>LR994571.1:68860098-78860098 GCA_905187475.1 Syritta pipiens
CCAACAGCTCGAGGACAATGAACCTCGGGTGCCGATCGAAGCACACCCCGATCAGGTGGACGATGTTCGGGTGATTGAACTTGGCCATGATGGCCGCCTCCATGAGGAAGTCAGCCTCGGCCTGACCCGTCGACATCTCGGGCAGTGTTTTGACGGCGACTGGCATCTCGACGGCGTCACCGTCACGGTGGCGATAGAGGCCTTGATAGACCTCGCCAAATGCTCCTTGACCTAGGGCTCTATAGAAGAAAAGAAATGGAATCCAGATAGAGCGGTTGAATCCCTCTCTTGGGCTGTTTGGATACTCACTTCACTAAGCGCAAGCTCTCGCGGGCGACTTGCGGCAGGCTTTTGACCTCGACGTTACCATTCAGGAGACCGTCACAACCGTAGTTTGGATTGAAGTTGGGCAGGCCCGGGTCGTCGCCGTTGTGCCGCAGCCGGCTTAGCTGCAGGTCCTGCTCCATGAGCATCTTGTGGCGTAAGGTGGCCTGTTTCTTTCGTTGGTATCGGTTGTCTATAAAAGAGAGAGAGAGGGAGAGAGAGAGAGAGAGGCATGATTGAGAGCTGTCATCACAAGACTGCCATAACAACTTACACAAAATTAGGATGAGTGCACTCAGCGCAGCCAGCAGAGCGGCAATGAGGATCAAGAAGAATATCATCAAGGAGCGAATCGGGAACCGATCGGGCAGCAGCGACTCACAGGCCGTGTAGTTGTCCTTCTTTAGTCGCCAGCCGTCGGGACAGATGCACCGCGTCACAGAGCGGAACTCGTCGAGGGCGATGCACCGGTAGTCACAACCGCAGCCCTCGATTGCCGGGATGATTAGCACGGTTCCTGAGCCGCTGTTGGCACCCTCGTAGATCATGTTGAACTCCTTTAGATTCCGGACGGTGCTGATGAAGGATGTTCCACCCTCGCCGTTGGACTCGTTGAGGAGGACGTCACCGCCGGAGTAGCCACCACCACCGCCGCCCGTGTCGCAGCCTCCACCGCCGCCGCCGAAGCCGCCTTGGCCGTGCACATTCACCGGGCCGTTGTGAGTTTCGTGGCCTTCGGCGTAGCAAGAGATTCCGCCTCGACCACCCTGCAGGAGGGCTGCGCCGTAGCGGGGACTTAAGGCTGTGTCCTTTTTGGCCTTCCAACCGCCTCCTGGTCCGGCGGTGTGCTTGCTGACCACGTCGCCATGGATTTGACCCGAGACGCCCTCCTTATCGGGATCTGCTATCTGGCCGTGCTGCAGATCCTCGTCGATGTATTGGCCAATGCCAAGGCCTCCGCCTCCGCCGGCTATGATGAGTGGCACTGCTTCGTTCTTAGCAGAGTTCAACTGGAGACGAAGAAAAGAAGACAAAGCAGATTTTGTAAAGATTAGAACAGTTCTGAACGTTGTTGAGAGAAAGCCAATAGCATTTTCAGTGAAAAGACGCCTTTCAAACTGAAGAGTCAAGGCTGACCAAAGCCGTGACATTCAGAAAGACAAGCTATTACTCAGTTCTTGACCACTTGAATGCAGTTTATATGAATGCTAAAAATGTTTTGAGAACTAAAGAGACTTACCAAAAATACATACGATCCACCGCCTCCGCCTCCGGCACCGCGCTCGATGAACAGGTTCTTAACCATGTACGCCTTCGAGTTAAAGCTGTACTTGCTCAGGTCCACGTGATGGTCGGGGTTTATGCCGCATCCCTCGTCCTTGATCGTCGTTTTCACACACGCATTCTCGCCCTGCTGCCCGACCAAGAAGTACAACTCCTCGTTCTTGTGCAACTCCAGCACCGACAGCGCCACAGCTCCCCGCGACGAGCCAACGCCACCAGACCCGAGGCCGCCACTGGCGCCCTTGGCA
Organism: Syritta pipiens; assembly: GCA_905187475.1. Taxonomy (NCBI): domain Eukaryota; kingdom Metazoa; phylum Arthropoda; class Insecta; order Diptera; family Syrphidae; genus Syritta; species Syritta pipiens. The sequence continues at coordinate 68,861,955 of LR994571.1, forward strand.
ATGATTCTAAATAAAATAAAAACCAAGCTATTATCACGTCCTCAGTCAAACGCAAGTGGAGGACTTACGTGTAGTAGCCCTCGCTGGGCACGCGCCACTTCTGCATCCCCTTGTACGTGCTCTGATCCTCGATGACGCGCACCTGCTTCAGGATATGCGACTGGTTGTTCTCCTTGTAGTGCAGCTCGCACTGCATACCCGTCGGTCCTATCATTCCCCGCCGGTCGCACGTGGTCAGCTCGAGATCTGTGGATGGAGAGAAAGGCAATCAGCAGAGTCTCCGTCGGAGGGATGATGTCGGTCTTACAAGGTTTCCGATTGAAGTCTCTGTGTGACGGCTTTTTCATATTGCTCCGTACGTTCCAGTAATCGTACCCGTTGAGCGCCTTCTTCGGGATGTTTAGCCCGAAGCACTCGGGACTCAGTGAGAAATCGTCCACTGCCACGTCTGAGAAAATCCGCATGCCCATGCGAGCCTCGAACTGGAAAAAGTATCTGAAAGGGAGCGAGGAGCTTTAGACCATGACCAACCACACGGAGGACTTTTCATTCTTACTTCGTCGTGATGTTTGGCAGAACCGACTCGACGCGCACCCAATCAAAGCCCTGGCTCTTCGAGCTCCACCACAGCGTGGTCGTGATGTTCTCCTTCTCGTGAATCTCAGTCACCGAGAGGTTGATGCTGCCAGCGTTCTTGCCCCACTGGTGGAAGTAGAACCGGACCAGGCAGGAGTTGTAGTGCGGTGAATGCTTGTCGCCGTGGACAAGCGGAGGCGGATTGAAGATCTTGCTGTACATCGCGCCGGTGCTGGCGAAGCCGACGTCCTTGCTGGAATTGCCATGTTGATTCATGTTCAGGAGCATGTAGTAGCCCGAGGTGTTAGTCGAGTGCTGGTAGGTGTGGTCGTTCTCCGGGCCGGTGTCGTGTGTTGGCGAGGGCCCTGTGTAGCGGGCCCAGGAGATCTGCAGCTTCCCGGAGTCCCACCAGCCGCACCAGCCGTCCTCGAAGTCGCACCGACCGCCGAATGGGACTTTGTCTGAAAGAGAGAAAAAGGGGTGTTTAAGTATGGTAAGGCATGAAAGTCTTTGACGGTCCATCTAGAACAACTACATCCTCAATCTCGAATAAGAGTTCCCAGAGTCAATCAAATGTTGCGTGACAAATTTCTTTCACTGATCCGTGGAAACGTCACATCAAATGATACACTTAACTCGTACACATCCTGTCCTCTCATCGCATCTATTTTTGCAGATTCGTGTCTATTTTTAAACCCCCACCGAGTGAAGGATGCACCAAGAGAGCCAGCGATGTCACACTGTGCTTTTCACACTCCACCGACACGTCCGCGAAAGGCCAAGGTTCAGCTCATCAGAACGCTTGATAACAGATGACTTACCACACTGCAGCAGCTCATCCTCGGCGTCATCACAGTCGCGATTGATGTCGCAGATGCGTGGCAGCGAGATGCACACCGGCACCTTGTTCATCTTGCACTTGACTTGCGAGGAGCTACACTTGTCGTTGCGCGTCATTTCCGGGAAGCATCCAACCATTCGCAAGTTGTCGATGGCGATATGACCGCGCTGCGTGTCACTAAGCATGGGAACAACTTCGATTTGGATTCGGAACTCGCGTGAGACGCGCCCGATGCGATAGGACTGCAACTCCCAGTATCTGTAGTTGTTGCCCGAGATCTCGGCCGTCACCCAAGCGTTTTTGACGCCATCCATCGGTTCGACGACAATTCGAATCACGCCGTGATTCATGTCGCTCTGGTGGACGTACATCTCAAGAGTGCATTTGTCCATCGTGGTGGTGAACTGTGGCGAAGTGAGATTCACCTGCGTGGAGAAGGATGTGAACCGGGCATAGAGAAAGTGTCCTGAAAAGAAAGGTGTTAGTGGCTGTGTGAGTGAAATCAAAGAGCTTGTTTCACCATTGGCGTCGCCTTTGTTGTCAGCTATTGGACCCGGCATCACTCCAGTGAGGTTCATCTCCTTGAGCTCGATGCCGTTGATCACTTGAATGCCATTGGGGCTGTTTCCAGTCCAGTTCCATGCGCACGAACCGTCGAAGGTGCATTTTATACCCAGACGCTCTTCCATCTCGGATGATTGATACGTCTCGATTCGGGGTTCGTATGCGTTCTGAAAGGAAAAGAAAGGCAAAAGGAAATCAGTTGTGTAGGAAGGAATGAAGGCAGACAAGTGTTCATTATTAATTGAAGGTAGGCGGGATCCTCGGGGCTTTCGTTTACATTCGAGTCCTGCAATAAATTGGACTAAGCCTAACGAACTTGTTTTTCGCTACACTGAAAGCGACAAACAGACTGTACTCAATTGGCCATTAAAAGGAGGATTCGGCGGCTGTAATAAAAAATAGTCGGCGTAACAGCCCATACAGGGCCAGAGCCTAGCTTCTCCGCGCCTCTACTATGTTGTGCGCTATATTTTTTTAACACATGTGGAGGGGACCTACTGTTTAATGCCGGTTCCGAACGGCGAATTGCGAAAGCTTTCCATGACAGAAGTACTCCAGGAGGGTTGTCAGTCGTTCGCTGGAGGTGGGGCCGTGAAAAATGTTTGTGGTGTTATTTCCCCAAGCCGGATTCGAACCCAGGTACTCTCGCTTAATTGTCCGACGCACTAACGATTAAGCCACGGCGTCCACGGTGGCTGCAATAGCTGGAAATAAAAAGCAGACTGGAAAACCTCAAACGCGTCGCTGCCCACCTAATCTTTTCTCGGAATTGGCGGCAGTGTGATAAAATAAGAGCGTGAGCAAGGATTTCAAAATTTCCAGCAGGCAATAAAGCTTTGAGACAAAATGGACGCGGAGTCATGGATAACGATCGAAAGTAAAAAAAAATAACTCTAAAAAATTATAAATAAACATCTCGAAACTTCAATGTGATGTATCTTCGATCCCATTTGAGGAGCCTTGCTGTGCCATGTGGTAAGTTCATGAAAACTTTCCAAATATGGTCGCTTTACCTTCATTGCATACCATAATATCAGAATACATGAAGTTTTTGGGAAGGCGAGGAACATAGAGTTGGTCATGGTTCTTCTGATGTTACATGTATTCGGAAAATCGCTATAGTGCAGCTAAGATAGGTTTATTACCGATTCTTAACGTGATGTAGATCCTATGCGATGTTGAAAACAATGACATTTTCTTCAAATTAGCTTCTAAATGCTTTAGCAATGTTTGCCATTTAATTTTCATTCGTTTAATATTTTATTCAACTTTACTGCTAGAATAATGGCGTTTATATTGGAACAAGTCATTGAAAATAAGCCGGACAATTTAAAGAAGAAAAGGCTAGGCGGTTTTGTGTGTAGTATTTTGTACCAAATTGCATGATATAAAATACAATTATAATTGTTTATATTTCTAATATTATATTGTATTATTAAATTTATGTTCTCTGTAACGCAAGCTAACAATAATTTGAACGGCCTTAACATGAATCAGTTAATTGAAGAAATTTTAAAAACAGCCCAATAAAGAAGACCAAGCTGAAAAAAAAGAGGCCGCTGCACCACTGGCCTTGGTCCGAGCTATGTTGGAATCAGGAATCAAGAATTTATAACTGCAATAGCTTTTTTTCAATTTGGGGAACCTCATAATGACTGAGCGCGAAACGAGAGAAGGGACGGGTCATGTTGATAGTCTGTGGCGCTCATCCTCATTTGGACGTGTCTGTTTGATTGTCTTAAGCAGCCCATACACAATTCAATTCGATTGTAAACTGAGTTGTCAACTGAGTTGATAGTTGGCCACACACAACATCAATTGAATTGAAAACCTGTCAATTTAAAAATAATTTTTCATTTTAACACTGAACAAAACTCGTTTACAAACGATTTCACAATGAATACCTACCGCAATTTCTTAAATTTGACAGCTTGTCGATGAACTTGCCCTCACACGACTCAATTGAGTTGAAAGACTTGCCAGTTAACTTCGAAAAATTAAAATCTTTTGATTTTTCGCCAACCGTCATCGATCAATTGACAAAGTCACACAAGGGTTGAGTTCACTGTGATTTGACTGAGTTGATGATTGAATTTAATCGTGTATGGGCTGCTTTACTATACCATCTGACTATGCAATCTAAGAACGGGTCTATGCAATAAACGTTGAATTTCACACAACAAAAGAAGATCCTTTTCCATTTGCTAATCGCGCCAATCGTGTTAAAATTGCTTTGGTGTATTTAAGGGGTGAAATGCCGCAAGCGACACTAACAATAAGACTGGTGGGTGGGGGGTGGATGGCTTTTTTTCGACTTTGAAGATTAATATCTCGAAAACTTAACTTCTGAAAACTCTATTTCATTTTATAAGATCTATCCGATGGTACCTCACTTAATAAATTCCCGTGAATTTTTTTTTCAAAAAAAATTAGTAATTAATTTATTTTAGTATGAATAAAAAATCATACACGAACTTTGGATAATTTTGGGATATAGCGATGAGTTGAACTATAACTCCAATTTTTTTTCCAGATTTGTTGGTACAATATTCTAGAAAATATGGTGGGGGACACTTTACGCAATTCGGTTTTTGGCAGTTTGTTGGCTAATAACTTCGTACCAATAAGAGTAATGTGATTACCATAGTCCTCTTTCCAAGGATACCCATATCAAAAAACTAATACAAGAATTTTGTTTTTCGAATTTTAACTTAACTTTCTTTGGGCAAGTGAAATACATCTTTTGGCGAAGTTTTATTTCCATAAGGGTGTCGCTATTCCTTTGGAACGAAACCGTAAAAATGGTCGTCATAGGCTCACCGTATCTTTTTTTATTTCTTTGAGTTTATGCATTCAGGTATTTCTGTGCAGTTCCTGGAACATTGACGCTTAGGGACATAAAATATTACTTTACTCCTAAGGTTGGAAGTCAATCAATGAACTTTTGTTCTGCTGCCTTTTAAAAACCTCCAATTTCCTGGGCCCCTTTAGTTCAGTGGCAATAAACGACTGGCCAAGAACAACGACTCCACCAAATTAGAAACATGATCTAGGATCAAAATTTCTCCGGAATCCAAACAATTTCACGTGAACCTACTCTTCGTGTTTGCCGACTCCCGCCTCCAGGATACTTAGACAAATCGTTTCAAAAGTTCTTAGCAAGTAATCGCCACCTCTAAATGCACTCAACTCCTCGATTATTAGACCCCGTCCTCGCGTCTCGTGCAACACACGCCCGAGGTAAACTTTCTCCTCAACCAATTATCGCTATAAGCCCCACTCCCACCCGAGGCACCAGCATCCCCCCGTTAACATGCCGCTCAAGCGGTTAACTCGAAGATGGAATATCCCCCGGCTCCCGCTCCTGCCTGCGTCTTCGGTTCAGGGAAATGCAATTAAATCAGCCTCGAAAGTGTTAAAGTCAATTTGCGTCCGGTTTACGTTGCACGGAAATAGAATCACATCGACGACGATAATGAACCCACAGCCGCCCCGAGGAGAGAGAAAGAAACACACAAAAAAGAGATAGAGGGGTGAAAAATAAAGGGGAATACTTACAAACTGGTCCTGCCTTATCCGCTCCTTGATCTGTCGGATCGGACCTACGATCTCGGGGGCGTCGCTCTGTTCGCTCACCGGCTTCCGCTGGCTGTAGGCCAGATTCAAAATCTCGTTGATGGAGCTCTTCTTCCGGCTGCGCTGCTTCAGGCCCCGCGGTCCACCGTTTGGGGGCAGCCGCGTTGAGTACACCGCCGTGAGGTGACTCGCATCGGCGTAGCCCGGCCCTCCGGGTGCACCGGGTCCACCACCACCCGCTGGGGACATCAAATTCCCGCCCGATTGATTCGGCTTCAGCAGTTCCTGACGTAGCGAGTCCATCATCGACGACTTCTGGGGACGCCGGCGCCCGGGCTTCCGCGGCGGCTGCCTGGTGCTCTCCAGACCGTCAAAGTAGTCGTAGTTCATCATGTCGATGTCCGAGGCCGCCGGTGGCACCGGCAACTGGGTGGTGAACTGGTCCCTGTTGGCGGAACCGCTACGCAGCGATGACAGCTTCTGACCGAGAGCCTTACCGTTGTGCGAGAGTGCATTAGCCGTGTGATTGAAGAGCGGACGTTGGCCGGACGTGGAGTCTGGCAGGGTGTACCAAAAGACCATTAGAAGGATCCGCTGAAAGAGTACCATGGTGCTGGGCAATGGAGGGTACGCGCGCGAACATAAAGAGCGAAAGATGGTTAGGTCGTGATTTGTCTATTGATTTCTTTTTTCTCTTTCTGTTTTTGTTTTTTACAGATTCGTGAGCACTTGGAGAAAGTAGTGAGTAGTTAATTAGAGTTTTTCAAAAAAAACAGTTTTTAAGTTCGTTTTGAGAATTCGTACACCCACATTCTTTACACTGTGCAAATCCGCGACGATGTCCAGCGCGAGAGGGGGTCATTGTCCTTACACATTAGGGTCATTTCAAGATTTTGAGTTTTTATTGGTTGTTTTTTTGAGGGGTTTTGAGGGGTTTTGAATACACACACTCGCGACTATACGCACTCGGCTGGTAAGACTTTGCCTTTGTAAGTGATGATACACCTGGAAAAGAATAAAAGAGATGAAAAATCCTTTTTTATAAAAAGGTTTTAGAAAAATGATGTTTTCTGGATGTTTGAGTACATTCTTCGAATCGAAAGTGTAATCTAATAAGTTTGGTTGCTAAAAAATAATGTTTGGCCTTGATTGTGAATAAATCTGCAAAAGTATGAGTTCTGATATCACGTCTGTTAAGCAGATCCAGTCAACACTAAATCTGTTAATATATAAAAATGAATTATGATATAAAATCTCTGACCTCAGACTTTGCACTTCTCTGTGAAAACGTCTTTACTCGTAAATCTCGTATCAACGATGAATGCGAATTTTCGTCCAGTAACTTTATGGTGAAAAATCCTCCCATCGCGTACGTTTTATGAAACAAGATCGCAACTTGTGTTAGGAATATGTATTCTAGAAGTATAAGCGTTGTCTCTAAGAATCAATTGCTCCAGGATAGACTAACGACCACGAGGGGCACTGCATTTTAGAAAAATAAATTTTGTTTCCACAAGCACATGATCGAGTTCAAGGTGGGGAGTCCTATTCCAGGAGCACACATGCTTAGATCCAGAAGTCAGAAAATGAAGTTCTTAGTTCTAAGAATGTGTGTAACTTGAAAAGGTGAAATGATTAGGTGATTAGGGAGGAGTGGCTTGCTGGAACCGACAGCCACACTTAGGTCAGTTTAGGCCATCACTGGTCTGCTCATCCCAGGGAGGCAGGTTGTGCGTTCAGCATCCAGTAATGGGTAGATTATGTTTGGTGTGTCCGCTCTGAGCTTTCTTGTCACCTGCGATGTGTGATTGGTGGTCTTGAAGCTGTGGCATGGCCGGCAATTCACAATGCCGATGTTCGATGTGACAAAATATGGCTCCTAATAAGCCTGATGAATGCAGAAACAAGTTATTTTTCTTTTCTCTCTATGGTCCTTCATGTAAAACCTTTTTTCCAGTTATAGCTAATAACTGTAGACGAGCTTTAACAGTGTCAAAAAAAAAAACAAAAAAATAGTTTGTCTTCTGGGTTATATGGCTGACTAAGTAAAAATAAAGCACCTTGCTCCAGTAAAGACTTCTTTGCATTCAAACTTCACCATGATCAGATGTGCGAATCAAACTCTGAATGATAGAAACAGTTTCAAAGAGGCCAGACACAGGGGAAGGAGCCCCAAAAAAAAGTGAAAAGTGAGTAACCTCGAAAAGAAACATACTTTCAATGCGATCGGACTAGGCCTAAAATGGCGAAATAATGGGTAGATGTGAAAATAAAAACAATTCTTCAAGATTCCGCAAGCAACTTGGGCCCATTGAGGCCGCAAAAAAAAAAAAAAAAAAAGAAAAAACTTTTGATAGAGAACTGGTGCAACATAAAATATAAAAAACGACGAAGACTACCTTCTGTTTAAAAAAAAACCCTCACAGAGACAGACCTGTATACTCAAATTCGAATTTCATGTTACCAGGAAATAACTTCGATTTACAGAGGTTTTCAAATTACAAAGATTTCAGAAAAAAAATATTGCTCACTTTCGTCACGTACGCATTTCAACTAACGGAATTATAGAGGTACACAAGCCATCATCTTCGACTTATAGATGTTTTCGTGTTGTTTTGCACAAAAATAAATTTGAATTAACGAGAGGACCAAATTGCAATTAAATACCTATTTTGAGTGTCAAGTGATAAGTTTTGTGTCCATGTTTTTACTTTATCTAGTTATTTTTCAACAAGAGCACTTCTCAGTTTTCCAATCAGTTCTTTTTTATAAAGTTATTTTTTTCATTAATAAATAAAGGTATATTATGTTTCTTTTTTCATCAAGAAATAACTTAGCTTTCTAGGCTGTTCCTCACTGTTTTACAATGGTGTCCTAATCTAGATCACAATTTGCATAGAAAATTCTGATCTGAACTTAAAAATGTAACCTCAAAATAGTCTGATAAAATGTTTTGCATATGAAACTATTTGAAGAACATTGAATTGATTGAAAATAATTGAAAATATTCATTTCTGTTTGAATGGTTATTGAGAAATGCTAAACAATTTGAAATCGACCTGAACCAAGAAAACAAAGAAACCACTTCACAAAAATAAATGAGCAGAGATAGAGGCAAGGTTGCTACAACTAGAACAGTTTAAGAGGAACAGAAATGAGGTAAAAGTATCTTCTTGAAAAATGAAAATATTTAGAAAAAGACAAAAGTAAGTCCCTAGCAGAACAAAATGGCTAAGGGTCATGCAGGTTTGGCAACAATCTCGTGAAGAGCGAAAAATAAAGTACACAATTTGTTTTTAAGTTAGCTTACACAGTTATTACTCTTAAAGTAAAATTGCATTGCAAAGAACACCAAAATAATCATCTGGTTAATTTTTGCCGGTTGAAGAAAAAAAAATTGCTTATTAATCTGTTTAGCTTAACTCGAATTCTCCCTCAACTCTATAACTCGCTGTACTTAAGTTTTTATGGGGATGATTTCCACAAAACGGAAATCCATAGCTTCGTTCAAAATGTTCACGTAGGTCAAGTATAAATGCATTTAAGTGATTTAAGCATTTCTAAAACAATTCAAAACTAATCCAAAGCAATCTTCGTTGTGTTTTTGCTTCAAATGCTGATCAATTTCAAGAGCCGCCAGTGGAAATTCCCCCCTCTTCCAAAAACAAGCCGCACAAAAGAGCCCTCGTGACAAGCCAAACTCAAGCGCAACTGCAACCTGCGGCCTGCACTCTACACCTTTATCGAAAACCACTTTTCTGCTCTGGAAAAAAACACACTCCATTCCACTCCCTTCTGAAAACTCCACCTCACTTTACTATAAAGATACAAACGAAACTCCTCCTCACGTATGCCCATGACGGTCGGCCAAAGGAATTCCCGTCCTCTTTCAAAAACATAACCTCAAGCATCAGCAGAAAAAAAGGACACACGCACACAAACACACAGGAGAGGAACAAACAAAAAAACAGAAACACACAAAAAGCCAGAATCTCGGGGGAGGGGTCGTCGTCGCATCTACAAAATATACGCGAAATTAATTACGCGATACTTTTTTTTTTCTTGCCTCTCCATTTTTATACTGTTTTTTTTTTACAATTCTACTACTACTACAACTACCACACATTTTGCTTACAAATGCATCTCGAGATTTAGAGAAGAATTGTGCACATGAGGGGGGCGCACAGGATTAAGGACAAAACGAATAAGGGAACGGGACGGGACTCTTTCTAGTTGCTGAAGTTTTTTCAACAAAAAAAAGCGAAAAGAATTTTTTACTGTCGATGCCATTTTAAGAAAAATAAAACGATTCAAGATCCATACGGATAAGAACGAAAAAAACACTTTTCTTTTCCACCACGCTCCCCGAAAAAATATCCCCAGCTTCATAGATACCCCGAAGGTTTTGGGCCGAAAATGAAAAATTTAAGATGAAAAAAAATTTCACACAAAAACTTTCAAACTCACAATTGGCGTTTGGTTTCTTGGATTTTTTCAAAATACAACACAATAAAATTCCTCTTCTTTTTTAAGTTTCACAAAACTTCAACAAATTTTCGGGTGTTTTTCCTTTTTTCAAGTTCCGTTTTCGGGGCGTCGTACATTTTCACTTTTAACATTTTCCTTCTTTACACATTTTGTGATGTAGCCCCGTAGCCGTAGCCGTGGCCGTAAGTCGCTGTTGTTTTTGTTGTTGTTGGCTGGTTTGGTTGGTTGGTTGGATTGGAGATATTTTATTTTATTACACAGGATGCTACTGCGTCAACAGGATAGGATACAACACACAATGAAGAGACACACTGGAAGTTTTTCGCAGATACACACAGATACAGAGAGATTTGCCTTTTTGCTTCAGAGTGAGCGAGAGCAACAGCAGCATCAGCATCAATGAATAACAGAGAGGCAGACAGCCCGAGACAGAGACGGAGGCTGTGCCAGGATAACACGGAAAAATTCTTCTTCACCAAAAAAATGGATATCTGGCTGATTTGGACTTTGTGGGTTTTTGGGGGAAATTTTCACGGAAATTCAATTGAATTTCATGCGCCGCACAAACTTACTGCGAGCTTCTTTGAGTTTTTTCACAATTTTTGAGTTTTTGAAAATTAAATCCGATAGAAAAATTGAGTTGGTTTCTGAAGAGAAAACTGCTTGAGCTTAAAAAATAGGGAAAAATGTCACTGATTTTCTATGTCGATGATGACGATGGGAATGAAAGTCCTGTGGGGTGGCTGCGTGTGTGTGTGTTGGTGCGCAGTTGGATGAAAGTGAAGGAGCAGCAGCAGCAGCTTCTGTGAGAGGAGCTTTTTTTCTGTTTCTGTTTTTGTGAGACGACGTAGAAAGTTAAATCCTTGGGAGCGCAGCGGTACAGAGCCCTTACGTTCGTAGTACGGTCGTGGGGGAGGTCGGGGAAGTCGTCGCTAGTTGAGGTATACGGATGATTGTGGCAAATGGCAGAGAGTCGAAGAAGGAAATATTCAATTTGGATGCAAGCGAGAACGAAGTGTATCTGTAACGTTCCGTTTTGGTGGAAATTGAATTACCCGTGGTGAATTTGAGGAGGGAATTCGTTCAGGGAAGTCAAGACTGTTTTGGAGCATATGGAGTAAGGATTTCGTACATCCTTACACGTTTGTGAGACCGTGCATTTGATAAGACTTTGATTATCACTCATATCGCTGATAATTACAGTGTAGTTCGCCTAGTTGCTCATAAGACTTGTGGCATTGATGTTGATTGACCATTGTTTCTGGCGGCTTGCTTAACCGTTTAATAAGAACGCCTTCTTAGAAGCGATTTTTCGTTAACAGTCGCGCATCGTTTATGTCCCTGCGTCACGCCGATTTCAAAGGCGAAGTTTTTGTATATTTCCAATAAAATAAGAACTCAAATTCATTAATTTATTTGTTTTATACGTAAAATATGAAAGAATTCCAATTGGTTTTTATACAACTACGTTGTTTAAAAATAGATTTTGGAAAAATTTGTTAGTGCACAGCTGTGGAAAAATAAATCTCCAGAGCTGACATTTTTATTTTTTTGTTGAAAAGTGTTGGACAAAACTAAAGCAACCCCGCCTAGCTAACTTGTAGCGGGTGACAGAGAAAAGAAGCATTATTTTCCTAGCTTAACTAAAAAAAATAAACATATAAACATTAACAGTTAGAGAGGGGTTAAAAATGGTTTAAATCACTTGCATTACTAATCTCAAACATAACAAGAAATTGAAATCCTTTAAGGTCAGAAAAAAAAGTTTTGTAGTTAATCTCAGATTCGTTCAAAGTTGCTCTAGAAATCGGAAGCAAAGCTACTCCGTAGAATTTAATTAAAATAGAAGTCTCAAAACTGTCAGACTACACGCCCTTTTTGTTGCAGGGCGCCTTCACCATGGTTGAAATTGTGGATTTACTGCCTCTATTTAATGCAATGACTTAAATAGAATAGCAACGAAACGAACGAAAACTGCCAGAAAATTGTTATCTCTGAGGACTATATTAAAAGTAGATGCTGATACTGATGCCAGCTATGAATAAACAAAAAGAAGAACAGAAACAAAAAAAATTAATATAATGACTGAAACCAGAATAACCGGGCCATTCTGGCTACAGTCAAGCCAATGGCCTACACAGAATTAATATTTTGTAGGCTCCTGGTTATGAGAACAAACTTGTCAACGAGGAAAATAATGGGATGTAACATTATCTGAAACTTAAAAGAACTTGAACGCTTAATATGAGGGTGTAGAAATACATGGAGCAATATTGCTTTCTCTTTGAGTAAATTTGACGAATTCGCATCACAACTTTCATCATCGCCCTAGTCGGGTATGAAAAAGTTTATTTTTGTATGAGCTGAAGAACATTCAGTTGTATTAAATATTGAGTCCAATATGAAACAAAAAGCGATATTTCTATTAATTTATCTTAAACTTGATCATTACACAGTTACAGTAGATTTCAAGATTCGTTACGCTTCGAAAGTGTCTTCCGATGCGATATGGTTATGATTTTCGTCGTACTGCCCTTCAGGTGCAGAAAAACTTCTCTTTACAGACATCCCTCTATAAAGTACACCTCTCTTAACGAATAATTTCTCTGGTCCCCGGCATAAAGTAATGTATTACTTCACAATGGCACCCCTTTATGCCGGACAATTTTAACGGTCTCGAGAGTGTCCGCTATAGAGATTTTTCACTGTACTACAAAAGTACCTGACGTTGCGAACCTAATTTCCTTAAATCGTAAACAAACACAGACTATTCACCATTTTAAAATTATTCCTTTTGCTTTGAAATTAAGTTTAAGGTTTGAAAAAATCGCAGTTTCAGACCCATTCAACGTATGAACAAGAATATAGAAATGATGCTAATCTATTTGCAGATCGTTCCGAAAGGACTCTAAAGTTTTCAATGGGAAGAGCTTGATTTGCTCCTATGCTTGATTGGTTTGAGTAGAAACCTCTCTCTTGACTTAGAACAGTGAAGTTACCAAAAGCAATTAACGATGATTACTGGAGAGTCACCTGAAAAATACTTTCCGACTTCCAGTTAATTTTAGTCTACAATTGAATTTAAAGCAAGACATTTTTAGTGATCAAAACTACGATTCTGTGTGGGCGATTCTCAGACTAACTTTTGAAGATATTCACTAGCCGTAGTATAAAATTTACAAAATAAAGTCCAGGTTCTGATGGTCCTATGAGAGACCCAGTTTTCCTTATGACGCTTTTTGCATGATTGAATGCGACACAGAATGCGACCCCATCACCTATAAACACTTACTCGAAAATAAAAACAAATTTCGCAGTTTAGTTTCTGTTTTTAAATATTCACTTCCACTTCCAACACGAAAGCACTTTCTCGAAAAATGTTTTCATTCGCTAATAAAATTAATTTTGCAATATTCCATTAAGTCATTAACTCGCGTCGTCACCCGACAGAGATTCTCCCGCGTCAGGAGCGTTGCCTCACTTTACATAACGCCGAGTGCGCCCTCTGCCGAAGGACAAACGCGCACAAAAAAGCGTCATCAAAATAAAATTAATAATAATCGCAACCTTTGCAACGACAAAATTCACTTTAATTTGCTTTAAAAACTAAGAAAAATAGAAACACTCAACCGAAACACACACTCGACCGCTGCCGGCCGTGAGATCGCACCGCCGATTGATGACGTTGAGGCGCGTTTAGCCTGCGTAAATCTTAGCCAACGCTCTCGACGTACTTACAGATAAATGTCAGTGGTCGTGCCAAGAAATACGAATATGTATCTGCCCGCCTCGCGGTTGCCGCTGATTTAATTCAATTTCTCAAAAGACGATCTGCAGCAAGATAAGCAGATAAACTAATCAACAAACAAAGCGAGCGGGTGGGGTGGGCGGACAATCGACGCTCAGACCTCGACTCGTACAAACTCGGACTCGGACTCGGACTCGGAAACTCTCAAATGCAGAGATGTATCTAGGGGTTGATGTTGCGGAAAAGAAAAACACTGTTGTTTTTTTGCACGCAAGTACGGCACCGAGGAAAAACTAAAACTGATCGGCGATCGGTGATCGTGGCGACCACAACCGAGCGACGGCGGTGACGATGAGCTCTGCAAAAGACGTGTATGAGTGTGTCGGTGTGTGGCGCGCAGGATTATTCGCCTTTCAAGTGCGCTCGGGATGAGGAGATTAGAGAGCAAGAGAAGATACATCCGAATCGCCATCTACATTCATTTTCAAGACATTTCGATTCTGCGACAGTGACTGCGGTCGGGAGAGGATCGTGTGTCTATTTTTGTGCGCGGACGATCGTGTCGTTTGGTTTTTTGAGCAAAAATAACAAAAAAAAGAAAAACAAAACAGAAAAAATTTTCTTCATTTAGGCGTGTGCAGCACTTCGCAGATACGAGAGCGAGAGATGTAAAAATATGTACACGAAAATTTGTAAAAATAGTTCTGGGACTTGAATAGTGTGCGCTGAGAGATGTGAGATACTTTCTTCGTGTCTTTTTTTTTTCAATTTTCTTCTGTATTTTGTTTTTAATTGCGGATGAGCATTGCACATCCACGAGCTGGCACAGTCGTCGTATCTGAGGTTGTAGTTTTGTTTTGGCGTATCTCTGTTGTTGACATTTGTCAACTTGGTGGCAGTTGGCGTGCGTACGACGACGCTGCAAAGTTCGCTGTTTAATTGAGGAACGAAATGGATAAGCCGAGCTTTGCTTTGATATGGCGCGGCCTTATTGAGAAGGTCCTGTAAAAATTATATCCTGGTCTGTTGTGGATTAGACTTGATTTACTAGAAAAAAAGGAATTGGTTTTTACAAACGTTTCGGAAGGAGCTGAGGTGCTGAATGCATTTAGTGCATTTTTCTGATTCTTTGTGGTTGTTTGCAAAAAAAACTGGAATTCGGATGTTAAGCGTCAATGTGTTTGAGGATTAAAGAATTCTCACCTCTCTCTCTTTCTCTCTCTCTCTCTCTCTCTCTCTCTCTCTCTCTCTCTCTCTCGCTCTTTCAAACTTGACCGTATTATCTTTAACCTAAACCATTTGACTAAAACAGCAGTCAAATGATGTCTCAAGCAGAAGTAAGCCAAGGAAAAAATAACGAAACGAGCCTCGGAAGCAGCCGAGTAGTGAGTAACAGAAAATAAAACAGGGCAAAATTGAAAGACAGTCCAGACTACCGGTACTAAGTTCCCTGTAACAGCGGGGACAATATTGAAAAGCAGTCGGGAACAGTTGGAGCTTTTAGAGACAGAATCTTTCAGTTTTAGCTCCGTTGAGACCAGTTAAATAAGACCAAGAAAGGCATTACTGTCTTCGCTGGAACCGGCATAAATTAAAAATAGTCCAGTCTCACAATCGGATACTACGTTACAAGCAAAACATGAATGGTCCTAGAAATTGGCTTTTGCTAACTCAGCAATTTTTGAACAAGGAAACAGGAATTAGACGACGGATCCTCTTAATATTAGAAACAATTTATTCGACACAGAATAGGGTAGACAACCCAGATTAACCTTTCTCGTGAGAAATAAGAATATTAGACTGAAAACACTGTCCTTAAGTCGTCTGAATTTTGGCTCTTCTAACCAGGTTCGCATCGCTGTACAGCCCGTACAGTTCGTGGTCTAATCTCCTTCCCCACTTGTCATCTACGAAGACAGGTCCGAAGATCACGCGAAGGATCTTTCTCTCGAAACAACCAAGCAGGTCCTCATCCTTTTTTGATAATGTCCAAGCCTCTGCGCCATAGAGGAGTACTGGGACGAGCAGGGTCTTATATAATGTTAGCTTGGTTGTCCAAGAGAGGGCTTTACTATTCAATCGCTTTCTCAGCCCATAGCAACAGCGATTGGCAAGAGTCACTCTTCGCTTGATCTACAAGCTGGTGTCGTTTACTGAATTAATTTTTGGTTCCATTTCGGAAAAAAAAACATCGTTCCTGTGGAAACCCAGTAGCCGTCCTATTTTTCACTCCCTTAAGGAGTGAAGCACTACTTGTCATGAGTCATCAGTCGGATCAAGTGATAGTTGAAAGGATGATAAATACAACAAATGGGATAAGACATTGAATTGAAGCACCTTCAAAGCTTTCTAAGAGACTTCTATGTACAGTTGATCTATGCCAAGCGACGATTAAAACTAATTTGTCATTTCCTTACTCGGTTTCAGAAAAGGGACTGGATTGTTTCGGTTTTGTTTGTTTTTCATGAACTTTAAGCATATAGAAACTCTCCTCCCAATAATTCCTTGAACTTATCTTGTGCCTGGGTCAAGTCTGTACCAATTTTGGACTTCGAAACTGAATTCATCTTCCTTGAAATGTTGAAACCATTGCATAATGCAAAATGTAGATCCCATTAACACCGCGGTCATGCGTTGATCTGTTGTACCAGCATACGGGAAACTTTATGCAGATTAAGATATCCAAAAAACTTGAATACAGAATTGTAAAAGAATTAAATCTTTTGAGATTGTATTTCTATTAAATTCATCGAAAATAATTTGAAGTCTTTTTGCTAAAAGAAAATGAAATTGAAAAAAATATAAGACACCATTCTTTAGAATTCAATGACTTACGCATTCAATTTTTAAAATCTTAGAAATAAGCCAAATGATTGCATTTTTTTGAAAAAAAAAGTAGTGAATTCACAGTACGTTAGTTAAAGTCAGTAGTGAATTTACATTAAACCTTTTGAAGTCAAAGAATTCAACGAAAATAATTTGAGTTCTTTTGACTTAAAGCGGAATGGCAATCTTAATTCTTTTAGTCAACTAATATGTCCTCCACTTTGATTGCTTATGTGTATTACAAGAGATTCTTGCGAATTCACTTTAATATAAGTTTTCACTGACTTCAACTGATTTAAAACTGAATTCAATGACTTCAATTCATTTAAAATTAAAATCAATGACTGCAACTGATTTTAAATCGGAATTATTGACTTGAATGCAGCCTTCAATGAAAAAAAAATGTAGGCAAAGTTATTTAAATACCAGTCTTTTTTAGTTTTGGTTGCATCGACGAAAAAAGAACTGAAACTGACTTCAAATTCTAAGAATGCATTCCCAAGTGAATGGGTTCCTTTACAACTCTGCTATAATACTAGCCTGGCTTTTCAGATTTCTTTCCGGGTGGTATCCCTTATAAAGAGAAGCCCGCCGCTAACCTCAGCGAGGCCAGAAGTATCAAAAAGTTCCATCATCTTAAGATGATAAATGTTTTAGAGGTCTTTTTTCCCAAACTGGATAAATTCCTTCACAGAATTTGAAAATTTTATTTTAGATTGTCGTGGTCTCGAGGAGTTAGTTCACTGCTTCTTAAACTTTTAGATTTCCTTTCGATGGATTATCGTTCTGAGGTACGGAAAAAGTTCTCTGTATTTTTAAAGCTATAGTTTGCTCATTTCCTTTTTATCCAATCAGGCTAGACTAGCAGAGAAATTTCGACCACGCTGTTTTATCTTAGTATGTAAGCAGGTAAGGTAGAAAAGAAATGCATGCAAATGCAAAAGAAAAACATAAAGAATGTTTACCCACAACCAATCGCAACCCTTAAGCAAAATCAACAAGTGCACACCCTCATTGCCCCCGTTCATTAAACGACGACAATGATTGCTCTCATTTTATGCCTCCACCCTCCGTAATACGACCGTAAAAATTTCCTCGTTCGTTCTCTCGGTACACGCAAAAGAAAGGAAAAGAAAGAAACCGGCAACTCTGCCGAACGTGAGTGCGAAGGAATCGATGATCTATGAGACGCAATGCAACGCGAACCAGAAGTACCCCGATCACAGCCGTCAAGTGCGTGAGTTTGTCCGCCTTCGCCGCCGCTGCCGCCACCGCGTCGACATGTTTGTTCTGAAAGTAATTAATGTCCCGGCCTCTACCTCTCTCTCTGTCCCGAAGCAGAGAGGAAATTCCACTTTAATCAGGGATGAAAATCTGACGGAGGACGAAAGTCCTTGAGTTTGACGAGGGTGCGAGTGTGGCAGTTGACTTCAGGGGAAGCGCCACGATCGTGTTTCTGGGTAAACAAACAAATCACTAAATCGAGTCAAGTGATTTTGTGATTTTGGGATTTCGTTGGCGGCAGCGCAGCTGGATATTGGCGCTGCTTGTAGGTTATTGCGTGTGCAGGGGCGTAATGTAATGTGTCGTCACGCGGTGGTTGCAGGGTACGCAGGACACTTGACATGCGACAAAAAATTGTTTCCGTCCGTTTTGTGATGCGGTTTTTAAGGCGGTTTCTGCGAATCGGAGAAGGCAATGTGGGAACTAGTAACAGGGGCGATACGTCTTCGGCTGTTGAGTGAGTTTGTTGACAGAAACGACTCCGGGTCTTGTTGCAATTGGTGATTAGTCTGTGGCCGGGTGGATGTTCTTCTGCGGACTAACAATTTCAGTTTCTTATTCTTAATAATAAATCATTATCTCATTTGTCAACATTCTCCTAAACTATGTACAGTTCCTTACCTGCGATGTTTACAATAACAAAAGAGCGAAACAATCGCTCTGTTGAATCGATTTCTTTTATAAAAGCAGAAGCCAGCTCATTAATCGAAAGAGTATTGAACAGGATATGTTCATGTTTGTTGAACAGGATATGTTTGTGACATTTTTGACATTTTTGTTTTATTTTATTGTAATATATGTAGTAACATATCGACACACTTCTATTGATTGCTAGTCCAGCTTACACAAAATTGGCTTTTCGAAAACTTTGTGAGTAATTTAAGGTAAATGTTATTGAAACTAATTTAAGATTAAAAATAGTTGATTTCTTTTTGTTGACATTATAGTTTCGTGTCAAATTAAAAATTAATAAAAAAAAAAAAAAAAAACAAAGTAGTCAATGAATAGTTTTAGCGAAACTCCAGTACAAGTAGCAGCCTGTTGAAGTTTTTTATCTCATGTAATTTGATTATGATATCAAAACAATATCCGGTGGATACAGTTTGTCAGTCAGTACAGAAAATATTTCAAATCTATGATCCGATTTTTTCATATACATTTTTTTCCAAATTAGCCAAAACATTTAAAAAAAAATTAAATTTACTCGTATGTTGGAAGCTTCCCCGGAAGAAACGAAAGTGTTTGTCAAATACAATATACTACTATCATCTTTTGCGCCTGTGGAAAGATTTTTAGTTTTGTTACGATGAAGGATTTGCCAAAAGTGAATTGACTTTCAGATAAGCGCAATTTGTGAATAAACTAATGGTTATTCACTTGTGTCTTGTAACTAATGTGTGGGAGCCGTGGCTTAAATGGTTAGTGCGTCGGACTGTTAAGCGAGAGTACGCGGGTTAAAATCCAGCCCGGGGAAAGAACACCACAAACAATTTTCACGATCCCACCTCCAGCGAACGACTGAAAATCCTCCTGAAGTACTTCTATCATGGGAAGGGTTCGCAATCCACTGTTCAGAACCGGCAACAAACCGTAGGTCCCCTTCACATGAGTCAAATTATAACGCGCATAATACAGTGGAGGCGGGAAAAGCTAGGCTCTGGCCCTTCATGGGCTGTTACGCAACAAATGATGATGAACTAAAACTTTTAAAATATATAATTTGAATAAGTAACTGCGTACAATGCTAGTTTTATTGAAAGAAATGTAAATTAACAAATGGGAATTATATTATTAAAACGAACGTGTATTGAAGGAATTGTAGAGTACTGAAGGAATTTTAGAGTACCAAAGGAATTGTAGAGTACCAAAGGAATTGAAAAACAGTTTTTAAGTACTTTTGGCATTGCAAAAAGGAATTGCAAGTACATTTCAATTACTTACTGGTAATTGATTTCTTTAAGTATAAGTACCAAGGAATTGTACTTGTACTTATAAAAATAAAAGTACGAGGAATGGTACTTGTACTTGGATTTCAGTCCAAATGTACTTCATTACTTTACAGGTCTGCTTACATGTGTAAAATGCGAACAAGCTATGCTCTGGCCCTGTATGGGCTGTTACGCAGATTATTTTTTTTTTATATTTACACTTGTAAAATACAGCTCGAAAATGTTTTTTTAATGCCAAAAAACAAGCTAACCTCTCGTATATACTTTTCAACATTTTATCCCAACTCTGGCATTAACTTAACTTAATGGAAGATGGTACCTCAAACTTTCGATAATTAGAATTGAATGGAGCCAGGAAAGAACTTCGAATTACAGAGATTTTCGAATTACGGAGGTTTCAGAAAAAAAATATTGTTGAACAAAAAGAAGTAAACTTGACTTCGAATTATAGTGGTAAACAAACCATAAAAATCGATTTATAGAGGTTTTCACGCTGTTTTGCATAAAAATTGATTCGAATTATCGAGGGAGCCTAATTGCATGGGTTTTCGTCGATTTACGGAGGTATTTTTAGGAGACCGTGAGAATGCTTCGATTTACAGATGTTTTTGAATTATAGAGTATCGAAATATCGAGAGCTTACTGTAGGTATATGGATTGCGTAGAGAATGTTATTCGTAGACAGTAAAATACGTATTGAAGTTCTAACTTCCTAATAGTAACGGAAAACGTTTCACTGTAAGATTCGGTTAAAAGCATACTTGGAACACAATTGTCTGCACAACTTTACTTTCATCCTTTCATACCATCATATCCCCTGAAATGTTTAATGTCCTAAAAAAAATAAATCGCAGAAGTCTTAGAGTGTATAACATATTTTATTATTTATTTTGAAATGAATTACAATTTAAATGATTTTGCAATTTCTAAATTAGCTCATTTCTAAATGGCACACGTACACGCATGCTATCCCTGCATCTATCTGTTTTTCTTTTTTAAATCAAACAAACAAAAATTTAAAAAGACACTTATCAAACATTGACATATACACATTCAGATGTAACTTTTAAAAATAGTTTGACATTTTGTTATTAAGTTAGAATAATGTTTTGATGAAGAACAAAAAAAAACTTTCACATTCATTAAAAACATCAATTTGAATTACACTTAAGAAAACATTTTTTATTTTGGCATTAAAAGAAAAACTTCCAATATACGTTTCAATGCACTTTTATGTAATTTAGCTTAAGCCTGACTTTAGTTTCTGTTTTTATTTTTTTTTTTATTTTTTCACCTGATGAATCGTTTATCAATCGTTTTATCAATCGTTTTATCACCTTTTCTTATTTATTAATAAATTTCAATTCCTTGCACTTAAAGAGGAAATTGTTTTTTTAGTTTTATTTTATTAACATTAACAAAGTAATTTAAAGTTTTCTTTTGACTTTGTGTCAAGATATTTCACACATATATTATTACATAAAGATACTTTTAAACATTATTTTTTTATTGATTATTATTTTAATTTGAATTAATGAAGAATAGAGTTTTGCTAAGACCAGTTCTTTAAAAAAGAACATTTTCTGAAAAATAAGTAAAGAAAAAAAAGAAATTTTATAGTGATATGGATTTTTTTTTTAGTAGTTAGTAGCGTATTTAAGATATTGTATCTTGTTATATGTACCTATCTGAAAGCGGCTACAAACAGCAATAGTAAATTCAACGATAACGATAACGAGAACGTGAACTTGATCGCGATACTGGTTCTAAGCGAGGTATCTTTTTATAAAATTTTGCTGTTTCTAAGCAAGCATAACATTTGGTGTTGGCTGTACATAAAATTTTGTTTTGAATATTTGTGTGAGTTTTCGAAAAAATCGTGGCTGGCAATTTGAGATTACGAAATAATTGTAAAAATAAAAATTGTAGCACAAAATGCATAATATTTCAATTCAGACCAAAATCTTTTCAAATATTTCATTGGACGACAATCTTTCGAATGACCAACTTTTGAATAACTTTTCTTCAGAAGCTTACAACACAACCTGTAAATTGTGATGCAAAGTGACTCAACACAAAAAATGTTAAGGATTTAATAAATTAGATTTTTACTTTATTTCATTTAAAATGTTAAGAGCTAGAAAGTCATATTGCCCGTAGGGTAAAATTGTTGATCATACTCAACATGGCAAGTTGCCGGCAGCGGTCCCTGCACAGTGTTCAGGTCAAGTTGAGATATAGCCTCCTCGGCCACCCTCCGGATAGCTTTCCTAACAATCGTATGCAGCAGATGCAAAAGGCTAACGACCCGCCCATGTAAAAAAAAAGTATTTTTATGAAACACAGCAGAATTAGATTCAAGTCCTCGAAATTTTGTCCTGCTTTCGTTTTTTTTTTCAGACCCGTTCGTAAGAACCAATTGTACGTGAAAGCATTTAATTGCATCCAATTCGAGCTTTTAGTTGGTCATTTTGGGTAGGCTGTTTTAGAACCTACTTGAAATGCCATTAATCAAATTAAATAAATCTTTCCGTCAGTCTTCTTACACAAATGACCTTAAAACAAATTCACCATGCCACGGCCTATCGCATTGAGGCTTTACCAGCATCCGGTCAGGAACGGAGTTGTGTTTGTTTCAGTTTTTTTTAATCTACTTCAGCGCAAGTGTCTTATGCGTTTTATTCTTATGCGTGTGTTATTTTGTGCTTTTTTTTTGTACGCAGCTTGGTTTAAATTTTTATAAGCAAAAGCATTTTTTAACATTATCTACAAAACATACGAGTATATTCTACAAAATAAATATTTTCTTAAGATTTTTTTTTTAAATGCATGTTCTTCTTTAAAGTTTTGGCATTAGCGCAACAGCAAACAAAACTAAAACAATAAACGACAATCATTATTATTATTGTTTTTTTTAAAGATTTTCTTCATTTCATATTCAGTGTTGAAAAAAAGAAAAAAAAAGGAAACGGATGCGGTTGAGGGGATTGTGGCACGTTATTCAAACTCTGATGTTTGACGTCGGTTTTGATTTTACTTTAAGGCTGAAAATACGTTTTGATGCCATGTAGTATGGTCATATTTGATGTTCGCCTTTGTCCACAGCCTTGTTTTGGATCCTTCTCGCCTTCGGCTTGTACATAGATGCTTTTTTTTAACTTTAAAACCTGATTCAACTCGTGTCAGGATGCCGCTTGACTGTTTGTAGTTGCATCTACATCAGATATTATTCAAAATCTGAAAACTTGAGGTTAGCTACTATCCACCGTATCTGAAAACTTTTCTTTGCTGGCATCTATTAGTTGTTGACGTCAGTTGTTGCAAGAGTTGAAAAAACTCGCTTAAATTTAGTGCCATTTCGTCCCCAACCCCACCAATCGCATCAAAAACAAAAACAAAAATCAAATCATAATTAAAAATATATACACGATGCATGATACCTTAGTTAATATTATTAAAACTTTAGTTTTTTTGATCTCCAACATACGACGCATTTTTTTAATAATTTATTTTTTAATATAATTTTTTTTTTAGAAAAACATTTAATTTAAAGTCAATGCATAGGTTTTGAGCCATTCATTTTTTTTGTGTTTTGTTTTTTTTTTTTTTAATTTTTTTGTGTTTCCATTATCAATTAAACATTGATAAAAAGAATTTAATAATTAAAATACTGTCTTTTTATTATTTTTTTTTCTTGTGTAGTTTCTCTAAAATTATCATATACGGCCCCTAATCCAGCTTTTAATGAAAATATACACGTATATGTGTTATGTCTATATTTATAAATATTTTCTCTTTTTGTTTTAACATTTAAATATATATATATGTAAATCTTTTTTTTCATATTTAACAGTGACTTTTGGATCTTATGAAAAACATGAAATCCAAAAATCACAAAAAAATCTTTCTTTTTCTTTGTTTTAGTACACGAATGATAAATTTAATTTATTTTTTTCAACACAATTATAATATATTTAATATATGAATGCTAATATCTCTAAAACAAAAAAAGAAATATGAAAAATTAAATAAAAAACATTTAGTTTATGTTTACTTAGCTTTGGCTAACAAATATTTTTTTTTTTTTAAGAATTCTTCTTACCTTTGTCATTACAGAGATTCTGATTATTTCTTAGATTTTTTTTTTGTGTTTGTTTTTTTGTTTCTTTCAGTTTAATCTGTTTTGAAGGTTTGCTTTTTTGTGTTTTTTTTTTCTATTTTGTTGTGGACAGATTCGCAAAGAAGATTTGAGAATAGACTACAAATCGTCTTTGAGAACCTGTCCAAAGGAATTTTTGGAAGTTGTCACTTTATTAAGGTTTTTTTGGTTTCTTTTTAAATGAAAACGCATTTTTTTTTCTTTTGGTTTGTGTAAATTTATCGAAATATGTTTGTACTACTGAAATATTTTAGAATTTAATTTTTTTTATAAGAGTTTATTGTTTGGAAAACTTTCTTTTGTATATTATTCTAGCTACGTAAGGTTATCAGGTATGTTCAAGGACTTAAGTGAGGTGAAGTAGACTTCGTATATGAATTTAAGCAACATGATTTTGATAAATTAACGATAACGTTTTTTTCCGATATGCTTTTGAGAAATGGGATGTGTTTTTAGAACCCAGAACACCAGTGGAAGACAGGCGCAGTTTTGTTTTTTTTGTTGTTTTTGTTGACTCTAACTTCGATCGAGGTTATTGGAGCAGATACAGAAAAGCATAAGATGGGACGGGCGGAGTTTTTTGAGTTAATTTAATGCGATCATGATTTGTTGTTTTTGAAAGATTTTTGGGTAGTATTTTTGTTTCATTTTAAGACCCATATTGCTGCGAAACAAATTTCTGGTTTTTAAGAAGTTGTTTTGCAGTTTTTTTTTCAGCCAATTGGACTTTTTTGTCGACAATTAAGGTACATTAATCGTCATCTGTCCCTCGGATGGGTCTTTTTGACCCAGAAGCAATATTTTTTTTCTAAAATATGACACATATAGTTTTAAAATTAAGTAACCTTAGTTTTTGTGTGTAATTAGCACTTCTGGTAAAAAAATAATTAAATTGATTGTTAGGTTCGTTGTACTAATAGTAAAAGTACAGATGAAAGTGAATGACATCTAAATGATGTATTTTTCAGAGCGTGTGGTAAAAAGTAAATTAAACGAAAGCATTTTTCATAAAATGTGATTAATTAACTTGTATTAAGATGAAGGTCTTTAGCGCGTTTCAAATTCTTCGGATTGTGAAAATGGGAAAAAAAGAAAGAATTGCAATTCAATAAAAAATATGCAAAAATGGTACGTTGTTTGGACCATATTGTAGTCTCATAGACGCACGTTGTTTTGTCCTAGAAACGGGGAGAAGATTTTTAATTGCAAAGTAAAATAAAGCACGAAACATCCTTAATGGTGAAACTAGATGACCCGTCGATGAACGTGTAAAGAGGCTACTTTACCAGCGAGAAGTGAGAGACCAGTAAGACTGAGCGATTACTGCCAAAAAAGGCTGACAACGAACATGCGTCTTTCGAAAGTTAAATACTTACGATATGTAAGTTATAACTTTACGAAAACACAGAAAAACGAAAAACGAAAAAAGGAACTTAAGTCCGTTGTCCTCCACTCAGTACGATGAAATCAAAGACCAGTCATGTTAAAAAAATAACTATAACACAATTCGGGTTCAACTGAAAATGGTTGTTTGGTTGCTCCTTTCGACTCTAATAATGCATGTAAAAATTTAGGACACTAACTTTCCGACTTTCAGTCTCACGTTTAGTGAATGACGTTCGGGCCCAAACAATTCGACAAAACTTTGGTCGATTTAAACTATAAGCGGTCACTTTCCAAAGCTATCGTCTCCACCAACGACTCGAGCTGCCTGCACCCCCACACTAAACCTAAAGCTAAACACACACTCAGAGATTGAATAAGAAATATCTAGAAACTTTGAAAAGACACATACGAACAACATGTAAATTCAAAGAGAAACCTGTTTGATCCTGCTTAACCGAACGTTTAAAAACTCTTCCCTGCGTCAGCGAGACGTTTGCGACGACTGTCACGCCGCCGGTAGCGGTCAAGAGTCCTGCCACGAGTGCGTTCCGGACAAATGGCGTCCGGCGAGCTGTCGACCTTCTTAAGAACGATCCTAAAAGTGAAGGTGTGCTTGGGGGAAGCGCTGGCAGCTCGACGCGGTGAAGGCGGTTCGAATTCGCTCCCGCTGGAGAAGCCGCCGCCACCGCTGCTGGACGCACCAGCCACGGCTGCAGTGCTGGTCACAGTGGCCACAGCCACGGCCGTGGGCCGGGGCTCGAAAATGGATGCGCAGCGCTTGTCCGTGCAGAGGAACGTCTTGACCTCCTCCTCCTTGGTGGCCTTGATTGTCAGCGGGAAGTGCTGCTTGGAGGGGTCGGCGTAGGGGCTGCGCGGGTCGTGGGGTTGCGGGTAGGAGGAGCTCGAGTCGTAACTGTCGCGCGAGCTGTAGTTGGAGGAGGTCTGCGTTGAGAGCGGACTGCGAGCGCGTGAGAACCCACTGAAGGGGGAGACGTGCAACTCGCGGGAGCGCGAGTGGTCGGCCTTTTGCTTTTTGGTCATGGGGAAGTGCGGCGACCGCACCGGCGTAGTATCCGAGGGGATGTAGTCGAAGTGCGTCTCCAGGGAGGACTTGCGACCGGACGAGCCAGACCGCTGGAACGTCTCCGCGTCGACCAGCTCGATGGAGGACTTGCGGAGGTCGATGTTAGAGCGCTTCTCCTCGATTATCCGACCGTCAATGTCGACGATCTCGAAGCTGGACGTTTGGTCCTCGTAGCTGGTCGACTGGTAGCGCGAGATGTCAAAGCTGGTGTCGCGCGACGAGTAGCGGTCCTCGAAGCTCGACTCGCGGTTGCGGTCGCCCTCGACCATCTCGAAGCTGTCGCCGCCCGAGTCCAGGCGGTTCAGGTTTATCAGGTCGGTGTCCGTGTCGCCGCCGGGGCTGCGGAGGTTTTCGAGGAACGGCGACCGTGGCGGGTCGAAGGAGGAACGCCGCGAGGGCGGCTCGAACTCGATGGTAGGCAGCTGCAGCGGGAGCGGGCCCTGCGCCAGCAGGTCCTCGTCCACCGACGCCGATATGGAGCTGGCCGCGGCGGCGGTGAGAGCTGCAGCACTGGCCGCAGCAGCAGCACTGGCCGCAGCAGCAGCAGCCGCCGCAGCAGCAGCAGCCGCCGCAGCCGCAGCCGCAGCTGCATCCGATTCCCGGCGCAGCTCCTGCAGGTTCACGTAGATCGGCTCGGCGCTGTACACCTTCAGGTGCTGCTCAATCTCTGCCCTAAACTCCTCCATGACGATGTCGTTAGAGTCAACCTCCTGCTCTTCACTGATGCGTGGCTCGATGGGCTCCCGGCTCTCGGACCGGCGCGGCGGTAGTGCGTTTTCATTTGACAAAGCGACCACTTTCAGGGAGTTGGTGACCTCCTCGACGAAGCCCTCGATGATGGCCTGGTTGGCGCTGCCGTCCTCCGACGGCTCTTCCCGGATCTGCTCGTGCTTAATGTATGATTCACCTACCTTTTCGAAGTGGACGTTGGCCAGCTCGAACGGCTCGGCCAGGTTAGGGGAGGCCGCTGCCGTTGTCGGTTTACATACCTGGTTGGTGTCGCTATCTGTTCCGGACGCCTCGTCGCCGCTGGATTTCTTTGCGGCATCGGTCTTGGAAGCCGCCGCTGCTGCTGCTGCTGTCGCCGCTGATTTCTTGTCGTCGTTGGTGGCAGATCGACGCAGTTTGAGTGACATTTTCGTGTAGTGAGCCAGTTTCAGAGACATTTTCGGTTCGAATCCAACTTCCGACATCTGCTTGACGACGGCGCTCTTGGCGGCAGTACTCGACGCCGCCGGGCTGGCCGAGAAGGTGCTCTGTCGAATGAGGGGGCCGCTGGAGGAGCCGGACTCGGCCCGGGTGAAGGCGTTCGCAAAGCGGTTTGTCCGCGTCGAGATGTGCTTCGATGGCTTCCGCACGAAGGCGAGGATCTCCTTCATCACGCTTGTCTTTTCCTTCTTCTCGGGCATCTCTTTGTCTTTGTCCTTGGCCTTTTCCCGCTCGATGTCCTTCTCCCGCTGGCGCTCGTGCTCGCGGGCTGCCTCGGCCGCGGCGGCTGCGTTGGATTCCGCCGTGCGCTGGACGATCTTGCAGGTCTCCGTTGGGTTTGAGACCGTGATTGGCGGAATGGGCATCGAAGTGATGGGGCTGCGCTTGTCGCCGAAGTAGATCGGGGTGAAGAGCCCCAGGGAGGGCCGCTTGATGGACTGCGCAATGCCGAGCGGGGTGCGGGCTGCTTCTTCGGGCGTGAGCGCGCCGTCGCACGCCCGCATGCTGTCCTGCACGTGCACGGTCGAGGTCGGGCTCCGCCGGCTCAGGCTGTCCGCCGGGGCGCCGACCGGGCTGCGGCGCTCCTGTGTGTGGATGCTAAATGTCGGGCTGCGGCGGTCGGTTGTGGGGCTGCGCAGCGGGCTGCGGGCGTCGAAGGTGTTCACCGGCAGCTCGTTGGGGCTCTTGAGGCGGTCGTGCGAGAGGAGCAACGGACTACGCCTGCCTTGCGGGCTGCGATCATTCCCGAAGCCCACCGGGCTGCGCCGCCCCTGGCTGAGGACAAGCGAGCCCGTCATGCTGTTCTTGCGGCGGTGCGAGGCGCGCAGCGTGCCCTGCCTCGAGAGCGTCGTCGGGGTCTTCTGCGAGACGCTGCTCGGGCTCTTCGACTCCGGCTGCGGGAGGATGGGGCTCTTCGGCGTCAGTGGGCTTCTCTTCTTGTCGTTCGTGTTGAGGGTGAGCGGGCCGGCGTTGCTGGTGAGAGTGCTCGAGTTGGGACTGCGCCGCTCCGATGGACTGCGACGCGTGCGGAAGCTCTGAGACTTGGCTTTGCGGATCTTGGGCAGCGAGTGGTTCTTGGTGCGGTGGGAGGATGATGCGGAGGAGGAGGAGGGGCCGTTCAACTTATGTTAGTTGCTGTTATGCGGGCCACTGGTCGGATCGCTGCTGCCGCTTGAGCTTAAAGTTGTATTGGAACCGTATGGGTCTAAGGAGCTCTGTACTGACATCGATCTGCCTTGGTTCTGGCGGGCTCTTCTCACTCGGCTAGAGTTTGGAGACAGTTTTCCGGGATCGACACTTTCTGGGTCTGCCTGCAATGGTTAGAATCAGACACGGGGGGACACAGGGGGTCGACGTAGGAGGTTTGTTGTTTGTTGGTTTCTGTTCGATTCGAGTCGAGTAAACAAACGGAGCTGCAGCTAGAGCTTCCGTCCGCTTGGCTTTGGATACATACCTGGTAGGCGAGGGCGTTCATGATGATCGAATAAGGGACTAGTCCGAGGGGGTGAATCTCACGCATGAGCACATTGGCGGGGATCTTGTGGAACTGGATGTACTCCAGGAAGTTGCCGAGGATCTCCTTAAGGTCTACATTCTGAAAAAGTGAAGAGGAAGACTGAAATTTGCCCGTCAGCCTGTTTTCTTGTCTGCCTTACGGGATTGTTGTCAAAGTATTTCTTGCTCCACATGAGGGCGGCTTGGAACTTGGTGAACTCGTCCGCGCGGAGCTCCTCGCGAGCCAGGATCAGGCGAACCACGTGCTGCGGGAGGAGGGTGAAGCTGCCGAGGTTGAGGACCTCGTTACCGTGCTCGTCTACAAACTCGAGAACCTTCTGGACCAGACTTTTGGTGCACTTGTACTGGATGTAACGCTCGGCCGAGGCGAGCAAAGCGCAAACGGTATCCACGTTGATGCAGCACTGGACGAAGCCTGCACAGGCACGTCGCAGCTCTTCGAGGCCGTAGTAGTCGGCGGCGTTCATGACACCTGGAAAAAGAGAGGAGTCTTAAAGGTGACGGAACTTTTGCGTCCTTTCCGCGAACAAACCAAGCAAAGTTCTGGGCTGGAGGGTCACGCATCCTGTGTGGATGTACTCAATTAGCTGACGGAAGACGTCGGGTTCGAACTCCTCGATGATCAGGGTCTGGTGCTGCTGGCCGGATGGCTGGAAATACAGGCAAGGAAATGTTTAAGGCAGTTGATCGGTGGCAGTTGTGGTGGAATAAGGTGCACACTAGATGAAGACTGGTGGCGTGAGTATAAGAATTTATAGAGGCAGACACTGAGTAAAGGAAACACGACAGATGAAGAACAGAGAGGAAGAGAGACAGAGACACTGATATAGGAAAGCTTGAAAATAGCAGTTAGAACAATGAGACGGTAGAAACATAATTTGCGCTAAATTCCAAGCTTTACTTAAATCGTTTACTTGTAAATCTAAGGATACTATAACTTTTTATAACTACTTACGAAAAAGACAAAAGTCAACTATAAGTATTTGCCAAAAAATGATAAACGGCTATTCATTTGCAAGAGATTTTGTAGACTCTCCTGATCACAATAAGCACTCAAACAACGGCGAAATCATTATAGACATGAGCAAAATAGTATCAACAAAATGTCGGCTACGGCCACGCAATAAGCGACAAACTGCTGAGTGATGATTGCATGACGAGCGACTGAGCGACGATTCTGAGCGATAGGTGGCCATGTATTGAGCTTCATCGCTGAACGATTAGCTACGCAAATGCCGTTTTTACGATTATTTTCATTTGGAACAACTCGTAGACCAATATAGTATGCCTATATCAACAACCGACCACCTTCAAAATGTTATATTTGATTACTATTGTCACTTGGGAGTATTAATGACAAACACTGCTACTTCAAATTCTCCCATTATTTTAATAGCCTACATTATTTTTCCATTTTACTGCAAGCTATGGCTGATGCTGACAAGAAGTTCAATTTGATTCCACTGTTTTTCGGTAACATTTTAATTTTTATAATCATTGTGGTCGTCCTGCTATACAACTGGGTGGCTTTGCACACTTAAGATAAATTTTTCTCCATACATTTTTTACATTTTTCTATTTCGTCGCTCAGCGATTGACAACAAATTAAAACGGATTTGATTTGTGAGCGACTGTTGACCAGAAAAATCGCAAATCGCTTGGTTGCTTGGCAAATTGTACGATTTGTAGTCAGGTGTAAACCCGATTTCCCGCACTTCGCTTGCATTAACAAATTGGAGCAACGTTTGAGTCCTGAACGATTTATTGCTTTACAGGGAACTGCATTGGAAGTCTCTACGGTAGAACGATGAATCGCATAAAACCCTCTGTGTGACTTAAAACTGTGGCCTCAGCTGATCCATTCCAGAGTAAATGCTTCATTTTTCATTTGTGTTCCTGGATCTTTCTTGTACCGTCGAAAAATATAAACGTACACTCTTTGAAACACTAGGCCACCAAAAAAACATGGCAACCTTAGTAGAGAGGGTAAAATAAGACCCAGAAATGGAATCTCTAAGCTCGGCCCTGCCTCTTGTGCGGTTAAATGTGAGCCTAAATGCGTAGGAGATTGTGCTCGTTCCAACAAGATGGGCCTCTACATGCTACACAAGCGACCCAACACTCGAAGTTTAGAAAAAGCTGAGTACCCACACAGATAAGATCAGAACGAACACGTGTTCTGAAATACTCGTCGTCAACGTTGAGAAAATGTAAATTCGTATACATTTTTCGGTTGATGCGGGGTTGATTTTGTATGTAATATTTTTGTCGCGCCCTAGAATCCCGCAATTTATTTATTTATTTATTTAAGCCACCTACATGTACACACTTGAAAATTCCTATTGTAAACGATGTACTTTGTTCTGTTACAGGAGAGCCTAAGGACAATTAAAATAAGCGATCTCTAAAGACGAACATAGTTCAAATCTACTTTTACAAGCCAAAGTTTTGGATAAAGGTTGGAGGCGCCGGCTGCCTGCCAATAACATTCTTGTAGAACCAACAATTTCATGTCTTTAAGCCAAATACTAATAAAAAAGGTTAGAAAGACTAAGATGGCTATATGAGTAATTTTTAAGTCGTTAAAACACATTTTAAGGTAATAAATTGTTTTTAAAATTGTTCTCTAACATGCCAAAGAGTAAATAACTCTACAATCCAATTACTAGATCTCATTTATTAAGCCGATATTGCAAGTTTGTCTTGTTTTTATTATATTACATTTGACAAATTACTTATTTAAAAGTCATATTCTTCTCAGCGCAAAGAACTAATTCGGAATTCTATTAATTTATTTTCACTTCTAATAAAAAAGACTACCCCTCGTTTTCCCCCAATCCATTTTTACAAAGCTTTTGAAAAAGCTGTGTATAAGGTAGAGCACTAAATGGCTTTAGATTATTTTATAAGAATCACTCTAATCAAATGCTAAATATTTGTTACAGAGCAGCTAATAGAACACAACACGCACATACATATATCAAGAACTAAAAAAAATAAACCCAAAACACATTCAATTGACATGAAAAACATAAAAATATAAATACACAAAACATGGCGCAATTTTGATTACCTCCGGAATCGGTGCCAATTGTTGGCTGAAACCACTCCTCTAATTAACATGAAACATAAATATATACAACGATTATGTACAATTAAAATGTTTAAATTAGTAAAATGAATATTAAATTTCAATTTGTAATGTTTTGTAATCAAAAACTAAAAATGTAGACTTAAGACTTACTGAGACTCTAGGTTTTTAACCACAGAAATATCTAAAGTCTGACTATACTTAAATCGGTTTTACTTGGAGTGCAACTTCTAAAATAAACTTATTAATCAATTTCAGATATCATAAGAGATATTTTTAAGCCATATAAATAGGTATAACTTACCTTGAGGTAAGTAAGTTAGTTAGCTTGAAATTGTAGGGCTTTTATTTTAGGTTATGCCATTACTAGCAGCTTGATTTTAAGTGCATTCTAATTTAATATAAACTTGAAGAGATTATTTATATTTTTACACTAACATGGCGTAGTTTGCAAGCTCTCCTTCAAGAGCTTATACTTTCGTCAACAGAATTCTAAATATAAGAACCTGCCGGGCGGCTATGATATCAAAAACTAATTATTATAGTTGGCAAATACAATTTTTTATTCCTTATTTCACTTTTGTTGTTCGTAGGCAATTAATTTGTTTGATGTCTTAATGAACGAAACAATTCCTAAAACTACTCTAAACATGATATAATTTTTTTTTTTTTTTTTCAAACATCTTTTTCATCTTTTCAGTGCAGAAGAAATCCTAAATCAAGCGCATTTAGAAGACTGACATAAATTACATCTTATTCTGAAAGTACTGACCTCCGAATCTCTGCTTTAAATTCTCAAAACAACTCCTACAGAATTAAAATTTAAGGCCCTATCGAGTTAATGATATGTTGACACGTCCATAGAAGTAAACAAAAAATCGTGTTTGTGAGCCGAGTGGCCAAGCTAGCCCATGATCAGCCAGGGACTTTTCAAAAATTAAAAGGGTTTTTTTATTCCTTGGATGGTTTTATAAATATTTTCTATTTCTTGTAGTGTTTCATATTTTCTTTTATGTTGAAAAGTCTTCATAATTTTTTTCCATTTCTGGAATTGAATGTCTACGTGAACTCGGAATAAGCTTTCAAACCCCCCCTCAACACTTTGCCATAAAATTGTAAGAACTCGCTACAAAAGCGTGAACTTTAAAAATATTTCGCTCTTCTGTTTGTCCCTTTTTTCATCAAAATTAGGTCGCCCAAAATATGTTGCCGTGTGCCCAATAACTGAAGTTCACTTTCCGCCTACAGTCAAAGTTACCACAAAACAAAACACCTTCTCAGTAAGCCTTGCTCGTATTTTGTTTCCTGCCAATTCAAACGAAAAAAGAAAATAACTACAAAATACCAAAACTTATAGGGATGACATTTATACGCAGCAGCATCACAAAAAAATGTTCATACTTCAACGGAGTGGATTCATTTTTTTAGTTTCTTTTTTTGCACATCCAATGGGTGTATTTGGAAAAAAATGGTTTTTTCTTTATTTACAACCCATACAAAAAACATACTTCCGCATCCTTCACACGAAAAGAAAAACAACGAAAACAAAATAAAGAGAAGACGAAAAATACTCGGACAAAAAAGCACACACAGGCACCCATACACATACCTGTTGGTTGGCATTCTGTAAGTTGAGCAACGGCTCCGAGGACCTTTTCAAAAACAAACGCAATTTACCCTCCTTTGTAGATGTTTCTCGCTTCCGCTGCGGCGATGGCGCTGAATACAGCATTTTTGCAAAAACCCGTGAACGTGACGCCAGAACAGCCTGCGAAAAAGAAAGAGAAAAAGAGAAAGAGTGCGATTGAGGGTGGATTGGGAATAAAGCCTCCCCCTTTTTCCCAACATACCTTGACTGCACAAACAGGCTCACGGGTATCGCCGACCAGGAACGTGACATCACAAAGCTCCGGCATCGACGCCAGGAACTTCATGTCCTCGGCCAGGCCAGTTTTATTCTCGAAGGTTGACAGATCTGGCTCGGCGTCAGCCATGCCTGGCAATGTCAAAACTTCGGGCATTGGTGCGTCTAAAATTGAAATCGAAAATAAGGACATGTCTGCGTGTATTTTTAAATTCGAGAGTATGACAGATAAATTGAAATTTTGAGGAAAGTCTAGCAAAATAAGAAACAAACATACAGAGGAAGTTTACCAATCAGATTGTACACGAAAATCGGGATATTGCGTCACACATGCGATGTGGCATTGGATGGGTTTTTTGGGGAGACGTTACCTTTAATTTTAGTCAATGCACAAATGTCCTTGAGCAGAGAGCAGGAGAGAAGTTCTTGCACTTAGATTTGTGCAAACGATGGGATGCTAAAGCTTTTCGTTCTTTTTTCGAATTTTCTTTTTTTTTGCTACACAAAGAATTCTGTTTCGAGAATTTTGACTTACCTGTTGCAATATTGGAAAAGTTTTTTCTATCTTTTCTGTATTTTTTTCTATATCCTCTGTCACTTTCTGCTGCGGTTAAACATCATACATTTTACAAACGACCAAAAAAAAGGACGAAAATAAAGGACGTAAAAAAGGAACTAAATTCTCGTTTCGGTTTTTTTTTCTGTGTGGATTAAGAAGTTTTCAAAAATGGCAAATGCATTCTACAGTCAAGTTTTTCAAAAAACTTATGTTTTATGGGGGCAAACATAATGTAAACAGGGGGAGAGGCTCATTCACACACAATCACGTACGGGAATCACTGGAATGTAAGAGAGACATATACATAAAAAAACGTATACATACTTTAAATGTATGTAGAGACTTTTTCTTTTCAAAAACTTTTTTTACACACAACGTAATTACTCGAAATGAAGGAAAAATGATTAAAAAAGATAATAAAAATTTATTTAAAAACGATGAGGAAAAAAAGGGAAAAAATTGTAAAGCAAGGACGATAAAATGGTTGAAAAAACACTGGAATCTATAAAAATCCTTTAAAATGGAATCAAGAAAAAAAATTTATGGAAAAAAAAACTTGAACTTTTGTTGAGACTGTTTTTTTAAGGTTTACTTTTCTTTGCGGACTTTTTAGCGAGTTACGAATTGAATTCTCGGAAGGATATTTTCTTATATCCTTTTTTATTTTGCAATATAGAGGATCTAGAAAATTTGAAATTTTCTTTTTTTTTTTACTTGGGCACACGAGTAGAGAAGGACGACGTAGTGTTCACTTCGAAGGACTTTTGAAATCTGGATTGGAAGGAAAATAAAATTTGTGTATACCGAGAAGAAAAGGATACGTGTGGGGAGTGCGCATGCAACAGTTCGGTCGGGTTTTTGGAATCGATAAAAACGCTTAACACATGACATTGGAATTGGATGAGGAAAAGCGGTTGAAAGAGCTTTTTCAGTTTTTCTGCTTGTCGTTCGAAAATCTTTGTTTGCGTTTTGTTTTTGTGAAGGGAAGAAGGATTCTTGGGCGTGGGGCAAAGAATAAAGAGAAGTAAGAAATTAGCGTCAACAGGTTGTGTGTGAGACGTGGCAGAAGATGTCGGGTTGTCGTAGATGCTCCAGATGAATTTAGCAAATTCAATGTCAAGGTAAACTAACGCTGTGGAAAAACGGTCCCGCGATGTGGTAATTTTGTAGCTAGTTATGTTAGAGCTCGTGTGAAAATAAGTTTTTGGGACATCTTACGTCATAATCTCATTGCTATTTATATTCTTTGCTTCAATTATATTCTTATTGGTCAGCTTCCAAATCTTTTATAATTGAAGCGAAGAATATACGTTCGAGAATGTCGCGAACTAAGCCGTAAGTCTATAGAATCGTATGGAAGAAAAAAAAAAGGATGAGATGACGTGCTTGGATCATTAAACGCTTATGTAACGAAATGGAAGAACTCCGACTACTGCTCGCTTAAGCCTGAAGAACCAATTGAATTAAGAGAAGCTTGCCTTGAAAGGAGCTTTATAGATCAGAAATACTCAAGAGGCTGAAGAAAAATGTTGTTCTAATTAGAAAGATCCGAAAATTGAAAAAAAAAAAAAAAAAAAGTAATAATAACGAACAAATTGTACCAAAGTATTGAAGATAACGGATAACGAAACAAAACTTAATCTGAAGACTAGCGAATCAGGCAGCTACATTGTATGCCAAAGGTATTCAAGACCTTAACCCACACTTAGCCAGCAGTTTTTAGTGCTGCAATGCAAAATATTCAACTATTCGAATTCCACCTCTGCATATGCTTACAATATACATATGTACATACATGCATTTGCATTCGTAATTTCTTAATAATTACGGGCTCTAAACACAGCCCTTTCGAACCACCTCCATGTATTGAACGCCCAAATACGGTGAGATTCTCACGCAATTATCCTCCTTCGGACTACTCCTAATAATTACCCACATGATGAAAAATTGTATTTGATTTTCATATAAAAGACAAATGAATTCTCAGTCTACAATGTTCACACAAAATGTTAGCCCGTCATCAGCAACCCAAGTCCAAGCTGTCTTGGGCACCATTTTACTACATCTTGTCGATAATTTTAAACTTAGCTCGTAAGATTCAACAGTTCTTCTTTTATTTTGCTTCTCTGAATTTATCAGAACGACTTCCCTTTTGTTCTAAAAAAACTCTTTTCAGAAGTCAACTACTTTTCGGAGCACTATGCCGACAGACTGTGGAAGAAAGTCCTCATGTTCGGGTTGTACGGCTTTCAAGTTGTTATAACTGCCGTTTGCATTATGGGAGTCGTACAGAACGACTACGACGTTGAGGACCTGACCTCATCTCTGATTGTTATCCTCACTGCAATAACTATTTTTCTAAAGGGCGCAACGTTGATTTCCTACAGTTCTGTATTAAAGGAATTGAGTGATGTTATCCTTAGCGCAACCAGTCGAGATGACCTCCAGCCCTGGGAGTTGAAATTGGCCAGGAAGTACTACAGGTACTCCAGGCAAGTGAACGTCTGAGGCAGTGGATGTCGGATGACTGACAAATCTGTCTTTTTTTCTCAGTTTAATCTGCTTTAAGGTGTTTTTTCTGTATCTGCTTACGATGATCACCTTCATCACCATGCCAATGTATTTTAAGAAGCTGCCAATTTTGATGGAGTTTCCTGGGACGAAGTGAGTAGATTATCAAAGAGGCAACACATGCTACTGATTCATATTCACATTCATAGTCGCACCGAACAAAGAGGTTATGTGATTAACTATGTCCTTGGATCGTACAGCGTTATCTATGGAACAACAATCCACATCGGTAATTCTCACAAAGATCCTTTCTGTCTTGTCTATGGTAAAATAATCCCTTGTCTCTAGGATTTGATATTCCAGAATTTCTGCAGGTATGCTTTATATCCTATCAATTCGATCGATGTATTCACTACTGCAACATGATTGGAGACTTCACCTCGGGCTACGACACCGAAGAAAAACAATCAAAGCTGCTCTTGAAGTGCATCAAG
The DNA here is from genome assembly GCA_905187475.1 of Syritta pipiens. Classification (NCBI taxonomy): domain Eukaryota; kingdom Metazoa; phylum Arthropoda; class Insecta; order Diptera; family Syrphidae; genus Syritta; species Syritta pipiens. Next base: position 68,899,679 of record LR994571.1, read on the forward strand.
CTGCATGCCAGCATTTTTGCGTAAGAACTAGACTCTTCTATTTCATTTGCTCAAATTGATTTTCAACAGATTCATCAATAAAGTGGCCATAGTCAACACATCTGTTCACATCACCATCCTCACTGTGGTGGCGACCATCCCACTCTTGACTGTGTCTACGTTTTCGGTTCTCCTGGTTGTAAGTTCTTTCATTCCATAATACGTCCTGCAAGTGATAAGACATCCTTTTCTTCAGGGAATGAAAACTGCTGCTCCCTTCCTCATGTGTGCATGTGCCTACCATATATTCATTTACTGCTTCTTGGGAGAGGTTGTGTCCACCAAGGTAAATCGGCTTACATGCTTGGCAGGGTTTTTTATATGCCTTTATATTTTAGTGGCAAGAGGCCAGCAATGCTATTTACAACAGCCAATGGTACAAAATTGAAAACGCTGATGAAAAACGCACGCTTCTATTCTTCTTCACGGTGTCACAGTGCGACATGCGATTCTCTGCCGGCGGTTTATTCAATTTATCTCTGGAGACTTTCTCTGAGGTGAATAATCAGCAGCTTGTTTCTGACTTTCATTCAATTCTTGTTTTAGGTGATGAAGCGCGTCTACGGAGCCTATGCATTTCTCAAAGAAGTTCTCTAAGCAAATACCCAAGCGAAGCGTGTAAATGAAGCCCACACTTACCTAAAAGAATTCTTTAAACAAACAACACAATTGAGTATTTTTAAATTAGTTTTATTTGACGTTATAAAAAAAAAACAATCCTCTGAATGTTAACTAATTCAATTATAAATAGAGTCAAAAAAATGGAAATGCAAAAAGCATTCAAACGTGTTGTATCATTCTCCACCAACTTAACTTAAGAAGAAGAAAATTAAAAAAAAAAAAGACTTTAGATCTACAAAATTCCAAAAAGGACGTATACAAGTGGCAACAGCAGCGCTGCCTTGGCATTGGTCAAGCCAAAAGCGAATCCAATCAATTTCCAAATGCCCAAATAGAAGAGACACTGTAGAAGAACATGCAATCCAAGTAAACTGAAAGGAAAAACAAACATTCAGCAGAGTTCTTGTGGTTCATCTCTTCATCTTACATCTTTTCCTTCTTTCTGGCAGCGTCGAGGTTCTTTGGAGATTCATGGTTCAAGTACTGACGAACACCGAGGAGCATGTTGTGGAAGTAGTCTTCCCATTTAAGATCCCCAATGTCGATACAAAAGTCTTCTTTATCTCTCGCATCCATTCCTTTCGCTAGTTGAAGCGTTTTCTTGTTGTCATATCGCCATTCAGTGAAAATGAATCGTTCCAAGGTGTTCAGTGAGTTCCAGACGTTTGTGTGAAGACGAACCAAGCTGAGTGACATAACATGTGTAAGATTTGGTATTACATTTCAGGTCTAAAGGTCTAGAGATCTAAAGGGGTCTTACATTGGTCTGCCACCGCCAAGCTTCGTGATAAAATCTAAAATATATCCTGGGATGAAGTGGAAGAATATAGCAGCGACTCTGAAGAGGAAGAGACTCTTTACAAGTTTCAAGTTGGGATACCTGTGGAAGGTTGTTTAGATGAGAAAAGAGCTATAATATCATTGCCTTGCTTTTCTTACCAAACGGCCGATTTGAGGGGATACATGTGCATGTACATGTTCATTTTATCAGCCAACGATTCAAATCGGAAGGGCTTGTAAGTACTGGAAGTACTATGGAAGATCTGCAAGTCTCCGGGAGTGCCTCCGTTTTTAACTCTGAAATATAAAAGAAAGTTCAAATGAATTTTAGTGTAGATAGATTTTGGTAGTGATTTTTTCATTGATTTAAACCAGACCTGTAAACTGATAAAGTACCTTTGGACTGAAATCCAAGTACTTTCACTTTTACAAGTACAAATACAATTCCTTGCTTCTTAGACTTAAAGAAAGCAAGTACCAGTCTGTTTATAATTCCTTCTGTAATTCCAAAAGTACTTTAAAATTGCTTTTCAATTCCCCAAGTACTCTACAATTCCTTTTGTACTCTAAAACTCCATCGGCACTCTACAATTCCTTTGGTACTCTACAATTCCTTCAGTACTCTTTCCCGTTTCATAACTTCCTATTCGTTAATTCCTATTTTTTTGGATTCCTTTTAATAAAACCAACATAGTAAGTAGTTACCCTGAGGCAGGCTTAGGGCTAAGACAATTCTAACGCGAAAAAACAGGCATTGGCCGCTAAGGCGACAGGTTTCTGCATTTTACGGAAATTGGTACGAAAATAATTGGGTATGATAGAAGGGCGTCCATTGGGACTTTAAAGCGAGATTTAAACAACAACAGATCAGACAAGCTCGAAATGGTGAGCACAGTTGATTGAAAACAGAGTGTTTATTAAATCAACCAAGAAAGTTGAAACTTACTTTTTCTAAGGCCTACTAAACACACATAAGACTAGGCAATAATCGATTCTTAAGTTATTAATTGAAATAAGATCAGGAGACTGGGAGCGAATTGGTATTGTTCATGCATTCATCCGGTAGCAGGATCCACTCATATCCAAGATCCTGCCTCGCCGACAACCGAGGATCAACTGATGTTTGTATGATGTGTGTAGCAAAAGGCGACACCAAACCTTGCGCATAGTGTGACGTCTGTGTCCCCTATTAGAAGCAGATACATATGTTAAGATAGCATACATTTTCTAAGCTTGAAGAAATAATACTGCATGGAATGAAAATTCTTTACCGAATTCTTTAACCGACTAAATATAAGAAAATAATCTTTTCATTAAATCATTAAAACCAAAACGATGATGGTCTTCCAATCTACCTGCCAATGCCACCACGAAGCAGTACAACCACAGCAGATCCATGCGCCCTAAAAGTAGGCAACACTTTTCACCTTGTGCTTTAACTTTATTCACCACGGTTATGTTAATCATCCGAACTAATACAAGACATTGGCGGTGGTTAGTTTCATGACGGTGGTGGTTCAATTGGTAAAAATGGATTCTGAAAATTCTGCTTCCATTTTATCTGGGGTTCGAATCCCGTGTGCGAAGAGAAGTTTTTTCTCCTGTGTTAAAATTTATCACACCAAGTCTGTGTTTTCCTCCATCTTTGGCCGGACTTTGCCTACTATAATGACGAAGTTTGGAATGCTATTGGGAGGTAGAAGAAATTAAGGTGGTTTCAAGCCTTCGGTGCTCAGAAGAAAACCCACTCTGAGAAACGTCATCCTCATAACCAACTACATTTCTTTTGTTAATATAATTATTTTTTTTTCGAGAGTTTAATTAGCAGACTTTTGACTTTGTCATTCAGTGACAAGCGGTTTCAGGAGATGACGAGAAAATTCTACGTGGGATCAGACGTTGGGTTTAAAACTTGATTCATCGGTGCAGTTAAATCGCAGACAGCGTTAGGTTCTCGTAAAATTAGAAAACTTATTTTATAAACATTTATAAATGAAACCATTGTTATTACTGGTCGAACCTGTTTAGTGATCGCAGTTTATCACAATTGGTCTGGAAAGGAATCATTAAATGACACACTTTGACGAGCTTCCAATTCAACTCAGTTCAGAAATGGAAAAAAGCAGACATGTGATGTACCTCTCGTTATGATGGCAGAATACAAAAATGATTTGATTCGACTGGATATGGGACTGGCTACAGCTATTTGAATCATGCTGTTAATCAAGTTTATCCGGGTTCGAATCCAGCTGAGGAAAAAAAGCCAGAAACATTTTTTTACGGCCCCACCTCGAACGAACGACTGACAATGCTCCTGGAGTACTCTCTGTCACGACAATCTCTCGCAATTCGCTCTTTGGAGCCGACATTGAACAGAAGATCCCCTCCTAATATATGAGCATATCACGCACAACACAGTGGAGGCGCGAAAAGCTAGGCCCTGACCCTCAACGGGCATTTATTTATAGGAAACATAATAGAAACCTCTGAGGACAACTCCTTTTCGTCGTTGTACATGATAAATCACCGTTTTGCCAAAATGAATGTGACTACAGTTCACGTCAAATTCTCTGACTTGGTATGTTACTGCGACTTGCCTCATCAATTGTTATTCGATCATGATGATGTTGAAATCTCATTCCTTTACAATTAAATAGCAATTTAATTTTCACTTACTTCAAATTATTAACGTAGTATCCAGTGACCAACATGTGATTGACCACAACATCCACAGGAATGTAGTCCATGATCAGTGTGGGATCCATAGGAAGACGACGGATGACACCCTTTGATGCGCCCATGAAGAATCCCTGTGGTCCGTTCTTGGAGATTGTCCATCCAGGAGTTGGTTGCTTCCATGCTGCAGTAACTAGAAAAACACAAACAAAGAATGAAACCGACATCCACAACTCATGAGACTTCTTCACATACTCATGCTGGGCCGAACGATGCCGCATGGGAAGAGGCTGGCGCATTTGTTGACCTCATGCTCTGCCAAGTGTTTTGTGAACGTGTAAGTGTTTGGATGATCCTTCAAGAGTCTAAAGAAAAACCAGAAACAATTCCATTAAAGTTACCAACCGACTTTTCAGACAACTCACTTTGGTTCCAGTTCCTTGAGAGCTTCATCGCTCAGGGTTTCTGCCAAGTGAATGATTCTCTCTGGATCGTCTGGTGAGGGATACAGAATCTCCTCCGTCTCCAAGAGATACGAGTTCACAAATGCACTGGATACGTGGACGAGGGCCTAAAGAAACCAGACGTCACATAATTCCCTTTATCAAACACAACCTTCGGCTTACCTCCAATTTGGGAAGTTGTTTGCACAATTCCATGACCCGTCGGGTACCGAGTAAATTGATGTTTGTTGTCTCCTTCAACGACTGAAAGAAGTCCAGAGTTGCTGCAGAATGGAACACCACACTGACATTGTCAGCCAGGATTTTCTTATCCTCATCCGAGATTCGCAAGTTTTCCTGTCCCACATCCCCATTGATGGCGACCAGTTTGGCGAACAACGCACTAGCATCGCCCTCATTTAACTTATCGAAGACTGAGTTTTTGGATAAATCCTTCAATCGCTGCTCAATCGATTTGCCCTTCTTTGGACGCATCAGCAAGTAGAGCTTTCCTATGTTCGGCAAGTCTCGCAGGATCTTCTCAATCAGGCAAACCCCAACAAATCCTGTGGCGCCGGTAATGAAGACATTACGACCAGCGTAAAACTGCTTAACAGGCGATGATAAGCTAAAAGAAAAAACAAAGTCAGACTATCGAATGAAAGTAAGAGCACAAGAAAAAGCCATTTCCGTGATGCTCTGGCGTGGTGTTTTTAGAACATGGAAGTCATCGTTTCTTCAAAGTTGTGTTTGGCGATTTTTCACACCTTAATTAGTTGTGTTCACCGTATTAAATGTGTTAATTTAAAGTTTTTTTTGTATCTACAGCGTTTAATAGACTTGGTAATTGGTATACAGATGTCAATAGATTGTATAACGCAGATGAGGACACAAAATTGAGCAGTCGAGATTGAAGTTCAAGAACATGGCAGCGGAATTGTTGTGATTGAATATCGCCGTGATGCTTTTTTAAAAGATGTGACTAATCACGGAATCAATCATGAAAGGGAAAATACAAAATGCACGACATGATTTACTTGATAAAACTTTGACCGAATAATTTTTCTGCGCAGTCGCGATCAAAACTCACACGTGACATTCAAGAACCGGCTTTGGAGTCAGCAAACGTAAAACTTGCGAAATGTAGTTTAGTTTCGCACGGCACTTGGGAGCAGATGAATGTAAAGAATTTTCGGAAACGTTACGTAAACAAGTGAGAAAGTGTGAAAGAGCGATCTCGGTTAGATAGATCAGCGTGTTTAGTCTGCTTTGCTCTTATCAAAAAGGTGGAGGGGATCTAGTATTTGTTATTGCTCATGTAAATTTATTCATTATAAAAGGAAAATGCTTGTACAATAAAGTGCGCATGATTTGAGGGTTTTTTTTTTTTTTGACAGTACTACTCCTGTGCTATTTTCAGTCGATAGCGAAAAGTTTTTTTGTTTCCCTCAGCTGAATGTGGATTTGACTGGTCGCTCCAAAGACAAGACGCCATGAGAGCTGTATACAAGAGAAGAGAATGTCATTGAGTCAAATATAAGATTTAGGCAACTGAGATTGGAAATCATCGGACAAAGCAGCTACTTCGAGATATTTTAATTCGAATGAATGGGTATCGAATAACGAATCAACAAAACGTCCACACTATATCAGTCGACAGTGAAATGTCCTAATTAATGTCTGGAATGAGTTGATACTACAACTCTTGCTTCTGTTATTGTATACATAGTTTTAAATCTAACAAAATTCCGCTGGGGAGCACTAAATTTCAAAACTAAAATCTCTGATTAATTATCTCCAATTAATACACTTGTGATCACCTTTGTTGTCCTTGCTTTATAGTTGACTAATTTTTTTTAAATACACTAGACACTAGGGTGATGGCATGTGAGGTCACATTTTTTCAATAATTCTTCTTAAGTCGGTGCCCTGGCCGACTACTGAAGATTCGGCTTTGTTAAGTCGGCCGTCAATATTTTATATTAAACAATTTTGCTGGTTGTTTTTGTCTTTCTTTCTGGATGTAAAAACAGGGGCCGACTACTGAATACTTGACCGGCCGACTACTGAATACTTGACCGGCCGACTACTAAGGTAAAGGAGGGCCAACTACTCAAGACTGACGTTTTCATTTCGAGAGATAGTCTCTCAAACTCGTGAAATAAAAAAAAGCGAGAGAGAATCTAATTTTAGAATTGTTTTTGGAGCTGAGAACTGCCGAGTTCACTGTGACTTGCATTTGGATCGAAGGGTAGTTCTTAGGTGCAGTCTCTTGCACCTTTATTGGATATTATGTGCTAGCGCCGTGCATGCTGGTCTTACTTTTTCTTCCTTTCCTTTCATTGAAAATGATAATCTCTTAACAGAGATATGTGTCTACTAGTTTGCCGGCAAACAGAAATTGAAGACAAGCGCAAAAATGTGCCTAAACGCATCACTTGTAAATTTAGAGCACTTGTCATTGAATAAAAGAATGCAGCGCTGTAAAGAAAACATCGCCGCCCAGATGTGTATACAATCGAAGATCTAAAAAGCTCACGAATACAAAAAACATGTTTTTTTAAAACTAAAATGCCAATAAAAATAAAAAAAAAAAAATCAATCCACACATAAGTTCGACGACCATCAAATAAAACGCGTAGTTATTTTTTTTTTGTTCAATCCATAAATGATGCTAAATGCCATCTATAATTCATTCAAAAGAAAGCCCCGACATTTCTCACACTAACATAACCACTAGTCAAGAGATCTTACTACGTTTCGAAAATTCTTCAACCGCTTATACGTGTCCCCAAATAAGTTCTTCTCATCGATAAAAACAACAAAAGAGGAACTACAAACTTCGCAGCTCTTCCTTTTTTGCTCGATTGCATATTTATAATTTGCTGAAAATAGTATCTACATTTTCTTAGTCCAAAGTCTGTTGCCACATAATGGCGAAATTATTAAAATTAGTTACGCAACCAAGTCGATTGGATACACTAAACCCATCCGATGTATAATCTATTCAAAGACACATAACGACGACACCGACTGCAAAGCTGAAGCTGCACAGAGAAAGTTTAATTGATGACCCTCGAAGCTTTGCCACCGTCATCCAATCGCAAATTAATCATCTCCGATTGACTCTTGCATCGTGGCGCATAATTCAAAAGCTAAACGCAATCCGTTGACACCCCCGGGGGAGTAGCTTGACATCAATTGAATCTTTTCAAACGCATTTCCAGAAGACGACAATAAAACAACTCTGTTGACCATATTTACATGTTTGTCGTTCTCACATAAGGCGTTATTCAATCTATTTCCAGTATTGCCACATGCCGGAGTAGAGGAGGCGCAAACGAAAAGAAAAAAAAATGGTTAGAAACTCGTTTCAAATCAACGACCACATAAGAATCTCTGCGACTGTTTTTGTGTGAGGCTGTCAATGTTTACATTAAAGAGATGCCTAGCTTTGGGAAGTTTAATTTTAAGGCTTCGGTTTCCAACGCAAACTCAAGATTTAATAGCTTGGCACCTGAAATGTATTGAGGTTGAAGCTAACGAAGATATTGTTATGCGTTGCATGCGATTCATGTGTTTGTCGTCGTCGTCGTTTGATCGAGATAACGATATTTCGTCTTGTGCACATGAACGTGTGACAGATTTAATTATCTTTAACACACATTCATCACCGTGATAGTGACAAGTGACAGAAGATTTGTCATATCCGATTCAAGTAAGCAAGTTAACCTGGTAAAGGTGTCTATGCCATGATTGTGAGTCGTGAATGCTCGTTGCATCTGCTTTCATCGGAGAAGCTGTGAAGGACTGGTAGCGCTTCACTTATTCAAGGCTACGGACAAAAACTTGGAAGTGCAAAAATATAGCCAAGGTCGATCCTTTCCAAATGCGTCTAAAAATAGGATGATAGACCACTGGTTAATTAAAAGGGTGGCTTTAAGATCACAAACCCCAAGCTGAGATTCTATAAAACACGTTTCTTACCGTGTATTTCATTAACGGGAAATACAACGCGGCCTTGATCGCACTTAAATAGCCGACATGAAGGTCGCAGCTGGCAGAAGAAGGGCACGTAATACACATCGGAAGATCACCATCGTTGGAAGCAATGAAGATACACACAGAACGAGACACTGTAGCCTTCAGACCACTTTTTTTGCAGTTCATTTCGTACATGATGCCACCTCTCACTCAATAGAAGGTGTGAGGTATTCTTTACAACCAAGAAGAATCTATTTTACACTGTCGAAGATGTGAAACGTACCCCACGATCAATAGGACTATATTCTCTACTCAAAGCTCGAATCTCTCCAACCCTTGGTTTTGGTTCTTTCGAGCTGCAGTTTTACACAGAGACAAGGTGCAACTTCATTAATGGTCGGGAACGCAGTCTCTGCCAGGCTACATCGTTGGCAATCCCTGCTACGCGAATACGTTGGCATGGAACACAAGGAATGCGATATTTCACCGCCCACGCTGCAGGAGGAGAAAACAGGCGTTGGTAAATGCACATCAGCAGGTCATAAATCTTAAAAGAATGCGGATAGACCTAGATCGATGGAAAATTGAGGGCGTGCAAATGAAGCAAAATGGCTAAAACTTGCAGGAAGGTTATAAATTACTTTTGATAATAATTCACAAATTTATAGTGCATACACGACCTCCATGCATTCCCAAATCTGTTCATTTGGAACGGTACAGTATAGTTGTGCTTTGCATCATTCTCAAAAACACAAGAGAAACTTCAGGAAACTTGTTACCATCTCACGAATGCAGGTCACCTGGTCGTCTTTCTCTGTGCTTCCAGCTACAATTTGTAACCGGTTAGTTTTTCCCGGTTACATTTCCTCTTCCAATTTGAGTCTTGCGACAGACACCACACGGTTTTTAAATCAAGCGGCTCCAAATGCAGAAAATCACTTCGCATTTAATTTCCGCATTCGTTTCTGTTAAATTTATTGTTAAATCACCTTTGGTTTTATGGTAATTGCATCGGTTGCAACACTAGTCTTTGGTGGGACAGAAAAATTATTGTTGGTGCAAAGATCAAGCCAGTTTCACAATAAACGCGGGATTTATAGCTAGATATGAGGGTGTCGAACGGCTTATTTTAGTTAAATAAAATTAATAAAAAAATAAAATTTGAACTGAAGAAAGTTTTACAGAAGTATTTCATTTTGGTGGAGTGTTAATGTAAGCGTTGCCCGTGGGATGGTACCGTACACATTTCTCAATTTTGATCACTCAAAGCGTTATTTAAAAGATTCATGAATTATATGGTTATAAAAAAATAAAAAGGCTCCTTGTAAACTACATTCCTAATTCATACGGTTTGCAAAAAGTCTTATTATTTTCTCCTCATAAAAAGCATTCCTAATTTATGCAGGTTGTTTTTATTTTTTTTCTTTAATTAGAATGGATTTCCAAAAAGCAAAAGTCAAGTTACCAGTTGACTTTCGTGCAAGACATGTGGTATTTTAGAAGATCTACTAATATAAACAAGAAGTCCTGATTCAGGACTCCTGAATTATAAAATTTACTGACTGCGATTTCACAATAAAAAAGTAACAGGTTGCTAAGCAAGGGTCTGCTTAAGAACCTGTTCGAAGTTTTTATGACGTATTTCGACCACTGTCTCAAAGCAAATGGAAATATTTGGTTTTGCCACTGCCAAGAGAAGGAATTTATACTTCGATCAAATGTAATGGGCATAGAAATTTGTTGTTCTTATTATCTGGGACTTACTCGGATAAGTTTGTTTTATTCAAATTTTTTTTATAACAGGAGTCATTCGGTTTTTTGCATTTCGGAGTCTGGCCATAAGCAACAGCATTAACATAAAAATTGGTTCCAACCTGTCATCAACATTACGTGCAACTTTCAATACTGACCTTAAATAATTTTCATTGCTAGAAGCGAAAAATTTTACGCCGAATATTAAGTCCTATTTGCGAGAAAGGAGAGTCAGAGGAAAAACCACTATCGTGAACGGTTTAGCTAGGAGGGCCTTTAAATCCAAGCTTTACGGTTAGAGGAGATGGAAACTGATCCTCAGAAACAAAGAACAAGATTTCAAATAACTTGACGAAGGTTGAAAGGCAAGTAGGTGCAAACCATCTAGCCGGCGCATGCCCGATCAGCACCGAAAGGAAGTAATAAAGTAAGCATAAGATGTCCTTAGGTACCTTTAGGTAATGGAACTGTACTGCGTACCACATCCCGGGAGAAGCTATAGTTGAGACTAATTTGTTTAGTATTTAAAGTAATTAATAACTGACACGACAATTTTCTACTGCGCACGACATAATATAACAGAAGGAAAAAAATATTCTTCGAGCTGAACTTGTAACTAACTTTACAAATACAGTATTACCTCGACAATGTAAACTAATTGAAACAAGGCGTTTTCGAATCTAAGAGGGGATGCTTAAGAGGATGGTAAGTATTGTCCGCTGCATTCTTTGAAATGCTATCATGCTCAAAAATGCTATGCTCTTTAACCACTTATACAACGCTAAAAGAGACGATCAATTTAAAATTATAACAAGTCTTGAATTACGAGCAGACCTCTAAGAACTTTTTTTCAAGTAGAAGATCCAAGATTGACATGTACTTATCTCTACTGTCTCTAGTGGTTGTAGTTTGTGGCTTATGGTCTTGGCGAACAGCAGCCAGATTGCAAACCGTCGTCAACTTACTGATAATAGCTCAGAGCCAGCTTTTCTCGCAACTACTGTTGTGCACGGTATAGTTTGACACATATGGAAGGGACCTACTATTTAATGCCAGTTCAGAACGACGGATTGCGAAAGTTTTTCATGACAGAAATAATCCGGGAGGATTGCCAGTTGTTCGCTGGATGATCTAAACGTGATCCAAATACGTAAATTCTTCACTCTTACCTCGCGGATCAGTTCAATTACTGTGACTAAACCATTAAGATGCTATTGTTGTTCACCTAGATGGCACTGAAACATGAGACGATTCCAGCTACTGATATTCCAGTTGCTACTTGTACTTGATTTTATAAAGCACTGTTGTAAGTTTAAATCTGCTGAAGTTTAAAAGTGAATTGGTCTATTGCTCGAACTTTGAAAATGGAAAATTTCTTTCAGGCCAATTATGTGCCGTCCACACATCCTCAGTGTCCAAAAATCTTTACAAATCAAGCGATCTGGATGTAACAAATCTCAATACGGAATATAACTAATTTCATAGCATTTCGGATCGCCAAAAATCCAGGGCAAGATGTGTTATGTAATAAATACAACAAATTTTCCCCCAACAAAGTTTGCTATCTTTAGCTCCCATCCAAGATAAGATGCCCCACGAGTGGCACCAAATATCAGTCGCAGTTAAGTCATAAATCAAAGCCAACCAAATAAACTCATATCTGCAGTGGATAGATTTCTAATTTGCTGTGATTTCACGCGATTATGTTTGACGGTTTTTAACCACATAACTATCACAAGAGAGAGAAAAAAAAATATTAAAGTGAAAGTCCCTATCGCTCGAAGGTGATTTCATTTTTAACTTCCAACTTTTTTGTTGGATTGCTTTCCTTGAAATATTTATAATTATTCTTGTGTCGCATTATGTCGTCGTGATGTGTCGCCGAAACTCGGGCCCTGTGCAAACAAGAATCTTTAACATCAGGGGGTTAAGTATCTGCTTTCATAAGCATGCAGTATAATTATGAATGAATGCTTTTATTTGTTCACTTGAATTTGTGGACTTGTTGACACAAACACTTATTGTTGGGATGGTATCGTGGATTCGTATAGTTTAATATCATCTGGTTATTAAACTGCGAGGCGATTGTGAGAAATAAACTCAAAAAAATTATGACGGTTGTTACGGAACAGAGATTGGTGACACCTGTAACTTTAAAACTCCATTCACATGTTCGCTGCAGGTATGTGACTGTAAATGAGATATAAGATCAAAAGGTTAAAGAGATTGAGTTTAGTTTTTATGAGATCGACTGTTCATTCGGCATGTGATTAAAACAGACAGCAATGTTAACTTTAAAGGAGCTACTTTAACCCGAATTGTGCTATAATTATTTTTTTTTTTTGACATGGTCTGTTTTACTGACATATGGCATTATTTTGGGTGTGACCATACGGTCACGCTGGCACAATAAGGGTTAAAGGAGAATTTTGCTTCCTGTCACATGTGTAAAATTTTCAGATCAGCTTGAAAGGGCACAGTATTCCAACACTGCTGCTACAGATGTCCAGTTTAGTTTGCAATTTCTTTAGGAAGAGAAACAAAGAAGGCAGGGCAAGACAAATAGAGAAATGACACATGGCGTCAAAAGTCTCTTGACACATTTTTTTTATCGTTAAAATTGGTTGCACACGAAGCAAGAGTCGCTGGAACTAAAGAAAGCCAACTGACGGACTTAGAATATTTTGGAAAACGATTATTGGACTTTTATTGAGGCTGCAAATTTTTCCTTATTTTGACTTTTATTAACCTCTGGCAATCAACTCATATTGATGGGAATGTGAATGTGTGATATTCACATCAACCATAGGCGATCACTTAACCGTTTTAAAACCAAAATGAATGTACATAGATGAAAGTAAAGAGAGTGATTCTTTTCCAAATGCTTATTCCTATCAATCAATAAGTACATTAACCCCTTTAGACTACCATACAAAAAAATGCATACATTTATTATTTAACTTTTTCCGCTTAAAAAAACAGTGTTCTATGGTGAGCAACCGATGACTGAATCACTGCCACCGAGAATCGTGATGAAAAATAATTACAGTGATTTAACGCCAACAGAATCAGTGATTATTGGTAAACCTCAACAATCTCTCAAATTGAACTTATCAAATGTCCAAGAGTACCTGCACGTTTTGCAATTCAATTCAATTATTTGCCCATTAAGTGCAGAGATTTCTTAATCTTAAAATAGTGATGAATTTTGCTAAGCGTGAGGCTGTAATTTGTATGAAATTACAGTCTTGAAACATGTTCCACAATCTACACATGATAGGAGACTTGTACGATGCACAAATTAGTGACGAAGTGCGACCTTGGGTTGGGATGATTCCCTTCACTTCTCTCAAAATTTTTTAATTGATTTTTATTAATAATTTTAGATTAAAGGTTTTTCTTTGCCCTCTGTTACACCGTCCTTAAAGCAACGTGTGGGAAATGAGAATCTCGTATCAGACACGTGATGTCTTGTTTTAATCAACAGTTAAAAACTCGTATCACACATGTGATGCCTTTTTCTGTTCAACAGTTAGAAAACCGTATCAAACTGTTTCTGTTACGAAGCATCGAAAGTATTACACAATTATCGCTCGATTCCTAAGGCAAGGGGTTAAACTCGACTACAAGAAGGTTCCAGGCTTATGTTTCGATTCATTCTGAAAAACGAGGCTCGTTTTCGAATGAATGGCTTTATCAACAATATTGCCGCATATTGTATTTACAAAGGCAACCCCACAAGGGCACCAGGCATAATGTATTCACAAAAAAGTTCAGTTTCTGTTGCGACATTTCGGCGTAATAGCAAGCAAGGCAAGCGCTATAGAATAACGATTTTCTTGTAGCCAAATTGAACAACATGGACATGAGTGACTTGCGGGCCTAGCAGTTATAAGCCGTACGAAAGATTTAAGAGTAGTCTTGTGGAGTTAATGGGTATTAGACACCAAGAACGTGTGGCTGACTTTTTCTTTTGAATCTTTGCAAAAGTTATTAAAAATTGAACCTTTTGGACCTTTGCCACCACACATGAACATTTAAATTATGTTGCATTCGATGTGTTGCACACGACATGGACAGGAAGACAAGCAGCAGTCATTTTACTCATATTGATGATAAACGTTTAATAATCTAAAAATGATTGTAAGAAATAAAAAAGTAAGAAATGAGAAAAACTTCTTGTTAGTAAAACACGTTAGTATGATGATATTGTGGTTTGAATATCTTTTCACTGATTGATTAGCACTTTTAAATGATTTATTAAATCCTAATTTACATTTCTATTGCATGGGGACCACTGGCTCTTGCTGTCTCTCTTAGTAAGAAGATTTTTCAGTCCTTGTGTTAAGTAAAATTTCGTTATTAATAAGAACTCATTACTCCACACACAGCTTGTTTTGTTTATTCACTTTCAACATCAACTTATCCTTATTAGACACTTTAATGCTCAGCAGATTGCCAGTGAACAACAAAACCTAATTGGCAACGTATGAAAGAGGCAGTTGCAATAAAACATTTTTACAGAAAGCAGAGATCAATCTGCTGCCGGACGTAACCATCCATGATCTGTCCAATTTTTGCCTCCAGTCACTAGCAGTAAGAGTTCCTAGCCGGTTCGGTCATGTTCGTTAGACTTTAATTTCTCGCTTAGGGTGATTGGGTTTTGTATTTTCAACCATTAATTGCTCAAGAGAAACATTGCCTTTATAGCCATTTCAAATCAGCGTAGACTTGTGAAGGTACCACAGGCGAACAACGAATGGAGCAATCCTTTGAAGAGATCGACAGTTTTTATTTTGTGCGGAAGGCCTCGGGACTTCAACATAAGAATATACCGGCACCGTCTCAATTCCGTCGGACCGATACTTTCCTTCAGTTTGACTCATGTGTTTGTTTTTTATAGTTTCATTATTTTCTTTTATTTTTTTGTTAATCAGATATAGAGAATTTCATTTAGAGACTAAAAATATTTAATAATACTAATAAAAACTTAGATTAATGCACTTTCTTGGGTGGTTGAAAACTTGAAAAGTACTTCGAAGGTTATAAATTTCGAACATTATGCACGCCGACTTGATGTTTGGTAACGAGAAATCAAAGTTGTGAACAAAATTGTCTAATGATTCTGGCGTTTATTTTCGAAAGGAGTTTAAGCATATAAATGCTTTGCTTGACCTCTCCAACAACTTGAATATGTTACCACCCCATAAATGTCAAACTATAAGCCGACTGCGTTTTACCACCAGAGTCCTAAGAGCATGTACCATTTGAGGTTATCTTTTCGTTCTCACATTTTTTTTTTGCTTGAGAAAAATTTTGTTTAGAGTATATGTCTGGTTAATAACAAATACATTTGATAAATCTATTTGTAGTTAACGATCCATCTGAAGCGTTAATTATAAAGTTAATTACAAACAGTACTAAAAATTGAATTGCAGACGTAAGGTTACACGCTAGATAGAACACAAACAAGTTTTTGCACTTAGCCAGTGAATCAAATGTTTACTTATAAACCGTTACCGAGGGAAAATCTGAATAGTTTTCAAGAAAAAACTCGATGGAAAAAATTATTTTTCATCTTACTCCTCCACAAATAATCATTAGGGACCATGGTACTACGACTACTACTTGCAAATAACTTGATTTAAGAAAACGCGTTTCCCTGTTGAGTTCACCTCCCAGCACTCAGGGTGATACCGGTAATTTACTTTATAGTATAATTTATAATATAGTGTATAATTCAATTTTTATGAACGGCAGCAGGAGTAAAAAGCAAATGAGGTGAACATTTTTATACACGGGTGACGATAAGAAGAGTTGAAGTAAGGTGTTTTAAATGACTATAAATTTTTGGGGTCAACAGCAAGACCTGTGAAAATCAATTTGAACCAGCAACAGAAATCAGTTTTCTAAGAGGAAAAATTGCAAGCCCATTGACTTGAAGATGTCACGTATCTCTGCTATCATCCAGGTACTGTCGCCCAGAGACGTCCACGGGTAGGATCTGAAGAAGATGATCGAGCGTTCAGTCTCGTATACACAGAGTAAGTTTGCAGTCAAGGTATAGATTCATATTTTATGCGAGTCAAAGCGTTCTATTCCACTTAAGTTAAGTGGAATAGACAATGCCATCAGGCGCCCAAGTCCCAGAAGAGTATTAAAGTAAAGAAAAGTATTTATGTTTATTAGGTGGCTTAAGGTTAAAACGCCTGGACGCTACTTTATACAACACATAGACTGAGGTGATGATTCTACAGGGGCCTGTTACTATTAGAAAGAATAACACAAACGAATCAAACTCGAAAAGGCTTTTCGGTGAACTTGGTTTTAGACCCTTGGAAATGAAAGTGGACTCGCTTATTTTGAAATTTCCTTCAAATAAAAATAGTTAGAATGCCTGTAGGAGAAACTGTACCTCAAATATGTCCATTAATATGTGATTCAGCCTGCTACAATAATTCCAGAAGGACTGCAGTGAATGGTGGACTGCAAGCAACGTCGCTCCCATCTGGCAGACTTCAAGACCAAAAAAAATCGTGCAAATTTGCAGAAAAATAATGAAGATTATACATTCTTTGCTTAGGAAGCAGAAGACCACCACTTCAAAATGGTCAAGGCATTCAAGTTTATAAAGTAGCCGACTTCAAAACAAGCCCGCGTTTCGCTTCTTCAAATTTCAAGTTTGCGAAAGAGCTGGCTGACTTGAACCCACACCAACGTGTCAACTCCTTCTTATCTGCCTATGCAACGTTCGCTAACTAGTCTTCTTTGAAATGATGGATTGACGATGGACCTCGATGGATCACTTTGATTGATCAATTAGCTTTCACCCTTAACCTAACTTACGACTGCCAATAGGCATAAGTGGACACACAAATACTCCCACCAAAGCAACCACATTATTCCTGCACACCTTGTAGTAACTTAAGCTACAGACACACAAGGCCGCACATCGAAGAGCATCAAATGTCAAAAGAAGCCTACACAATGCTTCGACCAACTGATAGAAATATCGACGTGTACTGATTATCAGTCAACAAAACACTGAAGGTCTCCCTAGCTCTGAGTCTCCAGAGCATGCACCAAGAGATCGCCGACATCTCACTCTTGCAAAACAATCTACATACAAGTTTTTGCAACAATTCTTTTTCGCAAGACAAACTTGTGTTGTGGCTAATTTTCTATTCATAAGTTTGTTTATTTAAAACTGGTGCTGCTAACTAGAACGATCGACAAGTATTACAACCTCATATGAATTAACATTACGTTATAACTCATTTTAGTAGGCCATCTGTGTTTACACGAGAAGAGATATATGTATGTACGATTCACGTTTCTACAGCTCAAGAATCAAGTCACAAAAGTCAACACATGTGTGTTTAGTAATGACAGTGGTCAAAGTTCACTGCTGACTATCGACATGAGATGGTGATTTTGTTGTTGTGGAAAGCTCTTAGGTTAACTTCGCAGCCATGTTATTTGTGATACAAATGCAGAAAATAGATTGTTGATTTGCGGTACAAGAAGAATCTTTTGAGATTGTTAAAAATTTTGAAACGGGGAGTAACAATGGTTGAAAAAGGCTTTTTAAAAGGATCTTTAGCACTGCAATGAGCAGTTTGATTTAGCAGCTCGTAGGTCTCTTCGATCAAGGACAAATCGAATTAATTTTTTTTCTGAAGTCTCCAAACCTACGAGTACTACGAAATCGCAGACAACTTAAATAAATATTAAAAGACGTGCATTCTTCGTGTGAAGGACTAAAGTAACCACCTTCCACGTTACTGCGAGACACTTTTTGGACGATGGATGTAGAAAAAAATTCGGCAACGTTGTAAACATTGCCAACATCCAATAGAAGCAACCATTCACTGCCCTGACCCGATAGACGTTGTTTGCAACAGAGTTGTGGCGACTGCAGTCATTTGATGATTGCAGTCAGAAAGGTCGCATTCAACTGATCATTTGAATAAAAGTCATAGTTTTGATTTCAAAACTGCAAAAACCAGTCACATTGGATATTCTGACTATAGAGTCAACTAAAATACTCAGTTGACTGTTAAATGACTTTAGTCTTTATTGACTGATTGCAATCATTTTAGTCACTTGCAATTATTCTTTAATTTTTATTCCCTTAATGCAGTGACTTTGTCTTTTGACTGCAGTCATTTAATACATTTCTAGTCGTTGACTAAAATATTTCAGTAGTCCTTGTGCACTGGAATCTTTTAATTACATTGATGCATTTGCATTTGGAATCAACCGACCAATCGTGCAGTCTCATCGATCTTGTCTGTAAAATATGAAAACAGGTACTTCTGGTTAAATGATTTTCAGTCAGTTGATTGCAATTGACCAGCCAGTCAAATGATTGGCGCAATCTTCATTTGAGTGCGATTTTCTTAACTCTGCTTTGCAAAAATTCAAAATGAACAAATCGTAAAAAAAAAATGTTCGCTGTTCTTTAAAACACTCCACATTTTGACAAATCCTTCGTACGTTTCTTAGACGATGTTAGCAGCTTAAAAAAGGTGAATTTTCTTCTTTAATACATTAGCAACAATCGAACAAACACATTAAACTAACAGATTTAGAAGTGACAACAGATTTTTAAAACATCGTGAATCAGCCAAAATCACTTAGCACCAATAAAAAGCCTGCCGCACACTTGGATATCTAAACTAAACATTGAACATACTACTCATGCTTAACATCGTTCTCCATTTCTATGCCACGCTGAAGCCGATTAGCAAGTTATGGAAATTTTCAAACTTATTCCAACGACTGTAAGATCAACCTGCTCATGTTGAACAAAACTTTGAGGCGAAGAAATGTAATGAATATAACCAAGACTATTGAATTGTTGCAAAAGGAAGAGAGGCGAGAAAACAATACTCAACAAAATCTCTAAAAAGTCTTCCATTACTGTACCAAAGTGCGAAGTTCCAGCAATTAGAAAAGATGATTGTTTTGGCCGGCAGTGGAGGCAATGACACACATGTGGCATAAGTCACTTACCGCTGTGTCGGTCTTGCGAAACGGCTACCGGGCACGAATATGTGCATGTGCGACAGCCATAGATGAGCGAGTCACGAATTGATATTAAAGAAAAAAAAAAACACCACTCCAGTCTCCCGCTCCACTTTCCGACATATTCTCTGCCGTCTTATACTCACTCAGGCATTTCTGCTAAAGTTCCAGACAGCTACTCTTGAAATGATGTTCTACTGCAACTGATAAAAGCCACTGTTTGCACAAAACCAAAATTTACTCTGCTGGAGAAATCACTAAACCAAAAAAAACTTTCTTTTTTTTTTTCGATTACACTACGTACGGACAGAGAAGATGGAGCGACTGGTTTAGCTTGACACGGTAAATTTGTGCGACGGCCGGCGGACTTAAGCACACAAGTCAGACATCACCGGGAACCGAAATACAACTGAGAGTTTGTCTGCGACAAGAGAAAACTTGTAGGGTCCGATGGAGAATGATTCGTTGCAGATAACTGTGCGCGGAGCTCGATTATGGGACAGGTGTAGTGGTGGTGGTAGTGGAGCAGATGTAGCACGCTGCGCACGGTGGAGTAGGAAATCTACAGCTGCGCCGGTCGAGTTGCGTTGAAATTTACGGTGAATGGTGGATTGGATTGGATGTTCTCGCATTTTGGAGTTGATGTGTTCACACTTGTAGTGAATTGGCGAAAATTCACTGTCCATCGAAAGCGTAGTAGACCAGCAGTCATGTGTCTCACTCTCTCATATCGAGATGTGGGTAAGTTGTTGGTGGGATGAAGTTGGTCTCGAGAAGTGTGCGACAGATATACACCAAGAGAGTGGTGAGTTTTGATTTGATCTTTTTATCGGGGACATGAACCGATTTGGGTGAAAGATATTAGCTTTGGTGGAGAGTTTCTAGGCTGAAGGAGTAACTGATCCGTGAAATTCAACAGACGGGAACGTTTTCCCAAGAGATTGAAAGCTCAATAATAAGAAATTAAAAAAAAAAACGAGATTCCGAGGTTTGGCAAGGACTTTGATGGTCATAATTTTAATCGGCAAACACAACATAACCGCACAAATCATACAAAATTGTTATAAATTCAAAAGACAAATTTGGTATTATTGTCAGTGTCATACAAAAAAAAGGGTAAACAAGCCATAATTTTCGAATTATAAAGGTTTTCGTGTTGTTTTGCACAAAAATAAATTCGCTCACAATAGCCATTTTTATGGTTCTGTAAAAAGTTGAAAAGCTGATACCCGCTGTAATTTTGACACTTCTTTTTAAAAATAAAAATTACAGAAAATCGGCTTCGAAGAGTATATTAAAAAAAAAATAATTTAGCGTTCAAGCCCTAGTACTGGCAACTTGATGCGGGTTTGTAGTTAATCTGACAGGATGCCAGAAGAGTAGACCAATGAATGGCTGCACGGTTTTATTCTCTGGAGACTTTCGTCAAATCTTGACTGTAGTAACAAGAGACAACAGAGGCTTATTTTGTCATTTCGGATTCAGACTCGAATTTCTTTCTTCCTTTATTGTCGTTTTGTTTTTTTTTTTTACGACCGCGCAATGGAGTGCTATTTGTGACTACGTGCACTGTTTCTTGTCTTTAACAACCGTCTGCAACAGTTCAAAGTACACTTCTACGACTACAAAAATAAGTGTTCAGCTAAGGCTTTAAGAACCATCACCTTTCAACTTATTTCTAATCGACTGGAAAAAAAGACCGCATGTCGTATTAATGATTTGATTTTTTTTAAACGCTTTCTTAAGTACCACTGTTAAGCAGGACAATCCAATAAATGATTCAACAGAAATTATAAAATAACACAATCCGAGAACAAAGAAATTATCGAATGAATCGCTTTTGACGTACAGAATATGATATATGCGTAAATGAATTGGTAGCATTTTTTATTTCCGAAAGTGGATTGTGGGCATTTCCACATTCTTCATTTTTATAGAGATACGGATTTTCGATTTGGAATTCCACCCACGATAGACGGGCTAGTTTCAATAGAAGTAAAAAACATCAGAAAACTTAGTATTTTTCCGCGTTGATTTCCTTTTCAGATAAACATCATGTGTCATGGCTCGCTACAAGAAATGTTGAAGACACACATCGTTGACAAGTTCGTCACCATCATTCGTCTCTCAATCGCTACCTGCAAAAGACTGAGCGCAAAAAGAAACACACATAATCTATGTTCTAAATATCTATTGGTTGTGGTAATGTTTCTCAGGACACTGGTCTAGGAGCCTGCTCATTCGACCCTCGCGCCAAAGCTCCCTACTCGTCAGCCTCAGCTGTATGGTCCGCATCACCACCTCAAGCAGCTGTAGTGGACTAATGTCGAATTCGATGTTGTGGAGTGACGTCTCATGGAAGATGTTATCGAAGTACATTTTCACTGCTTCAATAAAGTGTAAGCTCTTGCCGCCCACGGTCCCTAACTTCCTCAAGTACCTATATGCCGCCCTGATTGTCCTGTCGCCCAGTGCAATATCTTGCATCTCATGCAGCAGCTGCAGCACACCCGGCCGATTGACCAGAATCGCCTCACGCACCAGAAGCTTCGGGTGCTCGTTATCCTTCAGCATTCTTAGCACGAACAGCATCTGCATGGCGATGCGTCCGAAAAACGTCGGTCTGTATTTATCCACGGTGGCCCGTAGCTCGTCATTCTCAATCAAAACAGACGTTGTGTAGAGCAGGTGCTGAAAAAACGAATGGAACGGCACCGGCGCCAACGGACACAACTTCACCTTCTCGTTCGTGATGACGCACTGGTTGGTCACCGTGTACTGTGCGGCCTGCATAACGTCCTCGATGTTCACGTCCTTCACGTTGTGGAAAACGTCCATGTAGAACAGGTTCAGGCCCATATTGTTCATGTAGTCGTCGTGTGGGTGCACGTACCCATGGTACAGCTTTTCGAACTCTAAGAAGTTCTCTGAGAGAACCTGCTGCAGGCATCGCATCTCGTGTGGGCTGCAGCAGCGTTCCGGCGTTACCTGCCCAATCTCATGTTCCGGGATACGCATCGGGTTCATCTCGCAGTTCCACTTCGCAAACTTTTTCACGAGTTCATTCACCATATCCTTAAAACTCTGACTCTTCTCCGTTGGCGAGCCGGGGGCTGATGACGAGATGGTAAGCTTCACAATACGGCTGAAAATGTCGCAGCTGCTTTTGTCGATCCGGATGCAGCAGGAGCTCGTGTATGTGTCGTTTTCAAACATGGTCGGGCTGGCGAAGCAATTGCCGTTGATGGCAACTATGATTCCTGCCCCAGAGCGTTTATCCATGTCCCACTGGCAGATGATGTGCCGCTTCCGAACCGACAGCATCCCGATGTTGTGTCGCGCACCTTGATGCCAAAAACCACTGTACTTGGTCTCTGCCAACGTGGCAGCACGTACCTCCGGGTACCAGTTGTAGACGCCGTAGCCGTGAAACTGGTCGTTCAGCCAGCCGCCCGTGTAGGTGTGACCGTTTTTGAAGGTAAATTTGCCGTACCGTCGGTTGGCGTTCTCTGTAAAAGTGCCTTTGTAAGAGCCAGATGCGTCGGTCACATCGCCCTGGATAAGCAACCCTTGTTGGAAGAGGCCTTTCACCTCTCTCTTCATAGTCTATAACTGGGAGCTAATGAGCACAGCAATTCAAAAAAGTTATGCTGGACAAACCTTAAAGGTTCCCTGGCCGTTGAACACGCCGTTGGTGAAGTTCCCGTCGTAGCGGAACTCTTGCCCCACGTACTTACCGAATCCATTGCGGCGTCCGGCCAAAAATTCGCCCTCGTACTCGGTGCCGTCCTGATGGCGGTAGCGGCCCAGCCCCTTTGTGAGACTCTTCTCGAAGGTTCCTGCGGGGGAAAGAGACAGTTATGAGCCGAGCGAATGTGCGTGGTTTCCATACCCACCTCTGAACGACGACCCATCCGCAAAGTTGTAGGTCCCGAAACCCTGGAATCCGTGTGGCCCAATCCACCCAGAGTATGAGTTTCCATTCGGGAACTCCAACTTGAGGAACAAATTGTGGGCCTGAAAAGAGTCAACTATTATTTCGTAGCCTTGGGTAATAGCTCTGGTGGTCTACCTCGTATTTGGTTGCTATCTGTTCGAGGAGTGTCTTCAGGAGCTCTGTCATGATCCGGTCTTTGGCGTCCTGCTTGTCGACAGTCTTTTCTTCCTCCTTTTCCAGTATTTTCGTCAGTCGGACAGGATCTTTACGAGGCGTTAAGCTCGACGCTCGTGAACTTCGCCTCCTTGACCCGACCATTTTGATGTTAGTTCTGTTGGAATAAAAAAATAAAAGTCTAATTCTAAAAATGTTTTATTTCCGAGGCTCCTACAGGCTGGACTACTCGATTGGGTTTTTTTTAGGTGTAGAGAAAAGTTCGTGGAACAGGATCTTGAAGACTATAAGACAGCTGGGGACTCTTTGAGCTCTTCACCGTGGTGACGAAGATACCCACTGTTCGTTTTATTATTTACAGCTGTTTTGTGCGATAGACCTTTTCTTGGCGAAATTCTTGTGGTAAAATGTTTTCTTGTGATCCCACTGCTGAGCTTTTTTTTCCCACTTGGTGCGCGCGCATGGCGCGCCATCCTGCATGAATCAGAGATCGCCCAAATGCATGCCATCAATATCAGTAATAATGATTTAATGATTTTTCCTTCCGACTCGTTATCCAATTCAAGCTGTTCTAAGGCCCGTACAGGATGGTTGTGCGCCTTCAGTTGTGAAGTCAATAGGACCTTGTAAGCAAATAATCCGAGATGAAATGTTAAGCTGTTGAGATCGATGGCAAGTTCATGTTCGTGGATTGACTCTTAAACTCACAGCTACAACAGCTACATTATTGTCTGGCCGACGGAACGACTTGAACTAGAATTCAAGCCTCATAAATTTGCGTGCAGCAGATACGATGGTGCTTCATCTTGTCCAAAACTTATTTTCAAAAGACGCTCAGCACTCACTTAGGAAATGAGTTTTCAATATTTTCAAAGGTTATTTAAGCGTAAAGCGACTCATTTCGTTCTGCGGATGTAAAGCAATACTGACTTTCTGTCAACCTTCTTTCAACGGGAAACATCTGATGATTTAAGAAGAAACCACTAGATGGACCAGCCTCTATTATATTCTATAGTATATGTAGTGTGTAAAACTATACGGTCACGCTGGTACGATTCGAGTTAAATAGAGACATAAAGTTTGAGAAACCTAAGAGAGGTCTGAAACCGAAGAAGCCTGCAATTAGAGATTGTATAGAGAGGGACTACCCCTAGAGTGAAGAGGCCTGTCCCTTGACCTTCAACGTCGATGAACGCAGCTGTGTTCGGGTTAACGGTAGTAAATCAACACCTTTTAGTGTGGGTGTTGGACTTCGCCAAGAGTCGCATCCTAGTTTGTATGTATACTTGGGTCGCATATGCACATACTTTGCACGCTAAACTTCAGATGGTCGTAGACGCGTTGCACGCATCGTAACTTAAAAAAAAAACATTTTTGTAAGAATCTTTTGACATATGTATATAAAATAAACTTAATTCAATGTTGAACAGTACAACGAAACAATTGTTTTATTTTAAAACAAGCGATAGTTACTCAAGGGTGCCGTCTTGTCACTTCTCCTTTTCCTTATATATATGGACTTGATGTTACAACGAACCTGAGACGAGTTTCACACTAAGAAATGCGAATTGGACGAATTTCCGTGGCAGTCAATCTGCCGTTTTCATGGCATGAATAACTTTTTGAAATTAGTTTTCTATTGGAATTCATTGAGTGAGGTACAGCTGGATAGTTCTTGTAAAATAAAATAGAAGTTCAATCTTTAATTTTTTGTTTCAAAGTCCGGTTTTTCGAGATATCCAATCGCCTGATTTCCACAATGTGTTTAAAAATCTGAAAAATAATCTATAATGTATGATCTAAATTTGCATTCTTTTTTTTCGTTTTCATTCACGCAAGAAAAACTAAAAATCCAAAAAATCGTTCTCTTTTATGAGAGTTGTAATTCATATGAGAAAGGGAATGGTGGTGAAATTTTTTTGCAGTAAAAATGTCTTAATTTCATTCCAGTTTTAGTTTATTTATTTCCCCTTCAAACATTTCTTCGTGCAAAAAGAGCATCCGAGATTTCCTACTTCGTTATTGATGAAGTGTAAAACAACATTTTTCCTGCGGCTGGAATTAAATGCGGTTAAAGACATGTCTTAACTAGCAGAAGTATGTATTTTTTAAAATATGTGGGTGCAATAATCGAACGATGAAAAAGGTGGCATAAGGTGTTATTATCAATGTATCCGCTTATTCCAGTTACTTCAATTATCTTTTTTTTCTTTGAAACGGTCCATCTAAATAGAATGTACACTGTTGATTTTTTATAAATTTAAATACGAAATGCGAACGGAGCCAAAAAAAAGTTAACTTTAGAAAGAAAATAGAGTGTATTCGGTAAAAATCGGTGAAAGACAGCATCAAATAAAAAGCTAAAATACAAAAAAAAATACAAGTCGTTTCAAGTTAGAGCACTTGGTTGGTACTTTAGTTATGTTGCCAACTTTAAGAAAGTAGTTCACTAAATTTGAAAGTGCTTATCTAATCTAAAAGAGCCAAAAAAGAATATATAGGAGTCTCTGGACTGTGCTAAAAACTTTGGGAAAAAATATACGGTGAAAATTTGCGGAAAGTGGATAAACAAATAATTAAAAGAGTAATAAATTCATTTTTGAGGAGCAAAGAACGAACGAAAGGGAAAAAAGGAGTTTAAAAGCGTTGGAGCGAAAAGTAAACTAAAAGGAAACAAAAAAATAGCTAAAGAAAATACTAATTCCATTAAAGGATATTAGATTAATAATATATTTGCTATTCTGCGCAATAAAAGACAGATAACAAAAAAGTTCTTAAAAAGGAGGAAATACGAAATAAATAAATTTGTCAAAATGAAAGTCGAAAAGTCTTAGTCATTCCTATCTCTATTGACGCCTGGGAAAGACGGACCTAAAACCAAAAACACGAAAATCCATGTTATGAAATACTATAGCGTGCGCTGGTACTGCTCCTCAGGACACTGTCTCAGGAGCCTGCTCATTTGAGCCTCGCGCCAAAGCTCCCTACTCGTCAGCCTCAGCTGTATGGTCCGCATCACCACCTCAAGCAGCTGTAGTGGACTAATGTCGAATTCGATGTTGTGGAGTGACGTCTCATGGAAGATGTTATCGAAGTACATTTTCACTGCTTCAATAAAGTGTAAGCTCTTGCCGCCCACGGTCCCTAACTTCCTCAAGTACCTATACGCCGCCCTGATTGTCCTGTCGCCCAGTGCAATATCTTGCATCTCATGCAGCAGCTGCAGCACACCCGGCCGATTGACCAGAATCGCCTCATGCACCAGCAGCTTCGGATGCTCCTTATCCTTCAGCATTCTTAGCACGAACAGCATCTGCATGGCGATGCGTCCGAAAAACGTCGGTCTGTACTTATCCACGGAGGCCCGTAGCTCGTCATTCTCAATCAAAACGGACGTTGTGTAGAGCAGGTGCTGAAAGAACGAATGGAACGGCACCGGCGCTAACGGGCAGTACTTCACCTTCTCGTTCGTGATGACGCACTGATTGGTCACCGTGTACTGTGCGGCCTGCATAACGTCCGCGATGTTCACGTCCTTCACGTTGTGGAACACGTCCATGTAGAAGAGGTTCAGGCCCATATTGTTCATATAGTCGTCACGCGGGTGCACGTACCCATGGTACAGCTTTTCGAACTCTATGAAGTTCTCCGTGAGGACCTGCTGCAGGCATCGCATCTCGTGCGGGCTGCAGCAGCGTTCCGGCGTTACCTGCCCGATCTCGTGCTCCGGTATGCGCATCGGGTTCATCTCACAATTCCACTTCGCGAACTTCGTCACGAGTTCGCTCACCAAATTTTTAAAGCTGTTGCTCTTCTCCGTTGCCGATTCAGAGGCTGATGACGAGACGGCCAGATTCACAATGCTGCTGAAGACTTCGCAGCTGTGCTTGCAGATCTGGATGCAGGAGGAGCTCGTGTATGTATCGTTTTCAAACATAGTTGAGCTAGCAAAGCAATTTCCGTTGGCAGCAACGATGACCCCTGGTCCAGAGCGTTTATCCATGTCCCACTGGCAGATGATATACCGCTTTCGGACCGACAGCATCCCGATGTTGTGTCGCGCACCTTGATGCCAATAGCCACTGTACTTGGTCTCTGCCAACGTGGCAGCACGTACCGACGGGTACCAGTTATATACGCCGTAGCCGTGAAACTTGTTGTTCAGCCAGCCGCCCGTGTAGGTGTGGCCGTTCTTGAAGGTAAATTTGCCGTACCGCCGGTTGGCGTTCTCCGTGAAGGTGCCTTTGTAAGAGCCGGATGCGTCGGTGACATCGCCCTGGATAAGCAACCCTTGCTGGAAGAGGCCTTTCACCTCTCTCGTCCCTGTCTACAACGGGGAGCTTATGAGCACAGCAATTCAAAAAAGTTAAACTGGACAAACCTTAAAGGTTCCCTGGCCGTTGAACACGCCGTTGGTGAAGTTCCCCTCGTAGCGGAAGTCTTGCCCCACGTACTTGCCGAATCCGTTGCGGCGTCCGGCCAAAAATTCGCCCTCGTACTCGGTGCCGTCCTGATGGCGGTAGCGGCCCAGCCCCTTTGTGAGACTCTTCTCGAAAGTTCCTGCGGGGGAAAGAGACACTTATGAGCCGAGGGAATGTGCGTGGTTTCCATACCCACCTCTGAACGACGACCCATCCGCAAAGTTGTAGGTCCCGAAGCCCTGGAATCCGTGTGGCCCAATCCACCCAGAGTATAAGTTCCCATTCGGAAACTCCAACTTGAGGAACAAATTGTGGGCCTAAAATAGCCAAATAAAGTCTCATAGCCTTGGGTAAGGGCTGGTGGTCTACCTCGTATTTGGTTGCTGTCTGTTCGAGGAGTGTCTTCAGGAGCTCTGTCATGATCCGGTCTTTGGCGTCCTGCTTGTCGACGGTCTTTTCTTCTTCCTTTTGCAGTAATTTCGACTGCCGGAGAGCCTCTTTACGAGGCGTCAAACTCGACGCTCGTGAACTCCTCCTCCTTTGTGCGACCATTTTGATATTTATTCCGTTTGTTTCAATTGAAAATCTGGTTCTGAAAAAATATTTTATTTCCGAGGCACACACAGGGGGACTGTGTGAATAGTGAATTGTTTAAATTGGGGAAGTAATTTCAGTGTTGTTTGGTGGTGAAATCAGTTACCGATGAGCTAGATAAAACTTTCTCAGTTCATTGCGGCAAAAAATTAGTACGGATTTTCGGAAAGTGGTTGGAAAATAATACTGTTTTTATAGTTTATGAATCAATCAGTCCCGATTGAGAGCAAAAACCAAAGAATAGACGAACATGTAAGCTTTTGTCCTAATCCTTATTAATTGTTCGAAAATGATTTTAAACATTGTGCACTGAAAACTGAAAATGTAAATTGTGCAAACCAATTATTCTACTTTTGCGGAGGGCAAGTTATTAGTTTTCCTTTCGTGAAGTGTTGACTCTTAGCTTTGTGTTATTTGAACTAAGTAAGAATAGAAAAAGTAAAAATAATGGAAAATATTTCGAAGTTTCGCAATGGAAGTACTGCAATCTCCATGCGTAAACTCCATAAGAAAGTGTTGAATAACAAGGAGTTTCCGGAGCTTAACGAAAAATTATTCTAGTATGAAGTTAATTAGACTTATGTGGTATTCTTTCTGTATATTGAAATATCACAAACTGGGCTCCGCATCTATTGCGGTCCAAGGTTTAGATGTGGGGTTTGGTTTAGATGTGGGCATTGGTTTAGATGTGGGGTATGCTTAGCCCCAAGTAATAGCAAGTAAGAAAAAGAATCAGCGTATGACTGAACGCCTCAAAGAAAAAGTGTGAGTAAGCCTGCGCCGCATTTGCGCTGGCATTTGGATGAACCGCTTCCAAGTGCCAGCTACAAACAAACACCCAGATATAAAGTAAAACCAAAACTTTGTTTTTATCAATTCACTTGTATCCCAGTCAGAGAAGTTTCGAAAAGGGTTTTATCATGCGGTAATTCTAGAGTTTATTTCGGTTAAGGCCTCCAAAAACGCGTACCGAGCTGCAGATTATGGTCTGGTAACTAAAACTGACCTCATGTCATTTGGCAATACCTACTTGTTAGGAAGTAAGGCACTCTAACGAACAATTATAGTCACCCTACTTCAAGGTTCAGTACTTCTTTAATGACTTGAATTCCATCACTGAGTTTATCCCCAAGTCAGTCCTTGCCTAAATTTTTTGGTTTTCAGCTTGTTCGTTGAATCTTTTGTCACACATATTACGCCACTGTCATAGATTATTCGTTTCTCACCACTAATTCTATCAGGGTCATGGACATGTCTTAGTATTCTTGCCTTTTTCTCGAAAGTTGCGATAAAAAAGTTGCACGATATTCTTAATTTGTATTGTATGTAGTTGTAGTTGTATTTTTATTTAATCAAGTGTTGACCATTTAAATATTATATTTACTCTTTGAAGTAACAAATAGGTAAAATGAATCGATGTATTATTTGGATATGTTGTTGATTGGGAAGGATTGTAAGAGCTTCATGGAGTAAAAGAAACACTCCAACCTCTACACTGAATTTTGTGATTTGATGGTCATTGAACACGCCTTAGATGATCCTCAGCAACCAAAAATACACTGAAATTTAAAACTATCATTTTCCTTTATCAAGAAATAAAACAACGCACACAGTTGGGGAATTTGTGTCTCCTTATATTTCCTTTCTTACATAAATTCTGTCATAAAGTACTTTTATCAAATACCACGAAAAAATAATAATATGTCTTAAATTCTTAGAGCTTATTCTTTAGAGAAAACTGCAACATTTTTGTTCGTATTTAACTTATAACCATACGAGGAAGCCCCAAACCAGAGTTGCCAGAGTCAATCCGGTATATGCACCGAATAACGAGTTGAAAATGAAAAAGAAGACGGCAAAAATCAGTACATAGCCGAGGTAGTAAAGGATATCAAATCTGAAAGAAAACAATGGAAAAAAAAAATTATTATAATTAATACTAAAGCTTCCTCCATAAATTATGTGCAAACTTCTACATGCGTCTGTTGACTTTATGAAAAAATAAGTGTTCAAACTAGTCTGCCCGCAGTCAATATGGGTGAGCTTTAATTCGGTGGGACTCCATCAGAATAAACTAACCGGATTTGTGGCTACCTTGATGCCTTAAATAAATATTTATAAATTTACTCTATAAATAAATAAAATAAAATGAACTAATCGGCCTACAGGCTAAGATTGTAGAACCAAGAGGAGTCGCGAAACTGGCATAAGAACTTGGGGCAGTAAGCAGAAGAAGCAGTCAAACTAGACTATTCTGGACAACTTAAGCAAACCAAGACTCTTCAACCAGACCTCCAAGTCTCAGCTTGGAGCTCAGTCGACATAAAATATCGACTTTCGAGCTCAAATTAATTTCGGTAGTTCCAAATTGTAAACTGAATAACTGGAAAAGAAGAACTGGATCTAGTTGGAAATTTGGATTGAGAAATGGAAGCATCACACATGGACAGCGCAAATGCTACGAAAAAACATTTTTTATTGCTATCTACTTGTCGGTAAGACTTAATGCTTAAGCTAAAATTAGGATTAAAATATGTTTTCTCATTCCAGAAAAATTGAAATTCTTCCAATCCTTACAGAAAGTGTAGTGAATTTAAACAAGGTACTGATCATGCAGATAAGCTATTGGCACAAACGAAGAACAGAAAGAGGATCCCATTTGTAAGACGCATAATTTCGCTGCAATCGTGTCGACTCAAAAAGAAGGTCTCTCTTTACAACTTCTGCATAAACACGCTGCTGGTGGAATGCGAAAGCACTTTAATGTCAAACAAAACCTGCACTTATGTAAATAAACTCAAGTGAACCAATCATCTAACAATCAGAAGGCACTTATCCAAACCAATTGACTTATGCTAAGAAAAGAAAATGCACACTTTATCTTCTATTTGATTAAATCAATAAACTATCTAACAGTCGCTTAGCCTTTAAATTTAATGACAAATTTGGTGATTCCAGACTTAAGACTGTGTATTATTACCTTCGATATTTAATGCGAGACGAGCTGGAAAACAACTTTAAACATTTGCATTATGTTAGGAAATAATGATTAATCTTAAGATTTTGTTCAATTAAGTAATTGTCAATAAAACTTTCAACAACCATAATGACTTGTAATCAATATACAGGAAAAAAAAGCCATTATTGCATTGCATATAAATGTGCTTAAATTTTCTTTTTGACATTTAAGCTTATTAAACTCCAATGTAATTAAGGAAAAGTTGAGCGTAAATTAAAATTTATGATATCGATTTCCTTAAACGTAGTTCAGCATATGTAATGTTTACATATGTATAAAAGTGTACAAACTTTTGCAAGACTTTTTTCTCACCCTTTTTAGATAAGGTAGCATATTGAATATTGCAAAAATAAGTAAACGTTTTATTCGAAATTTAGTACATTTCGAATTTGTGTTCAAAAGCATAAATTTATTTGTCCTCTATAAATATAAGTAGCATTGATATGATGAGTAATTTTAATTTAACAATCAAAACGACTTGTCATTGTTAGCTCTAGTCTGGAAGTACACCATAACGAGGTTTTCCTTAGGAATCTTTTCTTAGTAGAGCTAAATTAGCAAATATTTAAAAAAATCTGATCTCAACAACTTTAGAAGAACCATACATACATCGGGTGGCGTAACAGCCCGTCGAGAGCCAGACCTCGACGGGCCCAGCTTTTTTTCGCGCTTCCACTGTGTTGTGTGCGTTATAATTTTGACACATATGGAGAGGTCTCACTGTTTAATGCTGGTTCCGAACGGCGAATTGCTAAAGCAACCACAAAGTGGTTAAAAGAACCACAAGTCCTAAAAAGTCTTTAAAAAATTTACTTTAACTGAATTAAAGAGTAGTAATAATAATAATTGTTATAGCCCATAGAAAGTCAAAATCTATCTTTCGCTATCACAGTGTTGTTTTTGGTATAATTTGACATGCAGACCTGACCTACGGATTTTTTTTCTGGTTTCGAAAGGCAAACTGTTTAATTCTTTTTCAGTTCAATCTTCTTCAATGATCTTAAGCAAAATTATTTCTAACCAACTTTAACAACTTAAAATTAAAAATAATCCTATAATAATCCTACACTGGCGACATCAAAAAACTCTCCCAGACTCTTATAACTCCAAACCAAAAATACTCACGCCATCCAATAGCTGCGGTGCCAGGACGTCGTGACCGGCGACTCCTTGAAGTAGAAGCGCCGCACGCCGATCAGGCACCGATCAATGAACTCCGACCAGTTGCACTGCGTCGAGTCGAAGTTGTACCGCTTCTTGTCCCGCTCGCTCATCACCGACATTATCCGCAGCGCGTTCTTCAGCGAGTACCTGAAGTCCTTGTCTAGGAAGTAATCGAAGGCCTTGGCTCCCTTATCGAACACTCGCATGTACTCCAGTGCCCTGAAAAGAGAAGCCAATTATCAGTCTCAATCATGACAAGGATGACCTGCAACTCACGTGTGCTGAGGCATTCCGATGCGCAGCAGTTTCTCGGGAATGTGGAAGACCATGGCAGGCAAAATGTGAAACAGATAGAAGAAGAGATTGTATCGCCAACCGTTCCGCAGCTTGGTCTTTGGCTTCCACACAAAGTTGTCCGGTGGATGGCGCTTCACGCTGGCGTTCATGATATCACAGAACTCCGAAAGAGTCAGCGGGTTGACCTCGCCCGAGGTGCAGTGGATCACCTCGGGAACGTCGATGTGGCGGGTGCCCACGTACCAACCCATCACGAGTGAGGAGTTAATGACGTAGTCACACGGGATGATGTCGATCACGGACGTCGCCTTCCCGCACATGGTACGGAAGATACCTTTGATGAATCCGGCCAGGTACCCCAAGTGGCCGCTGTTCGCGTTGCCCACCCAGCCCTGCATCGGGTGCTCCCAGGTTCCATAGACTGAAAGAAAGCGAGAGAAGTTGAGAGTTGAAGTTGAGGTCAGGAAGGAGTGATCGCGACTCACCTATTGACGGCCTGACGATGGCAGCTGGCAAGCCTGACATCTCCGAGATCATGAGATTCTCCGCAAGGTTTTTGGTGAACGTGTATGTGTTGGGGTGGTCCCGGATGATCTCTTTGCATTTGGCGTCGGTGAAGTCCTCCCAGGCGCTGTCGTCCTCGGCCATCTTAATCATCTCGTAGGGATCAAACTGCGACTTGTAGATGTCCTCGAGAATCAGGCCGCGGTTGTTGCTGTTGCAGAACGCAGTCGAGCAGTAGACGTAGGCCGAGAGTGTTTTCAGCTGCTTGGCGAACTCGATGGTCCGCATCGTTCCGGTGAGGTTTGTTCGGATCGCGGTACGCAGCGGTGAGCTGAACTTGATGGTGGCTGCGCTGTGGTAGATGATGTTGACTTTCTCCACGAGCTCCTGCAGGAGATCCTCCTTGAAGCCGAAGTTTGGCTCGCTGAGTTCGCCCACAACCGGTACCACCTTCTGAAGGGTGGATTCGTTGTATTTTTGGAAAATCTGAAAGGATTTAGAACTTAGATTTAACCTGAAATAGGCCACCAATTGGGTTCTTACCGGTTTTTGGAGAAGTCGGGTTATTCGGTCGTTCGGGTCGACTTTGCGCTTCCCTCTGACGAGGACGTAGATGATGCCGACGTCGGGATGGGTGTCGAGCAGGGCCTCGATTAGAACTGTTCCCAGGAAGCCGGTGCCTCCGGTTATGAAGATGTTCTTGTGGGCAAAGAACTCGCCCACCGAGATGTCTGTGGGCTTAGCGGCAGCCATTGGACTCCTGGAAAGCGACTTGTCCACGCTGCCGTTCTGTGTAATGACTGTCATCGTTTTGAGGTTATGTTGTGGTTCTAAAGAGATAGAAAGAAGTTTTTTTGAGTAAAAATTACACACAAAGTAATTGGTTGTAAAATTGTGAATAACTAAAAAAGAATTTTAATAAAGGATAGCGTGTAAGAATTATTCGGGTGAAGGTTCCAAATCCGGATCCGAAAAGCGTAGAGTTAGAGCATTTTTGATGAAATCGTGTTTCTTATAAAGAAATGGAAAACATTTCCATATTTGTTTGAGCACATAAAATGAGACGATTAAAAAAAATAAATAATCTGCCTAACAACCCATAAGGGCATAGCTGTTTCGCTATTAGAGACGATTAAGAAGCCAAGAATCCCGAACGTGGCCTTAAAGACCTCTTTTAATCTTTTGGATGGCTTAGACCCTCAGTTAAGACAAGTGGTTCTTGTCCAGTCGGCTGACGATTTGTGCTGTATTAGGTCAAGGTGATGAGAACAGGTTTTTGTAGACAGTCTCCCATAAAAATTATTACCTTAAAAAAAGTGGCCTGAACTCTAAACAAATGCGGCTGAAATATCAGGCCATATTCATATGAAGATCAGTGATCAAATTAAAATTCGATTAGGACTAAACAACTGTTTAATCGCTCGACTTAATTATAAACCCCGGATAATTGATGAATTCGATTCTTTCTTTTCAGAGTTTCGTTAACCTGCACAACTCTATCTATAACACCAAGTGAATTAGCTAAGACTCCACAAATGAATCAGAAAAAATCAGAGCTTTTAAATTCATCACACTGCTAAAGAACTAGATCTTGGTCTTTGAGTCTCTTTCCTTGTCTCTAAAATATGGCTCATTGACTCCGAAACAGTCCCTTTCATTATTTTAAAATGATTCTTCGGCCATGAGCCTTTCTGATTACCTTCCGCACCAACATCCATTAGATTCTGTCAAAGCGAATGATGGCATCCGACCTCACGTGACTTTGAAAAACCAATCATTG
Organism: Syritta pipiens; assembly: GCA_905187475.1. NCBI lineage: Eukaryota > Metazoa > Arthropoda > Insecta > Diptera > Syrphidae > Syritta > Syritta pipiens. Next base: position 68,934,894 of record LR994571.1, read on the forward strand.
CATAAGCCATTTGCAAATATTCATCACCTTGGCAGCATAATTCATGCCGCAGGTATTAAATTATTCCCCTGCACAAAAAAAGTGCTGAGTTAAAATGTCTGATAAACTTATCGCTCGAGGCCACACTGTAACCGTCTTCAATCCTGTTCCCACTACCGATCGTATTCTTCGATACATAGGCAACTAAATGAAATTCGCGTGCACGTTGGCAGCTTAAGTTTTTAGTTTCCGGCATTGGTTCAAGGTAAGCCCATGATTAAGAAAAATCAAAAATGCAACGAAGCTGCATCTCATTAAGATCAACGCGGAGACAATGCAAGCAGGAAGACAAACAGAGCAGATCTGGCACGGTTACGCCTCTGGAGGATCAATTCCAATTTGCTGGATCAGTTCACTCCATTCAAGGGAAATCAGTTTTGTGATCTGCCTTCTTAGCTGTGACCATGACCATGTGCAGTTCGTTTATCTTTCTTGTGTGATGAAAAGTAAAATCTGTTTTTTTGTGTCTGTGATAATGAAAAGGGAATATTAAACTGGAGTAAGATAAATCTACGGTTCTGAGTTCTTCGAAGCTTATAACTTGATTCAAGCATTTAATATATGCCCACGGACAAAGAGTCAATCAAACCTGTTGTAAAATCAGTCAATGTAAAGAGTTTTAAGACACACCAACAAGTCTGGGAAGAGATTGAAGGAAGGAGTTTAAATTAAGAGACAGAACAACTTGGGCTAGCCACTCACATTGGAAAGACCTAAGTTTGTAAATCTGCCTTACAAAAGCCGATGTATAGAACAACGATTCATTTAATCATTCGTGTTATTATTGAGGCAATACAATTTAAATTAACTTCTAACTTTAACGTTTTTATGTATAGAACAATTAGGTCAAGCTAGTTTGAATGCTTAGAATGTGCAAAACTACATTTCTTGGAGGCTTTCTACTCTGTTCTTCCAAACATTTCTTTATGCGTCGAGTAAATATTTATTACTTCTTTTGCAAATGGAAAGTACTTCCAAACACCTCCAATAATCCGCCTTTAATAGTTAAGATATCTGCAAAATATGAAAAATAGGAAAATGGCAAAATATCACCGCAAAACAAGTCTACTCCGTATATTCCCTGTGTTCTCTTAAGCTGAATTTAATTTCGGACGCTTTTAATTTTCTTGTTTTATAATTGACGGACTCTTCACAGTTTGTTTTTAAATTGTTTATTAGTTTATCACAAAAAAAAAATATTTATTATATAATTTTTCACAAGAACGAATACTGTCACACTCGTCTAATTGAACGCACCTCCGTTGGAAGCCAATTGACGTTCTAGCCGCCATTAAGCTTTTGGCCCGCCATTAGACATTTAAACCGCTATTAAACTTTTGAGCCACCATTTGCTAAATGTGAAATAGGAAGTGACGTCTTACTTGTAAAAAGTTAGAAAAATTCAGAAAATGTAATTAAATTTGTCAAGAAACGTGCGAAACTATAGAACTAGTGTTTGCTGATATATATTTAAACAAAAAGTCCAATCCAAAACGGAGAAACATGTAGAAAAGTGAATATCTTATTTAGGTGATGTAAGAAGTAGAGTCAATTCAGGGACAGTGTAAAAAGTTTAAGAAAAGTTAGCTATTTGTTCGCATAGTCTAAAAATATAATTTAGTGGTACTCATTGTCTCCTTAATTAGTTTAAATAAATAAATCATCTCTAGAATCAGTTAAACAATGTTTAAGTGTAGTCAAGTCATTTTTGCATTTCCGTATTGGAAAGGCAAAAGTTAAGTGAACTAGTTTTGTCAATTAAAGTGTACCAATTAATAATAATTATTATATAATATAAATTTAAAAAAGACGTGTTTTTCTTTATATTGAATTTGTTTTTTATGGAAAATAACGAAAACTGACGACGAAATTCGTGAATCCCCCTCGTCAGAAGCATTTAGTTGTTCGTCATTAATTTAATTGATTGCATTTGACTCCTTCATGAGACTTTCATTTAATTTATTATTAGTATCAGGATTTTTTAAACCAAGATTTCTTTATTAAAAGTCGGGGCTTGTCCGAATCTTCTTATCGCATAACAACCGCATATGTAACATATTTAGTTCTAATTTAGTTTTTCTTTAAATTGCTATCACTGTTTTCTGGTTTTAATTTTTATATAGTTAGACTAAAAATTGTATGCACTTCTCTGTTTGTCGTCGCCTGAGTAGGTCTGAAATCACCAAAAACTTTTTATCTGAAGCATCAGTCAAAGACCAAACCCAACTTCTGGTATCTCAGAAAAAATTGTCTACTATTTTACAAGTGAACCAAAAGTAATAGCTCCAGCAGAATTAATGAGATGGATTATTTTAATGGCTATATGTTGGCAGTCTCACAAGCAGACGATGGAGTTTCTGTTAACCGTGCTTAATCCACACTTGGAGTAGCTGGAGCATTCGTCATACAAGCAAAGGTGACTGCTTCTTAACGATAATTGTCTTGATGTCCAAAGAGTTATGGGGCTGACTCGAACATTTGAAAGCTTCAGTAAGAAGAATTATCTACGCGATCAGCTCCAACCGTTACAAGGATCCTCTGAGACTCCCAAGGAAGACCTGATTTTTATTCACATGACCTATCTGCTGCATCGTACAAGATAACGAAACGATGTCCAGCATCTGCGAACTGGCTTTCTTGGCTATGTCGCTCTGATCTCACCAGACGCCAAGTCACTTCCGAAAATAGTCTGCGGCCTGTCTCGCCAACAAAATAACCTAATCCAGTTACTCAAGCTCCACGAGTACAAACGAAGCGTTTATTGCCACGAAATTCTGGTTTCGAATCAATAAAAATCCTAAATTCCTTGTGAAATGTACCACCGCTGTCACGATTAGATTGGAAAGCATTTAAAATTCAGAAAAAAAAAACATCTTACCCAATGCTTGACGATGCATTTATGTCAAGGACACGGGTCAGTCGACGACGGCGTCGTGTGTGCTGCCGAAAATCGACAAGCGCCAGGCCATTGGGTTGTGAGAGCGTCTCGTGGACCTGTTTTTTTTTTTTTTTTGACGGTCACGGCTATTTGAAAACACAATGGGGACCAGCTTCAGGTCAACAGCTGCGACGTCGGTCGGCGGCTGGGCTTTTGTCACAGGCAGATGAACGCGATGTTTGTTTTCGTTTTATTTTTATTTTTTTATGGGGAGGGAATAGATTTTAGCGACGTGTTAAAGGGCAGCAAGACGACAGTTAAGTGGCAAAAAACTTTGGCTCACGCCACTTAGACCGGTGTACACTTTGGGGGCGGTGGCACGAATGAGACTGTTGACAGACTAGAAGCAAAGAGGTGCTTCCTCTATTTGCACTTAGCCGTGTTTTCTAGTCTGCGAATACCGCCGAGGGGTCGAATAGTCAATAACGAGTTTTTTGTGTGATCGTATCCGATCGCTGGGAGTGCTTTTGGTGAAGGCTTTTGGGCTGGAAAAACCAGTTGGGGGAGTTGCAGCGCCGAGAGAACATCGACTGCGGATGTTGTTGTCTTTGGATGCTTGACAAACGTCTTTGCTGTCATCGTTAGCGTAAACACTCTTGAACTTGAGAATTTAAGTGGTTGCTTATAGACGGAGCGTGTGTTCTAAACTATTGAAGTTTCAAAGTCTTAATATATTTCACTTCTCTTCTCAACGTCTTGAAGCAAAGAACGGTTATTTTTTTTTTTTTTGCCAGATTCATGGACACAGACGCGATCGCGAATTTTAGACTAGTCCAATTTATTTGTAAAATATGTTTGCCGATTTCTGTACTCAGAAGGCTTTAGGGGTATTCAAAAGCTTGTCAGTTGTCAGTCAGTCAGTATTAAAAAACAAATTACAATCACAATTTGATCAGTTTCGTTTCCGCTATTTCACTTTCACATAAAAAACTTCAATTTCTGTAAGGCGTGTAATTGAACCAATAAATTTCCCATGGTTTTAATGAATTTACAATTTTAATTTTGTTTACAACGCAGCTTATCGGGTATTTGTTATTATGACGACGCTTTCAATTTACATTTCATAAATGAGAATTCTGAGAACAGTTGAAGTAAAGATGTCACGCATATTTTTTGTTTGTTTTTGTTTACATTGCTTTATGGGAAACACTTTCCGGAATCGTCAATGTCCGCGCATTTTTTTAAAATTGTAATGTGGTTAAATTTGTTTTCAGAGGTTCTGGACGATAGCAATGCCCTTGCAATGTTTTTTCTTTTGTTTGGACTTAAAAAATAAAAATTCGTCAAAGCATTAGCCGGAGGACAGGCGAAAAAGCAGCAACCAACAGAATTGGTGGGATACCATTCAAATCCAGAAACCTTACCATGAGTTCGAAAACGATATTAGCTTAACCACTGGAAGGATGGCGTGGACCCGAAAGCCCGAAGCCTTGGCGTACCTAACTGGCCAACGATCGTGCTTGCTGCAGGAGGTCCGAAGATGAAACCGGTTGTTGTGCCGATGATGATGATGATGTTGTTAACAACTAGACACTAATATCTTGACTTTGTTTTCATACTGACTTTGTCCCAATAACAAAGCTTTCAAAAACTTCGAAGACAGTTTGAATAATAAAAAAAAAGTACATTTAGCGTTTTTAAAAACTTTAATTAAAAAAATATATTTCCTTTCCGTGATGATCTGCTTATTTGTTTCAAACCTCTTAACGACCAGCCACTTCTTAGTGGTCTAGTGGTCTAGTCTACTAAATTCTGAGTGTTAATGAGAGCAGTGATGAATTTAAATTTACTACGAAAAAAAACTTAATTCATTTCCTTCATGCTTACAAACCCTATGCTGCTAAACTGCGCTTTTTGATTGTGAACACTTAAATGGCTATAAAAAGAAGACAACATTATATACATTTTCTCTATAAAACATTTTAACGGAGTCAGTTTTATTTTCTACAGACATTTTAGAAACTTCAAACCAGGAGTAATGGCTGTAGGAATATGTCGGAGGGGTGTTTCAGATTAATTGGACTTCTTAAATCTCTTTTATTTTGTTATTGTTTTTGTCATTAGTTTTTATTAATGTCGCTTTTAATATCAAAGACAACAAGAGATGAGAAAAAACTTTGAATTTCAATTGTAAGAATAACCATATTGGTTGAAAGAGACCACCGTCCAAATCTGAACTGAGGATTCCAATTCACAAAGATCAATTGGAAGAAAACTTTTTATTTGACAGTATAAAACACTTTTCTCTACAACTGTCAACATAAACAAAAAATATCTCGCTTTCCTTTGATCTCACAACCACCTGTTTCCCCGGTTAATCCAATAATCAATTTTTTACTCCGATTGCGATTGTCTCCCGAACATAACTACTTTTCACTTTACTTCATTTAACACATCGCCACGCTAATTTTAACTCCAAACAAACCATAGAAAAAAAACTTCAGTATAACGACAACCGATTCATGAATTGAATTCCCGCCAATTCATCGTTTTAATTTAATTAACAAAAAGCACTCATATTGGCACCGCTTGTAGGTTCTATTCCAAAAACTAACACTCCTAACACGCAGTGCAAACAACGTGATTATTTAAAAGATCTTGGTGTTTGCTTAGATAATTTTTACAACGTAACTCACTTAAGAGATGCGTAATAGTCCTCAGAAAAATTAGAAAGAACTAAAAATAAGGCAAACCTTAAACGTGAAAGCGGCTTCAATTGCTGACCTTAGGACCTCGTGTCGGAAACGGAAACGTAATATCGATAACCGAACAGCTCAAGACTTTGACTTCGAATGGGACATCCCCGCGATAGGCACGGAAGTGTTAAGGGGCTTCTGTTGCTTGCACTTCGCCACTAGTTGCTAACTGGGACTGCTAAAAGCCTTAGAGACAATTGGCGAGTCATTAGTGTTCCCCCGCGAGTGATGGGTATTTGATTGGGTTCGTACGGGTCGTCTGGTTTGCTTACTGATGAGGGTGAAAGGTGATTAAGCAATGGACACAAACGGGTTCTTTAGCAAATGACTTTGGAAATGTTTTTAAATGTTCTCCTGAGGCGTATATGTGGTGGAGTGGAAAATCACACGCCAGCTGTTTTTAAATGCAACCATGAGTGGAAGTTGGTAGAGCGCGGCTGCGTTGAAACACATCTCTTGTTAGGATCTTAGATCTCATTTGATCAAAACCACTGAAATCATTGTTCAATTGCTCTAAGTCCAAAAAGGCTGGATGTAACGCTATTCGATTTGACTCATACAATTTGACTAGCTACACCCAGTTGCCTGCAAAGTTCTCGTCTAAACGTCTACTAAAAGTCAATCCCGTAAGTTTGATTCGGATCCGAAAAAACACTTCCTGAGACTTAACGTGTAGCTGAGCACTGACAAATATCTCAGATCTTTTTATCGATTTTCAATTATATTCAAACAAATTTAGTTATACATATCTATAATATATATTTTAAAAGTGTCCGAGGTCGTCAATAAAGCAGATCGGTGGCAGAGTTTGGCTGTACTATCTATCTTGAACTATTTTTGAACTATTTTTGAAGTATATTACAAAAAGGATAAGGTAAGGTTTGGTTTTAAGTTGATCAAATTAAATTGATACTTCTTCTCCTTTTTGGAGTCATGTTAACATCGTCTCAAATCCTACTCGAAACTAATGAGAGAAGAAATCATATTTACATTTCTTCTGTCAGAAAAGGAGAAGAAAACTAGTCAGTTTGTTTTGTTGTCATTAAAAGTGCAAAAGAAGACAAAATAGGAAAATTAAAAAAAAAAGTTGACAGTCAAAAACACTATACTGCAAGAAAAAGTTGAGTTTTAAAGCGCTTTTCTCAATCTATTAAAAATTCCGATGACAATCATTTCAAACTCGACTTTAGAATATTAAAAAATAGTAGAATATAGAACCAACTGAAATTGAAGGCGAAAACTAACATTAGTGCTAATACTTTCTTAATGGATGTAAGAAAGATGAAATGTAATAAACGCTGTCATATGCGACCTAAGAGTCGATGAAAAGTTAGTGTGTATCGACCTGAAACTCTCTGGTCTTCCCTAGGATTTACCTCTGCGTAATGATTTAGTCTGTAGTCGATTTGCTAAGCCGCAATGTTACCTGCCCATGAGGGTGGTGTAATAAGTCTTAAGACGTTCACACAGTAGGCAGTTAACAGTTAAAGTTGCTCTAATTATTTAATCGTTTCTGTTTGCTTCTACGTCTGGGCGTATTCTGTTGATTCAGGGAATGCGTCCCCTGAAAAATCTCATGTTGGAAACGTTTCAAGATAGTCAACCTATGACTAAGCTTAGTGTCGATTTCTCTTCTCTTATTTTATTCTTGAACTAAAACCTTTCATTTCTAAAAAAATCATTGGTAAAAGTACTTTGTTCTGAGAACCAAACATTGTTCCAAAGCAAATCCATTTTAATATCTTCATACAGCTTTTGAAAGCCATTCTTATGAAGCCGCCCATTTCAGACTTTTTGTAAAGCGTGCATTAATTTTTTTATCAATCTTATTAAGAAAAATTGTATGCTTCTTTGCTTATGACTCTTACAAAAAAACAAGATCCAAAAAGATGAACAATATGAGTAAAATTGAAAAGTAAATTTAACAAAAAAAGGATCTGAAAATTTTTTTTAATTGAAAAGAATATTTATCGAAAACCAGTTCTTTTTACCAAACATTCACCGTCAGTGTGCCTGAGTCAAATGGCCTATTGACCATTTTGACGACAGTGTGTGCTTGTAAGCGATAACTCATTCAATCCAAAGCGATCATTCATTAAAAACAAACTAATAGTTGAATAGTTAAACTTGGATTAGGCCTACACTGCCACGTTTGACAGGTTCGCCACAAGTTACAGCCCTGCTAATCACCCGATCAAGTGCAAATAGCCAAACGCGCTCGAATTAAGGTTCTACGCCGATCACGTCCGCTCCGCCCAAAAGGCGGTAATCCAGAGAAATATGATCAAGATCATAACGGCTGATGAGCAGCGAGCTGACAACGACAACGCAGCGTTGAATTCGCTCATATAATAGACTCGCATAAATTCATAAGCAGCTGAATGTTTTATTCATCGCACGCCTCATCTGGAACTCCAAACACATCGCGGAAACGTGCGAGCGGGTCCCAATTCGAGGGTGCTGTTGGCGGATACTTTGTATGTGCGTTCTCGGTGCAAAAAGACGCACACCATCGAAACCGTACGATTCGCTGGATTCACTACAATTCGAATTTCTCGGAGCACCACCGTCTCGGCAAAGTACGTCACCGCCAACCCCATTTTAAGAATCACGTATGCACAATGCGCCCGACTCCTTTTCGCGATCTTCGATATCGATCTCCCAGCCGGATACAATGAACTCAAACTTCACAGTGTGAGTAATTGCTAGAACTGCTCAGATGCGTGTTTCGTGTGCTGGCAGATCACCCTGATGACTCAGAGGAAGGGCGTTTACACGAAGCCCTTGTGACCGATCGACACGTCAGACTTCAATCTGCGTGTGGAGTTTGCTTTTAGAAGATGCTGGAAGTGAAAACACAGACTTGGCTCATATTTCTGTCGGATGCTTCAGTTCATCGACACACAATGAGTTTGAATGGCTCTCGTGGCGTGAATAATTTTCGGGAGACCGAGACTAACACCATAGTATTTTGTGAATGTGTTAGGTTGGGAACGTAGCAACGATTAATATGAATTTCAATTTAATGATGGAGCTAAATTGAGATGAAATTTCTGTCAGCACACAAGATATTCAGAATAAATTTGGCAGAATTGTGGCTAAGATTTTTGAATGCATAATTTTCGGTAGGGCTCTTTCAATGCTAAAAAATTGAATGGAATGTGTCTCAAATATGACAGGGAGAAGACATTTTTGGTTCGTGGGAAATGGCTCTAAAGTTTAATCACGGACAAATGATATGTGTAAACAATAATTCTGTAGACCAACTTCATTAAAGCGCCAAACGAAATAAGCCAGTTTTCTGCATCAGTCTGCTTTTTTGTTGACATATACAATGAATTTCGTAAAAGCGTTTACTGAGGATCTCCTTCTAGCCTTCATCCATCTGATATTTCTTTTTGACCCAGAGCCATCATATTTTTTTCAAAGATCTTCTAAAAAATGTGACACACAGTTTCGAAATTCAGTGACTTTAGTTTTTGTGTATAAAAAAAGCAAACAAATTGATTATTGGGTTCGTCGTAGTAAACATATAACAGTAAAACTACAGTCCGTCGGATCGAAATGGCAGATGAAGTTTAAAACCGCAGAGAAACCCTGAAGAGAGTCGCATTTTTTAGGCTAAAATTCTCTCAAGAAATTGCGAAGAGTCTCTAGAGAAGTCCTATCATCTCAGCATAAAACTTTGCTGCTTCTTGCTCTCTGTGATCCAATGTACTTTGATTTTGAGCTTCCACCAATAGTAGATTCACAAAAGACCATTTGGTATTTGAGTTTGTTGTTAATTTCTTAGTTTTGAAAAATCCGACTAAAAATGGGCTCAAATAGGTTCTGTACACAATCGATTCAGAAGTCTTGTTGTAATTGACCAAAGAATGTTTGGTCATTAAACACTTCTAAAAAAACTGTTTTAGGCACTTTAACTCTTTTATGCTTGCATCTAATTCTAACCACAGGAAAAATATTTTTTTCATTTTACCGGAAACTTAGTAAAAGATCCCGAATATTCTTATTGTACTTGGAGACATTTGATACAAAAAGAAGTGGACTACAATTTGGTTTTTAAATGAACTTAGGACAGTTTTACTGCAGTTCTGCCAATATCATTGCGTTGTATTAAGTTCCCCTTCAGCTCTGTCTCGTGTAATTTAGGTCTTTAGCCTCAGGCTTCGATCTTCGACTTCGAAGCACGTGTTTACTGAAAAATGTTGCATCGTAAGTGACGAGTATCTCGAATAAGTAGACGATCATGAGCAGACGTGCCTAGCCTGATAAACAGGTCATCTATCTCCAAAAAACCCATACACTCCACCAGAACATAATTCGCCGTCGCATGCCTGAAGCTGTTTGGTATTTCTTTTTAACAATGCAAAGCAGAACTCGATTTAAAGTCCATTAAAGTTGGCCAGACTAAAATACAAACTCTCATAAATTTTCCCCTTCTCCTCGACGACTCCAACCACAGAAAGAAACCCTTCCAGAAGAACTTTCTTGTCCCAAAAATCAGCAAGTCCCTAAATCTTTTTAATGGGTTTGCTTGACACAAAACAAAGAAAGTTCGTTGCTCGTAGTTTTCGAATAAACACCATTTTATGTAACACTCAGTAATTAAATGAAACCTTTTTACGTGATCCAAGTCAGACACAGATACAAGAAACCATAAAGATTCTTGTGTTGTATGTTTTTTTTTATTTTGAAATTTTTATGTTCGATTCCATTAAATTCCTGGCACGTTCCTTAACCAGGTACAAGTCGCTCGCGAATTCATGAGCCGTGATATACAAAATAAAAAATTTGTGTGTACTTAATTCAGTGTTTAGTCTGTGTACCTCGAAATGGATTGGTGAATGCATAAAGACGGTCCATAAACTGAATTCATGGTCAAGAGCGTGTATTTTGGTTTGGAGCATAGCAGGCCGGAGGAGAAGCGTAACGTAATAAAAACAATAACGAGCTTTGAACGAGCGACTAATTAGACCGAACCGGATGGCCCTATAAATCGGAAGTGTGTTAAAAATTTGTCGACGGATTTTAATAGAGGTGTGGTGTGGTCTTTTGCAATTAAACCATGTGCGACTAAGCGTTGAGTCAGAAGGAGCACCGAATATCAAGCAGTCCCTTGGATATTTACCAGTTAATTGTTCACCACATTACTAAAGCTTTGGTAGCCCGCTAACCAAAATAACGACGGAAAGCGGGGATAATTAACCTTCAGCAACAACCAAAAAAGTGTATTCATTGTCTTCATGATATCAGGACCATGGATGTAATCATCGGAAAAATTCGCAATGTTCAAAATTTGCTGTGAATTCTCAATTGTTGTTGCTCTTGAAATCCATAAATTTGCGTTCCCCTTTCCGAAAATGCCTTTCGTTATCTAAGATCCTCGAGGTAGTGCCCCAGTGCTTTGCGATATATCACAAAATTCTTTCAAGCGTGCCTCACAGCCCCTGAAACTTACATAATCACCGTCCAAAAAATAAAATCCCCTCAGTTCTATTAATTTGCCCAAACTTCGGAACCGCAAAACTGCCCAGACACCGTCAAGTCGCCGTCCAAAGGTTGACACTCGTCTCGTTAATTAGTCCTGCCTCAGTGCACCTCGCAATGCACGTAAACTTTTTGCCCGTCAGCTGAGTTAGCGGTATTATCACACAATCTATTTCCTTACCGAAGTAACTCATAGCATCAACTAACGCCTGGCCGCGTCAAAACGCGATCAAGTGAGGCGATCAAATTGCCGGAGAGCGATCGTGTTGCTGCACGGCGACCGTGATCACGCATTCTTCTTTTTTGTGCTTCCACCGTGGAACGTCATCAAAACGCAAATTTTTATTTTTTTTTCTGTCTGTCGCACAACTCATCGGATGAGAGTCTCGAAATCTTAAGAAGGTCAAAGCCACATAGAAACACTCGCGGCTGCAGATACAAATCTCTTTTTTTCTTTCTCGTCGCGTGGAAGGTCAAAGCAGTAAACCGAAATTAATGCGCGTAAGTCGTTTGTTAAAAGAGATCGACGACGGGTTTAGGGATCGAGAGATTTGATAATTTCGATGATTAACTAGGGCAGGAGGGGTTGGGCCTCAAAAGCCCAAAGTGAAATCGATTGGCCCAAATCAAGTTTGAAGGTTATGGTCGGAGTTAAGCGCAACTGGTATGTTGTGTAACCCGAGATGATGACGTTTTAAATCACTTTCTCTGATCGGTTCTTCTAAGTCAATTGATGGTGGATCAATGAATCGATAATTAGCAGCGATGATGGAAGGAGTTTTCAAACAGGAGTTGGTGGCTTATTCTATGTTCAAGTCTAAGTAAAAGAAAATGAAGCATAGTCGTGTGAAGAAAATCAAGCAGAGGTTTCAGCAGCAGTCTTTTCAAACGAGCAATCTGAAGCCAAGCTTAGTTTAAAAAACAGAAAAAATTAAATTTAAAAAAAAAGAAAATATTAAGACTCAAATTAAAAGAAACCGAAATTTGAATGAAATGTAATTCAAATTTATTGATGCTTAGTGTTCTTAGTGTGAATCAATTGTATTTTAAATAGGTTTTTCAGAGCATTTAAAGAAAATTTTAAAATTTCAATGGATGCGCGACGACTGATTTATAAAATCAAATAATTTTTTTCAGAAAACACACGTTAAGCTTATGACTTGAGAGAGAAACTATGGAATTCATTACAAAATAAGCCTATGAAAAGACTTTTCGCTTTATTTAGAAATAGCGCACAAGCCGGTGAAATTAGACACGCTCAAGATTAAGGCCGAACTTTAAAGAGCATTTAATTCAGTTAATAGACCGAACGAAATAAATCAAAAAATACGCCTCTCCATTTATTAAAAATCAAAAGCATACGTTCACCGTTTGAAATATTATCAAGGTGTTTTTTTATTGACGAAGTTTTGATTTAAATCTTGAGAGGATTTTGACTTAAATAGCCAAACGTTGATGGCCAATTCGTGCAAATTAAGGATTGGCCAGTTGACAACTTTGAAAATTAACAGCAAATGAATTCAAATAAATTCTTAAAGAAGAAATTGAATTGAGAACGTAGTCTAATACGTCAAAACCTCCAATCCAAAGCCGCAAATGACTAGAAAGGACGAAAAAGACAGCCAAGTTTTGGCTATCCTGAAAAAGGAAATGGAAACATCCCTTAATAATTGTATACACATATTTATTTAATAAATCAATTGGAGGAGTAATACACTTAATAAAAGAATAATAACACTTTAAAATAACAAGAATAATATTTATTGATAAAATGGACAATAATATTTGGTATCATCATCAATCACGCCATTGAATCAGTATGAATTCAAGAGGCGCTTCATGACGCTTCCAACGCTAAGATGATTCGATGCTTTTCGTATTACGAAATCTACAAACATCTTGGAATGGTTGATCGTAATCCAATAGACTGTAGATATTCCTTCCAATAATTTGTTTGGATAGTTGTGCCGGATTTTACTTGTTTTTAATCAAATCGATAAAAGTGGTTTTATCTCTTTTATAGAAAGAGCAAATTTCTAATCGATATTGGATGATATCCATGAAACATCATGACCAAAATCCATAAGCGCTGAGCGATCCCGATCGATCACGATCCCGTTGATATACTATGCTCAATAATTTCGACTACCTCACCATCAAATGCTGTTTGACCCTCGTCTTTGAACTCTCCAACATACTGCTGTTCACAACGAGAACCGATTAGGAACGATCTCTCGCGACACTTCTTCTGGGTCAGTATTTAAATTATTCGCTTAAGCATTCTACTTCCTGCAAAACGAATGCATTATTGGCATGTACATTTCCGAAAAACTGCGTCATCTCTTTAGCCATGCACTTTTTACAATGGAAATGCATGAAAACCTTTTTTTACAACGCATAAGCACTCCAACATCATGTTGGCAATATGTTAATTTTGAGTTGTTTACTTCCATCTCCATTTTGCGTTTTCTTAAATTGTATTATTTAAATTTGTTTCAGACACTTTATTTCATTCGCACTCATATTCACAATGACGGCTAATTTAAACAGCATGTGTACATTATTTCTACTACTTCACTAAACAATTAAAATCATGGTAATAAACTCACTACCAAAATTGACTTCCAACTCTGTAAAAAGAAACAAGAGAAAAAGCCAGTCGCATCATCGGTTACATCAAAAACCGGGTGAAACCAAATTAAAAAAAAATAATTTTAGCACATTTACTCGTTTTACAGCGGATAGTGCAATTCGTATAATAATTACCTTCATCAAGCTATCAAAAAATATATTGTTTTATATTATTAAACTTTCACACAACTTTTTACAATGATTTTCATAGCAAACAAACATTTTTAATTAAAGCTTTAAGAGATCTAGGAGGAAATACATTATACTGTAAAGCGTAGGAGAAATTTTAATTTTTTTTTAGGACTTTCGGGTTTTTAGTGCCCTTTCCGTCTTTTTTTTTTTATACATTTGTGGGTAAAACTTTTAAAAAAATCAGAGGTATGTACTATTCAGAGCTTTATTCGAAACCTTTTTGGCACTTCAGAACGGGTGTGGAAAAATTTAAAAACAACCATGAAAAGAAGTCCTAACTAACGAATGAAGTGACTGACTGACTATTGCCGGTATTATCTAAAATTAAACTTCTATTATAAAAAATAAAGCCCTGAAATTATGAAACGGCCTTCTAGAATATTTGCTGAATGAAATGAAATCGAATTCCTCCGGTTGCTAACCTGCCTTCATTGTTCCCCAATCACCTGATAATCATCACTTATTACACACCTGCCAAAAATCATTAGATAAATCACTTCTTGACCAACAGTAGCTACTTGAACGGTGAGTTACCGTCAGCCTTGAGCCTGATCACTGTGTGCCCCCCCTCCGGCAACATTCCACGGCATTCTGCGGTTGATTGATGGCCCAATTGTATTCCTTCCCGCAACTAATGGTCTTAATTTTTTTTGTCTTTCTGTTAACAATTTTTATTATTTCAACAATTAATCGTAATTATTTGACTCACCTCAGTACAATTTCAAAGAAGTTGACGGTGAGTCCTTGAAATAGTCGTTTGACTTCGGAGATGCGATGTCATTGGACGGGCAAGTAATTCATAGCACGTACTTCAGCGGTTAAGAAATGGCACTGAGATCCAAGAGATACAAAGCGCCTGCAGACAATGGGAAGTACCAAAACTTGATTCACATGCAACGGGGTCAGGTATGATATTTTCGTCGATCTTTTATTGGGTCATTTCCGACAAATTGCAAATCATTTTTCATGAGACACGAACGTGGTGATAATTTGTCATCACGCGTACACTTCGAGCAGGGATTTTGACAGCTGTGCGCAGCGAAAATGATGGTTTCGCAAGACGGATGAACAGTTCGAATGTGGCGATTGTAAAGCTACTGGGTCTTAGTTCTACTTATTCAAATTCACGCAGCTTTTAGAATTGTTTAACTACATTAATCTGCAATAAAAATCTCCAGATTTTGCGTACTTTTTCTTGCAATTGAAACAAAGTGTCAACTCGAATCATTTCATCGTTGAAATCAAAAAAGGGGACCCTATGATTCGGTGAGACGGAATCAAACCTTATCTTACAATGGTATCATTATGAATCTCCAAAAACTTTAATGAAAAAGACAACGAAATAACAATAAATAATAATCTGTCCAATGTAAAGTAACATCAACTTCTTTTCAATGATGCGTTTTGTCTCAAAACAGATAGCCAATTTAACAAACATGAATTTCTATATGTATTTCTTGTATCTCAAAACACTCAGGTCGGCAAAGAAGATTTTTTCAATTGTTATAGCACAGTGGATCATCAAAGGTCATTGCAGGGCTTGATTATTAACTCTGATTTAGCCTAAGTTTATTTATGAGGCTGATTGGATTAGTCAATTATTTTGATACAGGATGTCAGAACAAATGTTTTAAACTGTCTGAGCACAAGCTTTCTAAATCAGTCAGACCTCCAGGCTTTGGAATAATAGATTTTACAAGGAAACTAGCTGTACCCAGCGCGTCTTGCTACGCATAAAATAAATCAAATTTAGAAAAAGTCATCGTATATGTTCGTAAAAGAGCACTTTTAGAGGGGGCACCTTTTTTCCAACTTTGGAGCCTCAAATCTTTTTCACGGTAATTTTCACCGACAAAATCCGAAGGAAAGCTTAATCTGTTCATAAAATAAATCGTAAAACAGAGTTCTGCAATATGTATTCACGTGTAATCGTATACACGTGACAATGCAAAATATTATAAATTTAGATGAAAACGTTTTTTTTAAGTAACGTGTAAATATTATTTTAACTCTTGACGATATCGGAGTCATTTTCGGAAGCTAACATAAGCTGTAATAACGTATGCATGGAGGCCAATGAGTATTTACCATATCTACGATATTACGATGTAATACGATAACACGTGTCACTTGTACACGTGTACACGTGTAAATAAATACGCGTTTAAAATCCGCCGAGCAAAGCGAGGGATGTGTGTATTTAAAATTTGAGTTCTCTTCTCATAGATTATGGAGCTTCAGTAATATTAAAAATCAGTTCTGCAAAATCACCGTTTTAGCTGAGATTTCTATTCATTTGTGGAAATTTAGTTAACTAGTTTAATAAAACAACCATTTTTAGGTCACATCATCACATCGTAAAGCATCTCTCATCCCTTCGATTAGAAAAACATTTATTCATCAACACCCATTAATTTCTGATTTTTTCAAACTCAATATTCTCCGTCGGACCAGCTCCAAAACCAAAAATAAATCTCAAAATATTCGCGGTGAGATTACCACCGCTGCGACAAAACCGTTGCTCAGGCCCCAAGGCAATATATCTCTGAGGTTACTAACCTCAGTAGAAAGTGAAACAAAAAAAAAAAATAGAAAAAAGATATGCGCACAAAAGAATCTGATGATGTTAATCCAGGTACACAACAACAGTTTGGTTTTTTTGTAAAAAAAAAAAGATTGAAATTAAAAATTCATGAAAACGTAGGGTTCCATGAGTATGTCATCAAACTCTTATTAGCATCTCAGTAAGGGAAGGAGAGAAATTTGTTTCATCTCGTTCTTTTTTTTTTTTGTCATGATTATTAAGGCTGGTGTGATGGGCCGAATTAGAGACACTTGCGTGTGGCGGCTAAAAATGGAGAATGGAGGTTTTTAGGCTGGCCACAAATCGCGTACGCGCATGGTGATCAAAGATATTACATGGATGGATGTGTGATGCCGGAAAATTTGTGTCAGCCAACACTTTGAAGGCGGTTTGTTGGCTGATTTCGCAGGGTGAGATGGCAGTTATTATTAAAGTAGCTGGAAAGGTAAATAAAATGGGTTGTTGGAAGAATACAAAGCAATAGAAGTGAGGCTTGAAGAATACTAAGGCACAATGGGATCACAAAATAAAACCTAATGTTGACAATAGCGATCATCTGTGAAAACGATGCAGTAGTCTGCGACATATGCACTCGCTATCCGCTACAAAATCATCCCATGTTCAACGCTTTACTATTCGACAAAAAAAGACTAGATGATAATCATATGAAAATTTAAGTGATTAGAACGAATGACACGCTGGGAGTCGAACTATTGTACTTACAAAAGCCCACATTTTCTCAAAATTTGTAATGATCGTTTTGCAAACAGGATCTGATACATTATTTGAACTAAAATAGCTGTCCTTCAGATCTCATTTTAAGTTTTTAAGTCAACTGTAAGAAGGAACGGGCATCTGCTGCAGTTCTTACCAGAACAAAAATTCAACGAATTGCTCGCAAAGGAGACTAACGCGCCAGTCTAACACAATCACAAGTCCTTTGCCCACCCTTTGTCCGCCACAAACTCACAACCAGCAAAAAAAAAAAATAGCCAAAAAGTGGTATTGCAAAATTTAAATCATAAAGTCTCATTTTAAATATTTTAATCAAATAGGAGGAGGGGTTTATGACACCCCTTCCCAAGTGGTTAATAATTGTATTGGTAAAATTGGTAAAAAAAAACAAGGAGTCGCTTTTTGAATGTTTTAATGTTTTGAATGTTTCATTATCATATATGCAGATATTTCTGCACATATAAGATGAGACTTAAGAAAACATTTTAATGTAATTGGAACAAATGTAATCGTTTAAAGGAATTATGAGAAAATGAAGGCTTCGAATGATACTACAAACTTCCCCGAACTTTTTCAAATTGTTGGCTCAGGATGCTCATAAGCCAAATATTACGAATAAAGTTGAATAAAAATTCAAAAGGTTTGTGGCTTCCGGCCACAAGAATACAGGAGTTCTTATTTAAGCAATCAGGCAATTACAGGACTTATATTTAAAGCAACTAGGCAGTGGATGAGGCGCTTTTAATTTATTTTAAGAACGAAGTTCAGTGTATCCAAGCAATGACTTGTTGTCTGAGCGGCTTGCAGCTAATTTGGTCGTAGAATAGTATTTGTGGGAATCGGCTATCTATTTGACCTGAAATCACAAAGCTGTACCAATTCTTTTTTAGACAACGATGAAAAAAAGAATTGATGATGAAAATAAAATTGAAAGTCAAACAACTAAAGGAATTTTTGTATCGCGACTTCTTTTTGTTTTGATTATTAAATTTAAGAAGAATTACGACCCACTTGCGTTGTGTTAACTTGGCCACGAACGAGTTACCGCCTCGACGACAATTCCACTGTTACAGAAAATGTCTCCTGAAGTGTTAAGATATTATATGCCTTTCTTTTAGGTCCATCTGATGCCTTCGAACTATTCTTATCGTTTCAAAATTTCTAGAGAAGAACTCAGCGTTCTTGTGTTGTAACCTCAATGTTGTAAACTCAAAATGGCTGAGTAATAATCTTGTTTTTGGAGACCGACCAAAAACACTCAGAAGTGTTTTCACAAACTCCCCAGACGACTCTTCACTACGATACAAACCCTGTGATCAGAATCACCTGTCTTCTCAATCATAACAAACTTGTAAACACGACACAGCCATATTCTCGCTTCGTCATCTTCCAGCAACCGCCCAAATTCGGCTGATGATGCCAGACGCGATCCGGAAAATCTACGAAATCATAAGAAAAACCCAACGAATGCGCAGCATTACAAGCGTTCGTTTACATTCACCTCCTACCGATGTCGTCGTGATCTGAATGAGCTGCGCGCTCATTAACAACTTCAAGGGAAAGACCTACCCAACTGACAGCCTTGGAAAGTAAATCCGCAAAAATTCGAACACTTCCCCGTTGGTTTAGAATTTCACAAAAACCATGGAGCGAAGGTCTCTCTACCGCCAGCCTTCTGTGTGCCTCTCTAATGACTTTCGCTGACACGGCCACAGAGTGCTGGCTCAGCAAAAAAATTTTCGACAAAAACAAAGCCAAACATACGACAAAAAAAAAATACAAATTTCGCATAACTTTTGACAGATCAGCAGCAAACGGTCAGTCCTTGAGAATCACAAAAAGCAAAACAGAAAAACCAAAAAAAAACACCATCCCACCACCAGACGACGAAAATCGAACGATCCACGGTGACATGTGTATGCATAACTACTGCGATTAGACACGAAAGTTGGCAACGAGATTTTTGGTTTCTCTCGGCATAAAATTTCAGAAATGCTTAGCATAAAAACGCACGGTTTTTTTTTTTTTTGGACAGACCCAAAGGACGGAAGTCTGCATTTGGTGGTTAATTACAACGATACACACACGTACACAGGGGGGACAAACTTACCTCGGATAAAATTGTGGTGGAAAAAAGGGCGCTCAGCCACCGGGAGAGATGTTCACAATTATGTTTACTTATTTTCAAAGCACGCAGGTGCCTTTGAGCTGAGTTCGCACTTCCGCGCACTGAACACACGCAGATTTTTTTTATTTCTGACGCAAACGGATTCACCGAAAAGGCACCACAATGCTTTTCTTTCTTTTTGGATTTTTTTTTTGAGGTTTCACTGGGCAAGACCGCCTGAGAATGACATTTTCATAATTTTCAAAATTTCGTAAGGAAGCAACTCATAAATCGATTGATGTTTTGTTTTGTTTGTGGTTAACGTCGATTATGGTCAATCGGAGAAGAGGCGAATTAGCACCAGATACAACACACGTATCTATCGCAATCGGATTTATTTTGAAATATTCGCTGGCTGAGCTTGAGGCTGGCTGACTGACGACGCACGACACACGCAGATGACTGTCAATCGCGCACGCTGAAATATGACTGAGCAGTGAGCAGCGGAGTAGAAAATATCTAAGACAACGACGATGGCGACTTCGAGAGCGGCCGTGGCGCGTTGAAATATCCGCAGTGCCAAAAGCGAAGCCAGTCGGGGCAGCGTTAGTCACGAAAGGCCCGAGTGGAGTCAAGCCGCGCCGAGACGAGTCGAGCCGAGTTGGGGCGAGGAAAGGCACACGGGGAAGACTTGGCCACTCAGGTATATCGCGTTTTGGTGTGGTAATTTCCTCCAGACAGACGAGTGGCGTTGTGTGTGAGCACGGCGCGCAGTGCCAATTCGCTTTCTGCCAGGTTAGCAATCTTGGCGGTGGACTGATCTGCTTGAGAAGACAACAACAATGACGGTAGTGGTGGTGCCAACAGGTGTAAGAGAGGCGAGCGAGCTCTCTCGGCTCTCTGGGAATGTGCTTCGACTTGGGCTTCCGGCAGGGCGAGTGCGTCAGCTGTGTGATTGGCATCCTTGGCGGATGAAGAGCGAAATTGGAGATGTGGCGTGTGATTTGCTTAGGGACTCTTTGGGCAAACAGGCGACGGGGCAAGCGCGAGGCACATTTCACACGAGTGATCATTAGGGAATGTGCTACTTGGCTGAGTATATTTGTCAAGCTTTTTGTGCGTTAGGTTGGGGGTTGTTCCAAGTTCAAAGTTATGTGAAGTGGTATGCTCTTCTTGAATTGCTTTTGAAAAACCCTGAAGTTAAACAGGAAAGAATTCTCTACTCAAAAGCGAAAGCGACTTAAGTCGACTTTAGCCAAAAATATTAAAAGTTTTTTAAAATTACCTTTTTTCCGTCTTCTAGGAGCCATTTTTTATAATCCCAAAATGATTTTACAAAGTTCAAAATTATTATCCTGAAAAATGCTTAATATAGACTTAAGTCACTTTACGTTTTAAGTAAAGAATCTTAAAACACCTTCGTTTCTTTCTTTCGGTCCATAGTCTTAATTTCCGACCACACAAAAATATCTCACAATATACAGATTCGTTTAAAAAGTGGATGAATTTGTTTCCTGCCTGTCATTCCTAAGATAGGGCGTCCCGAAATATACGAAATATTTAAAATGAACAGAAAGCATTTTTTTTCCAATCATATTTATTATTTATACATGATGTACATGATGCACATACATGGGACCTTTCTAGGACTCATTTGCTTAAATTTTTCAGTGTTATTGTTTCTCCACAAACTTTAAACAGCCAGCTCTTACTATTAGTCGACTGTTGTTAGAATACTTTATGAAATCATTCGTAAAACAAATTAGTATCTACATTTGTCTCTCTTATATGGTTTTTTTTATTTTACCTTCAATTGTTGTCCTCTTAGCAAGCCTGTTTTACACCTTACAGTTAAAAAAACAAAAATTTATACGAGCATGGTGCCAAGCAAGTATGTACCAAAGCTTTATGTAATCTATTTATCAAAATGTGCAATCCTCACAAATGTATGTTTATTTTAATTTAATAGTAAAGTTAGCAAAAATAGTTTATAAATTTTTAATTACGTCGATTTTAATCATGGTTAAAAATTCGTTTATTGAAAAACAATATTATTGAGTACATTAAATTAAAGCCATGTATATCAACCACTAGTTATTACATTTCGACTTTTGCGATTATTTTGTCCTTTTCGGGTTTTCAATTGTCACTTTTGAATCATGTTCATTAATTCACCCGTGTAAAAACTGCTTCCAATGATTCTATAACCTTCTGCTTCGTTTAACTTGGACTTTTATCGAGTAATGCCTTCAATTTATTTTCTTTAACTCTGTTTAGCTGTCCAGCGGTGCATATCTCAAAGTTGATCATTGAACCACCATTCTTAAAAACGTCAAAACATCTCCCACATTAACTGGAACACTTTATCGTAAAGCTTTAGTTCCAATTTTCTTCCATTTAAAGCAGAAAATCAGAACCTCTTATAAATGCTGCTAAATTGACACAAAATTTAGACAAGTTTGTCAAAAAACTCGTGATATAAACTGACTGACTGATTTAATTTTTTTTAAACCACTGGAATTTGCATTCATATTTCAGATAAGTCCATCTTTTGTAAACGGACTTTAAACTTTTATTATAAATTTGAAAACACCGATAATTAAATATAAATAGTTTATGAGTATTTCCCTGAAGCTATTTTTTTTTATATCTTTTCGGTCAAATTGAAGTTTGAAAGATTTTTGGAATAGGACATAGATGAACACGAATTTTCAATTTTCTTAAATAGCCACTCACAACTGTTTCTTAAATACGCTATCATTTGTTTGCGATTATTTTATTATTAAAATAATTAATAAAAAATACAACTGTTTCTTAAATGCGCGGTCATTCGTTTGCTATTATTTTATTATTAAAATAGTTAACATTAAGTCCAATATCATAAATTTACAAAAACAAAAGAAAAAAATTGTTTCAATACGCATTTTCTAAATAAAATGTTTGCTTTATGTGTACGTTGTTCAATCAAGTTACTCAACAAAAAAAATCTCTATGGTACACTCTTAAAAACCGTAGTGCATAATTAGTTAATTTATTTAATTTTAATGTATTTATTCTAATTATATCATAAAACGTTGGAGAAAAAATTGCTTATTTTTCAAAAGTCTTATATATAATATTACCCATTTAGCAGACAAGTAACAAGAAATATATGCACTTCATCATTTAAGTCATTACAGGAGATCAAACCTAAGGTCATGTTTATAAAATGGAAAGCTTTATTTTAATATAATTAGTTAATTGGGTTCAAGTTTTCCATTTAATATTTTTTCAACGATGTCTCATCGAAGTCAATCCAGAACTATATGAGGCAAACTCTCGTTTTTTTATAGATAGTATTTTTTTTTTCTAGAATTTGCATAAAGTATGCAATTTCTTGTCTACAAACAAAATTACAGGAGTTTTAGTTTTTTTTAATTTAATTCTTCGTATGTCTTCATATTTTAAGTATGGTGTTGTATAACTACAATACAAACTCTATTTACGAAATATAATAAATAGAAATTAAGGCAGTTGCAATAACCGAGGTTGTTACATTCGCTGTTGCTACTCCGCGTAGAATTACTTTGAATATTCCCTCTTCATAAAGTCAAAAATCCTTCTCCAATTTTAAGTCCTTTATATTATTGGTCATGTTATATATGATGGACTTTGCATACGACGCTGCGGTTGATTTTCGTGGATTCTACCAATTAATAAATTTTATCTCCTGACAAAACTTTAAACGGTTCATTCCTTTTCCCAAACGAAACCTATTTTCTTTAGTATAAGCTACTAACATTCTAATTAGCTTTTCGTTTCCGTTCCCATTGGAATCAAAGGCAGTATCTTTATGTTTTTAAATTGGCATCAGAGTACCAAATATATGGTATTTGGTTAAAATTGCACCTACTCCCATTAACTCAAAGGCTGAGAGGCCAACTGAAGCTGTAATGTTGTCTAGAGTGACACTTTCTCTTGGCGAATCAGGAAACTTCTGCTCATTCTCCATTCAACACGAGAAATCTGAAATAGAAAAGCAAAATTCAAAATTGAAATTAAACTCAATAGGTGAATATTTTAATTTGAAACAGACAAACGATTTTGAGAGCTTGGCTTTGCTCTCGTTTGCAATGCTTCTTTCTCTAAATTTCTTGTCCATTTTCTAAGAACTTGAGTCTAAACTGAGACTTAAGCTCTAATGTTAAATTTTAGTTTTCAGTACTGCGACTTCAAATTTAGTCAAAGAACTTCGCTGGATTAATTCCAAGACCTATTGCAGAGATAAAGGCGCTCCCCTATCCTCAAACTACTTTTCCAGTAATCATGCATATTTTTAAGCGTGGTGAAGGAGCACTATTTAATTAATTATATCGAATAATACGTTGCATAGCATTAGGTGGTTGTTAGAGCTCATGAAATTTAAATTTTAATAAAACTAAAACTGTTGCTCGAATCACAAACCTTTTCTATTGAAATCATATCCTGATGATCCAATTTTAAAGAGCTTTTGTTACCAACTGAAGGGGTATGTGAGGATGCGCTCCAAAGCTTGAATAATAGGTGAGCTGCATTTCTGAGAATATTGTTGCCAGTAAGCTCATTTTTCAGACAAAGTTTACTCAGTAACATCGTTTAATCGATTTATGGAATATGCTATGGGACTCTACCCTGCTTAAAAAATTTTTTTTTAAAGTATTAGCATGTCTTAAAACATAACTACCTTACCATTTTGTTACATTCAGAAGACCTCCATGATCATGCATTAATCATTACCAATAGCAACTGGAATACCATTTGATTTTCACTGTACTGAATTCATTCTAAGTGTTGATAGTGTTGACTGTTGACTGTGACAAAGCCGCGAATGTTCTGTAGACATTTTCCACAGAGCAGCATTTCACAATTTTTAAGCTATTCTGGTGTTAGTCTAACTATTATTAAAAAAAATAACTTTATTTCTGCCTAAAATACACCTCCCCCAAATCAATGATTCCCTTCCGAGAAAACTATTCACCTTCAACCTCTTATTTCCTCAATTTAAAATAAAATCCCAAACCTCCCCGCCTGGTCAAAATGCCACACCAAGTTCATCCATGACACCTTCCATTTATTATTCAGCAAAATATCCGTTAAGTGCTCAATTCAAACCCTCCTCAGCATCGACGGGAACCGGAATTCACTCTCCCTCTCTTTCTTCCTCACGCGCCACCACTTCTTTAATCACCATCTCCGCGCACTGACGCCCAATTTTACCACGTCTCTCGAACACATGTGTCACACCTGTCAACCATCCTCCCGACTAATGTGACACTGCAACCCATAATTACCACACCGTGCGTTCGGAAGGTACCCTCCCATCCCTCGATTAAATTTTTGAGTAAATTTTCAGCCCCTGACCCAGTACCAGTCACAGCCATAGCCAGCTTGCCGCTCATTTATTACACTTCTCTGGTGTGATCCAATTTGACAGTTGAGTCAGTTCATTCTTTATTTCAATTTTTGGACATGCGCCCTCGTCTATCAGGGGCTCCTCATTCAAAAAAAACGAAAACCAAAAGCAGAAAACCAGAAGACCACGCACGCAATCACCTCACTCGACTCGGCCACACAGTGCACAAGGGTGTGTGCAACGTATAACACACTGAGTGAGCGTGTCACCCGCCGTTGAAAATCCCCGTCGCGTGTGTTGTGTTTTTTCTGGCAAAAAAATAAGAGATTTACAGGAACCCTTGCATATTTCCAAAAAAGTCCTTGTGATCATTAAAAGAAAAATTCTCCAAATTCGTGCAGTTCCCGACACAACGCGAAAATTAAATGTTCCGCCCGAGCAACTAAAAGCAATTTCAACGCATGAGATGGCGGTGCTTAAAGGTATTTTTAGAAGCATTTTCTATTCTTGCTCCTCGCTTGCAAAATAAAAAAAAATGAAAGAAAAAATAATAATTAGAACAGAACACCGCAGAATAGAATGGGGAGAGATCCCATGAAATGTGATTTATCCCCGAGTAGAGAAATTCACCTCGATGGGGTGAGACGGAAGGAAGTGTGTGGATGGAAAATCTGCCGGTTTAATTTTTGATACAAAAAAAAAAAAAATACAAATCCAGCTGTCTATCTATGTATCTATGTCCGGACAAAACTGTTATACTCACTCTCAGCATGATGGTACTTACTTTTTTTGCTCTTGTTCACCGCTGAGGGGGTGAAGAGGTGGATAGAAAACAGCCTCGTGCTTCCCGGCCTTTCGTACATTTTTCTCTTTATCTAATTTTCTCTCATACACACACTAACACAGACTTTGCACCCTTGTGGGGTATAAAAATTAATATAACATCCCCCTTAAGTATAATGAGTCAAATCAGCAACACTCGAACGAGAGCGCCTGGAGAAAAGGCGACGCATGGAAATCTTTCGCTCACATTCAGCGCGTAGTGTTGCCGTTAACGACACTGTGTGCTGAGTGCTGAGGAAAAGATTCATCTCGACGCCGTGGCGGAATGATGCAATAGCCGCTCGTGTGTTGGCATAGGCGCAGAGGTCAAGTGGATGGTGTACGGGTGGTACGTTTGAGTTTTGTTTTTTTGTGTGATGGTAGGAGGATGGGAAGCTGAATTGCTCGGTCTTCTCTTCGGATTGGTTTTCTCCCTGGTTATCATGTGTTGAAAGGACCATGACTATTTTCAAAAGGCCGGCTTGGATATGGTTCTCAAAGAAACGGTGTGGAAATAAGGTCCCAACAAACGATAAATGTCAAGTCAAGACGAGGAGTTTTGTTGGGGAACCTGAAAGCATGTAAAGAATTTTCCGACGGGGACAGGTCGATGTTGACAGACTGTAGCCGCCATGTTGGTTTAACGGCTTTTGCCTATCTGTTGTCTATTATTTGGGCATTGATACCAAATCAACAGGACAAGATTATTCAAATTAAACAGGCTTTCATTACTGTCTGACACAATCTGTTTTATATGTATGGGGCGGCGTAACAGCCCGTTGAGAGCCAGAGCCTAGCTTTTTCGCGCCTCCACTGTGTTGTGCGCGTTATAATTTTGTCACATGTGGAGGGGACCTACTGTTTAATGCCGGTTCCGAACGGCGAATTGCGAAAGCTTTTCATGACAGAAGTACTCCAGGAAGGTTGTCAGTCGTTCGCTGGAGGTGGGGCCGTGAAAAATGTTTGTGGTGTTATTTTTTTCCCCGAGCTGGATTCGAACCCGGGTACTCTCGCTCAACAGTCCGACGCACTAACCGATCGAGCCAACGGCGCCCAACGGCGACACAATCTGTTTTATTCTACTTTAAAATTGAACCGCCTTTTTACGTACTTGTATCTTCAACTTCACCCTATATCTTGTTATTTTTAGGATTTCGTTCAAAACAATTACCAAAACCCTAATTGAATTGCTTCGGTGTTCGTCTGTTCTCTTTTTTCAATGAATTATTATTATTATTATTTGTTATTAAAATTAAGCTCTACTTACAAGGAGTTTCAGATAATTTCAATGAGTAAATAAAGAGATCTAAAAGCAAACTAAGTGGGCGCCATGGTTTAGTCAGTTAGTGCATCGGACTACTAAGCGAGAGTAAACGGGTTCGAATCCATCTCGGAGAAAAAACATCATAAGCATTTGTCACGGCGCCACCTCCAGCAAACAATAGACAATCCTCCTGCACTTATGTCACGGAAATTCGCTATTCGGAACCGTCAATAAACTGTACTTCCCCTCCACATGTGTCAAAATTATAACGCGCACAACACAGTGGAAACACGAAAAGCTAGGCACTGGCCCTTCGTGGGCTGTTACGCCACTAATGATGACGAAAAGTAAACTAAATAATTAGTGGATTAGTATAAAATGTCATAAATTTCTGTAAATACGCACTCGATCACTTGATCGAGTCTTTACTGTAACTTGTTGCGCTAAGGAAAAAGTTAGACTCAAGTCATTAAAATTTTTGATCACTTGAGAAGACCTTTGATTCCTACTTTTTGTTACAAAAAAAAGACGTTTCTAAGAAAAGCAATATCAAAAAATCAATCATCAAAAGCATATGTGAATTACTTGATGATGATATTGGCACGTGTATCGTTTTGAGATTCATCAGCCCTTTACTGTACCCCACAAGAATTGGTCCAAGGGGTCAAATCGAAGATCGGAGGCGGCACTTTGGCATCGCCAATTCATTGTTGGGCTATACAGTACTCACCTAATAAGTTTTCAATATTTCCTAACGTCGTCCAAGCATAGAGCGACTCATTTCGTTTCGTGGAAATATGATACTGACTTTCTGTCAAGATTACGAGCAGAAAACAGCTGTCAGTGTTAAAATAGTGCATGATTTAAAAAGAGACCACTAAATGGCCATCCTTTATACGGCATCAAGTAGAATTCGTTAATATAGCTAAACTGTTCCTTCGTTGGTACTTCTGCTTCACGAATCGCAGTATTCTTCTTGAAGAGAATTCTATAAATTTTGAGTACTGATTTAAACGGAAATTTTTTTCTAACAAGGTGTACAATAGTCAGGAATTTGTAGTTGCTAAGTACTTCCACTATAAATTAGAACTTTAAAAAAGAATTAAACAATAATCTAGTGACATCCTGTGGAGAGTCAGAGCCTAGGTTTTTCGCGCAACCACTGTTTTGTGCGTGGTATAAAATTGAATTGAAGTGACTATTTGTTTAATGCTTGTTCCAAATGTTGTGGCACAAATACTTTCGGAGGATCGGCAGCCTTTCGTCAATGGTGGGTCTTTATCAGACCTGTAAAATGCAAGTACAAATACCAGAACAATTGTTTGTACTTAATTTTTTTTTTAAGCACAAAGTACAATTCCACGGTACTTGTACTTTAAAATGTCAAATGCTTGTACTTGTAATTCTTTCAAAGTAATTGAAATCGCAATAGAAGTACCGAAGTACTTAAAAAATGATCGTACGTACTTTCTATTTTTTTTATTTCCCTTAAAGTATTTTCAATTCCTTTTAATTACTTTGCATTCCTTAAGTCCTTTCAATTTCTTCTAAGCAAATTGTTGAGTATAAGTACTCGATATTCTTATGTTAACAGAAACTAATCTAATTTAGTTTACTTATATGTATACTTTAGAAAGCTGATTTTTGGTTTTTATTGTAGCTTTGAAAGGAATTACAAGTACAAGTACAGTTACTAAGGATGTCTATTTGAAACTTTTAAGTACAAGTACCGATGAATTGTACTTGTACTTAAAAAAATTAAGGCGCAAGGAATTGTAATAGAAACGTACTTAATTAAGTACAAATAAACTAAATTATCTTACAGGTCTGGTCATTGTGGCCGATGTTTCAAATCTTTATCCTGAAAAGTGGTTGGTTTTCAGCAGCTTTCAATTTTGTCGTGTTCATGTGAGCAATCCATCACCTTAAAACATTAGTTAGTCTCTGTATAAGTCAGACTTTTCTTTAGTAGACTGAAATATGTTTCGGATTGAGCAGGAAAAAAATACTAAAATAGTTTTTGAATTAGAGCATATTGTTCGACAGTTCGAGGATTTGGGCAATAAATTCCCAACTCAATCATAGAACAAAAAATTCAATTGTCTTCGAAGACTTCATGACTAAAGATACCATACCGCAACTTTCCAATAAAGTAATTTTCTTTAATGAATTTGCTTTTGACCTCATGATCTTTCTAGAGAAAGGCCTTTTACTTCTAGAGCAATGACTAATATAATGCTGATACGTCCTGCTGCATGTTGGATTATCTTTTTTTAGCTTAAAACATGTCACCAACTACATTTTTCTGATCTGATTGTAATATTGTGGGTCCACACTAGTTTTTGTGGCAGCTAAAAATCGTGAAAACTCTTCCAAAAGCTCGACTTTTTGTTTCAAGAATTGAAATGACTCAAGACTGAAACCCGTTCTTTTAGGATTTTCAATGCTCTCGTTGCCCACTGAGACATCTTAGACCGAAATATGAACTGAATTGAACATTTCTAATGATTTGGTTTTGCTCGTCGTCTGCCCACAAACTTACTACAAAAACTAGTTCGATGTTTCCCTCAACTACCCCTCCAGTTCCTTGTTTGTTTTTTTCATAACCCCCTTTTCGAAATTCAAACTGGCCCCCATAGAGTTAGCTTATCTATCTCCACCTCCAAAATCCACACTGCCACCGAATTTAACGACCCAAAATAAATTCGCTCTGCGGAAGGCCTTCGCCACTGCCGTTATCTCGAAAAGATAATTCCATCCTATTGATTAAACACATTATCACCGAGGGCGAACATATCCATCCCACCACCCACAGTCCTCGGCCTGTGACACGGCAACGCGACAAACCCCCACACCCCACCCACAGTTGGGAAAAATACAATGCCGCTCTCTTATACTCAGCTCAGCATTTCCTCTTCCCATTAACCCCATACACACGAGACACTAGCTACAAGAGAGAGAGTGACTTCGGTAGCATACGGAGAACCAAACCAAACCAAACCAAAACCAAAACTACTATCAATATGGCGTTTTGCATTGATTTTCGGTGCGGTAGTGTGCGGTCGTCTTACTCGCTCCCTTTCAAACAAAATTAAATTTCAATTAAGTTTCTCAAGTTTAGCATAAGAAAAAAATAAAAAAAAAAATTAAAAAAAAGTTAATCTCAGTAAAATTAATCCACCAACACACACTTCTTCCCCCTCACACAACTCGCCGTCGTCGAAAGGAGCAGAAAAAAGGATCAAAATTATGCAATGCTTTTGTGCTTGATTACCGTTCGTGTGTGTCCTTATTATTTGTAAGTGAATTCTCTGCGGAAGAGGACACGGAAAGGAAAAAAAATTGACACGACGACTGTGTTATATCTGCTTGCGGACGATTGCATAAAAAGGACGACGATTCTCGCTGTTATTTTTTTTTTCCGTGTCCGTGTCCGTTGCCGTTCTTCCTTCAGTTTTGTGTTCATCATCCTCTCGAGGAAAAGAGTTGAGAGTTTTTGAAACTTCCTTCCCTGAGTGAGTGCGTGTGTGTGGTTTGCCTGTGTGTGCGAGTGAATGTGTGCTTTTCCTTCTTCAATTTATTGATTTCTCTTCGTATTCGTGTTGCAAAAAAAAAGAAAATTAAATTTTCTTCACGCATCCCGGTGCCGGTGAAAGTAAAAAAAAACTTTTTTTGAGTTGAGAAAGATGCCCAGTGTGTTATGTCATTTCACCCCGCTTTCAGTGTGAGCCTCAGAAACTCACCACAAGCCGCAGTTCGACGTGTGCAGAGATTTCCCCCCTTAAACAGTGTGGTGCTAAAAAATCTACAAAAAGAAAGAAAACTTTTTTGTTTTCTGATTCGATATTTTTTTTTTTGTAAATCCAGTCGCGTGTGGTGCTGACATCCTCCTGTTTTTTTTTTTTTGGGTGTGCTTCCTCCATTTCGAGACCATAAAAATCATCCCTCTTTCGAGGAAAGTATTTTATTCCTCCTCATCCCCTTAAACAATCATCCCTGAGTTACCACGCAACGCGCCAGAGAGGTGGCAGAGGAGAGCCCTCAAATTTCATTCTTCTTATACGCCAGAAAGGGGGTGTTAAATCCACCACCACCACTAGTACACTGACAACATTCCACCACAGGGAGAGGAAAATCACTTTGGAGCATGAAATTTTTGTTTCGAATCGAAGAAGTCTTTTCCAAAAACAAAATGACATATATGACAACCTGCATTTTTTTTATATCAAAGCGTTTTATATTTGGTTGATGTTTTCACGTGATTTCGTCTTCGATTTGAGAAGTTTAATTCCGTGTTCTGATCCCGAGTACGGGCGTGTTTTGATGGTTTCATTTATTTTTCATTCGGATGCAGATCTATTTCCGGATGCCCAAAGTTTCGTAACATAACCGAGAACGAAGGAGTAAAACGACGACCGCGTCAAACATGAATTGAACCAAATCTCGTTGGTGTTACATTTCAATCGCTCAGGGTCACCGCTGTCTGCTGTGAGTACCAGGTACACATGTAAATTTGTCATCTTTGTTGGTTGTTTTATAAGTGTGGCGTCTCTGGATGCATCTGTTAAAATGTGTGATTTTTTTGGAAATTTTGGATTGGTGACGAGTGGCATTTTTTTTCTGTGGAAGTTCAAGTTGTTTGGTCAAGTTCAAGCGTCATTGCGAGCGACTGACGTGTTATCCGTGTTTGCCAATCGATTTTGAGTGATGGCCGTGCCTAAATGAGGCATGATTAGGAGAGAAAAGGGGCGGCAGAAGCCACACAGAGAATTGCCAAGGCGGCTGTGGCCGGTGGAGGCACGACTTTGTACATTACGTTAGGTTATGGCAGGTGGATGACATTAAGGCTTAAATTGTTTTCGCTGGCGAGGAAGTACACGACTGAGTGTAGGCCGTTTAATGAGGTCGCATGAGTCAACGAAGAGAAAAAGCTGCTAGTGGTTGTTTTTTTCTTTCATTTTAATGCCTCCATTGGATTTCGTCATGGTGCGGGATGAAAGTGCATGCGAGTCATGATTTCTCGGCTTCCATCTGCTGTTGTTGTTTTTAGTTGGGGGGAAAAGTGGGCCATCTCCCGGGGATGAATAATGACGTTTTTTTTACTCGTTGTGAATAGCTGTTTATGAGCAAAGACAATTTCTGCCGAAATCAGTTCATCCAAATTGGATTCTATAGTTATAAAATATCAAAAGTTTTAGTTGCAGGTCAGGTAATAGTTCATTTTGTTAAGCTCAATATTGCTTCAAAACGCCATTTACTTTAGCTTCGAAACAAAACCAATTAAAACGTCTCACTTGAATTTTTAAACCCCACCTACTATTTTTTTACTGTCAGATACAATGTATTCAAGACTATTAATAATCTTTTGCTCTAACGATCCCTAATCTGATTGTTAGTTTGCGGCAATATTTTGATACGTAGCTCCGTAAATCAAAGACTACAAGAAAAATTTCTCTAAAGTTGATTTTAGTGGAAGAATGGCAGAACCTTCCTGTGGTATGCACTAAAAAGTTAGTACATTCAACGGTTAGATATTTAAAAGCTTTTTTAAATACACAAAAAATACCGGCTTAGTATAAATTTTAGTTTTTAGCTTTTCTATTAAATTGTACACCTTTTCAAAACTAAGAAATGCTCCAAAATTGGAGCGCCAGATCCTATTTCGCACATACTTTTGACTCTGACTGTAAGGGTTTACTAAGGGTCCTGGTTGAAACCTCTTTATCATGATCTTTTAAATGCTTCTGAAGCGCCCTTCCCGAAGGCTTTTTCTTCTCCTTCAGCTTATTACAAGCCATCGTATCGTTCATTCAACGCATTCTCCCTGACAGCTAACACGCTTCCATTTGACAGTTTTATTTTTTGAAATTAGTAAATAAACGCAACAGCAGAAAACATCGTTGCTCTTTTTTCCAAGTCACCTACAAAACTCAATGTCAGTTTGTATTTCTTTTCTAAAAAAAAAACTAAACAACCAACAGGAATACACGTAAATTTCCACGAGCTGCCACTCAAAATCTGCATGCGATGTGTGACGGCGATGTATTTGATAATTTTTCTTGGGAATAATGACACCTGTCAGTTTGACGAACAACAACAAAATGAAAAAATATAACAACATTGATGTTGTTATCGCATCATCTATGCTCGTGATTCTGTGAACTTGTCCAGTTGTTTGATGTGCTTTAGACAAAACAAAAAGAAAAATGAAAACAAGAAACATGCATGCTCATAATTTGCTCGCATTCAACTGTCATCGGAGACCAATTTAGACAGAGAATCGGTCAGTTAAGTGGAGTCATTCGATGGTTTGTCAACAGAGAGTAGTTAGTAATACAACTTCTGGGTCGTATTGTGAAGTTAAGTTGTGAAGAATTTAAGCCTGTCGTTGTTCTTACTTAGTAAGTCATTTGTTTTTCTACAGTTAAGAAGCAGTTATTGAACATTTAATATCGTCACTCAATTGTTGCAAACAATCATATAGAAGGAATATAGGTACATTGGGCACTAAAGGAGCGTTATTCTCGAAATAAAACTTAGGTGGGTCTGTTCCGTATCAAATCCGATTCTCGCCTTGTTGAAGTCAAATTTCTCCTGCAAAATGACTCCTCGTGCGATCTTTCCAAAGCTTTATCCAAAAATTTGAGTAAGTCTGGGCGCCGTCTGTACCCAACCTCGTTTAACCTTCATCTCACCTTTGCGTAGAAAATCACGTAAACTTAAGCGTTTTTCCTTTTCTTTTAAAAAAAACACTAATAAATAATATAATATGTGGAATTCTCTGACTTTATTTCAACACTTATTTTGTGGAAAAAAAAAACGTGCGTCGCCATAGTAAAAATGTTTACTATTGTTATTGCAATAAATATGTTGTCTACCCTTGTACAGATTTCTATGCATATGCAGTGCATTAGAGCATTCCACATAGCAAGTCATTTGAATTTATAAAAATATGGATTCATAGCTCGTTTCGAGAGATACTATTATACGGCAACCATAACCATCTCAACATAAAAGTAAAAGATTGCAGAAGGAAAATGTGATTTCTGTTCACCCTGACTCAAAAAAAAAACCTGTTGATTATATCATAGATACTTTGTACTTTCTTCCCGCCCCATATTGAAAGTATAATTGATATAAGTAAATCGAAAAAAAAAATTCTTTGTAATGATTAAGTTTAAGGGAAAAGATTAAAACTCGGTGAAAATCCGACTACAGTGTAAACTTGGGATGTTTCTTCGCTATTGCGTTGAATCAATATACTAGTTTATTCCACGTCAGTGTCTCAATTTTATACAAATTGGTACAAACCAAACTACTTGAAGCAAAGATATCTTATCTTGTTTTTCTAAGTTTCACTAATAAACCACTGCAACTGGAATTCAGAGATGCCCTTCAAAAGCTTCTAATTAACATTTCCAAAATGTGGCCAAAAATCGTAGGATCAAGGAATAAAATATTTCCAGCTCCCATAAAGAAGGATCCAAATGGGGAACGGTTTTCGTTTGTTTAGTTTTATTCCAAATGAAAAAAAGAATTTTGCTGATGCTATTTTGATTTGTTGATTTCTTTGACTTACATAAGGTCGTAAGAATTTATCTATTTGCGGCAGAACCAAACTCTTGGCGTCTGAGTAAAACTCACACTTGACCTTTTTTTTTATTTTCAAATTCGCCCTTCCGATTGGCCTTCGCCTTCCGATTGACCTGAAATTTGTATTCAACTTTCAAGTTTAAAGTGTGCAATGCGAATAGTAAACTGCAAAACATAAAATAGAGTACAGAAAAGCAGAGTTGGCATTTTATAGAAAGAAAAAAAAGACAAAACCTTAAGCCCAAAAGGGTTTATTTTTACAAGTTCATCTCTGCCCAAATCTTGGTTTTTCTTAAGCCGCGTTTATTTTTCTTTTTCTATAAAAGCCATGATCATTGTTGAAATTCTCGGAACAAGAACATAAGCCTATGGAACACGAAGCCGGACCATGGGGTGTCTGAGTTTGGCCACAAAAAACCCTTAGTGACGGTACCTGGTCCTTTACTTTCACCCCAAGAACTCAAACATATGCGCTGTCTGTCAAACCAAACATTTAGTATTTTGTTCTTCATAAACTGAATAGAAAACTGTCTGGAGCCCCTTTCCATCTTGGTAGTTCTCGGTGGTCTTAACTATCTAGCTAACCTTTTGGTGAAGGTGAAGTCTTCACATTCCCTTTGAAACAAAACTTAAGTTTGACTTTCTTTGAAGTGACTCACAACGTGAGAAGACGATTGCGGTCAATGAATTTTTCCGTTTTACTTCTTTCTACAGTTTGAAGGCCTCTCATAGCTATGCCTTATTTTCTTTTCCACTTTTAAGAAGAAATGAAAAATAAATAAGTGAGGCAGTTCTCGAATATCGCAGTATTCCTCCGAACTCATGAGAGTTCTAATTCTCATTGCGCCACCTAATTAAAGACCATCGAAAATTTCTCTATCCCAGACGATTGCAGCATTGAATGTTAGTTACGCTCACAAGCGGTTTTTGACGCGGCGTAACCGCTTGAGCGTCATACAATACCTACAAATGTATTAAGCGCCATCGCCCACTTGTGTGCACCACTCAATTAATTTTGCGAGTATTGAATGACACTTAAGTTGTCCCGCCGCGTCAAAAAATCGCTTGTGTGCATCGGGCGTTAGAGGAGTCGCACTATCGCAAAGGCAACACAAACTCAAACTTCAGTCGATTCTGGAAAAAATGTCTTGAATCCAACTCTGTCACCTTACAGGGATGGGTGTTAGTCAATCAGATAAACCCTTGTTGATCTAAAGAGCATTCATCATCTCAGACTCAGGCCAAATCTGCCACCACTGTTGCCGTCGAAACAACACTCAACTCACGCCCAGATTCATGCAAAACTGGGCCAATACCTCGAATCACTTGCACGTCTTGGTCACAAAGCGTTAAGTGGCGTTGAATCACTACTGATATTGCCACAATTCATCACAATCGGGAGGGTTCGGCTTAAAACGTGTCCTCAGCCATGCAGAAGACTTCAAAACGCTCATCGACTAGCGACTTGCTGACTGATTGTGGTCGATAATACCGAGGTATTGGCCTCGTTGCAGCACGTGACTGTATCTGTTTCTTGTCGTTTACTTTCTGATGCCATCGCGCATTAGTTGTGTTTATACATTGCGTTCGTTATTTCATTTTTTTTTCTTCTTTTCTGCTTTTAATTATTGTCCGCTCCGCTTGAACTGACCGAACATCGCTTACGCTTGTGAAGACATTTTACTCAAGTTCATTATGTCATGAAATCGGCTTTCGATGTTGTTTCTCTTTTTTTTTGTTTTTGCTCTGCAGTTTATTTATAGACACAAACAAGCAAACATACATGACAATTGTGTCCATTTAAATGGTGACATAAACAATAAACGAGCAACGACGACGTGGGGCAGTGGGAAAGCGTTAAACTGCGAACGATGGCGTGGGCTTAATTAAAAGAAATGAAAAAAAAGTGAATTGAAAAAAGTAATTCGAAACCGCCTAACAGTATGCTATGATATCGAATGTCTATCTATTGACGCCGGATGCTGGGTATTGGATGTTTAATTGGAGGAAATATGAGTGGAAATACGGCGGTGGAACGATGTGCAGGAGCGCGTGCCACGTCGTCATATGGATGGCGAGCAGAGAAAATATGGTCGTATGGGATAATTTCTTGTCCTTGACCGAGCCGATATTACGTGGTGTGAGTGCAGTAGCCAGTAGCCCAGGGATAAGGAAATTACTTTTTGGGACGCCGAATCAAGGAAGATAGAGGACGACTCAGAAAGAAATGACTCCATTGAGCTCAACTATCTATCCAATTTTATAAGGTGTCCTATAATGCACATACATTTTGTAATTACCTTCAAAGTGCTGCCAACATGACTATAAAACAGTAAAACAGGCAATGTATTTACTTTCTTCCTTAATTAGTTATAGTTTTTTAACTGGTCCTAATTGAGAAAATCTGCTCACCGTACGCAAACATTTGTGGATTGATTTTGGCAATATTGGTTGTTATTTTTGTTATAACTTTTGAATGGATAAGAGTATTGAATTAACTTTGGCAAATTCTGAAGCTTTGCACTTTGCTCTTTTCAAATATACCTCAAAATAAATTGTCACATTTGGTTTGGGAATAAACGTCTTTTTTCGCCAGATTTCTCTATCGTACGCAAACTTTGGTGGAGCATTGTAAGTCATTTTTACTTTTCATTATTTTGCAGTTAACATTTTTCTGTTGATGAAGTGTCTCGTAAATCTTACCTTATGCTTGCTTTTAATAAAGGTATCAAAATGCTCCTTATTTTCGTGAAGACGTTTTAAAGCTGGCCTGATAAAAGCACATCTGAC
Organism: Syritta pipiens; assembly: GCA_905187475.1. Classification (NCBI taxonomy): domain Eukaryota; kingdom Metazoa; phylum Arthropoda; class Insecta; order Diptera; family Syrphidae; genus Syritta; species Syritta pipiens. The sequence continues at coordinate 68,972,146 of LR994571.1, forward strand.
GTGAAAAGTACTTATTGTGAAAAACTTGAAAACTGAAAAAAAAAGCCGAGATAACGATTGTTCAAACTTGACTGCTTTTTACAGACAGCTTCTGATCAGAAATCCAGTAGCAGAGGGACAACCGCACTGATCAACCTTCATTCATACTTTTTTAATGTAATTCCACCTAAACACAAATTTTTTTAGAACTTATCAACAATCTCAATTGCGCAAACAGTTAAAAATAAAATCAGAGAAGCTACTCATTACTACTACTTTTATTGATTCATACTCTTAACTAGACAAGTCAAGACTAACTTAATGGCCCTATATGGGCCAAACAAAACGCTTCTGCAGTAAACATAACATTATTGAAAAACTGATACAACTTAAACTAAAAAATAATCAAAAATTTTGTGTGTTTTTTGTGAACAGATATCGTGTAGATAGGTCCAAAACACTCCTTGGACCTCCTCCTCCTCCTCAATGTTCGTCTCAATACCAGTTTTCAATGAAGGCATTGCATTTTGTATCAAAATGCTTGTTAATTTATGTAAAACGACTTTTGTGGCGTATATTATACAAAGTCCTGGCTATACATGTGCTCACAATGACTAGAGGCTAGCGAATAGGGGACAATCACAAAGCAAAGACCAGGAATGTCGCATCTTGACTCATTCTGAACTTATCTCAGTGCTGTAAAAAATCCGCGAAACTACTCAGACACGTCCTGTGGATTTGTTGTGACTACGGACAATGTCATATCAACGTTGTCTCTATCTGGACTCGCGATATCAGCCATTAGGATGCACTTGATAGGCGTCGAACTGTTAAGCGAGAGTACCCAGGTTCGAGCCTATCCCGATGAAAAATCCACAAACAATTTTGCCGGTCCTACCTACAGCGAACGACTGATAATCCTCACACAAGCTTGAGTCTTATATTTTCACATAAAAGTTCCTCCGATTGAATGTTCTAATAGACTAACCGCAAGACCAATTCGTTTTCTGTCGCAACATAACCGTGAGTTCACTGATTCATCTTTCGTTCACTTTGCTGAAACTGGGTTAATGGATGCCCTGTGACCCTAGCAATTTCCGCGATAGAAATAAGTCAGAACATTCGCTTTGGCGATTGCAACTCAATGTCACTAGGTCATGGCCTCTGTTCGAACAACAACTCCCGCAGAGCTAACAATGATACAAACTGCATTGTAATCAGTGGATTTCAGCTGGTGTATTTCTGCTCTCGAAAGGGGTCTCCCATTTCAAAGTCAACGAAAATGTTTATGTAGGTTGGTAGACTGAGCTTAAGCGACCCCTAATGATTTTTCCAATGTGGAAATAATTCATTAAGTTAGAAAGGTTGGCGATTTGGAGAATTTTCAGTCCCAATTATTTCTTATTTGGACTAGCAATGATCTGTGTGCGATAGCTAGCAATCGTCAGCTTTTCAACAAAAAAAGTGATTCGGAAGACGATAAAGCAAACTTGATTACTAATCAAAACATAGGCGCTTGGTTTTCTGTTGCATTAGTACATCAATTTCGTCTTTTCTTGCGCCTGCTGCTATCGAAACTCTTTGTTATCTTCTCCTTTGACATATTGAAATAAAAAAACAAAAACACAATATTTTTTGTTGAAAGATAAAATTAAAAGGAACTAGGAATTAAAAAGGGCTTACGATTATTTTTTAAGTACTTTGGTACTTAGATTGTGATTTCAATTACTTTGACAGGAATTACAATTACAAGTACAAGTCCAATTACTAGGACTGTGTATTTGAAAATTTTAAGTACAAGTACCGATGAATTGTACTTGTACTTAAAAAAAAATTCAAATACAAGGATCTATACTGGTACTTGTACTTGTACTTGAATTTTACAGGTCTGGTTTGAAGCTATCACACGCTGCAGACAACTGGGATAATTTCATGAACTCATAAAACTGATAGTTTGACCTAATTGTGGCGCTGTGGCTTCTACGCTCTTTAAACTTTGTTGTTTGCCATTGGTGGTTCTCTGAACTTTCTGGAGACTTACATATTGTTCCAATTTTCATTTCAGTGTACATATATGGTTCCGCCCCAAAGGTAAAATGAAACATCTATGTTTATGATGTAGGCTCTCATAACTCGCACAACACTTTGTTGTAGCTGGAGATATATCAAGGAATTTAAAGAATAGGAACTAGAAATCCATAAAGTCCTTTTATTTTGTAGCACGCAGGAGCCTTGCAAGACCTTTTCCTTCTACCTGTTTTTTCGCGCTTGGTAGGACAAAAACAGAGCCAGCCCCACGTAGCCGTCTTATGAAAGCAGTAAGAACATTCCTTTCAATCAGAGGTTTTTGATTGTCCTCTCCATGATACGTGATTGGAAAACGCTGCGCCTCCATAAAACACCTCAGACTCTCCCATCAGTTTGGAGCCCCGAAACGTTACCTGATTTTGTGTTTGTTTAACTAAATCTTTCAAGAAATTCACCGACGCTGACGTCAATTCATCGTCTACCATCTCATCCGTGTAGGTGCATACCGCCTGTTTGAGTCACCGACAAATTTCGACCAGCGCACTTATTCGAGATGACTTTGTCTTCTCTCAAGTGCTCGCCTGTAAACCCCATTTACGTCAGACCTTATTCAACCCCTCATACGTGCCGATCACACTACACCATGTACCGCTCACTTTAACATGCCATTTTGTTTCGCATTTGCTTTATACAAATTTATTAACCCAGCTGGGTCTCTGTCATTTTACGCACATCAAATCAATTAAAATTCAAAGATATCCCATTCGAAAAGAATAAACGAATATCCTCCTCCCAGGCGAATGACGTTCCACGCAGAGGGTTGGTTGATGGTGACTATTATATCGCGGCGAACGTGACTCAAATGTCATGCAAAAGAAGTAATTGGTTCGTGACATGAATATTTTCAGCGCCCCCGGTCTAAGAGCCAAATATTTTGGCTTAAATTTGACGAAAGCAGCAGTCGTAGGGGAAGAGAGTGAGAGATAAATTGAAAAAAAAGAAAGCAAAAAGGTTTCTTGAAATAAAACTGCAGCACAGACAACGCAGTTCACTGACCGTTTCTTTCATACGTCAGTTTGTTCGAAAAAAAGTCACCAGTAAATACCACGAACACGCTCTTGGGCAGACTTTGGACCGAACTGTTTTTTCGTGCACGAATCTTGGTAACAAAAGGGAAATTTTCATGTTTTTTTCTGCTTTTCTCATACTCCACCACAACACCGGCGCGCTCTACCCCTCAGTGGGATAGGAGAATTCTTGGACGCAATTCACTGCGGCATTTTAATGAGTCGCTAGCTTTTGTTGACGAAATGGAGTCGGTGTACGGAGTTGCTTTTTCGGCCGGTTGAATAATGGAGCGGCTTTGATGAGGTGGAGTCGTAAGTGGTTGAGAGGAAAATTACATGGCCGAACCCACTGAGGAGATTGTGTCATGTGTCAAACTCAGGTCTGTGGTTTGGGGTGGTGCGATTAGTTTGGGATTGGGCTCAAGGGAGATGTCACTTTCATGGTGCAGTAAGTGAATCTGACAGGTGATGTGCGTTAGACAGCTGTCAAAAGGCAAGTTGAAATGGTTTTTGTTACGAGTCGTCAATGATGCATTTGACAGATGTCAGAAAACAGTTTTTTTTTTGCGAAAGTTTTCATTGACCTTGTCCTCTTCTCCTTCAGATGTGAAGTACTTCTTCTCGGCGAACTCTTTTTTTTTTAAGACCCAGTACAATTTAAATCAGGCCTTATGTTACTGAAAAATTTTACTTTATTCATCCTGTTTACAGGATGGTGTTCTATTCACCAATTTGATCGAAAAGTTACATTTAACTACTAGTTAATTTAATCCATACATTTTTAAATGTTTCTTTCGAAGTAATTGGAGGCAATAAGCCTCGCAAAATTTATACGGTTAATTCGAGTTTAGACAACGACTTGAGATACAGGCTTTAAATGTCAAATGCAAAACCACTGCTCTCATGTTTTGATATTTAAATGAGTAGCTTAAGCAATTTTTTTTCCTGATAAATGCAAACAAGTGCGCAACGAATCGGTAGACTCGGTTAGTTAAATCACATGGACCAGGAAGAACCAAGTCGGCCGAATAAAATCAGCATTGAAAGACAATGAAAGACCCATGTACAAATTTGCCTTTCTTTTAAATGTAATTTAAAAAACTTTGAAGATTGCTATGTAAACGCGAAGTCTTATTCCTATCCGTTAGGCACCTATAATAGTTTATCAAATTTCTTCGACGAAAGACTAGTGGACACTTTTGTGCTATTTTCAAGCCACTGTGCTCCCCAATCGTCTCCAGACTGCTACAAAGTGCATTTCATCTCCTTCATTTCAAATTATTCAAACTAACCCCAAACCGAAAACCACCACCACAAAAAAAGACAGTCGGCACCACTCATAAATCCACCCCACAAATTTACGGCAAAAACCGATATGTAAATGCAACCGATACATGCCCCCAATTGGCTCATCGTCATTGTCCCGGGGCCCAAGTCCAACCGCCCGACGTTCGTCAATTATTAAGGAGGATGTAAGGCCTCCGGCCTCTAGCATCCAGGTCGCTTCCTCTGCCGCCACTCCGACAAAGATAAAACAACACTTTTGCATTTAAAGCCGGGATGATGCCGTGGTCACTGCATAATTCATGACAAGCGGAATCACTTAAGTAGTCAGTAGCAAGGCCGGTTGCATATTCATTTGCACAGGGATGATAACAGTGATGACGGCAACGCGGAGCGGACTAATGGAGTGGGCTCAGACGGATCGAACATGTGTGCGGTTTGCGTTCAGCTGCACAAGCTAAGGTGAAGGCAAATATTTGAGTTTTTCGTTCTCAGCCTCGGGCTTAGAGCGACGGAGTGTCAACGTGATTTTAAGTTGGCTAGAAGAAAAAATCCCCATGGCGACGCGGCTGGAAGACCGGCAAGCAACGTGCTCACGGCAAGCGCGCGTTGACACATGAGCTTTAGTGTTTGCAAAAGGCGTTGTACCACGTTTCCGACGGCAGACGAAAGCAAAAGCGTGGATTTGAAATGCAAATCACGGGGTCACTTGGCGTTAGAGCGTAGTTCAAGCGTGATTCTAACGAGGCATGTGGACAAGCTTTAGGGCTCTTACGGACAACAAGATATAATTATATCTTCTTGAAAATCATTGCATCAAGCTGCTTGGCCCTTAGAAATGTTGGCAAAAGAACAAGAAAAAGAAGCCCTACTCATGGAAGCAAAGCCGGCACTTGAGTTGTTTGCATGAGCTTTGAAAAGGTTAGAAAGCAATTGACTGAAGTAAGACGAGTTATTTAAATAATTTAAATTTAGAATTGAACGTGATGACAAATCTCTAGATTCCTTACGACTTGATTTACGACTTCAAATTGGTAGTGTTGTGAAGTCGAACGACTAACAATCCTCTGACAAACTTCCTCCTTCTTCCCCGTTCGGAACCGGCATTAAACATTTAAGGGGTGAAATCAGAACACGACACACAAAAAATAGCACAAAAAGAAACAATGAACACGTCTACTCGTGAGGACGGTCAGGCTCAGAATGAGTCTTCTCTTTATTTGTTTATTTATTCTCTTTTCTCTTCTTTTGGTTTTATTGTTCTACTACGTTTACTACTACAATTCGGTCATCCTGACTTTATAATCGCCCCGATTATTTTCCCTCCTGAAAAGTTACTTTTAGTCCATGGTTTAATATTTGCCGCTTCCCATATCCCCTCATACGGAATTCGGGTTAACTGGAAATTTTCTATATCCTTAATTAAATACCTATCGTTTGCTAACACTTTTACTATTTTATAAGGCCCTTTAAACTTTGGAATGATCTTCTTACATGCACCTGCATTAGAAACATAATTCCTGATCATTACGTAATCATCTTCCTTATACTTCTTCTGAATCCTATTTTTATCTTTCATTTGTTTATTATAACTCTGACCTTTTTCTATCTTTTGCTGAGCAATTTCCCTAATCTTACCTAAATCTCTTTCATTTGATGATTCATCATTATTTTCTAAGCACTCTTTCAAAAAATCAACAACTACTCCCCTTTGAGTAACACCAAATAACAATTCACTAGGGGTGGTGCCGGTACTCTTATGAACAGTATTGTTCATTGAAAATTCTATAGTTGGTAGTATACTATCCAATGAGCCAGTTCTACCAGCATTCGACAACTTTGCTATCATAGGGGCCAGGCTTCGGTTGATTCTCTCAACCTGGCCATTCGCTTGTGGAGAGCCTGTTGCAATTTTAATATGCGTAACATTATTTGAGCTCACAAATTGTTTGAAATCCTCTGATGTAAACGCACTACCACGATCAGACACAATTGATTTGGGGCGACTGTAAGCGTTGAAATAGCTTTTGAGACAACTAATAACTTCCTTTGTGTTTGTAGATCGCACCGCATATAATCGCACAAATTTCGTAAAACCATCAACCGCAAGGAATATATATTTCTTTTTACTAGTTTGAAGTGATATTGGACCAAAGTGGTCAATATGTATCATATCAAAAGGTACGTTCCCCTTTGGTATGTTGTGAAGTAATCCCTCATGCTTTCCGAACTTCGGTGAAAATGTAATACATTTGAGGCAATTACTTATGTGCTCTTTTATTTTAACACTCATGTTCGGAAACCAGTATGTTTTCTGTATATTACTTAAAACTTTATCACGTCCAACATGACCCATCTCATCATGGTAAAGGCGAATTACATTGGCTTCCATAACTTTTGGAACATAAAACAGGATATGTTTTCCTAACTTTCTGTACACTAGGCCATTTCTCATCTCAAATAACTTATCTTCTTTGTTTTCCAGCTGTTTTCTAATATTCTTTATACTCTCATCTTTATTCTGCTGAATTGATAAATTCTGTTCAAAACTATTCTCTTCTAGAACTAAAACATTGGAAATCCGGCTCAATGCATCGACGTGCTGCATTTTTGAACCATTTCGATGTTCCAAAACATAATCAAAATTTTGTAGTTCGAGAGCCCATCTTGCGATCCTTGGATTAATCTCCCTTTTGTTAAGAGTTAAAGTTAAAGAATTGCAATCCGTTAGAATCTTGAATTTGAACCCCTGAAGATAAACTCTAAATCTCCTCAAGGCGTAAATGATTGCCAAGGTTTCAAGTTCGAAGCTATGATATTTTGATTCGCTTTCTGTAGTTCTCTTTGAAAAATAGAAAACTGGATGAAACTTATTGTCACTTTGTTTTTTTTGCAATAATATTGCCCCAAATCCTAAAGCACTTGCATCGCAGTGTAACTCTGTTTCATCCTTTGGGTTATAAATGGCTAGAACCGGTGATTCACTCATTTTTTTCTTCAATTCCTCGAAACAATTTCTTTCTCTCTCATCAAATTTAAAATCAGCACCTTTCCTGATCAAATTATAAAGAGGTTGCGCTATAATCGAAAAATCTTTAATAAATCTCCTAAAATATGAGCATAAACCCAGAAAGCTATGCACTGACTTCACACTTTGTGGTATAGGAAAACTTCTCAGAGCTTCGATTCCTCTTTCATCTGGTTTTATACCTTCCTTTGTAATAAAATACCCTAAATACCTTATCTCTGATACCATAAACTGACATTTGTCTAACCTTAGATGCAACTTATTAATTACTAATCTTTTGAAAACTTCTTTTAATATATTTAAATGTTCTTCTTCCGTTTCAGTCGCTATCATTATATCATCAATGTATATAGTAACTTTTCCTTTTCTAATTAAGTCTTCAAAGACAATATTTATATATCGTTGAAATTCACATGGAGCATTTCTTAGCCCAAAGGGCATTTTTAGGTATTCAAATTGACCCATTGGAGTAACAAAGGCGGTATATTTGATAGATTGTTCATTCATTTTAATATGATGAAAAGCGCTTTTCAAATCTAAAAGACTGAAAACCTTTTTGTCTACCAACTTATCTAATAGATCGTCTATTAATGGAATGGGGTAATTATCTCTTTTAGTTACTTTATTGAGGATACGGTAATCGACGCACAATCTAATGTCACCTGTTTTTTTCTTTACAAGCACCACCGGTGATGAATACTCTGACCTACTTTCTCGAATAACTCCCTGTTCCAACAAACTGTCTAAAATCATTTGTACCTGTTCTTTTTCGTAATAGGACATTCTTCGCGGGGGACAATGGAAGGGCTTTTCATCGTTTAATATTAGTTTCATCTGATAGTTAACCATAGGTATATCTGGGCGATTACAATACAAGTAATTTTCTCTTATTATTTTAAAAAAACGTTGCTGCGTTTCAAATGTTAGATTAGTATTTCGTAGAATTATGTCATTTTCATTCCATTTTTCTTTACTTAAATTTTCTTTCTTTTCTCCTTCATTTGATAAATCGTTATTAGTACTACAATTAAGTGTTATATTCATTAATCTTCTACATTCTTTATTATATTCTCCGTTACAGTATCGCTCATTATCAAAATCATTATTTAATTTCAAACACAAACCAGTTTTTTTTAGAAAATCTCTACCAAGGATTACAGAATACTTCATTGTCTTATTTGGTACTACTAACAGTTCAATATTGACAGCATCGTTATTAAATGTAACACAACAATCCAATTTTCCAATAACGCAAAGTAAACTTTTATTTATTCCATAAAATAAACCAAAATTGTAATTATAATTCATGTTTTGTAGTAATGTATTAGGTAAATGTTTTATTTTAATTAAGCTGACTGGACTGCCGGTATCTAATAACGAATCTAATAATAAATTTACATGAGGATTATTGTACTTAAATATAAAATTAAAATTTCTTACATAGTCTTCCTCATTATTCGGTTCAATACAACTAACGATCCTTGGTGTCTTCCTTTGAGGGCATGTTGCTGCATAATGCCCCATACCGGCACATACGTGGCATGCACCTACCTCCCGTTTTGGCTTGCGGCACTCGGATGCCATGTGACCGAGAGAATTGCAGTTAAAGCACCGGAAAGTCCTTGATGTTCCCTCAACTCCTTGACGTGTTGTTACTGGTTCGAGACGAGATGATGTAACTGGTTTCGTTAGGTTGACTTTTTTGAATGCTTCCAATAGATGATGCTTGTCACGGAAGCAATGCATTCTGGCATGTGACCGAAGTGTGTGATCGGGAATGCCATCGATCAAGTATTCCAGGAGCTCGTCTTCCGTCAGCGATATTTTGTTTGCGAGAATGGTTTTTTCATGGAAGTATTCCAAAAACGTTTCATTTATATGCCATTTCCTCACCTCGAATTGGCGTTTCAAATCAAGGAGACTTGTATGGTCTTCAAAAAGGATCTTCATATCTGTCAATAAGTCTTCCAAGGGAACTGTTAACAAATCTTTTCTAGAATGCAGCCATCTTAGGGCCTTGCCTTTAAGTTTGCCCGAGATCAGAGCTCTGGCATTATTGTCGTCCAATCGATAGATCCTTATTATGCCCCTTAATTGAGTTTCCCAAAGGTGGAAGGAATCATCAGTACCTGAGAACTCTGATAAAAGATCTTTAACAGAAGAAAAATTTCCTTTTATGTTACAGCTGTCATTATCCGTTCTATTTTCACTTATTTGGATGTCGCTTAAACTATCATTTGCACTCTTTTTCTTCAACTCCTCATTTTCTCTCTTCAGAATTTCATTTTCTTGTCGTTGTATATTTAACTCTCTCTTTATCAATTCTATTTCTTTCTTCATTAGCTGCCACTCTTCAGTCGTTCGTTTTTCTTCAGTCGTTCGTTTTTCTTCGCCACTCTTTTGTCTATTCCTGTCGTTATCATCTCTCTTTTGTTTATCCTTTTCATTGTCACCACTCTTTTGTACTTGAATTTCTGTTGCCTCTCTTTCGGTATCGTATTCGAATTCACTGCGCATGTGTGTGACACTTTCCTCGTATTCATCGTCGCTGTCGTCGTTACCGTTATTGTCGCTCTCCTCCACGCTTGCATCGTCGTCTGCGTGTTGTACCGTCGCGAATTTTTCTCGTTCTACAGCAGGGATTTCAAGGAGACGTAAAATTAACTCACCCTTGTTGCCGGTTGTCTTCTTTTTCAATGCCGCCAGCCATCCCTTCAGTTGCGCTACCTTGTAGGACTTCAAGCGTTCAATTTCGGTGGCTTCGCTCGATACTCCTGCTGCATGCACTCTGTGATCGGTCTGTTTGATTTCGATTAAATCCATTTTACGCAGTTCTTTGTTTTCTTTAATTAGTAGCAATTATTTCTTTTGAAATTTGGGCCTATCCCACTTCTGAATTTTAAGGGGTGAAATCAAAACACAACACACAAAAAATAGCACAAAAAGAAACAATGAACACGTCTACTCGTGAGGACGGTCAGGCTCAGAATGAGTCTTCTCTTTATTTGTTTATTTATTCTCTTTTCTCTTCTTTTGGTTTTATTGTTCTACTACGTTTACTACTACAAACAGTAGGTCCCCTTCACATGTGTCAAAATCATAACGCGCACAAAACAGTGGAGGTGCGAAAAAGCTGGGTTCTGGCTCTGAACGAGCTGTTCCGCCACCTAATGTAATGTAACCAAATCCCCCACACTCAGAGACAGATTACTGAAATTGATTATCTTTCAAAAAGCAGACATATCAATCAAAAGCACAAGTTGTGCTCAAAAAGGAGGTGTGCATGAACGAAGTCTGATCAATTAATAATCCGTCAGGATCTATAAATAGAAAGCACACGCTCGTGTACGCGTGTGACGAACATTTACTAACAGCCCGGAATCCGAATGAAACTTAATCCACCGCCCCGTTTATGTCCACCATGTTGGGTCTAATTGACGCTTTACCCTAACAACCCAACCAACCCGATTACCCCTTTCAAACCCCTTTTATCAAGTTTGCTTTCTAAATCTCAATTTCTGCACAAAATGTCAATTGACTTTGACACCATCGTCGTGACAATTCAATTTAAAGTCAAACGACGAATTCCATTCACTCAGACCGGAAGATTGCCACGCACGATGACGCGTTTCTACGCTTTTCGGCGACACGTAATAAAAAAAAAACCTTAGCGTTGATCAACTGCTTCACGCCGAGTTAATTACTGAACGTCCGTCTAAGTGCGATACGCAGATATGTGTGTGACCAGAGAAATACAGAGCAACCGTGGCAGAGATTTATGAAGAGCGGAAAAGAAAAATTTAATTAGATTTGTTCATTGTTTTGTTTATTTGCATGAACCCCCCACCGACGGCGGCAAATAGTTTTTAGAGCATTCTCTGCTGAAAATAGTTCATGATGGTTCATGGTCCATCATCAAATTTCGCAGTTTAACGGGATGTAAATTTTGAACGCCCCCCGGGTGCGGACAGGAAATGGAAATCTTTCTTTCGACTGGAGCCCATTGAAGGATTCTACTTTTTCATGAGTCATGTGCATTCTAGAGTAGCGTTGTCGGCGTGAAAGTTAAAAAAGTTTGCAGCAAAAGAAAAAATTGCAGTATCCAAATAAACTTAGAAATCTCATTATTCTTCTTTGCACTGGAATAGAATGTTGATTTTTCATTTTAAATTTAATTCCATTCAGGATTTGAAGTCTGATAAAACCTGAAGCAGATAGAATGAACATACATTTTTAAACTTGTTTAACCTGATGAAACAAGACACTGAGATGTTATCTCACTAAATGCAACTTTATGAAGTTTGGCTTAGGCGAAAATCTTTCAAACCTCCCGTAAATTTGAGAAAAAATTCCATTTAAGTTAAAATCTTGTTGCTAGTATTGAGTATGTGCTTATGTTTTAGAGCCAAAACCATATAAATCAGTCTACTTTAAGCAAATTTACATTTAAGTAATGCTGATGATATTTTAACATTCCATGTCTTCCAAAACGAATCCTAAAATGGATGTTGGACAGTTTTTAAAAACGTTTGTCTATGACGCATGGTTTCCAATTAATGAATTCAACAATAACGAAGAAGTAGAAATTCATTGTAGGCCAAGCATGCACTTTCTCGATATCTTACCAGACTATAGCCTTTGAGAAAATGTACATTTGTTTTCTTTTCAATGTTTCAAAAATTTATTTTGTTATCATGGGAGCAAAAGATTTAAAAACAAGTGAGTCTTAGGGAATTAAGACACCTTTTGCTAGATCTTAAAAAAACAAGCCTCACGAACCTACTGCAGAAATCTAAGTTGCCGTGAAGTTCCATTCCCTATTTTCTTTTCAGAAATTCTGATTTTCAAAAGCTTGCGTATAGAACTCGTATTTAAAAATGTTCTAAGGCATGTTACAACATAGTCTAGGGCGAAATAAGTCTATAAAATTTCAAAAACTTGTCTCACTTTCGCCCTCAAAGTTTTAGTTTTAAAAGGACTTTACTTGCAATAAATTAGGAATGAAAAATTCTATCATTCAAAAAGCCAATAATTGAGTTAAAATTGCACAAAAATATCTGTCTGATATTCAATTTTAAAAACGATCTATTTTATTAGGTCTTGTGGGCGAATCTTTACTATTCCAATAAATTTCGCTATAAAAATAAAATCTCAGAATGATCTAATTCCCTAAATTTCAAACCCACTCAATTTCAAAAATCATCTATTTTCGCTCATTTTCGAATACAAATGTTCACCTGTCCGATCGCAAAAAAAGGCCCTCAAGCGTCGCACCACTGCAATCGCATCGCTTAGACTAATTGAAAATAATAAATTCCCACCAATGAATCACTGTGGCATGCCACATCGCCGGCCAGGACACACTCGATTGTGAGTGTGCCATAAAACAATAAACAACAAGCTTGCCTCTCCGTACACATATTCGACATTTATCAGGAGCTACTTTCAGTTTTATCGTCTCCCAAAATCAATCCTCATGCCCTTAATTTAGTTTCGTCAATAAAGCAATTGTCATTTGCCACCGCGATTCACCACGACACAGCCACCCCCGCAGTACACCCGGAACAGGACACCACCACGGCATCTGTCAGAGGAATTGTCATGAGGACGCGGTGCATTAGATTGATTGCGTCGCGTCGCGGCGGTGTTGTGTTTGTTTGTGTCAAGTTCAAGTTGATCTTTTTGGGGCTAATGGAATCGAGTGTTATTAGCCGGCTGAAGGGTGACCATCAAAATTTCTGATTAATGAGAGGAGCTATGGCGTTTTTGAGTGGTCTGCCAGTTTCAGTAGTGACTTCGTGCTAGTGACCGTAAAGAACTTAACGGCGAGCAGATTTTCATTTAGTCCGTGTGTTTAAAATATTTTGTTTATGTAAGAATCTTATTTCAGTATATAAGACGTTCAAAAATCCCAACTGTCTGCTGTTCTGAATATCTTATTATTATTATATTTGTGAAGAGTGATTCGATCTTGTAAGTCCCCATTGCATTTTTTGCACGATTAGAAGAACCGGTCACTCTCTTGTAGTAGCATCCTCTTAAAATCCTCTTGAATCAAAGTTTTTTGTCTTATTTTGAGAAAAATAAACCCCTAAATATAGCAGCGTTGCTAGTTTTCTAGTTCTTAACCATTTAAGGACACCGTTGGGTCAGGTTAATGGGCACAAGACTAAGCTTTTCTCTTTAAAGCAATTGCCTTTCCTTAAAGCGTCGTTTAATCTACCATATTTACCTCATTGGTCTCGTAGTTCTTTAAGATTTTCTTAAGCGTTATTGATAATTTTATAACATATCCCTTTTTGTGACTTGTGTTTTCAAGTTGCTATATCATTGCTAATGTTTTTTTTTAACCCAGAGGTTATCCTTCACCAATTTGAAAAAGTCTAGTAAGTAAAACAATAAATCTTTTCATTAAAAGTGATGAAGCTGAGAAGTGTAGGTTAAAACATCTTGGCACAGTTTTTCATTGAATTTGAAAATTTCGGAATTCTGTTGGCGTCGAAATTCCGACATTTACAGCTGCAATATTAACCATTGTCTACTAAAGGCAGAGACGGGAACATTTTTAATTATAAATCAAAATAAAACTCTTGAATTTTGTTAAAGGTTTCCGAAGAGCGTGTCCTTTGTTCAATGCTTCCAGCTTTTATCAGCTGGATAATTTTAAAGCATTTAAATCAAGTACGTTTTTTTTCTGATTCACATTTGTGGTGGACGGTAAAGATCGTTGCATCGACAATTTAGTCCAGTCTGAAATAGTCTTCTCGTACTTTAGGCGTTGGCAATCTTAATCATAACAACATTATATTGAAACCTATTTCAAATCAGTGTTTCAATAAACATGGGTGCTAGAGCACCCTATTTCACGTATAATCGTGTACACGTAGCAAACATGTATTTAAATTATCCATGTAGGGACATCAACATCATCATTAGTGGCGTAACAGCCCACGAAGCGCCAGAGCCTAGCTTTTCGCGCCTCCACTGTGTTGTGCGCGTTATAATTTTGACACATGTGAAGGGGACCTACAGTTTATTGCCAGTTCCGAACGGTGAATTGCGAAAGCTTTCCGTGACAGAAGTACTCCAGGAGGATTGTCAGTCGTGAGAATTGTTTGTGGTGTTGTTTTCCCCGAGCTGTATTCGAACCCGGTTACTCTCGCTTAACAGGAACACTTGTACTTACATTTACACGTATATTTATATTTAACTTGTATTTAGTAAAATATGTGACAGTACAAAATATTACAAATTTAGATGAAACCGTTGTTGTAAATCCTTCCTAACAACCTATGGATGGATGCCGATAAGTCTTCACCGCTCACAATATTTTTAAGGATGTGTATGGGTTCAAGTACGTTTACTAGTTCTTCGAAAGATATCCAGTTCTTTTCTGAAATTTGGAGCTTTGTAGCCATTGCAGAAGACGTGAATAGGCTGTGGCACTATGCTTTTGAATGAACTACACGTGTACCTGTATCTAAGGTGTCATATAATACGACAACACGTGTTACAGGTGCGCACCTGTAAATAAATACACACTTAAAATTTGAATAGTTTCAGTAAGTGCTAACTTCAAGTGAGTCTTGATCTAAGCTCTGAGATCATTTACTTAGCTCCTTAAGGTCATTGGATAATGCAAAATTCCACTGAAATGTTTTTATTAATCAGCAACAAAAAAGTACTTAAAATGTTTAAAAAAAATAAAAATTTTACAGGACTTGTGAGTAAAGCATCCTACTTACTTACTTCTTATCTAAAGCATTTGTTAGCTCCTTTTTAAGAAGGAGCTATTTTTTTATTTTTTAACACTATTTGGTTGTTTAAATTGGCTTAACTTAATTGGTAGTTCATTGTTCAATATATTTTTGATAGTTATAAGTTATTTGCTTATATTGTTTTTGTTAGCAGTATAAAGGGACCAGTGGCCTTTAATGGCATGTAACAATATGCGCAAAGGAGTCTAATCACTAGTCGGCAGTAGATCTTTGACGTGTTGAAGTTGTCGGGATTTAGTAAGTGTAGACTTGAGGAATACTCTGTTTAATGCACGGGACGAATGCCAGAATGTGTTTGCTTACCCACCAGCGAACCATTACGAATCTCCTAACGAAGGTTCTTGTAATTCTTCGCCTTGTTTCAGGTGTTCTGCTTTCCCACATCTACCAAATTCATTGCCCACATCCATTTAATTGTGGGAGCCCAAGAATTGATTGGCACCACAACGTCCTTAGCTCTGGCCTAGGTGCACCAAATGTTCAAAATGTTGCCTTATTTATTAAATTAAAAATAAATTGGTTGCCAAAAATCTGTTCTGCAAACGCATACGCCCGAGTGTCTGTGTTGAGTTAAAAGCCATTGGTCTGTCGACAAGAGTCTTGCATCTCCTCATTTCTTTGTATATTGCGTGAAACTAACCCAATTCACTTTTCTAAGTAGCTCATAGAACCTGCATCCATCACGCCCACATACACCGACCAGAAATCCCCTCGCCAGTGTCCACCATTTCATCATCGCACTGCGCCTGCAATCAAATCATTTCCGGATAATCTCGTTCCGAGGGCAGTTTAGTTAGAATTCCCATCCACAAGACCACAGAACGCGTCAAACTACTGCCACTGACAATGACATTGCGACAGCAAGAACCTTCAAGCCACACCACTCACGCAAAGCCTCATTGGCCCTCAACGTCGGCACGGTCGCAAACTCGTTCTTGTTCTAAATCTCTCATGCGACAGTCAGTATCATGGTTAAGCAAGACGCAAAGTGGAGCGTTAGTGGGCATGCGATTTCAACTCCATCCGTCAACCAGGTAGATAAGGTAATAGCGCATAAGCGCAAACTCCCGTTCTGTGACGCTCTAAAAACCCCGTCAAAGAGCACGAAGAAATCGGCACACGTTCCTGTCCCTGACAGCGATAGCAACGACATCTCGGCACGATCAGCACTGACGGAAGCTTTTTACAGGATGATGCTTCAGCTGAGGACCGAATGTAAATTATTTGAGCATCATGTAACGCTACTCGACATTGTGTCGCAGTTCTGAGTCGTTACGATAATGAGATCCCAAGTAGCTGAATAATTAATTGGCACTCGGTTGCGAGTGCAGGCGGTGCGTCGCCCAAAGTTCAACAGGCAAAGTCATTAGATGTACTACGCAGACCTGATAAGTTATGGCTGTCTAGCTTTTTTGTTAAAAAAAACATAATTTCTGCTTGTGCTCGAAGGTCTTCATAATTCGTACTCGATTAAACGTTTTAAACAACAGCGTTTTATAGTGATTTGATTTAAATAAGTGACGGTTTTTTTTAAATTAAGCTCTGAAGTCCAAACTGTACAGCTTAGAGTGCGTACGGTAATAGCGAAACATTTTTTTTAAGTTGGCTTTAGTATATTCTTTTTGTCGTGAGTCCACCAAAACGATATTGTTTTTCATGCCAATGGAGCTTGAATGGAGATGTCAAAAAAAAAAGTTGTACTATATAAAGCATTCTTCAATAAGAGCGGGTTAAGAATGAAATGGAATAAGATACTCTGTGTACTGGCAGAATCATTCAAAAGATCCAAATATGTTATTACTTATGAACTAAAGCATGGATTTAAGATGCTATGCAGAGGGCGACGGATTAGAGCGGTCGAATTGTCAGTGACTATGTGGATTAGATGTAAAAATTGATCATTGAGCGATGATCTGCACAATGTTTAATTCAAGACCATTGGACGATTGCAATCATTATTGATTATACATCAAAAGTCTGACAAACTTGGTGACTTATCCACGTTTCCTCCGTCAGAGATAGCCCTACCCTCAATCGAGAACAGGTCCATTGTGGTGCTTGCTATGTGACACTAAGCTCCGTCTTACTAGAGTCACATCCATATTTGTAGGTCCAAAACAAATTGATCTGTAGCGCTTGCTCCACTCGTTTTCGAAGAAACATGTGGTTAATGATGCCATCAGAGTACAATTATGGCTCAATATCCAAAAAAAAAATTGTCTTTTTCCAAACACTTCGAAGAACGAACCTCATCTACCTGAGCAAAACTCCGGCGAATGTTAATTGAGGTTTGGACTAACAGTCAATCATTTTGACGATAATATTTCATCATTTCGACGTGTAATTTGCCACAATGATTGGGAATTAGTGAGTGAATAATAAACCAAGCTGTCAATATCGATTTGGATAAGCCTGTAGGTTAGTAGTAGTAAGTAGTAGAATTTTAATAAAAAAGCTGACTTCAATTTCATTTTAAACATTTTCTAGATTTTTATAAATTAAAGAAGAGACTGGATAGCAATCCAACAAAACATATAAAGACAGAAATGCATTGTGACGCCTACTTTTGATTTGATGCCGGCTACGATGAAAGATCTCATTATATATTTTTCTATTTTCTTAAGGTATTTAAAGTTTTGTGAATGAAATACATGATTTGAAAACATCCCGTAGAGCTGTTATTGATGATTTCTAGAGAACATGGCACCCTAAGCAAATAAAATGATTTGTTGTTAGATATTCGATTTATGATCATTCATTTACTAAATTTAAGTTATTCATTTCATGCCAAAGCGAGTTTCTGTATGATTGTAGAGGGGGAAAAATCGCCACACATTCTAATATACACTTTTTGTATCTTACTTTTTTTTTTCTTTTTTCTTGTTGTAAACTTCTTTTACGGTCGTTGAGAAGGTTACCCAGCTCTCATGTCATGGGGTGAGAGCACATTCAACAAATCATTCTTGTAAATCGTAGTTTTTGAAGTAAAACTTTGTAATTAAGTTATTCGCCCTTATTCCGATAGACGTTATGCCTCAAGTTAAGACCCTAATTTTTTATCTAATCACTTTATAAGCGTTTAGGAGTCGGTATACACTTATCTGTATCGTGGGTATTACAATTCTAAATTGCCAGGTCGGCTTATGACGACAATTAAATATTGACAAACAAATTTGGGTTTGAATTTAAAACCAAATAGGTACTAGTGAAGAGAAAAAGTTAAAAATATGAAAAGCATCGAGCTATTTGTGCTGACAGAAAATAATGAAAATTATGACGCGAAATGGAAACTCTCCTTATGCTTAAGGAAGAGGAGAAGAAGATCCTTAATATAACATTAATATGAGGCAAACAAGAACGAAAATTGTAATTGATGAGCCGCTTTTCTTATAGTAAAACCAATTTTTGTACTCTCGTTGAAGTACTTCCTTATAGTTCAACAACTCGGAGGTCGGTGGCTTTATCGCAACCATGTTTTTAAATTTAAGTGTCAAAGCACTTGGTATAATCATAACTTTTTTATTTTTATAAGAACTTTCCGAATAATAAAGATTGATACCATTAAACGATCAAAATTGTTTGGCCACTTCATTTGAAAAAAAGTAATTTAAAATACCAGTATATATAATTTTATTGCATTTCTCAACTTTTTGTTGCAGAGTTAATTGTGTATTAATGTGCACTAAACGGCTCATAGGTCTCATTAGATATACGACATTAAATGATTTGATTTTTGTATTTGTTTTTTGCTACGCTTCTAATCGGAGATCGCGAAAAATGAATATTTAGGGAAATTAGTTTTTATTCATTTTCCTTATCATAAGTTTGGAATTTTTTTTAAGCGAAGATGGATTTTGTTTCTTTATTTTGACCAGTTTTTTTATTGCTCGTTACCTTTACCCGATATCATTTGCCGCCAGGAAAAATGAAGATGGACATACAATCTCACATTTTTTAAACTTTTTCATGACCTGGTGTTTAAAGTCAAAACTTCCATTCTTCTGAATTAATCCAAAATCTTTTTTCATACCATTTTTTGTACTCAAAATTTGTGTTCATTCCCTGAAGTCTCAAGCAAAAGTGAAAATGCCCTGAAGTTGTAAAATAACTGTTTACATCTTACAATAATTCGATCATGCAATCAAAAAGTCGAAAAGTCAAAAGTCTAAATTGTACTGCCATGTGACAAATTTGACGACTTATCTTAAGAGCGTTCACACTCTATGACCAGTCAACGTCACCAAGAAAGTCGTATCGTCAAATCGTACAGGGTGATAAACCGGCTTGGTCACGACTATCGTAATGGCAATTTTTACAAGTGAGAAAAGTCTGTCGAAATAAGGATGAATTTTTGAGTCTTTTTTATCTTACTCGTTCTCTTGGTGTAGCTCCGTTTTTCTAAGTTTATCCGGATTTATTTGGCTGTACTATGACCGAGAATGACAGATGGTGTCAAATCGCGAAAAGCGATCGACATCGATGATATATTCTTTTATGTCGAATTAATATTGCACATTTAAAAAAACCCATATGACTAATGTACCGATAGATGACAACAATAAAAGTTAAAGGCTATCCCAAAATGTACGTATGATTTCAAGCACAAACTTTTTGTAAATATTTTTTTCCATGAAATACAAAGAAATTCGCTTCTTGATAATGTAAATTTTAAGAAGAGAAAGAGGGGAAAATTTTAATTTATCAAGTTAGCGATTGTCAAATTATTGAGAGTTGGTTTTACATAGAATACCGCGATTGTATGAAAAAGCACATTGGTTAAATTCCTTATTACAGCTTTATTGAAATATTTCAACTTTTATAGAATGCTTTGGTTCCTATTTGTGCTATCCAACAGCTGTCATCTGATTTGCTATTTTTTGATTACTATTTTTTATTATTACGTTTTTTTTTATAATGTTGTGCTTGACAGCACTTTATTGCAGAAAAGGCGGCAAATTTATGACTTTCGTGATTTGCGAGATTCTACTAACGTCGATCGGTCTAGTAGGGCGAAGTTTGTGTTTCAAATAGAACTTGAAATTTTTACAAAAACTGTCTTTGAAAGCAGATCACATGAAGCAATAAATGCTTCTTTTTTGTACCAGACTTATCCAGGCGTCATCATTTCCAGATCACGTCTTATGCAATTTTTCAGTTAACTTCAATAAAAATAAATCATCAGTAAAACCAGAAGCTTCATTCTAACGCTCATAAAAGGAACTCCTCTCCATCAAACTCTGGTCATTTCCGCCTCAAGCTTCTCACACGATACCCATCACCAATCAACCTCCAGTCAGAGGGCTAATTGAAGAAGCGCCCAAGCGCCCGATGAGACTCCACGTCTCGCACTTAATCGAAAATCATCATCATCGTCGTTATGATCGTCATTATCATCGTCTTCTTATCCGTCTCGTTGTCTTCACCAGAGCGCTTTAAATCACCTGTTGCTGCTCGCACGGCGCCACGCCATAGCCAACGAGGAACCCTTCCCATTCTTTAAGCAAAGCCACACATAAAATCTTTCACTTCTTCATTCACGATTTCAGTTCACTTTAGGCCGGCTTCAATCGCTCACACGCCTCGGCGAGAAACGGATAACGCGCAGTGTTTTATCGAAATACCGAAAAAAAGATAAAAAGAAAAAATCACAAAACGAAAATTTTCTTTTTCACGACAAGTCCGCGACCACCCGCCAGCCCACCCGTTTGTTATAATTATGCTCGTGGAACGTACTCACTACTGTTTGCCGATACAATTTACACCTGAACATCGTTAACGTTCGAGTAGTTACGTGGTTTTCGCATTTAAACTTAAAAAAAAAAAAAAAACGAATTTTTTTGTAATTCATTTTTTTTTGTGTTGTGTAGTGTTGTGTGGTATATGACCCACTTCTCTTCAGAGTCAGTGTGAAAGAAGAACAATAAAAAGAAACGAAAATAAAGAAAAACCAGCATTTGTGACCCACTTCCGTGTTGTTGAGGTGCAGAAAGAAATAAGAAAAGAAAGAAAGAAAGAGAGTTTCAAGAAGAAACCAGAACCAGAGAAGGAGACCCGGGCCACAAGCCAAAGACCAAAGCCAAAGAAGAAGTTTTCTTCTTTCATTGAGACCAGTCTCTTTCTCTTCGTCTGTGTCTGTCTCTGAGTAGTGTAGTAAATAGGAAAACGTTCTGTGTTTGTCAATGAGAAGGTTTTCGGTGTCCGATCGCACTGTCTTCCTAGATACATCACCGTGCGCGCACAAAACTATCTCGAGAGAGTTTTTATTTCGTTTGTTCGTTTGTTTTTTTGGTTATAAACTCCGATTTCCATCCATCCATTCGTTGGTCGGAGAAAAAGTGAAATTTTCCCTTCGCGTCTAGTCTCTGGGATTAGCAGCCACCGAAGGTATGTATTTACGTATCTTCTCCGCGCAAAAAAAATGAAACTTAAAAAAAAAAACTGAAATTCCACCGATCTGCAAAGTGAAACGATTGACCCATTTCCTCTGAAAGTGTCAAATCACTTGAGAGATGCTGGGAGGAAGTGACTAGCCCGTCTCTGGATGACCGTTACACCCTGTTTTTCGTGTATCTGATTTTTTGAAAATATCTTCTTTTTTGTCTCTCATCATGCCCGAAGAATGTGTGTGATGATTGCGTCCAGTAATTGGTCAGTGGGTTGAAACGGTATGCGAGACATGCAGACACAACCGTTGTGGTGGAATTAGCACAGTGTTTACCGTTTAATAATAGTGACAACAAAAAAGTATCTAGTACGTCGTCGTCGTTGTTGCTGTTGTTGTTGCTTGGGTTGAAAAATTTCGTCGTCGTTGTTGTATGCCCACGTTGAGGTACTTAAAATGTGTTAACCAAAAAAAAAGTTTCATTCGGATTTTCGATGTTGTAATACGCCCTGGAGGGGGGACCATGCTGCATCCATTCATCCCCGAGTATGTAATAACTCGTTAAACAAAATACGAGTGATATGCTCTGTCGGGCTGGTTCCTTGGTCCACTTTTCAAATAACCACATATTCAGCGGTTTTTATTGTTTTGCTCGTAGTTTTTTTTATTTTTTACGAGGGTTTTCTGTGTAAACTGGTTGTGCTGGACCTACGTATGGTTGTACTTTGACCTTAGGTGAGGGCTTAAATCTATTTCAATTTGAGTTCCTTTTTCTCTGGTTTTTTTTTTTGTATGGGCATCCTCTCCATACACTGAATACACTCAGTTAAAGGGAAAGTTATTGACGGTGTTTTGTTGACTGATGAATCAGTTTTTGGGGCGGGATTACACCTCGCAGGCGATGAAATAACTTAAAATTCCGATTTATTGGTGTCAGAGAAATTATAGAGTCAAGACGTCTTGGGCGAATTCTAGAGCACGACCTTGTGTGCTCGTGAAATGAGTGAGACGATGATTCGAGGAAATTGGAGTTGGTTTGCTGGCTTTTACTGAGCGTGGTATGATGACATTCGAATAGATTTTGTGGTGGTTTAAGTTTCGTTATCGATAATCTTCGGATTTATGAATACAGTTACACGTAAAAAGTCCAATCATGTGAAAATAAGGCACAAACTTGCGATCTGCACTCCTGACTTTACAAATGAGTGCTTAAGATTAAGCTAGAACTTTCAAATACATCTACCTATTGCTCTCCGATCCAAACTCATTTCGAAAAGATTTAAGTATACAAACACAATGTTCTGCAAAAAACTGCTTATTCTAATTCAAAACGCTATCATCGTCTTGAACTCACCTCAGTCATGTTAAGAACTTTAACGCCTCTCATTACCAACTCTCGAAAGAGATTTAGAATTGATTTTTTTCAATTGATCTTTGAACTATCGTCATCGTTGACGTTTATTCCTTTGGAAATAAGGCTATAGGCTCACCTAAGCCAATAGTTGGGACTAAAAACACATCACGTAAATCGAATTAACGGTTGTATTTCAATTCCATAATTTACATGGTTTGTAATTTTGTGAAAGACGCAAACTGAAATAAAAACGACGAAGCTTCGAAACCACGATAATTTTTTAGCGACTCAACGCTAGTGATGCAAATCGAAATGACACAAAGTGTAGCTTTATAAAATAAGACAGAAGTATATGTACTTCTGTAACGCTTTAGCCTAGTACCGACCACCGCATTCTTCTAAACTTACCTCCCACAACTTTCAATCTTCAAAATGTCAAAGCTCTTGTACGCCAGTCATAACTTCGTCTTTATCTACTATTTATACTTCTCGAATAAAATGGGCTATATTTGAAGACTTAAACAAAGGAAACTGCAACAAAGGACTGTCATAAAGTGAATATAACAAGCGAAACGTGATGAAAACAAAAAGATGCCCAAGTCGTTAATGGAGTTCATTTTTTTATATTTCCGTACGTCTATTTTCAAACAAACTTTGCGGATTTTTTTTTTTTGCTAAACAATAGCATAGTCTTAGCGTAAGACATCCGATTTGCAAATCTTTAACCACTCAATTTGAAATTAGTGCATTTCGGAACAGATTCAAGAGTGGTTTGGCCAAATTCAATACTGAATTCGAATGTCTTTTCACCAAAAGTTGTTTCTAAATTTGTCTAAAATTTCGAATTATTTTTTGCATAAAGACCTGTAAAATTCAAGTACAAGTACAAGTACCTGTAAAATCCTTGCAGTTAAATTTTTTTAAGTACAAGTACACTTCCTCGGTATTTGTATTCAAAAACTTCAAATATCCAGCACTAGTAATTGTACTTGTAAGTACTTTCAAAGTAATTGAAGTCATAATCTAAGTACTAAAGCACTTAAAAATTATTGGAAGTATTTTTTAATTCCAATTGTATTTGTACTTAAAAAAAATGCAAGTATGTACAAGGGATTTTAATTGAAATGTCGTTAAGTACAAAATAGTTTTGTCAATTCAAAATCTGTTTCCCAAATCACAAATTAACAAAATCCACAGTTAGACAGAGTTGTTGGAAAACTATTTCTAAAAGAGCTGCTTAGCATCGACAGGAGTGGTGGTTTCTGTCGTCATTTTAAAATTCATCCAAATACTGGACGTTACACCACGTCATTTCTGTCTAAACACACGCCACCGCGAGTAGACTAACTTTCGATTTTAGTCCGACCTTCGCCGGGCCATTTTCAGAATGAAGAATGTTGCCAATGCTGAACTTTCGCAATCGAAATTTGGTTATTTTTTTCACTTTTCGCATAGTTCACAGTCCAGCGACAAATGCAAATGCCGATGCTAATTTTTTTTTTTACTACTTCTCTTTCACAAAAGAAAAAAAAATACTCTCCTCCTCCAACCAGCAGGTGTGGTGTGGCAAATCTTCACAAATTTACTTTCTTGCGTAATTTAATCCGCGTTAACCCACATACCCACATCGACACCAATGCAAAAAGACACGATTTGTCAACAAAATAATCTGCAATCGATGACAATGGCTCTAAAAAAAAACTGACAGGAAATTCAGTTCATCTTCGTGTCAACATCACTTTTGAATGCATTTTTACGAAAAACTGAGACTTTCAGCTGTGTTCTAAACTACAAAAAAACAATTTTTTCACGTGTATTTGCGAATGGTGGTAGGTAAATCCCAGAAATGCATTTCGTCGGAAGTGTACCTCGCACATCCGTATAGACAGACTACATGATTAACACACATGTTAAAAGAACACAGGAGCACGCAACAGGCGTCTGTACTTTGTACTCCATTGCAGCGCGGTGTGCATCTGTAAGTGAACTCACCTTCGGCTCTTATGAAACTCACCACGATGGCCGCGAATATATTGACGACTACAATTTTTACTTCAATCCAAGTATCGAACCTGACGGTGACCCATTTAGACGTGAAGTTCTACCGGAAAACTGTGTTCAAATTACGCGCAGTGCTTAAAGCGTGAAAGAAATCTTGTGGTGTCCTTGCTTCTCTTAGCCAACACTCATTTTTGTTGTCGTGATTGTTTTGGTGAGTGCAAAGGAGGAAGTCTAAAATGTTCATCCTGTTTAGAGGATGCAAAAGTCTTCGAACAGTTTTGAAAACTTGAGGATATGAAGTGAATAAAGTGAATTTCCTTTAGTTCACACAAAAAACCCAAGCTAATTGATTTAAACCCACTCCAGCTTTTTAAATGAAGTAGTGTCCTTCGTGGTTAAATGTTCTTCGGTTTATCATATCGCGCAATTTGGAAGTGATTTGTTACCATTTTTTATGGACGTCAGGCTTAAGCTCAAAAACAACTCCTTACTGAAAATACGATATTACTAGAAGAAAGGGTAGCACACTTGTGGCTCGTCGTTAACTCAATGTTGATTTAAAAATACGTTTCAGACACAATCTTAGTGATTTTTATCAGTAGCCACAACAAGTTCAGCTTTCATTCGATGGCTTTAAATTAGGATGAATTGACAGTCAGCCTTGCCAGTTGTTACAGATCTACAAATCATCTACGGAATCTTGCTACTGTGATTTTTCGACAAATTTCAGAAACTTTTCATGGTCTGGTAGTTCTGGTTAAAATTATTAAGACTGGCAGACTTCATTGTTGACATCGATTGCTAAAATTTTCTTTTTGATCGTACTGAAACTGTTCACTCAAATTCTTTTCCGGGTTTTATTATAATATTTTCTTTTACAATCGTCATGTTTTTTGTAACACAAAAAAACTTAAGAATTGAATAAAATGAATTACTTACTCATTTTCTGTTTATGTGATTCTTTCTCAGGTTTCATTGACTTTTTTGATGGTCATGTAAGGTTTTGTTGTGGAATCGATCACTAAAAACCTTTTGAAGGGAATCTAAACCATAGATCACTAGCTTTTCTTCTTCAGTTTTCTTTTATATGAGTTTCGGAAACTTTTTTGTAATTGTTTTGTTATGCTTACGATTTTCCATACTTGAAATCTATTTTTCTGATGCATCAATATGGATCCTGCGAAATATTTGCTTAGTGAATTTTCTCCCCTTCAATGTTTTAGAACACTGATATTATTTAACATTCAATAAATTCGATCACATTCATTGCATACAACAATGCACTTTTCACAAATTGTTTGGAAATTAAAAGCTCAACTACTGAATAAGTTTCACAGAAAATAAATTGATTAACATTCTTTTTTTTTCAAAATAATTTATTCAGCCTTCATTGTCTTCCCTGAATCATTGAAGTATTCATCTTCCGCTCAAAGAAATTAATTATAATGAATTCAAAAATTCAAAAGTTATGTTGTGACGTAGTTGCACGCTGCAAGCAAAAAATAAGACTTTATGGTAATGCTAAATATAGGCTTCAAATGCTGCTCAGGTAGGCTATGTTATTATTGGTGTGAAAATTTTAATATTCTGGTATCCATTTCTTTTGTGATCTTGCGCTGAAAATTCTTTTTTATGATTTTTTTCATATTCACTTTCATTTGAACAGCATTTATTTATGACACTTCGATAAATAATCGGAGGATATTCTTAGTTTGAACCTATTTCTTTACTGAACGATTAATTGGAGCCTCATTCAAAGTAAGATTGACTTCTAGTGACTTTGACTATTATTTGTATAGAATAGTTTTGGATCAAAATGGCAATCGCCAGTAAGTACAGTCTTACATAACGTGAGCAACTGGCAATGAAAGCTTTCAAAAGTTAGAAGAAACAGGATTTCAAACCCTCCTAAGCATTACACCACGCAATCGTCGTTATAAGGTTTTTGCTAATGATGGAGGGTCGATATTTAGTTGAAACAACACAAGCTGTGTATTCGGAAGCAGATTGTGCCCGATGTAACGACATTTCGTCACCGTCCATGATGTCCTTATTGAAAAAATCTCTATAAACTTGAAAATTTCTCCTACACTGAAGAACGTTAACGAGTTCATACAACATGAGGTTATTTCCCTTTACTTTTGTAAAAGCAAAATATTAAACTAATGCAGTTTGCTATACTCGCACTATAACTCCAAAAGCAATACTGGAGAGAGCTTAAGTGTCTTAAAATGGAACTTACAGTGCAGTAACCAAACGTGATTTAAGGTCAGTAAGCCTAATTACTAAATAAACTATTCAAGACAATGACGCACAGGAATTTGTTAAGTTAATGTTTCTTTTTAAATTATGTATATTCACGATTTTTTATATTTCATTGCTTTAATGCTTGTTGTTGGTAAAGGGTCAGCTACCTTTATTTGCCTATGGGAAAATTTGTAATTCTTTATCTACCGCTAATCAGCAATTCACCAATAAAGACTTATTTGCAAAACATTTGCAAAATATTGTTGATTCTATTTCAAACGAGATCGTATAAAAATATATGTCATACTTGAAAGTCTGGCAGATCATGAGTAATTTTATACAAAGTATGATAGTCTATAAAATATTTTCAATAACTACTTCACCCAGATATATTACAACGTAACTACACTAAAGATGATATATTATCTAACGATATAAAATCAAACCAAGTAGGGACAGAGACTAGCTTGCAATTATTTTCAAATAAAATGGCCTTATTTATGGTGTTATCGCATGTGGGACCCATGAATAATAAAACCAAGTACAAAATTTGCAACTTTGTATTCATCATAACAAATCGTTTTAAGAATGAAACAGGGGGGAATTTGTGACACATTTTAGAATTTTTAAGGTTTCAATTTAAAAATTCAAAAAATAAACAAAATTGATTGGTTGAGGATCAAAAGGTTCGTGGAGGCTTCAGAGCGTTTACTTGCAACGTCCTGTGCGACTTGAAGTTATAAATCGGCTGAAGATCGATTCAAATTAGCCCAAAAAAATAGTTGATTTGTTAAATACTTTAGTAAACAGTCAGTTTATTGCATGAAAAAGGCTGTCGACCAGCAATGGCTCGATATCAATCCCAGACGATGATGTGTTCTACCGCAAGTACCCCCGTAGGTCATCACCTAAAAAAGAAATTTCTCCTCCGTTGCCGTAACTCACTCCAACAGCCCACTCTAACCCACTCACTTAACTGCCAATCAACTCTGATCAAGAGCTCCTTAAGTATGGGATGCACTTCCGATTCCACAAGCCATCACAAATATTTGCATTCACTTAATAAATTGATTTATTCCTTAAAAAAAGGAATTTTTAATTGAAATTCATCTAACACTTAAAAATATAATGGAAATATAAAAATAATGTCACTTGATGGCTTCTTGTGAAGCTTCTTGTAAGTCAACAATAAGACACCGGATTTTATATGTTTTGTTCATTAATTGGTGACCTTGCCTTGTAGGTTGCTGTAATTGTTTTGCAAATTTGTTTGTCCAACATCAATTGATCTTGATATTTTGGTTGTGACAGAATTGGTCGTGTTTTTCAACTGGATAATAATTTAAGCACATGGATTGGACATGGATTGTGCTACTCTACCCAACGACTGATTTCTAAGGATTTTCGTGTCTACACTGGCTGTGAACTTTTGGTTTATTAACCTCATTGCTTTCACAAAATGTCATTGAAACCATTTTTGGGTGAAACTCCGCTTGATTAATGAAAAAATCTAAATGACATGTAGGACATGTCTTTTCACAAATGCACAATGTTTCCAAATTGGACCCTATTTTGGAAAAACGTTCCTAAAATGCTATACATACTACTAAAAAAAAAACCGATGCGAAATCTACATTTAATACTATTAAATTAATTTAATAGTATATAATTACATTTATATACTATTAAATTAATAGTAGATGTCTCAAAATAAATCGTAAATAATCTTAAAAGTGATTTAGGTGAATTTAAATTCATGTGGAGTTCCGAATAAGACTAACATCCGATTTTTTTGAAAGTTTTTTAGAGCGTAATCTAGCTCATCAGAAACTGAAATTCGAAGCCGTCTTACCCTCTACTGCCTCGAAAACACGAAAAGGGCAATAAAAGTTCAAAAATCCTGAAAAACAAATTCAAATGTGTCGTAAGCCTCATACTGGATTTCTTTCATGGATATATCGCATTAAAGCTATAATGGGTGGGATCGTAACATTTAAAACTAGTCCATTTATTATTTCATGGAATTCATGCATGCCTACGAAAATGTATAGGTACTCAACTTCTCAACTAAATCGATTGAAAAATCAGTTAAAACTCTTGCAAACTAAGACTGGCCTTAATTAAAATGACTTACATTAATTAAAAGCTTACAATCGTAGCTTTGGTTTGAAGCATAAAAGGTGCATATAAGATGTGCTTCAGTCTTGAAGATGTAGTATATCCTTTTAATCTTTAATCCAATAGGAGTAGTGTTTATTGTATACAATACAAAAGTTATTTTTTATATTATAAAAAATTATTTGAAACAAACTTCCACATAGCAATGGAAAAAAGAAGCCTTTAGAAAAGTGCTTTTTACGGAAATGCAGTTTTTCTTAGAAAAATATAAGCAACTTTTAAAGAAAGATTGCTGTAAATTCTGAAGCAGTAAGCTGATTATAATGATTTTATATCGAAAGTCTTGATTTGGTATATCCATAAAAGAAATCCAAGGTGAAGCTTATGAGATATTTTCATTTCTTTTTTTAGAATTTTTGAACTTTGATTGTCCTTTTTGTACTTTCCAGGCTTTTGCGGTTAAAACGGCTCTAAATTTCGGTTTTTGATGTATTCGACTACGTTCTCAAAAAATTTCAAAAAAATCGAAAGTGAGTACTCTTCAGAGCTTTATTCAGATATACATACATTTTAAAGATACATACGGAGTTGAAGTTAAATGCGCTGAAATATGGCACAAGATATACAGTAGGCTCCTTCCATTATTCACATACAAAAGTTTCTATTCTTTCGATTGGTTTGCTGCTACAGTCCTCTGAAGGTCTCAAAAAAATAATTTCCACAGAAGGCGAGGGTCTGAGATTTGATAATGTTGACAACTTCTGACCTACTTCATGGTTGTTCAATAAAAATCCAAGTTTGATTAATTGTCGTAAAAGTGATTCATTTTGCGATCATTATTTGCTTTAGTTTCCCAAAATAGAACCAACTCAAATGTAACCGCTAGCATACTTATCGTGGTTATAAAGATACATTGTGTGTTGATATGTTTTTTTTTTCTTTCATTTTTTCCTTGAAAGCAAACATACAGTTGAGCAACATTTTTAAATGCCACTGTTGCTTTAGAAGCGCAACGATCACATTTATTAATCCCCCACATTCTTTCGTTTGCTCATTTAAAATAAATTTTCATTCTTTTTTTTTGACTTATCGCCAAAAACATTTTAGGTTAGCATTATAAAATGCTTTGTTTATCCCTTTTCTCATTTTTCATAATAGTCTTTTTTGTAAATCCGCTCAGCGACTATTGTCTTCATGTTTAGAATTTCAGTTGATGAATTAAGTGATCAACTGCGTTGCAGACGTTAATGAATTAACTTCCAATTATTCAGAATCAGCCTCACACGTAAGAATCACTTCTGTAATGTCTTACACAACAAATAAATTAATCAAAATCTGAGAATAATGTAACAAAAGCCTTTGTGTCTGTTTAAAATTACTGCGTTCTGCAAGAGTCTTCTAAAGTCTTAGTTGCATGTAAGTGACTGTTTATTCCACCATAACCGGTTGTAACTGACTGATATTCAATTTCTTAGACCGACAATTGTGACGTCTTTGTACTCCTAAATATCTATTTACTTGCACCCAACACTGTCAGCGCTATTAAATAACTTTAAAAATTCCACAATCTTCTGACCAACTAGCCTTGAACTTGACCACCATGCCATGCCGCTACACCACAACACATCACACAGAACCCTTATGGCCTCATAAGAAAGAAATAAAAAACCCTTAACCAAACGCAATCAAATCGAAAACACAGACAGATTCTCACAGTTTTCGTTATAAAACTCTCATTTTGTGTGTGCATTTTCGATTAAATATCAATTATCGTCTTTCTCCCATGTCACTCTGTAACAATTAATACCACGACACCATCATTTCTCGTGGTGGTGCTTTAACGATATTAATTTACCGGAAAACGAACAACAAAAAAGAAAACACTAATAGTTTGTTTATATAATTTTACGTCTGCAGCATTCTAATAAAGAAATTGTGTCTCTTCGAAAAACGATTAGGGAAGAGTCACCCTGCCAGAGTTGAGCACAGTGACAAGTTCCTTACGTCAAACAGAAGAAGAAAAAGAAGTTCTGGAACTACGTGTGAACTGAATTTTAAAGTGTGCTGCTCCCAAAATTGCGGTAGCCCATCTAGGAATTTATATGACGTCCGTCATTTCTATTCGATTCGAATGCCCTAAATGGGATGGACAGGTGAAACAGTACTGACATTGCGCTGCGTCAAATGGATACTTGACGTGGTTCGATTTTTTTTAATTTTCTCACACTTGGATTTATACATCCTGTGATAAGGTCCACTGAGTTGGAAGCTAAGATTTCTGGACAACAGGCAAATTAGGCTTAATTGGTATGACAGTACTACTGTCACGTAGACAGCTGCTTATATTTTTCATATGATCGTATCCCTGCATCTGCCAGTAATCGTTTGGCTTTAGATCTGATAGAAAGTGCTAAGAGTCTCAAATAAATATTATAAATCTAAAAATATACATGTACGGATGTTCGTAATTTCTTTCTCACTGAGTTAGTTGAAATTCACTTGGTACATAGATTACTCACTAATTTTCTTTTTCCTCAAAATATCTACACCATTATCTTAATCGACTTCATGTTCCAAAATGTCTGCCAAAACGTCTGAGTAATATAACTTTCTGATTTAATATTTGTCAAATTATCGCATTTTGGACCCCCTACAATGATGGCTAGTTTGCCTTTAATTAAATTTCGCTGAGCGTATTCTAAGTCTTAGGCAAATGTTTGCCTCGGTAAATAAGGTTTGACTTCCACAAGTAATAAGTGCTGAGACTGCTTTTCCACAATCATATTCCGCGAATTTTCTGTTCCACAGCAGACAGGAAGTAAAATATTTTCGAAGAAAACTTGCCATACAATTCCTCTTGCACAACAGCAATAATGGACTACCTTCAATCGATTTAAGCAGCAAGAATATCGCTACCATTTGACTGTTTTCTTGAATGAATACCAACCCTCCTGATATTCGAACAACGAACTCTCTGTTCAATTTATCTATCGGCACACCTGCATTTCGGTTAAGGTGTTCTTTGATTACGAGTTAGCTTAGGTCATCGATAAGATAAATAAAATATGTGTTTGTACATGACATAAGCAATCTATATTCCAGATTTCGTACGAATTAATGAGTCATTTAAGAGGTGCAACAAAAAAAAATAAAATATGTAGTATCACACCAAAAACATACTTTAAGAAAAAAGGTTCATGTTCTCATGTGTTTAACAAATCAGCAGAGAAAAGTAAATGATCCTAAGACTGCAAAAGAATGCAATGATTGTGAATAATGCCAAAGAATGCATAAAGTCCAAAAGACTAGCAACTAATTCAATTCATGTAATATCATTGGGAACAAATTGATCCCAATCTTTTTGTTGTCAAATGAATGGTGATTAAAAAATTTCAGGCAGTCTCAAAGTGAACTCAATTAATGCAATTTGTTTAAGCGAACTCAGTGAAAAATTGTAAATCATTGCATTCTTTAACAACTCTCAAGCACTCGCGCAACAGTCGTCTTAACTAATTGGCCACATTCCTTCCTTTTCCCAATCAAAATAAATGTTTTGACTGTAGCCAAAAATAATTTTAATACAGTGTTATAATAGAATTTGAACAATTGTCATCTTGATTTTTTTTAATCTGCTCATTATCATTTGTGGTGATCATTGTAATCCTCTGTTTTTAGTTTTCAACGACAATTTAGGTTCGGAGCAGACGTCAGCGAATTAATTTTCAATTTTTGAATTAATACATTGCACAAAATGCAAAACTTGTAACGAAAACCATGTGGGTACCCATTTCTTTTAGTAAAACCACAACTACTTACGAGTTTTTTTAAAACCTTGCCTCACGCAAACTCAAAACCTTGCTGGCACCGTAAATAATCGAAAACGGAAAAATGTACATCTTTTTGAGCCAGTAATTGTGACCAAAAGCAGGCTTGTCCATACGGAAGCTACTGCCGAAAGCCCAAGAAATTTGGAACCTAAAACCGAGTAGCCTGTTAAGGTTCGTCGGAGCATTAACCTAAATTTGGTTACCTGTGGGCTGAATTGATTTTAGGCCTAGTGCAACTTGTCCTCTTTCTAATATAGCCAATAACTTCTTTTCTACTTTTATGGTCTGCTCATAACAGGTCAAATTAACACAATACAACAATGAATTTTACTGGAATATATGAAAAGCAGCACTTTCAACGCCATCTACCAGAATCAAAAAAGACGAGGTGCTGTATTAGCCATTGTTTGTAGCAAATCGTTGATCTCGTTGTGATTTTTAATGGTGAATTTTATAAATCGTTGTATTTCTTTATTGCATCTTACTCATCTTCAAAAATACTTGCGTGGAATAGAATCGCCAGCGCCGGCTTCTAAAAATTAATTTAAATTAACTCCATAAAACGCGATAAAATAATTTACATTCACCTCAGAAATACACAACATTTTATTCAAATAGTATTCGTTTAATGGTGTTAATCTTTATCATTCAGGATGATTTTAGTAAATATAAAAATGTATGACTGTATCAAGTGCTATAACTCTTAAATCTCTATAAATCTAAAAAAGTGGAGTTACTGTGGAGTCTGTGCACCGAGTGGCTCAAATATGATAACCAAATAAAGCAACTAATTTTGTGATGATTCATGATACTCTTACGATATCCTTCACATCCTTAACTTCGACAACAACCTTTTAAAGCTTATCTTCTAATCATACTCATTTCTATTTTTTTTTTTCTTTACAGATTTCGTCAACTTCTTTAAAGATTATGACTGATTAACGTGTTTAACCAAAATGGAGCATTTGCTAGTTGCTAAAAGAACATTTTTACGCAGTTGATGAAAACAAAAAATAAACTTAGAAGAAATAAAATTACGCGGCTCTTAAAACAACACACACGAATCAAACTCAAATACCAACAAAAAAAAGATAAAAATTGGATTCGACGGAGTTTGGGAATACCTATTTTTTTATTTAAAAGTTTTTATTTGTAATTCAACTTAAAAATAATTTTACAAAACAGCCATTCTCTTTCTATTGAAATCAATATCTTCCGATTTTCTTCCACAATTTCGAAGAAGACAACAAATACTCAAACGCAAAAACAAAGAAAATAAATTTCTCTATATAATTTACTTTTCGAAAATTCAACCTAAAAGAAAAAAACAAGGATAAAAGAAAAACTGCTAAAAAAGAGTGAAAATAAGAAAAAAGACACAAAAGCGCAATAAATAGAAAATAATTTTGATATACAACAAAAAAATATATATATATAAATTAAATCTTTAGAGACACATACATAAAGTTCATAATCGAAGCAAAAAGAAATATTTAATAGCAACAAACAGTTATTTAATTAATTTATGTATGTAATATTTAAGAAAACAACAACAACCGAATCGCACACTTACGAAACTGCTTCCTTAAAATAAATAAACGCTGAAAAAAAATATAAGTAAACTGAGAGAGAAAAGTAAATATATATTTTTTTATGTAAATTTGAAAGGATCTAATAACTTACACACACAAACAAAAAAGAAAACGCCGAACTAAAGAAGGTACCGAAGAAAGAAGAACTTCAAAAATGGCGCATTCATTGGTAGAAGTAGACGGCGGCGCCGACCAGATCCTGATGAACGGCGGACCACATCTATTCAGCGCCAGCACCTCGAGTCCTAGTGCCGCAGTGAAAGTGGATCACTACATTGACGAGTCTAATTATATTCCAGTGCCACAGTTCTACGCGGGTAGAAGTGTGTTCATCACTGGTGGAACTGGATTCATGGGAAAGGTAAGAGAATGCCTTCTAATCTATTGTCGTTTCTCTAAGTTCAGCTTAAATGTCTCACTACAGTAATCAGATCATAAACCCTTCCGATAAAATTGGACATACATTTAAAAAAAAATTAGCAATCAATGTAGCCCTACAATTTTTTTCTGCCTTTGAAGAGATAAAAGACAAATTCTATAGTCCCAAAAATGCTTTATAGCGCAATTCGACTTCGAGTTTAAGTCAGAGTCGAAAACTTCCTAGCTCAGTAAATTCACTACTCTTGGATACAAGAAGCCACAAATGTCCTTTTCCTCTTCACTACTGCTGAGTTTTCAAACCTACTATACCTTTTTATCCCCGTCAAACACATTTTAGAAAAACACAAAGAAATTTCCAGCGAACGATTAATTTCAAAATTCAATCAAGTTCGCTCAGAAGCGACATTAAAAAATAAGTTCTTAAAATACAATGATCTTATTTTAACCTACCTTAGATGTAATCAGACGTATTGAAGTCGTGCTGAAAGTTAACGAAACAGTTAAGATGAAATAGAATGGATTAATTTTCGTTCTACAAAAAAAAATTTGTTATGGAAAATTAAAAACGAAGAAAAAGAAAGAAGACACTGCACTCTTCCTTTTTTGTTGCGTCTCAAAAGTATAGGTAATCTTTCTAGTGTTTATTTGTGCTTCCTTTCTGTTCATAGAAAACCAGCCAGAGTGACCAAAGACTCACCATCATCCAGAATTGTAGGCGTACTAAGAAGAGAGGTTTTTCTTTTAAAAAGAACATCGTACACTCCTGTGATCTTTAGTGTTTGGACTTGGCTCAATAACATCTCACCAACTACGTTCTTTTTCTTCTTTCGGGCGTATAGTTCGGACTCTTTTTGGAGACTATTTTTACTGAAATGGAGCAAATAAATATGTTTCCTCTTCCTCAATGTTAATCTGGTTCAGATTAAAAAACTTCGCTAAGCTTTACATTAAGGCTGAACTATTTCTTGCGTTTGTGCTTCTCTGACTTTGATTCGAGATTTCTTCTTTAAATCGCCCAAAAAAGAAGAAAAACCTTTCGGCAGATTGTATTGGTCTAAAGTGGGCCTTGTACGCGAAGTCCTGTTTGATTAGGTGCTACCAGGGTAAAATAAGCTTACCTCACTCTAAAGTAACTTAATTTTAATGACCAACAAAGCCCCTACAATTTTCCTTTCCATTCTTTTTTATTAATTAAAATTTAAAGACAGGTTGTGTTGAATGGAATGCATGATGTGCAAGTTCCAAGACTCACTTGTTGTACTTACATCTATCCCTCTATCGTAAGGCCGTCTCCAAAGTCAAGTGAATTATTTTTTTCAGCTCAAAGTAGTAAATTTGACTATTTGACTTGTTTATTTCTCACCTGGTGGTCGTACCACATAAAACGTGTGCCTGAAAATTCGTTTAACTCCCTTCTCCCTGTAATAAAAATGCAGTTTGACCTGACTAAGCTTACGAGTTTACCCGCTCAAGAAAATCTTCAACTCTTCAACTGAACCTTTTTCCCAGTATACTTTATATAAAGTTCACCGAAGTCTTCATCACTTTGACTAACATTGAGGTCTTGAAACACGTTTATTGCACTTTTTTTTATCGAGGTCAAATTCAAGTAGCCATAAAATCAATATAAACAAATTGGCTAAAGGCAGTCCGGCAAAATGGCTTTCTTTGCGTGCAGCAAATCACAGGCCCCGCTTCTCCTCTTCATGGCACTCTGACTCAAATCAAGCAAACTGCCATTGCACGTGTAGGACGCACCTCATGAAAAACTCCCGGCAACAACGCAAAACCTCAAACTCAAATTTCAAATCAACCGGATCCCTGCGAATTCACGTGTATCCCCGTCGTATCTCTTTCTCAATTTTTTTGAGGTTCATTAAAGCACCGCATTCACGTCTATTGGACACAAAACACATCGTAAACTAAGGAGCGGCCGCTGTCGCTTCTGTTTTCCTTCCATCACAGCCCCTGGTACATGTCCTTACCGTGGCAACCGACAGTGCCGGCGGCGGCGGTGTCGACCGTCGTGGTGGTGTAGCCCCATAATGGATGTTTGAATAACCAACCACCGTCAACCGTTGTCACGAAATTATTATTTGAGGTGGAAACGATTTCTTCACGACGCTAATTACTCATTTTGGTCGTCCTGTTTCAAAAAAAAGAGTATATTCCTCCTCGTGGTCACGTCATTGTCCCATAATAGCTGAGCTAAGTTAATGGACGGAAGAGGACAGAGGGAGACAGTTTTAATTATTAACGCGATTCTGACAGCAAACTTTAAAAATGCCAGCGCGCCCAACCTGCCCACGAGCATGCTCAAGACCTACTTATCTGTTGCACGTATTTGTCCAGGCCCCTCACCCGCACCACCAAACTAACAAACTAATGCGACTTTTTTTCCTGTTGCTGTTTACTTTCAGGTACTTGTCGAGAAGCTGCTGAGATCGTGTCCAGACATCAAGAATATATATTTGTTGATACGGCCTAAACGGGGTCAGGAGGTGTCGGCCAGACTAAATGAGCTCCTCAATGCGCCGGTAAGTTTGTTATAAGCATATGCACCCGTTCTCATGCACATGACGACAACGACGCCGACGTGAAAATCGCCACACGCCCCCTTGTTTTGGATTGCAGTGATAATGGGCGTGTCAATGATCCGTTACATGTTGATTACCCGGCCCTCGGATGTGTTCACACACGGACAGTCGTATACAATTAACCAGGCTCATGGTAATTTAATTGTTAATCAATATTGGTAAGGGCCGAGTTCCACCGCAGTCATCCGTCTCGATTCCTTTGTTCGAAACGACTCGCAAAGGGGCGTAGTTTTTTAACGTTCAAAATTGAGTTACAAAACATGGGGTGGCAATAGTTGCGG
The DNA here is from genome assembly GCA_905187475.1 of Syritta pipiens. Taxonomy (NCBI): domain Eukaryota; kingdom Metazoa; phylum Arthropoda; class Insecta; order Diptera; family Syrphidae; genus Syritta; species Syritta pipiens. The sequence continues at coordinate 69,010,090 of LR994571.1, forward strand.
GCGGTAAGTAATATCTATTTTTAGCTATGAATGGAACTTACCTTAAATAAATGTGGTAGCCTGATCTTTGACACGCACTGGTTTATGTGTCAGGCGTTGCGTTGATGGAAGTTGAGCGCAGTTGTACACTTCATTAGCAGCATGGCTTTGGGGTTAATTTCTTTTACGGTGTCTGTAATTAACTGGAAATTAAGAAGGTAAAAGTATCAGATGGAAAAGTGCACTACTTAACCGCTCATGGCATGTGCTGTTGGTGGTGGTGACGGAGTCCTGTGGTATGCGCTGAGTTTATTGAATTTTGATTGAATCTCCTGGGTCAAGATTTATATCACGCTGCCTTTGCATTGGATGGAAGCAAGTTTTTTATTTACATGCGTAAAACTTGCGTGTTTTTAATGTAGTTAAAGATGTGCAATGAATCAATTCACTCACTACCAAGAACGTTTCAAAAACGGAAGTCAGTTACAGCGGGTAAATTCAAGTTTCTTTTGAAAATTCAATAAAATAAACAAATTGGCTTTATTGGTAAGAGCAAATATTGCCTTCAATTATGGAACAAAACGTAGTGCAAGTGGCTGCCTCTGCAGGCTTCGCGATAGCGCATCTTAATTTTTCAAGACCTTGTTGATGGTTTCGGGCAGTAGTTAACGAATTGTTTGAATGATGTTTGCCTAAAATGCCTGAATCGTTTTTGCATTGTTACCATAACATCGGTGATCCTGATCCGGTGACCTTCGCGTGATCTTCGGACCTGTCTACGTAGATGGCGGGTGGAGAAGGAGATTCACTCACGAACTGTACGGGCTGTACAGCGACATGAACCTTGTCAGAAGAGCCAAAATCCAGCGGCTTAGATGGCTGGGCCATGTAGAGCGGATGGACACCAATGCTCCGGCCCGGAGAGTCTTCGAATCTACCACCATGGGGAATCGCGGCAGAGGAAAACCACACCTCAGGTGGCGCACCCAAGTGGAAAGGGACCTCAACCAACTTGGCGTGCGAAACTGGAAACAGTTGGCAAACAACCGGGCCAGTTGGAAGGCATGTTGGTTGAGGCCCAGGTCCACTCCGAACTGTAGCGCCACCTAAGTAAGTAAGTACCATAACATCGGTCGTTCACGGTTCTCCACAAAAGTCCAAAGGAGTCTTAAGTTTCTTGATGGTTTAAGACGAAGCTGAATGCAAAAGCGGTCCCAGAGTGGTTAGTGTTAAGGAAAAGAGGTCAAAATTTAGGTTTCAGTGGGTTCAAAAGTCGAACACTACTTGGAACAGGACAGGCCTGTTCCTTGCGCTCATTAGGTTTCCCATCGCCCTCAAACCAAAAATACACCAATTTAAATTAAATTGTTTTCGATCAGTATGAGTCCCAAACTAGACGTATTGCGCAGAACTATAGGGTACATATATAATTTCGCAACTGTCAAGCCACACACGAAAATTGAACGAATTAATTCACAAACATTTCTTTTTAAACGTTAAGAAAATTACATGACACTGAAGTTTTAAAAAACTAGAAGAGCCGCCGACATACAAACGACTAATTTAACCAAAAGAATGCCATTTCACTTCTGTCTGTCTTTTGAATTCAACTTCCTAAACTTCTTTTATTTCTTCTCTTCAATACAGCTCTTTGAATCGTTACGAAGAGAAACACCAAAGGAATTGAGTAAAGTAATTCCGATATCAGGTGACATTACATCGGAAGAACTCGGAATATCAGAAAGTGATCAAGTGAGTAAGAATCCTTCTCCTCTAAAAAACAAGAATTTAATTTTTGTTCCCATCTTTTCCAGGCTTTACTGTGTAAGAACGTATCAATTGTTTTTCATTCTGCTGCCACAGTGAAATTCGACGAAAAGCTCAAACTGTCAGTCACAATTAATATGCTTGGGACGAAACGTTTGGTGGAGTTATGCCATCGAATGATGTCCTTAGACGTGAGTATCTCTCAAACATCGCACATTATAAGCTAACAATTCAAAGCTAAATGCAACATTTGCAGGCTCTAATTCATGTATCCACTGCCTATTGTAATTGCGATCGAACAGATGTGTCCGAAGTTATTTACGCTCCACCCTACAATCCCGACGACATTATTTCCCTAATCAATTGGCTTCCGGAAGATATGCTCGACAAGGTACGTACCGACATCGTTCTAATCCTTGACCGAGACACCAACTAAAAATTATTTTCGTATAGCTCACACCTTCGCTGATTGGAAAACGTCCCAACACGTATACATTCACGAAAGCGTTAGCGGAACATATGCTCCTCCAGGAAGCTGGTAACTTGCCTGTAGCTATTGTCCGCCCTTCAATAGGTGAGTTCATGAGCCCTGTTCTACCTCTAGAACGAAACTTACCATTGTCGTCTCTCTCCCTCCCTCCGCAGTAATCGCAAGCCTAAACGAACCGTTCGCTGGATGGGTGGACAACTGGAATGGTCCAACAGGCCTTGTTTCGGCCGTTGGCAAAGGCCTCTTCCGGACAATTATGTGTGAGAAAAACTTTGTCGCCGACATGGTACCTGTTGATATTGTGATTAACCTCATGATTACGGCCGCATGGAGGACTGCAACAGCCAAACCGAACGGCATGGCTATCTACAACTGTTGTACGGGTCAGCGGCATCCGATAACGTGGGGTAAATTCGTTCATTACGCCATCGCGCAAGTCCGAAAACATCCTTTAGGTATGCCTTTCCCATCTAAATAGCTCATTATCTAACTGCAATTATCTATGTCCTTAAAACAGAGGGTTGCCTTTGGTATCCGACGGGAGTGTTGCGGATGAGTCGACCACTAAACACAATGCACGGATTCTTGGTGCATTACATTCCAGCATATATTTTGGATATCCTCGCACGGTTGACGGGAAGGAAACCAATGTATGTGTGAAGCTCGATGGGATTTTTTGCACAATTGCACAGACTAATGAAATCTCTTTCTATCCTCTCATGCAGAATGGTAAGCGTCCAGAACAAGATAGCAAAGGCAGTTGCTTGTCTCGAATATTTCGCAACGAATCAGTGGAGATTTAGGGATGACAACGTTCAGACATTGCTGCAGACTTTGAGTCAAAAAGATCGCGACACTTTTGTCTTCGATGTGACAACAATCAACTGGGAGAAATACGTCGAGCGATATGTCTTAGGATTTAGGGAATTTCTTTTCAAGCAACGCCCTGAATCTTTACCATCAAGTAGGAAAAATATGCTAAGGTAAGTTGAGTGTTGTGATATTGATTTATTTGTATGTTTGTTTGGGAACGAGTGCAACTTCGCTCGCAAAACGGCCTTTACATCCACTTTAATGGTCGTTTTATTGTCATCCTTCTAATACACTACTTCAACATTTGTTTGTGTACTAAGCTGAACATCTAAGCGTTTAAAGAAGCAATTATTGACTAGGGCTTTATAAAAGTAGGAGTAGTAGGCACCTTTATGAACAACACAACCGTGATCTGTGAACTACTTTTTGGCACCATATTGATGTAAGCCGATTCTACCTACACTTTGGAGCTAAATCTTAATGTGGAGTCTCCCACATTTAAATAAAGATTTGTTGAATTATATTTTTTTCACTCAAATCATTGTGGGAACGCTATGAACAAGTTCCAACTTTCATCATAATAAATCATAACCTTTTTGTATTTAACTTAACTAAAAAAGCACAAATTCAAGTAACTTAAATTCAATTTTATTTCTTTCAGATTATACTACCTGCATCAATTGTCAAAAATGCTCGTGATTATTGTTACGTGGCGCTTCCTCATGGCACGATCGAAAAAACTTAACGAACTTTGGACAGCCTTTCTGCAAACTATTCTTAGAATGACGCGACTTATACCATTCTTGTAATAATAATGTAAATTAAAACTTATTTATTATTGCTATTATTAATACTATATTATTTTCTATCTATACCCTAACGTAAACAGAAAAAACAAAAACAATAATTACTTCAGTTTAAATATTGACCATAATTGTATATTTGTTTTAAATAATTTTATAAATATCTAGCTATTTGTCCGTTTTACTCTCTCTCTATCTGTCTGTCTATCTTTTTATAATTTATCAAAAAAAAAAATATGGTTAGATTACAGTTTGTTTAGTAAAATGATGAAAGAATATATAGTCATATATTTATTTGATATAAAAAAGGAATTTTAATTTAAGAAATGTTAACATAAAGCAATTTGTTTTGTTATTTCGCATTTAAATTTATATGTTTAATTGAATGAAAAACAATTTCAACAAAATCATCATCAACCAACAAAATGAGGAATCAGAGTAATAAGTTAGTAAAGGAAAAATAAAAACAAACAACAAACATTTAACCTGTTCTAAGTTTAACTAAAAATAAATAGAAAATAATTAATTACACATAAAGTGCTTGTTAAGAACAACAAAAAAATAAAATTCAAATAAACATTCGTTGAGTCATCACTAAAAGGCAAAATAAAACACAAACTCCAAATGAATTCGGAAAGAAAGCGAAAAACCTAAACAAGAATAAAAAATGTTTATTAGAAACAATGTTTTTCTTAAGTGAAAAAAGGAAATCAGGAAAAACAAAACATATTGCTATATAGTAATTAAAATACCAATATTAACTTAAAACAAAGAAAAAAAAAGAGAAATTAGATTCAAAATTTTTACATAAACCAAAATGAAAACAAAAAAACTATGTACATGTATATTTAATTACATTATATAGGGTTATTAAAATACAAATTAGAATATATAGTAAGTAAATAACTTAATATATTAAATTAAATTAAAGAGAAACAAAAAAAAAAAAGTAGACATGAAAGACGCATTCATTCCATCCAAATACAGAATAATAAACGCATCCAAATGCGTACACACAAGAACACTTTAAAAAAAAAAACAAAAAAGAAGAAACGGAAACAAAAAACAAATTTAAATTAATTTTTCAAACAAACAAACGCTTTGGGAAAACAAGATTCTGCAGAAAATAGAAGACGTTTTTTTTTGTTCGTTTGTAAAATGAATTAATTCATTAATTGGGAATAGAAGCCATGCGGAGACCTAAGTTTTTTAAATCACGTAAATCTTGGTGATCTTGGGTTTGGACATATGTAGTATGCTTTTAATCGTTAACATAGTTTTCCTTAGAATGTAATTATTATTAAATTTAGAAAATATAAAAAAAAATTGTACTGGGTTTTTTCAAATGTATAAACATAAAATGCTTGAGCGAAGTTTTTTTCTCTTTTTATTTAGTTTTACCTTGCTTTCGATTGTAATCTAGGCCAATGTAATATTTTTAGGCTTCTTAGTAAAGTTGTTCACAAATAAGAATTTATAGATGTTTTTTTTAGTTGAATAGTATTTCTTGCCTGCAGAAATACTATGGGTCATGTCAGAGTCTGTGGATATGGCATAGCCTAAAACTTCGCTCAAATGCCAAGGAGGTTCTAAGCCATTCTTATGATAAGAATTTATTTTCGCAATTTAAATTCAATATAACCAATCAAGAACAAAACCTTTACTTAAATGATCTTCTTCCAATATACATCCCCTAAATATTTCAAGAAGGCCACTTCGATCCCTTATGTGACGCTCGGCGTTGCATTTTCTTTCACAAGCAATCAGGATAAAAATAAAGCTCTGTGACTGATAAAACCAAGCTAATACTGGTATGCATGCCTTTCAAAACAACCCTTCTGTACCTCCGGCTCGTACTGTGTCTTGTTATCAAATTTTGAAGAATACTCGTAGTATTTTTTCTCATGAAAGGATATAAAAACAATTCTCAATGCTTTTAATTCTCGCTTTGGACACTTACGACTCAATGGACGATAGAAGCAGAGCGCGGAGAGCATAAAAGAAGTTTGTTTCTCTTGTCTTGAGTAAATTGTAATCAAGATCTTGGTTTAATCACTTGCAAATGAGAACTGAGTTTCTAAAAGAGTAAACGTGATACAAGTGGGCTAACAGAAGAATAAAACAATGTTTACATGTCAATGTTCCCTGTGGCATAGCAGGCGGGATGTCCTGTTGAGATGAACGCTTTGACCAGTCCGTCTCTGGAAGAATTTTTAGTTTGCTTTATATGAAAAGGATAAGTGGCTCATTCACAAACGATAGCCAATTCTTCGCATATCCTGTAGCCTAGGTAGGTAGGTAGGTAGGTTGTGTGGTGAGCTACGCAAGGCAGCCAAGCACTTAGGCCAGATGAGGCCCATTGTGATACCACATGGAGCGGATGCAAAAACATCCCACTACTCTAGAAACCAATTGGAGTTATTGATATAGCGGAGGATACGGCTTATGCTGGTGTCAGCAAGTTCACCGAGGTTATTTAGAAAGTAGTGACCGAGATGCCTCTTTCTACGGTTCGCGAGGGCGCTGCAGGTTCCTAAAAGATGCAGCGAGGTTTCTTCCGCTTCATCGTCTCTGCAGCTTCTGCAGAAGTCGTTGGCCGGGAGGCCTAGTCGGGTGGCATGTTTGCCAAAAGTGGAGTGCCCAGTTATGACACTGATCAGGTTCCTAACCTGAATTCTGCTGAGTCTTAGGAGACTAAGTGAGCGTTCAGGATCTAGACTAGGCCAGATTTCCCTGGTGACGCGACAAGTAGTACCATTCGACCACCTTAGATTGGTTGCCGCAGCAACCTAAGAGCAACTACAGTTTTGGGTGAAATGTGGCCAGCTCAAATGTTGCTTAAGTTCTGTCTTACCTACACTCCTCTTCAGAAAGAAACTGGTTCATCCAAAATTTTTACACGAACACGATGTCTTAGGTTCGTAGCAGTGCAAGAAAGAAAACAAAGAAACATGGGACCCGAATTAATAGAAAAATAGTTTGTTTTACAATTATTTTTATGTAACTTTCGAGCCTAAATTCTTAACTTAGGTTTGTATAATAATCCGTCGTAGTGCCTTCATTAATTCGGCTGTGGCGACTAGCAATCACATTCACACAGCAATAAGTGTTTCTTAACTCGTACAGCGGCAGAACTTGTTTTCCCCAAATTCTTCTTAATCCCCTTAAAAAAATCAGCTCCATTGCAGTTCAGTTCTTAACTAAATAACACCAATTTAATGAATCCACAAATTTTAATTATTTTTAAATAAAGAAAAATAAAATTAAATTTGTATGCCCTCTAGGAATAGGGTAAGAATAACAAATTTACAAAACTTTATTGATAAGGCAACCAAAAAAGGTTGCTATAGGAAAAAAACAAATTTAAGTAAAATATAAATTAGTTATTGGAAAAAAATATAGATCCTAAAGAAAGCAAATAATTTTCAATTGATCACGCAGTGATATGAAGGCCCTCCCCTTCTTTTTCTCAAGTCAAAGGAAGCCCTCTTAGGACAACCACTGTTTCGAGGACACCATCAAAATAGATCAAGCTGCTTAAAGAAAGGTCTTATCTCTTTTTTCCTTGTTTTCAAGAAAATATCTATCTTCCTTGCGAACAAAACAAAAACCTATATTTGTAATGAATTAATAAATTGGGAGGTGATTCACCACTTTCTATATATTCTATAAATAAACACATGTAAATTGTAAAATAATCGTTACTAAAACAAAGTTGTTTAATTAAAGAAACAAAATTAATGCTTTTTTTTAACCAAAAAAATGAATTAAATTCGTGCAATAGGTAGAACATTCTTCATCTGTTACCTACGCCAAATGATTTTTTTCGTAAAACAATTTTATTCATTAGGCGTCAGTTTCAGTCATTCGGTTGGAGCGTGAATATATAAAAATTCGTACTTTATCGAAAATATCGAACTTTGTTCCGGATAAATTGTTTTTGCGGAGACTTTTTAACTTCATTATTTTAATATGAAAACAAAAAGTACTGTCGAAAGTTATCGCTACTTTACGGTGAAGATTATTGATGACAATGCTCGAGATGAGCAAACGTGTCGAAAGTGATTTCGAAGACAAGAAACGACCTGGATAGCCGAAAAAGTTCGAAGAGATGGAAAAGAAATAATATAAAAGCCTCAATAAGTAATTAATAAGCATACAAATTATAGTAAATAAACAACAAAACAAAATATAATAATTTCAAATAGAATAAAATTTAAAAATAACTCCGAAATTCTAGTACGGCATCCTTGTGCCGATAAAAAGAAAAATTTAAACAAAGATTTTGAATTATGAATCACTAAAACAAATTGAAAAAAACAAAAGGAGAAATGTGTTACATTATAAATTCAACATGATTATTTTAAATTATATGAAAATAAATTAATTTCAATAAAATTACTTGGGTTTTTTTTTTCTCTTTCGGATCGAATCTTGAAAAGGTCTATAAGCAGAGCAGGAGTGTGCCATTACGTTTTGTTTTCTATTACCGGTTGTATTGCATGATTCTATATAAAGTCGATTTAAATCGGAGAAATCCTTTATAAGCGATCATCTGCTTGTCCTTCGGCATATGTTTTTACCATAAAGCATAAGGTTAAAAGAAATTAACCTATATAACACTTTACTCAATCTATTTAAAAGCTACCTTTACCTATTTAAAGCTACCTTTGGGAAAAAAGCTTATGTAATGAAACAGCATGACATTTTTTTATATCGTCATAAAAGACAAAGGTCTGAAGTTAATACATTTTTTTTTTTAGGAAAGAAAATTTCGCTTGTTGACATAGATGCATAACCAAAAATGGGTGTCGTCCGAAACGATTTTTTTTAAATTTGGCTCTCCAAACAAAATTTCAAACGCAGAGTACACACGTATTTGTTCAGCTTTAAATTTTTATAACCTTTATTATTTATACTGACATACAGTCAGGCACTACAATTTATCAAAATAAATTTTGGACATGTTAAGAAAAATACAACAACAATCTGAAAATACCACAAAAATACTTAAGGAATTGTTGGTTTTTTTGGGACATTAGGAATATGGATGATCATCTACTGTAATCAGGCTTTAATCTGATGGGTAATTTGTGCGAATATTTTGAAAAGTAGATCTCTAAATGGAAACTTACGAGAAACATGGCTTTCAGCTTAATTTTAATGGATGAATAGCATAAAAGTTTTGCTGAAGTGACAAACAAGTTAGTAAGATCAATGCTAAGATGTTCAAAAACTATTTTAAATACAACAATATAGTATAAAAGGTTCCAAATCAAAAAACATTGAGGAGGCCTATAGGAACATACCAATCTCAACGACCATGTGCACGAAGAGAAGTCCAAAAATGTACCCAAAAACAGACTTGGTTACAACTTTTCATGTACCTCCGACACTGTAACATAATGAAGGAAAACCTTTCTGGTGAGTCAAATCTTGAATTGGGAAAAAGTGGTCTGAATATTAGAGAATCAAAATTAAGCGCTTGAATTGCAGAAAAGTAGCTTACTATGTCCCTCAATATAGGCATTGTTAGAGCTTCAGCAAAACAAACGATTAGAGAAGAGGAAATGAGCTGTTTAGACTTTAAACTTAAATACAGCAGAGTAACTTATTATAATAAAGTGAGGTTTATATACCAGTCTAGTGGAAATATGTTCATAAAAGAAGATGCTCTTTGAGAAATGACGGTTTGGTGGTCCTGCAGGTGCGATGAACTTTAAACTTAATCAATCGCCAATTCGACGTGACTCATACGCAAAATGCCTATCAGATCAATATCCAACAGAAAACAATGTAATTCATGACATTGCATCGATCCAACTCAGCTCCTGCAAGTTCTAACAACGAAATATACACCCATTTGCATATTTAATTCCACAATAATTACGAGCTATGAAATAAGAATACCATCTCACTATAATTATAACGCCTAAGCATGATGCAATTCTCATGCAATTATCCACTTTTACCACCTTCGTCAGAACTGACTACTGCAATTCATTTCATTTCTTTTTTGTATAAAAGGCAATAAAATTTCAAATCTGTAACATTCCAGAAAAATGTTAGCCGATCCTCAGAAGCTAAAGACCAAAGTGTCTTGGACACGGTTCTACAACATCGTGGCAATAGTTTTAGCCTCAGCTCGTAGGTCCCGTTAAGGATCTTCTTCTTAATTTGCCTCTTTTCTATTTTTTTTTAGAACTCAATTACTTTTCGGAACACTATGCTGACAGAATGTGGAAGAAAGTACTTATGTACACACTACTTGGCTATCAATTTGTTGTAACCGCCTTATGCCTGATGGGAGTCCTACAGCCGAACGACTACGACGTGGAAGATGTGATCTCGTGTCTCATCATAATTTTCACTGCGATAAGTACTATTTGGAAAGCAGTAACGCTGATTCACTTCAATACCGTGCTCAAAGAGTTGAGTAATGTTATCCTAAGCGCAACCAGCCGTGACGTCCTAAAGCCCTGGGAGTTGAAATTGGCCAGGAAGTACTATGGGTACTCCAGGCAAGTAAAATATTGAGGCGGTGCTGTGTGTATAATTAACAAGTCTGGTTTTTCCTTAGTTTGATCTGCTTCAAAGTACTTCTTCTATATCTACTTACAATGATCACCTACATCAGCATGCCAATGTATTTTAAAAAGCTACCTATCCTGATGGAGTTTCCTGGGACAAAGTAAGTAGATTTGTACTTCATTTAAGTTTAAAATAAAACGTTTATTCCGCTTTATTTCACTGATTCATTTCAAATAGCCGCACCGATCACCGCGGTTATGTGATTAACTACATTCTAGGATCGTACAGCGTGGTCTATGGAACAACGATCGAAATAGGTAATCCCTGCAAAGCTACTCATCCCTCCCATAGTAACCCATTTCTTCTAGGGTTTGATATTCCAGCATTCCTACAGGCATGCTTTATATCCTATCAACTCGATCGATGTGTCCACTACTGTAACATGATTGGGGACTTTACCACGACCTACGACACTCAAGAAAAGCAATCAAAGCTTCTCTTCAAATGCATTAAGCTACATGCCAGCATTTTTGCGTAAGCACCAGACCCTGTTTTTATTTCATTTGCTCAAAACAATTTCCAACAGATTTATTAAACAAGTGTCCAGTGTCAACACATCTGTTGTGGCCCTCACTGTGATGAATACGATTCCACTCTTGACTGTAGCTTCGTATTCGGTCCTCCTGGTTGTAAGTTCTGTGATTCCATAACACGTCCTGCAAGTGATAAAACACTTTTTTTAGGGAATTAAAAGTGCTGCTCCGTTCCTAATGGCCGCATGTATCTACCACTTGTTCATGTACTGCTTCTTGGGAGAGGTTGTGTCATCTAAGGTAAATCTGTTCAGATGCTTTTACAGGGTTTAATAATCGTTTGGTTTATTTTAGTGCCACGAGGCCAGTACTGCCATTTACAACAGCCAATGGTACGAAATTAAAAACACTGATGAAAAACGCACGCTTCTGTTCTTATTAACAGTGTCACAATGTGATATGCGCTTTTCCGCTGGCGGAGTATACAAATTGTCCTTGGAGACGTTCACTGAGGTGAATAATCCCAGCAGTTTCTTTCTGACCTTCATTCGATTCTCGTTTCAGTTGATGAAGCGCGTGTACGGAGCCTACGCATTTTTAAAAGAAGTCCTTTAAACAAGCGACCGAAGTAAATACAACAAAGCCGTGATCTGCATCCTTTTGAAGTTACATCGTTCCAGAAATTAACACGGTTTCAAAGCAGAGTAGCTTTTATTTGCGTTTGCATCGTTCACAAAATGGAGTTATGGACCGGTAATTCAATTTGTGTCGTGTTTTTCTTTCCCCAATTAACAACGCAACGCGAGGCACTGATGTATTTGAAATTACTTTTGTTTAGCACAGTAAAAATTAAATAATCCTCTCTAAATGTTAACTAATTAAATTATAAGGTAAACAAAATAAAATACAGAAAGACAATTAAACGTGTTATGTTATAGATTTTTATGGGTTTAGGTCAGCAACGGTAGCTCTGGCTTAACTTTGGGCAAGCACAAAACAATCAACTTCTAAATGGCCAAATCTTACATTTTCTCTTCCTGGCAGGATAGAGGTGTTTTTTTCAAAGTACTAATGAATGCCGAGCAACTTATTGTATAAGTATGTGATCTTCAAATAGGACATTTTCGATAGATTTTAGTTTGGCATGCAAATGACAAACAATAAACCCAGATATAATCCGTATAGACGATTGGTTGGTGAGTTTTTCTACGAAATTTGCTGGTTTTGATGTTACATTTCAATTCTTACTATAAAATAATAATAAAACCAAAAATACTCTACAATTCCAAGCCACTAAAAGTTGTTTTCCGATGCCATCATTTTGATTTGACCATCAAAAGTGACAAACAGCTTCAGTAATTATAAGAAATTGTATACAATCGCTTTTTGTTGCCCTTAAGTTTTAAATGGTGGGCCATCTAGTGGTTTCTACTAAATCTTAGGTTATTTTGAACTTGACAGCTCCTTTCTGCTAGAAATCTTGAGAGAAAGTGTCTAAAGAACGAAATAAGTTGCTTTACGCTATTAAACCTATTGAAAACCTACTTCCAAAGTGAAAGGTGGTTTTTCTCATACTCAACTTTCATTTTTAATACAATTGTCGTTTACAGAAAAAAAAATAAACCAAAAATACTCTAGTAGATATAGAGCAGCAAAAAAAAAACAATAAAATAGGACGGTACCTACAAATTCTACCAAAGTAAACCAAAAAACAATCCTGCGCGCGCATTTTGCAACCAGCTCAACGCTACCTGATTGCACTTAGTCTCCGCCTGTACTTGAGCGCGTGAACTGCTCCATGGGACAAATCCACTTTCGCACTCGTACAGTTGCAAGAGTTCTCAAGGATCTCAACATACACAAATCCGCTGGCCCGGATGGTATTTCCCCTATACTTTTGAAGAGGTGTTCTTCCTCGTTGGCAAAACCATTGCGTAAGCTTTTCCATCTATCCTACTCTTCTGGACTCTTTCCGAGCAGGTGGAAAACAGCATTTCTCTAACCGGTCCCTAAAAAGGGCGAACCTTCATCACCCTCCTCGTACCGACCCATAGCACTTACTTCACTTCTTTCCAAGGTCATGGAAACGCTGATAAATTGTCAACTTAAGAAATATCTTAAATCACAGAAGCTCCTTAATGACCGGCAGTACGGCTTCCATAGCAACCGGTCCACTGGTGATTTGGTGATTTTTCTAAAGCATTTGACAGAGTTTGGCATCAAGCTCTTTTGTCGAAAATGCGTGCTCTTCTTCTATGGATTAGAAATTTCCTTTCGGACCGTTCAGTCCGAGTTGTTTTGTACGGATTCCAGTCTGACATCCACCACATTAACGCTGGTGTTCCCCAAGGCTCTGTTCTGTCTCCGACACTCTTTCTCATTTTTATCAATGATCTGTTGTCTGCTACTTCTAATCCAATCCATTCCTTCGCTGATGGCAGTACCCTCTGCTTCTCATATTCGTTTCAAGACTCACGGCCTAGCTCTTCGGCTGTAGAATAGGAACGGCAGCGTATGTTAAGCACATTAAATTCCGACCTTGACAGCATAATCAATTGGGGTAGAACCAATAGAGTGGAATTTAATGCTTCCAAAACCCAATGCTGTCCACTGTCACTCAAGCGAACACCCAACAACCAGCCATTATCCATGAATGGCACTTGAATCAAAGAAACCGAAAGACTTTCCATCCTCGGCATCTGCGTCAATTCAACACTCAGTTGGAATGATCATATATTCGAGGTCGCCAAAAATTCTGCGAAATGTCTAGGTTTCCTTAAACGATGCAAGAAATATTTCACCCCTTCTGAACTGGCTTCCATCTATAAGGCATATATCCGCCCCAAACTGGAGTACAACGCTCATATCTGGTCTGGTGCATCCAAGACCTCCTTGCACCTGCTGGATAAAATACAAAAGCGACCGATTAAACTGATAGGAGACAATGATATTGCGAAGTCGACTCATTTTTTAGCCGCACCACACGATTATGGAATGCTCTTCCAAACTCAGTTTTCCCATCTGAGTATAACATGACGACATTTAAAACCAACGCACACCGGTATCTCCTTTCCATCTCTCCCTCGGTACCTTTAGCCCGTGCTGTGTCTTAACCAAGATACTTAAGGGTAGCCCCCCCCAACCCCTTTAGCTCGCAACAAAATAAAAAAAAAATCCATTATTTAGCAAAGTCTTTCGGTTTTTTTTTTAAAACGTCCAATTCCTTGGCCTTAACTTCGAATGCTGAAGAAAGGCTTTTATTGTATAGAATAACAATTTCATAACAGGTTTAACAGTGTTTTGAAAATGAGTTGTTAGTTCGTTATAAAAAGGATATATTTACCAGTTTATCCTTTCTCTCGTTGTAACATTAACACATTTTGAACCCACATTTTTTTTAATCAAAAATGAAACAAACAACAAAGTTTAGTTTTCAAACGTTTCCTTTTATGCAGATATGTGATTGATCGCAATTGAAAGGTTTCTGGAGTCGACTTGCAACATGTCAAATGCACCAGGAACATTAAGAATGTTGCTGCAGCTCTAGGTCTAAGATACGTCACTCAACCTCCACCAACACCCCTGTTTCAATCCGAACTGTCAAATTTTTGTTTTTCATCGTGTACTGAATTTTTCGGGGCTGGGACTTTTCTGAGCCAATTATATTTATTTATCGATGTAAACCAGCTCAACAAAATGCTGTTGTGATCAATAACAAAAATTTAAGTAATATTAACAAGTAAGATCAATAAGTCATTTTGTTAATTTCAGTTTAATTTTCAACTGTGCAAATTAAAGACATGAACTGTCACCTCTCATCGCACGTTCAACTTTTATTATTTACCTCTGATAAGACAGAAAACATGACTACAAATAAATAAAAACAGATTATCTGTTTTATTTTTGTTGTATTTAAGATCTATTATAAGATAAAAGTTTATCTGACATTTTTCATTCTTACATCGCAGCTAACCACGAAACATGAATAGCCATCGACCTCGCGGTACCTTAGCTAGGGCTATATTTGAAAAGGTCCACAATGATCAGTATCTAGATGAATATGATACTCGATTGGTAAGTTGGTACAATATGAAAATGTATCTCAAGAATCTAATGTGTATTGTATTTTAGTGGTACCGATTAGTTCATAAGTTACCCGATAACTTTCAATCGAAATTTGTGCCTCTAGATCAACCAGACGATACTACTGCTCATTGGCTGGAAAAAGCAAAGCAGTTATCGGCTAATATTTGGTTGCAAATATGGCATACAATAGCTCGAACATTTTTACAATTCTTCATGACGCAGACTGATACAAATGGGCTTCTGAAGCGCGGTTCCATGTTCATCTTGTCAGAGAATCAGTTCGCACGGCTACTTAAAGCGGGAAACTTTGATGTGCACAATTTTCTTACCAATGGCTATAATACGGTAAGTTTAAAAGTAGATAGGATGGGAGTCCTTATCCATGTGCCAAAATCTCTTTCCAGATTGACATTCTCGACATAGGAGCTGGCGATGGAGAGATTTCAATACGTTTAGTTAACTCTGTGATAGGAATGAAAAAAGATGCCAAAGTACGAGTATACGCAACCGAGACTAGTTGGACCATGCGTGACAGACTGCAAAAACGCAGCTTCACAATCATCGACAAGATTCGGAACATCCAGAATGTGCCGCTGGTCGCGTGCCTGAATGTGTTGGACCGATGTGTGGACCCCTTCGAGCTGCTACAAGACATCTACGATGTGCTTGCACCAAATGGGCGTGTTATAATCGCTCTAGTATTACCATATGTTCACTACGTTGAATTTAGTAAGTTTATTATATTTTCCTGCACAATGGATATAAAATTCACATTCATTCATTTCATTGCAGATACTTCGCATCTACCAGTGCGACCACTAATGGGACATTGGCCAGACAAAGCGAAACAATTTTCATTCGAGGCCGAGGCGATAATATTCTTTGAGATGCTCGAGAATTTCGGCTTTAAAGTGGAGTCATGGACTAAGGCACCTTATTTGTGCGAGGGTGATCTGCGACAATCCTTTTACTGGCTAATAGATCTCGTTGTTGTTTTGTCAAAAAAGTAAAATATTCGCTACAATTTTCTACCTCTATTATAATTCTCTTTCACTCAAATTCGTAGTTGGATAGAAATATATTTTGAGTCTTTTTCCTATTTATTTCTTATGGAATCCTATGAAACTAGGCTTACAGATTTGTACAGTCTGTTTAGGAACACATATTTTATATTTCCATTTTGTACATTATTCCAATAAACCTTAGACGCGATCCCGTTCGTCATTTTACAGTGAGGAAACGCTGTTGTTTTAATTTTATTTGTTGCAGATTTGTTTAATAGGCTGTTGGTTATTCGAAATAACAGCTAAACGATGAAAAATGATGTAAGATGAAAGGTTCCTGCAGAAATAAACACGGAAAGTGCAAGGAAAACAAAAAAGAAAGATGTGTAACCTACCACTCCTTATGTGAGAAATTAAATAAATACATCGACAATTTCTTCGGATATCAACTTACGACACTGCAACGCTACCATTTTATGGAACAACTATCGGACTACATAGATTGCATACAAACCGTTTTTTTTAATGATTAAATGTGGTCTCAATGCATCCACTGTATCACTTTAATAAGAATTCGTAATGATGGGCATTGGAGACTTAACTGCACATTATCTATATGCCAAATTTTGAAGCTTTTCGACGGTATTTGATCAATTTATAAAGGAACTGGGTACATGAGTGCTCAATGCCACGTGCTATATTATTAGTATATACATACAGATGTACTTAACTAAGAGGGTGAACGCCGCCTCACTTAGGTTCTTATGAATCTTAGAAGAGTTATCCTATCGGATCGAAACAATTACTAGCGTGCGCCAGCCTTGTTGTCGCTTGAAACCTTGAAAGAATCTGAAGAAATTATTCAAACATAAGACATTTGGATCTCTTAAGTATCAGATTTTCTTGCTAAAAGAAAATGAACGAATGATATAATTCATTAACCCTTTTTGGGCACAAGCCGCCAGTTTTGTTTTGTTAACTTTTATTTGTTAAACCTCAACTAATAGGCATTCACAACTGCCACTGGAAATTATCGTTTTTGAATTCTAGATTAGATCTTTGACTACACGTTTTTATGCATTTGCTTTCTTTTCGCGTAATCGAGAATATCTGCTGTCAAACTAAATAGTTTGTCATTGGAAAATGTTCTATGCAATAGAGTGCTAAAGGTCGCTTCCTTTTTATCATCATTTCTACCACACTTGAATACATTGACACCATGCCCTCCCATAGTCCTGCTTTGAAAAAATGGTCTTATGGACTAGTTTTTTTTTGACAAGACCAGTGCCTCTAATCTGCTATGGATGTGTAAAGAAAATCCTGCATCGATTTATAGTCAGACATAAGGTTTTTTGTGTTTGTATGCATTGATAAAGAAGTTCATTCACTTGGATATGATATCGACTTTGAAGTATTTCACTGGTCCAAAAATATTAATCAAATCTTCTAGTTCCAAGGAACGAATGTTATGTATTACCAGACATATTCTCTAAGGCAGGCAATTTGTTGGACGATGAGCAAGACAGAGAGACCAATGCTTATGGATCCAAAATGGATGATCATGGAGCCAAAATGGAGGTTGAATTAATTTGTGTTTAATTAAGGACATGAAGAATTGGTGAAAAAAATTAAGATTCGACATAAGGGAGCGAAGGGAATCGAAAAACAGTATGAAGCAAAGCCGAGTTGCTTTAGCATACATTTTTTATCTATAGCATACATATATTATATTTCTACTTATTGCAATAACGACAAAGACTTCAACAACTTCATCCACCAGCGAAAAAAAATAAGAACTCAAAAAAAATTTTGCTTGCGGTATTTTTATTGAATGCCTAGCAGAAAAAAGAGAAAACATTAAAGAGCGTTATACAATTATAATTGTAAATATTTCATTTCGAATATGCGGTCCAAGTATGAGTCTAATCGATTGACTTCATTTTGCAGAGATGAGACGTCGGAATCATGGTAACGTCACCATTGAGCTGACAAATGCTCGTGTCCTTGTCGGAAACCGAGATGACCTTTCCAATTGACTCGCGGTCATCGCCATAGATGACTTTGAATTCATCGTCGACCTCTGGTGGGACGGGCGCCAGATGCTCGCTCACGATCGATACACTGCGGTCCTCCTTGCGCAAGAACACCGAGCAAACGCCATTCGACACGGTCCTGATGATGCCTGTCTGTCCGACCAAATCGGTGTCGTCGTGTGTGTGAATCTTGACCTCGATGTCCGAGGTGCACCAGTCGCCCATGTGCGAGTCCAGACTAGCGCCAGGGGTCTGGGGATTGTATGGCGACTGTGGGGCTCCGCCGGGCGTGTTCGGCGAGTAGCTCGACGGTGACGGAGTGCTCATGTAGCCAACTGGGTACGGTGACGGAGCTGGACTCGGGTTGTAAGGGCTGTAGCTCCTGTCCGAGCCGTAAACTGTGCCCGGAGTCTGTGGAGCGAATGGAGTGCTGACCTGGTAGCCAGGAGTGCTTGGATTATATCCTGGACTGGGGCTGGGCTCCTCGATGCTGTAGTCGTAGTCGTTGTTCCTGGCCGGGGTGTTTGTGATGTTAGGATCCCAAGCACCGTGGCGAGGTGTCATGCTGCCATCGTGCGACGGAGTCATAGCGCCGCTATAAGGAGTGCGACCCTCTGAATCCCAAGTCGGGGTCTGACTGCCAAGCAGTGGCGTCTTCGAGCCAGCAGCAGCGTAGACTGGAGTCTGTGAGCCATACCCGGGGGTACGGGCTGGTGTGCGTCCATATGTCGATACATTTCCGCCCTCCTTGCCGGGCACTCCGACGATTGCGATGTGATTGCGATCGACGGAAATCGTCTGGCACGATGTGTGCAACTCCACACGGGCTGTGCTCTCTGTGGCATCCTTGACAATTCCCACGGAGCCCTTGTACGGCCCTCCACTGATTTTAATTGTCTTGCCCAGAATATCGCGATCTCTGGTGACACGGAAGCCACCGCGGCCGCGCCCGCCACCACGGCCTCCACGGCCACCCGATGGATGCATCGGCGACTGAATCCTGGGTGACATGAAGCCCATACCGCCGAGTGTGCCCATTGTGTTGGTCTGGGTTTTGTTTCCTCCTGCCAGCTGTAAGTGGCGCGTCTTGCAGACGAATATACCGCCGTTTTCCGTGTACATGCGACAGTGCAAGAACGCAAGACTGCGGTACAGATGCTTGATCTCTCCAGAGCGACCCTGCAACGAAATAAATTTAGTTAGTTTTGTTTGAAATTGAGATTCAGAGCCATTTATGCCTCTTACCGCATGCGGTCCCTCCATGACCTTGACGATGTCCCTGCGACGAATCTGATTCTCTTCGGCGTCCAAGGCGATCGTGTTTCGGTTCTCCCTCCTCTTCTGCAGTGCAGTCGGTTTGCACTCGACGACTTTGCCGTGCATGTTGAGGACGTGGAAGTTCTCACGCTCCAAGCGAACGATTACACCAACATTCTGTGGACTAAAGGGAGAAAGAGAGAGATAGGTTATTCTAGTCGGAATAAATGGATGATTAGGAACTTACTCTAATTGAACCAGATCTCCCCACTGGAACTGTCCCAACGAGTCGACACCTGTTGCCATGTCCGAGCAAAGCTGCAAATCCCTCGGCAACACCTCCAACTCGTGCATCGTCAAATCCGAAACCAACACGATTCTGGTTGGCTCCACGCGAACAATCAAACCAGTCTCGCCTTCGTAGCGTCCGGCCAAGACACGGGCGTGGTCTCCGGTCTTGAAGTACTTGCGCAATTCGTTCGCCTTGAAAATCAACGGATCCTTAAGGTCCTGATGCTTTGGCATCACAGTTATCATGCCGCCGTCGATGGCAATGATCTTTGCCTGCAAGTTCTCCAAGTCACCGACACACACCTCGACGTTGTCTCCCATGGAGAATGAGTGGGCAGCCGTTGGGTCGTCCTTCGACGCTGCTGCGATCTCCAAATTGACGTCTTGGGAAAGATGAACCAATTAGTGGTCTGAAATGCATTGATGAGTTTTAAAGAGACTCACCTTCGGGTTGCTCTTCGAACCTCTCCAACTCTGCAAGGGTCGGTTTGACACCCTCAGCCAAGATGGCCGACATGGTGAAGTTTTTGTAAAGGAATCCCTTGCGCGAGTATCTGTTGCCTTCGAAAAGCAAAAAGTCACCATCGGAATGGACTTCGCCGCCAATTGCTCTGCAGAAGAAAACAAATTTGTCTCAATTTTACGTTTCAGGGGTTTGAAGTGTGAAATTTCTTACCGGACGGCTTCGGGGTCGAACGGCTTTGCCGGGGGGCGACGCTTCTTCTTGCGCTTGGCGTCATCAGATTCCTGTAATCAATGGAAAAGTTAATGCCCGTCTTTATAAATTTCCCTAAATCAGTCTTACACTTTGCGTAGTCCGCAGAGCACCTCTCATTCGCGTGTAGTCAATGCGAGGCAACAGCTTCAAGTGGACCTGATTCTGGGCCAAATCCACGTAGTCGACCTGTGCTATGTCGTCCTTGTACAGGCCACGCTTCAACCTCACCCACTGTTTGACCTTCAAGCCAACCTGCTCCTTGACCACCTTCAGGACATCGGTCATCTCCTTGATCGGGACCATCTCCTGCTTCCACTTGCCAATGCGAAGATTGCCCACATTCTCAATAGCGCTCTTAACATGCGTCTGCTTGTAAGACTCAACGTAAATGTAGCCCTTGACTCCCTCCGGTGCGACGACCGATTTGATCTGGAGAGGTTCGTCGGTGTTCAAGTAGGTGAGGAACTTCCTCATCAGTAGCAAAGCGGTGGCTTTCTCCTCGCCGATGCGGCATTTGACCATCCACAAGTTCGGATCTCTGAAATTCAAATTGGGCTTTAGAACAGTCAGACTCAAAGGGATGGATTCACTTACTTAATCCCTGGAAGCAATGTTTGTTGTGTAATCTCATCCGACATCTCCTCGCCGCCGTCGCCGAAGTGACGCTTGGCCACCGACTCGTCGGCGTACTTCTTGCGGAGGTACTCTTCCAACTCATCCTCCTTTTGTGTGCTGAAAGGAGGAAAAGGCTTGTTAGGGAACCACAATCGAATGGTTGTCTTGTCGACTTACTCCCAGAGATTTGTGCCTCGACGTCTGATTTCTATGTCCCGAGCTGTCGGACCGAGTTCATCGATCTCGTTGCCCACAATGCCCAGCTCATTGGCACCCTCCTCCCACTCCTCATCCTCATCGACTTCGTCGTCCACCTCGGCCTCGTCGATGATGAACCCACCGAAGCGTTCTTTCTTCTTTTTCTTCTTCGGCCCCACCTCATCATCTTCCTCCTCGTCGTACTCCTCCGAGTCCAGATCTTCACCCTCTGGCTCCTGTTCCTCCTCGCCATCTTCTTCCTCGTCCCGTGAACGACTTCGACGACGACGTCGATTCATCCCAGCATCAGATCCTGATCCCGAGCCAGCTGACTGCGATCGAGATCTCGACCGAGACCTGGAGGGCGACCTTGAACGGGATCGGGATCTGGAAACAGATCTAGATCGTGACCGCGACACTGATCGAGATCTGAAAAAAAAACTATTTTATTTTTGTTCTTCAAGAAAAATTACTAATTTGTCGTACCGTGTGCTGTGCTGAGATTTATTCGACGCCATGCTCCCGTCCTCTGAGCCACTGTCGGACATATTGCTTGCTTCTGAATCCGACATTGTTTGTGAATGTCTACAGAAAAAAAAAGAAATAATCTAAGTAGGTATTTATTTTTTTTTTTTTTCTTCAGCTTCTATGTGTAACCAAAGAAAAAATATGGGGACGTCAACAGTTGAAATCAGATGCTACACGCACGAAAACACTTGAAAATTGCACTCAAAAGCCCTCGGAGGAATTAACTTAGTAAAATTCACACTTTACTTACGTTTATTATTCAGTTAATTCACGTTTTTTTCAATTTTTCACTTGACTTAAAACTTTTTTTTCCACCACTTCACTAAACACCCAACCTTAACGAAAAAGAATATCGAACTGTCAATATTTGACGCATGTCCGCGTCTTTTATGCCATCCATTTGCTCGGTCATTTGGTGTACTTTCACGGCATTCAGGTGGCGAGTGGTGAGTTTGTGGTGAAAATTACGTATCATTAATTTCTTAATTACCTCATTATTACTTAAAGTATTACTGTTTTTATTATTATAATTATTATTATTATTATTATAATTATTTTATTATTATAATTATTATTATTATTATAATTATTATTATAATTATTTTATTATTGTAATTATTATTATTATTATAATAATTTATTAAAACAAAATTTCAATCCTACATTTTTTCTGTCATTTCATTAATACAGAGGAAGCACAAGTTACGAGACCTTTTTATTATTATTATTTATTAGTACAGTAAAACTTCTCTAAAGTGGACACTCTTGGGACCATCAGGATTGTCCGTTATGAAAGGGCGTCCGTTTTAGGAAGGTATATTTCATGAGAATTTAAAAAAACACACGCGTCCATTATTCACATTCAGTGTATCTAACGTGTATTGTATTGTAAAAACAATTAATTTGAATAAACAGAGTTCATACATCTCTACAAACGCTGCAAATATTTAGTAGTATGTGTGTAGATCAAGCGAATGTATACACACACATACACACACACAATTTTAAGACCATAAATTGCTGAGTAGGCGTTGATATTCGTGTCCGGTATAAAGGGGGTCAATATGTACACCAAGCACTGTCTTCGTGCCGGGGACCGGAGAAATTGTCCATTAATAGGGTGCCCCCTATAAAGGGGTGTCCGTTAAGAGAAGTTTCACTGTATATAATATGTTGAGCACAAGCTACAAGGTCTTTTGGCTCTGTAAAACCTTTTTAATTACCCGTTAGAAACTTATAATCTAAACTTATGATCTTATCTGTAGAATATTCTCAATTGCTTTTTTGAACTATAGAGAAATAAAATAAGGTAACTTATCTGTAAGGAGTCTAAATTAACCAACCGAATTTTGATACTTTTGCCCGCGAAATAACGCGCATTAACCACCACGTGGTCCTAAAATTATCTCCATAAGACATTTCTAATAATTGTAAAGGTCTTATGTGACTGTAAGTTTCAAGGTTTCACACCTTTCCCAAAATGCTTCCGGGAAAAGCAAGAATTAAGAATAAAGTATTGGTAATTTTTTCTGCAGATTTCTTTATACAGCACTCTCCGATATAATAGATAATAGATAATAGCACATGTAGATGGGCATACACTCCTATAGTTTATAAGTAGGTTTTCAATTACAATCTTTCTAAACGGGGACCGTAGTGTAGTATAGGATGGCGTTGGTAAATCTCAGCTCAGCATATTTTGTTGCTACTAAAAGGGTAGTTCTATTAAAGCTATAGTTTCATATTTGCAAGCAATTGCGATTTTTTTTGTAACTATAATCCCGAATATGGAAGCCTTGCTACGACTCTAGTTCAATTTTTCCTTTTTTCTTCGTCACAGCTGCATGTAAACCACCGCGTGATTAATTCCCGAACACGCTTTCGCTTCGCCTTTCAATTGTATTCAATTTCCCTTCCTCTCGGACAAACGTCAGACGGTTGTAAACAAAAGTTCCCACGAAAATGAATTTAATCAAATTAAATGATATTAAAGCTGTTCCAGATATAGTCCACGAATATAGCCCATCGTTAAAAGACGGCAAAATTCCTCTGGTTATTGATAATGGTAAAGTAGTGCCGAAAACTCCAGTACAATTCCCTTAATCTCCACTCCTTTTAGGGTCCTACCAATGCCGGGTTGGTTGGAGCACCAACGACGATCCCTTGTTGGTATTCCGGAACCTCATAGCAAAACCAAGGAAAGACCGCACCAAAAAAGATGCCACCGAAGCTGTCGTCAACCCTCCAATTCAAATTGGCAACGATATCGTGAACATTGAGGCGATGCGGTTCCAGCTGAAGACTCAGGTTAGGATGAAATTTCAGCCAAAGTGCGGTCAAACTCAAAGCTGTCTCCCTCTTTTTAGTTTGATCGAAATGTGGTGACGCATTTTCATAATCAGGAGCAAATATTCGACTACATCTTCACCCACTTAGGCATCGATAACGACGGCGGCGTGCCACACCCCGTAGTCATCACGGAACCACTGGGTAATCCCAATTACTGCAGGCAATGTAAGGCTGTCAACCAGGAGTTTTGTGTGGACTCTTATTTTCTTTCTCTCCTCTAGTGATGGCTGAGTTACTGTTCGAGTGCTACGACGTTCCATCAGTCTGCTACTCCATCGATTCCATGAACAGCTTCCAGCGGAACGACATCGGGCCGAATGGCCTCATCCTCTCGTTTGGTTACCACACCACTCAGGTGATTCCGGTCCTGGGCGGGAGAATGATTGCGACAAAGGCACGCCGAATCAACATCGGTGGCTACCATATTATCACGTTCCTCTTCCGGCTTATGCAGCTCAAGTACCCCGTTCATTTGAACGCCATCACCATCAGCCGCATGGAAGCTCTCCTGCAAGGCCACTGCTCGGTATCCGTCGACTACATCGACAATCTGAAGCAATGGGCAAAGGCGGATTACTACGAGGAGAATGTGAAGAAAATCCAACTTCCGTACACATTGCCGACGCCGCCGACAACCATGTCCGTGGAGCAGAGAATGGAGAAGCGCCGCGAGCTGTCCAAGCGACTGACTGAGATCAAGGCGCGCAAACGTGAGGAACAGCTGTGCGAGGATGAGGAACAGGTCAAGATAATGGCGAACATTAAGAATCTGTACGAGATGGAGAAGATGGACCGTTTCGAGGCGGCTCTGAGGGAGAACGACATCGCCAACTTGGAGGAGCTGGAGGTGAGTTAAGCTACTTCGTCAACTATGTAACCTGAGTGTGAATCGCTTTGTAGAAACTCATGGCAAGCGCAAAGACGAGGATTGAGAAAACCAAGCAGAAGATGCAAATGCCCGCCGCCCCAGAGCAGCAGATGGTAATTCCGGAAGAGAAATTGAATGTGGCGCCACAACCACCGGCAAACGTGTCCGTGGAGGAGTGGGTCGCCTCCACTCGCAATAAGGTTCGTTTGGATGTTGTCCTTCATTTATTCCAACTTCATTTGATGTTTTTTTCTTAGCGCACTCAATTGATGGAGCGACGACACACGAGGAAGCAACGTCGCCAGGACCTGGCCAAGAGACGCACGGCAGCGGCACAGGAACGCATGCGGATTATCTCGCAGCTGGCGCGTAAGGAAAAAGGATCTGATAACTTTGGAATGCGCGACGAGGACTGGGACGTGTACAAGGTGATCAGCAAGGACTGCGAGAGCGACAGCGATGCAGAGAACGAGAAACTTATGGAACTCGAGGACATCCTTCGGCACCATGACCCCATGTTCGAAGAGCCAGTTGCTGTTGCAGGCGGCGCTGCTGAGTACCATCAGGTAAGGTTTAAAATTGTGGGATGGAAGGCTTGTAGGGTTGGAATAATGTGGTGGGAAGCTTTTTTCGGCACCCGTTTAGTGTAGTTTCACGGAGAGGTTTAAGGGGATCCATGAGACGGCAGCAGCATTGTGTCTTTGAAGCATGTGACAATGCATTCGGTTCATTTTCTTTGTGGCTGTCTGGTTGTTGATCTCAAAGACCAAAAGTTGCCGTCTGAATCAAAAACAACTGTTCAAAAGCGAATTAAAAACCTTTGATTCTAATCAACAAAACACCCGCATTTATTCACTAGTCTCGTTTACAAATATCACAACAGCTTCTTGCTTGATTAATCGTCAAGTTCGTACAGCTCCTTTTGCCGTATCTTGGTCTGAAGAATATCATTTTCATTGTAATTTATGTGAAGCGGTGGAATCAGTGCAGCAGCAGCCATCCGTCCCTCGGCATTCAAGAAATTGAATGTTGCACAAGCCTGTAAAAGGGATTTATCCGTCAATAAGACACAAGACAATCAACAATTCAAAGCTTACCTGCTCCGTGCGCAAGATCTCAACATTTATTTTGTACTTTTTCATGAAATTAATAATTTTGATGGATAGCTGCGGCGTTACTTGCTGATCACCAATACCAATCACCAGAACATCAATCTTCGGATCTAGTGTGTAGAATATACTCAGGCTGTCCTCGTTAATGTCTTCGTAACCGTTTACGTTCCACGAGAGGACAGATCTGTAAGAGATTTAAGTTTCTTAGTATCTCCCTCCTGTCGGTGGCGATTTTTTTACCTTGGGAATATTGCCATCGGTCCCATGATGACCATGTTGTTGTTCAATCGAAAGCCATATTGGCTGAATGAATTGATCATCAATCCTAGGTCTAATTCCTTGTTTAATATGCTGACTTTTGTTTTGCCATCAGCTTCGTATGCTGCTCCGTAGAACCTCTTGGTTGTGACCATGGGCGTGAAGGTTCTCGGAGCAGTCCTCAGTCGGGATGAAACCAAACCGAGAGCGGAAAGGGAACGCAGTGCACGGAAAGTAAACTGCGCCATTTTATGGGAAAGATTTTATTGTGAAATGATTTTTTTAACTAGCACCGATGTTGTAAATTCTCTTAATAAAGCAGGCCTTTAAATTACATAATTATTCGGATAAATCTGTTGTACTATTTCGTATTTACATCCGCCGGACGAATTTATTTTCTGAGCGTGACAGCTGTCAGTCGCATGTGCTGTTTAGCCAAAGCGCTATGCAAAGAAAATGCATTCAAAATGTGGGTGTGTTTGATTTGAAAATGATAAAAGTAGGCTAGAGAAATAAATGGGTGAAGAGGTATCCAACTTCTAGCTTGTTTTACTTTCAAAGCTTGGAATGACCTAAGGATCAACACCAGCGATAAGTACTTCACACAAAGTTAACGCTTTTACTTACTACACGAGCACGAATAATAACACAACCGAGTCTCGCTTTCCGCTGTTAATTAAGAAAACACGAAGCAAATCAAATCAACGATTCTCATGTATTTTAATTCCATAACTCATCATTAGTGGCGTAACAGCCCACGAAGGCCCAAAGCCTAGCTTTTCGCTAATTCCATATTGTAATTTTGCGAACAACGCTATGCAAACCGAAATAAAATCGAAGCAACTTCGAAACTACAATAATTCTTGAACGACGCAACTACAAATGGAAACCATTCCAAGCGAGGCTTTGGTTTTTAAAGGAAATGACCACTGAGCCCATGTCTTAAAAAAATTGCATCACATACAACCCTCCTCAAGAATCGTTACGTCCAAGTCACGCGGATCCTTAAGAATGTGTGCCGCATTAAGCCATTCTCCCAAAGTACACCCATTAACCGGAATATAAAAAATCATGAAGGTTATGAATATTCTGTCAGCGATGAGTCTGCAACTCTCATACTCTGGCGGTACACCGGTATCGCCAAGAACACTGCTTTAAGATCATAGTCCAAATACCAAACTGTCCTATACGCGCGATGACTGAATGCAAGGGCTAAAATTAATTGGACACATTGCTTTCAGTCTGAGTGGCCAAGCTGTCGGGCACCGCTTCGTCGCGGATCATAGATATTCATTTTTCAAGGAACTGCTAGCACCCATGTGCGAACTACGTCGTTGTGCTGTGCTATTTTTCTTATCCGTTTGACTTCTTTGGTTGCTCCTATCTAAATTTGCATCCTTTAATTTGACTAGTAGTTTTGCTCATCTGTTGTGGATTATCAAACATAAATAGTGGTTGATCCAGTCTGATTTTGTTATGTTTTGTTATAGTGTAGGCTAGTCACCAATCATATAGACCTCTATAGGTCTATAGTGTACCCACCATCTCAGAGTTCCCTTAAATACGCTGTAGCCCCTGGGTACGATAGCATAATTTACAAGTAAAGCTGCTTCGAGACTAACTGATTCACTTAACAAATTGTTGAAGTGGCTATCCACGGTCCTGGGTCTTATTTTGTGCTATGAGTCCCTGCAGTTTCTGTAAGCACTCTGATCTTAACATCACACATTCGCATCAACAGTCGCTTCACAATCAATTGACACTTCAAATTTCATGAACTTTCAGCTCCACGTTGGGGTCGAGTCAATCCGCGCGACGGAGCTCCTCTTCCAGCCGAGTATGATCGGTAGCTCTGAAGCCGGCCTCGCCGAACTTATGGACTTTGTCTTCAAAATGTTTCGCCCGGACGAACAGCTGCTCCTCGCACAGAACGTTTTCATGACCGGCGGATGTGCCCAACTGCCAGGTAAGGTCGTCAAAATAAAAAATACACACAACCACTAAACGACTTTCCGTCATAGGCCTTAAAGAACGGATCTCGAAGGAGCTTCTCGAGATGCGTCCCTTCCAGTCGCCACACAACATCATCATGGCCAACTCGGTATCGCTGGACGCGTGGTTAGGAGCGCGGGACATCGCCCGCAGAGACGACCTCGAAAACTACCTCACAACAAAAACCGACTACGCCGAGAAAGGCGGCGAGTTCTTCAGAGAGCACCCGACGAGCAATTACTTCTTCTCCACACCGTCACCCGTCGCAGTGGACAATCCCACTGCTGACTCCATTAAGATCGAATAAAAACTTGAATTTCTTCGGATTTTGTTGACTTTTATTTAAAAAATAGTTTTAAACTTGGAAATTACTTTTTGCTGTTCAAGATGATTCCATCGTACTTCTGTTGGAACCACTTCATGGCGTCTTCCTTGGTCAAACGATGCGGGAAGCCAACTGTGCCTGCCTTGCGCTTCCTGTGGGCTACATTGTAACCTGTGGATGGAGAAGAGGAGGACACACGTTAGTTTTGCAGGGAAGAGGGCGAGAATTGAATTTGTAGTTGTCGGCGGATCACCGTGAAAGTTGGCCGATGAGCGACCACACTCCCATTAAGCAAAACGTCGTGTTTCTCTGTGCACATTGACTGAATGTCAGTGGTCAGAGCGGGACCGGTTGACATCTAATTAAGTGCGAACATTGAAATTCCATAGTCACTCACCTGGTCGTCCTAGGACAACGTAAAAATCCAAACCGTAGATACCGATTGATGGATCGTACTTGATACCCAAATCAATGTGTTCCTGGATACCGAAGCCAAAGTTGCCGGTGGACGAGAAGTTGTCACGTCTCAACTCGTATTCGCGCACCTTCAGGCCACGTTCCAAGATCTCCTCGGCCTTAGCACCTCGGACGGTGCAGTGGACGGCGATCTTTTCATTACGCCTGATACCGAAAGAACGGACGGTATACCGGGCCTTTGAGAACACTGGCTGTTGTCCAGTCAATTGTTCCAACACCTACAGAAGGAAGACGCAAGTTGTGTTTATCAAGATTTGTTTTTTTTTTTTTTATGCGTTCACTTACCTTAGCGGCACGAGTTAGCCTATCACCAGATTCGCCAACACAAATGTTTAAGCAGAGTTTCCTGATGTGCAAATCCCGCATAGGGTTCTTTGCGGGATCCCTCTTAACCTTCTTAGGGGCTTCTTTCTTCTCAATAGCGGGCTAAAATTATTCGCACAAAAAACAAACACCGATTAATCGAAAAATTCACAAAAACTTCTCAACAATATTTATTTTCATCGATAGAAGAGACTTTAACAATTCATTTAGTAGCAAATTCATATTGTTTTAATTAAATTTACAATACGATGCAATGGGATAAATAATTTCTTAAAAAAATCCAACACCTACCGACATAGTGATATTCGGGAAAGAAAGAAAAACGTCAGAAGAGAGAAAAAAAACTCTTCGCTGGAGACGACAGTTGACAGATTAGATGGCATGGCAGTCGGTGGTGGCTATTGACTTCCGTTTAGTTAATGCAACAACCTCGGCGTGGGGAATTCCACACACACTGTGCTCTCTCTGGGAATCACTTAAAAATTCGAAAAGAAAAAAAATAATTTTTGTTTGATCGATAAGTTGGAGAAGCGAAATATTATTTTGTACAATCAAATTTTTTTATATGAATTTGCAGAAGCTTTTAAATGGCCGGAGATCCAGAACAAGAAAAACCAAAATATCGTGGACCAGCATGGCAATTGGACGAGCGAAGGACGAAGATTCGAGAGCTCGTCAAAGAGCGAATAGATAATGCCGATTATCTGTAAGAAATGAAACATTTTTTTCATAATTTGAAATTGTCTTCCCCGTCTAGATTGAAGGATAAACAGAAGAAAACTGGCATTGAGGGTAGACTCGAAGAGAGCGATGAGACTTTGCAGGACCTTATCGAGTTCGGCGATGAGCTCATTTCGAATATCAAAGTGGCCGGCGAAATACGAGAGATTGCTCGAAGAAACTTTGAGGATGCTCGAAAGGCTGGCAAGTTAAACATTCCCTTAATCGTGTTTCCACTCTTCAATTGACACTCCTGCAACCACCTTCCTTTTCGATTGCTTCATTCTTCTCTTTCCTACTCCAGCACTCATGGAAGATCTTAGCAAGGAGTCCACGCAAGCTATAGCCCAGTTCAACAACATCACCGACCGATGGTCCGAGCTGAAAGAGTTTAAGGAGCCCGTAGCGATGTTCAATCAGCTGGAGAAGCAAAAGAATCGCATAGCCGAGGTGATGGAAGGCAAGGACAAAATCATCGCGCAATGCCAAGCAGAGGTGGATCGCGTTAGTGATCGATTCTATGCGGACCAGGAGAGGCAAGGCGCAGAAATTGCGAATCTAGTCGAGCGAATCGACAATCAGGTTGAGCTCATTAAAAAAGCCTACAAGGCTCACCTGGAGCTGCTGGAGGAGGCAATTGAGGAGGAGCGTTTGAATCTTGCCCAGACCGGCACGGTGAATTGGGAGACCCTCTTCGAAACGTTGAAGCACAACGAAAAGCGCAAGCTTGAGATCGAGAAGGAAAAGGAGAGATTTTACGTGGAAGAAATTGATAAGCTTTTCCGTGAGCAGGAAGAGTTGACGCGAGCCACGAGAATTCGGCTGGGCCAAGATGCGGAAGCTTTGCAAGTCGAGATGCGCTGCACGCAGAACAACATTCTGATGAATTCCGAGAAGCTGGACTACAACTATCAAGTCCTGCAGAAGAGGAATGAAGAGAACGTCATTATCAACAACCAGCAGAAGCGACGTGTCGCCAAGTTCAAAGAAACTATTTCCGCATTGAAGACAAAGATCAATTCCATCAGGACCAAAGCCGACGTAGCCGTGAAGAAAATGTCCGTTGAGGTGGAGAAGCTCTACTCGAACATCTCGGAGCTCGAGAAGAAGTCACAGCAGTTCCTCTGTGCCAACGAGAAACAGGTTTGTAGCGATTCAGGTGGTTGTGTACTCACATGGTGATGGTTTCTTTTCGCAGTATCGATATGTTTGGAACATTAGCTATAAGGAGGCGTTGGCGATGGTGAACAAGATTTTCGAAATCGATCATTTGTTGTATGAACAGCAACTGGGGATCCCATGGGTTCCACAGCACGTCAAGGGGCTTTATCACAATCCGGTGGATAACACGACAACGGGTGTTCCACTTATGAGTAAGTGAAAAGTTTGACTTCGGTGTTTAACTTTTTTGGAAAAATTTCAGCAAATTCAAATTCAAAACTTAAGGATCTAGAGAAAATTTATAAATTAATTAAAAGAGCAAAAAAACTAAGAGGAAACGAAAAAAAAAGATAATTCGATAATTTTCGATAATTCGAAAACCTCTGTATATAGAAGCATTCTCACAGTTCTTTGAAAAATTGCCTGTCAATCGAAGAAAACCTATGGAATTTGTTCCCCTCGTTAATTCGAATTTACTTTTATGCAAAATATCATTAAAAACCTCTCCATCAATATCATAATCACGTGACGAAAGTGAGCAATATTTTTTTTTCTGAAACCGCCGTAACTCGAAAAACTCTGTAATTCTAAGTTTTTTTTTCCTGGCCCATGAAATTCGAATTGATCAAAAGTCGTGAATAAACTATTCAAACGCTTATTCATAAATTTCCATTTTGAAATCACTAATTTTTGTTGAGTGAGCGAGATTTGTCTAGTATTGGGTATGAATTTTCGATATTGGTGAAAGTTAAGAAGATGTCGTCACTTGTGTCAGTTCAAAGAGCGTATAAGCGGAGGGTAGTTAACCTTTGAAAGAACACTAGACAGAAAACTCTTATCTTACGTATATCCTCTTTTTGGAAGAAAAAAGGCAGGCCGGTGCTAAAGAAAAACTCGAATTATAGATAGTGGGGTAGCAGGGACCTCAAATTATAGAATGTACACGAGCAAGACATAATTATATTAACTTTAAATCACCTAATTTATAATTAATGTAGACTTTATTCAATTTATCGAGTATTTTCCAAGTCACTGTGATGTAGTTGCATTGCAGTGACTTGGAAAATATGAGTGATTCAATTTAAGGAGTATTAAATTATCGAGAGTCGACTGTATGTTGTGTTGGCAGTAAATTACCCTTTAAAGTTCCTCAACGGCTTATCTCATTCGTCGACGAGTTTAATTCGATTAGGTAAGACCTCTAATGAACACACGTTCCTTGTCCACGCTTTAGAGGTCGTCAACGGTTTAGTTCGTCTGTTGACGTGTTGAATTCTTTCAACATCTATTCTATCTTTTTTTTGAAACCTCCGAAGTTCGAAAATCTCTTTAAATCAAAGTATATTTATCCTGACCCCATAAAATTCGAATTATCGAGAGTTTACTGTACTTAGGACAAGTGATGTACTTACGATAAAGTTAGTACTAATGCTAAATTTGTTTAAACATTTTTCGATTGGATTTCATTGAATAAAATATCGTGGGATAGGTCGTAAAATTTATAACAGTTTTTTTTTTAACTTTCTTTTTAAAATTCGCGGTCTGAGGTTGTTAAGCCTCGAAGTTGTAACTGAAAATATGAAAAAAAAAAAAATGGAATGTATCATCTAGTTTAAAATTGGCTTCAGCATTATGGCTTTAATAGTTTTTGAATTATTGGCCAACAACGACAAAATAATGATATGCGAATTTCAAAGATCTAAAAACACAGTTTTGTAGATCCCAACGAAAAAATCGATAAATGTTACAGTGAACTCTTAATAATTCGATTTTATCGGACCAGCGAAAAACTTGAGATACAGAGGTTTTCGAATTATGGAGGTTTCAGAAAAAAAAAAACATTTTTGACGCCACGTACGCATTTCAACTGACGGTTGTTGAAGAAAAATAAATAAACTTGCGTTCGATTTGTAAAGGTAAAAAAAGCCATAATTTTCGAATTAGAGAGGTTTTCTTGTTATTGCACAATAGTAAATTAAAATTAATGAAGGGGACAAATTGCATAGATTTACAAAGGTTTTATTCATGGGACAATACTTCTTTTGCAGAGCTTCTATTTGCAGAGATTTTTTATTTATACAGGTTTGATAGAGCGAACTTACATAAAAATTATATTTAGCTCTATTTTTTTTAAGATATCGACAATACGAATCATAATAATAATAGTTTAATTTTTCTGCTGTAATAGACAAACTACCGATTTTGCCTTATTGAATTCAATTCTGGCAATTTTAGCCCTCCAATAAGCAATTGGCAAAAAAGGCAAGGATTGTCCTTCGTCTAGTTTCATACGAAGTTTGGTCAAGAAGAATTGTAGTGAAGCTGTTTTGGTTTGTTAATCTCCCGTAGAATCTAAGAACCACCCAACCAAGTTCAATGCCAATTTGACCTTCGCCTCATCCAATGACTTCGAAAATATTGTACTCGATTTCGTCAGTAAATCATACAGTTCTGACAAACTCAGAACTTTCAGAAAAATTAAGGCCTTTCATTCTATTGACTTCTCTAATCAGTTGTTTTTTTCCTATGAACTTTTGCATGAAATCCTTTGAACCGTTTCTGAATGAACTTCTTTAACGGTGGTGTTGCCGATATCGTCAATCAGTTTTGGAGCGCTCCTAATGTTTGAGGCCTTTTTGCGAAGGATGGTCTCAACATCTCATTTGGTTCCATTGCAATCTTTAAAAATTTCACTCTTACTCCATTTAAGATCTGGACATCAAGACCCCGGATCAAGAGGAAGAAATAGCAAAGCGAAAGGCAGCGGCAGCAGGTCGTAAGAAAAGCGTAAGCGAACAACTTTCGGATGCTCGACTATTAAGAAGCATTCTGAAAAGAATATCCGACCGTGCTGGCTTCCTTATCGAAGAGAAATTGTTAGATATTCTGAATCCCTATACCGACCAGCAGAAGTGTCTCGTTCGCATCGACAGTATATTCCAAGTAAGTGCTCAAACCTTCATCATGCATTCTATTTCCTCATACAGCTCTCAACCTCTCTCAACAGGCGTTGAAAATAACCGAGTCCAACGATATCTCCTCTTTGACAGAATACTTTCTGCCCTATTCCTGGTGTCCAAATTGTTCCAGTGGCCTATTCACCGACGTCGTCGATCAATTGTGTGAAAAAGTTGAGGAGCACTTTCCTGCCCGGGGCAGGTCGTCTCTAGAGGAAGAGCTGGAAAAAATTGTCGAAGAGTCAGATACGTCATCCGTATCGGACAGTTGCTCGGTGTCGACCGATGAGGTTGATAAAAACATCAGCCACATTCTTACTGACAGGGACAAGGGTAAGCAGGACCACAGCGGCGACGATAAGGTTAGTATGAGAGACTTCAGAGACATTCGGGCAACTGTTGACTTTCTTGTTTGTTGCAGAACAAGTGCACCGATCATTTCCTGGTGATAAAGCCGGCATTTGTTCTCACTGCGCTCCGTAATTTCACGGAGATATACCTCAAAGGGAGTCCTGGAACTCGATTGTAAGAATTTTCCAATTCAATTCTATGTGAGTTTTGATTTATTATTTTTTGTGTTATAAATGCAGGGGAACTTTCGAGAAGGCAATCGTAAGACACTCTAGGGCACCACGTCCGGTGCAAAAGGAATCGGTGGAGAAGTTTTGGGGGAATTTGCTCAACGTTATGCCGCCTGAGAAGCAGAAACTCTGGCATACTCTTCAGCATGGATTGGATCATTATTTAGAAGTGCTTAAGGAACGCGAAGCGCTTGATGCGGAGTGTGAGTTCCTGAGGCGGCAGAATAGCGAGCTGCGCCACCTTTTGCAGAAGCTTATTCCAACAGATTAAACATTTTTGAACAAGTAGAATGAATAAATAAATTTGGCTGATTCAAAGACTGAGTTGTTTTTTTTTAAAGAGCTATTTATTTTAAAAAAGAAGAGGGTGTAGATTTGTATAAAAATGCAAGTACTTTTGAAGGGAAAGCTACTCTGTTGAAAGAAGATTTTGTTGGAGGACTAGATGATTGTGTTTAGAAAGAACTACCATAAGATGACGAAACTGATCCACGAAAGCAAAGTTTAGAAGCAAGTCAGTAGTTGTGGTTTAGTGTTATAGATACATACATATTTTTATTGTAATGATTGTTTTTGTGCCAATGATCTTCGGCGTAGATTTCTTTTCCTCCGAGGAAAGGCCGAGGAACATTCATAATTGATTTTGAAAGAGGGCCAATAATTGAGCTGTTCACGTTGAAGAGAATAAGTATTTTAAGCAGAAATAATGACGAGATATTCATCTTTCCAGCTGGAAAACCCCTCCTCCACACATTTTCACGCATACTTTAAAAAAGGTTGTCGGTTTTCACGCATATTTGTTAAAAGCCTGTCGGAAAGTAGGGGAAGTTCGTCGTTTTCAGGAGAATTTCGTCGGTTTACCCCCCACTACTGCAATAAGCTGATACATCTGCTATAAGTCAGCCAATAGCAACGCCGAATGTGTTGTGCTGTTGCGCAGCTAGTCGACATAATTGGAATTTCCAATAATAATGTTTGCAAGGTTAGCAGAATGTAAGAATGAGAAAGGATTGGTAAAAGAATTTCTTTTAAGGTAAATATTAGCGACCTCTCATATATTTTAATAATATTACACAATAAAATGCTGCTGATATATAAGTATTTTGCAATATTATTGAACTTAATTTTGGTCATCTATTTTTGAGGTTGATGTGCATCGGAATATTGTTTACATATGATGATCAAGAACTAATCATTAATCTTTTAGAACACTGCACTATTTTCTAATACTTTTTTGGCAATAAAGATTATTAAATATATACGTATTTATTGTAATATAAATATATAAACCTTCAGGTGAATATAGAGAATGGAATAGTCAATCAATAAATTCAAAATTGTTCATATACGGTACAATCAAATGCTCAATCAAAATCCACGCAACAAACAATTTATATTTGAAGCAATAAAACATATCATTTCAAACTGAAATACCATTTATTACTTTGTGGTACTAGGTTATTTCTCATAGACGAAGGCACAGCCTTATTTTGCTTTTATTACTGTACACATCAACAATATTAAATTGAAGATAATGAAGAAGATCGAAAAGAGGCAATTTATCTTTATTTTCTATAACTTTCATTTGTATTTCATAACTTTAATTATTGTCTATGGTCCATTTTAACCAATGGCGTTTCACTTACTTCCAATATTGTTTCCAGTGTGATGTTTTATAATTATTCGTGCTTATGACATGAACCTTATGAACATAGCATGGCGTTTCGTTTTCTCCGAAGTGGCCGTTTGTTTTGAAAAAATTTGTAATTTTGTAATTCAATAAATATTGCAAAATGATTAAGATTTTCATTCAAACAAAAGCGAAAATTAAACAACACATCTTATTTTACACATTTGTCATGAATAGGGGTAAATACTAAGCATAATATTTAAAATGAATATGGGCAGTTACTGCAAACATTTTCAAATTCAAATAAATTCTCGGAAGAAGATGAGCAGTTGCCTCACATGTATTCACAGACGAGAGGAAAATTACAAAAACAACAAGCTGTCAAAAAAATTTCAGGGGCAAAGAGGGTAGCAGATGAATATCTCGTTTCCTTTATTTCTGATTTTAAGCACTCCTTTTCCCCAGTCTGTCTCTCAAACGTCAGTTTGACTCTACTAATAAATTCAAGTTTTCATCTATTTATCACACACAACACCGAATACCAGAGGTTGAAATTATAACTATTTCAAATCAAGCCTATGACAAGTACAAACGTGATTTTCCATTTACTGAGTATAAAACGTGTCAGAATACTTTGTAGGACAATCATATATGAATAACTTGCATTATTTGCCAAGAAACATCTTTTTTTAAGTCCATAACGCTCCAATGGGACTGGCATCACTGCCCATTGGAACCAATTGAAACAACCACAAACGTCAAGCCACCATTCTTCAAATTTCCAGTACGAATAGCGAATTTTTGTATGGCCTGCGAAGAGTGATCAGAGATTTTGTCTGTTATTAACCAAAAAAATCGTAAATTGTGTAATTAGAAACAAGTTAAATCCAAACTAGATAAGTAAAATACAACACCACATAACTAAATAATCAATCGAACGAAGAAAAACAAAATAGAACCAAAACAGAAATTCATCTGCCCTTGACCAGTTTAAGCAGAATGTTCGTTGCTGATTTATCTTGGTAGATACACAAATTCTACGCTCGCTAATTCGCAACGACAACGAGACAAGACAAGACGGTCGTCGACTCTTTTCAACAAGTAAATTGAACAAAATAAATACAAGTACAGTGGGCCTGCTGAACGAAAACAATGGAAAATTAAGCATATCTTGTTTAGAAGACAACACGTAATGGTGTCCCTGCAACAAAAGCCCAAGTTCTTGAAACCGGGTAAGTGCACGTTTTGTCAACTTTCAACAACCCGACTTTTTTTGTTTACCTTCACGTGGCCTTCTGCTAGCGTTAACACACGAATTTGCCTTTGGCTTTGATTGTGGCCCCTCTCACTTGTGATGTGATGTGTTATCGTGCTGTGGAGCTTGAGTAATTTACGGTTTATTAGTTAAATTTATGATGTTTGGTCGGGAGAAAACATCCCGAATGATCGGCATTAAAGAAAAAAACAAAGCCAAGTGACTACGTTATTCACTCTTTCTCGTTGTTTAATTTGTAGGAGTTCAGCTTTTGTGCAAATAAATACGAGTATGATGTCATCGCTGACCTTTTTGTGTGCCGTTAAATTCTCTGTCGGGACAGAGAGACACTCGACGACTCGACGCACTGGTTATAGTGCTTAGTGCTTGGTGCTAGCTGCTTTGGTGCTGTGCTTACTGAACGGCGAGTGGAGTGATTAATCTAATTTCTAAATATAGTCTAAGTTGTCGGTCGGACGATGTTTGTTGAAAAGAGTGGAAGTGGAAGAGTGGTGGATGTTTAATGTTTATTTTTTTTCTGTGCTCGTTGTCGCTGATGTGGTAGTTTAGTTTAGTATCGAGGGGCGAACAGGAATCGTATCAACAAAAAAAAAAAGTAATTCGATTAGTACGGTCGCGTTTTGTGCGGTGCACTTTGGCTTTGGCTAATTTTTTGCTTTGCAAAGAAAAATTAAACAAAACATTCTTCAATACAACCGTGCTGTGCGAGGAATTTTCGAGTAAAATACTTTGACGGGGAAGAAAGCTCTTGAAACTCAAATCCGAGTGCGGTGAAATTGATTTGACGTCGGACTACAGAAGGTACGAATTAGTTTGCATATATGGCGTGTTTTTTAGCGCGAGAATGAATTAATTTTGTGCTGAGTTTGTAATTCACTGTGTTCTGTAAAAGCGCGGTAACTTGAAATTCCAAGGTGCGCCTTTCATGACTAAGTTCGGCCGGAAGGGGACTCTTTTATAACCGCCACCCTGCTTTGGGAGTTAATTTTTACTCCCAGATTAGTGTTTATCATCCTGCTGAGCACACAGTGTTCTGGGACCACGTCCCTCAACCGTCCATTCGCGCGCACTTGAGCTGTGCAATTAATTTAATTAAACTTCAAGTGTCTGATTCTGTCTGCCTGTCTACACGAGCAGTTCATCGACCTAGTCGTTATTTTTGCATTACTTTTCGATACTTCTTAGTTTGTGAAGTGTTTAGTAAGTCGTAGTTTGCAATCGTCGGAAAGAGAAACTGGTTCCAATTGAGGTTATCCACCTTTCAAGCTTAGACCTTGTCCCGTCCCACGCTCATCATTGCCAAGATATCTCCCAGTCCACTTTCCATAAGCATATACCACGTGCTGCCGTAACACTAATTGCTCCCAGTCCTCTTCTTAACTTTCCCAACTTTATTGCGACGACCTACTTGCCGAAGTCTCTACGTCGGCGAGCAACAACTTTATTGACTTTTCGCTGGATGTAATCATGCGGTTGGTACTTTTATTTCTTTAAAAACGTGTTAATTGCAGATGCGCGATGACTAACAATACTCTCTCATATAGCTTGAGAACGGGCACCTCACTCTGATGGTGGCGAACAAGCTCGAGTTAACCTCAATTTGTTAACTTTTTTTTGCATAATTTTTCAATAACAATGAACGTGAGGCGTGTAGCGATAACATATCGTCTGATAAATGAGGCAGCACTTATATTTCAAGATCGATAAGAGTCTATGCTCCTCACACGGCAAACACACGCGGCCGTTCTGAAGTTGTTTAACACAGCTTCACCCTGAAATTGTTTGACCTTAAAATTGTCAGCCGATGGGAATCGTTTACCCCAAAATTGAATATTTTTATTGAATTCAATCAGCGAATGAGAGAAGATTGACTTGACGTCATTCAAAAATGTTGAATTTTATCTTGTTTTTACTTCATCGACTTGGGAGTCCCCAAGAACGGTTCTGAGAAGTCATACAATGATTCATTGATTAAGGAAGTCACAACTGCTATGGTGTTAATCATACGCAGTGTTAATCACGACGTAGTGTCCGGAAGTATTCGAGTTTTTTTCCAATTCCCTTGAACATTTTTTTTCTTAGTCAATTTTAGTTAAAGACGGTCGCCTGAATATTTTTTTCTTGTGAGTCAATTTTCTTTGGTCTGCCATGCACCCCGGACAAATTTCTGTACAGGTTTTAAGCTTACAACTTACAAAGATCTCTGTCTTATCATCCAAATAACCTGTTACTTCTGGAATGCTATATTTCTCAAATTAAACATCGTCTCTTCCATCCTTGTGCATACATTGCATACATACATAGATTGGGTGGCGTACCAGCCCGTTGAGGGACAGAGCCTAGCTTTCTGTGTTATGCGCGTTATAATTTTAACAGATGTTTAATGCCGGTTCCGAACGGCGAATCGCAAAAGCTCATGACGGAATTAGTCCAGGAAGATTGTCAGTCGTTCGCTGGAGGTTGGCCGTGAAAAAGGTTTGTGGTGTTATTTCCCCGGGCCTGATTCGAATCCGGTTACTCTCGCTTAACAGTCAGACGCGCTAACCGAACCGCACACTCCTAGTACACAATTTGAATGTAATGCGTTTTAGATTTCGACAGTAACTTTTCCGATTTAGTCGAAGCCCATTGCTGCTCTGGTCTTTGTAGCACCCTACACTTAACGCTAGTCATTAGGAAATAATCAAATATCTGTGCCGGAGCTAACTCTGCCTTCCTACATTGTGCCGGGCATGCTGCTTCCAGTCCGGAAGACCAAGGAGTCTTGCTCACAGAGTCACTTGATCTCTGTACCGGAGGTTCGGTCTCCCTTTTCTCCTTGAACCAGGAGGCTCAGATTCAAAGATCCTGTGAGCTGGATCGTTTGTGACCATTCGCTCGATGTGGTCGAGCCATTGTAGCGACGAATTTTTGCCTTCCGGACTATATTCACATCTTTGCACAGCTCGTAAAGTCCGCCGTCATGTCTTCTCCTCTATTCGCTTTCCTCGCGTTGGTTGACGGATTGTGTCTTTGTCGACAGCATATATTTCATCTTATTCTTATTAATCTTGAGACCAAGCCGTATAGCCTGCTCTTCAATCGCGGTGAAAGCTTCCGCAATGTTCTGCTGGGAACGTGTGATGAGCATCTGCGTACCCCAGCAGCTGGACCGACTTGTAAAAGATAGTGCCTTCCGTGTACCGACTTGTAAAAGATAGTGCCTTCCGTGTTAACGTTGACCCGCTGCACGAGATTGAAGAAATCACATGACAGCGCGTCTCCTATGAATGCTTTGAAATCGATGAAAAGTGAGAAAGGTTTTAACACAATTTAATCAGCTCCATGCTTAAATATCATTTCTTGAAGAACGTATCTTCTCTCTATCACAGCAATAGTTGCGCTAATTCCACTGCATTTGATTGTTCATTGTGGTACTTAATTTTCTTATACTCAATAAAGTTTCATTAATTGGAGCAGATCCTTTTGTTTATTTATATCGGGTTTTTCAATAAGTACTGCTAGCTGTTGGGCAGCAATTCCAGATGTGAACAATGCTCCATCTACTCACTCTGACGACTTTTAAAAAAATTCCGATGTTGTTGAAATTTTTACAGAACTGCTACCTGGTGGACAGCGCCTCCAAATTGGGACTATAGCATAGCTGATTGCAAAAGCTGATTCGCGAAAAACTAGGCTCTGGCCCTCCGCGGGCCACCAATGATAATATAGCTGATCAGGCTTATTCCCATCGGACACTTGCAGGAGCTGCAGGGACTCAGCTATGCGATTGGCGACTAGCCAGTGGCTGATTCATCTTCTTTCTCGCAATCAGTAGACATGCAGAAATACCATACCTCCTACAATAGCCGCTGTGTATTTTTAAATCTTTTGCAGACCGCGGTTCGACATGTAGAATACAATTCCTTTTGCCTCATCGCAGTGACTAAAAAGGGAAAACCTACAAATCCCCTTGATTGGATTAGAACAACTGCAACATTGTACGCTACGCAGTTTTTTTGCAGCGGTATCACTTTGCACATTCCCGTTTGTCGTAAGTTAGTAAGCTTTGCTGCGATATCCTCCACTCTATGGCCGCCCATTAACTTATCTACTTCATGCATGCATTCGAATGCTGTCACTCGTGTCGACAAACTCTACAGAGAATTGTTTTTATTTCGTTTGTCGTTTATTGATAATTGAGCTTGGAATGTGTAGACTAATTGTTGGCGAAAAATTTCGCATTCAAATGTTTATTGACAGTAGAGCCGCTTGATTGGCTTACAAATTCTCATTGTCGTGTGAGTTGTTATCAGTTAAGTGGCACTATGAAGTGACACCGATTCTCTGTTGAGAGGGTTTTAATAAAAACTGTATGTGGGGGGATTACTTAACTCCTAGAAAACACATGTGTAATGTAATGTTTACTTTATTTTTTGTTTTTTTTACAGATGACGATTATTTTGCGTCTGAGAAAGACGCTCAGACAACCGATGACCAGGTGACTACATTTGTTTTTAGCGCACATCATTCGCTCTCGATCGATGCACAACGCGAACGTCTTCCGATAAGAAAATTCCGTGATCACATTCTGTATTGTTTGGAGAACTATCAAACATTGATACTTGTTGGTGAAACTGGAAGTGGGAAGAGTACACAAGTGCCACAGGTAATTTTTTTCTATTGACTACAAATAGAAACAAACTTCCTTACGTATGTATTCAGGTGTTGTTTGAATGGTGGTGGCAAGTGCCTGCCCTTCGATTAGAAGGCGGTGATTTCCTTTCTTTTCTTTTTTTTTTCCAAGGAACTTGTAATTACTCGGCCGTGTTAATGCAGTCCTACAATTTGTCACAGCCTATCTTTTGTTGTCACATAATTGATTGTGGTTTTTCGTGTAAATTCTACTTTCATTATCGATTTTCATATCAGTGTTCGGTTTTCTTTTTTTTTATCAATCACCTGTCGCTTTGTGTAGTTTGCAACGTAATTCTAACAAAATTCAATGAGTAATTCCTTTATTTATATACCCATCAATTGGCCATAAAAATAAAGCCACATATTACTTAGTATCGACCTTTATATGCTTCACCTGGATCCATAATTGTTTCTCTATCGCTTGTTCGTTCAAATGAAAAAAAAGAGGAAAAATAAAAAATCGTTGACTGTAATCGTTAATACGCTATGACAAAGTTCGGTTAGATAAGATTGATAGAACGGTAATTGTTTCTGATGTTGGAGGGAGGGCGCTGGAAATCAATCTTAGTTGTTTTACGGAAAGGGTTTTTTTTTATAATTAAAGCTGAAGGTTATCAGGGTTTAGTTGGACTTATGAAAGTTTAAGAGTTCTACATATCAAGTGTTCGAGTCGTGCAGACAAGTTTTCTTCTACTTTGCTCTTAAGTATCGTCAGTGTTTGAAAAGAAGTAAGAGTGTAGCTGGATATCGACAATTATAGTTTTTCGCCTCTTCAGTGTTCAAACAAATACAATAATCCCTCGATTAATGTTACCTCCATCGAGACGAGATTTGCATCCCCATTTCTTGAAGCACATCTCAACGTAAATCAAGGCATTACTATACTTGAGTTATAAAGTTATACATAGTTATATATAGTTATAAAGTTATTCATAGTTTTGCATATGGAGTTTTAGACTGTGGAAACTTAGACCTACCTTTGGAAAGCAAACATGCCTCTTTCATTAATCAGAGATGCAAAAGGCACGCATTGGTCGAAATCTCGTCATAAGTCAGTACTTTTGATTAACAACGCTTTAGTGTTGCACTTTCAGTTATATTTTTATATTTTTAACAAGTTAATATTCCTTATTTGTAATGTTTACTTTAAGAGCAGTTTAGATTAATTGAGCAGTTAAATTATGTAGTGAACAACTTGAGTTCAAAACTTCCAGAAAAGTAAATATGTTTGAAAGCTTTAAATTAAGTCTTATAGTCTTTACAGCTGAAGTTGTCATTTATCTCCTTAAAGGCGCTTTTAAGAGACAAATGTTGAATTATTATGAGAAAAATGTCTGTAAGCTATTTGTAGTTAAATGCTACTATAGCTAAATGTGCATTCC
Organism: Syritta pipiens; assembly: GCA_905187475.1. Lineage (NCBI taxonomy): Eukaryota > Metazoa > Arthropoda > Insecta > Diptera > Syrphidae > Syritta > Syritta pipiens. Next base: position 69,053,825 of record LR994571.1, read on the forward strand.
TTTTCTTATTTTTTCATAAATGCCTTTTTTTCCTTTTAAAGTATTCTGAAATGGCTTTTTTAGTGTTTCGTTCCAAAGGAAACAAAGAAACCCTTATAGAATCACTTCCGTGTTCGCCTGTCTGTCTGTCGCCTTTTACATATTTGCCTATAACTTCTAAGTCCTTTGTAGGTAGTTATGAAATTCGCACTGATGGTATTTCTAGGCAACCCAAAAACAAATCATGCATTTTTTTCGAAATTAGTCGGAGATTAAATGAAACGCTCGAAAAAAAAAAACGTTTACTAACTTTGATGGACAACACAGGTATTCTTGTAAAGGGAGGTTATAAAAATGTCTGTCCGTGTGTCAGCTTTAATCTTGGTAACTGGCGAACCACTTAGAATTAAGGAATAAAATTCTACCAACAAATGGATTTTAATACAGTAACTACCTTAGACCACGCTCACAGTGAGACGAGAAAGCGACGCGATGCGAGAAACAATACGAGCAGCGATGCGAAAAGGGATATAGTGCGCAAAGGGGCGCTGTTCTGCTGTTGCGAGAGCTGATATTAAAAATGTTAAAAAAATAGACAAAAAAAAAGTGCATGAAATTTATGTGAAAAGAAAAATTCATATTTCGCCATTTATATTCACAATTAACGAATGGTGAAAAGGCATGTCGAATATGCAAAAATGTCGTTTAAAACATACGATTATAGCAACTGCGAGGCTTAAAATAAATTAACAATTTTTTGTGGTTTGTCTTGATGCTTCTTCAAAAATAAATGCAATTTCCTAAACAGTTGAAATCAAATCATCAAATGAAGCAACAACAACCATAAATACTTCTCGCACAGACTCGCTTTAAAACTGGTCAGAAGAGTTTGAAAGCGAGAAGCTTGCGAAAGGCTTGCGAGAGATTGTCACTTGACGCATAGAAAATCGCTTCACTGTGCGCACTTTCATAAGACTATATAAAAACAGTTTTCTCGCTTTCTGGCTTCTCGCATCACTTCTCGCTTTCTCGCCTTACTGTGCACGCAGCCTTACTCTCATTACTAAGGAGTTATTATCTAACAAACTGCCGAAACATGACTTGCCGTACCGTGGTCCCAAGTTTATTTTCTAAAATATTGGACCAAAAAATATGAAAAACAATTGGAGTTATGGGCATATCCCAAGATATTGAAAAATTCTGTATGATTTTTTATTCATACTAAAATAAATTAATTACTAATTTATTTGAAAAAAAAATTAAGCTTTTGAGATGAGATTAAGCTTGAAAGTCAAAAAAATGGCGATGGGGTGGGGGCACTCTATTCTTTACCCATGGGACTAGAAATCTGGAATGTAGGTCTTGATGTAATCTTTAGTTTAAAATTGGTTTAATCAATCTGGCTCAAATAGTTTTCGGTTTACAATAGACGAAAGTGGGCGCCGTGGCTTAATCGTTAGTGCGTCGGACTGTAAAGCGAGAGTACCCGGGTTCGAATACAGCTCGGGGAAAAACACCACAAACAATTTTCACGGCCCCACCTCCAGCGAACGACTGACAATCCTCCTGGAGTACTTCTGTCACGGAAAGCTTTCGCAATTCGCCGTGCGGAACCGGCAATAAACTGTAGGTCTCCTTCACATGTGTCAAAAATTATAACGCTCACAACACAGTGGAGGCACGAAAAGCTAGGCTCTGGCCCTTCGTGGGCTGTTACGCCATTATTGATGATAATAGACAAAAACAACCACAGGCAAATTTTAAAGATTTGAAAACGCTATTCTGTAGACCTAGAAAGAATAAAAAATATTATATAAAAATACATTATTTTCACACAGTTCTTCAAGATATCAACGATTTAAATCGCATCAGTTTTCTGCTAAAAAAGCTTGCGACCATTTCATCACTTAAGTACACCAACACATTTTTTTGCAGAGCTGGCACATTCATCAAATGTGAGACGATTTTCCTTTTTTAATGTTTTATGTCAACAAAATCCTGCTGATGACCAATTGAAATTGAAAGTTTTTTTTTAATGTTTCTGCATACAGTTCACACGCTTCACCCTTGAATTTGAGATTGTTTATTTTTTTTGCAAATATATCAACAATGAGTGCTAACGTGCCATATTTCGATTGCTATCAGCATTATGCATTTATTCTCAGTTCCATTTCCGACCGATGAGTACCAAACATTTTCAGTGGCACTGAAAAACTCTGTTCAACAATCCGAAATTTGTGCTTTTGAATTTATTTAGTTCAAAATATTACATTTTATTTGATTAAAATATCGCTTGCTTATTGAATATTATCAAATTCTGATGAATAGAAATCCCACCGTTGGCAGCTAGAATTGTTTGCTATCTCTCGTTGGACTCTACGTAACAACGTTTTTGAGTCCCAGCCAAAGCACACAGTTCACGACCTAATCTAAATATGAATTGCCTTCAAAGTGAGTGGATGTGTTGTTAGTCTCTGAGTACAGAAGTGGAAGTTTGTAGGCGTGACTAGTTGTAAGCAGCTGGTCTGATCAATATAACTGGTGCTATTTTAATTTAGTTCATTAAATTCACGTGAAAACGTCTTCTAAAAGTGGTTAAGCAAATTGTGAAATGAATGCGATGAAACTTTAAAATAAAAGAAGGTCGAATAAACTCTCTCCATAGCTTCACACATTTTTCTCTGTCTACAAACAAAAACAAAAACAAATTCAATTTAAATAGAAATTTTAATGGTTCGGGTTCCTGTTCTTAACAAAGGGGTAAGTTGTGTTCTGTGGAGGAGGAATCGCATTTAAAAAAAAAATGAAACCAACTAACATGTCATTTCATTTTGTATTAACGACAACAATTGATTTAAACGTTACTAAAGGAATACCCAACTATCTATTGTTCGTTTCAGATATAACAGCTGGAACCGCAACGGGCGTATACTACCAACAAAACCATAAACCCTTCACGACTCCACAATAACACAACTATAGCCTTTGTTAAGGACAAAAATATAAAACAATAAGACAAGTATAACCCCGACATAAAAAAAAAACAACTACAACAAGCTTTTTTTCCACTGAAAACCAAAACAAAACGCCAATCGGAATTTAAATTACGAACTAAAAGAATCGAACGTCTGCCGCCACATAGCAGCAGAGTGCAGCTAACATAAAAACAAAAATAAAATCAAGAATATTTTTTAAGAATAAAAGATTGTCGACAATCTTCGAAAATGGTGGGTCCAAGCTCACAAATAAGCAAAATACTCTTAACCTTACTATTCTTACTCATAATCTTTTACATCTTCATGGATGTACAACTGTATTTGAGGATACAAAATTATCCGATTGAACGGAACTACCACTTCAATGTGTCGGTACCGGCACAGCTGTCAACAAGCTCCAGTGCGGCATCTGGATATCCTGGGGATTATGCAGCACTACCATCGGCATTGCCACTGCAGGCCGATCTTAATCGGATATCGGCTGCGCCGTCGCCACCGCCGCTGAAGTCCACCGCTGATCATAAGACTGCTCCGACAAGAACGAAGATTGATCAGGCTGATTCCGGGACATATGAGTCCAGCACATGGCTGACATGTGACATCAATCCCCTGTGCCATGTCACGGTGAAAGCTATTCTGTTGGACCACACGAATCACTACATCTTCGCTCCGCTTGCCACAATATTCGATAACGTCATCGGATTCTCAAGATCGTCCTTCATCACGGCGAACATGATCTCGTTTTTCCACGTGTTTGTTGCTTGCCTGGCTGGAAAGTTAGTTGCATCGGATAGCCTTGGCTATCGACGACTGGGAGTCGTGCTCTTCCAATTCCGAACGTTCCTGGACGATTTAGACGGACATGTAGCCCGTGTGAAGAAGAACATTCGTGGCGAGCGGTCCGAGGTCGGCACGTCTGGATACTACATTGACGGCCTCTGCGATGGTCTGGGATGTATAGCACTGCTGATAGGCATTTGCTTCTTCCTGAAGAACAATCCACCACGCCGGGGATACTCACAACTGCAGGCGATACTCCCGCTAAGTGAATCAAAGAGCACCGAAGCCGGAGTCATCTACAAGGTGAAAACCACAACGAAAAAAGTAGTCCGGAAGGTACTCTGCTTTGCCGGCCAACTACTGCTCAGCTCGACGGCATGGAATCGATACATTGCCATCTACCAGGACATGTTGGAACGCAACGACGTTACACCGGCACAGTTCCTGCGACAGAATTTCATCTTCAAGTCGAACTGGTTCTTCTCGGTGGCATGGATATGGCGGGTCGTAAACGTGCACTCGATGCTGCATTGCGTGCTGTTAAGCATATTTTGTGATAAGCTATGGGATTTCCTTAAAATGGTCCAATACAGTGGTTATATCGTTCTGTTGGTGGCTATTTGCGCCACCGAGATGCACGTCTTGGAGGCGCACAACTTTATATTTAACTCATTGACTGGTAACAATACGTCTTTGTGATTTTACTAATATTAAAGTTTTTTCGCTTCGCTAGTTTAAGTAATAAAAACAAAAAAACAACAAAATTGTATTTATATATAGATAACTCTTATATGTTGAGTTTTTTTTTTTGTTTTACTATTTAACTTTTTATATTTTATAGAATAAAAAAGAAAAAGAAAGAAAATAATGAACGGAGACTGAATGCAGTCACTGTATACACCAATGTAAATGAATGCTTTATACTTGGATTAAGTTTAATTAAGTAACCCGTTTGATTGTTATGTGGTAGCGAGAGATTATAGTTCTTTTTTTGGTGATGCAAAATTGATGGTGTGCTGTGTTACGTAATGTGGGTATGGAGTTAATGTTGGGTTTATTTAAATATTCTCATTTGCTTATCATTTCTATGACAGTTCATTGCCATTCAGCCGGCTGTGAGATAAGATAAGAGTGAGTGATTGGATTATCTTGAAGTAAGATAATCTATATGGCGCTTCATGCCGCTAAAGTAGGATTTATATTTCTGCAGGCAACTGTCAGTTTAAACACCACGCAGTCTCTTTAATATTTGACGATGTTCCTTTTGAATTTTGTATGGCTTTCGCAGTGCTGCAAATGCAAACTAAGCTACTGATATGTGACGAATTCCCTGCTTCTGATTTCACACGAGATTTTGTGCAACAGGAAATATTAATTTATTTGAAATGTTTGTTTACGAATTAAATCTGTAAAAATGTAAATGTGGTGCTTGAGTGTGTTAGTCTACAAAGCTTATAAGAAAATTTCTTACTTTATTGTTTTCATCGGTTTGTCTTGCCATAGTCAACTAAAGGCATGATTTATAAATCTAATTATCAAATCAGAATTTGTAGTTCCTCTTCCGTACCACGGTCACACGAATACTTCTGTTTCTAGTGGCTCTTAAATTGAATTAATTGCTTCGAAGAAACCCATGGTCTGGGTGCGATCATATAGCGGTCGCAGCCCAGTGTGGTGTGCTAACATAATGCTCTCTTTGGATTAGAGATTATAAGTTCACAGCTTTAATTCAATAGAAACCTCTTAGTGAAAAAATAAAATGAATATGTGTCATATTTGACTTGTAACGGTTCAAGTGAAATTTCAAATCTGGTAAAAGTTACATGCGCCAATCTTTTTGTGTATCTCTCTAGTATCACAAATCAAACATTGACTCTACTGCATTACTTTCCGAAAAACACTCCTCCACCTGCCCATCAAGCAGACAGTTAAAGAAAGTACTTAGTTCATAGATATTTGTGAATAAGATAAAAAAAAGAAACAAACAGAATCCCAAATAAAATGTTGGCAAACATGTGCTTCTTTAATCAAGCGCACAAAGCCGTCCAAAAGGAAAAAAAGAAGTTAATAAATAAATATGCATTAAGGAAACGTAGCAAAGCGAAAAAAATATTTGCACCAAAATTTATATATGTATACATACCTAAATACTAATTTTAATAAGGGATTTTTTTGAGGATGTTTTTTTTACGTTTTCTGTGTTAATATGAATTTAAAATATTTTTAAATCTACGCAAAAAAAAAACATGTAAATACATCTGAATAATAATTTTAAGGGCAGATTCATAAGAAGTGTTAAAACACAATGACGGCGATTGAATCGAATTTGTTTTGTTTTCATTTAGTACTACTTACTCGTTTTGCTTCTGTGTTTTTTTACAAAAAGATCTTCCAGAAAAAAAAAAAAAACAAAAAATAAAAGTCTCCGATGTTGTTGTTTATTCTCAAAAAAAAGAAACAAACTAAAATATTTGATGATGTATATAGTTTTTAAATATACATTTGAATACATATGTATGTATAGCTTATCACTGCATTTAATTTATATTAAAAAAGGAAATCAGCATAATTTACACATGATGTTGTTTGGAATTTATTTAATTTTTTTTAATGTGTTCTGTGAGGAAAAAAATATAAGTTAGTAATGATGTTTTTTGATTTTTTTTTCGTTATTGTCATTAATCATCCCCACAAAAAGAAAGAAAATATATATTGAAATATTGTTCCTATAAAGAGAAAACAAAAAAAAAGCATATTCATTAAACGTTAAACAAATCAAAATAATTTTATTTATCTTTAAATGGGGCGGTAATCATCACATTAAAAAAAGAAACAAACGATTATAGAGTTATATATTTAAGGCGGAAAAAATAAAAATGAAAAAAAAAAAAAGAATCCTGTATACAATCAGTCCATTATTAAGAATATTATTCCTTAATAACAAAAAAAAAAAAAGAATATTTTTCAATGATAAAAGAAATTATAAAAAAAAAACATAATATTTACACATAAAACTGTTTTTAAATAAAAATTATATAAAATGTAAATTTGGTTGTAGATTTCTTAGTTGAATTTCTTCTTTTTCTTACTCACTTTATATCTAAAATTCTGGACGACGCTTTTAGACTTCCACTGTCAGTGTCCGATTGTGAACAGTGCTTGACGTTGGTTTGTGGGTGCAAGCTGTAAGTTCCTTTTTGAACAACGACTAGAGTAAGAGTTGTAGAAAAAGAAACAAATGGAGCAAACGCTGTCTTTTGTGTGGGCGAAAAATTTATTGCTAGGAATTTATTAAAGGAGGCAAGTCTTTTAAAATCACCAATAGAGTAAGGGGGAATTGTTGGCAGAAAAACAAACACAGCTTCGCCGACGAAAAAAAAAAACGAATTTATTGTTGCATAATACAGGCCGGTTACTAACAAGAGTAAGGATTTAATGATTACATTGAGTAATTCATACCAAGCTTAGCTAAAATTATTTGTAATTGTAATTGAAAATACCACAATTACCAATTACTGTATAAATAATTGAAGTCTTTTTAGTTACAATTATAAGTAATTGTTATTGAAAATTTTCAATTACACATTACAACAAATTCAATTACACAGCAAAAGCAATAGCAAATTTGATTGACTTTTAAGGTAAAAATTGAATCACTACGGCGTCTCGACCATCACGTTTTCCTCTCAATAGCGTGAGTGTAAATGAGATAAAAGTAATTGAAATTTTCAATTGCATGTAGTTTGTAATTGTAATTCAAAAAAAATCTATTAAAATTATTATTAAAATTACATTGCAACTGCCTACAACGCAGCCACCTACACCTATAAAATATGTTTTAACTTTTATTTATCCTGATAAAGCTTGTGGTAAAAAAAGCAAATCTTCAGATTCAAATGAGCTTAACTTAGTATCAGATTGGACATGAACACTTCGTTGTTAAATTTTTATACGTAACCGAAAAGCCGTATCAAAAGCATCAAAAAGATTTGTTTTGTTTTTATTTGTTTCTATGCTTGTGCTTGTAGGCCAATAATTGCTTTGCTCTCAAAATTTCGAATTAAGTCAATTTTAAACTTCCTAGTGCTTTGACAATCCTTATAACATTTACTAACAATTCTATACCTCCCACTCTAGTATCTCTTCGAGCAAGTATGGCACACGAAAGGTGTCATTTGTGTAACGGAGCCCCGTAGGGTGTCCGCCGTCACATTGGCCGACCGAGTTGCAGCAGAACGTGGCGAATTAGTTGGAGACACAGTTGGAGTATCGGTTCGGTTCATTGACAAATGTTCCAACAACACAGCTATTAAGGTAAGACTCATAATCACGACCAAAGAAACCATTCCTCACGACACCCTCTCTTTGCAGTACATGACTGAAGGCATTTTACTCCGTGAGATGCTTGCTGATCCCCTCCTAACTCAGTATGGCGTAATTATGATTGACGAAGCTCATGAGCGCAACACTCTTACAGACACCGCACTGGGTCTCTTGAAGAAGATCATTAAAAAACGTGAATCCCTGAAAGTAGTTATAGCCTCTGCCACCATCGATGCGGAGTTCTTTAAGGACTTTTTCAATATGAAGTCGAAGAAGCAGCCAAAAGACACGAGCGTCATGCTGTCGGTTGAAGGACGCATGCATCCTGTGAGTACATTTTACTTGCGTGAACCTTGTCCGGATTACGTGAAAGAGACAGTTAATACGATATGGAAAATTCACAAAAACGAACCTGCTGGAGATGTCCTAGCTTTTCTCACTGGGCAGGAGGAAGTGCTCCAAGCTTTTGATCTGCTTCACGAATTTCGGATCGCCGAGAATCTAGACAACATACAAATCCTACCCATGTATGGTACTCTGCCGAACAATGACCAGCTGAAGGTGTTCTTCACTCCACCGAAACAAACGCGGAAAGTTGTTATTGCCACAAACATCGCTGAGACTTCAATCACGATTCCTGGAATAGTTTATGGTAAGTTAACTAGAGAAACGATTTGTTCCACTGCTTATGCACACTATGTCTTTTCTTTTAGTTATTGATTGTGGATTTGTAAAGCTGAAGTGGTATAACGCGGAGAGCTGCACCGACAGCTTAGTCGTTGTTCCGGTGAGCAAGGCTGCAGCACAGCAAAGATCTGGTCGTGCTGGTCGTGTCCGTGCCGGAAAAGTATATCGACTCTACACTGAAGCAGACTACGACAACTTACCGGACCAAACACCGCCGGAGATGCGTCGAACCGACCTCTCTTCGACTGTTCTGCATCTGAAAGCTCTCGGGATTGACAACGTGCTTCGATTTAACTTCCCATCACCTCCGCCAGCGAAGAATCTACTTGCTGCTCTTGAAACTCTGTACGCTCTGGGTAAGCAAAGTCACCGGTACGAAAAACGATTCTTCATACTTCTCTTACACAGATGCCCTTGACGAAGTGGGCGATCTAACGAAACCAATTGGATACCTTCTCGCTGAAATGCCCTTTTCTGCAATGATGGGTAAAATGCTCTACGTAGCCGGACAGATGGGATGCAGTGAAGAGATCCTCACAATAATAGCCATGCTTCAAGTACAATCTGTATTCTCAAAGCCCACCACCGGACAGGGACAGATCAAACAAAGAGTAGCCAAGAGAAGCTTTGAAGCTGCTGAAGGCGATCTCATCACACTACTTAATGTCTACACGGCATTCGTGGACGACGGTAGGACAAAGGAGTTTTGCGGACGGCATTACTTGATTTACCGACACCTCAAAAGAGCCTATGAGCTTCGAAATCAGCTCCTTCACTTGGTCCAATCTAAACTCGGCATTCCGATGTTCTCTTGCAAAGGAAACGTTGAACTGTTGTGCCGGTGCATAACGGCGGGATTCTTCCCGAATGCAGCCTATCTCCATCACTCAGGCGTCTATAAGACCGTGCGAGGAAATACAGAACTTAATGTGCATCCATTGTCCACACTCTACACACTTCGACCGCCACAGTACGTGATTTACTGTGAACTAATGCAAACAACAAAACTCTTCATGAAGGACCTGACTGTCATTCAAAGTGACTGGCTGACGGAACTAGCTCCACATTATTATCATAAAACGACTGCAAAAGATTGAATTTTAATGAAATATGAAAAGAAATGTTGAAATAATGAGAAATTATACGTTGATTGCAAAAAAAACTTTTTTTTGTTGAATGCCATTTGAAGCCAAAGAGATGTTTCCTGTACCAACTTTTGAGAAATTATATTCAAATAGTTTAAAAACGATTCTTTTTTTATCTGAATTCAAATTTTATTAACAATATACGTCACTTGCATTCCAGTTGTATGCAATAAAACAAAGCATATGGTCTTTTAAAATTTCATATCAACCCAGTTGATCAATATCTTGCCACACTATAGTTTATGGCTTTAGCTCCTTAAATGACATATGTGTAGTTTATGATGTTGATTGTGGCGTTATAAAGGTGAGATAAAACATTGTTTAATATTTATGCCTATCTTGAGCATTCCTACGGTATTCAGGTTGGTGGGTTTTACCCCTGAAGTACCTTTAAATTGAACGTGCTGGTGGAATTGCATTAATTGTGATAAGCGTTTGCCATTGCGTTAACTATGTTTGCATTGCAGCTGCAATAAGTTTTGCTGTACATTGCGTTGGTAAATAATTTAAAAAGTGCGGGTGGGTGCGTCATTAAAGTGAATATAATTGAGTTGAGTTTAAATGCTATTCAATGTTCATACAATGTTGAACTTTGTAATCTATACAGAGTAGTTTAAATGTGCTAAAAGGTTTTTATATAATAAATCAGTAAATCACCAATTGTGGAGTACCAAAGCGTCTTCCAAAATTCTTTGTTAGAACAATTCGAAACAAAATCTGACAAGTAAGACAGCAGAGTTGTTATTATTATCATTATATTATTATTATTATTATAATAATGTTATTAAATTGCAAGTGAATTACAATTTAATGCAATACTAGTATTGGCTGCCAGGGCCTTCAACTAGTTGGTTTTTCAATGTAGGTTGTTAAATGAGTTTTGCGATGTTGAGGTTATCGATGATTTGGTAAACAAGTTCTATGTTTTCCCTGTTTACATGTGTGAGGAGATATGTAAGGCTATGGTTGGAAAATTTTTTGGTTGTGGTTATAACTTTTTTGCAGGTGAGAAAATGAGATATTGTGAGTGTGAGGTTTTGATCACAGAGGTGACAGATAGGGGGTAATTCCTTGTGGAAGAGGTGTTTGTGGGTGATATAACTATGTCCAAGTCGAAGTCGGGTGTAGATTTGGATCTGCTTTTGGGCGATGTTATTGGGATAGATTGGTTTAATGCCGTCGGGGTTGAGCTGTTTGTAGGTGTGATTGTAGGATGACCAGGAGGTTTTCCTATTATGTTTCCAGTTATTGTGGATGAGTTTATTAATATCTGTTTTACTGTATTGGTAGAACATTTTGAGTGGCTGTTTTGTTGCTGTTTTTGCTTCCAGATCTGCGGCTTCGTTGCCTTTGATGCCGATATGACCGGGAATCCAGGCGATTTTTAGATTGTCACTGCTGCAGATGAGGAGGTCACGGATAGAATTAATAATTGCTATTGGGGATGTAATGTTCTTAATGGCTGAGATTGCTGATTGGCTATCTGAGAAGATTATGGTTTTTTTTTTTGTACTGAGTTTTATGGCTTGGAGAATGGCGAAAGCTTCTGCAGTGAATATTGATGTATAGTGCGGAAGAAGGCCTTTCGAGAGTACTAAGGTACTTTCGTTGACCACGGCAAATGAGGTGAAGGTGTCGGTTTTAGAGGCATCTGTAAACAAAAAGTTCCAGCCAAGTGATTTGTATTTGTCGGAGATGCTTGAATAGAGGGCTTTGAAGATAAGATCGTTGGTTTGGGATTTGGTGTAACTACAGAGGTCTGTGATTAGTTGGCGGCTGCAAAGCTCCCATGGAGGTTGGCTATTGCTTTTGGGGTTTTGGATGGATATGGGAATATTTAGGTCTCTTGCTGAGGCTATGACGTTGAATATGGTTGATTGGATTTTCGGAGGTCGAATACGATTTACGGTCTTTGTTATAGTTTTGTGGATAGCAGATGGGTATTTGGAGCTTATTTTGTGAATGATCGAAGAGGTGAGGTTCCCAAATCTTTCTGCAAGACTAGGGAGTCCTGCTTCGGTCAGAATGTTTTTGATGGGTGTAGAGCGGAGAGCTCTCATGCTTGTTCGGATGGCGGTGTGATAGGGTGTGGCTAAGAGTTGTATGCACGATTTGGAGCATTTTCCATAGATAGGAAGTCCATAGTCTATTTTTGAAAGTACGATGGATTTTGTTAAATGGATGAGGGAGTTTATATTAGATCTGCTATTTTTCGCCGATAGATATTTTATAATATTAACTCTGGCTGTGAGGCTTTTTTTTATATAAAGGCAGTGGTTTCGGAAATCAAACCTTGAATTGAAGACTAGCCCAAGAATTTTTAGGCAGTTTGTGTTCTGTATTTGGGTATTGTTTATGCAGAGTTCTATTGTTTTGTTACATGAGTGTTTTTTGCAAATATGGAAGATGATGGATTTGGAGAGCGAAATGGATGCACCTGAGTAATCGCACCATTCTTGGAGGGCAAGGATGATGCGGGTGAACGTGTTACTGACTTCAAGAAGGTCTTTGGATTTAGAAAAAATGAAAAGATCGTCCGCGTAGAGCGAGTGGTCTATGGATGGAAGGATGTCTATTGTTTTACTTATTTCGTTGAAGGCTATAAGGAATAGGACTACCGAGAGGGATGATCCTTGTGGAATACCGTTTTTTAGTTGGTGTGGATTGGAATGGGTGTTGGAGACCTTGACTCGAAAGTGTCTGTTGCACAAAAAAGATTTGATGAAAGTGAAGATTTTGGGACCAATTTTCCATTTTATGAGTTGGTTTAGTATGACGTGCATACCTATTCTATCGAACGCCTTATCGAAGTCTAAGCTTAGAACAGACGCGTGGTTTCTCTCTGACAGCGTCGAGGAGATGAAGTGGTCAATTTGGAGGAGCGCATCAAGGGTAGATGTTCCTCTTCTGAAAGCGGCTTGTCGGTTGTCTAATAGTTTGTCTTTCGAGAGAAACCAGAAAAGACGTTTGGCGATAATTTTTTCAAGGATTTTGCTTGTGCAGGGAAGGAGAGAGATTGGGCGGTATCCCGTAGTAGAGGAAGGATTATTGTTGGGTTTAGGTATCGGAATGATGGTTGCAACTTTGAAAGAATGTGGGATGGTTCCTGAATTAAAAATGTTATTGAAAAGCGACAATAGTCGTGTTTTCAAAACTGGGGGGGAATTTTTTAGCATAGCGTATGAGATACGATCGAAACCTGGTGTTTTGCCCTTTGCAGTGTTTAAGCACGATATGAGTTCGATCATTTTTATTTTAGTTTCTATTGTCGTAGCTGTAGGAGAGGGATTGAAGGAGGGATGGGTGGCGTTGAGTATTATATACTTTTCCTGAATGAATTTTGAAGTAAAATTTGAGTCGTCAGAAAGCTTTTCCCAAGTCTGGGCAAAGTGATCGGCTATTTCTGTTGGACAGGTAAGGGTTGTGGCGCTAGTTTTTATGGTTTGGATGGTGGTTGGTATATATGTACCTGTTAATTTTTTTATGTCTGCCCAAAGCTTACGCGATTTGCAGTTAGGGTTTATATGGGCTGTGAATTTTTCGAAGCAGATCTTTTTTTCAGTTTTAACTGTTTGTCGGAATTTAGCGTTAAGCTTTCTATACAGAATGAGATTGGTGTCAGTGGGGAATTTCTGGAATCTATGAAAAGCCTTTTGTTTGTAGTTCCGGAGGTCGCTGATCTCTTTATTCCACCAGGGAACTGTCTTCCTGTGAAGCTTCCCAGTCGTTTGGGGGATGGCTACGTTGGCTGCTGTTCGTATGGATTTGTGGATAAGTGCGGATTCTCTATTGATATTCGGCGATTCTAACCTTTTAGAAAGTTCGTTTGATACTGTGGTACCGTAAAGGTCCCAGTTGGCTCTGTCGAGCAGGAATTTTGTTGTGTGCTTTATGTGGGAGTTGTAGGGGCCACATGTGAGAGTGATGAAGATAGGGAAGTGGTCACTGCCTGATAGGTTGTCTGAGATAGCCCAGGTGGTTTTCGGTAGGAGAGAGGGAGAGATCAGGGACAAGTCAACATGCGTGAATGTTCTGTGTGTGGAGAAATGGGTGTGGCGGCCGTCGTTGAGAACTGCTAGCCCTGAATTGTTGATGAAGTGGTCTATTATTTTTCCGCGCTTGTTATGTTTGTCAGAACCCCAGGTAGGACTCCATGCGTTGAAGTCGCCGGTGATAATGACTGGTGTGTTTATGTTGATTAGTATATTGTCAAGATCTGACGACGAAAAGTGTTGATCGGGTGGAATGTATAAGGAGATTATGGTGAGCTTGATTTTCAGGGTTAATTCGACTGCTATTGTTGATATGTTGGAATTTATGTTAAGAAATGTATGTGGGATGGACTTGTGGATCAGAAGGCCGACACCTTGTTTTGAAGCGGTGATTGCGTCCAGATTGTGGAAGGATGCTGAATATTGTTTTGGAGGAATAGGTTGGAGGTTAGGTTTGATATGTGTTTCTTGTAGTGATATTACAGCAGGGTTGTGCTCATTTATGAGTAGTTGTAGTTCATGGTAGTTGTTGAAGAAACCGTTTAGGTTCCATTGGAGGATTTTGATAGATGATTTGGTTGTGTAGGGGTTCAGATTGTGTTTCGGGGCATTGGTGTTAGATATATTTTGTGAGATGGGACTCTGTCGTCCAGCCCTCGAAACATTCGGACTCCGGTTGGAGTTCGGATGTTTCGAAGCCTGGACAACAGAGACAGGTTGTGGAGTCGGATGGTTAGTATTAGTTGTCATCATCGTCAATTTTGACAGGGGGATCTAAGAAATATTTGTTGGTTTTAATGAGTGTTTGTGTGATTGTGTTGATTTTGTTGTCAGGCATTGTTTGTGTTGGGTTGGTTAAAATTCGCGTAGTGGTGTTAGTGTTTAAATTTTGTGTGTTAGGATAGGCTGTGCTTGTGGCAAGCTTGAAAGATGTCGTAGAGGGTTGTGGAGTGGCTGAGTTTCTGCTTACGGTGGTAGAGGTGGTGCTGGGACTAGTGATGGGCTGATTTTTATTGTTGTGTGGTTGTGGGTTTTTTGGTTGCGAAACTGATGGCGTAGGGGTAGAGGTTGCGGTCACGTTGGGAGCTTGTGCTTTGATTGTTTCGATAGGTTTGTTGCGCGTTACGCAGTTATTTGGGAGTGTGGCAGGTGCAATTGGTTGGGATGCGTTTTTATAGATTGCGGCGTAGGATACGGAGGTTGTAGGGCTGGGGTTTTGTTCCCTGAAAGTCTGCTTCGCCTCGGCCATGGTGCATTTTTTCATTGTTTTTATCTTGAGTATCTCCTTGGCTTGAAGATACCGCTTGCATGTTTTTGATGACGATGGGTGGTCTTCTTGGCAGTTTGCGCACAAAGTGCGTGTGCAGCTGCTGGGATTGTGTGGGGGAAGGTTGCAGTTGGCGCACGATGGGCTGCTTTTGCACCTTTTGGCCGTGTGGCCGAGGAGCTGACAATTTTGGCAACGCATGGGATTGGGAAAATATTCGTTTACGTTGACTGTATACCAGCCAATGTGAACTGATGTTGGTGGTCGATAAAGGTCGAAAGTTAATAACACTAGACCAGTGGCCCGTTGATTGCCGTCTGTTGTTTTTTTGAATTTATATACGTCTGTGACGCCTTGTGACTTCATTTCCTTTATTATTTCTTGTTCTGGAACGTTAATTAAGCAGGGAGCGTATACTGTGCCCTTACAGGCATTTAGGCTATGGTGGTATGTTATGTTTACCGGACAGATATTAGCGAGGGTTTTTTGTTTGATGAAAAGTTCCGCTATCTTTTGTGATCTGGTTAGGATCAGAAGATTGCCGTCGCGGAGTTGCGTTATGTTATCATATGCCGTGCTAATACCGTCTATGGCTTTTTTCAATAAAAAGACGCTATAGTTGGATAGCGGTTTTTCTGGGGTGGTAGGAGCGATAACTATAAATTTGGGGTTAGAAGGGGCTTGGGTTGTGGAGTTAAAAGGAGTGTAGGTTGTCTTTTTTCTTTTATTATGCTTGGGTTCGGTAAGCGTCTCGAAATCGAGCTCGCTGAACCGGTTACCCGTCAAAACACGTGGCCCTGAGGCCATTGGAAGCACGAAAACTATCACTCTTTATGGATTTCGGTCTATTCACTTGGTAATTAGTGTTGTACGGAAATGAAGGTTAACTGTTTTGGGGTTTTCCCGTGTGTAGATTGCCTGCGGTAGGTAATTAGTGTTAAGTACTTTATGATATCAGAGACGATGCAAAAAGTGACCGGGAGCGAATACCGAACGATGTTGCCGCTTCGGAAGCTAGACGGTGACTGAATTATTATCATTATAAATTCATTCAATTGTAGATAAATCACAAATTTAATAGCTTATGATACAATTGATATTTAAAAATAAACTCCGCAAAAGGAAAGCATAGTAATTCAAATGTGGAATAAAGTAACCACCAAAAGAAATTTCTGGAACTTTCTTTTTTAACAGAATGTTAGACTGATTAGCAGCATACTTTGGATGTAGTTGCTTTTTTCGTGTAAAAGGAAACAAAAGTTGACTAAAATGTTGCACGCAACCATGGTTTAACTTAAGTATAATTTTGTCAACAGCATGAGTATAAATTCAATAAATTAAATCGATAGTCGTCGCATCTTTTATTCTACCACTGTGACCAGATGTGAACATCTTCCTCAAGCTGGAGCACACGCATATAGAATTAAGTAAGATCGCAACATTTAAAATATTGTTTTTCTTGTTTGAGGCCATTATTACACAAGGAACTTGTGTTTCTTGCTCCCTCTGTGTACTAAAAATAGCTAGCCTTTCGTCACTTCAACAGCTGGAGTGCACTTCATAACAGAAATATGATTTTAGATGCTTTCATTTTTGTAGCAGTCTCGAGGCAGGAAGAGTAGTCCAGCCAATAATCTGCCGGCTGCCGGCTGACAGCAGGTGTAATATTTTAGATACAATGAAATATTTTTGAATCTCAAGAGCTAAAGAATGTGATCAATTAAAGTATTAAGTGGATAATTAAAGACCTCTCAGAAAGGGCTCATAATGGATAACTTACTGAGAGCATTATTGGAAGTAGAAACCTACTGTGAAGCTAGTTTTTGATATTTCTTTTGGGTGGAAAACTAGGTTGACCTAAATGTATCGATCATGACTCTGTTTTATTATATGTTGTTATACATTGTCAGCGATAAAAGTTTAACAATGTGACAATTTCAGCACTTATTTGTTACGAAAAACGCGCGCTTCTTCTTTTTCACCTTTTTATAAAAGGTTATAGTTTGTAAAGGGAATTCAAACAGATCGTAGCTTAAATTAAGGTATAGACTGGAAGCTATTATCAACAACTTTCTGTTTTTGTTATGGACAGTAAATGTAATTAGTCGATCACACAGCTGACCGAATTTTCTTTGTAGTAATAACTTATTGGCTCCCAATAGGCAGTTACGCTGCCCTAGCTACCTGAAAGACCAAAGTCGTGTTCTACAACACTCTTATCCTGCTAGGTCTTGTACTTACCCTAAGCTGAACAATTCAGCAAAACAGATCCCTGGCTTCGGAAAAAAAATGCTGCCTCGAAAAATTCAGTTCGGTCTATGACGAAGAAAAGATACTACCACGAGATCTATGCGCTGTACAAAGTTGTAGAATCCAGAAGACAAAAATCCGTCGACTGCAATGGTTTGACCACATCCAGCGAATCGACACTAAAGAGAGTCCCTCGCAGACAGGTCTTCCAGAAGACCACATTAGCTCAAGTAAAGGCATTTTAAGTAACGCAATATACTACTGGCTATACCTCAGATAATTTTTAAGTGCGCTTTCTTGTAGAGGCAAGCGTTTTGCGAAGTGATTTGGTCGTGTAGCCTATTCAATAGCACAATGGACTGGTCAATGTCGCCAGAGACTTATATACGACTGAACATTTTATTTGCCTATCCTATGTGGTGCTTTTGAGGGTGTTTGTTTTTCTATTTAAACAAATGTAAATGACTAAAACACGTAAACCGTAAATCGGCTAATGTAGTTAGATCAGTCATCGACCGTGGCGGACCTTGCATTATTGACTCTGCGCTTGAACAATTGATTTCCGTAGCTCATTGCTGGTGACACTAAAATTTTTTCGGCTCTTCTCGCTATGAACAAGTATTTTGGAAAAATCATTCAGTATAAATTTGGTTAATACTTTACTCAGTTTTTTTTTCGATTATCAGCGGAAAGCTGAAATTATGCAAAATGGTTAGTAATTTATGTAAAATTTTGTTTTTATTTTCCATATATCTCCACGAATCAACGGTAGCGTTTACAGCTGAATTATGTTAATTGCTACTAAAAAGAGGCAAATTAACACACAAGTCAAGCAGCCCAGTAACACGGTGAACCCTATCATCACATCGCGGTATTGGCAAACGATCCGTGCAAACAAAGCTTTGTGGTATTGCTTGGCGTTCGGTTGGAAATCGAGAGAAGCTGCAGTCAAGGAGCAACACTCCAACGCGTTCCAAAAGAAAACAAAAATTAACAAATTCATTGCAGCGGTAAAATCGAAATTAGGTCAATTCTGGACAGAAATCCCAGTCGGTCACTGGAATATCAGTCTTTTGTTAGTCTTCTTAAGAAGATGCATTGTTCGATGTGAGAACAGCCACGGTATAAAAAGCAGATTCAACAAGTTATTTTGAAATTATTGCAAGATGAAGTGTTACTGCTGTTGGTTGTGGACTTTTGTGTTATTCTTAGTGAATTTTGTGACAGGCTCTAGTGGAGACCGAAACGATTTTTTGACTTTGATGGCAAGTGCAAGTGGGGATCGAAATGAGTTGATTAGAGATCCGTCAACGGAGGGGCTAAGTGCAAGTGATGTGGCTCTGAGGACTTTCAGTGAAGACGTTATTCGAAAAAATTTGGTGTTTCATTATTACAAGTGAGTTCAAAAAGTGCGTGGGAGAGTTAAACGTACACGGTTTAACATTGCAGGAAATTAGGCAATGACATAGTTTTAATCTTCGAAAAGCATATTCAGTTGGAAATTTTTAATTTTGCCATACAAAGCCATTGGGAGTAGGAGTATTTTTTGGACAGTCATATTAAGAAAGTTATGACAATACTTGGAAGCTACTAATTGTTGTGATATAAAATTATTAACAGATTTTTGTTACTTTCGATTAAGTTACACCATTGACTGGCTGGAAAATGTTGGGACATTTCTTCATTTAACACTTCGGTGTTAGATCTACTTGTGAAACCGGGCTAAATTTTCTTGTTTCTTCGTTGTTTTTAATTATTATTCAATTACATTTATTAATTGATTCTTCTTCTTAAGTAAATTCTTCTGTAAGTAAATTAATGTTGCTGTACGATAATTTAGCTTCGAATTTTCAGTGCAACAAAACTACTGTATGCTATAACACATCTTTACAAAGAAATAAGGTACTTCTAAACTTCTTTTTTTTTCTGTGGCCTAACAGCCCGCTGAGGCTAGACCCAGCTTGGCGTATTTATAATTTGACATATTTGGGGACGACCTACTGTTTAAAACCGGTTCCGAACGACGAATTGCGAAAGCGTCACTAATTTATCATTTACAAGATTCGCATTGAGCACGCTCTGTGGCCCTAGTAAAGTGATGGTTGCTTGGGCTTCTTCTTCTAGAGATTTGTGCATTGTCTGGGGTTCGTTTCGTATCCACAACTGTGAGTTTCTGGTAAACACAACTCTATTCCGAACCTGCCATTTTAGAGACTTATACTTCATCGTTAGTTGTAAACTTTTATTTTATCTTTATAATTATCTTCCTACTCCGACGCGCGCAGTCAGAACACTAACATATTATCCTAAACAAAATCAATCACCAAATTGCCTTCTTGGATTCGATCACAGTCAAATTGAAGTTCTGTTGTCCTACGTATCATAACCTTAACGTATTATTTAACCTAAAGTATTATTTCTGACTTTTAATTTCCGTTAACTTTTTATCAGTTTCATTATATTATTATTATTATTATAGACTTTAATAATCCATTTTTTTTTTCAATACAATTAATTCAATAATTACAAATTTGTAGACTAGGTATCATAAAAAGTTAAATATTAATAAGTAAAGGCATAATATTATTTTAATTTATAATTCAATGCCGGATATAAGCCTCCTCCAATGTTTTCCAAGCATTTTCATCTTTGGCCATTCTTTCCCACGTATTGCACATTCCGCATATATCGTCCCGCCAACGTTTGATCTGTCTTCCGGCTCTTCTTATACCATTTCTTGGGATCCATTGTTGCTTTAGAGGTCCAACGGTTATCAACATGGCCAGAACAGTTCCATTTTTGCTGTTTTGCCTTTTCAACCGCATCTGTGAAGTGCGTCGTATTTCTAATGGTTACATTTCGTATTCGTTGTCTTCTGAATATTTTTACTTGTAGCTCATATAGTTTCTTAATTATCACGTAAAATTGTTTAAATATGATTTTCAACACTGTAATCCAAATACAAATGCCGTTTCTATTCTTTAGCAATTGTTCTTCATTGTCCAATATTTTTGTTTTTAATCTGCATTATTAACTCCATCATTCTACATAGTACTTTAAGAATATTTAATAATTAAAAATAAAATAACTTTTTAAAACGATATGAACGACTAATGCTTATTTTTTACAGAAATGGAAATAAAACATTTGAAGATAAAGGCTTACAGGCGAACTTAACACAAACCGGATGCTTACCAACGGATAAATTTGCCTTTATTATTCATGGTTGGGGACAGGATTGTGGAATCGATTGGATTCCGAAATTGACCGAAAGTAAGTGTTAAGTTTAATATCAAACGCAGTAGATGAATGGTAACGATAATAAGACTGAAGAAAGATAATTTTACAAGGAAAAGTTTTAGGTGTTGAGTGTATCTTAGAATATGCTAGGATAGCCAGCTTCCAGTCAATCCCAATGACAAATGTTGATCAATATTGCATCAGCTATTTTATCGAGCTCTAGGTGGCAATCTTGTTTCCACTGACTAGGCAGAAGGACTTAGATGCCAGAGGGTTACTTAGAAGTTAGTATGACTTGAAATTCGCTACTTATTTCAACCATTTGAAAAAACAGCTACCAATCACTAAGCATCTGGTTATTATTGACGCTGGGCAATCGTAAAATACGTGCCTTAGTATTATGATTGCGGACGAGTTATGTTCATTAGGAAAATATAATCACTCAATTCTTGATTCTATTTTAGTATTAAATTTACTTTTAGGGTTTTGTCCAAAAGGAAAAAATTAAGCTCTTATAGAATCACTACGATGTCTGTCTGTATATCCCCGGGACAAAACTGCCTATAATTTTTAAGCCGCTTGTAGTTAAGGGATGAGACCTGGAGTGAAGATGTATCTCACTAACTCAAAAATAAATGTTGATTTGTTTACCTCAAACACCCAATATCCACCTTATTACCCTTTAAAGAGGGTGGTGTCTAAGTTACGAAAATATGTACAAGTCTGTCGTAGGGTTTCTGCCTTACTAAGTGGGAAGGCATTAGGGGCCTTCCCAATGAATTCTACTTTTTAATAATGTGACAGATGATGTATTTCACTTACTTAAAAAAAAGTTCTAAAGAGATTAAAAAAAGTTTTCAATTAGTTTAAATTGAAAAAAAAAAACAAAAACAAAAAAACATTTTTTTTGTTCTTAATGTTTGTTTTGAACATCGTTAGATAGAGGATGGCACATCACATCAAAAAATGTTAACACGGTAAACGTTTTACAGTTATTTGGTAATGCGTTCTTAATCAACAAACTTTCATAACATTCATTAATAATCATGAACCCACCTTATTTTCTACCATAGTTGATCGAAAAATTTTAAGGAAATAAGTATTACAGAAGTTGAGGAACCATGTTCTGAAATGTGTGCCCTGATGCAATTTTCCACTCACAATTATTTCGGGCACTTTGGTATTGATAGTTTTCAAGTTATTGGTCCGAAGCTGTAAAACGAAAATGCAAAGCCTGCGGATCTCTAATCAACTGCGCGTGACTGTGACTAGTGCTTGACAGATTTTATTAATTTCGCCAAGTCCAACAATTGATTCCAATTGAGTTTAAGTTACTTCCGCTTGTATAAATCTTAAAAAAGCTTAGACATTGTCAACGAATCAAACTTTTTGTGGTTTTAAGCAGTGAGATTCGGTTAAGAACTTCATCTCTCATCATTCTTGTCCAAGACTAGTTTCTATGACAAACAAAACCAAACATTTTCTTCAATTAATTTCGAATTTAAATTTTAAATCTAAGAGCCAAGGTTTTATTCCTTTGTTTGGGTTACTAAACTTTTGGTTATTCTATTTACACGGTAGCGACGACAGATTTGTCAAATCAAACGAAGTGAAGCTTTGTCTAAATAGCAATAGAAAGAAATTTTTAGGTGACGGAACTCTATGGCTATTCTTAAACAGATTCAAACACTTAAAATGGTTTGACTTTTTACTGATCTTTTATGTGCTCTTTTTATGCATCCCTTTGAAGATCAACGAATGGCTGCAGTCTAACTGGAGCTTCCCATTTTGTGTTAGCAAAACCAGAATATGAATTATAATATTTTAATAATAATTAGGTGGCGCTACAACCCGTTGAGGGCCAGAGCCTAGCTTTTCAGATGAAATTAAATGGAATAGAGCTGAAGGTCATAGCAGCCACGATTCTATATATTAGCTTGTAATTTAAATCACCTGTTAATAAATAATAAATAAATAAATAAGATAAAAATAAATTGAATAAAAATAAGCTTTTTGAGGTCACAGTGACACGGCTGCTGAAGATATTTCTTGCCTACTATCTACTTCCTTCTTTTAAAGAGACTTAGACTATCTCGTTCTGACTCGTTTGCTTTTCAGAACTCACCGCTCGTCGAGGAGGCTGCATAGTTTGCATTGACTACGGATCTTACAAAAAAGATTCTTACCTCCGACTATTACGCTACTTCCAGCCGATGAGCAAAGTCATCACCGAAAAACTGCTGGAGCTCCAGAGCCAAGGACTTAATGCAAGCCGAGCCTACATGTTCGGCTTTAGCTTGGGTGGACAGATGGCTTCGACAATCGGTAAACAATTTGGACCAAAGCCCATCAAACAAGTAGACAGTAAGTTTATCCACTCTAGCTTTGAGCATAGTCCTAAACCTCTTAACGTACAGCTTGCGACATGGCTGGACCTGGATTTGACTTCCGAAGAGCGGCTGATCACCGAGGCGCTGCCGAACAGGTCAACTGTTGGCACACTAGTCGCAATAAGGGAACTCGCTTCTACGCCTGCCACCAGAATGTTCGCTTCGGGAACTGCGGCCATAGTCAGCCGGGAGAGAACGGCTTGCTGTCATCGCACGGTCTCTGTGTGCTGTACTACATCAACGCCTTTGACTACCCGTTCTACGCAACGCTCCAGCCGACTAGATGCCTGTCTCGGAACCCGGCGGTGTTTATGCCAAGCAACTACACAGTTGGATACAAGGAGGATAACAAAACGTAAGTTGGGTATTTTTTGAAAATGAATTCATTTGATAGGACTTTTCTTTTAGTTCCATTGCTGGGGAGATATTTGTTCCGACCAGTGACCGGTTTCCGTACAATTTGCCGTTGGAGCAGGTCCTGCAGCTAAGCAGCCTAACCGTGGGGAACGTTCTTCTCGAAGGCAACCCCACTCGGAGGCCCTATCGACGACGGTTTCCGCTGTTGGCCAGGAACAGATTGCGGCTAAGGAATCGGGCTTAAGATAGGTTAAGGTTTTTACAGGAATAGTACGTAAGATTGAGGAAAGTTCTAAAATATAGAACAAATAAACAAAAAAAAAGTGATTGAATAATTTAGACTCCAAATCTCCATGGAACTTCTACATAGTTTAGAGCTTCAAAACTGATTTGATGGGAACTTATAAACACTCTATTAGTGGCTTTATGAATTTTGAATTTGTTGAATTTGAGGCTGGTTACATGCAACCGAAGGGGATGTAAAGTGACAGCAATTTAAGACACAGCTCATTCGAGATGCGATACTTCTGGTAGCCTTCTGGAGGTAGGTAGGTTGATGTTGACGAGACCACGCGTTTAGCCTTCTATATATAGGCTAACACAAAAAGCAACGATAAAATTTAAAACCATGTTCTTCAATAACATTCATTAAATCATTCATAATGCGGCAAACCTCACCTCGAATCGTTCTTCGATTCTTGATATCAATTACCTAAGTCATTTCTAAGACGCAGCATCGAATCCCCACAGCAAACAGTCCACTACGAATGTCGTCTTAACCGAGTATCTAACATATCATTAAATTTAATTCAACACTAGTTCCGACACGATTGAGTCCAGCATTAGACAGCAACGTGCGATTAATTTTGAGTATTTGAGTATTACTAAGCCCTAGGGCAATCACGAAGTTGGTTTTGATTGCTGCAATATATACCACGCGTCGTAGTCGCAATAAATTAAACTGATAGAATGGTTAAGGCCTTCGGAATTGAGTTGGCAACAGAGTTTTTGTTTAGAATCTAGAGTTTGTTACAGGGGAAAGCGAGAGTCAGAGATTGTGTGAACTAGGTTGTCTCCATATCCATCTTGGGATGTTATCGAATTTAAGTGGACAGCACTCAAATTGTAGCTAAAGAGTGGTACTCCAACTTCTCCAATTCAATTCTAGTGCCAATCATTTCATAAAAATACCAATTCAGGAATTAATTAACATTTATCAGTAAAATTGTTATATTATTTACATTTGACCAGCTTGACTACTCTAAAAATTACAGTGCTAACCATTAAAATGTGTTTCATACAAAAACATCGCTTTTACAAAGTTTGTTTTAACAATACGAGATGGAAACTCGTATACAGCAAAAACATTAACATATAGGAAGTTGCAATTTCGTTTGAATGAAATGAAACTGTTAACCATTAACAAAAGTGAAATACAAACTGCATACAAATAATTATTTTTTGAGATTTAACATTAATAAGATACAAAGTATACCATAATTTCGATCAATTAATATGGTATAATTTACAAAGGTTTATTTTAATACTGGTATTTTTACGCAACTAATATGAATTAAGGCAGTTGCAATAACCGAGGCTGTTGCACTTATTGGAACATATTTTTGTGGTTAAAAATATAAGGTGGAAATGACAGTGTCTGTAAAGATAACGATAATGTTATAAAAAGAAACATTATTGAAACCAGGGTAAATCGTTATTGTTGCACAGATTTTTTTTATTAAGAAAACGAAAGGTAAAAGGTTTACGGTTAAGGAAACTTACAAAACATACATACATGCAATAAAAATATGGTTACTTTTTTCTAGATTTAAAACTTTTTCAAAAGTACCATTTTATTTGTAGATCGAACTGCAACCTCTGTTTTAACGATCGATAAAGGAGAGGCCAAAGCAACTTCATTTTCATTGAGCTCTCATTTTTTATCACATCCTCTCAATTTGAAGAGGGCTCAACGTTTCCACAAAGCCAATTATTGATTTGAGATGCTAATGTTGGGAACAATTTCATACAGCAGATCGGAAACGTATGAAATCAAGTCTCTCTCTCATAACATGTTTGTAGACAATGTAAATAGAGGTCATCCTCCTCATAACAATTACTCTTGATAGTCATTAAAATATTTAAAAATTGCATAATAGATAAGTCCAAGAAGTTGCACTAATCGAGGAAGCATTTTTAAAAAGTTGCGCTTATAGAATCAGGTTGTGTTACGATTTAAGTGTTGCGAAAATCGAGGAGTTGCGCGAATCGAGGGTTGCGTTAACCGAGTGCGTACTGTAGTTGTAAGTTTCAGAATTGTCTTCGATTGAGGGACACCCCATGTTTTTTTTTAGTTTCTGAAAAATTTATGTTTTGTGCTTAACGCAGAAAACAGACAATTAGCTCTATGGCTTCATTGCATAATAAGTAGGTGTATCTTATTCAATTGTATGTCAATGTCCTATTCCTCGAATGTATCACACTTAAGCCCCATCCTATACTGTGATTCTTGTCAACCCATTCAGAAGAACCCACTTCCAATGAGATTTTCGAATTTCACGACACGAATTCACAGCATTTGACTCCATTGCTATTTGAACGTGGTAAATTGAACTCAAGCTCCATGTCCAAAGACTCGACTTGGCTTCCCAAGGTCATACCGGAAAAAAAAAAACTAAAAACTACCTCAAAGTTAATAAAAACCATGACAGCTCTGGTTGGCTTCTGTGTGACCCAGAAATTTCGTGTGGGCCTCACAAATTCAACTCGAATTAAAAACGAAACTTAATTTTGATTGCGTGTGCGTAATTGAGCAAATAAACAAGAACAACAGAAAACTAAATTAATTCAATTAAATACTCAACAGAGTCCGAAGAGATACCACAATTCCTCAAGTGCGTCCTCCAGTGGGTAGGTATCTCTGCTGATTGCAGCCACTCAGATCAGAACGCCACAGATCCCCATGCCACCTCCCAAACTACGCCTAAACTCATTTCGACTGAGTGGGAATAAATTCGATCGAATTCAAACGAGCACAACGAGTGTATTACAATTGTGGACGCGTATCTAATATCTTTTACTCTATTCTGTACGACAGATGGAGTGGTTTCGCTGCAAGAGCCAAGCCGGCGGTGATAGTTTCAGCTCTCGCTTGATCGTGGAAGTCGCCTCCAGTAAATTAACCATAAATGGTCATAACTACGACACTCGACGACATTCGTTGCCGATGTGCTCAGATGCATCGCTAGCGGTTCAGTGGAAACTGCTTGCCGTGTGATAAATGAAACTTCAAGTGCCAGAGAGGAATGAGAGCAGCTATCTGTTGGGCGGAGAGGTGGTTAGTGAATGTCTGTTGCTGTTTTGAATTCGTGATTAGATAACAAGGGAGTGATAGCTTAGGCATGCAGCAATCCTACATGAAAAATGATGCAGATATCCCGTCTGTTGATGAAAGGCGCTGGAAAATTTTGAGGAGACAGTTAGCAAAAGTAATCGGTCGATTTTGAGAAAATGTTTTACGACCGGGGCATGGCAGGCGGACCTCTGTGTGGGGGTGTTTAGTTATTCTGTGGGATTTGTAAGGTTGTCTACTGCAGATCGAATGAATTGTAAGTGGCTTGATCTCTTCAATTGGATTTATTAAAGTGCGGTAAAAATACAGTGGGGCACAAAAAGTCTAAATGGGTTTGATGAAAAATTCTACTTTCGTTTAGCGACAGGAAAAAAGCATTATTATCTGAAGGGTCTGGCTATGATTAAGATTTCGTACAGTGGCACTACATTGTGTGTTGGTTGAAGTGAGAATGAACCCCGCAAGTCGCCTTATTATGGAGCTTGGAAGCGAAAACTTAGCTTTTTGATATTAGTCAGAGGTTGAAGTTAAACTGAGGCATCACTCCCTGTCATGGATTTACGTAAAGTTCAAGGTACATTTAAATATCACCTTGAAATTTTCTTCAATAGAATGTCTGCATCAAAATATCTTAATGACTCCCGAAGATTGTCCTACTGATATCTGCTCTTGAATCTATTCTATTGTTCTTAAAATATGTAGTTTTGACTTTGTTCAAATCATTATCCTTTTTGATCACGACTACCGAAATCTAAAAACACAACTTATACCACACACACGTGTGTGAACCAAAATGATAACAGTTATTGGCTTTATCTGCAGTTCTTGCCTAGGATGCACAATGGTATGCGTTGTATAAAGAGAGTATTGAAATTCAATAACTTCTAAACCACTCATCCAATTGCAATCAGATATGATAGACAACTTACCTCCAATTCATGGGGAGCGTTTTCCAAATCCTGGTAGAAAAATCAATTCGTACTAAACCAATTTTACCAGACAAATACTAAAGCTTTGACTTAAAATACATTTGCAGGAGAAGGGTCTCTGTAAGGTTCAATGCTTAAGTCATAGAAACGAATTTGCCGATTTCAGAATCGAATCCAAAAAAATATTTCTGTCCCTAACGTAGTGAACTTTCTATAATTCCAACTTCCCTTATTCGAAAACCCCTTTAAATTAAAGCATTCTCATAGTCCCCTAAAATAAAATCTCTCGAAGAAAATCTATGTAATTTGAAGTCAAGTTTATTTGTTTTTCATCAGCAAATTTCGCTAGCGAAAAATATTTTATTCTGAAACCTCCGTATTAAAATTCGAAATATCGGGAGTTTACTGCATAAGCTGGAAAGGAAAAGCTGTTCAATATTTACTACCTAATTTCAAGAATAAGGCTTAAAAAGTCTCCTTAATTCAGCTCCTCTCGTTCGCCAACAAGATCTCAAGTGCAAAACGTCCTCTACCTTCAAAGAAGCTACTTTCACTTCTAGGCGCTCCAAACTCCAGACAGACAGCTTAAGCCCATCCTACACTAATCCCTCGAGATCATTTCACGTTTCGTAATTCCCTACGCCATATCAGGCCACTGACGGACGGAGGAGGACACATCTCAACGACAACGACGTTGACACCGAAGAACACACAGAATCTCAAGTAAAATGAAATCGAAAATTGTTGCAATGAACGCAATTAATGATCCGTGAAGAGTGGAATGATCTCCTCTCAATAAGTAGTAAGTGGGCTATTAAAAAGTTGATTGTATCTGCGTGGCTGATAGAACGGAATCCATGTTTGATGACGCCACAGACTTATGCTGCTTGCCCGTCCCGAGCGCCGTTGACACACTCTTGCGAGACACTCCCAATTCCGAACAACATCATCATCGTCTTCCCAGTCTCGTTGTCGTTTTTGTCGTCGTCGCCACAATTGCCGCCACCATGATGTAATTTCAAGTGGAATTCCGCTCTGAAAGTCTCAAATGAATTTTTCAGTTTTATTTGTCAAATGTCTTATCGACGGAGGGGGACGACGACTCCTGACCGTGTGTGTCTTAATTTGGTCTCGACTCGGCCGTCATTTATGAGGAATGGTTATGCGAGCTATAAACGCAACTCACAAATCACAAATCGCACCGTGGGCCGAGAGATTTATCGTGGATTATTCGTACGATGAGCATTGAACTATGACTCAGATCGTCGTCTATTGTTGAAGTTAGATACGTGGATTTGTGATGCAGAGTCGAAAGTCAATCGTCTCGAGTTTAAAGCCAGTCGAGTGGGGGAGCACTGAGACAACCTTGCGGCACAACTGCGCGGGCGCCGAGGTTTCATTGAAGGGGAAGACCCTCGCCACGAACACTTGGACGCATGCGATCTGTTCCGTGTACTTACCGACACGATGCCCAAACAAGGCGCTAATGAGCGAGTACACGACCAAATTGAGAATCGCAAAGCGATTAATGTTGCGATGTGGTAAATCTGCACGGTAACGTGGGATAAGTGGCCATATGCTGATTTCCGAGTGGTATCTGTTACATGAGCAGACTGCAATGGAAACAGATATAATAGTCAGTGAGCTGGCTAGACGAAATTTTCAACAAAAGGCTTAAACCTGATTACTCATCTCTTCCGACCAATGTTGGATTATCAATAGCTAGCTAGCTAGCTAAAGCCAAAGATTGGTCGGTCCCATCAACTTAAACTAACACAATCTAACTGAGCATGGATCTACTTCAGGAAGAAAATGCAGGGTTTTACTGCAGAATCAGAAATGGAAATTGGGGCTGAAAATGTATGTGGCATGACTCTATTTTAAGTGATGCAAAAATTAAAGCTCTTAAATGTAAAAGTTGAAGCTCGAAGACCGGATTAGGGTTAAAACAACACAAAATAGGCGAGATATTTGAATAGCGAGTAGATTTAGACTAAAGTAACTAATCTATTATAAAATTGGGTTTTCGTGGAAGTTTTGGATTTGAAACGAGCTTTATTAAAGCAAATATGTGCCGTTTCAAACAATAACTTTTTGCCATTTATTTTGCGTCGTTTGAAAACCATCGTGGCTTCAAAAATGCGTCATTTTTATTTCATTTCGGGTTATTCACAAAATAACAATACATGAGAATTATGGAATTAAAATACATGGGAATCCTTAATTCGATTTAACAACACAAAGCGAAGTTCTAGTGGGTGGTTAGGTAATTGAAGAAGTTATTGAGTGGGCGTCATGGCTTAATCGTTAGTGCGTCGGACTGTTAAGCGAGAGTACCCGGGTTCGAATACAGCTCGGGGAAAAACACCACAAACAATTTTCACGGCCCCACCTCCAGCGAACGATTGACAATCCTCCTGGAGTACTTCTGTCACGGAAAGCTTTCGCAATTCGCCGTGCGGAACCGGCAATAAACTGTAGGTCTCCTTCACATGTCAAATTATAACGCGCACAACACAGTGGAGGTGCGAAAAGCTAGGCTCTGGCCCTTCGTGGGCTGTTATGCCACTAATGATGATGAAGGCAGAATAGAACTTTCAAAGTGTGGTATATTGATTTTCAAGTTGATAGCACTTGACTGTACACTGAACGCGTTGTCTTATTTTTTTGTCAAGTTAGTTGGGCGCTTGAATTCAATTTTCAATTTTAATTTTAATTTATTTCGGTATACAAGTAAGACAATGTAGTCTTTTATAGTACAATTATTTTTGGTACAAACATTTGGTTACATATTTTGGTTACAACATATGTTTATTCTTACGCTAATTGCTAGTTCCGCGTCACTTCTTTTCTTGCTACGAACTTCAGCACACGTGCCTTCCTGAGTTGTGCATTATTATACAATATCTAATATAGTTTTAATTAAATAAATAAATAAATAAAGTGAATTCCGTTAAAAGAGCAATTTTATTATGGAACGACTTAACAAAAAGAATCTTTAGGTTACTTACAGAGACCAAAGATGGAAAACGATGCTTCTTTATGATGATTAATCCTGCTTAATCAGCTTAGAGAAAGAGAAAACATCGAAATATTTTCTCTGCTACTGCTTCCAAAAACAGTATGTGACCAAAAACAGCCTTTTTTTTTTGTATAGATGGTAGAAATGAGATCAAGAGTACCCGAGAAATGTACTATGATTCATTAGATGGGCAAATTTAGATGAGGATATCCGTGGACCCGTACAGTAGACCAGAGCTGTGACGACTGCAGTCATTTGACTGTACTATCAGATAAGTCTCAGTCAGTTGATTAAATCATTTCAATATAAGCTTACGAATTTGACTTCAATACTACAGTCAGCAGTCACCTTAAGACGTGATGTGATTATTCGACTTTAAGCTAAAAGACTGCTTTAAGGACTACAAACACTAACACCAGTCAATAAAGACTGAAGTCATATAACTTACAGTCAATTGACTAGATTAGTGACATTTTAAAGTCAAAGTCATTAAGTAAGTCAAAAGACACGTGAAATAAGTCTTTTTAGTGAATTAATTGTGTCATCAAATGACTGCAATTTTAGCAATTCTGCAATAGACCAACCTATGACTGCTACCCCAATTCTTACATACACAACTTCCAATTATGCACATTCTTAATTCGAATCCCCGATAAGAGACAGGTCGGCATGGCAGGAACATATAATAATCAGAAATATGCTGGGTGGACTAAAACTACAGGGAACATTGGAAAACGTGGACCAATTAAAAATGTGGTTGTTTATGTTTTTGAGACGGTTCATGTTTTATTACTATATTGTTTTTCTATTGCTCTTAAAATAAAATGCATTTACTTCATCTCCTTTTTGCGTCAATTCATGAATATTCTTACTTATTTCCTTCCATATACTGGTACGGCTCATTAACGAAATTGATAGATTTCAGACAATTTTTTTTTAAAATGAATGGTTTATTTAACAGAACAAATCAGTAATTTTTTCCTGTTGTATTTTTCCAACATTTGCCATTATCACTTAGGTCTCTTAGTACTTTTAAGTCTTTTTAGTAAGCGTCTTCATCAAAACCATTCCAAAACCTTGTTAAATATTTAAACTGCTTCAGTTGTGTTAACTCTTTGAACATCAATCATCTTCTTGCTGAAGATTTAATTCAGTGCATTTGTATGTGGAAATATTGAAAAAGTTTCTTTTTACGTTTTAAGGCTTTTAGATTTTCACGTTTTAGAGCAATTTAGAGGTAGTTTAAAGATCACAGCGGTCCTAGGGCAAGATCACAACGACGTCTTTGTCTAAGAGTGTCCAGATCCCATATGTATTAATGTTTTTAGATTTCATGAGTGTTGATTTCTTCAACAACGAGTGCAGTTTTCTTCGGTCTGCAGTCTGCAGATATATCGCCGGCGTTAGATCCAAGCGATGTTAACAAAAGTGAAAGGACTAACTAAGGACAAAATTCTCGCTTTAATTTGACTAACTAACTGCTCATCCACATTTCATTAGCTTCTAGTATCTTCAACTACCACCCAACATTTTCCGGTTGCAGTTACAGCTCCATTAGGGATTTTGACCCCAGAGCAACATCAACTTCCCACGACATCACGCACACATTAGGCCAAACTTCAATTTCCTTTCAAACCAAATCTACTTAGTGTCACCCAAGCTGCATATTACATCGAACGTGGTGCCATTACAGATCACCTCAAAAAGGCAACTTGTCGACATGTTGTGGTTTTCTTTTCGATTTCGTTTTTTCCGATGAACAGTCTAAAAACGTTGTTGCACTTTATTTTATCACGTAAAACATTCCCAAAACAACCAAAAGCTGACGTATAACTGACGTGTCTCGCTTCTGACGCCGTGTTCCCAAGAAAGTTGTATGGAAAGTTGAATCAGAAAACAACAACCCGACAAGCAGCCACACTGGCCGGCCGTATAAGTCGATCCGAGTTTTCTGTCATCGCACACATCTGGCTGCGGGTTCCTCGCATCTGCGAGCAAACTCCTCGATAACGCGGCGGAGGTCCAACCGAATCACTTGCTCTGCGCTCCAAATGGACGCCGCATAGGTGAACTATGAATTCTAAGCGATTCCAAATGATTCTAAGCCGGGTTAAGCTAAAACGAAGCTCCCAACAGGACGGGGCGCAATCGGGTAAACGTGCGGATTACCTCATGCGACAAAGTAGTTTTGTTTTAGTTTCTCTTTCGTTGCAGTCGTAAAAGACAAGGACACGCGAATAAATCAAAAACAGCGAAAAGAAAAAGGCCACCGAAGTCAATTAACATAAAGTCGATGTCAGCAATTGGGGTTATGGAAGAGTAGGCTTGTTGTAGAATTTCGTTGCGTGTCGTTGTCAACACTGATTCATGCGGTCGCCGGTACTTGCGGCATGTTGGCGTTAGGTTGGCATTTCCGTTTGTGATTTTTCGAAGAGCAATAAACAATCACAAAATATTTGCACTTTGAATTGGAGGTTGCAAATAATTGAAAAGTATAAAATTGTAAGCCCGCGGCTAGAAGTGTCTGGCGATTTGGGTAGGCAGCAGTGGGTGGAAGGAAATAAGCGGTGTTTCATTAACGTCTCGTCTGATACTGAGATGTGACAATGAAAAGATGAATGTGTTGTTTCAGATGAGACACTTGGTTCGTTAGTTGTACAGCTTCCTGTGATAGGACTGTTGTGAGAGAATTTGTGTCAAATTTGAATATTTTACTGTAGTTGACTAAATTAGTTTACCGATTATTTGACCCTTAGTTGCATTCATTGGCGTGACAGTTCGCTAGCGCTGCATCGACGATGTGTCTTATTTTTTATACCAATTTTTAAATTAAGTATTTTAGGCGATTTTAGCACTACAAATTTACTGTAACATTGACGATAAGACGATAATCGTTGATATCGAATAAAAGTTGCTACCTCAGAGAATGTGAAATGGTTGTAATATTTAAGGCAAATTTGAATGGAACTTAAACGAGTCTTTATCCATTAAAAGTCTTGCAAAAATGTGTAGCTCGAAAAATATATTTCTCTCCCTGTCTTATTTGACTTTGTTTATTCCTGATTTTATTGGGTTAAATAAATGACATATAACATTATTGTACAGTTCTTCTGGCTATACGGTCGCGCTGGCACAATTCGGCTTAAACAAAAGCAGCCGAATTGTGAAATGTTTTGCTCAAAAATGTTTTAAGAACATTGCATGTTTTAGAAACTAGAAGGAAGGCATAATAAGATGGTATCTCATTCTATTTTCTTTTAGATCCGCCTTTAAAACAAATTTTAATGTTAAATCCCTCTGCAGTAATTCTCAATAAGTCCTTTTTTATTGTATGTGGGTTGACATACGTTGGCATTTTTAAGAAAAAAAAATGAATTGCAGCCTAGTGACCAGAACATGGGTAGCCTCAATTTTTCTGGCGTAGTCTTTAAACGCCGCTTATGGCTGGACATTTCAAATTGATTACAATCTTAATATACGGTAACTATGCATGTGACATCAAAATACAGTAAACTCTCGATAATTCGAATTTCATGGAACGAGGAAAAAAATTGAAATTACAGAGATTTTCTAATTACAGAGGTTTCCGAAAATATTGCTCACTTTCGTTACGTACCCATTCAGCTACTAAAAAAAGTTAACTTGACTTTTATTAAAAGTAAAATTATAGAGCAAGCCCTTATTTTCGGATTCATGTTGTTTTTCAAAAAAAAAATTCTACTAGAAGACCAAATTGCATATTTTTTCTTCGATTTACAGAGGTTAGACTGAATGGTTCTAATTACAGATATGTTCGAACTATCGAGAGTTTACTGTATCAGGGGTGAACTAAAATTGGACAACAAAGAACTCCTCTAATAAAAAAAAAAACCCGATTGACGACAAAAAAGGGGAGAAAGTGAGGTATATCTTTTTATATTACTTCCAAGTTGTCCCACCCTTTAAGACACTTAAAAAGTTACAGCATTCAATTTTAACTACAACTCAGCCAACCAGACTAGATCTAAGGACTCTGAATTTAAGCAGACAGAACAGTCGCCTGCTGTTCGTTTTTAAACAAATGAAAATGAGATTCAGAGGAAGTCAGAACGGAAATCGAATGAATAATTTAAACAAAGTTTCACTTCACAAATACGCATTCGATCCTAAAATGGAAGGAGGTCAAGAGGATATTTAAACACGGAAGGAAAATAAAATGGTGGGTTATTTTTATAATATTCCTTTTACAATAATTTTATGAAAAACAATACATTTATTTGTCAACATATGAAATACAGAAAGCCCCAATCATCATTTCTGAAAAAAAGTTCAAAATTGGTTTAATCTAATCTATCATGAACATTTCGATATGCTTTTGTTAATTGTAGATGTCATATTCATTCCTTTGGTTGGAAAATATTTTTTGAGAGCCTTTGACGTTTCTTTGAGGCTAGCTGTGAATAGTGCTTTCGGAATTAGGCTTCTAGAATTTATTTTATTATTTTTTTTTGTGCTTATCAGCGTTTGTTTTTTTTTTGTCTTTTGTTCAGTTGTTCTTTATAACGCCTTAAGACAAACTGTGAAGCAGTATCTACATTCGTTTATAGATTAATACTTTTGTCTCGTGTCCATTACAAAGTATCCTTATGTTATTGCTAAAGGGTGTACATTAGCCAACTTTTAAAAGAGAACTGGATTTCTTTTTATAGTCAGGAGCTCTCTTCAATATTTCTTTTTACATTCAAATAAGTTTGCATTCATTTTAAAGTTCCCCCCATTTTCTCTCGGAAATCTCCATGACCTCCTGTGCCAAAACCAACCTCCGTCCACATGTTTCGTATGCGAAGAATAAAAGGATTTAATCGGCACAATTACAGCTCCTTAACTGCCACATCACTTGCAAGCCGTAAGCCGGCGTATCCGTTTCCAATAAATCATTAAATCCCTGAATTCTTAACCTTAACCCTCAATCCAAACAGAAACTTCCACATTTCTCGATCACCAAGGACCACACACTGACCGAGAAATGGAATGAAAATAGGACTCCCACAAAATACAACTCTCCTCTGAATCAAGGACGTACGGTCACGAACTAGTTTGCCGCATTTGTCAGTTACGACAGCACGTTGATTTACGATTCATCACCCTTATCGCTCGCAGGTGACAGTCAATTATCGATTCCCAGTTATGTTTCCAGGTCATCCCAAATTTCAAATGCTCCGTTTCGGCTTTAATTGCCGGCCATTAACAAGACAACACAAATGACCCAAAAGTCGGGCAGCCTTGTAACCCACTTAGCCAGCCAGCGCGTATCCACTTTCGAAATTAATTAATTTGTGCTACAATCACAGGAGCAACATGAACATGACCACTCCAGGCACGTGGGCGGGTGCGGTTGAGCTCGAAATTAATAAACTTCCTTCTCCACGACGACGAGAGGAGAGTAAGCTGGAAACTCATTTCCAGCCACCCACCTACCATGTCCATCTATTGCTGCAACAAACACCCACTCACGCGAGGGGCTTGGGCGCCTTATAAGGCGTTGCCCACTGGCTGCACGCCGCCGCCAAACAATGCTGATTAAGAATGACAACATTCGCCATCCCCACACATTAATTTCACAGCCAAGCCAGTCGAGGCGAAACTAGTTCTGACGTCCACACACGACTGGCAGTCGTCGTCGTTGACGTCGCCGCCGGGTGAA
The DNA here is from genome assembly GCA_905187475.1 of Syritta pipiens. Classification (NCBI taxonomy): domain Eukaryota; kingdom Metazoa; phylum Arthropoda; class Insecta; order Diptera; family Syrphidae; genus Syritta; species Syritta pipiens. Next base: position 69,090,217 of record LR994571.1, read on the forward strand.
TAACACCGATGCCAATTCTGGAATTGATAACCTATGTGCGAGATACAAATGCATCCACGCCGGTCAGCTGTTCTGGCTGACGGCAGCTCCCAGCGTCGCAATGCAGTCTTTTGCCAGGCAGAGCCCCTTCCCATCCCCCAGGCCCGACATTCTGTCTGTCTTTGCCATCAGTATCCTTGCAGCCAGGGGATTGAGGATTGAATTTCACCGCGCCGAGGAGAGCGGGGCTCACCAAGTGGATTCCCCTCCATGCTGGGGGTGTGGTCAGGAGGAAGCGTGACTTAAGTGCTGTGGCGTCATATCGATTTTTCACTCGAGAGTCGGGGGTGGAAAAAAAGGAAGCACACACCATTCCACCACCAGCGACCCGGTCGATGGAGACGTCGTCTAATTATGAACGTCCATCGATGGTGCTTAATTTAGATTCGATGGAGGACTGCGTATGCAGCGTATCTCGGCTTAAGCTGTTTATGGCTCAATTTACATGGTTACGCGAGCGGGCCGGGTGAGTGTGTCTATTTTATGGCTTTCTGTGTTGCGAGAAAGGAAAGCCCACGCGCGGTGGACGGGAATAGATTTATGGGCTCCAAACATACACGATGTCTATGTGTATGTTTGTTGACAACGGTCTGCCCAAAAGTGGGGGCCTTAAAACTGAGTCATGATGCGGATGGCAGTGCTTTTGGGAAACCTCAACAAACTTTTCGGCAAAAGAAAGGAGCGCTGATGTCATTTTGGTGGTTTTTGCTTAAAAGTCGCCTGTTCTAGGGGGAGGCTTTGTTTTCTCGTCACTCCCAATTTTGGAATTTTAAGTGTCACCGAAACAATTGCCAATGAACAATTTCTTAGAATTGGACCTTGGTTTTATGAGCTTTACGACGTACACGAGGCGATCGAATCACACGATATCAAAACGCTAAAAATTAGTTTTTCAAGTTTAACCGCCATTTTTAGGATTTTCGACTTGTGTCGAAGTATAATAAAAGCCAGAGTTTTTAGATATGTGCATGATTATAGTTTGTAGATGTACATTGGGCGGTGATACAGTCCGTTGAACGCCAGAGCCCAGCTTTTTGCACCTTCACTGTGTTGTGTGCAATATACATGCGATGGGGATCTAATGTTTGATGTTGGTTCCGAACAGTGACGAAAATTTTCCATCACAGAAGTACTCCAAGAGGTTGTCAGTCGTTCCCTGGAGGTGGGGCGGTGAAAATTTTTTGTGATGCTTTGCCCCGGCTAGATTTAAGCCCGAGTACACTTGCTTACAGTCTAACGCTAAGCTTTAGAAAAATTCCCAAGCTAAAAAACTAACAAAAGGTTAGAAGAACTTTTTCATAGCATCATATTTACCCCATAAATGGCGTAGATGATGCCTGTTTGATGCCCGAAGCATGTATGTTGATGCACGCACCGTGACATTTACGTCGATTTTTTTTAGATCAATGTGCAAAAGTCTCGAAAACAATTTAACCATAACATCATATTTGAAACTCTGATAGTTTTATACAAAGGACGCTTAGTCACGAACGAATGCGGAATAACTGTTATATTTTTCTTTTTGTTTTCGCAATGCTTTGTACACAAGTCCTTTGATTGGGTACTAAGTACATTTTAGTGCATTTTTATGGGGTTACTCTAGACTTCTTGACCAAAAGTCAAAAGGTCGTTTCGTTATTGCAGAATTGAAATTTCAAGTCCGTCCGTCAGTCCAGTTAAACCTAAATTACATATATACACTGCCGTGCACGTAATTAGAAACGCCTAAAATAATCTTATTGTTTTCATCATAACTCATAACCTTATTGAAGCTACAAATTACACCTATTAGAAGAACCAACCAACATTTTGCAGAAACTACTAAAACTTTAGCCATTTGTCCTTTAGAAGCGCAAGAAGGCCAGTACCTGACAAAATTGAGCGTACACCCATTCAATAGATGTAATTTCTCATGTTTCTATGGGAAGAAATACATTTTTACATCATAGCTTTTATAGCTGGTTCTTTTGAAGAAATTTGTCTGAATTTTGATGCAAATAAATTAACTTTTGTTTCGTTAAGAAATATTAGCTCCCAGAAGCTAAAACAGCAATTTTAATATGCCCTAGCAAGGGCTGCATTCTTTTTTTTTTTTTGTTTTCTTCTGCAAAGTTCCTTTTTTCGGCCAAACCTACCATTTAGCTGATTTTTTTGCAAGTCTCTGTGAATGTTTTTTACAGATAGTGGTTTATTGGTAACAGCTGACAACTCAGCCACCAACATCTGAAAGATGGTTTTTAAGTTAGGCTTGATTTTACGCACAATATACCGCTCGTTTTGACCTGAGAGTAGCATTTATTCCACTCCCAGCGATATTTTTCAGTATCCTTCATTTCTAAAATTGTTAAATATCTTCTTTTACCGTTATATACAATCGCTGTTTACCTTCCTAAGGTGGAAACAACATGAGCTACGATGAAAATAAAAGATTATTCTAGGCGTTTGTAATTACCCACACGGCACTGCATTTATGTTAATCCATTAATATTAATTTCTGTTAATCTCAATATCGCTAAGAACACGTTAGGACATTTTATCCTAACTAGAAGATAAGTTTCGTTTGAACAGACTTTCGCCCATTGCAAATGAAAAAATTTAGGATCAATAGTAAACTCTTTAGCCTGAATTCCACTGTTTTGGGAAGAAAAAATATGTCAACAACGAAGCTTAAGCATAAAGTGAGATTGTTGACTATTTAAGAATCTAATCGGTAAAATCAGTTTTCAAGTCTTCCCATGATTAACTTGCACAAATTTTCAAGGATAGAAAAGAAAGAAATAGAAAAACAAACATCATATTTGATCTCATATTTTAAACGCGCAATCAATTTCGTATTTATGACAGACGCTCTAGACAGAATCATGGCGTTTTTCAACACTTAGATCACAGTAGTCTATGTCAGGTGGGACATTTGTGGCACCTATTTCAGTTCTGCTCCTGTCGTTATTCTTCAAACGTCATCACATAAGCTTCGTTTCAGTTTGAAAGCGCAGGTGACAAAGCCATAAATTTACAACGACTGCAGAATAAATTTAGACTCCATACCAAAGACGTGTTGCTTATCTAAATATATTCCCAACAATTTGTTATTCCGTCTTTCATCTCATCGTTATATTTATCCCTCAGATAATAATTAATGAGCAGCTCCAGTAATTTTCTGGAATAAATCAAACTAATCTCGAAAGCTGACAAAAAAGTTGGCATTGATGTCCCTTGTTGCGTGATCCAAGGCCACAATAATTCAAAGGAAAATAAGGAAAACACTCAGATTCCGATTAAATACACGAAAACTCGACCATGAGAAGGTGGCTCTCTTTTGCGTAGATTGAAGAATTTTCTAAAGATATATTCGGTTTATCAATTCGGTTGCGACTCCCCGCGGGAGAATTCCGGGGAAAAATGTCTATTCATGAAATCATTGACGTAAGCTGGAAAGGTTTTGGATTATTTTTTTTGCAAATATATTTTGCCATTGTCACGTTTTCTTGTGTGACGCCAGAAGGACACAATGAATATACAAATATGTATTTGTTTTTGTGATTGCGTGGATACATACTAAATATCACGCTCCTGTTCGCATGGATGACGTTCGTATTTTAGGAGACAATACGTGATACATTTGAGTAATATTGACGGTGTGGGATGCAGAAGCCCAATTGTATCGGTTATATAGAAGTTGCAAATGACTGTTAAGGTATCGCTTTCTCTAAAGACATGGAGCAGGGGCTTGGATTGAGAAAAGCACTATAAACGGGCTATGTTGAAAGCAACTCTTGATTTAAACAGGAGTCTCGATTGGATTTCTTAAGACACCATTGAAAAAGGTTTTAGAGTTAAACCTTTCCGCGCACTTGATGTATTGACGCTCCTTAGGATGCATGTCAAATGATCATCAACGCATTCTTTAAATAAATAAAGTAAAAGTTAAATAAAATTTATTTTCTAATTCGACTCACCTCTAGATCATGTTGATAGTTTCCCAGTCTTATCTCTTTTGGTTGTGCCTTCTGTCTTGCTTAGATCCAAAGCACATCTAAGATCAATTATGGACACATGTTTAATTTGAATATGAAATTCGGTTTCGTTTCAGAATGATTTTTTTTTCATGACAATTGTCAATTGTAAATTCCGTAACTTTTCCAATTTGGCTTCTAATATTTTTTCCGAGCTTCTCTCATAATTTGGGCTTCTATGTATAAATCAACAACTTAAAATAAGTCCAATGACATTAAAATGCAGTTAGTTTTCATTCAAATGAAACTGACTCTTCGATTGGGTGATTATTGCAGCTGTGTGACATGTGATACCATTTTGTTGGAAACATCATTGATGCAAGTGCATACAATACTGGGCAACAAAAAATTCTCCAACTTAGAATTTTAATAAGCTTCATTGATTTTAACAGTGATCATTTCAATAGATATGTTAAATGAAGGGTTTTAATGTGTATTCCTTCTTAATACCTTTCTAAATTGTACCACACTAATTGATTAATATTATACTTTTTGTTATTGTAAGGTTGAATACATAAACCGAATCTCAAACTAAACATTTTTGGTGTACATTTATAAGTTGAACCCAAATAAAACGTTAATAAAAAAAAAGTCAGTCAATGCAAAAGCCCCCTTCAGGAAACCCAATCTACCGTGTCAATATTTTTTCTAGTCACAATAAAGTCTCTTGTAATAGATGTGGGTTTATTGCTTTCTTTCATTTTGTTTATTGATAAAGGCATTAAACCAAAAATATTACTTTACAATATTACACAAGTGAAATTTTACATTCCTGAAAAGGCAAGTTTTTGTTAAAACTTCTAAAAAAGCCCATTAGCGAAGCTTTAGCGCTTAAAATGATCAACAGTTTTCATTTGTTGAGTTAATCTAATTTTATGCCAAAACCTAATAGACAGCTTATGTAGAGCCAAAGTCAAGTTTTCTTATGATGGCCTTGTACTTATAGTGCAGTAAAGGTATCCCATCTCTTTATTCTCTTTAATTGAGCTTACAAGGATGGCTTGGCCTGTGTTCCTTTTCAATTCTTGTTTGCTTGTTGAAAGAAAAAGAAAGTTTTTGTGCAAACAAAATGATGATTTACGCAGCAAATAAAAAAAAAAAATCCTACCAGTAGAAAAACGTAAACTACGCTTATATCAAAACATAGGTCATGTCACATACGCGCCTGGTTCCACCAGCCCCTACAATTCATTCCAGCTTGTTTTCAAATCTAAGCCTGTAACAAATGTATACTATTTTAAGCTGAACAAATGCATTGCAATCTCGGGAAAAACAAATAATCGGCATACGATTTCTGCATAAAATTAAATGACTGTCATCAGGAGTCTAGGGATTACCTACACTTTTGCTTGTTGAAGTTTGAGTGCATTTTTTTTTAAACCGACATTTATCTTATTTTTCTCTATTTTTTCTTTTTCTTTTTGGATGCTAATAGGCAACATTGTAAATAATATGAATTTATAAAAACTTGTAGCACAGTTCGATTAATTCCACAAAGCAAAAAATTAAAAAAAACGATGAAATAATTTATATTTTCCTCTGAAATACACAACGTTTTGTTCAAATAGTTGTCGTTTAATGGTGGCAGTCTTTATTATTAGGGAAAGATATTGTAAACATAAATAGTCATGACTATACCAAGTGCTTTGACACATGTTTATTTTTTTAAAAAGTGGAGTGCACTGTGCACTGAGTGACGTAATTATACTTAAGAGAAACTGATTCTATAGTTTCTTTGAATTAATAGATGCGTTCTTTCATTAATATAGTGCAATAGAGAATATGTTAACTCGAAATCATACACTTCACAGCCAGTCTTTTTGGACTATTACTACAACCGTCAACTCTCTTACATTCTCAAAAATTTTACTACTAATCCGCCGAAAGATGTCTTAAAAAACGTTTCTTATACAAACTTCAATGGTTCTTCGCTCATGAACTTTTAAGATAAGAACACATTGACAGTAACAGATCATACAAAAAGGTAAGAACTGCGTTTTTGTTTGCCTATGCCTTCGTAATGGATAATGAGGATAAATAGCCAGGTGTAGAAGCAGTAGTCCTATAGTCCAAGAGACGTCCAGCTTTTATTTCTTAAAACCAGACCTAAACAACAGTAAGTTAAGCTAACACTCTTTGCGAAGCACCCACATTCCCAATCACTTTCGCGAAAAGGGTCACGATCCAAAAACAAAAAGCACTACACTCCAGTCTCGCCTCGCTCAGGTTGCCAAAATAGTGTCTCCTAAAAATAATCAACTGCAGTTACCATCACCGTTAAACTAAACAAGAACCATGAATCATAAAAACACACTCAACTCCACTCGAACGGTGGTGCCGAGCCGGCCATTAAAATGAAAAATAAGACACACAAAAAGAAAAGCATTTTATGTCAGGAAAGAGGTGCTCCCCTCCCTCTGACTGCCATAAAAGTTCATGGCTTATAGAAACGTACATACACTTGGCTCCAGCAACCACGCACACACACATGTTCTCAGCGTCAAGTCGACGGCAGTGTACCTGAGCCGTGTGTTGGCTGTTAGATAATCCCACGTTTTGCAGACAAGGTGTCAATTAGCGCCTCACTCCTGGCTCCAATCGAACGTATGTATCCCAATAAATTTTCTGCAGAACAATTGAGGGAGGCAAACAACTCTCCCCACCAACTCTTGGCTTTTATTCATTTTTGATTACTTTCCGCATATGATGTCATTTAATCGCTGTCCGTCATCAAAATGAAATGAAATAAATAACGACAACGAATTCACTGGAAATGCATCAGCGTAAGAAAAACAAAAATGTCGCCTTGTTCTCTAATTTATTCCTTTTTTCGCAATTCATTTTTAAGTTGAAGTTTGCGTAGGCATTTGTTGACCCTACGTCGTCTGAACTTCTAATGCCAGGGCCTAGTTACCTATTATGTACTTTGTAGCAGACGGTCGATGTATTTGTAATGAGTGGGCGTAGTCGTAGACTTTAAAGAAACCACACACTGAGATGTCTCGGGCGACAAGTCGAAACCTAGACACAGTTTGGGAGAAGCGACAAAGACTTCAGATGACGGGATTGATTATGCAAAACGTGTTCGGAATCAAAGAAGACACTGTTTTCTTCTGTTTAAAGAGCGCGTAGATGAGTAGAATACGTCTGTGTGCACAGAAGTGGGCTGATGATTTCGGTCTGATCTAGGGAATACAACTGGCTTGAGCACCCCAACTATTTTTCGTGTGATTCAAAACTTCCCATAAAATCTAGTTTATCAATGGCAGTAAACCTAATAAGTTCATCAGACATTCTGAAAAAAGAAATTCACCTAAATACAATGAAAGGCGGTCCTTATTTGAGCATGCAGTGTCTTGTGAAAGAACGATTTCCAAGAGTGCGATAAAAATAACGATACCTAGGGTTTTGGTTCTGTTCTTTGGCTCTTTTTAAGTTTTCAGGTAACCCAAATGTTAAAAGCTTAATAGCTTAAACTGAACCTTAGTTGCGGCAACTCGCCACTTTACAGTTGAACAATTGGGAATTAGTTAAAGTTGGTGAATCTCCTTGTTGTGTCTCTCATATCAGTTCATAGGCATGTCCCAATGGTATTTAAACTGAACAAATCATCATAAATGCAACCTACATTTTTCCCTTCAGACTTCTCCTGTACACACTTTGAACCTAAAATGCCGGTTAAAACGTTGCGCGAAAGTACCAATTGCATCAGTTGTAAATTTTCGTAGACTTCGCGATTTATACAACAACGCCGGCATGCTGTTCATATTAAGGCCGCTAATCGCACTAAAATAAAAAACTGTGAAAGTTTGAGGGGGTGTTAATTTTTTTTTTCTGTTACGATTACAAAGGTTTATTATGGAATAATAAACCAAAATCATACTAGAACTTCCTTGGCAGTCTGAGCGATCTGAGTAAAATCAGCATCAATCAGATCCACAACTTCGTAAGAAGCTCTAATTGGTTTCATTAGGGTGCGGAATGGATTTCCGCATTGTGGTATCAGAATGGACTTTGTCTGGCCTAAGTGTGGTTGTGGGCCTTTGATGCCCCAGCCAGCCACTCTACTAACCTGAAGTGATTCAAATATGCGCCATGCGCCAGGAGATTGGCAAATTGGTCACACAGTCACTTTTTACAAGCTTATCTGACAAATAGACTTATAAATATAAACCACAAGACCTGATGACACTGAGCATCGATCCATCAGAGTTTAGTTGTACTTAAAAAGAACACCCAAGAATTTTTCCAAGCATCGAATTTTGAGGCTCACACTGGAATCATGGTTTGAATCTGATGTACAAGCACCAGTTCAGCAGTCTCTCATAGAAAACCTCGTTCCTATTGGCAGAAAAATGACAAAAGTTTTTCCTAAACCTATCTTGTTCCTAACTTCTTGTATCGGCATATAGTGTTCGATAGCTATAATTTCAAGGAGATTTTTGATTCTTCTGATTGAAGCTGATTTTCGATTAGTCTCCTTCGTATTGGGCAAGTGGACACAAAAAGATGACTTGTCAGAAGTTCACATTAAAGAGACAATGTAAAGTTTTCTGATTCACATTTTAGATAAATCGGAAGTTCAAATTATCGAGCGACTACTGCACTAAGAAATATTTTCGTTGAACTGAAATAAAGAGATTCCAAGTTGGATTGGGCGGGCAATCGGGACTCAGGGAAATCTTAGTGCTCTCAAATCTAATTGAACCTTCTATAGGTTCAGGAGTTTACCTGGACCAATTTGTACTCTAGAATTAAATGTTACTTGAGCATCATCGGCGTTTGTTAATCTGTTTGTTTATAAATGAAAATGTATAGGCGAGATGTTTAACCAGCTGTTCTGCTCATTCATGGGCTGCTCGTTCGATATTGACAACGTCGCCTCCCACAATTTCAATAAATTTAACCAAAATTAACCACCGACTTTTTCTGCAAACTCCAGCGAATGTTACAATTAGAGTTACGTATAATGTTACGACAAACTTTCTTCCTGGAACACAGAAATAATTTTAGCTGCAATGTCTGAACTGCAGCCAATACTAAATTTAACTATGAAGCAAAAAGACTTGAGGCAATTATGGTGCACCATAAGCTTTGCAAACATCCATGGACATGTCCCGACCACAAATCAGTCATAATCAGATCTCATTTTTATATTTCCAGTGTTAGATGTAAAGGAAACCATAACATTCCCTCCGTAGAATTGCCTATATTAAAGACTATGCTCGATTATCTCCTCTTTTATTGGTTCATTTAACAATTTGCCTCAATTGTAGCGAATTTCAAGCAAATTTGCAACAGCAGCCGTTCCAATTCACATGTGAATGTTCTTTCTTCGGCTAAAATCAAATTTTCATATGCCTATGTTGCCAAAATGCGGTCATTAGCACTTCCAGCCACACTAAACTACCAAACTAAGCAAATTGACGTAACATCTGCTTTTAGCCGAGCCATATCCATCGCCCATTTGACTCATTCTCATTCCCCCACAACCACAACGCCTATTCCCAACAAGAAACAACTATTTACATGCCAGCAACGAGATAATTATTAAAACTTTTCTGCAAAACGACATTTTCGCCAAATCGATAAACTGGAAAATATGCAAATCCCAAAAAAAAAAAAACACAAAAATTTCCCACTCTCAAATCGCATTCTCCTCTTTTCCGCTCCAAAAAGAAAAACAAAATGTTCTGTCTGCAAACAACAACAAAATCCCTGCAAATCCCCCCACACTATAGTGTGCAGTGTAAACAGCCCATTATGCTTGGAGCGTCTCGTTTTCTTTTCTTTTTTCACTTGCGTGTTGTGGCAGCCATGACGCCGCGCAACCGATGAAGTCACTTCTGCACTTTGCAGACAACAGAGCCCGCTGCCAACCAATCAGATCGCGAGACTGGGCGTTGTCTGGTGTGTAAAAATCCGTTGAACCGCTTCGAAAATTTGCAGTCTTCATAAAGTCAGCGACGCTCGAAGTGCTCAGTTGTGTCGTGTTTTCTCTGTTAAGTTATTTATCGAGTGAAAAAAGGAAAATTTCTTTTTTTTCCAACAAAAACCAAATTCTTTTGTGTATTTCTATTTAATATATAAAAAACAAAACAAACATGAGGGAAATCGTTCACATTCAAGCCGGTCAATGCGGAAACCAAATTGGAGCTAAGGTAAGTCCGAGTCCCCCAGAAATTTCATTCACAGTTTCCAAAAAAAAAGATGAAGATTTCCCATCAAAACGAATTTCGGTGCAAAAAAATTGAGTGCTCTTGTGTGAAAATTCCCACAAATCGATTGCGATTGGAATTTTTTTTATTGGAGTGCGGTGTTTCCAAGTGGAAGATGGTTTTTTTTTTAATCGCCATGATGTGTTTTTTTTTTTTTGGGAACACATGCAATTTTTATTGTTCTCGAAATACCGGCCGGCATGACCTTTGTGATCCGATTTTTAACTCATCCTTTGGGTCTTCCTCGCCGCCGTCGAAGTCGAAAGGAAGTCCACTCAAAAAAATTCCTTTAAATGATTTCATGTTTTAATATAAATTTAAAATATTCACACAAAAAAAAGTTGTATAGAGAAAAGAAATGGAAGAAGAATTTTTTTTGCGTATACTCTTAGATTGAGAGTGTGTCGGTCCCGTGTGCGGGACACCAATACTCCAATTGGCATCTTTGTGTTTGTAGCGCTGGAATACATAAAGCAACAGCAGTAGCAAAGATAAGTTTTTCTCTACCTGAAGAGAAGAGGACGGTGTGGCGGCAGATGTGTGTGGAAGCATTTGATTAGAGGAAAAAAAGTGGTACTGTTGCTGCTGGCTTTTTAAGAATACCCATACACACAGCCACACACACACAACACTCATGCGCAGGCAACCAAGATGTGAGTGGTGGCATAGGGTGTACATGAAAAATTACATGGGCGTAGTGGATTTTTCTTTTATTCTTCGTCTGCAGAAATTGGCGTTCCCAACTCGTAGTGGAAGCCGAAGAGGAGGTGAAAAATGCAAAATTCTCATTTTTTTGATTACTTTTATTGATTAGAATTTTTTTCTGATTAGTAAAAATGAAATAAATTGTGTGGCTTCCCCGAAATTAGCACAACTGTGCAAAAGTTTGACCATATGGACTCTGTTGAGGTGAATGGTTGCTTTTCAGACAGAAAATCTGCGGTTTCTGTGTTCATTTACACGGTCTGTTTACTGCGTTTGTTGTTGATGTTTTTAGTCGGATTCAAAAATGAGTCATAGTAGGTGACGAACGAACGAAGTTCTTGACATTTTTTCAAGCAAAAGAAAAAATACGGATGAACTTTTGAGTAATGGGCAATTTCAATGTTATTTGATTTGAATAATTAGCGATCTCCGTTTTTCTGATCGAATTGAAACAAATTCACGCAGAAATAACGTTAAAAGAGCTCTTCAAAAGCAACTTAGACATTCTTCTGGTCGCATTGGGAAAAAATCCGCGTGGAAAATAAGTCGAATGATCGCTTTTGAAAGTATATCAGACATTCTTCTGAATCACAGTTGGAAAATACCACATGAAATCCAATGTTTGAAGATTTCCCGACTAGTTGACTGTATGCTTGCATTCTGAAGGATAATGCCACATGGCTTCCACTCAACTCATTAATAAAAACGAGCCATACCAAAAACATGCTTATTGCACAATTCGAGTTAAATGATCTGTTCAATCATGTAAGTTGAAAAAAGTCGTACAGAAAAAATTGAAAGAACTCTCAATTAGTGATAAGCTCAGAATTATTGATGCATAAAGTACATAAGTCATGCAGAAGACATTAAAACAGCCCCCGTCTAAAGAGTAGCTTAAAGCGTCTCGTAACTCTTCAACTTGAAAAGAGTCGCATTAAATTATTGATTATATTGCCGGTATTATTTTATGCGATTTTCCGTTTTTTCCCGAATAAATAATAGAATAAAGAAAAAAATAAATGTTGAAAGAAATCTTGGCATCTTGGAGTATTTTTCTGGTGTACACAGTTCAAAAGTCCATAAGCAAACGAACGTCAAAAGAGCTCACAAATAATGAACAGTTTAAATAGTTTTCTTTTTGACTCATCGAGTTCAAAAAGTCGCACAGAAGACAAATGCAGAAAGAGTCTCCCGGCTGTATAGCGTATCAAATGTTTTTTTTCTCGACGCTAAAGTTTGATATTGTTCACACAGAAAACGAGCTACAAAATTTGCTAGTTCAAAAATCTTCGACTTTGTGTGATATTTAAAATTTTGATTTTGTCCATAGTAGAAAATCAACGGCGGTGTAACATCCCACCGACCAAATTCGTTACCCACATCCATTTAATTAATTGTGGGGACCCCAAAGTGCTTGCTGCTCAACCTAAATAGTTGACAGCACAATGTGCCCAGCTTTGGCCTAAGTGCACCAAATTTTCAAAATGTGCTGAATAAAATTAGAAGGTAGTAGAAATCAACGTTTAAAACTGCTTATTCGTATCTTTTCCTTTGATATTTTTAAAAACATTTTTTTCTTTTAAATTTCCCTATCTGAACAAGTGAGTTTTCAAAGCAATTAAATTTTTTGATAAAATTTGAATACTGAGCTCAATGGGTCTATAGGTGGTGGTTTAAAAATTGTTACACAGCATTTTTTTCCATTTGGAATTTGAAAATCTACTGCAAGTTTACTGCATAATATTACAACCATTTTTCTAGTCTCCGTCATCAACAAGATCAGCAATTTTTCATTGCGAATCTTATTGCTTGTGTCTGTCTCACAAAACTTTGATTGTGATTTCCGGCTCTGTTTGTTTGTTTTTAGTATTCTGAGTCATTTAGATACATAGGTTAGGTTTTTGCAGTAGCACCATACAAATTTAAATGTTTGTTGGTCGGACATTTGTCTCTGGAAACATGAATATCTGCTCGTAACGGGTGGCCCTGTTCAATGTTGATTTGAAACACATTCTACATTTGAGGTGAAGAAAACTGCTGTTTACAGGAACAAAAACCTCAATGTTTTCAATGTTATGACCAAAACAGGGGTGCTTACAGCTGAGTTCATGATATTAGGCTTTGACTTTTGTTTAATGGAGCAGAGTTTTTGAATTCACCTTTGGTCGAAGCCATTTAATTCATCTCAAGAAAAGGTGCACCACTACAATTCGGGATCGAAAAAAGGGGCACAGCAGGTGCATGTTCCTGGAAAATTAACCTTAGCCAAATGACGAGAGGTACTTGTCGAAACATTTTTCAGTGCCCATTAACTCGGTTGTCTAAGAAATTTCTTGTTTGGTCAGTTCTCTGCATAAGAACTGTAAAGTTGTCCTGCAGTGTTCTTTTCACACCTGGTATTCGGATAGTTGTTCTTGAGAATGTTGGGTGCAAGTGGTGATTCAAATCTGGCATAGTTCTAGTCAAAATGTGTTTTTCTATCTAAAATCTAGAGCAATCGATTGGAAGAAAATCGATTTGTAATTTGAGTGTGTTACGACTTAAGTTAAAACTCATGCAGCAAACCTTTGGTAGTCTAATAAGATGTGGGCTTTAGCCGCTGAAAAACCAGAAATATGCAGTCGCAATTCAAGCATCGAAGTGACGACTATGTAAGGACTAAGAAATTAAGCTACAAGCAAAAAAAAGGCTGCAAACTCAAGCCGCGGTTTGAAAATATTGAATTTTTGCCTTTTTCCCCCATCAAACTCCGTGTAGCAGTTCCAACTCTCACAGACTTAGATCGTGAAATGTTTTCTTCGAAAAAATTCCATAAATGTGCTTCGCTTTTGCGTCCAGCCTGATCTTTAATCTCTTTTAAACTTTTTTCTTTTATTTCCCTCCCAATGAGGAGCTATGCGCACACAATCCCCAAGACAACTTTCACATTTCGGAACAAGTTCTCTTCTCAGATTTGTATGGTACCGTACGAAGTGCTCCGCCGGCATTATAAAACGGAAAGAATTCCATGCCACCACAGCCTCACACCATAATATCGTGTTGAGTTTCTAGAAAGAAATCCAAATGATGGACGGACAAGTTTTCTTTTTTGCTGTTGTGTGCTCACTTCTAGAGATCCATCAGAGCATGGAAAGTTAAAATTATTGAAGCGAACCGAAAAAGGCGAGCTCTTCTTGCGCCGTGTATAATGGATTCTCAAATTCATGAAAAAAAAAAACAACCCGCTCGTTCCTCAGTCATCAGTCAATAAAGAGGAGGAACCAGGAGGAAGTGCTCGCAGGAACTCTCTAATGCTATTTATTATTAATTGAAAACAACAACAGCACTGTGTTGGTCTGCTTTCTGAATTAGAAACGCTTTAGATGGAATTACCATTAAAAGCAGAAACATAGTGAACCGTTCATTCTCGAAAAGAAAGGAAGGCAATGCACTGCCTGCCTGACTGCCAGAGCCACAGAGATCTTAGGCACGCATAGAAAAATAAGAATAAAGAATGTGCTAGAACTATCGGGTGAACGTCCGAGTCGTCTCCTCTTCTCTCCTCCATATATAACTCCATATACAAAATGGTATTTCTATTCCTAATGAGAGAAATGTATTCTGTATGGTTGTGCCAACTCACATAAAGACCGGCACACGCCGCATTGCGTTTGAAGCGGAAATAGACCTAAATAAAGAGCGCGCTAGGGGAGTTAAGCGCGCTTGATCGATAGCCCACAATATAAATTTGTTTTGTGTTGTGTCGTTAAGTTCTGGAATGTTTGAGAATTGACTATTACCAAGGCGACAAAAACGATGATGGCAGACAAGAATTTTTTTTTTTTTTATATACCCGTTTGTCTTTCCCCATTATTTTCTTTTGAATGCGCAATGCTGTCACAATGAGAGACAAGAAGAATGGACAGCCATATGAAAAGGTGAAAAATGTAAAAAATAGGTAGACAGATGGTCAAGGAATGAAGGGAAGAGAAGAGGAGAATTACATTGTGCAGAAACCATTTCCTCCATCTAATGACGGTGCACATGTGTCCGTTAAGAAGATCCTCTTCTCTCGGTTGCGGTGTGGTGGAGATCAATGTCAATAACCTACAGGCAAGATGCTAAAAATTGTCTAGTGTTTGTGTCGCCTGAGTGTCGCCATTAGAGAAGGAATTGATGTGCAGAAAGTATCTAATTTTATGCACTCTGGTGGTATTTTTAAAAGTCTCTTATTCATGGACTTGTGCTAAAAGGATCCATGAGAGGACGTAAAACGTTGTTTTTAGACATGGAATTTGTCTGGCATGTGCCGCTGTCAATTTGAAAGGCAGTAAAATGAAAATGTGGTGTACATCGTCGTGGATGGCGCACGGAAGTCGTAAATTCGACGTTCAGAGGCGTGCGAATGCTTGAGGGTGAGAGTTAGTCATTAATTTTGAAGCAGACTTGGCTCGGCTTTCTCATTTCTCATTTCTGTGGTAAACATCAATTACGCTTGACGTGGGTGGGATCAAATCAGTCTTTTTTTGGCGCTTTCACAAGATTCTTCACTTAAAACTCGACGGTGAGAACAAAAACTGACTCGTCAACCCTTTACGTGGCTATCCTGCCCACGAAGACGTTCCACGACGACTTGTTTGTCATCACACGTCACCTCGCTAACTCGTTCCGCAACAAACGCCTTATCGGGATCATAAATTTGTCAATCGAAAAAGCCGACTCGAGTTGTAAAGATGTTTTTATTTAGCACTACGTGTTAAACAAGTTCCTCCTCGAAGTTGTGGTGTGTAATAAAAGGCAAAAAGGAGACAACGCACAACTCCACTAATCAATCAATTATCTCTTTATTCGCCGCTTTCAAGTGGAGATCTACTTACACATTTTGTTAGCGTCCAAATGTGAAGAACTTTTTTTGCCTTTGTTTTTTTGGGGGGTATTAGCTCACCACCACTATTGACGGTGTCTTTCCTGTCTCCGTTTCTAAATACAGCCAACTAACATATCTCCAAATATGGTTAAATTGGTAAACAACATTCCGCTCACACACAACCAACAGCCATCCAGCCAACGGTGAGCAGCCAGCGCAGCAGCAGAAGGCAGTACAAGCCCACACAATCGCGTCTTAAAGTTGCCGCCACCGCCGCCGCCGGTCGCCTGCCACACCGTGATTTTGTTTTTGGCTTGGCTTGGACTGAGTTGGGATTGGTGGAGGGAAGAAAAAAAACATGTTGACATCATTCGATATGAGGTTGCCTATTTCTTTTTTGTTTGCTTTCCTCAATTGGTTTTAATTAAAAAAAGAAGAGGAAAAAGGTATCTGAGGAAGAAACGGCGAAACTTATGCCATATGGTCTTGTCTTGTTGCTATTTTGTGATTGTGCAAGAGCCGGTTGATGGATTGGACATCGTTTTTGGGTTGATTGACTAATACATTCTAACAGAAAACGGTAACCATTTTTGGGGAATGAGGCATGTTAATGCGAGATCATTCCAGCTCCGGACGCGAAAGGGCACAGATCAGATTCTCCCACAGAAGGAAGAGAATGGCCCCGGCATTCCATTCTCACGAAAAGTGAAAGAAGTCGTTTGGCCGGTGTTTCGGTGATATCACTTGTCCTAAAAAGAATCTCCAAACGGTATCCAATTCATGTGGAAAGTGTTAACCGCAGTCGGCTCTGATGCTAACGTCATCGTGTTGCCGCCACCCCAAAAAGACGTGCCGCGCCGTGCACATCGCACGAATGAGATCACTTGCTCAAAGTATTTTCTTGTTCGAATACAAGAGGCTTGCGGCGTCAGAGTCGGCTTAGAGAGTTTCTAGAACGCTTTTTTTTAATAGTGGTCGCCTCATAGATGACCTCATTTATGTACCTCGCACACACGATCAAAGTGTGTTCCTCTAGGTCTTAATTCCCACTAACGAAATTAGTCACCAGGTTGCAAGTCCGGTTATTTTGTTTGCGGTCTGTGTGTAAGTTTAAGTGGGTGTTGTTGTTAAGATAGCAGCACAAGCGTTCGAGGTGATTGAATGTTTGTCGCCTTGTTTTTCTTTTTTTTTTTATCTCGTCATATTAAATCATCGTTATTTGGAACATACATAAGTAATGAAAAACAGCACTGACGTAATGCATATATTTTTTGAAATCAACGCTGATTTTGATTTTCGTAAGGTGGCCGAGAAGAGGCGAGAGAACTTAATTGAAGTTGAACTATAGCAGCCTTGGCATGTGAGATGCGAGATGACGATTAATGTTGCTCGCCCCCGGGGTGTAGATGATGATTGCCTTTTTGTTGTGATTGTATACATATTTGCAATCTTAAAAACTTAATGAGAGGCACATAACAATGCGGCATTTGGACTGTGAACTGGCGGGCGTATGGAAGCAATTGAATTCATTGTTGTAAAAAAGAAACGACGTCAATGTTTTGTTGTGTGCACTAAATCTAGGCTAGCAAAGGATGTTGTTTCCTTTTCTAGCCATTGAACAATGGCTGTTGGACACTTACACACACCTTGCTCTTCCGGAGAACATCCTCTGTACTCGAGAATTCTGCCATTGTGTCGCCCTGGTATCGTGACCGTTCCAAGGCTAAGAGCTTCTTGTTGTTTTTATTTGAAGCTTCACGTGGAATCGTAGAATCGCGTCCATCAAGGCCTCAGATCCGAACGATTGCCGTAGAGAAAGTAGCACAACACTTTGCCGGCTTACCTTTGTATCTGTGAAGGGAGACCATTACCACTTCCTTCCCCATGAGTCATGAGTACAAAGCACACCCTTCCAATCCTTGCAACCACGGCCATTGTATAGAGGGAAAAAAGCTGCACATAGAACCGAGTCGCATTTTATTGATTTCTAGGTGTGGCTGGCACCATCGTTGTATTTTTTCATCGCATTCTTCGTGAGCATGTGCGTGCACTCTATCGTAACGAAATTCGAATTCTTTACCCACCCTCCCTTCCCTTAATTATTTGTATGTAAAGTGTAATTAATTTTTTTTGTTTTTTCTTTTTCAGTTTTGGGAAATTATCTCCGACGAACATGGAATTGATGCCACTGGCGCATACCATGGCGATAGTGACCTGCAATTGGAACGCATCAATGTCTACTATAATGAGGCATCCGGTGGCAAATATGTTCCACGTGCCGTTCTCGTCGATTTAGAACCCGGCACCATGGATTCCGTGCGATCGGGTCCATTCGGTCAGATTTTCCGCCCCGATAACTTTGTCTTCGGACAATCTGGTGCCGGAAACAACTGGGCCAAGGGTCATTACACAGAAGGCGCTGAATTGGTCGATTCAGTGTTGGATGTTGTCCGCAAAGAGGCTGAGTCATGTGATTGCCTGCAAGGCTTCCAACTGACACACTCCTTGGGCGGTGGTACCGGCTCCGGCATGGGAACCCTTCTCATCTCAAAGATCCGCGAAGAATACCCCGACAGAATCATGAACACATACTCGGTTGTACCATCGCCAAAAGTATCAGACACCGTTGTTGAACCCTACAATGCCACACTCTCGGTGCACCAGCTGGTCGAGAACACAGACGAGACCTACTGCATTGATAACGAAGCCCTGTATGACATCTGCTTTAGGACCCTGAAGCTTACCACCCCAACCTACGGTGATTTGAACCATTTAGTTTCGCTCACCATGTCTGGAGTGACCACCTGCCTTCGTTTCCCTGGCCAGCTGAACGCTGATCTTCGTAAATTGGCCGTCAACATGGTACCATTCCCACGTCTGCATTTCTTCATGCCCGGCTTTGCTCCATTGACATCCAGAGGTTCCCAACAATACAGAGCATTGACCGTACCCGAGTTGACACAACAGATGTTCGATGCCAAGAACATGATGGCTGCCTGCGATCCACGACATGGACGTTACCTCACTGTCGCTGCCATCTTCCGTGGACGCATGTCCATGAAGGAAGTTGATGAGCAGATGTTGAACATCCAAAACAAGAACAGCAGCTACTTCGTCGAATGGATTCCAAACAACGTGAAGACCGCCGTTTGCGATATTCCTCCACGAGGACTGAAGATGTCTGCCACCTTCATTGGCAACTCCACTGCTATCCAGGAGCTGTTCAAGCGTATCTCAGAACAGTTCACCGCTATGTTCCGTCGCAAGGCTTTCTTGCATTGGTACACTGGCGAGGGTATGGACGAGATGGAGTTCACTGAGGCCGAGAGCAACATGAACGATTTGGTATCCGAATACCAGCAGTACCAAGAGGCCACCGCTGATGAGGACGCCGAGTTCGAGGAAGAGCAAGAGGCCGAAGTTGATGAGAACTAAGCAAAAAGTTGAAAAAAAAAACCAAGCAAACAAGCAAAGTTAAAAAAATAAAAATTCCGAAAAGATTCAAAAATTAAAAAAAACAACATCAAGTATCTTTTTTTTTGATAAGTAGTCTTGTATCCGCTCTGTGTTCCTTCTCCTCATTTTTATCCCAACCATTATCCATCCATCCATTCACATCGATCGTCCGTGGAGTGCTGCTTTTCTGTAAAATAAGTTATGTTAACTATTTTTTAAAATTAGTTTTTTGTATAGCTAGTTGTGTGCGCAGCGCCCGTTCTTGTGAAGAGCCTTCCATCCACACTTCATCGAGGGCAGTCTGCTTTGTAATCTCTAAAAACTAGTGTTTTAGCTATTAAGGCAGAGGAACTGCATTTCATGTTTTACTTTTTTTATCTAACCTAATTCAAAACATTCTCTCTCCTATATGGACTACTCAACTAATTTTTATTTCGCACAACAAAAAGACACAATTTGTATTACAGGGAGTTTGTAATTGTATTTAAGTGTCGCAAAAATGATTCGTTTTTGTGTATCGTTATCCAATTTCTTTCTAATCTTTTTTGTACGGAAAAAATGCGTAATCCATTTGGTTTCAATTGTCTATTACTATTTTTTTTTTATTTTGCACTTGCAACAACTTTTAGAAGAGAAAAAGTGAAATATATATTTGAAAAATTTAATTTTAAAAACAACATTGGCTGTTATTCTTTGATTTTTTAATGGATTTTGTTGTTCTTGAGTTGGAAATGGCAGGGCGTGTTGTAGCGGAGTTTACTAAAAGCTAGGTTAGAATCTTTTCAGCTCTTTGGAATCTTGCTGTGTCGCAAGTTAGTAAATTGAATGGGTAAGCTAAACGACGTCGTAGACTACACTGAAACTGAAATTGTTCGGTGTGCTGAACTGACGCTGGGAATCCTAAAAGCATACGCAGAATGTCAAAGTCTAGGCGTACAATTCGAACAGCTTTGGGTGCAGAATCCATACAGAGTAGTTGCATTCATTTGCAGTTGCTGTTGAACAGTCGGAAATCTGTAGGCGATCATTCAGCCTTATACATAAGAAGAAACCAAGCATTTTACATTCTTCAAACACATTCGTCACTACTTTAAAGCATTATTGGATAGCTCTTACGCAACCGGTGGATTTGTAGATTACTATTTTATATCGGTCAACGAGGTTATTGCCTGAACACCGAAGCCTAAACATGGACGATTTCCAAAACCGTCGATTAATACCTATATTTCAACGCCTAAAAAGTGGCGACAGAAAACGTGAGAGTGTCGTTCAATATAAGCGACTGTCGCAATAGGGTTGAATGTATAATACTTGTCAAACTCTGCGCCTGACCATGTATTCCCTTCCAGCCTCGATGGTACGCCGTTTCCAGTCTGAAGGACAAAACTGACGTACATCCGCGATCCTCGTCTTTTGGTCCTTGTGTCAGAGGTTTGGTTAAGAAAGTCGGATTTGAAAACATGCTGCAATTCTACGGTTCATTTACTTTTATTTTATATACGTTTACCAACTCAGCCTGAACTGGAACGTTGGTGACTATGTACTCGATGTAGTTGTGCTTGGGCAGTCAACAGATGTTCATCTGGACTACATTTACTGTTAAGAGTTCTGAGAAAGAAGCAAGCAAAAATCTGAAGCACTATGTACCAGATTTTTACTTGTCCCATTATTACTTTGAACTAATGCAGCTGAGTTGGAAGGATGAGAGTCTTTTAAGGAATATTCTTCTTCGAGTAAGAATCTTGAATCCCATCTGTTTGGCCAAATCGAAGTAGCAGCGGTGGACAAGGGTGATCCTGTGTTGAATCTCCACAAAGACGACATTGGGGGAATTTATGGTTCGCTTTAGGCATAGGTTTAATGCGTTTTTTTAGTTCATAGTCAAAGTTTTATAGAGTATTTGCAAAATCACCACTAGGTTTCTATCTACTGACTAACAGCCAGCTCTTGCTTGTTACGTAGCACGATCAATGATGATTTGAAATTATTCCTTCTTACTGGATGCTCTATTTCACTCGCAGTCTATGATTAATCTAGAGCAATAATTTTTTAAAGAGAAATCAAGGTTCATTTGCTGAACCAATCCCTTTACCCTCTTTCGGTGACTGCTTGTCAGCTCTAGAATAATTGGATTGGATTAGACAGCTAAAAAGATTCATTTACACAGACAATTGAAGCCCGAAGAAACTCAATGGAAAAGGAAATATAACTCCAATTACTCGCAGCATATTTCGCTGTATATGAACTAAAACACAATACCATATCATTCGGTTAGGAGTGTAAGCTTAAATTTAGTCACATAGACTTTATTGTTGGTCCATCATTTCATGGAGATAATGAACCCTGGAAGCTTTGTAAGTGATTTTTAAAGTCGTTATGATACATTGTAGAGGTGTGCGTGAATAATCTTTATTTCTATTGTAGCAGAGATATTAACCCTTCTGTAGACGAGTCGTCTACGATTTTATTTTGCAAAAAAGTATTTGATAATGTATTTTCAATACTCAAATTAGGGTTAAGTCTTAGGGGAACACATTATTTTTCATATTGCATTAAATTTTTATTACAACTTCTTTATAAAAGTCTAAAACAAAAAACATTGTTAGCATTACACTTTATAAAATAGTAGTCTATGATCGTTAAAAAATTGTACTCTACTCAGTAGACCATGCGCCTACTGAATGGTTAAAGACTACATTGCACAAGTACAGAAATATGCTACCTTCCTGCTGAAAAATAGCTATAAAATTTAGAAAATTCTAACAATATTTATTAAGTTAATCTATAGTCTTTTCGAAGAAATGCTACAAGAAAAACCTATGCTATAAAAACAAAATAAACAAGCGCGAAGTTTATAACATTTGAAATTATGTATGTATTGTTTTATTGAGATTTTACAAAATTACATTACATTTGAAATTAATAAATATAAATCTGAAAACTAAAATCATAACTTGAGCGAGAGTAATAAAATCACAGTTTTCTCAAGCTACGTCCAATAGTAATTCCCAGGTTCTATTAAACCAATTGGTTGACTCTTGAAGTCGCGTGTATTCTCATGTTGCAATAATGCTGAGGTACGTGATGGAATGCGAGGTACCCTCTGACCTGACATCATTTCAGCAACTTGTGGGTAAGAAAATGCCTCGGACTTATGATTCGTGCGTGTTATTAACTTATAAACTGCTATTACCCCGCCATGTTCAGCGAGCAAGCGTCTCAATTTTAAAAATTTGGGTTTTTGTTATTAGCCTTCATTTCTGAGGTGGCACGACGGCTTCGATGTTCAAGCTCAGACTGCCTAATCCAATTGCTGTTCAAGCCTTCAAAACGTTAGAATCTCCATGTGTCTTTTGGTATCAGTTTTCTAGACAAAGTTCATAGTCTCCTTCCATGAAAAGAGGGCATTCATTTTTTTTATAGATCTAAGCATTTTTTTTTTTTTGATTTACATAAATACATATTGATATTCGAATAGTGTAACGTCAATGTTAAGTACTCACGAGCATTGAAGGGATTTTTCGGCGTGCTGACTTATATCGTGGTGATTTATATCGATTCCAGCTTTAAGCCGCTAACTATGTTTCATGGTTTCGATTTATGCATACAATGCCTGCAGAAACTATACACTCACTGGCCCATTTAAAGGAAAAAATTATCATAAAAAGAAGCTACAAGTCGTACAAAAATTATATGTACATGCTTTTATTTTGCATTAAGAAGTAGTGAATAAAACGACAGAAACGGAAATACAATATCATGATTTTCAACAACTACCTACAAAAATGTTCAACAACTTTGCATTTTAATCTCCAAAAAGTATTCCCTCACCCTCACAATAGTTCAGTTCTAAGTCTTTGGAGCATATTATTGGTGTAACTGTTTTTATAAATATTGACCTATTTGGCATGGAATCCTATAGTTATGAGCCAAGCCAAATGTTATTTGTTATCATTCAGTCCACCCATCCATTGGTCCCATTCATTAAAATGACTTTCAAACCAGTTTTGTCGACAATTTCATGCTTTTTTCCTTATATTTTGCTCCGAAATGCCTCAAAAATTTGGATTGATTTATATTGTACGATTTTAGTGGCATTTCGAGGTATATCTAGAGTATCGTACGACTTGTAGTTTCTTTTCCATGGCAATTTTTTCCTTCAAATGGGTCGGTGAGCGAATAGTTTCTGGAAGCACTGTACATATGTAGCTTTATTTTATTTTTTAGCGTAAAAGGCGTGTTACAACATTAACCATGTACTGGTTTTATGCCAGCCGGAGAATTCGCAACTCCCCAAGTTGTCATTGGCATCGCTAAACAACCATTAATAATGCGTTTGGGCTCGCATCGAAGTAGTTTTTTCCATTAACAATAAGTAAGGAAAATCAATATTAGCAGAGCCTGCTGCTATTCTCAATTTTTCCCAGTGTGTCATTGAAATGATGTTCCTTTTGCGTTTGAGGGGACACGAAGCAGCTCAGGTTACACCACTTACTTAGAAAAAAATTGGGTTGGTTTCAGAATTTAACAATCAGTAATCGATTCTTTCAGTCCCTTAGCGAGCGTTCGTCTGCACGTATCATTGGATGATTGATTGGAATACTGTCTCTCTAGGGATTCATAGCATAGGACAAGCTCTATTGGTTTCCGCTCATGTTTAGTTGTTACTAAGGCACAGAATTGAATTCACCCCACCACCTTCCACACTAATCTACAGCCAGTAGTCAACCCTAAAACTGTGAAGATAGGGTGATAGTTAGTCCTAAGCACCTGCACCCTTGAGTTGACAGCAACATTATTTATTCCAAATAAACAAACACTTGCTTAGCCATTCAAGCGCGAACACATTCGATTCCTGGCACCTGCCTCAACCTGCTCAACCTGCCCAACCACCTTACCCAAAAGACTCGGCAGAAGTCATAAATAAGCTCTAAATCCAATCATAGCACCTTACTCGATGAAAGCCTTCGTCTCCACATATCCCCTGCTTCATTAAAAACCAATTACGCTATCTACGATAGGAAATTAACTCTTTTGGGACAACAACACAACCGTCCTCTTTGGCAACCTCGCCACACAGTTGAGTCATCACTCCTCAGTAAGGACGACGATAAATATGAAAAGGAAAAGAAAAACAAAAACCAAGTCCCCAATTGGAAGTGAAAAGTTCTTGTAAAATATTCGCCCTTCCAGCGATTTTATGTTGCAGATTGCTGCCGAGTTATGTACAACCGACACGTACATAGACGCGAATCAGTAAATGCATGACGTAATCCCAGGAAAATCGATTCTCCTTCACTCCGACCGGCGCGGCGTCGCGTGCACTCTGCAGGATGGCGCGTACGGAGGCGGACGAATTTCATGTTTTGTGCTCTTTGTTTGTATTCCATGCGGAAAGCTGCTATGCTGCAAAGGCTCTGCACAATGAGAAACGGGGGGGTTGAGTTTGTGCACATTGATGCTGCTAGTGCTTGTGCTCTACCCCTATTCATGCCACGAAGCCATGACTCACTCACCTCCAGACATGGCTCTGTTTATATTCGTCTGGATTATGCCACCGCAAGGACTAAGGGTGGTGGTAGTTCGTGCTCTTCCACTAGCTTTCAACCGATTACTCATGCCAAAATTTTGTATTCGTCATCACTGTAGTGGCATGACAACTGTATGTGGAGTACATACCGAAAAGTTTTCAAGAAGTTCAGTAGACCCATGTACCGACTCGTCGGTGTCCGTTTTCTGGGCGTAGTCCATGAGTCCTCCACCGGAAGGGGAAATAATTTTTCCTCTTTTATTTGTGTGGAACGTGCGAACGTGCCCCTGGTTAAAGTTGGGAACTTTAAGTTTCGTGTTAGTTTTTTTGTTGTTCATTTTTGATAAAAGAACGAAAAAATTTGTTCGTTTTTTGGAAATGTTATGTACGAGGAGCAGTGCATAGAATATTCAATTATCCTTGGGCGTGGCGTGGCGGCGACCGGCGTCTTATGGGTGGCAGAGAGATTGGGGTGGGAGTTATGCAACAACTGTCTAGGAGCAAAGGTCCTTTAAAAATTCATAATCCATTCGGATCAGTTGGTTCATGGCAAATGGAATTGATTTACAGCAGCAGGGTGGTTCCAAATGAAATGAGAAAAAAAAAAATATTTCACTTCAGTCAAATGCAATCTTGGGAGATGTGGAAAATAAGCAAGCAACGATTTTTGGGAGGATACTAGCGTTATTGGTCGATAGATATTTTGGTGTTGCGGCAGAGGAGATGAAATTGAAAAATTATTTGCTGTAACAAGATGAGTTTATAATGGAATTTTGCTTTTGGTTTTTCTCGGTGCATGAAGAGATTTGGTTGGAGGATGCACTCATGTTTGTGTAGAGCTGCTATTACATTTTCGTGCAGTTGAGAAAAATTGTGCTTTCGAGTGGCACAGACTTTGAGATTTCTCCGCATCAGAAATGTTTCGTTGTTGTATGGCTAACTGAAGTATTTGCCAAAATTTGGAGGGGCTACTTAAAGCTACAGTGAAGCAAATTCGGGTCGAATGATGTGATAGCTTTCTGTGGAAAAAAAAAACAGTTTACCATTGATACAATGGCAACCAAGGTGTTAAATCTTTTTATCCACATCATAACACTTTTTGATTGTAAATTTGATAATAGAAATTTTTAAGATTCACCATCTTTTTTCTTGCGATTCTAAGGTTAGTTCGGTTAAAAAAAATTATTTGATCCCAATTTTTCTTCGCTAATGAAATTAAACAAAAAATGGTAATTGAATATCTTTAACATGGTTTGTAGAGCTCTGAAAAGCTTCCTTTTTGTTCCTTTAAACAACATGCTAATGATTAATCAATGCAATCATTTATGGTTTAACTGCAAAAATATACTTTTTTATACTCTTAATTTAGTAAGGATGTTTAAGCATACGAATCTCGATTTGCAGTCATTCTGAAATTGTTAAATAGTGATTTCATAATTTGGAGTTAATTTTCATATTTTCGTATTCAAATGGACAAAAGAAAAATCTT
Organism: Syritta pipiens; assembly: GCA_905187475.1. Lineage (NCBI taxonomy): Eukaryota > Metazoa > Arthropoda > Insecta > Diptera > Syrphidae > Syritta > Syritta pipiens. The sequence continues at coordinate 69,116,513 of LR994571.1, forward strand.
CAATGAAAACTAGAAATTAATGCATTACAATATAATACATTTTTAAAATACAATCAGCGGTAGTAAAAAGTAAAGTGATTACTTTCACAAGATTTTTTTTTTAATTTTCACGGCTTTGATTTATTTTGATTAATTAATCTGTTCATAATTGTTGCAATGTAATGACAATGTATCTATTCTCCTATTCCAAACTCAAATGAACTTCTTCTTTATCTTAAGTGGGCAAAAAATATTGAAAGCATCTTGTGTTGTTCGCAAGTGACTTGATTTTCCTTTTAGTTGTTCTTTTCCGAATACTAGAGAGTAAACTTACGAATTGGCTGCAAGGCGTTTCTACTTAACGACCGTAAAAATGATCTTCAGAATTTGCGAGTTTAAAGACAGCATACCACGACTGCAAGCACAATTACCATCATGTTAGATTAATTTTGATCGAAGAAAAGTAATGGTTAAAAGATTGATAAGAAGTTGCTTAATTTACAAATTACCTGAACTTTAAAAACTATTTTAAGTTTAATTGATTAGATATGAAGTGGCATTTGCTTAACCTTTGAAGTATGCTCACGAAAACCGTAAAGTATGTAAGATCCAGAGTTGTAAAAGAATGCAATTATTTTGGATTGTATTCTTTGAATGATTTTTAAAGAATGCAAACCTTAATGATTGCATTATTTTACAACTTTGGTACGAACCATGCAAGAAGACAGGACACCAAGGGCACAGGATTCGAAACCGGAAGACCAATTGGAGAGTTTGCGATAAAAAAAAAACAGCTTTCAAAGTGGCTAGCGAATAGAGCTGAATGAACATGAAAATGCTTAAATTTTTTTTCCCCAGTTATTGATTTCATGGCATGAACAGGACACGAATGGGTCAGATGATTTAAAAGTAAAGCACGAAATCGAAGATTTGTCAGAGGACGTCTTAGAATTTCCTTCGTTCACAAACTGTGACAAAAAAAACTCCACACAAAGTACAATAACAGTGCCTTAGTTTTCAATTGCTAATTCTTAATTCCTCAATAATAATAAGTGAACTTCATAGCGCATACTATCAACCAATAAAACTGCTGTACGCTCTTTACTGACCATACAACTAGATACAAAATTGCAGTACCCACTTGCATTAGTAATATGTCTTCTAAACGTCTCACGCCAACAGTTTGGCGGGTCAGTTCGGAAACATCAGCGTAATTTGCGTTAAAAAGAAAAATCATGGCCTACTTTACAGCGCCGCGAAAATTCGCCCACGAATTGCCCAAAAAAATGTTACAAGTCTCCACAAGTCCACAGTTCTACTTTAATTTTTGTTTTCTAGTTTTTTTTTTAAAAGCCTCCTATGCTCCTCTGCTCCTCCAATCACCACTGTTACATCCCTCACTCTTTGTCGGAAAATAATCCATTCAGCCGCACTCTAACAGCATAATTACATCCTTAAGAGTCATTATCCTCTTTGAAACATCCTGCTTGGCTTTATGGGCTTCTGCATGCAACGATGATACTCACGACTATGGCTTTGTGTTTCATTACGTAAAGTCGAAGAGTTTGTCAAGCCCTTGTTCTCGCTGACATGATGTAATGAACCGTGAAGAAAGAATATTCGTTTATTTTTATTGCGTGTACTTAGTTCTTAGGAAAATATAAAAAATTATGAAATGTGGTTGACCCAGGAAATGAATGCATGTATGTACGTAATAGTCTTCATGCGTATGTGAAGGTTGTTCAGTTCATGTGTTCCCTTTAAGTTTTGCTTACTCGTTTCAACTTTCGTGTAGATTAGAAGGCACACCTTCTGCGACAGATATCTTGATTTTAAATTACTTACTTCTGTGTTTAACTAGTTTCCCACACAGTTAAAGTTATTCGATGTTGAACTAACTACAGTGTACTCTCGATATCTCCTTAACTCGAAGTATGTATATATACTCTGTATAGAAACATTCTCACAATCCCATAAAAAAACCTCTGTAAATCGAAGCAAACCTTGCAAAGGTTAATTCGTTGATCCCCCTTCGTCAATGCGGCATTACTATTGTGCAAAACATCATAAAAACTTCTATAATTCAAAAATTATGGCTTTTTTTTATAATTTTATAATTCGAAGTCAGGCTCATTTGTTTTTCTTTAACAGTCATTAGTTGAAATGGGTATTTATCAAAAGTAAGTTACATTTTTTTTCTGAAGCCTTCATTATTCGAAAATCCGATGAACTTCGAATTGTCTAGAGTTCACTTTATATGGAAACTCGGTAAGGTTAGATTCGGTTGGGATAATAGGCTATGGGGAAACCTACCTGATTTAAAACACCCTAGTGGCTCACACAAGTAAAGCAGTATCAACAAGCAAGTTTTGCGCGTAACTGGTTGAATCGTTTTATTCAATTATTAGACAGATCTGGAAGTCGATCTTATTAGGATTCTAGATTGAGCACCCTTCCTTTGCAATCATTGGAGTCAGGGAGAAATTGCTTCCTGTCTAAAGATGTTCTGTCTTCGTTTTTATGTCATTTCATTTGCTTTCCATTTTAGTCATTCATTAAAATTGAATGCAAATTGAAAATTGTATTAAGAATCACCAGAATCTATATACCGTAAACTCTCGATAACTTGAATCTCTATAATTCGAAAGTGTCTGCAAGTCTCTCAGTCCTCAGAGACAACCTCTGCAAGTCGAAGAAAAGTAAACAATATCTTTTATGAACGAAGTTTTTTCCCTTATCCGGTAAAATTCGAATTATCGAGAGTTTATTGTACTTGAGAGAAGAAGCTTTGTGATAAACTTTTCTTTTTGCAACTTGAGCAATATTATGCTAATGATTGAAGTAATTGAAAAATCGTTTACTCCTTTAAGTTATTGTTCTAAAGTAGAACGAAGTTTTTTCCCTGGTCCGGTAAAATTCGAATTATCGAGAGTTTATTGTACTTGAAAGAAGAAGCTTTGTGATAAACTTATCTAAAGGATACCTTCTTGCAACTTGAGCAATATTATGCAAATGATTGGAGTAATTGCAAAATCGTTTACTCCTTTAAGTTATTGTTCTAAAGTAGAAGAACAAAATCTCCACGAAAAAAATATTCTCTCACACACTATTATTTTGACAGCGGCTGTAAGTCTCAATTTTGTTGGATTAAACAGGTGTATTCATGAATCGCGATTGATTTCTTAAACAGCATTTGAGATTATTAATATATATTTATTATATTATATATATTATTATATATAGATTATTAATATATAATTAAAGAATTAATTGAACTTGAAAGTTTTTAAGAATCTAAGTTGAGTAGAAATCCTTGCTTAAGTATATTGATCCTTCTCTATATGAAGTTTTTAATTTAACTTTAAGCTGAGAAAACACCTTTGTTAGAAAAGCTAAATTTTCGTGAATTTAACTTTTTTTTTAAAAACAACAAACAATATTTTCCATTTAACTTTTAATTTCCATTATATTTTCCATAATAATCAACGACCAGGTGGCAGTAGAACCTGCTGCCAGCACCACTTTTGTCAGAGCATTAAGTTGAGACAAAAATCTCAAGAAGTATAGTGGACGTAGTATAGTTCTCATGTAACTTTAATTGGGTTAAGAATAAGTATAAAGAAAAAATACATCGTTGCTTCTAGTCTAACGATAGTATTGAAAAGAATTAACATTATGGAACCTTTGGTTATCTATCAACTACAAAAAAATGCATATACTTTTTTTAAGTTTTTGAAATTTTATCAAAACAAAACAGTCAAAAAAATAGTTTAGTTAAGCTAAGAAGCAGTATAAACCGTCGCTAAGAATCATTGGACTCTGTTTGCCTAGATAAGACACCTTGTGCCGAATCATGCCTCAATTTCTTCCGCGTTACTGGCGACTAATTATGCAATTCTTAAGTCGAAATAATAATAAGATCAAGAATCGTGTCCATAAAAAAACATTTTGTTGAATTGTAGTACGCAGTGAAATCTTGTTTTTTTAAGAATGCACGTCGTAGCTGATAAGATAAGATGCACCAAACAAAATTTACATTTATTGCAGTTTTATAGACCAATATTGGTCTATCAGATAGCGTCTCCATTCGCCGCTTTAATTTTTTAAATGACTTGAATTCTAAAGTAGAGTTTTGTAGTTTTTATAGAAAAGAGCGCAAAGGGAAATGAAAATTACTTTCATGTCACTATAGAATTCCTCAGTCCTGGCATATTGTCTAAAGAACAATATAAACAATTTTGTTCTTTGATTAATTCATGCTTATGAGCTCTGGCCTTTAACTTTCGAAGGTTTATAACTTCAAATGAGCCTAAGTTGTAAAGAACACAGAAAGCCGGTTTTCTAAAATGCCGACAGTACAAGTGTTGGCGTTAACAACACGAACTTTTTTCACCGCTACCTATGGAGTTTTAACAATAGCCAATAGTCTTTCTTCAAACACTGTTCACAAAAAAAGGCATTGCCTGCATAAAACCCACACCTAAGCACCGTTGAAGGGTGTCTTATAAGAAATCATGGAAAACTTTACCACTGTCCTTGGTTTTCTTTGCAAACAGTCCATGAAATTCATACACAACACCGTCATATTGTAATGCAGAACAGTTACAACTTAAAATAGCCTGACCACTAAGCATAGCCACCTACTAAGCCATAAACTGAATTCCAACACAACCAACAAAGCGAATGAAACACAATTTATGGCACATTTGCAGCCGAGCACGCCATCCTAATGCTCAGATATAAAAGTGAATTACTCCGTTAAAATTCTTGTGAGGCCGAACTGTGAGGCTCCGTGCGAGGTACACGCCTCTCGGTCGCCTAGGAGGCATGACCATTCGCTAATTATAATTTTAAATTAAATTTGTTTTGCCGGAGAAGCAATTAATTAATTTCTCCTGAATGCCTCCTTCCCGGTGCACGCAAAGTTCTCTGCGTTGGCAGTAATTTCAGGCGGGGAGCTTGGGGCAGTCAGTGTGGGGCCAACCTAAATCTGGGCGACAAGTGACAAAGTACACGTATGCCTAGGGCCAATAACCGACAAATCCACTTAGGAAATTTTAATTTCCACCCCCATGCGATGCAATACGACACGCGAATGACGGTGGCGGAAAATCAAACTACCGGATAAATCGATTTTTGAAATACGAGTGGGCTCGGAGATTTGGGTTAATGACCGTACTCCCCTCCCCCTTGGACTGGGCGGCGATTGGGAATAATTTATGGGAGAGCATATGGCGGAGTGGCCCAATTAATTTTCCTTCATTTAATCCCATTTTCAGGGAATTCGATTTTGATTGATCCCAATCGAGTTTTAAACAAAAATTATGCCCTCGAGGACGTACGGGCTCATGCGGTCGATTAATTATTCGGGCCATCGTTGGAGCACAACTTTATGAGGAGTGTAATTTTACTCGACAAGTAAGGGAAATAGTTTTATTGCTTTATTGACTGTCCATGGGGAACGTACCCTTTATGATATTTAACTGGCTTTCCTCATAAAGTGTTTGTGTTCCAATTTTCTTTGTTATTAACTAATGCAATATTAATAGTAAAACACACGAAAGAATTTGAATTGTTAGAAATTCGCAATATTTTATTCCATTTTCATTTATTTCCGAAAGTTTAAACATAATATTTCAGAGTTGTAAAAGACTGCAATTGTTTTTGATTCCATGCACTGAAGACTTTAAAGATTCTTCTCCATTTGACAGCATTTATTTGACCTTGCCTTTTTACAGTCATTGAAGCCATTTTCAGTCGCAGTAAGCTACGCTATAACTATTAATTTAGCTAATGGAGATAAGACTAAGGTTAGAACTTAACGCCATTGAAGTATTTCATTTTGTTGTTGGATGCTGCTCGCACTTTGTAGTTTTCTTTTAAGGGAATGACGAACTTTTACATAATTGGCATGTAACTTCTGTAAGAGAAAGAAAACTTTGTTCCGGATACCTAAAACACTTAAAATTACAGCCAATAACTAAAAATTGAATAAAAAACCTTCGAAAAGATAATGTATTAATTATAAATACAACTGCAAATGACTTTCAACATCCATCGGAAATTAATTCAATGACTTCAAAATGGTTTAAAAGATTCCATTGAAATTGTAAATGATTGAAATTATGAATTACAACGAATTCAAAATTCAACATTAAAGACATGAACGCCTTCGGATTTCATAAAAGAGATGTTGGGCCATTTGCAGTCTGGCGAATTTCTTGCAGGTCAATATAGACTTTCCTTTATGTTCTTATGCTTGTTTATGAGCGCTTTAAAATCATAATACACCTACTTTTATTTAACTAATTAAGTTGCAAGCAGCAAGAATGTGGTAATAATCACATGACCTTAAATTTTTTGTTGTTGTTAAAAGATTGGCAAAAATTTAGAAGCCAAACATCACAAGAAAATGTTGTAAGAGACAACAGGCAAATTCTATTTATTTAATATCTGGACTTACAATTAAAAACCTCACAAATTTCGCGTAACTAACTACGAATGAGTCACAATAATAAACGGACAAAAGACAAAACAAAATTTACAAGCTTGTTTAGGTTTGGGTACAATTTTGGTCTGAATTTAAAGTGTTAACTGCAAAATTTCAGTCTGAATTTAAAGTGTCAACCGCAAAAGATTTAACAATAATAGGCTACCTAAAAAAATAAACGATGCGAATTTGAAATCCTCAAATTACTAGATAAAAAAACTAACGCGTTTTTGATATTCCTTGGCTTTCAGCCTTCTTCTTCTTCAAGAGAGCATGTTACAATTTTGTCAGGAACCACAAGATCAAAATATCGAACAAGTATGTGAGTCATAAATTGGGAATATTTTGTTTGTTTCCCGATAGACCCTGATAGTATTTTTGGGACACAGAACAGAAATGCGATATAAAATCTGGCTTTTGTTGAAATCAAGGCATTTGATGAGCAGCTTATTGGTGAGTATAACAACCAATCGTGTGTGAAACTTTTGAAATTCAACTTTTTTGTTTTCGTATAAGCCTAGTACCCGGCTTACTTCAAGTTTTAGTTTACATACAAAAAACTCTACGTTGCAAAAACTTAATAAGATCCCAGCACTCTCATGTAGAAACCAGTCACCTAACCCTCTAGGCTACCGCTGCTTTAAAAATTCCATGTTCTAATTTGATATAAGAAGCAATTGGGAAAATTTATAGGAGTTTTTTCTCGAGTGTTGCGGTCTTTCACTTTGGGAAATTACTATCTTATAGAGGAGCTATAACTATGCCAAATTTCATCAAAATCTGTGACCCAGAGGTCGTGCACTCTCCTTGTTAGAACGGGTCCAATTTAAAAACGCCGCTATAAACTGTTACAAACACTTAATCAATTTTATAAATATGGTAGTTAACATTGTTCAGTATCTGTTAGTATGTAAGTACTTGTAGATAGCTAAGATACATAAATAAATAAGAAAAAGGAGAACAAGACATTTTTGAGGTATGCTTCCATAGTGAAGAGACCAAAGACTTTAAAGAATTATGCAACATTAATATTTTTAATTTTCAACAAGGTAAAAAGGTTTATCGCTAAAAATCTGAAATTTTGCACAGCATGGTAAATAATTTTTTACACCGTAGAGGAACATAGTAACGAATGTCTTAGAGGAGTATGGGATTTTAGCTATGGTAGCTGCTGATCCCTTTGATCCCTTTCAAAGAATTGCACGAAGCCAATAAATAAGACAGTGGGCGCCGTGGCTTAATCGTTAGTGCGTCGGACTGTTAAGCGAGAGTACCTGGGTTCGAATCCGGCTCGGGGAAATAACACCCCAAACATTTTTCACGGCCCCACCTCCAGCGAACGACTGACAACCCTCATGCAATTCGCCGTTCGGAACCGGCAATAAACTGTAGGCCTCCTTCACATGTGTCAAATTATAATGCGCAACACAGTGGAGGCGCGCAAAGCTAGGCTCTGGCCCTTCGTGGGCTGTTACGCCACTAATGATGATGATGATGATGATGAATAAATAAGACCATTTCAACATTCAACACAAAAAATTGCATTGGCTTTCTCAAAAATGTCATTTTTATGAATTTACCAAGTAATTATCTCGGAATAGAAAAACAGTGGTATATTAAATAGGTCGACGAAATATTATTAAAGGTTAAAAATTATATTCTATTTTTGAAAGTTCAATTGGGAATTCAAGTCGAATTAAGTTTGAACTTTAATAAAATATTGCGAATGTGGATTCAGCTTTGGTCGGCTGCTGATATCTTTCACATCTTCCACACAAACAATCGGACAGGAATTGTGAAAAGATGTTCTCGGACGCTCCTCCTCATAACTCCCTACTGTAAATTAAAATTAGAAAACTTTTTAAAAACTAAAAATACAAACGCTTCGAATTACCTGTCATACCGGCAATCAAATAAAATTCTTCGCTTCTCTAAGCGGTATATTCCAATTTCACTGTTGAAATTTGCCTCATTTTTTATTTAAAATAAAAAAAACAAATTTATTATTCTTGAAAAGCAATGAACAGCCAAAAATTCGTAATGGACGACTATGGCATACCCAAAAAGGTGAACCGTCACGTTCTTAAAGTTCTTTACTACATGAACGAACACGGTCGTAAGAGCCCGAACATCTCTGAGATCTGTGAACTTGTTCAGATGACCATGAAGAACACAACTCCAATGACTGATTTACCTGCGATTGTGCGGGAGTCACTGCAGAACATGGCCAAGTTGGGTGTGATTGCAAAGAGAGGCTCATCTTTCTACATAAGAAACTTGAAAGCCAAGCCGGTCCTCCCCAAGTACGTTAACCCAAAGATATTTCGAATGAATGTGAGAAGAGTTTAGATGAAGTTTGGATGAGATCCTTAATTGTATAGTCTTGTTGTAGGAGCGACAAAATGATGGCAGTAGACTGGATCCAAATTTGAGAAGACGTCGCCACGCAAGCGAGGACTCAGCATCTGGGAATGAAATCGATAAAGCACGAAAACGCTTCCGTTCTAGTAGGCCTCTCTCCCGGAAAGGTCAGCAAGTTCCGTTGCCTAAGGCAAGGATGTCACGTAAAGATATGAACGTTGACTTGGTTGTGAAGGCTGGCCTACGTGGAGCGGCTAACATAGATGAGGTTAGTTTGATTTTTTGTCATTAGTGCTTTCTGTTTCGCTTTGAAGGGCAGTACCTTTAAATTTGTAGATGCAGATGTTGAGTAAGGAAGAATAGTTGCAATGAATGTCTAGGTTGGTCAGTATTAAGGTTTTTAATAAGAGGGTATCGAAGCTTGCTTGTATTGAGTTAGAGATAAAGGAAGATTGAGTTTTCATTAACAGTTGAGATCGTGGGTTTTGTGAAAAAATTACGTGATTCGCCTGCGTTCAGTCCAACAGGCTGTTCATAATGCGTCCAGTTTTTTCTGCGACAATTCTTTTAACTAGGCACGTTGTCCATAGCTTTATAAGGCTCAACTGATTTTCAGGTTTCACAAACAAAAAAGCTGTCTCCGAATTGGCTGGTTTAATTTTATATATTTTTGCAATTGCGTGCAACGTAGAAGATTATCATGATAGCATGATGATAGACATTTCCTTTACAACAAACTCATTACTCAATTATAATGAAAATAAATTGAGTTGTATTTTTGTAAACCAAGAATATAATTTTAAATGGTAAACCTAACTGCAAAAGTAAGTTAGGTTGCTAAGTTAGTAAGGCTACCCTTTCTTTAGCCAGTGTGGTTACTTCGGTCCTTCTACGTTATCCTATTAGGGGATAACTATTCCAGCGCACTTTATCGTGTTGAGTCTATTGAGTACTTACGTGTTCCTACCTATCCTGTCGTTATAAAGAACCAAAAAAGTTCAATTTGATTCATTCTACTTTTAGAAACTGTGTAGTCCCAAGACTATTCTGTAAAGAAAAAGCTAAGCAATGACGGTGGAGTTTTGGGTATCTTCTCTCTCATATTATATTTTCATCTAAGGGTCCCTTTCTGAAGACGTCCTACCTACCAACGACTATTTTTCATTAAAGAGGCAATACCAAAATAGGCAAAACTCAAACAATTTCGTATTATGAACCTTCCCGCAATCTATCATCGTATGTTAAGGAACTCGTCCTTTTTAAATTTGTCCAGCAAACAAATAGGTGTTTTGTTCCATGGAGTGGATTGGTCGGGATTCATCTCTTTGAAAATATGAACTCAGATCAAGCAATTTGGACTTTAAAATGAATTGATTCGAAAGGAATTACCTTAAAAGCAATTGAAAGAACTTGAAAAGAATTAAGGAATTAAAAAGTACTTACGATAATTTTTTAAGTACTTTGATTATAATTTCAATTATGTTGAAAGGAATTACAAGTACAAGTACAATAACTGGGTATTTAAAATTTTTAAGTACAAGGACCGACGTATTGTACTTGTACCTAAAAAAATGCAGGTATAATGAACTGTAAGTAAAATGTACTTAAGTACAAAGATACTTAATTATGTTACAGGTCTGGTTAAGTGTTTAGAGAGTCTAGCCTGTCAATAACCATGCTTAAAAAGCGGTATTTGGAGAATAGTTTCGAGTCCCGCTAAGAATGTTATACGAAAAGCACTGAATGCACTCATGCCTCTGAATTTAAAAATTCTTATTGTTGGGCACTTTCAAAAGAGGTTTTGTAATATCACTTCAATAGTCATCAAAGCTTCAATTGCCCCAGAAACAGCTTCTAATTTCCCTGGACAATCTTCTCTCCCAATCATTGTCTTTAGCTAATGCCAATGAAGTGCGGTTGTTATTAGTTTTATCCATTGCTGTTGAATACGCTGTCCTTCATTATATGAGCAAAGCAAGTAAATTAATGTACTTACACTCATCCCTCGCTTTCCCTAACACCCTGCGCGGGGATTAGGGGAATGAAAAGCTTCGCGCAAACCGAAACTGGGCAAAACGATTTATGAGCGTACATGGATGTCTTGGGAATAGAAAAACTATAGTGGGCCATGATTCTTTGAAGAAAAACATTATTTCACGCAAAACAAAGTCGCGCAATTCGAATTTGAAAATCGCGCAAAAGTGAAACCGCGCAAAACGAGACCGCGAAAAACGAGGGAAGTGTATTTAGATTGTATATATTTCTGTCCGAGGCACTGATGAATTTGATTTTAACATTGATTAACCGTTAATAGATAGATAGGGAATTTCGGATTATAATTCGATTTCATTATGGTTCAAATTTTGTGAAAATATCCATTCTAACTTTATATCTGACGAAGATTTACGAGCCTCATCAGTATATACCAGAGCTCGGAAACGAGCACGAAAAATTCACTTACCAACGAACACAATATTCATTGACTTGGTCGTGAGCAAGAGTTTTTCGAAACTGCCCTCGTTCGTGAGCAGCTTATGAATTCACAAGCTGTTTGATGCTCGCGTGCAAGTGAGCCTTTCCAAACCCTGGCATATGCAAAATACTTTACATTACATTGGGTTACGTAATAGCCAGTTTAAGGCCAGTTGCGCGCGTTATAATTTTGATACATGTTTAATGCTGGCCCTGAGGCGGTGGGGCCGTGAAAAATGTTTGTTGGGTTATTACGCCGGGCTGGATTCGAACCCGGGTACTCTCGGTTAACAAACCGACACACTAAACGACAACCCATCCAAAAGTTTATATACAAAATAAGTTTAGAATAATCAAGCAGGCATGATTTGCCTTTATATAATTGCTAAGGAACAGATGAAACTTCAAATATTAAGCTTTTTCTCTATTAAGCTATTCAAACTTGGAATATTTCGAACTTCCTCTTCCATTCGATTTATTTCATCCACTCAGCACACTACTTATCCTTTTTTCCCAAATTACTGTCATTTCCTCCATTATTAATTCTCTCTATTAGTTCGTGGTTCGTTGTCTCAAAACAACTGTTTGTTGCAGATTTTCAACCATCGAAGGCGTCACATTTCAAATCGAAGCAAAAAATTTATGAAAATATTCAACTTCATGTTGGCACTATTAATCACATTCAATGTGCTGGGTCCTTTTATCAACATCTACTCAATGTTTCATCGGAAATGCCGAGACTTGGTATTTAAACTTATATATATGTATCTTCATGGGAGTTATACAAAATTGGTCGAAGGTACTTAACCATGTTATTCTGTTTTTTGAATTTTATCGAAGAATCGATAACTCCAGCTGAGCAGCTCAATAGTTTGTCACATAGTCGTTTGTTATATTAACATTAAATAATAGTTTTAACAAAAACTGAAGCAGGACTTTTAGCCTTTTCGAGATACTGTCTCTTTGGTGCTTGTTTGCTTATTAGATTATTTTAAGGGAAAAATTAGTTCTAGCCGCATACAATTTGTTCTACTGCGCATTTTAAGTCTAGTTTAAGTTTCAGAACTAGCTTAGACTCTGAAACCAATTTTTTAATTAGAGCCCGAGAAAAAACCTTAAATCAGATTCAACGGCTACGAAACAATCTCAATACAATGGTTTGCAACTTTACACCATGCAAGGCGAACAAATTAAGCTTCCAGGAATAAGAAAGGAAGTTTATTACTTTAATCGAGTAGTTCTTTCAATCAAAGGTAACTATTTTCATTTTTTTCCATTTACAGGTGGAGACTAGGAGCAACTACTCCTTGGATAACGTGTTTGAAAACCGATTTTTCTCCGAGGCATCCGATAATGAAATGGATCAATCGCAATCACAAGACAATCTATCTAACTCTTCAAAAGCTAAAAAAGACACCGACGAAGGAGAGGCCCAGAATAAAATTGCTGATCGAAGTAATCAAAAAGCAGAACCTGAAGAAAGTGTTCACATTAGACGAACTGATTCGAACGATGAAAGCAAACATTCGGAAGGCGGAGAAGCGGAAACTGCAGAGAAGAATGATGTGAATGATTTAAAAGAAGAAAACAGAAAAGAAGAAAAGGACAAAGCTAACAGTTCCCGAGAGCAATTGAAGTCGATAGTATTGGCACAACAAGAAAATTTGTGAGCAACTATAAAAAATACAAAAAACAATGTAAAATTTTGTGAAAATGTAACTTCTGGTATAAAAAATAGATTATGTATAGGTATATTTGAAAAGAAAAAAAATTATTTGTTGTCTGAGTTGCAGAGCTGCAAAAGCTGATTAAATATTCATTGAATTGACGGAAAGAGTTTAATGTCTTTAATGTGTTGTGATTTCAATTCAGATGAAACATGTATATGTTCTTCGGATTCTGCTGGGTTCAACATCGGAGCTAACTTGAAATCTATCATTGTCACACTTCAAAAGTACTATAAAACCTGTCAAATCGTACCACCTTCGGGACCGAAGAAAAGTGGCCCAATTTGAACGAAAAATAGCGAGAAATGCATGATTATAGAGTGTCTCGATTAAGTTTTACGTCCCATCAAAAATTCGCAAGGTTGCCGGTTGTTTTTTATGGTACACAAATACAGTATAGAGAATACCTAGGCAAGCATCTAATGTTTAATCTCCACATTAAGGACATTATTTAAAACATTAGCACTACTACAAATATATGATATCCATTTATATGTAGAAAGTCTGACATGAGTTTTGAAAACAAACTGCAGTCGAAACTCAAGGGACTAGATAAAAATTTTAAATTACGAAGTGTTCACGACAAGAGGAAACGAGAAAAAAAATAATAATCAAGTGTTTGATCAGGATTTAGATTTAGATTTAGATAATTGTTTTAAACGTTTCTACAATTCTTTCAACAAAGTTAATTTTGAAATTAGAAATTTTTGTTGAGTAAACGACTTTTGTCTATAATTGTCAAATGATTTTTTGATATTAGTGAGAGTTGAGAGAAAATCATCATTTATGTCATTTAACAGCGTATAAGCGGATGGTAGGTAACGTTTAAAAGAAGACTAGATTGCAATTTGTAAACTCACGCATGTTATCTTTTTCTAAATAAACGTCTAGTCTGTGCATAAAAACGCTACAAATTAGTCGAGAAGCCCAGACTTCAAATAGAACTTTGACCAGCAAGATATCATTTGTGTAACTTCAAATTACCGTTGGAACTAATTATTATTGCTTGTATTCAATTTAATGGGAACGATAATTCAACTACATTTTCAGCCCTTAATTTTGTATGGGTCCCCGACCTGTGGTAAAGTCATATTCAGAGACTTCAAAGTGCACAAAACAAAGTTTGAAAAACAAAGCTCAATTAGCCACGTTTCTTCAATGCTAAGGCAGATAGCATGTGTTGATCTGCCTACAGCTATTTAAATTATCTTTGCCTACGTTATATACTTCTTGTCTAGCTTAAAGTACTGTTTTCATTGCATTTTTTTGCATTTACCCGCTCAAAGACAGAGTTAAAATCCTTGGAAAATGCACGCAGGTGACTGGCTAGCGGTTGCAAACATACCCTTAGCGCAGCGATAAAGTCGTGTGACCGTTTAAATCAGATAGAGACGGAGTTGAAACTTGGGACCCGCGAAGCGAGCCACTCACCTCCTTATGCACACAGGCGCTTGTCGTGTAGTAATAGTACTTTATAATTTTCCCAAAACATAGAAGACGTAAAAGCATTCAGATTTTGTGTTCGATTCAGAATTGAAATGAGCATTGATCACAAAAATTTGACGCATCATTTCACAATTTTGAAAAAAGCTTTTATCAAATTTTAAGTTTGCATGCAATTTGTTCAAAAAACAATGAAAATGAATGCATTGTTAAAGAACAAGTTTCTGGCTTTCGAAAATGGTATAGTTGTATACCATTCGTTGTAAGTGTTGTTTTTAAATAATTTGTTTTCCATGTTGATTGATTTTTTCCTTAATTGTCCCTAATGTTTATTTTTAACCCCTCTACAAAACACCATTATCAATTTTTGGGACCAAACTTATCACCAGGGTTAGGATTTTGTTGACATAAAAATGTAAGAAAGGCAAATCAGGATATTAAAAAAGGCATTTATTAAAAAATAAGAAAATTAATGTACATTTAGCTGTAGTATCATCGAACGGCTCTTTCTTACAAGCGCCTTTAAGAAGATAAATGCGATTTCTACTTCAGCTGTAAGAGTAGAAGGCTTAAAGCTTCCAATCTTACTAAAATCAACATTTTCTGAAAGTTAGGAATTCAATTCGCCATTCACTACAGAAGCTATCTCCTCAATCGTTTTCAGTCCCATGTTGGTACTGAAAACTCCTTCAGAACTTCGATTACAACTAACCCTTATGCTTATTCCAGATTTGCTGAGTGTTAAATTAACTATCCCAAACCATGCAAAAAATTTCTGTAAACATATTGAAATTGTTTCACATGACTTTGTATACAAATAAGAAATATAATATTAACCCTTTAACGACCGCACCTTATTTCAGCTGCAATATCATTTTTTTATTCACGGATACTATTATTGCACTAAGAGACGTTTGACACAGAATGAAATAGGCTAAAATTCGAATTCAAATGAAATTAAGATAGTTTTATTGCAATTCCCCCTTTAATTTTGTTTGCTTCCGGGCATGACACAGTTACGTTTTTGGTAAAATAAGGTGCATCTCTCCTCGCAGACTAAACACTTTAAATTTTAAAGCCTCTAAGAAGTTAAGTACGCGTTTTGCTAAAAAAAACTCACGTAAATGCCCTTTTTTCAAATTTTTTTAAGCCAAAAAACTACGAAAAAAGCAATGTAGGCAGAAAAAGGCAACGACGTTAAGGAACGGTAATAATGGTGTAAAAAGGCAAACTAAAATATATATTATATATTTGAAATCATATAAAACGTATTTCTGTAAAGACGGTACTATCTTCCGGTTAACAAAATCCTATCCCTGCTTATCACACTCTCCCCGCCTTTTATTATTAGGAAGTTCTGGACAAGCCTATTTCTGTCTCTTTTAACTTTTTCCTTTTTTTGGTAGTGAAATAAAGTTTTTTTCTTGTTATTTAGTTCTTCAATATGTATTCTTTCAAGAAAAAAAAAAGATTAAGAAATTGATAGTAAAATGTCTGAAATAGACCTTATTTGTAATGAGAATATAGAAATTGCCTGGTTTCTAGGTTGTGTAAACATTTTCTTGACAAACTCTGTGTACGAACAGGAAAAGAATTAAAGTAAAACAAACAGGACAAAATAAAACCAATCAAGTGTGAGCTTTACTTATCCGCGAACGGTATCGTTAGCAAACAGATTAGTATTTAGGACTAGAAATTAACAAATCAAAATAGCTACAGTGTTTAACGCTGTTTATTTAAGCAAATCCTCTGAGTTAAATGTCAACCCGACAATCAAATAAAATTCTTCGCTCCTCAAAGCGGTGTATTCCAATTTCACTGTTGTAATTTGCTTCATTTTATTTTTAGATTAAAAACAAAAAAAAATAATTTCATAAAAAGCAATGAAGAATCAAAAAGTCGCAAGGGACAACTATGGCGTACCGAAAGACGTGAACCTTCAAGTTCTTAAGGTTCTTTACTATATGAACGAGCACGGTCATAAGAGCCCACACATCTATGAGATCTTTGAACTCGTTGAGATGACCATGCCGAACACAATCGCGATATGTGATATGCCTACAATGGTCTATAAGTCACTGCAGAACATGGCCAAACTGGGTGTGATAGCAAAAAGGGGCAAATCTTTCTACATAAGAAGTTTGAAATTCAAGCCGTTCACCCCCCCGCCTGTTGTTCCAAAGATATTTCGAATGAATGTAAGAAGAGTTTGTGTGGAGTTTGGTATTTGGTCCTTCATTGTGCAGTCTTGTTTAAGGAGCGACAACATGCCATCAGCAGAATGGATCCAAATTTGAGGAGACTACGTCACACAAGCGAGGAGTCTGGGAATGAAATCGATAAAGCACGAAAACGCTGCCATCCCCGTAAAAGTCAGCAAGCTTTGTTAGCTGGGACAGAGGAGTCACCTAAAGATTTGAATGTTGACTTGGTCGAGAAGGCTAGTCTAAGCGAAGAAGCTAAAATAGATGGGGTTAGTTTGATTTTTTTTATCATTAGTTCTTTCTGCTTCGGTTGGGCAATACCTTTAAATTTGCAGATGTGGAAGGGAAAGCAGTTGCAGTGAATACTTAGACTGGCTATTCTTAAGGTTCTTATGGAGTCGGAGATAAGGGAGATCGAGGTTTCATAAGCAGTTGATTTTGTTCTGTGACAAAGTCAATTCGCAAAAGTTTGAGGGTCGCAAGAATTTTTTTTGTTCAGTTCAAAAGAAAAATTGTCATTTAGGGACTTAGAATCTCTTTCTTCGAAGCTTGTTTGCGTTCTAAATTATTTTTAAGAGAAAGTTGATTCTAGCCGCACACAAACTGTTTAACTTTTACTTTTCAAGTGTAATTTAAGTTCCAAAACGAACATAGACCCTAAAACCATGTTTTTTTTTTAATTAGACCCCGAAAACAAGCGTTAAATCAGTTACGAAGTCTAGGAAACCATCCCGATATAACGGCTTGCAAGTGTACAATCTGAAGGGCGAAAAAATTACACTTCCAGGAATAAGAAAGGAAGTTCATTACTTTAATCAACTAATTCTCTAAATCAAAGCTAACTCTCTTCATTTTCAGGTTGGGACTAGGAGGAACTACTCCTTGGATAACGTTTTTACAAACCGATTTTTCTCCGAGGCATCCGATAATGAAATGGATCCATCGCAATCATAAGACAATCTATCAAACACTTCAAAAGCTAAAAAAGACTCCAAACAACGACACGCCCAAAGTAAAGTTAATGATCAAAATACAGAAAAGGAGGAGAATACCGAGACTGATGACGGAAGAAAAATTGGTTCAGTCGATCAAAGACAACATTCGGAGGGAGTCAAACCGGAAACCGCAGGCAAACACGAAGCAACCGAGGTAAAAGGAGAAAACAAAAAAGGAGGAAAATAGAAAGCTTACAGTTTCCGAGAGCAATTGAAGCCGATAGTATTGATAAGGGAAGAAAATTTGTGACCAAATACAGTGGCGACTATAAATGAAGGGACCCTGTTATGATTTTTGGAAACAGTTAAAAATTATTTAATCCATAAACGTTTTTGTTTATTCTTATTTATTTAGAATGTACCCTTTTTTATATGTAAACAAAAAGAAAAAGCCTCGAGAAAACATAAGTTAGATGCAGGTTTTTAGAAAATGCCCTCAAATTTCATGGATTAAAGAACTGTAATAGGCTACCTTCATATATGCTCGCCTCTGTATAAAAATCTAAAAACAATGTAAAATTTTGTGCAAATATTACTTTTGGAAAAGAAATAGATTATGTTTAAAAAGAAAACAACTTATTTGTTGTGATTATGAGTTGCAGAGCAAGGATGCAATATTTGGCATTTTCTAAATTAACAGAAAACGTTTAATGGCCTTGTGATTCATTTTGATTGACTTCATTTGGTTAATTTGACTATATAATAAATTCAGTCACTTAGTCGGAGCTCATAAATTTCCTGGGACTTGAGAAATTTTTGTGAAACTCTTTGTGACTTCTAATACAGTGCTCTACAAAAGTTTGCGTATGATAGAGAATTCTGGCGAAAAAAGGCTTCTTTTGAGATTTATTTTGATACTCTCCCGTAGGACATTCGTCCTTTCTAGTACAAATTAGTAATCATTAGTTACCTGAGTTTCGTATTTACCGTATTTATAGTCTTTAATATCATATTTATGGACTTTTCTACATTTCGTCACTTGCTAACAACGGGTATACAAAGACAATGTATTTACTTGCATCTTTGATTAGTTACAATTATTTAACTAGTCCTTATTAAGAAAATTTACTCACCGTACGCAAACTTTTGTGGATTCATTTTGGCAATATTGGTTGTTGTTTGTTTTATAACTTTAGAATGGATGAGAGTATTGATTTAACTTTGGTAAATTCTGTAGCTTTGTGCTTTGCTCTTTCCAAATATACCTTTCGAAACAAATTGTCGCATATGGTTTGGGATTAAACGCCCGTTTTCGCCTTTTTTGTTCTGATTTTCTGAAATATATATGAAATAGTATCATGTGAATGGTCATAAGAATTGATTCTATCAATCCTAAAAAAAAAGGACAATCTAAATATTGAACTCTTAATCCGAAAGTGATTTTATGCTTTAAAGAAAAGACTTGATGTGTGAAGTCAACTTTAAAAACAAACCTGATGTGTGAAATCAACCGATTTTTAAAATCGAAAAATTAAATTCTTATTTCTCCCCTAATTTGTATCATGATGTGTTATGATAATTAGAATTAGGCGAAAAGGAAGAATATGGATGTCTTTCTTATTGACAGACTAAACTAGAGATCTGCACTTCTTGTATACACTAACTTAGATTTTAATTGAACTAAGGAAGGTCAGTCGTCACCCCTTTCTCAGCTTTGGGCGGATTGCTGTCCAGTGCACCTAAAAAAGGGCTGCAGAGCATTATATTCCTGATTTTTGCTTGGCCTATTATTACTTTGAGCTACTGTAGGCGATGATCGGCCTGCAGTATTTCAATTTGATTTTGAGTTTATTATTCGAAGTAACACAGTAACACAATCTTTCGTCTCTGTTCTACATTTCAAGCAAAAATGGACTCAAAATAAATTCAATTCTACTCGAAAAATGAAATTCAGTGTTCTGTAATCCGTTCGATTCCCAATTTTTCAAATCCACTTCGAATTCATGCTTCAAATGTGTTCCACTGTGTGTTTAAAATCATTTTAAAATATTAAGTTAAGATCTTAACGTTCCAGGTTACTCTCCAGGAACTCTCTTCCGAGGGAAGTGAAACAATTAAATGAAGCTAAGCAAATAAAAAAAATACTGTTGTATTATCAATAGCTTTTCGTACATGTTTGAATGCTCTTATCCCTCCCATTCTTTATTATTTCTTCTCCTTTTACCTTAGATTTAAGTTTAATAAAAAATGTATCTTTTAGTTGAATATAATGTACCCTCGAATTATTTTGTACTATAAAAGTTTTGTATTTTATTGGTACCCCATATATAGTAATGAATTGAATTGAATTAAGCATATTTTTGCAGCATATAAGTTTCCTTTGAAGTCTTAAATAAAAATGCATTTAAAATGAAATTGAAAAGTCTGGAGTCAAAGATTAGGCCTCAAACATACAAACTCGGAGTAATACTCCGTTTTTTTTTTGGCGAAAGTAGGTTGTATTTATAAGGATTTTCTGATTGCTCTTGGTAGTTCAAGTTGGCAAAGTTAAAAGTTAAGAGCCCGTGAATTACTGCTCCTAAGTGAATTACAGAGCAGAGTACAAGTATGAAAGAAAGAAATATAACATTCAAACTACCAAGCACCTTTAGAACTCTACTCTACCAAAAACTTTCTGTAAGGACAATATTCAAACATATTCTGTCGGACTGCAGTGCCTTCTCTAATAGTCTACACGATCAAGGACTCTTCTGAAAAAAAATTGAAACACTTGCATTTTCCCATCGTACATATAGACATAAATATATATTTTTGCTTTTGTTCACTTTATAAATTAACAATTAACGAACAGAACCAAATATATAAACACTTTTTTTCACAAAGAACAACAGACAACTGAATAATCAACAAAACAAATTTCAATTTTGAGTTTCTTTCCATTTCTTGCGTTTACTATAGAAATACTAGTAGTATATTTTGTATAAATTTATGTTTCTTGTTACAAAAAATGTGATGTGAAAAATAAAACTTCTGAATCAAAAAAAAAAAAAACTTTAACATTTAGCCATATAAAAAAGTGTTTAACGTTGCTCTTCTAAGCTTTTTTTTTTGTTTCTTTTGTCTCCTTTAACAATTCTTTTTTTTCCTTCTGGTTGTCCCAACATGACAACTAACACTCCCATCAGCAATTTGTGTTCCATTTCAAATTTCAATCCAGCGCAGATACTCTTTCCTACTTTGTTTGTTTGTTTTTGCTTTTTTAAAGAATAGTGAATGTGTGTGTTACAACAGTTAGAGAGATACAATAACGTTTGTGCCGAAAAGAAATATTTAAACAAAACAAAAAATTGTATTTTCCTTTTTTGAGAAATAGAACAAAGTGTGAGCCTCCAAAGGACACCAGATTTCCACCAGCAACGGAAGGAAACTCACAAAGTTGTTATCATCGGGAGTGATGATTGACTTCAGTCGTTCTCCTGATGCAGGGTAGAGGTTATGGCCAACGCTCCACCGGGGATGAATCGAACGAAATTGTCTCCAACTAATGGTCCCATCGCAAAGATTCCCTTTGGCATTCCCTGCACTTCGTTTGTGTACTTGTCGACATCGATTTGATTGGTCTTGCTGTCAATTGGTTTGGTGGGATCTATGCCTAGACCGATGCCCGAGTCGTCGATTTGACACGCGTTGAAGGAGTCCTCGTTGCTGAACAACTTACTGCATTCACACGTTTTGTTGGTCGTATGACCACAGGCACGATTGCGAAACTCAATTGGAACTAGTCGGCGATTCCAATCACAGATGTTGAAGTGCTTGCACTTTTCGCACAGGCTCTTTAGCCAAGCCAGTCGACGTGCCATGTGATTTTGGTAGAGATCCACGTGAACGATTGAATTCTTTGGGGAGGTTATCGTCTTTGATTGCGGTTTGCTGATGCCCGAGATGAACCGGAGATTCGGCCTGGCTCCAATTAGTATGGCACAATAGGAAACTTCATAGGTTGTTGTTTCGGAGGTTTTAAGATTCTTCACTGTTACATAGTGGCAACCAAATGCATCCGTTGACAGGTTGGAGAGTGCATGCTCCGGCACTGGCATGTAGCAGTTGTATGTTTGATTCGGCTCCTTCATCATTTTGTGCACCTGTAAGTGGACGAGTTGATTATCAGATGGAGTCGTGTTGATTAGTGGTTGTACTTACCTCGTGATATTCAGGATAAACATTCTCCGGGAGTGACTTATCTAGCCCCGCACTCTTGCTTCTATATACATGAATGACATCGATGTCAGAGGATCGGCAAATGGTTACAGCGTCCGCGGCACTCAGTCCAGCTCCCACAACAAGAACAGGCTTTAATTCTAAAAAATTAATTTGATCAGAATCATCTTTCACATGAGAGAAATTTAGTATCACTTACTCTGCCTCTCGTGTTCTGATAAGTTCTCCAGTGCAGTCTCAAGTTCCCTCAATTCGTGCTTCACCCAATTCCGGTTGTAGCCCTGTTGCTCACCCTTAAGGCCCAGCCGATTCGGCAAATCCGATACCCCATTGGCCAAGACTAAATTCTTACAAGCATAATAAAATGTGCGCCTTGTCGTCTCCTCAATTCTGTAACAGCGAAGTAAACAGAAGATTAGCAACAGAGGCTCAATCTCTTGATTGTGAGACACTTACCCAGTGACAATCCATCGTGCTGCCTGAAAACCTTGCGGCTTAACGCAATCATCACTGATCGGAGCTATAAACGTCACGTTGGCATTGTTCATAAAGAACCTATCTAAATTCATATGATGAACATAGTCTTCATAGTATTCTGCAACTCTTGATACAAGAGCTCTTGTCTGTACCTCTTTGGATACTTGCCGTTTCAATGAGAGATTTCGTCTCGGCGGCGAATTTCTACTTCCTCCGTCATGCAAACCATAATCGACCGGACTGTCTGTTGCTGTCGGTGCATTGCTTCCACTGCCATATATTTTCTTTGTACACTTACAGCACAGGGCTTCAGGTTCACATTCGTTGTTATTGTTGAAAATTAAATTCTCATTCTTAGGCTTGTTTTGTTTTGCTGAACGCAGCTTAATGCACTTTGGACAGGTTGTATTGGCAAGAGCCATCTTACGCAGGTAGGTGGAGCAGTTCTTTTCATACTGCAGGCATTTCTTTCGTTGCTGTATTGTTTCCCAGCTGCCGTAGGTTAGGCCGGGTAGTGACATCCATCCTGCCAGCGACAGTGTGCGTAAATTCGGATCCATTTTATGCCATGACCCACCCGGTGGACCTTTGCCCAAGACAATGTGATCAATCTGAAATGAAAGTAAAATGTTGTTAGACTTTAACCTTTAAAAATGAAAATTTTTTTGCACGTTCCGTAGAGATTGTTGATAAGAAACTATGCTAAGTGGGTTAAGCATGGGCTTAGTTATCTGTGTTGAAATATTTGCTTAAAAAAACGTCTTAGATTGCGGTGCCATTTTTGGTGAATCTGTTATGTAAAACATTTCAAAAGATCTGTAGCAACATGCATTGACTTTCTTTTGACTGGTGGTGAAACGAATCATCAAACCTGTGTGGCCTTAAGAGCGATATCTGCCAATCCGCCCTCCCTCTCTGATTGAGCAAACAGCTCCGTTGTTATGCAACACTGACCTTTTGGCAGACTGTGACTCTGTGCGAACGATTATTGTCAAAGTTGTCGAAGAAATGGAGAGTATGGGGAGACTATTTATCTACTGAGCTCACACAATGTCCTCACGTTTCGACAGTCTGAATGGTTTGATCAAATATAAGTATTGGCCATATTTGCCCCTTTTGCTAGTAAACTCTTTTGTTTGAGCTTTAAGTGCGGCGCGGAAATCTTATGCACATTCTCAGAAGTGTGGCTTTGGACGTGCTGTAGCCTGCCATTTGAATCTAACCCTAGACATCGGTTATTGTTGTCTTCTTATTGAATTACAACTATAATTTTTTCTTTGTACCCATGATTATGGATATCATCTTTACAATTAAAGAGCCAGTTACAATATTTGGAGCATGATTCGTCAGTAGGCGTAGTCGTGGAAAACGTGCAGACACCTGGCAAAATACGTTAAAGCTCTAAACATATACACTGCAAGATCCTGTTACGAAAATAGGATACAAATCTTAAATGTTTTGTATTCTACATCATATTTTCATGTCCACGAATATGTAATAAAGGTCTATGGAAATGTCAAATACCGCCAGACATTGTCCCGCAGAAATGATGCGTGTCCCCAAAAAACTTCCACATGCCATAAGCCTTTTCCAGAATCAATTTTAAAACCCGACGGCTTTTCGAAACACCGCCCGAGGAATAGCGCACCTGGCCACAAACGGGAAATCAATTCACAAACGCTTATAAGAAAGACAAACACTCTTTAATCAAAACCAATCACGCTCAGAATGACGCAT
Source organism: Syritta pipiens (assembly GCA_905187475.1). Lineage (NCBI taxonomy): Eukaryota > Metazoa > Arthropoda > Insecta > Diptera > Syrphidae > Syritta > Syritta pipiens. The sequence continues at coordinate 69,140,556 of LR994571.1, forward strand.
TTGCTGCAGGCCTGTCAACATCTTAACCATTCACAGAATGTTAATCATTTTTTATTTTTCAAACAAATAAATAACAGGAAATATGCACCTGTAAAAAATAAAACAAAGCCCAATCGAACTGCGTTTTTTCTTTCATCTTACTCATTAGCCGATAGACCAGTAGACGTGCTTGTCTACAAAATAGATCAATTAGCACTTAGCAAGTCTCGGATTCATGAGAAAACAAAACCTGTTTCTTGAAAACCACCACCACAACATGTCACAGCTCGTACAGACACAAACAACAACAATTGTAGTTTTATAGACTGGCTCGGAAGTGATTTCTCTGCCGGTCACATGTGATCCCGGCTATGTGTGGCTCTTTGCGATTGCAAAATTCTGCTTTTCCGTGTCGGGTACCTTCACCTGCTTCAGGTGGCGTAACATACGGCAATAGACCGACAGATTGATTGAATCTGTCTATTGTGACTTCCACTTGAACATGCAACACTCACAACCAGTTTTGCGCAAAAACTATCTTACTACTCCACGCCTAGATAAAAATTATTATATTCATTATTCATTTATCCAGCACGAATCAATGACTTTGTTAGACCCCAATGACTCAGGGTGTTTATTTGAATTTAGCTCGTGTTGAATACCATCAATTCCTTCACTTTGACGTGATGTTAGACGATGTTGACTTCGATTTAAAGTGTATTCATGAATTAAATTTTAAATTTTCGTTTGCATTTTTGAGATTCAGTGAAAAGGTGGTAATTTGAGCAATGAGACTACGTCATGTGATTTGTAATTTATGATAATTTTGGAATCACATGGACCCCCAAAATCGGGGACCGGTTAATCGTTGACGTTGGAATTGAATAAGCAACTCGCACAGAACACAGAGTTAGGAAATTGGATGTATAATTTGTAATTATTAATTCCCAAGGAATTTTAAGCTATTTTTGACACTGACTTGCTGAAACATTCGGTCACGGGTTCATTGTTCTTGAAGGCGGAAAACAGAAAGTTGACGTTTAGCAACATCGACGGGCTTCTGTGAATAGTTTCTCTTGCTTTCTTTTAGAAATGAAAAGGCATTGCCATTGGTAAATTGAGATCGTGTCTATGTTTAGCAAAGTGAAGTTGTCTTTCTATATGATAATGAAAGTGTAGGTACGAAGCAAGATGACAAGGAAAGCCATCTGCACCATAAAAGGAATTCTTCAATGTTACAGTACATATAGTGACGCTAACATCGTGGCTGAGTGGAATATGTGTGGCGCAATTTTTTTGAATTTATTGGCCAGAAATGCAGTTGGCCTTTCGTGGAATGGTTGAAATATGGTCTGCTTTGAAAAAAAATAGACTACAAAAAAAGCCCATGCATCGAAAAAGAAATGAGAAGAATCAGATTGACATTTCTATTGAAAGGTGTACTGGAGGCGGCTGTTTAACACATCGGCTGCCAGCAAAATTCATAGAATATAATTTACGCCTTCGCTCTCTTTGTTCCTTCTTTTCTATCATTCTTGGGCTGCCAGTGTATCACCGGTGCTCACAACAAAACTGACTCGAACGTTTTTCGATATGATCACTGGTCGGTGATGCACTGGCTTCTAGGAAATTAACTTTGTTGTGATCACCGGCGATACCAGGGCAGCGGAAGTGTTAAGTAAAAAGTACTTTCAGCTTCAAATGCATTAACGCGGTCCCCAAGCAAAAAAAAAAAAAATACAAAGGAAGATTATTATTGGTAGCAAGACGAGAAGCTACTTTATTAAGCGAGCTGAAGGCCCTAGCACCCACGGCTCTACACATTAGCTTGCAATTTAAATTATCTGTTAATAAATAATAAATAAATAAAATAAATATTTTATTAAGTCGTTGAGTGAAATAGATAATCTTAAACCAACTCAACTCGTAAAATACGTGCTTGCACCCATATTTTTGTTTTAATAGTTGTAACGGGAGATTGCAATAAATGAGCTGTTCAGTGCACAAATCAATCAAATGCGACTCTGAAACGGTCTACAAAGTTTTCGTATGAACCTATTAAACTTGAGGCTCTCCCGCACGTGTGAGATCATATTCGGAAGGTATTTGTTTAATCTGTTGCGAATAGCCAGCTTTCCACCGATTAACTTACTTGAATCGATGGACCAGCATATGAATGTGCTCATTTTGTATGAAATCATTTCTTTTTTATCCATTGGCTTAATTGACAACTACGATCATTCGACTAAAACACATGTTACAAAAGCACCAAAAGTATTTCGACCAATATGCCCCCAAAGCCACCAAGAAATGTATCTGTATTTTTGTAGCAATTTATTGAATTTTTGTTACGTTCCTTAAACTGAAAGTTAACAGCGACTGAGCTATTGATTATTAATATTGACTGAGCTACAATTGCAAAAGCACAGGATCGATCCTTTCGTGTACGCACTGACAACATCTTAGTATCATTTCAAACACTATAATTCAGTCAAGAACATAAAGATTGAGTAAACACTGAAAGAAATTTGAACTTCCAATTTTAAATAGATCCCACAGCCGGCAATTGGCCAACTCATCATAACCAAGTGGCTTAGCTAACACCAAGATCCCAAGACTTCGCGTGACTTTACGATATTCGTAGACGCTAAGCACGCAGAAATCGCTCTGCTTACAACATTAGGATCCAAGCTGCATGGACAAGTATTCTGAAGACATCAAGAAACAAATTTGCTGATTTTTATAAAGGTTTCATTCCAAAGGAAAAAACGAAATTGTTATAGAATTATTTATGATTCACTTAGCTAATTAATCATGACTGAAGCTCTTCGTGTACTCCTTCGGCATCCGTCGAGCTCAAACATTCATTGCATTGCATTCGCCTCGATTTCAAGAAAGGAATCGGTTGTTTTTGTTGACATTTATTGGTTTCTTGTCAATCGGTTTAGCTGACAACTAAAGTCTCTTACGACATTCGTAAACGTCAAAAAAGTGTGTCCAAAGACGTCAAAAAATGAATACACTTACTGCATTTGGTACAACGTGTTCCAAAGATTGCAACAATTGCTCTGCCAGTTCGATTGGCAGCCATCCATGGCAACCATTCGCAGGAAACTCTTTGCCATGGCATCCAACACATGGCAAAGAATTTCTTGCGAAACTTGCTCCACTCCACCAAAAATATCTCATGCCTTAATGTAAAACAAATGAACAAGTTCCAAAACAGCCTTCTCATACCAAACACAAGACACACACTGCCATGTGACTTCTAATTTAAATTGACTTGTCGGGAAAACCCCATCGATTTCCAAGAAAAACAATTCCGATATCACATCCACTGCGTCGCCGATTGTTGTTTCTCAATTAAAAAAGCTTACAAATTACAAATTCTGAGACAAGACATGAAGCAGAATTCTTCTTATATCGGCCGGTGAACGAGATTACTCAACAATTTCTGACCTTTCATTTAATTGACTGTATTCGTTTTTACGTCGTACAACAGTTCAATAAACTGGAACCGGTATCCGCAAAATAAATCACATTAAATGTACAGTACATACCTGTTTACTTGCATCGAAACGATATTCCAGCATGGATGGTAGTTCCATGCCTAAATCGGCACATGGGTGTTCTAGGCTGTCCAACTAAAATGTAAAAAAATGAGGGGAAATCGTGAGTTACTTGCACCAACACAACAGGTGGCCGGTCTTTCTTACCAATAATGAGACAGGATTTGTACTGCGACCTTCTAGGCCATCTGCTAGTGTAATTAAATCTTGTTCTATGAGGCTTTTATTACTATCGGCGTAGTTTAGACGTGCTCTTAGCATTTCATCCGGGTGCTTTTGGATTTTATCTTCATTCCAATATGGCCAGTTGCCGACAAGCATGTAAGAGAGGGAAATTCCACTGGGTCCATTTCCTGAGAGCAAAAATAAAAAATTTAATTATATTTTTTGGAGGTGATTCAGTAAAAATGATGAAAAACAAAAACCCCTTTCCTGGTTTAAAATGATTCGTGGAAAAAAATCAGAATCACTTCTTGTCAATGAAACTAGAGAAATGTGAGGGTTCTTTTTTTTCTTTTATCGAATTGTCGTGAGGCATTCGCTGTTCATGTTCATTGATCTATAAACTACTTCTAAGATTGGACTGAAGAATTACGCAAGACTTCGTGAGAAGGGGGAAAAGAATACAAAACTGCTTCGATGGCGGAGTTCTTTTTTAGTCAAGCCAGCAGAGAATATGCAACTAATGCGGGTTTGGAAGAATGTAAATAAAAATTATGGTTTACTTTGTAGCTACGATAACATATAAATGAGAGGTACGTTTTTTTTTAAATATCCATAGATAATCTGTCGAATTTAGTACGGATTCTCTCCCTTACAGAGAAATCTTCATCCTTAACCCTTTCACGACCGCACCTAATTTAAATAGCAGGAAAAATATTTGTTTCCACTTCATTAAAAACTAAGTAAAAGGTCCCGAAAATTTTTAATGCACTTAGAGACGACTGAGGCAAAATTAAATGGACTAAAATGGGGTTTTAAAATAAATTTAATATTTTTGAATTGCCAGCAAATGAAATTATGTTATATACGAACAATGGAAGACATAAAAGGATTCAGTAAGGTCAAATTGGCAGTCCTTATTAGGTTAACAACTCAAAGGAGTAAGACCACCTATATCTACGTGAAACTTTCTAGAAAGTAATTTACTATCTCAGCCTGTTGCTTATTTGCAAACGTCCTTCTTTTATCAGCCCACTTTCCAAGGCTCATTTGCATAGTAAAAAAAAAAAAGAATTCCAACGTCAAGGCTACATTTTAAACTAAGCTATTAAGCTTCATGATAACAAAATTGTACTCACTTATGTATAAACTGCCTCTGATAACAATTAATGCGCAATTTTAATCTGCTACGTCACGTTACAAGTGCTTATCACAACGTGTCTTGATAACAAATATTTTTCGCACAAAAATAGAAAGCTCAAAAAGGAACGAAATCGTGACTTGACAATCACGTTTGATTGCTCCACAGAAAAACAATTTGCTTGTTGGTAAAATATATAATCTCGGAAAAGAGCGTCCTATTAAAAAGTGAATCATTCTCCAAAGGGCAATATCGATTAAAGAAGGGCAATAAAACATGAATTGCAGTTTTCAAATCACGTTGAAAAGGAATAACCAAAAGCCAAATGGATCAGTTGAATTAAATTTGTGAAGGCTACCGCGCATTTGTAAAAAACGTGCCAACTTCTCGTTATCATAGTCGCCGCCGTCGTCTGTGTTATAAAACACAAAAATGTTTATTAAAACGCGAAGCTCTACTGACCCGATCCGTCTTATTTTCACAACATAAAAGTTTCGCGAATTGATTTGCTCTATTGCTTTCGTCGCAATGATGTGCGCTTCACTTTTGGTTGGATTCCAGTGTTTACATCTCGAAATACAGTGGGGGTGATCTTTTAATCGACTCGTTCGATTTCTATCGCATAAAAACGAAGAGTGGTATCGAATTAAATCGTTGGCCCACCCGTGAGCCATTAAAGCAAAAAGAAAGCAAGCTGACTGCAGTCTGAAAAATATTCAACTGAAAAAAAAACACGCCAAATTTAAGGGAAAAGATGGAGACTTAAGTCAGACATAACTTAGAACGAAAGGGTAGACGAATTTCAAAGTCAGCGATGCCTTTGCTGTTGGCTGGTTTAGGTTTTCACAACAAGTAAAGATTTCAACGATTTTCTTTAAACGATCAACTGCACAACAAAGTTTCCACAAGCAACGACTTTACTGGTTTTCTTTAGACAATCAATTCCACAACAAAGTTTCTACACCAAATAAATATTTCATCGATTTTCTTTAGACCATCAACTCCACAAATGCTTTAATTTGCTTTAAACCAACAGACCTTGATCCTTGATAGTTTTGCTTATTGCATTTGGCAGCGTGGGTGTTCCAAAAAACTACAAGAAATTAATCTTTCAGTTTTGTTAGTATTAGCCCACTTCCTTGGCCGTTAAATTACAATACAGCGAATAGTAATTTACTAAAATAGATGTTCAAAAAACGGAAACAGTGACTTAGCTAAATTACTGATCAAATTTGCAACAATTATTGTTGAAAACTGAACTAGTCAGTCGACTTAAACACAGGATCGACTCTTTCCAAACACTTGAATTCCATTCCAAAGTGCTAAGGTAAAGCAAACACTGAAAGAACGTTGAACTTCAAATATTCTCAAGCGATCCCACAGCCAGCATACGGCGATTTCGTCCAAGCCACTTCACATCCATGAAGTCTCATAAGTTGCACACGACTTTCATGGTTCTCTCTACCTCAACAAGAAACTATGCCACAAATAGACAAACATAAAAATTCAATTTCATTTTCAATAACTCACTCACTAGACCAATTCTTCTCGAGGCCAACTCAAAGCGTTTTTTACCGATTGGAGAACATTAAACTCTCACATATCACTAAACGTGCTTTAAGCATGAACACCGTGGTAACCATGTGCTGAATTTATAATTAGTGGCGCCACATCACACGATTAGATTTTTAGCAAAAGCACCCACACACTTTTCATAGTCTGCTGAGCAGAGCAACAACTTAAATGTGTAGAGGCACGAACAAAAAAAAGCACCATCCAAGACAGACATACGATTGCAAATTAGATTTTCTTAATTGTCAACTGTCCACTGCTAAAACACTTCACTATTTACAATGTATCACTAAATTATGAATAAGTCAGCGCGAAAAAAGGGAGAGGTAGAGAAAAAAATGCGCAGTCACGACATCGAATATAATCCGTCGAACGCATAATTTAAATGAATTATCTATCTCCACCTCTTGCCTGTTGCCAACCCAGCAAGGTCAATCGGTTCCTAAACACTACTACACACACGACGAATGCGATTAAAACCGAACTAAATGTTTATCACCACAAGAGAAATGCCGCCAGTTATTAGTCGGGTGGGGAAAATATCACGGCCTCAGGAGTGGGGGTCTCAACATGAGCGGAATGCCTCAGACAATCCTGACTGAAGGTCCTGACGATATTCAAATGGAAGTAAAACTTACCAATTATAACAACATCCTTGTAAACTGAATCGCTTGGGATGTTTCGGACACTGATTTCTTTCATTTTTGTGTTTTGAGTTTGATTTCTGTGTTTTTGTGAAAATTTATTTTGAGCACCGGACGCGCATTACATTCGCGTGCATAAAAGGCGTCTATAGACCGGCTTCTTCCTTTTTGAAATATCTTTCTTCTTCTCCTGTGATAAACGCAATTTCCATTTAAAAAAATAGTTCAGTCAAACTGATCGCATCCCGATCGAACGACACCACGTTCGCTCCTCGATTGTGTGTACACGGTTGAGATACTGCGAGAGAACTAACCTCGACGTTTGCTTGGGCTTTTATTTATACGATCTCATCGGCGTCGGCGTCGGTGGCGGTGCTCTTTCCGTGAGGCGATTGCTTTGAGAACGTTTCCATAGATGATATCGCTCCCGTTCGAACGGAGGGAGACTCTCACGATTTGGTTTTCCTTTTTTTATTATTTTTATTATTGTGTAGTTTTTCTCTTTTTTTTGTATTGTCGGAATTCGTTTGGTAATTTGTATTCGAATTAATCACACCTCCTCAGGTAGCAGCGGCAGCACGCAAAAAGGTTTGTCTGAGGATATTCGAGAAGGGGGCCTCTTGGTATGTATCTCTCTTTGGACGGTTGTAGTGTCTACTTCGTTGTGATAAACTATGAGATTCAGCGTCTACAAGTGGTCGAGATAAGTGAATTTTAAAACATGTCCACACACGTTATCAATTATTTACCTGAAAGCAAACAACGGAAGAGGTTTTGTTAGGAAAAATTCACTTAAACAAATATCACATAAAAAAGAATAAAGACGGACATCTGAAAGATTGTTATGACATTAGATACGCCACCCATCAGCTGCCTGAGCACTCCTGGAAGAGGGGGTTTTTACTTTGCTTGTAGAGAGCGCCCGCCCGCCTATGATTAGCCTAGCCGATGGATGGTGATATAGTTTTATGGCATTCAAGTGTATATTTAGATAAATTGAAACTTATCGCGCAGCGGTTTTATAGCACAGATGTTGAAAAGTGAGTGGAAAACTCTAAGTTCGCGGGGCTGGGTCGGTCTTGGATTTGACTTCTTAGAAATTTGTGAGCGCCAGAGAGGGCGCGAGAGACATTCACTTAATATTATTTTTTTACAAGTTTGGACATGTTTGGCTTGATTTCACAATGCAAGTAATTGGAGAGAGAGAGTGACTTGCACATTTTGAAGTTGATACAAAGTTCTAATAAGTATTCCACTCACGGTAGGGTCGCTTCTGTGTGATAGTGAAGAGAAAAAAGATTTGCCTATGGTCTTTTGTTGTTATTTAGCATTGACTTTGTAAGTTGCATCGTTTCGATGACTAGACATCTTTATTTACATACATTCTATTTGTTTAGATTGTAATAGATGCATTTTGAATGAAATGCTTGTCCAGTAACCGACAGCTGGAGCTTAGTATGGTTATTATTATATATTATTACTGCATGACCATTTTTTTATTTATTCTTGGATATCACTGCACTTCGAATAATTATCACAGCTGTTGCATCGTGATACGTGATGCGTGATGCATCGCATGTGATCGATCACATAGTCCATTAGTCGACCACATAGACCATTGTTGACACGCTAATATTTTTGTGATCAAACGCAGCCAAATAAAAATAGAGAGGGCATGGGATTTTTTTAACAATAGGCAAACTCAAGTATCTATAATTTCTAAAAGATAACTTAAAACCTAACGCTTTCAACAAGCGTTTCTCTAAATATTAGTTAGAGAAAGGCTTGTCTATAATATTAGACTGCAGTTGCCCTGCAGTCCTCACCAATCACCAGAATTTAGAATAAAACATTTTTTCTACACTTTCGAAAAAAAAAGTTTCTCAAACACATTTAGCCACAAAATTCTACATAAGAATTTAAAAAATCTAAAAATCAGCAGAAAATGGGCTTGACAGTTATTGTACAACTTCTTTTTTTTTTCTATTTTTACCTTCAGCTCATCCTTGCGTAGAAAAGTGCAGAAACAATACCTTTTTTATCTGAATTGTGTATTATTTCAACTTATTTTAGCGAGTGTAGCGCTTTGTACAAAGCCGGAAAATTCAAAAGACAAAAAGGCGGAAGGGAGATATTTGACAACCTAATATTTTTATTGAGTTTTTTTCGTTTTCTGCTCAAATTATTCCTTATTTGAATTTATTTGTTTTTGCACAAATATAAGCCAATCCAATAGAAAGATCAATCATAAGACCATACCCCTATACTAAAAATTTTTAAAATATGTTAATGATGATTATTACTTTTTCTACCCTTTACGTGAATTTCTACGCAAATGTAGTGCATTTCACATAAAGAGTTATTGGCATTTTGTTTTTTCGCAAGTACATTTCGTGAGCGAAAATGCGAAAGACAGTATTACAGCGCAACCATAGCCATTTGAACATCAAAGTGATAGATTGCGGAATTAAAATGTTATTTCCTTTTATCCTCGCCACAACAAAATATGCAAATGTTCGTGAAAATGTTTTTTCTCATGGAAACCTAACCTAAATTCTATAAGCGTAAAATCTACACACTAGAGTAGACAGCGTTATTTATTTGACGATGAAGTTTAGTAATTTCTTGATGTGAAGTTTAAGAAGGAAATTGATATTGAAATGTACGTTGATTCTTAGAATACGCATTATATGGGTGTATGTAAACTCTTGTTCCAAACGCCAACTATCAAAAAACTTTGAGCAACTATATTCCAATCACTGAAATATTTGCATTTTACACTTGATGTGATAAGTTTTCAAAATTATTACTAAACCCTGAATCTTCAAAACTGTTATGAACTTGTTTTCCACCCAAAGTAGCTTTCCAAATTTTCACAGCTAAGCCTACAGGCCAAGCGCGAAATGCTTAAAAACTACTTGCTGCTCAGTACTTTTGTCACAGAGTGCTTGAACATCAAGTGGCCAAGGAACAATCGATTAATCATCTGATAAACTCGACTAATGATTGAAACAAACAATTATCTGTAGTTAGCCACTCCTAGCTAGTCTAACGACTGGGACATTTACTAATGGGTCACAAATGCTATTGAGGTCAACGTCAACGGAATAAGACAAGGACATTATGCGTTTGTCGCAAAAGAACGTGGATGAATAAAAAAAAAAAAAAGTGTAAGGCAGCCAAACTTAAAATTGTAATTTATATTTGTGTAAACAATTAATGAGCCGCTCAGAGCACAAAACGATTCATCACAACTTCACCATTTGAAAAATCTTAAATTTAAGTGTCAAAGTTGGTATATTCATGCCTTTTTATATTTATAATAATTTCCCCAAATAATAAAGATTAACACTATTAAACACATTTTTTTTTGAAAAAGTAATGTATTTCAACGGCGAATATAAATTATTGCATCGAATTTCATTTTTTTTTTTATATCCTGAGTGTCTGTGTGTGCCCCTAATGCTCCAAATCTGCGTCTGATACATTTACATAGAATGCCGCTGTCTCTCTACAGAAGACTTACAAATAGCCCACATCTGAGTGGCAATTTACCTTTAAGAAGAATTAAAGAAATGTAAGGACGGAAAAGTAATGCTGGGAACGTAGAGTTCTAAAGGCAATTGGATGCTCATCACAAACACCTTCAATGATTTTCATGAAGCGATAATCCTGCTTCTTGCAGGAGCGCCGATTCATCAGCTATCCCTTTAGAACTCGCCTCTAATTCACAATATAATTGCATCATAATACGAACAAATAAAATAGATTTAAGGATTTGTTTCCAAATCGTCATTCATTTTATACGGCCTATCGATTAAAGGCCATTTCTCATACACCGAGACAGAGAAGAGAGAGAAAGGGACATGGTTCTTCGGGCATTTTAAAGTACACGTTCTACTTAAAATTCTATTTTAATTTATTACTTTATTATCGGGTATATTTTATGATATTGATTTTCCCAAATTTTTTATTTCAATTCAAATCTCACGTAATAGTCTAAAAATGCATGCACTCAGTCGTTTTAATCGTAGGTGGCACATGGAAATTTTCATTTTCGAAATTTTGATAACCGGATGGAATATTTTGTGAGATTTTTTGAAGTGTATCCTATCGGTCGTTATCTTGGACTTTGCGTGCGGAAGTAAACTATTTTCGGGAATGAGTTACGGAAAAGGAGATAAAGCAGTTGATTGCATGTATGTGAAGACGGGACCGAGATAGTATCTGTCGACAGACATAGACAGGAAGTAAAAAAGTCGATTGCATTGCAAAGCTCAGAGCAGAAGAATAAAGTAGACATTATCTCACAATTGATGACATATAGAAATTTTGAGATCTCTTCTTAAAAATTCAATCTGGTTTCTTTCTTGGACAGGAGGACTTGGATAGCACCGGACACCGGTTGTTGCGCCAATGATGATGACAACGTTGTCAAGTTTACAGAGAACTTCAGAGTAGTTCCCTAAAAATTAGAGAGTTCCTACCAGCGATGCCAGATCGAGCGATATTTTCCCCATTAGGGGATTTTTCGAACCAAAAGGGGAAAAGGGGAAAACAGTTTCAAAAATGTGAAATATTAGATGAACCGATTTTTTTGCATAATTAAGAACATTTTAAACTATTTCAATTAATTCAATTGAAATTCTGCTTGCCACAAACATACACTGAACTTGACTTTTTGTATTTTTTCATTCATTTCTTTACCACGCAAAAAAAACTATATGGAGATCTTGTTCACCCTTTCATGAACACGTCCAATTCCAGCCACAGGTAAAATTTGTTTGTTTGATTTACCAAAAACGAAGTAAAAGATACCGAACATTCTTTTTGCACTAGGAGATATCTGATGCAGACTTCAATGGTCTAAAATCCGGTTTTAGAATAAAATTACTATAGTTTTACTGCAATTACGCCAGAATTTTCGAGTTGTGAGTAGATGAAATTCATGCTGTACAGGAACAACACTGGGCATGAAAGGGTTAACTTCTACCTACAAGTATTATGTTTTTTTCTTTGTGCTTCAAAATTCATGCTTGTATTGTGGCCACACAATCACTTTGTTTTGTCTTGTTCTTTTTTCACTCGAATTGTTTTTAAATATGTACATATATTGAATAAAAAACAATGGATAGAAATATGGTAAGATACTATAAATACTTGGCATTTCTTAAATTATAAAAGAAAACGCCAGTACACAAGCAACATGCGAATGATGAAATTTGACAATGTGTTCATTTTAATTATAATTTTCAACAGAAATTACGATATCATTTTTAAAAAAAGTTATCTAGCGACTAAATTAACTATGAAATTTTGAATTCAAAGTTACTAAAATAAGTGTATACTAGAGTATTTTTTGAAATGGGGAAAAATGGGGAAAACGATTTTGAAAATGGGGAAACAAATTTCATTTGGGGAGTAAAATGGGGTTTTCGTTTCTCAAAAATCTGGCAACACTGATTCCTACTTGATCTGTCTTTGAAAACAGGTGAATAGTTTGAAAATGTAGAGGAACTCTGCTCAAGAGATAAACAGACTCAGAATAGACACATCGGCTGCAAATATTTTTAAGTGCTGCAATTAACAGTAATATGGGACCTTCGGATTAGAATTATATTTCATTGCCTGATTAATTTTAAGAGAATACTCTGTTGCCTTGTGTGCGATCTCCTACCTGGAATTACATTAACAGGCATTACAGAGTATGAGTTAAAAAAAACAACCGAAACATCACAATAAACAAAAGATTCTTTGTTGTCTACCTTCGAAGCTCTTAACTTTAAAGAATAACAAATAATTGCCAAGAAAGACTTTGCGAGACCCTCACCTAGTGGAAACACACACCTTCCCTCATTCAAATTCCCCAAGCCAATGACACCACAGATAAAGATGTCATAAAACACTTAAAAATCAATTACAAAATTTTTGCTGACAGCATATACTTAATTAGTAATAGTCTCGCCGCTAGCACCGCTAGCGTCATCACGTGGGCTTTTTTATTTGCACACGTTACGATACCACGGCAAAAAATGAAAATTTAATAAAACTTAAAAAACGAGTGCAGTAACATGTAATGAGTTCTTTTGAGTTTTGTCTGCTTTATTTGAACAAATTTATCAATTTATCAGTAAAATCATTTTCCGACTAAGTAGGGGTGACTCTCTGAGTCGAATACGTAACATGCAATTGATAATTCATCACTTAACTCCCGGGGACGAGCAAATGAATTTATTTTTACAAACTCGTTACACAAGTGGTGTTTTTCTCTCGTGCACTAATTTCTATTTTTTAAGGCTTGTTACATGGAGTCCAATGCACAGAGACAAATGAGATGAACTTTAGGGGGTTTCCAGCATCTGCTACAGCCATGGAACTGTTTTTCAGCTTGGTTTCATTGTGCCACTAGATCAAATGCTAAAGTCAAAACTACAAAACAAATGACTAAGAAATTCCTCGAGATTCTTGAATTGTGTCCAGCTCGAATGTGATAATTTTGTCTACGACAATGAGTTTTGCGCAAGTTGGCGCACAAAACCTGATGGGCACATGCCACAAGAATTAGAACTAATGAAAGAATGAAGGTTCGCACTTCGCACATTGACACATAATCGCATGGTTAGAAATACAAAGGGGATAAGTGTTTATTCACACGTCTAATTTAGGAGTCCTGATCTGTTATATGCTAAGTTCGTTAATTGTGTATCTGGTTTCTCGTCTACTTTGTCACGTAGTTGTCTAAGTAGTTTAGTCCAGTTGGATGACTAACACAATCGGCAGTTGACAACAGCTGCGATGGAACGATAAAGAAGGTCGCAGTTGTAAAAGAATGCAAAATTTTCTGTGAATGCAATCTTCACATTTGCGCATTTGCAAGATTTCATTCGTTGAGTTAACTTTAATACTGTGACTTTTAGTTTTGCAATCAAATTCATTCAAATCACGCCTATTTGATTACAATCCATTTTATCCATAATCACATCACAGCATTCAATTGATTGCAAATCTTTGACTGACTTAACCATTTAAAATTACTTAGAGTCTTTACAATCACTTGCAGTCCTTGCATTGTTTTGCAGTCTAACTCATACTTGAGAAAAAAAAAGATGCTAAGAATGCATTGAATGATACTGATTAATTGAATGCTGTAACGTGATTGAGTTAAAAATTGATAGGAGAATCTAAGAACTGCAAATCAATGCAAGTGATTCACAGAATGCATGGGGTCCTTAAAATTTGCAATCAATCAAATGTAAAAAAAAAATTATTACATTTTGCATTGCAAATGAATTTTAAATGCAAAACTATAAGTCGTAATCGTTCAAGTTAAGTCAGTGATGATTGCATTCATAACGATTCATCATCATTTTAAATGTTTTAAGCACTTAACATTTTTTAATCATTTGCAATCACTTACAGCCTCTGCATGGCTAGTGCGTCGGACTGTCAAGCGAGCGTACCCGGATTCGAATCCAGAACACCGCAAACAATTTTCATGGCCTCACCTGCAGCGAAAGACTGACAATCCTCCTGGAGTACTTCCGTCATGAAAAGCTTTCGCAATTCGCCGTTCGGAACCGGCATTAAACAGTAGATCCCTTTTACTTGTGTCAAATTATAACACGCACAACACAGTGGATGCGCGAAAAGCTAGGCTCTGGCTCTTAACCGGCTGTTACGGCACCCAATGATTGCCAAGAATGCATGAAGTCCCACAAATTAGCAATCACTCAACTGTAAAAACAATATTGCAATATTTTTTATGTCAAATGAATAGTGTATGTACATATGTATTTGAATGCACAGTCACAAAGTGAATTCTATTAATGAAATTAATTGAGTCAAATCAGTGCTGAATGCATTGACTTTGTTATACAACTAATGTAAAAATGCTGTTCCGCACGGCATTGTGCTCTTTTTGAAGTTTTTGTGTGTTATAAAAAACAGCATCATCTAAGCCATCGTTGTACACATTTTCGGGAAACTTTCTGTGGGCTGGTTAACTCATTTGTTAGCTTCACATTTTAAAATAATATGTACGAACCAAGGTCGATCGCCCAGGGATCAAGTGGAAAAGAAATAGCTTCCAACTCAACTTAGGCAGTTCGTTTTCAGTTTGCAAACACCCTTCAAAGATGTCTTTCAAGTAGCCGTACACATTTTGCACGAGACATCATTAAACAGAATGAGAAGCGCAAATGAAACTGAAATGACTTCGAAATTGGTTTGAAGATTATCTTAACGAGCGGAAACTCGTATTTCATTTTAATGACTGTTCGAATTCGGCACTTCTACCACCATTAAATAATAAACCGAGCTCCAGCCGTCATACGTCACAAACTTGTAATCTTTGAGCTCCGCCAAAAAAAAAAAAACACGAGTCATCTGACTCAGTTTGAGGCTGGGATTTTTCGTGACTCTGTTATGAGATTAATATAAAAGACGGTTGAAGAAACTCAAACCAAACTTACCAGCTATGGTACGTCTTTATAACTCTGGGTCTACGTGTGTAGACAATTCTACCACGTTTTTTACCGGAAATTGTTCATACATATCTGCGAAAAAGTCAAAACCCATTATTGGTAGACAATTACGCCATAAATTTGAATAACAACTCTCTACCCGGGCGTGCGCCAAACGATACCGGCAGTGGCCAAATGTTGCATGGAGCGCTGTGATTGAAGCATCTTATTTTAATAGCCATTTTTTTCTCGGCGAACTTTAGCACCTGTTCATAATAGTTTATTCGCACGATCTGCTAAAAATATAACACTTCTCTTCTTGAAGTGATTCAACTGATTCAGAAGTTGAAAAACTTTTTGATTGTTTTCTGTCTGGCTAATCAAAAATGCCTACAACGACAAGAAAAGGAAAAAAGTCAACCAACAAATAATATATTTGTCGATACTATTATTTGCTCACACCCTGGTCCGATATTGATTTTCCGAATTCCCAAGAAGTGTGGACATTCGCGGAGTTATGGGTTTGTAATACACCTGACCTTGATGTAAAGCTCTTGAGAGTACCTTCTGCCGAAAGCGAATTGTAACGACGCAAAATAGAAAAAAAAAAAAAAAAACAAATAACCAGCACACATTTTTGATAAGAACGAGTTTGAGTTGAGATACACACAAATATATGTATTTAGTTCATATCGACATCAGACTGGGCGGTCTATCAGTTGTCACACGTTGTCCACGTGACCGCGGGAGGAGTACGAATTTCATTAATCACAAGTACTTGTAAATATGACTTTGATTGACGCGCATACAAATTGGGATACAATCGTATTTCAAATCGAATCGAAAAAAACGAATTATACATTCAGTGAGGTTCTGAGTTGTTCCATTTTGGAATTCATCAATTGAAGCCACGTGTAGTACTTTAAATTCGCAATGCTGTGAAAAAAGGAATTTGGGCATTTTTAATAAGCTTCAGTAGTAAAACAAATTATAAAACTGCATACTTTGGAACACGATCTGTACTTTGCTAGAAGAGGTTTTTTATCGTCAGCATCCTAATGCCGTGGATCAGGACAAGGGGCTTCCTATTCTGTTTCCAGACGATTCTCTAAGCGCTGAAACGACGAATAAAGCATTCAGTCAACAAAACTTTTTCGTATCCTATTTTTAATATATTTATCGTAATTTAAAAATAATTATATCGTCGGCCTACCTGCAGTAGTTCATGTTAGTCAGTTAAAACAAGTACCAATGCCTTCATGATCGGCGCCAGAGTGCCCGTATTGTCTTCGGACTTAACCTATTAAAATCAAAAACGGACAATTCCAACAAAATAATTATAGCACAAATAGGGTTAAGTGAAAAGAACGACTTCTTCGACTTCGACTAAAGATAAAGTGAAATATTTAAGGAAACTGAAAGAACCTATTAATTGCATTGAAAATACTTTTTTGACGCTTCGAACTACAGTATTTAAATTGAGAAAAGTACGCCTACGACTGAAACTTTCGTAAAAATTTTTTTTTAAGACTGAATAAACGTCTTCGAATTCTTCATTAGCGTCTAAGGGCCTTCTCTATTTAATTACAAACCACGTATCTCCGTGTTTTTGTTTTCAATTTTTTACTTAAGGTAGTTGCTTTACAAACATCTGGAACAAACCGGATGAGTGAGAGCACAATGGACCATCCTACAGCGAATATTCGCGGTTACAGTTACATCTACCTAACACCGAAGAGTTTTCGTTGCAAACGTTGCGAAGAACCTCCTACTAAAGCCTCTGTATGAAGACAAAATAAAATAGCTCATCAGTAAACAGAAACCGAAATGTTGCCTTTGTCCAAATTCACGCAGCGTACATAAAACCGGACAATTCGTAAAGCAAACATTTTCCTAACCCCTTGGCCTTTGCGTGTGTCAAAACTCCGTCGTATGCTTGCAGACCAAGACCTCATCCCCTAAAGATGAATTAAAATTTCGATCAAGAAAACCGCTTTTCCCTAAGTCCATTACGTATTAAGAAATCAAATTTTTCTACAAATGGCGTGTGCTTCAATTGTAATATTTAATGACATAAAATACAGAATACAAAAAAATTGAGGAGAAAGAGCTGCGAATACAAGGCCATCAAGAAATCATTGCATTTATTTAAAGTGCCTGAAAGAAATTTGAATTGAGTTTTAGAAACAAGAGTTGAGCACCCGTATTTGTTCTCACAACAATTATCTAAAAGATCGGCTGAAACAAAAAAGTATACTAATAATAATTGGATGGGTTGACACCCCGTTGAGGGCCATAAAAAATTACGTCATACTCAATACTATTAGTCACAATCCCAAAAAAATTAAAAATATAAATTAAACTAATAAAATAATAAGTTCCAATGAAAAAAAAGGTCTTTTTCTTTTTAATCTTTACGCCCACGGCAGCTAGTGCATCTAGTGCAAATGGAGCCTTGCTACAAATCCATTGATTTTCAACTTTAGCCCGTGGGTCAGCGTAGCAGGCGATGTTATCGGAAGTGAAAAAGGTAAAACCTCACTAGATGAAGAAGTGTAATGAAACTTATAAATATGGGCATCTTTTTGAAAAATCAAACATTTTCTTCCACCATTCGAGAAACACAAACATTGTTTTGGAGGATCTTTTTAGAGGATCATCAAGCTTAAAAATTGCTGCTGGATCAGAATTTCACGGATTCAGTGTATGATACGATGCAATGTATGCTATGCAAAGTCTAGAAGGTCCTTTTTCTGGTACATACGACAACGACTTATCACCGAACCGTCACAGATGATCATTCAACAAGTATTTACAATTTACAAGGGCGCGACGTTACAATTCGATTGCAAGAAAAACAGTAGACTCTTCAATCCTTTGCAAAAAGAAAACATTGACAAGATATACAAACATATAAACAAGAGTTAAGGTAAAAGGCTAAACCAATATTCTATCGTAGATAGGAGGAGAATCAAATATTCCAAGATCAAGTTGTCATCCGTATTTTTTAGTAGAAGATCCAAAAATGGTACAAGATGTTTATTAGACGGAAAGGTATTTGCCCGGCGCATCTTTTCACAAGCAATTTGAAGTAAATGATGGTTTATGTGTGTTCTTTGTGTAATTTGAGTGTCACTCAAATTTGCTGTCCAATGTGAAGGACTCACATACTAAAAGTTATTCACAATAAAAATGTCATTATTAAAAGAAAGATAAAATACTTTTTTTATATTGGATGATCAGTTCGCCTATTACATCGTTGTCAGCATGTTGTTTGTTCCATTTAATTAAACACTCAAGAGACGCAATAAAAAAAAGTCAAAAATTCGACTAGAAAAAAATAAAACAACTAAACATTGTACTTCTTATCGTCCATTTCATTCCCAGCTGCCCACAAACGAGTTTCATTTATTTCGAGAGGGAAATTAAAATTTTTCATGTAATGGAAAATCCCAAGCCAACTGCGTACATGTATTACAAAATATCTGTTAATGACTTTGGATCTTTTATTACTCCATGAACTTGAACGTGCTCGCACTCTCGCACTCCCAACACAACGATAAAGCATCCATTAGAATGTTTTTTTCTTTTTTTGACCATGTCTCAGTTTGGGGTTTGTTCTAATTGACTGGCAGCTGGACAACGTTTTTTGTTGATCATAAGTTTCAATGTAACCCCCATGAACTCGGTTTGGTTGCCTTACTTTTTTTTCTCTCTGTGGAAAAGTACTCGATTTACCTCACAAACTATTTCGATTGCACTCTACAATGGGCAGTGATAAGGCGCAATCTATGACGGAATATAACGAGGGTGGAGAGTAGCGGCGCAGGCGGTATCTTGAAAAAACGCTTTGGTAGCTTATCTTGTCTGCAAGGCGCACTTGAGAGAGTTTCATTACATTACTCATCAAATTAATTAGGATGACGTTGCAAATAACTTACGGTTGAGGTGTTTAATCACTAAAATGATAACGATTGTGTTACGGAAAACGAAAATAAATTTGGTCAATAACAAGCTGGTTAGGGATATCATAAAGGAGATAGAGAAGCCCTTTCTAGAATATCCGCCACAATGCAACTGGAGTTCCTTAAAAAATTAATTCGATCTCCACAGGTTTTTGAACTGCCTTTTACTACCAAAATGTTGTGGACTTTTTTTTTTACTGTTTTCAAGAAGTTTATTAAGACAGGAATTATTTGCCGGCAATATCATCGGCTTCAAACATCAATTGCAACCTGTGCAAGAGCAAAGCACTCAACCACCGATGTACAGAAGTATACTTACTCGTTGGCTGAGTCCCGTATAAGATATGGGCACAATCACCTCTCAACAAAATAGCCAATTTTCAACAGCGGTTTATCAAAATTGTAGGATTCTTTAATGCACTTGACGTCAAAACAATCTAATGGAGGACCCTTTTGGACCACTGCATGACCGAGCGACGTTTTTTTACAACCTTTACAACACGAAATCAACACAAGAGGACGAGCCCAGAGTATACTCGAGATCCCGGAAACCTACAACGATCGGCAAAAATGAGCAAAATAACTCGTGCACATTATTAGAAACAATAAAAAAGTTGTCGATATCTTATGAATATCTTAGCGATTCTAATTATTTGCATGAGTTATTATATGTCTTTTCCGCTTTTGATGGACAAACGCCTAAAGTTGAGGTACTTGATGCAAAATCCATGGTTTTCCTAATAAGTGTAATCTGTAGCTACGGTAAAAACCAAAAATCATTTTTCGAAGATAGAACATTTTTTTTGACCAACATTTTTGTTCTTGGTATTCAAGAAAGGGCATAACACGGCTGCCGAAAGAATCTCCCATCATGAAATTTTTAGCACAAGAAGAGCATAAAAGTCCCAATTGCAGTTGCCTTTAATGCTTGTACTAATCATCTCTACGATGGCGATGACGCAAATTAAATACTAGGCCGTAAGCTAGCACAATTAATTTTTCCTAACTTCGAAATTCCAGAGATATCTTCAGCCAGACTGGCTTTCTACACTGTCGGACAGTCCGTGGCCAGCTCGACTCAGGACACATAGCTTTTCACTTCTGTCCACTGACAAATGCTAAAATCATCCATAATTAACTGAACTGAATAAAACCAACACATTCAAATTAACCAAAGTGGTTGCATATACTCACAATTATCCATCGTCACGACCAATTTACCCGGACAAACAATTCAAATGAATGGCCTTTTATCCATCAACTGATTAAAGAGGACTTTCTTTTTCTCAAAATAATCAACGTTCAGCTAAACCAGACGCACGCCAGTACAACACTAGCCGATGGATTGTACGCAAATTCATCCGAATGCAAACAAAAACATTTAAATTACCCTCTCGGTCACTATAGTGAGCTGGCGTGGCACAACAAAACGATTCTTAGCAACTCAACTCGTAGAGTAACGAACTAATCTCTGCAGTTTTTCCATTGACCAGGTCAAGGGGGTCATTAATATTTAATTCAATAATTATCGGCATAACTGTCTTACATTTGCGTTTCATTTTTTTTTTTTTGTTCGTGAGAGCGGCCAGAGTACAAAGGACCTTCTTCATGTTTGGAATTAGCCTCAAACCCAGGAAAAGATGGGGAATGAACTAATGGTGATGGAAGTTAGTTGTGTCGAGATGTATTAACTTCGCGAAGGCCCTTTAAATGTCAGCGCAGCTGCGAGTAAAATACTCTCGAGGGAAAGAAGTAGTTAAATTAAGGTAGATGTCATTTCTTACTTACTTATCAGGCAGTCAACCGTTAAAAGGTCTGTACCTGAGCTAACGCTACCTTCCCTTCCCCTTATTTATGACTTCAAAGCACACATTAAAATAAGTTGAAGGTAACTTTTTGTCACTTAAGAGAAACAGAATAGTTCTATTAGAATTCAAATTTCAAAAGGAAATGACACAAGAATTGAGATAAGGGTAATGCAAAACCACTCACACGTACTGCGTTCGAGCCCTAGAAAAGGTTTGAATAATTTCGCAATTCGCAAAAATTAAATAGATCAAAACGATGAGCAATTCTGTAAATTTGAATTCAAATGGGGGACTATAAACGAAACCGTTTCTCTATCAAACTTTACTCCACTCGGTACAATGAAAATGGTACAAGAGACGGACTTGTTGCTGATTCAGTGCGAGCCTATGAATTTAAATGATTTGCTATTTATATTTATTTGATTTGATATTTAGTTAAACTAAAAACAAGAAGATTTACTTCTCTACAACTTAGATTGCTGGAATTGCATTTTTACAGACACATTGCTTCCTTCTAGATCACGATCTTTTGGGAGGTCATCCCTGTATCCTTGGAAAAAGCTCAATGACTTGTGAATCATTTATTTAACTCTATTAGATGAATTTGACTTCAATATTGATATCATCATTCTTTTTAAAGTCTTTGATTTGGCTATCCTTAAATCATTAATTTTCTTAAAGGTCTTTCAATAATGAGTTACAAAAAATTTTACGAACTGAATGCAGTCGTTTTCAAGAGAATGATGGAATGATGGATGATGGAGTATTGAAGGAATGATTCATGATTCTAAGGCTTTACATTTAATTGACCTTAAATCTAAGATTGACACCAAGGATTGCTGCAATTAGGCTTCAAAGAGTCAATTGAAAAAGAAGACGTGTAAGATCAATTGGTTTTTTAGAATTAAAAGGCCCTATTACATTTCTTTTTTTTTTTTGAAGGGATGCTATTTTAGTAAGCATAAACATGAAAGTGCAGTCAGGCCTACCTTTAGAGGTTGATGCTGCTGCTGGTGGATGTATAATTTAGTCTCGTAAGCTCAAGAGGAAAGGGATTTGGGAGTATGCATTTTTGAGAGAGGTGTTCAAAACTGTTAGCATGTTTCGAAATGAGTATGAGGGAAAGGAAACAGGCACCAGATACTAGTTTGATAGATTTAGCGGAAGTCTGGGACTTTGAGTGAGGATAATGTTTACTATTGGCTCAAACATGAGACTCGTGGTTGGCGTTTTTGTGATTGTCATCATCTTTTGTGTCTAGTCAGCAATTGTAGGTACGATGGATTAGAAATGTTGGTCATAAAAAAGTAGCCTCGTTCTGCTTCACATGGCAAGTGGCATTTAGGTCGTAATTGCCATTGACTTGGTTTTTCTTCATAAGCTAAACGATTTTCCTTTATTTAAAACAAAGATTTGAAGATTTTTGTGCTACGAAAATATGTAACGAAAATAACCAGACTCTAACTTCATAAGAATCAAAACGAAGCAGCGGAACTTTAAATTCTTGTTAAAAATCTGTCGTTTTATTCTATATTAGCCGTGTTTTATTATGCACGAAAGATCCATATGGATCAACTGTGTAAATAAAACGCTCCAGATCATGGAAGCATATTTATTTTGTGTTCTGACAATTTACTCCTGTCTGATTGACAATTTACTCCTGTCGATGCTATGATATTTGCGGGCAGTGTTTCCATGCCAACATAGTTTTCCTTGTTTTTAGAACAAGTGTTTGCACATATTTTACGATGATGATTAGAATTTTCACAGCCACACACAAAGCAATTGTGCAAATCACACAAAATTGTTAGAAATTAAAATTGAAAAACAAATTTTGTATTACTGTTAGCACAATATCACTTAATTAAGGAATAAAAGTGAGTACTAAAATTTAGTTAAAAAAATAATATTTTGTATACTTATCAGGCAATGCCGTAAATTGGATTTTTTTTCCAGACAAAACAGCTTCCACGAACCTAGCGGGGAATAGCGTGAATCAATTTTTGGATTACGATAATTGATCCCGATAGCTATCTGGATCATGTGTTGTTGTTGCAATACGTGCAAACTAATGATCTATATAGATCATGAGTGCATAATAAAACACGGCTATTATAATATTCAATTTTTACGTCAGAAAAAAATTCAATCGTTTATTTTGGAGCAGAACAAATTTTTTTGAATGATAATTTACACATAAGAGTGAAGTTTTAGACGCAGTATACCCCCCAACTGCTCTGTTTAAATAGACAAAATATATTCTGCACTTACTTCCAATGTTTACTTCTAGTACCAAATGTCAACATTTCTTCAATTATAGTTCATTAAAAAAATTGTTTGTTGTTTAAATATAATCTGCTGTTTTTGAAATAAACAACTGACACAGTGGCTCAGACCTAATGCTCCTAGGCCTAACGATCTAAAATCATTTAATCAGCCAAATATGCATTAATCTCTTTGGAGTCCTTAGTTGTTGGGCTCAGTTAAAAAATCTCCATTTTTCAGTTGCGCAGGAAGATCTAAATGGCTTAAAAAAAATCCTCGCTAAACTACACCCACTCCTCTACCACTGATGAATCCAAGTACAGTTAGCAAATAGCATCTAAGCAACCTGAAGTGCAATGCCTTCTTCTATTAGGTATCAAAAAACAATAATAAAATAGACTTTCGTAGTATCAGTATTAAAACTAAAAGAATCTCCACTCTAATTCAAACTCTACGACTTATTATTTTCTGCATGAAAGTCAATCTGACCCCCCTCAGAAACCCTAACTTTTTTCTTCGTGTTTCAATTTCCAAGTGATGATTTGATGCGCACATTTTCCAAACCCAAATTAGCTGATCTCGCTGGTCAAATAAGTCACATGAACATTCTTGGCATTTAACTCGTGCTGATAAAAGTATAATCACTTTTGCTGCCTCTTAAATCCCACAACGCCAATTGAACCAGCCGAAGGTCTCCATAGATCATCTCTTACAAATTACAAGGAGTGTGGAAATCAAACGTGTTCAAATCAAACGTGTTCTTAAATCGCTTCGCAACTGACAAGTCAGACAAAGTTTCCGGTCTAATCCAATAATTGAGTCCTTATCGCAAGAAGTGAATAAAAAAAAAAAACAGAAAACTAAAAAAAGATTTGTTTTTGTTTAGGTTTATTGGGCTCGATTATAGAATGACCCCAGGGGTAAAACAATTCAGCAGAATAATAACTCAATAAAACCAATAACCGAGATAACCTATTCAAGTGCGTTACACCGTTTGCGATGTGGGTGTGTACGAGCTCTTGAAACTCGAGTAACTTTTCACTATAAACCATCAACCACTCGTAGATGGGGCTTAGATGACAAAGAGGGATAAAGTAAGCCCGTCATCGATAAAGATAATTCCTCCGAATCCACTTCATGTGACTCTTCTAAATCATAGCCTTCCAAAAGTGCTTATTAGTTATAAAAGGACTTCGTGCGTATATCGCCCTACAACACATTCAATTACTCATCATTTTGTGTAGGCGATCTATTTGGATTGCCATTGAAACTCTGACGAAGGACAAGTCCAAAATCAATAAATCTCAATCATTTAATTTAAGTGGAATTAAAAATAAATCAAAAGGTCAATGTCGAGTGTCGGGACATGACGTGAGCAGCCAATGATTCACCAATAAAGAAAACGTATCTTCCGCGCAGGACCTTCGAAAAAATTCGTTTTCTAACCGACTCTTTTGGCCTCAAAAGTCACATCATACAAATTAATCGGTGGATTCGAATGATTCTGCTTAGGCAATGGAATGCACAACAAACAAGCGTTAAAGCATGACGGATGTAATTAAGCGTGAAGCGCCCTTACTCATGTGTGATCATTTTGCCAATAAAGAGAAGCTTGTTACACAATCGCAAGACAAGACAAATTGTTATTATTCAACAAGTCGATGCGGTAGTTATTTGCGGGTTCATTACCGAACACATTACATGCAATAGACAGGCACCACTGGTTAAGAAACTTGATTCACAGAGGTGCTCATTATCGCTGGGGTCGTTGGTGTGAATTTAGCTCGTTTTGTTTATTAATGAAAACTAGTCTGTAATTGAGGACATAGATCACTGGGAAACCAGTTTCTAGCTCAGCCCTTCTGTAACTCGGCCGAGCTTACCTGGTTTAAAAATGTGCTAAGCAAAAGAAGTATACTAAGGCCAGGTACATTTCTACTACTGTATATTGAAGAGTACCAAAAAAGGTTCAGAAACAGGATGGAAGGATCGGCGCCCTCAAATTTGAGGTGAGCTGCGTATTTATCGAGCATTAAAAGTAATTTTATTTTTAATTTAAATTCATAGAAATCGAATGAGCTTTTATCAAAAGTTTAAAAATGTTCCAGAAGGTTTTCTGCTTATGAGCCTATAGAGGCTCTCTGCGTATCCTATAGCGTGGAGAAGGAACGCCGCTCTCATATTTGTGAGCACAGATAGATCGAAGACCTACTCAATTAAAGGATAACCAGACAGCGGCTGGTTAATAATAGGCATTTTAAAGCCATTCAAAGGAACCGAATGAACTTTCATTTTAAAGTTTTAGAAGGTTCTTAGCGTATTGACTAAGTGCCATAAAGCGGATACATTTTCCACGCCCCAATCAAAACTAATAGATGTTCCTACGAATGACGGGTCTAAATGAAGCTTAATACTCAAGACACTTAACCTGTTAGATATTCCCCCACATGAGTGCTTTTTCTAAATAGGAAACTTAATCTAACTTAAAAACTAACTGAAAACTTAACTTAATTGAAGATCTAAGGGCAGGGCAGTAGAGGTTGCGGAGACGGAGTTTTAAGTTAGAGGGATTCAGAATGAAGTCAAAAGCGTAGCATGCATGGGAAGGAAGGCAGAAAGAGCGAAGGTTTCCTGTGCTACGTGGGTTGGTGTAGCAAGTAGGACCAATTACCTTTATTGCTACGGTTATTATGGCACAGTTTTAATCCACCCGAGGCGTGGGGGGTTTTATTCACTCCGTCTGAAAATTGCTGTGTACTTAAAAGTTAAAATGATCGCAACCTAATCCATTGAGACGATCGCCGTGTACGGAAAATTGATGCTATTCAATTTGCCGATATCTCAAAAGATTGACGATATATCGAAATTCGGTCTTTGCCTATCACCCGTAAACTTTTTATTTGCTTATTATAAACACAAGAGCCTGGAAAGAGTTGATGAGTGTCAAACAAAGAAATCGCTGCATGAGCTTCTTTTACATTACCGATAGGGAAAATACTCATCAAACGAAAAGCATATTCTTATTACAACTTATTTTCCCCAGCCGCCATAGACAATTCTTTAGCGCAATTTTATTTGACCTTTGTAAGCAATCTCCCGTTTCTCGTTTACACCACATCACAACAACCTTTACCACACGAAATCAATTTTTTTGGCTAATATAATTCTTGACGCAACTCAGATTCATTGATTGCATTTAATTAATCATTAAGAAAAATTAAGTACACATAAAAATTAATCTCAAAAAAATTAAGAATAAAAATCCACCATCCAATAACACGAAATTTAAAAGTTTCACAAGCATCACATCGCATTCGTATCGCTTGCATTTCTCAGCTTTTGCATTTGCCATCTCATATTCTTTGCTTTGCATTTGCACACACCGTTCTAATAAATTCTATTAACAAATATATTTTTTTTAATGGCAAAATGGAAAGAAAAAAGATTGAAATTCAAATTACACGACTGTGACTACGTGCGGCAATGTTCATCCATCACGACATTTGTTCAAATTCTGCGCGTTCTCTAGACTAGAGGCAAATCCATAGACTGCCTGTTGCCAAAATGTAGAAATGTAATGGGTACTTGTTTTTTTTTTTTCAAATTTTGTTTTTTTCACATTTAATGACAAATGTTACAGCATCGACAAAGAGAGAGTGTGTGAGTCCCCCTCAGCGGTGGTGGATAATTTTGTTTTATAGAACATAGAGTACGAAATTTTTTGCTCAGAAATTTCCTTTCTTCACGTGTGAAAATTGACATTGAATTGATTGTAAGCATTCTCCATAAACTTGACACACTACGTCGAAACTGCGCGGAGAAATAGAAATTTATAAAAATAAACATTCGTTCACTGCCGGATGTTGCAATAATTTTAGAATCACATTAGTTTTTATTTTAGTAGATTGTTTGCTTGGAAGTCATCGTTCCAAATAGAAAATTGCAATCTAGAGAGTTGTGAATTGAATAACAATAGTTATTTGATATGATTTGTAGATCCACGCTGCTCGTGCACTGCTTTAAAGGCAGTCACGTGTATTTTGATGTGAATTAGAGTCTTTGGTTGCAGCTAGTTCAAGTGGTATAAATTTTTTAATGGAATTCACTTTTTTAAAGAATTCAATATTAGTAACGCGAACCTGGCATTCAAACGAAAACCATTTGAACCATCTACACACAAACTTTAAAAACGCGTTGTTTATTAGATAAGTTTCATATTATACATTTTTGTGGTTTTTTTCCACACAAAACTGCAGAGCTTTTTAAGCTGTCAAAGGTTCACTTCAGATCCCCGAATAAAAGTAAACCTCAAAAGAAGAATCACGCCATCGGAAAAAGATCTTTAAAGCCAGTAGCCACAGTTCGATCATTGGCTTCATCTTCTGAATTTCAAAAAGAGTTGTAAAAACCTTTTCTTATGAGCTATAAAAACCTTTTCTTATTATGGTATGAAGGAAGAATAGATGGGGTATTGCAGTTAATCTGGACATCGAAAAACATTTGAAGATTGAATAATATTCAAGATTTGAGTATCTTTAACGAAAACACATTAAAATATTTTGGTAGACAGGAACGATATCACGACGTGCAAACGAAAGACATATCAGACACTCGATTTCTTTTCTGCTTAGAAGCAATTTACCCAAATTGTCTTATGACTCTGTCAATTTTAGTTAAGAGGTTTATCCAAAACGTATGCAGGATGTTAACTATCATAAATAAATGAAATAATAAACGATCGCTTTAGTTTTTCTTCAAACTTGATGATAGGGGTTATGTAGTATAGATAAAACAGCACATTAGAGAAAAAAAAAACATCTATGATTTAGCTGTCACGTGAGCATTCTTTTGCCGAAATTTCGTGTAACCTCCCTGAACTGTAAGATATTAGCCTGATTTCAGTTTCCAATTCAGAATTTGCAACACTTTAAAAAAAAAGTGAGTTATTGGATGGCTTTCATCAATCTGAACGCTACTTTACATTCCCCAATCATCGGTCTATGTTCTTTTAAACCCCAAATACCCAAACTAAGAATTTCTACCAGGCATTTTTTAAGATCCGTTAATACTTTTTTTATGTGCCATGAATACTCCTGTTTATCCTACCAACAATCTCACAAATCATTCGTTCAGGAGTCAGCCCACACACCGAGAAAGAAAGAGCAACCGGAATGTAGTCTTTGTACCGAGGTACCATTAAAATTCTTATTTACAACTAATAACAGATGCCTTAGATTTATTTTGTAAGCAAAAACACTTCTTCTTTTGTAGATAGTTTATGCCAAGTTTGTTCTTTCATTCCTCCCGAACAAGCCATTCGTGAACTTGCGATTAAATTGCTATCGATCAAGACCCACTCGTGCCGTGTGGGTGGCAATGCTAGTAGTGTTTTCAAAGAACTCGAGTATTTTATCGTTTTAAATCTTCGCCCTGCACCAAATATTGGATTTAACACATAATAATATTAAAGCTACACACTCGCCATGTGGTTTTGCGACTTCGCAGTGGTGAGTCCTCGAATTCTGCGAATTCCTGGTTCTTTGACCAGGTTGTCTGCTAAGTGTTGCAGCTTCCAAATGGTTGTTTACATCCATGCAGCCATGGGGTTGCGTGCGCTAACGCACGTCCCCTCTTTACAGATAGACAAAAAGTAAAAATAAAAATTTTCAAAGACTAGATCGCACAAAATAAGTCTCAAGGCGATTGCCACCGGTGAAACAAAAAAAAATGAAAACAACGAATGCCCTCGAGAGTTTCGATAACAAAAACACATCGTTTTCCGTAAAGAGTTGTGGAATAAATTCGGGCGGGCAGACAGAGAGATACAAATCAACAAATGGTTGGTCAAAACAAATTGGCAACATAATCCGTTGAGGAAATATTTTCTTTTTCTCTTATTTGATTGAAAGCACATGTTGTGTCTGGCTGATTGGGGGAGGTTATTTCAAAATGTTTTGGGTCCAAGTTTGTGTAAACAAGGCAAGGAAAAAACACTCGGTTGCGGGCTCGTTGCGTATCGTTACAATTTGATAACAAGTGGCCATAAAGGGTGATAGAGCCGTGGCAGATAGTGAACCTATATTTGCAGACTTTTTTATTTTGCGGTACCGAATCAAATTAGAGAACTTAGTTTTTATTGAAGGACTACAAGGGATCAGAATTAGAAATAGCATACGGGTATTTTACAGAGCTCAAACTATTGAGATAGTTGAGTTAGAAAAAATAACTACTCATCTGCTTGCATTTAACTAAATTCCGGGTCTTCGAAGCCACAAAATGAGCAAAATCTTTGAAGAAGTCATCAAATTGGCCTCAAACTCACAAGGGTAGGTTTCAGAAGGTTGGTAGGATGTTCTTTTTAGCTTTTATTTAAATGTTATTGCATCCGTTGGCTGTCGACTTTGTTAGTCACGCCATATTACAGGAAAAAAATAAAAAGGATCGAGTTGCGAAATTTCATGTTAGAATGGTTTAGATCTTAACTGTTTATCCGATCTCAAAGATGAAAGTTAATTGGTACTGAAAGTAATATCAAAACTTTAATTTTATTCCGCATTTAATTTCATAAATGATTGCAGACATTATAAAAAGAACCAAAGATTTACTTTTACAACAGCACCCATATATCAAAAACTAATAAATAATTTGACATGAAATTAAACACAGATGTCAGTGCCACTTACTTAAACTTAAAAATAAAAAAAAAATATCCCGATCGGAAATTTCCAGTATTTTTTGCCGACAATAGTAGATTACTAATACGCCTCCGCTTCCTGTATTCATTTTCCCTACCAAGCAACCAATTTTTTGAGCGCAGATTAGATATCAGATCTTAAACTAAAATTATGGCTTTTAGTTTCTCTACTTCAATTTACAACAATTTCCAAAGGTGGTGGTGGTCCCACTTACCCAATTATATAATAAAGTAAAATGAAAATGGCTCAATTCTCCCCCGCGTCAAACATTTTATAACAACACTAACTGCAGTGAAAAATGTTTTTGATTGTTGATCGTGCACGAGTACAAATATATGGACCCTACAATTAGTTCGAAGATATTTTTAGTAACTTTGCAGAGTTTATTAATTTAACAGTCTTTGTCATTTTTATTTTTTCAGCACATTTTGCTCCAAAATACTTTACCAATTATTTACGCAGTCACCATTCTAGACTTCGATATGGTATTGTATGCTGTGTGTACATAGTGTGCCGTATACGTAAAATAAAAGTACTAAAATTTGAATCAAAGTTGCAACTTATGAAAAACACAGTAATTTTTCCTTGCTTATTTTTATATTCAATATTGATAACTTATTTATTTATGGTCTGTCGGAAAGTTAAATAACAAGAAAATGATTGATAATCCCATATTTAAGTTTTGATTTCTGAATAAATTCTAGCTGCCCCAATGTGCAGTCCAATGAAAAAATAAATGAAGGTTGGATGGACATATTTTAGATTTACTAAACATTGGAGTATGTTATGGTTCTGTACTGCTGATGACAATTTGCCGATACTTGAATTTCGTAGCACGAGAATGATGCAAATCATGTGAAATTTCAAACCATAAACAGGGTTCAACGGTTTTTCTCAGGACGGCCACTCTGAAAGTCTTCATTTTATCTTATTGAGAATTTGTTGACCCACTTCGAAAAGCAATTATGCTTCAAAAAGACGTAAACAATAAAAAAAACTTGTAGTTCCTTCTAAAAAATAAACCAAGAACAATGACTGCTCTAACCACTTCCTCAAAATCAACAACGTTTTCCCCATTTAAAAAGTAATTTATACATTTTATAGAAACAAGTGAAAAGAAGTTTTTCAACCACTGTCTTCCGAGAAAAACCAAACCGCAAATTGTCAGAGTCATTTAATGGTTGAAGTCAACCTAACGCAATAAGAAATGCCATCAGAATTCCGAGAAAACTGATATGCAAAAACTATTTTTCTTGTCGCTCAATTAAAACCGTTTACACCTTTGTAAATATGAGACGTTAGGGAAGGTGGGAGCTGAAAGAATGCAAGTCACTTCACCGCAAGCAGTACGAGCAGTTTTAAAAGTAAAATACTACCAAGGGTGTTCAATTACTTGTTTAGGTAAATTAATACTGTACTGGGTACTTGTAGGCACTGCTACTTGAAAATTTACAGGTCTGGATTATAGAACTATCTTTGATCCTATTTGGGGGTAGATAAAAAGAATTTTAAATTCAAACTAAGACAGGAATTGTTGTTTACTTATTTATTTATGTTGCATTTACTAATCTAACTATATGTATATTTATTATTATTCAATTATATATTTTTCTTATCTAATTATTAATCTCTTTGCTCTTATGCCACACTCTGATCTTTGAAATCAAGTGATGATACCACTTTCCTCTTCCCTCGAACACCGTAGACTTTAATGACGGTTTTTAGTGGCTTTTCCTTCAAAATTAATCTGTGATATATTATTTAAGAAATTATATTACCATCAAAGTAGTAAGGTAATATGACCGAATCTATGCATGCATGCAAAACACAAAGAATTTAACATTCAAACTAAGACAGGAATTGTTGTCAGTTCGGGAAATATTCCTATAGCAGAATAGGGCTGTAAATCAGAGGAATTGTTGTCAGCTTATTATTATATAGAATGTAAAGCTCAGAAGTGTCTTTGCGCCTCCATCTCAATTTGTTGATAAAGGTTTGTTATTGCCAAATCCGAATGGCTTATTAAGACGAACTTATCTGATTTCTGCGACCCAGATCCCAGAGTTAAAGGAGAAAGAAAACTGGCCAATAAATGGTCTGCTCATGAGTACTCTTTTGCAGAGCTACTTGAAGCACTCAAGGCTAAGAACACGAGGAACGCAGAAATACTGGCTGAATGCTATTGCCCCACGATGTATTTCTAGACAGCCTCTTTCTGTCGCCTCTTTCATGATGATACAAACTAAACAACCCATTAAGCTAACCAGCATAAAATTTATAAGATACTCTATTGATAATTCAGGAATTAATTACCTTAGTCTGCAGTTCTTATCCAAGCGAAAACTCAGCACAACATTCAACGCTACACAATCCTTTTCTGTTTTCTTTTCTTTAATCGTCGACAATCCGTAAGTTTATTCACTAAATTGTACTTTTATTCAAAGCAATCACCAAAAAATAAATAAACAACCACTAAGTGACAAACAATAAGCAGAATCTACTCTCAACGGAAGCACACTTAAAGACCCATCATTATTGAATATCACGGCATCGATGATGATGTTATTATTCGTAGAAGAGACCAAAGTGTACATGTCTCAACAATAACAACAAATCTGCTTGTACAACAAATCAGTTCTATTTCTGATGGCGAAATGACGACCGATGGTGAATTTGATATAATTTCGGCGCCAACAATTTACTCGTAGTCATAAATATACACACTCAGCCAGTGTCTTAGCATAGGTCTGTCTGGTGAAACTGCACCACTAAGTAACTAGGTGTTTAGGCATTTGTTGTGAAATACTGCTTTTCAAAAATGCTTGTCCCCTGACAATAGAAAGAATGTAGGACATTATTTTTATGATGAAAATTCAGATAATTAAGTTTTATTTTGTTTTCTTTTCATGATGAGGTATTTGTGAGAAATGCGTATGTGGTTTCTGTTATCACCAAGGACTTGTGTATTTCGGAATTTATTGGCGAGTGACGATGAATTTTTGCATCGTTTAATTTGTTGGCACTCAACGTTTCCTAGAATTGAGACGGTTTGAGCTTCGCTGATTCATCGTTGAAAAATTAAACACTCGGGAATTGAGAGTGGAGTGGACAGCACATCGCAGAACAGTTTTTCAATAATTGCCAAAAAAAGAGAGCCAGCTGCATTGTTCTGTCATGCGTTACATTTTGGCAAAGCCGATAGTAGCCATTTGTTGTGTTGATATCAAGCAATCTTTAAAAGCTTTTGCCTGGATATTCAAAACTAGTATAGGAATGTCAAAATGAACTCCCAGATCACAATGATATCATAGGAAATGAAAAAACAGATGAACTGGCTAGGTAGTGGTCTGCCCTTCATCGTTCGTTTGCAGACGAAATGCGTTTCCATTTAAAGAAGTCAAAGTGAAAATATTTACAAACCTTCTTTATACAAACAACCTGGGTTTAATATGGCTTGAAAACAGACGGTCCCAAGAAAAGGAAATGAACAACGAATTACAGAACCGTCGTAATCGTCAACCTAACAAAAATCTGCATTACTCGAATTCAAATCAAACGCAAACTGACCGTAAGAAATGGGCAGTAAAGGCATCGGTGACAGGCTAATTACGCAGTGAAAAAATGCAGCAGTTCATCAAAAAACTACAGCAGGCACTAGAAGCGTATTTTACTCATGGAAAAACAAGCTGGAAATGGACTTACTAAAAAAACCTTAAATTTAAATTTATTCAAAAATGTCACAGCTTTTTAAGTAAAAAAAATTACACCGATCAGACCACAACCATTAAAACTATGCAGCAGAAACAAAGAAAAAAAATGAAATTAATTTTAACTTTAAATTATGGGAGTTCCTCGTGGTTTCGTAACAGCAGACAAACGAAATGGTATCGAATTTAGCAAACTCTGTAACATTTGGACTGAGCTTAGACCCCTCGCGGAACGTATTTCAGCCAACTTTCTATTTTATTGTATGCTTTTCGAAATTTGGGTTCACAAAGAAGTCCAATGATACTTAAATCGGTTCCATTTTAGTTGATTGGTATTTCGACACTTTTGTGGAATCTTGAATTGGCTTCAGTCATCTTATATCATATATATCATAACATCCTTATCCTTTGGAAAAATTAATGACTCTTCCAAAGCCTGATTTGCTAAAGCGTTGCTGCGGATTTTCTTGAGAATGTTTAGTTAACCAAACCAATTCGTTTTCTCATCGAAGCACACCAAATTGCTAACCCATGATGCTGCCATATTACCAAAGCCTCCTCCATGTTTTACTGTGTCCTACATGTTCACTTCATTTTATTTTTCGCAAGTTTTTTGATGATGAGATAAAGGTTAACTTAGCAATTCTTTTACCCAATAATCCTTTTAACATGACATCCAAGACGGTTGTCCGCAGTCATAAATCATGATGTCTATAATACAATTTATACAAAATTTATGGACATCGACTTACATATAAAAACAGGCGGTCGGGCTTTTGCATCGGCCTGTTTACAAAGACGTTCGCGTTTTTTATTGAAATGCGATTATGTGCGAAGTCATGCGCTCACTTTAGAGGCTATAGAAACTTTAAAACTTAATTTTTCTACGGAATTGGTATAATATCAATAGATCCAGGTGCTTCATAAGAGTGAACTATTGACGGAGTTGTTCGTAGAAATCAGTATCATGTATTTAACCATAGATCGGGAAGACTTTTTTTTTACATTACTATAGAATCGTCAATGTTGTTTTAAGGAAAATAAAATAAATGCAATCTTAAACTACTACACCATTCTGAAAAATAAGAAATAGATTTTTTTTTTTACAAAAACTTTAAGTCATTGATTTTTAGACCTGAACGAACCCTCCCAGATGCTTGTACTCAAGTCAACACATGCCAATTCTATGATATAATTAACAACTGCGTGTGATTTACTAAAAAAACACTCAAAATTTGTCTAAGAACAACCTAATCTTAAACCGGTTCAATAAGCTCCATGTAATCAGACCCATCTACACACTTTTCAACATGCAAGAATTCATAAATGTTACACGAGACTCTCGGTGAAACGCAAAAACCCATAAAGTCCACAAGGTCAACCTAGAATCGGAAGAACTTATTTCCTGGCAAATTAATTTCACTCACACCCCTCACTCTTCACATAGAGATTACACAATTTTACAAGCTAATTTACAATAATAACAATGAAAACAACATAAATCATGAAAATTCATTCACATCATCATGACGATAAAGACGATGAGTTGGCCAGCCGTGCCATTAAACTTGGCAGTGAACCGACTGGACCATGCACCCGCGCAAAAAAAAAAAGAAGATTTCTGTGTAAATAAATATGAAAAGAAAACAACTCAAACCAGTTTCATCTGAGCTCTGAGCGCCAAGTGATTCTTGTTCTAATATTGGTCACGTTTTAGAGGCAAAGTCAGTGATATTAGAATTGCCAGACGTCCGATGACCAAAGAAGAGGCATTGTGCTCTGCTTTGAGTCTTGGGGATGTCTGCTTGGGGTTATTTTTATTTGAGTTTATGCGAATTGAATAAAACGTATTTAAATCACAACGATAAAAGTCTTTGGTTATTTTTTATTATTTTATTTTAGGACTCAGTGGCGAACCACTTGATGACAAATTTAGCAAACTCGTTTCTGGCTACCACCATGTGCTCGGAGGATTATTCATTCGTAAAAAAATACGTTTGGTTATCTACAAATTTGTTTGCTTATGAGGTGTATGGGTCGGTAACCTAAAGGCTAGTGTATTATAGTCTCTCTTAGCGCTCGGCCATTATCAGGAGAGTTTGGAGGATAGGTAAACAGCCATTGTAGCTCAGTGGTCGGTGTGTGTTAGAGTAGGACACTGGGGGGACATCGCTATTTGATAATCTATAACGACAACACGTGTTGGAAGACATTTATCCGAGTATTGTGTTGCCACAAAAATACTATTTGCGTTGTTAATGACACTGAGTCACTGTACGTAAATACCAACTTTCCTTTATGTTCTGAAAGAAAAATGAAGTGTGTGCTATTTCCATCTAACCCATTAGTGATCTCCAATCTTTTTCTCCATCCAAGATAAATTCTAGAATCTTAGGTGGGGCATAACTGGGAAAAACCAATGACGTTTAAGACAAAGAAAATAAAAAACTGTTCGAAAAATTTCATTAAAGTTGTTAAAATACTCAGTAAAAGCTAATATTTATTGTTTTCAGGCAGTTTTTAATGCTAGGAAGACGTGCGAGATCCTTTGGCCCTTTTTGGAGTTCAGCTTTTTTTAAATTTTAGAATTAGTAATGCAAATAAAATACGTTAATATGATCACACGTTAATATCAGCACATCGTTGTCTAGTACTTGTTCACTGATTGGCTTATTTAAATGATTAACTAGATCAAAATCGTTCCAAAGGAAACAACGAATACCTTATAAAATCGCTTCACTGTCTGTCGTCTTTATATATTCAGCTACAGCTTAGCTCCTTTGTGGCTAAGGGATGAAAAATGGAATGAAGATATATTTAAGCAACCCAAAAATAAGTCGTGAATTATTGTTTATTTGTTCGAAAATTTTAATGATTCAACGTAATGTTTGCAAGGGTTTTTTTCTCTATTTGTGTTTTCAATTCCCAACTGAAGACCTTACTAAATTTTCGCAGTGTAGACTTTTTTGTACGAATGCTTGTCGTTATTTGTAAGCTTGTTGCGTGGAACTTTAAGTTTCTAACTTAATTTTCAATACAATACGATCAATTTCTGTGATTCTATTCAGAAATAGAAAATACTATTCAGAAATTATTATATCTGTAGCTGTAGCCCGTTTCCCTTTGAAAGACTGCATAAATTCATTGCTGTTTTAAAGAACGACTACGGATTCCTACTTCCGTTTTTTTCTGCAGTCATGTCACTTTTCTGTTAGATCATATTTTTGTTCAGTCTTCTACCTGGGAATACCCATTAATAGAATTTAAAAAAATGCCTGTTAGATATATTCTACAGTAAAGTCTTTAAGAGAGCCTTTCGATTTTGAATTATTAAGACAACGGCTTGCATACTTTTAAAATAATTTTACTTTTAGTTTACTGTTTGTTGAACAACAGGAAAATATAGATATACAGTCGAAGCCTTCTGTGTCGCGGAATATCAAAATTAGTTCGTGTTAGAGGGAGCTTTCGAAAAATTCGAGTTAGAGAGATTAATATTTTTTTTTTTTGTTTTAACGCCTTTATTTTATTCAAAAAAGTACATGTAAGGAAAAAACACAGGAAATCACTTCAAAAAGCTTGTAATTTTGGATTGAGTTTTTGAAATTGGAGAAAGAAGCCTTTTAAAAAAGGTGCACGGTTATGTGCACAAATAACCTATAGCTCATTTGTGGTTGTGTGTAGACTACGAATATGTAGCCCTAGACGACAACTATGTTCGCCCAACATGATTGTGCTTCGAGAACCGTTGGCAAATAGTTTCGGTTACAAGATAATCATGAGCAATCCCATCATAATTTGGATAGTGGAACCGCTTTTGATAGTACCCGGGTTCGTATCCATTGTCCAAACAATTTTCACGGCTTCACCTTCAGCGAAAGACTGACAATCCTCCTGGAGTACTTCTGTCATGGAACGCTTTCGTAATTCGCAATTCGCCGTTCGGAACCGGCATTAAACACTATGTCCCCTTCACTTGTGTCAAATTATATCGCATCGAACACAGTGGAGGTGCGAACATGCTATGCTGTATGGGCTGTTGCGCAGATTATTTTTTTTTTTTTTGAACCGCTTAAGATATGTAACTGGGAGGGAGAAAGGTACTTTACTTGCCTAAGCTTTGCTATGAAATCAAGCAGGTGTAGCATCAAACATCGACATTATATAATGAAAATGTTTAGTGGTGTAAGTAGCAAAAACTCGAAGATGTCTAAAAGGGATAGAGTAAATGGAATTCTAACGATGAACCATTGTCCATACTGAGATAAGCGGAATATAGGAAAAGTAAGCAAAACATAAGATGTAGAAACCAGTTGTGGTTTTCTGTGTCCGGGCTGGATTCGAACCTGGGTACACTCGCTTAACAGTCCGACGCACTAAGCATTAAAGCCACGGTGCCCACAAAGTTACGAAGTTACGTCGCTTAAAAAATATCCTTGTTTTGAAGCTGCGTCCGTTTTATTTGAATACATCGGAATTTTCTATGAGAATACGCGGTTGATTCGCGTCATTTTTTCTTAGTCCTAATCAACAATGCAAAGCAAGGCTTTTGTTTATTGCAACTTTTTTAGCCAGCTATGCAAATTCACAACTCTTAGAAGCAACGTAAACAATGTGCGACAAGTTTTACACGAGAACACGGACGACTTCCAGTGGCTGGGCATTTTAACTTATTGATTAAATTTTGCTAAACTTTTCTAAATCGATTTTAAGCTACTTTCATGCCGGGCTATTGTCCCACGTCTGCCCAGCACTTTACTATCATCCATTAAATGTTGGAATTATTAAAGTGTCACAATGTTCGTAATTTGTTGTTACGATTACATGAACTTAAGTCTAAACTGTTTTCAAGCACTGGCCACCGTATTAAACTATTACAGAAGTAAGCTTACAGAAGGAAGGTTACAGAAGCGACCACACTGAAACAGTTAACAGCATTCTCTGACCGATAGTCGTGCTCTAAAGGTCTACGTTTTAGCCTCAATTTTTCTATTGTCAATTGATTGTTCCGCTCTGGCAATCGCTCACAGTTTGTTGTACATAAAACTCCACTATTCAGTCACTGTAATGAGGCTCAAATTAAATTGAAGTGAGTGACAACTTAAAGGTAAACACTCGTTCCATTTTGTTCCCAAAAAACACTCCAACAATAACCGGTTTGGAATATAAGAAAAACACCAATAAGGTCCTACCTTGATTTTAGAAATATCTAAAGAACGAATGGAATCCTTCGACTCAACTGGAGAATGCCGATGACAACGAAAGACTGCCCCGAAACAGTCAAGAAATGCTTTCGCCCACTGCGACCAGTCTGTAGGCCGCAACAATACAAATATCTTTTGAAATCACCGAATGACACACGCAAGAGTCCTCGCATCCTCTCAGGACCCATCACAGTTACGTGCCGATAGATGAGAGCACCGTTGGCTCAGGGCCAAGGGTGTCAATGAAAATCCTTGTGTAACACAATTCACACACTTCCCATTAAAAGCTCGAGAAACCACTCCAAGAAAAATTGATTGCCACAGATGATCTAATCACATACAAACACACACGTTCCCATAGACTGCGTCGACTTTACAAGGAATAGGTGCCCCAAAAGAGCCCCAACCGTTTAGTATTGAATTTCATCGGTTTTGCGTAATTCTAAATTAAAAATTATCCATCACAACATGATACATACCTTGACTGGCTGTTATTCACTAGAACCGCGCAGTTTTTTTCTATTGTTGATTTTCCAGAAACTCAAACCGAACTTTTCTGTGTGTGTACACAACCGAAGAAAGAGACTCAATTATCAAAAAAATAATGAAAATAAAAGGAAAATCGAAAAGAACTCTATTCAACACTTTCACTGTCAGAACTGTCAATTTGGTCAGTTTATGAACGAAAATATCAAAATGTATATCAAAAAAATCAATTTCGGAATCGAGTTATGTTTTAAGTTTTGAATTTTATTTGAATTTACGTTTTTTCTAATTCACTTTTTTAGTATATTATCACATTTTTTCGGCATTCACTGAGATTTAACTTTTTTTTTGTTTAATTGTTTTTTTCTGCAATCAAAGTGACAGATTTGTCATAATTTGCACAAACATAAACATTGAATGCGTTTAGTTGACGGTGAGAGGTTGTTGATGTGTGCGAGAGTGCAAGGAATTCCGGATAGGGGATGGGAAAATGAGTGGGCGTCAATTTGGAGTCGTGTTTTTAAAAGAATGTCTGAAAAATTTATACAGATCATGTAAAGTACGTAAATCTTATATTTGGGAGATAAATTAGAGAATTTTTACGTTTAGAGGAGGTAGTTTAAGTTTTCTGAAGCCACGTATTTACGAATGACGAATTCGGATTTAAGCTCAAGTCTGTTGGTTGAAAAACAAATTCGACTGTCAAATCTTAGTCAGATAGTAAAAGTCTTTAAGACACCTTCCTTTCTTAACTTTCACTGAACAATTTCACACTCGAAAAAATCGAAATCACAGCACCTGCGATAAATTACGACAAATGTCTCCATCAAAAAATTTAATCATATCAGTTAAAATTCTTATAAGTTTCTAAAGAAAAAACTTTGAAATTCTCTTAAAAAGAGACCCACCCTGTTGCCCAATTGCATTGGTCGTTCCATGCAGAAGTCCACCTTGCCAATTCTCGAAATCCAACAGCAATTGTAATAGATTGTTAAGTCAATTTTTCACAATTTACGGTTGGTATGCATGCCGCCTGGCGCACACGCTACGTCAAAAAAAGTCGAATTCGCTAATTTCATAAAAAAAAACCGACCCCATAGTAGAAATCTCAAACAAGGAAGGAAAAGAAGAAAAAAAAACTTACACACACAAGAATTCGACGAGAGATTCTTACGAAAGCGTATTAACCGGCAAATTAGGCTGCGTAAACCGTTCCCACCAGATCACCACACCCGAATGGCGGCAAATAGTTATTCCGGTTTCCCGTACGGTGATGGAACTCAATACAGCGCCCCAGCTGCCGCGGCGTCGGCCACAACGCCCGGTGCTCCACCATTCCCCTATGCGGCGCCGGCGGCGGCATATCCGGCGGCACCGTACCACACCACAAATCCACCGCCGCCGCCGTACCCGGGCTACGGCTACGGTCGTCCGATGCCGGCCTTCAATCATCCCTACGACGCCGGCGGTGCCTCACAACAAACAAAGATCCACTACTCAGCGCCGCCCACACGAAATATCCCGCCGGTGGCACGTGCGCCAAACCACCATCCCCACCACCACAGAGAGCGCCAGAAGATGCAGCCGCCGCGCCCGAAGCAACTCCACTACTGCGAGGTGTGCAAGATCTCGTGCTCCTGTCCCCGTGCCTACACCGAGCATCTGGAGTCGAAGAAGCACAAGAAGCGCGAGGCTGGACTGAACGCCCCGGCTGGCAGCCAGCCGGTTGCTGGACAGAACAAATACCACTGCGAGCTGTGCGACGTGATCTGTACGGACAAGGATGCGTACGCGGCCCACGTTCGCGGCTCCAAGCACCAGAAGGTGGTGAAGCTACACACGAAGCTCGGCAAACCGATCCCGCAGGAGGATCCCATGAAGTTCAGCAAGGGCGCCGACGGCAAGAAGGAGGAAGCCGCTGGAGCGGACGGGACCGGCGTAGCCGTTGACGGAACCGCCACGGCGGTGAAGGAGGACGACGACGCTCCCGAGGTGAAGCCCGTGGGCGCCGAGTACATCGAGGAGATTAAGGAGGACGGCAAGGTGTCGATGTTCAACTGCAAGCTGTGCGACTGCAAGTTCAGCGACCCGAACGCGAAGGAGATGCACATGAAGGGCCGTCGCCACCGGCTGCAATACAAGCGCAAGGTGGAGCCGGACCTGGTGGTGGACATAAAGCCGACGGCCCGCCAGAAGCGGCTGGCGCTGCTGCAGAGCGACTTGTGGAACATGAGGCGGAACCCGCTCGAGATGGGTGGCTGGACACCGCGTCGCATGTACAACGACTTTGACATGGGACCGACCGGGATGCCGCCGCGACCAATGCCTGCAAGTTTGCGCGGCGGACCCAGCGGAGGCCCGCCGTTTATGGGCTGGGGTGGATTCGGTGGCATCGTGCCCAACGTCCGGCCGGAAGGCATCAACGACTTCTACGCAATTGCACGCCACTCGGAAATCTACCCAAAGGAGAAGAGTCTACAGAACATTCACGAGATCGTGTCGAACACGGAGCGGGCTCTGCGACTCGTCTCGGATGCGTTGGCCGGTTTTGGAGAGTCGTCGGATGGAGGCACGGCCACTGAGGCAGACCCGAGCGCCAGCACCGACAGCGAGTCGAACAGCGGCATGGCCAAAGTTTCATTCCAGCAGGTGAGCGACAACGGGAAGGTGCGAGTGCTGCAGGGCGTGATGCGCGTCGGCCCGCTGGCCAAGGGGCTGCTACTGCAGGGCGACAACTGCGTGCAGTTGGTGGTCCTCTGCTCAGAGAAGCCGAAGCTGCCGCTTCTCGAACGCGTTGCCTCCGAGCTGACAATCCAGCTGAAGCTGTTGTCCGTCGCAAACAAGACGTACCAAGTGTCAGTGACCAGTGAGGACGGCTCGGTGTCTGTGACAGACGGCACAATGACGGTGAAAGTTTCCTTAACCTCGCCACTCTTCCGCGAGGAAGACGTGTGCCGCGGCCCGGCCAAGCCGGAGCCAACCGACGAAGGTAACGATTTCCCCCGTGAGGCCGCCCTCCAGGCGCTCGCCGAGCTACGCCACTCCAAGTGGTTCCAGGCGAAGGCCGCC
Organism: Syritta pipiens; assembly: GCA_905187475.1. Classification (NCBI taxonomy): domain Eukaryota; kingdom Metazoa; phylum Arthropoda; class Insecta; order Diptera; family Syrphidae; genus Syritta; species Syritta pipiens. The sequence continues at coordinate 69,183,284 of LR994571.1, forward strand.
ACGCTGCCCTCTTGTGTGCTGGTCATCCGGGTAATGCGCGACATTCGCCAGCGGTTCCCCGTCTGGCAGGCCCTCAGTCAATGGGCCATTGAGCTGCTCGTCGAGAAGATCATCTCATCGGCCCGCTTCCCACTCGGACCATCGGACAGTCTGCGGCGAATCATGGAAGCGATCTCTACCGGGCTCCTCATCAACGGCCCAGGACTCCTGGACCCCTGCGAGAAGGAGCCGCGCGATGTTATCCACTCGCTCACGCCTCAGCAGCGTGAGGACATCACGCACTGTGCCCAAATGTTTCTGCGCCTCATTGCCTTCAAGCAAATCTTCAAGATCCTCGGCATGGAGCAGATGTCCACGTCAAAGTTAAAATGGAAGTTCTGGCTTCTCAATCGGAAACGGACTTGCGAGGATAACGATAACGAAGGCGAATCCGATGGCAAGCTTCTGAAGACGACATCGGCCTGACAGTAAAGTGCGAGTGAATGCGAGTGATGATACGGGTGCATGACTATAGGACGGCGGTAGTGATGGCTGGCGAAACATTAAGAATTCAATTCACGAGTAATGTTATTATTTATATATGTCTGAGATATTTTCTTCATTCTCAATAAAAAAGAAAATAAAAACAAACCATCCAATGGAGCGTGCGATGCTTTGCCTGTTTGCTGTTGTTTTTATCGTTTCCAGGGTTTTTCCCAATCACGCTGGAGTGTGATGATGAAGCGAATTTTTGTGGGTGTTGATGACCACTGGAACTGGGTTGAAGCAATGCTCGACTACACGACGCAGAGTGCAGGATATCGGGAGCAGTTGGAGCAGTGTCAGGTGAATCAGAAGCAATTGACAAACCCATAAGTAATTTTGAGCAATGAATGATCTGAAATTAAAGTGATGTTTCCAATAGGAAGTGTAATGCTCTTATTGGCATTGTGAAAATGGCGGATGATGGGTACACCTTGATTCATTGTTTCCTGGATTTAAGGCTGAGCAGGTACTTGAGATGAACTGTTGGTCACAAAAATATTGTTGGAACTTGATTGAATCATGATGAGTATCTTAAACGATTTCTCCAATTATACTGAACCCTTGGTTGACTTCGTTCCGATTGCAGTTTCGAAGTTACATTGGGTGTCGACCAGCCTCTTGAGAGCCAAAGCCTAGCTTTATCGTTTCGAAGTTACATCGTGTAAAAATTAACATGGTACTGAAGATTCGTCGGCTTTATTTTAGCATTTGCCCACAAAATTACAATTCATGAGGAGATGAAATAGATGGGAATCATTAATTTGATATGCGCCGTTCTTTTTCTAGTCATAATTAAAGACGCAAAGCGAGCATTTGTTGCATTAAGTTCTACCGTCGGTAAAAAGCTACGATCACCTCCCGTGCTTGAAAAAACAAAGTTGCTTTGCCTGCCTCAATGACCAACAACAATTGTAGGTGGTAGTAAATTATTGGTCCAGGCAAACAACCTACGGCAGGTAGATTAATGTGAATACATGCCTTGCATGACTCGTATTATCCTGAAGAAAGATATAGTTCTTCTCTTCCTAGTCGAGATCCAATGATCTGAATATATGTATATTCTAGACATCCCCTCGTTCAAACCTAACTAGAAAATTCGCATTAAAGCGATGTTATTGAGCTCTTCAAAATCTTTGAATAAATGTCTGTTTTATGATTTGTGCCAATGACGCAATGAAGTAAAATTTCAAACCACAGTTCTGCACTCATCAACCACAGCCACTCTCTCCACGGGACTGCCATTAGGTATTTCTTCGCGGGACTGCTAACCGATTGTCGCTCTCTATTCACTGCTGCCGCCTCTTGGGCTCTTCCAAGAAAGAAATGCTTTGAAAGCGTCCTATATCTTACATGAAAATGCTGTGACGTAAACAGAGCTACTGGAGTGTCGTCTTCCTCCTTGTTTCCACATCAGCTATTTTTAAAGTGATACGGGTGCCATTACGAACGTGATGCTTTGTAGGACTGCTGCAGTGTTGCTTTCATGAACTCACACTATCTTGCAGTCCCATTCTCGCACCCAATTATGTCCAGTAAGTGCTCCAACTCTTTGTATTGGGCGGCGTAACAGCCCGTTGAGAGCCAGAGCCTAGCTTTTTCGCGCCTCCACTGTGTTGTGCGCGTTATAATTTTGTCACATGTGGAGGGGACCTACTGTTTAATGCCGGTTCCGAACGGCGAATTGCGAAAGCTTTTCATGACAGAAGTACTCCAGGAAGGTTGTCAGGCGTTCGCTGGAGGTGGGACCGTGAAAAATGTTTGTGGTGTTTTTTTTTTTTTGTTTTTTTTTTGCTCCAACTCTTATTGCAATTATAAGTTTCACAAGACCAGAAGAATTAACACTTGGCTTTCTCCACGAAACTGAATCTTGTGGTCCTGAAATTTCTTTGAGAGGCAAACAAGGTTTAATTCCCTGATCTGGATATTCCACTATTGTTCTGCGGCCTCTTCAGCTTATTCATTGAGAGAGATATTCCAGTGACGAGTCACCCATCACATATTTATGCTTTGATGCCAGCCATGAGGTTTCAGCTTTTTCTAACTTTTAACTTACTGTCTGAAATCGCCAGTGTTGAAAAATTTCAAACAGAAAGCTGTAAAATTTTCGCCTGATCGTTAGCACATCTGCCGGGCATGTTTTGACGTTTTAATCAAACTTGCAGGTGATTGAAGTAGGCTTTCACCGCTTTCCTGGTATATTGCCAAGGTTACTCCATCATGCTCCTGATGCTAACTCAACTCGCTAATCCAGCGAAAATAATTAAGCCGCCTCTGCAAATTTCACAGATTGTTTCAATTTGTTTGCTTGGTAATATCGTAAAATGTTAATCTTCGACAGATTTCTCTTGTAATGTCGCCGAATCGCATGCATTTAAACTTAAAATTTGGCACAAGTTTCACTATGAGTCGCCTGTAACGCACTTTCCAACGAAAGCGCTCTAGGCGCTCTTGTGTTGCAGACCGTCCCTGTTGGCGGCCTTGAGATTTGCACATCAGATGTGCCGGGCGATTGACGTCGAACATGGGAACACGAGAAATCAACGGTGAGTTATGACGCGGAGTCGAATAAAAAAAAGCGAAGAATAGGAATTTTTGTCTTTTGCTTGTGAGTGAACTGGAGTGAAATAAACTGAATTTGGAGAACGGTGTTTTTTTTTTTCTTTGGATTTACTTATCGTTTTTTTACTTTAATCGATTGTACGATCAGCTTTTACACGCGGGAGATTTGTTCACAATTACTTCTCAGAAATTCTTAAATCGCCTGTTTATTGTACAAAACTCTTTTTCTTTTTTTGTATAAAATAAAAAAAAACACAAAATAGACAGAAATTGAATTAAACTGTGTTGGACTTTGATCTTAAAAAATAATTTCTCCTGTGATAATAAACGATAACAAGTTTTCGATCTCATAAGAGCACTTTTATCTTAAAATAGTTATCTCTCATTTCTCGTTTTAGTATGTCGGTCTAATTGTTGTGTTTTCAGTCTGCAGTAGCGCCAGGATACCTTTCGAGAAGCATAGCCACACCCTGTCCGCCAGCCGCGCAAGCAGCCACAACTCCAAGCTTACCGTCCTCTCTGACCAGTCTGTTAGCCTGAAAAAGAAACCAAAACAACATCAGATTAAAGCTTCTCAAAAGTATAACCCACTTACAGTGTGCATGCAGAGACGAACGCCTGTCGCTGCGAAAGGATGACCAATGGATAGAGAACCACCCCAGTTGTTCCATTTGCTTAGATCTGGAGCCCCATATTTCTCACTCATTCCCATGTATGTCTTGCAAAACCAGTCTGAGTCAAGGGCCTTAAGATTGGCAACAATTTGTCCGGCGAAAGCCTCGTGAATTTCCCATGAATCGATGTCTTTTAAGGTCAGACCGGATTTCTTTAGGAGCTTTGGAATACCGTAGGCTGGTCCGAGGAGGAGTTGATCCACGGGGTCTTGTGAAACGTAAAGGAAGTTTCTCAAATAGGCTTTGGGCTTGAGTCCGAGCTGTTTAGCCTTTTCTTCTGTCATCACCAAGCAGGCAGATGAACCGTCGGTCTGTAAAGAGGGATTAAAAATTAAACACAACACTTAGCATTTTCGGTGGTTGCCACTTACCAAGAAGGACGCATTAGCGGCTGTGATGGTTCCATGTGGCTTGACAAAGGCAGGCTTGAGCTTGGCCAGCGCTTCCTCCGACGAGACACGAATACCATTGTCTTTGTCGACGGTCTTGTCAACGCCGGACACTGAAATGAACGAGGGTAAGCGGTCGGCCAAGACTTGAGGTAATTTTTCTCACCTTTGAAAGGCACCAAGTCTGTGAAGTATCCCTTCTCCTCTGCTTGCTTCGCCAAAGTGTGTGATCGCAGAGCGTAGTCGTCCTGCTCCTTGCGGGAAACCTGGAAGGCAGCCGCCAGACGATCAGCTGAATGTCCCATAGTTTCACCCGAAGAGAACTCAGCGACAGCTGGCAGCTAGAAAAAACACAAAAGAACGTCAAGCTTGTAATTGCTTATGGTGACAACGATGATGCTCACCTCGGGAATAAAGAAATTCGGTCGGATTGAAGCCAACAATGAAAGCTTCTGCAGTGGTGTCTTAGCTTTGTTCGCCCTTAGCATAAGTCCGCGCATCTTACGGCTGTGTCGGATCGGAACATCGGACATAAATTCAACACCTCCTGCCACGATGACATCGTAGGTTCCAGTGGCAATCAGACCCATTCCTGTTGTGATTGCCTGAAAGAAACACACATGATATATGTTTTCTTTGTGTAGAATGTAAAACACTTTACCGCGTTTGAACTGATGCAAGCCATCGTCACAGTATGCGCTGGAGTCTTATCACTGAATCCAGCAGCTAAGGCAGACTCTCGGGCAATATTGGAAGTTTTCACTTCCTGAATGACTGAACCGTAAATGATGTACTCAATCTGCTCCTTACTGAGCTTGGTCTTTCGCAAAAGGCTCCTAAAAAAAAAGATAAATATATATTTAGACGAAATCAATAACCAGTCATGGGGATAGGCGGACTTACAGAAGTGAATGACGAGCCAATTCGTGTGGCATCAGTTTCGAGTATGTGGTGCCGGACATCAAGAACGGTGAACGAACACCATCGACTAGGACTATGTTCTTGCCAGCTGCTGGTGATCCAGAAGAAACGGTCTTCTTTTGGCATATTGATGGAGTTGTTGATACACTTCGAATACCTGGAAAAGAAGAGGATTGATACAGTATTTCATAGGCATTCTTTACAACCATTGACGATTAATAATGTTAGTTCCAAGATTCAAACAGCATATCATACGATGTCTAATAAGAGATTGCCATTGACAATTTGTTTATTTGATTTTTGGCAGTAAAATATTTTAGGGGTTTGTGAGAAGACTTCATGTCTTTCTAAATTTAGAGACATAGGGATAAATGCTTGGGATTAAGGAATTTTGATAAGATGGACATGCTAGGTATCATGAAAAACGACTCATGCAACGTCCATAGTTTGCTTTCACCACATTTGAGTTTTTGAATTCTCTTGAAGATGATCAATGAATACACATCCATGTAAAATAGAAGTCCAAAAGAACTTTACAAGGATCGGTTATTTTCTTTGATTGTAAATCACTTCAACGGGTGTGCACTTCAGCACCGAATTTCTCTCGAATCGCATTTAGACGATCACAACAAAAATTGTGTTACAATTCAAGCAAAAATAAAAAAAAAAACAACCAACTTGAAAATGAATTTCAATGAAGCAGAAATTTTTTGACTAAAATTGGGATCTTGTCAATGGATTTTTTTGGTTAGATTTAGTTTACATTGTTATGCATCCAAACGAACACTTATTAGAACAAAAATCCAAAATGATTTAAGTCTTCAGGTCCGAGGTCTTAGGTAGATGGAACTGTTGCGAAGATTCCCCATTGTGCTGTCACTCTTCCGGTTTTTTCCAAGCCCGGACCCGATTGCCTAGTAGTTTCCTGCGAATAATAAGAATTTGCAATCTTCTGAGGTGAAACACTTTGTGTCGAAGCGAAATGCTCCTCATTGAAATATTTTTGGACTGTCCATGGTATTGAATGGGCACCAATTCCTAATGAATGTCGTTTCTCCTTTTCATTTATCTACGATTTTATTACTGGCGTAATCAGTGCCAAAGATGCATATTGTAAAGTCTGCCCTTTTTTGAAACATCGAAACTTGGTGGCCATTAGGGTTGAAGACAAGCAAATGTTCCACGAACCGCACGCAAGCATTTATTTTTAACAGCGTAGTACACAACTGTCGATTACATACTATTTGTAAAGCAAGATCATTGATAACTTCCGAATTCTAGTCCTAAACTTTCCACTTAATCCTTGACAAAATTGTACGAAAATTGACTTAAACTATTCAGAAATTCACTGCACACTCACATATATGTATAACTTAGAAATAGTTCCCCTGACCGAATGCACACAGTGAACTCACCGGAAAAAAAAATCACTCAAATCTAATTCAGTCTCATCATTCCCTGGACTAGTGATTTCCCAATCAAAATTGCGACACTCTCAAGCGATTGCCATTATCTCATTCGAATAAAGTGATAAAGAATCTCTTCTCTATCGTTTTTCTAAAATATTGAACCCAAAACACCTCGTTCCAAAGCACAGCTCAAATGCACCATATACACAAATTGCCTTTTCCCCTGAAACAAACAGTTTATAATTAATTTAGTACCCTCTCTTCATGGAATTTATGTTCGCTCCACTGAAACAAATACCGATTACGAAAGGGAAAACACTATGATGGACCTTGCTATTGCACCGAATTGGACTTTGAACGTTTGGCTTTTTTTTCTTTCAATGACTAAGGCAAATGAATTACAAATTAATTTAGCTCAATAACCGCACGAATTTATCCATTTACATTTACAGACAAATAATAACAAAGTGTTTTACTTGGATTTAGTTAAAAAACAAATGAATAAGAAGTAAATGTTACCATTCCGGCGAAGATTGTTAGCAACGATGGCTGACACTTGATTAATTTTACTAACGTACGTGGCCATTATTGTGGATGTTTACTTTTTTTTCAACTTAAACTAATGCAATTTAAAATGAAATAGAATTTTGTAAAAAAAATTAATGAATTTCAAATGAAAAATTAATATAATTGTATGAAATGCACCGACGAAATCAGCAACAGCCAAGGAATTGACTTGACTTGACTTTCTAGAAGTGGGTGAAATGACTACCAGTCGGTTGCACAGTGGTGTGGAGAGATTCACCGCGTAACAGTGTTGACATTTACCGTTTACTTTTCGAGCTATTGATAAGGTAAGTACTATATGCGAGGTCTGTGTGGTACTTAGTACTTTATCATTTTTTGCTTTAATTTTGGGCGAGCCGGTTTCTGTAACTCGGTTTTTAATCTAGAGGTACACAATCTTCGTTCGACGTCCGCCATAAATCATATATAACTTTTAAGCTGTAGCTTCGACTCAACTTAGATTGGTCATTCTTCTTCGCAACCTTTTACAAAATATACTTAACCATGCCATCTACATGATGATGAAACTACGAAGGTAATAAGAAGGCGGACATATTAACGAAAAAAGGAGATATCGATCACGGGTACGAATCCAAGACAACCAGCTCTAGAAAAATCATTCGAAAAAGTTCATACGACTGAAACACAACTCTAAACGAGCCAAGGAAACTCTGGAATCAAACGAAGCTCACCTTGGATCGCTATGTGAAGCGTCCTATCAGTAGGTCGCCTGGCCAACGAGACCATGGACTACCTTTTAACCGCCTGCCCAAGCTTGGGCCTAGTCAGATTCGAAAGTCAACAAATCAAATGTAACAGATACTGACTTCGAAAGTATCCTATCTAGGGACGTTGTAAAACTCATGAAGGTAGCGTATAAATCCTTATTAAATCATTCTTTTAGGTCGCAGTAAAATTGACTCAATGGCAATCGCCAACTTCTTCAATTCAATTCAATAGCTGCCTCAACCTGACTTAGATTATGCGGTGATCATTGCAATAACTCAAATCATGGTCGTCAGTTCTGATATAAAACTCAAGAATTTTAAGGACTGTATTCCGTCCTTCATGAACTGTTACGCCCATAATGATGATGATGATTCCGTCGTTCACAAATTCACCGATTTCAATTATTATTTTTTTCATTAAGATATGTATAGCCAGATTTTCTATAATCCTAACGTCAAACAAGTCGCTCGACTCTTGTCTTCAGTTCCAGATATGGTTTTACTGAGCTTCTCCCTCGATTATTGCTTCACAACCAAAGAGCTTCAAAAGCATCGCACTCTCCTGATGAAGGATCTGGTCACACCTCACATTTCCAACGAATCCCGAAAGAGAAACAATTTTACACACTTCCCTCTAAAATGAATAATATCAACTTTTCAAAACTTACGCAACAGCTTTATTACACTCTTAATTCTAGAATATCTAACAAAACGAAAGGTTTTTAAATTTATTTCCTGTCAAATGGATCAGACCACACCTTCATATCTGAAAATGGAAAGAATACCAAATCAACAACTAGTCTCCAAGTAATGAACTTTAACTTACTGCCGGGTTGGATAGCTTCCTGATCAATACCGGCCCTAGTGTGCTTCTGCATCTTTCCTAAAAAAAAAATAAAAATAACTAGTAAGACCTCAAGTATTTCTACTAATTTTTGTAGAATTAATTTGGAGAGATTTCGCTTATGAAAACACTGCAATGTCTGCGGATTCATGTGAAATCTTTGCCTCGATAACTTACTGTATTTTTCTGTGTTGATCATTGGATCAACGACGATAGGATAGATTACAAGAGCAATTCCTCCGACGAAAATCGAAAGAAAGGTTGCATATTTAAGTCCTCTTAACATAGTCATTTTGGCTAAAATTCGTTTGCGGTTTATTTTAATCGAGATATGAAGGAAAAACTTTGACAATCAGCTGTGCTAAAAGAAAAGTCAAATTGGACGTCACAGCTGAGGACTGTGTTTCGTGGTTTTCACGGTAGATGGGTGTGAACATCGACTATAGTTTGGTTATCAACCATTCGGATTAAAAGGCGCTGCCATGTTTGATTTTTGTGACTATACCGATTAATATCTAGTTCATAATGAAGTCCTTCTTGCGAAGAGATGTTTTCTCTGTTGACCATTTACCACAGACTTTAGGAACATGTAGACTTGACTTATTATGTACGGAGACGAAAAAACAAAATAGACTCAGGAGAACGGAAAACTTCTATTTTAGGCGTTTTGGGGTACATGTGCTGCTTTTATTTTTGTTTCGGCTATGTTATTATTTATTTGCTATTGAAATACAGCCCTCTAGACCGATTTAGATTTTCTCTAGATCTAGATCTCTAATTTTCAAGAAAGGTCAAAAAACGTTTTGAAAAAAGTCAACAGGAGTTTGATGAAAATTCGACTTACAATTAGCGGGGTTCACATCTTACAATTTGCTTGATGATATGCTTGACGATCAAAATTAATGCTTAGCATTCATACTATACAACTGATTGACAGACTTCATTTGCGATAAAAATTTTGAAGAATTTTGAAGAAATAACATAATCAAATACCTGAAAATGAGGAAAAACACATTCTCAATCAACACCAAATAGTTTTTCTACTTATTCCTTTCGCTCAAGCTCGATGTTCCCTCTCTGAAGTCAAAACAAAAATGAAAAAAATGCTCTAAAGTTGTACGACACCTTACAATTTATCATCAAGCATTTTAGAAAGATAAATTTTATGACAAATTGAAGGAGCGTTCACACTCTACAATTTGGCCCATTAAGCATATCATCAAGCAAATTGTATGGTGTGAACCCCGCTATTAGAGTAGGCTTGACTTAAAGGACTTAGACCAACCGACTAATAGAAATTTTGTGTATTTATCAGTATACAGTTCCATAGTTTTTAGCTCATACGTTCCTGAACCAAACAATGATTAGCTCCAAAGATTGTTTTCTTCTAATGTGGCAAGCAGTAATTACACCATTGAAAATACTCCCAATCAAATTATGCTAGCCTGAATTTAAAATGAAGGTTTGAGGTTTTTCCTAAAAACCTTGAAAACGCAAAAAATTTAAATTTCTGAAGATAACATACAATCTACAGAAAAAGTCGCTTGTCAGAAGCTTTTCTGTAACTTTGAAATGTATGGAAAATAGCTTGAAATTCAAGTTTCTTCCATTCAATTCAATTCAATTCATAAAAAAATTCACCACCGATTTTTTTCAAATATGTAACAGTTGACTCTCGGTAACTTGAACATACGATAAATAGAATTTGTATTATATATATATATTTATTCTATAGCTTGAACAACGAATAAATCTAAACCTCTTAAGCTTGGACAAATTGTATGTGAGAACCAAATCATTCTAACCCTTTCATGCCCAGTGTGCACAACATGAACTTCATCTACTCAGAACTCAAAAAATATTGGCGCAATTAATGCAAAAGGTGTGTAAGGTTCTTGCTTAAAATTATTTAAATCTATTTAATACTGCTGCCAGCATTTATTGGTAGAATATTATATTCGGGATCCATTATTTGGTTTCGGCGATGGTAATCTCAATAAAAATTTCAATAGATCTCATAACTTGTTTTAAAATTACAAAAGCAATGTGAAATTAATTCGATTATATATATGTATTTTAAAAATTAAAAGAGACTTAGGGCTTTGAATATGATGGATAGGTATCATAGATGACTAGTCTTACATAGGAACAACATTCTATATATCGCTATCCTTTCGTTCTTGAATATATATTTTTTTAATTTTGCTTAGATTCTAGCAAAGCATATTTTTCTTTGGTTTGAAAAAAGGTACGGTCATGAAAGCGTTAAATTTGAATCTTCGTTTTAATGGTTTTCACAAAGGAGGATTGGAAGATATAATTGTCTAGCTTCTTCGAGAATTAGCTTTACAAAACGTATTGAGGTAGCAATGTAAAACAACCTTTCTTTTTTACAGTTTTCTTACAAATAACTGATGATAACTGATGATGAATCATTATTTTAAATAAAAAAAGGAAAATATTTAACTGAATATGCGTATATAAAAAAATAGTACTTTTTTCCAGTAACTTGAACAACCCCTTAGCTTAAACGACCGTGGTTTTATACGTGTTCAGGTTAAAGAGAGTCCACTGGTCTTAGTACTCACAAATTTTTTAAATTGGCTTCAACTGCTTTTATTGTATATCAACTTTAAAGGTAGTCTTTTGCTATTCCAAAACCACAAAACAATTTCCATTTGCAGAATCAAATTTGAACGGCCACAAATTAGGATGTGTTGGCGTTTAATTTCAAATAAACAAATATCAACTGATTGGAATCATTTCTAAAAACAGCCTTTTCCTGTTCAGTAACAAACTTTTACAATTCTTGCATGAAATTACAATAAACAAAAAAATCATCATCGAATTTATTTTCAGTTTGCATTTTGTCGATTGATTTTCATGCGTCGGTGGGCATCCTGAAATGCCATTCTTTGTGCAAAGTTCGCACGCACATTCATGGAATTTGGAGTAATTTAGTGTTCAATATACAAATGCATCATTTTTCAATTATTATTTCGTGACTTTCCGATGTTTTTGCTAAATTAAACAATCAGCGAGGCGGCAGAAAAGATGTTCTATTTAGAAAGAAATGTTCAAACATCTTTTGGTCCAAGCTTCTTTAAGTTGATGATATTGTTAAAAGCAGTTGCAATTAGATGTTATCTATGTAATAAGATTCCAAAATTTAATTTGTATGTCGTACAATTTTGAACAGAATAATTTTGAAATAAAATGTTTGTGGTTTGAATGGAAAATAATGTAAAAATGTTGCTTGTAGTTTACCAAAATGTTTCGAAATGTATTTTGATTTATTGTGAAAATAAATTCATCATTCAATTAGTCTCCCACTATTGTGGTAACTTTACGCAAAGTCGTTTTTCTCTTTATTTTTTGTTATAATAAACATAAATCATTTAATTGTAAGTTTTAATGTTAAGGGGAAAATAAAATATATAAAATTCATGAAAAACAAAACAAGTGAGGTTGAACCTGGGCAAAGAATTAAGACCGGACAGAAAAAAAAAGGAGTTCATGTTAAAAAGAATCTGGAAAAAATGGTTAGTTTAAGTTGAAAACCCTTTTGTTGTAACAGAACAAAGTTTGTTGGTCATGCTTTGAGCCAGGGCTTGAAAGAATTCATATACTCTTGTTCTGTTATTATTAAACAGAGTTATTCACTCTGTTGCATATTTCGATCGCATATACTTTAAGCTCTTTCCCACGTCTCTCCATTCATTTTCAATGATTTTTAAGTCGGGACTTTACGCTGCCATTTCTTTACTACCTATATGGTGGTGTGTTTAGCGCTGTTATCGTGTTGGAAAATGTATGTAATTGGAATAGATTCGAAGCAGTTGGCTGGCTGTTTTTAGAAATGATTCCAAGCAGTTGATATTTGTTTATTTGAAATTAAACGCCAACACATCCTAATTTGTGGCCGTTCAAATTTGATTCTGTCAAATGGTCAATTGTCTCTTAGTATGTGCCGCAGCTACACCATACCAAGAGAACTCACCCCAAAATTATATGCTTGAGCCTTTCAATGGTGTACCTGAAGTCAAGCTCCTTTTTGGAAGGGCGTCTTACGAAAACTTTCCCATCGAAACCAATCACGTTAAATTTTGATTCGTCACTCCACAATTTTTTTTTAATTCGATAAGTTTGTTAGGTACAGCATTGAAGCAGTTGTTTTAATTCTGTGACTATCACTGTATGCGCTCTACTCTTAACATTGCAGAAGGTTTAAAAAACACTAAGGGGTGCGATGATAAAAACTTCCAAAACAAATTTATTAATTTCAGCTAGATTTGAATATGCTGCAATTTAAACGCTAACTATCATACAATTATTTATGTTTTAATACAAAAAAAATAAAATCAAAATAGTGTTTTCTATTTCATTCTTATCTTGCTTAAGCTTGAAGATACGCTTCAGCATTACACTCAAGCTGAGAAATTTATAATTTGTGAATCATTCAATTGACCCCATTTGATGATTTCGACTTCGGAATTGATTCTCTCATTCTTTTTGAAGTCTTGATTGGAGCAATCTACACGACCAATCTCTTGATTGCAAATCTTTAGATTCGCATTGCATTCATTGCAGTCACTTTGAAGTCTTTGGGACTTCAACATTTTTCCTTGCAATCTTCGATTCCTTTGCTTTTGCCTTTGGGATTGGAAAATGTTTCGATGAAGTCTTTGGGATTGCAAAATTTTTCGATAAAGTCCTTGGGATTGCAAAATTTTTCGATGAAGTCTTTGGGATTGCAAGATTTTTCGATGAAGTCTTTGGGATTGCAAAATGTTTCGATGAAGTCCTTGGGATTGCAAGATCTTTCGATGAAGATGGGATTGCAAGGTTTTCGATGAAGTTTTTGGGACTGCAAAATTTTTCAATGAAGTCTTTGGGATTGCAAGATTTTTCGATGAAGCCTTTGGGATTGCAAGATTTTTTGATGAAGTCTTAGGGAGTCATCTTTTGGCGAAGTTTCATTTCTTAGTTCTAAATGGTTAGCCAGCTACCAAGGTTAAAGTCTAATGACAGACGGACAGACATAATCAGTACCCCGCCCCCTTTCCAACAACACCCATATTGACCATCAAAGTAAATATTAATTTTTTTTTAGGGCGTTAGTATTAGTACTAACGCTTCCTCTAATCTACGACTAATTCCAAAAAAAGCATGATTTGTTTTTGGGTTGCCTAGACACACCTTTAATTCTAAATTTCATAGTCAAATATGTAAAATGCAGCAGCCAGACAGACATCGAAGTGATTTCATAAGGGCTTCGTTATTCCTTTGGAACGATATCTTAAAAAATGATACTTGCTTTTGGTTTATAGAAAAAATAACGATTATTTGTAAGTTGAGTTTACTTATGTGGGATGAAAAAGAATATTATTAATATCCAGTTATAAGCGACTAAATCTAATTTTTGAAATTTTTGGGTAGGTATAAAGTAAAGTTTTGCCTTTTCGTATCCTGCCACTCTGATTTTGGCCCCATAAATCCAAGGTTCAATTAGGGGTTAGCACCTGAGCAATTACAATTATATATTATTTTCAACTGCCTTTTGTCCTAGCCCTGCCTGATTTATGAGTATCAAAAAAAAAAATCGGAGTCAGAGTCAATTCTGTTTTATAAACTTACACAAACAAATTCTCATTTCCACTTGAAATAATATACTCCGACTGTTACTTTTTCTTTAAGCCTAATTACAAATTGGATTTACTACTTCTCCGTGACCCATAAAGCGGCGATAATTCCGCAGTACTTTTCCACCACACACAACCGAGGTTTAAAGTCACCTCGGTCAATCCGTCTTGTCAATGTTTTCCGAACCGTCACCCATCGGAATGGAGCTGCATCTACCTCTCCTGACTGTTGTCGGTTCGTTATGTGCCAAAGCTCTGTGTAAATTTCATTAATTTAATTAAATCTTTTCAAGGTTTCGCCGCACTAGTCGTGCTCTTTAGCGGAATCGGTACGCTTGCAATCGCCTTACCTCATCCAGGACCAAATTCAAATTACTCTTCGTTGTTCCTCAACGACGGTTAGAGAAACAAACGCTTTCAGTTTTCAGTATCGTGTGTCATGATTGAGTTAAAATAAATTAAACAGAAAACAGAAAAATCGCAACATTCCTGCATTTGAATGGGAGGCTAATTGAACTGTCTGTCGGATGAAGGGGAATCTGCTGTTGAGAGAAAGTTTTACTATTCAACGGCACGTGTGCGTGGCCAGTTCGCAGGATTCAATTTATATTGGCGTGTGAAAGGAACAAGGAGCACGTGCAAAAATGAAGCAAAGCTGGAAATGATATAACCGGAAGTATCTCGTCAGAGGAAATGAGCATGGGCACATCTGCAGGCTGTCTGTGAAACGACGTGAATTCAATCTCAGCTGTTATGACACACATTAGTATCATTGGTGTTCAGATGCAATAGTGTGACATAAATCTGTTTCTTTAAGCCACCAAAGGAGAGGATGGCAATATGTATTACCTTAGTATGGGAAGGTGGCATTGCGTTTTCATCTGCGCTTGTAACAATGACCCTGCGTATTCAATTGAACGATGCATTTTGTAGCTGGATTCTGTCACATCGATTTTAAATCGGACTTAGAGACTAGTGAATGTGTAGTCTTTATTATTAGGATTTTTATAGACAAAGCAAGTTTGGAAGCATAAATATCCAGCAATTCAGTAGGCCTCATTTATTGCCGACATCAGGCTTTCTAAACTCGTAAAATTGGTCAGATCGAACTGAATTTGTTTTCCAAGTAAATATAAATACATTTTTGTACTGCCACAGTCTAGGGATGATATCGATATGAGTATACGACCTAGCTTGTCCGAAAGAACATGCAGCAGATAATATGATAAAATTTTACATTATTTTCTCGGTTCTTAAATGTACCATTTATCAGAAAAAAATGTTCCATCCTCTATCCAATCAATTCAATCTCAAAATTTCTTCTTTGTACCTGACCTCTAGTTTCTTACCCCAAGTGCCTGAAATTAATCGTAACACCGAGCTGAAGGTCCTAGCAGCCACGGCTCTATATATTAGCTTGTAATTTAAATTACCTGTTAAAAAATAATAGCTTAATAAATAAATAAATAATCGTAACACTCTCAAAGCAATTCTGCGGTCTTAGAAATATTCCAGATCAATCTTTAGTATTTTAAAAAGCTCAAAGACAGCTAAAACAAGTCTTTTTAAATACAAAAAAAAAAAAATATTCTACAGTAATATCTACAGGAGTTTTAAAATATAAATGAAAAGATCTTCTCTGGGAATTATTTTTAGCTAAAATTTTTTGGGCAGCGTTTTGTGCCTCGGCGAATTTTTAGAAAACTTATTTTCGAAATTAAACTTGCGTGGTTTGATTAGAATAATTGTTGTAATTGAGTGTTATTGCATTTTTGTATTTTTCTTTTGTAAGCTTTAACGATCAGATTGAAGGTGTGACCAAACAACAAATTCGTGTGTAAAACGTTTACTTTTGTTTTAGGTTGAATCACATTTGCAGCCACCCTCATTTAGTTTGAAAGGTACTGACCGTTTAACACACAAATAAAACAGTTCAACAAACAATAATTTAAAAAAAAAAAAAACAAACTAAAATCTGTTTTATTTTGATAAAACAATTTTGGAATCTAACTCCAGATTGAACGCAGTGGGGGTTAAGAATTAAGACCCGCGAAGTCAAATTGAGGGACCAACAAATAAATTTGATGCGTTAAGGACTGACGAAATTGCTCATCATCCTGTTTCCGACTAGCAACAAGCGATAGTGGAGTTTTCTCAGAATATTTCTTATATATTTATATATTATATATATTTTTTTATTTACAATGTGTAATATGTCTGTCTATTAGTTGGACACTTGGTACATTTTTTATGAAATGATTTTTGACTTCTCGACTAAGGTTTGATGTGATGATGTCTGATTGTATTATATAGGTACCCCGTGTCCTTTTTAATCTTCATCCAGACATCTGTCGCGTAGCGATCGTGTTGATTTCAATGTTTTTATGTATTATTTTTTTTATATTATATTTTCTACTAGTATTCGTTATTTCTTGATAAATGGAATGCATTTTAAGGTCACGATGAATGTCAGCATTAGTAATCTACTATTCTGCGTGGATCCCAGCCAAAGAAGTTTTTTCATAACATTTGGCTTTGTACTATATTGGTTTTTTTGGATGTTACCTAAAGTTGTAAGCCATAGGCCCAAATAGGCTTAATAATTGGCTTATACATACCATATATACGGATTTTTATGTTTGTCGACAGTGTCGAGTTTGTTTTGACGTGCCGGTAAAGTTGTTGTGTTGTTTTTGGTATGTTTTTGCATGTAAATTTCGAGTTTAGATGCATTCCTAGATATATGACAACTAATTTTGATCTCTTCAACCAAACATCTTAAGAATAAGAATCATAGAAAAATGCAAAGCCAAGCGTAGATTGATCCATTGTTTCTTTATAGAATACTCAAAATAATTTTATCAATAACAACTCGACTTAACTACATTATTGAATAACAAACTGTTATCCTCACTTCGCCATTGACATTTTCCTTTTTTTATGATCCTTCGCATCGGCGAGACACATTCGAATCTGCTCCACTAGCCATTGGATACCGCTATCGAGTCCCTCCCCCGAGAGGGCATTGCTTGAGCTGATGTGCCATGGTTTTTCTTCAATTTTCTCTAGTCCTAAACCTGAAAATTGATAGTGGTTTAAGAAAATATCTCTTTTAAAGGCAGACGGATTCTGACCTGCTGCGATTTTCACACTGGACAAAGCATCGGGACAATCCATTTTGTTGGCATAAAAAAGAATGGGAACTCGACGATTTACTAGGTCTGGATGCTGAAGAAGGAGCTCAAGTTCATCTTTTACAACCACTGAAAAGAAATGCAAGGAGGCAATGATTGATAGGGGATTATTGGAAGATTAAATAATTAAGAAGGTACAACTGAAACCATGTTGAATATGAAAATCTGCTTAAAAAAAAAGTTATGACTTTTGTTGGTTTTCAAAAAGAGGGGTTAATCGTTTTGTGCGCTGAACGACGAATGAAAATGTTAAGTATACGACCTAGTGCAACGAGACTTCCAAATTACACCAAAACAAGCAAATCAGGCTCAAGCAAGCAGGCACGAGGTCATTGCTTACGAAAGATCATACTATGATTTGCTTAAATTTTTCAAAGAACCATTCTAATTGGCTAACCTATGACTAGATACTGATCTTTTACCCAATAAAAAACTGAGAAAATCGTTTGGCTCTGATGGAGGAGAGGGAGTGTGGAAAATTCCAGACGTGCAATTTTAGCCTGTATGATGTTTCGTAAGCCTCACCAGGCTTAACTTTGAGTATGTACCTATCTAAAATACGGTGTTTGGAAAATTTGGTTGATTGCTGGTGATTTTGGTAAACGGTGTCACATATGGGTAGAATCTAAACCGCGTGGAGAAGTATACTATCTGAGTCTTGAAAAAAGCTAGTAGACTGCTAAGTAAAAATCAAGGAATTTTAACGGCTTGTGGTGCTTAGTTAACATTAGATTTACCAGAGCAATCAAAACGACTCGTCTTACAATTTTAATTTAAAATTTACACTACATGTCAAGTTTTCTTTCTATAATAATATCATGACTTTTGTAGATATAACTAAAGAATAAATATTGATGAACTCATTTTGATATTTTTTGTTAAAGCTTTCGCAATTCTCCGTTCGGAACTGGCAATAAACTGTAGGTCCCCTTCACATGTGTCAAATTATAACGCGCACAACACAGTGGAGGCGCGAAAAGCCTGGCCCTTCGTGGGCTGCTACGCCACTAATGATGATGATGAGCTATAGCATCAGTTGTGTTTTTCATAACTCACAAAATTGATTAAGATGGTTTGGCTTGGTTAAAAAAAATACAACTACAATCATTTTTTAAAAGATATTTCTGAAAATATTTTTGGCAAAGAAATTAGAAAAACCAAAATCGGAAAGGGTCTTAGCTATAGGCTCTTAAATTGTGCATATTCTTGTGGGAAAATTGATTTGTCAAGACTTTGCACATTATCATAATGGTGATAATAAATAATGCAATTGCACCAAAATCTTAATAAATGTGTGAAGTTCACCTAACATGCAAGAAATTAAAGAGGCGAAGAAATGTCAAAGGAAATAGCTGAAGTAGCTTCAAGAGGAATTGCCAAGGTATTAAGGAGATCGCCAATAATATAATGGTGTTCTTCGTTGTTCTCTAAAATACAAATGTGGAAAAATGCGCATGGCTTAGTCGTAGTAGACCCCGAGTTTTTAAAAAACCAAGTCGTGAGCACCGCTTCCTTTGTATGTTTTCAGATTCTTAACTCTTTTGCTTCTTTAACAACACGGAAGTTATATAATCTAAGCCCAAGGTACATTAAATTTCAAAATTCCTAAACTTTTGCTACCAAAAATGAATTCTCTTGAATGACTCTATTCCACGCATAACCCTAACATTTAATTCACCGACCTTGAATTTCACCCTGACCACTGTTGCTTTTTTCCAAGACACCAAAAATTTGTTTCTTTTTATTTATCCATAAAATTTTGCATACGTAGAACATCCAAGAGTTTGAAGGTCGACAGCCAAGAGTCAGTAGAACTCTGAATCTGCACGGTAGCTGCCACCACCAATTCGCTGCCACCAGCCACGACCTTGAAGGAGTGTCTTCCTCGAAGTCTCCACGCCCAAGCATCCGGTGGAATATCTTACACTTCATTACTTATGCAAATTAGGGTAACAAGTGCCAAATCCATTTGCCAAACAAGGTCAACACATGAATTTCACGCCGGCGATGGAGAGACAAAAAAATAAATAGAAAGTAAACTTAAATTTTAATTTTCATCTTTTAACTGAAATCGCGTCTCCATTTCCAAGCGTAATTGCAGACTCATTACGCGAAATAATGAACGAGAATCATTCGCTGGAATTAAAAGCCAGCGTCAGACAGCAGTGAATCGGTTCCGCGATGTCGGGTGCGGTGGTGAACCATGAAGTGGCAGCACCACACTAAAATCATCCCCACCACCACCGCCACCCGCGCACTTACGCACACAGGAACAGTGTGTGCACAACTTAATTGGATGAGAGGCAGCGGAACGGGGCAGATGTGTGTGGGTGAGAGTCCTAAACTTTGCTGGAGGACGACTCAATTGGATTTGCGTAATGTAAACAATTTTGCTACAATTAGAAAAGATACATACGCGAGCATCGTTAACTAGTCGAAAGGGAATTTCACGAATGGATGAGAAATGAAGTTCGAGAACTATTGGGAGACTGCGATTTGCTTTGACGAAGTTTCTGTTGAGAGACAAATCGAGTTAACAAGGCACAACAACGTACGTCTTCGGGGGTTTAGTTCGCTTGTTGTGAAAAATGTTAGGGTAGGAACTGGTTAATTGCTGACAGGTGGTTGGGTGTGTTAACAAATTAAAAGTTTACTTGTTTTATGGGAATGGAGATGTCTAGCCTACCTAGTCTCATGCGGTCGCTGGAGTCGATGACGTAGACGATTCCCTGGCAGCTCTTGAAGTGATACTCCCACAGGTTTCTATATCTACTGGCGCCAGACATATCAAATGCGGTGAAAGCGATGCCCTGATCTAAAAATATAAAAAAAAGGTAAATAGATGAGGCGAATATGTAAGTCAAATGGTTAGTAAAAAATCAAGATGTTGGAAAATCAAACAATTCTTAGTTTATCAATACTCACACTCAGGTTGTATAACTAACTGAAATAAACTTGTTTTTTTGAGACCAATCGAAATGTGACTAATTGACGTTTGATTATCTCTTTACATGATCTCCAAATCTTTCGAGCACTACATTTTAAAACTTTAAAGAAGCCGTCAATTCGACTTTACAGAAACAGAAAACGGCAATAGTTGCAGACACTCCGGCAAAAAACATTTTATAAACCAGCCTCAAATCATCCGTCTTAATAGAATTATCGTATTAAAATTGACTCGGATGAAAGGACAATGCGCCTTAGAAATAAATAAGAGGCAACGCAGTCAGAGAAAGTGTTAAGTAAAAACAAGAAGAGCTTAAGATTCGCTACAAAAAAATATATTGGTTTATAGGAAAATATTACTGCCTGTCAACATTGACAAATTATTGCATTATAGACAAGCCCTAAAACAGTCTTGGCATAGGGTCTACATCTGTGTGGTGGTGTGGCACCAACAAAACAAGAAAACCATTGATCCAAGTGTCTCAAAATAAAGGAAGAAAGAAGAAATGAGCCATGCTATGTAATATTGATCTACAAAGAGATCTTAATATTGACTGAAGAAGTCAAAAAATTTTAAGAAAGGCATGAGTAAAGATGTCGAAACAATCCCAACAAAGAAATTATCCACTTACTACATAGACAGAAGATTAAGATGATTAGAACCCTTTAAGTTAATATAATAAGTTAATAACTGCGTAACCAAAGCACCAAACGAGAGCATATGTACAAAATGAGAAAGCAAAAGATAGACTTCAAGCGGGTACTTAATTAAGCTTAACATCTACAGCGCCTCACAGAAGAATTTGCAATATCATTATTTCGCCTTAAAATTGTAATGAATGGACTGATTTTAGGCCTAGAAACTCTTTTTATTACATTTTCAAGATAAGATAATCAATTCATGAAAAATTTTCCGAGGCACTATACGTACTGGATATAGACTGGTTGCTATATATGGTAGACATATTTCTTTAATGTCTTGTGAGGGAGGTATTTTCAATGGCTTAAGATCCCACACTATTGCAAAAACATGCACAATATCCCTTTTACCTATGCAAAAAATGCCTTCAAATAAGCTTCTTATAAAATTTGATGATATTTCAAGTATATAAAAGATCGTTGTAGGCAAAGTTTGAAATATAAATAGTACTAAAGCATCCCGTCGTTTGAGTTTAAACATAATATAAGTCGTTAAAGCCTGACTAATCCAGGACATACAGCAGTAGCGACCAATTAAGCTAGAACTGCACGAACAGAAAAAGTCACTAACATGCAAACAAGGAAAAGAAAAATATACACTCAAATGATTTTAACTGCCTTTAAGAAACTTTTGCTATCTATGTCGTAGCTGTAGACGTGAACAATTTCTGTCATCAAATGCTTACACCCATTCCCTAATACAATAGGAATTCGAATTTACGTACCAAAAGGTTAATAGAGTCGTAGTAATTGTCAGTGTTAGCGAATTAATAGAGGTAGCCCCAAATTCTCTTGTATCGCCAAATCATGAATCAGTAGTTTAAACATCATTATAGACTTTTAAACAGGTAAGAGAGTCCCAAACGTGAGCAGTTTGAGAAGTTATTGGTTATTTGTCGGGCACTTCTGTGTGATTAATTAGTTCGTGTGCATGAAAAATACATTTGGGATCAAAGTTTCCATTCGTATATTTTTCACAAAATGTAACAATCCGACTATACACGGGCACCTTTGTTTGCTTACCTACTTATTCAGATCTATTATTCACGCAAGCAACTTTGAAACGAACAACATTTCCTGGAGCTCTTTTAAGGATTTCACTAGCTTCACTACATTAGCAGCTTCTAAGTGAAGTACATATTTGGATCTTTTTGCCGCATTAACTTTTATAGTTGCTTATACAGTCGTAGAAAACTCTCTGAGTAACTTATGCCTTTAATAAAAAATCGAGTTTCTAAGCAGGGAGTTAAGAAATTTGTTTGAACACTGTGAAAAAGAAAAGTTATAAAGTATTTTTTTTCTTTAGCTAGGGTAGCTAGATTCATTGCCAGGCTGCAAGGGAAAATTAAGAAAACAAGCATTTTGCAACATTCATGTTAAATACTCAAGGGATCCAAAAACAATTTAACAGGTTACCAAATAGATGAGGACCATCGATCCAGAAAATAAGTCTTTTTTTGTCGTTCACATTACCGGGAGATATGCGCCTCCAGTCATATCGCGTCCAAGCGTTCCTTTTGATAAATGAGTAACAACAGAAAAGCCAGACTCCTATGTGTCTTATTTCCCATTCTAGCAAGAGTCATTATCAAACAATGGATGTATTGAAGACGCCAGCTAGAGTTTGAAGTCTAACATCAGTAATTCAAGTCAATCTTCTAAGGTATGAGATAAAGAAGTGTTCGATTGAACACTGGTGATTTAATTATGAGCCCAAACTCACTAAGCCTTTTCCAAGTTCCTCGAAATCCTTCCATTTAATTGTATTCTTGAAACTATAGAAAAAAGTATCGAACAAGAGCTCAAGAACACTTAGGGGTTCAAATCCTTTCCTTTCCTTTCTGTTTTAAAATTCGAAATAGACAAAATGAATTGAATGAAAATGAAATAATAGAATACAAGCATTACTCATTGCTTTCTCCTTCATACCTCGCACATATGAAAATTTCGAAACAAAAAATATCATGTATTTTGAAATAATTCATTGGAGGAGCTAAAGATCAATGTCTGCGAATAACAAAAGCCTCCCGAAAGCCCTAGTAGCTAGTGCATTGTCCTATTACTATTATTGTATTACTATAATTGTATTATGTACTAATAAAGTTTAAAAAAAAATAAGCCGAATAGTACTGCATCCGTCGAACCAACAATTAATCAAAAAGAGCAACGTGTGAAGCATGCGATAAGTACCCAACTTAAACGTCTTAAATTTTTTTTCAACGACACCTGCAGCATGAGACTGATGTAGAAGAAAAATTGTATCAAGTCTTCGCTCGTCTTCCACCTTTTTTTCGTAATGCACGACGAGTATTTTATTATTTAATTCGCTTGATCTTTATCATGTAACTTGGATACATTCTTTATCTTCTTCAAAAACTTAAGTGAAGACCCTCGTCAGCAAAAAAAGAACTTTCATGAAAAAAAAACGAAAAGGATTTATCTGTGAGCATGGAAAGTTGGCAAAAGCGAACAACACCAAAAACAAGCACTCAAATAACATCGAAGGCAATCACTTCATTTGGCCATCGGAACTCAAACACGTCATTGAGGTGCTGCCCACAAGTCCACACACAGCTGAATGTCCAAATCGTCCTGCGGTCAATAGAGTGAGTTGAACGCCCACCCGTCTGCTGGAACTTAACCTATCCAACCCGACGCACATTCACCCCCAAACAAAAATCAATAAACTTTGCTCTCCAACACCTCAGCCAATTTCTGTGGCAAAAGTCAACAGACAACCGCCGCGAACGCAACAATACGAAGCGCACTCGACCTTGGAATGAGGACGTTCAATTTTCCGACAGCAAAAAGCAGACAAAAAAAAATGTTAAATAAAATACCGAGAAACTTTCTCACTTTGAAATTGTTCTACCGTGAATCCGACAGTTGGCACTGTAATTATGGTCCGTTCATCAGGACTCCTGAAGTGATTCACTATCGTTGACTTTCCACTGTTATTCAGTCCCACCACCAGGATGGTCATCTGCTCCTTCTTTAGCTTCAGAATCTCGGCCAATTTGTTAAAGATACCCATTCTTCTTGTTGTCTTTCCTTTTCCCGGGAAGAATTCTCGTCCGTGGTATTCTGGTCCGCGTAAGCTTCCGGAATTAATTCACACCCGTTGCATTGCACCGGGGACCGAGACTCCTTGGGGTTTTTAGATTTCACCCTGAGGGAGAAGGAAAGTAAAAGAGATAACGGAAAACCCCTTTTCCGTGGAGTGTTGTGCACAAAACAAAAAAAAAAAAACGGACGATTGAAGAAAATGAGAAAACTTTAGAAAATTCTGTGAAACCACCTTCCGACTGAAGTCGATGGATTTTTTTTTTGTTCGTTTTCTATAGGAAGTCGAATTTCCAATATCAATTCTCCCACTTGTCGGGTTTCGAATTATATTCTTCTTAGATATAAAAAAAATAGGAAAAACTTTTAGATTTTTGTTTGAAAAGTTTATAAAAATCCACTTTTTCGGTATTTATCTGCAAAAACACACACGCTCTATGAAAAACTGCCAGCTGCGAAGGAAAACAAAAACATCGTTCCTTGCCGACGGTCTGGTGGGGAATTTGTTTGGGGCGGGTTGTCTTGGTTACTCCGCAGTCCTCAGGGGCGGATCAACCCAACTACGTTGCGTCGCCATCGTCGTTGACGCTGGTAAGATGTTTATGTGCTTTGAAAGTCAAACAGACGAGTTTGCATAGAGAATCAAAAGACAAAATGTTTTTTTAAGTTTTTAAATTATTTTAAAAGTAATAAGCGTTTGAAAGGGAAATTTTGAGTAACTTATGTATGAAGATTTAGCGTGGGAAGAGAGAGTGATGTTGTCTCTGCCAGGAAAAGGACTCGGAGGAGGGTAAACTGCCACTCAAACCCCAGAGAGTCGATAAACTAATAAAAAAAAAGACGCAGTGCTTTCTCGTCTGCCGACTGTGGGTATTTGTTTTGTGGAAAAAGATGTGGATGTTAGTCGTCATGTCTGAAATGTTGTCTCCTCGCAACATATTTTTAGCGTGGGATTAGTGACGGGAAGTTATGAGGATTTTTCAAGGTTTTGACTTATCAATTAGTGTAAATCAGGACCACTAAACGCTTTTCTGGCTGCTTTCGTCGAGGCACACATTTTTGCTTGTTTTGGTTTTTGTACACTTTTGGGTTTCAGAAAGTTGGTCTGCGATGTGGAATGAGCTCTCCGCAACGAAAATAAAATGAAGATAAAATAAGACCATTACGATTAACTAGTTGAGTTTATTTTGGGAGGCAATAAAGTTTTTCACTTCTGAGGTTCAGTTTTATTCAATGCATTGAGTTTTTTTTTTTGAGAGATAAGGCTGCTAAGTGAGTCTATAATGGTTAAAGCTGCTAGGAGTTCGCGTATCATTCACCAATTTTTTTAAGTGCTTAGTTTGTATGTCCAGTATTGTCTCCAAGAGCCTGGAACTCTTGGCTAAAATCAATAAATCGTAATCGTTCAAAATTGAAATTGCGCAAGACTTTGTAATTAAGGCTCTTTTGTTATATTCGAAATTTCAATCAAACCAAGAAAACAATAACGTTCAGTGAACATTCACTGAATGTTCACTGAACACTCACTGAACACTCACTGAACGTTTACTAAACACTCACTGAACGTTCACTGAACACTCATTGAACGTTTACTGAACATTCACTGAACGATCACTGAACATTTACTGAAGGCTCACTGAACACTCATTGAACACTGAACACTCCCTGAACATTCACTGAACACTCACTGAACGTTGACTGTACATTCACTGAACACTGAACACTCACTGAACGTTCACTGAACACTCACTGTACATTCACTGAAGTAGAGAAACAAAGTTAATAAGTGTAGAGAAAGAAAGTGAGCTTTTCAAAATTTTATGAAAATCACGCCTGAAATTAAAACGGTGATCTAAAGTCACCCGGTAGACGGATTAGATTCAAATAAAAAATAGTTGCAAGATCTTTAAAATTTGTGCTAAAAGCTCTAAATGATTCTTGCGACGTTTCAAGTTGTTTTAGGAAGTTGCTAGTTGTCAAGTAGCAAGACACCGCAGATGTTTTTAATACCAGTACTCTTTTTTTAACAATGTCAACATTATGAAAAAAAATAATTTTTTTGATTGACTTAAATACATTTGAATTATTTATAACCTTAAACCAAACCTTACGCCTGACAATTAACTCTTCTCAAAAGTTTTCATATCACATGCACAACTAAAAAAATTTAACCGGATACATCTCGTACCCAGTTGTGAAGTTCACAACTCATCTCAAAGTTTCGAAACTTCTGAACGCCTTCTCTCAATTTAATTTTTTCTTTGTAACTTTAGGTGTTTCAGTGAATTTCTGATGGGTGAAAATGCATCCTCAGCTCTCTATCACCGGACATAACCCTACTGAGCCGCTGGACATAGAAAACCCTTTGAATGCAACGAAATGAAGATGATGCACCCACTAAATTTGTTCTCTTCAAATGCAAATCACTGCAAAGATTTCTGACCCCGTCTGTGGCTGCGAATCCAAACCCAAGTAAGCTGCAACTGCTCTAATTTAATTTTCCACCAAGCTTTTACACAGACATAATCTCATCAACGTCCTAATTTCTTTTTCCCCCAATCAATAGACAATCTTTGAAGTTGAAGATGACATTCACTTTCACAACACTCGAGAGACTCCTGACAATAAGATCGATGACTATAAATATCCCGACTACAACACCAACAACGACAACGACAGTTTAAAAACAGAAAAGTATGTAAATTGATTTTTCGTCCTTAAAATTTTTTCTCCATTCTGCCCCAATCCAAAGGAGATTGACATCTGCTGCTGTAATCCACAACGACACGAAATATTTTCTTTTTTTTCTATTTTTTGCTTTTTTTTTTTTGTTAAATCTGCATAGAAAAATTGGGATGGATGGCGTTGCTCCAAAAAAAAGGAAAACAGAACAAATCCTTTATGAAAAAGGAGGAGCTGAGGCGCGACAGATAGCAACCCATATCAAGAAAGAAACAATCCACCATTCATTACGACGGTTAATGATCCTGAAAAGAGGATATCCTCTTTTGAGAGACGCTAAGGTGGCGTAGTGTGTGTTTGTATGATTATTTTCTGCTCAATTCACATCCTTTATCGGTTCAATTGGAATCGAAAGTCTGTTGCGAATAATATCCTGTCAAATGAATGAAAATCTTATTCCTAATTGGAAGGGTTTACGTACTGTTGGTGTGGAAGAAAAATAAGAAGCGTCAAAGTTCAGAGGCGATTTGGAAGTTTTCACAGAGCACTCGGGATAAATTGGACATCGTTAGATGCGATTCAGGTGCAAAAGGTTAGCATTTGCGGCATGGGAACTGTTGCTTATAAGGCAGTTTTTCAGTGCCTCTGCAGAGAGAGCAAAGAACCTTTCGTGAATGTGGCAGATGGGAAAAAGATTCTAATGGCTTCACCAACAAAGAGGATGTTTGTTCAGAGTAGAAATATTGCACAGCAAGCGTCGGAACTTTGTGGATGTTTCGATGGTTAGGTTCGGTAGATGTGATAGGAGCACCAGGTAATTTGAATATCTTGCTAACGACATCACCGCATAGTATCGCTTAAGCAAAACATTGTTCTTTTATTGGTAGTGAAGAATGCTCTTGACTGGACTGTACACGTTCATTTTCCAGTTGTGGTTGACGTATCCAGATGCGACGTGAAAATCCGAACCTACACAGCATAATTCGTTTGGTTTTTTATTATTGGCTTCAAAATGAAACAAGGGAGGTCCTCACGTCATTAGAGAATTAAAACCAGCCTCGCCCTACCCTACTCGATTATAGTTTTCAGTAACAATTTAAGAATCAATCTGCCTTCAGTTTAATTGCTCTTTTGCTACGATTTTCCTAAAATGACAGCTCCACCCTTTGTGACATTGTAATGCAAAATGAACTCTGGCTTCTTTTTAGTATCATTCCTGGCTTCTTTTGTGTTATGTATGGTATACCATAGTCGTAACATAGCGTTTTCGCCTTTGCCCTGTGAATTATCCACTTATGACTTTTTTCTTATCATAAGTCGATAATTCATTTAATATTTGATACTCATATCTTTTTCAGTCTTACATTGCAAGGTCATAGAAGACTAGGCCATCAAATAAAACACATACCCTCTCCAAATACCAACATGTCATCCCACACCTGATTTGCGTTCTTGTCACAATCACTGCCACAACATTTGACATTCAAAGCATTTCCCAGGTTCACAGAATAAAGGTCGCTCCCACATATGCACACGACTTTCGCCTATTTTTTAATCCCGTTGATAAGGCCTTCAAAACGATTCCTTATCGAGAATAATCTTTTCATCATGTTTCTAATTAACTGCCACCCACGCGCACACCACGATACGTCAAAACGTTAACACACTTCACAAAACCGCAAAGCGTTTTTCCGTCACCATGCATCCCCCTTTGAGCGTCCAGGAAAAACGAGGTTTATAATAATAAAATTCACATGTCACATGCCGTGAGGTGGTGCCTCGGTGCGGCTTCGATTGCCTTCGATTGTCGAAAAAGGCACGGAAACGCTTATTTGACATTCAAAGCGCAAAGATACGCAACAGGATACGACGATAGTGCTGCGTCAAGCACTTGCGAGAATCCAAACTTTGAATGCGGGTAATTAGTTTAAAAAAAAAACAGGAAAATCAAATTTGTTTGCGTGGGAGAGAGATTGACGTTGCTGTTTCCCGGTTGTCGAGTCATCGAGACTCGTTCAATTATCCCCTCAAGTGACACAATTTATGTGGAAAGTATTTTTTTTTTCGCTCTATAGGTCATGTTCGCAATTGACTTGGGGATGCCACCCACGGAAAAATTGAAACGGATTAACAAACAATAATAATCGGCATCCAATGAAGTTGACGATTGCCGGAGCACGTGTCACCAGGCAGAGAAAGTCGCAGGATGTCCTTGCTGCCGATGCCGGCTGCGGAAGGGACTAATCAGGCGTTTTCATGGGCAGCGGGGTGGGAGAGCATTAATGAGATCGAATTGTGTATCGGTTGCCCGGTGCTACTTGGGATGACGGCGGAGTGGGTGGCTTGCAACAGATGAAGAGGGAGGCTTTTTATTTTTTGGCTCGTGTCATGGGATTAAATATCAATAATCGCCTGGATTGCATTGCCATGGCAATGGCAGATTTGAATATTAATTACAGCAAGGTCGGATTTGCAAGGACGATGTTGGGTCAATTTCTTTTACCCCTGCCTTTTCGACTCAACGGCAGTGAAGAGTAGTGCATGGGGAAGACACAATTACACGTGGTAGCTCAAGAATGGACTTTAGTTAATCGTAGTTGTCACCTTGGACCTTTGCCGGTGATGAGCTTCGCCACGAGTTAAATCAGCGAAGGACATGAATTAGCTTGTGGCGGCATGGTATCTGATACTGATTAACAAGATGAGTTGAAAATACCTTGGCGGCTTTAACCTATACATTGAGAGGTAGGTCTGCATTGGATGGTCTGCAGACGAATGTTCAAACACCGTAAGTGTTTAGAGACCAGCTGTAAAGGTTCAGTAAGCCTCGTAGTTTTTAGTAATTGGCAGGTTTTAGAAAGAAGTCTTGGAAATCGCAATTTCTTATTTAAGACCGTCCGACCCTTTAGACTGGAACGTTCGTTATTGCTGTCAATGACTTCATGAAATCGATAGTGCCTAGAGAACTTACATTGGTACGCCACAGAGAACTGTCAACTGTATTCCCAACGATTATGTATTGAAGTCCACGAGCCAAAGTACACTTGATGTAATCATATCCTTTATGTGGACTGAAAACTCTGAAGCTAAAGTTCTAGATTTCTTTTGGAAATATTCAGGAATCGAAGTCAGACAATTTTAAGTAGTTGAAGTGTTGGAGGCTTGCTGGGACTAAAACCTCTAAAGCTGAAGGCTTAATTTTGAGAATTCAGTTGTGGACAGCCAGAAACTAATATCCCCTTTCTGCATTAAGCATGCATAAAACTCCCATTTTTCAGGATTTAACAAAAACAAATGGTGTCGAATCGAGACAATTCTGAAACTTAATATTTTTTTATTTATATTTACTTCTGTTAATGATTAACAAAAGCTGTTATAAAGGTTTTTGCAAAATACAACTTAGCAGATACAAGGTTGTTGCTTTTAAATATAGGAAAAGCCTTTAATGGTTAACATTATAATTTTGGGGCTATTCAAGCAGGTTGATTATAGGTTATATACGGATAATAGTGATTCATGAATAATAATTTCTGAAATAATCGCATTATGAAATGGCTGGCATCTAACATGAACTTGAGAAGTTAGGGTATGTCATTAATCCTTATACTGCGAACTTCAAAATCTATTGCACCCCCACCTGTTGTCTAGTACTTAAATGCTGTCATCTTAAATTTGGCAACATCCTTCAATAGGATATTCTAAAAGTCCATTACTTTACAATTACGTAGTTAAAATTGCTTTGTTGGTTAACTAGGGCAATGCTTGTACAATCGGTTGACTATTCCATAGACTCCCCAGTGTTTTCAGCTTTCTGTGCTGATGAAACTTATCTTGTGAAGGATGTTGTTGCATATTTCATGACCTTAAAGCGCTGTACATAACTCTCTCAGATCAGCTATGCATAGTTCTAGAGTTTTGCTCTTTTAGGATTGTGGCTCAGTTTCAGGAATTTCTTAGTGCGTATATGACCCTCCTGGCTCTACAAGAACTGATTGTGATTGCTTTTTCTTTTAAGGGACGGCTGGATTTTAGGAATCCAACAGAATTACCCAACTCCTGAGAAGTATACGCCATACACAGTTTTTCATAATTACATTTAACAAATTAATGTTACAATTAACTTGCTGCTAAAGGTTGCGTATAAAACCAACACGAAGTATTTACGAGGTTTTCATTGAATCTCAACTACATGAATGAAGTTACGTGGAAAATGAATTAGCTTTTAAGTATGTTTTTTTGGACATAAATTTTCTCCCTAAATATCTGTGATCTCAAGCAATAACCGCCTAAATCGCGTTAAGGCAAAATTGAGATTGACTCGGCTTCTTATACCATAAAATCCGAAATGGCTGTATTTTCTTAGATTTTCTTCTTTTCTTCTTGAAGGGAAATTAAAAGAATGTTTATACAAGCTTCCAGTAGGATCGTGACCTTCAAACTTTCTTTCCCAAAAGCGTGAACAAAGGTTTAGATGGTTATTCCTTGCGACCATATATATTGAGGTTACCATATTTAAAGGTTGCTAGTAGTGTTAAATAAAAAATCCAAATTCATGAAAAATGTACATACGAGGTTAACGTAGAAGAGGGCGTCATTTTACTGATCAAGTCGTATTGTTATGTTTCTCAGTGACTAAGAACTTTGCAGCCATAGATTCAATTTCGAACAATTCAATTCAATTTCCGTAGGCGGCTGATAGCAAACATTTTGTAATGAAATCGGAGTGAACTTGTGGTGAAGTCGAGGTGTGAGTGAAAACAGTGAAACTACAACATACAATATTTGAAGGAATTGGGGATGAAGCATACTGAAGGAGCCGCTGAAAGGGGTATCCACAAGCTGTCAGCCTACTCTCGAATGACCAAATTTCAAGTGACTACATTTTGGGTTTACGATCTTCAGAAGATATGGCCTACAGTTATGATTCTGGCTCAAATTTTAACTTCGAACAAAACCATTTTACCCCACAGCCTACATATTGGCGAAGCGGGAGCGCCCGCTGGAGGAGAAATTAAACAAACCAAAACGTTATGGTTTGGAGGAGTTTAATTTTAACTGAAAAACTTACAATTAACAAATTTAATTAATTAATATATAATTGCAGAAGCTTACCAATTGCCTCCTGGCCGGGCACGCGTCACCAAATGGGATAACGAACGGCACGCGACAATTTACAAGCTTAAAACTTTCGTCTTCGAATTTCGAACATCCACTTTCGAATATCCACTGAAGTGTTAACCGATAACAATTTACATGAGCACCGTTCGATAACCCACTTGGCGCACGTTTACATCGGCGACATTGGCTGACAATTGGCTAAATTAAAATGTTAATGTTAATTCGCATTATTTATAAGTTAAGTTATTATTAAAGGTTAGATTTTACGTTTAGCGGCAACATCCCGCCCCCCGTGAATCGAGGAGGGAGATTCACCCAAAATATCCAGCTTAGCCAGCTTCGACGCAGGTCTGCGTATGATGCCCGACGTAGTCCGTATTGCTGCCGACCGCACTTGCCCATCAGGTGCTGGAAAAACCTCTACCACTATACCACGTTTCCACTCACCTCTGCTCTCGTTGTCATCGCATATTAGTACATAGTCTCCTACCTCAATCGGCCTAGCCTTTCCATGCCACTTTGTTCTTCTAGTTAACATAGGAAGATATTCTAAGATCCATCTCTTCCAAAAGGTTTGTTTTAACTGTTGCAAAATGTGCCATTGTTTACGAAGACATACATTTTCATCGACGGCGGACGTCTGCACATAATTAGGGCACCCCAATAAAAAATGGTTCGGCGTAAGCGGTTCACAGTCTCTACTCTTCAGTGGCAAATGTGTGAGTGGCCGTGAGTTGATCAAGTTCTCCGCTTCGATTAGTAAACTCTGAAGAGTTTCTATTTGCGGACTTTTCTCCTTTAATGTAAATCGTAAAACGGTTTTTACACACCTTACTAGCCGTTCCCATGCGCCTCCAGCCGAAGGATTTGCTGGCGTGTTGAATAGCCATTCAATGCCTCGACGAGTACATTCCCTTTGCAAGGAGTTATTCACTAACAGCCACTGCTCCTTGCTGGCCCCTATAAAATTAGTTCCACAGTCACTCCGTAAACGAACAGGTACGCCACGTCGGTTGACAAAGTTACGTAAGCATAAAATGACCGCATCGCTTGATAGATCCTTCGCGATCTCCAAATGTACTGCTCGCACTGATAGACATGTAAACAATGCCACCCATCTCTTCTCCTGTCTACGTCCGATGGCAACGTAAAATGGCCCCATGTAGTCCATGCCTGTGTAGGAGAATGGCCTTACATATGGTGTTAAGCGGTCACGAGGCAGTTGACCCATTTGCGGAGGTGTCGGTACAGCGGACAGATTTTTGCAAAGCTGGCACGATAATTTTGCGCTCTTCACAAGCCGACGCACGCTAGGAATCCAAAATTTTGTCCGAATGGCGCAGATAATGGCGTTCTGATTTTGATGTCGAAAAATTTCATGGTACCATTGCACTATTAGTCTTGAAAGCGTATGATGACTCGGCAGGATAATCGGCCTTTTCGCACTATAGGACAGACAATCGGCATTGTCTAAACGCCCCCCTAATCGCATTACACCATCTTCTCCAAGTACCGGTGTTAGCTTATAAAGAGTACTTTTCTTCGAGATATCTTCAAATGACGAAAGCGATCGAATCTCTTCTGGGTATGCCGCTTCTTGGACTAGCCTACAAAGCAACTTTTCCGCCTTTCTTACTTCATAAACGGAGATGTTTGCTGATGTAGCAATAGGTTTTGCTTCCGCTGTGAGAAAGTTTTTAAATTTCGAAATAGCTCTTTGAATCCAGCACACGACCTTTAATAATTTGAAATAGTTCGAAAATTTCGTCATAGGTATAACAGATAGGGCGTTATCAATTAACAGAAGGAAGTGTCGGCGCTTTTCGTTTGTTTCCTCATGTTCGCGTATATCGCTCGGAAGACTCGGCCAATGCTCTTCGGATTGCTGCAAAAACGATGGACCCGAAATCCACGTCGATGTGGTGGAAGCTCTTCGACTTGCTTGTGGTCTTGTTGCATCGTCGGCAGGGTTTTGTTTGCCTGGAACCCATCGCCATTCGTCAACCGATGTACTATCTAACACCTCTGAGACTCTGTGAGCTACGAATTGCTTGTAGCATCGACTATCAGACCTGATCCAGTGTATAACCGTTTTTGAATCTGACCATAAAAATGTTCTGCTAGGCTTGATACCGTGGCCATTGAATATTATCTGCTTTAATCGCGCTCCTAGTACGGCAGCCTGGAGTTCTAGTCTGGGTATCGATAATGCTTTTAAAGGGCTACACCTCGTTTTTCCGGCAATGAAGCTTATGCGAACATCTTCCTCATAGTTAACACGCCAATAACCTACTGCAGAAAACGCAACCTCACTCGCATCCACAAATATGTGGAGCTGTACATCTGCCTCTGGATTCGAAATATGTGTATCATAGCACCTGGGGACCCTAAACTCTCTCAAACTCTCAAGCCCTTTATACCAATCGTGCCACTTGTGGTAAATATCGTCTGGGATCGCCTCACTCCACCCAATATTCAGTCTCCACAACATTTGCAGGACTAATTTAGAAGTTATGGTAATATTAGCCAGCAAACCAAACGGGTCAAATATGGACATGGTAATACTTAAAATCTGACGCTTAGTTGGTCGTACCAATCCTTCTATTACAGCTTTGGGCAATTTATTAAAATTCAAATTAAAGCAGAACATATCATCCCTTACGTCCCAATACATTCCGAGTATTTTCTCACTAGTAGAACATCTTTGACCCACATTCGAAAACTTCGGCAAGTCCGTAGCAGTGGTTTCATTAATGATAGAAAGGAACTCTGACGAGTTAGAAACAAAATTCCGTATTTCAAAGCCGGCATTGCTATGAATGTACTTGACTGCCTTCGAAACCGCACTTGCTTCCTCGATGGAATCAAAGCTGTCCACGTAGTCATCAACGTAGTGGCAATCAATGATGGCTTTAACTGCTCGGGGGTATATTTCGCTGAAGTTACTTGCGTTTAAGTTTTTGATATACTGGGCTGAGCAAGGCGAACTTTTCGATCCGAACAGCATTGCGCTCATTACATACGTGTCGGGTTCCTTAGATTGATCTCCGTTCCTCCATAAGAATCTTTGCGCGTCTTGATCTTCTTCCCTGATTTTCACCCGAAGAAACATTTCTTTGATGTCCCCGCGAACACCAATTTTCTTCTGCCGAAATCCGAATAAAATTGTTAATAATGGTTTTGGTTGGTATAATTCAGGACCTTTCAAGAGCATCGAGTTAAGCGACATCCCGTTGGCTTCTGCAGCAGCGTCAAATACCAACCGCAATTTATTTCCTTTATTTACGTTGCAAACTGCAAAATGCGGAAGGTAGAACGTGCGCTCGGTGTTTCCCAACTCATTCGGCAACAATTTTCGAGCATAATCCTTCTCTAGATATTCATTGATTTTAGAATTATACCATCTCGCGATATCAGGATTATTGGCCATTTTCCTTTCTACTAGTTGGAGACGCTTCAATGCCACGCCATAGCTCTCATTAAATTTTACACGATCGCATTTCCATAAAAGTCCTGTTTCATACTGATCGCCTACTTTCTTGGTCGTCTCTTTGAGGATAGTCTCGGCTCTTTTATCATACTCGGACACCACTGGCGTAGCTGTCACGGCTGGTAACTTCTCCATTGCGAAGTATTCGGCGACTTGCTGATATAAATCTTGCATCTCTTCTTCACTACGACCAATAAAGTTTACAACAGCATCGGAGTGGCCGTCTTCGTTTGACCCAAACAAAGTCCATCCGAGCTTTGTATTGTGCAGGGCGAACCCTCCATCAAGATTTAAAATGCTTATCGGTCGAATCAAGTTCGTATGAGGAATACCGATAAGGATTTGTGGCGCGGCATCAACGTAATCTTCAACCGATATTTTATTTAGCTCAGGATACTGCTTCCGAAATTCCGTAAAATCCAAAGTCTGGGCTGGCAACAATAAATTCTTCGTGGTGCGCACATCTCTCATATGGTAGTTAACTGCGTTGCTATACGTTCCTGATATTTCTAGGTCAACATGCTGGGAAACCTCGCTGGTGGTCTGATCAGCTATCCACCTCAGCGACATTACGTCGGACGGACCTTTCACGCCTATCATTTTCGCGACCCTCTCTTCTAGAAGCGACACCTTCGCCCCTTCATCAATGAACGCTATAACAACGCAGGAACCCGACGGGCCAATCAATCTTACTGGCAAAAATTTAAATAAAGTTCTTTTCTGTGTACATTTATTTTCGATCATATTAACCGCGTCGACAGCTACGGTGGCTAGACTAGACGACGCATTGCCTTTGTGTGTTTCAGGCGCCACTACCCTTTCGGTGTGATCGTGCAGAAGAGTGTTATGTTTTCTCTTACAATAGTCTACTGCGCATTCTTTTCGATACGAACACCTGGGCATAACATGACCGGGTCGCAAACAACCAAAACAGAGACGATTTTTTTTTACTATGTCCCATCGGCTGTCAACAGAGAGGTCTCTGAATTTACTGCACTGGTACAACGGATGATTTTCGTGGCAAACGGAACACTTCGGTGTTCTATTTTCGGTGACAGCACAAAGAATATTGGCACGCTTGGGACAGAGTGAAGGTTTCTTTTCACTCGAAGCTGTCGTCGATGAAGTGGCAATTAATACGTACGTAGCGATCTGCTTCAGCCAATTATTAAATTCACGAATCGTCGGATATTGTGGCGCGATTGTTATTGTGTGCCTAGCCCATTCTTCGCGTTTACTGAACGGCAACTTGTTGACCAGTTCGTCCAGTAGTATCGGGTCGGCTAAATGAGATGATGCAGAAGCACTTTCCAGAAAGACAGTTAAATTAGACACGGCGATACTGTATTCAGCAATTTCGTGGATTTTGGAAGCGGGTATTGCGGGGAGAGATCTAATTTTGGCCAATTGGCTACGTATCAAAATTTCTGGGCGTCCGTAATGGAATTCGAGCGTGTTCATAACTGCACCGACACTATTGGGATGTATTAGGAGCGATTCAACGATGCGTCTGGCTTCGCCCTTGAGCGCCTTCTGAAGACGCATCAAGTTTTCTAAATTGGTGTAGTTGTGAACAGCTGAGGTTTCTCTAAACGCTACGAGAAACATTGGCCATTGCTCGGCTTGGCCGGAAAACTCGGGAAGATCTTGGCATTTACGTATGGGCTGGTTTAATTGGAACGATGGCCTCGACGGGCTATATGAAGCCGGCATAGTTGAAGGCAGTTGGTTGTCGGTGGGAAACGGTTCGTAGGGGTAGGTGGTAGCGGTAGAAAAATTGTACATACCTGAATTTGTGTATACTTGCTTAATATTCGGCGGCACATCAGATTGCTGGCAGGCGGATGATAAGTTGGTCCGCGCGGCTGTGGCGGCAGTGTTTACTTCGGCGGCAGTGGAAGTTGTAGATTTGGCGGTGTCTGAGGCGGTGGGGCAGACCGAAAAATAGGCGGTGGAAGAGGCAGCGTCCAGGGCGTTGGAACGGGCGGTAGAACAGGTGGTGGGACAGGCGACGTCCTCGGCGGTGGGGCAGATGGCTGCGGCGGCATGTGCAGCTGAACCAATTGTAGCAGTACCATTAGTGTTCGTTGTCGCAGCGGCGACGGCAGTCAGTAGTTGAGTGAGCTTTCTCCTCTCCTCTTCAGATGCAGCGAAGGATGCTTGCAGTTCGGCGACTTGTTGGCTCAACCTGGCGACGGAGAGCACGTGGCTGTCATTGCTAATAAGCTCCTCTGGCGTGGATGGTGGAGAACGTGGGATCGACGGGGACCGTGTTGGCGACGGCATTTCCAAAGCAGCGGCTCTTGTCCTGCTTCTTGTGATGCGGCGTTGCATCAGGCAGAACGCACAAAACGTTAAATCAAAATTTCGATTGGCAAATCGAATAATTGTTAAAATTAAAGATATTGGCGAAGCGGGAGCGCCCGCTGGAGGAGAAATTAAACAAACCAAAACGTTATGGTTTGGAGGAGTTTAATTTTAACTGAAAAACTTACAATTAACAAATTTAATTAATTAATATATAATTGCAGAAGCTTACCAATTGCCTCCTGGCCGGGCACGCGTCACCAAATGGGATAACGAACGGCACGCGACAATTTACAAGCTTAAAACTTTCGTCTTCGAATTTCGAACATCCACTTTCGAATATCCACTGAAGTGTTAACCGATAACAATTTACATGAGCACCGTTCGATAACCCACTTGGCGCACGTTTACATCGGCGACATTGGCTGACAATTGGCTAAATTAAAATGTTAATGTTAATTCGCATTATTTATAAGTTAAGTTATTATTAAAGGTTAGATTTTACGTTTAGCGGCAACACTACATTCTTTCTAGTCTTTAAAATGAATCAATCCTTCAAATCGCTTCAAGGATATTCGTCTAATCCTCTCTCTAAGCCGATTAAGCAGCAAAATGAAAAGAAAGTCAAACGAACTTCGCGCGTCCTTTTTCCCCGATCGATTAGGGCCAAACCTTGGATAACCTAATTTCCAGTTCCCTGCCGTTGCCTAAGCAACTCAAAATCCCTCTACCCCTTGGCTGCGTTAAAAGCCCTCATTTCCCACATAAGAACCGCGCCGCAATTCTTCGATATCGCTCTCGGCACATTCTGCTTTGGGAAAACAAAGGACTCGTCGAGTTATCCTTTAATGCGCGAGGAAAAATCAATTTATCCTTTTTTTTTGCTTTATTTTTGCAAGGGTGGGCACCAAGTACAGATATTTCTATCGCAACGATATCGTCGTCCTTAGAATTATTCCACACTTTTTTTTATTCGCATGCCAGGTGCTTAGTCTTCCTTTGCCCCCTTCCGAGCACACAATAAGATTAACGTCAGATGGATTTTTTTTGTATATTCTCTCTCGTCGATTCAATTTTTTTGTGTCAATAAAAAAAGAGTATCGCTTTCATTTCGATTGAGGTTGAATAAGTTCTTTGCCAGCGGCTATATGATGATGGTGGGTTGAAGGACAAGCGAACAAGTCTCAGCAGCACCAACGCCAACGCAGAAACTTGTAGCAGTGACAATTAGGCTTCCCAAACTACCGGGGAGCCCCGGGTAAACGATTGAACTATGGCCGCATTATATTCCAATGTCTACACGTCTGGCCAAGAGAGTGGGTGGAGGATAAGGTGGGAACCAAGGACCGTTCAATGTGATGGAAAAGTTAAATGTCATAGTGACGCGTTTAAATTTTCTAATAAATGTTTCAGGCGCCAGAAGTCAGGATGTCTCACGTCTAACGCCTCACGTCTCACGTCGTCATCGTCATCCTCATTGGTGTTTGGTTACTGATGACTTTTGGCGGCGAGGAAGTGGCTTTATTGCCACACCGAGGAAACATTTAAGCGCTGGAAAGGACGATGGAGGAGATGTTTGTTGGTAGACATTTTCGGGTTCCGATGTGGCAATGAAAGGTGTTTAGGCTCTGAAGCTGAAGAAAGGGAAGGCTCATTACAATCCAAAGTGAAGGTGTGGGTGGGAGGAACAAGCATTTAGCGCCTCATCGGCGGGTGTTTGATATTTTTAAAATTTTGCTGTTTACTCAAAAAAAGCGAAATGTCGGTGAGGTAGGAAGGCTAAAAATAAATAATGTATGATGAGGGTACATGACTCGAGGTGATTTGATTTCATTGTCACATTTGTTTGGGACCTCAGCCGGGACGTGGGAGGGAAGATGGGGAACTGATAAATTAAGTAACTCACTCTCATTCTTGCTGAATTTGACATTTCAGTTTGATTGGGTCAATGGTTTGTGGGAGTGTTTGGGCTGGGGAAGAAGACTCCGATGATGATAATCACTAAACCTGCTACCAGGATGGGTATCGTAGTATGAGATAAAAAGAGGACAGCTTGAAGATAAAAGGGAGTATAGCTTGTCAAAGATAACTCATCAAAATGTTACTAATCCTGGAGCTCATCCTTTTATAGTCTTCTTTTATTTTACGTACAAACTGGAAACTCCTGGTAAGCTTTATTTCAGGCAAAAAGGATCACGGTTATGCACAAAACAAGTTTAAAAAGGGTGATAGACGATTCGGTGTTTCACCTAAAACAATATCGACAGGTATAAAAGGCGGCCCATTTAGTGCTTTCTTTTTCAACCAGAGGTTATTTTGACACAGCTGTGTCCTACCCCAAATGTTGTTAGAAATTCAGTATGGTACTTCCGCGGGACGAAATGAGTCATTACTTCTTTGAACAACGCTTGGAAATATTTAGAAACTTATTTCCAAAGTAGCCCAAAGGTGCATTTTTTTGGCGAAAAAAAAATGCACCAAAATTTAGCCGTTTTGGGTGATGTCAATTGACCGCCTCGGAGCTGCGGACTTTTTTTTTGGTGGGGGGCCAACAATCGAGGAACAATTCAAGCACTTAAGGCCAATATTATCCAAGCATCTGTAAGCTACAGGCCGAAACCACCAATAATCTTAGAAAATTTGCATGACAGAATGCGCTTCTGTAACGACAGCCGAAGCGGCCACTTGAACGACGACGTTGTGCTCCATAATTCATGCGAATGTTTGCTTACTAATAAAACAATAGCACCTGAAAAAAAAATTAAATTTGTTCATTTTAATAATTTTTGAATAGGAAAATCCCGGTCTGTACGGAGTTTTAATATCTGCGACACAAATTCCCTAAACTATGTGTGTACTTTCAGCATTAGTATAAATTCAAAGCGGCTTACAATTATTTTGCATTCGTTTTTCCTAGTACATTATTTTAACCGCAAAACTAACAAAACGCTTCCCATTATTTAATTATTCCAACTACTGAACAATACCAAACTCAGTGCACTTCAACATGCAGCCTTTGCCTAGAATATGCTCCATTAAATATGCGGCCTTAATTCCCATCAAAACATCAAAAATTGACTTTTTGAAAATTACATGAAATCAGCGTGGAAAAAGTCCATCAGAGAATTTATTTTCCACCAGCACTTTTTGGGGTGAATTAAATTGTGAAAATTGAGATTCTCTAAAATTCTCTTTTTCAAGCGAAATTTTTATACAAACTGGTGATTTTTTTAGTCAAGTGTGCAATTAGTAAAGCAATCATTTATTCTTTTCAAGGCTTTTTACTATTTTAGTGAAATTGGCGTGTTCACGATCGGCGTTATGTCAGAGACATTAGCGGAATGGTTGCAATTGAAGTACAGAGAATGGGAATTAAGAATACGTAATGACATGCATGTAATTTTGAAAGAGGTGCTAAGTGTTGGTAAATCCAAACAATGGCATTGAAAAGGAAAATTCAAATTCGGATATTTAACATAAAAAATCTGATTTAATTTATAACTAGATTTTTTGTTTCCATCGTAGTTTTCTTTTAAGTAGATGCGGTTGTTGTACTAACCTAAAATTTTGTGATAACGCGATGGATTTAAGGCTATGCGGTCATGACCAGAATACATATTAATCGCGCGATGAAAACAAAAGGACTTAAGTACGACAGAAATCGATTTGTCCTTTGCCCAATAAGCTATGTTACAATGAATAAGCTTCAATAAGCATGTTGCAGTTTTAAAATAAACAAAAGTAAGTGCTTTCCATGTATTACGGCTTTATTAGTTAGAGCAAACGTTCCCGTTATTTAAAAACAACGTCGTTCAAGTGGCTGTCTAGGCCTGCATCGCAGCAGCAAATTCTGTCACTCCAATTTTCCAAAACGTGGTTGATGGTTTCAGGCTGTAACTCACGAACTACTTGCATGATATTGGCCTTAAATGCTTGAATCCTTTCCAAATTATTGGCATAAGATCAGTCAAACGGTTCTCCACAAAAAAAGTCGAAAGGGATCAAAGCGCACCAATGAGGCGGCCAATTAACATCGCCAAGACGGCTGATAATAGATATAATTTCTTTTTGAACGCACTCTTTCGACTACACACCATTCACTTTGGAAACTAGTTTTCCATATTTCCCACCGTTACTCAAGAGTAAAGCGATTCATTTTATCCTACAGGGGTATGATACAGACTTTCTGTCAAGATTTTGAGTGGGAAACAACCGTCAGTGTTAAAATAACCTATATTTTAAAAAGAAACTACCTGATGACTCACTTTTAAAATAACTTCAAATTCCGGAAATTCAAAAATCTACACAGAACATTAATCTTTGAAAAAGGCACAGTACTTTTAGTCCTTGT
Source organism: Syritta pipiens (assembly GCA_905187475.1). Taxonomy (NCBI): domain Eukaryota; kingdom Metazoa; phylum Arthropoda; class Insecta; order Diptera; family Syrphidae; genus Syritta; species Syritta pipiens. Next base: position 69,225,392 of record LR994571.1, read on the forward strand.
TTATTTTCTACAATCTTTGGTTATAAGACCTTTGGCAAAAATGTTGACAACTTCAGGAGCTTAGAGACTGCAAGTTCATAGATTAGTAGCTGTCTTTAATAAAAAGAATAGCGATAAAGAGACCGACAGCTAAACCATTAGCATGCCCGATCAAAATGGGAAAACTTACTTACTTACTTAACAGGCATTTAACCCTTCGAGGTTCTGTGCCTGAGCTAAAGCCGCCTCCCAACGTTGACGGTCCCGGGCATGCTACTTCCAGTCCGGAAGACCAAGCTGTGTTGCATCCACGATCACTTGATCTCTGTACCACAGATTCGGTCTCCTTCTTCTCCTCGAACCAGGAGGCTCGGATTCGAAGACCCTTTTAGCTGGAGCGTTTGTGTCCATGCGCTCGATGTGTCCGAGCCACTGTAGTCGACGAATTTTTGCCTTTCGGACTATATCTACACCTTTGTGCAGCTCATAAAGTTCACGGTTATGTCTTCTCCTCCATTCGCCTTCCTCGCAGTCTGGACCGAAACTGCTAGCTCATAAATTGGTGTATGGCTTTTCGAAAATTGAGGGTTCCCATTAAAAGCTTATAATTCTTGTATGTTATCTGAGGCCTTTTGATTTACAAAGCCGTTCTGACCTTTTAGGCAGGTCCAAGATCATAGAGTCTAAAGAATAAGATTCAGAAAATTGTGGTTGTCTTTGATATGGTCTATGGTATGATCAATGATCCTTCTTAAAGCTGTAGGTTAGAATAGTTCCCGGCAAAAATACCCCTACAACAATAGGAGTATTTTTGAAGGTCTCTGAAGAGTTTGGATCTCGGCGGTCGATGGCCTTTGAACAGCTAAAAAAAAGTCTTAGATTCACAATGCTTTTTCAGCCTATCGTTCCATTAAACGAATTTTGATTGAATATCTGATATATATGTCGCTTGTACACAAGCGATCATTTCAGGATAAGATTGCTAAGACATCTTGTTCATCGCAATGTTTAAGTTATTATCCGGTTTGCTTTTTTCGGTAATTTTTCCTAAAAAAACAAACAAAAATGTGATCAAAAAACTTACACCAAGTCCTTACACAGTTGAAATCTAATTTACTAAGGGAATTTTTCATAGAGAGTGCCTGGGTCTACAAGTGGCGATTTAACTCCACAAGCTTAATCTAATCAAAATTGAATGAAAAAAAAAATAATATATGGTTAAATGTTAAGCAGCCTCGGACAAGACTTTCATTCAGGGAAAAGTGTCCTATAATCTGTTTTTACCGCTGTGTGCAAACTGTACCTCAGTATAAAATTCTCAACCTTCGGTTTGGTCCACCCACAAACTACTTTGAGATCTCTTTAACATTAATTTCATTGTCTAGCACACCAATCATTGATGTTCCCCAAAGCTGACGTGTGTGACAGAGCACAGAACGACGCAAATACCTGTTAAAAGGATGACTCTTTTGGTCCACCGCATGCAGACACAAATAATTGATGTTCCCCGTTCAGTTCAGTTCCGTCAAAAGCAGGTATCCCCAAATAGAATCATAAATCTAATAAATTATTATCAACGCTGCTCACATTTGTCCCTTTTCCTCCAAACCAAACCCTTACAACCGACTGAATCTCTACCCACAGTAGCATCTACAAACCACTGAATTGCAAACTACGAAATGATTAAAGTTGAAAGCCCTACCAATGGTTGGCAATGAACCAAAAATGCCGTCGATTCCAACTGGACGTGAACTTTTATTGCAACTCTTCAAACTCAAGGTAAACAATCTGAAGACCAAACGCTCAAAGAACTCAGAGCGTCACCAAGTCAACCACCGCTCTTAATAATGCAGTCGGCTACGCAACCACGAAAGCCGGCAGACCGCACACAATAAAAGAATGCTCAAGAGTCATTGGAATTCCGAAAGCATCCTTCATGACTGAAATCAAAGGACAAGGGACATATCACATCGCCCACTGATAAAGAACTTTGGCCAAAGAGATTCCGGCTTCGATTCTCTTTCATGGAGAAAATTTCGCTGAAAAGTTCCGCTACCCTCCCCGCTAAGAACTGAACGAAAGACTTTCAGGGGGAACATTTTCGCTCTGGAAAAATCGTCTGTTTCAGAACTTTCGCTTGGGGAAAACTGAATTTTCAAGCTCCTCGCATTGGTGAAAATAAGAAAGTGCTTTGGTGTTGGTGGTTTATATGGTGTATTTTATGGCCTTTGGTTCAATGCTTTCAACGTCACGAAAAAAGTTTTCCAAAACAAAACGTAATTTTAAAGCTATTGAAACGCTTCAACGGATTCTTGTACAGGGCCGTACAAACTTAAACTTATGAAATCAAATTCAACTGCTGGGCTGCTGGATCGTTATCCATTCATACGGCATCCGCAAAAGTGAAATTTATTTTTTTGGTTTTAATTTTGGTCCACTGGTTTGAGTAGCAAATGTATTTCGGGCAGAAATCCATCCAGCAGCCCAGCAGTTGAATTTGATTTCATAAGTTTAAGTGAAAGAATATATTGAAATTCATTTCAAAACACTTCTGGTGAGATGGTAGAAGCTTAATTAAATCGTTACTTCGATGTTTTGCATCAGGCGTGTGTTCTTATCAAAACAGAACTTCTGTGTGAAATTTAAGACACGTGTTCGCATGTTGATTGCTTATTCTGAAGACTCAAGAAAGCATTTGAATATTAAATCGCATTGCAGAATTTGTGAGTCAGAGGAAAGAATTAGAAAGTTTACTTTTCAACAAGAAAAATTACCATGAACTCGAATCCAACTCTAAGTAGAAAATTAATGCATAAAAATATTCCTGGAATTTTTAAAATATTATTGGTTATTTTTTTTTTTTTTTTTGAAAATTGCTGGGTTTTCAGCGTTATCAATAAACATTATGTTTCCAGCATTAAAATAAAGGTGACAAGTCACCTGAAGTGTTCAAAGCGAGTTAATATCAAGCATATTTTGTCATAAAAAAGGGCCAAAGATAACTAAATCGAAAGTAAAGCTCTATTAATGCATTCGTTGTGAGCGAAGAATCGAATGCATGCAAAGAATCGTAATGCAACAGCAACAACATTTGAAAAATTGCAATTCACCATTTCTTTAAGTTTCGGTTTTACAATCAAGCAGTGAACACTTGAATGCATCCTTTAACAGTTGAAAGTTTCTGTAAGAAGCTGTAAGTCAACCTATGTGAATATATTCAGACTTTTTTTTATAACACTCATAAGATTTCTTCTTCAAAAGGTTTTGATGTGTCTCTTTTTGTACAAGTTTTCTCAATTCCAAATCATCATTCTATTTACTTTTCTGCTTAGAAGGGACATCAAAGCCCATTTAAGTGACTAGCCGTCGTCGCACCTAATATTCCAAAGTAAGACTACAAATATAAAATTAATGACAAACCTAGAGGACAACAGTGACTAGAGCTATTTATAATCAGACAATTATGAAGTTGTCAATTTAAGCCTACGCGAGTCAACAAATGAAAAGAGTTCAATTTGCATACTGGGTGGACCATCTAGTAGTTTCTTTTTAAACCATAGACTATTTTGACACTAACAGCTGTTTCCCGCCCGAAATCTTGAAGAAAGGTCAGAATTATACCTGCGCAGAATGAAATGAGTTGCCTTGTGCTTGAACAGCTTTGAGAAATATGCTATGCGAACAAGCTATGCTCTGGCCTGTATCGGCTGTTACGCAGATTTTTTATTTATTTTGTCTTTATTATTTTTTTTTCTAAGAATTTCCAAGTCGCAGTATCGCAGTATCCCTTATATTCTGCCCTCCAACCTTGTTCATAGTCTGGTTTTCAAGATAACCCAAGTGTCAAAGCCCTTGAATAACATGCAATCATATCAAGATCACAATCAATAGGGCTTTACAAAACTCTGCTGACAGGCTAAGCCGCTCTGTTTGACGTTCATTTAAGAATTAAATCTAATACATATCCCATCGAATGGATTAGTCATAAAATGTATATATCCAAACATTAATTGTGTTGAAAGCAAGCACTCTCTGCAGCCATTTCCATATTCTGCACCTCGCCCCCACACATGTCATTTTCATCCATGCTTGCTATACTTATAGTTCTCTGGCACTAATCCAAGTTTCCTTCTCTAGTCTCGTTTGCATCATTCGTTCTCCATCTGCACTACTTCGTTTTCACGACCTTACAAAATTTGTCAACAAAAAATTGCCCGATTCACTTCCATTTTTTGTTTTATAAAATATATCCTCCCTATAAAAGCACAGCATCCCCAACTTACAATTCTATGAGAGCACTTCAGCTCAATGGACTTTCAACACGAGGTCTGCATGTTGCACATTTCATTGCTTCACTTCAAGTTCACTTCACTGCCTTACTGTGGTTGTAAGCAGCAATCACACGTAGTGGAACACTTCAAGCTGTACCATCCCATTCACTTTTGTTTCCATCCCCCTTCACTTTTATGAACACATTGAGGTTGATTAAATTCTCTCCTTAATCCTGAAGAGGAACTCGTGTTGCCCGAAGAAGAAAAATGTATCATAGCGAAACGATGTGTTGATATTGTAGTGTGAGTATTTAAATGGTCCTACAATCTACACTCATAGCCCAGTGATCTTCTCCTTTTGAATAACATCACGTCTGTAGACCTCAACTTAACAATTATTTGAATGAAATATATTTGCGCTAATCAGTTCTCTTCAGTTGAAGAATTCATGTCTTTCATAAAGCAAAAAATGAGCTAGGTTTTAGAGCCGAAACTTCGAAGACAGTGTAACTTCGAAGACCTGTAAAAAAATATTCTTTTCTTGTTTCTCTGCTCCAGTTTCCAACTGCTGGTCCTTTTATTCGTGGCTGAAATATAAAGAAACAAACACCATTCCCTGCATATTTTCGGTTAAAAAAATCACTCCATGTTGGTATCTCTTTTTGCCGTCGCATTACATAGAAAAATAAAACGGCTCATGTTTCATATCAAATATGTTAACTTTATTAAAGAAAATTACAAATTTTAACGGAATGGTGCAGCTAATCTACACACAATTAGCTGCTTTCTAACAATCAAGTTGAAAATAATAGCTGGGTGTGTTGTTCTATTTACAAAAAAAGTAATCAAACATTAAATACACTGATATATCTTATTAAAAAAGCTGCCAGGTTACTATGACGCTGCAATTCTAACCCACACTTTAGATATCCACCCAAGGATACCTTTGTACGGAGTCTACACATGCAAGACGGACACAATTTTTTTAACAACTTTAATTTATGTGCTTTGGGGGGTCTACAGCTTACTTCACTACTTTCCTACGGACTATGGATAAACACTTTTTACTTAACCTACGGTAGCATAATTGTATTTTGAAGCCGCAATACAAGCGTTGAGCCAATTTGTTCCTTTAACTTTGTGTCTTATTGCCAAGCCATAGTTGAGACAAAAGCGTCATCAGCTACGGTCAAACATACATATATATATTCCTAATTATATTTCTGTAGATAATTAACAATAACAATTTTTTTCTTTTTCATTACTTTTCACATTCAAAATATGATATGGTGGTCGGGAAAACGTACTTTAAGAAATATATTGTTTCTTTCATTTTCTTTTTTCATTCAGTCTTTGGGAGAACATTAAAAACGCGGATAACGACTAATTGGGTGTCAAGCACTCGCTAATCGGTTATTTATTTACAAAAAAAAAAATAGATCTCTAGGTGAATGCGCTAAGTGACACAATTTTCTGACGATTGGATCACCAGCGCATTACCACTACTAAAACCCTTCAAGTTGAAAACTTTTATACAAACGAATTCTTAAATCTCAGAGTCATAATTGCGGGTATTGACTCATGTGGGAACGGTCAAAGTATGTAGGTGTGTCACTTTTGAGCTGCGGCAATACTGGCGATGATTGCGATGGATTGAGCATTGGATTGTCCTCCTTTGGAGATCCAATTGTCAGGCGGACATGTAGACCGGACTCTTTGATGAGATTCACAACATCGCCGTGACTCATGCCAGCGATATCGATGCGATTAACAGCTACAATGCGATCGCCAACTTTGAGGTCGCCACAGCGGTCTGCTGGGCTGCCGGGAATGAGTTTACCTGAAAAAGAACGTAAGGAGGTTAGAGTTGAAAATCATTTCATTATATTCTTTATTTATTTATTTAAATGGTTTGGCAGAAGTGTTGCTACTATTAAAGAGCGAGTAAGAGAACTGATAGAGCTATAGAGAGTCAAATTGCTTTCCCTTTGCGTAGCACAGTAAATCAGAACTGCAATGACAAATGGGAAGCACACAACCTTTCACTAAAAGTCATTTAATTCATATTAATCTCTTCCAGTAAAAAGTTTACAACTGAAAAAACCTAGACAACAAAACCTATTCCAATCAGTTACATAGTCAACGGACACATTAAATACTTATAATTTGAAGTGATCAATGCATTGACCAAAATCTCGAAACTCAGAAGAATTTTCCTTTAGAGAGACTTGTCTCCATCGCAAGCTGCACTCCTGCCATTCCCGTGAAATAAAACTATGGGTAACAGTGCAAAGCGGAGCAGATGCAATCAAAAATTCCTGAGAGCAACATATGTAGTGGTTAAGTGAACTTATACTTTAATAAAGAGTGTCAAAGCACTATTGTGTGCTTTTACTCTATTTCTTTCAGAGACAGCGTAATATACATGGGTAGATTTTGTAAGATGTCTATCAAATAATTATTATAGCTGGTCAATTACGATTGTAAAAGGGTTATTGATTTTACTCTTCTTGTTTGCCACTTCACTCGCATAAAACGTGTATCGTAAGCGAAACTCACCAATGGCGGACCCATAGTACTGATTTGAAGATGAGATTATAACAAAACCAAAGCCTTCACTCTCGTGTCGACTCACGATAACATCGTACGGATATCGAATTGGACGAACTGGAACCGGAGCTGATGTGTGCCTCACGCGACGTCGCAGTATCATTGTCACTTGTCCGCGCAATGCCGCTTCACCCATTAAAGACACCACTTTGTGATGAGACGAGTTAACCTTTAAATAACACACATTTTTATTCATTCCATTTCCAACCGCCCTATAAAGTCAGACTCACCACATTGACTCCATCGATACTTAAAATCTCATCGCCCGTTGCCATTCCCGGGTCACCATCTGCCGCACCACCAGGAACCACATGTCCCACGGTTACTTGCGAACCTTCCTCCGTTCCACCCACGATACGGAATCCAAACCCTTGAGCTTGCCTCTCCAAAGTCACCTCCGATAAATCGAACTCGTCCTAACAAAAGAATGTTCAAATCAAAACCAATCAATATCGAAATAAACCATCAAACTCACATCATCCATGTGCCTCGGAACTGTGTTGCTCCCCGGCACCATGTAATTCCACATCTGCGGATGCATCTGCAAGAAGTTCTGATGCTGCTGGTGGTGGTCTACCATGGCAGGGCGGTGGCTTTCCAGGGGACTAAATCCAGTTTTTCTTCGGTCGTTCATCAGCTCATTTACCCTCTTTTGAATTCGGCCATTCTGGGCGTTCTGGTGGTGATGGTAGAATCCCTGTGCCGGTTGGTTGTGCTGGTGATACTTGTAACGCTGATAGTCCTGACATTCGTAGCAGTAGCAAGTCTCCTGGTGATAAGTCGGCACCGGCGCCATGATCGTCATGGGCGGCGAGTACAACCCGCCTCCATTCATCGAATCTCCATTCTGCTGGACCGGAGCTCCGTCGTACTGCTCCTGCTGGACAGGAACACCATCGTACAGCGAATTGTATCCGTAGTCGGGAGATGTCAGGGTATTTTCGTAACCATCCATCTTTGGCAGCATTGTGTTCGGGTCCATGTGGTAGAGATTATTGTGATTGTCGTTCAGTAGAGAAGCCTCCGCCAGACGCTCACTCAAGCTCGTCACCAACTTTGGATAGGGGTCCATGAATGGAATGTCATTGTTGATGGAATCGATCTCCTGGAGACTGTTTGTCGACTTGGCATCAGCACCTATCGACTTGTTGTCCTCGGCTTGCTTCTCCAAGCCATTTGTAACGGCTTCTATTTCCTCGTTCAGCTCATTGGATGGCGTTTTGACACGTGCTCGGCGTGTGTCTACCAACGGCGTCTTCGGACGGATCGGAAGTATTTCCTTCGGCTGTGTGCTGTAAAGGTCTGCAGTGGGAGTTTTACTGCGGAACAGAACAACTTCGTTCATCTCCTTGCCACCGCCGCCTGATTTCCGGAACTTGCCGCTGTTCACCGACGTTCGTCCGCTCACGTTAGAGCTGTTTAGCGTGGTCCCGCGCTGGATCTTCACCGTGGTCGACTCCGTTTTAGGGCAGTCTTTCAGCACCCGGACCACCTCACAGTGTGACATATGATTGACTGGAGAATTGTTGATTTCTAGCAAAATGTCACCTTCGTGCAAATTCTTGCAGCAATTTCTGTCCAAAATCTTCTTCACCTTCTGGCCGTGGGCGCTGTCTGCGATTGTGAACCCGAAGCCCATGCCGCCCTTGGCAATGGACAACGTCAGGATCTCCGGCTTCTTCATCAAGATGAAGTCATCTCCCACATAGTTCTCACTTCCCCCAGAGCGAATCTTATCCATTGACTGGTTTACTCCCGACGCTCCCGTGGGATCAGAGATGTCCAGAAAATTATAGTTTCCGTCCATGTTCAGGTCCATCAGGATTCGATTCTTTGCCGCGTTTGAACTGATTCCATCGACAGCGATTGTAGTCACAACTTCAGTGTTCGGGTCGTTTGGATCAAATGGCAACGGATACCCACGACAGACTTCCAGCGTAACGGTCTCCCCCGGGAGGATGCTCTGGAACACATTCACCATTTCATGATGAGTGAACCCCAAGACACACGTGTCATTGACGTACACAAGGATATCGCCCGTCTGCAGCTGACCATCCAGCCAAGCTGGACCGTTCGGGACAATCGATTTTATTTGTAAGAATTCCTCGACATTGTCATCACCTCCAACGATGGTTATCCCAAGTCCTCGAGACGACTTCAGAAGAGTTGTGGTTATACGTTCGCCTTGCATTTCAGTGGGATTCCTAGTAAATTTATATGGCAATACATTCTGTGAATTGTTGTCGTTCCTTTGTGAGTGTGCAGAGGAATTCTGGTGTTGTTGTTGTTGATTTGATTGTTCGGCAGCTCGTCTCTTCGCTTCAAGGACGGGATTCTCGTATTGTGTACGACGGTTCACGTGGTCTATGTAGTACGTTCCGTAAAGAGAATCTTCGATCTTCTCCCAGCCGTAGGGCAGCTCATCGTCTCCACAGTCTTCCAAAGACTTTTTCTGGAATTTCGAAAGGCGCGGATCTAGCCAATGGGAGGTACCCGTATTGTGGCTAAAAAAAGAGACACATGTAAAAGATTAATTAATTTTACTAAACGATGATGAAGTGTAGAAAGGTAATGCAACAGATGATGGCAAATTCAAGAGACTGTGATTCAAGGGTCTATATGTTTTCGAAATTTTAAGCTATGTACACAAAGACTGTGTTTCATTTAATAATTATTTTTACACGTTTGCTCTTGACTGTAGTTCATAGTGAGATAGAATGTACTCACAGACTAAGCTATGAAGTAAATCCATAAAGACGCTCACAAATAACGTCTTCAACTGATGGCTCTTTATCACAAAAGACGCCTTCAACTGATGACTATACCCCCGTCGTACCATCGTTTATCAAATTAAATAAAACTGCCCATCATCTTATTTGCAAAATACTCTTCGTTGAACTTACTCAATGAAATAAAGTTCACCACGTTCCGTGTATGCAGTTTCCCACTTCGGTGGCAAAGGCCCTAAACCATCGTCGTCCTCATTTTCTCTTGTATCGCGTGATGGCGCTCCATTACAATAATTGTGAATTGAGTTCTCTGTAAAAAAAAAAAGAAAGAAAAACAAAGAATTAAATTGAGTTTAGTAATCACGTAGGCAATAAAAGTACGAAACAGGAATAAAACTCTAAAAATATGTTTTGTTTTTCAAATCGATACCACATGCACTTGTATTTCACGACGTTGTATCTCCAATAATAGTCAAATAAAGTACACAAACACTTGAGGGTTTTGTTTAGGCTTGAAAACATATTTTGAAGTTCATTCACCTCAAAGCACGATGTAACACGACTGTGATTCAAAGGCCAGTCGCGTGTTTCGTAGACCACACAGAAACAATTTGATTTGCTGGCCGGCGGTGGTTAAAGACTCATGGCTGTGTACGTTCGAGGTCACGACACATGCCGGTCACCAATAAACTACTCTTCACGAAGTACTCAACATTGACATAATGAACACATTCTTCTCCCCACTCTACATTTAACCCTTTTGTCATGTGGAAATAGCTTTTCATCCCCCGTAAACTTCGATTAATTTTGTCCCATATTCTTTTCGTCCATACGTCCGTCCAACTAAAGAATTTATTTCCGCATGGCAGACTGCCACCAACGCCATCATAGAAAGAAACTATAAGTGGACCATCCATCCACAACCACACAACATGTTATCTTCAAGCGATAAAGCTAAATTTAGGTGATGATGGTGTTTTCAGGTTCTGGCTCCAGTTCCAGTTCCAGCTCCAATGTACACAACTTTGTAGGTACACCGTGAAAAGGAAAACAAAAACCCAACCGAGAGCTGATAATCTGTGAAAGCATCCAGTCGCTTCTTTATATGGAAAATAAAAAGGGAAAAGGAAAAACTTATCCAAACAAACCCACATCGGATGGGAGAGCATTCGCCCCATTGCACTGCAAGCGGGTAACTCACACTGAGTTCACAACATGCATGTTTCTATAAATATCCACTTCACTCTGCATATTGCAACTCATTCAGTGTGATGGTTGTTGCTCACTATTAACACAGGGGCAATATTAAAGGACGTCACTCTGTGGCGATTTACTCTTTTTTTTTTTTCAAAAGACCGAAGTGGCTTTTGCAAATCCTTGTTTATTGCTGATGGCAAAAGGAGAACGATTGTGGGAGTGAACTGGCGCACAAAATGGGAGCACCCAGGTACAGATCATTCTGCGTTTCTGTAGCACTTACAAAAAAGGAAGTAATTCGTTTAAATAAGCATATTTTACAAATGCCATCATTAATAATTCATGTAGTCAAAGTGGACTAAGAAAAAAAAAACACGCTGGACATGCATCAAAGCCCAGCCCTTCGGCAAACACATGTAAAAAGGGTGAGGGTGGTCATGCTTTAGGTTATCGAGGGTAATTATGGAGAGTGCCACTAGATGAACTCGAGCCTCAAGGGCGTTGACAATCGGGGGAGGCTTATAATTATGCTACTTTGTTGAATAAAAATAGCACAACAGCTTTAACAGCTGATGCTTAAACTATTTTCGCACACAATTTTTATACCGCCCATTTTAGTCAGCCTTGGTCACTATGCCAACTATGGCATTAGTGCGAACATAAAAAAACCGCAGGGCCATGAGAAATATCTTTCCCACTTTGTTCTAAGGAAATCAGGTGATGTTATGGAGTAGAACTCGGAACATATGAAATGCAAATTGTTATTTGCTGTTTAACTTTAAATGCCCGCTTAGAGACAGCAAGTTAGTTAGGATAACATCAAGTTAATTAAACTAACGTAATTCACTAGCACATAACGTTAGTATAGATTCAAAATAAAAATGCCCTTTTTGCTTTTTTTAATTCACCCAGAAGTTCAATTTTGTTTCTATTTTTACATTCCAAAGCGAAGGTGGCTGGTGGTGAGAAAAGAACTTCAAAACACCCGGAGCTCAAGAAGCCATTAGAGAGAAGTAAAAAAGCTAAAGGGCTGGATTTTCTTGGGAGACTTTGCTTCTGATACATTGAGGCGCAAAAAACTTGCAAATTGGCTGTACCAGCAGCTAAAAAGCAGTCTTGAAAGGCAGTGTGTTACAATGAGGTGGACATCTTGCGCAGTTGGGGCGAGGATTTTTCAGAGTTGCTCGATCCCGAAAAGACAGTAAAAGTGGCAGACCTGTCGTCTTGAGTAGGACGGAGATTAGTGCAGTGGTGGAGGAAGTCACTTTAACGATTGAAGCGTTAGAAGTTGGCAAATCAGCCGGTATGTACGAAATCCGGCCAGACATGCTTAAAACTCCCTCTTTACATGGGAAAGAATCATCACTACTGGCTTACACAGACGACATAGACATCTTCGGACAAAGGGAATAAGCTGTACATAACTTCTTCACACAGATTCAGCCAGCCGCAAGAAAGCTGGGACTGCATAATTGAAAGCAAGACAAAGTACATGGTTGCATCGCTTACGAGAGATGTTGGTAGACCATCCAAAACTTGGGTGCTAAGCAAAAGGCACTCTGACCTCTTAGCCGCGTTAGAGAGAAAAATTTTACGGAGATAGGTTGGCCCCATACGTGAAGAAGGACAATTCCGGAGACGCTACAACCCTAAGTTGTATGAAATCCAACTCGAAACAAATATTATAACGAAAATTAAACTCGGTGGATTCCAGTGGGCCGCGCCCCTAGCCCGTAAGAGCGAAGAGCACCCTGCTCGAAAATTTATTTGTGGTACAATTCATAGTAGAAGACAGTGACGCAGGCCGCGCTTGCGCTGGAAGAATGGCGTAGAGCAGCACGCCCGAAGCCTTGGGTTGCCTAACTTGGTGGCATCAGCCAACGATCGAAATACACGGAAGTGCTTACTGCAGGAGGCCCGGACCGGACAACGATTGGTGCGCCGATGATGATGACAGATATAATGCAATTGAATGCAAAGGTTGAGACGGTGTTAAAATGAAAAGTCCCATAGAATAACAGTCCTACGCATACGACGAAGTCTGTAAAGCAATGATTACAGTCCAAAAGAATGCATTTAAGGAATGCAGCAGGTACAGTCGTCAAGCAATCCATACGACAAATCATTAGAAGTGAACGCCGCTTTTGACGATCAATAAAACTTAACATACTTGCTTAACACCGTGATTTCCTTTCTCATAATCGAATCGATCTATTGTGCAACGCTAAGAAACTTTTGTAGATAACCAAAGAACCAAATATCTAACAAACAATCAAACCAAACAAGCAAGTACCAGCAGTAAGCAGTTCATTTTTTATGTTACATTGACCTTGCATTAAAATTAAATTTACCAATAATTTCACACTTTGCTTTATTTCAAATTCGCAACAGTTTGCCATCAAATTCGAAACAGATCCGCCACCGGTGGTCTTAGTCAGGCCACACATTAAACCACCATAAACACTCAACCAAAACGAATTGTATCATCCAGACCACCTTCAAAAGATGACCCAATTTACCTCCGCTCGATAAATTAGATCTCTAAACGGAGTACGGAATTAATTAAGTCTTAGCCGGTATTAAATCTGACCACCTGGAGATAAGACTTAATCCGAAAAATCGCCAACTTGAGATGGCTTCCGTAAGTGTCCGTATTACATCATTCCCATTGCACATAACATCCCAGTGCAAGCGAATACGAATGACCGTCAGAAAGGTGTAAACAGGCAGAAAACAACGACACAGAAACATATACAACTTGTTTCTGTGCATGAGGATGGAGGTAAAGCAACCGCTTCAAGCTTGAGTTACAATCTGATTCAGCAATTGAGAGAGATTCGCAAGAGACTCATTAGGAATGGAAAGAAAAATAAACGAGTGCAACAGAGTGATGAAAGGCAAAAATACGACACAGACAGAAATAAAAGAAGAATAAAAAATAAGAGCATCCTAGGTGATGAAGAATTATGGGCAAGAGGATGTGATCATTGCGAAAGAACTTGTAGCCAAAAGAACGGCGCGGTCTTGTCTGAGAAACTGTGGCAGGAAATAATTTGCAAGCGTATTGCAACAAGTGCAATGGTGTGGAAGTAGATAGAGCTCCAAAATGTGGAAGGAAACAGTTGAAATGAATGAAAATGGGGAGCGTCACTGAGTCACTTGTACTGCGAGCTTAAAGATCTACTGTAAGGGGTACAGAAACAGTCACTACAATTGCCAAATCTCCTAGTAGAGGAAACAGACAACACAGTACAACACGTAGCCAGACTCTGAAAAAGTTCTAAAGGAACAAAGTTTCAGCACCCTAAAAACAATTTATTGCGAATATCATCATGAAAAAACTGCTCATTTATTTAAATAGAGGCCAAGAGAATCATTACTGCAGCCTTTCCGACTTCGATTCTCAGACGGCTGACGCAGTGAATCGTGACAACTTCACTGAACATCGAAAGGCACCTGTCAACGATATCTTTCACTCCTTCTGTCAGGAGTCTTCAGAAAACAAAACACTCATCCCAGTTATGAGGGCAAGAAATCGCCTCTGGCATATTCACAACGACAACTCATCAAACAGACTCAACTGAAGAAGCAGGTGAGAACAAATTCGTAATGCTCATGCAAAAGTCAACGATGGAAAACAAAAGAAAAACAAAAAACGATGGAAAACAGAAGAGAAACGAAACACCGTCGGATGAGTAATGATAGAATTAAAGGCTTTCGGCTGATCAAAATCACAATGAAAAGGATAAGTCTGCGACACGACGGAGCACAATCGAGGATCTGAGTCATCTATGGGGGCTGCACGCAGGTATTTCCGGGCACATCACACCAGCAGAAGAATGAACGTAATGGGTAATTTGTTGTTGCTGTGTGACTCATCCATTGGGAATCTGAATTTGAAGCTCCAATTCGAAATAAAAATTCGAGTCTTCAGCACGCAATGATCTCATAGACCACATGCTGGGGTAGTCAGACAACAGCGAGACATCGAAAAGCAAATAACATCGGCAAATAAAGCTAACAAGTTCAACTTTGGAAAATGTTACGAGGTAAAAGAGAGATAAGGTTGCAAATTCGGAAGAGGTGGGTTGTTATAGCAACCAAAAGCACAAGCCGGAACCTAATTAGCTTCCTCCTCACCGGAAGTAGTGACTAAAATTGGCGATACCTCAACTACTCTTTAGTCCAGAATTTAAAAAAGCCGGAAGTTTATTTAACACTTTCTGTCTTATTCTGTCTAAATCACTTGTGACAGAAGACACATGTGTATGACGCATTCATTTATCCTACCACATAACAAAACTTTGCGTGCGGAACAGAACACCGCTTCCCTGAAGGCAGTTGATGCCGAGTGTGAGACTAGAACAACGTTTGCCTGCTCAAGTAACCATGCCATGAATTCTAAACCGCGTTAGTAACAAGCACACTGACGATTGCGGTTATTTCCGTCTGCAGAACACCTTGTTTCAAGGGACAAGAAGATCTCAATCAACGAAGAATGCATCTTTAGGCCAACACGGCACTAGTTGCTGCATCATATGTTCTTCCTAACTTCATAAATAGTTCTCTAGCTTATTAGAAACTTAATAAGAGCTCAATCCCATCACATTTTTTTTAGCTCACCTTTGGTTCCTTTGTGGTAGCCATTGTTAGCTGTTGTAATCGATTGATGGCTGTTTATCGATGATCCTCCGCCCAGTGACGTTACATCCTCTCGTGAGTTCATCAATGCATTCGATGATGTCGCCTTCTTTATTGAACCATTCACGCTGGCAATGGACGATGTCTCTGATTTATTGGACATCGTTCCGGTCATAGATGTTCCAGAACCAGAAGACGAAACTCCTGCCATCATCATGCCGTTGTTATTGTTGCCATTGTTGTTATTCCCGCTGTTATTGCCACCACCACCACCACTTTCATAGCAATTATTATTATTTATGCTTTTTGTGGTAGTGATACAATTTCCGTTACTACTGGATGGACTAGGATTAGATCCAAGATAATGGTGATGATAGTCTGACGTTGCTAGGCCACCTGTTGAGCAAACAGGTACACAAGTGGCAGCAGTTAAAGTTACAGAAGATAGTGAAGATGTTCCAGGGTTTGGCGGTGGCTGAATATGAGGTGGTGGCAGTAGAGGAGGTAATGGTTGCTGCTGTGATGACGATGGCATTACAGCATTCGATGTTGACGAGGCTGAGATTGCTGATGATGAGGCCGCTGATATATTACTACTGTCGAGAAGGATTTTACCGGCCACCATAGCTGCTGATGTTTGTATCTTGTTTTTGCCTTCATTTTCAATTGCCATCTTTTTGAGTTTTAGCCTCTGTTAATTGCAATGCAGTACACGGTAGCTGGCTTTTGTTTTAAATCGCAAGAACAATCGAGTTTTCTTTGGGCGGGATTATGCGATGCTAAGTGATTCTTTCAGACTCCGATTAAGTGTCTCCTTCCGTTTTCCTTTGGACGGTAATTAGTAATGCAAATACGATCCGTTAATCTTTTTTATTTGAAAATATCTTTCAAATGAAAGGCACTAAAAAGTATTTATTTGGCTTCAGATATGTTTATGATTCCAGGATTCGTTGTGCACATCTTCCGATTTTAAAAGGCACGTTTTTTTGTGCATAATGACATTGCTGTAAACTTCGAGCATTGTAATGAAAGCATGCCTGGAAAGAGGAAAACAGAAAAAACGTTCAAGAATTTTATTTGAGTTGAGGGTTAAAAATCAGAGAGTTCTATTTTTATTTTTTGTATTTTTATAAGAAATTTTGAATATCGAAACGTCAAAGAGAATTTAGAGCCGAAAACTGCTGAGAAAAGGAGGTTAAAATTAAAAAAAACTAGTTATTCGGCTACTAAGACTTTTAGTATTAGAACTAGTTGGTGCAGTCTTTGTTTCTTTTAAGGTTTCAGCCAATAGGCTTACGAGGGAAGGATCTAAACTAGGGCTGGAGTAGGCAATAGCAGGGACCGATCCACCGATCTGCCTCCTTGAGAAGCATATGCATTGACAATTAGATTAGCAAATGGCAGATAGCTTGCATTATCTACGTGCGAAACGACCAAATCGATGTAGCCATAATATAATATTATTATGGCAAAACGTAAGTGCTACTCTTGCATGTCTCTCGCAAGAGCAGTGAGCGTATTCACGGGTCATTACAGCCTAAAAGACCCCTTATTTAAGGTAGGACTACTGGTTGACAGCCTATGCAGGGGCTGTACTGATAAGGAGAAGGGGGAAGACACCCAACACTACCTTTGTCACTGCCTCAGCCTTTGTCATTTGATGTTTAGAACACTCGGAAGACATTTCCTCCGGGTCCTTAACGAGATCAACTCAGAATCTTTTCAGATAGGCAGGACTAAACGCATGGAACACTCCGCTATGGGAATGGTCAACACGAGTAAGGAAAACGACGCAATTCCTCCCACGAGGGAAGGTCCACAAGGACCTAAGTAAGAATCTTAGGTCGTTCTGTAAGCCAGCCTACCCAAAGCGCTAATTTGAGAAGTCTAGCAGTACCAATACCCGACTCTGTGGTTTTCCAATCAGTCACAAATTAGAAGATAATATTAACGAATACAGAATATTAACGTAAACCAAACATATTTTATAATGCCAAAAAAGCCAAGCGATTCTACATGAGCATGCGTGGGAAGCGCAAACACATCTAGAACGTCTTTTTATACTGATTGTGGAGGCGTTGAAAAACATATTAAGATATCGTCCACATAAAGCTCGACGCTGTTTTATAATAAGGGATGGTGTTTCTAACTACTATCATGAATTTGTTGTAGGCGAACCGGTTAAGGCCTGGTTTGTGTACATTTTTGGATCTAGCATCTGGCATCTGACATCTACGATTTCAGGCATTGATATACTTGACGTACAATCTACATTTTTTCGCTGAGCTGACCGGTGATTAGTGAGTACCAGCAGCCTGAGACTGCCTGCCAATGACTTTTGCAGTAGTTGCAAAGGTAAGGAGGACGATGAGACTACCACTCACCTCCTACATTCATAGAAAGCTTTAGCGCTCGGTATTAAAACTTATCTAGGCGAATAGTTTCGCCCAATACACACGGAGTAACAAAAAAACTTAACCGGCTTGCAACTCGGTTACAGACTAATTACGGACTCAGTAGTGAATTTTGATTCCACACAAGGAAACTCATCACCAATCAAAATCTCTAGTTCCACTTTAAAATCTAGCAACATCTGTTGGTCGCAAATTCTTGCAAACTAGAAACTAAAATCAATCGGCAAGCCGAAATACAAATCAACAACCGACTTGTTACAAACTGTCTTTTTTTTATAAATCGCAAATAAGTTTTCAACCAATAGTGTCGTGTGCGGCGTCCCATTTAATTACACAGGATATGACTCAAAGTAAACTAGTTGCCAATTCGCATCGCTGATCAGTTTTTTTCAGTTGATCCATATTGGACCTTATTCAACATTTTGAGAAATTTAAACGACACGGGTATCGGTCAGATCTTCTGCTTCGTAAGGAGCCTTACTGGCTTTAATTTTATTAATTAATGGGTTCTGAGTGCTCGAAGCATGAGTCAGAAGCATTGACAGTCAGAAACAAGTTTACACATGTCTCTGACTGTTAATGCAGCAGTGGATCTTCTAGAGACAACCACTTCTATTCTACGTTTGACCATATTGTCCTTGCCGAATTAGAATGTAGTTTATCAGTCCCAAGTCGTTTGAGATGCAAACGTTTCCTATAATTTTCCTTTTGCACAATTCAATATATTGTAAATACAACTAGAGGGCGTTCTTTTTTAACAATAATCCGCCCACCCTGTGATTTTGGGTAACTGTTTCAGTTTTGAGAGCAATTTTCACAAAGCTTTCAAAAGCAAACCCATTGAAACTTATAGACTTTGTTTCTCGGTGGAAGCACTAAATAGAAATGGAAAAAAAAGTTCCAAATGTGTTATTGTAAGAAACATAAACCGAAATTATCGTTTTCTAACCTAAAGCAGCCCATACACGATTCAATTCAATCATCAACTCAGTCAAATCACAGCAAAATCAACCCGTGTGTGGCTTCGTCAATTGATCGATTTGACGGTTGGCGAAAAATCAAAAGATTTTGATTTTTGCGAAGTTGACTGGCAAGTCTTTCAACTCAATTGAATCGTGTGTGGGCAAGTTCATCGATAAGCTGTCAAATTTAAGAAATTTCGGTAGACATTCATTGTGAAATCGTGTGTAAACGAGTTTTGTTCTGTGTTAAAGTAAAAAATTATATATAAATTGGCAGGTTTTCAATTCAATTGATGTTGTGTGTGGCCGACTATCAATTCAGTTGACGACTTAGTTTACAATCGAATTGAATCGTGTATGGGCTGCTTAATACGCCCAGGCGGTGTCTTAAGCAGCCCATACACGATTCAATTCAATCATCAACTCAGTCAAATCACAGCAAAATCAACCCGTGTGTGGCTTCGTCAATTGATCGATTTGACGGTTGGCGAAAAATCAAAAGATTTTGATTTTTGCGAAGTTGACTGGCAAGTCTTTCAACTCAATTGAATCGTGTGTGGGCAAGTTCATCGATAAGCTGTCGAATTTAAGAAATTTCGGTAGACATTCATTGTGAAATCGTGTATAAACGAGTTTTGTTCTGTGTAAAAGTGAAAAATTATATATAAATTGGCAGGTTATCAATTCAATTGATGTAGTGTGTGGCCGACTATCAATTCAGTTGACAACTTAGTTTACAATCGAATTGAATCGTGTATGGGCTGCTTTACAGTCACCTTTGGCTTTTATCATGGCTTCCTAAGCGTATCATTGCTGAAATAGTGTCATTTGACAAAGCTGACATATCTAGAAACATAAAACAATGTTACACGAAGTCTCATGATATAAGCCGCACTTCAAAACAAACAACTTTCAAAGATCAAAAAAACGACTGCAACCACAAATAACCTATACAAGATACCCAGCTTTCCACTCTGGAAAACCCCTTGCCCACATTTTACACGCACACTTATTTGGGCTTCTGAGCAAATTCACGCACATTGTTATATGCTTCCGAGCAACTCTATTTTGTTCTAATTTTTTTTATTTTCGCTGCCATTGCTTGTTGTACGGAGTGCGGATGGACGTTACTTTTTGAAAGTATGGAATAATTTTTTTTAATTAATATAACAAGGCTAAATTTGCTATTATAGTTTGAGTAATGGTTTGAGAAAGGCGCATTGCACCAAAAGAAACATTTTTTTGTAGATATTTCAATTAAAATAAGCCTAAAACTTGCAAAAAAAATTGGTGGTTGCAATGACTAATCTTAAACAGGAACCAATTGGCAGCTCACACGTATTCACAGGCAGGAATTGCATAAAAAACGCTGTCAAATGAAACCAAGGGGAAAGGGACGAGGGAGATGGATATCTTGTTTATCTCATTTGTGACTGCAACGAACACTGAAAAAAATCAGTTGCATGTCAAGTTTGTGCCTTAAGCTGGCCATAAACGACGCACATGTACGGCGTCTATGGGGTGGTTCGCGTACCGTTCGGCAGCAGCTCGCCGAAATCGAAAAATTTCGATTTTCTCGTGTGCGTTGCCTACTACGTTCGTCGTCTATCGCCGTGTGTGCGAGCAAATCCTCATTTTTGCTATGTAAATCACCATGAGAGCAACAACTTGCGCTTTCTCGTCAGACATCCCCTCAGTTCAAAAATCAAAACAGAATGAATGTTCGCCAATTGGTTCGTCGTCTGTGGGCTAAACCCGAACGCAGATTCACGCACATGTGCGGCGTACAAATCAAACAAATTACAAATGGAGTTATAATAATTCTTTTAATATAAATAAAGAGTGAAAAACCAACTTCAAACAATATTTTACAATATTATTTCAAACAATAGTTATATCTTTTCTAATACGGTGACTTTGGGTCACCGCCTGGGTGGATTAGGAAGAAACCATTTTGCAAATGAAAGTCTACAAATCTTCAGAATTCGATTTTATGCTATGATACTATTTACCACAAATGTTGGGTAGCACATTTTATTTAGAATGAGACTACTAAGACTCGCTGCAAATAGTCATAAAATAACCACTTGTTTGTATAAAGTGAAAGTAAGAGCTGTCCAAGCTGTTCGTATGAAACACACTTTGCCCTTTATGCAGAGAAATGATCCAAGTGCTCCAACCAAATAGATCAGGTTGGTTTCATGTGCCATACTACAAGAAAGTCTTAAACCAAACTTAGCCCATTTTATTTGTATGCGGACGTTTTCTTCGGCAACGCACTGTTGGAGCTAGTGATGAAGGGACGGATGGTATGGATCGATTGCCCCAATTATTGTGAAAGTATTGACCCAGATGGATTTTTCCGCGGGTCATCATCAAATCAGAGACGAGTTAGAAAATCGTTTATCGCTTTTTTTCCACCTTCGGCTAGAGTCAGTCAACTGATGTCTTAATGATTTTTATTTGTGTACTAATGTCTACTAATGTCTAGCAATCTTTAAAAATGGTCAGGTTTATATTGGATGGTGGTACTGTCTTTAGTAGTACAACCATCATTTTAGTGGTCTACATTGAAGGTAGGTAGGTGCCGTAAGTTATAAAAACAAATTAGATAAAACAAAAAATCGTAATAGAAGAAATTTATACTGATTTCATTTAAGGACAGATGTAGACTTAGACTGTGCTAGATCCTGGGCACACAGGTATCCTAGTCAACGAATGGGCCAACGAATTAGCTAGCTAAGGAGATGTAAACGATTTAGAAAATAACCAGGAGGCTAGTTTTCAGTCCACGCAAGAAGTAGACCCACAACTACTTGAAGAAGCCATATCGGCAAATGAAGTAATACCGATCCCTGCAACATTTTTAGTGAGATATGGCTTAGATTGAAAAGGAGCAGGACAGAACAATTACTCTCCATGAGTAGAGAGCTGAAGCAGACAAGGAGGAGACTCCACTTCATCTTCTTGCACCATATCAAGCACTCGCTGGGATTAAGAAAAATATTTTTACAAAATATTTATTTAACCCTTTCCCGCTCGAAAATGAAAGGGTTGAGGCTTGGTTAGAGTGTGCACTCAGACCAGATCAGCTACCAGCACCACCAACAGAATTTATAATAGAATATTCGCCAAAAAGCTTACACAACATATCAAACTATTTTGAGAAAAAAGACTTAGACAAAATCCTAAAATTACGAGGAGCTCAAACATAACGTTGCCTATACGCAACATCGGGAATGAAAGAGTTTAGACTTGGATAAATTGGCTAATGTGTAGTAAATTCATAAATAGGACTAACTGGGCCTAAGCCAATCTAGAGTAAGCCACAATGGCAGTCAAATAAACCTGCTAATATTAACATTCCAGAATGGAGACCAGATCTGGAACTAAAAAGATGCGTGACAACACAATGGGCCTAAGCCTAAGCCTAAGTGATCCGCAGACGTTCGTACCTGTCACATTTACCTTAGACCTAAAGCCTTTTCTTTGTATCGAAGAATTTGCCTAGCATCGACATGTTGGACAGCGCCGAATGGGGAGACTTGGCACAAAACCAAGGTTAAAATATAATAAAATATATTAAACAAGAAAAATCTACAATCTAAGTACAACGTCGGGGTCTTCTTACCAGGCCAAATACTTCTTTTCAGAGCAGCTGTTAACCACAAGCCTCGACTCCAACGAAAATTCAAAATATTCAGAATGTTATAAAAATGGTCAAATTATCAAATTGTCTCCCCGTTTATCTATGTTTTTGTTTGTTACATTAGGATGGCCAATAAACTGCTTGACTGTAGAGCCCGTGGTCATTACAAACCTTTCACCACTTATTTCCTGACAAGTAATAAAGTAAGATGGAAAAAAATTTACTAAGCACTAAAACTCTGCACATTGCCAAAAGCCAAGGTGAAACCCAGCAAAGCGGATGCACTGCCATAAAAACCAAAAAACACCGATGACCCCTCGACGTTTCTAAACCGGAGATTTTTTACACCCGCAAACCTGTTACAAAAAGAAAAGCTGCTGAATGAAAAAAAAAAAATACGAAAAGAGAACGATTCAACAGAAATCTCTCACACGCGTCGTCTAACCTCATGTAGACCATCAGCCTTTTCATATTTTTTTTAGGTTAACTACGCAAAAAACCAAAAATAAACATCTTTTATAGCGCATCTTCCGTGTTTCTTATGACGGACTGAATATGGAAGCGAAGCTACGACATAGCACACACAAAAAAAAAAACAACTTCGTATTGTTTTTATGACAGTGAGGAAAAAAAAGCAAAAATCTTTTCTACAACGGATCGTGTTGCCTCCAACCGCAAAAGCCAAAGGCCAGATTTGAATAGCAACGAAGACCACTTAAAGTTTCATCTATCAACCTTCAGCTGATGCACACAGCTTAAGCTCCTTTCACTCTCATGCAAAAAAACAACACCATCTGATTAAGACAACGCAGTAGCAGTGTCAGCAGCAGCAAAGATGCAGCTTTTCCTGTACTATTCATCTCGACCATTGCTGGTAAAGTGCTCACGCGGCGCAAAACCTCAGCGGTGGCTCTCATGCAAACACACATTTTCCACAGGTCAGTAGCCCGTTAAGTAACACACAGCAAGCCCGCGGAGGCTGAGGCGGGAATATCTACATCAGAGCGGTCACACAAATAGTTAATTTACTCCAGCAAACTGGCGCGCGGCTTTTAGGCGTGTCGCGCCTACTCCAACCGTCGACAACAACGACGACGTTCGATTTTGTTTGAATAATTCCCATAAATTAATTTTCGAGTAGACTCGAAGCTCGAACAGGTGTAAAGTTGTTTTGATCTTGTGAGCGCGTCGTGCTCGACGAAACGATAAAACGAGTTCACATGATCGCGCAGAAAAGCAGAGAAGCTGTGGCTTGTGCTGGCCGATTGCGTGACCACGGTATAATTGCACTCATTCTTAGCTCTAAGCTTCTCTCTCGTGGGATTCTTTTCCCTCGACCCATTCAAATGAACAGACCCTTTGAACAGACTCTACTTTACAGAGTTCACACATCGAAGTTGGATGCACTAAATTCCTAAATGAGATGCGTCGAGATGAGAATACACACACAACAAATCGAAAGTCGTTTATGTGAGGAAATTGGAATGAGGCCCACCGGGCGGGAATGGAAATTAACTAAAACTTAAGCGGAAGTGTTTAAGTTTCCGACTCACCTGCAGAGCACGCTCCGAAAAACGACAAACAAAAAATGCAATCAAATTTTTCCCTGCACCTGTCGCACTGGGCACTGATGCAGAGCACTGGCTGTGATCCTCCCTAGCAGTTGAGAGGGTTAAACTCCTCTTTCCACAACACTCACTCGAAAATCACTCTCGAATTATGAAAAAAAAAAAAACAACTTATTTGTGGAACAATTTCACTTGAACAGGTTATCACCCAGTTGGAGCGGATTTCACTTGAAAAAAAAAGAAGTTAGATGCATGGCATTTTCCAAGCGATTTCCCTTTAATTTGCTTTTTCTTTTTTTATTTATTTCTCTTGCAAAACATTACACGGATTCCATTGTGCTGAGCCACATACGCGAAATCAAAAACTCTACACAGGTATTTTCACAAGCGGCAACGGTGACCACGGCAACGAACGACGACGGACACGGATAGCGACTAAGGTGCAACGCGATATTACGCTACGCGACACACACAGATGTGTCTGCCTGCCTGCCTTCTTGAAGGCTGAGTTGACTAAAAAAAAATACACGAAAATGGGGTGTAGATCTCCAAGTAAAGCGGATTGACTCGCACGGCCGAGTAATTAAACTGTAACTGCGAGTTTCTGTTTCTTGGTTACGATCTGTTTGAGATATTTTCGTTGCTTGGGTGCTTAAATGTTTTGTCACATTTATTCAATACTATTTTGTCGGTGACGTTGAAAGAGAATCAAACACCAAAACAAAGTTTCGAATTAGAGAAAACACAGCGGCCGACAAGTTTCTCTCTCGCGGTGATGATAAAAAAAAATTTTTGTTGTTGAGATGTTTTGTAAAGCGTTTTTTGTTTTCTTAAAGGCACTAAGCAGACTTATACAAGGGTTTTGTTTTTTATTAAGGCACTTTGTTTGCACTTGCAAAATTGTGTGGTTGCAAATTTTATTTCATTTTGAATCGAAATTATGTAGAAAAGTTGTAAAAACAAAATACGCTTTCCACATTCCTGCAGCTGCGTTCTTTCACTTGTTGGAATTTTATTTTATATACTAGATGTTGACAGGTGTTGTAACATGTACAGTAAGGGTGGAAATTATGTTTTGCGTGTGGTGAATAAAGGCGGGCTTCCATTGAGATGGCGGCGAAGTTAAGAGTTTTTACTTAAGTTCGCGCTTGAACTTCTAGGTATACACCAAAGCCGCGGCTTGTGTCGTTAATTAGGACCAAAAAAACACAACCCAGATCAAAGGACTATGCGTGCGCAATTGGAAATAACTGATAAACAACCAGACCAATTGGAGAGGCATATTTGTTAAGGCCCAAGTTCACCCCGGACTGTAACCCCACCTAAGCAAGATCGAAACAACACAAATCGAATTAACAATCCCCATGTATTTTAATTCCATATTTCGTATGTATTAAAATTTTAAGGACAAATTCGAAACGACGCAACATCGAAACTACGTGAATCGGTCTTTCTAATCGATATCAAGGTATATACAAATGTAAATGTATTAAAAAGAGCTCAGCCAGGAACTAAATATTGGTCGTCATAACCGATATGTCGTTATAACCAATGTCGTAAGTGTTTTTGATTGTAATTTTAAAGTCTGCCATAAGCTCTTCAAAAATAAATTTTTTGTTTGCGAAAAAAGGACAAACAAATTGGGAAACGTTGTTATGTTAAGGGCTCTTACTTATTGTGGACCCTGAAAAGTGTTTCTATGTACAAAATGTTGAAAAAATTTGAATTATACCAAATCACAGACAATCCTGTTGGTTATCACATCTTCAAACAATTCACATATAAATATATTGTTTACGAAAAAAAACTAAAAAAATTGAGAAACGACACGATTTTAAGGACTCCTCTTCTATTGGAGACCCTAAAGAAGTCTTCCTTTGCAGACAATGTTGAAATTCAACCATGCCTGCTCCCAAATCACGGGCAACCTTGTTGAATCTGCCACATAGATGCGTCTTACACAGGACAGCATGTTCCCACTTAGATCAGTCCAGATTCGATACCTTTAGTGATGAATCAGCTTCGAAAAACCCTCTAAAGCCGTTTTCAATTTCATCCAAATCATCTTGATCTAAAATTAACAATTTTCTGATAAGCCTTGTCTTTTTTTCCAATTTGACTTCAAAAGGCTCTTCCCAACGGCTCCAATTTGAACCGCTAAACTGGTTACAAAATCTACTACACCATTCGCGAATCCCATAATGTTTCCAGCGCCATCGCTCGAACCCAGTCGGCCCGCCACCTGTCAAAAGTGCCATGTCTCTCATAGGCAAAGCAAAACTGTCAATATCACAACATCTCTTTAAGTATAAAATACTCCTCGCTGTTTTATTTTTTTCCGGGGAAAAGTTAAGCCGTATATCTTTTTAGCAAATATTTTTTCTTTTGTTTTTTATTTCGATACTACAATTTACTGTTTGCTTATAGAAAAAATAAAGAAAATAAATAAAAATCCAAAAATATATATACTCCCTTTAAATCGCAAAATAGGATAGCCTTCGGCATTTTAGTGAATTTAAGTGTAAACATTAGGCTCCAAACCAGTTTAGTAGATCTGTTCGCAGATTTCGCGTAGCAAAAATGAAAAGTCAAGAAAACATCAAAAAGGAATATCCTCTACACTGGCTCGTCTGGAATAATGAAGTTGAAGAGCTCCAGATCGCGTTAAAATCCGAAAGAGTACGTGAATCTAGTGTGTCTTTTTTTTCCAACCTTGATCCATCGTCTGTCTTCAGTCTCATCCTCGAGTGCAAATCTGTCTCCTCATCTTTGATGACGAAAAAAAAACAAATGATTTTTTTTTCTGCTCAGTTTTGTTTAAATTAAATTACTTTGCCCACAGTAATAATACTTGACATGAAATCGAAGAAGAGAAGAGAAAATACTTCGTGTATTTGCGCTCGAAGAGGAGCACTCTAATTTAATTAGCAACCTAAGAACAAATAGAAGTGCACTAATTAGCATTCTAGTCCGATATGAGTAAACGTTGTGAAGGTGCTTGCTTCGCAAATTCAACCACCAGCGTTATGATTGTGTCTTATCGGTGGCGCGTTGGCCGCTTACTCATCACTGATGATTGTTTACCGCAAATAAAAAGCGAAATGAAATAAATAATAACAAATTGCTTGCTCATTTTCTGTTACAGTATGACAAGGAAAAACTCGATACGAGAGGACGGACTCCGCTGATGCTGGCCGTAAAATTGTCGTTGTTACAGTGCGTCAAGTGCCTGTTAGCTGCCAAGTGTAATGCCAATTTCGAGCACGAGGGATGGTCAGGTAAGCATTTTTACGTAGCCCCCTTGAGACAAGTTCTTAAAACACACACATTTTTCTGTTCCCTTTTTTTTCAGTTGTACAGGAAGCTGTTTGCAGCGGCGATGAGGATATCCTTACATCTATTATTGAAGTACGTGATCTACAGCGACATGTACAGAGGGTCACACATGTGCCTAAGCTGTTGCAGCATTTGCTAGACGCCCCAGATTTTTATATCGAAATGAAATGGGAGTTCACATCATGGGGTAATTAAGTAAATTAATGTTTGCTCGCTTGTTTTCATATAAAACAACAAGGTGTGTGTCTGCGTTGTGTTTGTCTGAGATGTTAAAGTGAAATAAGAGCAGTTTTTTTATGTTTTCTTGGAAAGAAAAAAGACCAAGAGGTTCACACCCTCTGTTGTAGATTGCAATAGATATGTTTCGAAGTTTTCGGATTGCAATTTACTTGAGCAATTGGTTGTGATAACAAGTTCGCCAATGAAACTGATGACCTCACTGATACGCGGGGTTAGAATATCAATACCTTACTGTGAAATAAGTTTCTAATCGTGCGCCAAATTAATTGAAAGTTCTTGAGAAATTGAATTCTTAATCAAATAAAACTTTTATGTAATTTATTTAATCTACGTTGTAGTGGATTTTAAAACTAAACTGTTGTTTTGTGAAACAATGTGACTCAAATTTTGTTAAGGGCGTTAGAGAAGGAGGTACAACTCTCCAAATGCAAACAGAGATTTCAGGTGTCGAATTGGACAATTAAATGAGATAAACAATCTGATTGCAATCTGATCTGGCCATAGCCTAGCTTTTCACACTTTCACTGTTCTGCGCGGCACATTTTAATACATTTTGGGAAGGGAACTGCCGGTTCCGAACGCCGTACGACTCGTCTGAAGAGGTGAATACGACTCATCTAGGTAGGAAATCAATGGGTACGAGCATTGCAATTCAAAATGTCTTCAAGGGAGAAAGACCTTGTATCTATTGGCAGAGATGCACACACGTCTCAGTCCGCAAAGTCTATGAATCTGGCAGGTCTATGAGTAACAGAGAAAAACCTTGGATTTGTTTGAGCGAATGGACACAAACGCACCGATCCAGAAAGCCTATGAATCCAATAACGAGCGATACTAGAGTGTGAAATGTCTTTGAACTCGACCGTGAATAGCAGAGCTAAATCTCTAAATCGTAAAATCATTGGAACAAGGAACAAACGCTTCAATCCGGAAAGTCTTTTAATCCAGCGGGCAGTGGCAGAGCCGGACCTAAGACTAAATAGTGCCAATAAGCTATCAAATCGTTGAGCAAAGAAAGGGTTACAATAATCAATCAATCAATCGTGACAGACACGAACTCTTCAGTCCAACGAACCTTCGAATCTGAATCAAATTGACCTCTTCGTCGGCCAATCTGATTTAGATTCGAAGTTTTTTCGAACTGAAGACCCCACAGACTTACGATCCTTTATCTCTAAGCATATGCAGTATGCAACGGATGTATTCATAGACACTGGTGTAGTGTTGCAAATCAATTATAACCGCAGTGCTTTGCAGGACTGCCGCAGTGTTGCTTTCATGAACTCACCTTTCCTCTTCGTATGCAAAGAAATAAAGGATCGTGAGTCTGCTAATAAGAAACCGCTTGGCAAAGATCAGCCCGATACAAGGCCAAGTTGGCTAAGTCCCAAGTCTATCGCGGACTATAGCGTGTTTTATGTATATATATGATAAGTTACCCTCTGTTCAGTCCCGAGCAGCTACATTCTCTAATCAGACAAATTTCCGTACGATAGTCTAGTCACGTTGTAACTTGTCAAAACAAATTTATATTACAAATAACATAAAAGAACGTCGGCGAGGCTTTGAAACAAAATTTCTTCCTCACAAAACACGAAAAAATATAAATTGAGACGCTGTGTTTTTCAATAAATTAGCAGTATGAAAGTGCTAAACAGTCAGTGTGTGTCTTGTCCATCGCTTCGTAGATCTGCTTTCTACATTTTTTAGAATCTTTTTTAATAACATCACGTGCGCGTTAAATTTACTTACTAAAAATCCCCTGTGGCGTAGTAATTAATTTTCGAGTGTTCTGAACCATACACCCTCAGTGTGGGCGATTATTATACAGTAAAAAGACTAAAGCTAATACTTTCATCAGTCTATAAACTCAAATGTTCAGTTGCGAATCACATCTAAACAACAAGAATGTTTTGTTTACTCGAGCGGAAACTTGTGTATGTATTCTAAGAAGCATAATTTTGTTTACACAATCATGAATAGACTTCTCTGCTTTCGCCTTTTGAATGACGAACGAACGAAGAACTCAAATGTACATTAATCCTTTTGTCAAATGTGCCTACATTCAACGTTCTTTTCACTTTCTCACCACCCACTCTCCGCCCATTCTGTTACAGTGCCATTGATGTCACGACTTTGTCCAAGTGATACGTACAAAGTGTATAAAAGAGGTGCAAACGTTCGAATCGATACCACACTCCTTGGATTCGACAATTCAACATGGCAACGAGGGAATCGTTCGTACATCTTCAAAGGATTAAGTAAGCATAGACAACTCAATAATAATCATTGCTATCATTGTGAATAATAAGAGAATGCAAATTTAGAGGAAACAGCAACGATGATAGAAATCGATCATGACACTCATGAGGTGCTTGTCGAACAGTTGAATAGTGAAATCGGTGATATAGTCGGTATTCCGCCACCAATTGGAGCTGTTCGTGCACGCCTTAATGCCCCTGTGATGACGAATAATATTGACATGGAGAAGATAAGCTTCGAAAGGAATAAATCCGGCATCTGGGGTTGGCGGAGTGAAAAAACCGAAAGTATTAATGGATACAATTGCAAGGTGTACGGTGCAAGCAATGTGGAGTTCATCACAAAAACTCGCATGGATCATCTAAATGAGGATCAAATTAGAGTGAGTTTTTTCTTTGTTGTTGATTATGACTTTGTGGTGATGTATGAAATTGCTTGCAGAGTAAAACTTCACGAACTCCATTGCATAGTTTCCTAGGTATTGCAGAAGATGAATATATTTCTAGTCCAGATTTGGCAAGTTACCGCGAAAGGGTAAGTTTGTGTTTTGGGAGAGTGATTGGATTGGTGATGGAGGGTTCCGTTTTTTTAGGTACCATCACCACATACTGAAATTCACGTTGACAACGGTGAAGAGGAATCAGCAAGTACCAGTTCAGGGAGTACAACACCAAAACAAACTATAAGTCCTGAGGAATATTTTTCAGACGTCGATCTTAACGGTCGGGATATCGGGAGACCAAAGAAAATTAGCACTAAGGTGAGTGTGTTTTTAAGTTCAATCTGTGTTCAGTATTTATTTCTTCCTTCAATAAGTTTATCTCTCCGATGTACATCACATCATTTCAGCTGCGTCTTGCTTCCTGAGGGATTAAAGATATGCAGCAATCGTTTTTTTTTTTTTGTGTTGTAATAACTAGAGATTGGTTCGTCTCTACCTGCCTTGTCTTAAGTTTTCTCGTTTGAAAAGTTGCGCTCGTTTCTTGTAGAAATACATGCCACAAGATTTTTGCCTTCTCTTGTATATTTGTCAAGAGTGTTCTCGTTTCCTTGTGTTTCAAGGCATGCAACTGGGTCATTCTTGCTTGCCGGTCCTGGGCAGTCGGGACTTTTTATCAAAGCTTCGGCCTTTCTCTTTTCGTTTACTATATCAAAACATGGCGCATTAGATTTTTGCTTTCATTCGGCATTAAATTCGTTGTCCAGTCTTAAAACAAGTCACTCAATTATCTTGCGAGAGTTTAACACACTTCCATCGGTCACGGATTACAGTTCACCTGAGCTTTCTTCCACTATTTCCGTAGAACAGAATAGGTGGAAAGTCTTGCTGTGCTGAGAGGGTCCCCTAAAGTTCTTTACAGGCGGATCCAAAGCTGAGTGACCTTAATATAAAAATAGATAGATTCTGTCACATTTACCTGTCACCTCCAATCTATAGCCGATATGGCCCAGCAGTTCAACGTTCACCTTATCTGGGTGTCTGGGCACAGTGACTTCGCGGGTAGTTACCGTGTTGACGAGCTCGCTATGCATGCGATCCTCCTCCTCTACATTTCACCCTCGGGGAGAGATGCCGGCAATGCCCATCGCAAGACTAGCCAATTGGCTCGATTCACGTGAGAACACAATCTCAGGTAGCAAAATATTTTAACACGTCTCCACACAAAACAATTACGACCATCACGGTATGTCCATCTGCTCTCTGCGGTTGAGCAGATCAGCGATTAGAGCCTTGAGAGGTGTCATTATAGTGCGCAATCAGCAGACTAGGAGTCCCTGCTAATGATTTTTGTCGAAGTTGCAGGAATGACGAGGAGGACGAATCCATTTCCCAACTTCTTTGTTCGTGGAATGACCTAGTGCTCCGTAGAAGCATGGAATCTCAGCGAATACTTCTTCGATAGTCTGTCCGATCTGAGCTGCGTAAGCATCGGATGGCTTCACAAGTTCAAAGGAGAACGCAAGATCTCGTCCGCAGTGTGGCATCACAATTGGTCTAATTTGGCCTAAGCGCGGCTGTGGATTTCATCTGCAGTTGGCCACATCGAACTACCTCCCTACCTTTGGATATTGTCGAAAGTATTGTTTATTTTTAAAAGCCGATTAAGGCAGCAGTCGAGGTAATTACTGTCCTTTACACCAAACGCTCGCTTTGGTCGTATATCGAAACCACGCAAATGTAATTTAATTGCAATTTGGTGAGTAACGCAAACTGAAATAAAACCAACGCAGCTTCCATGGTAGTTTTTAAAAGACTCAAACCAACGCTTTCGTGTATTTTGTTCCAAGCAAATAACACACAACAAAGTCAAATAATCCACTTACAAAGAGATCTTTCAAAGAATTGTATTTCTCTTTGCATAGTTCTCTAATTAAAATGAAAATGTATTTAAGGTTGTCTGCCGTCAGTATCAGCACTCTTTTTTCTGAATATAACTATCAAAAGCAAAGGAACCAAATACCAAATACTCTTAATTCCGACTTAAACCTTCGAAAGGCAAAAATTCTAATTTCTGATCGATTTCTGTACAAGTTAAATCTTCACTCCCTTTTCGTTCTCCTTCCCGGCGATTTTTGCCGCACGCAACACTTTGGAACTGTAATTCAATTTCCTACAAATCGAATTCACTACAAATTGTCTGACGTGATTAAGATCAGGTTGAATAGCATCGATTAGCACGTCAGTAAAATGCTGCTGCTACCATCTACGGCAACCGATTAACCGATTAAATTAGTATGCATAGTGCAAGACGATCGAGTGTTTTAAGTGGGTGTGAGGGAGCGCACTCTCAAAATCCGTCACACTGCCAAAAACCACCCTCTTCACAATGACATTACCTTTTTTAAAGCTCCCAAAAATAATTCTCATTTTGCTTATTTTATTTATTTTCAGATCCAAAGATTCAAAGCGAACCTCTGGCTAAGCGAAGAATATCCAATTCGATTGCAAGAGCAAGTTTTACCTATTTTAGATTTAATGTCCACCATGGCTAGTCCACATGTGTCCAAATTGAAAGACTTTATTACTATGCAACTGCCATCTGGGTTTCCAGTTAAAATTGAAATTCCATTGTTCCACGTACTAAATGCGTGCATTACATTCGGTAATGTATTTGCATTGACGTCCCCCGTCGAGCATGTTCAGACGATAAATGAAGATGATCGATTGACGTGTATTGTCGATGATCGTTGTTTCGATATTCCAGTTCACTATACGAATAGAGGTAAAAAGAACAAAATGAATTAGTTACCATGGTTAGAGCTTAATGTGTGTATTTACGTTTTAGATACCGATGTCCGACGTCAATTAACCTTAGATGAGGATGATCTCTTGCAATATGCTATCGAGCAGAGCCTGGTGGAGAACACAGAGAGAGAGACTGATAAGGTGGATATATGGGAAGCTCTACGGGGGCAGAGCGGCTCGTCAACTTCGTCTTTGATTCAAGATGAAGACGCTCAGTTACAAAGGTACTTTAAGATAAGCTGGATTTGATTAATTTGTTTGTTATTGCGATTTTTGCGAGAGCGATTTGTCTTTTCGTGGAGTTCCGTAACGTCCTATTTATCTGGACCAATTAAAATGTAGAAAAGAATTGCAATCTCAAAAATCGCAGAGTTTTATTGTTTGCGCATGGTTTTTGACTTTGTTTAACTGAATTTCTTATACGTATATTTCGACAACACACAACACCCTCTCCTACAAGTAGAATTAGAAACAATTCCAATGTCCCACGCAATCCACAGCAGCAACAGCAGTTCAAAAATAATTATGCTTATATGAAAAATATTTTCAAGTAGTTGTGCATGTCGCTTAATAACTCACACCACTTTTTCCACAGCAGCTTTTTTTTAATTTCCATAATATCAAAATATAAAAAAAGAAACAAGTATCGCTAAGCACCCTTGTAATTTAATATCCCACATTTGTCCTCTTCCTCCCACGCGCGCAAAAAAAATAAATTTAGAGTCCTCCAAGAATCCCTCTGCCAAGGTCGAAGTGAAGGCGTTGGTTCTCCAACTTCCGATGACGATGACGGTGGATTCAATTACATAGATCCCGATTTAGCAATGGCACTTCGTCTCAGCCAACAGGATCAACATCAGTATGAGCTTGAATTGCAAAAGGAACAGGAAATGATTGAAGAGGCCCTCAAACTAAGTCTTGAAGATAAATAATCTAAATCAGCATTATAATTAAACAAACGAATAAAGCGAAACTGTATTATGTTGGATATATATTATGAATCTATTCCTAAGTTTAAAACAAAAAAGAAAAAATAGTAATATATATATACATATATTATATACGCTATGAGTACATTTTTTTTCTTTACTCACAGACGACACGTACTTGGGTGTCATTAAACAAAAAAAAACAAAATCATATATACCTATTATGTGTATTTCTAATTATATGAATATACATATATTTTTGTGATATTTTCCAACTTTGAGATACAATTTAGAGAACGTAAACATATTACAAAGTAAAAGTAAAAAAAAAGAAAACAAAGCAAAATAATACCATTTCGAAATGTCTAAGAATATCGTTTACAAGTAGTATACACACATAAACAACATAATATTTCTCTTAAACGATTTATTTATTGAACTGTTCTCATTTTATTTGTTTACATTTGGTTATTTTTTTTTTAAATAATTGGTATTATATTCTTATTTTTTTGCGAGAAAATAATCAATTTTAAAAGTCACTCAAAATATTGAACTTAAACACACTTATGATATAAAATAAACACCACACAACACCACACATCGTATAAATAAATCAGAATAATCAGAAGAGTTAAAATAAAAATAAATAAATTAATGTAATGCCAATGAATTTCGATATAAATGAAAGTATTTTTGTTAATTAAGAAGAGGAAATAAAATAAAACAAATTGTATCCAATCTTAAAATAAAACCAAAAAAGTGAATCCCTGAAATAAATGTAACTTTTATTATAAAAATAATGTGTATTTAATATTCAAGCTTTGAATACTTCTTTTAAGTTTCTTCTTTTAAAAAAGGACTAGCGATTAGTACTTGTAAGTAATTTGTCATAATGTATTTGATATTGGAAAAGTGGAACAACAGTCAGAGTGAAATAAAAATTCTAACTCGGGTTTGGTCACTTTACTGGTCGTTGACTTGACCAGATAGAGGGCAGATGTCTGAGCCCCACTTCTGGATAGGTTCTTACAATCCTTCTAATGAAAAATAATGAAATCAGTTCAATCAAAAATAGGCAAAAATATTCTGCTATTTATTTATGTTCGTGAAGAAAAATAATAATAATAATAATGATAATATTTATTATAGTAGTTGAGAATAGGCTGCGAAATGTCTTTGTGACTAGAGTATATCGCTGTGCAGATGTGAGAGTATACTAGCTTCTGCTGAACCGATTGGGTTACTCAGAGCTTAGAGAGTCTTTTTTGCTTTTAACGATGATGGGATATGCTCATGCATACGAAGAATAGGCCCGACCTGTTAAATAGTGCGTGACATTCATGCCACTAAAACCACAGCTTGACCTCTTCTGGTTGACAGTAACCACTCTGAGCAGGCTTTAGGATTACTCCAAAGTGGTGTCATTTTCTTTCTCTAGCTTTCGTAGCTACTGACATTGTAATTCCTGCTTCGCTTCTTCATTGCCCACACGGTTTGCAGTCTAGGTTGATGCCCAGGCACTTATTGGTAATTGTCTCTGTCACTCAAAAACAACATTCGCCGCTTGGTTAGCAACACTATTTCTGTCTTCTCCCTCGCTAGTTTTAGACCATGTTGTGTCATCTACTCTACAGTGCGTCTCATCACCGGTTGAGCTTCCTTAATCAGAATTCAGACTATAAGTAAGCTACCTCTTTCAGCGATATGTAAAATAGATGTCCAGATTTCAGTGTCTGGTTCTCGCCAGCGCTGGGCAATTGAAAATTACGTGCGCCATTATTTTACACCCAGCTTTCGGGCAATATAGTGCCTATATACTCCATCTGAGTCTTGATAAGTGACCCCGTCCTACTAGAAGTTTTGTGGATCCGTCAAGATGTATCAGGGTTCAATTTCTTGCCAATCTTTGCAGAGTCGATTTTAGTTTTCAGATTAAATTTCCACTCTCTCTACAACCAGTACCGCTTTTTCGTTCGCTCAATACCTCGATGTCCAGCGGTAAATAGTTACCGGTTCGACCGCTGTTTGAGCGACTAATAGCAACCTAAGATATTCTTTGGTATGGTACATATTTTTAGCTAATGCGCCAGCCAAACCTTGATTGTCTTCACAGATGTTTGCCTTCGAGACGTTCGACGTGATGTTTGTGTAAGGTTCAACCATTTCATCTGCTTTTCGAAGGATCAGATCAGCCGGAAAAATGTCCACATGACCACTAATTCGCAACATTTCAGAAGATGGTGCAGATTACTGACAGTTTTTCAGGCTGTTTCGGCTTATCGATGTATAAGCCCTATCGAGACACCTATCAAACTACTAGCTCGAAAGAGTCCAAAACTAATTTAAATTTATACATTTTTTTATCTGCTAACTCTCCTGCGCTTACACGAGGCACTGAAGGTTTCTGGATACATAAAGAGACGGTCCTAGCCAACAACTCTGTCCTTTTATTGTATTTTAGTCTTCATAGTTGTTCATCGAAGAAATGCTGTTCACGGTAGCGGATCTAGGGAATCCATTTTAATCCTCACTTTAGGATATTGGTGTCTTGACTGTGTTATCGAATAGCGTCTTAGTCTTATGGAAACCACTTTGCCACACAATCCTGTGTTGGGTAAATTTTTGCTTGGAAGGTTGAAGTCACAGACTACCCAATTTGGCTCATTTGTGGTTGAAGTGTATATTATATTTTAGATAAGGGCTTAATAAGAAATTCTTTCTATTTCTATGTATAAGAAACACATAAAAGACTTTTACCTCTTAAGATATCAAACTACGGACGATCAAATCATCATGGTTACTGGAGCCTTACTTATTTCCTTTCAAACATTGCACTCCAGCCACTGGACATTCGTTGCCATAACAAGTTACGCAATAGCCTTTCAGCATGGTAACAGGAATCAAATAAAGTTTTTAATCAGAAAATGAATTCCAAATTCATGAAAAAAAAACAAGAAAACACACTCCAACACAAATCACCATTTAAATTTTTTTGTTAAAATTTAAACTCTAGTACACTTGAATCTCTGACAGCTAAAATCATTCTCGCCTGGTAACACTACAAAATTGTACATACGACAGTTCAACGACAGATTCGTAATCAGTGCAGCTGGATTCGAAAGAAATTAAAAGGAAAGAACGTAAATAGTTCGTAAATAGAAAAAAAATTATAAAACATTGGATTGTGAAAACATTCTCGATAATAGTCCAAATCTCACAGATAGTCACCAACCCCAACCATCGTTCTTTTGTAAAATCAAAAAACAGAAATGTAAGTCTACTCGAACCTCGAATGGATTTTTCAAAACAATAGCCTTGTGAACGATTTAATTCAAAATCCTTTTTGGATAATACACACAATCAATATAAAGATAGAAAGAGCGTTGAAATCAAACAATGATAAGCAATAAATTTTACTCGAAAACAAATTCGACTCAGTTGATAATGGACCGAGAATATGGACGAATCGACAATTATGTTCGCAACAGCCTTCAAAGTGCCTCCCATTTAATAGATCGCCTTGAATTGGAAGCTGTTCTCGAAGGGCACGATGGCTGTGTTAATTGCCTCGAGTGGAGCAGCGACGGTAAGATTCTGGCATCCGGTTCGGATGACTTTCATGTCATGTTGTGGGATGTTTTTCGCAAGAAACGTGTGTACACGATTAAAACCCCTCACACGGGAAACATGTTTTCAGTGAAATTCTTGCCGAAAAGTGGCGATTCCCTAATTGCCACAGGTGCAGCGGACAAATGCATTTATGTCTTCGATATAAATCGGTTCAACGAGAAAATCCTTAGCTGCAATTGTCACATGTCCCGGGTGAAGCGGCTGGCAACAGCTCCGGATCACCCGTATGTGTTTTGGTCGGTTGGCGAGGACGGATGCGTCCTGCAATTCGACATTCGTGAGAATCATCGCTGCAGGGCGGACAACAATGTCCGAGTGCTGAACCTATCGGCAATTCTTAACGTTCACACGGAGGCAAAGTGTGTCGCTGTCAACCCAAGACGAACAGAGCTAATAGCCGTGGGAGCCAACGACCCGTACGCACGAATCTACGACCGTCGCATGTTGCCGCGGCCTTCAGCCGGCGCCCAGTCCAGTGATGGTGACGGCGAAGAGTCATTCGCGGTACCGACAGATTGCGTCACATACTACTGCCCGGGCCACATAAAGAAAAACAACCTGAAATTTGTGGATCACGACAGTCGGGCAATCACATATTTAACCTTTAACGATTGTGGGACAGAACTCCTGGTCAACATGGGCGGAGATCACATATACCTTTATGATTTGCGCACGGCCGAGAGGCCAGTGTACTTGAATTTACCAGAGTACCAGCCGAGTACCGAGGACTCCGACCAGGCGGCTGCCTCCACCACAACGGCAGAGGCAAGTAAAAAGAAGCTCCCAGAGCACATTGAGGTATTCAAAAAGATGGGGAACGAGTTTCTCGAGAACGAGAAGTACTTGCGTGCCATTGACCAGTACTCGGAGGCGATCTACCTGTCCCCTGATTGTCCCGTGCTGTATTTCAATCGGGCCATCGCGTACATGCGCCGCCTCTGGTACGGCGACGTGTATGCTGCTTTGCGCGATTGTCACCGAGCACTGAAGCTCGACCCATCCTACATCAAGGCGCATTTTCGTTTAGCTCGCGCCCTGCTGGATCTCGGCCGACCAGAAGAAGCTGACACATGCCTGAAAGAACTAGTCAAACGCTTTCCGAACTACACCAACAACCACGGTGTAATGATGCTACGCAAGGACATTACCGAATACCGAGACTTACAGAGCATAGATGCCTACAATTGCATAGAGCTACCTAGCGACGAATGTTATCTGCGGTGCAGAGCGAAGGACTATGAAAAACGTTTTGTTGGCCACTGCAACACCACGACAGATATAAAGGAGGCCAACTACTTTGGTCGCGATGGGGAGTACATCGTGGCCGGTTCCGACGATGGTAATTTCTTCATTTGGGAACGCAACACATGCAAAATTCGCAGTGTCTACGTGGGTGACATGGCCATCGTTAATTGTGTGCAACCACATCCAGAAATTTGCTTAATTGCCACAAGCGGAATTGATCATGACATTAAAATCTGGAGTCCGTGCATAGATCCGTCAAATGACAAAAGAAACCGCGTGCAATACATCGATAAAATCGTAGAGTCTAACCAACATAAAATGAAGTCCGACCCATTCGATTTGAATACGCCTAGCACGTTTTGTCGAAGTAGTTAGTTTCATCATGTCGGCGTCGGTTCTTTCTCTTGGCTTTCAACATTTAACATTGAAGAGATGGGATTTCTCTTGACAATATCGTTCCTTAAAAGCAAATGTTAGGTCAAATTGATTCTTTTATTTTCTTGTTTCTCTAATCATTTCTACTTTTCAGTTTAGTTACAAAACATAAGACGACAACCGGAGAGCAGTTTGTTTAGTCGACAAAAAAAAAAAGACAGAAAGACACAGGAAAAAGAATCTCAGAACTCGACAATTTCAGTGTGATAAATTATCTCATAATACATTATACAATATTTTTATATATTTCGTAAGACTTTCTGTTTATATTTCCATTTAAGGTTTACTTAACTGAAGTTTGAACAACATATGAATTTAGTTAAAAGCATAGGCGGATTGGATTCCTTATTCGCTTGGGTTAGATATCTTGTTTTGAAGTCTTCTGAAAATTTAATAAATAATTAGATTAATGCAATTTTTGAACTATTTGTCTTTTTTACTTTA
The DNA here is from genome assembly GCA_905187475.1 of Syritta pipiens. Classification (NCBI taxonomy): domain Eukaryota; kingdom Metazoa; phylum Arthropoda; class Insecta; order Diptera; family Syrphidae; genus Syritta; species Syritta pipiens. The sequence continues at coordinate 69,265,180 of LR994571.1, forward strand.
TCATTGATATCGATCGACTATACAGCACGCTGTAGCGGAGGAATGATCCTGAACTCTCTATAATTTCTTCAAACGGATGAGGGTTGTTCAACTGTCCTCTTCACTGATTCTGAACAGATGTCTGCCGAATAGTATTCCATTTCGGGCTCATCGTTAACTAGAAGGAAAGCTCATGTTCATTGTTGATTCCTTAATTGCTATCAAGCTCTTCATTCAATTTGAAAGTATTGGCGAAGCCTTTGAATATTGCAAACAAATGGCATATTACAAGCGCTGATAAGGCTTCGTTCCTGTTTTCATAGATATTGCTAGTACTCGACGAGTATGAATACTACTCGTCTATTATCGAGGTAAAACAGAGCATCGCTTTGCACCGATAATTGGAGCCAGAAAAACACGACGCAATTCTAATCAACGATTCCCATGTATTTTAATTCCATAATTCGCAAATTAGTATTGTAGTTTTGTGTACAACGCAAAATGACGACTAAAAATTCACCTAGTTTGAGTTTATTCATTTTTAACCATTTAATTAACCGTTTCATACCCAGTGTTGTTTCTGCAAGTTCACCTCATCAGAACTCAAAAAGTATTGACGCAATTAAAACAAAAAGTTAGTTAGGTTCTTGCTTAAAACTATTTTAATCCACTTAATTCTGTTTGGGCGCCGTTGGCTCGATCGGTTAGTGCGTCAGACTGTTGAGCGAGAGTACCCGGGTTCGAATCCAGCTCGGGAAAAAAAAAAAACACCACAAACATTTTTCACGGCCCCATCTCTAGCGAACGACTAATAATCCTTCTGGAATAACCTCTGTCATGAAAAGCTTTCGCAATTGGCCGTTCGGAACCGGCATTAAACAGTAGGTCCCCTCCACATGTGTCAAAATGATAACGCGCACAACACAGTGGCGGCGCTGTGTTGCCTTAGTTGAGACCTCATAAGCTAAATTCCAGCAAAAAATATTTTACTTCGGTTTGAAAGAAGGTGTAGTCATGAAAGGGTTAAATTATGTTAAATCATACTCTCATTTATCATTACTCCTTCTACGCAAATTAACGGATCACCAACATACATTACAATTTTTCAGTATTTCAGGACTTCCGGCCTGTCGTTTTTATGAATTATGAACAATATAGCCCCTAATATCGAACCTTGTGGTACCCCCTGGTCTACCTCGGATTCAGATACATTTTCCTGGTTAATTTTCGTTTTTTGAGTCCTATTTGCTAGGCAACAACTAAACAATTTCAGGTTCAATTCTTAGCAATTCAAAAAGCGGTGGAGATCATGTGGGCTTTCATTCTAATATTTCTTTCAGAGTCACAAAAGTTAACAAGCGGATAGTAAAGTAACACTTAAGTCCTGGGTAGTAAAACAATCAAGTCTAAAATAGCTTACATTTTTTTTTTATAATAAGTGCACGCTAAAATGTGCGTCGGGCAGCCTTAAGTGTCCAGTCAAGCCGATACTTGTTTCCCTTCTGCTGGGTACCGGTACATCGAGAAATAGAGTAATGAAATACCAGACACACGTGTAAGTGAAGGTGTGTCGGAGTTTGCGCACACCGCAATTTCAATTTATTACTTTTTCAGTGAATTCGACGTCAATCCCTTCATAAAGAATCATCACAACAAAACTCTTTATCTGAAGAACCAAGATCGTTCTCCACAAGGCACTCGTACGACCTGTCTAACTATGTTACCGAAGACTAGATGGTAAGCAGGACAGCAGAGTTCATCCTTGGCTTCTTTAAAAGAAAGATATTCGGTCTAGCCTGTAATAAAGACGAAAAGACAAAACCTAAAACACTGTAGCCGGTGCAGCTAAGAATTTTCCAATCCGGATTTTAGTCGAGTTAATACACAAGTTAGTGCGTCGGACTGTTAAGCGAGGGTACACGGGTTTGAATCCAGCCTGGCGAAAAACCACCAAAAAAAATTTTCACGTCCCCACGTCTAGCGAATCGACTGACAATCCTCCTGGACTACACAACACAGTGAAGGCGCTAAAAAATAGGCTCTGGGCTGTTACGCCACCCAATGTAATGTATGTAATACATAATTAATAAAAGTATGGGTGAGTTCATAAAAACAACACTGCGGCAGTCCTGCAAAGCATTGCATTCATGAATGTAGCTAAACTGTACTGCAGTACTGCAGCATTACAGCAGCTGACAACTGCGTTCATGAAAGCATTGCGATTGTCACACTGCGACCAAATTCGCAGAGATTTTGTTCGTGTTGCAGGGCAGCAGTGACAGCCGCGAACATTTGTTGTGCCGCCTGCTTATGTTGTGTTCATAATCTCTTATTTGACTATGTGTACAGTTGCGAAATTGACGCAGTATTTGTGTTCGTATTTGCATTGCAAAATACTTTGTGCAATGCAGGGGCAACATATGTTGCAAAATATAAACTTACACAATTTAAGTTAGACTAGAAATGAAATCTAAAATGGATATCTTATATTAAGCAAAATTTAAAGAAAACTAAACAACAAATTAAATACAATTTTTCCTACTTCCTGATTTCCGCCTGAGTTTTCAGAAAAATCTTCAAGCATTTTCGTCCTCCTTTTTGAAAAACGTTGAAAAATTATTTAGGCGGTTATTCCTGACCACCGAATTATCACAGACGAAAGGCTAATTGGTGTTCTTAATTAGAATGGAAAGTTCAGACCCATATCGTTCATGGGTTGCAGGCCTGTTAAATACAAGCACTACCAACCAAATTACTATCGGCAGGAAACGGAAAAGTTCATAGAGAAAAAAGAATGATTTTATTTTATTGCAAACATTTTATTTCTTAGTCCTTAGAGCTCTAATATACAATTGTCTCCTTCTATGTGATTATATATTTTTTTTGTTTTATTCTTTTTTTTAATCATACCATCCACAAATACATTTTATTTATTTTTTTTACTTTTCAAATATATAATATACATATATCATTTATCACTTAGGTTTTCATGTCGGTTTTGTCTTTGTAATACATCTATTAGTTGTTACAAATTTCTTTTTTTTTCCTTCAACATCTCATGTCCTTGCTTTAAAATTTCGTATAAAAAAAATTAAGTAAATCCAAAGTTTTAATCATAAAATTATCAATTTCTTTTTGTTTTTTTTTTATGTTTGCATTTATTTATTTCTTTTATTTGTTTGCCTTAAGCTCTACATTTATGTTGATAAACAAAAATTTACACATGAACTTAAAACTTTGAAAAAAAAGGAAACAGAAATTGTTAACTACTATTGGCCAGAGCTAATCAATTTTGTATATAAAAAAAAAAAAACAAACGTATCTGAGTGTGTTTTGGGATGAATTTTTTTTTTCTTCATTTAATTTTTTCCTTTTTTGATGAAAGAAAGTACATGTAAAGATTTTAGTTTATTGTAGAAAACAAAAGAAAGCTGCTGTACACACTATTTAATAATTATTTTATTTTTTGTTTTGTTTACTCGCTACTTTTATTGATCTTTTGTTTCAGTTTTTTCTGTTTTAGTTTTTATAGTTTATAAATATTGTACAAATAGTTTGAAACAAAAAATTAAATAAATATACAAGATAGCTGAATATTCTTAACTATTAATTTTTGTTTTAAGATGTAATAAATATTTTTGTTTTGTTTTTTTCTCATTTGCAGTTCAAGAAACGTGTTGCATTTTTTTTTCTTTGTTGTAATGATATGAATATATGAAAATATAAAAAAAGAAGTATGTAGGAGAGAGATTACGAGTAAGCAACAAATAGAGGAAGGATTAGCAACTGGTTGTTGCTTTGTTGCTAAATATTTAGTATCCTTTGTTGTTTTCCTTTTTTTAACTAATTTTCTATATTACACTAAATTTACGATCGTTTTTTGTTTTTTTGTTTTATAAGAAAATATATATTGTGTATGTATCTGTTTTGTATTTTTTTTTTATAATTTTTCTTGTTTAGTATTACTTTTACCAGTTTATATTAAGTAAAGAAAGACGCAAAATAATTCGAATACATATGTAAGTCTTAGTGTAAACGTTGAACTACGGTCATAAGAACGTATTGCACGTACGTTAGTTTTTTTTTTCTTATTTAATTCCACAGTATAATAGGTTGCCCCAGAAAAAGACATAAATGCTTCATATTAGAGAGTAATGCCTGATCTCATTGATGCTATGTACCACCGTTTGGAAGATCGGATCAAAAGAAGAAACCTGTTGAAATTTATTTTCTCTATCAGCAATTTCCAAGGGACTACATTGAGAATTCTAAGCGGAACACACAACACACAAAAACACAAGTCTCAGTTGCTGAGTACGTAAAATATGTTATATAGATATCTAAGTAGAAGACTGACAAACAGAAAAGTAAGACAATTGGGTTCATTACGAACTCTAAACCTAAATAAATCGGGAAAAGACTTTCAGTGCGATCTAAGTTGCTGTATATAAGGTACTTCGCTCTGTCCGCATATTGTTGATCCGGTCCCACAGAAGCAGGACTCGAAACTATGACATGGAGCACCATATTTGGTCTGGAAACTGAACTAAAGAAACTTATTGCTGCTACGAAGCAAATGATATGCCATATGGGTTTATCGTACGAGTGGTAGAAATCATAAAATCTTCTTAATATTAATTTTGTTGCTGATCTATCGCACAGAAATAAAAAACTTCAATGTTTATAGACTCATCTAGGAGATGTGCTTATACTACAAATACTCCCGTGGTGGTAATTCGCTCCCAAGGTTATACTGGTGTATTTATAGATTGAAAACTTACGTTTGCCAGCCACACCAAATCAATTCTGCCTTTGGGTAAGTTGTGTGAAAGGTTTAAATCTGATCTGGATTGAATTTAGTTTGACAAACTATTTGGCTGTATTCTAAAATTGAAAACTCACGGTACCAGCCAAACCAAATCATTTACCTCCGGTTGAATTCTGTGAAAGGTTTTAATTCTGGTTTTGATTGAATTTTGTTTGGCAAACTATTTTGCTATTCTAAAATTGAAAACTTACTCTGCCGATCAAATCAAACTTGTAAATGTAGAGACCAATTGGTTGAATATATTTTTTTGGTTACGGAAAATTAAAGTTACAATAATTAGAATAGATGCAATTCGATGATCGTAATAATACCAGAGGCTTTGTAATTAGAAGCTACTGCTTATTCAGAAGAACATGTGTAGGCAGTGAAGTTATTCTTTTAACCGGTTAAGACGTTCTCGTGAAAAAACCATCGAACTAGTTTTTGAACACGGTGGAAAGACTGATGGGAACATTTTCCACACAGAACAATAATCAACTTAGCCGCACAACGAGTTTCCCCGTTTTCTTAAACAAGGGGCGATAAAAAAATTGTAAATAGTGGACGTGACCACATTCTACATTCAGTTAATCAAACGAAGCATGCCATAAAAATACAACAATACACCCAAAGAAGAATTAAAGCCCTGCATTTAAATTTACCTTAGAATGATAAACAATTAAGTTTTACAAACTGGTAAAAGTTGGGAGGAGCATGCGCGCTTGCACTTAACTTTGCGCTCTGATTTTATCGGTGGTTTTGAAAAGTCTACAAGTAATTATTTACTGGGAAAACTTGCTCACTTTGAATTGAAATTAAAAATCACTATTTTATTGTTTAAACACGTATAAACCACATCATTCGAATTGCGAAAATATTACAAGTTTCCTACAGACCAAAAATTAAGCTGTGAAGTAAAAGAAATTTATTGTACATATACATATACTGCTTCAAAAAAATATATGCTATATCGGTATACATATTTTCATAGTGCCTTTATACTTTAACAAAATAAAAGAAAAAAAAAAGAAATTTATATATGGTATGGTACGGTACGATGCATTCAATCTAATGCCCTGCTACACACGTTAGCTTCTTCATACACTAAAAAGTACTTTTCTTGAATTCAATTACAAATAAAAAAATATACACGTTTCATTGTTGAGCTGTTGGATTCATTTTCTTTTTCACTTTTAAGTTGTGTAGCTTTTTTTTGCTGGTTTGTTTGTTTGTTTTTTTTTTTTCGAGAAACTATTGTTGAATTAATTATGCCTATTTCTAGATGTATGTATGGATAAGTAAAATATTTATGTCAAAGAGAGAAAAACAAATATTAAAATTAAATACAATGAATTTATGTATGAGTGTCGGTTGAAACGAATTAAAAAAAAAAACGCGAATAAACGATATAAAGGGCGGAACACTTCTTTTTTTTATTACCATCAACCTTCCCGCTTAATGGACGAAGGTGTCTCAGCAAGTCCTTTCACTTTTAGCCGGTCAGCTGTTTTTAAGAAGGCTGGTAATTGTTCTTGTGATACATTCACTTCTCCCGCGTACATAAATTCTAGAATCGCCTGAAGATGAATGTATGAAACGTCTTTTAGAATGATGATTGGATGTTTTGAGGGGTTTTCCTATGGAAGAGAAACAATTGTAGTTGTAATGATCAGATTTAAATAAGTTCAATTGAACGTACCTCTAAGAGTGCTTTGAAATATGGACTACAAGCTGATAGGACCATCTTATGTGCTTTACACGTTTGGCCTTCACATGCTAATGTCACCTGAAAAATGTCAATAATTTATTTTATAGTAACAGTATTTTTTAATCTACTCGCACTTTTAGAAGTTCAAATGTCTAAGAAATACAAAACCCAAAAGGACAATGTGTCCGATTCTATAACTGAGAATTTGATAAGAAGGAGATGCGCTGTCTTGTGATTTCTTCAATCTCGTGCTGGAGGAAATATTGCACCGGGCCAACGTCAACACATGAGGCAATAATCTCCCACAACTCGGTCCAGTGGCATATATTGATAGAGCCGAACGTTCCCAGCGGACCATTGCGATCAAAGAGCAGGCTAAATGAGCTGATGTCAAGATAAATGATGATGATGATAAAACCAAATGCAAAGCCGTGCATGTAATTAGAAACACCCGAAATAATCTTGTTTTCGTCATAACTCATGTACTATCCAGCTTACAAAGGATAGATTTTTGCTTTTTATTATAGCTACTGATTACATCTAGTAAAAAATGGATTCGGCTCTAAGCACCACAATTTTAGGTGTTTGTCCATCAGAAGCTGATCCGTCCATTAAATTAGCTATAATAAAAACCAAACATCTTTTTAAAGTGGATAGTACATGAGTTATAACGAAAACAATAAGATCATTTTACAGCACTACAGCACTGCAACAAAGAATCGGCCACCCACCGCTTAAGATAAAATGTGACAGCAATTAAGGAGTTTATATATCTCGAGGCGAACGTAAACTTCACCAACGACGAAAATTTGTCATAGAATCACCCTCGGCAACCATTGCTACTTCGGTTTGTCCAAACAAGTTGAGTCACACTTGACTCGAAGAAATAAAGTCATACTCGACAAGACGCTTATCCTGCCAGTCCTTTTGTATGGAGCCAAAAGTCGGCCACCATAGTTGATCCTTGGTTCTTAAAAAAAAATCTACGGCGGATATTCGGTTCAGTCTGTGAGGAAGGAGGAGGAGACATAACCGCGAGCTGTACAAAGTTATTTACATTGTAATTTTGTATTCTATATCAGTTCAGAACTCTTAAAAATTCATTTACTTTTCACACTAATTTAATAATTTTTAATACTATCGCTACTATTTCAGTCTAAGTCTCCTGATTCGAGAAGAAAAGGGAGGCCGATACCTTACAGAGATAAAAAGATCGCTCAGAGTACAGAGATCCGGACTGGGAGCAGCATGCCCGGGACCGTACACGTTGAAAAGTGGCTTTAGTTTAGGCACAGACCCTCCAAGGGTTGATTGCCTGATAAGTAACGCTACGTTTCCATTGTCATTTTTTAGTCAATGGCAATAGCAATGGCGATGGTGATTTTAAAGAAGAGCGGCCATTTCAATTGACATATAACAGCATTGTCCGTGCGGTAATATTAATTCAGTGCGTCGAAGAATTTGAATTCGTCCTTTGCCAATGGAGACGCTGAGTAAGTGGGGATTTTCCAAAGCGGTCTCGTCCACATGTGTAAAATTGATAGCGGAGACGCGAAAAAGCTAGGCTCATAGAAGTTTGGGGGAGAAGCAGCCCATACACGATTCAATTCAATCATCAACTCAGTCAAATCACAGCAAAATCAACCGTGTGTGGCTTCGTCAATTGATCGATTTGACGGTTGGCGAAAAATCAAAAGATTTTGATTTTTGCGAAGTTGACTGGCAAGTCTTTCAACTCAATTGAATCGTGTGTGGGCAAGTTCATCGATAAGCTGTCAAATTTAAGAAATTTCGGTAGACATTCATTGTGAAATCGTGTGTAAACGAGTTTTGTTCTGTGTGTTAAAGTAAAAAACTGTGTTAAAGTAAAAAATTATATATAAATTGGCAGGTTTTCAATTCAATTGATGCTGTGTGTGGCCGACTATCAATTCAGTTGACAACTTAGTTTACAATCGAATTGAATCGTGTATGGGCTGCTTTAACGATGAACTAACACTACGAGTTGTACAATGACATTGACCTTGTCAAATGAATTCGATTGGCTCGACGAAGATGGTTAGGTCATGAACAGCGAATGGACATTAACGCTCCAGCTTGTAAAGTCTTCAAGTTTAATACCGAGAGAAGACGCAGTAGACCTCGTCTCGAGTGACGCGACCAGCTGGATAGATTTTAGTAGTAGTAGTATTAATTTATTAGTATTAAAATACTTTATAAACTCCATTTTAACAAATTTCCATCCATTTTACAATTTTTTTTTTTGTTGTTTAGATATGTAAACATTAAATTTGTATACAAGCAAAACATAAATTGTACATTAATTTGATTCTTTTAAAAACTGCACACACAATACACGAAATTTTCTTTTATTGCCTTCATTTTTAATCCTGTTCGGCAGACTATTAAATAATTGTAGGCCCTTATTTTGGATGTTGTTTCCTGCTGCACTAATTGTCGGTCGCGGAAACCAGAGGTCATTGTTGTTTCTTAGACTATATGGTACCTTTAATAGCTCGGTGTTAGAAATTCGAGACCCCTAGCATAAGACCGCTTTAAATGACGAGGCATGTTGGCTGAGGCCCAGGTCCACTCCGGAACTGTAGTCTTCGGTGAAGTATTTGAATATACCATTGGGTTCACATGTGAAAGTTATGTTAAGGCATAACTTAATTGTTGTGACCAGGCCACTAGACAGAGAGTGAAAATAAGTTGTTGAAATCGTCTGCATCGGTAGATAATTGTATAGCTTCTTATTCGGAAACCTAAAAACAACAAACAGGTGTTGTTGTTTGTCCGTTCCATCATCAATGAAACTTATTAGCGCCTAAGGTAACTGATACATCATAGATGCTGACGTCTCGAATGTTGTTTTTAGTGTTTCAAATTCTTGTGTCAATAATTTGTAATTGACGTAAAACCCTAAATTACACCGGAGAAAGCAGGACATTAACCGCAACCAATGACGACTGGGTCATCACATTAAACGCCCATCAACCTGGGCTGGGCACTGGAATAAACTTCCATTGATCATGTTGAAGCTATCCCCACTCGTTTGAAAGTTAGAAATTTGCATTACACTGATTTCAGTGATCTCTTAGTCTCACAAGCCAACTCCATTCTGTTTTACACAATGTCCGCATGTCATAAAGCCGGCCTCACTGACTTACTCTTTACAAATTGTAACTGTTCACGGTTCATATAAACGTGTTAAACACCGTTTTGCCGGTTAATGCTCCATTCGTCTTTAAAATGATGCACCATAAACAGAGAGAGAATAGAGGAAAGCAGCATTCATTGCAAACCTTAACCTCAAACAACACAAGCGTCCATTAGGTTTGCACTTTACAAGTAAAATAGAAATCTCTGCGTGTAATACACTGACAAACACAATTTTCCGATTTCTCTTTTCTTCGCTAAAGAGTGTGTTGTTCTAGGCTTTTTCATAGAAATGATGAACTTTCACATCCACATCATCACAGAATAGTTCAAAATCGTGAGCACTATCGCGAGGTATCACACGGTTTTCCGAAACAAAAAAAAAACACATTTCAAAGGCTTTCGAAATCAATAACGAGACGAAGAACTAAATTATTTCAATTTTTCTGGACACTGGACAAATTGTTTATTTCCGTCAACAACGCATCACACGCACGCCCGCCCGCCCGACCAGACGACAATGGGACAGAATCATTTGTGATATTTAGGACAACTAACCGTTACCATTACAAAGTTTGCAAAAATAAAAAAAAAGAAATAGATTCTTCTCAAAAGATCTAAGAAATTTAAAAAATTTTATACTCACATCGGTGAAACTTTTCTCATCTCGTAGGTGTCTAAAGGATGTAACCATATTTGTTTGGAAATCATTCCATTTCAAGAAGAACTGTTGATCGGCCATCATTAATCCTTGATTATCCTTTTCCTGTTTATGATTGACGGCGTGTTTTATTTTCACTGATTCTATGTGACTTCTAGGACAGCTTTCTATTCTCCTCCTGTTGATTTTGTAACACTCGTTATACCGTCGAAAAAAAGTAACCGCAGCAGCAACACCAACGACAGCAGCAGTCCGTCCGTTCGTACGTTAATTGACTCAAACGAATCTCACACACGCACTGTGATGGTGTGAAAAAAAAAACACCACAAAGGAAAATTGATAAATAAAACCACCAGCAGCGGCAACAGCAAATAGAAGTGGTGCGCGTATATAGGTCAGTCTCTCTCCAAATAGCAAGAAAAGGGACGAACAAAATAATAGCGCTGAGTATTTTTCTTCTTTTTTAAAATCACACTGTCTGCAACGAAAGTAGAACGAAACAAAGAAAAAAACAAATCAATGCCAATTGAGCGTGTAAAGCCACAACGTTAGTGTACACAAGAGTGCAAATAAATAGAAAATAAACAAAATAAAAAGGAAAAGAAAGTTGTCTGAAATTTATTTACAATTTCCACGAAAACAAAATGGAAAAGTAAGTACTTTTCCTCACACGTATCCCACACTATTCATCACAGCACAGCACAACGCAGCGCACCCGGACCCAATAGCTCTCTCTCGCTCTTTTTTCTCGACGAACGTTCCTCTCTTCTCTTTATTCGAAACGTCTCCCCAAAAAGTAATGCAATTGTGTTGGCCTCTTACACAAAAAAAACCTGTATGTGTTCAAAATTTCTATTTTTCGGCTTTTTCTTCAGCACTTCTTTGGCTTTTCATTCCTCTTCTTTTTTTCATCGCCCCCTTTTTTCCTCTCTTTCTTTCTCAATTTAACCAGTCACACAACAACAAAATATGCTCGAGTTGAATGAGTAACAGAAAAATGAAAGACAAAAAAGAAAAGAGCGAAAATAGAAAAAGTACAGAGGAAGTGAGAGACATGAGAAAAAAGAAAGAAGGAAAGAAAGAAATGTAAGAATCCAACAAAAGCCGGTGTTGCCAAGTAATTTAGACTTTGAGAGAGTGCAGACAAAGAGCTTGTGGGCGTTTAAGCAGCCAAGTGCACATGTTGAAGAATGCAAGTTGAACATGCAAGTCCACAGGGAAATGGTAAACGGACCACAAGACACATCCTTATTCCTAAATGTAATTTGCATCCATCCTCCGAAATTTCTTAGTTATCTCATGAGCCAGCCAAAACTAACTCCATGCATGTCCGTCTTACTGAAGTCCAAAACTTGATATTGTTGACAGCAACTAGATCTATTTGGATTCTAATCGAAACTTTTCCACTTTCTCAGCAGAATTTAACCGACACCACCTGGAAAAATCATTAACTCAGGTACGAACGCTCGCCTCCCACCATGAGTTCGATAACGGCACGATCACTCTACTTCTCTTCCACCAAGAGCCCAGGTACAAGTTCTAGTCTTTTCTGGCAACACTCAACACCGAGTCTTTAATGAAAGACTTCCCAAGACGACAAACAGTTGACAAAGTGACTGTTTACACAAGGGAAAAAACAACACAGAAATTCTGCATAGAAATTTAGCGGGAGTAACAGCGTACACACCATCTTTCCAATAGCTCTCTTCATGCCCCACAAACAACAAAATAAACCAGCAAACAAAAGTGCGCATTCAAAAAATTTCATTACGCCACGAAACGACGAATGACGGACTCAGATCCAAAACGAAATGACAATTTCATTTCCACAGAAAAAAAAAATGCTAAACCGAAACACACGAAAAAGAAAGACCCAGCACAAGCACACAGCACCGTAAAAGAGAGAAAAAAAGAAGCGAATTTCACTAGACGCTCGGCGGAAGTCACTGGCTTGCTTGCAGCAAGCAGCACCACACCACTTCACACACAAGAACACCACGATGAAGCACACCACACACCAATAAGAAATAAAAAACACACACGCAGAGGATTAGGAAGAGAATGGTTTGGGGAAAATCGTAATAATTCTGCCCTTTCACTTTGCGGTTACGTTCTTTTTTTTTCATTTTTTTTTTTCTTCATATATTTTTTTTCTGCTCGTTGTTATTTGAGGAACCTCATCAAATTTGGCGTTTAACCAGATTGAATTAAATTTCAATTCATGTTATCACAAAACTAAAGAAATAAATTTAAAGAAAGAAAAGAATTTCTCGTAGGTAGGTCATGGTACTCTTACCCCGAGTCTTTCGGTTTTCAATTTCCAACACGATACTCTCTCAGTTAAATTTCACACTTGACGGAATACAACACATTTGCTTTTTATTCTTTTAAATGTTGTAGCTCGCGAACTAGTTTCACAACTCTTGTTATTTCTTTTTGGTTTTTGTTTCTTTTTTTTTAATAATTTCTTACGGTAGAATTAAACAATACACAATGAGTTAAACTACTGCCGTCTGCGACCGTGTGCTTCAGAAACAAAAAAAAACCTCTTGTCTTTGAATAAAACACAGAAATGTGTGTTTCCTTGAAACTCTCGCCTTTTCTCGTTTTCTGTTCTGCTTTTGCTGGGAATGTGAATGTGAGTGAAAGGGAAAAATGAACGAAAATGCATCATCCTACGAACAATGAACCAACAGCAGTACATCACTCAATATGCGGCTGGACAGAAAGCGAACCCACACACAGAATTAAAATTTCAAAGATGGCTGACGTGGAGTGATGCCAATTCAAATTTTTAAAAATTTGCAAAACTAAAATTTATTTCTTAGGTTGGATTTTGTAAAATTAATTTTGTTTATAAATATGTACGGAAAGATATATTTTGTAACAGACGAGTGTCCTCTGCACCCGAATACAACCTTTTTAGTATTTATATACAGCGGGATATAAGAAATCTTAAACTCAAAACAAACGAAGCTTATGCTCAATATAAGCGACTGTGAGTTAACTTATTGCAGTTTTACCCTAAAAGCTGGAGTTTATTACAGTCAAATCAACTTAACCTGCTCAAAGTCTTGATTCAGTAATCTCTAACCAAAATATTCTTATGCATTCTAACGTAATCGAATTTAGCGGCTTCCAAGATAAACTGGTTCGTCAAGCTCAAAAGTAAACTTTTCTGCTAACTTGACTTGTGAAAGCAATATACGAAAAAAACAACTTTTTTGTTTCAAAGTTATAAAATGATTTTATCATTGCTTCGACGAATTGTTCACTAACTAGTCCAGTCCGCTAGTTGAAAGTTTGAATTTAAACTTTGCTTCTCGGCGCAAATCAACGCTATGGTCTAAAAAAAAAAAACTCCGGAGATTGTTTAGTAAAATTCAACTCGTTATCTTTCAATGTGAAAAAGAATTTATTCAAATCCAATATCCTCCATTTATATCGACAGTGTTTCGGCATTTCATGATCAGTGCCACGGTGCTCTAGACGATGATGAAGAAAAAACCTAAACGATGATGAAGAACTTCTGCGGTTTCTAAATAAAAAAAGTAAATCAGATGATTTTTACAGGCTTCTATTAAAAGCAGATTGATTCTATTGACTGTGTGGAATGGGCATTAGAATTCTTGGTAGAACCAAAACATTTCATTTATGGACTCGCAATCAAAGAAGTACGTGGTCCGGTGATGTCATCATATTTTGCTTTGCTTACGGGCATTGCTTCAGATAAAAACCATTTACATACCGAAATACTTTTCTGGGTTCCAGATGTCTCTAAGTTCTATCCTATTCTATATGATGAAGCAGTAGCAAAGTAAGTGTTCCGGTGCCTCTTCTTCTTGCATAGTTATTAGAAGACTTACCTTGACATTTCAGTCTGCAGACCCTAATGCGTTCCTAATGATTTTCCTCTTTTCATATGATGAGTTGTTCTTGCTTTTCTAATTTTTCAAAGGAATAAACGAAACCTTCTGAACGCCATCATTTCTGGATGGGCCTCCAGTGCTTTCCTCAGAGGTTGGCGGTGGTGCCTCCGGAGGGGATGCCACCCGATTCGAGTTGGCCTCCCGTCTCGCTCAGCACCTTACTCCTGACCTGAATGGCATGCTGTCTCTGATCACTGTAGTTTTAAGACTTCCTCGTTGGTTAACTGCCAGTTGTTGTCAAGTCCTTCTGATCAGTGAGGGAACTGCTTTTAGATCTAAAGTTAAAGTCCGAAAGGTGATCAATGCTTTTACCTCTGTATAGTCCGTATTGATCAGTTGGGGTTCTGCGCAGCGTTCGTTTTAGTGTTTGTTGTTTTGGCTCTGTTTTGTTTGTTGTGTTCATGTTTTAGATCCCACGAGTTAACCGGTGGAAAAGTCTAGCAGGCTTTTACTCTGACCGCAGCCCTATTACGACAGCCACTGACCTAAAGCAGCTCTTTAGCTACAGATTTGAGTTTAAGTTCTTCATTCTTGGTCACGGGCTACTTAGCACGCTCACACCATTACTGAAATTTTAAGTTTTGACGACCACTTAGCATCGGGTGCGCTCCTCGGAGTGATCGGGCTTTCTACTAAGCCCCTTCACCGCGACAAGATGCGTAGTAACGAAGAGGATTTTTCCTTACAAATCGTTATTTTTCGTATTTTTTTAACGAGCGGAATTTTTTGTTAAAGTCATTGGTGATTATTTACAACCCATTTTTGAATATGAATAAATAAATTGGTGCAAGTTTGCAACGAATTTTGTCGATGCTTCATGGCCTTGCTTGCTATGATAGACAATAATTCGATTCAATTAAAGTTCTAACTATACCTTACATTCGGATACTTTCTACGTCACTTTCTCATTTACAGGGAACAATTTGATTGCAAACCAGAGACATCTTGTAATGAAGTCGTTTTCCGAGGGACTAGAACAGTTTTTTTTTTTTAGATACATGCATATTATCATTTCATGCAATGAATGTTTCACTTTGGTCATTCATATAACAATAAATCGCTACATTTTTTGGCAATCAAACAAAACAAATAAGTCAACAAAAAAATATTTTATTACAAAAAACACGTTTCTAATTCTAAACTAAGCCATAGTTGTATTCTCTATAATAATTGCTCTACTGAGATTTCTTGCACACGCCAGTCGCAGCAAACTGATAATCTCTTCGATATTTTCAATGCGATAATCCTTGAGGATGTCAATCGGAGCCTTTAAAAAGAAATATAAAACTATACACAAAATTCCCTTAAGCCATTTTATGTCCACTCACATTTGGAAACTTCTCCGTAATTTTTTTCTTCTTCTCAATCAACGGTATAAGCTGCGACTCCAGGTGATTAAGAATGGCACAAGTTTCTTTTGCCAACACCTTTGGATCCTTTGACTCCAGCAATGGAATTGTATCAATCAACAATGATGGCCAAAAACTATGTTCAAAAAAAAAAATTGTTTGATGAAATTGAGGTTATGTAGGAGAAGCGATGACTTACTATTCTGGAGTTAGTTTTGAGTCCAGAAGGTTCACCAATAACTCGGCAGCTGGTAGGAAATCTCGTCGGCGATAGAATTGATAGAAGTCAAAGTATTTCACGAGAAACACAAGACGTGGTGAGATGAACATTTTTGCTCCAATGTTTGTGATGACATCAGCACAGAGCATGTCACCGGTTTTTGCATAGCGCTGTAAGGAAACGGTGAAATGAAAACAATAATATGGATGGAAGAATGCGACGGTCCTACCGAAAGAAAGAAATCCGCGATCGATGTGACGAAGATGGCATCTTTGGAGCGTATTGCCCACTCAAGAGCGTTGCCGTAGCATTCATCGTCGAACGACTTCTTTGACTGGACCTTACAGATCTCTTTTTCTAATTAAGTAAATTCTAATTGAGTATCAATGGTAAAAAGATAAATGAATCATTGATACCTGCTAGTTGTAGTCCTTTTTGGCGACAAATGCCAATGATCTTAAGTGCTTGTTTTTCAGTGCGAATTGGAATTTTCGTCAAAAGGATTTCCATCGCACCACGACCTACACAAAAAATCACATAACCATCAAATAATTGAGAGGTTACCTTCATTCAAAAAAGTGCTAAGTGTCCATCAGGACAGATGTAAAAAAAAAATTGGAAAATAAAATAGAAAAACGTTACCTTCATGGGAGCAATGTTCCAAATAGTCCATGCCCAATTGCCAAAGTGAGTTTCTAGACATCAAGCACGAGCCAAATTCAAACAGAAGTGATTCTCTCAGCTTCACACATTCACTGAAATTAATACGATCAATTTAATGCCCTCTTTCTACGTTTGCTCCTGGAACATACTTAGCTTTCTGCTCTCCAAGGATATTGAGCTGCTCGCAGTGATACAAAAGATCAGTTAAATGAGTCACAAACCATTGATTGTCCCCCATCAACTGAATCGAATGAATCACTTTCGGCAGATCGTTCTCCATCAGGCTGAGAATGACTTTATCTAAGTACTTCATAGATCCAGCGTGTGCGTAACCTTTGATCCCTATCCAGCGATTCATCCATGAGTTTGCCAAAGTTGACAGTTGGAAGTCCTTACACGTGGGATCTGTATAGAAGAGGTAGCCCGGTAGGTACTCGTACCAGTAGTTTGACTCCTTGATTTGCTCATTCCATGTTTTGGTATCACCAGTCACCAACTAAACGGGGGAAACTTGAAATAGAAGTGTCTTTAAGGCACCAGGAGATGAATTCTTACACAAATTATTTGTTCTAGGTTAGGTTCCACGGAAACGATGTCAGCTGCAAGTTTTCTCTCTGTGTCCACCAGCCAATACTGCCACTGTGCACGGAATTTTTGTTTCGAGAATCCTCCATAGACCTGCGGAGACGGGGGCATTTAAATAAACGTCTCTATAGAGGGTTCTTCCCTTCATCACTTACACTAGCTGATGGCATAGCTCTCAAAATCTGCTCTGCCATTTTGAAAGCAGCACTCTCTGACTGCGGATGCAATTGGAGAATAGCCCTCACAACGTCGACTTGCCCCTGGAGAATCAGACCTCTGATGGCAGGCCAATAGTCCTCGGAGTCCGCGGCTTCTCTGCCCAACAACAACAGATCAGTGGCCATTCGTTCGGCAGCAGGGAAGTGGAAGCGGATCCAATCCAGCAGCTGTGGCACCACCATGTTGGTCGACGATGGGTCAATAAAGAAGATCTCACACAAATGCCAGACACACTCGACAGAGTAGAAGATCGAGATGTAGTTCTGATACCTAGAAGAACACAAATATATTTAGGCTGTGGTTCTTTTTTTTTATTGCTGTATACACACTTTGCGCTCTCCTCCGACATCTCATCCTGAGTGGAATGCTCTTCCTGCAGTTTCTCTAGACACGCACGGATAATGCTGCGGTATGTCCTCGAAATTTTGGAATAACCGCCCTTGTTTCCATGTTTCTGTAGGCCCTGTAAGGTTACAAATGTGTTGTTTGCTTCCGCCACGAGACTCCGGAGAATCGGATCATCGAAAATGAATTCCGGAACCAAGTGGAAAATGTTCACATCATCTTGATTGGCATACTGACTTGGTCGATCTTGAGTTGTGCTGCAAATGCAAGTTCTGTCAATTAGAGTTGGACTCAATTAGATATTTTTCTTCACACGTACCTGGTAATGTGTTTATATGCTGATAGAGAAATTTTAGCGCCATTAACAAACTTGCCGGTAAGTGATATGTTGCATCTTGTGCTTAGTTCATCGACGATTCCCTGCGAAATGGGTGTATGTTGACTGGATGATGAGTTGGGATAGAAATGACAGACTTACAAATATGGGTGTTTGCTTTTCTTCCATCTTAAATTATATATAATTTAACGTTTATTTGCACTAGACCAGAAAAACTTCAAGCGTGATGGAATACAAAACCGATTAGAACTGTCAATGACAGACTGAATGACAGAGAACAATGTGTAGAAAGGAAATGAAGAGAATTTTTGTGATTGTGTGCGACTGATGAACTCTGCGCTGCGCTTGCATTTAAACTGATTTGGGGGAGTCCTTCATATTTAGGGACAGAGTTGGTTTCGTGAAGGGTTTACCTTCGGGAAACAGTAGCAAATAAATAAGACTGTTAAGAAGCTTCTTTGGACATTTATGCACTAAAAAAAGTTTTACATTCATCGAATTTGAACGATTACATGGTTTATTGTCACGGTTTGCACAAATTTCACTTAGCTTTCGACAAACGTTGGTACACAGTAATAAGAGCCTCCTCTGCTAACTAGAATTCTTAAGCCAACCTAACAGCCACTGAACTGGCATCACTTACCGACAGACTTTGCTGTTACTGTACCGGGTGAGAGTTGTCACTCAGACTGAAAGAATTCACATCTCTCTCGTGTGGGTATTATCAAATCTTCTCTGAATGTTGTTTACTTTAATTTGAAGAAAAAGAAATGGAATAAAAATCCAGCAATACAATTCCAAGTAAATTCTGCAAGCAAAAGATGTGGAACTAGTGAATACATAGTGCATCCTGATAAGGGATTTATCTTCAACATTTTCCTCTGCGGAAGATGTCAAATCTAGAGAGCCCAGAGTCTTCGCAGTTGACATCGAAACTTATCGGAGGCTCGCAATCCCACCACTCAGCCATGGGATCGTGGTTTCGGCATATTCGAAAATCCTCACATTATAAAATTATTTTATTAGTTTTAGTTTTACTCTTCTCATTGACATTTTTTGCTCATAGAAGTTTGCGCAATGTAAGTTTGTTTTTAGATGAAAATGTTTTAAAATAGCTCAGTTCGATTAAAATCGATTTCCAGCCCGACAGTGATGATCCAACAAATGATATTCATAGATCACGTTCCCAATTGGATGCGTATGAGGACTTTAGCAGCATGCGAGCCAGTGACCTGAAGTTGAGGATAGAGGAAATGCTTCGAATCAAAGTATGTGTTCATGTCATGCAGAATTGTAGTGATAAAATGTTGAATTATTGATAAGCTTAAATAATGCATGAGTATGTGATGTGGTCATTCCACATTCAGGTCAGATTAAGACGTGGGCGCTGCAGCAACATTGAACATTAATCATTCATATGTACTGCGAAGGCAGTGTGAACTCTGGTGTTCTTTTTGCAATTAGAAAATGTATAATTTTCATGTGTATCATAAAGAAAAGCCAGATTTGAAGATCGATTTAATTTGGAAAGAGTCGCTCGCATGTTTGTGCTACTTGTTCGAAGAAAGCAGCAACAGTCTCCTTAATATTTTAAAACTGTTTGCCGGAAAGATAGTCTGGCAAATGTGTCACCATTTCTTGTTTGCTGTTCAACAATCTTTCCTTAATTTGCAATACTTTGCGATAGTTGGACTGCAAACAAAGTACTTTATCTCTAATTTAAAATCAAATGTCACCGAATCGTTAAATGGCACGCACTTTGCAAAAATACGTCAGTAGTGTATCAGATATGATGTTCTGTAGAAATAAACATACTTGACAACGATTCTTCTGTGTTTACTTGTCTGTTGTCTCTGACTTTTTTTAAATTTAAATTTATAGAGTAGCAAACATTGTAATTACAAACGATAAGCATGCACAATGAAATAATATCATCGTTCAACATGTTCTGTAATAAGAACAAACAGAGTTTCTTAAGCAAATTTTCACTAGAACACAAAAAATCGACCTTCAATTTTCTCTATCACAGATACATTTTTTGCTATAATTTATTGTGTTTTTTAGTCAATTTAAATCATATACCAATGTTTTTCACGTTACACTTTAAAATGTTTTTGCGGATGTTTTACGGCGATTTTTATTTCTGCGGCATCTCAGAGTAATGCTCAGCAGGAATCAACAACAATAATAGGACTTCATTTACCTTGGTATCGTTTTTTCATTGCTGCGAATTACTGGTGATCTTTGTACCATGTTTACTTACTAAAAGAAAAAAAGGTGATAAGCAATTTCTGTTTAGCTTTTGAGTGGCGAAATCAATCTGAAACACTCAAAAATTCGTTATTTTGGGGCGAGGAATGTTTTACAGTGGGAGAGCTGAGTGTAAGCCACCTGTTTTTTGAAAATGACTTAGTCATCCTCACATCCTTTTAGACGGAACTCCAGCGTGCGCTAGATAGGTTTGTGGCTATTTTTTCCGATGCTGGGATGAAGGCCAATGTGGACAAGTCCGAGGTTATGGTTATTTCCAGAACGGCTGTTAGTGGAGTCCCATTGAAACAGGCGGTGAAGTTTAAATATCTCGGGCTCTTTTTCACGGGTGATTGGAGGAGCAAAATTGAGTTTTTTTTGTAGGATTGGCGAAGTTGGGTCAACTTTGAAACAGCTTCGAAGATATGTAATTAGGAAGGTCGAGCCACCGAAGTCTCAACTGGCTATTTGCTCCAACTCTCACCTGTGGTCATGAAATTTGGGTAATGACCGAAAAAATTAAATCGCGAATACAAGTTGCCGAAATGAGATTTCTTCGTGCGTGGAGATCGATGTTAAGCAGCTGCTTCTTCGACCAAAAAGGACTATACTTCGATAGTCTGGTCACGTGGCACGAATGTCCTCATCACTTCCGAGGTGCGCCGTGAATCCAATTCGCGCGACCGCTCGAAAGACCCAGGACAAGATGGTGGGATCAGGTCCAAAAGCTCGCCTGGTCACGCTTGGGCATACCTACTGAGTTAGAGTCGGCGGGAGAGGATCGAGTTGCCTGTAGATCACATATGGGTGCGCTGCCTCCGCGACCCTTTTAGTGGATCATGCATCCGAAAATGTACGTATATGTATGTTTGTACACTCAATTGAAATTTTCATGTCACAAAATATGTGTTGAACAGTGTATTCAGTCATGGATGTGCCAGCGTAGTGCTTGTAAAAGGTTCCTGTTTTTGCAGTAAGCGTTTAGAGCTGTACTTCTTCTTTTGCAGACGCTACAGTCCGGAGTGGACTTGGGCCAATCAACATGTCTCGTTACTTAGCACGGTCTTGTGCTTGGCGCCTCCAATTTCCTACACCCCACTGATAGAGGCATTTATCCAGCTGGTCACGTTACCCGAGGCTAGGTCTTTCCCTACTGCGTCTTCTCTCAGAATTGGACTCGAAGACTCGAGCTGGAGCGTTAATGTCTATTCGGTCTCCATGACCTAACCATCTTCGCCGAGACATTCGACTTCGTTTGACAAGGTCGATATCATTATACAGTTCGCTTATGTATAAATAGTCCTTGGTAGAGAGGGCTTTACTTTTCAGTTGCCGTCTAAGCCCAAAGACACAGCAATTGACCAGAGTTATCCTTCGTTTCATTTTCGCGGCCGTATAGTTGGCGGAATTCACCTCGGAGCAGAGGTAGACTAATTCCTCGAAATTAAACCTGTCTATTATGACGTTTTGATCAAGACGTCGGTTTTTGTAGACATCATATATTTCGTCTTCCTTCCATTTCGTTAAGTAAGAGCCATCTAAGCCGCTTCCTTTTCGACAGTCGCAAATCCCCTACTGGCCGTTTAGATCTTCCGGTGATGTCAACGTCGTCGGCATATGTGAGTAGTCGCACAGACTTGTGGAATATCATGTCTCTGGTGTTCACGTTTGAGTTGCGCACGATCTCCAGAACTTATGTTAAAGAAGTCGCATTACAGTGCCTTGTCAAAACTTTCCTTGACATCGAAGATCTCAGTGAGGTCGTTACCAACCTTTACGAAGCAGCAGCCCTTCTTCATCGTTAATCTGCAAAGACGGACAAGTTTTGCATGATGCAAAGACTAAACAATGCGCTATATAGCTTGTCTCTATAAATACGCGGTGTAAATTCCATAATTAGGTGGTGAGTATCGATCTGGAACTCTTGGGTTTTCTAAAGCTTTGCTATACCAGAAAAATTAAAGATTCTCCTTTAAGATAAACTAATTTTGTTATGCTTCCTTAAAGTAAACATCTTGTCCTTACGCACTTTTTGTTTAGTAACTTATTCTTTTGATTTTAAGAATCCATAGAGATGGCGCTCCCATTAAAATAAACATAAAACAGTCAATAGATAGTCATTTCTGTTGATTTTCAGAAACCCTGAATCGACTTGACAATCCCCTTTTGCCTGCCAGACATTTCTTTTGATTTCCAGAATCCACACCCAGATTTGACAATCCTTTTTGACTCTATAATTTTTTTTCTTGTTTCAGAACACAGTTTCCATCGAACTGCGCGAACTCGAGTCTCGACGACAAAAACTTCAATCAGACATTGGCAAGTACAACCAGAAAATCGAGGATCTCAAGCAAGAGCTTCTACGTGAACAAACCGAATTGGAACGGCTAAAAATCTCAGTTGAACAAGCTCAAGTGGCGCAGCGTGAAGCTGTACAGCGTAATACTCCTGATTTGGCACTGCCTAAGGCAATATATCCTGATTCATATCCAAAAATCGGCACGGGACTCTCGAGACAGGCTGTGGCTGAATGCGAAATGTACAATTGCTTCGATCACTCGCGGTGTAGCCTCACGTCAGGATTTCCTGTTTACCTCTACGATCCAGACGAGTACAGTGTGCTTTCACTGGGCTATGATATTGACGGGTTTCTGAAGACAACCATCAAACAAACCCTCGGTTACAATGCGCATATCGTCAAGGATCCGAAGATAGCGTGTGTGTACTTAGTGCTCGTTGGTGAGGCCATGTACGAAAGCGATGTGATCAAGAGCAATCGATATCTGGGAAAGGAAGACGAGAAGGAAAACGAGGTGGCCAAGAGCAATCCGTTGGACATGGCGAAGCTGTATAAGCTCCCGTATTGGGGTGGTGATGGAAAGAACCACGTTCTGTTGAATCTGGCCCGTAGAGACTTGACCTCAGTCGGGACGAATATTCTCAGCAAGCAGAATACGATGAGGGCCATCATCGTGCAATCATCATTTGACCGGTCGCAGTTTCGAAGGGGATACGATTTGGTGGTACCTCCTGTCCTGGGTCCACCCGGAGGCGATGTTTGGCAAGAATGTGCTCCAATGGTTCCTGCCAGGCGGTTGTATTTGCTCACCTTCCAAGGAGAGCTTCGGCCACTCGAGAGTACACCGGTGATGAGTTCTTTAGACGAATTCATTCTGGAGCATTTGAATGACATGTCGAAGGGATCGACGCAGGATAAGTTCCTTCTGCAGTTCGAGTGCATCCCAGCGACTGAGCAACACGACGAGGATTCACAGAGTGATTGGGTTTTGTGTGGAACCGATTCCTCGAGAAGGAATGTGCTTAAGGATTCTACGTTTGCTTTGATTGTCCCCCCGCCGGGCGGCTATCGTGTGAGTTCGACTCTAATGTTAGCCAGATTGTACGAGGCTCTGCGCTCTGGAGCGATCCCGGTGATTTTGGGAGCTGATGAGATACGTTTGCCGTACGAGGATACAATTGATTGGAAGAGAATTTGTTTGATGCTCCCAAAGGCTCGCATCACTGAACTGCATTTCCTTCTACGAGCTGTGCAAGACGCCGATCTGCTGATGATGCGTCGCCAAGGCAGACTAATCTGGGAGCGTTATCTCAGCTCCGTTCAGGCCACAGTGGACACGATAATCGCCAGCCTCCGAGATCGATTAGGAATTCCGCCACGGCCAGTTCCTCCAATAGTAGCACAATCTGTCTTCAACAACACGTTCATCCCGCTGAAATCAGATCCCCCAGTCGCTGACGCTGAGCCAGAAGAGTCGTTGGGACCCATCGAGCCTCCGCATCCCAGCCCGCAATTCCGGAGGAACTACACAATCCTTCGAACGCAATCGAGGGAGTCCTGGAACGATTGGGTCGATCCATTCTACTTGTACCCTCAGCTGCCATTTGATCCAGTTTTGCCATCGGAAGCAAAGTTCCAAGGCTCCCACATGGGATTCCGTCCGATTGGAAAGGGAAGCGGTGGAGCTGGAAAGGAGTTCAGTGAGGCACTGGGTGGCAACTATCCACGGGAGCAGTTTACCATTGTCATGCTAACCTATGAGCGAGAGCAAGTGTTGATGGACTCACTGGGTCGGTTGTATGGACTGCCATACCTCCACAAGGTAGTCGTTGTCTGGAATTCTCCAAAGCCCCCGCTGGACGATCTTCGTTGGCCGGATATTGGTGTGCCAGTCTCTGTGGTGCGTGCACCGAGAAATTCCCTCAACAATCGCTTCCTTCCGTTCGATGTGATTGAGACAGAGGCAGTACTCTCGGTGGACGACGATGCACACTTACGTCACGATGAGATTCTCTTTGGCTTTCGCGTTTGGCGCGAGCACCGCGATAGGGTAGTTGGTTTCCCAGGTCGCTTCCATGCTTGGGACTTAAACACAAACAACAACTGGAACTACAACTCCAATTACAGCTGCGAGCTGAGCATGGTCCTCACAGGAGCCGCCTTTGTGCACAAGTACTACCTGTATTTGTACACATACTATCTCCCACAAGCCGTTCGCGATAAAGTAGATGAATACATGAATTGCGAAGACATCGCAATGAATTTTCTAGTCTCCCACATAACAAGGAAGCCACCGGTGAAGGTAACGTCGCGTTGGACTTTCCGCTGCCCCGGTTGTCCGGTGTCACTCAGCGAAGATGACACACACTTTCAGGAACGACACAAATGCATAAATTTCTTCGCACAGGTTTGAGAGTTTTACACATGAATATTCTGATCTTTCAAAATTTGTTTCTATTTTTTTTAGGTATTTGGATACACGCCGTTACTGAATACACAATATCGGGCCGATTCAATACTCTTTAAGACTAGAATACCACACGACAAGCAAAAATGTTTCAAATATATTTAAAGATTCCTAACGATCAACATAAAGTGATAAGAAAGATATGAAATACGATGGTACGATCGAGAGAATATGCAATTTCTTTTGATATCTATGTATGTGTCATCTAGATTATAAGGACGAGATTAAGTTTATAGTCTTAACAAATCTATTTAGTGTTTAGGTAAAAAATACAATTTGTTTTATGTGATTACATTTTTAAGACTCATTAAATGGACATTTTAAAATCTTACAAGAATTTATGTGTTTGTTTTTTGAAGTTTTGTGTGGGGGAAATACTCTAGAAAGCTAAGGTCTTAGGCAGGTATGACCTCCGTAGGTTGGCCCCATGCGCTGTTACTCATCCGGTTTATCCCGAAAGTGATTCGATTGCTTAGTAGTTTCCTGCAAATAAAAGTGGTCGCAAAGAACAACATTGAAAGATAAAATTGAAACTGTTTCGGTTTTTACATCAGAATCTGGAATGACTGTACTATCTTAAACAAATTTTAAACGAAATTAAATATATATTTATTCAATATATTTTTTGTTACTTTCTGATATTTAGACAAGTTTTCAGAACGATCTTCTGAAAACTTGAAAACAGTGACCACAGGTTTGGCTGCGATTCGTAAAATAAAGCACATATTTTCCCTAGGTTGACCTAAGCGCAGTTGATCCAGTACGTCCACAGTAGACAATTCACCTAAAAGGCTATTGTGTGCAAAAGTCTAGAGTTAAATTTGAAGTTTAGCTTACTAAAGACAAGTTTGAGTTTAGTATTTGCAGTTATAATTTTTAAGTTTAAGCATCAACGCTTGCTCTTTCGAGAGGAAAATATTGCGTCGAGTATTCTGTTTTATCTGTGAGAATGAATGGATGGTAAGACACAATCTCAAAGGCGAAAACCCATAAACTAGAGCGACTCAGCTAAACAAAACCAAACAAGGGGGCACCTAAGAAAGTCTTTCAATCTGAGCATCCTGGTTCCTGGTTAGAAAAGAAAGACTTGTAAGACAGCTTGTCCTTTCGGATTAGAGGTAGCTTGGCAAGACCCGGATTTGAAAATCTAACCAGTCAGGAACAGGTCCTTCAAATAGAACAGAGATTATGAAGAAACTTCATAGTTTAAGATCAGAATTAAATGTGGCAGAAGGTATGAATCTTCGTTCTGTCAGAGTTTCTAAATCTTATTCAAACAAATAGGAATCAGGTTAAAATAATAATAATAGGGTGGTGCTACAGCTCGTTAAGGGCCAGACCCTAGACGTTTCGTGCCTCCATTGTGTTGTGGGTGGTACAATTTAACACTTGTGAAGGGGACCTACTGTTTAATGCCGGTTCCGAATGGCAAGATGCGAAAGCTTTTCATGACAGAAGTACTACAGACAGATTGTAAGTAATCAGGTTATGCATGCTAAAATGAGTTATGGAAAAAAATCCACTGTTTGTGTTTAAGATCAAAAGGCTAGTCTAGGGACAGAAAAAACTTAGCAGCTTAACCCTTTAGCCCTGCATGGCACATAAATGTACCAGCAAAAGTTCAAACAACCGTAGAATATCTCATTTACATCAGAATTGGTTCATATTATCACCAAATTGTACGACATTTTTTACTTCAAACTTGCTTATTCGAATTGCGGGCCGAAAGGGTTAAGCAATTGAAATGAACGTGGACATGTCATGCGAATTTGTCAGATGATATCAAAAGCAAAATAAAATATGGAAACGACGAATAAACGAGTGAAGAAAATGAATTTGAGAAAATAATCGTGGAATAAGCCGCCAGACAGAGACAATCTGTTTTGCGTTTAGTTCTTTTACCTTTATCAGTCTCTCGGATGATTTTTTTTTTGACTAAGAAGCAGTCTTTTTTAAACATATTCTAAGATATGCTACGAACAGGAATCTATCAGTTTATCTCTTTTTCCAAATCGAACACAGGAAGTGCTGTCCAGTGCCTTGTTATTCCTATGGAATGTTTGACATTCGAATACGGCTTTGTAATCTTTGGTTTGAATTGTTATTTATTTAGGTAGTACACAATTATATAACGATAGGAAGGCGGACCATTAAGAACATAGGTTTGAAAGTGGTTAACGTGCTCTAGGAATGCATAAAGAATAAAAGAGAAACGGCTGGCTGCTTTGGTCCTATTTTTATTCAGAGAAAGGTTATGATAGTTAAAGTGAAACGAATAAAAGAGAAATAGTAAGCTGACTTAGTCCTTTTGTTCTCTTAAGTGAATTCAGATAGTTGGAGTCAACTTTTCAGATAATTTTGCATCCCTCATCAGTTTGCTGTTTGAAATACATACAGCTTCAATCAGTGAAAATTTAATTTACAAGTGTTCCAGATTATGAGCTCACGATGTGACGCCATCTTCATTTCCCGATGAAAACTCCAACCAAAAAAAAAACAGACAGAAAACATCCCGAAGCAAAAAAATCAATTCCCTTTCAATGAAAGGAATAAAACACCGATGTTTATTTTTATTTTTTTATAGCTTTATTTATTTATCCAGTTAAATCCACACACATTCCATAATCCATTTATTTTATTTTATATATATTATAATAATGCTGCCATATAACTAAATTATTTAAAATTAATCCTTAATAATAATTTACGACACGATCTACAATCTATCTTGTTGTTGTTGGTTGCAGGAGGTGAAGGAGGGCGTAAGAAAAAAACAAATAAAGCAAATTTGGTTTTCACTTTCTCTTTATTCATTTTTCAAAAAAAAAAAAATGTTTTCTTTTTCCATTTCAAATATATTCTCGCTTACTCTCAGCATCAATCAAACTAATTAAGTTCATCATAGAAAATTTTTTATCACATTTTTGTTTTGTCTTGTATTGTGTTATTTTATTTTTTTTAAACTATAAACAAAATATCTTATTATTGTTGTTCTGCTACCATTGGTTAAGATTATGAATAAAACTTAGTGTTTAAATTTAGTTTTAGTGTTTTCGTAAATTATGAAAGAGAAAAAAAAGTATGTGATGCTTTATAGTTTTAGAAAATTAAAATAAAGGAAAAAACAAATATGAATATGTAAATAGATATATATATATATATATATGCGTGTATATATAACTAAACAGAAAAAAGTTAGAACAATATGTACACAGAATGTGTGTAGTTTAATGGGTGGTTTGATTTGCTTGTGTAAATTTCAGTTCATAATTTAAAATTAAGTTTTCTTAAAAAGAGTTTCAAGAGGTGAAACAAAAGAAAAATATGATTGTTAGTTTTCTTTTATTTGTTTTTTCTTTTCTTTTTTTTGTTAAATAAAAATATTAAAAACTATTTTGTATTTAAGCATCTAAATTAAGGTATTTACAAAGGAAACAAATAAATAGAAGAGGATATTATTTATATATAGTTATGGTGATTGGATGAAATTAAGAATTGATTACATAATCGAACATAGACCGGACGCCTCCAGGCCACATTCGATTTTTTTAACCTTTTTCAGTTGAACATTTTGTAGCTCTTGCTTAAGAGTGTAGGTTGGTTCCTCTTCCTCAGCTGCCACCATTGGTGATTTTGTTGTTAGTGCTGATGATGGCAGCGGAGGAGTTGCACGCTCCTTTGTGCTGCTACTACCGCTAATACTACTACTGCTAGTACTACTACTCGAACCAATTACTGGTATACTACTGGGGAATGCCTCCATATTCGCTGGCCCAGTTGTAGTATGGGAGGTGATTACCTGAATTACATTTGTATTATTCGAGGAGGCAACTGTCGCTGTGTTACCATTTGCAGCAGATAAAGCTGGATTGCACAATGACGGAATAGTGGAGAAGGCCGAATGGCCAGAAAATAATGAACCACTTGATCCGTTACCGCCACCACCAACACCACCCAATGCGACTGGCGGCAATCCTGTTATGGTGCTAATTGTTGTAGCACCACTGCAAAGGACTGGAATTGTGGATATATTACTAACACTACCACCACTTGTGGTAGATTTCAGTTCGTTTTGATTAAGACTATTCGATTTTGTTGTTGTTGTAGTAGAAGTACTATTATTTGAGGTTACAATATTCTTAGTCATGTTAATTTTAATTTTATTTACACCGACCAGTGCTGTGTTTGTCGATATTGGATTATCATTTGGCTCCAAATTACCATCCATTGAGTTAGTTGCTTCGGGTAATTCTATTGCGATCGTTGGTGCTGTAGCTTCTGCTGTTTGTAAAATTGGCGGTTGGGATAAATCTGCAGAGGCATCAGCGACAATTGGCGATGGCGTTGGCGAGGAGACTGTTGATGATATTGTTCGTGTTGCTGTGTTTTCATCTGCAAAATTAAAAAAGTCACAAGTTAAATAGAAAAGTGTTTGGAATTCTTTAAATTAAGTTTCTTACCGCTGCTCTGAATAGAAATCTCCTCCTCTGGGATGAGTACAATTCCAACATCCTCGAAGCCATCATCTTCTTCATCGTCGTCTTTTGGTTCCTCTTTAATTTTAATATTGAGCAGCGATGACTGTGATGTCTCATCTGTTACGGATGGTTTCTCAACATAAGTATCCAAATCGGTGAATGGTATATTCGGCTCTTGAATTTCTACATCTGACTCCATTGTTTCATTCACCGGCACCACAGTATTATCATCAGCAACACCACCCATTTCTTCTCTACTCATATTTACAGGGATGTATTCCTCATCATCCTCAATTTCTGTGATGGAGGGCTCTTCGGTCGGTACGACAATGACATCGTCATCGTCTTCATCATCCGGAATATCTTTTGTTTCGGGTTTTGCGTCTGGAAAAGAACGTTTAAGATAATCTGGACCAGGAAAAGGGATTCTAAACTTACCATCCACATTTTCTGTTTTAATGAAAGCTACGTCAACAGCATTATCATCCTCAATCGTGATCTCAGCGAGATGTGTTGGCTCTTCAACTTTCGTTTCAGTCTCTGGTTCTGGCGGGTTAAGGGATGCCTAGAAAAATGTTGAAAATTATTAGAATTTATTGTTTTTGCGTGAATGTCCAGCCGAAACAACGAAAGAATTCTGTTCCAATATATCATGAGCAAATAAAACATAAAGGCCTTGAATAAGTGGTCTTCCTCGGTCAGAATCTTGTATGCAATTGAATCTTGTTTGAAGTATGAATAGCACCAAAGTTTATAAAAGGATTAACTCCAGCACAGTACTCAAACTGCTCGAGGCACTAAAGAAAACTTCACCAGACACATATATTAACTGCATCTGATACCACCACACGGACTACAAAAGCAACTGCCTTTATTTACAGAAAAGCATACTTTTGCGTTACTGCTCCAGAAAAACATCTATCAAAACAAAATTCACAAAACAATACATACCTTGTAGTCTTCGTAACAAAGCGGATGATAGATTTTATCTTCCACTCGGATTGCAGCACGTAAATGCCATTCCTCCAGGTCCTCGTTATAGAATTGCTCGAATTTTTCCTGGCACATATCACAAGCTCGATCAACATCACCCGGTTCAGCTGGACAACTGGGAATAGGAGAGTTCGATGCACGTTGATTTGAACTCTCATCGATGCTGTCCAAATCGACTTGTTGGGATTCGAAGAAGTTCTTCTCACGATCCTCAAGATCCTCGACCTCTTCGTATTGCAACCAATCTGAGATTTCGTAGTACCACTTTCTGGAGTGTGCCTTCCGTGATGAATCACGTTCTCTCCTGTTTTGACGGAAATGCCAATCTAAATGCTGACTGTATTTGATGGTCTGTTCGGGAGGGAACCGAACTCCGCAACTGCTGCACTGCATTCCAGAGAATAGTGTGTCGATGATAGCTGCCTGGCGACTTTTGACTGTCTCGGGGACTAGGAGATCAACCGGTTTTATCGGCTCCAATTCCTTTGGACTCTTCGGCTCTGATATGCTCTTTGGAGTTTTAGCATCTGTACCACCGCTGGTGTTGGTGATTGTGTTGATAATTCCAGATGATATGAGTTTTTGGAACAGCTCGTCGATATTGACGTTCGGCAGTATTGGAGCTATGCCTGGTATGACAGAGGTTGTCGCCGAAATGGCTGGTAGTGGAGGAGAAACTACAGGTGGCAGCGCAGCCGCACCGGAATCAGGTTCAACAGGCTGCAGAGCAGGGTTTTGTGCCTCACTTGGTAGAGGCACGACAGGGCCTACCGCAGGAACTGCTTCAATCGCTGGGGGTTGCATTTTCAGGTACTTCATTCCCTTAATTCCATGTTGACCGGGAACAATTCCAGAAGGCAGTGCTCCGAAACGCACAAAGTACTTCCGGCCGCCGAGTATCATGCTCTTCGGCAGTCCTCCGTATTCGACGTGCATCGGTTCGTTGTTGATGACCACGGTTTTCAGATTGTCGGCGAATTCCAACACGTGCTGTTTGCCGTCCAAGGTGAAGGTCTGCGGATCAGCATCTAGGAAGATTGGAATGATGTTCCTTGCATCGACGATCATGTTGATTTTTCCCACAACCAAATCTCTTCTCAGAATGCCAATATGGACTTGGGGTGGTGGACCCTCTGCTTGCAGTAAATGCATTTTGCTGTTGATGGGGATCGGCATGGCCGGGCCTCCGAAGTACACCTCATACCAATTCTCATCGATGTAGAGCTCACGCGATGGGAATGCGAATCGCATCCGGTGAGGTTCGCCATCAATTGAGACTTCCTTGTAGTCTTCGTTGAAGTTCAATACGATTGTTTCCTTGTTGTCTATGGTGATGGTTCTTGTGCCAGGCTGGAATCCAATCTCCCTCGGCTGGTCCCAGTCCATGAAGACAATCGCAACGTCGCCATAGAAACGGATCTCCTTCGTGCGTCCGTCGATTGTGATTGTGCGCACAACGTCCGCTTGTGGATTATCGATGGAATTGCAAGGTTTAGGTATCAAAATTGCTGGTGGCTGGGGTGGTCCTGAAATCGCAGCTGGCGGTGCATGTGGACGAGGTTGTGCAGTGCCATTGAACACGCTGCTTGGATTTTGCCACGGGCTCGGGATGGCCATTCGGTTGTTGAATGGTGGCCTGTTGCCACCATGCGCTGAGCTAGCTCCGAATCGCTGTCTTTGCGGTTGCGTTTGCGATGAAGGCAGATTACTATTTACAGGTTGTGAGGGGGCTGACCACTTCGACACCTTAACCCGCTTCTCCTTCTCTCCATTACCAATACTTTGCTGTTTCGATGGTGGTGCTGAGTCTGCGTTCTCCTGTGAACTATCATCCACAAGGATGGGAGAATCTTTTGCATCGTTGTTTTCGAGACTTGCAGCGGCGGCTGCTTGTTGTTGCTCCTTCGACAATTTTGGAATTCGTTTCTTGTGAACAGCTTCACGAGCCATTCTCTCCGGATCGACTGGTGGGGCATCGGCTGTTTGCTCACTCGAACTGAGAGACTCAAGACGCTTAGCAGCATTTAGTTTATTTGTTTCATTTATTTGCATAACAGTTTTAACTAAATTGTGATACTGATCCTCATTAATGCTTCTAGCTTCAAGAAGCTCTTGAGCTTGGCTAATGATTGTACGAATCTTCGTATCGTTGCATTCCTGTGAAGCGCTCTCGTCTTGCAGCTCGGCAATTTTGAACTTTTGAGACAATTCCTTGTGGGTTTTTTCTGCAAATTTAAAGTGAGAGAGTTAGAAGAATGAAAATTATAGTCGTACAAGTATAACTTACCCATCTTGTTGAATTTAGCTGCTTTTGCTAACTTTGCCCGGACGTCATCTAAACTCGATTTACTCGGTGATATTTTCGTTGCTGGCGATGAACCCTGAAAAAATTTAAAAACGACCCCAGCTTGTAACGACGTAAATTGTAAGGATTCTTTGCAACTTACCTTAACCTTGGCCCAGTTTTCCTTCTCACTGGAAATAACTGGCGGTGGTGGAGGGGTCATTATGCCGGTGTTTTGATTCAAAATCACAGTCGGAATCACAGTTCTTAAGTCAACGTCCTCAGTGCCGAATAAACTGGGGAAAATTGTGTAGTTTTAGTATATCGTATTGTATAAAATGGGTGATTGGGTATTTTATTGGGAAGGAGAGTTTGTAGGTTGTTTGCAAAGTTCCGGTCAGCTATCATCGGGCGGATTTATTTTTAGAACCAATTACTCTTTTCTTAAAATGTATTTTCTAAAGGATTCTTAAGTTAAATTATAGCTTTCTGTGAAGAGTAAACAGAACAGAAGTTTTCAAAGATAGGTTTTAAAATCTGAACTTGAACAAAATGATGAAACCGAAATTAAACATCATTTAAGATGTATTTTAAAAAAAAAGGCCCAGTTTTGGTCTAAGTGTATTAAATTTTTAAAGAAAAAAAAAAAAAAAAGAAATTATTTCAAAATTCTCCAAAGCCAGATATCTAAAAGCAATGTCTTGAAAAATGTTCCGTGATTTAAGCCGAAGAGTAATTTGTTTCAATAAGAAAGACACATACACGATCGTTTTACACTTAAATTAAATTCTAAACACTTAAGGTTGTACACCTTCAAGAATTCACATTCAACAGCATGCATAAATAAAATAGAGTTACGCGCTTTGTAACCGATTACTAAAAACGCACACTTTTAGAAGGATCAACGTTTCATTTAACACTTTCCCGCTTATTGCACATACTCCAAACATTTACCAAATCAACCAGTGCTTAGTTTGCTTCTTTAAATTCCTTAACTCCAAAAATAAATCCATATAAAGAAAATATAAAGAAAAATTAACTCACCCATCCATTTTGCCGGATTTACTCCTCTTAGCGGTGGGTTCTCCAGCATCTTCTTCAGTCGACGAACGTTTCTTATCACCAATTGGTTTACCGTTAAGAACAGCATTTTCCTCCTTGCGATTATCTTCGATTTTGAGTTCAATTTTAATCGAGTCAGTCACCTTCACATCGAGTTGGTTGGCATCATTACGGTTGCTAGCGTTGGTGCTGTTGTTGTTTCCATTGCTTGCCGTAGGTATTTCTGCAGATTTTTCTAATTTATTAATCGATTGTACAACATTCGCTGATGAAGAAGTAGTAGTAGCCTGATGAGCATTACTTGTATTTCTTTGAAATTGTCTTAAGTCAACATCCCTTACAGAATGAATCGCTTCTAAATCTATAAACAATTATTTATCGATTGTTGTTGTTATAAACAAAATAAGGAGTATTTCATTTTATTATTATTTTGTTTTTTTATTATAATTATTCAATGTGAAATATTCGGTTCGAGAGAGGTAGAAAAAGAGTGAGAGAGAGTGAGACATCCGAAGCGATTGTTTTTTTTTTTTTAAATTAAAACAAAACTAAATGTCCCTTAGTAAAAAAATGTAAAAATCGCGAAATATTTAAACGGCTTTACTGGCAAAAATATATTTTATATAAAATGTTTGTGGTTTGAAAAAAATCGTTTTTATTTATTTTTTCTGTTTCTGTTTATTACTTAACAACTAAGTTATATTTATATTTTTTTCTTTTGTTTAAATTTTATAAACTTGTACAATTTTTACATTTAGCAAGAAAAAAATGGATAAATCTTTGTGATTTGTTTTTTAATTTTGTTTCCCGCGGAGCAGAGCACATTAAGTCGAATAAAAGGAGATTGAGAGAATGGAAAAAGGTCGGAAGAGAATTCTTTTTTTTCTTTTGCAAATGAAAAACAAAATAATTATAAAAACCCAACAAAATTTGACGCGTGCAACATTCAAGAATAAAAACAACAAATCCAGTTTTTATATTTTATTTCGTCATCTCATCATTAATCAGTTTTATGTTTGTACTTAGAGAGAGAGAGAGAGAAAAACTTGTAGAAATTGAGAGCTATCTTCCCTTATTTTCGCATCCTGACAGCGCACTAGAATGGACATTAATCTAGGTCTGCCAATTGGATCACCTGAGGGATGCGATAACGCACGAGTAAAATAAAGCAAATCAAATATTCCCACAACATTGAACACTCAGTCATTCATGTTATGCCCAATTCAGTGTCTAATGAAACTAGCGACGGAAGAAACCTCATTGCTGTCCCGAATCTTGTGGATGATGGTGGTCGTAGCTGGACCATCATCGTGATCAAAATGTGCACTACTTCGGGGATAATTCTA
The DNA here is from genome assembly GCA_905187475.1 of Syritta pipiens. Taxonomy (NCBI): domain Eukaryota; kingdom Metazoa; phylum Arthropoda; class Insecta; order Diptera; family Syrphidae; genus Syritta; species Syritta pipiens. The sequence goes on from LR994571.1 coordinate 69,300,320, forward strand.
CGGAAACTCTCTTTTCGAAACGTAATTGTAGAAATACTAATTGTAAATTTTATAGAATCATTCTTACTTTGATCTAAACTTTTAGCAGTAACGTTGGTAGTTAGTTGTTCGTGCTCTGGAACAGAGAAATCGATGGTGGCCTTTGCTGGTAGTACTTTCTCCTCTGGTTCCAGTTTCTGGAGGATTGCATCCATGGACGGTGGTGGTGGCGGCATGATAGATTTCCTGTCTTCCGCGACGGCAGATTCCATTTTAATCGAAGGAAGCGGGGCGAGTCGCGGCCGTTTATCTGGGTGAATGATGCGCAGGTCAACATCCTTGGACGCAGTCGGAGATGGAGAGCGTGACTTATGCTTGCGACCGGAGTAGCTTCTTGATGATTTTCCAGAAGACACAGATTTCGATTTTGAATCCTTATACTTGTTCGGTGAGGATGCTGGCGAATTGGATTTTTTCTTAATTGCCTCGCTCGTGTTTTCTGGTTCCTCTTCAATTTTCGGGCAAGACGAAGAGTATTTTGTGTCACTACTCCTACTGTTGCTGCTGCCCTTTCTCCGATCTGAGTTAGACTTACTGTTGCTGATGCCGCGTCGGTCCTTATCTCTCGAACTGCTGCCGCTGCGGTTAGATGATCGTGCAGACGATGACCTCGCTCGTGTAGGTGACTTACTTTCACTGCGTGACCTACTTCCGCCTCGTTTGCTTCGACTCGAAGCGCTCGATGACTTCGCCCTGCCGCCACTACCGCCATCCGATTGTTCCTCCTCGCTGCGTGACTTCGACGAACGATCGTGTGTGATGGCCCGATCCCTCGATGATCGATCATGATTTGACCTATCGTTGTTCTCTCGACGTTTAGTCGAACGAGAATCAAACGATTTTGAATTTCTATACGACGAAGCTGATCCTTGGTTGTTATTATTGCTCTGATTTGCCGTCACTGGCTGAGGCTGAGCTATCACTTGTGGAATGGTTACTCCACCTCCAGGTGGTGGTGGTGTAAACTTTGCTTTCACATCTAATTGCGATGGTACTGGCTTCTCTTGAGCTGGAGGTTGTGATTGCTGCTGCTGTTGCTGTTGTTGTTGACGAGCAAGTCGTGGATCACGATGACGTATAGTATTCAACAAAAGTGGATTAACCGGATGTACCTTTGGTTTCTGTTGGTGTAAAGATTGTGGCGTTACACCTGGTGGATAACCCTGTAAATAAAATTAATAATTATTATCATTTATCGTTACGTTACAAATAAAATTGATAAGCTAACAACTGTGCAAAGGTTTTAAATAAAATTTATCGATTGATTGATATTGTGTTAAGTTAATTATAGAAACAAAATTCATCTTTGAAAATAATGAGAACAATACATTGGCCTACAGAAAATAGTGATTTGTTTTAAAAAATAGAATACATTAGGAAGGTATTATTTAGGGATAGAGGTATGACATCAGAGCACAGATGATGTGGACTTATGTTTAATCGGAGTTAACACCACAAAAGTTTTTTGTTGTGCTTATCTATCGTGACATAAAACACTTCATTCAGTGCATTGCAATTATATGAGATTATAAAATATGAAAATTTTCCAATCCAAAGTTTCACGTAATTTAATCGTGACCGGGAATCGTCAATCAAGTTGTCTCATAACAAATGATCTCATGTAAGAAGAACTGCATGTCAGTTTTTCTTACATGAGATCATATAGTTTTCTAAAAAAAACACCAGCCACTAAACAAATGAACTAATAGTTCCTGTATATGGAAAATTACTTGCAAACCAAATCTATTCTAACCAAAAAATAAAGACTTTGCTTACCTGTGGCATATTCATGTTCATCATATTTGGTGGCGGTTGCCTTGGTCCAGCATTACGATAATTATGAAAAACATTCATTCCACGCGGCGGTACATGATGCACTGGTGCTCCCTGCATCGGGGGCATCGTTTGATGTCGAACTTGTTGTGGATGTTCAGGTCCTGCTTTAACACTTTCAGTCTGTTTGGATAGCTGTTTCTCTTGCTCTTGTAACAGCTTTTTGGTTGCTTCAAGTTCTAATTCTAATTTACGTTTTTCCAACTCTAAAAGTTCACGAGTTTTCACACGAAGTGTTGCCTCCATTTCATTCTGTAACAATTACAAAACAAAATCATATTTAGTTAAACTTATAAACTATCAGTATTTCGACTATTAAGAACTTACCTTCTTTAAAAAATTCGGGTTAACATGAATTGAAGGTGACTTTGTCACCTTTGCGGTTATGGGCCAATTACGATCCATACAATTAACCTTAACATCTAAAGTGTACAGTTTCTGAGCTGTAAACACTTCATTCCATGTCTGACGGAGGATATACATACGTTCGCGAACTTTTTCGCTTACCTTTAAATGAATTAACTGAATTTTAGGTTCTTATATTCGAATTTTATGATTAATTAAAAAAATAATTTAAATACATACCTGTTCAAAAACTCCACAGAATATATTCACTATGCATTGACTGAAGAGCTGGATATATGTACTTTTTACATTTTTCACAATTGAGTCAATCAAATAGAGAATAGGTAGTTTTATATCTGGATGGACCTGTTGTTGTATTTAAAATGAAAAGAAAAAGAAATTGTAAAGAAAAAAATAAAAATGAAAATAAAATAAAAATTTTTCAATGTGTTCCGCTCCATATTTGGATGTCTATAAAGTTGCGTACAACTTGAAAGACATCTTTTGTTTTTTTACTAAATCTGCCAACGTGTCATCTTAATCATGCAGCGGTGACTGCTTTTGTTTACCCTCTACAATGTCGATTCTTTTTACCATGTCAAAAGTCAACAAGTTTTCTACCAAGTCAAAAGCAAAATGCAGCGGTGACTGCTTTTGTTTACCCTCTACAATGTCGATTCTTTTTACCATGTCAAAAGTCAACAAATTTTCTACCAAGTCAAAAGTTACTTTCACCATATTCTCGAATACATCAGAGTCAATCAGGGAGAGTCTGCAAGTAAAACTTAAAGTCTAGCGACCGGAGTCTGGACGGAAGTTATTCGATTGGAATACGAGCAGATTGTTGCAATTACTTTATATCTACAAATCCAAGAAAACCAATTACTATTTCTATTATTATTCATTATTTAAATTTTTTAATACTGTTCAATTATTCAACAGCTTCAGTAAGATATTCAAATGGATGCTAGCAAAGCTAAATATTACTAACAAGTGAGGTTAGAGTCTTCCGCTTAGAATAACTTTGTCGAAAGGCTTAAAAAATTAAAAGGAACCTATTTTTGAGAGGTGGAAGGTCTTAAATGTAGATTAAAAAATAAAAATGAACTTATTTTTTGAGAACTGGAAAATCAACTCAAACAAGTAGTTTTCTTTCGAACTGATGTCAAAGCCATAGCATTATATTCACTTTTTGTAAGACAAACAACATAAGACCCGAATAAAATAAAATGAATTAGTCTTTTTTTTCTCAAGTTTTGAAATTAAATAATCGAATAAAAAAATTAATTTGATTATTAGGTTCGTTGCAGTTAAACTAATCAAACTATAGAGACGGATGGTCTCATCCAATAATCACACTGTCGATGAAGGTTAAATCAATTCTATAGATCTATACAACGGGAATTTGGCAATATTATCATGATTCGAGGTCAACAAAGACCTCTTCAGATAAGACTTTTGGGTCCAGTGAACTAAGAAAATTGCTGACTAATTTCTCAGAAAATTAAAAAATAAAACAAACCGTATTACAGTTTTGTCGAGTAAATGACAATCTGCTGAACGAATAAAGATAGATGTGACTGATAATACACAGAACAACAAACATTTAAAATTACAATACCGAACGAACTGCAACATTCTGGAGACCTAAAGATCTTCAAAAGCAAACAATGGAACAGCTTTTTCCAGAGTGATGAAATAGGAGTTTGTTTCAGCTCATCACGTTACATTAAATAACAGTAGTCTCTGGAGTCTGAGACCTGATCTCAAGTTCAAGTATTCTTTGAAATTCGAAAGATTAGAAAAGAATGATAAAGAGCTGTAAAGAGTTGATTGTGCTATTTAAAGGATGCATTTATTTTGCAAGCAAGTAAGCATTCTGTTGAAGCATTTTTTTAGTAAGTACTCTGTTGAAGCATTTCTTCTTCCTGCTTCTTAAAAAAATGAAACTCAAGAGATTAAAAAATATACATATGTAACTGAAAGCAGCAGTTTTGCATTTATATTGGAAACGACGTCTAATCTGGCAACCGAACATTGAATAAATGAGTAGTTGAAGTCACAAAAAAAAAGCTTGAACACTGATGAATAATGGAACTCGTTTGCATTACACCCTAAATTTAAATAAGGAAACTTCACTTAGGACTAAAATAGAAGATCAAGAGATATAATATAAATTCTACTTCTGTTTTTTTCGGTAGAAAGTCAGCATATACCATATTAAAAAGTAATATTTTAGCTACAACCTAGATAAGAACTACCCTCAGTCGATAAGACCTCAAAAAATATGGCAAATGAGAACACAAAGCAGAATTTACGATGGAATATCAAACCGAAATCGATCAGTTACCATGGAAAATGTTTTAAATGAAATGAAAACAAGTTAATTAACTACCGAAACCTCGTGCTGGAAGAACATTCGAACATTACGCGATAAACTAAAACTACGCAGTCAAAGAGACAAATCGTACCATCAAACCATCCGTTCCGGCCACCTTACGTTTTTTACAAATCAAAAAATTAACTAAAAAAAGATAAAATGATAACAAGTACACAGTAAAGATGTGCAGTTTAAGTTTTTAGTCAGAATATTATCACTGACAAGCTCTTTATATTTTCTCCAATAATTTCTGTGAAAGGAAATCTCTAGTTCTTTTCTTTTTTTTTTTGATTTACATTATTAGGAATTTCTTTTTTTTTTAAGTGTCCTTAGGAAAATTCCTCTACTAGTGTTTTTTTTTTTTTTTCTCATCACAAAACATTTTGAATGAATAACACACTGCCGATGCATTCGCAATTGCTTTGATCTTTGGCTGCTCACCGCTGAACTCAGCTGTTGCTTTGTAAACGAGTGAATTTAGATTTTTCGATTTTCTGTTACAATGGCATTGACTGCACAGAGGCACACGTGCGAGGGGCAGGCGCACACAAGGCCAAAGCAACTGCGCGCATCACGCTTTTGTCTTTTGTTTCACAGCTGCCGTTCGAGGCGCAGATTTCATGTGACAAATTACACTACACAACTATGTTTACCGTTTAAATTAATAAAGGAACAACTATTATTTGTTTGTTTTGATTTTTTTTTTGTATTAACCTTAGCGATGTGCTGTTCGACGACTTTAACGATGACGGCCGCATGCTCGATGTTCTCCTCGGCTAGTATCGTTAGCATGTTTATGAGCGGCTTGCTATTAACATTCAAGTCGGCCAAGCTGGACAGATACTCCTCGGCGACTTTCCGCTCCTTCTGCTCTTTCATTTCGTCCTCCATGGCAATGGCGATGGGAGCGGTTTGTTGCTTCTCGAGGAAAGTCGTTTCGCTCCCTTCCACAGTGATACGAGTTAGTAGTCTCGTAATTTTCTTTGCTGTTTGTCCGTTGATAAAAAAATATGTCGAATTGTTGTGTGATTAGGTTTACTTTTGTTTGCTCATTGCCTGTAACGATAAAAAAAAAGACGGAGGGCACAATTAGACGGGGAAATTGAACACTAATTTGTGGCAGACACATGTGTATATGTGGCTGAGCATATGGAGGAAGAGAGAGTGCGTGGAGTGGGCCTCCATGGGGCTTATGCAATGCGAAGAAAACTGGTAGTGGTGTATTTGGGACAGAAAGCTGAGTATATATTTTTTCTTTGATTTGCTGACGAAAGGAAAAATATGTATAAAGTAGCTCACGTACACACAAAGCGGATTAAGAAAATTTTTTTTTCATCAACCAAACACCAAGTTTTTTTAGGTAAACACACAAAACGCACACTCTATCCTCGAAAAATCACAGAAAATTAAAAGAAATTTATAAATTCTCATCCAATAATCACGCTTCCGATGAGGAAAGAAAAAAAAACTGAGAAATCACAAAATGTCTGCCACCGTTTGTGAAGAAAAAAATTTTAGAGAAAAAAAAAATATTCGTTTTCACTTTTGGGGAAACTTGCCTTTTTGTATAAAAATTATTTTGTGGTTTTCTTGTAAACGACGTTCCTTTATTTATTTAATACACAACTAAAAACTAAAACTTAATATTTAAACGGAGGATTATTGTAGAAAATATTTTCTTTCCACGTAACAATGGAGCTGCGTACTTCTCAAGTGAGTTTTTTCTTCTAAGTGAACTTTCGGAGTCGTCTACTAAATGTTTTATACAGTTTGGGAAGTGTGCTGGTAATTAGGGGAGAATATGGAATTCGGTAATTATGGATGTGTTCAGGTAGAAAAGGATCGTTAAATGATTTAGCTTAATGATTAGGTTTATGATAGAAATTTATGATGTATAATAAAATATATCTAGATTATGGAAAAGGTAATTAATATTTTGATCCAACTTTTGTGCAGGCAAAAAATGCTCTTGGGTTTGCAAGAAAAACTATTCCATTGCATGAAAATACTTGTAAATTAAAAAAAACACTAGAGTAAATTTAATTGAGCTGAAGTGGGTGTCATAAATGTTTTTAGCCTTTTGATTCTGGAAACTTTGTAGATTTAATCATAGTTAGAAGCATTTGTAGGCATTAAGGGGAAAAAGATTGAATTTTCGTAGTTGTAAGATGAATACATTAGTCTCAAGTTATTTATATTTTTTTAATTGTTGGCTCGTGAAATAGACTGCACCAGTATATTCTTCTATTTGCTACGGCTGTCTTAAATTAATTTTATTTGAAATAAAAATAAAAAGATTGCCCGGTTATGGCCAGCTTTTTTGTGCTTCCACAGAGTTGTGCACGGTATAATTTGATACGTATGGTGACATATTTGTGCAGTAAACATAATTCCAAATAACATATTTTTTTGTAGAATCCTCAATACGTAGGATAGCATTTCTTATTTATGTTATCTTAATATTTTGCAGAATAGAACGGAAAAGCTACAGAGCTTCATTAAAAAAAAAAACGACGGAAGTTCAAAAGAATAAAACAAATTGCTTACACATTTTTAAAAATTATATTTTCACAAATTTTTTTCTCTCGCAAAACGCTGAACAATCCCTTCGAAATAACGTAATAATGAAGATTGGAAAAACACCTAAATTCACCTCTTCACTACCCACCGCCTGGTTTGTGACTCTGCTACATCGCGACAACTGGAAGTGGTAGCAAAATTTGACACATTCACCTCCCGCTCACCACGTGTTGTTTACTTGTAATAATTCTGAAATCGACCATCGGCATCAAGTCATGAAATTCTCTTACAAAGTGAGTTAAATCGTAAATAAATCACACTCTAATCGCTTCCTAACGATGTCTGTTTAGTTCTCAAACCTTTTAGGCACCATCTACCGCAGCGGCAATGTTTGTTTCACACCGGATGGCAACTCAATCATTAGCCCGGTGGGCAATCGGCTGACCATCTACGATCTGAAGAAGTAAGTGGGAATCCGCAGCCGCATGTGGAGCACAGAATTTTCATGTTCATGTCTATTTCAGCAACAAAACTAGGACTCTTTCGCTGGAGAATCGCTACAACTACACAACACTGGCATTGTCGCCAAATGGGAGTCTTCTGTTGGCCGTGAACGAGCGAGGAGATGCACAGCTGATTAGTCTTCTGTCGTGCGCAGTGATCCATCGGCATAAGTTCCAGAATAAGGTGCAACAGGTGAAATTCAGTCCGGACAGCCGGCATTTTGCCGTGGCTAAGGAGAACCTGGTGTTCGTGTTTAAGGCACCCGGAGAGATCACCGGCGAGTACAATTCGTTCGTGTTGGAAAAGCACTTCATTGCGGCTTACGACGACATCACGTGGCTGGACTGGTCGTCGGACTCGAGGTTTCTTGCGGTTGGGTGCAGGGACAACTCGACGAAGATCATCGCAATCGATTTCTTGAAGAACTTCCGGACGTACATCCTGGGCGGGCACACTGATCGGATCGTGGGCTGCTTCTTTGACCATGGGAGTCTGAACTTGAGCACAATTAGCAGGAATGGGCAGCTGTGCTTGTGGGAATGTAGCCTGCAATTCTCGGACATAGTTGCGGCGGGACCAAAGGGTGCGAGGTCTGCAGAGCCGACGAAGAAGAGAACACGAAAGGGCAGCGATGAGGAAGATTCGGAGGATGATGTGGAGAACACTGTGGAGAAGAAGGACGAGGCGACCGCTCCGGCTGTTGACGAGAACGAGGTTGTGGATGAGGATGTGAAGAAGGGGCACCCTTTCTTCTACAGCAAGCTGTCGCGGCATTACCTGGCGGACGAACCGCGGAAGGAGAACCGCGACGCGTACCTGACTGCCGCCACGTACAACCGGAAGACGAAGATCTTGGTGGCGGCGTTCAACACAGGATCATTCTACTTGTACGAACTGCCCGAAGTCAGCATGATCCACTCGCTGAGCATCTCGGACTTCGCAATTACGTCTGCGTGCTTCAACCCAACCGGAGACTGGTTGGCGATTGCCTCATCTGGACTGGGGCAGTTACTGGTTTGGGAGTGGCAGAGTAAGGGAGTCTGGAAGGGAGTGATGTGAGCACATTTTTGATTTTTTTTTTCATTGTAGGTGAGCAGTACATCATGAAACAGCAGGGACACACCAGTGAAATGAGTTGCATTTCGTACTCGCCCGATGGACAGTACATCGCGACGGGAGGTGAGGACTCGAAAGTGAAGCTGTGGAACACAATCAATGGATTTTGCTTCGTGACTTTTAGTGAGCACACCAGTGGGGTGACCGGCATACAGTTCAGCAAGAATAAGAAGTTTTTGGTCAGCAGTTCTCTGGACGGAACTGTGAGGGCCTACGACATCATCAGGTATATATATATATTTTGCTTCGTATCTTTCAACGTCTTTCAGCAAGGCGCAGACTAGTAGCTCTTTGAAGCTTGTAGCAAAATCAGAGCCACCTATAGTTCGCAAATTCCTTTAGCAGTCTTGTCGACTAGAAGCTCGATAAAAACATGAGTCTATGTCCCAGATAGTTCTAGAACAAGTCTAAGTTTCTTCGCAATGAGCAGTCATCTTAAGGCCCAGCCTGGTTTCGATCTTCTGAAAGAATTTAAATCGACGTTTAATTAAAACGATGTATGAATGTACATGGATGTGTCTTTAACAGAAAAACCATGGTGGGCCATGATTATTTGAAGAAAAAACTTTATTTTGTGCAAAGTGAAGTCGCGCAAGTCGAATCTGTTTGGCAAAGGCGAAACAGCGCTCAATGCAAACGCGCAAAGCGAGGTGTGAGTGTACCGGCAAGTGCTGCTGTAATGTTTTGTAGTATTTGCAAACCGTCTTATACTTGATCGTTCTACTACTTAGCGACTTAAGCGTTACAGTCCACGCGAATATTGACCTCTGTTACACTGGAAGAGGCATTAGCGTAGCCCGCGACTGAATGCTGAACAGTCCAGGCTGACGGATGCTGCATATGTTCGGAAGTTTGTAGCTCTTTCGTAGGTTGTGAGTTGCATCAAAGACCTCTGCGCCTTCTCCTCCAGCTTGTTTCGAGCCGTCTGTGTAGACATTGTTGCGGTTGCTATAAGACGCCAATCGGTCCATTGGCTCCTTTGTAGAATAATCATGAAAAAATTACAATCGAAGACGATCGTGAGATTTAGGTAATTAGTACTGCTATTGTCCATATCTAGAATGTTACCGTGCATCCCAAAAGGGAACGAAATTTTTTCTCCTAGCCAGCTTATATCAACGAATTTAGCAGGAGTTAATCCTTTGCCGCTCCACTGCGAAGAGTTTTCGAATTTACCACCATGGGTAATCGCGGCAGAGGAAGGCCCCGCCTCAGGTGGCGCACACAAGTGGAAAGGGACCTCAACCAACTTGATGTGCGAAACTGGAAAAAGCTGGCAAACAATCGGGCATGAGAGGCATGTTGGTTGAGACCCAGGTCCACCCCGGACTGTAGCGCCACCTAAGTAAGTAATCATTTGCCGCAGGGCAAAAACCTCGAGCGAAGACGGCATTTTGTTTTGTTCCTAAAAAAATATAACTGGTAAATTATAGGTTGCACAGCTTTGTTATTACTTTTCGATGTATTGTATTTGCGCAAGTTTGTCGGCTGCGTGGGTCCTGTTTCGATAGTGCAATATTTTTTTTTTCAAATATAGCGAGGGGATTAACATTGGGCAGATAAAGTTGTATCTAATTTTCTAATGTTCATTAACAGCGAAAATGTGTAACAACTGTTTAGCCCATTTCAGAGTTCCAGTCAGCGAACACAAGTATGCCGTGTGTAGGCAACGAAAAATTTTGCAATCCCAAAGACTTTATCGAAAAATATTGCAATCCCAAAGATTGCAACGAAAATTGTTAAAGTCTCAACGACTTCAAAGTGACGGCAATGAATGCAATGCCAATCTAAAGATTTGCATTCAATTGATTTGAAATCAATAGATTGGTCGTAAAGATTGCTCCAATCAAGACTTCAAAAAGAATGAGAGATTTCAATGCCGAAGTCTAAGTCATCAAATGAAGTCAATTGAATGAATCACAAATCACAAAATTCTTTCCATGAATTCAGGGATTGCATTACAAAAGATTGCAGTCCTTTACAGCTCTGACATATAAAAAAAATCTTTCTAGACATGTTTTTTTTGAGTAGGTATATTTGTACAGTATAAAATAAAATGATTTGTTTGGGGACAGTTTCTTATAAGCGTATTATAGCTCATATAATTTTAGATATTAGTGTCAGGAAATACTTTCTTATATCATTTTTTTTTTATAAATGCTTTTCTTATATCAGTTTTATTTAGTGGTAATTCGTATGGTATAGGACATGCATCGTTTATTATTTCTTTTAAGCGAAATTCCCATTTCGTACATAAACAACCTTTCAATGTTTGTTTGCTTGAGAACACAAAACTTTCTATGAGTTTGACCCCAGGAACTTTTCGGTACATACATTCAGAAAACCACCATGATCAAATTTTTCCTTTTCAGATACCGCAACTTCCGCACATTTACATCGCCGCGTCCAGTGCAATTCGCCTGCGTTGCAATCGATCACTCCGGTGATTTAGTTGTTGCTGGAGGTCAGGACGTTTTCGAAATCTACCTCTGGTCCATGAAGTTGGGTACACTGTTGGAAATCTTGAGTGGACACGAAGGACCAGTCACTGCCATTGCTTTTTCACCCATCGCCACATCGTCTGCACTCGTCTCTGGTTCCTGGGATAAGACAATAAGGATTTGGAACTGCCTTGAAAGCAATAGCGACCACGAGACCATTGATATGCTGTCAGATGTAACGTGTGTTGTTTTTAAACCAAATGGAGAAGAGGTGAGTTGAGAATCCACTTTGATTTTCTGAATTCAAATATCCTTTTCTCTAGATCGCAGTGGGCACATTGAATGGCAACATTTCAGTATTCGACGTGAAGACCTCGACACAGGTGGCGTCAATCGAAGGACGAAATGACTTGGGTAGCGGTAGGTCCGAGGTAGACGTCATCACTGCAAAGAAGAATTTGGAGGGAAAGTAAGTAGACGACAATTCGGGTTCCCAGCTTTGTTTTTACTCACTCTCCTTTCCAGGTGCTTTACATCGATTGAGTATTCAGCGGACGGCGAATGCATCCTCGCTGGCGGAAAGTCACAGTTCATTTGCATCTACCACGTAATGGAAGCGATGCTGCTGAAGAAATTCGAGATCACACAAAATCATAGCTTCGATGGATTGGATGTGAGTAGTTGGACAGTTTTACAAAGAAGGAGTTACTAATTGTTATGTTCAGGATTTTATAGATCGCCGAAAGATGACAGAATTTGGAAACATGGCATTGGTGGAGACGAGAGAGGAGCTGGAAGGAGGCAATGTTGCAATACGATTACCAGGTGTTCAGAAGGGAGACATGTCTGCGCGGAGCTTCAAGCCGGAGGTGAAGGTGTATTCCGTGAGGTTCTCTCCAACTGGACAGTGCTGGGCAGCTGCATGTACCGAGGGCCTGCTGATATATTCGTTAGACAAAGGTGAGGAGGAAATGGTGGTAAAAGAGATGGGATTAAAATTCTCTGTTTTAGGGATTGTGTTCGATCCGTTTGACTTGTCTATCGAGGTGACGCCAAAGGCGACAATCCAAAGTCTGAAGGAGCAGGAGTATTCAAAGGCACTGATCATGGCGCTGAAGCTGAATGAATCGAATTTAATTACAGCCGTGATCGAGGGTGTTCCCATGAAGAACAGTAAGTATATTTTTGATTTTGTGTTCTGTTGATAGGTGTCTGTTGGCAGGCAGATGGTTGTTTTTTGCCAAAAGAGCCACTATGCCAAAATGCGATTAAATCTTCGTTTGACAAAGAAGCTCAGAAATCCTTCACCAAAAACTACTTCTACAATAATGATTGTCAGATAGTTCAAACATATAATCTCAACCAGCATTCACTTTCACAAACGACATCTGGCGATATAGATAATCATTAACTAGTTGTATTTGATTTCGCATAGATCCCATTTAAGAGACTGAACAATCGGAGTCCAAATTCGTTTTTTCCTTAACACTTATTCTGTGGGGAATATTAAAAAAAATTTCCACTTAGAAGTGTTTGACCGGATAGTTTAGATGAGGCTATCTTTGTCTGTCAAACTTCATCTGTCGAAATATCGAACACCGAGCCACATTTCTCTGTTGCGTTGTCTCAATCCCAATTTAGCTTTACATTTGAAGACGCTTAACCCCTTGCCTTGTAAATCGAATGACAATTGTTTGTGATATATTCAAGGAAAGCTTTTGTCGTGTGTGGTGGCCATAAGCAGTGTCATCTTAGGAATAACGTGAAAAGAAAAGTATTGTGTAAAAACAATCACGTGTCTGAAACGGGTTCTCCAGTGCTGGACAAAAAAGACATCACTTTCCGATCTCGTTTAGGCACAGAATTAGCGTCAAGTCTCAAACACGTTGTTTTAAGTCAAATGGTTGAATAGGTTTATTAAATCTTTTCCCCTAGATGCCTATCCAAAGATCCTGCGCAGAACTTTTCTCTAAACGAAAACAACTTCATCCGCTGTCAATTACGTCCTTGTTTCCGTTGCTTAAAGTGGGTAATCAAAGTTTTGTTTGAAGCTAAGTTGGTCGTTCGAGAGATGATTCTATTGCTCTATTTTCTTTTGAGTTCAAAATAACAGCAAGAGCATTGCTGCGTTTTTTTTTTAGTACTGAAACAATGCATCTGAATCACTGGCTAGCGTTGTTCAAGGAATGAGGCAATACATCGTAAGATTGGGCTTTATTTCCTGTTTGGTTGATTGAGTCATCCTTTTTAGTATTACCTTCACCTGAGTCTTAACCGTCTAATACACAAGAAGCCATAATTGACTTGATTTTTAAGCGTTAACTATTTAAAAGTCTTTACATCTTTTCTTACGTGTTTGATTTTGTTCATCAGTGGTCTTTTCCTTGGTGGCGGGTCTAAACCCCATTTCATAGATAGTTTTCCATACATTTGATACATTTGAGTGTTATAGAATTCTTGGACTTTTTTGATCACTGTTGCTTCCGTTGTAAACGGTTCTTCATTCACCATTTGCTTAGTGGCTCGTTTATATCTTGCAGAGAGCTTGGATGGTTGGCCAGTACTGCATTTGCAGTTGTTTATCGTACCTGAAACTTTTTATTTTTCGCTCTATAGTTGACTTGCTTTTTGAGGTTTGTTTTAATATCCCCCCGTAGGACATCCGTCCTTCCACTTACAAATTAATGACCAATAGCGTCCCATTCAAACTTAGTTAAGTTTTTACTGTGTCTATGGCCTTACAAGAAAATACTAACACTTGATAACCACGAGTATATAAAAACAATATATTTACTTGCTTCCTTAATAGTCGTTAGTGAGAAAATGTATCCGCCGTACGCAAACTTTTGTGGATTGAGTCTTGCAGGATTAGTTCTTGCTTTTGTCATGGAAACTTTTGAATGGAGAGTATTGAATAAATTTTGGTAAATTCTGAAGTCTCATGCCTTTCTTTTTTCAAATATGCTTTTCAAAACAAATTGTCACATACGGTTTGCGAATAAGCTCCCTTTTTCCCAAATTTCTTTGTCATACGCAAAACTTTTGTTCAACACTGTACGTTTATGTGAAACTTTAATCATTGTGGTAACGTTGTAAGCCAGACTAAAAAAATTACTGCATTTTAGGAAGAAAAAGTTACGCATACGCCACCTTTATTTTGTTTTATACTGACGAAGTATTAAGGAATATGATTAATCTTGCAAATTTTTTTTGGCAATGCCCCGACTTCTTCGTGTTTGTTGTTTATCTGTTGTAAAAATACACATTCCCTCCCGCTTGAAACCTATCCATACCGAATACGTGCTTAGTTCTAATTTCATCAAAATCGATTTTCTTATTTTCTTTTTTTTATTTTTTTACTCTACCTACCAGTTGAATTGGTTTGTTCATCACTTCCAAATGATTACGCCCATCGTACTCTTGAAACTGTCTCACGATTGCTGCAAAGGTCTCCACACATTGAATTTTATCTGAGATGGGCGTGTTGCCTACTGACGCAACATGGGAACAAGGATGGTGTCTTCCAACATCATACTTTGTTAGGATTACATGAGAGTCTATCGAGGAAATATGAAACGTTAAATAAAATGTAAGTAGTGGAATGAGTGAAGTGGTGAAGTGAATCTATTTTTGAACATGCTGCTCTTTTTTTGTAGGTGTGACTTTAACAAATATACGCTAAGTGTTCTCACCAAGATGGCTGAGACGCGGAGGGGAGCTGAAGTCAATGGACATGCGGCGGGCGAGGATGGCGAAGAGGATATGGATGAGGATATGGTTTTAGTGAGCACTAGCAATGGTTTGGATAAGGAGAATAATACTTCAGAGTTTGAGGAGGACGATGATATGAGTTCTGATGAAGATGACTAGGTTTAAGGAATGTAGATACGTAGTACTTAGGATTTGTTTTTAAGAAAATAAAGAGAATGTTGAGACGTTGATGACATTTGTTTTGTTTTCTTTTTAAAACTGCATTGAGACAAGTTATATTTTCATTTCTGCATGAAAAAAAAAAAAAGAAATCTACTCCACAATTTTTTGCAGACGAACATTATTTATATTTGGCACAATAACCCGTCATAACCACCGTGTTGTGCGTCTTTTTACATTTGGATACGGTGTGGAAGCGATTTACCGTTTATTACCAGCTCCAAACGATGAAATGCGAAAATGTTTTCAGGTGGAACTAGTCTTGGAGGGTTGGAAAAAAAATCTTGATCGCTCGACAACTTTTCGTTGATCGTTTAGAGAGCGAGCACATGTGAAGAAACGCAGGCCACACAATTGTAAATGTAGATTTTCAAAACCACGATAAACGAAAAACCGAGTGATCAACGTAAAAATTATTCGTTAGATACTGGATAAGCCTACGATTCCTTCATAATTAAACCTAATCATTATCATCGTTGATGGCATCGTTGTCAGCCCTACGGAGGGGCAGAGCCCTGCTTTTTCGCTCCTCCACTGTGTTGTGCGCGTTATAATTTTTGACACAGGTTGTTTAATGCCGGTTCCGAACGCGAATTGCGATATCTTTTCATGACTGACCTACTCCAGGAGGATTGACTGTCGTTCGCTGGAGGTGGGGACGCGAAAAATGTTTGTGGTGTTACAATGTCATGTACTTTTTTGTAATTTTTTCACGCATTTTAAAAAGAAAATTTGGAGCTTTATATCTTCTTGGCAACTCAAAAATATCAGGAAATACCAACAAATTAAATTTTTTTCTGATATAATACAGCATCTTCAGATTCTACGATGTACTAAATGAAATTTCAATTTTGCCTTAACTGGATTTAAGCGATTATTCCTTGCGACCATTATTTCTGTGGACAGTTCAAGTTCAAGTTTTTTTTATGTACATTTTGAATTTAAATCCATGAAGACCTGACTTTGAATTGGGTTATTAGCAGAAACATGAATTGTACAACTGCCTCATGAAAACTAGACCATAAACTAAATAAACAATGATTTCTTATAAACTAAAATTTATATTTGTATGTAAGTAAAATTCTTTATTTACTCGCATATTCTCTTAAACCAAATTGAATACATAATTTTATTTTTGTTTTCCTTAAATCTTGCAATTAGACTAAAATTTCGAATTTTCAAAACATCGATTTAAACTTAAAATTAATTTATTTTATGTCTTAAACTATCTACACTAAATTATAATCACTTGGGCATAAAATTATTTTCTAACTCGTAAATGTTTTAGTTTTCGTAAAGTTAGCAAACGTTTTGCTTGAGTGCCACCAAACTTTAAAGATCTGAAATCTTCTTTAGAACAAATATCGTATGTACTAAATATTATTTTATTGTGCTTAGATTAGAAAATTGATTTATTTTGCTATTATTTTTTTGTTTAACAAGTGTTCGAGATGTGTGAGTAGTGTACATAATTTCCGCAAAAGCGATTCACTTAAAAAATTGTATTTATTTATATTCATATAAAAAAATATTGTTAGTTATTTCTCGTTTAGCGTAAATAAAATGTAAATAATATATTTTGTTTTGCTTAATCTTAAAAACTATACATAAACATTGGTTTTGATTTGAAAAATTTAACAACTAGCATTATTATTATCATTTTTTAAAGCACCAGTTTCTTATTAATTCTTTGATTATACACTTTCTTTCATTCTTAGGTTGATAGCAAAAAAACAAGGAACCAAATTTTCCTCGTTTCTCTCTCATCTCTCATTCGTGTTGTATTTACAGCTTCTTATGTTTGTAGATTATTGGTGTTTTCTTTAGTTTCTATGATTTGTTGATTAACTTGTTTAGGTGTCATGCTTTGGCAAGACGGAGCGAAGCAGAAGTATCTGTGTTTTTCGAAATATGTAAAAGGTAACAGTTTAGAATAATTGGAACCGTGTCACTTGCAGTGTGTCCTCTTTTTGTTTTTGATTTGAGCGCTATTCTGTGTGTTTGATTGATTTTCCTCGTTATTTTTTTTAATGGAGTCCAGAAAATGATATTCTGGAGCTCCCTAAATCCTAGGAGGACTTCATCAGTAATATCGGCCAATATAGCAGGACGAATACAAAGAATAAAATCGGAAAGACAGCACGGGATACTTTGTCGATTTCTCGCCACATAATTTTCTCGACTCCGGTGTCGATGTCAGTCCATGCCACGGACAATAGACTCTGGCGACGGGCAGGTTTTGGGGGTCCTCCGTTCCCATGAAGGGATGTCTGAAAAGGAAAAGATGGTGACTTGCTTAAAGGGTGACGGTGAGTGATATGGTGACTTACCTGTCCGGGTGTGGTGGGCGTTTGTGTGGCCTTTCGTGACCGAACAGCACCTCCCTCCCAGTTTGCAACAGTTGCACATTGACCTTTTTCCATGGCGCTTATTCGCTGTGAATAGAAAACGTTTTTTGTTACATAAGGTCAACAAAACTAATGGGGTGGGTAAAAGTAGTTGCAAGTTGGGAAATGTCCGACGTGTGACATGATTTTCATACCCCGGGGATATAATTTTCGTGTCATGTGGTCCTCTGGCAGTCGTTGAGGCCGACGGTAGAGCTTATAGCACCCTTGAGAGTCTTTAAAATACTTTTACTGTGGGTTTGGGCATAGACAATCATAAAAAAGCATGTCAGACTTGTTTTAAGACCACTGTTAGTGCAAGGTTATGTGTACATCCAAGGACCTTCATTCGATTATTTGTCTTGGAATTCGTCAGGAAATTTTGATCGACTGGCTAAATTTATTGGATAGGAGCAAATACGTTTATTGTGTTTTTTTTAACTCTTTGAATATTATTTATCAATAAATAAATTTTGATCTAAATTTGTTAAAGTCTCTTATTAGTCACTGAACTGCTGTTATTCACTAATTGCAATTTTGTATTAATCTTATAAGATAGTTTATCTTAAATAGATCGATCTATCAATTATCTGTAAAATAGGTTGAATAAAATAAACAAAGAAACAAAATGGTTCGAAGTGAGTAATTACTCTTTAGCTTTTAAGTCGCTTTGAACTAAAATTAAGAGCCTGTCTTCTAGCGGCTTAAGAGTTTGGATTTCGCGCGTTAAGGTTCACAGTCAAAGATGATTGTCATTACACTTGTTAGGATCGCCTATAATCTACAATGAACAAAAAAAAAATAAATTAAACATTCAACATAACGATCTTAGCTGTATATCCTAGAATACTCATATATGGCTACATACAAATACCTCAAAATGGATCGGAATGCTACTGGGAGCGTTAAATAGAATACCAATCCAAAAATTGTACGGATTTCGGACTTTTCGGAGCAGAATACAAGAAATTGGCATGAATGGGGCCAATGAATGGGTGCAGTGAATAACATCTGACATTTCCCAAAACTTTCGGATTTCATTTAAAATCCATCATCAAACAAAATTCATACCCAAAAAAAATATTTAGACAGAAAATTAGACTGCTTTTTCTTCTTATTTTTATATGTGTATGTGCGTAAATGCGCGAAAACACATAACTTTGAGATCGAATACGGAAACAAGGGATAATACTTAAGAGGAACTTTTGGTGTTTTTGAAATCAGCTGACATACTTCAATCATAAACAAAAATCCAGATAAGGAAATACTTTTCAAAATTTTAGCACGGTGTAGTCTATAATCTACTGAGGTAATTTTTCGGTGTAGTCTATAATCTACTGAGGTAATTTTGGCATTGTAAATTGATTTTTACTAAGTGCTCTGTGCAGCGAAGAAAAAAAAAAAAATAAAACAAAAATTCCTTAAAGCAAAAAAAAAAAAACCTGCGGTAGTAACTCTAAATTTTTCTTCAAAAAAGTCATGTGAAATTTTATATGTATTTTTGTGTTTTCGTTTTTACATTGACTAATATTGTTTGTTTAGTAATACGGTCAGCCTTTTTGCAAAGCACTTTGAGATCTTTTGAATGTCCTTAAAGGCAGTCATTTTAGATCTTAGGAATAACTTGTCAGTTTTCTCAATTCTCTTTAGCATTAATATTATTAGAGTCGAATCCCTCTAAGTCAAACTTCCTCTAAGTCGAATTTCCCTCTAAATCGAATTTTCTCGCCATATTTTGGCATTCCCGTCAATTTTCCATACAAAAAACATCCGACTTAGTTCGACTTAGAACTCCCTCTAAGTCGAAAATCCCTTTAACTCGAATACATTTTTTCGACTCTTGGTCTGTTTTCAATACCTCTAAGTCGATTTTTTTTTCTTTTGCACAAAAATTAACAAAAAATGTCGTTTGTATCAAGCACGCGCGCTCGTATCCTTTGACTCTTCAAGGTTGCCCTAGACGATGAACACATTTTGCTAACATTAATTCCGTGTTGATTGTTGTAGTGCAAACACGTCGGAGAAAAAAGCAGGTGGTTGCCCTTATGATTGTTCAGCAATAATGAGGATTTGCTCGCGAACAAGGCCCTACATGGCGAACTTCGAAACCAATTAACATGAGAGGGAACATTATCGTCGTTTAGGACGACCCTTACTCACATCGCGGACACAACCGCGGACCTTTGTATGAACAACTGCACTGCTTATTCATTGTGCTGTTGGTTGGTTGCGTTTTATCTAAAAAAAGCTAGGTCTGCGATGTTTTCTTACTTCATTTAGTGCGTGTATTGGAGTCTACTTTAAAAAGAGTACCATGCAGACGTCTATTAGTGAAAAAAAATATCAATCCCTCTAACTCGAATTTTTCAAAATTCCCTCCAACTTTATATATATATCCCGTGAAAATACGAGTTAGAGGGATTCGACTGTATTTATATTTACCAATACATTAATAACTTTTTTTAATCGATGTTTTATTCAATAAGCACCATTTTCGCCGGCATGAAGCTTGTAGATATTAAAAAACGATTGTATTTGAAGAAACTGTTTAAGATCTTTGGAAAAATGTTCTTCAATTTGTTTATCAAATTGAAGAACATTTATTTTGTTTATCAAATTGAAGAACATTTAGTTTAATTTTTTCCTATGCAACACAGAAAATGCAGCACAAACAAATTTATGATGTCAAAATCACCAGTCGTTGATTAATTTGCAATTTATTTTGTTTTGATATTTTATTTAAAAAAAAAGTTTTTTTTGGGTTGACTGTATACCATAAACCCCACAAAATTATAAACTGGGATTCTCTATTCCACTCTACTTACCATTGGAAGAACCTTAGGCACTTTATTGATTTGGTACTGATACTGAACTTCCAGGACCTTCACTACCACAAACTCAGCTAAGGCGGCAAAAACAGATACCATGCATCCAGCCATCCAGAGATCCAGAGCCTGAAAAACCTCTCAAGGTGAACAAGTTTCAGTCTGCAAACTTCTCTCACTACATACCTTAACATAAGCGACCGGTGGTATATCGGCCCTAAGCCCGGTAAACATGGTTACCAGCGTCAACATACACGTAACCAGCAATGTCACCCTTCCTGGTATAGCATCCAGCCCGAGCCAGAAGCTAAACCACGACAACATCACCACCAGTGATGACGGAGCAAAAGTCTGGATTAAATGATGTCCGATTTGTCGTTCGAATCTAAAATACACCGTAAGCCGTGAGAAGTTGCCAACTTTCTCTGGCATATAACCATCGCTCTCTTCTAATTCCAATGGCTGCCCTAAATTATATTGCAAAAGTTTCAGCTCTGGATTGAGTGTGACACCAGAGTCTGACCATCGAAGTTTGACCTTTTGATTGCTGTAAGAAACTACAAGAAATGGAAAGGAAAAAGCTGTCAAGTTGTCGAAATGACAGTTATTGGGTGGGGTACTTACAACTTTCAATGTAAATTGGACAAACTTGAATATCCATTGGATAGAGCTGAAATTCCATTTGACATGCGATAATCGCATGCATTCTAGCTGCATAACGGATTGTTTTGTTTTTGTAAAGAGTGACAGATGTGAATTTGTGTGTCAAAGTGGCAATTTCTGAAAGGAAATAAATTCAATTTGAACAAGTTTTAAGTGAGTGTGTATTGTACATTTTTGTGGTTCTTATGTTTTAAGGGTACGTAGTAAAATGAAGCCAAGGAGCGTGTCGTGTGTGTGGGTGTTATGTACAGTGTCTAGAAAAGTCTTGTGTTCGAGAGCATTGCGTTGAAGTTTAAAGAAAGAAGCTTGTGCTTAGAATGCGATTAGTGGGAGAAAATACATGTAAAAAAGGCTTGAATAAATGTATAAGGAGGATGCTATACTTGCGCTTTCAGAGCAATTCCTTTAGATCCTTTGGGAATTCGTATATGTAGATGTATGGTAAAAACGGTCCTACATTTAGAATAATAATAGTCCTTGTTTTAAAAGCATGATGTACTGGCTGGAAATAATGACACGACGGGGTCTGAAGATGTCACCAATCAAAGAGAGAAATCAATGTGATCACTTTCGCCGTTTAAATTGCTGAAAAAGCTAGTTAATCAATTAAAAAGCAAAATAATATGTATAGCGATCCACATATGGCTTCTTTATTATAAAAATACCATCACGTGGGTGCCAAAAGATCCCTATCCAAGTTTTGCATTTGCATACTTCAACTTGAGTGCTGAGTGCTTTTCCAAAGGCATCTGGGAAAGCTATAGCAACTTGTGATTTCTATACATCGCTGGCATCTGCATAATTTCTTTCGCTGTATATTTCTTCGCTAATATTTTTTTTAAACTTCACATCTTCACTGAATATGCCTTTGAAATTAACGAATTTCATCCTATCCTTTCCTTATTATGAGGCTAAAAACAATTAACTTACAACGACATGCATATATACTTTTCACTTTAAAAAGGAGATTTTTTTTTGAATTTTACTTCAAATGCCACAACTTTAGCCGTTTATCAATTAAAAACATAAAAAAGGAGCAAAATAGGCTATGCATACAATAGTAAAGCTTCGCGCTTCCAGAAAACCTCTATCATGAGATTTTCATTTCTTCAAACAAATAATTCTCGAATAATTCAATTTTCTTTTTTATTTGAGTGTGTCCATAAATTCGTAGAAAACATCGAAATCAAAATACAGTCAACTCTCCATAACTCAAATTTCACGGGACCAGGAAAAAACTTAGAATTAGAGAGGTTTTCGAATTACGGAGGTTTCAGAAAAAAAATGTTGCTCACTTTCGTCACTGACGCATTCCAACAATTGGTTGTTGGTTGCTGAAGAAGAAAAGTAAACTTGACTTCGAATTATAAAGGTACACAAGCCATAGTTTTCGAATTCTAGAGGTTTTCATGTTGTTTTGCACAAAATGTTGTCATATGTTTTGCATGATTGTATACATGATTGTATGCTGGAACTACCCGCAAATTGTCATCAGGAAAATGACTGCATTCTCCAATATTTAGCAGTACTACAATAATCCTTCCGCCTTTAATTTTTTTTAATTGGAACGACATCATTCCACTACATTTTATGCGAAACAATAATATGAGTCACTGTCATGTTTGAGTTCGTGCAATGCCTTTAATTACAGAAAAGATTGTATTTATTTTAGTTTCATCACTAAATAAAACCTTATTGAACTGGGTGACGATGCGGTGATCCATTTGCGGGCGAACTTCAATATTCTTGTACGATTCTGCTCTGACAGAAATGGCTTCTTTTGTAAAACGTAGAGACCAGCATCATAACAATTTCTCTTTAAACCTTTTATGGATGGCTCCCTATCATTTGCATACCAATTTTCGTAAAATGCAGAAACCTGTTACCATAGCAGCCAAGGCGAAGGCTAGGCTTGTTTTTTAGCAGTAGCCCTAAGTTTGCGCTAAACTTTTTTGACACTGTAACTCTTTTTAAAAGTGCTACCCTGCAGCCAAAACACAAAATACAAAAGTCTTGCAGCTGTTATCGATTGTGTTGCCTTAGGCTTCGTAGGGACCTAACAGACTTTTTGGTAACATTAAGGTCAACAGCCATACAGGGTTTTTCTTTCTGTACGTATACGATTAAAAATTAGTTTTTTGTTGTTATTAGTTAAGAAAAACTCATATAAGAATTATTTCAGTGACTGTTTGATGCAAAAGCTTCACAAAGAGTCATGAACTCGCAGGAGTTTTATTTGTTATTTGTGTCGTCGGCCCTTCACATTCCGAAAATTAAATAAGTACGTTAAAAACTGGAGACCACAGTGACAGCGCTCGCGATCTGGTCACTTTTGTTATGAATAAATCTGTGGAATAACTGCCTAAGTACTTTTTCCACATTTTTAAAATAGAAATTTTAAACCTATAGATCTTCCTCAAAACTCATGTGAATATCAGGACCGAGCAAAAATTGTATTTAATTAAATTTTAAAATAAAACAAAATTTCCAAATTTGAATGATCATTTCAAACTCTATGACATAAAAATCGAAACAATCTCATTTTTTTTATTCATCTTAGTAACCACCTAATCCTTGTGGCCTCAGAAATTTATTTGCCCATTTTCTCAGACTTTGTTCAGAAAGTTGAAGCAGAAATCAGATTGTGATTTGTGTCCATGGTTTCCTTTTCAAGATTCTGTAAAAGTGGATGAGTGACGACTATTGGCAAATCGCCTAGCAAAAAAAAAATGCATCAGTTAATAAAAAAAATTTCTTCAATCCGATTGGGAGACATCACAAGCAAGTTTTCTGATCTTGTTTTCTTTCTATCTTATCGTTTTACCATCATTGAGAAAGAACAGTAGACAAGAATTACCGTCATCGAATCCATCCGACTATCTCTTTAATGCATTCTTTACAATTGAAATTTTTATTTAAGCTCAAACGAAAACTAAAAATTCAACTGAAAGCCGTGTGAGTAGTCTCAAGGTTAGCTGGAAAAGAGGTCATTAGTCAAACACTCAGACTCCAATTCCCTTTTACTTGATGAATGAAAGTGGAAGGTTTCTGTCAGCGGAATTAGGCACGCATGGTATAATTCATATCAAAACGGGCTTGTTTCCGTTCCAGCCTTAAAGGCTTTTCCACTAGCCTTTTTTTTCCTACAAGAAAACCCCTCACGTGGCAACCCTGGACACAATGCACGTAGATGCGAAATCAATCCCTCGCTTATAAACTACTGCTAGTCACGAAATGGAACTCTAGCAAGCGCTAACCAGGTGGGAAAAAACCTACCCCAATCCACCCCACTACTCCGAGGACACGTGGTTCCTTAACGAATCCCTTTCCTTGGTCTGCTGAGTTTTCGCCGCAAAGGGTGACTGAGTGGTTGAGTGCAATGCCAATAGATTTGACCCTGAAGGGTTTTGTTTGCGAATTTTGCGAAAACAAAAACAAAAATGAAAATTCAAGTTTAATCGCTTAACCATGACCGATATTCAGTTTCGATTATTTCGATGCGCAGGTTGACCGTGGGAGTTAATTTATGCAAATCCTGGGATTGAAGACCGCCAGCCATGGCGTGGGTGTGAGGGCGCGTAGACACCGACGGCGGTTAGTTACCTGTAAGCGAGTCCCTTCGGTGCGGAAACAAAGAGTAAAATTTGCAATTCAAATAATTGTCACAATGAACTTTGAAGCTGGTTTCTTTAGACATCACACAGGAAAAATAAAAAAAGAAATTGATTTTTTTGTCAGAGCATTATTGAATAGCGGTGACCTTCAACGCAATCGCTGTCCGGCTGGCAGGGGGGTGTTGCTGCATTCCTTAATCAATTATCGTGGGTTTTTCTTATTCTCACAGTTTCGACTCACGACCTTGAACTTGGCCCTAAGTCTAAATGATGATCCTGGAAATAAGTTCCTGCAGTGATTTTGATGCGGACTATTTATGTTTGGAGTGTCACTTTGGTTTAAAAAATGGAACGAGGGATCTAAGAAGCTATCGAAACTATATATTTGCTTGGTTTTTAAATTATTCCGAAGCATTTGGGGCATTCAGAGTTAAGGAAAAAAAAAACAAGTGGAAGTAGTTTGATTTTTTGTTTACGATTTGTTTGCGTGTAGACAGACCTTCTATTCGATATCAGTCCTCCCCCAGTCATAAACGGAGGAAAAAAATTGTTATAATTTGCGTAGTGGACTACCTTTTTTGTTCCTTGAAAGCTGCAGTTTTTTTATGAACACCGCGGGGGGTTACTTGGTAGTAAGTCTTTAGCAGAGTTGTAAAAGACTGCACGGATTGCACTTTTGTAGTGCAATCCCTGAATTCATGGAAAGATTTTTATGATTTGGGATTCATTCAATTGACTTCATTTGATGACTAAGACTTCGGCATTGAAATCTCACATTCTTTTTGAAGTCTTTATTGGAGCAATCTTTACGACCAATCTATTGATTGCAAATCAATTGAATGCAAATCTTTAGATTGGTGTTGCATTCATTGCAATCACTTTGGACTTGGACTTGTGATCAGTTTTGAAGTAGTCTATAAGAGTGAGGATGATGGAGAAGGGGGTGGAGATGGGGATGGAGTCGTACCAATACAAATGAAACAATTAATGAAAAACTTAAATGAATAAAAGACTTCAACAAAAAATTTTGCAATCCCAAAGACTTCATCGAAAAATTTTGCAATCCCAAAGAATGCACAGAACATTTTTGAAGTCCCAAATATGTTATTCTAAAGATTTGCAGTCAATTGATTTGCAATCAATAGATTGGTCGTAAGGATTGCTCCAATCAAGACTTCAAAAATAATGAGAGATTTCAATGTTGCAGTCTAGTTGCAGATTTAATTTATGAATTGAAAAATTAGAGGTATGAATTCAATTGATTTTTAAAATCAAAAGATTACAATCTTTTACATTTCTGGTCTTTAGCATAAACATTCCTCAGTGTTATGTAGAAACAGAGTCAGTACAAATATTAAGTAAAAATACTTAGAGCATTCGTAAATTCGAGTTTTGTTTTTCATATCACTTTGAGTTTACGCTAGACATTTATCTAAACATTTGAACAAAAGATAAAATTTCAAAACCAATTTCGCTCATAACACAATCTCCGTTTATAAGTTCATGATTCCTAATTTTTTTATTCATTAGGTCATGATTCCTATTTTTTTTATTCATTAGGTAGAATCTAGAGAGACACAGATATATTCATATATTTTAGTTACAAGCAGTTAAAAAGATATCAAATAGATACAGTACCTCACAAAATTGAGCACACTATAAACTAAAAATTTTTGTTTCGTTCCAAAAAAGTCATTTATAGACAAAATAAAAAGGAGTTTCGATTGCACATACATCATCTAATACATCTCATTCAGTAAGTTACGGAAGTAGGTATTTTTAGAAATTTTCGTATATTGTATGTAGCATTTATTATATTTTCTAGAATCCATTTTCCTATCATTTTCTCAGCTATTAGTCCCAGCAAATCACTTAGAAAACCTATCATTACTAATTGTTTGCCATTAGTCTTGCTATGACAAAAAAAAAGAGAGTTGTATCGATTTTTTTTTGTTTTTACAAAAACATATTACCTTGAGCACTATCGTGTGTTAGATATCTTCCAGAAGTCCGGCTTAAATAATCTGCAAAACATTGTGCTACATGTGTCACCGTGTTTTTTTTTTTTTGTTTTTGAAAAAAAAGCAAAATTACAAAATTGACAGGTGAGCATGTGCACCACTTAAAAAAAATTGAACATACAGTGCGCCAAAAAGGGGAGACTAAAAAAAATGTATTCGCAAAACGATCCCATTAAAAAATAAAGTAAAATATATACTCGTAGGACCATACAAACAAGTTAGCAGGTTTTTTTTTTTGGTGGTGACGTTGGCCGACAAAAGGGAGCAGCCATGGTTCAACTAAAAATTCTATTGAAAGACCTTAGCAAATAAAAAAGTGAAAAAAAAAACGAAGGTGAAAGCAAACTTAAAAAAAATTAAAAGAAAAACGTGCTGCAAAAAATACGACACAATTAGGAAGCTAAGAATGGATTGAAAAAAAAAACATCCGAACTGGTCTTAGAATACAACAATTATTTATACAAAAAATAAAAAGATCAAGCATATAGCATCCAAAGGGCTTTTTAGCAAGAACGGTTCGCGGTGCACAGTCTGTGCATATATAAGGGATTCGAAAGCGAAACCAATTTGTAATACAAGGTGCCTACATAGCTACAAGCCAAGGTTTAACTTAAGAATGCAGACGCCAACAATAAACTTTTTGTTTTTTTTTTAAGAAAATCTAGCAAAGGATTTAAATGCGGATAGTCCTCATGTTTGGAACTGGAGGTGGTCTCAGAAAACACTATTTCTATTTCCAATTTTCAATCGAGGAAAAGCAGTGTAGTTCTTTAATGTAACCAATAGAATGACACTTCGAATTTTGGCATTAAGGGCTCTACATAAAAAAAATTGTCATTTTTTTATTCCAAACTATTTTTCTTGATAATTTTCTGAAGGGAATGGTAAATATAATTGTTTCGAATAGAAAAGAAATGATAATCTTAGGTATTGATGCGCAGATGTGCCACTTCGTCCAACTGGTATGAATAAGTAATTTTTTAGTTTTTTGCTTTTCCTGAAAAATCAGTTTACAATATACAGGCTTGGAATTTTTTCATGAATTCCTACACATATAATTAGTAATCTGAACTAGAATAGAAAAAAAAGTTTAGTTAAAAATATTGGCTAAGATCACCATCATTTTTAATTAATTAATCAATTTAAAATTAAACGGAAAGCTTTCGCAATTCGCCGTTCGGAACCGGCAATAAACTGTAGGTCCCCTTCACATGTGTCAAAATTATAACGCGCACAACACAGTGGAGGCGCGAAAAGCTGGGCTCTGGCCCTTCGTGGGCTAATGATGAATATGTAATAGACAGAGAAGGCTCTACCACCGTCTGAATTAATGCCATGGATGTATGATTGATGCACGAGCCAGGAAAAAAAATGTTATCTCATTATCTAAATTTTTTCAACATAATCACTTTACTTATAACTTGATTTTAATAAATTTTTGGGAAAATTGTCAATAAGCTCTTAACTTTTATGTCTAAAAATGAAAACAAATCACTTTATTTTTGTACAAATGCAATAAGCTAATAAGGCCAATTGAACTTTGTAAAGAAAATTGATTGAAAATTTGAAAATTGATTTGGTTTTGGTGATAGTTTTAAGTGAAGTTGGTCTTTGATGTCACTTATAAATTAATGAAAGCCAATAAGAAAATTGACTTGACAACTTGTACAAATAAAGAGTTTTTCCGTGTGGTTTCTTTTGAGATGAAATTTGAAAATAAGACAGATACGATTAAAGATCAGGATGATTTTTAATCGTCTTTTTAAATGGAAATCTCGAAATTTCAAAACGATACAATCGTTGCAAAACGAGTCTTTGGCGTCTGTTAAATCTCGAATCGAGTTCCCATCGCTTCGAAAAATATGATAGGAATATTTGTGTATTGAGGATCGTGTTAAAGTGTTAGGCCAATTTGGTATAGACAGCCCAAATGGTGTATCCTTGCTTTTGTTCACGTTAGGTTTTTGAGCATCCAAAGGCAGATTGAATGAAACGAACTATTATTTTTCTGTGTTACTTTTCTACATCAAAGTAATCCAAATATAAATTCGATTGTTTCTGTATCTTCATCAAGAAGATCGCTGCTGTCTGTGAAATTGTAAAGGTAAACTCGAGGCAGCTGGTTTATCGACGTGCATAAGAACTCAGTGTTCTGTAGACCTTAAATTTGGTATTCTGATAGGAGAATCTAATATTGGGTAGACATGAACTTGGGGCTGCGTCCGTACAACATCCATTTGACCCAGTAACTCACTTGTTCACTGTCTGGGCTTCAAACTCTTTCGATAACTTCACCATCGGCCACTACAAATCAAGTGAAATGAATTTAATGCCGTGTACGTTGACGATATGTGCTTCCAGTAGGAAGGAGAGTAGGAAGAAGGTGCTCTATAAGTTTATGGATTAGCAAATTGAGGGTAGAGTTATCTCTGTGAATTGGTTACTAAAACCATGTGACTTGATGCCTCTAAATATTGTTTGTGAATTTTTTTTAAGTCACAGTTTTATGTTAATAAGATGCAATAAATCGATAACTTTAAAATTAAGATAACTCACTCAAATTATCGCTCTAATCCAGCATCCAGCATAGTTAACAAAAATTATTTTGCTAGTACCTCATATACAGATTGTTTTATTTCATTTCAACATAACCCTTCATCAACAAGGCCCCTTAGAAATATTTTGGCCACAAATAATCACCCAATCGCCTCTGTACATAAGATTAGCACACATTGCCTGACAATTTTACTTAATAAAGCGAACAATATATATTCCCAAATTTAGTTGTTCAGATAATTAAAAAGTTTGTTTTTTTAAATGCTTTGAGTATAAGTCAATCGAAGACCAATGGAGTCATTGTGAAAGACCAAACTCTTTGAGTATTTGAGACAAAATAATGTCTGAAATTTGTCCGTGCCTCGGTATAGGTTGCGGTGTCCCAAGAAAGTAGATAGTGCTGAATTAAAAATGCATTGTATTTTAAGCATTATAAGCATCAGCATGGGTTATAGCAAAATAAAAGATCTGTGTTTAATGCAAAGATAACTTTTCGAAAGGATTCTTCAAATAGGCCTTGTCGATGACCTACATTTAAAAACGTCAACACCGTACCTACATTTTAAACACTTTTGCTAGAGGGAACTCACTTCAAATAATTTTCAGCAAATATTTTTATTTTTCTTGGTTCAAATAAAAAGAACAAACTGCAAACAAACAAAAATGAATTTTTTTTTAGAAAACTATCTGCAAAAACCAATTGTGCCATAAAAACCAAAAAAACTTAATTGGTCTCCCCTGATTAGTTCGAAACGTAACACAAGAAAAAGAAAATCAAAAAAACAAAACTAAAATTAATCAACGATAGACATTATTGTGAGACATTTTGTCTTATATCTTTGCTAAAACAAATTGCTTTGTTTGTTTGTTATATGTACGAGTATTAGAAAACATACTTAAAGCTTTATTCAGATGAAAGTTTTTCTGTTCTCTTTCGTTCTTGTAACGTAGTAGAGAAGTCGTAGCAACATATGGACTCCCGTATCCTAAATTGTTGGAAATTAAAATCAATTATATAAAAAAAACAAAGAATGAAAATTAAACAAAAGAGCATAATCTAGGTTGTCTTGTTTTTTTTTTATTTTTGTTTGTTTAGTAAGAAGTCATGCACGAAATATATGCGAACAATAAAACTACACAAAATGTTCTACGAGGCGAGGACAACAGAGACAATTACACACGACATAAAATGTTTTATTTTGTTAACAAATAAACATCGAATTTAAATGGAAAGTTTGTTTTTGATATTCACCTGCGATTTTTGAATTTAGGAAATACGGATCCGGTTGCCAAAGATTATCGAAAAATTCTGGAAGCAATGTCACGTAGTCGTCGCCCTCCTCGAAAATATCATCGGATATGTCCAGGCGGGATTCCATCCAGCGCTGGTGCACGAACATATCTACTCTAGAGGTGAAAATTAAATTGGTTATGAACTGAAACAAAGGTTTATAGTTTGAAGGGTTATTCTTCAATCAATCAAGCAATCTTACAGAATAGAAGTCATTGTCTAAGAATTTAAAAAGTGGGTTTCGGAAAAGCCCTTTATGCGACGCTTTCAAATCGTGCAATGCTTTTCTTTTAAAGCGTGGACTGACTTCCATGTGTGAATTCAGCTCTAAATATATTATGATACATTATCAATTATTTCATAAGCATGGTGACTTATTTTTTTCAAGTCTTAGTCTTTTCTAGTTTTGATTGATTTTATTGAAAGACAAAAAAAAACTGAGTCTGATTTCAAGTTCAAGAATGCATTCTCAAATAAATGCACTTTTTGACAGTTGTGATAAAAAGTCACAGAGAAAAGACGTTTTGCATCGTTTTTTACCAAAACCTACTCTTTCACAAAATTTGTGATTTATTTCATATCGTTACACCAACTTTTGGATTTATTTTTGTGTTTTCCTACTGTGAATCAGTTAAAAAAAATTAATTTTGGTGAGTTTTGAGTTTGGTCTCAAAGTTGCAGTATATTTTATAAACATATTATCTATAATCAAGGACATGTTTACTATAGATGTTAATATCAAAAATTTTTTAGAAAATGTATGATGTAACTAAATGAAGATTCAAGGCACGAAGTATTTATTATTTCTCATGGATATCCGTTTCATTGGAAACTATGTTGCAAATATGATGGATGATCAAATGATCAAAGGACTTTTTTCTGATCTACTTAGTTTCGAAGTCAAGGGCATTGTAAACTAGAAATTCACCTATTGGTTGAAAACTCACTTGCGATTCACAAAGAAACAGTCGGATTGCCTATTGATTTTTGTTTCTAGCTTGCGAAAATTGGCGAACAACAGCCCAAACTGATGATTTTGATAGATTTTAAAGTGGAATTAGAAATTGTGACTGGTGATGAGTTTACTCGTGTGTGGAGTCAAGTCCCGTAACTAATGTGTAACTCGAGTTGTAAATCCATTTGGATTTTTTTTTAGTTGCTCCTTGTGGTGTCGGCGTTATACTTTTTTGAATAAGTATCAATCTTTTGTTTACATTTCGTTTATATATGGATAAATACAAATAAAAGAAAAAAAAAGAAAAATAAATAGATCTGTCTTCAACTTACCTAAAGTCCATATCCTCTACATTGATTGAATTAATATCTACAACGAATATGCTAAAATCTACTGTCACCGGAGCACCTTTTCTAGAAGGCGGTCGAATTTCTAAAAAGAGAGTTAAGAAAAATCAGATTTAGTCGAAACTGAAAGAGACATAAACATGGTGAAAAAGAAAAAATTAAGATTGCTTAAGTAATATTCTAATTTCATTATAATCAAAATAATGGAAAAATAAGCGTTCAGTCACAAATATTGATTAAGGAGTGACTTTTGCCTTATTGCTACATACATTTCTTAAGAAACTCAATTGAAAAAAGAATTAAATTGTTTCAGATAGCACTGTTTTATAAAAAAAAGCTAAGAAACAAATGCATGCGCAACATTTTTTTTTGTAACGAGCACGTATGGCCTATTTTACTAACTTACAAATTTGTAATTATAAGTGTATCACAAAGTTTGTAACTTTTTTAATTTTTTTCGATAACATGTTTATAATCTTTGACAATCTTTGTAATATGAAAAAACGATGATACAACATTGTTATTGTGAATTATTGTGAATATATGGGTAAACTTCCTATTGCTGTTTGCAGATGCATAGACAGATCTGGCCTCACGCCAAACGGCAAAATGTACACTTTCGCCGAATCGAAGGCATTATAAGATCTCGGATACACGCATCCATCCCCATTTCATCACTGGGATAATGTCCTTGACCTAATCACAGCATCTGAACAAAACATCCCATTGCCCACAGTCGACTTTGATTGTAAAGTCCCACGCAAGAACTTGGCCATTTCCGCGTAGCGCTCACCCTTCCATTAGGCCCTCAATTTTAACCAAATTGAGGACTCATTGATACCATCCTCTCACTCTCTACCCTCATCATATTTTTAGCTACTGCCCTAATAACTGAAATAAATCGAAATCACGCCTTCAACAACCCACCCCCACTGGTTCTGTTATTACCCATGGCCATCAATCTGCTCGGTAGGTGGGTGGCGAAAAAACTTCCCGTGTCAGTTTCCCGCGATTGCTTGGGTAAGGTTATGGCACACTCGCGCTTGGCGCGTGTCTTGCGCAGACGCACGACGTTCACGTGTAAAAGAAGTTCAAGGACTGTTGTGGTGCTATCACCCGAAACAGGCTCTTCGATTGGTTGGAGTCTTTTTTAGCCGCTGCTTTGTCGGCAAACGCGAATCGCTAATTAACTCCTCTTTTTTTTCGTTCACCGTCTCTGAGGCGGAGGTTGTAATTAAAATTCTCGCATTTAATTATCGGAATTTTTTTTATGGAACCCTTGAATCGGTGATTTGTTATCGCGGAATCATCGTCAGGGGGTGGCGATGATACTAAATCAGTGCTCCGGCTGTGGTTGGGGTGGGTACCAATTAGGGGTGGCGGTGGGTTGTTTATTTGACGGGCTGGTAGCCCGTGTGTGTTGATCGCTGTCATCGGTAGGTATTTTGGGGGAGCGTGTCTGGTCGACGAATGTGTCCTTACATCACTTGAACCGTTGATGGGGTGTGAAGTCGTTGACTTGTGGTTAATTTGGTATATTTATAATGAAGTATAAATGTGACGATAATTCCTGATATTTTAGGTTATGTGAGACCGTTTTGAGTGACGTTCTTCTCATTATAAAAGCATTCATTAGATAAGTAGCTCCTTTGTTTGAGTGTGATAGTTATTGCCAGTCTTTTTTAAAACTCACATTAAGTGAAAACTGAATAAATGTCTGCAAAAATAATATAGAGTAACTTCGGGTATTGTGGAATATGCGGGTAATGTGAAATACTGCCTTATTTCAATTGCTCTCTCAATTTTCAGAATGTTAGCATTGTGCATTTGTGTATCCGATTTTTTTCAGAGCAAAAATGTGCAGTTACCTTAAATGTGCAAGTCTAGTTTTAATTGAACATATGTCAAGTTTCATTATTTTGCTTTAAATCATTGAATTTTTAGATGTATTTCTTATTATGGGTCGTAGCTTACAATAGTTTCCAAATCGGCTAATCGAGAGGAAGAAAAAATTGCTTCCAAATCACTTTTTCACTGGAAAAGAATACGCTGGGGAAAATAAGAAGCGCCATAGGAACACGCTAAAAACACATTTTAACTGAAAGGTCATTCGATAGAGCCAGAGGATTTACAAAGGAAAATGTAGAGTCCTTTTTCAAACTCTTGCGCTTAAGTTTACACAGTGCAATATGATGCATAATATATATATATATATTAGGCTGTCAAATATCTCCCTTCTGCCTTTTTGTCTTTTGAATTTTCCGGCTATGTACAAAGCGCTACAGAGCTCATATCCAAACTAATCATGCATAGCGTCGTTTTGTAGGTTATCTTAAGACCTTTCAAATGATGTATTGCCAGATACGAGCTCTGTAGCGCTTTGTACATAGCCGGAAAATTCAAAAGACAAAAAGGCGGAAGGGAGATATTTGACAACCTAATATTAGATAAGAAACAAAGAAGTACCTACAATATATTTAATTTTCTTAATGAAAAATGTGGATTCTTATGATTTATATAATGTGGAATACAATTCCATATTAGTAATACCAGTAATAAAAATCTCAAAAATAACCCTAGCGGTTTGAAACTATTGCTATCGTTAGCGAACTGGTCAATATGCAAAATGTATCAAAGTCAGCCACTTTATGCATTGTCGTTGCTTGTAACAACTAAAAACAAAATGGGTATTTCACAATATCAGATGTTACTCTATTTAAAAAGACAATTTAAATTTAATTTCATCTGAGTATTTGAAAGTTAAAACAAAAAGAAGGGATGAATAAAAAACTTGCATACGTTTTACACCGCCTAATTATGTTTTACAAAATATCAAGAGTTCCTGTTGGTTTTTTTATATATTAGATTGTAAGAAACAGTATATTACACGATACATTTGCTGGGTTCACATTACATTGGGTGACATAACAGCCCGTTGAGAGCCAGAGCCTAGCTCATCGCGCCTCCACTGTGTTTTGCGCGCTATCATTTGATACATTTAGATGGGGCTTCCTGTTTAAAGCCAGTTCCAAAAGGCAAATTGCGATAGCTTTACATGACAAAAGTACTCCAGGAGGATTGCCAGTTGTTCGCTGGAGGCGGAACCGTGAAAATTCTTTGTATTGTTGTTGTCCCCAGGTTGAATTCGAACACGAGTACTCTCACTTAACAGTCCGACGTACTAATTATCAAGCCACTGCGCTCACAGGTTTAAAGGAAAGCAATTGTTTATAGCGAAAATAGTCTTACAGAGAAAATTCTTAATGAAAACGTTTACTGAAATAAAATATCGAAGTGAGTTTTTTTTTAGGTTTAGTCAGGTAAAGGTTCTCAAATGCAAAATAGATCCAATGGTTCGATTTCAGAGGGATCTTAAAGGGAGCCTTACACCTACCGTCAGTCAACTAAAAAGTTTGAACAAAATGCAAAGATGACGATCTTTTCGTAGATTTCATTGGCATGCAGCAAAAGCTTTATATAATATAGCTCAGTCGTGACCTTTTCCAAAAATTGGCTTTCAAAAAAATTGACTTTCAAAGTAGCCGATCGAAAAAGCTTTTAGCAAGGACTTACAACTCAGTAGTTTAAGTCAAGTCCAAAAATAATGAATCAAGGACTTGCAAAAATAGTTTGGAAGACATTATTAGACAGAGGCTCTTGATAAATTGCCAGCTGTAATATAAGAGTTTCACAAGGACCTAAGTGTGGTAGAATATCTCTGTCAACCCACGTAACTAACTAAAGTCGTTCCTTACGTCTAGACCAAAATACCATGACTTAAGTCAACGAACTTCACCGAATAAAAACACTTGTGTGTTTGTTGCCCTCTTTTAACCTTTTCATGATCGCGTCTAATTTTTGCGGCAGAAAAATATTTATTTTTTCAGTTCACCTTAAACGAAGTAAAAGATCTAGAATGTTCCTATTCAGAGATCCTACTCAGAGATGTCTAATGCAGAAGTGAATAGACTGGAACCTGATTTTTAGAATGAACTTAACACACTTTTACTGCAATTGCGCCAATATTTTAAGGTTGTCGACAGATAAAACTCATGTTGTTCACGAACAATGCTGGGCATTAAAGGGTTAAAAATCAAAGGTAGTCCAAAATTACTATTAAAGTGGCTAATAGTCATGCTTTTTTTTATCCACTTGGTAGTAAATTGATTTAGAAAAGTAAAGAAAGACTGCTTCGTTCGGATATAGCACAACAGAGCTCAATATGATACTTCCTTCGTGGATTTCGCACCATCTTACACGTTGTCTGCAAACCCATCACCCCAAACCACAACACGACTTATGAGTCCAGCATTGGCCTAAAAGAAGCCCCAAGCACTCTGGAAAAAACTAACAAGGATCCACTTTGCTTTAAATTCAATCGCCTGCACCACTCAACGATGCACGAAAGCAGTGACGTCAAAGAAGAAGTCAACACAAGACCTCCCCAGCCTTGGAGTCGCCTCCAATACAACTCCAATACACCAGGGAGGAGTATCAGGAGGAGTATAACAACACCAACGAAGTCGATTTCTCCGCCCGACGAACGTATCAACACCGCAGCACGCAACATTCGTCCTATTAAACCGTTAATGTCCCTTTAAGGCAGCAAAAAGCCTCACAAAAAGCCCCGGCCCCGCCACACCGCCATCGGAGCCCGTCGTGTACAACGCCATGACTGGTACACATCAACTGAAGTTGAAGTTGTGTTTTTTTTTGATTTTTTTTTGTGTTTGTCGCTCGCTCATTTCGAGTCATGTCCTAGAGAATGAAAATTACGCTACAATAATCCGCGTCCTACAAAGCCCCCCTTTACTGGTTGGGGTTTCACTAGCTTACCTTTGAGTTTATTTTAGGAACTGCAATCGTCCGCAAAACTCTGTGAGTACAAAGGAGTATCAAAAAAAAAAAAAAACAAAAAAAGCGAAAAAAGGAACCTGTCTATTTCTGTCGTCGCCACACAAACACAAACACACGTGCAGCGTGCATAAACATGCCACGGGGTGCTCATTTTTTTTGCTTTGCTCGGTCCTGATGTGCTGCGACTTACCCTTGACATAGTTGTGGGGAAGTACTACTCGTGGTTTTGCTGTGTAGTTCATGTAGGCATCTGTGGTCTTAATTATCCTGCGAAATAAAGAAAACAGAAAGCTAGATGTTAGATTTGGTTAATATAGTGAGTTGGGTGACATTTGTTGCGCCACAATTGGCGGTGGTGAAAGAGAGAGGGCGGAAAGGGGACAGCAGGTAAATTCGTAGTCGAGAGTTGTCTGGGGGGATCTCCCTGAATTTATCAAAAATCTAAATATAGATCCACTATTAGTGGGTTATTGGAGCTTTGATTAAACTTTCTGTAGATGTCTAAAGGCTTTTGGGCAGTCTAGAAACCTTAGTACCTAACTTCTTTTTCCTTGTTGTAGCTACTAACTGGCAAATGATCTCAGAAAGTGCTCTCAGAAAGTCTCTTTAAAGTGGCAAATGATCTCAGAATGGAGATTAGAAAGTATACAGTGAAATATAGGAACTTAAAATTGGGGAATAAGAGAAAAGAATGCGGGAAGCTAGTCGTCGGCAGAAAAGTTTGCATGCGAGAGGTTTACGAGAATCACATCGAAAATCACTAAACTGTACTTAAAAATACATGTTTATCACAAACAAATGCTTGGTGTTTAGCAGATAATGAAGTAAATACCAAATGAAAACTACTTGTTGTTGTAGTATAATGAAATGCTGTCAATATTATAACATTAAAAAAAAACAAGCAAATGCATTGCATCGCTTTCACGCCTCACTGCGCTCGTACCCCAAGTAATGTAAATACAGCTCTTCCTGAAAGACGTCTCATACAGAATTAAATTGAGAGAAATATATTTTAGCCATTTTACTATAATTGCACCAATATGTCTTGAGTTGAGACTAGTTGAAGTTCATGTAGTATGCATATAGTACATTAAACATGCATGTTCAGTACAGCACTTATACATGTTGTATGCATACAACACTTGGTATGAGAGGGTTAATTGGATTCAGAGAAGTGTTTTTCTTGAGTGCTCAGCTAAAAGTGAATCCAGTTTGCAGTAGGTGAGTAGTTGTGCTTCTAGTTGTATTCGCTTCGAAAATGTGAAGCCATTCAGTCCGAAGCAGACAATTCAAACAGGATTATCTTTCGCCAAGATCTGTGGTTGGAATGCTTAACCAACGTTGAGAGGATTTCATTGTGCTGCTTTTTGACTTATGTAAAAAGCGGCCCACAGTTTGTTACTAGTCCTAAATGCCAAAGCAGCCCACACAGAGCCAGAGCATAGCTTGTTCGCGCCTCAACTGCATTGTGCGCTATATAACTTGACACAAGTGAAGGGGACCTACTATTTAATGCCGGTTCCGAACGCGAATCGCTTTCTATGACAGAAGGAGGATTGTCAGTCGTTCGCTGGAGGTGGGGCCGTGAAAATTGTTTGTGGTGCTCTGGGCTGGTATCGAACCCGGGTACTCTTGCTTAACAGTCCGACGCACTAACTATTTAAGCCACGGCGCCAAAATACAGACTCGTCAGTCACAGGAGGCGTAAAAGTTATAGCGATTTATTTAAATTTTTCTTTAGTCTATGATTTTTTTTTGATTTCTAAGTTTAATACAATTTTGTTTGATCTTCATACATTCAGTGTCGAATTTGGCTTATCTTTGCTTTACACCTACCCTGAAGAATCTACCCGAAAAAAAAATATTACTATATGAGTAAACTAACATTTTTCCAATTGTAAGTGATTAGTTTAATTAAGAGACCCCTATTTTCACGCGCAATCGTGTACACGTAGTACACAGCTATTAAATTATCCGTGCAGGAACACATACAAATTTACACGTGTATTTAGTAAAATGTGTATAGACAGTATGAAACATTACAAATTCGGATGAAAATGTTGTTGCAAATCCTGTGTAAATATTCTTTCAATGTTCACCACCATATAAGAGTCGTTTTCGAAAGCTAACACATGCTTCTCTAACAACTTACACTACGGAACTTCAGGTCTATGTGATTGGCGATTAGCCGGCAACACATAATCCATAACCTAATAACTTATGCATGGATGCGAATGAGTCTCAACCGCTCACAGTGTAAGGATGCGCGTAGGTTCAAGTACGTTTATGTGTTCTTCGAAAGACATCCAGTGTTGTTCTGAATTTTTGAGCTTTGTAGTCATTGCAGAATACGTGACTGTGGTCTTGCACTGTGCTTACGCAGTATACTAGATTACACGTGTACCCGTGTCTACGGTGCCATGTTATACTACAACACGTGTCATGTGTACACGTATAAATAAATACAAGTTCAAAATATAATAAAATATTTTTTTTCCAGGGGGATAGTGAGCTTCAGTGTTTTCGATTGGTGGGCATACAGTTAAGTCTTAACGTAATTTTTTCATTCACTAAGACCTTTTAAATGGGGTAAAGTTTTGTAGTTGCAATAGCTCCCGTAAAGAAAGGTTGGACTAACTTCTAACTTTAAAATTAGTACTAGTTTGAAAAAGTAAATTACGAATGCTGGAGGACAATCGAGGCTAGGCTTGTTTATCCAGATCGATTAAATTCACACACAGTTAAATACAGAAAGACATTGCAAATACTGTCAAAACTGGGCAACCTTAAAAAATTTCTGCCTCCAAACAAAACGAAAATTATTCATAACCCAAGCAACAAGCACAAGCCTCCGTATAATGGAATGTTCAGATTTCAATCCAAGATTTGTGAAATTTTCAAATCAAAAATTTAAAGAAAAAAAAAAGGAACCTTGAAAACAAACCCACTCAAGACTGGGAGTCCAACCAATAACTGAAGCCTCCAACACTCCTTTTTAACCCATGGGAACTGGAACATTGGGCACAGCTCAGTGCCTACA
Source organism: Syritta pipiens (assembly GCA_905187475.1). NCBI lineage: Eukaryota > Metazoa > Arthropoda > Insecta > Diptera > Syrphidae > Syritta > Syritta pipiens. Next base: position 69,339,984 of record LR994571.1, read on the forward strand.
CCCACAATCACTTCCCCACCTACACAGAGTGATTAACTTCCAACAACAACAGCAACAACCAACACAAAACAAATTGATGTCCACAAATTGTCATCCACCACCAACAAACCCTGGAGTCAGGTGGGTAGTTTGCCAACCACCACCCGCGCGACAGAGGGAATGTGTTGGAATTTAAAATCTGAACAAATCGATTTTACGATACACAAATTACCGTATTATTATTGTTTATGACTAAGTTTTGTTGGCATAGAATTTCCTTTTTCTGTCGTCCTTGCCCATCGACAAAAAGGATTACCGACTGCCATGTGTCAGCACGGTAGTGTCCTTAGTTTGGTTTGCCAGGCTTGGAGCCGGCGGGAATTTCAAATTCTGACGTTATGATTCGAGTTCAATTTGAATGACGATCTAGATTTTGCAAGGATGAGTCCTTGAAAGTTGCCGAGCTTGTTGTTAGTGGGTAGTTTGTGGAGGTTTCGTGACAGAATAGGAGTTTTGATTGGGAGCTAATGGAATTGCTACTGCAGCCGGGACTTGGGCTGCTTATTAGTGGGTGTTTGTCATCTCGGAGATAAATGAACTATGAGGCGTTCTTAACCATTCATGGTTTTTGATTATGTGCCAACAGTGTTTGTTTTTTAAATGAAAGCTAGATTTAAATTAAAACAAAAATAGCAGAAACAAGTTTACGATACAGTTGCCTCCCGATAATATGACATTCGTTGAATTGACTCATTTGGCAGTGATAAATAAAAGTCGCTCTATCCAAAAAAAGGAATAAAAATAAACATTTGTAAATAGCGTAGATTACAGATTACAGATTGAAAACTCCTACCAGAGATTCTTTTTAGTTTTGGAAATTGTAAGACTTCTCATGTCAAATCGTTTATAATTTTTGCTGTTTATGCGTTGCGCTAAAAAAGGTATGACAGGAATTTCAAAGACTGACGTCTAGAGGGATTTTGAGATCTTAAAAACTTTATTTAAAAGTCAAGAGAGAGATATATTACAGCAAGTGCTTAAAAGGTTCACTCAAAATCAAGAGCATACGCTAAAAGGATCAGTAAAGAAAAAAAAAGAATTCAGAAGTTTTAGACCACTTTTTTAAATTCTCATTTAAAAGCAGGTATTTTATGATGCTGCATTGACAGATGTTTAATTTTTCTTCGCGATTGTAAATTTAAAGTCTTTAGTTATTATTTTTCTTATTTTTGAGTTTATTACTAGTAATACAGGGGTGTGCCTAGAGATTAAAGATTTGATTTCATTCCTCACCGTCGCACGATGATTCTAAATCGTAATTTATATTCAACTTTTCAGAGCTGTGGTTACAAAACGGCACTTAGTGCTTATTGGGTTCTCCTAGAACCACCACCTCACACACACACATATACACTAGCAACACAATAATTGAGCCGCTTAGCGCACACATCGATTACCACAACTTTTAAAAATTCTAAATTAAAGTCTCAAAGCACCTCTTATAGTCATAATTTCTTTTTCGTACAAGTTTCTTAAATAAAAAAGATTAACACCATTAAACGACAATTATTTGAATAAAGAGTTATGTCTTTTAGATGTTATTGTAAATTATTTCATCGCTTTTCCTAAATTTTTGTTTTATGGAGTTTTGTCGATTAGTGTACTGAACGGATCAATTGTCTGGTGTTTTTTTTAAATCAAAGGTTACCTTGATACTGAGCTGCTGCTTTCCACTCGAAATCTTGATAAAAAGTCAATATCATAACTCCGTGGAACAAAATGTCTCGCTTTACGCTTGAATAACGTTCGGAAATATGAAAAACTTTTTCCCAAATTAAGTGCTGTGTAGGCCAAACAGTGCGTTTTTTAGATTCATGATGGATTTTTTATTGGATTTAAAAAAAAAAAAAGAAAGTAGTTGGCCCAATGGTTGCAATCGAATCAATATTAATTCAATAAATTAAATAACAAAATTTATCAGAAAAAAGTGACAAAGAACTGCTGTTTTATAGTCGATTTAAATGCCTTAGGACCTCTCACACACTTAAAAGGTGTTTTCATTACTCGATATAAGGACAGGTCTTTGTTACAAATGTCTTTAAGATTTTTTGAATGTTGAACGTGCTTTTTAGGGTTTCGTTCCAAAGGAATAACGAAACCCTTATGGAATCACTTCGGTGTCTGTCTGTCTGTCTGTCTGTCTGTCTGTCTGTCGCCTTTTACATATTTGACTATAACTTATAAGTCCTTTGTAGTTAAGGGATGAAATTTGGACTAAAGGTGTATCTAGGCAACCCAAAAATAAATCATGCACCCATTTTGGAATTAGTCGCAGATTAAAGAAAAAGTTAGTACTAATACTAATGGCCGAAAAAACGTTTACTCACTTTGATGGTCGATATGGGTGTCATTGGAAAGGGGGCGGTGCCCTGATTATGAAAATGTCTGTCTGTCTGTCATTAGGCCTTAACCTCAGTAATTGGCGAACCACTAAGAATTTAGAAATAAAACTTTGCTAAAAGACGTATTTCACTTGCCCAAAGAAAGTTCAGGAAAAAAATTTTAAGAAAATTTTATACTAGCGAAAAGCTTAGTACCAATACTAAATTTGAAAAATAAATTTCTTTTACTAGTTCCTTGATATGGGTATCGTTGGAAAGAGGATGATAGCTAGATCAAAAAGTTGTACTATGGTAACCCCCTCACTCTTATTGGTAAGAAGTTATTAGCCAACAAATTGCCGAAAACTGACTTGTGTACCGTGTCCCCCACCTTACTTTCTAGAATATTTGACCAAAAAATCTGAAAAAAATTGGAGTTATGGGGCAACTCATCGCAATACCCCAAAATTATCCGAAAATCGTGTATGATTTTTTATTCATACTAAAATAAATTAATTACTAACTTTTTTTGAAAAAAATTTCACGCGAATTTATTGAGTGAGGTATCATCGGATAGGTCTTGTAAAATGCAATAAAGTTTTAATTTTGAACTTTTCATTTGGAAGTTAAGTTTTCGAGATATTAAGCTTCAAACTCGAAAAAAAGGCGTCCCCCCCCTCGCATTTCCACACCCTTTGGTCTAAAAATCTGAAAAAAAATCTAGAATGTAGATCTTGATGTAATCTTTGTGTTAAAATTGGTTTGAGCACTCTGGCTTTAATAGTTTTCGAGATATTGGCCAAAAACCGAAAAACAACAACATTCGAATTTGGAAGATCCGAAAACGCCATTTTGTAGATCTCGGTGAAAGAACAATAAAATATTATGTAAAAAAAATTATTTTCATACAATTTTTCGAGATATTAACGATTTAAATCGAATCAGTTATCGCAAAAAACGATGAACTGACGGCAGTCTCAGTGTCGCTTGCGGCATTTCATCCCCTAAATTGCACCAAAGCAATTTTCACACGGCTGGCGCGATTAGCAAATGGGAAAGGATTTTCTTTTGTTCAGTTTCGTTCGAAATGAAAAGAAGATTTTTAGTGAATGAACAGTGAATTGAGTTTAATTTGATTTGACTATTTTAGTTTGTTGATTTCTTAGACTTATATTAAGTCTAAACTACTAATCTGTTTGCGAACGAAACCCTCGGCGGGTGAGTAAAACTCACACTTGACCGGTTTTTTTAAAATCGAAAGCCTCACGCAGTAATTCGTTTAACGCTTCACCTGCAATATTTTCGTTTAAATAAAAAGATAAAAAAGGGCTAGAAAATTGACATTTTTTTTTTAATGCAGATTACATTTTGGTTGCCAGAAGCACCGCTTACAAGAAAATGTTCAAAGTAGCTTATCACATTGGTGGAACAGGTGAAGAACGTTAAGTAGGGGTTTGAAGTATTAAAACATTCCGAAGCAGCTATATTTCCACGTTAGCCAAGAATTTGCAGATTTAAAACACTTGCTGTTGGTAATTTAAGGTCTTTACTCACAATATTTTCTCTCCTTTAAGGCAGAGAAGTAGAAAAGAGAGTCAGAAATATGTATCCACTTCAAGTTGAAGACGTTTTCTGCCCCAAAAGTATTATTTTCTTATTAAAGACAAAAAAGTCGCCGTCTATAGAAAGTTTATGCAATAATCACTTTTTTACGTTAGTATCCTAAATGCTAATCCTGTATAAGCTCATTAATGACCAAACCTAAATAGGCTCAAAAACATTTGCTTAAAGTGTGCTACTTACGATATAAAAATCATTTCTAACCTACCTGACTTACAAACTATTTTAAGAGCCATCATAAAAGCTTCTACTTGAATAGGGATCCCGAAATTTTCGTTCCAAACTTCGATCTACAGAAAGTATGTTCTGTGCCCAATCATAGAGCTGTATAAAATTTACTTGAAAACTGCAGTCTAATCGGCAAAGGTTTGATTCCCAGATCCTCATAATCACTTAAGGAAAAAACATTCAACAAACTTCCACTTTTTACTCACCATAGCAGCGCAAATCCTAATCCAATTAAAATAGGTGAACTGATGTGTTGCCGCAACATGATTCCAGAATCATCTCACTTCACGCATCGCTATAAGCATCACTTCTCTCCCGAGCACTTACTTCCGTTCCGTAGGATTACACGCACGCAGTTTCCTCTCGACTTCACTACACGTCACCACTTCAGCAAAACTAAGGCACTTTCAGAGGATGTAACCATTCGGCAGAAGAGCACTTTTTACAAATTTCACACTGAATTAAACCGGAGGACCTTCGTGTCCTTCGTGTGCAATTAAAATAAAATTCAATCGTTCGAACTGGGAAAATGGAAAAATAATTTTCTAATTTGTAATTTCACAAACTCAAACTCGGTGCTGTGTTGTGGTGTGCATTCGAACGCGCGCGCGAAATGAATGCCGTAAGCAAACTCAATCTTAATCTAAAAGTATCTAAGTATCTATTTGCTGGATCTATCCATGTGTGTGTTTGTGTGTGGATTGAGAGGAGAAGGAGAAGCTACCTCTGCGAGCGTTGATCAACTTTTTCCGTTTCGGGATTTGTCCAAAAACTGACCGTTTTCTGTTTTCTGCAATTCGAACTGAAATTGCATGCAGTGTCACTAGAACTGCACACTCACTATGGAGAACGATTTATTTTTTCTGACGTTCCTACAACAAGTGTGACAATTGAATCGCGTGCCTATCTCACTTGAAAGTGTTTAGCCGAATGGGATTCATTCTGAATGGACACACTTAAGTGACATCTATTCGTGCGGTCGGTCTGTCGGTCATGCTAAAGTCGAATTCCGCAGTGTGACAGAAATGTAAAAGTGTATCTAAAGTGTGTCCGACTGCATGACTGACTAGCGAACTTAAAACTTCCTCATTATTCCAATCGTGGCGTGTATGTTGGCTGTTGGCCGGGGGTTGTGAAATTTAACTTGTCAGCTTGGTCGCCGTGATGGTATCGGAAGTTTATCCATTGCAACTGATAGGTATGACTTCTGGTAATTTTTTCAAAAAACCTACCGCTGAGCGATGAACAGTGGTGTTGGGAAGTTGGCAGATAGATGAGCTCATTTTAGTTGCCACGAGATGCATAAATGGCTCTTGTCTTAATCTTGTCTTCTAATCGGAAGTAATGCAGTCCCAGAGTGCATGGTGTCAAGATGAACAAGATGTCAACGTGTGGTTTTAATGGGTCTTACACTACTTCGAGCAAAACGGGCTTGATTTCCGAAGTTTCAGAGGTAAGGTTTCAGAAGGCAAAAAAAATGTCTTCAATCTTGTCAAGACATTTCTATTTGTCTATATTTGTCTATTTCAGTGTAATGATTTTTCAATACAGATAAAGCAGGATTTTGTGAAGAAAAAGTAATTTGGGAAAAATATGCTTTCATCTTAAACGGATAAGCGAAAGTAGTAAGATATTCTTAGTTCCACTTTCAGTGAAATTCAATATTCGATATTTTGAATTTCATTCTTTTTTTTTTTTAAATGGCTCAAACCCTTGGTTGTGATTCATGAGATGGGTCGCGAAAATCTAGATACAGTTTTGTAAATGGCATGTGATTACAACAACGGTGTCATCTTTTCATCCTTTTGTCTCCACTGTGCATATTTAAAAAAAACTTAATTTTGCTTTTTCTACCAGGACACATTCTAATACATACACTGTAACTTTACCATTCCATTGCGTTTACATTTATATATTTAAACTGTGGAACTCCTTGCCAAGTAATTTACGCATTATCATCAATATCCATTCTTTCCATCCTTTCTTACTGTTCTACCCTTTCCTAAAACCAAATCCCTCTACGTTTATCCAAATATCTTCCTTTTTCTTTAGTACTATAAAAGACTCCTGTCTCATTGTACCTCTAGTATTACAATCTAATGAAATGAAATTGAATTATCTTTTTAAAAGACAAATCAAAAGTCTTTATGAAACCCATTGCGGAAAAAAAGAGAAGACTTTACAGATGTACCCAGCAGGTTTTTTTTTTTATTAGGTTTTTATAGAACCTACATCGTGTGACGTGATCACAAGAAAAAACCGTTCAAATATCATGACGATCATAACGATAAAAAAATAAATACGTTCGGTACGTCTGAAGCTTAATCGCCACGACTGTCCCTCCCAGGGCTCGAAACACTAGCAGTGATCTTGAATAAATAAACGAATTGTGGATGTAAAAATGTGTTTCACTTTAAATTTTTTTGTTCATTTTTTTTGTACATTTTTTTGCATTGCAATCTCAAGATCATGGCAAATGCGATTTCTTGAATGACAGACACACGACCGTTGGATGAGATCTCCACGGCAACGTTCCGAGGCAGCTGCAGCCAGTCGTTCGTTGCAGCTTAATCATTGCATCTTTTTTTTTGTTTTTTCTAGCGAAAGATACACGACAACTACTGCGAATTACCGGGACAAGATTGAGTTATCGAATATCACATAAATGAGGGATCAATTAAGAGGAAGAAAGTTCCTCTAGCTAATTTAGCAAATTGATAAAAAAAATATAAATAAACAGAGTTGGACAGTTTTTAAGTGTTTTTTTCTCGGTCGAAGAATGACATTTGGAGCGACGATGTACTTGGAAATCGTCTAATTATCGTGAAATATTGCCGGGGGTACGACCAGTTGTGCAACCACTTCTCGAGGCAATCAATTCAAAATTAATTTGCGGGCAGAAAGTAGAAATGGGAAATGAGATGTTCCGCAAGTCAATCAATGGTGCGATGGAAGTGGACGCTTGAGAGCATCTCGGCAAGGAAAAAGTTGGGTGCAGAAATTTAAAGAAATTTAAAGAAGTCCAAGACGGTGTGTTTGAGTTGGTTGATTTTATGTAAACGCTTACTGTGTCCACAACAAATTGTTTCGTTCGTTCGCTTCTGTTGGAGGTGTAAGCGCTTTAAATCAAGTGTTTCTTCGATGGATCGTGATCCCCCATTTATTTATTCTCGTCCATGATGGCAAAAAGTAGTGAAACTCATTTGCTCATGTCTAAAATTTTGTTTTCTAGGCAGGCAATTAAAATTTTAACAAATGTAGAAATCAGTGAGGACTTTGAAGCAAGTAGATTTCTGTCCAGGATCTGCTTATCGAGTACACAGTATAAAAAAATCAGCTTACTAAATGCAAGGAGTGACTGCATTTAGCCGGAATAATAGAAATAAAAAATACGAACATAAACGAGGCAATCTAAATAATCTATAAGTTTCTTCCCAGCACCAATAAGCATCAACAAGAGAAGCTGTATCAGCAAGATGAGATGAAGATGAGATAAGTGAGAGAGAATGTTAAGAAAAAGTAACTATGAACTAGAAAAAAAAAAAAAGCAATTGCTAGTAAGGTTAACGCCTTGGCATTTATGTTAAGTCAGCTCAAAAGAACCAAAGTTCTCAGTTTATAACAAAAAAGTTTAACCACGACCTTTTCATGTCTTCTCAAAAGAACTTTTCATTATTTTTGCATCTGAAATTGAGACAGTGGTCTAAGAAGAAGCAGACACTATTCAAAAAATTAACAAATTTTTAAACCAAAATCTGTTTGGTCATTATAATCTATTCATTTTTTTCATCTGTTTATTATTTATTTTTTTGTTATTGGCGTCTAGAGGGATGACAGAAAATGATTTTGTAGGCAATATAAGCCTCACCTTCATCAAATCAACTGAACTATAAGACAGCTTAGCTTTAGCTTGGCTTATAAAGCATTTTTAATGTCATTTTTACAAAGCTTCAAAGACCATAATATGGCAAAAGCTTTGTAACTAAATTATGGCTGTACAACATAATTTATTTCTCATAGATAAAATTTGTGCTCAGGGCTGTAATTGAAACAAAACAACTTTGTTTCAAATTAAAGTTTGTTATTTGTAGTAAGTAGTCAGGAGTAATAAGAGAAAAAAGATAGTCTTTGACATGCCGACCTTCCAGATATATTAATGACTAGTTATTGGTAAAATGCTATAGCTTACTTTGAAAACTGAATAAGGACAATTGCGATTTTGCTTTTTTAAGTCAAGGAATTTTTGAAATAATTCTACAAAACTTATATTGCCTGTCATCTGTGACGTGAAGTTTTACCGGCAAAAAAAAGCAGACTGCGATCTGCTTGTCAAACATGGTCGTGATAAATTTCGTCCAAAAATTGCCTATGTCTACCAGGAAGGAAATGTAATAAAAATAAATGTAGCTCTAAAGAAAGTCTGGATCAATCTTATAACTAAAACTTTTGTATATCATTTGTTTTTCTTATCGTTCTGAGCCTATTACTCTATTCTTTTTACATGTTGAAATCAATTTGTCTGAATTAGTGTCCAGCTAATCAACATGCCTTTTTGCAAAATCTTTGCAATGCCAAAAGAATATTCCTAAGAGAAGTGTGTGCCTTCTCGTGTTACCTCGGAGCATCAGAGAAGAGCTGAAATAATCCACTCCCACTAAGCTCAATCCGCATGACAACGAAAATTGCACTTCTCTTTCGCAGAGTGTTTTGGCAACACTTGCCCACACATTGCCATACCTCCGCACTCAGATATTATAATTTTTCATAATTATAAATAAAAACTACATTAAACTGAGAAAAGTCAATTAAAACAGTTCACATCCGCACAGAATCGACGGCATCCACACGATGTGTAGACAGCAAGTAGCCACTAAAGCGATGCTCAAGCTCACCACCACGATCGCTACAAATCCGAAGAGTTAGCTCTCGTAAAATTGTAATTAATTTTAATTTACCGACACGTGAGAAGAGGAACAATTTCGTAATTAACATTGACATTCGGTGCGCTTTGTAAGATGGAGAAAGCTACAAGTTGTCCTTCTCTTACTCATATCTTCGTTTGTTTGGCGGATGAAATAAATTCAATTCGTGTGGATTTAATTCGTTTTCTTTTTTTATGAAGGCCTGGATTCAAGTTCAGATGAAATTATCCCGGAACAGATGTAATTTCACGGTTAAAGTAGTCATTAGATTAGGGGCTAAGTCAAGGTAGGGAATTCAATTGACTCTTGAAGTCCAGGATGGAGAAGGAAATGGCGGAAGTTTGCGGTGGTTTTTGCGGCGGTTTTTTGGTTTGTCTTTTTAAAAGCCTTTAAAAGAAAAATTGTAATTGATTGGAATTGTTGAATCAACTATGAGTGAGTGAGCGTTTCGCCTTAATTTAAAGGTTGGTTTTTTTATTTCAATGCAATGATTATGAACAGAAAAAAAATCGTAATGAGAAACTTTTGAGGCAAACAAAAGAAAAAACTGCTACTAAAAATTAAGAAAAGAGTCTACTTGAAAAAGCATGGAAGCAGGAGGAACGAGAACTTTTTCAAAATATGACTTGCTTTCCGCTGTTTAGTATTTTAAAGAAATTGTATCGTTGGTTAAGATAAAGATAAAGGTTTAGGTTTTCTGCGAAAGACATGAAAAACTTCTAGGGTTTATTTCTAAAGTCTGTTATCTCAAAAATCTCTGTTGAAACAATAGCTTTAGGCAATGCTTAATGGGAGCATGCCAATTACGAGACTTGACGAATCTTTTAAACATTTTAATCTGTGCAAGCAATAATGGATGATGTCTTATGCTTTCGGGTTTTGCTGGCATAATGTAGGTTTTTTAACTAATTAAGTGTGACTTGCAAAAAGAAACTTGAATGGGGAGACGGTGAATGGGTAATGTTCCTTGCTGAATTAAACTAAAATTACTCCACAAGCATCAAACTATGCCACTCAGCCATTGGTCGGTGGCGATAATTTTCACAGTCACGTAAAATTTGCTGCCCATCGTCGCAGCGCATCAATCAATGGCCAAAGTTTTTTGGCTCAGAGCCAGCGGGTCAGTATGGTGCCTCTTCTGCTGGTGTCTGACACAACAATTTCTTGCTAATTTCCACTACTAAAGAGGCCAACAGAGCGCGGAGCAAAATGAAAAGATATTTCCTGCCTCCTGTAGTTAGACAGTGCTGACAATGGCGGTGGCATGCGTTCGGGAGTTATGATCGTGTCTGCAATGGGCAGAAAAAACGAGCCACGTGACGTCCAAGTTTGAATTTTTGTTAAATGAATACATGAGGAAAACGAAATGCATTCGATTGATAAAAAAACAATTTTTTTGTAATAGCCCTATTTCTTTCAGAGGGTACCACAGAATGTAGGTTGATTTCAAACACTCGAAATTCGCAATCGAAGGTAGCCAGTTTCTTAAAATTCATTAAAGAAAAAAACAAGTTATTAAAAAATAGTTCGATCTGATCTAACAAACATTTGACTTTTTTTAGTGGGACATCTTGGATTTTGTAACCTCTTTTCTGGAGTTGAAAACAAAGCTCCCAAGCATGGTGTCTCAGCTTACAGAAGAAAGGAGAAATCGAATTATTCCGAAGTGACAATAACAATGATTTTTTCGGTAACTCCTATTTTTATTATATTCATCATGACCGATTTTTATCTCTTAATCTGCATTTACATACATTTAATTTTACTACAATTGCGACAGAAATCACTTGCGATATAATAATTCGAATTATACATATATTGAACTACACAATATACACAATATACATACACAACATTTTATACTGACTACTCTACAGAGTGACCAACTGAAACTCTTTAAAATAAACCTATACTTTTAAAACAGCTAAACACACTAAGACCTTTTCAATTGAGACAGCTGATTCAAATGTTGACAGTTTGTGGCGGCCATATTGTTTTAATGATATTTGCCAAACTCGTAGCTTGTCATTAAGTCACTGATGCCAAATGCCCGTCATAATCGTTAAAATGTTCATTTTATTACATTTTACGCTGCGTCTCCATTGGCATTCATCTTTCCTTTGCGATATCATTTTTCTCTGTATTTGAAAAGGAACTGTCAAATCCATTGCTTTCATCATTGAAAGCAGTTAATGGCCGCCTTGGGCCGGTCAATATTGCTATTGCATTGCCACAGGATCTACATTGTCCATATCCGAGGTAATGGCAATATATGTTTCAATTTGTTACCTTAAAAATTGCCAATGGAGACGCTGAGTTAAGTACTTTTTAATTCCTCAATTCCTTTCAAGAACATACAATTCCTTTTAAAGTAACTTTAAACTTCAATTCTAATTACCTTAGAAGGAATCGAAACTACTTGAAAGGAATTAGGAATTGAATGTACTTAAAGGGGATTAAGCATTAAAAAGGACTTAAGATCATTTTTAAGTACTTTGGTACTTAGATTGTGATTTCAATTACTTTGAAAGAAATTACAAGTGCCAGTACAACTAATAGGACTGGGCATTTAAAATTTTTAAGTACAAGTACCGAGGTATTGTACTTGTACTTGACAAAATTCAAGTACAAGGAATTGTACTGGTACTTGTACTTGTACTTGAATCTTACTGGTCAGAATTCACCAAAGGTGAAATAATGTCAGTGGGATTTTTGTCAACAACAAGCACCATAGAGCAACGATTTTTCTTTAGTCAAAAATGAACGACAAAGACATAATGACATGTGGTTCCAATAATACGATGCCTGCTACGCTACAATAGAAATTCTGCATAAACGATTTGAGTGAAGGATTTGCGTAGGTGACATGAATTGTATACCAAGATAATGCGATTTGACCCGCCTTCAACATTTTCTTATGTGGTTTTTAGAAAACGCAAGTCTTTGCCAATAAACAATCGACCTTCGAACGGCACATAATTCAAAACAACATTCAAACCAAGCCGAATTCATAAGGCGGAAGGTCTAGGCGTAATATGTTTTGGATTCGTGCCACCATGGAATCCAGCGTTCGTTTGAATAATATCATTTATACTCCATACAAAATGGCATATATGAGTTTTTAAAAAAATAAAAGATTTTTGCCAAAATCCCACACAAAGCTTGTTTTATTCCACTTCAACATTGACCCATCTTAATTGGATACCTTTTCGCAGTGGTTGATAAAGGCCAGCCTGAGTAAATTCCAGAATGATCACCAGGTCGATGGGACACTAGGGTGAGAAGACACTAGTATAGCAATACCATGTGTCAAATTATAACACGCACAAGATAGTGGAGGTGCGAAAAGCCAGGATTTGACCCTCCGCGGGCTGTTACAACACCAATGAAGATGATAATAACACCATTATGATAAACCACATAAATAGCACTTGGAAACAAATGAGCCTGGGACGTTGGTTGTCTTCATATGCTGTTTTTTAATAATCAATCACGACAGCTGCGCATGGACACGAGAGTTGCACAGGGATAGCTAATTTCTTATTATTTTTTTCTTTAGAAACAATCTAGTGTGCCTCGTAAATTGTGCTCAAAAAGTTCTCAATTACATAGAATTTGCAAAGAATTATTTAAAAAAGGAAGATAATTTCCTGCCAACGAGAATTGCTGTCGTTGACTAGTCCTGTTTAGAAACCAACTCCTTAGCTGAAGATGGGTTGAGTCAGTTGTCGGGATTAACATTGTTAAAGGAAATTCATTTATAAGCTGTTGTGTTGTTATAAGCACCAACGCGACATCCATAATCTTGCGAGTTTTCGTAGGTTCATAGTTTCTCTCCTCTTTCAAAACCTTCTGAAGTATCGCAGTACACCAAAGCCTCGTTTTGCATTCACCCTGATTATGACTGATGTTTAACGTCTTGTTGAAAAACGACTGCCTGAGAACGGAACGCTTCGCCAGTCGTTTTCCAAAAAAATTACGTTTTGTGTTTGTGGAACGTGATTTTCCGGTATTCTGTTTGGCGTTTTAGTGTGGCAAAACGCGCCTATGTTTTGCGTTCAGGAATGCGTTAACTAGGGAGTAAAAATGTATTTCAATTGTAAGTTTTTTTTTAAATTTATCGATACATTTGTTTTAATTTATGTTTTTTAAGGGCAAAAGTTACGAATAATAGGCAAACGAAACGGTTAGTCTAGCTGATGGAAAAAAATATAAGCTTGGCCACCAATTTCAAGAGAGGTGTTGCACAAATGGCTGGAACAAAAAATGAGTGGGAAGTAGTAGCTGCTAAGTTAAATAGCTTAGGACCACCAATAAGGGGTGGCAAAAAATACGAAAATTAGATAAAAAACTATAGAAAACCACTTAGATTTGTATCATAAGTGTCTAGGTTTGATGCGTTGCATATGTCTATGTCTAGTTTAAAGCGAAAAAAAAAACTAATTTTCAACAAAAAAAAGTAGGAGCCACAGGAGGAGTGCCCTTCCGGCAAAAGTTCTTAGACGACACAGACAAAGACAAAGTGTTTGTCGTATTCAACACTTCACAGGAAACACAAAGTTTAACAACATTTACGCAAATCACATTCCCATCAACATCCACACCAATAATAGAAACATACGACAAATAAGAAACATTGGAAGGTATTGTTGGTGAGTCCGAACTAACAATTACATCTCCTGTAATACAGTTCGAGGATGAAACCATAAATACTGCAGCAAACACAGAAAAAAATAAATCTGTCAATTGTACGTTTTATCTGTGGAATATTAGTGGAACATAAGTAAAACGACACTCAAGGCGTTTCGCTACCGTAATTCCGGTAGTAAAACGCAAGTTAATCGCCCTGGCTCAAAAAACGCCGAGAGTCGATCGAATTAAACGCCAGTAGTTATACGGGTGATTCTTCCAATTCGCATTGTTTCGGAGTTGCACCGCTTAAACATTTTTGTGGTTTCGAATATGCCTAACTTTTATTTCGGTTTCGTCGTTCACAGGATTACGATACAAGGGAATTGTAGAATCTAAATATATGGGAATCGAAAATTTGATTTGCGTCGTTTCGATTTAAGTCATGTTTTTCTCGTAAAAGGTTATCCAATAAGGACAGGTCAATTAACAATTCAAAGCGAGGTTCTGATGTAATTGATTTTGCTTGTTTTTCGCTTTATGACGCAAAAAATGATTTTTAAATTTGATCAAAATAGTCATCCTGAAACTTTGCTCCCAAAACTGATCTAAATTAGAAAAACGACGAACTAAAAAAATCATTTTGAAATGAATTCGACTCCAGGTTTTTTTTTTTATTTTATTAAATTGTTGCGGTCTAAGTTAGGTCCGGAAGAGACAAACTGCAGATAGCCATAGTTTCGAAAATATATTAAGATTTCACTTCTATCCACTTTACTTTACTTCCACACAAGAGCACGAATTTTCTTAAAAAAAAAACTCAAAACCCAATCACATCGCGATTTCGATAAAGGATCACCTCCTTCCCAAAACAAACCACACACACGAACACTCGTTTCCTTATTTTGATTTTCGTTTTGCCTGTTTGCCCGTTTTTCTTTAAACTTTCCACCACTCAACTCCTTTTTTGAAATTCAAATATCCAATTTCTTTGCACAGCGTTGGAATTCCCCGCGGACAGACGGAGTAAGCGCGCTCTTCATTGAAACCGAAACCGAATCCCCTTCGGACCTCGAAGCGACTTGAGTTTCTTCACTAGCGCGAGATTGAATTTTTCTTTTTCTTTTACTACCACGACTAAACCATATGGTTGTGGCGGATACCTTCACGACAGGACTGGCTTCTCACGGCAGGACTAGCTCCTTTCGCAGAGACCGACAAGTAGACGGACACACGCTGCAGCACCTGTCAACGGACATCGATTTGCGACGACGAGTTGTGGAAACGTAAAGAAGAAGAAAACAGCCGCAGCAGACAGCAGCGGTCGCGATAAATCGGCGGCGACTAAGCGACAGCGTGAATGTTGCGTGAAAATCCTTCCGCCGTTCGAAAAGAACTAACAGAGTGTGGAAATTTGATTTTTACTTTGCCGTTGTGAATGTGCGATTTAAAAAAAAAAAAAATACAGAAACAGAAAAAAGAAACGACACGACACACGAAATGGGGGCCTTGCCTTGCCGCCGTCGTCGTTGCCGCTGTCGCCGTCGCTGAGCTGTGCCGAGCCTGTGCTGTGTGCCGTGCTGCGAAACTCCGAGCGCGGCACGGGAAAGGGCGCACAGCGCCGCTTCTTGGCAGTGTGGTGGAAATGAAATAATAAGCAAGAGTGGTATCGAAGGCAAACAATCCTCATCCCTTGCCACTCAGTCCGTCAGTCCGCTCGTCAGTCAGTTAGTTCCTAAGGCCGACTGCAGGACGGGAGCCTGTAATTTGACGTGCCGCTGGCTGGCTGGCGGTTGTAGCGTGGGGGCTCTAGCGTCCGGTGCACGACGGCGGCCTGGAGCGGACGCGACTGTTGTGGTCACCTTGGGCGCTAATGACGCATTGAGATTCACCACACATGTGTGGGGGGCTAGGGATGAGAGATGATAGCGTTGGCTGATTTCTGCCGGGAAAGCTTTTTTACGGTCCGATTAGGCTCGATTGGGGTTTTCGCGCTCGCGTGAGTGTGTGTGTATTTGTGACTGATGACGTTTCACGCTGTCAAGTTGAGTTGAGGGGGTTGCAGTTACTGCCGGGGAGTTGTGTGTGTTCGCTCGCGGAGCGAGATGGCCAACGACATGCTATCAAATGGCAGTGGGTTAATCAATAGTTGAAGGTGGATCAGATGATTTTTATAGTATCAAGGGGCGGGGGAGGAGTGCTTTTGTTTTTGTTTTTTTTTGACCTTTAGTCGGTGTTTAGATTCGATTTTCGGCGGTTTGATTGGTCGGGCGACACCTTGACGCTGTGGAGTTTTTTTTTTGAGTTCTGTGCCGCGTGGCTGTTAATTTGTTTGCGCCTGTGACAGTGACGAATTGACAAGTAGTTCATTAGGCTTTCAGAAGAAGTTGGAGGCTTCTGTTTTAGTCTGACTGCAAGTGGAGAGGGAATGCGTGTGAGTTACTGGAAAATTGAGTATGGTGATGAAGCCAGGGATGACCGCAGAAAGTGTGGTGGTCTTTGAAATATATGCTTAAAACGCCGAGGCTTTTAATTAGAGAAAATTTAAAATATAACCATTTCTGATTTCTACGACCTAGAAATACTGATGATGAATGAAAAAGCACGGTTGAGAAAAACAACAATCTTAAACACACATATGAGAAAGCGTTAGTCCTAATGATGATCAAAAGTGATAAATTCATTAAAGACTCACGACGTTTGAAGAAGAAAACCTCAGGTTTCATCCCCAACTCCACCTGACGTCAGTTGAGGGTTTGAGCCGTTAATGAATTCGTTTTCCTGATTTAAGATCTATCGAAACTTTAACAACATCCAGAGGTCATCCCAGTAATAATTTTAAGCATATAAGACTTATTAGTTAAATTAACGTCAGATTCTTAAGAGAAATGAATTTTTATGTTGTCTAGGCTTTGAGCGCAGAATATTGATACGAACAATTAAAGTCAAAACGATGTGTATACCCATATATCAAACATTAAAAAACTCATAAAATAGGTTCTGATGCTCTGATTTTATAATTATTTTTAGTTTTTAAAGCGTTTATTTATTTTTTTACTTTAACATTATATTTTTACTCTTGCAGTGGACAAAAAAACTGGTTCTGAAAAACTAAAACCCGCTTATCCCGCAAAGGTGTCAAATAAATATTCAACTTCGTGCGCTTAAGACTAGGACACAGTGCAGCTACACATTAACATTTTCTAACGAAAACCAACCGTCCTATCTGCTATTCCTGCAACTCTTAACTTTACGCATATCTTCCAACAATATCCATTAATTTATCCTATTACTATGACCTGTAATCATCAATTTTGCCGTTATAAGCGGTTCTTGATCTAGTATTTGCTTGAAAGGTCGTTTATCTCTTGGAGAGAGCTTGAATGACTGGACAGTTCTGCTTCTGTTTGCGATTTCCAGTAATCCCGAAGCGGCCTTTTTTTAGTTGGGTTATTTACTGGCTTTTTGAGGTTTATTTTGAAACCACCCTCTAGGACATTCGCCCTTCCTAGTACAGTTAGTAGCCATCTTTTCAAATATACCTTTCAAAACAAATTCAAAAATTTTCACATATGGTTTGGGAATAAACGCCCTTTTTCGCCAAATTTCTCTATCGTACGCAAACTTTTGTGGAGCACTGTATTTGGAATTCACAATGACAATTTTGTATCATCGTTTTTTGCTTCACAGATTACAAATATGTAATCTACGAATTTGTGAAAAGAACGCAAAGAACTTGTAAGAAAAAAACGTGTGGTGTTCAAGAAAGCCATTGTACAACACTTGCGATTTACTTGTAAATCACAATTTTTTTTTACAAGTTTGTTTTCCGTATGAATATTTTCCTTTTAATATTCCAATTGCATCTTCAATTAGGCTTCGACTCGATTTATGTACTCTGTTATAGCGATCAATTCCAGCAGATGTGTTTCTGAAAACCGGTGTCATTAACTAATTCAATAATGGATAGATATCCCGTTTCTTCAAGTAACACTGCATGTGGGTAAGATCTAAAGCCGTTTTCAAATTTAGAAAAAAATTGGCTTCTTTGCAGTACCCTTGTATAGTCTACACTTCCAGGTCAATTTATGTATGCATTGTGGAAGGTATAGTTAGATCCACATACAGGCCTGTAATAAATAGAATGCCTTTCATGTCTGTCTTCATATGCAGATTAAAATTCGGCGGAAGCATTTATGTTTATTTAAGTTCACTTTGCATACTTTTAAATATTCTTTTTGTCAAATTTATAGAACATACAATATGTTAATTCATTTAAAATAAACGTCAACATTTTTTACCGGCAATTATATTTATAGAAGTTTTCGTGTTCATTAGTTCAACTTACAAATAGCTCAAAAACCAAATTAACGATAGTGGTATAAGCTTAATGAATACATCAACATATAGTGGATTTTGAAATCCTATGCAAATCAGCAATCCCGTAGTACTGTCGTCTATTCCAAAACCAATGTTCATCATCATCATCTTCTGTGGCCGCATAGTCCACCAATGGGGTCACGGCGGTAATGTTTAGTTATAAAAAACGCTTGCATTGGTGTTAATGCAAAGTTGGATTTTTCGGTCAAGTGAGCTGAATGAGATCTAATTATACAAATAATTTGTTCCGCCTTGCAGCGACTTAAACGAAAACTGTCACAATGGAAAGATATAATTTATTCGCGGCCAATATATTTTTTTCAAAACTGCCATGTCTTCTCCGCAAAAATATTTTTTATCTCTTTTGTATAGAAATAAAACTTGTAAATAAAATTACAAGTAAACTTTCTTCCATAAAATATTCTTACAAACTTCACAATGTTTGTAAAATTATATTTTTTGGTGAAATATAAATTTACAAATTCAAACTTTTTGCCTGTAAACCACAACTACAAGTCAGTTTTGGTGTAATGAAAAAATACAATTTCCTATAACTTTCCCATTGTATTTTATAATATAACTATAAATTTGTAATATCCATAAAGTGGTGAAATAAAAAAATGAAAAAAAGTTACAAACTTTGTGAGATAACGCTTGTAATAACAAATCTGTAAGTTGGTAAAATTAGCCATAGGTTCTCCATCAGGTTTTTCATTTTTTTTTGTTTCTTCATGTATTTGGTATTTCAGGTTTTTGTTTCACCAACTTATGTTTTTCGTATTTGCTTTTAAAACTATTTCCAGAATGGAAAACCATAATTTTTGGGTTCTTTTAGCATCGAGTAAGTTACCACAAACAAACAAAGCAAAGAACAAAGCCAACTGTAGTTTATGACAGTGGTTCGGCCACAGTGTGGGATACTGTTCTTAATACCAAGCCGAACTTGGTATTAAGAACTTGGTCTTACTCAACACTAAAATTATTCAAATAAATATATTCTTTACTCGTCTTAGGTAAAATTAATGTCAACAATGGTTGCAAAGTTGACATTAAATATGTCACAGTCTCTCTCTTTCTCAACGATCCAAAGATAGGCGAATGAATGATCATCTACTATAACCAGGTTTTGTCTGGTGGATATGTTGTTATAATTCTTTTTACCCATTTTACTCAATAAAAAACATTTTCACCAAAAAACTTTAAGATCGCAGCAACAGAACCTATTTTATATGTCTTTGAATAAAATTAACTATTTTATTTAGATTAGACTATATTTACAAATTCACCTCATTCTAAAGTAGTATTTTTGAAAAATCTTTATTTCGATGAGTAGTGGGTCTCTAATCACCCTTCTCTTCATAATGATAAGCATGCAAAATTCTTCTGTTGATGGAGCTTTCGTTTATAGCGTAAAAATAGAATAACATTTAAGCCCAACATTCTACATAAATTGCTATCGTTGCAGATCATTTAGACCTTCGACTGTTTGGTTAGATATAAGAAGTCACTAGCCCTGCTTTTCGAATTTTAATAGATCCTCCTTTAAATGAAAAGGTAGGCGGAGTGACAGAAGGGTTCTCACTTAGGTCCTTGTGGACCCCTTATTTTACCCATCGGGAGAAATGCTTCGCCTTCCTTACTCGTGGTGGCCTATTCCAGTGCGGTGGCAATGAATACCAACCACCAATTTCCCACTTCTCTTATTTATTTTTGTCTGATATTTCTTCGGTTCCGCTTCAGACTTTGGTCGATATTCGATTCACTTGCGATCCGTACAGTTTTTCTAAGTTTGTACTTCCCAAGTCTATCTTCTAGCAAACCACTTGTGATGCTTCACTGAACTACTTTCCAGCCTACCCTTCTTGATCTTTAGCCATCATTAAAAGAAAGAAGAAAAAGGGTCCGGAATTGTGGTATGGGCCTCACATTAATTTCTGTGCTTTTTTCATTTTTTCTTTTTAAGTTCCAAACATTTTTCTTATGCCATGTGGTTGACTCTTGTCTCCCATGGCTAAGTATTACTTTAATCATTAAGCTACTTTATTTTGCAGTCAACCTAAGTTCATTAACCAACATTGGCTCAGCTAAAAACGAAAAAAGTACAATAACGTGTGCTGGAAACACACGTCGATTCAAGTCGTCGATTCCAACAAAAATATAAAAACAAATATTTATGTTCGAAACATTAATTTTATTAGCTTTGCTCTTACATCCGCATATTATATGCGATAATTCAAAGCAAACGTATAAAAAATAAATATTTACAACAAAAAAAAGCTCACTGCATTTCGAACAAGTTTTGTTTGTTTTTCTTAAAAATTAAATTCTTCTAAAAGCTTCACACCGAGCCTTTAATAAAAAAAAAGAAAACTATTCACAATCACGGCAAAGTGGCAACACTAATAATTTCAACGACTAACATCCCTGCATCTGCGTGATTTTTTCCGAAAAAAAAATATAAATAATTTTGGTACAAATTTCGTGCCACTTTGTCGAATATCATTAAAATAACAAAAAAAAAAAAATGCAGTCAAGGTGCAGGCTTTACAGCCTGTGGTTAAGCGTCCGCCTTTCCAGGGTCGGCACGCGTTTACTGGTAGATCTCAATAATGTCCTCTATGCTCACAGTGGCACCAGCGACAAGCGCGAATATGGCAAATATCGCCAGCAGAACGTTCTTTACCAGCTTCCATTTTCCCCAGCCGAGTCGGTCTGGCCACAAGTACACCGTCTCCACGACACTTGGCACGAAGATTCCTGTAGATGGACGAAGTGCATGTCATTAACGAGTCTTAGTTGGAGTGACCGAGGATTCTTACCCAACAACGAGAAGAAGACTGCTCCCACGAGGCTGATGAACGGTTCCAGGTTCGGGATTGCAGCTGCGATACCACCGCACAGCAACACGATTCCGGTCCTCAGCAGGATTTGTGAGATGTTTTGCTTGCTCTCATTGAATTTGTGGCCGATTTTCTTCCAAAGGATCTCGGTTGGCACGTAGAACTGCAGTCCGAAGGTGAAGAGGATCGCCACGGCCATCAGCAGTTTGGCAACATCAGCGAGTCTGGAAAAAAGAAATAATAGGTTGTGGTCGTTCCAGTAGCAGCCGTCGAGGTCTACTTACATAGATCCGTCCTCCAAGTTCAGCGTGATGCTGCCGAGGATCTTGTCGCCATACTTCACGTAGCCGAAGAACCCAATGATCGCGTACAATGACACTACGGTGATCATGGCAGTGTTGAGGACGCCCGGGCACGAGAGGAAGTACTGCGGCTTCTTCATGGAGTTCTCCACGGGCATCACTACACCGATGCCCTCCATGGCGAAGATGACAGTGGCAAAGAAGAGCGGTAGCTGTCCCCAACTGGAGAAGAGCGGCTTGTCGGAGAAGTCGAGCGGCTCGTTGAACATGAAGTAGAGAGTGATACCGAACGTGACTACGATAAAGAAGTTGGCCATTGCCGAGAACGGCACCAGGTACTTGAGGTTACGGATCTGGCCCAGGAACAGGCACGGCACGATGGTCATGGCGATGTAGATGCGGATGTCCCACTTAAGTTTACACTCGTAATTGATGACGTTCTGAAAGGATGTCGCCACGAAGACGATGTAGACGCAGACCGCTGCGAAGTACGTAGCCATGAGGGCGCCATCGACGAATTGCCTGAAAAGAGGGAGAGGGGAGTGATGAGTCTTTGAGGTGGAAGTCCAAGTGAGTTATCGATGGGGTCTTAGTGCGGCTTAAGGCGTCGTGGCGCTTCGGGTTGTATGCTATCTGCTTGGAAGGCATCTTATCAGCAGACAGATTTGTTTGCTGTATCTGAAGTGTTGTGACAGGAAGAGAGCAATCAGCCGTTGATCTATGTTCGAAAACAGAAGCCGGCGACTGCCCTGTGACGGTTCCGTTTTTTTTGTAATTTTATCTACCTTTTTTTTTTTTTTTAAAGAACGCCAAATAGTTAGCAAGACGAAAGATCTTGCGTGAAAAAGAAGAACAGACAGCGCGAGTCGATTTCATGATCCATGAGCTGTTTATGGACTTGAAAAGATTCTTTTTTTTCCAATCTTACTCTCATGAAGAAAAGAAGTAAGTTAAGAGCGAAGAGTTAATTTGTCCCCGCTGCTCTGTCAAAACAGATTTCAGTAATAAATTCTTATATCTTATATTATCTCTTGGACTCAAGTTTATGGATAAAACTTTTGCCTTTAATGGAATGTAAATGCATTAATGGAAGGGTAGGTGAGTTGCTAGAATCCTTCTCTCTGAACAAAGTTGACAAATTCTTAAAGCCGTGAAAAACATTAATTATAGCGAAATGGGTGTACAAAACGGAAAAATAGAATAGAAGAGCTTAACAAAAGCACGAGAGTTCTGAACAAGAACGCCACTGGAAAATAAGTTTCTAATTGATGAGAAAATATCGAGCCGCCATTATAGCAGTCTACTGATCTTTGAACCGCACTAGTTCAAAGTCGACGTTAGCATTTGCTTTTTTTCGTTACTGGAACATTTCCAAATGCTTAAATTGTCTAGATCATTATATATACAGTCGAAGCCCTCTAAGCTGAATTTTCATGGGATCCCAAAATTAGTTCGAGTTAGAGGTTTTTTTTTTGAAAAATTCGAGCTAGAAAGATCAATACTTTTTGGTTTGTTTAAAAGCCTTTATTTTATTACAAAGAGTATACATGTAAGGAAAAAAGCACAGGAAATTACTGAAAAAAGCTTGTACTTTTGGATTGAGTCTTTAAAATTGCAGAATGAAGCCCTTTAAAAAAGGACTCTATTTTAAAAAGGCAGTGTTGGAACTCATGCGGACTCTCAATGCATTCACTAAATGAAGCTTGCAAACATCTAAAATACGTAACTATTTTTATATTACAAGCAAATTGTTTGAGGCCAACCAACAGCACAATGAATAAGGAGCGCAGTTATTAATTGTGTGTGGGTTGTGTGCACAAATAAACTATAGACTATAGCCTGTGTAGACGACGATTATGTGGCCATTTTCTTTTTTTTGTTTTGCCTTGCGGACTACTTTCGCATTACTTCTGCGATTATGTGGCCCTAGACGACAATTGTGTTCGTCCAACATGATTGTGAGAACCGTTGGCGAATAGTTTCCATTTTCCCATGTTCTTTGGTCCGTGCTTGATACAAGTTGCAAGAGGTTTGTTCTTGTTTACTTTTTTGCAAAAAACAAAATTCGACTTAGAGGAATTGAAAATAGACCAAGAATCGAAAAAATGTGTTCGAGTTTGAGGGTTTTTTGACTTAGAGAGCGTTTGCCTTAGAGGATGGATTTTGTATGGGAAATTGAAGGGAATGCCAAAATATGGCGAAAAAATTCGAGTTAAAGAGATTTTCGACTTAGAGGGCTTCGACTGTATCTCGATCATCGAGTAGTTTCTTTTTAAATCCTTTGACCTTTTGATCATGCCTCCTTTTTGATCATGAAAGGAAACTATTCGCCTAGGAGTAAGCCTTTGGAATTCCTTCTTGTGTGGGAAACTTAGAAGACCGTTGATATGCCATTAATCCTGAAACGATTCAAGCACTTAATGCCAATATCATCCAATCTCCAACTGAAAGCATTAAAAAGGTTTTGAAAAATTGGAATGACAGAAGGTTCTGTTGCAAAGCCTGCTGAAATAGCCAACTAAGCGATGTTGTGTTTAAAAAATTAATGTGATGTAAATGTTTAACTAATCAAGTCTCTGCTATAAGATCATTTGAAGAGTACTCAAATGTAATGAGCACAGCTTCAACAAGATGATAGTAAACTTGATCAATTCACAATTCTAGTAGCCATCTTTTCAAGATACAATGTGGTTTGAATGTGTTACAGTCTCGGTTTAAAATTATCGTGCAGTATTTTCTGGCAATCAAAATATGAAAGTCGAACAGCTGGAGTATTTTTATAAGCGCTGCAAAATTCGCTTTCTGCATTTGCGTAATCCAAACGACTTTTCATGTCCGTGTATAAACAAATCATTATACAAATAATATGTATCCTGCGAAGTCGATTGGCTTTTCTTCAAGAGTAAATTCTGTTTGTTCGATGTTTGTCAATGCTCTACTTTTCTTAAAAAGAAATAAAAAAATAAAATTGTATGCATTGTAGATGACAACACGAGATTTAGGTTTTATTCATGAACTCGACTTCGGGATACTGATAAATACTTAACCACTTTTTTTTAGTAGAGCAGGGGAGGTTTGTTTGTATAAAAGTGGGGCAAAGATAGGTTTCCTAAATTGGGAAGTTCAGTTAAAAGGATTTTTTTTGCTATTAAGGAAAGAAAAAAACACTTAAAACAAACATGTTTTTGTTAGCTAGCATGCCACCACCTGTGTACTACGTTGAAATTCTATTTCTATTTAAATGATAACATTTTTAATTTGTGCCTACTAATTAAATTTAAAAAAAACTATCCACAACGGATTTAATAAAACAAATAATTTCATTAATAATAGACCACAATTTGCACTTCTATTGTTAATTGAATCGTAGGAAAAAATCGCGCTAACCACGTTCCATGAACTCTCCAATCTCATCAAATAACTAAGGCAACAGCATCTATTCCGATCACGCTCCGCTGTCACCAAAATCATCCACAAAAGCCGTGGATTAAATTTTTTCTGCGTAGCCACTGTTTGCACTTTTAATTCTGCAGTAGGAATTTCTTTTCATTTTCAAAAAAAAAAAGATTCCACTGATCCGGTTTAGATTCGCAACACAGCACGCCTTTGAAATTCCACTAAACAGAAAAACAAACGCCTCTCTACCGGTTAAGGGATTTTGTGCTGTAAAACATTTGGATTTTGCTATATTTTAATTAATGGAAAATTACGATTTAAATTTGGTCACCGATTGGCACGAAGAGACAAAAAAATTAGCACTTCTCCAAGCGGACAGGCTCTGTAAATTGATTTCGATGCGGGCAGTTAAATTTGTTTAGAGCCTTTAATGGGAAAGAGGTGGATTTTGGGGTGACCTCTAAAAATGACGATCTACGTCATAGAAGAGGACTTAAAAGGTGTTAATTCTGTTGATAATAGACTCTTGTAACACAGGAGTAGCTAAAGTGGTCCGGTGACTATAAAAGCAACGAAAACTGAAAACAGTTGAAAAATGATTTTATTTTCAGACCCCTTTTCGATACCAGTTCCAAAAGGAACTAAGGGATTTTTTTTTATATATTCACCCCTATTCGCAAATCCGGCGAGAGATTCTACCTGATTCTGAAAAAGGAATAATCACCTAAGATTTTATTTTAAACAATTTTAATTGTTCCCTGTTTGTAGCTTTCTTCCTTCAATTTTATTTGTTAAATAACGCTAAATATAATGCGAAGAACATACATTTTTACCAGCAAACTACTCAAACTTATATGACACCGCCGCGAATTTGTAGGGGATGGAAAGATTCGATTCGATCGGATTTGCGAACCTCAATTCACATTACCCACGCGTAGACGATTATATGGGCCGGCGCACTGGCAACTAAAGATCTTATCAGGAAGCTGTCGGCGCCATACAGGCTCTGCGCAATCAGAGCAATCAGCGGCTTCCGGACTATCTCCGACGAGGCGGCCTGTGTGCTAGCCGGAATGGTTCCTATCGACATCCTCGCGCACGAGAACCAGAGAGTGTACTTTAGGCGGCGCACAAACGGCATAAGCATAACGAGGGTCAAGAAAGAAGAGAGGGAGGCATCACTGGCACTGTGGCAAGCCAGGTGGGACGCATCCACCAAAGGTAGGTGGACCTACAGATTGATCCCTACAATCGTGGCATGGATAGAGAGAGCAAGGGGAGCTGTAACTTTCAGCTCACGCAGCTCTTGTCTGGTCACGGCGGCTATCGGAAATACCTCCACAGATTTGGGCACGATAGCTCGCCCCTGTGCCCGGTATGCCCAGATGAAGAGGAGGTCGCAGAACACGCAGTATTCCACTGCGTACGATTTAGAGAAGAGAGGGTCAACATGCCAAGCCCGGAAAATCTAGTTAGCCAAATGACTAAATCGGACGGCGAGTGGACAGAGATCAGCTCTTTCATCGTTAGGGTGCAGGCCGCTCTGAGAAGAGCAGAAGCCCTGAGAAGAGCCCAAGAGGCTGCAAACCGAGCTTAATAGCTGACCAGCCCCGCGAAGTAATACCTAACGGTAGTCAGGTGCATGCTGGAATCGCTGCGAATCGTGCATGCTGGTAACACGGGTTGCTAGTATCTTACGAAGACATCCATTGGCGCAAACCATAAAAAAAAAAAAAACACGTAGACGATTCACTTCGAACGGATTTCGGAATTGAAAATTTTTGATTTCTCGGAACGGTTCCCCCGGCGGATTTGGGAATAGGGGCGAATATGTTTTATTGATTTATTTGTTTTATTTTCATTTGATTTAAAGGTACAATGAAGTTATGCATTTTACAAAGCCAAATAAGCAAACACTTTTATTTAAAACGTGCATTTTGTTTGTGTGCATTCGTTTGTCGTTTATCAGCTCATTGCTCACATAGTCAGTGCACAGTGTGGTAAAGACAATTTTAAGACCTGTTTACTCATAAAAAATCGCTATTAATATTCATATAATGGCAGCGTTAAATTATAATGTAAAGGGAATGCACACAAATTTCTCCGTCCTCGTAGTTGTTAGTAGAATACCATCATAATGCAGAATTTGAAGTCCTTACGTTCAAGGATACATCTGTCCACCATTGTTAGAACTTGGCTTTCACAACTGTGATGATTTGCTCTAGTTTTTGTATTTGTCGCACACAAAGATTATGAAGGCGTCTTTCCCCATTTCGATTAGTCAGCCAGAGGGTTTCTGAGAAACTTTTGCGCCCTTAGTACACCCCACTTATCTTTTACAACAGGCACGACTAATCCGCGTTTTAACGTAAATCGATCAGGCGACGTCTATAAAAATCCCCAATTACTCGACTTATCAGCTGACACTTGTAATTTCTGGTTACGATCTTTTTTTGTGTGTTGTTAAAAACTACTTCGTAGTTTCATTGACTGCGATCGTTAAACCCCGTGGAGAGATAAAGAAATTGTATCTTTTTTGTTGATTAGGCATTTATTAGTTCAAGTGAATCGGTGGTTGTAAAATGTGTCAAGGTACTTGAGAGATATTTATTTATTTATTCCTCTTTTGAGTCTACTTACAGAGTGTTTACGAAATAACACATGGAAAGAGGGGAATAAGAGAGATCTAACTTGATTCTGGCCACAAATGATCTTATCCAGTCGATTTTTAGAAGAAAAGCTTTTGAAAGTGGTGAGTGATTTTAAGCAAATTTGCCTTCATTTTCACCGATTCAAAGAACATGAAAGTTGGTGATTAGGGGGGATTTGTTAAAACCTCCAGTTGATCTCGCTATCGTCTAGTCATCGAGTTTTGAGCTTTTAGCAGCTTCGAGTTGGATTCGAAAACTGTGACAAATGAATGCCAATATAATTGAGAGATATTTTAAAACTGTCCAAATAACAATGCACCAATGAATAACAATGAAATTATTTAGTGTCCGGGCAAGTTACCGGATTTTCTAGAAACATAAGATGTACATTGTGCACATATCATTTGGACACTTTCCTTGCACTTTCAGGGTGGGTGGCAAATACTTAACAAAGTCCCAGTCTTTGACAACCTAAGCCATTCCAAGAAAACAGCCAAAGAAAAGTAGGACATTTCAAACAAATAACAAACAACTTGCTCTCTGTCACCGTGGTGCTATCATAATTCACTTTTAATTAAACAAACTAGAATTTTATCACCTTCGCAGATTACGTGCTGCTAAACAAATCGATCATTTAAATTTTCTTATCAAAGCTGAGACCCCAAAGCCATAGCGGAAATCTAGCGCCACCCACAATTAACCCCTTATAGCCTTTAGTAATTAAGGCAGGGGCTTCACAAAAAGAAAACCACTTACTTTGCAAAATTTGAAAACCGTCGCAGTTTCTTGGGACCATTTTCGAAGACCTTTTCTGCGGTGTCAGCAAATCCCAATGCTGGTACTCGAGTATCTCTGCAGATGTCATGTGATGTTTTTACCTGAAAATTAAAAAAAAAAATTGGCATTAGATTTATCATTGGATGGACATTGACGTTGACAGATGAGAGGTATGATGGTTGATCCAGGAAATCACGTAGACGCAAAAGATGTAAGTTTTTGTTTCACACTTGTGGACATTCGGGAAACATCATAAAAAAAGTAAAAAACATAAACTGACCGAGGAGCGTCAATAAAGCGAAGAAAAACAATTTGATTAGCGCTTACCCTGGACAATGGATCTATTGTTACACCCAAACGTCAACTGTCGTCACTTTACTGCCGTGTTTGCTACTTTTCGTTTTTGGACAAACAAAGCTGTTGTTGCTATATATTTTTTTAAAGAAAGCCCCTGCATGACCTCGAAGATTGGCGTTCGCTAAAAAAAGATTTGCAACAAAACGGTCAGCAACCAATCGTTGGATATCTGATTGTTCTTGGAATTTTTAAATAATTCCCAAGTTCTTAATGACGATGTTAACATTATCGATACGACCATTTACTGGCGCCCTTTCAGTTTGCTGGTGATAAGATGCGGCATGCGATACCGAGAATCACTCGGCCTCGTCACATGTCACGATTAGCAGCCAAATGCTTCTCAGTTTACAACAGCTGAGTGTTTTTTTGGTGACGTTAGCGGATAACAAAAGTAAAATCATTTTATTGCTGTTGCTTTGGGACGGATTAGTGGCAGTTAAGGGGCCTAAAGTCCGCAGTTGATGAGTCAGTTAACAGTCATTTGCTGCATGCAGGTGACGTGGGTGGTTTGTCTTTACACTTGATTAATTTAAAATTGATTCGTAGTTCGCAAAATGTTGGCAAACGTTAAACTCATGTCACAAAGAACTTCTTACTTATGTATAGTCGTCATATTTCGAAAACTATAAGGGAAATACAGAATTTAATGAAACCAAAGGATCCATGTCCCGAAATGCTACATTCGAGTTATACTGGAGGGGTTTATATTTTGTTCATATTTTGGAAGAGACCAAGTTCACGAGTTAGACTTTAGATGAAGTTCTGATCAAGGAATCAAATATCGCTAAATAAAGTAGATCAACGATGTCATCCATGATAACTTGAAGCCTATTAATTACTATGCCCTCGGATGCCTTTGTTTATGTGCCTGACTTTATAAATAAAGGTCGACGTCTGCGATAAAAAAAAAGGTGCAATCATCAGTTTGGAAGCCTTAAGCAAGAAGTTTATTAAATAAATTAATTACCAATACAAGTAATTGCAAATGTACTTGTATGGTATTGTTGATGATTCTTCTTCAGTCTATAGCTGTAAGAAAATTGCAAACTTTTTTTCAGTCCTGTGGGCTGTCTGTGGTACAAGACTTCAAATTATTTCCACAGCCTTGCATCGACTTAGACGAAACTTTTCATTCAAATTGAATAACTCGGCAATAACGGAGTTTATTCGCAGTCGATAATTTTTTTGTATCGAATTTTTTTTTGAGAAAATCATTACTTTCGTTATAACTACTACTTCATATATTTTGGAAAAGACATATTTGCAATTACTTTTAATGTAAAACAAATCTTGTAATAAGAAATACACACCAACTTCCACCTGTGAAATTTTGTCACACACTGAGTAAAATTTGTAAGTTTCTTATCCTTGGTGAAATGTGAACTCACAAATATGCGGAATTTTTGCAAATTATATATACATATGTAAATAACTTTTGATTAAACGAAATATGAAGTATTTCCCTTTCTAAAATACAAGTACAAGTTTGTAATACCCAGAATTTAGTGAACAACATAAATGAAAAAAAAAAAAGAAAAGGCTTGTAATTACAAATTTGCAGTGCCCGATTGAGTGGGCCATTAAGAGTCGTCACCAGAAAGATTACACCTATGGAGAAGATAGTTTTCCGGTATGCACAATTTTTCGGCTAAAATATTCAGTAGTCCTTTTGCACCGAAATATTTTAATTGCATTATTAAGTAAGCATTTGAAATCAACCAATCAATTGAATTGTTTAATCATGTTTCTGTCTGTATAAAAAACTAAAAAGAAGTCAATTGGCTGTAAGTTAAATGACTGCAGTTAAAAAACAAAGTAACTGCATTAAGTGACTAAAAATTTTAGAAGACCTAAAAGTTTTTTTTTTATGTTTGATGTGAAGACTTTAAGGAAAAGACCTGCATTAGTCAATAAGGACTAAAGTCATTTAAATTGCAGTCAATTCAATAGTTTAGTTGAAGTCACCTAGTTGGAAGTAGTTTAGTTATTAGTCAAAATATCCAAGGGGGTTGATTTTTATTTAAAACAAAGTCGTACTAACCTAACCTAAGTCAAAGTTGTTATTGATGGAATTAAGTCAACTGATTGAGACTAATCTGACTGCATACATCAAATGGTTGCAATAGTCACAAATTTTGAGCCTCTCTTGATCAGTAGCTTGGTTTGATGAGGAAAGTGTATGAGGCGTTACTTCAGCAGATTCACAAGTTTTGAAAATGTGAAGTGACTGATTTTTTGTTTGTGGATTGACGCAGTGGAAACCTTTGAGATAGTGGATCGGAAGAGGACTTCCCCAGCGAAAATTGCAAATCGCCAGCCTGCCCTTTCTGACTTAAGCCGATCTTGATTCCTTATTAAGCACGGAGTGTGAGTAGGAGCCGGAGTAGCTTAACGAACCCAAAGAAACGTTGCTGTGCTAATATCATTCCAAAGAAAATCCACTAAAGTCTATTTCCAACGGGCGGCACGCGTCTTCTGTCCCCCTGAATTTTGTGTCTCTTAGGCAAATAAAAATAAATAAAAATACAAATCACCCACTTCACGTTATCATAACTGAATGACATTTGTCAATGGGAACACCGGCAATTAACCCATTCACCGTAATTGAGGTGTCGATTAAATTTCAAATCGACGCAAACATCGATTAGGAAGTGATAGGCGACACTCGGACAGCGTCTGATACGCTGAGCGGTTAGGCCGGTGCATCTACGGGCTTGAATTGGTGCGATTATCGCAAGCTCGCAAGCCTCGCAGGGGCTTTTAATCAATTCCACGTAACCAGGCGTATTTCCCCATAAATCACACGCTCGAAGGTCTCCGTACCGTCGAAACTAGGAAGCTGTTGGGCTAATCACTTAGCAGAGCCGCCATGGGCGATTTTGTAACAAGGTTTCGAAATTCTACGATACCGGATCAAACTGACAGCGACATCTGAGAGCCTGACTACAGTTCAAGTGGCTTAACCTGCGTAAGACAGATTGTAAATTACACTGGCGAGTGGTTTTTGTCTTATCTGAGCGCTTTATCACTTCTAACATCGTCTGGAGGAGCATGGAATCGGACGAAAAGATTTATCAGCGCGACGCGTGGAGTTTAAGAAGAGGGATTGTACGGCCTAGATTGCGGGCGATCAGGGCAGAGGGAAGATTATTTAATCGATAAGGGTAGCAGTATTTTATGGTGGTTGGAAGTTACTTAAGGGATCTGCTTGCTAATACTGCTTTGATCATTGCATTTTATTTGAAGAGCTTTTATTGGAGGATTCTTTTCTATCTAAGGAGACTGTTTTCAGTGTTGAAGAGTGGCCAGGAGCTGACAGGAATAGTGTGCAGGCTTAGAGTCTAGGCAAAAGTAATCAAATATAGGGCTCATCTCAATGCCGTCAGATGTTCTTTTTTAGTAACTTGTAATGAAAGAATTTTTCCAAATGGTTTGTCAGTTCATTGACAATGAAAGTTTGCTAGAAACTATTTCCACTTGCACTGCCAATTTGGAATAGTTATTTCGGAGTTAACTGTAAATCGTGACATTGAAGTGAGAAAAGAAAATATTTCTGCAAAGGTTTCATGGGTAATAAAATAAGTAATCTTTGGGCTATTTCGTGGGAATGGAAACGTAAGTATTTAATTTAGTTTTGTATTTTTTTTTCAGTTCAACAATGTTAAAAAGGAATCGAATTGCTCCTGCTTTTTTTTTGCTCTGTTGGACGGGTCCGTAGTGAGGCTGCAGGCAAAAGACGACAAATGCAGGAAATGAAAGAAACCTGATTGTTGTAAAAGAATGCAGTCAATTAGTACTGCAGCCAATCCAGTCCCAATTAATTAACTTATCTTTGAATGCAAGTTAAAATTATGCGAAAAGTACTTAGTAAAAGCAGTTAATTGACTGCAGTATGACTGTATGTCATTTTTAGGATGTCGTTCCAAATGTAAGTAGTATCTTCCTTAAATCACTTACAGCAAATTTTCAATACAGATAAACGAATCCAAAAACTTACCAAAATTCTCACACAATGTGTGCACAAGAATCCCACGATCAGTGTGCCCAACATTCCGAACAACAGGCCGGCGTTTTTGAACGCCATCGGCATGGCCAAGATGCCCGTTCCCAGCGAGCTCTTGAGCAGATGCGCCAGTGATCCGCCTGTTGATGCTCCATGGACCTGGTCTCTGTGGTCGAACGGATTGTATTCGTCTTCGAATTGTCCCTTCTCAGTCAGCTCAGTTCTGCAAATCAAAGAAAATATCAAAAAAATTAGTCAGTAATTTTATTATCCTTTGATAAGAATTTATGCTGAACCATGGTCACAGCAGGGGGAGCTGATTACGCCTTAGGACCCCACGAAACTCACTTTGAATTGAAATCGTTTAATGTGAACACCGATTTGGATTTCTCCTTTGATGTTGAGTTATTATACGCCATCTAGAATGGAAATAAAAATAAAAAAATTCATTTTATTTTGGGTGATATCAAGATGGAGGTTGAGCGATACGCGTCCTCCATGAATTTGGTTTTTTTTTTATTCGTTTTTCGATTGCGATAAATCTCGTGATTAGGTCTGAAGTGGCGATCTCGAATGTTAAAGTGCACACTTTGGTAATCTTTATGAAGTCCTTAAACGGTAGCTCGAATTTATTTGTGGAATGTCAGGTGAGGAGGTACTTGAGTTTTTTTTTTGAGTGGATTGATTCGGAAGTCTGAGTTGTTAGGGGAAGTTTGGGGTTCGATGGAGAACTATTTTGGGATTTGGATTTTTGATGAGAATTTTTTTTTTCAATGCATGTTACATTTTTGGTAAAAACAAGATGAGGAAATTCAAGTAGTTGGCTGCTGCAAACGATCAAATTGGTCTTAAGAGATCAAAATGCTTCACCAAATGGTTGGCAGCTGTCAAAAGTTGTCTAGTCATTTATAAAGTGGTCTTCAAGTAAATACTTAAGAATTTAAATTTCTTAATGTTTCCTTCTTCTTATTTTAGCTAATGTTCGTTGAAGATGAAGGTTTTTTAACTTCTGAACAACTAACTACTAAAATCCATGTTGTCCAGATCACAAACTGAATCCCCAGAGTTCTAAAATTACTATAGAAAAAAAAAATGTTCGATTAATCAAACGGAGATTAGAACAATTAAAGCTTGCACAGGAACAGAAGTCATTTTTGACTAAACGGGCGGTATCAAGAGCAAATTTAAGGTAAGTTGAAGTGAAGTTAATGCATTGTGGAAGCCTAACTAAAGCTCATATCCATTAATTCATTTTATTTTTATTTTATCAAAAATCATTTTGCAGTAATGGAGACATAATATTGAGACAGGTAGATGATACTTGCTCAATTATTTCGACCAATTTAAGCCAAATGTGAAAATAAGCGCAAAAACGTTGTATAGATAGATCTCGATTGTTGTAGCTAAGCGACAAATAAATTTTCAACTTACGTCACTTACTCTGAGGAATGCATTAAAAGCTTTGTTGCAAAAATAATAATGCTAACAAAACAAAAGATTTAAATATTAATCTTATTTAATCAACTAAAAGTGTTGTAATTCTTAAAGAATTAAAAAAAAACTACTTCTCAATCTTCAAAAAAAAAAGTATTCAAAATAAAATAAGAAGATACTATTAATAAAAGTATAAAAACAATTGAACAAATTGATAAATATTTCACGAATTAGAAAAAAAATACAGAAGCTTCGGAGTGTGAATAATTTCAATTCTACCATGTGATCTTATAAATAACAAGTCACGAAAGAATACGGCAGGCCCCCCATAGCTAGATTAGAATGATTGATAGCTATTAAGCTAAATCACAGGCAATTGCAACCATTCCTTCATTAAACGGGTTCCAATATGAATTAGATGGTGAAGAGGGCGTGGTCACACTTCACCATTACAGATTCTAGACTTGGTTCTTTGTGTTTAGTGCCTTATATTTTATACAGCTTATAGCTGTAAGCATAAAGTTCTAGTTTACTACTCTATTGACCTAAGACGACGCCATCTCATTTAAAATCAGGCTTCCGGCTAAAACAAAAAAAGTTTTCTCTTATCTTCTAAAATTTAGAAAGGCAGAAAAAACACCTGTTTTAGTTAATTAACACAAAACGTACGTACTTCGTGTACGTAATTTTCTTGATCACGAAAAAATACAAGTGAAAAATAATCAGTGATGGAAAAAATATCAAGTGATGGATGAGCTGCGATATCTGTGTGAACATATAATTCTCAAGCTAGATAAAAAAGGAATTAGTTTTTGTTCACTTGATGTATAGTGCGAGGTGGTCACATTGAACTTAAGATGAACTAGGCTTGTAGTTGAAACAGGGCTTGACAATTGCTAGTCCAAAATAATTAGGGGGTAAAATGATATAAGCTCTATCATAGAGTGTGTCATAAAAACTATTGGATCTTAACAACAGTCATGGCTGGTTAACACATTAAGCGCAATTCAATCTTTAATGTTTTAGCTTCTTGAGACCAAAAGTTTTCCGCGACACTGAAATGGCGCTAGATGAACTAAATAGTTTCACTCTGGAAAATCGACTCGATTTCTGAGGAGGTAGTCACAGACTCTTTCATCTTTCGAAAATTTAATTCTAGATTTTATTCTACTTAAATACAGTTGTTTAGGGGCCAAGTTGAATTGCAACTGTTGGCAGTCGAATTGTGCGTGATTCATAATTTGTTGATCATCATCGGTCATTTATAGCACAATAGAAATGAAAAGAAGCCTGTCTCTAAAATACTGGCTTTCAAGTTTACAAAAACTACATTTTTATTTTTCGTTTCAAAAACTTAAAACCAGTAACATATACAACAATATGTTCCTTCAATTATTTACGCAAATTTCCTCGTCGTTAACTCAACGCTAATCAATTTAACAGGAAAATGTTGATCTGTAGATGATGTATGGCAATTTTGAGCTTCAAGATAATTCACAAAGAATTAAACGATTTGTACGTTTTTTTTATTGAATACGAATACACTTCATTCAGTTCATTCAGATCAATCGAAATTAAGCACACGAATGCGTCGACGGAGACAACTTTAAGTCAACCTACACGCGTAGGGGAGGGAAAAAACTTTAGGCATGTGTCTGGCGCTCAAG
This sequence comes from Syritta pipiens, assembly GCA_905187475.1. NCBI lineage: Eukaryota > Metazoa > Arthropoda > Insecta > Diptera > Syrphidae > Syritta > Syritta pipiens. The sequence goes on from LR994571.1 coordinate 69,375,550, forward strand.
CCTTTTGTTGTCAATAAAAAATATCGATTTCTGTTGTTTCAGCTTAACGTTTCGCACCATCTTCTGAGACCAGCTAGGAATCACTGAACTGAAGTTCTTCATATTCTTATTTTATGCCTTCACACTTGACCACATGTTTTACACGGCCTTCGAATTCCTCGGTAATCTGTGCGATAATTTCACTTTGGGAATTTCACGTCCGATAAACGTAAATACGAACTGACCTTGTGACAGATGTGACAAAGTGATAACCACAGTCAGAACCTTGGACCGCTGTAATTGCGCGTCGATAAGATTGAGTGAGATTCTCTGCTATTCACTTCACACCTGAGAATTCAGGTCCACACAATCACAATGCTCACATTATCATGTCGAGATACTGGATTGAGTGCTGTTTTTGTGTTTTATTTTAATCTGTTGTTCCAAAAATGGCTACCGGCATATGGCCGTTAAAAAAAGACTAAATGGCAAGAAATGAAAATTTACACTCAAGGGTTGCAGACTAGGGTAATTCAGTTGTCAGGCTTGAAAGAGATTTACTCTATATTATTTAAACAAGGAAAACTGTATTATTTTGAAAAAAAATTAGCTAGGATTGACTGGTGTGAGAAATTGGTTGTTGATGGAGCAGAAGTAGGTTGAAGAGAGACTCAAGCTTTTCATAAAATTTTTAATTTCTTTTATTAACTGCACTATACAAAGTTCTCCACACTAAAATATTGGTGAATTCTTGCTTTTACAAACAAAAATTACAAACATATGGTTATAAATTGTGTTTGGTGAAATATAGCCACATGTGTTTATTGAGTAAATTGTTGGCCATCTAGTGGTTTCTTTTTAAGTCACAGGTTATTTTGACACTGACAGGTGTGTCAAGAGCTACTGCAGCCTTTTTGCATACTGATGACAGGATTCTTGTAAGCTCTTAAGTTTGAACGGCATATTGGCTTCTGTTGGTACAGGTTTCCTTGCACAGACACTCCGTGATACGGGTCATACAAATTTTTTTTGAGATGCTAAAAACGTGTCTGTGAAATCTGGCAAAACATCCAATGTTGTAAAAATTCAATTCGTTGCAAATAATGTCCCACAAAAACATTAATACAATTAGTCGCGTAACGAATGACATAATTATCACATTAACCGCTGTGACGTAGGTTTTGTCGTAAAAAAATATTTTGCGTTCTAAAGGCGTAACGATTTTGTGTGAAATTAGTTATTTCATTTAGACCTTTTCGTTTTCCAGATAAACAGAAGGTTGAGAGTCCTGGGCGCACGAGTTTTTTGCAAAGGATTTTATGTAGCAATTACTATTACACTTAGAATTTTTCCGTTTTTCATTTAAGAAGAAGGATGAGAGCTCTAGGTGCACGAGTTTTTTCAAGGCAAGATTTTTTATGGTAGCTTCGTTTGTGAATTATTATTGGCATAACGAAAATATTCACCACTAAAATATTTACATGAAGCTACAGTCATGATGAAGAAATGAAAATATTTTTTTGTCGTGTAGGACTTTTGGCATCATCATTCAGACATAAATCGGCTTCCAAAAGAAATCAGAGAGATTCCCAACAGATGCTTTGAGTTATGTTTTGGTTCCAAATACGAGTAGAGATTTTTTCATACAACCCTCCAGTTTCAAGGTTCCAGTGAAATCATTAACAATAAAACATTAATAAAGACTATTGAAAGCAGTAGTTGGTTTAAAAAAAAATTAAGTCAACTAACAGAAGAAGAACCCAAAATCAAAGCAGGCGAACGAGATCTGACAACCGTTGGAGCTGTTGCTTAGTTTTGGTAATAGTAGGAGACGGCTCCCTTTTCTATTTTGCTGAACGTGGAAATGCATTATTTTGAGATCTTTCAACCAAGTTGCGGTGGCGAATACGTAACCTTAATCAAAATAACAGTTTGATGGCCTGCTGTAGATTATCTCGTAGAGATATCATTGTTAACTTTCATTAATCGCTTCGATTGTCATTCGTTAATTTGAAGGGTAAATATGACACCTAAGTTTAATTATTAATAAGCTTTATGTTGCGTTTAAAATAAAATAATTGCCGATCCATAAAAATTCATAAACAAGCTGAGAATATGTGCTGGCTGTCTTTGTTTATTTCATCACTTTAGTTTAAATGTTTCTTAAGCTATTCAATTTAAAGCAATTTATTTATCATAGTACATTTAAGGTGGAAATGAAGATTTAATAGGTTAAGTATTATTTTTAATTGCTAAATTTTATGAGAGTATATCGAAATTTTTTTTAAATAAAATATATTAAAAATAGAATGTATTTATTGTAAGTTATTTAATCAGAATTTCATACAATTTAATCGTTTTAAAACGCCGCTTTTTCCACTGCTTGGAACGTGTTTTTAAAATAGCAGGAAGTCGTAATGCGTATTCCAAGCAGACGATTACAATTGCTGGGAATACGTGGCATTTTCCTTAGTTTTTTTTGTACTCCTTTCTCATTAAATTTGTATATATTCATTGTTTAAAAATAAGGTGAGATGTAAGAAGAAGTGAATAATTGCATAGTAAGCAATAAGATTTATTCGACACGAATAAATAAAATTATATAAACTGTGATATTTTTTTTTAAATTTTCTTGTGATTTTTCAAGTGACTTTTTTGTGTTTTAGTTTTGAGCAACTTTGGATGTACGGTTTAAAATCAATAACAAGCTTGCGGAGAATTATTTTGATCCTGTAGACGAAAAGTTTGCTAGGGATCAGAAGAAAAAGGGAAAGTGTCACATCAGTGATGCCACATAATCGGCTGAGTTATACAAATAGAAAGTTTGAGCCCGATAGTACATAACTTCTGTACCTCAATTAAGCAAACTAAAATCAGTCTTCTTCGGTTTTTTTAAATGATTTATCGTTCTGTTACTTAAAATTGAATTGGACTTTAAAAGATTTCACAAAGAATTGATTTTAGATGCCATCATGCAAATGGACTAACTTACCATAAGTGCTCGAATATTATTTTTTCTATTTTTTTGATTTTTTTTGGAAAAGCAAAGGATCAAAAATTTCAATTGATTCAATCAAATAATATGGCCATGGATTCAAAAAGAGTTAGAATAAAAAAAAAAAACATTTCTTTCTCAAAATAGAAAAAAATTCAGCTTTAAGCAGAATTTAAGACAGTGCTTTTCAGAAATGTACATAAAAAATTTTGTTTTATCAAAAACGTGAGTGTACTCAAAGATAATTATATAAAAAATACACAAGTATCATAAATTTGCATAACACGTCAATAAACTCGAATACATGGTCCTTATTAAGTTTGGTAGCTTGACGGTCGCATAAATAAAAAGAAAACAAGAATTTATTGTTAACTAATTTTCAGATTTTTAGTCCGGGACTCGAAAAACTCAAAATGGTTACTCAAAAGATCATTTAATGCCACACATTCTCTTAATAAATCCTTTAAATTTATTTTATTACTTAGCACATTTTTGATTTAATAAAGTCTCTCAAACCACTAAATAAAAGTACATCCTTACACTTTATTTTTATTTTCAACCAACTGCCAAAAATTAAACACCTTTTTTTTTCTTGCTTATAAATCAGAAGAAGAGTAAACGATCCGATCAAATAAACTGCCAACCGAAGACTAAATAATAAATTCGATTAACTTTTTTAACAATGCAACCAGTCTGTTAATCATTTTTTATTTATCACTTTCATATATCAACGAAACGCGACAAATTTTTTTACGCTTTTTACGAATCCATGTGTGTATGGAAGGGGGATAGTGAAGTTGTATCTGTATGAAGATGTGTAGTTTCAGACGAGTGTGTGGGGTAGAAACCCTCCCTATCGTGGGTTCTTAGGATTTACTCTTATTTTGTTGTTGTAACTGCAGCAGATTAATCAAAAGTATCGATAAGAATTCAACTGGGATTAGTTGTAGTAAAACTGTCGTTATGCCAAAGATTGAGTGATATTTTTATTGGCTAATGAGTGAAAATGAAAAAAAAAAAGAAAAAAATAAGGAACTGATTTACTGTCAACGAGGCCATGGCTGATATCTTAAGGAATGGATCTTTATGAAACGCAGTGAAAGTTAGTGTTGAGGAGGTTGTGTTGCGTTACATCGTAAATTTTGGGTTTCGGAGCAGGAAGAAAACACTTATGAAATAGCACGATCAGGGGGTGGACTTAAGAGTCCATCATGAGTACTTTTTTTTTTAAAGGTGTGCCATCTCAGAAGATCTATATGGGCCTGGTTGCTTAGAGTTGCGATAGACCTAAAATCCGGAATTCTCTGCTCTTACTTGACAGAAAAGTTTCTTTTTTTACGACTTTTGACAGATTTAAAAAAAAATGTAGGGTGGCAGTGGAGATGTGGGCAACTTAAGTTGTTATAATGTTATATTCGACATTGTTTGTTTTCTATAATTAGTAAAAAATGCCAAGAAGAGTCCATTTTGGGAATTTATAATACAATAAGACCTGTTAAACGACTAAGAACTGAAATTTCATCAAAATTTTCGTTGAGTTACCAATTTAATTTGCATATCTACTCCAAATTCCCATTACAATTTTTACTATAAAATCCTCTTTCTTTAAAAAGATATCTATGTCTATTCTTTGACAAAAATGTTAGAAGCTTCACGAATCCGTTAGTTGCGTCTATAACTTCCTGCTTTGGCTCAGTTTTCGGGTTGCTGTCAAGAAATTATCCATATTTGTAATGGTTGTAAATAGCGAAATCAGAGACAAGTAATTCTTTCGATTGCAAGTGAATTCAATAATTCATTTGCAGACTATTAAGTTGGACCTGTCAGCGAATCAGTTTATTTTGCAAAGGGAATCTGACGCACCGGAGCTCACAAGGCTTTTCTAGACTTCTCAAAGGATTGAAATTTTCTGCTGAATAACAAAATAACCACCTGAAGTTCAATGAGCGGCTAATCATTAGATTGAATGAACGTCATTTTTTCCAATAAAGATCATTTAAGAATTTCTCTCGCCTCATTCCAAAAAATAAGTGCAGATCGTATAAATTCGAAGGCAAGCGCGTCCATCACCGCCAACAGTAAATGACTGATTGCTGTCAAGACAACCAACGAGCTTTTGCACTCTCTTCACACTACCGATCGTTTAAAGTTCAGTCGAACGTGCTCCGAATACCAAAATTGCAAAAGTAACCCAAGTTCAACGCAAGTTCAATAGACGCTCTTGACAGACCCTCATCGACTCACTGAACCTCCAAAACAGAAAAAAAATTGCAACACAATCGGAAGTCGTCACTCGCCATTCATTTGTCTTAAGCCGTCAAGCGACCCTCGCATGGAAGTGAATTCACCTACTCTCCATTCCAGCGCACCGCAGCACTCCAGCACGTGATTAACGACGTCAACTAGCTGATTGAAAAACGTAAACAAACGCCGGGAATCTCGGAACTAAAACCCACTCCGCTTCAAGGTGCTTCCTAAAGACAAACGCCGATTGCAAATTGAAAAATTTTTTTGATCCCCACGATCACCTTTGCATTTGATTTATTCAACTAAACGACACAAGACCCACTGCATGCAAATGACGGATACTTACGCAGTAAGCGTGTGTAAAACATCGCATCGTTACCGTAAAAACTTGTTTCGCGTTTTTCGTTGTACAACAAACCGGAAGTTTTAGTGTTTGGCTTTTGAATTCAAACCGCAAATGCGAATATTTTTAGACGCTTTGTTGTTTCGGCCAAGTTACTCATCCGGCGGGTGAATAACCACAACACTACACCTTATCGCGTTGTCGCACTCGTTTGAGTATGATGCCAATCTTCTTAATCAATTAGAATGTCTGACCAATTAGTGACAAATATTCATGGCTCTGGGTAGTACCGGGCACAGTTTGTCAACTTTTTTAGTTTTGTGGCAATCACACATTTGTGGTGAGTAAACATTTGAATCTGACCGGCAGAAGGTCGGACATGCAGCTTGAATCTCTCGAAAAGGTTTTGCCGAGCTTCCGCCTACCTTAATTATGTTTGGAGCCGAATTGTTGATTTTGATGATGAACTAACTGAGTTCAACGTCGGGTGTTGGCTGATATGAAAAAACCTTCTTTTAGAGGTCGTAAGTTTAAGGTAGTAAAAAGTAATTCTGAATGATCAGGGACTACAATCTCTATCTACGAATAAGAAAAACATTAGAATGATTGCCAAGCCTTTACTATTTAGAAAGAAAGTAGTTTTTGTTCTAGGAAAAAAATGTGGCCCAAAACTGCCTAAACAAAGAACATTAGTCCTTAAAAAAAATGGTGTAACATGGGACCACGTAGAGTACTTTATAATTGAAGCAAATTAGAATATATCAAGCTCTTGTTTAGCTTGTATTCATACACTGAGATCTACACATGACTCTGGCTAACAGCCTTTTACCGCGTTTATAATGAAGCTAATTCGAGGTTTTCGCATAATTTCAAGCGAATTCGCAAGTGATTGAGTGAGTTTACGACAGAGCTGTTTGGATTATTAATTTAAATATCGAAAATGTTCGAAATGTTCGTAAGGAAGGCGACTGCTCGGAAGACTCAGGATGAGATGGCTGGACCAAGTCCAAAATCTCGCCTAGTTACGCTTGTAATATACGCTTGCATACCTCCTGATGAGTTACGACTCGGCGGCGGAGAATTGGGCTGTCTGGAGATCTCTTCTGCGTGCATTGCCTCCGCGACCCCATTAGTGGAACATGCGCCCACAGAAGATTATGATGATGATGATGATGACAAAATGTTTGAACCCCCCTTTTTTCCCTTACTGTTGTCTAATCACTATGCCGAATGAAGGGGGAATGAAGGAATGAAGGCCAAGTTTGAGCGAATTTTGTCAGACGGTTTTTAAGAATCGCTGCGGAGATAACCAAATCCAAGCCCTTATAACTTCACTTAGGATCGATCATTATGGTTCGACTTAAGGATCTGTTGTTGTTAAGGATCTATTGTTGAGCCAAGTTTTAGAAGGTTCTGTTCTGTTCGACAGTTTTCAGAAATCGTTCCGGAAACCTTAAAAAAAACTTGAAACATTTTCTTCCTTCCATTTCCTTTTCTTTTCTCCCCTTAGGCATGGTCTAATTTATACGTGGATACATCGGAATAAGTGACTCGTTCAGCACTATATTCGAATAAGTTTTATCCTTATAGCTCTAATAGTTTAGAAATGGTTAGTAATTTAATAATCGGCCGGCGGACGGAGTAACTTAATTTTTTGCATACATAAATTCTACTATCCGCGAAACATAAACTGTGAAAATTTGAGAGGCTGTTAAAATTTGTTTTTCCTCATACTATTAGTAGTGTTTATTATAGAATAATAAAGCAAAATTGAATGAGCGATTTTAGAACATTCGTTAAATTTAATTGACTGATTTAAGAAAATGTTACTTTTTAGACGAAACTTTAAAGAACCTTACAGAGTACGGCACTTGTGTTATCAAAGCAAAATGATGTAATTATTGCGACAATACCGTTGAAAAGTTATAATTTATTTATTTGTTTATTTACATTTTATGAACAACATATCAAAAATATATTTATAATAATCAATTGCAAGAGCACCAGCAGCAGAGACCATTGGATCAGTATTCAAAAGTAAAATTTTATAGTTGCAGAAAAATGCGACTCATAAAAACGTCACTGTCGGATGTGCATACCTAAAAGTCGTGGAATATTTTCCCACTTAATTTTTCTAACAGCCGTGACATTTTTTCCACACATATCTTGACACGGGTCCAAGGTTGTCTTGAATTTTATTCAATTTTTCGCGTTAGTCAAGCTTCGAGCGTTGAGAACACTTCAACTTGTCTGCCAAAATCATCTCTATTCCGACAGCACATTCCAGGAGCCAAACATTGCTTAGGAGATGCCAAAGAGACATTCTCAAACAAGCAGCAGTCGGCATTCCAGATGCCCCAGGTTATCTCATCAAGTCTGAATTCTTGGGATTCCCTTCTGCGCGCACGTGTGCTTCGAAAAATGTGCTTAAGTTAGTCGCATCCTCACCTGCACAAATTGCGTGCAAATTGCTTTCGCAGATGCTTTCAGTTTCTTTTTATTATGTGGGACAGCCATTCATTGTTTCTTATTGTATATACCTCGGGGTTGATTAAAGGCTCTCATAATTACATCTAATTATCTCTTAATTTCAATGCAACTTGATGAAATGTTCACCGCTATTGAAAACGAACAAAAAACTGAAGCTATCAAATAAACAACGATACACTGAGAAAAAAGGTTCCCGATGAGCAGGTTTTCACAATGCCAGGCGCTAAGCGGTGGACGGTTTTTTTTTTTGAACAATTGAAATCAGCTTGTTGTTGTAAACAATAAAACAACACTAAATCTGATTAGTCAACTACTGTAAATCATGGCTTTGATTAAACTTAATCGCGATTATGATAAACCGAATTAAACTGATTCGGTCAGTGGCAAGTCATGCGGTAAGTTGGAGATAAATGAGAGCCAACTAAATGCCAATGAATTGAAGTAAAGAAGGGGAGCAGAAACGATTGTGGGAGCTTGTAATCGTTGTGCCGGGTGTCGCAGTCTTTATTTACGTCATCCGGTGAAATGAATGATGTGGATGTCATCATTTTCGGGTCAATGTACAGGTGCGAAGGCGATGAGACCTGGACGCTGTCGGCTCCAGAAGTGGATACTCTGAAGAAATATCTTCTTTCAAGGATACCTTTTCGAAATTTGCCTAAAGGTGTTTTTTGTTTTTTTTTTTGACTTCGACAAAAGGCCATTTAAATTATGCTTCGAAGCTGTAGTCCCAACAAGGATGTCATAGTTTCTGAAACCTGCAATATTATTATTATTACACCAACAAAACAGTTTTTTATTTCAATTGTACCAGTTCACAGCAAAGAGCTGAACACAGATTATAATTGGAGTTGTTTTTTTCTAAGTCACCAACTTGGACAGGAGCACTCGATTTTCAAAAACTGAAGTGGGTTTTCCAAATTTGGCAATGATTGATCTGTTTCCATCGACAAATTGGATCAAAGTCGAATGAGAAAATAGCGAGAACCAGAATGATAACCTCCTTTGTTATTCAATTGTCTACAGGTTGTGTTTAACATTTTTCTCTCTCGCCGCATACGCACGTGTTTACTGCGTCGTCTTCCTCGAAAATCGGAGTGAATCGGAGTTTGACTTGAAATTTTCGGTTTGAGCCGCTTTTTCCAGCTCCATCAAATGAATTCACAAAAAGTGTACGATAATAAAATATTGCTTGAATGACCAGCTTGCTTCCTGACTAAAGCGTGACTCAAAGTGTTTTTTTTTTTTTGGAGTTGAAGGATGCTTCATCACATTTAGGTTCGTTTTTTCCGGTTTTTCGATTAACCGGGTTAAAGAGGTTTTGGCAAACATAAAACTTGTAATGTCGGTCCAATGTTTGTTGATCAAAGGAAGGGTTTTTTTTTAGGGCGAACCAGATTTATATTTTATGAAGTATTATTATTATTCTGATGTTTTCTTTACGATTTATATAGAACTTAGTTTCGACATAAGACAAACATGATTTTTTTGTATACTTACATGTGTTTCAAAATTACCTATCTTTCTGTCTTATCAGCGTGTTTCAATTCCATCTAGTAGCCATTTTTTATAATCCCAAAAGGACTTTATTCAGAAACATTTAAAGGATTTTTTCTAAACCTAAAATTATTCTCTTGAAACATGCTTAAAATAGACTTAGTCACTTGGCCTTTTGAGTTAAAATTTCATGAAAATACTGTCCATTGCTGGTAATTATACTTTTCCTTCATCTTTAGAAATTGGATTAAAGCTAAAGTCTAAAAATCCTTTGTTGTTACTACTCAATTTTATTTCGCAGTTTGTTTTTATGGTCATAGTCTTTTCCTTTTGTTCTCAAACAAAAAAAGAGTTTATATATATATTTTTAACAAAACAAATTCCAACACAGAATTTTTTCTCGAAGTGGTCGAGTATAAGTTCTTATCTTGATAGCGGCCAACTCAATTGTAAGTTTACGTATTATACTCGTATTCAAAAATTTTGGAAGCCACTGGTTATGAAAATCCTGCGATTTAATTGTGAAGGTATTTATACCTATGCACCTTTTTTTATCCCAATTTATGTAATATTTGTATCTCTATTTTTCGTTATATTTTACAAACAAGAATGTTGAAGATGAACTGCAACAGGTTAATGAGAAAAACGTTTCAGAGACTGATTAAAACTTTACTGATTAGCTTGCACTTAAACTTCCCTGCGTAGTTCAGCTTCTCTGGTTAATCTTTCAGAGGCCTTAACTAATGAGAATTTTGACTAGGCACGTATTTTGTTGTTTATAATAAATGAAAAAAATATTAACGCTATGTTGTTAGCCGAAACGAAAAACGAGATCTATTACTAATTTTAAAAATAAACCTTTCAGTCCAATTGAAATCTTCATAAATTACAAAAAGTTTTCAAAAACGAAAACGCGTTAAAAAAAAAAAATTAAGTTCCCGTGCCATATTGTGGACAAACAATTTTAACTATACTCGAATTACTTAATCCGTCGATTAATTTAACCCATCGAAGAAAAGCCAGTCCCTAGGGGTGGAAGATAACTACACCATTCTGAAGTATTACGAAATCGCTCCCAGAGTGGCTGGTGTCAAGGAGAAGAGGAAGTAGTTTTAGTGTGGTAAAAGTCCCAAACTACTTGAACAGACTTCCAAACACTCGAATTGAAAAAAATTAACCAAAAGACTATTACTTTTCCAGATCCAGATTTTTTGTATTTACGATGAAAAAACGCTGCAATTGCAATCAAAGTTTCTTGTCTGTTCTTTGGATTTAAAACATGAGCCAGAACGTTTGACTCTTCTTCAACAACTTGAACTTAATCACCTTCTATCTTTTCTTGCTTCACTGAGGTTATTCCACAATGATTAAAGGACATAATCGTCAACAAAATAAGAGAATACACGCGTAAGAAAATTTGTTCCAAAAAAGATCGCGTGAATTTCGGACAAAAAAAAAGGGCCCAACGTTTGATATTTTATTTGAACAGTGTCAAATGTTGTTACCACAGAAGAGGTGCGACTAATTGTGATTTCGAAAAATTCATTAATGCCTATGACCTCTTCTCTGAGTGACTTATAAACGTAACCAAACAGTTGTTGTGTCGTCGGCATCACACATTTGAAAGTCAATATCAGCGACAGGCTGTAGCCTACCGATTAAGTCCTAAAGCTAAAAGTTGTGGCCCACACCTGACTCCTACAGTTGACTCTCAAGTTTAAGATCCACATCTAACCGAAAGCATGATCCTCAGGCTACACCCTGATCTAAATTCCTCGATCCAAATGCCACAAAAAGTCGTGTATTCAAAGTCAAACGTAAAGGTTACGTAGGCCCGACATATGGCCTTCAATAATAAAAATTTATTAGAAGGGGTGTGTTCGATAGCACACTTTTGATTTCATCAGCCCACTGCAGCAATGGCACCACTTGTGAATTGCAACTAAAGAATCAGCGTACTCACTTGTTTTGGTTTTTAAATCACTTTTCACTAAATCTGAGGATACTGCCCTTTTTATGGTCAATAAAAACTGCTTAAAAGACCGAGTCGTAAATTTGTAAGGAAAAAAATAAAAACTCACAACACTGAAACTCGCAGATATTTTTTTTTTTGCTTTTCTGATTGTTTATTCAAACGTTAACAGCCGCGCTGAGAACTTACGTTGCGCGTCATGCGGCGGTCGATTGATGACTGCTGGCAGGTATGAGTTACAAGCCTGCAATCGGCCTCAAGTCAACGTGTGCTCGAAGACTGAGCTGAGTATTAAAGTTGCGAATTAGTTACAATTAATGCTTGAAAAAAAAGCAAAACAAATTGCATCATTTGCTCGTGTCGTAGGCTTTTTGGGAGTGTTGCTCTCCAATTGCCACCATCGATAGGCTGGGTTGACTGCCTTAAGGCTGCCGCATTTTTTTTAACAGACGTCTGCGTCTACATGCACCTCGACTTCTTGTGATTAGGGGACGGCATTTATCTCTCCTTTCACTCTCTGTGTACACTGGGTGAACTATTATCTTCATTATCTTGTAATCTGTTGCAACATTTGCGTAAACACAGATCTTCAGCGACCTCAGTGAGATACTTTTTGTTGTTCTGGTGAAGTTCACTTGTAGGCTAGTTGTGGGTTAGTGGGCTGGCGGCTTCTGTTTGCCCACTAAAATAGATTATTTGAGTTAATTAAAGCAGACAGCATCGTTTAAGCAGAAGCCTCGGTTTGTGTTTATTTAGGGTGGAGAGAGGCAGGCGTTGGTGATTTATGTGGTGCCGTGGATGAGTCGTGGAGATAAGTCGGCAAGGGAATAAATCTATTGACGTTGGAGGGATCGCAGACGCCGTCGTGGATTGTTGTCTATAGAGGCGTTTTTTATTGAAGCCATTGGGTTTGAGAGCTTTGTAAGTAGACGAAACCAGTATAGTTGAGTTTGACCCAGCTCGCTTACTTTTCCGATCGGAAGCAGAATCGACACCAAGTTTATAACTCGTTACATCAGAAAACAAAATGCGTTGAATTTGGAATAAAATAGAACTTGTCTCGCCCTCTCGCCTAAAGAATTTTGTTTTAAAAAATGGAACTCGATTCTAGCTCCAGCACCCAGCCGCCCAAAACGGGATTGAATTCTACTAACTCCCAGTCATACAATTTGGTTAACTTTGAACGTTTCTCTAGACCAAGTTAGATTGAGAAATATGAAATTAGGGGGAGCTCATTATTTAGGCAAGCTCATGGAGAAAAAATACGTCTGACCACAAATTACTTAGGTCTTCAAAATGATTGATTTCTATATCCAATGGCAATAGATGCCTTAATCCGTTTGGCTTGATAGATAATTGAGTTAAGACGATAGCAGCTGCTTCGATACTCTTTTGGCTTGTTGACTTTCGACATTCTAGGCTCTTCAAGAAGTCCATTTTTCTTTCTAAAACTCAGATCAGTATCACCCTTCTAATATCATATTGGCTTGTGGGGAAATAAAGCTATTGTTTTTTCGGCAGATTGCTTCAAAAATTTCACAATTTCAGCTGGTTGAAAAGGTGACACTGTGCACTGTGTTTTTCTGGTCCATTTACTTGTGAGTAAGGGGACATTAAAAATTGAAATCAGTAGAGATCAATTGTTTCCTGTATGATAAAATTTTATTAGGTAAAACGAATTTTGATTTAGTTGATTCCGTAAATTTTTTTTTATAAGTCCGTAAGCCCGTCTTCGAAAATCCCAAAAAATCGAACTACTCTTGGATGTCAGAAATTCCTCAAGAGTTAAGGTTAGACTATAAAATAGTTTTAAGCCAATAATTGAAGGAAAATAGAAAAAAAAAGAAATCGAGACATTGTTAAAACGAGATGAGAGTGTCGTTTTCTCTAATAATCTGACATGGCTATCACTGAGCAGAATTCTGGCGCATAGTTTACTTCGGTTCCTCTAAGATTGTTAAAAAACTTTTGTTCTTCACCTTTCAGAAGTGTTTGCTGGTCAAAACTTCCTGTAAGCCATAAATCGTAGAGGTTGTTTTCTTCCTAAACTTTGAGTATCTACATCAATGTCGTTGAGATTGAGATTTTCATTTCTTCATTGCGTACAGAGTAGAGCCCCCTATTTTACGTCTAATCGCTTGCAAGTAGTAGAACGGAAGGTACAGAAGTCTACAATCTCCATGTAAGTGTACGTCTGAGAACAGTATTATTGTAATTGTATTCGAAAGTTGTAGACACTCTTTTACTGGCATGGATTTTGGAAGTTTTCGATTTCGTAACAGCTTAAGAAAACTAGAAAAAAAAAGAATGGGCCCAAAATATTTTACAATGCAAATAAGTATTGGCTATGGCAAAATAAAATTCATCCGATTCAGTCAAAGAACACATCACAAGTGAGTTTATTACGGTAAGATCACAAGGATAACATAGTTGGTTTTTGCATATAACGAGTAACAAAGGATTCAGCGATATGCGATTAATGAGGATGTGAATGGCTGAGTTCAGTTACAATTCAACAATAAGAACACGAATACTGTTTCAAGTTTGCACCTGTCCAACATGGTAAAAAAACCGGTTAAGTGTGAGTTTTAATCGCGCGCTGAGGGTTTCATTCTGTTGTAAATAGATTAGTACTTAAGACATAGATTAGTATTAGCACTAGTAAAATTCCTCATTTCATTTCGGATGAAACTAAACAAAACAAAATCCTTCTCCATTTGCTGATCGCGCCGTGTGAAAATTGGCGCACTGAAAGGCTGAAATCGCCGCAAGCGAGACTGAGACTGTCGTCAGTTTATATTTTTCGATTCTTCACCGCTCTTCAAAATTCGCATGTCATTGTATTTGGGGTAACTTAAAACCATCGAGATCTACATTCCACATTTTTGTTCAGTTTTTTTAAGCCCTTGAGTGTGGAAATTTGACTAAAGGACCAAAATATATGAACAAAAAAATTGGAGCTAGATACGAAAAATTTTGAATTTTTTCATACTTTTTCGTATTTCAACACCTATCTAGCTCGGCATATCCCCCTGCTGCTCTGCAATGTTAACAAAATCCCTGCGAATTTGATCGCAGTGTGACAATTACAATGATTTTCTGAGTTGCTGTGATGTCGTAGTACTGTACTACAATGCTTTGCAGAACTGCCGCAGTGTTACTTTTATGAGATTACCCAATTATTATACTCTTCGTCATTAATATTAAAAAATAAAAGGCATAAACTTGGTGTAAGTTCTACGTCCAAATATTAAACTTTATTTTTTTTAGTTTTGTGTTATGTTAGTAACATTTAGCATTCGGTTATTGCACTGCGCTACATGCCGTGAAAATCCAGATAAATATACGTACCCCGTAAGAAATAAATACATTAAATAGTGAATAACAAGAACAAACAACTTTGCAATTAACAAATTGACTGCGCTTTTTTGTTTTCCATATGTTAATTAGTAATAGAATAATTCTGGGAAATTTATTTCATAAATTGGCTTCTGGGTCTGCTGCTGTTGGTTCTTAATATCACTTTGAGAGATTTGCCTCTCGATTGCTAACGAGTTGAAGAGATCGTTTAGACGATTCTGGATGACGTCGTGCTGAAAGAAGAAAAAAATAGTTTTTTATTGAATGGTACACTAATAGGATAAATCATAGTTTAATCAAAAAGGAACAGTTGCGATCTATATATGACATACAAGCTGGAGTCATACATAGTCATAGCTACAACGTTTGAATTAAATTACAAAGAGGAATCAAATGAGTAAATGCAGTGGACTGAATCCTGATTTTTGTTAAAGATTTGCGGATTTCGACAATTTTTTGAAAAGCGAAGCGGAACATTTGCACATTAATTAACAAGCACAATATTAAATGACGAAGCTAGGAATAAGGAAACCGAGATACCGATTGCTGCTGTAGGATAAGTTCATTTTTAGCGTTCAACTTTGTTGGGGCAAGTCATTCTAATCGCTTTCCCTCAGGACTAACAATTATGTAAGGGCTCTTTAAACTCTTCATTATAGCGATTCACAAATTGAACAAAAAACTAATGTGCAATATGTAAAAACACTAAAAGTGTTTTTAATTACACATATACACGTGACCCGTGTTGTCGCATTACACGGCACCTTAGTAAACGTATTAGGTTGTCTAATATCTCCCTTCCGCCTTTTTGTCTTTTGAATTTTCCGGCTATGTACATAGCCGACAGCTGACAACCTAATATTTGAACCCTTGCACATTCTCATCGACATTCATGCATAAATTGGTAGAGAGGCATATGTTAGCTTCCGAAAATGACTCCGCAAATGGATGTGGGCAACGAATTTAGTAGATGCGGAGCATATAATGACGGAAAACAAATAAAAACGGCTTTTTTATGTGTCCTTTGGTCAATTCAAGAGGTTGAATCTTTCTTTCAATAGAACCTCTGTTGACTATTTGTGAAGAGGGGGAAAACAGCCTAAAATTAAAGCTTCAGAGACTTACAGTTGCAATATAAATTCATAGAGATTAAAACAGGAACAGAACATTGAGTCCATCTCTTCCAGAGTGCTTAAGCTATCAGCTTTAAGTCGGTGTCTATAAGACAGCATTTTGATGCAAAATTGCATAGAGAATTTTATTCTTCGGAGTATTTATTTCTTCAGAGCGTTTTTCTGAGATTTTTTTTAAGACTTCTGATAGATTTTCATTTTTAGAATGATCGAAAGAAATTTAGTTTGTGCAAGTATGTGGGTGAACGAATGGTATGCGCCGAGAGAAAAATTTAATCACTCTAAACTATTAAAGGAGCTGAAAGAAACTTCTCCAAATGAGAGGCTCTTAGCTACTTTTCGTTTTTTGGCGACTGCACAGATGTCATAAACGTAACACATTTGACAATAGCAAATAAGTTAGCAAACGTTCTAAACAACAAACAGCAAACGTTCTAAACAACGTGGTGTGACAATTGTGTGTTCACACGATTGCCATATACTGAACAATTACATTGCGATTTGAGGATCTTCAAATGAACTGACCATGTGTTTTCTGCAAACAATGTCACACAAAATTGTGAGTGCAGATGGTTGTAAAGCAGCCCATACACGTTTCAATTCGAATGTAAACTGAGTTGTCAACTCGATTGATAGTCATCAATTGAATTGAAAACCTGCCAATTTAAATATAATTTTTCACTTTAACACTGAACAAAATACGTTTACACACGATTTCACAATGAATGTCTACCGCAATCTCTTAAATTTGACAGCTTGTCGATGAACTTGCCTACACACGATTCAATTGAGTTGAAAGACTTGCCAGTCAACTTCGCAAAAATCAAAATCTTTTGATTTTTCGCCAACCGTCAAATCGATCAATTGACGAAGCCACACACGGGTTGATTTCACTGTGATTTGACTGAGTTGATGATTGAATTGAATCGTATATGGACTGCTTAAGACATTTGGGACAATTTTTACAGTGACAAGTCTAACAATATTTACAGATCTGAAAATCGTCTAACCTCCCTTGAGACCCAATCAAATCTCTTAAAGTCTAGCATGAATTTCTCTCCCACTGGGACAGGAAATCTGACTGACACGAGTTGCTAAGGTTAATCTATCGGACATTCTATCGGCTGCGAATTCGAGCAAAAGCTAATGTACTTATCTCACATATTTGCCATAGCATCTTCCTCTCATTTAGGTCAATCTAGGACACATATGCTATTTTTCGCAGTAAAAAAGAACGATAACTTGCATTATTCACAGGAAATTGTAAGTCCATTAAGGCCAGACTCGGAAAAAACCTGATGAGTTACAGCACAATGGACCAATCAATGGCCTAAGTGCGTCTGGAATCTTTCCGGAGGTCACACCTACCTTATGTAGTTGTGACAGCCGCAAAGGAATTCCGAAGAGATGGTAAGACGTAAGGTCTTTTTAAAATTGAACTAGCGACATTTCTTCGTCTACGGGATATTCACTACTAGTCCTTCATCAACATCTTTACAGCTGAAGGAACTATGAACTTATTCAGTGGTAACGACGACAACAAACCACACCCACTCAACAGAAACCAAAATGGGTAATCCATCCTCAAAAACTCTGATTTCCATGCGTGTGTTCGTATTTTTTTGAGGGTCTTAAGGTGAAAAGTAATGGCTAATAAAACACAAAAGATAAGCTGAACAAGGTGTACTTGCTTACTCATTCTGTCAAAACGTGGAATGTTTAAAAATTGAGTCATCAGAAAAGAGTGAAGCACGAATTTTTTATCTTTAAATTTCGTGGCTTTCATTTGATGATAAAATTTGGAAATTTGTATACTTTTGAGTGCGAACACGTGGAAAACAAAATTTTCACAATCTTAGTGCACACGAAAATGACCTGATGACCCATATGACCTTCTTACCTTCGGCTCCGTCCGTCTGACTAGATCATCAAAGTCACTCTCGCGGAAAGTCTTTCCAATCTGCAGCTGCTTCTCGCGCTGCTCCTTCTTCACAGCTTCTGTTGGCTCGGCCAATGCTCGCTTCATCGCCTCAAAGTTATACTCCGGAGCAAGGGCTTTCTGAAAAGCAAAACCGACATCATTAACTGCAAGCAACCATCTCCCACCAGTCTACTAACCTTCGACACACCCGGCGAACTACTAATACTGTCCACGTCATTGTTATACGCCGTCAAGTCGGCGGAACTGTTCCTCGTCGGCATGTTGCTGGCCGCCTCGACCCAAGAGTGCCGATGCGCGGGATTGTCTATTTGATTGAGGGCATACGGACTGCCGGTCTGTAGCCGATTGTAGTCCATACCGGCGTTCTGAAGACTCTCGGATAAAGCCACTTTATCGATGGACAGATGCGGCAGGCTCAGATTGTACACCTTGCCGTTGCCCGTCTTCGGGTCCAACAGCGGCGGCAGGAAATACGAAGCCTCGTCCTTTCGAGCGTCAACAATCTTCTCCGCGTACTCCATGAGGTTGTTGATCCCGGTCACCCTCGACGTGAGGCTGAACAGAGAGATCGCGATCGAGTGCAAGTTGCACTTGTGCACGATCTCTATGTCCTCCGACGTGAGGGCCACTTGCTGGATGCTGAAGGGAGGTACGAATTAGTTTTAATCTAGAATTTATCACGTGTGACTCACCCCAGGATGAAGAGCAGGAACTCCTGCACGGTCTCGCTGCTGGCCATTTCGACGATCAGCAGTGCGGCCGTGTTGTAGCTCGAGGTAAGCGCATCGATGCGGTCCGACAGAGCCATGCTGTCGATCAGAGCCTGCATTATGTTCGCGCCGTACTTGTGGGTGAAGATGATATCCGACCGAGAGGGTGGCTCCTGTGACAGAGCGTTATACGGCTTCACCGTAACATTGCTTAGCACGTTCTGGTTCTGGTGCCGATCCAGCAGCGCCTGGAAGATCTGCATGACGATGATTCTCGTCGGATCGTGTGGGGCACGTGCCATCTTCAGCAGCGGCTGCAAGAACGACGCAGGGAAAGCCTTTTCGAAGGACACCGTGCTGTACTGCGTGCCGACTTTGAGTAAACTCTTGAGCAGAATGTTCTGCAGCATTTGATCGCCCTTGCTCTTCTTGCTTAGGTCCGGCACGGTGTTCATGATGAACAGCATGATCTCGATCTTCTGGTAGTCTGGGTGATGGTTGGCGAACTCGCCGAGCGCATTGATCAGTGCCTCCTGGTACTGGGACTCCTCGGGAGTGATCTCTGTTGTTGTGCTGACGCTTGTCCGCAGGTGAGTGAGCAGGTTGTTGATGATGTCCAATGCGGATGGTCCAACGCTTTCGCCAGCCGCAATCGCGATGATCTTTGAGAGAACAACCGCCAGAGAGGTTCGCGTCCTCGGAGAGGACTTGAAGTTATTGTCAAGGTGTTGCATTAAGGTTTCCACAACCGTGTAGGAGTACTGCGGCTGAATTGATATCATGACGATGCGGAATGTGTGGATTGCGAAGGTGTTTGGCACCCACAGCTCGTGACGATCTAAGTGGCTGCAATGGAGAGGAAATTAATGAGTGAGACATATGGAAACGTAGTGACTCAGGGGGAGAGAAAAAGAATACGTAAGAGTTATGAAGACGTAGCATGGAATTCGGCGAAATGCAACTGTGCATCAAAATGGAGCTCAGCTGTAGATCAAATTAAATCTTTTCAATCGGTCTTGATTAAGATTCTTTTTGATGAGTGATGAAAATGAATATCTTGGCGGATAAATGGCACGAAGAGAGGTGATTGAAGTACGTGGAGATGATTTAATTGGATGGATCTTTCTTCGAATTTCATAAAATACATCATTTGGAGCCATGGCACCACTCTGAAGTAACACGAAAGCGCTCACAGAGTTGCTGGTGTCTAGGAGAAGAGGTCAAGGTGTGGTTTTAGTGCGGTGAAAGATCTGCACTACTTAGAACAGGTCTATTCGTCATGCTCATTAGATTTCCCATTGTCTTCAAGGCAAGAAAAAAAATCATTGGGATCAGTTTTCGATGAATACATGATGCAGGTGAAGCAGAAATCTTTCAGGCCAGACAAGGTTCATTGTAATATCATAGGTGCGGATGTAAATATCTCGCTATTCTTTTAACCAACTGAAGCTGTAAATGAAGCTAAAGATTTAGCTCATTCTGGCATCATCTAGTTCGGCAAAACTGTTTAAAAATTAATGGCTCAGATGCCTCTTTCTGCGGTTTGAGAGAGCGCTCTAGCTTCCTAAAAGGTGAAGTGAGGTTTCTCCCTCTTGCGAATGTCTCTGATACTGACTGATAATGTTCCCAACATGGACTCTATTGAGTTCCAAGAGACTAATTGAGCGCTTGGTCTAGATTCCTTTGCTGACGCGGCATTATAGTGCCATGTGACCACTTAAGATTTGTCTCTGCGATGGCATGACGACATAAAATATTGGAATACATTTTTTTTAAATGCTCACAATCTACAAATTACTTAACCGCATAACCCCAACCAATTACCGCCTACGTTTATAAGACAATGCATCAAAATTGCAAATTGGAACTTCGCCTCAAAGGTAACATCAGAAATGACTTCTTTCGATGTCTAGCTCACCGTGATTAATAAAAGATTGTAAGCTTTAACATTTCCGAATAGAAGACAAAGCAACAACAAAGTAACTCACCGTGTTAGGTAATAATATGTCAAGCTTGGAGTTCTAACAGTGGGAGGCGACAAGAGGAATGTTGTATTCATTGATCTACGTCGTTAAGTACATTAGGTGGCGTAACAGCCCGTTGAAAGCCAGAGCCAGGCTTTTCGCGCCTCCACTGTGTTGTGCGCGTTATAACTTGTTACATGTGAAGGGGACCTAATGTTTAATGCCGGTTCCGAAAGGCAAATTGCGAAAACTTTTTATGACAGAAGTACTCCAGGATGATTGTCAGTCATTCGCTGGACGTGGTGCCGTGATAAATCTTTGTGGTGTTTTTTCCCCGAGCTGGATTGCAGACTAACGAGGGTACTGATTTTTGACCTATCCAACTGCAAGTGCAACTTTAGAATGAGATAAAATCCTTTTATCCAACAGAAGTTGACACGGAATCGATTAATGTTGCTGGCTCTGTGTCTACGACTGCAAATCGAATCTAATTTACAAGGCTCGCTTCGACACGACTAACATGGTTGAAGTATGTTGTAGATCTGCAATTATTGTGGAGATCAAGAGATCGTCTCATTAAAACGTGTCTTTTACTGAATTGTTATGTGCCACCTTATGCAAACTAAAATTACTTCAATAATTGTTACGTCATACAATCTAAAACGACTACACTTTTCAGACATTAATGAGAAAATATTTGGAACAATTTTCGCTATGCTGATCAGTTTTAGTTAAGTTTTCAGTTAAACTGATGTGTAAATACTTTCAGTTCAGTCAGTTAATTGCAGCTGGCAGTAAATCAAGATTCTCGAATTCCTACTTTTTTCAATATAGCGAAATGAAGTGCCTTTTTACCACAATTCAGTGAAAAGAGAATCAGCATTCAATATGTTGCTTTCAATTGCTCACAAGTAAAATGAAAGCTTAGCTGAATACCGGACTGATGTCCAGTGACTGAATACACTGCCTTTTTTAACTGAACTGACAACTGATCGTCTAAAAGGGGCGTTACTCCCTGATGTACACTCGAGTTTCCAAAAGGATTTGAAACTTCAAACTTTATTTTTAAAAAGAGTGAAAAAATGAGTTCTTATCTTTCGGCCACAGATTTATTCTCCCAGCCATCCACATTTGGAGAAAACCGTCAACCTTCACGAGGTGCAACAACTTTGAACAGAGTTTAGTAAAAAGTGATTTATAGTCAGTCATCAATGAATTTTCAGACAGATCTTTTTGTCATTTATTCTAATTTGAGTGACGAAAATATAAAATATAAAATCTTAACACAATTGAAAAAATGATTTCAAAATTTAAATGGTAAGGTTTCCTATGCGAAATTAACCTCGTCGTCCCCTATTGACTAATGCCGAGAAATATGGGAGAACAAAATTCTCCTTCATTTCTGCTGATGATAGACATAAAGCAAAGACCATTTGGTCTTACGTCGCTTTCCTTTCAATTTTATTTGTTTCCTTCAAAGCAACGTTTTTGCTGATTCTAAAATTCGCAGAAATCACTCAATCAAAGAAGGTTCAATTCTGGTCGATGTTGAGCATGTTATGAGTTAATCAGATGAAAACGTTCTGCTTGATCCAATGCTTACAAAAGACTTTATAGAGCTACGAGGATTCCAGATAGTCTAAATGTCAGGCGGTCTGGTGCAGGACAGCAGTGCCTAAGGCCGCGCTCATCCCAGACACACTGCCCTTCGATACTGAAAATATCAAACGAACTAAATTAAAAAACCTCAGCTCTTTCCACAAAAGCAGCTCTAAAAAGAAAGCCTGCTATAGAAAGAAAACCTGTTCTAAAATGAAAGCCTGTTCAAAAATCCGAGTTTTTTTTACAGGAGTTCTTGATCTATTTGTGGGTCACTGAAAAACTGAAAACAGTCTACGCTCCTGCCGAGCGTATTCATGTGTGTATGTGTGTGTCAAACTTTTCCAGGATCTAAAAAAGGAAACGCGTTTTTATGACAACGCATACAATCCGAGGCAACTGCTCTCTCCATGCCGGCGTCTTGACGACATGTGTTTTCGGAATAACTAACGATTTTGTTTGCTGTTCATCGGGACGAAAAGGACGAGAAGCGACTGACGGGAAGGAGACGTGGAAGTGTCATCATCGTGACAAAGATAAAGTTGTTATGTGAGAGAGAACAGTTTTGAAGTGGTACCTCCAAGACAAATTCAGATTCAAATTCCGAATCGGTTTAATTTCATTTTTATTCGATTAATCCTAATTTGAAATTTGGCATCCACTAAAGAGCAAGTAATTTCTGAAAACCGAATGGATACAGTCTCCCGGACGATTTTGCATTTAGATCTGTCTTATATTTTTCCGAATCGCCGTATCGCTGTGAGTCCCCGAGTCAAAGATCGCTCGAACTTCAAGGATCAGTGGAGAAGTATTTTAAGGTTGATCTTTCTAGATCAATCGTCGGCAAAGTTATCAGTTTATCTATTTAAGAAGAAGGAAAAAACTAACTAAAAACTTCAAAATCAAGACCTAGTGAATATTGCCAGAGCAACGAGAGCGTTCGACTAGAAAGGCGACGTTATTGGCAAAATGTTAAACGCTTTACGTTCAAATTATGATCTTACTGGATTGTGTTTTGCGTGTGGATAGAAGATGAAAGTATATTTTATCTTGAGAAATATAGAATTCTAGAGGTAATAACATTTAAATTATCAAGCTCCACAACAGAACTTCAATCTCTTTTTTAATAGAAAATAGTTTGATGCAAAGACAAGTTACTTAACAACATAAAATTAATTTTAATAATGTTATGTGTAACGTAAAATACAGAACAGGACTAGATATGGCTTTTAACTTTAAAACTCTACTGTGAGCAACTGCCTCTGGAAAAGTTGAAATTGACGCCTCAAATTAGATATTTGTCTAATTTGTTGTTTGTTATTTTACCTTGGGTAATTGAGAAAAACTCCTGTCAAACAACAGCTGAACAGTTGATTATTGGAAAACATTGAGTGCCGTAGAGAATTAAATCCACCAGGCAAAATAATGACTAAGCGAAAAAGAAATCAAGATCATGACTAATAATAATTGCAAATTCCTGACTTTCTTTGTTGAGAGTCTCCTGCGCTACCTGGGTCAGTTTTATAACATTTATTCGACTTTCGATAATTTAAAATTCAAGGAACTAGATAACATTTTCTGGTATTAACTCGTTACTAACAATGCCTCTTTGTGATCATGACTATGTGGGCAGTGCCTGTTGTGTTTCGAAGAGCAGCATTTGGGAATCTAGTAATAAAAGTCCCAGGTAGCAAAAAGATTAATTTTTCGATCGTTTTTTGAGTTCGATAGACCTCGAGATGAATTTTTTACACGTTTTAAAATTACTCACACGGCTGTGAGCCTTGGACAATTAGTAAAAAAAAAATAAACTTACGTCAACAGCGGCTTTAAAACCGATCGGATGTGTCCGAACGACGCCCGTCCGACGAGCTCCCGCAATACTTCTTCGGCTAATACTGGTGCCGTGATTTCTGTCGCATCCTCCGTCGGTGTCAGATCACCAAACTAAAACGAGACCAATTCCCTCAATCACTTTCACACAAATCCTCCTCCAGCACTCTTACCTGCATATTGAACAGCAACGAAGGCACAATCTTCTCCATGTGCTGCTTCTCCCAGATATTCTCGACCAGATCATCAGAGACAGTCTTTCGAATAACGCCCTGCAATCCCTTGACTCCCGCCAAACGAATGCTGTCCCGCAGCTCGATGTTGTCATGGTTGCCATGGCACATTGACGAGAACTTCGAGATGAAAAAGTCGTAACGCCGATGGTACGACGGAGTATCTTCCTCGATATTTGCAAACTTTACAAACTGAAAAGAGAGGCAGTTTTGCCATCAGTCTCTTCTGATGTTCGAAGTGAATATTTTCATACCGAATTTGTAGCCATAATCTGCAGACTTGGATTTGAGTCCTCCAACAATTTTTGAACCATGCGCAGGAATGACTCGACGAACAGATTCAACGTTTGTGCATGGCATGCCACCAACAACAAGTCCATAGCCTCCATTGCAATTTCAACAAACCTGCAAATGAGAAGACACGTCAGGCAGACAATTCAAGGGTCCAGGAATCTTTTACTCACTTGTAGCGTTTACGATTTATGTCTTTCGTCGCCTTTTGGTAGAGATACTCCCCGATGCGGTCCAACTTATCCGGAGAGCTCAGCGAGTAAAACGTCAGCTTTTCCATATTCGATTTGACCAGGCCATCCTCTGGATTTTCCGGGAAGATATTATCGACCAGACGTTTGTACCGCGGTCGCAGGGCGGAGCAGCACCCGCAGCAACCTGAGGAAAATAACGAAACGCATTGATAATCGAACATTGGCACCACATTTAAGTTGATGGAGTTTGTCTGTCGCTTTGCTGCTCTGGTTTCTCCGTTTCCTTATGTAATCTTTTGCTATTTGTTTGGACGAATTATCACAAATTAAATGTTTACGGCACCTACCAGACATAATTGCTTAAGAACGATGCAATCGATCAAAGTTTCTCAACACCACACAGAACCAGAGATAAGAATGAAATTCGTGTTTCTTATTCGCAATTGTTTTTCTTTCTTTTTCGCACTACACGGGGAATTTGATGAAAAGAAAAGATGATGTCAAAATCGAGTCAGACGTCGTGACACATAAACATTGTTGTGGTTGGTGATATTCCAGTGTTGATGGAAGTGATTTTGTTGGAAAGAAGTTATTCATGGCCTATGAGTGAGTGTGTGTTGTGAAATTGTGCGTGGTGTGTTGAGAGTGGAAGTGATTGACTTGGGGTGAGGTTTTTGACGTTTAGAGTCCCTGAATATGGAGGAATATGAGCGATTCAAACCGGAAAACGACGAATAACAGCCGAAATAAATTGTGCTCGATTGGGAAATAAGATTATTTTGTATGCGACACTAATGGAAAATTATTTGTAGTCATTAGCGAATTTTTAGACCAATCTTTTGTTATTTACTCAAATTTAAATGATGAAAGTATAAATAAAATTTAACACATGCATTTTTAGAGTAAATTTAAAATCTGAACACAAGACCTTGCTAGTATCGCCTTCCCCTCCTGATTAATGACAGAAATTTAATAAAGAGGTGTTTGGGTCTTACGTCGCTTTTCCTTTAGATTCATTTGACAGCGCTATTTTCCTCTTTTTCCTGTTTGAGAATTTAGGACTTGTCAAAGCGCCTGATATAATCGACAGGTTTTAAAAAAAAAACCGTAAGTCTAGTAGAATTGCCCCTAGTGCTTTCACTAGTATGCCTCAGTGTTTTCACTAGGGGCATTAAGAAATTTTCGTCTGTCATTTTCACAATTCGTACTTAGTTTAAGGATGTGAACTTGGAAGCCTATTTAGACTTCTTTACTTCAAAGGTTTCGCTAAAACCGAAATAAAAGAAAATAATGGCAGATTGGTCAGATTATTGAAGAAATTAATAAGAGTGTTTAAGTTCGGTAAGGTCTTAACCTTTCAGACCCTCCTGATATTTTGTCCAATTTGTTTCAAATTTGGAAAAATAGTTGACTTCTATTAAAATTCCATTTTTGAAAATAGAATAGAATAGAATAGAATGTACTTTATTTTTTCAACTTAATTTGGAATCACAATTAATAATTTAAAAATACAATTTTGGCCTTTGTTTGGAACTGTCTGCCACATGTAGAATAGTAAAAATCTATTTTTGAGAAAACCCATCCTTTCAGGACGTTCACATTTGTGGCCTCTAAACTAGGGAAAACGTGATTGAACATGCAGGTCTGATCCTTAGAAACACAGAAATTATGCTACGAAAATGTGTATGTAGGGTCTGAAAGACTCTGAAAGGGTTAAAAACCAAGAACCATCGTTGCTGCTGCTACAGCATTTTGGCTTGATTAGAGGCGGCTTAAAAGTTTTTTTTTATTTAACAACTGATCGGCATGGCATGCTACTTTTGCGGACTACGAACATTTTTTAATTTAATTTTAAGACGAAACCTCTCAAGGCGAAAATGCATTTTGTAGTGTTCATTATTGACTGTAGTTGACTAGTCAGATCAGGCT
Organism: Syritta pipiens; assembly: GCA_905187475.1. Taxonomy (NCBI): domain Eukaryota; kingdom Metazoa; phylum Arthropoda; class Insecta; order Diptera; family Syrphidae; genus Syritta; species Syritta pipiens. The sequence goes on from LR994571.1 coordinate 69,402,261, forward strand.
TGAAACAGGTCGAATTCTTGTTTCATTCTTTCATGCAAGTCGAGCAAGAGACTAAATGACTAAATTTGGCTTAAGTCCCACTGAGAGGTCATGGGGATATTTAAAGGACTCATGATCCCTCCAAATCCCTCAAAGATTGGGGGTGGAGTCTAATTGCCCATTTACAATAACCAATGATAGTCCATAATTACTCGACCCCAATTTGCTGTAGGTCAGATCAGATACATTCGACTGTCCACACGATTTGTTATAAACGTCATGGAAAACCACTTAACCATGTTTGGGGCAGTTATTTTCATGCAAGAAAACGCCTGTTATTTCATTTTATTGGCAAGTACAACCACCAATTACAACAACTACATGCCCAACCCACGCGCTTATTGATTTCCCATAAACAAACTGACAACTACTGACATTTGATTTAAGTGATTGGTAACTTTGAAAAATGTCAGTTAGTGGGAGTGGACAAGGAAACGTTAGAGAAAAAAGCAAGAATTTGACGTCACTCACAATAGAGAGTAATCATTGGAAATAAGCATATTTGTTATGGTTTTCAGATGCACGGAGGTCGGTTAAGTGTTCTTGGAGAACTGGTTACAGAGCCGTAGACAAACTGGCATACATTTCTCAAATGAAGTGAGTGAGCTAGTACTGAGTCGGAAAGTTTTTCGGAGAGTCTTAATTTGAGAGGAGGATCATGTAAAAGAATTTAATGCGAATATCTGACATTCCACGAAAGTTTTTTATCCCACAAAATGAGTTAGACAAGTTTGAAGGCTTGAAAATCGTTAAAACAGTTTTTTTTAGTTGAAGGTATGGGGAGTGGGCTCCAAGTGCCATTTACTGGCACTACCGTCTAATATAAACTCTTGTCAGGTAAAGCCATGAGTTCGGTTTTAACAGAAGGATACAACTTGTAATATCCGCTTTAGACGAATCTATGCTAGGTAAAGGCAATAAAATAAAACAAAAAAATTGTTTAAGGCTTTTTTTTAAGTTGTTGACTTTTGCCATATATGATTGTTTGTGCAGCTACAATGATCAAGTGGGTACAAATACAAATAAATCAATAAATAGTAAAATTTGTTCATGTTGGCAGGCATATTTAACATACTGATGCATGACTTTTCATTTTCGAAAAACGTAAATATATCCAGGAAGGAAATCGCAGAGAAAACGAAGTTTATTTTTGCAAAAATCACAACTTTGTGATTTGGAATTATAAAACCCAAAAAGTGTAGTACTTCATATTTGCATCATCATGTATTAACGGTCACTCTAATTCAAATAAATTATTCTCGATCTTTGAAATAAAAAAGTAAATCATTTAAAAAAAATTATTTTGTTTTTTTACTGCCAAAATTGTTTAATTCATCTACTCACACCACATGCACCTTGCGCTATACTTGTTACGGGACAAAGGACTCAGTGTAAGCAGAACTTGCTAGTAATAAAAATAAATAAAGAATAGTTCAAGGACTAAAATATAAAAAACAGTTTTTCCTTTTGTCGAGAATCTTACTATGCATCGTCAGAAAAGCGTAATGAATTCGTATATGAGTCACCATAGGGTTAAGTATCTTGCAATGCTTTTCAGTCGTATTGCTCAACAATTATGTTAAATTTCAATTATTTTTTGCTTTTTCTTCTTATATTCCGATTCAACATCAGAATTATCATCCGTCTCATCAATTTCTTACCAAACTCTTTTTACTTTGAACTCTTCAATTCAATTCAATTTTTTTTGGTCCTTTAAACTTCAAATTATCGAGAGTCGATTGTATATCTATTTTATGTCTCTTAATAGTACATTAATTTTTTATAAAATTTTGTTGCGTATCAAGCCTCTCTGTAAATTTTTGAAAATTTTGTGAAACGAAACTATTTTGGATTGTGTATAATACCTATAATTGTGTATAGTTTAATTTTATTTCAGATTAAATCCACCGAAATAGGGTTCAATAGATTAACACTGGTCACCGACTTATTGGCTTTGGCATTCCCTTTCCATACAGATAAACTAACTAGCTAGAGCGCATAAATTTAAAAAAGAAATATATAGTCGTTTTCAGTTAATCATGCTAAATTTTATATTTGCATTCATTATTTCGCCCTTATTCCTCCCCTCCATTTTTCCTTCTCATCTTCTTATCTTCGGAAATTTGAATCAGAATTATAACTTAAATTATAAAATACTTATTGTTATATTTCTACATGTACTATAAAAGGCAATATAATTTTACTGGTACATCGAAATAAAGTGAATTGGATTGAATTATATTAGAATGACCATGAGGGTCTGAGCTTTCTGCAGTTCCTGTGTTGGGCGGATTTATAATTTCTTGAGATGTATGGATCGTAAGAATCTTTGGCTGGAACCCCACTCACTTATTATTCTTGACTTAACTTTTTAGGAATTGTGTAGATATTCATAACTTGTTATGTGTAAAGTGTCGGAAACGGTTTTGGAAACCTCTTTGCAACTTCTTCCAACAGTGTCACTGATTGTCTGTCATTACATCTCCATTATTAAACTTAAAACTTCTTAGATTACTTTCAGCGTTATGATAAATTGTAATTATAGTTAGATAAGCTGATGAGCATGTCAAAACATTCCACTTGTATGTATACATACAGCTCTAGAACAATAACTGAAAGAAGTAAAAGATTTTTCAATTACTCCAATCATTAGCATGATATGACTCAAGTAACAAGAAGGTATCCTTCAGAAAGCAGCACTGCTATTATTTTGACCACAACTGTATGTAAATCGAAAACAGTCAGTGTATGTACTACTATTTTAACGATTATTTTTGTTGTCATTGTATTTACTTACTGTGCTAAATTCTTTAGCCAACGATGATAGAAGCTTTTATTGGAATGCATAAAAGTGGTTTAATTTTTGTATTGGTAACAACAAACCTCACCGTGTAATTTCCGTAATTACAATGGGTCACGACCGTAGAAATCTAAATATCGTTGTGTGTAATAAGTGTTATGTAAGCTGTTCAAAGATGCATTTAGATGATCATTCGTAGTTTAAAGATTGACAAATAGCTATTAACTATTAACTTCGTCTGTTATTTGAGCTCAAAATTGTTGTTAACAACAAAAAATTGTAATTGGTCTTGTGCACAAATCGATTAACTCCTTAAAACAAAATATTTAAGAAACACAATGAAATTATTTACCATTCAATGTTAAAAAAATATTGCATTTTAAACCGTAAGCAAACAAACGGTTCAACAAAAATAAAGCGCCCATCATTGCTTTTCCCTTTAAGAAAAAATCGAAATCAATTTATAACAATCAAAACTAGATCATTTTTCGAAACAAACAAAAATTTACAAAAAAGTGAACCAGCTAGACTTCACTTAAATTTTTCCAACTTTATCAAAAATCACTTTCTGATATCTGCAATTTACGCGAAATGGTTAATGAGAATAAACATAAATTGACAAATCCTTATAGACTGTCCCGGGTAAAGAGTAAAGCTTGTTCTTGATGAAATTGACGACTGTTAATTAATTTGTTCGTGTTTCCTATACTGTTCCAACGCCTAGTTGCAAAATAGTCATCGAGACAATATCAAATAAAAGCTTATACACATTATGATGGACGAAATAAAATCCAAAATGAGTTCAAAAAGATGTCGCTCTAAATTTCTTCACTAAGTAAGTATTTGTCCAGGTACAGTCGACTCTTGATCGTTTGAGAGACCAAAGAAAAATTTTGAAATTACCAAGAGAAAACGAGAAAAAAAGGGCAAATAAGTAAGAGTTTGATCAAAAGTTGTGATTTATTATTTAAAACGCTTCTACAATTATTCACAAATATTCACTTTGAAATTAGTAATTTTTTTGTCCATCATTGTCCAATAAGTTTTCGATGTTGGTGAGAGCTGGAATTAAATCGCCACTTGTATCGGTTTTAATGGCGTACAAGCAGAGGGAAGCTAACGTTTGAAAGAAGACTAGACTGTTAACTACGAACTTACGCATATCCTCTTTTTATAAACAAACTACAGGTCTGTGCATAAAAAGCGCTTCAGGGAGTGAGAAAGCCCGGATTTCAAATCATAAAGTGTTTACGAGCAAGATATCGTTCCCTTAACTTCAAATTAACGAATCGACGAATTGAATAAATGATTGTTAAAACAACATAAGCAACACATTTTCTGAAATCTCCCTTTTTACGCTTTTGTGTTGCTGATATTGCATTGAGAGCGAGCATTGCATTGAGAGCGAGAACGACATAATTTGATACCCAAAACACATTAAAATTTGAATGCAAAATTAACATCAAGAGTATACTTTATACTACGAAATGCTTTGTTTTTTGTCTCTCCTGTAAAAAAAAAATGTCACTTATATTGTTTTAACAATCATCGATTCAATTAACACATTTATGCCCATGGTTGCTTTGACGCAACATTTAAATAAAACTTTTTTTTCGAATTAAAAGGATAATATTTAATTTCGAATATTTTGTGAAAAAAAAAAAAAGAAATTATTTTAATTATGCGTTAACGCGACCATGGGAATAAATGGGTTAATATTGATTTCATTTAATTCACCAAGTGTTTTTTAAGGAATGGGGAACATTCTCAAATTATCGAGAGATTTAATTTAACGAGTGTCAAATTACCGATTGTTGACTGTAATTTTGGGACCAGTCTGACGTGAAACTAAATAATAAGGAGCACATCTCTGCATATTTTAGATTAATGAACTTTAGTACTTTCTGAGAACTAGATTATCTCAGAAATAGATAGTCTACTTCGGATATCTTTGTTTAGTTGGAAAATGGTGCTTTCGGTCACAATGAGGTTTTGATATCCTCCCTTTGTTTAAATGAAGTGGATAGGAGTTGTCTTAGATAGATCCATCATTCTGAGATTATATTTCAGGCGCCAGTAGCCAGCAACGATTTAAGTATAGTCTTACTCTCGATAATTCGAAACTCCATAATTCGCAAATCCCTGTAAATAGGGGTATTTGCACAGTCTGATTGCTTTTCTTACCACTCTAATTCGATGTCGAGTTCATTTACTTTTCTTCAACACATTTCGTTTTGTCGAAAATGTTTTCTTATGAAACCTCCGTAATTCGAAAATCTTTGTAATTCGAAGTTTTTCCCTAGTCCCAAACCAAACTTCTTAAGCTTTTTCGGCTTATGGGGTCTAGGAAAGGATCGTTTATACAGCAAAGGGAAGAAAGAATTTGAAGAACTTCTTTAAATTTTTTGATTGACCACCATTTTTTACATTTTTCTCCTTTTTAGTCATTGTCAGTTCGGTATGGCCGTCTAATAAAAACTGACCATGAATTGAATTAGAATAAGTATTTAATAGAAAAATGAAAACGACTCGCTGATCTACGTTATAAATGTAAATTTACTAAGTTGCGGATGACAGTCTTTCACCAGCCTTTACCTATTGAATTGTGTTTTTAAATCGCGTATGACTTGTGAAGATTACTTACGCCATGTTGCAAAAGTTTAATTACCAAATAAATAAATAATTCCAATAAATTCCTATTTATCACATTTATTTCATCGTAGAACTGGAAATTTGAAATAGTAGAATGGGAATGCAATGCAATATCTCCATAGAGATATTAAGCACCATAAAACAAGTAATAATAAATGCGGAGGAATCTCCTGGAAGGATTCCATTGCAGAGTTTTTCAAATGAAATCTTTCGTAAACACTTGACACCATGTCATCACAGCTTCATCCCACTGCCACATTGCTTCGTCACCAACTACACTTGTGTTTTATATAGAATCATAATATGTGTTCATGTGAAATCATAGTGCTTTATTAATCAAATAAAAACCTAAGTGTATACTTTGAGAGTTTGATTTTCAATCTTCCACAAACATGATATAATATTTTTCTGTGTGTAAGAAAAACTTCTACAGTTTTTGCGCTCTCTACAAGTTGACTTCATGACAGCTTGACAGGCATCCCCTGACGGTGACCTTCTCACTTCCTTACTTTTCTTTATTTTCTCGCCCACCCCCATGAAAAAACAGGTCACGCAAACTGAAACCATTGTTTGGAAAAAAAAAGTATTCCCATCCCAAAGGACTTTTAATTGAGCCTCATGAGGTCATCGTCAACAAGGTGTGGATAATCATCATATGAAAGGACCAAAAGGACATAAGGCCCAAAAGAAAAACTGGAGCAAACACAACAAAAAACACCCTCCTCCACCCACGTGACCTTGTTTACATGAATCGAACACAATACAACACCTCGTACTTACATCCAGGGTCGGTGCATTTTTGCGCAAATGTATCCAAAAATTCCGGAAGTTCCACAGGTTCAAAGCAACACCTGATTAGAGCCATTTCACACACACACACACACAGCCACCGGAAGAAAACACACAGCAACAACAAAAATTGAACTTATGCAATCTCGAGAACGCGTTGCATTTTTGTTAATTAAACTTTAGCGCTCGCAATTAGTATCTGAGCACGAGCATTGCAAGCTTTTTGGTTGTTTTCGTTCAAAGCAAATGCCAAAGGCCACTGACTGCCAGATACTTTTCCTCCCTTCATTGACGTCTCGCGTTCCGATCTGATGCGATTCAATTTAATGAGATTCGATTCGATTCGATTTGATCCGATTAATTAACAACAGCGACAACTCGTGTGGATTCGATTTGTATCACTTTCAGAAGGGTGTTTGAGCACTTTCATTACATTTCATCCCGAAAATCACCTTGAAACTAACCGCGGGTGGGCGAACGGGGGGGGAGGAAGAGAACAGGCGAGTGAGAGAGCGATGTGAAGCGTACTCGAAGCGTAACGATGGCAGCGCAGAAGCTACGACTACGAATAGCTACGGATTCTTATTCATGGTCAACTGAATTTTCAAAGCGAGCTTTTTGTCGTTTTTATCTCTTGGAGGTCTGGCGGCGCGGCGTCTTTGGGTTGTTGTGACTTGCGTCGTTGTCGGAAAATGGAAAATGGAAAACTTAAGTTGTTCGGGCTTAGGTGGTGGATGTGGGGAAAGCTGCTTGTACGGTGGTGGGTAAGCAGGTACTGCGTGTGTTTACCATAGTTTCTGTTTGTCGTCCTGTGTGTGGGAGGGGGTGGAAAGTGCACACGTGGTAGCTGGCAAAGGGGTTACGAGTATCGTGGTCGGCAGTAAGCCAATTAAGGGATTATTTTGGGCAGGCTATTTTTGGGAGCCCATACACTTTGGGTATATTTGGTGACCGATGACGTCGGCCTGATTGCTCACTTGTTTGGGCGACGATGCCAGCGGAGCGTGGAAGTCATGGCAAACAAATTGCATGCACCATGCGGAAATGAAGTCAATTGGAATTGAAAATTAAAGCGAAGAGCAGAGCAGACTGCCAAATTTCGGGGTTTTTGGGCGAAGATTGTTTGGTGATTAAGAGATGCGGATGTGTGTGCAAAGAATTATCACGGTGAGGAGGAGTGATTCAAGTGGAAGACGTTCGTTGGTGCTTTGCGACGTTCAAGGCTGTGGAATTTTGCAACTCAATGCTTCGATTGTTTGTGTGGATAGGTTGCGAAGAATTTCAGAATTTTCGCACAAATCGTTAATACTTAACCTTTTTTGTGTCGAGGTATAATGCTGGACTTTGATTAGGCTGGTAATCTAAAACAAAATTTACTCTTCATATTACGTTCGTTGATGTAAAAGTTATATAGAAAGACCTGACCACGACGACCTCGAAGTTGCAGAAGTCGAATAAAATTTAGAGGAAACTGTTAGGTAACTGTGTCTCTTCTCTCTTCGTAACTGTGTCAAGATAAGTTTTTTTCCTACGTTCATCCTGATAGTGTACGATAGTGTCGTTGGCAGCCAAGCTAAAAAACGCTATCTCTCAGCTAAGCCATCAGAATAACTAACAGCCGAATGGCTCAGTTGGCTGTTTAGCGTGACGTTATTGGGGGACGAATGCCTTAGACGGGAGCTTGACTCCGAACTCGTGCGAGCTTATAATCAATAAAAATTTCTACTTCTAGCTCAAAATCTAGCAACATGTTGATCTGTTGTTCGCTCAGATTCACCAACTAGAAATTGAAATCAATAGGCAACCCGACATACAAATCAACAAATGACGGGTTACAAATTGTTTTTTGTTAATCGAAAATGAGTTTATAACTAAAAGCGTCGTTCACGACGTCCCATTTATTTGCACAGGAAATGACTCAAAGCCAAATACAGTAAACTCTCTATAATTCGATTTCATGGGACCAGGAAAAAACGTCGAATTACAGAGGTTTTCGAATTGCGGAGGCTTCGGGGAAAAAATATTGCTCATTTTCGTCACGTACGCATTTCAACTAATGGTTGTTAAAGAAAAAGAAGTAAACTTGACTTCGAACTATTGAGTCAAACAAGCCATCATCTTCGAATTATAGAGGTTTTCACGTTGTTCGAATTCGAATTAACGAGGGGTCCAAATTACATAGGTTTTCCTTGATTTACAGAGGCTTTTTCAAGCAACTGTGAGAATGCTTCGAAATTTAGATGTTTTCGAATTAACGAAAGTTTACTGTATTTGCAAACCCATTGTTTATCATCTTAATACATTTCTATGGCAGAATAAGAAAAACATTTTTATTTATTTTTGTCGACTGGTCAACGCATTGTGCACTGGCCTTAGGAAACAATTTCAACAAAAATAATAACTAAATAGTTCAATACTCCGTCTTATAGTTATAAAGCCATCCTAAAAATCCAGTTTCCGTCGTTAAGTAGGATTCAATGGCTGTGATTTATTTTTAGAATGTAAGGAAATTAAATAAAGCCAAGCTTTAAACTTATATCTTCAAGAAAATTTATAAAACTTATCGAAATCAACCAAAATCTAAGAACAAGTGTTTCGTAACTATATCCCCAGTCAAAATTTCATTTCAAATCACAAGCTTCCCACGAAATATTAATTTCATTTATACTGTTTAAAATTACTATAACACTGCTTACTTACTTTTGTAATGTAAATGTTGACTTTGTTTTTCAGTTATGGTGCGATCAATTTAATTTTTTTTTTTGAAAAGCTATGGAATTTTCAAATAAAACTGCATTTAAGGTTTTTTCGTGAAGGCTTTTTGGGCTTGTTTTTTCATGAATACAAAGTGTTATTGATGGTGCTTACTTACTTTTGTGACTGACTGTATGCCCCGAAGCATTGTCTACTTGCATTACTAGATGGCAGTTAGAGTATTACAGCCAAAATGGCATGATATAACTTTTGAAGAAGTCCGATGTACTCCCAACTATTCATTTTTGTCAACGTAAAAGACAGTGTAGGTTTTACAAGTGATGAAGGACTTCTATAACTAACTATAACACCCTTAAAGCGCACTGGACTTGATCGGGTGGCTGTATGGTTATGTGACAGGGTGTTTTATTATTGCATACAAAATAAGTAAATTTTGGTTTTGATTTGCTTATTACGTGATTTTTGAAATAACTTAATTCATTAATAAAACGCTGAAAATTATAGAAAATGTTACTAAAAGTAGGGAGGGTAAATTTTCTTAAACTATTTGGTATTTATATTTGCTTATAAACCTTATTATATTTGATTAATAACACAGCGAATTAATTAAGCGTTACCTCTGAATGGGCACAATTTCATAATTTTGAAACGAAATATATTTACAGTTTTTGGTTTTATGAAGCTTTTTTAACATCCTCGTTCTATTGAAATGAAATTATTGCTAAAGAATGGCTCGGCCGCAAAAGCTATGGAGTTAATGCAAAAATATTGTTTGGTAAGCTCCGTAGTATGGTTTAAATGGTTATTTTGCTGAAACCTTTAAACAATCGTCAATTTTGAAGTTTTAGTTTTTTCCTTAAGTTTAGTTGGCCTCAAGAAAAACGTTTTTACATGACCCATCCAGCAATGAGTGATACGTAATTAGGATCAATCACAACATTTTTCGTACGCTGATCATGTGTTCAGCTATCCAGACAGATGCGATTAATATTTTTTTTAATCTGTCCAAATTTATATTAATAGACATTAGTTTTAGAAAATTTCACACGGCAACGCGATAGCGTTTTTAATGAGATGTTAACAGTCTTAAGTTTTCTTTAGAAATAAATAAACTTCTTCTTTCTTCGATTACAAGCTCATAGTTCAAAGATTCGAGATTAATTTACTTCTGAGACGAATCTGATGGCTACAGAAAAACTTATTCTATGAGGGGAATCCCAACGACCATTGTAAGGTTCAAATTACTTACTTTGTGCATAAAGCTGAAAGTTCTCGTATGAGGACAAAAGTTCTGAAGATTCCTGTTTCAGTGTCAACTCCCTACCATCGACTTGAATAACATACGACAGGTACATCTAAGCTTCTCAATGAACTAAGCAACCTCTACCTTTGTTCCATTAAAAACCACCTTCAACTCGTTCTGATCTCCCCTTCTCCGAGTGGGCGAATTGTATCTCCGCCAATTCCAACGATCTCATAAACTTCGCAGTAAACTTAATCCGCACACATGTCGATTAAAAATCAATCGTCTTCTCACAGTAAACAAAAACAACCTCATCCTCGTCGAGTAGGCGTCGGCTAGAAGCTAGATTTCCTGCTTCTCAAAAATCTTTTAAAAATCGCCTACTAAACTTTTGAAACAAAATTTCCCTCCCCCTTCTCAATTTGCCATAAATCACTCGCAGAGTAATTGAATACTTAAACCGATCTCCGAGTCGAATTCATTCACAGAATCAACAAAAAAAGAAAAAAACCAGTTAACCATGAGATGAGATCCCAAAGCGCCGCCGAAAGACGTGTCACAGTCTCGAGAATCTTTTCGCATCAAATCTCAAATCTCCGATCGCCTCTGGAGCGAAATCGCTTCATTTCGAAGCTTCCGGATTCAGCACACGTTTTTCATTTCACTGCTGTTGGTCACGCAGTCCGCATTAAGACGATGTGCATGCGAAAACAGATGATCGAAGAGAGAGAAGAAGCTCAAAAGCTCACTACCTGCTAACGACACCTGCTTCCACTCCTCCACACCTGATCGGCTGGCTATTTGCGAAAATTCTAACACAGACAAGCCAAGAAAAAGCTCGCACTTGTTTCGGGTGTTCCCACAACTTGCTGCTGGTGGTCTCCGGACACACACATAAAACACCACTTAACCAGTTTTTTGTTTCTTTCGACTTGGAGTTAGCTTAAAGGTGAACCACGTCTCTTTCTCTCCTCGGTTCTCTTTCGGGCCTTAATAAGACTTTAATGCCAATCGCGGTGTAAGCTCGGCTCAAAGAAAAAAAAAGTGTCTGTGTTTGTTTTAACAACTGCAAAAGTTGTGGTTGTTTTCAAAGTCTTAAATCGAAAGTCGTTGTATGCGAGAGGTGAGTTTTTCAGGAGTGGGCTGCACGCAGTCTCACATTGGACGTGGTCGCGATAACTCCGAGGCTCCACTTTTGCCAATATTTCTGTGTATTTGTGTGTGCATAACGATAATCGTCGACTATCTTTGACGTAAATCGACAATCGACGATAAGAGGATACCCCCTAATAAAAAAAAGAAGGAAAACAGTTTAGTTTTTCGAAATTCCTTTAAAATTTTTAATCTGATCTACCGAGCGGGGGGAAAATAAATATATCTTTAATCTTTAATTAGTATCTTCGTCTTACCTTGCACTTTTCTTTTTTTCCTCACATTTTGTAATTGTATCTGAGCCCATTGTGTTTACACTGTCGGTTAAGTGCATTTATCGCATTCGTTTGAATAATTATACACAACTTAAGTTACGTCATTCGAGTTTTTTTTATTTTGTACGTATATCGAAGAAGAAGAAATAATTTTGAAATAAAAAGGAGGTTTTTCTTACTAAGTTTTGTAAAGTGTTTAGAACGAAGTTTTTCGAGAAAATCGATTTTTGATAAGTCCGAGTTAAAGGTGAGTTTTTTTTTTTGTTCTTATTGTAAGAAATGAATTTAGTTTTTGGTCTACCTCTGTCTTTTGTAACAACGGGGGCTCTGAAGTTGACTCATCCAATTTAAAATAATTTTCTTTAACTTTTCCTGTAGATAGAGTGACATTTAAAAATAACAAAAATAAAATTAACAGTGAGTTAAGTGGAGATTTTGAAGCATGTAAATAGTTGAAGAAGATGTGAGAAATGTATCAGGATATTTGAATTAGGGGTCTCAAGCAATTTTCTAACATCAATTCACTTTTAAAATTTTTACTCATTTAGAGATGAAATTGTATTAAAAAATATTTTCATTATAAAAAAGACATCAGGAAGTTTTGCAACAAATTTTTTTTCTGTATGACAAGTTTGATAATGGATTCAATGTTTTTGTGGAGCAGAGCAATTGTCTAACGATATGTCAGTTGGTTGACAACTTTTAACCATCAACGTTTTCAGAGCAGAAAACAGTCAATAAGACCGTTATGAGATTTTAAATAGCAAATCAGTTTGACTGATTTCTGTTTTGAACAACCAGCTGAAATTTTCTTCAAATATGTCTACTGTTTGACAAAAATCTCATATATAATAAAAATTTAGAGATTTCACAAAATCATATGCAACATCAACATATGCATGTTTTTTGGTCGAAATTTAGTACAAAAACAAAAAAATAACATTTATTGTGACTCACTTTGATCACAATCGACATTAACTTTTGGAAACTTGAAGTTTTAAAATTTACAATTTGCTACCAGAAGTCACGTCAACGACCACATAGCCATTTTTGCTTCGTCTTTAAGAGCAAGGTCGTAACCAAGATGGAACAGGAACAAATTCAGGGAATTTTTTTATATGTATAATCGGCGCGGCCTTGGAAGAGAGTGTACGTGATAGCAGAGACCCGAATTTTAAAATTTGTCGGCATGCGAAAGATCGGTCTTATTATTTATTGATCATTAATCCCCAATGCGCCGGGATCATCTTCCAGTGATGGTTTAGCCTCATTCTTCCAATTTTTGCAAGATGCTTTTATTCTCTGACTCATGGCCTTATTCGGATGTTACTTTTTACAAAGAAGTTTCTTCATTTTGAGTTAAATGTTTCAAAATTTCGAATAGTGACTCTGATTTATGGTGTCAATTATTCTAAAATCGTCGATCGTCGATAATTTCATAGACTACCTATTTACCCTACTTATTGTTGCTACAGAAATTACGCCGCCACAATTTCTGTTGGCATGGCGATCCCATGAAGATTTTTGTTGCAATATGGAATAAAGTGCTCACTGTTAATTGAATTGAATTGAAGTAATTGGGGAATGTTATAGAGACAATTGTACTACGACCTAAAAGATCTATTGAACTCCTTTCTTTTGTCAAGGATCAAAACGATATCCTCACGTTTCTAGATGGGACGAAGTCGATCCTGTAGCAGTTTATTTACTGAATGTTTTGAATCTGACTATGGCCAGGCCTTGACAATCTCTGTTAAATGTGTGAAGAGAAATTTAGCACTACAATCAGTTTCATTTATAAACCCTAATTCTTCTCTTACCTCTGGGCCATTTTTGTTGATGATTTTCGCAAATGAATCGTCTTAGCCAGTGAAAGTCAATGACTTTTTAAAGAAATAAGTTGACCGATCAGTTGATGACAGCATCATATTCATTGTTCGAACACAATTTCAGCCTCAGACTTAGTTAAAATACCAATGCGACTGGCGCCTTCATTACCCGTCAAACTTTGGCGAAAAAGTCTCGCGACGCACAAATTCATCTGCCGCTTGTACCTCACATTATTCTGTTTACAATTTCTTCGTCTCCTCTCAGTTTTTCTTTATTTTATTTTTTTAGGTTAAGACGGTCTAAGCCTCTGTTTTCGATTAAGGCTTAGATTCCAATACAATGAGTGTCATGCCGGCGATGGCGATGACATCTCTCTTTCTTCCGAGAAAGTTCTCGCCACCGACCCGCGGAAGCCTGTCGTGTTTGAGACCAATCGAATTATTTAGAGAGCACAGTTGTGTTTGTTTGTGAAGTGATGACTGCGATTAGTGAATGACACAGAATATTTATGGAAAAAAAAAAAGTTAAAACCGGTTGGAATCGATATTATTAATTGGCAAGCTGACGTTTTCAAATGTCACATGATGAAGGAAGCAGAGAATGTCTGCAAAAATTGAGTGATTGTTGTGGTTTTTTTCGGTGGAGTTGTCAATTAGGGAGATTTTGTTGCATTAATCATGTTTGAGATGTGAGCACAGAGATGCATTCATCATGAATTTGGTTGCAGAGTTTTCAAAAGCCTTTTCGTGGTTGAAAGTGGAAGATTTGTGATACAGCATCGTACTCAGGAATTGACTGATGCTTAATTTATTCTGCATAGTTTTCAAAATTTCATAAGAGCATCTTTTTCTGAGATACCAATTGTTTGAGATATTTATTTTAATGGATCATGCTTCACCTATGCCATGGTGTATCGATTAAAGTCTGTTGGGTTGTTGGCTAAGCAGTAGATGACAAAGCCGTGTTTTGTGCTACGTTTAATTGAATAGCTGTAATAAGTAACTTTGTCAAAATAAGTAACTTTTCATTGAAATATCAGTCAGAATTTTCTAAGTTCGAAGATCTTATTCAAATTTAAGTCGGCATTAATGATATGACATTTCACGTAGGTCGTTTTTTATATTTATTTGAATGAATAACTAAAATTAAAATAGATTCTAATGGAACCCAAAAGGTGCTTGGCAGCACAATGGGCTTTGGCCTAAGTGAACCAAATTTTCAATCAAAATTTTTTGTGTTAGGTTTTATGTGAAAATTCATAAGACACTATAACTCTCCTATGCTGATTTGTACTGACTAAATGCACCCATCCTTTTATTAAGTTATTTCTTACTACAACTAGATTTCCCTATTCAGTAGTTTAATTTTCTTGTATTTTCGTATGTGGTAGGTAAATTTTCACTCATTGCGCTAGATCCAGCGGTTTCATTCGTTGGAGTCGACGCACGAAGTTTCTCGCATCCAATGTTTAGGTCATGATATGATGAAGTCGAGTTTGCAACTTCGTAGCAAAGTTTGTAGATCTCTATGTATATCATCGTTCTTTTGGAAAGATTGTATAAGTCCTCTGTTGCTTTCTTTAGTACAATCCCAGAGTCGAACATTTTGATAGTCTTCGTAACATAAAAACCTCGCAAGTTGTGTTACAACGCTCTTGTTTAGCTGCTGTGACTTATAACAGACATATATTAGAATCGAGCTATAAGGTTGTGGGGCAGAAGTCAAAATGTTCCCCACACACACCTTTTCTAAAACCATCCTATTTTGAGCGAATGCCGCAATACTGCCGACTCTTTTGGATAGAGCTCATTTCGTATCTTGTTGTCAAATAACACCTTTAGTGAATTGTCAACGTAGCATTCTGCAGATCAGACTAAACTTTGTTGATCTTTGAACTTTGAATCGAATGTTTGCTCAGTGATGTATTCGAATCAATTAAAAAATTCCATTGATCCGATCGGAAGGCAACTGAGAAAAGTCGTTTCGAAAATTCAATAACTCAGGTTTTTACTCTATCGGGAAAATTTAAATCAAAGAAATATCCAGAAGTGTCAACCAAGATCCAAGTCATAAATGACGATCAAAAACATTAATTGTTTATGAATTGGTTAATTGATTTTCAGTCAATTGACTGCAGTTGACAGACTGGCTGCATTAAGAGAGCACAGATTATAGACTGGTTAAAAAGACTGGCAGTCAATAAAGGTTAAGGTAATTTTAGTTACAGTCAAGTTTAGTTGATTAATTAGTCAGAATATCCAAGGCGACAGAAGATTGTCCGAAAACTAAGAGAAGCTTCTGAGTAAGAAAACTAAGAAACTTGACCGAAAATAAAGATCAGTAAAATCTGGGACTTGGTTTTCAGGCTCTCTATTATTGACAAAAAGTTGAAAGTTCTTCAATTTCTACCTTTTGTACTCTGTGACTTAAGAGGAGGTAGCTTATTTGAATACTTCGCATCTTTATGTGATGCACCTGCAATTTTGAAATTTTTTTGAAAAATTGGTACACTTAGAATAACACTAGGCACATTGCACCTGCAGTAGATTGAATAACTATGTGCCTGTCCAAAAAGCCAACAGACCATTTTCGGAAGTGCTGATCCATATCAGCAAAATGAAGCTCAGTCCATACTGGGCTTCATTCTGTTAAGAGTGAATTTTTAAGATATATATATGACATGACATATATGTCATGTGACATATATGACATGTGTCAAATTATAACGCGCACAGGCGCGAAGAAGCTAGGCTCTGTCCCTGTATGGGCTGTTACGCCGACTATTTATTATTTATATATGGCATGACACATATACAACATGAATTTCATCTATTGACAATTTAAAAAATATCGGCGCGGTTGCAGTAAAAGTGTCCCAAGTTCATGCTGAAACCCACTTTCGGTTCATTTAATTCTGCATCCGATGTCTCTTAGTGCAAACACAATATTCTGTATCATTTTTGGTGAAGTGCAGAAAAAAAAATATTTTTCCTGGGACTGGAATGAGGTGCGGTCATGAAAGCTTAAATTTCTATTCATTGTGAAAGCATTTCACATATCAAATTCAACATGAAATTTAGATCCGTTACGCGGGTCTTAGGAATTAAAATTAAATCTTGCTGAAGTCATCGCTCGAAACACACTCAGAGCTGATTGTTGAGTTCAATCGTTGACATCGTTAGCTCACTGAATTTGCTTGACATCGAGACCCTCTAACAACTGTCGTTTTATCTAGTCGACCTATATTCTTTAAGTTCAATTGACTTTTTGACATCCATCTTTCGTGAGCCTTCCATCCAGTCCATTGTATGACATTAATTTCGTTCCACTTTATGTTTACATTTACATTTTCTCCACATCGATTTGTTTCTCTATATTAAATAAAATTGCGAGGCGTTTCATTTTCCGCTGACCTACCGTGACACCTTCATTGAACCCCGAGTTGCCCGTTCCACACGTGTGGCACAGCGGGGGCACCTCGTCACTTGTCTCTAGATTACGATTGACATTTGGCAACCTCCGAATGGTGTTTCAGAATCCACTTAATGAGGTTAACTTTGCATTGTGTAAAGTAAGCGTGGTGAAAACACCCCCCGAATGCCAATTACATCGCGAAAAAAAAAAACGACGCCACTTCGTCAACCGCAGTCTTTCAAAACAAAACCCCAATTTTTTTTTTCTCTCAGTTTATTATCCAAACACATGACTGGAACCGTATTCAAATGGTTTTAACACCACCACATTGACGTCCGATCGTTAGGCACTGCATTTGAGTCGAATCTTTTTGCGTGTGTGAGTGATTCCGATTACTCAATCGTCTCCAAAGTGCTTGATAACGCTCATTTTCACGTAGATACGTATCTGAACATCTTAAACTGTATCTTTTTGCTTTTGCAATGCCGTACACTTTGATAAGAAGTAGCAGTGTGTGTGAGTTGGTCGCAAAGACCTTCTACGCGAAGCGCGGTGCTTGAAGTGGTGGTAGAAGTCGAGCTACCCACGCTCTTAACCTTCTGTCCAACGCTGTGAGATCCGAAGCAAAAGAGTTGAGGTTTTTTTTTTACTGAGCATAAGCTTTCGTTGGAATCTGTAGTCATTTTATTGTGGATAAACCGTTTTTAATTCTCTCGTGAGATCACTGTTGAGATTGAGCTTTTTGTTTTGTTGCTTAATGGAGTATCTGTGTGAAGTATAATATTTGCGCCCACGCAGTGGATGAGTGAGCAGAGAATAGTTGAGAAAAATTCGAAGCGAATGCTTCGAAGCGTAATTACGATCGTGAACAATTAAACTGTGATTTTGACCGTTTTTTTTGTGGATTTAGACGGTTTTGGCGGAGATTTTTGTTCATTTCGCACGAAGATTTGGGTTTATACTCAAAAAAATTTACGATATATCGATTACTTGGGTTGCCTAGTTACACACCCAGTCCAAATTTCCGTGAAAGATTTAGGAGTTAAAAGCAAACATGTTTAAGTCGTCCCACAGACAAACTAGCACCGAAGTAATTCTATAAGGGCTTTGATATTCCTTTCGAACGCAACTCAAAAAACAGATTAATTCAACTAAACAAGCGACAGGTGTCATAAAGTCAAATTGCCTGTAAGCCAACGTGATCTGGATTGTTATGTGCAACATGCCGCATCAACTCCCAACAAAAGTTTTTACGATCAGTTAATAACATTTTTTTTTCGGCCAATTTCCTAGATAGCTGTTGCAAATTTTATTCGGAAATCCTAAAAACTATGCTGCCGTCACAAGATGAAAACACGTCAGATACAAACCAACCATTAATTTCATATTGAATATTCATGTCTGTGTTTCATTTAAAGACTCGTTGCAAATTATTCATTCAAATTTGTACTCGGCTTTTTAAATGGCCCATAAAAGATAAAGAAGTTAGATACTGGTGGTGAGTTTTGTAGGCATAACATTTAGTGTGACATGGCAAAGCTGAGAGCCGGCCACTCGTGTTTTTAAAGCAGGTTGGCAGGCATTTAGGCCAAATTTTACTTAATTTGAGTCTGCGACTTATTAAAAATGCAAATATAGAAGATGGGCTTGATGGAAGTGATGGTGGTGAAATATCGGGTTGGAAGTTTTGGTAGATGTAGATCTAATTCGCTCACTAGTTTAATTAAAGGTGTATGTTTTTTTTTAAATATGTTTTGCTGAAATATTGACTAAAACCGGTCAGTTACATGTTGTAAGACATTTTAAACTATAAATTTGATAAAATATAATTCGAAAATTTGTCGGCGGTGTTGACTTAATCAATTTCGCATGATAGATGTTGTTTACAGGGTGCGTAACAAGAATGCGATTAGAGTTTCTTAACTGTATTCTCCATCGAACACAGTTTCAGTTTCTCACAGCATATATTGTCCAACCCACATTTACAACTTTAAACGAGTATAGCTTTTAAACAAAAAAGAAACAAAAACAAAAATACAAATTTATCAAATTTCGCAACTAGATTCTGTCTATAAAAAAAATAAAAACGCAGAGAGGTTTATTTAATTTTAAAGTTAACCCTCTAATTAAAAATTGGAATTTTTGTTTTTTGCTTTGTAAAATTAAGTGAATAAAACAAAAAATTTTTTTTTTCTAAAAAGTTGTTAACTTCATCAGTTTTGACATACACTGATGGATAAAAGTATTCGACATATGGTCATTATCATTCCCAAAGACTTCTTACTTACTTACTTAACAGGCATTTAACCCTTCGAGGTTCTGTGCCTGAGCTAAAGCCGCCTTCCAACGTTGACGGTCCCGGGCATGCTACTTCCAGTCCGGAAGACCAAGCTGTCTTGCATCCGCGATCACTTGATCTCTGTACCGTAGGTTCGGTCTCCTTCTTCTCCTCGAACCAGGAGGCTCAGATTCGAAGACCCTTTTAGCTGGAGCGTTTGTGTCTATGCGCTCGATGTGGCCGAGTCACTGTAGTCGACGGATTTTTACCTTCCGGACTATATCCACATCATTGTACAGCTCATAAAGTTCGCGGTTATGTCTTCTCCTCCATTCGCCTTCCTCGCAGACTGGACCGACGAACTCCTGGACTACCTCGAAGTTGTAGCTGTCGACGGTGCAGCGTGCGACGGATTCTTCCTTCGTCGACAGCATATATTTGGTCTTATCCTCATTTATCTTGAGACCAGCTCGTTTAGCCTGTTCCTAAATCGCGGTGAAAGCTTCCACAATGGCCCGCTGGGAACGAGCGATGATATCAATATCATCTGTGTTGCCCAGCAGCTGGATCGACTTGTGGAAGATAGTACCTTCAGTGTTGACGTTGGCCCGCCGCACTATTTGCTCCAGCACGAGATTGAAGAGAGAGATATTGTTGCATTCTCAAAGACTT
Organism: Syritta pipiens; assembly: GCA_905187475.1. NCBI lineage: Eukaryota > Metazoa > Arthropoda > Insecta > Diptera > Syrphidae > Syritta > Syritta pipiens. Next base: position 69,422,120 of record LR994571.1, read on the forward strand.
CAACGAAATTGGTTGAAGTCCAAAAGACTTAAAGTAAATGCTGTTGACTTCAAGTAAATGGTCCCTACCTTCAAAGTGACTTCAAAGAATGAACATAATTCTAAAGACTTGTATTCAATTGATTTTAATCCATTAGGTGACCCGAAAGATTGGTCCAATCAAGACCTCAAAATAGAATGATTTTAAAATTGAAGCCACACTGAAGTCAATTGGAAAAATCACAAATCGTGAAGTCAATTGGTTCGTTAAATCAAAAGATTGCATTCTTTTACAGCTCTAATCTCCAGTCAGAATGCGTTCTAATCACTTTGAATAGTAATAACATCTCATTTGTTTCTCTTGTATTTTCTATGGAAATCCAGCTGCATGTTGACTTTTGTGAGATGATTTTTTTTTCGTTTTTTGTTTGGTTTTCTTTGTAGTTCTCATGTTTATGGCTGACTTTAATTTAATGGATGCATTATCTGGCAGCAAGAAGATGTATAATAATGATTGCCTAACAAGTGAATTCTACGCTAGTTTTCAGCTTTCATACATTCTCGCTATGTATGTAGACCCCAACCAATATTTTGTTTGCGGCTTTGTATTCCTTGAATTGATTGAGAACTTATCTGAAGTTTTTCCTCAAAAGTGCAGTCTTTAGGTCAGTTTTGTTTGAAAACCTCCTTTTTACTTACTTCATAAGACTTCCCAAGACAGTCGAAGGGGTTTTCTTAATAGGATGATAAAATGACGTACGGTGATAGCGAATATTCAATAATCAATTTTTCGTAAACCTTGCGACACTTTTATTGGGGGATTGTCCAGTTTGAAGGAAAATGTCGCATGCATTTCCAATTAAATAGTATTTTGCGCGAAATATTAATATTCGTCACATTAATATCTTTAAAGCCAGGTTCTTACTTCCACGCAGCTCCGCATGCATGTACGCATGTTGTGTTACATGCCCATCACCATGTTTGTAAAATTGTTCGCCAGTCAGTCAAAGTGGAACTCGGAGCGTAAAATGGATAGCCTCAGTTTGCTTAGGCTTGACCTAGTCATTGTCATGAAGCTAAAATGGCTTCCATGCAGGTTTCCAGGTATGTTAGCATTTTCTAGAGCTCCGAGTTTAAAAGTTGACGTTTAATTAATCGGAGTCATCCATAAAAAATAATTATAAGGCCAGACTCAGTCTCAGTCATGGAGAGTCTAGAACTAAGGCTAAAGTAAGTCATAAAGTTTTAGAGATTTGTCAATTCTCCCGGCTGTCACATAAATAGAATAGATAGCAGTAGAAGATGTATAGAAGAATGTGAAATTGTTATCTCTAACCACATACGAGGTCCAAAACGAACTTTATGGCCAGATAAAGAAAAAAATTGACTTTAAACTCTCAAATTCAAACTCAAATCGAAGCTTTTCTTTAAGTTTCAAACTAAAGCCCAATTAACATGCACCCCGCTGACAATATCCACCTGATGCACTTCTGATCGCTTCACCTAATTTAATACGTTTACTCTCAATTACTTCCAATAACCAGAACCCAGATACCATTGCCTAGTTAACTTTCCAAAGAAAGTATCCAAATGAACCTTAAACAAACGCATTGTGGATACAGATCCACCTCAAAACTAAAATATAGCAGACATTAAATTGTTTTTCTCTCACTAATTAGAATGTTTGCCTAATGGAAACTTTGCAGCGGTGTGTTCTACGGGATGCTTCTCTCCCTTTGCTTTGCTCGGCAATTATTAATTTTTTTTCCTCTCGTTGTTGTTGTTAATTATTTTCTCCTCTCGATATATCTACGCATCATTAGTCTTACGAAGAAGTAGAAGAATTATTGTCGATGATTATTTTTGAGGAGAGCAGTCAAATTCGAAATTTAGTTTGAGCCGTTCCTCAGGCTTGTTAATGATTCGCAGAGGTAGTGCGTTGTTCCAATACACTGACCTAGTATTCTAGATTTTATGTCGGTGTAATTTATGGGAGAAGGTGTTACGAATTAATTTGAAACTTGAGTTTCGACGGGTCGGGAGAATAGAAAGTTAGGGACTAATGGAGCCTGGGGGTGGTTAGTTTGGAGTGGAATACTCGTACAGTCTTAGACATTCGACTGAGTGATGATCTTAATGGACTGTGGATTTACCAATCAACATTTTTTTATTCGATGCTAAGAACGGATTTCTGTTTATGGGGTTTTGACTTTGGGAGGTATCCTGCCGACTGAAGCCAACTGTCGAAGTTGAACCAAGTGTTGAAAGACGATCGAGACGACTTCCTTTTGTTAGGTGTTTCTCTGTTAAGTTTCGGTCTAAGTTGTAGCTTACTTTGGGCCTGATGACATGACTGATACAATTTTATCGGGATTATGAAGCTCTTAATTGGGTTATCATTTTATCTTTTATCATTTTAATTTGCATAACATTTATTGCATCTCAGCTTTTTGATGTCATTTGAATTGCTGCTGCAAGAATAAGTGCAATAACATGAGAGATCGTTTACCCAGAATAGCTATAACTGGTTAAATGTGATGCGTTAATTGTAAAATAGAAAAATTAGAGGTTTGTCAGTTTCCAACTGCCTCGATGTCACTCTGTATCAAGTAAACCGAATGCCTGAAACTTATTCAATAAACAATAAGTCCCAGATTTCATATCCTTGTACTATAAAGTCTTTGAAGGAAAAGACTGTGCACAAGCGACGACACTTTTCTGACCTTTCAAAGATTGTTAATTGAATACTAAAAGATGATTAGTAAATAAATTGCATTCAGTTCAAGACTATTTAATATCAACTAAATGGTGATTGAAAACATTGAGTCCAAAGTGGAGTTATTGAATCCAAACTTTGAACTAAAGGCAGTAAGGATTGTTGAATTTACAAAAGCTTGCATTCTTTTGCAACCCCACCATTCACTTCAAGTACTACCATTCGCTTGAAGTCGCTAAAGGCTAGCATTCAATTGATTTCAATCCATTGACTTTCCCAAAGTATTGGTGCAATCAAGACTTTAAGAGGGAATGATGATTTCAAGATCTAAGTCAAGCTACTCTAATGAAGTGAATTGAGTATAAGACAAATCATGAAGTGAATTCTGTGAATGCATTCCTAAAAGATTGCATTCCTTTACAATTCTGCTTGTCCGTCAGCAATTTGAAGGCACTTTGCTTCTGCTGTTTCACACGTGCAATCGAACAGCTTTCCGTTCAATAATAGTGCATTGGCTTTCTTATCGGGATTTTTTTTTTTTATTTGATGTAATTATTTTGCAATTTACTTTTGTGAAAGATGTGTCTTAGACTTTATTCTCGAAGCGTAGTTTGTTGCTTTTTTGGATTAATTTAGTGCAGCTCTAATAAACAACTTAGTGTCATAAGCAAGTTGTGTTTTCAGAGTCAATATGTTGGAAGCAAAAAAAGACAAAGTTTCTTTTCACAATGTCTTCTTAGCGTCTTTGCCCACTGTTTCTTGGTGGGTAATCATCCGCAGCATCAACCGCAACTTGTACATCTTAACCACCATAGGCAATTATCATCTGACAACAAAATGATTTCTGACCATCTTGAAATACGACTTTTCACCTCCCTCCTACTGGAATATTCCTCCAATTTGTTGACAAATTGGTCTATAGATAGAACCAATGCCGGTTTAGTTTCGCCCGCCTCTTCGAGTTCCTGATCTAATTGAAACCAGAATCTCCTCGGCCGTGAAAAAACTTGCCTAAAACCAGCATCAATAAAAAGACTCCCACTTCTAACTCACTCACGCAGAACCTAGATCCGTGGACATCATCGGCCCAGCCCACAAAAGCCCCAACAACTCTTTTTACGAGGGCGTTGTTCCACTTTCACCGCCAACTCTTTGCAAAAAAAAAACAACAAACGGGTTATCGAACCGATGTTATCGCAGCGATTATCGATTCTGATACACTCTGGCATGACATCATAAAAATTCCATCCCAACTCATAACCAATAAACAAGCCATCCAATTTACGGCCTCCACTGTTAGCCTGACACCTGAAATGACCTCGAATCCCGACGTCCGATGTCCGATGTCCGATGCAATGGCCCCGCAAAACACACGAAAACATGAAAAACACAAATTCAAATTAAAATCAATCCAATAAACTGCCAACAAGTGGTTTGTTTTGGGTTTGCGTTTCTTGTCCCGCCAACCGACCTCCCGCCCATTGTTCAACAGGTTCAGGTGCTACGAGTGGTTTGGCTACTCCCTGACTTTCGCGGATTCGGCTACCGGTTACCCGAGGGAGCAGCGTACATGGGTGCCCCAGGGTTGGTCCGAAGTAAAAGTTGCCCGTGGCAAGAGGAGCAGCCGAGGACTTTTTCGGAGCTGATGACATCATTCTTCAGTTTTTCTACGCCGAGGAGCTGTTTTTTTCTGTAAATCGACACCGGGAGAGAGCGCGCAACTCACGCGAACTGGTTTCGGTCGTCGCCATCAACGCCACAGTCGATTAGAAGATCGTTTGAAAGTGCGAAGCACTCGCGTCGGATATCCGTCCATCTCGGGTTTCATAATTTCCCCACTGGTGAGGAATTCGCGCTCGCGTCAAATAAGTCCCGCGACGGTCGTCAACTCCGGGCCGCCTTCACCCTTCGAATCTGCCTCTCTAGTCATGCATATGCATGTGGTATTTCGATTTCGGTCAGGCCGGCCAAATATGGTGCAGCAGCATTGAGCTGTGTGCGGCTTAAATGGTCGCTGCCACTGACGGGTGACGTCTTTGTGACATACAAAGCGTCCCTCGGTCGGTTATTACTCATCTCACTTGCGGCGCGCGGTAATTCGAAGCTTGCGATGTCGAGAATGTCGTCATTTTTGATTTGTTCTCGGAGCGAGCGTTGTAAGCCAAGGTGAGCCGGGTAAGTGGAACCTTTTCTGGCCAGCACTTTGGCAGAGGTGAAGCTTTGGATGAAGATGTGCTTCGGAGTTGACGGACTTTCGGTGGCGATTAAGTCGGGACACGTATGTTCTGCTGCTCGGACTCCCACACGCTGTAACTGCACGTACGCGGTCTGATTTGTATTCTCCGAGGTGGCCGAAAAGAAATTAGGCATTCAAGTGGTTGTTCTGTCAACTTGACGAAGGAAGTTTGATTAGGCTGGGAATTTTGGCGGATTTTTTGTGTGGTGGACAGATTGCGGGCGCCAACTAGGAGGTAGCGAGATGTCTTTTCTCAGGCAGCTTTGGGTTGGAAGAGTTTCTTAGAAGGATCGGTTTTGACTCCAAATCACATCTAATGACTCTAAGAACAAGGGAACTCGAAATTCATCAATTTCATGCTCCTCTTTAATATTCTGAAGGCAACTTCGGTCAATTGCGCGTTGTAGCCAATCATAAAGTCATTTTGATGTATCGGGCGTTAAACTTTGCTTTGATTCCATTCCGCGTTCTAAAAAGAAAAGAACTGCTAAAGAGCAGTCTTTTTCTTAAATAACTGTCGAGAATAAATGAATATCGAGAATAATTTAAGGCAATTTCATCTTTTAAGCTTAACGCTACCTGATATCGTTTCATACACAGTATGACATGCAACACTATCTTGTTGGTACCAAAAGCTGCCCGATCTAACCTTCATCTCATCCTATTTATGTTTCTTTTTTTCTTATTTCTTTTCAATAATGGATAATGTCCGGAATTCTCTCACTTGTTTTATGAAAAAGGCAAATGCTTGAATAGTGAAAAATGTTTATGACGATTGTTATTGTTAGAATTACGTTATCTGCGCATATGTAGTGCTTAACATAAAATGTCATTTGCATCTTGGACATTCGTGGGCATATAAATAAACTCTCGATAATTCGAATTTAATGGGATCAGGAAAAAACTTCGAAATACAGAGGTTTTCGAATTAGAGAGGTTTCAGAAAAAAATTGTTGCTCACTTTCGTCATGTACGCATTTTAACTAACGGTTGTTGGTTGCTGAAGAAAAAAAGTAAACTTGACTTGGCGAATTATAGAGGTAAACAAGCCATTTTCGAATAATAGAGGTATTCATGCTTTTTTTTGCACACAAATAAATTCAAATGAAAGAGGGACCAAATTGCATAGGTTTTCGTCTGTTTACAGAGGTTTTTCCAGGGAACTGTGAGAATGATTCTATTTACAGAGGTTTTCGAGTTATAGGGTTCTATGTATTGTGAACAAACGAAGCAATTTTTGGAGGCGAAAATATGGATCGTTTCGAAGGCAACCATAATTTTTTTTTCACTAACTTTTATCTTATTTGCCTAGTTAAGATTAAAGTTGAGTGTACATAAAAATCCATTCAATACATAATGCAATTATTTTTTGACAATAAGATGAATTCAAAGTTTTCGCATATAGAAAAAAAAATTGTTGAGCATAGTTGTTTAGCGAGCGGCCATTTCAACCGTCTTCACTTTTAAATAAGATAAAACGATTTTATTTATTGGCGAAAACATTTAAACAGAAATGTTCTTCATCACATTGAATTTTCACCATAAAAAAAAAAAAAAAAATGAAACAAGTGGTCGACTATCTACCCCTATTGATTAGTCTATTACAGCACAAACATCTTCTATCAAGTCGATGGGCAGAAAGCAAGCTTTTCTCGACGATAATTATCTCACATAAAACACTGCAATCAACGGCCTTAATATTGGCAGTATTGTCTGTTTATACTCTGCACATTCTGGAATTTGGTCATGCTTCCATAAGAGTAATTGAGGGAAATTGAGGAAATTTATTTGGTCAATTATGTTGACTGTAGACCTTTACGGGGCACTGATTTTTAAAAGAATACCCTTAAGAATGCCTAAGTGGAATTATAAGACAACTTATGTTCAATGAGATGAAAAGTCATCAACCGTTTTAATACATATCCAAAATATAAACGAGGTTTTAATGTTATTTCGAATCGTCTACCTTGGATTACAAGGCTTCTATTTAATGTTTTTTTTTTTTCAAAACTCTGACATCTTTCAAAAGTCATATTTTTTTTATTCATTCTGTTTTCGTAGTAACGTCTTGAAAACAGTTACTGTGAATTGCTGTAATATAAGAAATTCAGTTATATCTGGGTTTGTAAGTTGAACGGAATGAGTCTATAGAAAGAAGAGCTCAAAAGAAAAGTTTTGTAAAATTTTGCATGTTGATATACGCGACGGAACAGTTTTTCGAACTTCTCTTTTGTACATTGCTTTTTAAAGGTTTCAAGACTTACCTTGTTCCGGTACCGGTGTTCAGCCGGACGCTTTCTTTTTGTGATGCACGAATAATAACCGTCGTGACAAACCACCGACTCATAACAAAAGTAAAGACAGCCAAACAATTATATTTTTTGTTTAAAAACTAAACTCGTGGTCCAAACACGAAATTTTTCAACACATCAAGGCAGCACCACATTCAGAAAAAGGCCGGCGTACTTTTATCCTTATTCTCAAGCAGCTACAGAAGAACAACCTTAAACATCGTCGCTTAAAAATAATGAGCTAATTATCTCGAAAAACCCACAATTTGTCTCACTCTGCTCTATGTCCTAGTCTAGGACGTGAAATGCGCGCTGAACCGATAAACTAAAGTAAACTAAGACTCGGACCAATTTCAATCCGCCTACAGAGCTTCCTCAAAGTATTTCCCAACCACCCCCACAAGATCTCATCTTCCGTTGAAATCCCTTTCTCCAAACGATTCCCCTCACGACTTCATCGTTAAAGACCCAAATTCCCTCGAATTCACTGAGAACTGATCGCAAGCGCGAGTAAACGCCGACGACTCATCTCGATGTTTGCGTCACTGCGCTGCGCGCATTTCTCCATCGCACCGATGATGCGGGAAAGTTCAGCCGAGGGTCAGGGTTCACAAAGGGGTTGACGAAAAATCGAAGAAAAAAAAAAACCTTCGCTCCCACAACAACAACAGACACTTGTGCCGCCTTCCCTGCCGCTGCACTTAAGCCAGGGTCTCCGCGTGCACGCTGCAATCGAGTGCGCCGTAGTGCTCCACGAAAGAGTAAAGTTCACTTCTAAATGCGACAGCGTCGGTGACGCTGATGACGGTTGACGGAGAAGAAGTGCCCGGCGCACGTAACCGTGGCGTTGTGATTGGCAAACAGCCGACGTCTCGTAATCGCAACGTAATCGGATCCGGATTATTGGATGCTCGTGGTTTTGTTTGTTTACTTTATGCAAATGAAAAATAAAATAAAATAAAAAAAAGAAAAAGAAAAACGCTGTCTGGAGATCGTATCGTATCCAAAAGGGGTCTGAGGCGGGTTCTGAGCTTTAGAGATGCGTCCGAAGGAAGATGCTTGACGACAATTAACATTAGCGTTGAAGGTAAATCAAAATATTGAGCCCCTGAAGCTCCAAGGAGCTCATCATCATCAGAGGCGTAACAGCCCACGAAGGGCCAGAGCCTAGCTTTTCGCGCCTCCACTGTGTTGTGCCCGTGCGCGTGACAGAAGTACTCCAGGAGGATTGTCAATCGTTCGCTGGAGGTGGGCCCGTGTAAAATATGTGTGGTGTTTATTTTTCCCCGAGCTGGATTCGAACCCAGGTACTCTCGCTTAACAGTCCGACGCACTAACCGACTAAGCCACGGCGCCCACACCAACGAGCTCACTTGTATAAAAAAATGCGCGAAAATTGTGTTTTGCACATTTTCAAAACACTTCCTGTTCTAAACGTAAAAAACGTACAGAACAGCGTGGACCCAAAGTTTAAAAGTTATCGAGTCAATGACCATGGCCCAAGAGTCCAGATTATAGTTCCCACAATTCCATTTAAAATACTTAAAAAGCTGAATTAATATCCTTCACAGGTTGCGTACACTTCTCCGCCTGTAAGCCCTGTGCTTACTAACGAGCTGAGATCTTTGACGACAGAGGCTATTTGAATATCTCATGGCTTTGAAAAGTCTTGCATCGTGTCAGTATGATGATTGAATTAACTGTTGGCTCCATACAATTTCGATTAAAGTCATTTTAAACTTGGAAGATGATTTGATGTTACCTGTCTTTGAATGCAGGAATCCTAATTTCGATTGCTATGATGGTAAAAAGCCATAAATTATTTTAATTATTTATTGTACTTGTTAAAAAGTCAATCACGTTTATTAAACGTTCGTGATTCTGCAGTCACCAGTGATTTATGAAATGACATTACGAAATAAAAAAACGCGGTTGCTTTGATCACCCAATGTCTTTTTTATCACATCCTTATGATTCCTAAAGACCCAGAGCCTCATTTAACTTCCCGGCCATTTTTTCAATAAACTTCGCCGATACACCATACACTAAAAGTCCACTTTGTTTGTCACCTAATTACGTCAGACGCTGCCGCCTAGTTCTGCAGCGCACCGTCCGCCCCCTGCGAGTTCCTCACAGGAACACATATCTTACTTACTATTTTAACCTTGACTAAAAAAATACCGGCAGAGTAACCTCTCAGTCAGTAGGCTTCAACTGTAGATACACTTTCACTTTTTCCGTACGCGATCTCCGACGCTGCCGCAGCCGCTGCCTCCGGTGGCGGTTAGTTTATTTTTTTTTTCTTCCTTCGCTGCTTTGTTTTATTCTTCTCATCTCGTTTCGTATGCAAATCAAGTTTATTTTTCGATTAAAATGAAATTTATTCCATGTGCGTTGAGTGATTATGCAAAGTAAATTTAATCTAAGATACGCGCTTTGTTTTATATTATCCGCGAGATACAGTTGGGGGGCCATTAGACGATGGCATTGACTCTCGGGAGTTGAATGATAATTTATTGCCGCAAAATTGGATAGAAAGAGAGAATGTTTATTGGTTTGTCATCTAACGGTCTTCAGCTGAGGTCTGAATCTGTCGAAGAGATGATGCTTTTTTTGGTAACAAAGGCGATGACGCGTGGTGACCGTTGCGGTCGCCCTTGTATGACATTTGTTTTTTTTTTTTTTTGTCAAATTCAAATTTGAAGTTTGAAGGCGGGTCAGTGGCCGCAGCTGTTACGGTTTGGTAGTCGTTTTTGAACCACTCCACTGTAGATAGGTAAATAGCTTGAAAGTTCGGAGTAAGTTCTAATAGGTCTCTGATGCATTGAGATTCCTGTCAAAACCATCAAAATTTCTGAGATTATTTTTTTCAACTGAAGAAAAATAAGAAGTTTTCCATCGTATGTTGTCCCGCATGTCGCAATTACTTCAGCTTTACCTTTCTTGGGCTTCCCTACTTACGAACATCCATTAGTGATTTCGTTTGTTGGCTTAAACTCCTATTTGAGGAATCAGGAGATAAGTTTCGCCCAAACAGACGGTTTCCTTCATTTCATCAACAATGGTTCCCCCGCTGGAAGTATCAATAAAATTCTGCCGTCCATTCGAGGATAGGAAGCCGTCAGTGAGAGTCTTTTTTTTTCTCTGTGTAAAAATTAATGTTCGTTTGTTTGTTTGTCCTTTATAGACTTTTAAATGGCAAGAGATAAAACATTGAAGCAATTTTTTTTATGGCTCGCATTGAGATGACGTGGGCGCTGACTTCCAAAGTTCGCCTGATCCTGTCGAGTGATATATCAACCAAAAGGTATTTTAAAATGAGATTGAGCTTTCTTTCGGGTTTTCCGTTGGAAATATATGAAGCTCCAAAGTTGGGAAAAGGGTGCCCCCTCTAAAAGTGTTCTTTTACGTAAATATACGATGACTTTTTTAAAATTTGATTTATTTTATGCGTAGCAAGGCGGGTATAGCTAGTTTTTAATAATTTTACAAATTTCAATAGATGCCTTCAATCAAATTTTTTTCACTTATTATTACATCTTGATGTAAGTTTTTAGTCAAGGTCAAAGCAAATACAATAAGAAAGCCTCGTAACCTTCGTATTGCAAAAAAAATTTTGATAGCTTGCTTCTAATGGCGTTTATCATTCAAAGTAGCAGCGCAAATTATGTGACCAAGTAACTTCTGCAGATACATAATCCATACGCTAAATTTTCCATATTAAAATATGTTTTTAAACAATTAATAAAAACTTACAATTAGGTCCGGGGCACACAAGCGGCTTTTAACGTGGCCTCACCGCTTGGTCGTCATGCAATATGAACAAATCTATTGAGCGTTATCGCCCGCCAATGTGCACCACTCAATTGATTTGTGAGTATCATCGGGCCTTAGTGTAACAAAGTTTTAGAAAATGTTAGTTTATCAACATATTTGCTTTGCTTATATTTCTGTTTATATAGTTTAATAAAAACATTACATATTTATTGTAAAAATAAAACAATTTATTTTTATGAGTTACTAAAATAAATTATTTATTCGAATATACGAAAAGTTCTTCTTAAGCTTTTGTTTTAAAGTTCGATCTCACCGTTGACATTTTCGAGCATGTTGCATGTTTCATGTATCCCTTGAACATTAAAAGAGTTTTTTCTTTTCTTTTATGCTTTTAAGATTTATCTCTAATTCGGTCCCATCGCCCATGATATTGACATCGAATCGCATCATCAACACCTATCACCTAATAGTTATATTATTCAGTCATATTTTCACTATAATAATCTAAATTCGACAGAAGAAACATGTAGCTTCAGCTGCTTCCACCATCCTAGTATTCTTAACTTATCCACTAAGTTAGTGGTTCCACCTATTCGAAATAATTTTCTTGTTTCTTTCATAGAAAGCCTAGTTTCTGAATGATGGCCCATCATTTTAGGTAATCATTTGGGTAAGGTTAGGAGGTAATGCTTTTTAAAGTTGCAGAATCAATATAGCACGTCTTTTCATTAATTAGTTCGAAATGGTTTCATTCAAAAATTATCGATAACAGCGAAAATAATATTGTGTAAAACCAGACATTTGGCAAGTCAAGTTTAGGGTGTAAGTTCGACATGTAAGACACGATGTAAGAAATAATTTGAGATATTCATAGACTGGGAAAAAAGTCGGATTATCAGATTCTCCCTATTTGTGAAAATTTTCCTTTCTTCAATTTTAGGCTTGAAAAATTCCCACTTTAAAAAAAATCCTTTGATCTATATAGAAGTTTTTTTCTTCAGAATATCTCATTTGGCAATAATATCAGAACTGCAGACGACTAGGTAAACACTTGAATTATCGACGTCCCCTTGATTGTGATTCAGTGACCTCATGACCAGACTTGTAGAACATCCAAATGAACATCACTTGACAAGATCCCCAATGATCGTAATAATGTCTCGTTCCAGCATCCCTAACCCTCCGTCGCTCCGTCAATTTGTACCGGTGAACCATCGTCTAAGTCGGTCTCTGTGTTACAAGGTCCACTTAAATCCCTCACGACAACAGAACCTCCCAACACTATCTAGATACACACTCCTCCTCCTTCACTCCACTTCACGCGACCAAAAACAAAAGAAAAAGAAAAAAAAAAAGAAATCGTTAAATTTCCAAGAATAGAACCACCGCAAGTGCCACCCGTCCCCTCCCACTCCCACTCCCACTCCCAAACCACCGCGCGTCTTGCCGCTCGCCATTGATAAATCTGGTTTAGCAGCAAAGTCGCAATCTGTAAATAAGGCAAACAAATTTTATGGTTATTACGCCTTAATGTGTGTTTACAATTGGCACACATTCAGACCCAGCCCGGAGTGAGAAAGGAGTGCTCTGGTGCTGGGCTCTGAAGAAATCGAAACCACCACGAAACCACCCTGCAAATGATGGGCTCCTCCCGTGCTGTTGTTGTTGGTTTTGCTAATAGCACCGTCGTCTACATGGGTGCCATTATAATAACACGGTTTGGATCTAGTCATTGATTTCCACATCGGATAGGCAAGACTCAGAGACTCAGCGACGCAGTCGTCGTCGCTGGACAACACCCAGAGGGCCAGAGGGAGAGACCTGCCACGGGAATGAGGCGTATTCACGGCGAGCGGGCGAGATCCCATTGAGGAGGCCCTTCGCGAGTCGCATCGCGTCGCGTCTTGTGTGTGCAATCGCTGCGGGCATTCTCTACTCTGCGTTTTGAATGTTATCGCAACTGTTTCATCTAAATTATCTTCACAGATTGAGGCTCTGGTCGGCTCTTGTTGGGCTGTAGCCCAGTTTACGGGGCGAATTGATAAAGATGCTGCATAAGTACCCACCAAGGGGGTCGGAGCTAGAGCTGGCCAGTGCTCCGTGGCGTGGAGTTGATGTAATCTGCAGGGTTGTTATGCATGCAATCGAATGCAATAACTTTTTGGTATCGGCGGTTATCGCGTGCGATCGATTTGTTGTTTTTTTTTCTGTCGATAGGGGCGAGCGAGCGAGCAAGCGTCTAGGGTGCATTAAGTTTAATCTACGGTTTGAAACAGAGAGAAATAATGAAGCTAGACACCTTAAAGTATACGTTTGTCTGCTTGTTTTGTTTGTAGGTTTGTGTAAATTGCCAGGGAGCGGACAGTGATTGAGTCATGTCCATTTATTGTAGAGGGGCGGACGGTGATTGGAGTGGTGCGGTGGAGTGGCGTGTGACGCGTTGTGGTGGCCTGGGATTGAGGATCCCTTAGCCCACCCACTAATTTTACATCGAAGATGGGTTTTAGTTGGCGATCCGCAGGGGGTGCAGAAGGTGAAAGCAAGTGTAGAACTTTCAATTGCTGAACGCGTTTAGTTTTTCTTAATCATTTTCTAGTGCGTCGAACATTGAGATTTGCAAATTCTGATATTATATCAAGGAGAATGTATTCTCGGCAGTTACGTTAAGTTTCTTTAAGTTTCGCTATTACAAGTCATCTATCGCTTTTCAAGGCTTGCAAGGCTTGGTCTGACTGTGCGACCTTGTTACCTTGTGTGTCTGTATAACATTCTTAGTGTCAACCTGGATTTGCTATTTTAGCAACTTCTCAATTACTAGCGAATTTGATATTCACAACCGAAATTGTTCTCCTGGCTGGATGAGAATTTTTAGTTGCGGCTTTTGAATTAATGGCAAGAAGTTTCTTTGAAGAATGATTAAATTCAAGAATAGGTCGTCTCTGTGGGCCCTTGTGTCTAGTCACTGACATCGAACTCAAACTCGGTAATCAGAGGGGCTCAGTAATCGGAGCACTGATCGGACTTAACCGGTGTGTTGTGGAGTACAGAGCTGCACATATATACGGGATTCCATAGGATATTTGAATCCGATTTCATTTAAGTCTTTTTGTACTTTGTCGGGTAAAGGGCAGTTTTAAGTGAGTCCCAGTGTAGAGTGTTTTAGATATTTATCTTCTGTTAAAAAGAATAAAATTGAATTCTAAAAACAACTTTCTCATACCAAATCACACAAAGTTATTTCGTTCGCTGCAAAAGATAAATTTATCATACAGATCTAACTTTCTTTCCTTGTCTATACCTAAACAGAACCGAAGATCTCAGAGGAAATTTCCTCTCTCTAATCTAATTCATCTTCACTTTGATTCTGTAAGCATAAGTCGTAGCTAGGCGTCGATAGATTGTCTTATAGAAGATTGGTCTGCAATCCTAGCCTAGCCTATTCTAAAGCTCAGTGTAGGGATTGGTAACACTAAAGAAATTCAGCGTATGTACCAAAAATAACTTTGTGGACTTCCTAGACATCTTGGGCTCGCATCGTTTTTAGCTTATGATGAAAAAGTTATTATTCTTAAACGAATGGCTTTGCTTTAACTCTTTACTGTACAAAATGTGACTATGGATTTTTAACAGTTAACTGGTGTGTCATTGGAAGCTATCGTTTTGATTGTTTAAATTTGATCTTACTTTATGAGTTTTTATACATTCATTACTTTTTAACTTGAGTAATTGAGAATACCTACAGTCAAGCATAACTCTTTGTCATTGAAAATAGGTGCAGTAAGAAAAAACCCTAATTTGAAAAAAAAAAACCGTTCGTCGGAACGCCTTTTAAATAGAAAACCTATTTTCCGCTTCGAAGACGATAGCGTGTGAAACTTTATGGGTCGTTGTATAATTGATAGCGAAACTGTGCAGATTTACTTATGGCGTTTAATTTAAGACTACAGAAACTAATCCGAATTTTATGATTTCGCTAATGACGGTCATGCCATTGCTTTCTCAGTCAATGACCTGTTTCATGCATTTGGATGTCATAGACGAGTAATCTCAATACACATTTTTCGTTTTCTGTCTCAACAGCTTTGGAGTGCTCTACGCCTCGCCTTTTCTCTCCTTTTTTGATTGAATTTAATAAAGCCTGGTGCACCACAGAATAAATTTGCTTAATTTGTCAGGAATAAAAATTTACTCTTTTAGCTCTATGACATTTTGGTACATAGAAAAACTTTTTTCTCTCTTAACTGGTGTAATAGGCGTCAACTAAAATGGCACTTTCTCGGACACTGTGCATTTATTTGCTGTTGAATTTTATCCGGACAATCACAAATTTCGTTTCAAGTTCTCGATTCAGATTTTTCCAAAACATTTGAACACTTGGTCTTTATTTTTTTCCCCATTTTGCAGTCAAGGGAACTAACTTTGATTGCTATGTCGTTAGTTAGGCCCGTGTGGCAAGTTCTAGAGCATTCATTACCAATTCCTTGATTGGTGTAAAAAAAGGCGTAGTTTGTTGCCAAAAATGTCAACTCAGTTTTTAAATTAAGCTCAAGTAATTCCTGGCACTTTTGACAGCAGCAAAACTCCCACGTTTCTTCATTTTTCTTTTCAGTGGAAAATGGCAAATATATAAAAATACTAAAAAAAAGTTCATAGCTTGTTCGCACCTCTACTGTGTTGTGCGCGATATAATTTGAAACTAGTGGAGGGGATCTACCTACTACTGTAATGCCGGTTCCCAACGGCGAATTGCGAAAGTTTTCCATGACAGAGCTTACTCCAGGAGGATTGTCAGTCGTTCGCTGGAGGTCCGGGGCCGTGAAAATTGTTTGTGGTGTTCTTTCCCCGGGCTGAATTCGAACCCGGATACTCTCGCTTAATAGTCCGACGCACTAACGATTAAGGCCACAAGTTATGCTCTGGCCCTGTATGGGCTGTTACGCAGATTATTTTTTATTTAAAAAAAGTTCACAAATATCCTAAAATATGTCCTAAAAACGCAAAAATAAAATACAAATATAAAAGTGAAATATGTAAAAATATGCATTCATACTTTAAATATGCACAAATATGCTCCAACGAATAGGGCTCAAAATGCTTGTTTTTATATAAAACATATGTGTAATTTAATTTTCAATACGACCTTCCAAAAAAACATGCTTTTGCATATTTCGGGTTGCCCTAGTTATTACCTTTAGTTCGTGGACAAAACGACATGAATCTCCAGCACTCTGACGAACATTTTCACTGGCAAAAAAACATGACACATTCCAGTTCAGTTTCTTCCATACATTTGGTTTTAAGTGGTTTTAAACATTTTGTAAATATGCGTTTTAGCTTTGGTTTCACCCAAAACCTGATTTCAGAATTTCAGATAAAGATTCTGAAGTCACGAAAGGCAATCGCATCCTGTTACTCCATTTCAACTGAAATCAAACCATGTCACCAATTTCTAAGCCCCTTTGAAATCAGCTTTCATCTCAACCTCTCACTCCAAGAAAAATGCACTCATTTCCCAATGACTCCAGAAAAAAAGCCCCAAATAATCGTGAGACCCACTCCAGAGCCGGATGTAGTTCTCCAAGAAAAAATATCCAATTCGCCACGCTCCCCGTCCGCAGTTCTCTATCCCTAAACACTGCTCGAGTTAATTATTTTGTTTACGCTTAAACCCGATTACAAGCCGCCACACACCGTCGACTGGCCCAAGCCGAGTGACTTAAGTTTTGTCTCGTTGTGTGCTTAAGCACGGCTTAAGACTTACGAATCGACCTTGCTGCGGACGAAGAATGGAAAAAGAGAAAAACTGAAAAAAAGAATTTGTATCTAACAGAGACGAGTGCTGTGCTTGTGAATGGATTATTATTGGCACCGCTGGACTATTGATTACCGTCATATAAAAGTAAAAAATGGTCGTTTGTTTAATTAGCGCGGAACGGGTTTTCCGTGGTTGGGACGAGGGGGGCGCGATTATTTCTTTCACGATTTAAGTGGGTAATTAACGATTAATCCTAAAACTGGATGGCCGGCGATTTCAGAGAAACTTGTTTTTCTCTGTTTGGTGTACCGCAAGTTTGTTTGCCGTCCGGTTGGCACTTGTTGCAGGAGACGTTTGGTGAAGATGCAAAAAAGTGTGGAATATGGGTTGATTTTTAAGATATCACGGGTGTGCAAAGGGCGTTTTGGTAAACTGATAGTGTTCCATAAACATGAGGTTCTCTAAAGAGGAATGAGCTTGCATACCTCACAAGGAAAGGAAGGAATGCGGATTATAGTTGAAAAATTGGAGTTCTATGGTCCCAGACTAACAAGCAGAAAGTAAATCTAAAAATATTATGTTTCGTAACACAAAAAAAGCTTAAAAAATAATTGAAATTAAATAAAAAAGCGGCAACTGATCTAGAACAGGACATGCTTTTTAAGCGACTCTGGACTGTTGAGCCGAATGTTCTCCTTTGCCACCACAGCACAAAGATCTCATGTGTAGTGCAGCGGCTTTCATGCAAATCGTCTGCGTCGCTCGGGATCGAAAGCTTTTTTTAGTGTTCGTCACATTAATGGCTTAGGAAATCGAGCTCTCTGCAGAATTATGTTGCCGAAGTAATGGTTGCCTATGATCCATTTTACCAGCACAGTCTCGAATTCTGGTCCTTTCGAAATGAACCGAACATTCTTTTGGATCTGAAAGCGGTTGAAGCGCATGTGGGAAAAAAACATCGATGCCGAGACCACATGAAGAGTGCGTCCATTGCCAGGTCAACTGCGCCGACTTAATGTCTTCCATTTTCAAACATCCGTACGTGTAACCATGAAAAGGAGACAAAAAAATGATTTGAAAGTTGTGTTTCATCAGGAATGTCTGCGACGTCTAGCATATTAGAGAATCCTGCCGTAAAAAGGTTCGACAAAATTGTGAGCTAGAATTTGCAATTCGTTAAAAAGATTTATAACAGCATTGGCGAAATTAAATTTTATTTCAACGTTTGAATTGTTTAACAAACAAGTAAACACATGCAGAAATAGAGAAAAGTCCCAATTTTTCCTACTCAACTTCTGTTATTTTTTTAAACTCTTGAGTTGTGATTTGAGTGAACGAAAACAATGTCAGGAGTTGAAAAGAAAAATCCTAAAGTGTTGTTCAACTTTTAGCAAATAATATCGTCATTAGTAGCTCTAGTAGCAAAAACAAAATTTTAGGCTCATGATGGGTCTGCCTTGTTCCACGATTGGCAACGGCAAATCATATTTGTTGGCAGATTTAAAACTGGAAATCAATATATTGATTACATTTTGATTTGAAAATATTTTCAATTTTGAAGTGAAAGTGAAGAGATGCAAGTTGTTTCTGCCAAAAAGCAGCAAAAAGACATCGCGACACCGCTGCAAATCTTAAACTCATTACATAAGATCTAGGAACATCAATAGGTTCACAAAAACCGATAAAAATAAGGGAATAAAGTTATGGAACAAACTTGTGGAAGTTAAACTGTCAGCTGAAGCTTTCGCTAAAGTCAACATATCAATGCATTGGGCACGTCGCACAGGTCTTGAACTGCTGCAAATGTACCACCGATTTTTTTCATTAACAGAAGAAAACGCAAATCTGCAAATCATTTAGCTAGATTGGTGGTACCTCTGCAAATTTGTGTCTCCTTTGATAAAATAGCGATAATGTCAACTAGAATTAGAAGAAACTACTACCCCCTTACTAAAGACTATTTTTCATCTCAAAACTGTTATCGATGTCAACTCAATCTGGATTAGATGATTTGAAGATCGGTAGAATAGGGCAACTATGGTAGCAGTACCATAGTTAAATTTAGTACCATAGCTATATTTAAAAATTTCAATCGTAAAATACCACCTTTACACTCTGTCAGATTAAAAAAACATGAGTTATCGACTAAAAGTCTTGTTCACAAACAAAATCTGATTCTCTAATTGAAAGAAACGTAAATCACAATCAGGAAATCACTTTTTAGGCAAAATGTTGGTGGCTTAAGTGAACTTGGTTTAAAGCTTCTTTCTTGTTCATTAGTTGTTGCCTCTCTTTGGAAATGCGCCTCAACAAAATTGTATTGCTAAAATATGTTCTTAAATTTCATTACCAGTTTCTTTGACTTAATCACTTCGTTTTAATTTGACTCTAAGTCAAAAACCTCATCCATTTTGTATTTTTACTGATCGCAGGTTGGCTCTTCAAGTCGAATTGAACTCTCAAGATACATTAATATGGCGTAATTTTGAAACCTTACATACAAGTAAATGTTTTATAGGCCTTACCTTGAAAACGTGTATTAATAAGGCAAGGTCAACAAATCCTTGCTGATGAAGCACTGTCAATGCCGAGACATATTTTCGTCTGATTTTAACCTGTTACAATTTGTATGGAACTCTAAAGCTGAAAACCAACTTAAAGAAGACTCATTTCTTTTCCCATCAAGTCTCTGACATTACGCCGCTTACAGCTTTCAGCCGAGAAGAGAACTGGATCTTTGCGACTGAAGTGCAGTCACAAATTTCTCTTTTTCTTATAGTTTTCTGTTTCGTTTCGGTTGGGTTTCCTAGACAACTTTCACTAATAGAGGAAAATATTTCTAAATTCTTAGAAACTATCAACGAAAGATATAGTTTCCTTAAGAACGTTTACATAACTCTACTCGGAAGTTTCCCTTAGTATCAACGACGCCTCCTTGCGCGTAAGGACATCTGAGCTTTTGTAGAAATCTAATTTCACGCTAACATCCACTTTTCCACCTTCATCAATGTTAACTCACTGACACTTTCACTACGTGGGATAAGTAAACGTGTTTACACCACAAATTAACTCCTAACCACAAAACTGAATGAGACTTCTCATTTTTCCTAACAGCTAATTAATTCCGCCGCATGCCTAAGTGCAGCAATAAAAACAAAACCATTTATAAATAAAACCGAACTTCTAACAAGAAAAAATAAATAAAAACAAAGTGAAGCAAAACACGAATCATTCATCAGTTGTGACTAAAACTGGACTAAGAAGACTCACTCCCATCGTAAAATAATTCTACTAAAACCAGTTACACAACGCTCATCGTAATAAAAACCAAAAAACAAATTCTTAAGACATGCTTCTCTACTCGTATTTATTTTAAAATTTTCAGAGTACCCCAGCCGGTCTCAATAAAAAAAAAAAACAGAAAAAAAATATAAAAAATAAATCGCCGCAAGGCCAAAAAATTATATCGCTCAAAATGGAGGACCAAAACAAGACGCACAACGGCCCACTACTCGACCTCAGCAATTGAGTAATTAAACTCAATAAAAAAAATATTGTATCTCAAGTGGGAGAAGAGAATCATCTAATCATCGAAAAGCGCTTGGGGACATCGGCAGTGGATAAAAGATAAAACTAAAATATCAAGAATGACCACTTTTTTTGGATAGAAAAAATAAAAATAAAGGAAACTTCTTCTTATTCGCAAATTGCTAATTGAATTCGAAGTGGTTCGGTCGACACGCGAGGTTTAGAAAACAAAAAAGAGAAAAGAAAAGAATTTGTATCCGACTATTAAAATGGAAGCTGCTGTCCAGCGAACTGATTCCCAAAGACTGCAAACGACAAATGGCCCAAGGGTCTCATTCAATCGAGATGTGCACGTGAAAAGGATCGGTTAGTTTTTTGAAAATTTTCTCGTAACTTTAAGTTGATCTCTCATTTTGAGTGAACGTTCTAGGAAATATGAAGACAAAGAAATATGAAGCTCTTGTCTGAGCTCTAAGGACTTTGACACAAAATCGGTTTTAAATTTGTATGAACGAATTCAGAATTTGAACCAGCTCAAACCTGGGGTTCATTAAATAGCAAATCATTTACTTTACATCAAGAGGAGGGCTTCAGGCCTACGGTCAATTAATGATGACGGCGTCCTAAGCAGCCAAAACTTAACACCGCGCATATTTAAAAACCTCGAATTGATGATGTTAAAAGCCAGCACAAATTCGTTGCTATTGGAGTCTTACAAGTTCATAATATTCGCTTTTTTATCATAATTTTCTTGCAACAGAAAATAAAACAGCGGCTTAAAATCTGCTTTGTCGTTTTTCATGTCATTTACAATATTCCATTTCATTTCACTTCATTCCATGCCAATCTATTACATTCCATTAAGGCCCTTTCTCTAAAATGAGAAATAGGATTCTAAAAACTTTCGATTATTAATTTTTGTCTGAGATGTGTGCAGTTTTAATTGGATTGTTGACTGTGAACCTTGAGTTGAGAGAATATTTTTCTTGCTAAAGCAAATTTTTGAAAGTTCATGTCTTAGGACTTTCTTGTTCATATTCAAGACCTGGTTTTTTTTTTGATACCTAGACCGAGGGCTGTTAATCCATCAAAGTTGTCTAAGCATGATACATCAAAAGAGTATTTCGGATACAACTTTTCATAGCGCACTTTTTATTTAGTAGTGATGACTCTTAGTCTTGAATCTCACTTGTATCAATGACACTGGCGTGCAATAAAGATTTTAGTATGCGTACATCCTGGGTATGCTTGCCTACGCATCAGGCTCATGGAAAAATACATATTGGGTGTTCGAAAAAGTGCGATAACAATTTTAAACAACACTTTTTTTCTTATTTTTGAAACGAAATTTGTTAAACCAATTATTTCCCTCTTTGGTTTATAGTTTTTTGTCATTTTAAGGGTCAATTCATTATTCTATCAGTGCACAACTTCTGGGAATTTTAAGCTAAAAACTGATCCAAGTTCGTTCTGCAGACCTCTACGGAAGTTAAAAATATACCATTAATTGAGTTCAGGGATTGAAAAAATCATGGTCTAATAAACAGCAAACAGACTCTTCTGTAAACCTCTTGAGTCTAGTACCCGTTGACCGTTTTTTTGCCATTTTATAGAGTTCACAATTTCAAATTACTTTTGATAGTGTAAACACAGAGTAAATCCCTTGAGTCTAGTACCCGTTGACCGTTGTCATTTTATTGAGTTCACAATTTCAAATTAACTTTCGCCCATTAAATTCGCAACAATTGCCTCTCAAGGTCGGACATTAGACAACCCAACTCCAGTGCACTCAGAGTTATCTCATCAATCGCAGTCAACTGACAAATTAACTTCCGCGTACAGCAGGAACATAAATGAAACTTTTTTTCTGTTTTTTTTTTCTCACAATCAGACACATTTGTTTTAAGTTCAATGCATTTTTATTCACAAATTACGGCCTGTTAACTGCAAATGAATCGCAAAAAACAGCACAAAGTAACGATCACATCCATAAAACTCCGGGGCCAGCCTTGAGTGGGTTGCCGCTGTGCCCAGAACGTGATTGGCTTTTAGGAGCCTCACTCTGAGTGTTTCTGGCTGATTAAAAATTTATAGTGGGACTTACTAATTGAATATTTCCACACAAACAAGGTCATCAGCTGAGGAGGTGAGTTGGCTAAAACGGCTACTTTCTTAATTTTTTTTTCCATGTCCCCACATTTGATTCTTTGTACTAATTATTAGTATTTGTTTTGAGACGTGGGCTCTGTTTTCATGACTATGACCATAAGTTGACTGTTTTTTACTCGGCTAAATAGCTTTTCGAAGTGCGTCTGTATGCGTGTGTGGGAATGTGGGGAAAACAGGTGACAGCTGGTGCAGCATTGAGACGCGCAAAGTCGGAGTTGTAAATCAAAATTGAAATTAAATCGAAACTCGAGAGGTTTTTGAGAAACCAGATATCTGACGTGTAAATAAAAATAGTTTTTGATTAATTTCTGATGATTTTTTTATGAATTAATGTCGTTTCTGAGTTAGAGACGTTCTCCGTATTGTGGCATATTGCTGTCTGAGAAAGAGTCTTGGTACAGTTAGTCCAGCAGCAGATAAGAGCCTGTTTTTTTTTTTAATCCCAATAAATACTTACACCTGTCTCTAGGACATTAAGTAAATGTTTTTTAATTTATACAGGGAAAAAACATGTGACTCCGACCAGTATCGAATTTTCGTCACCTGTGGAATTGCGTAAGCAATTCGAGCAAAACGTTTAAAAACATCAATACGCTATAATTTAACATTTTCAATAATACAGTAAACTTGCAGACAACATGAAATATATTACATATATGTATTTTATATTTATTGAAGAACCAAATCAATAGGTCTTCTTCGTTTCAATCTTCTCGTTCTAAGTGTTTCGTCGTCGAAGAGCAGGTTGATGTGATGGTTGCGGTGTGCCAAGATTTTTGTCAAGTATTTTTTGCTTATTTTTTGTATCTCTTCGTCAATTGTGTTTATTTGCAGGTCGCGATGAATGTCTTTGTTACAGATATACCATTCGGCGTTGGTAATCGTCCTTAGAATTTTATTCTGTTGTCTTTGAATTATACACAGGTTACTTTTTTTTTATGTTCCCCATATTTGAATTCCATACGTCCATATTGGTTTTATAATACATTTATAAATAAGTAGTTTATTTCTGAGAGAAACACTTGATTGGGGGCGTAGAAGCCAATAAAGTTGTCGAAATTTGTGTTTTATCTGAGTCTGTTTTTGTTGGATATGTAGCTTCCAAGTCAATTTACTGTCTATGTGGATCCCTAAGTATTTAGCGACTGGTAGGATAGATATATTTTTGTGATTTATTGTAAGTGGTAGCGGTACGTATTTCGTTTTAGTTGTGTAAATGACTTGTATCGTTTTTTCTTCGTTAATTTGTACGTTCCATTTTGTGAACCAAGCATTCGCTTTGTCCAGTATTTGTTGTAGTTGGTAGGTCGCAGTTGAAAGGCCGTGTCCGGTATTAAGCAGGACAGTGTCGTCCGCAAAAGTAGCAATCATGGCCGTTTCGCTGTCTGGGGTAGGGATGTCTGCAGTGAAGATGAGGTACAGGACTGATCCTAGGATGCTTCCCTGGGGCACTCCAGCTTTTATTGGGTGCATGTTTGAACACTTGTCATTTACTCTTACGTAGAAGCATCTGTCTTCTAAATAACTTTTTAAGAGTACAAAAAAGTCCTGAGGAACGACTTTACTAAGTTTGACCAATAGTCCCTTGTGCCAAACCGAGTCAAAAGCAAAGATAAGAGCCTGTGAAGTTAAAACTTGTAGTAGTCTTTTGAAATAAGTATCGCCAGGATGGATGAATTGGTAAAAATTTAGATTTGGATTTTGGTTTTTTACCTAGATACACGTTTTTGTGCGCCACAAGCCCATGTTCAGCGGTTAGTTCTAGATGTTTTGTCAGGGTGCGGGAGAAAACATTTTGGCGCGAAGTTCAGACCAAAACAAAAAATCTTTCCAACTATATAAAAAAAAAAAAAGAAAACAGATCTGAGCTGAAATTTTAGATACAAAGTGCTTCGACAATGAAAAGCTCCACAGATTTGACTTAGAGTTATGCCTGACACTTACAATAGCCACTTTTGGTGTTGACAACACCCTTGTGGATGCCTGTGGGAGTTCAAGGGCGCCTGATACGTTAATCTGTGAGTCGATAGATTTTTGCCATTGATCGATGTTACATTCGGAATAATCTTGCTACAGCTGCTGTTGTTGTTTGATGCTTTTCATTGTATTTGTAAATGATTCATTTGAGTGTTTCAATTCAATTTAGATTTTACTGTAGAGTTTCCGTGTTAATTAAAATTAAACAGTTTGCGGAACTTGGTTGACTAGATTTATTTCAACAAAAAATAATAATTTAACTCTAAACAATAAGAGGCAAATATTGAGAATCAGAAAAGTAGGTATTAAAGCATTTTTATTCGATTAATTCATATGTGGCTTGCATCAAATTTATTATAAGCAACCTAAGGCTGAAAACAGACTTTACTTAATGCTCTGCATTTACTAAAATAAAGAGTTATTGCTTATGAATCATATTACATTAACTGGTTTTTAGGCCTGATATTTGTACATTAAACGTGAAAGTGGTTAGGGCGCTTTAAACATAATTTAAAAACAAGCGTTTTGCTTAAGGTACTAATATTTTATAAGTTTAGTTTCCTTTGTTTTATCTAATAAATTAGTTTATTAATGAAGAGACACTCATCTGTAACTAGTTCATTATTGCATGGTTGAATAAGTCTTAAGGCGTACGTATTAAGTAAACAACGTCTTACAAATCCTACGAAAATCTGGAGGCCCTTCAATGTGTACATGTGACAAGTTTGTCGTATTGCACGGCACCTTAGACACGGGTTCACGTGTAGTGCATTTAACCAAGAATACACGTGTATTTAACTATATTGCGTAAGCACAGTGCTACAGCACTGCACTGCACTGGCTACAAACCTTGAAATTTCAGAACCGGAATGGATATCTTTCGAAGAACTCGTAAACGTACTTGAACCCATAAGTTATTACAGAAGTATGTGTTAGATTCCGAAAATGACTCCGATATGGTCGTTAACATTAAAAGAATATTTACACAGGATTTACAACGGTCTCACCCAAAATTGTAATATTTTGTGCTGTCTACACATATTTTACTAAATACAAGCGTAAATATAAATACACGTGTATATGTAAATACATGTGTAAATATAAGTACACGTGTTTCTGCATGGATAATTTAATTACACGTGTACTACGTGTACACGATTACACCAAAAATAGGAGGCTCTACTATAAACCTCCTTATTCAATCATCTATGGCTGCCACGTTGTCCGCGTAAGATTTCTGGCTACCCCTTTTTTAATTTTAAAAAGCTTTGCAAGGCTTTAAGTTTAGAAAACAAGAAGTTTTTCCTCCAAAAGATCAGCAGACAACGTATTGTCATGTCACCAGCGTGTATGAATGGTAGGCTTCAATTTTGATGCGAAAACTAATAAGGATTGTGTTGACTTTATCTAATTCGATGTCTTCACTTTTACCAAATTGGATAGATTTTCACCACCATCTTCGTGCCATCATCATCATTGTCACCACCGGCGTCGTTATGCCACCGCTTTCTAATTCACCAGTCCTGCCTGCCCACAGGTGTCTCTTAACATCCAACGCCACTCGCCATTAGAATACCAATAAAACACCTCGTCACACCCTCGTCTCGGCAACTTTCCTGCTCCTCCATCCACAAGTCCACGGAATGCAAACACACTCACTCACCACAAATCAGTTCACTCAAACACACTCGCACTCAAACTCGCAAAAGCAAAGCGATAGCTCATCGCCTGACATCATCATCGTCACCATCGGCGTCGCCATCCTCCGCCCAAGACAAGGCTCCAATAAAATCGGTTAAAAATACACGCTGAGTCAATCACTGCTGCGGGTTGCGATACTTTGCGTTATGATAATCACTCCGCCCACTGGGTGACAGAGCGGAGTTTTATCGCAGAGCGGTGCGCGGTGACAGCTCAAGTCCGGTGGCGTAGTTAGACACGGAGACGTGTTTGCATGTTGAGTAGATAGATACACGACGGAAAAAACTAAAATTGAATCAAAAAGATACTTTACGAGAGTGTATCTCGCACGTTTTACAGAAGTGTTTTATTCATCTCGCGAGTGTCTTACGATTGCTCTGATTCCTGTTTTTTAATTCTGACAGTGAAACTTTGTCGTAGGGTGTGCGGTGGTCGGTTTTAAAAGGGGCGTTAGAAAATTTTTGAGGGATTAGAATAGCTGAAGAACTTAGATTGTTGTTGTGAGGATTATATATATGTGTGAATATGTAGGTAAGAACTAGAATGAGGTTTGGATTCGTTAGGAGAAGCAATCTGCAAACATTGAAAGGCAGAAGGTGTAGTGCGTTTCTTCAGTCTTGTGTTATTCTCCGCTCTTCTATTCTTTTTACAGAAATCTTTTCAGCAATTTAAGAGACTCCTTTTTGCCATTTCATACTTAAGTGTGTGCATAGAAAATGCAGTTTGTTTCAGCAAACTCAAATTTCGAGAAACAAATAAACAAGTAACATACAGCAACTGGGAAAAAGTAAAACAGCTGATCTTCAGAAACGAGTCTTTTATGTTTCACCAAAAACTTGGCCCGAGTGCTCCGCGCCGGTTACTAACTTAGGATAAGCCGGTTGATTGCCAAACACTAATGTGTAAAGCTCACGAAAAGCAAGTAGTTGATTATCACAGCAAAGAGGTTATTCCAACTGGAAGTGTAGTATCCGTCTATCCAGAATGTTAATTTTAATGTCTAAAAGCACCTCACAGCTTTCCAAGGGTCAAGGTCTGTCTGTCTCAGAACTATACATTAGGTTAGGTTAGGTTTATGTGACAAACTGCAGAAGAGAACCCACAGCCTCGCTTAGGCCAGATTAGGCCTATTGTGATGCCACACTGCGGGCGAGACTCCGCGTTACCCGTTAAAACTAATTGGAGCTTCGCACGGAGCTGTAGAGCCGTCTGATTCTGACGGTACTCAGATCGGACAGACTATTAACTAAGTTTTCGCCGAGATGTGTTCTTCTATGTAGCACTAAAGCATCGCACGAACACGAACGAACTATACATTTAATATGCTTTTTGCAAATTTTCCTGAATTTAAAATAACAGCCCTATTCTGACACCACTCAGTGATGCGTCAGAAGTCACAACAACCTCACCAGAGTGGGAAGTCACAACTTGAGAGGTTTTCGTATTCTAACCAAAACCTTATAATTTATTAGCAAAGGAAAACTGTCAAAATTGTGATCTGCGATTGAGCAGGTCATAAGCGTTCACAACAGAAAAAAAGCAAGGTGGCGTGTCCGTAAATTTGAAAAACAAATGGAAAACTTGATTTTGCATGTTGTCACTGAAATAAACGAAAAAGAGGACACTATAATTTCTTTTTTCTTTTTTTGTTTCTTAATGTTTCAATTCCTTTGATTGCGGGAAAAGAATAATGCTGAGATGAGTATTTTTGAGTGTTGCATGTGAGGTCTTTACCAGAATACCAAACAGCTGATCCCTCACAAAATTTCACAACAAAATCATCACAATCAATCACTGACATACGTGAATTATGACTACCTCACGCCCAGAATAGGGGCATAAATGTCAAATCCTTAAGATCATGTCAGGTTTACTTGTCGTTGGTGAAAAATCATGAATCGAATTTTTCACTCACGCGACTTCACACCCAGAATCGTCGCGTGAATCTAATTTTTCACCAACGACAAGTAAACCTGACATGGTTTTAAGGATCATTCATCATAGACAGGAAGCGGTAGTCCTGACTACATATATGGTGGATGCATAAGAACTTCCCAACCGAACTCCCGCACCTGTTCCTGTTTATGGCGAATAATTTTGCTGGTGAAAAATTCATTTCAAGAGAGGTTTGCGACAATCGGTTGCTATAGTTTTATGATCATAAGGACTTGGGTTTCTTTGAGAGAGGTATAGGGTACATAGTTACCTTCAAAATGTCAGAAAGCTATCGAACAAAATGGCGCATATTTGAGTTCGATCGGATCATTGTATATACCCTAAATAAAGTCTCCAATTGCATACAAAACTAATGGTTGGATTTTTTTACTACATCTATTGCTTGGTATGTCCCCTAATCGTCTATAAATCTTAGTTCCACTAGTTTCAATTAAGCAGTCTTCAAATAATTTTTATTCGAGATCCTACATTTGCGAATACTTTCGTCACAAACGGGTCACTGATTTTCATTCATTTTAAGATCTGGAAACTGCGCCGACGAGCTCAGAACGTATGCACAATTGCAACCTTGAACAAAGTCTGAGGTGTTGTTTGGTTAATTTGCTTGGTAATCCCGAAAAGTATCTTTTATCCCCAATTCGCTTACACTGCATGATATATTTAAGTAGAACATTGCACCCATTGTACGTTAAAAAAAATGTAGCTTTACGACATTTAGTGTTTGTCTTGCTGCAGCAACAAGAAGGAACTTCTGGAAGCATATCATTTTTGCTTTAAAATTGATGTTTCGCAAGACAAATGCAGACGCTTAATGCCAATAGCTCATAATGAGTTAGAAAGTTATGTTTCTAAGAAAACAAGGATTTGATCTCTGTAAACTGATCTCTATCTGTTATTTCACACAATAAAAATGTGTATTTTTTGATAATACAATATAACAACAATTTGTCGTCTTAAGGCATAAGACGACAAATTTTTGTGCTACGTTAAAATGCAATTCAAATCAAAAGCCCTAAAAAAGCGCTGATTGTATTTTAAAACTGCAATTGCAAAAACAGATATTTCATAAATAAAACTTGATCTTTCGCATCTGGATACATGATAAAATTCATTATACACCGATTTTGCAGCTTATTTTTTTTTTTTTTTTTATCAAAGCACGGGTTTGTTCTTGAAAGAATTTTTGGTATCGATTTTTAAGTTAAGCGTAAGCGACACTGCTGTAACAACCCTTGAAATTTCTCTCTCTGCTGATCGTAACAAAAGAGAATTCAGAAAATCTGAGGAAAATAATCAAAATCGAAAATGCTGGAAAACTGAAAATTAAAAAAAAAAAAAGACAATCTTAAACAAACTCCTAGTCTCATTGCCTCCTGACCTAGAGCGGCGTCTAAAAATATCCTCCTTAGTCCACAGAAGAACACCCCGCAACTGTAATGATGTCGATGTCGATACTCGTAGGGTATCGTATACCAACCGCGAGACAAGCTGCAGTGCCTTGCCCCGGCTCTGCCCCGACGACTACCTGTGTATCAAACGACATTTCATTGATTTGTCTCCGCTCTGACCCCTTTCGAAGACTCAGGTGTTAGTCTGCTCTGTGTGCGAATATAAAATCCGCATAAATGGGCATTTATTTATTTTAATTTTTTTTGTAGCTTTTATTTTTTTCACAACTTCATACACACATCGACATGCAAAAGCGGAGGTGTTCTTAAATTACTTCACTCAACTCGGGACTGGTGTGGTGTGTCTTTTTTAGTTTTATATTTTTTTTCATTTTCTTCATTCGTGTTATTCATAATCTCGGCCTGTTGTTTTCTTGCTGGCTTTTTTTTTTAATCCGTCTAATGTGAGATTTGGTTTGAGGTTTGTTTTTCGCGGGAGGTTGCAAGAGGCGCTCAGTTCAGTGGAAAGTTCACTGCGGTTCCGACTGCGGAGCCGGAGCTTGGTTTTTGTGTCTCTTGCCGTGTGTTTTCGGGAACAAGCTCGACTTTTATTTTTTTTTTTGTAAATTTATACAATTTATTTTCTTGTTCATTACTCACGTGCGATGAATAAAAATTTTATAGTGACTGTAAAGCGTTTAATTTAGGGCTCTACTGTGCTCTGCTGCCGTGTTTCTGTTGACATTGAACTCGAAATCGTGAGTGAAAAAAAAAAAAAAAACAACTAACTTGTCTGTCAATTTGTGAGGTGGCTTCTGTTCTGTTAAAGAACAAAAAAAAAACGAATTATAATTGCGGTCAATTTCGTTGTGATTTTCGTGAGGATTTTGCCAAAAAAAGAAAAGTTTTTTTTTTTTGGAATTGAAGACAAATTGGGGGCCTGCGTAATTAGTTTCGAGTTTTGAGTCGGCGACTTTGTTTGGGGGTAAGTGGACCTTGGACTTGGTCCTTAGGCAGTTGACTTTGTAAGTTGAATTTAATGGTTCTGTTTTTATTTTACTACCTATCCAGATAGATGCCTATCAGAGAGAGATTTGTAGTCGTTGACTGTAAAAATTTATTACACGAGATGAATAGGTCAAGGTTCTTTGTGGTTAATGGGAAAATAATAAACAAGCGAGAGAGGCAGTTAAATTTTTTAATCGTTCTAATCAATGTCTGTGCTGTCAAAGTGATAGCCAGATGGTCTCTTGGGTCTTGGCATCTTGGCAGATTAGCAGATGTACAGAACTTTTTTCATTTTTCTTCTCGAGTTTACAATGGCCTTGGGCTGCTTTTTTTTAAAAAGCCCTGGACAGGTTCTCTGAATCTATTCACTTTGGATGATGCGTTACTACAAGGCACAGACGCGTTCTAAGCCTCGTACATTTCGCAGATTTTTAGCTACAGAACAGGAACAGAAGTCTCTTAGAAAAAAAAAAAAATACAAATTACACCGTTCATTAGATGGTCAGGCTTAGTAGGGAGGTTGGGACTTCTGTACGCAGGTTATTAGGTTGGCACAAATGCAAAATTTCAGAAAAAACTCTTGCTTGGTTAACGAAATTAAAGTTGTTAATGTAGTGACATTAAATTAGATATAGATTTCACTAGAAATCTTTCTAGAGGCCTAAAATAAGACAGTAAACAAAACAAAACTTACTTTTTCAAATACTTTTTTCTTTGGAAACTCACTGACCACGGATCACGCTAAGAGTCACTTAAAAATATGAGCCCAAAAATTTTTAAATTTTTTATTAATCAGATTAAATGTGTTTGTTTTACTGATTTAGTATTTTAAAAGTTGAATGTGAGATGAGTCAGCTTCTTTGTGGTGAAAGAAGAGTATATTTCAAATTAGTATAAAAAGAGAGTAAACACTTAAAAAAAAATTTGAAGGCTTCTCCAAGGATAGAACAGATTGCAAAATTACCCACATGTTCAGGCCATCTTTTGTTCATTGCCGGTTCTACACGGTGGAGATAAGCTTTTTATAGTTTCGATCCAAATGAATAACGAAACATATTAGAACATATTAATACCTGTATAAACACAGGAGCCAAAAATCGATCCACAACAAAAATTCAGCTACATCAATTAAAGGAACAATAGCGCCCTTACAAGGTATTGAATCCAGCTCCTCTTACTCCACGAAGAGGGAAAAATTAAAGCTAACTTGTAGATTTGTAGCCATTGGACTTAAAACCACTTCGCGTTCATGAATTATTTCTTCAGAACACTACTGAGTCGCACTACTGCCTTGAAAAAAATTAACATTGATCACTGGTACTAATTTAACACACAACTAAAGGTGGATTAATCGAAGGGATATTTCATCCAGATTTATTTATAACAAAGCAGATAATTTGTCGTTCAACAGATTAGAGTTACTAAAGTTTAATGACAACCAAAGTTTGGCTGCGTGCCACCTCCAGCCAAAAACATTAGCTTTGTTAAGGCCATTCTCTAAACGTCTGTGTAAAGTTGTAAACCTCCTCGCTGGTTTGATTAGAGGTTGAGGCTCTATAGCAAAGATAAATTGTATTCCATTCCACTTTGTTTCAGTCAAGTCTTCCCTTACATCAAAATACATAGCTCACCATTGGCAAAATGAATGTTTTTATTTTTGTCTACCTAAATTAAATTAAATTATTGCAGAGTACAGCTCTGATTTACGCAATCCTAAAATGTACAACCTGTCTTTACCCCCGTCGGTTTGACTAATTTCCTAAAATTCGTTGCGCATTTTCGTACATGTGTATGACAAGTATTAATGACATTTATACATCCCATTTAAGTGTGTCAACATTCGTTTCAATTCAATCAAGTTTCGAATGACATTTGAGTGATTCTTAGTCCCAGAGCTAGTTCACTGTTTTTCTCACATTTTTTTGCGGTCTGGGAAGCCTTTCACTTAAATGTAACCTTGTGCCTTTGTCATGAATTTGTTAAACCTCTCAACAGACTACAAAACAATTTGGAAATTACGTCACCCTTTGGACAAAACACAGTTAAAATTGCTCACTGATGGTAGACATGAATTTGTTTTTTTTTTTCTTATTTCATTTTTGGATTTATGAGCACCATTGTCGCGACAAAAAAAGAAACCTCATTGAGTATGTCACTCAATGAAGTTAAGGACCACCCACGAAATTTGTTTTTTTTTGGCATTTTCCATTTTTGGCAAGGACTATCGATAAAGACACTTCCAATTATTGCCTTTTTTAAAAACATCCAACCCACTGATCGACAATGACCTTCTAAATGGATAAGAATTAGCAACTTTTTCGCTAGCCATTGATGCAAAAAATTAAAATTTAAATAAAAATATATCTTGATTATTAAAATGAACGGAGTGGGAAATTCAGGGTTGACTCAGAAATGCGTTTGCACTAAGAAGAGGACCTGTTTCCTTTTTTTGGAGTTGTATATCGGCTTTGGTAATAAAATCGAAAGGGTTATAAAGGTCAAACGAATTCGTCATTGTTGAGTTGAATTTTATTCATTACTCTTATTCTTTATTCGCTTAGTAGCTGTGCACAATTCTCGTAATCAGTCCTCTAGTAAAGCATATGAAAAAGAAATTCATGTCTACAAGTAGACCTGTTAGCTTATCTTTGGTCTACAATTAACTCAGACGAAAGTGCGCAATATGCAAATCAATCCTCAGACAATTGGGATTGGCAGACTTTGATGCCAACAAATTTTAAAAGAATACGTTTATAAACCTTTATGCGTAACTTCGAAGAAAAAAGTTTTTGCATTGAAAATAAAAACCAATTTTTAAAAACCAGTTTACTGTTTCGAGAAATATAGAAAGGCCAAGCCTTCAAAAGTCTGTTAGTAAAAATAGTAATTTTGCTTTTCATCTGCTTACTTTGTGGACGTTTTCAATCAATTTTGCTGACTCCGATGGTATTGCATTCCTGCTTACAAATGGCCTTGAACTTTTTATTAACCTAGTTAATTTACTAAATATAAATACCCTTTAAATTTTCTGTAAATCGAAAAAAAACCCTTATGCAATTTGGTCGCCTGGTCAAACTTATTTTTGTGCAAAAACATATGCATAAACACTCATAATTCGAAAATGATGGCACATATATGATTCTTCGAATTAAAAACTAATAAAAGACAAGTCGTAAGTTCATACTAATTATTCGTTTACCTTGTTTACTTTCCTACAAAATTTAAATGGCATTCGAGAGTCAACTCCGCTTTAGATGACCACCCACTAAACATGCATATAATATTTTAATAGTTGTAATGTAAAAGTTTTATTCGTTTATCGTCTAGGAAGCTAAATAAATCTAAACTTCCGAGCTAATCGCTAAAGAATTGATATTATTTTATTAAAAAAAACTTAATAAGAAACGGAAAAACGAATGTGATTTATTGCGATGAAATAAAGAACGAAATTAATTGCTGACATTGATCTTCTCCAAATGATATTTCAACTGTTCTATAATAAAAGGAATTTAAATGAGTCCGACATCAAAAAATATTCCGAATTGTATAGAAATTTACTGGACACAAAGCCTACTTAAAATGTCAACAACTCTGTTGCATATGTTAAATGCATAACATAAGCAAAAGGTGTTTCATAACTACGAGGCTAATATTATAAAAAAAAATTAAATTTTTAGCTAACCCTTTTATGACCACATCAAACTCCAGCCGCAGGAAAAATATATTTTTTTACTACACAAAAACGTAGTA
Organism: Syritta pipiens; assembly: GCA_905187475.1. Lineage (NCBI taxonomy): Eukaryota > Metazoa > Arthropoda > Insecta > Diptera > Syrphidae > Syritta > Syritta pipiens. Next base: position 69,456,350 of record LR994571.1, read on the forward strand.
AAAGATCACGAATATTCTTGGTGCACTGAGAGATGTTTAATGCAGAACTAACTGGATTGAAATTGAGTTTTAAAATGAGCTTAATATACTTTTAGGTTTTACTGCAATATTTTTGTGTTGTTAGCAAATGATATTGCACACCGAGCGTAAAATTGTTGAAAATGTTGCAAGTCTTACATTTTACTCAGTATTTGTTGTAATCACTATCTGATGTTCATGTCGAACTTTAGGGATCAACAACACTGACTCTATTGCTAAGCCGAGTTTTATCGTTTCGGCTCTTGTAATTTCGGAAGATTTAATACAGACTTCGGAATGGCTTCACTTTATACCACTTTAAATATAAACTTTAAGATGCGATCAATGCGATATCGAAGGTTTGTTTTAGAAAAATAAAAGAAAAAGAAAACTGAATGCAAACTAATACAGAGTGAAGTTAGCCCAATTTTTATTAACACTAAATATTTTACCTGGTCAGATTAGGGAGGATTTATGGTGATAATTCAGTATAAGCTCTTTTCACGACTGTTGTTTTAAAGTTTTGTTTTAATTTGACTTTTATTTCAATTATATATATTACAACTCCAGATTTAAAAAGCGAATATAATTACACGTGTGCACGAGGCACGTGTAGTTCATTTAAACACGAGTTCACGTGTCTTTAACCATGTTGCGTAAGCACAGTGCCACATCCTATTCACATCTTTTGCAATGGCTATCAAACTCGAAATCTTAGAACAGGACTGGATATCTTTCGAAGAATGTATTTGAACCCATTCACATCCTTACAAACATTGTGAGCGTTGAAGACTCATCGGCATCCATGCATAAGTTGTTAGAGAAGCATAAGTTAGCTTCCAAAAATGACTCCACCGATATGGCCATGTATTAAAAGAATATTTCCGCAGGACTTACAACAACGGTTTCATCTGAATTAGTCATATTTTGTACTGTCTAAACATATTTTACTAAATACACGTGTAAATATAAGTACACGTATTCCTACACGGATAAATTAATTTTACTTTCTGTGGACTTACTGTTCTGACTGACTGTATATGTATATACACGGTATGAAAAAGGTATTCTGAATAACACAGTTGGTAAAAAAAGGATTTACACACCTAATTATTTGATGATTTAGCCGCAATCTAAAGGGTATCAATAGAATATTATATATGGAGGAAACAGCAGGAAAAACCCTGTCTTAAAATATAGAAAAATAGAACTTCTTATAGTTGAAGTTGAGATTCTTGCATCATTTTGGATTCTGAAGTAAGGAAAAGAGGGCTTTCAAATAAAACAAACCTGAACTGAAGCTTAAGGGTGCACTCCCGCTCAGTAAGAAAGTGGGTTTTTATCGTCGAGAAGTTTGGAACCGTCAATTAACAGTAGGTCCCTTCCACATTAAGGAAATGCTAGACTTTGGCCCTCAACGGCCTGTTACGCACCTCAATTACCATTATTATTTGGTTGGGGCATGAACAATTTTCTCAGAGCTGCTCTGAAGACTCAAACTCGCTTAGTAATTTTAAAGCTGATAAGTTTGAAGTTGAGGTTTACTAAAGATTCTTGAATGATGATTAATATGTATTTGAAATCATTTTTAAGTTAATCCTTTCAAGAACATTTATGAACTGAGGTTTTCTCAAATGTTCAACCTTATAATTATGAATCTAACGAAACTTCGACGTTCTTTTAAATTTCTTTGATAAACTGCTTTTAGTATTGATAACAGCTAGTCCATTGACAGAAGTGTCCAAGAGAAGGAAACGGACCCCCATGTCTAGTCGCGTTCGCAAAACTTTCCACAGACTCCTTCCATTCAATTCACTTTGATTAATTTTTAGTTTTATTTTTGTTTCATGACAAACAAATTATTTGCATGACTGTTTTTATAGTTACAATACACAAATTCATTTGTCTAAGAAACAATTTTGTACAGTTTTCTTTCATCGAAATAGCAAGTATTTATTCTGATCGCACAACAAACAGTCTCAAAATTATTCTTACAATTTAAAAAAAATGCTCCAATGATAAGTGCATGTCCACTATTGTCCCACAAGTGGCATTCCACAAGGTGACCTCGCTTCCACTTACCAGAGCGACCTCGCCGGAAGCAACATTCTCTCACTTCCAATGACGCCATCGCCTGGCATAAGGGACACCAATTAACTACGCGTCCCCTTAGACTGTTTTGTCCACTCCCTGACATCGATTTCGCCACACGCCACCTCACCACCCCAAGCAACGTAGTTCCTTTCCCTTCGGCAATCTAAGTCTCGCCTGGCTACCGCGTTTCCAGGGCTTACCGCTCCGAATGTCCATCGAAGGAAATCGTGATCGTTGGGCTCCATTTCAGCAAAAACAGAACCCCCCACCCCCCCACACGAGTAAAAGTGAAGTTGAACCAAATGCGAAAAAAACGCGACTAAAACAACCACCGATCCCAACTTAGCCAAGTTATGCATTCCATTCGACGACTGACTTAAACTGTCGGCGGCTCACGGCTGCGACTTTAAATGCAAAAAGCGCTCATGGCGCGACCCTGGGAACCAGGCGCACACACGCCGCATTGGAGATTGAGGTCTATTTTTTTGTTTTTTTTTTTGTGACTGTTTTACCTACATGCGAAAGTTGTCCAGCGCTGCGACGCTGGCACTTGCAACTGGCAACTTTAGTTTGGTTTGTTGATAAGTATCTCGGATCTCGGATCTCGAATCTCGAATTATACCGTAAATGTTGCATGACCTGTCAGTAGGTGGTCGAATTTGCCAGTCGAATGGCGGGGGGATGCAAGGCAACCAACCACCGAGGCACTGCTAACCGCAGTGTGTGGTGTATCTGGGGAATACATGAGCAGGTGCATGGGCAGAGTGAGGTAATTTATTCAAAGTCCACGTGAGCGGCATGGCGTGGAAGTGTGGATTCAAGGAACAGCCAATGACGACGACGGCAACGATGACCTTTCGAAAAGTGTGGCGAAGCACTTCCGCAGTGTGGCAGTGGCGCCATTGATGGCACGGTTCTTGGCCCAGAATGCAGCTCAGTAGGTGACAAGTGGAAGTGGACAGTTTTGGCGCGTGGCAGTTCTGACCACGTGACGGAAAGTGGGGTTTCTTTAGGCTACGATGTAAGGCCAGAGTGCAGAGCAGACATTTAGGTGGTGTTGAGTCAATGTTGAGAGATCGGAGCTCGCACTTTCCATCACGTGGCCAAAACTGCCACGAGCTAAAGCAGACTTAACACAACTTCTGGACAACTGCGAAAATTTTTAAAGAATGGTACTATGAAAGAGCTCTGTTTTTTTTATTATAAGCAGCTATTTTTGGATTAGGAGTTGAACGTCTTTACGGTCTTGGTAAGAGATTTTTTTTACGTGAGCTGATGTGATTCTTCAAAAGGCGCTATGGGACACCGTAGACTCAGAGTAATGTCTGATTTCTACTGACTGAGCTCGCTTTTATTAAATTACTGCGACTAAGTTTCCTCAATAAGCAGATTTTCGTCAAAGCCACCTGCAAATACCGTCGTTAAATGCAGTTACGTCCTTATTGCGCTAAGTCCAATGGTTGGTTCTGGTCCAATGGTTTGATTTTTTGAAGACGGCGCATAAGGTTTGAAGTATAGTATGGTCGCAATGACGAATGTGAGTCCGGATCTTGTGTGCAAAGCTCGTTATTTATTTACTATTATGATCCCTAGGTCTTCATGTAAATCATTATTCCTAACATGCCAGAGCTTTCACGATAGTTCGTATCACTTTACTTTGAAATGATTGTATAATTTCACGGTTGCTTGCTTTGGGCCAACCCCAGAGTTGTATTCCATACTAAGAGCTTGATGCTGAGTATTTTCCTGGGTTTTAGGCCGTATAGAAACAATTCTTAGCACTTTGCATCCGGATCTTTCCGTCTTGAGCAAGCTAAGTCTAGAATTGAAGCCAAGCCAGCTCCCTGAAAAAGCCTTAGAAACGCATTCATTTTTGAGACACTCAGTTTCTGAATCAAAATCATGCATGATTCAAGAGGGGGCCAGTTTCAAAGTTGAAGTCAAACTTAAAGTCGAATTTCAGACTTATTTTATATCTTTGAAAGATCACTTAGATTTATTCGATGTTTATCCCTTTAAGAACACACTCTTTTAAGTAACTTTTAGTGTATACTTCATTTGCACAAGTGATCGTTTGTTGAAAACTATTCGAGAAGGTATAAGTTTCGTTCGAATCTCAGTTACGACCAAAAAAACTTTTCATGGGCGTAGAACGGCAAGGATTCTAAGGCTTTAAGAAAGATAACTAAGAAGCAGGAATCCAGGGCGATCTTATGATATTCTCTGATCTCCTTTCTAATGATCTTCCCAACTCACGATCTTCTGATCCTTCCATCTTATAATTTACAACTACGAATAAAAAAATGCGGGTGGTAGTACAAAGTCTTCAAAAGGGCATTTTACGAAACTTTTTTTGAACTTAAATTGGCATTAACGCTATTATGCCCAGTCTTGTACAATACATATACAAAATGAATTTTATGTGCAGACAGCTCAAAAAATACGAGCGCGAATTATGCTAAAACCAAATTTTAATTAATTTAATTCCACATTTCTCTCTTAGTCCAAAAAGAAGGTTCAGTTCATTTTAGAGGCCCGTATTTCATGTGTAATCGTGAACACATTGTACAAGTGAAATTAAATTATACGTGTAGGTACACGTGTACTTATATTTACACGTGGATTTAGTAAAATATGTGTAGACAGTACAAAATATTACAAATTTAGATGAAACCGTTGTTTAAATCCTGCGTTAATATTCTTTTAATATTCTCTTAATTCACGACCCTATCGGAGTCATTTTCGGGAGCTAGCATATGCTTCTCTAACAAAAATATTATTTTGAACTATTAGATAGATAGAAACATAATTCTCACATCTTAGCTTAGCTTATTTGCATACAATATTTTCTCATTGCAATGTATATAATAAAATATAGTATAAATTAGTAGTAGATTTACAAGTACTTATATTATTCGTAACCATTTGACTTTTCAGCCAAACAACAATCAAATTTATTGTCGATCCCCCTCTTTTCAGGCACGCGTCCCAACGAACAAGCGAACTACAAAATCGAAACGACCAACCTCCAGCCGCCCAGCACACAACATCTACGCCGCGAACTCCCAGCAGACCTCTCCGAGGCGAGCATTCGCAAAGAAGCCGCCCTCATCCTCGCCCAGGCTGAGCGCATTAAGTGCAAGGCCGACGCCGGCAGCACCATCCCCACGCAGCTCCAGAAATCTGCCCACAAACGCTCAATTCCCAACAAATTCCATTCGCTCCCTTCGCGCAAGAAAAAACCCGTCGACAAAGCCGTCAGCCGCAGTGTAAGTGACGCTTCTTCGAAAAAATCCAAGAAGCCCTCGATCTTCAGCATCTTCAGCCGCAAGAGCGACTCCAACCTCAACGAACCCAGCCAGCGCACCTCACGCTTCGCCGAGAGTGGTGGTCGCCGCCTGGTCCGCAGCAAAAGTGATGTTGGCTCGTATAAAGAGCCAAAGGCCCCGAGAAAGCGAATCTCAGAGAAGGAAGACGCCAAGCAGCTTGTCCCCACGCAACTGAGCCCGATCCTCGAAAACGCCCAGAAGGAGGACTACTTTGAGGAGCTCTTTAACCGCGAACGCCGGAAGTCCGAGGCGATCACAGCGCACGAAAAGAATGCGACAGACCTGAAGGACTTCCTCGATAAGTACAACAGCGACCACAAGCCGAGCGGGAACATCGGCTACATCAACGACAAGGACCTTGACCTCGTGCCGTCGAAGCCGATCGCCGAGACGATCCTCGCCCTACAACAGAATAAGTCCAAGTCCATGGAGGACATGCACAGCTCCCAGCTGCCGGCAGCGAAACCGGCGCTCACCAAGGGACTCACAGTCAACGGGATGGTCCAACGGCTGTCCATGGAGCGGTTTTCGCCGCCACCCACGATATCTGGGCCAGCGTTCTCCTACACACGCCCTAACGAGCAGATCATCTACGCCCAGCTCGCCGCGGAAGAGGAGCACCGGCCGCGACACTCCGGCACGCCGATCCGCAACTCAGTGGATAAGTTCGACCACGTATCTAGTCACCACAACGGCACGACAATCACAATAGAGGCGCCACCAGCGCGGGGCTCCTTCTCGCCCGTCACCGGCCCGACCACAATCCGCGTTCAGCACTCGCGGTCGCCGTGGCAGCAGCTGAGCCCCCGGAACCTCAGTGACGAGGACGAGGGCTTGGGCGTCGAGATGCGCAAGAGCTTCGAGGACGACCTACAGCAGCGGTACTACGACAGGAGCAAGTCCCCGCCAGAGATGCCGATCGTGCCCGTCATCCGCAGTGTTACGCCGCCCATTCGGTTGCCGCAAGAGCCCTTCGACGACATCAATACTCTCAGCCGACGCCGGGCGGTGCTCGAGTCGCGCATTCGCACGCGACGCTTCGCCACGCCCGAGACCGTCACCATCGAGTACCACGCCTCGCCGGACAGGAACCGCGTGCGCGAGGAATTTCACGAGCCGCGACAGTACCTCACGCCCGAGCGGGAACAGGAGTACAACCGCTACCACAAGCTCCGGTCCGAAGAGATCCTCAACAAGTACTCGCCGGAGCGGACGCACCTAGACATGATCGCTCCGAGCAAAAACGGCGGTAATGCGCAGCACACGTCACGCTACGTGCACACGAAGTACTTTGACGATGGAAGCGGCGGCGTGAAGGAGGTCTACGAGCGTGAGACGAAGCTCGACGACCACGGGAAGCCATATGTCCGGGAATCGCGACGTCGCGAACGGCTCGAGTCGCCTGGCCGCGGCGTAGAGCAAGAGCAGGACTACCGATACGGTGCGGAGGTGGACGGACAGAAGGCTGTCAGACACACGAACTCGTTGGAGCCAGATCACTGGCAGGGCAGCCTGAAGCGGGACAAGCGACAGCAGAGGAGCTTCGACAAGGGTGACTCTGGCATCGAGAACGATTTCAGGAAGGAGTCATTTAACGGGGACGTCAGCTCCAAGTAATTTTTTTTGTCTTTTGAATTTGGAAGTTTTTTGTTTTTATGGCACGACGTTGAAGTAGCAATGCCTCAGGAGAAAGAGTCGCGTATGAAAATTGCTTTGCTGTCATGTTTCACATACAAAATGGACGAGATTGCGCTCGCCGTTGTTTAGATCCTCCTTTGGGGTCTGAAATAGAATCAGTGTAAGCAATCTGTGCAAACGCCTGCAAAGCCGTAGTTTTGAGCACATATTTTGGCCTGAGAGGATGTTTCAAAATGTTTCTGTAAAGACAATCTCCTGCAGATAAGCTCTTTTCATTTCGCTAAACAATTCATTATAAATTTAGGATAAAATAAGAATTCAGTCCTCTTAAATAGGACAACTAATTTGAAGTTAGCTTCCCAGTGCTCAAAATAAGCCGAAGAATCGCGGCGACACTCTGCCCCTGATGTAAACATCGTTCAAAGTAGTCGACTATTCATAGTCAGCGACTGCGCTTGTAAACCATGGCACCTTTAGTGAGTTTTCTTCTGGACTTGAAAATCAATCTGCCCCTAGATATGTGGGGCGTCATTAACTTCCCTCGAAATTTAAAAGAAATCAACTCTTAAATGCTTTAGAGGTTCATAACATTTCCGTGTCCCGAATCGGAATCTCGCTGACTATTCTCTTGTTTATGTGGTCATGTCTCTTTAACGCAGGAGTGATTTGTTGATGCTCTTAAGGTCTTGCCAACAAACTAACTAGATCTTTCTTTTCTATCATTACTAAGCCACAAAGTTTGGAGTGTTGGCTTAGAGACACACTTGTAGTCTACCAACCAAGAACCAAGATCAATCACATGCCCTTCTTTGTTCTACGTATTTCTAGTGAAAGCACATTGCACATAGCACATTGCATATCTGATTAGTTTTATAGTTTTTCTTTTGGTGTTCTTCAGATGTTCTACCTGCGGCTTTTTTTGGAATAATAATTGCTCTTCTTCTTCTTGGATTGATAAGGCTTCCACAGATTACTCTTAAAGTTAACATTTCTCAAGTTGTAAAGTTAGTTTCAAAGATCTTGGGTTCAACCTCTTAATACAATCTATATCTCAGGCGTCATCTTCAAGATTCCTAGAAATCAAAACTTCAACATTTCCTACCTAATTCAATTCTTTTCAAACTCTTATTGAAGCTTACGTCGTTTACCTTCTTTCATCACACCCTACTTCATTTACTAAATAACTCTTTCTTCTTTTTCCAGATGGCGCAAACGCACCTTCCGCGATGATGTTGCTGTTTGCGAGCAGTTCATCAAAAAAGAACGCCGTCACACCGAGGATCAGCATCCGCAGCGGAAGCGGTATGATTTCGTATACCGTGAACGCAGCATTGACGATGGTTCGCACTACGATCCACGCCTCGACAAGTACCCAAAAACATCAACGTCGTCCACTCTCCGACGGGCTGGCAAGGAGAACTCATCACCAGCTACTAGTCAATCGCCGATGGGGGACACGTTAAAGCGGAACAAGAAGGTCGGTGGGTTCCAAAAAGTGAAACAACTCTTCAGCAGCAGTCGGAAGAAGGAATCGGACGGGTCCTATGGGAAGGGTGAGTCGCCGATAGATACCCGAGACGGTGTCAAGGACAAGTATATGGTGAAGGAAGAGGAGATGCGTTCACGGTACCGTGAGCACCGCGGAAATCATCACAACGACCTGCGTGAGTCTAAGGTTAGTGAGATGTTTTTTTAACAATAAATAGTTCAATTAAATTCGTAGACTTAACCACGGTTAGCAAGTGCATAACCACTTGCGTGGTACGTGGTCATGTTAGGTGATTTTTTTTTGTGCCCAAGGATTGGGGAAGTGAAATGCATACAAACGTCAGGTCCCACAGAAAAAAACAAACATCATACATGATTACTTTTTTAGAAATTGAAATCAGTAACATGTTGCCTTGCTAAATGTGACTCTGTATTTTGGGTACAGTTTTAATGCGATCTTACATTTATTAGCAGCCTGATGCGTAGCTCTTTTACATGGCATGTTCTCAGGAGATACGAAGTCTAATTAGACATGTTGTACAAAACAGTGTACACAAAACTTCAATCTTCAAAGGCAATCTAAATAAACGAAAAGGAAAACTAAGCCAAAACAGTCTTACAGAAAGCGCAGGCTGTGAGCTGAACATACATTTAATGGAATATAACTTCCTAGACTTTTGACTACAAGTGACCTTAATCGCTGCCGTTTACATTACAATATCAGAGATGTATGACACAGTTATGAATGCATATTTTTTTTTTTTCACATGCCGGTGGCCTTTTGGCCTTTCCTCATTTCTTGTAAACTATCGTTGTTTTTTTAGATCCTTTGTCATTTGAAATGGCTGGCAATGGCTGAGATCACAACAAAACAACTTCCCTTTTGGAAAACTGTCAGCCGCTCGTAAGTTGGGTAGCCACGAGAATTGCTTGCTGCGCCCCTAGTCCGGATTCGAAGCTGAACATACTCGCTAAATTCAAAGATGTCTAAGGAAATGACCCGAAAATGAAACGGAATATATTTATTCAGGCAAACAGTCGACTCTCGAGAAAAAAGATATTACCGAGATTTCGAAGTAAAGAGAGTTTAAGTAACTAACAAATGATGAGGGGAAAATTCAAATAGATGAGCGCTTTATCAAATTGCGTGATTTTTTATTTCAAACACTTGTTTCTGTATACATGTTAGTTTGTATATTGTTTGCCGGCTCAACTAACTATAATAAGTTAAGACTAAGCAGAAGACAGATTTTACGGTACTTTCAAAAATGTGTACTACCTTCTAATTTTTGGAAAATGAAGACTGTATGTTTCTCAGCTAGAGCCCGTGACGTGTAATTAAATTATCCGTGTAGAAACCCGTTACTTATATTTTCACGTGTATTTATACATACAGTGGAATTTTTTTACACGTGTATTTAGTAAAATATGTAAAATATTACAAGCTTAGATGAATCCTCTGCGAATATTCGTTTAATTCACGTTAGTTATTTTCAGAAGCCAACATATGCTTCTCTAGTACGTTTACGAGTCCTCGAAAGATATCCAGCCTTTTCTGAAATGTCGAGCTTTGGAGCCATTGCAGAAGACGTCAATAGACTTTTGCACTGTGCTCCAGCAATATAGTTAAATACACGTGTAACGGTGTTTAAATGAACTACACGTGTACTCGTGGGTAAAGTTTCTTGTAGAACGACAGATACATGCATAGTTAAATATAAGTTTAAAATCTGGAGCTCAAGTCTCAGCACATGGTATTGACGAAGGCAGCATAGTTCTTTTTCATCTGTTTATGTCCAAAATCTTCATACAAACGCATCCAGTCTATTCGTTAGCTAAGGAGTGACCATTCTCAGACTGCTTCTCTCGTTCCAAGGCCTGGCAATTAGTGCTAAGATCTGGTCGACTTGGGACGACTTTCTTTCATTTAAATTCCTCGCAACAAAATACAGTTCATCAGAAATATGAGCGATTCACTGGCCGATAGTCACAGTCACGATTCACCTTGAGTTCACTAGAACTCGGCCACTTGAAGTGACACAACATCCAATAGAACAACAACTCATGAGAACCGCGCCATTTACGGTCTCCGACTCTAACCCCGACTCTCATCAATCACGAGCATTCTTTCGCGTACACGAAAAGAAGACCCGCCGACATTGACACCTGCCCATAAACACCCGAGCCGCTTCCTACCGCCGACATTCTTTAGAAAAATTTCAATGAAAACCCACATCGCCAACCCACATCTCGATCGTCGTCACCGACCGATAGAAGTTAGATAGAACCAAAGATACAAAGATACACTCGCCTAGTTCTTTTTGCAAAATACACTCCGACATCCGACAGAGTGACGTAACCGCATTCTCTTATGTTTCCATAGTCCAACCCACACACACACACGCAAGCCTCACCTTGTCGCTGGCCCACGCTCAGATAAACATTTTTCCAAAATCTAAAGCTGCGGGGGAGGAGTCTCTCCTCCTCGTAGAGCTTCCAGCTCAAGTCAAAGCTTCAGCGTGCCCGTAAGGCTGTGTGAGTGTGCAGCTTGTTGGTGCAACAACCTGTCTTGAGACACTGCCGCCGAGGCAGTTGGCCACTCATCATCCTCCTCCCAGGCGGCGGCGGTGTGATGTAACCGCGGATCGAGTCAAGCGAAGCGGAGCCGCGTCAAATCGCGGGAAGTGGGCTGTTGCCTCATTCCGTCGGCCAAAAGGGCCGAGTGTGTGTCTGGCCGTTGGCAGTGCACTGTCCTGGTTAAGAATTTAGTGTCGGATGTGAAGGTCGTCGAAGCTGAAATCGAACTGGGAGCCAAGAGTGGGGCGAGGAATGTCGCGGATAGATAGGCATGGGGAACGGACGGTAAGACGACGCTGGACGTGTATTGGGTTTCTTTTGGTGGCGCATTGCATAACCGCCTGAGAAGAGAAAGAAGAAGAAGTAGAAGATGTTGAAGGAATGAGAAGGAGGTAGTGGCAGGGGAGGCACCGGTGACTTGGTCGACTTGGGCGACTTGGAAGGTGTGAAGTGAACAGATACTCGCACTTACGGCCGTGGCGGAGCAGATCACTTTTACTGGGTTATTTATGCCATTTACAGAGGCAGAGGTGTCAGGCAGAACTTTTTGTTTTTCTTTCGTTGAGACCGAGAGACTTTGTAAATTTAGCGACAGTTATGAGTCGTAAACTCTGAAGCGAGGAGGTGAAAGTTGAGAGGTTTTTCCCATATTTGGTAAAGGATTTAGTGCTCTTAAACTGAGGTACTAAAGGTCAAGGTAGAGTGCAGATTCCTTCAGAACAGGCTCCGACTATGTAATGTTGTAATGTTCTATTTTCGCTCTCCAACAAGAAGTAATAAACTTCTGAGCTCGGTGCCTTAAGATTTGCAAAAAAACAAAAAAAAGACGAAGCTCTGCATGAAATTTTAGCAATTTTTAGAAAACTCTTCTCATTCAATTATTATGTGGAAGATTTTGAAAGTTAAAGACATTTGTGTATATCTACTAATTTAGGTAGAATAGAGGCTAAAGGCTTAAGAAACTTATTAAATCGGTGTCTAGCCCTTAATTTTTGACTATATTTATTAGCTTTTTATTTTTCAATTTTTAGCTAGTTTGAAATAAATAAATGAATAACTTATCAATCGCGATTTGAAGCGGAGGCATAAGGAAAGGAATCTAGTTGCTTTTATAGTACACAAACAGGCTCACCACGTCTTCTCTTACAAAATGTATGCCAAAATGGATAAAGTAGAGCTGACACAAAAGCCTTTGACTTAACCTCAACCTCAAGGACAAGCTGTTTTGTAGTTCCGCTTCAGCTTGCAATAGACTGAAATGTTACAAAGTTAGTCAAAAGTTCTTTTCGAAGTTGAGGATTTTGTTTTCTAAAAAAATGTGCTTAGTTCGGGAAAGTGAATAAAAGTACTTTATGCTACATCGCTTATTATAAATTTATATTTTTGACCATCAATACAGGTTTTTGTTTTTTGCTGCAAATTTCACAGCTTATATTAAACTGCGTAACTATCGCTTGCGTTGAAGGTTCTAACATTTAAGATCACATTTTAAAGTAGTAATAGTTAAATTAGTGCTATCCACAAAAGGCTTTTGTTTAGAATAAAAACGCGACTATCATACTCTTAGATTTTCTCGCACATTTGATACTTGTTGATGTATTCTTATTTAAGGTTGTTTAAGGTCTACATTTTAAACGCACACACTCGGAACAAGATTTGGGCATAGAAACAGAATCGTTCCTTCTTTGGGCATAGTATGATTCTGTCCCATCTTGTTTCAAAACATACAGCCAGAGTCAACAAATAATGTACAACCATGTTTTGAATATTCAAAATTTATAAAATAGGTTTTATAAATAGATTCTGTTTTTAAATTTGAAAACGTTTATTTATGTTCTAAAAGTGGTAAAAAGAGTTATAGCAATAGATCCAACAACAAAACTTTTACAGAAAGTTTGTCAAAATTACTTCATTTTTTAATGGTCAAAAGAAAGTTTATAATAAAATTAAAAATTCAAAACGAACGTTAAGCCTGTTATCATTTTGTGTTTAAGATAGCTTTAAAATATCGTTGCGTTGATTCTACTAACTTTTTAAGTCGATTTGGCAAGAATTTTATGCCTTTCATCCACTAAAATTACCCTCAACAGCATATATCTTGTAATCTTCTGTTTACTGAGCTGCCCTTCTAAATGTTTCCACAAATTACCAACCCGATTATAGCCTGGTTATAGTAGATGATCACATCAAATCATAGTTTGCCAAAAAAGCAACCATTCCGTATAAAGTTTCGCTGTATTCTTCGCATCGTTGTCCTGCTGCAACATTTATTTTAGAGTCTTTGTTCTTGTTATTAAGATAAAAGAATAAATAAGCCCTTTTATATTTTAAAACAATTTCAAAATTGGAGGACCAGAATCTATTTAATGAGACTTTGGATGCTCGAAACATGAGTGTAAACTTAATCTTCATTTTGACTGTATTTCATCGAGTCTCTTTTTTTTGGGTGTGAGTAAAAGAACAACAATTTTGAATTATCAAAATTTAAATTATAAAAAACTTTATTCGTGATTGACTAAGTTCTATTGCAGTTCTTACGTCCAGGTGTCATAGGGATCTCTCCATCTTAAAATGTTCAGCTAAAGACTTTATGTTCAAACTGTTTGCTCGGCTCACATTGAACCACACTTACTAACCCTATCCAGTGTTTTCATCCTTCAACCAACTTTCTGTTTATTTGCCCCATTCTGGTCACATTTGCTATACAATCTAAACTAATTCCTTTCCCTTCAATATTTTTAGGCGGCTCCCGACATATCCATGCGACGTCGGCTGTCAACGCCAAAGTCGAGCCCGCTGTTGAAGCGCACTTCGTCCGAGAGCACCCGGAAACATTCTCCTCTCGCCCGCAAGACCTCAGCCGACACCAAGCCTGAGAAGACGTCATGGTTCAAATCCATCGACAGAAGGTCAAAGAGCAAGTCAAAAGAAAAGGTGAGCATCCCCACCACCCCTACTTTCAATCATAAATTCGAAGTTTCTCATTCCATTCAGTTGGATTCGACAATCAGCGGTGAGAACGACTCCAGTCACACCTCAAAGCGCAGCTCATACCGCAGCGCAGCTCCACCGCCAGCTCCGCCGATCCCACCGAAGAATTTCCGCTTCTTTGGCGACACCGACCTCGACTCAAATCCGCCTACAGTCTCCCGAATCAACACGACATCGAGGTAAGTCGATAGCTGAATCTCCTTCGCCATTCCCTAACCTACAATCTTCCTCTATCTAGATCAAGGCCCTCCATTTCGACCCTAAACCGGACGCATCACTACTCCCAGAGTGCCTACCACCTCGACCGGATTAACCAGACGCCCCAATCCGCTGCATCTAGTCGCCTCCGCAGCAATTCTCTCCAGAATCTCGAAGAAGACGGCGCAGATGAACTCGACTCCCGTAAGCGACGTCACTACTCGCGGTCACGGAACCTCGACGACATTTCCGAGAGTGGTTCCGAGACCGAGGACCAGTACAAGCGTCAGCCCCTGACCGCCACCAACCGGTCGTTGTCCAAGGATAAGCTGGATCGCTCTCACCGCCACGACGAACGCAAGAGCAGCGAGCGCCACCTCTCTGCCTCCACATCGACTCTAAAGAAATCGCCGGTCCAAACAACGCTGAAGGCTCCTCCAAAGCCGGCCAGGAGCACCGATCGTCGGTATCACCCGAGGTAAGCTCCCAAAAACGATCCACAACCGACTATCGCTTCAAGTTCCAAGTCTTTTAGGGATCCTGATCGCCTCCCGGACAGCTCCGGCACTGAGGGCGAGTCCAGCATGCAGAGTCAGCGCAGCGTGGTCTACCTCCACGCCACAACTGTTGGTGCCATACCTCAGCCATACCACTCCAACTCGCGGCGGCGTGCAGCCTCCCGCGAGGACATCCGTAAGAACAAGCTGCAGCCGATGACGAGGACCGTGTCCCGGTCTGTCTCGATGCTGGCGCCCTGGAAGCCCAAGCACGTGAGCGAGGGATACGAGATCAACTACTCCCAGGAGCACAATGGAAAGGTAAGATGGCTATTTTCTCTAGAGTCCAATTAATTATCTGGTTTTATTCAGGACAAGAAGCTTCAGACCCTCCCGCGGAAGGCTCCCTCCACGCACACGACCACCTCGACCAGCACCCTGTCCCGGACTAAGAAAATCGAACCACCCACACGGTCCAGACGCCAGCCGACGACGGTGTCCAAGTCAAAGGACGACTTGTCCTCTATCCGACACTCGTCGACCACGAGCGCCCCCAAGTCAAGCCTCTCCTCGACCATGGACACACGGAAGGAAACGCTGAGGCGCAAATGATCACCACCCACTCTGCCACCACCACCATCATCCGTTGTTTTTCTTTTTTTTCTCTTTTAACCAAAAATCAAAGGCGACATAACTAAAACCCGATTAATCACCGGTGCTAATCAAACAGATACATCCAACAGATGCAACCAGCGAAATGCGTAGCCTTTAGTCACACACACACACATATACACTTGCGTGGGAAACTAACTTTAACTTGATAATCTCGTCAGACATTAGTCGGCCTCTGTAAGTTTAAGGACTCACACTAAACGCAAGAAAAAAAAAAATTAAAGGAACAAAATTCTTTGTTTTTGTATTAACATATAACTCTAAAAAATCACACACGTACACACACATATATAAATATATATATCATACACCCTCCTTTTTAACGAGTCGTGTCCGATTTTTAGAAGAATCGTGAACAAATTTTTGTGTTGAAAGCCCAACTGTACTACGAAAAGTTGAATAAAAAACAAAAAAAATAAAAATTCGTAACCTAAGGTGAGGTGTTTTTTAAAAAAGCCTTGGGACCAGGGAAAAGGGTTGTGGACGTTGAAGATTTGCATTCAACATAAGGATAAGAAAACATGCGACTTATCGCATCACAGATTTTAAAAGAATTATTTTTACTCACATCTGGTTTGAGATGTGCTTGAATAATCGAAATAGATTTACAACTAGTGTGGCCTAGTTCTCTCTACTGTACAAGTAGACACATAGCTTTTGATTTTTTAGCTTCAATTATTAGGATTTCACACCTGCCACTTGAAAATACCATTTTGATGATTTGGGTAAAATCTTTGATTATATGTTTGTATGCACTAGTTGTTTTATTTTTTTTATTTGCGTAGTTAAGAATAACTGTAATCAAACTTAACAGTTTATCATTGAAAAATGGAACATACTATAGAGGGTTGAAAGTTCGATTAAAAATAATTCATCCAAAAAAACAGGCCCGAAGGTGTGGTGGACTGGTGATAATCTCTTTACTACCACTCTTGGAAATGTCTTATTTCAACCAATAAACAAATTTCTGGTTTGGGGTTAAAGTGCCAGCTGTGTGGCAGATCTCCGAGAAGAAGCTTATAGTCCTAAAAATTAAGTCTTTAGAACGTGACCTGCGATCCTTAAAACTTTCCATTTGACTGGATTTGAAGATCTGGATGGAATATTTATCTGTTGAACAAAGGCTATGGTTATTGTTATTAAGTATTTAACCAATGGAGGATTCAAACAAGTGTATCAAATCTTCGTTTAGTTAGTTAGTTAGTTCGTTTTGATCCTTATTCGATATTTATTTAATTTTTTTTAACAGTTACAAGTTCACAATTAGAGCATGTTGTAAGACGATAGCATAGCCGTAAAAAAAAAAAATTTTTCAATTATGAATTATTTGTTTTTTTTTTTTTACAAAAATATTGGGTATGTAAATATCGAACTACAAAATACAATACTTTAATACTTTAAGGGGGATGTTGCATTGGTAGAACTTTCCCTACAGAGCTCTGTAGCGCTTTGCACATAGCCCGAAAATTCAAAAGACAAAAAGGCGGAAGGGAGATATTTGACAACCTAATATGTAACCCTAACGACATAATTGATAACAATTATCAATCTTGCATCTTGCGAATAGAACAAAAATGATATTTCGCAAGCAATCTGAACAATAGGTTGATCAAAAACATTTAGTATCCGTCCACGATATTTCCAGCCACTTTCAGCGTATTAAAGTGAGCCATTTAAGATAATTTTGAGGTTTTTCAGTATTAGATGGCGTGAAGAATGGAACACATATTTCATTTCAGACAGCCAACCGTTAAAGGGACATTAAACGTTGACGGCATATTGCTTCCAGTCCGGGGGACGCAAGACTAAGCTGTCTTGCGTCCCCGATCACTTGCTCTCTGTTCGACCTCCCTCTTTTCCTCGAACCCCGGACATGGACTCGAAGAGCTTGTAAGTTGCAGCATTTGTGTACATGCGCTCGATGTGGCCGAGCAACAGTAGCACACGGATTTTTTTGCTTTCGGATTTTATCTACGTACATCTTGTAGAGTTTAAGAGAACTGAGACAGAAGAATGGCACAAGTTCTAACAAAATGTTTGACATCCTCTGCAGTACGCTGATTGCAGACTGTAAACTCTATGTTTTAGTAAAGCTTCGTTTAATCATGTTTTCAGAATTTGTTTTTTTTTTTTTTTTGAAATGCACCAATATAGAAAACAAATGGTGAAAATCTTCAAAAGCTACTCTGGGACATGTTTCTTCATAGCGAAAGCGATCTTAATCCAATGAACCCCCCTTCAAATAAAATATGTTTATATTACAGCTAAGTTTGACACATATCCAACAGTTTGTAGAATAATTATATAGCTTACTTTAGTACAACCCTATAGTTATAGACCCTATAAGTGATTAAGCTCATGATGAAGAAAGGGTTTTAAGTGTTGAAGAAACTAATAAAGAAAAATAAGACCAGGAGCAATGAATTTTTGGAGAGATTAAGATTATAAATGGTCGGCTAGTTTCTTACATACACATTTGCAGAAAAGATTATCTTGTAATGCAGTAAGAAAGAAAGTATTTGTGAAATGCAACCCTATTATACACTTAGAATCTTATGCTATTATAAGAGTTTTTACGGACACAAAAGTGCTATTTTTTGAATAGTTAGCTTCTTGAATTGTAGACTATGCTTTGAAAGAGGTATTTCGACACCTCAACCGAATTGGACGCTATCCTTTAAAACATCCAAAGAAAATTTTATTGTATGCATTTTTAGTGTTACTGTGGAACATAAGGTAAACGTGTATGGCGTATGTGGAACTTTTTTCTTCCTACTTATATTCGCATCGCATTTGTAGATTTATTTTTAAAAATACAAATTGCCGTGTTAAAGTGTTATACGGCGATAAAAATAGTTGTTGTTGAATTTGTTCATTCTGACGGAGCTGTATATAGAAATTTGCATAGCTTTCAGGAAAAAAATGCGACGAACCAGTCTATGTCTCTATACAGAATTTTTCAGTTGAATGGAAATGGTTTTGGATCTAACCAAGTTCTTTTAAATTCGTAAGTGGGTGATCACCGGTGTGACATGCGCGCATTTGCGTGGATAGTTAGGAGAAAGCTGTAGTTCGGATACAGCCTTTTCGATAATGCAGTCAGAGTAGTGCCACAATAGTGTCATTTTTGGGAAGATCGTGTTACTAATTGAATTGAATATCATAGAAGTTGAAAACAGTGAAAATAAACGAATCAGCTTGAAGTGTTAAGGGACGTAAACACTTCCAGAAGGGTGCCGCACATGAACAATAAAAAACTTTCGGAAAGTGTCCTTATAAATCGTGGTAAAACTTTTCTTAACCATTACTGGATTACTGATGTTGTGAAGTTAACCTACCAGGTTCAGGTCACAATACCTCGCCTTGGTAAGTTGGATTCTTAGGTAATTTTTGGGTGCATTTTGTCAGCCGTATAGACATTAACTTGAAGGATTTTTTTTTTAAGATTAACTCCAAAAGCATGAGTTTCATTAGAAATAGACGTTGAATTTTTCAAGAATTCGTGGATGATTGGAGTGACACACACATACAGCTGTAAATAGCCAGACCTGTTATAGTTATAGGATCTAATAGCCTGAAGTCATTGATATATCTTTTAAAAGGTAGACTTACGAAATAGAAGTTGGGGAACACTCTTAATCACTAGGAAATTTATGAATCTGAGTCAAAGAAGTTCTATAATTAAGCTAACCAAACGTAGGAGGGCTATTCAAGGCATTTAAAGGAAACGGAGCATAAAGTTATATGCATCTCAACAGCAAGGGACTATGTAGACACTAACTAGATACCCAAGCCTGGACCTAACCAAATTCAAAACAATCAACAAAACTAATGTAACAGGGATTGGTTTCGAGGTTATTGTTTCTAGGGATCTAGGGACCTATGTTGCAGTGCAAATGGTTCTGTGACGTACGTTAATTGATTCAAATCAATTTAGAAAATGGGTAAAGATATGAACTGCTTCCAACGACATAAATGAAATGAATAAATCATAGAGCACTTGTAGCACTGCACTTGAATCAATGGTGAGATTATGAACGCAGTCGTTAAAGTTATTATTGAGACTGATCAGAAAAATTGTTAGGTGCAGGTACACTTAAGCATACGAATTTTAAACATCACATCTTGTTTGAAATGAAATTAAAGCAGGAAAAAAGAAAAAAAATTGCATTGCTTTTATGATTATGCATTATGGAACAAATTCCGGTGCAATTTTTGCGATAGAACTTAGCGAACATTGAAAAATTGGCAGTCAGTATTTTTATTCTGAATAAAATTTAGGGCAAAAATCTTACTCATAGAACTACATACAGGGAATTTAATTTATTTTTTTATAGCTCCATTGGTTGTGTTGAGTGAAATTGGAAACCAAATTTTATGCCTCGTCCCCTTTCGACAGTTGCGATTTTTCCATTTCTTCAAAAACAGAAGAAAATCACCCCCATAAATGTTCCAAAAAATCACCATCGGTTGTGTTACAAAAACACACGTCTAAGGCTCACTCCCCAAAGAAAACATTGCCTAAGGTCTAGAATGACTTCAAACAAAAGGAAACATTCGCCCCCTGTCGTAAACGATTGGCGCACTGGTAACCAAAATAAATTAGGACAGTCTTGCAACTACACAAATCTCTCACTATATTCCATCCCACCTCCAGTCGAAATTTCGATTAAAAATAAAAAAAAAGAAAACGCCAATTTCCACAGATTTTCACCGTGACTGTTACGTTCCCGTCTCGAAAACTCGGAAACTCGGAAACTGCAGATAAACAAATCACCAACTAGTGCCGCGCCAATTGAGAGAGAAGCGAAACGTGTGTCTTATTCTCCCAAAAACAATTTTTCGTATTTTTTTTTGTTTATTTTTAAACGATCTGTTAGAGAGATTTGTATTTTTGGGACTCGTCTTGTTCTTTTTTTTGTTCTCCGATTTTGTGTTTTATTTTATTTTGGCAACGTATCATCGGAAAACTTTTAAACAGCAACGACGAAAACTGAAAAACTGAAAAACGCCGACTACTTGACTACGGGACAAGAATCCATCTGGGAACAGTGCCAGTAGTGAGATAGAAATTCACTTTGCATTTGCATTTGCCGGATATTGAGTTGTGTTCGGGATTGTAAATAGTTCAAACAAAAGGTTTCTAATATTTGAAAAATATAAAAAAAAATCGATGGACTAGGAGCACAGTGCGGGAGAATGTCAATAAAAGTTGACAAGGGGCTGAAGGCCTGCTGGAAAATTGATCAGAATGACGAAGGTGATTGATATGCAGTGTTTTTGTGATTTATCGTTGTGGAAAAAAAGAAAAATGGGTTCAAATCGACAGTTCTGCTGTTGCAGTGTATGTTGGGAAGTCACCGTTTTTCGAATATAAGTGTTTTGGATATATTTTTTTCTATTCGAACTCGTTGGCTAACCTGATGCTGACGTTGCCGTTCAGCCAACGCAAAGTTATTTTGTAAGGATGCCATTTTGTCTGGCAGCAGCTGTGTTGTCAGTTTAACAACAATTGCATGCAGGTGCTCATTCGCTTTGGCGCACAAATGAATCTAAATCTGCAGCGTACAGAATTCAGTTTGCACAGAGAACTACTTTAGGTAGTACTTATGTACTTGCCTTAATTGTCAATTCATCTTTGAAGTTTGTGCGAAAGAATCTAAGTGAAACTTAACCGTTCTGTGGATATTTTAGTATTGCTACAGGACTGGAAAATCTATTTCGAATTTCGTAGTGCGATCTTCAGCCCTGTTAGTCTTAGAAATGACTCTGGTTATCTGAGAATCTCTGTTATTACCAACAAGTTTAATAACAGCATATGATAGATCCTGTTTATGAACGTTAGAAACGTCGTCAGAAGTAATATTTTTGGAACTTCAAAATAAATGCGAAGCACTGATGATTCAGCATCCATTGAATATTCTAAGAAAACACTCAAAATTTAGAAAAATAATTTGGACCGTTTAAATGTTTTCAAATCACCGTATTCGATGGTTTTTTTTTTCCAAATCCAGATTTTTTTCAAGTGTATGAATGTTTCTTCGCCTTAATTATGTTTTAATTAATATAATTTTCGAATGCATTTTGTAAACTTAAACGGATTACTGAACTTTTTAACTTCTTTTGATAGTGATCGGACTTTCAAAAAATTAATGAGAACTAACTTACATCTATTTGATGAATGTAAGTTATGATGATATGGGGAGTGGCATCCAAGCTATTTGTACTGCGACCTAAAAGATCTATTGTACCCCCTTTGCTGATCTAGGACTTTAAAGCTGCCTTCATGAATTTGACAATGTTCCTAGGTGGGATGTTCTCGAAGTCGGGCCCTATTACATTCGTTTTGTTGATTGTTTTGAATCTGATTTTGTTCAGGCTTGGGCAGGTGGTTAATAGTGGATGTAAGTAAGTTCTCATTAGGCAACCAATCCACTACCAATTTGTTCGTTGAACTTATTCGCCGAACAAAAATAAACATATTTGCCCACAAACTATCCTAACATTCTCTACAAACATCTTTCGTTGCAAAGTTAAAATCAAGTGAACATTAAAAAATTACAACGGTGAGCAATGCTATTGTGACTTTGATGGCTACAAACATTTTGTTAAAGAAAAAAAAAAGATATTTATTTATTTTTTTAACCCTAGTAGGCCCTAATATCCTGTGATTTTGGGTCAAAGTCTCACAAAATTTTTTAAAAGCAAACCCATTTAAACTTATCGACTTCGTTTCGCTACAAAACACTTCGTAGAAATAAAAATATGTATTTTTTGTAAGAAACATAGATCGCCATCATTGTTTTCCCAACTAATCCGCCAAAGTGGTGTCACACATTCAATTTTGGCTTTTATCAGAGCCGCTTAAGCGTATCAACGGTGTAAAAGCGACATCTCACAAGGCTGACATACAGTGGCGACAAAATAAATAGCACACCTCTGTAAAAAATGCCAAGAAAAAATCCCATGTCTCTAAGCCCAACCTAGCACAAAAGATCATATTTTAAAAGACCCAAACTGATGCAGATACTGGCAGCTACTGCAGATTCTCCAGTCTTCAAGTACCGACAGCTTCTATCAGCTACTGTCCATATACTGCTTCAGTAAGGTTGTCCCCTTCACCAGACATTTCGCGATCTTTCTTACCAACTGCGATGAAAGATTCATGAACCGCTTGACTCCTTTTCCAGCCTGCTATATCGACGTTGAGGAAGATGAAGACGATGCGGCTATTAACGCCGAAAAGGAGTATTCCGACTGGGACCTGCTGCCAGACATCCTTCTCGAGGAGGTTTTTTCCTACCTCACCGTAAAGGAGCGCTACTACGCCAGCCTGGTAAGTCCACATCACCCTCAAATCCTCAACAGATGAATACAAATCGTCTTTCTCTCCAGGTCTGTCGCCACTGGTACACCGCCTTCCACATGCCCGCAGTGTGGTCCAACTTTATCGTCGATGACCGGACGCTGACCCGTGCCAAATACAACTACTACTCCGGCTGGCAGTACACGTTGGACCACATCCGGACCCAGAACTGCATGCACCGTGTCGGGCGATATATTCGCGGTCTGATCTTCCGCCCCACCCACAGTTTCAATAATATCTTCCAATTCATGACGCTGCTGGCATGGAGCATGGAAAAGGTGATACCCAAAGGCCCTCGAATAGGGACACAATTTGTCAACGCTTCTGTCTTTCAGAGATCGGAAGTCCCAGAGCTGGACGGCGTTGGATCGAAAATTCGCAGCTTGGTCTACGAGTTTCCCTGCAACATGTCGCAGACCGAGGATCCCGAGGGTATCAAACTCTTCGGAACCGGAGGTAAACCTCGTTGCCACCTCCCAGCCAGTCTCAATCATTCATCTCTTTTCAGGTCAGTTGTTGAAGTGTCTGAAAACGCTGATGTCAAAACTCACGAAGCTACGTGTCCTCAAGCTCATCGACTTTGTCCTGGAGCGCTACGAGGCCAATCACTTGCTGGACGAGGTTCTGGACTCGTGCTTCTCCCACATGCGGTTTCTCAACCTGGTCAACGTGACAACCACTCATTGCCCAATCATGCACGTGGGCCTGTTTGCGAACCTGAAGGTGGGTCCACGTTAAATTTCTAGTGAATCTCTGATGATGATGCTCTCTATTCGCAGGTCCTCATCATCTCCCCGCAAAACATCGACGATGACGTCGTCCTCCTCCTGGCGGACTCCCGTCTTGAGCACCTACATCTCCTTCAGAACCGCTATACCCCAACGTCGGGTGCCATAACTTCGTGCGCCGTGAAGGCCTGGCGAGCCCTGAAGCGCGACAACCCCACGCTGAAAGTCCACCTCCGCGTTGAGTCCGCGTCGGACGGTGAGATCGTCATGCAGCCCGAAGCACCGGTCGTCAGCATTTTGTACAACGCTCCCAAGACAAAGGTGCGTCCTCACTCCCACACGCGTTTGGAGGTCTCTCTATTCGTCTCTCTTTCCAGGTTAAGACCGACTTATTGTTGCGGATGGTGGACCACTACAAGGAGACGCTCGCCATCTACGGCCACGAGCTCCTGCCACGGTTCGTCAGCCCGAAGTCCTTCGACAACCGTATCGACAGTCTGATGCTGCTACTCTGCCGACAGTGCTGCAACTTGACAACGGTGGTAAGTCTTCG
Organism: Syritta pipiens; assembly: GCA_905187475.1. Classification (NCBI taxonomy): domain Eukaryota; kingdom Metazoa; phylum Arthropoda; class Insecta; order Diptera; family Syrphidae; genus Syritta; species Syritta pipiens. The sequence continues at coordinate 69,480,499 of LR994571.1, forward strand.
CACCCGTTTTTCTTGAAGGTTCCTTGAAATCTGGTTCCCACTTGTAGATAGTCCGCGAAAAGATCTCCACATCGACGGTCCTGCTTATGGCGAAGACTGCGAAGAATCTGCGGCAGCTGCACGTGCGGCGGTTTGCGGTGATTCTGCGCTGTGACTGGCCGAGGAATCCCGATTGGACGGCCGACTTCTGGACGTGGTTACGGCGGTCGTCGCGGTCGTACGAGGCTGTGGAGACCGAGGTGTCGATGATTCTCGGTACAAGGTGGCGTTTTCTGAGTGATAGTGAATTTAAGAAGATTGACGTAAATGTAAGAAGTGATTTATGACGAAAATAGCCGTGATTTGTTTTATTTGTTGGTAATGGAAAAGGTTGAAGGTGCATTTTTTTTTGTCATGTGGGTCAACGGATTGAGTACTGGTAAAGCTCGGCTGACTTAAAAAGGTTACCTCTTACTCATAGTGCCTTCAAGAACGTGAAAATGAAACAGCTGGCAAACAACCGGGCCAGTTGGAGATGCATGTTGGTTGAGGCCCAGGTCCACCCCGGACTGTAGCGCCATCTAAGTAAGTAAGTAAGCGTTCAAGAACGTGCCAGGTCTCTATCTGCAGACAGGGGCAACGACTACGTGATTTGTGTATTCGGCAGAGTTGCAGGCCGAATATCAAGTGGCAAGTGGTGAAAGCTGCTTACTTGGAACCTTCACCCAGTGTAGCCACTTTTTTGGCAGGCAAATTTATCTTTTTTGCCTGTAAACAAAATTCGTTTCCTAAAAATTTGTTGTTAAATTTGTTATTGCAATAAGCCCTTCAATTATTTGATAACATTTTGTTTACACAGTGTATCAAAATTTATGTTGGGAAAAAAAATTAAATGGATTCATTCGCGTGATCTTTTCATTGCAATTGCATTTTTTTGCCTAACATAACATGCGAAATATTCATTTAGTACATCTATTAATTTATCTTACTTATTTTTCTGATTCAATATATTTGAAACTGAATGCTTACAACGGCATTACCTTGTTGGTCTCAACTCAACTACAAACTTTAAATTGAAATTGAATTCAAAGAAAGCCATAGAAATGTTCTCAGCTAAGCAAAGACTAAGTTCATCTGATTTTTCCAGCTTCTGAAAAAGTTCCACTTTTCCATTTTTGGGCTTTAAGATCCCCAAAAGAGGAAACCTTTCTAGATCTAGCAAAGCTGCTTTTTTCGACGCCGGGTATTACGGCAGAAATAGCAGACAAGCAGGTTTTTAAATGGCCATTTACTGTAGGATTTATCTGCTCAATCGTTTTTAGTCAATTATTTGTATTGAAATGTGCAGTAAGCTCGTTAGAACATATTTTGCAATTGGTCAACTTGTTTTTTCCAACTTTTACTGAATGTTAGATAACCTATCCGAAGCAATGCAAACAAATGCGTAAATATATTGTGAAATATATATCAACAAGAAATATGTGTAATTGCATGCAATCGCTTACTTTTCTACAATTTTTGTTACCGAACAAATTCTGAGCAAAAAACAAAAAGGGTAGGCAAAGGCAACAATGGTACAAGGAGACAAAATAAAACAGGATATGAAACGTGTTTATGTAAAGCCAATACTATCATCCGACTAGCAAAAGTAAAGAGTCCAGCAAAGAGAGTCAGCAAAATCTTATCCCTACTCATAGCCCTAGTTTGAGTCCAATGGCGAAAAAATTCGCCATTGAAAGCAGCAAAGGTATGATTTGAAAAGTGGATGCATGCAACCTTCTAACCAAGTAGCGAGTCAATCGTGGTATTGTGGCCTGGCGTTGTCGTAATGAAACACGATTCCTTTCCTGGTTCTTTTAGATTCCAGTAAATATAGGTAACACTTTCCGCTTGAGGGTCTAGAACGAGGTTGAGATTTGGCTTGGATAGGCTTTGCCATTATGACCACAGTCAGGCTTTAATCTTAAGTCGTCACCAAAGAAGCGCCATTTTCCTAAGTTTCTTTTCGCTAGCAGCAAAGGGTTTAAAGTGTTGCATTGCTTATGCTTTTTGACACCCCCCAAAAAATGTAATTGCTATCACAGAGATAAGAGATATAATTGCAAAATGCCATATATGGTTTCGTGAGCATTAGAAGGTTAAAATTATTAAAGCTAGCGCCCCTAAAAGTAGTAAAAAAAGTCATTTTAAAAAGTCAATTTTGTATGCATTTAATATAAATTCAGTCGAATCCCTCTAAGTCGAATTATCACGGGACATTAAAACTAGTTCAAGTTAAAGGGAGTTCTGGAAAAATTCAAGTTACAGAAATTGATATTTTTTTGTTAAAGAGTTTTTTGCACTGCAATGCTTACGTCACTGGTAGGCGTCTACATGTTACTCTTTTTAAAGAAGACTTCTAGTACACGCACTAAATGAAGCAAGACAGCAACCCAGATATCTAACTATTTTCAGCAGCAGATTTTTTGGAGCTCAACCAACAGCGCGAAAAAGCTAGGCTCTGGCTCTCAACGGGCTGTTACGCCGCCCCATGTATATAACAGCACGATCAGTAAGCAGAGCAGCTGTTTATACAGAGGCCTGAGGTTGTGTGCGCTGTTTTTGCTGTGAATATCGTCCGCTGCGGATTTACGTTCATATACATAAAAAACAAAGTAGTTTTTAATAAATCTTGAACATCGACCCAGCTGTGGCTCTAAATTTGTTCAACTTCGTTCCATTTGGTTCACAATACAAATTTTCCCACCACTCCATTTATATCGATAATAAAACTTGCGGCGTAAACAACGGTCATAAAACTCTCAAACAGATTGTAAGAATCCCACGACTAAATAACGTCATGGGCTCCTTTTGGTCGCCGCTACTGTACCCGATGCACTCAACCAGAAGTCACCCCCAGCACCACCCACCGAATGCACTTATATTTCAATGTCACGATGAGAAAAAAAATCGATACCCACCCCAGAAGACCACGGAGCCCACTCAACGACGTGCACCCGCCTAAAACTATACCCTATTTACTACCCCATTCGCGACAGATACATTCCCGAACACGCCTTCGGTTTGTTTACTCACAATCGCAACACCTGATCGAAAACATAAATAAATCGAGCTTCGCGAGGACAGTGCGGCGGGAAGCTACACAGCAGCGCGTCGTCCCAATCACAACAACCACTGCTGGCGCGTCGAAAGGCGAGAGAAAAACAAAAAAAATTATGTCATTTTAGAGAGCTACGCGCGCGGTGTTTGTGTTACACAAATCGACTAAAAATAATTCCCCAATCCATTGGATACTTTTCTTTTCTTCTGTTTTTTTTGAGAAAATTTATCTGAAATCAGTACAGTGACTGTGATCATGACCGACAATGGACGACCGATGCAATTAGTGAACGGCAACGCAGCAGGAAAATCGTCGTTTGTCGGTCGGGAATCGAAGTTAGTGCCTTAAAGATACTGTGCCGAGAATCTGTGACCTTAAGTTATCCAAAAATTTTCATCATTCAAATTTCGTTTCGTTTCTATTTTTAAAAAACACACACACGCGCGGGTTTCTGTGGCTCTGTCGCTGTCCAACGATGAGCAAGACGGTGCTTCATTGGAGCTATCGCGACTATCGCAACGTTCCAATTGACCTCTTCCTGTACGAGGACCTCGAGGAGGTGTATCTTAAGGAGAATTTCATTACTCAGATCCCGAAGTGGCTGCTGAACCTGACAAATCTCCGTTTCATCCACCTGTCGGGCAATGCACTTGAAGATATCCCAGAGGACATCCACCACCTGGAGAACTTGGAGTTCCTCGATGTGTCCAACAACAAGATCTCTAGCCTGCCGGACTCAATCGGCGACATGAAGTCTCTACAGAGGCTCAACGTGAGCGGGAATCAACTCGCGGAGATCCCAAAGAGTAAATGGCCACGTGGTCGTGCTGCGAAACTCATTGACGGTCTTTTTTTTTGTTTCAGCCATCGGCCGGTTGAAGAAGTTGGAAATCTTGGATGTAAGCGGCAATCAGCTGACGAGCCTGCCCATGGAAATGTCAGAGTGCAGCCGCTTGAACGAGCTGTCTATGAGCGATAACGCGCAGCTGCTGTACATCCCCGAGAGGATTGCAGGCATGCAGTCGCTGCAGTTCTTGGCCGCTGAGCGTGAGTGCTTACGAGTCATTACTGAATGAGTTTCACGTTGTTTGTTGCAGGTTGCAATTTGCTATATCTGCCGGCGGCGCTGTCGAAGTTTCTCAACCGGGTGCAGGTTTTTCAGAATCCTGCCATCACCCACATCCCGATGGTCTACGAGAAGTTCTTTGCCAATTTCTATGACGCCATTCAGACCGGAATGCCAAGGTGAGTTGAGAGGGGGTGTAAAATTGTTGTGACCCGGAAATGAAAGAGGGGTGTGGTGGTGAAATCAGCAGACGCTCATTTACTTTGGCATCTGCTGCAGAGATTCGTCCCATTTTAGAGTGAGTCGCGCTGATTCAAGGCCATAAAAAGGGTCGGGTTTCGAAAATTACAGGCACTTTCTTGCACGGACGAAAGTGATTACTTACGAGACTTTTTTTTGGAGTGTTAGGGTGTTTATTAGGCTTTCTCAATGATTCGAAAAAAAATCGAAAGCGAAACATTTTTGAAAATCTGGATAAATGAGAGAAGTATTTAGCTAGCAATAAGAGATTAGATCCAAATCGCTTTTTCACAGGCTGAGAGCGCTTTTCAGCACCTCCTTACATCGTCTCAAGAAGATAATCAAACGACACCAAAACAATCCAGTTCTAAAAGCAGAATGTTTAATTAATCGACATGAATCCAAATTAATTACAAATTTAGTTAAACATTTTGTTCAAATTTGACGATATGAGCTACGTTTTGTGTTGTTCCAAAATCATCAGAAATTAAAAATTAAAATGAAAGAATCGGTTCACAATTCATCGCAAATTCATAAAACTGTCTCTTGAATCTTTAGGACAAGATCAAGAGGCTAAAAGTCATTTGTGAGGTCAATTTTGCCCTCGAGCGGTTAGTCTGTGATAAAATCTCCGCCATTTCTAGTAATTCAGTGGTAATTCACCCTCTTCTAAATAATTTTTACTTTGAAAATAAACAAATGTATGCATTTGGTTCATGATATGAGCAGTAAGATTCGTGGACGTAGCTTTCAACCTCAAAAGCAGTGTTTTCTACTGATCTTTCTACTGATTAGGTCATTTTTTTTTTGTTTCAAAAAATGTTGTCGATGTTCGGGATTTTAAATAAAAGTGTATAGATTGGCACTATAAAAAAAAACAATTGCTTAAATGAATTATGGTAGTGAGGTAACCATGCAACAAATGTAATAAAGAAAACAATGAGAAAATAAGAGAAAAAAAGCAAAAAGTAACACTAAATAAACAGTGGAAAAAAAGCAACTCTTTAATTGACCAATTTGCATTTTTCAGAAATACTAGGTTCTTATAAACAACGCTTCTGATCAGATTTTAACCAATATGTCTGCGTGCTTGTCGAAGGGAACTCGCTTGTGTTCTCTTCATGTGAAAGAAATGAAGTGACCAAAATCATGTGATAGAAATGAAGTGACCAAAATCTGCCTTATGTCATTAAGGAATCATTAACTTCTCTATGTTCCTGGACTACAGAAAAAGTTACAGTTTAGTACAAGGAACAAAAAAAAATCGTTCAATTAAGACCAAGAAACAAAAGTCTCATCCTTCCACGATAAACCAGTTTTCATTCCAAAACAACAATGAAAAAGTTTCACACGCGTTATACTACACGCTTCATGAAAATTCTGCTCGTCACCAGAGCAACGATGTGCGATAGCTGAACGTACGCTTAGTCCGTGATAAGCTTTAGACTGACTGCGAAATCTCGTCGATGAGAAAATAGATTCAATAATCGCATGTGGGGCACAGAGTTATAAAAAGCTAAGCGGCTGTCATCGCCTCCGTGGCGCAATCGGTTAGCGCGTTCGGCTGTTAACCGAAAGGTTGGTGGTTCGAGTCCACCCGGGGGCGAGATTCTTTTTAGAGAGATCAATAGACGTCTTTGCCGCTTATTTGGTCTGGTCAACTCTTTGTAATCAATTTTGTTGGATTTTGTTCATTTGAATCATTTACTTCTTTTATTTTTGTTTTTAAAAATGTACGCGTAATATTCGTCGTAACTTCAGTATGTTTTGCGATCATTCCGTTTGTTGTGAGCATCGACTGCAACATTTAGGTCTGTCTATGTACTTTTACTTTTTTCAAGGAGCAGAGTTAAAAGTTTTTTAAAAAAAAATGCAAACGTCTTGTGTACATAGATATTTACTTTAATATTAAAATGTTATCATTGAAGAATAATGATTTTCGTTTGATTTACTTTCTGTAAAAAGTCTACAACGGGGAAAGCTACCGTCTGCCTTTCAACGGGCTGTTATTCCATCTAATTATTGAACGGGGAAGTCAGTTAATACCAAAAATATTCCAAATAAGGCAGAAAACAAAACGTCTGAAATTGTTGAACTTCATTTTAAGAACTGCTGCAAACAGCCAGCAGAACTTGATTGTGTCTAAAAGTAGAAGCATGGGAAAATTTATTTACTGTTCTAAGTGTGGTCTCATTTCATGAAAATCTGTGAATCTGTGGCATACTTAAAGAGGATTTGTATGTAGAAGAAGAAATACCTAAAAGTAGCAAAAATAGCAAACCACACAAATAGAAGTGTTATTTTAAGGTAAACTTGCACTGAAATTTGACATTTAAGACAATGACTTACACTATTTCAGTTGCATTCACAAGAACTTGAACAAATTTCAATCGGACATATGTGATTTTGATTATTGCTTTCCCGATTATATTTAACCATCAATACCAATTATAGAATATTTAGTGGTTAAAGAATCGTAAAAATAGGTTAAATAGATACACTATTTTAAAATACAGTGGACTTTCGGTAATTTGGAACTTTGTGGACTAAAGAAAAATTTTAGATTACCAAGAGTTTGAAAAAGAATAGTTTGAATTACCAAGAGGAATGAGGAAAAAAACCAAATAACGTTTGATTAAAATTCATGATTAATTATTTTTAACACTTGTACAATCATTCAAAAATTTGCACTCTGATATCAATAATTTTTTGTTGAGTGAGCGAATTTTGTCTATCATTGTCCAATGAGTTTTCGATAGTGAGTTTCGGTGAGAGCTGAGTAGAAATCGTTAATTGTGTCAATTCTAATGGCGTAGTAGCGGAGGGTAATTAACGTTTGAAAGAAGACTAGACTGCAAATTGCGAACTCAATCACTCACTCACTCCTTTTATAAATAAACGACAGGATTGGGCTTAAAAAGCCGTTTAAATTACAGACAGTTGATAAGCCAAGACTTAAAATCATTGAATGTTAACAAGCAACATATTATTCCTTTAATTTCAAATTAACGAGGGGACCAGTTAATCTTTTATTTAATTCTCAAAGTATTTTACAAGGGCTCAGGGAGCAATTTCAAACTGCGAAGATATTCAATAGGACAAAATTTGAGTTCTGAGAAAAATGTATTTACATCAAAAAAATAAATGTTTTTTTTTTGGTCCAATGGAACATGGAATTTTTCTCTTTCTTAAAAAATATTTAGAAGAAAATAAAACGTACTCGTATATACTCCTGTTCACAAGACACGTGTTGCGTATTACATGGCACCTTAGACACCGGTACACGTGTAGTTCGTTTAAACACGGGTACACGTGTATATAACTATATTGCGTAAGCATAGTGTAGAAGCCTATTGACGTTTGGGGCTACAAAGCCCGAAATTTCAGAACAGGACTGGATATGTTTCAAGTACGTAAACGTACTTGAACCCATGCACATCCTTACAAATATTCTGAGGGGTGAAGTCTCATCGGCATAAGTTGTTGCATGCATAAATTGTTAGAGAAACATATGTCAGCTTCCAAAAATTTCTCTGATATGATCGTGAACTAAAAGAATAATAAAACAATATTTACACAACGGATTCGTCTAAATTTGTAATACTTTTTACTGTCTGCACATATTTTACTAAATACACGTGTAAATATAAATTGTAAAATTTGATTTCATTCTTAACGAAAGAGGTTAAATCTTAACAACGAAATTATTCCTAAATTTCAAAAATTCGTAGCGCAAGGAAAATTAACTATTGCCTTTCAAATGGGAACGATCGTCATAAGTCTTTTGTAGAACAGAATCTTTATCGTATTAATGATATACTTGCATAAGAATTATTTTTCTCTTAAAGCGTATGGCCCAAACTTATCCACAACTATTCAATATCGTTTAAGTTTCTGTATATGTAGAGTTATTAGTTTGGGGAAATGAGATAACATTTTGCCTAGCAATCTGTCGAAACTTTTCACAGACACCTGCTGTGGTCCTAGATTCTACAAACGATAAAATTCATTGAGAAGCTTGATCAAATCCTAAGAAATGTATTAAAATATACTACTCCCTTGTCTGACAACTGTAGAAATTGCTATTATTATCATTATAATTTATAAACAAGTAATGAATGAATGATATCTGCAGAAATTACTTTTTAATAGTCAATCAATTTTGTATTCAATAATTACTTATCTATTTTCTTCTCTCACATTCAGATGTGCGGAACATCCACATTTCTTCTTCATCCGTGAAAAGGCAACCAATACCAAGCTCATGCTGCCCATCGGTACCCTCGACATCTTCTCAGTTCCTTCCAAGGAGAACCGCATAACCCTCTACGACACGTGTCTTCATACTCTCAACTACGTAAACCTCTACTACCCCATCTACAACCACCGCCAATTCCTCAAATCACTGCCAGTCAAATACATGGGTGACCACATCAGGAACGGCCCAGTAGCCCGCTGCACCAACAGAAGTTGTTTCAACCCTCTCTACACCTCCTACTATTTCATGGTTGTCAAAAGGTGAGTACGTCTCCAGAACTTCCCAGGATCAGTTTAGAGCCGATTCTTTGCAGACGGAATAGTACGTCGAAAATGATCTTCACCTGCAATTTCTGCAGTATGTTTTGTGCCAACGCGTGGATGAAGGAGACCGGGAGCAAGTACTACAACGTCGAGTGGGAGTACTGCGACGATTGATTAGGTGTGTCCTCCTCCTGCAAGTTGAACATTTATCTGTGAGTGAAATTTGTGATTTTTAACAAATAAAAAATAAAAGTATTTACAATTTACTAGAAAATTTTACAAAAAATTGTTTAAATATCGTTAAATAAAGAATGTTATTCATGTAAAGTTGTGGTGTGTTGATTTTAAGGGAGTTTAGTTAAAGGGAGTTCAGATTTTACCTTGAAAATAGACTAAAAGCTAAGATTTGGAGAAATGACAGACATGAAGATCACAAATGTTTTAGTCCATGAAAATATCTTCAATGGCCACTGAAAATAAACGAATCGTCCTTAGACGCAGCTAGAAAAAATTGGCTGCAGGAAAGCAAATGATTTTAGTTCAAAAGAAAGTAAGGATATTTTCGAAGCTTTGAACATTTTTAAAATGTTCTCTTCAGAGAAGACAATGAATAGAGTTAGTTTGAGACCATTAATTCATTTTTTTGACTGTGGGTCTATGTAGAAAAATACCTTGAAAGAGACGGAAAACCTAACTTCGATGCTTTTCAGGATACTTTCTAACACATTTAAAGTGCTTTTAATGCCGAATTATTCAATTATGTCTGTTGCAAAATTATTACTGTTTTCCACTTATTTTTTGTCTGCTTTGTCTATACACAATCAAATAGCAAATGTACGACGCCTTTTCCTAATATTTTTTTCAACATAATATCATGATGTTTATGAATGCAATATTAGCAAACCCACTGCCATCTACCTGCCTAGGTGATACAGAAAAACATCTGTTCGATTTGCAGGCAAAAAACAAACGGATGATTAGACCTTCGCTGCATTTACGAAGATGCCTTATAGTTCTCAGATACACTTTGGCCACACAGTCGCCTAAAAAGACAAATCCAACAAACCAAAAAAGATAAATTGGTCTATCTAAGCCGTCTTTGCGATTTCTTTTCTATACCGTTTAGAATTCATTTCCATTTGCAGTTAAAAATATCTCATCTGACCTCCATCGTCCCGAGATCACCTATAACATAACAACTAACCTATCGGCGCCCATTGGTTGTCATTTCTCTTAGCGACCTCAAACGATGCAAAAAGAAAAGAAACCAAATGAAAACAATTCTCTTACATCACTTAGCAATCATGCCAATTTGCCGATGCTCTCCTCCCTGGCTGCCTAATTGGCATTGAAAATGATGACGATTCTTTTCGAAAAAAAAGAAATAGAATTTAATGAAAAGTATTTTTCATTTGTATTGGGCGTGTTTGCATGCGCAGTATTTTTAGACGCAATTTTCACTTTTGAATGCCGACAGCTGATCTGTCAAACGACGCGTCCGTCGCCGGTCCCAAGCAGAGCAGATACGAATTTGCATCTTTTAGTTGATCGCCACTAAGAGTGTGCGGTTGTTTGTTTCTAGGAATTAGGCGCGTAGTTTTTTGAAATAGTTTTGTGTTTCGGAAGATTTTTATTTCGTTCAGTGGTGCGCTTTTTGAAGACCCATTTTTAAAGTGGTAAGTGATTTGTTTAAGTTAAAGCGACAGCGCTTTTCAATAAAAATTGTTTTAAATAAAAGTGACTATGTTGCAGAATGTTCTTATCTGCTTACGATTTTCGGCTATTTGCTTCCATTGTCAGCAGTGGTTTTAAAGATATTTGCCTGCCATTTTCCATTTTTCGGACAGTGGGATATATTACATTGTGATCATTTGTTTTGTCTGATTGTCACAACGACGCTTCTCTTTGTTTTTGGATAGGCATTTTCTTTGTATGTTGTTTTTCATGGGAATTATTCGAGTAGTAAATGATAAACGACATTTATATCAATGGAATACATTAACAACAAGTGTTGGTAAAAATCGTTTGGTGCTTAACGAGAGATTTTGTCTAGTATTCAGAGTAATATGAGAAAAGTGGTTGTCTCACTGAATCAATGGTTGTTAAAACAACCTACGTCACTTTTTTTAGAGGAGAAACAAAAAAATGCTTTTGATATTAATTTCGCATTCAAATTTGAATGTGATCTAGGTATCAAATTATGTCGCTATTACTCTCAACGGAAAGCTCTCCATAAGCAGTACAAAATCACAATAAAAGTGATTTCGAAAATTGTATTACTTATGTTGTTTTAAGTATCATTGGTTCAACTAACTGCGACCCTCTTAGTTAAAGAAGATGATGATGATGATTCAACTAAGATACACTTGTAATTTTTTCGTCTTGCTCTCAACTCTTTGATCTTAGAGATCCCAACTTAGCAAAGATGTCGATTTTAAGCCGAATGTTTGCAAGATAAACTAGTCGCCCATGGCCATCCTAGTTACGGAATTGTTTCCACTATAAAACCGATATTGACACTAGAGTTCCAGATTTTAAACGGGTATTTATCTACAAGTGTACACGTGATACGTGTTGCCGTGTTACACGACACCTTGGACACGTGTACACGTGTAGTTCACTTAAACATTAGTACACGTGTATTTGACTTAAGCACTGTGCAACAACCTATTCACCAAAATCATCGTTTTAACCACAGTTAAAGTTTGGCCTAAGCCCAAACGAATGGTGGAAAACTAGAGAGACCAAGTATTCAGTATTTAGCTAAGTATTTATGCATACCTGCAACTTCTGTCAGCGCTGGGCATTGTTTTCCCACAGCAAGAAAAATAGGAATCTTCAAACGGCCTCATTATTTCCAGAAATTGTAGATTTTTTACCAAAATAGGAATATTCTTCTAATTTTTTTTCTTACCAAAATAGGAATATTCTTCAACATTAGAAGCTCTAACAACGTTGCAAGTCGCCATCCACATATTTTACTAAATACACGTGTAAATATAACTGTACATTTTTCTACTCTGATAATTTAATTTCACGTATACTATTTGTACACGATTGCACGTGAAATAGGGGGCTCTAATTGAGACCGAGGTACCTACTTTGGTTTAAAATGGCAAAACACTGAAGAGAAAAAATATTAAAACCCCCGTTGTAGTCTAATATTTTACTATCTTTGAAAAAAAAGAGACAAGAATTTGTAATTTTTCCAAACAGGCCTATTGACCAGCAAGAAATTGCAAGATTATCATAAACAAAAAACATGATTAATGTTCTGTTGAGTTTACACGATATTCAATCAAATTAAATTTTTTATTTGGCATTCTATCAACCAAGTTTTGAATGCTTTTTAAACGTAATACATTTTTTTATTGCAATATGGATGTAAACAAATTTCAAAGATCTTCAAATTCAGTGATCATTCTACAAAAGTAGATATTTAAATTTGCTTCTCTACTTATTTTAATTGAATGCTCATAAAATTAAGTTATAATAATTTTCTTCCTTTTGCTGCTTTTCCTCTCTTCTGGTTCAATTATGACTATTTCCGAGTTCTTTCGAGTTCTACCCATTTGGCGTATACCACCACCAGGCTTTGAAGCATTAGTAAGACTGCCAGAAATTGACTCTAATTTAGCAACAAAAGCCGACAAGATGAAAAGAGCAAAATGGATGGAAGAAAAAAGAGCTTTGCTACACAACTTGTCTTTTAAAGGCTCAGATTTAATTAAATTGAAGAAATTGCGGAGAGTCATTGAGCCACAGAAACCTGAAAAGTCCATTCTACCCTCTTATTTTGTCTAGGTTTTTAACGCTGCCCTTATAAATTGCACAACTTTCCTAGATTTGATTTGTTGAATGTTTTGAATTTGACTGCCTCCAGACTTGGACAACCGGCTAAAAAGTGGTTCATGATCTCCTTGGCCTGACTAAAGTGTCTGCAGATTTCAGTTCTGATAAAGCTAACACTGATGAAATTCAAGTACAAGTATAAGTGGGCGCCGGGACTTAGTCGGTTAATTCGTCGGACTGTTAAGCGAGAGTATCCGGGTTCGAATGAAGGTCTTAGGTCTTAGGTAAACGTGACTGCCTGCGCCGTATCACAGGCTCACTTAGGCCACTTATTGGCCCATTGTGTTGTCACACATCCGGATTGTTTTCAATTTCGCCGGACTCGCTGCCTATAGATTTCCTGCAAATACACCAAACCAAAGTATTAGCAGGCATGTCATACTACCTGTTTGAAGCCAACGTTGGTAGTCTTGTATCCCCCGGGCTATACCCAGTGGGATCTGTTTATGAAGCCGCTGATGCGCCTTACATCCATGCTAGCGAGTTCGCTTAGCTCCTTAAAGAAGTATGCACCTAGAGTGCGCTTCCTCGTGCGTGCGAGTGCTGGGCATGTTCCTAGAAGATGGGTTCGAATGAAGCTCGGAGAAAAATAAACACCACAAACAATTTTCACGGCCCCACCGCCAGTGAACGATTGGCAATCTTCCTAGAGTACTTCTGTCACGGAAAGCTGTCGCAATTTGGCATTCGGAGGAGCAGCTCTGGCTCTTCCTGGACTGTTACGCCACTTATGATGATGATGACAAGTACAAGTCCCAGTGCAATTCCTTGTATTTGAATTTTCTTAAGTACAAGTACAATTCCTTGGTATTTGTACTTACAAATTTTAAACACCAAGTCCTAGTAATTGTACTTGTACTTGTAATTCCTTTTTTGATAAAACCTACAAACTAGATTTGTATCTAAATGTCACATCAAACTTTTTTTTGAGAAATTTACTAATAGTCTTTTTGAAAATTTTCCTAAATCGCTTAAAAAAATCAGCAGCAGTAATGTGCGTTTTATCATTACATAGTTTCCACTTGTATGTCTATTCCAAACCAATCAACTGCCACACGACACACGCTACAACGCCACACGCCCTCATGTCACATTGTACTCCTCTGATCTGATCCCTTCAATTTTTAATTACTGATTGGGTTTCGAAGTCTCTTTTGAGTCAAAACAAATGTCACACGTTGATTAAAACCGTATATTTTTATCTTTTTATCATAGGCAGAAAACTATTTCGACTCCAGCGACAAAATCGCTTCCCCTGATGTGCCACGAACGGGGTAAGCAACCGCGTTATCAAACTCAACTCAACGCTACGACATTATCAACGTCCACTTAATTACAAAACATAAAAGTGCTTAAGTTTTGCAAATCAATGATTTACTGAGAAGTCTTTTTTTTTCTTTTGTTTCCTTAATCATTGGCAGTGCTTTTTTTCGCTGATTTTGGATAAGACATTTTGCGGAGTCTTATGGGTGGCTTTTTGGAATCCTTTGGCATTTTTATGGATGGGTTGTAAATATATCGTAAATTTGGTACTTGGACAGCAGTAAATTTTGTAAAAGTCGTTTGGGGGTCTCTTAGGGCACTTGGGACTGGGGTGGCAGTTTTGTTTTAGAGTTTGCGGCAAGAGGGATATTGCTTGACCATCAATGTCGAGAGCGTGAAGTGCGGGAAAGTTGTCAGGGATCGTAATCCTTTCAGTCGAATTCTACGAAAAGTGACCGAGAGCTCCTAACTTGACCGCTGTGTGAGTCAAATGCTGGAACTTGTCCTGGCTGGCTAGTTTCGTGGAAACGTGAATCTTTTTGTAGCGGGTAGACTCGATATATGGTAGTAGCAGATAAATTTTTTTACCTTGTCCTTTAGCGCGTAACGCGAGGGAAACTCTGAGCTGAGATATTTTTTTATCGTATGCTTTGGCGCGTAATCCCGACAGAGACTTCAGATACGCACGTCTGAGACTTATGTCGTTTAGTGAAAACACGTTTGTCGACGAGGGCCAGTTGATTGAACGTTAAATCCTCAAACGTTAATCCTCCAAATTTATATAACGTGGGGTATATCCAAGCAATTTTCTGGACGAAGCTAGACAACATAAGCTGCAGCAGTAGCAACTACGGCCAAAATGTCATGGCATCATGGGTTTTAAGAAATTGAACGCGGCCAACTCTGCGCCCTATTGCCGATGACTTCAGTCTACAAGATGTAGAAACAGTCGAAGACGAAGAAAAGTAATTGAAGACAAAGCGCTTAGCGCTTAGAATTATTATTTTTTTTTTCGTCTTGTTATACAGTAACTAGAAAACATTGGTTTCTCATCCGAAAGCAATTCACATTCAACTTGAATGTTGAAAATCATAACGTTAACAAAACTAAGGCACCTTTATTTCAACAGCTAGTCGATATTATAAGCCCTCAAAACGATCACGAATTCACAAATATTCTTGTGATATTTATCGAAACGACAGAGATTGAGTTTTCCGTGCACCACAGGCTTGATTTGTAGCGATTACATCGTTTTGAAGTTGTGTTCTTTGAAAATGATCGTAGTTCCGGTTTCATTTCAGATTGCCTCATTCACAAAATTACAATGCACAGAAATTATGTGTTTAAAATACATGGAAATCTTTAATTCGAACTTCGTTGTATTTTTCTGCTTCTTATTAAAAACGAAAAGCAAGCCTGTGGAGTATTTTGCAACTACAAACCCGGAATACTGCACCACGCCGGCTACAGTCAAAACCAATCCAATCCGAGGCACGTTTGAAAAGACGATTACAAATCGTACTGATTTATGACCAAAACTGTTTTATTTTCAAAATTCATCTCAAGCGAAAACAGAAAAAACAAAAATCTCTGTGAAAGAACGCTTTATTTGTAAAGGTTTTTAAAAACCACATCAAGTACCTTCTTAGCTTTTATTGATTTTTGAGTAACAACGAAAAGTCCACTCAAAAATATCATCAAAACAAAAACAGAACTCTCGTCAATTTACTTAAAAAAGTTCAATTGGCCCTATTAGCTGATTGCACTTAAAAATAATAAAGTGATTCGTTTTTTATTTTTAGGCATTAAAGTTAAAAGCTTATCGACATTCCTGTCAAAAAAAAGAGTTTGATTGAAATCCAGTGGAGCGATTATGTTGACTACATAATTACAATAATCATCAAATTGAGCTAATGAGATGACATTTATTTTTTCTGGTTCGTTAATCAATGTAGCGTATTGACAGACTTGGGGAGATGACATTGATTTATATGATATTTTCGGAATAAGTCCCGGACGTTCTCTGTCTGGTACGTGTTCATTGATAACATTTGCATTAAAATGTTTATGCCAGTGGTTTTAAGGTTAGAACTTGTGTTTGATCTGTGAAAAAGTTTCAGTCATTGTCTCTCAGCTGTACTTTTTTCATTTTGACGAGCTTCAAAGTCGGTTTCAGCCAACCCACCTACCAACCAGACTTTCTTTCATTTTCTTCTTTTTTCAAAATAGTTTTTGTTTTAATTTAGGTATTTAAAGGACAGTAAGAAGCGTTCTACTGGAAGTGTTTTTAGATTAATAGATAAATTTTGTATTTAAGTTAAATGCTTCGGTGATTTTTATATGAGCAAAAATATTTTTTCAAGATCATGTTTTCGCCTTTACAAATTAAAAAAAAAAACAATCTTATGATACAAATTTTTTAAGTGCCTTTGAATTGGCCACTAAGGGAAATCTAGTTAGAGAATTGTCCACACTATTTCTAACATTTGACTAAATTGACTGAGAATAACAACAAAAAGAATCTACCCTTCATGTTTTTCCAACAAATTTAGATACGTTTCGAGACCTCATCTACGACATCCCCGATCTATGATCTTACAATCAGTTAAATATGAAGACAACCACCTATCAGCTATCGGTTCCTTTGTATGTAGTGCAATGATTTTGAGTCAACGCCATCCCCCCTATTCATTCGATCAGCATAGAAAAACCCTTTTAACTGCCCTCAAACTTGTTTTCCAATTTTCTCTTAAAACTTCAATGTGATACCTTTATTGCCTAGTATCACGCTTTTGTAGCTTACGTGATCAGAATCTCATTTATGGAAAATATATCACATCATCATCATGTTGTGTCAACCCAAACAAAGTCCGAGTTTCCGTTGATAGGAATCGGATAGGAATTATTCCCTCACACCCTCTTGAGATCTGTATCTACACCCTTCACCTGCTAATCAAGCAATCACTCACTTCAATCATTACACAAAACCAGTTTCCACCATCGTTATGTTCTCGATAACCATCTTCGTCAAAACTGCACAGATACTTCTCGACTACTCAAGAACCGCCATCACCCGATCGTACGGACAAAGTCTAAAAATATCCGTGTGCTGTCTAATAATTAACTCAATGCCGATAAATCCTCCCCAAAATCAATAAAACTGTTTTCATTTATGGGTTTTTTTTATCCGATCATCTTCTCCACGAAGCTTTCTCGGTACAATGAGCACACGTTCCTTGACTTTGGCACAGAGAAGTCTCGAACCTAAAACTTACCCCACTCAGTGACAACCTGCGCTATCTTATCACCGCGAAATTCACTCCTGATAAGAGCAGAGCCCCCTGAAATCACGGCAGAGCTTTTGGCAGATGTATAAATACGGAGCCACACTGCAGGCCGATCAGAAAAGGTCATTCCACGATGGCTTTCATCAAAGTCCTAGCTCTGCTCTTCGTAGCATCGGCAGCACAAGCCCAATACAACCCCAACTATTGGGGTGGTCGCAATACCATCGTCCACCTATTCGAGTGGAAGTGGGCGGACATCGCCGCCGAGTGCGAAAATTTCCTTGGACCCAAAGGATTCGCCGGTGTTCAGGTAAGGAGGTGATTTCATTCGTCTGAAGGACCCTCGATTTTAACTTCTCTTCTACCAGGTCTCCCCTCCAAATGAGAACGCGGTGATTGGCAGCCGCCCCTGGTGGGAACGCTACCAGCCCATCTCCTACATCCTCACCACCCGTTCGGGTAACGAGGCCCAGTTCCGTGAGATGGTCACCCGTTGCAACAAGGTCGGCGTCCGCATCTACCCCGACGTAGTCTTCAATCACATGGCCGCCTCCGCCACCTACGGTACCGCTGGATCCTCTGCCTCACCTGGCAGCAAGAGCTTCCCAGCCGTTCCCTTCTCTTCCTCCGATTTCAACCCAACCTGCGCCATCAACAACTATAACAACGCCGACCAGGTCCGCAACTGCGAGCTCGTGGGTCTTAAGGATCTGAACCAAGGCAACTCATGGGTCCGTGATCGCATCGTTGACTTCCTCAACAAGCTGATTGACATCGGTGTGGCCGGATTCCGTGTGGACGCCTGCAAACACATGTGGCCCGGCGATCTCCAGGTCATCTTCAACCGTCTGAATAACTTGAACACCAACCAAGGATTCGCCTCTGGCTCCCGTCCATTCATCTTCCAGGAAGTCATCGATTTGGGTGGCGAAGCCATCACCCGAGAGGAGTACACACACCTGGGCGCCGTCACTGAGTTCCGTCACTCGGCCAAGATCGGAAAGGTCTTCAACAAGGGCGACAAGCTCAAGTGGTTGGTCAATTGGGGCACTGGCTGGGGATTCCTTCCATCGAACCAGGCTCTGATTTTCGTAGACAACCACGACAACCAGCGCGGACACGGCGCCGGTGGCAGTGATGTCCTGACCTACAAATCGTCCAAGAAGTACAAGATGGCAACTGCCTTCATGTTGGCTTACCCTTACGGAATCACCCGTATCATGAGCTCGTTCGAATTCTCCGACAGTGACCAAGGTCCACCCACAAACGATGGAGGTAATACCATCCTATCGCCAATCTTCAAGACCGACGGATCCTGTGGCAATGGCTGGGCTTGTGAGCACCGCTGGCGTCAAATCTACAACATGGTCGGCTTCAAGAACGTAGTTGAGGGCCAGGCACTGACCAACTGGTGGGACAACGGCAACGACCAGATCGCTTTCTGCCGTGGTAACAAGGGATTCATCGCCTTCAACCAGGAGAGCTACGATTTGAACCAGTCCATCAATACCTGCTTGCCAGCCGGTACCTACTGCGATATCATCTCAGGCGACAAGTCGGGATCGTCATGTACTGGTAAACAGGTCGTTGTCGGATCCGATGGCAAGGCCACAATCAAAATTTCCACCAGCGACTATGATGGCGTTCTGGCCATCCATGTTGGAGCCAAGTTGTAAACTTTTTATACAAAATAAATGACTCATATGTTTCCATATCCTTTGCGTACCTCGGAAGTTTTTGAGTGACTTTGTCTTTCTTCCGTAATGTGAATTATGCCATCGGAAAGACAAAAATAAGACATAAAAAAGCTAGTCGTAGGTATGGTGAGTTTTCTGTGAGATTCTATCAAGAGATTACAAGTCTTTCGCGAACAATGTAAAAAAAATGATCGTACGCTCATGTCTCACACCAAACCATGAGAATAAAAAAGTACAACACACAAATTGAACTGGAGTCTCTTATTGAATTTATTTCAACAACTGTGTGATTTTTATTAAACATTGTATTGTTTGTGAATTAATGTATACTCTGCATGTTTTTAACGATGCATGTCAACGATGAAAACGAGAATAGTGAAATGCAATGCTCTTGGTACGAGAGATAGCAGAAGTATTATTTGCCAGCGGTTTTTAGTTTTTAGATTATCTGCTAATATTCCAAAATTTTCGAGATAGCAGATAAGTTCAAAGTTAATGCCGCCATATTATTAGATTACGAAGCTCGTAACACTCTATTGAAAGCTTTTGAATAGTTTGTCGTAAAATTAGTTAGTTTTTTATTTACATCTCTGAGTGCAAAGATATTCACAGAATCGTGCCTCCCCGATGCCTTTTAAATCAAAATAGTTTATAAATTTGCTTTGTAAATTTTCTACATACATTCTATTATCTCTATCTATAAATAAATACTCACAGAAATAGCCTATTACCCGATTGGAAAAGACTTGATGGGACTAGGTTAATAAATGATCAAAGCGATAGAACTATCGCTTTAGCTTTGCCAGTAATTTAAATTTTAACTACAAAAACCAAAGTCCAAAGCATCGTAGGCACGAATGGTTAACCAATTTGAATTTCTACGAACGTCTATCTTTTTATTTCTAGATGTAGTTTCTTCGTATCATTCTGAGCGTGAAATTAACTGAACTCAACATCGAGCTATGTAGCTTAACGTACGTCTTCAAACATATGTAACGAAATTTTACATCAAGAAACTTATCCGATCATCTTCTCCACGATCATCAAAAAACTGTATCCTAAAATAATATTAATAGCTTAAAATAGTCTTACAGAATACTATTTGAACAAAACTCCAAGAGAAAATAATGTTTTAAAAAAGTTTGTGAGTTGAATGCATTTTTAGGTCCAATTCAAGGAGTGGGCATTCGGTCCAACACCAACACTTAATGGAGCGGCCATGTAATGAGCAACGAATGAAATTGTATGGTAGCGTCCATGTAGGCACTGAGCGATTTGCAATTTTTCTGAGTGGAAGAGCAACATTCGTCGCTCAGAAATGAAATCTGTTTTAATTTGTTTGAAAATCGTGGCGAAATAGGAAAACGAAAAAAATAAATGCCAAGAAATTGATATCAGCTATACAAAGCGAAAAAGCTAGGCTCTGGCTCTCAACGGGCTGTTACGCCGCCCCATACAAAGCCGACCATTTCTGTGGCAGGACGACCACAATGATTATAAAACTAAAAATGTTTCCGAAAAGTATTCTTTCTTTCTTTCTCTCAGCAGTTCTTGTCAGCATGCTGAGCAGTAAAATGAAAAAATTATGTAGGCAATTGAAATAATGGGGTCAGAATTTAATGGGCACAGAGTTTGCAATTAATACTGCCAAGACAGTGAGGAAACTTCTAGCCCCGTCAGCAATCGTTTGTAACATTTTGAAGGTGATCGGCTGTTGGTGTAGACATACTTCATTCGTCTACAAGTTGTTCCCAAATAATAACAGTTATAAAAATGGGACTTTCATAAGTAATAGCTTAACGGTGACGCTCAGTGTATGGCTGCCTATCGCTCAGACTCAACGCTTGGTCGCCTAATCGTAATTCGCTTTTCTAAAAACCGCCGGCTTCGTAAGGATGAAAGACCAGCTTACACTTGATCTTCGTTGAAGAATTTGTTTTCATTGCCTTTTATCGTCATTAACTGCTGGCAGTATGTTCGAAAGATGGCCCGTCTATTGGCTTTTACTTTTTTATTATTATTTGCCAAGTGGCCATCAAGGCTCTGGATACACCATCACTTCCATCAATGATAGTAAAATAATGCCGCCAATCTCTGGGTGAGATAGTATACAAATGCAACCTTACCGTGGGTCTCTGGACAGATGGGTGTTCCAAGCAACAAGAAAGCCGACGATTAACTAGGTTAGGAAGAGTAATCCATATAATCTTCCATGCTCTTGCGGAAGCGATATTGGCAGCAAAGTCTAGACAGAGTAATTCAGATTCCTGCAGCATCTCTATGCAGATGTGGCCAGGAATGTATAAAAGTATAAGAAAATTCCTTGAAAACTTGGGTTATTCTGCTTATTTGTTTGCCTAAATGTATTGGGGCGAAGAATTATTCAGTGAACTCGTATAGATGTTCTTCCTCACCTTATTATTGAAATCGAAATCTCGCAAACTTTGGGAAATTCTGCTATTCATTCATTAGCCATTTTTTTTAATATGCAAACTTGATTGAACTCGTCAATAGCCTACTTTGGCAAGTATCGTTAACCAGTGGAATTAAGATAGAAAAGAATTGTAAAAATCTTTGGTGTGACTTATTTGCCATATGCGATGCACTTAAAAAGATCTTCTTTTAGTCGTGAAATCCAATTTATTCATAGATAGATCGAGATTTTCTCGACTACGTGGAATCAAAGAGCTACTGTTAGTGTTTACCGAGTTTTGGTTCTGATACTGCTCCTTTCTCTCCATAGATTTATTTCTTCTTTAACTCAAATTGTCTGGTTTTACTTTATAAATTCTCCGAGCATTTAGAACTACACAAATTTATAATTTTTTTTTTAACTTTCTTCCAATACCACATTAGGTCATTGTTGGAGACCTGCCAAATTACATGGACCAATAGCCGACTTGTTGCTCTGGGCACATTTGCTAGGGTTTAATTTTTTATGCTTCATGTTAGCATACGGATTGCCCTGTTCGCTCCAAAAGGATCAATGAACAAATTTGACAATTGTGACTCTAAAAGCAAACAAACATACTCTCACCTGTCCGCAAATCACGCTGAGGAACATATCAGTATTCATTTGATAATAGTCTTCTATGAACAAAAAGGTTTTAAGTTAACCCAACAAGAGTTTTGAAATTTTATTTAGGCAATAGGACGACAAATGATTTTTGATTGTAAATATTTGTAATTTATTTTGCCAAAGGAACAAATCTACAACTTGGCTTCAACATGGATGGCCAGGACACCATCATATTCGCCGCTTGAAATCTGGATCGTGGCCTTGCCATCAGATCCCACAACGACCTGTTTACCAGTGCACGAGGATCCTGACTTCTCTCCAGAGATGATGTCGCAGTAGGTACCGGCTGGCAGGCAGGTGTTGATGGACTGGTTCATGTCGTAGCTCTCCTGGTTGAAGGCGATGAAGCCCTTATTGCCACGGCAGAAAGCGATCTGATCACTACCGTTATCCCACCAGTTAGTCAGAGCCTGGCCCTCAACTACGTTCTTGAAGCCGACCATATTGTAGATTTGACGCCAGCGGTGCTCACAAGCCCAGCCATTTCCACACGATCCATCGGTCTTGATGATCGGCGATAGTATAGTGTTACCTCCATCGTTTGTGGGTGGGCCTTGGTCACCATCGGAGAACTCGAAGGAGCTCATGACGCGGGTGATGCCATACGGATAGGCCAACATGAAGGCAGTTGCCATCTTGTACTTCCTGGACGACTTGTAGGTCAGGACATCACTGCCACCGGCGCCGTGTCCGCGCTGATTGTCATGGTTGTCGACGAAGATCAGAGCCTGGTTCGATGGAAGGAATCCCCAGCCAGTGCCCCAGTTAACCAACCACTTAAGCTTGTCGCCCTTGTTGAAGACCTTTCCGATCTTGGCCGAGTGACGGAACTCAGTGACGGCGCCCAGGTGTGTGTACTCCTCTCGGGTGATGGCTTCGCCACCCAAATCGATGACTTCCTGGAAGATGAATGGACGGGAGCCAGAGGCGAATCCTTGGTTGGTATTCAAGTTACTCAGACGGTTGAAGATGACCTGGAGATCGCCGGGCCACATGTGTTTGCAGGCGTCCACACGGAATCCGGCCACACCGATGTCAATCAGCTTGTTGAGGAAGTCAACGATGCGATCACGGACCCATGAGTTGCGTTGGTTCAGATCCTTGAGACCCACGAGCTCGCAGTTGCGGACCTGGTCGGCGTTGTTATAGTTGTTGATGGCGCAGGTTGGGTTGAAATCGGAGGAAGAGAAGGGAACGGCTGGGAAGCTCTTGCTGCCAGGTGAGGCAGAGGATCCAGCGGTACCGTAGGTGGCGGAGGCTGCCATGTGATTGAAGACTACGTCGGGGTAGATGCGGACGCCGACCTTGTTGCAACGGGTGACCATCTCACGGAACTGGGCCTCGTTACCCGAACGGGTGGTGAGGATGTAGGAGATGGGCTGGTAGCGTTCCCACCAGGGGCGGTTGCCAATCACAGCGTTCTCATTTGGAGGGGAGACCTGGCAAAAGAGAAGTTAAAATCGAGGGTCTTTGAATGAACTAGTCTCCTTACCTGAACACCGGCGAATCCTTTGGGTCCAAGGAAATTTTCGCACTCGGCGGCGATGTCCGCCCACTTCCACTCGAACAGGTGGACGATGGTATTGCGACCACCCCAATAGTTGGGGTTGTATTGGGCTTGTGCTGCCGATGCTACGAGGAGCAGAGCTAGGACTTTGATGAAAGCCATGATCCAATGACTTGTGTTGCTTAGTCCGTCTTGCCACTTCCTATTTATAGGGTAAAACTCTTCGAATGCCACCCGTGCCCTTATCGTGACATTGTTACGACCAACGCGGCGATAAGATACCAACGGTAGCCGCTAAGTGGGGTAAGTTTTACGCTGTGCACCCACAGAGCGATGAGCTTATTTCGCCGCCATTTCGTGGTACCAAAGCTTTGCAGAGATGTTCGGATAAGGACTTTGGGGTGTTGGTCATAAATAAAATCTGTTTTTGATTTCGAAGTGGATTTGCGATGCGACTTATCGCTGCTGAGTTAATTATTGGTAAACGCTTTGTTTTTAGTTTTTTGCGCTTTGGCCACGCGGTGGGGTGATGATTTGTGTTGGTTTTCTTTATTTCACCGCGTGCATTTGTTTTTTGCATCTTGACAGATAGTGGGCAAGGTCTAAGCTATGAAGTCACGACGTTAACCGGTTAGAGTGATTAATATTGAATTTTTGAGATTACGTTCATTGGGGTCGATAGAAATCTACGAACGAGAGGTTCAGGTACATGAACGCGTGAGCAGCTTTATCAGCTGAGGCATTTTCTTTATCTGATTTCTTGGAATTTTGAAGAGAAAAAGGAATATTTTTTAGCCCATAACGATGTTGAAGGAATTTCTGTGCTCTTCTGTGACGTCAGATATACAGAAAATACGTTGCTTTCCGTTATCGATGTAATGAGTTGGATTAGTAACGTACTTAGGCTCAACCAGCCTCATTGAAATGTTATTATGCCTGGTAGCCAACTAAATAACCAAACATTAAAACACATTCCCCTTCCTCATTGAGTTTTGCATATTATAAATCAGCGACTATTGTCGAAGTAGATACTACGATCTATTTCGACGGAAAATTATATCCACAGTCGTTTTAGCAAAACCTTGGACATTTTGGCCTGGATTGTCTTTATCCTACACTGCGCAGTTTTCATATTAAGTATCTTGAAAAACATGACTGTCCATACTGTTGACGTGTTTTCTTTACTCTCCTGGGGATCGAATCATTCAGGGAAATTCAGAATTACTAACGATTCCTTTACAGTTCTTGGCAATGCTGGCGACATTTACAACCTGATGTTATTAATAGCACCGATCACTCTAATGGTTCTATTCACAAATTGAATATGTTAAAATGCACGATCTAGGTGGTTAATACACGTCACCTCATCGCAAGATAGCCCCACCCTCAACTCCTTAATACAGAATATCCATTATGGCATTTGCCGTATGGCACGTAGCACTGCGACTGTCAGACTTGCATTACACGTCGTCAACGTCCGCATTTGTATTCAAGCCAAAAGAAATTAATTGTTAGTGACCTATAGCGCGGCATTGGTCTTATCAATGTCATTTTGGAAGATGTGTAGCTGTCCAAAATCCGCAACAATTAGACGCTTTTGTAGAGGCTGTCTCAATTAACAAAGTTTATGTGAATTAATGTTGTTGTAAAAATGTATTAAAAAATGTGCATCGTCACTAAAAATTATTTTTTTAGTTAGAATTTGAAACTCATTGAATAAATGATTTGCGGCGTCTATGGTCTTTAGCTTAAAATCTAATGGTGTAATTATCCTTGAAGAAATCAATATGAGATTTATTTCTGACATTTTTCACTTATATCTCTTTAATGCGAATGTCTTCTGTCTCCGCAGTATCTTCCAATAGATTTATGTACTCGCGTTTTGCATGCCCGCCGGATGTTTTGTATTGCAGTACGAGCAGACCGTACGTATATGTAAATCGACACTTGTGTGCTAGATGCTTCGTACTAGCACATCGGTAGCATATAGGTGTTGTTGGCTGAATGACTTTGCCTCCGTTTCTCCTGTAGATTGTTTCTTCTTATTTTTTTCTTTTACCAAATTTACATTAGCTGTAAATTCTCTTTCCTTGTGCAATTTTTCTGATACTTCGATTGCCTTTGCTATCTCTAGTGCTGTTGACAAGGTAAGCTGTTGTTTTCCAAAAGTCTATTTTGTATGTGTTGATTTTTTAAACCGAAAACGAACTGGTTCCGCAGAGCAGTGTGTAGATAATCATTAAAATGACAATCGGCTGACAACCTCCGTAATGCATTTAAAAATGCCTCACATGTCTCTTCTTCCTGTTGCTTCCTCAGGTGAAAGCGGTAGTTTTCCAAAATTTAGCGGACGGCTTGCCGGGTGCTATTTTATCACACAGTACATTATATGTTTCACTTCTCATGTGATGTAAAAGCAATTGCACTTTTTTTTTTCTGCTGGGTGTTGGAATAATGTTAAAGCTGTTTCAACTCTGTTTACCCATCGATTCCATTTAATGTTTTTTTGTATGGTTTAGATAATGGTGTGTGAAGCGATTGTACCACAATTTGATGGCCATTGTTCGTAATATGTACTTTCTTGTAATTCACTTTCTTAAATTAATTTTTGTTTGTTTGTTTTTATTCTCGTCGCCACTGTTATATAGTACCGTATAGTAAATGAGTAAAACACTGGAATTCCGCGTTTTGTAATTTTCTTTATTTTCCCTGCAAGGTCACCAGTTCGCAGTCTCTGAGATGACTGACTCTTCCTAATGACAATGTTAGAGAAGGTTGGTGTGCGTGTGAGTGTGTTCAGAGAGAATACAAAACACAAAACTTGCAAAGTAGGAAAAATTAAGATTAATCACATTTGTGACTTTATAGAAAATATTACAGCAGTAAGCAGAAAAACAACATCCATATTTTTGTGTTTTATAAAATGTGTATTTCTTTATAATCTTGGAAACAAAGTGCAGATCTAAGCTCATAGGCAATATTCGCAAAAGTTCATGACTGTGAAATACCCAGTTCATTTAGACGGGGAAAAATCTACTGCTTTCGATTTATCTCCACACTTTTACGGATAGAGACAGAGCTGCAGATGTTGGCTGAATTTTGAGGGCCCCACGTAAGCCGTTCCGCAATGCACGAAACGTCTACAATATCGAACATTTGTTTTAATCATGCCGATTATACAAAACGTCAAATTTACTGTGGATTGAATATTTTCACATCTGCGTTTTTCCAATTGTGGAAAACGCAATTGTGAAATTGTACTGATGTTGGTTAAGTAGCGTTAAAAAAAACCCTGTTATTGAAAATGCAACTCCTCCGCACTCCATACATTTGTTACGTTTTCAGTCCGCTGATTGTGGGTTTCTAGGAAGAATGATGGGTTGGTGCAAAAAAAGGTAGTTTAAAATTTAAATAAATAAAATTCAACGACAACGAACGACAAGAAATATTTGACAATATGCCTTTTTCTATTGAATGTATAGTTTTTCCTGCTGGCTATGCAACTTTTATATGTGTTCCACCTATAAACATATTGATCTTTGATCCTCACAAAAATGTAATTTTGCGTCCCACTTTTTTTTTTTTGGATCGATAAAAAGGACCGACAATGAACCACATTTCATCCGTCGGTTTCTATAATAGGATGGAACTGCAGTTAATGGGTCGTTTTCCATAACCGACATGAATAAACAAATATATCATCTAGACGTACTATACAACAATTGAACTTGCTATTACATCTTTCCTTGAACAATAGATTTGGCAGACAAAAAAACATGGCCACCAAGGTTTGTCAACTTTGGCTCATCAGCATTCAGAAGTCACATCTCGAATTAAAAACTGCTACAGGTAACAAATAACGACAAATAGCCCCTTTTAGACGGTCAGTTGTCAATTAAGTTCTCAGCTCAGTTAAAAAAGGGAGTGTATTTAGATATGACTCCGGTGTTCAGCTAAGCTTTTTTTTTACTGAATTCTGATAAAAATGGCCACTTTTTTTCCTTGAACATAGAAACGCGCTATAACTTTCAACAAAATCGACCATGTCATCACTTAGTTTCAAAATATTAAAAAAAAAAAACAAGTACTCGAAGATGTTGATTCCATGTCAATTGTAATTAAAATAATGACTGCACTGACAACTGAACTAAAACGTACTTACACATCAATTTAGCTGAAAAGATAACTGAACTGACAACTTATAGGAATTCCATTAGTGTCAGTTCCAATTTCAGTTTCAGTTAAACGTTTCAGTTTTCATATTTAGACATCAGTTAAATTGAAAGTTTGACTTTCAGTCAAATGAACTGAACTGAACCTCTAAAAGGGGCATCGGTCTTGAATCTTAGACCGATCACAGAGATTACCGAGACGTTTTGATACAAAAAAAAAAACAAAAAAGGCAATCTGCTTAACTTCATCTGTTACTTTACTTAAGTAAACAAGTGAGGCCTCTAAGAATTTTTTAGAACTAAGAATTAGCATTTCATAGGAAGAACTAGCTTTAATGTCCTCAAAAAAGTTTCTCTAAAACCTTATAAATCGGAGAATTCACTGGCGACCTCCTGCGATTGTAGTCGTGCGACATTGAGTTTCCGGTGGCGCGACCAGTTGGATAGAGACCTAAATCAGCTGGGCGTGCGAAACTGGAGGCGCCTAGCCCAAGACCGCGCTAGATGGCGGGGCATGTTGGCTGAGGCCCAGGTCCACCCCGGACTGCAGCGCCCGCAAAAGAAGAAGAAGAAAACCTTATAAATAAGCCATTTTTTCGGTGGCAAACATTCGCTTCAGCTAGAGTTAAGAGCTATTTTCACATTATACTTTCACCATTAAGATGGCTGTCAAGAGCATTGTTGAGAGCCCAGTCAGCAACATTTCAACAGTCCGGTTAAGACTTCTTACGGTCACCTGAACTAATGCCTGCATATTTATAAGCAAAAAAGTTTGCTATCGGTCGTAGTAGAAAAATGCAGCGCTACCGAGTCACAAACAGTATCGCTCTGATAAGATACGCTGAGTGGGGTAAGTTTTGAGTTCATTGCGGTGGTTGGGGGCTCTTTTTTTCGACACTCGGTTAATTTGGGTGCAAAGATGTGCAGATCAAGATAAGAGGACTATTATAACTATAAATAAGAGGTTTATTGACTTGAAACTGGTTTTGATCAGTTTAGTTAATTGATGGTCGACCACGCTACCGGTTGGTGATTTCAGTAGTAATCTAAGACAGAAGCAGATGCTAATCAAGGACACGTTAACGAAGTGTGGCGCTTTTACCTGTCGTGATATGCCAATTGACTAATTGGGAACGAATGAAAGACTTATCGATGAAATAATCTGCGTAGTTGACATTAGAGATGAATGATGTGGGAAAATTTTATGAAAGAGTTTGAAAAGTATATCAAAATTTATAGAATACCAGGTTATGAGTTCGCTCTCTTTGTTCTGCATCTACTTCATAAGGGACCCAATTTGCTTGACTCGATTCTACTTCATTCTATGAGTTTTGACTCTCTTAAGGGGTCCCCTATGACGAAGAAGAGAGTGAAACACGGGAATGCGTAATCTCCTATTCTATAAATCTTGTTATATATGAAGTAGAAAAGGCGCTGTAGAAAAATAAACCTGGGGAA
Organism: Syritta pipiens; assembly: GCA_905187475.1. Classification (NCBI taxonomy): domain Eukaryota; kingdom Metazoa; phylum Arthropoda; class Insecta; order Diptera; family Syrphidae; genus Syritta; species Syritta pipiens. Next base: position 69,509,720 of record LR994571.1, read on the forward strand.
AAAGGAAATGAATTGAATGCATCAAAAGCTTAAAAAAGAAACGACCTATCGGAGTTGTACATTTTAATATTTGCTACAGATCTTAACTGATTACCAAGTAGAGCGGAGATGATTGTTGATAGGATGATGTTAATAGCAAATGAGACCCGAAGAAAGGGAAATGAGTACAAATATCTAGAAAAATCTAGTTATTGGTACATTTTCCAGAATACATTTAAGGTACCGTACGTTCTTCGGACTCCATGTGAATAAAGTCTGTTTTTAAGACAATATTGAAATCTCTTCGCAGGGCGCCGTGGGCTGAATGGTTAGTGCGCCGAACTGTTAAACGAAAGTATCCAAGCTCAAATCCAGCTCGGGAAAAAAACACCACAAACAATTTTCACGGGCCCACCTTCAGTGAACAACTAGCAATCCTCCTGGAGTACTTTTGTCATGAAAGCAATTTGCCGTTCGGAACCGGCATTAAATAGTAGATCCTTCACATGTATCAAATTTTGTCGCGAACAGCACAGTGGAGGTGCGATAAAGCTAGGTTCTGACCTTGTATGGGCTGTTACGCTGATTTCTTTTGCAGGGAGATTGTTAAAGGCAATGAAAATGTAGAGACGGCCCGTAGCAAACTTAAAAGACTTCGGTTCTAAAGCTTTGATCGAAAGTAATAAGCCTTTATAGGATAACTTCGGTATCTGTCTGTCTATCTGTAATGGATCAATTTTGGATTAGAGATGTTACTAGCAACGCGAAAATAAATCGCGATTTTTTTCAGATTGAAGGAAAGCTTAGTACAGATCTTAACGCTCTCGGAAGAACTTTCATTAGTCAAGACGTTCTGTATGGTTTTCGTTATTAAGGGGTGGTGCTTGTATTACGAAAATGTTCCTCTTTCTATCATTGGGGTTTAATTTGGTAACTGGACATATTGTGATATGTGTTCCAGATGTTTTTTTATTTGCTGTATGGACTGAGAAGAGGCTAAAATGAAAAAATCTCCTGAATTTTCTGTCCATCACCTGTGGTCAGAAAAAAACCCAAATCTATAAGATATCAACTGTTATGTTTCTTTCAAAAATTTACAAATTACATTTTAAGCTCAGATCCTCTGTCAAAGATAAGCTTTCACCTCACATGTCTTCTTCTTAGAACTTTGTCTTGTTCTTTTCCTGCTTCCATTTAGTCAAAAAACAGTGAACAACTAAATTAGTGACTAAGAAGTAACCAAATTTTGAATCATTTTATAAGTTAAAGCAATGATCACTTCAAATCACTTCGCGTTCGCGTGATCGACTCCGATAATACCAATAATTGACTCAACCGGGCAAATCCACCTTAAAATCAAAATGCGTTTAATATAATATATTGTCACAGTAGTCCTCTTATCATGATCTACACATTTTTGCACCCCATCCACCCCCATCAACTACTCCCTTAACAGTATAAACTTACCCCACTCGGCGTATCTAATCGAATCGATATTGCTTGCATTCCTTTCCTGAGACCGATAGGCTGCTGCAAAACGCTTTTTGTATAAATACGAAACCAAAAGTTCGAGTAACCATCAAAAGTGTTTACCAAACTATTGAAATGGCATCGATGAAGTTCTTTGCACTGCTCCTGGCAGCTATAGCCGTGGTCAACGGCCAACATGACCCCAACTATTGGGGTGGTCGCAACACCATCGTCCACCTGTTCGAGTGGAAATGGGCGGATATCGCCGCCGAGTGCGAGAATTTTCTTGGACCCAAAGGATTCGCCGGTGTTCAGGTAAGGAGGCGATTTCATTCGTCTGAAGGACCCTCGATTTTAACGTCTCTTCTACCAGGTCTCCCCTCCAAATGAGAACGCTGTGATTGGCAACCGCCCCTGGTGGGAACGCTACCAGCCCATCTCCTACATCCTCACCACCCGTTCGGGTAACGAGGCCCAGTTCCGTGAGATGGTCACCCGTTGCAACAAGGTCGGCGTCCGCATCTACCCCGACGTAGTCTTCAATCACATGGCCGCCTCCGCCACCTACGGTACCGCTGGATCCTCTGCCTCACCTGGCAGCAAGAGCTTCCCAGCCGTTCCCTTCTCTTCCTCCGATTTCAACCCAACCTGCGCCATCAACAACTATAACAACGCCGACCAGGTCCGCAACTGCGAGCTCGTGGGTCTCAAGGATCTGAACCAAGGCAACTCATGGGTCCGTGATCGCATCGTTGACTTCCTCAACAAGCTGATTGACATCGGTGTGGCCGGATTCCGTGTGGACGCCTGCAAACACATGTGGCCTGGCGATCTCCAGGTCATCTTCAACCGTCTGAACAACTTGAACACCAACCAAGGATTCGCCTCTGGCTCCCGTCCATTCATCTTCCAGGAAGTCATTGATTTGGGTGGCGAAGCCATCACCCGAGAGGAGTACACACACCTGGGCGCCGTCACTGAGTTCCGTCACTCGGCCAAGATCGGAAAGGTCTTCAACAAGGGCGACAAGCTCAAGTGGTTGGTTAACTGGGGCACTGGCTGGGGATTCCTTCCATCGAACCAGGCTCTGATCTTCGTCGACAACCATGACAATCAGCGCGGACACGGGGCCGGTGGCAGTGATGTCCTGACCTACAAGTCGTCCAGGAAGTACAAGATGGCAACTGCCTTCATGTTGGCCTATCCGTATGGCATCACCCGCGTCATGAGCTCCTTCGAGTTCTCCGATGGTGACCAAGGCCCACCCACAAACGATGGAGGTAACACTATCCTATCGCCGATCATCAAGACCGATGGATCGTGTGGAAATGGCTGGGCTTGTGAGCACCGCTGGCGTCAAATCTACAACATGGTCGGCTTCAAGAACGTAGTTGAGGGCCAGGCTCTGACTAACTGGTGGGATAACGGTGGTGATCAGATCGCTTTCTGCCGTGGCAATAAGGGCTTCATCGCCTTCAACCAGGAGAGCTACGACATGAACCAGTCCATCAACACCTGCCTGCCAGCCGGTACCTACTGCGACATCATCTCTGGAGAGAAGTCAGGATCCTCGTGCACTGGTAAACAGGTCGTTGTGGGATCTGATGGCAAGGCCACGATCCAGATTTCAAGCGGCGAATATGATGGTGTCCTGGCCATCCATGTTGAAGCCAAATTGTAAATTTTGTGTAAATCTATGCACATGAAATAAATATTCACTTTTATTGATTGCATTTTATGGAGTTTGCTTTTCCTTCGTCTTCACTGAGTGTCAAAAGTCGACCCAAAAAACAGCTGTGTTCATTCTATTCTTTTCTTATATTTTCAGAATATTTTAATCACTAGCCTGGTCTTGTTGAAAAATGTTTTCGCTGCTGGTCATAGCGTTCGCAGTCTCGCTGACCAACACCAATGCACAATTTGATCCAAATCAGCTCAAGGGCCGAAACACAATCGTCCACCTGTTCGAATGGAAGTGGAGCGACATCGCCGCTGAATGTGAGAACTTTCTCGGTCCAAAAGGATACGCCGGAGTTCAGGTACAATACCACAGCAATTTCAAGCCGTTGACTTCAGGAAATTTTACTTTTCCAGGTTTCTCCTCCGAACGAGAATGTCGTTGTTAACAACCGGCCCTGGTGGGAGCGATATCAGCCCATGTCCTACACTCTAATCACTCGCTCGGGAAATGAAGCCGAATTCCGCGACATGGTAACCCGCTGCAACAACGTCGGCATCCGAATCTACCCCGACGTGGTTTTCAATCACATGGCTGCGGCATCGGGAACGGGCACTGCCGGGTCATCTGCCGACCCAAGCAAGAAAAGCTTCCCAGCTGTGCCATATTCCTCGACAGACTTCCACGCCACATGCGCCGTCAATAACTATAGCGACCCGTTCAACGTCAGAAACTGTGAGCTCGTTAGTTTGAAGGATCTGGACCAGAGCAAGCAGTGGGTACGAGATCACATTGTCGACTACTTGAACAAGCTCATCGAAATCGGCGTGGCTGGATTCCGTGTGGACGCCTGCAAGCACATGTGGCCAACTGACTTGAAGGTATGACATCTCACTCTAATGCCAGGGCTTAATTCATTCCTCTCTACATTCAGGTCATCTTCAGTCGGCTTTCGAACTTGAGCACAAAGAAAGGCTTCCCTCCTGGCTCCAAGCCGTTCATCTACCAAGAGGTCATCGACTTAGGTGGAGAGGCCATTTCCGGCACTGAGTATACCGGCCTAGGAGCAGTAACCGAGTTCCACCACTCCGCCGAGATTGGGAATGTCTTCAACAAGAACAAGCAGCTCAAGTGGTTGTCCAGCTGGGGCCCCGGCTGGGGATTTCTGGACTCTCGAGTGGCTTTCGTGTTCGTGGACAACCACGATAACCAACGTGGCCATGGAGCCGGCGGCAGTAACGTCCTCACTTATAAGAGCCCCAAAAAATACAAGATGGCCACCGCGTTCACGTTGGCTTTTCCGTACGGCATCACACGCGTCATGAGCTCATTTGACTTTTCCACAAGCGACCAAGGCCCACCGACTAGGGACGGAGGCAAAACGATCCTGTCGCCGAGTTTTAACGCAGACGATACTTGCGGGAACGGATGGATATGCGAGCACCGCTGGCGACAGATCTACAACATGGTCGCCTTCAAGAACGCCGTGGCAGGGACTGCAGTCGGGAACTGGTGGGACAATGGGGCCGATCAGATTGCCTTCTGCCGCGGCAACAAAGGATTCATTGCATTCAACCAGGAGAATTCGGATTTAAATCAAACTCTCAACACTTGTCTGCTAGCGGGAAAGTACTGCGATGTCATTTCAGGCAGCAAATCGAAATTGTCTTGCACTGGAAAGGAGGTGACTGTTGGCTCTGACGGCAAGGCACAGATCATTATTGGAGCAAATGAGCCTGATGGTGTCCTGGCAATCCACATAGGTTCAAAATTGTAGTGGTCGAAATAAAGACGTATTTTGCAAATGCTTTATTCCTTTGTCTCCATTTATTAATGTTGTTCGAATAGGAGCAGCAATTGTTCGGCGGTAGTCGACCTCCTGTTTGAAATCTTATTCAGTCGTCAGCTTGAAAACACCATCGGCCTGGCTTATAAATTACAACAAAAACTGTTTTTATTGTAATGCGAAACAACAACAGAGAAGATTCTTCTGTGAAAAGGTACAAATAAATCACAAAATTAAATCTGTAAGTTGGAAAAATAACCATAACACCAATGCTTTGCTGACTTCTGGCGTCAAGAGATAAAGAAAAAAACCTTTTTATAAAATACAGAACAACCACATTATATAAAAGGTGGACCATCCAGTGGTTTTTTTTTTAATTCAATGGTTATTTCGACACTGACAACTGTTTCTAAGCTTAAAATCGGTCAGTCCATACATTTTAACTCAAACTTCTTGCAGAGCAAGATCTCTATGACGTCACAAACAAAAATTATGAAAAAATAAGGGGCGGGCATGTAAAATCTTGTATTCTGTGTAACATGAGGCAAACTCCTGTTTCTAGTATTGAAAGCGTTGGTAGTGTTGCTAATTGCGTCTTTTTTTGATTTTTTCCTTCTAGCATAATCAATAAGAAGGACACAGCAGCATTGAAAGCAGACTCCAAACAAGCTCCGAATTGTCGTCCTCAGTGTTCTTTAGTGTTATTAATTAAAGTTTTGATTGTTTTGAGTTTCAAATGTAAAAAGTTTTTTATAATGTCAAAAAGAGAGTTTCATAGCACCGTCCAGTTCAGTGCCAGTGTTGTGTAAGCTGAAAGTAAATTTTGGAGATCTACGGCTCTTTGCAAAATCAATTTCGATAACAATTTCTGAAGGGCATTTAATTTTCTTTTTTTTTTGTTTTGTTTTAAGAAGCACAATCATTGATTTGGAAATAATTTAAAATCAAATAATGGAAACTTTGCGAGAGGCTCGTGTCTCTCTCTGAATTCTCTAGCAAAAAAGTCAACGAAAAGGTTCTTAAGAAAATGTTTTTAAAACAATACAAATAATGAATTCTTACATTTTATCCCTGTTTGCTGAAAATCTTCAAAAAGAAAATAATTGCTCGTTTAGCTCATGTTTCTATATGCAACATAAGACAGACTAGTGCTAACAACGCACTTCTCATCAAAAATTTCACTCTTCCAGGCACATAAAACCACCCACAAGTGCAAACACGCAATTTCCTGTGCCGGAATTAATTAGTCTCGAATCAATAAGTTTCTCCTTTTCTGGAAAAGTCCTCACCCATCGTTACCAAAGTATCCAACAAACCTGAACCTGAAGAAGACAGAAACAGTAAAAGAAAAAGAAAAAGAAAACATTTCTAGTAAACACAGAAAATACTGTCGTCGAAAAATATCTTAAGTAACAAAACAATGTTCAGTTAAGGGTTAGCTACACCTAGTTACACATTCAGGATTGTTTATTGTTACATTTTTGTATTTTCTTATTTCATTGTTTTGTTCTGTGTGCCGTGGCGTTCCGTATCGCCCCAAGTAGCTGATCACTATAGCAATTTAAAACTTGTTTACTTATAATATTTTTTATAAATATTTTCAATATATTTTTTATCACTTATCAAAACGGGAAGCAAAATATATTTTTAATTTAATTTTTTTCACATTCCCCTCCCAAAAAAAATTATAAAATACCGTCTCAAAAATGTTGCGTATTCCGGGAATGCCATTGCTGCCTGGCACTCAATTTCGCGATGTGAGTTAAATACAAGTCCATTTTCTTCTTATTGCTTTTTCATTAAATGCAAATATGTGTTTTCTCCTATTTACAGCTAACGAAAACTAATTTTTCTAAGTCTCAAACATTTCTTAACTACTATGGGGTTCCGATGCTTTCGGATCGTGAACCACCAGCACTCGTGAGTCCGCAGGGAGCAATAGTGGATAGCAACTGCCCACCGCCGGAGCTACCCTCAGTCTATCCGCCGAAAGTTGGTCCTAAGCTACCAGCTTGGCTAGCCTACGATAAGCAATGTCTCTGCTTTAAAGCTTATTTCAAAGAGACCCTACAAGAAGTCTACCACGCTCCGTATCTGGTGAGAAGAGTAAAAATTTATTATTACTTAGAAGACGGTACAATGCAAGTGACAGAGCCAAGAACAGAGAACTCTGGCCTGCCCCAAGGTTGTCTAATACACAGACAAAGAGTTCCCAAGCCACCGCCGTGCCAAGATGAATTTATATCAATATTGGACTTGAATGTGAACCAAACCATCCAAATGTTTGACCGGGTTTATCACATAGTCGACTGTGACTTATTTACAAGACATTTCCTAAACAAAGCCGGCATCCCCGTGCCTGATCCTGTAGAGATTCCCACGTAAGTTAGTGTAGCTTAATGTCCCGATGAATAAAACCAATCATCGCTCATTTTTAAGAGATCCCACGGAGGAGCACAGAAAACGGCAAATATCAAAAATTGCCTTGCCATCGGATAAGAAGTTTCTATTTGCGCAGTTCTTGTCATTTGACAGGAAGGTCCTTAGATTTTATGGATACTGGGACGATCGTTCAGAGTTCGGTGACGTTCGAAACTTGGAAGTTTGTTACTACCTCGCTGATGACACCATGGATGTCCGCGAAAAACTTCCAGCTAATTCAGGACGTGAGGGTCCAACTATGTTTTTAAAGCGTGCCAAGCTCCCGAGGGTAATCCATACGCTAGCAATGTATGCACATATTTACCTCGTTTTCTTTGTAGGAATGGCAAGGTCTACCACTCCCCGGTGAGATAACAGACAAGACACTTTTGAACGTCCTCGGCGGAGGACTCGCCACTGGACGTTACGTCGGCGATTGTCTCGGTACTGGAAAGAAAGAAATACCCTGTTACACGGATAAGGATCTCCAGATAGGTGCTGTTATTAACGTCTACGGACGACGCATAGTTTTAACCGGTTGCGATGATTTTACAAAGAATTACTACCGAAAGAAGGTAAGACGATGCAAATGCATCCCTCAATTACCTCTAACCCTTTGTCGTTTCAGTATGGATTGGAGGACTTCTCATCACTGCCGCGTCCGAGCCGCTTTGAGGAGCGTGTACCACTCCCACCAAGTGAACGAGTACTCCCACCGTACAACGGTTGGGGTTCGTTTGAAGATTCAGCGGCCAATTGTAGATCAATTGTGCCGAAACGGCCACACAGTGATTTCAAGAAGTTTATTGCATTGGATAAGTTCATTTTGCGATTCGGAGCAAAACTGATATCCACAATAAAAGATAATTGCGAGAGAATGTTTATTATTAAATACTTCCTTTCTAATGATACAGTTCAAATATATGAAGTCGCGGCAAGAAATTCCGGATTTCAGGGAGGAGAATTCTCGAAGCGACGACGTATATTTTTACCCAATCAGGAGAAATTTTCATCGAAAAAACCGGCAAGCTACGAACCGTATCATTTCTTTATCGGATCTACAATAAATCTAAAGGATCATGTATTCACGTTAGTGTCGGCAGATGAATATACCTTGGTTTATATGGAGGCACATCCAGAGCAGGTGAGTAAAGAATGGAGTCAATCGATTTTTAAATTTGTCTGGTTCGAACGTGCACCTCTGTTTATATTTGTTAAGCAAGCCTCAGCTTCTAACTCAGTTGTCAAGATTGTAGGACTTTTTGCTCTGGTCAAAACGTAACACTGCGTTTTTCAAAAGCTGTTTAAATGAGATGCTTCTTAAAATGAAACTCTAGATGTCTGTGTATTTCGATTGGTTATTCCGAAAAGATGTTTTTCAGGTCGTAATAATTTCTACACCTCGATTTTTAACAAACCCTTTCGGCCTTTAGTGTCAGATGTTCAGAATGTGCGCCTTTAAGCTTCACTTACCATAAACATATTATTGCCCTGTTATTAAGGAGCCAAATGGTTAGTTCCTGGCTATTCCGGTGCATGAACATCTACTCCGCTCCGTAATGCCCATGAATACAAGTTGTTCAATCTCTGTCTCAATATCATCTTGTTCAATCTCTATCTCTCTCTCTAATTTTACGTTTATGTGCTGAGTTAGATAGGTGCTTATAGAGGAATTAGAACGTATGTATATGGGACCCTTAATGTGGATTGGGGAAAACAAATGTGACTGGAGAACGATCGAGTAGGTTTCGTTCTGCAAACAGATTAGTACTTAGGATTTAATATGTATTAAATAAGCAAACAAATCAAAACAGCTTCAAGAAGACTCTTTTTTACACTTCGAAAACAAAAGAAAATTGTTTTCCATTTACTGAGCATGACGGCCGGTGTGGAACTTGCATTTGTGCAGATCAGAGTTGAAAATTGAACTTCTAAGCAAAAGGTTCGAAATGAAACTTCTTTTTGACTTTATAAGGCTTATCTATTCAACAACTTATTTTATTTTACAATCACTTAATGGATTCCAGTAAATTTTTTTTCAAGAAATTTCGTTAATTATTTATTTTGTTGAACAAAAAATAGCACAGAATTTTTCAGTATTTTTAACATATTGCAAGCTGACACCCGATAGTTCTAATTTCTGTAATATTTTGTTAGTACATTATCTTAGAAAGTAAGGTATGGGCCACTATTCGTAAGTCATTTTTTGGCAATTCATTGGCTGTACATACATTCATTCATCTGCTGACAACTCAAAAATATTGACGCAATTGCAGTAAAAGCTGCAGTAAAAGCTGACAACTCAAAAATATTGACGCAATTGCAGTAAAAGTTTGTTGAAAGTGTTCATTCAGTCAGTCTATTTAATATTGCTTTGAACGTTTCTGTCTATTTCGTTTTAGGTGATGTAAAAAAAAAAATATTATCCCTACCGTCATGAACGGGATAACTCCTTACTAGAGTTGTAAAAGAATGTAGTCAATTAGAACTGCAGTCAATCCAGTCAAGTTAATTAACTTATCTTTTGAATGCAAGTTAAAATACTGCGATAAGTACTCAATTGCAAAAGAGTGAGTCAGTAGTTAGTACTAAATCTTTAACTTGGCAGTTAGTTAAAGCAGTCAATTAACTGCGGCACTTTTTAACTGGAGACAGTACTCTTAGCCACTGAAAAGTTAAAAGTACTGGAGAAGGTTTTGATTTTGTCAGTAAATCTTTTAACTGCAGCCAATTAACTGGCAGTTTTCATCATCAGACATCATCAGTGACATTCATCAGTGACATCAACAGTGATATTCATTCATTAATTTAGTAAATAGGCTATTGAAGATGAGTGGGAGATCCAATGCTGTGGTATCACTCAAAAACGAATAAAACAAGTGTTTTAAATGTGATTTAGTTAAAATGACTGCCAGTTAATTGGCTGCAGTGAAAAAGTCGAAAGACTTACTGATTAAAGCAAAACCTTCTCCAGTACTTATAACTGTGAGTTAAGGTACCGCCGTTAATTGACTGCTTTTACTAACTGCCAAGTTAAAGATTTTGTACTAAATGCTAATTAACTCTTTTGCGAGTTAAAAGACTAAAGGAAACTAGTCTTTTTAGTCAATTAACTGCAGTACTAAAAGTATCTAACTTTTTACAACTCTGCTCTTTGCCCTTATAACAGTTAGGTGATTACCGCAGCACAACTTTTTGATCTAGCTGCTAGGAGCTGCATGCTGCTGCTCTTTCCAACAATACCCATATCAAGAATTAGTACTAATTTTTCAAAAGTTTTAATATGAAATTTTCACAAAACTTTTCGAAACTTTTTTTGGGCAAGTGAAATACATCATCTGTAGCAATAATTTCTAATTAAAGCCAGACGAACAGACGTCCTTATAATCTGGGTCCCACTTCCAATAACAATGCAATAACATCCATATCAAGTTAATAAAATATTTTCTTCAAATTTAGGATCAGCAGTGTCTCTTTCTTTAATCTCCAACTATTATAGTTAGAAAAAAATTATTAATAACTTATAATATCGGCAATTTTAAGATCGGTAACCTCCTAGTTTATTTCTGGGTTGCCGAGACGAGTGTCTTTCGTCCAACTTTCATATCTTGAATAAAAAGGACTTAAAAATTATAACCAGTTTTGTTAAGCGGACACCGAAGTAATTCTAAAAGGTTTTCCATGATTTCTTTGGAACGAAACCTTAAAAAGTATGCCGCCTACCTGCCAAAGGTTACCCTTAGTTTTCAACTTTTGTCAACTTTTACTATAATCCGGTATCTAAAAATTTTAATCAGAATATGCTTTTGAGTTCATGTACATTTTGTTCGTCGTTGTCAGGATAGCGCAGTTTTTGTTTTTTTGGTTGGCTGTATCCAAACCCAACTGCTCCTAATTGCAAAGACAACTAACCAACGATTAAGAATTAATTCTGTTTGCATTCACCAAGAATTATAAATTTACTTTAATTTCCTAGCATTTATTTTTCCTTTCACTTTACTTTTGCTCTGCACAAATTGTCAATTCAATTCAATCACATACTTTCATTTAAATTTTGACTGAATAAAACTTTGCGTGTATTATACATTTTTTTTTTTCGCCTGCAGTTCCCTCTAGCTGATGTCCACGCTATAATGCATAAAGTTCGCGAAGCAATCCGGCCAAATTATAAAGATTTCGTTGCTAAATATGTGCCGGAGACAATAAATCAAAATGAAATTCAATTAATGAACTACGAAACTCTGAAAAGATCACTTATTGAAGTTCTTGGAAAGAATATTACCGACCATGAAATCATTACACTATGCCGATATTATTCAGCTGAACAAGAACCACCCAGAGTCTGCGATAGAGAGACTGTACGCGCTGCAGTACATTTGGAAATTCGCCGAAATCTCTGGGACGATTTAGATAATCTTAAGGAACACTTACATCATGTTAATCCAATGAACAAAGCCTTCATTTCCGAGAATAAACTTAAAGCTGCCATTAAAGGTTGTCGGTTACCACTGAGCGCTGAGTTAATCGATGATCTATTTATGGTGTTAATTCATAACGACGAGGGAGATATTGAAGTGTGTGACTTTATGGCGTTTATTAATGTTAGCTGTAATCCGGCACCGGACATTGCTCCAATTAATTATGCATTCGAATTGTGTCCTAAGATTCCGTTCTTACACAAGGGTCGGTTAGTAAACTGGAGTTGCTTTATACAGCATCTTGGATTGGAAGAGCAAGTAGTAGCAAAAGAGTCGGAGTAATTAAAAAATAATAATAAAAAAAAAAAAAGAAAAGATGCAACGTTTATTTGTTAATAAATTGTAAGCCGAAGGCTGGTGTGATTTGCTTTCCAGAGCACAAACTTTGTTTTTTGTATTTTCTTTTAAATAAAAATTTAGGTGAACTTTGTGACGGCAGGTGTCTATCGAAATTTTCGAAGAAGCAGACACAATCAGTTGTTAGTAGTACACGAAACACTTAGTTTCTAGAAAATTGTGAAAAAGAGCGGAAAGTGTTGAAATGAGTTACACATCATCACTTCGTCAAAATATCCACACTTCCACCAGATTGAAGACTATCAAAATGGATTTTGAATGCATACCTTTTATTGGGCACTGGGCTTCAGTTACTAATATACAGTGGCGGAAAAAGTTTGAAAATATTCTCTACACACAAATTGTGTTCTAAAAAAGCACCGTTGTACTTGCATTGATGCAATTTGGCATAGAGATAGATTTATGTTCTATGCTTCAACCCTTAAAAGGGTATTATGTGCCGGTAAGTCAAAGGTCCAATTTAGGAATAGTTAGAACACTGCCTCCTAAAGCTCATGGAAAAAAGTATGAAGACATACATATTCTCATGAGTATTTAGTAAATTCTTCTGTTTAATGCTTTCAATATTTTGCAGAACTTCGTCTGGCTCAACTGCAGTGAATCTGCTTCGCTGGGGTCAATCAATTCTTTCCGAACCGAGATGGATATACTTCGCTACTTTCTTTGTATTTCTTCGAAAAGCCTATTCCCATTTATAATTTTCAGTCATTTATGTTTTACATAGTCCTATAGGTGCTTGATGCATTAAGGAATGAGATAACAGCAGTCAATAAAGACTCAAGTATATTTAACTTAACGTCTTATGGATGTAGTTTTAAAGTTGTAATCATTCAATCAACTCTACTAACAAACAGGGAAACCAAAAACTAAAAATGTGTACCAAACAAGATAATTTCTTTAATAAAATTAAGACTTTTAGTTAGGCTTTAAGCACATTGAATGAATAGCCAAAAAAACGAAACAGGCAGAGTAGACGTAGACGAACTGTAAACAAAGAAAAATAAAAGGCTGCATATACATTTTTTTTCTACACTATGTGTCGAATTTAATGAACTTTCAAGTACGCACAATAAAAACAATAATTTCTACCGATAATTTAAACTTAAATGCACTTCGGACTGGGTTTTTTCTTTTTTTTTTTTCGAAAATCGTATCCCCAAAAACCAAAAACGCAACTTTTATTGCATATTACCACTTCTGCAAAATACTTTTTTTTAAAGCAACAGCGTAGTCAATAAAACCTCATCACGTTAAAATACAAAAAAGAAATAATAATAATAATAAATCTGAATGTTATACCTAAACCAATACAATTTTTTTTTGTTTTCTAATAATAATGGATCGAAGATAATCAGAAAATTACAGCTTCGATTCGGTCAACCAGTTGAACGACTGCGGTTTACGATCCGCCGATGAGTTGATAATCACATTAATAATCGATGGACGATCAGTCAGTTGTTGAGCTTCCTTCACCGCCTTTTGCAGCTCGGGAATTTCTTTAACAAAGTGGCCCCGCATTCCGAACATTTCCAGCATTTTCTCGTAACGAACCTGAACGCTAAGGGCGGACGGTGGAGTGCTGTGGAGTAAAAGCAAACCATCCATATATACAGAAGCTCGAGTAATCTTAAAGCAAAACTTACACTTGAGCCAGATCACCAGAGTTCCTTATGCTGTCGAAGGTGTCCTTGTCGAATCCGCCATAGATGCCGTTGTTGTTTACGATCACGATCGTGATGGGCAGGTTATACCGCACCATTGTCTCTAGTTCCATGCCTGAGAAGCCGAACGCCGAGTCGCCCTCCACGCACACAACCTTCTTGCCGGGGAACCGATCACGGCAGTAAAGCGCAGCCGCGATGGCGAACCCAGGGCCCACACCCATGGTTCCGAAGGTGCCCGCGTCCAGCCGGTGCCGGGGCAGGATGTTTGGCAGCATCGAGCGGCCGATGTCCATCGTGTTGGCACCCTCGCTGACGATCAGAGCATCCCTGGGGATTAATTCCCGCAAGTGATGGAAGACGGTGTAGTAGTTGAGTGGGGTTTCGGTGTTAAGCGACATCTTATTGACTGCCTCCCTGTTCTTTTGGCATTTCGCGTTCAGCTCCTTCCACCAATCGGTGTCCGACGACAACTCGTAGTTCACGGCGTTCATTTGCTCAAACAAATGCTCGGCGAATGGCTTAATGTCGGACTGCACGGCCACGCTGCTAATCACGCTGTTGTGCAGCTCCTCTGCGTGCAGATCCACTTGGATCACCTTGACGTCCTTGTCGAACCTCGGCGGGCGACCGAAGTGAAGGATCCAGTTCAAGCGGGCACCCAGCAGCAGGATGACGTCTGCCTTCTGAAGCGCCAGAGTTCTTGCGGACGATACGCACTGCACCGCGGTATCGGAGACGACGCCCTTGCCCATCGGAGTCGGCAAGAACGGAAGGTTCGTGTTGTCGATGAAGTGTCGGAGAATGTTTTCGGCGTGCGCATACGCGGCGCCCTTTCCGATGATCACCAGCGGACGTTTGGCAGTTGTCAGGAACCTCATTGCACGATGGATGTCTTCTGGGTCGGGGTAGACGAGTGGTGGCGCCGGATGGGCCATCAGTGGTGGGAGAGCTTCGGCTTTGACCTTCGACTGAAGAATGTTGCCGGGGAAGTCGAGGTAGGCGACACCTGGACGGCCGTATGTTGTGTAGCGAACTGCTTTTTCAACGTGAAGCGGGATGAGGGCGGCGTTTGGTGGACGAGCAGCGTACTTGCAGTACGGACGCGAGAGCTCGACTTGAGGGCACTCCTGGAAGCCGCCGATCCCTTCGTGGTCTTGATTCGTTGCTCCACCGATGACAATCAGGGGCCAGCAGTTCACTTGGGCATTCGCCATGCCACCTGAAAGAAGACGTACATCGTAATGAAAGTGATGGTTTGAAATGATTAGTGACCTGAGCTGAGTTGGACTGCACAGATGCCAACACAGGCAGTGCCTTTTAAGTTCTTTCAAATGATTGGATTTACTTTACGAGAAGAAAAAGAAAATGTCCGCAACGCAAGAAGTGGTAATTCATAAATTAAACATAACTTTAGGGCTACTAGGAAAGTTAAAGGTTGTATGCTTTCTGTTCTGCAGCTCAGTACGTAGTTCCTGCTGAATTTTACAGCAACAAATTTCCACGATGTTTTTTCAGTCAAAGATAAAAAATACTCACTAAAAGATCGTCCCCTTTCTGCGTTAACTTCGTATGTATTCTTCTCATGAAATTAGGTTTGTTATATAATAATACTCACTGGGAACCTCTAACTGAATATATAGGCAAACAAATTAATGTCCAAACATATTTTAAAGCTTGTTATTTTTTCACGTAACCACATTCATTTTGTTGAGTTTGAATGAAAACCTCATAAATATTTTATTAAGGTTTATTCGCGAGCCGCAGTTAATATATTGTAATACATTGCGCTCGTACTCTGAGGACTGGACAGGTTAGATTTTTAACAAACGCAGTTCTATCGCCCTACTATGAAGCTGACTCTTAAAAATAAAGATGAACATGTAGCGTGTGTGAGAACGACTCCAACTGCAGTGTTGGAGGCAATTTTAAACTTCTGATAATTGTACATTGCCTTACAAATTGAGGCTGCTAAGTAATGCATTGCTTTACAAAGAACCTAAAACCATAAAATTGGGAATCACGTGAGGCATTGTGACATACTAAAAAAATCGACAACATTTGGGCTCTTATAAGAGTTAGTGACTTGATAACTCCTAAATCAAACTTTAACCCTCCACTGCACAAGTAGACAGTTTTTTATTTGTTAACGGTAGCTACTAAAAATTTGTAACTGCTACACTACACTACACTACACACATCATTTTAACAGTTAAGATTAGATCTTTGATTATGCGTTTTTATATGCTTGCTGTATTTTTTTTATTTGCGTAGAGAATAACTGCAGTTAAACTAAACAGTTTGTTATGAAATGGTGCGTTCAGTAGAGGTTACAAGGCAAAACTCTAAATATGCCGAAAAAAACTACACATCAAAACTAATCTGGGTGTAAGGAAATGAAAATCACGAGGCGAACATGAAGGCAGGCATACTAGCTAAGAGAAGAGCTTCGATACCATTTATGGCTCCCCCCCTTTATGGGTTCAATAGTTTCACTTTTTGAAAAATCTTAGTTTTAAGTGTCAAAACACTTGCCATAGTTTAGTCATAATTTTGAATATTTACAATACATTCATAGCGTAACATTACATTCGACGGCGTAACAGCCCATTGAGGGCCAGAGCCTAGCTAATTATATTTACAATAACTTTCCTGAATAATAAAGATTAACATCACTAAACGACAACTATTTGAATAAAACGTAGTTCATTTCAGAGGCGAATGCAAATTATTTCATAGAATTTTTCAAATGTTTGTTTTATGGAGTTTAATGAAGTTCTGAATCTGAACGGATTCATTCTAAGCTAAAGTGCTATGTGAAATGCAGGTATTACCTCCACAAGATGGTTCTCATCGGCACAAAAATCAGCAGACACTATGGAGGCTATAGAAAAGTTATCAACCACATGACCAAGCCTTGCATTAATCAATCAGCAAAATAATTGTAACAGTGATTGACTTTTAGTATATTCCAACTGGGGATGTCGTCAAATTTAAGTAGACAGCACTCAAATCCTGGACAAAAGAGGATGTGCAATAGATCTTTGAAATCGTAGCACAATGACACTCCAACTTCTCCAATTTATTTTAAGTGTCAGTAATTTCACACGATTATTTTAGGAATTAATAAAAATGCAATCACCCCGACCGTTCGAAAGACCCACGATGATAGGGTTGGACCAAGTACATAAGTTCGACTGGCTACGCTTGATCATACCTCGTGATGAGTTAGAGTCGGTGGAGGATCAAATTGCCTGGAGATATCTTCTGCGTGCATTGCGCTCACGACCCTGTTAGTGGAATACGCGATCAAGAAGATGATGATAAACACGTATAAGTAAGATTTTTGTTTTATTTACAATCAACAGGCTTGTTCTGGTCCCCGGCATGAGGAAAAGTATACATTTCAACCCCATCACAACGAACCCTCTTTATACCGGACAGTCTTAATGGCTCCGAGAGTGTCCGCTATCGAGAGGTTTCACTGTATTAGATTTCCTTTTTCTTTGTCTATGGTGAAAAACAATTTTGCTTTTTCCTTAGTTCTTAGTCATTTGAATATATAAATGATTCAACAGGATGTTTACAAAGGTTTTTTCATCTTGTTGTGTTCAACCACCAACATTTATTTCATGAATTTTCATTTGTTTAGTTAAAGTCAATAATTTTCAGTATGAACTGCGTTATGCTAAATGACCGTTTTGAGTTCAAAGGAGAAAAAAAATCCTTTGGTCAGCAGGCACGCACCTAAGACACCTAAGAGTTTGAATGGCAGAGGAAATCAAAGACAAGAAGTCAAAGACACTCAATGTCGCTGAGACGTAAAGGTGGTAAGTTAAAAAATTATCTTAGAAATCAATTGACTTCATGCCTTCGATTCTTCAATTCAATTATTTACTTTAGGACTTAACCCTTGACCGAACGCACGATTTTTAATGACAAACTATTTAGTTTAACTGCAGCAATTATCAACATAGCAATTAAAAAAACTAAAAATTCATAAGAACACATAAACAAAGATTTAATCACTTAAAATCGCTTACAACGACATCGACTAAAACAACGTATCGGTGATAACAACCAAATTCGTAGGCCCCGTCTGAGACGGGCAAATAAATTGGCTTGGTATTAATTCACTTGATTAAAGCAAATCGAACTATTTTTTCGTCGTAAAAACCATATTATTATTTTCATTATTTGCTTATTATTATTTATATAAAACAAACTTTATTTTATACTAACCAAAATTTGAAAAGATGAAGATTATTTAAAGTTACGCCACTGTATGTAGCTTGATATTGGTTACTGCCTCAAACAACGAAGTTCGTCAGCCCCTTAAAGATCGTCATATCCGTCATATTTTGACATGCACATGCACATTTAAAATTAAAGCTGTATTTTCCAATAGCATTGCAAACCCAAATATGCCAGTTTGTGCAGTAACCCTGTGGGTTAAAAGGTTTAAGTTTAAACACAAAAATTAGCATTCCTTGAAGTCTTTGTTTGTATCAATCCTTTGCACCGCTCTTAAATCAAAGCCTTTGGAATTTTAAAACATTAATTGAAATCACTTTAAAGTCATTGCCATTCACTTGGCGTCAACAGCATTTAGTTGAATTCGTTGGGAACTCACAAATTTTCCTTTGTCATTAGCGAAATACCTTTAAGAAAACTAATAAGTACTAGTAAATATTGAAAGACAGATAACCAGCAAAAAAATCAACAAGAGCTTTATTCACGGGGTGCCACTTCAGTCAACAAACAATCAAAAGCACTAGAAGTTTGGTTATCTCTGAATCTTCTTTCAGGCTGAGGCAACTCTGTAACACGTTGCAACTGCATTTAAATCGTATCTTTCTTTTTAAAAACGTGGACGGAGACGAAAATTTCTCCAAAACGATTTGCTTCTATTGACAAACATTCTTTCGATACAACGATTGTCTTAGTCCTCGACGTGGCTCGAAAATTTTTCACCTGCAAGAGGCAAAGGAACTTAACGCATCTCTTCTGACAAAGAGTGAGTTCATAAAAGCAACATTGCAGCGATCCTGAAAAGCATTCCGTTTATAATCGCTTTGCAGGACTACCGCTGTGTTGTTTTAAAAGACCCACCCAAACTTGTGCATATCCTGTCTGACTGAGAGTTCGTCAACCTTCTGCGTATTGCGGTGACAGTGAAAAAGACAAATCCATATGGGCAACACTTCTAAAACTCCTGTCCAAAAAGTTCTTTGACCTTTGACAGTCGTGACACAGAAAGGTTCGACTGCACTTAAAACTCAATCAAGTTTTCCTACTCTCTCGCGACACGCTCAACCCGCCGCCGTAATTTCACGTGGAACTTCGAAAGAAAGACAACAACAGAGCATCTAATTGTTTTGTTTAGACCATGCGAACCGCCTGAACCTACTTTCCGAACTTGCGTGACGTCGACTCGTCCAAAAAAACTCAGCCAGCAATCTGATCCAACCTTCAATTATCAAAAAATTTCAACCGCTTATCTTCGTGACTAAGCATGTGATTATTCCAAAAATAACTTTCCCCACACGGCCGAACTCTGTGTGGGCCATCAAACTTCAGACGAGAGGTCACCGAAAATCTCCCACCACACCAAACACAACGAAACAGTAAACAAAACCGCATCTCCTTTTCTTCTCACCTGTCACATGCAGCAATCCGGGCCCGGAGACCACCAAGCATACTCCCGGCTTCCCCGTCAAGTAGCCGATCGCTTGGGCGGCATAACAGGCAGCCTGCTCGTTGCGCATTCCGATGTACTTCAGCCCGGCGGCCTGCATGGCCATGGACAACTCCACAACGGGTATTCCGATGATGCCGAATACATACTCGACGCCCTATGACGAAAAAAGGGAGAGACAAGCAAACAAAGAACTTTTATTTTAGCAGCGACATGGACACAAACATGAATGTGAACATAGACCCCCGCGAGCGAGTCGAGGGTCAAACTTCGTTCGTGCTGCGACAAAATTATGTCGCAATCTTTGAGATTAACAAAAAAAGCACTTTTATCGGAGCACTGATAGCGGGCAAATCTGTTGAACTTTGTTCGTGTTTTTTTATTCGATAAAAACTGAGGTGAGATTCTCAATGACTCGAGAGTAATTGCAATTTAGGATTTTTTGATTTTTCACAATTTCCAATTGAGATGCACTTACCTGGGCCTTTAGGCTTTCAGCGATAACTGTTATTGCGTCGACCTCGGACATTGTGCGGTGTGATTCGCGATTTCACTGGGCGGGTTTTGGAAATTTGCTTCAAGTGTTTTTCTGCCCAGGGAAGGGGTGAATGGCGAGTGGTGAAAGAAAACTTAAGAATTTTCTGGGACTAAAAAGACGAGACACTTGTTAGCACGTCGCTGGAGCTCAGCTGTTTGACGTTTCGGAGAGACGGCGTGTCAGTTTTGGCAGCGGCGGCGAAAACTCGGTAGAGGTCTGACGTCAACTTTGGGGTCTCTTTCGCTCTGGTGGATAGTAGCGGCAGAGTTTGCCGTAGTAGAGAGTTGTGGAAGTATGTTGGGTGGCTGAGCTAAGCATGGTTCGGAACCAAAAATATGATGGCTCCTTCCACATCCGGAGAGCCGTTAGATTTTCAATATGAGAAACTGAGTTGGAGTGAAAGAGGAAAGTTTTGCGACGCGTCTGCTTAAGCCTTTCAGTACAAGTTACCATATGGTAACACTTTTTTAAGCCCCCAAACCTAAAATTTCCATAGAGAACGATACTGCCGTCTCCTTTGTATGATTTTACATGAAAAATGCTGCTTACGCGAAACGCTGTTGAATCGGAAGGAGGTATTTTCGCACAAAGTGGTTGCAATTGCTCATTTGCGTGGTAGGTGTTTTCAACTCTTTACTTTTTCAAAACGAAACATATTTAATTAGTGGAATGTTTTTTTAATACAAGTCCTTTCTATTTCCTATCGATTCCATAGACTTTAGGGAAATTTGTTAATTGGGACGTGTTTTGTTTTGTTACTATGTGGTACCTTTGTATGTTTAAGTAGCAAAAGTTTCGCAAGTTTAAATGTTACCATACCGTAACAAATCACATTTTGATTGGATATTTTGTCTAAACTTCGGTTTAGTTAGCAGAAAATCATTTGAAAGAAGAAGAAAACAAAGCTCCTGCTACGTTCTGCTAACTCCGATGTGTAGAGTTTTGAAGTAAGGTGAGTGGAAATTTAAAAATTAAAAAAGGTGAACAGGTAAAAGCTCGGAAGACGAACTAGAAGAGGCATTAGAAAATCTTAGCCAGCCTTCTATATCAGCCAGCAAGTATAGGTGGGGAGAATTCTTCTGGTAAAAGAATACATCGAAGCCACCTAATATTACTTTGACGAAGAAGTTTCATAAAGAAGTCACTGTCTTTATGAACTATGCTCCAGTATTTTCAAGAGTATTTCAATGATGAAGTGTAAAGAGAAAAGAAACCTAGCTAGGGACGGAGCGCTAATCAAAGGAACCTAGCTAGAGATGGAGCGCTGACCAGCGTTAAATTAGTTGAAATCAAGAAACAAGTGCAATGATATTTGCAGGAATAGTAAATTATTTCAGAAGAAACATGTATTGGATTTTATTTCAATATGTTGGAGCTGGCTATGTATAACGTATGGCTGGAATACAAAAGAGACTATGATCAAGCCAAAACTCTTCCAAAAGATCTAATGAATATTCTTGCTTTCCGAGACAAGATTGCTAATGGCACCTTGACTGAAATAAAAATCCGAGCAACAAGGAAACGAGAAAGACCATCGGCAAATCATGATGATGACCATGCGGCTTTCAATCGCACGATCTTGGAAGCCAATTCATGGATCCGTAACTTGGAAACTACTTCAATAAATCAATTGTGCACACGAAACAGTTTTTTTGGATGTAACAGTGTCTCAAAAAACACTTGAGGATTATCATCACTCCAAATACGGCAGTTTTGTTTATTGACATATCCATTCAACCAAAAGTGAGCTTCATCGCTAAACAAAAATTACCTTATGAAAATTGGGAACAGAACCATGATTTTCAAGATGAATTTTCACAATTTGGAAGCGTTGTTCAGGTTGTTCAGTCCATTCATTCTGAAACGCCAAACCAAACTAAAAATAAATCACTTGACAGCTGACAAAATGGCTTCCTGTTAAAATAGTGTTGTCGACTTAAAGTTCTATAGCTCAAAAGTATAAAGGGCAAAAAAAAATTTCAATAATATAAGCAAACTGTTCTGAAAAAAGATTCACACCTTGCAATTTGCTTGATGATATGCTTGACGATCAAAATTAATGCCTAGGTTCATATTATACAACTTCTTGACAGACTTCATTTGCAATAAAAATTTTGAAACATCAACACGGGTGCGCGTGCTCTTGTTGCGGCTATAATTTATAATAAAATACTTGAAAATGAGGAAAAAGTACAACATAGAAAGATGTATTTCCATACTTCTCAATTAACACAAAACAATTTTTCTGATTATTCCATCCGCTTAAGCTCGATGTTCACTCTCTGAAGTCAAAAATAAAGTTGTACGTCAGCTGTTCACACGTTACAATTTCTCACCAAGCATTTGAAAAAGTTGAAAAAATTAAACTGCGGACAAATTGAAAGAGCGTACACACACTTAGGTGTGAACCCCTCAAATCTCCCCTAATATAGAGGATGTGTCACAATTAAGAATATAACATACATTTTTAGCAGCTCTGAACAATTCTAGACTGGCGCTAAATATTAAGTGGCAAGCAGGAATTGAAATGTTCTAATCGTTCATACTTTTTTTTATCTTGTAAGTTAAAGGCACCATTCTGTGTGTCCCAGAGTTCAAATGAACTCTGGGACACTAAAGCTGTCGAAATTCTTTACCGTGACCAAAACCTGATTAGTGAGTCACTTGCCACCTGGAGATGATGGTTGAACTCGTTTTCCATTCAATCG
This sequence comes from Syritta pipiens, assembly GCA_905187475.1. Taxonomy (NCBI): domain Eukaryota; kingdom Metazoa; phylum Arthropoda; class Insecta; order Diptera; family Syrphidae; genus Syritta; species Syritta pipiens. Next base: position 69,532,494 of record LR994571.1, read on the forward strand.
AAAAATTTACAATTAACACGTCGCGGTAGAAAGATCGTCAAAGAAATCCTTGGCCCAAGATAAATTCCCAGCCACAAATTCAAGGCGCCCAAATACGACCAAAAGAGAAATGAACACATGTCGTCGCTCATGCATTTTTCAATTTCAATGGCACAAAACGGTTTAAAGAAAATCTACTCAAAATTATTTTCAATTTAGCATCGAAGCGTTAATTCGAGTTGGTGCTAACTTTTAATTTTAACGCTTAAGTTTCTCAAAACCCCATTGACGATGACTAAGCTCGGAACTAGGAAAGTCAACTTGTTTTCCAGCCTCATCTGCTTCATCAGAATTTGCGGTACGCCTAATTACGAGTCTGTTTTGTTGTCTGAGTTCGCATGACCATCGCGTGATGTTAGCGCGGGTGCAAACGTGTGTTTGTCACGCGGTGGTTGTCAGGTACTTCCTGGGTAATTATTGGGGTTTCAGTAGATTTTGATTGATTTTATCTTAAGAGAGCGTGTGTAATCAATACGATTAGATTTAGATGAGGTGCAGAGCTGGCCAGGGAAGCCGTAAGAATTTCAGTTCATGTCAATCGCAATCTTTGCGAGATCTCTAGGCTCCGGGAAGCAGACGTGTGAAACTAAGGGAGTTAATTTTTCGAACGCAACCTTAGGTCAATCAATTGAATAAAAGTTGAATACGCACTGACATTTTTAAAAAAGCAAAGAAGCACAATGGCGTAATGCTCAGCAAAACCATCCATCATCAATCCTAGCTTTATCTCCTTCTCGAAACAAAGTGACAAAATGACTAGGTTAGGTTAGGTTAGAGTGGCTGGCTGGGGCATCAAAGGCCCACAGCCACACTTAGGCCAGACTGGGCTCATTGTGTTACCATAATGTCGAAATCCATTCCGCACCCTAATGGAACCAATTAGTGCTTCTTACGAAGTTGCGGATCTGATTGATGCTGATTTTACTCAGATCGCTCAGATTGTCAAGGAAGTGCTTGCCCAGGTGAACATAAGAGATAAAAGATTGTTTCCTCCTCCTCTTCATCTTGGCATCTTCTGCAAAAGCCATTGGCAGGGACTCCAAGTCTGCTGGAATGTCTGCCGATCGTGCAGTGTCCCGTAATGATCCTAATCGCCGGTCTGTCTATCGGAAGGAGTCAGGTAGTGCGTTTAGCATCCAGCGCGGGCCAAATCTGTTTGGTTTTAAGGCTGTGAAATTGTATGCTTAATTTGGTTGTAGCTAGAGGCATGGCTTGTAGTTCTCTTCGAGATTGTTATGGAATCGTGGTCGGATGACTGCTACGAAACATGATGCTGTAGGCTTTATGATTTTGTTCACCCGGCATTACAAGACAACTATCGTCTATTATTTTAGAGTTTACTAAGGCATCCAACGTATAAGATTAAGTGTACCACCGATGAAATGGTGAAAGACTTTCAGTAACCTAAAAAAAAGCCTCACACTCAGGTTGCTGTCGTGAATAAAGCGACGACAGAAAAGCCGTCTGACAGAAAGGCAAAAAGCGAATGAATGAGGAGGACTTATATATGTCGGATTTACCAGGCTAAAGTCACTCAATCCAATCGAAACAAAATCACATGCGTTCTTTCCATCATCTTTCATTCGACAGTCTTAGAGCCTTTAATTGAAGAGGACCCAATTAAACTTATTTAGTTTGTCTTTCCCTCGGTGTGCTGTGGCGCAGATAAAGTATCAGTCTAAGTCAAATTGGCTTGAACTATGTTCTCATCAATCGGCTTCTTATCAATTAGGTGATCCTAAACAGCGAGCGGTGTTATTACTCTGCAGTAATGAAAAAATAAATCCATTGAAATTACGGTACCCTTCTCGCGAAACTACCACAAAAACGACAAAAAGAACAGATTTTATTTATCAAAAACGACATCGCTTCTCAAAACATCACAACTGGTGGAACCAATTTAAGACTTAATTCAGCTTAATCTAAAGAAATCAATTCCTCTCACTGGTCATTTTCTGTGTAATTCCATTTCTGAACCTCTCCTGAGCCGAACACCCAGAAAATCAGCACGGTGATGATGTATGCACTGGCCCCTAAGACAAACACCCACTTCCACTCCTCCATCGTATGCTGCGGACGAAAAGAATCAGTCGGCTGAAAAGCGGAAGTGCATTCAACTTACCCCGTTCCGGGTGAAGAAGCCCACCGCCAATGGCGCCAGGATCCCCGTGGTGATCCCGAAAGTGTTGATGATTCCGGAGATTGCTGCGGCGAAGTTGGGTGCTATGTCCAGCGCATTGACGGCATTTGTCACCAGGCTGGCTCCCGTGCAGAATTGCGCCGCTCCAATGGCCGACACGCAAAGGTACGGTTCTCGGATCGCAAACGCTATTAATAGGAACAAGCAGCCGGGCAGAAAGTGTGCTGTGGAGAATGGAGAGCCTGAGGTGAGTGATATTCTGGTGCGAAGGGCTAACTATGAACCTACAAAAGAAGCTGAAACCTTTTCGAACGTGTGCAACCGTCAGCAGTTTGCGACGCACGATCTCGTCAACCGTGATTCCAAACATGATCGCCCCAATGACTCGTAGTCCGTCGGGCAACGCTGACAAGAATCCCGTCGATCGGATCGTGAATCCCAGCGCCTGTGTGGGAGGAGAAGGCTCAGATTAGCCGGGGATCTTTGGATTTTTGTGTCTGTACTTCGTTCATAAAGGTCGGCGCATTGATCTGCAAGATGAACATGCCCCAGGATGCGCCGTAATGCAACAAGGCTAAGGCCCACATCGGCAGCGATGTGATGAGCGCCTTATAGGGAACCTTCTTCTTCTTTTTGCTGGAGACTGTATTCCCGAGACGCGTTTTGATATACTCGAGCTCTTCGGGCGAGATTGTCGAATGCTTATAGGGCGAGTCAGTGACGATGTAGAACCACATCGACGTGACAATGCCAATAATCACGCCTTCGAAGTAGAAGGCCCATTTCCAGCCCATTTTTTCGATGACTATGCCGCTCACGGTCCACGTGAACACCGTGCCAAGCGTTCCGCCAATTAAGGTCGTTACGAACTTACCCCGCTCCTCCGGTGGCGACCAATGAGAGATGAGATTATGGCAGCATGGGTAAATGACGCCCTATTGAAATAAAGAAATTTGTCAGAGTGTGTCTAGGGGAGTCAGTCACAGCCCCCCACTGTGAAGGTCTATTTCGTGTCATCAGCGGTTTTTTTGTTTTTGTGGCTAGGTGAAGCCGAAAATCCCGCACGTCAAATGCTGGTGTTATCGAACTATCGTGAACCAGTACGAAGCACCTCAAATCTGCCAGACTGCGACCGATGCGATCTACGGCGTGTCTGCATGCCTAGTCGGTAAACGTTTGCACGTTCATTGCGAGCAGGGAAAAAGATAATGACGGCAGGCTTGTGACCAAACTTCACTAAGACACGTGAGTAACACGCGCAGAGGCGGTGAGAAAAGTTCTTGTTTTCATTGTTTTAAGAATCCGACTCTAAGCAGATAGGAGACGTTTAATGCGTGGGCTTGGAGATTGCAACTGGAGTAGTCGTGGATGGTGATAGACAAATGGAGGTACTTCAGGAATAACTCTATTCATGGAAGAAAAACTAGGAAAGTTTGTAGCATTTGTACCCGACCGATTTGCAATAAGCCTTCATCGTCTGCCTTCAAAATTCTCAATATGATTTTGTTTCCGAACATAAAAAAAATCTGTGGCAATAAGACAGAGCAATAAGACAGGTCTTGTGTCGAAAAAAGTGATTTTGAGAATTTTACGATGTCGAATTAGAGTTTTAAGATATCTTTCTAACGGACAATTTTTTTTAAACGGAGGTAAGACACCAATGTGGATTTCAAAGTGCCAATGAGCATCCATTAAAAAACAGAGGAATCGCTTATGTCGGCATAAGCTACTCTGTCTTATTGCCACAGAAATTATGAAAATAAAACATAGTGCTTATTTAACATTTTGTGTCGAAGAGCATTGATTTGGGTAAGCTACCTTTTTTTTATGTGATGGTACACAGGTACCTTCTCACTCTACAAACATTTTTCGCTCTACTGCTGCCTTTCAACCTAAGAAATACTTGGAATTCGATTATTGACTAGCAGGAGTGTAATGTTTTCTGTAAATTGACGCAAAAGAACTGATATGATTTACACAGAAGAATGGATTGCTATCGATGTTGAAATGATAACTCGGTCGCAATGGCTTTCTTGTTGTGAAATAGTAACAAATTTTACTTAAATGTGGACTTAACGTGAATTCCCAGCAGAATCACGCAGCTTTTAATACTCTCTGCCTTTTAGCCGAAAAAAGGATCCACAAAAAAACTCATTTTACTCGTCATTGAAATTCTTTTAAAGAAATCTTAAATGACAGTAAACTAATGCAATATTTCCAAAGAGTAGTAAATAAAATGGCAAATTGGCTGAATGAACAACAATATCCCAGCTAAAAGTTACAAATTTCTAGTTTCCTGGCTAAGACACAACAACGATGTGTGAAGAGAAAGCTGTGGCGGAAGCTAAGCACCCTGGTCTTTTCGATTAGAGGTAATGTGCATCGAATTAACAGCTTCAGACCCATTATGGATCGAAAGTAAGAAAATGTTGATGGAAAGTGCGCGTGGTTTAATGGCGCCAACTTAATAATGACCCATTAAGTCTACATACAAAAAGTTCCTCCTCAGAACAGAAAACGTTATGACTTATCTTATTTTTCATTTCCGGTTTTGTTCCTTAAGTGAAATATGGAAAACAATTTATCCTCGTTTGCCCTGATAGGGGCTCCCATTTTATGGGTATTTCAGGCTTTAGGAGTTATAATTCCAAGCAAAATCCTATTCAACTGCTGAAATCCACAGCCAAAGTGTCGATATCGACTTATTGGAAAGAAGCCGGCCGAAAGCTTAAAAACCAGAAGTCAAGCCAAAAAAGTGGGTTAGAATTAGTCCTGGCCTACGTTGACTTATAAAGAAATCGCGCGATGTCAACACTCTCGGCCACTCAGAATCTGCAATTCAGGGATTTTGCTCATTGTGAATGAAGATGAAAAAATCGGCGTTTCGGCATGAAAAGAGTGGTTGCAATAAGTGCTTGAGCAAACTGCAACCTTTTTTGAGGCTGTTCCTGGAAATATCCACTCCGTCGATAAAAAAGCTGCTACATATATTTACACCCATGATGATTCAAATTAAATATCGAAAAGATCAAATTCCAATTGAGAATTTGCCTTTCATTTACGAGCATGTGACTCACTTGCACTCTTCAAGTGTGACATCGGCCCAATTACTTTTTCTTAGCGCCCAGCATTCCAGGGCAGACATAATTAAGGCGCTAACTGAAACCCATTGAGTCAGCAAATATGCATGGAATCCGCGTGAAACTCAAACAACCGAAGAAGGCCACACAGAAGTTCGGTCTGTCGCACCTCGTGACACGTGACGTCTTTTTCACACTAACTCACCCCGACAAAGCCGACCAAGAAGCGTATGATAAAAATCGCAATCGTATTGCACCTCCCGACGATTGCGGTGAGTGGCGTCAGAACCGTCGCTATCATGCAACTGTACCCGGCCACGCGCCTCCCTCCGAATCTTTGTGCCAGCAGACCGCCCGGCAGCGGGGTAAACATGTATCCGTAGAAATAGGCCGCCAAAAGATTGGCCTCTGTCTGACTGCTGTAATTGCATTCACAAGTCTTGAAAAAAAAAAGTAAAATAATATTCAAAATCGTTCCTCAGCCGTGGGCACTCACTCCGTCGTCCTTCATGGCGATTATGTTGATCGGCAGATTCACTCGGACCATGTAGGTGACCATAAGTATCAGGCAGAGCATCACGCCGATGTTAAACCTCTTCGCTATATAAACTGTTTGGGAGAGGGAAGGATTACAGAGGTCCTGGCAAAGAGTGGGAGAGTGAGGCACATACCCATTTAGAGTCCGGGCGAGTGCCGACTTCGTCACTCGATTTCGATGATTTCGTCGGTTGCCTTGAATTCTAAAATTTGTTTTTGTTAAATTTTAGTTTCAATTGCGAAGTGATTGACATCTTCGTCGGCTGTCAGTTGGGTTGCTGGGATAGGAAAACTCTTTAAGGGTATGATTATTCTAGAGAATTTTTCTTATTGACGTTCTAAGCATATAGGGGTCGGGGGTTATCCCGAAATTGTAAGAGCTGGATGTGAGTGTCGCTACAATGGCCTCTCCACTCCACATCCAGTACGGCCGTGCAAACTAACTAATTGCAAGGCAGACTGGCAGAGGTAACAGCGCGAAGGACTCTCTGTTGTCCTTCGGTGTTATGCAGTTTTCCAACTTGAGTATTAATTCTTAATTCTACACATTGCATAATTTAAAAAAAAATGTGGTCGGCAAACGTGTTCTGCATCTCACAGTCTCTCCTCTATTGAAATGTTCTTTTTTTGCACATGCAACGTTTTTATTTTGCACTTACCGTAGGATTTATTGGAGGGGCTTATTGCAATAATATGATAAGTCACAAAAACAAAATGCTAAGTGAAATTCGACTAAAATCTCTATTTTTGATAAAAATGTACCCTATCATCCAGTCCTATATTGTTATTGCCATAAACGCCTCCTCTAAAATAAGCCGGCTTATCACTTTGATAATCACAAAAACAGGGCAAGGAGTGACTGAAACGTCGCCTTGAGTAGGGCGGAGAATAGTCTAACGGTGAGATAAGTCACCGCTAAAAGTCGGCAAGCGCTAAAAGTCGGCAAGCGCTAAAAGTCGGCAAATCCACTGTGGTGGATGAAATCTGGCCAGAAATGCTTAAGGTGGTAGGTAAAGAAAGGGTTTGCCTTCAGACGCCTGACGATTGTCTGTCTGGTGTGATTGTCCGTCTGTTTATAAAGGGGGATAGCTGAGACTGCTGCATTTAACTGTTAGATTTAAAGTGTTAGAGGTGCGTTCTAGAGCTATGGTTGAATCCAGAATGGGGGACAAACAGTGCAACTTTTGTCACGGCAGAAGTACCATCGACCAGCTTTTCAATCGAAAAATAGTACTTGAGAAAGCTTGGGAATATGCCAACCGATCTGCAGCTGGGTCTAAATTACAAAAATATATATATTTTTAGCACTGGATATCTCGTTCATTAAGTGGTGTTGTTGAAAATGGGACGGGGTCCTGATTATAAAAATGTCTGTCAGTCTGTGAATTCGAGATACGGTGGCAATGCTTATGAAAATTTTGTCTGTAGGAAAAGCAAGGAGAGGGAGCATTTCGAAGTAAATTACATTTTAAAGGCTAGCCCTTCATGGCTTCTTGGTTACGCTTTTACTTTTCATCTTCGTAGAAAACTTTTATTATTATTTATCTATTTAGATAAATTCTTTACAATCCTTTTTGCTAGCCGGAGCGATTATTAGTCGGTCACACTATCCTTTCCCAACTCATGCTATAATGTAGGAACGCCCAAGAAAATTCAGCAGAAGCAGTTCACCCCCGAAGTATAAAAGAACGGTGCATCGGTCATTTAAAGAGTAATTATAATTATTGAATCGTTTCATTTCTTTTCAGCCCCATCGGCATAAAAATGTATACAATTTACAACTTAAAAAATATTTCTGACCAATGTCTGTTTTAAACTCCTAAAATAAACATTAATGTCTGTTTAATGTTCAAGATAGACGACCAGTGTTGCATATGCTTTCATCCTTTTTTGATTTGGCTTAGTTGAGACCTCATAACCTAGATTCTAGCAAAAATATTTTTTTTTTGTTTGGAATAAAATGTAATCATGAAAGGGTTAAAGTTACATTTACAAGATTAGGAATTTATGTTACAATTTTTAACCGAATCGGTCATGCAGTTCCAAACTTTCAAATTCCAAATATTAATAGAATCGATTTGAAAGTTCATAGGATTTATTCTAAGCTTTTAACGGCTTAACCCGTTTGTGCCCTCTGTACTAAAAAAACGACTTTAAATCATTATAAAATCATATATAAATCAAAAATCTTTCACAATAATCAGCAAACTAGTAGGTGTACTTTTGATAGACGACATTATCATTCAATTTCATAGGATAAATAAAGGGATAGTTTTCCAATATTCAAGCTACATAGAAATAAAAAGTAATAGTTTTCATTTGGGCGTTAATGGGTTAACCGATTTCGATGGAATTTGAAATATAGATTCCTCATGTCCTAAACTAAAACGTTAACTAATTTGCTTTTGAACGTAACAAGTTTGACTTCAACACAGAAAGTAACACTAGAATATAGCAGGCTGACGTTTAAATAAATTGCAGAGACTGCGCACAAGCGCCAATCATAATATCTCCCGCGACTACTGTGAATCGCAGTGCAAAGTTATTTCAACTCCTTTTTGCATCACATCATCAAACAAAAAATGTACGGAATACGATCGCCGAATAGAAAACATATTTCACACTCTTAGTTCACTGGCGTATTATTATGGAGGAAAGGAATAGCAGGCTGAGATGTCAAAATAAAATGATTTGATGATTGAACCGATTAAAGTTGAAAGAATTGTGACATTTCATAATAAGAAGCGATGCCATCGCCTCGCATATTTTTTGTGATCACATTATACAAAAATCAAAAACAAAAAAAGCACACTTTATCGTAATTTCCTATTTTCGAATATTATTGGATTTTCGTACAAATAAAACTACTTAAAACTAGTAATACAATATTTAAGGGAAATTCATCTCACACATTATGGATCTATGCAGCTCTAATGCAAAATGTAAAATATCTGGATCTATGCAGCTCTACGCAAAATGTAAAATCTCTGACTTAAGCCTTATACTTATACTTAACGAACTCTGCTGTTTCTCGGCTCCTGCAAGATTGCCACGTCCTAATTCGTGTCCTCCTTGATCTCGTTCCACTTCTGGATATTGCCCGACCCGAAGAAGAAGAATACCACCGCCGGGATGATGTACGCTGCTGCGCCGATCAGGAAAATGTTCTGCCACTCTTTGAGGGTATTCTGGAAAAACTCTCTCGTTATTTAAATTTCCAGAACTTTAGAACACTCACCTGATCCTTTGTGAAGAACGCAACGATCATGGGGGAGAAGAATCCCGGCGTAGTTCCCAGAAAGTTCATGACGCCGTACAAAGTGGCGGGCAAGTGGTAGTTGGGGGCAAGATCCTGCGAGTTAGCCAAGTTTGTCACCGTTGCGGCGCCGTTGAAACCCAGCGACAACGTCATGATGGCCACGCACGGATATGGTTCCTTGCCGAAGAAGGCCAAAACAACGAGAAACAGTCCGGGAAGGATGTGAGCTGCGGAAACAAGAAAAAATTAAAGGTCAGAGAATCCCAAGTGGACGCCGCAGTGGTGGGCGCACTTACAAAATATGCAGAAGTACTTTCGAATGCTGGTGACAGAGAGCCAGTCTTTGCGTCGGATGTAGTCGGCAATGGCACCGAAGCCAAAGGCACACACGAGTCGCGCCAAGTGTGGTAGACTCGACAGGAAACCGGCTGACGACAGTTTGAAACCCAGAACCTCGCTCATGAACTTCGGCGCGGCTGTGATGAGGAAGAACAGACCCCACATGCTGCCGTAGTGCAGCAGCAATAGCGCCAAGAAGGGGGTTGACAACGCCAGCTGCTTGAAGGGAGGCAGCTTCTTCTTAGTCGAAACCGAGTCGCCGTGAGACTTTAAAATGAGATCGCGTTCCTCCGGTGTTATCGTTTTGTGATGCAACGGGGTGTCCTCGACAATCACGAACCAGGCTGTGGTTACTATGCCAACGAATATCGCGACCATGTAGAAGGCCCAGTCCCAGCCCATATTCTCGATGATGATGCCGCTAATGGGCCAGGTTATCACAGTGCCAAAGGTGCCACCCATGAGCGTGGCCACGAACTTACCTTTCTCTGTGGGCGGGGCCCACTTGGAGATCAAATTTTGACAGCACGGGAAGACGAAGCCCTGAAAGAGAAAAACTAGCTTAGCTGAGTTCTAGAGTGACTCACGGGACTTACACCGAAGAAACCGAGAGCGAAGCGGTTTATAAACACCGGCCATACGCCCATGGATGCTGCCAGCGGCGTTAGGGCGGTTAAGATGACGGATAAAGCCATGCTGTAGCCAGCGACGGGTTTTCCGCCGAACCGCTCGGCCAGCATTCCGGCTGGGAGCGACGTACATAGGTAGCCGTAGAAGAAAGCACCCAACAGGAGCGCCTGGTCATCCTGGCTGAAGTCATAGCGTGGCCCATGCTGAAAAGGGAGGAAAAAGTGAAGAGTCAAGGATGAAACTCCGAGGAGGGTGTACTTACATCTTCCAATGTCTCAGTTTTATTCGACGTCGATTTGCTCATCGCGATGATGTTTATCGATAGGTTCACGCGCATCATGTAGCTTATCAGGCACACCATGAAGAGCATCACTGCAATGTTGAACCTCTTCGGAACTGCAATTAAAAAAGGGGTTAGGTGGCAGGAATAAAACTGATTTTAAGCTGAGGGGAGAATGGGCTGTGGTTGTCTCGAAACCTAGGTGAGGCCGGGCGGAGAATGGACTAAGCCTGTTTTGTCCAACGATAACACAGTTTTTTAACCATGATAAACGGAGGCGAACTTTTATTTGAAGGCATTCAAATGTTGATCTTCAATCAATAGCTTCTTGTTTTCTGATACATGTTTTGCCAATGAGATCGTGCAGGACGTTGAATGAAAAAGGAGAGCAGACTAAGTAGACTTGTAATTTTTTGACTTTGACTGCCAAGTTTTCGGAGATCAGGTTAGCAGAAGCTACAAAGACACGTATTGCAGTATATTCACACTCAACTTTTTCTCATAATTGCAGGAAAAATATTACAGCAAATATTCTTTATTTATTTTGATTTTTATTCTTGATTAATTTTTATTATTATTCATTTTCAGTTTGCAATATGGCTACTAAGCAGCTTATCGTATAGTTAAAGTTCAATGTACAAATTGAGTACAAAGTCAAGGAAGGCAGAAGATCGTAAGAGCTATGAAGAACATTAGTAGTCTGTTGTTGTAAAAATAGTGACGAAACTATAAACATATGATGAAAATATTGATGATGGAGGTGTTTAATGGAGTGGTGAAGAAAGTAAAGGTTTAATGAAAAGCAGTAAACAAAGAAAAAACTGACTTTTTTTATATTACACAATCAGCATGGTGATTTATTTCATGTAAGTCAAAGTTAAATAGCCATTTTTAAACCTTTCTATAGTACATAGAAACATTATTGATACATCTAATCTCGGACGGCAACTTATTATACAATCCGGAGGCGACTGCGGTGTAGAAGTTTAAATAATGAGTAGTTTTGATAGAGGGGACTACAGCTAACTATGAACTGCAAGTGCGGAGGGAAGAATAGGTAGGGCATCTATCACTAGCAATATAAAATACTTTGAGAATTTTGTAAAAGTGAAGGTGTTTAAGGGGATGGATGCTAGAACTACCGAAAAGAAAAAAATTAACCGTCGTTAAGACACAGTGCCAGAGCCTCGCTTTTTCGCACCTCCACTGTGTTGTGCGCGTTATAATTTTGACACATGTGGATGGGACTACGTTTCATAACAGCAGTACTCCAGAAGGACTGTCAGCCGTTCGCTGGAGGTTGGGTCGCAACAAATGGTTATGGTGTTTTCTTTTCCCGAGCTGGATTCGAACCCGGGTACTCTCGCCCAACAGTCCGATCGAGCCAACGGCTCCCCACAGGTGGATTAAATGTCTCATTATTCTGATCGCTTTTTTATTAATTAGTTCATTGACAATAGACCATCCTCTGTTTATTATATTATACGCTTTCTTAACTCGTCGGGGTACACAAATCTTGGAAGTTAAATTTGACCTACTTCCTGGTTTCCGATGAAGCTGAAATTTTGCATAGGCGTTCCATTTGCGTGACGTTATCATGAATCCAATATGGCGGATTTCCAAAAATGGCAAACTCCCCAAAAACGGCGGACTACAACAAACCGAAAGAAGTGCTTGAAAAAGCTGCCATAGTATCACGAAAGTGGTTTTTATAGATCAATATTCTCAACATATTACTTACACCCATGATGATTCAAATGAAATATCGAAAAGATTGTGTTCCAATTGAGAATTGCCTTTCGTTTACGAGATACGCGAGCATGTGACTCACTTGCACTCTTCAAGTGTGCCATCGGCCCAATTACTTTTTCTTAGCGCCCAGCATTCCAGGCAGACATAATTAAGGCGCTAACTGAAACCCATTGAGTCAGCAAATATGCATGGAATCCGCGTGAAACTCAAACAGCAGAAGAAGGCCACACAGAAGTTCGGTCTGTCGCACCTCGTGACACGTGACGTCTTTTTTACACTAACTCACCCCGACAAAGCCGACCAAGAAGCGTATGATAAAAATCGCAATCGTATTGCACCTCCCGACGATTGCGGTGAGTGGCGTCAGAACCGTCGCTATCATGCAACTGTACCCGGCCACGCGCCTCCCTCCGAATCTTTGTGCCAGCAGACCGCCCGGCAGCGGGGTAAACATGTATCCGTAGAAATAGGCCGCCAAAAGATTGGCCTCTGTCTGACTGCTGTAATTGCATTCACAAGTCTTGAAAAAAAAAAGTAAAATAATATTCAAAATCGTTCCTCAGCCGTGGGCACTCACTCCGTCGTCCTTCATGGCGATTATGTTGATCGGCAGATTCACTCGGACCATGTAGGTGACCATAAGTATCAGGCAGAGCATCACGCCGATGTTAAACCTCTTCGCTATATAAACTGTTTGGGAGAGGGAAGGATTACAGAGGTCCTGGCAAAGAGTGGGAGAGTGAGGCACATACCCATTTAGAGTCCGGGCGAGTGCCGACTTCGTCACTCGATTTCGATGATTTCGTCGGTTGCCTTGAATTCTAAAATTTGTTTTTGTTAAATTTTAGTTTCAATTGCGAAGTGATTGACATCCTCGTCGGCTGTCAGTTGGGTTGCTGGGATAGGAAAACTCTTTAAGGGTATTATTATTCTAGAGAATTTTTCTTATTGACGTTCTAAGCATATAGGGGTCAGGGGTTATCCCAAAATTGTAAGAGCTGGATGTGAGTGTGGTCGCTACTCCACATCCAGTACGGCCGTGCAAACTAACCAATTGCAAGGCAGACTGGCAGAGGTAACAGCGCGAAGGACTCTCTGTTGTCCTTCGGTGTTATGCAGTTTTCCAATTTGAGTATTTTTTTGTATTTTATTATACACATTGGATAATTTAAAAAAAAAAATGTGGTAGGAAAACGTGTTCTGCATCTCACAGTCTCTCCTCTATTGAAATGTTCTTTTTTTGCACATGCAACGTTTTTATTTTGCACTTACCGTAGGATTTATTGGAAGTCTCACGCCATTTGTGGAGCTTCATGATGCTAGAGATTAATGTCGTCTTACAAAAACCTTAAGATAAGACCTCAGACTCATAAAGTCTGCACTAGAGAACTCCGAAGTGGAGTCACTCGAGGGCTCCGCTACGGAGACAATGTAAGTAATTTTCAGTTCATAACGTAAGGACAAAAACAAATATCTTTTCTTTTATTGCCCATTTATCATTTCGTTGTACACTACAATATGTTATTACTAGCTGTACCCGGCTTCGCATAAAATAAATCAAATTTAAAAAAAGGGGCACCCTTTTTACAAGCTTCATATCTTTCCAACAGTACTTTTCACTGACAAAACCCGAAAGAAAGCTCAATCTCATTTTCGAAGACCTTTTGGTTTATATATCACGCGACAGGATCAGGCGAACTGTGACGCCACCTCAATGGGACTTCTCCCCCAAAAAAATTTGTACCAAAACCTTTTTGACAGAATTCTGTGTACCTGCCAAGCCAAAAGCTTATCTGCAGGTGGTTGTTATAGTGGTATTATAAAGTATCTTTCAAGATCATCCCTTGCTTTCTTTACAATTACATTGGTTTGACAAAATAAACAAAAATTATTGAAACGAAGAAAATATATAATTAAAAACAGCATGAACATTGGCAGACATTACGAAAATATACGAGAGAGATAGATAGATAGATAGATAGATATAGATGATCTTCTCACTGAAATTGCTTCGAGTTGTTTAAAGAAATAAAACATAAGCTTCGGGTACAAAGGGTTGCCTCTTAGCTCTTGGTAAGAATTGACTTTCGAAAATCGAAAATAAAAATATATTTGAGGTTGATTTGTTATCTTTGGTTCTAGACTCTCCAATTATACATTCAAAAATTCACTCAAGTTCCATTTATTATGTTGCAGTTACCAATAAAGGAGTTACATTGGCCAATAATGTTTGAAAAGTTACCACCAACAGCCGGCAAATCTTTTTGTAGCTAAAAGTAACAGCAGGAAGAATTTGTTTACTCATCCGACATAACATATCTTACCAACTACGACTTTTTGCATACGTGGATAGTAATTAAGGAAGAAATAGTAAAAGACAATCGCGGTAAACAAATGTCCGAGCTGGATTCGAACCCGGGTACTCTCGCCCAACAGTCCGATCGAGCCAACGGCTCCCCACAGGTGGACTAAATGTCTCATTATTCTGATCGCTTTTTTATTAATTAGTTCATTGACAATAGACCATCCTCTGTTTATTATATTATACGCTTTCTTAACTCGTCGGGGTGCACAAATCTTGGAAGTTAAATTTGACCTACTTCCTGGTTTCCGATGAAGCTGAAATTTTGCATATCCAATACGGCGGATTTCCAAAAATGGCAAACTCCCCAAAAACGGCGGACTACAACAAACCGAAAGAAGTGCTTGAAAAAGCTGCCATAGTATCACGAAAGTGGTTTTTATAGATCAATATTCTCAACATATTACTTACACCCATGATGATTCAAATAAAATATCGAAAAGATTGTGTTCCAATTGAGAATTGCCTTTCGTTTACGAGATACGCGAGCATGTGACTCACTTGCACTCTTCAAGTGTGCCATCGGCCCAATTACTTTTTCTTAGCGCCCAGCATTCCAGGCAGACATAATTAAGGCGCTAACTAAAACCCATTGAGTCAGCAAATATGCATGGAATCCGCGTGAAACTCAAACAGCAGAAGAAGGCCACACAGAAGTTCGGTCTGTCGCACCTCGTGACACGTGACGTCTTTTTTACACTAACTCACCCCGACAAAGCCGACCAAGAAGCGTATGATAAAAATCGCAATCGTATTGCACCTCCCGACGATTGCGGTGAGTGGCGTCAGAACCGTCGCTATCATGCAACTGTACCCGGCCACGCGCCTCCCTCCGAATCTTTGTGCCAGCAGACCGCCCGGCAGCGGGGTAAACATGTATCCGTAGAAATAGGCCGCCAAAAGATTGGCCTCTGTCTGACTGCTGTAATTGCATTCACAAGTCTTGAAAAAAAAAAGTAAAATAATATTCAAAATCGTTCCTCAGCCGTGGGCACTCACTCCGTCGTCCTTCATGGCGATTATGTTGATAGGCAGATTCACTCGGACCATGTAGGTGACCATAAGTATCAGGCAGAGCATCACGCCGATGTTAAACCTCTTCGCTATATAAACTGTTTGGGAGAGGGAAGGATTACAGAGGTCCTGGCAAAGAGTGGGAGAGTGAGGCACATACCCATTTAGAGTCCGGGCGAGTGCCGACTTCGTCACTCGATTTCGATGATTTCGTCGGTTGCCTTGAATTCTAAAATTTGTTTTTGTTAAATTTTAGTTTCAATTGCGAAGTGATTGACATCCTCGTCGGCTGTCAGTTGGGTTGCTGGGATAGGAAAACTCTTTAAGGGTATGATTATTCTAGAGAATTTTTCTTATTGACGTTCTAAGCATATAGGGGTCGGGGGTTATCCCAAAATTGTAAGAGCTGGATGTGAGTGTGGTCGCTACTCCACATCCAGTACGGCCGTGCAAACTAACCAATTGCAAGGCAGACTGGCAGAGGTAACAGCGCGAAGGACTCTCTGTTGTCCTTCGGTGTTATGCAGTTTTCCAATTTGAGTATTTTTTTTGTATTTTATTCTACACATTGCATAATTTAAAAAAAAAAAAAAACCGGTCAAGTGTGAGTTTAACTCACGCACCGAGGGTTTCGTTCTTTCGTCAACAGATTAGAAGTAAGGACATAATTTAAGTTAAAGCAACTAACTACGGCTACCTACCGTTTCCGAATAAAGCTAAACAAAAGAAAAGTCGTTCTCATTTGCTGATCGTGCCAACCGTGTAAAAATTGATTTAGTGAACTTAAAGGAAATGGTCTCAAGCTACTCCATTGAAGCAATTAATCAGCAGTTCATGAAAGTTAGCTTACCAAGCAGCTCAGCAATTCGAATCATAACGTATTCGGCAATAAAAAATAGCCACTTAATCGTCTAGAACACTAATGTGGTACAGTCACAAACATCCAAGAAATTAACAAATCAAGTACTCGTGTTTGAAATTCAAAAAAAAATTCAAATTTTGGACTAGGATTTATTTTGTTTTTTTTTCCTTAGAATTTTTTATGTTCACTTTTATTCAGAGACAAAACATAAAATCTTTCCAACAGCATATTTATATAAATCGCAACCAATAGAAAAGAGCAAATCAGGAAATGGTCTGAACACACATACACCTACAAATAACTGATTCTCTTATTTTCTTCAAAAAAATTACAACAACAAAGCTATTAAGATCAATCATTTCTTTGCTTCGCTTTGTTCTTTTAAGAGAACTGAGAGAGAAGAAAACTGTCATACAAAATATTCGAGAAACCCTCTTCGGAGAAGAAAAAAAATAAAAAGCACAAAAAGCCAAATCGGACAAGTCGAGGATTGAACCCGGGACCCTCAGACCAGACCGCGAGCGCTATAACCACTCCACCAACGCCGCTTAGAAATTCTATTGTCTTTCTTGGTATAGGAAACGCGTAGAAAACTTTGTGTGTGTGAGATAATCACTAGTTGCCCTTTTTTAGCAAAATGCTCACATAACTTAAATCGTTAATATTTCTAAATATTGTGTGAAAATAAAATTTTTTTTGTATAACATTTTTTGATTCTATTGATGCGATATACAAAATGGAGTTTTCGGATCTTAAAAATTCGTATGTCATTGTTTTTTGGTTTTTGGCCAATAACTCGAAAACTGTTTGAGCCAAGATGCTCGAACTAAATTTAAACTAAAGATTACGTCGAGACCTACATTCTAGATTTTATTCAGATTTTTAGACCCGCGGGTGTGGAAATGCGAGGGGGGGGGACGCTTTTTTTTCGCACTTAAAGCTTAATATCTCGAAAACCGAGCCTCGGAACAAAAACCTCAAAATGAAAACTGTATTTTATTTTACGAGACCTATCCAACGATACCTAACTCAATCAATTCCGTTAAGAAAAAAAATTAAAAAAATTAGTTATTAATTAATTTTAGTACAAATAAAAAATCAAAAGAGATTTCTGGATATATTTGCAATATTGCGATGAGTTGCCCCATAACTCCAATTTTTTTCAGATTTTTTGGCCCATTATTTTAGAAAATAAGGTATGGGACATGGTACACCAGTCGGTTTTTTGAAGTTTGCGGGCTTATAACTTCTTACCAATAAGACTAAGATGCTAATTGTAGTACAACTTTTTGATCTTGCTATAATTCCCTTTCTAACGATACCCATATCAAGTATCTAAGAAAAAAAAACTATTTTTTGATTTTAGTATTAGTACTAACTTTTTCGTTAATAAGTGACTTTCTTCAAACTTTTTTTCGGAACTTTCTTTGGGCAAGTGAAGCACATCTTCTGTGTAAATTTCATTTCTTAATTCCAGGTGGTTCACCAGGTACCTAAGATAAGGCTTAGTGACAGACAGACAGACATTTTTGTAATCTCCGCCCCGCCCCCTTTCCAATGACACCCATATTGACCACAAAAGTTAATAAATTTTTTTTCAAAGGTTAGTTTCAGTACTAACTTTTTCTTTAATATACGACTAATTCCGGAAAAAATTCCTGATTTATTTTTGGGTTGCCAAGATACATACCCATTCCAAATTTCATCCCTTAACTACAGAGGATTCAGAAGTTATTAGCAAATATGTAAAGGCGACAGACAGACAGACAAAATAGAGACGGACACATAAGTGAATCTATAAGGGTTTCGTTATTCCTTTGGAACGAAACCCTAAAAATGTGGTAGGCAAACGTGTTCTGCATCTCACAGTCTCTCCTCTATTGAAATGTTCTTTTTTTGCACATGCAGCGTTTTTATTTTGCACGTACCGTAGGATTTATTGGAAGTCTCACGCCATTTGTGGAGCTTCATGATGCTAGAGATTAATGTCGTCTTACAAAAACCTTAAGATAAGACCTCAGACTCATAAAGTCTGCACTAGAGAACTCCGAAGTGGAGTCACTCGAGGGCTCCGCTACGGAGACAATGTAAGTAATTTTCAGTTCATAACGTAAGGACAAAAACAAATATCTTTTCTTTTATTGCCCATTTATCATTTCGTTGTACACTACAATATGTTATTACTAGCTGTACCCGGCTTCGCATAAAATAAATCAAATTTAAAAAAAGAGGCACCCTTTTTACAAGCTTCATATCTTTCCAACAGTACTTTTCACTGACAAAACCCGAAAGAAAGCTCAATCTCATTTTCGAAGACCTTTTGGTTTATATATCACGCGACAGGATCAGCGAACTGTGACGCCACCTCAATGGGACTTCTCCCCCAAAAAAATTTGTACCAAAACCTTTTTGACAGAATTCTGTGTACCTGCCAAGCCAAAAGCTTATCTGCAGGTGGTTGTTATAGTGGTATTATAAAGTATCTTTCAAGATCATCCCTTGCTTTCTTTACAATTACATTGGTTTGACAAAATAAACAAAAATTATTGAAACGAAGAAAATATATAATTAAAAACAGCATGAACATTGGCAGACATTACGAAAATATACGAGAGAGATAGATAGATAGATAGATAGATATAGATGATCTTCTCACTGAAATTGCTTCGAGTTGTTTAAAGAAATAAAACATAAGCTTCGGGTACAAAGGGTTGCCTCTTAGCTCTTGGTAAGAATTGACTTTCGAAAATCGAAAATAAAAATATATTTGAGGTTGATTTGTTATCTTTGGTTCTAGACTCTCCAATTATACATTCAAAAATTCACTCAAGTTCCATTTATTATGTTGCAGTTACCAATAAAGGAGTTACATTGGCCAATAATGTTTGAAAAGTTACCACCAACAGCCGGCAAATCTTTTTGTAGCTAAAAGTAACAGCAGGAAGAATTTGTTTACTCATCCGACATAACATATCTTACCAACTACGACTTTTTGCATACGTGGATAGTAATTAAGGAAGAAATAGTAAAAGACAATCGCGGTAAACAAATGTCCTTTTACAATAAGACAATGAGTTTTAAGTAAACAGAAAAAAAAGACCTAACCTATCTGTCCTAAGCCCATTGATTTATTAAAATTTGCAATTGAAAGCTCGATTCATTCAAACACTTCAATGATTGCAACTGGATTCATGCGAACATAAGATACACCAAAACCTTCATTTGAATCGCCCCGATTTGCGTTGTTTCGAAGTTGCTTTGTTTTAAAATTGCCGTGATTAAGGAGCTAAATCATTTTATTTCCATTCCATCATTTATTTGCGCTGGTTACGGAACTACAATACATGAGAATTATGGAATTTAAATACATGGGAATCGTTAATTCGATTAGAGTCGTGTATGCCTTTGACGTGACGTGGCATACACGTCAATATACTATTTGTTTGCTTATAAGGTCAATTTCCTTGCGATCACATCGCCCTCAGATCGTACGTAAATGACAACGTAAGCAACAAGGATTTTATAAGAACCATTGAGCTTTTTGTAGAAGATTGTAAACAAAGAGGACAAGGGTTGTCCTTAAACTAAACTTACATTTCCGTCTTAGAAATATTGGATCTGCCAAGTTTTTGCCAATTTTGTCAATTCAGATAAGACTTAATTTGAAAAAAAAAACCGGTCAAGGGCCGAGGGTTCCATTCTGACGCAAACAGACTAGTTCCCACGACTTAATATAAGTCCAAGAAATTAACAAATCAAAATAGCTTCACTAAAATTCTTCCTTCTTCTTTTCATTTCGAATGAAACTCAACAAAAGAAAATCCTTTTTCCATTCACTGATCACGCCACCCGTGTGTTCAATAGCTTTATTCGAGTTTTCCTAGTCTTAATCATTTTGATATTCTATTTTTGTAAGGTTCAATTGTTCTTATTTAAGTGGTTGTGGAATGTTGGAATTTCTACCTTTATAACTCTAAATTCATATCCTAGACTTTAGTTGGCAGCTCTTGCCTACTGAGTGATCTATTTTTTAGATTACTGACAATAAACTCAGGACTGAGTTATTCTGATCCTGATAACGATACATAAATTTGTTTCATTTTTTTTTTTATTTAGCTTTTTTTTCTTTTTGTATCACAATGACAGAACGTAAGGCAGCCACAAACTTACGGTTTTCCACAGGCAGGAGCCATTATGAGATTAAGTTGGGAGGCCCGGGTCGGCAAGATGGTGGTTAAACTTTATAATATAAAAGTTGTAATTGGCAGTAACTCACACAAAAAATTAATGATTTACTTTTGTTTTGCTGAAATACACATCGATTCCAAAATTGTCAAGCCCTTATTGGAAAACCCTTTATTTATTTTAGCATCACAATGACAAAGCTGCTGCAGAAGCCTGCCTTCTGCGCTGACAGGACCAAATCTGAGATTAATTTGGATGTCCCGGGTCGGCAAGATAGCGATTGAACTTTGTAATATAAAAGTTTGTAGCTGCCAGTGACTCACCGTAGCTCGCACCCACACTCTTCGTCAAAAGACCTACAAAAAGAAACCAGCAACATAAGCAAAACGCACTTCTCATTGTAATTTCCTATTTTCGTATTTTATTGGATTTTTGTTTTGTGCAAATAAAACTACTTAAAACCTAGTAATACAATACTTAAGGGAAATTCATCTCACACACGATGGATCTATACAGCTCTACGCAAAATGTAAAACCTCTGACTTAAGCCTATCCCTAACGGAGACTCTGCTATTTCTCGGCTCCTGCCAACTTTGCCACGTCCTAATTCGTGTCGTCCTTGATCTCGTTCCACTTCTGGATCTGGCCCGACCCGAAGAAGAAGAATATCACCGCCGGGATGATGTACGCTCCCGCGCCGATCAGAAAAATGTTCTGCCACTCTTTGAGGGTATTCTGGAAAAACTCACCCGTTATTTCATTTTCATAGTGAAGCACAAACCCAAAGAACTCACCTGATCTTTTGTAAAGTAAGCAACAATCATGGGCGAGAAGAAGCCCGGTGTGGTTCCCAGAATGTTTATGGTGCCGAACAAAGTGCCGGCATAGTTGGGGGCAAGATCCTGCGAGTTGGCCAAGTTTGTCACCGTTGCGGCGCCGTTGAAACCCAGCGACAACGTCATGATGGCCACGCACGGATATGGTTCCTTGCCGAAGAAGGCCAAAACAACGAGAAACAGTCCGGGGATGATGTGAGCTGCGGAAGACAAGATAAAAGTAAAGGTCAGAGACTCCAGGTGGACGCCGCAGTGGTGGGCGCTCTTACAAAATATGCAGAAGTTCTTTCGGATGCTGGTGACAGAGAGCAAGTCTTTGCGTCGGATGTAGTCGGCAATGGCACCGAAGCCAAAGGCACATACGAGTCGCGCCAAGTGTGGTAGACTCGACAGGAAACCGGCTGACGACAGTTTGAAACCCAGAACCTCGCTCATGAACTTCGGCGCGGCGGTTATGAGGAAGAACAGACCCCACATGCTGCCGTAGTGCAGCAGCAACAGTGCCAAGAAGGGGGGTGACACCACCAACTGCTTGAAGGGAGGCCACTTCTTCTTTGTCGAGACCGAGTCGCCGTGAGACGCTATGATAAGATCGCGTTCCTCCGGTGTTATCGTTTTGTGATGCAACGGGGTGTCCTCGACAATCACGAACCAGGCTGTGGTTACTATGCCAACAAATATCGCGACCATGTAAAAGGCCCATTCCCAGCCCATTTTTTCGATGATGACGCCACAGATGGGCCAGGTTATCACAGTGCCAAAGGTGCCACCCATGAGCGTGGCCACGAACTTGCCTTTCTCTGTGGGCGGGGCCCACTTGGAGATCAAATTTTGAACGCACGGGAAGACGACGCCCTAAAAGAGAAACACTAGGTTAGCTGAGTTCTAGAATGAATCACGGGGACTTACACCGAAGAAACCGAGGAGGAAGCGGTTTATAAACACCACCCACATGCCCACGGATGCTGCAAGCGGCGTTAGGGCAGTAAGGACGGCGGATAAAGCCATGCTGTAGCCGGCGACGGGTTTTCCGCCGAACCGTTCGGCCAGCATTCCGGCTGGGAGCGACGTGCAGATGTAGCCGTAGAAGTAGGCACCCAACAGGAGCGCCTGGTCATCCTGGCTGAAGTCATAGCGGGGTCCATGCTGAAAAGGGAAGAAAGGGTGAAGAACCAAGGATGAAACTCCGAGTAGGGTGTACTTACATCTTCCAATGTCTCAGGTTTATCCGACGTCGGTTTGCTCATCGCAATGATGTTGATCGATAGGTTCACGCGCATCATGTAGCCTATCAGGCACACCATGAAGAGCATCACTGCAATGTTGAACCTCTTCGGAACTGCAATTAAAAAAGGGGTTAGGTGGCAGGAATAAAACTGATTTTAAGCTGAGGGGAGAATGGGCTGTGGTTGTCTCGAAACCTAGGTGAGGCCGGGCGGAGAATGGACTAAGCCTGTTTTGTCCAACGATAACACAGTTTTTTAACCATGATAAACGGAGGCGAACTTTTATTTGAAGGCATTCTAATGTTGATCTTCAATCAATAGCTTCTTGTTTTCTGATACATGTTTTGCCAATGAGATCGTGCAGTACGTTGAATGAAAAAGTAGAGCAGACTTGTTTTTTTGCAGACTTGTAATTTTTTGACTTTGACTGCCTTATGGCAACAAGTCTTCCGAACCTCAGGTTAGCAGAAGCTACAAAGACACGTATTGCAGTATATGCACACTCAACTTTTTCTCATAATTGCAGGAAAAATATTACAGCAAATGTTCTTTATTTATTTTGATTTTTATTTTTGATTAATTTTTATTATTATTCATTTTCAATTTACAATATGGCTACTAAGCAGCTTATCGTATAGTTAAAGTTCAATGTACAAATTGAGTACAAAGTCAAGTAAGGTAGAAGAGCAGGAAGGAAGGTAAGAGCTATGAAGAACATTAGTAGTCTATTGTTGTAAAACTAGTGACGAATATAAACTATAAACATATGGAGGTGTTTAATTGAATGGTGAAGAAAGTAAAGATTTAATGAAAAGCAGTAAACAAGAAAAAACTGACTTTTTTTATATTACACAATCAGCATGGTGATTTATTTCATTATTTCAAGTCAAAGTTAAATAGCCATTTTTAAACCTTTCTATAGTATATAGAAACATTATTGATACATCTAATCTCGGACGGCAACTTATTATACAATTCGGATGCGACTGCGGTGTAGAAGTTTAAATAATGAGTAGTTTTGATAGAGGGGACTACAGCTAACTATGAACTGCAACTGCGGAGAGAAGAATAGGTAGGGCATCTATCACTAGCAATATAAAATACTTTGAAAACTTTGTAAAAGTGAAGGTGTTTAAGGGGATGGATGCTAAAACTACCGAAAAGAAAAAAATTGCTGTCAAATTTTCCAAATATTTATCGCAATGCAAATTCCAACGATAAGTTAAAGAATCCGTCATTAAGACACGTCCTTTGGGCAATAGCGGTGAAGTATTGTTAAAAACATGAGGCAGGTCAGGTGGACTAATTACATTGGATGGCGTAACAGTCCGTTGAGAGCCAGAGCTTCGCTTTTTCGCACCTCCTCTGTGTTGTGCGCGTTATAATTTTGACACATGTGAATGAGACTACTTTTCATGACAGCATTATTCCAGGACGATTATCAGTCGCAGCAAAAAATGGTGTTTTGTTTTCCCCGAGCTGAATTCGAGCAGGCTAGATGTACAGTGGCGTGCAAAAGTGGATACATACTCGGCGGTCGTGTGGTTTTTTTGTAAATAAGAAGCCTTCCATTTTACCGACCATGTCCAGGCGGAAGATCGTGGCTATCACCCACTCTATCTTATTATATGGATGCGAGATCTGGGCTAATGCGCTTAACAAGGAGCCCTACAGAAGACAGATGGCTGCTGTACAACGACGTGGAGCTCTACGGATCATCAGCTCCTACCGTACTGTATCCCAGCCAACTGCTCTCGTCATAGCAGGAGTGACCCCTATCGATCTACTGGCTGCAGAACGAAAGTACGTCCACGACCATAAGATGGAAGCGGGAATCACAACAGCAATGGTGGCTGCGAAGGCGCGAACGAGGCAGCGGTGGCAAGCCAGGTGGGACGCCGAAACTAGAGGAAGATGGACAACGCGGCTGATCAGAGATGCTGCTGCTTGGATAGCGCGGAGACATGACGATGTCAACTTCCACGTCAGCCAACTGCTATCTGGACATGGGGCTTTCAACGGGTACCTCTACGAGATGGGCAAGAAAGAGAGCGCTGCTAGCCAGTACGAAGACTACGAAGAAGACGACGCCTACCATGCCTTCTTCGAAAGCAGCAGGTGGGCAGTGCAGAGGACTGCAGGTTGGAAGCGGAGATAGGCAGCATATTACCTGATACCGTTGTCGAAAATATACTATACAGCAGCAGCCACTGGACCAAAATCGCGACATACGCAGAAGTAGTGCTGGGAACCAAAAGGAGAGAGGAAGGAGATAATATCCCCCCAAACAAAGATCGATTAAAGCCTTAATTAACCCGTCGCCAAAAACCAAAAAACTATGGCATGCGAATCTTAAAGATCCGAAAATGCCATTTTGTAGATCTCCACAAAAGAATAAAAAAATATTATATTTTAGCAAAAAGTTAAAAAAGTGCTCTCTTTTCTTTTATTGTCTGATCTCTTAAAAGTGGTGAAGTAGAGTTAGGGGGGAGGGGGTGGGAAAGTGTCACCTGCGTCACTGCGGCCACAAGTGGGCCTATTGTGACTGTAAAGAGGCGAAGTAAAGAAATTATTGATCATAGAGTGTGCGGTAGATGCCATCATCTTGGGTATTCCTCATACTCCCAACAAATACAATACAATACAGGAAACAAATATTCAACCATATCCGTCACTCCATCGACCATAAACTATCTGCTCTTTGGGAAATATTTCGTGCACTTAGACGTCACAACCAAGACAAGCTCCCTGTGATTATTAAGTTTTATCACACCCAGGAGAGAAGCGCCCTGTTGACAATGGTTGACGTTTATCGTAAACGAACAGAATCTCCTCTTTGTCCTCGCGATATTCACCCCAATCTCGCAACTCGCATCCGACTCTCGTATTTGCCTCGTATTCGAGCGGCATCGCTATTCCCCAACTCGTATGCGTTGAATACGACTTCAATTTAAAAACAACGCATGTCATCGCAGCTAGCCGAATGTCAACTGTCAAAACGTGAAAGGAAAATGTAAACAAAACAAAGGAAAGAAAAAGGATCTCTCGTGAAATAAAGAAATTCTCGAGTGAAAACAAAATTAAAAGTGGCGTATTTTATTCGGTTTTTTTTTATGTTCTTTTTCGGAGTCGTTCTGAATAAAATGGTATTTTTGGAGGACCCTGGAGGATTGCCTGACAACTAAACCGCACGCCGGCGCTTTAATTCAGGAGTTTCTTAGTTCCCAGTGAATTTTGTTTCTTTTTGGTGAATTTTTTTTGTTTACATCTACTTGATAGACTAATCAATTCCAATTAATTTAAAATCTGATTTGCACTTGCAATACGAATTGATGAAAGATATTTGTGAAAAGTGGCCAATAAAATTCAATTTTAGGTGTTTCAATTTTAGGTGTACAAATAAGTTATCGTATCAAAAGATTTTTGTATTTCACACCAGCTCTTTTACTCAATAAAATATATTTCCACAACAATTCTCATTCAAAAATTTGTATTTGCACGCCTTGTTTTCAAACCACCCTTAACTCGTACACCGAGTCGTAGGCAAATTTCTACACGAGTGAAATACGACACAAATACGACGTAAATACATCATAATAAGGAAAAATACGACACTCGTATGCGTTGCTTGAATACGAGTCCTGTCAAAATTGAAATACGACGATGCTCGCAAAGTTCGACTTCGGTAATAATGAAATACGACTGTACTCGTATCCGAGTGTCGAATGCGAGCTGCGTGATTGGGGTGATTGGCAACGACATTTACGACGATCGTTACTTCTATGTCAAGGAAAGCATAACAATAAAAAATCGTTCTCTTCTTCAATATGCCCGCCGCAAAAAAAAAAAATGATAAGCAGCTGTTTCATGTAAGGCTGAGTGCACGTAAAAGAAACTTCCCGATATTCACCATCAACAAATTGTAATTAGCTGTGGCCAGATATCAAACACCACGCTCATCGCATGCAGAAACAAGTTACTGTATTAACAAACAATTACACATTTTTTTTTATCCTATCCTTTTTAACAAAGCATGTTATTATATAGTGTACAATAGCTCTTTAAAAAAATATCTAGCTATATTTGTTTTATATTTCACTTACAATACTCCTCAAACTTAATTTAAAACTTTGCCATTCACAGTTCGAACGGAATTACAATTGGTTTTGATAATTTTTTTCATTGTGTTCTCAAACTTTTGCTTTGCTTATTCGAATTTTTTTTCTATTATACGTTGTTCCTGTATAGGAACTCTTTTTTCTCATATCCGTTTAGCTCATAAAAGAAAAAAAATGTTTGGAATCTAGTTAGATTACCAAACAGCTAATCAATTTGAATCATAAAGTATTCACTTAGTCACTTAAAACACTAATGTGGAACAACCACAAACATCCAAGAAATTTAGCACCGGTGCACAGCGTTTTTTAACGCGCGCCATTGGGTGTCGTTTGCGGGAAAAAAAGGCTCGCAGGTTTAAGCGAGATCGCGGCGGCTTTGAATACATGGGTTGCTATGAGCGGTGCACGCAAGCGTTGTTTTGACACCGATTTCAGAACAATTCAGTGTAGAACTGTTTATTATTGAAATTAAAAAATTTAAGGAAATATGATAAATATGTCGGCATCGCAGCGGGACCGAGCGTCAAAATATCGATTGTCTGCACTAAATTATTGCCGCGTCGCAGTGGCGCCGCCACGTCGGAAATCGCTTGTGTGCACCGGGCCTTAAGCAATAATTAATATGATGTTTATTTTAGTTTGTGTTTCTACAGAATTCTTCATGTTTTCTTTAATTCAGCAAATTTTTCAACAGCAATTCATATAGAAAAGAGCGTATCAGGAAATAGTTTGAAGAGAACAGACAATAAGAGAGAAGAGAACGGTCATACAAATTATTCAAATATACTAAAACTTCATGTGATTCCTTCGCCATTTAATAGTTCCAAAAACATTTAAAATTAAACTGCATAAGAAGAAAAAAAACACATTTAACGCGTTAACATTTTTATGTCTTACTATACGAATGGCGGTGTCAAAAGGCAAAAGATATTTCGAAATTTAAAGGAATATAGAAAATTTTTAGAAATCCTTCGTGTTCTCGATTGAGTTAGTAACACATTAAAGCTATCCATTTCATTTGAACTAGATTTTAACAATTTTGGAACAATAAGAAATGTGAAAATAGTGAGAAGCTTCCCTTCGGAGGAGAAAAAAAAACTAAACAAAAGACAAACCACACAAATCGAGAATCGAACCCAGGGTTCTCAAAGCAAAACGCGGACACTATAACCACTTCACCAACGGTTCGAAATTCTATGATTTTTTGTTTGTGTGTGTGAAATAATCCTTTTTTTTATATAATATTTTTTGCTTCTTTTGTGGAGATCTACAATATGGCATTTTCGGATCTTTAAAATTCGTATGTCATTTTTTTTTGGTTTTTGGCCAATAACTCGAAAACTGTTTATGCCAGGATGATCAAACTAAATTTAAACTGAGACACATTATTTTCAGATTTTTAGGCCCATGGTTGTAAAAATTAGAGGGAGGGGGGGACGTTTTTTTCGCACTTAAAGCTTAATATCTAGAAAACTGAACCTCAAAACAAAAAGCTCAAAATGAAAACTGTAACAATTAATTCCGGTAAGAAAATTTAAAACAATTCATCATTAGTTTATTTTAGTACAATTGAAACATCATATAAGATTTCTGGGTATTTTAGGGATATTACGATGAGTTAGTTACCTCAAGACTCCAATTTTTTCGGATTTTTTCTTAATTCCAAGTGGTTTACCAGTTACCTAAATTAAGGCTTAGTGACAGACAGACAGACATTTTTGTACCCCACCCCTTTTCCAATGACACCCATATTGACCACTAAAGCTAATAAAAGTTTTTTCAAACGTTAATATGAGTACTAACTTTTTCTTTAATCTTCGACTAATTCCGGAAAAAATTAATGATTTACTTTTGGATTGCTGAAATACACATCGATTCCAAAATTGTCAAGTCCTTATTGGAAAACCCTTTATTTATTTTAGCATCACAATGACAAAGCTGCTGCAGAAGCCTGCCTTCTGCGCTGACAGGACCAAATCTGAGATTAAGTTGGGTGTCCCGGGTCGGCAAGATAGTGATTGAACTTTGTAATATAAAAGTTTGTAGCTCGCAGTGACTCACCGTAGCTCGCACCCACACCCTTCGTCAAAAGACCAACAAAAAGAAACCAGCAACATAAGCAAAACGCACTTCTCATTGTAATTTCCTATTTTCGTATTTTATTGGATTTTTGTTTTGTGCAAATAAAACTACTTAAAAACTAGTAATACAATATTTAAGGGAAATTCATCTCACACGATGGATCTATGCAGCTCTACGCAAAATGTAAAACCTCTGACTTAAGCCTGTCCTTAACGAAGACTCTGCTGACTCTCGACTCTTTTCGGCTCCTGCAGCTAGAACGTCGTGTTTGCCACGTCCTTCTTTGAGGTATCCTCCTCGATCTCGTTCCACTTCTGAATCTTGCCCGACCCGAGAAAGCAGAAAATCAGTGCCGGGACGATGTACGCTCCCGCCCCGATCAGGAAAATGTTCTGCCACTCGCTTATGGTATTCTGGAAAAACTCACCCGTTATTAAGTTATCATGGAGAAGCAGAACTCCAGAGCACTCACCTGATCCTTGGTGAAGAACGCAACAATCATGGGGGAGAAGATTCCCGGTGTGGTTCCCACAAAGTTGATGGTGCCGTACAAAGTGCCGGCGTAGTTGGGGGCAAGATCCTGCGAGTTGGCCAAGTTTGTCACCGTTGCGGCGCCGTTGAAACCCAGCGACAACGTCATGATGGCCACGCACATATATGGGTCCCTGCCAAAGAAGGCCAAAACAACGAGAAACAGTCCGGGGATGATGTGAGCTGCGAAAGGCAAGATAAAAGTAAAGGTCAGAGACTCCCAGGTGGACGCCGCAGTGGTGGGCACACTTACAAGGAATGCAGAAGTACTTTCGGATCTTGGTGACAGAGAGCCAGTCCCTACGTCGGACGGAGTCGGCAATGGCGCCGAAGCCAAAGGCACACAGGAGTCGCGCCAAGTGTGGTAGACTCGACAGGAAACCGGCTGACGACAAATTGAAACCAAGGACCTCGCTCATAAACTTCGGCGCGGCGGTTATGAGGAAGAACAGGCCCCACATGCTGCCGTAATGCAGCAGCAACAGTGACCAGAAGGGGAGTGACAACGCCAACTGCTTGAAGGGAGGCAGTTTCTTCTTGGTCGAGACCGAGTCGCCGAGAGACTTTGTGATGAGATCGCGTTCCTCCGGTGTTATCGTTTTGTGCTGCGATGGGCTGTCCTCGACAATCACGAACCAGGCTGCGGTTACTATGCCGACAAATATCGCGACCATGTAGAAAGCCCAGTCCCAGCCCATGGACTCGATGATGACACCGCTGATGGGCCAGGTTATCACAGTGCCGAAGGTGCCACCCATAAGAGCGGCAACGAACTTGCCCTTTTCTGTGGGCGGGGCCCACTTGGAGATCAAATTGTGACAGCACGGGTAGACGACGCCCTGGAAGAGAGAAACTAGCTTAGCTGAGTCCTGGAGTGACTCACGGGGGACTTACACCGAGGAAACCGATGGCGAAGCGGATGACGAACACCGGCCACATGCCCCAGGAGGCTGCGAGCGGTGTTAAGGCGGTTAGGATGGCGGCAAGAAAACAGCTGTAGCCAGCGATGGGCTTTCCACCGAACCGCTCGGCCAGCATGCCGGCTGGGAGTGACGTGCAGAGGTAGCCGTAGAAATAGGCACCTAACAGGAGCGCCTGGTCATCCTGACTCCAGTCATAGCGTGGTCCATGCTGAAAGAAGAGAAAAGGATGAGGAGTGGAGGATGCAACTGTGAGGAGGAGAGTATACTTACATCGGCCAATGTCTCGTTTGCATTCGACGTCGAGTTGGTCATCGCGATGATGTTGATCGATAGGTTCACGCGCATCATGTAGCCCATTAGGCACATCATGAAGAGCATCACTGCGATGTTGAACCTCTTCGGAATTGTGACTGCAATTAAAAAAGGGGTTAGTCAAAAGGAAATCAAGCAGATCCTGAAGTGGGCTAAAATTGTCTCAATTAGAGATCTGATTGGTTCGTCATGAAAGAAGAATTACTGGTTGAAACACTTCTTTAGGAGATGGTTATAGTTGGCTTATAACCGCTTCTCCAAGTCCTAGACGCATTTGCAAATATTTTGCGTTCCTTGGATGGGGAAACTACCACTAGGCAAAAAGAATAACAATAACTTACTTTCTTGGTCTAAGTGCGACTCGTTCGCTGTCAATCATTTCTCAGTGTTTGTGGTTTTTCTATCAACATTCAGTCATACACCTTGCCCGATTACCAATGCTATCTGCGCGACCTTCTGCGGTTATCTCTTTAACGATTTCATTTGAATGTCTACTTTGACTCGGTTAAGTGTCTCCAATTGCGTTGCGATTACTGAGATTAGTCACTTAGCCGAGATGTCAGTCAACGATGACGGCTGTCACAAGTGCTTGCTTAGTAAGAGGGGCACTGGGACATACGCTAGCTTTCTTCTGCTTTCTTTGAAATTCTTTATCACTACCGTGCGCTTGTCCTTCGCTCCCTTCTACTATATTTATGACGCCAAAAGGCCATTCAAAATTTAAAAAGGAAAATATCCTTTATTGTTTTTCCAGTATAAATTGATTTCTTTTCTCGCTTCACTCCTCCAGCACACGCTTTATGTTTTTCTTTTCTCCTTCTTTTGTGGGCGCTACAGTTCGAGGTCGACCTGGGCCTCAGCCAACATGCCTCGCCATCTAGCGTGGTCTTGGGCTACACCCAGCTCATTTAGCTTCCATCCCTATCCAGCTGGTTATGCCACCGGAGGCGAGGTTTTCCGTCGCGGTAGACCGCCTTGCCCCTCAGGGTTGGACTTGAGGACTTTACGAGTCGCACCGTCCGCATGACCTAACCAACTTAGTCGGGACACAGCTCGTAGATTTCGACGCTTAGTCTTCCCTTCCAAGGCCACTATGTGCAAACGGGAACACAAATAACCAAAAAGACTTTTCTCTCTTCGTCTGATTTGATATCGTCTACGTTTCTGCGCCATACAGAAGGACTGGGAATATCAAGGTCTTCATAATCTTCAGACCTGTCTGCCTTGATGACGAGTGGTCAATGAGATTCACCCACGAACTGTACGGTACAGTAGCATAAATGGCTCGGCCATGTAAAGGCTAGGAGAGTCTTTAAATCCACCAATATGGGAAATCGCCTCAGGTGGCGAACGCAAATAGAGAGGGATCTCAACCAACTTCGCATGGGGAACTGGAAACAGCTATCAAACAACAGCATTATTGGAGAGGCATGTTGGTTGAGTGCCAGAACTACTGGCAGGACTGTAGCGGCTTTAAAGTAAGGCTGCGATTAAGATGAGGTGTTGATAAAGAGCACTTTAACAGGAACAGTCGACCAAGCATTCCTCGAAAAGTTGATACAGCGGACTGTAAGATGGACCCATTGAATCTAGCGTTTTCTGATCGATCTAAAAGCCAATTTTTTTTTTACTGCCAGGATTTAAATTGAATTTAATCCACTGAAGCAATATCTTTACTGAGTTCGTCATAAAGAGAGATTCCCGCCTACATCCCCTTCACAGTTGACAAACAACACAAACATTGACAACATTTGCTTGTCACCGCAAATGACTCCCGTCAACAGCTCAGCTAAGCCCGCAGTCACGTCTGTCAACTTGCCTGACTATACTTAGAACCTCCGCACAACAAACACCCGCGTTGATAAACAGCAAGCGACTCCCAGCCCATTGTTGGGAGACGTTCGTGTGCGAGTATATTCGTTAGCACGCTCCCCGGATCCATTAAAACAAAATTTGTTCTAAGCCACCACATCATGGCTTCAAAAAATCGGAACAAGTTCAATGAAAACCTCCCCTAACCTCACGCCACCTTCCTCGACCGCAAGAAAATCTCGAATTAGTAATTTTCGTTTGAAAATTTGTCACGTAAGTCCAATTAGCGGCCTTCTCAGAGTCGCGCATTTGAATTTGGGTTACGTAGCGCTTTCGTTTTGCACTCGAACATGGTCGCGGCTGAACAGCAGAGCGGTTCGAGATGATCTGCAGGTGTTCCGGGGCTGAGGT
Source organism: Syritta pipiens (assembly GCA_905187475.1). Lineage (NCBI taxonomy): Eukaryota > Metazoa > Arthropoda > Insecta > Diptera > Syrphidae > Syritta > Syritta pipiens. Next base: position 69,565,224 of record LR994571.1, read on the forward strand.
GTAAAACTTCCAACATTCCGACGCGGAGAGGCGGGCGTCTATCTATATTTTCAATTAGCGATTATCACCGATATCGATTACCGATGGAAGTTAATTTATGCCCCACTCTGCTGAAGGCAAAACGAGGTCAGTGTAATGCTCTTCTCAAGGAAGCTCAGTGACGAAGTAAGCGTCGTCGCCGATATCAACATCAACGTCAACTTCTATCGTCGCGTCGCGTGAAGTCGGCATCGGTATGCGGAATAAACGCATAAAAGTTAGTTCATTGGCAGTTATGTCATTGGCAGTGCTTTTTGTTATCGTTTACATTTTGCGTCAGGTGGTCGGGGTGTAATGAACTTTTCAAGGTTTTGTTTTGCGGGTTAATTTTGGGGTACCACTGAGTCTGTTTAACTCTAGAGGGTCATCAAACGCAGCCTGGGTTCCTGGTTCATGAGTATTTTTGGTCCTGAATGTTGTCAATAAGTTATTAGCTCTAAATTCGACTGTTATAAGTTTGACTATTGTAAAGAGGATAGGAAGAAAATTAGATTTCTTAAACGCGAAGCCACTTTTTTGGATAGAAAAAGATCAAAAACGACTTTGGGTTCGTTGCAAAATGTATTTGTAACCCATATAACTTATAGTCCAACAATCTAGAAATCCACATAGTTTCTCTAAAACAACCCTAAAACAATTTACAAGAGCGCATACTTACAGTCCTTTGAGAAAGGAAGATTGAGGAAAGTCATCTTGTTTTTTGTAAGAACAGAACGGGCGGGAATTTAAAAATTTGTTGCGTGTCTAGTTTTTCGACAATTTCATATCTTCCACAGCTATGGGGTCTGAAATCAAAAAAGAAATAAAATTAATTAATTGATGTGACTTCGTTAGAATGACAATTTGTAATTCAAAAGCGGCGAATTCCTTAAAATTGAAGTGAAAACTCACTTACACTTCAAAACGAAGTAAAATATGATAAAAGAGAATAGACCCCACAGAAAAACTAAGCAAATTCCTTAAAGAGAATTTCTAAAAATCAAGTTCAACTAGCGAAAGTCTTTCCGCACACCATCGATCTTAGTTGCATCTACCACCTCGACTAGTAGAAGACAAATTAAGACCTCCTTCAACGCGAAACATAAGTCCACTCAAATCAGGCCACTCAAAAACACTCTTCTCCCACCAGTTAATTTCTACCAGAACACGCATCCCCCAAGGTTGTCCGTACCACTCCGGATCCGCGCCATTAGCTTCTCAGATTCAATTAAATAGAATCTGTCCACGCCAGAAAGGGGTGGTCTCCTAAATTGGCTGAAATCGCATAAAAAACCAACAAATTAGCGACTGTTTAAAGGTGAACTCAACACTGCAGTGAAACCACGAAACAAACCGCGCCTTTGGTTTTTCTAATTTACCTTTTTAACACCCCGTTAATAATTTTTTGTCACCACATTGACTGAAGCTATTCATTGTGACGCTGGGGGGGGGGGGACAGCAATAAATTCCAATGACTGTTTTATTGTGACAGCGAATAATGTACCCTAAGGTGTCACATGTTTTAAACATTTTTTGGAGTATAGTTAAGAAAGTATTTTTTTATAATTTTTCATACATTTAATTACTAAAAAGGATGTCCTTGACAGCTAACAGAGCCATTTGAAATCGAAGCATAATGAAAACAAAAAAGTTTCATTTTAACTTTTTGAAGTGGCCGATTAGAACAATTCATTAGATTTGACGGCGATTGAAGTCTATTATGGAAGTTTCATAGATACCTACTATAAACAAAATAACACGCAAAATCTTTAACCCAGTTTTTAAAAAGAGATCACACATTTTCTTAATTAAAATAGGTTTAGGATAATTCAAACTTTGAGTCCCTTTTACTGGGATTTTTTGGCCTGGTCTCCTTTTGGACGTTTGGTGACCACATTCGAGGCCGAGCAATGGTGAGCAATCAGCCAACAACCCCAACCATTAAAAAAACTCGCAATGACAGGAAACATTGTCATTGTACACGAAAGTGTATTATTAGTATTATAACCTATACCATTATCAATATAACGGTATATATTAGGTTGTCAAATATCTCCCTTCCGCCTTTTTGTCTTTTGAATTTTCCGGCTCTGTAGAAAGCGCTACAGACAACCTAATATATAAAGAACTTAACAAGTAAATTAGGAAATGAATAGAAGCCAAGGTCCCAAGAGTTTGGTGTTTTGAAGACTTGCCTAGTTTTGTGTTGGAACTGGAAAATCCAATGGGACAAGAGTTCAGTGTTGATTATCATATGCAATTTGAAAAAAAGCCTCAATTTGACAAGGAAAATTATCGGGAATGGGACTATGTCAATAACACTGCGAACCAACTCGCGATAAACATTTTTGTAACCACACATCTAACAAAAGACCGGGAATCTGCTTAAAATATTTATCTCAATTCATTGTTCATAGATAGAAGTCAATAAATCTCTCCATACGTGCCAAACTTAAAAATCTCCACGCCACGGTAGGAGGCTTGGCTCTTTCCGTTGAAAAGTTTTGTTACGCCAAATATTTAAATGATTTTTATTATAACTATGGAGCTAGCTCTGGGGCAAACTTAAAACTGCAAGATGATTGAAAGGAAAAATCGTTGAGAAAAGGAGGTACTTTAACATGGATTTGACCTGCTAGACTTCTTGTATTCTCTTCCTATCCTAATTGTAGTATTTAGGTAAAATTACAGCACCTAGACTTATCTAACCTGTGTCTCTCAATGGAATTCTGTAAATAGAAAAACTTGATCCAAGACGCTCTTTCATCGTTTTACGCCAGTGCTTAGCCCTTAAAACACGTTGATAATAAAACTAGTGCCGCTGAACTAAAAAAAAGTCAATTACTGGTAGTCAAAGCACAGCTGAACATTTCGATACTCTATCACCAATCCCTTTCTAGTCCAAAAACGCTACGTGACATCGTCATCGAAATCAATAAATTCCGGTCCGGTGTTGTATAACATCAGCTGATGCCCACAAAACGTGACTCTTGAGCAAATTCGAAGAAGTCTCAAGATTCCGGCGATGTGTATCGAAGCCTACTCCGGCAATTTCTCTTGAAAATAAAAAGCAAGCAAACGCTCAACCAAAAGTGTGTCAATTGAATGACACTCCCCCTTTTGATAGAGGCTTTTTGTAACTTTCCAGAATTAGAAAAATCCGCCAGTCACGTGTAAATTTCCATCTGTTCTGTTCAGTTCTCTTCAATCAGGCCAAGAACCCCGTGTCTTCCATCAAACGAAGACAGACTGACCTCAAGCCGGACCAAGACCGAGACCACTCTCTTTGACGAATTTGCGTGGCAATGACGGGAGCATAGCGCGTGTAAAACTCAACCACTGCTTGCGCATTTGAATCACGTCTGGGCGCGTTTTGAGGATCACATGCGGCATGCTGGCCGCCCACTTCAATGCTGTTGGAAGCGGCGCGGGTTAACGTATTTGCGAAGCCACACACTCGACGGAGCACGTAACCGAATAAAGATGAAAGTGATCATATATGGCCGCAGGCGCATCGTCGACTAGAGTGCTAATGACTCTTCGGGATCCATGGTGATCGGCAGTCAGCTGGAGAGGTCAAAAGTGAAATGAAAGTAGTAACTTTTAGGACGGTGTTCAAAGGGTTCCTGGTGGAGATTAGAACACTGATTATGAAACTAATCACATCTAGTGGTAATTAGAAGTGAATTTAAGGGGCAGGGTGATCTTTCAGCCTTCGCATTAATTTGGATAAGAATTTTATATGTAACCACGTATTGTGATGAAAAATGTCAACTGATATTTAGAGATGAGAGCACCACAACGAATTCTAATATTTTCGATCTTAACTATAACACCAGAGCTACAAAAAGTATTTTTGGATGAATTCCAACCAATTCTGCTTATCCCGACGGTTAAATAATTTCCTTTCTTCCAAAATTGATATGAAAGTAATTAAGAGAATTCAGTTTCGCTTATCATCCTTAAAAATTGTTTGTCTTGTGGATCATGGCCTCTTCTTCAGTGGGATACCTCTCCCACAAAGCTGATCAAGACGATTATTGATAATGACCAAGAAATACTATACCGAGTAATCACTCAGAGTACTGAGAAGTATTTAGGAATCTCACAACGTTGTTGTGTATTCAAAAACCATTCATATCCCTCATCATTGACACCTAAAAAAATGCTAGAACATGAAATCTACTCGATTCGGAGCCCATTTCAATCAGTAGTTAATTTCACCAATTTTCAAATTTATAATTATAAGCGTTATGGGTATAACCACTTTATGGGTATTAGAAATTTGTAATTGTATTTTACAATGGAATATTTTACCAGGGAATGCAAATTGCACTTTTTCGTTTCATCAAAACTGATGTGAAAAATTTGTGAAAAGGCTGAATTTGTAAATTTACGTTTCACGAAAACATATGATTTTACAAGTCTCGTGAAGTTTGTAAGAAAATTTCACAAGAGAAAGTTCACGCTTATTTTTTCAACTTACCTGTATTATTCTAAGCAAAAGTAATGAACAATTTTTCACAAATTCGTTAGTTACGTCTTTGTAATCTGTGAAACAAAAAAATCTGTCGTGCCAGTTACAGTCACGCACAGAGGGTTTCGTTCTAACTGCTTTATTAGGGTTTAAGCCGAAATACGTTCTTCTTATCCTAAAAGTTTTAGTCTCTCGAAAACCTTGATTACTTCAAATAAGTAATAAGCGTATTTTTCGAATTTACGTCTCATAAACAAGACTGTTAAACGAAAAGTTGAAAATGAAATTTTTAATTGGTTTTACATGGCCTATTCAACGGTTCATCACACGAATGGTTCCAAGAGAACAATTTTTAACTTTTTTTTTTTGGAAGGTGTCGAAAAATCGAATCTAGACGAGAAGTCGAAGCTTCAAGTATGTGAGAGCTTTCGTTGCTAGCTACCGAACTTATATTGTGTTTGAACAAACCACAAACTCTGCCCCATTAACGTGCTTCCTCGTCCCTCACTCTCCACCAAATCAAAACAAAAGAAAAACCTGAATGACTCCAACTTATTGCCCCCCATTTGATTTACGAATCTTACAGGAAGTTCACGCCAAGTTCGAACTAATTACACCACTCGAGCGAATCCATAAAGATAACTCAACACAAAACCCTCTCCCCGATAAATTCATCGATTCCAAAATATCACTCCATTCATTTTCCAACAGATTCAAAAAAATAACAAAAAACCTTTTTCGCTTTCTATGAATGTTTAATGAAATTATCGCCTCCGCTTCAACCGTAACGTCACCTCTTTCTCCCAACGACCGTGGTCAATTCAAATCAACCAAATTTCAACTCCGATTATTTTAATAAATGCTGTTTATGAGTTAATTATTTTTTTATTTCCGTGGGTAAATGATTTATGAGGTCTTAGATTTGTTTTGTTTTTCTGTTTACTCGAAGGTAATTAAACGCTTTAAACGCTGCGTCGATTGGGCGCGCGAGAGAAAAACAGAGAAGCATTCGGTTGTGTGTGTTTGATATCGCGAAAAGATTTGGAGGTTTTTTTATTGACGAATTAAGACATGAAAATAAAACGAGAATTAGAGTGCATAAAAATTAATCAAAATTAAGTTTACGATCGTGAAATGGCGATCACCATGTGATCGCGAGTGTCCATCGCACGCAGGTAGTGAGCGCGTTAATTGATGCAATTCGGGCGTCATTAACGTTGGCGTTAACGATAACTGGAGCTAGAGGGCGCTCTGCTGGAGTCTCATTATGAAGCTGGGAGGTCCATTATTGAGGCAGGACGCGTAAATTGAGATAAATTAAAACGAAATGAGTTTGCAAACATATTCACGCTTTCCCCGAATGGTTTGAAGCCGGTTAAGATGTGCTAATTGCTGCAACAAACGCATTCGAAGCGGTTAATTTGCGAAGACGAGTTTCTCATGTCCTTGGAAAGTAGCTCGAGACTTGGGTTCTAATCATATTCATTAATCAGTTGAAAGAATGTTCAAAAGTTCTAGGTAGGGAAAATTAATAACTTGGCTTAAGACTTAATATAATAATTGACTGGCGTTACACCCTGTAGAGGGTCAAGGCCAAGCTTTTTCATAATCATAGTCCTATCTTCAATCTTGTAGTATTAATGTTTAATCAAATACAAATACAACTACATTGAAAAAAAATGTTCCTGATCAAATAATCGCTACAAATGGGATAGATATTGATCTGAAACTGATTTATCCCTCCGATCAGGTCGCCAAGGCAGTTCAATTTCCATAAGCTGGCTTAGAGTCTTTTAGGACGAGTTAGCCTTTACATTTCCATCAAAGTCCACAAATATCAAAATCCACATGTGCGTAGCACTTTTTCAATTATTAAAAATAATCTGAGAAGCTATCCGAAAATTGCCTGATCGTAGGAGACAGATTAGCTGCGATTCGAATGCAATTTGGAAAATGCACCGAATGGGTTTTTTTTTATGTGCCCTCGCCCTCTATACGTAAAAGTTAAGTAATCACTCCATTTAAACCCTCATTAATTCCTGAACAGCAGGACTATAAAATCACTGCAATAAAAATTGTTTCACAAAAAATGTTACTTGATTGTTATTGTTAGCATTTAACGTTGTTTACAACCGACAATTGTTGCTGCTTTTCTAATAATAAGCCTTAAATTTCATCAAAAACCAAGCCCTATCCGTCCCTACAGCAGCAAAGCACGCGATTTTCTAAAAACAACTCAACTCCGCAAATGACCTTAAGTTATATAACTAAATGAAATGCAATTTGTGTATACAAATGGGTATTGCATTCTTTTCAAAGAAAGTCACATTAAAATAAACAAAATTCTCTCCACCTTAATTACTCTAATCTTTATTTGTTCGGTTGCGATTTTCTTTAAAATCCGCTTATGATCGCGAACGTTTGTTAAACACGTCGTTAAAGGGAACTAGTTACGTTACATCATCACAATGTTGGAAGTCAACTATTGATTTCACATTCTGAGGAATGAAAGCAGATCAATTATAAACAAGAAAAATGAAAGTGAATAAAAACTCGAGTTCATTATGCTTTGAATTGTATCGAGTTGCAAGGTCTCCGAGAAGGTTCTGGAACAGAAAGTTAAGCGGCAGCATGTTTCAGTCACATTCCGAGAAACACGGACAAAGACCTTTACAGGATTTAACTTCCTGGTAGTAAAAAAAAAACATATAAATCGGTTCAAAAATAACCCAAAGACCTAAAATTGAGAAAGGAGAAATGAGATCCTTAACCTCGCACTTTTGTTTTTCATCTTCACAGAGTTTTTTTGGGGCACACAGGCGCGTGACTTGATTTTGTTAAGATATTTGAGGAAAGAATTGAGTCATGTGTTTGTTGATGAAAAGGTGGCTTTTAGTGAAAAACAAAAGGAATCCAGGAAACAGATGAAAGGTGGGCCAAAAGTAGCTCACGGTTTGTTGTTTCTCGATGGCTCTTGGGTTTTGTTTTACAGTGTAGAGTGTTCGGAGGTGAGACGAGTTTTTCTCGGAGTCTGTTAAAGGTCCTTGACATCGACACAAGAAGTTCAGTATCCGGTCTAGTTGGGCTAGTTTTGTGAAAAATTATTATGGCTAACTTCGAAATCTTAAACGTCTATTTCAATATTGAGACTACGAGGTCTAAATTAGAGCTTGTATACGTAAAATTAAATTATCCGTGCCAGAACAGGCTTACTTATATTTGTACGTGCATTTATATATACATGTGTATTTATATGTACACGTGTATTTAATAAAATATGTATAGACTTTACAAAATATTACAAATTTGTATAAAACCGTATTTTAAGTTCTCTGCAAAAATTCTTTTAATATTCATTTAATTCACGGCCATACATAGCCATTTCGGAAGCTCTGTTCTGTCCTAACAACTTATGCATGGATGTCGATGAGTCTTTACCGCTCACAATGTTTGTAAGGATGTCCCATGCACATCATGTGTACGTTTACGTTCTTCGAAAGATATCCAGCCCTGTTCTGAAACTTCGAAGTCTGTAGGCAGAAGATGTGAATAGGCCATTGCACTGTGTTTTCGCAATACATTTAAAAACATGTGTTTAAATGAACTACACGTGTATCCGTGTCTAAGGTGCCGTGTAATACGACAACACGTGTCACATGTACCCGTATAATTAACTACAAATCTGTAATTTGGAGCTCTAGTCTAAATATTTCACAGTTTGCACAAAGATTTAATTGTTTGAAGTTGATAGAAGAACACAGAGCCAGCTCCTCACTCGTTTGTTTTTTCGCTTTAATACACAGTTTTTTTGGAAGATGTTCTTGGTGAAGTTTAGTTTAACTTCCAAACCACCGAAAAAATCATTCAAAAATCGCCAAGGAGCTGGCTAATAAGGAAAAGCAGGGCTGTCCAAACAACTGCTTATTTTCATACGAGCCGCGACGCGTGCTTTAATCAAAATAATTTTGGACATAAATAGTTTGGATAGTAAAAATATTTTTTCTGCGGCCCTCCAGCTTGTGTTATGAATTTAAATAGCCCACAAAGGTATGTAGTTTGGATAGCCCTAAACTAAATATTCTTTACGCTCTCAAGTTAATTTGTTGGGGTTTATTTGATTTTCCGCTCAGTTCCGGGTATACAATTTGTATCCTCGAAAGAGGTTGCCAACCTATGTAATGACGTTAGTGCAGTTTATATTATTAGCAAATATATTTCACAAAAATTTTCCTAAGCAATATTTATGCTTCAAACTTAAACTACAGCCTACAATTTCAAATACATGTTAAGTAAAAGCGTGTACACGGAATTTCTGCACTAAATATAACTCATGCTTAAATAGATATTCGTAAATTACTTGATAATTTCTACTTTATTTTCTAATTATACGAATTTTAAGTGCACGTGTATATTAAATGAACGTATCAAATGATCGGAATAATATCCACAACCTCAATCGCAATGCGATTATCGCATAAGGTCTGCAAGTTTTTGAACCAGTTTAATTTGTAGTTTAATCAATAGATTATGCAAATAATAGCAAGACGCAAAGCCCATTGAAATACCTCAAAAGTTTCGTTAAGGACAACATGTAGGCCAATGTAGACATAGAAAAGAATAAATTTGCCATGTCCTTGCCGAAATTCAGTCGTTTTTCTTGCAATGATTGTCTGGACCTTCAATCACTTTTGGCGTCAAATTTAAATTTAATTGCCTATCCAAAGCAAGGGTTGTCATCATTACTAAAACAATTCCTTAACACTACACTGCGCAGTGTGGACGATGTCTTCTAATTCAATTTAAACTGACTTTTAAACTATGGAATCAAAATTTTACTCTGTTACGCTGTATAGATGATCTGCTCATTTGCTTTGATTGACTTTTTTTTTTTATTATTTGCAGCCATAAGTTATTTAAGAAAAACAATTTTTTTTTGCAAAAAAAAAATAGAAAATCGCACAGTAATTACCATTCATTGCGTTTTAATTGCAATTTGCCTCCAATTATACCTTAAAACTCTCGCAAAACATAAAATTCAATATTTTAAAGACAGCAAAAAAACAGTTTTTTACATGAAAATCAATACAATGTACACTGAATATAACAAACTGTTGGTGGTTCTACCAAATAAATGCAACATTAAAAGTAATCGAGGTCACTTTCAGAATATTAAACTTTTTTATCACTTGTATTAATAGAATGCACCAACAATTTAGGGTTGCACTAAAATTCTACTTCAAACTCTGACAGTCAAAAGACAATCAATCTTAAAGTTGCTAGAAAAAAAAAGAAATAATCAAGAAATGATTAGTAATCATACACGAATAATTAATAGAAAACACGAATAATAATTAAATAAGATGGGTACCCATGCATCAATTGTTTTATTTGTTAAGAAGTGCACGTGTTACTGCACGGTCTCAAATCTGAAATGCTCCAACTACATCCGTGTAATTTATAAACAATGATGAACATTTTTAATGCATTAAAAGAAATTGAAAAAACCACAGCCTGGATGTTCAAATCATTTATTATAAATCATTTATTATAATAAATCATACATCACGACTAAAAATTTAGTTTTCATTTCTAGTTTAGAGAAATAACTCACAGTATGAATACAAATGCAATCGCTGTCAAAAGTATTCAGCAAAAAGTTGTTATTGAAATAAATATTTACAAAACAAAAGTTTTAGTTTTTTCGTGAAAAATAAACTTCTAAAATGCTTTCTTTAAATGAATCGCCACCAAGCACAACAAGCCAGGTAAATATCATTCTTTGATTGATGAAGAGCTGCATTAAATTAAAATTAGGTGGCGTTACAGCCCGCACCAGCCCGGGCCAGAGCCTAGCTGTTTGACGTTATATGGTCGTTAATTTTGAAGCCATTCTGAAGTTACTGGCGACTTATATTATGAACAATTTGAAAAGTTAATAAATTCAAATAAGAAATGTTGGCTCTTCCATCCTACTTCCCCAACTCTGTGTCATCAAACATCTGCTTATTGATCGTTTATTTCCGAAATGGCAAATCAATATATAATTTTATGATAATTGCATTTCCACGTTCTTTGTACAGAAATCAATTCAATTTTATCGGCATTGAAAATTGGTTAAATGGCAAAAGCTGGTTGATAACAACGATGATTACATCATTAATGGAAAGGAGTTTTTAATTATTTTATTCATTTTAATCATACTTAGTGCAGAAGATGATTTACTCCCCTGTTTCCCCACGTGACCCCCAGCATAATGGACGCAGCTCAGCTTCTTCGCTTCAATGTTCCACTTAAAGCCGTCCCCCGGCTACCCATCTCCAACTCCGATTGCAATTTATCGCGAATTACTCCATTTTTCTTACCGACTGACCGAAGTGACCTTGACATTGCATAACACACATAACAATTCCGTGTGGAAAATTTGATCGATTACACACACTCAGATGCAATCACGGGCAATCTCAGCAGTTGCATAACAAACCTGCCTTTTGCAATTCGATAAAAAAATAAAAACTTAAAAAGTTGTAAATCAAAAAACATTAAATTCGATAATGAATCGAGTGCACGCACATGTGCTCGTCGAGAGGTGAACAAGTGAAACACCCGCGCCGCTTCTAGAACGCTGAGAGATATCCGAGCATCGGATCGAGTGTCAGCACGCGGAATTCGATAACGCCGTGCCGTGGCACGGCGGACTGACGGGAGGGGTGCCGTTGGAGTGCGACACGTTGCGCTTGAAGACGTCGATGGGTCTCCGCTGGCAGTGGGGGAAACCGCCTCTCAAGTTTTGATCGATTTGCCAATGCACCGTGCGAGGCACGATGACAACCGGCTGCTGACGCTTGACGGTTGTCGGGCGCGAAAGGCGCACGCTAAGTTGAGCGATGGGTGGTGGGAGCTGCGAAAGTCACGGTCAAGTGCGTCGGCGACGATCGGGATTGCAGCGGCAAAGAGACCATGGAATGTCGGTCTTATCGGGGTCGTTGATGGGGGCCGATTAAAGTGGAACTCGTGGAGTGATTTGGACTGAGGGGACTGGGCCTCTTATCGCTGCTGATTGATACGACTGATTTTGGTTACAGAAATTTAATTGCTGGTAAATTAGCAGTAATTAAATATTTTTTTATCGCAGATTTATGTGGACGCGATTGGGATATTCTGAATTGGGCTACGGATTTCGAGTTGACAAATTGCTGAGCAATAAAAACGATTAAGCAGAAACAAACATCGGTTATTCGAAAAATTCGGTCAGAGATGTTTTGAGAGACTTTTCATGGTCATTGACTGGCTTTAGAGCAAGTGTCCCTTGAGAGTGCACGTAGGGAATAGACACTTCAAAGAGGTTGATGTTGGAGGACCTGGACAAAGGTTAAATGAAGAGCTAGCAATTAAGTGCACAAATCGATGAAACAGTGCGCATTTGTACCAAAACAATACATATACCCCATTGGCCAAAAACAGATTTGACGTTCAATCGTGTTTATCTGAATTATTCAAAAAGTTATTATAAATATAATGCACCGAACGTCTCAAATAATAAAAAATATTGCGTCTTGGCGATCTCTCAGATCTTTCAAAAGTCCAGGGGAAGCCATAATACCTATTAGGTGTACAACTTTTGTTTCCGCAATTTGTTTTCCAAATTCGAGGCTTTATTGTAATAAACTGGTTATACATTTATGTTTCGTTTTGCCTTTGATTCGGTTGCGTTTGATTCATTTGTGTTTGATACGAGTCTTGATCAAGTACTGCCTCTAATTCTGCATCATCGAAAACCTTCTCTCTTCCACCGGCATGCAGGTCTTCGACGTCAAAATTACCGTTCTCGATGCGTTGAAACCACTCTCGGCACATTCTTTCACTTATAGCGGCCTCACCATAGGTATTTGAGAGCAGCCGCAGATTTCTTCATATTAATGCAGAAAATTAAAACCTCCGGCAAATGAGGAGAAGCCTCGTAAGCTGACATGTTTAATCGAGAATAACTTTATGATGCAGACACAAATCGACTGTTTGATGATTGCAAACCGGCGGAAGCAAAGTTGTACTCATAATACAAAGTGTTTGATTCAATGTCATAGAAGAGGAAACGAAATACCAATCCATAATATTTTGAATTATGTAAACACCTACAAGTTCAGATACTTGCTTACTTGGTTAAGTGCAGTAGAGGTATGACTAGTTTAAAGGAAAGAGGTCTGCGTTACGATACGTATGTAAAAAATGCCCAAAAATTGTCACAAAATTTCTTGAAGGTTAGATTTTTTTTAGGTTAGCTTAAGTGCCGGTTAGCAAAAGGTAGAATTTTTATACGAAATCCACATATGAGTAAATGTTATACAAAGCCGCGTGTCAAAGAGTTTCTTTCCCTGAGCTCACTTGCACTGGATTGCCAATAAAATTCTTCCTTTAACCTGTCTAATTGAGTGTAGAAATCATATAGTACGTTTTTAAACTGCAAACAAATTACATTTTCAGTTTTCCATTAACCTTCTGACTTGCAATTTAACTATTTACCAAAAATGACCACAAATAATAATCAAGTGAAACATCTGAAACATCCATCCATCAAATTTCAGAAGTGAGCATCGGGTCAACATAAACATAAAGGAAATTGTTTTCATAGAATTGGCGAATTTTTGTTTCGAGATTTCATTTCAATCACAATTATCCCATTCCTTTTCAATTATTTTCATTTAGAAAGTTGACTTTAGTTCCGCGTCCTTTTCATCATAAAAACGTTTACATCGAACATTACACCAATTTAGAATTGATTCATATAAGATAAAAAACTAAATATAGATGTAAAAACACAACAAACAACTTTCACGACCGTATCTCCAGCGAACAACTAACAATCCTCTTGGAGCATTTCTGTCACCGAAAGCTTTTGCAATTCACCGTTTGGAACCGGCATTAAACAATATGCCCCCTTTAAATGTGTCAAATTATAACATAGTAGAGGTGCGAAAAGCTAGGCTCTGGGCCTCAACAGGCTATAACGCCACCAATTATTACCATTTTTGTAAACGTTGCGATTGGAAGGTGTTATTATAAATGTTCCAGTTTTTAATTATTATTGCAAATATTGCAACTAGTAGTTGTTGCCTCCTCCATTTACGTGATTTATACAAATACAAATTCGACCTTTCACAAGTTACACAATGCTGAAATGAATTTCCTGGGACATCACTAAAAACTGATTTGAACAAAAGTGAATTTTGACATTTTTGCTTTAAATTTTTAAGTTTTCTCTCTTAATTTACCTAAAGAGTGGGCTATCAAGTGGTTTCTTTTTAAAACAGAGATTATTTTGACACTGACAGCTGTTTTCCGCTCGAAAACTTAACACAAAGTCAGTATCATACTTTGGCTGAACAAAATCAATCGCCTTACAATAGAACAACGTTGAGAAATATTGAAATCTTATTTCCAAACCGAGTTCTGTTTAGCACAAATAGTGCATTTTTTGGCCCTAAAGCACCGATGGGGGGAGCCCTGAAGGACCGATGTTATGTTAACAATCCGGAAACGATTCATGCACTTAACCCCAATATCATCCAAGCAATGCGTGAGCCACAAAACCATTTTCCAGGTCTTGGAAAATTGTAGTGATACTATGCGCTATTGCGAAGCCAGCCGAAGCTGCCACTTAAACTTGGAAAATTAAAAATGTTGCGAATACTCGTGTTGTTGGGCCGTGTATTTGTATGATTTGCAAATTGTCTAAGCTCGTATACGTAGTTGTAAAATTTGATTTTTGAAAAGTTCCACAATGCTGAAGTCGACTTTCTAAGACCTCCCAAAGAAATGATGAAGAATTAAATCTCTGGCAGTTTACTTTCACTTTCACAGGAAAGGAAATACTACGAAGATGTAAGCTCTTCTTTTACTTCTTGAAGCCAATTGTAGTTAATCAATTCACGACTGAAGAAGATCTTAAGCATGGCAACACGAGTAGAATAAGATCAAGAAAGCATCGGAGAAGGAACGAAGATCAATTAACTGATCTTACAAACTCGAAGTTTGACACTGAAAGCTTCTTCTAAACCATTGACGTTGTTTTTTTTTTTTATAAAACAGGACGACTAGAATGATTTTAAATTATACGACACGCACAATTTTTTTAACACACGAACACTTGTCAGGGCATCCACCTGTTGGCGATGCAGCGTCCAGCGCATGACGGTCGATAACAAAAGGCAGTTGTCATTGACTCAGAACTGCACTTTACCTTCTTACAAAAGTCAGGGCGTTGCTAAGCCTTGTGCCGCATACGCAATGAAGCAGAAACATTTAAGTGGATTTAGTCAGAACGCCCCTTGAAGGTGGAAATTGAAAATGCTCAGTTCTCTCATAAAACAAATCAAAAGCGCTTAAACTAATTTCAGATCAACTCTCAACTCCCAACTTTTAAGTCAAGCCAGGAGCAGCAAAACGGTTTTTAAAATTCATTTAGACATCTGACGTTTCAAAAAATCTTGAGAAACGACAACGATGCTCTTTATCGGCGTTGTGATTGTATAACCGTTGTTATATAAAAAGTTGAGATAAAAAGTTCAAGGTTTCTATTCAAGTTTTGCCCTTCAAAGATTAGTACATAAAATCTAATTATCGTGTCTTCATGTGCGACGATCTAAATCACGCACAGCATACTGCTCCATTCACAATTAACTTGTTTTTAAAAACTTTTTTTTTCGCAAACCTGAATAACTTCCCAAAAAACGTGCAAGCTCTATTAAAGCATATTAAGTTTTTTTTTTTTATGATCACAGACGCAATTTATTTTGACGTACGAGACTTGTTCTTAGCATAATCAAACTCTGCTCCGCAAAAAATTCCTGTCAGTTTACAATTTCTGATTTAGAACCTTTAAAAATAGCTGTCGATCCACATATTTTTGCGACGCTTCACACCTTTGTCGCTATAGACTCACGTCAGAGCGCCACTAAACCCCGGCCAGTTCCTGTCCCACAACCAAGCAAAGCTGACGTTTATCACCTCGTAACAGAACAAGCCCCCACCGAGTCCGAGAGATTTATCGCTACCCGCTAAAAAAAAAAACCCAAAAAAAATCACGGTAATTTCACTTTAAAATTTTTTCAATAAAAAAATCAAAAAAAAAAAAACGCCGTATAATTAGGCTCTGATAAGCCACATAAATTACTTAATTCGAAGCATCCATGATCACGCTTAACGACAGCTAAGCGCGGAACGCGCCAAAACGTGATTCGCACGCTAGTTGCTTTTGTTTTTTCAGTTCGTTTAACTCTCTTTTTAAAGTTTGCTGTTATGTTTTTTTTTTATTTGTTGCCTGTTATGACACTTTTCTGAGTTTGTAGTTCAGTAGTTTTCCATTGAGGAGAAATAATTTTTGGTTTGATGTTTTATTTGCTTTTTATGCACACATGCAAAATGAGCGATTGCAATTTCACGAAGTTTGAATGAGCTTGGTTTTTTTTTATTTATTGCTCTGATCGGCAGTGGGAGGTCTGTAAATGGCACGCAAGTGAACGTGGCAACGGAAGTAATAAAATTTTTTTGTGGTGAATATGATATGCAGATGTGTGACATGGCCACCGGTGTGTTCCTTACAGAGAAAGTGATGGGGGTAGAGGATAGGCAAAGATAAAAATCAGGTGCTCGGAAGTCGTTATGATACGATACGAGCATACGGCGCTTTGATGAAAACGGAAGAAGACAAGCGCTAAACGTTTTTTAACTTAACAGCTACCATAAAAAAATGTTATCAGTGTTCGTTTTAAAAAACTGATCTTTTAAGCTTGGATCTATTTCAAGCAAGGTCATCGCAAGATCAGAGACGGTAACTGACAACATGAAATATTACAGACTTACTGAATATCTTTGATTGAGTGATGTAGTAACCCCATGAAAACTTTCAAAAGTATTAAAAAAGCGTATTCAAAAAAACAAGCAAAATCTCTCACTGAAAATTTCTTTTTGTGGACAACTTGCGCCAATTGGCAACAATGTCCACCAATATTTCCTGTCATAGCTCTTGACGTCTATATAACATGGCAAACAAAATAATTAACTCTAGATCTACCTGGACTGGTCTTGCAATTTCAATTTAAAATTCCTACTGAAAATGTGTAACTCTCATTTTATGTTATCGACTATAATTATGTCGGATATACAACTTGTCTTTTATATTTTATAGAACTTTGCAAGTTAGCCACTCACTTCTAACGCTCAGTAAATGCCTAAGCAATCGTTGAAAAAAAGTGCTTGAATTAATAAAAATTGTAAACTTTTTTGAATCACTTCGGAGATGCATATCTTCACGAAGTTTCAAAGTCAGTTTACTAAGTAAATAAAAAAAATATAGACAAAACACCTTTTCCAGATGATCGGATAGCAAAATGTCCACGATGATCATATCCTTGATGTGTCCTTAAATAATCTAAAGAATCTTGAACCCAATTCTACTTATCAAATGTTTTGACTATACAAAGCTGCATATAACTTCAACGATCACATCCGATCTGACCTACATGCGTCTTTGGGTTTTTTTCCTTAGGTCTACAAATCTTCACTTTCTTTTTCCACAATAAATTCCGGAAGATAAAAAAATTACATTAAACTATTTCAACATTCAATTTATTCATATTTAATATCTTTTTCTGTACCGATGTACTCCGACACTTACCCATTTTCTTTAAAATGTCAAAAGTTAAACTAGTTAAACCTACGTAGTTCTACACCTCTCGATCTTGGAAATTGCCGACGAAATCAAACGAATTTATCAAAATACCACGGGAACCTTTCAAGAAAGTCGAATTCATTAAAAAACAAACATGACCTTGAAATCCATTAAAAAACCATCATGGACTATAATTTAATTATGGAGTCCTAACGCCAACGATGACGCTAACGAAGGCTGGCGATTGCATCAGATCTGAACTTCGTAACTGGTCACAGATGATGGCGCGATTGATGCGATAAACCGATTACTTAATAAACTCGCTAAGTACCGATTACAATTTGCATTCGTAAACTGACAGTTGTTAAATTATTCTTAAAGAGTGAATTGTAATTTCTTTATTTTGTTCTGCTACTAGTGCTGGGGATCTACTTCGTTCCACTGTTGAACTGGGAAGTACCCAACACCTCTGATAGAACTCTCGAGATCGAGTTTCATAAGCATGCTACCCAGAAGTGCTGGAAGAAACAAGCGGTGGTTCTAGGAGAGTGATTGATGCGATTGTTGAAGTGTCTTGAGCTTTTTTATTTAAAATCTTTTCTATTTTGGTTTCAAGGTTTTACTTTTTTTTTTTTGGTTGTTGCCTGAGGGAGGGGAGATCCAATAGAAATTTCTGGTTTCAGTCCATTTTCGGTAGAGTTTGCGCAGAGTCTTACGTAAATATTGGAGTTGAGAAATTCAGTTGTTTGGCTATCGGGCAGGACGATCACTTGTAAAAACAAGGCGTGGTCAGAGATCTGCCAAATAGCAACTGGAGGATATTTACTTCTCCTCGCGACTTACGTATCTATAATGAACTATTTGCTAACACCCACATTGCCCAGCGTTACTCTTTCTGATATCGTTGTTATACTCCTCTAAAAAAAAAAAAAAGAAAAAAAAAGAATCTGCGAAACAGCCCGTACATGGCCAGACCTAGCTTTTTTTCTATTACACTACCCTGCTTGTCTGCAATCTACATAGACTCCTCAACACCGATGTCCAAAAAGGCGGACAAATTTTATACACTTAGTTTTCATGTATTTACATAATACAGAGACCAATAATTTAATCTTATTGTTTAGCTAAATCCCCTGGTAGGTAGCTTAATCTCTTTTATTGTTTTTTTATAATTTATTTATCTTTTAAAAAAGTTCAATAACAGTAATAATAATAATCTTATTGTATCACCAGTTTGCATACAATACTTTAGACCACTTGCTTTAAGTCTTATTGCAAGTAGTCTGGAATAAATTGATGGACGATTAAAGCTATTTGCTACAGCGTATTAAGTTGCTGATCAAAGCAAATTTGTTTTCATGACCGCGCGTCATTTTTTCAACAGCTCACTTTCGCAATCGCTCCTTTTTGTCGTCTTGTCATACTTTTTTCTTAAGCAGACGCTTCTGATTGACAAAGAGTGACGGAAAGTAACAAATTTGTTAAGAAAATCAGCGCCAAGGGTAAATAAATTTTTATCTACTCTTGGTAAATATTGGCGATGTCGAAATATTGACCCTTAGTCGGATAAATTCACCGACTGGGTAAATGACATTTTGGGGATTGCGACGGCGAACCGATTATCTGTTATTGCGGTGAAAGTTCGCGGCACGCTGAAATAGCAAACTGAAATGAAAAAATTCTTTATGAGGCTCATGACGTCTAATAGTTAAGCAAAAGAAGAATGGTGCTTCCCAACCCAACCTCAATTTCTTAGAACAATTCCTTAAAGCATTTTTTTTCATTCACTTCTTAAAAGGTTATGTCTTAAGAAAGAAAAAAAATCTGATTAAAACTTCTGACAAAATTTCCTTTGAAAATGTTCGCTTTTACTATGAATTTCCATCGATTCCTAAGTTCACTTAATTCATTAATAGTAAATAAAGAACCAGACAAGGACTGCCACTGAATTCACATCGAAATCCACTCGCGTTCAAGTACTTTGGCACTTTTTTTATTGCATCCCCTTATGTCTCAAGTGTTTGTTTATTCTGTTTTAAATTTATGGCTACCACAATTCTCTTGCATTTTGCACTTTTTATGCAGCACACAGATAGCCGTGGTGGAAGTTTACTTTTCTTTTATTATTTCCGTGGCTTTTCACAAGGCAAAAGTACCAGGTGCTGGAAAGTGCAGTGGAAAACCCCATAACAGGTGTTAATCACGCAATTAACTTACATTGAAAGGCATTGCCTATATTAAACGACTAGGAAATTACTTGGGTGGGAGGAATGGTGATCAAATGTCACTTAGCAGGTGAGGAGAATTCAGCCAGCAAAGCTAACCTTTGTGCTCTACGATTCTAGTCAAAATATATACTGAGATACCTCTGGAACTCAATAGCACTTATTTTGCACACATGACACCAAAAAGTATCCTTTTTTCTGTAGAAACTAGTTTCTGTTTCAGCTAAGTTCCAAATATGGTGCTGAGTGATTCGAAAGCATGTAAATTGTACCGAGAATTTAAGCAAGCGTGAAAGTATTACTAAGTATCCCAAAGAAACTCTCTGCTCTTTGCTATAAACTATGGCAGGTCGAGAGCTCAAAAAAGCAAACGAATTGAGCTACGGATTATAAGTATGATCGTGGAAATATGAATTCCTTGGCTATCAGCCCATACAAAGCTGCTTTAAGGTAGGCTGTTTCTTCCTCGAGTGAACGTGGAATTCTAAACATTTGCATTTTTGAACCTATTGAGAATTCTATGGGAACAGGACGAAATATATTATAAGTCAATATTCTGATTGATAATACCAAATGGTCACAAAAAATCTTAAAGTGGAATTGGAAAATCTGATGCATACTTTGAAGCTTCCCCCAAAACGCCTTTCAGGATAATAGGAAATTTACCGATTATTTTCTAGAATCACGTTCAGCTGACTTTTTCTCATTGTTTATTTAGAAAGGTTTCCCTTTACTGGATTCAGCCAAAAGGTTTTTCAGCTGCTGGGCTTATCATCAACTCGTGTAACAACGAATTCCGTGCAGTCTGTGGAAGTCTTTCTGATTCATAAAAAGAGCCAAAATCGCCTTTTATCCTTCTAAAACCAACGCTTCTGCTTCCTACTCGACTCTCTTGTGCTCGATAAGTACCGAGGGGTAACACCCCCAATCCTCCATTTCACTGTAACAAATAGAATCCGCTGATAAGCTGCCCCTTATCAAAGTCGCACGTCGAACAACTCTTCTGTATTACTCCCAACCATAAACCAAATAATTTGTCTCCAATTTTATATCTACAAGCTTCCCAAGCACGTTATCAACTCACCCTCACCACCCCAACCTGATACGGGGAAAACAAGTTAATCGCTTTCATTTTTTCTCATCACTTGAGTAAACTTATTTTAAAATTAAAAATAGCACAGAAAATTTTCTATCAATATTTATTTCGAAAACCAGAAACCCGTTTTCACACGCATGAGAAATCTAAATATTTCTTTTTTTTTTTGTTTAGAGGTCACCAAAGATACAAAACGTGGTTAGGTGCGATAAATTTGTTATACACAGGTGATTGTAAATTTGAAATCCCGCTATAAACGATCTCCCACCGTATCAAGCAAAAGATAAAGTACGACAATTAACAAATAAAAAACACAACTCAAAAAAGTCGACTCACAAATATTTGCTATCTGCAAGATAAATAAGAATTACTCTGATGAGTTGTTTTTTTTTTTTTCTCAATATGAGCATTTTTTCCGGGGAGTTGTTGGAAGTTTGTTTTAAATAGAGATCCAAAGGAGCGATGCAGATGGTCACGAAGTTGCAGCAACAGAAAATAGTACAACATCCTAGCTAAGCATCTTACAACCTGTCTATTTGCTTGGAAAATAGAATTAAAGGATGTAGGAGCAAAAGTGCTTGTTGCTGCATGTTGGAGGACATACTATTTAGGCGAATATGCGATAGCATCACAAAATAGTTCTTATTTGCTTTTTGTTATGCTATTCAACACACGCTTTCTACACAGATCTGTGACCTATTTTTTCAAAGTCGAACCTACGCCAAAAATGTGTGCTCTCTGTTCATAATGAAACCATTAAATCAATAAAGATTTGACAAAATAAGCAACAAGATATCAACAAAGAAAATATTCAATTTTGTGCAAAATGCTTTTGAATAAAAATTTGCAAGTTGATAAAATAAGCCAATGTTTCCACAATATAAACAAACCTTGCTTTATAGACTTCATCCTTGACTGAGAGTAAAAACTAAAATCACGAATCACCTATACCTATAAGATGGATATCTTTTTTAGCTCATTTGTGACTCAAATGCTCGAATAGCAAACTCAGCCGATGTATCATTTATAACCTTCTGACAGCTGTTTCCCGCATCATGACGTATGATACGTCATTGAAACTAGTTTTACTCAAAATGGCTAAAATTAAGTTCATGAAAGAAAACTGTTAAATGCATTAAGAAAACTATGACAATGGTTATGAATGGGCCAGAGTATCGATTCGGAATGAAATAATAACCACGCGCCTTAATAATCCAATTGCAAATGATTTGTTTATTTGGGATGCATGCATGCATGAATATTTACATAGATACGGCGCTTTTTACGGAGATAAAAAATATTATTTCGAGACAATACCATTAAAAACGTGAAATACTGTGAGGGACAATTATATTCCGAATTTGTTTTTCCTGTTTCGTTTACTTGTTTTCAGACCCAGTTTTTTTTAACTTCATTGCGAAACAAGTCCCTTTCGGATCAAAAGGGTTATGCTATTAGACTAAACAAGACGTAGCGAATAGAAACCAGAAAATCATGTGAATCAAGGCCCAGCAGTAGTCTCGCAACAACCACGTGCCCCGGTCAGTGACTTTATTGTGTATCAAAACAAAATAGAGAGAAAAAAATGGCGGTAAGTAAAATATCAGAAACATTCTGAGTCCTTCGCAAGAGCCCCACTCTTTTATTTTCTTAAACCTGCTGGGTTGATAATGTATCGTTACATGGGACCGGCATTGAATACAGTCAAAGATCATTCATACATTAAAACTCTTGCGACAAGATTTTTGTTCAAAATAAAAAAAACTTTCGAATCCATCTAAAGAAGTTTCACGAAAGTTTGTTGTATCTTAAAACAAACACTAAACAATAAAAATGCCATGAAATGATTGGAACATATCTTGAAACCTTTTGAAGATGTCAACACAAAATTCCTTCGATCGAATTTTGAAATACTCTACAAGATTTTGATTTTATTAGCCGAGTGGAAAGCAAAAATATATTTTGTTGCAACCTTAAAGGTAAACAATTTAAATATGGAATATGTATATCCCAAAGCTTACACGAGATTTTAATTGAATAGATGTTTTTTCGTCAGTCGTTGTGTTTGAAATGCCGTATCGCGCAAATCACCTCCACGACTTTGCTGACACAAGCCCGCAAAATTGACCATGACCGTGACCATGCTTACAAACTACAAATGGTTGCAGATTTAAATATATCAAAGCCTCAGTTTGCGTCATTAATTAGTACCAGAAACGAAAACGTAGTAGATCGATCGTTATCGAATCGAATTTAGGATTCCCGCGTATTTTAATACATGGGATAATACCATAGTTTTCAGGTAATGTAATTTTGTGAATGACAAAAGCTAAAATAAAGACGAAACAAATATAAAACCACTATAATTTCAAAACGAACTTTCATATATTAATTAATATATATTCAAGTTTTAAAATAAATTAAATAATCCTTATTCAAGTAATCTAATTTGTTACTAAGAGCCATGATTTTTAAGCAAACACACTAGATCCTTAAATAAGTCTTTGCTGTTTTTTCCAAGAATAATTAATTCAATTCATTTCGGGCCCAATGAGGGATCAATAGCCTTCTCAAACGATGGTCACCTTCTTGTAACGAGATTTCGTCTGATACAACTAGTAATTCTTCTAATTTTTATTTTCAGTGAACAACACTGAAAATCATTATTTTCGGAGCGTCCGAACCAATCTCCTTTACTACTGACAATGTTTATCTTAAATCTTAACGAGTTTGATTGCATTAATTAAATTTTCGTCTTACTCCTTATTTGTTCTTTATTTTCTTAATTTTTCTTCTTTTATATTGTGTCGCTTGCTTCAATTGAAAATCGCTCGACGAGTGCGTCGTCAGTCAACGAATTTTTTCACAAGTTGCAAAAGAAACATTGACTTAAAAAAATCAAAACATAACAGTTAAAATATTCACGTCAAATAATCAAAACATTACACAAGAATTAAAATTTCTTTTAAATAAAAAATTCCAGCAAAATTAACCTTAAATACTATTCACTTCACACAAAACTCGACATTCGATTCACTGCGTTTCACTGTAAGGTTTCGTTGCTCAAGTTAAAAAGTCTAACGAGCACATTCATTTATGATCATTTTCCAAAAAAAGAGATGCAACTAAAACGATATAAATAAAAACGTATGATGCAGTTTTCACAACATATCACATAAATAACTTTCACAAACTATTTGGCATTCACGAGACCAACTGCTTGAATATTTTCAAAACTCTATCAGTAAAGCAATCGTTTCCTAGATTTACGCATTTAAAAAAGGTCACATAACGAGTGACAAGCCGGTTGTCACATTTAAAATTTTAGTTCCTTGTAAGAATGGGCTTCAAACAGCTTACACATGCTACTTTTGTGTAAGACACTCTGCCCTTTCTTAAAACCCGAGTAAAAAAAGATTTACTGGATTTTAACCAAGTTCATGTAAAAAACTAGCTAAATAACAATCACCAAAAAATCGAAAAGAACAAGTCCTACTACTAATCCTACTTAGGTTAAAAGCTTCTCTCTGTACTTAGTCAACACTTGATTCCACTTCACAAAGTATTATAAATTAACTGGCATTAATGAAACTAATTTATATTTAATTAAAATAAAATCCACTTCTCTAGATAGATAACCCTTAAACAGCACTCCCTTAGAAACCGAGCTCCTGTTCTTCAAGGCTAAGCCCGTCAAAGTTATCAACAGCAAGTTCGTTATCTATTTTTTTTTCCAACCACAAAAACCTTAAGTGCTACATTTCAAATGTAAATTTCAGCAAAATTGCACTGGGGTACTCACTTGAATTTGAAAATCTGCCCTTGTTTAGCTTAGCACCTTTCTCTTTATTCACTTTCAGTCACTTGATAATTTTTTTTTTCAACTTATTTTCACAGCAAAAAAACAATCACCGAAAACACATGTATCATAAAACTCCAACCCTTAAAGTCGAGAAAATAATTTCCCTCGTTTTATTGAAACGACTTTTTTTCACCCCCCGTTAACAGTTGTAATTATCACCACAACGCGTCTACACCACGCAACAAGTTTCAAACAAGTGTTACACAAAATTGTCAGAAGCTAAACGAATGAAAAAAAAAATACATATAATTGGCTAAAACGTAACAGCGATCGGTGCAAGTTAAGGGAGGGCTATGTTCTACGTATGGCGCAGGTGAGCTGCGAGGTATGAGGCTTGCCACTGTGAAGCGATCGCGTCAAAGCTTCGGAAACGAATGCGATCTGCCACTCGGGCGGATGAGTATAAAAATTCAGCGAAATTTTCATTTTCTGTTTTTTTTTTTTTCGATTTTGTTTTTTCTTTTTTTTTGCAAGCAATATTGGCAGAGTAGAGCGTATCTCGTTTGGGGCACAATTAACGAGTAGCTGATTGGTAATACAGTGAAATCGTTGCGATGGCTCTGAGTGGTCGCTCGGAGACAGGGATTAGATTAGAGGTTGTTCTCTGGGATACGGAAACGCTGGAGATTCTCAACCGAGTGAGATGAATTCGTGTGCTGTAACGCGGACTGAGACACTTATCAATGGTGTTGTATTGACATCTTTGGTGGGCTTAGGAATTATCTGGTTCTGGTGAAATCCGAAAAGCGTATCTGTGATGATTGCGTAGAAGTGTGCCAGATAAGTTTTCTTTTTTTCTTTTTTTTTTGAGAAACGGTTTATTGCTCTAAGAAGTAGCGAGGTGCCTAAAGGTATGCTGCGTTTTTCATCGAACGAATTGAGATTTTCACTCAATTGGCAGGGGTTGGTGTTGTTTTCAGAAACTCACCACTACTCACCGGCTCTGAAGTCTCACTTAATAAATTTGAGCTGATTTCCCTATCCGGAAATTTGCTCGCCCATGGGAATCTATCGGATACTTATTTGCAATGAGGAACATTTTTGGAGTAAAAAAAGTCGAGTGAGGAATAGCTGTGTTGGGCTGAGTAGGGCTTAAACTTAATGGACAAAGTTTTAACTACTCCAATCGAACATGTGCTAATGAAGATTCTAAATTGCATGAATGAGAAACCCGACCTCAAAGACATAAGTCCAATAAAGGCTTTCACTTAGCTTCCTGCTTTAACCTATGGTCGCCTATTTTAAAGGATAAAGCTCTTCTGAAATCGCCCTCGATCATCAAAAGCCCGGCACACTGCATTCATTATCATCATTAGTGGTGTAACAGCCATTGTGACGTGTCCTTGGGGATGGCTTAAGATCGAAATAACTCTCAGATATATTTGTTGACCATACTTCAGATGTCATAAAGCACAGCCTTTTCTTAATTTCTACTTTAACTTCTCGGTTAGTTTTCATTGAGGTTTAAACTAAAAGTGGAAATTTGAATTCAATCGAATGCACGAAAAAATACCTTAGAATCAACGATTTACTTCAAATAAAATCTTTATCCGATTGGTTTACCATTTTAACCATCCGGACTAGCAAAATCTGCATATAATCTTTCAAAACGAGTCCTTATCTGAAAAGATAAATTCGCCTAGGCACACTTCCAAAATCTCCTCACACCTCAGAGCTTTAATTTTGAGTTTTTCGACTACGACCCTTGAGCAATGGTCATCGACGCAGCTACAACTTTAAAGATTACAGAACTGATTGACGGTATTTACGATGCACTAAAAATTTACTTCGTTTATGTGCATTGTATTTGGTAATTTTTTTATGCCCAATATTATTGATACGCTGATTGAGGTTATGAAATGTTTAATGGAATATTTTATTTTTCTGATTTCTGGCGTCAACAATGATTTAATTATGCGACATTTCAAAGTTCAAGACATTTGTTTAATGAAGTCCATTAATGGAATTTTAGTGGAGAATTCTTGTGGCGGATGAATTGTCATTGAACGGGGTCCTTGCTTAGTTTGGTAAATTTAAATACACGTGCATTTTTCAGATTAACAAACATACATACATAAATGTGACTGACGCGTTGAGGGCGTATGTTTTCATTTTAAGCAGAATATCCATTACTTCTGTCAATCTATACTATTTGTTGTAAAATTAACTAAAACTTTAAATTTTTTATGGCACCCTGGGCTGTTTGCGTATAACAATATCGTTTATTAAAGGTAAACTTGTCTTCCTTTTGCCTAAGAATCATTTAATTGTCCTCTGCAATACTTCTTAGGAAAAGAACTAATAACATTCACTTTTTAAGACGCGTTGAGCAACATAAAATTGGATGAATTCCGGCCAGAAAGAGGGAGTTTCTCTCGTGGCCTGGGAATGCGATTGATTGGCAGACTGGGGTTGAGGTGATCGTCCTCTTTGAAAAAGTAAGATAAAAGACACTGTTCCAATTACAAGGGCATACCTCTTTTAAGTCTCTTCGGTAAAGTCTACTCTAAGATGTTGGCGCATTCTAGAGCTGTGGTCGAATTCAGCATGGTGCAAGAACAGTACGGCTTTCGTCCGAACAAAAAATGTTCCTGGGAATGAAATAAGATGCGGTCATGAGAGGGTTAACGGTAGTATCAACACCTTTTACCGTGGGCGTTGGTTTTCGCCAAGAGTGCGTCTTGTCACCTCTCCTTTTCCGACAAAAATTTCCAAAGTCCTAAACACTTTAAAGTGGCTTCAATGAATGCAATATCAGTCAAAAGACTTGCATTCACTTGATCGCGGGCGCCGTGGCTTAGTCGTTAGTGCGTCGGACTGTTAAGCGAGAGTACCCGGGTTCGAATACAGCTCAGGCAAATAACACCACAAACATTTTTCACGACCCCACCTCCAGCGAACGATTGACTCCTCACTCATGTCACGGAAAGCTTTCGAAATTTGCCGTTCGCAATAAACTGTAGGTCCCCTTCACATGTGTCAAATTATGACGCGTACAACACAGTGGAGGCACGAAAAGCTAGGGTCCGGCCCTTCGTGGGCTGTTACGCCACTAATTATGATTCACTTGATTGCAATCAAAAGATTGGTCGTAAAGTCAAGACTTCAAAAAAATTAAATTGATTTTTAAAGTCAAAAATTTTAATTTTTTTATATCTCTGGTAACTTAAATCCTGCTGTCCAGATCTATTACCTGGTGCATTGAGCTGATGAAGAGTGGTCTTCATACGGTGACAATGACTTCGTGACAAAAATGAAATGAAGTTGTGGCCGAGTGAAATCGACAAACTCCTAGCGTTACTAAATAATATCTGCTCATGTTTTAGAGACAAAACAATTAAAAGAAATAACTTTGTTTATCTTTTTTTTTATTTATTTTATTTAATTGATTTTCAATCATATTAATATTGCTAAAATTTGTTTAAAAATAAAATTATATGACATTAAATATTAGGATAAGATAATTGTTTGACAATTAATTTATGTGTATTATAATAAATATTCTATCACTTAATGCTTACGCAAAGATCTTAGCTTGCGAATATTGTTCTGTTGTTGTTTTTGTTTTAACTTAATTGGCTTTAAACTAATTGAATTTACTTTAACGTCGCTGCATTTAGTTGCTTAGGGTCCAATATAAATATATTCTCTCTTGATGCTACAGTGAAATTTTCCTTTTTTTTTTTTGTTTTTTGTTTGTTTGATATTTTCAAGTCGAGAAAATTGATTTGTTTTTTTTTTTTCTGGTTTACATCTATGGCGGAGCTTCAACAAGTATAACACTTTTGTTTTGTTTTGTTTCAAAGGTGAAAGAGGGAGTTTAATAAAAACTAAGTTAAATTAATAATTTCAAAAACTAAACATAACTGAACACTGTTTTTTTTTTTATGTATATAGATGCAAAGTACAAAATTGTGAGCACAATCCATAATTAGATTTTAACGTAGAGCATTCGATGAGCACAGGTCTTGCCAACAAGCTTTCCATATTCTAAAATTGATTCGCGATCATCATCCTCGCCGGTGATCTGTAATGAAACATCCACCAAAAAAGAAGAACAAAGCGTTTGGATTATAATTTGTTTTGGCAATTAATTTGTAAGGTTAATAGGCCGACTAATTAAAGAAAGAATAATAGAAAATCAAATGCGAGAGTAAGTGTAATATTAAATAATAAATACACATCTACTGGGAAAATTAAACGAAACAAAACGAAGTACTTTTCGTATTTTGCTTCAAACAAACAAGAAACAAAAGAAGGAAATTAATAAAAAGAAGCTGTGATGAAAGACTTAAAAGAAAACAAGAATACAAAAACAAAATTTATTTACCTCTTTATAAATTCTACTCCTTATCATATCCAACATATTGTCTAACGTCTCAATGTTAAAAGACTGTAAAAAATGCGTTTTGTTTTTTTCATGTCAACATAAGAAAAAAATAAAACAGAAACAAAAAAGAATGTTTTTTGCGTTTTTTTTTTTTTTTTCAAAATAAAAAAAATGATTAAAAAGAGATAGATGGTGATGATGGTGGTGATAATGATGATAATAGAAAAGAAGCGAATTAAACAAAACCCAAAATAAACACAAATAAAGTAAAAGTAAGTAAATTAAATAAAAAAAAAAAGTGTTAGAGATTTCAACAAAACAGAAGGAAACATTACGGAAGCAAGGAAGGAAAGGCTCGTTTTTAGTATGACAGAAGAGAGAAAAAAATATGAAATTGAATTTTCTGCAATTACCTGTATGTATTCGCGGTAGGTAACGCAGTTGTCATTCTCAACTAACAACAATACTAGGTCTAAGTGATTCTCTAGGAAGTCATCGACGTCTCTCGCCTCGGGGTCGACGTTCAAGCGCTGATATTTTTGAGCGTCTAATCTCTGCCGTATTTCTGATTGAGAGCAATTGGTCAAACTTTTCTTTTGTATTTTAGTACACTTACTTAGCCTACCTTCTGTTAGAAGATTCCACGTATAGGTCTCGGGGCAAAGCAAGTAAGACGGCACCAGCTTTCCCTTGTATCTCATCTTAGGGCACGAGTGTATGTAGTAGCCCATGTAGTAATACTTGAGTGATGGCACAGTTTGAACCAGTTGCTGGACAAACTCTATTTCTCTGTAAAAGAAGGAAAATTGACTGAAAAAAGAATTCTGTTGGGCTAAAGAGCCATTCCCATTAGATCCTCTAAAAAAAAAAAAAAATCCCACTAATAGTAAATTTTTCTTGATCGAGATCTCAAATATTGAAAACACAATAGCAGACAATTTACAATACGGTTTTTGTTTTGCTCAGTTTAATATTTTGTATTCGTTTGGGCAGATTAATTGCTTTTTTTGATCAAAAACTAAATGCCATTGGTCTACTACTAAATCATTGGTCAGGACATGAATGATTCTCGTAAGGCGGCTTTTACATAAACTGGCGATTTTCAGCAACACAAAGATAATTCAAGAAACGAAGAAAAATCAATAATGGCGAATGTTGAACTGACCCACAACAAACAACCAAAGGTATAAATATAAATGGTAAGAACCACCATATTATCACTTTCAAGTTGTGGTACGTTGCAAAAGCCAGTAGACGTTTTGCGATATTGCGTAGGAAGTGAGATAATATACGAAATTGATTCGTATCATGCGGTCCTTTAAGCTGTATATGCTGCTTGATAATCGTTAGATCCATACTAACAAACTACTATTTTAAATTTGTATAGGCGTCTATAATTGTTCCAAGCTTCAGGAAACTTTCTTGCAGTTTCTAACTTATTTTAAATCCTACTAAATTTATCCGACTTTTTTACGTTACGAATTAAATGCAGTTCGTTATTCGAGAAAATTTCAATAGTGCCAACGATTTCTTTGTTGTTAAATGTCGAAACTCCTGAAAGACTTTCCTGATGACTTAGAAACTATCAACAAGTTAACAAGAACTTTATGAATAGACTGCTGGACTAATCCTACATCAAACTTACCTCAAAGATCCATAGGTACCCAACGACAAAAAGCTGTACTCAGGATCGTAGAAGAAATACACTGAGCTGACACAGAGTGGCAGAATGTCAATAACACCCACTGCAATCAGCTTATCATCGAGCCAATACTGCTGATGAAAGGATCCATATCCACACGGTGGTCCGTCAAATGATTTTGTGTGCTATGCAAAAGATATTTATAGTAAGAAAACAAAAAATATTAACGTTTACATAAGTGCATTAAAACTATGCCTTCTCTGACAGTAAACAAACACAGCTCAGGCAAAGATCGCGTATTTGCAACTCTTGCAGTTCGCACATGGCTTGGAGGCAAATACCTTCAGTGGTGACCTCTGTAAGAATCCTAAATACTCCGCAATATCTTCGGGTGGATCATTGTGTATTGTTGTCTGATAACGCTCATACAGTCCGTATGATTCATTAAGTGTTGCAAAGAATTGCTTGCTCGTCACGTTCACCAATTTCAACTAGGATTCCGTGAGAAACCATTGGCAGAGGCACAGGCAGAAGCCGGTGAATAAGAAACCGAAATGGAAGAAAATAAAAAATACATTAACTCACTACCTTTATGGGTGACTTGTAGCAGAATCTCTCGAGATTGGCCACTTTGAGCCTTGCCGGGTCATCGTTATGAATGATCAATTGATATTTACGATAAATATTGAAGGCCTCGTTCGTGACCCCTTTATTGGATGGGACTAGGACTACCTAAAAGTACATCAAAGAACACAATCAAATAAAGAGGTCACTGCGCCTAAGGGGCCCGCGAATAGACTACTTTCTACGTCGAGCTAACTTTAACTATAAGCTAAGAATACCTTTAGTTTGTGACAGTCAGTTGGTGATGCAGATTCAACATATTCTTTGAGGGTTTTCTCACGGTTCTTCCCAGTGCCCGTGACTTTTGTTAACTTTTCATGCTCTCCTTCGTCGCCTCCTTTGGCTCTTAACTTCGCTTCTTTGCGTTCCTTCCGCATCTGCTTCGCTTTCTTACAGGGTGGCTTGGATTCGTCAAATGCTGTGAAAGAGATTTTACTTTTAAATCTCAACTCGTAATCGTTATATGTGCCATCTTACATTTCTTTGATCCATCCAATGATCTACTGTGAGTTGCGGCACTGGCAATCGACACCACATCAGATTTTTGCTTCTCTGGAATTGAGAAATCTTTCAGCGGATTGGCCTTGGTCACCGACTCCATGTCGACTTCTCTGATGGGGATGTTTGGAGCTTGAGGTTCGTCACGCATTCCCGCCCGCATGTTCTCTTCTGCGTCATTCTGTTCGCCTCTTTCGCCACTCGCCTGCCCACCAGTCGACGACGGGTCTTCTCTTGAAATTTCTTCACTTTTATTCTTTTTGCCATCACGCAGGAAGTGACTCATTCGTTTCAGGATTTTCTTATGCGACTTGGAGAGTTTAAATTCACTTGTATCACATCTAAAAGTCAAAAAGAAACGTGGATTAGAAGCAAATTATTCAGGATTAGAATTGCAGAATGAGTAAAAATTATGTCAGTAGAATGGAAACTAAGAGGGATATATGTGGGAAGCGGTTTAAGTTTAGAGGTCAAACAGTGTGTTCTATGTTTCGAAGGCTCAACTATGTTACATTTTAGTGTAAATGAGCTCTATCACCAATTTCTTTGTGATCTTTTAGCCACCGAGCCTCTTTTCTCCTTCTAGTATTAGTTTTTTTTTCACCCGACTTTTAATTTTTTCCCGATAAAAACAAATTCTCTTAAAAAATATTACAAAACGTCCACGAGCGGCCACATGCGTACAGAGTAAAATGTGCGGTCATTAAAAAATAGTGAGAAAAGCTATAAAATGAATATCAGATTAATTCCAAATCAGCTATTGTTATTACAGTTTCATTTCTTTGTTCACTCCATCGGTCATTAGTAAAACATTTAGTCATAAGCACTTGCAATTCTAGATTACGACCACGGTAAAACAACATTGGCTTCGTTAGTCTTTTTATGCCTCCAATTTGACTAGGTGTTTATATTGAACTTGACGTTGGCTGGGGTATTCCACGTTCAGCAATAAACGATTCATTTCAAAATGTTATCAAGATAATTATGGTGCAATAATTGTAAGAGACCAAGTCCCGGTTTTTTAAAAGCAACTGAATGGTAAAATGTTGGATTATTTAAATCCTTACGCACAACAAAGCCTGTAAGTAGTGCAACGCAAGAAAAAAAAGCACACATACGCAGAATGTCCTTGTCTGCGAGGAAGGCGAAAGAAGACATAACCACGAACTTTACGAGCTGCACAAAGATGGGAATATCACAAAGATGTAAATATCATGTTTGTACAGCTCGTAAAGCTAGCGGAAAATCCACCGACTATAATGGCTCGGCCACATCGGACAGTTGGACACAAACGCTCCAGTTAAAAGAGTCTTCGGCTTCGAGTCTCCTGGTTTGGGAAAAAAAGCAGATTGAAGTTCTGGTATAAAGACCAAATCCTCCTGGACGTACATCAGCTTGACATTTCTGAGTGAAACAAGGGTGCCCGAGCAGCTCCAGCTTAGACACAAATCCTTCAAGGGTTGGTACGTAAGACGCTTATTGAAAGAACAGTCAATGACCAAAAAAGAAAGAAGACTTTAACTAAAATACATTCAAACTAGTTTGATTCAACTCAATATCAATTTTATTTTGTATACGCTTATTTGTGGTAATAAGACTTGTTTTTTTAAAGCACACAAAATTAGATAAGGAAATAATGAAACCGCCCTAAAAAACCTAAGATTTGTTTATGTGCAAAATTGAGATTGAAATAAATGCAGCATCATGCAATAAACAATTTTCTGATTAAACACAGAAATCAATGGAAAAAGACAAACAATAAAAAGTAGAAAATAATAACAGTTTAGTTTCCACTCAACCTAATTTCGTTTTTTTTTTTTTTGATAAAAATAGTAGATTTCGACTGTAACTTCAAAAAACTATTAAAATCAGCTCATTAACGTGAACTATGAACTAAAAGAGAGAAATCAAAATAAAAAGCGGATCTGCTTTACAATATAACACAACAGAAATAGAAATAATCGCTAGCCGCAGAGCATTCGCGAAATGTGACGAAATTAGATGAGAGTGATAAGAGGGCAGACATGCATTAAACAAAAAACTTACCTTATTGCGTAGCAGGGGCAGCATGTGCTTTTATTATTCGGTTTATAGCAATAATGTCCAGATCGTCTCCATCCTCTATCAATGAGATCTTGATAATCCCGTGGTGCCAAGTTGTAGGCGTGCATACCTGAAAGATAATTAAATATTTAGAAAAAACTTAGATGATGAATTCATGTTTTTTTGTTTATCAAATATTTCGCCATCATTTTTCTAGACAATTTGCAAAGATTAGATATAGAGTAGAGTAGATATTCTAATTAAGGCTGAAAACACACCGGATAGAGCAGAACGTTTTTTTTTCTGTTTCACGAAACAAGAATGTCATTGTTTCTTATGAGACTACACAGAGCAAAGAAAACGAAACATAACACAGATTTTTGTTTTGAACTGTTTTGGTGGTACATGTCATTACATACGAGCAACAAAACATGTTTCGTATGTAACAAAACTGTTTAAAATCAGCGCCTTGACGATAACTGTCTAATTTCTCATGGCGAAGCACACAGCAAACAAAGGGAAACCTAAAAACCAAAGCAAAACAGAAAACCTTGTTTCGTTGCCAATAGATGAATTGTGCCAGTAGATGACTTTTGCAAAACAAAATTTAAATTCCCTGGTTTGCGCAAATTATAACAAATATGGACGTAGATGGAGAACAATTTATTTTTTTAGTTCAGGCAATTTTTTAGGACAAGTTCTTAACTCTGCTATTAAGCCTTTCATGACAGTATTTTGTTTTGGGTTACACCTTGCTTTGATGACATGTTGCCATTCTCTGCTATGTGCACCCATTTCCACAATTACTTCAAAAAAATTTAGTAAAATTGGCACAACTTAATCGTCTGAGTCAGAGTTGAACAGCACTAAAGATCGCAAATTCCGTTTAGTTTTATGACAAACATTTTCTCGACTGAGCTTTCAGAGAAGTTTATCCTTTGTACTAATACTTTCATTTATACAAACAGATTTCAAACTTTGTATCTGAAGAACGGAAGTCGTGCTCTGCATTGCTCCTGCCAGTCCAGTGCTATGAAACCGAAAGTTAGATGAAAATCAGGACAGTAGATGTGACCCTGTGCCGTTGAAGAAATAAACGCTACAGCCACCTCTTTGAGGTGTAGATGGTTTGAATAAAGTACGAGGCTGAAAAATCCGTGGGTTACAGTTCGCCCGCAGCAAGTGCATAGACAGCAATGCTCCAGGATTCTTTAAGTAAAAAGCTTCATTGAGAAGGAGACCGATCTCCTGTAATTCTTTGTTATCACTACTTTGTGTATCACTACTTTTGTAAACAAATTATTGATTGATTGCACTAAGAGGTCTAGCCGAAGGCCTTTGTTGTTCTGTCTATATTTTTCAGCTGTCAATTTTTAAATTGTTAGCTAACTATAAATAAATAAATAAATAGTAATTGGAATTAATTTTAAAGTCCATAGTAATCACAACTGCAACTAAAATTACAAGTAGTACTGATTGCAAATAAAAATGCAATATAATCTCAAAACCAGATCTATATTCTTATAAGATTTTATCTTAAAATACCAGTATTGAAATAAATAAATAAATTAATTAATTAAATAAAAAAAGAAAGAAGATTTTTTTAAAGAAAACAACAATTGCAATATGGAGCAGTAACCCCAAAATAATATATGAACGCAATTTTATATGGCAATATAAACCGCCTTTAAAATTAATTTATACAGTAACAAACCCCAAATTGACATCTACTAATTTTTGTCTACACAATCTTGAGAGCTATCAGTCTACTCGAACTTCATTTTCTAGTGTCGATCCTAAATCATCTATAATCTATCGAAATCTTTCTAATCTACAATTAGTTTAGTTCAGTTGTCATTAATTTTAATCAAACCAAGCGCCAAACCAAATTGAGAACTACAACCTAGATATTCTCACGTTCAACCCGAGCCGAGTCACTTGCACACTTCACGGATTGGAAGCCCGCTGAGTAAGTTTATATTAACAATTGCTTGAAAGTGTATGCTTAAAAGGATTTCAAATGAGTAGTTTTGCTAAACAGGCGGACGACATTAATAATGAACTTGTTAGGTTGCTTTATGGCCAAGCGAATTCGCGTCGCGCGATGCGACGAAATCCGCACGATGTCAAGCGACGGCATCATTGACATATTAAATTCGCTTTTCGCATATTCGCTCCGCCATAGACACCTTCATATGTAAACATGTAATAATTGATCGCTATTAGCGAATCGCGTTCAATCGCGCGAGGCGAATTCGCTTGACCATAAATGCAGCCTTAAATTTAGTAGATTATTCACTATAACGTCGAGGTCGTTAAGGAGTTAATTTGCCTTGAGCGAACGTAAACTCCAAATCTTAGTCGTGGGTCCTCGGCAACCGCTGTTACTTCGGTTTGTCTAAACAGTCCTATTTATCCTGCAAATCTTACTGTATGGAGCCGACAATAAGCAGGACCGTAGGACCTGATCTTTGGCTCCTTTGAAAGAAAAATCCTGCGACGGATAGTCGGTCCTGCCTGCAAGAAAGGCGAATGAAGGAGAAGACATAATCACGAACATTATGAGCTGATGTGGATATAATCCGAAAAGCAAAATATCCGTCCATTACAATGGTTCGTCCGCATCGAGCGCATGGACACAAATGCTCTAGCGAAAGTGAACTTCGAATCCGAGCCTTCTGGTTCGAGGAGAAGAGAGACGAATCTATAGTACAGAGACTAAGTGATCGCGGAGTTATGACAGCTCGGGCTTTCGTACTGGAGGCAGCATTCCCGGGTCCGATAACCTTGAAAGCCGGCTTTATCTCAGGCACAGACCCATCAATGATTGACTGCCTGATAAGTGAGTAAGATTATTCACTATCATCAGGAATAAATTTCACCTAATATCGCATACTAACAAACAAACAAAGTTCTTGGACAATGCATTGCAAGCTTCGTTGAGAAATTAGCCCCGTGCCTATGAAAGATATACTTATAAACCAACATTTTCTTATTTAGCACTTTTCGCTCTTAGGTTGCTAGGAGTACGATTGCGACTAAGACACATTTCCATTTACAGAGGCACCTTTTGTCAATAAGCTGCTAGAAAAAATGAACGCATATTCGGAACAAGACAAAAAAAGAAATAAAAATAAAGATGATAGTGGTTCCATACATCTTTTAATCTCATGGTCGTAGACAAGACAACGAATTTCAAAAATCCGAAACCAACGTGATCGAAAGAAATGCATTTGGTCTGTCCCATCAGACAGCATCTCATTTAAGCCGGGCTATAAAAATGAGACTGAACCTTGCTCATCAAGAAAAGCCTGAGTGTGCAAAATGAGTCATGCTATACACATACATATTCAGAGGCAAGCATGACTTTCATTTTACGAAGGAAACCAATAAATGCTTCACAGCAGCAGAAAACCGGCTTCTTTTGCATGACAATTAAAAGATTCCCAAAGGAAATAGTCGAATGTAGAAACAAGAAAACCACAATTTCCTATTTCATCAATTTTAACGTGATTGCCTACGAGACTAGATAAGACACCAACGTCATTTGCCCGAACATTTTGTTCGATTGGAGATAAAAATGTGACAATGTATGTACTCATCCAATTCCACAACTGTACATGCCGATTGAGACTACAGCATGCAAACTGCTGTCCCGCCCAACAGCACAAGCCAATACACAACAAAACATCGCCGGTTCCCTTTAAAATAATTGGTTATAATAAGTCCCAACAACTATTTACAACCCCAAATCGATTGCGAAAAAAAAACGAGTGTACATAAATTTCAAAGAGAACAAGAACTTTGCGGCTTTTAACACTCCCCTCGCATGACTGATAAAAATAAAATACGTATATACACACGTATCAAGCCCCAGCAGACGGCAATCAAAAGTTTATCAAATATCGCTATGACACGCCACAAAGTGATCGTTGAACAAGCGAAATCTTTGACCAGCAAATCCCCCTACCCACACAACAACCTACACTTTGCTTCATCACGAAAAAAGAAAAATAAAACTAAATTTGCACACAGATTCATTCAAACAAAAATAAAAATAAAAAACTAGAACATCCAACGTGTTATTCATTCATATTCAAGCTCAAATCACAGACACACAATACCGCGTATCTAATCAGAGAGTGAGACGCACGAAAGAGCAGCTGGAGGAATATGTGTACATAAAACAATTCGCAACTTATCTAAAATCGAAATCGGGCGACTACCCCATGGATAGCTAAACTTTCGCCCTGCTTATCAAGGCCGTATATATTTTTCTTTGCTGCACATGTAAACACAATTTTTTCGCTCTGACTCATTAGGATTTGTTTTACAGACGGAAAATTTAAAAAAAAAAAAAGAAAGTTTTACAATTACAAACTTTTCTCTTACCATGGGAATTGCTGCATTCATTTCGCTTACAATAGCCGCACCTGCTGGTCTGTTTACCATAATAGTTTATAATTGTTGGTTCCATTTGGGGTTGGTTCGGCATGAGGGAGTGGGATTCTTTTCCTTTTTTATTTTGCTTGAGAATTTGTTTTTTAGGCGCTACGCTGAGTGAAAATTCAGCTAGAGTTATTTACGAACTAGTCAGTGATATAAAATGCTGGATAAAAACTGAAAATAATGAAGTAAAATATAGTTTTTTGCAAATTTATGGAATTTTTTCTTCTTTTTTTGTGTTGCCAAATTTTAACTCTTGTCCTTTGTGATTGAGAGTTGGATCCCAGCTGGTTTTGACAATTGGAAA
The DNA here is from genome assembly GCA_905187475.1 of Syritta pipiens. NCBI lineage: Eukaryota > Metazoa > Arthropoda > Insecta > Diptera > Syrphidae > Syritta > Syritta pipiens. Next base: position 69,603,456 of record LR994571.1, read on the forward strand.
TTGAACTTCCAGTTTAGGAATTTTATTTGACGTCACGTCAAAAGTGACGCGTGGGTTGGTCGAATCGGTGTGTTATCGATAGCTGTGTGGAAAATGTGGCTGTGGTTTTTTGTTCTTGACTTCAGAATTGTTTTCCGATCGGAAATTTTATAATTTTCGAAATCTCTTAGCATCAATTTGATTCGCTGGTGAGAAAGGGAAGTAGTTGGAATTTACACCTTCGCTATAGGATCTCAAAAAATATATTTCGTTTACCGATGTACAAATGTCATAAGACCGATAAATCACAGAAAAGACATATTTCTAATCTAAAAGCGAGAATTTTGATCCATTTTATATTTACTGCTGTCTATTTCTCTAGTATTCTAACTTTTTCACCGCAATCATGGACCTGACTTTTCTTCTTTTTTTTTTCCGTTTCTAATATACCTTTTTCGATTCAATAGATCTACGTCATTTCATACTAAGGGAATCACTGTCACCAACTGAACTAATTAGAATTTGACTTCAAGTGAGAGCAAATGACCCAACGTAAAAATTTGAGCTTTAGTACAAAGCACAAATGGGTTGTCTGTGGTATAAAGTTACGAATTTTATGTCAATAATTGTCAGTACAAATTTATAGCGGTAAAATTCAAATTAATGCAAGTTCATAATTTTTACTTGATCTTTTTATTACTTTACAAAGTTTGAAAATTTAAAATAATATTTCCGATTTCGGGCTCTCCTGCTAAACTACTGGCACCTTTTATCATCACCCATCTCGATAACTTGACGTACGTCAAAAACAAAAGCTCCATCAAAAGCTCGGTCCACTTAAACGTCAAACAGCGAAACGAAATAAAATTATGCAACCCACCGGGCGAAAGGCACAATGGCTCAGTTCTGTCGATATTTTTGTCCGGACAATTTTGTTTGACCTTGTCCGGGAAAGGAAGGCACTCGTGTTCAGCGTTTCCTCGCGTATCGGTCAGACAAGTAAATTCAACAGGTGTCTTTTTGTAATTCAACCTGACCCGCAAGCGTAATGTCATTCTTTACACCATGGGACTACCTGGTGCTCGTTTCAGTGCTCATAGTGTTTGCCTTGGTCGGTTTATATTATCGGTTCACCGGCGGAAGGCAAAAAACAACGAAGGAATATCTCTTGGCCGATAGCAACATGCCTGCCTGGCCTGTTTCCTTCAGTCTCATGTCTAGTATCATGTCAGCAATAACCTTGTTGGGAGTATCACAAGAGAGTTATCAATTCGGCATGACTTTTGTGTGGATTAATGTGGCCTACATCGTTTGCACTCCAATAGCTGCGTATTTGTTTCTTCCAGTCTTCTATAACATGCGTGCCATGAGTGTTTATGAGTACTTAGAAAAGAGATTTGGATACTCGACCAGGTTGGTGGCTTCAATGGCGTTCTCTGTGCAGATGATTCTGTACATGGGTATCGTGTTGTATGCCCCAGCGCTAGCGTTGGAAGCTGTGACAGGGATTAGCAAGGAAATTGCCATCCTCGTACTCGGCCTGGTGTGCACATTCTACTCAACCATTGGAGGCATGAAAGCGGTCCTCGTCACAGACGTCCTTCAGTCACTTCTAATGTTCGCTGCCATCTACTCTGTGATAGTTTGCAGTGTGCTGAAAGGCGAGGGAGTTAAAGCGATTTGGGATACAGCTGTCGAGAAAGGACGCCTCGATATAATGGAGTTCTCGTCGGATCCAACCGTCCGACACAGCTTCTGGTCGCTGTTCTTTGGTGGATCGATCACATTCTTGAGTCTGTATGCCATAAATCAAGTCCAGGTGCAGCGGCTGATGTCAGTGAAGAATCTCAAGAGTGCTCAGCGCGCGTTGTGGTACAACCTCCCGATTCTGAATGCGATCATCATCTCTACGTTGCTCAGCGGCCTTGCAATATTCTACTACTACAGGAGCTGTGACCCGATGCTGGAAGGGAGGATAAAGGTAAGAGACCAACTAATGCCCCTGTTTGTCGTGGACACAATGGGTGCTTACCCCGGATTGGCAGGGCTGTTTGTGTCTGGAATCTTCTCAGCGAGCCTGTCAACTGTAAGTTCAGCGGTGAGCTCCCTCTCAACTGTCACTCTAGAGGACTATCTGAAGCCGTTCTATGAAAAGATGCTCAACAGGAATATGCTCGAGTCGAACACCACACTACCGACAAAAATCATGGCCTGCTTCTTCGGAATCGTCTGCATGGCTCTTGCATTTTCCACCGCAGCCATGGGTGGAGTTCTACAGGCCTCGTTAACAATCTTCGGAGTCATCGGTGGACCTCTTCTCGGGCTCTTCACGATTGGAATGTGCACCACAAAGGCAAATCAACGTGGATCTCTAATAGGAGTCATCACTGGCTTCGTTTTCGCGTTTTGGATCGGATTCGGGAAGCCTAAACCTCCAATCCCCATCCTCCCGCTGACCACTGCCGGGTGTGCAAACTTTAACGCAACTTTTGTCACAACAACACCAGCTCCTGTTGCAGACATTGATTACCCGTACTTATTCCGAATCTCCTACCTCTGGTTTTCAGTTCTTGGTTTCTTGATAACCGTCTTCATCGGGTACCTGTCCAGTGTTCTCCTAGAGAAACTTAACCTCGCAGACAATGATTTGATTTACTTTGACGACGAAAAGAAGCAGATCGACTATGATCTTTTCGTTCCGCCACTGTCCAGGAAGTTAAAAAATAAATATCTGCGGCGAACAAGCTTAATGCAAGGGAATTATCAGGCAAAGAGCACAGAATTTTAATTGGATGCTGTTAAAAGTTCCTAGGTACGTCTGCAAGTTTATCTTACTATGCTGTAGTTATGTAGAGAGTTATAGTTTTAAGAAAACAACAGGTAAAAATCAGGAAAGAAGGAAAAATGTCATGAACGATGTTTCAATTTCACGTACAAATTTTTCGTTACTTATTCGTAACTGAATCTCTTCTTTAAATTGCACTTGCGTTAAGTGTTTACGTGACTGAAAGGCAGTAAATGCTTTATTCATGTCTTTTGGTGGGGCATATGTTGCATCGCCCACGCGTGATTTTTTTTGGAAGAATTGATGATGTGGTAACCACTACAGGGCACAAACAGCACTATAATGGGCCACCAAATACGACACAGAAATCTATTAATCGATATTGACTATTAATTTGTAGTTCATTGTATCCCTTTAGATATTTATTAGAGTGTGAGTGTATTGACCACACACCACTAGCAATTTCCAGTCTCCAATAGGACTTAATCATGCGATGTTTAAAAAAAAGAATGAAAAACCTTGTGATTTAATATAATCTGATGTATTAAATTAATCTAAAGATTAGTTTAAAACATTTTAGTAATAATTAAATCAAATCACGAAAGGTATGGCTTTCCATATCCGACAACTTTGTTATCTTAAAAAAGATGACAGACAGAAGGACACCAAAGTGTAAGGGTTGCCTCCTTTCTAATAAACCCGAAAATTGCTGATGATTTATTACTTTATAGATTTGCGCTGGTTTCTACAGGAATGCCTTATTTCTATATAAATAACAGGACTATTTTACAAAAATGAGATCACATACGGGATGTGATGGTATGGCTTGCTGCTCTATAGTTAAAAGTACAAACAGAATTTAACTTCCAATACACAGTTCCTTATCAATATTTAACGCAACAACCAGATATTAAAATGGAAGGAAAAATGTGGTTGTTAAGACAAGTATGTGGGTTATAATCGTATAATGGAATTCTAATTACATACAATGGAATGCAATAAGGACGAGTGGGAGTTGTCGTCGTGTAGAAAATGAGGAATAGGTTGTCAAGTATTTTTCTGATTATGCTGAGCTTGAACTTGTGAAGTGAAAAAAAAATATTTCTCCATGCGGCTGGAAAAAAAATGGGGTCATGAAAGGGTTAACTCTCCAAATTTATCATATCGGCACAGTAGTCATTTCAATGTTCCTCTAAGTCCAAGCCATTTAAACTTTCTGTGAATAATTTCGCCAGATTTTAAGTAACAATTAATACCTCAATTCATACATTTCGTTTTGTCAGTCCCGCAAATCGTTCATAGACTGGTGAAATTCATAGATGACGTCAACAAATATTTCGGTACAATGAAAATTAAGTGATGGGTCACGCATATGTGTGGCACTTCCCACTCTGTCGCATGGTCTATTTGAACCTGTAATTAGAATGTTTATTTTATCTTAAGCCCATAAATGAATTTACGTTTTTCATTCATTCATTTTCTATCATAGGATAGTATCGTTGACCAGTATTAAAAGCTTTTTTTTTAACCCAAAAGATGATTGGCAGCACAATGGGCCTAGCTTTGGCTTAAGTTTACCAAATTTTCAAAACATGCTTAATAAAATTTAAAAAAAAAGTGGTTAAATAAAGCTCATAAATTGAATTTTTTCTTTTTTGATATCATAGAATAGTCTTTTACTTATGTTTACTGATTTTCTGCAGCGAAACGTATAATTCTTTTTAGTGTTATTGCTTACCTAACTCACTTGTGTTTGTAAAGAAAACCATGACCTACCACTAAGTCGCAAAGCTTGTCGTTGTAATGAAGTGTTAACAATCCATAAATTTGGCAAATAACTGCTGTCATTAAACGCAAATTACTTATCATATATTATAAAAGTTGATTGTTAAGAAGTTTACTGCAATTTGCTATTCATCGTAGTAATCGCCTACGGGTGTTGTAATTTGTCCACTTCCCAGTGAGGTTTTATTCTTTATGATGATGATAACCTGATCAAGAGGTGTCCTTCAAATCAGAGCTATCCGCTTTTAGTTTCAAAGTCAAGGCAAGTAGTCAAAGTCTATTGCCAAACAGAAGACAATGCATTTAAAGAGTCGCCGATTCAGTTACTTTAACCAGAAATTATACATTTACCCACATCGTTTTTTGACATTCTTCCTCCTTAGCAGACAAAGAAAGAAGTAAAGAACTTTAAATAATAATGTAATTAAAATTTAAAACTAATGCTTAAGAAATATTTTACAAAGTTTAAAATAGATTGTAAGTTAAAGGATTTATATATATACACCTTATTGACCATGATAAATGTCTTCCAATTTGTGACAAACAAGTCACTTAAAATTACAACTTAATTAAGATGAACCATTTTGCATTTTTGTTTGCTTAAACAACAAGTGTTCCTGCAACTGAAATGTAGATTAACTTTAAATTATACACATGCACAACTCATGTTCTTATTTTGGAATTTCAGTATTTAATTGAATCAAATTTTGTTTTTAGGCAATAATATTAAGATGTAAAGAATATGGTGGTACCTTTATAGTACTTAAGTGAGAAACTGAAAAAGTAAAAATGGAACAAATCTACTTAATGTTGTGGACCATGTAAATTATGTTAAATAATATATCACGTATAAAAAAATATAGAAAATAAAAGAAGAAATATATCATATACAAAGGTTACGACAGCTTTATGACAATAAAACATGTACAAAAAAAGAACAATGTTACTTGAAATGACATTAATCCAAAAAAAACCTAGCCAACGAACGTTACAAATAGCTTTTAGGAAATGCAAAACTGCAGATATATTTTAATTGATATGTTAAAGAGTAAAGTGTAGTATATCAATGTTATTTTCCAAAGTTTGTGATATTTTGTGTTAAATATACTTACAAATATTCGGAGAGAGTGTTTTTCTTCCTGCAATCAAATCAGCCTATTTCTTATATATCAAAGCCTAGCGTTAATTAGGACCAGAAAAGCACGGCACAGATCGAAGCGGTGCTAATAGAATTATCGATTTCTATGTACAATATACTCTGGATAAATCGAATTTCATCGGACCAGGAAAAACCTTCGAATTACAGAGGTTTTCGAATTAAGGAAGTTTCAGAAAAAATTCTTGCTCACCTTCGTCACGTACGCATTTTAACTAACCATTGTTGAAGAAAAAAAAGTAAACGACTTGGAATTATAGAGGTAAACAGGCGATCATTTTCAAAGTATAAAGGTTTTCGTGTTGTTTTGCACAAAAATAAGTTCGAATTAAGGAGGGGATCAAAGTGCATACGTTTTCTTCGATTTACAGAGGTTTTTTTTAGTTGACTGTGAGAATGCTTCTATTTACAGAGGTTTTCGAATTATGGAGGTTCGATATATCGCGAGTTTATTGTATTTTGATTCCACAATTCCTACGTATTGCAATGTTGTGAACGACTCAAACTGAAAAAAAAAAAAAACAACGAAGCAGCTTTGGATTGTCGATAATTTTTAAACGTTGCAACTTCGAAACGATACAAACCGAGGTCTTAGTGTATTTGAGTTTTAGATAATGAATGGACAAAAGTAAGTAATGTATGGTAAATTTGCAGCGATTACAGCTATCTCGCAGATTTGTATTTGAATTTGAAAAAGAAAATTTCCTTGTGTGAAGGAACTTCAAAATAAAATAATATAAGATTTAAGGTTAAATCTGAAAAGGTTTGAAGTATCCAAATTAACTAACTCAAGTTATGTTTCTTCGCGTAGCAGATCCAACATAGAATCGCTATTGGCAACCGCTTATTCTTCGATTTGGATTCAAACTACTTATGTGAAGACCAAAGTCTTGCTCTAAAAGACTTGTTCTGCCAGTTCTCCTTTATGAAGTTGAAAGGTAAATAGGCAGGGTAACAGACCTACAAATGGCTGCTTCGAAAAAAAATGATGCGTCAAATACCTTGTCTCCAACGACATTAAATCTGGCAATAGGATACGATTTTCCTTCTTGTAGAAAAGTTAAGTAACATTTTTAGGTTTTTTTAAGTTCTTATCTTATGAAGACAAATTATAAAAATAATTTAAGGCCTTCTTTTTAGACAAAAACACGGCTTCTCGAAATTGTGTTTTCAGACATAAACTTTTCTGTTTTATTGGCACAAAAATAGAGGAGAACAAACTACAGCGTTATAAATATAAAAGTAATATATATCTTTATATATAATATAAAGAGTACAAATAGGCGGATAAAGTCCGGAAGGTTTGAATCCATCGACTAAGGTCGAGGCTTCTACATCGAGCGCATGAATGACAACATTCTGTCTAAATGTGTAGGATTTCTTAATTTAATAAGAATACGATGTCTTTCTCTTTTGAACTGGAAGTAACGTACCCCAGAACCAGATGGGCTAAGTTGCCTTCCATCAACGCAGCCCACGGGTACTATGGGTAAGTAGTAATGAATGTACTCGGCGCAGAGTTAAAACAAAAATCTTAGCAATTCAATTCTCAATTCTCAGCAAATGTATCCGATAAGCTCGAAATGAAATGCTTATTATCAAGCCGGTCGAATAGAGGTAAAAGATCTGTGGTACATAAATTTTAACTTACTCAGCGTTATTATAACACAGATCGCAAAGTTTTGGTTCCAGAAATTCATATTGAGGAAGTTCTAAATTCGCCTAAAATTGATTAATTGATGATAAAATTATAAGGCAAGAAGAACAAGTCGTAAGACTAGAAGAAAAAATTGTAAAGCTATCTGCAGTCTGTTTGTCGACAAAATTTAAACAGTTTTTTTTTTAATATATCAGCTGTTGTGCTCTTCTTTCATTTTACAAAAGTACTTTATTACCAATTAAACTGTATAAATCTCATATGGCCTACTGTGGCTAGTTTGTTGGCTAACTAATCACGCATTTGAAACACCTTTCATTTAAGACCACAGTTTTTATGCAATTCTATACTTTATTATTTAAATAATCTTACAAATTATAAAATGATGAATAATTCTGAGCTTAACCACCTCCGCTCTAAAACCTATGATTGATTCCTAGTCCAATCGACGAGTTCTTCTGACCGTTAAATGGACCGCCATATGTACGAGATGTTCCAGCATTCAAGTCCAAACGAGTCATCTGGTCTGGTGATCTCCACAAATTAGCAGTTCCGTTCATGCCAACTGTAGTCCCCCCAATTTGTGGAATGTGAGTCGCACTCACACCAGCTGAGTGTCCATTAGCGTGGTTATAATTAAGACCACCACCAGTGCTATTGAATTTAAAACCATTCTCCATTTTTGTTGCACTATGAAAAGCATTCGCATCCACTCGATGAACCGGGCCGTTGTGGAGATTCACAGATGCAGCTCCAGTTAAGGTTTTTCCAAAACCAGGAGTGTTTGAATGTTGCAGAGAGACGCTATGATTGTTCCTAAGGAATTTTTATTTTAGGAAAATGACTAGTAAATGAACGAGTTAAAAAAACGTACTTTGAATAATCCACAAATGCTCCTGTTGTGACTGGGCCACCGGTCGATGGATTTCCAGATGCAAACACTCCAGCTCCTGCATTGTGCTTGGGATCTCCAATGCGATGGGAGGCGACAAGTGTTGCATTTCCGTTTGATGAAATTGATCCTAAAAGACAAAAGGAAAAGAAATAAAAGATATTTCTAGTGGAAAACGAACTACGTACCTTCCATTTTAAAGAAAATTAATGTTGTTTCTTGGTGAAAGACGATTTGTGATTGTGAGCATTTTTTCTAGCTCGATGGTTTTTATAGCTCACCATTTCTTGTTCCCTCATTTGCAGACTGAATCCCCTTTTGAGATTGGGGGTTCACTTCGTGCACGACAGCTGATGTGAGTAATATTTTGATTATTGTCTCAATGTATTATGAGTGCAAGGGGATTTTTTTTTATAAAGCGTAGGCAAAGGAAGCGATAGTCTCTCACACTTGGAACGAATCCAAGTTTTTTTTACTGTTTCGCAAAGATAAAGCACAGTGATTTATGGACTTGGATAACTACTCATTAAATTATGAATGAAACACTGGAGGATAAATGAAGTGGTACAATTTCTACAAGTTGTAATGACGAAATTAAGTTTGTTTTGTTTTTATTGCCTTCAACAGGCATCTCCCATTGTATGAAGACATTTACAAAACTTATAATTGTTCTACATCTAAATATTTTTATCCGTCCGCCCTCCAACCTGACAGCTGTTTTTGGACGTATTTAAAAACTCTGAAAAACAGTTCTCATTTCCTGCGGAAGTCAAATACTAGGCATTAAAATGATTATAATCCCATAAATTTTTACTATCGAATTCATTGGAGGTTGCATTCGAATATTACTTTCTATAAATTACAACACGCAAAAATATCCCAACACCTTAGTCTTACATGGATGTGAAGATACTTTTGCTTAGGCAGAGAAAACAAGGACAAACACTAGGGAGATGGTAGATAAACTATACGCCCAAGGCTAATATTTGTGCTTTGTGATTAACATCCCATCATAGCCTAACTTTCAGCAGAAGCTCAAGCAAAGATGCAAGAAGCAACCACGTAAACACCTCTAACTATTTTGTCTGTCTTCCACGTCTTTCATTGGAGTCTCGCTCTTCATACCTTGACCTCAGTTAACTAAAATTGACCACAGACTTCAATGAAATTGTATGAAGACCCAAAGACTCCAAGAGAATGTGTTTAACTTCAAGCGAAAGGTGAGGATTTCAAAATTACTTCCAAGAATGCTACTAAAGATTCGCATTTAATTGACTTCAATCCTTAGAATGCACCAAACCATTGGTACAATCAAAAACTTCCAAAAGAAAAATATTTTCGACATTGAATGCGATGGAGTAAATCATAAATCATAAATAAATCATTGTTTGATTGTTTATTTAGATCTATTTACAGCATTTCCACCTATGCCTATCGCTAGCCGACGCCATACAGTTAGGCATCCTGAGGCTTTGCACGTCATGATCTACGCCATCCCTCGCAAGCGCGGTCTGCGTCGCTATCTTGCTACATGAATTGAACACAAAAAGCGGGGTCCTCTTCGCGTCCTGTAATAGCTAGGTGCCTAGGCCAGCGCAGTCTACCAAATTCATAATCATAAATCATACGTGTTTTTCTAGGAATTCATCGAATGCCTTTCAAAAAGAATGCATTCTTTTGCTTTGGGGTGATTTCATGTCCGTTGTTGATGGCTTAAAAAGCTAGGCTCTCAACGGGCAATTACACCACCCAATGTATGTACGTATGTTGATGTCACGCTTTCTAAGATAGAACCTAGCTTATTTTATTGCTGCAGTAGTTTTAAAATTGCTCCGGCGTGAATTGAGAGACCTTACTAACGAGCAAATTATTCTTTCTATTGGCATATAAACTTGCCTTACGTTCTAGGTTACATTTCTTGCCATAATGTATCCACATGGCATAGTTTCCAAATGCAAAACGGTCACATAGTACCCACAAATTATCAACAATTTCTCTAACGTATGATACAAAGGTATGCACTTTCCCAATAACCAGTTGGTGTTAAGATAAGAATGTTTTATGATTAGTGAATAGAATAAAAAAAACGCCCGCGAAAAACCCGCGACACGATGAGTGACGACGGGTTGCATGAAAAAGACCATTGTAGTGGAGCGTTAAAGGTGGCAGATGTGGCATAGCTATAGGCGCATTGCAAGGTTCTTTCCCGATTTATTTAATTCCTTGAGACTGCTTACAACTGTAACATACATATTATAGCTTATAATAGATTGCAGTTATTAACTAGTTTTAAAAGAGAAACAAAATAAGTTAATTGACATACATTAGGACCATAAATTTAAGTTTTTACGTTGAATTGCAAGATAGATCTGTAGATCGGCGGTAGTGATCTTTATAGATCTGCCGACAGCTGATCGGAAGTTCTTCCAAACGAGCGAATTGAAGAAGAAATTTGCAGACCCTAAAGCACTGACTAAAGAGAAATGTCACCTGACGAAATTTTGAATAGAAAGTAAAGATTTGACATACCTATTAAATGGATAAACTGAAAATTGAAATTTCAAGCGAAAAAAAAAAGAATTTGAATTCAATCTCAAATAGTTAGCTTCTGATACCTTACTTTAACTAATAACTCAGTAAGAATATGGATCGCTATATAATGGTTAATCGAAACCCAGGTCCACCCGAACTGCAGTGCCATTAACTTGGAGACGTTGGCTTACGATATCCGTTCCAATTTTTCCAGTTTTCACAAAGTTTTGAAACGCAATCATTCGTAGGTACACATTGATTTCGTTTCCCTAAACACCCACTACTTAAAAATTAAAACAAAAAACTTAAAAATGAATCACTGTAACAAACGAATGTACCATTTTCATTAGTTATTACCTAATTCATCTGAACGAATTAGGATTAAAAGAAGAAGAAGTATAAAGTAATTAGGAACCACAACAAAGGAACACCACATCAATCGGACATGGTTACAATCGGGAAAAAAACAGCGTAGTTAGTACTGAAACTCTGAAAGGAAGACGCCTACCATGCCTTCATTGCCTGCACTAGGTATTCAATACACAGGAAATAATGAAGTCTAAGAGAGGCAGGCTCTCCCTAGATAAAATGACCAGCCATACAAACTTATTTCTGCTTTTTATGTGATTTCTTATACAGCATAAGCACCAAGATAGGAATTTCAAAGTAGAAAATGTTGGCCAGAACAGTGGTAAGGCTTGCTCTTAATTTGCCAAGTAGGTAAATATCTAAAACAGTTCAGACCTGTTTATTGTGCTCGTTTTTAAATGGATTAAATTAAACCCGTTTCGTTTTTCCATCAATCCAATTATTTTATTAAAAGAGTTATAAACTTGAATACGTTTATATGTCGAAGTTGTTACTTGTGACTGCTCTCTTCTATCTTACAAAAAAGTTGAATGTTTCTTTTTTTTTTTGAACTGAAAAAAATTTTGCTATAATGTACACCGTAGGCACGTACTTTTTTTGTGGTTTAGAATATACCATGTTTCATCAATATTTAAAAAGTATCCCAATTATTTCGTCAATAGAAAGAGGCCAACTAAACTATTACAATTTTAACATTTCACTCATCACTTCGCAAATCTGACAAATGTCTACTTTCCGTTGAAAGCTTAAACGAAAGCGCGCCAAGCTCATTTCTCCACATCCATCGAAAGTTCAGGTATTTCACACAAAACTACGCAAATGACAATCAGTCAGCTGCGATAATTTGAATTGGTCGGTTAGAAGTGCGCGTTTTTTCTTCCAATGTTCCGTGAAATTGCATTACGAAAAGTTTTATTCGGTTGAGTTTTCCCCCATCGGTCAGCAAGTGGGTGTTATCAGACGCACGTAATTTTTAAATATTTGTCCCCTTGAAAAAAACAGAATGACACAGAAACCCCAAAAGAAATTGTGATCACGGGGAAAATCAATGTCAAGTCAGAAACACGATATCGCGCGATTTGGACTTCGATTTGGAATTTTGAATGAAAAGTGCTGATTCAGTTCGCCGCTCGCCACTTGTTACGGTTAAACGAGTTTCGACAACAGATTGTGGCAGGTGTTTTGTGAAAAGAGAAAAATTCTAAAGCGCACTATGGCCTTTTTCACACCTTGGGACTACTTGGTGCTTGTGCTGGTGCTTATGACCTCGGCGGCGATTGGCGTGTACTATCGCCTGACCGGCGGCAAACAAAAGACAACAAAAGAGTATCTGCTGGCGGATGGGAATATGCCGGCATGGCCGGTGTCGTTCAGTCTGATGGCCAGCTTTATGTCTGCGATAACACTGCTGGGGGTCTCACAGGAAAGCTATCAGTACGGAACGACATTCGCGTGGATAAACTTATCGTATGTGTTGAGCACACCGATAGCCGCGTATTTGTTTTTGCCGGTGTTCTACAACATGCGGACCACGAGTGTTTATGAGTATCTGGAAAAGCGATTCGGGTACACAACGCGGCTGATGGCTTCAATTGCGTTCTCTGTACAGATGATTCTGTACATGGGAATCGTCCTTTACGCCCCTGCGCTGGCGCTGGAGGCGGTCACGGGCATCAGCAAGGGTGCGGCGATCCTCGCTCTCGGGCTGGTCTGCACGTTTTACTCGACAGTTGGAGGCATGAAGGCTGTGCTGGTCACAGACGTCTTTCAATCGCTGCTAATGTTTGCGGCCATCTACTCGGTGATATTCTGCTCGGCGTTGAAGGGTGGCGGATTTGCTGCCATTTGGGAGACGGCGGCGGAAAATGGACGCATCAACTTCTCAGTATTCACTCCCGATCCAACGATCCGCCACAGCTTTTGGTCGCTTATAATCGGCGGCATGGCCACCTACCTAAGTATTTATGCCATCAACCAGGCGCAGATCCAGCGACTGATGTCCGTGAGGAGTCTCAGGAGCGCGCAGCGGGCGCTGTGGCTCAACCTGCCCATCCTCAGTGCGATCAGCTTCTCGACGCTCTTCGCCGGACTTGCAATCTACTACTACTACAGGGGCTGCGATCCTGTGCTGGAGGGCAGGATCAACGTCAGAGATCAGTTGATGCCGCTGTTTGTCGTTGACACGATGGGAGCCTATCCTGGCCTGGCCGGTCTCTTTGTCTCCGGAATCTTCTCTGCGAGTCTGTCAACAGTGAGCTCTGCGGTGAGTTCCCTCTCCGCTGTCACGCTCGAGGACTACCTGAAGCCGTTCTATGAGAAGGTGCTCAATAGGCCAATGTTGGAGACGAGCACCACGTTGCCATCAAAGATCATGGCGTGCCTTTATGGAATAATTTGCGTTGCTCTCGCATTCTGCGCCGGAGCAATGGGCGGAGTTCTACAAGCGTCGCTCACAATTTTCGGCGTGGTCGGCGGTCCACTTCTCGGGCTTTTTACGATTGGAATGTTCACCATGAAAGCGAATCAACGCGGTTCACTAATCGGCCTTCTGCTTGGCATCGCGTTTTCATTCTGGATTGGATTCGGACAACCTAAACCACCAATTCCCGTACTTCCGTTGTCCACCACCGGCTGCGACTTCCGCAATGGAACCACACCAGTGTCGGCACTGCCTCAGGAAGAAGACGACACACAGTACTTGTACCTCTTCAAGCTGTCCTACCTCTGGTTCGCTGTCCTCGGGTTTCTGCTGACCTCAATTGTCGGCTACATCAGCAGCATCATTCTGGAGAAACTAAACCTCGCTAACAACGACACTGTTTACCTTGACGATGAGAGGACTCAAATCGACTACGATCTCTTCGCGCCGCCATTGGCCAACAGACTGAAGCGGAGGTCAGTAGCCAAAATGGTTCTCCTCAACGGAAACGGCTTCTGTCGCAAGAACACCGAGTTTTAGTCGGTCTAGCGTACTTAATTTAATGCTCTTGATAATTGGTGTTGTAATAGCACAAATAAGTTGACTATGTATTATTTATTTGCTTAATATGTTAAATTTAATACTCGCATGCAGTTTGGACAGGAAACTTAACTTGTGGTCACATGACATTAAAAAATAAAACACACGCTTTGAAAGTTTAACAAGAATACCAAAAGTGCCTGAGTGATGAAAAAAAAAACTGTTTGACGCAGTATTTAATTTTTTATGAAACGATACTTGTAGTCGATTCTTGCTATCAATGGACTCTAAATTCGGTTACAAAGTTGTTCTTTTGTTGTAATTTAGTAGTTACTTAACTCAATGACTTAAAAGATGGCTACGTTATTTTAAAATAATTATCTATTTTAAATTTGTAAGTTTTAGGGGCTGTCTAGTATTTTTTTAAGATAAAATCAATTTTTCAAATTGTGTTTTCATTACAAACAAGTTTAATCCTGTTAATATCATTCCTAAATGAATGCATCATATGCTCAAAATTTCATTTTCATATTCATCATGTGAACAATTTTTTTTAGTACTTAAGTGCAGCTTGAAAAGAAAATAAAAGTTAATAATATATTTATGATATTAAAGACCATATTTTAATAAAAAAAAAAAGAGTCTTCCGGCAGTGACAAGACGTAGATTTAATAAAAAAAAAGGTTAAACATTGTTATACACACCACGTTTGTTGTAAATACATACATACACATGTGAGAAATGCACATTTTATAAAAGTTGATTTTAATTTTGTGAATAAAATAAAGTTTTGTAATTATTTTTTGTTTGTACACAAAATCCAGTGTTTGTAAGCCGCCCTCCCAACAAGAAGTTTGATACCTAGGGGGAGAAAACATCGAATTTTGGGGTGTATTCTCTTGGTATGGCGTAGGTCCCCTATTAGGTATTCAATCCGAAAAATGCATACAATTGAGCATCACTGCTTCGACTGTATGCCAGTTGCGTACATTTTCCTGCACGAAAACAACGATATACCCACCACATACGTAGTAGAGAAATGGCTACTTGGGTAATAATTAATGTTGCACTGTGTTCAGCGTAAACTCCCGACATAGACTTTATTGAAAATTTATAGAAAGACGTGTAAAAAAACTTAAAGCATGTACGATAGAAAAACGATGAGTTCCTTCAACACCTAAGCCTCTGGTTAAAAGCATGACCCGAAAACTTTGTTTTGTTATATAAACAAACATTACCACTTACTTACCATTTGTAGACCATTTTGTAGATTTTTCAAGACGAATTTTTTAATAAATAATTTGTTTTCTGTCGGTTTCTAATTCTTTGGTCAGCTTTTATGTGCCCTTGAAAAGAAAGATTATTACAAACAAAAAAAAAAAAAAAGACAAGCAGCCGTTTCTAATTCTCTGGTCACCACTGTATATGAAGTCGAAAACTATACTTCCTCCGGAATTCTAGTTTCGAAAAAAGGAGAAAGAGTCAACCTATGACTGAACTATCGGACGCGGAAGCCCTTGCGTTACTAGTCCAAAACCATAGCCATATCCATAGCCAAGGTTGGAAGAAAGCTCAGGTACAAACTCTGCCGTAGTACATATGGTAAGTAAGTAAGATCTAAGGAAAAAAAACATGGCCGACCGGCGATGCTGGCCTAGTTTTTAGTGTAAATCTGAACACACAAATGACACTAATTTTCTGGCATTATTCTGTCGGTATTTATTTGTCTTTTATTGTACACTAAGTATAACTAAGCATGATTAACAGTCTCCAATTTTACTCTTGAGGACTTGGAAATGAAGTACATTCTCGCATACAAGTGCGTTAAAAAAATAACAGAGAAGAAAGAAATTCAAAACTATTCTACGACTCTTACAGAAATCATTCTTCTGTTAAAGCCCCTAAGAATAGTTTCGTACAATGTAATGGTCAAAAGAAGAAGTTTATATGATATTAATCATGAGTCAGCGAGAATAACAAACATAAAATTGCGAGAAAGATTCAATCTTGCTTAAAGCCGAATTGTACTCCAATTATTGTGTTCGAATTTTTCAACCAAACTTATAGCGATTGTAGAATAGATATCCCTGAGTAACAATATACCACTCTTTCAGTTTAACGGCTGGTTTCTGTGGCTCCATAAGAAAACATTGGGGAAGTTCATAAATGTAAAACTGCAACAGTTATGCCAGATTTACTTTCATAAATGCAAATAAACCGCAATACTTTTGCATCATGGCGGTTGAAAACTGTGTTCGTAATAAACGGAAACCAGTCAGATGGTCAGAGAGTTCTGGCTGATTTCCTGACTGATTTCTTGAGATGGCCAAACTGCGATCAAGTTCGCTGATTTTTGCAGTTTCAGAGAACACTGTGGAAGCATAAAAGCGCCGTTCACTTATGTTGAACTTCTGCAAACTTGCGGCAGTATTCGCATAGGCAAAAAAAAAAATAATTTGAGCAATGCACAAAATCTTACAAATATGAACTCTCCCATTGTCTTCAGAATTGCACAAATTTAGCCACAAATTGCCAACATCCCTACACCCTACATCCCTACATATTACATCTACTTAGCAGTCACACTGGCGAAATGAGAACGTTTATCATCCCAATTATTATCTATTGTCGAATTTAATTATCTAACCGAAAGTCCAACTGGAAATGCAGTATCATTGATGAGTAATCATTTTTATCGTTTCTGTATGAGATTACGTAATGAATGCAAAAATACTTGGAACCAAAAAAGACTAATCGTTAAAAGATAAGGAAACGCAATAAACCAACTTTTTGGAGGGCAAGTAATAAAGTTGTTGTTCTAAAGAAATTTTTTTTAATCGGGTCATTTTGAGGAGCCCTATTTTCTTTTTTATGTGAACAGTGATGCGGCGCACTCAAACTTCAAAGATTAAAATGATAACTTCAGATTCAAAGGCACAAAGGCACCGTCGAGCGTATGCTGAACAACAGCTCTACAAAAAGAAATTCCTGTGCATGACATTTCGGAAGTACTGATAAAGACCCGGGGTCAACTGTCAATAAGAAGATCAAAGTGCCTGAGATCACGCCAAGTTACCAAACAAATTACTTAACACGCAGTGATTAGGTTTGTACTAGACAACATACATGTCATTTAATTCAGTTTTTGATTACAAAACGCAGAGATGATAAATAGTTTGAAAGCTCTTAGGCTCCAATGAGAGCCATGGGCTTGTGTAAGTGACCTTACTGAAGTAGACTCGATCAATTAAGTAGATGACGGAAAGGTCTTTGAGAAAGGTTCAAATGGTTAGCGGCAATGGACAGCCACTCTTACGCCAAATTTGACTTATTCTCATATACAGAAAGGGTACAAATCACAAATAAGTCAATATTGTGTTGTCTGTGGTACAAATTTACAAAATAAGAGCATCAAGATCATAACAACTCATTTCCACAAATCACACTACCATTGTGCTCATTTCTCTGAAAATTTGACGTGGAGCTATTACGCTTTGTACATCACAAGAATTGTAGCAAAGAATATTTTGACTGCAAAAAACAGGTACATGTCAAGAAATTGTAAGAACTGGAAATGCAGAACTTCTTTGGCATAGCCAGGTTGTGGTCTTTTTAAGAGCCCAGCTGAAATTCAGCTCCAATTTCTTCCTTATAGACAGAAGCAATCTCATTGAAACGCTGTTAAATCAGTCTTAAAAATGTAAGTTCTGCTTCCGTCCTTAAAGAATTAGAGCTGATACAACTTTATTACAAATCGCTGCTAAAAACTTAAAAGCCTTAATTGGAAGGTTCATTCGTGATATAAGTGCAACTTATCGCTGGTTAGTTTTGCTCTGTTTTAAAGAGGTACGAGTAACGACAAGTCTTCTCTCTGTTCAAAACGAAAGAGATGTCTTTGCCTTTGCGCCACTAGTTGAATGCAGCTAAAGAATTTTGTGTATAAAGAAGCTTTCGAATCTGTCGTCTACAGATGAATGCGCACATTTCTCAAAACACACGCCACATCTGCATATCCACAATATTAATTCTACTGACTTCCACCATTTCTTTCTTAACGGTCAAAAGATTGATTGTGCCACCATTTAGGTTTCTGGCACATGTTTTGACACCAGCCACTAACAGATGACTTGCTATTTGAATAAATATAAAAGTTCAAACAGAAATTTAATCTATCAAATTGATAGATGATATAAAAATTAAATCTTAATTAAAGCGTCTCTGTCTGTTAAAAGAACAACCAATAAGACATCATAAACTCAATCTTTGTCAAGCCCCTCTAATTAAGAAACAGCTTCCAGTAAATAAACTAATTTCAAAGTCAATTAAATTGTTTACTTAGATAAAACGATAAAATCACCCCATGCCAATGGCGCAAAGTTTCTCTGAATCTCTAATACAGCTCGGTGTCGTCTGATTCTTAGAATTAGTCATGCGAACCTTTTTTTCTATTTAAATCGTTAGAAAAAAAAATAAAGGGTCCAAAGTTCAGTTCAATGTTCAGCAAGAACTTTAGAATCAGATACTCTTCACTGGCGTAAGCAGTTCAATGACATGACTAAGCATATAATGGGTCTTTAAGTGATTTATTTTTGGGACCACGTCTACACCGTTCGGTAAAAGAGGTCCGACAGAAATAGGCGAAAAGGCAAATTAGAAATTCCTCAAATCACTTTGGAGTAGGGTGTGTGAAAGCATAAAGAAGGTGTTTGTTTGGGGCTTTAGGGAACAGTTCGGGGAAGCACTCCAGATCAGATTTCCTCAGAGTCATGTTTCAAGAGCTTCTGAAATAATGAGAGGTGAAAAGTTGAAATTGTGTGCAGTCATGTCTAAGTAAACTCGAAAATGAAAGTGTGGCATTCGATTTACATCTGTAGATTCATCATTAGTTTTTCGGCTCCTATTTGCCGAATTTGGTAAAGAACTCGTTAAGTAATCAGGTCGCGATCATAATAAAAAAGAATACGAATTGCAAATGAGCATCAACAGACGCTAGCAAAGTTGCTGTTGGCAATCGTCAACCGACATCTATCCATAGGACACCTTTTTACCGCTTAGTTTTTCGCCAACGATCACACGATCGTTCAAAAATTAACAAACAAAAATTAATGAACTTACTCCGAGTTCGACTATTCATGAAATTCTTAAGACGGAAGCCACGGTAATCAAATCGTGCGCATACCGAAAGAATCACCAGTTCCATGACGACGATCAGCAAGTTCGTCTCTCGCATGTATACCTCTGCTGCTGCTGTTCTAGAAGCTTTTTTTTATATGAATCTTGCCATTTAGTGCAAAAAGAAGTCAACGTCAGCTATGACGCAACCAGACTACGTTCAGAGGAAGCACTGAAAAGTAATTGAAAAAATAATTCACTTCACCCTCGTGTTTATGACGACCGAAAAATACGATTAAATAGTTCAATGCCACAAATTTATTGATAATTTCATTTTCAAGGCATTTTTCTCTGATAAAGAAAAGAGAATACCTTTTTTTAAACTGGTTCGCGGTTAGACTTTCTCCATCAATTGAATTCGGTTACAGTAGATCACGACCTACTACACCATGAAGAAGATAAAGATTTTTTTTCTTTACTGTTTGTTAATTAGCTGACGCAGTTTCTAAATATTATATCACGCGTGTGATCGCCGAACTGGGGAAACCTCGTGCCGGTGAATTAATGGTTTTCGATTTTGGCGAATTTACATCAGCACGTGTGCGGTTTTTTTTTTTAAGAATTCAAATCTGGCCGAAAAGGTCAAAATGCAATGTGATATGATTCTTGTGGAATATCGTTGCTAGAAGTTTTGCGGAATGTGAATGCTCTGCGATCGTAATTAAGTCATAATCAGTTGCGGAAGGGCGGTAATTTTTTTAACGAAACAGATAAGACCGCCATTGGGGTAAACACCCAAGTGGGCTAGTTTTTTGCGGTTTAGATATCGTTGAGAAGTGTCCCAGTGCAGAAAGTGACGATATGAAGGTGTAGAGGTTTACATTTGACACGCTTTTGGCCGGTCATACAGAGATCTAATCACACGAGAGTGCTAAGTGTTTTTACAATTTCGAATATGATCAATAAAAAAAGTTCACAGATTTTTCTATTAGCAGCAGTTACAGACAGTGTTAGTATTTTTTCCATTTTTTTTGTAGACAGGTTTTCCCTGTAGCAGTGCTTGTCTGGCAATGAAATATATCGTCTAACCAGAAGAAATCTGAGAACCTGGAGAGCACTAGGCTTACAACAGTGTCGGGTTACGTTTGAACTATAGTTAGGAGCTGTAATCGAATATTTTCATCGGAAGTTCACTGTAGTCTAGCAATTTTCTCATTCAACTAAGATTAATTAAACACAAACAATTTTTTTGATTAGTAGAATTAGTAGATGAATAAAACAATACAATTTCTGCAGACAAAACGAAGTTGGAAAACGTTCGATTCAAAAATTTTGGGGAATTTTGCCACAAAAATTATTTTCTAGTTAGAATAATATTGCGCATCAAAAAATGTATTCCTGGGCTTTAACTTAATTCTATAGACAAATCAAATGGTAATCAGTAACCATAAATGACTTGCTCCAACAGTTTTCTAGTTTACCAATCCAAAAATAACAAAACCTTCAGTTAATTTTATTAAAGAACATTTTTTCAGCCACCTGCAACTTAAAACATAAAAGTGAATTGCTTTTCCTCCAAATTTCCTACGATATTTGCATTGATTTCCATCAAATTTTCGCATCGAGTCGTCCCCAGTACAAAGTTCGATTTACTAATTGTTATCTAATACACACTCTCCACGTCAAATGAATTTTATTATTCACAAATTTAGCGATAGGACCACATTCTAGGTTAGGTCGACCGTGTTACGTCGCGTGTCGACGGATGAGTTTCGTCAGTTTTTAATTCTACTTAAACCGTCATCACTGAATCATCAAAAAAATTATCTTATCATTTAAACACATGTGTGAAGCATCTGAAATGGTGATGACGCCAGTAATCTCGAAAATTAGGAGCAAGCCATCAGCTGATGAACTAAGTTCTAGGTCATTGTGGTAGGTTAGGAGTAAAGCTTTGGGACTATTTATAAAAAAAAATAAGAAGGAAAGCACAAATCAACTATTCAATTACTGGGAATTTGTGAATTTGAAGTAAACTGTTTACTTTCCCCGATCAGTGCGATTAGGTAAGCAGTTACGAGTTCTTATGAACCTATCCACTATACAATGGTATGTTGATCACATCTTAGAAAATAAATCGACTGTATGCGAAATCAGGAAAACACTTGTTTACTGATATGAAGTTGAAATTATTTTTTTGTTTTTGCACAGAGAATTGCCAGATGGGAGAGTAATTTGATAGTAAAATGTATATTTGGAATGGTATTCAAATATAAATTTTACAATCAAATCAATCAGTAGTGTTGATTTGAAAAGTAGAGTTAGGCGACATGCATATGTATTATTTGCATAATGTAGCAAACGGTTGCAAAGGCACACTTCTAATTGTGGAGCAGCAGACGCAGCTACAAACTTGTCAGCTTGTTGATATGGAACTGTTGTTTGTGATGATTTATCATTGCATATCGAATCAAGATGGACGAGTTTGGACGAAAATAAGACAGAATTAACTTACTTAACTTTTTTCAATTATGGGTTTATAAAATGCGTTTATACATTTATCACTTCGACAAAGCCATTTACGAACTGTAGCAGTGTTCATTTGGAAGAACTGCTCAGCTCATTTTTTACGCTTTTCAAAAGAAGTTTTTATTTAAAACCTTTTTAAAAACTCATGTAAAAATCAGGAAGTCGCAAAATTCTTTTGAATAAAACAATTGTTAGTTTCCTTTTAAAATTGTCTAAAACTATACAACGATTTCAGATTCTATGACGAAATGTGTGGGTAGCGGCGAAACGTCGATCGCATAGACACGTTGGTCTATAGTGTAATCACTGTCATAGAGTTATACATTTTTGTAACATCCTGTCACCCCTGATTGAGAAAAAAGGATTTGGATTCAAATCCGAAGCTTAATAATTGAGTTAATGATGAAGCAGTTCCCAACGTTTTGAATCTGGTCTAAGCTAGGGCAGGGAAATTGCAGAGCACATACTCGTGTTTCGCTAGCCGACGAGTCACCGCAATTTCTGTGCGCATCTGATGTGACCCGTATAAACACCTACCAATAGTCTGCAATTCGCCCTGGGTAGCTTCAATATTAGTTTCGTCCTACCCCGGTTATATTCCGGCCAAAAGATTTTGGTAACCTGACAGTAACTGACTCATGCTTTCCAGCTATCACCTCATTTTCATCGAAATACAACAAAGCCTCGCTATGCGTTGTTCCATTGCACTTTCGAGGTTGCGTTGTTTAAAAGCGACCGTGGTAATTATCGCTTGAAGCTGCGTCGTTTTTATTTCAGTTTGTGTCAATTACAAAATCATAATCCATGTGAATTATGAAATAAATACATGAGAATTGTTAATTCAATATGCATCGCTTTGATTTGCGTGGTATTTTTCTGGTCCCAATTAAAGACACAACGCAGGAAACCTTTGTAGAGCGTTTAATAAATAAGCAAATAATTTTCGTTGCTCATACATCATCGGTTTTCAAAGCAAACGTCCAACTGCTCGATTTGAACTACCCTACCTTCAATCCAGGTACTGCCTTATCTGCCGTCAGCCATTGCTGTCAATCGCCATTGAAATAATTTTTTGAAAATCCGAAATAAAAAAATTACCGTCTGTCAATGATGTTTACTTTTAAAAATGAAATGCTTGGCTTTCCAGATTTAGAATGTTATACTTAATGTTTTCTGCACAAATTGATTAAAAGTATCAATGGGTATATATTGTAATATCTTGTGATAGAGTCTCAATTAAATTTAGCACAACAAAATTTCAACGGAATTATTCGGACGAGAAGCCAATGAGTAGATGAAGGAATCAAGACAATCAATCGATTCACCTAATCTCTACAAGTGAAATTGGTTCAGAAAGAGCATTCCTTCTAAAGGTTATCGAGACAAACCAGCCATCAATTCAGGTTATCAACGAAAAGTGAATTTGCACCAAAATGGTAATAAAAATCAGCTGAGGGTGATTAAGTAACTGATTCGCATAGTGCAAAGATTTGCTCTCAAGAAATCGACTGGTTGCGAAGCTGTGGTCTTGCGAAAGTGCTTCAAGAAGTTCAATCGCAGATACTCTGTATAAAACATTGGTCAAAGAACTACCAGCCTCTCCGAGATGGTACAAAATGAAACAATTCATGCGTACGGAAAAAAGAAGCAACAGCGAGTATTTGTAAATCAAAATTTTAAACTGAAAAATGATTTGGAGAAGTCATTTATAATCCAATCAGTTCTTTTGTTAATCGAAAACCTGAGCACAATAAATGTAGAAAAGAGAATCTCATGCCAGGAGGAAATTCTGTCCGCAATAGCGACTATGGTTATCATCACAGGATCAGAAAGTTTTTGCGATTTTAACAGGTCGTTCACAGAACAACTCATGAAAGAAGAACGTCCGCAAAACGCGACGTATGTCTGCAATTGTTGGCGGTGGAAGGCCAGTCTTACTAATTGCAGCAAGCATGCAGTTTTGATGCAAGTGGGTCGAAGTACTTTTTCTTTGTCCCTTTATAAACCAACGTGTTGAGCGTCATTTGTGCTGATGCTTCTTTTCTGAATGGAACTAAACGTTGAACACTGAAATTTTTTCTCGAACGCCTCTACTAACGTCTTATCGAATCAAACAAAATGCAAGCCACAAATTGATGGAGCAACCCTTCTGCTTGACACAAGCTCCTTAAGAATTCTAAGAGAAGTGCATTACAAGTTGTTCGGCGCACGATTTGTATGCTCCTAAAGATCAATGCAACAGACCCTTCGGCGTCTGACAATGACTCCTGCTGAGCAGCATTTTGTCATGACTTTCAACGCACTCCCGGCGCCCTCTTTAATTAAACCAGCACTTCCAAATCACACTGAAAGCACAAACAAAAGAATTCATTTGGAATTTACTTTTTAGACGTTTTTAATTTCCTTAAAAAAAATCAATAACACAAGATCCCAGGACAACCAAGACCCTGTGCTATCACTCGTACACAAAAAATTGTCCAGCGTTTGTGTTTACTTCTTCTTGGACACACCAACAGTGCGACCACGACGACCGGTTGTCTTTGTGTGTTGACCACGGACACGGAGACCCCAGTAGTGACGCATACCACGATGGGCACGGATCTTCTTCAAGCGCTCCAAATCATCACGAAGTTTTGAGTCCAAGTACGACGATGTGTACTGTGTGTACTTGCCATCGATGATGTCCTTCTGTCTGTTGAGGAACCAGTTGGGGATCTTGTATTGCCTTGGATTCTGGATGATGGTCACAATTTTGTCGACTTCCTCGTCGGTGCATTCTCCGGCGCGCTTGGTTAGATCAACATCGGCCTTCTTAAGGACAATGTTAGCATAACGACGACCAACACCCTTGATCGCGGTCATGGCGATGGTCACCTTGCGTTTACCATCAATGTTCGTATTCATGATACGAAGAATATGTTGGAACTTCTCTGGGATAACAAGAGACTGCAAAGAGAGAATAAACAAACGAAAAATTAGTTATGGGTGAAGATTAAATGCACTTTATAAGATTCAGGAATGGGAAAGTTTTTGGAAAACAAATGCACTGGGTAAATGGAAACACTTTTGCGATCACTTGAGACATATTTATTTTGGGATGCCGGAATTATTTTAGGATTTTCATCACAACATACCATTTTGCGTCTTTCAGTCACCAATTTTAGGAGAAAAAGACGGACGAGCGGAAGTTTGTCAAATGTCAAATTTCTCACGCGCCATCAGCGCCGTCTGTGAGTGAGGTAGAAAGTGTTCGAGGGTGCGTTTGGAAAGTGAAGTGGGTGCATTCAGTAACACGTTGTTGTGCTTGAATTAAAAAAATATCTATAAACTCGTACTCAAATAGCTCAGCGCCTCCATTTGAATTGATATTACCGCACGGACAATGCTGTTGTATGACATTTAAGCAGTTCACAAGGGAAGTGCCTAGCAATGAAATGACCAATCTTCTTTGAATTCGTCATTGCCTCAAAAAATGCCAATGGAACCGCAGCTTAAAATTTAGGGCCACAAGTAATAATCGCCTGAGCCATTTGTTTATGCTTTTCAAATAGAAAGTCTACAATTTTTTTTATGTTAAACACAGAGTAGCAAAAGTTGAATTGAGTAAATATTCATCAGATATTTCAGATTCTACGACGAAATAATGGAAATAAATTTGTCCAAACTCGACTTAAGCTCGGTACTGATTAAATATTTTAGAGATTAGCGATGGACAGTCACAAAGTAAAAAAGTGAAGTCATCGATGATTAAAGTGTGGGCCAAATACGAATTTCATTTAAAAAATGAAATACAATTTTCAAGAAGTTTTTCTCTATACCTTAATTAGTAAGAGCAATATCATCATTAGTGGCGTAACAGCCCACGAAGGACCAGAGCCTAGCTACTGTCTTGGCAGTACCACATGGTTTGGGGCGGATTGCTTGGGTGGGACTGAACTTAAGTGTTTGCATCATTTCGGGGTTGTTGGCCTAGCACTGATTCTTCACGGTTCCCCATAAAAAATGTTCAAAGGGATCAAACTGCAGCTCAGAGGCCGCCAAGAAATAAGACTGATAAGACGATTTCTCTTTGTAAAAACGCACTATTTGTACTACACAGCTCTCACTTTAGAATTTGAAAGTTTTCAATATTTTCTAACGTTGTTTAAGCGTAAAGCGACGAATACCGACTTTCTGTTAAGATTTCTAGTGGGAAACAGCTGTCAATCTCAAAATAGTCTATTATTTAAAAAGAAAATACTAGACGACCTACCCTTTACCGTGGAAAGTCTTCGAATCCCTTCTCTACAGAAGTTCAAAAAAATCTACAGCCACGGCTACGCTATCACTCATCCCGAACTCAAATCAATAAAATTACTCTTCGATTTACTCCAAACATCTCAAAGTACACATTTCTGCAGCAGAGTTATCACAAATTCTTGTCTTAATAGCAAAACTCAAATTTGAAAGAAACTAGCTGAGAAATTCTTCAACAAACATTGCTTTCTCCTTCATGTTGGCAAAGTTCTCTCTGGGAACGTTTAACGTCTAGAGAAAAAATCGTCTAAGTTCTTGGTTAGTCAGAAAAATCATTTAAAACATGAACTTCATGCTAAAGAACTTTCCTTTATTTTGACTTTATAAACAGTCGGCAAATAGTTTCACCCACAATCTTAGCGAAACCTATGGGATAGGCCAATTCCAATCCCAAAGTTGTTGCTCGGGCGCTGGTGACCGCCAAAGCTCCACGATGAACTTCCGTATAAATTCAACGACGTATGCCTGTCAGGCGAGGTCCAGAGATTCGCGTTTCCAGTCATTCCAATGGTGTTCCTGTCGTACTGTGGTATCCTGCTGGCCGTTATTCCCACCGAGTGTCCGTCAATGTGATTGTAGTTCAGTTTACCGCCGAATTCTTCAATCTTGCCTATTCCTTGTGTCATCTTGTTATAGTAGGCCATAGCGTCAATATTACGTGTGTTGTCATTGAAATTGATATTTCGCATCATTCCGACAGCCTCCCTGCCAGCCTTCGGAGTCCTATCCATTGGTTGTCCATTGGCGTGGGCGTGGTTCCGTCCATCACCGACTTTGCCGAACTTGTAACCATTCTCGAGTTTGGTATTACTGTGGAAGGCGTTTGCGTCGATTTTGTGGGTTTTTGAAGAGATCATTGACGCGGCCGGTTTCCGTGAGAGTTTTTCCAAATCCCGGGGTATTCTCGTGCTGAAGCGAGAGTTCACGGCTGTTTCTGAAAAAGATACGTTCGTCATGAGTCATGAAAATTAAAGGAGACTCTTAGTAAAGTCACTTGTTGGCATCGAGGAGTGCGCCGGTAGTCACAGGACCATTGAGGATGTTGCCAGCGGCCGAGATGCCTCCAATGCCTCCAATGTTCGCTTTCTCATTCCCCAAACTATACTGCAAAGCCACGTTTCCGACAACTTCTTTACCAGGATTTGCGGACAGGGACCCAGTAAATCGAGCTGAGATACAGGCAATGGCGCAAGCCACGATTGTTACAAAGATAAATGTCTTCATCTTGGAAAATAAGCCTTTTGGTTTAAATCACCTCACAAATTGAAGTTGCTGCAGAAGGCGAAACTATTTATACCTCACCTGCAAAAGAACTTGCACCAAAATTGCGTTGCGCTCCCATGCACTCCAATCAATCATCTTGAGTGATCGTCGAGAGCCACTCATGGAATTTGAATCACATTATAAACGGAGATGAGAGCTGCTCCGAAGGGTGGTTTCCCTCGTGGGGTCGTGCTCTTAGCCGTCCAATAAACGACGCTGTTATCAGTTGACACACAAGGGGTTTCTAATCAAGTGTAATAGAAGATCTGGGAACCACCGACGGCTGAAGTCTGCCGAAGTGATGTCAGAAAGAGGTTAGTGCTTGCGATCTGGCAATTTGGACAGTTGTAGGCAAATTTAAGAGGTCAGGTTTTTTGATTGGATGTATTTGAAGCAAGAAGGCGATGAATGGACCCTTCGACTGTTATTAACCCTTTACTTTACACAAGCAGCTATGTATGGCTTCTTATCTTTAAACGCCAACTACTGAAAATTTGCAATCGCCATTAAAAAAATATAATTTATTTTTGAAAAATGCGTAACTGTATAATCAGCGATACACAAAGTAAGCAAATGGCATAAACATTGGCACAGCAACGTTTTCTGAAGGAAACCACCCGGTATTAAGAAAAAAATGAGGCAAAATCGATTCTTTTCTTACAGTTTTATTTAACACAATATAGGCTTTTAATTTTTGCAAACATTTTGTCTGATGCCGTTAACACGAATTTTTGAAAAATGAAAGTAAATAATTGCATCGCAATTTACCTGAACAAAAGTATGAAGAAAGCACACTTCATTGGTAGCATTCGAAACCACAATTATACGAAAAGAAAAGCAAAAAAAACCAAATTTTTTTGCCATTGGAACATGGTGCGGTAGAGGGTTAATTGAATGAGGATGTGAAATTTACTCGTATTACGCAACGGATCGACTTTCGGACTGTTTAGAAAAGGTCCAAAATAGCTCACTTGATGTAGGAAAGCTCGGGTGCCTGGCGTTGAACAAAAAGGTAAATGCTTTTTCTTTCAATTCTCTTCCGATCGGTAGGGTCTTACTGTCATGGTCCAGAGCTTTGCCATTACAGTACATTGCCACAGACGGTCTAATCCGCCTACGATCATTAGAATGTGGATGGGATTGGTTTATTTTTGAATCATAGATTATTTTGACAATGACAGCTATTTTTTGCTCCAAAGCAGAGAGAGCCACGGGAATAACGTATTCTAAATTAATGGGAATGTCTCTTACTCTTACTAACATGGAAAGAATTTAATTTTTTTTTTGTATTTTTAAAAAGAAACTTATATTTTACGGCAGCCAAATGAGGTATCGAAACCAGGAACACTGTTTTTTTTTTCAAAGAAACCTTAAAAGCTTTTAAAAGGTTGGAGTAATGTGTGAAAAAGACTGATTTCAATGTTAGAAAAAGAAGTAACAATAGATATAGCGAGAACTTTTTTCCTGCCTTCTTTTGCCTATCTCCAGAGTTGTGGAATAGTGGAAGATCGGCCAAGGTGGGACACTATTTCTTTATCCTTCAAGTTTGCTATCTTTAGATCTCTTAAATTCTGCCTTTCTTTTACGAGTCGTAGATTGCTATCGTCATGTCGGCAAAGAAAGAACACTACAAAGAAATAAAATCGAGAACGGGTCTCGCAGAACATGTCAATTGTGAAACATTAGTCCATTTTGGTCGAATACGTCATGTCTGACGTTCCGGAAAATGCAAAAAATACAAAGATGATCTTCGCCGTTTAATTCGAAGCTGTAAAGCTAATCACAACGTCGCAGAAAAGATCCAAAAGCAGCTTCATCTGACTGAAGTATCCTCCTTCTAAACCTGAAAACAACGTTTGGAAAGATTAGTTGTCGTCATCTTATTTCATTACTTATTTTCATATGAATCAAATTTAAATACAACCGGATATAAATGGTAATTTTTTTTAGCAAGTTCAAGAGAATTAAAAAAAAGTGCTTTAATTAAAGGATGATCCATCCCTTGTTGCACATTTTTCAATCTTTTGGGTAACGTGTAATAACCACCCCAGTAAAAATCATTCCCCCTTATTAAGAACGACTCATCGACTTTTTCTACATCCTCGTACGTCCCAAAGCGCAGTTTCTATAGGTGCGTGACCCATCGGCGTAAGTGATAGGTAATCGGAAGTAGCCAAGACTGATGACTAAGCCGTATGGGGTAGAACTTCCCAGCTGAGTGATTTCTACATATTACTAACCGGTTGTATCATTTGTGATGTAGTATTGTAATTAAGACAAATGGTTTTGGTATTTTCGCTTTTTTTTCGAACAGAGAACGATTCGATCATTTGTTGTTGGTGATATTTTTCCCAGTTGAGTAGTTAACTCATAATAGACTCAAAATAGGCTTTTGTTAGTGCAAACGTTGCGCATTCATTCAAAAGTAAATCTTCTACGTTTGATGGCCGAAATTGAGAGAGTTTTTTTAAGATCATTTCTACATAATCATCAAAAATTAATTTTCCACAATACTTGATTGGAACAATTATGTCACTACTTCTGAAATGTCATTCATGGTTCAAACATGCATGTTCACTTTGCCTGCCTTACTGAGAAAAAATTGTTTTCAAATGAAACCAAAGGAATTCATGTTGTCCATAATATACGCATAAAGGCACAACAATATAGAGCAGTCTTCGATTTGCTGTGCATGAACTTCATTGGTTCGCGATACGTAGCTTAAAGTTCGAGTTTCATACAGTCGCTCAAAGTAATAATGGTATACACACAATAATCTAAAGAAAATAGTAGTAGAACAACAAAATATAACTGTAAAATAACTGACAGAGTTAATTTAAAATATGTTAGAACTCGTGCAATAAGTATTAAAGAATTAAAACAAAAAAGTCTGCGAGTAAAAATAAATCAATTCGAAAACGTTTTGGGTCATAAAATGACACTGACAGAACAGAAGGGTTAAGAATTCGTAGAACACTGGCCTTATTATTCAGACTTTTGGGTATCCAATTTTTACTACCCATTATTATTTATAATTTGAACGACTGCTAGCCAGTGGAACAAGAACAACACTAGTGAAGAAATCAATCAACATATAATACACAAGAAAGTGTGTATACTCTCAAGAGTATAATGCCAACGGTTCCACATAACAAAAGGGTCATTTGGTCATCTGCCTTAATGTTGGAATGATCTTTCCAAATCTTTTCGATTTGGATTTAAGAAAGATTCCCCACATCAAAGTTGCATTGAGGCGTTGATTTTTTAAAAACGTCTACTTGGTCGTGCATAACGATTGTTCACTCTTCATGAGAGTATGAAAAATTAAGATTTTTTTTTTGAAAAAAGTAAATCAATCAAAAAGAGGCTAGGAAGGATTAGGGCAAAGTGCTCTGAACAATAAACATCGCCTCGCTGGCGATGTACTTACTTGTACGCTGTTTAATAAGTAAAAAAATCAAATAGGCTAAGCATTCAAAAGCCTTAAAAGTTGTATCCCCGCAAATACCTTGGCTTAGGACCTCAATCAACTGTTGCCCGCAAATGAGCTAAGTATAGGTTATTTGTGCTGTTGCCAACGACTCACTGCAAACGATTGACATTAAAGCCCGATATCTTCCATAATTGCTCTGACTGCTGTGTTTTTATTTGTTAAGACTTTGAATAATTTCTTTCTTTGTTCGAACAAAGGCATTTCGGGTGAAAACGAATTATATGCGCGTAAGCGCAAGGGTGTATTGTGGTAAACTTAAGCCCCGGGTGGAAGAAGTTAATGAATTGTTTTTTCGTTTTTCTTAGTATTGAAAATGACAAGTTTTGTGCCAAGGAAAAATGTTTGCAGGGAACGTTAGTAAACTACATTTTTTAAAGGAAAATTGGACAGAAATCCAGTTGAGACTTATGATAGATTGCTCTGTCTGAAATAATTCGCCGAAACGCTTAAACAATGGTTTCAATTTCGAGTTGATAAAGACATTGACATAACACAAGGATTTGAAACCGCGGATCTAATCGATGCCAAAGAAATACTAAACTTGCAAAATCATTACGACTTGACAAGCTTCGATTTGCGTCGATTCAAGGTTACGTAGCCTAAAAATTATTTTGAGTCGGTTTTGTTTTGGTTGTCGTTGGTTTACAAAATTACAATAAATGGCAATATAGTTTTCGAGTTATTGGCCAAAAATTGAATTTTGAAGATTCAAAAACGCCATTTTATATAAAAAAAAATATTTTTACACAAGCTTTCGAAGTATTGCTTGCGGGCATTTCATCCCTTAAGTGCACCAAAGCAATTGTCACACATCTGGCGCGATCAGTTAACGGGAAAGGATTTTTTTTGCTTAGTTTCATTCGAAATAAAAAGAAGAATTTGACTGATGCTATTTTGATTTGTTAGTTTCTTTGACTTATATTAAGTTCTAAGTGCTAATCTATTTGCGGTAGAACGAAACCATCGGCGTATGAGTAAAACTCAAACTTGACCGTTTTTTTGTTTTTTATTTTGGAAGAAAGCAATTATTATTTTTTAAGGCTTAACGTTCTAATGTACACTTTTCTTGAAAGTTGAGAATTTCAAACTTAACTGTGTAAGTCGATGTTGCGCCATGCCCATGCTACTAGCGCTAAAAAAGGAATCGGAATATACGAAAGAATGAAAATCCACAGCCTCGATTCTTCAGCAGCAGAAAGATCGTTCATCAATTTGCATCTCATCGCTGACAACGGCTTACGACGGCGTACTATCCCACGTCTTCAAAAATCGTTGCCAACATCAATTTAATAATAGAAACCCAAGTTTTGGTTGTCAGCACAATGGTCGTAGCTTTGGCCCAGTGTGTAATAAAAGTAGAATACTTCTAACCAAATCGAATCCAACATTCGCCAAAGATCTGCAGACTTTGGAACCGAACTTTCGAATAAGTAACCGACTCAAACACAAAGTATTTATCAATCACGTTAATCAGCTTTCTTTATTATACTACATCCAATACAAATAACATTAATTTAATTAATTAACCAAACCAGTGAGTCAATCCCACTCCTGCTCCGAAGTCGTTCTTCGGGGGCATGCCACCACCAAAGCTCCTCGAAGCAGTTCCAGTCAAATCAAATGTCGTCTGCCTACTGGGCGAGCTCCAGAGGTTCGCTTTTCCCATCACTCCAACGGTGTTCCTGTCAATTTGCGGAATCCTGCTGGCCATCACACCCGCCGAGTGGCCGTCGATATGGTTGTAGTTCACTCCACCGCCAACACGATCAAACTTAAAGCCATTCTCGAGGTTGGTCCTACTGTGGAAGGCGTTGGCATCGACCTTATGGGTGTTGTCGTTGAAGAGATTAACGCGGCCAGTCTCTGTGAGAGTTTTTCCGAATCCTGGGGTGTTCGTGTGCTGAAGCGAGAGTCCATGGCCGTTTCTGAAAGACGCAAGTTCGTCAAGAGTCGTGAAAAATGAAGAAGACTTTGTAAACTCACTTATTGGCATCGACGAATGCGCCGGTAGTCACAGGACCCTTAAGAGTGTTCCCAGCAGCAAAGACGCCTCCTCCGATGTTCGCCTTATCATCTCCAAAACTGTGTTTCAGTGCCACGTTTGCATCTTGCCCGCCAGCAGGATTGGAGGACACGGACCCAGCCAACTGACCCGAGATGCAGGCGACGGCGCAAGCCACAACTGTCACAAACAGGAACGTTTTCATCTTTGAAACTAGAAGAAGTGCAAAGTAGTCTTGTAAACTGATGCTCCAGAATGCTTCAGCTCTACTTTTTATACTCGCCCCTGCACAGTGACGGTGCTTCCCACGAGGTTAGCCGCCCCGCTTACACACGTGAGTCAATCACGTCTCAAGAGATAAGAGCGCCTCGAATTCCAAGGTGAGCGCTACATAAACACCAAAAAAACAAAACGAAATTTTTCAGAATAGATTTAATTGGTATTTTTGTGAGCGGGTACTTTCCCGCGCGGGGGTCGTGGCATTTCCCGGCTGCTGATAGGCCTCCGCTTAGTCGGTGCTCTGCAGCAGATTGTCGTTGGTTCATCATTATCTCGGGGGAAAGCACACGCAGAGCGATTGTGGCGTATAAAAAGCGATTCGTTCTCGATAGCAGCATCAATTAGCGAATTCGCGTCAATCAATCAAGATCAAGAGTATTTTGTGCTTAGTACTTTCTCAGCAAAAGATGAAGACGTCGTTGTTTGTAGCAGTCGTGGTGTGCGTCGTCGGGTGCATCTCGGCTCAGTTGAGTGGGTCGTTGTCCGCCAATCCAGCTGGTGGACAAGACGCAAACCTGGCACTTGGAAAACAGTTTGGAGATGCCAACGCAAACATTGGTGGAGGCGTCTTTGCGAGTGGGAACACGATGAGGGGTCCAGTCACCACGGGAGCGTTTCTTGATGCCAACAAGTAAGTGAAAGAGAAGTGTGCGTGATTTCTGAGACTAAATGGAGTTGTTGTTTTTTTCAGGAACGGCCATGGACTCTCCCTCCAGCACTCGAACACTCCTGGATTCGGGAAGACTCTAACAGAGTCTGGTCGCCTAAATATCTTCAACGACAACACCCACAAAGTCGATGCCAACGCCTTTCACAGCAGGACCAACCTCGAGAATGGCTTTAAGTTCGATCGCGTCGGTGGTGGACTAAACTACAACCACATCAACGGACACTCAGCGGGTCTGTCGGCCAGCAGGATTCCACAGATTGATAGGAACACCCTCGGACTGACGGGAAAAGCGAACCTCTGGAGTTCACCCAACAGGCAGACGACTTTTGATTTGACTGGATCTGCTTCGAGGAGCTTCGGCGGTGGCATGCCCCCGAAGAACGACTTCGGAGCTGGATTGGGTTTGTCTCACTGGTTTGGTTAATATGCAAACCGAATGCGAGATAAGTGTGTTAGATTGTAAGAAAGTGTAAGAGTGTGGAAAGTATTTGTTTTTTTAAATAAAATGAACCCCGTGGGGAGAATGTAGTAAACATTATTGTTCTTAAGTTTAACTGTGCTTTGCTGACAAAAAGGTGAGGAATGAGATTCCGAAAATTGTATCCCTCGGTGTCTTTGAAAAGAGTTATCAGCCTCTTTATAGGTGTATGTATCCATATTTTAAAGTTTCTTCTGATTTTGGCATTGGCTCTGAGATATCTATTCGTGAAAACTTCTAAATATAAAACCAAGACTTCGACGATTTGACTTAGAGGTTCGTATTCAGCTTTTCCTCTAATACCAGATTAGTCAACTAATGTCGCCTATTTTTAATTTCCATTTAAAAAAAACCTCAAAACTTTTCTTATTACATGCAACAACCATATCGAAAACAACAACCCCCAATTTCACACCAGACGACGGAAAAATTAATTTCCACCCCCATAGTTTGAGAGCCACAGGTCGAAGTATCATGTATCTAAACAATATCGACACCAGCAACATCACGCAATTTTCATGAATGAAAATGATTTTCCCAGAAAAAAAATGCGCATGACTATTTTTCAAAAATACAAACTCCACGTTCGTATCCACAAGTGAAGCGCTTGCTAAGAAAATTTTGCGGGAACCACACTCCCGGCTAAAGGACAAGTTTATTTTCGTTAACGGTCGCCGACTGTTGTTTAGTTTAAATCTTCTATCTAACGGATAAACATCATCGTCGGGTCGCTAGTGTGTCGCAGTATCTTCTCGGTCGTAGTTGAAGTTAAAATTTCGTACGGGATATTTTCGGCGGCAAAGATAGGTTTTGGATTTTTGTGTGTGCAAACAAGGAAAAGGCGAGAAAAAAATTCAATCTATGGTGTGTAAAATTGTGTTAAGAAAAATAAATTGTGTATTTGTGCCAAAAGAAAAGAGAAAATTTTTTTAAATCAATTTGCAGAAAAATAAAAAAATGATAACAAAGACTCTTCAGGGGAAAACTTCACATTTTTAAATGGAATTTGCCTGGGTATGTTTGTTATTCTGTTTTTTGGTCATCATTAAATCACAGGTGGGGTAATCCATAATTCAGATGGTTTATCCGAATGAAAACTTTTTCAGTTGTCCACTTTTTCAATTCCAAATTGGTGGACGGATTTTAATTTATTTATTTATTCGACGCTTTGTGATGGATGAATGGGTTCTTGATCTCCCATTCTGCTGTGGCCTTAATGTGAATGAATTAAAAATGTATTCGCTGCTCCAGGCGGAGAATTGATTTAAAGGATTAAAGGCAGTGCTCTGGTAATGGGTTAACTATGCGTGTATCTGTGAACGATATGAGCAGTTTTAACGAAAATCTGAAGTGACAGTTAATTTAAGTGGAATTTGAAACGATTTAACTCGATTAAACGTGTTCGGATTCGAATGCTAAGGGTGAGAGAAGAAATTTCAAGAGGACTTAGCTGAGCTTAAACTTCAAGGACGGCGTAGGTTATGGTGGTCGGTGAAAAACTACTATAGGGTCAGGGTCAAGAAAATGTTTTTAATTCGTGTAGCTGCGTTCGGTTTTTTCTATCTGGCTCAAATTTTTTCGTTGTGCGGGTTAGTGCGTGGCTTTATTCAAAATTTTTTGAACAGCGACAAAGTCCTCTGCCTCAACTTCATTTTAAAGATGAGATTCAGTCTTGACTAAGGAATCGAAAACAAAGGAAGGGAATCTTCTCAGAATTGGATGCTTAACCGTCTAAAGATTATTTGTATTTGGATAAAGCGAATAATATCTTAACTGGAATCAAGTTCCCAAAGGACTATTCAAAACACTACATGGCAATGAATTTCTTGAAAATGTATTTTCTTCTCTTTTCGCGGAAGAGTCCAGGTGTTCTGAGCCTAGTTTCACTGAAATGTGTCAATTTCGTAAGAAAATAGGAAGAAGATATGAAAAAGGAGAATGTGAGTGTAGAGCTTGTTTCGGTTTTTGTTCAGGTTTTGAAATAAAAATTCAGTGAGCCTTGAAGTCATGGAGAGAAGAGAGCCGTTGTTAGCATTGTCAAAGGATGCCGGTAACTAGTTTTGTAGTCAAAAAATTCTACGAATTTTGAAATGAAATGATTTCATTATCAAGATGTTTGTTAAAGGCAATTGTACATTTTTTTTTGGAGTTTTTAGCTTGGATAATCTAAAAGAATCGAATTATACAAAAATTATGCTCAAGTGCAATTCAATGCCTTGAAGCCAGCGAAATAATTTTGTCACGGTTCAACCACTGCACACCTATTTGCTGCGCAGATTTCGGCCAAGATAACAGAATTGCAGACAACCCATTATAGACCCCCATCTGGGCAGCTGCCATTTCCCCTCACCCATCGATGAATTTGACAGTAATTCACGCATGTAGCCGAAATACAGGAAGCATTTTGACAGTACTCATCATCATTAGCTCATCATTTTTATGCACATTTGTTTGATTTGTTGTTCAAAGCGCTCATATGTATTCACAGACACAAAATGTTATAAAAAATAAAATCAAGGGGCAAGAGAAGAAGAAGTTGGGTATCTGTTTGGTTTATTTGTGAACAGAATCATAAGTCTTTCAAAGTCTTTTTTTTCAACACCCTCCTTGCACGTACATATTTATAAGTCTCGGCTCGGTTAATTTTGTAAAACCAAAAATGCGATGAAATAATGCACATTAATCCCTTAAATAAATAACTTATTAGTGTTAATTTTTAAGGAAAGTTACTATAAATATAAAAAGATATGCTTTGACACTTAAATTTAACGAACGAAGTGGAGTTAATGAACACCTAAATTTTATCATTTACGTCGAGCCAAAGAGATCATAGCCACTCTCCTTTATTCAGTTTTAGCTATAGTCTCCTTTTTTTGTTTTTAGGCAGCACTTTAATAAGCGGATCAATAATGTTCGCTTTGTATTTTCCTTTTCCTTGCAATTTACAAAAATCTCGATGTCCGAATTGTCCTAAGAGTTCCTAATTGTGTACCATGAATTCGAAGCTAAGTAATTCTTCGATAGGAAGAGACACATTCTAGGAATTTCCTTCTAGGAAGTTGCCTAAGCACTGGAATCCGATTCGCAAATTCACAACTTGACTGAATTTTCCTAAAGTCGGTTTAACTTCCAACTGCAGTTTTACTGGAAAATTCTATGAACCGAAATCAATTTCTTGGAACTACCCCCAATTCAGCAAAAACCATTGCCCAGCATCGCTTTAAGAGACCTTTCCGAACTGTATCATTGCTCTCTTTGTCGATGGACGCATCCGGCAGTTTTTAACTTAAGTTGCATCTATCAAATTGGGCACTACTTTGAAAGTTTCATTACACTCAAAATCAACGGATTACATGAATTTTCCAGCTGTAACTTTCACATCATTCTCCCGTAATACGTTGCTCCTGTTTAACTGTGCTAACCGTTTTTATGTATTCATTGAATTCATCCGCAAATCGATTTGATTCGAAACTTCACTACGACACGATTTTCGATTTAAATTTTTATTTAAAGTCAGGAGAGGCTGATTGTTGGGGAGGCGGCGAACAAAATTTATTGGAATCATTTTTGGGAAAAAAAATTCACGCTATGGAAATGTTTTGGAAAATTTCTAAAGCTCTTTTCTACTCTTGGGGTGTGTGTTTGGCGAAGATCGCCTTGGTTTTGGTTTTTGGGAAACTTCGCAGGAAATTAAGTTATTTCACTTGGACGAAGTGAGTGAGAAACTTTGGTATTGCGGTTTTTCGTCAACTTTAGCCGAGTTTAGAAGGGTAATCGTCGAGCGGATTGGTGGCCTAAGAGGATACGGGCTATTGCATGAAAATTTCTCACTAATCTGTTCTGACTTCCGAGAATCTCCATCGAATGTTGAAACTCTGAGAACTGATATTGGATTTGCAAGTTCAACGTAACGACTTTTTTTAATCAATTTTATTCGTTGGAAGCCGGAGGCGTATTTCAGTGTTTGAAATTTAATGCGAGAATGCATTTTCAGAGGCTATAGAGGAAACTTTTGAGTTCAAACTTTGAATCAAAGAAAGAAGTATGAAGCGAAATGAGGGTTCTTTAAACATAAATCTTAGTGAAACACACTGCACGGAAATTTAAGACTTCAAATTTCTTGTTACATCATTTCAACAAAGATGCATGCCAAGTTGAGAGTATTTTTTTTTTGTTTATGTAAGCCGTCTTCTATTTCAAGAAATATTTGTCCTTTTCCATTTATTCAGAGTGGGGTTGCATTAGTTATGTAGGTTAATTTTTATTCGCTTTCGAGAACGAAATGTTTTTTTTTTAGGAAAGATTGATTGATTGAGATGAGTGAATTAATAAATGAATGAATGAATCACAGCGACGATATTTATAAGATATTTATACTCAGAGCGTTCATACACTCCGTGTTCATAAAAACTTTTACGAACTCACCCCATCTTAACGTTAGCTTGCAGTCATGAAATTGCTAAAGATTAGAAAAGACCGATATTGGCATCCAGTTCCGAGAAACAAATATCTGAAGAAAGAAAAATAGGCGGGAGTCTCAAGCTAGTTCGGACGATTTGCGGTGGCGAAAAAATGGACTTCGACGGGTACGACGACGGCAGCATTTAAAAGTTGGTGAGCATTTAAGAGTCGAATTATAAACGTAAGTTAGGGAAGATAGTAACACTCGCAACGATTTTAGTTTAGGAGGTACAGCCGCATTGAACAAGTCTCATTCGATTCTCTAAATGTGCGTTCACCTCAGTGTCAAGTTAGCTTAGATAAATGGTGGCGCATATTAACCACAAATCATTCATTTAGTCACAGGCTACGTCTTCATAAAAGAAATGTCATTAAACACGCTGTCGTCGTAGTGCCGGCGTCCTTGTATGCTTCATTAGATCCATCGAATAGCTCTGCCTCGTAAGTATATTCCGACACGAATTGGACAACATTGAAGCTACTATCTTAAATGAAGTCTTTAGGTCGCTTCGATTCTCTCTAATCCAATTTTCCACATTCAACGCTCATTTCAGCAGCCCAAGGGCAGTTCAGTCAACTCAAGGACTAGACACGTTGAAAAACTGCTCATTGACCTTTCCTTATTTATCTTTGCAGCAGAACGTGTATTTTTTACCTTTTCCCCTTTTTCGGTTTTCCATAAACAATAAATAAACCACCTTTTGTCACACTGAAAACACGACCAACAGACGGACACCGATGGCGCTGTCACGTGAACAGATGCCATCCAATTACGTTCCAATTATAATTTCATTTAACTCTAACGCATTGAGTCGGTGAAATGAATTAAAATCAAAAATTGTTTATGCAGCGAGTGATGGCGTGGCAGTTGTTGAAAAATGCAAAATAAGCACAAAGTGAAAAACCACTTTCCGTGTGTTATGCGGTTCACAGAGGTGTGCGGAGGTTTTTTGGGTTTCTGAATCCGGTAGAAAAGGAGGAAGCGGAGGGCTCCTCGGATGTGGAAATGAGAAAGTTCATAAGAAGACGTGCGTTCTAGGGAATGAGTTATGATGCTACGGGTTTGCCTGAATGCTTTCTCTAAATTTGTCCTTACGATTGTGGTAATTGCTTTAGTGAAGTATTCTGAAAAGGATGCAGATTATTCAGTTTGGCATCTTGAAATTATTCCCATCTTGTCCGTTGCAGATGGGAATGGCATCTGGTACCTGTTTCTTATCAAACCAATTTTTATTTAACATCTATTATAGTTAAGGACAACTCTGATTATTTGGTAAGAGCACATACCAGCCGTAGTTTAGGAAGCTTCAAAAGAATAGAAGGCAGAAGAGTGGAAGACAGGAAGTGGACAATGCTACATGCAGTTTATATGGCAATGGTTTGAGGCTTTTAACACTAGTGATTGATTCATATCAGAGCTAAACTTGTATATAAACTTTCTATCAAAACTTATATAACAGTTAAAAGGTCGCCTAGAGTTTTGAAAAAAAAAAAAGGCATTTTGGTGTTTACTTTTGATGCCACGGGTGGGCCACCTGGAACTTTTTTTTTAAACCATAGATCATTTTGACACTGACGGCGTGTTTAGCCTAAACAGTGCGTTTTTTTTTTAAGAAATGGCCACTTCAGAGCTGCGATTAGATACTTTTAGATTTTTTGTTCGATGTTATGTAAATATCCGGAACCGATTCAAGCATTAAAGGCAATATTGGCCTTTAAGCCTCCAAGCAATCTCTGAGCAACAGCCTGAAACCTTAGATAAATACTGCGAAGCCAGCCAAGGCCGTCACTTAGACTACATTGTGGTTTATAATTAATGCGAAGTTTTGCTCTTACTAATACACACTATACTGCTTAGTATAGCACTAAGTAATTACCCAGCAATCTGTACTTGTACTTGTACTTAAAAGAAAAGTAAATACATTCTAAGTATTATAGCTGTGTACTCGAATATTTTTAGGCATATATTTTTAAGCAGCTGGTAATCGAAATTTCGCGTAGCTGATAGTTTAAAAGTGTAGTAAAGAGTACAAAAAAGGTGACACAAAAAAGGTGACAGTTTTAGCATCTGATGAAGATCTGAACTTCATTAAATAAAAACTAACGACTTTCTTAGGGAATAGCTTTGACCGTCAAACCTGTTTTCAGTCAGTTGTGTGTCCTAAGCACCCATAAAGTCCATAAAATGCCACAGGCGGTCTATAACTGATTTAATTTTGAAAAGTAACTGGCTGGAAAATCAACGAATGAAACGAATGAAAAACTATATACTAATTGGGTCTAATTGTTGTCATCTTTTATGCAGATGAACCTCCAACGAGTTAAGGTCATTAGAATATTTTTATCTCAGATTTCTTTACTCCAGCATTTGCCAGTAATAATGAATTTAAGATGACAGGTCTTTTAGCCACCTAATTGCTCCTGTCGTATTATTAGTAATTAAGTTCGACTAAATGCGGTTCACCCTTTGTCAACGCCACAGCCAAAATCACTTTAATCACCGAATCCTGTCAGCACCACCTACGCACTCTCACAAACCTACTCCAATTATTGTCACTGCTCGGCAACGCACAACTCAATGCGCTTAATGACCACTTTCGACTGCATGGCTAATTAAATTGACCCCGAATGGGATTCAACAGCTGGCCAGTAAATGTCCTGTCCTCACCCTACCAAGTGTATTCAGAGTGCACAAACTGCCGACGACGTTACTCGTTAATTCAAAATCTAATCTCAGTTCATTAGAGTCCTTAGATACCGTAATTGCAGCCCGATGAGGACCTTTTACATTGGCGAATGAGCCTGCTACCCCTATCTCCATGTAATCAAATACTAAAAGCGCCGGAATGAAGAATTTTCGAAAAGCTGATTGATGGCCACTTAGATTTTAGTTACCATGTCCTCGAGGGTGGACTTAGACGATTTACTCGGTTGACTGGCATCGCAAGAGGGAGAGACATTTTTTTGGGAAAACAGAAACTAATGGCGTTCTGTGATTTTCTTTCTTCGTAGGAATTTTCATTTTCAATTTAGCCTCCAGCAGAAATGAATTATCCGGGACAAGAGCAACTATTGAGTGCGTCGTATCTGAAGTGGCTCTTTTTTTATTCTCTTGTCCTGGGTGGCTGGGTTATGGATAAGTAGCTTCGATGAGACGGCTTTTAGGGCGCACCCACGCAGAGTTGGCTTAGGGATTTTTATGGTAGGGAGCCTTTCAGACTTGAGAGGGTAAAATATGTTTGCTGGACGATGGCAGATGCGATGAAACATTAAACGCTATCTATACCGGCAAATTGTCGATTCGATTTTTTGCTTCTCTCTTTGTCTCAGGTACGGCGGTTGAATGAAAATATTTTTAGTGGAGTCTATTTTAAGGACGATCGGAAAATCTTTCATTTGTTTGAAAGCTTTTAGATGGAACGGGATATATTTAGCTAATCGTGAGCGAAGTCCTGTGGATAATTAATCAAGTCAGGAGTGAGTGTTGAACACGCATATGGAGTTCCTTTTCAGTTGTCGTCAAAGGAATGCATTGCTTTATAGCAGTTAAAAAGTTTGTTGACTTCTTGGTTCATGTGAAAAACTTCCAACGTCATCATCTCCAACTGTAAAAACAGCCGATTAAGTATTCAATAGCCCACTGTTTCTTACTAAATGCCTTCAGTACGGGTCAAAAAGCGAAGTCTTCTCTGCAAAGGCACTAAGGAACAAACGGAACCGTAGGGTTCCGGCCATCTTTAAAAGCAAATATTTATTGTTTTCAGAAGACGAAATTTAAAATAACGTTGGTACTTAACTTTTGTTGTGTTTACAATTGCTTATACAAAGATTTCTTCCTTTGAGCTTTGTTTTAAATATTTAACACTACAACAATACAAGAAAATATTTATAAATGTAATCAGTTGTTGCATTAAGGTTAATAATAATTATAAGGAACAGCCATTACAACCAGCCAGCCATATCATTCGACAAGAGATAGAATACAATGAAATGAAGTATTGCTGATTGATTTCAAAAATTCGTAATGCAAACAATTAAAATAGATTGGGTATTATGTTTCAAACAATATAAATTTATCATCGGCATCCAGCCAATCTCTTGACGATGCAAATTTCACGAAAATTGCTGGCCACATGTTGCCACATGTTGACAATCTTTCGCCCAGCATAAAAGCACGTCTGCCAATCGATGCACTTGCTTGTAATCTTTTTGCCTTAAATAGAACCAAAAACTGCTATGTCTTTCTGGGCATTTATTTTAAATTATAGATCTCAATTATCTATTTTTGGAACTCGTTTGTATCACAAGCGTGGTATCTAAAAATAACGAATTGAAAAGTCTGTCTATAATTTTTTGAATTTTATATTTTCATTTTGACGACATTTGCTTCGATGTATGCATTTGGGTGATGCTTTCCCATTAACTACTTGACTGGTCTTGGCACTAAAATTGGATTTGTTTTATGGCCACCTGTTTGCCAACCATGAAAACTTGAATATGGATTGCTCTTCTCGAAGAACCAAACTACCACTTTTTTGCAGCACTTAACACTCGGTTGATAAAAATATGCTGATTTTGGATACGACAGGCAGATGTGCTTTGGTGGCTAAGTTGAATTGATAAAGAAGCAATGTCTGCAGGCTGCTGCCTTAAGATGACTCAATTTATGCATAATAAATATTTTTTAATTTTTTTTGTATAGTTTATTTGTTCAACAAAAGATATTTATAAGAATTTATTTTTTCAGTAAACTTTTCATTAAAATCAATGAATCTATCAATTCATTTTAAGCCCGTATTAAATTTATGGAGCATTATTGGTCCTTCTCATTTCCAGTTCATGGAAGCGTTCTACATTAGGACGCAATTTTTCCGGCTCCAAAAAAGTCTTTAAATTGTGTAACAGTTATTGAGAAAATTTGGCACAAAAATTTGCGTTTATACTAAAAGGCTGGTCCATAAATCTCCTATCACCTTGCAGTTGACTCTGAAATCAGATGGTGCTGCCAACTGCAGAAAATAATATAGCACAGTAAGAGAATGTTCGTGAAATTAAAATTGAATCCTGGAGATTTATTAGCATAGAAGCATTAGAGGATCACTAAGACCATTGTTGGAAGTATATATTTTCCGTATCAACTGTACAATCTTCAACAAATTCTATGAAAACTCCTTTGCCAAAAAAACTATCAAAATGGAGGCACTCAATACCGGCGACCCAGGAAAGATGTTTTTTTCCCTATAGCCCGGCAATTGAAGTGCGTGAATGACCACTGCCCACACAACAGACATCTCTGTGAGTGTGGTGTGGGTCGCTAAGCAGGTCGCCAGACCCATTGCTACTCCATTCGCGAGTTCCATTAGGCCCCAGATCGATTGGCGCCAGATGAACAAGTATCTGTGCGCCGTAAAACTACTCCGTTCCCAAAAATTCAGACACACATCGATTAAAGAATCAAAAGAATTTTCTTATTACCTCCATCTGTCAAGCGCCGTTGATGTATCTGCTGTCTCGCACATCCCCCCATCACAAGCCCACATGTGCCTCGCTAATGGTCATAAATTTATCACCTTGAACTTCTGAAATCAACATGTTGGCAAACAATGCCCCGATTGTTGAGATATTTATGAGTTGGGGATGCTCTGTCGTAAATTAAACTGGAAAACTGTTCCAATTTTTCAATTTCCATGTAATTTGTATGCTCGAGAGGGCGTGGTATCGTCGAACAATTATCGCATCCATCGCCGTAAGAGTTTTCCGCGACACATCCATTCATGTGCTGAAATTGAATGCAAACAAATTTGGTGAGGATCTTGGCAACGCTTCCGTCGTTCATAAACAATTTATGAGCTTTCTCGACATTTAGTGATTTTCCGCTTTTTTTGTGTGTTAATTGAAATTTTTTAATCTAAACAGACAAGGGGATGATGTAAAATCTTTAGATCGACTTCAAGGATAATCCGTCATCCGCGCCGACATCTCATCATCATTCAGCGAGT
Source organism: Syritta pipiens (assembly GCA_905187475.1). Taxonomy (NCBI): domain Eukaryota; kingdom Metazoa; phylum Arthropoda; class Insecta; order Diptera; family Syrphidae; genus Syritta; species Syritta pipiens. Next base: position 69,648,152 of record LR994571.1, read on the forward strand.
GCTTTCGATGGGAGGGGGTCTTTGAAGGTGCATCGTCGTGGGGTGAGAGTGAATTACTTGTTAATTGCGTGTGGGAATTTTCTAGAGGTACAGTGTGGCACGAAAGTAAGTGACTGAGGATGAGTTTATAAAACCTTTGCCATTAAAAGTGGTTATTAAAAAACTATTCTTTACAAAAAATACAAAATCTTTATTAAAAAACTGCTATAGCAAGAATCTGCTGAAGGCTTGTTGAACTTGCTAAATATTTTATGCTAAAAATTGAAGAATAGGTTAAACGTACGCTTCAAATCATAATGGCATATTGAGTGTAGAATTTTTTTTGGAATTATACATTTTTTCCGGAAAACTATAAAAATTAATTAATCAATTTATTTTTGTTAAGCCTCAAAACATTTTCTACTCGTAATTACGAATTCGCGGATTTTAAATAATAATAATAATTGATTAGCTTGAAATCTTTCTCAAAAAGCCAGAGCTTTTTTATGCCTACACCGTGTCATGCGTGGTAAAATTTGATTAGCGTGGATCTTAAATACTGATCTCCAAAAAACAGATTTTTACCGGAAGGGATACAGTTCTTAAAAAGTTTTTTCTATGTGACAATCCTCAAACTTAAAATTTTAAATTTTTGGTATGTGTATTATATTTAGTGGGCGCCGTGGCTTAGTCGGCTAGTGCGTCCGACTGTTAAGCAAGAGTACCCGGGTTCGAATCCAGCTCGGGGAAAAATAAACACCACAGACATTAGGCTCTGGCCCTTTGTGAGCTGTTACGCCACTAATGATGATATTATATTTTGGTCTATACTTTTAGCGTATCAAATAGGATAGAACTTGTAATTCGATTATTATGAAAATCGTAAATTTATGACAATTGTAAAACAAACAAATCGGAACTTTTTGATACACAAACGATCTTGGATAATTTCCGGAACATCTGCTTAAATCAAATTGTATTATATGCATATCAGAAATTGTTCATGGCCTTTTTAGGGAAAAGATCACTCTTCGGAAGCATTAAAACTGATAATTTTATGTTAGTCCTAGATCTGTAGACCTTTCACCAAGCGTCATTATTAGGAAATCCTTTTTGTATAAAACAAAAATTAAAAACTTCCCTGCTAAAAACTCTCACAACTCCGTCAGTGTACATTCAGAAGTGAAGCAAAGACACAAATACAGTTTCAGGTACAGAGGCAAATATTTATGTGAGCGCTAACAATAACCACTTAAGTTAATTTTTCAAGTATTTCAAAAAAAAGTTTGAAGCTCAAAATCGTTATGGAAACTTACTAAGGTGATGTGAAAAGTTTCCGACCGAACAATGATACAAGACTTTTTCCTCATTTTTTTCTTTTATTTTCCATACATAGTCTCCTTTTAACTCTACACACTTCTTCCAGCGATGTTCCCATTTCTTTAATCCACCCGAATGGCGTTTTTCCTTGCAAAATAGGTGTTCAATTAATGTTCACAAAAAAACACTCACATTGACTCACTCAAATGACTATTAGCTAAAAACTGCGCCTCCAAAATGGCTGATACTTCGATGAGTAACTGTCAAAAAATGCACAATTGGCATTCACTAGCTTTTATTGACGCTATCTTAACGTTGCGGTTGGAAACTTTTCAGACAACCCCCGTATATAGAAATCAGCAAGTAGCAAACATTGTGTTAAAAATACCTTAATTTTATTTCTATTCTACTTTGTCTAAAATAATACAGATATTTCAAATTTTATGACGGAACAACTGAAATAATCTAAATTTTGGCTCTATTTAACTTAAGACCACAGATTTCAAGACAAGACATGGGTGATGTGACTTCAGATTTCAGTATTCATCTCTATTTATCAATTTTCAAGACAGCGTTATACCCTAAAAAATGTTTTTAAGAAGTTCAAAAAGAAAGCTGTTCTTGGAGTTGGTCTGAATAGAAAACGAGAATGATTCTAAAATGGGGCTAAATTAAGTTGCTCGCTAGCAATTGCCATGATGGTCTATTGCCAAGTTGAGGCAATAAATACGCTGTGTGTGTCGATGACCTACACGTAGAAATTGACTAAGTGCACAAAAAAGTCTAAATTTAAAGTATTCAGTGAAGTAAATCTTCGTATTCGTACAACGTTTGTTTATTTTTATACCTTTTGTTCTGTGGCTTGAAAAGGGATTCCAGGAAAAAGTTTTTTTTGTGTTGGCTGCTATTCTGTAAACTCTGCGAGTTGTTCATGTTTTGATAGACAATGATGTTGCTCTTTCAACAAAATTGCTTCTGTCCTTCAGAAGACAGCTGTGTCTTTCTTGAAAACAGAAAGCCCTTTACATTTTCTGCAATCGAAAAACATGAAAATTAAGTTTGCTGTCTGAAGCATGGAAGTGCCCTTAATTAGAAAATTAAAAGTTCTTTGAATAAAGATGTAGAAAGATCGAAGAAGATATGAAATAAAATTCATATTTTTCTGTTTGTGTTCTACAACAGGGCAGTAAGTGCGGCGCCTCTAAGTACCTGGTGGCTAAGCCCGCCCAAGCTCCATGACTCTCCCAGACCTAATAATTTGTTCCGCGCAATTCACCATCAAGCGTGTCATAAACCCGATTCTTTAGAATCGGATTTGCTCCAGGGTGTTTTGGTCGTCATAAGAGAAGTGTCCAAAGACACGAACACAGCTCCCACCGCTTCTCAAACCACATTCATTGCATGGCCAGGAAAGCTTCTTTCGCAATAAATTTTGCACACAAAGACCCAACACAAGGATCAGTTTGCCAGGTCAGTTACTTTTCTCAGAAGGAGCCGCCACTGAGAAGACCGACCCCCTCCCCGAAGTAATTATCTTGACTCGGTTATCGCAGAGCCACCTTCAACGCTGGAAAGTCTTTGCGCGAAATCCGACCGCAAGGATATTGCGAATCTTCAAAAACCACACTCGCCCGGGAATTATGAGTTACGACCGAGTTTTCCACTTTTCTTTCTTTGCTTTTCTTACATACAATTTAGTGCTCGTATTTATTTTTCTATTTGCGGTTCTAGTTCTTGCCACCGAGACTCTATGCCCGCGTGTGAGTTTATTTTGGTGGCGTCGGGGCTTATTTACGAGCACCTCGCTTTGACCGGTCCTGGCAGCTCGCCTCTGGACAGTTAAAAAAAAAGCGAAACATTTTGTGTGTTTGCGCTACGGAAATTTGTTTATTTGCTCTTGCGAACGTTTTTATGGTGTAACGAGAAGGTGGGCCTTCACCTACGGAACACCGATCGGAAGGTGTAAACATTTTCCAACGACGACGGCAAAGCGTATATCACGCCTCGAGTGGAGTGTCTGCCGTGTGCAGATCAAAGGCCTTATCACGTCGCTCGACGGAGAAGTTCATTTTTGATGTGATTTGATTTTGCTTTCGTTTCGTCTCGAGAATTTGTTAAAATTTTGCAAATAAACAGGAAAAGACTGAGGCGTACTTTGTGGCGGTGGAATTCGTGTCACGACAGACTCTTGACACGTGGATTTGGGCGGAAGGGGACGGTTTTGACAGATTTGCTTTGGGTGAATTTAAATTCACATGAAAACCAAAATGACAATCGATTATATGTCAAAATATTTATGAAGGAGTTTTGATTTGTTGAATTTGGTTTGTGGGACATATTTCAAGTTTCAAGGATCTGGGAATGAGGGAATTGACGCATGAAGAATCATATAAAATCACATTAAGGCTGGGGGATCAAAGGAATTTCGATGTGCGTTTTGGTTTTTTTTCGGTATGCTGTCGTGTGTGACTGCGTGTCTCCCCTGAGACGTGCGACTTTGAAGTGCATTCAGCCGGTGTGTGTCTGACTTCTCAATAAAATGGAATTTGAGTTTTTTTTGGTAGTAGATTTGGGGCAAGTTGGGTGTTTCAAGTTCATTGAGGTCTTCTTTCTGGGCGCTTTTCGTTCTTTTACTGTAATGTACTTCTGATGACTCTTTAAATCAAAGATCGCAGACGTGCAGACGATGGTTTAAAGTAAATTTTAAATTAGTTCATGTCTTGTGCAGGATTTAACTTTAGTCTGAATTTAAAATATAAAAAATCTAAATGTAAGTATAAGCGAAATTCGCTTACGGTATAAAACTTTACTTTTACTTTAAGGGAATTGAGAGTACTTGAATGGATTGCTTTAAAAGGAATTGAAAGTACTTGGAGGGAATTAAGGAATTAAAAAGTACTCACGACTATTTTTGAGTATTTCAGTACTAAGGTTGTGATTTCAATTACTTTGAAAGGAATTACAAGTACAAGTACAAATATTAGGACTGGGTATTTGAAACTTTTAGAGCTAGAATAAGGTACGGTCATGAAAGGGTTAATGAAGAGGACATTGGTATTACCCACATCAATGATCTTTCAATGAATCTCGGTCACCATCACACACATGTCTTAATACTTCTATCACGGACGAGTTTTACCTCATTGTTAAGTCCAAGACTGCCTGTCGATTGATCAGTATTGCTGACACCCATCCAACGACCAATTAGCATTCTCCAAAGCCACGCACATCTATCACCCAAGAACCCCGTCGCTACAGACCCCTGTCGCTTCCAAGGAGTAAATATCATTAATTAATTTTATTTTCGTCAACAATCAGAGTGCCGCAAACACACGGTTTAAGTGTCTCTGCTACAAAATGCACATGTTATCGCCTCTCAGTAATCAGCAGCATGTTTGTTTTATCTCAGTCGTCGAGCACCTACAACCAAAACAATTACTCGACCCTAATGGCAAATGTCAGGCACATTTAATAGCAGACTGACACTATCTCGAACATCGGCACCCATCACTCGTCAGATATAAATGATTCATAGCCACGCACTTACTCTCAGTATTGGTGTATCGGAATCCAGGATACAAATCGTGTCCCTCCTGTGACAAAGGTCAGTCGACAGTCGCAAATGTCGCCTCTTAATGACGTTTCAATTACCCGGAAGTGGACAGACAACAAAAAGTGAATTAAAAAGCATAAAAAAAAACACCGAAAAAACGAATTTCGATTAAGCTAAAGATGGCCGGGAGGGGGTGGACAATTTGCAAATGGCAAACAGACAAATGGACGCGCATTTCTCGCCTCTTCTGTGTAATTTCACCCGGCCATTTGTCGGCTGTCGCCGTTCATCGAAATCCAAAAACAGCCAACAGCCAGCGAGCCAAAAACGAAAACTCAAAATGAAAAATGCGATAAACTCCCAAATTGAAATGCTCAACACAATTCATTAAATCGCAACGAAATGCGAAGGACGAAAACTAATGAAACCGACACGTCCTCAAATGGCCCAAAAGTGCTGTGAATAAATCAAAATGGCGTGACGACGGGGGATGGTGGTCCAAAGGAGTTGTAGTGCTCTTTGAATGCAAATTGCTGTGGACGACTTCCTGTTTGTGAACGAAAGGGACCTTGGCGGGGACGTAAGAGGAATTTTTTTTTGAATGTCGTTGTTTGAGGGAAATTTATTGGAATGACGATGAGGACATAATTAGAAGAGAGGGCTCGTTAATACGGCAACGCGGTTGAAAGGATGCCCGGAAGGAGGATTATCCTTCATTATTTGCAGGCTGTTAAGCAATTTAATTGGTAGGAGAAAGGAAAAGCAATTGCCTTAGTTAAATCCTTTTCTGGGGTCTTAAAAAGAATCCGACTATCTTTCTTCTGTTCTTTCTGTTAAGCGGTCGAGTAAAGAGTGGTGTGCCGTGGCTTTAGAGGGCTGTCCTTCTAACACACCAACGCTTGTGGTCGTAGCTACAACTCTGGCCACTTTGAATTTAAAAGGTTGTTTGACCATCTGGTGTATGCACTTGACTCGGAAATCGAAAAACACTTAAAGACTCAATAATATTCAAATTGGTTTACGGACGGAGGGAAAAAATTCCCAACTCTTTCGCAGTCAGGAATGAATAATGAAACGAAAGTGTAGGAACTTTTAGACACTTTAAAAAAATCAATTTGATTTTCGCAAAGTTCAATACGTTTTGAGCTCGAATTGAATTTGACTATTGGACTAGTGTTTGATTCAACGCAGTTTAATTTTAATTGATTTAATCAGAATCCGAATGTGTTTTTTAACGTGAAAACGTGTGTATGTGATTAGTCGAATACTTCAAATATAGATATCCTTTATAATAAGGCTTATGTGTTAGCTATCAGGTCTAGCTTAAGGTTCAACATAAACCTATAGCATAGCAAACATGAGATTGAACACCGAGAGCATGTGGCCAAATCATAATATTTATGTATAAATTCATAAGTAATTTTTGGATTTAGATTATTTTTAATATTTGATAACCCTTTGTTGAATATGTCTGACATATCTTTAAGTCGATCAAACATAAAAAAGGTAGAGCTAGAAGTTAAATTGTAATTGTATTTCCTTAACCCGGCGAGAGTGTGGTGAAACAAATTACATGATGTATGTGGCTGGGTATGACATTCCCACACATAAAATTACCTCTTTATATTGCCATAGTAAATAGTAACATTACGAAAATGTTATAGTATCATAAAGAATACATAATAATTGATTGCAAATGAAACACATTAAAGATGTCGAGAATTTTTAGATTAATACCGAAAGAAACCGGAGTTCGCTATACTTTCATAACAAATATTGCTCATTTTCGAAGTAGCACCTTAAATACAAATATTTAAAAATTTTCTTTCTTACTTATTTAAAAAATCAACAAAAATAGAAAAAACAAACAATATAAAATAGAAACAAGATTTAACACATTAACACATTTTTCAAAAACACATTGCATACACCAAATATGTGGTGGGTCTTACGTACCAAATGGGTGTTTGAACTCGTGTATCTCGACCGATAGCTACCGCTCTATTGCAAACACATCACTGTTTCATTCTTTAACTCTTTATCCCCAGCTGCACGAAACGACAAGGCATTTGTGTGATCAGTTAAAAAAATGTCACACGCAGCCAGTGTGGCTACTCGGGTTAATAAAGAAAATTAACGAATGATTATGAGATGGCACTGTACAATTCAAAGCCCAAGAAATTCAAAACGTGGCTTTAAGTCAACATTTAATTGTTTATTTCAAGAAGAATTTTTTTCCAGACCTATTGAGTTAATAAATGAAGTTGATACAACGCACGGTGTGTGCCTGCCCAAAGACTGTTTCATCCTCGGCATTCTGGTCCTGCTTCCAATAGGAAGATTACCACAGTTGTTTTCCTTTATTCTTGCTGTTTATTGTTTAAATGTACAAGTTTAATAGAAGAAAATTCAAATTTAAAAATGATCTAAAATGTCCAGCGGAAGAGATGGTGATTATTAAATATAGCGGTGTTGTGGAACATTGTTCAAAGTCTTCCTACGGGTTCTTATTGTGTAGGACTTGGGCTTATTGGCTTTCGGTAGTTTTCCACTTAATACAAGACTCCAACAGCACGATTATATCTAGTGTTCAAAGAATGGGATAGACAAAGAATTCTCTTTTCAAGAAGAACGATATCACTTAAGCTTCATAATAGTTATGTTACATGTAATTTGGGGTTCAATAAACGGGTTATTATTACCCTTACAATGACACAGAAATTCCTAAGCCTTCTTAGCACAGCATAACTACATGTAAGAGTCCAATGAATAAGGTTCAAAAGCCGCATAAGTGGTTAAGGTCACCATCAGTGCCATCAGGAGCAGCACAACTGGTTCTCACACGCCCATGCCATATTACATGAGCATCTGCAGAGGACAATACAAAATACCCAACAACTGTCATCACTCACTTCGTAAGTGACACTCATAGGAAACCAACTTAGATTGCCACAACTTTGAATAAATGTGTTCAACTGGAACCACATTGTTCTTTGATAAATCGGTTTAAGTTGCATCGGGGTGTTATTAAAAACAATTGCAAGATTCCATTCATATATTTCTAAACTTGATCTGAGAACAGAAGTACTTCATAACAATGCCAGAATGTGCCACAAAAACTTATCAACATGTGTTTGTTAGCCGTACAACTCTCCGGACATAAGAAGAAATGTCTACTATTATTTGGGTGTTTGCGAGAATTGCAATGCTCGCGAGATTCTGCTTTGTGCATTTTACCATTTTGTTTGTTGTTGTTTGTTGTTGTCTCAAATAAACAAAAATAAGAAAAGCAAAGATTGTCCTTTCTGGATGCTTAGGAAATTATTCAACGGCTTCTGAGTAGGTCAATTCTGCAAGTGAGCCCGTCAGTGCACTAACCGATTTACTCCATTTTTAGGGTTTCGTTCCAAAGGAATAACGAAACCCTTATAGAATCACTTCGGTGTCTGTCTGTCCGATTCACAAAAACGCTCATAACTTTTGAATCGTCATTAGTTAAGGGATGAAATTTGGTCTGAAGGTGTAACTAGGCAACTCAAAAATAAATAATGCATGGTTTTAGGGTTTCGTTCCAAAGGAATAACGAAACCCTTATGGAACCCACTTCGGTGTCTGTCTGTCTGTCTGTCTGTCTGTCGCCTTTTACATATTTGACTATAACTTATAAGTCCTTTGTAGATATGGGTGTCGATATGGGTGTCATTGGAAAGGGGGCGGTGCCCTGATTATGAACATGTCTGTCTGTCTGTCATTAGACCTTAACCTCGGTAATTGGCGAACCACTAAGAATTTAGAAATAAAACTTTGCTAAAAGACGTATTTCACTTGCCCAAAGAAAGTTCAGGAAACAAATTTTAAGAAAATTTTATACTAGCGAAAAGCTTAGTACCAATACTAAATTTGAAAAATAAATGTCTTTTACTTGTTCCTTGATATGGGTATCGTTGGAAAGAGGATGATAGCTAGATAAAAAAGTTGTACTATAGTAATCATCTCACTCTTATTGGTAAGAAGTTATTAGCCAACAAATTGCGGAGTTATGGGGCAACTCATCGCAATACCCCAAAATTATCCGAAAATCATGTGTGATTTTTTGTTTGTACTAAAATAAATTATTTACTAACTTTTTTTGAAAAAAATTTCACGGCAATATACTATTATTATACAAAATAATATAGTGAGGTACCATCGGATAGGTCTTGCAAAATGAAATAGAGTTTTCATTTTGAACTTTTCATTTGGAAGTTAAGTTTTCGAGATATTAAGCTTCAAAGTCGAAAAAAAGGCGTCCCCCCCCCTCGCATTTCTACACCCGTTGGTCTAAAAATCTGAAAAAAATCTAGAATGTAGATCTTGATGTAATCTTTGTGTTAAAATTGGTTTGAGCACTCTGCCTTTAATAGTTTTCGAGATATTGGCCAAAAACCGAAAAACAACAACATTCGAGTTTTGAAGATCCGAAAACGCCATTTTGTAGATCTCAGTGAAAGAACAAATAAGTATTACGTAAAAAAAATTACTTTCATACAATTTTTCGAGATATTAACGATTTAAATCGAATCAGTTATCGCAAAAAACGATGAACTGACGGCAGTCTCAGTGTCGCTTGCGGCATTTCATCCCCTAAATTGCACCAAAGCAATTTTCACACGGCTGGCGCGATCAGCAAATGGGAAAGGATTTTCTTTTGTTCAGTTTCGTTCGAAATGAAAGAATTTTAGTGATTGAACAGTGAATTGAGTTTAATTTGATTTGACTATTTTAGTTTGTTGATTTCTTAGACTTATGTATATTAAGTCTAAACTACTAATCTGTTTGCGAACGAAACCCTCGGCGGGTGAGTAAAACTCACACTTGACCGGTTTTTTTTTTTATTGTTAAGGCACTAAGTATAACTCTACGTTTATAATAAGCTTCCTGAATAATGTAGATTAACACCATTAAACGACAAAATTTGTTTGGCCATTGAATGATAATTATTTTATTTATCAAATGATTGCATCCCAAGAAAAATAACCGCAATATGAAGCATGAAGGCATGACGCTTTCTCACATGTTTCACAACTCCCTCCCAATGATGTCTACTACTTGTATTCACTCTGAAATTTCATCTTGGACTTCTTGGTGAAAGTTTTTTTGGATACTTAAAAGAGAAAAAAAATTGATTTTAAAATTTGCAAAACTTTGTTAACAGTCGCTGTACAAATTTATTGTTGTGTTGTGTTGAGTTGTAATAGTTGTTAAATCTATGCACTTTTTCCTGAATCGTATTTTAAACGATATATCGATCTTTGATCAATCAATTTCTTTATTTAACGTATGCATGGTAAACTGTTCTGACGAGAAAGACCAACATTTTCTAGAAATCCATTATTCTAGTTGCATTAGTTGGTGACCATGAGGAATGCAAAAAAAATGAATTCTTCATACCTTCCAACCCTTTCTTCTCTCCACATCTGTGTGGTTTAGGTGTTGGGCAACAGAGAAATCCCAACCGATTGAACATTGGATAGAACATTTCAAATGGTTCATAGTGCAGACCAAAAAAAGCCTTAAAATTTGTTTGGACCTACAAAAGGCTCCAATTAGAAATTCACTGAACTCGAATCAGTTATAACAATCTAAGCGCACCTGATAACGACACCTCCTGACTTTGCCTTATGTAAGACTTCTATTTATGTTGTTTTTGTAAGCTGGGGCCAATGGCTACTCGAACTCTATATAAGTAACGCTATCCTAAGCGCAGGAAAAAAGTAGCAATTAAGATTTCAAAGCATTTTTAAGTCTTTTCGAAACTGATTGAAATTTTGTTAAGTTAGAGATGATTGAAGTTTTTACATATTTCTGCAAGAAATATTTTTTTTCCATTTTTAAGAAGAGCATCTTAAAATCATCAGATCTCTAGGGATTCAATAAAAATGATATTAAATGAAAAGTTATTTTCACTTTCTCGTATGCAGAGCTAGTCAAAAAAAAAAATGGTCGCAAAAAATTCAAAATTATATTGCGACCGTATGTAAAACGCTGACTAAGTAAAACAAAAACAAAGTTACTGTAGAATCATTCCAGTTGCCATGAATTTCAAAATATCTCAAAGTACCACCAGTCAAAGTGTCTCCTAAAGGTGATAAGCATCCGTTGCCAAAGGTCACGTCGAAGTTAAGTCAATTGAAATGTGCGAATCGAGCGGAAACAAGTTCCTGTCGCATAAAAAGAGCCATAAACTGACTTTTATTTTATTGCGCTCAGAATTTCGCCAAAACCGTTGCATACAGGAACTCAAAAATTAATCACTCCATCTCTACCCAACCCCACTCGTTAATGACAACTGAATCGATCACAACATCAATTCACTCCATCACACGAAGTATCCCATTTCCCATTCAGTAAAAGTTAAAATTATCAAAAAAAATTATAATGACGGAGACGACATCTCCTTCAGAAATTTTATTATCCTTCAACTCATTAAAATGAAACACTTAAAGCGGTCCTCGCGTCGTTCGGTAACTGGCGTCATTAAGCGTGTTCCGCTGACTAAAAGTTTTCCACTTCAACATTTTGGCGACGGTGAGGTGAAACTTGCGAACTCCTTTCCGCTCCTTGCCAAGTGCAATTTACACAAACTGCTCCTTCGGAAGGGGGTGTTCCTTCCCACTTCGGGTCTGCGTGTGGGTCTTTTAATCGATTCCCTGCACTTAAGCCTGCACCATGAAAGCAAAACGAACGCACTCGAGTTGCGCTCAGAGGAACGACGTCCGGCTCCTTTGGATGATAAATGGAGTCGGCAGAGAAATGATTTACATTTATCTCTCCCTAGAGACCCGGCAAAGAGATCCTGGGTTGTTACGCGCATACGACGCCATATGTGACCGTAGAAGGGGGCAAAAAAGTCAACAGAACAACACGAACCCCGCCCACGCCCTACACGCCGCTTTTAATTAACAGTCGGCCAACAAAGTTCTACCAGAAAGTTGGCTAATTTTTTGTTTGTCCCGTCCGGCAGAAACAAAAATCGTTAGATATAAATTACAAAACCAAAGAATCTAATTGCAAAAATTTCCCGCGAGGGATTTGTTTCGGTTTTTGGTTCGGGGATTTTGGGGTGGGATTTCTTTTTGCATGGCTAATAAATGGGCATCGCGTGGTAGGACATTTTTCACGCTCTGTGGGCCGGCAAATGTCCCCTGACATTGGGCGGATCATTAAGGCTGACGTCTGATTAAGTGCTAAGCATTTTTGAGGGAAATTATGAAAAACGACGGGATGCTGCGTGGATTGGGGGAATTCATGAATTTCTTGGATTTTTAAGTTGTATTGCAGAACCTTGAGGTAGTGCGGCGCTCATGTCTAGTACAAGTGGCGGAGCCTTTTGAGGAGTATTTAAAGAAGTCAGACGGTTTTGATTAATTCCTGAACCTTTTCGATCCATCGAAACTGCTGGAAAAAACTACTGGTACAGCCCGTGCTATGCATTATGATGTAGAATATCGGGTGCCATTGGCATCACTAGAGCTATAAAAACGACCCAAATCGACTCCCTTGAACTTCCTTGCTCAGCGTTTCTCTATGTCATTTACGGAAGTGCACTAGACTCTTCCGTTCTTAATGATGCCAACGAAGGTTAGGCCTTTGGAAGCTCCTAGCCTCTTTTCCTCTTTCACTTCATCATTGGCGTAAAGTTTAAACTCCATCAGCAGCAAATTCAACTTCTTTTGCCATAACAGTATTTAAAGCCACAAGAAGTTGAATCGGTGCACCAAAAAAACTCTTTATCGTGCGGTTAATTGTGAAAAAGGTTTTACCAAAAATTTTGCGAAAAATTTAAAAAGGAAACGATGTTTCTCCTTCAAATTGTCCAGTCAGAAATTGTGTAATTAACTGTGGTCATCTCAATTCAGCTCAAGGCACCTTCAAAGCAACGAAGCAAAGTACAAAGTCAATATCTAATAAGAGTCAACGTCATACCCTCCGCCCGGTCTGATGGATTGAAACCCCGAGTAGCATTCTCTCGGTAGATGAGCCTAAAAAAGCCCAGAAAATCTTCTGGCAACAACTTTGTTTGACATTCATTAGTGCACGACTGGCCACCCCACAGAAACATCCATCCACCGAAGGCCAGCAGAGTGGTGAACTCCCACTCAAATTTAAGGGAAATTGCAGTTCATACGCCTTATAAGGAGCTCACATGAAAGACTGCAAATTAAGAAGATTGAGTGTGTGTTTTTGAGAAGGGCAAACTCTACCTCCTTCCTGAGCGAGCGAGGTAATCTCGTGTTTGAAGTTCTTAGAATTCAAGTGGATGGATCAGTGAGTTCATTGAGTCACATGTTGACATAAATTTGTCACTTTACTCGATTTTCTTTTTAGATTGACAGTGACATTTAAGGAACAGCGACATCATTGCATGTCACTTGTCTTTGGGTTCCTTTTTAAAGGGCACCCGTAATGGGTGCGACTGGGTGGGCGTTGCGTAAGTTGCGTGTGTCACCGCAGTCATCGACAGGTACATCAAATTTCGACGCAGAAAAAAAATCGAAAATGTATTTGAATATTAGAAGAAAGGTGTTTCGTGGGTGAGAGAAAGGACTCGATTGGTGTGACGTAATTGAGTTGTCTGTTTCAATTTCTTTCCACGTGTGACCTTTGTGAAAAGAACCACGAAGCAGAACGACTCAAATGTCTTATAGTGGGCTCCAAGCAAATTTCTTATACTTAAATCCAATCAAATTTAGTTCCTTGGTCCCTGGGTACATTTTGAAAGACATGACGCTTTCATATCTGACCTTTGTTAATGAAATTATGAAGTGTAATTTATGGAGAAGACCATTTAGTTCTGTGATACTTTTTTTTACAATCACACGATGATTGAGATGTGATGATATTTTGATATTTTCCTCTGGACGCAAGCGCTGAAAAGTGGATACATATAACAATGCTAAGAGTTCAACGGCTAGCAACTTTTTTTCTCAGATCTATTAAGCCATCAGGTGCCATCAGATTAATTATGTTACTGGCCCAGTTTATTTTTGCGGCTGAAAATAATCGTCAAAAACTTCCTTGGAATAAGAATCTCGAAGGAATTTGCTAAAACTTACCAATCTTAATACACAGACAGTTTGGCCAACGATAGTTGAACTATAAGTAGCTACGAGAATTAAGGGCACAGAATTTGCAAATTTCAGGAAGATGCAGCAGACAAAAGAATTAGAGGGAGAACAGTTCCAAGTTCAAACCATCGACCAGACAATTCATAGCACGTAATTCGAAGGCAGAAACGTTGGTATTATATGGGCTTTGCTTATATTGTTTGTTTTGCAGTTTCAAGCTTTCTTATGATTAGCGAAACATGCTTTGAGCATTCATTGGTTCCAACTATTAGCTGAAGAAACCTTTCTTTTGAAATCGACAATAAATGTGACTTATCGGTAATTGAAAAAAAATATGCGAATTCCAATGCAGCGTTGAGTAACATTCAAATTTAATTGCCTTTGCGCACTCCAAAATATAACGTTTGTGTGTGTGTAAGGTGGTGGTTCTTAGAGGACCCAATTAGCACTAAGTGTCACTACCACAGCTCTGGAAAGTTGAAAGTAGTTTAAATTGAAATTTAGAACTATTGTGCGGCGTTGCGGAACGAAATCAAATCTTTGATATTCTCTTGAGATACTTCGCGCAGTGTTTCAGGGAAGGGCTGGCCTACAGTTCGTAGCCTTGCCCTGGCAAGCGCTGGACAGGAGCAGAGGAAGTGGGTCAATAATTTTGGTTCTGCCGAGTTCTTACAACTTTGGCCTGTGAGTTTATTGGCGGAGGGCAACACAATTGACGACGGGGCAGCACTTTCATTAGAAAGACACATGCGAAAAAAACGCAAGAGAGGCAAAACTTTAGAGGCCGGACAAGGGCAAGAAGCAAAAAGAAAAAAACGAAAGTGCACGAGTGCCAAAACCGGACGACTGGTTGATAGGATGGTCGAATGACAACTGCCTGGTCTCCTATCGGCCAGTGACCTGTACTAATCACCACGATTTTACCAATAGCAAACCGAGTCCAGCCAGTTCATCAGCTTTCTCATTACCATAGATGTTAGTATGTCCTGGGACTCGTGCTATGACAGTTTTGAACTTTCCGGCGACATAGGCAGGCTCGTTACGACATTCCTACACTAGTTTTGAGATTGTGCAGATTGACGAAACTGCCTTAATGGCAGATTGACTGTCAACGAAGATCGCCAATATAAGCATTGGTGTTGTGTTAGGGTGAGATTTAAGTAAACGACACACCTCCCTAATGGCAAGGATTTCCGCTTGGAAGATGCTGGCGTGGGTTGTAAGCCTGTAGGATGCGGATATGTTTAGAGTGTCCGAGTAAATTCCCGCGTCCACTCCGCATTCCTTCTTTGAACCGTCTGTGTAAACACCCACATTCGCTTATAATATAACGTTTAGGTAACAAAACATTTTGAACTGAAATATTAAAATGGTTGCTGTATAGGTGTTATAATTTTACAGAATCACGTTGCCACGTACTTTTTACACCACAGCTTCGTTTTACCAGGGTTGGATTTTTGTGATATAAATTCGCTAAAAAAAGTATTTGCTCACCCAGTTTTTTGATGATTTTGCTGTAATCTGAATCTGGTTTAATGGAATATTATATATGAAAAGAAAGAGCAGGTGATAGGTCACATTTTAGGTAAATGGGTAGCCAATATCATGAACGACGCCAAATAAGGAGAAGATATGAAGAAGAAGAGAGAAAAACAAGAAAATCTCTTTACTTTTGAATGTTTATGGATATATGGTAAGGTCTTGAAATTAAAAAAAAAACATTTTAGATAACATTGTCTGTTGTATAAATTGGTTTGACTGAAGTGCATAAATTCTCAAGAACATAAACTTCTTAACTAAAGCATAATAATATTTTTTACTATTTTTAAAATTAGCTAACGTACCTAAGCCAACCTGCCAATCTGCCAGCAAAAATGCAGATAAAAAACCTTTTTTTTTTTAATTTTGTTGTACAGTGTTTCAGACTCAGTTTTGAGATGTTATTGAGATTTCTGTGACTTGGAAAGATTCCACCACTCGCATTCATTTCAACATGATTGCAGAATGTGTTATCAACTTTGACTCGAACCAATTTTAAAGCCATTAGCCTTCGTTCGAGACTTAAAAGAAAGCAGAAGCTTGGCCCAAACCACTATCTCCCTGATATGGCATATCGTTGATGAAACGAGAATTAGGCGTGGCTCCGGTCAATAGGAGCAGTGATCGATGTGATGAGAGATCTTACTTCAAAATGATACTCGTATACGTTGCTGTGACAAAACTTTTGACAGGTGTGGTTCGAAAGGAAAAAAAGACAACTTCTTTTTTTACTTCTTTGACTTCAAAGGAGCATTCACGAACCTCTTCTTACTCCTTCACCTGAACTGCTCTATCTTCCGCACCCACACATCCTCACGTTTTAATTTTCCCGGCGAGTTAAAAGCTTTTAGCAAATTGATTCCTCCGCCAAGTTAGACGGGCGACGATACCGCAAATTGACTGTAATGAATCGTTTTCGCACCTCCTAAAGCCACCCGATTGTTTCACAAAAAAAAAACCCACCTCCTCCACAAGAACACACACCAGATATCGTTTGTATTCAATTTGCAGCCATTATCGCCGGCAGCTTGGCCGAGTTCTCCTTCGACTTCAATCCTTGCCATGAGTTGGAGAACTTAAAAGCCTGTCAAGAGTCCTCCCGGTAGTCGGGGTTTACGTGGGACCTTCAGTGCCAGGTGTATCTCGTTAAACTCCAAAGGTTCGTCAGGCCTAGAGGTGACAACTTTGTGCGTTTGTATTCTTGCAGACTTCAGGTGTTTTGTGAAAGTGATCTCATCAAAACGTCACGGGTTAATTTATGCGGCGTTTGTGCTATTGAAATGCGATACAGAAGCTGTTATGGCGGTGGTATTTACTTACCCATCTCCTAATGAACCCCCGTCGAGGATTTCCTTTTGAGCAGAAGTCGAATAATGGGTTTTGTTTGATTACTTTGATTGTTTTCTTAATGTGCCTGCAACATTTAGTTCATCCGTTTGAGCGGGATTACGTTGTGGTGTCGTTATTTATGTATACGTTTCAATTCTCCATACAATGAAAACGGGTCCTGGCGACGGGTTCTTTGTTCAGTAAGCACATGTGAACTTTACTGATGACTTTTAAATGTTAAAACGAGTGTGTGACCTTGACTTATAATGAGGAGTTGTTTGCTCACACCAAAAGCCTTTTTTAATGACTTTTCAAAGTTCCCGGAGGGAAGGAAGAAATAATCGAGCACATCCTCCACTTCTTAAAGAGTTCAGTCATGTTTTTTTGGAATAAAATGCTCACAAAAAATAGCTAAATTGAAATGAGATTTGATCTCGTCGGGCATGCTTTATATCAGTTTTCAGGAAATTTGTTTTAACAACCATATATGGATAGATATTAGTTGCTATTAATTGCGGACTTTTACGGACTTTCCTTAATTTTTTTTTAGAAGTCAGAAGCATGTTTAATACTCAAATCAAAATTTAATACAAAACTTCATTTTCATTTTCATTATTCAATTTGTTTTAATTTGGTGAAGAGCATGGAATTATGAAGAATGGCCAAACGATTTTTCTAAGCAATTAATTCTTTCGCAAATCGATTAAAATTTTCCTTCCGCCGATTTCATTGAAAATATCCAGTTTGACTATTCTACTATCAACCCCATTGGAATTTCCTAATAAAGGTTTATAAAGCGAAAAAAATGGTTAGTCAAACTTTTCCAAACCTAGATCTAGGAGTTTTGTTTTCTATCTTCAAAAAAAATTATCAATTTAGGCTGCCTTTACAGATATAAATCCCAAATAAATGTTTATTTATGAAAGTGTTGATGGCTGCGCCATTTTGTTATGAAGAAATGACTTTAGAGCTATTTCTTGCCTTTACTTTCGATAATGTTTATTGTGAAGATCATGTATTGTGACAGAAGTCATAGAAATAGTTTTTTTTTCATGTTTGCAGCTTGCATAGCCGAGAGACTTACTATAAATGACTCTGTAGGGCGCGGATAATCGATTACTGGAATTCTACTTCACAAAAAGATTTAGTTTGCGCTAGTTTCTAAAATCTAAGCTGTTTGAATTACTGCTGCTGAAAGAGCCATGTCGCATACGAAGTTCAATTGCAGCGTGAGGCCTTTTATATCGCATAGTCATGGCTAGCACAACTACTCTGGTTTAGTGACTAAAATTGTTGTAGCGCAAACACTCAAACCTTACAATGGACTTCGTTTTCTATTTGTCAATGCTTCCTTTTATTATTAATTTTTAGTTTTCTAAGGTATTTCAGGTACAACAGAAAAGTTAATATGGCAAAAACCGTTAGTTTTTTAATAACAAGATTTAATACAAAAAAAGAATAAAAAAAAGGTCGTGGATGCAGCTATTTTGGCAATTCAAAGCATTATATAAAAACAAAGAAAAATTTTCCATTCCTCTGCTCTACCAAAGACCATATAACTTATAACATGTTATATATAGTTTTTGGTTCTACTAGGAATGTTCTTTGCTTCTTTCTTCTTTTAAGAATATGACAAGTTCTGATTAAATAGGTCTATGATACCAAGCTCAATATAATGTGACCATATCCATTGTCCTATTCTAACAGTCATGGTCAGATACTGCCTCAAATTATTGAATTAGAAATGACATCAGCTTTAAAGTAATAAAAAGAAAAGCGGTAAACTCTCATAAAATCACAGAAAGAAATAATTGGCTAAAAGTTCATATCGATTCAACTCGTCTTGGAATTCACTTAATCATTTTCATCTTCTTGTGTGAGCTTAACAGAACTAGAAATTTTCAAGTCAATTCCACGCTGCACTCGTGACAGCATTTATGTTCCAGCTATGGACTTATAAAACTTTCTTTTATTATTATTAATTCTTAGTATATAATAAAATAACTTATATACTAACAATATAAGGGACCAAAAGCTGCAAGGGCTTTCGGCCCGCGGGCCTCCGAGACCTAAATTTAAATGCACAAAGTTCGAAATAAGTAAAAAAATGTGAAGTATGTGAGTTATGTGTATTATGTTAGAATATAATACTAAGCGTGATGACAAAATTGTACAAGATATTTATATTACGGAGGCAGGGTTTCGTTGTAATGAGGTCTTCGTTGAAAAGATCTTAGAAAATACCTGACTTCGGCTTTCGGAAAACTTCCCCATCACAACCGTTTGGCAAATGAACCCAAAATCTATCCTGCTTCAGCTAACAAAATATAAAAAAGACAATCATTGAAAGCAACGAGTGTGTTATTAAGCAAGTAATCCTCCCAAATATCGCAACCGTTTCTAGGTCCGAAGCCGAAGCCATACTATTGGCATTACAAATATCAGCCAAATTTAGCTACAAATCGGTAATAGGCTTGGGCAGTCTCTCTCCATGGTTGTCATCAATATCAAAGAGATCCTTTTAAGAAACCCCAAGAATTGAAACTTATGTAGGTATCAGGGCACGCAGAACTATCTAAAATCTCTATTTCTACTTCAAAATTAATTGATGTGAAAAATCTTCGTTTCAAAGCAGACGTTTTTTTCTCGAGTTATATTTCTAGCACAAAATTACTTAGAATTATGTGTTTTTTTCTCACTTCCATCGGATAACTCGCCTTCTGATGGATGCTTCCACTTGAAACCCACAAAATTGCACACAAATTGAAAGAAAACATAGCATAACCAAACGCCCGAATGAAAAAGTGAGTAATGTGGCTGTTTCGCGAACAGAATTGCACGATTTACGACCAAAAATGTGGAACTTCTTGAAGAGATTTATCTCCTGCAATGTTAAAGAGACTAATTTATCTATACACTTTGCTGCAGATGCTTCCAGATATTACCGAAAGAACTTTCATAACTTTCTTCACTCCAAGGTAAACCTCAGCAGAAGCAAGAAAATTCCACTTTCCTGTAGTGTTTGACATCTGTCAATAAAGCGACTTGATTCACACCGCAATGTTGACAGCTGTCAATAAAACTGCGTCATTTCATCACTGACCCCGGAGTAATCCCTTATCACACACCTCCCAACTGTT
Source organism: Syritta pipiens (assembly GCA_905187475.1). Classification (NCBI taxonomy): domain Eukaryota; kingdom Metazoa; phylum Arthropoda; class Insecta; order Diptera; family Syrphidae; genus Syritta; species Syritta pipiens. The sequence continues at coordinate 69,668,119 of LR994571.1, forward strand.
TTCCAATTTAACCACTTACACGACCGCGATTTCACTCTCTGCCTGGGGGCAGATAAAGTGAGCCCCCACTCGTTTACATATCCCCTCGCTCACTTTGTCATCCATGTTCGCCATGACACGCCGAGCTTAGCTGTCATGTTTACACATAACCTAATAACGTTTGCCGACGCATGTCAGAGTCAAAGTTAATAACTCCAGATAACGGATACAACGCAGAAAAGTATCCACTTCGAGACGCATTTCGTTCATTGCCGGATAATTCCCTGAGAACGAGTATCTCGACAAATTTTATTCGTTTTCGTTTCCGTTTCCACGGCGGCAGAGACAAGAAAATCTCTGGCAGTTCTAAAAATGCCAGCGCTTAACCACGTAAGACGACACAGTACAGCGGTAATCTCATTTGTGTCGAGCAGTTGTGAGCAATAAATCCCGACGGATGTGATCCTTGAGGGAGGATTCTTTTTGTTCACGGTAGCGAAGTTTCCAAATTAAGTCGGACATCTTGTGTAAGTTAAGTTAACGTATGCAGGAGATTGATTTGCTTACAACGCGGGTGCGTTCGCAGAGCGTGGTGTGATTAACGATGTTTTCTTGGAAGGGGGAATTTAAAGAACCTCTTGCACTGAGGTGCGTGTTCGCTCCTGTTCTCATTAATGCTAACGTGATGTAACTTCTAAGTAAAAAAGGGGTGGGTGTAGAAAAGCATGTCATTTTTCGCGAGGGAATTCCATGTGTCAATTTTTCTATTAGAGGACCATGAGTAGGAGGCGCAGGATCTTACAAACGGTTGGGGACACGTTTGTGAGATTATTTTGACATTTCTTCGAAATTTCATCACATTTTTGTGCTCGTGCTCGGTCAGGACAATTTCAGGGGGAGATGGCTCTTTTATTGGCTTCAGCTGCAGATGTTTGTCGTGCGGCTTTTGATTGACAAACAAATTTTATTTTGTATGGAATGGGAGGAAGTCGTTGAATAGGAGACTCGTTGGCCGGGTGACATCGGAACTGTTTGTGGCAGTTCATTTGGATTATGGAGCTTCGTGTGTGCACGGTTTTCATGGAAACTTCACTTAGTTTTAATTTAATGGATGGTTGTGAATGGCGAATCGATTTCTTGATATTTCTGTGAAACTAACAACAACCTTTGGAGATTTTGTGAAGAGACGATTGCTTTAGCTCTGCCGATTTTCAGGATTCGTTCAGTTTCAGCGAAATTGAATCAAAACGAACCGAATACTGACAACTTCTTTGTTTCAACTTGTAACACGAATTTCTGAGAAAAGTCCTCACTGAAGACTTGGCCGAGGCTATATTTTCTCAGTGACAGGCAAAAAATTGTAAACCCTTGAAAAGCAGTTTAAGAACGTTAAAATTAGTTAAATCGATTAGACGAAGAAGTTTGGCAACCATTTCGCTTTTGTTTTTGGGAGAAAAGCTTCCGAAATCAAAACTACGTTATAAAAAAAACTGTTCGAGGGAAATAAAGCGGCGTGCAAAAATGGATACATTCTCGGCGGTCGTATGGTTTTTTGTAAATAAGAAACCTCCTATTTGACCGATTTGAATGATTTTTGTGTTGGCCAATTCTAGTTTTCTTTTGAACTAAGAGACATAAGACATTCGGTTTTTTGTGTTCGACTCAAAACGAACGTGGGCATTAACGGCAAGGTCGACCGTTGCGATTTTCAGTTTTGAAAAAAATATTTATCTACACTTTCTTTTCTATTATTTCTTACTAAAATTTTGAGTTTGTATGCGAATTTTTTACTAACTATGGGCATGAACAATCTAACTTATGTATAATTAAAGAACAAGTTTCTGCATTTCTAAGTTGGTGTGGATGTTTTTTTTTTTCATGTTATTTGATTTGATTTTAAATTGCCCCTACCTCCTAAGCGGGGTGAGATAGATCCCCCGTTCATAGCAAAAATTGCTCGTTTTAGACTGACAGAAAACATTTCGATGGTGCTCAAGCAGTATAAAAATCAGCTCAATCGTTCGCTTTTGTATCGTGTCCAGTAGGTCTGAGATTCAGCAGGCCACATATGAGCCTGGTACACGAGTTTGGGCGGAGATTTCATAAATAGAAGCCAAATCAGAAGCGGTGTAAAATTTCGTGCATCGTTTGACCAAATATAGACATTTCACAAAATTGTCGGCGATCTTGAATATGATCAAGTATTAAATTGACTCAGATACGGAGGATGGATAGTCTTTCGGTCCCGTTGATACAAGTGCCATTCATGGATAGCTGCTGATTGTTGGGTATTCGTTTAACCCTTTCATGACCACATCTAATTCTTGCCGCAGGAAAACTATTTTTTTCACTTCACCTTCACAAGATCTCGAAATTGCGCTAATGTTTTTGAGTCGACGACGATAAAACTCTTGTTATTCACGAACAATACTGGGCATGAAAGGGTTAAAGGCTGTCAAAGTCGGAATTTAATGTACTCAACATACGCTCATTCGGATCTACTGCCGAAGAGCTGGGTCTTGTGTCTTGGAACGAATATGGAAAACAAAGAGTATCATCAGTGAATGTTTGGAATAGACTAGAAGTAGCAGTAGGAGGTCGTCAATAAAAATCTGAGAGAGTGTGGGAGACAGAACAGCACCTTGGAGAAAACCAGCGTTTATATGGTGGATATTAGACTGGAATCCGTTCAAACAAATCGGGTTGAACGCTTTGAAAGGGAACTTCCAATACCAGCAGAGATGCATCGATACGGAGAGCATGGTTTTTTAAATAAAATAGCATTTTGCCAGACTGCCAAATGCTTTAGGAATATCAAATGCAACGATCGTGCAAACAGAATATTAATCCTCCTTAGGCGCATGGTCGTAGATCGTAGACCATCATTTTTTTAAATGTCGTGTAATGTTTACGATGTTTTTTGTTTTAGTTTTTTTTTTTTTTTATTCAGTGCATTAATAACATAAAATGTTGAATGTTTTCGTCCACAACTTAACCCTAATTTTAATATTGAAATTAGCAAATACTTTTTTTTAAATGGTCTACAATGGTAGACCATGCACCCATTTGTGTTTCTTTTAACCATAGGTTCACTGAAGGGTTAAACCATGTACGGAAAAAAGTAGGACGCACTCAGTAACATATCTAACCGCTTCTGGCTATATAAAGTGATTTAAGTGAACCCTCCTAAAATTCATCGCGAGTCGTCACGAGCTTAAGATAAGTCTGACGCATGAAAGCCGACGTAAAAATACTCTTCTACCTGAGCGTTTTTGTCATAACATACGGACGCCACTTTTTCTTTTAAAAATCAACTCTTTGAGAAATGAAAATTATGATTCATTTCCGTAAACATTCCTTGAGTGTCTCTTCGTTCTTCGGATAATATTCCTCCGTGAACTTTGAAAAGTCATGGAAAATGCTTCGTTTGAGTAAACAACTCCTGAATGGATTCTATTTGCTCCACACTGGCAGTCGCCCTCCGATCGAAATAATACACTCAAAGTCATCCGCGAACATTAATTTTGTTTGCCAAGCTCAGAAGAACTTGGTGGACTCAGGAAAAAAGGTTTCCCGCGCACGTATCATGCGAAGGACGGCACGCAACCGTTGCCAACATTGTGCGCTTGAACATGATAGATGATGTTTAAATTGCCTTAAAGCCGATAAGAAACTTAAAGCAAAATGTTTCACCCATACAATGCAGAAAATCGTGGAAAACTTTTCATTCTCCGACCTCCGTATACCATCTAGATGCCCACCACAGCACCATCTGCAATGGAACTGAAGCTTCCGACACTTCGCTCAGAGGTTCTGGCCCACCAGGCGATATCCACCGGTGATTAAACAGAAACCTTTAGCAAGGTGAATGCTCCGTAAATTTCCCTGCCCCGAGCAACGATTCGTCTCGCTTTGCGTCCTTATCCAGTCTGCAAATAAACACGTAATTTTACTGAGCAGTTGGGAAATGGAATCATCACGGAAACTCATTTGTCCTGTGGTCAGACGACCACCCCGGGAGTAGTGCTGCACTTTTACTGGCCACGTCATTAGATGCGGGTTCTACTTTGCTACAAAGTACCCATCCTACGATTGGCGAGACATTCCCTGATACGGACTCCGTCGATGATGCCCGTGGAGCTTCGCACTCCTGTCTGTAGCCGGTTCAATTACCATCGATTATCTTTGCCGAACACCCGCTGTCACGGATTTGCCACTCGGCTTGAGCTGAGGTTCACTTGTCACTCGCAGTGAGGAGAATTGATGTTCCAGGGGTGAGTGGCTAGTTTTTGCTTTTGGTTTTCCGCGAGATGCGCTTTCATAATGCGCAAAATAATTCATCTGGTGAATCGTAAAAGTTTTCAACGCTGCGTTTTAATTAGTGAACGGTAACGGCCATGGCCGTGGTCATAAGAAGTGACGGGTTTATGGGTTTTTAAGTGCTCGGTTGTAAAAGTTTAGAGCACTTTCGAACGCGTTGCTGATGCTGCTGCTGCTGCTGCTGGACGCAATGCGCGGAAATGATGCGAGGAAAAATTGTTAATAAAGGTGGGAGAATATTGTGCGGGCTGGGGGAGAGATGATTAATTTTCTCGGTAGTCTCGGTCTCGGAATGACCACTCTAAGGGTTCCCTGGGGCGGAATGTGGTTTAAGGGATGGATGGGTGCGGCTATGAATGCACTTGTTGTGTGTTGGGGAATGCGGTAATGGGAAAAGCTTTTGAGGCTTTTTGAATGGAAGTTATTTCGTAGAATATATAATAATAAGCACAGGTATAGAAACTGTGAAAATCTGGCCATACCTTGCCGCCAGAGTCCTTTATTACGTTAGGTGATGTCATAATTAGCAAAGCTAAGGAACCATTTTATGTTTCCAAGTCAAGTCGTCTCCCGATTTCTTAAAAATCCAAAAGAAACCGGATTACAATTATTTTTTAAATAAGAACAGAAATTCACAGAATGAATTTGTTGGCATATCTATGAAACTTAACTATTTTTGAAAACAATTCTTTTCATCAATGCGACAGAAACACAAAAACCTAGCGTAAACTCAACCGTTAAATCTAGGAACTTCGGTATGGTTATCCTTGAGGTCAGTATATAAACATATTCTTAATTTGCGAAAGATACACCCATTAAAACGCATACTTTTCAAAAAAGGCTAAGCAACAAACCATTTAAATTTATTTTATTTTTATCTATCAAGCACTTGTGGACTGTAGGCGGTATTTAGTATCAAGGACATTTACTAACCAATCTCAGAACTTCCAAAACAGGTAAAAGAAAGGAATGATTAAGCTATCTAATATTAGATGTAGGTAATTTTTCATTAAATTCAACTTGGACGAACTTGCAGTCTAAATTTGCATTTGGAGTCTGTTATTTTTATGCTTTTATATTCTTCAACAATGCTGATGTATTAAATGCACTTTAATAGGAATATTATTTGATTCGGCGTATCGGCGTAGTTCAAACTTTTCTTAGTTCTATGCAGCCATCTCTTTTGCTATCGACAAGTTTTTGAAAATTTGATGGCAACGAAATAAAATAAAAATATGAAAAAACTGCTGCATCATATAACGAGAATATATCGATAAATAAAATGCCACCTTCAATAGGGGGTAAATTGGAAAAAAAAAAATTTTAGAGGTCCTTAAGAAACTTAACGACATCTCACGGACAACACAACTAAAACGCTAGCTATATTGGGAAATACATTTCTGTCCACAGATAGATAGATAAAAGAAGGGTTTTATGAGAAAAAACCAAACTGAATAACACACTACTGAGTTTACAGATTCCATTGCTACAAGATTTGTTTTGATATGTATACGTTCTACCAAATGGGAGGCTTTTACAATTGTCAATCTAAACAACAAAATACGTATTTTCTCTATAACAATAAGTGCTGAATATTTAGTTTATGATGCCATGAACTGTTCAGCTGTTTTACATTTCATTTCTAGTTCTTTATTTAGTTGATAATGGAAAAAGCGAAGAAGTTTAAGATATTAGCCAACTTCAGAATTTGATTTTTACCTAATTTTGCTCCACTGTGCAATACATCATTTGAAAGGTCTTGACACAACCTACAAAACGACCCTATGCATGATTAGTTTGCATACGAGCTCTGTAGCGCTTTGTACATAGCCGGAAAATTCAAAAGACAAAAAGGCGGCTTGCTTATTGATATGATTTATCAAGGAAAGTTGATTGTGTGAAATTCACAAGAAGCTTGAATTTTTTGTTTTCAATTTGTGTTGTCATGATTCAAAGAAATCGAATGCCCAAAATGTGGTAGCCTTTCCTGAGGCTTAGGTCCAATAATTTATATGTTCATTCTGAAATTCACAAGAAGCTTAAAATTCTGAATTTTTGACCGAAATAGTCCTACATTGTGTTTGTCATGATTCAAAGAAATCGAACGCCTAAAATGTGATAGCCTTTCCTTAGGCTTAGGTGCAATAATCTATAAGTCCATTCTGCCATCAGCGATTTATTCTGGACGGGGGTTCGAAGCAGCAATGCATGTTGATTCTTCATCAAACAGAGATGATAGAAGGAGATTAAGTCTTATGTTATTCCATGAAAATAACTCTCTTCCTATACTCAGGATCTTTTATGGGTACAACATTCACTCTCACTCACTCACTCGGCTTTGCTTTGCCACCAAAATCCTGATCTGATTTGATTACTTTCCATCTATCTTCACCTTTATAAAGATGCACAGCAAGCGAACCACAGTTTGTTGTGAAAGCTTTATCAACTTCAAACGAACGTCCATTATTTCAAAAAGAACCTAAGCTCAAATGAATCTGCTAACGTATTTGAAAGGATCCATTGTTTCAATTCATTAGTTGCTGTCGTGTGTGTATACCAAAGGACGAGAGATTTAGATGAGAACGTGCACTGGAAATTTTGAATTTAAAGGAAATCCTTTCATTGTGCTTGCTGCCCTTTCTCAAAGGATTACGGGCCGAAGCTAAGCAAATTGGTAGACCATAAAAGTGGATTTAAGAAATGTGTTTTACCCGATTCTCTTTCGATTCAAAAAAAAAGAAGAAAATTGACAAAATACTTTCAGTTTAACAACTTTATTTAACTTCATAAATTATTAGAAAAGAACTACTTCAAGGTTAAAGGAACATACAGTATTTATAATGGATCGAATGAAACAGATTCAGCAAATACCTAATTTAACGAATTCATGTTTAGTTAAAAAATATTCCACTATTCCACATATGTATAAGTAAATGGTATAAAGTATAGGGAATGTAACAAAGTTAGGTAAGGTAAGGTAAGTAGCTGTCATTATTAAGTTAGGTATCAGTACGATTTTAATTAGAGTGAATAGAGTAAGTATATATTTTAGTGGATGCCTATAAGATTAGTAAACAATATATTAATCATCAGTTTCCAGAGAAATTAAGAAAAATCTGTCATTTTTTTTGTTAGTGTCTAGGATTGGGAGTAAGGTTATCTCAAAAAATTGTTTGAAATCGAATCTTAGTACAAATCATTTAGGAAACGGACCAAGTAGCTGTCATTGACAAAAAAATCATAGAAACTAGAAACTAGGGTATCAATCTAGTTCTTAGCCGAGTTGCTTTTATCGAAAATAAGCGCATTTGAAACTCTCTCCTTGGCTGCGTTGCGAGGTTACGATTGAGGCGCTTTTGCATTCCATGCCAAATCACAGCCAAACAAGTTCCTCTAAAACATTCATACATTGATCATTACAATAACAAGCATGTTGCCCTCCATACGGTCATGAGACTTTACCAAAAGAGAACCATAATCACCACTGGCACAGCTGCCTATGTAAATGTCCTTCAAAAATATTTCATCATCCTCAAACTTATTCTCCTCTACATACCTCTTCCATTCCTCCACAACAACCAAAGAATGGTTGAGATATAATTCCCTACACACATCTTCGGGCACTATGCAACACTACTCATATCATGAATCCAGAAAAAGAAATCCACGTCCATTGTCATCGTATTTGTTTTGGCATCATCTTCTGCATTGACAGCCGTCTTAAGATTCCAACCAACCGAGAAAATCGCCCAAGTCCACCACGAAGGACATGCTTTTATACAAGGGCCATCAATCTCTCAGAAATCTGTCGCATTTTCTCTGGCATTCAATTTCAACGCGGAGTGATGGCAGCTGGCGCACATTTATTCCAACTTTTGACATCTGCGGACGTTGGTGACACTTTCGATTACAAAAAGGTTATGGGTCAAGCAATAAAAGGTTGGATTTCCGGGATCTGACGCCTCCGATAAGCGTGGATTAGCTGCGGGGAATCAATTATAACTGTAATGGATCAGGATCGGTAATGCGCTGTTAATTCTGCTAGTTAAGTTTTACACATTTAGTAGGTGGATTAAGAGATTGAGGTGGATTTAAGAAATTGAGAGCTTAAATCGGTTCATTGTTGTTGAAAGATTATCTTAACTAAAGACAGTGCGTAAATAGAAGACGCTGAAATCGTATAAACTTTTTGATGAATCTAAATATGCAACGTGTAGAATCGCATGAATTAGATTTTTTTCCAGCTTTTCATTCGATTTTAATCAAAAAAGGTGATTAAAACTTATGGTTATTTTAACAATCATCACAACCAATTTTCACAGCCCCACCTCCAGCGATCGAGTGGCAATACTCCTGGAGTACTTCTGTCGTGAAGTGCTTTCCCAATTCGTCAAAATGTGTCAAAATTATAAAGCGCATTTGAAACAATATTATTCCTTTGCGATTGCGATATTATTCCTTAGCTCATCGAGGACGCATTATTTACTCTAAATTTCAACGATCAAACAGTAATCAATCGCTTAATCTGAATGCAATCGACTCCTGAAACTACCATCGACTTTCTGGACTCCTCTTTTTCCTGATTACTTGTCTAAAAGTTTGACTTCATTACGAATCTTTCTCAAAAAAAAACTTCGATTAATATTAATTACCCATCAACCATCGCCGCCCAGAAATCCATCGCCGCCCAGAAATCCAGAGCCTCCGATGCAAATCGACTTCACTCAAATCCACAGGCGCGTCTTCTTACAAATCAACTTCTTCCCTTATAGCCCACCGCCTGCCCACACCTCCTCGAAATGAATATTTTAAATGAAATCCACCACATCCTCTTTTCCATATTCCGTTGCAAACTAATGGCGTCGAGTCGGTCTTAAATGCGTTCTCCGTTTCACAGCACATCACCTCCACAAAATAATTAGCTGGCTCTTTCTGCAGAGAGAAAGAGACACAGAGACAGTACCTTGTAATGGGATACCTTGGCAACAAGGATGAGCTTGATTACGACGATGATGATTATACAACACGCCTAATTAGTTAGACGGGTGGGGGTGGGTTATGAATGAAACAGGAGAGCTGCTTAATGGTTATTCCCGGTCCTGCTCCTGAGCCAATGTAAGCTCGTGGTCGTAAACCAACCGACAGGCGAAGGAGAAAAACGTGTCCTTCGAATTTCTTTTCTTACAAATGTATGTGGGTGGTGGGAGTGGGTATGGGAGTGAAAGAGGATTTAGGAAATGTAACGGATTTTTGGCTTTTGAAGATCTCAGATTGGAATTGAGTGACAAATCGGATAAAGTAGGGCTACCATATGGATGCTGTTAGTGGGCGAAGTTATTTGACGGTTTGTTGGTTTTAGTCGTTATACATTGAGGGAGACGCTCCGGAAAATAGGTCATCGGTGTGGATTCGTAGACGTTCTACGAATTGTGGACAAAGTCGTTCGCCAATTCCCATAATCGATTGGTTGAGATGGTCATTGGCCGGGACAAAAATCGAATAAGACGAGCATCGACTTTTGTGTGCATTGACTTTTGTAGGCACACAATACATTGACTGGGAAGGATTAAAAGTCAAAAGACTCGAAAACTGCGGATCGACTAAAAAAATCCTGAGTTTTGGTTGAATTTATACCAAGAACTGTTTGATAAACATATAAGTAAAACTGTTAAATTCATGTTGAAAAAGAAAATCGTTCTCAACTTACTGAGCATCGGGTAACGAAGTCATACTCCTTATTTTTGGCGAATTTGTCGACAATCACATACTTTTACCCCCAAATTGAAAAAAAAATGCAATTGTGTCCATAACTCGAATTTATTTTATTTTACAATTGAGATAAATAAAATTCGAAAGTTATTCAATGACAGAATTAAACAGAATACAACTGATACTAAAGACAGTCGGTAATAAGGTTCAGCCGATCGATAATGTTATGCATCCATCGTTTTCAATGATAAGTTAAAACTGCGAAAGTGAAGGGGGCGAATCGGACGAGTTCCCGCCGCAGTGAATCCGGTGTTTTCAATGATTGGCGTCAATATGTGTGAAGTTTTGTGAAGAGCATTTTAAAAACTGAGCTAAGGTTGCTTTGTTCGGAGTTTTGTTTAATCTTGAACATAAAAGGCTTCAATCAATGGGCACAAGATTATCCTTAAGACTAATAAGCTATAAAATTTTTGCTGAAAGAGATGCTACGGCGACTCATTTTATATACCTTCATCTGATGCGTTTCATGCCCTCAGGTGAAGAGCTTGAATTAAATTCTGCAGCTTGCCGACCGGTTTCACCAAAAACATTTTTTCAAAGCTGTAGTTTATCTCTACAAACTGTGATTTGCTTCTATTTTTAGCTGGCAGTGTACCCTTTTAACAACCCTTTATTAATGGAAGACAGAGTCCTACGACTTTTGGAAACGACGAAGAATATACAAGCAAATTTAATCACAATGAAGCAATTTCAACACGGCTGGCACGAACAACAAGTCGAAAAGAAAGTCCTTTGTCTAGTTTCATTTAAAATCAATGAATCTAAATTGGTTTATGCATCTCTCCGTATCTCTTATATCTTATATCAAATAATACTACGAATGTAACTCTCGGCGCATGAGTATAACGCACGCTTGACTGTTTTTTTACCATTAATTTTCTTACAAGAAATTCGTAGATTCATTTTCTACAAAAGTTTTCTGCAGTCCTTGGGTATAAGCGGGGAATGTAATTTTTCCGCACGATGTCCAAGGTTTCCATCCGCGAGCCGCTTAAACATTACGCAGTTTGAAAATTTAAGACAAATCACAGAATGTATCCTGTACCAACTTAAGCCGGGGAATTACTGTTTGCGATCCATTCAAATTTTACGAGTTTAAATCCTAGAAGAGTCATACGAATCGAGCATAATTTAAAGTCATCATTTCATTTTTAATCCGGTTCACATTCAATTGAATCAAAGGCCAGACACCAAATCCATTTAAACAGACGTCTATCCTAAAACCGCGTCTTTGTACTCAATCCAACGACATCTTTTTAATTAACCAATGACATCGATGTGACTCGCTTCCCAGCACAGTGGGCATTCTGGGTCCTTAAACGAAGTTAAAAAGGCCATTAAATCGAATTAATCCGCAATAACACTTAAAGACCGACCAATAAAATTCCAATAAGACGTCAATAAAAAAAATGTATATGCAAAGAATTCGTCTAAATACGAGACCGAGGAACATTTTTCATGTCACACACACCCGCTCCATGCGTGTGACAATTAGGTGGGAATGCGGGCTGAGGAATCACATCTCGACATCATCAGAGATTCGTTTTTGGCAGAGTTTATGAACTTAGAGGAAAGTGATAGTCAATTGAGTGATTCAATCACGTACTGATTTACATAAACCTGTTCCCAATAAAGCGAGCGGAAGGATGGTAAAGACACGAGATAAGAGTTATTGCAAAGATAAAATGAGGAGTTGTTTTCAATTGTGAGAGGAAGGCGCTCGAGGATGATGATATGTGAAATGGGTTTGTGTAATGCTGGAGTGGAGAGATGCAGTCGGAATTTCGGGCGATTGTAGAAAATGTTATTGGCGACGAAAATCTGAAGCTTATGAATTTTGTTTGGAAAACCAAAAACCCTGAATATTTATTATCTATAAATATTATAAAACAAAGTCCGAAAAAATGTTTGGGGAGTTTAATCTCAGAAACTACTGAACCGATTTCCATGCGGTTTTCACCAGTAGTATTGTTGAGTATTTGTTATGGGTATGGGCTTTATTTTTCAGATATTTTGACACAACAAGTTAACGGTATATTGAGATATGTAAAAAAAAGTCGAGAACTGGCAAGCTTCTAAGGCGGGCGCTGTCTAAACAGTTATAGATACGAAAAAATAATGTACTAGGGAATTGATCGTCTCAAAAAGTTCTAAAAAAAAGTCACTGATTACATGTGTCTATCTTTTAAGGTAGACCCGCAATAACCATTTTTATGAATCTGTAAAAATTCGAAAAGCCAATCCCCCCCTGTAATTTCCACGCCGCTTTGTCAAAAAATCTGAAAAAATTACACAAAATCGGCTTCGATGAGTACATTCAAGAAAAACATTTCGCTGAGTACATTTCAGCGTTCTGGCCGCAATACTTTTGGAGCTTTTGGCCAAAAACGATAAAACGTCAATATGCGAATTTCGAAAATCCAAAAACAGAGTTTTGTAGATCTCAGCGAGAGCACTAAGAAAAAATGAGTATAAAAATATCGCTTAGTTGGCGAAATCTGACAAATCGCTGATTAAAAGTTTTTTTTAATCTATAAAATTTTGGCTGAAATCGACGCGAGTCTCAGTGGTGTTTTCCACATTCTTTTCAACCCCCATTTGCTCAACTAAAACTTACACACAGCTGGCATGACGATGATCGCGCAGAAAAGGTGTTGTACGGTATGAGATATGAGATATGGATATATGTACGTATGTGTATATGTGTACATAAACGTACACAATAGGGATATAGACAGCGATGCCAGAACGCGAATTTTTTGTTGGAAGATGATAGCCAATGGAAAAATATAATGTCTGATGCGTGTTGTGTTCTACAGAGAAATAACAAAGGCGATTATTAACTTTGATAATTTCGTTGTGTGAAATTACTGAACCTTTCTTGCTGTGGCAAAATCACCGCAAAATATGATTGAAGATATGTTGCAGACAACAACAACTGTCATCCGATTATGAGAACATTGATCAAAGATACATTCTAAGTCGAATTTTCACGGGACATCAAAATTGGTTGGAGATGGTTCGAGTTAGAATGGTTAATATTTTTTTTTGTTGAAAATCCTTTATTATGGACTGTAATATAATATTTACAATTGGAATTATACTGGCAAACGCCTTTATGTTCTTTTTCAAAGTAAACTTCCAATACACGCGCTAAATGAAGCAAGATACCTAACTGTTTTCAGATTAAAAGCCGATTGTTTGTGTGCGACTAGAGATGGCTCTCGACAACGACCGTTCGTTCGCGATGTTCGCGTGTACTGCCATGTTCGCAAGCAAGGTAAACAACAATAAGGGCAACCACTTGCGCTTTTTCTCTGATGTGTTTGCACTACAAGAATCAACAACAAATGAATGTTCGCGAAATGTGTTCATCGTCTAGGACACCTTGGGGGAGTCAGAGAATGCGAATGTGCGTACTCGATAGAAGTTGCAAGAGGACATTTTTCAGCCAAAGAAATAAAATTCGACTTATTGTATTGAAAGATTGTATTCCGGTTAGAGCGATTTTCGACTTTAAGGAAGTTCGACTTAGAGGATGGTTTTTTTATGGAAAATTGAGGGGAATGCGAAAATGTTTCGAGTTAGAGGGAAATTCGACTGTATGTTCTGCGGAATTTTATTTCACGTAAATTGAGAAATAGTCTCTCTTAGGCAAATCCTTAATTTTTTTTTTAATTCCTTGCCAAATAACATCAAACCATGCATAATACATGCGAAAAAAAAACTATGATAATTACTGACTTATTGAAGCGATTCAAAACGAGTGTCTTTTGAAAAAGAAAAAAAAATCATTTATGATTTAATTATGTTATTAGTCTACTATAACAAGGGGAGCATTTCCTTTTTGGGTGCTACTGGAGGCAGCAGAAAGACCTTTCAATAAATCTATTGCTTGCAAAGATTAAGCATGGTAGAAATAATTTAATTGAACCCACACTTTTAGATGAAGGAAGAACTGCTAACTCTGCTTTTAAACTTCCATTAAAATTGTGTAGTGCCGATGTTTCAAGTGCTTGCAATTTCTCCAAGTAGAGTAATACTGGTAAAATTACGGCGCATATCAATTTGGGACGAACCTTCAATGCCCCACAAAACGTCTATCAAGACGCACTAAGGCAAAGTCAATGCTTCACTGAAAAATCGTAACTTTAAACTAATGTAAGTGTTGCATATGGACGAGACAACACATCACTTTCCAATAATATACTTAAAATAAGAGCAGAACAATTTGAAATAGGATATGGGAAGGTTATTTTTATTCGCTACGAGATCGAATTGAGCCAACGCATTCGGCAACAGTAATAAATGTCCTAAATTAAACCAAAAATATCTTTGTTTTGGTACCGAACATTTTAGAAATGATCGAGAATGTATTTTCGGATATTGCAAAATTATCTGCTAATTCATTTGGTTTGAGGGAAGGGATACCTTGTCGCATACAAATAAGCAAGTCAATTAAGTTAATGATTCAATTCTTGCCAAATATGATTCATCATCAAAAGTCAGTTGATAGCGTTTTAGATGTAGAAGCAGCAGTGCATTACCCCTAATTATTTCTAAATTCATTAACACTTTCTGGTTAATTACTGGATTACAAAAAAAACTTTAGTTATATAATGTTGCCTGCGCGAAGCCAGGACGGGTTGCTAGTATTATTATAAATTTTGGGCGTAAGATCAATGCTTTTGTTCGGAAAGCATTTTAAGATTCAAGAAATATTCTGTGCAATTGTTGAATCTCACACAAAAGAGCATTCTGTCCACTTTGCAAGACCAAATTGATGGTTTCGGGTTGTAGCTCCCGGACTACTTGGATGATATTGGCCTTAAAATCGCTTCCGGATTGTTGGCATAACGTTTGTCCTTCACGGTTTTTACAAAAAAGTCCAAAGGAGTCAAATTGAAACTTCGAGAAGTCCCATTGACATTCTAAAAATGACTGATAACACAATTTAAAAAAAAATTACACTGTTTGGGCTGGACTACGTCCATTTTGAAAATAAGTTTTCAATGTTTCCCAACGATGTTCAAGCGTTAAGTAATTCATTTCGTTCTGCGGAGGTATGATGAGCGGTAAACAGTGTCAAAATAATATGTTTTATGAAAAAAAAAAAAAAAAACACTAGATGGCCTTTTGTACATAGTACTTGATGCTCCATCTAAGAACCAATCAGGCGATTCTTTTGAACTTCAAATAAGATGAAGAAAGTGTGAATCTGGACAGCCATATTTCACACGTTGGCTCTAAAAAAAATCATTTATCATTGCAATAAGAGATAAATAGGATTATGGCCTTCGCAGTAAGCACCGGGTTGTTTGTGAAAATCCGCACACGAGGTCATTGGAAATTCTGCGCCAAGAATTAATATTCGGGGACATGAGCTTTTTTGTGTTAGTGGATAGATGGTTTATTATTAAAGTTTTTTGTTTGATTTGGAGATTTAGAAGAGTATTTGAATATTTGTACGTGTGTCGATGGCGCACGGAATGCAGCCAGGGATGGATTTCTTGCCGCGGTCATAGTTTCTAAAAATACTCATTCATATGATTTTTTATTAAAAAAAGCTGTATATTAAATACACCTTTAGATTGATTCTCACTCATAAGGAATTTTCTACAATTTTTTTTCTACTACGTTGTACGATGAGTCATTTACAAATTCCTAGAGGACAAGTGAATCTTGGGACTCAACTGCGATTAAGAAAGTTAAGAATTGGGCTAGAATTAGATGAACCTTCTAGTAATCAATAAGTGGCTAAGCTTTTCAAAAGATTTTGAGCATATTTAGCCTAGGACAATGCTGTTTAAAACGATTAAAGACTTCGTTGTAGGGCTTTATTCAATTTTTCGAAACCACGTCTCATCTTAAGTCTCGTTTTAAGTTGTGAAAAAAAAAATTAAAACATTCTTGAAAGTTTTAGAACACCGTACCAATCTAGGCCGAGGTGAAAAAGTCGAGCCTTTCAGTCAGTTGATTCGATGAACTCAAGTTGCTTTCACAGTGTGTGGTCTCCCGAAACGAAGCAGAAATTTTAGACCACAACCAACCTCTTTTCACTTGCAACTTTATGTTTTCTTTTAAAATCAAGTAAGTCCGATTATTGGGATAAGCTAAGTTCATAATCATTTTAAGAACGCATCCACTTCCTAAATGTTATTTAAATCAAGTCTCAATAAAATCATCTAATTGTAAGCCAGATTCATTGTTCCAAATATTTTAGCTTGGCAAGGCTCTTACTCGTCTTCCGTTGCTAAGACGGACCTCCAATTTCTAGATTCGATGACTGTTGATTTAAAGCAGGCTAATACTGGTCCTAAAGTCTAAGATTTTTTTTCCATTTTCGTTCTTTCAAACCAAAGACTTAAGTTTCAATGGACATCGTGTACATTAATGCTGGGCCTGTGTCCACTGAATCTGAATCTGAGAAATTTATCCTATTCGACCTTCCAAGAAGTTGAGATAGCAAGATGTGACTTCCAAAAAACTGACCTTGATCCTTTCCTAGAATGTCCCACAACCTCATTGTCCAACACTTCATCACGCATTTTTCAAAAAACATGCCGAACTCTGACGATTTTAAGGCCTCAACCTTTCTCGCGCAAACTTCGTCCCACGCGAACCATTGAACTGAAAAATATCCTCCACTCAAAAGGACTCCAGATTCATACCGCTGTATGCTTATTCAAAACAGATCCTTTCCATCCTCTCAACCGTAATTAAGCCGTTAGTCCAATAGTACTTCGTACATCTCATACCTACTCAGGAACTACTTCGACAAAATCAAAATTTAATGAGATAAACGAAAAAACAAAAAAAAAACAACAAAACAAAAAACAACAAAAGGCTCTACTTAAAAAATGTTAATCCACTAAAAGGAAGGACTTTCGCCAGGATAAACGAAAATAAAAGCAAACCCCAAGCACTTCCGAGGACAACGGAAAATGCGCCAAAGGAAATTAAGGACGCGACCAAAGTGACCGATGGTATCTCTTGTTGTTCCTCTGAAAACAACAAAAAAAAGGACGCGTTCCCATGGTTCACCGAGCCTGACATCAACGGGAAAGTGAAATATAATCGAAAAAAGGAATCCTGCTTCTTCTCTTTTTCTTAATTAAGTTGCGGTCCTGCTACGAGAGTTGGCCCATTGATTGAAAAACTTTTTGCGAATTTTAATAATTTTAGGCCTCTGTCTCTTGGTCCTTGCAGATGGGGCAGGAATTGATTTTTGGTTAAGTAAATCGAACAGCAGTCGAACACAACGCACATCTTTGAGGTGATGGTAGGGTGGACAGCTTCAAGAAAATTGGGTCAACCCTTTTTTCGGGACGGGTTGCTGGGGAACTTTTTATTCGCATGAATTTATCGATGAATTCATTGACAGGATTTTGTTCTGAAGTGTGGCACCCACGGAAAGGGAATTTGCAATTCAAATGCCTGTTGCTTGTTGCCGGCGGCTTTTTCCGCCACGGTGCGGCGATGTGAACGTGAAATCCGGAAAATGAGGTGTCTCGGTCGTGACACTGAATTTGAAGGCGGTGATGTGTTAAGGACCTGTTTAATCCTCTCCGTGAGCTCTTAACAAAAGGTGCACAGCAGGACGCTGTTTACCAACTAATCGGCCGAAGTTCGGGGAATTGGGGTATGAGTTTCAGGTTTCTTCTGTTTGAATTTTGGCACAACGCGTGGGAGAGACAAACTGGCAACAGCATCATCGAATCTTTATTCGGTGGTTGTTGAAAATTGCATGGCTAAGTAAATTTCTTAAATGGTGGTTTTTATAAGCTGGATTATTTTTAGCTTCTCGTTTTATTTGAAGTATTTAAAATTCAACTATGACTCATTTATTTCATCGTTTAATTTTATGCACATTTTTAAATAATGTGAATTTGTTTGTAGCCCCAATAGTTTAATATTTCTTTTATATCAGTCGGAAAATTATGTAAATAAGGCCTGCACTTTAAGATTTTGAAAGTTTCTTTTAAACAGAGAATAATTTTTGCACAGACCAGTTTGATATTCTTGAGATTAGTTTTACTGATCAGTCTAATAGTCCTCAAAGTTATTATTATTATTACAATTTTGATAATAATGAAATTAATTCATAATTAATACAAAATTAGCTCTAGCTGAAACCTCAAGTCAATATTGAACTTAAGACTGATTGAACTTAAGACTGAGTGAAAAAATAAATCATATCGAAGTCAAACGCTGATTTACTTAACAGACGCATGAGAAAATCGCCGAGCGTCTCAAACAGTCTCGAGAACTGTTTTTTTTTTATGAACATCGGAATACATATAGTCTCAAAAATTTCAGCTCCATTTTTTCTTTTTAGTTTTAACGAATACATTATAGTTCTACAACTTTTTTTTGAATGTTCCACAAAATAAAACTCTCTAGTTTGAATTATTTTACACTTTTCTTTGATTAAAATTTACTAAAAACAGCGAGATTCAAGTTATGTTATATTATATCGTAATTGAAGGGAACTATGTTACCTTAGAAAGGTCGAAAAGGAGATGCAAAGAATAGTTTCAGTCTTTATTTTTCCAAGGTTACAATGGAATACAGGTTTTTCTAGAACTGCAATAATATGGTTGGTATAGCAGCGAAGTGTCGGAGAGGAATTTTTACAAAACAATTAATAAATAATATATTTGTATATGAAAATGGAGGCGCAAATAGCGTCATAAAATCGTCTGACTCTACGTTATTAGATTAGACAAGCACTAAATAGAAATAGAAATTTATTTTAGTTGCCTTACTCGCTTACTTACTTGCTTGAATTTCAAAAAATTCTAATATATGTGAAAATTGGGAAAATGAGAAGTTTAGTCAACTTAAAGTAAAATCTATAAAAAAAAAGAACCTCCAATCTTCTAAATCATCTCGCATCTAAAAAATTTGCGAGAAATCGAAATTTGAGCTGAACGTAATCCCAATCAAACTCCCGTATTACTAAGAACACTACCGGTATTAATAATTTCGTTAGAATTATGGATACCATGTCAATACAAGAAGTTAGAGACTGAGCCAATGTAGAAGGCCATAATGCACCTAAGCAAATTGAGACATTTCGAAGAATAAAAGCGATGAAGTTACTCCAGCTGCGTCTAAAATATCCAATTGGCAAATGAGCCACTGCACAATACGCTTATTGAGTACGTCAAACTAAATAACTTGGAGGCAGAAACTATATTTATTTTGCTAAAGTCAAGGGAAGACACAATAGAAAGATAAAAAAAAGATCAACACAAGCTATTTGCCGGTACAAAATAACAAAATATTTTACCAAAAATTGAGAATACTAAATTATATCCGATATGCTGATGTAAATGTTTTTTTTTTTTAATTATTCATGAATAAATAGATTTTATTATCTTTTTGAATTAATAAACTTGGAAACCCTGTTATAAAAAAAAAACATTGTTGTGTTGTTTTGAATTAATTTGAAAATAGTTTTAATCAGCTAAGTAAGCACTGAACTACAGTTCCAGTAATGTGAATTCGTCTAAAATCTAACAATCCTTTGTTTCAATTATTTCACAGTACTAGAGGACTACTACGCATTTCTATCGATGTAGTAGTCCTCTGATGGAATGTCCCTGTATGTCTTCTCTTCTCGAAGTGCATTTCAAATCAGCTCATCACAATCAATCAGAGATTGAATTAAAATTGAAGTTCCAAAACTACCACAATAATCGATGGACATTGTGTTTCCAAGTAGTGTAAGAAGTATTTCAAAGGAACTTAAGAGATGTCTTGAAAAGCGTCGACGCTTTTTATTTTAAGATCGTTGGCTCATTACATGCCCTGAGACAAAATTCTAGTTTCAGAAAGACGAAAAGACGAATGTTTCAAAAATTCACAGTCTTTGTCTCGTAACGTTCCTAATTTGATTGAGGTTATACATTGCAGGTAAACCCCACATGACTGTCCTTTCAGAATTCCGAACAAATACTTGAACTAATCTTAACGAAACTGATATCATTTTAAAATCATTGAAAACCCTCTACCAATTTGAAGAAGTGTTTAAATCAGCAAGACCCTCTCAGAGAATTGTCGCTTCCAGGTGAACTAAAACGAAATTAGATCCTCTCTGTCTGTTTCCTCTCCCCCCAAAAAAAAACCTATCGATTCGCCCACATCTGCGGCACATCTGAATTCATTGCAACCCTTGACTACATTTCATTTGCAGTAAATTTTCATCCATTCTCCCCGCCAAACATCGACACATAAAACATCTTCTTTCTTCTCCCGAGCCATCTCCATGAATCTCAGTAACCCTCTCGTTTTTCCTCTCCTTCCAGGCACCACACAATGGAACTGACTGACTTTGAGAAAAAGTTCCACCACCACCACCACCACCAACACAACAGGACCTCCACAAAAGATACATTTGCATCTGACATTAAACGCACTACGGTTTAGTTCCGAATCCTCAGGACGTGAAATAAATTTGAGCACTCTCAAGGAGCGAAAAAAATCAACGAATTCACCTCCATCCTCTCGAAAAAGGACACACACTCTACCCATTCTCTCCCTTTTTCGATTCTTCGCGTAAAAGGTCATGAAGGACGTCATACAATACGACCTGAATGCATACACCACCAACGAGACCATCACACTGCTGAAGCATGCCGCAACGACGTCGTTCGGTTTCCGTGGCGGTGTAACGGCGGACGAGGACGCCCTGGAATTCCTAATGCAGAATGCATCCTCAACCGAAACCCCCTATGTCCCGTATGTCCTTCGACCGGAGACTTACATCGTGCCGGTGCTGTTTGCGTTCATCTTCATTGTTGGCGTCTTGGGGAACGGGACACTTATTGTGGTGTTCCTTGGAGTGCGACAAATGCGAAATGTTCCAAATACGTAAGTTTCGATTGCTTCAGGAGATACTTTAGTCGTCGGGTTGTCTTGGGGGTGGGTTGGCCCCATTTATCTGCTGACAAGCGCTGCTGGCGTGACACCACTTGAGCAATGATTCCGGTTGTCGGTTAATGTGACAGATCCTGTGGACCGCAGAGGAATCGCTTGCCGCTTAAGCGTCCGAACGATTGTGGGTTTCGATTAAACTCTGCGGCAGGAAAAGTTATGGCGTGATGAGAGTTGAAAGATTCAGTTGCAGGAAGCTATTGTGGTGATTTCTAGCGGAGACTTTGTGGGTCAAGAGTATTCTGTGGGGATGCCAAACAGGAAAGCAGCTCTGAGATTTGTGTAAAGTGTGGGTTTAGATGTGAGTTAGCAGTTGAATATTTTTACGAACGGAAGAAGGAGCAGTTTTTGCGACGAGGCCAATGCAACAGCGTGGCGTTTCGCTATCGACAGCCAACCTTAAAACTGGTCAACGACGTAAAAGCACCACCAATCCGTTGCTCACACTTATGGCGTTTTAAAAACGAAGCTCGAGATTACTAATTGTTTCTAAAACAATCTTTACACTGTAAGGATGAGGATTGGAGTAGATAAGAAGTGCTCAGGGGTGCTGTTAAGAAATTGTAGAGAGGCCCACATGTACAGAAATCTGCAGTTATTTTATATTCAAGCACTTGAATTATTTTTTTCTAAGTAAATGAGGTGCCTGGCTAAATGTTAAGACCAATAATCCTTAAAACATGGCAATTTCATAACTTCTAGCAGGACCTTTAAACTAAAGGTTAAAGGTCACTTTATAGAAAAAGAGTCATTGCACTACACTCAAAAAATGTTATCCTGCTTCTATCGATTACCAGGCTACTTTCAACGATTCGTAAAAAAAAGTATCTGAAATTCTCTACTAAAACTCTACAAAAACTAATTCAAATATTTGAAATATAAAAATAAATTAATGACATGAGATTCCTCTCAAATAAATTCTGCCAAGTGGACGCATGGCAGTTCGAATCGACAGACCTCTGAAAGGCACCGTTTACCTTGGATAGTGTCAAATTGAGGTCTTACGTGGTTTGTTTCAACGTATCCTTATTTTTACAAAGTTGTTTGAAAAAAGGTTCGTGTAGTGTGGCATCTTTGGGACGTCCTTTGGGACGTCCTTTGGGACGTCCTTTGTCTTCATTGAGATTCATTCCAGTAGATTCATAGAGCAGCTCTTGATTTAAAGGCATTGCGTATTTCTCAAGATTCTCTCGAGATAAATACGAAGCCACCACCACCAATTCCAATTTTTCTTTTCCATGATCTAAAATATTTAATTCACCAAAAAGCCCTCGTCAAAAACGTTACAGTAGAGAGTCCAGGCTCTGAAAATTAATTCTCCAATTACTTCCGGAAATTGCTCCATCGACTGACTTTTTAATTAGGATTTGGCCCAGATCACATTTAAAATTCGATGGGGAGCTTTTCCTTTTCCATTTTTTCTCATTCGAATTAAATTTTCTGGAATAAGATTAAGAGCCACTCGATGGGAGGCCCAATGACGTCTCATTAAGGAACCGGCCGGTTTTCAAGGACATGATGAAACTCAAATTGGATGGTAAGTGTTCATTTAAACGACCCCAAAGGGACTGGACACTAGTCTCCATCAATTAAGAGCTCCACAGAAACAAAAAAAAAAATGCCATCCACATGCACAAGGATACGGTAGTCGTGGTAACTCATGCCACCGGACGATTGAAGAGAAGTTATTGCGCTTTGTTGGGAGGCCAATAAAAAGCAACAAACGACGAAGTGAATAAATTCTGTTCCTGTGTTTTTAGTCGATTCCGATAAGGTTAGCAGGACGAGACTTGTTGAGAGGATGCAATTTTGTGAAACAGAAGAAACGATAAAAGAAAATTGCTTCGCGAAACGTGTGCGCGAGGAAGCAATCAAATTGGGGAGGGACTCGTTGATTGCAATGGGATTTTATTGGCGACTGCAGGATTCCAATTCGTGTTTGGAACAAGCTTTTTTGATTGATTGATTGCCTGTGCTACAGGAGGGAGTGTATTTTTCTTTGTTTGTTTTTAAAATTTCTGAATCTGACGTCGGGTAAAGATTTGTACTAATGAAGACTTTGTTTGTTATCATAGGTAGAGTGCATTAGCCCACTTCCAATATTAGTAAACCTAAAAACTGAAAAGAACAATTTGTTAAGAACTTCAAAAGAACTGATGAGAACATTTTAGGTAATTCGTTAGTTTGCATCCAATTAAAGTCTAGCTTATTTGTGCCCTTTTAAATGATTCAAAAGAAGCACTGACACAATTTAACCTTGTTTCGAGAAAATCCTGTTGCGATATGTGACAAAGCAATCAATCAATTGGTTCTTAAAGTTTACGTATTTCAGAGACCAACGATTCGATCTGGTTTAGTTGAAGTTGAATTGGAATAATATATAGTAAAAAAATAATTTTTTCAGTAAACCTTATAAATTCTGCAACCAATGTAAGTGGATCACCCGGTCATGAAGATGATGACCTAATAAATGAAAATGGTTACCTAAAACCAAATCATTCCATAATTTATTACTTAAAACTAAAGCCAGTGTACATCTATTTTTCAAACACTCAAAGACTCCAGTGATTCGATCTTGAAACGCTTTTTAGTTTTGAAAAAGTTGGCCTATTCTCTAACACTGGTAAAAGTAATTAAAACTATAGGTCCAACAACTAAAATTTAACAGAAAGATAATCAAAATTACTTTTTTTCTAGTGTAAACAAAAATATACACCTCAATAACTAGAGCAAAACTCACAACTCATAAAACATCTTACCATTGATTCTATTTACTTTTTAGCTAATTCGACAAGAATTGAATGCCCTTCTTCCATTAAAATCAATGTCAATTATATTTTTTTTGCAATCCATCATCTACGGACCTGCCTATTAAAATATTCCCACACATTTTCAATCAGATTAAAACAGGGTAAGAGTAGATGGTCATTCATTTGCCTAGGTGTCGATTCCATTCCAACCATTCCTTAATTATTTCCGCTGAATTCTTCGGATCGTTCTCGATTTGAAGTAAGTAATTATTTGATACAAACAGAAGCTAGGAAACAATTTATTTCTTTATTATTCACTAGCAACCCGTCCTGGCTTCGCGCAGGCAGCACTATATATCTAAAGTTTTTTAGTATTCCAGTGATGGAATACCAGAAAGTGTTAATGAATTTAAAAATAATTTGGGGTAATGCACCGCTTCTTCTACATCCAAAGCGCGGTCAACTAAATAATAGACTTTTGATGATGAATCACATTTGGCAAGAATTGAATCAATAACTTAATTGACTTGCTTATTTGTCTGCCACAAAATAACCCTTCCCTCAAACCAAATGAATTATTAGATAAGTTTGCAATATCCGAATATACCTTCTCAATCATTTCTAAAATATTCAGCACCAAAACAAAAGATATTTCTGAAATTTACTTTCCCATTTCTTACTTCATTTTTTATGTGCAGCCATAAGTATGACTTTTTCAGTGAAGCTTAGACTTTGCTTTAGTGCATCTTGTTAGACGTTTTGTGGAGCATTGAAGCCTCGTCCTAAATTATTGAACTACAATCCCCCGTCAATTTACCAGTATTACTCTACTCGGAAACATTGCAAGCACTTGAAACATCGGCACTACAAAATTTTAATGGAAGTTTAAAAGCAGAGTAAGCAGTTCCTCTGCCTTCTAAAAGTGTGGGTTCAATTCTAGACGATCCCACAGCAAAAGCAGCCTTCCCGCTGCCTCCAGTAGCATTCAAAAAGAAAATATTCCCCTTGTTATTGTAGACTAATAACATAATTAAATCATAAACGATTTTAGTTTTAGTTTTTTCTCGCATGTATTCTGCATGGTTTAATGTTATATGGCTACTTGAAATAAGATTCCACAGAACATGCAGTCGAATTTCTCTAAGTCGAAAATCCCTCTTACCCGAATACATTCCTTCCAGCCTTAGTCTACTTTCAAAACCTCTAAGTCGAGTTTTATTTCTTTGGCTAAAAAACAGACAAAAAAAAGTCCCCTCGCAACTTGTAGCAAGTACGTACACTCGCATTATCTGACTCTCGCATTGGGGTCCTAGACGATGAACACATTTCGAGAACATATATTTCGTATTGATTCTCGTAGTGCAAACACGTCGGAGAAAAAGCGCAAGAGGTTGCCCTTATTGTTGTTTACCTATGCAAAAAAGAGAGAGCAAAGGAAGTTCACAGCAAAAATGAGGTTTAGCTTGCAAACATGGCCCTACACGCGAACATCGCGAGCGAACATTATCGTTGTCGAGAGCCATCTCTATTCGCATCGCTCACACACAAATAATCGACTTTTAATCTGAAAAATGAATCTGAATCTGAGATGCATTCTTGCTTCATTTACCGCGTGTATTGGAAGTTTAGGGGAAAAGTCGGGGAAAAAACACCACAAACATTTTTCACGGCCCCACCTCCAGCGAACGATTGACAATCCTCCTGGAGTACTTCTGTCAGTTTTTGCAATTCGCCGTTCGGAACCGGCATTAATCAGTAGGTCCCCTCCACAGTGGAGGTGCGAAAAAGCTAGGCTCTAGTTCTCAACGGGCTGTTAAGCCGCCCAATGTAAATATTACAGTCCAAAATAGATGATTTTCAACAAAAAAAAAAAAATATGTGAAACCCTCTAACTTGAATTTCCATAACTGCCTCTAACCCGTGAAAATTCGACTTAGAATGATTCGACTGTATGTACTTCGATCAATGTTCCCATAATAGGATGACAGTTGTTGCCTGCGTTGCAACAAATCTTCAATCATATTTTGCCGTGGTTTTGCCACAGCAACAAAGGATCAGTAATTTTACACAACGATATTATCAAAGTAAATAAATGTCCTTGTTATATTCCTGTAGAACAGAACACGCATCAGACACGCTATTTTCCCATTGGCTATAATTTTCCAACAAAAAATACCACGTTCTTTAATCACTGTCTGTATTTCTAATGTGTACATTTATAAAAACCTATACACATACATATGTGTATACATATATCCATTTTTCACATTACATATGCCTCTATCCGTACAACACCGTTTCCGCGCGATCATCGTCATGCCAGCTGTGCGCAAATTTGAGTTGAGCAAATAGGGGTTGAAATGAACATGGAAAACACCACTGAGACTCGCATCGATTTTAGCCAAAATTTTATAGATTAAAAAAATCTTTTAATCAACGATTTCTCGGATTTCACCAACTAATCGATATTTTTATAGCTATTATTTCTTAGTGCTTGCTCCGAGATCTATAAAACTGCGTTTTTAGATTTTCGAAATTCACATATTCACGTTTTATCGTTTTTGGCCTAAAGCTCCAAAAGTATTGGGGCTAGAATGCTGAAATTAGTTTTTTTTTTAATTTACTCATGGAAGCCGATTTTTTGTAATTTTCTCAGATTTTTTGACAAAGCGGTGTGGAAATTACAGGGCGGATTGGCTTTTCGAATTTTTATAGAACCATAAAATTGGTTATTGTGAGTCTACCTTAAAAGATACACATATGCCACCGCTGACTTTTTTTTAGAACTTTTTGAGACAATCAATTTCCCAGTACATTATTTTTTCGTATCTTTAACCGTTTAGACAGCGCCCGCCTTAGAAGTTTGCCAGTTCTCGACTTTTTTTACTTATCTCAATATACCGTTAACTTGTTGTGCCTAAATGTCTATAAAATGTAGTCCATACCCATAATAGATACCCAACAGTACTACTGGTGGAAACCGCATGCAAATCCGTTCAGTAGTTCCTGAGATTAAACTCCCCAAACATTTTTTTCGACTTTGTTTTATAATATTTATAGATTAATTAAATTCATCATTGAAAATTCAAATCTCTGACTCAGCTTTCCCCCAGTTGAGCACAACCATTAAAACCGAATGAAAACAATAGTAGATATTAAGTTCAAAGTCCTTTTGCTTTCCTTATTTGTATTATATTTTATGGTCGACTTTCGAACAGTCGATGAAAATAATTGCTTGAAATTTGAGCCCATTATTTTTGGGATCTCACTAAAAAAACGATTAAGAATGATGGTGGCGAATTGAATTATCTGCAAAGAACAGTATTTAAAGAGTCAAATATTTCAATTGGATCTGGGCTTTGCGCTGTCAGGCCTAAGAGTCCTTCAAAGTGTAAAATTTGAAGTCAACTTTCATAGCCATAGCCATATGTCTGGGGTCTCTATTGTGTTGAAATAAAGCTTCATTCGGACGATTAGCATGTCACAAATTGATTCTTTGGGGTCAGTCCGCAAAATATCCAACTAGACATGCTGGTCCAATAGTTGTCCATACCAACACCAAAACCAGGAATAGGTTTATACCTAATACTCTGTATGATGGACCAACACTTCTTTTTAAACATTTAGAGGCTTGACTTCACCGCATAAATCTGCGGTTTTTCTTTTTTTTTTCTATAGGGAGGCTGTTAGAAAATGATGCCGACACTTTCCCGGTGGAAACTGTGTTGGAATACGTTAGAGACTCGAAAAACTTGGCCGAAAAGGCTCAGAGTTGGCTTTAAATCCCACGATAAAGTAGAGAATAAACTTATTTTAATTTTTTCCGTGCCAGATATTTATTGACGTTAGAAATTAACTAAGAAATATTTTGTATTTTTTTTTTTTGTACGTTCTTTGTTTTTGATATTTTGTTACTTCTTTCACTTTGAGTGACACAGTGTTGCACTTTGACTGAAAGATGCTCATGAAATGTTCAAACAAAATCTCTTTGTACTTCGGGAAGGATAAAACAAAAACATAAATTTTAAAGAACTATAAGAAATATTATGGTTTTAGCTTTGTGAAACCATAATCAATTATGAAACAAGTGATTACCTTCGTTTAAATAGCATATTGTGTCTTCGTTTAACTAACAGCGGAAAATAAATTCTAGAGTGAAACGGAATTTCAAAGCAAAACCATTCCTCTTATCAGAATAAGCTTAAAAGCTAAAAAAGCTAATAACAGAAAAACATTTTGCTTGCAAACAACCTATATAAGTCTATGAATGTATTGCTTATTCTTTTATTGTATAATCTCCACGCAATTTAATTTTGATCTTTGTGTACACATATCGGTATCGTAAAAATTTTTTTTAAAAACCAACCATAAATTAAAACATTTGAAAATCTTTGCAACAACATTTTTCATATAACAATGAATTATGTATTTAAATTCCTGCAGACAAGCCAAAGGCCTTCGCAGGATTATTATTATTACAAATATTTATAAAATAAAATGAAAAAAATATAAAGGTTTTGTCCGTTTTCGTGTGAGAGGAAAGTTATTTATACTTAATACGTTTGTTTTTGCTACCGCGATGTTAGCCTGATTTTAAGAAAAATTTGTTCTTGAATCTTTGAAAAGAAAACATTTATTTTTTGTTTTGTTTTGCAGGACAGTGAAGACTCATCGCACTTCCCCAGCCTCTCTGAACTTATATCTGCCATCAGAATAAGTGCAATGTCCCACACCAAATGCTGCTGCGCACAAGATAACGCGACCTCTTAAAGCCCACTCTGCACTCAAATGAATATGACCCTAAGGTTCACAGATGGCACTCGAATCTGCCCATAAAGTTGTTAATCCCATTTCCTGGTTCATGCGTTAACACATTTCAATTTGCATTCATGTCCTTAATGGGCCAATAAATCGTTTATGTCCCATCACGTGTCCTGTCTCATTCTAAAGAGTTGTTTTTTTATGCGGAACCCATTCAAATTTCGAAACTGTTATGGAGGGCCAAAGGCCATCACTGAAGCCACAAAAAACTGCTGAATGAAAGAGTGAATTTTCGAAAGCAATCGAAACATTTCATGTCGGTCTAAGTGCAGATGATTCGAGTAAAATTCCCTTAAGCTAAATTCAATTAAATTCCACAATTACACTAGTATGTACTCAGGAAAGGAGTAGTTGAAAGCGTCATCCCTTGCGGAGTTTGCCTTGTGGGGATGGTGTGAGGAACGCAAGATACATCGCGCTGCGCTTAATTATGCAGATGCCTTTGGGAGCTTGTTTACGTGTGCTTAGAAGGATGATGATTAATTAAGAATTTGACAGATAGGGAAGATGAGTCCTTTGAAGGGTTTCTGCTGTGTGAATGCGTTTGAAGGCTTTCCTTGGCTTTATTTTGAAGGCAAACCGAAATGAGTTTGAATTTTGACTCGTTTGGGGGTTTTGCTCATCACTTGACAGCAATATGCAGAAAGGGATGAGAGATGAAAGGAAGTCAAACATGCCGTCAATTGGAAGATAAAAACAAACAACCTGCGGTTCAACACAGGCCCAAACAAATGCTGTCTGATGCTCCGTGTTTTGGTGATTTACCTTTTTCAGATCCAATCAATTTTCTATTTTTATTTAGTTTCCTTAATTCTCATTTCTTCCTATAAATGAAATATTTTGGTTTATTTAAGAAAAGAATCAACAACAGCAAAAAAGCATCTTTATTTTGATGGCACAAAATGATTGAGAGGAAATCGACCGACCGATTTTAATTAGAAACTTTTTGTTTGGCCCAACTGTAACTTAGGGGCGTTTACCCTAGAGTTTGTAATTAAATAAACTAAAGAAAGAACAGTGGGCGCCGTGGCTTAATCGTTATTACGTCGGACTGTTAAGCAAGAGTGCCTGGGTTCGAATCCGGCTCGGGGAAATAACACCGCAAACATTTTTTATGGCCCCACCTCCAGCGACCGGCTGACAATCCTCCTGGAGTACTTCTGTTATGGGAAGCTTTCGCAATTCGCCGTTCGGAACCGGCTTTAAACAGTAGGTCCCCTCCACATGTGTCAAAATTATAACGCGCACAACACAGTGAAGGTGCAAAGAAGCTAGGCTCTGGCCCTGTATGGGCTGTTACGCCGACTATTTATTTATTTATTTTTTAAAGAAAGAACTAGAATGACACAGTTAATCTTGAGATCAATACTCCTACAATTTACCTCAAATACAGCCAGTTTTTGTGAAATGTACAGTGACTAAGAAAAGCATTTACACACCCGATTTTTTTTATGTTTTTGCGGTAATCTGAATGTATGTAGGTATCTAGATATACAATTTTATACATTTTGGTCAGAGAAGTAGCACACTTCCCTGTATTCGTTTAAAATAAGCGAGAAAACTTTATTAACGATGTCTTTTTACACTTTTGTTTTTGATTTTGTTTAATGCAAACATGGATAACTTAGATAAAATAAACGACAAATATCAGTAGGTTCAACATATTATAGTCACTGAATTATCACATTGTGAAATTAATTCATTTTAAAAGGATTAGAACAAGTATTCTTCTCATATTATGTTGAACTCGTTTTCTATTTTATCACACGCCTTATCATGCCTTCCACTAACTCTTGGCGTCGAAGAATAGGGATGTTGTTCTATCCTATCCCAGCATTTTTAAAGACCCATTTCCCGAAGGCTCTTCGAAGAAAACGGTCCCTGCCATTCCAACTAACGGTATGTCATTAGTAAGTCATGAAACTTAATAGAAGTTCCATATACAATATTTTATTTGAGATTTCCAACTAAAAGAAGTAAAAAAAAAGTTAAAACAAACCACTTAAATGACTCATAAATTAGAAACTCGTAATCTTAACCAAAAACCCAAATAGAGGACATATTTATATTTAATTGAAAGTCGAAATAAATTGTTGATTTCAATTAGAATGAACTTCTTTGCTATTGAAATTTCGTATTATAAGTCCTCCATTTTTAAATAGTGTATCAACTCATTTATCATTCAAGCTCATTTTTGTATCCAAGCATGGCTGCCATTCCAATTTGTATTGAACGACATGAACATGATTAAATTAGAGTATTATTTGTATAATTGTATTCTTTTTTTATGTCGGTGGCTATTTTCCTGAGCAATAAATGTATCTAGCCTGAAATTGTTTAAGCTTTCGTATTAAAGCATCTCATTCGCCATCCTTAAAGTGAAATACAAACGGTCAGATCAAATCAAAATGTTGATTTAAAATATTTCAAAATTTGAAAGGTCATAAAAAAGATGCGCTTTTTCGAGAACAGGTGGACACCTATTCCGCACACCAACGCTTTTTCAAACCATTTCGTCTTAAAGTTTAGATTATCCTTTCAGTTTCCTTGGATTATCATTGGACACAAAAACCAAGCCAGAAAACAAATCTTGTTTCAAAATTTGCATGGTCCACCACGCTGCTCATTTCCCAGCCACGTACACGGCTCAGGGTCTAAACACAATTTGCTTCTACTAGGACTTCTTGTTACCAATGCTCTTTTCTCGCCTAGATAAACTCTTTATACTTTGGTGTTGACAGCCCATGCCCCACTGAACTGTTGTCCTTAGGTAAGTCCCTCCTTCTCGCCCACACACTTGCCTATTGTGGTTGGCTCTTGACTGTCAACTTAAAGTGCCACTCATGTGAGTCGTGGGACTTTTTTGCTCTCACTTGTGTGCAGTTCAGAGTTTGTTAATTTCTTCGAGGACAGGACAAGAAAAAGCAACGGAAAATTTTCTTTTCAGGTTCTCAATCACTTTGAGGCGGCGATGCATGTTTTCTGAACTTAAAAAAAACTTCTACTTGAGGGGAAGAAAGAGTGGGTTCTCAACAAAGCGACCACACGAACTTGCTCTATTCTGTAAACCTTTTCAAAAGGGACAGAGTGGAAAAAGTTAAGTATACGCCACAGGATTATAAAAAATAAATTGAAATAGGGAAACTACGTGCAACAAGATACTTTATGAGATCAACGAGAATACGTCCTTCTTATTTAGGTTCAACGGCCTTATATGGGAATCTTTTCACACCCAGACAATGCATTCGTGCGTTCCTGAATTATGTCGACATCCTGTCGTACACTGGTTTCCTGCGGCATTCACACACCTCGAGGTGGTTGCACGAACAGCGATTATCCTCCCACTAACACACGTTTGCTAAATGCCCTCTCATCCAATTATGAGATTTTCAACCCCTCCCGGTAAACTATCGGATTCATTTGCGCCCTACTGCCTCTCTTCAGTAATCCTGCGTGGGCACTGCGTATCTATCGAAGCATTATCCGTCGGGTAGACAATGACTCGGAGGAAAAGAAAAAGAATCTCATCAAACAGCGGACATCTCGAATTTATCCCAAAATTAATTATTCAGCATCCCCCTCAGCGCCAAGGACACTGTTCTCAAGTTCTTCTTCTCAGGAAGTCGGGTGTCCTTTTTTTCTGTTTTCTTCGAGTCATCTCATGATTAAGAGATCAACCTAAACCAGCGACAGCGATAAAGTTAATGAAAATTACGACAACGACAACGATGATGGTGATAGTCGATGGGATATTAATTTGCCGACAGTTGTCCCAGGGACTTGACTCCGCGGACGCGCGTGTGTGCGCTTGCGAATGTCTAATGGCTTAGTGATTAGGCCAAGGATCTTAATGAACGGGCGCTGATTTCGGGAAAACAGCAATAGGGCGGGTTATGGGTCCCGAAAAGGCAAACATTCGGGATATTTGTTTGAGGATCTGAATCGAAGGGGGTGCTGGGTAATTATTTTAATTGCCTCGTGACAATTGTAAGGGTAGGGACAACTTGCTGATGATAAATACGTGATGATGGACAAATGAGGGAATGGGGAATGTAAATTGCAATGATGAATTTTGGGGAAGGGCTTACCCGCTTCGTTTGGTCCATTTTTTTTTTACATAGGGATAGTGGTCTTCTTAAACTTTGCCAATTTATTTAATTAAGTCAGAAAATGGAGGAACTCTCAAGTGATTAGAGAAAATGTTAAAAAAATGTGTACAAATGTTGAAGGTATTTACTTTTGATTCATTCGTATTCGGTGATCTGAAAAAGACTTTCTTAGCAGGTAAACAAAAATACAAGCAGAGAAACTTCTGACGTTTTTACATGTACGCAAGTTTTTTTTTTTTTTTGTCAGAAATTGTTAAGTTACATATGAGCCGTTCAGAGCACACATCGATTAACTCCATACAACAAAAATTTGACACCAGGTTTTATGTAAATAGTTTTTATTTAGTGGTGGTAATCTTGGACCATTGAGAAAGCTCGCTGCTCCATGAGGGTCGGCAGGGACCTTACCAACACCTTTGATGTCAAAAAAGGCTTCAGACAGGGCGACCCGCTGTCATGCGACTTCTTCAACATTGTACTTGAAAGCATTGTACGGATCTCCCACGCCAACACCAGAGGCACAATCTTTAAAAAGTCCGTACAACTACTCGCGTATGCCAATAACATTGACATAATTGGCAGAACACAGCGTGCTGTCTGTGAGGCATTGGCGAGCGTTAAAGTAAAAGCGGCGAAGATAGGTCTAGCGGTCAACGAAGGAAAGACGAAGTACATGCTGTCATTATGGAAGAACACCAAACACCGACGCCTTGAACAAAGCGTCAGTATTGACAGGTACAACTTCGAGGTAGTCAGGGACTTTGTCTACCTGGGCTCTGCGGTTAACTCAGGAAACGACAGCACCTTGGAGATCAAGCGAAGAGTGACTCTTGCCAATCGCTGTTTCTTTGGGCTGAAAAGGCAATTGAGTTGTAAAGCCCTCTCTTTTGGACAACCAAGCTAACATTATATAAGACCCTGATCGTCCCAGTCCGCCTCTATGGCGCATAGGCTTGGACATTATCAAAAAAGGATGAGGACCTGCTTGGTTGTTTCGAGAGAAAGATCCTTCGCGTGATCTTCGGACCAGTCTGCGTAGACGACAAGTGGATAAGGAGATTCAAGCACGAACTGTACGGGCAGTACAGCAACATGAACCTGGTCAGAAGAGCCAAAATCCAGCGGCTTAGATGGCTGGGCCATGTAGAGCGGATGGACACCAATGCTCCGGCTCAGAGAGTATTCGAATTTACCACCATGGGGAATCGTGGCAGAGGAAGACCCCACCTCAGGTGGCGCACCCAAGTAGAAAGGAAACTTAACCAACTTGGTGTGCGAAATTCGAAACAGCTAGCAAACAACCGGGCCAGTTGGAGAGGCATGTTGGTTGAAACCCAGGTCCACCCCAGACTGTAGCGCCACCTAAGTAAATAAGTAAGCAATTGGTAGTCTTTATTAACGAAAGATATTGCAAACATAAGAAGTTATTACTATACCAAGTACTTTGACACTTTAATCTAAAATTTTTCAAAAAGTGGAGTTAGTGAATCTAAGCTTAACATATCCTTATTAATGGAAAAGATCAACAATTCGCTTAATTTGTGATTCCTGCAAGTGAGGACAAACAACTAACTAGATGGCATTATGACATGTAATCCAATTAGATAAAAGCTTTACTTCTGAATAAACGCAGTCGACAGCGGCACACATTATAAATTGAATTCCTTTCTGCACGTTTGTCACTTTGCATGATGAAATGACAAGCCTTACTTATTATATTGCTAATAAGCTGGAATTTGTTGATAGCTTTTGACATATGCTGAAACATAGTAAAAGCCCACTGCTATCTAATCACTCTATAGACAGACGTCTAAATATCCAAACTTGGCTCCTGTTTAAAAGCTAAAACAATTTCTAATTACATGGTGGGCCAAAACAAGTTCCGAGAGTTTTTGTAAATACTTTTTAGAAAAAAAAAGGTCGGTTAGTATGGCTCTGTAATGCCCAACGTTGATCGGAATGTAGTTTCCAGACTAATTTTCAAGGAAAAGTGGTCAAATGATCGATAATCCACAATCCCAAATAATTTTGCAATCTCTGGATCAATCACAACAACCACGTAGGGGCTTTTCGAGCTCCAGATACATCAATTTTGTTTGTTAGCGTAGTTGTTGTCCTCGATTGATGATTTTTTCGCTCGAATTCAAGCTGCTCTAAAGCCCGAACTTCGAAATGTTAAGGAAGGGGAAGGTCATGCCTTTTCTTCTTGGGTCACAACCTTTACGGGAATAAGTCAAGATTTTTAAGCAGAATTCTGTTCAGGCTATCGCGTACAATGATGAGCTGTTGAGATCGATGGCGAGTGTTGAGATCGACATTCTCGTCAGTGTGCACCGTAAGTTATCCACTAGCATTAAATTTTCCCACAAACTTGCGTACAACAAGCGCAATGGGTGCTTCATTTCGACCAAAACTGGTTTTCAAAAAACCCACTGTTTGGGCTACACGTGATTCAATTTGGAAATAAGTTTTCAAAAGCTTTCCCGATCTTTTTCAACCGTAAAGTGACACATTTCGTTTCGCTGAGGTATCAACCTGACTTTCTATCAATATTTTATTCGGTAAACACCTATCAGTGTAAAAAAAAAAACCTATGATTTGAAACAAAACGACTATATGGCCAAGCCGTTGTAATATTTTTTTAACCAGATACGTAAGCTGTTTTATTTTTGATGTAACCAAACTCTGTTGTTGTTTTTAGCTGCAAGAGCAAATTCGTGTATTGTATTTTAATAAAGTTTGCTAAAGGCCTTAAAAAGTGACATACAAATTGTTATGTATTATTGTCCTCCGTTGACTATCTACAAGAGCTCTTTGAATCTTTTACCGAGTCACATCAGAACCGACGCCAATAACTCATGCCTTTCGATGCAGCAAATGTGTTCTTTTACATCACCGCTTACTCAAATGAAATTCTGTTTCTCTTTTTGCCATTTACCTTTTGCACATTCTCTTCGTCGTTCTTTGGTCTTGTTGTGTGTTCCCTCCTCAAACACGCCACATGATTTTCAACACAGCTCAACTTCGCCCACGATACTTCACCCTACATCCACATCTACACCATCCATCCGAGCAACACAACACCGCAATTTAACTCGTTAATTTCCTGTTCCCGCTCACAGGACACCTCCCCCCATCATCGCAGGACTCCATCATCACCTTTGTTCCCATTGTCACTCGCAGGCCATCCCCCTTGATTAATGGAACTTTATGAAGTTACTTCAGCAGAGCTTCAAGTCGAGTAGTCCTCCTGCCCTTCCTCACCCGCGGGGGCAATCATTAAATTGAAAGTACATTAATCACAAAAGTTAATGGCATACATCTTCCCCTTCAAAAGAGTCTCCTTTGTCTGCGGCAGCGTATTAGGGAGTCAAGCACCTACCGGAGAGAAAGAGAGATATAATATTTGCCTGCGTAATTACGCACTGGAATAACAGAATCGAAACGAACCCTCTCTGGGTAATTTGTTTAGACTTTTTGAAAGGAGCCGGTCGTCCGAAGAGCCATGTGTTGTCGTTGTCTGTCCTCCGAACAATGGAGCGGCCGGCAGACGCTCAACTCGACGTAATTAATTAGGATTTCAATTTCAATTTAAAGCTCTAAGGGCTCTAAGCAGTTGATGAAACCCTTTGACATTGTTTTCCTTCCACTCCCACAGGTACATCCTCTCACTGGCGCTGGCTGATCTGCTGGTCATCATGACAACTGTCCCGCTTACGTCGACCGTGTACACCGTCGAGTCCTGGCCGTGGGGCAGCTTCCTCTGTACCCTCTCCGAGTTTACTAAGGACGTCTCCATCGGGGTGTCGGTGTTCACGTTGACGGCGCTTTCCGGAGACCGTTACTTTGCCATCGTGGATCCTTTGAGGAAGTTTCACGCACACGGTACGGAGAAAAGGACTTCAATATCTTTCAGTTCTTTAAACTCTTAAATTGTACTCTGTTTCTGTGGGTGTAGGTGGCGGTAAACGTGCCACGAGGATGACGATTGCGATAGCGATTTCCATCTGGATACTGGCGATGATTTGCGGTGTGCCCGCGCTAATTGGAACCAACGTTAAGGTGAGTAAATCGATAAAGGTGCGGGCGGGGGTGGTGGGCTGCCACAAGCCGTCCGGATTGCTAATGAAGTGCTTCTCTTTTCCCATTGTAACCGTCACGCAGAAGGTGGACATTAACAGCAAGAAGTCCTTTTGCTACTGCTACCCGTTCCCGGAAGACTGGGGCCCCCACTACGCCAAGTCAATGGTGCTTTTGAGGTTTTTGGTCTATTATGCGGTGCCGTTGGTGATAATTGGAATCTTTTACGTTCTGATTGCACGTCATCTCGTCTACACGGCCAGCGTGCCGGGCGAGGTGCAGGGAGCTGTTCGGCAGGTGAGTGGGGGGGAGAATTGAACTATTTTAATGTTATTTTATTTCGCAAATTCTAAGGGTGGGGAAGTTCTTTGAGGTCTTTGTTGCCGGGATACGTCTGCTCTATTTGCGGTCCTTTGTGAATCGACTGGGAGGAGTGTGGAAAGCTGTTGGGTTCACTTTTGAGTGAAATGTGTCAATTCGTTTGTGTTCTGTATTTGACGTCCAGGTCGCAGGCCGTGTGTCTTTTCGGTGGCTAATGAATAGTGAGATTTGTTGTTTGTGGATGTTTTATGACAGGCCTGCTTTTGTTCAGTCTCTTAAAGATTCTTAGAAAAGTAATAACTTAAAGCATCGGAGAAGCACGAACTTCGTTATCAAACTTGAGGCAGTTGTTAAAATTGTATAAGCTTCGACGGCAGTAGGTCGATAGGTTTGTAATAATTCATATTTTATACAATATCTCTATTATGCTAGAAACCAAAAAGAAAAAAGTTTGAGAAACATAAGCTAGATGCAAGTTATTAAAAAATACAACCAAATTTTATCGAGAAAAGTGTTGTAGTGAGTAAACTAGATTCCTGAAACTAATTTAATTTCATTTCGAAATCAAATCTCGGTTATCATTTGCATCTTTCGAGACTAAGTATTGGCCACACTTAAGAAACATGAAAAAAAAGCATTACAAGGTCGTCCTTGTAAGCTCAATAACGGGGAACAAAGAAAAAGAAGAAAACAATTTTGAAGTTGAAGAATTTTGAAGTGTACCTATAGTCAAAAGATCACGGGTTGTGCAGCTTTGTGGTTGCATAACTTTCTTATTCATTCATGCAGAAGGCACTGCCTCTCAGAAGACGAGACTCCCGATTTCAGACGCTGAAATTGGCAAGCGTAGGTTCTTGGATCCTTAAAAAATTTCCTTTTTTTTGTGAATTAAATACACTTTCAAAACGAAAGACTTCTGTTTTCTTCATTCATTTCGTTTTTTGTAGCGAAGTCTGTTTGTAAAGCTGATCTTCATGGCATGAAAAAATGTATGTAAAACATACGCTCATGTCTTTTTTTTGCATTAGGGAAGGGCGGACCTTTGGCGGCCATGATTATTTTACTGTTAAGTTTATTACAATTAATGCCAAATCATTATGAGACTTTAGCAATAAGCAATACGTTCAAGTGTAAACGTGCGTTCACTTCAAATTCGACTCTTCATAGTTAATTGTCCTTATTTAAATTCGATAAGCAGTCGATTGAAATCTGTCCGTCTATGTGACGCGAAACTGCCCATGATTTTCACACATGTTTGCGAGAGTTTGCATTACGAAATGAAATAGCCGATTCCTTGACGTAAGTGTTATCGGCCATTTTTGCGATGTTAATTGCTCGCCTTGGACCTGCGATTTGTACTCTTTTTTGTGGGGATCCATGAAGGGCCGATGATGTGCCAGCAATCCGGAAACTTAAATTCAAATCATCATCCAAGAGCTACCGCCTGAACATCAACAAGGTCTTGGAAAATTAGAATGATAAAATGCGCTGCTGCGAAGCCGGCAGAGGCGTTGTACGACGTTGTATTCCACAATTGATGGAAATGAATGCTCTTCCCAGTAAAACCATAATGGACAGAAAAATTTAGTTTTGTTCTTTTTATTGCATTTTTTTTTTTTAAAGAAACCTGTATTTCGTCCACCCTGTGTACATCGCCTCACTCAGCCAATGATCGCACAGATTCAGCACAAGTGTGTATAGGGCATTAATCCACCTAAACCAAAATACTCTATCCTTAGTTTTGCTGGGTTTTTATGTATAACAACATAAAAAAATGTAGCCACTTATGAAAACAATCGATGCTCCAAAGCCGGATCTATTAAAATTTAAACTTCTTAATTGCGTACGGTAGTGTTAAGTTGTGATATTGAAATAGATAGGTCTTAAAAATGTCCACTTCCACTTGTTCTACTGCTTGCACACTATATTTTATTCAGATTTTTTTTGCTATCATTTTTGATCGATGACCTTAGCATACAGTATACTCCACTGATGTTCACATTCTTGTTATCGTTTTTCTTAAAAAATTGTACATCTACACACTTATTGTTGACTCTTAACCAAATTAGAAATCAAAATCTAAGTCCTTCTCCTCTAACTTAGCTGCCACATCTAAATCTCTCAATCATTTCTTACCAAACCAGGTGCGGGCTCGTAAGAAAGTCGCTGTCACTGTGCTCGCCTTCGTGGTGATCTTCGGCATTTGTTTCCTACCATATCACGTCTTCATGCTGTGGTTCTACTACTGGTAAGTCCAACACATTCTCCTGTCCTCCTCAACGGTAAGTGACTCAAATCTAATAATTTTCTCAGGCCAACATCCCAACAGGACTACAACGCCTTCTGGCACGTGATGCGCATCGTCGGCTTTTGCCTCTCGTTCGCCAACAGCTGCGCCAACCCAGTGGCGCTGTACTTCGTCAGTGGCGCCTTCCGCAAGCACTTCAATAGGTATTTGTTTATAAACTATAATCCAGACGCATGACATATGTTTAAAGTTTATTTGTTAACGCAATAAAAAAATAAGAAACTCAAGTGCTGTAAATACTCGACTCAGAGACGCTGAGAGCTGCAGACAGATATCGAACTTTTTTTGTAGATTCTTAATCCTTCCGCTTCTATTCTTTGTGTGTGTATGTGATGTCGATGTTTGTTCTTAATTCATGTTCCTTCTTCAATTCGTGTGCAAAAACAAGACAAAGTACAAAGGAAAATAAAAACCAAAAAAAAAAAAACAAATTTTAATAAAAAACAAAACAAAACAAAGATACGCTAGCAAACTTAAGAGATACTTTTTGCACATTTATGTAGATATTTGTTTTGTCAAGGAACTGCGGCCGGAAGGAAGAAGCGCGCTGATACTTTAGGCGCTCGAGATACGTCACTAACGAGTACTGCATCGCGAAGATACAACTCAAGGCGTTCGTATCACCAGAGCACAATAAGACGGTAAGTGTTTTGTTGTTTGTAATTCATTTCGTTTCGTTTGAGGGTTGGCTGCACTTGTGCTCGCACTGGTGTCGCCAAAAGAGGAAACCTGGAGGTTGTGGGGTGATTTTTGTAGCATTAGAAAGTGTTTTCAGTCTTTTGTAGCTCCCATAAACTTGAGAAATTACGTGTGGAATTTTGAGGTTAACTTAATTCATTGTTTTCACTTAACTCTGACTTATGTAGAGACGATGAAAGAGCAAATCGATTGCTTTCATGAACCAATAAAACAATTTCTATCGGCTTTTTGAAGCCCTTCGAAGCTCAAAGATTACAGATAATTTTTTATCTAACCTCCAAAACGTATTCACTTCACTTTTGCTTCTCGTGGGTTCACTTCAGACGCTATTGAACATCGAGAGACTTGTTTTAAAGTTAAACTTTGCCAGTCTTTTCGGCAGTCCAGTTCAAAAATAAATTATTTCTATCCATTTTTGCTGTCGAAATTAAATTTTGATACGTGGCATTACGATATTAATTCCCATTTTTTCCTTCAAAAATTATACTTCACCCTTAAAATTAACCCTCCCAATTAATTTCAGACTCCAAGAAACAACTGTGACAATGCTGCCAAATGGCATGAACGGCACTGATGGTGATTGCGATTATAATACACATTACCGTCATGAACATAATCTCATGTGAGATTGGGCGAAAAAAACAAAATTCAATGAGATTGTTTTATAAAAGGAAAACAGGAGAACACAAAAGAGCAGGGACTAATAATTCTAGAACCAGAATTGAACAGAAGCGACCGGAAAAGTTGCACCTACAAAACAAAACTTTAACTTTAACTATGTCCTAACGAAAATCTAAGCAGCTAAAACAAAACAAACAAGAAAATGTTATAATAATAAGTAAAAGAACTTATATTTCCTTTTTTTTTTTTCAGTTTTTGTAAATAGTCGCAATGTGTGCGGACAGATGTGTGTTTTTTGATCGCATTTTGTACTGTAAATTTGGCTAAGAATAAAAAAAGTCTATTTGTTGTTGTAAACTGTGAAACAATTTGAATAAAATAATGAAAAGTAAGAAACTAAAAGGAATATTTTTGGTTTTGAGGTTGGACAGGGAGTACGATAAGTCTAACCCTTCGACTTCGACAAAGGTAAGTTTTATTTTTAGGACAACATGTCAATAGATACCTCTCAAATAAGCCCGACATATAATAAGACCTGACAAGACGATACTGGAGGCCTGTCCGAATTCATGATTTGACAATCTTGTGCCTAAGAACTATGTAAAACAAGAAGAAAAAATGTCCACCCTAAGAGGAATATCGGACTACCTATGTATTGCGAAGAATGTTCTTTTGCATCGACTAAAGCCGAGAAGACTCCAGCAATATTTAACGAACATAATTGTACCTGTACCTACGACTTAAATTCATCATGACTTAGATTCATCAAAGCAATCGCCACATGATGCATTCAATAACGTTTTTATAGCGACCGCACTATGAGAGGTAATTTAAGCTCACTTTGGCAATTCGACTTCATTCGCTTCTTCCGTTTGCCTGGCTATGGCTAACTACACCTTGTTTATAGAAATTAGTTTCTAATAGATTGAAAAAAACTTTTCATCCCCTTTGCACTACTCTCAGACAATCAATCAATCCTCTAATTCGATGGCTTTAATTAAATTTAAAAAAAAATAACGTAGAGAACTTGAAAGACACAAGCGCAAATGATTCTCTTCAAAAAATTATAATAAAAGTGAAGGGTTCTTAGTGACAAATGAGCATTTTTGTCATCGTCTGATGATGTGCAAACAATAATACGAAAAGACATGATGACGACAGAGACAAGAAGTTGAGAAATGCGATGAAATAATTTACATTGTTACTGAAATAAAACGACTTGCATTTATCACGGCGACGCACGAGAGTTTCTGGATCAACAATTCAATTAATTGCTGAGACACGTACGTGGAATTGTGTGAACCAGAATTTTGAGTCTTTCGATTTCCGTAAATCATTTTGATGAAAATGGAGGAAGCCTTCTATTTTATTTAAATTGTTCGAAGAGAATCATTTGCGTTTTCATGTCCTTCAAGTTCTCTAAGTGAATCTTTTCAATTCAACTAATCCAGAAAATTGTATAGCATGAATTCCCAAAATATCTGCGGAATACTCTACAATCAAATCTAACTTGTAAATTCTAAATTAATTTCGAAGGATCCATTACCTGTATATGGCTACAATAAAAACTAAGAATAATATTTCTAGGGTAGAAACTATATGGGTAATAATGAACACAAAAGCAAAATTTTACTTATTTCTAATTACGTGCATGGCACTGTACATAACTATTCAAATATCACGATCATAGATACTCTATTTACTAAAAATTAATTCAACTTTAATTATTCATTTGCCATTGTTCGACTAACTCCTGCTTAAACATTTCACAAATCATTTCATGGTTTTCTGTTTCAACTTATTTAAATACTTATGTGTATTAGATCTAGTATATTGTAATATTTTCGTCAAATTATGAGTCAATATTATTGGCACTCAGGGCAAATAGAGTTAGCTCAGAGTTTTTTTTTTATTGTTATCATCATTAGTGTCGTAACAGCTGTGCTCGCTATAATGTTGGCACATGTGAAGGGGACCTACCGTTTATTGCCGGTTGCGAATAACGAATTGCGAAAGCTTTCCGTAACAGAAGTACTCCAGGAGAATTGTCAGTCGTTCGCTGGAGTTGGGGCGGCGAAAAATGTTTGCGATGTTTTTTTCCCCGAGCTGGATTCGCACTAACCAACTAAGCCATAGCGTTACTTCACTTTTTCTTTTTAATGGCCAGCAAATTGACTAAAATTCAATGAAATGTCTATTGAATATGCCAATTTTGGCCTAAAAATCGATGAAAAGACTTGAACAGCGAAATCGCCACCACCAGCATAGCACGTGAAAGCCAAATCTAAAAAAAAGAGAGATCATAAAATAATAATAGCGATTATTCAAGACATATGTTCCAAACAGTGTCTGTGGCACCCGTGGCCGACTTTCTCGAAGCGTCAGAAACGTCATTCACACATTTTTCTTGGTCCCACTTGCTCGCTGTATACAATATGCAGGATCGGATCAAAAATGTGTCAAGCTGATGTCTTTAAATCAGCAGCATTCATTATTAAATAACAGTTTACCAAAGCACCATAATTAATTCAAATCTATACTCTTAAATCTCGAAGTCCATCTACCAATGCAATGCAGACCACATCCGGTTTCTACCAGCGCTTTCGTCCTTATATTGCTGAGGCTACCGACATTTTATGACGAGTCACCACACGCTGCTCCTCTCCCTGTATTACTTCCCGGCTTTTTATGTCCCAAAAGACAAACGAAACACATAAGGTATTTCGTCACAAAAGTCCACATTACATTCAGGTTTTTTTTTGTGCACATTTCCAAAATAAACAAACACAACACAACACTTTCCAGAATCCATGTAATCAGACAGCACGCGTGACTCGCGCGAATTGTGCAAATGCTGTCACCCCTCATCGCCGCCCCTATCGTGGGGCTTATCTGCTTCGCCCCGTCATTTCGCCACTTCGGCTGCCATTAACATTCCCATCAACTAGGTTTTCAGTTTTTTCTTTTTTTTATCAGCAAATCTCAGCTCAGCGAAATAATCGCGGTCCATTTGAAAATCGCTTAGCTGTGAGTTTTGACATTGTTTAGTTTTCAAACGATCGCCATTCGAGTACTCGGTGCTTGCATAACTCCGTCTAGAAAAAATCGAAAATTGTATTAACCTAAAACAACTCCCTTTTTTGCATTTATTTTCGGTTTGCGTAGTTGTAGATGTTCATGTTAACAACATTGCGTGTTGTGTTTTACTTTGTTCCATTCCTGTATCTGGTGTATTATCTGCAGTTCGCCTTTTGGCAACTGCAGCTGACGATGGAGATGCTGGAGGAGTTTTGGAGGATCGGCCCCGACGCAAAGATGCTTATTGTGTTTTTAGCTTAGATTGAGGATGACTGTGAATTTGTTTCTAGAACTACATCGTGAAATAAATTATGTGGATGTAAAGAAGTTTGTGTATGTGTTTTTTTTTCTGTGAGAGCATCGTTGGAAAGTAGCCAGAAAAAAATTATCTCGATGACTCGGCGTCTTCTTTAAGAGCTTAAGGTGACCTTCAATTTGAAATGTCTTCTTTTTTTGTGACGCTGTCTAGCAAAGCCGTACGATGTTGC
The DNA here is from genome assembly GCA_905187475.1 of Syritta pipiens. Classification (NCBI taxonomy): domain Eukaryota; kingdom Metazoa; phylum Arthropoda; class Insecta; order Diptera; family Syrphidae; genus Syritta; species Syritta pipiens. Next base: position 69,712,403 of record LR994571.1, read on the forward strand.
GGTCTGGAATTTCATGAATGCACTCAAATCACTGCACAGTGGGGGGATTAAAAACTTGCATAGATTCGCTAAGTTGTTGTTTGGGATTGCTACAAAAATATAATGATGGTGTGAAATAACAAAAAAGTGTACGCGATGTAAAATAAAATAAGAAACAATTTGAAAGTGTTTGGATGCAAATTTTCAGCACGTGTAGGACAAATCAGTGATCTTGGGTACTATTCTTGTACGGAAAATAAAGTCCTTTCAAGTACCATATTAGCACTGTAAAAACCAACTCGTTTAATTTCATCGGCCAGACACATGTTCTGATCGATTGGAGCTCTTAAATTTGCTGATTTGTAAAAGAATCACGCAGAACATGCAGAGTACATACATGAACAACAACAAGGATTCATAATAATCAATATTCAAAGTCCAATGAAATCCATTTCTTAAAAGAGCTGTCCTGCCAGTCTGTTCCTTAGTAAAAGGCGAAAGATTAATTCTTATTTTCAAAATCGTTTCCTTTCGAATAAGTATGTGAGGAATGCTCTCAATAAAGCAAAGACGTATGTATAGGTTTACCGCTTGATTTACAATATCACCTACGGTGGCTAATGAATTAGAAAACTTCGAGAGGAAAATCCTAAGCTTCTGCCGTGGTAAATTTAGAAAACCTGATAAAAAATGGTTCTCAAACAAAACATTATATGAAACTACCAATGTAACGCCGATCGCTAATGATATACCAGATTAACCTACTTTTTAATGAACTAGAACGAATCAGCTTCCACCCCAATCGCCTGATTGGATCCTTGATGGACTTAAATATTTCGAGTAGTATCTATCTTTCTTATAATTCATAGATCAGTCTCACTAGTGAGACCTGACGTAGATGGCGAACTCACATTATCTTTTTACAAGAAAGAATTACCATCAACTCTAAGAGGATAATATGACAACTAGAGAGCTTAGGGTAAACCTTTGTTTCATCAGTATTCCCAAAAGCTTCTTTTGAATATATAGTATGGAATAATTAAGAAATTTCGGCACTAATGAATCGGCAAGCAATATGTATATGTGTATTTAAAAAAACAATTATAGCCTTGTGCACCCCACAGTTTCAGTTAAGTTTATTTCTAGTCATTAGTCTTATGAAAGCCAATAGAACAAAGCTGGACATGTACGTCGGGAGCAAGCGTACACAAAACAGAATAAAGGTGTAAAGCCTACTGTGTTAAATTATTTAAATATTTTCCCTTATGATAATGTTTAAGCTAGACATATCTTTAAGTCAGCCATAATAATTAAGCTTTGTAATGTAAGGAAATCAGTTGTAATATTTGCCTCAATAAACCTCAAACTTCAACTTCCACTTCTGCCAGTCTGTTAGTATAACTTTTCGACTGCAATCGTCAACTCTTCGACGCACACGTCTTTTAATGAATTTTTCTCAAAGAAATAACCCGTAACTTTTTTGGCTTAATTTGAAATATCCATTCTTTGCACTTAAATGAGTTAGGCGCCACTTATATCTGTATGCGAATTTTTTCTCAGCTATTATCATACCATATTCCAACTATAATCCGAATTCAGTGTTGTTAGTTATTTCTCTTTCTCATAAAATACTAATGAATAAATAAATTTCCTAGAAATCGTTACTTAAAAATAAAAAACAGAATTACCAAGGTCAGTTTCAGTTTTTGAATTTCTAGATCCGATTAAGTTTGAAAAGGGATTTTTGGAAAAATCCGAGTGTTTATAATCCATCCCAGTGAGTTTCTCTCAGAAATTCTAGTCGCTTTTTATGGTTTTGAATGTTGAACAAGAACAAGTTGTACCCATGGAAGTAAAAATTTCAACATCCAGCTGACTGGATGTTGAAAGTAAACAGTTTTAGCCAGTTGATGGATTACGCCCAAAGAGAAGTAGATATTTGCATTCAAAGGATTTCCAATAACAGGGTAAAGTTATATGGTAAGCTTAACGATTAGCAGATCGCTCTCTGCAGAAGTTCATGGTTTGGGTTGAAAAAACAATTTTAGTCAAGCCATTTTGAAGCCTGGTGTTGAAGTTTAATGGAACTAATATGGGTACTTTTTTTTTTATCTTTTTGACAACAATTTACCGGCGAATGCAAATTTTGCCTAAATGATGGAACACATTTTACTTTAAATCGCATTTTCCACATTTCCTTTAAATAAAATCATAAAACTCTCTATTATTGTCTTAAAGGTCATCCGCGAATGCCTCAGTGTAGATCTGCTGTAAGAACAGTCTCGATGTAAATACGTTCTCCTCCATGACGTCCTGCAACGACCGTCGGGCATGTAGAAAGGTTAAATTGTGTTTCACCAACGAGAGAATCCTTTGAAATCAGTCATAACAAATAACAGCTTCATCCAAAAAACATTCTCCCATCACTCTTCGCCGAAAGGAGGGAGCCCGATGGCAAAAGCCAATCGTCCATTTTGTGGTCTCACAACGAAACGATTCATCGCGAAATTTTGTTATTCAAAACCATCAAGAATGACCTTCCACCAGCCACAATGCTTCATTTTAAATTTTTCCTTTTTTGAATTAAACTGAAAAGTTGATATTTTTTGCTCGTGAACATTTTTATTGAATTCCAGTAAAATTATTTTCATTGATTTACCAGATAGACAGTATTTTATATATGATATTTTGCATTTACAAAACGATTATTTATCGTTAGAGTTTTTATCATTTGCATTTACATGTAGTTATTGAGGAATTTGCGAGGAATTTTAATATTTACAGCAGTAAATTTAAATTAAGAGTGAAGTGGGAGAGGGTGGGAGTGTTCGATAAAGAATTTCATTGGAAGGTGCAATAATAGTTCAGTAAAAGTGTTGGGTGAAGTAGCTCCTTTGCAGGAAAGTCCTGGAGGGCAACATGAGCGATAGATGCACTTCTTCGAAGCTATTTAATGAGACACTAAGTTGCAGGTTATTGAAATTTCGTAACTGTCAGAACTGTGAGCTTACATGCTCGAAAGGTTCAGGAGGGACAGGTAAACGGGTACGTTTTGGATGATTAATAACATGCTGGGGATAGGATACTACAGGAAATTACTTTGTTCGATGCAAGAGAAGTTTTTTAGGTGTGTAGGAGGAAATTTCGTATACCTCCTATGGTATGGGAGAAAAAAGGCTGATTAGTCGACTAGTGCATCAGACGAAAATGAACAGAGGTGAGTTCGCATTTAAAATAATTTATACCAGACTGAAACATCTCTTGGTGGCTTTAGAGCAATGATATACAAAATTGTGAACAACAAGCCGGACTCTTTTTTTTTAAATTTCTGGGTTAATTTTAAATAGAGAGAAACAGACGAAATTGATTACATAATAATATTTGTTGCATAAGCTTTGTGATTAAAAAAAACTACTTGAATTTAATAATTCATTTTTCTCCATATTGCGTCCAATAATAACTCTCTTTTACGACACTTTCGCGTACCTAAATAATAACCGCCATAAGGATTTAAAAAAAAATGGTCTGTTTCAGATAGCCAATGTTAGTTTAGAATTTGTGGTCTTTATTTAATGAATTAAACTAAAGTCGGTTTCTAAAAAATGAATAAATAAGTTTTTTCTCTCTGAAACTTTGAAAAAAGCAGGACGAAAAGTAAGTAAGTAAAATACATCACAAAATTATTCGTAAATGTATTTTTGCTTTTCATCAGATGAAATTAACCAAATTTCAATTAATAATTTGTTCGAGGGACACTTCCTGAAACTCATTCAAGGCGAGTTAGAAGAAATTAATGATTTCCTTGGTAAGCCATCGCTAATAAAAACAAAAAGGTTGCATAACTGACGGACACTATAAAAAGTTGGAGTAGTACAATAAATATGGCTCTTTACATCATTCTGCTCCGAAACTGCGCCATTCGATTTTGTATTATTACGATCGTACAACATTTTCAAGCTGCAAAAAAAAGTTCCAAAACTTTAAACATATAGTCGAATCCCTCTAAGTCGAATTGCAACCTTACTCGAATTTTGTGCCACAATTTCGCATCCCCTTAATTTTTTATAAAAAAAAAAAACAACATCCACTAAGTCGAGCTCCCTCTAAGTCGAAAATCCCTCGAACTTCAATAAATTCTTTCGACTCTTGGGCTATTTTCAATTCCTCTAATTCGATTCTTTTTCTTTTGCAGAAAAATAAACAGGAATGTCCTCTCGCAACTTGTATCAAGCAGACACACTTCGACTGTTTCAAGGAGTGTTTCATTTTACACAATTTTACTGACAGACACTTGCATTTTGTCACCTTGTATTTTCAAGAATTTTTAGGTATTGTAACTTTCAATCAACTTACGTTAAATAAAGAGGTATGTTTTATTATTGACACGTTGAATGCCATGGGAGTCACCGGTGACCGGCACTACGCGTGTTCGCAAATGGCGTGGCATTCAAAGTGTTAAGACATAAAAACGTGAACAATTAAAAAGAGTGGGAATAAAAAAAAACACGAGGAAAATTGAAACCATACCGAGGATACTAAGTTTTTTCCATTTTTCGGCGTTTGTCAAACTACCACGTCAGGTTAATCAACTGAAGCAAAAATCAAAGAATTGTGAAATATCGACTGTCGTTGGAATCGTTGCAGAAAATCGTATTCCTTAGTCAAGCAACCGCTCTAAATCCTGGACAGAGACGAATAAAAATGCAGTGATAAAAATTCCACAACTCCTTTAAATACTCCTTCACTTTCGTTTGCCATAAACCCCGAACGGCATCACCCAGGTTCAACGCAAGCTACAGATTCGATTAAACCACTCAGCCACTCGTCTGAATGCCCTGACACATTCAATCAACTTCCAGCCATAATCTGTGGCATTGAACACCATCGAATATGAATGAAATATCCGATTAAAGGATAATTAATGAGCCATTGAATCATCACTTGCAGGATGCGAAAACTTCTGCTTCTCGTTCTCCTCCTGACAACGACGTCGTTGTAATTACCCCCAACAAAGTGCGACTCACTCTCCCTTCCCCCCGACCAGTCATAAAATGTAATTAAAAGAAAAGTGTTGGTAAATATCGACTTAACACCGAATCATCGCCAAGAGCCAGCCCGAAGGAGACACGACCGCTCGCTCATCGCATGTCCTTGTCCGACATTCAGCTGTGTCATCGAAAAAAGGAAAACCATGACAACTGACAACTTTTTACAACTTTCGATACAATTCACCAACGGAAATGAAATCATTTCGAGACAAGTTAAAGAAAGTCCATTAAAAAGAATCATTCTCACTCCTGATGCAGTAAGTGGGTGGGTGAGGAAGGAAAAAAAGTCCCGATTACGATTATACTTACAACAGGAAGTATAATTCACCTTTTCTTCTGGAGTCCTGTCGCATCGGAAGGACGTGTGACGACGTGCGACTTGGGGTAGAGTAATCCAATTTTTTTATGAGATTAGGAAGGAGGGAGGCGCATTGATGAAGATTACGACGTAGAAGCATCGAGATTGGCGAAGTATATTGAGACGAGCCATTCTGATGGAATGGAAAATCTGCAATTACGAGGATGTGTGTGGGGATTTGCGATTTTTGTTGGTCTTTACATTGGAATTAGCTTTTGAGGAGCCGTGTTAATGGCACGATTAGGTTTGAGAGGGGGTGCCTTCAGGGGGGTTGATTTTCGGATAAGGCGGCAGTAAGGACTTTATGGATATGTCATGCAGAAGAATAGAAAAAAAGGGAAAAATGTGAAGGGTGCTTTAATTTATTTTTTGTCGTCAAGAAGTCAGTCCAGAAGTATGTAAAATCAAGACAAGTTTCTACATATTAACTGTGTGAATTAAAAAAAAACCATATACGAATGCGTCATAGGAGGTGATTAACCTTTTAATGCTCGATGTTGCTTATAGGCAACAAAATATATTGAAACTTCTTCCCGTAGTTAGAGTTTCTCTCTTAGTAGGTTTATTTTTGTCAATGTATGATATGTTGTGCAAAGTTGGTGGTAAATATTTTATTATGAGTACTAATAATTTATTATAAGTTACTGATCACTTTGTGGCTGCTTTGGGTTCAGTGTACACTCAAACAACCTTGCCTAGTTATTTCGGGCATGAAAGGATTAAGTAGTGTCTCATTTTGTTGGTCCATTTGACAGCTTGAAACGTAATTTGATTTAATGTCTCTTCACAATGAGACGATGGAAAATTTTAAAAATTCGTTGAAAAAACATCACTTACATTTTAATTTACACGCCCAACATTTTTCTAACAATTAAAAACCATGTACAATTCGAATTTTAGGCTGCTGTCTCATTCAACTGTCTTCAATGAAGGGAAAAGAACATGATTCCGTTTTTGAGTAGAACTCATCCACTTTGGCGCATCTTAATCTGTCCAATGACTCAGATCACCTTAAGCAGTCTAGGCATAAAGGTTTTCAAGGCTAAAAACTATCAGTTTCTGTGTAAGACAAATCTCTCCAAGACGTTGAATGAAGGTGCAGTCAATAAAAAGAAAGACTTTCACTTCCTCACCCACTTACACTTTCACTAAAGTTTAACAGCGATTTGACCAATGTTGTTTCATTGTAAGCCTAAAAAATAAAGCCAAGAGTTCAAAACTAGATTTGTTATGCTTTTGTGTTAAATTTTACCTTTAAGTATTTTGTCGTTTACTTTTTACTCAATTCGTTAAGAATTTTATGCCATTCTTGCATTCAAATTATCAAATCCATTTTACGAATCCTTAAATGTTCAAATCCTACCTCCGACGCCGGTTTTTAATGGAAATGGTTTTTATTTTTATGCGTTTTTGGGCCACTGTGTTCAAATAAATGTGAACTGCAAAGGCTAGTTTGATGAGTTTGTTTGAAAAAGCCATTGCAAGAAGCAAATTGAGTTTCAGTTTTAAATTGAAACTTATATTTAGGTAAAATATGCAATGGAAGACGGAAATAAGAAAGTCGAATTCTTTCTTTTATCTATGATTTCCTATATACAGTATATACAAGATATCACGCCGTTTCATTTCCGTGTTTATATGAAAAGTATGGGAACTTATAAAACAGGAATTTGGGAGAATACTTTCTTATAAACGTATGATTTTTTTTGTAATGTGTAGAATTCTGTGAAAATACGTTTCGAAATGCCGTTCTCATATCATTTACTTTCTTATAAAAAATGTTCTTATATAGAATTTTTAGGTACATTGGAAAGAGCATGGTGTTTTAGAATGGGTGCCTTATAAGAGTGTCTTTCTTATATAGAATGTTCTTATATTCGTCATCTGCTGTATTTGCCTGGCTGTATTCAGAAATAGCTTTAAATTTTTCTTTTACCTGTACGTAGTGTTTCCTCAGAGCAACAATTATGAATGGTTTTCCAAAATTTTTGAATTTCAAGACTGAAACGGTGATCACCGTTTGATGCATTATATTTCTCAAAAACTAATATCATACATTTTACACAAAAAAGAATGTCATTAAAAATCATGCAAGCAAATTTCACAAAGTGCGGATATACGTGTTTCTTTTTTACAAATCAGAATAATCAGCCGCCATTGCCAGTAGGAATTAGTAAATTAATTTCTTGATTCTTTATTCTGCTTGATCTCAAATTCTGCCTAGTAAAACAAAACGAAAAGCAACAGAATAAAAGGATATACATACGTTATCAAACAAAATTGCTTGTTTTATTAAATTAAATTTATTAAATTTCATCGTTCGATGAAAAATTTCTTCCTCACTTTCTTAATTCCTTAGACAAAAAAAAAAAAATATAAACATTAAACCTTTTTCCTAAAAAAAAAAAAACATTCTTTAAGCACAAAAAGTCGAAAAATCACCCCTTACCTTTTTATATAAAAGATGGCCAAAAATGTTAAAATAAAAGTAAAACAGAATTTAGTTAAAAATGTCACGTTCGTAACTTTTCCGTCGTCCGCTACAAGCAAAAACGTCAGCTTTCTACGGGGTTTGTTCTGAATTTTATAGAATCACAATGCTACTCTAATGTGGTAAAATAATTAAATTTTCGCGAGGCCCATGTTAACTTGCAAATTGCATACCTCGTTCGTTTTAACTTCATCCTAGCGGGCATAGAAACTGACAAAACTAAACTCCCAACTCTGGAAAAAACGACACGAAATGGAGGTAATGGTTTTGTTCTGTGAACGAAAAAAAAGTTCGTTAAAATATGTCGTCACTTATGGTCGACTAACTCGACATTCAGAACTGTGGGCTTATTTAAAGACCGTGTCATATATTCTCGGAAGTTTTTACCATCACAAAATAATCTTATTCAATTTGTCTTTGTTCTTCCATAAGAGCATTTTTTTCAGGTTCGTGTAGAACTCCAGATGAGATATTGTAACTATTACTGTTAAATTTTCCCATGTTATACTAGTATGTGTACTGAATAGACGTGATTAGTGTTTGCTCTCGACATTGAAACCTTTTCTACCCGTTAAACTTTGTAAATAAAGTCGTAATTGTGCATATATCGCATATCGGTGTTCCTTCATCATCTTTATCAGTCGTTTGTTTAATTAGTGAATATTTAACGTCTAAATAATCACTAAAATAAAATAAAAAAACAAAAACAAAAAAAAAAAACAATTTGTGCCGACTGTTAGAACGCTCGTTTTCGTTTTCCGCTATGGCAACCAGACTACAGGCACTCAAAGAGAAAAACTCTTTAATTCTCACTCCGGACAAGCCATCAACATCGAACCCACCCAAACCACCACAACAACCGAACAAGGGAGAAAAATCTGCGAAACTATCGGATCAGCTCAAGGATCTTGAAGTGAGTTTGGTGAGAAAATTCAGTTCGCTACTATCTGAGTTTGAAACCAAAATAAGAAAAGAAATTGGTGATACCATAAGCACACTGAGTTCGAGATTGCAGCAGTGTGAAGGCGAAATCTCTGAGCTGCGAGAAGAGAACATTAAAATGAGAGAGAAATTAGCGGATATGCAACGCAAAGAGCGACTGAGTGACATTATTGTTCGTGGAATACCACTTACTGCCAACGAAGATGCCATGGATCTTGCAAAGAAAATTGCGGCAAAACTGCATGTTCAGCTCACTCCGCACATCGACGCATTTCGCCTCAAAACAAAGTCCAATGATCGCCCACTTCTAATTCGCCTTTCCTCTCGTGCTGAGCAGAATGCATGGTTGTCAGCTTACCGCGCCAGCAAAGGGATAACTTTGTCTCAGCTCGAACATAATGCTGATTCACTCACACCTGATGGCCTCTTGAAAAGCCCTCGAATATACATCAACGAGAGCTTAACGCCGGAGAATAGTTCGCTTTTGCGACATGCCCTTCGCCTGCGGAGAGAGGGATTGTTGTTTTCGGCGAAAACGAAAAATGGTTTTGTTTACGTGAAGAAGTGTAAGGATGATGTGGAGATGAAAATTCTCTCAACAACAAGTCTTTCCTGACTGCTGCGCCCGTTTTCCTATGATTGATGTCACCCTGAGCAATACCAATGGATTTCGTTTACACGTATTATTTTAATTTTGTATTTCTATTTTGTATGGATCTATTTTTTAATTTGTTTAAGTTAAATATTTATTTTTATTTTTTAGTTTACTCTCGTATGTTGTTACTGTTTCCCGATCATTCTTCATTCCTTTCTTACCTCCCCTACCTTTCCTCTTCTACTTCCACTGCATATCAACCATATACTTCATATTTTAAAAGATCGTTGCCTAATACTTTTGCGCTCTATTTAACTGCTTTACCCTTAATATTTTCTTATGCCGACTAATGGTGCCTTACCTGGCGATATAGCTGAGCTTTCAGTACGCACTGTCGTTGACATATTATCAAATGCAAGCGATGGATTCAAGATCTGCCACTTCAATGCGCGCAGTTTGAATGCTTCGAAGTTAAATTATGTAACTGATGTTTTTGTGGGTTCGGGTGTTGACGTAATTTGTGTATCTGAGTCATGGTTCAAACCTGATGTACCCAATAATTGCTACAACATATCAGGCTATACTTTATTTCGTAACGATAGAATTACAAATACATCTGGTGGTGGGATAGCGATATATTGTAGCAGCTCGCTTTCCTGTAAATTTATTACGAAGTCCGAAAATGTTGGCATTGAGTATCTGCTTGTGGAAGTTAGTGATGGATGCGCAAAATGTATTGTTGGGTCTGCATACAACCCTAATCGAAGCCACTCTCCTGAGCCGTTATTTTCTGCTATTCAATGTTTCTCCGCAACTTATGAACACATTATAATTTGTGGAGATTTCAATGCTGACTTGCTTAAAGCTGACTCTCGAGCCCGACAACTTCTTGACTGCGCTGCAGCGAGTGGATTGGCTGTGATAAACTCTTATCCTACTCGCTTTGCTCCCAATTGCAACCCAAGCCTTCTCGATCTTATCATTGCGTCTGATCGTTCCAACGTTCTACTTAATGATCAGATATCATTTGAAAGTGTCTCCGATCACGATTTAATCTTCTGTTGCTATAACCTGGATTTTTCTCGCTCACCCATCCCCTCAACATTTGAATATAGGGACTATTCTTCTGTCAATTATTATAGCTTACAACGCGACGCAAGCAGCGTACCTTGGCATCGTCTATATAATATGCCCAATGCTAGCGACAAAGTAAGTTATCTAGAATCCCAGTTGTTGGACCTCTTTAACAATCACGTCCCACTAAAAACATTTGCAGTGCGAAATAATAAAATTCCTTGGTTCACAACAGAGGTGCGCAATGCGATTAAGGTTCGAAGGAGAATTTATGCAAGGTGGAAAAGGAACCCTACCAATCCGGCTTGGAGAGAATATTGTCAGGCTCGTAATCAAGCATCAGCAATTATTCGTACAGCTAAAAAAAGATACTTTTTCACTAAACTCAACCCCAACCAATCTGCTAGGAGGCTGTGGAGTAACCTGCGCTCTATTGGTGTTGGGAGTAGGAATACCCCCTGCTGTATGCCTGACTTGAGTGAGCTAAACAAGACTTTCCTGTCCGCCGGAGTTTCAAACGCGAATTTTGTCCCAAGTCCACAGATTATTCCACAGTTTTCAAATCAATTTGATTTCCAAACAGTCAGTGAACTTGAGGTTGCTGAGACCATTCGCTCTCTAAAGTCCAATGCCATTGGTGTTGATGGGGTTCCCGTTTGTTTTATTAAAATGGTACTTTGCTGGATTCTTCCCCCTCTTACCCACATAATAAATTTTTCAATCTACTCCTGTACGTTTCCAAATAGCTGGAAAAAAGCAATTGTAACTCCCGTACCAAAAAAGCCGTCCCCCTCATCAACAGCTGATTTTCGCCCAATAAGTATTCTGCCCTGCTTGTCAAAGGTTTTGGAGAAAATAATGGCAAAACAAATTCAGAAATACCTTGATGATAACGCTTTGCTGTATCCTTTGCAGTCGGGATTTCGAGCGCATCACAGTTGCTCAACTGCAATGGTTAAGGTTATTGATGACATAAGGGTCCAGTTTGACTTGGACAATATTACTATGCTATGTTTGCTTGATTTCTCCAAGGCCTTTGATACGGTGAGTCACGACATTTTATGTCAAAAACTTAAGCTCTATTTCGGTTTTAGCGATTATTCAGTCTGTTTAATGAGGAATTACTTGTGCAACAGGAGCCAAAAGGTCAAGTTCGGGGAAAGCTATTCACTATATTCTAATGTACTGGCTGGGGTACCTCAAGGGTCAATCCTTGGTCCTATATTATTTTGCATGTTTATAAATGATTTGCCCTCTGAATGCAAAAATGTCTCACTCCATCTCTATGCGGATGATGTTCAGGTGTACCTATCTAGGCCTATTGGCCTAGTTGAAGATCTGATGTGCAGGCTCAATGAAGATCTATTGCGAATATACAATTGGTCGATGAGCAATGGTCTCAGTCTTAATCCAGCTAAATCTCAATGTATACTGATCTCAAAAAAACATTACGACACAAAATTGCTGCCTCCAGTCTATCTCGCAGATGTTCCCCTTCCGTTTGTCGATAAGGTTGTAAGTCTGGGGATTAGGATAAATCGTTCTCTGTCAGCCACTGACCAAGTAAACCACATTATCGGGCGTGTTTATGCCACTCTCCGAAAGCTCTGGCTATCCGCACATTTTACCCCCTCTAGTACTAAACTAAGGCTTATAAAATCCTTGCTCCTGCCAGTGATTGATAGTATTGCAGTAATCTACTGCAATCTCGATTCCCAGTCGCAGCATAAGATTCTCGTTGCATTTAACGATACGATCCGGTACATTTATGGGCTTCGCAGATTCGATCACATATCACATTACCACTATCTTGTTCTTGGATGTACACTAATGGACTTCTTGAAAGTCAGATGTTGCATGTTCATGCATAAAACTATCTATAGCCAACTTCCTCATTATCTTTTTGTTAAACTTCAATTTGTGCAGTCATCCCGAACACACAATCTTATCACTCCCGCTTCAAAGTATTTGAACTCTTCTCGTCTATTTTACGTCTATGTCGCCAGGCTTTGGAACTCCCTTCCTGTACGGGTAAAGCAGCTAACTAGTGCAGATAAATTTAAAAAAGAAATTTTAAAACTCTTCAGATAATGTTTATTATTTTATGTGAATCTTAAATTCAAATCCCTTATCCCATCCTTGTTCCTTTCCTATCTTGATTTCCCCCTATCTCCTAATTTCCCTGAAATTTGTATTAGATTAAGATTAAGAACTGCCTATTGTTAAACTTTTACATGTACTATAAAAGACACTGTAGTCTTACTTGTGCGCCGAATAAAATTGAATTGAATTGAATTGAATTGAATTGAGTTTGGAGCTCTACAAGGCACTTTTTGATAACTCACAGCCATTGTTGTTTTTTTTTATCTTTGGCTGCACATGGAGCATTAAAGTAGTGCAATATGATCCCCCATGATGAAACTCTTTTCTCGCAGTACATCTGCCATGTCGTTCTCTTTTCTCCTGTATCCCTGACCCATGGGTTCCATCTTGCGGAGAGCTGTGTTCATAAGGACACGATATTGGAAAATCTAACTTTTGAGTTTCCCCCCTTTTTCTGTGTATTTGCCGTTTCTTACAGATCTAACGGAGTACCTACAACGTTTAAACACACCCACCAATCACAAAAATAATCTACAGCCTATATTCCGTTTCCGTTCAATCGTATAAAATTGTGTGCCAAGGTCTTTGAACAGTCAAAGAAATGTATTTTGATCCTTTCAATAATTCGTTAGAAATTAGTTTTTCCACTTTGACCAAGTAAACAAAGTCATTGAAACTAAAAAAAAAAAACGCTTTTGATTTTTATTCTAACATCAAAAGACATTTTCTTAGAATTCCTTCAGAAAAATCGGTTTTCCAAAGTTCCTTTGAGCAGAGTGATTTGACAATAAATCAGAGTTACAACTGCAGTCAAAGCGAATTTTCATGGAAGACTCATTTGAACTGACGGCGCCTAGTCACCTTCATCAACACACCCCATCCATGATCAAGACTTCAACAACAGCAGTTGCTGTGCCTAAAAATGTCCCCTTAATTACGAGATTTGTTCCGTCGAACAATGAAACTCCAGCGAACAAAAGAAACCACTTCAATAGACACGCATTCACACGGGCTCCTCAGCATCCGATTAATCTGCAAGAAATACCAATGCACCCTAAAACTAAAATGTTCCCTGTTCTACTGTGTGTCATGGCATTGGCTTCTCTCAAGTCCTTAATCAAAATGGAAATGCCCCCTGATCTGCTCTGTAGCACAGCATTCTTTTCCGAGTATGCCCTCGATTGGCTGGGTCCTTCGTTGGGCTGTGTGTGTATGCATCCTTTCTCGATTGGAATGCGTCACTCACACTATTTCAACGAAAAAGAACAGCATATTCAGATTTTAATTAACTCCCATGAAACGTTATATAAAATATACAAATCGATTTTTTTTTTTGTATCCTGCAGGGCAACAGTCTCAACAAATATTTGTTGCTGGGAATTTATCCTGTAACCTAAAAAGCCAGTCACCACACCAAAAGTCCCTGACCACTCTCTGAAAATTTGTTTGTTCGTGTTTTTGGAGCTTGGGATGTGGGGAGAATTTTCGTGTGAGTGGGAGTTTTTTCTATTTTCGCACAAATGGAGCTCTCTATCAACTTCTCTGTGGGTGTTCTATGAATAGAATATGCATTTTTGATATCCTTTTTGAATGCATTGAGTCGACTTTCATCTTGAAAGTCAGGAAAACAGACCACAGTCGTGTGTGGCAGTGCTCGATGGTTGAGTTGAGTGCATGGTTGTCGGCTGTTGATTGCGGTGCGGGTGCTCACCTTTTGAAAGTTCGCTAACCACATATTCGAGGAGAGAGAGCAAGTGAGATTATAAAGGGTGATTTTTTAGCTATTATCTTTTTGGCAACACTGGTTTAAACAGCTGACGCTCGTTTCGTGTTTTGTTTCACTGTCAAACATCTTCAGTTTGATCTATATTTTTAACCATGAATCGTCTTACAAACAACGCTTGCAAATTATTGAATTTTATTATCATGATGCGTGCTCTGTTAAGAAAGTTCAGAAAGTTAAGAAAGTGTTCAGCGACGAAGCTCATTTTTAGCTCAATGGGTACGTAAATAAGCAGAATTGTCGATTTTGGAGTGAATATAAGCCTTCATAGAAAGGGGTATAGAAAAGGTGTCTATGACTTAGAATATCGAAGATATTTAGGTTTTTGTAGGCTAGCAGAAACGGCTTGGGTTGAAAATCAGTTCTAAGCAACTTTTGCACTCAATTTAGCGTTTCGAAGCTTAGTTTCCATGTTTTTAACATATATTTAAATTTTCCTTAACGCCGAAATGCAGAAGAGAAAATGTGTCTTAAAAGTTCGATCGACTTCCAAAATAGTGTAGAATATTTTTCAAGGACTGCAAAGCCACTTCCACAAAAAACAGTTTTGGAAGGTATTTTGTTTATATATAGAAAACTTTTCAGACATACACGTCTCATATAAATTGTAATACATCTTAAACATCTTCTGATCGCATGCTCTTTTTGTTACGAGGTGTCATCCAAAACCTCTATCCCCCATCGATCTACTATTGATTCACATCTCTTAATTGATTTAAAAGAAAAAAACTACCGAAAAAGTAAAGTGAGCTTTTTTTTCCCCTAAACATTGTCTAATCGCGCTCTTGCCTTCTGCCAGACACTTCTCATGCCATACAAATCCTCAATCTCCTTCCTCATCCTGAATTCCTTAATATTAATTGGAACTATCACCGTTTCCGCCACTTAATGTCTCTATCCATCCATCCTCACCATCCATCAAAATCAAATTTCCGTGACTTTTCCATCGTAAGGCTGCCAATTCTCCTATGGACTCCTATGGACACCGTAAACCTCAAAAACAACCAAAAAAAGAAATAGAAATACATCCCACACAGTCACATCAGATAACGATCAGTTTCACCTGCAATTTCATCGCGCCTCCACCTTCAAGCTCTGCACCACGCCGCCAATTGACTTTCCCACGTATGCCGTGCACGTGTGTTGTTGCTTGAGGTTCCTGCCCACCGGAGAACTGGAAATGCGCGCCAATTATATCTCTTGTCCTGGCACCATATCTCGGAAGTTTCGTTCCAAAAAACTAAACGAGAAAAAATCCAAAAAAAAAAGAGAACAAGCAAAAAAATTTATTCGTAAGAAAGAACTCCTTTGAAACCGGATACCGTGTGTGCATGTGGCGTACTACAGATCTGGAGGCAAATGGCAAATGGCAGGACAACAGGGTGGTCAGTCATTTGGAAGTGGAGATTTCGGACACTTGTAAGCGCGATGTGATTAGGATGCCTACTGAGACCCCAAAAAATCTCTTTTTATGAAGTCATGTCCGACCAATTGATAATTCAATTCAACCCTTTGAAATACAGACTCATCTGTGCAATTTGCCAACGAGTTCTTCGAAATCTATTCGGCCTTCGTATACAACAGTTCTGTGGACTTAAACCACATTCTTTTGCACTTCGTTTTCATCACTCTATTTTGGGTTTTACTATACTTACATTGTAAAGAATTTTAATCTGTGAGTCTATCGTATTTTCAAAATTGCATGTCCGATGAATCTTTTGTAAAGACACCTTAATCTTTTTTAAACGACAAATTAAAACTTGGATAGGAAGAGCCATTCTCATGGAAAAACAAGCCCAAAAACTTCACGAAAAAACTTTAAATACATTTAAACGCAAAAAAAAAATATACATCAATCAGACAATAACAATGCTGCGAAGAAAACCAAGCAAAATTACATAACATGAAATTTAATAAGTCTGCACATCATAAATGAATTTATATTTCGTGAAAAACTCTCGTGGAATAACAGACAATCGAAACTGCATCCAGTTGACCAAATTTTGTAACGTTTAGGATGATTTTGGACCTCTTGCAGCTCGTTTTTTAGATTTTTAGGTTTTTATGGTTAGGTCTCTTATCCTGTTGAAAAATGAATGACCCTTCAAACTTTAACATGCTAACGCTCCAGGTTGGTCTTGAGGATGTTTTGTAACCGATCCATTTTTTCTCGAAAGAAAATTTAGTATTTTAGGTTCGGGGGACGATGTAAAGTTTTTCGAAAGGTGAATGAGAAACTGCAGGCTATGAATACCTAGGGTACAGTACAACATGTAGAAGGTTATGTAAAGGTTGAAGGTTGTTTGGCAGTATCGGGGGTTGGTAGTTCGGTGTTCATCTATGAGAAAGCTTGCCCTTTCAGATAGATTTAGTGTCAAGAATATAATTATTTATAATTTAAATAAATAAGTTTGTTCATAAAATGCTGTTGTGAATATTTGAAGTTACTTCTGATTTTGACTGGATAAATTGAGGCTTAAACATAGTTTCGAGCAAAACTCTACCTTTTAAACCTTCCCTATTTTTGTTAAATACATTTAGTTTAGTTTTAGTTTAATTTGAATTTTATTTCAACTATAAACAACTATATACAAATAGGTTATTCTTGGTTATAATTGCACGTAGGCATCTGCCTGGCAGTTGTAGTTGTAGCGTCCAAACCAGTCAGAAAGGAGGTTAAAACCCTGGGTTCCCGCGAAGCGGACCCACCTCCTAATCCACACAATCGCCCACCTGACAGTAATAGTAATTTTCAATTATCTCAAAAACTAGAAGGCACAAAGCCATTCTTGAATCGTGCTTGATTGAGAATTAAAATACACATCGCCCACAAAAAGTCACTTTGCCACTTTATTCCAAAATTCAGAAAAAAAAAAATGATTTAAACTTTTCTTATTTTTTTTTATCAAAATTTTGCGTTTGCAAGCTAACTTTTCAAAAACTATTAACGCAATTAAAAAGGTTTAAATGCAGGATTAAAGAAAAAATGACTGGCTTTTGAAACTGGTGTATAACTGCATTGTAAGTATTGCCGTTGGTTTTTAATAATTTCTTTTCTCATGTTCATTGATTTTTCTTAAATTGCCTTTAGCTCCTAAACGGAACGAGATATGAATGATACGAGGTGAAGAATTAACGTCTTCTTAGTTTAAGTACATAAAGATAGTCTCTGATCGAAAATTTAGCGGATGAATATTTACGCAAATCTAAGCCCTAAGTAAAGGGAAGTTAAGCAAAAATCGAGGACCTAAATTTAAGGAAAAATCTAAAGCATTAATGTAAACCTAAATCTCAAATTTTGTATGACTTCAAATGAAATCCCCTCGATAAAATTTTACGACAGGCTTTGGTCGCCCATAAAGTAATAGACACTATGCAAACTTGCTAGGATTTGGAGTTAGTTAGGTTTTTTTTTGTGAACGCTTCCGAAACAGATTTTAAGACCCTCCACTCTTGGATAAGGAAGGATTGAATAGAAAAGCAATTTTAATATAAAATGTACAATGTCGGTACTGAGAATTCAATCTAATTCAGTCAGTGTCATCAAATTGTCTCAAACTGTTTTCAAAAGAAATTCATGATACAACAAATTCAAACGAGAAAACAACTGGAATATGCAGACAATACGCCAGAGCTGTTTACACGAAAAGAAGATCAAGATTACAAGTCGGAGTACAAATCTCCATTGCAGCCGAGGGCAAAGAAAACTTGTCATTGTCACCTCTTCGGCTAAGACTCGTTACAAAAAAACAGCCAAGACTTCATTTTCAACCCACTAGTCAAATTTCGTCACCTTCCCACTAACTCAAAACAACTCGTTTACTCCACCGACACCAAATTTCCTTTTTCGGAGCCACCCTGTAGTCTGAACTTAAAAAAACCAGTTCTCTCTCTCACCACCGGTAGCCAGCCACATTTTTGTGCGAAAAAATCATTTGTAGATTTTTAATTGAAACCGATTCAATCGACTGCAAGATGCCGAACCGATACGCCGCCGATGCTGAAGTCGATGTCGATGTCGTTGCCGGCGATGAGAAGAGGTTGATAAATCATAAGCCGTTCGCGCGATAGAAAAATGTGGTAGTTTGGCGGGGTCGGAAAGTGGGCTGGGGATGTGAATGCGAAGGTTGAGCGAGTGAATGACTGGTTCGGGGAATTTCATTTTTTTTTCCAATCGAAGTCGTTGCATTGTACTCCTTGAACTCGCTTGTAGCGAATGGATGAAATTAAATTTCCGGCAATGCAGACAATGACTTGGCGGGGAGGCAAATATTGCGCAGACATCCTTTGAACACTGATTTGATATCGTTTGGATATTGAGCGGGATTGCAGAGTTATTCAAATCAAAGGAAAGGCAAAAGCGTTTAAAGGCACAGTGGAGGATATGATATTTTATTAGTAATCAGCCCTTCGGTGAAGTTTGGTGGGTAAGACATGGGGTCTCAACCCGAAAATGTGTGTTATGAGTCTACAACTAAATTATGAAACCAATGATATACTATGGCGCTGCAGTTTGGTGGTTAAGGAACAACCAAAAATCAGCCAATAATAAACTAAACAAAATACAAAAGCTAGCGTGCATTTGTACAACTGGAGCAACGAGATCGACTCCAACTGCTAAGACGGAAGCTATTCTGAAACAAAGGACTTATAACTTCAAAGGAGGGAACCTCGTGGGACATTTAGAGACTCTCAAAAAGGTTGACAATTTACAGAGTAAGCGATCTGATGATGCGATATCTACATATATTCTCAGATAGCCTAGCTGTACTTAAATCCTTAAGGCTTATACTACCAACTCCAATGCTGCCAGGGAATGCAACAAAAACCTTAATACACTGACAGAAAACAACAGACTAAGATTAATCTGGGTATAAAGTACGAAGGTAATGAAGCACAAAATCCGTTCATAGGACACTATCCCCTCTTTGGATTCAAAGCCCGTTCATACGACCCTATCTCCTCTTCAAAAATACAAGCAGAAACCGGCACATGAAGAACCGGATTTTTACACAAAACAATCAATTTTGGAATAACCTGGAGGGCATCAAACACTTCAGGAAATTCATGAATCTAAACTATCACCCCTAGAGCTAAAGAGGGTCTAGAATCGAACAAAGGCAACCTGAAAGTTCTATTTAAATCACTTACAAGGCATGGAGCATGCAAATACCACCTTCATAAAATGGATCTTTCCAGCAAGGATGTCTGTAGACACTGTAGCCAGAACAAAGAAACGATGGAACACCTACTAACCACCTGCCCAAGCCTGGACCAAATCAGATTCAAAATAATCAACAGAACAAATATTACAAGGGCTGACTTCGAGGATGTCCTCTCTTCTTTTTTTGCTGAGTTTTGCAATCCAATTATGTCCTTGCCTATCTTTAGATCTGTGAGTTATTTATTTGATAACTTTTCCCACTACATGTTAGAGAATTGTCAAAACAACTGCAAAAATTGATTTGTTCGGAATTTTTGAGGTTCGACAGCTCGGTTAAATGGCCTCTATGTCATTAACAGATCTTTTGAAACATTGATGAGAGTACAAAAACAATGAAGTCTTTCTTTGACCAGTTAATTCAAACACTTATGGACTCTCGTAAACTTAAATACGTACAAAAGCACAACCGTTCAAATCGTTACTGCACCAAAAGCAATTAAAAAGCCCAAAATTTATTCTTAAGACAAATTTGAAAGAAAATGGTTATTTACATTGCTTGGACTTGTGTAATATGTTTTGTAAAGCCAGTTCTCGAAGGCATTTTCATTTTTAGCTTATTCACAACATATTGTGTCTGGATGCAATCATCGACAGCGGGAGGCTGACGGCTCGGGCCTGAATTTTTATTTTTTTAAATGACTATACTCGCTTGCTGAATTATAAATAAAAAGTTTTGAACTATATATTCGGAATCTTTTCCAACTACTCACTTAGTCATCCGCTGCTGAAAATTATGATGATGATGATAACTTACTTAGTCAAAGTTTCCGTATAAATTGGCATTAGTGGCTAAATAATTGATATCTTATTTGACAAACGTCACAAATATTGGCTAAGCGATGCTACTCAAGAATAGGAAAGTTAAATGACGCCATAAATTCAAGCAGAAAAATATATAATTCAATCACCGTCTTGAATTTCACGACCAATGATTGCCGTCATTTCTATGTTAAGTCAACACCACTCACCACCCCGGTGATGTTGCAAAATACAACTCACAAACTGTTCTCCGAAATCCATCGGTTCCTCAATTCAAAGAATAACGCCATATTTTCGATGAATTCAATTTCCCATCACCGGATTTTTCTGGATATGTCACCTCCAACGTATCCTGCAGCGTGATGACGCAAATTTTGCGATGATTGAATATCACACGACTGAAGTTCGTTTTTATCATCGAATGGAATTCGGTTATTGGCTTGGGATAGGAGATGTTATTGAAGGTCAAAAAGGTTGAATTGAGGTCGATGGCCTTGAGGGGATGTGTTTTTGAGAATGTGAGTATAAGGACATGGATATATTTGCATTAGCGGTGATTAAGGAGGAATGGAGCTGGGAGCTTAGTTCAAATACATGAGCTTTATTGAATACTCCAGGAAGGCACATCTATCGAGAGATTTATACGGAAATGGACTCTATTCATAGCCAACCTGAGCCATACATTCCTCTCTTGAATTTTCTGGAGCTACTGATGACACGATGACTAAATCAAAATTCATGTGACTCAGTTTGTGAAACTTTCGTCGCACTTAGCCGACATGTAGCAACCATTTGTCATTTATCGGTATTTTATATGGCACATTAATTAGGAAGCTAAGACTTCAAAAAATTGCATTTTGGCAAGGCAAAAAGCGTTCCTTCAACTTCAAATTACCAACGGGGCTAACAAATATTGATTTAATTCAATGTATCAAATGTTTTTGAAAGGACCGTGAAAGATTTCAAATTATTGCGATGCAATATAACGAGTGTCGAATTATCGAGAGTCGACTGTATTACTAAATCCTATTGGAAAATCGAATTCTCGAGAGCCACCTGTATCAGGCAAAAAACCTTCACCAAAAATACTTTAAGGTTTTGATATTTCAGTAAAAGGTTGAGCAAATGAAAAGACATTCTCCTGAAAGTATATTTACCACCGCTAAATAACATAAAGCCGGCAATAAAAGAAAAAAAATTCTTAAGTCCCAGTCATTATTAAGTTTTCCGTAGAATCACAGGCGTTCGTCATGACATTGTATTTAGAAGTTTTCAGAATTCGGAAAAAATCCAATAAAAATTTGCTTTCTCTTTTCGATTCCTAGTCACATAATTAACCCACAACCCGCTCTTTAATTCAACTCATTATTAAGGCGACCCTGCACGAGTCATTGTTGGTCTGTAGCACACATGCGGAGGAGTTCTATACAAAAGGACGCTCCTAATTGAATTGAAAAACAACTGGCACCATGCCACAGCCCTCAATTCGATCGTAGCACATGTCCCTGGCAGACGACGAACCACAACCCCACACCATCTGATCTGAGATGCATCTCCAGCAGCACATTTCGCGATCCAAGAACCTCACAGTGTGCTGCCGAGTATCTGTCAGAGAACTTCCCCTTCGTTATCAAAGAGCCCACACACACCATCAGCCGCTTACCACACCAACACACCGAGGTCGTACATCGCTGAACACAAAAAACTGTATTGAATGCCCAAGCGTTCGGTCTTGTAGGTAGCTCTCCAGGTAGCTAGCATAAAACGAACAGAAAGCAGAAACCGAAAAAAAACACAGAAACCGAACCTCCATCGGAAGAAGAACACGAACCAAAACCCAAAGAGCATGAATCGAATCTCAATACACGATACGTCCCCATGCCCGCACTCGTGCCCGTGTTCAACTAAAAACCGATCCCAGAGCGCACTTAGTCATCCAAACCCACACCGAAAGGCCGATTGCACTCACACCAGCACGAGTTTTTCAAATAAACCGGCGAAAAATACACCAAATCAACACAACAACAAACCGAGTTCCCTGTACCTCCCGACGAGGCATTCAGGTCTAACAAGTTCCAGCTGGTAGCGTGCCCCGTATTCGCAAAGGGATGCGCGCACAGTTTGCGTCGTTGGTGTGCCCGCTCTGAGTTTCGCTTGTTTCTGCTTATTTTCGGTTGTGTGGAAAAAACGCTTACGAAATTTTGAATCGGTTTTTGATTGAATTTGTATTTTGCGCGCTTATCACGCCGCTGCCGTTGTTTCGTTTGCCACTCGTGCGAGTGATATCTTTTGGATACGCGTCTCATTCGATCCACATCTGCTGTCTCCCTACGCGCAGCTGCCGTTTTGTTTTCCTTTCCGTTGTGTCGTTGTTGATCGTCGTCCTTCGAAGCAGATGCGGATGCAGTGAAAAAAAAGTAAACGTGCATCTCCTCATTTTAAAAATAGCTCCCGCTTGTGCTCCCCCTGCATTTCGACGCGTGTGACAGAAAAGTGCGTGCTTGTGTGCGTGCAAAAAGTGCCAAGTTAGAGGGGTGAAAAAAAGAAAGAAAATAAATATCCCAAAATAATCATGAAATATCCCTCAGTGTTAAGTTTTATCCGGGTCCTTGCGTTTATCCTGCTCACGGATAACCTCTCGCCGGTATCTTCTCATCAACATCGCTCCTCCGCGGCGTTGCGTCACGATGATTGGCGTCGAATGGAGACAATGGATTCAAATGGATTATACCTTCTCGAGTGGTGGATTAGGGGCAAGGAGATCTACTTCCGTGCGACCGTGAATACTCAAGGATTTATTGGATTGGGCTTTTCACGGAAATCCTCACGGATGTCTGGCTCCGATTTGGTGCTCCTCTGGGTCGATGATCGCACTGGAAAGCCAAATGTTTTGGTAAGTCATCAAAGTGAAACAAAGTCAATAAATACTCTTCCATCAAAAGTATTGTTGTTGTTTATTGGGGAAAAAAAATGAAATCGAAAACACCCCTAAGGATGTGAGGGAATTTTCACGACGAGGGAGTCCTTTTGGGAAATTGAATTAAGTACTTCGGGGAATTGGATCAGGGAAATTCGATGAAAATTCACGTCACAGTCGATGAGGATTCGGTTTCTTAAAAAAATCATTGCCGTGCGTTTGTTGCTCCCGTGGGAGAGACACTCTTTCCGGTTGCCTTTACCTCACCGGGGGGTTCCACTTGTTGGTATGTTATTGAAGTTTGTCTATTACCCAAACTGCCTTCGGCAAGGAATAACTCATTCCTAGCATCGCGATTTTAAACTCAAAAGGCATGTCTATCTTGCATTGCTGAATACTGTCTGGACAAATTGTGGTCATAAACTAGAACACGGGGTTTTCGTGCTTGTTTAAGATTATTTTGTTTGTTTTGAAGCGCAAAGAGGAAAAGAGAACCTCGTCCGGCTTCTGGTTTCAGAGGACTTTATAATTTTTCTACATATGTTTGAAGTCGAAGGCGGATTAATGGCAACAGAAAAAAGGAACTGAAATTCAGTAATTTCAACGATTTAATCTGTTTGTTTATTGCAATTTGATAGAACATAAGTTTTAAAATAATTCAACTTTACGTGTACATGACATTTACGCAAAGGGGAAACAATCATGCAATCGATTCTCTTTTTTTTGTCAACGTTCTTTTTTGAAACCGAGTCATGGACGCTTTTGAAGTGAACTTAAGGATACTTGAGTACGGTTCTTAAGCTTCGACTAATTTTTTTACGAACTATTTACACGCCGCTGGTTTGCTCTGTTGTTACACAAGGTCATGAACTATACTGAAGTGAATATAAATGCAAACAAGTTTGAGTGACTTGGAGCGTGTCTAATTTTCTAAACCTCTCCCAAGATACTTATGGCCAGCGTCCTTTCTGATAAGATAGAAAAACAGATAGCAGAGACTGGCAGGACAGTGTGTCTTATGTGTACGATTGCGATAGTTGTCAATAGCTGTTATAGAAAGTCCTTTGAGTTCTGGCCAACAGCCCTAAGATCTATCAATGTTATGTAGAAAATTTGTTACATCACATTTATTAACTCAATTGCCACGACCACAAAATAAACTGATGTTTTTAAGGGTTGCAAAAATAAAAATATAGGATAATATTTTTTAGACATTTAAATGAGAAGTTAGAATATAAGTTCAGCATAAAAGCAGAGGTACATGTAGTGCTCTTTATTCTTTTTTTAGTGAACTTACTTGTTAGACAAATGAATTTTATTGATATTAATCTTGTGAAATAAGTCTTTGAGAGCAATATATTTATTTATTCAAAAAAATATGATGCAATACGCAGTATGCCTAATGCCTTATGCTTTGAGAGCATTATAAGTAACAAGGTACAACAAAAGTACATACATGGTTGCTTAGAATTTATCTCTATGCTAAACTGGTCTTTATATGAAGTTTTAGGTAAGATTTGTGAACTGTTGGGTTTAATTGGTAAGAAACATGAAGCAATCTTCTTGTTATTTCTGGAGAGTTGCGGGAGATGATGACCCTGTGTCCAAGGTAGTATGAAAAAAATATTATTGCTCAGAAAGCAAGAAAGAAAATCATCGAGGAAGTTTTTTGGTGCTTCGCTGTTTCTTGAGCTTATAGTTTTGGGATAGGCTAATCTGCAGACGAAATTTTAGGGCAGGGTATCCAATCTGATTATTGTTGTCCAGAAAAAATGCCAGTAAAGTTTTTCAAGATCACTGCAACGTTTTAATTCAGGAGGAAATAAGTTTATTAATCAACAAGAGGGTTGAGTAATTTCGTTGTCGATAGCGTCGGCTCTTATTTTGCAGAAAGGTTTTTTTTTTGTACAAGAAAGTAAAACTCTTGCTATCGTCGTTTATGTAAAGAGAAACGTATTTTAGAAGATGATTAGCCGACTTAAGGCAAAGAGAAAAGTATTTTGGGAGATTAGACGACTTGCAAAGCACTAAAAATAAGTCATCATCAGTGATCAAAGTTCAAGTGGACTCAAGTCAAATGCTAAGTTTATGCACGTGCGAGGTTTCAGTTCATAGTGGCCTGGTGTGGAGCTAAGCTGTCCGGAAAGAGAGTCTTAAGACTAGGTCTGGAACCTCTTCGAGTTTGTGTAACATCTTGCTTAAAAATACTGAAGTTGCTCGCTTTTTTCTAAAACTATTGTACTACTCATCCACCATTAAATCTGGGACGTTGTCCCATGTATTTGAAAAACATCATTCAATATTAGTGTGATAAGGACGATCGATAAAAAACTTCAGTGGCATGCCAGAAGTTTATTTGTTGCGGTCGAAAAAATTGCACGTAATTTTGGCTTAAAATGATGGTTATATCCTGTTTGATGTGATTTCAGTTTTTCCTTTCCATCATTTAATTTTATTATTGGAGATTTATTCTTAGTTGCATTCGTAAAAACTATTCGAAGATGATAATTTGCAATATGCAGTCGCAATGATGAACAAAAGTCAGTTTAACTTCAGTGCAATGTTTTATAGCACTTTTAGACTTTTAAACACTTTGTAGTATAATGTGTCTGCAATTTAGAAGTTTGGAAATCATCTTTCTATGCTATGCTTGAATCTCAGCTATAGCATACGTTTGTACAACCAATTAACTTTTATTTTACTCAATGTTTATGCGAGTTGGACGGTAGGCGATCAAAATTCGATATCATTCATTTGCTTTACTCTTCTTGCTTGCTCTAATCCGTTGCTAGGGTTTCGTTTCAAAAGAATGAAAAATAAACCTTTATAGAATCACTTCGGTGCCTGTCTGTCTGTTTACATATGTAGCTGCTTTTATAGTTAAGGGATGCAATTAGCAGTAAAGGTGTTTTTACTGTAATGGAAGGGTGTCCGTCCGTTTTTTTATCGTATTTTCCTGGATGTATGGAAGATAGAGCTGTGTGAAAATGGAAAAAAATGGAAAACAAAATCTTCCCGAACCGAAATGCAAACCTTTTTTTTCTTAAATCCCGAGTGGGTCCAATCACTCAGCACCGCCATTAATCGCATTCCAATCGGCGATGGTCCACCTTACAGCATCCTTTGCGCTCATTATCTCTGACCCAAGGCGTTAAAACGCCGAAAGCAGCCATAAATCTGCCCTACTTAGGAACGCGTGCCTTCACGCCTAGCGAGGCGCTAATAGAAAATCCAAATTCAAATTGGAAAACTCACACCAGAGCTGGAGCCTGTTTCAACTCCTTATCCCCGAATAAATTACGACCAATGAACGCAACAAAACAACACACCATATCAGTGTGCGTGTGGATTCAGCTTTCCCGCTCAAATTCGAATTAGTACCCTTTTCACACACACATCCAAACCTCGGCTCTAATGTTGCATTAAGATGTGAGTTTACAACGGTAAACTACACGTCGCATATTGAATTAATTTCCCTAATAAAAAAAAAAGGGAACAAATGGGAACAGGTAGGGGATGAGAACAAGATACGAGAATTTTGTATCGAGTACCACGGTTGTATCACGTGCGTCAATTTCCAGGGTCTCTTCTCTGTTGCTCAAGGTAAAGAGGTGCGAAAGACATAAAAAAAAGAAACGAAATGAAACACAAAAAGGGATCATGGTACACAGCATTTCCTCTTTTTTCATTTTTTTCGCAGGTATGAAAAGCACAAGAAGGTCGGTTATTTTACGGTGTGTGCTTAGCGGTTTATTTGCCACGTCTTTTTTTCGGATTCTTTCAGTGGCTTGTCCCTTTTCTTATCGAACAGGGGCAGGATATCGTGTTTTTTGTTTTGTTTTCCTGTTTTCAAGTGTCATCTGAGTGTGTGTGTGTGATGGTGGGGTCTTGTTTTCACGGTTGGTTTATTTTGTGCGTCTCCAGGCAGGAATGTGATTATTTGCAAATCGCTTTTGAAAACTAAACGAAGTAAACGTGATGGAATCGTGTAGAGAACTTATGAGGTGTGCTCTGGAAAATCATTTGTCAAAGGTTGGAATTTTTTTGTTGAATCAGCAGAAAAGTGATCTTAGGGAGTAGAAAAGTGCCGGAGGAGAGATGTCAATCAATTGGGGTTGGGGTTAGATTATTTTAAATGTCTCACCTTGGAGACTTGATTCAAACTAATGTGCCCCACTGCGAGTAGGGAAGTGTAACTCAGATAGCAATCAGTTTTACCTATAATAAGCCTTCTGCCGAATGGGACACGATTGTCAAATTAGCCTTCGACGCTTCACTGAACTTATTTTTGGTCGCAACCGTGTTAAAGAGACCTCAGAAGTGCCGGTGTGAGTAAATTTCCTGCCAATCGGACACAACTGGGTGCAAATGTATTGCTAACTCGAACGTTGTATAGAGTAGTTTAAGAATATTGAACATAAAAGATGCCTTTGGTAAAAAAAAATAGCGAATTCGAATGAATGCAGAAGTTCTCTTGTCAGGAATAGGGTGACATGCAGAAAGGCCTTTTAGGAGCTTTCACCTGCATTGACATGTAAACAGGAAACCTGACTGCATTCTCTCGGGTTCGAGACTGTTTTTTTGGCTACAGCTTGGAGGATGTTTGATTTTAAGCTCTAAACGTCCAAGTCTGCTGAATTCGAGATTCAATTTGGTTCTGTAAGCGCATGATACCAAAAAACAGTAACAATGATGTTTTCGTAACATGTACTTTTATTATAAAACTGTCTCTAACATTTAACACTCGAAATTTATATGCTAGACTTAGCGGAATTGCTTAAAAAGATCCTTGTGTTAACAAAGGGATCACCCAACGCTCTGAACGACCCCCTTCCGATTTGGCTCAAAATTGATGGAGTTACTTATTGATGTGGTTCAAGTAATGGGACAAACAATTTTTGCTCAACTCGATATAGTTTGCGAGTAACGATGATTCAAAGAATTGATAAAAAGTCAAAATGCAAGATTTCTTTTAAATTTCAAATAATCATAACTTTGGTTCTGCTTATCAGACTTTTGTAAATTATGTCTTATTGAACTCAGAAATTCACTCAGAAACTCAGAATTTGGATAGTTTAAAATGTCCTTTGTGTCACGTAACCTTGAATATCTCAGAAAATGGTATTTTAATGTTCCTAATTTTTTTATATGTTGGAAAACAATTTTTCAACTACCTTCACTCCAAATTTTAAGTTGGTATATGAGGGGCTCGACCAAAAATATTTTTTTAAAAAAATCTAAATAGTTTGATACACATTTTCGTGTGAAAAAAAGTCGGGGACAGTACGATAACTTTGCCGTCAAAAATTGGTGTTAGACATTTGTAGAGCGGTCGAAATCAAGTATTGTTTACTATGGGAGGTGGATTTACCTCGCCCCGTTTACGAGGCAGAGCAGAATAGAATTTTATATAAAAAAAAAATACAACATAACTAAAATTCCTACACAAGATCACAAGATCTGTGATAATTTTATCGTTTCAAAGAGTTCTTTGACAAGATATCTTTAAGTTCCGGTACCTCTATAGGTTTCGACTGCTATTCGCCTCCTCAATATTTTGTGGAAGTCCTTAATTGAACATAAAAACAATTGGTTTCGTGAGAAAAACAATAATTATTTTGACGAACGAGGGTTTCAAATCCATCAGCAGATTATTCGTTAATCTTAATTGGATTAGCCGGTGATCTTACTAAGGTCTTGGCTTTGATTTTCCTCTTATATCTGACATACGCTCCTCTCTGATGTTTGATTTTTTTTTTTTTTGTAAAAATCTGTCTTCAATGTTCACTTAGCGGGACGTATCCAGCTGTACTATCTGTCGACTTAAACAAATTTTCACCACAAGTTGGATTTCAATTAAGTAATTTTTTCAAGCCCTCTGGCAGCTTGTTGTATTGTACTGCCAACACTCTTTTAGTTTCAAATGAATGAATTGCTAATAATTTACTTCCTTCCTCTTAAACTCCCAGCAAGCACAAGCCCAGCGCGGCATGGTTCTCGTCACCTGCTCATTGAACCTCCGCTGTCATAAACCACCCAGCATGGAGTACCTCTGTTTCCTCAGTGTTTTTTCTTAATAAAAACGTCTCGTAAAACAGCCTCCGTCCGTCTCATGACGACGCTCCCAAGGCCTCTCTATGTCCCCCCAATCCCTTCTCCGAATGAGACACGGATCATAAACCTCGAACACTAATCAATGGCTAATTCCATGGTAATACATTCGCGATACCCCGATGTCGACGACAGATTTTCTCAGTCGCTAAACCCCCGAGGAGTCGGTCGCTAAACGTCTTTCAAACTTCCACCAGCCATCGTTCCCAATGAGCCTTAACGTAAACAACCAGCCACGGCCTTCCTGCGCGGATCATTAACTCATCTAAGCCTTTTTAATTGGCCCTGCAAACAGACACGATTAATTCCTTCGGCTAACCGCAGTAATTGGTCGTCGTTAATCCGGTCACACACCAACTTTAACTTTGCGTGTGTAGCGTTTGGGGTGGCTTCAAATGCAACCTGCGCGTCCCAACCAGTTTCTCTCGCCGATGACGACGTCTCGCGTTCTCACCGCGATTCATGTCAAAACCGCTAATTGTTAATTTTAATCAATTCAGAACGTCGTTGTTTTTGTTGTTTTTGCGGCTTCTCTTCTTACGCGCACTTGAGATCAAATGGGCTGATTAAAATGCTAAGTGGCCGGCAGCAATAGAATTGAGGGGATAAAAAAAAGAACAGAAACAAAAAAAAAATTACTTTTGACGTCATAAGTCATCGCCGGGACAACTCAGCACAGCAGACATCACACAAAGCCACCGAAGCCGTGTGAATTGTTTCGAACTCTTCCCAGCGATGCTCGTAGGGTAGTGCAGATGGAGGATGGCGCTTGCAGGCGCATTTGGTTGGTGATGATTGCGGATATGTTGGGCTCTAGGAAAACTCAACAGTCAATGGGCTACGTGTTCTGGCAGAGTCTTTAGTGCTTATGAATGAAGTGCGTTAAAGGTGGTCGTCTCTATGTACAACAAGGTCTTTAGAGTCGACTCGAAGATTTCTTCTTACATTTTTTGAAAGATCTTTGTAGTTTGAAGCTGTAGGTATCTTTAAAGGCTGGGTTGGATTCTCTCTTTCAGTTTTTTATTACGTTGTAGCTTGGAGCTGAAAGTCTGTTGAAAGGTCTTGGCGTGACTCGAAGCTGATGCGCTCTTGAACTTCTCTTTGAGGATTTTCTTAATTTTAGCTTGGAGGGGATGTACTTTTAGAAGGCCACTGTAGGTCTTTGCGAATTGCCTTTGTTTTTTTTTTTACTACTTTTTAAAGGCCCTCTTTTCTAAGCTTAAAGTTGGTCTTCTTTTGCAAGGCTGTAATAGGTCTGTGATGACTTCTGTTTATTTCAAGCATACTACGTGGTCTACTTGAGGGATATTGCCGGTATGCTTAAGCAATCAGAAGCCTAAATCATTCAATCAATATAAAATCAAAGAAATTCTAACTTTCCAACTTTTTTTTTTTGGATATTTTCAAGAGGCTGTGTACATGTGTAAAGACTTTTTTAAAAGAATAAATGAATGAGTCGAAAAAAAATAATTGGATTGATCATCTTATTTCTTGTAGATTTTCTTTTAAATTTCTAATTTTCTCTACGTCCGTCCTGAGACACCTAGTACCTTTTATAATTGAGAACTATTTGGAAATATACTACCTGTGTTATTCAGCCCCTTCAATATAAGCATAGAGTTACACATTATAAACAAAAGAAGGAGATGGAGACTTCAACCTTTCTTTAAAAACCAAGTTATCCTGTAATTTTAGTTCTCTAGACTGGAAGCAGCGTGGCCGGGATCGATTACATTGAAAATCACTACGATATTTGTATTTTTATAAATAATAAATAATTCTAATGGCATTGTGACACAGTTTTTGTCACAAGTTAGGAATACCAGCCGTCTCCTGGGTAAATTGATGCATTTCATTGTAGAACGATAACAAGAAGTGTGATGAAAAATTCCATCAAGTTTTCGAAGTCTAGGACGAGCACAGTGTTGGCTTAGAGCTTGGCCCTCGCGTGTTCACGCCAATATAAACCAGATCGAGTGAGAAAACCTAGCTCAAAAAACTTCAGCAAACGGAGAACACTGCTGTTCTCGTATCCACGCACAAGCTCAATCTTTGACTGATTCAAATCTACCTCAAACGGCGTTTTCGCCTACTATAACGATATATATCTACATTTATTATAGTCTCATTTGTCCTAATATAAACCTACTGACCATTATAGAATTTATCCTTAAAACAAACTCAACGGCCACATAGTCGGAAAGATTTGCTAACACAAAGCAAAAACTCGTCCAGATACAGTACTCCCCGGATATAAGCAACCCCTTTCATAGCAAAACCCTCTTAACAGCAACAAATTATATTCAGTCGAGATTCACTAGCGATATCCTATGCCATACAGTAGTCCCCGCATAATAGAAATTTTATTGAACATCCGCTTATTAGCAACACAATTGCACGCCCATGTGCATGTGCTTTTATTCGGGGAGTACGGTACAATATTATGTTACGTTATTTTGAGATGTCGTCTACACATTGATCTGTGTTAGTCTATAGTGTAACCACCGTCACAGAGTTTCTTTTTTGCAACATCCTATGAACTCTTGTTGAGACCGAAGGATTTGTATGCACGTGCCTACCAATTGAGTTGATTTGAGAGCAGCTGCTTCGTTCATCGACCTGGTGACGTACATATCTTCCCAGTTAATAGCCCAGTAAGTAGTAATTCGTGTTAATATCTACTAATAAGCTGCAATTCATCCGAAGTAGCTTTAAAATTGTTTCCTTCCTACTTCGATTATATTCTAGCAAGAAAATATTGATGAAGCGTCAGGAAGTGTCCTTGTTTCACTTACACAACCCTTTATGAAGAGTTTTTAACATTAGTAACCGAGTACTGGCTAGAAAACTGCTGCAATGCTACATATATAGCAACTGTAAACCATCTTAAAGTTTTACTACTAAGCAAATTAAGCGCTTGACTTGACTTGACTATACGCAAAGATGTTGATGCTACGAAGCTGCAAACTCGATTATGTATTTCAGAACGAACTATAGGTTCTGAAAGCCGTTTTCAATCCTGTTCAAAACAAGATGACAAAACCAACAACCAGCGATGTGAGGTGTTCTTTTTACCAAATTTTAATTATGCCATAGAGCAAACATTGGACAGGAAAAACCTCGTGCGCGGACCCCAACGGACGAAGCCGCAGCAATGAATGTCAACCGCTTTTTCGATTTCAACAGGTGGTTTTACCGAAAATCGACCTGCCACACGTATGAGAATATGAAACTTATGGATAAGGAAATCTAGTTGTAGTAAGAAACAACAAAAAAGGGATAAAAGTCTGAGACTGCTATATGTACAGGAGAGACAAAGTGCCTTTTTAAGATCCACACCAAACCAGAAAAAAAACAACAAAGATGTTAACTCTTGTGCCCCTGGAAGAAATATTAGAGTTGCTCGCCGCGATTTCCGTCGCTTTTTTAATGATTAACAATTCTGTCTTCAGATGCTGCCATTGTCCCAAAGTTTGTAATTTTTTATGCTGATTATGAGTCGCATCAAAAACTTTTGCGCCCACATCCTCAAGTGCAGATGCAAGTCAATTAAAATTTGATTTCACTTTTGGAACCTATTAGCTCAAAAAAATACAGTAAACTTTTGATAACTCGAATTTTATAGGACCAGGAAAAACTGCGAATTACAGACGTTTTTGAATTACAGAGGTTTCAGAAAGTTGTTGAAGAAAAAAGAAGTAAACTTGACTTCGGATTATAGAGGAAGGGATGAAATTGCATAAGTTTTCTTCGTTTTACAGAGGTTTTTTTTTACAGCACTAAGAATGCTTTAATTTAGTTTTCGGTGGTTTTCGAATTATTGAGAGTTTACTGTAAATATTTTCAAAATGGTATACCTAAATAAATTTTAGAAAACAAAATGTTGGTAAGGCTAAATGAGAAACACTGGAGCTGGAGCAACGTGATTCTTGACTGATAAACTACCAGCTCCAACTTTCCTGCTCTAAATCTTAAGCAATTCGCCAAAGTTCTAAATAGTCAAGCTCATGTGCGAACCGGTTTGAGAATTGGTCCATGGTAAGGCGTGACTGAGATTAGTTTTTTTGATGTTCAAGTAAGTTCTAAAGTTGAAGCAAAACTGGAGCCCAAGCATTCATAGTAGCTTTTCTGACGGAGTCTATAAAGACCCCCAAACCATGCTTCTCACCTCCATTCAACACGTTCACACAGCTTTCCGATATGTTTTCCAACCTGCCGATGGGAGTATCATACAATTGCACCATCAAATGCTACTCCGCGGTGCTTCAGCACTTCGGTGCTTCGGTGCCTCACTGCCCGGAGTCTCATTCGCTCTTCCATCACCACGTCGTCGTCCACACCCTGGACGGAGCTTTTTGTTTTATTTCTACATAATTTTTTTTTAATTCAGGAATTAATTTTGTCTGCTCGAGGTTCTCTTCTCTGCCTCCTCGGCGGCCGGGCTCCCCATTCGACTGATCGATTGTGGGATTTGTAGATGCGAGCGGCAGAAAGAAACAGAATCACATTCCTTATTCATCGAACGTTCAGAAATTATAATTAATTCAATGACTTGGCGGAATGAATTACTCGCCCCGACACTCTCGAGCGAGGGGAGCCACCATCTCTAGGCAGGTGGTGGGGCTCCGGTTTATTACCTCGTTGCACGTACTGTGTCATCGGCTGTGTATGCAACCACACCGCCACACCGGCGGAGAGGTATTTGAATATTGATGTGAGCACGGATAACAGACACTTACCAGGTAAAGTCATTACGAGTGTACACCGGAGGATAATTTCTTTTTCACGTGGAGACGAAGGTGGGACGTTTTTTTTGTTTCAGTGTCATCTCGCGGAGTGCAGGAGTTTGAAGGTAAAAACAACGGATTTTGAAGTGCTATCACTTATCTCATCGGCGGCGGTGAGGTGTGCCAAGTGGGGAGAATTGGCCGACGGTGGGGCATTCCAGAGGCAGGAACAGGTTTCTTTGGCTCAGACTTCACACAGTGAATCAGTTTCGGGCGATGTTGGTGAATTTTTTTTTTTTTTGATTTTTCTTTTGGGTTTCTGTGGGAAGACATGGCTCAAGGGTAAGGTGGCTCTGTTTTGCGAGGTAGTTGCACTTCGGTTGGTAGGGAGATTTACGGAGTGGGTCTTCGATTGAGTGAGTGAACTTCTGGTGATGGCCAGCGGGCGTGCTTAGACCAGAGAATCAGAGCAGAGAAAAAGAGTTTGCTAATTTTTTTGGGGCTCGAGTGGCGTTAGATGCAAATGTCTTGAACTGGAGTCAAGTGGGCACAGCGTCTGGCGTGTGGAGATCCCTCTTGGAGTTTGGAGAGGTGTATCGTGAGGCAATGAGGCATGTGAGTGAGCTTAGAAAGGTGGTTTCGCATGCAAAAGAATGAAACAAAGAAAAAAATTGCGAAACAAACACTGGCGATGAGTCAGCGAGCAGTGCCGAGTGGCACTGAGTTAGACAAACTCTTTGAATGGAAGCACTTGGCTAGCCCCCATAAATCGTTGGATAGGTTCGGAGGCCAGGATGGATTCAAGCAATAGGAAAATGATTGTCGAATGACAAGCAGAATTTATTTTTAATGACTTTGAGTACAACAGGCTTTAGCCTATTGCAAAAAACGCAAGCGTGTGCGCCTTGGAACACACTACTATGGGTAATATCTGGGGTTGTACATTTTTGGTTCATCGATTAAAAAATAGATTGATTTAATAATCTGAGCATCCACAAGACATGAAAAAGTTAGCAAGTTCGGCTTGGAAGGGCCATTCATTCAAGGATAATTACTCTAACCAAACTGCGCCTTTAGTGAATGAATGGTTGCTTTATAATACACGAAGCCAATTTAAAACTCAACCAAAATTCAAAAATGTCTTAATCAATTGAAATCAAACCAATGTAAATGTCATTGGACATTTGAAATATCAGAAAGCATACGATAAAATCGGAAGTTATCATAAAAGCGCCCTGCAAGAGGTCCAAAATCACTCCAATTATTAAAAAGTTGGTGAATCCGGTTCAATTGCATTTGCCTGTTATTAAGAAATCACAGAGTTCTCTACAAAATTGTATTTCATTTATACTGCGTAAAATTACTAAATTTCGTATACTGCTTACTTACTTTTCTGATGAAAATTTTGACTTTGTTTTTGTTTGCGCAGTTTTTATAGTTATGCTCCGATCGGCTTTATTTTCTTGCTTTGAAAAGGTATTGAATTTTCGAATAAAACTGCATTTAGGGTTTAATATACCTATATTATTTATATATAATAATAAACAATTATTTAATTAATTTTTTTATTTAATTAATTTTTTAACATCAAGAAAAAAGAATACCTTTATCATTAATCCCCAAAATTAGTGTTTTATTTATTTTTTCATAGACAAGGCCCGAAGGTCCGTTGTATGTCCCTTAACATAGAAATTCTCAGACGAAATAAAATAAAAATCACTTTGTCTTAGTATTCTGTTTGTTCTCACCACTTTTTTCTTTCACGGCGCCAACCACACAGCTGTCTCAAAAAAGAAACTCTTTCCGGATGTTTGCAGACGCTGTGTCTCAGTTCAAGGTCTCCCAACACGCCCACACCACCCATAACCTTGAAAAAGTATATTCTCACCCCAAGACGAGGCTCCATCTTTAAAGTCAAATATTTACATTCAGTAAAAAGGAATCACAATCACGGACACACCCACCTCCACCCCAATCAATCACAACCCCTTAACCAGGCTGCATTCAAAATGAATTTTCCTGCTGATAAATCACTTTCAAGTGTCACATGTTAACGTTTTCATGTGAAACATAAAAAACGAAACGTCTCGTCTCGCAGATGAAGCGAATGAAATGTAATAACAAACCCGCTGCCATAACTCCCATAAATCAAAGTAGATGACGCTACTTGCGCTGGCTTGGCATGGGGCAATAATACTCAACATCATTTGATGAACTTTCAAAACGAACCTTCAAGGACTTAATGACATGTTATACGAGAGTTAGGGGATGGTAATTTGCATAGCGGTGCCGGCAGTCGCGGAAGCGAACAACTTGAACTATCAAAAGGATGGGATCCTTTTCACAGTCATGTCGGAGGATATGGAATCGCTCTAACACACGCGTCATCGGAACTAATGGGCCTAGTCTTGCCCTTGGGGTGTCTGTTGGCGGGTGTAGATATGATTAAGATCCTTGGTGGTGGGTTCTTTGTTGGCACGCTCGTTGTTGTAATTAGCGCGAGTTTGATTCAATGTATCCGCCCACTGAATTTTGTTTTTGACGGGGTATTTTCTTGGAAAGGATAAGGAAGATGACTCTATGATGAGTTCATTAATTAAATTGAAACTAACCATCTTCATTTATTTGATTCTGTCATGGAGCAGAGATTCAATGGTTGGAGCTATCGTGAAATGCTTGAGATCCCTAGCTCCTGATAGAGCTAGGGATCTCAAGGAAGAAGAGAAAATGAAGCAAAATGGTTGGCAGTTGCACATTGAACGGCGCTGGGCAGTGGCAGACTGCTGGCGCCATAATGATCTTCAGTTAAAGGAAGGCAAGGATTGCAGTCGGAGATATTCAACGATGAGAGATTTTATAAATTATACAAGAGTTTTGTAACTCTGAAACCCTAAGCACCCAAATGGAGGTAGTTTGGGTAAAATGAAAACAAAAGTCAATAAGTCCATTCGCGCATTCTGCCTTGTGCTGCGAACTCTGATCCTCATACACAGTCAAGTTTCATTGGTCATTGGCTAAAAACGACTTGAAACTCATTAACCAGGTCATGGGACCCTTCCTGGGTCCACCCTCCCATAAAAATGAAACATCGTTGCCATCCTAAGCCCCTTTCTGTCCATTCAGGCCTTAAAGCTCTCTACCCACTCCCCAGATTTACTGGAAATCCCTTTTAAATCGTTCAAGCCCCAACCACCCCAAACAAGAAAAGAACAACAAATCGATCGATTACAGAGTCATGTTAACATACATCCCACCCCACCCCACAACTGCCGGGTCATATTGTCAACAAACCACCATCTTCCTGGTAATGAAGCGACCATTTTACTTGCCCCCATTGTCCGGCCTTGACTGGAATGCCTGCATCAACTTTCATAAAGGAATTCATTTCGTAAGCAAACACACACACACGCAACTACCTCTGCAAAAGTCTGCCCAATCACGGCCTCCCCCCGCCCACCCAATTCACTGGGGCAAAATATTTCGCCCGCTCCCCGCAGGCCCATTGCCTCGACAGGCACCTGCAGTACGACGTCCCTGGGCCTGTGTCTGCGCGGAATAATTAATGGCCCAGCCCGGCACGGCACGGCTCAGCTCGATTCAGCTCCTACTCCTCCTGGCTCCCTCTCGTGTGTCATTCTGTGCAAATTCGTGGTATCGCAAGTCAGGCGACAAAAAAAAGAAACACGAAACCAAAATCAAAATCAAAATCAGGCTGCTTTCGGTGGTCGAATGCGAAGCCGAGGTAAGATCCGGCGGCGGTGTGAGGACACTCTTCGATTTGGTGGCTCCGCCAACAGGTGCGGTGTGGACGACGGAGCATTAAACGCGTTTAACTTCTTTTCGAGTAATCGTTGTGCAATCGATTTTGTCTCTGTCTGTGTATGTGTAGGGGAGCTGGTTTATCGGGCGAGGTGGGGTTGCATTGTTTATGAGACGGCCGGGGAGAATTGCACGGGTGTCCTGACGTGGAAAAACGTATCATTTTTCAATTAAACATCGGAATTCTAACGGGGAGGGACAAACGAAGGCTTCATTTATGAATGATGATTGCGACATGTGCAGAGTGTCGCTGGCTGAGTGAGAAAATGTCAAAGAAGTGAGCAAACTTCGGAGGGAGGTTTAGTTGGGTGAGGTTTTTAATAAGTTAGAAAATTGATTGAATTAGCTCTCAAGAGTTACACTGATTCGGGGGAATTCTACGGCATGTCGTTGGAAAATAAAAAACAAAGTCTCGACTGAGTTCTGTAACGTGTTTGTGCGAAGAGGCGTGGGCATCTTTGAAAGTTATTTTTGTTTTTTTTTATTATTAAAACGTCTTAAGCTACTTCGTCCACAGTCTTGGCATTTCTAAAAAGCAGCACGACATAAAGCGTCTTTACACACCAACCTGCCTATTTGACCACAAAAAACATTTTTAGCAAAAATGATCCAATAAGGATCACGAAAGGAAGGATACTGAAAAGTGATCAATACTACAGATTTTTTTTTGGTTTTCTATTTGATCTTTCTGCTGTCCCAAAAACAAAAACACACTGCCACTTGCGTCTTCTAATTGGTGTCGGCCCGCTTGCAATTGGCTAAAACGTAGATTAGCTCATCTAACCGTAAGATTCCTTATCAGCGATTTTTCAATGGCATTTTTGATACTCGTAGTAATTTGTTACCCTCTAATTTGGGGAAACGGATATGAGAAAAAGGATTGTAGGAAGATAATTCTGTTGGTCTTTATTCTAGTGCTGTAATATGCAATTAGGTTCCTCCCTTACTGATATTGTAATCCAGAATTATCTACGGCTTCTTTCATTACTGGCTTCGTTTGTCGTATGTAGTCCATAGTCCTAACAAAACGTTGCCAACTTTTTGAAAACCTCCTTTATCATATTTTAAGGATTCTTGCCTTTTCCTTGTTTACCATACAATACTCATGACTTTTTTCTTCCTAATATCTGATTTTGTTCAAGAGTTTTATTTATGAATGCAGATAATAAGCAAACTTTTTCAGTCTTATATTGCTTGGCATAAGTTCTTGTAGGTTGTAAGGGCAATGAGATTCTTGTTGATATTTTCAGTAGTCCTATGTCATAATACGAGCATTTACTGCTCCGAAGATTGTCCAATCTGTCGCTTAGTCTCCGTTTAGGCTCCTAAACGGATATACTAATCATAGGTAATGGTAGTTTTGAAATACTTTCATGTATGAGTGCATAATACAGAACATATAATAAAATATCAAAAGCGAGCATGTGGGAAAATAACTTGAATGGGTTTTTTTCACCCGAGCGACTGTAGTGTTGCTATTATTACTGCAATGAGCCTAATAAACGATTACATTTTTTTACAAACTAAAACCAAAGTTAATTCTAAAACTGCGAGACCCGAGGGCCGATGAATCTTAAGATAACTTTTGGGTTTAAGATTCTAATACGATCAGGAACTTTAAAATCTACCCTTGATTTATCCGTGACTAACAAAAGTGGTAATTCGTTTCTAGTTGAAGACAACAATGAAGACGGTGGGTGCATTTGCTAGCTTCGCCATCACTAGCTTTTGGGCTACATTAAATTTGGACCAGTAAGACTTTTTGTTTACACTAACATTCTTTAAAAGAGAAAAAAAAATTGTTCAGCAAAGTTAACGATCATATACTTCACATTTCCACCGCTATTTTGGCCATAATTGCCTATAAATGAGGGAATTTTAATGAAATTAAAATATTTCGGCTTGCAAATTAAAGCTGCGACATTATTTGCAGAACCTTCTTAAAAGTACATCATGTTTGGACTCGCTTCGAATAATTTTAACTGTGGAGGTGTACCAATATCATTCCACATCTGATTAGTATCAATTTCTGCTTTTTCTTCTGATTCAGATCTACTGTCAGATAAAATAATACGTTTAAATTTTTTTATTGGCAGGTAGGTTCTGAGACATATAGTGTTAACCTATTGTAAGGGAAAATGATAAAAAGAACAGTAACACGACGTTTTCGGAGCAAGGGATTTTACTACAAGAACTGTGACCTACATACATCGAACAAGTGAAATTGATATTATTAACCTAGTGGAATTACAAGTGCAAAAGTACAGTATGTTGGATTTTCGAACATCCGTGTGAGTGTATTAGTCACTGTATATTTTTTTTATTCTTTTTTAGTTCTAAGAATTCGTAGACTCTTGCACATTTCTGTTTCAAATATATCATCCGCATCCACTATGATCGAAAATATAGCTAAAATTAATGCTTGAAAATTAACCAGTGAAAATGTACTTGTTGTTAAAACATTCATGTATCAATTGAGAGTTTTGTTTTCAATAAAAATGGATGGATGTTAACAGTCTGTTGCGATCATGTTTGCTTAGCCGCATTTGCAAAAAACTTTATTTGACGAAGTATATCGCCGCTATCTGTAAAAGTACAGTCTTGTGTACAGCCTTCAGTTTCGAGCAGCATGGGTAGAGACTTAATCGAGGTGTATAAGGTGCATAAGTACCAAGTGGTGCAAAAGCTCCAAGTTAATGTTCGCCTATTGGGTTTTAGAGAGTAGAGAAAAAGGTGCAGGAAATCAAGCAGCGAGTCATATTTAATGCCGATTATTATTCGACGTCGTCATTGGTCTGTAGTTGTTTAGAGTTAGTAAAGCCATCTCCGTCAAAGTGGTATGCTGCAGATCAACGACAATCGAAAAATTAGCCCAGTAATTTTTCTGTCTTCTACATTTACTAGTCGAACTTTAACACGTGTTTCTGCTAGCACATCGCTTTGAACATTGAACAATTATGTCCTCATGTTGTGGATTGTAGTTTGACTGAAATATTTGGTGCTAGACCCTAATTTCTCTGAGTTCGTGTGCCCCGAATCTTCCTTCAAGCCCACCCCAGTGCTTGTAACCTTCTGCGTGTGGCAAAAAAGCCTTTACCTCAAACTAAGCTCAAAATCATAATCAAAACGATAAATTTTCAATTTTTATGATTCTCGCCCATCAAATTGCTCCCCAATTCAATTTGTCTCCATTTTTTCTTTCTCCTCCTCAAACTCAAACCACAAAACGAACGAATAAAACGCCAACTGAATAGAACCATCGACTCCCTGATATGACAAGAATTTTAACAACCAAAACTCTGATTTTCGTCAGAATTAAAATGTTTTTTTCTTCTGACTCACAACACGCCGCACGTTTATTTCCATATGCAGAGTCGAACGTCGCGCAACCCCTCGTCTGGCACAGGTACAAAAGACGCACAATCCCACAGGTACACAGGTACGAAATAATCCATAAAAAAAAGTTATTTGTTGTATCTGATGCGATTATGTGATATGGCAAATGGATAAAAAGGGTGCCCACCCCCTCCCAACGGCCGACTAATGGACATTAACGATTCAATTCGAATCGCCTCTCACTTCTGACACCTTTCGCATACATATTCCCGATTTGGTGCTCAGTATGACGGTGAGTTTCGTTGTTGTGAAATTAAAATACATCCGTTCATCTGTGTAACTGGTGGATGCGTGATGTATGACGGTCTCTTGTCGTCGTTGTCACGATTACGTCATACGGCGTCATGGAGGAGGAGGAGGTAAGTCTCTGTGAGAAAGTTGTAAAGCTATAGGACAGTTTCGTTCGCGGTTTGCCTTTAACCATGAGCTGAAAGTAAATTTAATTAAAGGACCTCGGTGAAAGAAGCAATTTCGAAGAAGTATCCACAAAATCGGTCCTCTGAAAGATGAAACTAGAAAGTGGGGCCTCATTAGCGAACACTTCGGCGTGTTGCAGTGTGAAGTGCATCTGAGGTGCTTTTGGTTTGGGCCATCACAAAGTTCGTCAAAGATTGTCAAGCTAACCAAAAGGGGGGAGACAAGTCGATGGAAACAAATTAATGAGCACAGTTGCACTTCCTGGAAAAGTAATATTTGAACACACACTTTGGTTTCCTGCGCAACGAGTCTAAGACTGCGTTTAGGGTCAAGCGAATTCAGGCGATGGCAACATTGAAATGTTAAATTCGCTTTTCGCACATTCGCGTCGCCCAAAGCACATTCAGATGTAAACATGTAATTGATCGCTTTATCGAAACGCTTTGAATCGCACGACGCGAAATCACTTGACCATAGACGTAGCGTAAGACGTTGACAGTGGCACTTATCAAGGAGCATCAGAGGTACAAGAAGGTGCAGTTATTCACCGGGCACTATAATTAGATTAGGAAGCACCAGGAATTAAATGACTTCTTAGAAGGAACCCGTGGAGCAACATAAATTCGTGGGGCAACAGGACCTCGTGGGCAACAGGAATTGATGAAGCAACAGGAACTCGTGGAGCAACAGGAACTCGTGTCGCAGCAGGAACTAGTTGAGAAACAGGAGCTTATATGGCAATAGGAACTCATTGTGATACCATAAAATGCGAATACAAGAGAAACACATAAGGACATGGTCAACTAGCAGAAACTCGTATGACAAGCAGCACTCAAGAAATATTAGAAGCTCTAGGAAGCATTTAGAAAGTCTTAAGGACGCCGAAGGAAGTTTGTACAATACTTTCAGCGCAAGCTTTGAGTTCGAAGAATTCGAGACTGAAATCATTTCGAACAACCGCTTCTAAAAGCCGAAATTCATTGAATTACAACCAAAAAAGCGACTCTGAGACCCTGATTTTAATTTTTTTTATTCAAGAAAAAAAATTTGCAAGGACACATTTTAGGCTCAATTCCATTTTATCTACCCCTCAGTTCACAGAGTGTCAGATGTCCTCCAAAGCGTTACATGTAAAGCCCATTGCCCTCAAAGACGACCCGTGACACAGAAAGTACAAGCCCTCCAAGGACCTTACAACCAAAAGAATCGCTTAGGATTAAGTGCATTTCATCATACAAACAAAGCGGTTAAAAAATGAAATAAGGTCATAAAATCTCTACCAATGGTCTACAAAAGCGTGTGTGGGAGTGAGGGTTGTTCTTCTTTTAATGCCACGAGTGCATTACCGTAGTGCATTTGCATCTTGAAAGTAAAAAGAAGAGGAATCTGCATTCACCGCATGGCATCGATATCCATACGCTAAACTGTAATTAAATTTATGCACATTACAAGGAGCTGTGGATCCTTGGCGATGGAATGTAGGCGGCTGCTCGCATTGCGTTGGGTGGTGATTTTTATTTTATGTCTTGCAGGAAATTGAAAAATTGTGTGATGAACATTTAATGGGTGAAGATCATTTGTGAATATTTAGAGTGTGTAAGGTCGGTACCAGCGTCAGCTGTGGCAGTCCTTAGAGTGCATTCCACAGATTGTTGGAATTGACGTTAAACTAAAGCCATTCGACGAACAGCTCATTGGTGCAGAAAGATAAAATCATTTTTTTCATTTTAATTTTGAAACTTTCTCAAGAGTTAGATATTTCCAGATCAACCTTTTTTTTGCCTTAAGGCCTTTGAAACATTAGTTAAAAGTCCCGAATTATGAATGAATGAATGAAGTCTCAATCATTTTTTAATCAGGCAGTAGAAAACTTGTGCTTGCCTGGATCCAGAGTCGCTTCAGTTCGATGCCAGCCCTTCCTGCCTTTCGGTAAATTTAGCTGGAGATTTCGTTGTTGAAACAAATATTAAATAGAGCCTTCTTAAAAACACAGCTTATATGTTGGACTTGTGAGATCCAAAAATCTTTTCTGCGCAATAATTGTTTCGAGAATTTGCATAAATGACAGTAAGAATGAAACGAATGAACGAAAGGAAATGAAAACAGGCAGCAGAAAAAATTTTCTAAACTGGTAACTTAATAGTAGAAGTTTAAAACTCAAGCAACAAGAAGAATTTAGGAAAAATGCCAACAAAGAAGACAGTTGAACTAGGAGGAAATACTTATTCACAATGCAAAATGGTC
Source organism: Syritta pipiens (assembly GCA_905187475.1). Lineage (NCBI taxonomy): Eukaryota > Metazoa > Arthropoda > Insecta > Diptera > Syrphidae > Syritta > Syritta pipiens. Next base: position 69,756,390 of record LR994571.1, read on the forward strand.
CATAGCCATCATCTGCCTACTTTTAATTTGCAAACTCCGTTTGACCAAAAGCTTAAACTAATTTAACTGACCTGCAGTCACCGCCAAAAAGGAGTCCAATACTTAAGTCGAAATTAATCTTTTGAGATTTAACAGTTTCTCATATCAAAAATAAAAAATCTGATCAAGCCATAAGCTTAACTGCTTTGCCCACAGCTTCCCCTTCTCTCGTTGTTGTTTGAACAAAAAAAAATTTTTGAATAAAGCTATAGGAGGAACTCGATCTTAGGTTATCAAAGGTCTAGAGACTGATACCAATAAAAATACATATGAAACATAAGTAAAAAAGTATGTATTTGCACACCCAGTTTTTGATAATTTCGGTAATCTAAAAGCTTTAACTTTGAAATTCGGAGTTTGGCTTTCTAAAACTATATATTGCGAAGTCCATTGTTTATTTTCTGATGGAAACATATTAACCATTTTTGGATCCGATGGAATATGATTTGTGTGTATTAAGCCAAACACCGAAAAATAAAGCCTACAGAAAATCATGTTATGTTATTGGGCTGCGTAGAATTTGAATGGGTTTTGAGATTCTTAATATTTTGCTCTACAATTAGACCTACAGTGCCATCAACATGGAAATGGAGGGTACGTTTTCCTTCAAACAGGATAAGAGGGTCACAAAAATGGGAAAACTCCATAAGATGTACGAAAAATGGGTTATTATATATTGTCCCCCAATGCCCCAAAGAACTTTTAACATCTCCCCAATCACCAGCCTGCACATATAATATCATTTGGACTTGTAGCTTATTTATTCTCATTATATTTCGTTCACAACCTGAAGTTATTTGACTTGAACTTTGTTATTTTTTCTGAATGAATACAGTAGTTCTTAACCGATTTTAATTTTTGTATTTTTAGACAGTTTTTTTTTTCCTACTCTTGTAATTGCATTGACTGTAACTGGATTCGGTCTCCTTCAGATGGACAAACCGGCGATTAGGGCTATTAGGGGACACTGCACCATCGGCAGACATGCCAGCAGACTTGGAGTCCCTGGCAATGACTTTTGCAGAAGTTGTCAGGATGAGGAGGAGGAGGAAACCATCCTTCATCTCTTATGTTCATGCGAGGCGCTTCGTAAAAGAACTCATCTGGGCAAGCACTTGCTTGACAGTTTGAGCGATCTGAGCAAAATCAGCAACAATCAAATCCGTAACTTCATAAGAATCTGTAATTGATCCAACAAGGGTACGGAATAGATTTCCGTATTGTGGTATCACAATGGGCCTATTCTGGGCTAGGTATGGCTGGGGGCTTTTGATGTCCCAACCAGCCACTCTAACCTAACCTAACCTAACTGAAATCGATATAGGCGTGTAGTAGATATTTACAATTTTTAACGAGTTGCTTCAAGTACCCTGTTTCTTTCCGTGTTGAGGAAAAATGTGCGTTTACCGATACTGTAGAAACTTCATATTTTAACCAACTTCGCAAAGATTACGTACAGGCATAAAAAAGTAGATACAAACTTAGGATCTGTTTACAATTATAACGAGCAGTTCGTTGAGCATCCGAAGTTTACAAGAATTTAAGTTGCTTCTAAAATCTATAAATTCGCCTTTTAAATAACAATAAACCCAAAATGATGACGTTAATTACAAGTCCTACATTTAAACAACCCTGAAATGACTAAAGTGATGATGATTAAGTTCTTCGAACTGCAAAAGGGCCGTCTATAAATGGTATTTGAACCTATTTGTTATGACGAATTTGTGTTTTAAGATTAATCAACCGATACGTCCCTTTGAGGTGTCAAGATCCTAACATGGACCTGACGCCGTTTAGTGGGTACACTTAATAGGTCTATGGACTAGTTCATGGAGTCCGAAATAAGCAGTGGATTTTCAACATTGGTTCAAAAACTGTTTGTGCGCAGTAATTATTGGATAGCTCGCTTGTGGCCTGTAAAAAATCTTAGCTGTGTAGAAAAGTAATAAAATTCCAAGTTTTAATTGGAATATAAATAAAACCTTTTGATTGAAAGTAGATTTATTGCTTAACTTAGGACTGAATCTCGCCGATGACTTCTTTAACTCCATGAATTTTATTTTTGAGATATGAAGTCTATAATTTGCTCAAAGAAAAACGAATGGATTAATTTACATACGTGATCGAAAACTGAACTGTCCCGAAACTAAACTCTTCATTGGATTGCTTTCAAATACTTCAGCTAAAAGTTGTCTCCTCATCCTTTGTCACTTATTGCGAATGCTCGTCCTGCATGCACTTTAAATTCTCATATCGTGTTTATTTGGAACAGTTCTCCAATCAAAAAAGACTTCCATCTAGTCAAAGGACGTACCCACTCACTCCGTTTCCAGGTCGCTGAATACGAATTCAAATCTCTCTTCACCGTCTCTGACTTTGAAATTCCAACCAAACCAGTAACTACATTTTCTGCCAGCACATTGCTCGACGTAACTAAAGTCCATTAGTGTCCTTTCGCCACGGTGACACAGTGTTTGTTAAGCTCCAGAGAAATATCGTTTTCACAAAATTGTATATGGACATCGCATTATGTGAAAGAAGTCCTGGCATTCACCACCACCGAAGTCGTCCCGCACCCAAAGAGAGAAAAAAAAAAGAACAACTCCATCCCCAACCTTAGCAAATAAAGTGCAACAGGACACAAAGTCCTCCCTCATCCCACTCTTCGACGTTGAATTGATGCACAGAGTTCCATCAAAAAATAGAAAACAAATTCCCACCATAAATCGTTACCAGCGCTGAAAATTCACGGGTATCTGTGTGTGCAGAAAGGATCTACTCCCGCGAGGGCGAGGACTAAATGATTTGCGGGCCTTCAAATTGCAATCCTTGCAATTTTTTCCCTGTCGTCCTTTTGTATTCTGCCGCTCATACGTCGCCGGTGGGCTCGCTGTGTGTGTCTGTCTGTTTATGTGTGTGTGTGTGTGTTATCGATTATCATCGTCAACCTGGGAGGCGAGTGGGTGCGCTGTCTTTTCTTGTATCCCCGCCCAAGGACAGCGATGATTCCGGCACAGCAAAGACCGGAATTTAATCGATGCGACAGAATCGAGCAAAAGATACAGACGTTTTTTTCCATCGTTGTTGTTGTTGTTGATGTGAATTAAACGCGAAGCGGTAAATCTGTCTTCGGGCTGTTTAAAGCGGTTAAAATGAGACTTCAACGAGGGCGGCAATATCCGTTGGAAGTTTCCTTTTTTGAAGATTTCTTTTTGGAGAAGGAGTTCCTGAGGCTATGTGACTCCGTGGGGAGTAGGAAAACGAAACAGATTCTGCGGTGAAGATGTTTGTCATGCGGAGGTCATTGATGTTTAAAAATAGATTTTCCTTTTGAGAATTTGTGAAGAGGCTGGTTAAGTTAATTTAATTTTAATTTGCCAATGAATGAAACGTGCTTCGGTCCGTAGTGTGGACTTAGGTCTAGCTTCTGGATGAAGGCTGACTGTTGGCCGGGCAAAGAAACCAACATTTTTACTTCAATTTGGTATTTCATCAAGTTTAAGAGGCAATACAAATTTCGAGGTGGTTCGAAATGTGATATTCGGAAGTAGTACTTTAAAAGACGTGGCTCGTGTCTTCAGAAAAACAACATCTCATCTAAGTTCTCAGGTCATCATACGTACTTCCGTTAATAGGATATTTACGTTTCTGCCTGAATCTTGCCAGGCAAGGTAGGCCATTGCTTTTGTAATTTCATTTACCTAAAAATGGATTTAATGCTTAAGATTGTATTCTAATTGTTTCTGAGATGAATTTTTCTGCGAATGCAGTTTGACGTACCTTCAGATACCATGGAACATTTTTGAATCAAGTTTGTTACATGTAACATTTCTGGCACCTTTGAGCCATTCATGAGACTGTAAGATTAAATATTTGGTAAAAATATCCGTGGTAGGATCCCACAGTTTCACTTAGTTTGCATCTCGACTGGGAAGGCATTACTTAATGACTTGCCGTTCTTGTCTGTATACTGCCGTCTTGTCTTTGCCCACCACAAGACATCCGTCTCAACGATGGAAAATACTTTAAAAGTCTATCTATGGCCATTTATTAATTCGATGTAGCCGAGTGCTGATGGCAAAATACGAGTGCTAATGGCAAAATACAGAAACCGTTTGAAAAATAAAACCAAAATCTTAAGATAAAAAAAAGCTATGTAAGTATGCTACCAGAAGATGTGGCGAGAATTTAGAGTTCCCTAACAGAAAGTTGATTTAAAATCTTTATAAAACGATTGAGATATAGACACAGGCACAACCCAACAACAACGCATGTCCCCAGAAAAAAAGCTATTAATGGGTTTTGTGGCTACATGTCAACTATTTGGCTCCATTTAGCGAGAAAATGCATTCCCTCACTCTTAACGGCCTGTTTCTGCCTTTGTCAAAAGATAGAACTCCGGCCGAATTCTTACCGAAGCTTTGTATATCTTCATCCATTCTTCTAAACAAGCTCCATCTTCCGTTCTATCGATCATATATTTTTAAGCCAAAACTTTTGCAGCAACGCATTAAACCTTTAGCAAAAGACCTCAGTTCGGCTTTAAAGCAAATTCAACACACTTTTTCGCCCCCATCCATCATTCACTACCCCCTGAGACGTCCTCGTGACCCCATTCTGGGTTTAAAGGGTCGCCTCTCTCCCGGTCACAGCAGTTCAAGGCGTTTCTCATCCGACACAGCCTCTGCCCTTTAAGTCCACCCCAAACCAGCCACATGAAAACTTTCACCACACCTCCTCCCCACGCATACATCATTAAACCCAACGCGTATGTTAGCCAAAAACCCGAAATAACTCCAAGGAAGAACAAACTTTCTCCTCCTTAGCGTGTATGAGCGCGTCGACATTAATTCCATTCCAACCAGATGCCGACGTCTTCGGGGATCTCGAATTACTTCGGTTGTCATGTGTTATGCCAGCGAAATCCCAGATAAATACACATGCCTTCCCATCTCCCTCCCAGCCACCGCCTGGCGACGCTGAAATGACATCCAAAGGACACACACGAAAAAAAAAAGGAAACAAAAAGCAGCAGACAGCCCATTCCATCACGGACATCACTCCTTAATGCCAATAAAATCATGTGCGGAACGTGCCAGTGGTGTGTCCTTAATTTTTATTCGATTAGGGAAAAAGCTCCCCGGTCGTCGGTTGGGGCGACGGACTGTGGCCGGCGTGCGCCGCGTAGCGGGAAGCTAGTTAAACCAATAAAATGGCCACTTATGCGTGGCACACTGGTGGTCAAGCTGAAAATGATGCGCGAACGTGACGCAGTTTCTGTGTTCGAGATCTTTAGGTCTTTATTGAATTTTTTTTTTTTCTTGTTGTTAAATCCCACGTGCGACACACCCGCAGGAATGAGGATGTTGGTATGAGTTCAAAGGAGACCTTGCTCTATGCAAACAGAACGGATTTCGGGTGTGAAGGGTACTCCGGTGGGGTTGATGTGAGCACGGGAATCCTTTTAATGTTTAGAACCATTTCACAGTGATTTAACTGGCACTTTTCTGCCGAAAACAGTGAGTCAAAGAAAAAAGGAGACAGAGACACTTGAGGGTTCACTGCCAACGCTTGGTTTTTGAGTTCAGTGAACTAGGTGGGACAATGGTTTATGTCGTTTTTGTCTCTTGATGTCTACAGCAGGTAGGCTTGGAGGCGGTGATGTGTGTTTTCCGTCTGTGTATCGGGGCTAATTTCACTCGTTATTCCAGTATCGAGATAAAAAAAGAGATCTAGTGAGAAAGCTTATCTATCCAAATTTCGGTATATAATACTAACAATTGGGTGGCGTTACAGCCCATTGAGGGCCAGAGCGTAGATTTTTCGCGCCTCCATTGTTTTGTTCTGGACAAATGTGAAAGTTTTTAAGCTCTTGATTTAAATTAAACTTCACATTTATTACTCGAAAACATAGGCAGGGCGTTTCTACATTTTTTTTTAACTTCGTGACTAGTCAGAACTAAATCATTTTATAAACAAATATCGTAACCGCTAAATGCCTGGAGCATCTTTAAATTTACGCGTCAGTGTTTACTTTCTACTCACAGTATCCGAAAATCCTTGAGTTTACATTTCAAATCCCACCCGAGTCTTCTTCTTTCAAAATGTTTCACTCCTCCTCATTCACACATGACCTCCTCCCCGAAAAATCATCTCTCCTTTGATTTCGCCTCAAACACATTCGGCTGACAAAGCCTCCTTCTTTCCAAAACCTCCCTCCCGCCTCACAAGTGCACAAACAAATTATCAGCAGATGGCAAATCCTTCTTCTGTCGACAATTTTCCGTTTTGTTATCCTCACAAAAAAAAAACGAAATTGACTCAACACATTTCGTCTCCTTAACAAAGTTGTTCACTGACTTTGAAAGTTGATCGTGGGCGGGGATGGAAGATTGGCGGTTAATTTAATCCTTAGAGTGGAATGGGTGCGGTGTCCTTTTTAATTTACCCCCGAAGGAAATAAGTTTTTCCAGGTAAAAAGTAATCTCACGATCTCGAACACGGACGCATTCTCAATTTCGCTGGAAGGTCCTTTCGGTGGAAAGTGCAACGGACATTGCGCTGGCGACAACGCGACAGCAGTGGCTGTAAATTCGTTTGCGTGCTCGTTATTTTTTCGACTTAGAGGCTAGGGGACAGGAAAAAGGACTCCAGATTTCGCATGAAGTTAATAGCTTTTTGACTGCTTGACGCTGCAAGGTTGCTACCGACTGACGGTGGTTCGCGTGCAGATAATTTCTGGAAGTTATCATGTTCAGGATTTTTTGTTTAAAGTCATTCATTTGAACTTTTATAGTGGAAAATCATCAAATCATGTTGTGACATCCTTCGAGACTGCGACTTTGAATGGTTGCCGTTGATTGTCAGACTTTCTTTAGTGGGGTTTAAACTTTAAAGTTTAATTATTGCTCCTGGAATTTGTAAAACCTTAGATTTTTATTTTATAAGAAATTCCAGAGATTTCGGAGCCTTGAACCTGAAAACTCTTAACCCAGCGATAAGCTGCCGGCAGAATTGTTGAGCACGCTTTGGTCATTGAGGTCTAAAAATAGATTTTCTTTTCATTTTGGAAGGCAGCTAATTTGTGAAAAGGCGAATGAAGTTTATTTCATTTAAATTCCAAACCTGGATGTTGGAAATTTCTGGAGGAGGACAGAAGGAAAGAATTGCCAATAGCTAACCAGAATGTGGGCTACTCTGGAATTTTTAGTCATTGGAACATTTTGTATTGAAATTGAATTGGACCGAGCCCCTTGTACTGCGACCTTAAAGATCTTTTGTATCCCCTTAATTGGTTTAACAACATTCGTAGATGGGGTGTCCTCAAAGTCAATCCCTGTTATCCTGGTTTTGTTGACTATTTTGAATTTGAAGTCCAGGTTTGGCCAGTTAGTAGACATTTTACCTCATCCACCCATTCATTATTTAGCCACTATGTCTGCGAAATTCCGTGGTAGTGAGACCCATCTTGTGAAAGTGATAATTGTACTCTCTTCCTGGATAGTATTTTCCCTTTTTTATTTTCCTTGTGGGTAAGATGTTGTTTTCTTTTCTACCAGCATATTAGTCTGGCTATCTTAAAAATATATATTTACGTATGTATTTATTATTTTTTATTGATATTTTTGTGTTAATAAGCTCTCTTTCAATAACACGGTATGCGGCATTTTGCATTAAGACTGATTAAATAAAGGAAACTAAATGACGTGCAAAAAGCAATCACTCGACGGTTTGAAACAGTGCCCATCCGAACCACTTAGGGAAAGTTACTGCTGCTTTACAAAGTTTCATGTGCAAGGCAAACGAATCAAACTGAAAATGGCAATGGACCTTAACCAATTCCTAAGATTTTTTCCTTCTTTCCTGAAACAACATTCACCTACACTGAACTGGTTTTATAAATCCTGGAATAATAAGTTTTAACGCAATCTCACTCATAAAATGCTACAGGGTAAAAAATTTACAACGAGAATTGAGCCATTCGGAGAATTCGTAGATGGAATGTAAAAACTCCGCTTATAAATATATTTAACAGATTTTGAGATTGTACAAATATAAAATTCTGACAATTTTGCAAACATTTTTTCTGAAAACTTTTCTTGAAAATTTAGTTTGGGAAACTGGAGAGCCGAGTGCTCTGTGATGGATAGGGTAGTTGTGTACGTAGCCTGACCTGTGGTAGCCAATGTTTTTACGGAGGTAGTGAAAAATTTTTTCTCAGATTTTGAAAATTTAAATAAATTTATATATTTTGGCAAGAAAAAAGGAATTTTATTGGGCGATTGATCACTGGAAGCTTTTTTTTTCAGTTCAAGTTTAAAATAAAAACTGGTGGAATGCTTAAAACCTAAATAGGTTGCAAACATTTCAGAAATTTCAAAGGATACATTCTTATACCCGATTTCAGAGTGCTAGCTTAATTTTCTGCATAGCTAAACTCAGAATTAACTTTCAATTTAATTTTATATAACATTATTATTGCTACAACATTTAGAATGAATCTTATAACTTTGAGAAAAATGTATAAACATTTTTCGATTTCACAGTCATAATCTGAGTATTTAATTTATTTAAAAAATATAAAATATTGAAACGAAATTTTCTGGTATCAATTTAAATTTCAAAGTTTTTCAAAATAACCATTAATCAAAATATTTCTCATAGCATTGTTCGCTTTTTCTGCAACTAATGGAACTTCAACATTGTTAATGTAATTATACTTTAAGCGGATGATACGGAAACTCCACTAAAATCTGCAGCTGATGCATTCAGCATTCCTCAACTTGCATAGAATCGCATGTCTTAATTACAGAATTAGTTCGAACTGGAACTAAATCGACATTGCTGCACCCATCTATTTGTCGTATATTCGATGGAAATCTGTTTTTCCTCTAATATACAAAATGCTGCATGTAACGTCTAACTTAACATCCGAAATCTTCTGCAAAAATCGGCATAATCCCAGATATTTAAATGGTGCACTCACATTTTTTTCGTCACAGTTTTTTAACTCCGTTGTTTTTAATGTTATTCTTTTTAGCCGAACGCAGCACTCAATTTTGTGAAAAACTTCAAAACTTCAATGGAATAACAATTTGGCAATTGATTCAAATATGAATTCTATACTTAAGCCGCCAAAATTGGCTACTAACGATAATTTAATTAATTTGAGGAGTGTTTAACGCTAAACAGGACTGTGAAAACCGAATATTCGTTGATCCTGAACTTAATCATTAATCGTTACTTAAGCTAGCAGTATGAAATCGGGCCTTATAGTTCCTGAATATAATCTTCATTACTATTCAAAATCAATTGCAATCCTTAACAAAATTGGAAGCAGTTAAATCATGAATAAATGAATGAATTTCTCTTTTCAACTTTGGTAACGGATGCATGTTATTCGAAGCTCTCATGGTACTATTTCATGTAAAGTTTTAAAACAATAAGCAATCCCTTTTCAACTGAAACAGTTTGCGCACCAGTTTGCGTAAAACGACAACTCGGTAACTATGAATGGTATCCATTTACAATGCACATATCTAAATTAATTCAATTTCAAAGGAATACATGATGTGTGGATGCATCTGGACGTTGCCAAGTCGCATCAAGAACTGTCCAAATAGTTTCAATCTAAAAACGCACAGACTTCAGACGCCCTTAAGCCGAATCAACATAACCTGACTCATCCCCAATGAAGCCCTTAACAGATACACTTAAAAGGCTTTCTCCCCTTTCAGTTCGTCATGAATATGCGAAAAGTCATTCAACAAATTCACTGGCAACCAAAGGGCGCACTTTAGCCTTTTTCTAAATTCACCGAAGTCAACTTTGTAAAAAATTAAATTCTAAATGGAAACGTAATTTGAAGCACATTGCAAATTAATCACGCGGTTGAATGAGTTGGCTCAACGAACCGTATGAATATACGTCCTGTCAGAAATTTGTATGTGTTGTTTTTAATTTCATGTTGTTGTGTAGTTGTGAGAGGCCCGGCTTCACTCGAGTGTTGAAAATTGAATAGAAACATAAGGGGCACTCGGTTGAGAATGCGAATTCGAGGGGAGCTGCAAATTGAAAGTGATTTATTTGGTTATTGCCAATTAGTTTCTAAATAATTAAATAAAATTTTTAGAACTTTCAATAAAATGCATTCACGATGGCGCTTTTCTTTTTTAGAGGTTGAGATAAGTTATTTTACTGTTAAAGTTTCCATTTTTGCTATATTATAAAAACGTATGTTAAATAGCAGGCGTTAGCATTTTTATATTTGAACTTATTGCAGATATAAAGGCCACTTTACTCATTAGATAAGTTTGATGGTGTCGCCTTTGATTTGTTTCTATTTTGCATCGATCTCCAAACACCGTTGATGTGCGCCATCGGCCTCTCTATTGCCCCGGCTCCTAGCTCTAGTTAAATGCCACATTAAGCTACACTGTCTGTAAACCTCTAAGGCGAGAGTAAGCCGTTGTCTGTCGATTTTGTCTGTTTCACCTGGCAGTTCCACCAACAAATTAAATCCCCCTGCCTCGTGCTGCTTCATGTCCTATCGTTCATTATAAAAACGTCCATCCATTCATCCTCACTTGGCAACCCTAGCTTTTGCGCTCGCTGAAATCTAATATTCGAAAGGCCATGCACGGCAATTTAATTAAATTTGCCTCTCCATATATTTTTCCTTGTTTTTTAGTTCAAACTTTAACAAAGATATTTAACTAATGGCGATGCGAAGCCGCAAACGCAATTAGCGAATTGGAAATGGCAAAAAAGAAAAAAAAGAAATGGTTGCCAGGTCGGGGTGGATAAAAACACATCGAAACAGCAAACCCGGAGATTTTTTCACACCGATTTCCTTTTTTTTTAAGTTTTAATTTTTTGTTGAAATGGGAAAACGTCCAACTATTCTCCTTTTCGAGAGCGAGTTCGGTCGAAGAACAAATCTTTAATTAACGCTGATTATTTACCTTCGATTTGAATACAATCACGAAATGAAAAATAAGTTTACTGTGACTAAATACAAATGGAAACCTTTTTACCCTCGTAATGATTTTTTGGGGAGCGATGAAAATGAGAAACAAAAAAAAAAACCCTGTTCAATCACAAATTGCTTTTGAAATGGACTCCGACATCGGATGACCCCCACGCGATGTAAACACCACAAAACGACGAAAGAGAGACCCGTCATCATCACTCAAAGGATCAACGAGAAGAAACAATAAAAAGCGAGGACCTCAACGTGGCTGCGGAGTGCAAATGGAAACCCTAGTGAGGTGTCGACGCCACTTCAACGACGAGTTCTGAGCTGCTGTGGCGCTGTGTTGCGGTGCTGCGGTTGTGGTGTTTCTGGGAATTTCAATATTCCAAAGTGAAATTTATATGACTTGAGGGAGTGACTGACTTGCAAAAATTAATTGCTTGTTAATTATGCAATCGATCCAGGAGGGCGGGATGCATCGTTCGATTGCGCCCTTCAAGAGCGGAGTGTGTGTGGTTGGAGAATCAGAAATGGTTTGCAAGTCGGTTGAAAAGTTTTCGAGCAGGACAAATCGATTGGGGGTTTCAGGTCATTTGTTCACATCGATGGTGCTCTCGGAAGGATTTATGGTCGCCTCGATGGTCGAAGTTTTTGGGGCTTGTTTTCGAAGGCAATGTGGATATTTGTGTCGCTGAGCCTTAGGTTGGGAGTATGTTTGGATAGGGGATATGATGGAAGACCTAGGAAGCAATGATGAAGTGGATTAAGGGACATTGGGAAGGGAGTGTGTACTTTTTTAACTTCGACGTTATAAGTGACACAATATTTCAATGTGGATTTTGTTTTTATGGGAGATCATTTTTTACAACAGTTACAGCAGTCAGTTAAGCCGTGGATAGGTTTTTTTACGTTTCTAACTGCCTTTCAGACCGAAATCAATACGAGAACAAAGACCCATTATGTCAAAAGCAAATTAACTCTCACAAAGATCGTGTCAACACAACACGAAAGTTCCTGGGGTCCATTAAGTGCCTTTACCAGAGTTAGAGTTTGTCACGGATAAAGAATTGAGCAAACAAAAAATGCGCTTCAGTGTGGATGATAAGCAAAAAAATGTTTGCGAATCTCTCAAAACAATATCCCTGTAATCGAAAGTTTGTTGGCCCGAGTCCCGCAAACAGGGCAAAAATGAAAGCTGATCCGCAACGCTTTTTATCTAACATCTCTTTTGACTTTTTGGTCTACTTCTAATCTCTAGAATTCTTAGAAATGCTATATGTAGATTTTAAAATCTGTTTGCACGAAGCACTAAAGGAACTTTACCTAGCTAAGTAGCAGCGAGTAAAAGAATTAAACCAACGAGCCTTACTTTTGTCTTGAAAAAGTTTACTCAAAAGCTAGCCAGCTGCTAAGCCTCTGCTGTCTTTAGAATCCAATTTTTAGAGCCAACATCTCCACTCAGCCAACACATTTTCGCCAGTCGGGTTGGCAACTTTGTTACTGATTAAACCTCCTCTCGACTTGTCCAGCTTCAGCATAAGAACCGCAGCAACTATCTTTAACTGGTTTAATCGATTTAAAAGTAATGTGAATCCGTGTCACTGATCTGTCTCCTCGATGTCCAGTTCCTTGCCGGTATTTCCTTCTTTCTATTTTCACTTACCAAAAAATCTCTTCTCAATGTACCAGACTCGCCATAAAAATTAATCGACAATGTCAAGTGTCCTTGCAAGTTCCAACTTCACTCCACACCCGGACTGAATTCAAATCCCACTTTCAGAAGTACCTTCCTATCCAAACCTCCGATTACCTTCTGACAAATCGCTAGTGCAAAACAACTCGTCGTTGACCTTTGTTTTTATTTCCAGCACACAATGGCACAACTTTGTCCCATAGTCATGACAAATAACTCTCCGATTGGGTGTGTGCCAAGTCAGAGATGTCCTCGAAACTGAATCTCGGTGTGCGTACGATTTGTTGTTTTTCTTTGGCTGTTAGCAGACGAGTCAGCCACACGACCGCACGATTTGTTTGCGGCTGTGGTGGCGGAGATCCTTTGAAGTGTCAATTTCCTGGATCTATGAAGATATTTAATTTCAAGGCGTGATTTTATCAAGAAGTTATGAGAATTTCTGTCGGAGTTGCAGATGTCACTTGGGGTGGTTTACTTACTCACAAACCTCAAAAGGTGGGCGCCAGCCTTGACGTTAAAGTGGTTTTCTGATGGTCAGTGTTGGTCCAAGGAAGTGGGTGAGAGATGACATTGATTATGTCTCCGGAGGACGTCGCTTGAGATGATGTCATTGCTATTTGGGATGACTGATGTGTTCATTTAATATCTGGGAAGAGAAAGTGGGTGGTTAAGGAACTGACCGACGACGGAGAATGTCCGTGTGCAGTCATTCATTTGCATGAAAATGTAAAAGCCATCTAAATGGGTATTTTAAGTGGAGAAGAATTTTCAGATTGGAGATGCCTTGAGGAGCATAGAATGATGCTTTGCTTGAAAATAATCGTGTGGGATTTTCTTGTTGAAAATGTCTTCAGTCCTTAAATTGTAGGAATTGTAGGGGCTTTGAATAATATGCTTAGAAGTTATCCGTGATCAGTGAATGTAATCCGCAAGAACCAGGAGCTAAAATCTGTCGGTTAATAGAAACAGTTGCTTATTAAAGCAGAGAGATCCGGAGAGAGAGAGACTAAGCCAGATTAATCTTTACTTAATTGATTTGCTTAACTGAAAGAGAGATATTCTAGCCTTTAAAATAAAAAAGCGTTTACTATAACTAACTTAAAGGTGGGTCTTGTAGTTCTTACAAAAGAATTGGGAACATTCCCGATTTTCATGGCGTATTATCTTTTAGACATTTGGCAACAAATATCAAGCAAACATGTAAATATCAGCATCAAACAAAGGCAGGCTCGATTCAGAAAAAAAAAAGAAGGAAGCATAACGTTTTTTAAAATGGATAGGAATGAGAAAGAAAGCCTGAGACAAATATTTCTAATATGGTGCCGGACATAAACATTCGTAATCAGTTGCTACTAACATTTGAAGTCGAACAAGACACACTAAATCTGGAGCGATTTCAAAATAAAAAAAACAAAACACATTTTACGATTCAATACAACAAAAAGCGTGTAACAGAAAACAGCAGCAAAAATAAGCAAATTCAGGTGGAGAAAATTATTCGTAATATTAATATTATATTGTTAAACTTAATTTAAGTGCTCGGTTACATATGGATTACATTTTTACTTTGTAGTAACTAGCACACTATTCAGAATACGATGTACTAAATTTGTTGTATGGAACCCCCTTTCGTCTTTTTTCCTGAATAAGTCTTAAGATGTAGTATATTAATGTTATCAGCTGTATTCTGCTATTCACGTGAATAACAATTCGATTCGCCTAACCGATTCGCATCGGGTGAACTGTACTCCCTGTGCTAATGAAAATCTTAAAAAGTTTCAATTCAAATTATTGAAATTATTCTAGTTGTTTGACTGGTTATTTTAAATTGAAGATTCAGTATTAATAAATGTGGATAGCAATGAATTTTGTGCAAAACTGTAGGACGAGTTGAAGGACTAAATAAAACTTGCTCTATTTTACAAATTTTATTTATTTTGAATCGCGATACAGCAGGATGATGTTATGATTTTTTTAAGCTGCCCAAAGGATTATGCCAACTGTGATATTTTTGTCACTTCTCCTACTTTATGGAATTGTTGGATGAAATGTTACTCCCTTCATTGACTAATAAAATTGTAAATTTTGTGTTATTTAAAAAATAAATATTCGAATACTATGCTGTACATTACTCTATTCATTACACAGAAAACCGGAGAAATAAACGAATTACACTAATTGGCTCGGCACATTTCCAAAAGGTTTGAGCAAATTCCAAATGTTCCATCGCATGTAGAGGAAATTGCATTCATTTGCAATAAAATTACGAATTGGACCAACTTTGGTTTGATTAATATGAAAAGAAGAAAACCGTTTACAAAACCAAACATTCAAACGCCTATCTATCGGCAACAAGTGTCAAGGGGGGATTAAGAGAAAGTCTTGCATGATTGAGTGCAATTAATTTGGTAAATTGGAAACATCCATCCACTTTAAGAAGGAAGAATGTCTTGCAAAGGATGAAATTTCCAGTTGCACAAATTGAGGCAGATGTTCTGTGTGATATTCGATTTACCAAAATACATATCCATTTATAAGGAACTGCTTTATCAATTTCTAAGCCTGAAGAGCGAACTACATTCATTCCATTTATGAGTAATTAATGAGTAACTTAAGAACACGAGTCCTCTGAAAACTTCGAAGTTCTTCCTTAACGAAGTTCGTTTATACAAAATGATAACAATTTCGAAGATATCCGTGCAAGTTACCTCCTTCTAAAAGTTTCTCGACACACGCACAATGCAACCAAAAATGTGCAGCACGAAAGTAAGTTTCCCAAAAGCGTGTTCATTTTAGTTGGCTTTAAAGTCCTTTCAAAAACTTTTGTTGTCTGTTTTCAAACTTTTTCTTTAAGAGTTTTAATGTCGATACACAAGAATAGGAGGTTTTTTGAATGTGAGAAGTGATTTTGCTACACAATGTGATGTGTTTTCATCGAGTAGACAGAAGTTTTAGTTTTATTGGAAAAGTTATAAGAGTCTTAAATAAATTTGTTGTAACTGGTTGTTTCAGACGTTTACTCAGATTTGTTTAGAATTACATTTTGGACTCCTGTAAATCTCAGAGTGTAACAAAGTTCAATTCTCTAAGCATACGTTAAGTGATGTCTTTGGAATAATGTCATACTTTTGTAACAGCAATATGCGTTTGTTAATAGTATTTTTATCAAAGACCCGCTTTGCTTCATTCCGATTTGCAGTGAGGTGCACTTCATTACTACTTTCAAAGACGAAAAGAACGGTATATAATAAGACGGAAAACCTAAAATCTTGAGAAATAACGAGCAAAACAAAAAACAATCAGGATGTACTCAATTTTGCACCCAACATTTTTTTCGATATTTTAGCCCCAAAAGCTCATAAATGTACCATTATGATCACATTTTTTGGCTTGTTTCTCAGTGGTTTAATTATTATTTATGATGTGCTTAATTGTGTGTAATAAGACCTTTTTTTATCCTTCGACATCGAACTTGCAAACGATTTTCGAAAGAATGATGAAACGGCCACGATATGTCGAAGACAGTGCTGTAGCTATGACAAAAAATGGCTAATCGAGAAGGGCGATAGGTAAGCAGCTAAATACAAGCCAAACTGTGACCATTGGAGGTCCTCAGAGACGAGGAGTTGCGTCCAGACCATGAGCTAGAGTCCGTAAAAGGACATAAACGGAAGTAGACCCATGATGTTTTGATGATTCAAGTGAAAACAAACAAGTTTTCAACACCGTAGGATGCTTTTAAAACAGTAAATACGCCTTTTAATCGATAAAGTGTAAGAAGAGCTCTCTACGACATTTACTACGCCTCTGATGAAAAAAAAAACAGAAACCTGTATTGTTGGTCGAAAATGATCTTAAAAGCTAAGGCATGCTTCAACCTCGTCAGAGAACATAAAAATTGGGCAGCAAATGACTAAAAAGATGTGTTATGCTCAAACAAATCAAAATTTAATCGGTTTCAGTCTAGTATAGTAACCAATGTAGTTAGGGCTATCCATGGGAGATCGCCCATAGATATTTTTGACCAGCAATACAGGTTTCTGTTTTTTTTCGTCAGAGGCGTAGTAAATGGCCTGTCGAGCTTTTAGGTTTTTCGTCTTATATTATATACCGTTCTTTTCGTTTTTGAAAGTAGTAATGAAGTGCAAACAACTTTTGAGCCTACCTCATTCCGTTTTTTTCAATGAAGTGTCAACTACACTTACAAAAAACATGTACTCATTTGTGCACCTCACTGTATATCGTTTCAAGGTTTCGTCGCCTAAAAATTATCACGGTTTCGAGACTTCATCGTTTTTATTTCAGTTTGCATCGTTCACAAAATTACAATACATGGAAATTATGGAATTAAAATGCATTAAAATATAATACATTTAATTTGCGTTCTGTTTTTTTGGTCTCAATTACCGACGCAAAGCGAGGCTCTGGTGTATTTTTAAGCATGGTTTTAGGACTATTTGCAGGTTAATAAGCCTTTGAGTTGAATTTGAACAAAGTCTCACAAGCTTTACTAAGCCATACATAAAAAGAAATTCAAGATGATTTAATCCATAAGTAGTATTACTATTATCTGTAGTCTTTAAAGTAGTAGGCTTGAAAGGGGAATAAATTAACAAATAAATTGGATTAAGCCACTGATCATATTGCTTGTCTACTATTTTGAACTCAAGTCGACGCTTCAAGCAAGCAGGCAAATATCGATGTTCAAAGCGGTTGCAGCTATACTGGTTCCTTTTGTGTTTGGTTTTTTCTCACACTGCCTACTCTTGTTAACATCTTGCATCAAAGAAGTGCAGAATTGGTTATTAATTCTCGTTTTCAATTGTTTTTAAAGTTCAACAGCCTTTGGATCAGACCCTGAGAACCGTTTGCGTCAAAATATAATGATTTCCGTTTTATTTATTCGTTCATTAATTTTAAAATATAATTTGAACATGTTAAATAACTATCAAAAACTACTTTCAACCACTTTAAACTAGCTTAAATCTTGAAAAAATAATATTTTGAAAACAAGCATAGAACAAACAAAAAAGTCTTTCCCCAGAATTTATTTCGCAGTGCACGTTGTTGGCTCAAAACCGCGCATTGAATGAATTTTAGGAATTGAGTTTCCAGTGCAAAGTTAAGAACAAAATAATAATATTTTAATTTTCCATTGCTTCTACGATTAAATGCTATTAATTGGAATTTTTTGCAAATGTGTGCTCGACGTCAAAAAATTTAAATAGGCTTACAGCATTTGGCAGAATTAGTGAAAAATGAAGGGATACGAGTCATTTTGTAAGTGGTGGTTATAATTAATTAAAAGTGCAAAACTACAATCTTTTGTGAATAATTAGGTCGTTGTGAATGACTTTTAATTTTAAAATATAATTGATAAGCTTTTGCAATACAATGAATTTGGAAATTAGGCAGAAAAGGACGTGCTCTCACAACCATATTCGGAAA
The DNA here is from genome assembly GCA_905187475.1 of Syritta pipiens. NCBI lineage: Eukaryota > Metazoa > Arthropoda > Insecta > Diptera > Syrphidae > Syritta > Syritta pipiens. The sequence continues at coordinate 69,774,545 of LR994571.1, forward strand.
CACGTGTCCTTTTGTTCTTAAATTGACGACTTAACTAAAAAATAAGAACTTAAAGTAAGAGATTAATTGATAGAAATGTTCAGATTGTTTGAGTGAAAGAAGTTATCAGGTACAATTTAAGGAAAGAAATTGTTAAAGATCGAGAGAAAATTTTGTAGTAGTCAGAAAGAAATGAACACTGATGATGGGTAAATGTTTGTTGCCAATAACAAGTTGCGTGAAAAAAAGAAAACAATCGATTCACGACATTCAGAGAATTAAGAAATAGTAACAAATTTAAAGTTCTAGTGTCTACACAAGTTTGAACTCTCTTCTAGGTCCATGAACAGACTTTTTTCGAGCTTACGAAATCAATCTTAATTCTAATTCAATGATGAGAAACTTATGAGTTGTAAACATCTCGTTTACGACGCCAAAGAAGAGTTTTCTTCTTATTAACGTTGCATTCAAAAGACATGAACAATTGGAAATGGTTTTTCTTCACTTTTCAGAAAAATAACATACAAGCGTTTATGGTTCAAACTAAGCATCGGCTAAAACGCGTTCAACGGACGATTGCTTGACCAGCAGACGTCCATCATCCCTTAAACTTCATCAAATACTTTTCAGATTGCAAATAAGGACTAGAATTCGTTTCAATGCTCACCACAAGGCGCAGCAGTTTCTCCTTTCCTAGATAAATAGTCCGGCACAACCCGTTCGACTAAATTCTTTCTGCCATTTCATGCAGAGCAAAATCCAATTCAAATTGCTACAAAATTCAACTCATGTATATCGTCCATATCCCAGCCATAGATGGCAGCTTTCCGTGTTCTGTTTCCTCACAAAGTTGCAGCCCACACACTCGTTGAACTTTTCAGTTTTAAAGTCTTTCCTCAACCACAGAGTCCTTTCGCAGAAGCCTCTCTGCTTGTCGAACATCAAGCAACTACGTCTGTTTTGGCTGTTCGCCCGCCCACTCGCTCCGACCCCGACAAAATTTGCACCACATCCAAGGGGATTCATTTAATAAATCTCCAATCCCACAGAAGCATCGCCACACAGCCACACCACCCGCCGATAATCAATTGAAAAACAAGCTCACATAGCAAATGCAAACCGCACAGCTTCCGAGTCGGGGGATACCACACCACAAAGGCGTAATGCATCCGTCATAAGCTCGATGAAACCTGAATTAATTGGAAAATTCGATTGTGCCGCCCCCAAGCAAAGCCCATACTCCCACTCAACGATTGGTGTGAATTCAATTAAAAGAGCCCGCCCGGCGGCATTGCGTAAGACTGGAATCAATTAAAGATCGAAACATCATGCAACGCAATTTGATTTCCTTTATCGTCGCAGTCTATGATCCGATGTCCTGGCTTAGTAATTCCGTTGGCCATGTAATTCCACAGTCGTCCTTTCAGATACCTTTCTCATGGCGTTATGTAAATCGACAGCAATGTCCTTCAACTGAGACGAGAGACAGGAGCAGAAGACGTCTTTATGTCTGTCGTGAGATGGGATGTCGCGTCCTCGGGGGAGGCGGCGGGATGGTCTCCTGGTTCCTTTCTCCTGTCAAACTGTCGGTTGATGTTGAAACGTTATTTTTATACGGAACCTCCTTCTTTTATTTTTTTTGCGATATACGCAGTCCACCGTCGGGGACCGGGGGTTTTATTTTTAAGGATTCATCTGGGAGGGCGGTGGAAATCGAAATGGAGAGATTTTCAATAACATGTGCCGCTGGCATGTGAAGCTGAGCAATTTACGGGGAAATTCCCTCCGAACAAAGATACGCCTTTTGTTTTATCTGGAAGAGGAGAACCCTTTCCATGCGGGCACATGTCATGCAAGGAGCTTGCAGCATTCGAGACTGTATCCGATTACGTGCTGACGCGGTCTTTAAACACAGCGAACACCCAGAGGGGTTTGTGTCTTTGAAATCACACAACGACATACACATGAGTGAGGGTGGTTATCTCAATCAATCAAAGGCTTTGTTTGCAAAGTTTTTTCGAAATACCATTGACCGTGAATAAACCGAAACTGAAACCAAGCTAGAGTGTCTTAGGGGACTCAATTTACAGGAGATTCATCCATCAAATGGAGTCTGTAAGCTGCTGGTCGGTCTTCTCGGACAAAAAGAACTCGTATTACGGCGGACGAAGCACTTAAATGCTCCATTGCACTCAGACGGATAGAGGGGGGAACGAAAATTGCCCACGTGGGCGGCATGGCCAAGCTAAGGAAACGAAAGGTTTCAAACGTAAATTTAAAACTTCGGTGATGTAGAAAGGCAAAAGAGGTACATGTGTACGCTATGGTAGACATGTCTGGCTGAGAAATGGACTTCGACATTTGTAAACAGCCTCTAAGTCTGTTACCTGTTACCGCCAGATTTCCGCTCCCTGCGCGACACCGGTGGAAAAGATTGCCGATCAACCCTGGAGAGGTGTGTGTGCAGTTATCCTTTATTTTTCATCTGATCTGATCTATTAAATCTCCATACCAGAAAAACGAATCAAAACAAAAGTTCAAGTTTCCGCTGGGATCTCGAATCCCAACGTACCGCGCTCAATTCCGCTTGACACGTTAACCCCCACCACCAATGGCTACTCGAATTAGCTACCGAAAAAGTCTTGCTCCTGCATATTCTCTTCTTAGTCTACATTTCACTAGCTACGATATATTAAAAACTAAATTTGGGGTTAACTCCGATGTGCTGATCGCTCGTTTCAAGATTCGCCGGTTGGCTAGTACTTCACACGTCTGTCTTTATCCCTTTGGATGGTCGCTTCTTGTTTTAATCTCCTTCTTCTCCTTCCGTTGCTACACAGGATACTCGTGGTTATCCGTTGTCGTGTCTAAAACAATCTGCTGCCACTTTCGTTCATTAGAGTTAAGATCTCCGTCGAATGCATCGAATAAACGCAACGGCTGATTCAGCGTCGTTTCTGGAACGAAGTGGCATAGAAAAGGTCTCGTGGTATAACGTCTGGCTCGTTTCGGAGCATAACAACGTTTCTGTAATATAACAACGAAGTGGGGAGGACTCAGAAAACCGACTTTAGGTAAAACCATGGAGATCGCCGTCTGAGAAGTGGAGACGCGACATTGGAATGCCCGTAATCGTATTTCGCACAATCTGCTACAACAGTTGTTAGAGCTTAGACCTTCATCTCATGCATCGAATCAATAAAACAACTGAACGGGCTTAAGTATCGTCGTTAAACGTTAAGCGGAATAGTCAAGCAATGGAAGCGTAAGAAGTGAAGTCCTAGTTAAGAAATGAATTTCAAAGACTAGATGTGCTTTTGCCGGGTAGCACATTTACGTAGCCTCTGATGGCGTCGGAGAGCCTGGTCTCGGTATCTTTCAACGTTTCTGAGGAAATTTGCCGAGTAGACATTCTTATGGAGAAACAACGAAACAATAAAGCCAATGAGCAACGTAAACCACCGTCGTTTTTAAAGCGAAACTGCCAAATAGTTGAAGCCAGGGGAAGGCGGCTTCATTGCTGCCGTTCCATCTCATGCATCGAATCAAGGAGCCGTTTGATCCAACCTTAGGCAGCGTTATCGTTGAAAGAAGCTTCTGCATTTGAAGACACAGAAGAGTTTTTCGACATAGTATTTAGCTGCGTTTGAGGTTAGAAAAGATTGATCAGCGTCATGCAAATGCGCCAAAAACATACTTTGGGTCGATAATTGGGACCACAAAACCACGAGACAAATCGACCCCGGCGCAAATGAAATTAACGATGTTTTTTAATTCCATAACCCTACGCATTGTTATTTTTTGAATGACGCAAACTGAAATAAAAACGATGCAGCCCACACACCATCATTTTTTAACAACGCAACTTCGAAATGATACAAATTGAGGCTTTGGTGTAATCTTATTTCAAAAGCAATATAATAATGTGCAGGGATTTGTCTGCCACACAGCTTAACATCGGTTTCTATACCATCTTCCGGTGATCTGCATCAATCAATCAGCACCGGCTCATTTCCGTGGTCAGTCCCCAGACCGCTGACATTTGCGAAAATTTCAAAAACAATTTTGTGATTAACCTCCGTCAATCAATACCAAAAGTAAATTACGATTTGACACAGTGACGAACATCTATCCCAAGAGCAAGGGCGTAAGCCAGTTGGCAGAGCGAGGAATGACGTCCATTGCATTAATCGAAGCTCTAAAACCGAAACTCCGCACATGTCAGCGCCATATCTGTAATCCCTTCGGGACAGCCTCACACTTCTACCAGACACACGCCTCACGTTTTATGGCCATAATGTGTGCCAACCACGAAAACACCCACGAAGTCGTAAACCGAATGGGATGCAAATACAAAATTCGCGTATCTTCCGCGAGAACACCTTCGGCATTGAATCGATAGTCGCTGCCGTTTACGTAGCGTAAACGTGGCAGACAACCATGTAATGAAGGACCAAGGGGATAGATGTTCATTTCACAAGAAGCCGAAGGGAAAGGGCTGCTGGGTAGTAAATTGACTCAGCAAATTCCAGAACAAAGCAGTTCATCAAAGAAATCGATGGTACTTTGCGTGGTGTAAGTACGGCGGAGCAGTCTTAAGACCCACCCGGGAGAGAAGGATAATGAAATGTTTGCCTCAGCAAATTGAACATGAGAAAATCTCTCTGATTAAGGACTTGCATGGTTCGAGTGCGGTGGCGAAGGGGGATATTTTGATGGTAATTTTTGGACGGCACTGTGATGGGGTACAGGTCATCTTTGGCTCAGACTATAACGACAGCACAACGTCTGGCAATGTTTTTTTTTTTTTCCATCAGCTTTGAATTTCTGATAAGTCTCGTGGTGACTGTTAGAGACTTCAACTCCTGCCCAGGCTATAAACTTTTTTGAACGATTTTTTTTCCTTGCGTTCTTGGAAATCCCACAATATGTGATGGCCAAGTTAATTGGCTTACTAACCCGATTTTGTACTATAATTACTTTGTTTGTATTGTTCGTTTTTGATTTTAACCCGTTAGTTAGAAGATACATGACATTATTTTATAGTTCTTCTGGATACGGTCACTCTGTCAAAATTCGGTGTAAGAAAGAACTCCATTTCGTGAATTTTAGTTAATAAAAACGTCTTCAACACCAGACAGATTTTTGAAATAGAAGTTCAAGTTCTTTAAAATCGCCTATCATCTTTAAAACGTCCCAGTATCCGAAGAAAAAATTTACACAAACAAAATCGGATCCGGACCAGATCGTAGGAACAGCTCAACAGTCAATGTTCCAGCCTAGGTCTAAATTAGTCCAGCTCAGGGAATTAGGCCAACGTTTTCAACAGGAAAACATAAGATAATTCTTGGCTGTTACAAAGTTTTTTTAACGCCGAAAAAGAAATCTTCACAAACTCTACGAATCTATGGCTGTCAAGAAGACCTTTGCCCTTTGCATTTCCATCTCAACACAAAAGTCATCTAACCTAAAAAAAAACTAAGGAAAGCAATGCTATCTAGGAGCTACTTGCGTGATTTGATACGGTTATCTAATTCTCTTTTTGAGTGATTGCGTTAGACTCCCTGATATTTGGTGTTAGGCGTCGAGACAACAAGCTGTCTGGTTGGCATTCTCATATGCCATTGCTTCCATTACCCTTTCTGAGTTTAATCCTATCGGACATTTGCAGGAACTGCAGCAACTCATCGGCGCCTCTTGTCTATTCCAAAGGAAATAAACAAGAGGCGTTAAAGCGCACGAACGAGGCTAATCGACTAGCCCATTTCTTGAGATAACACACTCATCAAACTTACTATTCAATAAATCGATTGTAACGTGTGCTGTGTGTAATCGATAATCATGGCGCGTTAATGAAAGCCATTCACAGTAACGTGGCAATCCTTACCCCCAACGAAAAAATATGGCCCTATAACGCATGCAAACAGCACCAAACAGTTATTTTTTGAGCACATGTGAATTTTCACCCGACCAATAACGTATATTTTGCTTGTCGACGAACCCATTATGCCAAAAAAGAGCTTCGTCACTAAAGATGATTTTGCAATGAAATTTATCATCTTGGCGCATTTTCTCCAGAGCCCAATCGGAGAAAGTACGTCGCTTCAAATGGATGGACCAATTCTTGATTTAAAGTGATCTTGTATGGGCGTAAATCGAGATCGTCACGCAAAATACGCCATAAGAACGCCGGAACGGCAGGGACATTTTCGAAACCTCGACCACCGTTGTCTCACTGACACGGCAACATCATGCAACTAATTTGTAGACCCACATTTTTGCACTAAAATTGTTATTGCCTGCCTACTAGAGAGAAGTACGACCGAAATTGGAATTAACGCTCTTAAAGTTAGTGGGCGCCATTGGCTACTAGCCAAGCCGAAAAAACACCAAAAGTTATTGGCTCTTTACTACTACTAAGCATCCACAAAACTTCACCATCCCCACAAACCTTGCTTTGTGTCCTCCTGAAATGCAATGCCCTACCCGACTCCAAAGCTCTGTATACCTACACTGTTCAAACGCACCGTCTGATTGATGGACAACAATTCAGCAATTGTCCTACCTCGTTCCTAGAATCAATGTAAACACATCTCCCTCATGTCCTTAATTTTTTTCAATATAGGTGCTTTAACAATAATTCCAATTCCATTCACAAACCCCTCCACCTCTGCCACAACCTAATTACACATCCTGCAAAAAAAAGGACCTCCCTATCCAGGCTGGAACCCATCATCATTATCGGCTTTACCTCGGACGGGATGATTGATGTCCCTTGTGAATGGGTAAACTACCGATGCAATTCTCCGGTATACACAGGACACAGTGGGACAGGAAAATTGCCTCGGTTCAGTGATCCTGTGTATGTGTGTATGCCACAGGACCACCACAGAGAAATGATTTTTACTATTTCCCGTAGTCATTGTCATTGGGACATCAATTTGTGTTCTCTATTCATTTATGAGAGAGAAGGGATGCTGATGAAGATCTGGGCGAAAGAAGCGACAATGTATTTTAGTTGGAGTGAGTTGCGGAACATGCGGAACATGTGGTGATGGTGATGACTGTAAATCGATGCTGATTTACCCTATAAAGAGAGGAATGGACTAGTAACACCAGAACTTTGTCTCGTGTATTTAGTTGGAAACAGTGAGAAGGTTTCCATTATCTACCATTACTCTGGTTGCTTCGATCATCATCATCATCATCATCAGGTTTGACCATTTCTTGTGAGTGTAAGGTCTTAGATTCGCGGCCTCGGAAGCCATAGGTTGTGCTATTACTCTTCTGGTCTGCTCTAAGCCCGGATTCGTGTGCCTAAAAGTTTCCTGTAAATTCTAAGAACTCGTTTGGCTGTCAATTGTATCAAATAGTGACTGTAAAAATCAATAAATAATCTGCGTAACATCCCATAGAGTCCCTGAGCCTAGCTTTTCGCGCCACCACAGGTGTTGTTTGTGGTGTTTTTTCCCGAGCTGGATTCGAAGCCAAGTACGCTTGATCGACAGTCCAACGCACTAACAACAAAACCAAGGCGCCAAATTTTACTGTGAGGTACCCAAAAGTAATCCTGACTGAAGTTCTTGACGTTTGCAGACCAGAACTGCCTGCCGAACCAATTTAAGGCTGTAAGTTGGTACGGGGATTTTAGAATAGTTGTCATAGAAGCCGATATGAACATTGTCGTAAGTGAGCGTTAAATTCTACAATAGCCTCATAAAAGAGGTCCAACTATTTGAGCTACTTTTTTAAAACGTCGCTACAGGACTTGGAAGGTTCCTTCTAAAACATATTGGTTAGACAAACATTTTGACGCAAACTTCTCTAGCTGTTAATTTAACCGACATATACATACATATATTAGGCGGCGTAAAAACCCCGTTGAAGGTCAAAGCCCAGCTTTTTTGGCGCGCCTCCACTATTTTGTGCGCCTTATAATTTTTAACACATGTGAAGCGGACCTTTAGTTTATTGCCGGTTCCGAACGGCGACTCCAGGAGGATTGTCAGTCGTTCGCTGGAGAAGGGGTCGTAAATAATTGTTGTGGCAGGCCAAAGTATGTTTGAACCACAGAAACCCAGTTAACTGGGAGCAGTTAAACCCCGGCTCCTGCAATAAAATTCCCTCAGAATAGGTATAGAATCAACGGAACAGGCTTAACCCCAGAGTTTGACAGTCGGACACATGCAGACAGTCATAACACAAAAGCCCAGCAGCATAAAACCGCCTTAGATCGGCTTAAGGCTTAGATCATGAACTCATTTTAAGGCTTAAAATCATCGACGGTTTCGGACTTTTAAGGGAGAATTACTGTAACCATCTTTTTCTCAGCATCAAATCTTCTGTCTGTGTCAAGAAACAAAAAAAACGTATCCGCAGTTCTCAATTCAGTTCACATCAGGAAAACAAACGGTTTTGTTGAAATGCGTAAAATGGATGCTTCTGCCTTCCTTATTCGGCTCAGGCCTGATTTTTTTGGTTATGGGAGCTACATCAATATCATATATGAAAAACCGTGCTTAAAAAGTTGAAATCCAAAATACCCAATCCCTTCCCATGCACAACTTGTCTCTGCCCCTCTATCAACCAATTCGAATCTGTTATACCCTATAAAATTTTTGGTGAAGAATCCTTAAAGATTCTTTCTTACACAGCTTCATCAGTCTCATTGTTCCCATCGAAAACAAAAGGATATGCTCTGTCTTCTGGAAGGACAAGTCTATTCTTCGTAATGGATAAAAGTACCCCTAGGCACACTCTTTAAGATTCATGCACAACCAACCACTGCTGAACGTGGGTACCTGGGCCGTTGCTTAGATCTTGATGTTGAAAACTGAACATCTTCTTTGTAGATTTATTCTTAAAAGAAATCTTAAAGTACACATGTGCATGTCCCTTAAATTAATCAAACTCCAAATCCTTTAGAGAAATTCTCGTCAATCAGCATTTTCAATAGAATTACACTTACCTGCAATCGAATTTATCAAATGAATCTCTCCTCTCATCGTTCTTTTTTGTTTCAGGATTGTCATGGACCACAATCAGGAAATGGGGTCCCGATTCAGGACGACACACAAAACTACAACCTGGTGGATGGATTTCAAAATTCCACACACACTCAGGTGGAGTTCTTTCGGCAAATCGAAACCTGTGATCCGTACGATTTGCCTTTTGGGGTAAGTAATGAATGATGGAGTAATGAAGTTGAGGTACTGGTCTATCCTCAGGGTGTTTTCCCTGATTGAGTGGAGAATGACTTTGTGCGTAGGTGTGGTAGTGGTCTTTCATTTGCAGTGCGGAGTTGTAATGTTGTCGATGCAATTAGCATTGAGAAGTTGTTGTTAAAAAGCTACATTCAGGTGCTTTATTCGTGTTTAAAACATGCAAATTTAAAGAAAAGCTGTGATCAAGAGATTTCTATTCTCTCTTTTATTCGTCTGCAGTTATTTAAGTGTTATTTTTATGGCCAGCGACTGTGCTGAACTCCAACGACGATGTTTCTGCAAATATTTAAATGATATCTGCAATTTCAGCGAATTTCGAATGAGCCAACTACAGTAATCCCAAGTTTTTGAATTGGAAGTTATTTGCACCAAGCCAAGAGCACAAGGTTCGGGTGCTAAACCGTGCCAGCTGGGACCTTTCAACCCACGCTTTTTATCCTGACTCTTTCTATCGCCGTTCGCGGACACGTACATCCAAATCACGACTATTCTAATAACAACCGCCAGCTTTGATCCACAAAAGAGTTCACAGAATACAAACATTTATTTAAAATCTTAAATTAATTTTACATCACACAGAATTTCATACTTGACACAACTGAATTTCCCAGCTCCCAATCTGTTATCTAACACAATGCCTAGGCATTTTAATTAGCCCGCTTGTTGTGTGTTCTTCATAGCCTCTACCTCGGTGATAGTTAGTCCTGTAATTGAAATTCACTTGTTTCATGACTATTCGAACAATTCTCTTCTTCTTACCGTGAACAGTTTTTATGTCATTGCGGTTCGGGTATAGGCAGTCGAAAAGTTCCACCAAACGACGATGCCCCCGCAGCACAGCTACACAAAGCGGTGGAATCATCGACGATAAAGTGAAGTCAGCGTAGCTTCGGTGTTTCAACAGCACGCACACGCTGTCGAAGCAGCCCGAATATGTAGCGAGGGTTAGGGCATTTTGTCCTACGAAATAGAGAACAAGTGAAATGCAATCAATGGACGTATGAAAGTTTCTACTGGAATATGTTTTACCAAAGTAGTTAATTGCGCGGAGATTGGTACGGTACGAGAGGAGGATGAAAATAGCGTCGGTGTTTCCCAGGTAACAGGCTCTGAGTAATGGTGTGTTGCCGTACTGATCGACTGCCTCTAGCTGCTGGCTAGTGCTAGCGGCGCAAGCAATGGCCAAGTTCCGCAGGTCATTGCGCTCGAGGTGGTAAATGACTGGAAAAGGTGTGGTTTTAGGTCTGATGGCTTGGTTTGAAAATGCGGCTTACTAGGATTGTAGCTCATTTTGAGGTTTTAATCTAAAAATTTAAATAAATTTGCAAGTAAATTGACAGAAATATTTATTAGAGGTGCTGTTGTCAGACGGCCTTTATTGTGTTAGCAGTGCTGCCAAGGCATGGAGTCTTTTACCAGTCTCTTCCGAGCTGTGGCTTCATTCAGGCTTCATTGATCCAATCTAGATTAACTCATCGTCGTTGTCATATCTTTCTGTCATACATTTTTCTTTTCTTTTTATTTCTGTTGTTAAATTCGTGTTTTAAATTATTTTTTCAATTCTAATATATTTAACGCACTGTATAGCGTGTGCATATTTAAAAGATTTTTGTATCTTACATGTACATGATGTGCAAATTAAATTAAATAAATAACTCAGAGTTTTTTACAGCCTCTGAGTTGCCACCAGTCTTTATGAAAAACAAAAGCATTCGTAGGCAGTGATTCCCGATTACACTCATCGAACTTGATAAAAAGAATTTCTCCCAGCGTTTTTATGACAGTCTGAAAAAAGTGAAGTTTAGTACTTGAGTGAAAAAAGTGAAGTTTAGTGCTCCAGGTCATGGTTTTTCATAATTTACCACCAAACAGCTCAATGTTGAAGATGACTTTTATGATTTTCCAATTTTGATGGCCCTGAAATAAGGGTCTTGCTTAGTCCTGCCTTTTGCCTAGTCCCTGTAAGCGCCTAAAAAAGCTACTTCAATTTTGAATGTGCCTAAGACCGACGAAAACCACAAACACAGAAGTGTAGAAGCGGTATCTCTGAACCCAGTCTCTTTCTACAGAAGTCTACTTGTTTTTGTTTTGGCTTAGTCTGCATTCATTTCCGTCGCCTTTTCAAGAGTGTTAAGTGAAGAACTTGCCAGCCTTAGTAAGCAAAATACGCCTGCCGGAAATTCTCCGTGCCCAAAACGTCTGCACTCACTCGTTGTAATCAAAAAAAAATTCATGTGCGTCTACAGGACAGTTGGGAATATGCCTCGAATCGCGGCCAACAAAAGAAAATTCAATTCGACTTTCGCCTGAAAACTACCACTTCGAGCATTAAACAGCAGAAGGAAATTGAATGTGGAAAAATCACGGCTCTAAGCGGATACTTCTTCTATTCTAATGCACGCTTTTCCCCAGATAAAAAAAAACTCAAGGATGCAGGACTCCATTGCAATTAAAACCTTGCGATCTCCACACCTAACGTTGGTCTGATTTTATTCACTGCGTTGTTTTTTTTCTTCTCTTTTATAAAGCTAAAATAAATTTGAGAACCTGCCTGATTGTTCAAACAGACATAACTCCAAAGACCAACCCTTCACTTCAATAACTTGATCTCAACCCACATAAATGGACTGCTGCCACCACATCTGTTCAACGAATTTCAACTTCGAAATCGATTTCTGGCACACAATCGCCTTAGTCCGGCGGCAGCCGTTAGGAGAATTGAAAACTTTTCTATTGAATCTGCTCTCATGGAAAGTTCTTTTTCGTTGATTACAGCGAACTAAGTTTCTTTATTTTTCTCCTTTTTTTTGTAAAACAGGAAAAAAATATTTTGTTCTTTTAAAAACGGATAAAGGAATGACTGACTTTACTTGAAAAGTTTCGAGCAGCTTTTGTGAGTTCCTTCGACGACAGAACTTTTAGTTGGGAATTCTCTCTCTGACGAGAAACAGGGGAAAGATATACCTTGAATTCCAACTCATAATTAATCTGAAAGATACTTGTGGTATTCATCATCTCAGGTTTCTTTAATATTTTCTAATTTAATTGATTTCCCTCATTTCAACAAGAAAACAAAAAACTCACAGAAGGGAAAATGTGTGGTATCTTCAACGATGACAACGGTGCTAATTCAATTCGTCAGTGGAAGAGGACGCTCATCGAGGTGATGGTATTTCGCTGGTATTTTAACTAAAGTTTTTTAAAAATGTCGTGGAATCCTTTTCATGGGAAAATTCCACCAACAGTATAGAGCAAGACCACAAAATTGCATTTTATCGTAATTCCTGACAATTCGTACCATTCGCCCAAGAGCGCTTACCGTTACGGGAAATTGTTAGTCCTATTCCAGTTAATTTTAATGAGATAGTGACATGCTTGAAAATTGTACCAAGCAACACGAAAGTAGATCTGGATTAAATCGTGAAGCGTCCTTTTTCTTGTAGCACCGTCTTACGTCTTTCTTTGATAATAATAATTAATTAATAATACATTTTTGGATTAGATAGGGCGTCGGACTTTTAAGCTACCGTATCAGGATTCGAATCCAGCCCGGGGGAATGAAGGCCATAAACAATTTTCACTGTCCCACCTCCAACGAACGACTGTCAATCCTCCTGCAGTACTTCCGTCATGGAAAACTTTCGCAATTCGCCGTCCGGAACATGTGCCTAATTATATCACGCACAACACAGTGGAGGGAGGCCCGAAAAAGCTAGGTTTTGCCCCTGTATGGCGTTACAGCCCACCCAAATAATCTTTCTCCTACCAATTTTTTCGAAGTCAGCTTGCAATAGGTTCACAAAAAGTGTCATTTTGAAGCACCTTCTTGGCATACGAAGGCACTGATTCCCGATCATCCTCATCGAACTGCATAAAAAAAATAAAAAAAATCTAACCCAGAGCCGTATGGTAGTCTGAAGGTAAAGCAACGTGCTTGCAACGTGTCGTGGTTTTCCGAATTTGTCGAAATCGAACAGCACAGAGTTGATGAGAGTTGATTGATGATAAATTTTCGGTTTCCATGAAATTAGTGTGTTCATTAATATAGCCCTAGTGGAACGTGTACCTCCAAAGCTGACGGGCTGTGAAGGGCAGCTCCTTGTTTGGCCAGCTCATCCACTTACTCGTTACCATAGACGTTAGTATGTCCGGGCAACTTTAAACTTTTCGCCGCATTCCTGCACTAGTTTTGAGGTATTGGAAGTTGACGACACTGCCTTGATAGCAAATTGACTGTCAGCTTAGCATTGACGTTGTGTTAGGTTGGGATTTGAGTAGATGCCTCTTAATGGCAAGGATTTCCGCTTGGAAAAAGCTGGCGTGATTTGAAAGTCTCGTTTTAATCTGCCGAAGTTTTAATCTTTGCTCTTGGCCTAAATTATGCAACTATGTAACCTAAAACCATGCAATTAGTTCAAAAATTATTCTAGTGTCACGAAATTTTTTTTTATAATAGAGAGAAAGTTTTGGGATTTTTTGGAAAGGTGAGCGTAAAGTCCTTACTAAACACTCTTAAAGCATTATTTGCCTATAAAATGCCTTTATAGTCAAAAACATACCGATTTGTTGACTATTCAAAGCTCTGGTGCAAAGTCCTATAATTTTTTTTTAATTCTATTTGATTGTGATCCAAAAAATCGTGGAGCTAGATCAAGTCCTCTAACCCCAAAAGTTGCAGCTCTATTCCTATAAACTTCAAGACCATCATAGGTGCCTAGGGGTTATTTTTTTATAATTAGAAAATCAAAATCAATTCCAATTCAAACCAATTTTATGTAATGCTCGAAAACTGCATACCGTTGAAGCCCAAACCTGCAAAGACACTCCTAATGACCTGCACCAAGTTCTGCGCCCCAATGCACAACCAATTCCATCCCTGACCACCGAGTCATAACACAAGAGCATGACTGATGATGTCGTGTCACATTTTCCGTGGGTGGATTGATTATGATCCCACTGCTTTCCCGTATCATTAAAACCCGAAAAAAAAAAAATAGTTGCACACAAAAACCTCACCCTGTCACATAACGTAACCATAAAATACACCTTCAATTATTTCATCCTGCATTTTTTTTTTCCGAATTGAATTTTTAATGAAAGGACAAAAGGATTTATTTCATGTTTTGTTTGTTTTTGGTTTATTATTTTTTTTATATTTTGGTTTCAGGCGGACACCATTAAAGTTTTGTGGTCATTCGGTGACAGAGATCCAATACACGGGAATCTAAAAGGACACGGACAAAATCGTGGAGTGAAGTCGTTGCATTTACTGGGACCGATGTTTAAAAAGCCAGTCAACAGGAATGATCTTAAGAAGTGGGATGTTACCGTGCAAAATGTAAGTAGAGGGGTTTTTAGGGGTGGGTTATTATTGCAGGCTTCCTTTGTGCCAATCTGATATGTGATTTACGTTGAATGGCTTTAGTTGAAATTGAAATTCAATTAATGGGAGAGGAGGAGGAGGAGATGCGCGTTGATACAAATGAATATGCATTTAGCAATGCAAATGAGCAACCTCTAAAATTACATCGCAATGCACAACAGTTTGTAACACATAATTTACAAGAGTTCGTTGTTGGCAGATATTGTTATATTATTGTCCATAATTCGACGTTCTCGAAGTCGTATCGATGTCCAAAGCGTCTGTAGACTGTCGTTTTCGAGTGGTCGAGTGTTTAGCCGCGTCATAAATTAATTTCAATCACTTAATGGTTAAGCTTAGGCTCTAAATCAAATAAACACCGCTTCCATGCCTCCACCTTTATTCATCTCAAAGTTCATCTGTTCTGCTTGCGAAGGCCGCCTTATTACCCCACATCCATCTTAAACTCTCTCCGTCTAACTAGAATTCCTCATTAGCACTCTGCTCAACTTCACACACGTGAACTTCACTCTTCCGCATATTAAATCGGCTCCTTTTGCAAAATCCAAATGAAATTCGATCCCGATTACGTGCGCATACATAACACAGATGTCATAATTGAATTGATTTTCATAAGAGTCCCTTTCATCCTCTCCTTTCCGCCCCATTCACCGCCCACTTTTGTCTCAATTAATCAACAATTATCAGAGGTTGTAATCTGATTCTGGTGGAACAGATACCACTCGCTGTTGCACACGCTGGAACACGTAGCACAGCATCCCGTTTTAATGCTCAAATAAATCGTAGGCAATTAATTTAACCGTGTCAGTGTCTCCTCCCCTCAGTCCAATATTCGTTTATTTTCATCTTCATCTCTTCTTGTTCTCTCATTTCTTCCCACAGGTATCGGTCGACGCCAACATGGACACACTGTACTGGTGCAAGATTATTGGAGCGCCAACACTCCAGGAGAAGCATCACATTATCGGCTACGAAGCACTCCTGACGAGAGAAAGGTAAGGTAACGAATGTGCCGAGTTCGGTGAGGTGGCGGAATCAGTCGGCCCACATTTGTCAGCATAATCGATTTGAAAAATGGTGTAGTTTCTTGTCTAACTACAAATGGCAGGATAACGCGCGACCTGAAACAGAATAAATGTCCAACGACTCGATTTCGAGTGCGTGCAGAACGGCTTGTGTGGGTGGTTGATTATGAATCGTTTACGTGTCTTCGATGTCATTTGTCATCTCAATCTGTCGGTGTTATCGTCGCCGAAAATAGAACGTGTCTGTTAGATTGTTAGAGAAAACGTTTTTTTTTATCTGATTGAATGAAATAACAGGGCTGCGAAGCATTGATTTTTGAAATCCATAATGTTTCGTTCGTGTGAGTCGGAGGTCGAATTCAATCACGACCTGTTCAATGCTTCGCAATAAATTTACGTGTCTGCTTTAATGATTCATTTTAGAGAGGGTGGAGGATGTCATGTGGTTATGTGGAGGTGAGAACTCATTTTTGGGACGCCGACCCTGACGGGAATTGATTTAAGCTGTTTGGAGTCGTAAACGGTTTACGTGAGGTAGCACAGTTAAGGTAGTAATGGGTTTGTGATATGTGTTCTTGCCAATTTGCGTAAACATCGGGGTTAAAAGACGACAAACTAATGGCCGACAGTAAAATGGCTCGTCCTTCTTAACCCTTTCATGACCGCACATTATTCCAAACCAAAGAAAAATATTTTTTGCTAGAATGCAGCTTGTAAGTTCTCCACTAAGCCAAAATATATATTCAAACCCGAAAGGATAACGATATATAGAATGTTGTTTGTTCCTATGCAACATTGGTCATTTATGGTGCCTAAATTTGCATCATATTCGAAACCAAACGTTTCAACTGATATAGTCTCTTTTAATTTTTAAAACACAAAAAATCAATCGAGTTAATTTCAGAATGCTTTTGTGATTGTAAAACACGTTATGAGATCTGTTGAAGTGTAACTTTTCATTGAGATTGCCCTTCACCAAAACCAAAGTAATGAATCCCGAATATAATATTCTTATTGCACCAATAAATGTCTGAAGAAATATTATATAGATTAAAATAGTTTTAAGCAAGAACCTAACGCTTTTGTTGTAGTTGCGCTAATATTTTTTGAGTTCTGAGTAGAAGAAGTTCAAATTGTGCACAGACAACACTGGGCATGAAAGGGTTAACTACAAGCTCCTGGATCTTGAACCATTATCTTCCGACACCTACATTGACGGCAATAAGAAAAACTGCGAAGTCGCGCGATTGTCTTTTTAGAACATTTTCTCTGAATATTTTGAAGGCAATAAGACTTTCGAAGACTGTGAGAAAAGTGTCGTAAAATCAGAGCATGACGACCCAGAATGCAGTCGTTTGTGTTGGTAACCAAGCATTTGCCACAGCATTTCACACAGACTGTTGTGGTGCACTAGCGTCTTTAGTATGGAATTGAAATAATTCGTATTTTAGGTTGCAGATGACATTCGAAGAAACAAGACAGACATTCCAGGGTCTACACACCACCGGTTGTTGTTAAAGGAGGTAAACATGGCGCTTTAATGATGAAATTCCCCAAGAATTCCATTTTTTCAACCCTCACTTAGACGGTGAAAAAATTAAAAGAGTTTTTGTAGCAAGAAAATTAAGTGTGCGGAAAATGAAAGTACGTCGGTTCAGTTTACAGTTCGTTAACAGAACGTTTTACGTCAATATTTCAGTTTTTATCACAATTAGCTATTAAGTAATATGGCCGCAAGCCGGCGGAATTCATTTTACATTATGTGTTTACTTAACATTTCTGCATCATTTATTTGTACAATATTTGCTTATTTATTTTATTATTTTGGAATTTTAATTTGTTTATGCTTTGCCGAAACACCAGCCGCGTTGAAGGGCAGAACCGTTAATTTGACGATGGGCCGCCGAATCACTCCTCGAATTCTGACGTCTGCCATCCTAACCTTGCCGTCTTCTGGTTGGATTGCTGCGACGACTCGTCATGTCGTCCACAGCTGTGATGGCGTGTAATCCTCGTATTCGACGACAAGCTTTCCCACGGCGAAGTTTGGCTAATCGCGTACCCATTTGCTGCGCTAGGTAGTCTGTTAACCACCTCTGCCAGAACTGCTGCTTGAGACAGTATACAAGGTGCCATCTTTTTAAGCAGCCCAAAATTAAGGATAGTATGGTTTGAAATCTTGGCTTCTTCTTCGCGTTAAGTGGATGATGTCAAGAAGAAGAGGTCAAGACGTGATTTTAGTGGGTGAATGTCTCACACTATTTGGAACAGAAACCGCCTGTTCTACCAGCCTATTAGGTATCCACATCGTCCTCAAAACAAAAAAAAAAATGATTTGAAATGGTTCCAAAATGGGGTGGACCGAATACAAATTTCTTTTTAAAAATGCAACAAAATGGTAAAAATGTATTTTTTGCATGTGTAGTAAAACCTGCTAATCGGGACACTATAATCACACTACAGACCACACGTGCTCTCCTTCCTATTTTTCATACAAATTTCGCTTTATAATCGGGACAGCTGCTAATCGACCCATGGACTACCAGTTCTATGGCATATAACATGCGTTGCAGATTGCATTTACCTATCTAATCAGACCAAGTGTAGGCAATACAGGGAACCTATACATCAAATTTCGTTTCTTTACTTGGAATTATATGGAAGTTTTCGCTATTTGACAAATAAAATAATTTTAATGTTGCACAGGGAGCGGATCCAAATTTTCGGTTTCGCAGATGTTTGCTTATGTAAGAATCAAATTTTATGTTGCTCATAAGCAGAGCCAATGCAATTGATTTGTTAAACATGGTCATTTTGATTTTCAATAAAGTGATACGTTTAAAAAAAGCACATAAATGTCAAATGAATAAACAAAATAACAGTGAGCTTGATCTGGAAATTAAGTTTGAAGTTATAAAGTGGTTCGAAAACAAACATTTGTCCTGAATTTTTGTCCAATTAATGAGACCACTTTTCTTAGATCACAAGGGTGGTCCAATTT
Source organism: Syritta pipiens (assembly GCA_905187475.1). Taxonomy (NCBI): domain Eukaryota; kingdom Metazoa; phylum Arthropoda; class Insecta; order Diptera; family Syrphidae; genus Syritta; species Syritta pipiens. The sequence continues at coordinate 69,793,157 of LR994571.1, forward strand.
TACAGTTCTTACCGTATTAGTAAAAACCTACATTCCCATTAATTATGGAACATATCGTCATTCAAGTGGCTGGCTTCCAGAAGCGTATCTGTCACTCCAATTATCCAAGACCTTGTTGATGGTTTCAGACTGTAGCTCACAGATTGCTTGTATGATATTGGCCTTATGTGCTTGAATTGTTCCCGAGTTGCGGGCATAACATCGGCCCTTCGTGGTTCCTCAAAAAAAAAGTTCATACTGGTCAAATTCGGCCCATTGACATCGCCAAGACGGTTGATAACAAGATTTGGGAATTTGGTGAGCAAAATATCGATAGTAGCATGGATAGTTGAGGGTCGACCTGCAATCGTGCATAAACCAGAGGCTCTAAGGCTTAAACTACAAAATGGATGATCGTGCGCCCTCAATTGCTGAGCCAATTGGAATCCGAAACCTTTGCGCAGAATTTTGCGCTGCGTATAGCGATAGGGACCATGAGCCATTCAAAATCTAAATGACAGTTTAATTAGCCTGCAAATAAGTTGAAATCCCTTCTCTAGTCTTTTTATGGACATTCGCTCCATTTAATTTTGGTCGACTTCCCCTTACTTGAAGAGGTTAAAAACACGTGTTAACATCCCCTAAACGTAGTCCGCCTATTGCACCCAACCACGGATGAGTCCGTCTACCTTCTCAACCTCATTTCCCAATCAAACGCTTCAAAATTGTTTTCTTCATCAACTCCGACCTTGAAAACTTGCCCCAACGTGACCAAGTGTATGACCCGAGTGTGAAATCCCAGTCGCCCACGCGTGCGAAGTTTGTCGTTTCAGAACACCCAACCGATGCTCCGGTGGCATTTAATAATTAATCAAAGTTCACTCTTACCTCTCTTCTTTCACAAACCGTCCTTCCCTTTTTTTGTCGTCCTAACATCCTCAATAAAAAGGACGCAACAGCAATGAAAACGGACATTTCGATTCAGAGGGTGGAGCGAAAGTGAAATAGGACTTCAATCGAATTAAGATGAATGATTTTGAAACGCTTCGGATTGCCGTCCAGCTCAGTGTTATTACTTTTTTTCTGTATTGCTACTCAGTTTGAACTAAAAAAAAAATTGGTTGCTCTGTAATGTCAAGGTTACATGGGGATGATGTGGAAAAATGTCAACAAAACGAAAGAGCGTTTCATGGCACCTTCCAGAATCCTCGTCGGCGTCGTGAATAAACTGAGAGTGGATGTTAAAGGTCCCCGGCGATGTTTCCGAGACCACGTGCTCTTTGCAGATTCAATTTTGATAACAATGTCTGTAGAACATTTAAAATTAGATTCACTTTTTGTTTTGAGATTTGATATCCTGCAGGGGAATTGGAAACGCAATCATTGAAGTTAAAATCAGTTTAAGAGGGGGGCAAATCATATAAGAGGACTTTAGGAAAGGAGTTCGATTTCCTTGGCAAATCAAAGTAGAGAAATGGTTATTAAGAAAATGCTTGCTGAAGCCATTAAGACAGTTAAGTTAACAACAAAGTCTTAAAGACCAGTTTTGGCTTATGCAGTAGAATTGTTTGATATCTAAATTAACTCTGCTCTTTGGAAGTACAACGCTCCTGTCCCGGCAAAAATTGGCATCCCAACACCTTGGTAGTCTAAGCTATTTTTATTCCCCAATTCGCCGCCATGTTCACGCACGGTTCTGTCCCATGACATTTCAATGATAACGATCCCTTTAACACTCACCTTAATTTCCCGTCTAGAGCCAAAGCACCGTCTGTAATATCCAGCCCACTCCTGAGTGTCTCCCGTTTACATGACCATTTGATATCTTCCAAATGATTTACTGCCTCCCGTTACTATGAAGCCGTTATCATCATCCTTCCATCCGATTCAATTCGCTTTCGCTCTCATTCAACTTAATTATATCACGTTCCTATTCTCAGCACGACAGATCAGCCACTCGTACACCACATGACACTGTTTGAGTGCTCAACAAAATCGTATCCCGGCTCAGATCCGGCGTCCTGGGATGTCTGGGTCAAAAGCAGCGGCGCCGTGTGTAATAGCAATCTATTAACCCCACGTGATTGGGACTCGTGCATTACCCCCGTTGCTGTATGGTCCATCGGATCGACCGGTGAGTATTATATTTGCGATTCCATCAACACAAAAACACAGCAGTTTCGTTTTTTTTTTTTGCAGGACAATTTCTCCCACAGCATGTGGGCATACCAATTGGTGGAAAGACCGGACCAAAGTATTACATGCTGGAGATTCACTACGACAATCCGAATGCAAATCGCGGTGAGTAAAACAACTATTCACCTGTGAGTGTACATGGATTTTTATCATCTCTTTCACTGGGCATTTTTTCAGTTATTGACCATTCCGGATTTCGAATTCATTACACGCGCGATTTGAGGAAAAACGACGCTGGAATTATGATTTCGGGCGTTTCAGTATCCGATACTCAATTAATTCCTCCTGGCCAAAAGCTATATCGGAATATCGGGATTTGTGGGCCTTCGTGCTCGAATGTGGTAAGTAGATAAAGCAATTGAATGGTCTTATGGGGTATTATTGGGTAAATTTATTGTTTTTAATAAGAGGTAATGTTCCCATAATCTGTAGCGGTCGTTTGTTTTGTTCAGACTCATGTTCTTCGATGGGTGGGTCGGGAATTTATTTGACTTGAAATAATCTTCAAATTGATTGGGTTCCTTGTTTTAATGAGTTGTTAGGTATCCTGAAGAAAAATTTGTTGTAGCCTTTATGATCATTGTCTTGGGCGTGAATGGCTCGAGAAATTTTGTGGGTCATAGAAAGCTTGTGCAGATCTAATTAGATGTGAGCCTTTTTTGTATTTCGGTTGCTGAGACGAGTGTCTTTGTTATGTTATGCCACTACTTTATTCAGTTCTTGTTGGGGCTGTGCAATGCTCCGTTGGTAAGGATCCTACTAATGAGCTACTGTTTTGACGTTTGATAAGTAAAAAGTACTGCGATTTCTTTTCATTTGTAACGCCTTTTCAGGTTGAACCTTTTTGTTTAGAAAGATGAAGTAATTCGTTCGCAGGCTTCTGCACACAATTTTCCAATGAAAAGCTGTTTAGTTTAATTGCTTTTAAGCTAAATTACGCATATAAAAAAAACAAGTAATCAAAATCATAACATAACCAAAAATCTAATCTAAACTGTCAAAATAACAGTTGTCAGTGGCAGTTGCGAATTCCTAATCCTATAAATTAGAACTTTGCGGGCTAGCCATCGTTACCGAAAAAAGTCTTAAAGTTTTAAGGTCTGAACTCTTTCAGTTTTTTGTTAGGCGGATGACTCTGGGATGACGTACAATGGGCTTACTGTCGGAAAATATTTTTTTTATCTTTTATTTTCACTTGACTTATTTTGCACTAAAGTGTGCATTTTTTTCACTAAACGATGATTCAATGCCTGTTTTTAGACTTGAATCTTTTATTGGTCTATCAGAAAAAGCTTCTTCCGTAGCATGTGAAAAGTCAAGCTTCGTGCAATCTTTGCTTTGATTATCTTTGGCATCGGCCTGTTAACATTGCCCCCAAATATTTTCTTAGTTACTTTCTAAACATACCTGCAACCCATTCAGCAGCCAGGTTCTGCTACCAGTGAGAAAAGCCAAGCTACTAACTGAAGCGTGTGTGCCCCTGCGCTTGATATGACCTAACCATTGTAGTCGACGAATTTTTGCTTTTCAGACTACATCCACTTTTTTGTATAGCTTATAGATTTTGCGATTACGTCTGCTTTTTCATTTTCCTCACTTGCAAGCAGGCCTGAATATCTGTCGCAGAATTTTTTTCTGTGAAATAGCTAAGGACTCACACTGCAACGTTTCAATAACTGCGATGGAAATCTGCGTTAGAAATTCATACAGTACACTGGATAGTGTCTAATATTTCTATAAACTTCTTTTGGGGTAAGAATTTTTTGCTATAGCGGGCAAAGCTTTTCTTAGCATTACCTGAAGCACTTCGTTTTTAAAAAAGAAAGTTAAATAAAATCAAATAAATGACTAGCCTATATTCCACACTTATCGTTTCAAGATAGTCAAAAAAGGTCTAAACCTCCCACATATTCCTTCTGGAATGAAGAAACTCCCTCAATCTGAAACCCAATTTTCATAGCACCGGGTCAACAACCCAACAACTAAGCCTACCACTTCGGTAGGGTAGGGCGGTAGGGCGGTAGGGCCAGGCACATCACTATTTTTCCTAAAGACCCTCTTAGCCAATCACTAACCAGACAATAGGCAAACTCATAATCACAGTGGCGGTACATTAAAGTCCAACTGACCGAACGATGGTAAACAAACTGCGGAGAGAAATCCCCAGCTGAAAATGGATTCCAAGCCACACTCCTATCCAAACAAACAATGGACAATGTGAACACACGAACCATAAAATTATTCCAAAATCACCAAAAACCATGTAGATCAAGCATAAAGAGCCCACCTTCCAGAACCCGAAAACCAAACCCAAACCCAATCCCAATTTTATTTAGCCACTTGAATCTAATCGCTTGTAAATTGTAAACTACCCCCATGCCCGTTACAGCCTAAAATTCTTCTCCCACCCCGCTCTCATGTTTGTCTTTCCTTGAAATTCCAATAAACAAAGAAAAAAAAAGAAAGCACACGCTCATTCTCATGTCCCTTTATGGGATTCCTTCCTTTTCAGATGTTCCCCGAGGATGGAATTAAAATTATTTCCGGGACATTGCACTCACATCGGGCAGGACGTAAGATGACCTTGCGGCACATTAGAGATGGCAAAGAAATGGAACGCATTATCGAAGACGATAACTACGATTACAACTATCAACAGGTGCGGCAGCTGGAGAATGAGACTGTCGTGTTGCCTGGCGATTACATTATAACAGATTGTGCCTACGAGGTAAGTGTTGCAGGACATGACAGACAATAAGTTAATTGAAAATCGATTCGTCTTTGTTCTTTTTTGTCGTTGCAGACCACGAATCGAAAACGACCAACGTTTGGAGGATACTCTACGAAACAAGAGATGTGTTTGTCCTTCATCACTTATTATCCGAAAATCGATTTGGCCGGGTGCTACAGCATGACACCGGTACGGGAGTTCTTCGAGACATTTGGAGTCTATCAATTTTACTCGCTGAACATGACAGATGTGGAGAATTTATTTCTATACAATGGGTAGGTGGTCAGAAGGCACAGGAGCACTTAAGCCGGCGGGGGTTTAACTTCTTTTGAATTGAAATTTCGCCAGGATTGTGCTTTTCTGCGGGCGAGAGTGGGAGTGGTTATCTTCTAAGTGGTTGTGTTGGTAGAACCGCAAGGCATTACTAAAAATTAAAATTCGTCAGCTGAATTAAGGGAATTCCCTTCGGCTTATGGGCGCTCATCCGCAGTAAGCTGCTCATTTGCGCGGATAAAAACGAAATTAAAAATTCAACACGTGGGCGGTAGCCACTTGGTACTGGACTACGTTACAGGAAACATGAGTTGTCGGTTGAATTGGGCAGGAAACTTTTTTTTATTTTATCCTGTCCAGATGGTAGCCTATCATTTTTTTTTACTAATTTTCGTGAGCTTATTGTTGAAAGGTATTTCTAGCGTCCATAGCCCTATCCCTTCTACAACTGGATCACATCTACATAAAGAAAATGTATCCTATGCTGGAATAGAAGGAAGGTAGGAAAACTGTCTTTTCTATCATAAAGGCGACTTTGTAAACACATTCACATACGGGCAGGAGAAAAACACCATCAATAGTTCTCATGAACCAACCTCTAACGAATGACAGTCGCTCTAGACTACTTTTGTCATTTATAATTTCATCCCGGCAATTTTAACATAGAAATCAAGAAGGAACGAATTGACCTTTGTCTAGTTTCACTTAAAAAGTTGTGACAAAGAACTGTAATAAAGCTCTATTAATTGCGAATCACTCCGAATTATATCAAATCTGAAATACAAATTTGTTGGTGGCAAAAGCAACATTCGAGGTGTGAGAAAAATTCACACTTGATCATTTTTCGCTGTCGCTGTCGTTTTGCGTCTCTGACTAGAGTTGCGCAAAATAGTTGCAGCCTCGGAACGAAGATGGAACGTTTCTGGTTGACGAAAAAATAATTGTTTTCAGTTCAGTTTGTGGAACGAAAGGAGATGGTTCCGGTTGAAGACATAGTTCGTGGAACTGCTACATGTCCGGAACGAGCCAACTCTATCTCAGACTACTTAGAAATTATGTATCTGCCAATATTGTCGCTTTATCTAAGGCATCGATGTTGGGTTTCTAGATGGCAGCATATATTTCATCTTTTTCTTCTTGACCGCTAGATCATCTTCACCGCTTCTACTTTCATACTCGCGAATACCTCACAGACAGCTCGCTGTGATCTGCCAATGATGTCTATATCATCGCCATACTCAAGTACTCGTGTTGGCATGTGAGGTTCGCACAATGCTTTCAAGTACAATGTTAAAGACCAGAAATAATGATTTTCTTTATTTCATGCGGAATGACAGCATGACAGCGGGTCGCTCTGTCTGAAACCTTTTTTGACGTCAAAGATCTAAGTCTCCCGATGGAGTGACTCACAGAACTCACGGAGCAACAAGCTTTTTCCATGGTCATCCTGCAAAGTCAGAGCAATTTTGCAGGGATGGCAAAACCAGATATGGTTACATATAGTTTTTCCCGAATATGTCATACGCAGCCTTAAAATCAACAAATGGATAAATCGATAATTTCATTTCGTCCTAATAGCCGAAGGTTTTGCAGCTTTTGGTCCATCATGTATATACTAGATAAATAATTATGAGCTAAAATCGTTTGCTGTTTTCTAGTTACGCCCGTCGCGAATGTTTTTCATGTCATGTTTGTTTACATTCAATTAAGTGATCACGATTCAAATTGATTTGATTATGAGTTTATGAATGCAATTAAAGCAGACTTCTATTCTTCTTGTTTCTTATGGCTTCTAGGCTTGTTTTTATGAAAGCACACAAGTTTTTGTTTTGAAGCTGAAACTATGCATGGCTAAATATTGTTCGCATTTGAAATGGACCGCCATGTGGTCACTTACAAGTTGACTTTGCCTTGACTACAAAAACCACAAAAACAAGTCAGTAAAAGCGATCGATTGCCATTCCTTCTCTCCTTCTGTGCCGCGTACCTCCTCATTTGTAGAGTCTGTAAAGTACACAAATATTTAAACTTTCCGGATGAGTAATGTCCAGACCAATTTGCACAGCTCCAACCACTCCTGAACTTACTTCAATGACCACACATAAGTGAAACCCATCCATGCACTCTATAGAAGAGTTTTATTAATTTCTTGCCACTCATGTGCAAGTGTACGTTTAATTATAAAACGCATGTGTTGCCAAAACAAACCCAGATATGCCATGCATGTTTTGCATTAGTATCGAGGTAATTTCAAAGACGCCCCCTTAACCAAAGCACTTGTAGGATATATTCAAAAACTTTCTGACAAGCAAATAGAAATTTATTAATTGAGGTCAAGCTGGTCTACAACAGAAAAAATAAACACTGAGTTACAGAAATTTATTTTCTATTTCAGGACTTCGCAAAGTAACGCAAGTACCAGAGTACAACCCTAACTATCTATATTTTCTGTACAAGTCCAAAAGTTACAGACAATCACTCATGTTTTCCTGCACCCCTATCTATCCTTCCCTAATTTGAACCACAAACCGAAAAGGGACACCCCCACACTTGAACCTTTCCACTTTGTGCGCACTGCTGAATGGGCGAACTTTTTGTAAAACTAACGAAAATGGGAAAATGAAATTCAAAAATCTTTTGCGAAAGGGAATCATGAAAAACCTCTGAAGTATCCCTCTTTTGTGTGCAATAACTCGGAGTTGTTTTTTTTTAACGTTTTTTTTTTTTGTTTTTATTTTCATCAACAGAAACATCCTCGACCTGCTGCCGAATACGATTTTTCCGAAAACGCCAAAGAACAACCGAACAAAAGGTTCCACCACATACGCCGACGAGGAAGACATGCTCTACGAGGAATCACTGTTGAGTAAGTGACGTTGTATGACACACGGAGAAAACAGAATTCACATTTTATCGCCTTTTTCAGATAAACTAATTATTTCCGATCCAGTGGAATTCCATGACAGGACGTTTCTGTCACATCTCAATCAGTTGCCATGGTCGGAGCCACTGTTCACAAAGCGCGTGGAGCAGAGCATGATCACGGGCAAGCACATGACCTTCTGTCGGGTCTCCAACGAATCAGTATCGATTGTAAGTGCCGCTTCTTCCTGGAAACGCTTTTGTTTATAAATAACCCATTGCATTTCTTTTTTTTAGCCGTCGGAGATTATACGATATCCGAACTTCACGACTTATGTCAAGCAGCCGAGCCTGTGTCCATATCACATGCTGATGGAGAGCGCTCCGATACATTCATCGGCGGGTGCTTCCCTGCGGGGGCCGTTCGTAAGGCAAGGATACTTTGCTGTGTGGCTGACAGTGTGTTGTTTCATGGGATACCAGTGGACCTAGGTCGATTAATTAATTTTTTCTTATGTAATTTATTTTTTATCCTTTTTCACCTTAATTATTCCTATTTATTGCAGTTCATGTTTTTAAGGTCCCAGATTTAAGTACTTAAGAGTGTGTAAATAGATTTAAAGCAAGAAAAGAAAAATATTGAGTCATATGTTAGGAGGTAGCTTGTCGGTGGACTCTTTGAGCCCTGCGGCAGGTTTCTAGTTTCTTAAGTCTTTTTTCGAATCCAAAGAAGTTGTAGGCTTAGGCTTTACGATTAGTTTACATAAGATAAGGTTTTTAGCTGAATAAGAAAAAGACGAATTTTGTATTTATTTTGAAAATAAAGTTTGTAAGTCTGTTTGTAAGTGTTTGTTTTTTTTTTGCACTTTAATGAGACGTTTCAAAACCTACTCGCCCTTGTTCTACATTTCGAATGAAAATTGAAACGAATTTCAATTCCACTTGAAATTTTGAATTTTTCGAATCCACTTTGAATTCTTGCTTGAAATGTTAAAATTAGCTGTGTATGTAAAATCATTTTGAAATAAAAAGTTAAAATCTTATATTTTTAAGAATAAATATACAACAAACTTAAGAAAAAAAGTTATATTAAATAAAGACACCATTTTATTAAATACTATCGGGGAAACGCGCAAAGAAAGTCTGATGAAAAGGGTTCGTGGAGTCGGCCAATTTTGCGGCTTAGATTTGTCTGACGGTGGAGTCAGTAATTACGCCAACATCAATTCTCGCACATACAAACTCGGAGCAACACTTCGCTTTTTGACTGGATTTTGTTACCAAGAAAGTTGTCATGTATCAGTGAAAAAGAATTTACTGAACGATGGGCGTCACAAAGCCATATTGTTTTTGCTAAGCTTGATGCCAGGGACTTGGACGACCTTCACTTTATGCAGGATGGCTCGTCATGCCATAAGGTTCATGCTCAATCGATCTTGTTGACCGTGTTGGCGATCCCAACACAATTTAGGAATTTGGTCTGTTAGGTCAACAATTGGTAAAATGGATTAAAGGTGGAGTGACTATCACCACAGACAACGCAATTTTGGCCCATGTGTGCTATTATAAAAATTTGGCTTGCTGCTTGTTTAAATTCGGTAAAACAACGATGTTCCATTCCATGCTATCGCACCGTAGCTGCAAGTCAGCGGGAAACCATCATACATTAACTTGACTCATGAACAGTTCTTCAGAGTCGATGTGCGGTGTTTTTCATTTTCTCTTTTCACAATTGGTAGCGCAGGAAAAGGCTGATCATTATAAGAATCAAATGAATTATATATTGTTTTTGCATTGGCTTTTGTTGAAGTCTACATTCGAACAGGGTTTTCCTTTTGGCCACTGTTAGCTTTATACGTTAAAGCCAATTGCATTGTTTTCGCGTTGAGTTGACTGCTATATCTCAAATCCATTGAAAATGCATAAATAAAATCTAATCAGAATTCGACATTAAGATTCAAGAAAATTGTCCGCCGTGAAGATTTTGGCTGTCTGGAGGCTGATAAAAAAGGTTTATATACCATTATTAAACTAAGCTGCAGACAAGGAATGCACATGAGTTTCTACATTTTTGTAAACATATTGAATAAAAAGAATGCTTTTGGGCCAAAAAAACCCATCCGAGACACTGAGGAAAGCTAAGCAAGACTTTCATTAGAAAAAAGCCCAAGGGTGCATAAATCTTAATCAGAGTCTAGATCTATAAAAAAACATGCTAACTGTGAAGATTGCGACTATAAAATAAAGGATTTCTAAGAAGTAATTTTTTTAAGATTTCTATTGCTACGAAAACTTATTGGATATGATGTCCATATTTTAAATGATTGTCATGGCATTGACGTCTTTTGTCTCTAATTCTTGATTGATTTGATTGACTCCATGAAAAAGATCTGTGAAATAGGAGACTTAAAGCCAAAAGACCAAACACACAAAGTAGAAATCTGCGATTAGTTTGATGTTACAAATTTAGTTTCCATATAATCTTTGATTCAATTTAAAACAGATTAAATAATTTCTTGAAAAAATGTCGGTTCGCGAAGTGATGAACCTTGACGAATTTTCAGTTGTTATCTGCTTCCGGAGCATAAATTGAACTTAACTGTGAACCTCAATGCACAAAGGTACAGAGTTGTCTTTTAAGATTGAAAAAAATCATAAGACTATCAAGATCGTGCGATTAAGGTCCGTTTGTAAATGAAAATGACCTCTCCATGTCTTTCACGACCCAAAAATAAACAAAAATTATTTCATAATTAAACTTGGCATCACTCCTCAATCAGCATTCAACAAACCTACACCCTATTTGCCGGTTACTCACAACCAACTTCACTCCAAAAGTCACCAATAAAATTTTGACATAAATGACGTGGTCTCGTTTCTAATAAGAAAAGCAAAAGAAAAAAAAAATCTCATTCATTTTATTTTTTTCATATTTCTCTACGAAAACTATGAAAAATTAGTGATTTTCATCATAAATATTTAGTTCATAAATTATGCATTTTGTGCGTAGAACGTTAACGTAGATAAATAAAGTAATCCAACGGAAATTCTAGTAAACTATGATGAATGAAGAGACGGCCACCTCGTCGTCGTCGAAGTCGTCCGGTGGCGGTATCACAAAAATTTTCACCCGATTGTCACAGGTACGAGCGAAGGGCGAAGTTATGAAAATCTTTCCACACATCCCTTCATATTCAATTAATTGAAAAGAATAAAACTTAAGTGGCTCCAATTGTTCTCCACAGACGTACCAATCGATTCTAGACAAATGGACACCGCATACCCGGCTGCGTTGGACTGGCGCTTCAATCCTAGTGTTAATGTTTCTCCTCCGAGTATTCCTCAAGCAAGGCTGGTATATCGTGTGCTATGCGCTTGGAATCTACCACTTGAATCTGTTTATTGCTTTCTTAACGCCGAAGATCGATCCAGAATTTGATCCGTATGGTGGTGAGTACTGGACGCGGTGTCGTCGGACAAATTGTGACCAATTGAAATTATTTTATTGATTTATTCGTTCGTTAATTGGTGTGGACAAGGGCAGTAGAGAATAGGTGCGTGAAGAGATTCAAGGTAAATAAATTCTAAAATCAATACATGCTGGCTAGCCGTGGCCGGCTGATTGGATGTGTGCCGTCTTCGCTAGGCCGTCATCGAATCGTGATCGAGCTGGGTGATTAGTCATGCTCACAAATCTGATTAGTACGGGAACATACGAGCGGGGAAACTTGTACGTTGTTGGCTATCGCCGATTGGTGTAAGCGAGTGATGATTGTGAATGTGTCTCGACGTTGTCTTATCGTGGTTTTATTATTTTTTTATTCGAAGTGTTTAAGTGTTTCTTATTTGTGATAATGGGGACCGGGATAATTGTTCCCGAAATAAGAGTGATGACTTCCGTCGGCAGATGGATGTGGTTGCGTTATCATGTCTCGTGTCTGCGATGCTCGGTGTTGTTGACATAACACCAACTGTTCTTATAAGACACAACAGATGGTCCCGGTTGGAACAGTGCCAATGGTGCTGTTTAGCGGTGTATGCAGTGAAGAGTCGTTGAGGGAGGTGATCTTCACTAACGTAGTCTTGGACCCGCATCATCCATTCAGCGGTTTATTTGTGGTAGTTGACGTACGACTAAATGGTCATGCGTATCTTAGTCGCTCTGTTATTAGAAGACCTGCATTGTCGTTGCAGTCTCATTGACAGCATTAATGAAGCTCTGCATACATTTGCAATCATTAAGTGCGAAGAACCTCACTTGTCGTATTTGATGTTCTTCGTCTTCGACAAATTGCAGATCCCCTTTAGGAAGACATTGCAGACGACTTGTCGCTTGTAAAAATGTTATAAAATGAACACATATTCTATATATTACGGCTTCATTAGTTAGAGCAAGGGTTCCCATTAATTATGGCACAAAACGCTGTTCAAGTGTTTAGTTACCTTGGCTGATTTCGCAGTTGCCGGTTCCGAACTACGAATTGCGAAAGATTTCTGTGGCAGAAGTACTCCAGGAAGATTGTTAGTTTTTAGCTGAAGGTAGGGCCGTTAAAATTGTTTGTGGTGTTCATTGCACAGGCTGGGTTCGAACTCGGATACGCTCGCTTAACAGTTCGACACACTAACCATTTAAGCCTACGGCGCCCAAGGCACTCGAGTCATTGCTGATATTTTGAAATACAGCTGCAAAATAAACGGCGTCTTCATTTTATTATAAATCCCGTTGCAGTATAAGAGTCTGGAAATCACAAAATGTAACTTTCAATTGTCGTTCTTTAGACTAATTAAGGTTAATCAAATGCAGACAATCTTTGTCTCTGTTATTGATCTATGCAGATAGATCGTCCATACTTTCGAATCAAAAAGTTAAGCTTCTCCAAAGTTGCTAATTTATATTCCATATTGATAAAAGTGTTTTAACTATCCTAATTTTAAGTAATTCGAACAGTCACATTGGGTTCCCTATAGTGTTGGACTGTTGCAAAGTATAAGCTCCAGATAGTCGCCGTTCTTACATTTGTCCGCGAAGGCCAAGACAGGCCGGTGACAACTAGATCTTATTGTAGAATGATTTTAGTGATAGGCTCCCTCTCCCGTCGGGATCTTCAGGGTATGAGCCAATTTCGGTGCAGAGTTGCTCTCAATTAGTAACGACTGTTTGACTTGATTGATGATGCTCACGAGGAAGAGCCCCGTTCTGTTCCAAGTAGTACGGGACTCTCACTCTACTAGAATTTTGACCTCTTCTCCTTGACACCATACATTCTTCGACTACTTTCGCATTACATATTTCAAAGTGGTGTCGTTTTATTTCCCCCAGGCGGAACGGCTTATCACTTACTTCGATGTGTTGTTCTCTTTGGTAAGGCTGTTGTCGCATTTCATCTGAGTGTTATGGTTTCTTTCCTCTCTCACATTGGTTCTTAGGACCACTTCTACTTATAATGCGATTTTTGTCCAAATGCCACTGCTGGACAAAATCTTCTGAACAACTCTATCAGTTGATATGAAGCCTATTTCTACTTTCAACCTCTGCGACTGCCCACCTGCTACGTTCAAAGAAGTTAGGAGGGCGTCATGTTCTTCAAAATCCTAAATCTAGCAACAGCACTCTTTTTTGCTCTATTCCTGGAGGTATCTGTTGAAAAACCACTTCTAGTTGGCAGTTGGGGAACGTAGTAGTCGACTCCGATCTGTTCATGGAACAACATTCTTGATTAGTTGCGCTGTCTATCTTCCCCTAGTGTCGGCGTCTCACCTTGCTTCCCACCGTTTTCTCGTTCGTTCTTTTGCAGCTCCTAATGTCGTTGAGATCCCTGCTTCCATCTTATGGTCATAGACGTGCTTTCATTTTGTGGCCAGCAGATCGATAGGGGTCACTTCTGCGATGACGAGAGCAGCTGGCTCAGATACCGTGCTGTAAAAGCTGATAATCTAAAGATCAGTCCTATAAACGTCGAGCTACAGCTGTCTGTATTCTCATTGCGACCGGGATCAGTCCAGATCCTCGCATCCATACAGTAGTAGAGGAAATGTGAGGAACATGAGGAGTCGTTATTTGGATGTTCGCCATAATCCTGCTGAGTGAGGATGGCACAAATGGCCTACGTAAGCCTGCGTATAGCGCAGACTGTCACTAGTACTTAAGACCTAAGAGGATGGCATTTTCGTCGCCCGCATGGCTATAACCTTAATCTGTTCGTGGTAGGTGAGTTTGCAGTCTAACAAGAACCTGCAGTCCTTAAGGTATTTCTATAAGATTGGCATAATTTTTGCCGAGTTTCAGCTCGGTTTTGCAAAGTTTTTCCATCTAAAAGAGTTGAAGTCTAGTGCTGCTAGCACGACAACTTTCCACGAGTGACGGCTGTCGTGCTGACCCGATTGTGCTATGTCAACAACCTTTTGTATCGCACTTATTGTAAAGCGACCTCTTCGAAAGCCGTGTTGTCTCGGCAATAAATCTCCAGGCTTATAGCCGCATCTTTTTGTAACCTCATTCAGTGCCTTCTGATGAAACAAAACGGAAAAGCTGAAATCATCGCTTGCTATCGTTAATAATTCAAATCATATGCGAATCTCAAATTGCTGCGAGTGCGGATGTTTGTAAATCGAGCATACACCGCAACAAATGGTCATGATGAATAATTATCATTCATTAAAAATACAAATGATATGAATTATTCTGGGCCGAGTCGTGCAGCTGTGTTAACCTCTTAAACTATGTGGTGGTAGTTCATGTGGAAAATATTTTCACGTGAATACCAGCTGCTAATGGTCAGATAAAAACAATAACGTAAAATTCAGCTCATTGTCACACTTTTCTGATAGTCGATCAACATTACGTTCAGTGTGCAATTTGTACTTCTTATCTTTATTGATTAGTGTCGCATGATAATTGATTTATTATAGAATTTTATCCTTATTATAATATTAGACAGATAGAATCTTTATTTAAATGCCAACGGAAGTTTTCAAAGGAGTTTGTTGGGGTATTGAGAATTAAAACGCTTAGATCTTTCTTCAAATCGTTTAATATAAGACTTCACGAAAATCTAAATTTATGCCTTAAAGATATGAGTGCATTTTTATGAAAAGTATAAAAAATATAAATTTGTTAAATATAGGCGATAGAACTAGTGAAGGTTCTATTAATGCCTTTTTAGCAAATACTTAACAAAGTTAAAGGCAGACAGGCAAGGAGTTGAGTTGAGTCGTTCACCGCTTGCCAAAACTGTTAGGGGGAATTTTAATAGGATGCAGATCTGTTTGTAAAGTGACTCTGACTCTGCAGCATAGTGTCTGTTCCTCTTACAAAACAGGCAAATAAATTTCAAGTCGGTCAGAAGCCGGATTTAAGTCGATCTACCAAACATTGGACATTGTTAATCTTCCGTGTTGTTGTGAATTACAAGTAAAAATTACTGCAAAAAAAGTTCCAAGTCTAAACCCAGTTGTCCTTCGTATGTAGTCTTTCAACGTCAATTAATATAGAGCATTATTAGATCAGTAGAAACAAGATAATTGCTCTACATAAAGTTTTTATTTACTGCGATCCCAAGAGGACTCTGCGCTTGGGTTTTTTGTTGTCTTCTAATCCAAGGAGTCAGTCGGCGCACTCTTTTCAGTGTGAAAACCAGAAAGTCTTACTTCCGCAGTAACTTCAAACCGAAGGTCTAGCCTCCTCCTTTTTTTGAATCAGAAGCCTTGGATTCGAAGATTGTCTAAGCTAAAGCGTTGCTATCCATGAGCTTGATGGGGCTAAGCGATTTTACTCTACGGATTTTTGCATCCGAAACTAGAAGAATTTGGAACTTTGTCTTATTCTCCATCACAGACAGGGCCAACTATTCATTGCAGTCTTTTGTTGCGAAAAGCTAGGCTCTGGCCTTCGTGGCTGTTACGTCACTAATGATGATGATGATGAGTATTTTGGTGGATCCAAGTATCAGCCCTGCTGTAGTTAGTATCCATTCATCAGGACTTTTTTTAATTCGCCAATTTATTTCCCATTTGTATTTATGACATTAATTAAAAGGCATACACAGTAGGTAGTAGTAAATGTACAAAGAAAAAAAGTTAGAAACAATATCCTCCATTGTTATTGTTAGTTCTTTATGTGGCACAGGTAGCTTTTAATCCACCCGAGCCGTTGGCTGGTGGCTGGTTGTTGTCAGGACAGGTCTGACAGAATAAAAATCTTGTAGAACACAATTTTAGTTCTTCTGGTAAGTAGTTTGAAAACTAATTGGTCGGATACTTCGTAGTAGTAGCGCTTTGCAAGGTTTATTCTGCGTCAGATCTGTCTAAGGATGTTCGTCGCTCTGAGGTATATGATCTCCTTAAGTAGAAGTGTATGCAAGTCTTAAGTTTAATTTAATCGCAGCTATTTTATGGGATCTACAAGCCACAAGCAAGTCCCAAACGATCTAACCTACAGACATATTTCTTTCATTCGGTTACTAATAAATTCTTTTTCCTTTTCTTAACTCTTCTAGATGACCAAGGTCCCGAATTGCCAACAACAGTTAACGAAGAATTTCGACCGTTTATCAGACGGTTGCCGGAGTTTAAATTCTGGCTATCAATCACGAAAAGTACATTAATAGGATTGACTTGTACGTTCTTTGATATGTTCAATGTACCAGTGTTTTGGCCCATATTGGTCATGTACTTTATAACGCTGTTTTGCATTACAATGAAACGGCAAATTAAGGTAGGACCCTTAACTTAAGGCCATCCAAACATATTTTAATGTTTTTTTTTTCTATTTTAGCATATGATAAAATACAAGTATTTACCATTCACCCGCAATAAGCCACGTTACCAGCGAGTAGGTGAGACAAAGTGACAATTAGCCGCACAGACACCGCAGAAGAGCGACAAACTCACAGCATCGGCAAGGGATATTTCGCCGGTAGCCACACACAATCCAACAACACCAGTAACAGTAGCAGCAACAGAAACTAATAAGCCATCAACCTCTGTAGAACCACCACCACAAATTATTACATTCGTCTAAATGATTCTTTTCTCCCTGATTCGTTTCATTAGCTTCATTCTTTCATTTTATTTCTATCTCCTTCGTCTTCTAAGTTTTTCATTTCATTTCGAAGGATATGCTTAAAACCAAAAAAAAAAAAAAAAAAAGCTCGAAATTTAAAGCTCATTTGTTTGAAAAGCATTTCGGTGGCCTTATGTGAATAAATACCAAAAAAAAAAAAACAAAAAAGAAAACATTTTTACAGAGATATCTCTAATTTCCTTTTGTTCAGTGATTAGATCCTCATTATTAGTTTCTATTAGTTGCTCGTATGTGTATGTGTAGAGTCGTTGCAGTGTCTTGTGCAAATTAATTAAAACAAAAACAAAATAATATATAATTTTATTTTACTTTACTTTCTCATGGTTTATGTGTAAAAATAAAATACGAAAAAAATAGCAAATACTTATCTATATTATTAAATGTTTTTAAAATCAACATTAAAATTTTGTTTCTTGTATTTATAGTTCTACCTTTTTTTTTGTTCCTTTTTTCTTTTAGTTGCGTGCTAATATGTGTTTTCCTCTTAGTTGTGTTTTATGATTTTGTAAAAAAAAAAATACCGAACTGTAAAAGATATTCACAGAGCGAAAAAAGAAAAGAAACAAAACTTAAGACGGATGCATACATATGTGAGAAAACAAGAACAAAAACAACAAGATAAATTTTGTACTTTGTCATACCACCGCGTCACATGATATTTTGGAATGCAAAATAAAATAAAACGATTTTATTTTATATATTTTTTGTCAACACACGTTTTTCCTTTGTTTTTTTTCTGTCTTTGTTTTAGAAAACTGGTGAAGGTGGTAGAACATTGTAGGAATATTTAGATAAGATCATTGTATAATTGTAATAGAAATTGCCCATTCTGTTGAAGAATAATGAACTAATAATAACTATGAAGTAAGAAATCAAATTTTCAAAAAAAAACTTAGTTTGTGTGTTTTATTTGAACGGTGGATGTTACACTTTTTTATTAACTTTTATTGCAGGCAATTGTTATAGCTGAATGGCCAGTTATATGAAATAGCTCTCAAGCTCATTGCTGTTATCTTATTAATACTACTCAGGACACATTATAAAATATAGAAAAGTGTTCCAATTACTCTTTTTTTCCTGTTACGCAGATAAAGCTTAAAATACTTCTAAGGGAAAATAAGACAACTCTTAGCAAATCCAGGAAAGGATTTAGGTAAGGATAGGTACGAATGACCGACTGGAAAGGCTCGTAACCACATTAAGGTTAGTTTAGTTTCTAATTTCGAATTAGTCTCCTGGCATATGTGCCAATGGTGCAATGTCCGGTAATGATGACAGTTTTATGTATCCGTTATCACTCGTTTGATCAGTTCAAGAAAGATGACAATGCGGTTTCTAACAAATGGTTTAGTATGTCGGCACAGTGTGCTCTTTCCGTATGCGATTAGTGTTCATATTATACTATGGTGCTTTAATACTGCATTGCGCGGTTTTTTTGACTAAAAAAAGAATTTTCTTATATAATCTCTACATATTTTAGAAAATATTAAAATGTTTACATTGACTTGGTTAGAAGAGACACCTGTTAAAACTTTGATAACTGTTTTTATGGAATTATCAATCCAACCTTTGCGCAATTGAAGCAAATACAAATTAAATTAAGATGTATAGAAAGGGTAGACACTAAAATAAACAAACTTGTTGTTTTACGATTTTCAGAGAATCTTTTTGTGCATGAATGTCCAATCCAAAAAACAAATTCATTTGTCTTGATCTATTTTGATTGTCTAACAAGGAGAGTGTGCGACCTCCGGGTTGATTCGATTTTCGATTTTGATGAAATTTAGCATAGTGATAGCTCCTCTATTGGATATGAATTTCCCAAAGTCAGAGATCGCAACATTCCCCTTTTTCGAGAAAAACGCCCCCAAACTTTTCCCAATCGCTTCATATATCACACCTAGTGGGTGTGATCACGGCTGTCAACCCGAGAGTGCATAGTTTTTTTTCGATTTACAGAAGTTTTTTCGGGGGACTGTATTTCGATTTACAAAGGTTTTTTTTATTACAGAGGTTCGAATTATCGGGAGCTTACTGTACTACAAAGATTATAATATGACAAGGCCTTTTGCCAATTCTGAAAAATTGAGCACGAACTAAAATGATTTTGAGTTGTATCAGATAGCAAGACATACGTAGTCTTTTTAGCATGCTAGTTACCTAATTTTTCAATACACATCGCATTTACAAATTTCTTGGCCCTACGCAGACGGATGAAATGCGAATACATTTTGTGCCGCGTAGAAGTTAGAGATGAGAGTGATTGTAATACTCCAATGAGAAATAAAATCAAAGAAAATATCAACTTTTTTTTCTGTTTATTAAATTCTCTATAGGGTTCCCTCTACCATCGTAAGATTATTGTTATTACTATTCATGAAGTACTTCCAAGACGCTGGACTCCGTTTTACTTGTTCCCACCAAGTTTCGTTCGCCAGATCCAAAGTGTTAACACGTGCAAAATACTCAATGGCGTACATACAAGTAATAAAAGTATATCCCGTACACAGAGTTGTCCAGAAGAACACATTACCCACATTCCGTGGTAGATTCTTTGGATGAAACTGAAATATCACACCAAATCCTCCGAACATAAAAAACGAAATAGGGTAGAACATTTTCAGCGGAATCATAATCACATATTCATGCATGATTGCCGACAAGTAAAACACCACCAAAGTGGACCCCACTCGTGACATTCGCTTCATGCAATCCTTGTAAACGTACTCATGAAACCACTCATGCACCACTATATTCCAGGCTCGATAGTAGAAACTGTATCTCGTCGAGGTCCACCAGTCTCTGTGATACATTCGATCACCAAACCGCAGGAGTTCTGCTGTAAAGTTGAGCCAAGAGTGCAGGATCAAGTTGTGGCCACAAAATAGGAACAGGCACGAAGCTGGAATGCAACTGAAACATCTCCGAATTATCTCCGCCAAGGTCATCTGTTCCACACCGAATCGTTGAAAATTGGCAGCGATGCATCTCTCGTAAGCGAAAGCAGCTGCAAATACTGTGGCAATGATTTCAAACAAGTGCTTCAAAGCGAATGACCACCGGACTTTGTCAGTCCTGGGATAGGATTCACGATAGATAAAAGTCGGCGCAAAGAGATAATACGTGTACGAAGATAAAGGAGCAAGTCGAAAGGAGTTATCCTTGATGTCTTCATCTGCGAGAACTTTTGGTGCATTGCTTCGCACGAAAGCATAGGTTTTCATCGTAATGCGAAGACTTTCCATAAGCAACGCCATAGCTGTCCCGAAAGGAAAATCATTCTTGATGCAAGCTATTGATGTAATGTAGAATATAGAGATTTGGAATAGCGCAAAAATTGTAACACAGAAATAGTTCCAGGAAGATCGAAGTCGGTGATCTGAAAAAAAATTTGATAGAAACAATTTTTTTTGTTTTCAGTTTCACTTACAGTCGTTTAGATTTCGTAGAACTTGAGCCCATGTCCTGAAGGCGTAGTAAAGTCCATAGACCGGTATATGCAGGAGGATTTGTACAGCGAGAGCAATAGGAAACTTTCCACAGCATCGTGTTATTGTGTTGGTACCCAAGTAGATTCTGGGAAGAAATATTTGAATTAACGCATGTTTTAACCAGCTTTCGAAGAAGAATTATATTAAAAAACTAATGATGCAGAAAGACGCGCAGTAGAATAAACTATCGAACTGCATCATTAACTAATTTTTGCTTAAAATGTCGCTTACGATAATTTGGCGGTTATAAACTGAAGTTGAAGGTATCTCCGTAATACAAGAGTAAAAGTTGTTTGTCTTTAGAACATGTTGCTTATACAGAAAAAGTGGTTTAGGGATAAAGTTTTTTTTGCCGTTTTTGTACGCAGATAGTTGTCATATCTTATTTTCCAAAGCACTTAGGAATCAAGTTAAAAGTCGTTACACTTTTTTGCAGTTTTCATATGCATATAGTTGTCCCTTTCTTATTATCTAAGCCACTTTACAAATTAAATTAAAAGCCATTGCAACACTTTAGAATCGTATACAAAGGTCAGGATCACCAGTGACAAAAACTTTTTCAACTTTAATCGAAGTTAATCTTTAAACAAAACACAGTAAGAGGAAATGAAGAACTAGACGAAAACCACGCACGATTTTATAAACATTCAAACTTTAGTGTTAAGGGTACAATCCAACCAGATAGGTGGCTCCTTTTTGAATCCAAAACTCACCTCCCGTATGTCAGAAAATCATATAAAACATTATCCACCAGTAAAATCAAGAAAACAGTTATAAAAAACAAGTAAACACTCTTCGCTTGAATACTTTGAAAGAATGTCGTGTAGTAAGACTCGCGAATAACAAAAACTTTCTCAGCGTTCAACTGGCTCGGTTTTTGTTCTTCATTCTTGGCCTTGGAAGAAGACTCGTCTTGCAGAGAACCCATTTAAAAAAGTGTGTAGCCAGATCAAGTGTTTGAACTAAACTGCTATTTGAAGTCAGTAAAAGAAATATTTTAAGCACGCACTACTCTTGAGACGGGATCAACAAAGTTATATTGTCACAGTGACCTTTGTACAAGTTCGCATTATTAAGATCGTTTTTATGTGGTCGATGAAATAATAACTGGTTTAATTATTTCAAGGCAAAGGTGAAGAAGGTGAAATAAAAATAATGTGCTAGAGGTACATGAACACTTAGATCTATTTTTAAATTCCGATCAGACGAACAGATAAAGTAACATAATCTTTAACTTCATGGGAGCTCATCATGAAGTAAGTGACCAATGTCGTAGACAAGGAATAAGAAAAAATTTTTAAATTACTACCAGTCATTGCTACTGTTCCTGGGATCTCATGAGTTTATTGGTTCCCATTAATCTACATACATATATCTCTCCAGGACTGCCATAAACCTATTTGCTATAAAGACAGTTCTTAGCAGCTACCTTCTACGTTAAACAAAGTTTGTTAGTTGAATGGCCATTTGTTGTAGTTGCAAAGTTAAGGAGGCCAAGGAAACTATCTCCCATCACCTATGCTTAAGCGCGGCTTCGCTTCGTAATCGCTTCGTAGAAGAACTCATCTAGACAAGGACGACCTAATTTATCCTAAGTGTGGCTGCGGGTCTGTTCCACTTAAACCTGTCCTAACCTAACCTAGTTAAATGATCTCATGCTTGCTTTCAATTTAAATATAAAACACTTGTCTCGCCCCATGTCTGTCGTGGATTCCTGTAGTAGTTGCTGGTCGCAACGTGGATTGCCGGTAGCTTAGGTTATAATCTGAAAGATCATACTTATTGTAAATTTACGGTGATAAACCAATTGGAGACTGAAATGTGCTGAGTCGCTGATTCTGAGGGCAATACAAGGTATTATCCTTAAATTCACATTTAACCTCCTAATTACAGTTATCGCCAATCTGCTTCTTTTTTTATATCACCATAGTTCTGTTGTCATTGCATCACTAAACTAGTGATCATGAATATCGTTAATTTTCAACGTCTACCGCTTGCACTCTGCTCTCACTAGACGTTAAAGCGTCTAAAACGTAAACACTCCTTAACATACATATGTATAGGTCTTAGGTCTTAGGTAAATGTGACTGCCTGCGCTGTAACGCAGGCTGACTTAGGCCATTTGTTGGCCCATTGTGTTGTCACGCCTCCGGATTGTTTCCACTTGCCCCGGACTCGCTGCCTAGAGATCTCCTGCAAATATACGAAACCGAAAATATTAGCAGGCATGTCATACTACCTGTTTGATGCCAACGTTGGTAGTCTTGTATCCCCTGGGCTATACCCAGTTGGATCTGTTTATGAAGCCGCTGATGCGCCTTTCATCCATGCTAGTGAGTTCGCTTAACTCCTTAAAGAAGTATGCACCTAGAGTGCGTTTTATACATATGTATAAAATCTCGATAATTCGAATTTCGTGGGACCAGGAAAAAATCTCAAATTACAGAGGTACAGAGGAATCACAGAAAAAATATTGCTCAATATCGTCACCAGCCAAAAATTAAAAAAAAAAATGTAGACTTGACTTGGAAGGTAAACAAGCCATCAATTTTGAATTATAGAGGTTTTTATGTTGTTTTGCACAAAAATAAATTCGAATTAACTAGGGGACCAAATTGCATAGGTTTTCTTCGATTTACAAAGGTTTTTTTTTGAAGGGACTGTGAGATTGCTTCGATTTGTAGAGATTTTCTAATTATTGAGAGTTTACTGTATTTCACTTACAGTCGGAAAATGGAAAATTTCAAATTTCAAACCAGACTGAAACATACAATGTATGCAGCAATACCTTGTTTATTAATAAACATCACGATGTGATTGAAATCTTATCAAACATATAATAACTACAATTTAAAATTATTTTATTACAAAGTATGTAAGTAGTTCAAAGGTCATTCATACTCGTTGATCCACTAAACTGGAATACTTGATACACGCAGTTCGAAGTCCACTCGTACCAGGAATTAAGCTTTCCACGTATACATTGTAGATTTAGTGCTTATCTTTGGTGTTAATGGGTCTTGATTCCGAGTGACTGTAGTGATTTGATTGTTCAGTTGGGGTGGAACGGATAAGTAATTTTATTATTCATAACTTACAGGATGGACTTGAAAAAAAATAAGGAAATACGATTTCAAAAGTTTATTGTAGAATAATTAACTACAATGCAAATTTTCAACTTTGCATACTGGCCTTACAATCACACAAATTTCACATTTAAAACTTTTGCTAAGCTACTTCACCTTCGTAGAAAACCTTCAACTGCACCTCACGAGTTTTTAATCAGAAGAAGCCAAATAGAGTATATCTTTATTATGCTTTCTACATGTTAAAGAAATAATAAAGCACTGTGTGTAGCATATTAAATTTTATTAAATCAGCAATTCCTGTACAAACCCTTTTTGATTCAGAAGAATTACTTTTTTTTAATGTTTTATGAAACATGAGACATAAAGTTTTGAAATTAAGTTACTTTAGTTTTTGTGTGCAGTTTTGGTAGAAAAAAATAATTGAGTATGTGCTTCAAAAAAAAAACTGCAGTCTCTCTCTTGGGTCATTCTGACGGATGAAGTTTAAAAACCTTTTACAGTCCCACCCACCAAAAGAAACACGTCCTCCATGTATTTTCCAACCTAGTTCAATGGAAATTTACTCATGTGTTATTTCGTTAGTGTCATTAATTTTAGTAACTTTATCAGAATAAATTGTTATTTTAGGAAATGAATGGTTGAATGGTTGAAGGAATATATCTGTAGCCACAAACAATAACCGCATACATAAATTTTACGGTTTTTTTAAAAGCAAAGTTTGAATTTAAAGATCTTGTTGTAAATTTATGTGAAAATCAGAAGTAATAAAGATTGTAATGAATAAGCATTTGTTAAATCTTCTTTCAAAATTCTTTACAAAATTTGGAAGGAGGAAGGAAGAATGGAAATTTCCAATTTCTGTGTAATACAGCCATTTCAGATTCTGTGAGGTAACAACCGAAATAACTTTTTTAACTTAACTTCCGCAATTCTTTTGTTTTGAATTATCGTTTAAAAGGCCACACGGTCTAGACTGCACAAATCCATTAAACCTACCTCAACAATAATGAATCGCTTAGACTTTGAATTTCTACTTTCTCATTCACTTCACTCACTTTCAAATTCCTCAGTTCTTCGCCGTCTCAATGAACTACAGGGGTTACGAAGTTCGTGGTACGTAAACGCCACTTCCTATTCGCTTTTTCCGTTTCATAGTCCATTTACGGTCTTTCTAATAAGCATAATGTCTAAAAGCAGCAAACAAAAAATATTACATCTGTTTCTAGCAAAAATCCCTTATCACTCTGACGTATTTTGAAGCCAACTTTACGATCAAGTACAGCTTATCCTCACAGACGCAAGGTCTAATAAACTCTAAACTGGCACGCATTTCCAAGTATATTGTTGATTAATAAACCTAACAAAACCCCTCCCTTTACGATAAACAAAAAAAAAAAAAAAATTATCCGTCACCTTTTAACACAACACAATCTCGAATATTATCAGACCACAAGAACCGCCCCAATACTCGCTACTCATGTTTCCATTGACTCTACCCGACCGTGTATCTATAGCCGGCGTTCGTAACAAGATCTCAATCGCGTACTCTGTGTACAACCGAGTACAAGTGCACTCCAATACGAACGAGTGAACCGAGAGCTAAAGCAGACCAATCTTATCTTTACGCAGCTACTTGAAGTGGTTTGTCCGCAGTTATCGGTCATATTTTTTTCTTTGCCGGGTGCAGTTCCACAATAAAAATCGACGCTACAACGCTACGTAGTAAGTACCCATGAAAACAGAGATTATACTCGCATGCTGCTGTCACAACTGTTTATATAGAGCCGCTCTCTACTCAGCTAACGAGCATTACTCTTATTCCATTCGTTTGTGATCGTTGTTTTCAATCGGCTTCGACATACTCGCACCCGGGAACCAGAAATTTGTGTTTCAGTTGTCCATCAGAATTATTACCCATCCGAATTAGAACTCGCAAATGGGTGAAGACATTTTGGGAAAAGACTGCAAAGTGAATTCCGGAAGTCAATTAAAAAGTGCGGAACCAACTGATTTAGGTAGGTCTATAAACATCTGTTTCTAGAAAACATCGAAATTATACAAACGCGCTCTGGGGCAATGTGGTTATCACACGAGATCAGGTTACAACGGAATCTGCTGTGTAATACGTTTTGAGTGCAACCAGAAATGATAGTGGATGCTTCCAAAACCACGTGGAGTGTTTGTGAAATTACTTAAGTAAGAAGCTACAAAGTTGTAATCGGCATTTACTGGAATGGTGTGCGGTGTAATATGTTGCAAGACGTGTGGTGTTTTAAATTTAATCATACTTGAAAGAACTCAAAGCTTTTTTGAAGAGTTTACTTATTTACATACATATGTATGTATATGCTATAATACTAATTATAACCATGCTCAATTAAAGGCACTCAGAGCTTTAACTCAAAGAAACTAGGTGTCTATTATATGGAACATTGCTGATCATAGCCGTGCTTAAGATCGCCCAGATCAATTAATGTTTTTTTATTGTGTAAAATATTTTTGACTGTAAAATATCCGTCAATAAGCTTGTTTCGCTATCCGAATTATTGCAAATTATGCTAAACGATTATCATGAAGATGCTTGTTTGCCTTCAATACTCCTAAGCATTTTGTCTTCGATCATCCAAGTAATGGACCCCTTAATATTATATATCAAACCCACTTATAACTTCCTTGACTTTGTAAAACTACCGCCAGCTGAAATTCATATCAAAGAATAAACAGCTGGATTAGCAAATAAGATTGTGCTTAGTCGAACGTAAACACCTGGCAAACGCTGATAATGTTATTAAATCAATTAACTTGAATCATTCAGTTGCATTGTTGAAAAGTTCATTATTCTTTTTATTTACTTAGACACTTCTCATTCGAAAGACAGGTATTTTTATTATGTATCCATCTAAAGTAATGGCTGATTATTTATTTTATCCAGCATTTGAGTTAAACAGTAAACAGTAAACGGTAGTGAACTAAACGGATTAATCAGCTAAATCATTCGTCAACAACGAATAAATGTAGATAATTCGAACTAAGTACTTTCACAAGAAATTAGTCTCTATCTAATCTTCAACTGCTAATCGTGACCGAAACACTTTGTTCATAATCATGTCGGACATAATTTAACACGCAGTAGTTCTTTCATGTATAGTTTAGTGATAACTTGTCATTTCCTCGTTTCAGTTCAAATGGCTTCCCCGGAGATCGATTTGACTTTCGTCAAACAAAAACTCGAGGTAAGTTCACGAATTCCCATGTACCAGGAATATGTTTCTAAAGATCTTTGCACAGAAACTACAAGACTCAGTCTTAAAAGATGTCGAACACAAGATGGCAGCGATGATAGACGAGGTTCTTCAGGAATTCCGTCAAAAAGAATTACAAACCCACGAATTTAATCATTTTGCCAAAAGTAACCATAAAAACAATTCCACCTGGAGCAACAGAATTCCACAGAAGACTGCGCCAGCTCAGGCAAATGAGCGACGCAAAAGGGATACGATTGACGGACGAAAAAGAGCACTGCCGGATAAAGTCTTTGTCGTTCGAGAGTCCTATCTGACCGCCTTACTCGAAGTGGACCACATGAAAAGCATCTACAATATATTTTTCACTGTAATTGTTGTGTTCTTATTGAACACTGTCTGCCATGACTACTTCGTGGAGGGGCGGTGAGTTCAATCAACAAGGACATCCTTCAACAAATCTCTAAACATATTCTTCATATTGCAGAGTTAATTTTGGACTGGGAACCATTAAGGGAGGTCTCAGAGGCATTCACCAAGTGATGGGGATT
Organism: Syritta pipiens; assembly: GCA_905187475.1. Lineage (NCBI taxonomy): Eukaryota > Metazoa > Arthropoda > Insecta > Diptera > Syrphidae > Syritta > Syritta pipiens. The sequence goes on from LR994571.1 coordinate 69,820,653, forward strand.
TGGGCTCTCATGCATATTCCAATTCTTGGTGTGTACTATGCTTTGAAAGTGTGGGTGCACGTGCGGCAAAAACTAAAGAGTAAGTTTGAGAAATTACAACCCTTCCATCAACTAACTTCTGTTTTTATTAGGTCCTACAGCCCGTTCCTTCTGGAGCTACTCCTGCCTCTCCGTGTTTGTCGCCTTTCAGATAAGTCTGCTCTACGTTGGTACCGTGGCCTGCCTCCGATTGGATCTTCCATATGTGTCAGCTTCTGTTATGCTCCTGGAGACCACACGTTTAATCATGAAGGTCCATGGCTTCGTACGAACTAACGCAGGACGAATCCTAGGGGAAAAGTCCAAGACGGATGGTGAAACCGTAAAGTCGCCAGTACACATGCCACCAATCTCCTGCTACTTGTACTACCTCTTCGCACCAACTCTGATATACCGCGATTCTTATCCACGAACCAGCCAGATCCGATGGAAATTCGCCCTGAACCGACTGCTGGAGGTTGTCGCAGTGGCATTCCTCTACAGCTACATTTACGAGCGTCACATTCACGTTCATTTCGCCAACTTCGGAGCCGAAGAGCTAACGAATGCCACACTGCTGGTGAAACTCTTTGGAATGATTATGCCCGGTTTTATTATTTTTCTTTGCGCCTTCTACCTAATCCTCCACGCCTGGCTAAACTTCACCGCTGAACTGTTACGGTTCGGCGATCGCATGTACTACAAGGACTGGTGGACATCTTCCAACTACGAAGCTTACTACCGTAACTGGAATGTGGTGGTCCATGACTGGCTCTATGAATACATCTACAAGGATTGTTATAATCACATTTTCAAGGGTTCCAAGGTTGCATCCTCGATTATGGTCTTCTTTATCTCGGCCTATATGCATGAGCATATAATTGGGTTTGCGTTGCAGATGTTCTATCCTATCATGTTTGTCTCGTTTGGTTTGTTGGGAGTGGTTCTGGTGTTTGTTACGAAGGACATGCCCGTGAGACTGGGGAATATATTCTTGTGGTTTTCGCTGATCACTGGAAGCAGCTTCATGATTTCTTCATATGCGATGGAGTACTTTGCCAGGCAAAACTGTCCGGCGGTGGATGCGAAGAGCTGGTTTGACCTGATAACCCCTGTGTCATGGGTTTGCAATGGAATGAATGTTAGTTAATGTGAAGTTTGTGGATCAGGCCGGTGACCTGAGTGATATTAAGGCCATATTGTGTACTTATAAGTGTGTATATAGTGTATTTCGTAAGATATATCGAATAAACGATTTTTTTTATAATGATTTAAATCATCTCATCTTATCAATCAATAGATCCATTCTCAATCGTTTGTTATACACGTTGCCTCATAACTATATAGACAGCCAGCTGTAAGTCAGTAGCCCCAATCACACTGGATTATCAAAGTGAATCATTTATTCATTGGAAACGATTATCTAAATTTGATAGTTTAAAGGTAAACGTCTAAAACAAATAAATAAACAAGATAATAAATAACTATGGGGTGGATCTCATGTATTTGTAAAATGGAATTTTGCTGACTGTAGCCTTATAGGTTGGGATGCTTTTCCATCACTTGATAAACTCGCACTAGCTTTTCCGTTGATAAAAATGAGTAGCTGGAAGTACATCGGAGTATTTCAAGAGTATTTAAGTAGTCAGAGTTCTTAAAGAATATTTAATAAACTGTAGGTTCCCTTCACATTTGTCAAAGTTATAGCATCCAAAACGCAGTGGAGATGGGAAAAGCTAGGCTCTGGCCTTTCGTGAGCTGTTACGTCACTAATGAAGATGATATACAGTTATAAGACAGAGTGTAAAGTCCAAGTTTTGCTTTCGCTTCGGCTTTTCGACATCCGATTCAATTAGCTACTGATGTCACAAACTGCCAGTTTCCTTAAGTTTACCAGTTGACGATTTAAATCTGGAAATCTTGTATTGCGAACAATTTATTCACGGTAATGCTCTAGAATGTATCATCATCATCATGGGCGCAACAACCGGTTTTGACTGACCCAAGGCAGTTGAACGATTGCACAACTTCAACTTTGTGCCCGTCTACCTTAACTGTGCCTCCAACATTCCTTGCAGACTATGAAACCATGCAGTTTGTCTTTACTTCAATAAAGTGGATATGGATAAAAGAGTTTTGTACAGGTTGTTCACTTTGTCCGAAGATGTCTATAGATAGGCGTAGGCCAGTAATTGAGCAGACTTGGTGACAATTGTCCCTCTACTTGATGTCTCAGAGTCCCGAATTGCTTTCTCCAACGCCAGGTTGAAGAAGAGGCAAGCCAGCCCATCCCCTTGGAGTCCATTGAAGATCTTGACGTGGTTGGATAGGAATTCGTCTACCTTAACTTGGCTTGAAATGATGGTCATGGTCAGCCTACAGTCTTGCTAACTTGCTTGTTATGCCGAGTACTCTCATTGCTTGATACAGTTCTACCTTGGCAATGCTATCGTAGGCGGCTTGAAAACCTATAAGCAGGTGGTATGTTGAAATATTGAGCTCTAGACATGCATGCAAATATTTTTTAAACGGCAAAGTGTAGCTCACAAACGTATATATCTCTTGAAGAGTCTGCGTCTGAACTAGTCTTGCCTTTAAACTTTGACGCATTGCTTATATATTTATATATTTATTTTTCAGTTCAGCAAACTTGGACTCGAGGAACATTCTTAACTGAAGCGTTGATGTCCAGGCGCTGGATGTAGCCGAAACATTTTAGTCGACATGTTTTTACCTTCCAAACATGTTTGTACAGCTCAGAGCTAGCAGATGTCTTTTCCTCATCCCGGACCGCATATTCGACGCATATTTAGGGTAAAGCTACTTATCGCTCTCAACGTGGCGATATGCCACCAACGATCGGGTGAAGCGATCCATCAGGATTAAAGATAATTGAACTGTGAATTGAAATTCCCAGTCCGACGGTCGTGCGTCCTCCGCAATACAGACCAAGTCATCGGACGGTAGCTAGCAAACGTTAGGTAAAAATATCTTTTATCTAATATGGGGACAAGGTAGGATTATTACCACACATATCTAAATTCATATTAAAAAAAAAATAACCTAAAAGAGGCTCGTTCTCCCACCACAAATAAATTTAATACAACATCGTTTAAAAAATAGGGAAAATCTCCCATTTTATTCGTGTTTTGCATGAGTGTTGTGTGTTGTTTCATAAAATAATTTCCATCAGAGTTATTCAAATAAAATATTTAAAATAAAAATAAGAATTCCCTTACTGACTAAAAACTTACGTATAAATATATATCATAAGGTGTTTATAAACACCAATATATAACTACAACAAATCTATCATCCAGTCAATAGTCAATAGCTTCTTAAAATTACGACTCAACAAGATAAAAATTATTTAAAGACAAAAATCGCAAAATGTTTTATGGGAAAAAAATATTACGGGAAACGCTAACAACAATGAAAATAGCAAAAAATTTCTAAATATTTTTCTACATTTTTGTTTTTTTGTTTTCTAATTGCTTTTTTTTTTTTTTGTTTTTACAATAAATTTTGACTAAACTTATATTTTAATTAAGCGCAGTCGAAGTGCTCTAACTTGAGGCTTTTCGGGACGACACAAAAAACGGTTTGAGTTAGAGAGTGAGGATACAGAGTTTTTAGCCATTTAACTGCTGAAAACAATCGGCGTATCCCTTTCTATGGATATATTCTGCCACCATCAGTAAAGGGACACCAACTGCATGATGAGAAAAACCAAGTTAGAGCATACTGAATCTGACTGCATTTTTAAGTCTCAAATCGAAAGTATACGAAATACGTCGGTATATTACAGATTAGAATATTTCACAGTGGATAGGTGAAGCTTATGCAGCGGGTGACTAAAGGGCCTTATTCACTTATTTCTCTCGTCTCCGAATGCTTTGCTATAAATTCGGCCTAGCCTTCGAGTTTGTGGATCGGTTTGTTGTCGAAGCTACAGGAGCTGGAGTTGGAGCCTTTGCCTTCAGGTTGTGGACCCCAAACTCATTCGGATCATACTCGGAGAGTGCAAGCTGCTTCTCTGCAGATGAATCTGGATGCTTGTAAATCTTCTCCAGCCTCACTTGGACGATTTTCAGGTGTTTCAAGATGTACTCCTCGCCAGGAGCTAAGTGATGAGCGTATTTTAGACATACCATAGCCTTGGCAAGCTTTCTCCGCTCTACGAATACCACACACAAATTGTGAAGTCCCTGAATGTTGTGCGGTTCATAGCGGAGAATGCTGCGGTAGCAAATCTCTGCGGCGTCGAGATCTTTCATGTGGTTGATATAGATGTCACCGAGGAGAATTAAACCCTTGATGTGGTCTGGATGGTAGCGGATCAGTTGGTTGAGGAAGGGAACTGCATCTAGTGGCCGGTTTGCGTCGGCCAGCAGCAGAGCTAAGTTAAACAAGGCACTGCGGAAGTCTGTCTTGATGTGAATCGCGCGCTTGAAGTAGTTTTCTGCATCTTCGAAGTTATTCTCATCCATAGCCAGCATGCCGAGGTTGAAGAAGACACGTTCATTGTTTTGATCTTTCTTCAAGATCTTAAAGAGTCGTTCTCTGGAGACTTTTCGGTGATCTTCCCCGCCCAACTCCTGCAGCAGAATGGCAGAGTTGAGAAGAGCCTGCTCGTGTTCCGGCGCTAGCTCGATTGCTTTGTTGAAATACACATTTGCTTGGGATGACTTCCCCTGTTCCAGGAACACCACTCCAAGGTTGTAGTAGATGTCAGCATTTTCATTGTCGTACAGCAGAGCTTTTTCGTAGACCTCCTGAGCCTCGCTTGTTCTATTCAGCTTCATCAGAATGTCACCGCGGTTGATGTATGCCTGCACATAGTCTGCCCGCATGCTTATCGCTTGCTTATACAGATGGTCTGCTTCCTCCAGACGAGTGTGGTTCTTGGATATGAGATTGGCAAGATTTATAAAAACATTCAAGTGATTCGGTGCTATTCTCGCCTGATAAGACTCCCCCGGCTTGATCTTCGGGAAGAGACTCTTTGCCTTCAGATACGCTTCCTCCGCCTCTTTATACATCTTCAAGTGATTGTAGGCCCTACCCACATTGATGTGTGCTCCGATATCATCCCGCTGAATGGTCACAGCCTTTTGGAAGTACACAAGTGCTTGGGAATACTTTCCCTCATTCTCAAGGGCATGCCCGACATTGTTGAACAGTTTCGCGTTGCGATTATTCACTTGAAGGCCTGACATGAAAAGCGAGTACTCTGTTTGCCAGTCTTGATTTCGAGTGTACGTCTTTAGGCCATGACTGATGAGTAAAAGCAGAAGAATTACCTCGGCGAAGCGCTTGTTTCTCTTTGAGACATTGTAAAATCCATACGCAATTAACATACAGAATCCCATTGAGGGCATGTAAAGGACACGCTCGGCAACAACAAAGCCAACAGGAAAGAAGAGATTCGATGCTGGCAGAAAGGGCAAACACATCCATGCCAGGCTCATTATAATTACTTTTGAGTGATGGAGATTCTTTGTCATGATTCCACTTAACCCGATAACGAAGAGGACTGTGAATGTTATTAAAGTTGCTATGTTGCGTATGTCATTGAAACCTTCGATGAGTGGAATAGTTCCTGGAAAGAAGAAATGAGAATAAGTATTATTTTTATTATTTATGAGTATATAATTGAGAAAAAGTAAATGCTAATGGGTTATTTAATATTAGATTAAAATTAGTTATTGCAATTCAAAAGAAGTTTAGATAAAAATGTTATGCAATCCAGGACTGTCATATACAAAAGACAAAAAACTATTGGATATATAAATGTCTAAAATGTATTTTCGTTTCGAAAAAAAAACAAAAATAATTATGGCATATTAGCCAGAATATAAATGCACAATACAAACAGACTTCAGCATTAATTACTGAATCGGTCAGAATTTTCGGAATATTGGAAACCCCACAAAATAATTTTAGTTATCTTCTCTCACTAAATCAAACATTTTTCTCTCCGGTTTATATAGGAGGAGCTTCCTTTAAAAGGAATTGAAAACACTTGTTAAAGGGAATTGGTAGTACATGAAAGGAATTTCTTTAATTTACTTTTAATTACTTTAAAAGGAATTGAAAGTACTTAAAGAAGAAGGAAGGACTTACGATCATTACGAAAGTACTTATGATCGTTTTTTAAGTAATTCGGTATTTAGATTGTGATTTCTATTACTTTTAAACGAATTACAAATACAAGTTCAGTTACTAGGATTGTGTATTTAAAATGTTTAAGAACAAATACCGAGGAATTATACTTGTGCTTAACAAATTCAAATATAAGGAATTGTAGTTCAAATGTAATTAAGTATAAAAATACGTAATTATCTTACAACTCTGCTTAAAAATTGTGTTGGTGGACCACAAATCTTGTTTTCCTCAGTTTAAAAAGGCACAGTTTAAAAAATTCTGATAGGCAAATATTAAAAAAACCTTGGATTTTATTTTTTTTTTAATTTTTGAGCGTCTGTTACTCGCAAACTGCAAAACTTGTTTGTCCCATTAATTGAGCCACTCCCATAAGTAACTCTACCAATTTTGAGCTTAATCGGAGGGGGGTCGTTCAGCCCTCCCCACACAGACTTGACGATTCGCTGTGGAATGATCCATAGATACCAACTTTGTCAGAAAATGCAAAAATTACGCAAAAAACCAAAACAACTCAGTTTTTTTTTTTGCTATTTTTTGTTATTTTTAGTCCCGTTTGCTCAGAGCGAATTTGGAAGAGAAAACAAAAAAGACGAACTCTAAGAGCTGTTTTCGATTATTTCGACTAATTGTTAGATAGCCAGGTAATGTGGAGCAAATGGACACTAACGGTCCAGCTCATAAACTCTTCTGGTCCAACCCCAGAACCCCCGCGACAACGCGGTAGAGGAAGACCTCGCATGCGGTGGAGTGACCAGCTAGATAGAAACTTCAATCAGTTGTGTGAACGAAGTTGGCGCCTAACAAAGACCGTGCTAGATGGTGAGGCATGTTGGGAGAGGCCCAGGTACACACCAGACTTTAGTGCCGGCAAAAGAAAAAACAGAGAAAGCAACAAAAACAACAGTAAGATATGCTTTGCACGTTATGCAACACCCGCCACCAAATGCCTTAAGGTTAGAAAACTAATTAATTAGTTAATTAATCTTAATCTGCCTAACGGAAATAGGTGGCAAATAATGATGGCGGAATATTTTTGTTACAGTAATACATTTCCAACTTTTTTTTTTTAATTTATACGTATTTAGGACAAGAAATTTAATGAGTGTGAATATGATTAATTTTAAGATTTTAAAAATACTCGATAGCTCGAAGCTCAAATGGTGACTCTGGGTTTCCGCGTGGGCGGATTACGCTCAAGACAACAAACATAACTTTACTTCGGAAATGAAATAACGTAAAGTAACACGAATTTCTGTCAAGCACGTTTATGGACAGGAATTTATTTTTTTTAACTTTATTAATACATAATACAATTATAATATTAATAGTTGGACAATGCACTTATAATTTTAATCCCTACTAGTGGGAAACGCCTTAGTCTAGTTCACCGCAACACCAAGTATCCTATGATCAATATTTCACAGTTTCAACGTAGCAATATCAAAAAAGCCATTTGCCAATTCAACCATGAGAAGTTCCTATAAAACAAAACTAAAGAGGCAAGTGGGAGAAGGGTCTATGTACATATGCAACAAATTTATATTTATTTATTTGAGTACATGGACGTTGCTATGGATCGTTATTCTAAAATATTTACTGACTCCTAGAGCGGATAGTTGGAAGTTACAGAAGTGCGGAAGAGGCTATGTAAAACAGATATAAAGAATGACTACCATCAGAAAAACTATTTCAAAACGTGGGAAATGCCACGTATATATTTTGGATCTTTTTTCACTTGTCCCTACAATTTTTAAAGGCCTGACTTCTGTTTTTCTGTTTCAAAGAAATTGCAGTCACAGAAACAACGAAATCCTTGTCGGTCAATAACTTGTAAGAAGTACTAAATAGAAGCCAACCAGGAAGCATTTAAATTTCAGTTTAAATTGCGCACAGCATTACATCTGTATGTATATGAGTTCAGTAAGATGTGAACACAACGGCCAGCCAGAAATATAGGTGCATAATATAAATAAATGTCTCCGGCACCAAAAACCAAAATATCAAAGCAAACCCCAACAAATTACAAAGTTTCTTAAGAGAAAAGCAAATTTTCTGCCGAGTTCCTGCAATGCCTACAAAGACACTTTGTCCTTTAATGTTCTGCTGACCGTACAGTGATTAACTTTTTTCTTCTTTCTTAAGCTTCCGTTGAGTGTTTGTTTCTGAGCGTAATTAGGGCAATGTTTTTATGTTTGCGCAATCTTAGTGACTTGAGGAAACACACCACTTTTAGTTAGTCATTCTTCAAACTCTTTTTCTAAAGATAAAGAAACAACTATGCTTTTGTCTGAAGACTCACAATTAATTTCAAGTCAAAGTTCTCTTAGGGTAGGAGTCCGGTTGTGGTTTTTAGTCAAAATTTCTTTGCAATATGATTAATTTCTTCGAGCATTCAATTGAGTGTATCACAAACTGGAGCACATAAAAAAAGCCAAGGTTTGAATTTAATCACAAGCCTTTATGGACATTCAATATGCTCCAGCAGCACAACGAGAAAATTTTCAAGTAGCATTCAAATAATTTAATTTATTTTCGAACGAGGTCGTGATATTGAATAAGAAGTCTGCTTTGTGGAAATTTTTTCATAGCGAGTGGTTGGGAGTATGAATTCGACTCCGTAATCATAATTTAACGATACTCTTGGACTAAATCTGAAACCGATGATGTCCGATGTCACCATCTTATTGCATATAAATTTTAAATTCAAAAATACTTCATAAAAACAAGATCTTAAAGGACACTCTGGTTGCATGGAATTTCTCATGGAAAATAATTCATCAAGCAAAAAAGCTGAACCTCTGCACAAACAAGGAAACCTGTTTCCCGTTTTAATTAATCAGAGGTATACTTGATTTTATCCTCAATGATATTAAATGACGCCATGTACATATCTACGCGCTTTATTTACTTGATTCGGTTTGGGGCTCTACCTACAACGAACACATGAACCAACGTCCAAGTGCCATTCAACTGGGCAACGTTTTATTGATTGAATTTTGCCATTTTACTTGCTACATACTTGCAAACGAGATAAAACCTCCCATAGAGATTGCCTTTTATGGGGATTCTGTGCAGCGGCATTACATGAAAAATGTAAAAGCACTTACTACACTCCTATCTACTTTACAATTTACAGAAGGCTAGGCATACATAGCCCCCTTTTACATAGTTGCAACACCCCTTCTGCTGGGGCTCCGTTACAGGGCACATTTACAATGTAATGCTGTTTCCCCGCATTTTGCGCGCACATCATGCACTGCTGGTATCCAGAGCGAAATCGTTTCCCTGCGCAACATTGTGCCATGAAGTACACACAATATGCATCATCTTTGCACACAAAGTTGCAGTCAAAAGGTCGATTACACGTATCACTACATATACTCACCCATTGTCCAATCACAGCAGAGATTGCACGGGAACACCAACAACCAGCAATTGAGGTAGATAAGATAGCTAAACGTTAACTGACGCGAAGGTGTTTCCGCAGCCGAGGCCGGGTTATCGAACCTGGTAAACACAGGTAGCTGTGAGCCCATGACGTACAGCCGTCCAATGAGCAGAATTAATGTCACTCCGGTCACAAATGCCAACCGCTTTACCAGAGTCACACTGTAGAGGTTCCCAAAAGTTTCCTGAGGTGCCTTCTTCTTCTTTTCCTCGAACAGGTCTTTTATGAAGTGAAAAATCTGCAACGGGCGAATCTGTTGCACAACAAAAATCTCGTAAGCCGCACAAATTCCAGCGATGGTAATACCTTGCTCCTTGCACAGCATGGAGCACAGGAGACACACAGCAAAGTAGATGGCGGAAATCCATCTGGTGCTTCTTGAAGATTTCACAGCTCTCGCGTAGCAGAGGAAGGCTCCCAGGAAGAAAATCGATGACAGTAATTCGGCGCGCCCAACAACACCTGTCACAGCCTCAGTGTGCACCGGATGAACGGCAAACAACATTGCGGCAACAAAACTCATCTGCTTGGCCGTGGTGGCCCCCATGCCACCAGGAGACCCCATTAACTGCTTGCACACCCGCTTAAAAAGAATGCACACCAACACATGCAGCATGACATTTACAACATGGTAACCGGCAGGCTCCAGCTGATGCACGAAGTAGTTCCAGCGGAAAGTCAACACAGTCAGCGGACGATATGATTTATGTGACTGCTCCTTGCGCATTGGCGTACCCCAAAAATCGTTCACAAATATATTCTTCAGTGGGGTGGATGGCCGCAAATCCTTATTGTCCTTTACAGCAGTGATGTCGTCAAACACCAGCCCGCACGAAGCGCTGTTGTAATAGCACAACGTGCACACGGACACTATCGCAACGAACTGGTAGAAGTTACTACTGGGCATGGGCATGATTGGGGGGTGTGTGTGTGAAGGGCCCGCTTCCAAAATGTCCTCGCTTCTCTGTGCCCCACCGGTCGGTCGATGACAAAGAAAAATATGAATGCTGCTTTGCTAATTATTCTCTCTAAAATTCAAAATGATTTCTCATTTATTTATTATGTTCCGTCGGCAGATAAATTTTTATTAAATTCCGTTCTAGTGTCATCATCGATTCGTCCCATGGACATTTCTGCACATGCCTAGAACAATGTTAAACTCCTTGCACTTTCACTTGGCGAGATGTAAAATTACTTTGACCGAGATTCGATATTCAGTGGCCTCCATTACATCGGGAATTTTATGGCGAATTTTCACGAACACCGGCAGTTAATGCAACGTAAATTGATTACGGAATATTTTCTCACGACACGAAACACTTTTTTCGATGGCAATTTACCGCGATGATATGCGATTTTAGAGTAAATTTCAGGACTGCAGATGCCAATATATTTCGAAGCTGAGGATGAGAAGCACACAAGCGTCGTTTCGTCCTTGCTCCATGTAACTGTCAAGTAGGGCGACGCAGGAATCGTCGAGGACAACAATTCACTTGGCACACGTAGGGGAAATTCGCATATACTCATGTGATGTGCTTTGAAGGAGGGGAGCATTGTTTTTAGCTCCACCAAAACAGTGCTCAGCGGAATGGGTGAGATTTACTTTTACAGAAGGTGGGCTCTGTCAAGTTGAAAATTGGCAGCACTTGTCGATGTAGGGTAAAGTTAATTTGAAGTGGCCACTCGTAGAGTGATACAAAAATCGTAATTATCAAACTTCTGAAATTGACTGTATGAAGGCTTGCAAATGAACTTAAATAAAAGCAGCCTCCATTCTTGGCACTCAGTACAGTTGCCCCATCCAAATTGACACTGAAACAAAATTAAATGCCAAAAACTAACACACATACCCACAGCAAAATTCCATTTGGATTGGCACCACCGCCGGTGCCGCCGCTACTTTCATGACACAGTTGACATTTGGCGGCTACTCCATTTTTCTATTCAACCATTTAGGTTATTTTATACAGACGCGATTTGTTTCCGCACTAGTCAATCGTATTATTAAACATAACTCTTAACTAGAATCCGTAAAATGTCTACGGAGGATTTCTATTTGCGTTACTACGTGGGGCACAAGGGCAAGTTTGGTCATGAATTCTTAGAGTTTGAGTTCCGTCCGGATGGTAAATTGCGCTACGCTAACAATTCCAATTACAAGAACGACACGATGATCCGTAAGGAGGCCTTCGTCCATCAGTCAGTGATGGAGGAGCTGAAAAGAATTATTTTGGACTCGGAAATTATGGCAGAAGATGATACACCGTGGCCACCACCAGACCGAGTTGGCCGGCAGGTAACAACCCTCGCACACACGAAGTGAAAGTCTGTGATACATTTTGTTGTTTTTGCAGGAGCTGGAGATTGTTATTGGAGACGAACACATTTCATTTACTACCTCAAAGACTGGTTCTCTGGTAGATGTAAATAGGTCTAAGGATCCCGAGGGATTAAGATGCTTCTACTACCTCGTCCAGGACTTGAAGTGCCTGGTATTCTCACTTATTGGATTGCATTTTAAAATTAAGCCCATATAACATGTTTCGAAAGGTTTCAACGATTGGAATATTCTTAGGAAATACTTTGCAATAAAGCTCATACATTTTCATACGAAAAGTGATGTAGTGCTGATTGATTTGTAAGTTTCAGTTAATTGTTTAGTGAGCGGTCTACTGTTTTCCCATGGGCTCCATTCTGACAATGGCACACTCAAAATACAAGTGTAGGGTTCATTTACAAAATGTAACAAGTTCAGTAATTTTTGGGAAGAGTGAAAATAAAGTATAAAGATGTGGACATAGTGCTCGGACACCCCAAGCTTCACAAGCACTTAGGCCAGATAAGGCTCATAGTGATGTGGACAGCCAACTAGTTGGATGAGCCGAATCTTGAGCTAGAAATTGTCGAGATGTAGTTTGAGAGAGCGCTGTAGGTGAAGATGAACCAAGTTTTCTTCCTTCTTCTACTTCTTCTTTAGCTTCTGCAGAAACTGTTATTTAAGATGCGTAGTCGGGTGGCATGTCTGCCAAAGGTAGAGGCACTGATAATGTTTCTAACAATTCAATTTTATTGAGTCCCAATAGGCTAAATGAGCATGCAGGATCTAGCTTGGTTTTGAATTGAGCGCGACTGACTTCAGGGATTTCATCACAGCCTGACTATCAGTACATATCGGGATATAAGTGTGAGATACCACGTTGTACTTCAGCCAGGAAGATTTTGGTTTCATCGCCTTTATCTGGTGGGGAAGGCGAAATGGAATCTGCATCGCTTGGAGAAACAGTTCGCGGATCAGTTTTTCATCAGTTTTTAATTCGTTCATGTATATCACCTGAGATTCCTCTCTTATAGATATATCTTTACTCCAATCCGATCTAGAGGGTAGGCTGAAGGAGAACTTTCTTTTAAAAAGAGATCCGAGTGTGACCTACCTCAAAGAAAAGGAGATCGACGGATTCTAAAATGGTAGGGGACCCCGTGGGAAGTGAAGGCCTTGAGAAGCAGGCTGCAACCTACTTGTCAAAGATAGCTAGAAGTACAGGTAAAAGATAGTTTGAAGAGAAACTGCGGACGTGCTTCTGATTGGACCACTGATACAGATGTAGGCAGATCTCTGCACGCAGCTGAGGTTGATACACTTTCTAGGGCATTTTACCATACTACCACTCCATACAGTAGTAGTACAGATCTTTTATTGGCCGGCGTTACAGCCCGTTCAGGGCCAGACCCTGAGCCTGGATTCGAACCCGGATACTCTCACTTAACAGGCCAACGCATTAACAATTCGATTTCTCTCTTACCGTAGTAGAAAGCCCTGCAGCCTTTTAACACGCTCTAGGACATGGGGTTTAAATCTGAGCTTGTGATCAATAATAAGACCTAAGAACTTAACTTTATACGTTAAGCAAACGTTAGTCTCCAAGTGTCTGGGAAGGTGGGAGCTTAGAGTTTTATATTTCCTAGTCGTTGTTATGGTTAACTTAATAAACGACATCATCTTGGAAATCGCTGTTTTAATTGTGATAAGAAGGTAATTGAGTAGTAATGCCCTCTCTCGGATAGCCAAGCTTACATTATACAAGACCCTGATCCACCCAGTGCTATGCGCAGAGGGTTGGATATTATCAAGAAAGGATAAGGACTCGCTTGGTTGTTTGCAGACAAAGATTCTTCGAGACCTTTCTGCATAGATGGCGAGTAGAGAAGGAGATTCAACCACGAACTGTATGGGCTGCGGCTTGGGCCTAGCCAGAAGAGCCAAAATATAGCGGCTTAGATGGCTAGGCCATGTTGAGAGGATTGACACTAAAGCTCCGACACGGAGAGTGTTCGGCTCCACCACAATGGAAAGGGTCTTCAACCAATTTGGCTTGCGAAATTGGCAGTAGCTGGTTGAGGCCCAGGTCCACCTCGAACTGTAGCGCCACCCAATTAAGTACGTCGTTGTTGTGTAAGAAATTTAAGATTCAACAATTTAATGCATGATGTTGCCTATAGGCTTCTTCCCGTAACTTTAAGTGTTCTCTAAGGGGTTTTATTTTTGTCAAAATAGCTTGATATGATGTGCAAGGTTGTTGGTTACACTTTGTAGCTCAATATACACTCAAACAACCCTTAACCATTTCATTTCAAATTAATTCGGGCATGAAAGGTTTAAGAAACCTAAAGGTTCGAGTGGGTTCATTGACACCAAACAACTATTTCATATACAAGAACTTAGAAAGTGAACTTGTAAAGATGTTTATAGGCTAATTGGATCTAATTATAACTCGAGATTGTGAATGGAATTCAATTCAACAAAGAAAACTGAGATTTGGTCTTAATTTATAGTTGCGAGTAGAGTATTTATTTCTTATAGTGCAAAACTATTTTATCTATCTGAAAAAACGCACTTGAATTTAAAACTTAGAAGTGGCTTGTATTTTATCGCAAGGCTCTGGGTGTACTGCCTTGTTTTTATAATTAAATCAACGAACTTGAAAGTTTTTGTTCACGCCAGTCGACACTGCCAGACAGTTCTAGAATAGCGCTAATTTTCCTAGCATCCATTTCTTCCGCTGTACGTTGCCATTCTTGTAATTGTCAAACGTCACACTGATACACCGGCGAAAAAAAAAATAAACTCATACTTTTGGCCGCAGCTGATAGATAACAAGTCCAGGAGGAATTTGTGTTTGTTTCTAAAATCTTTGTTTTTGGTCGAAAAATTGCGCTGCTAATCACTTTTATCAGGCAAAAGCAAATCAATCTCATTATGCTTCGCAAAATTGTCCAGGTAAATCTCAATACTTACGACACGAGGAAAAAAAGAATTTCACCAGAGCTTATATAACACATGAAATATCTGTTTTCTTTTAGCTTTCAAACCTGACACGCCGCTCCAATGTTCTGGGAAGTCTTCGCCTTTCCTCCACCACTGGTACCGAAAAACCACCCATTATCGACGTCGATGGCCCAGAACTTCCACTTCCCATGTACCCAAAGAAAATCAACGAACCTTTAAAACAACAGAAGATGAGGTAGGTGTGAGGTACTAGTGTGTGAAGTTGTTGTTATCCACTCCTTCACAGGCTCATCTATCAATCTCGCAAGCGCGGCATGTTGGAGAACGACCTGCTCTTAAGTACATTTGTCGACGAGCACTTGGACAAAATGTCGAAGGAGCAAATAGACATGTACGATGATCTGATAAACGGTGTAACCAACGACTGGGACATCTACTACTGGGCTACTGATAATAAACCTACGCCACCAGAGTACGATAACGAAATTATGCGTATGCTTAAGATGCACGTGAAGAATGAGAACAGAAAATCACGTGTAAGGCAGCCGGACTTAAAATTTTAATTTTGTATTTGTAACTTCTGAGTAGTGTAAGCAATAAATAATCATTTTCCTCCCCGCTTAACAACGTTCAAAGACTTTGTAAAGTGTCGGAAGATTGGTCAGCTCGTAGAGGTGAACTTTCAGCTGTGCGCTTGGCAGGAGGTACCTCTTAAACGCTGGGCAGATGACGTGTTCTACTCGCCACTTGTGCTCTAGGGCCTTCGAGTCTGCGTGTGAGACATTCGCGTAGAATGCCGCTGTCTCTCGGCAGAAGGATTCAAAACATTCGACCTCTGAGTTCCAGTTCACTTTGGAGGAGAGCCGGAGTAAGTACATGGGCAGACAGGCGATGCTAGGAACGTGGTTTTCCAGCAGTAGCGGGATGCTCTCGAGTGTGCCGTCTTCTGTGATTCTCAGGGAGAAGTATTCTTGCAGGAGTGCTGACTTATCGATGAGAGTACTTGCTGCTCGCTCAGCCACCTCCCCGCTACATCCGTCCGTTTCTTCGTTCCAGCCAATCGACTGCAAGGCAATGCTTATGAGGTTTTTCACGCTCAGTGCGGGGTTGAAGGAAATCTCATTGAAGGCCTGGAATTCGTAGACGAGCCGCTGGTAGAAAAGCTCCTCACTGAAAAACATGTATGATGAAGACCGCCCGCCTGGGTTCAACTCCCTACTCACCAAAATTTCTGCGTGTTGCAGAGATACATCTTCACTTCGTATTGGAAGAGTGAAAATGTCTTGTCCACCACGCCTATGAAGACCATGTTCTTCAGGATATTCTTCAGCTCCGAACTGGAGGAGTTTTCCAGGCGTTTCCTCATTTGAAGCACGCTTGTGAGTTTCACATCGCTCGCCTTCTTCGTCGTCTCCTGTCGGAAACTGGACTCTCCATCTGTGCCCTGCGTGAGCGTCATATTCGGGTTCAGCTTGGCACTTGCCTGTGAGCTCATCAAGAATCGCTCCAGTTTTTGGTCCTTGGCATCTGTTCGTACCATGTTGTTGGGCCTGGTGGGCTCGGAAATTGACGTGTTCTTACTTTCGTTCACAGCCTTTTCTGGACTTGATGCACCAGGCAACTTCAACTGTTGGTACAATTTTTTCGTGGAGTTGCTCCCGAGCAGCTTCGCCTCGAACGCCGCTTTTATCTTCTCAATGATGTCGGTTTCGTTCAGGAAATGGACCTCGTGCTTTGTCGGATGGACGTTTACATCAACATTGGTTGGTTCCAGCAGGAGGCTCATGTAGACAAACGGATGAGAGCCCTTTGGCAGGAAGGGACTATACACCGCATCGATGGCGATCTTCAAGGCGGATGAATCTACCAAGCGATTGTTAATGAACAGCAGGAGCGTAAGCCTCTTCGCCGAGTACGAGACTTTTGTCGTCAGTGCTTTCATCTGGAACCTGTGGAGATCATCGTTCAGCTCCACATCCATTAGCTGCTCGGCGATTTGGTTGCCATAAAGGCTCTTGATGTTATCCCTTTGCGTTCTGTTTGGCATAGTTCTGAGAAAGGGACTCTGGCCCATTTTCTTCAACGTAAATCCCACCTTCGAATTGTGCACTGCGTACTTCATCATGACGTCGGCGATTTTCTGGAATTCTTCATTCGGAGATTTCAATGCTTGCTTCCTCTGCGGCATGTTGTAGAAGAGATCTTCAATCGTGATTATGGTTCCTTGCGTGCCAGCGCAGAGGGTCAGCGGCCCTGTTAGCTTTCCGTCTTCATATGATGACCTACGAGAGAGAGAGAGAACTTTAGACTAGGCAAACTTCAAACGATGGTGGTGATGGGAACAAACTTGTAAGCGCTTTGTTCGTTTCTGGTTTTTGTCTGAATGGTCAGATGAGCGACGTGACTTATGCTAGCTAGGGCTTCACCACGAAAGCCAAACGTCGCGATGCTTGCAAGATCTTCGAAATTCACCAGTTTCGATGTGGTAAAACGATGGCAGACGATTTCCATGTCATCCTTTCGGATGCCGGTGCCGTTGTCTAGAATCTGGAGGAGTTTGAGGCCGCCAGACTTCACGGTGACTTGGATGGAAGTGGATTTGGCATCGAGGCTGGGAAAAAAGAGTTTTTTTCAGATTGATTTTATTTTTTCCACCAAAATGTTACAATTATACGATCAACATTGCATGGCTGGAAAAACAGATGAGAAATTGAACGATACCGCTGATGGCAGATGCTTACCTATTCTCTAGAAGTTCCTTCACCGCATTGGATGGACGTTGAATAATCTCTCCAGCGGCAATCCGATTCACGACAGCTTCTTCTAATTTTTTAATCACACCAGGATCCATTGCTCTTTAGATGAATAAAAGAGCAAATTGGTGCCTTTGAGGAAAGAATCATAGGACGAAGATTTACTTACGTCTCCTAAATCCTTTTAAGGCGTCATCGAGTGCAGGGCAACAAATTCTTGCGAGAAATGGTCGTGATAAATAAGATTTCGCGCAATTTTGTTTGTTTATGTTAATTGACAAGCTGTCATTAACTTTTTCAAAGCAAAGTGTGTGGTTCGTTCGTGTTCAACAAAAAATTTGATAAGCTAGTGTTGATAAATTGGTTATCAAGCAGAAACAAGGGATTAATTCCGTTATCAAGAGGGAGTTGTTTCATTGCAGAAAATATAAAGGCCTCTAGCTTTTTGTTGCTTTTTTGGGGCGACTGTTTGGACTTTGATCCTTGTTCGTTGTCCAAATGTCGTCAAGCCTTCGTCTACAAATTTATTTATTTTCTGATAGCAAAGTTTACGACATCAGACAAATTATAAGCCTATTTTGCTTATGGTCTTTCATTTTAAGATGAGGTCAAACTTATAATATAAATGTAAAGAGCCACCCAATAAGGCCAACCTAGAACAGAGTCACCTAGTAAAGACCCACTTAGTCACGAGTCACCTACCAAAAAACCACCTAGTAAAGATCCACTTAGGAAAGAGCCACCTAGTAAGGATCCATCTAGTAGAGAGCCACCTATTAAAGGTCCAACTACTAAAGATCTCACCAGTGAAGTCTCCTAGTAAAGATCTGCCTGATAAAGAGCCACCTAGTGAAGAACGCATATGTATAGACCCAAGGACATGACTTCTCGGTCACCTAAAAGAGATCTACAGTTCTTCGACGACACTAGGCGATGAATAACCAAAGCTTCTTTAGGTAAGAAGTTGCTAAGAAGTTGTCAAGAAGGTACTCATTCGTTCGCAAGGCATGCAACCGTGAAAACTATTTGATATTTTCTCAAGTTGAACTCTAACCGAGCATGGACAGTAATCAAATGAATTCCTCGAAACGTTGTAGATGTTTCCACCTTTCTTATTAAATTTACAATAAACTATTAACTAAAACGCAGCAGTCAAACAGCTGAGAATTCTTCTCCTTTCTTCTAAATAGTAGAAATTACATGATTTTTTTTCCAGTTACAGCAAACATCGATGTAGCCGCGCGCTAAGAGAGTCGAATGAATTAACCCAATGGATGAATTCGAGTCTCGAAAACGAAATAAAACTCGATAAAACGTCACGATTTTGACTGGCTTTGCATCGTGTGCACCTTCTATGTTTATTTTAATGGTATGAAGTGAAGTAATTTTTTTATTTTTTTCAAAAATGCAAAAAAGAGTCCGTAAAAACTCCGATTATATATGTCCAAAAAAGCCAAAACTGGATATATCTGTGAATAATGAACAAGAAAAAAACGATACACCCCCAGTGCCATCCCAAACGTTTGGGCAGCAAAAAGAAAATGAAATAAAAAGTGAATCCCTCTCGCGAAGTATACCATCGTCTAGTGCGGACTGCTGTAATGAATTGAGTGGTGTAAATATTACAGAAAAATCCCCGCCTGTTAATCCCATTGTGAAAACCGACGCGATGGACTTTAAAGAAATTTTTCAGAAACACACAAAAACCGATGAGGCCAGCGGCGAACAATCGAACGCGCAGAACACCACCGAAGCGACAACCAGCAGCCCTATTAAAACTGCTGGCAGCATTCAGCTGCCAGACGATGCGTCGCTTCAGGAGGCTGCGCTTATCTCAAAACTCGAAAACGAACCGCTAGACTCGTTGAATAACATCAAGCTAATGTCCAAAGACAGCGACATTCTGATTGACTTTGAGAACAACACAGCTTCGATCGAGAGTACGAACAATCACGCGAAGAGCTCGACGCCGGACAACAACTCCGGATCCATTCAAACCGAAGGTGAGTTGTTCGCGACGGAGCCCGCCACCACGTCGAAGGAGCTCGTCGCAGTGAAGAAGCCCGTGGAGTCCGCGCCACCAAACCAGAAGCCCGCAGAGGACGCAAAGGCGAACCCACCGCCGCAACAACCGCAGCCAACCAGCAACGCTCCCCCAGCGGAAGTGACCGCCGCGGCGGAGAAAAAGAAGCTGCTGTCGGAGCAGACGACCGCCAAGGTCTCGATTGGCAACACGACCATATCCGTTCCGCTGCTGAAGCCCGTGAAATTCAAGTTCTCAGGGGACGTCGGCAAATCAACTCCGAACATAATTCGCAAGGTCATTAACATCCAGGGCAAGAAGATCAAGGCGCCCGCCATCGTGCAACTCTCACAGGTGCACATGAACTCCAAAACCAATGCGAAGATTGTGCAGGCTACATTGGTTGGCAACAAGATCCAGCTGCCGAACATGAGCTTCAAGTCGTCCACTCCGGCGAACTACATAAAATCTAACATGGTTCAGTCGTCGTCCATGGCCGTGACCTCGCTACCCAAGCAGATCTTCGAGGACGAGATGGTTTACGTTGAGCAACCTGGCCAGAGCAAGTCTGTAGAAGACGGCGGCGAGACAAAGCCGAGCGAGAACACAGCAGCGAGCAATACGAGCAGCAAACCACCAGCGAAGCCCAAAGAATCAAATCTGAAGATCGCCCAAGAGGACCTGGTTCCGAAAAGTAGCCCCTCCTATCTGAAACAGCTCTGCGTGATCGAGACAGACCCCACGACGCCAGCGAAGTCCTTCGAGAGCAGCATCGCCGACTCGCTACCAAACTCAATCACAGTCACCTCCAGCGCGGACAACTCCGTGCCGAAGGTGTCAGCGTCTATGAGCAAGACCTCGAGGCGCCCAATCATGTTCACCAAAACCGTCAGCGCCTCGGACGTGGTCAGCGGCACCACGACCGTCAAGCTTTGTGACATCCTCACATCAAATGCGACGGGCAACGACACGACCGCGTCAAAGGAGAGCCAGCAGCTGGCAGAGAAGGCGGCCATCGGGAAGATGTTGGAAGACAATGGCCTACTCAACTCCAAGCAGATCGCGTTGGCTGTCCAGAACAACAGGTTCCAGCTGAAGGTGTCCAAGAGCGCGGACGACATTAAGTCGAAGAGGAATGACTTCGTCGGCCTGTGCAATGCGAAGAGGCAGATGGCGAAGCCTAACGTCAGCATCGTGGGTCAAAGCACCAGCACCAGTGAAGCCCTCCTGCTGGCCGACAAGCCAAACAACACAAAGTCCGACGAGAGCCAGAATGTGCTGCTGAAACACCTGCTCCAGTCCTCGATCAACCAGCGCTCGAACCCCACCACTTGTGCCCAGAACATGGCACCCCGGAACCACACCAACCTGCGCGCTCCGAGCCTGGGCGTCGTTAATTCGCTGCAGGATCAACTGGCCCGGCCTGTGATTCCGCCCACGGTCTCGGTGGGAGAGATGAAGTCTGATCTGAAGCTACCAAATAAAGCCGGCAATGAGAAACAAAGAAAAAACGCCGCCACCTCCGGTGTTGAGAGGGAGAACCCACCGGTGAACGTGAAAACCCGCCCGGACATGATTCCCCGAGAGACTTCGTTTGTGTCGACCTATCCTGCGAAGCAGAAGCCCAACACCGCACAGCCTCCCGAGTACGAGAGCAAAATGGTGAATGTCCACACCAGCGCGAACCAAATAATGGAGACCGACGTGAGCAGAGCGGTCCCTGTACAGAAAATCTCCACGCCGACCTCCACCATCAACCTGTACACGATTTTCAAGCCGAAGGAGCAGGCCAAGAACAACGGCCAGCCCGGCCTAGCAGAGCAAAACCCCAGTCCGGTTCAGAATAAGGTCCGCTCCCCAGAGAACCACCCGGAGCTGAACGCAATGCCGCTGAAGCATGAGTACGACCACATGTCGCTCGACATGGGCAGCTCGCCGTCAGTCAAGGGCAAGATGGTCAAACTGGATCTCGAGCAGAACAAGAAGTTCAAGCGTGACTACCCGAAGCACAAGCGCCAGATGCTGCTGAACAAGGACCCCCAGAACCACCAGAAGAAGAAGTCACGAAAGCTGTCCAAGGCGAGTGAGGACTTTGATGAGTTCATCGAGAACAAGGTCGTGCAGATGAAACAGATGTTCGTCCTCGAAGTACTCGAGCCGTTCTTGAGCACGTTCCTCGGGATATGCTCCATCTACGGCTACAACGACAGAGTCAAGAACCAAGTCGAGCACGCGTACCACAACGTCTTCAAAGAGGACTTCGGCAGAACAAACCTCAAAAACTTAGTCGACTTCTACTCAGTGAAACCGTACGGACCGTACCACAACAGCAAACCGAACAATGTACCTTCATTTCAGAATAAATTCTACGACGAGGAGTTCTCCACCATGAACCACCAGTCCTGTGATAAACTCTACAACTTCATCAGCACCCTAAAGCAGCAGAATCTTCAATCGAACGCCGAGACAGTCTCCATCGTTCCCAATTCGCCGAGGAACGACGAGCGACGTTCCCAACTGCTCGTCAACTATCCCGGTGTCAAGTTTCAGAAGCACTTCAACCTGAACGCCGATCGGTTGTCACCCGTCGTGCCGCTCATAAACCCCAACCACTTCGGTCTGGTCACCAAAAAGAAACCCAACCATATGAAACGCAACAAATGGTAAGTGTTTAATCACAAATTTCCACACATTTTAAAAATCGCCTTTTTCTTCCAGTGCTTATGGGAACATGGAGTCCACGGTGATTCTGTCACTCTCGTCGTTCGTGGCGAAGAACATCCTAGACATCCTGCGTGATCTCGAGAATCTCCTCAACGTCAATTCGCCCGTGTCGCACAAACCGATCAACAACGAGAAGCTGAACGTTTGCAACATCAAGAGCGTCTACATCTCCCGCATAAAAAATCTCCAGAAGACCCAGTCGACGAATATTCAAAATTTCCTCAATGGTACTTACAAATGCTGTCGCAACTGTCACCTGGTCGTCATCTGTGGCATAATCGGAGCAGACTCTAATTCGAACATCAAAAAGCGCATCATGGCTGACAATCACTTCTGCGAGAAATTCTGCTGCCTCCAGTACAAGAAGAAGGGCAAGAAGTACGTACTGTCAAGAAAGCGCGATCGTTGCTACCCGAACAACAAGGCTGTCAATCGGATAGCAAACAACACCGAGACGAACTGTTGCAACAATTCCAGCTACAAAGTTGTCGGTCCGAATACCTTCTGGAAGCCGTCGTTCAAGGGCGCGCTGGCCAATGAAGCAGCGAATGATATTTGCCTGAAGATGCGTGTCGCCATTTCGCTGAGCAACAGCAAGGATGTGAGGAAGTGTATACTGTGCAAACAAAAAGGTGACTCCTTGCCGGATGGGTCGTCGAGGCTGCTCAACTATGATGTCAACAAATGGGTGAGTGGTGACAGGGACTAATCCACCATTTTGATTTTGTATTTCATGTTTAAGTTCTATGTTTAAGTGAATAAATTTAGTTTGAAACGAATTTGGTAGCTCAGCTCAATTGAAAGCTGTTGGTTCTGTTGGTTCTGTTGAGCCATAAAGAACAGTCAGGGGTGTAAAAAATTTATTTTCAGTCCAAATATTTAATTTTTTTAGTTTAAACACTAAAGTTGTCATTAGTTCTATACGCTTTAATGGTTTACTACTAATTTTCAGCACTTAACAGCGCGAATGAAATATGTAATTCTCGTTGTGTTACTAACCGAGACAGTGTCGTTGATTTGTTTGTTTGAAAACATTCAACCCGTTGAGGGTTGACCTTCTACGGGTTGGTACACCGCCCAATGTATGTATGTAAGTAGCAAGTAAATCGTTGTTTTCAACCAAATAAATCAACAACACTGTTCCGGTTAGTAAATAGTATTAGTCGAAAAAAACGACGACACACTTTTCAAAGAACACAACGAGAATTGCATAATACATTCGCGTTGTTAAGTCCCGAAAATTACTAAGACTGGAGACTATGAGACTATGCCCATTATAATTTCACACATGTGGAGGGGATCTACTGTTTAATGCTGGTACAGAACTACTCCAGTAGGATTGTCAGTCGTTCGTTGGAAGTGGGGCCGTAAAAATTGTTTATGGTGTTTTTTCCCGGACTGAATTCGGACCCGGGTAGTAGAAAGTCCTGTAGCCTTTTAACTCGCTCCAGGACACGAGTTTGTGATTAATAATAATACCTAAGAACTAAGCTTTATACGTTAAGGAAACGTTTGTCCCGAAGTGTCTGGGAAGGTGGAAACTAAGAGTTTTATATTTCCTAGTCGTTGTTATGGTCAGTAAACGATACCACCTTGGAAATGAAGTAGAGCAGCAGACTCTTGTCAATCGCTGTTTCTTTGTGAGTAGTCAAGCCCTCTCTCGGACAGCCAAGTCCGTCTCTATGGCGCAGACGGTTTGATATTGTACCGTAAGCTCGGTCTTCCTCTTTTTTAGAGTCGTTGTAATGTCTTCTCCTCCATTTGCTTCCTCCCTGATAGGAAGATTTTTTTTTTATAATTGACTACGTCGTACAGCTTTTCTTGCGAAGTACCCAATGATAAGCTTTACTGTCCTGTTTTTCGTTTAATATAGCAGAACTGTATATTCGCTGAGTCGTTCCTGAAGTTTACGCTTTATTTTCAATTTGATATATAATATCACAGTTGGCAATTATTTGAAGAAAAATTTTGTTTAAAAACAACAGTAACAGTAACAAATATCCAGAATATTGCTTTGATTTCTAAAATTGCACAGGAATATACCAATGCCAATTAATGAATAAATAGATAAATAGATGTATAAATAAATACATAAATGAACAAATAAATAAATTAATAAGCAAATAAATAAATAAATAAATTAATAAATAGAATTAATTGAACTTTTAACTTGAATAAAAAAGCTTAATTTATTATATAAAAAAATGAAATAATTACACAAAAAAAAATTAACTAAAAGAAATAAACTCACAAATTCAATGTCACAGTATATTCGACCCAATTCTAAAAACATCGAAATAAAACAGAATAACAAATACTTTTATCGATATTGATATTTGGTATACCCCTCCAATGGATGGGCTCGCTTGGTTCCTTTTGAATTACTACAGTAATTGAAGTAATTACACAATTACTGGGCAGATGACATAGACATCTTCGGACGAAGTGAACAAGCTGTACAAAACTCCTTCATCCAGATCGCGCAAAAACATTGTGGCATCGTCTGCGAGAAATGTTAGAAGAACAGTCAAGGTAGATGAGCACGAATATGAAATCGTGTAATCGCTGAACTACCTTGGGTCAGTAGTAGCCGCGGATAATAATATGGAAGAAGAAGTACGCGGGCAGCTACTTAAAGCCAATAGAACGTACTACTGTCTTGCAAGGCTTTTCAAATCCAGAATCCAAAACTGTTGCTATACAAGACACTTGCATTACCGCAGAGACGGTACAACCATGAGTTGTATGAAATCTACGTCGAAGCAGATATCATAACGAAAATACAGCTCGGTAGACTTCGATGGGTTGGGCACCTAGTTCGTATGAGCGAAGAGGGTCCTGCTCGGAAAAGTTCTTTGTGGTACAGGACAGCGAAACAGACCACGCTTGGGCTGGAAGGATAGCTTAGACCAAGACACCCGAAGTCTCGGGGTGGCCAACTGGATGGCGTCAGCCAACGATCGGGATAGGTGGAAGTACACCGGTTGTTGCGCCGATGATGATGATGGGATGGATGGGGTGGGATATAATTTTACTAAATTAAATGAATAATGAATGAATGAACTGAAGATTTTGATTTTGGAGCCATTTTTTACCAACTTTTGGTGTTTTTTCGAGTTTCCAAATCCAAAAATAATAATTTCGTCTCAAAATAATTATTTTCTTCGCATTCAGGAGGTAATTTTCCTTTATAGAAAAAAGTTTGAAATTTTGAGTTGTCGGCGTAAAGGAAACGGAGAAAACCATAACTATAACCATAGGAATGCAGATCATCAGGATAGTTTTGTAATGTTGAGGGCACCGTGGCTTGGTGATTAGTGCGTCAGGCTGTTTAACGAGGGTATCCGAGTTCGAAATCAGACCGGGAAAAACACCACAAAACATTTTTACTGCTCCACCTCTAGCGAGCGACAGATAATCCTTCTGGGGTACTTCTATCGCAATTCGCCGTTCGGAACCGGTGGAACCGGAATTTGCTTTTTATGCGGGCGTTACAGTTAGGAGTGGACATGACTCGCCATCTAGCGCGATCTTAGATTACGCGCCTTCAATTTCGTACACCCAGCTCGTCTCTATCACGTTGTCCGAGAGTTGGATTCGAAGACTTTACGAACCGGGACGTTATATGCTCCAATCACCTGGCGAGCGTAGTCGGGTCCCCTCCACATGTGTCAAATTATACTGCGCACAGCACGCAATAAATTGATGCCTCGAGTCGCATCTTCTGTAGTCATTTTAACTATTTCGAAACTTAACTTAAGAACCACCTAAATCTACTTTCAACTGTTCTATCAAAAATCACTTATAAACCTCAGCGCGAATTCCTTTTAATACAGGACAGCCAATTTATGAAAAGGCTTTCTTCTTTTGACTAAGCAGTGGCTTAATTGATCAACAAATTTGAAATTTGTATTTAATGGTACAGATCTTGGAAGAATCAATGTTACGAAAAAAAAATGTACTACCAAGATTCCTGAACTCCAACGGACACCTTCGCATCTTTTGCTTTATTGAACTTTTTTCCATTGTCACAAGTGTCGAGATGAACCATATGATTGAACTTCTAACATTTTATTTTATTAATTTAAATATAACAAAAAAGGTCATAAAAAGATAAATAATTTTATGGAAAAAACTCGTCAGTCCTCCTTACCGTGACTGTCCAAAAAGGATCTTTTCATTCAATTCATGGGGTATTGCCTTTGACACATGAGAAACATTCCCAATCGGACTTTCTCCATATGTTCCGACACAATCCTAACCTCTTTTCTAAAACAGTGTGCGTCTGTTTTTAAATTTAAAAAATGTAATGTTTTGATTACAGCCACGATACAAACTAAATTCCATGTCCCTCTTTTATTACAGGTGCACTTAAACTGTGCTCTCTGGTCAAACAGCGTTTATGAGACGACCAACGGAGGTCTAATGAACCTTGAGCTGACAATGCAACAAGGATTGGATCAAATATGTTCGTACTGTAACGAGCACGGTGCCAGCATAAAGTGCTTTAAAATTCGCTGCGGGCATATTTACCACCTCCCATGTGCCATCAAGAAGCCGTGTGTATTTTACAAGAACAAAACCATTCACTGTGCCTCACACGCACAAAGAATCGACAAGAAGAATGAGTTAAACTCGATTCGTGTTCGGAGAAGAGTCTACATAGAACGGGATGAGAACAGACAAGTCGCTGCTGTGATGCATCACTTGGAGCTGAGCAACCTGCTGAGAATTGGAAACCTGACGTTCATAAATGTAGGCCAGTTGTTACCCAACCAGCTGGAGGCATTCCACACTCCCAACTACATCTATCCGATAGGCTATAAAGTTGTAAGTTGACTATCAAACCGTCGACATGTTATCAGTTTGTGATAATGAAACTTTTTTTTAGATCCGCTTCTTCTGGTCCACGAGGAAGCTGAACAAGCGTTGTAGGTACATCTGTTCGATAGCTGAGACCAACGGCCGCCCGGAGTTTGTGATCCAGATCCATGAACCTTTCGAGCCGGACATTGAGCTGAGGGACTCAACACCAAAAGCCGTTTGGCAGCGCATCTTGGAGAAGATTGTCCAGCTTAGAAAGGGCACGGGTTTGGTGCAACTCTTCACGGAGTACTTCACCGGTGAGGACTTGTTTGGTCTGTCGGAACCGTCGATAGTGAGGATTCTGGAAAGTTTGCCTGGCGTGGAAAGTCTGACTGATTACAGATTTAAGTATGGTCGCAATCCGTTGCTGGAACTGCCTCTGGCACTGAATCCATCTGGCTCAGCCCGAACAGAACCCAAACAGAGACACATCATCAACTGGAAGAAGGCACACACACAGCGCACAAGCTCAATCAATCTAAAACTCACGCTCTCTCCCTCGTCGCTGGTGGCGGGCGAAGTCGCGTGTCCGTACAGCAAGCAATTTGTGCATTCGAAAAGCTCCCAGTACAGGAAAATGAAACAGGAATGGCGGAACAACGTGTATCTTGCTAGGTGAGTTGCCTTTGCATGCTGTTTGTGCACATTCAATGGTGTTGCAATCTGTTTGCAGGTCTAAGATTCAGGGCCTCGGTCTGTACGCCGCTCGTGACTTGGAAAAGCATACCATGGTAATTGAGTACATTGGGCAGGTTATTCGTACAGAGGTGTCGGAATTGCGCGAGAAACAATACGATTTGAGAGTAAGTAAAAGAGAAGTTTGCTTAGAACTTAGTTGTCTTCGTTTTGGGTGTGGGGGAGAAGTTGCTGTTTTCGGCGGCGCTTATGTAAACAAAAGTCCCTTTCCTAACCTGATATTCACTTACTCTTTCAGAACCGAGGAATCTACATGTTCCGACTTGATGAGGAACGAGTAGTAGATGCAACACTCTCTGGAGGCTTAGCTCGCTACATAAACCACTCATGCAATCCTAATTGTGTTACAGAAATAGTCGATGTAGATAGAGAGTACAGAATCATCATCTTCGCCAAGCGAAGAATCAATAAAGGGGAAGAGGTGCGTCCCACTTTTCAACACAATTCCATTTATTTCTTTAATCACTGTTTTCCTTTTATTTTAGCTTTCGTATGACTATAAATTTGATATTGAGGACGATGCCCATAAAATATCGTGCATGTGCGATGCACCAAATTGTCGAAAGTGGATGAACTAATTTAATTAAAATGTTTATATTTCATAAGGAAAGAAAATATTATAGTAATCTAAGTTATGACCATGAGTATAAGAACTAAAGTTGCCTTTTGTGCAGAGAGTTACGTCTGCACGCATTTGAGTATTAGGTATTGTATAAAATGAATAAAAACGTTTAAACATGAGAACGGTGTGAGTTAAGTTGGTGGTATCTTGTTTTTATTATTGGGTTTATGCATCCATATATTTAATAGTACAAAGTACAATCTGATTTTTTGGTTTGGTTGAAATTGCCTGCAGTTGGAAATCTCGTAAATTATGTGGGCTTGTAGAAGATGTTAGAAAGTGAAATAAAAGTTTTGCTGTGAGTGGATGCGGATCTGTGATCTGTGTTTATCAGGTTTTCAACATTCGGATACGACTCCATCAAATCTGGTATGTTTTGAACGCTAAAATCTGCACACAGTCAGTGCAATAAATCTAAATACCCGTCTGTTGGTCTGTAGTGGAGACCTCTTCAGTTTTAATTAAAAGGAATAAAATGTAGAGACTCTTACATCTTATTCCTTTTGATTGCACTCAGGTTGGCATGAGAAATAAAACTGAAGAGATTGATTACTCCCAGACAGTTCGTTTTTTTTGTACTGTCCCGGAATTTCTCCACGAGCAACCGGTGTGTTATAATTTAAATTATAATGTTAGTATAGAAAATTAAAGAGCACAAGCTGCGAGACCTACGGCTGCACAATTATATAGGGAACCTTCTACTTTTTCCTAGCGTTTAGCAACGAATTGTGAATTTCTTTTTTACAACAGGAATGCTCATCGAATGTTGGCAGACGCTCGCAGGAAGTGGGGCTGTGAAAATTGTTCCGAGCTTGTCCGGGCAGTGTATGCCCCGCGCTTTCTAAAATTTCTTTCTTTTATTTAGGTAAGAAATCCTTGTAGTTTTTTCGTCTTTGATATAAAGACTAGTAGGAGCTTATAACAAGACTTATCTATAATACTTAGCAGATTTGTAACTTCTGTAGAATCGGCGGCTGAGTTGTTTTTGTCTTCTAACATTTTAAAGTTCTGCAAGACATCCCAATTTTCGGAACTAATTCACCGCAAAAATAGACTATGTGTACTACTATTTTTTTTCTTTCACTTACAGTTCATTAAGAAGACGAAAACAGAGAAGACCCACTGACTTAGCGCTCCTAAAATAATATTCTATGTATTGTCCTCTATGTGTAACACTTTATTTCGTTATATGTATCCTTCAATGTGTTATATTTTTACGTAATTTGAGATAAGCTTAGCTTTGTATCGTAACTCAAATACATCAAGTAATCAAAAACTCGGGCATTCGTTTAAATCACAAAGCTGCTTCTTTTTATCAAACAATTTTGTGTGGGCAAACATGTGGAAACTAACTTCTGATCCAAGTTAAAAAAAAACTTAATTTTTTTCCAATTCCTATAAAAAATCGTAAGAAAAACCTTTTTTAATTTTTTAAACCAACAAAACAACAAAAGTTTATTCTTTAAGCTACAGATTCCACTTTAGGATAGGTTAGGTAGGCGGGCTGATAGAAGTTGTCCTGCCTCACGTAGGTCCTTGTGGACCTCTTGTGTTAGCCATACAGTCTGTATGTTCAGTCAATTTGGTCCAGCTCAGATACCTAAAAAGATTCTTTAAAGGTAGTTAGTTGATCTCTTTAAGGTTCTGAAAGAAATGTTTTCCTAATGTTCTAAGCCTTGAGTGACAAAGGCTGGGGCAGTGACAGCGGCAGTGTAGCGTGTCTTTCCTCTTCTCATCAGCACAGGCCTGGGAAGAACTTTTTGTTATATTCCCTTTTAAAACAACACGATCCTACCTACGTAACAGCTTATCTAAAACACGTACATTTTTCATTTCATAAATCAATAGTGAGAGACTTGAGAATTTATTTGAATAAGTTGGCAAATGGTAAACAGGCAAGTAATATTTTTTTTCCATTCGATCTGTTGGAATTGAAATAAATATTAGAAATAAACCTGCTGATCTCATATTTAAAATTTAATTTTTGATTTCTGGTTGCGCCATATAAGCTGCCCCACTGTGGACCAGTGTCAGTCTGAAAGCCGAAGGTGTCATAAGGGGGCGATAGCTTGGTCTTCGAAAGGCTCTAATTTTAAAGAGCTCTAGTTAAAGCAACCCAACTAAAAGCTAAGTAGTTTATGTGCAAACTCCACTTCAAGAATGTATACTTGCCACTTCATTCATCTAAAGGAGGTAGACATTTGGGAATGTTACATTTGGAGAAATCGCCTCTTTTAGCTTAAATCGACTGCAAGCTGTCTGCTATTTACAATTAGTTAAAATTAAAACGAGCTTAATAAGTTGGGATTGGGTTGTGTGATCAATGTCAAACCATGACCTCAAATTCAACTTTTTTTTAAATATCTATACTCTTTTCCAAATTCTGTTTTGCAGTCTTTACCACAACTCCTTATGAAAGTCGTACTTTAATCTGCCACAGGTTCTTATTGCACTCGACGTCTGTTAGATACGTTTGTGATTTTGAAATAATTTATTGATTTTGTTTTCAACGTAGTCCCTTTTCTTACTTCTGTTTTTCAGTCTTTAACCGAATTCGTGATCACCAGCGAACTCAACATCCACTTTTCCGATAGTTTTTTCAAGCCCAAATAATCATGAAGGGATTGAATGCAGAAATTATTTCAAATCAAAACTGGTTTTATATTTAGAGCACCCGATTTACTATCACGGAACGAATAACAAATTTTATAATCAGTTAAATAAAATCACTTGTGAACGACAGAGACGATTCGCAGGCGAGATTGCATTGCATTTACTTAGTCTTATATGTATCTACACTCGGTTTCAAAATGATAAACGATTTACATTCGAACGCAGGTTTAAATTCACCTTTCAAAATAGTCTTGTAGATAACGCTAAGCAAATATCAACTTCCAGAAAAAAATTAAGTCATTTAATTTTAATTCTACACAGTAGACTTCAATGCACACTTCAATTTTATTTGCCAAACCCCACATTTGATGTTAAAATCCAATTGCTTTCCGCGAATTCAGTACATTTAAGATAACAGCAAATTTGAATAAAATCATCTTATCTCATTCTCTATTCGTCCATGAAACACTGAACACCTTCAGTCGCTTACAAAAACCACCACTACACACAAATAGTTCGCGTAGCAGCGGCTGATTGTCAGCGCTCATAAGACAATTGGGAGAGAGCCACCGCGGTGTTGAATGTTTCTCTGCAGTTGCTTGTCTCTGCTTTGTGAGAATTGTTATTTTTCTGTAGTTCTTCGTTGCGCCGTTTGTGTTCTTATGTCAATATATAAAACATGTATTTTTTTTCTGTTCCCCCCATAAGTAAATAAAAAAAAAAGTGAAAAAGAAGAAAAATTTTCAAGAAATTTTTCAAAAGAAAACCACATTTTCACTTTCTCAAATTTTAAATGGCTTTTTTTGCAAGTCCGTAAGAATAATTTTCCGCGTTCCTTTCGTTTCCGTGTACCTTGATCGTTGTCGTGGTCGGGCCGGTTGGAAAGGAAAAACAAAAAAAGAAAACTAAATACTCACCCTATTTTCATCCGGATTCTATTTTTTTTTGATTATAAGAAAACAAAGAAAAGTGCATTAAATTTTAATTTCTGTCGCGCCTCCGTTTGGCTTTTGCCAGCGTAGTTTGGTGGACAAAATAGAAATAAAAATAAAATATTTATAAAGGAGGAGAGAAAAAAAAAAAAGAAAAAGAAAAAATGCGTCGCCGATGTCGTTCTTTACCTCCATCCAAGATGAAATCTAGAAAATTAAATATTTTCACAAATATTTTCCGTAGTTCTTCCGTGCGTGTGTGTGCCGTTGTGTTAATTTTTGTGTTGCAAGTGAGTTTTTCATATAGTGAGGATGTCAGAAGGCAACCTCAATTGTCCAGAAGTCAAGAATATGACAGTGAGTTAAGAATAGGAGGATCAAGACACAAGCATCAAAACCAGCATCAACCGCTATCATCATCTCCTTCGGCTGCAGCTGAAGAACCCACACCA
This sequence comes from Syritta pipiens, assembly GCA_905187475.1. NCBI lineage: Eukaryota > Metazoa > Arthropoda > Insecta > Diptera > Syrphidae > Syritta > Syritta pipiens. Next base: position 69,853,252 of record LR994571.1, read on the forward strand.
GCAGCAGTAGATTCGGTGACGAAAAGTACCAGTGATGAGAACTCAAAAGTGTGGATAGCCGACAGAAATCACAGTTCCACAACTGGTGAGCGATAAATACGATAAATAACAGACGTAGTAAATGTAAACGCACTAATTGAAGGTGATGATGGTGCCGAGGACACTCGCTCCTCCAATCCACATCCATATTGGCTGATGATTTCCGTAAATAACTGGTTACAATAAAGACAAGTTGTTGTTGATTAGTGCGCCTGAATCTATGGCATAGGTGCCCTGATGGTGGTGGTGGTTGTTGCACTAGGGAATTTCCATTTTCATTCACACAACGGATGGTCAATTATGTGGGGTCAGTGGTCGATTTGTTTGTTGGTTGGACTCGACGTCGACAGCAGCGTGTGTCTTCACTTAGCTCCTGTGGCATTGTGGCGCTGTAAATTGATTTTTATATTTTTTTTTGCTTACTTCTTAAAGAGGGTTGTTGAACTTTTCTGTGCAGTGTTCGGTGAGGAGTGACAAGACCGTGGATCATATGTCACAATTTAGGCCGAAAATATGCATCAGCTGCAGTCGGTTTCTTCTCGTTCGCCTTTCGTTTATAGTGGCTAATGGGGAAATGTGTGGTTATGTGATCTAAATTTCTTAGACATGTTCCGTGCGTGTTCTTGTCTAACGTGGGAAGCCGATGCTCGTTAAATTTCGTCGACGCATTTACGACGAAACCGCATGCCGCAGAGTATAAAATGCAGTTTTGTTTTGTGTGAAGATCTTGTGGGTTGTTATCGCTCCGGATTCATGTTTGTTTATCACCTGCCTTTCAACAAAAACTTTTACGATACTAACCGCAGGTGATATCCAAAATATCAATACTAGATTAGTATGCATTTATTACCATGAACCCGAGTTGACTTTGGTCTTTGATTGGGTGGACAAAAACCAGCTGAGTGCCCACGAGTTTGCTTGCTTGAAAGTTGATACACTTTTGGGGCCGGTTTCACTTTTTGTCCTACTTTTAGGTGTGGGCGTTCTGATGTAGTTGGACTGGTTGTCTTTAATCTCAAATATGTAAATGTATCTCTCTGAGGATGAGCTAACGAAGTTGGAAACCGAAAACTGCTGTTTTGTGAATCTCGAAATGTGTTTCTTATCAGCTGTGTGTCGGAAGGTGGCTTGCGTAATGAAATGTTTTTGTTGCTCGGAGTTCCCCGAGAATAAATTTATAAATGCTATATTCAAGTTGTCATTACCATTGTCTTTTACACATGACCCTGACTATAGCAGTGATCCAGTGTTCTTCTTTCTTCAGCTGGATGTCTGTTTTGTCTGTCAACGGATGAGTACGAAGTGCACAAAGTACGATCTGGAAGTTGATTTGGCGTTTATTGTTTTTGAGGTGTATTTGTTTGTGATTTGAGTACGTCTCTGTGCGAATGACAGATAAAGCTTTTAGTAGAACGTTAGAGAGGAGGAGGGTACAAGTATAAAAGCCGGTTCCGGATTTTTTTTTTTTTTTGAAAATGTTCTAAAGTTCTAAAGTTCGGTGCTTTGTTCATTACAATCCTGGGTGTAATGCTATGATGTTGAAAGGCATTTTATTTATTGACAAGAAGATGCCTACTGTCAAGCTGTGTTGTACTCCAAAAGTATTGCTCAATTTCCTCTTGCGATTGGTCACGCAACTTCAACAGCCTTCGAATTCAAATAAGAGCTAATAAAATCGCAGAGAGTAGTCCAGGAAGTAACAGCGCCCAAATACCCGGACTCAGGGACCAACTTTTGGCTTCACTTTTTTCACGCAGTGTATTGAATTTAGACGGCCAATGGAAGGGTTCCGGAGCACATGACGACTTAAAGCGGCGTAACGTTTCTGTCACGTTGAAAAGCTTGTAAGACAACCAGTCTACTAAGTTCTTTAATGTGTGGTTTTGAAAAGACTTTTAGGATTCTGTTTGTTATTTAAATCACAAATTATTAGGAGAAAACTTCCTATAGTCCCATTAAATGAGTCATCACACCTCACGTTTTGATTTCTTGATTTCTTTCGACTTAAACCAATACATTTTTGCAGGAATCTGTTTGTTACATATTTTAATTTAAAATTGCTGAAAGAAAACGTTCCGTAGTCCATCACACATTTTATTGACTTACTTGTCACACACATCATCCCGTATAAACTGCCAGCCAGTCCTCGTTTGAATTGAATTTAGACTTTCCATATTTCAAAATATGACAATATCCAACATCACCCCTTTTTGAGTTAAATAATTTGTTTTCTTGTCAACTTTTGGATGAGAATTTTTCCACACCACCCACACGAAGTCCCCCCATCAAATCTATTTCCATTCTTTCATGTTAGATAACCAGATTTACACTCTGTAGGGGATGTGAAAGAAAGTCTCTTAAAGATTCCACCGTATGGAAAATAACCAGCTTCCGAATCAGATTCAACTTCAAATGAAAGCACTCGCGGTTAACTTTTGATTATTTTTGAGGGCAGATTGTTCACCTTAACGGAATGGGACTCCGTCCCCCCGATTGTGTGTGAGTGTGCTTATCATGAATTGTGGTTTTATTTTTAGCGGCAAATAATAATTTAAACTTTAATTGAAATTCAATGAAATTTAAATATTATTTTAATCGCTGTCATTGTTTTGTGTTCTGTAGTCTGTAGTTCGGCCTTCACTAATGAGGTTTTTAGGTGTCCGACAGAGCATAATCACTTGCAAAGGAAAGAGAAGGGTGGGTTTGAAGTTGAGGTCTTTGTCTGTGCAGTCGAGGAATTTGTAGTGCAAGATTGTTTTTGAGATGATGTTTACTATTATGATGTACTTTGAAATAGCTATAGTCTAGTTTTGACTGCGAGAGTCTGCGAGATGGTTTTGTGTGTTGTTTTTCGACTTAGTTTTCGGGTCTTTCTGACAACGTTATGGACGTTATTTTGTTAAAATGTTTCAATAACTGACGAATAGAACTTATATTGTTGAAACAAGGAGTTTTATTTGTGAAAAAGGTTTAACTTCAATTACATTATGAGCGTCGAGCACGTCGCCTCTCGTCATGTGATTAGCTTAGAATTCAAATAAAAATAGAATTGAGGGAGCGGCTGGGAAAAAGTCGTCTACATCACCAAAGCCCCAGATGGGCCTTTATGATTTCCCTCACTTAGAGCTCACACAAGAAATCTGAGCTCTCAATAAAACTTAGTATATTTTTGGGTGAGCTAGCAGCTATATTTTCTGCTTCAAGATAATGTCTGGCAAGTGTCATGTACTGACCAAGCAGTTGCAGTGACACAGTGTGTGTTCTTCTGTTTCTTGGTCCTTGTTACACATTCGGCGCGTATCATTTTGCGTTGCGCCCATCGCTTTTAGTTGTTAACTGGACAGTGTCCGATTAAGAAGCCTGTGCCCCTTTAGTTGCAAATTTTAGAAATTAGTAAGAAGTCTTAACATTTTTATTTTACTTATCCAGTTTTTGTCGGATTGGTATTCTATTCGGCACACGGCGGGATAGAAAAAGCAGTTGACGGATAGCCGGATAGCAGATACTAACCGAATATCCCGTACATCTCTAAACAAAACGATGCGTTAATTCGAACTCATGGGCGTCAAACAATCGACAATTTAAGGTTATCTAATTACATAAAGGTACATTTTGAAACAAGGTAAAACTTGTCTAAGTACTAAAAAGTATAAATGCATCAGTCTCTGGCAAAGGTATCTGTAAAAAAAGTAAGAGCTACGACACAATACTAAGCTTTCATCTGCAAAACAACACAAAAAAACAATGTCCTTTGAAGCAAATTAAAATTAAAGACTTTTTCCGTAAGACCAAAAATTAATTTACATTATGTACCCCCTTTGATTTTGTTGAAAAAAAATAGCAGTCTAAAAATAAGGATAAAGTTCCGAATAGTACTCACCTCCGATTTTTTTGAAATTTTTTGAGATAGTCTAATACGTCAACCGCGTAACCGAAATCCAAAGCCGTTTTGACCGCAATTGAATAGAAAGGACGAAAAGGACTCGTAAGCCCCATAACTTGTTTCTTTCTCAGATATCTCGAATTAAAGGCTTACATTTTTGGAGAAAACCATTATTTTTTTTTAAAAATTCCGTTATTAGGATTGCAGTTTTTCAACATTATGTGAAAGTTCATTTTATAACCTTTCTTGTGATATATAATATAGTATACTTTTTAAAGCATAATGATGCACCGTTTTGCGGACGTAATGCACCATCTAATGTGAAAAGGATTATATATGTAAAAGTATTTGGTGACCTCTTATCAGCTTCTCCAAGTATGACAATTTCCGATTCATCCGTTATAAAACATTTCACCACTTTGAAATTTATCTTTCTGTTTTTTTTTTGCTAAATTTTGACAGCATCAATATTGTTTTTCCTCACACCTATGCGGTATTCCAATAACAAATAATAGTGAGGCAGGTTAGTATATAATATAGTATACTTTTTAAAGCATAATGATGCACCGTTTTGCGGACGTAATGCACCATCTAATGTGAAAAGGATTTTATATGTAAAAGTATTTGGTGACCTCTTATCAGCTTCTCCAAGTATGACAATTTCCGATTCATCCGTTATAAAACATTTCACCACTTTGAAATTTATCTTTCTGTTTTTTTGCTAAATTTTGACAGCATCAATATTGTTTTTCCTCACACCTATGCGGTATTCCAATAACAAATAATAGTGAGGCAGGTTAGTAACCAAACAGTCTAAGAATGTCTACCTACCTAACTTTTACTAGCGTCGTAAATTATTCCGTCAGACGCCGAGGGGTCAATAGCCTGTGCTGTTTCTGTTGCACTGCTTGTAATTTGCGATCGTGATAACGACCTACACATTTGTTGTATCTTGGTGGTTACGTGATCCACATTTGTCATGACGACATACGTTTCTTACGCTTTTAGTGGGTTTCGAAGAAAACCGCGATTCTGTTCCGTGGGCAGTATAAGCCTCATGTTTGCTTGTTTGCATAAGTGAATGTATTGTTGTTATCAGCCAACCGACTAATTAAATGATTTTCTGGAATAGATATATTTTTGTTCCTCTGAACTGACTAAATAATTAGACCATAAAACAGGGTTGTGTAGGTGCACATAATCTTAATTTGGCCATCACAATCTACAGTGCACTGAATATGTTTTTCTTCTAATTTCATTTTCACTTAACGTGAACTCAAACAAATCATCGCGGTTCCAAATCTAGAATGCAATAAATTTTACTGTTTAGACGATAGCCACACCGAATGCCTGAAAAGTTGATCATTTCTATTTTTGTGAGTTGTTATTGTTGCGTTGGTCGGAGATCTCCTTTTATGATATTTCTTCCGATGTAGTGAAAGTTGCCGGTGGCTTAATTGGTTTGCATGGAGTGATTGAGTATTGAGACTGAGATTTGATTCTGGAATGAACGTAAATTCATAGAACGCAGTAAATGTAAGTGAGATGAATGTCCATTCAAGCATGACGTTAGTGGGAAACGTCTTCGGTGCATCGAATCGAGGTTTGTTGTTAACACAAAGTTGTGGAAGGAGAAGTGTGACCCGCGGGCTTGAATTGCTGATTCATTATTGGAAAATAGTACTCTGTTAGTGTACATGTAGTTATACATCTGTTGTTGGTCACAGTTTGTAGTTTTATGAGCAAAACATATTCGATCTTTAACAAGATGAAAAAGATTTGCCAAAAATGATTTTTGAGTAGATGTAAATGAGTTGTTGCGATGTAAACAGTTGTCAGCAATGGGCGACGTTGCGTAGATACGGGCTGCGGCGTTAGGTTACCGATCTGCAAAGGTAGTTAGTTCGCGGGGTGACAGGACAAACACTCCTAATGGGAAGTGTTCCCATTTGGTGTGCTAGCCGAGCATTTGGAGTAGGGAGGAACTGTGTGTGCGCGTTCATTTGATCTTGTCGCAGGAATCCGTACAGATTTTTGGGTGGTATGCAATTTAGTTTATGAAAGTGGTGTCTTCAAAGGGTCCTCTGACATAATTTACAAAGCTGGATCAATGGGAGAGGGAGTAAGAGCTTTCTGTTTTTTCTTTGACTCCTGCATTTACTGTCAGCTTACTACTTACTTCTCAGGCATTCAACTCTTGAAGGGTTTTTGCGTACATACATTACATACGTACATTGAGTGGCTTAACAACCCGTTCAGGGCCAAAGTCTAGGTTTTCGCGCCTCCAGCGTGCTGTGCCCGTCATAATTTTGAAACATTTAGAGGGGCCCTACTGTTTACTGCCGGATTCGAATGGCGAATTGCGAAAGCTTTTCATAATAGAAGTAATCCAGAAGGATTGACAGTCCCTTAAAAAATGATGGTGGTGTTATTTCCACGAGTTGGATTCGAACCCGGGTCTCTTGCTTTATAGTCCGTCGCACTAACTTACGTTCAGAGCGCATAACGTAATACACAGGGATGAGGGTACCTGATAGAACGACTTCATCGCGACTATCCTAATACGAATTAAGGGTTATTATTTAATTATTTTAATTGAAGAAACAAAAAAACAAACAACAAAAAATTTCCATGGAAAACACTCAAATAAGTGGAGTAAACTCACTCCACTGCTTCGTTTCAATCTAATCTCGATCCGTCTTTGCAAGTGCATCAGTTTTCTCGTAGCCGTGTATATTCTTATACAGTGAAACTTATCTTTACGGACTCGCCTCTATAAGGCATGAGGAACTCTAACTCTAACTCTAAACCGCCGGCATACTTAGTAAGTACGCTGACAAATGTATGAAGAGGTACAACAGGAGCCATCTATTTTTTCACCCTAAACAGGGTAAGACACATTTAATACAAGCTGTCATGTCTATGTCGTATGTAAGTTGTCTTTCAGTCTAAGTAAATACGTATTTCTATGTCAGCTTCAGCGTCGCCCATAAGCTTTTAGTTTCTGCAGTTCCTTTGCGAATAAGTTGTCTTCTCATATATAAACTGTTGGTGGTCGGCTCTTTTGGGTGGAGTTTACGATTTATTTGTTTAAAAATCAATGGCTTGGTGGGTATAATCAATTCTGAGGCACGGCATAGAGTTGTCGTAAAGATTTCATCAAAAAATAAAAATTAGAGAACAATTCTGCAAATGATTGCATCCAATATACTGTTCCGACATGACTCACCATAATCGAATTATGTAAATTAGCTGCACCCAACACAACAACGATCGATAACGAGCCACACTTGTGTCGTCATTTACCCTAACGACCTACTCCTCCTCTAATTGAACATGTTGCACTTCGGTTTTTGCAATCAAAGTCTAATTGCAGATCGTAAGTAAGTGCAAACTACCAGATTGCATTTATTTATTGTGATGAACACTCGGTCGAGTGGTGTAACACTTGTTTTCTTGAAAATTCGCTTTCGGAATTTTGTTTGAACTTTTATGTAAACGTTTTCTTATCTGTTTCGCGTGATTTTCTTTTTTTTATATATATTTTTCTCGAATCTACAGAGTCAAAAATTCAACATGAAAATCACTCATCAAGCGCAGACAACAGCGCGGCAGCAGCAACTCTGTGAATGTCGATTACGCTGCGTGGCCGATTTCAAGTTCAAGAACCATCCGATAACCTTTAACACCTACACTGAGCTGTTTACCGCAAAATAATGCGGTCACATCCAACTTTTGGCATTCGCGTTTAGTTAAGATTCGCGTTTGAATTAACGAGCGGCGTAACCTATGCGACTGGAGTCCAGATGCGTTTTTATTTTTTCGTCAATAATTGTTGATCATCATTTCACTTGGGTGGAGTGATTGGCTAATTGGGGCGCTGCTGGTGGCACCGACATTGAGTACCTACGTGACGCCTCGCCGGTCTTCTTCTCAGGATGTTGTTGAAAGACTTGTAGAGGAGTGGCTTGTTTGTTTTCTTTGTTGCACGAGCAGGCGATTTTTCTTTTTTTGTGGAAGTGAAAATGAATAAGACTTATTGATGACTACCAGTTCAAACAAATCTCTTATCAGTGTGTGGTAGATAAATTTAAAGCCATATTGGTTGGCGATTGTAAGCTTATGTTTGTTGAGGGTTGTTTCATGTGTACCGCACACTTTGTAGCCTTCAGTTTAATAATAATAATGGGGTTCAAATATTTGGGGTAATGTAGCGAGCATTTAGCTTGAAGCGAATTAATTTTTTTTTCAAAGAAACGTCGCGTAGTCTGCATTCAGTTTTTAATGTTCTGTCTTAATTATTTGCGGGGTTTTCTGAAGTTGTATGCAAACAATGGAATCTTTTTGTTCGCTACGAGTCTGAAGCTGTGAAGGAGTGAAGAAAGCTTTTCAATGACTTCTACTCTTACGCGATTGGGGTCACAGCATTGTTCAACTAATTCGCCTTAATTTTTGTCGAGACATTCAAAGTTACGTGTCGGAGAAAGACAAATGGCCGTAACAATAAAAAAAAATAGCTGGAGAAAATAAAAAGCGGTGTCAGTTTGAAGAACGTAAACAACAAAAGAATGATGCTCAAAGTGATAATGTCGTGTCTGCAGTATGTTAGTTGTTAACGGATTTCCAGTTTGGGTTGAAACGATTAATCAGCTACGTTAAGACAGTTCAGTGTCCCTCAATTTGTCACTTTAGGTTGGCCTAGACATAGGGTTGACCCAACTGAGGTTCACATTACATAAATTTCCGTTTGCCGGATATCTTGCTTTCAGTTAAACCAATTCTTGGCATTCCGGCTGTATAGAAGAATGTTCTTTTGATCCTTATTGGCTTCCAATTCATTTCCCGATGTAAAGGCTCACCAAGCCGAACAATCTGTACTCGCTTTTTCACTCATCATCTCCACATCTCATGCGGAATACGACCTACAAAGATCTACAAGTTCCCTCCTCTCCTGGTGGTCATTTATAATCTGATAAAAAGTTTATCGTTCCTACGACATTTAAACGATGACCATCGTTCGAATGAATCACAATAACGATACGAACAATAACAATAAATACATTCACAGGGATCGACCGACAGCGGCGGGATGATTATGATGATGGCTCCACCACACTTCTCTACTTGGTCTTGGTCACTTCCAAGAAACTATAGATCGTTTGTCACTCTAGTCCCATTGCAACTGTAATTGAATATTTTGACATACACACGCATATGTAGATTATATATTTGTTGTATCCATAGCCTGGCCTGTGCCTGTGGCATGCCGGCTTGTTGACAACAGGCATTGCTTGAACTTAAATTGAGCGTCGCTTAATTTTTGAGATGAATACCAACGACGTGCATCACATGATGCCTGCCGTTGCTGCCCCTTCTTGTCAAGAGCAGGGTTTTAATTGAGTCTTCCGTTTCAAATTGAACATTTCATCAAATTTGTAATGGTGTGAAAGATTCTTCTGATTATTAAATATTTATTTTATTTATTTATTAATTTTTATATTTTTATTATGTAAAACGCACAAGGTGGTGATTGCTCTAGTGTGGTATGAATTGTTTATGCACGGCTAGCGAATAGATGATTTTTTTTTAGTTGTAAGGGTTAATTGAATCGACCGTCCCTTATTGGATAAATAGTCGTTCTTGCTGTTGTGTTGACAGTCGGTGTTGGGTATTGTTTTTTCTTGTCAGGGTTGAAGTTTATTGTAGTAACGGGCTTAGAAGGTAGCAACGCTAAGGTAGAGACTCTAATTGTTATTTGATTGCTTGGGGATGATTAATCAATGGCTATGGATTCATGTTTCCGTAAAGTTATGTAGCCCAAGGAGAAACTGCAATTTTCGCAAAAGGCGAACGAAAAAGTAAATGTTTTTATTAATGTATGGAGAATATTACACATGTGCAGAAATTATTACTTGAAGTTTCACTATTCTCAGTCCCGGGTATAAGGGACTGAGAATAGTGAAATACATATATAGGCGTACCTTGGAACTTTGCGCATTAAAATGTGTAGGTAGCCCATTAAGGACTTCGAAATATTCTTAAAGATTTTAAGAGTAAACTACTTGAGTTGGGAACTTTTTAATACGAATATGAGTTCGGATGTGATATGAAGAAAATGTAGATCAGGTGCTTAGTTATGCGTGGGTACCTGTGCTTATTCATGATAGACAAATCCTGGCATTGTTTAGCGTTGAAGTTCAAAGAAAAATGCAGCCTTTATAGAATTAAACAGCATAAAACAAACAACACGAAAGTTTGTTAATGTTTTTTTTTTCTGCTAAATTCTGATTTTTTTATCGTTCCAACTTTAGCATTACGAAAATGGCACCGAGAAATGTGAGGTGGAAGCAGACCAGACAGCTTCCGACAATATTTGTGATTTTGTTGGTTTAAGCTACATGTTTCGCAGTCCCACTTAGATTTTTATAGCGAAAATTTGGAGGGTATTTATGAAGAGAATGATGGAAATTTTCATTCCAGAGGAAACAGGATGTGATGGGTGAAAAAAATTGATATTTGCATACTTAAATCTTTAGCTATAATGAAGGTTTTTTCCTGTATCTTTTTCCATCGATCAGAGTTGAAATAAATGTTGATAAAATTTGCCCAAAATGATAGCTATTTTTCAATTGTAAGATATCACATATTATATTATATCTCTGTAAATTGTGCAATGTACATTCGTTTTAGGCAAAATGTAATATTTTAGTTACAATAAAGAAAAAGAAGAAGATAAATATCTTTAGTTTGAAAGTCATTTTTTTGGTTCTTGGACATTCGATACTAAGAATCAAAATGGACAGCATAATAAAATTTGAGGTACCATTTTGGATGAAGTTGTTCTTTATGTTTTTGTTAATATTCTTGATTTACAAAGTGGATAAATGTTCAGAAAGGCTAGCTTTTTTTTTTATTAAATTCTGCCAACACTGTGTGTGTGCCTGTAGCTTTCATTTCTTAGTAGATTTAAACGAAAGCATTATAATGAATATTAAATATAGTATTGGATATAGTCCTGTCTATTATTATTATTATTATTATTACAACTTTATTAATCAAGAAGTAAATTACTTGACTAACCTAAAATTACGGCACCAGCTACCAGGGCTTTGGCCAGTTATAATTACGGTAAAATAAGAGTTATTACATATACTTATACATCATATAAATACACCAATTAGATCTTATTTTCCAATTTTAATAAAGTTAGTATCTTAAAAACGTCTTTAATGTTTTGTTCTGAGGGAACAGTTAAAAGGTCCATCAGGTTGTTTGATCTATTGGTCCTGTCTATTAGGTTGCTTGGACACGATAGAAACAGCTTTAGCACTATTGTCATCCATTCACGGCATAACAAGTCATCCTTTCTGAGTTATCCATTCCGGGTAGAGTTGATATTTATAGAGAAATTTACCATATATCTGAACTGATCTCAACTGAATAAAAGTAAGATCGTTGCACTAAATATTTTTCATGTATGCAAAATTTAACAACTTTTCTTTAAATAGTGTACCAAAGCTATCGATTAACTTCTTTCTTCAATGGTTCACAAATTATACAAGTTGATTCAATTATATAAGATAATTTAGAGGAGTATTACCTTAGTCTTTAATTTGTTTCTAAACTTATTTCTTATTATTAGAGACAGGAGACAATCAATATCGGTTGAATCACAAAGGATACTAATATTAAAATCACCTAATAAACCAATATTTCTTGATTTTTGAAGTTCTAAAAAAAACCCTTCTAATTCTTCCAAAAAAGCTTTCATTGAATACTTATGTAGTGTGTAGACAGAAATAACACAGTTACGAGAAGCAGAAACTTGCAATTCATACTTCGCACTTTTTGGATTGTATTTTTGAGTTCCATACCCTTTCAAATTATTTCTATAGAACACGCAAATCCCCCAGCTGGATATGTCTCAGGAATTATATCAAATTTAGACTCATCTTCAAAAATCCAGAGATCCCATAAAAAAATGAAATCTGGTGTGAGGTAAGAGTAAAAGGTAGATATTAAAATTAGCTCGCATACTACGTACATTTTGATGAATTATTAAAAAATCTGAAGACAATTTACTATCTGAATGATTTTTATTTACGTCCTCCCCTGTTTGCCACTGTTGAAATCCATGATAATAGTTCCCCTGCTGATAGCAGTCCCTCTTCGACGGTAGAATTTAAATGAGATAAATAAAATAGAGGGGAATCGGCTGCCTCCGAAAATCATTTTTTCACTGTAATTAAATAATCAGCCATTATCCACGAATGAAACTTGTATTAATAAACTCGAAAAACTTTCTTCAACCGGTATATCCATCAACTGACTGCTTGGACGCAAAGAGTAGCTACACCTGTAGGGTGACAATTGATGAGAAAGGATAAAAGTGGAAGCAAAAATCTGATTACTTTTATTTCAGGGGATGCTCCTGGGTATTATGACACGTACTCTCGCCCCAGTCAATTGCAATTGTTCAAGCACTCAGTTGGAACAAATTTAGGCGAGATCGCCTAAAACTTGGCGAAATGTTTGCTTTCTCCAACGTTTTAACAAATATACTAAAGGCGTGTTTTGCGTTGTTTCGTTATGCATCGTTTCGTTTTGCGTCGTTTCGTTTACAAATTAATGTAGTTTCGAGGTTGCTTCGTTTTTACTTTATTTTACGTCGTTCATTAAAATATGTTAAACCATTAATTCGATATGCGTCGTGTAGATTTACATCCTGTTTTTCCGTTTCATCCATATAAAGCGAAGCTCCAGTGTATACCAATCCCATCTTTTTTAAATTGTAAGGTCTGGAGTTGCCTTAAGTTTGAGTATAATACTCGTTTCTGGTTTGGTACTCTAAGCCCAGCGATTTTTCGACGTGGCGGACCCGCTTAAGCGTCATTCGATACTTAAAAATCAATTGACCGGTGCATACAAGCGTTTTTTGTCGCAGGGTTTTGCGGGCAAAAATACTCGCAGGTTTCAGCGAGACCGCAGTGTCATCACCGCGTCAAAAAACGCTTGTTTGTACCGGACCTAAGGCGTCACTACATCTGCAAGACGATATCTAAAAGCGAGAGATAAACTGAACAGGAGGAGGAGTTATATTGCGAAGTCAATAGCCATAACTGAATAATGCTTTAGTGAGCTTCGTTAAGATTACTTATGCATTGGTTTGAATCCCTTTTAGTCGCTAAACGATTGTCTCAGTTCAATTCACTGGGTCCTTACGTGTTATCACCCACGTTCTTACCGGCGTGGAGAAATCACTGAGACCGTTTTAAATTTTTGATTAATTCGACTAAGAATTATTTTTTTATGTGAAGCATTTATTTTGATTGTAGGAAACGTACCCAAGTTCAAGCGTTTCTTTATTTGCCTATTTATTTTATTTTATTTTTAAAATTCAAAAAAAAAAATGAACGCGCAGGGAACAGATCTGTCATTCCCTCTAATTGTTGCTTCTCTGCCTTCTATGCATGTTTTTTCTTATATGATTAGTGAAATTTTAGTCTTTGAACACACATCTTGCTGAGCGAGTGTTTTGCTCATTGAGGATTGAGGGCTCTTTTAAACGCTTTATTAGGGTCAAGTTGTATCACTATTTCTCTCTAACACCAATGGCCAATTAATTACGTTTGTCCCTGAATTAACTTTTACTCTTGGGTTATACCTTACAAATTTAATTTTTATACTCGTGCCATCAGGTTGATGAAAATTATGTTTATCATTGCCCGCTTGACACGTGGATATTGATTGTCATATCAGTTTCCAACAGTGCTCCTTCTATAACGTCAGCACCGTGTGCCGAGTGGCCACACGTTTGGTTGAGGAACTTCCACTTCGGGGACGTGCGTGCTAAGTGCTTGTAAACTTTGTCTTTATTCGAATTGACATGGAGCGCTCGTTTACACGCTAAGAACTTGCTTCTTACTTTTTTTTTTTTAGCGCTAATGGCGAATGAGTATCCGACAGCAAACATTATTTTTTTTTTCATCCACATTTTGCCCGGCCCATCATGTATAGAGAGAGCACTTCCTGGCTGGTCGCAATATCTGTTTTATAGAGTTATTCGCCGCACGTGTGGTATTAAAGTAGCAAAATCCGAATATCATTTTCCTTTCTTTCGTGTGGTCAGGATGATGATCTCACCACCATCTCTCATCGTTCATTGCACAGCTCCATTTTGAGTTGAACTGAAACTGTTGCTTGGACTTGAAGCAGATGCGTGCGTGCACTCTGTTTGTCCGCATACCAAAATGCAATGTTTCTCTTAATTTTTTTTTTGCTTGTTAAGTACGTACTCTGCTTGCCTGCATACTTTATTAATAGAACATTTATTCAATAAATTAATTTGTAGGATAATTTGTTTTGTTTGAACAGCTTCCTTATTTTGTTTTTCTTAATCGTTTTGTTGTTTATTTTCCATGTAGCCCCATGCCCTTCATCGTATTTCACTTGCAACAATGGTAAATGCATTCCAATGAGATGGAAATGCGATACAAGAAATGATTGTTCGGATAATTCCGATGAGCCTCCCGAATGTGGTAAGTGACAAAAAGCAACAGCAGCGGCGGAAGGGTAATCGCTGCAAGTTATTTATTGCGTTTGTAGCTAGAAGTGTTGAAAGAATGTTTTTGTTTGTTTGATTGTTTTTTTTTGTTTTTTTAACAATTTTTTTTACTAATGCAGTAGTGAACCTATTCTCGTTATTAACTGACCAGCAGCACTAACACTAAATATTCTGGTCACATCGGCTTAAATCGACTGACATCAATTATTTGTTCTAGCGAAGCGATTAATACAAGCATTATGGCGATATTTACTTAATTCCCACCCATGCGGGGGATAATGCGCGTCTTCTAACTTGCATTATCGATGTGTGGAGATTTTTAAGTGGGTGGTTAAATATTGTAAAGCAATTTATATTAAGACCCAACGATCTTTTGGTTGTGCTTCATTTCTGGAATGGTAGCAATGGAATTGCACAAATTTATACAATTCTCGGGTTTATAAGTTGATAATTTGTCTTTATGGTTAGAGGCAAATATTGGCCATGTGTCTGATTGTGTGACTGGACAAAAGACCAAATTTGGTTGCTAGAAGGAACAAGGACATAGCCACAACAGATCAAAAAGGAATCAGAAACATTTGATGGATGCCTTAATCCTTGGATGGCAACACGACCGATCATGGAACTTGGTGTTAAGAGAGCCAGAAGCAACTTCTTTCTGACTTCAGTGTATGTCTTTTAACAGCGATTCGAAACGAGTTTGGGCTATCTTTAAAGTTCTGCGAAAGAAATTTCAGTGCAGTTGAAACATAAAAATGAACTATGCAGGCTAATCGATGTTCAACGATCACAATTGTGTTTTCTTGGATAGAAAAGTCGAGTCTAAAATAATTGTCTCGAAGAAAGTACAAAAATGAGCTTAGATTTTGTCTCCATGCCACAAGTAAACTTCTTTGAACAACGTTGTTTAGTTATAAAGTTTTTATTCAATGCGCCTGCAGTGATTTGTACAAAGAAAGTTGCTGACCTCCTTTTTCAGATGTTTCTTTTTTTTCTATTCACTATTATTTTACTATTTGTACCTTCTTTCTATGAAAATACGACAATATAACTTTCAAACCCTAGCTTCAGGTTAAGTTTTCCAACTTCTCTTTCTTTGTAATGAGCAAGCCATAGTCATGATGCAGAACATAAATCTTCATAATGACTAAGACTTGGCTGCCCATAAACAGATAGTAGTCGTCTGGCTTTTTATACACCGATGATGTAGTTAAATTGTGTGGTTTGGTCAGCGTTTACTTGAAGTCGAGTTAGGCGGTATGGTCACGTACCCGTGATATCAGTTTGGTGCACTCGCATAAGAACTTTTCTGCGGTTGACAAAAGGATGTTTTAAGAGAGAGAGAGAGATTACGCACGAATTTCGACGTAAGCACAAAACCTCAAATTATATTTTAACAACATTATGAGTCTATTTTTTATTTTTTAAATGACGTAGTTGCTTTGTGTTTAGTAATGAGTAATAAGTAATGCATCCCACTTGCGGTCTTGTGAAGTTGAGTAATTAAAATTATACCAAACAAATATCGAGATAACTTTTTACTTTTGTAGTGAACTATTATGAACTCCGCGTTCCAGAAGTTTAAGGCTATGTCTAAATGCAATAGAGTATAAGATTATGTCAAAATGCGTTGTAAGAGCGAATCACAAACCAGGGTGACTTCTTCTAGAAATAAGAGATAACTGACTGATTTTGTATTTCTTCTTTAACTATCATCGTTTTTGTGATCAATACATTTGTTTTTGAAAGATTTCTTTCTACTAATACAATTTTTTTTTGTTTTTCTTTTTTAAGGAGGGTCGTCTCATTTTCATCTTTGTTCATTCCTTTAGTTTTTCCTTTGTTTCGAATCAGAGCACAAGGGTGAAACATTCAGCACAGGGGTCAGCTTAATTATTTGCGAAAGAAATAAAGTAGGTCAGCGAACTAATTCAAGTTTCTTTTGAAAACAGCTTCTTGATTGTTTTGTTCTGCGTTACGTAAGACACTGGGAAGAGCTGTTTGTCCAAGAGAGTGACTATCTGCACTAATCCTTTTAAGTGATATTGCCTCAATGACGAAAAGCGTTCATCATAATCATTAATTTCTTTTTTATTGATGTTTTCCCTTTTGTACCTACCGCAGGTGATTTTGTAGTTTTTATGCCGTTTTGAAACGCTAATACACCAAACCTTCGGTTTGCATCGTTAATTAGAACCAGAATGACACGACACAGATCGAAACAACGCAAATTAATTTCACAATTCCGATGTATTGTAAG
The DNA here is from genome assembly GCA_905187475.1 of Syritta pipiens. NCBI lineage: Eukaryota > Metazoa > Arthropoda > Insecta > Diptera > Syrphidae > Syritta > Syritta pipiens. The sequence goes on from LR994571.1 coordinate 69,869,998, forward strand.
CAGACGTGTAAAATTCAAGTACAAGTACAAGTACTATTCCTTGTACTTGAATTCTTTTAAGTACATGTACAATTCCTCGATACTTGTACTTAAAAATTTCAAATACCCAGTCCTATTATTTGTACTTATACTTGTAATTCCTTTCAAAGTGTGTTATTGAAATCAGAATCTAAGTATCGAAGTACTTAAAAAATGATCGTGAATACCTTTTAATTCCTTAATTCCTTTCAAGTACTTTAATACTTTATTTTCTCGCTTCGTATATTAATTTTTTTTAAAAAGATGAATCTCGTTTCTCTATTGGAATGTGTTAACATTGCTCTTTATTTAAAACCATTGTTGGCAACTTTATATATAAGACTTATTTAAAAAAAAAGACCTATAATGTGGTCATGCTCACCAGCTAGTTAGTTTTTTCGGATACAATTATGCTTGGTCAAATAATTGTGGATTCTGTTCGCACCAAGAACGTTAATCTTGCTTGTTCATTTAGCCGTTAAAATGAACTAAAATGAGTCTGGTGCGGAAAGAAGACGAGGCCCCATCTGCGAAAAAGATTTTTCTCTAAAAATCCGAAACACAAACCAAATTTTCCAACGCCCACTTAGCGTGCTCACGGCGTTGCATGTGGTCGTTTGTGGCCACTTCCACATTACCCATCCATTAGCACAATCTTATACTAGTAGTACAAAGGACCAAATTCAACCGCAAAACAAGCCAGGTTGTGGGGATGACCAATTCAGCTGTTGGGGCAGAAATCGACCCCACTGGGTCTTCTTCGAAACTGGTACAATTTCATTTGGGACAAATCTCTGTCTGGTTGGTAACATAGCGTTCAAAAAAGTGCTACGATTTACCTGCGCACTGAATCCATGGTGCCGACCTCACAACAGGGTTCACGTTACATATTTACAGCTGGGCTGAAATTTTGCCAATTTTTTAATTTCGCAGATTCGGCAATAGACGATGATACTGAATATTTGTCCAACTAGATGGTACACCAAAACTTCGGTTCACGTCGTACCCGTTCGCATCTTTTCGAAGTTACGTCCTTTAAAAATGTTCGTGGTTTTTGATTCAGTTTGTGTGATTCACAAAATTACCATACATGGGAATTAAAATATATGGGAACCATTAATTTTATTTGAATCGTTTCAATTCGCGTTGCGGTTTTATGGTCCTAATTGACGACGCGATGAAAGGCTTCGGTATATTTTGTTGTTAGGTGCTAAGATATAAGTGAGCATGAGTAAAAAAGCACACATGAAAACATTGAAGTTTTAAAAACTAAACAAGCTTTGCAGGAAAAACATTCCCATTTTCTTTATGTCCCAGTACCCAGTTTCATATGAAAAATTTGTTTGATGAAATCGGGATACTTTTAATTCAAGACATGCTGTAAACGCCTCTGGCCACTAATAGCGCTGAACATAGTTTTCGTTCATGTTTACAACGCGATTGCTGGCGATCACTGTCTTTTATGAACCCCATAAACGTAGTTTTATTTACCATCGATAACAACACCTGGGAAGAGACTTGCATGTTGGTGCTGTTAAACTCCCACGTCTCGAAGGTCATGTTTTACGAGTTGTAGCATGGTGAACATCGTAAAAAAACTCTTTTAAACCTCTCTAATTAATTTTTTGCAATCTTTTTCTCTGTCTCTTGTTTTTATACTTACATACCTCCTTCCTTTGCTGAAGCTTGCAGTAGTAGTAGTAGTAGAAGTAGTTATAGTTTTCTTTTAATTCGCCTTGACCCCCACAGCTAACCCGTACGGCACGGATCACGTGCAGAGGCTTGTTGCCACGATGATAAATGTCACAATTCATTAGGCAATAGTCTCCTTCTCCTAAAAAAACAACAAATTGAATTTGCAACCGAGGTGATGATTCGCTTTTGCGATGCAGAGCTTCGGCGTGCTTACATTTCAACCTATTCTCAATTCAATGAGTCTAATGTAAATTTCTCTTTTCTTCCAGCGAACGCGACAAAATGCAACGAAGGACAATTCCTATGCACAACGACTCACAAATGCATTCCAAACAATTGGGTGTGCGACGGAGAGTTCGACTGCGGTGATCGTGATATGTCAGATGAAAACAATTGTAAAATAGTTTACTCATCTTCCATTAATTACTAGTGCTCAATCAGCGTTCTAAATTTTTGCAGGTCGTAGCGCTGCGCCGAAGTGTTCCTCCTATCAGAGTGAATGTAAAAATGGCGCTTGTCTAGATATTTCGAAATTTTGCGACGGCAACTGGGATTGCGACAGCGACGAATGGAACTGTGGTACGTACTATAAATGTGGATGACAATAGTAATTAAGAAGCCATTGATTTGTGGTGTTTTTTTTTCCTTTCCTTTCTAAAGATACCCAAGAGAAGCTGTGTGCAGCAATGAATTGTTCGTTCAACTGTAAGCTGACTACCGACGGACCGAAATGTTTCTGCCCGGTGGGTCAGGAACCAGTTGGGGCGCAATGTAAGGACTTTGACGAATGTACAATCGAGGGCACATGCGATCAGCAATGCAAAAACACTCACGGATCATATGAGTGCCTTTGTGTGTCCGGATATAGGAAATCTGGAAATCAATGTTACGCTCTAAATGGTATTTTAATTGAGGTCAATGGATGGTTTTTGATTTTAAGTGTTCGATGTTTATTTTCAGTTCCTCCCGGTGAGGCACAATCACTAGTCTTTGTAACCGAATATGATATTCAACGAGTGTCATGGGATGGAAAATCATTGGGACGTTATCCCACAAAGGATGTATCAGCCATAGAGGTGTGGCATCGAAATCGTACCTTATGTGCCATGTATTCTAGTCCATGGACCGAAATTACGATGCGCTGCCATAAGATGGACAATTTAACAGTAAATTGGTTAATGCCGATACCAAAAATCATCACAAGTGCACACTGTGAGTTGAAGACTCTAATTGTGAGAAAGAATTGCATTAAAAAAAAAAAAGTAAAAATACTAGAGCCACACACTGGAAGTTATGGCAAAGCATGGTTCCAAAAACCCCTGGCTTCCCTGCATTTGGGTCTTGTTAACAACGTACGCAGAGAGAAGTGAACGTTTTATGTTAATTGTTAACCATGATTCGTGCTACGCCCCGAGGCATGTGGTGTCAAATCAGTTTCGTTTAGTTCATGTTTGCACTCGTACATTTGTGTGTCATACTTGTCTCATTTTTCTGTCTCATTTTTTTTTATATCTCTGTTTTGACGCCTGTTATACAGAAAATAATGCTTTTGATCACCTGAGACCTAACTTTTGGCTTTATTTAGTTCCATCAAAAGAGTGGTTTAATTTGAAGCGAGCTAGTTCATGTTACCATTTTGTTTGGCGCATTCTCGAGTCATCATTATGTTAAATCATTTGTGAAAAAGATATGGCATGTTATTTGTTGCTGTTGTAATAAAAACACGTGACGAGTGCTTGTGTACTCATAACAATTTGTTGCGTTTGAAGCTTATTTTGGCGGATTTTAAGTTTCACTAACACTATTCCGCTAACAGTGTACAGTTCTAGGCTATGACAGCCAAGATTTCATGGAATTTGGTTTCTAAAGAAGATTTGTTGATTCAGGAGTGCTTTCAAGTAAAGTATTCCTTCTTTCTTTTACATTAACGTTTCTGCTAGCAAAATACACCTATTAGCAAAATATACTCATTACCATTACTTAACTCTGATGGAACATCTTGGCCATGAGTACAGAGCTGCGGTCAACGCCAAGCAACAAATCGACATATGCTGATTGCATGAAGTTCTATAATTATCTTTAGATGATTTTTTTGATGAGACATTCACGTAGAGTTGCAGTTAATTTCAAGCAACAATTTAAGATCTACTGATGTCTTAACGAAACTATCGGGAGTAAATGAAAGTTAACCTTTTTCACCATACTGATGTCACCTTCGAAAATTTCTTCTGATATTCCATAAGCCCACGTGCCAAATCCGCTCACGAGTAAGATTTATCTACAGCATCAGTTCTCAACTTCATTCTACATAAAAAACAAAGTATTTAATCTCTTAAGATTCATTCAACTTATCATTTTCATAAATCTTTGCAAGCAACTTAGACAAGCATAATTTGAGGTGGTTATCTATTTTTTGTCTCCATGTGTAAAGCTTTTTATTGCATCTACAAAGTGAAAAAAAAAAATATCTCATTTGTAATTTATTTAGTTTATTACTTTATTTAATTTCTGTTTTTTTTTCCTTAGCAATCGACAGAATTCACTTGGATTGGATTTCGGGGAATTGGTATTTTCTCAGCAACGAACCTGGTCTAATGTTTATGTGTACAAATGATATGAAATATTGTAAGATCATTTTAAACAATATACAAAAACTTGCTTCAATGGCACTGGATCCGACGAAGGGGTAGGTGAATAATATTTATTTTTATTTGTAGGCAGTTTTAACAAAAAATATTTCGCGCAATATCACACGGTGCTGAGGTATTTTAGGCGCTCCTTATGGGTGGACATCTATTGTTCAAGGACGTAGGCTTGGTCTACAGTGAGGTTTAAGGAAGCCCGACTGAAAAAGTCGCACCGAAACTTTTTTGTATTCCTGCTTAAATTTTGAATTCAACTGTGTCCAGGACATTCTGCCGATTCTGATCTTTGGATATGCTGGAAATAATTTTTTTTATAAAAAGGAAGCTGAACAAGACTGTATATCATGTACGACGGCAGAAAGTTGAATTCTTTCAGAGTTGAAGAGAGGAGTTCCAAAAATAAACCACACAAAAATCTGATGATGAACACACACACATACAATCGATTCTCGATAGTTTGAAACTTGAAAAATTTTGTAAGGGCAAAATGACAAAAAGAAAAAAAAAAGAACAGGAACGACGTTTTCGGAACAAGTGATTTTATTACAGGAACTGTGCCTAACATCGACTATGCGAAATTTATATGATAAACCTAGCGAAATTAGTAAAAAAGTGAAAAAATACAGTATGTTGGATTTTCGTAGATCCGTGTGAATTAATTAGTGACCAAAGCAACAGCTGTGCATCATGTTATCATTGCTTAAAAGCAATCTATTATTTAATTCTTTGTTTGGTTGTAATAATTAGTAGACTCTTACAATTTCAAATTACTAAGACTTTAAACAACTAAGAGGGAACGGAGAAAGAAATCAAATAAATAAATGTTTGATTAAAATTTGTGATTTATTCACCCCTATTTCCAAATCCGGCGGATTTGCGATTCCGTTCACTCGCCGATTCGAGTTAACAGATTCGAGCTATTCTTAAATCTGCCGGACGCATTCTCTCATTTTCAAATTCGTTCGTTGGAGAGGAATAAGCAATTTTTCACTTTTTCGAAATTAAATACTTCACAACTTATTGTTGTTTGGTGTGTGACTTTGCTCGGCTTCTGTCTGTCAATACGTGTGAGCAATTGGTTCCTGTTTAAGATCAGTTACTTCTTCCAAGACCTTAATGAGATAAACTCTTTACCTCTAAAGAATCTTTTCAGGTATTTGAACCGGACCAAATGGACCGAGGATGCACTGGGATGGGACACCGCGAGTGAAGAGGGGGACACCTTACCACCCCCAATGGGTAACACAAGGGGTCCACAAGGACCTAAGTGAGGCGGTATATCCGCCGGCCCACCAACCTAACCTAACCTAAGATCAGTCATTGCAATCAACAATGCAAATTTGCAAGTTTTATGCTTCTTTTAATGCATATATTTACGAAAAAATGGTCTTATTGCAATTGGTAGAGCATTTTTCTCACTATTACTATTAGAGATAACAATCTTAGCCTATTTCTATTTATTAATTACCAGCAAATTACTCAAACTTATTTGAATCCGCCACGAATTTGTAGCGGATTCGTTTGTATGAGGAGACTCGATTCGATCGGATTTAGGAACCTCAATTCACATTGCCAACATGTAGACGATTCACTTCGAACGGATTTCGGAATAGGAAATTTGCGATTTCCGGGAACAGTTCCCCCGGCGGATATGGGAATAGGAGTGTTAGGCTTCTTCTAATGCATACATACGCAGAATATCTGCGAGATTCAAGTGAGGTTAAGTTGGGGAGATTAAGACGGTCTTTATAAGGAGAAAGTATTAGGGTGTATTGACCAATGGAGGCCGCGAATTGCGAAGCGTAGAAAGCGGTGTTGAATATTTTCGATCCTTGCAATATGAAAGCTTCGGTCGACATATAACTTAAAAGGCGTATTCAAGAATAGAGCGGGCAAAGGTGATGAAGAGAAACTTGGTCACTTGGTTTTTTATGGGTCGAAGAACTCTTTTGACCATTGCTTAACAGTTCCTAGATTAGAATTTACTTTGTAAATTATTTGGCCCATGTAAGGCCGGAAGTCAAGTTCACCACCGTATTCTGCTTCCAGGTCACCAATTGAGTTTACGTGGGAAATAGGCTGATGGTAAAAACGGTAGATGCGAACGGCAGAGTTGATATATTTCCAATAGAAGGTAATAGACTGGCATTTTGATGTTAAGGACGAGACAGTTTTCTTATGTACCAGGTTGCGAAGCTATCGAGGTCATATTAGCTTATGAGAAACATTTGGGGAATCGATTGACTTAAAGAATGTGGTGTATTTGATGACATTTCCATCCATTATCAAAGGACAGGGGAAAAGTTTCAAATTATCAAGAGATTCAATTTAGCGAGTGTCAAATTATTAAGAGTCGACTGTAGTAAGTTTCTTGTGACTGATGGTCCCATTAGCAAGTTTTTCTTCTGTCAACCAACCAAATTGTTGAAGAAACGACTCTGGATGTCAACAAAAGCAATAAGTTTAAGTGGACCACTTTTGTCTGTTCCTTGTTAGACATTTTTCTTGCAATTAGTTTTTAATTTGCAAATAATAACTTAACAATATAAACTTTTTTCGTAAATGAGTTTTCAGCGTTATGCGGCATCGTATTCGACTCCTATTTACGCAGGATATGACTAAACTAGTTCGCAATTCGCATCGCTGGTCAGTTTTTTTCTTTCAGTTGCTCTGTATATATTGAGCTTGAGACTATGTTAACAAGAACTGCAAAGCAATCCAGTTGGACGTGGTCTGTTTTCTTCTTTTTCTTTTCGCTACAGTCCGGGGTTGACCTGGGCCTGGATTAGCATGCCTCGCAAGCCGGCAAAATCTTTTGCCACCGCTTTCTGGTTCAGGTACCTCTTCATCTGTGTGCGCTTTTTAACTCGCGGACGCCTTTTTCTTCTTAGGGAAATCTCTTTTAGGGCCTGAACCTGAAACTCTGATATAACCTTTAAAACGTTTTTTGTTCAAAAGATCGTTGCTGCTAACATCAGTCACTCGTTTCATCCATGTCACCAGTTTCCTAATGTGTTTACCATAATTTCAGATTGATGTTTTATGCTGATTGGACTCCTAGCCTTAGTCGTGCCAATTTGGATGGTACTAACCAAACTGTGATAGTCTCTACGGCAATTTACTACCCCAACTGGGTTACGCTTGACCTTGCAAATGAGCATGTCTATTGGATTGACGTCTTCAAGGATGTGATCGAACGAATTGGATACGAAGGACAGAATCGATGGGCCATGAAAAAGACATCTGATGTAAGACAATGATCATTCATCATCATTCAATCATCATTCAATTTGAATTCATTTTTATTTATTTTTTCAGAGTCCGATTGTCTTGAAGTTTATTCATGCAGTTGAAATATTCGAGAATACGATTTACACAGCACCATGGGCAGATAACTTTGTAGTCTCGCTGGATAAATTCACATTGAAGGCGAAACAATTAGTTACGGATGTGAAAAAGCCATTCGAGTTTAGGGTTTTCCATCGACAGAAGCAGCCTGAAGGTATAGAACAAAAGCTAACTCGTGGAATATGGAAACTAAGTTTCTTGTCTTTCAGTGGCTCATCCATGTCGTGAGAATAACGGTAATTGCAGTCAAATTTGTGTTCCACTTTGGAAGAAGTCATTTGCGACGGTGCAATGCTTATGCTCACCCGGATACAAATTGGTGAATAAAAATCAATGTGTCCTTGTGCAACCTGACAATTTTTTGCTGTACACTCAAAAACGATTGTCTTGTATCTCAGGGATTTCGTTAAATCCAAAAGATGTGCCTGTAGGTCTTGACAATATTCAGGATGCAATGGTACCGATATACAATGTGAGCTGGTCCGTTGGTCTGGATGTGAATGTCCGTGAGAAGCTTGTTTATTTTATTCAGAGTAACACGTGCGTAAAAATTACACCCGACAGAGATTGACGGTAATACAGAATCCTTTTTGTTTGTTTTAGGAATGGCTACTCGATCCATAGTCAACGACTTGACGGGACGGAGAGGAAGTTCTTGACAAGAGGCACTGGGAGTGTTCCAGTGATTGCTTACGACGAAATATCTCGACATCTTTACTGGGGTGGAACCAATCAGCTGACTGTGGCACCGCTATCGAACCTTAGTATGACCATCACTTTGCCAATTGGCAAGGAACCAATGTGAGTTTCATTTCTGACCGTCCCAGATATGTTTTAACTTTTACTGGGATCATAGGTCAGTGGCTATAAGCCCCGATGAGGGCTTCATCTACTGGTCTCATTGGCTGTTTGGCGACGAAGAGGGTTCAATAAAAAAGTCCTGGATGGACGGAAGCCACAAGGCGGTTCTGGTCCAGTCCACAAAGAGCATGCCCATGAAGTGGCCAATGAGTCTGACCATCGACCACAAGGGGAAGAAGCTATATTGGTGAGTGAAGTAGAGACTTTTTGTGAAGGCAGCTTTTAAATCCTAGACAAAAGAAGCGGGTACAATAGATCTTTTAGGTCGTAGTACTAGTGGCTCAATGACTCTCCCCAATTATTTCAATTCAAAGGAGGGACTTTATATGCGAGTGTCTTGATTTCATGTGTGACTTCTTTTCCCAGGTGCGACGTGAAGGAAAACACAATAGAGCGCGTGAATCTGGACGGCAACTCTCGAACAATCCTGTTCCGACGCGAGCAGTATCACCCGATTTCGGTAGCTTATCACGATGGATTCGTGTTTTGGGTGGACAACCAGAATGGCAGCATTAGACGGTTCGATGTACGTCACACAAACAAAGTGGAAACAGGAGCTAATCTGTAAGTCACCTGGAGTAATTCCTACGAGTAATTTCTTTAAGCCATCTCTCTCGCATTTCAGACAAACCGAAGTCTTCGCAGCTGTCCGTGGTCGGACATCAAACCTAAAGATCTTCGGGAGCGCTGGAGTTGTTGGCCTTAATTTTTGTGCCACCACGAAATGCCCTGGCATTTGTCTGAATACCCCCAAGGGTCCAGTTTGCAAATGCCAAGACGGTTTTTCGCTGAACGGCACTGGAGGGCAATGCATTCCCAAGCTCGACTCAGACGTTGATGGCGCGTTGGCAAAAAACTGTTTAGAGTTCTCGTGTAAGAAAACTCCACAGTGCATCAACTGGAAAGATGTCTGCGATGGTTTTGAGGACTGTGAAGACGGCAGTGATGAGGACTATAGCGAAGAGGGGCAATGCAACGCAAAGAAATGTGACCTAACCACACATTTTGTGTGTGACAAGACGCGGTGCTTCCAGAGATCACTCATGTGCAGTCCTATCCCATACTGCACCGACGGTACAGATCAGAACCACTGCGAGACAAAGTCCTGCAGCAGCACGGAGTTTACGTGCGAGAAAAGCGGCAAGTGCATTCCGCAGGCATGGGTCGGCGATGGAGCATGGGATTGTGGTATGATTTTGTGATTGATAAAATGTCTGGCGTTTGTCAAATAGCGCGTTTGATTGCAGGCTGGGGTGATAGATCGGACGAGAGCGTAACGGAGAGTGACATGTGCTTGGAGTTCGAGTGCTACAACCGACACTGCATTCCATTCACGGAGCATTGTGATGGCGTCGATGATTGTGGGTATGTAAGAGACAATTTCCTGTTGTTTGCTTTCTTTTACTCATCCAACTTTTCAGAGACTATTCCGACGAAACAGGCTGTGACACAGACTGTGGTCCTGGTGAGCGGTTTTGTGCTCCGCTAGGTTGCTACAGCGAGAGCAAGCTCTGTGACGGAGTCCACGATTGCTTGGACTTTAGTGATGAAGCAAATTGCACTGATACAGCGAGTGACAACCACGAGGAGGATCTCGGAGTTGCGCATATGTGTGGACCGTTTGAGTTTAGCTGCGGAAACCCCTTCGAGTGTATCCCGGACATTCTTCGCTGTGATGGTGTGGCGCATTGCTTCGACAAGACGGATGAGGAGAACTGCACGACAACTTCTGCGCCAAGGGAATTCAACGAAACGGTGGTGTGCGATGCTCCAGACAGACTCTGCGCGGTGTCGAACAAATGCATCCCCATCCATCAGCTGTGCGACGGGGTGGTCAATTGTGAGGATGGAACGGATGAAGGCTTCCGTTGCTTTGAAAGGGTTTGTGATAAAAACCACCCCTGTTCTCACTATTGCCACAATGCTCCTGAAGGCTTTGTCTGTTCGTGCCCGCCGCATATGTATCTCCAGCCGAATGGACTGCGGTGCAGTATGGATCACTCATGCGAGCACTGGGACACGTGCTCTCAGATTTGCGAGAAGTCTGGGAAGGCGTACGAGTGTAAGTGCCACGAAGGGTACAGCCTGCAGTACGACAAGTTCACCTGCAAGAGCACTGCGGCTGATGAGCCATACGTGATCTTCAGCAACCGACAAGAGATCCGCGGGGTGAATCTCAAAACGTCGGTGGTTAGCAACTTCTATACCTCGTTGCGGAACACAATCGCCCTGGACTTCCTTTACCACAATGGATCAATCGAAATCTTTTGGACGGATGTGATAGACGATAAAATTTATCGAGGCCACCTGGTCGGAGAGTCTCTGAGAAAAGTCGAAGCGGTGGTGCGGTCAGGTCTGTCGACTACAGAGGGCCTCGCTGTGGACTGGATTGGACTGAATCTCTACTGGATCGACAGTAACCTGGATCAGATCGAGGTGGCTCTCCTCAATGGCAGCTTCCGGCGAACTCTTGTCGCTGGCGACATGGAGAGTCCCCGAGCAATCGCACTGGATCCCCGGGAGGGACTTCTGTTCTGGACCGACTGGGATGATAACTTCCCACGGATAGAGCGCTGTTCGATGGCAGGTGAGTTCCGTCGGACAATCACCCAGACCAATCAAATCAGCTCGGCATGGCCGAACGGGCTGACTCTGGATTACACACAGAAACGTGTGTATTGGGTCGACGCGAAAGCTGATGCAATATACACGACAAAGTACGACGGCAGTGATCATCACTTAGTCGTCCGAGATAAGGAGATTCTCTCACATCCATTCGCCATATCTGTGTTTGAGAATTACGTCTACTGGACCGACTGGCGGACGACGTCTGTGATAAGGGCGAACAAGTGGAACGGATCAGATATTCAAGTGATTCAGAGAACGCTGTCGCAACCTTTTGGCATCCAGGTGCTCCATTCGAGCAGGCAGCCACATGGTGAGAATCCTTGTGGGAAGAACAATGGAGGCTGTTCACACTTATGCTTGTTGAGGTAAGTCACGCGGTGATGGTGTCAGGCGGAGGTTTGAACTGACGTTTATTTCTGCTGTAGTGTGAAGAAGACTTTTAAGTGCGAGTGTCCACATGTTATGCGCTTGGATCCGGCGGATCAAAAGACATGTGTGCCGAATGAGCAAGTTCTTCTGTTCATCATGGGAAACGAAATACGTGGCATTGACTTAATGCAACCGAATCATCACACCATTCCCACAATCCGACAATCACCACAGGTAAGGACGACTTGCATTGGCTCCAGCTTCTTGCCTTTGAGTTTGTCTGGAGATTTAGACTCCAGCTTCCTAAGTTCGAGTTGCTGAAAAGCATGGGAGTTTCCGTGAGATTCTTTGTGTTGTTTCTTATTGTTCTTGCCATTTTCCAGGTTATTGGACCACAACGAATCGACTTCACGGTAGACGACAGTCGGATATACTGGACTGATGTGCAGCTAAATGAAATCAAAACGGCAGGTCTCTCCAATGGTCTCATTCACACAATTCTCAATACGGACCTACAAAAGCCTTATGTGAGTTGCCTCACCTAGCCGTGTTTTTCACCGATCTAATGACTTTTTCTACAGGGCTTTGCAATCGATTGGATAACGAAGAATATGTACTTTTCATCAGGAAAGCAAAAGTGTCAAATATTTGCGTGCAATCTAAAAGGTGAATACTTCACGGAAATTCACAACAACCTGGACGTTGTGGAAAGCATCGCCCTCAATCCAGCAGAGTAAGTGTTCCCCTTTCAGGTTAGGAGCTTTCAGTCGTGACTAATCCTTTTCAAACTCTTTCGTAGAGGCAAAATGTACTGGACCCATTCATCGCGTGAGAATAACATCACGAAAATCGAAGTCAGCAACTTGGATGGGTCAGGTCGTCGTGTCATATCCAGTATGTCGCAGGTCGTCCAGAGTTTAACGGTAGACTTTGATTCACGTCGGTTGTATTTCGTCTACCAAAGCTCCGGGATTGCTTACTACGACATGATGACAGAGGAAATCGTTTATGTGCTCCTTGCCAGCGATGTAATGACCATCAGCAGTGTGACGGTGTACAACAATACGCTTTACTTCCCCGAGAACATCCAGAGCGTGATAATGAGCTGTGAGAAGAACACGTGCCAGAACTACTCGATCCTTAGAAAGAACACAAGTGAGTACAAGAGCTTTAGTAGAGCGAATAAGTTGTGTAATTATCCAATTCATCCACAGAGAGCATACAGGCGATGAAGATGTTCTACAACGAGGCACAGAAGGGCACCAATTCATGTGCTGGTAAGAATCGGGGTGGCTGCGAACACCTTTGCCTCTCGATCTGGAGCGATGAGCATGTGTGCAAGTGTGCGATTGGCTTTGACCCGGATCCAAATGATCCACTGACGACGAAGTGCGTTGGGAAACCAGAATTCATATTGTACTCCAACCACGAGCTAAAGGGAATCGAGCTGTTCGACAGTGAGAACCCGACGCAGAATCTGGAAGAGAAAAGGGTTTGTAAGAGGAAATCATAAGAAATCATAATCCTTTTCGTTCTTCAGGTTTTAGGATCCATTTCGCGCATCACATTGGCCACATTCATTGACTACCACGCGGCGGAGAACTACCTCTACTGGGCGGACAGTGAGAAGGGAGTCATTTCACGCATCAAACGAGACGGCACGCAGCGAGAAGTCATCTTGGAGCAACTCGAGCAAGCAGATCAGAACAACCAAGACTGGCTGGGTGGCATCGCGATCGACTGGGTAGCTGGGAACATCTACTGGAGTGACACCAAGAGGAATATCATTGAGGTGGCACGGTTGAATGGCTCTTCGAGATACGTGGTGGTGTGGGACGTTGAGAATCCTACGGCGCTGGCTGTTGATCCAGTGCAGGGCTTCCTCTTCTTCGTGGGTGAGGGTGTGATTGGAAGGACAGGGTTGGATGGAAGCCAGCCGTTTATCCTCGTTAACCAGACAAAGGTGGTGAACAACATAGTCCTGGATATTGATGCCACGAAGGTGTACTGGTGCGAGTCGGGCAAGAACGTAATAATGAAAGTTGACTACGACGGGAATCTGAAGACCCAGCTGCTGAATCACAGTTTGTACAATCCCGTCGCGCTTGGTCTGATCGATGACATGCTTTATTGGGCCGATAACAACCACAACAAGGGAAGCATAAAGGTGGCTCCTCTACATAACCTCTCAGACTTTACAGAAGTTATGAAGTCGGAGGGGAACACACTGAAGGACTTGAAGATATTTTCGAAGCGAGTTCAAAAGGGAACGAACCCCTGCGCAGTTGCAAATGGTGGCTGCGAAGAGCTGTGTCTCTTCAATGGCACAAATGCGATCTGTGCCTGCTCCCACAGCCGTGTGGCTCCGGATGGAGTCAGTTGTGAACCGTACGATAACTTCCTACTGTTCTCCCATCGCAGCTCCATCGAAAGCATCCACATGACGGACTACCTGAACAAAAATGGGCCAATCAAACGGATTGCGAATGCCACGTTTATGAGGAATGTGATAGCGCTGGCGTATGACTACAAGTACAGCAAAGTGTTCTACTCGGACGTTCACATGAGCACCATTAACTCGGTGTACTTTAACGGCACGAAGAACTCGGCACTGGTCAGTCGCCAGGGTCGCGTGGAGGGCCTGACATTTGACGACGTGAACCGCCAGCTGTTCTGGACGTCGAACAACGACGCAACGATTCGCAGTATTGATCTGCAGAAGACAACAGAGAACGCGGACAGCAACATAAATCACGTGAACACGATTCTCAAGCTCATGGCCCACGACAAGCCGCGAGGTATCGCCGTGGAGCCGTGTATGGGCATGATCTACTGGACGAACTGGAACGAGCAGACACCGTCGGTTCAGCGGGCCTACGTGACCGGATTCGGAGTTGAGTCGATCATCAAAACAGAGATTCTGATGCCAAATGCCTTGACTCTGGATTTCGAGGAACAAAAGTTGTACTGGGCGGACGCACGGCTGGACAAGATCGAGAGGGCTGACTACGACGGATCGCATCGTGTGGTCCTGGCGCATTCGACGCCGAAGCACGCCTTCTCGATGACTGTGTACGGCGATCTGCTGTTCTGGACAGATTGGGTGCTGCACGCTGTTGTGCGGGCGAACAAGTACTCGGGCGCTGATGTGGTGTTCCTCCGGGAAAATGTTGAACGGCCGATGGGAATCGTTGCCGTTCAGAATTCGACGATAAACTGTGACTCGAATCAGTGCAAAGTTCTGAATGGCGGCTGCGAGGACGTGTGTATTCTGTCGAAGAACGGAACAGCGAACTGCCAGTGCACTCGGGGAATCTTAGCACCGGATGGAAAACGTTGCATCCAGGTGCAGAACAGCGTCTGCAGCAAGGAAGAGTTCACGTGCAAGTCTGGGGAGTGCATTCCGTTCGAGATGACGTGCGATAACATCGCCCACTGTTTAGACGGATCTGACGAAGTGCGGAGCTACTGTATCATCCGAGAGTGCCCGCCAGACTTCTTCATGTGCCAGAACCATCGGTGTATTCCACAGAACCAGACGTGTGATGGCGAGCAGCACTGCGGCGATGGATCTGACGAGGCGGAGCTGCTGTGCAAGTGCGAGCCAGGCCACTTCCACTGTAACAGTGGCGAGTGCATATCCATGTCCTTCCGATGTGACGGTTTGCGGGACTGCCGAGACTACAGCGACGAGAAGCACTGCCCGCCGCACGAGTGTTCGCACGGCGACGTGAACTTCACACACTGTGCAGACTCGACCGGGTGTTACATGCCGCAGTGGCGATGCGATGGCGACAAGGACTGCGAGGATGGAAGCGACGAGGCGGACTGCTTCAACATCACACGGCCAGGCTGTGCCCCCCGGCAGTTCCAGTGCGCCAACGGGCACTGCATCAACGAGAAGTGGCACTGTGACGGGGAGAATGACTGCAACGACGGTTCACCCAGCTCTGACGAGCTCAACTGTCCGGTGCAGTGCAAGCTTAATCAGTTCCATTGTGATGACGCTTGCATTCCCAGCAGCTGGCAGTGCGACAATAAGCCGGATTGTGTAGACGGTTCCGATGAGGGCCCGCAGTGCCCGCATCGTGAGTGTGCAGCAACTATGTTCCGGTGTGCTTCGTCGGGACGGTGCATTTCGCAGAGATGGGTGTGCGATGGAGAGCCGGACTGTCCGGCACCAGGTTTGGAGGATGAGGGCGACCACTGTGGATTGACTTCGGTCATGCAGATCATAGCCTGTCCTCCGCCTTCGTTCCTGTGCTCTGATGGGCAGTGCATCGAGCGGCAGTACGTTTGCGACGGAGATCACGACTGTCGAGGAGGTGAGGATGAGTATGAGAACTGCCCGCACAACAATTGGGGAGCGTCATTCTGCGCCGAAGACGAGTTTTCGTGTGCCTCCAACTTTGTATGCATCCCGCGGAATGTGACTTGCGACTCGAAGCCTGACTGCGAAGACGGCTCCGACGAGGATCCAAACTTGTGTGCAAACTCGAGTCGACTCTGTATCGGTCCGTCAAAATTCCGATGCAAGAACGGAGCGTGTGTCAACGCTAGCATGCTGTGCGACGGTGCCAACGACTGCATGGACTTCAGTGACGAGGAGCGCTGCGGAGTGAACGAGTGCAAGATTCCCGACATCTGCGAGCATGAGTGCATAGACTTGCCCATCGGTTACGAGTGCAAATGCCGGCCGGGGTACAAAGTGCACCATCTCAATCACCAGCTGTGCGACGACGTGGACGAGTGCGCCGAGCAGCGTCCCTGCAGCCAGATGTGCGTCAACACCTACGGATCATACAAATGCCTCTGCAGCCAGGGCTACGAGCTGAAGGATCGGCACACGTGTAAGGCGACGAGCAACGAAACTGTGAAGTTCATCTTCTCGAATAGATACTACATCCGGCAGGTGGACATGAGAGGCAACGTTTCGATTCTGATTCACCAACTGTCGAACGCCGTCGCTCTGGACTTCGACTGGGACTCGCAGTGTCTTTTTTGGTCCGACGTGACCACGACAGTCGGAATCATAAAGAGGTATTGTCCGGCAGATAACAAGACGGTTACGTTGCATCAAGCAATGCTGCAAAACCCCGACGGCTTGGCCGTGGATTGGGTGGGAAAGAATCTATACTGGTGCGACAAGGGCTCCGACACGATCGAGGTGTCTCAGTTAGATGGCAAGTACAGGAAAGTGCTGATTAACAAGAACCTGAGCGAGCCCCGCGCGATCGCCCTGGATCCGTTCAACCGGCACATCTTCTGGTCGGACTGGGGCGATAGCCCGCACATCGGCAAGGCAGGCATGGACGGGTCGAACAGCGTGGTGATTATCCACGACAACCTCGGCTGGCCCAACGCACTAACGATTAGTTTTGAGACAAACGAGCTTTTCTGGGGCGACGCGCGGGAGGACTTCATCGCTGTGAGTGACTTGGAGGGAAAGAACCAACGACTGCTGCTCGGCCGAAACATAAATCCGTCGCTGAACCTTCACCACATCTTCGCGATTGCCGTGTGGGAAGACCGGGTCTACTGGTCCGACTGGGAGACAAAGTCGATTGAATACTGCAACAAGTACGACGGGAAGAACTGCTCAACGCTGATCACAACAATTCACCGTCCAATGGACCTCCGAATTTTCCATCCCTACCGGCAGATGCAGCCAAAGTCTGGGAATCCCTGCGAAAACGCTGGCTGCTCGACGCTGTGCCTTCTCTCCCCCGATGCTCCGTATTACAAGTGTGCGTGTCCCAACAACTTCATCCTTGACACGGATGGAAAGTCGTGTAAGGCGAACTGCACAGCTGCGCACTTCGAGTGCGTGAACACGCACAAGTGTATTCCGTTCTACTGGAAGTGTGACACGCAGGATGACTGCGGCGATGGAAGCGACGAACCGGAGTCCTGCCCGGTCTTCCACTGCGAACCGGGTCAGTATCAGTGCTCGAATATGAAGTGCATACACCCGTCGGCCATTTGCGATGGCCAAAATCAGTGTGGCGACAATTCTGATGAGCAAAATTGTGAGAAGTTCACCTGCTTCGAGAATCATATCAAGTGTGAGCCATTTGGTAACAGTTCGGCTTTCTGCATCGATCGTGTGAAAAAGTGCGATGGAGTGCGGGATTGTCCGGGAGGGGAGGACGAAGCTGGATGCACGGCGTTGGTCTGCAAGAAGGATCAGTTCCAGTGTGGAAATAATCGTTGTATGCCGTACGTTTGGGTGTGCGATGGCGACATGGACTGCCCTGACAAGTCGGACGAGGCAAACTGTGATCAGATCTCATGTGCACCAAACAATTTCGCGTGAGTGAATCGAGTGGGATGCAACGAATGTGTGATGGTAATGATTTCCTTTTTCAGCTGTGCTTCGGGTCGTTGTATTCCCATGACTTGGCAATGTGACGGCGAAGAGGATTGCCCGAATGGAGAAGATGAACCGCCGACGTGTCACTCGCTGAAGGAGGTTTGTGATCCTTCGTATTTCAAGTAAGTGATTGTGTGGAGTTTTTTATGTGGTGAAGTAAATGTGGGCTTTGGTTTTTAGGTGTAACAACTCGAAATGCATTCCTGGACGCTGGCGCTGTGATTATGAGAATGATTGTGGCGATGGAAGTGACGAGTTGAACTGTGAGATGCGGAACTGTTCGGAAAGCGAATTTAGGTATGTTAAACGATTGTGTGCTAATGAAAATAATAAATTTCGACGAAGTGCATAAAGTGTCGGCATCTTTGGAAAAAGGAAATATATTTAGTAGACTTTAACGCCAGGTACGCCTTACCTCGGGCTTATTTTAACTAGTCGAGAAGGGGAATTTTGTCATCCATAAAAGATGACCCAATTAATAGCAGTTTAGTTCCAAGCGGCAATCAGGGAGATTTTTAATGTGAAAACTGTCAAGGAGGTTTTTGCTGCATGCCTGACGTAAATCAGCCGAAGAAGACTTTTTTGTCTGCTGATGTATCAACCGCGAACTTTGTTCCGAACCCACAGATCTTAAATAAAATAAATTTCCAAGTAGTAACAGAGCTTAAGGCCTTTGAGAACATTCGCTCTCTAAAGTCGAATGTCATAGGTGTTCATGAGGTCCCTGTTTGTTCCATTAAAATAGTACTTTGCTGGATTATCGCTCCGTGTTAGCTATTCGCACGTTTTACCCTTTCTATTAAGCTCAGTTATTGACAGTATTGCAGTAATCTACTAACTTCCCAGTCGGAACATAAGCTTCTCTTTGCATTTAATGAGATTTAACGATCTCTTCCTATACAGGTAAAGCAACTAACTCGAACAAACAAATTGAAAAAAGAAATATTAAATCTGTTCACCTAATCATATTACATCTTATGTTTAAATCCTTTATCTCATCCCTATTCCTTTTCTCCTTTTTCCAGTTAACATCACCTTATTTCCCTGAAATTTAAATTATAATCAGATTCAGAACACAAATTAAAAAATCTTTACATGTACTTAAAAAACCCTATCGTCCTAATTGTGCGCCAATTAAAATTAAATTGAAATTGAGTTGAATTAAAATTTATTGAATTTAAGTAGAGTAGAACTCTTTTAGTTCTATCTTTTGGTCATACTTTCACTAATATCACGAAAAGACGTTATTGATTTGAGATTTATTCAATTGATTTTGTTTAATGACTTTATCTTAAATATTGAAATCTTAATATTTTTAATTCCTTGGTTTAAGGTTGTAACAAACTTTTGCGACCCCTAGGCTCCTTCAGTTTAAAATTTAGTGCAAGTCTTTGCCAGTCACTTGAAATCAACCAGATTTAGTTGGAATCTCCGTGACTTTAACAATTTTCATTGAAGCGTTTAGGACTTCAGTAATATTTTATCAGCTTATTATCTTAATTTCACTATCCAAAATTTTAGTCCCGAAAATCTCACTCAGAAACTCAATTTGCCAAGTTGTCAATTTGCTATCTTAATATGGGATGGAGTAAAAGAATTGTAAGCAATGTATCATTCTGACAAACAACGATCTTCAAATTGAGTTCTCGCACGTCAGCAAAAGAAATCTCATTAATCAAATGGCACAAAAAATCCCTTGGTGGAACTGATTAAAGTTCAATTAGGAACTTAAATCAGTCGTGAAATCTCGAAATGCAAAAAAAAGTCACCGATTCTTAGTCTCCTATGAGAATCATTCAGAAACTCGACGTATTATTGACACATTTTACAGTGGACCTCAATCCCATTCCACCAAAGTAATGATCACTCTGTTCTTTTGTCGGATTCTACCGGACATGTGAAATCAATTATTCACGTAAAATCCGCTCATGAGTGCGTTTTCTGAATGCTCTAAGCAACACCCACTTTCCTGATGAGTACTTAATTGACAAAATTACACACTTTACAGAAAAATCACTCAAATAGTAATTAATTTATAAGTAAGATACATTCAATCCATCGGTTTGTAAATTTGTTTGCCTCCCAACTATCCAGCTATGTATGCTACATTTCACTAATGATAATAATGGGATTTTACACATTTGACATTGCGCAATATTTACGTGTTTAACAATCAGATGGTTTAAGCAAATAATTGTAAAAAAAGATATCCCTTGTTCTGGATCGCCAAACAAAGAGTTAAAGCGGTTCCAGCTCATCTTCTTTTGATTTTGTTCACCCTCATAACGATAACTTATGGAGAAAAAGACAAACTTTGTTCCAATTTCCGACGATGACGATAAATTTAGAGGGTTCTACGACATTCACTTGCCCTAATGGTTGCGAATGATCAACAAATTCCTACAATGTTGACAATTCAGAAAATCTTTCGAGCATTGTCTGTGCATCCCCACGACGAATGATCTCACATCGATGTGATTTCATGAATAGTTGAGATTTATAGAGCTCAGCCGATCATCGGCTCTTATAAATATCTTCGAATCCGAATCATTGTGCATCATTAGAAGTTTAGAAATCAAAATGAAAATCAGTGTAGTATCGATTGTTCTGGTGGTCGTTGGCTTTTGCATTGTGTGCAATGGAAGTCCTGTTCCTACATTTGGATTTGGTGGCGGAATTGTAGCTGCTCCGGTGATCAGACCTGTGTATACAATACCGTTGGTAGTTGCAGCGCGCCGGCCATTTGGATACGGAGGATATGGCGGACACGGAGGATTCGGTGGACACGGTGGTTTCGGTGGATATGGAAGACGCGGTGGCTTCGGTGGTCATGGTGGACATCGTGGACACAGACGAGGTGGTTCCTTTGGATACATATAGTGTGCTAAGGAATTCAAAGTTATTTTTGTGTTTCAAATTCAATTTAAAATGAACGATTAAAGAATCCTGAACTTGTTTAAAACTAAACGAAAGTGTATTTTTTGGTTTTTAAAACTGGATTAGGAGTGTTTTTGATGTACTTTATTTGTGGAGTTCGTCCAGAGATTAGGTCGATTTATGTAAAATAGGACATCATGTCCAGTCCGGAGTGTAATTAAAGTTGGAAGCGAAAGGTCTAATGATGTTTAGTTTCAGATTGTGGAGATGCGTGGCTTGTTCGCTGTATAAAAAGCGTATATCTTTAAATTCATGAAATGAGTCTCTGAATATTTTGCTAGAAAATAGCATGTTTGTTGTTCTTATTTTTGAATATATTAGGTGAAATGCGTATTTGTAATCGAAACTACGTTTTTAATCAATCAACTCCCTCAATGCTCATTGCTAATGTCTCGTGGTTCCTATTAGTGACGCGATGTTCAAATGGCTGCGTCGGCTGGCTTCGCAGTAGTTCTTCTCATGTTGCACTAAACGGGTTGCTAGGCCAATGCACGTAGATGCGGTCTCCAGACGATTCGATCCTCCTCCGTCGATTCTAATTCGTTAGGAAGTATGCCCAAGTGTAGCCAGGCGAGGTTTTGGGCTAGGGCCAATCATCTCATCCTGGGTCTGCCAAGCGGTTGCCTTCCTGACGCTCGCTTATCGCCTTTTTGGAAAGAAGGACAACCACCCAATCTGCTAATTTGCAGTCATCGCACCGCATTCCCAGGACTTCTTAACGGCACGCGAAAGCCATAAAACTCCCTCTTTACCCATTGCCTCAAGCATTTATGGCCGGATATCATTCAGACCGGCAGGCTTGGCAACTTTTGGCACTTCAAGTGCTAGAGTGATTTCCTTCATCATTGGACTATTCTCCTCCCTACTCAAGGAGGACGTTCTGAAAAGCTCAGTGCCCTGTTCGGAACTGAGCATTCCTTCATTCCGATTTTTAAAGACCTTGTTGACATTGACAAGAAGGCTGAAAACACTTTTTTTTTAAAAGCGCAATATTTGGGCTACACAGCACTTACTTTGAAAATAAGTACTCAATATTTCCTAACATTCAAGCGTAAAGCGACTCATTTCGTTCGGCGGAGGTATGATTTCTGTCAAGATTTGGAACAGGAAACAGTTGTTTCTGCTGTTTGAACAGGCAACCCATGATTTAAACAGAAACCACTAGATGGATTACCCTTTTCAAATACTAAATGGCAACTGCATCAAATGGGACTTCCACAAAACTAAAACAGAAATTTTGTTTCCCGTCACATCTCTGCTATAAGCGCTCCTAATCGCCGATGTTCAGCGTGCGATTTGAAAATTGCAGATTTGTTCTAGACATCCATAGGCAGGTACATTTTTTCAAATCATAAAGGAATACAATTGGTTGTCGTCTTGTCTTATGGAGTTTGGACACTTTATTATGCGAAAGTTTTAAATGCAGCGCAGAAGATTGAAATACCGCATTTAGCTATGCTATGTTTTCTAAACTAAATTAATGTAAAGGAGATCGTTCTTAGCTACTTACTCTGATGCTTCTGATAAATAAGTTTCTTCTTTGGTATCTTTTTTAACATAGCCTCTTTTCATTTAGATGCGGAACTGGAAAATGTATCAAACATGATCAACGCTGTGATGGAGAAATTCATTGCGACGACAATAGTGATGAGATCAACTGCAACATAACCTGCAAGGAGAATCAATTCAAATGCGCTGCCTTCAATACCTGCATCAACAAGTAAGTTATTCTAAGTTTGGACAGACAGCTTGACCAAGTTAATTTCCTTGCAGGAGTTACCAATGCGATGGAGACGACGACTGCCCCGACGGATCAGATGAGGTCAATTGCACATGTCCACCCGACCACTTTAACTGCGCCAATGGCAAGTGTATCATGAGTCGATGGAAGTGCGATGGTTGGGATGATTGCACGGATGGCTCTGATGAGAGTTTGGAAACATGCGCCGATATACCTTGTCACGCAAATGCCTTCAAGTAAGCTTCTTGATCATACATTAGATTGGTCTTACAGAATTAACCTTTCACTTAGGTGCAACAATCGAAAGTGTATTCGGAAGTCTGCTCTGTGTGATGGTGTCAATGATTGTGGCGATCGAGAGGATGAAGCTCCCGAAGTTTGTGCCGCGCTCCCGAAATGTAGACATGACCAATTTCAGTGTGAGAATGATGATTGCATCTCGAAGATATTCCGTTGTGATGGTAAGATTAAAAAGTGGCTTCAGAACTTGTGAGACTGTGAATCCTCTCATTTAGGTCAGTACAACTGCATCGATGGCTCCGACGAGATGAATTGTCAACCTCCGGTGTGCGGATTCGGAACGTGTTCTCAAATTTGCATAGAAAAGAAGGCGGGACATTATAATTGCAAGTGTACCGATGGATATCAGAAGGGTCCGAAGAAGAACGACACTTGTATGGCGTCTAGTCCAGACCAGATACTCCTGCTTGCGTCCGAACAGGAGTTCCGGTTTATTCTGCCGGAGAAGCAAGAGGGCACCATTGTGGTGGGATTCTTCCAAACGGACAGCATAAAAATCGACGTCTTTGACATACTCATCCGTCCAAAGGACACTTTGCTGTTTTGGATCGACTCTCATCACGGCAAGGTGCACACGATGAAAATCGCCACCCCGTCCAGTGATATTCGGCATGAAACCACTCGTTTCAAGAGAGATCTTAAGGAATTGACTGCCTTTGATGTAAGTGAGAGTACGAGGGTATTGTGGATCAACCATCAAGATCGTCTTTTTCTTTTTAGATTCCCTCGCTTGACGATCCTAAGTCCCTGGCTGTGGACTGGGTCACTCACATGGTCTACATAATAGACTCCCGACACAACGAGATCATAGCCACGGACATCGATGGCAAAAAGTACCTCTCACTGGTGTCCACGGGAATGAATCCAACCGACATCGTCCTGGAACCCGAATCACGCATCATGATTTGGTCAACTTTGGAGAATGGAATTCTGGTTGCCTCGCTCGACGGGACGAACAAGAAGAGCCTCGTTGAGATAGACGTCGGCTGGCCGATTAGTCTATCGATTGACTACCCCACGGGACGTCTCTACTGGGCCGATTATCGCAAGGGAACCATTGAGACTTGTCGGCTGAATGGACGGGACCGCAACGTCGTTCGGAGGTTCTCGAATAAGGAAAAGCCCCAGAAGATCGACGTGTTCGAAGACTATTTGTACATCAAGCTTTACGATCAGAGCATCATTAAGATGAACAAATTCGGAAATGACAATGGGACGTACTTGTTGAAGGGCTACCGGTCGTCGGACATTGGAATCCTGCATCCTTTGAAACAAAACAAGAATAGTAAGTCTAGTTTTTTGTTTAGGACTGTTGTTGTTGTTTGTGGCATCACAATGGGCATAGTCTGGCCTAAGTGTGGCTGCAGCTTTTCTGCAGCCGGCCACATCAACTTACCTATCTTAAGGCTGAGCTGTGAATAATGAGATTTCTTCCAAACAGTTACAAATCCATGTGCCAAGGATCCATGTAAACCGAAGCGTGCCCTCTGCATCTTGTCTTCCGAGAGCCACACTGGGTACACTTGTCTTTGCCCGAGTGGTCTGGTTATGGTGGTAAGTTCGAGTTTTGTTTCTTCATTTAGTCCTCCCTTATCACTTCTCATCATTCACAGAAGGATGAGTGCAAACCTCACATGGAAGTCCCAGACTATTGTCCGCTGAAGTGCTACCTCGGCACGTGTAAAGTCATCGATCACGTTCCCAAGTGCGTCTGCCAACCGCAATTCGAGGGCGATCTTTGTGAGCATTATCGCTGTTCCGGGTACTGCATGAATGGAGGATTGTGCGCAGTGGGAGCCGTCCTACCAAGTTCCTCGGAGCCTCCGCCATTGAAATGTACGTGCCCACCCGGCTGGGCAGGTCCCAAGTGTGAGACATCAGTTCCAGAGTGTCAGAGTCGCTGCCACAACGGAGGATCGTGTTTGATAACCGAAGAGGGCATGCATTGTACCTGCCCTGACATGTTTGTTGGTGAAAAATGCGAGCATTGCGCCAACCTCACTTGTGAGAACAGAGGAATCTGCCGGGAGACGGTCACTGGAACAACGCAATGCGATTGTCCGGATGGGTAAGTGAGGAAATGCACAGAAAGTTTGATCTGGCTGATTTGATCTATTGTTTAGATTCACTGGCAAGCGGTGCGAAACAAACGTGTGCGATGGTTTCTGTAAGAACAACGGATCGTGTACGATTGGCAACAAGGGCGGTCCGCAATGCGAGTGTCGTCTGGGATACTTCGGAGAGCAGTGCGAGTCGGAGTCATGCAACGATTACTGCTTGAATGGTGGCTCATGCACAGACCGTGGGCAGCATTTAGTTTGTGCCTGCATGGAACGATACGGTGGAGATCGCTGCGAGACCGACCTCTGCCAGACATCGAGGCCACCAAGATGTGAGAAACAAAACCGCTATTGTAATACCTCTGTTCAAACATCTATTTCTCCTTTTAGTTTGTGATCAATCTCTGATCCCGTCTCGGAATCCCTGCACGGGGATCATTTGCCAAAACAGTGGCACATGCCACGTCATCAAAGGAGTGGCCATGTGTAACTGCACGGGTCAGTGGAATGGAAATCTTTGTGAGGTAAAAGTTAAAGAAACTCAAAAAAATCTCCTTTTAAACTTCGTTTCTTCATTGCAGAAACCCATTCTGTACGAAAACCCGTGTGTTGGACACTGCAGGAATAACGGCATCTGTCAGTTGGATGCCTACACGGTGCCTCACTGTACCTGCGTGGCCGAATGGGAAGGCAGTCGATGTGATAAACCACCAAAGTGTGTGAATGAGTGTGGCGTTTGCCTCACGGGTAGCTTTATAAATGAATGCCTGTAAGTGAAATCAAAAGTGATTTGTCCACATGGAATTGTTGATCTCAAATTTATATTTCAGATGCACTGATGGACGCATAGCAGCATGCATATCAATTGGTGCTGATGCACAAGGAGTAGCTCAACAGCAGTCAGCGCATGTCTTGACGATGCTCAGCGTCTTACTGGCTATCGTTGTTTTGCTGATTGTCATGTTCGGAAGTGCCATGTTCTTCTTAAAGTAAGTAAAGGAGTCTTGGAAGTGCTTGGATCTTGACTGAAATTTTTTCATTTTTTGTAGAAAACGAAAAATAAGTCAACCGTTCTCGCATGCGAGACTTACAGACAACGTAGAAATAACGAATCCCATGTACAGAGGCGATATCGATGAAACGCCAGCATTCGTGAATGAGGATGATAAGGTAAGGAATAAGACGGTTCTGGACATGTGCCACATTTAAAATTTCTGTCGTTCTTCTGTAGGGAAACTTTGCTAATCCTGTTTATGAATCCATGTACGCTGGCGCGATAGCCGAGCCCTCTGTATCACAGAGTGTCAGTACGGCCCCCGACGAAAGAAAGGGCCTACTCCAGCACTCTCACGATGACACAACGATACCAGATATTCTTTGATTATCGACCATATTCGAGGTCGAGTAATGTTCAAGTCCTGGTCAACAAAAAAAAAACATCACTTACCTATGGCATCTGCAAGCAAATGCAAACAAAAAGAAAACGAATTTAGTCTATTTTAATTTTTTAATTTCTACTGTTTCGTATATATATAAAGCTAAAGTGAATGAAATAATTCAACATATATGTATATCTCGACTAACTTATCAATTTAGTCGTCGATCGTCTGGTTAAACATTTGTGTACATAGATTTTTTTACCGAAAAACCAGAGAAGAAAAAAAGTTTTTTATATCTAAAGAAAAAAAAAAAAAAAAGAAAGCACCATAAAGTTAAGTTTAATATTTTGTAATGCGAACAAAGAAAAAAAAAAGATCTGACTGTGTATTTAAGCTCAAACTTTATAATTTAATAACTTTTTATTTTTATGTTTGTTTACTTGTATTTTTAGGTAAATAATTTTTTAAACAAATTGAGATTTATAAAATATTTTTTTTTATTTATAAACACATAAACAAAAGCAATCATAAACATTACGTAGATCACATGTGCAGCTTTGTTTTGTATTAGTTTCGTGATTATTTTGCAGCTTCTATTAGAACTCTTTCTCTCTCACCACATCATCATAATGAAAATAAACAAAAAGCAATTAAAACTCATTCTATTTTTTAACTCATCTCAATAGTTTTGAAAGATTTTTATAATAAGAAGATCGCACAATCAATTTAATTGTAAAAAAGTAATAAAAAAAGAAACAATTGAACTGAACTCAATTTGACACTTTCTTACAAAGGTTGTTTTAATTTTTGTGTTGGTTTTGGGGATTTCAGGTCAAAGATTTGGTACTTTTGGGAAGAACAAGCCGCCGAAGGCAAGCCGCCAAGTTAAAGCAGATTCTATTTTTTGTTCAGGCAGTAGGTTGAAAGGTACAGCCATCGTAATGATTATATGCAATGTAGTATGTATTTTGGACAAGTACACGAATGTAATGAGGATCCCGAGTCCGAGCGTCGAACCACTGTGAGAAAAGTGGCTAAACTAGCTAGCTAAATCCCGCTTTTAGTCATCAGGGCTAAGATCTCTTCAAACTGCTTTAAAATAACAATCCACAAAACTCAAAAAGATATCGCAAGATAATTTTATTTTTCTTTACGAGCAACTGATCAAAAGAAAGTCCAGCCGATAAATTAGGTATCCCACATTGCACCAATTGGTGTAGCTATAGAAATATATATATACTTTTTTATGCCTGCCCAGCATTAAATAAAGACAGACAGGGGGTACTCTATGAAGTCTTCGATTCTGAAAGATGTTAAGAAACGAATGTCTGTCTTAAACCCCACAGGCTTAAAGTCATCTCATCCACTCATGGAAACGCTGCACAGTTGGGCAGCTTATATGGGACAGCCTTAATTGATTCAAAAATCTGGATCTAAGATTTAGTGTTACCAAGTTATTTTAGCAAGTTATTTTAAGCAAAATTATAGCAACTAATTGAAATCCACACTTTTAATGCGAAAAGAGAAAAGGAATAATTGGTGTGAGTTTTAGGTAACCGTAGCTTCGGTCACATTTGCAAATTTCTTCTTTAAAGTGGAATCGAAAGCCTCAAGCATTTACTTTATTTGGGTTTTTGGATTAATTCGTAAGACAAGAGTCTTACTTGAAGTTCTTTCTTTTAACTTGGAGTAAAAGTAATTTTCCACTTGTTTACACGACTAAGTTTTTGTCGTGTACAAAATGTCGTCTGTAATATCCAATAAAAAAATCTCCTTTTTTAATTTGAAATTTTCTAGATCAAGTGTTTTAAAAAAATAGCTTAACAAATTGAAAACGGAACTCTTAAAAAAAAGTTGAGAACGAATCCTCTATATTATTTTTTAGGATCCATACGATGTGTGTCGTTATATGGATCCCAAAGAAATATTTTATTCCAACAGACTAGGGGTGAGCTCCTTGTCACATAGCTCGCCAACCATCGCTACGTTCCTCAACCACCGCTACGCTCGCTCCGGTGTTTTTATGAAAGAAAATATTGTGATGTCGGAATAATTTTTGAATTAATTTCATAGTTTCACGCAAATAAAAAAAAAACTGGACGAAGTTTTTTTTGGTCCCATGAAATTCGAATTATCGAGAGTTTACTATACCTACAAATAATAAAATATTTTTGCAAGGCCAGACCGTAGACAGCTTCGAGCTTTTAACTAAGGGCCGTCAATTATTTCCATTGAGCCTTTTAGGTATTTTTTCGTAAAATGTCTAATTGGGAATTGACGAAACACAGTAGACCCTCACGAATAGAATATAAGCGCAGCAACTCAAAACAGCAACCAGTCATTATTTAAAAGTTCTTCTTTCTTGGGACTTTCTTGTGTTGGGATTGAAATGAATTTTATAAAATGTTACCATGTTACAATGGTACAAAATGCAGTGAATTTAAGAGGTTTCTGTTCTCAACCAGCGGAGTTGTTATTTTCCTTTTAGGTTAAAAATTGATTGGTAAATTATTATGCAAAGACTTCATCAGAATATCCCCGCCAAACCGTGTAATTTGAATCGTTGATCCACGCTCATAAATCAGAAACAAGGTAAGGGGTCACATGCGTTTCGTAGTTTTAAAAAATTGTTCTTCTTGGCTTATTAATTTCTACATCTCGCTACTATCCTAAATTTTCAGGTCGATTCGAATTCGAAAGTTCCAGAGATACAGCCTTGGAAAGGTGCGCCCTCAAAGCCTAGTAGGTAGGCTACTCAAAACTTTAAGCTCGTTTTTCTCAAATTTGCGTTTTCAAAGATGGTTGCCAAAAGTTCTCGAAAACTACTCAACCAATCTAGATAAAATTTTACACAGGTCTTCGAGATACAATTCACGAGAACTTGAACAAAGGATTTTTTTCCAATCATAACTATTTGAAAAAAAAACGTTAAGCAAATTTTACTAAAATTTGCATTTTTTTGTAAGAAGGGGTGCAAAAAACCAATTTTCACTTTTTTTTTAAACACGATTTTTTTCAATTCAGATGTCAACGCGGACGCACCTTTTTTTCTGACGGGTCACCGGTAATGATTATATTTTTTATATATAAAAAAAAGACACGCTCTTAATTATTTGAAAATTGGCTGCAATTTCTTGTGGTGTCACCCGGTGATACATTTACATTTTACTTTATTTTCAAAAAGACGGAAGTCCACCATCTTGTACTGGACGAGAAAATGTCTGTAAAAAACATCTTATTAGATTGATTACCCAAATTGTTGGAACTTTATCCATATCCAATCATAAGCAAAAATCTGCGAATAATATACTGTCCTGCCTGTTAGGAATAAACCCGTTGGCTACAAAGCCTTGGATACTTTGAGTACATGAACACTCAGCTACAAGAGTTTTCCAATCCGAGCGTATTAGCTCAGGGAGACCAAAGAAGGAAGACGCTTAAGGCGCTGCAAGCCTGATGAGATGAAGTAGCTTAGGAGTTGGATGTGGCCTTAGATCATCTACTTTTTTTAAATATTAGAAATGCAGAGCGGCCCGTACATGCTTCAACTGTTTATTAGCTGTTATGTTACCGGCTGGAAGGACTCAGTTTTCGAGCGTAATAATCTCAGAAGGAATACAACACAATAATTCCTACAAGCTTGGCGTATTTAAGCTTATTTTAGCTTATTTCATAATTATGATCCAGCCAGAGGATTTTGACACTGTATGCAACCGTTTCATCTTTCTTCAGTGTCGTTAAAGGGGTTGTTTTTGATTTCGCTATAGTGCTACCGAATTAGTGATAGTGATTTTCATTCTTTGAGTCGGGGTATACATTCTTTTTTGCCAGTGCGTTTACTTAATTGTTTCCCCTAAAACCTTGGTGTCCATTAACCTAATAGTCTGAGTCCTTGTTTGAAATCTGTTGGATCGAGCAATATGAATGTAAACACGTTTTTAAAATAATTGTGCTGCTGGTTAGTGATTTAATTTGATTCAGAAGATATAGCAACATATCCACGTCGTTGTAAACTTTATAAGAAGTATTAAAAAACTGGATTTTACACAGTCCTCTTCTCAGTTTTGACTGGCGAATTTCGTAGCAAATAAGCAGATGTGTAACGCATTTCTTGCAGGACCCTAAAACAATCTCTGGTAATTTTGTGAACCGGCTTCTTGTCCAATTCTTGACTGATGGCACACGAAAACAAAAGAACAGCTTGCCGAAGTGTGTCCGATCACGTGCTACGGGAGATAGCCCCTACCTACGGAAATACGTAATTCAATTTTTGCGACAACTCCCGGTACCGGCTGTGAGAGAGAGAGTACTCCTCAGTCTATTATTGTAAAAACGATTTAAGAAACCAGTGCCACGTTCGTTCGTAGAAAGGGGGACAAGACACAGATGGACATTCAGAGTACCTGGGATACAACGGAAAAATCTCCTCAATGTGTCTCGCTTGCTTGACTCACGCCGCCGAAGCGTGGCGTCCTTTTTCTTTCCCATTTTCTTAGATTTTAAAGGACACTCACTCTATTACAACGACCATCCCCGACTTGCACACCTTTCATGCTCAAGCGCTCAAACCCTCCCAAGAAAGTTTCTGAAAGAAAATTTCACACGCGATAACGCCAAAGCCGAGGTCGATGCCGTCGTACGTACGTCGCGTCGTCGTCATCGTCGTGTTTACAGAACTAGAAGAGGTCCCCTAATTGTAATATTCCCTTCTTTTGGGGTGAACTTTGATTAGCGACAGATGTTTACTGTGTGTGAGGATCTTTGGATTGGAAAAAAAGAGGGGACAACAATCATCCCCTTTGTAAAGAAAAAAAAATATTATTTCTTTACGATTGCGATGCGACGGAAGGAAGGAACTTGCAGAAGGAAAGGTAAAAAACGGAGGAAGAAAAGAAGCGAGGAAGGAAATTTAGTAAAATTCGGAAATAGTCGTGTGTGTGCGGATATTTTTAGTAGTGAGAGTCGAAAAAGAAGTGAAGGGATGTAAAAGTGACGGGAATCTCGTCACCCTATTATTCAAAGTGAACTGGATGTGGGAACCAGGTATGATCAACTTCATTTTAGAATTGTTTCAGGATGAGGGACTTGTGAGGTTTTTTTTCAGTGGAAGGAATCGACCCGATTTTAATTATGCTGCCAGAGGATGGAGGTCTTTGTTGAGGAATGAGAAGTAACAGAAGCATATTTTTTTTGCTAAAAGGCGATAATGGTGGTGAAAGGGGTGTAATGTAAAGATCGAAAGGATGGAATGGTTTCATTAGCTGACGCGAGATGAGGTCATTTTACTGAAGTCTTCTGAAGATGTCACAATCGTTTAATGGTGGTTATTTGGTTCGAAAGTCTATGAACGAGTGACAGTGGTATAGATTTTTGACCAGACTGGATTTTTAACTCATCCTGAAGAGAGTCAAGAAGTCGGGGATGATGAAACGAAAACCTTTAGACCGAATAGAAAGTAAGATCTAGAAAAACAAAAAGACAATTTGCGACAGTGATACAGACAGACAAAAGTGTAGACTTGTTGACAAAATGCAGAGAATTAGAAACGGCTACTTTTCTCTTCATTTTTTGTTCGCAATATTTTGTATTTAAGGGCACATAAAAAGTAACTTTACATCTTGAAAAACCTATACAGAAAGTTTATAAATTTATCTAAGTTTTAATTTCAACGGTAAAGTAAAATAATTATGATCCATGAAAACAAAACAAGTGAGGTTAGAGCTGGCCAAAGAATTAGAAAAGGATAGAAAAAAAATCGTGTTAGAAAATCTGGAAAAATTGTTAGTACAGTAAACTCTCGATATTTCGAACCTCTATAATTCCAAAACCTACGTAAAAAGCCCCCTAAAAAACCTTTGTAAATCGAAGAAAGCAAAATAATATGAAAGCCTCTATAATTCAAAAATGCTACAGAGCTCGTATCTGGCAATACATCATTTGAAAGGTCTTGACATAACCTACAAAACGACGCTATGCATGATTAGTTTGGATACGAGCTCTGTAGCGCTTTGTACATAGCCGGAAAATTCAAAAGACAAAAAGGCGGAAGGGAGATATTTGACAACCTAATATTTTAGATTTTTGGACCCTCTATATCTAGGCGCCAATTGTCATTCCCCACCATCAATAATCTCGCCCTTACCTTCCATACAATTTCTCCCACAGTGGTTCTGCCATCCCTAGAAGTCGCCCTAGCTTCGCTCCCAGCGATGTTATTAATCCCCATACAGCACTAGTGTACATCGCCACTGGCCATCAGATCGTTTCTTTCCCAGGAACCGAAACCCAACTGCGCGTGCACGTCGGTCTACTCACACTCCGCCGGAATTGCCTCCCCCATCAAACACCCCTGACAACGTTTCGAACGATTGAAATTGACACTGCGACAAGTGACCCCAACTGCTGGAGGCAACCAATCGGGGCCCTCTCGACGCGGTCTCATTACGGATCACCGCAAACAACGTAATCCCTACTTCCGATTTGACACAGAAAACAAAACCAGGGGAAGCAATCGCTTGCTAACCCTAAAAATTGTTTCACCCGCGCGTCCGTTTCTGTGTGTGTGTTATGTTCAACCTCCTCTCTTTTAACTCAAGTGATGGAATGCCTGTGCCTGAGAATCTTAATCATCCATTCCGATGGAAGTGAATCGTTTTTAAAAACGAAAACCATCGCACGACAGACGCGTGTGTTTTCATTTTTATCACTGCGAGAGAGAAAGTATCGGTGATGAAATGCATTCTACCCTCAGTTATCCTCGTCCCCACACACACACACATCCATGAATGCAGGCGCACCCGGAGATAAAGGAGACGAAAAAAAAAAACAAAATTCCCACAGTCTATGAGATATACAAATGTATCTGCAGGGAAATGTTCCCATAGATGGATATTCTCACATATGGCAGGCGGAGATGCATGGGAAATGAGTGAATGCAAACCAAACGCCTTGAGGTGAACTGCGCCGGCTACGTGAGTGGTGTGACCACAATTGTCGTCGGGTAGTTTATGAACTCAATTGTCGTTTGAGTGTGTGGTGTCCATTGAATTGATGTCATTAATTCGAAATTTCATTTTTTCCTTCTTCAAAACTGAGTCAGGGAATGACATCAGCAGAAAACGGGTTGCACTGGGAATATAAGGTGTATAGCCAATTAACTTAAAAGTACTTCGATACCGTTTAAGAGTTTCATTTCATTAGGATCATGGATATTTCGTAGATGTTTTCGTTTCAATGTTTAGTACCCATTGAAATTGCACAATGTTTAGTGCACATAGAAAAGAAAAAGATTTTCACTCTGTCGAAGGCCATGTGTCTCTTTATCCTGTCAATAGTCGTCTTCAATATTTTTGAAGGCTTTGTATTGCGACTAAATCCTTCTTAGACTCCTTCATATCGAATTTTAAAATTCGAAAACAAACCAAATTCACTTCAAGTCCAATAACTGAATTTGAGTTGTGATGATTTAATTTCAATCCTTTTCCTACTTCTGGCGAAAACAGAGAAAATGTAGACGTAAATGTTGCCTCCTTCATAGAATCCTAGCCCTTCTTTCGTTCGTAAAGCCTACTCATAATGAATTAAGAAAAAAGGCCGAAGAAACGCCTCGAGCTTAGATCTTATACAGAAGTACAGTACCTCACAAAATTGAGCATCATAATTTTTGTTTCTTTGTCTCAAAAAAAGTCATTTATGGACAAGACAGACGTATTTCCACTAAAATATTCAAAAATAAAAACAACAAAAAATTTCACTGGACATGATATTTTCTAACAAAATATTTTGCTAGAAAAATCAAATAAAAACACTTCATTTTTGTGGGTGCATGCTCAATTTTGTGAGGTATTGTATATCGTAATCTCCCCTTCTCTGATTTTGCACTTTTTATGAATTTTATAAATATTCTCAGTAATCTCTTACACATTAAAAAAAAAAACTCTATTGCGGTTCATAATTCAAATAAGAAAACCACAACATTCCTATTACAGCTAATCATCATTCACTTAATCACTTCATACGTCCGAAATAAAACTCACTAAAAAATCGGCACAGATTTCGAATAAAAATTTACGCATTCCACTGCGACTCTGCGTCGTCCTTGCGACGAACCATAAAAAATACACAAACAAAAAAAAAAAAAAAACACTCATATGCGAAGATCTCTGGGTCTTCACTCCTTCTCTTGGTCAGAGATGAAATTGAAAAACAATTTATTTTATTCCCACGACCGAATTTTTCTTCGTCTTCTTCTTTGAACGGCATTCTCAACCAAACCCGGACTCTAAAGGAATAAAAATTCAATTGGGTTTTTGTTTTTGTAAACATTTCATCTTCAGTATTGGAATTTGTATCTTCCCTATTTTGTTAGGTTGGATCTATCGGAAGCTTAAATATCAATTTGTTGTGGTAAGAGCAGTCAACAAAAGAGTTGCAACGTTCATGAATTTGAGATGATATTTGTAATGGGACGTTTCTTAAAGGCGTCTTTTAGCAATTAACCAAACAACAAAGAAAAACCTGAAAGTTTTTGGTCGATGCATGGTGGCCCATTTCGCTAATTTGGAAAAACTTAATTCAAAAATAAACATCGTTGAATGAATGAAAATTGTTTGGAAACCATTCAAAACATACTATATTTTATAACATACAGGTAGACATCAAGCAAGTACATACAGTGAACCAATAAAATAATGGGACACCCACCACAACCAGGTTTTATTTGCAATATCTCAGCCAATTTTTAACATATCAAAATAAATTAAATTGCAGATTAATCTACGACTCATAATACGATCTTGGCATAATAAGTTTGTTTGTAATAGATTTCCTTTGCTGCGCAGAAAAAAAAAATAAAGTAAATATACTTCAATTTCAATAGCCAAACAAACAATGGGACAGTAACTCTTAACTCTACCAAATCAAAATAAAACCAATTCATATGAAATTTTATATTTTGTGTAATTTCCTTTCATTTTCTATTGACTAACATTGTTTTTTTTTTCAATGGTCAGAAAATATTTTTTTTCAATACACTTTTGACTGTCTTTAAGGACAATAAGTCTTACTGTTAATATCTTATCCGTTTTCTCGGTTCTCGTTATTATGTGTCCCGGAAATGCTCGATAATATTGACCGGCAGTGTTTAAGGAGGATTTGTAATACATTTTGTGTATTCCAGATTAACCAGTGCTCCCTTATTTTGGCTACTTGTCAAACCAAAGCTTTTGTGTTTTCGGTGAGATTCCAATTGACAAAATGTGGACGAAAGGATAAGTTCAATGCCAAAAACGGCTATATGTGTTCAATTAAATTTACAAATGAAAAGCATGCACTTAATTTGCCAACACGAGTTGCTTAATTACTGCCCCAAAAATGCAAGAACATTAAAGGATGATGCAGTACCAGCGGAAAATCTGCCACATTCCAGTGCTATCGACAGCAGAAAACAGGAGTTAAACAGCAAATCGGCTACTGCATGCTGCTTAAATCCTTTTATTGTAAAAGCTTTTTAAAGATGTAAAATGTATTTTAGGCTAGAAAATAGGAGAAATAAGAATTAGAATATAATATAAGAATAATAAGAATTCGTTTCAATAGAATCTATGAGCAAAAAGAAAATTGATCCGAATGGGTTCATAGGGTATGTGAATTTTTGTTAATTTCAATAGTAGATTAGATTAGATCGATTTTCCATTGACTTCACTTAGCTGCAATTTATATGTGAATATATGTCCAAAAAGTCATTATAGTATGTCATTCAATACTATATTAAATTGTCTTGTAAATATTAATAAACACTGAACATTTTAAAAACTGAAACATTTCACTTATTTGCTTCATAACCAAGGTTTTTTATTTGATTTCTGATCCAGAAGGAAAGCATGTATTCACTTACAACATGCAATTTTAATTCACGACGAAGGTATTCACATGACGTCACACAAATTTGACAGATGGAGAAATATATTACAGTAGAACCTCGAGTATCCGGACTAATTGTTGCCGATACGCACCGCTTAACTGAAAATCCGGTTAATCAAATGTATAAAGGAAAACGGTTTTTGCACATTTTATTGCATAATACCTAATGATACTAATGTTTATTTATTAAAAACTAATAAATAAAGTACATACTAAACTGATTTGCCTAAAATACATTTTTAGTAACCGTCATTTGATGTAAGTCAGTTTTTCTCTTAATTGTTGCTACATTACTAGTTCTTGGGAAATTTACAGTATCACACACTGTTTTCGAACCAGGGGTGTTTCTAGTGGCTGGGGTGTTTAAATATGAAGTCTAAATATAAATCTGTTTTCTAAATCGACGTTTTTTCTATCCATCTTCTTGCTTTCTTATGCTAGATGAATGACTTGTGTCTTTATTAGCTGCTGCCAGTCTTTTTAGTCACTTAAAGGAGTTACTTCGTCTTTTGACTTACAGTTGATTATCCGGACTAAACTAAAAACTAAAAGACTAAAATACTAAACAATTGACTATAAGTCAAACGATAAAGTGACTGCTTTATATGACTAAAAAATGACTAAAGGTGACTAAAAAGAATGACTAGTTTAGTGACTTATAAGTCAGAATATCCAAGATGCTTGGTGACTATATTTTTGAAGTCAATGTCGTAAGACTAAGTCATAGCTTATATTCAAAGGATTTTGCCAATTGCCTGAGACTTATCTGACCAGTCATCGCTTATGAGTGTGTTTCGAATTTTAGTCCGGATAATCACGAATCCGAGGAGGTCCGGATAGTCGAGGTTCTACTGTACCTTCTATTCTGTATATCGTGAGTCGTAAGTATTAATCTATTTGCCGCAGAACGAAATCCTCCCCGTGAGAGTAATCAATACAGGTCAGCAGCACTATTTAAATGTGGTCAGAGCAGGCTTGAAACTGAGTTGCGATTTCGTTCGGTACTAATAAAAGCAGTTGAATGAATTAATGAAGACACTATCAATGATAACGAATTACAGTTGACTCCATCTAAGTCGAACTGCCTTGTCGAATTTTCCTCTAACTCGAACTTTTTTCGCCATTTCTTAGGCATTTCCCTTCCCAATTTTCCATATAAAAACAATTCTCTAAGTTGAACTCCCTCTAACTAGAACTAATTTTGATATCCCGTAAAAATTTCGACTAAGAGGAAGTTGACTGTACTTTTGGCCCCAATTGAATAATGTGAACGTGGACGACATCCGGTTGTCCAGTAGGCCGTCATATTGAATATTGTGAACAGAAGATTTGATAGTAGGGCTTTGACTTACGGGGCTGGCGTAAATTGGATACCAAGATCGTGCGATCTTGTCTGCAAAAAGCCGGAGTCGAATAAAGGTTTCAAAGTCGATATAACCCAGCGTATCGGTTTGGCGAAGTTGCCATAAATTCGACCTTACTCATCCACTGTGCGGGGGCGTTGCGGTCATTTGAACGATCTCATTTTCATTTCATTTTCATTTGTTTAAACAATAGTACTTACAATAGGAAGGTTATAGAAATCTTATAAACCATACAGATTTGTATACAAGGATCAACATACCATAACCCACCCTTATTGGTAAAACCCCTTTTATACAAATGAATATCTGGCAACCGCACCACTTAAGAATGACTCAACGAACCACGTTTTTACACGCCTGTTAAAGCCTCAATCAGGTTGACAAAAAAAGACGTCTTTTTTTTTAGACGACTGATCGTGTTTTTCATTATTCCTTGTTGTAGAATACAAATAATAAAAAAAATTGTCTTCTGAAATCTGGCAGAGTTCTGTGTTACCAAGCGCCCGTCCGTCCGTCTGACCATCATTCGGTGTGAACGCCACGATCAGAAAAATCAACCGATCATATAGCCAAAGTGTGACCAGATTTTGCCATTTGTTTCTCCACTCTGCACCCCACCGACCAAGACAGCTCCCTTTTGGATCTCCTACGGGCTGAGAACCAAAGAACAAGAACTCGGACAGGTCTCCTCTGTTTTCACGGTTCACACACCGGCATGCCTCTCATTCCCCGCAAATTACGTTCATTTATCCTTTTCCATCGCACTCTGCGTCGAATCGTTTTGCAATAATTCTCGTCGCCGTCACCGTCATCGTCGTCGTCGCCAATGGACGCTCACTTCGTCCCACTTTAGTCGTTGGTCGGCTGCCGTAAGACTTTGCATTCGATGTATCGGAATGGCCAGATGACTGCTGCTGCTGCTGCTAGGACCTGCGACGGACGGCAAGGAGTGCATTTTAACATGAAGTTTCCCACACTTCCATTAGTCGACGCTGACGCTTACGATGACGATGAGGATGACGACAGAACGCAGACCACTCGCACACACACACACACGCTAGTTCTCTCTCTTTCTCTTCCTCTCGCTTCTTCGCGTGCGTCCCTTTTATGATAATGCGGGATCTACACCGTTCTGCGTCGATGATCTTTGCTTTTGTAGGGATAAAAGGGATGAAACGGAAGAAAGGAGCGTGAGAATTTTTTGTTTCTCTTTGTTTTGTTAGTCTCGTTTCGTTTGTGTTTCGTTTCAGGTTCGCGGGGTGAGGTGGGAGGGGCTGGCGATTTGGTTTTGTGTGCTAAGAAGTTTTTGGCGTTGCTGTTTTGGTGGTAACGGAGAGGGGTCTGGCGTCTCAAGTTCAACAGAATGGTCTGCGAGGTTGGGCGAGGATAAGACGATTGCATTTTGGAATCCATTCCGGGTCACAGCAGTCATCGGGTTGGAAGCCAGGGAAGAATGAGAAGGAGCCGCATCCAATTTTCAGCTGATGATGTGATAGCGCTTTCGAGATCACTTGTCGTCGCAAAAATATAGACGAAATGTATACGATGATCTGCGCTTTTCAGAAGAAAGGTGGTTGCTCTTCTTCTACAATGAACTCGAGATCATTGAGGCCTGCAATGAAATTACTCAGTCTCTAGTGTTTAACAAACAACTTGCAGATTGGTCTAGGAATTACAATAAAAGCGAGAGAAGCGACTACTGATCAGGATTTAAAGTGATTATTTTTTTCGTTCCCAAGATCCCGAAAAGGAGAAGCAGAAGGATACCTGTCGGAAAATATTTCAGACAACGATCAAGACAATTAGCAGCACAAACGTATTAAGAAAATTTAGAGTTCTCTGGTCTTTGAGATGGACTCCACATCGATATTGTTTTTTTGGTGAAGGTGAGATTTTACGTACATATTTCAATCAAGAAAGAAATCCTTTGCAATAAACGAATATATATTTTGGTTCGGAAGCGAACGACTGACAATCCTCCTGGAGTACTTCTGTCATGAAAAGCTTTCGCAATTTGCCGTTCGGAACCGGCATTAAACAGTAGGTCCCCTCTACATGTGTCAAAATTATAACGCGCACAACACAATGGAGGCGCGAAGAAGCTAAACTCTGGCCCTGTAAGGGCTGTAACGCTGACTATTTATTTATTTAATAAGATTTTTGTCATAAGAATGTGGAATTAGGAGATTAAGATACGTCACAAGTCCACCGATCGTTTGCTTGGCCATATAAACCAAACGTGTGACAATGTAATACAGATCAACTTAAGGGGTCTTACAGAAATAACTATGGGAACTGGAAAAAGCTCAAACTTTTTAACGCCTCTTCAAAACACCATTATCAATTTGCAGTGCAAAAGTTATCGCAGTCTCCCCGCCCTTTATTATTAGGAAGTGTGAACACTTTCTTGATAGTCTTATTTTTGCCTCTTTTAACTTTTTAGTGAAATAAAAAAAAAGTTTTCTTGTTATTTAGTTCTTCAACATGTATTCTTTCAAGCAATAAAACAAAAGAAATTGAAAGTAAAATGTCTGGAAGTAACCTTATTTGTAATGACAATATAGAAATTGCTTGCTTTCAAATTCATTTACTAGAGAAGGGTGGGTCATTTACTGGTTTCTTTTAAAATCATAGCTAACTTCGACACTTACAGCTGTTTTCCGTCCGAAATCTTGACAAAAAGTCAGTATCACACCTCTGCGGAATTAAATGAATGAGTTTTACGTTTAAACAACGTTGGAAAATAGTGCTGTGTGTCTTCAAAAGAATTTTTGGCCGAAATAAAGCACCCACTTCCGCTGCAGTACGCAAGTTTATGCAAAAAATGCATGAGACTGTCATGCTAGTAGACAACACTGATTGTATCCATCGTCGTACGATACGCATAGATAGTCTGAGACGCTCAACACTTGACACACTAGCCTGATGAGAGTTCTGCACAAAGATATCGGAATCTTATTGACTCAGCAGTCGAAGGCACACGACTACTAACCTCGCTATCTTTTCGTAGAGCAGCTTGAATTGGACAACGATGCTGGTTCATCCAGGGCCCCTACTCTCTATTTCGTTCCGAAAATCAATTCTATTCGAAAGAGCTTTTCGTTCCGCTTTTGAATTGCTACTCTGCAAGACTTTCGAAATAGTACGTAATACTTTTCCTATTTATGGAATCAATTACTCGAGTCTCATTTCAGTTTTATTGTGATGTGTCAAAATAAACAAAACGAATAAAAAAAGTTTGTGTTAGGCAAAATAATAGATATGGATTCCGTTGCTCTTTGGATGGTATCTGAAGATAAAGAAGAATGAACCGAACGAAAAATGATTCGGGATAAGTCAAATATTATGGAAATGTGTGATAGAAGGTAAAATTCTATGGATGGCGGAAAGTTATTTTGATATTTAACCTGTTGTTTAACATTTTAGTTTTGTGCAAAACTTTCGCTTGTCGAAAGATGC
This sequence comes from Syritta pipiens, assembly GCA_905187475.1. Lineage (NCBI taxonomy): Eukaryota > Metazoa > Arthropoda > Insecta > Diptera > Syrphidae > Syritta > Syritta pipiens. The sequence goes on from LR994571.1 coordinate 69,911,096, forward strand.
ATTTATGTATGTTCTTAAATAGAAACAAAGTGATCTTCCTATTCATATGAGATCAACGGCAGTTCCAGCTTTTTTAAAACTAGCAGTTACTATTAAGTTTTTAAGACAAGGAGGATACCAACACCAAATAGGACATGACTATTGTATTGGTATGGCAAACAACGTCCACTTATATTGCAGAAATCTGTAGTACCATAGAAAACATTTCAGAATGAGTGGAACAAAACAACGAGAAGCAAAACAATATCTTTTTCAAAATCTGGAATTCCGGGAGTTATTGGATTAGGCCAACTCGGAATGAACATTTATATTTTAATAGAAAACCGAAGTATAGTATTAATACAGTGGTGGTGAGGAAAACTAGTATTTCAAACCTACGTCTTCTAAAATAATAGTGCTTTTATAAATTAAAGATATGTGATCACCAAATGTTTATACGGGCAGCGCAAGATTCGGTGGTGCAGCACATGATTCACATGTTTGGAGTCTTTCCCATGAGCGTGAATACTTACTGCAAAATTTTGAAAATGAAGATAAGTCATCTTGGATTCTCGGTGAGCATTTAGAATTTTCTAATTTTTGGTACTTAAAAAACTCAAGCATAGTTTTCGTGAGAAATTGGAAAAAATAGTAGTTTACTTATTATAATTTTTTTTTATTTAAGGTGATTCTGCATATTCTCCAGAGCTCCAGAAAATAGCGCAGAGTTCTTATTCAATGAAAGGTTCTCTAAGGCTAAGTGTTTAATTGAAAAAGTATTCGATGTACTAAAAGGAAGATTTCGATGTCTTTTAGCAGCACGAGTTTGATATTTTGCAATTGTTGTTGAATTTTCGTTAATATCTTCGAATATTCGGTACGATTTCTGCTGGTACTCAATTTGATTGTCTACTTGTTTTTTCAAAAGGTTTTACTTGTTTCGAGGAGTAGACCGAGTTGCTGCACTGCGTCCTCCAGCTGGTGGCACATGCTCTTCGTGTTCATCACGCTGGCTGGTTCACTTGTCCCACCAGGCATTATTGTCCCACCAGGCATTATTGTCCGTGTGGACACCGAAAGCACGAGTTGACGGTATTCCACTTATAGACTCGTCCATACTTAATACCTGTATTACGAGCTCTTCTGTGGGAGTGAAGGAGCAGTGTTGGGAAGGTCCACCACCAGTCCCAGAAATGCTCACTTAATTTTTTCTTAATTTTGTTTTTATATAAGCTTTATGATCTGCCCATACCTACGAATATTTTTTATTTATCTTCTTTTTTTCTTATGTAGATATTTGTTGAATGTTAACTTACCTTTTTCCAGGTGACAGCATTACGCATCGGTGGTCCTTCCGCATTCAAATCCGAGGTAAGTCTCTCCCATAAATTATTGGACTTTTGCTTTGCGTCGGAGGTTTTTAAATGTCGCTTGGCCAAATCCGGATGACAGCGTATGAAATCCACTCCATTTGAAAACTTTTGGCATTCGGAAATGAAAAGTCAGGTACAAAAATTCCACTTTCGGAATTTTCATTTCGAAAGTAGTAAATTTTATTCCGCTTTAGAAATAGAGAGCACAAAATATACGTTTTCGGAAATTTATATTGTCGGAACGAAATACAGGTAGGGGCCCAGGATAGCGTGCTATGCAACATCGATCTTTTGCGTACCAGATTTCTAAATCGTGTTATCAGCCGTGTGGCCTGATACTCTGACCTCCTAGCTGTGGTTTGACGCCTTCGGATTTTTTGTTTGTATAAGCTTTAAAAAAGTTTTGCATTTTGACAGCTTGAAAAAAAAAAAACGCGAGAAATTATTTTCTAAAAAATAAACACCAGCCAACTTAAATAGTCTAACTATTAGTCAGAATATCTACAGTGACTGGTGACTGTAGTTCTTAAGCTAAAGTCCTTAAGTAACTCACAAGACCTATCAAACATGTCTTTTCGGCGCATTACCGTCACCGGAGAGATAGAGAGTCGGTTAGTCGGTCAACTAAATGTTGAGAAACATTGCTTTTAGATCTTAATTTTTTTTGGATCACATTTTGAATAGATAACAAGAATGACATGAACGTGTTGATCGTATGACGCGGATTTCAGGAGGAGGAGAACTATTAAGCTACAAGAATGAATGATCAGATCCCACCGAAGCTGATGGTCAATCCGGTAGAGCCTTGAGTCCATCCGTCTGAAGGGATGTTCTATTTCCCAACGCAAAACCAGCCGATCTTATCAACCCCCCACTGTGAGTCTCGATCAACCGCCACTCTCTGATCACGCGTCGTCGTAGAATGAAAAAAGTACATCATCATCCGCCAACCTCGCGCAGTAAGCGGCCCATTTTATTTCCCCCTGTCTATTGAACCCCATCTCCAGGCCACGCTCTCCGTTCGCCGAAGCACCGAAGCACATCCGCATATCATCGCGACCGAGCGGTGGTTCCTCACTCACACACTCGCACGTAATTAGTACAACGATTTCTGTTTCAATTTCCGAAGGGGTGTCTCTCGGTTCCCGGTTCCTCTGGTCGTCGTCTGTCTCGGAATTCCCACCGTCGTTGTTGTTCCCTGCGAAAGTCGAGTTCCATTGCTTGCGCAGTTTACGTCGCACAACACGCCCAGGGGGACGAGGGTAGAATTAGAATTCAAAAAAAGGTGAAAACCAAGCCTCCTTATTTGTAATCATCCCTTAGAAAATCAACTTTTATTCGAATTCAATTCCCCCAAAGATTGTGTGCGAGTTAGGAGAGCTCCTTGGACAGGAGTTCACACGAAAGACCACAACAACAACACGGAAGGAGGAGGAGAAGGAAAGAGAAGAAGAAACCAAAAGCAAAAGAAAGAAAATACCGCCACTCCGTTGTTGGATTTGAAAATTCATGCTGTGTTGCGATCAGTGTCCTTTGGAACGCAAATGTGTGAGCATCGCACTTCTGGTGATCATCTTTCTTTTGGAAATACAAACTGTTACTTTCGGTGTTAGATTTGAATCGTTTTGTTGTTGTTGTTAAGATCCGGTTGAGAATGCTCATTTTTGAAAGTGCGAGTAGATTGCGAGTGTTTTGTTCTTTCTGTGCGTGATAGTGCGGCGTTTTAAAAGGACATTGGTTGAGAGATTCTTACGTTTTAGACAATAAGATTGAAAATAAAATGGATTACAGTACGAATTCGGATGATGATTTTGACGGGAATGGATACAGCAATGATGCGCTGAACAACAACAGCCAGGCGCGGAATCCTCATGGACTATCGAAGGCCGAGTTGAGGCGGGTGAGTAGACGGGATCAGTTGAGAATTTGTGTCGTGATGAGCTGTAGTTGGGGTAGAAGGTGGACCAAATTAGTGGTATTCAAATGGAGATAGAGTCTTGAATTGGATGGGATTGGGCATTTGATTTTAATGTAAAATCATTAGTGTGGATAAAAATTCAAATTAATGACGCAGCAGGGTGCAGTTTATTTGTTTGAACTCCTGGGCGTACGCTGTGCCCTGGAAAATTTTGGGCACTCATAAAGATGCTGTGAAGGTTTTGCCTCGCTAAGATGTGAAAAGAAAATAATCGCAGTGTTGATTTTTTTTATTCATTTGATTTCATATGGTCCAAAACCAATCAAATAAAAAAGTGACTTCGAATATGACCAGGAAGAAGATTTGTGTTTTTTTCACGCGGTACTCTAAAAGTTTTTTAATTCACGACATTGGAATTTCTTCTATTTTTTCACTGGCTTAAAATAGCCTAAAAACATAAATATAATATTTTTTTCTTGAGAAAATGAAAAAAAAAATGCATATCAGAGTATACCAAAAACTGTCAGGCAGGTCTGTAAGACGGTCTAGCGTATTAAATGTTCGGGGAGGGTGTCTCGCGTCGCTCGCAAGTAGTTTTTCAATCATTTTTGTTGCTCCGCAAAGGCTTAGGTAATCAAGTGACAGGCAGTTTAGTTTTATAATATTTTCTCTGTGGTATTAAGCTATAATATTTTAAGTGAAAAAAAGAAAATATCAAAAAAGATAGGAATAACATCAAACTATTTTAACTTTCGAGCATATGGCACTACCTAAAATATTTTCCAAGATTTACTGCACCCACCAGTGCGTTTACGTCGCATTTATTTGTACAGTTTATTTTAGATACAGTGGGTAAATTGACAAATGATTCCACAGTGATCTGGAATGTTCTAAATATTAAGAGCAAGGTATATAGAAAGAACAGTAAAAAACAAAATCGAAGTCAAAATACACCCTACAACCCGCCAAACACAAACTGTGCAAATTTGAGGGAGTGTACATTTTTTTTTCTGTTACGATTACAATGGTTTTGCTCAATTTTTATTGTAAACGAAATATCTGCGGTCACAATTCAAAATCGCCTAAGTCGGTTTAGGTCAAAAGCGAGTTATTCGTACCACAAGATTCAGCATATCCAAATCTATATGTAATAACCCTTTTATATCACTAGTAATTTTAATACTAGTAAAAATTATAAGAACTTTACAAAGCTTTAGTCGAAATTCCGATACTTAATAAAGAAACAAAATAACACTTGCCATTTCTTAGTAATAATTTCGGAATAACCAATTACAGTCAGTAAAAAAAGTATTTTTACACCCAGTTTTTTGATGCTTTCTCGGTTATCTGAAAAGTTTGTATGGAATGTTATGTGTATTTAATATGAAAAGAAAGTGCAGGAAAAAATCGTTTCTTAGGATATAAAAATAGTTGCGAAATGGAGCGAAATATGACAAAAATAAATAAGCTGCAAGTACAAATGAAAGTTTGTGTGTATATATGTTTCAATAGTGATTTGTGATCTCTAAAGCCTGAAATCAATAAGATTGCGAAAAATTTCAGGACCTATCTGAAGCCCTTCTTCCAAAAATGCAGTGTTTAGGTCGGTTTTGTTTGAAAGTCTACTTTTCCTTATTCACAACTCAAGGTAATGCACGATTATTTTATAAAATTTATGTATCCTAATCGGGGAGACGTCCCAAGTTGTTGGCGGTCAATATACAATAGCCATTGCCGTTCCGTTCTGATCAAATAAAACGGCCCCCGCATTTCCAAATTTGGGTCAAATTATCGCGTACAATGTTAAGAATCTCCAAATCCTTCAAAATTAGTGAGTTCAACGCCAAACCCTTTAGGGTGGCTGGTGTTGGGTGGAACCATTGCACTTCCTGTCGGGTCACCAACATCTTTTGGCCGTAATATAACCGAAGAAAGACGGAGCACATTTTGTAGCTACCTAGAGTGAATTACAGCTTTCTGGCTGGCATTAAGGGCGCCAGTACATAAAAAAAATGTTTTGTCATTTATTTTTATTCTAAATTATTTTTCTTAACAATTTTCTGAAGAGAATGATAGAGCACACTTAGGGTACACATAATTGTTTCAAATAAAAAAAAATGACAAGCTAAGGTATTGATGCGCACTTTCTGCCAACTGGTATGGATAAGTAATTTCTTAGTTTTTTGCTTCTCCTGAAAAATCAGATTTTTTTAAACTTAGGAACATTTTGTGAATAAACTATGCAAGATACGGGCTAAGAATTTTTTTATGATACGTATAATTAGTAATCTGAACTAGAATCATTAATATTTATATAGCCGTTCATTAATTAAAAAAAAGTAGTTAAAAAATGACTAAAATCGACATTTTTAATTAAACTATAATTTATTAATTCATTCAAACTATAATTTATTAATTCATATAAAAAATGACTAAAATCGGCATTTTTAATTAAACTATAATTTATTAATTCATTAAAAAAATAATAATTCATTAATTAATTGATCAATTGAGATAATTCAAGTTCAGATGCTGTAAAATAACCCTTGGAAAAAGCATGCAACAACTCAGGGCGATACGTCAAGTGGTTCCAGAAATAAATGTACCTAAGAGCAGCAAGAAATCCCATAACATAACATGGGGATAGGAATTCCGTACTGGTGCCCGTAACACGACGCACTGGGTCTGACCTCAACGGACACCTGTAGAAACGGAAAGCCGGATCAGGCACTATTTCGATATTCATTGCGTTGAGAATCTTTTTTTTTATTGACTCAAATCCTATAAAAAAAAACTGGAATGGGTTTAAGGTTGACAATAGCTGCTTCTGAGATTTTGGCTGTTGAAAGTTCCTGAATTTTTGAGTTTTCTTTTGTTTTTTTTCATCAGGGAAAGAAAGCTATAAGAAACTGGCCCCTTAATTGTTCCTGCCACCAGTGTTTTGGTCTAGATATTGAAATAGGAAAGACCTCTTCTTCATGGATTTCTGTATTTACTTGTTTTTGCACTTCAGAACTGCTCCGATTGGACTCTGAGTGGTTCAGAATTGTAGTTTTTTGAAACAGCGTGAGTTTTTCGATCTGCAGCTAGAGATTGGCTTTTAAACATTTTTTACTGCATTTACCAGTACTAATGACAACGATTGTTGATCAGGTTTCAAAGCGTAAGCCTCTTCTTAAAGGTTATAACCCTTTATTTAAACGTTTGATTAAAACAGATTCAAAGGATCATGTAGCTGACCTCGATTGGACTATACACCAAAGCCTCTATTTGCTTCGTTTCGAAGTTGTATCGTTAAAAAAAATAAGGCTGTATCGTTTTTATTTTATTAAAATATGTGGGAATAATTAATTCGATTTGCGCCATTTAGATCTTCGTCCTGTTTTTCTCGTCCTAATTAATGATCTGTCCTAATTCAAAGTGTTGAACTCAACGAGCTTGGAATGAGCGAAAATCAAGTCACACAGGCGAAGAAAACCCAACACTGGTTCTAGCCACAAAATTTTTCCCTCAGAAATTTAAAAAAATTACATAATATTCTAGAGACAGATTCCCTGTTCCCTGTATGTAAGAAAATGTTGTTGTCCAGTTGCGGTCAAAATAATAGCAGTGGTGCTTTCTTCTTGCAACTTGAGGAATATCATGCTATTGATTGGAATAATTGAAAAATCGTTTACTCCTTTCAGTTATTGTTCTAAAGTAGAAGAAGATTCCCTAAGTCTCTAAGAAAAAAATATTTTCTCACACTATTACTGCTATGCACTGTTATTATTTTTACCGCAGCTGTACGTGCTGCTCTTAGGCGAATCAACGTCCTTGGTATTCTTTTAAGTCGTGTAGATCCTTTGAGTTTCAATTTTTTCCAAGAACTGCTGTGGATGACATTCAAACAGAAACTAACACAACAAATTTCGAACTAAAATATTTTTTTTTTGTTTTTCAATTTCTGACTTTCTAAACAGTTTTCTTTTCTTTTTCCATTTTCCAGAGTAACAAACCGATAATGGAAAAACGGCGACGTGCGCGGATCAATCACTGCCTAAACGAGTTAAAGTCCCTCATCCTCGAGGCGATGAAAAAAGACGTAAGTTTATGACATAACAAAAAAGAAAAAGTCCAAGAATTCGATCCCATCCCATCGTCCTCCCATCATCATCACTGATGATCTCTTTAAATAGATCCCTAATCCTCACAACATCCTTGAACTCTAAAAACAACCCCGTAAATCATTGCGTCCCTTCACCAGAAGTGACCGCTCATAATTGGAACAGATTAACGATCCTTAAAATACCTGTACCCACATCCGAAGGTCCTAACGAGACCAATGACCTTAATAATTGTGTCCTTTTGTTGCCCGACAAACAGCCGATCATTAAGTTATCAGGTATACCACACCAGCAACACACAAACGAATCGTGTTCAAGGATCTCTTCTCTCTCACCCAAAAACGGAACCGTAAAACACGAGAATTTTCACAGGACCTGCGAGAAAGGCATTTTTATGAGACTCGTTAAGGATACACATATTCTTTTTTTTCCTACACATTTTTTTTTCTGTGTAAAATTTTCACACGAATAACGAACTAGATCCTTCGTCCATCATCATCCTTTCAAAAGCGGAATTTCATTATCATACGTCGATCGCGGAAGAGTGAGCGAGAGACAAAGAGGTGCATGGGAATGAGAAGAACCATCGAGTCAAGTGCATGAAATCGAAAACAAAAGAAGGCAAAAAAATGAAGTGAAAGAAAACCAAACACTGAGGAGGAGGAGAAGGATGAGAAAAAAGAATTCTCATCGGAAATAAATTTTTAGGACCACGGCGAAGAAGGGAATTTGAGGAAAACGATTACAATCGTTCATTTTTTTCTCCTCTTTCTCTCTCTTTCTCTTTCTGTAACTGTTCTCGATGAGGTGATCATCCTTGGGCACAGGTACATGCTGATGATCGAATTTCTCATCCTTTTTGTGTGTTTGTCTTGTTGTTTTTTTTTTTTTTTCGTGTGTTCTTCTCTTCGTGCCGCGATGCAGTCTCAGAGAGATCATCGCTTCGGAGTCGGAGTCTCTTCGGTAAGCGTTTGAGAGGTCGTGCGAAATGTTGATGAGCATTTTCGTGTTAACAGTTTGTGTGTCTGTCTGTCTGTCGGCGGGGGTAGGGGCGAGGGAGAGAGGAATGGACTCAAGGTTCCCAGGGCTGTTTTATTGTCCTCGTTTCTTGCGCAGACACATCATGCATCGTTACCTGTTCACAGGGAACCTGTTTTTCGTTTGCTGTAAATATTTACACTTTTTTTTTCAAAAATGAGATGAACAAAAAAATTTGAGTGCATTACTGGAAAAAAGGACAAACACGCACTTGGCGATGATTGCTCGGGGTCTCGGATTCGGCGGGGAGTCTTTGATTGGTCGGGTGTCCCGTCGGTGTGGTCTTGTCTGTGGGTCATGCGGTCGAACGTGGTGGGATGTGCCTCAGGGCGTGGGATTTTCTGGAATTCTTCATTCTTTTGTAGAGTTCCTTGAGAATTCGCTCGAAGAATCAGTTCCGCGGTTGTCCTTAGTGTTTCAGGCTACGTTCAAAATGGATTTAAGCGTCCCTGCTCACCCAGATTTTCTACAAAACCTTTGAGGAATCTTCCATTTCACAGAAAGTCTTCAAAATCTTTTTTCGACAACCTCTAACTACCTTAAGTAACCATCTATCGGTCTACTTTTCATTTCCCTGGATCGCCTAAGTCTTATTCCATATAATTTTAGCCTCTTTGCCATTTTAACACCGACATTTTTTACAAGAAACGTTTTAAAGCTTTTACATCTCGAATGGGGCCTTCAAAATCGTTGCCCGAGCCTCCAAAACTATTTTAACTAACCTTCTTCTTTTCTTCTTTTCTCTGGCTGCCCCAAGAGCTCGGTGGTCCCGTTCTGTGTGAATTTAAGCCTCCTCTGTTTTTAAACATAAAACATGTTCACAAAAAACGATTGAGAGATTTCCCATTCCTCGGAAAGCCTACAAAAATTTCCTTTTGCCTTCAAAAACTTCTTCTGCTCTTCTTATAACAACCTCAACTAACCGCCTGCTCCTCTTCTTCTCATTTCAGCCCGCACGTCACACGAAACTAGAAAAGGCCGACATCCTGGAGATGACCGTGAAACACCTACAGTCGATTCAGCGGCGGCAGCTCTCGATGGCGATCCAGACGGACCCAACCGTCATCCACAAATTTAAGACCGGCTTCGTTGAGTGCGCCGACGAGGTGAAGCGCTACATTGGCCAGCTGGATGGTGTCGACTCTGGCACCCGCCAGCGCCTCTCGAATTATCTTAACAATTGCGCCAACAGCCTCGAGCAGATCGGCTCCTTCACTAACTTCTCCAACGCCTACCGCTCCCAAGCAGCCCCGACCTTCGCCAGCACGCCGACGACATTCCCTATACCGCACGACGCCAACAACAACGGACGCGTTCAAATGGGGGGCGTCAAGCTCATCCCGTCGCTGTTGCCCTCCGGCGAGTTTGCCCTCATCATGCCCACGACAAATGGCAACATTATCAAGCCAAATACAGCCGCTGACGCTGGACCTTTCTGCGTGCCGAGCGTCCCGCCGACCAGCGTTGACTTCACAGGCGGCTTCCCTCGCGTCAGCGCGTTCAGCAAGCCACCAAACAAGTGCGTCTTCCCAGCGCCCAGCTACCACGATTCAACCGCTGCCACCGCAGCAACACAATCTGCCAACGCCACTAGTCCGCCGCTTAGTCCGATCTCATCGATCTCTAGTCAAGAGGAGGACTCCATGATGCACACCAGCTCTGACTTTGCGTCTCGATCGATCACGCCGCCGCTGGACAGCAGTCGCAGCAGCTTCTCTGGGGTCTTCTCGACGCCATCCAGCGCCGAGTCAAGTAAAGTGTTCTCGAGGACTTTGGATTATCAGCCATCCAGCAGTGAGGCGAAGAGATTCCACGTGGCCGCGCCCAGCGACAGCTCCGACGAGCCCTCAGTCAAAAAGTTCAAGACTGAGGCTGTTGATAATAATGGAAATCCGAAGAAGGACGACGAGACCGCCGAGAGCATGTGGCGGCCGTGGTAGTGGGAGGGAAATGTTTTCTTTTTTTTTTAAGTTTTTTTTCTTGATTCTCAGATATGGCGCCGGGTTTCCGTGTGGCGACCATTTTGCTTTCGAGGCTTTGCGTTAGAGCGTTTCTTTTTTGTTCTTTTTTTTAAATAAAACTAATTACCTGTGATTTTCGTACAATTAAAATAACGTGCATAGAAAGCCATAGATAAAGTGACGGTAGGGGAAACAATTGTTGTACATAAGGTGTGTTCAGAAAAATGTTTCATTTTACTTTTTTTTTTTTAATAAAAATACAATAACTGTTAAAGGGTGCATTTTTATTTTATGAAAGTTTAGAGAAATTTAGATTTCATTTTCATTTTATTACAATACAACCCATGGGTACAATAAGACAACAATCTTCTATGGTACTAACGAATCCATATTAAGTAAATCAGGCCCGATTATAATATCCGACGGGGGAACCATCCACCGAATTCGAAAATCAACTATCATTAAATTCGTTAGAAGTGAATCGTCCGCATGTCGTTAATGCGAATTTAGATTCACATTAACGACGATTCGATTTAATCCGATCGAATCGAATCTCCCCATACAAACAGATCCGCGACTGTTTCGTTGCGGATATCTAATAGTCTGAGTTGTTTTCTAGTATTTAACAAAATAAATTATATATAGAAAACTACAAACAGGGAACAATTTAAATTGCTTGTCGAGAAAATGAAAAAAATATTCCGACAGCGAAAAACAGAAGAAAAAACCTCGTGAAGATGTAAAAGATTTTTGGGAAAATTTACGGCCAAGTTTCAACGAGCTCGGCTATCCAATAAAAGAGCTAAATGAATGGAAAACGAACAAACAAAAATGCTTCCAACTATAGCAAATGCACCGTGGTACATTACCAATGAAGACCTGCAGCGCGACCTATTCATACTGCCAGAAAAAGACGGAATCAAAAAAATAAGCGGAAAACACCAATTTTAAAACTCTTAATTCCTTCCCTTTCATTGTATATACCAAGTATGTATATTCGTCAAATGTAATGTCTGTCAGCCTTTAATGTAATGTGTAATGTTATAATGCTGTAATCTAATGGTTTTGTAAGGCACTGGTCTCAAAACCAAATTGTATCCCCACTTTTCTTTGTAACAAAAATTACTAGATGTCTACCAGACAGATGTAATTTATAATTGGAAAAAAAGAATGAATGGAAAAAAGTAATTCAACAGGAACATCAAATGATGTCATATCTGCTTTTCTAGTTGAGACACCAAAGACAAGCCATTTCATAGGAATTAATGTTGTACGATAGCACCTTACAAACTCGTCGGAAAAGGACACTCTCTCAAAGCCAACTACTGGCAAAGCAGATTAACACACAAGAAAATGTTTACAAAAGTATTTTATCCATTTCCAGTACACACCAGGAGTTTAATACGCAACACAATGCTTCCCTTAGAAGAATTTATCGATCTTTTGAAAAGCATACAGAGCAGAATAGGAGGAGAGTACGATAAATTTGGCGCCAAAAAATGATAACGGTATTTTCAATTATCTCAAAAACTAGAAGGCACAAAACCATTCGGTTTTTTTGTATTTGATTCAGGATTAAACGCATCAACAAAAAGTTAATTTGTCACATTATTTCGAAATATTGCAGAAAAAAATTGGTTTATACTTTTTTTTCATTTGTTTTTATTTTGGGTTTGCAAGCGAATTTTTTAAAAACTATTAACACAATTAAAAAGATTTAAATGTAGGATTAAAGAACAAGTTTCTGGCTTTTGAAAAGTGTTGCCGTTGTTTTTTAATAATTTTTTTTCATGTTCATTGATTTTTCTTAAAATGCTTCTAGCTCCTAAACGGGACAAGATAGACCCCCCTCACATAGTAAAAAATGCTTGTTTTTTATCCCTCTACAAAATACCGTTATCATTATTTGGCGCCAAAGTTATCGTACTCGTATCCGGAATAGAGAAATTCTAGCAGCAAGATGTGACAACTCCGACGAAATAGAAAGGCATAACCAACGAATGGAAGAATGGGTAGATCAAAGGTACGAGTCTGAAATACTGGTAATTAAGAAAGAAAAGCCACAAGTAAAGATAAAATTATTGGAACTTGAAATTCAGAAATTATCAAAGAAAAAAATTGATGAACTTTAGTTTAAACAAAAAAAAACCTGTAAATATAAATAAGTCTGAATTCTTTATTTTTTATTTTCTATGACATACATACATATTTTATTTTTCTTAAAAAATACATTGTTTAGTAATTAAAACTTTATTTACTTTATTATAAGCTTTCCATTATTTTATCCCTTATGCGAATTGCTTCATAAGAAGCAAACTCCTCACTTTCGTATCCCTGCTGACTTTCTACGTCGTTTTCTTCTATATTTTCTTCAATTGGTCCAACCTTGAAGAACATACATATGTTGTGAAGTGCGCAACATACGTTTACTATTTGCGACGCTATTTTAGGCTCATATTGGAGCACTCTCGATGACATCAGACAACGAAATCGGTTTTTTAAAACCCGAATAGTTCTTTCCACAGTGTTTATGCCCTTTGAATGGTGTTTGTTGAACTTGCTCTCCCGTGAATAGGGTTTTACTGACCGATATGGAGTCAAAAGCCATGGCTGAAGAGGGTACCCAGAATCACCTGCAAAGAAGTAATTTACATGCACATAAAAACAAAATACATTAAATCAAATAAAGGATAATACTTTCCTAAAAGTCTTGTATTTCTATCTCCTCTCTCATATTCCTGCTTGAAGTAGGAGGAGGCATTACTTTTATTCCAAACAGATGAATCACTATTTGATCCTGGAAATCTCGCGTCTATGCAACGTATCCATAGTTTTTCATCACAAATCTGAAAAGAATAAATATGTTTGTAATAACATAACATTTGCTGTACATAATGCGTCTCTATACTATCATAGCATTAATACTATGGAATCCTTTTCTATTATAGTATAAATGCGGATTATTATTTGGAGCTTTAATGGCAATGTGGGTTCCATCAACACACATCACAACGCCAGGAATTCTGCAACTGCCATAGAAATACTGTTTAGATGCCCTCTTCTGCTCTTTAGGACCATTTGATTTTATCCATCTTGGACATAAGACCTTTTCCAAAATATCCAACACTCGGCTCAATATTATGGAAAAAGTAGGCTGCCCAATACAGATGTCGAAATCTTCACCAGCCCCACGCTGGTAACTTCCTTCTGCAAAGAATTGGAGGCACACGGCCAACTGATGTTGTGGAGACACAGCAAAAGATTTTGAAGTCTTCGGTAACTCGTTTTTTAAAAGACCCAAAACATATGTAAATGCTTCTTTGTTCAGCCGGAAGTTCTTGACGAATCTTTAAAAAAAAAACGTTTGTTAAAAACAATTCATTCATGTGGACATTAAGTTTACGATTCATCTGATAAATCCATTATGTTACCATCAGCTTTCTCTAAAGGGAGGGAAGGGGATTCTAAACTACTTTTGTTCACTTCTGAACCGTACAAAAAATGAGCTATGCTGTCCATTATGTGTTAATAAAAGACAGCACAAAAAACTTGTAAAAAAATCTTCAACTTTTGAATTTCACCTCAAATTGTTTAATTTAAACGTCAAACCGAGGAACAGCTGCTTTGGAAAAAGAGATACCTGCTGATGTCGATAACTTAGTGCATCCGTCGGATTGAGTGAATGTGAATCGAGTGAATGAAGTACAGATCTAAGGAGATGGTCGTCTCAGCACAGTTCGTGAGCTAGGGGTGCATATAGTAGTGTGTGTAAAACGAAAGGTCACTACCCCCATTACAACCAGTGATAACGTGATGCACAGCTCCCGCGCTGATTATAACATCTATATCCAAAACGCGCAAACTCATTCATTTAACGATAGTACTGCGAAAAATCCATGCTACCTTATCTCCCTTGGTAGCGTTTAATGAAGATATGCGCGGTTCATGGCTTTTAAAAACTTTTACAGACGTTATAAATTATTTTTTTTAATGTTACGAAAATCCCATATATAGAATAAGCTTTTAGCACAACGAAAATGACGAGAAATTATGAACATTCAATATTACATTGATAAGCGTGTTTAATAACTTTTTTTTGGTTTATATATTCTTCAAGTTCAAATGTGAAATATGGAAATACATTTCTTGAAAATAGTGAATTTCCTCTTGTCTTAAATTTTTTAAGAGTTAGCATCAACAAAACCAGTCTATTCGTCAATTCAAAATCCTTTTAACAAAATGGTTTGGTGATCCAATATAGTCCAATTTTGTTGTAGAGTACAATAAACGATTTTAGAGTAAAATGTTGCTTTCAATTCTTTTGGTAAGCGTATTTACAGGGCACTCTGTTATTCTGTTAATTGCATTGCAAATGTAATATTTAAAGATACAATGCAAATTGCTTCTAATTTATCATCCACAGTGCTAAAACCTTTCAAGCATTGTTCGTCTAATTAATTTTTGTATGGACAATGATATTTCAAAACTTTTTCCATTTTGTCCACTATAATGAAGTTTATATTTCTTATAAATTATTCGATTCTTCTGTACATTCTTTTTGTGTTCAACTTTTAAAAAATACAGAAACACTCAAGTTTTTTTTTTTTTTACTAAGGCACAATCGCTTTCTTACACTCCGACGTAAGCAACTTGTCGTAGAAAAAGAAAATTTATTAGTATTTCGTGTTACCAATTTCCACAAACTTCGAAATTCGTAGCCGTGTTTTCAATACGAATGAATTCTGTGAAAGGTTTTTCGGACTTCGTAGCAATTTTTCGATTACGATGGAATTAATGATAAGGGTGATTATCGGTATAGCTTAGAATTATTCAGAAGATTGATAGGTGTGATTTGAAGATATGCATCTGATAGAAGGATAACGGCCCATCGTTACGGTTTTCGCTTGAACCGTGCTGATAGACGCCAAAGGATATGGCTTTTGGAGTTATAAAAGAAGGGGAATATATTTTCTCCACTTTTAAGGACAATGTACTATCTTTGTTTTGGACAATCAGTTTTTTGCCTGACCTGGCATCTATACAGAAATCAGCAGTGGCGTTATGCTATCGAGTGGGTTCAGTACTTCGTTAGCTTGTAGCTATTCACTCGTCAATTTTTGGCTTTAACCTCAATTTAGGCGTTTGAACCACTTATCTAAATAAAAAGATCATCTTTAGTACTTGAAAAACTGGTTTGATATAATTGATATAACGAGCGTAATTAATTTTGCTCTCCATAAATTGGGGTTTAGATGTTTATTTTTCAGTGTCCGTACCATAGTTTGCCAGGACACCTAAACTGAACCGCCTCAAAATGAAAAAGTTTAGTTTTTTAAATGAGTCTAAATTTATTTTAAAGGGATCTGATGGCGTTTAGCTGGTAGGTAAGTGAGAATCTTTTTTGCTTTAGTTTTGGCTATCCCTGTTTATCGAATATAGGCCTATCCGATCAGGCTAGGAAGAAATTTTAGAGCAGAAGGAACGTGGAATGTTATTCAAAGATGCTTAAATGAAATGAAAAGTGTTAAATTGGAAAATAAATTTTTCATTTTACATTGTGTTACAGCACACACATCTTAAGCTAGCATTTTAAATAGTTTGTTTGTCTTTTTAACAAAAATCTGAATTTACTGAATTTTTATTCGAGAATATGTATGCGAGAGTAAAACTAGTACTTTTCGCCCAAAGATAAAAAAAAGCAGTATACCCTTTTTTTCAAAAAAAAGTCAGTACTTTCGCAGAACACTTTTATTCAATAAAAATCAAAGGTAGAATAAAATAAAATCAAACTATTCATTTTTATTCTCTGCGTCGCCTTAGATTTTTATTCAAGTCTTGGGTTCTTCTGTGGCGGTTGCATTATACTTGTTTCGATTGTAGAAGTCAAGGCATGTGTATTTCAAATTGAATTTGATGGTCAGAATTACTAATCGGGTTTTTCTGTTGTCCAAATTTTGTTCACTGCAGCAAAAATTCGTTCCGCCAACTATGAAGTTTCTGACAATCATAAAATGTATTGAATGATCGCAGAGCTGTGACGACTGCAGTCATTTGACTATATAGTCAGA
This sequence comes from Syritta pipiens, assembly GCA_905187475.1. Taxonomy (NCBI): domain Eukaryota; kingdom Metazoa; phylum Arthropoda; class Insecta; order Diptera; family Syrphidae; genus Syritta; species Syritta pipiens. The sequence continues at coordinate 69,927,539 of LR994571.1, forward strand.
TAAGTCTCAAACAATTGACTCTATCCTTTGAATATAAGTTATATTTTAATCTTACGACTTTGACTTCAAAATTACAGTCACCACTCATCTTCGATATTTTGAATAAAAGTCATTAATCTAGTCAATTGACTATAAGTTAAATAATTGTAAAAAAAACTCATTGTAATCGCAATCGGAGTTCTTAAAGTTGAATATTTCAACCGAACGATCCAGAGTTAAAACATGGCCACTGCTGATTTTGTCATTAGTGCCGTAGCTCTTCGCAAATCTATATCGTATGTGCAAATCTCGCAATTATATATGAATTTTGATGCGCTTAAAAATTAAAGTGTACATTTTTTTTCCAGAGGAAAAACAGCAACAAAACTGTACTGCGAAAAACAGTACGGATACGAGCATTATATATGCTGCATGATTGTGTCTGCTTTCAGAGTCAGACTTTCGAACATAGCAAAAGGTGAAGTACAGAACTCTTTTTCAGAGGATATGTTCACTATAATGTTATGTTATTTGTACACTGAACTCACACTAGTTGTCTTGCAGCAAGTTCTGTTGCATCGAATTCTATTTTATGTGGAATCAATTGTATTTGTATCAGATTATCCGAATCGAATGTTTCAACCGCAAAAACTACCCAGAATTATAGAATTTGTAACACAGGTAGATGTCCGTGGAAGATATTATTTAGTCAAGATTCACACCAAATTCATGCAGTTAGCTTCCAGTAGTTCCTTCTCTGTAATCGTTTTGTCGTCATGTCCTTTTCTTTGAGCAACTTGTTTGATTGATTTCTGAATGCCACGTGTCAAGGAGGAGGCTCTCATGTATAGATGCGTGGGGTGATACAAAAACAAAGTGGGTTGCAGATGGGGATTCCACAATTTTGAAAGTGGTGGCTTATTTTAGCGGCTTGAAACTTGCTCACGTATATTTGTATCAAATCTATAAGATTTTGGAATTTCAGGCAGTTGGAGAAATATTCTATTGAAGAAAATCAAAATAAGCTGCGGACGTATTATAAAAGGTGTTGGAAAAATACTCTTAGGATTTCATTTAGATTCTGAAAAGATAAATGAGTTAATTACAAAATGTCGACAGTATTAGATAGATGGAATTATTGATACAAAAAGGTTTTAACAATGATTTAGTTTATCGCACAGAATATACTACAGAAATGTGATATTTTATATATCTTTCTTCTGAAAATTCAATGCATATATTTTTAAATTTACGTTTTGGCTAATGAAAAGCTATGAAGTTTTAAGGAAAATGTATGAAAAATATTAAATTAAAGAGTGTTGACAGTATTTTTCTTCACTAAATTTAAGAATTTAAAAAATCTACACAACTTTTCACAACATTTGGAAATTGCAATTGCAACAATTCATAAAGCAGTCAGAAGAAATTCTTTGTCATAAAATGGAAAAAATCTCGTACTCACTCGCGAACGATTCTTTTTTTCACAACAATCTAAACTTTTATTAAAACGACTAGGTTTCTGTAATTTGTAATTTCAGTTTTGAGGAAGTATTTTCGTGAAAATATTTCACAGGCGCGTAATCTTTCGCAGATGGGCTCGAACCAAGAAAAACATTTCAGAAAGTACATTGGTAACAACGAATGTTTGGAATTAGAAATAAAGACATCTTTTAGTTTCTCAAAAATGTTGATACGGTTAAGCTCAATAAATGTAATTCGCAAACATATTTATATATTGATATTAAAAAGGTATACACATCGAATGTCGTAAGTTTTTATTTTGTAAAGCAGTGTCCATTTGAAAAAAAATCATTAACTATAACAAATTAGTCGAATGCGTTAACCCTTATTGTGCCAGCGTGATTATGTCAGACGCAGAACTATTGAATAGTGTTATATGTCTTACACTCAAGCCATTAAAATCAAAAACTAACCATGTCAAAAAAATAATTATAGAACAATTCAATTGATGATTAGAATATAAATAAAAAATAATGGAGTCAAATTCAAATTTTTTATGCGGCGGAAATGGACGCCTGAATTATTGCGGCCACAAATGGGCCTATTGTAATAGTTTTATAAGGGACTTAGGGACATTCTTTATAAAGTTTCCCTTGTTGATTTTTTCTTCCAAAATAAAAAAAATTTATACTTTTTTTTCTCATTTCATTTCATTTGTTGTCGTTTGATAATTCTTACTTGTTTGGTATTTAAGAGAAACGGAAAACTAAATTCTTTACAGCTTTAATACAATTAATGCTATAATGAATAGGGGGGAAGTAAATACAATAATCTTTTAAAAACCCTTATATAGCACTTAAAACTAAGATTACACTACCTTTTTTCTTATTTTTCAAAAATTCGTTCACTTAGAAGGCACACGGCCTTTGCTTTGTCTGTGCTTGAGTTAGTTTTGACTGCCAAATCTTCGCGCCCGTCATATAAGAGTTATAAACGAGTTTGAGAAGCTAAACCTCCGTAGACTTATCTTAAACAGATTTGAGAATATTTGCAAATCACCTCAATGGCAATGCAACCCGTAATTAGAGCTGATGTGAGGAGGTCATTATAGACTACAGAGAAAAGTTCGAGATTATTTAAGAGTGGGCGTAAAGTAAAGTGCTTCCAAAGAAAAAGCCCGACCCTGTTCCTTTAAAGTATTAATTCTATGTGTTACGAAAATCAGCGTTGTACAAGAAACTTATATTATCAGCCTGTCGTACTCACGATAAGAAATATGAGAATTGACGACGCACTGTGTGGTGGGCGGTAAATCTAGCTGGCAAAATTGAGTTATGAAGGGTAATCGTGTTTTTAAGAAATGTTTTTTTGCTTTATGGGGAACCTATAGCCATGTTTTAATATCCTAACTAGGTTTTAAGAAAAAAAAATTATGGGTACCAAGGTAACTGAGGCAGGAGATCTTTGGTACCCAAATATTGTTTTTTTTTTTTTTTGAGCTTTTTGAGAAAAAAAATCACGTGTTAATTGATCTTATTGATCGACCGGTGTATAGATATTTCAGAAAAACATGAAAAATTATGAAAACGACTTTCTTCCTTATTTTTGTATAGAAAGGTTTTGTTATGGAAACTGTTGTTGATTCTTATTTTTAATAAAGAGAAAATGATATTCTTAAGCCATTTATTTATATTTTCTCAACTGACATCAATAAAAATGCTCCCATTGAAATAGATCTGATACAACATCGAGAATATCATTCCAAATATTAAAAAATGTGTAGCGGTCGCAAAAAAGCGCAAGATGTTTTAAGGTAAAAGCGAACAATCGATAGATTAATTTAAATATAGTCTTACATAGAAATTATGCGGAATAATTAACTTTGATCCTACTAGAAAAAGGAAATATTTTTTTTTACATTTTCTGACATTCTCACAAAAAAAAAGAATGTTAACTCTTCCAATGGAAATAAATAAAAATTATTATTTTTTACTTTGAAATAAAGACTAATAAATAAAAAAATTGTAGCAATAATAATAAACTAAAATTATAAAAATACGCTTTTCTCTGTAATCTGTATGCACCTGTTGACTAGAACTGACTTTAAAGCTTAGTGATTCCTAATAAGAGATAAAAACAAAGAAAAAAAAACATGAATTGCAGTTACCTATTGCATTAAGAAGCTCTACAAATGATCAGAAGTCATATAGCTGAACTTTTTTTTAAGTTTTGTCCAGCTATATTTTCGATTTACCAAACTGTGCAACATAGATCTAACGATATTACATCGAGATTTTTCTTTTTAGGATAAGAGAACATTAAAAAACTTCATGAACACAAAGAACTGAAAGCGTTGGTTAAATACTGTTTAAAATGGCTGGATGTGCCATTGAAGTTCAACATTTTAGAATGGAATAATTAACGAAATAAGTATCGGGAATATAAGTATCAGGTGTTATGTACCCAAATACAATCGGTATTTCAACGGCATATGAATACAATTCATTCAAAAACCTAGTTCATAATTATGATGTCGATTCAGGCATGTCAGGAGTAGTTCAACAATATGCAATCAAGTAAAGAAAAAAAAGGTTTACCATATCACAATCTATGTTCAGAATTGATGAGTTTGGCTTATCAAGGGAGGCCCTCATTTCTCAAGCATTGTTTACAACCATTTTCGCATTGTCGCAATGCTTCAAAGCCTTTCTTCTTCTTTTTATGGCATTAACAGTCTGTGAATGGCCAGACTCTAGCATTCTTGCGCAACCAATATATTGGTACGCTTGCTCAGCACTTACGCACTAGCTATCAAGCCACGCCGCCCAGAAATGACCATCAGTGGAAGTCAGTGTCCTGCAAATGTACCCTGTTTTCATTGCACAATCGAAAAGTTCAGCATTTGTAAAGTCTGGCAGAAACTTCTTAGGGGCACATACTTGTTGGGTGTAGGGATCGCATAATTCAGCTTCCATGTTTGTAGTGATCTTGCTCTCGTCTCTAGTGACTAGCTTAACTCGTTAGCTGACAGAACTGGGTTCAAATCAATGGCAGCTGGATTGTTGAAGTTTTCGTACAGCTCGTTAAGTTAAGCTAAGGTCGTTAAGTTCTTACTTTTATGTACAGTATATATGAACTAGTTAAAACAAGGCATTTTCGGATTTAAGAGGAATTCTCAATACTGGAACTGTTTTTTCAGTACTTACTTAAGTGATTGAAAAGATTTAAAAATTCATTTAAAACAACAGAAAATAAATCATAAAAAAATCAAATAAAAAAAAAACAGTTTCAATATTTGAGCGAAGTTCGATTAACTCCATAAAACAAAGAATTGAGAAAAGCGCAGTACTAATTTACATTCTCCTCTGAAATACACTACATTTTATTGAAATAGTTGGCGTTTAATCATTCAGAAGGTAAATTAAAATCAAAAAATTTAATCGATTTCAAAAGTTATATAAAAATCAGTTATATCGGCATAGATGTTGGTATTCTCAATTGCTTGTAAAAGATTTTGTTTTGCAAATAACTTGACTTGATATTTCTATTGTATGCCCTTAACTTCACCAAACTAGAAATCGTTTCTGGGTTTAATTAATTTTGATCCACGTACTCAAGAAGCGTTTTTTGGCACTGGTCGCTTGCGAGCTAGCTTTTTGGTGACTGCGTTATTCTTATTTCCAGTTTGTTCATACAACATACAGACATCTTCGATGTCTCTGTCTTTAGCTTCTTGTATTGACGTGTTGTGCGCTGTATCTATATGATCTCAGGGAGATCATTAATTTTTTGTAACTCTTCTTAAAGCTGAGTTTCGGTTAGTGTTCTTCGAAATTCGCATTATAGAGATGTTATCATAGAGATGACTTGTCTAAGGTTCACGTGAGATGACAATGTTAAGTTTCGATAAATTCATATTATCGTCAATTCACATTATCGGTAATTCGAGGGACTACGGTATTTCAGAAAACATTTTTCAACTGCCGGAAACTTTATTCTCTTCATTACTCTCTAAATGCTTTCAATGGCCGAAAATGATTCTTAAATCTAGACGCTGCCAGAGGCCAAAGGGCAACAGCTGTTAAGGCGATTTCCAAAAGTCTTAAAGTCATCCTGCTTCTATGAGACGAGTGCAAAATGAAGGGAACGAAAGAAAAATAGAATCTACGGCTGGGATTCTTTAGAACCTTGCAACTTTATCGGGGTGAAGGACCCAAGAAATCCAAAATGGCCGATTTTTCTCATCAACCTAAATCCGCCGACAGCCTACAGTCCCGATTGAACACCGCCCCATCCCACTTTCACTGCACAGATGAATCTCATCAATTTTTTAACACTTCCCGGCATAAGTCAGTAAATCCTATTTAACGGTATCCGTTTTTAGTACATTTACTTATCTCCTCTCAGCAGCAGTCGAGAGGCAAAGCAGAAGCAAAAAAAAGGCGCCACTAATCAAGTTGCAGGCCATCTCTTCAAAAAAGAAATACACAGCACAACATCCACGAAGAAAATTGTTTCCTCCAAAAGGCAAAAAAAACAAAATAACAAAAAGGACGATAGGCAATCCCAATCCTTGCTGGCTGAGAGTGTGGGAGGTGGGTGGCGGGAGTTGGGAGAAAAGGTGAAAATCTAAAAACAACCTCAACGTTCCGTCATGTGGAGGAGACAAGAGAGCGAGTCCGTCGCATTAGTGAATCGATATCTTTCATTTATTAGAATGAAATTGGGCTTTTCCTTTTTTTCTGAGTTTCTGTTTTCTGTTTTCCTGTCCACGAGGAAGTGCAGGATATTTTTACACGTCGCAAAAGTAACTTTCGCGCGCCAAGAAGCGAGTGGGACGATGAGAAGGACGATGATAATTAATTGCAAGCGATAGAGAGACGAGTGATATCAATTTCAGCAAGGATTTGAATCCGTTTTTTTTTTCTATAGAGAAAAAAAAGGACTTTCCGCCACACTCGGGTCGAATTTCAGCAGAGCCGCATAAAAGCAAATTGAGAAAATTTACTTTTTCTCTACGGCAATTCATCAAGTAAAAGGATCTCGATCTGCAGCCACCCCTGAACACCGCGACTGTAGAAAGAAATCAAAGCACAATTGTCCTGTTTACTGTTTATTTTGTTAACGAGACAAAAGAACGCCTACTTGCATCGGTTTCGTTTTCAGAAAAAAAAAGCAAGACGAGGACGAATGCTTTCAAAATCGAGAATAGACCAGAGATGTGCAATGGCGTACACATAGAAAACTGCAACACACAAATTAAACGAACAAAAAAAGGAGAATGCGAAAAGAAAACTTAACAGGACCATACTACAAAACTGACATACGGGGCGGAGTTACACTATCATCATCATCATCAGTATCCTCGTCGTCGTGGAAGGGAAGGAGCCAAGGATACAGCAGCCACACCAGCGTGGTGTGTTGTAAAAAAAAAAGAATACACACGAAAAAAAGGAATGAAACGAAAAAATTATTTACTACTAAGATAGGGAAATTATTTACTTCCTTGCAGCTTTCGCCGCTCTCGCTCCTTCGCGAGCGCTCTCTCTCTGTCTGTCGCGCGCGCGGGCTCAAGCTCTCTCCGCCGTCCGTCGCGCGAGGACCCGGGCTCTGCACCAATCTCATTTTAGGATGATATGACACATGAGTTAAAGAGGATGCGATACAACGCAACTACCACCACTAATACCCCAGCACTACTCTACCACAAGTACAAAATTAATGTAATCATCTTCATCATCAGGACACCCTGTGCCGAGGTCCTGCCAACCATCGTGTGCCGCGTGCGGCGGGATAAAAGTCGAAAAGAGAGGAATAGAGAGAGAGCGTGTGTAACACGGGAGGATGTGTTTTCTCTTTTTTTACGTTTGCCTTTTTTCTGCCGCTCCACAGGACGAAAAAAAAAAACAGAACAGAAAAAAAGGAGCAGAAAGCCAAAGAAGAAGAGGAAAACCTGGCCTGGCTAACGGACTTTCTATCGCGGTTCGAGGACTCCTCTCTCGGAGTCGAAGTCCACACACACTCCTCGCATTCGTGTTTAGAGTCCTTGTTGGGTGGTGGGTGGTGGGCCGAGGAAAGTGCTCGAAAACGCACGAAAATGCAAAACCCATTCCTGTTAGTGAACCGCTGTTGTTGAAGAGCTTTTTTTGTTGGGTGGGGGATGTGTGTGAGGCAGAGCACAAGGACACCGCTCGCTGCGAGTTTAGGAGAGTGCGCGAGAGGTGTGTGTGTGTTTTGGTTTTTTTTTGTGTTCATTTTTGTTGCTGGCTTTTCTTCGGCGACTCCTTTAAACGGGAGAAAAGTGGGAAAAAAAAGAAGGAAAAATGTACGACGACGCTTTGCGTGTGGCGCGCGAGCTTTTTCTTGTGGCTCTTCGAGATGATTCCAGGTGCGTTGCAGATGTGGGTGTCCTTCGGAGGTTAGTTGCGTCGGGATGTGTGGTTGAGGATGGTGGGTTGCTGCCGCTGGTTGCTGTGGCTGCCGAATGTTGACGGGTTCTCGATGTTTTTTGAGGGCTGAGAAGTTCGACGATGGCGGAAAAGATTGGTTTTAGAAAAGTCCAATTGGCTCGAAAAAAAATTGAGTATACAAAAAAACGTTATTTGCTAATTCGATTCAAAAGGGGTTTCGTGGAATGAAAACGAACTCTATTTTAGATGGAAGTTTTGGAGCTCAATCCACTGCGTATGTCAGCTAAGCAAGATCGATAGAATATGATTTCCTAAAAATGCCAATTGCATTGCTGAATAAAAAAAAAATGACTCATATGTCATTGCTGTCGTCAAAGGAAACATCATGTAATTTTTTGGGTACAAAGAATCCGTCCTAGCTCCATTCCATGTCTGACAACTCTATGAAAACCAATCAAATCCTTGAATATAGGTCGGTGAATCTTCAAAAAAAAAATCTTGATATTATTTTACTGCTGAAAAGTTCTTGTTGTAGTTTCGTTAAAACCTCACCAAATCTTCTTCCCAATGTCTTCCTTCAAAATACCTCAACGACCATTTCCCGGCCCAAGACGACACGACGATTGACCCCCCTCCGATTTAGCTCAAAATTTCGTGGAGTTTCTTATTCAAATGGTTTTTTATATGACTATAGAGTAAGGGAGGTTCAAGAAATGATGGTTCCAAAGCTAGAGGGGTCAAAAGGGAGGAAGTTGTAGTCCGTTGTTAGAGAATTTCGCTGCATGTTACTGCGATTTCTTATTTCTTTGTAGGTCTGAAAAAAGTCTCAGACTATGGGCTCAATAGAAGTTTAGGGCGCACTGTTTTTTTCCTCTAGTTTTTTTACAACAAGGAAACTATCTCCTTCATTCTTATATACTCTCAAGAAAAAAAAAGAGAAAGAAGCAACGCTCAAGGTCCACACAACGTCCTCATTCTAAATTTACTTAGAGACTTAAATAAAATACCGCATCAAAAGTGCGAAAGCGATAATATTCTGAATCTGAATCTTTATAGGTCAAACTTATCTCTATTTCAGTGCACAAGCTTTTTTTGCAACTATTCAATAAGGCCAAATTGATCGAGATTGAGAAATGTTTAGATTGTCCATCAAAACATCAAAGGAGAAAGAAACTCCTGAAAAGAATTACAGAAATCCGAAAACAAAACAGCCAATTTAATTGTTTATAATTTTTCTTTCGCACTTTATTACAGTAAACTCTTGATAATTCGAACCTTTATAATTCAAAAACCTCTATAAATAAAAGTATTTTCACAGTCCCCTAAAAAAAACCTCTGTAAACCGAAGAAAACAAATGCAGTTTTGTTCGCTCGGTAATTCGAATCTATTTTTGTGCAAAATAATATGAAAACCTCTTTAAATCGAAAATGAACGTTTGCTTACCTCTACAATTCGAGGTAAAATTTATTTCTTTTTCTTTTACAACCGTTAGTTAAAATGCATACGTGACGAAAGTGAGAAATATTTTATTTCTAAAACCTCATAAAATTCGAATTATCTAGAGCTTTAGGGAAAGGCGCTCGATGTACAAACAATGAGCCGTATAATAAGAATAAAGTATTTGCTTAGTTAAGTAACTACTATAATTACTAGCATTACTAGTAGAAGCTTACGTTCCAGACACGTGGAAAGCAGCAGAAGTAATTATGGTTTCAAAACCGGAAAAGTGGCCAAACGAGAAAAAATCGTATAGATAGAACTATCTATTCCCATCAGTTGTATCAAATGTATTCAAAAGACTCTTTTTGAAACGCATCCAACCCGTCATTGAGGAAAGACGGCTCATACCTGACCATTCGGGTTCAGAATTAAGCATTCCACTATAGACCAGGCTTATAGAATAACCAACGAAATCGAAAAAGCTCTTGAAGAAAAAAGTCTGCCGAGCGGTCGCCTTTCTGACTGGATCACGTTCAAGGTGCGCCTCGGAAGTCGTGATGGGGACATTCGTGCCCATATAAACTTTACATACAAAAATTTAGACAGTCTTTTCTTAATCGTTTCTTCTTTTCATTAACTCGGTTCAAATACCGTATTCAAACGAAGCTAAATACAGTTGTATGCTGCAGCGAAATAGCGCAATATTCTTTGGTTGAATGAAGGCAGGTTCGTATTGTTTGGTGGAACTGACTCTCGGCAATGGGTTCGTCGTCCGTTCAGTACAAAATATTTGTCTCAGTATAACCAAAAAACCATATAACATGGTGGTGCTAAAAAGTCATGATTTGCGCGTGGCCCATATATTCGATAGATTGTAATATGGATTAACATCCTTATACCGAACTACTAGATGAGATTATGGACCCTTAAACTGAATAGAAAAGGCCGCTTAAATAGGTCTTTTAACAAGCACCAAGCACACCAGCCAGAAGGTTAAAAATTAGGTTCGTGCCAAAGTGATTGAGGTTTTGGAGTAGCTCCTACAGTCCCTGACGTGAATCTCATAGTGTGATGTCAAAAATGATGTTGCCAATGACAAACAAATAAACAAATGTCAATTTTGTTGTGTAATGAAGGAAGCCTGGCAGAAAATAACATGAACTCATTGCCAGCATCTTTATCAAATTGAAAGTCTTTTTCACAACTAAGCAAAAAATAATAATGCTCCCATATGCGCTCCTATTATAAAGAACAGATTTAAAGCCAATTAGTCGATCTTTTCTTTAATTTTTGTTGTATGTTATATTTTTGTTTTTTTGCCTGTATTATGAAAAAAGAAAGAACAAAAAATAGATAAAAGTATAAAAACAGTGCACTTTTCAACAACTCTGGGGTTGTACCAAAAAAAGCAACAGTGAAATCATACAAGCTTTTTAAAATATAGTAATCATGAAAGCCCCTGGTTTATTAGGAACAATTATTTACATAGAGACTTAGGAATCGCAACAGTAGACGACGAATTAACGAGCTTTGCACACAAGCTACAGCCTCGCATTCATGGTCATTGCAACTATGGTAAATGCGTGTTTTTTACCAAGTTATTTTAAAATCGTCTTTTTCGTCGTCGTTTTTTTTTTATTTTAAAATCGTCTAATAAAAGCATTTGCTAGTTTGCACAATGATAGGTTCGTAAATGTTGTTGAGTGGTCGATGTTACTCAGGGTAGCGTTATTAACATGTGACTCAGATTCTTAGGTCGTAAGCGATCTACTACAAGGAGACTACATTCTTTTGAGGGTGTTACAATGACTTCCTTCATGTGTAGACTGTTTTTAGAACTGAGTTTTCGAATCAAAGCCTTCCACCCGATCAAATGCAGAGCACTGTTTTATTTGATTGAGAACCATTGAGGAGGTAGGGGTTGAAATTAATTTCTAAAAAAAGGAAGATCCAGGTTCATATCACGTCCATCTCAATTCAACGATGTAATGTTTTGCAAAAAAAATTCTTGGTTCTGCAAATGCTCCGTTCGAGTAGTTTAACGACCTCATGGGAAGTGGTAGAGGCTCTTCGGCCTATAAGCCCTTCAAACTTTATTACATCCTAAGGACCGTCTTCAAATGCGAATATGTTCTTTTCCTTCTGTAGCCTAGATACGTCTTGCTGCTGCTCACCTGACCTCAATTCCCACCCCATCTATCGAAAAGGTTCTTTTTCCCATCGACTGCACTCACCCGTGATTGAAATCTCCATCTCCTCAACTCTCCGGCAACAGGCAGCCCAATAAACAAATTGCCTCACAGAGCCACCCACTCGTCACACTCCTTCCTTCCACCGACGAACCTGACGCAACTATCACATTGCCATCTCGGTGGCATCCCTCTAAACCATTTCGCCCCTCCTTCCACCTTAATTAGAGTGAAATTTGCTCCCGAGTCTCCTTAATCATGGACCTGCATTTTTGGAATAAAATTAGCAGCGAAGCAGTGCCCCCACACCCATTCCCGCCTCACTGCGTGCGAGCGCAGCGCCTCTGGACCTCGTTTCTAATTTACGTTGACTTCAAGATAAATTGAGATTTCAAATACGCTGCAGAACAACCCTTTACTTGGACATGAATCGCGTGAGTGTGTGTCTCTCTCTCTGTGTGTGCCCTCAGTCGTCGTCCTTGTTCTTTGGTATTTATTCGAGAAGAGGACCCAGGTACACAAACACGCAGCGGAGGCACAGGACCACCTTCGCAGAGGAGAAAATTACACCGAGCGCCAGAGCAGTGTCTATCACAGCGATGACAGCGATATGAACAGCGCCTAATGCACTCCTGCCGAGGATGCGACGCTAGGATGTCTTCATATGGCGGTGTGGAGAGGAAATTAATTTCGTCTCTGCGCCCGGGCGTCTGTGGTGGCGTGCTCGTCCTTCGTCCCTGGCACTTCTCATTATTATTCCATGGTGTGTCCTTAATTGCAGGAATTTCATTTAAACAATTAACGTCTATTAGATCGGCGGAGGATGGGAGGATGGGAGGACGGTAGAGGACAAGAAGAAAACAGCTCTCCGGGAAGGTGTTGTGCTCGGTGTCTGGGGATAGTTTTTGATGCGATGGTGGCTGGGCATGGCTATGAGCATCTGCAGAATCTCAGGGATAATTGGCTGGGCGATGTAGCTTCGAGAACGTCTTCATTAGCGGGCCTGCAATCTGGTCGGGGTAATCGTGCGTGATGTGGCTTGAAGCTTGAGGTCAGGAAAGAGTAGGCAATGGCATCGATCCATTCATATTTCCAATCGGTCTTTGCGCTAGTTGCAATTCCTTTGATGGATTTTTCACTTCGTTACATTCTGTCCGAAATTGATATCGCCAGAATGAACAAAGAATTCCCCTTTTGGATTTCAATTTTATCACAATTTTCTTCCATTCTAATTGAATTAATCTTAATTATTTTTAGGCTCAATTCTATTTCTCTTTTGGATCGAAATTCCAGATGCATTTCATGACAATTTCATCAAATTTAGGTCTCTATTCTTTGGTAAAAATCAGCCACATTATGTTTCATTCGCTGGTTTATATATTTTAGAATGCATACCAACTCTTTGTTTCATTTGAAGATCATTTCTTCGCGTGTCAGGTTTCACTTTTGATCCACATACTTCAATCATTTACACTGAAAATGAAGATTTAATACAACATCCGGAATGTAGTCCAAGTTGTGGAATGTAATATTTTATGATATAAATTGTATTTCTACCGTATTGTTTGATAACTAACTTTTCCGCACTTGCTACTTTTTCAAACGTTTCAACAATTACAGCTTTTCCGTTTAGTGTTAAAACTTTCACTTTCTTTGAAGATATTCATAAACAGGAAATAAGATGTTGTTAACCATCGTTGGTTTTATTAATTTTTATTATACACTAGTTGATGCTCGCGATTTCGTCAGCGTGAACATCAGTTATCGCACTGCAATAAATTATACTGCTGTATCCTTGCTGTTTGTAAATTTGTACTTCATTTTGTTAAAATCAAAATCTATATTTTAGCCTTGAAAACGTTGGAGATCGACATACAGGCAGAGTTACTTCGAAAACTGTTATAACTTGGCGGTGCACTGCGGTATCATCGCGGTTTGTGGAACAATCGACAGAAAATGGAACTGTGGCAAAAAATGTCACATGAACACAAATAATACGATACGATACGATACGATACACGAATAAAACGCTGAAAGTTTAGTTAAAATTAGATCGTTAATTTCATCAACACTACTGTCTTTATTCCAAAGAGAAAACCAGATTTTAAAATTTGCCAGTTTTTCAAATTTTGCTACATTTCAAAACGATTGCTTCCCTAAATGACGACCACAAATTCGTACCACGTTCCAACACCAATGTCCAAGCGTTCACATGACCGAATCTCAGCAGGCTTCTGAATTCCACGAATTCCACGACCACACCACCGAATACACCCCGGTCAAACGTAATGCTCAGCAACGTGATGCATTTAAAATCATCCTCCTTTCCTGCCATTCACAAACCCTACCCACGTCTAACTGCATCCCAATAATTACCTAATGTCAGACCTCCATCCACACACGTTCCAATATCCATTGAAGTTTTTAATTGTGTAATCTTCCATAAACTAATGAAAAGTTTCTTCTTACAGTACAAGCAGCAAGGTGGGCTCAAATAGGGTTGGGCTGGCTGGTTTCGACATCAAACTTTATCAATTCATATTCGTTCCTCGTTCGGCACACCGCGCCGCCGTGTCGTTGTCGTCCTTTTACTACGTGTAATGTCATTAAATTAAAATTTCCCACCCGCAAAAGGATGTTACACAACGACGTCGACGTTGAGAGAGGCGACTCCGTGCGTGTGTGTGTTTGTGTGCATGACCTACCCCCCCGTCGGAGAATAAGATCAAAACTCAAAATTCCTTATTTCCAATTTCGGTGCAAATGAAATTAAGCTAAATCCTTGTCAACCTCATCAAATAGTTGCTCCATTCTTGCACACACACTGACTGCAGTGGAAGGAGACGAGAAGGAGGACGAGGAGGAGGCGAGTGTCACCAAAGTCAGCGCCGGTCGATGTGTAACACGAACGGGCCTATGAGCGCCGCTGCTGCCGCTCGCCTTCTTGATGGCGACGAATTTGATGGGCTTCGTGTTTGGGTCTTATTCTCAGTCGGTCTCGTCTCGTTCGTTGGCATTCTGGCGCTGGTGCTATATGTCCTTCGTGTGCAGTCAAACGACCATGTGTACGGCTGTGTGAGACGATATAATTGCGAATATCAAAGGAGGACCGTTGTTCGGGGGTGCCCTGTGTGTGAGTTGGAGCGGTGCGGTGAGGCAATGAAGAAAGTCCTTGGTATGTCCTCGATTGACGAGAGCAGCGCCGAAAGACGGCAAACGACGACAAGAACGACGACGACGTCGGCATCGGAATCGTCAGCATCATCGACATTCACTTGGTTGCCGGGGGGATGGTGGTGGATGACTGGATTTAAATTGTCCACACACATGCATCATGCATTGGACTTTGGGAAAGTTCTGCTCGGCTGCCTCCCCCTTGTTACCGTTGTACCTGGAGCTCGATATTGAATTCAATTTAAAATGTCCACGGCCCCGGAATGGGATGGGAATGAAATATAGGCAACAACTTTTCAGTGCTTTGCATTTCCGAGTAAGTCAGGTGGTCGGGTGACGGAGGGGAGGGTTAGTAATTAAGGAATTATTGACACGAGGGAAGAGCAGACTTTATAAGACTTCTTGGGGGGCTTCATGACGCACAAATGCGGATTGCACCGGCTGCGTGGATGGGACCATCTGCCCAGTGATGGGGTGTTAGGACTTCGTTTTTGGGCAAATTATGGGAGTCTTTTTGAATGGCGGATGTATGGTTTCAAACTATGTTAGATTTTATTTATTCCGGTTTATTTCAATTTTAAACTGTTCTTTTACTGCCAATTATTTTTCAGTTGTACTTGGGACAAGATACTTAACACCATTTGACTACCAACAAAGAATGAAAGGTTCCTTTTTTCAAATTGGGGAATGTTGTTGACTGCCTTGTTGATTCGAATTGCAACTAACTTTTCGAGTTCTTTTTATTCGAATACAAGCTGAAGACCTCCCAAGAGCAACTAACTTTTCAAGCGTTAGAAATATAAAAAATGTACGCACCATATTTCGTTTTTTTCTTCGAATTGTTGGTATGGGGTCGATTTAAACTGCGCTACAGCTTGCTTTTGTTTTGTTTAGGATTTTCTTAGGCGGAAAATGAAATACGATTGGAATTTTGTACAGCGAACTGATCAAAGTTGTTTGTTTTTCAGGAAAAAAAATCTTTGTGAGTGGACCGGTCTAATTTAGAAGGAATCTCGGACCATCTCCTAATCGGACCACTTTTCTTCAGTCCCGAGTGTGGTTCAATTTGACAAGTTTTACAACTACATTTTGTTCTACGAGAATAATTTTGTTTTGTAAATAAAAATGCCACTTATGTTGTTTTAACAATCATGGATTCAAATATACTTGGTGTTGAATAATCAGTGCTCAATTTTTATCTAAATTCCTATAACTGCAACTCAAATTCTTCCCGTCATTTTCTGTGAGTTTCAATTTTTGCACAATCGACCGCGACAACTGGTTGACACGCGCTATGAATACGTTGGAGTATAACAATTACAGTCGAATCCCTCTAAGTCGAATTTCCCTCTAACTCCAACTAATTTTGATGTCCCGTGAAAATTCGGCTTAGAGGGATTCGACTGTATTTCACTTCGAAAGGTTTTTACTGAGACAATTAATGACAATTATTAGTGATTCGATTAGAAGAAGGTTTTTTGAACTGTCATTTGTTAGGATTTTGCAAAATGTTGAACCAAACCGAAGCATTGAAAAAATGAGTCAAGAACGGTTTCTGGTCAACAAAATGTTTTAAGGTAAAGTCGGACAGTAGTTATAAGGTACTAGAAGGATCCGAATCATTCCAGCAAAAGGATGTTTTTAGACAAAAATACCGAAAGAGAACGGCGATCGCTTCTTAGAGCAACATCGCATTCATAGCCATTACAAAGGAGATAACGAAATCAGCAATCACTTTGGGTGTTTATCCACGCCACGCATAATAATCCAGCTGCTTTCTCAGTTTTCTGAAAGATAGCTCGGCGATGACTCTACAAGAAAACTATAGACATCAACACAAAACTTTTAAAGACTTCAAAGCAAAATGTTAAATTCCCAAAGACTTCAACGAAATTTGTGGAAGTTCCATAGTCAAGAGAATGAATGGCAATAGAATGCTGTTGACTTTAAGTGAATGGTAGGGACTTCAAAGTGGCTTCAGAAAATGCTACATAGTTTTTATGACTTGCTTTCAATTGATTTCAACCCATTAACTGGCCCAAAGGATTGGTGCAATCAAGACTTAAAAACGAAATGGCGATTTCATCATCGAATGAAGTCAATTGAATGAATTACAAATCGTAAAGTTTTTTCATTCACAAAAGATTGCGTTCTTTTACAACTCTGATCCGGAAGATCACAGTTGTCAACTTTTCGAATGATTTAGTGAGTAAATAAAATCTGCGACATCCATTGTATGACGCTACTCTTTGAGGTTTACGCGCTATGCAAACAAAAGTGGTGATGACTTTATGAAAATTCTGATGTGTGCCTCTCAGACTTTTCTATGGTCTGGAATGGTATATATGGCAAGAAAGAGGAAAGAGCCCTGTCAAAATCGGAGCACCAGAATCCGTTTTATGAGACTTTGAATATGAAAAACATGGGTGTATACTTTCTATTGACTCTGACTGTTGATGACGAATTTGAAGACGATGCAAATGTTGTTTTTAAATGAAGACTTTGTATCTATTTACATATATCATGAAGAAAATATTTACTAACTAGCCATACAACATTTTTAGATTTTTATTTGAATTTCAAAATACCCTGATTGATCCAGCAAGTTTGAGCAAAAATAGTCCGATAGGAATGTGTAAGACGACTCAGAACTTCGAATTTGGTCATTTCCTACTCAAAGCTCGGCCAGCCCCTAAGGAACTCTCAAAATTAAAAACAAGAAATCACGTCAGTTTTCATCTTCTTAAGAAGTCACGTCAGTTTTCATCTTCTTAAAGTGCAACTAAAGGGGGTCCACAGGGACCTAAAACGGGATTAACCCTAACAGCCCACTTACTCCCTTTGGTCGTTTCTACCGATCTACGCTTGCTGTAGGCGTGTTATGAGGAGGATATCAGCGAAAATCCATCCTTCCAGTAAATTCGCAAAAGTTTTGAGGAGAAAAGACGACAGACTGATGGGTCTAAACTCCTTGGACTGAGGCTGGCTACTAAGGAACTCTAAAAAAAACAAATAAACAGCTACATTGACAAGTGGTGACAGTTTGAATCTTCTTCCAGTGTAACAAAAGGTGTGTTCACGGGGATCTGAAACGGGATTAACCCTTATTATCTCATTTGACGAGAAGTCGCAGAATATGAAAATCTCTAGCCTGCCCTAGAAAAAGAAAAGGTCTTCTCTGTACAAAAACAGTACCGGCTGAGGTCATGATTTCGTTTAAAAAGAATGTCACCCAGTTCCTTTTACCTGTTCCACTACACGCACTAGACCATCAAAACCGTCTACAATCCTCTAGTATCTATTCCAACCTAAACTACGCTCTCTAACCGCCCCAAAGCACCCCACTATGCCCAAAAAAAAAATGCATTTCACCACGTCTCTAATGCAAAAGGCTTCGAGGCTAATTTCGAACAATTGAACCGAAACTCGCTGCGCAAACACAAAAACCACCTCCCTCCCCCCTCATCCCACGTGACAGCAACGTCAACGGCGCGACGACGTAAATTACCAGAGGCGTGGGCGTTTGTCCTCTCACCCCACGATAGAAAAAAAAAGAAATCCCCCCAAAAAGAATCTAAATTTCCAGGTCCTCTGCCATCTCGCTAACGACCGTCAACGGGACGAAGCGCACTCCTTTTTTTTTGTCTCTGACTCATTTCTACCGTTATGCACACCCCATGTCCTCGTCGAATTTCTTTTTCGCCTCTTTCGCCATAATCAAAACATTTAGCCAGCAACAAAGAGCTTCGCTTCACACTCAGTAGAACAGCAAATGAGCAAAAGTATCTCTCAAAAAAAGCTGAAAATCAAAATCAAAAAAAAAAGTGAAAACGAAAAAAAAAGAAGATTTTTATCGAAAATTTTCTAAAAAACAAAAAAGTGCACGACGATTGGGGTGCGAGTGTGCCGGGCACTGCATCGAGTACAAAATGCGGATGTCCACCGGGCCGCTGGACAGGACCCATCACCTGAAACCTGATGGATGATGTTTGCCCAGGGCAATCTGCGTTTGGGGGTGTGGGCTGATGTGTGTGTGCCTGGTGGCAATGAGATCGACGACGATAAAATGAAGACGAGAACGATGATGTTGATGAGATGACGATGATGATGGGGCAGTGGTTCTTTTTTGATTTTCGTTTTGTTTTTTTGTTTTTGACTGTGTCTGTTATTTCAACGGCTCCACTGGTAGGGGGTGGTCTAACGAAGAGGAGGATTTTTATTGCGAGAAAGATACGTGAAAGGCCCCAGGCGATTGATGGGGTTGAAATTATTCTCTCCTCTCATTTATTTTTTTTTATTTTTTTAATTCAACATTAATTTTCAAGCCCCCAAGGGTGTGTGTGTATCCGTCATTATCGGAGGGAGATTAGCGTTAATACGGCGAAGGAAAATAAAAAGGCGAGATGCGGGGCTCTGGTGGAGGAGGTTTTCGTGCCTCAGTTGAGGACAAGGTAATTTTGAGTGGGGTGAGGTAGAAAGCAGAAGCATGGGTGAAGAGCCTCGGAAGCTTTCAGCCGTTCGAATGAAATGAGAATGATGATGGTCCAGTGGGATCTGTTAAGTCCAGATAAACTTAATGAAGCATTTTTCCTTTGTCCTCACAGGTTAGAGTTGGGTTTATGTACTTTGTATTGAGACTAAGACTTTGGGCAGTTTTTCAATCGAGGTGCAGTTGATGCATCCATTAGTATCAAAATGGATCTAGGCTACCGTAAGTCTGTAATCTTTTTACATCCTAAAGGGTCTTGAGTTCAGCATCCAGCATTCCAAAGTTAGTCGATTTTTTCCTTGACGTTTGCCTATCAAATTACATTGATTTTGG
This sequence comes from Syritta pipiens, assembly GCA_905187475.1. Lineage (NCBI taxonomy): Eukaryota > Metazoa > Arthropoda > Insecta > Diptera > Syrphidae > Syritta > Syritta pipiens. The sequence continues at coordinate 69,947,015 of LR994571.1, forward strand.
GAAAACAACATCAGATGAGCAAACAAATATCCTTCAACATTAATGCCATTGGTCACTCAATAGAGTGTGAAGAGACTCAACTAATCCCTAAGTACTTCGCGATGACGAGCGGTCTTAGTTTCTATTTTCCTTCAAAGATACTCCAGCAACAACATATCGCGCCCTAACCGCCAAATTATCGCAAACAAAAAATAATATCTCAACAAAATAAGAAGGACAAAATCCTTAAACAAACAACATATTGTGGTCACCGAATTAGCACATTGTGAAATTGATTCGTTTTAAAAGGATTAGAACAAGAGTGCTTCTCATATTAAGTTGGACACGTTTTCTACTTTATCATGCCTTCGACTAACTGTTGGCATCGACGAATAGGGATGCTATTCTTCACTATTCTATTCTATCCTTCATCGATTGCTACACAAAGCTTTGGCAAATTGACTAGTTTTTTAGTACTTCATTGCTTCAGAGATTTTCTAGAGGTCAAGACTCTCTCAGCCAATGACAGATATTTGATTTGGTGATCACTAAAGCACGGCTTCACCAACCGGAAAGTGTGCTTAGGATCAGAGTTGTAAAAGACTGCAATCTTTTGAAATGGAATCCCTGAATTCATGTGAAGAATTTTATGATTTGTGATTCATTAAATTGACTTCATTTGATGACTTAGACTTCGGCATTGAAATCTCTCATTCTTTTTTAAGTCTTGATTGCAGCAATCTTTCCGACCAATCTGTTAATTGCAAATCAATTGGCTGCAAATCTTTAGATTGGCATTGCATTCATTGCAGTCACTTTGAAGTGGGACTTCAAACATTTTCGTTGCTATCTTTGGGACTCTTTGGAAAATTGCTTCATTTGAATTGGTACGACTCTATCCCCATTCCCACCCCTTCTCCATCATCATCACTCTTATATTAATCTTAAAAACTGCTCACAAGACATAAAGAATTCAGTGAACAATTTTACAGTTCCAAAGACTGCAACGAACATTTTTGAAGTCCCAAGTATGTTAGTCTTAAAGTTTGCAAATAGCGCGGATTGAATTTCATCTTTGGTCGACCGCACACATGTTGCCTAATATAATCATCACTCAAAAAAAAAAGTTTTTTCAAAAGATTTGGAAAATCAACCAAGTCTGGTTGCAATGTTCGACGTCTATCGAGTTCTATGCAGTAAGAACTATGAAGCGCGGTGACGTTTCGTAAACCTCGCCACCTTAGCTTAGGGTGCGTTAAAAAGTAGAGGCAAAAGAGGAATAGAGCACCTTTGGAAGCTGTTCTGTCTATGATTCAAGGGATACCGCTCAATCTAAAATGGGTCGAAAATATTAGTTATAACCAGCGTAATTTCTAGATTCAAAGGCCATAAAAAGTCTTTTCAAAATTTGATTGATTTACTAGTGACTTCCAGATACCATCTGGATGACACTTGGGTAAAATCCAAAGAGCTTTCGAAACTATACTGTCATTGGATTGTATTGCAAGTAAAATACAAGTAATTTTAAGAGCTTGCAGTGGTATGTTAAGGTATTACCTGTAGGACTATTTTCGTTTTTGACAACTCACAAAATTAATCTAGCTTCAGCTAAATTCTTTTGGTTTTTTGAAACCTTAGTAAAAGCCTAAAACAAAAAACGAGCCTGAGTACTCTAATCCACTTGAATCAGTTTTTATTACAAAACATACACATTTTGAGTTTTGACTTTTTACCATTCTTTGAACCTTAGATACTCGCAAACTATACCGAGCAATACAAAAGTATTTTGTCCCATGACTTGAACCACTTCAATAAGTAACTCAAATTTTGAGCCGAATCAGAGGGGCTCGTTCAGAACGTCGGTCGATCCTTCGTGGAATAACCCACTTCTTTGCAGAATTTTCCAAAAGGAACTTTAATGATTTGACCCGAAACTGTGCCTCACATTCCAAATCATGCGCCTTCCAAGCTAAGTGTAGTCAGGAATTTTGCCATCCATCGGAGTCACTCAACAGAGCAACAGCCTCTTGTCAGAAATCGTACACATCAACGACTCGTTATCGAAGATGAACTGCCAAAAACTTGACCATCGCCATCAGAAGAATTCCTCGGATTCTCACAAATGAAGGCGTCTCCACCACCGACACCTCCCAGACAAAGACAAAAATACACACTCCATTCACAATAAATTCCACTCAAAAGAATTTTTATTCACTCAACAACCTTAGCCGTTCACTTCACACAAAACTTCACATCCTTCGCTCGATTCTGCACCCACTTCAGATACGTCGACACCCTCGAATTCACGGACGGTACCTCGCCCCCGCACGCGTACCCATAACTAACCACCCCCACGGCATACATGCGACTCATCCGCAGAAACAGTCCGCCGCCCGAGTCGTACTGGCACGTGTCCCTCCCCGGCGTCGACGTGCAGAATTGGCCGGCTGTCACTCCGCTCACACTCTGTTTGCACACATCGTTCGCCAGAACGTCCAAGCTCGTCCTCAGCAATTTGGCCGACTGCTGGCCACCGAAGCTCGTGGTGCCCCAGCCAGCGGTGTCTACCACCCGGCCGGCCAGGGACTTCTTGGCGAAGCGAAATGGCAGGCAGGCCGGTCCAACCACCCGGCTCCAGGCCAGCGGACGCACGGTTCTTAGCAGCGCGATGTCGTTCCTCAGATTCGTCATTCGGAAGTTCTTGTGCCGCACGATGGCCTCGATGTCGAACTCCTGCCTGTAAAACGAGTCAAAAACTGACAGATGATGAGTGAGTGAGAGTAGTTGGGGGTGTGTGGGTTACTCACTTGCTGAGAGATCGTTCTCGCCGACGACGACTTTTATCTGCTCGGCCAGCTTTGTCTCAGGAGCCGCGAAGCAATGGGCCGCCGATAGGAGGTAACGATGATGAACTGAAGGGAATAGAGGCGAGAAATCAGATTCATTGAGGGGGTGGCTGGGTCTGAGGGTGGCTTACTAATGGTGGCTCCACAAAAAATCTCGTTCGCCGTCTTCCGGACAACAGCTGCCATCGACGGGAACTCCCCGGGAACGGCCTCGGTGCCGCCGGCCACTTTCACCGTCGAGCTCCAGCCGCAGTCACAGGGTGGCTGGAACGCCTCCACCAGGCACGAGAACAAACCCGTGTTGTTATTGTTGACGAGGGTGGCCGATGACGAAGAAATGTACGATATCGTTGCCCGGTTGAGGAAACTTTTCCTTTCCAAACTTCCTGACCCACAGAAGTAGTCCGAACCAGAGAGGAGTTCGCTCGCCTCGCGGTTGAAGTAAAAAATCTCCGTGCCGCATTTCGTTTTGCTGGGCTGGAAAAGGAAGGGGAAAAGTTGTGAGATGAGGGTTTTAGTCAATCTGCTAAGAGAAATGTTTATTAGGGCGGATGCGAAGCTATTTAGCGATGTTGGAAACGTTTACACACAGCCGCGTTCCATGTCATTGGCAACTTCAGAAAGCCTTGACTTAAATCTTTTAGAGCTATCCTTTTCTCGTTCCAAGGATTTTTCACACACACTTTCTAAACTCTTTCATCACTTTGCCCAACGTACCGCACTAAAGCTGATGTTGCACTTGAACTTGAGCTCGAAATCCGCTGGCGCCTGCACCGTGTATCTGCACGAAGTTCCTCGCGGATAGCGACCTGGATAATACGGTGAATTGATGAAAATCTTTTCGTTGGCCTTGAGCTTGACCAGGTGATTGCAATTCTCGTACAGTCCCCGAATGGACGGACACTTCAGGCATAATAACACACCAAGGGCGATAAATACACGGTTCACCGACATCTTCCACTGATCGACCACACGCGTCTGCACGGACGAAACTCACGCGAAACACTGAGTGCGCCAAATGGTTTCTCCAGATTCTTGGCCAACATCTTTGGCCGGCATGGGCGGACAATTTCCGGCATTCTAATGACCACCCAGTGGACTTGATAGAAGCAGAGATGGAAAAGAAACACAATGAGGCAACGTGGGCAAGTTAACAGTGAATCGATTGGCTCCCTATGGACAGAAAGATCGTTTGTAGTGGAGCTCAAAAGCACGAAATATTGGAACGGCTATAGGGTAACGTTAGCAGCACACGCATCAGCAGTAACGTGTCTCTGTGTTCGACTGGTCACCTCTCCGTGCAGACGGGTAGCCTGTGATTAGTCTGCGGCTAAACTTCTTTTTCTGTTCTCAACCACAATTATTGGATTAGGGTTCACGGGGAAAATTGACGCAGACCGCCTACTTCCTCCAAAGAAGTGGGAAAACAGTGGGGAATGGGCGGGCGGTGGGAGTTTTGAGAGGCTTAAAAGTAGACTCAGGTCAGTTGGTAGATGTGGCGACAGTAGCAGTGGAAGTTCGCTATAATTTCAGGACTGGTCGTGGGAATGCAACGAAAATAGGGCTCAGAATGTTAATGTTTTACCGAAACGTGTCTTTTTTTCTCGTTGGAAACCATTTCGGGGCTCAACTGGAGCTAATTTTTTATTTTAATGAATTTATCTACGAATTTAAGAAAAAAAAAAAAACAATAATTCCCATTTAGAAGTTTGCAAACAGCGTTTTGTTGTGCACAAAAAGAAATCCACTGCTGTTAGTTTCCCTGAACAGATCTTTCACATGCTGTTGCGATGAATTTTCTTGGACTTTTCTACATACAAGAGTTCATTGGACCTTTTAGGGTTTCGTTAAAAGGGAATAAGCAAAACCTTTAAAGAAACGAAATTTGTCCATTATTATTATTATTATTTATATTATTATTATAGAATCATTTCAGTGTCTGTCCAATTCATAATATCGCTTCAAACTTTTGAGTCCTTCTTACAAAGAGAGTGCACGACCTTCAGGTCACCGATTTTAATAAAATTTGGTATAGTGATAGCTCCCTTTCAGGGTATTGATTTCAAAAAGTGGTAGACCGCAATACTTTCCCTTTTCCGAGAAAATCCCAATTTTCGAGATTTCCCAATCTCCTCTTATATCAAATAGAACATTGAAAAATTGGAGAGGCATACTATGGAAAACATTTAGGTGGACATCACTCACAAAATTCAAAATTTAGCCTTACGGATATTTTTTTATGCTTAAAAACCTTATCCACCAAGGTGACTTGTAATTTTCGGAATATCCGTTTTTGGTCAAAATCTTTAGTTTTCAAAGAGTCACTGATTTATCGAACAGCTTTCGTAGCTTCGTTTGTGGTAAAAAACGGCTCCACACCTGTGGCAAAAGATGTTTTGATGACTTTGAGGATTTCTGAATCTATTGCAAGCTTTAAAAAAATTTAGTTAGAGCGTACCATACGACAAAAAGTTATTTTTGTATGAAAAATGTTATTTTATACCTTAGATTTAATAACCCTTCTCTTTAAGACGGATGGCTCTAGATGATTCTGAATTGTATATGTCTGTACTCGTTGCGAATTCCTCTTTCAAATGCCACAAAGCAGCACTGTGCGCCGCACAGTGGGAAAAATTAGTAAAATTGGTGTATACTTGTTAAAAAGATGGTTCGATTCGATGGTTGCTGACAGTCAAACCACAAAAATTTTCAAATTAAACGCTGTAGCACTTACGAAATGTAAGAGATCGCATTGTTTGTAAATTTTGTTTTCCGCTTACCGGTCACACTGTTTCTGACCGATTTTCAAAAAAATTACATGTGCAAATTATGATTGAAATTATTTAAAAAAAAACTATGTTATGCTCAATTGTTCATTCCTGTACAGTCGTATGATAAGCAGTCTCAACATGCGATGTACACTAAATTATGTGTTAGCTCATCTTATGTAAACCAATCTTTAGCACTTTTTGTAAAAAAAAAAATCTTAACAATCAGTCTTAATAAATCCATCATCGCTATAAAACGTGTCTATTGTTTTTTTTACTTTTGTCCTTGTACCTCAAAAGCCCCGCCTTATAGAAACGAAATCATTCTTTTGAGATCAATAAAAGATAAAATAAAAACATTCACAACATGTGCTTTACTTAATGTGATAGAATTCGTGTTTAATTCGGTGCTAACTATTTTTTTTTCTAAAAAGTTTTTTCAGAGGTAAGAACTTTATATATAACCAATGTTGAAGCTTTCTTTGGTGCAAAACATTTTGAAGTTTGCTCTTCAACTAGGCCTGTCTGCCTAACTGTAAGCTATAACTTTCTTGGCCCACCTAGGCTTACCGTCTGCTTTATGGCACTTGAAAGAGGAATTCGTAACGAATACACCCATATCAAATTCAGAACCATCTAGAGCCATCCGTTAAAGAGAAGAATTATTAGGTCTAAGGTATAAAATAACTTTGTTCTTACAAAAATAAATTGTTGTCGTATGGACAGCTTTAATTAGTTTTTAAAAGCTGGATTAAAAGCTGGATTCGCAGATCTTCAAAATCATCAAAACATTTTTCAGGTCAGGTGTGGAGCATTTTTTTTTACCATAAACGAAGCTACGAAAGCTGTTCGATAAACTAGCGACTTTTTGAAAATTAAAATTTTTTGGCAAAAAACGCCAACTACCGAAATTACTAGTCAATTTGGTGGACCAGGTTTTTAAACATAAAAAAAAGACTCGTTAGGTTAAATTTTGAAGTTTATGAGTGATGTCCAACGAAATCACTTATTTTTGCCACTGTACGGCGGTAGCCTACGGGTTGTGGTGACTGCTTTCCACACTGAAGCACTGGGTTCGATTCTCGATCGTATTGCAGTATGCATATTTTCGTTTTTTCCCGAAAATCAAGTGGGTTTTAATTTTAATTTTTTTCTATCGCTTGAAAGATTGGAGGAATACCAAGTAAGTTTATGTACCCTTGAATCAAAAATATTGTAAACAAAAACTGAAGAGAAAAACAACCGTTTCTAATTGTGTGACCCCCACTAAAATTATTAAACAAAGTTTATCATATCATACGATATTTAATTTCTTAGTTAATAAACGGACTTAGTCTGAGTTTTTGTCGATTGATTTTTTTTGTGTTTGATTGATTTACCATAGTGGTATTCGAACGAAAAAGATGGACTGATGGGGGTTTTTAATATATTGTATAGCACATATAAGGGCTGCCAAATTTTTCAAAACTTTTTCATTCGACAGATTTCCACTTTTCTATTCGACTGTTTTTTTTTTAATAAATAAATAATCTGCGTAATATAATTTCGACAGTCCATACAGGGACAGAGCATGGCTTTTTCGCTGTTCCACTGCTCCGCTGTTGTACGCGTTTGTGGATTCGAACCGTCCGACGAACTAATAATTTAATCCACTACGCCCGTTTTTTTTATTGAGGAATAATTTTTGAGCCTATTTTGTGAAATGTAGATTTTTTTCTTGGTGGTTGCGGACTGGACGTCCATTTTTGTATGACCCCAAAAATAGATTGCAAAGGTTGTTTCTTTGGGCTGAGTTCTATCTCGGTAATGTTATTATGATTTGATGTTTCAACTGATTTCCCAGGTAAGATCGAAGATTACCAAGTGTGAAAGTGATAGTAAAGGACGAATGAGAACAGAAAATCATGAGCTAGGAAGTGGAATTCTTTTCACTTTCTGAAAAAGCACCATAGACGAATGAACTAAAACTGAAGAAAAACCAATATTGCATTGGCTTCAGTCCAAATAAAGTAACTACGTAAAAAGAGAAAAAACCTTTTGTAAACAGTAGAAAATGGTTAGTGCATTGGACTATTAAGCGATAGTTTCCGGGTTCGAATACAGCCCGGGGAAAAAAACACCACAAACATATTTCACGGCCCCACCTACAGCGAACGACAGACAATCCTCCTGGAGTCATCTTTCGCAATTCGCTGTCCGGAACTGGCAATAAACTTAAGGTCCGCTCCACATGTGTCAAAATTATAACACGCACAACACAGTGGGAACACGAAACGCTAGGCTCTGGCCCATCGTGGGCTGTTACGCCACTGATGATGATGAAACAGTAGAAAATCTGTGGGTCAAAAGCTGAGTTTTAGATGAAAGGGCTTCATCTTTACCTTTCCTACGGCTTAAATGTGCCTATTACGCTTTAAACTTTCAAGAACTATCTTGAGACCGTCCGAATCTGGATTACTCGCTTCGATTTTTACTTTTGTAAAGTTAGATGTGGATATTTTTAGGTAAAATACTACGGGAAATAACGTAAAAAACATTTTTCACGGTCTCACCTCCAGCGAACGATTGACAATCCTTCTGTAGTACTTCTGTCATGAAAAGCTTTCGCCATTCGCCGTTCGGAACCGGCATTAAACAGTAGGTCCCCTCCACATGTGTCAAAGTATATCGCGCACAATTCAGTAGAGGCGCGAAAAAGCTAGGTTCTGGCCCTGTATGGGCTGTTACGCCGACTATTTATTTTATTTTTTATTTAAAATTCTACGTTTGCTTGGATTATCCAGGCCTATTAAGTAACTAATTAAAATAAAATTGAAAAGACAGATTTGCCCACGCCTCTCCGCCAACTTCAAAAGAATCCTCGTTATAACTTCAGTTACACAACTTCGCATCCTTATTGATTTCACCGTCGTCCAGTGTCCATCTCTCGCGTGTGTACGTATCTAAATAATTGAAATAATTTAAAGCACAAAAACCACCTTCCCACCCTCACCCGTCTCTAAGCCGAATGGGGACCGACCACCATCCACATTCGACAGACGTTACCCCCAAACACAAATAAGCACCCGCGCCTCGTAAAAAAAACCGACCACCACCCCAACCACCCCAAAAAAGTACTTTATTATGATTACGGTGATTCTTTCGATTGTTCTCCTCTGCATTCAACTCCAGAAGTCATCCACGTAGGTGACCAAAGCACCAGCACTCGCCACCGCCACCGTCGACGCCACACACCGGCAGCGCTGATGACCAGTGGCCAGTCTCGTTGCGTTCATTTCATTTGCATTTGTTTTAAGTTTCTGTTCTCTGTTCTGTCTCTCTCCCGTTCGCATTCGCGTTTGTCGTTTCTATTTTTTTTTTTTTTTTGCATCACATACACACACACTCTCACCCACTCGCCTTCTTCGTCAGTTGTTTTGCTTTTACTTCAAGGACAACATGTAAAAAGTAAATGTTGACCATAGGGCTCTAAGGGAACGGCTGGGGCGGTGCGGGGGCATCGCGAAAACAACAGCAACAAAAAAAAGTAGAAGAAAACACTGCACATATCCAATTATACATTTTTATTGTTCAACTTGGCGTCCTAGTCCTTCCACCCATCACCACCCACCCGGTCTCTATCGCTTTTCTCATGCTACAGGACACGACGAAAATCCTCAAAAAAAAAAAAAAAGAACCGAACGAACGAAAAAAAGACTCTGAAGGCAAAGTACGGCGGACAAACAAACACGATGTGTGTTCCACTTGTGGTACTCTTCCCAGCACCGGCCAGAATTTGGTGGTCCTGGTGCCGGTCCTGCTGCTGCTGCCACTGCTGCCACTGCCACTGTGTCCGCCGCAGTTGACCGAGGATTGGACTCGCAAAAGGCTCTAAGGACTGACTCCACACACACCGTCAACGACGACGACGACGACGATGACCAACGACGACTCTGTGGACGGCGCGAAATTTCAGCTAAAAAAAAAAAGAAAACGCAGCGATAGAAAATCGCTCTGGACGCTGCGAAAAAAAGTAAACCAGGAATCAATTCCTATCAAAAAATGCTAAATTCATTCATTCATCGTTGTATGTGTCTTTTTGCGGCAGAAATTGCTCAAAAAAACAGAAAAAAAATAGACAGAAAGAAAAAAAGAGAACTTCTCGCGACCAGTCGGGGGTGAGTGGGTGAGTGTGTGTGTTGGGGCGCTGCTGCTTCGCTCCGATTTTTCATTCGCTTCCCCATCCACCCACAGCGAACACAATATTTCCCTCCTGCACCGTACTTTTTGTTGTCCGATGATGTAGTGAGTGGGTGTAGTTTCCACCCCCACCCCCATTCCCATTCGTATTATCATTCTTGAGCACACTCACATACACACACACTCGCCGGGATGAAGGATTTGCTTTCAGTTCTCTTTTTTTTCTGTTTATTTACGAGTGTGTTCACTTTTAGTTATATTTTTGTGTATTTCGCTTGAATTTTTATTTTTGGCCAGAGCACACTAAATGATGTCTAGAGTTTAGTTTTGTTTGGCTTCTTAATTAAAAAAAGAAAAAGAGAAAAATTGTGAAAATGGTAAGGCGGGGAAGGGTGCCTCCACGGGCTCCACCTGAGGGCGAGGCATTTCTTTATTTCATGCGAAGCGGACTTCTCATTAGGAGCGCGAGGATGAAAAATTGTGATGAATTGTGGTGGGTGGACTGAGGATTATAAAAGCGAAGCGCGTTGGCGTTGAAACCAAATCCAGTTGGATGCCTTTCAATCTGCGTGTGATTCGTGCGGATTATTCGACTGTAATGGTGTTGGATGATGAGCTGTCCTTCGCAGGATGCTTTCATTGCGAGTTGTCTTGTGCCACAAAGATTGAGATTTGGAGTTCTTTCTAATTTGGAGTTGACGTACAATCTGATCGTTTCACTGAACTTTACAAATGCAGTTTGCTCAACACACAGCACACAGCGGATCTCAACTCATGGAGAATCAACGAACATTTCGACAAACCGGGCTCTGTCATATCGTCTTTTTGATCATCGTAAGGGATGGTGTTTTCTTTCTCTAAAAATGTGTAACTAATCATATCGAAATTGAGTAACAAAGTTTTTTTATGTAAGGGTCAAAAGTTAAGGATTGCAAAAGTCACTTTACTATACTTTTATAAGAAGTCGTTCATCATTTTGAATGCATCTAGGAAAAGTTTTACCCCCATACAGAAAGACAAATGTCATATCCCTTTCAAATGAATTTCTGGATGTTTAGGTCCTACACAAGGCAGTTAAAATCCTGCCTAAATCCTATTTTTCTATTAATTACATTTGTTAGGTCATCATCAACATAATAATCCTCGCAGGGCCAGTGTTTGACTTTTTCGCGCCTCCACTGTAATGTGCGCGTTATAATTTTGAAACATGTAAAAGGGACCCACAGTTTATTGCCGGTTCCGAACAGCGAATTGCGAAAGCTTTCCGTGACAGAAGTACTCCAGGAGGTTTTAGATGTTATATTTCGAGTTGTCTTTAAACAGGACAAGTTTTTCAGAAAGTTTGTTTTCAGAAATCTTATTTCTATACGGGCCATTTATAATACCTGCAAAAGAGATCGGCTTTATCATTGGCATGCAATTGCCGCAATTATTGCTTCATGCACATTAACATCGTGTACAAGATCTTCTCCACCATTTTGAGTGAACGTCTGAAGCCGTTCGTCACCAATCTGATAGGTCCGTATGGTTCCAGGCCAGGGAAGTCCACAGTCGGCCAAATTTTAACACTTCGGCTGATACTGGAAAGCACCTAGGAGTTGCAAATCGACACCCGCCACGTTTTTTGTCGGTTTAAAAGACGCGCATAACAGCATGCGTAGAGACGAGATATACAGCGCCATACCCCTACGATGGAGAACTGTCGCTGCTCCATCAAGGTCGATAACGAACTCAACGAGACCTTCTATGTCCTACTATATGGCGCAGAGACAAGGACTTTGTCAAAATCGGATGAAGAAGTTTTTTGAGAGAAAAAGTTTGTGTGCGGTTTTTGGTTATATTTGCGATTGCACGAGGAGAAGGTTCAACCACGGCTGTGGTGCACATTGTCAAATGTGCATAAAAGCATTCTAAAAGCGTCGAAACTGGGCTCATAAGAAGCACTTCTTCACCTGAATTCCAGTTCAGTGGCCTTGACATTTTTATTTGTATTAAATACAATAGCGACTACTTCTTACTTGTTTTGTTTTGGATAACATTTTCTATTATAAATTCATATTTTTTGTCCTTTATGGAGCTTATTTTCTCACTTTTAAGCCCCTGGTCTAACTTGCTCCGCTAGTGAGGCCAATGGGGCAAGTTGGGTAGGTGCATCCAACGCTTTATTACACACGCCATCAACTGACTGAATCGGCATGATCGATGATGATTGTCAAATGAATTTCCCATGTCTTTTCCGGCGACACATAAATAGACACGTTGTTATACACGCATTGCTTTTTATCTTTTGTGAGTAACCTTTTATCAATGAATTAAATGAATTATATCATATTATAAACATTTAGCTGTTTCATTCTACCTAACATGGGTCACTTGAAATCGGCGCATTTGGGGCAATATTATTCCTCAATTTTTTAAAATTGCATAAAGAACCCAGATATTTATTCTGATCTAAGCTTCATAATTGTATTATGATTAAGTTGGTAAATAAATTTATAAGACTTCAAGTGGTAAGTAGCCCTACTAACCCCGCCCTACTCTACTTTAATCTTTGGAACTTAAAAAGTATTAATTTTAATCAAAATTCACAAGTACGCATTTTCGTGCATTCTAAGAGAACAAGTTTCTAACGGTAATATTTTCTTTTTCCTGGTAGGTGTTATAAGTCCATCTAATTGCTTATTTAAATTCCTTGCAACTTTCTGTTTAAAATAATTAATCAGCAGAAAACTATGGTCGATATTTTCTGCGATTAATGTGATTGTCATTTTCGGGTCTATGAAGGTTGGAGGACCATCTCTTCTGCGACGAATTAATAAGACGCAAAATGTAAATGGACGCTGTTTATAATTCCCCATTCCCCGCATCCCGTCTTAGGCAAATTCTTCATCATGCAAATTTTATTTTCGTCAAAAATCAAAGAACTAGTGAGAGAGACGTCGATGGTAAATGCGTTTTAAATTCAAATTGCCTGTCTCAAAACGGTGTCTTAATGAAATTCCACCTCATTCGTAATTATCATCGGGGTAGTGGTGTGGGAGTCCAAGCCACCCACCCGAGAACCCTTTGATTTCGACCAAGCGTCGAAGTCAACCGCAGATCGAGCGTCGGTCGTTGACGTCAACTAACATCATTAGCATCATTTTCGGGGAAACTCTGCTAAAAGAAATTGAATAATCTCATTAATTGTGCGCCCCCACTCAAATGCTTTTGTGATTGCCACCCCACCGACGCCCGCTGTGTTGTCGACCACTGAAAACCAGGGCATGTTCCATATTTATGAATTTTCACAAATTATTGTGTGAAGCGGTATTCGGCCAAAGGCCTCCTCACCCCCTAGGACTCTCATCGAAAGGATAACTTCATCATCTTTAATTCTGCCGTCGCAATCTTCTTCGACGCCACTTTCAATGTTTGTTAAACTGTTCATTTTAATTTCGTTTCGACGACCGTTTTAACCGAACGACGACAAATAGTCAACCACCCACAACCCCAACTCATCTCAGCAGCTGGCAAGGACACAATAGGAATCGGGCGACTGCGAAATTTGAATTGGATCAACGAAATTCATTCCCAAAAAGGGCTGGCCCGGTGCTCGGCCAGTGGGGTGGGGGTTCGTCCTGAATTTGCATACGACAAACACTCGCGTATCTACTTCAAAATGAATGAAGTTATCCCTTGTCAGTTCAATAAGCGACATTAGTTTAATTACAAAACCGCGTTCAATGGATTTGAATAAATTTTCCCGGGGATCTTCTGTCGAGGAGCATCTATAATGAGCCCAGGACCAGGCCAAGAACCACCTCTCGAGGACAGTTACTTGTTTCCTCATTTCCAGACGCCCGCTGAAAGGAAGGGTTCAACTGATCCGGGCGCGAGTCAATAGGAAATAATCGAAGGATTTATGTGCATATCCTTGGCCACTAATTGAAAAGAGGTCTCGGGCTCGGCATTTGTGGATGTTGTACACGTACGCGGTGGCTCATAAATTGTACTCGAAATAATTAGGAAACTATTTTCATGGGCATTCCATCGGTCATCGGCTGGTGGGAGCGAAAAACCGCGACTAGGTTCCCTTTTGCCGAGCTGCCGGCGACCGGTGGAAAGGATTCCACCGCGCTGTGGAGAAATAAATGCTTGCGAAATAATTTCGCAATTTTCGCTGCGAAAAGTGGCGAACGAGGCCTAAGCAGGACCGTCTGGGGTCGGGTATCTTCAGGTTATTTATGAAAATGCACTTTTCTCGTGGACTGCTATTTTGTATCTTTCAGGGGGTAGGGTGACTGGGCTGAATTTAGTCTATTTCGTGGGACTATTGGAGTTAGAGGAAGGAAGAAATGAAACGTCGGTATTCGCGCAAAACTTTTGATTATTTTAATCTCTGCAGCAGAAATAAATTCTCAGGTATGCCGTCGACAAGTCAAATGAATCAATGTTTAATGCCAGATAGAAGGCAACTTTTTCTGACTTTTGGAAGGGATATTCATGAACTACGAAAAGGTTTTTTTTTGGGCAGAATTGCCAATCACTAGGAAGCGGTGCGACAGTAAGATTATTGAGATGTTTTCACAGGCCAGGATTGAACATATCTCTCCACAGTCCACCGCGGTATTCATCAAGCAGCCAGTCTGAGGAAAGCATTTCTCAAGTAATTACTAAGATCTATTCAGCCGAATATTTGCCGCAGAAGATAATTATACGCATTCAAGTATCACATACTTTTTTCAATTGCCTTAATTTAAGTCAGCATATTTGCTGTTTTCAGGCATTTCACTTATTAGGTTTTTAAATGCTTGTCGTAGCTTTTAAAATTGAAGTACCATCAGATTTGATGGCTTATAATCTTGCTCTCAGAAACTTGCTATTGATGTATTGACAGCAAGTTACACTTGAGCTCACCTTGGTTATTGCCATGAAAATAGTTGTTGTTGCAACTAAACCGCGGGACATAAAAAGTCAGTATCATACCTCCGCGGAATGAACCGAGCCACTTTATGCTTGAACAACGTTGGCAAATATAGAAATCATATTTCCGAAGTGAGCCGTGCGTCGTCCAAACAGTGCGAAATCGTGTTACCAATCGTCTTTTTACCGTCTAGAAGCTGCGATTCTCGATGCTTGCCCCCTTCTTGATTTTTTTTTGTGGAACCGTGAAGTACCGATATTGTGCCAATAATCTGAAAACGATTTAAGCACTTGAGGCCAATTTCATCCAAGTAATCCCTCAGCTACAACCCGAAATCATCAACAAGGTCTTGGAAAATTGGTGTGCGAAGTTAGCTGAGGCAGTCACCAGAACGCCGTTCCACTCTGATGGCGATTTTTGCTCAGTAACTTTTATTGGTTCATAATACATGAACAAAATTCAACTTTGTTAATTTTATTGCATTTTTAACAAAAAAACATATATTTGACCCAACCTTTACAAATTCATTGGCCTTCAAATAGTGTCGCTAATTCGAAATAGAAAATAATACCTAACGAAAAAAACAGTCGCTTTTTTTTACTAATCGCTAAAGTTTCACATTTAGCAAGTCTTCTTTTGAAAATTGAGAAAAAAAAACAGTTGGCCTATTGAAAAATTTATTTTAATTGTCTTGGAGTTGGCACGAATAAGTTGCTGCCTTATTTACTAGCAGCTTCAGATGGCATGAATCATAAGAGTAAATATTTTTTCACCTAAATCTGACTTACAGGATATCTTTTACTGGGCGTTAGCTTGGCTTATGAACGGTTCTACCGAATTGTATGAGCAGTGTTGGTTGATTAATTATTTGAAAAATTGTTGATTTCGAAACGACAACATTTTCTTCTGTCCAGTTGAGGCTTTAAGAACCCAGCACCACAGCATTCGAACTTCAAAAGGACTTATTAACTTAACTGAAGAATACGTTGTGAATTTAGACGCTGGCAAAAAGGACACATGAAGCTGCTACGAGGGACAGTTTTTTCGACGTTGTCAGCGTGGACAGCAAAAAAAAAAAAATAAAAGCAAGTGAACTGAAGGCATTATCCCATAAAGATCTTCCACAATTGATTGATTAAGAAAAATAGCCGGTAAAGACGTGACAAAGTTCTCTTTTGCAAGACAACCCCTGGAATCATCTTACAGACGTCCTTAAGAAAATTTCGAAGGCGATTCAATGGGGTGACCCAGTCCATGCTCTGTCTGCAGACATGTAAATGGGGTCAGCAGAATTTCATAATGGAAGAAGCAAGGAATTTGAAGAAACAAAGAATTCTTTGGAATTGGATTTGAAAATTGCTTGAGAGGTGGAAAAATGTATAAAACATTAAATGAAGAGCATATACGAGGAAATTTTTTATTTACTTTGCCTACAGGAAGCAATTCCGTCGCAAAATCTGGAAATCGCTAGAACCACTGCTACAAAAAAGTTCGAAGGACGTCATATATGTCTGTGGCAATAAGACAGACTAGCTTATGTCGAAAAAAGTGATTTTGAGAAAAATGTATTTTCATCATATGAGTTTGTATGACCGTTCAAACAAAAGTGGTTGCGAATTTCAAGATATCTTTATAGCTGACAAATCTTTTCAAACTCGTTGCATGCTTTTGAGTCAATGTTTCGGCACCACGATTTTCAAAACGCCTTTCTAATGCGTCTTTTTTTTTGTAAAAGATTCGTTGTGCTTATACGGGAATCAATAGAACTGTTAGGAGTCCTAGCTGATAGAAAGACTAAGTATTATGCTTCGGTCACTTGAGACCACTAATCTCAGGTGGCAAAACATTAGAACGTTTCTCCACACGAAACAACTATGGCCATCACTGAATGTCAAACAGCCTTCTGCGGCTGAGCAGACCAGCGATTAGAGCCATGATAAGGGTTACTACAGGGCACTGCACTATCGGCAGACATGCCAGCAGACTAGGAGTCCCTACTAATGATTTTTATAGAAGTTGCAGAGATGGAAAGGAGGAGGAATCCATTTCCCACCTTCTTTGTTCGTGGGATCTCTTAGCGCTTCGTAGAGGAACACATTTCGGCGAGTACTTCGTTGATGGTCTGTTCGATCTGACCTCGGTCGATATCGGACGGCTCCACAACTTCGTACGAAGCTCCAATTGGTTCGACGAGTAATGTGGCATCACAATGGGCCTACTCTGGCCTAAGTGCGGCTGTGGGTTATTTGTTACAGCCGGCCACTTCAAGCTAAACTAACCTGGGAGTCCTCAAGTTTAAGTAGAGTCAGTGGAAAGCCTTTGCATTTCAACGAAGACATATGTTCACTTTAAACGGCAGCCAATATAAATTCCTTCAGAGGTACTGTTTTTTAGAGTGTTTTTTACAGGTTTCTTAAAAGGTTTTTGGTGCCACATGGCCAAAAACAAAGTTTTATTTACAAAGGGTTTATATTCAGAAGCAGCTTCAGCAACGGTGATTTCCGAAAAGCTCTGTTGACAAGAACTAATGCAACTAGCTTAACACTTCAACTTAAACAAATCCCAGATGCTTTTGTTTTAAAAGAGTTTAAATCGTCGTCGGTTATATTTTTGTGTTGTTTTTTTTTTGGATTTGAGGCAGAAATCGGCTTTATACCTTAGAATATCGTTGTGGTATATCTCAGATGGAAAAGTTTACCAGTGTCGTACAGAAGAAGATCTAAATTGGACCTCGAAATAAAATAAAAAAAAATTTAATTTGAAAAATTAAAAAAAAAACTTGAACTTGAACAATGCTAAGAATGTGCATTTAACTTAGTTGAGCTTGAGACTTTTATCGTAATAATTTTTTTTGCCCAATTCGTTAACAAACCACATCTACTTTACCTTTAATACCTCTTCCATCATCGTTGATTGCGATCTGTCACTGACTTAATCAAATTTCTTAGTTTCTGTCATCGTACTTTTTTAGATTTTAATTTAGGAAATGCCTACCGTTTCGCCCCTCGCTTTACATCCATGCAAATGTATCGTCATCAAACTGTTTTCCATTATTTCATTCAGCACCATTACAAAAAAAAAAAAAAAAACACAATTCTGCACACTCAAAGGATAATGAGAGGCCAACGAGCGAGTTGGGGAGGCATCAAGAGCGGAACCTCTACAAACTGCTTTTTCAGGTACCCTCCCCACTCCCCGCCCCTCCCCGACATATTTCACAAAGCTAAAAAGGCACTAAAAGTCACAAGGACTACACGAATGACAACAATGTTGCTGCTGTGCTGCCACACTGCTGATGAGGAGATGCAGATGATGACAATTACCCGGCATAATGGTGATGGATTTAATGAAGACAAATTACCTGTGGGCATTTTTATGAAATAATAATCCAACAAAGGCAGCAGCCAGCCCCATTGTCCTTGCAACACCACCCACCGCCCACCGAGAGAGGGAGAGAGTGGTGTCCTGGCTGTGCATAGAATTTATGCTAAGTACCGTTCCTTTTTGCAATTGGAGTGGCTTTAATATAAATAAACATGATAATCGCTCATGAGAAGCGCAAAAAAATAAAACGACCCGAGCAGAAGGATGTCAGGCGGAACAAATACTCGTAACAATTGCACGACGCAGAGAGAGAGAAAGAGAGAGAGAGCGAGAGCGAAAGCTGCTAATTGGAGGAATAAGGAAGTAGGTTTTGTAGTTTTTTTTTTTGTTGTGCTGCACACTCCTGTGATGAGATGTGATTATTTTTCTTGGCTGAGGACCGTATCCTTGTGCATGAATGAATTTTTGACGCAAAATGTCTTTTGTTGAGTTTTCATGTTCTTCGTGTTGGATTTTCTCGTTTTGTTTCTTCGCATTTTTTTTTTTTTTGCAGCGAAAGAAGAAAGTAGCGTAGCCGCAGGGGGCAAGGCTTTGCCTGGTGAAAAAAAAAATCACACACAAAAAAAACCGGAATGAAATTGGGTCAAGGGGTTTTGGGCATTTTTTCAGCGTTTTTTTTTTTTAAGGCTCTTAAATTACAGGTGGTGGAGAATAGAACACGGAGAGGAGGCTGTGTTTGAGGAGAGTGATTGAATCAATGAAGATCCTTGGCATCGAATTTTAAATTTGCCTCGAAAATTCATTTGACTTTAAGCGCGCACTGCGAAATTCGTGGCGAAACTGACGTTGGTTAAAAAATAAAAGTCAAATAGGGACCTAAAGGTTATATGAGGCCGGGTCATGCAGCTTCAAATATAAGGGTTTCAAGCAATGGAGTTGGTGACAACGACGTTATGGTACAAACATTTTATTTGCACATTTGGAAGCACTCAGCTTACATTGACCAATGCCAAAAAATAAGAAGAAGAAATGATTTCGCAATTCGTAAATTAAGATGAAAAAAAGCTGGCAAAGTAGACTGCTAACGAGCTTCAATCTGTTTGAGGAAAAGAAGGAACTCCATAAGTGATCAAATTGTGTCCCAATTTCCAGTGGATGCCTTGGAGGGAGCAATGTGTCGACGCAATGCCACGACTTTCTACCAAACTAAACAATTAAGCATACTGCCAAACAGATTTTTGAGGCTTATAAAGAGATTTTTGAGGCTTTAAAAGTTTTCATAAAAGGGGGCTGCCGTAGAATTTCCTTTGGTCGGACGTGTTACTCATTTTCCATTTAATTTTTACCGCAACAAGTGAAGTTTGTGAAAATGACTAATATATAAATAAGCCTTAATAAGGACAAACATTTATAATGTTGACATACAAAAAGCGGCAATTATTGAAAAAAATTAAAAAGGGAGAAACCATCACATTGTGACGACATTATTATATAAAATATTGTGAGTGATAAAGAAGCTACCAAAATGAAAGAACATTCTCGGAATTGACTTCAAGCATCGGTGTTACAAAACGCATTGCGCAAGGCCAAGCAAAGTAAAATACGATTTTTTTTTTCAAATTCGTCTTAAAAACAAACTTTATGCTTTGTTATTTTAAGTAAAAAAACATTAAACTGAATATAGTAAAAAAAAAAACCTAGAAAGGCTATTTCTTTTTTTTTGGTCCAATAACTTGAACGACAGTGGTTTTGTAACGAGAGTATATATTATATGATTATACGCTTAGGCATACAATTTGGAAATATAATAAAACGAATACACGCCAAAGCCAGAATAGGGCTCTGATGAATTCAAAAAAGTCTGTTCTGCGAAATAACTATGCGGTATACAAGGTCAACACAAAAATTACTACCACAGCGGCTGAAACTATTTTTTTATTACTTTGCCAAAAAGGCAGTCAGCTTTCATGCAGATAAGATTTTAACATCTTATGATCCAAGTCAAATACTCCGGGAGTTCAGTTGGGAGGTTTTTATGCATCCACCATATAGTCCGGACTTAGCACAAAGTTATTACTATCAGTTCCTGTTAATGGCGAACGATTCTGATGAAAAATGGTTGAAAATTACCGAGGTTGGCGAAAATCGTTCGCTTCAATTTTTTGGTCATAATGGTTAAACTTTCTATGAGAGGTTAATGAAATAACCTTCAAAATGACGGAAAGCTATCGAACAAAGTGGCGCATATTTGACTTAGGTCGGGTTATTCTATATATACTAAATAAATCCTTTAATTTCATATAACAATAAAAAAATATATCAGCCTTTTTGGCGGATAACTTGAGGCTCACAAGTATAAAGTTTTCTTATACATATGTAGAATATGAAAAAATCACAACACGTGACTGCCCTTAGTCTTATACAACGATTTTGACTTATCATAACACAGATCTGAGGAAAGTCAGAGCATTAATCCAATAAAAAAAAGACTCTAAAAAATACTCCAACACAATATTGAAAGAGAGGGAGCTTGAAAGAGTAAGTTAAAAGAGATTTTCATCGAACGTCTATCCAAATCGCAGACGGCTTTTAACCTACCATCCCCTGCATTCATTACTCTCATACACATTTTCTTAGTATCCCCATCTCTTCTCCCCAACTCAATCCTTTTACTAATTAATTAATTTTGTTTTTTTTTTTCACCTCTCCGCAGAAGTCGGTTGGAGTCCGATATCAAACTCAATTCAACCACCACCCAACAGTCAACTGCGAATCTGCGAATCCGCGAATCTGTTAATTAATGACTTGTTTCGCACAATGAAATTACATTTAACGCATTCAACGGAGATTTTAAATGCCGCTATCATTATGCTCACGCTCACGCACCGGATGGAGGAAAGTGGGAGTGGGAGTGAGAGTGAGCCTACTCATCTCTGATGCATCGCACGCTTGTAATGCGCAAAGTGCGTAAAAACCGTCATCCGGAATTTGTGGCCGAGCAGATTGTTTTCGATTGCCCGGCATGCCACACATCTGCCACTCACACTTACACACACTCCCATATGTACGCGGCCCCCTCCCTCCACACACGCGGGCCAACACCACTCGCCTCGCCATACACAACTCAAACATGATGTCTACTCATTTAAACCGTTTAAACAATTAATGAATTTATAAATTCGGGATATCCAAACGAACGGCTCTCACCCGGAACCCCGTCACGTCATCGGGTGGATGTGACCCGTTCTTGCGTGGCGTCCGCTCGAAGGGAAGCCCCAGTCAGCCACCGAGAGTCCGGGAGCCGGCAATTCATCGGTTGCCACGTGCGTTTGCTGTTGTGACCCTCCTCCCTGGGATGTGTGTGTGTTGTCCATCGATTATTGGCACTGATCCATCCACCCATCGGCACCCACCCACACAGCCACCCACTGACGGCTGGCGGAGACCCTCAACAGGACTGGTATGTTTTTTTTTTTGCGTTTTTGTGTGTGTCGCACTCGCACTCTCAACCATTCGTATGCCATTTAACCAAAATGATTATTATTACGGTCAATCGAACCGTGAGTGTTAATTACACTGACGCGTGGGAGCGAGGTGAGGGTGCGGTGCGTGTGAGTATAGAAATGTGCGTGGACCTTTTCATTTGTGCTGTGGCTGAAATTTGATGAATGCTGTGGATTTATTACAGGACGTTGATGTTTTTGAGGTGACAATGGCCACTTAGAGCCAAGAGGAGGGCCTAAGGTGAAGGAAACATGACCTTTTATTTGATTTAACTCCCACACTCTGTGGATCAATTTTTGGATGTGGATGAAAATCTAAGAACTCCATATGCGTTTTTTAATGTCATCATTCCCTTTAATGTATTCAAAAAGAACCCAAGAAAACTTAAGTAACGAAGTTATTGGCAACAGGTACATCATTAGCCCAGTTCTTTTTTAACTCTCTAAGGTCTTGCTTGGTTACAAATTTTCGTTGAATGCTAGCACCATGGTGTTCACGCGTTAGAAATTTTGCTTGTCTTCTATATCTGACTGAGCTAAAAGACAAGATTCAGTGTAGTGAAATGAGGCATCGCCTAGAATATATTCCTTTGAATGTGCCTGGCTATTCAAATTCTACACAAAAATATATTTCGCATAAATGAATAGTGGAATAAAATATAAAATATATAAATAAGAATAAAAAAATATACACATACCTATCTAAAGGTCTACTCAAACTAAAGCGAAACGCAGGAGCGGGAAGATGCGGGAGCGAAAACGCGTTCCCCATTCACACCGAACGCAAAACGGGACCGAACCCTTTATGTGATTTGAGTTTCAAAATTCTTGCGCTCTTATATTACGTATTATGGTAATATGAAGCTTGGCATCATGGTTTAATAAGTACGATTCATTTCTTCTTAAACAATTTTTAATGAGACCATTCCATCATAGGCGGTCAAGATCCGACAACCGTAAGAAAAGCAGAATGAAAGGCCTCTCAGAACAAAATGACTAGTTGGAAATGCTTTTGGAATCTTATCCACTAAATGGAGGGTAGAATATAGACCTATCGAAGTATTAAAACTCCAGTCTTAATTGAAAAATATTGTATTTAACTTAATTTTTAGGGTTTCATTCTCGTGAAATGAAAAACGACCAACTTCTTTAAAGTGGGAAATGGAAAAAACCATGTAACAGAATTGTATTTCCATACATATACTAAAATAAATTAATTAAATGGTATAATTACTTCAATAAGGACGCCGGGTTTAATTATATAAACATAATGTTCGTTAGATAGTTCATAGTTCAATTGTTAACAGTTCCAAAGTAAAACCGAAATCCTCGTAGAATCACTTCGGTGTTCATCTGTCGTGTAAATGAAATAAACAATAAATTTAAGACAAAAAACAAACAAAACGAATATGGATGTCGTTTCATTTCAGTGGAATTTCTCAAATACTGTTGAGGTTGTAATTGTTGACAAATCCAAGTGCTTGGCGTTTAACACTACTTTATTTTGCAAAAAATTAAATTAACTTAACATTCGCCAATTACTTTTTTGCTCAACTGTCTTCTACGAACTCAATTAATATATGAAATTTTTATTCTTATTTCATTTCCACTCCATTTTCAAAGTATTTTCAAAGTAGCATTGGTTTCTCTGAAAAAAATTCATTCAATTTATTTCCCACGTTTCAGTAAGTGAATAACAACAATTTATTCCATTCTGTTTTTCTCAAAATGCCACTGCGCTCTTGGTGGCACTCAAAATGACTCTAAAACCAAAAATAGTTTTCAACTATCCTCGATCTTATGTATCTTAGATATTACCCCTTTGTTGGCAGCTTCTTCATTTACAGAGATGTAAAAGAATGAAATCTTTTGATTTAACAAATCAATTGATTTTGATTGTATTAATTTCAATACTTTATGAATTGAAGTTGGGACTATGACTTAAATATTGGTATCACCCTTCTATTCAAAGTCATTGAGTGCCCGAAAAATTCGTAGAATCAAAAACGGCAATCATTGTAGTCAAACTTAACTAAGGAAATTTAATTAATGATTCACAAATTATGAATAAATGAAAGAATCGTAGTAGTCTATTTACTTCATAGAAAATATCATTTAGAGTAGTAACTTATTTATTTCCATTATATTTTGTTCATAACCTGAAGTGTACAAAAACTTTTTTGCCGTCAATTCTATTTTTTTCCTGAGTAACCTGAGTTATTCTTTAAGCATATATTATAAGATTTTGTCCTGCTCTTTCCATATATAACATTCTATTGAAAGCTTTCAGCCGCGAAAACGTCAAAAAACTCGGCGTGCAAATACTTTTTTTTTAAACTTTTATAGAGTGTGTAAAATTCGCAGTCATGTCTTCTCGTCCATTCGCCTTTTTTGTAGACAGGACAGAATATCCACCATCAAATTTTTCTATCGGAGAACTCAAGGGTCAGCTCTACTATCCTGCTTAT
Source organism: Syritta pipiens (assembly GCA_905187475.1). Taxonomy (NCBI): domain Eukaryota; kingdom Metazoa; phylum Arthropoda; class Insecta; order Diptera; family Syrphidae; genus Syritta; species Syritta pipiens. The sequence goes on from LR994571.1 coordinate 69,970,988, forward strand.
CATTTAACTTTCGGCTCCATACTACTGGGCTGGCAGGATAAAGTTCTTGTAGAGTATAACTTTGGTTCTTTGAGCCAGGAGTTTCCTGATCCTAGCTCTGTTGATAAACCGAAGTAGCAGCGGTTGTTGATTCTACGACGAATCTCCACCATGATGTTCTTCGTGGTGTGTACCCTGAGTTCTAGAAGCTTTTTAACTATCTCGAAACTCAACTCTAGGCAACCTTAAAATAAGGCGTACCTTTTTTCAGAATTGGTTTAAGATTAATGAATAAGTTAGTACTAATAGAGCCTTAGAAACATTTTTAAGCCCTGTTCAATGTTTTTTGTGGATGCCATTTCTAAAGGTGCGCTACATAAAGCATTAAATTGAATTGAATTATGTGTCATTGTTAATCCTATGCTTTATGCTAAGAGCTGTTGAGAATTTATATATCTGGCTCAAGTATTTTGGAAGAAATCAAAAAGCGAAGAAAAAGTATTCACACGGGAACTTGAATCAAGTCGAGTGTTTAGTTGAGTCGGTAAGGTGGATTTGAATAAAGTTTCAAAAACTTCTGATGCATCCCAATACCATAACTCAGCTGCAAACAAAGTATTTTAGCTAAAACGAAATTCACGTCAATGTAAAAACGAAATAGTCTCTAACTGAACTATTTGAAAATAAAAAGTAGAAGTGCAATTTATTTCTTACCAATTTATTCATTACCGCTGTGGTCTTTGACAAGATTATCTCTTCATAACCTCATAATATTTGTACAAGATATTTCAGCTTCAGTTGGATGCGGAACATATGTTTAATTGCTGTGTTCTATCTTTCTTACAACCTTTAGCTTAAATTTCAGTATTGATCTATAGTCGGATTGCCAAACGGGTGATAAACATCCCGGACTCTGTTTGCAAGAACAAAGAAACTATTCATGTGGTATTTTTTGGAAGATCAAACGCCCGGTGTTGCGTATATTCGCATGTCTCTTCATTTGTGGATTAAAATTTATTTGTTTTTGTTGCCATTTATGACTTTGCAGGAATGAGGAGTGCAGTTTGTCCATCCTTTTTAGGTCAAAAGTCCAATATGCTGCTCATGACGTGTTTTTCGTTCGAAGACGAGTTTGATGTTCTGGATGAGTTGTTGTCTCCAAAAATGAAATGACTTTCAACAACTCTCATGCGGCCTATTCCATTAAACTCCTACACAAGCTCTTATCTCCAAATTACAACCCATTCAAACTAATCTCTCATCAGTGTTTCGAATAAACGCCAAAACCAAAAAAATCATTTCCGTTAATTGAATTCGTGGCGCAGGCACTGTCCGCCCGAGAGATTGCAAATTTATTAATTATCAAGAATTATCTTAAATCCGAAATCGCAGTCGATTATGAATATTTATTTAGTAATTAAATTGAATATTCAGCTGGAAATCATCGCTATGTAACACCTACCCCTCCACCCTCGCCCACCACGCATCGTGACGATAGTCGCTGATGGCTGTAAACGCACATTAATTCCTTTTATCGGGAAAATATTTGCTGCTGCAAATATTTATTATTATCTGTTGATTATTTATATCCGAGTTCATCTAGTTATGCAAATTGACATTGGATGCGTGCCCCACCTCACCGTGACGCACACACGCACTGGTAATTGGAGTGAATTGAGAGTTTTACGCGTGTTGTCGTCCGTACGTCCTCGACAGGAGGAGGACTTTAAATCACACCAATGATAACATCATTAAGTGATATAAAATTCAATTTTAGAACGAATAGCAACGAAAGGACGCTTGTAATTGGCGCCGGGTGATTGGTGATTGTGTTTGATTGTGCAGGTGTTATTATCAGATACATTCGGCACTCGGCCGGCGTTGTGCCGTGAAGTGGCAGTAGCAGTGGATTTGCGGCTGTGATGGTCGACCACAATATGCTAATTAATTTCGATTATAGAATTTAAATTGGTTGCGATTGGTTTATTGGTTTTTACTGCGAACTGTGATCCTGAAACGATTTTAATTGGAAATAAATAAGGTTGCTGTTGTATTTATCTGGACATATGGAGATGCGACATTTTTTTGTTGTTTTGTTTCGGATTTAATTAAGTGCGGTGTTCAATTTGCGATGATTACACGCTTCAGAATTAGGCCAAATCTAGGAGTTGAAGGTCTTTTTGGAAAGTTTGGAATAATGTTTTTATGTTTTTTGAAAATAAATTTTTCGGAAACGTATTAATATTGTTCCCTTTTGGGAAATTCTGCTTGTTTCTGAGAAATGCGTTCTTTAGCCAATGAATCAGTTGGTTGAGCATTAAAAGTTTGTTTGATCCACACAGCGGTAGAATCTTGTAAACTACAATCGAAAGACTTCGGAGAGCGGCTTTTGGAGTAATTAACTACAAACCACCAGTTCTCAAGATCATTTAGGCAGCAACACAAGTGACTTAATGTCACTCTCCAATTTCTTCAATTCAATTCAAGCGTTCTCTACATCGAATTAAGTCTAAAGATGAGACATGGATTATTTATAACGTTCACAAGAGGATAAAGTAAGATATTGTAGGTTAAACATTGGCATCGACCTCATCATCCAATACCAAAGCCGAATATCTTTCACTCGAAAATCTTTAAGAAAATTTAATAAATTTGTATTTTCCGTTTCGAAAATTAGAAAATAAAAAACATTTTAATGAATCTTTTGTGCTTCTCTTAGAAAAATAAATTTAGTTGTCTTACAGATTACTGAAGCCATAACCAGTGATGATGATGATGACCACTGAAACCAGAAATCATTCATACGGATTTTTTTAGCCCCTCGTGTCTTTCCACTGTATTTTTTGACATTATTTTTTAATGCATTTTTTGACGTCATTCCCTACCGGTGAATATGTGTAATCCCTCCAAGTCCCCTGGTTTGTTTCTTTACTCTTATTCTTTCAACTAAACTTTAAAAATATTACATTACATTACATCTTCTGTGGCCACATAATCCACTGACGGGGCCGGGGGGCAATGCACGAAGAAGAGATCTCCAGGGAACCTGATCCTCCGCCGCAAACTCCACGTCATCAGGAGGAACTCGGAAGCGTAACCAGGCGAGGTTTTGGACTTGGTCCAACCACCTGATCCTGGGTCTGCCGAGCGGTCGCCTTCCTGATGATCTTCTCGCCTGAAGAAGCTCAATATTGACCTCTCCACGTACCGTCGTGTTTCTCACCCTATCCCGGCGAGTTACTGCCACAACAGGATACAGAAATCTAATCTCGGCAGCTTGTACTTTAAAAACAATGAAACCTAATTCAATTCAACAATTTAATCAATAAAAATTTGAATTTGTAATTTAATTATTAAAAAGTACAATAAACTCTTGAATTCGAAAACAGCTTAAATAGAAGCATTCTCACAGTTCCCTGAAAAAACCTATGTAAATCGAAGAAAGCTTACGCAATTTTGTTCCCTCGTTGATTCGAATTTATTTTTGTGCAAAACAAGTGATAACCTCTACAATTCGAAGATGATAGTTTTTTTACCTCTATAATTCTAAGTCAAGCCTACTTTTTTTCTTCAACAACCGTCCCATGAAATTCGAATTATCGATGATATTACATACAAAATAACAACAATGGGACTAATGGATGGGTGTTCTAAATGATAGCAAATAATATCTGGCGTAACTCAAATCTATTGGATTCCATTTCAAATAAACCAATTTACATTGTTATAAAAAAAAGGTTGGACAAATAAGATGCTGCGTGAACTTGGAACTGAGATATTGTGATGGTGAGCTAATAAGTACTTTTCGGAGCTTAAAATGCAAAGTTAACGAGCATTTTTGTAGTTAATTTTGTGATATTAAAATTTCGTTTTATTCAGTATTAAACACACAATAAAAGCATGTACTGGTGGCCTGGTATTTTTGTAGGACTTGAAGTTTCTTTTCTATGACCATTTTTTTCCTTTAAATGGTGAGCCCAAAGTTTTTGGGGTTCTTGTATGCTGTTCGCCGCTCTAAAAACGGATGCCTTAAAATTGAAGGAAGGAAAGTGTTACACTGCTCGTCACTAATTTGTTGTAAGGAACACTACAGTTGTGCATTACCTCAAAAGTTTGCCGATTAATTTACTACAGTTTTGGACAGTAGGTATTTTTTGTTCTACATTCCAACGCTTAAATAAGAACGCACAATCTACTGCGTATTTGAAACCTAGTCCAAAGGCAGTTTGGCCAGTAAGGACGGTGAGAGTTGTGTAGTTTCAACCTTACCTTGGGAGAAGACCGCAGACGTTTTTGACCCAAAATTTGAGCAAAGCCAACATTTCAGACGTTCTCTGAAGGAAGGTATATCTCCAATGCAATATGTAGAGCAATTACTTTGGAACACAATATTTTTATTTTCCTTATACTCAGACTTATCTGTAATATGGTTAACGATATTTAAAGAAAATCTGCATATTTAAAATTATGTCTACTTCTGGAGACGGTTAGAAAACAACTGACGCAACTGGGTACAGGTAGTCATAGTAACAACAAGTCATAGTACAATACAGTATATCGGATACAGTACAGTGGATATATTACAGTGGGCACATTTAATAGTTTATACGTTACTGAAAAGAATATATCAAAACAACGAACGTAACAGGCACTGACTTTGAGGACATCTCATCTAGGAACATGTCAAACCTATGAAGGCAGCATTACAGTCCTAGATCAAAGAAGGAGGTTCTGTAGATCTTTCATGTCGCAGTGCTTGTGGCTTAGTGACACTCTCCATTTCATCATATCATATACCCAAGTCCGGACTGCGGTGTGGCTTAGTCGGTTAGTACGTCGCACTGTTAAGCGAGAATACCCGGATTCGAGTCCAGCTCAGGGGAAAAAAACCACAAACATTTTTTACGGTCCAGCGAACGACTGATAATCCTCCTGGAGTCACCGAAAGCTTTCGCAATTCGCCGTTTGGAACCGGCATAAACAGTAGGTTCCCTTCACATGTGTCAAAAATTATAATGCGCACAGCACAGTGAAGGTGCGAAAAAGCTAGGCTCTTGCCCTGTGAGGGGTGTTATACCACTAATGTACTTTGGACTGATATAAATCGTACGTCCACCCATTTGGATTCAGCTTTAAGCTGCATTCCTTTTCAATAAAGGCTTAGGCACTAGGCTTCGGCTGAGTTCCTAGATTGATCGACAGTAAATTAGTAAGCATGCCTTTTGCTTAAACTTAAATGCCATTTTTTTTATTTGAGGACTGTTCTTAAGGTAACTTTCCAACAAGAAATAACAACTTTTTGGATTTACAGTGAATGTCGTATCCTTGGATTCACGAAAGAGCTAAAAGTCTGATAACAATATTCGCGATTATCGACTATTTCTTGATGCAAAGTAGTTTCTTTGCGAGTAAACAAATTAACAACTGCATATTGATTGATTGATTGATTTTATTTTGTTCGTATATAAAAAAACAACAAAAATAAATAACAGTTAAATGAACAAATAAGTAAAAAAAAATTAATAAATAAATACATACATAAATACATGAATACATGAAAACCATCCAACATCTTCATGGAGTTATCCCTTCAATGCTGGCTAGAACCTTGTAGCTGTAGAGGGGAATCCATGTGAAATGCTAGACGGCTTTAGAAAGATTGAAATATAAATTTACATATCCATATACACATATACAAAATCAGACAATAAAAGAATCTGCGAAGCCATCCGTAGAGGCTTTTCTGCAGAAGGTTGTTCAATTTAATTATCATTAATAGTCAGAGTCTCAAGTAAATATATTTTTTTTTTAATAGTGAAATTATATGTTTATTGTGTTAGTTAGGATGTATTTTTTTATTGCTTTCTTCCTAATGTGCCTTGCAGGGATATTCCATAGGTCTCGCGGAAGTTGATTAAAGATAGTGGGAACCACAAAGGAAAGCTGTTGCCTGCCATAGGAGTTGTGTAGTATACCTTCCGTATACCTTCCGCTCGTTGTCTTTTTTTCACTTCGTGGTCTATGGGGTGCTTAAACCGATGAACAGATAACGCTTTTTTACGGTTAATAAATTTAGATCGATACTAGGACTACTACAATTATCTACAAACCTATTACCATACTTCGAATGCAAAAGTATCTTGAAAATTCTGCTCTGCGCCTTTTGGAGCTCCATTATTCAAAATTGCGCTGCATTGCCCAATGCTGTTATGCCGTGTTGTAGTACTGACTCCACCAAAGAAAAATATACTTCTTTCAGAACTCTGAACGATGTAAGTTAATGATAAGTAATCCAGAAGCGAGTCCGTAACCCAAAACCTATTTCCTTTCCCAGCCAACTCAACTACGACCGCTGACATACGCAATAACATTCGCAACCCAACACCTATTTCGTACCCAAGCTACAACCTTCACCTCCAATCCATAAACACCCAGTTCATTCATCCAACCATTTCCTCCAATATTGCCTTCCTCAGCATTATGCGAAATTAGAAATTAAGTAGTGAGTAAGAAAAATATGGAATAAAGAAACCAGTCGTTGACTGAACACGAAAGAAAAAAGTATTATTTTTTGAGTGCAATTCACTGGCGCCCAACTCGCTAGTCTTTTTTAGTATTGTAAAGCTCCAAAATTCTTAGTATAAAGAAAATAGAGCTACTTTTATTTACAAAAAAAAAAAGGAAAGCAGCCCACTGACCCACCCTTCAACCAGAGAAGAAACGGAAATAAAGATGCTGATAGTAACATTAATGTAAGATAGTAAATAGATTAATTTAAGTGATATTAAAATTAAAATTGTGTGAAAAGAAAAACATATTTGTCATTGTGAAATTTGTTTGTGTGTGTAAAAAAAAATACAATAATGGCAGAGCTGGCTAACACAATAGCGGCAGCCGTACAAGTAGCTGTAGAAACAGCATGCCAATCCATTATTAAAAAAGTCGCTGAATTATCCAGCGATAATGTGCAAAACATTAGTGTAGTTAGTGCTAGAATTGGAGAACTAGAACAAAAATTAGAGAATGTTCGCATATCTTCTGAAGTAGTTCCATATAAGCCCATTGCAATAAATTCTTGTGTGAAATGTGAAATTTCATTAGAAATTATTAAATCCGTTCCCGAGTTTTGGGGTGAACGGGCAAGATATATTTCATGGCGACAAGCAGCCAAAACGGCAATTAAATTATTCGAGCCTTATGAAGGCTCAGAAAAATTCTATCAAGCTGTTGCTATTATTAGAAATAAAATTGTGGGGTCAGCTGATTTAGTCTTAGCATCCCATAATACAGTTCTTAATTTTGATGCAATAATAGCACGTCTTGATAACACTTACGCTGACAAACGACCATTACATGTTTTGGAAAACCAAATGAGTGTGTTATGTCAAGGTAATTTGAGCATTGCGAAATTCTACGATAAGGTTGAACAGCACCTCACTGCTATAACAAATAAAATTTCAATGGACTATTCAGGGAATAGCCAACTGATTGACTCGCTTGGAGTTAAATTCCGAGCAGATGCGCTACGAGTATTCATTTCAGGCCTTAATAAGCCTTTAAATGGTATTCTCTTTTCTGCTGGATGTGAAGATTTGCCATCTGCTTTGGCAAAGGCGGAAGAGCTTGAAGCAAACCAGTATAGGTATAATTTTGCTAGAACCTTTGACAACAACTTAGACACTAGAACAAGTTCTAATACAAATGCTCGGAGCAATCCCCATTTTAAACGAGTTTCTTCCACAATGCAGTCAAATATAAAAGGTATTCACCACACACAAGATCAACGCGATCAAAATAATACAAATAATTTAAATTTTGCGAGATTTCGTCAAAGACCTCAAAATATAGATGATCACATGAGTGTTGACAACTCATCTAGATTTCGATATAATGAAAAGCCACATTCAAGTAGGAAAAACGTAGTAAGGCAACAAGCAACAGAAATAGAAAAAACATTTAAACGACCCCGCGATTCGGATAGGACGCCTTTAGCAAAAACTCAGCGAATAAATTATATTCAAGCTAACACTTTCAATGAGAGTGAAAACTCCTCTATAGATGAATATGACGACCAGATTAATTTTTTAGGGTAAAGTCGGCTCTACCATATGTTGAAAAGAAGCTCAATAACGAAGTTGTATTGAAAATCTTAGTAGACACTGGTACAGCCAAAAACTATATTAAAAAACTACCTTGTTTAAAAGCAGTTTCAAACGATAAACCTTTTAAAGTAAAGACCTTAAACGGTGAGAATACGATAACTGAAAAATGTAGAATTCGCTTTTGTAATACAATTACAGATTTTTTTGTCCTCCCTCAGTTAAAAACGTTTGACGCAATAATAGGATACGACTTTCTCGTAAAAATTAAAGCACAGATTGATACCGAAAGCTCTCTATTACTTCATGAAAATGGTGATATGCAAATCAAATTCTTTGAATGCGAGCAGGTAAACAATATTGAAATAGATTCTAAAACAGTTCCTGAAAAAATCAGGAATGAGTTTCAACAATTAATTGAAGACTTTTCAGAAGTTTTCGCTAACCCAGACGAGAAACTACCCTTCAATACTGATATAAGAGCAACTATAAGAACAATTGACTCAGAGCCAATTTATTCAAAACCAAGACCATACAATATGGCAGAAATCTCGTTCGTTAATAACGAAATCAAAAGGCTTCTAGATGATGGAATTATACGCCCATCGCATTCCCCGTACAACACCCCCATCTTGGTGGTAAGGAAAAAAGCTGTTAATGCAGGCGATGCCCCTAAATCTAGATTAGTGTTTGATTATAGAAAATTAAATGAACGAACGGTACCAGATAGATATCCCATTCCTGAAAGTTCGATTATTCTATCGAATCTTGGAAATTCTAAATATTACTCTACAATAGATTTGAAATCCGGTTTCCACCAAATCCTCTTAGAGGAAAAAGACCGTGAGAAAACAGCGTTCTCCATCAACAATGGAAAGTACGAATTTTGCAGACTACCATTTGGATTAAAAAATGGTCCTAGCATTTTCCAAAGAGCAATCGACAACGTACTGAGAGATGATATAGGAAAACGCTGCCACGTCTATATTGACGATGTAATAATCTTTTCAAAATCAGAAATTGAACACTTTAGAGGACATTAAAATAATAATTTCTAAACTTTTAAATGCTAACATGAGAATATCTGCAGAAAAATGTAAGTTTTTCAAACAAGAGTTAGAATTCTTAGGATTTCTCGTGTCTGCAGACGGTATCAAGACTTGCCCTAGTAAAATAAGAGACATAGTAAATTTTGAAGAGCCAAAATCATTACGTGCTCTTAGATCATTTTTGGGTCTTTCCGGGTACTACCGTCGTTTTGTTAAGGATTACGCTCAGATTGCGAAACCCCTTACAAAATACCTGAGGGGAGACAATGGTCACTTAGGGACAAATAAGTCAAAAAGTGTGAGAATTAGTCTAGATTCAGAAGCTATATGCGCCTTTAATAGAATAAAGAACATCTTAGCTTCGGATGACGTTTTACTTTTCTACCCAGATCTACGTAAGCCGCTAGATCTAACCACAGATGCATCATCACACGTGATAGGAGCGGTTCTCTCTCAAGCTGGTAGACCTATCACAATGATATCTCGTACCTTGAGCAAAACAGACGAGAAATACGCAACCAATGAACGTGAGATGCTTGCAATAGTCTGGGCATTTCAATCGTTAAGAAATTACTTATACGGAGCCCCTGATATTCACATTTATACAGATCATCAACCCCTTACTTTTGCGATATCTGAGAAAAACCCTAACACCAAACTTAAACGTTGGAGGGCATTTATCGAAGAATTTTCCCCAACATTTCATTATAAACCTGGTAAGGAGAATAAAGTTGCAGACGCACTTTCTCGGCAGCATATTAATCTCCTTTCTACTTCGGAACAAACTGTTCATAGTGAAGAATCCCTAACTGCAATTATACGTTCCGTAGAAAACCCTATAAACTGTTTCAAGAACCAAATATTTATAACCCATGGTTCTGAGAAAATCAAAAAATTGAAAGTTATTTTCAAAAAAATGGTCAGACATTCTATTGTGTTCAGATCTAATGCAGAACTGATTGAAATGTTGCGTGACATCCTTCATCCGGATATAATTAACGGAATTTATTGCGATCTAACAACTCTGGGAAAAATCCAGAATGACATTGTCAATGCCTTTCCCAAAATCAAAATGAAATATACAAACAAATACGTACAAGATGTTTTTAATCCAAATGATCAAGAGGAAATAATTATAAATGAGCATAATAGAGCTCATAGAGGACCTCAAGAGAATTATAAACAAATTATAATGGAGTATTTTTTTCCAGATATAAAAAAATTATGCAAAACACTTGCATCCAAATGCCAAATTTGTAAAGAAAATAAGTATCAGCGTAAACCAATACAGCACCCGATAGGGGTAACACCTATTCCCAAGTATGCAGGAGAAATATTGCACTTAGACATTTATAATACATGCAAAAAATATTTCATTACTTGCATTGACAAATTTTCAAAGTTTGCTGTAATTAAACATATTCCATCAAGAAACTCTGTTGACATAAAAAATCCTTTGATTGAAATAATATCACAATTTCGAAATCCAAGATTAGTCGTTACAGATAATGAAGGTGCTTTTACTTCAAATTCTATACAAACGTTACTAAGAAATGAATTTAACATTTCAATGTATTCAGTACCAGCCCTTCACAGTAAAAGCAACGGACAAGTGGAACGTTTTCATTCGACTCTTGCTGAAATTGCAAGATGTACAAAAGAAAACTACACAGATCCTATTGAATCAATGCTTCTTGCTACATATAAATACAACAATTCAATTCATTCAGTCATAGATCATAAACCTTCAGACAGTTTTCATGGCAATTTGAAAGAAAATGAAATAGTAGCAAAACTGAAAGATAAACAGATTAAAGATTTAAAATTTCACAATAATAAGACTACACCCAAAAACTTCAAACCAGGTGAAAAAGTATATTTAAAAACTAATAAGAGAATTGGAAATAAATTATCTAAGCTATATAATCAGAAAACAATACAGGCAGATCTAGGGACAGCTGTCGTAATTGACGGAAGACAAGCGCATAAAAATAACTTGAGATAAACCTCTACTTTTAGGTTCTTGCAGATATGGCTAGATGCTGCAAAAATTGTTGACTATTCCTCATCACTATTCATCCCCATTCCTGTAGGAGACGTTGCCATTTTTGAAGACTATTTTTACTTGAAACATTCTACTAATTTTTCGAATATTGAAGAAATAATGTCGGAAGGTAGAAACATATTAAATGATATAAAAAACGAAAGATCCAAAGAAATACTATTGCAAGACATTAATGAAATAGAACGTTTACTAATGCTGCTTAAATTCCCCATCAGAAATAGACGGTCGATAGATTTTATAGGCTCCGCAATTAAATTTATAGCAGGCACTCCGGATCATGACGATATGGAACTGCTTAAAGCACAAGAAGATGAAATTGTCAGGGCTAGCAACAGACAGATCGACATTAATGCCGAAATTCAAAATAAATTAAACCAATTAACTGATGTAATAAATAACATAGATAGAAATTCAATCAGTAAAAAGGAAACGGATGATAGCTATGAAAAGATAATAGAAATAATGTCAAAAAGAAATAGAATAATAATAAACAATTTAAACAATATCGTTTATTCTTTAATTTTAGCCAAAAATAATATTGTAAATCCCTTAATTCTAAGCACAGATGAAATAGAAATAATCAAAATAAAAGAAAATGTTTTAACTGAAATAAGTGACATCTTGAATGTTGCTAATGTAAAAATGTATTACCAATATGACACTTTAGTATATTTAATTAAGATTCCAAAAGTTCGACAAATCTGTAAATTATTTGAAATCATCCCAGTAGTTTATAACAAGAAAATCATAGACTTAAGTTCAAATATCTCAGCTATTTGTAAGAATAACCACTATCCCTTAAGTGCTTGTAAAAAAGCTCCCTTATATTCCTATTGTGAAATTGATTCCCAAAATTCCTGCATTTTCCAACTCCTTAATAACAATACGGCGAATTGCCCAACAACTAACGCTGACCACATAAATAAGATTGAAGTTCTCAAGGATGGCCTAATCGTCGCCAGGGACAAAAATGTAACAATAGAAGATAACGAACAGCGTATTGTCTTAAATGGAACTTTCCTCATAACCTTTGAGACTAACATCAAAATCAATGGAAAAGAATATTGTGCGGACAAGATTTTTGAAGTGGACCACCTACAAGCTCCAAAGCGGACCATCCTAAAGGAAGTCATTTTCAACGAAAAGATGTCGCTACCGTACTTGCATAAATTGCACATCATCAACAATCAAAAAATAAAAGAATTCGCTGTTACTCTGGAGACAAGCAAATGGATGTGGTATTGCATCGTAGGAATACTTGCGTTCGTAATACTTGTTCTACTCTATACAAAAGTAAGATCGAAGACTGTGAACATTACAACAGAAGTTGACAACGGCTTATCAGCACTAGATAAGGACCTTATAAAAATGAAAGTACTCAATATTATGAACGAGGACGTTCAGTCTTAAGGAAGGGAGGAGTTAATGATAAGTAATCCAGAAGCGAGTCCGTAACCCAAAACCTATTTCCTTTCCCAGCCAACTCAACTACGACCGCTGACATACGCAATAACATTCGCAACCCAACACCTATTTCGTACCCAAGCTACAACCTTCACCTCCAATCCATAAACACCCAGTTCATTCATCCAACCATTTCCTCCAATATTGCCTTCCTCAGCATTATGCGAAATTAGAAATTAAGTAGTGAGTAAGAAAAATATGGAATAAAGAAACCAGTCGTTGACTGAACACGAAAGAAAAAAGTATTATTTTTTGAGTGCAATTCACTTGTATAGTTACTTAGGTGGTAAAGTGCATATGCAGATTGCTGCAGACGTTTGCAGTCAACCTCCACTCCAAGGTACCGATATCCACTGACCATGTCAATATAACCCGAACATTCGTCTATCTGGCTTGTAGATGTTCTATTTAAACTGGCTTTGTGCAGGTCAAAACTATGAAAACAGATTTTTACCGGTGATCGTAACATGTGGGTTGGTCGAATGTGCATCAATTTGGTCTTTTTTGAGTTTATAATAAGGCCGTTATCGTGACACCAACGGACAATGCTGTCAAACTCAGACTGCATAGTTTCAGTAGCACAGCTTAAGCTCTTGTTAGCGCAGTGTCATCAGCATATTGGAGTCCAGTACTGTTTCTTAAAACTGCAAGCATGTCATTTACATATATCACGAAGAGGAGGGGGCCTAGAATCGAGCTCTGAGGTACTCCCATTTCTACATTTCGTACATTACTAAAGCTGTTCGCTATCTTCCCCCTGTACCCACTATTACAGAGGTAACTTTCAAACCAACCCAGTAATTGCCCTCGGATTCCAATCTTTTGCAGTTTTTCGATTATTTTTTTGTGACACAAAGTATCAAATGCCTTTTTAAGATCTATGAAAATCACCAGAGAGTGATAGTTCCGGTTCTTATTCGTGTTGATTATGTTTGCGAATTCACTTAACAATTGGTTAACGTTTCGGTTTCTAACAAAGCCATATTGATTTTAATTGATAATCTTATATCTGGCTAGATAATCTTTTAATTTATTTGCTATTATTTCTTCTAATATTTTGTCCAGGACTGGTAGAATAGATATTGGTCGATAGTTTGTTACATCGAGTGAGTATTGGTATCAGTACATTAGAATTATTTTTTATGTCTTTAGCTCTAATATTGTCTATCGCTTTAGCTCTAATATTGATTTTCATCTTATTTATCACAGTCTTGATGTCTTCTTGTGGCACGGGTCTCAAGAACATAGACTGCACTACACTTGGTTCAAGTCCGTGATATGTTTTTAAGCTGCATTTATGGACAATAGTACTGATTTCAGCACTAAATTGCGTAGCGAAATTATTGCTTATGTCATACGGACTTAGGCTTGCTGGAAAACTGCGTTTAATTATGTCATCAATGTTGCTGTTGCGGTTTTTCCCTAAGATATCGTTTATTAGCCGCCAGGTATTCTTTGGATCTTTTCTGTAGTCAACGAATTTGTTTCTATAGAAATTTAATTTAATTTTCTTAATCCTTTTGTTGGTGTAGGTCCGAAAAGTTTTATACTGATTTTCGTAAGTCGAGCATCGTCCGTTGTTTTTCCATCTGTGGTATAATTTGTCTCTTTCTTTACACAGGCCTAAAACCTCAGCTGATTTTAATGTTTACGGCAGACTTCTCGTACACATCACTAAAAATTTGTATAAGCCATTCCACAAATTCATCCACACTTGCTGCTCTGTCCAGGATACTCCAATCGACTCTCGAAAAATGTTCACATAATTTGGCCTCGCTTAATATTACCTTATGCTCAGTTATCTTCCTAGTATTTTGAGTTTTTGGAATTCCAAACAAAAGGGTATAGTGATCTGATATGTTAGACTCGATAGTAGCTGCATGTATTTTTTGATAACAGCTTCAAAATTCGAAACTTTTGTTGAGACTACTTGAAAATTTCCATCAGAAGTATAGACCCCAAATAGAAACTGGAACAGCGCCGTTGAAAGGAAACCATCTCTAGAGTCAATCGCCCCAAGTCAGATCCTTAAACACCCTCCAATTAACACCAACTCCACCACCTTCAACCTTACTAAACAAACCCCAAAGTGGCAGGATCTGCGCAAAAGGCCGTACCCGTGCCAAGTGCGAAAATCAACACTCTTCACCGTTGTTTCATCCGTCACATGAGTGACACCACAGTAGTCCTTAATTCTTTTTTTTTACAAATTTTATTTGCACTACATCAAGTATGCGTGTTAATTAATCGCAACTTCTCACCACCAAGTCAAAGGACGAAATACAAAAAATCATTGCCATCATCACCGTTCAGTTGAACGCTTCACACATCCCCAGACATTCAATTGGCGTGATTTAATTAAAAGCAAACACACACCCCCGTCAAATGCATCCTTGAAATTGTCTATTTACCGATCTATAATTAATGAGTCCGTCAAACAAATCAAATCCATCGGATGCAGCCTGAGAGTCTTCGAACGAGGACTCGGATACGGATTTCGAATTACCCCAGCGCTTCGCTATTCATCGTTCCTCACTTCAGAACCAATAAAACACACACACACGAAGAGGGATGTGCCTCGAGAAAGAAAATTAAAATCCCAAACACACGCGCACACAACCACCACCACTAACACACAAAAAACGAGCACAAAAAAAGCCCTTTTTGAATTCATTAGATTTATATCCTCATAAAAAGGAGCTGTGCTGCGGCAAGGAGCCCGGATTCTGAAAATCGCTCAAAAGTGCGCTTAAATTTCTGCAGGATCCTTGTGTGTGAGCTGCTTCAGACAATCGGCCCCCCCGTTCTCACCCTCTCTCACACACATAGACACACACCAGATCCTTAATTAAACCGCAAAAAAAGTGCTCTTCCTATTTGCTAGGCGCGCACAAAAAAGGGGGTGTGGCTGTTTGCAATTTTGTTTCCTGTTTAGAAGAACACGGCACATCAACACGCATGCAACTGCATAAGAATCCCTCGCTATGTATCTGCCACATTGTTCCTGTGCCGACGCCGACTCGAAATAGAAAAAAAAAACTGTCAAAAAGAAAAACGACACGGAAAATTGCGGAAAATAGAAAATCGAAAAAGAAAAAAAGAACAAAACCAACAACAACCGAACGAAAACTGTGTGGAAAAAATTAGTTTTCAATACATGCACCGGCCGAGGGGTGGGCGTTCAATTGGAGCGGGTCCTAGATACGACAGATAAACCACTAAAAAGACGGAGATTAACAGGTTTTTCTGTGTGTGTGTGTTTCGTCTTCTTTCAGGACTCACGACATGACATGCGACGTTACATAATTAAAACACCAATCGAACGAAATATACACGACACAACGACGACGATGGTTTGTCGGGCCAAAGTTCAAGCGTCTGAATGTGGGTCTCCAAAGCACACACACACACAGATAGACGCACAAAAAGGAGGCACACAAGAGACAAGAAAAATTGCCTACGAAATTAAACTCGAAATGTTGCATTCGTGTATCTACCTCGGCGCTATGTATCCGAGCGGGGTGCACACGCACGCATACATGAGTAATTTCGCAATTTAGATCAGGATGCGTTGGTTTTTCTTTCTTTTTTGTCTCGAGAGGAGCCTCGATTGGAGAAGTAGGAGGACGAGGAGGAGGAAAAGAACAATGAGAAAAGTTGAAAAAGGAGAAAAATACGGGAGGAGGCGTTGCACGGAGCACGTCGCATTTTGTTGTCACCTTTTTGAGCCCGTTTCTTTTGCAACATTGATTAGGACAAGGCGATCGATGGCTTTAAGGCGGCTTGTGAGGGGCTTTAATTTCGTTGTTGTAGAAATTGGAGTTTCCGCTAACTGAACAGCTAAAAAAATTTAATTCGCGACGGAAATTTTTTTTGAGAATTTTTTTTGAGTAGGTGAAAAATCTGATAAACGACTTGAAAACTGGCAGACATTTCAACCGTAGGCTAGGAAGCGTGAGGGAAAACACTTTTTCTTGTTGATTGACCTTCTAGACTTCTTGCCCGGGAAAATGGTTTGAAGCTGTTGGTTTTCATAAAAGACTGCCACTTGTTTTTGGACAAACACAGCAAAGATATGGCAAAGAAATACGCGTTTAATTGCTTTTCCAAACGGTATAGAATATGTTGACTTTCCTAACACATTCAGCTGCATGTAGGTGGTGGAGTATGCTCGTCGCTTAGGGCCACCTTGAGAAAAAATTGGGTTGATGGCTATGTGGAAAGTTGCGGCAATGTGAAAATTTCATACAATGAAAACGGGGAAAGTGATTATTAGATGTAGAAGAAATTTTGAGGTTAAAATTTAAATGATCTTCGACCAGAGAGTGTGCCATAGTCGAGCTTTCTCGTGGGTGCATATTTTACACTAGATTAGACAAAATGGCAATCTCAATAGCAAAAAAATATATATGTGTATTTTTAAAAAAATAACACCACAAACATTTTTCACGGCCCCACCTCCAGCGAACGACTGACAACCTTCCTGGAGTACTTCTGTCATGAAAAGCTTTCGCAATTCGCCGTTCGGAACCGGCATTAAACAGTAGGTCCCCTCCACATGTGACAAAATTATAACGCGCACAACACAGTGGAGGCACGAAAAAGCTAGGCTCTGGCTCTCAACGGGCTGTTACGCCGCCCCATATATATATTTTTAATCGGACGTGCGTTGTGTTCCCGTCAATCATTCATTATTTTTTGTTAACAAATAAAAGAGTTAGATCTTTTCTAAAACGAATTCTGGGCAAAAAATTCGTATGAACAGTTTTGCGACGAGGTGATAACTTTGTTATACCCTTTTAGACCGAGAGCCGGCAGCTTAATTTCGATGTGATGGCATAAACAAATGATTTGCATGTGGATGTGTAGTCCTCAAAATGCGACGTCTGCCACGAATCTGGTGTCGCTAGAGCTAGCAATCCTACCCCGAAAAACTGGGTTATTGGTATAACCGTTGAAATCTTTTCTTAAATGAAACAGCAGGTCAGGAAGTATGCAGCCATTTTGCGTGTCGTCTTCACCCCGGCAGACGCCAATCATTCAAAGATGAAATATCTCGTGATCTAAAGAATATAGAAATAAAAAGGTTTTCAAAAAACTTGCAGGCTGTGATCACAGAAATCAAAAACTTTAATAACCCTTTTACGAATGTTCAAAGTCTCTCCGATAATAAAACTCATCTGTACCGGAAAATATTTATCAAACACAACTGAAAAATCATTATTGAGTTTTAAGGAACTAGGAGCCCAAAAAAGAAACGTGTTCTTGAAAGAATGTCAAAGGGATCCAAAAAGATTTGAAAATATAATTCCAAAAACTGATAACATGAATTTTGCTTTTGAATATTAAAATGACAATAAATCGACTGGTAGACTTAAAACAACTGAACTAAAAATGGAAAGGAACTTGATTGGACGTGTACTTTTTATTGCGTCAAAGAATTCTATAGATGTAAACGAAATTTTTAAGTACCCTGTGGGTGTCAACTCATACCACGATCATTCGGGTATCTAGATGGTTCTTTCGTAAGAACCGGAAAATCAGTACTTATTAAATATTTGGAAAAAAATTCAATAAATTCACCTTCAAATGAAATTGACGCAGTAATTTTCGACGTTGTTTTTTTTCTCAGTACATTAGGAGACGTACCGTTTACCTTTGCTGAAATCGCATATTTACGATAATTTGCGAAAAATCTGCAAAATGAAGCCATCCAATATCCACATAGTGTTGGGCAACAAAAATCACCAATTTTAAGGGATGTGGAAAGAAATAGGCGAAATAATGACAGCGAACCATTTGATTATGGTGCTCTGGCAAAGAATCAGAGAAGACCTTTTAGCTTTATTAAAAGCTTGATTAGCAGTTCGTTCAAAAAACGATTGAACGAGTTTTTAGTAGGAGTATGAGATCGATCCGAATACGCAGATGTAATTGAAAACAAAAATATTATTGTTACATGCAATGACAAATGTTTCAGATTTGAAACTGAAGAAGACACGGTCAGACATTTATGGTCTAAAAAGTTTTCAAGAAGACGCTACCACTAGAATGGTGCTACATCTATCCTTCTTGCCAAAAGACTTTTTTGTAGCCATCAAATCCTGTGATACGGAATTACTCATAGCTGCTCTATTCAATTTGCCTCTTCTAAAAAACAGTCCTAAGGTGTGGCTTGAGTTCGGCACCATGTCTCTTAGTAATTTAAGGTACACTGATATATTATTGCCATTTACGAGGAGCTGCTTTGCTCTGCACTACCCGCCTTCCACAGCTTCACAGAATGTGATAACACACCTTCCTTTTTTAAAAAAAATTAAAATCAAACCGTTTGAAATTTTAAAAAGCCATCCCAACTACTTCTCAGTTTTCTCTAAATTGGGTGTGAATTTAGTTTTATCTTAAAAGGATTTTAACGATATAGAAAGGTTTGTGTGTAAAATGTACTAAACGAACTCCTTGAGTTAATGAAGCGAGATATGAAATATTTTGCAAGGCCTGTAAGCCCTCATCGTTGTCCCAGCTAACCACTCTAACCTAACCTAAGCCCTCATTGAAAAATATTTTTAAAAACATAAAAAAGCAAATGGAATTTTTTTAAAGAACAAACAAACTATTAAACTTTTTATTACCGCAGGTTTTGAGGGAAGACTTTTACCACCAAACAAGACGGTATTGCTGCAACAAATCTATAGATCCAACTACATTAGTTATATCTGGGAAAATTGCCTTACAAAAAAACCACATTCCAATCTCATCAGTTGAGAGTGGTTGGATTTTGGAAAAGAATATTTTACAAATAAAATGGTTTGACAGAAAAGTCACACCAGACAAAAACGAAGATATCTTAAAGCAAGATATGTCTGACAATGAAGTTATCAACAATAATAGTAGTCAAAATATAAACTTTTCAGTGCACAAATTGATTTTTCAAAACAAAACAAAACAAAAGTGGAGAAATGCGATGCATTGTTACTGAAAAGATTTATTCAAAGGCTAATCAAATTTGGTGCACTCATCCCTCGCTTTGCACGGTCTCTTTTACGCGATTTTCAAATATCTACCCAAATTTGATTTGGACGACTATGCTTTGCGAGAAATAAGATTTTTCTTTAAAGACTTACTATGGTTTTTCTGTAAAAAATACATCCATGTACGGGTACGCTCATAAATCCTTTTGCGCGGTTTAGGTTTGCACGAAACTTTTCATTCTCCTAACCCTCGCACAAAGCGAGGGATGAGTGTATTAATCTTTATTATTAAAAAAAGTTATTATAAATATAAGAAGTTAAACACACTGCATTTTCTTACTCAAAAAAAATGCATATTACTTATTCGACTGTTCGCTTTATTCTGTTTCTTTTCGCTTACAAAATAACATTTGTTTTACAGACAGGGACGGTGATGCTTACAAATATAACGGAGGATCGTTGGGAACTGGAATGAATTAACAGGAAAACAGTGGGTTGCAAAAAAGTGTTGTACCTTCTCATTATAATTTATTGCTACAGAAGTTATGACTTCACACATGATCAAAAATATAAATACACTTCCATACATCTTAATTTTTCATTAGCGCAGCAAAATAAGACTTTTTCGCATTTATATAAAACATAAAACAAAAACTCTTTTGATATTAACATAATGATTTTTAAATAAGATTAAATTGTTAAAAAAAAAATAGATACATGTCGTATATTATTATTTTCCTTGCTTTGTATCGTATCCACGATAAACGCACAACCGTGCAAATTGTAACACACACTGTGACTTCGAGCGTTCGGTTGATTGTTATGAATTGTTGCAAACGGTGCAAAAAAAACAACGAAAAAGGAATATGGATTGGAAAAATCGTATGAGTTTTTTGGTTGATTTGATTTTAATTTTTTTGTTTTTTTCGAATATGCTGGCTACAAAGCAATAAAGCAAGGAATATTTTTTCCAAATGGCGGAAGAGGGCCTAAAAACTAAATCTAATAAGGGACATTAGCCGAAGGCCTTTGTTGCTCTGGCTACATTTTTTCTAGCAGTTAATTTTTTAATTTTCAGCTAATTTCAAATAAATAAATAAATAGAGGGACGTAGAAGGTTTCTATGCATGAAATAGCATCTAAATGCAGTACAATTAAATTATCTTCAAGTGAATCAATTTCCTTCTTAAAAAAAAAGTACAACCGAACGAAGATTCAATCAAATCGCAAATCCATTTTACTACAATCGAAGTAGTCAACGAACATTTGAATTCAAATCAGCTGCGAAATGTAGAGCGCACACAAACCACGAGACTCCTTCTAGTTTTGCGTTGAAGCTGCGTTACGATATTAACGATACAACACACTGCTAACCCATAAAGTCACATTATGTCTTATCCCATAAGATTACATTAGTTCTGCTTTATCTGTCAGCGCACGCATGCACGCACGCATCGCTATGTTTCTACTTTCAAATATGTAAAGGCGACAGACAGACAGACAGACGGACACCGAAGTGATTCTATAAGGGTTTCGTTATTCCTTTGGAACGAAACCCTAAAAACGATATTGACAGAGCCGCTTCACGTAAACCGAGAATTGTCGTTTTCTATCGTCTCGACGACGCTTTTCCGACGACAGTTATTTCGGTAACATTTCGCAAATATTTGTGAGTTTCGTTTACATTTTCGAAAATGATAATTTGTGGAAAACAATAACTTATTTGGATAAATATATATTTATTTTGTCATAACTTGCCACACATTTTACGTATACAAAAATTTATTTGTGAAATTTCGTGGCAGGTTGCGTAGACGTGGCAGGTTGCGTTTGTATTTACAAAGATCCGAGGATAATGAAGAAACATATTTCAAATGAAAGGGCAAGCACAACATAAACGTCATCGTTGTGAGTATCACTGACTTCTGAATATAAAATATATACATTACAAACTAAAGAAAAACAATGATTACGTTTTCAGATCTGCGATCACAAACTAAAAATCATTGCGACTAAACCGGGGTATGCTGGGTCCGCTCACGACTCTCTGGTTTGAAGGCATTCTAATAAAAGAGCTTTCCTAGAGAGAAACTATAATGAAAACGACT
Source organism: Syritta pipiens (assembly GCA_905187475.1). NCBI lineage: Eukaryota > Metazoa > Arthropoda > Insecta > Diptera > Syrphidae > Syritta > Syritta pipiens. The sequence continues at coordinate 69,992,723 of LR994571.1, forward strand.
GCGCTTACTGACTCTTGGGTATGTAAACATAAACACAACACAAATGGATATGAATTTACATAATTATCAATATTGTATTTTAAAGATGACAGTGGATATCCCTAGAGACTTGGCTGATAACGCTACACCGAAATTCCAACGATTCTCAAAAAAATACGTTTTAATGAAGTTCTTGCCAAGGCAAGAAACGACGGATATAGTAGCTCTTTAACTTTTAACTTTTCATACAATTTTCAAATTTTTTTTCATTTAAAAAAAACGTCGGTTGTGTTGTGTTGTGTTGACGTCGTCGAAGCAAAAAATAATTTACAAATAACTAAAAAGCCGGCCTCTGGAAGTGCTTTTGCAAATGAATCGACATGGATCCATTTTGAGTCCATTGATTTTTTAAGAAGACATGTGGCACCCCGTAGGTATTTTTATATTTTGCTAGAAGCATTAGTTTTGTTTACTATGTATTTATCGCTTCTTTTTCTTTTAGGAGTTTTTCAAACCTCACATTGGAAGCAGAAAGCAGCAGCGGCATCGAGGAATATATGGATGAGGTCGGAATCTCTCCAATCGACGGCAAATGCTCTTCGTTCGGCACAAGGACGAGTAGTCCCAGCACATTCCTCACACCGCCACTAAAACGAGCGAAAACTGCGGACACAGAAAAAAAAATAGACAGGCTCGTCGATTGCGTTGAGCAAATAATAACAGCTCGAACGCAGGGAAAAATACGCATTCCGATATTTTTTCAACGCTGGAAAAAATTTCCAGAAAGTCCGAGAAGAGAAAAAAGAGGAGGTAAAATTTAAGATATATAACCTAGTCTACGAGCATATAAAAGAAACATGAATATTTTTTTTTATTTGTTTTTTGAACTTATTTTATCTTGTATTCTTGTTTGTTAAAAAATCAGCTTATACTTTTAACCAGTGTCAAAATGAATTTTTCTTAATTGAAATTTTAACCATCAAATAAAATGAGCTGTGCTTTGAATTATTCATTGTGCCACTGATTTACGCCAGCTACTTCAGCGTCAATAGATGCTTAGACGCAAGGCAAGTAAAGTATTCTATGTGTCGGAGCCTTAACTCATATATATAGTTTTATATACACTACACTTAAACACTAAAAAAAATTAAATAAAAAATCACATGCAATTGAGATCACATAAAGCAAAAACGGAAATTCACTACGAACCAAAAAAAAATCATGAAAAAAAAAAAAAATAAATAAAAATAAAGTAATCTTCCAGAATGCTTCTTGATGACTTCCAAATGCTGCTCAGCTATTTCATTCGTCCTTTCCAGCAGCCGAATCACTTGAGCATGGAACGCAGCGTCTTGCTGGTTGCGCTCTTCCAAAATCTTGCGTCTGATTGAAAATTCTTGTCGGAATCAAACTGCCCGAGCTGGATTTCCAATTTTTCGTTCTCCACGTCATTTTTTTTTAGAGCGACCTCTTTTCGGCTGGCCGCAAAATGGGGGGCAAAATGAATGAATTTCGAGAAACTCAAACGCCAAATGTTCTTCATCGAGTTTCTGGACTGGCGCCGCTACAAAGACATTCGCACTGGAACCAGCGACTGCAGCAGGGAGCTACGCAACCTCAATTGCCTTCGCTTCCACGTCGAAGACCGAATTTGGTCACAAGGTCCACCACCGGTCTTGTTCATAGAAATTATGTTGTGGCTACACTTTTTTTGCCCTATATTTGTAGTCCGTCAAAAAAAAAGAAATAAACTAAAAAAACTAAAATCATAAAATTTGTATTTGTTAACATAAAAACCAAAATATTATTCAAAACTCAAAACACATTTGTTGTTCCAGATTTTTGCTAGTTATTTTGAGCAACCGTATGGTATTTGAAACAGCAGCTGTATGAATCCTCCGAATTCATTTGATCGTGTAATTCTTTTTGTGCTACTTTCGTGGATGATTCCAACACAATTTTGGAAACAATTCTACGGGCCTAGAGTTTGCTATTTTTCTTTTGGGAAAGACAATAATAATAGTCGAGTCCTTAGACTCGAGGACTTAGTACGACCTTGGTTTTACGCATTTGGTAATCTGAAGGGTCCAAATCTGCCTGAACCAGACGAAGTTACGATAAAAAGTCGGTCCTTGCGGCTTTTTAGTCTCAGATGAAGCTTTTTAATTCCATCAAAAACCTTCGTTTTAAAAATAGTGCGTTTAATGAACTAAGTATTTAGTATTTATTTATTTAATTTAATTTGTACATCATGTACATTTAAGATACATAAACCTTTTAAATATGCACCCGCTTTATAGTGAGTTAAATATATTAGAATTGAAAAATGAATTCAAAACACTAACTTAACAACAGAAATAGAAAAGAAAAATTTATAACAATACGGATGATTAGAAGAATCAGGAAAAGGGGGGTTTCCAATAGAACTTGACTGCGAGATAAAATATTCAATCTTGTTTTGAAGGTGACCCTACTATTCGCTTGCTTGATATCTAAGTAGCGTATTTCAAAGATGAACCGCGTGGGCAAAAAACTGTCTGGACGTTGCTAAATATTTATGTCTAAGGACTACTAGTGTTGAAAGTAGTGCTCCAAATCTAATACATTCCAAAAAATAATCTGGTTCTCTATTTTTAATGATTTTGTACAACAAAAGCAAGGCACGATATTTCATTAGTGCTGTAAGAGAACAGCCAACAATTTTTTTCGTAAAGTCGGAGATGTGACCGTGTCAAGGAATTCTGTATACAGTTGCCGTCAAAATAATATTGTAGCAGTGTTGTTTTCTAAAGGATACTTTCTTGCAACTTGAGTAATATCATGCTAATGATTGGAGTAATTAAAAAATCGTTTACTCCTTTCTAAAGTAGAAGAACATTTCCAAGGTCTCCAAGAAAAATATATTCTCTCGCACTGCTATGCATTTTGACCGCAGCTGTATGTAAATTTGAAGTTCATGCATGCAAAAAGCTCACAACCATATAAAATAATTGGCAAAATGAAGGGTTTTACCAATTGCAGCTTGACATTGGTCGATAAGTAGTTTGAAGCTGGACTTAATCCTCTAAGAGCTGCATAAAATTTGGAAACTACGGCATTTATGTGACTCTTTCATCAAAAGCTGTGCTCGAAATACATCCCCAGGTTTTTTATCTTATCGACATAGTCGATTGGAGTGTCAGTGATTGTGATACGCTGTAGATCAAACACCGACCTGCTTCTATCCAGGCGTCAAACCATTGATCGATGATGAATAAAACACCCGATCAGCTCTTATGTGAATAGCACCATTGCAGTGGAGGATCACGACTTAGGAAACATAGAATTCACTTGAATGTCATCGGCATAGACGTGCAACTTACAGACAATGAAGCATTGATGGACATCGTTAATAAAACATGAAAACACCTAACACTGAACCTAACACTAAAGCTTGCGGAGCACCGGAGGTGACAGAAATGCATGAGGAACGATCCCTGTTGAGGTACACATATTGCGATCGATTCGACAGATACGAAGACATAAGATGACTGTGAGATTCACCACAAAGGAGTATGAGCTTATCGTGATTCACGCAGTCGAAGGCTTTGGAGAAGTCTAAACGAACAATTAGACCTATCATATCATTAACCATACCTGTACGAATATCCTCGCAGACTCTAATTACGGCTGTAGTACAGTTCCGCTTAGCCCGAAAATCAGATTGGAACTTTGTGATGAGCTTATTCTTCTAAAGGTGATCTTTTAGTTGGCTACTTACTAAGCTTTCAAAGGCCTTGCTCAGGTACGGAAGTATGTCTATTGGGCGGTATTCATTACAGCTATAAGCAGATGTTTTCGGTAAGGGAACAACTTTGTGAACCTAACTTTTGGGAAAACTGGATCTCGTACTGTTCACTGTGTGTGTAGCTCTTGCAGAATGCAAGGAAGAAACGTTTTAATAAAAATGGGGTGAATTTCATCTGAGCCCACGGTATTCTATTTTATTTTAACAGTAAGCCCAACACAAAGTTCGTCAACACCTGACAGCGAAAACGAATCGGAATTATTATCTAAACTCGAAACAGATTTTTTTTCAAATTTCCTTATTACTTTTCCGAAACAAGTAATTCACGATCGGTTTGTCAATTCAAGATCAAGACCAAAAACTTTGATTTTCGATTGTTGGAATTGTAAACCCCTTCACGCTTGCCCCGAATGCGAAATGTGACCCGTCCATTGCATCGCACCAAAAACCATCAATTTTACATCGAAAAGCGGCAACACTGCTTCGCACACCCACCACCCAAAGAACAACCACGATGTAGATTAGGCCCAAAGGACACTTGCAAAAAAATACAACACACAAAGCACACACACAAAAAGCGTTTCCTTCTGCCGAAAAAATACCCGATCACGGGTGGTAACAAAAACGCAGCCACACTTCACACAGGCCTCGAATGAAAAAGAAGAGCCCACCCCACTCATCAAAAGGACAAAACGAAGACAAACCTCCCCTTCCCCCAAGAGGCCTCAGAGCATTGGTCCTGCAAAGCGGTTTTCCCACACAACACGACATGCAACATTGCAACTTTTCGGGTCGTCCGCCGCAACCAACGCTCCCGCTACCGCTCTCGATCGATACTCGATGCGAGATTAATTTTTCTGGACCAATCGCGCCTTGCGTGACCGAAGCAAATCATTTCGGGATATTTCACGAAAATTTCTCTTCTTGTAGGCGGAGCTCCCTCCACACTTGCCTCCTTTATTGGCGGGACTGTGTTACGGTGTGTACTTTGAAAATTTTCCGTTATTATTGTTTCTTTTGTTTTGTCTGTTTTGTGTTTTCTCTCTGTCCGTGTGTGTGTGTGTGTGACTTCTTTTTGGGTTTGGGCTTTTTGTTTTGTCTTTTTCAGTTTATGTACCGCGAAATTTTTGTAAACGCGCCCTGGTATCCTTTTTTGTGTCTTGCTGTGGTCCTCTATGAAATCCTGCAGGGAAAAATGCACAAAAAAACGAATCAAACGAAACACACAAAAAACCGTTACGTACGAACGGCGAAAATAAACGCAAGAAAAATCCTTTTGTGTGTATCTAACTACACACGGAGAGAGGAGGCTCTTCTCGCTCTCTCCGAGGTGCTGCAGAAGACCAAGCTGACTTGTTGTTGGGAGAAATAAATTGAAACAGTGGTCAGAGTGGATGGGGGTGGGGGATGGAGCCAAATCGGTTAGCCCCGGAGTAGAAAATGTAAATTTTGGTGACCGCTATTCTGCTTGGTCTTATTCGCTTTAGCATTGGGGACGATTAATGCAGGACATGTGCATAGGAAGGAGTCGTTTCTTTTTTAAGGTTTTTCTTTTTCGTTTTTTGAGATTTGTCGTGATACAAAACGCACTGGCAGAGGAGCGAGGACTGCTATTGCAGCAGTACGCGATGTCAGGTGCAATTGTATCTAATAAAATCGAAAAAAAAAAGTTTCACTCGAGTGTGTAGCGGGTGTACAGATTCGTATTTTGAAAACGCAAAGAGAAAAAAAATATTGTTTTTCGTTTTTTTGTAATACTCGGCCAGAGAATTAAGATTTGGAAGCGGCATATGCAAAGTTAATGGGATTTTAGACAGCCGTTGGAGGATTTTGCATTCTCGGGATGCTGAAAAACGTTAATTATTCCGGAACGAAGGGTTATTGGCCGTGGCGTATGGTTGCGATAATGTTGGCAGGTTTAAAATCGACACGGGGAAACATGGTTGTCTATTTTTGGTACTTCAAAAATTTGGCTTACTACCAATCAAAGTCGAGTATCGCTATTTTCTGGTCAAACCGTGGAAAAGTACCCCGATTCTTGAAAAGAAGCAATAATCCTGAAGCTTAGATTTTGTTCGAACAATTATTAAAAAAGGGATTTTGCAAATAAGCAATGGATGCGCTTTAGACATTTCGAATTGCGAAACTCTTCGAATTCTACGCAATGAAGTTCATTTAAAAATACGCGAAGCTAAGATTAAAACTTACTCTAACGTACTCAGTGCATATAGATGGCATTTAAAATATTTGGAAAAGTATTCGGGAACTTGGTATTGGACGTCAAAACTATGTGTGCCCAGCTAAATCGAACCCTGGTGATCTTAACATTAATTTTGCAAAAATTCAAACTGCGTCAAACTGCTTGATGAAATACCTTATGATATCAGTCAGTTAAACAGCTTAAATTATAGTTTTCATTTTTGAGGCATCAATGAAGCATATGTAGTTTTAAACATCCTTGAAATTAAATCGAAAGCTACTGGTTTTGATAAAATGCATCCTGTGTTCATGAAAATAATTTTGCCTTACATAATACCTTATATTACACACCTTTTTAACACTGCTATTATGACATCCACATTTCCTACCGATTGGATAGATGCCAATGTAATTCCTGGTTCTAAAACCCAAAAAAGGCCTAACTATGGGAATATTTCCATCCTTCCATTTTTATCTAAAATTTTAGAAAAGATACTTCACGGACAGATCTTATCTTTTCTGAAACAACATAATCAATCAATTTTTAAGGCAATGTAATTTAAGTACGCATTTAGATTACATCCTAATAAAACTTTCGTGTACTCAGAAACATGGCCAAAACATTTGAGATTATAAACATAGCGTATAATATTATTAAAGGCAACGTTTAAATTTGAACACCATATGCGATTATTGGAATAATCAAAGTTTTTGCTAAGCGGAATCTTATGTTCTGTGGAGTGAATTGTCTTGAATAAGATAAACACAAAAGCTACCGCAAATTTGTCCAATTATAGTTTGGATGTGGTGATGCCAATTTAAAGTGGAATCAAACCAGATTCCCAAGTTTTTGCCTTTCTCAACCTTCTTAAAAAGGAATTCGAGCTATAGACCGCGTAAGAAACTCAAAACTTTTCATTATTGCTAGAGCTCAGGTGTTTAAGAAATTTATCGAGGTAAGAAGAAGAGACCTACAAATACAAGGGATATTAGTGTCTAAAATATCCTATTGAATCTTGTTGACTCGGCGTGAAGGAGTGTTGCACTTACTCATTAGGCTGCTAGCACGTTGTAGTAAAACTCTCGAAGTCCAAAAAGTGTCGGAAAGGCGTAAGAGCATTCATAAAATATTTCAGAACGACAAAGCAGTGCCTCAGGCCTACTAAAATCTTTTATTGTCGACTTCGATCCACTTACCTCTCATTTATTATCCATCATCCATCTCAACTAAATTAATTCACTCTTCATCTCTATAACATTACATTTAACCGTACAAGTTCTTAAGCCTAACACAAACTCCACTTAGTCATTTGTTATTCATAATTTTCAATTAAACTTCCGCCGGCAGTTTTATGATTGTTCCACACTCCCTTACAGTTGCACTCATACCCTTCGTCCGAAAAACTATTGTTATTTTTTAATAACGGTCTTGAGCAGGATATCTCGTCGGCGTTGGCGGTGGTGATGAGGACGACGACGTCGTCAGATGTTAACACGTCGTGGAAGGGCTGTCCTGGGCGAGAGGGAAAGGGACATTAAGCTTTGAACACAAAACTACGAGAGCATTACAACGAAACAGTAAAATACCACATGCCAAGGACATGCTCGTTTTTCTAATTAAAATGCAAATCAGCTCCTTTGTCTGTAAATCAGTTTTCTATTTTTATGTGGGACATGGGATGTGGGTCGTGAGGGAAATTAATTAAGGGTGCGGAGTGGGTGGAGGGACCGGCAGCCTCACTGGCAAAAGGAATGGGTGGAAAGCTTGGAGGTCAGCTATCTAGCGCGACGGAAGTCCACAGCGCTAACAGGCGAATGTGGGCAATGAACTAGTGTTCATATCTAAAGATGACGGCTGACATTGATCCTTAAGCGACTAGATCAATGTCATGATGATGCAAAAAAAAGTGTGACGATCGGTTGCAGTTTCACAGAAAGAGTCAGATTAATAAAAAGAATGGTAAACGAAAGTTGCTGGGGTTTTTCCTTTGCAGGAAATAGACATTTCATTGTACTATGTGATCTAACTAGAGAAGAATCTAAAACTTTGAACGACCTTCAAAAAATTTCTGTTTTCTTTCTTTCTTTCTTTCCAGGAGTGCCTATTTTAACTCAATACGAAAAGGGCATAGATTTCAAGAACTATTAAGTGCAAAATGTGATACAATATTTGAAAGAACTTAGTTCAAAATTCCATTTAAAAAAACTATATCGTTTAAATTTCCAACTTTAAAAATCGGGCATCAACCTAAGAAGTTAGATTGCTTCTCTTTTAAATCAAAAGAGAACAAGAAGATGATAAATGACGACCAGGCTTTGAAGATCATTTTTTTAATTAGCAGTAAAACAACACCTCTTTTGAAAAATAAAAAATGTTGCCTCATAAGTAAAGCTTTTCAAAAAAAGAATCTGTACACAGGAACATATTTTTTTTATTAAAAAACAAAACTAAAAAGAAACCGCAACACGTGTCACAAATCGAACTGAACACACTCGCGTAGAGAGCAGTGATCACATCCACTAGGCTAGCGCCGCTTCGCAAAATTCGATGTTTAAATTTGATATATGAAGCACTTGGGAACACTTTGTGGGCTTTTTATCGAAAAAGGGGGAGTGTTGCGATCTCTTGCTTTGAGAAATTTATATCCTATAGAGGACCTATCAGACTGCAAAATTTCATTATAATCGGTGACCCCAAATTCGTGCACTCTTGTGAGTGAGTGCGAATTGTGAAAGACAAGCCTAGTTTGATTGTAACTGCAGAGTATTTTCTTCGGCGGAATGTCGTCTTAAATTATGACAATATTTTCATTTAATTTGGAACTTAGAATATAAAACTTGGTCTTGAACTTGAACTGTTTAAAGACCTTACATATGCCTTTAGCCATATGCCACTGCACTTGATCATCCTCAAATTTTAATGTATCAGACTAAAAATTAAGCCTTTTGAAAGCTTCTATAAGCAACCATTTCTAATAGGTTTTCTACCAAATTAATACTTCAGTAATATAATCTTGATGCTCTCCTCGTTTAGCTCCAGTCGCCTTCTCCTGGTGTACTCGTCTATCTCCAACAAGATCGTCTATCTCCAAGAAGAAACATTTCCTATTTAACATCATCTCATTCCAAACAGGAAAAAAAAAGAAAGTTTCAGGTCGATAGCTAGATTGACCTTTATAAAGACAAACACATCCGACTGATGAACTAACACGTCACGTACCACAAGTGAGACCGCTTCACCTGCATTGTTCCTTGTGTGTACCTCGATTGAGATGGATTCACCTGTGAAGAGGTGAGGAACAAAAAAAAAATAAAATAAAAAAAAGAAACTGAGAAAATAAAGAAAACCCGTCCAAAATGGGGCTCATTGTTAGAACCTGTCGAGCATTCCTTTTCATTATTATAACGGATTATTTTAATGTCATTGTGGCGTAGAGAGAGGGGAGCACAAAGCCATAGATGCCTTTAACAAGAGTTCAACAACGATACTTGCGTGTAAGTAAATTACAGTGGGGTTGGAAGGAAGAGGCTGGAAATTGAGGAAGGCATGTGAAGGTAGTCTTTCTGATGGAGTAACACTTTGACTTATTAGACTCCAAATGAAATTCCATTTTTGTTATTCGTTGCTCATAATTTTTAGTTTAACCCAAATTGTGCCAAAATTATTTTTATTACATGGTTCACATGTGTCAAAATCACAAAGCGCACAACGCGCGAAAAAGCTAGGTTTTGGCTCTCAACGGGCTGTTACGCAATCCAATCTAGCAATAATCGTTTTTTCGTTTAATGTGTTGATTATAAGACAGGACATTATTCTATAGTTCTCTGTGTCTCCTACGGATACGCTAACACAATCCGGGCTAACTTCCGACGGCAGTCGTATGATTGTTATACTCCCTTAAGAGTTCTAATTTATCAAGTTGTTAAGAAATGCTTCGCAGCATTCCATGCTTAGTGTTTATTACGAGATCTTTAGTCTTTTCTGTAATGGTATGGGCGTCGAAAGAATAAGTAAGACAAATTTCGTGACGAATAGCTACGCCATTAATGCCAGAAATTGAATAATCCAATCTCTACATAAGCAAGACGAGGCTGACAACCACATGTGTAGCTTTCATACTCATAATTTGTTCACTTCCGAAAGGGAACACCAAGGCGTGGTGACTTGGTGGCATTTCCTATGGGTTCAAAACATATCGGGTTAATTTAATTCAAGTACAACAGTACAACAGCGAACTATTGTACTTGAACTGTGAAATTTTTCCAAAAATATGAAACTGACTAGGATAACTCACAACTGTTTTATTATCGTTGATCGATTACAGAGTAAAAAATAATTGCTGGCATCATAGATAAAACTACCAAACGAATTTCAAATACACGCCAAAAGTTTCACGGGTCTCTTTCATGATAAACAAATCTTGATCTCCAAATTGGTTTATGCAGTTCAGTTCTGTGTTCATGGCTTAGTAAAGAAACTTTTACACTACAACTTGGCTCAATTTTAAAACAATGATTTTTATCGAAGAATCTCTCTAATGGCATCAAGTCATCGAATAACAGCACAACATGAGTGCAGAAATTAAGTTTTTTATTGACTGTAGATATCTCGAAAGATTTACCTCACACAACCTTACCTGTCGACAGGAGAGGTTATAAAAAGAACTTGTAGTTAGCGGCATCTTAATTCAATTGATTTTAAAACATAGATTGTGCGTCATCTTGGCTTTTTGACATAAACGAATAACACTTCCTGCATTTGAATCGATGAAAGAGAGTACTAAGCGAGCTTAATTTTTTTTAAATGCGCTTTTGGCAACGAAAGTCCTGCGAATCAACTTGTATGGCCCCAGTCCTCTGTTCTTGTTACTTTTTTGGTGTAAATTCTTTTGGAGGCTTCTGAACCAAGTTTCATTTATTAAAACACTGACGACGATTAGCATAGTTCCGGCCGAAGATCTTTCTTTAGTTATTTTCTTTGCCTTTCAAGAATAAAGTCGGAGCGAGAAGGAGAAGAACATTCGTTTAAGCATGAAGCGCAACTCTAAGTTTTGACCCTGGAACAGGATGAACAATAACGTGGTTGACTGTTACCTCCATTGAATTCATTATAGATCAGGACTTCTGTATGCATTAATCGCTTATGTTTGGGTCAATTTTCGATATCGCCCCATCGATCTCTTGATAGAAATTAAGTTTTAGTTTGTATGCAGAAAATTTAAATAAAACTTGCATACGTTGGGTATTTTTTTGGTCGTCCTAGTTGTGGCAAAGGTAGCTGACATACAAAAGCAGCTGATATACGACAAAATTGACTAATCTGCATTTGTGCTTCTCACAAATTATTCACAATTAGTAATAAAATGTCCCAAAATTGAATATTTATGAGAAGGCTCCAATTTCTTTTTTTACAAAAAAAAAAAACCATTGCTCTCCACTTTGCCTCTCTGCCGAGATCAAGATCTTGGCTTACATTTTTTCTTCGCATTTTCATTTATCGATTTATAGACGAACAGCAGAAAAACCCGTCTAACGTTAAAGGTTAAACTCGTTCTGCTCTACAAAGTGAAATGTTAAATCTGTGATGCAGAAAATAGGAAAGTGATGCACATTCTCCAGAGAATTTTTACAACACATACAAATTACTAATTAGAATTTCTCCAGGATTTGAAATAAGAGATTGATGGCTGCACTAGCTCTGATGTTGCTACTTCCTCAAGCTTTTGTGTCGCTTCAAGTGTTGCATACAAATAGAACAACGTGAGACAACGAGTTGGTCGAAGTGTCGAAAATATCGCTACCGTTCAGGCGTCCGTATTAAACTATCCAAATCAGTCAATTCCACGGCGTTCACAAGAATTATGTCAGACCTCAGACCACATTATGACGTATTTTGCGAAAAGATCTTGGTTTACGCCCGTACAAGATCAAGCTGGCTCAGGAATTGAAGCCGATGGACCATCCTCCGATTAAAATTCATCGCAAAATCGTCTTCAGTGACGAAGCTCATTTTTGGCTCAATGGGTTCGTCAGTAAGCAAAATATGCGTTATGAATCACCACTTCATTCACAAAAAGTAACTGTTTGATGCGGTTTGCCTGCCGGCGGCGCTATTGGGCCATATTTTTTCGTGGAATGATCGTCACCATACTGTGAATGGTCTGCGTTATCGCGCCATGATTACTGATTATATTTGGCCCGAATTGGAAGATATGGACTTGGACGACATGTGGTTTCAACAGGATGGTGCCACAAGCCACACAGCACACGTTACAATCAATTTATTAAAGAATAAGTTTGATGAGCGTGTTATCTTTAGAAATAGGCCGGTCGATTGGCCGCCTCGTTCGTGCGATTTAACGCCTCTAAACTATTTTCTTTGGAGCTACGTTAACTCATTGGTTTATGCCAACAAGCCGACGACGTTGGAAGAGCCAACACTGAACATGAAATAGCGGCCGAAATGTGTAGCTGAGTCATCGAATCGGCCATTGAAAACGTGTCTCCGGGGTCCATATTAACGAAGTTGAGTTTTTGAAATATCTCTGTACACAGTATGCGACAAAAAGATATCGCATGTACGTTTTTTCGTATTTTTGTATATAAAGCTAACAAAAACCAGCTTCACTTTGCGTATTAATCATTTAATAGAAACTATTGAAAATATTAATGAAATGCAACTTGGAGCATACAAACAAAACAAGGCAATATAGTGTTACACTACACTGCTTACATTACACCATAAGTGATGCGGCAAAAAGATAGCATTTTTTTTTTAATATAAAAAAACTGAATGTAGAAAATCTCTGTATTTCAGATAATAAACACTAATAATGCGTTGAGCGTCCTTGTTTCTTAAGGACAAATTATTACACTTAAACAATAAAAACAGTATCTCAACTCATCCTTCTCCATAATCTTAGAAAATCATGTCAAGTGCTATCTTTTTGTCGCAAAGTGCGTTTAAATAAAAAAAAGTGCCTACTGGAAAACTTATTTTAAAAAATGCCTTTTTTAAGGAAAAATTTCACTGCCGATTTTCTACGATTGTACACAGAGATGTGACGGTCGGCCCAAGTTATTAGATCGATTTGAATATGAGTTACCTAGATATAATATATTTTAGGCCGACGTTCGTGGGGGCCCCCCAGGTCTTTTGTTAGATCAACTTTTTGGAGTTGATTGCTGCCGAACAGAGTCTGCGAGATGTCTGACAACCTGTGGCCTTCGTCTGGAGAGATTGACTTGTTTCTGTAGAGTCATTCCCGTATCGTTGATTGGCAACACTGGTTCTTTAACGATCAAACGCTAATTTATAGTTGCTCCGATGATATTTCAAATTTAAACAGTTTTTTAAAAGTTCAAAAAGTGCGAACTAAAGTATAGGCTACTTAGGGCAACTCTATTTAGCCGAGTGATCCTAACAATTAAAAAGGGTGAGTTTCATCTGATAATCTAAATCATTTCCGTATCAGGGATATCTCTACAGAATTGCAGAGACATTCCTGAGAGAGGGGACTGAGTCATTCCTGATACTGTTTTTCCGCAGCACCCCGTCTCAACTGGGCTAGTCCTATAAAGCAGTTTGCTACAGCAAAATGACTTTTGTTGGACTAACTACCACTTGAATGACAAACGTGCTGATTGTACAACTCGCAGGCCAATTTTTTCCTCTCGACCATGATTCAGTTTATCCAATAGGTTGTCATTTTGGAGGTCCAGTAAAATAAACTCACATTTTATATATATATGGGGCGGCGTAACAGCCCGTTGAGAGCCAGAGCCTAGCTTTTTCGCGCCTCCACTGTGTTGTGCGCGTTATAATTTTGTCACATGTGGAGGGGACCTACTGTTTAATGCCGGTTCCGAACGGCGAATTGCGAAAGCTTTTCATGACAGAAGTACTCCAGGAAGGTTGTCAGTCGTTCGCTGGAGGTGGGGCCGTGAAAAATGTTTGTCTTGTTATTTTTTTCCCCGAGCTGGATTCGAACCCGGGTAGTCTCGCTCAACAGTCCGACGCACTAACCGATCGAGCCAACGGCGCCAACTCACATTTTATAATGCTAAAAAATCCTCACTTCGCCTTTCTGCCCGAAGTGTATCCTTTCTTGCAGCCTCCAAAAACTTCAACTCTTTCACTGGATATCCCGAACCCCACCACACTGCACCCCGCACTCATGCAAATTTCTCATTCCTCATTCAGCTTGTCTTATGAGCTTCCGCTCGCACCCTCCACCGCCCGTCGTCATCCTTCCTCTCCATTTCATTACACTACGGCAACAATGTGAAGTGTTCTTTTGATTTCTTGATACTCTGCGATTTCTATATCTCCCCCACCAGCCCTTCCTTCCCCCTTGCCAGCAGTGTTTTTTTGTTGTTTTTGTTGCTTTTATGTGGGAAAAAATCACTTGACGGAAATACAACAACGGAACAAGTGGGGCACACAACTTTACAAGACGTCGACGACTGCGATGATGAGACTACGGAAAACAACAGCACAAGGATCATGGAAAAAAGCAAAGATAGAGAGAGAAAGAGAAAAAAAGAAAACGGAAAAAAGTGACTGAAAGGACAAAAGGGAAGCTCACAAATCGTATTATTACATCAAATCCATGGGCGTGGGTGCGCGTGTGTGTGTATGACAATGGAAGCATGACGGAGTCTCTTTGACTACCAGCGAAAGAATCCTTTTTTCTCGTTTTTTCTGTTTTTCCGGTGGGTTGGGGGTAAACGTGTCCTTGTAGTTTCTGTAATTTTTACATCCCGACATTACGGTTAATTGTAATGAGTTGTTTTTAGAGCTGTGTTACAGTTTTTTTTTTGTTTTCTTGATGATTACATCATCGCAATTATTCTGGGGTAATTAAGGATTCGGCGGCGGGTGCATGCTACGACAATCCTCGTGCAATTAGCATTGCTCAAGTGTCCTCTTGTCGTTGTTTGGAGGTCTTTGTTTGTTGGCGTCCAGATCTTTATTTTTTAATTAACATTTGAATTTTAATTATGTGTCCTTCTCGTGGTGAGGTAGGTTCGGGCTCGGGGTGAGTCTTGAAGTTTTGACGGGGTGGAATGAAACCTCCAAGTTAGTGAGTAGGGAAGACAATTAATTAGGGACGTTTTTTTTTTTTTTTGCGGAACTTGCGGGGAAATGTATTTAGGTGTTACGATGTATATAGATGAAGCACTGAAGGATTGTGACTTAGTGGAAGAAATTATCCTCACGAATTAGTTGACAGAAATTCAACCAAAAAAAAATTTTTTTTTGATGCATGGCATTCTTTTTTGTTAGTTTATGTGGTTCCTTTCTGATAGATAATAAACATTTTTTATGGTCTACTTTTTTAAGAGCAACTTATAATTGCGGTGCATTTTTGTTTGATGCGCCCACTTCCAGCTAGTTTTGAGAATTCATCAGCCTCAAATTTTTCGTCTACGGCTTTCAATACAGAAATTAAATATAAATAGTCGATGTATCAGCCCAGCCTTAGAGCCTTACTTCACGCCTCCACTGCTGTGCGCAATATATTTTAACACATGTGGAGGGAACCTACTGTTTAACGCCGGTTCTGAACTGCGAATTGCGAAAGCTTTCCATGACAGAAGTACTCCAGGAGGATTGTCAGTCGTTTGCTGTCTTTTTTGTAAACTTATTAGCTAGCATAGCTCTTTGAGCTCGATTTCAAATTTTCGGAATACAAACACTTTTAGTTAATCCTTAAAAAAAAGAAACGGTGAAGATTGAGTTGTTGTTCAAACCATCAGCTGGGCTGTATCGAGCGGTTAACAATCAAAGCTAAAGGTTTGAGGGATTACAGGGGAAAGACGTAAATTTCGGTTCCAGTCAGGCAGCTTGGTCTTAAAGATTGCCAGCAGAAAGAGGTGAATGAAAAAGCTTGAAAAAAAGTGGATGACTGCTTGAGGTAAGGAAGTTTTATAAGAAGGGAGACTTTCAAATTTTGCTTGTAATCTATGGAAAAAAATGGAAATGGAAAAAAACAAAGCTTTTTCAACCTTCATCCCTCCCTCGGTTTTTTTTTCACACAAAAGCAGTATTTTTCAAATATCTTCTTAATTGTATTTGTGGTGTTCTTTCCTCGAGCTGTATTCGAACCCGGGTACTCTCGCTCGACTGTCCGACGCACTAACAGTTTTTAAATTTAGTTTTTGTGTAATTTGGACTCCTGTAAAAAAAATTAATTGATTAATAGGTCCGTCGCAGTAAAAATAACTTACAAAAAACTAGTAAGAAAATTCTTGCTAGAAAAAAAAAAGTGAATCATTTGCCTTGAATCCCGCCTTTGATTCACATGCCCTGAAGTTTTATAAATTTACTTAAAGTCAAATTTTTTTGTTTTACTATCTGTCATTGGTGTTGTTTAGAGAAGACTAAAGGAGCTGCAGAGTTCAAATTTTTTCTCTTTATTTAGATTTAAGTGAGCCAGGAAATTGCTAAATCGAGTCGACTGTTTAAAAGAAAGGAACTGCATGTATAACTTTCAGATTATCATTTTGTCACAAGAGGTTAACGGTTCACGGTGCTAGGTTCGTTCAGTAGTCTGATGCACTGACCATCAAGCTAAGGCATTAGACTAGTGTATAAGCTGAGCATCAAATACGTTTTGGACTGTAAAAAGGCAACGAAGATGATATCATATAATCGTGGTAAAATGTTAGTTTTTTTTTCTTGAAAACGCCCATGGCATTGATTTTTTTAGTATTGTTTAGTCAATAAAACATAAATAGGATCAATAAAAACGGAGGCGCTAGTATGTTACGATAAATGAGACTAGTCCCCGAATGAAATAGAGCTAATATGCAAAAATAACACCATGAAAACGGAAAAGAAAATTAGAGAAAGCGTTATTGGGATACTGTTGCTATAGGGTAAATTATTGGGTTCCTTTTAAATAATATCAGCATGTGACTTGCCTATTGCTAGAAATGTGTTGAATGAACCTATCAACACGGGGTTGGCTTTTTTACCTACAGCGTTTCGCTTTGTGGTGCATACCATCAGTTCAGGTTGTCCGTTGCTCGACAGAAGAAATGGTGTTGTTCAAATATGTAAAATGAAGTTTTTCTGGCAACCTCAAACTCCAGCGAGTTAAATGCTGATCCGTTTTTAGAAACAATCCCCATGTTGCAAATATTGTGCGTGAAGCATTCCTATAGTGCATGCGAAACAATACTGACTCCGCGAAATCTTGCGATTTTTTGAAAGTAAAACGTTTTAACGTGTTTTGTTCAATTTCTGGAACTACCAATATATTTTACCCATTGTCACAAGTTTCGACATGCAAACAAAATCTATTGTTGCTAAAAATGGGGATGTGGTTTTTGCAAAACTTTGCTGCAGTGTTATGATTTTGCCGCATTTTTTAAAAAGCATGCGTTTTTTCTTTACTACCATACTAGAGCATTCGAATTTATTCCGTAAGAATTGAAAGTAGATAAACGATAAAAAGCCTGGAACTCAGCTGAGTTGTGAGGATCAGAAACGCCCTTTTTGGTCTTTTTTTTTATCAACGACAGACTTAGCTCTGCATTCTTCACCTCTTTGCTTTTTGCTATAAGTTGCTGTTCCAGAAAGGCTTGAACCACCTAACTGATAAGAAAGTTGTCAATTTCTAGGATTAACCCATCTGCTTACCGCCCCTCATTTTAATATTCCTGCTTAAACTGGTTTATGCAGATAATGTCCTCCTCATTTCACATGTGTGTGTCTATGTGGTGGTTATCAACTGAAGAGCACGCACCACCCACTGGTGCCACCACAGAACTCCCACCCTCTAAGTACACATCTTCACATGCAGCCAGCCATAAAGATACGTCGTCGCACTCTGCTGCATGCATTGTGTCGGTGATTGACACAACGGTACCTTGGCGACCAAAAGATTTTAAGTTTGATGCACTTAGTTGTGGAAAGTCTACGTGTCTCTGTGTGTGTGACTGTTAATTGTGTGAGGTTCCGGTGCTGCTTGTGAGGAAAAGACTTTTTGGCCAAAAACAATTTTCATATGCCTCACCATCTCATAGAAGGGATGTGACAATCTGTCGGGACATACCGCAGCAGTTTGTCATACAGTGTCCTGTCGTGTGTCTATCGTCTCTCTGTGTATGTGTGTGTGTGATTTAGTTTTCATTTTGAATATTCCGATGCATAAGAGGTTTTGGACATTTACTTTGATTTATTGATTAATACGGTTCGACTCTGCAGTGCATTTGAGGAGGGGGTGGTGCTGCTGCTGGTGCCAGTGGTGGTGGTGGTCCGTCAGGAGAACTTGCCACTTCGACAGGTTGAGTGAGACGCACATAAAATCAATTCTCTGTCATTTTGGTTTTTCATAACTGGGCAGGAAGGGAACTGGATATGAAGTGGTTTTATTTCTCTTGACAGTGTCTAGATTTTGGGGTCAGTGCTTTTCAAAATATATGGCGGCAGCTCAGGCGGTTGCGTAACATTGTACGACGGAGCGCGAGTGCCTAAGCCGGACGAGATAAGATTCATCTACGGGCTTTGCCGCCACGACCCTCATAAAAGAATTAGTTTCAATTGTTTTTATTTGTTTTTTCTTTTGTGGGTTGTCTCACGTGTTTTTTGTATTTGGTTTAGTTTGGTGGAGGAGATTGACGGTGTAGATGGCGAAGCAGGGGTTAATACATTTTCAAGGCGGTACCATCAAATTACGGATGCCTTTGCGAGGCACTGTATAGTAACGTATATTATTTTTCAATAAATCAATATGGTATTAAAATAAAAAAATCAGTTTGCAATAAATTTCGTTTTGATAGGTTAAAAATTGCCGAGACATTGCAAATTAAACTTGGCTGTAATGGATGGATGGACGTTTTCTATGGTTCATTGTATGTTTGTATTGAAAATATTCTGCGCTTTAAAGATGAGCCTTCCTTAGTAGCGAAGACAAAAGTACAGTCTTGATATTACAAAACATCGTTTTAAAATTAGCACCAGCAGGCCTGAGAGCTATGCCCGATTTAGATTTAGAAAACGATCTTGTTTTTCAAAACACAGTCCACCAATTCCGAAACCACTAAGATACCTCTCAATAACACAAGTCCTACCTCAAGCCCTCCTTATTTCTGAAATTGAATTGAAAAAGTCTGCAGATCTACCCACTGCATGTAGTTCGCTCGCTTCACTGCTGCAGAAGAATTCCATTCTGCAAATTCAATATCGCTGATGGAGACTGGTGGGATGGCATTCACCCTCGGATACTTCCACAAACCCTTCAAAGTAATTGTTGCATTCATTTGTTTTGTTTCTACACAGAAAAAAAAGTCCACTGCAAGTCTTAGTCTCAGCGCACGGTTCCCATTTTACTCCGACCGAGAGTCTCAAACCGTCCTCACCTCCCCCGCCGGTGCACATCCACCATGTCACCACAAATGCATTGTTTTTAATTAAGCTTTCATTTTGCGGTAAATATAAAACAGACGGAAATTGAAGGCACCGCAAAAAAGTAATAACCGACGTAGACACACGACGGAAAACACCGAAACAGAGCGAACGACACGTCGATGGCAGCGTCAGCGGTGGGCGGCGGGCTGCGAGCGTCGACCAGAGAGAGAAACAACGAAAAATTAACTTAATATGGAAAATCTCCCGGTCACTCTCTCGCTCTTGCGCCCGCTCTCTCAAGGTTTTACGTCCCGGTCCCGCTCCTTCTCTGGTCATAATGAATTTTTCACAACTTGAAAGCCGGAAAATTCATTTTAATTTAATTCTTTGAAACATTTTTGAGCTGATTTATATTTTTTTATTTTCTTTTTTTGTTTTAACTTTTCAAATTTGATTCGTTGCCGTTTTTTTTTTTTGTGGTGGTGGTTGTTTGTTGGTATCCTGTTTGGGCGTGATGCCAACGTCATCTCTCCGCAGGACGACATACATGACTCTCTCTCAGTGTGTGGAGCGTGGACTGTATGATGGCTTCATGCTTCCACACGAATTCATTTAATTTTTTAGTTGGCCGCAAAAGAAATTTGAAAAACTAATGCACAAGTCCAACCGCCATGAGCAGAGATTAAAACAAATTTTCTGTCCTTAATTCGTACGCTAAAAAAAAACGGGAGAGTAGGACGAGATGAACGGTTCTGTGGAGTGAAATTGGTTGGCTTAGGAACACAAATCGACACATGGACATCATTAATGGGTTGTGTGGGTTGCAGGGTGGGCGCTCGATGTGAATCCGGGCACTTTATCGACCTCTGCTCAATTGACGAGCGTTTAGTGAGGTCGAAATTCGGCTCTCCGATTTGTGTTTGTGTTTAACAAATTAGCTACGATGAACAATTGATTGAACAAGGCTTTGACTAAACTAATCTGGAACCGCAAGCTAATCTGAAGTCCATCCTAATGAACGTTGTCTAATGTACTTTATGAGCACAATCCTAAAGTTTTCAAAATTGACATCGCAATGCTTACAAACTGTCTTGCACTTCATTATTTAAAGACGAGGCCTGAGTTCTCGAAAACTACTGATTTCGATTCACTTGGCTCAAAGTATTGTGAACAGATGAAAGATTGTTGTGGCCATTGAAGTGGAATCTGTCCTTAAACCCCGTTTTCTCACAGAACTGTTGAAGACATTTCAGAGAATCGGCTAATATCCTAGCAGGCATTCATAGTGTATAAGAAAGAAGCTTCTATGTACACAGTACAGTAGGCTATCTAAGCTGTCTAGAAATCATAGTCACCGAAAGCCATGAAAGAATAACTTTACATCAGAGCACAAAAATAAACAAATGAATGACCGTAGGACAGAGGGATTGGGTTTTTTTTTGTCGCCATCTAATCTCTTGGAGCATTGGGCAAATGTTAATACTTTTTTGAAAAACAGAAAAAATTTAAGTCCCCTTCTCGATACCTTTTCAGCTGCTGGGCCAGTTTTTTAGATGTAGATATTTTTTGTTAAATATTCATAAATTAATTTCAAAACTAGATTAAATTTTTTTTTAAGAAAATAGTGGATTTTGAATCACAGTACTTATTGGAAAAGAAAAGGTTTAATTAAATTTGGTTTATTCTAGGGTAATAATAGGTGTGTGAATTAAAACCGGGATTTTCTTTTTTCAAATGCTGTTTTTTTTTTCCAAATTTTCCATCGTCGATTGCAAAGAGATACTTGTCTATTATTCGTTAAATAAAATAACGTTTAAATAGTAATGGAACTTTAAAATGAGATACAACGCAATGAGCTACTATGACGTGTTTGTATATGACTCCATCTAGTAGTTCTCAATTCAGACCCAAAAAAAATTTTAGAATTGAATTTTGATACAGATATATTTTTTTTCTTTTAAAAATTTTACTAAAACAATTTTTATATATTTTTTTAGAGAGTTTTGAAAAAATTTGTTAAGAATTGGAAAATAAAGTTCGATGAAAATTTTCTAAATGAATTGTAAGTTTAATTCGACCCGACTGGCCCCGAATTTGCTTTAAAAATGTTCAAATGTATTTTTTTGGATAGAAAATATAGCAAGATTTCAAATGTAAAGATTTCAAGCCATCGCTTCAAGTTAAAAAGTTTGCATTATTTGCATTTACTGACTAAAATTTGGTAAATTGCTCAATAAAATAAAAATTTCTACAAGAGAACAACTTTCAAAAGACAGTAGACAAAGTAGTAGTAGTAGACAAAGTAAGTAGACAAAAGTCAACGGATTAAATAGGTCTTCTCATTTAATAATTTTTAAGAAACTCCTGCTTTACAGTAAACCCCTCTTTTACAACTCTTAGAGTCAAACTTCGGCTTTTTTGTTCTTATAGAAATTTATTCAAATGTTTAAAGCATCCATTAGTATTATCATATTGGTTACTCCTACTATTTTAGCACGCCATATAAAGTTATTAAGAAAATTCTGTGTTAGCGCGTCGGACTGTTGAGCGAGAGTACCGAGATCCAAAATTCACGGCCTCACCTCCAGCGAACGACTGACAATCCTCCTGGAGTACTTCTATCACGGAAAACTTTTGCAATTTCCCGTTCGGAACCGGTAATAAACTGTAGGTCCCCTTCACATATGTCAAAATTATCGCGCGCACAACAGAAGCTGGGCTAGGCACTTCGTGAGCTGTTACGCCACTAATGATTATGACGAGGAAGAAAGTTCTGGATATTAAATAAAGAACCAAAACATTTCTCTAGTTTGCCACATATTTGACTCTATTTTATTTGGATATCACCATAGGTTTCTTTCGTTAGCTGATCGATATCCAGTCACGAATTGAAAATTGTAATAAGTTGTCCTTTCTCAAATACTATTGACACTGACTCGGACATACTTGATTTGTTTCCTAGGGCGTCGTGGCGTTCCCAGTGGCAAATTTCTTTGACTGCATTCAGCGGTTTGCTGACGCTTGAGGAACAACAAAATGTGTTGCCACAAAGTGGTAGAAAAAATTAAAAAAAAAAAAAACGGGCCGAGACATAACATTTTACGAAAGGTTATGCGAATTGTAAGCTTATTCTTTTACCACTTTCCAAACAGATGAATAAGATTCAAAGGCATGAGTCGAACCCGACTTTCAGTCTCCCGCATCGTTTCTTATCGGCCATGGTTCAAGTCACTGAAACAAGCCAGATAAGACTCTGTTGAAAGTAGGTCAATTTCTTCTACGTAAGACTGAGTGTAAACATGAAAAGAAATTTCAGTCAGCACAACACTCCTCTTGAGAGTCCTGTTTGCCTAGACTCTTCGGACTATACATTTTCAACGCTCTTGAACGCGCCCAAGGCCCAACCCACACATCTGTCAACTCACCCAAAGTTTTACGCACCATCAAATCGCCGAAATTTGCCCCTTTACCCTACGCCACTGCGTACCATCATGAACCTGCTTACGTTGAAAACAAGCACTTGATGACATTCAATGCTCGTCGGCGTTTATCCCAGTACCACCCTCAAGTTCAAATTAAGCGAAATTAAATGCAAATACACTGCTCTCAATGTACAAAATAAATGAAATGAAATAAAATAAAAATCCACCTGTCGCGCCATCAGCTGCAGATAAATTACAACGTCGAACGCCGCAACTCCCGCAGTTGCTCAAACAAATGCACGACGCTTGCTCCAAAAACACCGCCCACCCACCGTCGTCCCTCAGTGAAAGCCGTTAACCGAAAACAAAACCCACAGCAACTAGAACAACAGATAACCATCTCTATCTCTGCCAAAAAATTCGCAGAGTTCTCGGAAAAAGTCGCGATTTATTAACACCATCCAACCATTCAACCAACCAGAAGATGGCCTTTTGTTTGCCAAAACACACAACAACAACAACGCGAATTAATCCAAACAAATAAATTGTAAAGGCTCTTATTGTTGTATCCAAAAGTCAACGGTGATAAGAGCTGTGTGATAAAAGAAATTTTAGCCACCGCCAAGACCTTGAGCGCGTCTCTGTCTCTGTGTGTGTGTTTCAAAAGAGGGGGTGAATGCGAATAAAAAAATTTGACAAAAAGACTTTGAACAAAAATAAGTATCGCGACGTTTCGCAAGCTCAGACGTGAGTTACAAGCGTTTTCAGAATGACTGCTTTCAAGTGCTTGGGTGGGTTTTGTGGGCTGAATTTGGTGCGAGTTTTTTTGTGACCGGGAGTGTCTCTCTTTGCAGGTGTCCTGCTGCTGATTGGACTGGCTGAGGGTTACTTTGAGGACTGCCAGAATACTTATTACCTAAATCCCGATTCGACGGCATACCTGAAGCTTAACTACCAGGTGGGGACGTCGTGCCTGTATAATCTGATTGCACCGCTGGACTATGAGATACTGGTGCAGTGCGACATACAATTTTATCAGGTGAGAGAGGGATTTGACGGGGGAAGCCTCTTGTAAGAAGGTTTGCTTCATTGTCGCTTGCTGCTGAGGTTCTAACTCGTCAAATAGGTTTTTTGTCAGAAGCCTTCTTTTTTCACTGCATACTCTTTGGTGCTCCTACAAAGATATTCTGACTCCAAAAATTGTTCGTTCATCGATCCATTTGAAGGCACAAATGTTCATACAAGAGAAAAAAACACTAGAAGAGCTACAAAAATCATGAATGAATAACATAAACAGAAATCCAATATCACAATTTTCAACAAAGTTTTCTGCAAAAATATTCTTCAACATTAATTTTAAATTTTAAAAAGCATTCACTCAACCATTGGTGCACCACTTTTTCAATACTGTGCAACAAACCTATTTTGAATAAAGTTCAATGGCTTTGAATCATGCCAGATGTTATTTGCTGCCATTCAATACACCTAGTCACTCACTAAAGCGACTTTGAAGTTAGTTTTGCCGTGAATTTTATATTTTTTTATATTTATTTTTCTCCAAAATGTCCCTAAATTTTGAATTGTATTTATGTTCCGATCTATTTTGTGGTGCTTTTAAGTATTTCAGGTCTTATGGCTAGGATCTGAAAATGCAGTCGACATCTGGACCCATTTGACTTGATCTAGATTGAAGGTGTGCCTTAAGGCCTAAAATAACCTTCGTAACAACCCATACATGGTCAGAGCATAGCTTTTTTGCGCCTCCATTGTGTTGTGCGGGCTATAATATGACGCATGTGAAAGGGACCTACTGTTAAATGACAGTTCCGAACGGCGAATTGGGAAAGATTTCGTGAGAAGTACTCCAGGAGGATTGTCAGTCGTTCGCTGGAGGTGGGGCCGTGAAAATTATTTTGGTGCTTTTTTCCCCGCGCTGTATTCGAACCTTAACCTCGCTTAACAGTCCGACGCACTAACGATTAAGCCACGGCGCCCACAACTATACCATTTGATTTGAACTATACCAGATGTAATTCGCTGTCATTCAATAGACCTAGTCATTCATTAAAGTGACTTTAAAGTTAGTTTTTTCGCAAATTTAATTTTTTTCAAATTTATTTTTCTCAGAAATATCTCTAAATTTTGAATTGTATATATGTTTGACGATTACCGCAGCGTTCCGATCTACTTTGCTGTATTTTGAGGTAGCGACATTAAAGTGTTCCAGGTTATATGGCTACGATCTGAAACCGCAGTCGATATCAGTATCGATTTGACTTGTTCTAGATTGGAGGTGCGCCTTAAGGACTAAAATAACCTTGAGCCCATATTGGGTAAGAGCATAGCTTTTCGCGCATCTACTGTGTTTGTGAGTGTTATAATTTGACACAAGTACTCCAGGACAGAAGTACTTCAGAAGTGTTACTAAGCTTCAACTTAAATTACAGACATATTTTCATAGTCTAGGCACTGCCCCCATTTAAAACGTGACCCATATCATATACTAAAGCTAATACAAGTTTTTGCAAGCGTTAGTATTAGTACTAACTTTTTTTTAATCTTTGACAAAATTTAAAAAAAATATATATATATATTGTTGGGCTGGTGAGATACACTTTGTGCTCAAGATTCAAGAACCACCGAAGTGGTTTGGTTATACATTTGGAACAAAGCTCAAAAAACCATTAAAAAATTGTTTGCTACAGTTATTATTGCATTAATTACGTTGTCAACCCTTGCCTAGATTTTTACTCATATGTAAGGATTTCATATAAAAAGCCATATGCACAGCTGAACTTCGGGGGAATATTTTGTGAATAATTAAACTAGGTTTTAAAGACAAAAATATTAATCCATTGCTTCTTTCGAAACACAGTACTTTCAGCACCCTTAACCATTTTAACATCAAATTTACAGGCTCAGAATAAAAATGTAATTACTCTTCATTCAAGTACAGCAAAATATCAAAAATCCTTTTACATTTTTTCCCACCACATATTGAAAGTATTGCTTAGGTACTTAACATGAAAAAAAAAGCAAAGAATCTTGGAAAAGATAAAATAAACAGGAGAAATCTACGCACAAAGTTGGACTAGGTATTTTTTTTGAAGATGATAAGAAAGTTAATCTCGAGTCCGACAAAACTGGATTAAGCACCCAATTTGAAGAAAATCTTTAACCAAGATTCGAACCACTTTACTGATCTGCACTGCTTCTTCTCATTCTCAGAGCTCCGGTTCCTGCACCACGGAGTACTTCTACATCGACCGCGAGGGAGACACTTCCCTAAGTACCTCCGAGTACTTCTGCGGCACCCAGACCGTGGCCCGCGTCAGTCTCTTCCGCAAGATGGTCATCGCCTTCACATCCGATGCCACAAACACAGCGTACCGCGGCTCCTTCAACTGCAACATAACAACGCGGCCACAAGCCTGCGACTGCGGATGGGGACAAAACACGAGAATCGTTGGCGGCGTCGATGCTGCCGTCGGAGAGTATCCTTCGATGGTGGCGCTTTGGCACACCCCGTCGGCCAAATCTGTCTGTGGTGGCGATATAAGTAAGGCGATTTTAATTTGTTTGCTTCTATTTTTAACAAGAAGTTTTCGACCGCAGTCAGCCATCGATCGATTCTGACCGCATATCACTGCCTCCAGCAGTACCCGACGCCCAGTGAAATTAAAATCCTCGCCGGAGACTTCGACTTGACCTCAAGTGAGTGCCATGTGGGCTTGAAAAGTCTCTGATTTCTGAAAATTCTCATTCCAGACACCGAGTCCAAGTACCAGGCCAGCTACGACGCCAGCTACTACATCCTCCACTCGAACTTCGATCCGACGACGAATGAAAACGACATCGCCATCATCATCACGTCCACCAACATCGAGTGGTCCCGCGGAGTCGGTCCGGCATGCCTCCCGTTCGGCCAGGAGTAAGTCGTCGTGTTAGTTTTAGACCTCCCTCACTCACCAGAGTCCTCTTTCAGGTCCAACTCGTTCGTCTACACGCAGGTGCAGATCATCGGCTGGGGCACGACGTCCTTTGCGGGCTCCACGTCGCCGACTCTGAAAAAGGCCGACGTCAACGTGATTGACCAGTCAGTGTGCCAATCAGTGTACCCGTCGGTGGTGGCGTCGCAGATGTGCACGTATTATCAGGGCAGGGACTCGTGCCAACTGGACTCGGGCGGTCCGGTGATCTACAAGGGAGTCCGGCAGTTTGATCTGGGCGTGATCAGCTATGGCAATGGTTGCGGTGAGAATCCAGGTGTGAACACTAGGGTTACGTCGTTTTTGTCGTGGATTTCGGGCAATGCTTTGGGGGTGTTGTGCCCGAAGCCATTCAATTGAAGAGGGGTGGAAATAAAATGGAAGAAATCTAGAAGTGGCTTCTATTTTTGGTTTTGTGGAAAAGAGTGTGGTATTTGTAGGGAAATAGATTCTAGAGGAATGGTGGTATTCGCTGCCAACTCGTTGAAGTTTTCAATTTTGTTAGTTTCCGGCATAGAGTCTCAGTGACTGGACAAAGGCTTGAAGTCTGGAGCTTTACTTTAGATATGCTTGCGTTTACTCCTCTAATTTGGGCTTAGAAGGGAGCTGAAAAGCCTTTTATAAAATAATAGTCAGGTGTAACAACCACCAGTTATAACGACCGTTAGCTATAATGACGACCATTGGCTATAACGACAACCATCGGCTAAAACGACTACCACCGGTTATAACGATGACCATCGGCTAAAAGGACCATCCGCTATAACGACCATCGTCTATAACTCCTATTGGCTATAACGACGACCATCAGTTATAACGACCACCATCGGCTATAACGACCATCGTCTATAACGCCCATTGGCTATAACGATCACTGACTATAACGACCCCCGGCTATAACCGTGATAATCTTTACTTCTTCAACTGTTTTAATGTCAACCTGACAATCTTGCCGCATTCTTACGAGAATTCATACACATTCGCCCTCTGCCTTGATACGCGTCAGTCAATTTGAAAACTGCTTACAATTCAAAAAGACCCTCATACTGACCCCACAATCTCAACGCCAATTCTCATTAACCTCCATCCACTTAAATCCTTCCGCTACCTTTTAACAACTCCTTCAAGTGAATGCAGTTCTTCTGTCGACTACACGCCGCGACACTAATTAGCCAAATTATAAAAAAAACGGTTACCTTTCTGCATTCTTGAAGTTAATTCTGTCCTGTCCAACCAGCGGACTTTGCCTTAGCTTCAAACGCCAACCAGGCCTAAGAATTATCCTTTTTTTTTGTTCCTGCTTCAAATTTAATTGAAAAGTTACAAAGTATGAAAAAATGTTATTTTTAATTTTGTGTTTTTTTGTTTTTTTCGTTGTACAAAGCCATTTATAAGTGCACTTGGGACAAATGTAGCAGCGACACAACACAGCGCAGAGTAAACCTTATTAAAGAATAAAACACTCAGCGAGGAGGACGCGAAGGACGATGGAAGGCGGGTGGTAGGGCTGGGGGGCACGACGGCATAACAATAATGAAACCCTTTCATTACGAGACAATTTTTTTTCCGAAAGATGAGCAGAGAGAAAAAAAAATTCATTCAACTCCACTTGAGAAGCAGATGGGGGACTGAGTTTGGGTCGAGGACGACGGCAGTATGTGTGGCGAGGGGCTGCAGTGAAACGTGAAATGGATTCGTCCTTGGAGAGTTGTGATGAGTTTTAATATAATTTTTTCTTTTTATTTTTTTTTTTGGCACGTGTCTTGTGAAATGGTGGTTGATATTAGCGGGTTCCTGCCAGCGAGCTCCACTGGGAGTATTATGAGATGTGTGTCCTGTCAGGAGATGTTTAACGGACTTCGAAATTTGATGTGACTTTAAGGCTTTGGCGGAATGAACGTGAAAAAGGTAATTTTTTTAAGTAGTAGGAGGCTCTAACTGCTGGATAGAAGTCGGCCCTTACTATAAATGCCTAGAAACACCCTGCCCTTAAAAATAATTTTTTGGAGGACATCTCTGCTTTTAATTTCCATACAAAGACTCGTAGTGTTCTTCAAATTTGTCTTTCGATCTAAGAAGAAGAGAACTGCTAACCAGTTCCTTTAAAGGATTGAGATGGTTTCCACCGGGTCAGTCGAGAGCAATCAAGTTTGAAAGTCTTTCAAGCTCCAGTATTTTAAACGTCCCCTTAAGAGAACGCTCATAAATCTTAAACAAGACATTTGTATATTTTAGGATTCGCATGATAGCACCAAACATGTGTAAAAAAATTTAAGTCTGAATAGTTTGGCAACGTTCCTACAGAGGCCCTAGGATTGTCCCGAACATACATGTATGTATGTCTCAAAATTATTTTGCTAGTCGGAGCTCAATGGAAATCCTGGAGCATTGAAAACGCTGTCAACGTTTTAAAAGGATTCCAACTAAATCACTAAACATTTGTCACTAAACAGATTTTAGTCTTTTTGGCGGAGGTTCAGGATTACCCCAAAACGCATGTGTTCAAGGAACTTAATAGTCGGAGCTGAATTGAACCACCAAAACGTTGTCTGGTGTTTTGGAAGAGGCTGTCAGTGAAGTTCAAGAGAGTTTTCAAACTATTTACTAGACAAACCACACGATTATGGAATGCTCTTCCAAACTCAGTTTTCCCATCTGAGTATAACATGACGACATTTAAAACCAACGCACACCGGTACCTTTTTTCCATCTCTCCTTCGGTACCTTAGGCCCATGCTGTGTCTTAAACAGGATACTTAAGGTTAGCCCCAACCCCTTTAGCACGCACCAATTATAAAAAAAAAAATGTCTCTAAATTAATCTGAAGCACAGTAATACAGACTCCTCTTGATGATTCGACAACAGTATAAATATAGGGTTGTCGTCAAACGATGGCAATTCAGTGGAAGACAAGGGACATCGATCTCAAGCAAGCTTGTGCATGAACCTCTTCTAAGGCCTGAAATTCCTGAGTTGCTGTCTCTCTGTTGTATTGTCTCGCACCTAATTAAAATAAAATCCAATTTCCATCATTGAAAATTCAATTCAAATACAAAATCAATTTAAATTTTCATCAAAATCTATTGTAACTTCTCATTCATCATTTCTTAACATTTTCATTTAACTGAACGGCTTATAGCAGAAACTACCGGCAGCATTGTTCTGAATCCAGCTAAGGTACGAAGTAACACGCGTATTGACTCCAGGATTAGAACCGCACGCGTATCCGTAGCTGATAATCGCCAGTAGGTACTCGCGAATAGATCCCTTGTACACGGCTGGGCCGCCAGAGTCAAACTGGCACGCATCTCTGTTCGGGTAGTAGGTACACATCTGAGTTGAAGCCAATGAATTGTAGATAGTTTGACATGCGGAGTTAGCGATAACATTGACCTGGGCCTTCTGTAGCGTGGTCGACCGGGAACCGCTGAAGGATGTTGTGCCCCAGCCAACGACATCGACGTATGTGTTTACAAAGGCGTTGTTTCTGAAATAAAAATGTGATAATGCAATTAGTCTCCGCACTTCATTTTTTCAGACATTTATGCTGGTGTATGAGGTAAGAGTAAGCGTAATCAGTGCTTATATATTTAAGTTGTGACAATAAATTAAAAAAAAAGAAAAACATTTTGTTTGAAAGCAGAAACAAATCGCACTTCAACTTTGGCTTGCTAATCCGAATGTGTTTGCAATTGAATGGTAATGCTGGGACAGAGACAATACAGTCTGCGGGTTAATTTATGTTTTGGTCAAAATTTCTGTTCGTTTTTTTTGAAAAATTAGATGCATTATTGTAATCATAACAGGCATCGAAGTCGTTTTCCTTCATTTTTATTTAATTTAATATCGTATTTCTCAACAAAAAAGCTCCACTTCATTACTTTAAAAAAGATAACACTTATACACACCGAGTTCAATTTTATTGATATGATAGAAGATTGACAAACCTAGCCCTTCGATGTTCAACAGTCTAGAGATTCTTAAGAAAAAATTGGGGACAAGACAATCATCAACCCGAAACTACAACATTTTCTAAAAGTTTTACTGATGTGGCCAAACACCGCCTCAAATACCGCAGATAAAACACCGATAAATTTGTTTTCTGGTTTTAGTAGATTCGTCAGGCCTTAAAGAACTCAGTCAAAAATCGCCTGAATCGAACAAGACAAGATTTTTCTTGTTTCTGATGTCACAGACGATTACAGATCTCATCGGATGGGCTTGATTTCCAGCTCTGACTTTGCGTTAGTGGATAAATAAGTCAAGTTATTTGAAAACCTAAAACAGTTTTAGACAGAAGTTAATAATTATGGTTTTCTTGGCATTTAAAGTATTCAAAAAGATTTGTTTTTATAATATGCAGAAAATAAAAATGAATAAAAAAATGAATAATAACCCGTAGCAGTAAAGAGGAAATTTTTTCTTCACGGTGTTTTGCGCGGTATAATTTTGACACATGTGGAATGGAGCTACGGGTTAATGCCGGCTCCGAATGGTGAAAGTTTTCTATAATGGAAGTACTCCAGGAGGATTGTTAATTTTGGAAATCTTCCCCAAGAATACCACAGAGATCTAACCGATCGAGCCAATGGTTAGTGCGAAAAATTAAAGCGTGAATTAAATTTGCGCTTCATCAATATTTCACCAGCAACCTTTCGTCACTTTATCTAAATGAACGACAACAACTTAATGAACGACAACAACTGGCACCTTCTTCAATTATGCGCGACATACTTTTCTACTAGTCACCTCAATTTAGGAGGTGAACTGGGAAGACGACTGTCTTCTGATCGATCCGATGGGATCGCAGGTCAATCTTTGATCAGAAGAGGTTAAAGAAACAGTTCTAAATTAAAAAAAAAAACTTACGTTTGATCCAGCGGCAGACAGATCGGTCCAACTCCCCTTGACCAGTCGATGTCTCCGGTGGTTATAAGCAACGCGATGTCGTTCACATCCGTCGAAGGATTATAGCTCGGGTGCTCGACATACTTGTAAACATTATACGTCTTCGCATACTGCGACTCGGTGCCTGAAAGAAATCGAAAAATAAACTTCGCTATCAAACATGGTCACCATCAACTTCACTTACTTGATGATAGGTCATGATCTCCAGCAACGATTAAAATTTCACTCGGATTGGGATGCAGTCTGGTGCAGTGAGCAGCAGTTGCAATAGTCCGATGATTCACTGAAAGAAATTAAAGATGAGGATTTCAATCGCTGTATCTGTAAATTTGTCTTACAAATCGTTCCACCACAGAACACCGTTTGAGATGGAACGTGATAGAGTCCGACCATAGAGGGGAACTCTCCGATGCCCGTCTCGGTGCCGCCTACAATTCGAGTGGTGCGGGACCAACCGCAGTCACAGGCTTGAGGACGGGTAGTGAGCTTGCAGCTAAAGCGGCCTGCAACTCCGGATGAGGCTGACGCTCCAGACACGTAGGCCATGACAAGATTTCGGAAGAGCGAGGTCCGGGTGAAGGATCCGGAGCCACAGAATTGATCGGCGCCGTTTAGGTTCGGATCACCCTCAGTGGAAACGTAGAAGTACTCGGTGCTGCATGCACTTGCAGCCTGATATGAAAAGAAAAAGAAATAGTTTTTTGGTTAACTGATTGACAAATGTAAGAAGACAGTTGAGTTATGTATCACAGCCGAGAATTCCATCGGCAGCTTAAGGGCTGTAAGGGAGATTTAGTTGACTATATGGCTGGGCTATCAAGTGTTTTTTTTTAAACCTGACTGGCAGAAAAAAGATAGTCCGCCAAATGAAATGAGACGCTTTACAATTGAACAAAGTTGAGAAATATTGAAAACTTATTTCTAAAGTGAGTGCTGTGTAGTCCAAACAGTGCCGAACAGTTTTAGAAAGGAGTTTTCCCAAATAGTGCTTTAAGCTGTCTTGATGAGCTGCGATTTGACCGCTATGGATTTTTGTGTGAAGCAGTAAATAGCCGAGTTATGCCAACAATTCGAAAACGATTCAAGCACTTAAAGCCAAAATCAGCCAAGCAATCCCTGAGCTACAGCCCAAACAAGATATTTAAAATTCGGATTCAGCCGAGGCAGTCACTTGAATTACGTTAAGTTCCATAGTTAATGGTTATATTTACTCTTAATAATAAAGCCATAAAACCATAGGTACATGGGAAATATATATACATATATATATTTTTTTATTTTATTCGATTTTTAAAATTTAGTCCACCGTGTGTTTTGTAGGAATCAGTTTTATCAACTGCTCACAAGAGATCATCTGAATATCAAACAAGGATCACCGATCACCGTTCCTCCCAAAACGTAGAATAGAAATGCTTCAAGAAAATTAGAACCAAGTCATCATTCTGCTGGTTGAAAAGCTGAGTTTCGGACGGTTGATTAAAGCACTTGCCTGGTGTGGCTTAAATAATTCGATATGAAATCTATAATCTGCTTGAGCTCGTCGGTAGGAGATTTCCAAAAATGTCCCTATATCCACAATGATTGCCTTGTAATTTGGCACAATCGCTCGTAAGGCTACGTGAGCGATCAGTAAAACGACCAGCTCAATAACACCGATCAACCGGCCGGATTTGATAGACAATCAATAAAAAGTAATACAAGCACTTGCCCAAAAATGGAGATGAGATTTGTTATGAATAATGCCTCTTTCGGGGATCTAAAGTCTCTGAAGAAGAGCCATGAATGAAAAGGGCATGTCCGATCGTTTGGCAAGATCGGTGACTACGTGATCACTGTGACTGACTGTGCACAAAGTATTTGGACTAAGAGTTTCTAATGCTTCAATGAAATGTTATTGATGTTTTTATTTTTCAGTTGAGGAGTTTTTAGGAAATGTGTTGGAAATTGAGTTGATATTTAAATGGGTGTTCAAGTCCCTTCTGGCGTGTGAGGTCCCTAAACCAGAAAATTACCTTGTTTCAATTACGCTGTAGAGTTTATTTTCTGACAACGCCGAAAGTCAAGTAACATCAGGTGAATTTTTTAAGGAAATTCGGTAGCGAATATATCTTTCGAGTTATGAATCTAAGTGTGGCTGCGGGCCTTTGATGCAACTCTAACCTCACCTAACCTATGAGTCTGTCGTTCAGCTTTTACAAATTTGAACGATATCTTTAAGGGCTACACATTCAAAAATGTAGAAATCAAGTATTTGAAAAAAAAATTGTTAGTGCAGTTTTCGAGAGTAACTTTTGGCACCGATTTTTTTTTTCTGAAATGGTATGTGTTGCCATTTTGAGTGCAGACAAAAGTATTGGGATACGACAAAACGAACGTGTAAAACGAACCTTAAGAATTCGTTATTTCCTTTAAGTTTCTTTGTCTATTTTTGAAACTTATTCGTCGTTAACACTTGATGACTTCGACCCGATTGGGACAATGTATCGCAAAAACGCATCTATGTAGACAAATTTCGGGTCGAAAGGGTTAAAGACTGCTTCAAAATTATCAGCGAGACAACCAATCGCTATTAGCACCTATTACAATATCCAGGAATGTGTCCTAGAAACTGATAAAATTCTCTGATGAGTCTCAAAAACTTACAGGAAATCATCATTGCACTTAAAAGGCAAGGGTTAAAACCTCTGCGATCATCTTCACCATTAAAAAAGAACACTGCTTCATGCAAAACTCCAAGTCTTTACATCACAAGCACAATTCCACCATTTCAAAGTACCCACTACTTACTTTATCAATCGCAATTGTGCACTCAGCCAAAATTTCCTGATCCAGTGGGGCCACGAACTTATACCGACACGACGTGCCCGATGGATATCTGTTTGGGTAATACGGCGATTGCAGGTACGCGACACTGTTGGCTGACAGTGTATACGTGTGATCACATCCCTCGTAAAGAGCTTCCGAGTATCCAAGGACCTGCAGCAGCAGGATTAAACCTTAAAACAAACAAAAAAATATGTCCTCAAAGTTTCCGCAACACCCGACAAATCTAAAACTCTACCAACCGACAGAACTTAGCCACTTCATCGTGATCGCGTTGACTATTTGCGAATGATCTCTGCTCGGTATCTACGACTGTGTTTTTATTTAGTTATTTTCCTTCCCTAACTTCGCTCTAATTCATTTCCACGAAACAGATATTTACAATAGTTTATCTAGATGCACAGTTATCAGTCCGGGGGTTGGTGTGGTGGAAATTTCAACACTTTGCCTTGGAGTTGTGCTGTGATTGTGATTTAGGATTTTCGGGGCTGTGATTTGCCAACCGAGTTGTGAATTCCGTTTGGTTCTCTCGGATACGTGTGAGGTGTTTTTCTATTCAACACCGCATTAGGTGTTGAAAACAAGAGCGTCTTTTGTTTGCACAAGTGTTGGGGGGATTAGAAAAAAAAATTGATTTAATGAAAAAGTGTTGCAGACGATGACAACGGCACACGTTTAAAGATTTTCTATAAATTCTTTTGGATACACAGCGGAAGGGGAATCAGCAACAGATGGCGGAAAAATATTGATCTATGGGTTTGTAATTAGTGTTGCTGTAGAATTAATTGTTTGGGGTCTAGTTGAGAGAAAAAAAATTGTTTTGTAGACAATTATTCCTCGTGATCAAAAATGGGCCCTGTTTGCTGAAGTTTCTGGGTGTGGCCTTCGACCTGTTGATGGTGTGAATGTTTTCGATTTTAATGTTGAATCGCCATCAAAGATCCTTCTGCCATCTCGGTATTGTGAAGTCACCAACTAGTTATGACTGCCGCGAAACGGAAACTTGGTCTAAGACAGATTGGGACAACAGAAGAACGCTTGATTTAGATCCTGTGGTACTTTCAAATAGACTCATGGCCATAATCCTCTTGGGAAACTTTGAATTTAAATAGTCATAGTAGTTAGGAGGCTTGAAGACAGTATTTTTGAAATGATTTTTCAGTGGCAGCTAGCCGATTTTATCTGTTTATAGAGCTGCCCTATTGCAAATGAATTGGAAAAGTGTGAGTAGCACCCGGCTAATCATACCACAGTTCTGAATAACTTTTTAAACGCTCTGTCGGCCTTCAGAAAACTTTGAGCAATGGACATTTCTGTGATAATATGTTTCTTTTTTATAATTGGCGCGTGCTTAAGAGATTGAGGCTACCCTCAAGTGTCCTGTCTAGGACAGCACGGGCCGAAGGTACCGAGGGAGAGATGAAAAGAAAGGTACCGGTGCGCGTTGGTTTTAAATGTGTGCATGTTATATTCAGATGAAAAAATTGAGTTTGGAAGAGTATTCCTTATTCGTGTGTTGCGGCTAAGGAACGTTACCGTACGTCATAAAGCAGGCTTGATGGCATGTTGAGCATATCTGGCTAGTCGAGTATTGCGGGTGAATGTTGGAAGGGGAGCAATGCCAACTTACTCGAGCATTGTCTGTTGAAATAGTGATAAAACAAAGACAAGAGACATTTCGACGGTGTTTAAGTGAGTCTATCGACTTCGCAATATCATTGTCTCCTTTCCGCTTTATTGCTCGCTTTTTTATTCTATCCGGTAGGTGCAAGTGGGTCTTAGAAGCACCAGACCAGTTTTGGCGGATATAGGCCTTATTAATGGAAGCCAAATCAGAAGGGGAAAATATTTCTTGCATCGTTTAGAGAAACCTAGACATTTCGCAGAGTTTTTGGCGATCTCGAATATATATCATTCCAACTAAGTGTTGAATTGACGCAGATGCCGAGGATGGAAACTCTTTTGGTTTCGTTGATACAAGTGCCTTTCATGGATAATTGCTGCTTGTTAAGTGTTCACTTCACTGACAGTGAACAGCATTGGGTATTGGAGGCATTAAATTCCACTCGATTGGTTTTACCGCAGTTGATTATGCTGTCAAGGTCAAAATTTAGTGTGTTCAATATACACTGCTGTTCCAATTCAACAGCCGTCTTGGAACGAATATGAAACGCAAAAGGGTACTATCATAAGCGATGGAATGGATTGGATTACAAGTAGCAGACGGGGGATCATTTATAAAAATGAGAAAGAGTGTCGTAGACAGAACAGAGCATTGGGGAACACCAGCGTTTATTTTGTGGTCAGACTGGAATCCGTAAAAACGAGTTGTTTGAATGG
The DNA here is from genome assembly GCA_905187475.1 of Syritta pipiens. Lineage (NCBI taxonomy): Eukaryota > Metazoa > Arthropoda > Insecta > Diptera > Syrphidae > Syritta > Syritta pipiens. The sequence goes on from LR994571.1 coordinate 70,029,530, forward strand.
TCAGCAAGGAAAATTCTAATCCATAAACAAAGAGATTCGTCGATATCGAGAACACGCATTTTTGACAAAAGAGCTTGATGCCTAACTCTGTCAAATGCTTTAGAAATATCAAAAGCAACGATTTTACTTTCACCTGAGTTGTGCGAAGCATGGTTCCACTTTTCGGTGAAATATGCCATCAAATCATCAGTGGACCGGTTGCTACGGAAGCCATACTGCCGGTAATTTAGGAGATTCTGCGATTCGACATATTTGTTAAGCTGAAGACTAAGCAGAACTTAGAAAAATGAGTTGATGATGAACCATTTTGTAGGTTAGGATGCTAAGAGTGGTAAAATCGATGTGAAAACGCATGAAATTTCTTAAGAGGTGGAACAAAATCGTTAGTTAGATAATCGGTTCTTCTACAGGTATATTATTTTAAAATGGTTCATACATTTCGAACAAACTTGAAAAATGTAAATGAAGAATACAAACCACTTGAACGACGTTGTGTTCCATAATGCATTGTTTTTACTAATAAAGGCATTATGCCCAGCGGGGATGCTTTTTTCAATATTATACAAAATAAGAAACAACATACAAAAACTTTCCCATATACATGTTTACTTTCATATTGCTTATACACATCCCATTCCCATATCAATACCTGAGTGTAGGAACTTTGAGCGAAGTTCACCAATTCGTTCAAAGCCAATTTGAACGACTCAGTTGGTACAATGCCTGCTATACTATTTTTTTTGTTGCTATTAGGAGCCTTTTTGTTTAGATTTAAATTGAAGACAGAAAAAAGTTACACGAGTTGGAAACTGGAAAACAGAGTGCAGAAATAACTTAAATTACCAGACAAGTTAAATAATTTTGTTTGTGGTTATGTTGACGAAAGAATGTGTAGAATATTACCGAAAGTTGGCGTTCATGAACGAAATGAAGGTGGTGACGCCTCGACACTAATTATGCCTATATGGACAAAATTCAATTTTGCTTATTACTCATTAGTTTAAGAAAAAGAAAATAAAAAAAAATTGCATTTAACTCAAAACAAACATACTTATTTGACAGTTTTTAAAGGTTAAATGACTTGATTCTTAAAGATTTATTTCTTTTATTTAAAGAATCCTTTACGTATGATTCTTGTTCTCGTTGTTTTCTTTGATCAATCATGAATTTTAGTACTCGTCTTTCTGAGATGTCGCTAAAATACATATTCCATGATGAGGATATACCCGTTGAGCAAAAGAATTAGTATCTAATCGAGGGTTAGTACTAAATCCTTAAATCGCCACAGACGAGTTATCGTAATTGCATTTGAGGTAAAGATTCCAGTCATGTCATGAACAGGAGACAAAAACTTCCATGAGACTCATAGATAGAAATAAAAAGCTGAATAAATGTAGCTAAAAAGTTATTAACCAGTCGAATAAATTACAGCTACTCCGTTCTTATCAAACTAAAACTGTACTCGGACAAAACAATTTTCAAATATTTCGTTAGTTCACCGAAGTTAATTCGATTGTAGTCGGGGAAGCATTTTTCTTGAGCAATTTTATTTTAAAATTCGGTCTAAGACGTCCAAAATTGTTTTTTTATGTTTGCTTTTATTAATTCATTCATTGAAATAGTTTAATTTTGTTGGAGAGCGTTCTAGAATAGAGAAAATGGGCATGCGTTGCGTACTTCAATGTAATTCAACGTCTAAGCGATCAGGAAGACGACAATAGGCAATAGGCAAGACGCGAAAATCAACACAAAAAATTTAGCAATTGCTTAGAAAGTTAATGAAAATCTATGCAGAAGTCCTATTAGGCTTGTCAAACTGAAAGTCAAAAGTGTCCGAAGTACAAAGTTTTTAAAAAGATCACTGTACCAATCACGACTTACTTAATCAATTTGATGACGATAAACCATCAGTAAGTTCGACGGCTCACGGAATTTTTGTTGAATAAGGTCTTTCTAAGAACCGAATGAGCACGAAGCTCATAGGCGAGGATCAGGCCATTAACCAAAATAATTATAAAAAAAAATCACTAGACTCAACCACTAACCTTATCCAGTTCAATGCGACATTCAACGGCAATTTCAAAGTCCCGCGGTGCGATGAACGAATACCGACACGACGTCCCGGATGGATATCGCTGCGGGTTGTAAGGAGACTGAAGAATCAACTGAGTGTACGGCTGAAGTTCGTAGTTGTGGGTACATTGCTCGAATAACCTATTGGCCACACCAAGAATTTGTAGCAAAATTGGGGATCCTGAAATGAATCTCGAGATTAACTCGTGTCACTCTCCCGAGTCGGGTCTTCACCAACCGATCAACGACATTTCACTTAAGTTAAGCTTTCTCCGTCCGTGTCACGAAGGTTTTGCCAAGCGTTCAAATGTGCAACTGATGCACTGGCCTGACCAGCGACGCACGTGAAAGCGGTCAACTTCACCGATGGAGATTTTATCCTGACGATCATTTCGTTATTTAATAGCGATCGATCGGCAATTAATCAAAAGAATTTGTTTTTAACTACCAAAATTTGACCGGAAAACAACAAGTTAGAAGCGATCTAATGCAATCGCGTGTGATTGTGGGATTAGGCAATTCTAGATGCATCGATTGTGGTCAGAGAAGAGGCTTGTGACGCCATAAGGTGAACTTAGAATGTTCTGCTCTGAGTATGTTTAGGAAAAGTCGAGTTCCAGTCTGTGGAGTCAGTTGAATCGACAGTAGATTGCCCTGCAATGGGACGAAAGGATTTGGCTCCAAAATCTTTAAAATCAGTCAAAGAAACGAAAGAGAAACTACAGATTATTTTCGATGTACTTGACTGATTTTAGTGTGAGAGACAAGTTAATTGGATGACAGTCCATCTAGGAGCTAGAAGTTAATATTTGCTTACAATTGTTTGTGTCAATGGAATAGTGTCAGGAAAATTCACGATTTTAGGCTCACAAAATTCTTTGACTAATGCGATGAAACTGATAACTTTGGAAATAAGAGAAAAAACAGAAACTTTCAGAAAGTGTGGAAGTCGTGAACGTATGGTATCAACAATTTCAAAAACTCATCAGCTCTCGTCGAGTCTTCGTCATTGTTGTGAACGTGATTTTTAGAGGAAGAGTTTAGTCGTCAATCTAGCCGAACAAAAAGCGCAGAAAAGAAGAAGCTTTATTATCATTAAAATGAAACCGAAAATTGGTGAAGATCCAGTTGCATGAGGAGAGTATGTAGATCAAATCATGATAACCAAAAACAATTGAAGTTTGTAAAAGATGTGTATCTTGTTATTATGCGATCAATGTTAGCGAGATCGAAATTATGAATAACACCCTTACCATAGAGAGTAATTGTGTAAATCGAGTTTTTTTGTTTAGATCAGCGACTCTTTAAGCATAAGCGAAAGAAAAAGAAATAATTACTATGCACAGGGCTTGAATGAATGTTGTGCATTCTGACAGGTTATACTGGACCACGCTTTATTTGAACTTTGAAGATTTGAATTTCACTCTCTTATCAATGAACCCTGTAGAAGTTCGAAATTAAACTCAGAACAAATCTCAAAACAACGTTTGATGACATTTACGATAATTGTTTATTAAAATTTGCATGTATCAACTCAATTAAGGATTACAGCGTGCATTTCCAGACGTTTCCACAGAAAAAATTTAAACAAATAATTTTAATTGAAAGAACCAGAAAGCAAACTTGTATGTCATGCAAAAACATCGTAAACTTTCAATTCAATTCAATTCAATTTTATTGGTGTACAAATATGATACAAATCTTTTATAGTACAAAATAATTAACGGGTACATTATATTCAGCTTAAAGATACATTTTTTTTATTAAACTTAAATCTAAGGGAAAAGGAAAGGAAATAATGAAGAATGGGAAGGATAAGAGCATTCAAACATGTACGGATAGTTATCTATAATACCACAGCATTTTTTTTTTAAATTGCTTAGCTTCATTTAATTGTTTCACTTCCCTGGGAAGAGAGTTCCATAATCTGGCGACATGCACGTAAAATAGACGAGACGAGTTCAAATAATTATATGTAGGAGTGATGAGGTTGCAAGACCGGGAAGATTGCACAAATTGAATTTTATTATACAAATAAGACGGTAAATGGGTGCTAATGATTTTGTGCATAAAAATACAACACCTGGCATTCAAGAAATCTTTGAGGTTACACCCAAGTACAAGACGTTGATAATGAGAGATGTGGTCAAACCTGCGGAGACCATAAGCATATCTAACCGCATCGTTGAATGCGACCAGCAATTTACGATACGATTGAGAGTCCAGCTCACAGTATATCACGGCAAAGCTGTCAATAATGGGTACGAGCAATGTCTTTATTAGTCGGATCTTTATAGATGTAGGTGTAAATTCGGCGGAAAGCCAAAGTTTTCTAAGTACTATATAAATACATCGCACAATATGGTTGACATGATCGGTAGCATTGAGAGAGCGGTTTATTCTATAGCCCAGACTTACAACAGTATCAACATAGGGAAGCGCCACATTATTTAGGTAAATAAGTGGGATGGTAGAGGTGTCATGCAGTTTTTTCGATATTAGAATACACTGAAATTTTTTAGGATTAAGGTTCAACCCGTTCACCAATGACCAATTGTATATACAAGATAAGTCCTCGTTAAACCTATACACAAGGTCTTCAACTAATCCAATAGGTCTGGACATATACAGTTGCACATCATCCGCATATAGGTGCAGGGATACATATTTACAAACAGTGAGCAAGTCATTGATGAAGAGGCAGAACAAAATAGGGCCTAAAATAGATCCCTGGGGTACTCCAGCGCACACTTCCATAGAACTAGAGAAACGTTCTTCAAATTTCACTCTTTGGCACCTGTTGACCAGGTAACTTGTCATAAGCCGGACAGATTTTTCACTAAAGCCAAAATATAATCTAAGTTTCCGACATAAGATGATATGGTTAACATTGTCAAAAGCTTTAGAGAAATCCAATAAACACAGAATGGTCACATAATTCTTATTAAACTGAATCCTTATGTCGTCCAGCACCTTAACCATTGCTGTCGAGCAACTATGATGGGCTCGGAAGCCGGATTGAAGTGAGTACAATAATGCGCTTTCGTTAAGATATAAGTTTATTTGTTTTGCCATAATTTTCTCTATGACTTTAGACAAGCACGGCAAAATACTGATAGGACGAAAGTCTGCCGGAGATGACGGGTTAGGTTTTTTTTTAGGCACAGGAGTTACTAATGCTTGCTTCCAGCTAGTGGGAAAGGTACCAGAATACATGCAAAAATTAATAATATGCATAAGCGGAGATAAGATATGAAGAAGTATCATTTTAATGAAGCGGAGGGGAATACCGTCTGAACCAACAGCCTCAGATCGGAGCGAACGAATACTTTCAACAACCTCAAGCTCAGTAACACTTTGAAAATTAAATACATTCGAGCTGTGGGTTGCAAGTTGAGCATTTGGAATATATTCACGACCTACTACCCCAGCCGATAGAAATGTGCTGTTTAACACATTTAAATCAGGCATATTGCAAGTTACATCTCTTTTGCCAGCACCAATGGAACGCAAATTTGTCCATAGGCGCTTTGCTGTGTGATTGGGATCCAGCTTGGAGAAATAGTACCTTTTCTTTGCATAGCGAGTAATGGCAGATGCTTTATTACGCGCAATGCAATATTCTATCCAATGAACATCATTTGGATTTCTTTTCCACTTCGAATATTTCTTCCTACGATGTTTTATGGCATTATGAACTTCCGCGGTGAACCAAGGTATGTTTTTGTTACGAATTGCAACAGTTTTTATAGGGACATGCCGATTAAGAAGTTCAAGCAACTTTGTTGGTAAACAACGAACATCTGCGGGATAAAACGGCGTCGCAGTCGGCAGCTTTCTAAGCCACAAAAAGTTCATTGCCCTTGAATGGTAAGCGAATTCCGAGAAAAGTAGTAGGCAGGTGGACAAACTAGAGACAGATCATAACGAGTGCTCGTGGTACGATCATCAAACAGAAACACCTTTACCTGAGTGATCCTCTACCAATTACTGCCAGATCCACCACCCGGTGACAATGACCTTCTAAAGTCCCCTGCGAACAGCTGTTTGTCACGAAAAGAGACCTCGTTACAAAAACTAACGAATTTAGTCCACGGACCCTAAATCTCAAACGTTTGTTTTCTGAATTAGGCACAAAAACCCTCCCCCATTTTTTTTATGATGATTGTTCACCACATTTGCATAGCCCCCGATAACGGATTACTGCAGTCTGTGTGGGGAAATTTATGGCACTCCACCACGATAGGGCCTCACACACTACTTCTTCATCTCATCCAGAAGCCGACCGTGAGCATACCGTGAGCTTTAAGCAAATTTACCGTTCGCACGTCACCGAATATACCGTTCTATTGCACAATTTTATTTCAAATAGAAAAAAAAAATTTAAAACAGAAAACAAGCGACTTCCGAGCGATAACACGTCATTGTGACGAGAGCAAAGCGAAGTTTTAGGGCAAGGGCACGCCGAGCAACTGAATTCGCTCAGAAGTGGGTAACGAGGGCGATAGTTTTGTGTGTTCCACCACGACCACATGCGAACAAAGTTGGCAATAAATTGTGATGAATGGCAGACTAATAACTTTTGAAATTTGTTTTGACAAATATATTTGTTATCTACTCGTGTGTTTTAAGTTCGACTGGAGACCGTAACGACTCTAGACAGCACGTTATTACTTCCTGCTGAGTTGGCTTGGGAATGAGCGTCTTAGGGGTGTTTTGCTCAACAACTGAAGTGAAGTGGTGCATTTCTGGTATTTCTGGACAACATTCAAAAAAAATAAAATTCATACGTTGTGAAAAAGTCCAAAAGAAATGTAACTTTAATGTTTGAGAAGTACATTGCGGAATACATGCCTTGCAATAATAATAAGGCGAATGCAGAGCTCGAATCGCTGACTGTGTTCTAATCGCCTCAATGCTAGATCATCCAAAGACTACTCTAAATCTTAATCATAGCAGATGCCCACTGAAAACTATTTAAATTTTCAGCGAATCATAAAGAAGAAAGTAGCATATGTTTCAACGTCAGCAAGTTTAGTGAAACTACATAAAAGAAGACGCAAAGATTCGTTCTCTATTCGTAAACAAAAACTACTTTGGACCAGCGGATGGGCTCATCCCTACACGATAACAAAAATAATTCTTTAATGAAACTCATGTGTTAACCTTCTTAGAATCCACGTAGTTCAACTTAAATCTCAAATATATGTTCTAGGACTTAAAATTAATAGTTGATTGTGTTTCCTTTTTGCTATATCGTCAGCAATATATTTTGCATGGAGTATCTCGATTTTCTTGTGCCCTCTCTGCCTATTTTTGCCCCTTCTTGCTACAGTATTACCTTAAGGTGTCGTTTAGAGGTAATTTTGTTTTATTGCACCCGTTTATTTAACACATCTCATTGATGTTTTATGAGACTTGGTGAATGGAGTGGTGTTTTCAGTACATGAAAAGTAGTGTAAACTACTTATCTTGCTGAAAATAGAAATCGTTACCCAGATCTAAACTTTCGCCGCTGCTCTTCAAATTTTCCTTAACGATTTTAAGATAATGTTCTTTTATCTGGATGTAAACATCCCCAAACCGGAAACTGCTACATGACCGAGTTGTACACCCCCGAGTTGTATAGTTGGTTGGTTGGTTGGTTGGTTGGTTGGTCCAACTTAGTAAACGGTTTTCTCCTAGCCAAAACACGTCCATCCGATCGGCAAACAAAACATTTACTCTCATCGATGAACATAATCTTTTCCCAAATAACAATCTGGTTTGTCAAGGTATTTTTGGACTTCTTCAAACTGACCTTAGAATCAAGAGACTGTCATTGTTCAAATCCACTGCACACTTTGTTCCTTAAAACCTTTCAGACTGTGCGAGTGTGAACTTTAGTTCCAAAGCTGTCTCTTATCTCTGAGAATATTTAGGTGAATGATTTCTTAAGCTCCTCCGTTGTTATTCCAATTACATTGAACTCTCGATAATTCGAATTTCATATGATCAGGGAAAAGCTCTTCTGAGCGAATTACAGAGGCTTTCTTTCTAATTTCGGAGGTTTCAAAAAAAGTATCCTTTCCCACTTTCGTCACGTACGCATTTAAAGTAAGGGTGATTGAAAAAACACAAATAAATTTGACTTCGAATTATAGAGGTAAACATGCTATCGTTTTTGAATTGTAGAGGTTTTCATATTGTTTTGCCCAAAAATAAATTCGATTTATCTAAGGGGCCAAATTGCATAAGTTTTTTTTACATTTAAAGAGGTTTTCCAGAGGACTTGATGGTTATGGAATAAGGTCTATTGACGATATCTTATCTTACTTTTTTTATCGATGATTTCATTAATGCTTAGAATGGTTCTGCTTCCTCAGTAATAGTTCCCTCACCAGTGTCAAAACTTATTTCAAATCATAATAGTATTTACTGCTAAGACAGAAATTATTACCGCACCTCTAGATGGAGTAATTTACATTCCTATCTCTAGGCAAATGACGCCTGGACTAGGTAAAAGTAGGACAGAACAGCTGCTATCGATAAGCAGAGTGGACTAGTTGGTGTTCTAACTGGTCACTGCCTCACGCCAGGAAAATGAGCGCCCCTCTCAATAATTTCTGTAGAAGCTGCAGGGATGAGGATGAGGAGGAGACGCCACTTCATTTTCCTGAAACATATGCAGCACTCTTCGGTACTAAAAAGCGCACTCTAGGAGCTATAACATGCATGTAATGCGCATCAGCGGTTTCATTAACAGGTCAAACTGGGCTTATCCCAAACAGGAAAATCAGACTAGAAACTTTGCTCGCCAAACAGGTAGTACAACACGCCTGCTAATGTTTTGTTTGTTATATTGACAGGAAAATTCTAGGCACTGAGTCCGTGTAGTGGAAGCAATCCGGAAGTGCACAATGGGCCAAAAAATGGCCTACGTGAGCCTGCGTTAAACCACGGCAGTCACTCAGACCTACGACCGTGCAACTAATTAGAAGAACCTAAAATGATCTTTTTTTCGTTATAACTCATGTATTATCAAAGTTTCAAGGGTGAATTTTGACTTTTATTGTAGCTACAATTTACACCTATTAGAAAAATCATGGATTTTGCATCAATTACCACAACCTTAGCCATTTGGGAATGAAAAGTGCAAGAACGAACGAAATAGCCCATGTATAAAATTAGAAACACTGAGATTTTGATGAGAAATCTATAACTTTTTCCCACAAAATGGCTATAAAGCTTCGGTATTTTCTAGAGTAGCCATAGTTCGATAATATTCTTTAATATTTGAAGCCTGAATTCACCGCGTTTTTGCAATACTGTGAAATACTCTACCATGAAATCTTTATATCTTCGAAAACCTTCTCGAAGAATCAAAGTTTCTTATGTTAAATTACTGTTTTAGTGTGTCCACAAATTCGGAATAAAAGAAAGATCATAATTTAATGATCGCTCACCTGAGCATCTGACAAAAATCAAAAAACGATCGAACAAAAATGTACCAAACCATCTAGGAACTTAGAGACTTGATTGCACGAACTTTTTCTTCTTGCTTATCCATCACAGAATTCAGCGGATCCTGAAATTTAAAGTGAAAAGTGTACGTCAAGCAGTACCATAAGTTTTCCGTCACCTCACACCCACTCGATCACACCAAAGTTCCACATCCCCAGTAACCTGGCATCATCCGCCGTCGTCCTTCCTCCATCCGGTGGCCAATAAATCACTCGTCAAGATGTGTCTCCACGTCCGATTTAAGGACTCCCCCACACTTGAAGTGCCCAACGACTCAAAGTAAGTCGTTAGCCACCACCCGACCCCCTCTCAAGATGATGTAAACAATGAAATGATTTCCATATTCATTGTCATTCCTCTCTTCTCTCGCTTCATTTCTCATTTTTTTTCTATTCGTCCCTTTTTCTGTGCATCCTCTTTGAAGGGCATCTGCGGGAAGAAAGCCCGGATAACGGATGAGAAGAAGTGAAAGTTTCATCTACAGAATAATTTTTCCCTAAAATTTATACGTATCTCGACTCGATCTCCAGCCAGAAAGTGGCAAAGAACTTTACGGTGTTTTTTTTTCTTTCGTCTTTTTGTTGTTTTTGTTTTATTTTCCTTCTCATTTCTCGATTCTTTCTCTCCTTTGGGTTTTGCTTAGCAGCGCAGACGGACGACGACACGATGAGGCGGCAACGTCAAATGGGGTGGTCCATGGGGGGTTGGTGGGTGGTGGTGCGGGAGGTGCGAGGGTGGCGAGAAGAAAATACGTAAAGAGTGAAAACATGTTGATTTTCAAGGACAAAGCTGTTTCAGTTCATATATCACAGATGGGGGAGGAAAGCACAAGTGTAAGGACCAAGACTGAATGGCGGAAGGTGCAAAAAGGGTCAAGGACTTTGCCACACTGGATATGTCTTGATGTAAATTTGAGGTCCATTTTTTTGTTGTTTTTGGTGTCCAATTGAAATCTCACTTTCTTGTGGGGGTTGCTTGCTAGAAGATAAACTGAACTTGGGGTTTCTGATTTCGTGGGTGGGCGAGGAATGCATGAATGAAATCAAAGAGTTTGTTGTTGTTGGATTTTAGTTTTAAGTGTTTTTAGCGACCGTTTTCGGTGGCTCAATTTCAACCGATCGTATGGCGGTTATTCTTCGCTCTGCTGCAATACAAGTTTAACATGGCAAAATGTGTGGTCGTTTTGGGGTCAAATGAAATTAAAATTTGTAATATTTGAAAAAATATGCTATAACCAAGAAACTATAGCCACAGTGACTTCTAACGCGAAAACTTTGCACGAATTGGTGGGTCATACGTGCCTTATTTAGTCATCAGAATGATGTTATCAGTCCTAAGAAGAGGATAAAGGATTAGTCTAGATAAAGAATAGACATCATTAGATAGCAACCACGTGCAGTGCTCTTCCGTCGGCACTATGAGGCACGGATACACGAAATTTTTCATTGTTAATTTTACTTTGGCCGATAACACGTTATTCCGACGGCACATAAGTTGTAGCCTTCATGCGAAGCTGAAATAAAACGAAAAAATTAGTTAAGAACAATTTTAATATGTAACTAAAATGATATCAAAAATAAACCAGCACATAAAATTAGCTATAACAGAAAAAAAATAATAAGTAGCTCACTTAGAACTTTATAACTTCAGCGGGGCTTTGTGCTCATGGAACACTCTAGTTTCATATATTTTAATGGGCTCTTCGAATGTCACTTCCATACTTTCAAACAAAATTAATCAGACGATTTTTGTAAGTTCATAACAATATCTAGATTTCGTAAGATCATGTCGAAAGTTATGCGAGTTGCCTCGACTGTTCATTTTGTCGCATTTCGTTTTGTATTTTTTCTCTAATATTTAATCTTTTGTGGAGGACATGAAAACCATGCTAAAATAGTGCCACCGAACTAGACACGTCAAAATAATAGCAACATTTATCAGGGGTGGAATCGGCTAAGGTGATAGTTGATTGTCGCTTTTTTGATTGTCGTTTTTGATTATCAACTATTCTTTGCTCTGTGTAACGCGATCGCAAAAAATTGTTCGTTTCTTGGCAACGCGGACAATTCTGTCAAAAATTAAATGTCATTTTTGAATTTTTGAATTGGTATTTGTGTTTTGATTTTGATAAGTTGTGTTTTTATTAATTTACAAATAATGTAAGCATATATGTGTACATATATCTGAGAAATATTAAGAGTTATAATTGTGTTTTCTCTTAGGTCTCATTGCACAAAGCAACAAATTGCCACTCTTCTCGAATTTATGGAAAAGCCACCACCAAGAATATTTAGTGTTGCAGCCAATTGAACAATAGGTGGGAATATGCATTGACCTTACCTGGGATGGTCAAACGAAAGTTTTTTTTTAAATCTAAAATGTGATGACGGTTAAGTGATATTTTCAAGGATATCCACAAATAAATTCATTCATACATTGGTTTAGGTAGTTCCAAAATATTTGCTCTGTTTCTCAGTTTTGTTCTTATCAAACGAGCTTTTCTATAATAATTTTCATTTCTCACTTCCCGCGTGATTTGAAAAATTAAAAATGATGTGAACATTTTATTTTTAGTTATTTACTTCGTTATGAAATAGGATAATTCTTAAAACACACTTTTTTATTATGATTATTATAACAAACTAACCAATTTGAAGTCGACTGCACCAAACCAAACAATAATGTATGAAAACGACACCTAAATAGCTGTCACTTAAAATCAACGCGAAAAAACGATTGTCGATTTTATAATCACCTTACGTGGAGCAAAAGTGTCGATTTTGATAATCAATTATCGATTATCGCGTTAGCCGATTCCACCCCAGTTTTCAAAGAAAACAACGATAGCTTCTATTTTAGTTGGATTTTTTTTGGCCTCAATCGATTGATAACTATGTCGACAGTATATTGCTATAAAAAATCGTTAATGTCAATTATATTTTGTCAGTTGTAACAATTTGCTAGAAATGTCCTAAGTATGCAGCACTAAGTATTAAAAGAAAATGCACGAGTTTCGGTTTTTTTTGTAAAGCGGTCAAAAACAAACGCTTTTTCCTATGGTTGAGAGCTCTATTTTACTACATTTAAATTTTTGAAAAAGCTAACTGATACGATAAAATACATCATTAAAAAACAAGGGCAACATTTAAAATGAAGTACTATATGACTTTTTAAAATCAAAGACTTATTCTTCAATCGTAGATTTAGCTAAAATTATTGATATCCATAGTTTAAACAAAAAATCTGATGGAATTTTAAAATTTTGATTAGCAAATTTAACTTAAATAATTTTTTTCTTTTTTTCAAAATTTTGATGTGGAGCACTAAATTGGTTTCCAGTAGTTAATGCTTATGTCAATTCTAAATCAAGTACGACATAAAAAAACCGAATGGTGTTATGTCAGTTTTTGGAAAAATTGAAAATTCAGGCTGGCGATAAGGCATAAGGCGGGTGGGAAGTCCGCTTAGCGAGTACAAAGCTTTTCAACACCCTCTCTGACTGGATTAGACGCCCATGCGACTTTGTCGCTCCGGTAAGGGTACATCAACAACTGCTGTACAGGCGTCTGCATGCATAAGGTTGTGGGATTCGAAGGGTTTCAACTCCATCTTTGAGCGGGTATATGTAAAAGAAATCAAAAATAGTCATTTTAAAATCTCTCAATATAAAACAAAACAAAAAAAAAACGATAATAGTACATGTATACAACGATCTTTTAGAAATATACTTTCGACATATGTATCAATCGATTCAGATCAAACAAGTTTCAAAAATCCGACTAAAATATGAGCTATCGTTGTTTCTTCAAGAAATTGATAGGTTATTCTGGCTGTAACTTAGTGTTTTAAAGATTTCGGTCTTTAGCAGCATGCTGCCAAGCATTTATAAAAACAAAACGATTTTTTCCCTCGTTCGGTGTGTTGCTGGTGTTTTTTTCTTCAACTCTCGGTTCATTTATCCTGAAATGCCTAGCTCTGTGGGTCGCGAAAATTTCTTCACTCGCTTTCCGCTGCAAAGCAATTCCTCTAATAAATCATAAAGCTATTCACGAGATGATTTTTCACTAAAGTAGGGTTCAGCTTATCTAAAGTTTTAAAAACAATTCTATTATAACTACAATAAACTCTTGATAATTCGAATTTCACGAGACCAGGAAAAAACGAATTGCAGAGGCAAATTGCAAAACATGCTACCTTTCGTCATGTACGCATTTTAAGTAACAATTGTTGAAAAAAAGGAAGTGAACATTATTTCGAATTATAGATTTAAAAAAGCCATAATTTTTAAATTAGAGAGGTTTTTAATGGTGTTTGGTACAAAAATAAATTCGAACCAACGAGAGAACCAAATTGCATATTTTTTCTACTAATAGAGTATTTTTCAGGGGATTATGAGAATGCTTCTATTTACAGAGGTTTTTGAATTATAGAGGTTCAAATTATCGAGAGCTTACTGCGGTTAACCAGAAACAAAATTTTGTCCAGAGTGAAAACCTTAAGAGAAAAAAAAAAAAAAAAATAAACGGACATTCATCAAATTTCAACTCCAAAAAATTAAAATAAAAAAAGAGCTTGTTATTGTTTATAAATTTGTAAAAATCTTTGCTAAACTTTCAACTTTTTTTTATTTTTTGTTAACTTTTTTTTTTTTATAAATTTGCAATTAGAAGAAAACCTCATTTATTTTTACATATTTAGCTTTAGAAAAAAAAATATTTTTTTTTCAAACAACATAAATCTGTGGCCTCAAGCGACAACCGATTCTGTCAAGTTAAGACAAAATTTATATTTTTTCGGTTGTTGCATGTCATGTCTTTTGAAAGTTTCTTCGACATCCTGATTTTCATATGAGTTTGTAAAAATATTTTCAACTCCAAATATTCCTTTTGAAAAGCTTAAAAAAATGATTAAGTGGCTGTTACTTCCAGCTACAGAAATTATTCCTTAATATTCATTCGAAAATTGTTCAAGCCGCGAGTTATATTTGCTGCTTTCTCTTTTAAAATTTTGCTTGGTATTGTTTAAACTAGTCATGTGGAAAGGGCCTTAACAAATTTTAGCAAATCTAAATTGGCTAGTTATTGACACAAATATCTAACAGCTTTGGTTTTGTTTATATAACACCAAAAAGATTTTTGTAAATGCATCTTAGATTTTCCAAAAATACAATTATTATTCCTAATCAACTACTTACGCACATCTGTCAACTTAAAGACCAGGGTTTCATAAAAGCGACCACTGAAAGTAGAGAAATAAATTATTTTTTTACTTCATAAGAAGAAATTAACGGGTTTTGATCCTTTTCAAACGAACAGGGCTTAACACTTTTCGGTTTGCATCTTTGAACTGATTTCGACTTTTATGTTTTTACAAGTGTTTTTGTTTATATTTTTTTGGTTCAGGAAAAATATTTATCAGACCATCTCAATTGAAAAGATTATCATTATTACAACAGGCTTTCTTTTTAGGCGAGAATGCACTTTCACATAACGGCTTCACATTCAAGTCAGTGTTGTTTTAAAGCAAAAAATAACAGAGGTTGATCTAGTACAGATTTAGATCTTTGTCAAGAAGCTGATCTGTTGAATTCCACAGTTCTCAGAAACGGCAACGTCTGGCTTTTAATTGTTAAAGATAATAGCGAGAGTTGAAAGAAGCAATAGAGAGATAATTCTGCAAAGCGTTTTGTTCATTATAGCTTGGCAAGGATGCCGCAGTACCCATACTAACTGGCTGGCGTAGTGGGCCAGATCCCAGCTTTTCGCGCCTCCACTGTGTTGTGCGCGGTGTAATTTAACACATGTGAAAAGGACTTACTTCTTACCGATTTCGAACAGCGAATTACGAAAGCTTTTCATGACAGAAGAGACAACTGTCAGTGGTTCGTTTCGTCTGGCTTATAACTTCACAATTTGAAGAAACTCTCCTTGAAGATTTGTTAAGAACATGTTTCCATTTTCGTCTTTTCTTTTAATTTTTGACCACTAGATCCTTTTCTTCTTCTAGAAATTAAATCCTATCTGAAACTAGGCTCCAGGCAAGAGTTAGTCGGAAGTCTTTGGTATTCTGTCAAACTCATTTAACTTTGTCGTTACCAAAAAATTGTAGCGGAATTCAAACTTCGATGGTAAGTATATTTTTATATTTCTGGATTCGCTGGAGCATGACAGAAATGCAAGCGATGACGTTCACATCATCGAATAATAATACTTCGAAATTCTTGGAGCACATTAAGAACGAGGTTGAGTGAATTTCCCAGAAGTCCTGAATGCGGATAAAATAGTCGCTTCAAAGAAATATTCTAGTCATGTACTGTACAGAAATTGCCAACTTCATCCAAATCTTTTCAGCTTTAGACGTCGATGGGATCCTAAGCTCATTTTTCTACTTTCGTAAGTAGTCTCTTGGAAGTTGGGAAATTGCTGTTTGAAGTCCCATTTTTTCCTCTTCAGGCTTTTTGTGCTCATTGTTTTTGTTTTGGAATTTCCATTTGTTATTTCAGGTCTAGTTTTCTGATCATACGAGTCTTGCTTGATTCTTTACGATCTAGAATCCTTTTTCCAAGATTTTTGCAGCAGAGGTTTGTTTTCGAAATATTTCTGAAGTTGAAGAATTCTCAGAAGTCATTCAAAATAATTTTTATGTTTTGAGCTGAAATAGTTTCCATTTAATAAATAACTCGCGACATCTTTTCCATCAAATCCTAAACACAGATTAGAGGTGATTAAAACGCAGAATTTCCGCGATTTCGATTCCGAACGTCACCCGTCCGTGCAGCAAACAAAAGCGATTACCTCTAATCCAATTAAAATAATGGACTCCCTCCGTCAAATACACAAAATACGAAAAAAATAAAAACCAAAACCAAGCAAAACGAAACCATTGCATAAAAAATTCATTGTAACAACAATAATTATTGACCCAAATCTAACGTTCCCCAAATTCTATTCTAATAAATATGAGCAACTTCAATTCGAGCCAAAAAAAAGAGAAATTAAAATGAAAACGAGAAAAATAGGGGGTTGAGAAAAAAAAATCCATGTAGTCACAAACTAAATCTAGAACAGCCCCTAAATATGTAGTTACAACCCCCCAAACTCATCACCACCACCACCAGTACTAGGGCAGAAACTACTCTCTTGGAAAAATGCGCACACTAACCAACCCGAACTAAATTACACACTCTCCCCACACAGTCTCACCGAAAGGATGTCAACCAATCAACGTAACGCATTTTTGAGAATTCCTTTTTTTTTATTCTGTCCATTCTCCCGGCTGCTGAACGAAATAAATTCACATACATACCACCGCAGTCACACGCATACACGTGCGAAGAGAAATATAAGAGAAAACCTACTAAGAAAAATTTTCTCCGCATCCGCATCTCGTTCGGCACACACATCTCCGCATAGCATCACATTAAGGGAAAAGGAAGAAAGCACAGCTCTCACGGTGGGGAGAAAAAAAAAAGGTGGGAAAAAAAATTTCATCACCCTGTCACCCCTTAGAACTATCGCGAGAAAAGGACGACGACGACGAGATTAAACACACCCCCTGAAAGGCTAAGGGTGTACAGGTACAGCCTATAAATATGCAATTAATCACTAATTAAAAACCGGTGCCAGAGCAACAACGGAAGGTATGCAGCAAACATTTCGGACACTAATTTCCGCTCCCAGCGACAAGCGACAAACGACGAACAGCATCCACATCCACGACGACAGGGACAACGACAATGAAAGCTTAGTGCACACCTACCAACCCCCGCACAATCGAAGCGCGCACGTGTATGGGAGATGCTGTATTATGCTTTATGTACACCCTCCGGTCTGCTTACGGTTAATTTTTCGGCAGAAAAAAATAATAATAATTGTCTACGCATAATCAGTGACGGAAATGACAGAACCAACACACAAAACTATCCACGGCAAGCGGATGCCACCCATCCACCACCCCCACACAATTCAAATGCGAACCAATCAGAGGCTCTGTTTACAAAAAAGCATCACCACACAGCGCGCACATACAGAGCGCCGAGTTGAGGCGAAAGTCGAGCGCGAGCTAAAGAAAAATCCCTATACCCACCACGAGCGCAAAAAAGGGGGGTGTTCAGCAAAAAAAAAGAAAACCAACCAACCAACCAACCAACCCCTACGCCTTAGCTCCCACGGGAATGTGACAAAAGAAAAATAATCGCCCACCCTCCGACGGTGTTAAGCTTTTGTGGAAAATTTCACCACTATTTTTTCCTAATTAAATTTCAAGAACGCCAGAGCGAGACGACCGTCTCTCGCTTCCTCTCTTCTAATGAGAAAATTTTCAAATTTTCACACCCCCACCGGCATCCTTCTTCGAAGAGACGACACACGACGAGGGGTCGTTTCGTTCACGAGCGAGAGAGAGCGGTTGCCACTGAAAGCTCATTTTCGCGCAGTCTCTCTTACGTGATCCGCTTTTTATTCTCTTTTGAGACGTTTTGCGCTTTTTTGTCGTCGTCGTCATCATCTCTTTGAAGGGGAAAGTATTTTTCGTGATTTTGTTTTTATCGTGGCATTCTGGTTTTGTTGCTTCACATCGGGAAAAAATAGAAAATGAGAAATAAAAACAAAGCAAAAAACAAAAAAAAAAACGAATTAATGAATGTATCTTTGTATCTCTGCATCTCTGAGAGATGGACGATGATCATGGATGACGCGATGACGATGATGATTCGAATGCGACACGTGAAAATTTCTGCTCGAAGGTGTCTTTTGTTTAACGGTTTTGTTGTTTTGTTTTATCTTCTTTGTTTTTTGGATGATTTAACGTCGGAGTCACGTGGTTGTGGAAAAAAAAAAGTGTGAGTAAAGAAGAGAGAAAGAGATGGAGAGCGAGAGCGCAAAGGCTGCAAAGAATAACGGCGACAGCGACATGGGAAAATAAAAGAGAAAAACTTGGTAAAAAAGCCACTTGCACTTTGGAAGCTGGTAGCAGCGGTTCCTCTTTGCGGGTGGTTCTTTGAGACAGAACACGGCTGAACTGGACTTGGCCCGGTGCGTAGAAGGCGAGTTAGATAGAGCCGGTCTTCGAAAAATTTAAAATCACAATTGAAAGTGGAGACTGGTGACACTGGTCGCAGCCGCGAAGCGAGTACCTAATTGTGGCGATGAGTTCGAGATACCAGCGGTAGAATTATGTTACTATGGTCTTACTAAGTCCCGTCGGACAGTAAGATCTGTTGGGGTTTTAAAGGCTCTTCATAAAAATCTGCAGAGCTATACTAAATTAAAGAATGACCTACTAAGAGAACTCAACAATTTGCTAAAGTCGTTTTCTTCAATCACACTCAGACAATTTACACGATTTTTAGTTTTCTAAAGTTAAGGGCAGAAGCAATAGAAAGATCATGTCAAGCTATTTATTGTATTGTAATTATTGGTGCAACAGCCCGTTGAGACTCAGAGCCTAGTTTTTCGCATCGCCATTGTGTTTTGCGCGATATAATTTGACACATGTGAAGCCATGCTTTTTGCCAGTCCAAAATAACAAAATATTTTCTTAAAAATTGATAATACCAATATCTAAGCCGATAGAAATACTTTTTGATTTTGAAATTAATAAAATGATTTTATTTTCGTTTTTCTTTTAAATTAATAAAAAACTTCCTGTGTCCTCGACTTCATTCGGCTCGTTTTAAAGGTGTATACAATGTATACAATCTAAGGCTCAAAAACATACAATCTACGATTGGCGAATGAAAAAGCAAGCAAAAAGAGTAGTTCGAATGTGATACAATAATTTCGAGACAATATGACGAAAAATTAAAAAAAAAATTTAAAAAAAAAACTATTTTGACTGCCTGCTTTGATGTGCCTTATTGTCCGAATTGAAGTCCAACGTTGTTAATCAACCTATATTGTAAGTCATCATGTGAACAGTCTGTCTTTCAATTTTTACTTAAATCGGCTCATCCAAAGAGAAGTTAATTCCACTAATGTTCAAATCGTGAAATTTTTGCGACTCCTGATATCTGACTTACATGAGTCTTTTATCTGACTTACGCGAGGCTTTTTGCTATATTTTGACCAATTTAATCAATAGCCTTAAAATTTATAGCCTATATGTTATTTTAATATGTTAGCTACATTATCGTAAAGTTTTATTAAAATCCATTCACTAGTTTTCGCGTGAAAGAATAACAAACATCCATATTCACATCCAGCTTTATAATATTAATAGGATTAATAAAAATTTAAACTCAGCTTTAAAAAGTAATTTTGTATTGTATTTAATGCAATTGAAAATATTTTCAATCAGTTGAAACACTGAAAATACTGAAAAATTACCTTCCGCACTAAAGGCCTTGGATTATCATATTTCTATGGCTATAAGAAAAGAATGAGTCATCTAAATCAAAAAACACACTCTAAACACTTTATTTAAGGTCCTGAATGTAAATGACGTCACGATCGGCGATGTATGGTATATGCATCAAAATTTCACAACCTAGTTTCTAACGGGTCTTCAAAAGTATGTATGTTCATGGAACACGACACGTTTTCCTTTGTTCTATCCTGGCCGTTTTATTTGAATTGATTCGTCCAATATTTTTATTTGTTAACAGTAATGAACAGAATAAATTATTAATTTGCTAATTACAAAATAAATTATTAATTTACTAATGTTTAATTATACTAATTCCGTTCCTAGCCCACTAGACACACAGCAAAACCTTTTTTAGGGTTTTTTTTTGGAATCACTTCAATAACCGTCTGTCTGTCTGTCTGTCGCTTTTACATATTTTATGTCAATCTTGGTTTAGCCACCGAATGCAGAGCTTCACCTTTCTTTGTCCATAATCTTTTTACATAATTGTCGTACATGATCGTTTTTTCACCGCCAGAAATCACTCACTCCAAAAAGGGCTCAATTTCGTTCTGTTTTAGCAGGAAAACGGAAATTCGTACCATTCATTCATGTGATATCTAAACATTGAGCTTCTTTGTATGTTCAGGACCTGAACTTCAGGTATCTTCGAATGGTTGCTAACTATTTGGTGATGGCGTAGCTTCTACACCAAACAGTAACTTGTTCATTCTTATGAGTTAACACCCTCCTGTATACGCAACTTTATTTTTTAGCGCAAGTATGAAGCTTTTCCAACAGCAAACAAACGGCCTTGTCCAGGGTCATAACTTTTGGGCCCCAAGTTCGATTTGCAGGTCCCACCGAAGTTGATTTTTTTGAAGACAATTCACAATATCTTTCGAAACTTTTTTTAAGCACTGCATCGAATCCAGTATTTCCTTTAAATGCTATGGACCTTCTAGAGACAAGTTCCATGTACATTTTTACTCCAAACGAGGCCCAAGTTGCCTAAAAATAGATAACTTCATACAAAAACTTTGCCTAAAGTGAAACGCCTTTGTACCAAAACCTAATTTCAGAATGCGGAGGCTGTTCCATAACCCTACACTGCGCAGTGCAGAGGATCTGATATAACTCTATTCTTACGTCTTTCATAAACTATGGATCAGAATTGGACTCTGTTAAGTTTTGTAGATGATTTTCATCATATAAGATGAAGGGAATAATCATGCCAATTTTCGTAGACTAATGTTTTTTTGTTATTCTGATATTTGCAGCCATTAATTATATAGAAAATTGTTTTTTTTAGTAAAAAAAAAGTCACTAAGTGTAGGGTTAAGCTAAATAATTATTTAAAGCGCATTCAATATACCAATACGAAGCTTAGAGAGATTTTTCATCATATTCTCACCCTATCTTTCTTCATATCTGGGAAAATTTCAATTTCTCCCTCCACCAACAACCTAAATTTAAATAGACTTCAGCCGAGCAGGACTAGGCCTCAATAAGTGCATTAAATTGACAGTGACGCCTCTAAATTATCCGTTGTGTCGGATTGCAAGGTTCTCAAAAACTCTAAAAACAAAACAACTCTTTTCATTTCGAGAGACCAGCAAAACTTTATCATTTCGCGAGTCCCCTTTGATGCGGGAAAATAATTTTCGACTGGGAAACATTTCGCTCTAGCCGCCTGCATGTGATTTCTGAACCCGACGAGGGTTGCGTTCGACGATCGACGACGTAGAGCAGTCTGAATAATTACGAAACTTAATTGTACGGTGGTCCTCCTTAAAACATAATTTTGTAATAATTAGGAAATGACTTTTCGGCACACACAAACACGCACACGCAGACGGTAAAACACAGACGAAGGCACGCATACGAGCTGTGAATAAGAATGGAAAAACTACGGGCTGTGGAGTTGCGTTTGTGCAGCACCTTATGGAAAAGTTGATAAAGCGTGATGAACTGGATTTGCAAATGAGTCCAAGTGGACAATGCGTCGGGCCAATAAATTGTGATTTGAGCTTGATAATACCGATGCTATGAATAAAATGCTTCCTGGGTTAAGATCTGATGGAAAATGTTTGGGGAATACTGGTCATAAAATTTCACTCCAACAAGACTCATTACCGATCACTAAGTAACCAAAAAAAGCTGAGGGGAGCTCTTGCGATGAAATTAGCCAACAAGCCGCAAATATTGGTTGGCTTTGTTTGTTTGTTGAATTTGCATTGATTGTTTAGTTTGGTTTGGAAAGTATAGACAACTTGAAGTCTTATTAATTGCAAATCTTTCATAATTTAGTCTTATTAGATCTATCGTTTTTGTACCGGTTACATAATTATGAAACACTAGATTTTAGATTTTGGAAGCTTAAAACATTGTTTTTGTTTAATTTCCTTATGTTCTGAAAACAAGTCACAACAGTTTTGAGGACAAAGTTCAAGTTTTTCTCACATAGAAATAGAAAATATAGTATACCGTAGCCTCGCTTTGAGTCGTTAATTAGGGCCAGATCAAATTAATGATTCCCATGTATTTTAAGTCCATTATTCTTATATTTTTGTGAATGACACAAACTGAAATAAAACCGACTCAGTTTCAAAACAACAATACTTTTGATCAGTTCAACTTCAAAATAGCGTAGATCCGAACGATTCAAGCCGAGGCTTTGATATTAAATTACTCAAAATGGCTCTGTGTTTACCCCAAAAAAGTTTTTTCTTTCGAAAAAGACTCGGAACAAGGCCCTTGCACAGTTTTTTTTTGATGATTGATTAACTAGGCTCATTAAATATATTTTATTTTAACATCCCGTCCCAACTTCTCGTCAGAAAGGCGTCCGCTCGGTAGACGCAGAATGAGGTGGTTGGACCAAGTTCAAAAGCTCGCCTGGTTACGCTTGGGCATATCTCCTGAAGAGTTAGAGTCGTCGGCGGAGGATCGAGTTGCCTGGAGTTCTCTTCTGTGTCCTCCGCGACCCCATTAGTGAAACAAGCGGTCAAGAAGATGATGATGACAACATGCCAAAGTTTTAATTGAATTGAATTTAGATGTCTTCAACGAGCTCTCGATTGATTTTTGATTAGCAGGCATTTAACCCTTGGAGGGTCTGTGCCTGAGCCAAAGCCGCCTTCCAACGTTGACGGTCCCGGGCATGCTGCTTCCAGTCCGAAAGACCAAGCTGTCTTGCATCCGCGATCACTTGATCTCTGTACCGGAGGTTCGGTCTCCCTCTTCTCCTCGAACCAGGAGGCTCGGATTCGAAGACCCTTTTAGCTGGAGCGTTTGTGTCCATGCGCTCGATGTGGCCGAGCCACTGTAGTCGACAGATTTTTGCCTTCCGGCAGCTCATAAAGTTCGCGGTTATGTCTTCTCCTCCATTCGCCTTCCTCGCAGACTGGACCGAATATCCGCCGTAGAATTTTTCTTTCGAAGGAGCCAAGTATCAGCTCTGCAGTCCTGCTTATCGTCCAACTTTTGGCTCTTATCCTAGTCCTACTGTATGGACTGGCAGGATAAGTGTCTTGTAGAGCATGACCTTAGTTCTTCGAGTCAACGAGCTCTTGACATTTTTGTTTTTCAAGCCTAAATTGAGGTCTTTTCTGCTATTGAAAGACTTTCCAACATAGCAACCAGATTTTTCAGTTACCTTTCGACAGCAGAACAGCCCTTAAGTGGGTCTGGAGTTTGGTTTTATTTTCAGAAAATTTAACTAGAAGTACAGAAGTTTCTAATGTTGTCTGAATGTTTTTGGCGTTCTAGCAATGTTAACCAACGATTGTTAACCTGCCAGAACTCTACAACATGGCGCCGTGGATTCAACAAAACGGCGATCCAATCCACATAAGTAAGCCGAAGCTCGATAATGCTTTAAAGAATAATCTTGTGACTATTTCATTTCATGGTGATGGTTCATCAATTGGCTGCCGCGATCATGCAGCGTGACACCCGTCCATCATCATTTCTCTGGGACTGCGTCAAGTCCTTCGTCTACCCTATTCAGTCAACTATTTTCGACTAATTCGAGGCCTTTGAGCCTTCGAGACATTTTGAGCCATTTGTAGCCATCTTGAGAAGTCGGCATTTCGGAGAGAGGTGCTGAACAAAAACAGTGTGCAGTTTAAAAGGAGATGCTTTCAATCTCAAGCCATATGCTTATTTAGATCAGCACTCGAATAATCCGACTTGTTCTATTTTAAATTAGTCAAAAACTTGGTTGCAAATGGTAAGGAAAATGTTTTATTTCAAAAGTGTCTAATTTTAAAATAGTAATCGTAGTCCAAAGTGTTTACACAAAAAAGTCCACCATCCCTTTCTGTCGGCAAGTATAGCTCTACCAAGAGACCACTTCTACTCCTTCCTCCTGGATTAGAAATTCTCTTAGAATAGAAAATGTAACCGCAGGACTCCTCGATACCAGCAACTTAAAGGACATCGTTTTGTCGTCTGCTTTCTAAACTCGCTCTGCAGCGGAGATCGATCTGACTTCCATTTTAACACAAGTTAGCAAGTTCAATTGGATACACGTCAAAAATGCATAACCGGAGGGTCAGAGGATCCATGTTCCATCATTCGACTCACATACCTCCACATCCATCAAACACCTCATAGCGATACCACTTAACGACTTCTCAATTCCACTAACACCAAACACAAGTGCAATTCACACTTAACCGCCCGAGGATACAACATCACTAAATCCAACATGTCACAGTTGTTGTGACGTGTCCTTGCAGAGTAGCTTTGTACCCCGAATTCACCCCGACCCCATCCATTCACGCACACTACACGACACACTAACACTAACCTGTTACGCTCAACGCCAATCATCTAAATTTTTTCTGTGTGTTAAAAGGACGACGACAGAAACTAATTTACCTTAAAAATAAAACAAAAAGGTGCACAGGGCACGAGTAGCACAAACAAGTTGTGGACTCTTTTCACGCACCCTTTTCGCAGATGGCTTTGGGTTGAGTACGTCAAATACCCCACACGGCACGGCCGCCCACCTCTTACGCATGCAGAGCTCTCTCGTAACCGTTGCATTAATCGGCAGGAAGGGTTTTTTATTCGATTATCGCATGGGATATTTGCTATTTTTTGAAAAATTCTTTTTTTTTTCGTTTTCTTCGTTTTTCTTTTTTTTGTACGGGTATTTTATGTGTGTGTTTGTGCGTTTCTTTTGCCGCGTTTTAGTACGTAATTCAAATTAATGAAATCTCATTTCGAAATGAAACGACTCGCAATGATAATAACATTCATCCCCTAATGCTTCCTGTGCGCGCTGATAGGCATTTAAATTAAATTTTCTTCGTTGCATGCGTGTGGGGGTATGTAATGAGTCGCAGCTCGCGACGTGTGTCTGTGTTAGATGAGGATGAGGGATTGTTTTTCATGAGGCAGTTGGAGCAAGCGATTTCTAAATCGAGTCAAATCGAATTTTAAGTGAATTTCATGGTGAATTTGCATGGATGGAGGCTTGAAGAGATGTTTAACAAGACACTGAGAAAGTGTTGGGTGCTTTGGACACGGACAGAGAAAACTGCTTTGAAATCGAATTTAGTTGCCAGGCAAAGTCGAAGTCTCTGAAATGGCTGTGATTTGAAAGGGTTGTAGCCCTTAAACTATGCCTCAGAATCCGCATTTAGCAACTAAATAGTTTTAAACACAGAGAAGCCCGATACAGGAATCGAGTAAAATAAATTCATCAGCCAAGGATTCGAAAAATGTAAAAAAGATGAGAGTTGATTTACAAAAAGTTTAAAGTTTCTTAAAATAAGGACGATGATGAATACTTCGAACATAAAAAAAAAACTGAACCAAGCTGCACTTTGTGCAAGTGAATGAAAAAAACCACGTGTTTGGTTGAACCGCCACCCTCAGTTTCACATTTTTGCCTGCGGCTTGAAAGCATTCGCCGACATCAGAATAGCTTTGAAGTTTGGGGCCACTCGGTTTCTAACAATTGAATGAATTTGATCGAACTTTCATTTGATTTTCCTTGCACACAGTCTTTCAATAGACACGGTTAAATGTAAGCATCCCCGAGCCTCCATGTTGTTTTGGCAGCGTCTGTCAAATTTTTGTTGATTATTCTATCAGTGATACCAAATCACAACGGTAAGTTACATAAATGAGCAGGTTGTGCAAATAATAAAATTATATGATGGATGATGATAAAGAAGCAGCCTTATTACAGACACATCCCTTTCCTCATTCCGCAAGAAGACACCGAACCATCCATTTGCATGGCAAACCGTTTGCGAATATCACCTTTGCAACCCTTTCTCTTAAAGGAACAATGGGCGGGGTAGTGACACTCCCGAGGGCAATCACAAAATTTTTAAATTGCATGCAACTATGCAAACAAATCTGTTGCCAGTGTATTTGTGTTCCTGCCACCTGTTGACGTTTGAACTTCTATATTTTTTCCATTTTTTTTTGTTTAGCTGAGTGTGTCAGTTTTGCTATGTGAGGCAGGACGACTTCTAATCGAGTCGAAAAAAAAAATTGGGAGATGCCTTATATGGGGTGGCCCTGTAGCGATAATGCAGCAATGTGGTATGCGAGGTCGATAAATGCAAGTTAAAAGGAAAATGAACGGTCAGGTTGGGTCATGTTTCGTGGAAGCAAAAGTTTATCGGTATCAGAATGGGTTTTGGTGGAAATTGGAAAATTTTAAGGGTAGACTACGCAGAATTCTGCTGTAATCAATACTTCCGACGGCATTTTGAAGAGGCTTTCAACAGAATTCTCTTGAGGTTTTTCATATGTTCTAGATCTAAAAAAAATTTTACCGGTAACCCCGAATAGCGTTTGACAGATTTGACGGCGCTTGATTGGGAAGTTTTGATTCATCCACTGTATAGCCCGGGATTTGCACATACCATTTGTTTGGGTCTCTCTAAAACTGGTAGAAGATTAAGCGTCCTCTGCTAAAAATCATTAGGCGAAGTTTTTCCCTAATGAACCACAGAAATTTCACACCGATGGATTTAAAAAGCCACCCGGAAAAGGGCAAAAGGTCCTAGATAATAATGGCCAATATGCACTTGATTGAGACTGTACTAATGTAATCTGCATAACGAAGCAAGCACAAGCTTTGCTAGTATTTTATAACGGAACAACCGAAATAATCCCAACGTTATCTTAATTTAACTTAAGCGGTTATCGCTGGAGACTCCACAAATAATCGGCAGTTCAAAATAAAATTTTATATGTCAATTTCGAACTTTTTTAACCCTAAGACGTACGATTTGATTTTCATATTTTTTTACTTATTTGAAGCGGATTTAGTTTTCTGGAGGTTAAGCCGTATAACTGAAGAAGGTGTTTCGGTCCAATAAAGAAATATAAATGAAATCCTCTGTTTGTGAATATAACTCGCGTTTGTCAGATTTTATTTTGTATCAAAATTGGTTCTGACATGTTTGTGGCAACGCTTAGACGTCGAAAAAGTTATAAAGGAATGTTTTTATTTTTCGGACACAGGAAGCAGATTCGTACTTGTCGAAGAACTGCAAATAGAGCATTTTTCTGTCAAAGCTTTTCCTTATAAAGTTTTAAGAAGTTTTTTTTATTCGATTTAAAAAACTCTGCTTACATACTACACTGATGTAAATACAAGTTTGCTGTGTGGTGCCGGCTAGTCGCCAATCATATAGAACTGTGTATATTGTAGTCCGTACAGATTCAGTTTTAACCATATTTTAAAATTTGTGAATTATGCATTGAATTTGAATGTTTTGCGCATTTATTTTTAATCTTTTTGCTTAATCCTAGATCTCTACTGTAACAAAGAAGACGAAGTAATAAATAAAATTAACTCAAGCAACTAACTAAAGAAATTAATTTCAAAAGATAAGAAGGGCCTGAATTGAATCCAAATCACACTTTTGACAAATGTAGTGAACTTTCAATAATTACAATTTCATTGGACCGAATTAGAGAGATTTTTGATTTAATAAGCTTACAGAATAAATAATTTTTGGCAAACGAAATTTTTCGAATAAAAACAAACTTGAGATCGAATTATGGAGGTAAAAAAGCCATCATTCTCGAATTAGACTGGCTTTCATCTTATCTTGCACATGGTTAATTCGAACTAAAGAAAGGGACAATTTGCATTTTGTTCTTTCAATTTACAGGAGTTTTTTCAGGGCACTCTGAGGTTTTTGAGCTATAGACATTGGAATTATCGAGAATTCACTGTGTTTGCAGGGGTTGTCTTTTAAGGACTTCACTCCTGTGGTGAGCGTGTCACTGGATGCCTTTTATCAAACAACTTGTCTGCATTTTTGTCTATTCGTATGCTGAAAACGGTTCCACTATTCTTCACAACCTGCCAAATAATTATATCGGATGATCAGAACATTTTGTGGGTCATTGCTGTCACTCTTAAGCTTCGATGGAACCAAATTAAGCTCAGAGTATCGTTTGAGAATCGCTGAAAGGGTAAAATAAAAGTTTCTTTTTTAAAAATCACCTGTTTCGTTACTCTTATTGCCGTTCTTGATCTAGCATTTGCTTCTGTTCTGTTCTTCTTAGCAATTTCCAGCAAACCTGAAGCGACCTTTTTTTAGTTGGCTTGACGGGATTTTTGAGGTTTGTTTTGATACCACCCCCTAGCAGATTCATCCTTCCTAGTAAAAAATTAGTAACCATTAGCTTCTCATTCCAACTTAATTCCGTTTTTTCCCATATTTACGGTCTTTTGTTGTTATATTTATGGACTTTTCTACATTTCGTCACTTTCTAACAAAGGCAATGTATTACCTTGCTTCCTTAATAAGTTACAGTTATCTAAATGGTCCTTATTGAGAAAATTTATTCACCGTACACACGTGGATTGAGTTTGGCAATATTGGCTGTTGTTTTTGTCATAACTTTTGAATGGATAAGAGTATCAAATTAATTTTTGTAAATTATGAAACTTTGTGCTTTGAATCACGGATTTCTTGGATGATATTGGCCTTAGGTGTTTGAATTGTTTGTTGGGATAACACTGGTCCCTCATGGTTCCTCATAAAAAAACTCCAAAAGGGTCAAACCGCAGTTCCGAGATGGGTTTACGTAGTAGGTGCTCCATTTCGGTCAAAATGTTTTTTTAGACACACTGTTTGAGCTAAGTTTTAAATATTTTCCAACGTTTTTTAGACGTAAGGTGACTCATATCGTTCCATTGATATATGGTAATGACTTAGTCAGTGCTAAAATAAATATTGGTTTAAAAAGCAACCGCTAGACAGTCCACGCTTTAACTCTTTCGACTCGAAATTGGTGTTGTTAGATGCAATTTTGGTTTTAATTTTCCCAATCGGATCGAAAGATTTGTATTGCAGTCCACCAGCTGCCAAAGAGTTCTCAATCTTAAAAGAGAAAAAAAATTTACAGCTGTCAGATTATGGTTATTAAACATGGCCGTGAAAATTGTTAAAAAAGAGTGTGTACGTATTCTGGATATGACGACATCGATAGGACTATGGACGACATTATGGACATTAATTGATCATTACAATTGAAAGAATTTTTTCGGGAGCTTTTTTTAATGTTGTTATAATCGGTGTAGTTATGGTTAGATTCAACTGTAATTAAGGAAAAAAACGCATTTTTTAACCATCTAGTGACCTTACAGTATGAGGTGTAAGATTTGAGAACAAATTTTAGTTCCACATAATTATTTCTCTTCTGTCATAATTTGAAATAGGTCTTTAAGAAAAGCTTTTTAAAAAGTTGCATTCGTTTATTTCTTAATGGATCCTCTGCTGAAACTGCCCATTAACGCTCTGTACCTTAAAAGTGAAATTTCTTTGTTAATAACTTCAAGAAAAGAAAAAAAGACTTACGACACGATGTGTGTGCAATCATCTCCATCTCGTCAGCCGATCCCAAAAAAGTTGTCGAGACCAAATCCTCGCCAACCCCTTGTCGTCGATCGTGAAATGAGATTTTAAGAAATTCTATACGCTGAAAATTTTTATTTATCATCAAACTTCACCCCTCCAACTCCACAAAGACACCAACATACAGACTCAACTCACTCACGATTACAACACCATTAAATTGGTTCGATTTTACGGAATCAAACGTGGTCAAATCAACCATAACGACTGTAACGGCATAGTCAGCCGCCATCGACCATCCACCCAACCCCCGCCACCAAACCAACGCCCTTGTCTCTCTAACTCATTTATCTGCACGATGGCCGTGGCAAAAAGCATCCAATAACGGAACGACGACTTGGGGGTGGGGGTTGGGTGAGCTTCCTCACCTAAAAAAATCATAAAACATCCTACAAACACAAACTGTGTACATTCGTCACAAAAATAAGAAGAAAACCATAACCATTCCTCCACCGGCCCGGACAGAGATACACACATTCGTGCGATGTGTGTTATTATAGCACCCCATGTATGTATAACGGTCTTCTACACATAGTTACTCTCTCTCTCTCTCTCTCTCTCTCTGTCTTTCTTGCCACCCCACAAAAAAATGAAAGCAGCGAGGCGCCCATCGGCCAAAAAACAACAGAAAAAAAGCACACACACGAAAAAAAGGACCCTTAACGATCAAGTTTTCCAATTTGTTTCTCACTCTTTCCCGTTTTTTATTTCGCGCCGCGCACTAAACGCATCGCACAAAAAGGATCACAAGGAAAGAAAATTCTCTGGCACATAAGTGGTACCGTAAGTAGGGACCCAGCGAAAATACCGGTAAAAAGAAAACGACAACAAAAAAAAGAAACGAGGAGGAGGACGAAAAACTCATTGCACACACACACATCGGGAGCGACCGTTGCCTCCACCACCCACCCTCCGACGACTACGACGTTGGCTACGACGACGACGACGATGTGGACGACGAAGTGGACGCTCGCTGGGCGCCCGCTGCTGGACGTACTCCGTGCCCAGCCACACAAGTGACACATGTGATAGGAAAACTGTGTGGGGGCCAGAAGCGACGAAAAACGAAAAATACGAGAAATGACGCAAAAAAACAAAAAAAAAAAGAAAACAAAACAACAGAAAAAAAACGGGACCAGGGAGGCCTGGCTTTCTTTCGATTCTAAACCAATCGCAGCTGGACGCCACGGCCGCTGAGCGCGCTGATACTGTGCTGCCGACGCTGCTGTTGCTGATGCTGATTTTCTGAGCGTCACACTCTCGGGTTCAGTTCCGTTTGCTTCTGTTTGGTGGCAGTACATCGGCAACGCGATGGTGGTGGATGCGGTGGCGGCTTTTTGTGGACGTAAATTTTTTTTTGATTTTACGTTTTTCTTTTCCTTTTTCTGTAATTTCCTTTCTTTTCTTTTTTTGCAATTCTTTTTTTTTCGATTTTTTTGAATGTTTGCCTCTGTTTTATGCTTGATGAGGTCCACCGATGGCGATGGCCGCAGCTAAAGCTGAATTGATGCTGCCGGTTGCCAGCCTGCTGCCGGAAACTTAAACGCGACGCTTGAATTTGGCGGCCAGTGAGTGGACGACGGCTACGACGACGATGACTGTTGGGAGGCGTTGGTGGAGGGAGCTTTCTACGTTACTAACATCACTCTGTTGTTCGAAGAGAGATTTTCGCATTGGCTAGTGGGTGGGGGGCGGCGCATTAGGGTTAGGGTGGCTCTCAGCTAGGGGTGGAGGTGGAGGCACCCCCAGCTTGATTATTCAGATGAATGACGATGTGGAGGGATGATTTGAACTAAGTTTCTTATTCGTTTTTTTTCTTTAATTAATTTATCGCCTCTTCGTCGGAGGGAAAGTCGTTTCTTTGAGTTCATTGCGTCTAGGTTTCCAATCAAATTCGAATAATCCACGCAAGAGTTGGCTCTCTGGGACATGATTTTGACTGAGTGTCTTTGAGACCTGCTCTTGGTACCTAGGAGCATGAAACTTTTGAACTACAAGATGTAAATTCTTATTGCATCCTTTTATTGAATTGGAGTTCTTAAGTTTTTTGGATGGTTTTGAGATATTAAGCAGCCTATACAGCTTTTAAATGCATTACCATTGTACCTACTTGGATACAGAAAATGGAAAAAAATGCTTAACAAAATTTTGTGTAAACAAGTAAAAAAAGTATGTGAACGTGTTTAAATGAGCTTAAGAAAATACAGTGTTCATCTTAAAAAAATAATTGTCTTCCTAAAGTGATGAAATTAAAAATAATTTTTTTTTTTTTAAGTTTTAGGAAATTAATGAGTTAATAAATTCTTTAATTTGCTTATACACCGCGAACTTAATAATGATAAAAACCTTAATAAATGAAACTAGACTCATTAAAAAAAGTATTTGTACACCCAGTTTTCTAATAATAAGTAATATGAAAATTATAGATTTACTTCCCAGATGAAGAGAGAATACAGCCTTACCGGCAGGATTAACTTAACACGTCGAAGAATACGAAAAAGCCGCTCACCCTTGCGGTAAGAAAAGGACACAATTCTAAAGAAATGCGAAAGAGATCCCAGAGTGGGTGGTACCAAGGAAAAGAGGTCAAGATGTGGTTTTAGTGTTTTGAAAGTCCCACACTTTGACTTACTTGGTACTTGGAGTATAACGGGCCTGTTACACTTCCCCATCAGGTTTCCCATCGTTCTCCAAGCAAAAAAAAGTACTATATCATTATTATTATTACTTTACACATAGTAGGTGCATATTACGACTGAATCAGTCAGAAAGTTTAAATTTCGATTCTTTAAAATTTATCCTTCGAATGCATTAATTACGAACAAAATTTCCGTTGTGGACTAAGAATTTTTCGATCAATCAGACGTTTTTCGCTTAGCAAATTCTAGGTTTTTATAAGACATGAAGCTCCCCAGTGTCATATGCTCTAAGTGTTGCTCAATGAAACTGCTACCAGTAAAAAGTACAAGAATGTAGCTGGCAAAAGCAAAAGCAAAATTAATACAAATTTGAAAAAAAAACTAAAAAAAAAAAAACGCTGACCATCTGACACGATGTTATTCAAACTAACTTTCAATAGAATAAATTTAGATTAGATTAGATAAGATTTTATTCACGAACTATTTCCTTACAGTGATGCTATTTCTAGAATTTAGTGCTATCTTGCAGTACAGTGCAGAACAGCCTACCTACTTCTGCTTTTAAAGAGTCTGCGTTTAAAAGAGATGAAATTTCATGCTCTGATAAATCATATTTTCCAAACACCGATTTTCTTTAGGATCGAGCCCTTGCCGAGGATATGCTTGGTATTTTCTCGCTCCTCCAGACTACACAAGCTGCAAAGTATATGAATGAAATTCAGTTTTAGCAGTTCCCCTTGAAGTTTAAACACCGTAGAAATCTCCTAAATTCTTTAACTATCTTTGAATTAGGTGCGAGTATACATTTATTTTCAAAATAGCACGCAAATTGTCTTAGAACTTACAGATTTCTTAAATATTTTATTTCTGTTTCATAGTGGAAAAGGTCTTATTCGAACTTTTTTTTTAACTTTTCTTTTGTTAGTCGAACGTTGATAAATGTTTTTAAATGTCATGTTTGGAGTTTAAGTCTGATGAATCGTTATTATTTCTTCCTGATTCAAATTCTTAAGATATTTCCTAATTCAAATTCACGTAAACGCTGTTTTCAAAAAAACATTTCGAACGATCTGAGAAGTAAGTGTAAGATTTTGAGCCCAAAATAAAACCACAAAAACTGGGTAAATCGCAGATCCGAGGCTGCCAATTCGCATTGCCAAG
This sequence comes from Syritta pipiens, assembly GCA_905187475.1. Lineage (NCBI taxonomy): Eukaryota > Metazoa > Arthropoda > Insecta > Diptera > Syrphidae > Syritta > Syritta pipiens. Next base: position 70,063,161 of record LR994571.1, read on the forward strand.
ACACCCGATTTCTTTTTAAAAACCGCACTGTAAGGGCTACAATGCACTTATTTTGGAAATAAGTTTTTAGTGTTTCCTAGAGTCGTGTAGCGTAAAACATTGCGCTTCGTTTCGGGGAGGAATGATACTTACTTTCCATCAAGATTACGAGTAGGAAACAGCTGTCAGTGTCAAAACAACCTATGATTTAAGAAGAAACCACTAGATGGCCCACCATTTAGCCCCACCATAATTTTTTACTGTCGACTTCTGTCCACCGAAACCGGCTCATTATCGATCTAACTTCTAAAATCAATAACGACAACGGTATATTCATCATTTACCATTTTAATCATTTCTTTCGAAATAAAGAACAAATGTCAACATACCAATAACCGCTCAAAAACTCACATTTTTTATGCACTGCAGCTTGGGCGAGCACTTGTGGATATACTGTGGATGTGTTCGAAATAATCACTAAGCCAAACATTGGTCTCGTTCTTATTCAAATGTAGACTCACATCTAATAGACAAATGTGTCGCGCCGGCTCCTTGGCAATATCTAATTCAGCTTATCTGTGCTGAATCCTTGTTTCATGGCCCTCTTCCATACAGACCATCACGGTTGCTGCGATTTCTTCGTTGCGAACCAAGCTGTATCTGACTCGTGGCTAAGTGACCTAAGAAACGCACAAATTTTCAGGTTGATGACGTTGGCAACCTTCTTCACGATGAAATTTACGTTTGCACATTTACAGTAGACGTGACGTCTTGCGTTGTTGTTTTTTTGGTTCAGTGATTTAAAAAAAAAAAAACTTAATCATTTACCACCCGTCCTATCAGAAAGACCTTAATAACATTTAGTTTCAAGCACTAGATGTAAAACTAGGCCAGGAAGTAGTCCAAGATGATTGCTAATCGTTCGCCGTAAAATTGTTTGTGGATTTTTTTTTCCCGGTCTCTTAACCGCCCATGCATTAGCCATCAAACTACTATTTCGTACATCAAAATAATGAGTAGTTTAAGCTTCCCTAACATGTTCTTTGACTAGACCCCCCTAAATCGAGTACACGTGTCGATAAAAAGGACACCCTACCAGGCGTCTCAACATCACGTCTTCAAGAGCCTACCGGTCAGCGAACTTACAGCTGGCGGACTTCAGAAAATTAAGTCATCAAAAACTCAGTGCAGCCCCACACAGAAGTACACTTAAAACTCCCACTCTTCCGCCTTCTAATTAACGTGGAGCTTAAAAAAATATAAAAATTTTATTTTGCCACAAAACAATAGAATCGAACCCCCTGACGTGAGCATAAAACTCAACCCCTTTTGCGGTTCCCTGAACCGCAGCCGGACCGGGCTGCATTCGTCATAATTATATCCTGTTTGGTATTTTTTTTTTTCCTTTTTCCTTATTTAAAAATAAAATTACCCACAGCTCCTCACAACTACCAACAAATAATAAAAAATTCCATGCGGCGAATACGGTACACCGTGCGAGTCCTTAATGTTGGCCGAAGGACTCGCTCTCCTTGCTTAGCGCGTTCACCACCTCATTGGCTCACTAATCGAACGACTTGCAGGACCTTAATTGTTTTCCGACACGCATTTGAAAATTAATAAACGTTGCTACACGTACTTTTTTTTATATTTTCTATTATTTTTTTTATCGTCCTCGTCGTCATCGTCGTTGCTGCTGCTGACCTGCTGCTCCTGATCCGGCAAATGAGGCGAAGCAACGGCCGCTCGAGTACGCGTCTGAGTCGCCCCTCGGTAATTTCCAATAATTAATCGAGTGATATCGCGCATTGTTAGCGCGTAATTCGCTCATTCGCTGAATCGCTGATATGCATCCAAATGCGATGCCATTCATGAAGCGCGCATTAGCGCAAAGTAGGCATGAAAAAAAAATCGGAATCGGAGAAAAGGAGTCAGTCAACGGATGATTGACCAAACTGAATGGTTACTACTGTTTTGTGGTTTATTTTTTCTGAGTTCACCGGCAAGGGGATGAGGGCTTAATAACAATGATGTCGAGAAGAGGGCGAGAGAAAAAGAGGTTGAGGTGTTCTAAATGAGATGCAGGCAAAGGCATATACGACAGGACTGCGTCACTTTGAGCTGGAGTTTTATGGAATAGATAGATGTCCCAATCAGCTAGTCAGGTGTCCTGCCCTGTGATCCAATGATGAAGATGCAACAGTTGCTGCATTGGACTGTAGGGCCAGAAGAATTCAGATATTTGTGGAAATGAAGAACAAACCCGGGAGACATGCGAAATATTGGAAAGAGGTGAATTATCTCATCACGATTAAGAATTTCGCTGGTTTCTTTGCAGTTTATGCACAAAAGAAAAATCACACTTTTTCCCACAAAAAAGTGAAAGATTACCTCGACTAAAGACGTGGAAACAATGAAAATTATTTGGGTGTCAACAGGTTTTTAAGTAAACTAGGGGAATCAAAAGAAGAACGTCGAAGTACTCGCGTCAAAACGTCATAAGACTGCACCATAACTCTATGCTGCGCTAATAAATTCGATGACAGTCTTCTAGCTTGTCACTGTATTTAGTGATTGTTTCTTTTAAACAAACTACATTTCTAGAGTAACATTAACAAAAGGAGGGACGGGTTTGCGTGAGTCCTTCAAAAAAAGATTGAAGGACGAACACTGAGAAATAACTTTCAAGTCCGCCAAAAAACTTCTTGGAATACAAAAATCAGATTTTATACGAAACTTTAAAATTCGAATTGGGATTCTGCTGAGAATACCTTATGGCCGTTGATAGTCCATTAAAAATCTATTTTACCAGAGAAACTTCTAACAGCAACAACACGCTCTTTCTAAATCTATTCAGAAATTTTCGGATTTCCAGTAGAGGTCCAGCAGGGGCGAAGTAAATAATGTTCAGAACAATTTTTGCTGTCTAATATTACCAAAAACGTCCAAAAACACTGAATTGTGCAGTTTGGTTAGAGTCATTATCCTGTTGGTAAATGAATAATCCTTCCAAGCCGAACTTGCTAACTTTTTCGTCCTGGTTATTCTTGAGAATGTTCAAATTACCAAACCAATCATTTTTTTTTCATCGATAAACATCAAATTCCCAACCCCAGATGCTACTTTAGTACCTTATTCAAAAAAATAACCTACTCCATATTTTACTGTACATAGCCTGGAACTGGGCCAACAAATGGCCTATGTGAGCCTGCGTATAGCGCAGGCAGTCACTAATGCCTAAGGCCTAAGACCTAGCCAGGAACTTCTCATTAACTTTTCGCAAGACCTTGCATCGTCCGCCCGAGCCTAAGATAGTTTACCTTCATTCGTAAAGATTAGAGAATTCCATAGAGCAGAATCATCTTTTGAATGTTTGCTGAAAGGTGAATGAGATGATCAATATCTATAGTATATTGGGAGTCCGTCAGCTGTACTATGGCCCGCAAAAGGCTAAATAAATAGTTAATATATGCGCTGTTTGCACAACATGTGCATTGACAACAGTAAACAATTTAACTACATTTGGAAAAAGCAGTTGCAAACGATGTAAATTTGTTTATGAAAAACAAAAACTATGGACCAGATTGCAGTAAATATTAGGAATGAAATGCTGAATACAAAGATTTGTTTACCTTTGTGGTTATTTATTATTTTAAAAAATAAAGGAAACAAAAATCATGCATTTTGTTTATATATTGCAAAAAATCATTGCGTTTGGTTTTTTGAACTATTACATTTTCACGGGTAAGATGAATCGGCTTGTTCTTTACCTTTTAAGCCTAATTTTCATTTTAAAAATTCCAACAGATAACACTCACATTCGTTGCATTGCACTCCTTTCCCAGAGTAGAAGTCGAACAACGTCTTGCACTCGACTCGAAATGACATATATTCGCTCGAAGTTCGACAAACAGAATGCCTATTCGAGTCAAGGAATTCTTCGAAACTACTAAAAAATTCGACATCGACTACAGGAATAGGGGTTATAGAGTCGATCGATTTGCTGTCGAGTCGAGTGATTTCGAATCGACTTTCGACTATTGTAGTAGGGGTGATTATTTTCCTTCTGGTGTTAAAAGGACGAAATTTTGCACTAGTATGCATGCAAATGTTTTTATGAGTCACGTTAATATATTTAGTATTTCGTTTTAAAAATTAAACTGTTTTGAGTAGGTTAGAGCGAGGCTAGTTGGGCCACGGGGCAAATTGGGCCACGCGAATTTCTCAAGAACCGCCAGCACTACAACATGAGATCAGATAGGAATGAAAAAGACACACTAGCCAAGCTGTGTAAGATCGGTTTTAGTTGCATTGTATCAAATAAGAAACCACCCACATTTTTTTTTTTTTTTGTTAAAAAAAAAGTTTTCACTATTATCAATATTTTAGTGGCATTTTACATGAAGGGGCAGTTTTCTTATGAAGCACGCTATTATGGTTTAGTATTCCGTTTAAAAAGTTTAACTGACTTAAGTATTTTTTTAACTATGACGCAAAATGTTCATCAAACTAGATGTGGGGAAAGTTGGGTCAGGTTGATCAACTTGTCCACTTGGAAAGAATGACTTGTATTTTTAGTGAGTTCAGCTGTTCCCAATCAACTTCAATATATATTTTCTAGCAAACTGGGGCTGATATTGTCTAATGATCATAGAAGCATTCTCAAAAAGTGCCGAAATGGGGCTCATAAGAAGTGCTCACCTGAACTTGACGCAATTTTGATTTGAATTAACTCCAATAGCGACTGTTTCTTACTGATTGTGTTTCGAATAACATTTTCTGTTATAAATTGATCCTTTTTGTCCTTTATGGAGCTCATTTTCCCACTTTTAAGCTTCTGGACCACTTGGACTTGGCGCATTAGAGACAATATTATTTCTCAGCAGTTAAATATTTTCAATTCTTCTAAATTGCATTCCTTCAATTGATGCTAGGTATAGTTGTATTATGATTAGGTTGGTATTTATCGGACTTCAAAAAAAAAGTGGCCCAACTAGCCCCGCCCTACCCTATTTTTTAAATTGTAATGCAATGCATCAAACTAGATGTGGGGTAAATTGGGCCACGTAAACTACAGAGGACTTAGAAGTCATTAGCAAATATGTAAGCGCGACAGACAGACGGACACCGAAGTGATATATAAGGCCCGATGCACACAAGTGATGTTTTGACGCGATGTCACCGATTGAGCCTCTTACAAATCAATTGAACGTCATTGGCTCCTTGTGCGCACACCGCGTAATAAAATCGCTTGTGTGCACCGGGCCTAAGTATTTCGTTATTCCTTTGGAACGATAACATAAAAATATCCAATACAATTAGCAATGCAAGTAATGGTACAACCAGATTAAAAGTTCCTAAAGTGTCTTCATTTCAGGAGCCTGTCTCTTCGTATGCTCTTCAATCTTATGACAGGTGTGGTGTCAAGCATAGGAGAAGAATCGTTTTCCTGACAGACTTTGCAGGTAACATCCACGATGTTCTTAGCTAATGTCAGACGTTGCTGTGTAACGATTCCCTGTCTCCACATAAATTTAGTAATCCGACAGACCCTCACGTCCTTTTTGGAACTTGCAGCTTGATATTTAAGCTGGAATTAGACTTCCGAACTTTTTGTAATATCTGCAGGTGCCAAATGCAAAAAGCTGGGCTCTAATAATACGCAGATCTTTTCTGGACACTAAACGAATTTAGACAGACAGCGTAACGAGGTTACAGTAATGTAGGAACGAATCTGAGTGATCGAGTAGAGAAAATTAAATTTAAGAACTTCCACATTTTCGGGATGTCCAGCTCGAAGACCAACCCCTGAAATATAATTTAAATCAAAAAATCATCACTGCACTCGACCACTGGGCGTCCTTCGAAAGCATCCTTCGCCGATTGTTGCGGGACTTTCCAACAACACACAATTAGGAAAAAAAAAAAAAAAAACAGCAAAAAAAGAGAGAACATACGAAAAGAGAAAATCTGCTCTGCTCCGACACCACTCCCCGCCACCCAACACCTCACACACACACTTACACACAACCGCCCATTCATCGTCCGAGGCAATCTCTCATTGTAGCACCTACTGCAGGAGTAATTAAAATCCCTTGATTAATATGTAAATTTAATGAGATTACGAATTCAGCGAATAAGATTAGGATGCCCTTCCGAGGGAAGAAGAATAAAACCTTCAAGCAGACCACATGCACAACCGACGAGAGCAAAAAAAAAAAGAGAAACACGGATCCCGGACAGGCGAAGGAAGGAGCCACAAGGACTGCGACCGGGACTCTGTGGAAAAATATTTAAAGTAAATCCGTGATGTTTTGATGCCACCCATAAACGCGGATACTTTACAAGAATCCTCCTCCCTGCATGTGTGTCGAGAGTGAGGAGTGGCAGAGTCGGTGGGGGTCTGCTACGTGACGCCAAAAGGTGGCAGGCAGGGTAATGAGGTTGATGTTCTCTTTTATTGACTTAAAATTCTTGCGCTGTGGCAGAATGCGGAATACGAGGGGGCTAAGGGGCAGGCGGTGCAAGGAGCGACTAACTAACCAAACAGCTATGCAAATGAGCAGCAGTAGCGGTAGCGGTGGCGATGACGATGGCACTAACATTTAGCCAGGCTAACGAAAACATGTTAATAGTTGTGATTCGCATGAATGAACTGCGAAGATCCATGCGGAGGTGGAGAACGGTTGAGCAGAGGAATTTTAACGGGAATAGAATTTAAAGTGAAGTTTAAGGATGCGTGGCTCTCAGTGCAGGACGTGGTCAAGAACGAGGGAGTGGGTGCAGTTTGTAATCGATGCTTTGGAGGGGTTTTTCCATTTTCGGATCGGTTTTCGAGGGCGGAAAGTTATTTTGTAATGGGTCAAGTTCAATTTTCGACCTCCATTGAAGCCCGAGTGACACCAATCGTTGTTTGACTTCAAGTTCACGTCAAACCAGCTGAACCACCCGCCGTTTATGGAAATTTCCTGACAGCACTCGCGGCAGAAGGCAAACTGAGAGTCTCCCTGGGAGCTAAGATCGGTGCCGCTATCGTGGTATCTTAATTAGCTCTTCAAACTAACGCCATCTGCAACACCATCTAGTAAATGGCTTCTCAAACCGGCCACGTCGTCGAAGATGGGAGGCGGTAATCACCCACCTCGCTCTCTGAACCTGTTCGCGGCTGTCCGTCGGCCACCATCCGACTAGTCATCGATTGCGTATTCCTCTTAACCCATTTATCAGCAAATTGATAGCATAATGCGTCTTTTCCTTCTCTCGTCCAAGGTGAAAGCACGCTCATCACTCACGCTCACAGCCATCAACAACAACCTGCTGAAGCACCTTCGCATCGGTGCTAATTAAAAAGCCAGAGAAGTACTGAATGGGGTTGGAAATGTTTCTTACTCCCCAGTCCGCCCCACGCACACAATAAAATAGAAATTTCATTAAGTTATTACCAATTATTCTAATTACCGATCAGTAAAACTGTCCCGTCACGAAGGTCCCGGCTAAAAAAAAAAATAAAAATAAAACACAAGTTTATAATTTAACATAATTAAGCTGCCATCAATTGGGACGGAATAGGGCCGACTGTAATTAAGTATCAATGGCGGCATTTAATTTTTGTTTACCAACACATTTCGATGGGGCAGCCGGCAAGGTAAGTTGGGTCATAATGATTACAATTACCTAAAGCGGTTTGTCCCTTACAACCGCGCACCGGTGGATGTTGGTCAACATTGCGTTTAATGTCGCGTTATTGTTTTGGCTTTTGTGGTAGGGGATGGGGAAAGAAATTTTTTGGTAAGAAAGAAACGTGCCGCATTTGGCGGTAAGTGGGTAAAAGTCGGTGGGGCGGAAGTGGGTTCCATTCGATAATAGAACCGATATTTACTCGGAATGACTACGTGTGTTTTGAGTGATGTATCGAGGCGGGTTGAAGATATGCGGTTGACGCATCAGCTTTCTATTTAAACTTAAAAAAGTGTTAAGTTATTGCGGAGGCTAAAAAATTGTTTTGCAAAGAATTTTTTGCGCAGAATCTGTCAAAAATGTGGGGCTGCGATTTAAGTTAGATGTGTTATGATATTGGTGCGGTTAATAACGAGTTGATAAAATATTGCTGACAATTCAAGAGGTAAATGTCAAGACATAGGAAAAGAGTCGACTCTTTATAGCAAATTCTAAGCAAGTTTTTTGAGCTGTAGTCTTGGAACCAGAGAAACGATTGCAATAGTCCTTCGATAACGTGAACTCATTGAAATAAGCTGTTGCTTAAAACAAAAAAGAACCACCTTTGTCAGTTTCTTACATTTATTTCAATTCAATCTTGTTCTTTAAACAATAAAGAAATGTAGATAGAAAGCAAGTTAGTGGCCCATATGTCCTCTTCGTTCGCGAGTTCCTTTCAACGGATTTAGAGTTACAAGTCATTCTCCTTTGGTTTTTCTACGACGACGTGCGTTGCAACATAAGGGGTTTCCGGATTTTAGAAGGATTAACTTTACTTTTGCGGTACTAACTAAAATAAATGAAACAATATTGATTGATATCCATTAAAACAAACCAAAATGATTTTTGTAAAAAGCAGTATACTATGATAAAATGTTTCCTTATTTTGGACTGACAAATAGCTTGACTGAAATTTCTATCGGAAAACGTTTCTGCATCCAATTTATTTTGATCGACGTACTCAAGAAGCGCATTTGATATCTTGTGAGTTAATTAAAACCTTGATTTCGTAGATAAACTGTAAATAATAGGCACTTGAGTGTACTTGTCACATTTTAACAAAGAACACTTTCTTCCCACAAAGTAAGTGTTAAAGGAGAAACAGCCGCAATTTTAAACCCAGAACGACAACTTTGCTTCCGCCGTTTTTGCAATAGACGGCTGTAGAAATAAATAGATCGTAGATGTCATAAAATAAGTGTTGACGAATGAAATGTTTTAAGTTTTTATTTTACAAATTGTATTTAACTGATTATGATTTATTGAACATTTTATTTAACACTTTCGGATTTTACAAATACTATGACATACATATGATCACCACGCGGGTTTTTGGCCAATAACGTTTTTAACAACTGTCATAAAAAGCTTAGTTCGATATTACATAATTTAAAATGAACGAGAAAAATGTACACAACAAAAGAAATATAGTGAATTCAAATATTTATGTTAGGATGACATTCTATTCCTCAACAATAAGCTTAGGTACTTTTAAACATGACGCCATCGAAATATTAGTTGATTTGTGTCTGATCATAAAGTTGTTCTTGGTTAAATATGTCAGCTTACGAGCGAAATTCTCCTCATTTGCAGGAGGTTTTAATCCTGCTGCTGAAGAAATCTGCGGCTGAGGCTCATCGAATGCAAATACCTTTGGTGAGACCGATATTAGTGAAATAATGCGCCGTGATCTTGGCGTCGGGCTTGTATACCCTATGTATACAAGCCCCGTGATCTTGGGGGGTAGGGCTTGTATACATAGGGTAAAGTTGCTGATCGCACTCAACATGGCGAGTTGCCAGCGTCGATCCCTATAGTGTACAGGTCAAGCTGACATACAGCCTCCACGCGGCACCCTCTGGATAGCCTCCTAACAACCGTTGGGGGGTGAACTAATGTATGCAGCCATCGCTCCAGGCAAGAGAGCGCAACTCAACCCGACCAGGATGGCGGTTATGCGGAGGGCTAACGACCCGCCCATGTAAAAACCTCAATTGTTATGGAAGAGCTAAACCAAGCCTCGGAAAGAAGAAACCAACGACGACAACACGGCACGAAAAAGGACTACGATCTGCGAGTATGCTCCTGGAATGTGAGAACTCTCTACACTCCTGGGGCTGCTCAACAACTGGAAACTATCCTCACGCAGTATAAGGCGGATATTACTGCGATCCAGGAAATACGCTGGATAGGACAAGGTACTATGAAGCGAAAAAACTGCGACATTTATTACAGTTGCCACAAAAGGATGCACTTACTGGGATGCGGGTTCGTCGTGGGAAAACGGCTAAGGTCGAAAGTAATCGACTTTAAGCCAATAAGCGATCGCCTAGCTGTGATCCGCATCCAAGGGGGTTTTACAACATTAGTCTCATTAGTGCACACGCCCCCACCGACGACGCTGAAGAGCCCATCAAAGAGGAGTTTTACGACCTCTTGGACAACGCCTACGGAGCCTGTCCGGAGTACGATGTCAAAATCGTGCTCGGGGACTTCAACGCCAAAATCGGTCAAGAAAACATCTTCGGCAGAGTAGTCGGAAAGCACAGCATCCACGACACGACAACAGACAACGGCTTCCGACTTACGGACTTTGCAGCAACTCGTAATACGGTGATAAGTAGCACAAGATTCCCTCGCAAGCGCATCCACACAGCAACCTGGCGGTCTCCAGATGGCCGAACAGCCAACCAAATCGACCATGTGCTCATTGACGCAAGGCACGCGTCCAACATCCTGGATGTACGAACATTCAGGGGGGCAAACGTCGGCTCTGACCATTTTCTAGTGGCAGCACGATTCAGAGCCCGACTTTCCAATGTTCGAAAGCTGCACCAGCCGACCAAGAGGATCGACATTGGACGCCTGAGCACCCCGGAGATCGTCAGAGACTACAAGGAGCGTCTGAGCGAACGACTCGCGAGTATGCCTACGTCGGACACAAACGCCAATAATATGTGGCTCCATTGCCGCTCTGCCATCCAGGAAGTAGCCGAAGCCACGATGGGCTACCAACCACCCCCGGCAAGAAACCCATGGTATGATGGCGAGTGTGAGCAGAAAAAGCGAGCAACCGACGAGGCGTACCAAAAAGCGTTGCAAAGGAAAACAAGGGCAGCGCGCGAGGAATACCGAGCCAGAAGAAGGGAGGAGAAAAAGACGCTGCGGCGAAAAAAGAGGGCATTCGCAGCCTCCCAGCTCAAGGATATTGAAGAGTCCAGGGACAAAAACCGAATACGATCCTTTTATAAGAAGGCCAAAAGTCTCGCAGCGGGCTTTAAGCATGGCACCCTGGCTCTCCGAAATTGCGAGAATAATCTTGTCACCGACCCGCAGGGAATAGTGGATGTCTTTAAGCAGCATTTCCAGCAGCTGCTTAACGAGCATGAAGAAGAGAGAGTGGTAGTGGACGAAGAGATCCCACCTCCAGTCGATGAAGTCGTTCCCCCTCCCAGCATTGAAGAAATCGGCACAGCCATCAAAAAGCTGAAGAACAACAAGGCCGCAGGCTCGGATGGTATCCCATCAGAGCTCTTCAAAGCTGGAGGCGATGTCCTGGTAGGGAGCATGCACCAGATCATCTGTAGAATTTGGGAGGACGAATGCATGCCCGACGACTGGAATACCAGCTCTATCTGCCCCATCCACAAAAAAGGCGATCCTACCTCGTGCAAGAACTACCGAGGTAAATCCCTGCTCAATGTCGCCTACAAGATCCTGTCGAGTGTACTGTGTGAACGTCTAAAGCCGTTTTGCACCGCACTAATCGGCACGTACCAGTGCGGCTTCCGGCCCGGCAAATCGACGGTAGGCCAAACTTTCACACTAAGGCAAATCCTGGAGAAGACCAGCGAGTTCCAAGTCGATACGCACCACCTTTTCATCGACTTCAAAGCCGCATATGATAGCATTCATCGCAAGGAGTTGTTTAGTGCGATGGCTGAATTCGGGATCCCGGCAAAACTGATCCGGTTGTGTCGAACCACGCTCAACAACACTCGATGCACCGTGCAGTTCGGCTCAAGAACGTCCGAGCCCTTTGAAACATGCACCGGATTTCGGCAAGGAGACGCGCTGTCATGTGACTTCTTCAATCTCGTGCTGGAGCAAATAGTACGGCGGGCCAACGTCAACACGGAAGGTACTATCTTCCACAAGTCGGTCCAGCTCCTGGGCTACGCAGATGATATTGATATCATCGCTCGGTCCCAGCGGGCCATTGTGGAAGCTTTCACCGCGATTGAAGAGCAGGCTAAACGAACTGGTCTGAAGATAAATGAGGAGAAAACCAAATATATGCTGTCGACGAAGAAAGAATCCGTCGCCCACCGCCTAGGACAAAATGTTACAGTCGACAGCTATAACTTCGAGGTAGTTAAGGAGTTCATATACCTCGGGGCGAACGTAAACTCCACGAATGACATCGTAGTGGAGATCCGTCGTAGAATCACCCTTGGCAACTGCTGCTACTTCGGTTTGTCCAAACAGCTAGGGTCAAAACTCCTGACTCGAAGAACTAAGGTCATGCTCTACAAGACCCTTATCCTGCCAGTCCTACTGTATGGAGCCGAAAGTTGGACGATAAGCAGGACTGCAGAGCTGATACTTGGCTCCTTCGAAAGAAAAATTCTACGGCGGATATTCGGTCCAGTCTGCGAGGAAGGCGAATGGAGGAGAAGACATAACCGCGAACTTTATGAGCTGTACAAAGATGTGGATATAGTCCGGAAGGCAAAAATCCGTCGACTACAGTGGCTCGGCCACATCGAGCGCATGGACACAAACGCTCCAGCTAAAAGGGTCTTCGTCAACGTTGGAAGGCGGCTTTGGCTCAGGCACAGACCCTCCAAGGGTTAAATGCCTGATAAGTAAGTAAGTAAGTAAGTAAGATCTTGGCGTCGAAGACCGGCATGGCGGTGGAAGGAGGAAGGTTTTCACAGATGCAGAATTGGAGGCATTACTTGATCAAGACTCGTGTCAAACACAACCGAATCAAACGCAAAAGGAATCGTAAACCAGTTTATTACAATAAGCCTCGAATTTCGGAAAAAAACGGCGGAAGCAAAGTTGCACACCTAATAGATTTTAAAATGCACTGATTTCTTTTAAGTTATTTTAACACTGACAGCTGTTTCGCGTTCATCATCATACCTCAAGGGATGTGTTTTAGGGCCACTACAAAAACGTCTTTTACACAGCCGACATCTCTCAACCTAAGGCTGCTGCAACTATGATGGCTACATTTTTTATGATATCATGCCGATTGCCGATCAAAACCTGGACACCGCATCATCTGAATGCGGTGTTTGGACAACAAAGCTCAAATAGAATTCAAAATTAGACTACTTGACTAACCTTTTTCTATAATAAGACACACACAAAACTATTCCAATCCAATAAAAAAAACTATTGCAAATCAATCTGTAAACATCTTGGCATGCATTTGGACAACAAACTTAACTGGAAATCATCTACAAAAACAAGGAACAAAATAAGACAAATATAATCCGCTATTCTGGCTGCATGTTAGAGCTCAAAGAATTGACTAGCAATAAGGTATTATGAAATAAATCTATTATCGAGCTGATTTGGGTATATGAAAACTTAAAAAAAAAAAAAAAACATGGCTACAATTTAAAGACTGCAATCGAAGACATATTGAACTAGTACTACCGCGGACTCGTTAGTACCATACAACGTATTGGCTTTTCGTCTTTTTACAGAACCAATGGTTACTGTATGTTACATATGCTACCGCCGATTTTTTTTAGAACTTTTTAAGACGATCAACTCCCCCCCAAATTATTTATATTAGGTTGTCAAATATCTCCATTCCGCCTTTTTGTCTTTTGAATTTTCCGGCTATGTACAAAGCGCTACATAGCTCGTATCCAAACTAATTATACATAGCGTCGTTTTGTAGGTTATGTCAAGACCTTTTAAATGATGTATTGCCAGATACGAGATCTGTAGCGCTTTGTACATAGCCGGAAAATTCAAAAGACAAAAAGGCGGAAGGGAGATATTTGACAACCTAATATAATTGTTTAGGCAGCACTCGCCTTTGGAGTCTCTCCACTTCTCGACTGGCTGGTTTTGCCAAAATGTCCAAAAATTATGGCCTATATCCAGTTCCAAGGTCTAACCTATCTCTGTATCAAATTTCACCAAAATCGGTCAAGTGGTTTAGACGTGATAAGGTAACAGACAGACAGACAGAGTTACTTGGTTACTAAACCAAAACACAGATGTCAAACTAATTGTTACAAATTGTACTAATTATAAGTGTCAACAAAAGACAGACGTATGCATACAATTGGAAAATATAAACAAAAATCATAGTTCGGTGGAATGGTTTGACCTTTTTATGCTTGGAGAATTTGCATTTTTTTTTTGCATTTTTAAAAAGAAACTTGTATTTGTCATGTGTTTGAAAATGTGTCAGATCATAAATCGATTAACAATGTGACTTTATTCGAATTTGAAGACTTCGGTTGGAGAGTTGATTCCAAGCTAAGTCGAGTTTTAATATTTAAAATACTATTCCGAGTTTGTAAATCAATTTGTTTCACTGTCTCCCTACTAACATCCATTTAATTGTATTTAATCTAACGTTTATCTTTGAAAACATCGTTTTTGCTAAAGTCTATGAAGTCGTTATCTTCTTCCTTAGCCATTAAATAATTTTAATACCCGCTCGTAGGCCAAACGATTTTTGAACGTCAAAAGGTTTGTTGTCGCAGTCTTTGAAGATCTATAACGTCTTCAGCGAAGTTTGAACGTAGACAGATTAATTTAATTCAAGTTCTTACAAATTATGCAAAAGACAACTCTGTTAAATATATTTCCAAAAAGAAAAAAAAAAAAGAAATTGCAAGATATCATAAGAAGAATACTTTCCCCGAGACACTGCACAAAGTTTCCTATCAAAGACTTCCTTGCACGCCACCCAGTCCAATTCCATGCCACGTCTTAATTAGCTCTCAATCGATCGTCAGACCCCAAACTACCGGTCGAAGGTCGCCGCCACAACTACTCGAGTCAATCTCCGTCACATTGCCCCCGCCCGCAAATTATGTGATTATCGTGCCAAGACCAAGGAACGAGTAAAATTAACGTCGTCCTCATTAATATTTTAAGTTTAAATCGATTACCCTAATGCCAATGAAAGTAAACCATCTTCTCGGGATATTCAATAGCCACACACCCCACTGCCACTTCCCATAAATAACACATGAAGCCAGCCAACTCCATCCGACCGACATGCAGACACCAAGGACTCTCCGCCGTCGACGTTTATCATTAGGCTAATTACAATTAGCCATCAGGCTCATTAAAATGAGCCATTTACCTGGGTCCGGTCTGTGGACGCCATGGTGGTCTACTCCTCGTCCTCGGGTTCAAATGGAAAGGACGACGAAGAGAACGAATGCCGATTGATAATTATAAAATGCAAAGGATACAAAAACGGAGGAAAAAAAGTTTAGCCCATCGCCGCCAAAACCCAAGACCAGCTGTAGACCAACCGAAAGTTCACCACAAAGTACCGAGGACTACCTTTTGGTGTTGACCAAAAAAGAAAAAAAAAAAAACACAGCACTTTAGCTTCTTGGCAAAAAAAGGGACGACGATGTGGGTAGATGGGGTGGTCGGTGGCAAAATGGGGGTGTGTTATTTCGAGGCACACAATTTATCAGTGGCTTATCCTTACGACGACACGGGGGCGGAAGGTTAAGACTCCCGATTTGTTGACATTTTCCTATGAATTTCGTGACGCTCTTGACTCGCTCCAGCTGATCGGGGAGGGCAGCAGGAGGCGTTGTGTCATCGCCTTGTCTCGCCCGGCGGCAAATACCGCTCCGTATGTCGGTCACTGCACGGGCGTTGCACATGGTCCTCTGATTGAAATTCAACAAATGCTGGAAACGATGATGACTTTTGCCGGCTAGACTGACGCTAGAGTCGTGAATCAATAGTTCAGTTGTAGACCACGCCAATCTACTACGGCGGGTGATGCTTTGTGTGTTGACACATGCTGCTGGGGTGGTGGTCTGGGGGCGCCTTTCATTGAGACGAAAATTTCCATTCATGGATATTTCTCGCCATTCGGTTCCGCATCAGAATGGGAGTGTAAAAAAATAAAAATTCATGGGGCAAAGGTGAACAACCGGTGCGAAAGGAGGTGTGGGCGGTGGACTTCTTCGAGGTGGATGATTTGGAATTTATGGCCTTTCTACGATGTGAACTTTCGAGGAGGGCAAAGATTTGTCGAGTATAACGGGAGGCGATGTGAACGATTCGAAGCATTTGATGAATGGCACCACCCGTGGCTTGTGATTCGGGGAAGAATGGCTTCGAATGGGGACAGAATAGGGCGAGCTTTCAATGAGTTTATCAATGAATTTGGGATGTAGTGGGTTGAGGACTATTCAGCTAAATTGCTCAGGCAAGAAGATGCAGTACACCGATAAGTTTATAAGACCTTCTCGAGCTCTTGAATTGTACCTTAATTTAAATTTTAAGGCAGCACTAATGATCGAACTTAATCTTTAGCGGCTCTTAAAACGCATGTGTCTACTTTAACTTTCTATAACGTTGACAGTAATAAGCTTTAATAAGTTGAAGTTGCGTTTTATTGCACTGAGTAACAAAAATTTAAAATAAAATAAATAATCGGCGCAACAGTTCATAGGACAGAGCTTAGCTTTTTCGCACCCCACCGAGATGTGCGCGTTATAGTTTAATCCCCGTTGGAATGGAACACTGCGAAGGCTTTCCATGACAGAAGTCCTCCAGGAGGATTGTCAGTCGCTCGCTTGTGGGGCCATGAAAAATGTTTGTGGTGTTATATCCCCGGGTTTTGTTTGACCACGGAATTTTTCATTTCTAGTCTACGCTGATAGGCCTGAAACGATTAATTATTTGAAGGACAACATTCGCCTTCTTATTACCTATATACGGCCCTAAGTGTTGGAAGAAGTAAAATTCATGTCAATTTAAAAAAATCACCTTCGTTTTAATCCATTTCAAAGCTCTATGTCTCTAAAAAAACAACCTATACAATTTGAGGTAGCATTTTAGATGATGTTGACACATTTTTTTTCTAATTTACAAAAGTGCATAAACCCCCCCAAACACGAGGCATGAATTCTACTGCAAAGGTTATCACTCAAGAGGAACTTTTGGCATTTTTATAATCAGCTGATATCCCCCATTTTAAGTCAAACAAAATATGACAAAGCTAAGCAAACAATTTTTTTTTAATTGTGCTATTCAGTGTTGAGTTTCGACTTTTAATAAAGTCCAAGGGGATCCAAAGCATGATTTTTCAATACTAGTCTTCCATTCTATTAAATACTTGTGCGTTATACTTCGTGCTTGTTCAATCCTAATTAGCCCAGGCCAATTTTCTTTCTAATTCACACACGTGGTGACCCAAAGTATTAGAAAAGTTTTTTTTGGAGTACTATGGAAACAAATTGTTTAAAGGTGGTTTTTCATTATTCATTTATGTCTATTAAAATAACAATTAAAACTCCATTTGTAGGCTGTTTGATTTGTTTTTTTTTGTTACTGTTGGATAAATTTGTTTATAAAGTACAAAATTGACATACAACTGATTTTTCTCAGTGTTTGCGGTACACTTTTTTGGCACTTGCAACGTGTTTGTTTAAAAGCGCGGCCTTTATCATGAGACTTCACGGAACGTCGATTCCTCTTTCTAGATATCTATTTCAGTCAAATGACACTTGTACACTTACGATAAGCTTAAGCCGCCCTGAGACATAGCCTGGTTACAGTAAAACATTCCGAACTTTTTTTTTCATTCCAGGTAGTTTTCCGCATAGAAAAATTAAAAAAAAAATTTGGCAAATTTGCTCCCGAAACTGAGCATTAGGGTTTAATGAATCAACCCAGAAATTTCAATCTTTTGAGTTTTAAAGACCCAGTAGGTGATTTTCAAAACCGAAAAAGGAAAGAAAAACCATTTTTTTTACTTTCAACTACAGTAGTTAAAAAAAGTACATGCACAGTCAGTTCTTTTTAGGATTTCGATACTGACAATTTCTTCACGTTTCTTTATCGACAAAGCTTCCACATAATGACCCAATCACTGGGACCTGCAATGTTCAACCGATTTAAAATAAATTCAGGCCTCAAAAGCCTTTCTCTGATGACCAGGGATCCAATTCACATATCAATCTAGTAAACGACGACGATGACGTCATGCACTTTCTAATTTTTTTAAAACGCCCATAAGAGCCCTTAATGTTTTTCTTTTCCCTTCATGTGCACATCGTAACGCACACAAATGCGTTCCCACCCACACCAGCCGACAGCTTCAAGACGTCCACAGGAATGGACTCTCCACAAGCAGCAAATTACTTCCCCCGACTGGGCCTCGCAGGGAAAAACCAACCCACTGTCTCTGCCATGCACCAGCCCCGAGACAGGCTGCAACCACTTCGTTGTCGTCGTTGCGTCTAAGGGAAGTAGACGGGGGAAAGTACATGCACAGGAACGTGGCTCAGCGTACTCCATCTGTTCCAAGCCACCCTCGCTCTTGTCGTCGTTGTATTGGTGTTTTTAATACCGAATATGCAATTTAATTTGCAATTCGGACGTCTGTATTAACTCTAATTTGCATAACATTGAAACAACTCACCCCCCGAGGCCAGCCAACCAACCACCGTCCCTTCATCCGGAGCCAGAGACACAAACATTGCTCTGTTTCACCCCCCCCCCCCCCCCCCCCCCGACACACACACATACACACAGAATTGTCGGCCAGAGGGGATACTCTTTCTAACTTTGCGTCTTCTTACAGATAATTCACCATCGAACATTAGGGGGGTGGGCTTCGGTGGGCTGAGGAGCCCCCCCCAAAAATAAATGAAATAAGAACGGGTGAAGGATGAGAGGACAAAATGTAAATGTACTACGGCTGTTAATCATGGGGCTGCATCAGTGGGATAAAATGATTCTTGGCAATGCGGAGGGCTGCAAAATCACCACCTACCCCGATGACGGACGGACGAACGGAGGAGGCGATGTGTGAGGACTGCAAGAACAACGACAACGACGACACAACGGGTGGATATCATCGTCAGCGTCATCGTCGTCGTCGTCGTCGTCATCGTTTCACCAAAAATATCTGGGACAGCACAGCAACTGCATGTGAATTTATGTAAAATGAACTACCACCGCCCCCCCAATCCGGGTGAATACGCACCGAAAGGTTATCGAAGAGACTTAAGGATTTTGTATGCAGCCGAGAGAGTTTAACACTCAACCTCCCCCTTTGTTTTTGGGCGAGTGGGGGGAGCTCTAAAGAATACGGAAGAACACACAAAAACCAAGTTTTGGCATTGTGTGCAGGTGTTAGGGGTGATTTCGTTGTGCGGCTGTGTGTGAGTGGACACATGACTCCGGGCTCGGGTTCAAATGCAGGTGTGCAGCGATGAATAAAATGGCAGAAGGTGATCATGATGTGACTTTCGTTAGAGCCTCTTACATGCGTAAATAATTAAAATGTCAAAAGTATGCGTGTGCGGATGTGGGTGCGGATGCCCTACGCATGTGTGCGAGTGGAGGTGGATTGGCATTTACAGGTGGATGCCTGTCGGTCGTCGCCAAGTTGGGCATTTCCATAAATGTGATCCAACATAAGGTCGGATGATTAACGAACGAGGCTTGGCTCGGCGGGTGGGAGTGGTGGGGCATAGGCAGGTGGCTGTGCTAAGTGGATGGCTGGATGTTTTGGAATAAGCACATGCCATGACTCTCATTACAAGCGAAGAGCTTTCTTGTTGTCTCTTGGTGATGGGGGGACTTGAAAGACCTCAAAATTCTTCTTTTTTGGGGGCTATATGGGTGAGTTTTCCATTTTCCTGTGGTTGGAATCATCTTTTCAATTAAATTAAAACTGGAAGCAGTCTCTCGAAAGGAACTAATTCGATGTGCCACTCCCTGCTTAAAATTTCTTGAATTCTCTGTCAAAATTTTGAGTTTCCTTTTCCCTCATTCATCATACCGATCGTATTGATCGCGTAAATCTCCCAACAAAAACTGGATCACTGCACCATCAAATCGTTTCGCAGACATCACCTCAACGACTCGTACACCCACCCCGGCAAGTGCCAAGCCCTTTAACACAACCGACCGACGCTAATGTCGTCTGCTGCCACGCGTATGAAATTCCATCGAGCGAACAAAGTGAATGGAGATTTGCAAAAAAAAAAAAACGAAATGAAAAAAAAAAAAAATCTCGCTCGTGTTGAGGTCATAACACCACGCCGTGATGTACTTTTGACGCTGCACCATCGCGCCTCCTTCTATTTGCATACAACTGAGGCAACGGTCCAGGGCTGGAGCGGTCATAAAAAATAAGAAGCAATTCCACTTGGAAATTAACAACAATTATTGCGGCCAACTGCAACTGAGACGTTCGGGGGCTTAGTGCAGGCGCAACATCGGGCGTGAACAATTTGATGCTGGCGTGGCACACTGGAGGCGTAATGTTTGTAGACGGGTTCTGTTCGGCTTAAGTGTTTGGACTCTTTGACCAAAATGACACATGAACTTGGAAGCTGGAAGTGATGCAACAAGGCTGTTGAACTTGGATAGCGGCTTTGGTTAAGGGTTTGGCATATTTTGGGTAAAATGACACTAAGCTGATAAAATAAAGTTAAAGGAATGCCAGTGCGATGGGCGCCGTGGCTTAATCGTTAGTGCGTCGGACTGTTAAGCGAGAGTACCTAGGTTCGAATCCGGCTCGGGGAAATAACACCACAAACATTTTTCACGGCCCCACCTCCAGCGAACGACTGACAACCCTCCTGGAGTACTTCTGTCATGAAAAGCTTTCGCAATTCGCCGTTTGGAACCGGCATTAAACAGTAGGTCCCCTCCAAATGTGTCAAAATTATAACGCGCACAACACAGTGGAGGTGCGAAAAAGCTAGGCTCTGGCTCTCAACAGGCTGTTACGCCGCCTAATACAATACAATGCCAGATCGAGGGAGTAGTGGTAATAGTTGCATTAAAATTTCAAGATTTTTAGAATACTTTTTCTGCACTCAAAATGGCTCACAAAATGGTGATCGTGCACTTAAGTGACTTTCTGTTGCGGCTCCCACTTTAGGCTTAGAGAAAGTTTAATTGAAAGGAAACTCCCGAAATAACAGTAGTGTGACATGAGTGGACTAGTGCTAGTGACTGCCTGGCCTTGTAACCCCAGTAAGCGTCGTGATTTGAAGCATTTACATCAAAGCTTTAAGACAGCCCTCTTAGAGTGCCTCCTTTAATGACAGATATGGGTAGTCTTTTGTCAAAACCACCTTTCTTCCGTTAGCGTTGAGCTACCACGAATATCTTTAAAACTTGTATTACAACATTAATTTGTTTTACTTCAAAAAAGCGTTTGAGCTCCTGATTTGATGAAGCAATTTAATACTTTTGCCCGTAATCTATCGGGCTATCTACAAAATTTTCGATTTTGATTTTTTTTGCCAATTTGGAGCTTGGACTTTGTCTTTGATTTATTTACATTTATTGTTTAAGACTAGGTCTTCAAATTAGGGAACAGGAAATGCCAATTTCTGAAAGCCCTAATTATAAATCATAAGGACGCACATTTTAAAAAGCCCCAACTGCCACATAGGGAAGAAAATAGACCTAGGGTACTTTTCTAAAAAAGATAAACAAATAACACTAGAAAATTTATAAAAAGTCACTGCCACATAGAGACCACATATTTTTGTCTTTTAAAGGGAACAAATAAGAATCCCAAAAATATGTCAAGGCAGTCGGGTGTTAAATTTTTAAACGCTTTTTCTCTAAGTAGCTCGGTTGTACAAATGTTATTTTTCCAATTGGAGAATGCAAAATTGACTTTCAGTTATCATCAGTTTTTCGATATGAACGATTTTCGATACGAAAGTATAAAAGAGGTACCTACTTCCGGACGAAAGAAAGAGGATAATGTAAGCATTCTTCATGTTTTATTTTTACACCAGTGGGATAAGGGTTATATAACACTGTAGGTTGATACTTGCGTTAATCAACATAATAACTGGAAATGTTTTTACTACTTAGTAATGATAATTAAATCTAATGAGATGTTAGCTCAATACGTTTTATCAAATTACTTTGAACCTGGCCATTCTTTCATGTCTGCTGAGTTTTCACCATCAAGTGGAACTCTCAATGATAAAAAAAAAACCGGTCAAGTGTGAGTTTAACTCACGCACCGAGGGTTTCGTTCTTTCGTCAACAGATTAGAAGTAAGGACATAATTTAAGTTAAAGCAACTAACTACGGCTACCTGCCGTTTTCGAATAAAGCTAAACAAAAGAAAAGTCGTTCTCATTTGCTGATCGTGCCAACCGTGTAAAAATTGATTTAGTGAACTTAAAGGAAATGGTCTCAAGCTACTCCATTGAAGCAATTAATCAGCAGTTCATGAAAGTTAGCTTACCAAGCAGCTCAGCAATTCGAATCATAACGTATTCGGCAATAAAAAATAGCCACTTAATCGTCTAGAACACTAATGTGGTACAATCACAAACATCCAAGAAATTAACAAATCAAGTACTCGTGTTTGAAATTCAAAAAAAAATTCAAATTTTGCACTAGGATTTATTTTGTTTTTTTTTTCCTTAGAATTTTTTATGTTCACTTTTATTCAGAGACAAAACATAAAATCTTTCCAACAGCATATTTATATAAATCGCAACCAATAGAAAAGAGCAAATCAGGAAATGGTCTGAACACACATACACCTACAAATAACTGATTCTCTTATTTTCTTCAAAAAAATTACAACAACAAAGCTATTACGATCAATCATTTCTTTGCTTCGCTTTGTTCTTTTAAGAGAACTGAGAGAGAAGAAAACTGTCATATAAAATATTCGAGAAACCCTCTTCGGAGAAGAAAAAAATAAAAAGCAAAAAAGGCCAAATCGGACAAGTCGAGAATTGAACCCGGGACCCTCAGACCAGAGCGCGAGCGGTATAACCACTCCACCAACGCCGCTTCGAATTTCTATTATCTTTCTTGGTATAGGAAACGCGTAGAAAACTTTGTGTGTGTGAGATAATCACTAGTTGCCCTTTTTTAGCAAAATGCTCACATAACTTAAATCGTTAATATTTCTAAATATTGTGTGAAAATAAAATTTTTTTTGTATAACATTTTTTGATTCTATTGATGCGATCTACAAAATGGAGTTTTCGGATCTTAAAAATTCGTATGTCATTGTTTTTTGGTTTTTGGCCAATAACTCGAAAACTGTTTGAGCCAAGATGCTCGAACTAAATTTAAACTAAAGATTACGTCGAGACCTACATTCTAGATTTTATTCAGATTTTTAGACCCGCGGGTGTGGAAATGCGAGGGGGGGGGACGCTTTTTTTTCGCACTTAAAGCTTAATATCTCGAAAACCGAGCCTCGGAACAAAAACCTCAAAATTAAAACTGTATTTTATTTTACGAGACCTATCCAACGATACCTAACTCAATCAATTCCGTTAAGAAAAAAAATTAAAAAAATTAGTTATTAATTAATTTTAGTACAAATAAAAAATCATAAGAGATTTCTGGATATATTTGCAATATTGCGATGAGTTGCCCCATAGCTCCAATTTTTTTCAGATTTTTTGGCCCATTATTTTAGAAAATTAGGTATGGGACATGGTACACCAGTCGGTTTTTTGAAGTTTGCGGGCTTATAACTTCTTACCAATAAGACTAAGATGCTAATTGTAGTAGAACTTTTTGATCTTGCTATAATTCTCTTTCTAACGATACCCATATCAAGTATCTAAGAAAAAAAAACTATTTTTTGATTTTAGTATTAGTACTAACTTTTTCGTTAATAAGTGACTTTCTTCAAACTTTTTTTCGGAACTTTCTTTGGGCAAGTGAAGCACATCTTCTGTGTAAATTTCATTTCTTAATTCCAGGTGGTTCACCAGGTACCTAAGATAAGGCTTAGTGACAGACAGACAGACAGACAGACATTTTTGTAATCTCCGCCCCGCCCCCTTTCCAATGACACCCATATTGACCACAAAAGTTAATAAAATTTTTTTCAAAAGTAGTTTCAGTACTAACTTTTTCTTTAATATACGACTAATTCCGGAAAAAATTCCTGATTTATTTTTGGGTTGCCAAGATACATACCCATTCCAAATTTCATCCCTTAACTACAGAGGATTCAGAAGTTATTAGCAAATATGTAAAGGCGACAGACAGACAGACAAAATAGAGACGGACACATAAGTGAATCTATAAGGGTTTCGTTATTCCTTTGGAACGAAACCCTAAAAAGGGAAAATTCTACCTAATAACTAATAACTTTCAGGATTTCTTTTTGACTGTGTTCAAACCGCGAATTCTGTTAAGATTTTTCTAAAAAAAACAACTGATTTTTAAGACTGGCCCGATTACTCCTCTATTTACAAAATCAATAAAATCTCACGAAGACAACATTTGCTCGTGCTTGGAAGTTGAAAGACGATGATGGTACATAGGGTTTTTTAAATATATCTTTTGAAATATTTTAAAACCCTATCTACTGTATCCTCAACATACAAATTTGTAATATGAAGCAATTGGAAAAAATAAGCCACCCATTAAGATTTAAAAGAAATCATTTTTGGATTATTTTGATTTCTATATTCAGGTTCCAGTAAGCGAGTGTTTTATAACTCGAAAGTATGAAAAATGTAGATAGGGCCTTAACGAGATTCGTGTCAGTATTGCAAAATTGGGAACATAGCGATTCTAATTTGAAGTCTTGAATCGATCGGCCGATTTTTTCACTTTATTTCGTTCAAACGAAATTTACTTCAGTATGCCAATAATCCTATTTGCCACATGAAAACATTAATGCAACCAGTTCGAAATCCGAAAAAGGGATCTTGGAACAAGGGCTTTATTTTCATGATGCGGTACATTCAGATATAAGTTATAGACTATTGGCAGACGGGCCAATTTTGTTGGCTTCGCTTTCCATAACTGGATTTGACTCATTTAGGAAAAAAAAGTAAATTTCAGCTTTCCTTTAACTTTTATCCGCAATTTTGACTTGGATGACTGTAGTTTTACTGTTTTGACTGTGATGAATCTAATAATCAATTAATTGTTTTTACCAGAAGTGCTAATACAATGTTTTGAACTTGTTTTTCCATGAGTACAAAGTGCTCTTCATGGTGCTTACTTACTTTTGTAGCTGACTGTACATTGAACATTGTTGGGAAATACTGAATATTTGTTTTCAAAGTTAGTACTGTATAGCCAAAACACTTCGTTTTTTAAAAGAAGTTTTCTTTGAAACAAAACACCCACCAAAGGACCGATGTTATGCCAGAAATCCGGAAATGATTGAGTCGCTAAATGCCAATATCATCCAAGCAAGTTACAGAATGTGCTACAGCCACTTGAACGATGTTGTTTTCGCAAATTAATGAGAATATTTGGTCTTACTAACGAAGCCATAATAAAACCTTCAATTGCGTTAGATCAACACATTGCATTTTGTAAATTTGTATTATTTTTAATTCTACCTAAAATATTGTATTGTAAGCAAACCCGACTAGAATTCGCTTCATAGAATCCTTCCACTTTTGTGCCGTTTTGTTGCTGTGCCGTTGTTTGTAGTTGAAATACAGAACTATTTACAGTATTGGATTGGGATATACAACAAGAACCTTTATTCAACTTAGTTTTTTGGAATGACGATCAATCTTCTTTAGTCGACTGGGAAACAGGCTTAGTTTACCTTTTAGATTTCTTCAATTCCTAATAATATTGCATCCGTTTCTTTAAACGCTACAAATTTTTAATTAAAAAGGCTTTTTTAAGTGTCACTGACTTTAAACAAAACAAAATTAATATTTTACTCCAAAGGATAGCTGCAATTAGTATTTTCAATTTTGTATTTCTCTCCATTATGTAATAGGATTCCGTAAGATAGTTAAATAGAAGTTTTTTTTTCAGCAATTCAAATGAAATTTCAGTCAAAACCAAATTTTTAATCGCGCAGTCAATTATTTTGGCTCAAAAACAAAAAGGGATCTGAATTTAATATCTGATTTAATATCTGCTCACTCTGTGGCGTTGGGTCACCGCTTCAGTTTCGACGGTATTTTTCGCAAAATTTTGAAATTTATTGACTTTGTTCCTCTATGGGCAAAAAAAAAGTTTCTCTATAGGAAAAAAAAGTTAGGAATGTATTTCTGTAAGAAACTTATACCGCCACCATTGCTTTCCAGCCTAATCCGCCCAGCTGGAGACTCACAGTCACTCTATCAGGGTCACTTAAGCGTACCATTGGTAAAATAGTTTCATTTGCCAAGGCTTACATATCTCAAAAGAGGAATCGATATTACATGAAGTCTCCTGACATAGGCCGCGCCCCAAAACAAATATCTTGCATATACACTAATTGACATTTGTTAGAAACGTATGGCTATCTTAATTATTCGCTAAGCTTTTATTTACAAAAAGGAATATAGAATGGACAGAACATTTAGCAGAAGCTTTATAATGGGCTTAAGAACAAAATCCTACTGCGACAGAGTTCAATGAAATTACCAATCCGATCTGATTTCTGCCCATTAACTGCTTGCCTCGCGGATGTCCTAAAAGGCGCAAAAAGGGCTCACTCCTCCGGTCATTACACTACAAACGTCGATTTCAGACGCGTCACCAACATTTTTCGACAGTCACCTCGTAAACCGTCCAAAACTTTTCCTTTGAACTTCAATCATTGAAAAAAAAAATCGACTCCCCGATAGATACCAATACCAATACGAATAAAAAAAAAAACTTTTGAACCATCCTGTAGAACAGAAAAACAGTCAAAAGGACCGAGCAGTGGGGGCGGGTGTCGAGGGGAGCCTCTCTGCGCTAGTTGGTTGGTAGGAACGTACAAATTACGGTGTAGAAAATTTCGAACCCTCATAAATTTTCCGGGGCGACAGAAGAAACGAAACGAAATGGACGTGCAATTAAAAAACACACATTCGACGATGATGACGACTAAAACGACCACGACGTCGTCGGCGAAGACAGCGAATTCGAGGCACCACGCGTGCATGTGTGCGACTGAGAGAGAAAGAGCTGTCCATGTGTCCGTGGAGCTGTGCATTTAACTTCTCCGGGTACAATGTGTATCAACATATGTTTAAGTATTAATTTAAAATAATGCATTGGCCTCAACTAATTATTCCCGGGCGAAAATTGTTGTTCCACAGGCGGCGGCGGCGGTGGTGGCGGTGGCGGTTGAAACGGCGGCGTGGCGCTGCAGAGGAGGATTTAATTACACTCCTTCGATAGTTCTTGTGGCCGGAGAGGTTTGCTTTTTCTTGGCTTTTTGCAAAGTGAATGGAAATTTAATTTATCCGCACCGCTCCGATGATGAGAGCGGAATTTATTGGAATTTTTTCGTTTTGGCTCGAAATCGCTTTCGACTTTGACTTCGGAAATCGGCTCGCTTGGCTTAAGGCGGTCGCAGCACAGAGCACGGAGCGGATGAAGTATCTGCTAGATAAACTGCGTGCGAAGTTACAAACGCATACAGAGATGGTAATCAAATGATAAATTGTTACAAAACGAGTTTCGCACCGCATTTACGGATGGTGGGTGGAGGCGGGGCAAGGGAGCGGGGAGGAAATAAATTAGGTGCTTGAGCACATGGAGCAGGGGAATCTTCGTCGGACTTTGATGGGCGACTTTTAAATGTTTGGACAGGTTGTGTGTCAGTTGTGTGATAAGGGAACGGCACGACCGAAGACGACGACGATGGGGTGTTTGTAGGTGGGCGGTTGAGCACGTGCTGTTTTGGAGGAGGTGAAGAATGGAGTGCGAGTGCAGGAGAGGAAGAAAGAGTAGGCTGCCATCAAGTTCTGGAGTCTCGATGGGCAGTGGTCATCCACAGTTCTTGTAACAATTGATTACAAGTTGTTTGATTTCATGAATTTGAATAAAATTGAGAATGTCAAGTAATTTTATTTCCACTTCTTTAATTGTGATTAAAACTTATAGACTCGAGGGTTCCCTAATTTTTATTTTTCGTTTCTTTTTTTTCAATAAATCGTGCTCTTGAAAAGCTAAAGAAAATATATCGCACTTTCAGTCGAAGTGTGGTGCTCTGTCCTTACTAATAAATTCCAAATTTTTAAAAAATATTTTACTCATTCAGTATTCTTAGTTTTTAAATTTATTAGTTGATGAGATGAAAAAGTGCAACAGATTAGATTAGATTTGTTTGGACCTATTCTTTTGCACGCCACTGTTTGTGAAGGTCTTGACTTTTGAAAAGATTGATTTCCTATAAAAGACAATATTTTCCATTTCTGAGAGACATTTGCATTTTCTGGGAACTGATCAATAACGATTTGAGTGTCTGCTTATGTCTGTATTTCTTTCGAGTCACTTAAGTCCAAAAAATTAATTTAGACTGGCCACTTTCAGTGGCTTCATTCTTACTTTGTTCGCTTTCTATCTTTTTAGAATTGCAACCTTCCAAAATTTGCAAATATTTTCGTCAAGCTTCGGAGACCTAATCAATGACTCTGTCAGTCATCTTTTCCTGATTTTAATTGTCGATCCGAATACTTCATTCCTTCATTCACGCTGAGCTGACTGTTTTTGCATATTTCCATAAATCCAACTAACTTCCAAAAACCCCAAATATTTTAAAATATCTCTCCCACCATTTACTCGTCACCACAAGTAACACCCTGTACGCAAATTAAAAAAAAATAATAAAATACAAAACGAAACATTTTCTAATCTCCTGCCAGTAAATTACCAACCATTTCGATCTGCGCTTAATGTGCATGATCTGTAAGTCCACCCAATCACTTACAAAACGCACACCTAAAAACGCTTGCCCCCGAGGCGTTCATCTAACACTCCAACTGATTCACATGCAACTACTCAAAAGAAACAAAAAAAAAAGAAAACCAACGACCCACAGTCAAATGGAGCAGCGCAAAACTCCAACTCCAACTCCAACTTCAGCCAAGAGGCGGAGAGGGTTCCCAATCGCCGAATGAACACACCAACATGACAACATAACACACGTCCCGCAATTATTATTAAAACCAAAACAAAACTGTTCTACGCCATCAGAGCCTCGGCTTGTGTGTTTGTGTGTGTGGAGAGCCGTAGAAAAGGCCCAAGGCACGACTTGCTCATAATCACGATTTATATTAATGAGCCCCAAACGACATCGCGATGGGACGACCGACGTTCGGACGGACGGGACGGACGTTTACGTTTTGCGGAGGCGGGGGTCAGTGTGTTGTGCTGGTCACGTGAAATGATCGCAAGAGAATTATTAATTCTTGGACAAATTATAAAAAGAAGGAGATGGAGAGAGAGACGAGTGGTGAAACGAAGGACGACGAAGGAGTACAGAGCACCGAGCTTGGGCGCGGGGCTCCGGGCCGGGCTGTGGAGGAATGTGTAAGCATAACCGCCGTATGTGGTCATTAGTAATTATCATTACCATTCATTTCGGTTTTAATATTCGAATGGCAGCAACAACAACTTAACTCTTTAGCCGAAGTCGAGGAAAAGCTGCTGAACAGTGTGGTGGAAAAGGAATGGACAGATCTCAATCTTATGGCTGAGATCAAAGTGTTAGAAGTACACTGATATGAAGCTTTTGTGCCGCCTACTTTGAAGCTGACTGTCGATTTTTGGCCCTAAACTGTTCTTAAGTTGCAGTTGAAGCGTTTTTTTTTTTTATAGTGACAGCTGTGATAGCAGCTGACAGCCGCGATAATCGCCTTTCTCATTTATGTTGCGGTTGTAATCTAATCTTCTGGTTTGCTTAACTACTTTTGACCACAATGCGGTTTGAAGCATACAAAATGAAGGTTGGACTAATACTAGACCACAATAAAAGTTTTTTTAAATATCTTTCCTGCCAATTTGTTACGACAGTCATCTAATTTTAATTTAAAAAAGTTAAAGAAAATGTTGAAAGTGTTTTGTAGTAAAATTTAGGTCCTCAATGCTTCAACAATTTCTTTTTTTATAGCTGCATCAGCGGCTTATTTAAAGTGTTCTTGGCATAAGCAAGCTTTTGAATTATTTGTTCAAGTTCAGAAGTGAAATAATGGCTTAAAAAAAGTTTTCAGGTTTCAGAAATATAAATATGTAAGTGAAGTTGTTGAAGTTGAAGTTATTTTAAAATGCGTCGAAAAAAATCTTTAGAATAAAATATTTGTGCACAGGCGTACTCAACATATCAAGCTATTCTAAGAAAAAAACTCTTAGAGAAAAAATTTTGATTACGAGATTAAGAAGCGCTCGCATGTAATTTTGCCTATCGGCAACATTGGACATTAAAGGGTTAGCTCAATAGGTCAAGAAAATCAGCAACCAAGTTGGGAGACATATCGAATAACCGATATGTAAAACCATCACTTTCAAGCCCAGATCTAAAAAGAAGTTTTACTTTTTTTTCAAGGCAAGAAAATGCAATAGATTTGTAGCGCCTAAAGTTGTGATCACAAATTTTATAAAAAAAAAATTTGGAATAATATGACGTTGAAATAAAAAGGCGGAGAGATTCATGAATAGGAGCTCTGGAAGCCTATCATGGCGATATAAAGGAGCGGGAGCAAGACTGTGACTTCGAATATCAACGTGCAGTAAATCGAGTATATCTTGAAATCATCAATCGGTTCCAAACGCTTACTGTCTTAACTACATATATATATTCCCAAAATCGCCTAGGATAAAGACCTTTCACTTTCACTTCGTTTTTATGTTTTTTTCGAAAATAAGGACAAATTTTTCAAAGTCATTTTCCAAAAGCAATGGCCGTAAATTTCGAAAAATAAGAAGTTGTTGTAGAAAATACAATCAATAAACTTGAAGGAAATTCTGTCTTGTGAAATTCTGCCTGTGCCTGTGTTTTATTTTTTGCCTTTCTAATAGCGATGAACTGGCTCACACTTTGGTGGAAATTTTGTGTCACATGAATGGGAGATCGGTCTAAATTTTATTTGTTTCTAAAATTTTAAGAAACCGCATTATGCAGTTATAGATTGCGTTCCTTTTTCTTACCATTAAATAAATTTCAGGCAAAACATATTTTAAAACGGTCGAACGAATCTTGACAATGAGTTGTGTGTGATTAGTGCATTTCGTGACTGCTGTGTTATGCGTACAGTATTTTCAGCTATCATTTCAACAATTAACTTTCGAAACTTGTCTTATGTATTTCGTCCAGTTTCTTGTAGCCCTCCATATAAATAGATGTCCTATTTTCTTTAAATGCATCAAAAGTAGGGCAATCCTTTTTTTACATGACGTTTCAAACTCGATAATATTTGTATAGAATCTCTTTTATTAAACACTATACAGACTTTTAATTTTTGCAAACTTTCAGTGCTAAAATGAATTAAACAGATTGTCTTTGTAAAAAAAAAAACAGTCAATTAACTCAAAGTCAAGAGACTACCCGGCTGCTTTAATCACTAAAAAGACTAAAGCCAGTCAAGAAGTCAAGTCAAGTCAAGAAAATATCGAAGCCAACTGAGGACTGTAATTTTGAAGTTAAAGTCGTAAGACTAAGCGATAACTTATATTGAAAGGTCTTAGTTAATTGACTGAGACTTATCTGGCTATAAATTCAAATGACTGCAGTCGTCACAGCTATGCATTCTGTAGTAAAATTCATTTTTTTGTTGTTATCAAATATTTGTTTGAAGAAACTTATTTAAGAAACACTATAAAGACTAAAATCTTAAGCCGAATTTCTTAATTTTTGTTTCATTTACATTTTATTCCTTTTATTTAGGAGGGCTGCAATTTCTACTTAGAACTTTATTTCAATTTATTCATTACACACCAAGTTATATTTCTTAATTCTTCGTATCAGTTAAACAAATAAAAGTTTGTGATTGTAATTTCGAATAAGGTAAATTTAATTAAATATGCTTCTAAAAATCTTACAGAAATAGTGAAAAACCTACTTTCCTGTTAGCCCGACTGTTTTATTGAATTTCCTACGAAGAAAGGCCATCAACACAAAGAAAGGTTAGCAAAATAACGAATAACAAAACGAAAACTAGAAATTATGCGATACTGCAAATCAACTGAAATGATCATTTGACGTGGCCACTTACCGGGCCACGTTAGCCGCACTCCCCCCACTTAGCCCGACTTGCTGCAGGAAGTGGACGGGCCATATGAACTCAATTTATTTTGCCCGCTAATTATTCATCTCTCTCTGGAGTTGGAGAAATTTTTCATTTCCGAGTTATTGCTGGACTTAGAGCTGCCGGCTCTCTCTCGGCTTCGCTCTGCAAGCGTGTTAACTGCTGCGATCGAAAGCGGCTAAACTCACAACACCGCCGGGATAGTTGTCTATGGCCGAGTCTGTAATTGCTATTCAACAAAATGTCTTATCCTGAATGCTGTTGAGTCATACGGCCATGCAAACAGCAAACAGCGAAAATTACCATCGTTGGCACGGATTGCCGCGGGCAGGACGAATTTTCTTCCTTAACTGCCTTTCACACACACTCACACGAAGGTTCGATTGTGTGTGTGGCTAATGTCCATTTCGCATGCGTGAATGCGGCTAATTAAAATAATTAATTGCGGTATGAAACAGAAATACACACACACGCGTACAGAGACTGCATCTAATGGATAAACATCTGGCAAAGTAGTTCACCGACTCGATCGGGTTATGAACTCGCCTGCTAAACACACCCAGCGAGCGAATAAATCTGTGTTCGGTGTCACTCCAGTTAATTACAGGATTACCACTCACACACAGAGACACAGCTCCGGCCAACTAGTTTCGTATCATTTCCATCCGTCGAAAGGATGAGGAGCATAACAATAATTGTTATTTGCGAGTGCGAGCTGGTTCAGATGCATGCGCACACGCGCACATGCGCGCCACAGATACACAGGTCGTCGCAGTCGGATACGTGGCCCGTCGTGGCTCGGCGGGCTTCGCCGTGGCTGCAGCGGTGCGGTGCTCTTAATTTTATGTTTCTGTTCGATAATTATTATTAGTTTGTGTGTCGGTAGATATGTAGGTACATTTTAACGAGCAAAACGATTATAAATGACTTTGTAGATAGATATCCAGTTTTACACCTCTCCCCTGGGTGCGCGCTCGACTTGGGCCCAACTCCGTCCCGGCTCCGGCTTTGGCTCACACTCGACGCTCGACACTCGGTGTCGCTGGTGTCATGCGGGGGGTGAGCATAATTTTTAATTGCGCATCAATTGGACTGCGCGCCGGACTGCGTTGTGGATGCGGTGGACGGGGGTTGGACGGGCGAGATACATTTAAAATAATTTGTGTGCCTCTGTGTGAGTGTGTGAGCGCATTGTTGAGAGAGCGTCATGAGAGTGTCAACAATCAGCGGAAAACTCGGCACTCTATAGTCGACATTATGGCCTGGGGCTGGTGGCGGGCTAATTCACGAGCGTGCTTTCTAAAGTGGCACTTTAAGATAAGGAGCCGGTTGAAGGAGGGGAGACTACAAATCGGCGCTAAATACTTGGCCGGATGTTTATGTTCCAGGAGTTGTTGCTTTCAATTGTTTGGCGAAAAAAATCGTGTTCAAATTTTAAGTTTTCACAGCTCAGAGTCAATGAAAGTTGAAAGTGCAACGCATTCCTCAGGTTGACATTTAAATGCTTGATCGCAGGGCACTCAGGCTCTTCGAAACTTCAGGAGGAGACTTCGAAGAGGCAGGAAACCGTTTAGTAGAGATCTTGTAGATCAAAGAGGGACTTTTAGTTTCTGAAAGAGTGCTCGGTAGACTCTTTTCTCAAAATGCTGTACATTAACCAGTCGTCAGTATTAACTAAAGCCAGGAGCTTAACTTTAAACTCTGTTTTCTTATTTCAAGTGAAATAGCTAAGTACGAGCATACAAGCGGTGTTATCAGGAGGTTTCTTGAATCTTCTAAGAAGCAAGAGAAAATAAATCCTCTTTAAAGAAAGTCTAACAATCATATTATTTTAGACATCTGTCAAAAAGTGCAACCAAAAAAAGAACTGTCTCTTTTTCCGACTCTCCCCTTTTCTTTTACTTTTGTACCACAGTGAAGCACGCTGTAGTTATAATCTATAATTAAACTAACCTTTCAATAATGCAATTTTTTACAAAAATTAATTTAGTTAAAAGTGATGTCGCCAGTTGGACTTCACTATTGTTATGTACTAACAGGGAGAGTGCATGACCTCCGGGTCATCGATTTTGATGAAATTTGGCATAGTGATAGCTCCGCTATAGGATATGAATTTACCCCAATACTCCCCCTTTTCAAAAAAAAAAACATCGCCAATATCAGATCGCCGATATCATCGCCATATATCAGATTAGAACATCGAATTCATTTCTTTTTGAGAATTTTTGAAGTTTTATTTTGAGTCCGAAACTTACCGAACCATAGAATCATGTCTTGAATGTCTTCAAAACAACAGAAATTGCATAGAATACCTTCTTACAGCAGAGGTGTTGATGAGGAAACATTTTGTAACTAGATGGTTCAGTTGGTCCAGTTGCAAGCCGATATCTGCCAGATTCATCTGGCTGACCTTAGAAAAGCTAGAGTCAAGCTTAGACCAAATTAAATTTTTTTTAGCGTTCTTATTTTCTTCTGACTACTCGTTGCATAGATAATACCTAGAATTGACATTGAATTTGGCCGTAATTGGGTGGCAAAGCAGAGGCAACTATACTGTTTTTTGTCAATTAATGAGGACATATGACTAAAGAATTTGGTGTAGTAGTAATGGAACAGACGTCTTTCTGTTGGCCTACTTTTGAATGTACGCATAAAGTTATTCTACGTTTAAATGCTTTGGTGGTCAATTTTAATTGCCTCAAGGCACAATAAACCTTTAAGCATCTGGAGAAGATCTTTCACCATAAAAAATAAAAAGGTGTTATTAAAGTGTTCCGTCTGCGTGAGGCCCTGGTCCACCCCGGACTGTAGCGCCACCAGATAGGATAGGATATTAAAGTGTTTTGACTACTCCTAGTTTTAGAAAAGATATTGAGTAACACGAAAACTATCGTGGACTTGCGTTGGTTGTTAAAAGTTGATTCTACATTTTTTTCTTTGAATTTGTCTTTAGAAGCTTTCAAATTAAGTTTCTTCAAACAACCGTCCGTGTATTTCAGAGAGATTTTCCCTAGTGGCCCGACATTTTTTATCACTCTGCTGGTCCTAACTTTGGTCCTTTTTTGAAAGAAAATAATGAAACCTCCTTACTCCACAGAAATTGAATCTATTTTTTTATAAGCCGCCAGACTTAATTCAACCACATAAATTCGACGTTGAAGCCCACGGACATCTGTCGCCCTAAAAACATCATCGTCCATCTTCCGTTCACCGTCACGATCGATTGCCGAAATGGTTTTCTCTTTCATCAAACTCTAGATCCTGGAGCAAACTCCCACCCCTTGGTGGCTATTCACCACCCAATTTTTTAGATTTCTGTATGAATACAATCAAACAGAGAGAGGGAGGGAGGGAGATCCAGTCCGAGATTTCGCGAAGCATCACGACCTTCAGCAAGTCCCCTCGACAGTTGCGGTGCCTCCCTCCGCCCCCCGTCCATGTGAATGTGTGTAATGGCAATTTTTTCGAAACTTGTTTTTTTTATTTTTTAGTTTCGCTTTGGTTTTTGTTTTTAGTTTCACTGTTTTCCTGTTTTGTTTTTTTTTTAAGTGGCAACGAAGTATGAATCATGCACAAGGATGCGCCGCACTCCACTCGCGTTCACTTACTTTTTTCGAGCTTAAGCGGGAGAGACGTGGAGGTGCTACGCTTCGGACATTACGAGGAGGTGCCTCGTAGATCATCCCCCGAATGGTAGCTCCGGGGGATGATGGTGGTCGATGTGTTTGTGTGTGTTTTTTGCTCTCTCTCTCTCTCTCGTCTATTGTAGTGCTGGTCTGGTGCTGTTTGTGTATTTAACGTAAATGCAATTAAAACTGCATGTACTCGCCGTGTGAGATGGTATAACGGTTTTAATTTTGGTGCCGCTGATGAGGACTGTGCTGGGAAGTTCTATCGTGTCCAGTTGGTGGATTTTTTCATATTTCCGCGCCAAGTTTTTTTGTGTTTTTGTTTTTTTCTGGAGACGCTTGGAGCCGTTCTTCTATATTTTTTTTGTGTGAGTTGCGTTTTTCCCTCGAGCTATCGCAGTAATGAAAATATTTGCTTGAGGGTGTTAGGAAAATGATTACTGTCTGTTGTTGGGAGTCAGAAACGGTTTTTGTTTTTTGTATGTAGCGTTTTTGTTTGTGTTTGGTGGGAGGGGGTAGTAATTGTCAGTTGGAGGCTTTAGTGTGGATCGCATTACTTTTGCTGTGAACACACCTACTGCGGGCTTGTTAGAAGCTTACAAACTATTTTTATATGAAGTTGAAATTAAAGAGTTCTGAAAAAGAATTTGATCTATTTTTTGAGATACATTCGAAGAAGCTTATTTCGTAAATTTTGTGATGTTGTTATTGTCATTAATGCTGCTTAAGACAGATTCATCGAGGTCAATGACAACGAAGCATTTACTGGTTGCGTGTCTAAGACCAACTTTTCCTCAAATTGAACGTTGTAAGATAATTCAATCTTACTTGGAATGATGAATCTGTCCTAAGCTGCATTAATTGCAGTATCAACGTCATCTATGAACATCATCAAATAGTAAAACTTACAAAATTAGCTTCTTCGAATGTAGATAAAGGAATAGAAGAACCATTTTGGTTCAAAAATTCAGTGGTGTGCGCGGAAAATAATGAAGGCTCTAAAAAGCTACAAAAAATCGGCTGCTGGTGAAAACACAAAGTTAAGCAATTACATTGAAAAAAGGACCTCTTCAACGGCCGGATAAATTCAAAGAGCGCTAAAAAATCTCCTAGGCGGTCTTGTCTGCTTCACTTCTGCAGAGGCGACTCTCAAATGGCTCACAGACTCGCTCTAAACGGTAGGGGCTCAGCAAGAAAATGGCAGATTGGTGTCGTAGGCTGATAAAACTTTCAATGAAACTTAGCTTGGCTCCCATAAATCGAGCAGTGGACTTCAACAATGCTAAAAATTTAATTCAACCACCTAAAACGATCAATAAAAAAAAAACTGCAGATTTTTAGGGGCTCCATGACCATCCTACGAGTGGTTTACAGTCTAATTTGCGGACAGCTCATATTACTCGAAGTTTTTTGTGGTTTTGCAGCAATTCGTTTCCATGTGAAGCAGCAAGAGACAACTTGCTTCGCTTTTTTAAATTGCTCGTCTTGCTTTGGGATAGTTTTAGATTCTTTTTTTGTTTTTAGTTTTGTAGGAGGTGATTTCTACTTCATTAACCATTCAAGGATCTGCTAACTTCTAAGCATACAGTCGATGGCCTGATATTCAGGACAAACCAGCTGGACTGTAATCAATTTTAACTTTTGATTTCCTAACCCTTAACTGATGTCGTAGGTTCAGTGGACCCATGTTCAAACCTTGCTTTTATGAGAAGTATTTTGAGACGTAATAATCAAAATGCAAATTGAAAATTAAAACGAATGTTTCTACCGATCATTTTTTAAAAATTGTATTTGTAGTCTATAACCCTCTCATTTTCTTCTACAGCATGAATATCATCTGCTGACAACTTAAAAAATGTGGCACAGGAAAAGTGTCTTAAGTAAAACCCAATTTCAGACCATATAATTTCGTATTGAACGTCTCTACAATAAACATTTTCGGGATCTTTTCCTTAGTTTTGCTGAAGTAAAAAATAAATAATTTTCCTGCAACTGTAATTAGGTGCAACTACGAAGCGTACAGTACCGTACAAAAATGGATACATAATAGGCAGTCTTACGGTTTTCTGTAAATAAAAAAACTCCTTTTTGACCGGGGTTCCCTTTGTCTTCTAGTAAAGAAGAAAACTATAATGGGCCAGTCACTTTTTACAAAAAATTGAAGTCTTTATTGCTGCTAGGCAAGTGCATTTGTGCATAAGGGTGTGATTGACCTGTTTATAAAGTGGTTGGCCCGTTCTAGTTTTCTTTTGAACTAAAAGACATGAGATACTGCGGTTTTTTTGTATTCGACTGAGAATTAATATAAGCATTAAGGACAAGCTCCTAATTTAGCGCTGCGACTCAAAGTTTTGAGGATAAAATGATCTACACTTTTTTCTATTATTGTTTTATCAAATTTTTGAGTTTGTGTTCGAATTTTTCATAAACTATGGATGTGAATAATCTAACTTAGTTATATAATTAAGGAACACGATTTTGGCTTTTGAAAATTTAGTATAGTACTTTATTGAAGTTGATGCCTTTATTTTTAATGAATTCTTTTTTCATGTTGATTGATTTGATTTTAAATGGCCCCACCTTCTAAGTGGGGTTAGATAGACCGCCCGCTCATATCAAAAAATGTTCCTTTTTGGACGCTCTATAAAAAATCATTTTAAACTTTTGGAGCCAACGTTATCTTACTCTTTCCGCTCATCAAACGTGCAAAAATGAATACATTGGGGTCAAGATAAACTTTTGTGAACTTTTACCGTTCTATAGATGCGATCAAAATCGTTGGTATCGCATATTTTTGGTGATGAATTAAGGAAAAAATCAACATGAAAATTAGTCAAATCGGTCGAAAGGGAGTTTTTTTTATCTACAAAAAACCATCAAATCGCCGATTATGAATCAGTTTTAGCACAGTACTGTGTTTTAAAACATATTTAAAAACATTTGGGTCTAATTGGCCCTTCGACTTTGAAAGCGCTCTCTATTTCCACAACGTCAAGTAAGATGATTGTAACTCCTTAAGGCGCAAAAGTTTTTGTGAAGATTTGTGCATTCATTAAAACAAAAAAAATTATCAGAAAAATAAATATATATAATACATTAACTAAATTCAAAAGAAAGCAAAATTAAATTTGGAGTCATAATAATTTTGAAAGAAAACAAGAGATTAGGCTTATATTTTATGGAATTTTTGATGGGCTGAAGTTGCAACTTTGATATATTAAACTGTTTGTACTTCGCTTGGGTTAAGAATCTCTGCAAGTTTTTCTCCTACGCAGAACACTCCTTCTTAATCACAAAAAACAACTAATTGTAAATTGGTCCTGGTGGGATACTTTTTTGCGAAAGCACCAACCAAATTACTCACGCATTCCATACAATCGATCTTTTAGCCGAGAGAACAGTATTAAACTCTTCAGAGTAAGGGTTGGTAAGGTCTTTTCAACACCCAACACATGAAAATCCTGAAAATTGCTTAAATTGTAATGTAACACTCTCCGTTTGGCATATTCTTGCTGAATGTCCGCTATCAGGGACAGATTTTCGAGTGCTTGATTCGACTGCTTATCATTGTTCTACAGGATTTCTTTTCTCTTTCGCTTTAGACATTGGCAGCCTTCTAAGTTTATCGACGCTTCAGTTCCAATAATTAGAGGTTCTTTTAAAAGGTTGATAAGCTCAAGAAACCAACCTTTACCTGAGTGAAGTCGTCATGGTCCTTCCGTGTAATTTTGAGGAAAGACGTTCATTTCTCAAATTCCTCACTTTCGTCACGTA
Organism: Syritta pipiens; assembly: GCA_905187475.1. Taxonomy (NCBI): domain Eukaryota; kingdom Metazoa; phylum Arthropoda; class Insecta; order Diptera; family Syrphidae; genus Syritta; species Syritta pipiens. The sequence continues at coordinate 70,102,453 of LR994571.1, forward strand.
CGCATTTCCACTTACGGTTGCTAAAGAAAAAGAAGTAAACTTTACTTTACTTCGAATTTTAGAGGTAAACAAGCTATCGTTATCGAATTGTAGTGGTTTTCATGTTGTTTTTGCACAAAAATAAATTCGAATTAACGAGGGGACCAAACAGCATAAGTTTCCTTCGTTTTACAGAGATTATTCAGGGGACTGTGAGAATGCTTCTATTTACAGAGGTTACAGAATTATAGAGGTTGGAGCTATCGAGAGTTTACTGTATTAAGTTAATTGCAAGTAAGGAAAGAGTGCTATATGTCCAAATTTGCGTTTCCTTAAGTTTCGGAATCTATTCTCGGAGAGTGTTTTAAGGCACTGCTTGACCTGCTTTTGCTTTCCTAATCCTGGTGTTAAACGTCCACTGAATCACACTCTTTAAAAAAAAAATCTGCTGTAAGATGGAATATCATGCGATCCCCTGCTGTCAAAGAAAAATAAAGTGCGTTTGGGCATTCGTTGCTGCTTAGTCTCGAGAAAAGAGCCTCATCCGTCCGCATCACCCTCTAGAACAAAAATCACGTGCCTTCCGCCGTAAAGATTCATTTGAACCCATTTTTCTCACCTCTCTTCAAATTCATCTCAATCTAAAAGAATTACTCACCCACTCCCGTCTAGTCTGACCACCGATGACTCACGATCGACTCCTACCACTCTCTACGACAGGATCTCCCCGATCTGACCCCAACTGAAAGCATTGCCATGTACTACCAATACCAATTAGCCTAATTTACCAGACATTACAGACGAAGATACTCTTCGAAAATCCGCTAAAACGCTTCTAATCTATCACATCGCAGCGCTTTATCAGCTCAAACTCCGTCGAGACCAAAAAAGGGCACACATTCTCTCTCATCCAACACACACAGACATGTGTCCGTCGGTCGGACAAGGCTCAAGAGACCACCATCATCGTCCCCATTGTCTCAACCTCACATATCACCTCGACTTGCATAAATCAGTAAATATACTTAAGGAGTACACAACAGAAAAAACGAAACAACGAAAAAAAAAAAAACAGAGCAGCAGAAACAAAATCCACAACAGCAGCAGTACATTTATCTAGTATCTAACAGATGCAGTTCACCGGCTGACTAATTACCGCCTCGCACTTTCCATAAAGCATCAATTGGCACTCAAGTGTGTGCCAAGGTGGTCACCACCTATCTCATCAGCCAAGCGTTCCTCCGCTCCTGTCCGTCCGCCTGAAAATTTTGCGCGATTGCAGGAAACCTTAGAGTCGAGGTAGAACAAATTGCGTTTACAAGTAGCTCCGCTCTCCAGCTTCACCTCCAGCTCCATCTCCATCGCCATCTCTGCATCTCCGCATCTCTGCAGTTCCGTCGAAGCCAAACGAGAGTCAGACAGAGAGGGACAGGACCAACACCAGCATCGGTAGGTTCCTCTAATCCACTCGTTTATCAACCTACGGTAGTGGCGGAGGACTGTAGGACAACGAAAGATACGACGTCGGCGTCAGCGTCGTCGTCGTCGTCGTCGTCGTCGTCAGCGTCGACGACGTGACGGTGAGATGGTGTGCGGTGTGGTTCGTCGGTTATCGGTAAAATTGGACCGGTGTCTGTGTGTGAGTGCCTCGTAGTCGAGGAGTTGTACCCTGTCTGGGGGCAATTAAACTCCATCCAGAGCCCTTCGTCATCGTCTTACGGAAGATGGAGAAAATCTACTGCACTCGAGTCTATTCTATGATTACGACGATGAACTTGAATTATGCATGCACATTGAAATGCACTAATTCACATTTGATGTTCGAGTATACCGAATGGTCAATGGGGTTATCCTTCCTCTTGCCTCCTTTTTCCTGCCTTCCTTCCTTATTGGCCGGGAGAGAGAGGAAGGGGCCGAGCGGGTGGTTCTTTGTCGTTTCTCGTTTGTTTTTGGGCTGAGAGTATCGTCGATGGCTCGGCGGTTGTTGATGGTGTTGGCCGGGCCGGTGTTAGGAGTGAATGTTAATTATTTTTTGTGACTCAGATATGAGTAATTATTGGTGGCTGCATTCAAAGTTTTGCCTACGGGGTTTTTTTGGTTTGCAAGAACACAATTAAGACGGTCGCTGGATGGGCGTCGTTGATGGCAGTCGGGTCGCAGAGCGTTCTGCATGAAACATTTTAGACCAAGAAAAAGGACAGTCGATCCTAGACACTGCTAGTTGCAAAAGATGTGATGAAAGATGATGAAGTGACAGTCCCAACGACTGCTTTGCGATTGGGTCTTCTCTACGCTCGAAATTGGTATTTCAATCAGCAGAGCGAACTCCAGAGTCAGGTGTCGCCTTGGCTAGCTGAGATCTAATGATCGAGCTCGCCTTGGATTTCTTGGACTTGCTGATACATGGACTAAAAGGAGCTTGGGTCGATTTTGTTTTCGCATTAATTTTGCCGAAGCCTTTTAATTGATTTTGAGGTGAGTGATGGTCTTAAGACAAAGGAAAGTAACTGTTTGGGCCTTTTAAATTTCTTCTGCGTTTCATTTGTCATCTAATTCGTCTTAGTAGAATGTCGCAGATGCGATTGGAAAAGGCTGATGCTCGCAATAACCTGGTCAGGAAGTGAACTTTCTTACGATCAAGGTGGCTCTCATTTACAAACTAATTTGTGGTTTCGTAGTGTGGCAGTGTAAGTTACTCGATGCTCGATTACTCTACAGTGTAAATTACTCGACTGATTTGCAGTCTACAATGATTTAGTTTTATATTTGTAACCAGGAGCAACATCTCTAGCCGTTTTTAAGTTAGATCATCATCATTAGTGGCGTAACAGACCGTGAAGTGCCAAAGCCTAATTTTGAAACTGTGTTGTGCGCGTTGTAATTTTGACACATGTAAAGGGGCCCTACAGTTGATGGATGCCGAATGGCAAATTGCGAAAACTTTTCGTGACAGAAGTACCAAAGAAGGATTGTCAGCCGTTCGCTGGAGTTGCCAGAACAAATCTATCTTTTGAAATCGGCAATATGTGTGACTAGTTGTTGGTTTAGAGAAAAATCCTCGAACCCCAATGCAGCATTGATGGTAACGTTCAGTAACATTTAAAATCCAATACCTTCATACACGCCAAAGCACGTCGTTTTGGTATCAACCAATTTTCGAACTGAAAAATGAAACCACTTCAGCTGTATTTGTGCTAAAATTTGAAAATTACGACCTCTGCAGGTGTAAGAAGAAAAATATTCCAAAATCTAAAATTTTGAATAAAGAAATTGCAACAGTTCTGATAACGACATTTTTAACTAAATAGAAGGAAAGATCTCGAGTGGTTGTAGAGGAAGAGCCCGAAGAAAAGCTCAAAACTTCTTATAGTTCGGAAATTCCTTTAAGTCCGTGCAAGGCGATACGAGCCAATAGAACTACCTTGTTTCACGCCTTGGAACCAACCACGTTTTGGTTCCAATTTCCCGCGAATTCTCTAATGCCCTAGCGAGACGATCACTAACCGAATCCTTGTCCAGTTTAAAATCCACCGAATCCATCATCAGCTCTGCAGCCAAATTGTCTTCACACTCATTTGAGCCCCATCGCCGGCACGACAATTCGCCGACCTCTCCACGTAATTCCTCCCCCATGGCCACCCGTCACCCCCACCCACCTCTAATCGTCACATGCACCCCCTCACCACTTTTGGCCAAAAACAAAGACCAATTCGCGACTGCGGCAAAACAAAAAGCAAACATTTTTGTTATCCACCCGAATAAAAACGTATTTTTATCACGTTGGACTCGGACGGCGGGCAGCGAGCGGCTGAAGTGGGATTTATATTCGAACACTTTGGGGGTGGAGGGGCTACGATTTATACGAAAATGCACACCCACACACCGGCCACCGGCCACACACTCACACACACGCGAGAACGTCCTCTCTCTTTCACATAACTTCACTTACGGGTGAGAGATGACATTTTTTCTTAGTTTTTTTCTCGTTGGCTCGCAGCCCTCCCCTGGCGCAGTCGGCCACCGTCGCGTCGGCAGGCCTACCACACGCGTGAGGACGAAGTGACCAGACGCCCGCTTCAAGTTCCGCGAATTGTGTCGTATGTGTGCTTATTTGTGAGCTTTCAGGGGTTTGAGGCCTGCTCGTCTACCGACCCACTCCCTCACTCACACTCTGTCGCTGTGTATGTCGTCCTGGTAGACGAGTCTAAAAAACAAAAAAACACGAAAAAACAACAGAAAAAATTGAGGACATTTTTTGCTTTTCTTCGATTTTTCTGCTGCTGCTGCTGGTGCTGGCTGAATCCTGGAATCGTGAATCGTGAATCCACTATGCGCCGCAGAAGGCGTAGGTGCTGCAATGGCGGCTGGGGGGTGACGCTGCTGCTGCTGGTTTCATTATTTTCACTGGACATGACGCATGGATTATTTCAAGTCAAGTTTCAGGACTCCGACACCTTCGCAACGTTCGGTGGAAGCATTTTTATAAAAAGGGTGTCGTTTTAAGTTTTGTTCATTTTTTGGGGGGCTGTTGACGGGCGGTGCCCGTACTCTAAGCTGTGGCTTTGCTCGTATTTCGTTTTTTTTTCGAGAGGGGGCCTCTTTCTCTTATTGGTAATTTGCTGAATTTTTAAAATTAAAGGAGTTTTTTTTGTTCGTGTTGGCAGTACTGGAAAAAAGGAGAGAAAAGTGTGACGGTATATCGTCGTCAAGTTGCTTCCGCCGGATGAGTGATGGAAAGCGGACAAGGGGGCGAATTTTTTAACCGACCGACACTCTGCCAAAGCTGTGTCGATATTTTTTTGGGAGCTTTGTGAAAATCGGAGCCGGGTGGAGTTCAGTTTACTGTGAGCCCTGATGAAGTCGACTTTTGAGACACTTCAGTTTTGTTGGAAAGGTTTAGGTTCGACTGCAGGTGGAGAGAGAGACTGGACTAACAGACTGGAGACTGTTAAAGTTGGTGAGTTTTGAAAAAGTTTGTTTAAGGAAATACATGTTTATCAATGGTTGTGGAGTCAGGGAGGCTTGTTATAAGCCGTTTGGCAAATTAGCCTTCCAAGAAACTACAATGCAGGTAAATGCACATCTGCAGCTTAGCAAGAATTTGTTTTCTATGAATCTTTTCGAATCCATAATCTAATCAGCAATGAATTCTTACTACACGCTACATCACCGACTTTAGGTCTTCCAACTCTCCGTTTTCGAAATATATTTAAATTTTCAGTGCAAATTTCTTAAATTCTTAAAAATGAGTTTGAAACTCAAGCGAATGCTTAATGTCCCCTAATTTTTCAGTATCGATATGACATTGAAACATCATGGGAACATCAATCTTGAAATGTACGTTGCGATAATGAGCAGCGGTTCCGTTACATCCCGCTGTCCTAGCTTTGCTTATTATCAACAGTCGTTTCAAATTTCGTGTTCAGATCTTATCAAAGAAAACTGCAAACTTTTGGTGCAAAAAAAATGTCGGAAGGAAATGTGGTTTGGTGTTGAGATTTTTTTAAAGGGAGAGCCTAGAAAGGAAATCACGAATTGCAGTCAGTCTTAAAAGAAAGTGTACGCATCACTTTGGAGCATTTAAAATCCTCTAAAATAGGGTCTAGTGCTCCGATTTAGACTCCGTTCTTTTTTTTTTAGTATTGGAAAGGTTAAAGAAAGAACTATAAGGTGGTAAACAAAATTATAACTAGGGACTAGGTCTGAATCATAAAGTTATTCTCCATTAAACGTGTCAGCTTACGAGCGAAATTCTCGTCATTTGCGGGAGGTTTTAATTTTTTGCTTTAATATGAAGAAATCTGCGGCTGAGGCTCGTCGAGTGCTCTCAAATACTTGCGGGGAGGCCGCTATTAGTGAAACGACGTACCGAGAGTGGTTTCAACGCCTTAAAAACGGTGATTTCAACGTCGAAGACCGAAATGGTAGTGGAAGAGAGGAGGTTTTCGTAGATGCAGAATTGGAGGCATTTCTTCATCAATAATCGTGTCAAAAGCAATCGAATCAAACGCAAAGCGTCTCATAAATGTATAACCAGTTTATTATAATAAAGCCTTGAATTAAAAAAAAAAAAAAAAAAAAAGGGCCGAAGCAAAGTTGTACACCTAATAATAGAATGGTAACAGTAATAATAATTAGTATGCAATAAATATAAAACTTTTGAAAACGTAATCAATCAGGTATTGCTTCATATGTTCAATGGTAATGTTATACCTTTGACTGCTTAAAAGGGTTTTGTAAATGGAAAAGGATCGTTCTACATCCACCGATGTACCTGGTCAGTACTTGAATCTATGTGCTTACCGTTTCCGGCAATACTTCACTCGTTTCATTGATAATGTTAATTGTATCGTGTAACGTTTTAAAGCCTGGATTATTGCCCAAAATGTTGTTATATTTCTACTTAAAGCCATCTGTGAAGTCACTTGGCATTATACCTCAACGGATTGCATTAAGGATTTATCCTGAGTTTTAAGTTTTCCAATACTGTATATTTTTTTTAATGGTAGAGTCCTTAAACGCTTCTTTGGATTGACGAACTGCTACAGTCGAATTCAGCAATTATAACTTTGAAGACCTTGAAATCTTTACTGTAAAACAGAACAACCTGAGTCCACGATCCCCATCGATTTATTACCAGCTCAGGAGAAAGAGACACATTTGGTAGCTTTCCTTTAAAGATTTTAAGGCGAGCATGTACTCTAGGAAACAAAGTTTACTAGTGCCTCTTTGAAACGCTTGAAGAGCTTTGCCTTGATCATTTAGGACGCAGCATCCATTTACAGCATTCTTAAATCTGTCAAATATAGAATAATTTGTATTCTCCAATTCCTTGCTGTCCACCAAATAGGTACGAATCAGAACTAGATTTTCAAAAATATGCAATAAGTCGGTAAAATGGTCAGAATATGCAAATGTTTATAATCCGGTCTCTAATTATATCAACAACAAGAATTTAACAGAAAGGTTTCCAAAATTACTACATTTTTCTAGAGTTAAAATGTGTAAAACTGGCGTTTTTACCTTTTATGTTAAAACAATTTTAGAAATAGTTGCATTCCACGAACTTTTTGGTCAATTTGGCGAGAATTGTTTGCTGTTTATCCACTAAGATCATTTTTGAAGACATTTTTCTTCTTATCTTCTGTTTACGGACTTACCTATTACGATACTTCCACAAATTACCAATCAGATTAAAGCCTGATTACAGTAGATGATAGTTCATTATCGTTGTCCTCCCATAGAATATTTAAAGAATCTGTTCGCTAATCTAATTTAAATGTTGAACTTAAAGAAATTTTGCTGTTGGATCTGATTCCGCTCAGTTTAGTTTTAGAGTTGCGTTACATCCGTAAAGCACGCTCATCTCAATTCCGTCAGCGTAAAGCTTTTTTATACGCTCACTGAGCAGCATATAATTATGCGTCGCGTCGGCCTCATTTAGAATTCGAACCCATCACACGATCATCTCTCTGCGCGATCGCAAATGTAATCAATTAAAATCATAAATCATTTTATTGATTTATTATTTAAGGAGGATGCTTAAGAGTCCCTGCATCTTTGCAAATAATTACCCCCAGCCACTAATTCTGCCGCACAGCCAATCCGACCGCACCGCACCGATCGTCGTCGTGTACGATCCATCGCACGGGTCCGCGATAAGACCAAGAGAAGAAATCCAAGAGAACGCGATTAAAAACACTAATTCCCCGGTGCATATAAATAATGTTCTCATTTCCCTGCTACAATCTCCGCGAAGGGAAATAAATTAAATATGAAATTCCACATTATAATTGCATGTGGGCGTGGACGCCATGATCTCCTTTTTAGCTCCACACGAGTCGAGCCGAGTCGAGCCGAGTGGAGCGACCCGTGCGGCGGCCCAGAGCCGCCAATGAAATAGGAAAACGAAAAAGAGACGACGATGAGATAAGAAGAACTCCAAGACCTTGATGAGGCAGCAGTCCATTATAATTTCGTTATAATCAAGTGTTTTCCTGCCCGTTGCACCTTGGCCAGCTTTATCATAGCCCCTCTCTCGCACTCGAGGCGCTTCTTATTATGTGTGACTTTGTAATGTAGTGATGGTGGTGGCATCCGGACGGGATTTGTAATTTTGCAATTAAGATCAATAAATCAGGACAATCGAATAAGTTGGCGATAGACGATGTGGGGGTATGCAATTTATGGCGGCGACTGTAAGGCAACCCAACATGGGCTATGGGGACGGAGCCGTAATTAGCTGTAAGATTTATTTAAGTTTCTTCTGAGTTATAGGTAAAGCATGGAAGTGGGTGGAGCTAGACTCTTAAGGTTTCTTTTTAGCAAATCGATACGGAGTTGGCTCGTTCTAAATTTGTATCAAATTTTGATTAAGCGGAAAAGAAACATAATATTTGTGGTGCACATCATCATCATCATTAGTGGCGTAACAGCCCACGAAGGGCCAGAGCCTAGCTTTTCGCGCCTCCACTGTGTTGTGCGCGTTATAATTTGACACGTGTGAAGGGGACCTTCCGGTTCCGAACGGCGAATTACGAAAGCTTTCCGTGACAGAAGTACTCCAGGAGGATTGTCAGTCGTACGCTGGAGGTGGGGCCGTGAAAACTGTTTGTGGTGTTTTTTCCCCGAGCTGTATTCGAACCCAGGTAATCTCGCTTAACAGTCCGATGGACTAACGACTAAGCCACGGCGCCCACATTTGTGGTGCACGCTACAATCAAATTATATAAATAAGCTACTGTAGCGAACATATTGGAAAAACGAGTAAAAATTGAACCAAATTTGTGAATAAAAAAAGTCTAATTTCTGAAATTTTGTACGCATATTAAACACAAATTGTTTCAATTTTTTATAAGTATTTTAGAATCATCCTTTACTCTATTGCCAACATCTGCAATTCGTACATTTTTAGTTTTAACATTAGTCGATTGCGTTTTTTCGAAAGCTCTGACTCTTCATTTATTAATTGTTAGCTAGTTTATATATATAGTTTTAATAAAGCTTCGATTCAGCACACAATAAAGAAATTAAAGAGAACAGTGTTTTTGTTACTTTAAGAGGTTAACCAACATTCATCAAATCATAGTGCACGTATGGGAGCATGAGCAGATGCCGGAAGACTGGCGAAAAGGCGTCATTTGTCCCATACACAAGAAGGGAGATATCACAAAGTGAAGCAATTATAGGGGCCTATAAGACATTGAGTTGTATAAAGATGCGGAAGGCAAAAATCGACAGTGGCTCGGCCACATCGAGCGCATGGACACAAACGCTCCAGCTAAAAGGGTCTTCGAATCCGAGCTTGCTGGTTCGAGGAGAAGAGGGAGACCGAACCTCCAAGGGTTAAATGCCTGTTAAGTAAGTAAGTAAGTATCGGATAGCTTCATAAGCGGAAATCATAATCGGGAAGTATCAATGTGGTTTCAGACCAGGCAAATCAACAATTGATCAGATCTCCACCCTTAGGCAGGCAATGAAAAAATGTCTAGAATTTAACATTCCAACATACCACCTGTCTATAGACTTTAAAGCCGCCTACGATAGCATAGCCAGGGTAGAACTATATAAAGTTTGAGAGAATTCGGCATCCCAAATAAGTTAATAAGACTATGTAGGCTGACCATGACCAATATTTCAAGCCAAGTTAAGGTAGCCGGATTGCTGTCCAAACCCGTCAAAATCTTCAATGGACTCTGACAAGGTAGCGGAGCACGAATTTGAAACCGTGCAATCCTTCAGCTACCTAGGGTCAGTAGTAGTCGCGGATAGTAACATGGAAGAAGAAATACGCGGGCGGTTACTTAAAGCCAACAACACCTACTACAGTCTTGTAAGGCTTCAAATTCAGAGATCTTACCATGAATTTAAACTGCTGCTATACAAGGCACTTGTATTACCAGTACTCACATATGGATCCGAGGCTTGGTTGTTTAGCCAAAGGCACTCTGACCTCTTCGTCGCGTTTGAGAGGAAAGTTGTACGGAGAATTGTTGGCTCCATACGTGAGGAAGGACAATTCCGGAGACGGTATTGTTGTATAAAATCTACCTCGGAGCAGATGTTATAATGAAAATAAATCTCAGTAGACTCAGGTGGGCTGGGCACCTAGCTCGTATGAGCGAAGAGGAGCCTGCTCGAAAAGTATTTTGTGGTAGAATTCATGGTACAACACAGCGACGCAGACCGCGCTTGCGCTGGAAGGAACGCGTAGACCAGGACGCCTGAAGCCTTGGGGTGCCCAACGCGATGATGATGATGAACATTGGCGACAAGGGTTCGTTTGATACATATTGCAAAGCATAACAACCTCAACTAAAGTAAATTACGAAACTCCAGACAAGTAAAGTAATATCGAACCTTTTATTCCGAGCAGTAATTTTAAAGCATACGCGGACTGTAAAAAAACATTTTTTTGTAAATGATATCCAACGAGAGGCAATAAAACCTCTATCCATCGTAGTAGTTGGAGTGGAAACTTATAAAATCCTCATGTTATTAATTAGTCCTAAAACGTCCAGTAGGAGATCTTTTGAAAACGAACTACTTAAATTATTGCTGGCCTATTTTGCTCCAAACAAGAAAAAAGAGAAGAGCCATATAAATTTAATAAAATATATCAAGAAGACGGCGAATCGTTAAATGATTTTACTGTGCAGGAAAAATCTGCAGATCAATCGTGCCGACTTGGAGATTTCGTAAGGGATAGCGAAGATGACCATCTAGCAAAGTCCAAATCTCTCATCCTCGATGATGGACAGATTTATGGTTGGAGTTAAAAGTGATAAGATCCACATCCTGATACATGAATCTTCGAAAAAGTGTGTTAAAAACTAGAAACTTCGCATAACTCAAAAATGTGCTGCTATTTAACCAATACAATTCGATATATTACCAAAATAAAAAATATTTACTTATATTTTTTATACAAATTCTCAATTTTTTTTCCAGCACTCATACAGGATTGTAACTTGTAGCAGACGCTAACAGAAAAATTAAAAAGTTCATTTTTGTTTAAAACCAGGACTATAAACGAATATCAGTGATTCAAAATTTTAATATGACTTTAATGAATGCGACGTTATCCTCGACGTTCATTAAAAAACGATCATACAATTTAAGACATAAGGATAAAATCAAAAGATTTATTTCTTTTATCTGATTTTTTATAACGATTTTTTTTATTTCTTTGGACAATTTATATGTAAAGTTCTGCTAGACAGTCTGAGTGAGTAAATAATCAACTGATTAAATTTTAAACTCATATTTGCAAAAATATGTGTATAGTTTTTGCTCTCGGTTCAGCTTGAGCAACTGATGATTTTAAATTATCTATTCTTAGAACTCTACAGTAAAATTTTTTGAAGATGACTTCTTCGAACATTTTAAAAGTTTCCATTTCAGCAATGTGCATCTCCTATCTTCACCTTAATTTTTTTTTTTACACTTTCGTCCAATATTCCAAAAAAAAAAACATGATTCAACCCAATTTTGTTGACGTTATTGTAAGTTTTCGAATACCTGTCCCCACGTCTGACACAGAAACAACCTCCGTAGGCGACTTTCCCACCCGAACCACGAGTAGAATTCCAACCTCCACTCCTGGTGATTGAATTCCTTTCACCCAGAACTGCGAAGTGGTTTTGCATCCCAGCAACAAAATTAATCGCTTCTCGATCGAACTAATGAAACCATTACATGTCATAAAGCAACTTTCCTCATCCCCTCCACAGGACTCTCTCCACCTCCCCCACACTCGACCGTAATATCTCATGAATCTGCTGCATCTCACTCCTTTCAAAATATGACCGAAACTTTCAACTCAAATAACTTAAACACAATATTTTCAAGAATATTGTGCCCTCATTCGATCGAACCCACTAATTTAGGTTCGCCTGTCAGTCTTTCGGAGTAAACTTTTGATGGTTATATTCGGAAAAATGTTTTAACTTTGAAAGTTATTCTATGCGTCCGTCCGACCCCCAAGCCATCGGATGGACATGAACATGGACACGAATACGGACACGGACACGGACAAGTGAATGAATGGACACACATACACTTGAGTTTACTGAGAACCGAAACCCAGAACCGAAGCCGAAGAAGGAAGAAAAGCGGCAACGGGAGCTGGGGCAGGAGCAGCAGCATCCTTCGTCTTTCAAGACGAAGAAGAAGATGAAGCAAACTTTTGCTGAACTTAATTAGTGTTCAATCAACAACAAGTATCCCATCACCATGACTATGAGAAAACGAGAGAGGGTGAGAGAACAAGAGGTCCTTTTTTGGAGAGGAAGGGTGTTCATTGGTATTGTGGTATTGCCCAAGAAATGCACATACGGCACAATATCCTTGGAGGTTATTTTAGTTTTCCTTAAGAAAATTGTTTCTTTAAAATTTTCGAGAAAATGTTTTTGAAAATTAAAATGCACTTCCAGGAAAACCTAATAAATGCATTTTACCTTTCAGCTGGACATTGAGTGAGTCTGAAGATGGGCACGTCGAGGAGAGTAAGAAGAGATTTTCTGAGGGTTGGGGATGTGGCGGGTTTTTGATGAGGGGTGCTTTAAAGCGGCTGGAAATTGAAACCTGCGTCTAGTTTGGGGTTGTTTTATGTGAGAATTTTCTTAGAAATGAAATCTTTCAGTAGACGGAGATCACAGGAGAGATGACAGCGCCTGGGTTTGAGTCTATACAGGGGTTACCAAGCAATGCGCTTGTCAAAGACGCATGGCAAACCTTTTTTCGTAATGAATTTAAAGTCAAAGAGTGATTGCTAGTGAACTTAAAGTCTATTCAAATTAAAAAAAGTTATTATTAGTTTCAATTCAAGAATAAATAGATTATTGTAAGATAAACTAATGGCTCTTCTTAAATAATACATTTCTTAAATTAGAGAAGACAATGTCAGTACCCAATGGAAGCAACAAACAAGTGCATGACAATGTTTTTCCTTCAATTACTGTTTTCATTTGTAAGTAAAATGTCGTCCTACTAGTTATGAAAATAATTTAAAGTTACTAAAACAAGTGCATATTAGAATAATTTTGCTAAACGGGAAAAAATAAAGGGAAATGGTTTTGGAAGCGAAGATAAACATTTCACTTGGAAAATAAAATAAGGGCTAGGCTAAGCCAGCATTTGAAAAAGTATGCTCAACTCTTTTTTTATAAGGCTAGGGTTGCCTGATTAATCGAAATTTCAAATTGAGTTTCATTGGAACCTTGTAGATTATTTTCACTGCCACAAAACAGCGTTAAAAATAATAGTAAAATTTTTATCAAACAGCAATTTAGAATTAGCGCTACATTGCACAATTTTCTACGTTTTGCCGAAAAAAAAAATGTTTTCTCATAAAATTTGTGGCTGCAAATACTGGAAAATAAGAAAAATTCGTAAGTTTACGTAATTGAAACAAAACATACTTATTCCCTTCAAAGTAGATATGGCAGATCATCTACAAATTTTGATTCCATGGCTTAATAGGGTAGATCGGATTGAGTTGTATCAAATTGTCTAGCATGCAAAAACACTTTAACAGACAAAGAAATTCAAACTCAACCTGTTTTAAAAAAGTAGTAGACGATACTTATTGGGAACATTTGGCAGAAGGTCATAATAAGAGGTCCAAGCTCGAGATAACGTGTCCTGATTAAACCTTTTATGCCCGATGTTGCCTATAGCCCACATCGCATGTTTGAGCTTCTTCCCATAACTTTAAATTTTCTCTAAGAGGACTTATTCTATTTTGACAAAAAAGCTTGATGAAAATATCAATTGGGACATATTTTTTTATAAGTATTGCTAGGGATCACTTTGTAGCTGATTTCGGTTTAGTGTACACTTAAACAAACCTTAACCGTTTCATGCCACATTGATTCGGGCATGAAAGGGTTAACAATCTCCGCGAGCTCCAAAACATATTCACTTGATCTGAAAGGGTGTTTTTTTCTAAAAAGTATTTTTTGAGTTTATTTTTTAAGTAAAATTAAGAGTGCTCATTATTCTTGAGAGAAGTGAACTCTTTGACTCAAGATTCTGTTAGTTGAGGAGACAAAAAAAAATGTGATGAACGCTTTCACTTTAACTCTAACAAAAATAGATTTTCGTCGCAAAGAAAATTGTCTTATTAAACAGTAGATTCAACGTTACGCTCCGGCGTTTCAGAGCAATGTTTCAAACAAATTTTTAAGAATTATTGGAAAAATATTTCTTGAATTTTCGACAGTATGTGGACGGTAAGAATACATCGCTGTTTTAGCTGTGGCTGACGTTTGAAGTCAGCTTGAAGAAGTCAGAAGCTAAGCGCTATGGCATCAGTTAATGCCTCGAATGTGATCACAAAATGGTTGGAATGTTTTGCTCACCAACATAAAAAAGGTTAAAATATCTTTCGGGGTTAAAATTTGATCTCAATTGGTTTTGGATAAAAGAAAACACAGCTGTTAAAAATGTGTAATGAAAAGCAAACCAAGGAAAAATATTGAACCAGCAAGAATCCTAAACAGAGGCTCAATGCCTGTATTAAATAAATACTTTTTTGAATGTTTTAACCTTTTACTGCACAAGCAGCCATATGTGGCTAAAACGCCATTTACTAAAAATTCGCACTCACTATTGGAAAAATATCATTATTGGTATATTTTGATACATGTGTGTCAAAAGGTATTAACAATTAAAAAATAATACTATTTTTTTTTGTAGTAAGCTATTAATTTTAGAAAATTAAATGCAGAAATACACATTTCTAATTTTGTTTGTCATAGCATCACGGTACGTGCGGTAGAGGGTTAAGGTATTGTAAAAGTGAATCCACTGTTTGGGCTGATTGGTCAATTTCAAAAGATTGCAACGACTAAAAAAGAAAAGAAAAAACTGAAAATTATGGCAAACAAGTGCATGGAGAGATTACAATTTGAATGGAGTAAGATGAATTACAACTAGGCTCTGGCCCTAAACGTGCCACTAAATGTGTGCAAGGAAATGCCTTAATCATTTTGTTAACTTTAATCGTTTTTTTAGTCTTGATAAAATTTAAAGCCAAATACTCAACGTAAAGTCAAAGAATGCAGTCTCAACTGAATTTGGTAACAACTGCATTCATAAGATGATCCATTATTAGTCTGCGGTCAAGAAGCAATCACAAGTTACAATATTAACAACATTTTTCAATTGATTATTTCGTTTTAAAATTTATCGCACAATTTACAATTTATGGTACAGAGATATGATTTTTAATCTACTGAAGATTTCTCAAGATTAAATTTAAAATAGAAAAAAAAAACACTCAATATAAATAGAAGCAAAATTGTACCTAAAAAAATTAGCGCAAACTAAAAGAAATGTAAATAAATAAAAAAAAGTAAGTAATATTTTCGACTCTCTGACTTCGATTTTTTAGACCTTTGCCTTTAAGTGAAGCTAAAATTTCAACATTTCTAGTTTTTCCCGGGGCAGAGTCAAAAATCAAACTTGTGAAAAAAAATTTTCGAAACGTGCCAGCAGAATTTCCAAATTCGCCCTGCCAACATTCAGTGACTTGATTTTCCAAAAAGGGCACTC
Organism: Syritta pipiens; assembly: GCA_905187475.1. Taxonomy (NCBI): domain Eukaryota; kingdom Metazoa; phylum Arthropoda; class Insecta; order Diptera; family Syrphidae; genus Syritta; species Syritta pipiens. The sequence continues at coordinate 70,117,990 of LR994571.1, forward strand.
CGAACCTAATCAACAACGGCGACTGGTGGCTCAAATTAGTCACTACTTAAACGTTTAACGCTGTAGGTAAAATTAATTAAGCAACATTCAAAAAGCAATTTGAGCGAAGAGAACTGCCCGAAAAAGGTCAAAAAAACACCAAAAGAGAGAGTGGGAGAAAAAATCAGTCTCCAATTGATTCTCTTTCGACAGAGCCTCGTCTATGTACAGCGCAAGGTGCTCTTTCGAAGAGAGCCCGCTGCACTCGTGCAATTGAAACGCCGGTAATCGCAGAAGAGCACAAAATCCTAACCCACCCCAATGTAAAACCCGTTTCCGAATACGGAAGACGACAAGCCGGGTGAGAGCGCCCGAGTCCTCTCTACCACTGCAAAACTCTCTTCGCAGCGTGTGTGGGGGTGCAAAGCAGGCACATGCTTCGTCCGCCCGACGTAAACGTAAAAGGGTTTCTCTCAGCGCGGCGGTTCTTTTTTGGCCTTTTCCTCTCTGTGCAAAACCTGAATAGGACGTAACCCACTCCCTCAAGGGGATGGAGATGTGTCATGTGTGCATCGTGAATACTCCTCCACGTTCTCTTCGAAAACTTGTGCCGTCGTTAGCGTTGAATTCCACGAGTAAAACGCGCCTTTGACGCCGCTGTGTGCTGCACAAGCCAACAGCCAGCAGCAAGCAGCCGAACCACTTTCTGCGTCTCTCCGTGTGTATGCGACACACACCACGGAGAGAAGTTGTTATTATTTCTGTGGGGTCTAACGTTCGTTTGGATATCGTCGGGCAGTCAGTTTACGAGGCTTCGCCATAACGAACGGTTGGGGTGTCGGGTTTTTTTCTCGTCGTCTCTCTAATTGCGGTCTGATCATATCGTGTATTATAAATAATTATAGTTTATGCTTAAGATACTTACTTGTCATTTTCAAGTCGTTAATTTTAAATTAATTCACATTAAAACGGAAATTGCTCATTAGCCCAAGACAAGCGACACTCTCGATGTATTTGTGCAAAAATATCCATGGTGTTTAAAATAATAAAGAAAAAATAAGTCGTAAAAATATTTAACAAATGAAAAAAGTTTTAATTTTTATTCATCAAACAAAATACAAAAAGTTTACGTAAGAAATTTATTCGTCTAATTGAAGTGCAATTGCAAAATTTATGGTAAATGTTTTTTTCTGTTCTTCATTTCTTTGAATTTGTTTATAACACAAGTGTGCTTAATGGAAAATGAAAAAAAAAATATGAAAATGAAATTAAAATAATAATTCCAGTGATTAAACCACGAGTTCTGCTAATTTGGATGTTAATGGCGATGGCGACGAGCAACTCGAGAGCCTCTACAAGAAACCTCGCTTATTATTAATAAATTCCAATTTTATTTGTTGTCGATAATGCGAATTGTTTTTTTCCCTCTCGGAGTTGCATGTTGTTGTAAGATTAACATACGAGTACATTACCAGTGACAGATGACTTTGAGTGAGTGACTTTGGGGGAGGCTGCAGGGTATTTAGCAGCTAGAGTGTGTGTGCTGGCTTTGGCTGGGTGTACGAAGCCTGGCTTTGACATGCAATCCTGGGAAAGGCCTTTGAGTGCAATTTTTTTTTTAGAATTTGATGCTTTTGAGCTGACGTTTTATTTTTGCTTCTCTTACAGCCTTCATTATAGATGGTGATCTTTTCGATTGATTACTAGTCCTTGTACCAAGAACGACTTGTCAGTTGCTTTAAAAATCAGAAAATCATGTTCTGTTAAAAAGTTTTTCGGTCTCAATGTAAATGAACAAATTTGCCTTTTTTTAGAGCCTTTTGAGTATTTCTACCAAATCAAAACGCTGGGATTTTTTTTTAAGTTGATTTTTTTTTCCACGTCAAAATAAGTCCCAAACTCTTCAAACCGTTTACATTCCTCAGTTCGACAAATTTATGAATAAAAGCTTCGCAGTGCTAGATATCACTTTTCAAAAGTCCCTCCCCATTTCAGCAAAAAAAACTATATTTCGACGCCCATTTGAAAACCGGTTTTAGAACCACCCAAGTAGAGAGGTGATTCATAATTTTGCTGTCGTGCTCCATCAGTGGCGCAAGATCGTTTACACGATAACAATTAGTTTTCAAAATTTCCCAATACTTCCCGAAAATTTGTCTTGTCCACTTTGAGACTTACCTGGATAGATTTTCCAGGACTGCCAAAATTAGCTCTTTTTGTGGTTAAATTTCAGAATTTGCTTATTGTTCGGAAAATCCTTATTTAGTCTTTGGCTTAGTCGTCCTCTTAAAACGAGGTCTATATAAGAGATATTTGGATTTTGGAATTGCTCGGAAAAGCCTTACTTAGTCCTTGGCTTAGTCGTCATCTTAAAAGGAGGTCTATATAAGAGAGATTTGAATTTTGGAAAATATCAATCGTGTCCAAAGTTGGTAACATTACGTACCATAACGTTATCCTTGTGGAAGCCGACGGTTGTGATCTCTTATGATCTCTTTTACTTTTTTTGTGTCAAAATTTGTTCCATGGAAACAGAGAGATTTGATTTCAGATGACAGATGACAGAGGATACACCTTAACGCTCACTGTACTACAAAATATTGGACTTTTTCAATTTTATGTAGATAAAAAAGCATTAAGAAATCTATCACTAAAAACACATCAAAAACTTTTTAAGGGATTGTTTAAAGTTCTTCTTGCATTTTTCAAACTCTAACAACTCATTTTTACTCGATTAGATTTTATTTCAATTATTTCTCTTTACAAGGTTTTAGGTCTTACTAACTGCCGCAATTCAGCGCAGGCTCACGTAGACCATTTGTTGGCCCATTGTGCTTTACAAAAAACACACAAAATCAAATAAGAACGCTGCAAAAAAAACTTATTTTGTTTTTTATGACTTTTAATTTTTAAATTGTACCATAGTAAGTAAATACAGTGCATTTTCAAAATCTCTTAAGAAAAACCTCTGTAAATTGAAGAAAAACTTTTCAATTTGTCTCTTTCATTAGCTCGAATTTACTTCATACCAATTTATAAACCATTCTTATTCGAAAATAATGGCTTTTTTTACCTCTATAACTCGAAGTTAAGTTTATTTGTTTTTCTTCAACAAATTTTGTTTGCGAAAGATATTTTATTCTGAAAACTCCGTAATTTAATGTTTTGCACTGTTCCGATGAATCTCGAATTATCGAGAGTTCACTGAGTTTTAAAAAATTCTCTGCTAGTATCTTTTGTCGTTTTTTAGAGTAATTTCGTAGAATTTATAAAACTTAATTACTTCAATCTAAATAAGAAGAAATACCTACAGATTCCTGATCTGATAACTAGCTCTTTCTAAACAGGATCTCCTAGTTTCTTTTAGTTTCCCTTTCTTTCAAATTGCATATATCATCGCTAAACAAAATTCGCTTATGAAAATTGGGATCAAATTTGCGGATTCTGGAAGCGTTGTTCAGGCGTCAGTCTATTCATATTGAAATGCCAAATCACTTCTAAAAAAAGCACCCTATACTGCAGAGTATAGAAATGTCTTCACCATGACTTTAGTCTTAGGAGTTCGCCTTGACGTCCAAAAACTACGGAAATCTCATGGATGCTACTGCCTGTGTAGTCGTAGACGTGTAGTCTTTCAAGTAGTTTCGACTTCCCAGGTGGTGGTTTAGACCACTGTCTATATTTCCATGTAGAGATCTTGCCGCTTGTTTTAAAACTTGCATCCTGGCCTAGTTATTATCATGTTTTTTTTTTTTAAAGGAGAGCTACCCCAGTTTCGAGCATCCGCATTCAAGATTACACCACACCATCGTATCGAGCCAAACTATGCTGTTTCGTTCGGAATTGTTTGAAGCATCTTCGGTATCTGTTGTCCAACATGTATATTACTATTTGTATATAATTCACATGCATCTTCAACGATTTTATTAACCACAATATTTTCAAATCAATTTGGTCTTAACTAATTTCGGAATTTCAAAAACGTAAATTAAAAATTTTAAGTTTTAAATAGTTTTTTTTATGGACAAGCTAATTATTTCTTATTGACCCTCTGTCACGGACGTGGTAACATGAGAGATGCCATAAAACTACCGAACGTGTGTCGTGCGTATTTTTCAAATTTTAACTTCGGCATTCCTTGCATATGCGTATGTAATAAGTTATTGAAATAGGTTGTAAAAATAGTAGTTAAAAGTGAAAAAGAATTTTTTTTATATTAAAACCTGTCAAAAAGGTGCCTGGTGTAGATTTGCAGTGCAAATTAGGCCATGTCATTGGAAGATGGCTAGTTAACTTAGTAATTTTTTATAAAATGGTCTTTACTTTTTAATTTAGCAATAAAAGTTTTAAATGAATGAAATTTGTAGTTACTTTTTGCAGATACTGTGTTTTCTTGTGACTCTCAAAATCGATTCTTGTGATTTAGATAAAATCCTAGTTATGCTTGAGTTTTTTTATGACAAAATTGTTTTTTTTTTACGTCTAAAAGCTAACACGGTTGACGAGACGAGCTTTTGTAGAACTCAAAAGTTTTTTTGTGGAGTTCAAAAGTTTTTTGTTTTTGATATCATTCTGCCAATGCCGATGATCACGAGTCGTAGATAAGAATATAAAGCAGTTACCCGGGAGGAAAACTACGAAAAGTGAAAACAAAAAATCAGATCGGGGTCATAGTTTTCGTTTTTTTTTTTTAACTTGTTGTGTATTTATAGGTACGACAAAAAATCCTTACAACATTTCACTTAATAAATGCAAACTACAATCATAATTGCCTTTGACGTGCAAACAAAATATTAAAATTATTCTATTGAAAAAAGGTTTTCAATCTGCAATTCTACAATCTGCGGGAAAAAGTTAAGGTTATTGACTAGTTTTAAGAAATTTTTAATCATTGGTGGCGTAACAGCCCACGTTACTCTACAGCCCAACTTTTCGTGTCTCCACTGTGTTGTGCGTGTTATAATTTGACACATGTGAAGGGAGTAAGTAATTTTTAACTACTTATTATAATTTTGGTACCTATCGAAAATTTTACTTCTCGAAGTTTGCTTCCTCAGAGTTTTAAGTTTTAATTTTTTTACACCTCCAATATTCGAATTTTCAGATTATAAATTAAACTTGAAAACGCAACGTTTTGTTTTTCTACTTACATAGGGTGGTAAAAGGGTTTCAGTGGTTACGGGGTTGTAAAAAATCACCCTGGAGTTGTAATTAGCTCAGTGGCTTGTGGAAAATGAATAAATAAAATTATAGTTAACATTAGCCAATTTCTTTTTATAAGGTAAGTGTTTGATATTCTTTAGTTTAGTCACAGGTCAATACAAATTCTTAAATCTGTAAGGCGTGGCGCATTCTTGCTGCTTCATAAGAAAAAAATCTATATTTTTTTGGGCTAACTTCGCTCCTTTTCGATGATCTGTATCATCACTCAGCTGTCATTATTATTAACTTGGTACCATTTAAAGACAACGCATTTCTTGGTTTCTTTTTGCTGGTTTAAAGCTAAATACGACGTTTAAATCTTCATGTAATCCGTTTCCCGTTTTGCTGATAAAACAGCTCAAATCAACACATTCTCCATTCTACTTATTATTCTTAGAAAGATTCTCAGATTATCAGGAATATACTGTGAATTTTAGATAATTCGAATTCCATAAGACTAGTGAAAGAAGTCGAATTACAAAGGTTTTCGAATTACGAAGGTTTCAGAATAAAATATTTTTTGCAAACGAAATTTGTTGACGAAAAACAAATAAACTTGAGGTAAAATAAAGGCATATTTTTCGAAGTAGAGAGGTTTTCATGTTGTTTTGCATATGGTTAAATTCTAATCAACAGAAGTGACAAATTGCATACGTTTTCTTTGATTTACAGAGGCTTTCAAATTGTTCGAAGTATCGAGAGTTAGTGTACGTTACAAAATGCGTATTCTTCTTAATTGGAAACTCGTGTCTTATTCATGTCTGTTGCATTGTTCCTCATATTTTTATCGAAAAAATGCAATTCCGTTATAGAATGCCTTTAGTGTCAGCGCCCTTTCTTTTCAAAAATGCAATAAAATAAACAAAATTAAATTGTTTCAATATACTTCAGCTTTAGTAAGAGAAAACATTTCCTTTAATTTTGGAACACAACGTCGTTAAGAGGTTACCTTGGCTGGCTTCGCGTACCGCATTCTGTCACTCAAACTTTTCAAGAATTTGTTGATGGCTCAGGCTGCAACTCACAGATTGCTAGGAGGATATTGGCCTTAAGTGCATAAATCGTTTCCAGATTGTTAGAATAACATTGGTCCTTCACGGTTCACCACAAAAAAAGGTCTAGGGAGGTCAAATCGCAGCTCCGAGGCGACCAATTGACATCTCTAAAAATCGCTGCTAAAATGATTTTCTTTTTTTGCCGTACTGTTTGGGCACTCGCTCTGGAAATAAGTCAAGTTCCTGTTTCGAGGAGGAAACAGCTGCCGCTCTTAAAATAACATATGATTTTAAATAAAACCATAAGATGGCCCACCCTCTTTTAATTGCATCGGTCTTCATAGTTTCATTCTAGACGAAAAAATGCAGAATTCTTACAGAATCGTTTTAGTGTCTATTATTTCATTTTACTATTTAAATGTATTTTATATGTCTGTTTGCTGCTTTTAATACAAAGTATTTTTTTTAATAAGCCAGCTGTGTTCTAATACACTCAACTCTTGCTTTGCGCGGGGTTAAGGGAATTAAAAGTTCAGTGCAAACCGGAACCATGCAAAAAGATTTTTAAGTGTACATAGATGTATTTTTAACAGAAAACCCATAGTGACCCTCGATTCTTTGGAGGAAAAACGTTAAGTCGCGCAAATCGAAATTGGGTAGATATTTGAAAATCGCGCAAAGCTGCAACCGCGTAATACGAAGGATGAGTGTAATGGATTTTAAGGCCCGAGTCGGACTTGTTACTTGATTTTTTTTCATCCATTCTCCTCTGAACTGCATTTTAGTTATAGAAAGCAGTTTATAATTGAAAGTGATATTTTGTTCAATAAAATAATTTCTGAAACTGCACCACTTACTACAGCCATCAAAATAATGTTGAAATAGCACTTGAAGTTTAAGTGGACCATCTGTTGGTTTGCGATGGCCGCTTCTGCGCAGATTTACCCTGTGGCGATCGAGAAACTATTTTCTATGTTTATAAGGTCATAAAACTGTAGGCCTTAGAAATCAAATTACCATTTCTTTGATGGTTTATGTTTATTTTACCTGTTCTCCATGTTCGGGTAAATAGTTCTACGCCATTTATGAATAAAATGAGATGTTTCTCCAGTTGCCTTTAAATTTTTTGGCAGCAAAAGGACTACAGCCACTTTTTAGATGCTTTACAATTGGCTTTACGTTTAAACTTATAATTTTTTTTAATTATATGCCTTGTTTGGGAAGTAGACGGCCGTAGACATAAGCCCCTGGCCACTAATGTCCTATCCACTAAACAAAATACAGCTGAAGACGATTCTTTCCCGCCAAATAAAATCTATTTGAAAAGAAATTAGATTTCATTGACATGAGCCAAGCGGGAATTCTCTAGATTAACACTAGTAGCAATTTATTTATTTATATCAAGTAGGCTATAATAATAATACTTATAAGTTAACATCATAGTGTCATAGTTTTAAAAAGATTCCATATGAGCTACCTTTTTCGATGTATTTTTTTAAACAACAATATGTTTCACTTCATTAGAAAATTTATGTTTTCTATGGTCTTACAAAACTGCACAATGCTCAAATGCCAATTTTGTAGGATCGAACAAAACTCAAGCTGTCAGATTTTCCCCTAAGCTTATTTTTTTTTTTTTTGTCGAATTTGTAGAGATCCTTTTGTAAGTAAATTTTGAAGAACCCTCAAAGACGTTCAATGAAATTTGATATTCTTCACGTATTCACGGAAGCTTTTTAGAATTCCCACAATTTTATTACGACTGCAATAATCTGTAAGAACTTTTCTTGTCATTTCATTTATTGATTGGGATGTACATAAGAAAAAAAAAATTATTAATGAAAACCAATTCTAGGATCCCGGCCAAATTTATTTATTTCCAGTTTTGACCTTTTTTCGCCTAAATCTTCGTTAGCTTGTTCCCACTTTTTTCCGACCTTATAATTCACTCAATTTCTTTTTAAGCTTTTTCCCACCGCATTCCACGCATGCCACCCCTGAAAAAAGTCTAAGTCTTAACCTCTCCTATTTAATTTCCACTCCTGACCATTTTTGCATGTGCACAAATCCATGAAATTAATTTTTATGACTCATTCACTTTTAATTCAACCGATATTCAGGTAATTTTCATTCACATTTAAATATCGCTCATTAGGTCTCAAATTTTCCTCCTCCAATGTAAACGTCAACGTGTTTTTTTTTTTAGTTTTTAGTTTTATCGTTCGCATTTAATGCAGCGTCGCAACGCACGGACACACGAGTCAACTCGTAGAGCACCGCGTGAAATGAAAATCAAACGACGCCAAAGAGACGCGCTCACCAAACAAAACTTCGGTCTTACGCTCGTTCGGCGTAATTTTCATATTCGAAGATTTTATTTCTTGTCTTAAACGTTATCAATTAAAATCTCAATTAACCCAATTATTCGTTTAATTTTTTTTTGTAACTAGTCGATGTTTGACGTTGTGTTGTTGTGCCGAAGGTGTTTTCGGGGTTCGTGTTTGGTGCAAAGGCTCGTTTGGATGGCGTCGAAGACGTTGGGGAACATTCACTTTGTTTTTGCATGCGGCGTAGAGTGGTGGTTGTTGAAGAGGTAGTCATTTGTTGGGGGTGAAGCAAAATTTATGGGATTGGGTTTCTTTTTTGGGAACATTTTCGAAGTGTTTAGTCAAAAAATGCAAGTTGTCCACTTTTTTCAAATGATTATAAGCGTGACTTTCAGAAAAAATGCAAAGGGAAATATTTTTTTATTACTATCCTTACTTCAATTTATTAATATACTTAAAATATAAATAAACACAAGTTGAGAGACCTTCGACTCAGGAATTTTTTTTAAGTTTTCTGCATCTTTAAAAAACAGCATCATTGAGACAGTGTATAATTTCATGTGGAATGCGTGAGAACCTGAAGGGATATTTCCAAACGGTATTTTTTATGTAACAATCGCCGAAAATTATATCAGTTGGTCGATTTTCTTCATAGGAATGTAAAAAAGATTGTCTCTATCACAGACATTCTCATATTCCTCGTTCTTTTTTAGTCTTCAGTGCTCTACTGAAGTGACAAAGTGAAATGAAATCTGCATTGAAATTTTTCGAAGGCTCATCTCCAGTGACTGGAAAAGATTTCTAAAAATTCAGCAAAAAAAATTCTACATCAGAGAAGAAAATGTGACACTGTAAAATTTACGGCTTTATTCCACAACTTACAAATTTAGTAGCTTGGATATCGTTGGCAACTTGAAGGTTGTATGTGCAGTTTATGAGATTGAAGAAAACGGCCATGATGAAATGAATTCCATGGTTCGTAAGAGTTAAAATAAATTACATTTTTAAAATTTTAATTTTATAATCTTTTCAGCGTCCAATCAACGTGATATCAATAATTCTCGGATTTGTCTTAGCAACTCTTTTAGTTCAGAATCAACAATAAGATCATTTATTGCTCCCCAACGGATCAGCTTTTATTCTTAAGCTAAAAGTCTCAAGCGATACACCTTTAGAGCAATAGTTTTTCATCGCAACTGTTTTCCAGTGACTGCTTGGAAGTGGTTGTTTTCTAATTAATATTCCACTTTGTTACATTTAAATTTTTTAAAACATTTCATCAATTTTCTTCTTCTAATATAATAATATTTTTTTCATGACACTTCGTTTTCCGTAGAAAATCTTCTTGTAAGATTAAAATAAAAAATTAAAAAAATGTAAATAAAAAAAAGATGAAGAGTATAAAAGTTAAAATGGAATAGAACATAGAAAGGACTTAAATAAGCTCCAAGTTTTTTTTACAACAGCTTCAAAGAATTCAAACTCAATTTAATTACAGATTTTTTAAGAATATTTCTTAGGCTGAAAGGAATTTTTGTTTTTTTTAAATTAAGTCTGAATATCAATCGTTTAGTCTATTTTTTGTTTTATTCTTTTTCAAGTGAAGTGAAGTGTAGGTATCTCATGTCTAGGACTCAATTTTGTCGTTGGCTGAATTTACTGAGTTAAGTGGCAAGGTGGTGGCCCAAACACAAATTTCTTATTAAAAATGCGATAAAATGTGATAAAATTAAACTTTATCAGTGTGTTAAGGCTTTATTGGTAAGAGAAAATATTCCCATTAATTACCGAACATAACGCTCAAGTGACTTCATCGGTTGGCTTCGCATTAGCGCATTTTGCCACTCCAGTTTTCCAAAACCTAGATGATGGTTTCGGGCTGTGGCTTACGTATTGGTCCAAAACCCAGCTCCGAAGCGGCTATTGACATCGCTAAGGCAGCTGATAACATAATTTCTTTTCAAAAAAAAAACGTACTGTTTGTGTTGCATAGAGCTCAATAAAGTTTTCAATATTTCAATAAGTTCCCAAAAGTTTTCAATATTTTCCAACGTTGCTAAGCTCGTAAATCGACTCATTTCTTTCGGCGAGTGGGAAACGGCTTTCAGTGTCAAAATAACTTATGGTTTTGAACAAAAAAAAAAAAGCACTAGATTTCCCACCCTTTATTTGACAACTGGTATGGTTGGAACAAAAGAGGATGGGAAAAAGGAGCAGACCTTATTGCAACACTACAAGATTTGAAAATATTGGCTACAAGATTTGAAAATATTGGCCAATTCGATCGTCTTCACTGCATATCACAAAATGTTATTTCTAAATTTATTTAAAGTCTGTCCAATAATTAAATGGTCTTACGGAGAGTTAGTTAGTTGGTTGAAAACTTTATTTAAAAAACAGCTTCAAAATTTACAATGTCTTTTTTTCTATACATAATTTTAATTAGGTTTGGCCAACTGCCGTCTTACGAAGAGTAAAGTAGTAATCGAAAATGGAAAAAGAAATGCTTTTCGGTTACAGTCCTAGGTTGGGACTCCCAACCCATTTTTCCTCGACTCGATTATTACAGACATCAGTAATTGTGGCAAAATCCATTCTTTTTACCAAAATGATATCGTTCAACCAGTTTCGAAAGAAATTGGAACACTTATTCAGGTCGGGTCATTTTAACTTTATTGCCTGCTTATAACCGATTTTTTCAATCAACTACTCCCATTCAAAAGATAACTTTTTTCATTTCAAAGCAAAAAAAAAAAACGAGACTGACATCTGCGAGCCACTATCACCACAAGCTAATCAAAAGGACATTAAACATGTGGAGCTACTGGTTCTTGCAACTGCACGTCCACATTCCGTTTTCCGCTTTAAGAAAAATCGTACAAGGCCACGCAATAAATTACCTTGTACACATAAAAGATGACCATGTGACCAGCTTAGGTGCAGCTTTCGCTGCGCTTAATGCGTGCGAAGGTGTTTTGTCGTTTGGCATCCGTCCGGAGAAAAGTCACGCGATGCTATTAAAATTTGTCAAGTTTTGGCAGACTGCTGTCGGCTTAACCGAATTAAATGCATCAACAAAATAAGAGACATGTTTGCATATTCATCATTTTTGTGTCATTAATGGTGCTGGGGTGAGTTCTTGTCGATATAATTGGATATCCTTGCTCTAGTCGTGTGTGGGAATCAGAAAAAAGGGCGGCAGCAGTTCGTGAGTTTTATGTGACAGCTGCTGTCGTGCAAATCCAAAAAGTGAAGATGCGGTGAATTAAAAGAGTGATGACTGTCAAACATTTGCAACGTTTTTGAGACGTTCATTTTCGTGAGCATGCAAAAGTGTTTCGATTTTTGAACTGCATTTAAAACAGCGAGTGAATTCTGTTCCTCAAGTTATTTATTTGTCTATTTCAGCAGAAATAAGCTACAACCCTATTATTCCCAATCAAATACCGAACATTAAATGGACTGTCTTGAGTGATACAAGTAGGGTTTGCTTCGATGCAGCCATGAAAATAAGATAATGCGCTCGAATAGTTGCTAAGTGGGTCTGATTTCTTTGCAATTGTTTTAATTTTGGTGGAATACAAAAATCGTGATCAGTTTGGCCAATTAAAGCCATTAATTTGGGAGAGTGAGTTACTTGCATTTCGTGTTATTATCACTGTTAGAATAAAGATTGCTAACAGTCCATAGGAAGATTGCTTTCATCATCGAATCTTAGGCTTTCAGTTAGTTCATGTAAGAGCAACCGAAAGTCGCGGACTTTCTAACGATTTGTTCGACATATTTGTTTGCCACGAGCGATGAAATCCACAATTAATTAAAGCCAGCAATGAAATATGTAAGTCGAGAAAAAACCAATGACGTTTCATTGATGATTGCGTTCTTAGCACAGTGAGGTGCATTCAAAGTGAACACTTTTTACGACTTTTTAAATTGAGCAAATAATAAACACGACTACAAACTGGGGCCAGGATTTAATGTTTTACGCCTCTTATGTTGGTGATCTGAGGCATAGTTTACTTAATTGAGGCGACAATCATGTAATTGTTAGTTTTCAACTCGGAATTTGTCAATTACAGTCCCCGCTGTTTAAAGTTCCAGTAAAAATGAAATGAATGCGTTGACATTTTTGATTGATTTCAGTTTCGTTGCTGTGATGATGTCTAAAGTTCTTCTTTCCAACATCTAAGGTTTTCTAAGGTTTTTTTTTTTACACCTTTCGACCCGTTTTTATTGCTTAATTAAGTTTGCTCGAAATTCTAAAGCTCGTAAGGTTTCTTGTATGAGGCATTTCTTTCGCAGCGCAAAATTTAGGCTTGGCAGTCTTCCCTGTCCCTAATTTTGACAGTCACTCTCCCGGACAGGACTTTGCCCCCTAAAACGATCCATAATTTAGCTTCCCAATTTATTTTTTTGTGTCTAAGTAATTCAAAATCCAACTTAGACGCACCACGCTGCGAGCCACCACCACACCACCACACCACACGTCTGCTGCTGTCCAAATGTCAGCCGGCCCCACTGTGAGAGGCCATCGCGCTATACAAAGACCACTGCCATTTCTCGTCTAGCATGTCTCTCAATTAACATTAATAATTTCCTTTTTTTAGTTGTTTTTTTTTGCTCACTTTAATGTGTTCGATTCATTAATTTCGTTAAATGTTTCGCTTTCTCGAAAGTTATTTGCACCACGACATTGAGCTAAAGATTGTTACTGGACATTTAGACGCACACAAAGACGCATTTTGTATCTGTGTGATAATTTCTTCAATTAATATGATCACACTTCGTGCCAAACCTTAATTGCTAATTAAACATTAATTCCGTTTATATTCTCGGACTTAACGTGAAGTTGTAGGAGGCTCTTTTTTCTTGATAATTTATTATTTTTTATTATTACAACAACAAGAACTACAACAACAACAACAAACCACATAATTAGATAGATAGCCAGTGGCAATTAAAATGCCAATGTAGTTAACGTCATGCAGGCGACGAGATGTGAGACGCGTAGCAAATTATGCTGAGTTGTGTTTTTTTTGGATTTTGTGTGTGTCTGGAAGGCGATCGAATGTGGGTTTTTTGAAAGATGTGGAAAATTGGGAATTCAAAAATAAAGAATGTGTCGAAAGTGTGAGTTTAAAGATCAGTGGTGATCAGTTTGCCACTGTAAATCTTGGGTTCGTAATTGTGCAGTAGGACGGAACGGAGTCAGTGCGTGTGGCGAATTGCTGTAAATTCAGCTCTTTTTGGTGGGGGTCAAATTTTAGAAGCCGTCTTTGCTCAGTTGAGCTTTGCTGAGCTAAATTTTTCTAGTTCTGAAAAGAAGGAAGACCGTAGGGCTCACTCTGTGTCTGGAACTTGTATTAAACTTAGGCGGTCAGCACCAAATCAGGCTCAGGTCGACAGATTTCTTAAAAAGTATTTATACATGAACCATAAACAGATCTGAACATTTTTTCTTTGCCCTTATTCCATTATAACCATCCCCTACAGAGATTTGCCACAAAGATAATTTAATTTGTACACACCAATCTATGTGCCTGGGTTATGAAAGGAAATGAAGAAAATATGAAAATCCAATCAAAAGATAGTGCACAGAGGTTTGTTGATCCTGACAAGAACTGCACCACGTTAAAAAAAAATGTATGTTCAATGTTGTAATCCTTTGATAATACAAAACTATTTTGAAAAACGTATATACAGTTGCGGTCAAAATAATAGCAGTGCTGCTTTCTGAAGGATACCTTCTTGCAACTTGAGTAATATCATGCTAATGATTGGAGTAATTAAAAAATCGTTTATACCTTTCAGTTCTTCTTCTAAAGTAGAAGAACATTCCCAAAGTCTTCAAGAAAAAAATATTCTCTCACACTATTACTGCTATTATTGAGCACAGCCGTATATATAATACTGTTTGCACCAGCGACGAACCTGAGGCTGCACTAAAAAAGAGGACTACTGCTTTTCCTTAAATTATAATTTTAGATCTCTTCTTTTGCAAAAGCGGTAGGAACAACTCCAAAAATGGTTTACCTACGTTTTGCGTAAATCGTCTAATCGTTTCATATTCATTTTATTTAACCAACAACAAGTCGTTTGGGAACTCCTGATTCACGACACTAAAATTGTAACTCCTATCTGCTTCAGGAATAAAAATACAGATTGATCGATCACCAATACGGGGTTTGGGAAAATTAGAAAAAGGGTACTTTGAATACCTGTGTTCTTTTTATAATTCGATACTCGTGAGTTGTAGTCAAATTGAATGCATCGAAGAGAAATGTGGCCACGTTTGCAAGATCAAGAACGACAATTTAGAAATTCAAATTGAAGCAACAATTATGGGTTAACTTTTTCTTAGTCATACTCGGAAAATTTAATTTAATTTTTCCAAAAGGGACTTGACAACTTTGAATTTGATTTGTGAACGGATTATTTCACTAACCATCTAATTGTCTTTGACAATTTATTCAGTAAACTCAACATTTTTATCATGATAAAGTACAAGAATGAGCAACTTCTGCAAACTATAAAAATTTTCTATAAAGTCGCTGACCGCTACTTTAAGAGCGTTAACTTTAATTTTCGGTCGTAATTGTCGCCTTAGTAGGCAGACAATAACAAGTTTAGTCCAAAAATTTGAGTTTACACATTCGTTGTGTGATATTGCCGTGTTAGTGACACAACGGGTTGTTCGAAGTGTCGTAAATATAGCTTCCGTTCAGGCGTTCATAGCAAACGATCCAAATTAGTCAATTCCACAGCGTTCTCAAGAATTGTACATAGCGCGTGCCACATTATGGCGTATTTTGCATAAGGATCTTAGTTTACACCCATTCAAAATCCAGCTGACTCAAAAATTGAAGCCGATAGACCATTTGAAGCGACGTACGTTCTCCGATTGGGCTCTGGAGAAGATGCACCAAAATGATGAATTTCATCGCAAAATTATCTTGAGTGACGAAGCCCATTTTTGGCTCAATGGGTTCGGCAATAAGCAAAATATGCGTTATTGGTAGGCTGGAAATCCACATGTGCTCAATGAATCACCACTTCTTTCACAAAAAAATACTGTTATACTAGCCCATATATTTTCGTTGACGATAACGATCGTCGCTTTTCTGTAAATGGCCAGCGTTATTGCGTCATGATTACCGATTATTTTTGGCCCGAATTGGAAGATATGGACTTGGACGACATGTGGTGCCACACAGCACACGTTACAATCGCTTTATTGAAGAGTAAATTTGATAAGTGTGCTATCTCAAGAGATGGGCCAGACCATTGGCCGCCTCGTTCGTGCGATTTGACGCCTCTAAACTATATGCCAACAAGCGGATGACGTTGGAAGAGCTCAGAGCCAAAGTTGAACGCGAAATAGCGGCCGTTTCGACGACGAATCGACCGCTACAAACGTGCCCGTGGTTGAACGAAATTGAGTTCTATTTATAAAAAGTTTGATTGTACTTCAAGTCTATAATACAGTTTTTGAATATCTCAAATGGTTTGCGTTTTATTTAAAAAAAAGTTGTGAAGCCCTTATTGGAAAAATGTGGAAAATGTGGTATACAGACCCTTTATATATTCCACATTTCTGAAGTCCACCGACAAATGACCTCACTTCCAAGTTATTGTTTTATTTTGTTTTGCAGACCATGGAGGGTTCTGAGCCAAGCCTTAATCACGGTCAACCATTTCATATTTTGCAGCCTTCGCTTCAATATTTTGGTTCTTAACCCAAGAATGTTGCTTTTCATTTCAAGCTAATAGTTTAAGCTTTCAAGCATTGCGTTTTGTTTTTTTTTTTTTTTTTTGTAACTTTTAAGAGCTCCAAGTAAGAGACAAGCAAAAATCTGAAGGATTACGTTCTGGGTAATAGTCCATATTTTTGCTAGTCCCATTATATCTTGCGCTTCTGTGTTTGAAGTACGATGTGATTATAAAGTTTTGGTCCTTTTCTTTAAAAAACGTGTGTGGCTAATGTTCAATTCAGCACTGTTTGTGTTCCGTTCGTAGGTCAAAAAGCTCGTATTTGTGAAATGTTGTCTACATTTGAAACATTTTCTGCATAAGTTCACAGAAGTCGATTGTGTAAAATTAAACCAAAGCACTCGTTGTTGAAAATCATTTAGCGAGTGATTTTAGAGTGACAGCCGCAATGACAAGAAAAAATTACGACATTATTCTTTTGCAACACTAAAAAATTAAAAAAATCTTAGGACTCTTTGGGCTCAATACAAAAAGTCGGAGGATTGTTTTGCCGAACATTTTGTAGATTATAATGCCAGGTTGAGAACCAGGGCTTTTGGAGTTTGCAACATCGAACTTTGATATTCGAGAACAACAGGAAGACGAAACACAGCCTATAAGTCGCTGATATAAGATAGTTTTGTCATGGAAACTGAAAATAGCGTAACAGAACTAGCAACAAAAATTCGGTTAAGCGCTTTAAAGCATCAATCATTCAGCGTTTCGCCTTTACTTAAATATTCAGAAACTTATGTCGTTAAAAAACAGACTGCGGAGAGTCAACGCCCAAAGTAGATGGTTGTATCCAAAATGGCTGAAATGTAGCTGAATTCTTTTTTTGTTATAAACACCTTCGCTTCCCTTGTCCTTCCTCTGTCATGGTCCAGTGGCCAAAACCAGCCGTCTTGGTTACCAATTTGCATCTCTCGCAGCTTGAACATGTCGCCTAATTAGCGGACAGCTGCTCTCAACACCGAGCAAATCAGTTCCCTTCTAACGTTTAATTAACCCAACCACCCGCGAAACCTCTCTTTCAGAAAAAAAGAAACAAACTGTTGATCCTTGCGATAGTAAAACCGACAACAACAACCAAAAAAGAATCGCTTCTCCTCACAGCCGCGCACGGGACAATGAAAAGAACTCCACAATAACAATTCACCTCGACTAATTATGAACCGAGCTACACACAGAGCCCAAACATTTAATTTCCGCTCTGCTAAACGCGAAAGGACACTCTCCCATACAAATCCCGAATCCAAAGCACAAAACCTAAGGCCTCCACAGTAATTACCCCCCACAAACAAAATGAGCCGGCTTCGTACTCTTAATCGCAACCCTTTTTTGCACAAAATTCCTTATTAACCGTTGCTGGGGTGTTGGTGTTGGTGCGAGGCCCGAGTCCTCACAGGAGTCGGTTACCTTTTCGTCTTGTTCTTGCTCGGCTATTCCGTCAGGCGGAACAAACACCAGCCAACAGTTGGTTTTTTCAACCGGCAAGGATACGTTGAGTCGAGGGGAGTTCTCACTCGTACTCTTGATCTCTTCACATCCACATCCACATTCATATCCTTATCCACGACCCCTTGCCGGGTCTGAGTGCGGCTGTGCACGGTTTATTTTTGTGTTGGTTGGTGGTTGACAAGAATGTTTGTCGGCATTCTGAGCAAAGACGATTAAAGCTGCCGTCTCTATTAAATTTGAAAGATTCCTTCGGGGATTGCTCTGGTGGTGGGGACGGAGTGGGGGCTTGGGCGGCGGTTGGCATGTCGGGCATGAAGTGAAAGTTTCAAAGCGGGATACTTTGAAATTCTTTAATTTCTTTTTTTTTGTGCTGCCATTGTGCATGTGCACTTGAAAACTCAGCTAACCGTTTGTGAAGTCCAATGCAGGAAGGGGACAATCGGCTAAGGAGGTTTACGTGGAAGTTGAAATTGACACGGGCAATGTCGTCGTGAGTTGTTCAAGAGGATTTACTGATTTTCGGCGTTTTTATCTGAACCTTCTACAGAAAGGGACACTGGTGCATAGAGTGGCAAATGTTTATGTAGATTTGTCAATTGAAGGTTTTTGTTCATGGCACTAATTATCTTTGTGGACCATTTTGCAATTCATATTATGTATAGAGCCTCGCAAAAGTATTCGTAATTTTATTATTTCGCTTTAATAAAGTAATAAACAGATAAATTTTAGGCGTGATATTGCCAAGACGTCTGATAACACTATTTCTTTTTGAAAACCGCTCTCTTGCGCTATATTGCATTCTTATTAGAAAAAGGTTTTCAATATTTCAACGCCTAAGCCTTGACTCATTTCGTTTGGCGGAGGTATGAACTAACGAAATGAGTGACAACCGCTCTGCCGGTTCCAGCAGATGATTTTTACCGAAAATTGTCTTACCACACGCGAAAATATAAAAAAATGAAACTACTGTATAGGGAAACCTTGTTGCAGTAAAGAACAACTAAATGAAGGGATGGGTGTGTTTAGTCAGTACAAATCTGATGCTACTATGGCTACAGGTGGGTCATAGCGTCTTTTAAAGATTCACACCAAATCTAAAACAACAAAAAAACAAAAAAACATTTGGTCGGACTTGAGTCGGAATTTTGTATGCCTTGGAAGGATGGCCTTCCTTTAAATACGTGCATGGCTTTTAATTTGTGACTCAAGCGTTTCTAAGCTAAAGGTAAATTTTAAAGTTAATTTTTTTTTGCATATCGGCGGATAGTATATTTTTTGGAATAAAGGAAATGTATGTCCTCCTTACTTGTCATTCCACTTCCTCTTCATTCTAAAATCGTGTAGAAAACGCAGATTTCGAAAAAAGTCACATTGTTTTTTTTGTGATTCCATTCACTTTTCAATGCAAGCTCTACCCATAAGTAGAGTACAAAAACGTATTGATTAAAGTAATTTCAAATAATGTGTTACTCATATTGTTTTAATAATCCATTTGAATATTCTGTAATATAAATTACATAGGTACTTAAAAGACTAGTTTTGAAATCGAAGTATTGTTCTTTTGTCATCTCTTACTTATTTCCAAGAGTCTGCTTTGGTTACATGCATAAAAAGTTGTTGCAGTTAAGACCAGCAATCAAGAAACCAGTCGCCAATAACCATGTTTTTTCTTTTCATGTGTTGTGCCCTTTCCCAACACGAAATCTGAAAACAAGCGCCCCCGTGTAACAACACCCACCCGGCGAGAGAAACGTCTCAACAACTTTAGCAACTCTGCTCTACGAAAAAAACTCCGTCTAAGTCTTTGAACAGCCCCCGATGAAACACGGTCAACCCTTGCATTCGTTGAACTTCAGGAACATAAAACAAAATCCATTCCCTTCCAAACCCATTCAGCCACAACAACAAAACTTTTCCGAAAACTTTCCCCAAGTTCGGGTGTGAAATTGCGTGTGAAATAAAAATAAAGAACCAAATTAACCCTCAAAAAACACGAAAAGCATTCAACCACCCACCACACAAAGCACCCTCTGAACTCCAAACAACGACGATGACGACGACGACGACGATGACTACGGCGACGCTCTCCTCTCATTCAATGGCATTGCCAACAGGCGCCGCTTTAGACACCTCCGTGGGGTTGAAGTGCAACAAAAAAAGGAAATCAGGCGAAAGTAAACCACCCGCAGTCACTGCTAAGGCAGCACGAATAACTTTCCACAACAACAGCAACAAAATTCTTTAAGCAGTCCCTACAGGAAGGAATTTTTAGTCGACGATTTAAAAAGGAGAGCAGCTCGCTCCCCGGCGCCGTCACAATAAAATGAAAAGTGCCACAATAGAAAAAGACGTTTGGCTCGGATGCACGATGTTTGGCCGGTAGATTAAGTCAAAAGCAGCACCAAACCATAACAACACCTTGTCGTGTCCTGACAAAAGGCATCATCCAACGGCACACAAAAAACAAGAAAAACAAGAACCAAAAAAATGAGCTCCATGATGAGGGTATACTTTTATCCTGTTTCTTTTTACACTTAAAACCGAAAAAGGATCAACAATTTCAGATACCCCGGCATTATCCCAGGCAGCTGGTTTGCTGGCAGCGTGTGGCAAAAAAAGGGCAACCATCCAGCAGCTCGTCGTCATCCCCCCACACTCCCACTCCCACCCACGCCCCATCGTTTCAACAACAACCTGTTGGCTTGTGAAATGATTGAAAAAGAGAGCGGCGGCACTCAAGCCGAACTACGTCAGGCACCATAAGCGTGCCAGGATGTTGCTCACTCCCTGTCTCATTCGCTCGCAGTCTCGCACTCGCTCGCACTTCATCCCCGATGCCAGCCATGTCCCTACCCAAGTGAGATTAGTGTGTGAAACACTAAGTTCCGTTCGTCCTTTTTTTTTTTGTGAGTATTTTATACGTCGACGGAACGTACGTCGGTTGTAGGAAGATAGTCAGGGACTCCCCCGGGGGTGGCTAGGAACGTGAACGTGACAGTCATCATGAGTCCTGCCGTCAGTCCATCAACAGCCAGCAAACGCTCCCAACGGCACTCTTGTGTGAATACCGTTTTAAATACTAAATGATTAAGATATAAAAAAAAGACGAGAGAAAATATCTTTTAGCACACATATCCCGTTGCAGGGGGAGTGTGTTTGTACTAAGAAAAGAGGATTAAACGAGGGCGGGGGTGTTTGGGAAGGGAATTTCGAGAAAAGAAAAAAAGCGGGGACTTGCGAGAGAATGTTTGAAGTGTGAAAATCAGATAAGTGCATTTAGTCGAGCAAAAGAGGGCGGGAGAGGTTGTGGAGCTAAGAAGTGGAAGGCACTGGAGTCCCTCTGAGGAGGGTGTGCATAGGGACTTCTTTTCCAACCTCGGAAGTTGTTGGGGGTTCTTTTTCATTGACCATTTTATGACAGCCGTTAAGTATTATATTTGTTTTGATACGAAGACTTTGAAGTGAAACGTAACCATCTTTTAGTTAATCATGTGACGTGCGAATGGAACAAATTCTATTTGATCCCAATCATCTGTGCACTTTTACTATCATTGATCTGAAGAGATTGGACAGAATGTGGAACAGGTTGAGAATAAAAAGCCTCACACACAAGCTCCGAAATCTCATTCATGGTCACTGCAACCATTCTATACTTCAAACCCTGGACGAGAGAAGCCGTTCAAAGAATCGTTACCGCATGACGGTATTTGGAGGTGATTTTGACGAAAATCTACCCACCCCACGTGTAAATTCACAGACGCGCAAACTACTTATTAAGGAAACTTAGGCCTAGTAATTTATTAAAAAAAAAAAAGGGAACTGTGAGTTTATTAAGTAGAAATCTGACACTATGAGTACACGGCGGCCCAAGTTGAGAATTGAGTTCTTGTAGGTTCACAAATCAATTACTCGAGCTGCTCGTTCAAGAAATCACTTGGTCCTTGTTCTTCTGAGACTTTAAAATATACGACGATTGTCGCTTTGCAGTCTTCGGGTTAGATTTAGTAATGCCTATCCGGCAAATGGCAATAATTAGTTCGTGTGTTAGATGTATTAAAATTATTCCGACTCTTTTCTGTATATCTAAAAATCACAGTATCTGACAAAAGTAAAGCAATCTTTTATAAGCGAATTGATGTTTTTGTTTGTAGTAAATGAAAAGGAGATGTTACGAAAATAAAATTTTCTTTCCTCATTTTCTGAACAGGAAAAAAATTATAAATATTATACCCTTCGAAAAAAAAACTAGTAAAATTCAGTAAACACAAAAGTCGAAAAATCGCCGTGACAAAACTAAAGCACGGGTATAAAACGATATTCCTTTACCCTTTTAAATGTCAGGCCGTGGCTGCCCTGAGACCGCCTTCGTATTCCCTTTCTCAAACATGACATTTTCAGTTTTACTTACTATTTCTTATCAAGAATTTTTTTATTACTATAAAATTCCTCAATCTTTCGAATGTTCACAAATATTTTATTTCACGAGCACTAATTTCTGTTTTTCAAACACTGATTTTTTACAAACAATTAACTGAAACGTAATTCAAAATGTTGCTTCAGCATTTTAAAAATTTATAAAATTTCTCTTTAAAAATTTCATTTCAGCCGCTGTTCAAATATTCAGAATTGTGATCAAATTTCTCTAAATTTAAATTTTCAGCTTAATTCATTACTAGTAAGTGGATAATTTCTTCATTAGGATGGTTCCAAAGACTTTCAGAAATCGATCAATAGTTTTTGGAAAAATGATGTCAAATGTGTCGCTTTTTGTACTTTAGAGAGAAAAGAAAGAAAGAGAAAGGGGAGATGCATTAAAATTTGAATTGAACTAAGGAATTTGTCTCAAGAACCATGAAATGAGGAAGAAGCTAAGAGTGATCCATTCCTTTTCAATCAGACATTAGTTAAAATTGTATTTTTGTTTCTTAGTACAGTAGAGAACTGTTAGGGATATTAATTTTTGAATTGTTTTCAGTATTAACAATTGAAATATTCAACTATTTTGCCTCAAAATCGCATGATCGATTCAAGTTAATAAACGATAGCAGAAAGGACCTTTTTACTTCAACTTGAGAAACTGTGAAAAGTATTACAGTGCGTTTATTTTGGCAAAACCATTTTAGTACAAAACGGATTGGTTATCAATAGTTAAAAAATGTGTTGGTAAATATACAGATATGCTTAAAACAGTATTTTTTGTATGGCACATTTAGCTATTTATGTTCAAAATTGATCGTAAAAAAATTAAATCAATTTTCAAGTGGAGGAAAAGCTTAAAGTTTCAAGTGTTTCAGGCTTAAAGTTTATCTATTCTGATTCTGTCCTCTTTCAGACACTTCTTGTGCATTTCTGTGGCTGTCATACTACTTACAATTTTTAGGATGATTTCGGCAAATTCGCGTCAGTAAATTGGCGACTCCAAGAGAAGTGTTTTAGTTGTTGTCATTTTAAATGTGAATAAAAGGCGTTGGCCGTTGGGCTTCGACAAGGATGTGTCTTGCCATCTCTTCTTTTCATTATTTATATGGACCGGGTGTTCCAACGCAGCCGAAGTGAGGAATGTTTCACACTGGGAGAGCTGAGGGTAAGTAACCTGATTTCTACAGATGCCTCACATTCTAAATAGGTTTGTGGCCGGTTGTACCGATGCTGGGATTAAGGTCAATATGAACAAATCTGAGGACGCCTCCAGGACGCCTGTTTAATGCGCTTTGCATATTTATGGAGTCTTAAGGAAACGGGTATCTTGGGGTCTTTTTCACGAGTAGTGGAAGGAGCAATACTGAGCTGACCTGTAGGATCGACCAAGGTGGATCAATTTTATAACAGCTTGAAAGATCTGTAATCAGGAAGGCAGAGCTTGGGGTCAGGGCTGCCGATGGTTAACTCCAAGTCCAAAATCTCTCTATAGGAATTTAAAAAAATTTACGCACCCAAAAAAAAAAACAGGAATTATTCATAGATTGACCTTTTTGCTGTATTCCTGCATAGCTTAATTTTGTCCAGCTGGATTCGACCACTGTGCGCCGTGCTTTAACGTGCGGGAAAAATTCGGCTACCTGTCCTGTCCTGCCCTGGATTTTATTTACTGGTTACCTTCTTCACTTGACCATTTCATTTTCACTTGGAAGGTTTTCGTCATAAACACTTTTAGCTCGTGAACTTTCATATCTCCTGGGCACTTTTTCCCCGTGAGCACTTCTCGTTTTTGTATAAATTTCCCAATCTTCATTTATTTCCCCTCTACCAACATATGCCGCCCCAAAGTCAAATTACAAATTCAAAATGATTGTATCGATATTCAATTGACCCCTTTTCCGGCTCAAACCATCTCCGTCTTCGAAGCCATAGTCTAAAAATATTCCAAAACCTCCACCGGCGGCAATTCCACCGTCTTGACGTATGAAAATAAGGTTCTTTGCCACGTCTCGTGCCTTACCCACCTCACAGCCTGCAACAAAATCGCTTCCCGAATCGCAATTACTCCGCCCCACCTCATTCCACCCCACCACCAAACACCCAGCCGACATTCATGCCCGCACTTTCTCTGCCAGCACCAGTCACCGGCAATTAGGTTATTATTTTTAGTAATCGTTAGTTCTTCTATCGTTAATTCTACCGTCGGCCAGATACTTTTTGTTTTTCAGTATCCTTGCTGATTCATGCGCTCGCCAAACAACACACCAGCGGATTCAGAGTCTCAATCACGGCTGCAGCGAAGTCGAGCCGAGCATAAATCGGACGTGTGTTTGTGTGCGTTTAATCCGCACCAAGCAAGACGTTGACGTCGACGCTAACGACGGCAGCTGCAGCAGCATGCAGTTCACAGTGCACTCACACACAGAGACGCCAGCCAAGTCTGTTATTATTAATAACGCAATTAGATACAACGCTATAAATGAATTAAGGCTTTTTACCGCTGCCGGCTAAGGCCTATTTATCATGATATCGCAGCAGGGGGTTGCAGCGGAGGTGGTGGTGGTCGGGCGGTCTCAGTCCCGTGGATTTGGCTTGAAACAGAATGCAGAAACTATCTAATTAGCTACCAATCATGTGACATTCACATCACTTAACTTCAATAAATTGTACGTCAATCTCCTCTGAGTCTCTCTCTGGGGACTCATTGACCTCAGGGGTCAAATATCTGCCTCATTGAATGCAGTTTTCGGTCTGAAGGGATGAAGGAAGAGACCGGGAGGCGGGTCTAAATTATTAATAAATCAGAAATCAGGGCTAAATTAATACGAGACGACGCTCAGTGGTCTGTGTTCGGCA
Source organism: Syritta pipiens (assembly GCA_905187475.1). Lineage (NCBI taxonomy): Eukaryota > Metazoa > Arthropoda > Insecta > Diptera > Syrphidae > Syritta > Syritta pipiens. Next base: position 70,142,978 of record LR994571.1, read on the forward strand.
GAACTTTGGGTTCTAATGAAATAATTTCTTTCCTCCCCGAGTGCGTAATCAATGCCACGGCAACGCTTGTGACAGAGAGCGATGCAGGCGTGTGTGCGTGAGATTGTTGCGCACAACGCCACTTAGTGAGATACTTTTTAATGACGCAATAATCGGTTCTCGTTGACCAAATTCTCGACTGTCTGTGAGTGTGCCGATCGCACACGGACGATCGCAACGACGCAACGACAACAACGACAATGACGACGACGACGTCGCAGACGCAGACAAACAAATGCGCGCGATCGCGCGCTTAAAGTGAACGTAATGAGGTTTCCAAAGGAATTGAAGCCCATTAAATGTGAGGCAATCATAAATTTTAATTAAGACAATCGACCGTTGATTTGTTCTGAGCTCTCAACGCTGAGTGGCCGAGTGCTGAGTGCTGAATGTTGAATGCTGAATGTTGACTGTTGATTTTGATATGCGCACTCGATGACAGTTTGTGCGGCCGGACAATTTTTCGAAAATTAGGTCTGAGAATTTGTCGTGATTTTAGTGAAGTCGATCAGGAGCACGTTTTGTCGCACCTTGTCAATCGTGAGTGGATAATTTTTATGGTTTTTGGCGAATGATTTGATAGTGGGCTGGGAGTGCTGATCACTTGCATGAATTCGATCGTTGATTGGAGTGCTGAAGTGTTTGGGGAGCAGGCACTGTTTTTGCTGATGTGAAGCGACTTCATTTGCAAGCTTAGAAGTATTTGATGGGTTGCTGTTGAAACGCATCGGAATGTCCACGACATTAGAAAGTCTTGTTTCTGGTTAAGAGAGGAGCTGCGGCGAGGTGGAAAAAGTCTCTAAGCTTGAGTAAGTCCAGCAACGGCGAAGCACTTGGTACGGCCATTACCTTTAATATTTATAATAGCTTTTCTTAGTACTAAATATAAATATAAAAATAAGACCTTTCAAATGATGTACTTTTTTTTGTTCTATTTCTATTACGTTGCAGGTTAAGATTTACAACTTGGTGCTTCTCGAACGAGAATTTTTTCTCAGAAATATCGTTTCTTTTTCGTTTTCTTGTTAATTTAACTGACAAAGCTTTTCTTCCACAAATTTTCTTCTTAATGACTAAAAAATGCTGAAAACGATGGTTCCTCTTTGGATTTGGTGACTTTGAACGAAATCAGTAAAGAAATAGCTTATCTCTGGATTGTCTGCTTCTCTAAGAGTGCCTGAACAGCAATCCTGGATCAACTTCAACTTCCGAGATGTCTGCATTTTTCTTTAACTTCCGAGTCGCCTACTTAGCAACCAACTTAGCGTGGATTAAAATTGTTTTTGAATCTGATTAAAACATTAAACACAAGTAACAGAGATTGACCTAAGATGGCAGCATGCCCATAAATCCTTTTTGAACTATCTTCACAGCACTTTCTCTTCAAATACAGTAGCCGTCTCAAGACTGTCGGAGCCCACGCTAAGATTATTCAAACTCCTTTTTCTTGTCCAAAATGCTACAGATTTCCTCTTAAAAAAGTAATAAAGCAGACCCAACGCTGATGAGTCTACCGGCAAAAAAGCAACAAAAATCAACAAACTGCGCACAGTCAAACTCAACATGAATAGGCTTCCTAACGATCACCTGCCTGTCCACTCAACCAGAAAGAATTCTTTAAAAATTATGCATTCCTTCGTTCTTCTACCTTAGAGCAGAGCGCGCCCGTCGCCCCATCCCATCCAATCCTCACGCATTTAACTTACTCCGTCTTAGTGACATAATGAGGTGTAATCTCACTGACCAGAGAATTGCTCAGCCACAACTGCAACACAACGCACAACAACAACAACGACGGTATAATTTGCAAACGCGAACTAGTCATGCAACACCCCCCTCAGTCTCCAGCCCCTTTCCCAATGCACATGCATCCATCTCACCACTCTAAGCAGATTGGATCACCGTCGGTTAATTCAAATCACACCAACAGAGAGTACCACAGAGCAGTGCAAAATAATTGGGGTCTTATGAATAAATCTCATTTGTGCCGATTTTCTTTTCATTTTTTTTTTTTTTGCAACTCATAGATACTCACAGACAAAACAACACGGGTCTGTGTGTGCGAGAGTGTTTGAGGATCCAAAACTGAAATTGATTATTAGATAACGAGTTTTTGGTTCGCGGATAAACCATCCGAAGGGTGGTGAGTAGGTTTTTCAACTTTTCAGTTTTTCGCTCGATCTGTCAGATACTTTTCACCCGGAAGTGTGCAGAGTCTTCCAAATCCAATCCAAGAAGCCAAAGTCGAAGTCGAAGCCGAAGTGGAAGGTGAATCCAAATCCGAATTGAAATCCGAAGGCGCTTCTTACTTACTTTAATTAAAAATTTATTAATCGTCTGAATTGCGACCAACGTCCACCGGTTGGAGATGGAGAATCAGCGAGTCCAAAATACCAAGCACAAAAAAAAACAGCACACGATGAACGACCACGACATGAGTCATTACGGCCACAGAGTGCGCAATCTTTGGCTCTTCGGTGTAAACCAGATTTTCTGAAATTAATGAAACTCCTTCACCTTCTCGGCCTCAGTGCGGCGCGACGCGGCGCAATGGAGCCTCGGTGTGTGTGCCCAGGGGAAACTGGCTTATTATTAATTTTTTTTTAGTTTTTGTTTTCATTTTTTTTTATGCAGCTTAGGCTATTTTCTTATTGAAGATAATTTGTTGCACAAATGCGCTTGGTCTTAGCGGTGCACAACTCAAATCCGGTGCTGTTTACCGCCATTTAAGGAATGTGGTACACAGTGTTAAATTACGTTATGTTTTTTTGTTGTTATTGTATTTTGTTTCGAAGAAATTTTGCCGCTAATAGACTTATTAAGTTGAGCCGAGCGGTACGGCGGTTGGGAGGGAGGGAGCTGATTGTTTAGAATTTATTAGATACTCTAAGCTGCAATTGCAACGAGAGACTAATGTTTATTTAGTTTTTTTCGTGTGGCAGTTGACGGGAATAATTACCGAAAGTGAACGGGTTGATGGATTTTCCATAAGTGAATGGATTAAATTTGTTTTTAATTTTTGTGTTTTAATTAACGAACGAATAATGAGTTTGTTGAGTGTAAATGAAGTTGTTTTAGGGGGGCATGTAATTCGCCGTGAGTTGTTTGGATATGTGTACACTCTAATTTAGCATCGCGAAGATAATTGTTGTTTATGGGTTAAAAATTGCTTTGGGGCTTGCGAAAAACTTGGCCAATTTTATTCTTGTTTTGAGTAGTTACTTGGTGGTGAGTGCATTGTACTATTGAGTGAGCATACTCATAGAATCTGACTAGCGAAAAAATGTCTATGTTCCCACCTATTGCGAGTGATAGAAAATTTTCCAAGAGTTCTTCTGCCTGTGGGACCCTTTTACAATTCGTCTTTTAGAACCAGAAAATAGCATTTTCAGATGTGTCAAAAATCTAACACATTATTGTGGAAGCTGTTTGACGACAGCTGCCAGATTCTCCATTGAGTGTAATATTCTTCGACGAGTATGAAAAGTAAGATCGATTATCAAAAAAAAAAAACGTCCCCAACTTTAGAATCAATTTTAGAATCTCGCTGACAAATTGCAGTTGCATTATTTCAGTTTCCCTAGCGCGAATTGTTCCTAAGAATCACTGGGTTCACATAGGCAATTATTTATAGTAGATCGTCTAAATTGCCACTAAAAACAATTCAACCTATGATTCCGACTTCGACTTAAAAATTGACACCAAGATCATGTGGATAGTTCTTCTTTAAAGCTCCTTTTAGACGATCATTTCTGTTTCAGTTGAACTATCACTTAAACTGATGTCTAAATGCAAGAACTGAAGCCTTAACGTGCTTCAAGAAGGTAGTCTACGGCACAATTAAGATCTACCCGAAAACAGGCAACGTCCAAAGTTGCAAAAGAAAAACCCGAGTAAGGAAAACCGCATTCAGAGAGGATATCTTTATTTGTCGGCTGAGTAAGGCGAATACATTTTTGGCCAGAAAGGACATTCACTTAGTTGTAGCGACTGATGTTCGATGATCTTTTCCTTTTTGAGTAATCAAAATTAATCTTAGCTAACCACAAGCACTTCCGATTTTCATCGCAGAATGGCAAACTTAATAGTTCCCAGACTTTTTCAAGTCTATTTAGCTTCTTGACTCTATGACTTTTTTTGTTAAATCTGCCTTTTGTTTACCTTAATTGTTCGATTTTTCAACGAAATCCAGGTTTTTTGAATTTTGAATTTTGAAATATTCAACCATTTAGCCCAACAGAAGAATCTGTAAAGCTTGAACTTCTCCAATTAGACCTACCTACTTTTTTTTACTTCCCCAGTCGAGCACTCTGCTACACATTAAACATTTTCTAGAAAAGTTAAAAATGACAATTGAGAAATTTTGTAAAATGTTTGCTGAATACAAAAGCATCATTCACGTATAAATCTCTTCACATAGCCTTAACAGTGATTGAAAACGATTTAGTTCGTGTTTGTTACAATGTCTAAGACTTAACAAACAGCTCCTAGAATATGTACTAAATTCACATTTTTTCATATGGCCAAAAAAGCTTTTTTGTTCATCTAAATGTTCGACATTTATTTTTTTTTTTAATCTGTGCATAGAGGGAAACAATTAGAGAAAAAATCCTCTTTACACCCCGAGCACTGTCTCAAATCAAAGGCACTTAGTTACTTAACTAAGCAAACCTGCCAACGTTTACCGTCTCGGCTTGCTGCTTCCAGTCCGCTATCTTGCGTCACATATCCCTTTACCGATGGTTTGGTCTTCCTATTTTGCTCCAATCAGGAGGCTCTTCGAAGACCTATTTAGCCGGAGTATCCATCCCCTCAATTTAGCCGAGCCGGGCTTTGCTTTCCGGACTATATCCACATCCTGTGTGTTCTTTATTTATTCTTTATTCGTCTTCCACGCAGACAAAACCGAATGTATTTGCTCCAGCACGAGATTGAAGAAATCGCCTGACAGCACGTTTCCTTGCCGAAGTCCGGTACGTATTTAAAATGGCTCGTAGGTTTTTGAGCCAAACTGTCCGGCGCATCGAGCTTTCTTTTTATTAATATTCAGCATTCTTAAACTACTGGTACAATAAAAAAGCCAAGAAGTGAAAGTAGTTAACAATGTAAAATTAAAATGGCAGAGAAAGAATTGTATTCGTACTTAAAAAGCAAATAGTAATGAAATGTAACATCAAAACGATTTATAAATACTATTATTTTATACACATTTATACGGAAGTGATCAATATAAACGGACATTAAGACTTTAATTTATTCATTGCACACAAATACAAGAAAAATACACGAGAAATAATTAGAAAAGTAAGATTAAGATACGTAAACTTCAATTTGATTGTGACCGAACTCAAGAAGCCACTCTTTGTTCTGACCGTGAATTGGATCTTGTGGGCGGCATTATGCTAAGATATACAGCTGTGGTCAAAATAATAGCAGTGCATGGCAGTAATAGTGTGAGAGAATATTTTTTTCTTGGAGATTTTGGGAATGTTCTTCTACTTTAGAACAATAACTGAAAGGAATAAACGATTTTTCAATTACTCCAATCATTAGCATGATATTACACAAGAAGATATCCTTCAAAAAGCAGCACTGCTATTATTTTGACCGCAACTGTATTTCGGTAAACCTTACAGGAGGTAGGATCCCCTTCTTCGTATCAAAGCAATAGATTTGTCTATAAGCTCTCCTACCTGATTCAAATAGATTATCCAAAACAGTAAAAAAAACACTCCCAAAAATTCAACAACCGCAAATTTCAATAAAGGAATGAGTAAGTTCTCTTCATAAATACTCACAATTTGTGGGGAAACGTGAGCCATCAATATCCTGACTGTGACGTGTCTCCATTTAAAACTCAAACAAATTGCAAAAAAAAGTGATCGTGTTTCATGCTGCTGTTGGACGCATGTTGCTGTGAGTCATGTTGTTACCCCATCGTAATGGACATTTTCAATGCACGCAGCTGTCTGGCCACATGCGGTCTGTAGGCCAAGTCAAATGTCGATAGGGGGCAAATATCTTCCTATCTTTAAAAGCCTTAAAATTATTTTCATGACTGTACGGACACATTATCGATGATGAAAAGCTTCGTAGTTGAAAAATATCGAGGACTTATTGAAAGTTGTATCCATTTCTTTGCAGTTTCGAGCCGAATGTTATGAATAGCTTAATCAACATGTCAGCATTTTGTATATGTGTTTGAGTACTAATAAATCTAATTATATATTATTTGTCTGAGTCTGTAGATCGTCTCTGATCTGCCGAAATATCACTGATTTTTTATAAATTTCAATAAAAAAGTCCAATGACAATAAATCGTAGTCTCCTGGCGGCAAAGAAATATCAATGTCTTATCTAAAGTGGTACATGTCACTAGTGATGCTTAATAGCTCTAGCGATCCTTGATAGTTCAACAAGCAATTATAATGCGTGAGTGCAATAATCACGTCTAACAGCGTTAAGAAAGTATTCATGGCGATCCAACGCATTAAGTTGGGGCTGTCTAAGAGTGGTGGCTCACCTTAGATTTGGACTCACAATCTGAACGATTCCAATATAAACTTTTTCGGTAATGAAACTGGAAATCTGTGCTCAAAAGTTTTGATATCCAAAAAATGTGTTTAAAAGTTGAAATTACTACTGACATAAGCATAATTTTTGCCCAAAGTTGATACCAATAGAAAAAAAAAGTTGCACTCTACGATAACAGAGCAGAATCTATCGACAAGAAATAAGCCCTTTTCAAAATCTTAGCCACTCAACAAACTCTGAAGTATAATAAATACCTTAAATTAAGCGCCTCTAACGATCGTGCTACACCACAACGCCATCCATCACGACGTCCTTCATCCTCTGCCGCCTCCCGATAATGATTTGGGCCCTCCTTCGGCTTCTTTTGCTCGACTGGCGTTTCTTCCCTTCACAGGCGTAATTAGGTTTATGCAAATTTCGCACTCATAGAAGCGCCTAGGCGGTCCTAATGAGCGCGTTCTTGTTCACTCGCAAAGATAATGTGAGCTGTGAGCTGCTTTCATGCGCCGAACTGCGCTCCAATTTGTCATTTACTTTGAATTGCGTTCGGTCAAATGCACACACACGGGCAATTGCCTCGCATTATTAATGATATCCACAACAATAAAATTCTAATTAGACCTCGCAACTGACCGCAACTATTTTGTCATCGCGGTCCGCACCAACACCACCATTCGGTGTTTGTGTGCGCCACTCACTCGCACACCAAAGCGAAGTCATCCACTACCACTTAACGATAATTTCGTTAATTATCGTTTCCTGCACACAGAAATAAATAAAAACAAAAAAAAGTTGAGAGAAGAACGGAGTTCTCACCCTTCATCGAAGGCAAGGAGCAGGAAAGGAGCCCGCACACACAGAGAGGTCTGCGTGTATGTAACCGGAGTATCGACCAACAACACAACACCACCACACCACACCGACGTCGTCCTGAAGGGATTTCATAGGCGCTTCCTGCCATCCTTGCTTCGGCTTCGGCCACGGCTTCGGCTCGGGCTCGGACTTCGGGTGGGAGTGCGAGTGTCTATCGATTGGTTCTTCAGTGCAGTCATCATCATCGTCAGCGTCATCATCATCATCAAAATTGCCACCATCGTCGGCGTCGTAGGCCTGGCCGGTTCGGCGTCGTTGTCGTTGGCGTAGTCTTCGTCAACATCGTCATTTGTGTCGTTATCGTCCTTCTTATGTCCTCTCTCGCGCGCTCGTGTGTGTGGACACAATCACCCGACCGACCCACACACCGACGCGTTAAATTCTTTCCCATGTTTGTGTATGCGACTGAGTGCAATTGACCATCCGCCAGGATATTAGGCCCCACCGTCCGCCCGCCCTCTCATATGTGTTCACATGTTTGTGTGCAACGACGACGAGCAACCCCTTCACAAATGCGAGGCCAGAAGGCCCATAATTAATTTCACTTATTGCATACGATAGCACTGTGAACATACCCCCTAAGTATTCTCATTCATTTGCCCCTTAAACAGGATGGCATTGCACAAACAACATTCGAAAAGGACCTCGCCACGACTTCAGCAGCAGCAGCAACGTCCGCCCCATCCGCCGTTTCTGCTGCCGCCGGCCACCCTCAAAAGCGAAACACTAATGGAGTTTGAAGAAAATTGAGAGAGCGTTTGATAGCGTTCCGGGATCTCGTGGAGCGGTCCTCGGCTTTCTCTCGCTCGGGTATCCGAGGATGGGGGTGAAATTTTTGGCAGTACTCATAATGGTTCGAGGAAGATGCAACGGGATTATGCAAATTCATGAAGTGGGTGGAAGTCGGTGCGTGTGTGAAGTTCTTATGCCGCTTTCGAACCTTGAGCTATGATGGAGTTGGTGAAGCGGAGAGCTGGCCTCAAGGTGACGGGAGTTTTTAAGACGGGGTGATGAAATTTAGGAATTTTAGTAGTTCCGAAAGATTTAAACTTCTTTTTAAAGAAATCGTCCTCTTTTTAGGGTTTCGTTCCAAAGGAATAACGAAACCCTTATGGAATCACTTCGGTGTCTGTCTGTCTGTCTGTCTGTCGCCTTTTACATATTTGACTATAACTTATAAGTCCTTTGTAGTTAAGGGATGAAATTTGGACTGAAGGTGTATCTAGGCAACCCAAAAATAAATCATGCACCCGTTTTGGAATTAGTCGCAGATTAAAGAAAAAGTTAGTACTAATACTAACGCCCGAAAAAACATTTACTCATTTTGATGGTCGATATGGGTGCCGTTGGAAAGGGGGCGATGCCCTGATTATGAAAATGTCTGTCTGTCTGTCATTAGGCCTTAACCTCGGTAATTGGCGAACCACTAAGAATTTAGAAATAAAACTTTGCTAAAAGACGTATTTCACTTGCCCAAAGAAAGTTCAGGAAACAAATTTTAAGAACATTTTATACTAGCGAAAAGCTTAGTACCAATACTAAATTTGAAAAATAAATTTCTTTTACTAGTTCCTTGATATGGGTATCGTTGGAAAGAGGATGATAGCTAGATCAAAAAGTTGTACTATAGTAATCATCTCACTCTTATTGGTAAGAAGTTATTAGCCAACAAATTGCCGAAAACTGACTTGTGTACCGTGTCCCCCAACTTACTTTCTAGAATATTTGACCAAAAAATCTGAAAAAAATTGGAGTTATGGGGCAACTCATCGCAATACCCCAAAATTATCCGAAAATCGTGTGTGATTTTTTATATGTACTAAAATAAATCAATTACTAACTTTTTTTGAAAAAAATTTCACGGCAATATATTGAGTGAGGTACCATCGGATAGGTCTTGCAAAATGAAATAGAGTTTTCATTTTGAACTTTTCATTTGGAAGTTAATTTTTCGAGATATTAAGCTTCAAAGTCGAAAAAAAGGCGTCCCCCCCCTTGCAATTTCACACCCGTTGGTCTAAAAATCTGAAAAAAATCTAGAATGTAGATCTTGATGTAATCTTTGTGTTAAAATTGGTTTGAGCACTCTGGCTTTAATAGTTTTCGAGATATTGGCCAAAAACCAAAAAACAACAACACTTGAATTTTGAAGATCCGAAAACGCCATTTTGTAGATCTCGGCGAAAGAACAATAAAATATTATGTAAAAAAAAATATTTTCATACAATTTTTCGAGATATTAACGATTTAAATCGAATCAGTTATCGCAAAAAACGATGAACTGACGGCAGTCTCAGTGTCGCTTGCGGCATTTCATCCCCTAAATGCACCAAAGCAATTTTCACACGGCTGGCGCGATCGGCAAATGGGAAAGGATTTACTTTTGTTCAGTTTCGTTCGAAATGAAAAGAAGAATTTTAGTGAATGAACAGTGAATTGAGTTTGATTTGATTTGACTATTTTAGTTTGTTGATTTCTTAGACTTATATTAAGTCTAAGCTACTAATCTGTTTGCGAACGAAACCCTGGGCGGGTGAGTAAAACTCACACTTGACCGGTTTTTTTTGTTTTGAATTTAAGCATTTCGATTGAAACCATTGAACAGAAAACCATTGAAAGGAAAATCTTAGGTCAAAGTGCCTTTTTAGCACCAAACTGAAGAAGAGCTACACAGTCTGTTGTAGTGGCTATAAAACTGTGTGGTACTTGCAATTTCTTTTCAGTATATTTTTAGGCTGTTTAAGGCTCGTTTCTATGAAATTGATTACAAAGCTTATAAAATATGACAAACAAACTAACGAATTTTTTTGTAATGAGCTCTACGCGACCGGAAAATCGTTTACCCCTTACACGTAGTGAGCGTAGTAGGGGTTGCTGAGGGAAACGAGCCGGGGCTTGGTCTTAGTAGTATAAAAAAAAGTTTAGTCTGTTATTGCTTAAACTAATTCCATTCGTCGAAATTCGCCATATAGGTTTTGCTGCAAGACTTTAGCTCAAACTCACCTGAAATTAAGCCCCGGTGCACACAAGCGAGTTTTTGACGCGGCGGACCCGCTTAAGCATCATTCGATACACACAAGTCAATTGAACAGTGCACACAAGGTTTTTTTGACGCGGCTGCATCGGACGTCATGTTTGCAGGAAAAAATGGTCGCAGGTTTCAGCGGGACCGCGGCGGCGATTTAAATATATGGGTGGCTATGGAGTAGTGCACACAAACGTCATTTTGACACCGATCTCGGAACAATCCTGTGTAGAATTGTTTATTAATGAAACTGAAAAATTGGAGAAAATATGATAAATATGGCGGCAACTGACAACTAAATTTTTGCGACAACGCAGCGGCTCCGTCGCGTCAAAAATCGCTTGTGTGCACCGGGTCTAATGCAATCAAACACAAAACTATCGATCGACTCGATCTCGATTGTACGCAGTTTTTCTTTTTTCTGAAAATTAAGCTCGTTTCTAAGTTAGGAAGTGAAAAATAAAACGATTTTAAGTTTAAAGAAAATAATTTATTTGATTTAATCATGAAATTTTACAGGTAGTGAATTTACTTAGAGTCTAAAATCTTAGCTTTAAAAATTTATGAAATCACTATTCTTCACAGAATTCTTTTACAACTCTAATATTCCGTCTTATTATATATGTACATCCCGTTTTAGCCGGCATTAAACAAGAAATAAACAATTTAAATGAAAGTAAATGATCTATTTGGTTTAAGAAAGGTCATACTACTTTATAAACAACTTTATTTTATTCTTCGAGTATAAATAGACGTTAATTTTACAAATCATATCGTAATTCAGTATTAGCACAACGTTTGCTTTGAATGAGAAATGAGACAGAAATTATGAAAGCTATAAATTGTGTAAATAAAAGAAAAAATTTCTTTTTACTAAACCTTTATGCCCACTGACGGATTAAATTGGACTGGTTTTTCAGAACGAACTCGTAGATTAAATTCTTAGCCGATTGAGTTTGTCTGGTTTCTTTAGGGTTCACTTGATCGAAGCCAAGCCAAGTCTGATTCGATCGGTCGGTTCGGCGCAGCAATCAAAATTATTTATTATTTATTTTACAAAGGTGGAAATATAAAACATACCGTTATTCTCAATTTCCAAAAATCGACAGCTTTCGTTATATTCGTTACTTGTTTGAAGTAAGGTTCCTTTGTTACTCATGACTGATTAAAAACTTATTTCCGAGAGTCACTGATTTACTTCAAAATTCGTTTAATAAAAAACTTTTGCTTTAGCCTTTACATAAGGTGATTTATTTATTTTAAAGCTAAAATTGAAAAACAAAAGTTGACAAAAACGGAAGAAACTCAAAAATTCAATGCGACATCTTATTTGACCCAGTTATACAAAAAAAATTAAATAAAAAGTTATACCAAATATTTTTTCGATATTGGTGTTTGCTATACCACTCCTATTGCTCTATCGAACCTTTAAGACGGTTAGAATAGAATTCCACTATTTTTTTTTATATCTTTATACCTTTGCACAAGGTATGTTAACTCATACTCCAAATAGGTAGTTTTTAGTTTGGTTTTTACTCAAAATCTTGCGTTTCTGATTATTTGCGGGGAAAAGAATCCACAGGTATTCAGTAGCATTAAGATCTGGAGACTCAGCCGACGGATGCAAAATGTGTGTGCCAAATTCTGACAAAATCGAAGGTATTTTTTGAATAATTTTCTTGATAATCCTGAAAAATTGAAGAGTTTTTTTTAGATGTTTTCCTTGCATGATAAGTCCTACGTAAAAGTAATTGCAAAAGATTGTCTCTTATTAAAATTCCTGTCTACTGCAGCGCACCACTATACAGATGACGCTTACTTTTTTCCCTTGCATCCGATGGTTCAGCTCAAAATAGTTTATGCATTTTCTCATCTCCTTAATAATTCCTTACATTCTGTGATTGATTCAATGTCGTCTACATCCTGTCGTAAATATTATAATCACAAAACACTGTGCCCTAAGAGCATTAGCATAATAGCGCATAATAAGTCTTAAATGCGTCCCATATAAAAATAGACTACATCTTAAGCAAATTAACCTAACCTACATACATACATCCATGCATTACCCCACTTAAGCCATTAACCGTCACTTCAATTGCACCACAAAACTTCATTCATCCATTTATCAATTTCTTATTCCACTCCACTAAAACTGCGACTAATTAATTTATCACATGGCCGCGATAATTAAGACCATACTGCAACATTGTAAAAAAAACTAAAGAATGTCTTTTTAATCAGAGGTTCATTAAAAAATGAAAAAAAAAAAGAAACAAAAATAACTACAGAAGCCCCTGCGGTAACCCTGCACCCTGTTCTACAATTTCCACGCCAGTGCAATTTCCTCGGACGCAATTATTGATTTAATCGCATTACGATGATAATTAGCATAATAAATAGCTTATTAATTTTTTTTTTACTTTGCTATGCTCTCTTTCGTGTGGCGATTTGTAATTTTTTTTTTTTCGTTCTAAGATGTTGGAGAGTTGTGGTGAAGTACAGTGTGTCAGAATTGGGTGGATGATGCGGAGGGAGGCTTTTGATATACTGGTGGTCGATATTGGGTTAAATTCTTGTCGTGGGCTTGGATTGATGAACGCGTCAAAAAATATTCGCCAAAAATTTTTCTAATAATTTTACTAGCCCGAAAATTGCACTTTTTCCAAAACTGTGGTATTAAACTTCGATGTTATTTTACAAAAATTGTAAAAAAAAACCAAAGGCAAGCAGTTTTGTCCCCGAAAAATGTGCTACACGTGACAAGCTCAAAAAAGTTAAAAGATCGACGATCAGTAATAACTGACAGTGATGCTGAACAGGATCCAACCCACCGTTGAATTATTAAAAGACGTAAATCACTCGGAAGCCAGTGAGAATTTTGTTAATTAAAAGTGAATTAATTGGTTCACAGATCAAAAGAGACTTATATCCGTTTTATAATTTTTTTCTTGACAGGCTAGCGAGATCATTCTTGCAACAATTTCTTCTCGTAGCTGGCGTTCGTCAACGTTCGCGATGAGGACGGAAAAACTTTCTTCTAGCCAAAAAATCGAATTATATATTTTAGCCAGAGTCGAAAGCTTTTTATTTTGAGAGCTTATCTTTCAGCAGTTGTATACTTCTTAAAAATAGTTATAATCGTCGTAGTATTTTTATGTAAACTTTTATGACTGCGAACGGGAATCTAGGGGGTACAACTTTTGCTCGATAAAGTTTGAAAGATTTTTTTAAAAACTGCATCTAATTTATTTTTTCTAGTAAGTACACTTATCCCTCGTTTTGCGCGGTTTCATCTTTGAGCGATTTCCAAATATCTATCCAAATTCGATCTGCGCGACTTTGTTTTGCGCGAAACAACTTTCTTCTTCAAAGAATCATGGCCCACTATGGTTTTTCTGTTCAAAATACATCCATGTTCTCTCATAAATCGTTTTGCGCGGTCTCGGTTTGCACGAACCTTTTGATCCCCCTAACCTTCGCGCAAAGCGCCTGATGAGTGTGATGTATTTTCCTTTCGATAGTTAATATAAGTGAGTACATTTTCCATAAATAAGGATTAACAAAAACTTATCAAAATGTTTATGGATTAAATCAATTTTTTACTTTTTTTTTAAATACTGTAATGGAGTATTCGCAGCACTGTGCATTTAAAACAACTGGATCTTACTAAATTAAATAAAAGCAGACATTGTCATATAACAGAACTTAAAAATTTAAATGTGTGGGGGATCAGCACTTCCATTGATATGTGTTCTAGTTTATCGCAAAGACCCAAATTTTAAAAATTTGCATATATTTTTTACTAGAAACACGACTAGCTGCTTTTGTCATAAGCAAAAGAATATTTGTTTACAAATCTTCTTTTAAAAATTTGATAATTGATCGTGATTGATTAATGTTATTGTACTTAATTGCAATTACAATTGAACAATTCATTGTTGTTATGTGTCATAAGAATAAGTTCACATTAATTAGATTTTCATTTCAATTGTTACTGCTCTAATTGGCTGTTTGGTCGAGAATTGCTGTTTTTGCTGATGCTCTTATCGGCCTCGGATCGCGACTATTCAAGTGCTTATAATTTTGTTTTTATTTTAAAAGCTACGGTTCAGCATCAAAAATGTGTTCCATAATATCGTCTAGTTTTGGTACAAATTCTTTGATTTCATATCAAAACTACTTTTAATTCCCTACGCCCTATTAGTAAGATAAAACGTCCAATCAGTACACGTTTGTGGTGATTTCTGTAAATGAATACATAATTTTAAATTTATCCAATTTGATGCAACATTTTCCCCAAACTACTTTTCATCGTCATCCTTAAATTCTCTCCGCACTCATCCTCATGTGACTCACTGTACAAAAAAAATACCATTTTAACTAAAACAACAAGAATTCTCGTTCTACAATCACATTGTTGCAACTTGTGCATAAAATAAAGTATCCACAACTAAACACACATATCACAAAGTTGCAAACCTGTCTCTCTATCATCCCATTTTTTTCGTTTTTTTTTTTTTTTCACATTTACCTGGCTTACGTATGAATTTTCAATTTTACACGCCGAGAGACAGTAACGGCGACGATGGTGACTGTTGGCGGCAGCGGCAGCGGTTGTGGGACTACTTTATGCAGTGTAATTATGTGTGATGAGCTAATTAATAATATTTACGATAATAACAGTGGTGATGGAATGAGCCAATACAAAACAACAACAAAACGTTAATCGGTTGCTTAGAGCGATCGAGGTGAGTTTGCGATTAGAAAGTTGAGGTCGAGGTGATGAGGACAAAGAATGGATGGGAGGAGGTGTTTTGATGTCATTCTGAAACTTGTTTGGAAAACGATGTGATATTTAAAGTAAAGTTTAAATGTTGATTTTGCGATACTGACTTTAGAAAATGTTTTAATTTATGTTGAAAATGTCAGTGGTTTGTTTTTGAGACATTCCAAAATGAGACCCGAAAACTAAAACACCGGTCGCAGGACTCTGATTCTGCAATTGTTTAAAAGACTTTACAGGGCATGTAAATCGATGTCAAAAATATGAGGCGACCGAATTAGGGGCTTTCCAATATGGCCGGGACTCGAAGAAAAAGCAAAAGTATGGTTGTAAGCAATGTGTTCTTAAATTTGGCAACATTGACATTCGGATTGAGGTGACCAGACGATGAAGTGCCAAAATTGGAAGTAATAATTAATATCTTAAAAACAATTTTGTATGAAGTGTACCCCTAAAAGCTACTAAATAAGTAACCAGTGAAGAAATTTGTATAAGTTTTAAGTATTGTGTATACTTCTTGAGAAAATCCCATCGGGAACTTGAAGCCACTTGAGACATTTATCTAAAGTTCAGCTACGACTTATAAACATCTCGAAAGCAATTTAATATCAACGATGGCCATATCCGTACCATCATCTCACGAGACCTAAGACTCAACGACGTCACTTGCTCTGTTTTTGACTCGTTGGAGCGATCGCCACTAATCGCCTTCGTGACGTTTACATTTCCCTTCGAGATCACATTCAATTCATTCAAATCTTTCATTTTTCTCTCTCTTTCCCTTTCTCTTTGCAGACGAATCAGGATGCGAATTTAATATGGCGGAAGGTGTTGAAGAAACCGAGAGCAACAGTCACCAAAGTAAAGCAGACACACCAACGATGCTAGGCACTGTGTTACCCTGTGAAGCGACCATTACCGCATCGTTAGGCGGTATAAAGCGTGAATTTGATACAACACCCACACCGGGCGGAGGAGGCGGCAGCAGCGGCGGCGGAGTAGGCAGCGGTATAGTAACAGGAGGAGGAGTAGGAGTCGGCGTCGGAGTTGGAGGAATCGGCGGAGGAATCGCTCCAGTTTCACGTCTGCCAACCCCGTCCCCATCGTCACCGCCCTCACAGCTCACACCCACCTCGACGGCTACCAATTCAATTGCCGCTACAATACGTCCAGTGGCCAATCTATCATCGGCATCATCCACATCGTCTACATCGTCGTGCTTATCGTCGTCATCATCATCGTCGTCGTCCTCGTCATCGTCATCGTCGTCTTCAACATCTTCATCGGCCACGTCGGCGGCAACGGCAGCCACCACTGTGGCCATAGCGTCGGTTACTGGGGTTACGGTGAACAAATCACCGTCGCCGTTTCCGTCATCCTCATCGCCGCCCGGGGCTAATGCCACTCAGCATCACTCTCCTCACCTGCAACAGCAACAGCAACAGCAGCAGCAACAGCAACAATATCATCCCATCAATCTGAAGCCTGAGGTGAGTCCGCAGTTGATTTGCGATGAATTTCTATGTTTTCGTGGGGATTTTTGTTGTTTTGTTTTTCTTTTTTTTTTGCGTGTTCAGATGCGTGTGTCAGTGATGAATGTTTTTATTTTTTGGGAGCTTAGTTGTGGCTTAATCGCGGAGTGGATTAGATCCTGTCATTGTCCTGAGCGACAGCGGGTCTTGGGTTGGATGAGCAATGGAATTTGTTGACTTTGTAAGGATGGGATCAACTGTGAAAATTCTACCATATTTTGCTTTCAGCGATGAGCCCAATTAATGTGTGACTGTGAAGTTTGTGTGAAGGGCATGCGAAGATTGCAATCGTTACCTACGACACATTTAATCTAGAATTGAGTAATCTCATGGATGGCTTTCTAAGTGACAGATATCCTTGAAAAAAAAAATAAAAAATGTATATATTAGGTGTACAAATTTGCTTCCGCCGTTTTCCAATAGATGGCTCTAGCGGTAAGTGGTAGCCGAAATAAATAGATCGTAGATGTCATACAATAAGATTAGTCGGTTTACGTCTGCATCATAAAGTTATTCTCGATTAAACATGTCAGCTTACAAGCCAAGTTCTCGGCATTTGTGGGAGGTTTTAATTTTCTAAGAAATCTGCGGCTGAGGCTCATAGAATGCTACCAAATACCTATGGTGAGGCCGCTATTAGTGAATGAACTTGCCAAGGGTGGTTTCAATGCTTCAAGAACGATGACTTTGACGTCGAAGACCAGCATGACGATGGAAGAGAGAAGGTTTTCGAAGATGCAGAATTGGAGACATTACTTGATCAAGACTCGTGTCAAACACAATCGAATCATAAATGTATAAACATTTTATTACAATAAGCATAATCATAAAAGAGGGAAATGGTAGCGAATTGGATCTATTTTGAGTTAGAAACAAAATAGAATTGTGTAATGTTTCGGAGTCAGAGTTTGCCAATTAACTTTTTTTCAGTAATCTTAAGAATTTCAACCACAAATTTGTCTTAATAATAACGTTGCATCAACAAGGAAAAATGTGTGATTTTTTTTAAATATTTAAAGATTAGTCACAAGAACTAATAATATGTCTCGCTTTTGTTTTAAAAAGGTCCTTCACTAAGTTGAACATACAGAATATACTTAACCTTTCACTGCGCAGTACGACTGCAAACAATTCAAACTACCCCTACCCTACACTGCGCAGTAAAACAGATCTGATACAACTCAGTTCAAACAACTTTCAGAAACTATGGAATAAAAATTTTACTGTTACGCTTAGTAGATGATCTGCTTCATCTATTTTGAAGGGAATAATTGTACTGATTTACGTAGCCCGTAAATAATAAAATAAAATATTTTTTTTAGACTGTGCAATCCATTTTCCGCGCCTGACTTTAAAACAGGCCCATAGATATTTTATTGGATTGAGGCTAAGAGAGCCACAATGCTATTTAAAACCGTTCCTATAATTTTTCGTAAAAAAATTCGTTTGTATGGCACCGAGCTAAATCTTTTTGGCAAATATCATTTTCGGTCACAACTCTTATTCGAACAGTTTGAAGGAGCATATTTGTAAGGACGTCTGTATAATCTGTTTTATTCTTCATATCTTTGATGAGCTTCGAGCTTCGAGCTACCAGAACCATCAAAGGCTAAAAAACCAAATGATAATTTGTAAGACTGCCTGCTTCACCTTAACTTGTTTTAAACTGCGTTTTGAAAATTGTTTGTCCCAATTCTGTTTGGGACAGCACTGTATGTTCGGCCTCCAGCCAAGCACTGATTAAATTGAGTCAAGCAATAGTTACAAACTTTTTTTAGGGAAAGACTTCCTCACTTTTAAAATGGATGCCTGTCGAAACCCCTTCATCGACCTACTTACAATGGTTTCCTTTTTTTTTTTTAATTTTTGTATTTTCTGTATTAGTAAAACTGACATCTTTTCTGACGTGGAGTGGATGATAGTTGTTACAGTCAAAAAAAGTTTTGAAGTCTGTACAGTTTCCATTAACTCTTTTTCTTTATAGGGTGATTCATTGAAAGAATTGCAATTTTTTGGGCATTATTGCTTAATAAAATAGTATTTAACCAACAGCCGGTCAAATTTATGAAGACAACAGACAGTACAACATATCTTCAATTCAATTTAACAAGGTACCGGTATTGCGTTGCTTTAATGGATGTGTTTAAACGTCTAAGTCATAAGCCAGTGCATGTTTTGATGCACAGCTATTTTTATAAAACAAGTAGTAGCTTCTTGATTTTTTAGGCAAAGTATGAGAGTATCTTTTTTAAATTGAAGTGTTTTCGAACAGTAGAAGAGATTATCTTACTAGAAATATTTCATCCTCAAAATGATTACATCAATCGTCTGCAAAAATAACCCGCAATCATGAACATGTTAAATTCTAAACGGTAAGATAGGGAGAACATCTAAAACAGAAGTTGGCGTCAGCTAAGAACTACGCATGATCTTGTATATTTCAGATCATGAGTTGAAGAGACTTAGAGTTGTTTTACAAAAATCAACTTTCAAGCGGAAATATGTTTTGTGCAATTCAAGCAACTTCAGGCTTACATAATCGGTTTACCATATTTTACGTTTAGGGCAACAGAAATGGCTGCATAAAAATTATAAAATCACCAGCAGTTTGGTATGATTGAATATGACTTGCCAAATACTTGAATGGCTCAAAATATGGAACTTTTCTACATAAAACATTGGAAAGAGCTAAAAACAGAAGAAATTTTGAAATAAATGTTAAATGGTTCTTTCATTTTGGATTAAAATATTAATATTTCGTTTTGCACCAAGGTAGATCTTAATGAACTGCTTTTACGACAGTCTTACTGTGTACGTTTACAACTTTGACTTAGAAAAGAACTTGCTTCAGACAGAGGCGTGCCGAAAAGATGGAGTTTTGAAATGGCAGTGGAAGTTCTTGTTAAAAGTTATAATAATTATACTAATTTAGTAGATTTTCAATTATCCAAAAGTGCTGCTTGACACCTTAAACAGGCATGGCTTGTAACCCCCGCAGTCTGCATCTTTTCCTTGTTTGGAACCGGGAATATGCAATAGGCCAATTTGACTTATGTCACAGAATTGAAAATATGTGCACATATGTTGAAGTAAAAGGATAGTGCTTTTATACATTATTATATTTGAATGCATTTATTTTACTTTAAAAGTACAATTAAAAGCTCAGGATGCAATAAACCGCGTGGAAGTAGGTTTCCAAAAAAATGCCTCTCTATTTCCTTTTCTCACAACCGAGTCACCCTGCTCTTTATTGCTGATCCACCTCTTGCATAACCAAAATAAGTCCCATTCAATTGTCATCTCTCTTGCCTTTCTTCCCACAGATAAAAGTAAATACCTTTGCAATTATTCCTCTGCCAAAAAAAAAATCCCCTTAAACACACAATTCACAAATGAAAATCACAATTTTCATTTAAGAGCCACCCTGTTAATTACCGACTATTCCTGGAATTCACAATACGCTTGAAAGTGTAATAATAAATTAATGCAAAGCATATTTAATCGCTCCCTCACCTTTCGGGCAGTAAACTGGCTCTTGGCGAGGCGAAGTATGCATTCAGAGAACTCGCCCGACTGAAGGTGCCCGGAGGTGGTGGTGGTGAAGGTGAAGGTGGTGGGTAAGGTGTAGTTTGTTGCAAACACTGTGTGCGCTAATGACACGTCTGCCGCCTTGCGCGCCCTGTTCCTTTTTTTGTACTTCTCCCTCTCTTTTTTTGAAACCTTTAATTGGGAATTCTATGGAATCTTTCTGTGAATAAAACGATCGCAATGAGGAACGTTGCGCGTTATGATATCGGTGGACTAGGATTATAATAAATTGGCCGACATATTGATGGGGGTGAAGCGGGATGGGGTGGGTGCATTTGTGGGTTGATGGCCAACGCACGGCGTAGAAAGCGTGTGAATGGGTTATGCGCGACAAAGGAACGAGTGAGTGAAAGATAAACGAGGACGTGAAGGTGGAGGGAGGTTTATGTATTACCACGTGTACGTTTTTGTAATTTTTCTTTAGGTGGTGTTGATGGACAGCAATTGGATGAAGTTATGTCAGAGATGCAAGAGTTTTTCTATCAAGTTTGTAAAATTTTTGTTTTTTAATTTTATTTTAGCAAAATCTTTGCGGATTGTGGGCGCCGTGGCTTAATCGTTAGTGCGTCGGACTGTTAAGCAAGAGTACCCAGGTTCGAATCCGGCTCGGGGAAATAACACCACAAACATTTTTCACGGCCCCACCTCCAGCGAACGACTGACAACCCTCCTGGAGTACTTCTGTCATGAAAAGCTTTCGCGAATCGCCGTTCGGAACCGGCATTAAACAGTAGGTCCCCTCCACATGTGTCAAAATTATAACGCGCACAACACAGTGGAGGTGCGAAAAAGCTAGGCTCTGGCTCTCAACGGGCTGTTACGCCGCCTAATACAATACAAAATCTTTGCGGAGTTGTGGTTTTTTTTTAATTTTTTTGTGCAAAGTTTCTTTTTCAAAGTGTATTTACAATTGTCCGATTGTGACATCAAGACAACAATTGGTGCAAATTTGTGATATTATTTTTGATACTATTTAAGGTAAGCAAGGTAAGCAGCCGCAGGAATATTTTTTTGCACTTCACAAAAAAATAAGTAAAATATCCGTCTAGGCCGAAGCCCTGATAGCTAGTGCCGTAATTTAAGATTAATCATGTAATTTTCTGCTGAGTAATAAAGGCATAATATTAATAATAATAATTAGTAAAAGATCTCGAATAATCTTAGAGTACTAAGAGACGTCTGAAACAGAATTAAAAGGACTGCGATTGGGTTTAATGAACCTAAGATACTTTTACTGCAATTGTGTCAATATTTTTGAGTTATTAGCAAATAATATTCATGTTGTACAAAAATAGGACCGGCCATGAAAGGATTAACATGGTTTCCAAATCATCTGCAAGTATGGTTTATTGTTGACGGTGTTGATGTAAAGACCACAAATCTCTGTTGTCTCTTTGCCATTTGATTGCAAATTAAAACCGGTCTTATTGAAAGTTTAATTTGATTCATAGCAGAGAAGGAGCCAGCAATAAATAGTATTAAAACATTTCCGACTAGCAACAGTAATACGGAAGCTTAGAACCTGCTCACGATCCTCGTTCTTGCACTTGTAAATTTGTATATGCGATGCTAAAGTTTTCTTTTTGTCTGAAGTTCAGAAAAAATTGAAAAAATGTTGGTATTATTGGAAAAGTGGATTAAAAGCCAGGAGAACAATGATTTTGAGATGGACATCAAGAATCTGAACCAACACATGAGGCACGCAACTGATGGCATGGTTGAATGAATATACATTTACATCGGAAAAAAAATTCAATAATTTCCTTCATTGGAATATTTCTTAGTTTTTAATTTGAAGTCTTCTTCTGAAAAAAAAAACAATATAGCAAGAAACGTCATAGAGTTGAAAAGCGAGCAGAGCTGGAAAAAAAGGATAACTTAACACGAAAACTTTCAATTTTTTATGTAGAAATAATCTTAGAAGATTATTAGTCGTGCAAATTGTTTGGTTTTTACCCATGCTGGATTTATTAGTAGTAGAGCGTACCCGGATTCGAATCTAGTCCGTGG
This sequence comes from Syritta pipiens, assembly GCA_905187475.1. NCBI lineage: Eukaryota > Metazoa > Arthropoda > Insecta > Diptera > Syrphidae > Syritta > Syritta pipiens. Next base: position 70,165,365 of record LR994571.1, read on the forward strand.
AAAAACAAAATTTTTCACGGTCCCACCTCAAGCGAACGACTGACAATTCTCTTGGAGTACTTCTGTCACAAAATGAAAATAAATGACAATGAATGCGCGAAAAAGCTGAGATCTGACCCTTAACGGGCTGTTACGCAGCCCAATGGATTTCAACATAGGTATGTTTTTTTTTTATAGATTCATAGAGCAAAAGAAAAACCAAGAGAGATGATTTCGAGTTTTACCGATTTTTAAAGTAAGTTTTTTGGAATAAAGATCTAAGCTCTGCATTATGACACTAGGAACACGAAAAAGAACTCCTTAAATTCTTTCGGGTGTCTGTCTGGTAATGACTTAGTTTTAAAGAAGAAAGAGGCATCAGAACTTACTCTAATAAAGCCCCTCTGTATTTTTTACAAAGCTTAACTTTCTAGTCTAAATTCAGCTTTTTAATATGCCCTTTGTTACAATTTCTTATACTGAAATTAAGGTTTTAGTAAAATGAACAGTGTGAAGAGTTTTATTTACAGTGCTATGCAGTAATTAGAAACAGTTTAAATGATCTTTTTACTTTCATAGAAAGGTGATTTTTGGTGGAAAGGTGAATTTTAAATATTGCTCCCTTAACCAGAGTCTAAAAATTTCAAAAAATTAAATCAAAAGTATAAAATGATGGCGGTCCACCGGAGTTTCTCTAAACTGCAGTGTCGTTGCGCCTTGTCGACTACTTAAACGCGAAGTTTTAAAATCTTCAATCTTCAACTGAAAGGAGAAGGTTGACTTTTTCACAAAGATTTTATTGCCAGACCTCAGGAAATGAGCTATTTATGAACAAAACCCCCGCCAAGCCGCATATCCTTTTGAGTTCTTCCTGTCACATCACAGCAACAAAGATGCACCCACCCCTTAAACAACATCCCACCCAAAGCAGACTCATTCAACTGATTGCACACGTTTAGCCGTAAGCAGTAAGCCGAATGAAATGCGAAAATTTTCTTTTAATTGAAATAATTACATATCAAGTGTTTTTAATTATTTTCTCTTTTCCGTAATTTTTGTGTTCGTGTGTAACCCCAAAGCTAAGTAGTTGTACATTTTTATTATTCATAGACCTCCAAGCCACACATACACACGATCAAAGCACCCAGAATAAAGTCAACTCACGCACACACATACCGTCACAATCCATTGCGAGTTTGTTGCAACTGCAGGCGAAGAGGCCGCGTAAGGCTTACGTAATTTATCACAGAAATAGGTGGGAACAAACGCATGGACTTCAGCGATGAATGCTAACTGCCGCTGTTATCTTTTAATTTGTTTCTCTATAGAAACAAAAAAAAAAGGGTAACGATTAATAAATTATGATGTGCATATATGTATGTATTAGTAAAGAGGGAGTCAAGGAATCCGAGACTAATGGGCTCCCGAGTGGGCTCAGCACGTCGGCTGATTTATGCATTTTTCACGATATTTTTATGCTAAAATGTGTTCAATTGAATCTTATTGCAGTTTACGAGAGAGTTCTTATCATTTGAGCTGTGGACGGAGGTGGACGATGGTGGTCAGTGCCCAGTGGCTAACAGATGCTCATCGGGCTTCTGTGGTGTAAGGGTGTCTGGTGGTCGCGGAGCAACACGTCTTGCGTCAGGTGGGCTTTGAAAAGGTCGGCTTGGCGGCGGGCATGCGTGAGAAGTGGACGTAGTTTTTTTGAGCTAATGGGTGTACTAGTAGCTTGGAAGTGGTTCTAACGAATGTTTTCCATTTTTAAGGTGCCTGTAGTTTGTATAATTAGTAATGCCAGACACAAAAATAGAGAAGAATCCTTTCTTACTTAGCATTTTTGAACCACAACTCGATCGGTGGTAAATTGACCGAAAACTGATCTTTTTTTTGAATACTCGTTTTATAGTACTTTTATCTTTATTTATGCTTAAAATAGGATGTGAGACATTATGGTGGCACAATGTTTATCGTGCAGAGTCTGTTTATCGAACTGTATAGGCTTACAGCTCAGCAGCTTACAACTTAGTAAAAGATTTTTATTTCCTTCGAAATACTGGGCTACGATACAGTATGATTTCTTCATTTCCGCTTGAAAAGGTTTCATTAAAGCAGGTGGATGCATTTCGTTAGCACATGAGCTTAAACAGAAGGATGATTCAATGTATTCTCTATTCTTTGTTAAAACTTTCTAATTTCATTGATAAAAAAGCTGGTTTTCTTGGAAGAGCTGTTAAATTAAGATAAATTAAGATACCTCGTGCTTAGGCTATGAATTTGGAGATGAAATTGGTAGCTTTTAAAATTGCAAATGAGTTAGGTAGAAGGTTCAGTATTCAAAAAATCGCCTATGAGCCCTCAACGTTACTACTGGGACGTCACAAAGAACTTGATGGATGTACAGTGACTTATTGATACATCGAAACGAATTTCTGCATTGCAGTGGTTGCAGGTAGTTCGAAGGTGGACCCAGATGAGCCTTGCAATGGGTACAATGGGACTTACGGTTGAGTACAACTTCCAGGTCTTACACTTTGATAATTTATTAAAAAGAGTACACTGGAATTAGGTCTGTGAAACTTAATGGAAAATGGATATTCATACTTGCAGTTTCACAATGAGAGAAATAAATTTGAACCCAAGCAGTTTCAAGGGGTTGTCCTATTCTGATATCTTACAAGTTGTTTGTGGTGGATTCTACAGGGTTTTCTAATACGGGGCTACAGGGTTTTCCAATAAGAGGTTTAATTTTGATATTCAAAGAAAAATGCCATTTTTAAAATTTCAATGTAAAGAGGAAGGTATGCCATTAATAATGGAAAACAATATCAGTCAAATGGCCGCCTTGGCTACGCTTACAGACCGTATCCTTTTCATGAAGTTTTCTATCACCAAATCGCAAAGTGGCTGCTGTATTCACTCAATAGCTTCAAGAACTACATCTTTGAGGTCTGGAATCGACCCTGGCCTGTTGTCGTAGACCTTATCTTTCACGTAGCCTCAAAGGAAGAAGTCGCAAGGTGTTAAATCACAACCAATTGTGATCACCCCAAAAAACTACAGCTTCAAAAGTGACATCTACCGAAAAAGCGGGCTATTCAAAATAGCACGTCTTCTTCGCTTTCACTCTTTTGACACTGATTGACTTTAATTTGAAGCCTTTTAATTTATTTTAACTTTGCATCTAACTGCTTATTTGGACTCTATCTTTTACTTCTTTTCTGTAATCGTTTTTCAACTTCGATCCACATGTATCCTGTTTTTAAAACGTTCTTTTTCCAGTTTTTATAGCAGAACCTTTTTTTGCATGTCCGATGTTTGAGGTTGTCTCTAAGTCTAGAAATCCTGACTGACAAATTGACCTTTCTTCGCAGATCAACATCTGCCTCCACGTAAAAAGCCGATGGCTTTCTCATTTACCACCCAAAAGCCTATTTCCACATCTCAAGCTCAACTGCATATCCCAAGTGTAGATCAGAAGTCTCCTCGAGCTTGTTTCTGTCGCAATTTACAGCCACTCATTAGAATAACAATCGTCCGCGTCCAACTCAACCGCCTCCCCGTGGCGACCGCTGTGGTGAGTTGTAATTTCAATTGAATTCCGCCCGTTTGCTCGCGAATGTACAGAAACCAGACGCACGGAAAAACAGTTAAAACCCCACTCTGTGCGTGCGTCGTACTCCTTCCGCCGGCCTGCAAAAGATCACTGGCTCCAGCCCAGACGTCACATGCATCTCATTAATTATTAATTACAAATTATGAACGCCAACGCATGCGACAACGAGCGCAGGCCACGGAGCGTTGCAACAACATGCCCGGGGCATGCTGTCTGAGGAGAGGATTTTAAATTACGATCGGCGGCGGGTGCTGGACCGACGATCTCTCGAAACCAATCCTCCGAGTCTCAGGCACAGGCACGGATTCCGTTTGGTGTCTCGGGCTCGGTTTAAGGCTCTGCTTCGGTGTCCTTTGGGTTGAAGTGGTGGCCTCCCCCTGGCCGCGTCGTCTTTGGTCGTGTTGTTGTCACGCCACAGAGTTTTGTTGTTGTTGTTGTTTTTGGGGAGTGGTGGTGGGTTTTGATGGCGCATAATTGCACGGCTGGAACGGAACGGAAAAGAAAATTATGAGCGGACTTACAGCACGTTGTGCATTTTGTTTGTTGTTTCGTTTTGAACGGAGTTGCATTTATTTCTGTATTTTTTTTGTCGCTTTTGATATCACTTTGTAATTACGAACCCGGTGTTTATGTGCGAGTGTTCGTTGTTCGTTTGTTTGCGGATAATTTTTTCACGTAAGTTACGAGTGTGGTTGCCGGGCTAAGACTGGGGTAATTAAATATTAGGCTCGAATGGCGCATTGTTTATTAATGATGCACGAAGGAGGTGCTTTTGATTGCGAGTGATTGCACTTGAATTGGAATGCACTTTGATTGGAGTCGAGTATGACGGTGTGGTCTCGTGGGGCGGGTTCAACTTGAATGTGGCAGTTGTTGCTAGCTGCAGAAATATTCAATTCACATCAAAGTTTTTTTTGAGAAACAATTTTTGTTTAAGAAAGTGTTTAAAAATGGGAAGCTGCAAAGAAACGAAATGATTCAAACTCGGTAGAGTTTCTTAGATTCGAGATCTGCCGACCTTTACTGTATGTAAAGAAAACTATAGCGGGTGCATAACTTTTCGCAGATATCTTTTTACATGTCCAGCAAGATCCAGCGTCATGGGAAATTTAAGTCGCCAGTTGATCGTGGAGGCGATCTTAAGATCACTCTTCATAGCCCGACGAATCTCTTAGATTTTCAAGCTTTGATTGCCTTAACTTTGGTGTAGTTGTAGAAGGCCTAAGGCATCAACTAAGTATTTAAACCTCGATTAAGAAAGACTCCAAAAGAACTTCGATTCTCTTTTATTTTTCAGAAACGGTCAATACTTGAGTTGGAAATAGTGGTAGGTCAACAAATTCAAATATGGTTAACAAACGAACTTCAAAATATCAAATTTTCGTTTTTCTGCTGCTTGAGTATCAATTTGTTTTCTAAGGGTTTATAGTTTTCAGAGTCCATAATGTGTTGAACTCCATAGTTTTGTTATGGTTTGTTGCTTAGGTTTCAATTGTTCAAAGCTAAAATTGTCTAATCTAGTTATTTTGAAACGCATATGTCTGAATGCGACTCACTCGAAGAACGAAAACTTCTATTCTGTTAATGACTTTGGATATTAGAGATTATCCACAAAGATCTTAGAGCTGATCTACAGAAATTGATCCTAAACTTGAATTTTGATTTGAACAGAGTACCTGAGTGGCGTTTGTGCGATTGTGACGGACGGTCTACAATCGGGGCTTGGATTATTCGTGAATTACTCTTAACATTTGAACTGAAAAAACACAAATTTAGCTACGAAGGAAGAAAACACTCATATTTTCTTTTTGTCTTGAAATAAAGGAGGATTGAATTGAGAAAACCGTTTCTTTTCGTAAAGAATAGTCCGAAGTGCCCAAAACACCTAAACCTCGAGAAAAGCTTGGTGTTCTCCACGCAAAAGACAGATCAGGTTTCTTTGTCTAGCCTGCTCTAAGCCTGAAAATCATTTTTTGTTTCTATTTTGTTTGAAAAAGTGCTTTTTGAAAGAATGTGTGTTTTGGCATCGATGAGTTATGGTCTTTGTCGTTTTTTTTCTTTGGTCTGTGGAACTCGATTCGAATTTTTGAACTCACTTAACGCAACCACTTCCATATCTTAGTTAGACTCGTTGCATGTTGCCAATGTTACAAAATAAAATAAGTATTTTACGATGGTCATAAATTATTATATATTTTGAATATTTTATCAACCCGTACTATTACAGTCTCACCAGGTTATAAGAAGACACCAAAAAATCTTAGGAAATTGTTTTACTATTGGCTTTTCATCTTCTCGCGCTGACTCTTCATTAGATTTTTACAATCTTATGAACGACCATCCAACTAAAAAACAATGTCAGTTTTAATGGACAAAAGCCAATTCAAAATTTCTTAGATAGTTTATAAATTTGGAAAGTTACCAAAGTTTGAAAGAAATTCGGTAATCCTGCAGATTTCAGCCCAGATGGATTTGTAATACAAATTTTGTAGGCTGTAGTCTAGCCAGTAAAAGCTGTGAGATCGATGGTAAGTCACTCAGACTTTAGTTAGTAAGTTGTTTTTTGTTTTTAAATTTATTTAGTGAATGATTTTTGTTTTTTATAAATGCACTTTGAAACCGCAATTAATTTTTTATTTGACATTTAAGAATGCGCAGATAATAGTTTGTGCATTCTGTAAAACAAGTTTTTTCACCCGCAACTTGTTGATGATTTCGCGGTAATCTAAAAGGTTTCAATGTTATATGAATGTTATACGTATGTACATATATGTAGAGAAAAAGCAGGAACCCGTAGGCCTTAATTTTTGGTGATTGACCTTCTCCACACAAATTTTTTGCATTGAATCCAAAAAAGTTAAACATGTTTACATCGGAAAATAGGACATTTCTGCAAAATGTAGCGGGCTTCGCAACATATAAAATGGATACATACTCGGCGGTCGTATGGTTTTTTGTAAATAAAAACCCTCCCATTGGACCGATTTGAATAGTTTTTTTCCTCACATCATCACCGAAAACATGACGTACGAACGATTTTGATCGCATCTATAGAACGACGAAAATTCACAAAAGTTCGTCTTTACGCCAATGTATCCATTTTCGCACGTTTAGAAAAATACCTATTTTGATGTGCGGGGGAGCAAGATAACTTTGGCGCCAAAAATTGCTAATGGTTTTTCATAAAGCGTCCAAAAACGAGCAATTTTTGCTATGGGCGAGGGGTTTATCTCACCCCGTTTAGGATGTAGGGGCAATTTAAAATCAAATCAAACAACATGGAAAAAATTATAAATAAATAAGTACTATAAATAATAAAGTACTATACCCACTTAAAATGGCGGAAACTTGTTCTTTAATTATACATTAAAGTTATGCCCATAGTTTGTGGAAAATTCGCATATAAATTCGCATAGAAAAAAAAAATGTGGATAATTTTTTTTTAAAAACTGTACTTAGTAGTGCTAAATTAGGACCTTGCCGTTAAGGCTCACGTTTATTCTGAGTCGAACACGAAAAACGGAACGGTCTTAGGTCTTCTAGTTCAAAAGAAAACTAGAATGGGCCAATGATTTTGACTATTTTCTTTATATTTTAAGACAGGTTTTTTCCTGCTCTTTCTTTGAAGGCTTTCATTGCAACTAGGCGTGAAAATACTTTTCTTACCCATTTTTATTTTGAGCATCTGTACGCAGTAGTATTCGATGATCGTTCTACTTTTTGTCCGTTTGTACAGTTTTGTGTATTTGGGGAAAAATGATAAATAATAAAGCGCAGTATAAAATTTTGATTTTGTACCTTGGATAGTCCTCTGGGTTTTGGGGGGTTGCGTTGTAAGTTCTAGTAGGTTAAATTTACTTATTAGAATTTATATATTCAGATTTTGTAACTAAAATTTACTTTGTCCAGTTGTTGATTAAAAAGTTTAGCTCGAAAGTTTTTGTTAAGAAACCAGTTGTGTTACTCTAACCTACTTTTACTTTCATTTTATTTTCCTAATTTTTTTTCTGTTTTGTTAACGTCTTTTTTCACAGATCTATTTCTGAAAATGTTTCTCCTTAATGATGAATAGTAAATAACTTCAAAACGTCTGTTGAAATCGTGCGTGGACTTCCAAATTTCAAGCTGTCTCCTAAAAACAATTTCCTTGACCTTTTTTTTATCAAGTTGTCTTGAAGCGTTCCTCCCACACCACTAGCTTTATCTCATCAATCCTTAAACGCACATCACCCTCCCACTCACTAGCTCATGTTTAATTTCACCGACTGAGACGTGTATGCCCGTAGCCTTTTATCCCCTAATGCCCTTCAAGTAGCATCATCCCAAAGTTCATGAAAGTATCGACCTTTCTCTAAAATTTCAATTAAAATTACCCAATTTCCATAAACACAATCCTCCCCCCACACACTGCCGGTCACCTCCGCACCCTCATTTACCACATGTTCTCTGGACTTATTTAAAATGTGAAAGACCAGAGAAAGTAGAATTCACCGTGTACCAACATCGTCGTCGACGACGACTAACGATCGACTTTCGAAATCTTATTGCTTTACTTTACTTCACAAACAGCGTCCACCCCCTGGTTGGACCACCACCCACCCACCCCACAACGTCATCATCATTCATCTCTCGGCACACAAACACACACATAGCACTCTCATGCTAATGCCTGCTATCGGTCCTTCTTTACATCTAATAAAATGTAAAATCAACGACCATAAGGATAATTAGAGCACACACAGGTCCACATATAGTCCACCCTTACACACCCACACCCACCCCCCACTAAGGTATCCGGCTCTACACCTTATTCGCCTTTTATAATTAATTTTAGTTAAGTGTTTCAAGAAAGTTAAATTCAAATCCTTATTTTGTTGAACCCGCTCTCCTGTTTGTTGTTGTATCTCTCACTCGCACTCGTCTAATGAGTATATGTGTGTGTGGGTCAGTCGGGAGGGAACAGCGGACAGATACAGGACGACGGTGGTGGGACCACGTCTTATCCACCAGGACAACCCGGCATTTTAATGCATGCAAAACAACACATCACCACCCCCCGTACCCACCGACACTGACGCCCCCTATTGAGGGAAACTATGATGTGGAGTGTAGATGATGATGATATTGTGTTTGGGTGGTGGTTAGTTGTGCTGCACATTGGACACAACTATACCGTTGCTCTACAAACGTTCCGTACGTACACATGTAACGAAAGTGGCGGTGGGGGTGGGATGGATTGGGCTGAAGAAAGTCGGGGCTAGTTCGTCAGCAGAAATGTAAGTAGAAAGTGGAATCAGACTAACGGCAACAGAAGCAACGCAGGCTGGATAGAAAAGGATATTAATGCTTTCGGAGAGTAGCTAAGCATTTACATAAAATTTTCAATACACCTCCATTGCACACATACAGACACACAGAGAGTAGAGAGAGAAAGAGTGAGAGGACGAAGACGAAGACGAAACATTGGGCTCGAATTGTCAGATGTGGAGAGAACGGGTTGTTGGTTGGTGATGGCATATCCTTTCGGAATTAAATTATACGACGATGTGATGAGGACTTAAGGAACAGAGACTACAACTACCACGACGTCGCTGACGACGACGGGAAGGACTTTGAGAGTGAGGGTGAGGAATTTTTCAGAAGGATGTTGTGGGTGTTTTGATTGAAATTGTGGCTTTTCTTTAATGAGATTCCTGTAATAAATTATAAATGCGACGAAGGTAGGAATATGCATAAGATATATGGCCAACTACAAACACTGCTGCCTGCACATACACACACAGCCTCAAATTATATCACTGAGTGGATGGTGGTGGTCGACCATTGGGGTTTCAGTGGGGTGGAGGCGCACACATTATCCTGTGTATGTCCTGGCTGGCTAAGTCTGGAATTATATTTTAGAAAATTAGCCGTAGACGGTTGTGACTACAACACACACTCATGGCGATGATGGTGGTTGGTGGCGGTGATGGGGTTGAGGTTGAGGCCAAAGTTGTCTTGGGATGGGAATCCGGGGTGGATGTAAATGTTACTTGTGGTTTTGCGATATTTAATAAGAAGTTACCGGAAGGTATCCTTCATTATAATTTCTAATTATGTAGCCAACGTTGTGGGGTTAATTCTTGAATTCTATGTTTGTGTTTACTGCGGGAGCGGATGGTGTACTGGTGTATATCGACATTGAATAGATATAAATGTGCAACCCATTCGAATAGATGTGGGTTTTTGCTATCGGAATTGAAATGAAATATTCAAATGAGAAGGAAATGCGAAAGGTTGTCGAAGATAATCGGTAAGAGTTTTGTATTGTAGCGGACATTTAAGTTAAATGCTGACGTCTCTGTGAGTCACTACTGTGTGGCGTGCATTGCGTAATCAAGGGACTTGATGATAACTACAAAAGAAAAAAATCTCAAGACGTTGAAAATCATACTGTATGGAGTTACATTTTTCAGCTATACTTCCTGCGGTCAAAGACATGAAAGTTAAGTCGAAAACTTATCACAGTTTACTCGAAATTAAGTAATCGTCGAAGATTCTTATTAAAATCAGGTTTTTGTCAAATGGAAAGCCTGCAAGCCAACAGTTGTCGAATTAAAAAAGTATAAATTCACTGGACTTCACGTTAAAAAAATTTCAAAAATTAAGGGTATGAATTTGTCATGTACAGGTTTTTAACTTCAAGTTTTTCGTTTTTCGTTCACAACGATTGTATTTCTAAATTGTTAGTTGACATTCTGAATTTTTATTTCTTAAAAACGGTTTGCTGACGTAATTAATTTTTTTTTTAACAGAAGAGTCTGAAATAAATTTTTTTTTGGATATGACAAAATTTCGATCGATAACAAATATGTAAATCGGCCAATTTTTCTAAATTTCTTTTAATACTTACTTAGGTGGCGCTACAGTCCGGGGTGGACCTGGGCCTCAACCAACATGCCTCTCCAACTGGCCCGGTTTTTTGCCAGCTGTTTCCAGTTTCGCACGCCAAGTTGGTTGAGGTCCCTTTCCACTTGGGTGCGCCACCTGAGGTGGGGTCTTCCTCTGCCGCGATTCCCCATGGTGGTAGATTCGAAGACTCTCCGGGCCGGAGCATTGGTGTCCATCCGCTCTACATGGCCCAGCCATCTAAGCCGCTGGATTTTGGCTCTTCTGACAAGGTTCATGTCGCTGTACAGCCCGTACAGTTCGTGGTTGAATCTCCTTCTCCACTCGCCATCTACGCAGACAGGTCCGAAGATCACGCGAAGGATCTTTCTCTCGAAACAACCTAGCAGGTCCTCATCCTTTTTTGATAATGTCCAAGCCTCTGCGCCATAGAGGAGGACTGGGACGATCAGGGTCTTATATAATGTTAGCTTGGTTGTCCGAGAGAGGGCTTTACTACTCAATTGCCTTCTCAGCCCAAAGAAACAGCGATTGGCAAGAGTCACTCTTCGCTTGATCTCCAAGGTGGTGTCGTTTCTCGAGTTAACCGCGGAGCCCAGGTAGACAAAGTCCCTGACTACCTCGAAGTTATATCTGTCCATATTGACGCTTTGTCCGAGGCGTCGGTGTTGGGTGTCCTTCCTTGATGACAGCATGTACTTCGTTTTTCCTTCGTTGACCGCTAGACCCATCTTCGCCGCTTCTTCTTCAATGCTCGCGAATGCCTCACAGACAGCTCGCTGTGTTCTGCCAATTATGTCAATGTCATCGGCATACGCGAGTAGTTGCACGGACTTTTGAAAGATTGTGCCTCTGGTGTTGGCGTGGGAGTTCCGCACAATGCTTTCAAGTACAATATTGAAGAAGTCGCATGACAGCGGGTCGCCCTGTCTGAAGCCTTTTTTGACATCAAAGATGTTGGTAAGGTCACTGCCGACCCTCACGGAGCAGCGAGCTTTCTCCATGGTCATCCTGCAAAGTCGGACCAGTTTAGCAGGGATGCCAAAACCAGACATGGCTTCGTATAATTTTTCCCGAAAAATGCTGTCATACGCGGCCTTAAAGTCGACGAAAAGGTGGTGGGTGTCAATTTGGGATTCTAGGGTCTTTTCCAGGATCTGCCGTAATGTGAATATCTGGTCGATAGTGGACTTTCCAGGCCTAAAACCACACTGATATGGACCAATCAGATTGCTGACAAACGGTTTTAGGCGTTCACACAATACGGCAGAGAAGATTTTATATGCGATGTTAAGGAGACTAATACCTCTGTAGTTGGCGCATACTAGAGGGTCTCGTTTCTTGAGGATCGGGCATACGATGCTGAGGTTCCATTCATCGGGCATGCACTCATCCGACCATATTCTGGAGATGAGCTGGTGCATGCTCGCTATGAAGTCATCTCCCGCTGCCTTAAAGAGCTCGGCAGCTAGACCGTCGGTACCGGCCGCTTTATTTGACTTGAGCTTGGATATGGCTATCCTTACTTCGTCCAGGTCGGGAGGACGATGGAATTGCCCGTCATCGTCCACGATGAATGGTTCGCTCTGCCTGACAGCGGAATGTTGGTTGTCATCGCCGTTTAGCAGTCTGCAGAAGTGTCCTTCCCATGCCCTCAGCACTGACTGCGTATCTACTAAGAGATTGCCCTCTTCGTCCCTACAGGCGTCCATTCGAAGCTGTTTTCCCTGGAGTGTCCTCCTGACACTTTGGTAAAATTTTCGAACGTCCTTCCTGCTATGATATCTCTCAATATTCTCGATGTCGCGCTTCCTATGCTCTCTTTTTTTCTTTCTTAGAAGCCGGTGCTCATCTCTCCTTTTTTGCTCGTAGAGCTCACGAGCCGCTCTTGTCCGTCTTTGCAAAGCCGCCGCATACGCTTTTTGTTTAGCCGCGTGCGCTCGCTGGCATTCCTCATCGAACCAGGGGTTTCGCGTTGGTGGGCGAGTGAAACCTATCACATCAGAAGCGGCATTCCTGATGGCTTGCTGGCAGATTTGCCACTGGTCCTCTGGGCATGATTCTGGCGGCATAGGACAGCTGTTGAGGTTTAGAGAGACTTGATCGGAGAAGTTCCTGGCTATCTCTTGCGATTGTAGCTTTTCAACTGCAAACCTTCTCACAGTATTTTTCCTTCTTGGCGGTGATAGGGATATCCGCATTCGTACCTTGGCTACAACAAGGTAGTGATCCGAGTCGATGTTGGCCCCTCGGAATGTTCGGACATCCAAAATACTGGAGGCATACCTTGCGTCGATCGCAATATGATCAATTTGGTTGGTGGTCGATTGATCAGGAGATCGCCAGGTCCCTTTGTGAATATTGAGGTGCGGGAACCGCGTGCTTGCTACCACAACATTTCGCCCCGCTGCAAAATCAATAAGCCTGACTCCGTTGTCGGAAGTGGTGTCATGTAGGCTATGCTTTCCGACTGTACCACCGAAGATTCCCTCTTTACCCAGCTTTGCATTAAAATCACCCAGGATGATTTTGACGTCATGCTTGGGGCACTGAGCGTACGTTTGGTCCAATAGCTCATAGAACCTATCCTTAGTGCAGTCATCTTTTTCTTCAGTTGGAGCGTGTGCGCATATCAGGCTGATGTTGGCAAAGTTGGCCTTGATCCGGATTGTCACGAGGCGTTCGCTCACATGCTTGAAGCCCAAGACTTTTTGCCTAAGTCTGCCTCTAATGACAAATCCGCATCCGAATATCCGCTGTTTGTTGTTGCGGTAGCAGTCGCCGTAGAAGATATCGCAGCTTTTCGTCTTCTTTATGCCCGGCCCGTCCCATCGTATTTCCTGGATGGCGGTCACGTCTGCTTTATAGCAGTCTAGGGCCTCCGCTAGTTGTTCGGCTGCACGTGGTCTGTTAAGGGTCCTAACGTTCCACGTGCAGATCCGAAGATCGTTGTCCTTTTTCTTGCGTTGGTCGTCAACAGGTTTATCAATTGTTTCCGAGGCATTGGGTTGCTTCACAACTAAATGTGTTTTTACTCTGACGGGAAGTTAGCCCGTCGAGAAACCCCCAACCTGGAGGGCCAGGCCCCTGTAAGGTACCCTTGGGACACAAAGGGCCGGCTAGGCCGGTGTCAGTATCCCCGTACGAGGTTGTGAGCGCTGCCGTTGGTCCATCGCTGACTCTTCCGCCACCATCTCTACTTCATGAGTCCTGACATGAGACTCTGAAGCCTCCCCCCAGACCTGAACTCCAAATATGTCAGAGTAGCTCCGGGAGAAGGAACGCCAGTCCAAGAGGTTAGATTCAGCATCACCGTTGATTCAATCGAGTGAATTCTTCCGCCGTGCCTAATCCAACATTAGATCATGGCTCGCGCTTGTAGTTTTAGCCTACGTGCATAAGGGTTTACACACGCAGTTCCCAGGGGCCACCGCGGGGAGGTAGAACAAGCACTTCATCACATACACGATTGTTGCACTACTGGTTCAATCCATGTTTTGAACGGTCAGAAGCTACCCGATCGCATGCAATGCAGACCCCCAATTTCTTTTAATAGCTTCCAATTAATTCTAAAAGTAGTTTAATTTAAATCAATTTTACCACGAAATCGCAGAATATCGTGTGCTAACCGCCAAATTATAATAAGCGACGAAATGAAGATTTTACAGGAGAGGCCTTTTTTTCTTTTGTTTAAACTAAAAAACGTGTAAGAATCGCTTAAGATCAATTTTGTTTTCTCTGTTATTTATAACTGAAATGCTTTTTAAAAAAAAAACAATGGTGAAATGGAAATGCAGAAAGACGAGCAATCAAATAATATATCGAACTACATCTTCAACTCATTTTTGCTAAAATGTCGCTTACGATATGGTAATTAGGGAGGGATGATAAGTTCTCTTATAGCAAAACAAGCACCCAATTTTGGTAAATCTTTGAGAAATTAAAAAATAAACTTTTAGATTTTAAAGCTCAAGTTTGTTCTCCGAAGAAGCCCTAGTTCACTATCAATGAAAACAGATAAAACGATCATTACGTAAGCTGAAAACCTATCAACTTTATGACAACCCATTTAACTGCCTCCAATAAATTGCCACTGCCTCCGATTGACCGCACAGTCAGCCACTTGCCGAATGCCCACGGCCAGCTGCCTCTCCTCCCACAAACTTGTCGCATGTTTTTATTCATCGACAGATTTTCATCGCTCGCTGTCTGCAGGCGGTAAAATTTCGTCCCCAGTAAAATGTCCTACCTCCAAGCTACCAACGCCCTTTATCCCGAAAAAAAAAAAAAATCATCCCACCCATCTCTCACCCACACCTTCAACCCATCGTAGGAGTAGCTCCTCAACGACAATGGGCCTCTCGTGTCCATCAAATTATACTAACGTGAAAAGTCCTAATGAATAATTACCGACTCTAATTCATACCACCACCAGAGCGCCAGGACACCAGGACACCACCAAAAGCAGCAACAACGGGTGCAAGAGCAGGAGCAGGACGACCACCAGCAGCGACCTCCTTTCGATCCTTCGTCGTCGTTAGTTCTGTTTTCCAAGCAAGCGGTGGACGCTAACGCAACCTCTCCAACATTATCTTGTTCTCCAGTTCTCCGGCTGAGCGGCCGATGGAACTCGGAATTGTTCTCTTAAGTCTGCAATTGGCGGGATGGACGGGTGGGGGTGTGGATGGGTGGAAGGGGTGAAATTATTAACAGAGGCATAGATACTCAGCGCGGCTGCACACACCGACACAAGGCTTCGTTTCGGTTCCACATTTCATAGTCTACTGGGCAGTTGCCTTAGTCCGGGAGTGCCTCCTCTGTTGCCCCTCTGATTTGCAATTAATTCACCACCCACCCACCGTCGACGAACGGGGGTCGGGGGAGTCAATTCGATATAAGGGTTGTCTGCATTTACTAGAAACAAAACTGCAAACTGAATTAACTTGTATGTTAAACAGGACGAAGTGGGTGGGAGTCATCAGCATCCCCATAGGTAGCGAGACAGACAAGATTCTTGCACTTTCTACAAAAGCCTCCTCCGAACTAAAGACCCCCAACTGTAAAATCCCATTTCCCCCCGGCTGTATTAGGTTCGGGGCAGGTTCGGCAGGACACGGACACGGACACGGATACACGGAGAAGTCATGGAAGTAGGCTACGAATTTCCAAATTTCCAAACGTCCATGGTGGTGGTGAGTGCTTCGAATGTATGCGGGCTTCACTTGCCCTGTGTGTGCACAGTGCAATCCTTAAACAGAGAGATAGGAGAGTAGATTGGACTTAAATGAGGTAGAAAGGTGGAAGGAGTGGTGGAAGACTTACGGCGGTGACGGTGACGGTGACGGCGACGACATCGGGCGGGGAGGCTTGGGTAAGGTGGATAGTTAGCGTTCTGGTGTTGTCGTCAAATGAATCTCATTTGCATTTAAATTAGGAATGAAGGACCATCGGATTTTTGGCACATACACACTCACACACTCGGACGGAGGGGACGAGAAGAGAGGCATATTTATGTAGACCGATAGAGAGATGCAGTGCGATGGGTTTTAGGTACTCGGAGATTGGTTGTTCTTCGGTCGAACTTGCTCTTAGCCTTGTTCGGGAGGACCGCAGCAGTCTCTCTCTCTCTCTGTCTCTCTTCCTCTGTGTCTCCTCATTTCAATTTATTGTTGTTATAAGTATTTTTGCATGAACCGAACCTTTGCATGACCACGTTCTGCTGCTGCACCTATCCCCACCCCCTGTGGGGTGACATATCTAATTTTAGTATCCGAAGAATGTCGGGGGGCAACTGGGCGGGCAGATAATAGCTCTGAAGATCTTTTTTGAGCTCCCAAAGTGTGGAGAGCATTGCAATGATGACGACGATGATGGTGCGGGAGTGGGTGGGAAATTCTAAAGTTTCCTCGAGTTCAGATTCAATTTTGGTTGGTGTTGTGTTGTTGTCTCTAAGCCGGGTGTGTATACGAACACCCACAGTCTCTGTTGTGGGATGTTTCTGCACCTCTTTGATCACATCACGATGCATGACTGTGTGTGGTCCAAGTCCCCCATCCCCATTCTGTTGGCCATTAATTTTCGCAAGGAAATCGCAATTACCATTAAGTGGTAGTTACACTTAAATAGATACAACACCTCGAGTTCAATCTCGAACCGAAAAAAAGAGAAGCGAAAGAAATAAAAACCAAAAAAAGGTGCAAATAACAAAATTCACCTCAACGACGAACCAAAAAAAAAACACACCCGGTTAATTGCGTCTCCTTTGCAGGTGTCATGATACCCCCCCAAAAAAAAACGTGTCTGTTTTTTCTCGTTCACTTCCTCTTCGGCGGTCTGTGTTCCCTGCGTCACCTGCGAGGGACTAAGACAGTGGGTGTGTTGAGGGTGAAAACCCTTGAGCGATGAAAATGTGCCAATAATTAAGGGGCGACTGTTAAGATGGAAAAAAATGAGGGGGAAATTTTTAAAATTATTTGCTCAGAGTCCTTAAAAGGGTTTTTCTTTTGGTATTCACGTTCACGGAGAGTTATGCTGTGGCGTCAGAGCGGCATTGCTGGAGGTCCATTAGGTGGGTTGTTGGGGAGGTGGTGTGTTTACACGTGGTGGCGGGTTGGCTATCCGGTGAATGCCTTTTATTAAAGGAGAAATTGGACATTTGTAACCAGTTTCGAATTAAAGTCAGCTGCTTTTAAAGTAACTTGAAACAGAATAAGATCGATCCGTACTCTGAACTTTTAAAAGGAAGCTCTGTTTTTTACTGACTAAGAAACGACATTGGCCAGTTTAAGGCTTAAAGCCAATGTCGATGACCCTAAATTGATCTTTTAACTCACAAAACTTTGAGCGATTTCAGAGTCATCGGCTTTACTTCTCATTGGCAACGATAGCTCACATATGACCATTACTTGCATTAGTTTCTAAATAACTGAAATTTGCCGCAATTTTCAAGTTTAAAGTTAGACCATGCAATAGAAAATTTATCAAACCAATTTGGGTAACATGGATTGATTATTAATATAGAAAGAAACTTTCAGAAGCTGCGATTGCATATTCTTCAAGAATGCAATAGATGCATAACACCAGGGTTACTATATCTTGTGCACCACAAGGTTAGAATTTGTTTACGTCCTGCCAACTTAAGAAAAAAGTTGAATTGATAGATGACAGTTTGAAATTAATTAAATGGTCACGAGAGCTTCAATAAAAGTGTCAAAAAAAAGTGGCCAACATGATTTTTCATATAACTGACCAAAAAAACTGGGAAACCCATCACAGCCGAGCTCAATTTGTATAGCTCAGTCGTTTTTCAACATTTCAAAATTAAATAAATTGCAAACTAATCTATGACTCAAGCTGCACCATATATTTGTTTGTACTACGTTTTTTGGGCTGCACAAGAAAAAATTGAACTAAATGTGCTCTAATTTCAAAGGCCAGGAAAATAAAAAAAAAAGAAAGTTTCGCAACTTTGAATTCTTTATCAAAGGTCATAAACAGTTTCTACAGTTTCAAAATCAGCTTTTTAGATTTATACCTATGCAATTTATTTCATTTTCATATGCTAAAAAATAGATTAAATAAATAGAAAAGGGCACCGGAACGCTGATTTTGGCAACAGTTTTACAAAAACAGGGAGTTTCAGAAGGTTGAAATAAAAAATTCATAGAATGTGTTAAAAACGTCCATCTGCTCAATCCTCGTTGTATTGAAGAAAGTCATTGCTATAGGAGTACCAATGCTAGTTTTTAGCACCAATTCTAATACGATTCCTAATTTCTTGTTTTTTTGTGAAAATAACAGTTCAATGTCAGTTTTTGTGAGAAAAAACCTTTTCGCTGCCGACTGCAAAACAAAAGTCGAGCTAGATCTCTAGATGTTATAAGAAAATACATCTTAGCCCTATCAGCAGTCGTCGTCTTTGAGCAAAAACCTTTAAAGAAAGAGTTTTCGTTAGATCGGCAATCGAAGAAGACTCCCATACAAAAGGTAATAGAAAAATGTAGCTAAAACTTCAGTCCTATAAGCTACCTGGTGAAAACTTTCAAGTTAGAAAAAGTTGCTGAATGAATGAAAAGTTGGCGGAATCAGGGAAGTCGTGAGAGAATGAATCTCCGTGAGTACAAAGTCTGTATTACGCTTAAGGGATCTGGGTATTTTGCGATCAAAGTTCTTTAACACCACGCATGCTTCTTCCCATACAAGATCTATATTTTTTTCTTAAAATTCAGTTGACAATTTCTTCTCGATCAAAAGAAGGCTTTTACATTGTTTCTTTTTTTGGTGATTGTTTTGCAGATTGAGTTTTTTTGAAATTTTTACTTTGATTTTTTTTTTTAATTTCCATTGAAATAGAAAGCTTTCGGTAAAAAATACGTGTCTGGAGGTCCAAGGTAGTTTTGAAAAATTCCAGTTTAGGAATCGTTCGTGTTTAGGAACCCACAACCTCAACCATAGCATACAATTTAAATCCATTTGCATGACCTAAGCAGATGACTGATAAAATCAAGGATAAACATAGCGAACACCTTGGGATACATTTAAGTCCCATTATGATCAAATTCGATCCACAGTCTCTGCCTGGGTTCTACTTTTATTTTCAAAAATCTCCTCCAATCCCAAAACGCCTCTGGCCATTTTAATATTTCATTTCACAGCCAACAGCCCCACCACAGTCTCCGATCTTATCTCAAACCTCATTTCGATCTCCATAATCCGTCCCAGTTTCAGTCCTCAACTCCGTCTAGCTCACTACCGTCCCCTCCACCGCCCCTAATTTATACAACGGAAACGCAATAATCCCGCTGCCGTAACTGCACCATACACTGCTTCATATTTGATTACCTAATTCAGCGGTGCTCGTGTTGATTATTTTGAATATTTTTTTGTGTGGAATGATCTACGTCTTATCGGAGCTACGCATTTTCAATCAGGCGGCTGTTACGCAATTCAAGAAATAAACAAATTGAAAATATTTATTTATTCTTACGACATCAGAAAAATTGTTCCCTTAAGGACTCAAAAAGGGCTGAAAGATAACGGATTCAATTAACAAATATTTATGGCTGAGTTTTAACTACGGAATATGGTGAATTTAAAAAGCGATTCAGATCCAATGATGCAGAGGGTTATCGGTGATTTAAAAATAAGCTACACACACTTTTTAGGGGGAACAGGGCTCTCCAGTTCTCGTATTTGCAGCTGAGAGCTCAGAACAACGTTAGGAAATATTGAAAACGTATTACGCAGCTGATGTCATGAAGCCCAATACAGCGGATATTGTGAAAACTAATAGTCCTGTTAGCCGTCTCGACGATGGTAATTAAACGCCTCTGAGCTGGGTTTGACCACTTTTACTCTTTTTTCCAGGGAACCGCGAAAAACCGATTCAAGCATTTAAGGCCTGCATTCATCCAAGTAATTCGCGAGCTAAAGCTTGAAACCATCAATAAAATTGAAATGACAGAATACTCTACTGCGAAGCCTGCCGTGGCAGCCAGTTAAAAGACGTTGCGTTTTATGTCCGCTCTTACTAATAAAGCCATAATACATTTCTAAAAAAGAAACTTATATTTGGCCCTCTCTATGTTCTGCTTTTGGACCATTTTCAGAATTATTTGAAATGAGTTTCTCGTTAGTCAACTGGAAAGTTAGTTTTTATTTTTACCAGTTTGGGTTTTATTATTCCTTGCATCGTCATTTAGCCAAATGTCCAAAATTTTAAAGGAGCCAATTTCGATGAAGACTTTTGACGACTCAGGACTTGCGTGTAGACATAGGCACTACATTCATCCAATTTATACGCCCAATTACCTTGCGAAATTGTTCCCAAATAAATTTGATATTAGGAGCACTTTCATAGCTCTTACTTACCGTGCCTAGGTCTTAGACCCCCGGCACCTTACGCCGCCATTAATTTAGAGAAAAGCCAGCTCTTCAGAAAATGCACTAAACCAACGAATGTAACAATCGTTTAGACTCAAGTTACCCCCAAAACTACTCATTCAGCTCACTCCAACTCGGCGCCCTCTGAAAGACACACGTCCTCGAATCTTTTGTCTTCGCCCCGTATCAATTTCCATAAAATTACAAAGCACCACATCACAGTGTAATTGCATTTATTATTGAACTTCACATCTGAAAGGAAAATCAACTAAGGCACCGTACGACCCGTAAAACTGAGCCACCCCACCAGCCCACCTCATTCACACACGCGCGACATTATTGCGGCAATTTCTAAACAATATCATTAAGTTAGGCACATTTACAACGACGACAAAACTTTTGTGGCACCGCGGTTGGGATGGGAGTGGTAACACCGTACCGCTGGAAAAACACTTGCACCGCCTGAAGGACCCCAATGAACGTCAACTTGGATGCTGCTGCACTCAACCTCTCGTGTTATCCCAACAAATCTTCGTGCAAATAAAGTGAATTGATGTGTACGTATGTCGTACACCGAAGAAGGTCCTTTTTTCCGTCTCCTCCACAGGGCCACGAGTGTCCTTGAAAAGTCGCATTGTTCCGTTTCGCCGTTGCTTAGAAAATTTTCGGAAGAAGAGTGGTGCTCCTTCTCCTCAGCACCGAAGGAGCAAAATATGCACAGACATGGCAGCGAAATTGTGGGCTTCTAACCCGCTCACACAGACACCGTCACACAAAAAAGGACATCCACCCACGTGCACGTCAACTGTGACATCGGTTGCTTAGAATCAACAAAAAAAAAAAAAAATTAAAACAAAAAGCAAAAAACCCCCAACGAAGATGTCGTCGTTGACGGCGTCGTCGTCGTGTGGAAGGGAAATGGTGCAGAAGCAGAAGCTGTATGTGGACGTGGATGTGGATGTGGATGAGGATGCATGGTGCCATAATAGGAACGTCAAAGTTGAGAGACTCGAACGGGAAACTAGGAGCCTGATGGCAGACAACTACGACGCTCATGCAAGGGCTTAATTACCCGGTCTATTGATGTTTAGCATAACTTAACCTGCTTTAGTAATTAATTTACTATTGTTCGCTTAAATTAGTCTTCTTCCTCGACATTGTGAAACTAGATTATCGTTGTCGATGTCGTTGGGTATGCATACACCACTGGCGGGGAGGTGGGCGTCTCGTCCTCCCGTGTAAGGATGTGTAATGTGGATCTCTCTGTTCGATGATAATTAAATTGAAAGCGGTTGAGTGAAAGGGGTGGGAAGTGCAGTTTTTTTTCTTTTTTGAAATGATAGTTGAGAAGAGTTTTAAAAGTGCTTTTTCGGAAGGGTTTTCGGGGACAATTTGGGTTGGCTGGGGGAGTGAGAAATTGACCGAATAGTGCCTGTTTCTGTCTTTGGAAGGAGTCACAAATTTAAGTTTAAAGAACTACAGTAGCCATTTTAGGAAAAAGTTTGGAGGAAATTGAATCAAATATCGCTTGGCAAAACAAGTTAGCGGCCAGAGATCGAAACGACCTGTTAGACACGTTTTTGAGGCCAATTTTGTTAGTTGCTGTAAACTGTTGACGATTTGATAAAAGGCATTGAAGTAGGACGGACAGACATTGATAAGTCTTACTGGAAACTCACAACTCAAACATTTAAAATACTCTTGATCCAGAAATGGGGGTATCATTTTTTACAGAGTTTGTGCGCCTTTGTAAAAAGAAATGCAAGATATCTGAAGTTGAGGAATTGGATTTTCATAGTAAACGACGGAATAATTATTTTAACTTGTAGTCAAAATTATTCCAACAAAGGCAAGACTTGTGGCAGCTCAAAACCTCAGCCTTTCGATCTTCAAAATCTCGGCCAAAGTTCATTCTATTTTTGAGAGTTCTTTAAAACTTTGGTGTTACAAAAATTTATTGAGTTTTCTGTATTGGATAAAAAATCAACAAAATTAATGCACATTGATTTGGTAGTCGAAAAGGCAAAGGCAGTACAGGAAGCCATGTCATTTGACACGTCATAACACTTTACCACGATTAAGAAAATTAAATTCTCAAATTGATTAACCCTTCTTTTATATCACCTGAGACACCTAAGACAAGACACTTCTACAGAACTGCTCTATACTATATCCCAAGTTTTTAGAGTCCTGCTAAATGTTCCACCTCTCTTCTATTTAAAATAAGGATGATTCCTGTATCTCTCTTTGTGTTCCGGTTGTGAACAGATGTCCAGTTAATTGCCTTCTTTTCACTTCGAAATATTCTTCCAGAGAGTTTTTGTTTTTTTCTTAGATATTGTTGCTAGCATTTAAGACAGCACCTTAGATGGCTTGCTGTAAGGTTTATTTCAACGAAAAAAATAATGTGCACCGGGCCTAAGAAAACTACCAGCTTTGGACGTCGATTCGCACCTTTGACTTTTTATCGTTCACAATTTCGCTTGGATCCCAACACAGATGTTCCACTTATTTGGATTACAGCAGCTTTCTTTTGCAGGGACTTTTTAGTTTTAAAAATTTCTTACTCTTTTATTTTCTTTAACATCAATGCTCTCAAAGACCCCATCGACCCTTAACATACACCTCAAACTCCCAACCCCATTCTAAAAGGATTAATTTTAAAACCACCAACAGCTCAGGCATAAATAAATAACGACCGAACTATTAGCCATTAGATAACTCGGTTATTATGCGCCCAGCAATTATACTTTTTCTATTACTAATGCATGTGGACATAAGAAGTATCCTCACGCAAACTGCGGCCACACCTAGTTTCGTAAGGGTGCTCCACCCTCTGCTGGTGTCGTCGCGTAGAGGTCTCCTACGACGACTACGTCGACAACGACGCGAAAGGTGCAGATAATAATTATTATTGCAAAAGCCACACTCTCTCTCACACAGACACACAGCGTATCATCATTAAACTGCAAGTCACTTTCGACCTGCTATTTAATTAATCACAAATTTATTGATTGTCGTTTATCCTCAGTGTTCTTGTGGAGGCTCCACTGACTTTTGGTATTTTTCTGGTTTTTTTTTTTTTTTTTTTTGGTTTGATGATAGGGAGGAGTTGGCCGCCAGGTGGCTTCGATATGAATTTTTGAAGGTGGTCTTTTTTTTAAAATGAGCTACTCACGTTAGTGTGGGCACCGTGGCTTAGTCGGTTAGTGCGTTGGACTGTTAATCGAGAGTATCCGGTTTCGAATCTCGCCCGGGGACTGAATACCACAAATAATTTTCACGGCCCCACCTCCAGCGAACGACTGATAATCCTCCTGGAGTACTTCTGTCACGGGAAGTTTTCGCAATCCGCCGTTTGGTATCGGCAATTAACTGTAGGTCCTCTTCAATTTTAACGCGCACAATAAAGCTGAAGACCGGCTCAAATGTCTCAGCTACAGACAATATTTATAGGGCTGTTGATGTTTTTTATCGGCGAGAAGTTGGAAAGCGATCATAGATCTGCAAATAAGGTGTTCTGGCAAACCATCCGCCGCCTCAGAGGAAGGAAATTCAACATCATCGAAGGAGTTAAATCCAAAGATGGGGTGTTGCTTTCCAATGAGGCAGACATCTTACGCAGATGGAGCGAGCACTTTTCGGAGTTGCTCAATCCCGAACAGGGCACTGAAGGTGGCAGACCTGTCGTCGTCAGTAGGGCGGAGAATTGTCCAACGGTGGAGGAAGTCACTTTGGCGATTGAGTCGCTTAAAGTCGGCAAATCCGCCGGTGTGGATGAAATCCGGCCAGAAATGCTGAAGGCGATGGGTAGAGAGGGAGTTCTATGGCTCTCTCGTGTCATTAAGGTGGCCTGGGAATGTGGCGAGACGCCGGAAGATTGGCAAACTGGGGTGATTCTCCCTCTTTTTAAAAAAGGGGATAAGAGAGACTGCTCGAATTATAGGGGCATATCTCTCTTAAGTCTCCCCGGTAAAGTCTATGCGAAGGTGTTGGAGGCGCGTTCTAGAGCTATGGTCGAATCCAGGTTGGGGGACGAACAGTGCGGCTTTCGACCCGGCAGAAGTACTACCGACCAGCTTTTCACTCTAAGAATGGTACTCGAGAAGGCGTGGGAATATGCCAAACCGGTCTACAGTTGCTTTGTTGACCTGGAAAAGGCGTATGACCGAGTGCCTCGAGGAAAACTCTGGAGTGTTCTGCAGGAGTATGGGATTAATGGGTCTCTGTTGAGGGCCATTCAGTCCCTATACACAAACTGTAGCAGCTGTGTTCGGATTAACGGCAGTAAATCAACACCTTTTACTGTGGGCGTTGGACTTCGCCAAGGGTGCGTCTTGTCACCTCTCCTTTTCATTATATACATGGATTGGATGTTACAACGCAGCCGTGGTGAAGAATGTTTGACACTGGGGGAGCTGAGGGTAAGTCACCTGCTTTTTGCAGATGACTTAGTTATCCTCACATCCTCACAGACGAAACTCCAGCGTGCGCTGGATAGGTTTGTGGCCGTCTGTACTGATGCTGGGATGAAGGTTAACGCGGACAAATCCGAGGTGATGGTCATTTCTAGAACGCCTGTGCAATGCACTCTGCAGGTCAGCGGAGTTCCATTGAAACAGGTGGAGAAGTTTAAGTATCTCGGGGTCTTTTTCACGAGTGATGGGAGGAGCAATACTGAGCTTTCCTGTAGGATTGGCCAAGCTGGGTCAATTTTGAAACAGCTTGGAAGGTCTGTCATCAGGAAGGCCGAGCTTGGGGTGAAAGCCAAGTTATCGGTGTTCAATTCGGTATTTGTTCCAACTCTCACCTATGGTCATGAGATTTGGGTAATGACCGAAAGAATAAGATCGCGAATACAAGCTGCCGAGATGAGATTTCTGCGTGCTGTTGTAGGTGTTACTCGCCGAGATAGGGTGAGGAACACGACAGTACGGGGAGAGCTAAACGTTGAGCAGCTTCTTCTCCGAACGGAAAGATCCATACTTCGTTGGTATGGCCACGTGGCACGCATGTCCCCTGCAGTACGACTTCCGAGGCGTGCCTTGAATGCGACTCCGTCAGGTAGGCGACCGCTCGGTAGACCCAGGATGAGATGGTTGGACCAAGTCCAAAAGCTCGCCTGGTTACGCTTGGGCATACCCGCCGAGGAGTTAGAGTCGGCGGCGGAGGATCGGGATGCCTGGAGATCTCTTTTGCGTGCACTGCCCCCGCAACCCCTTTAGTGGAACATGCGGGCTACGAAAATGATGATGATGATGATGATGTTTTTTACCAGGACATCTAGACATGAGGCTTCTGTTAAATGTAGACTCCTGTTTACTGAGATTCTTGACAGATGCTAAGCAAGAATTTAAAAAATTGAAAACAACATCTTGGTGCTGCCGGTCAAACTTTTCAACCCGATTACTCTTCCGTCATAGCACACATGTCCTAAAATAAAGTTGGAGGGTATAACAAGGTGTAGGCTGCTTTTTCTTGGCTTTTGAAACAGAAATCGTGAAAACAGAGCGACGAATGAACCAGTGTAAATGCGAACGATTATTGGAGGATCATATGAAGCCCTTTGAACACAACACTTTACCATTATAATAGATATTTACGCATGATAGCACACCTCCTGGTAAGTGGAACAGTGCACTAGTATTGGCCAAAAATATTCTGCTGAAATTAGTGTCCAAGCCTTTGCAATAAAAAAGTTTTTATAGAGGTAAGAAATTTATGTATAACTAAGTTGCAAGCTTGTTTTGGTGTAAAAAATTGCAAACTAGGCTTGCCTCATTTTTTCTTATAAATAAATGTTGAATAAGCTCTAACTTTCTTGGCACACAAATGTACAACTTCTGATTTGCGCCTTTTGTAAGAGAAATTCGTAACCAATACAGACATGTATAAAAGAGCCATCTGGAGCCACTCATCTTAATGAGAAGGGTTATCACATCTAAGCTATAGAATAACATTATTCTTACAAAAAAAAAATGTTTGCTGCATGGTGCGTCCTAATTCAAGTTTCTTGAAGCATTTGCGTTAGCAAATCTTCGAAATAATTGAAATACCTTTCAGCTCAACTGTAGAACAGCTTTTGACCACAAACGAAGCTACGAAAGCTGTTAGATGAACCAGTGACATATTCGGAATGAAGTTTTGGCAAAAAAACGAAAATACCCGACATTACTAGTCACCTCGGACCATATTTTTAAGCAAAAAAAACTCATTGGGCTAAATTTTGAAGTTTATGAGCTATGTCCACCTAAATCTCTTATTTTTCCCACTGTGCGACGTCACGAGCTCGCGAATTCTTCGGAAAACTCCTGAAGATGCTGCCTGAGAAGGACACCACAGATGTCCCCAGAAACAAGTCAAGTGAAACCCCATCCATTTTCGTAACAACCTTCTATGCTTTCGGACATTTGTGCCACACACAATCGCCGCCCAAGCGAATTCCCCTTCACACTGTCAGCTCGACTTAACTGCATACACGTGTAACTTAATTGAAAAACCAAACAGATACTTCCAATACTCGAGTAACATTCAATAAATCCGTCCAATTAACATCGCGCAAAAGTCACTTCACTCCACCACGAGAGAGAGATGGTACGGCTGCTGTGGCTGCCTTGGCGCCCATCAACTGCTGCAACTGCAGCCCTCTCAAATCAAAAGCCTTTCCATCAACATAATTGCATTCCGATGCATAAACTCGATCCCAACTCGCTCCCACCCCACAAGACAGAGACCGATGGAGATACAGAGACAGAGAGAGGGAGAGCATGCGAACGGTGTGTTTTGAGTGATTAACTCGTAATGGGTTCTGTCTCTGGAGGCATCTTTCAAAATTAGATTCGTTTGAGGAGCACAATGCACGCGGTAATCTCCACCGCCGCGTGAGTTAACAATAAACAATCGACAACCGACGCGACTGCACCGCTATACTTGTCCCACAAAACAATTTATTAACCTTATAATTCGCAGAGGGAATCGTCATCATCATTGTCGTTGTTGTATGACACAAGAAGTACACGAGTATCTCGCATCTCGTATCTCGAACGTTGCACACGCAGCGCGAAGAAGTGTTCTGCGAGTCGTTCTGTCGCTCTCCGAACCGAAAATGCAAATTCCGGCAACAGGAACGGATCACCGTCGTCATCGTTGTCGTTGTCGTCGTCTCCATAAATAATGCGACATCATTATCTTAAGGCCAACTGCTTTCTTTCGTTGCTTTTGTTAAGTTATGCTCCTCATTCATCGTTTGTTTTTATCTCGAGGAGTGATTTAGATCACGAATCGTTATCGTCCCGTCAGATACACCGCACCGCGCATCTGTTTGCTTATGGATGTCGAGTGTGTGCGTGTGTGTGAGTGATTTGTTTGCATTGATTAATAATCAGTTTAGAGGGAAGGATTTTTTTGTTTTTTCTTCTCCATTTCATTTGATTTCATAACAGCAAATCGAGATCATCAGACCCCAACCCTTTTGGATTTTGCATCCCCGAGATTACTGTGACTCTAAGGAGGAGGAGGATAGCCTCGCATACGCTGCACTACTTCGATCCATTAAGCGAATAATAAATCTAATGAAAGTCGCCGAGTCGAGTTGGATGAGCGCCAGAGCACCGTCATCGTCGTCGTCGTCGTTTACGTTGACGTTGGACCGACGTGACGGTCGGTTGGATTGTCATCGAATCCGGGGATAATCCTCGTAAGGGAATATCATTAGCATATATGTTTACGTTAATTCCTGGGCATTGGTTTCTTATTTGGTTGAATAGACGCGAGCGCGTTCGGCAGGCTCTCCTTTTTGACGGATCTCTCGTAATTTTGTATTCAAAATTTTCGAATTGACAACCGACGACGACTGTGACTACGACGGCGACAGGCATTCGCTTGACGTTGCCATCGCCTTTCCGAACGGCCTTATCATCATCATTCATCCATCCGGCAGTGGGTTATCCTTCCCCTCTCTACATGTGTGTGTGAGGATGGATGGATGCAGATACATGTTGCATATTTTAAATTAATTTAAGAATCTGAAAACCACATTGGTTATGTAAATAAGAATCAAATGTGAGAAGCGAATGATTACTGGTGAGCGATTTTATTCACAGTGGGTGGGTGGTGGGCTGAGGGCGGGCTGAGACTGAGACTGAAACTGTGATCCTCCATATAAGTGGTGAATTTATCTCTCTAATTGGAGATTCAATTAGGATTTCGGTATGTCGATATGTCAATATGAGCTTTTGAGAATAAATTCACCGCGTGTGTGCAGTGAAGTGGATTTGAAAGCGACGAAAGTTCGATCGACTTCGGGTCATGGTTTTTGTGGCTATAGCTGTTTTTTCACAAAAGAAGGTGGACTTCAGAGCCACGCAAGTGGCCTGATCTGAAATAAACTCGACCTGTTTCACAGACTGCTTATTCTTAGCTGTATAGGCTTGGGGCAACGATTCAGAAATGCTTTGGAATAAGTCAGAACACATTTTTTAGTAAAGTAAAAGGAATGGCTTCCATAAAATTTTGTAAAATATTTTAAAAATTTTCGACCAGTTTTCTCAACCGAAATTGTATAAAATTTAACTGAGTTAAGGCTCTAAGAATAGTTGGACAGTTTTTTAAACCAATTCCAACAAGCTTCTGGACAATTGGGCTAAACGAAATTATAAAAGATCTAAAATAAACTTCAAAACAACCCGCTAAAAGATCTAATAACCAGAGAAAATGTAGAACAACTACCTTGACCCGAATTGCGACGTCACCGCAATGGTCACAATCAGAAGAACTACAAAAGAATTTTTTATTCCTTCCACTCAACGTGTTAAAATTAAAAACAAACCATGTCAACAAATAAAATAACACAATTCAGGTCAATTCTTTTTAGAGCAAAGAGGCTACGATTTAAGGAACTTTTGAGGAGTTTCCCATTCTAAGTTCATAGAAATTCAACCACAGCTAGGACTTCGGAAAAGTTTTAAACAGGTCTTCGTGCAAATTTCACACCGCTTTTGAACTGCTGAGCCATGGATCAGTTAGCAGCAGCAAACTCCTTTTCAATTTCAATTTATTAAGTTAACTCTGTACAAGAGCCTAAAATCTATATAAAAAACTGTCCAAATTCTTTCTAAAGAGGGGAATTACGATTGATACAATTTGTTTTGCAGTTTTCTTCCTATTTGCAAAATTAAATAACCCTCTACTGCACACAGCTTTTTCCAATGACAAACAGTTTTGCTTGGTTGCAACTATTCTCGATTACCTAAATTAAATAAAACAAATGCATCGAAACACAATAAAAGATCTTATCTCAACTTTCAAAGTGATATTTTCGACACAGTGTATTTGCTTATGCAGTAGAGGGTTATAGTCATTGCCAAGTTGTCTCGTTTCCGTCAAATCTGTTCTATGTTTTATTGCGTCGGATGATATCCTACCCATGAACTGATCCAATTCTTTTTTTGATGAACTAAAGAAAAAATACGTGCTAACTAACTTTGGCAAGCGTACGTTCTCTCATTCTAGTCGTCCAACTCATGTACAGGACACTTTTTACCGCTTGCAGTCGTCTTTAAGGAATCGAAAGGTTTCAAACAAGAACAAATTACGGCATGACGTTTCTATTGGAAATCGCAAAACATTTCCTTATAAAGAAAATCGTTAAGGAGAAAAATTCATGTAAGCAGATTAAAATGCAGTAGCTGCTTTTATTTCCTATAGAGAGCTTGTTAAAATTGAACAAACAAAACAAGTTTTTACTTGCGCTTTTGTATTTCTACCAATTACGTTTCTTCTAAACTATTCGAAGCACAGGAAGATAAGAGCCTCTGTGCTAGCGTAGGCTCCAGTGTCTTCCTAGCCGATGTCTCCCCGCAATTTTTACAGGTATTCGATGAGGTCAGACCAAGCTTAAGGGCATGATGATCCGTATAAGCACCTACCAATAGGCCACAGCTCGCGCTGGATAGCTTCGAAATTTGTTCAGTCCTACCCCGGGAATAATCCAGGCAAAAGAACTTGGTTACTCGACACGAAATGGCTTGGTTCACCTAACACCAGCTTTTTTGAAGAATTCAATAATTAAAAAACAAACATTTTTTCTACATTGGCTCAGTTTAGTTTTTTTTTCTATTTCAACATTTTTTTAGTTTCGTTTCTTATGGTCAAATTTTTGTTATTGGATATATTGTTAAAATTCTTTTTCTTACTTTTGGAAGAATAAATAAAACTTTTCAAAACAAAACAAAATTTCAAAATCGGAGCATAAGAACCTATTTTATAAGTCTTCCAATGTTCAAAACACGGTACACCCGTATATTTATTTCACCAATCCTTCGCACCAACGAAAATGCTTACAACCTACAGCTTTCAACCAAGCCAATAGTTGACATACTACCTTGGCTCTCTTGAAACTCCTTAATAAGCCTTTCACTGAATGTCAAACTATTTCGAAATGACCAGGAAACAATCCGGCTGCTACCCGGTTATTAGACGATGTTCTCATACCGCCGGCCAGCTACCAAACCCAATCACACAGAGAACTCCTCGGAACTCCACAGTCTTAACCATAAAAACCCATAATCAAGAGCATAAAAGTACTTCAACCACGGAGCTATGCAATTAGCTGTCATTTATATCACCACCACACACCAACGTCGCCGACGCTGGAGTAACGAATTGAAACACCCTGTAGCAATACAGCGAACTCATTTAAATCGTATCACCAGCATCCCGCCCGCTCGTCCCGCCCACGGCTATGCCGCACCGACCGTCTACGAGTCCATCTCAGATGCGAAGAATTTCCAAAGGACTGCCGGGGTGGTAGTCGGCGGTCGGCGGGCAGCGGGCAGACACTGTCCCACAACCCAGATAAACGCTGCTGGTACCGTCGTCTATCGAATCTCAATTTACTAGCCGTGGCGCAGAGCAAACAGACAAGTTACCCTGATTATAATGCCAAAGTATCTGCACGTGTGTGTGAGTGTATCTATATACCAGAGGGTAATTAAAATCCTTTGATTAATATGTAAATTTAATAAGATTTCAAGAAGGAGCGGCAGTGGCGGAAAGGAGTCCCCCTTCCTACTTTCCTGAGATTCGAAGGCCCCGAGGCAGGACACACTCACTCACGGACGACGAGCAGGAGGGCCACGCTCACCATGGTGCGGGCATACGAGATAAACCGAAGTGATATTCCGAGAGAGGGATGACGACGTGTATCTTTAACTGCGGTGCAGTTAGATACCCAGATGCTGGTAGCGCGACGACGCCAACGACGACACCAACGACGACGACGACGATCCTCACATGATGTCGCCACTTAATTGTGCGAGGCCGTGGCCGTGGCCGTGGCCAAAGTGTTAAGTATTTAGTCGTACCATCGAAATATCTCTCAGATGCACGGTGTGTATCTGGTGGTATCTGTGGTCTCGTGACTGCGCGAAAATCGAACGTAACTCATGAGGTATGCGTCTCGCTCAGAATGAGGTTAGAGTGATTTTTCCGTATCTCGCCTACACATGACAAACGGGAGGGAGGACCACAGAGGGAAGGGTAATCGAAGCGAATCTCCTCACGCCTTCTGCTTCGATCATACTTTCGACTCGGCTCGTATCCGAGCAGTTTAATTACCGCTACTTATGCTGATTTATCGCGATGCAAGCGATGGCAGCGAATTCTGTTGGCGGGACATTAATTTCTTGTGATTAAACACAAGTTTCTGTGTTGGGGCCGAGATTCTTTTGCTGGAGAGGCGGGAGATTTGAATTAGAAAGGGGGTGAGTGGAGAAGGTTTTCAGGAAGCTGTATGGGTGCTGGTAGATGTGTGGACTTGTTCTTGGTGGCCGTGGTGATCAAGTTGCTTGAAACTTGAAACTGCAGAATTTTTGAGTGGTCGTGTGTTCTGAAAGACTGGCTGGGACTTCATTCCAGTATAATTTATTCTGTGACAAGGTCGTTTGTTGCTGCATTATCTCTTTGGGATTAATTTGAAGTCTCTATCAACACATCTACTTGAGGTAGAGCAAGCGGCAAGTAGTATCATCTGTACACTCAACAACATTTCTTGTTGTCAGCTTCAAAGCCTACTATCTTTGAAATGGGACATCAAAACAAAAAGTCGAAAATGAGTACTTGCACTTAATATAATTCCTTCTTAAGATTCGGAGCCACAGAAAAAGTTACTGCTGCTGTTCGATCAGAGCAAGTGACTTTTTTTGGGTTAGACTACTTTGCGTCCAAGTCGGATGATTTTGTAAGCTATAATTTCACAGCAGCATTTTTTACTTGGAGCTGATCACGAAAAATCGAGTATTTAATAATAATTCTGTGCAACTGAAGACTTTTGCGTCTTCTTTTTTATCTGTGTATAATTGATACGACTTCAACGAAATTGTCTTGCGAAAGACGTTCAAAGAAGATTTGAACTTGAGACTTGATAACTGAAATAATAATGATAATCAAAGAATTTGGTTTGAGTAATTGGATGGTCAGCTTGTTACTGATTTCTTAAAGATTTGAATAGTCTTCTCTGTAGACCAATCAATTGGCCAATAGGCCAGAGGCCAGCTTTTCGCGTTTCCACTGTGTTGTGCGCGGTGTTCAGAACGGCGAAGATGACCCATCGTAGTAGATCAGTAGCTTGGACTACATCAAAGTTCCTCAAAAGTATTTGTTACAATTTTGGCTACAATACGATGATGGGAGCATAATATTCCACGATGCTGCATTCATGCCGGTCTTGCAAATTATGATTTAAGTTAGTAATACCAATGCTAAAACATGCTGGCCAAAATGATCATTAGATCAAAATCTATGTCTTGCTGATATTGTAAGACAATTTACGACGAACAATTGGGGGTAACTAAAAAAAGGAACTTTTCGGAAATCTAATTGAATAACTTGTGGATGAAGTCTGTCAAAAAAATAGACTTCAAATTTTATAAGCAGTTTGATTGTATTACTAGAACCTTTTAATATGCTAGGACATTGATATCAACAGCTATCTCAGCTTATTTCTTGGATCAAATTTTATCAGTTTGGGAAAAAAGACTTCCCAATACAAATTGTATGTAAACTGGTGGACGCAGTATTATCGTAAAATATTCTTTCGCATATTTTTACAAAAATAATTTAGAAATCTTGTTATTTTAATAATTTTTCTTTTAATCATTATTTTAAATGCCATTCCCAGAATAAGTGAATCCACTCTCTTCAACTCCATTTGAGGACCAAAACAGAGTTTGATCTTCAATCCCTTCCCGACGCACTTCCTTCCTTACGCGATTTTCTCATCGGTGTGGTCATTATTCCGACCACCTTCATTGCATTCACAATAATCACAGTCATCTGCATCTGTTACTGATTGATTTTTCTAATTTCAATTAAAATTATTTTCCCAGATCCTTCAGGTAGCCAAAGACCGATTTCAAGCCCGCGTCCGATTATCCAGCTCAGCAAGAAACCCCAAAACTGATTTGCATTTGCAAGCGAATTAAATTACAAAGAATTACCAGCAACCCATTTCCCCCTCACTTGCAAGTCAAAAAAGAAACCTGTCCCATCCCCTCCCTCGTACAACCGTCTTAAGCAATTCCACGAGCATGGTTCACTTCTATTTTTTTGACCCTCGCAGTTGCATTTTTAATGAATTTCTTACTAAAACGCTGATAAATGAAATTATGCGCATTTAGTTGAGAAAGAAAGAAATCACCAACAAAAAAAAAAGGACTCCCTGCCTTTGTGTGTGTGACTTTGTCTGGATGGGGATTAAACGAAAAAGGAAAGTGAATCTGCATCTGTCCGAGCGAACGACGAACGACAACTGTTTACAAGAATAATCCCGCCTTCGATGATCGTCCGAATCGACGGCGAATTAATAACGCTGCTGAGTTATCCCTCCCTCCGCTCGCCACCCCACCCCACCGCACTCGACTTAACCGCAAGTCGATTGGCTCGCTTTCTTTTGGTCAGTTCGGATTTATAACCAAATCGGGATGTGGCCAACGAGTGACCAGCAAAAACCGTCGAAGAAGAAAAAACAAAAAAATGAAGAGTGTTTTTCACTTTAAAATAAATACGAGACATGAAATTGGGAAGGAGGAGAAGGAGGCGGAGAGCGAGTGAGGGAGATGGAGACATTTACATTTTATGCAAAAATATCTTTTAGCTTGTTGGGTGGATTATCATGATCCCAATTACGGGAAATACATGGCAGCGCATGTTTGACCTCATCGCAGTCAGAGAATTTTTCGAGATGATTCGTCGCGCGAATGGTTGCGAATGGGGAACGCCGCCGGGAGGATTTTGGAAACACGGGAGGGGTACTTCTTGGCTGTGATGGGTGTAGTGGGCAAAAAAAATGTAGTCCTGCGTGATCCTGCGTGAGCAGATGGTAGGCCAAAAACAAATATCATCATCATTAGTGGTGTAACAGCCCACGAATGCCCAGAGCCCAGCTTTTCGCGCCTCCACTGTGTTGTGCGCGTTATAGTTTTGCAACATGTGGAGAACCAAAAATAGTCTACAATTGTTTACGAGCACCTTTTGCAGAAAAATGAGTTTGCGGGTGATGAAACTGAACTCATAGAAATCTACATGCAGTTTTATAAAGCGCAGAATCTAAGAACGAGCGTAAAATTCAATTCAATCAATTTGATTTACACCATATTTAGCATCAGCCATTGTTTTCGAAAATATTGTTATTTACTCTCGTCAGTAAATAGTACAGCTCTGAAAATATTATGGCCTGCAGAAATATAGCGCTTGGCTTGACTCGAGGACTTTTCTTCCACTGACCTTTCTGATTCGCGACTTTTTCTTGTAAACTTTTCCATGAAATCCTTCCGTTCTTAACACTCTTCAACCTGTTTCTGGATGAAATTTCTTGGCGGTAGCATTTATGATATCTAAAGTTCGTTTTGGAACGCTGGTCCTAAGATTAAAGGTGACTTTGGGAAAGTGTTCTACATCTTCCAGCTACGATTAATGAGAAATGCATTGGCAGAAAAAAAGGATACAGAATATTTTGATTGAAATACCGAATTGTGGAGACTAATAATAATAGGATTAACTTTTTTGTTAAGTTTTATCAAAATGTGTCTAAGACTTTTGTGAATAACTAAGAAAATCAGTAACAATTCGAACTTTAGAACAATTCGAAGGTTAGGACATTGAAATCAACAGCTGTCTTACCTAATTTGTTGAGCGAGAGCTGTACAAATAATGAAACAATTTTTGATCCCCATTTTCTCCTCTTATAGCTGTCTGATAACTCTGTAAAATTGTAGAGTTTAATATTGTATATTGGTGTTGTTGTACTTGGTCAGTTTCTTTTTGACAGTTCTTAAAGACAAATCCGACAATTCCGACAATTTTTGAAAATTTCCTTAACTCGCTCCTCGGAAATACACTCAGCAAAATTCAACTGAAGGCAACTAATTTTCCTTAAACGAATTGAAACGAATTGAGCATAGCCCAATGACTTTTTTTTTACTAGAGAACAGAACTAACCTAAACAAATAAATATATTTTTAGCTAATGAAATTTTGTTCAGCAAAGTTCGATTAAGGGCAGGCAAAGTATGTAAAACAAAAGTATAGTAAATTCCTGTATAAGATATGATGTAACACTCCAAATTCATAAGTACTTCCACCTCCAGTAATGTTTGAAAATCCGACTTAGCATCGAACCAACCACGTTTTTCGACTCCTGAGCTGGAGTTAAAGTTAATTTCTCTGTAACAGCCTTCCGTAGACCCAATGTAATCTGCGACATGTTTTCCATCAGGATCAATTTTTGTATTCGTCCTGGCCCCTTTAAATAAGAGCTTCTGTGCCTAAAAATTACTCACGATTGCTCCGAACATGAACTGCAGCATTATCTTGCTGCATTTGCAATTTTCTGATTTAATTCGGCCACAAGTTTTACATATTCGAGTCCTACAATCAAAAATCTACCTACAAAGTTTCGCTTTAAGGAGAAGCTCCTAGGACGTTTTATGTGCCAAGAATAACTTAAATCGTCAACCCTGTCAAAATTTAATTTAGCATGAACTGGCAAGACCGTAAAACCTTCTCTACTACTGTAAAATACGTACAATTAGAGTAAAAAGAAAGTGAACACCTATGCAACATTCAAAGACTCATAAAATAGGTTCCGGTGCTCCGATTTTAAAACTTTTTTTGACCCTTTTTTTGAATTTTACTTATTCTCTTAAAGTGATATAAGGTATTATAACCATAGATATATAATATAATTGCTTCATTTTATTTAGAGTCAAAAGAAAATTGTACACTTTTATAGAAAGACCAAAAACTTAAATCTAGCACTAAGCCCGAAATTTTTGTTTGTTTGTTTAAAGTTGCTTTTAAATATCTTAACGTTAACTCTACCAACTTATTTGTCAATTCGACAAGAATGTTGTGCCTTTCATCCACTAGAATCAATGTTAGCGACATTCTTTCTTGTATGCTAACGTTTATGGACATGTCTATCAAAATGTTCCCACAAATTACCAACCAGATTAAGGCCTGGTAAGAGTAGATGATCATTTATTTGTCTAGGTGTCCAAAAAAACAATCATCCTTATTAATTTTAACTGAATTATGAATGCTAAAACATTCGTGGCCCTTTAAGTAATAACTACGCAACCCATGACAGTAGATTCATTTCAAATGTTCAAGCAATATGTTTTATTTCTTTTAGTGGTAATTGTGGGTTCATAAATAGGTGTTAAATGACATCTGTCATACGCTAAAGGTTACCAAAGCCAAACTAAATCTGTTCTTACCCATTGCTTATTGGGAGGTCGCTGACGGCTAGTTTTCAAAGCACAGTTTCTACTGCTCCCGTCCTCTGAAACGACATATCGCATAAGAACGTTCAGATGTGTTAAATGCCGAGTAAAACAGAAATTTGGATTTTTTAGCAAAAAATTTATTTTGGCAAACGATCACTAATGGGAAGCCAAGCCCTCCTCCATGGCTTCTAAGGGCCATGAAGAGTCTTCAATTTGAAATATTCAAATAAAATCCATTGCATCACCTTGTTAAGACGTTACTGATACACAAACAAAATAAACTTTAATTAAATTGAAAAAAGACGTCTCTCAATCGCCCTCCGGACATTGCCTGCTATCGATCCCTACACTAACCGCCCCTTCCACAATGTAAACCGGTAGCTGTTAACGGCTAGACTTTCGTCCTGTCTCCCGAAATCTTAACTTAAAACAAGCCTACTGCAAGAATTTTCATACCAACCTAAAAGCCACGATTGGACTTCAAACACCGCTCCGAAATCCCTGCCGAGTCACACAACCAGCAGTTGACTGTCCGGCCATGTGTCAGAGTCTCCAAATAAATCCTCAAAATTTCTTCTCCATAACTGAGATGACCCCAAATCCATAACCTTTTCCCACTCTCTTCGTTAGTTTCTTTAGTCCAAGCACTTCCAGGATTAGCTCTGTCCACCCTCTGGAGGTCTGTGCAAGTGTGTGTGTTTGTGTCACAGCTTTTCTAACTCAACCATCAGTCATCCCGCTTCCTAAGTTAAAGCAAAATTTGCATACAACATTGAAAATCATCGTGTGATTCCACCCAGTCACCCCAGGAACACACACACAAAAACACACCCTCCTTCCAAACGACTCGGAATTATTACTCGCCATGTACAGGACGAGTCATGTGCATGCACATCACATGCACACGCTGATAAGACAGTGTTGGAGTCGAAAATGTTAACACTTCCACAATCTTAGCTGTTGCTGCATCTAATTACAGCGACAGTTGCTGGTGAAATTATAATTTTTGCCACCCACCTCCCACCACGCCCACCACCCACCATGTACAGAAACTTTACAACCCTCCTCAATTCATTGAGACCGTTGTTACATAGCCGTCCGTATGTGCGGTGGATGCAATGCATGAAATTATAATTTCGAATTTAATTTTAGTGATTAGGAAAATGAAATGTCCTTCGTAAGGACTACGTCGACGTCGTCGTGTCTTGCACATAAACGCACACCAGCACATGCGAATAATGAACATTTATTTTGTTGGCCGTCATATCTGGATGTACATCTCTACCCACGCACAATAACACGCACTCTACACACACACACCGGCAGGCACACACACGAAAGAAGAGAAGACTAAAATCCCATCCCATCCCATTCCTGGACGGAGGAAGAAGAACGCTCTTAATCTCCAATGCACTTATATTACGACGAAGGGGGGTGGTGGCGGGAAGCCGGAGAGACTGCAAATGTCGGAGAGGATTTCGCCTCCGGACCAACGGAGACCGACGGGCTCGGGGGGTGGGTCGATGGGCATTCGAAGTTTTCGTATCCTTAAGAGTCCACACAATGGAACAGACATAATATGCAATTTAATTTACTTGAATTTGCGATTCGGACGTCTGCATTAATTCTAATTTATGCATAACAACACTCAAACGTTGGACGACATAGAAGTGGATCCCCAACCCCGGTCCAGTCCGACCCGCCCCGGTCCTCCTTTCAAAATAATTTCCTCTGTCTCTCTCTAGCACACCCACACCCACTCGCAACGAGCTCCAGCAAATATCCAAAAGGAGATATTGGCACAGATCCGTTCTTGCACAAAAGTGAATGCTTGATGCAATTTTCGGTGGTAACTTACTGTAACCAACCCTCTTCTGTGCCACCCTGTGCATGCCACATTAGACCACCATCACCGTTTGTTTTACCAGCAGCACTATCCTCACCACCACCACCACCACCTGAGTGAAATGAAAATGTCGTACACAGGGACGTTTTTGTCGAGGCGAGTAGGAGCAATAACCACCCTCTCACACACACACACACACTCATACTGAGGGTGGAGGGCTGAAGTGGGCTGTGTGGGCTCAGATAATTTCCTACATCTCGGACCTTTTACTAACTTCTCCTACGGTCCATGCTTCATTCCGACGAAAATCTCATTCAGTTTGTAGAACCAACTAACCGCCTTAAAACTTCCAAAATGAGACTAACCGGCAGTGGGAGTGCTATGCAATTGTAGGGGCGGACGGGGGTCCTTACACATCCACCCTCTCCTCCACAGGCTTAAAGAGAAAGTGGGAGGGAGAGGCAGATGGATATAACAACATCGGACCGTATAGACAAATTAATGTTGCATTTCACGAGAGAGAATTTTATCCGGGGGTGGCGGAGGTTCGGTTCGGGGGTGTGAATGTAGATCTACGAACATTTTATGGGTTATCCGAAGGTTTCATTACACCTCATAGGAATCATCTCAGAAATTTTCGTGGATAGGCAAAGATGAGTAAACAAACGAAGACCTCGTTTGAACATGCCAAAGGAGGAGAACGATAGAGAGTGAGAGCAAGTGAGAGAGATGACGATGTTGGTAAAACTGATTTGCGGTAACAGGAGGCCTCGTCGGCGTCATCCTTCGCCTCTCGTCCTTCATCGTCGGGCGGCGGAAGAAGAAGTCGGGTTACACAAACAGAACGAGAACAGGGAATCAGCTTAGGAGTTTGTGATCGAAAGTGAACATTTTCCGATGGGGGTCTTGTTTGCCGAAAATTATTAATGGCGTCTGTGGTAAGTGTTGCCAGTTGCCAGTGGACTGAGCAGGGAAATGTGTGATAGTTGCAACAGAGAAACGGCTAGGTGCGCTCATACGCTGAACTCTTTGAGTGATATGATTACAGTCGGACATGTGTTTCAATTCAAAAAAAAATGGTTAAAGGGCCCCTTTAACGGCAAATGTCTCAAAAGTGTGGCTCAAAACTTGGATGAACCGACAATCGAAGGAGACCCTTCTGGAATACTTCTGTCATGAAAAGCTTTCGCAATTTACCGTTCGGAAACGGCGTTAAAAATAGTAGGTCCCCTCCATATGTTTCCAAATTATAATGTGGAGGCGCGAGAAAGCTAGGCTCTAGCTCTCAACGAGCTGCTACGCCACTCTATGTAATGTAAATGACAACTAAGTAAAACATTTAGCAATTGCAGGTCAAGATCTATTACAATTACCGAACTAAGTTTAAAAACTTACTGCTCTACTTTCTTTGTTACTAATTATTTGTTAAAAGACCCACATAACATTCTTTGGAGTGACGAAACTAAAATTAATTTGTTCGCTTCAGACTCTAAACGTAACCTTAGTAGACGATCAAAAGGAAAGCTCATGCTATACCATCAAAAGCGTGACACAGTCTGAGGCTTTTTTCCAGAAATGGTGTCGGCTCTGTATATTTCGTATACATCGCACCAGGATAAGATTTGATATAGGGTTATTTTAGATAATGTAATGCTTGCATTTGCCGAGGCAAACATGCCCCACCGATGACACTTTCATCAGGACATAAGCGTGCCATTCTATATCTTCGACAACATGAAAAAAATGAATAGACTCAATGACGTGGAAACTAAAATTTGGATAATATTAGATTAGATTAGGATACTGAGGCTATAAAACTAGGGATAACGAAAAACAAAACTAAGGAAAAAATACTAAGAAAGACCATGTGAAGACACACCTGTTTTCTTTTTTTTTTTGCCAAGCGCCAAATGTTGTTAGCAGCAATTTTTGGTAATAATATTCTTCAACTCTTACTATGTACTATTAAGTTTACCAAATTGGATAAAGTTCCGAATAGAACTCACCTTCGATTTTTTTAAAATTTTTCC
The DNA here is from genome assembly GCA_905187475.1 of Syritta pipiens. Lineage (NCBI taxonomy): Eukaryota > Metazoa > Arthropoda > Insecta > Diptera > Syrphidae > Syritta > Syritta pipiens. Next base: position 70,206,389 of record LR994571.1, read on the forward strand.
ACAACATAGTCTAATGCGTCTAAAACAGAAATACTAAGCTATTTTGACCGCAAATGAACAGAAAGCACGAAAAGGACATTCAAAGTTAAAAATTCCGTGGAAAAAGAAATGGAAATATTTCGTAAGCCCCATAACCTATTTCTTTCTCAGATATCTCGAATTATAGGTATTAAGGTTCTTTCGATTGCTATAAAAATCATTATCATCAGTTTTATCTTTTGGAAGTTATAATTAATTTTCTTGAAGTAGGCTTAAACTTTTGAAAAACATTATTTTCTTAAAGGTACTGTTATAAGGATTACATTTTTTTCATCATTATGTGAAAGTTTTCTTTACATTACATTAGTATACTTTTTAGAGCGGAAAAACATGCCTGCACAGTAAAAAAAACGGCATCCCAATTGTTGGTTGATATCCTACTCTGTAATAAGTAGCCTCAGTCTATTTTTTCATCGGTGGAAAGGAGTGGCCACGAAAGGATTGTTTTAGCAACTTTGACCGTGAGCATCTGACCAAAATGTCAGTCTGCCATTTAGCAAAACTTAGTAACACATGTGTGTAAGTGTAACACATCCTCAAAAAGGCTGGTTTTCAGCTGCTTTCTTTTCTGTAATTCCCATTGAGAGCAGTCCTATGCTCCTGACCTTGTCAGTTATTGAAAAATTCACTCAACTCGTTTTCGAATAGACCCTGCCGCTCAGTGCACAGATCGATTAACCCTTCAGTTTTTTTTTAAACTCTTAAATTTCAGTGTCAGAAATCTTAATTTTTTAAATTATAATATCCTGAATAATAAAAATTAACACCAATAAATGACATTTTTTCTAAGACGAAAATTTATATTATTTCATCATATTTCTCGGATTTTTGTTGCATGGAGTGAATCGGTCTAAAACTAGAAGCCTTCGTTTTGTTTCTTAATTTTCATCTCAATCAAGCTCAAATTCAGAACTTAACTTTAGTTCCTGGAGTTTTTTTTAATACATTTATGTCCCCTAATTGTGTTTGATTTTTCATGTGAAGGCTGCAAAAAATAACTGCTCGCCACTGTTTTTACTAAAAATATTTTTTTCGTGTCTTGTTGGATGCAGTGCTGCTGCTGAGAGAAAAGAAATTACACTGGACCACAATTTAAAATCAGCGAGAAATTTTAGTTTCTGTACTATACAAAAAAAAAAAAAATCGCTAGACATCACCAAAAAATTTCAATAGGAAAGTTAGTCTTTAAAAACCAAACATTTATTTCCTAAACCAAGCTGTTATTGAATTAAACAAATGAAAAAAGAGAACAATGAGCAAGCTTATGATCTAAAAGTTAAAATATTATTATTATTATTATAATTTATCAACTTATAACTTAAATTATAATGTTAATATAGAAAATTAAAGAGCACAAGTTGGGAGACCTTCGGCTCAAAAATTCAAATAAAGAACGAAAGCATGCTTTAATTTTTAATTCAGCGGGGAAGTTTTTTGTCTTTCTGACTTATTACATAGTTTGGCAGATCAAAGTTAAAGCAGATCTTTTTCATCACATTGAATTGCTATTTTAGAATTTAAAGTCAGCGTGATAGCAAAAATTGTTGTTACAATTTGCAAGATTTATTTTTAACTGTTCACTGTTCTATAGTGCCAAATGTGGTAGTGAAAAGTTGCACTAGATTTTTTTCTGTGGTGAAATTTTATTAAATGTCTTCGAGAGTCGTAACTTGATCTAGAAGTGTTGAACCGGACATTTTGTTTTTTAAAGCGTTCTGTGTTGGTTTTCTATTTGCCTTTAAAATGATTCTTCCTTTTGATATTGGAGTTAAGACAGTTGTATTTATATTTGACAGAGAACAAACAGACAACCTTAAAAAAAAAAATTCGGGAAAAGCGATGAAATTTTTATTATTAAAGGAAGATATTGTAAACATAAGAAGTTATGACTATACCAAATGCTTTGACACTTAAATCTAAAATTTTTCAAAAAGTGGAGTTAATCAATCTGTGCACTAAGCGGCTCATTTATCGTTTTCTTCTAGATTCCGAGTAGTACACATTTTGCCTCTGCGAAAAGAAACCCCCACGGAAACTTTTGGTTCCACTGAACAAAAGCATCTCGACCTGTTTCCCGCCCATAGAAGACAAGTAGAACTAGCCCCCGTTCTGTTGTATCCACCGCCAAATATCGCCACAAGATCCAGGACCTCCAAACATCTCTCATTCTCCTCCTGCAAGCCCCTTGACACGAAAGCAAAGCCACTTGAGCTCTGACCCCATGAGGGGAGCATGAGACATCTTGCAAATCGAAATTCTGGGATTTACTAATCTCCCCAACTCAATAAATCAAATTACCCCCAAAACAGCCCTCTGCCCCAACTCCAGTGTATCATCACTAACGCCTCTGTCCAGTGGACAACACCCCCGCACACAACGGTCTCGTGTAATTGCAATAAATGCCCAGATTACAAGGCAACTTGTGACCGTGTGTACACAGCGTGCAGAGGCAGAAACAGAGGCAGATCCACCCCAGAAGCCACAATCGGTTAAATGAAATGCAAATTTTTTTCTTTTCCCCCTTTCGACTTCTGGCAACACCTCACGGAGAAACGGAGATAATGTGGCCTAAAAGAATTTTCTTAGCTCACAAGAATAAAGTTTTCCTGTTGAAAATGCAAAGCCCAAAACCAATTGAAGATGTTGGCCCCGGCTCCGTTTCGTAGCTTCGCTTTTTGTCATCACACCCCCGAAACTACAAATTGCAAAGATATTTAACACGACTGGGAGTGGGGTGGTGGTGTTGTGAGGGTGCAAGGATGGGGGTGGCAAACAACCTAATTGTGAAGGAGTCCGGTGCCGGACTACATACCGAAATACAATTTGCAATCACACCAAGATACATATCGGTCCCGGTTACTTCCTCCCTTTATCCGATGACGATATACCAACACACACACATCTCCATCCACACCCACACGCTCTTCTCCTCAGTGCATGTCCTTAATCTTATACCCCAGTCGTCGTTGTCGTTGTCGTCGTCGTCGGAGCTCGATGTCGTCGGTCGTATATAAAAAGTTGTCGTTGTTGGTTTGTTGGTTCGCTTCGGTAGGTCGTCGGTAGTTTCGTTCATTCGGTCGGTCGGTTCGTTAGTCGGGGTGCGGTGCAGTGTGCAGCCAGATACTACAGGCGACATATTCTGGAAAATTTTGAGTCCCCAATTAAGCTTCCAGTCTGCATTAATGAGAAATGCTAATCCATGTTTTGCCTGTTTTAATACGTCTTATGCGCATTGCTACGAGAATCGTGTGTATGCGGGAGGCGGGTGGAAGGAAGACCGAGGCCGACCGGTCCTGGGCCAGGCCTGGGTCTGGGCCACTCTGAGCACACACAGAGATACGTATATAGATAAATTGTCTTCGAATAAATAAGTAAATGTGACTCCATGGTCATGCATGCATGCATGGTCTCCCTCACACACTGGCACACAGGACACTCTGTGTCACAGGCACTGGTGTTCCGCTCGTTAGGGTCGTTACTGAATTGCTAAGTACGAGACAGCCGCCGCCGTCGACGTTACCACCCTCAACAGCAAGACAACCACCAACGCAAAAGCCCCTCGTCCAAAACAAGGACAATTGCATTGGAAGGCAATTCCCACCCACCCACCGACGAACTAATTATTTGCCCGAACAATTTTAATTTTCTGCATAATAACAAGGTGTGGAGGTTTCCGCCACCACCTCCTGGTACATATATTAAATGCATAATAATTATATTACTGTAAATTTCATCAGCATGTCTCTCTACGTGTCTGCGTGTGTGTGTTTGAGCTCTGCGTGCACGTCACACATCACTGGGTGTCCGAGAAAATAGGAAATTACAAGCTCTAAGCTAATACGAAATGATAAACGCACCCAGACGTTTAAATATTCAGGAAGCAGGACGACAGAAAGTAGAAATAAATAAAAAAAAAATAAAAAAAAAAAAAACATGTATACGAGTGGAAATTATGCCAGGAGCGTTACGGGGGTGTTTCTGCTTGGGTGGTGGTGGTTCGACCTACGGTACGCCGTCAGTGGTTGCGATTTCTAATGTGTGCTTCGACGGGGGGCAACTGGCGTATAACACCTTCAGGGAATTAATCGATGAAGCTCACGTGATTATAATTGGGAAGGTGCTTATGGTGGTGGGAGAGGTGTTTGTGTTTGGGAAAGTGCTCGTTTTTGAGCCGTCGATAATCAGAAGCACGTATGGCGGTGGATTTTGAATTTCTGTTTGGTGTGCTAAAAATTTCATTTTATTTCTTACAAAAAGGGTTACAAGGACATGGAATGAAGTTCGCGAAGTCACTTTGTCTGTTCATTGTCTGTTTGAAGGTTTCATCGTTAGATAGAAAGAGGAACTGTGAGGTATGGAGGGCCGCAATCGAAAAGATTGACAGAGTTAGTTTCTACCTAAGAGTGCGGGACCTTACGAAGGAATATACGACCAGGAGAAGCGACGTTTTCAAAATAGCAATATCTGCTGCTTTTTACCAACTGGGAACTGCGAATTGTTCAAAGTTAACCTGGTCAACAAAACAAAGTCATATACACAGGCCAATAAATGGCTATCTTTCAATGCGAAGGAACAATTTTTGCTAAGGACCTAATGCAAAAATAGTTTATGAAGAACTAGAAAAATTGCGGCTTTACCCTTAGAGAAACGAAGTCCGAACTCCTGGACCTAATGCTTATCCGCAACTAGCTTAGACAAAAACCAACGCTTTTTTTAGAACTCTAAGTTGGCTAAAAATATGTGTCTAAAAATTGCACCCGGTTTTGAGCCGTTCAGTGCATAATGGAGGAGGAGGTGGGGCCGTTAAAAATTGTTTGTAGAGTTTGCAAGTGCTGGATTTGGACCTGGGTACTCTCGCTTAACAGTCCGATACACCGTTTAAGTCGTGACCATTTAATTAGATATTAATCAAAAATTTGCAACTTTGATTTCATTCAAGGCTTTTTTTTTTTGTAAGATTTGCAAGGCTGGTCGGATTTTGTTTGTATGTAATCTCTCATACAACAGCTCTTTCTATAAAGTTGCTTACATTTATTTTACATAAAACGATGCTTAAGACAGGAGGTACAGAAGTGACAGGTTTTTTCAGTTTTTTAAACCTTCTTTGGAATCAGTCCGGTAGTGTTTCGACAGAATAAATCGTGTGGCTGTTGCTGCAAATTCTTCGAGCTACAGTAACAATTATAGGAAGTTACGATGATCTTATAATATGGCTTAGATGTGTTAGATCGGACTGGTTACGTACAGTTGAGTAAAAGTTGATAAAAGAACTAGCCCTAGCAAGTTGTGGTTGACGACATCGCCTGAATGATTTGTAAAATGGATTAAAAAATACTATTTTCGAATTTCTTGGGAAAGTGTAGCACTTCAAGTCAGTCCTGAAAAAGACGAATCCAGGTTCAGGTCTTCACGACTTAGTTGTAATACAGAACAAATCAAAGTTAATGCCACTACATTATGAATAATGGGCCAATAATTCGTCTCCTAAATTATGAAATCAAATTGATTCTATTTATTCTAAGACTCTTCTTTTTTTTTTGCCTACAAAACATCTAGCGACTCTCTCAGTACTTCTCAACTCACGATCTGTAGAGCGAGTTATATCAAAACTATTTTGAACTTTGTTTAAACTTTGGTATCCACGACCATAAGGCAGCTCGACTGCAGACCGCTGCAGTCGCTTGACGAATGCATCAGCTATGTCTTACGTCTTAATATTTACAATAACGAGCATTTTTAATCAAGAGCTGTTCAGTTTAAGCCACGCAGAAAAAGAAATACAAGTATGTATATGATTAATGATAATAAACCTACTCTTGAAGTTTCACTAGTCCCTGGAAGTGAAGAGTTATTTTCATCGTCTGACTAAGTTTCTGAAATGGGTCTTCAAATATTTTTAGGAAAATAAATACTTTCCCTATTGTAACTGCAAAAAAAATTCCAATATTTAAAATTTTAAATTCAACAATAAAAGTATTAAAACTTAAAATTATTTATGAAATGTAAAAATTGGCAAGTGAATGCATCCAGCAATAAAAATGTTTGCTACAAATATATTTAAAAAAAAATCCTCACACTACATGAAAACAGACATTATTTCGAAATAATCCAAACCCTCCGTCTGACTAAATAACCTAAACGCCCCCCTTCAACCGTTGCCAAATTCAATCGCCGCTAATGAAATAAGACAAAGAAACAACACAAAGCCATTCACCGGATGACAAAGCCCCAAATCGATAACAATTAAAATTTTTATTACCCCTCACAGACGATCACAAGAAAAAAAGACCAAAGTCTCTCACACCCCCATTCGCATTCCCATTAACTGCCTTCGTCCTTCGTCCTAACACATCGCCATAAGCAGACAACCAGATACACCGAGTGTGGTCACATGCAAAGCAACTTTTTGGACAGAAAATGTCAGCCCCCCGAAACACTGCACTCCCATAATCGAATTGTTGTTATGCATCAAACGGGTGGACTGGACGCCTTACCTCCCCCCCGGGTGGAAGAATAAAAAGAAAACCCCATTTCGTGCAGAAAACAGAAAAAAATAAACCGAAGAAAATTTCGCATGTGTGCAATGCACCCCCATCAAATACCCCATTCAGCCTACCACCACCAAAACCATCCCCTAACGAAATCAGACGCAAAGCGAACGCAAAAAAAAAGAAACAAAATCGCGGCAACAATGCACACGTCGTGCCCGCGAAAATGAAGAAAATAAAATAAGCTACCAATAAATTTTGCATACTCTCGGGTTGAGCACCACAGGACTGGAGCACCACCACCACCACGGGGGCTGGTGATTTCGACTACGTGCTCCTTTTTCTTTTCCGTTAAAACACCACCACCACTGCGCGCGCGATTGCCATTAACTCTTCAATTGACCATTGTCCTCCACATCGAAATGTTATGATTATATGTGCCCCGCACTGCACGATGTTTGAAGTGGATGATGTTTTGTGTTGTTTTTTCTTTTTTTTGTGGAGATGTGTATTTCTCTTTTTTTGTTGAGGAATTTCCGTGTTATACGAGACACATTGTATGGCCGCCGAAAACAGCAGGACTCATATGCTGTTCGGTGAGTGGGTGGATGGGGATGATGGGGTTGCTATCATCATCGAGGGGCCAACCGCCAAAAAGAAAAATTATGAAGAAATACGCGACCAAATGATCGTCCTACGTTAGGTGATTGAATAGGCTAGCCGGTGTATGTGGTGGTGGTGGTGTCTGATGGTGTGTCCTTTTGGACTCAGCAGAAAAAGGAACAAAATAGACTCATACGTGTGTTCGTTTTTTCTTTCCTCTGCTGTGTCCAACCGGGAGATGGGGGTTGATGTAGAAGCGCATTTATTTGTGGCACTTAGGGTGGTGGTTGTACAGAGTTACGTTAGCCCTACTGATTAAACATTAATTAAGGGAAACAATGGTCGCACAATGCTCACAAAGGCATTGACAGACCGAATAACGGAATTGTCTTGTATTGTAATTTCTTTTTTTTGGAATACGTTTGTTACTTTTTTTTCGGCGGCTGTATGTGTTTGCGTTTGTAATATTTTTTTTAGGGGAGAATCTTTTGGGTTTTTTTTTTAACTTTTTGACAGTTCACATGATGAAGGGTTTCATCGGGTATCGACGATGGGAGGGCAAATAATTTATTTAATGCGATAATGGGTGGGGTTGAAATTTTTGGGGAAATCTTTTTTTTTTTGTCGATGACCAAGAAGAATGTGGTAGCGGAAAATGAGACCAGGTGGCGTGGGTTTTTGTATCCATACCCACTGCGCTTTTCTTTCGGTTCAGTTGGCTCGACGTTCAAATGCTTTCCAATTTTCTGTTGAATGATATCAGAAGAAAGTTGTCCGCTTTAAATTTTGAACGAAAAAAGATCTCGTTATACGGCGAAATGGCAGACCATGTTCACACACATTTTTTCTCACATTTCTAAAGTTTTTAGCTTAAACGCTTTGTTATTGCGAAAAAAATTCATAATTTCGGTCGAAATTTAAAAAAAATTTAATCGAAACTGGCAGAAATCTTGACGGTATTCCGTGAAAACTGTATTAACAAAATTTTGGTTGATACCCTTAGGGCCAGAACTGTGAATTTCCAACTCTGACTCTGACTGAATTTCCAACTCTGACAACTGCTGCAACAATTTTGACTGTAGATTGGAGCAGTCTTTCCATGCCAGAAGGATATACCATATGTCATTTGTCTTCTTGTGAAGACATTTGCGTCCATTTGAAAAGCGACAGAAGGACAATAGACTACGGGTTCTCGGTCAAAATCTAAAAAATAGTTCACTTTATGTAAACTTGAAACCGGATTATTTTCTTTTTTAAATTAAAGACAATTATATTCTATCGTTGTTCAGTGGCTGGATTTGTCAAGTTGTGAAGGAAAATCGTGTTCTTAAGAAATGTTTTTAGTTTTCTTGGGTACCTATAGCTATGTTTTACTATCCCAACTAGATTAAAAGGGAAAAAAATTATGGGTACCTTGGTACCTTCCAAGGCATGGTCCAAGGTATCCATAATTTTTTCCTTTCGACGGTGAAAAGTACAAGAGTTCTAATAAACACAAAAAAATGATTTTAGGTGTTTCTAATTACGTGCATGGTACTATATAGTAAATTTGTTTTGAGAGCAAAAATCATATTTTAATTGATCTTATTAATCGACAAATGTATAATAAGTTAACTCGTCTACATTCGTTTTGCACCACGCTTGAGCTTAATTTTTGAAAAAAAATTAGCGTTTACTTTTAACCTACTGAATTCGTAAATGGTGCAAAATTTGGTTGTCTTTAGAAATCTACCTATTCGGACACATCAAAATTTTAATAGATTAGTGCACTGTTCAAAAAAGTCCACAATTGCGAGTTGTCTATTTGACCAACGCTAAAAAAGTTCACCCAAAAATTCACTCCTCGATGTAGACGCCCAACAAAAAAACCAAAAAGAAACCTATTTGGTGAATTCGATTCGAATTCAAAAACCATTTTACTCCGTATGAATTTTTAATCAATTCTTCGAGTCCACTCGAGTGCTCCTCAGCCACACCCCACCTTCTCGAATCGGAGTCCACCGCATCTGGCTTCCATCTTCAAAAAAAAAAAAAAAAATCACAGGAAAGCTCTTAGTACGGAACCCTCCCCAAATAGACCCCAAGACTGATGACCGAAAATAATCATTTATGCGCCTACCAAGGCTTCGAATAAAAATGGCGGCAGAGTAAGAACCAAAAAAAAAAAAGAGCAAGGGGTTCACCTTCTCTCCGAGCGGAAGTGCATATATTAAAAGCCCCGCATCGCCCACCCGCTGGAATTGATCGGCTACTAGAGGACCAGTTAGCTACCGGGGGCTTGGACACCCTCCCGTCAAAAAAAAAACGAACAGATAATGCTCTCATTACTCCTCACACACACAGTCACCACACCTCCGAGGTTGGGTGGAGAAAAAAAATCGGCCAAGACCGAAGCGAATAATAAACGTAGCTGGAGAGCTAACGAATGTGGACACAAATTCGGCAAAACAACCAAAAAAAGCACGTAAAATAATCGACATAACAAAACGACGAGCAAAAGATGGAACATAATTCAAGCAAACTCCACCAATTTCCGAGTACCCACCCCATCCCGGTTTTTTGGTCGTATTTTCTGCAGACCACCACCCAGTCTCTCGAGGGGGCCGAGAACAGCCGTAAAAACTGGCCACTGGTTCGAAAATGAAAAAAAAAAAAAAAAAAAAATCGGGAAAAAAAGAAATGCTCTCGATATGTGCACCCTTAGCCCACACTTCGCAAGCAATTGGCTTGCCTCTGGAGTTGATGGTGTTCGTGTGTGTTCGTGTTGCTGTGTCCTGCCTCCTGTCTCCCCCAACCACCTGCCAATACAATTCCCTTTTCGCTACGTGTGTGCTTTTTTATGCATATCCTGGCAAAACAGAAGCTAAAAAATACTTTCGCAAAAAAGAAAGTAGAACAAAGTCTGCGACCAATCTCCTGTAGGGTGAGAGAGCGTGTCCGTATGTGTGTGTGGAGAGAGTGGCGTACAACACCAACAACAAAAAGACGAACGAGCGATTTGGTGGCAGCAGGACCACCTCATCGTCGATGAATGTTACCTGAGAGGGATAAATAAAATAAATTTTTGTTTATTTTTATTTTTCTCTCGCGGACATCGAAAGGAGTTTTGCACTTTTTATATTTTCTTCTTTCACACACAGGAATTTTGTTAATTTTTTTCCACTCGAAATTTTTTTTATCGCGTGGTAATAATTCATTTCAGAAAAATAATCATTGTCCTTCGGTGTCCTTGGAGATTTCGGGAGAAAATGTAGTGTGATGTAGCAAATTGCACGGCGGAAGGAGTTGCAAGCGAGAGAAGAAATCTCAAGGACGTAAACGCGTCGTGAATAGTTTCTGTTGTGCTTTCCTACATTTCTTTCATAAAGTTATAACAGTATTGAGTCGAAGCAGTTGAAACCAATTTTGAAAAACTGAGAACATTCCCTATTTTTTAGAAGTTTAAAAGACTTGGGAGGCAACACTAGGCCCAGCCGTAGAGCATTTAAAAGTGACGTAGTTTCGTCAGCGAAGAGATGAAGAATTGATTCGAATTCAATGAGCGTCTGGTGTTTTTGAAAAAAAAATTTTGTTCGATTTAGTACCAAAACAAAGTCAAACTAGTAGATGAGACTGGCTTATGTGTTCTAAGTAATAAGTAACCAGCTATCACGCTGTGTCCAACAATAGGAGTTAATTTTATAAGTTTTGTTCGATGAGCAGAATAATGATTCGCCTTATTAAAATGCTGCAGATCACTACGAACGGTATAAAAATATAGAAAGACAGTGACAGATACTAATATCTTTGCTCATAATGCCAGCTCTACATCCCAGTTCCGATTCGCAGACTTAAGTATAAGCTCCAGTTCCAAAGCCCAGATTCATAACTTAGTTCCAGATCACAGAAATTTCAATTCCAGATTGGGAATTGAAGTTCCAATTCCAGGACTTGTTTATAAAAACATTTTGGACCTTGGAAGACAGCTCTCTTCCAGAATTGTATGCTGATATCCACTGGACTTGAAAGGCTTATGGCTGTTTCTAAGGAGAACACCTGTCGTTTGGTAGAGTACTACGAAAAGTATTAAAAGAAACTTTGGTTGTGTGGGATAATTGATACCCAATCGCAGCTGCGGCGGAACCTCTTAATGAAGCTTCGATGTTTTCACTTATACTCTGAAAGCTATTCGAACCTGAACATCGGCTTCAACAGCTTCTTGATAAACTCGTTGGAAGACTTTTAGTTTGTAAATGTAAGGCCGATAACCTAAGCCTAGAATTATTGTCAAAAAGATCTTTTAACTGGCATCCAATATTAATTGCAATTTTAAGGGACCAGAAAATTTGTTGAAGTTATAGAAAATACACAAAAGTATGGGAACAGAATTATTTGTTTATCATAGAGAACACTTTCTCCTTTACACTGTTAGAAACACTAGTATGGAACACTAGTATGTTACGGACTTCTGTTCTCTGTTCCGCTTCGGAGAAAACGAAGTTCAGTTAGTAAGGTACGGTTGTAACGTTTGAAAAATCTCTCAACCAATTCTCAAGTATCTGTGGATATATTTTAGTTATAAATAGTAACGCGAGTTAAGGTACAGGAAATATATGAAAAATGCAATGAAAAATCAGTGTTCACAATAACAGTTCGACATAAATTGAAGTTCGATTAACAGAAGCTCGGGAGAAATTCGAATGGTTTTCGTGCATCACATCCATTTGTATTTGTTTAAATCCTTTCATCCTTTCGCCGTTTCAGTTTATAAGAAGTTAAGCCTGAGGAAAGTTTAGACATAAAGGGGTACCTTTAAAATAGATTTTGACTATATTTTGGTTGGGCTTTTTGCAAAGACACTACTCGGGCACCTTTACAACAGATTTTGATGTTATTTTGGCTGAGCTTTTTGGAAAAACTTTACTCCGACTTCGCTTTTATTAAAAGGTTATACCTATGTTAGCACGACCTTTTAAAAACCATGTCGTATCAAAGTTGAACTTATTTGATCGTGTACTTGTCTTAAATTATATGTAAAAAAAGTAGTAGTTCTTATAAATTTATTTCGTGTTCTAGAAGTCTGGTTTGACCTGAGGACCAAACAAGCAGGACGAGAACGCTTCGATTCACACCGTAGTAGAACTTCTTTCATCGACAAACTTTTCATTTTAAGCTTGTACTACTTCAAAATTGATTCACTGCACAGCAACTCAACTCGGCGACTTGTTGATGTCACAGAGGATTTAAGCAGCAATCAGACGCGTCATTTGCTAAAAGTAAATAAAATTTCATTTGAGTTCTTACATCTCGGAAAGCAGCAGAATCCACCTCAAGATTCTGTGTACTTTGTTTAAGTGGCACTTCAGCTACTCCACCCATCCAACGAAAACTTAATCCAACCCTCGCACGGATTATACCCTCCTTACAGCAGTTAACCTTAAAGATACCCACTAAGATAAGTCAACAATAATTCCGCACCTATCCCCGAGTGTCAACACTCACACACAAGAAGACGAAAACAATCCGCAGTAGTGGACAGCGCATGCAGATACTCGTCGTCGTTGTAGTTAGTGTGCCGCGGAGTCGATAAAAAAAGATACACACAACAACGAAAAATAGAAAACAACAAGTGGGGTGCAGGAGTTTTTTTTTCCACCCAATCATCCCTTCTCCATTTCCATTCCTTTTGACGCAAGTTTACTTTCGCTTTTTTTTGTTTCTTGTTTCTGTTTTTGTTTTTTTAATCGTAGATTCGCGTACGTATTTCTCTCTCTCCGTTCGCTCTTCCGCTCTTCCGCTCTTCCGTTTTTCTGCTCTCATGTCGTCCTGCGAGCCACATCCACTCTGCCGTTTTGGTCCTTTTTACAAAAGAGGGGTGGCTTTTTTGCGATCTCTTTCGCCGAAGAGTTGTAGGTAAACTTCCGGTGTCGAGTTGTTGTACATCGATGCATTTTATCGAAAAAGGGGTGTAAACGAAGTTGATTTTCTCTCATTTTCCAAAAAAAAAAGGAAACGGAGGGAAAATCTTCGTCTTGTTTGCTTTTTTGCAGTGCCAGTAGGTGGCGATGGGGTGATTCTTTGTTTTCTTCTTCTGGTACAGAGCTACGAATTTTTTGTCGGATTGTTTTTAGGACCCATGCCGTCAGATGAAAGGCGATTGGATGTTGGATGTTTGCTCGAAATAAAAATTCGGCACTCTCTTTTTTTCCAACTCTGGCCATCGCCAATTGGGCGAGTGGGGTGTATTTTTTCCGTTTCGATTGTTTTTTTGTGCTTTTTTCCTTGGGGTTGTAATAAAATTTTTTCGCGCGAAAAAATAGCGGCTACTAACAAACTCTAAATTTTTATTTTCACCGCATTCGCGTTGAGAGGGTGGGGGGTGGATTGCAATCCGCTGCATGTGCGCAACCCCGCGAGTGTTTTGTTGGTTACGTTGCCTGCGAGGGTTGCGGCATATAAAACCACACCCACACATCAAAAAAGGATTCCAAATGTAGAAATGAGCAATTAAATATGATTGAGGATTGTTAACTAGAAACGAATAAAAGACACACATGCACGGCGATGCACGCGTGTGTGGGGGTGGTTTCGATCTTAACCCCCCTTTGGGTGGGCTTGCGAAAAAGTGCTCACTTCGTCCGTGTGTGTGGGGATGCTTTTTTCGTCCCTTTTTTCGAGGTCGCGTAAATAATTATGACCGTGGCAGCAGCAGCAGCAGCGGAATGGTTGTGTAATGATTTCGATGCTCATGACGATGGTGATTTCTTTTTTTTTTTTGCGTGAGGTGGGGGTTGGTGCTCTGCACTCGTCCGTTCGTCTGCTGCACGGGAAGGTGATGGTGTGCATAATGAGCAAGAATTGTCGATTTAACGATGGTCGATGAATCATGAAAAGGAGTGCTCGGGGTTTTTGTTGCTGTTTGCTCGGTCCGGTTTGGTTTGGTTTGGTTTTTTTTTTGTTTTTATTTTTATTTTTGTTTTTGCGTGAGGGTGGAAATGTTGTTTCTAAATATTGACAGAGCCGATGGGAGACACTTTAATTTTGTCCGAAAGGGTTGCGATTTGGTGTTTTTTTGGGACTTAAGTTGCGCTGCGTAGGTCTGTTGACTCAATCAATGAACAAGTGAATGCGTTGCATTAGCAGAGATACTCGCATTTGTCTGGCAGCCTTTTTTTGTTGCTGAAAAGGGAGTGGGAGGTGTATCAATAATGATGGAGATTTCTGTGTAAATGTGCATTTGTGTGCATCATTAATTTCGTGTATGCCTGCACCCTAAGGTGCATTAAATCATGTGGGGAGAAAACTCGGTTTAAAAAATTATTGTCAGTTGAAGGAAGACTAGATTTGGTGGTGTTGGAACCCATTTCATCGAAAAAGATCGACGTGAAATCGGCCCTCATGAAAACACGGCAGACAACTTAACGAAATGCCGGACAAGTAATAACAAGGCAAGGACTATTAACAAACAATCTAAAAAAGGATTGAAAGATATACGCTTATCTTTATACGAAATGATTGTATAAGTTTTAAACTTGAATTTGTAGGCGCTCAGTACCTTCCACTTGTGTGAGATAATCCAACTCTCAAATCGTCCAAGCAGGATTTCCACAGTGTCGTTCACTCTGTGGCACGTATCATACTTTATCACATTTTTATTGCTCAATTTATGCCATACGAAATTTGTTATCATTCTTCATCATTTGCGCGAATGGCATCACCAACGAGATTTTCGAAGGAGAGCGAACCAAAAACGGCCATCACCTCCTCCTCCTCCTATTAGCCGGGAGCAAAGATGAGCTTTGTGGATCCATTGTCATCTGTTTACTCTCGTTTGGACTGGTATCGTCCCAGATGAAGCATTTTTGATTTTTAACGTAATCATTCATTGAAAAACTCGCCTTGCTGATAACGATGATTTTCAGCCAAACTTTAGGTCCTCTTCCAAGCGCTTCGAAACCCAGTCAGTAAAAGTCCCTCGTTATTCCAATTTTGATCTCGACTTTTTAGATGAATCCTTCACACAATGGACTAATACACACGTATACTTTTACATAGACATACAATTTAAGTAAAAAAAAGTGTGCACCCATATGTCGAACATCCAAAAACTCATAAAATGAGTTTTGGTGCATCGATTTTACAACTTTTTTTTTGTGAAATGGTTTATTTACTCTCGAAGTTGTAAAACTGAACTATAACAATAAACCGGACAGCAAGAATTCAACAGGAATATGACCAAAATATTCTAGTTTTTTTAGAGTGGCAATAAAGTGTACAACTTAGTAACAAGACTAAAAACTCGAAACCAGCACTAAGCTGTGTTTAAAACAGCTTTGAGCCTAAGCCTCGATTCTACTAATTTCTTAGTCAAATCGAATTGTATACCTTTCATTCACCAAAATCAACGTCAACGACATTTTTTTTCGTAATCTTCGCTTATCTATCAAAATATTCCCACAATCACCAGTCAGATCAATGTCTAGTTGGAGTAGATGAGGTGAGGTGTTTAGAAAAGTAACCCCTCTTTTTCATTTTTCTATCTAGAATTTTCTTAAATCGACAGGGCTCATATTTCATCTTGGCAGAGTATGCAAATCGTCAATAACGTTATCAAATCCTGAAGTGTTCCTATTATCCAGGTTTCCATCGTGAGTCAACCACAGGTTGCTCTTAAATAAAATGTTTATGATTTCCACCAAATGCTATCTTAGCTCTTTGATTACCAAACTATTTAACAATTTGTCCTGCGTCCAACTGTAGTCCTCTTTTTCCGACTTCCCGTCACTTGTATAGTGATTAATTCATGAAAAATTGCTGAAGTAAACAATGATATTGTGTCCTGATCCTCCTTCCAGCCAAATTGAACTTTGCCGCCTCTGATGCAGTGAATTTCAAACAAAGAAATCGTCTGATGAGGTGAATCTACGACCTCCCCCTACGTTATTTCCGGTGTAGACATGGAGCAACCTCCATCTGGTTAACGTTTAGCCTCACCACGAACCTGTCACTGATCAGCAAAAGAACAAAAGAAAAAAAATCACATTTTTTATTAAATTTTGCGTCATTTAATTTTTTTTTTTTAAATTACCACTTTCAATTATTTAAATTGGTCGCCTAATTAACAAACTCGCCATCATCAATAACACATCCAATTAATAAACGAATCAGATTCACGCACACTTGCACGTGTCCCTTGCCACCGCTCTTTAGCGTCGACGTCAGCGTCGTCGTAAGTGTCGGTATGCGTCCGTATCCATGTCGGCGTTAGTGTCAGTGTCGTCGTTCTCACAGTCGTCGTCGTTTGTTGGCATTCATCAGCGCAGCAGAGTCAGCATTCCGAACGTCATCGGACAATGAATTAAAACGGATTTTCATTAAATTATCTTCGTAATTCATTACGCGTTACATGTGTGTTATGAGGCGACTGTAAATAGTCATCTCCTTCGCATGTTATCAACACGGTGACATGGTAAATACAACGTTGACGTTATAATACGTCCGAGTGCTGTTAGAGTATGGCGGCGCACACGGTAAACAGAGCCGGAAGCGGGCCAGTCCGCTACGACGAACTTTACTCGTCAGCAGGAGGGGGAGGAACGCATTGTCCTACCACAGTGCTTATCATAATGAGTTTAAATGCGGCACAGATACAATAAACATACGCAACAGGAGGCTACACAGATATACGGACTACGACGCCTGCGGGGAGCTTTAGTGAGAGGGAAAGTGAATGCGTCGGGCTATGATAATGACGCCACTATCCGCATTGTAATTGCACGTTGCTCTCTTGTCGTCGTCGTTGAAACATTTAATTAAAATAATCTAATTATTTTTTTTTTCTGTGTGTGTGTGAATTCAAAAAGTCCATTGAATGGTGGTGCAGGGCGGAGACAGTGGGGTCGCTTAAGAGGTGTGACAAATCGGAGGAATTTCGTAAGCAGCGTCGAAACAGATTTTGAGGGGAAAATGATAATCTTACATCCGGTTGATTTGGTCAGAATGCGGGCGGGAGGTGGGAGATTTAGTCGAAGTGAATGTTCACTAAAGTTTTAATGCATTTAAGGCACTCGGATGCAACTGGTCCTTTGGATCAGCGTTCATCGCAAAGCAGTGACTTAAAAATATTCATCCTCTCCTCTGCCTTTGCACTAAAAAGGAAGTGGACTCTATAAGGCAATAATTAATTAAATAATCAATTCTTGAACATTTCTAATAAAACTGACAAAAATGTACACTGAACATTAGGACACCCAAAAGCCGCCGTACTATCAAATGTGAGCACTTTTTTTTACATTTCTTTGTTTTTCTTTGGTTTCTGGCCTCTTGTCTGTGTCCATTTATCTAGATCCTGTCCATTTTCGATCTTTCTCGTTCAACGTCAGCAGAGGCTTTTCTGTAAGATCGCTGTGATCTGCGTTTGACCTAAATGTTGGATCTAATTGCTGCCGGTTTGACACTAATCTAATTCCTACTTGATGTAAATCGAAATTTCCATGTCAGTCCCAGGAAATCCCTTCCCAACCAACTCGTGCCCTAAACCTGTCTTGATAAGGCGTCAAGCGTCACAATCTGATTGCCAGCAGCTGCGAGTTGTCAAACGCTCCACTTGTAGCAACCGTAGTCGTGTATCCACAGGCTCCACAAACACTCTCGTACACTCGCCGCCAGCAACATCCACTCGCCCACTTTCCCTTCACTTCCTTTCAGCAGAAAAGTCAGACTTAGCCACGTATTATCCTCGGTCAGTGGATATGTATCTGGCATTCTTTTTCCTGCATCGCGGGCACAATGCCCTTGTAAATTATCCACACGTTGCCTCTCCGCCCAACTACCCGGCCATCCAAGGACAGGGACATCGACTGCGACTCCGACTCCGAATGCGCCTGCGATGAGAACCGACGGGAATGGGGACAGAGACACAACTTAAACGATGATCATTCAATTTGGCGTCTACATGTCCTGACACACCACATAGTGTCCTGGCCACAAGCAGCGCGTACCGGATGGATGAAGGTTTTACATAAGCAGCAGTGGTTGTGGCGGTGCAGCGGTGCAGTGGTGGCGGTAACGATGACGGTGACGGTGGCCAATGGCCCATCGGCGGTGGCACAGAAAAAAAGATGAAAAAAATGAAGAACAGGAGGAAAAAAAGTCGAACAACAACAACAAAAAAATGTGCCATAACATATGCATTCATCGATTTACACCGTTAACAAAATGAAGTTCCAAATGAGTTCTATTGTTGGCAGATGGACGATGGTGTTGAAAGTTGAGTTCGATTAAGAATTCGAAATGAACGCGAGAGGGGAGAATGGTGGGAGGGTGTAGGGATAGTACCTCTTCCTGATGTGAGAGGATGTATTTACATGAGAGAGAGAGAGAGACTCGGCGAAGGTCCTTTTTTTTTTCTTCGACCTCAGTTGTAGTCATCGTGTGGAGATGGATGTGTATTCGTAATTAACTTTTAATGAATTCAACGGAGGGGGTGATTATGTTTGATATTTGATGATCTAATGATTTCACTAGAATGGCTTAGAGGACGGCTGAGGTCGTCATTGGTGGGTCATGGAGATTCGTGACAGTTCTTGGCTTGCCTTGGAATTGTGGTTGGAGACTATGAAGATAAGTGCTATGGCGCAGGAGGGGCTTTGCTGCAGAAATTTGCAGCTGTTTTCTAAATGAGTTGCTGCTTTAGTAAGCGATGGCAGGATGAAATAAGGCTGAAATGATGATGCTAGGCTGCAGCTGTTTTTTATACCGCAGGGTTTAAGTGTTTTTGTCAAACTTTTTAAACGTCAAGAAATATTTTGTCTTCGACTCCGAACTTATGGGACAATGCAGCAGAGGACGCCCGCGTCTAAGATGGCGTACACAGGTGGAGAAGGACCTAAACAAACTCGGTGTGCGTCACTGGAAGCAGCTGACACGGGATCGTGCTGGATGGAGGAGGTTGCTAAAGGAGGCCCAGGTCAACCCCGGACTGTAGCGCCGCACAAAGAAGAAGAAGAAATATTTTGCAAAACTCATTCATTCATAATCGATTTTCTCGTTCGAAGTTTTTCAATGTGTTATAATAGGCTGTCCAATACGGACTTGTCAACTATGAATTTAATTTGAGAACGCATTGTTTCACTAATCATCGAACTGTCATTGTCAATTTATTCAGTAAACTCAACATTTTCATCATGATAAAGTACATGAACGGGCAAGCTGACTCGAAAATTGATGGCGATGGACCATTTGGAGCGACATACGTTCTCCGATTGGGCTCTGGACAAGATGCGCCAAGATTATGAATTTCATTATAAAATCAGCTTCAGTGACAAAGCTCATTTTTGGCTTAATGGGTTTGTCAATAAGCAAAATATGCGTTATTGGCCGCGTGAATATCCCCATGTGCTTTATGAATCTTAACTTCATCCACAAGAAATAGCTGTTTGGTGCGGTTTGCATGCAAGTGACTTTATTCGGCCATATTTTTTTGTCGACGACAACAATCGTCACGGCCAGTGTTATCGCGAGGTATGCTGAGTACAGGTTTCTTTTTAAAAATGCAATACAATGAAAATTAAACAGTCCCATTAACCATAGAACAGAACGTCGTTCGGGTAGCTATCGCGACTGGCTTACCAAAAGCAAATTCTGTCACTCTAATTTTCCAAGATCTTTTTGACAGTTTCGGGCTCTAGCTCACGGATTGCTTGGATGATATCGGCTTTAAGTGCGTGATTCGTTTTTGGTTTGTTTAACGACTAAAAACACGATCATCATCATCATCTTCTTAACCGCGTGTTCTACTAACGGGGTCGCGGAAGCAATGCACGCAGAAGATATCTCCAGGCAACGCAATCCTCCGCCGCCGATTCTAACTCGTTAGGAGGTATGCCCAAACGTAACCGGGTGATCTTTTGGACTTGGTCACTTCATCTTGAATCTGCCGAGCGGTCGCCTTCCTGATGGAATCTCATTCAAGGCGTGCCTTCGAAGTCGTGATGATGGGACATTCGTACCACCAAACCGTCGACGTATAGCTCTTTCCGTTCCAAGAAGCAGCTGCTCTCCGCGCATTCTCGTGTTTGTCATCCTATCCCGGTGAGTAGCTGCTACAACAGCACGATGATATCTCATTTCCGCAGCTCTTCGCGATCCTTTTCTTTCGGTCACTATCCAAGTTTTATAGGTGAGAGTTGGAGGAAAGATCGAGTTAAAGACCGATAACTTGGCTCTGACACCAAGCTCGGCCTTCTTGATTACAGATCTTCCGAGGTGTTTCAAAATCAATCCAGTTTGGCAAATCCTACAGGAAAGCTCAGTATTGCTTTTCCCACCACGTGGAAGGTGAGATACTCGAACTTCTCCACCTGTTTTAATGGGACTGCACGAACACGCACAGTGCATTGAACAGCAGTTCTGGAAATAACCATAACCTCAGATTTGTCCACATTCACCTTCATCACAGCAACCGCACAAACGGCCACAAATCTATCACTCTGAAGTTCCAACTAAGAGGATGTGAGGATAACTAAGTCATTCGCAAAAAGCAGATGACTTACCCCCAGCTCTCTCTCTTTAAAAAAAACTCACTGTTAGAACACTCAATTTGAAAATAAATCTTCATGGTTTTAAACGTTGTCTAAGCAAAAATGGATTAATTTCGTCCTCCGAAGGTATGCTGCTGCCTTTCTGTCACGATTTCGAGCAAAAAGAAGCTGTCAGTTTAAAAATGCATGGCCATTTGTTTGCTCACCCCTTACAATAAAGTGTTTTTTTAGTAATGGTTGTAGGTTTTGAGGCGATCTTTTATCACTCTTTTTATTTGACTAAAATCGTTGCATTTTGTATTTCATGTTGCAGTATCTGTTTGTCTAGGGCATTCAAAAGTTCAGACTAAAATTTTGCTTCCAACGCGTCCACATCGCACAAGATGTCTTCTCCTCTTTTAATCCGTTTTGATCTTTAGATTTCAAACAGATTAATTACACCTTACATTTTCTTTTTCTTCCAGGAATACGATAAAGAGATGACAAATCAGAAAGCCTCACCACCCGCCAATCACACGATGAAGGACATCGACTTTTACAAGAGCCTAACAAACAACGCATCCGCCGCCGGCACACCGCCGGACTGCCTTCCGTCGTCGCACGACGCGGCCGACGCGTCAGCGCTAGCAGCGGCTGCCGCCGCAGCCCACGCTCATCTTAACGGAACTAGTGAGTACATATCGATGTCCAATTTGCTTCCACTTACAAAAAAAAAAAACCGTCTATCGCTTTACGGTCTCCAGCATGACGAAGACACGTCACTCGCGTGCTGGAAGCCGGCGACGTGACACTGAAGCCCCATCCACCCAAAACGGAGCTAATTTTCAATTCGTTTCTCTCTCTTTTTTTCATGCCCATGTCGTGTTGCAGTGCAAGACATGATAAATTTGCAAAAGTTACAAAATTTAGCAACCCTGCAACATCACCAGCAGCAGCAGCAGCAACAACAACAGCAGCAGCAGCAGCAAGGGCAGCACAACCACCACCAGCAGCCGAACGCGACAGTTGTCGTTCCTCCAGTTGCTGCGGCACTTGCCAGCCTTCAGGGATTAGCCGGTATCTCATCTGCAGTAGCTTTAAATTCACCTTTGAATTTGAGTATTGGCTCAACAACATCAGCCGCAGCGGCGGCAGCAGCAGCGGCGGCGGCAGCGGCAGCAAGTTTATCATCATCAACTGCCCTGACTAACAGTATCAATAATAATAAGCCCCATGGTCCCGTCGGATCAGCATCTACATCGTCGTCCTCGTCATCGTCCTCGTCGCTGTCCATCTCCACGTCCGTGCCGATGGCCGCCTCCCCGCCCCACGGCGAGCTTGGCGTCGGCATGGGGGGCTCGCCGGTGGCCAGCAATTTAATTGCCGGCGGTTGTAGTCCGCCGACCGCCAGCGCACAAATGCCACAATTAATTTTGGCATCGGGACAATTAGTCCAAGGTGTTCAGGGGGCCCAGCTGCTAATTCCAACGGCGCAAGGTGGGTGCGGCGACTAATCGCTTTGCAGCGCGTAACTAATTCGCCCCTCTTTCTCTCTTTTGTTGCAGGCATCGCAGTCCAGACCATTCTCACCATTCCTGTGAGTCAACAAATCAACACGAGCGAGCAGTTCGCCCAGGCGTTTGGCAGTGGGCCGTTCGCGGCGCCCTTGCCACCGCCGCCGCCGCCCCCGCAGAACCTGCTCAAGCCAAATCTCTTCTCGAACGGCGTCCAACAGCTGCTGGCAGCCCTCCACCCGGAGCTGTTCGCCGCCGCTGCAGCCAACCACTTGGCCAGCGCCGCCGACGTTCAACACCATCACCACCACCACCACGCAGCAGCTGCGGCCGCCGCAGCCGCCGCCGCCAAGTCCTTTCACATGCAACAGCTGAAGCAGGAGCAGCAGCGCGATCAGCAATCAGTCGCCCATCGGTCCGGTCACCAGCTGTCGCATCTGCACCACCACCACCAGCAGCATCAATCGACTGACAATCATCACCTCTCGCCGAAGCTGGAGCCGGGCGCGATGAAGTCGCTGCAGGACTGCCACTCGCCTTCGCCACCACTCCGCCACCACTACGGCTCGGCGTCGCCCTGCCGAAGATCGCCGTCGATGTCGCCCCAGCCGCCGTCTGTGAACTCGCAGCAAGTGGCGCTGCATCTGAAGCAGAGCCCCAAGCGCGAGTGTTCGACAGGAATCAATCTAAGTCACCAGCAGGCGGACAAGTCACCCGTGTCGCCCGTCCTCATGGCACTCAGCAGCGGCAGCAGTGGCGGCGGCGGCGGCGTCGGACACTGCACCTCATCCAGCAACCACTACTCCTCCTCGCCGCTCAGCTCGCAGCTGTTCCGCAGCCATTCGCCAACCGGCAGCCAGCACCTCACATCGATATCCACCCCCTCCCCATCCACCGCCCACCACCAGTCGCGGGACCACCAGCAGCACCAGCAGCAGGCCTCCGCATCCAGCGTACTTAGCGGCATCAATAGGTGAGCTGCCCGTCTGTTTCGACACAACCGAAAGTCACTCTTCCGAATTAGCGTTACTTAAGCCGTGCCTCTGCATGTGTGTGCGTTTCACTTTCTCTCTTCCCTCCCTCCCTCTCTCTCTCTTTCTCTTTCTCTGCGTCTGTCTTCTCTCTGTCTAATTTCATGCTTCCACGACAGCAGACTTACGTCCACCAATGGCGAGCTGACGATAACGAAGTCCCACGGTCCAAGCACAGCCCAGTCGTCTTCGCCGTCGCCTCATCACCAGTCGTCGTCATCGGCGACGTCGACCTCGACTTCGTCGTCATCGCATCACCCGTCGAACTCGCACCACCCCCTGCACGTTGGCGGACACCATCAGCATCTGCAACATCCTGGCGCGAACCCGTTGAAACTGAGTCCTTCGTCGTCGTCCTCCTCGGGGATGCAGCAGCAGCAACAGCAGCAACAACAGCAGCAGCAAATCTCACCGAACGGGACTGATGGATCAGGCGCTGATTTGCTCGTCGACTCGCCAAGTAAGTCCTTTTTTTTTTGTTGTTGTTGCGACCCTCTCCGTTGAGTGTCAATTTCTTCATATTTTTTCCGGTAACAAGTGCTGTTATATTTTTTAATTAATTCCCGTGATTGGAAACCCCCTGTCCGAGTGTAAGCGATATTTTTCGTTAAAAAGAAACTCCTCGAAATGTATTACATTTCCGGTTGCCATTAAGTCGACGGACCTTAGAGTGGATGCATTGTGGTGTCCTTTTCTAAGCACATATGAGAGCAGTGGCTCGTTACGTGGTCAAGGCGACGACATGGGAACACCTCCTCTTCCCAGTCTCAATTCGCGGTGGAGTCATGGGCGGGGTCGAAGGACATTGGTCTCGTAAAAAAATAATTATTCGACGGAAGAGTATAGAAATTTCTAAGTTCACCTTTGGATAAATAAAACAAATTAAATGTCCAATCTGAGCCGTTCATCGTTGTAATTTGTAGCTCCAAACAGAAACCTTACTTTTTTTTTATAAAAACGACGCGGTTTAATAATTTTGAGGCATTTTCCTTTCGAAATGACTTAAGTCTTGGACTGCATATTCTTTTCAATCAAAACCTGTCAGCAACGATTTGTGATGACTTTTGACAATCACGTCAGATTAAAAATAACACTTGGTAAGCGGTTGTTTCTATTACTGTCCTTAGTGCAGCTTTTCTTTGCAATCAACCACATCAAAGTACCTAATGCCAGACTCACCAAAATCTCCCAACCGCTTCCCAGCTATTTTTACGACATTGTTTTGCTTTTATTTAACCAGCTCAACAGATTCCGATTACTCTTTTCTGTCCACAGTTCTGTGTGGCTAAGCGAACATAATAACCAGGTTAAACGTGGCCTAAAAAAACATTCAAACAATTTTTACATCTCTATATCTTGCTAGATGTATTTGCTAGATGTATTTTGTATTTGTATTTTAAACGATCTTCAAAGCAAGAGTACTTCTGTTTATTCTTTTCACAATTCATCAATAAACCGAAATCCATAAATAGTAAATCGGTGTGGTAGTGTTCTTGGCTGTGACCCATCGAGGACTGTTACACCAAATACTATTTATATGTTTGATAGAAGGCAAATTCACCAATGGTTAGAGTTAGAGAGTCTAGGACGAAGTTTTAACTTCCAACTCCATGCGTGAATTGTCGCGTTTCAATATGTGACGAACAATGACAGCTGCGGCTTGCTCAATCAAATCAAGATCTAATGTATACGCGTACCACATTCAAAAGTCATACTTCATAAAAGGCTTATGTTTTTCCATCATACTCACAATAAACAGAAACTGAAACTGACCTCCCATAAAATTTAAAAAAAGCCATGGGATCAAAAATTGTTGTGCCCGCTCTAGAGAAAAAACAAGAATAAAAACGCGAATTTTCTAAAAGAACTCAAGTTTATTCTTTGACGCGACGCATGACATGGATAAAAGCTATAAACTTCTGGACAATTGCAGAATTTTTCATGTTGAATTTTAAAAGAGGAGATCGTCACGGGCTTACTTCAAAACATCACAAAGCTTAATACGTGATCAGTCGGGTGGTGCTTAAATCGCTCAGCAATAGGAGCATTAAGTCTAAAATGGTTAGTAATTGCTGGGCGTTGTAGCAGCTCTCGAGCAGTTACTCGGTTGGCATAGAGGATAATAAAGTTGTGACTGACCTAGTAAAGAAGAGTGTGTCAAATTCCTCTGGAATTGTGCATACAGCGGTCCCAATCAAACATTATTTCAGTGAATTCGACGCTAAACTCTTTACGGAGACTGGCCTTAGGTGGAATCAGGGAACATCCTCTCGCATCACCAAAATCTACTATAACTGCCAACCTGGAACGAAATAAATCTTGAAGCTTCCCAGGGCTAAGAGCAGGTTGCTGGTAGGTATTCTCAAAGTGCTTGCACTGCTTGCTGAGCCATTACGCCTTCAGGCTGCGTCGCACACTGGGGCGCGTTGTATGGAGAGCATGCTCAAAATGCAAAAATGGACTTTTCAAGACTAACGTAAAAGATTGGTATCATTAGAAAGAAGACAAAATTTCTCATCAAGTTGTTAAATTTTTAAAACGGGGGTCGTAGGCGCTGAGCGCTCAAAGGTAGGATTTTTTGCAAAAAGTACGGAATGTGTTTTGCTTGTTGGGCATACAAAACTGGAAAAAATATATTTCGCAGTAATTTAGACAAAAAAAAATATATGTTAGTATTCTATGAATATAAGAGATCAATTTAAAAGTCTTAGCATCAAAATACAACAACAACTTTTTTTTTAAAAGATTTACCTTTCAGCGCTTAATCCTCTAAACCTACAACCTCCAACGACTTAAAAGTTTAGCAGCTTGACGAGAAATTTTGTCTTCTTTCCAACGATACCATTCTTTCATATAAGACTTGAAATTTCAATTTTGCATTTTGAGCATGCTCTCCATACAAAGCGCCCCAGTGTGCGTCGTTTTAAAGTCATGTTACCCTCAAGTTTTCAAAAGGATCACACTACGCACCGACTGTATCATCATCATCATTGGTGGAACAACCGGTGTCCGGTCTGGGCCTCCTGCAGCAAGCACTTTCATCAATCCCAATCGCTGGCCAAGGCTTCGGACGTCCTGGTCTACGCCATGTTTCTAGCATAAGCGCGCACCGACTGTATGACTCAGCGAAGATGATAATTTTTACTTTTTGTTTCAAAGTATTTTTTTTATGTCATAATAATAACAGAAAAACCCTATCAAGTAATTAAAAAATCAGAAAATTTTAACACAACTGATGAACCCTGTCGGTGAAATAAATTCTTAACAGCTTATCGATTGAAACTTAACGCTCGCACCTTTTGACGCTTACAGCTTTGTTTTTAGTTCTGCTAAGCAAATGGTATTTTGAGTCGCGGCTATAACCTAGTTGAGAACATTATTTGAAAACCTGTAGCTGTAAAATTTACAATTTGCCAATCTCAAGTTTAATATGGTTTGGTCAGATTGATAATTTGTTTAATCCTTAATGTATGTAATATTTAATTGTTTATTTAAAAAATTTCCTTCGAAGATGCGTTGCTGGAAATTGAGGGCGGTTATGCTGTAATTGTAAAAAAAATCCCAGTATAACTTTCCAGTGCGCGGCTATAAGCTAGCTATATGCACTTCGAAGCCCTCCGTCAAAAAAAAAACCTCAACCATCGTGGACAAGAATTCGGTCCTTCCGTCAGGCGTTGGTGCTATAAAATAAATTATTCCACCAGTTCAATAAAAAA
Source organism: Syritta pipiens (assembly GCA_905187475.1). Taxonomy (NCBI): domain Eukaryota; kingdom Metazoa; phylum Arthropoda; class Insecta; order Diptera; family Syrphidae; genus Syritta; species Syritta pipiens. The sequence continues at coordinate 70,233,279 of LR994571.1, forward strand.
TGATGATAGATGATTTTGCAGTGTTTCATACGAAAATGGGAAGGAAGTGCCCAACCACTCGCCTGGATCAGACTCTCAGCCCGCACAGAATCTCCTTTGTTGGAAAATCTAAATCCAGACACCAACCCATCACGCGACTTCCATCAAATTAGGATCCATTTCCATTGCACGGATTTTGAGAAAAACTTTTCCCATCTCACCTCCACCTGCGCGCCGGTTAATTTAACAGCTTAACAGGAAAACTTGATAATTGACTGGCTTATTTCGAAATTCACTTCGAAGGGGATATCAAATGAATCCTTTCCACCTCCCCGAAGCCCTGGCTCGCTACAAAATCTCGCAACTTTGACACCACGCGGATGTATCCGGCCCCGCACCTCTCCGCTCGGCTTAACGCCTCGGAAAATTAATGCACACTGATAGGCTTTCAGGACAGGACCCGTCTCGAGAAGCAGGCACGTTTAATGAAATTCGACTCTGAATGATGGCGGAGCGCATCTCAAAAGCAAATTAGGGTGTAGACATGGATGCAAAGAAAACTTTGGGCGTGTGTGTCGCCGACTGTAGACTGTCGACTTAATAATTCAGGATACACACAACACGCCAACATGCATCCCACACCTGGGGAGGTGTTTGTTGTCAAATGGAGCGCAACAAATCTTCGAGCGAAAGTCAGATGACTTTGCCTTCCGAGCTTGACATGTGCACTAATTACGGTGGCACAGTAACAACAGCAGCAACTCCAACGACTTCGGCTAACAACCGATATTCGATTATGCAATTAAATATGCATTATGCCATCAATTACGCTGCACTAAGCTAATTATTTGTGGTGTTCCTGCGCCCGCGTCGTTTCTTAACCGTTACCTGCTACCCTGCCCGCTGCCGGGTACCGTGAATATATTCGCGTCAAGTCTGCAGGATAAACTAATTTTTTATCCATTAAACGTACTGCTGAGCCAGTCCTCCGCCCGTTTCTCCCCACGTCGAGTTGATGAAGATAATGGCCGACTTGTAATTAGCTGTAATTAGTGGTGCTTTTGACGTGGGTGTTGTACACCTTGCAAATTAGACGTTTCGCGCAGAGCTGTTGTAAACTTTAATCATGACTATTTTTAATTTTTTTTAATTTTTTTGTTTTCTATGTGAATTTCAGACGAACAAACGATCAATCAAGCAACCAGCAATGTCGTCGATGGCATTGATTTGGATGAGATAAAGGAATTTGCGAAGGCATTCAAACTGCGACGACTGTCGCTAGGATTGACGCAGACGCAGGTGGGTCAGGCACTGTCGGTGACTGAAGGACCAGCGTATAGTCAAAGTGCCATTTGCAGGTGAGGTAGAGTGTGTTCGAAGTAAAAGTATTTCTCTTTAAAAATGTTCTTCATTTTTTTGTTTTTTTATTTTGAGTTTTGATTTTGTAATGTGTATATCGTCTTTTGTAAATTTAGGAAAGTGTTAGAACTTTTGGATGAATGATTTTTTGACAAACAGTATTTTTGGTTTTGTTTTCATTTATCATGATTTTTTTTTGTGTTCCTAAGCTTTCGTAACAATTTTTTTTCGTCAGAGTTCGAGTAGGAGGAAACATGAAAGATACAAAAATTAATTTAAAAAAAACATGACTAGTTTGATCCAATTACAGGAATCCTTTTGTGTGAAACACTTTTAAACACTTTTGCTATTAAAGTGAATCAGTCGAAAGACAATCAAGACAGTTAAAGAGTTATTTTAATACTTTACAAAAAGTTAGCTCAGAATCAGTAATTTGCATTTACAAATCAATAAACATTTCCAACTTTCCATCAATTTAGATCATTCGTCGCCTTCATGCCGGTCAAATTCCTGATAAGAGCTTGTATTATTAAGTTAACACTCAAAGCCACTTGTAAGCCCCTTTTCTCATATCGAAAAGAGTTTGCTGTTATTTTTCTACAGTCTGTTGATCGTCTCAAACAAAACCAACCACGTTTTCCAATTCTTTGGTCGTCCACCAGTCAAATACACCGTCACTGTAGCTCTCTGTGAATTTAGGAAAGAATGTGAAAAATCATGAGAAAGCGCTCAGAAAACAGTTCAGAGTTTGATATGATCAGGTTAGCTCGCTGCTTATTTTTAGAACTTCTACAATTGTATTCATAATTCAAATGAATTTCAATATTTGTGATACTAATTTGGGAAGTTCAAGCGATGATAAGCCAAAAATATCAGCAACTCCTGTGATCTCAGTCTGTTATTAGTGAGAATTACTGAAATCAAAATGATAGTTTTTTTTTGTCTGGTGTACCATTTGCGTATCAGAAACTACTTCATAGAAAATTAGCAAGGTTTTTTAATTAAGACTAAATATTAGGTTGTCAAATATCTCCCCTCCGCCTTTTTGACTTTTGAATTTTCGGGATATGTACAAAGCGCTATTTACAAAGCGCTACAGAAGAAAAAGCTTTAAAAATTATTTTAAGATATGGGACGCATTAAGTTCCCTTTTAGCTTTAGCTTTAGTGTTAACATATTTGAATGGCAGGTTGTTGTTAGGTTACACTAGAACCGTCTGTAGGTTCTTGAAGGTTTCATAAACGTGTTAAAAAGCATACATAGCAATGATTTTAAATCATAGTCTGTCTGTATTATTTTGAATTAGGCTACTGAATTAGAATCATACTCGAATTAAAAAAAAAAATTAGTAGAAGGACGAAACGGGAATAGCAGCCGATCTAATGTTGTCACCAATAGAGCAGAAAACCGCCCCTAGATGACAATCAAACTTTTGTCTTTTCATTTTAATATTACTTTTAATTTATTCTCAAAATTAAACAATTTCCTAAATCATAAGTGCCAGGACATTTACAAAAGAAGCTATTTTTGGTATTCATGTGTATTTACGTTATTTCCTTTACAATTTTTTTTTTGTTTTATTTCTTTTTCGGAATAAAATTTATTAAAAAAAAACTAAAATCTAAAATCATTTTCTGCCACGGATGGGCGTATGTGTGCGTGTGTATCACTTGGACTATCTGCGAATCTTTTAACCCACAACAGTGCCCTTGCTGCACAGATGTACGCCGCTCAGCTATCATCGCAACAACAAAATATGTACGTTCCATTAAAACCTCTTATTTATTTTATTATCACTTCTATTTCGTTTCATTTGAATTTTCCACTTCACCTAAATTCCTAAAACAAAACAAAAAAAAAAAACGAAGAATTTGTATTAACACCCTAATTAAGTTTAAAACAAGTTGGGCCTCCTCTTCGCTGGTCATTTTCTTAGATGCATGCAAATTAGGTTTTGTGCAACATCAGGGATCCGTGGAAGAGGCAAACGGATACACATTTGTTGCACATAATTAACACCACGTGAAGGTAGCAGCACCACGATGACGGTGGTCTGGTTCTTTAGAAGGAGGAGATCGTTGGCCGTTCTTATTTTCTCTGTTTTTTTTTTGTATCTGAATTAACATCCACAAACGATACTAAGTGGATTGATTGAGAGTTATTCTGTTTTGTGTTGTTTTTTATGTTTTCCCCATTCGTCTTTTCTTCTTTTTTTTACAAACAGAGAAATGGGGATTTTAAACTTAATTGGGTTTTAATACGAAAAATTAAAGTCGTTTGCTTTGTTTTTCTTTTTGTTTCTTGGTATTTTTTTGGTATTTAAATTAAATGAAAATTTGTATGTGTATGTGCTGTTCAATAAAAAAAATTTAAATAAAACGTCACTAGCCAGGGCATTGCCAAAAGTTGTGTTAGATCTTCCGAAATAATTTTTTGTTTGTGTTTTGTTTATTTAATTTCATTGTTTGCTTTCAAAATGAAAACTTTCTTTTTTTAGTTTTTTTTGACTCTGACAATGTCCTGGCACTGATAATGCGCATACAATTTGGTTATTGAAATTATTATTTCTTCCCTGTTTTCAATAATTTCGAGCAGTCATTAAAAAGAAAATGTTTTGAAAATAGGTTTGAAAAACTGGATATTACTCCCAAGAGTGCCCAAAAGATTAAGCCCGTCCTTGAGCGTTGGATGAAAGAAGCTGAAGAGAGGTGAGTTAAAATGTGGAATATAGCCGGGAGCTCTAATTTTAAGTGAACTCTTTTCCAGCCATTGGAATCGGTACAAAACTGGCCAAAATCATTTAACAGATTACATCGGTGTGGAGCCGTCGAAAAAAAGAAAAAGACGAACGTCGTTTACGCCTCAAGCTTTAGAATTACTTAATGCACACTTCGAGAGGAACACGCATCCATCGGGTAAGTTGTGCCTTTAGTTTTGTTATTGCAGACAAATCTATTAGAGTTTAGTCAATTTTTAACTAATGCGAAGTTTTTACTAAGAAAAGGACATAATTTTTCTCTGATAGACGTAAATGATCCTTTTCCATTCAATGTTCACCACTTTTGTATGTTTAGTAATAAACTATGTAAACATGTTTTAAAATCGCTTTTTTTAAATATCACATTCAGAATGATGTGAATCACTGAAGCATTCCAAACATAGTTTATTGAAAAACAGGTGCAATTTCCTGACATTGAATTTTGCAGTCTTACAAAGTTAGCAAAAAAAAACGCGAATATATAAACCTAAATTCTTAGGCGACCTATTGAAAAAACAATTAGAATTTGTATGTGTGTCATGATACTATCATGATGAGAGGAAGTAGCTTTGGTAGGTGTGTTTAATTTAAACTGAACAAGTTGCACACGTTTTAATGATTTTCTGCACATGAAATTTATTGCTCACATTTTGAAGTTTTTAAATTAACATTACCCAAATGCAGAATTCGGAGAACTCGAATTCAATCTAAGATCTTGTCCCAGAAAAGTAGCATCGATTTGATTACATTTTGGCATCAATCAAATTGTGTTGAATCATGTCAATATTTTCCGGAAAAGGTTTATTGGTAGGTATTGGCAGAATACTGCGAAACGCTAGAGCGTGTAGTCTGGCTCTATAACTAAAAGATTCCGAATGGATAATGCAATATTACTTTGTTTATAATTCAAGAAAAGAATGTAAATACTTTACAAAAACTTAATTTGGTATATAATGGAAAATGAAATGGTAAAATTAGATGTGGCTTCGATGACAGTCTCGACAAGCTTGGCCAGTCGCAATAGTCGCCGTTTCAAACCAAGCTGTTGGCCGCCCGCTATCGATGGCAGCGTCTTGGTAAATCCTTTGTAGCCATTTTAACTAATGTAGCCATTTAACTAATTAAGTTAAAAAAGAGTTGTTGAGACGATTAAGACAAGCAGCTTTGTCTGTTGTCATGAACTTCGATCTACTGAGTTTTTCTAATCCCAAATCGGTGAAAGCCCAAGGCCTTCTGCACGGCAAAAAATTGATTGAGTCAGATTACACATTTAGTCAATCGATCTTCTGCGGCTGATTGGTTGGACGTTGGCTGATTTTTTACAAAACCTGTCGTCTCGAATGTGGGCACCAAATATGGAAGAATCGACTTGAAGGGACACCGCGTTTATCCTTTGACGAATAAACACTCATTTCAATAAGTTTTATCACTAAAAAGCTGCTTAGTTTTGCCATCACTATTACGGTGAATAGCAGTTAAGAGATTTTTTCCGTCACAGACTGTCAACCGACTTTAGGTCTCTAAACCTCCAATGTATAGTATTATAAATTTGTCAGATACGTGATAACTAGAAAGAAAGTTGGCAAATAATTCTTGATGTAGGCGCTAAAGCCCTTTATATTTTCTCTAAAGTCGCACTGTTGAAGTTTGAAGTTTATTAAGCAAACAATAACAACTGAGTTCCTTACATAACAAAGCTTAATTGTTATGGCTTGCTTAGCAATGAGTCTAGCTAACCCGTCTACTAAAATTCGCACCACCTTCCTGATACTAAACAGTAGTCTATAGTTGAGCAGGATGTGCCCCGGATATAAGTCAGCTGGCCTTCAAAATCATTATTATTAATTCTCTCTCTCTTAATTGAAAATTATCCATTAGCGAATTACTTTTTTTTGGCAATCAGATAGACAAAGTTTGGCGGGCTACAGTAATCCTTTCTATTCATTTTCAACAGATCCTGAATAAGTTGAATTACAGATTATACAATCTACTAGTTAAGTTTTATTCTATGTCTGCTTATTAAGAGTTTGTCTATTATATAGAACTGACTCCTTCCCGAAAAATTCAACTTAAAAAAACACAATATACAAGCTATTAACTGAAATTCTTTTATTTTAGGTACTGAAATCACAGGACTCGCTCATCAACTAGGCTACGAACGTGAAGTCATCAGAATTTGGTTCTGTAATAAGCGGCAAGCTCTCAAAAACACCGTACGCATGATGTCCAAAGGAATGGTGTGAATTTCATTCTAAAACAACTCTCATCCGTGCATCACAAGCAAAAACAAAAAAACTTCAAAAAATCACTGTAAATTGTAAGATGCACCACTGTAGATAAAACAAAACATATACAACATTTAGTTGATATAAATTAAATTAATCGTAACACAAAAAAAAAATATGTATATTGAATTGCCTAGTGAGTAGTCTTTTTCCATTCCCATTTAATTTGTTTTGTTTAAAAAAATAAAAAAAAAAAAACTTGTGATAACTGAATGAGGTAAATTATGTATACGATCGGATTCAGGAAAATCTAAAGTTTCACTTTTTCTTTTTTGCAATTTTTCATTAAAGTTCAACTTGATTAAAACAAAAACAAAAAAAGACATGCCATATTAATAAAATTAAATAATTCTAAGTGTTACAGTATGAAGTTGAACTTCTTATCACATTTTTTTTTTCTTTTTCTTTTGTAAAATTTTATTATTTTAAGATAAGAAACAAACCACAACAACCCGTGCCATTCCAAAAAAAAAAAAAAAGAAAAACACAATATGTATAAAAAATTTTTATTTAAATTTCAAATAAACGACATGTGTAAATGTGTGTAAATATTTCTTAAAACAAGCAATGCAATTGTGAATTTAAAGAAAAAAACAAATTAATGTCAGCGAATTTTCCCTCCCACTCCACAATCTCCCTTCAGTATGTGATTAGTGACGTGAGTGTGTAACAACCACCACCACCCCCAGGATAGGCGACAACAAATACAAAAAAAAAAAAACAGAAAATAGTTTTCTAAAGAAAACCGTAGTGTGAATGTGTTGAAATTTAACGTGTTTAAGTGTATTTTTTAGGATTGATGTAAAACATTATTATACAACAACAACAACAAAAATATTTATGTAAAATAGCTATGATTATGTAAAAAAATAAATAATTTATGAATTAAGTAAAATAAAATAATGGCAAAAGATAAACAAAAAAAATTCAAAACATATACAGTGTTAAATTAAATGTAGGTATTTGTAATTAATGCAAATGAAAAATAATTAAATTAAACAAAAAGCAACAAAAAAATGCAAGGCCAATAAACAAAACGAAAAGATTAATAAAGAAGAAAATATTGTAATATATCTGGATTGCATTTTTGATCAATCTTGTGGGGAGTAGACCAATTAACTACGGCTCATAAAAAAGAAGCTAATGGAGTAAGTAACAAGTTTTAAAACATGCATCGGGGTAGGAATAATTAAAGTTTGAAGTCAGAGTTAAAGCGAATGCTGTTATTTTTACTAACGTAATGTCTTACGGTTGAGGTACATTGGGCTTAAGCCTGGACTCTCATCACGTAAAACGACTATCGTCTGACGATAGCTGTGCTTCACGTAAGCATAAAAAAAACGATATCGGTAGAACGATATCGTTTTATCCGCTTCACGTAAGCCGAGAACTGTCCTTTTCTTTCGTCTCGACGATGGTTTTCTAACGATACCTAATTTGCTTTCGTCCTAGAACAAATTGAGAAAAATATTGTAAAATTTTGGAATTAAATATGAATGAATGAAATATTGGATTGAATGCTGAAAAAATTGTTTTGCTAATGTTTTTTTTTTGCATTATACATTGTTTTTCATAAAAAAAATGCCTTTTTTTATTTCTCCTATTCGACCAACAATCATATATCCAACCCACATTTTCTCTCCAAACCATGGAGAACTTGGGTTTGGATCCTTGTTCAAGTAAGTGTCAGTTGTGGGGAGGAATGAAATGCTTATAAATAAATTCTAATTTAACTAATTCAAGCTTATAAGTTATTTTAATATAAGCTAGAGTACGTTATAACTCCTCTATCTTTTGTTCGTTCTTGGACTTGAAAATACGAAAGGACAATGAAGGATGACAAGCAGCTCTTATCTTGACATGAGGAATGTAGCATTTAGTAGCGCTCAGACTGTGACAATAGACGAAACGATAGCGATAGTGATACGTGAAGCAAACTTTTGACGATAGCGTTTCGTTTCGTCGTTTGGACGATGATCGTCTGGAAGGTTATGCGCTGAGAGCCCTGGAGTTTCAATTTTAAAGTCCTCTATGTTTAACATAATTTAATGCATATTTTGACCGAACAACATCTTAGTTATTTGTATTACTAAAGAATATCTTTATTAAATAAATTAATAAATGTACGAATCCAATCGAGTGTTAGTCCTCCATTCTGAGACCGAACAGAGATAGATCTGTTGAAAGAAGAAACAAAATAGCTCTTAAACTTCTACTGCTCTACCTGCGAGCCAATTTTGGACCATTTTTTAACAAGAATCAATAATCACAAGATTTTCTTTTGTAATAGAGAAATAATTGAGAGAAAAAACAGTGCGGCGTGCGTAGCGGGGGCTGACGAGCGAAATAAGCAAAGGATTTAAAATAATAGTAAAAAAAAAATGTAAGTAATATTTTTAACAATTTTGGCTTTGTTGCAATCTTAAAGCAATCCTTTCGATTAGGTTAGGGATATCATTCAAATAAAAATAAATGCGTTATTTTGCTTCATAGTAAATCATGTCCGAGTTTTTAATAGTCTTAATAAAAATATTACAAATAAATGACAACCAAGTAATATCGACAAAACAAATAGGTAAACTTTGATCGACTTTGTTTGGCAATATATCCTGCAAATTCATCTATAAACATTTTAGGTAACCATTTTAAAGTCTTCAGTTTATGCTTCAATAAAACTTATCACATTGATGTATTCAAGGTATGCGACGAAAGTTCTAAGCCAGTAAAGTTTTTTGTTCCGTCTTCTCTAAGTTTTTCTCGTTTACCTTATAAGTCTTATGACCTCACTGGATGATATCCTGTTTTAGTAAATTACCAAAAATGTTGAATAATCAGGAACGTTGGATAGTGGGTGAGTATTTATAATTTTCTAATACGCCATAAACACAAACTACTCAAACTGAAGGTATTTTGAGCTGCTGGAGCAGAACGACATTTTTATACTTTCAGCAAACGGGTGTGAAAGCATTTGAGTGCTGTAAGGACATAAGTTTGTAAACATTTGTGTATTCTTTTCTTATATCACTTATGTAGTCATCTTGGGCTCCGAACCTAACTTTCTATTGGTCGTAAAGTGGGAATAGGTGTAAAATAAAGAATATAGTTTGCAAACAAAGATCATCGCTGTGCACTTTGTCCATTTAGGTAATTTAAATTAGCTATTGTGCAAAACAACGTGGAAAAACATAATTCGGAAGACTTTTTTTGCCTCTATAATTCGAAGTCATGTTATATGTTTTTCTTTAACAACTGCTAATTGAAATGTTTACATGACGAAAGTGACATAATTTTTTTACTTAATCGTCTGTACTTCAACGTTTTTCCCTGGCCCGCTAAATTTTGAACAATTGAGAGTTCACTGTTAAGTTTAATTTCTGGCTGCGAAGTTGTTGCAATGTATGTTGAGTGGTGTTTTAATATCTTTATTCTTCGGAGAAAAGATTGAACAAAACTAAATAGTCAGCAATTTTAATTACACGCATTCGTCTAATGTAATGTTATTATTATATTAAGATGTTATTGACGTTAAAATTGAATTGGAAGAAGCTTCAGCTAATACAGACATTATAAACGCAATAACGCAGCATTAATTACACATTTCCATGTGAAGGTGCAGCTCATGACGATCAAAATTTCAGAAATAATTTGCAGGATACAAGTCACCAGAATGATCTAAAATCAAATAAGCGATATGTTTTCGATTCATTATCAAAAGGTTCTCGAAGTCATTACCTAACCGATTTTTTTTTTATTGTTAAAGGATTTGCTTGTGTAGACGAATTTATTCAGCTTCAATGGGAAAATGAAAGAATTTGACCTCAAAATCCTTATTCTTGGCATGATGATGCATGAGATGCCATACCAACTTAATATTGGCTATAATAACACAGTCAACTGCATCTAAGTCGAATTTTCACGGCACATCAAAATTAGTTCGAGTAAGAGGGTGTTTTGGAAAGATTCGAGTTAGAGGGATTGCTATTTTTTTGTTAAGACGTTGAATACCATGGGGGTCACCGGTAACCGGGACTAAGTTTGTTCGTAAATGGCGTGGCATTCAATGTGTTAAAAAGCCTTTTTTTGCACTGCAATGCTTACGTCACTGGTAGACATCTGCATGTTACTCTTTTTAAATTAGACTTCGAATACACGCACTAAATGAAGCAAGAAAGCATCTCAGATACTAAACTATTTTCAAATTAAAACCTGATTTTTTGGAGCCCAATCAACAACACAATGAATGAACAGTGCACAGAGGCCCGCGGTTGTATGCGTGATGCGACTAAGGGTGGTCCTACACAACGACCATGTTCACTCTCATGCTTATTGGTTTCGATGTTCGCTGTGCAAGGTCCTGTTCGCGAGCTTATCCTCATTTTTGCTGTGAACATAGTCTTATCTCTCTTCTTGCATTGGTAAACAATCATAAGGGCAACCGAAGTGTTTGCACTACAAAAATCAACTCGAAATAAATGTTCGCGAAATGTGTTCATCGTCTAGGGCCACCTTAGAGTCAAAAGATACTAGCGTGTGTGCCTGATACACAGGCCAAGAGTCGAAAAAAAGTATTCGAGTTAGAGGGATTGTCGGTTTAGAGGGAGTTCGACCTTAAAGATGGTTGGCAGCACAATGGCCAAGCGTACCAGAATTAGGATGGTTTTTGTACGAGGAATTGAGGGAAATGCCAAAATATGGCCAACAAATTCGAGTTAGAGGAAGTTCGACTTATTGTTAGAGGGATTTGGCTGTATATCATTATCAGCATGTGAGCATGATACGTTTCAAATTTCGCGTTCTTTTAAGACTGCTCGAAGTGTTGCGACTGATCAAAAAAGCTCACGAATAAAGGAAATTAAGTTGATTTTTTTATATTTTATATGTGCAACGTCGACAACTTTTGCATTGTTAAAAACCAACTGATGGTGTTTATGGAGTTGTGTGATTGCTGGTATTGCAGATGAGTTCCTCAGATTCGCAGTTACTCAGTGCCTGAAAAGCTCACAAGAACAGCGAAGGTTCATCGTCATTGCTTAAGGACCAGTTCTCACTCCAATGTATTGTCCTTTTTATAACTCTCGAAACTTAAGCTAAGTAAATAAATTCTATAGCCACTATGTTCCTTGACATCCTGACAAAAGCCGTCACATTTTACTCGAATTCGGTTGGTTGTTAACGCTAGTAGCAGAAAGCAATTGGTGCAGCAACTTGGCTGCCTGCTATTTAAGTCTAATTCTCTTCTGGTAGATGCAAGGACTTCCATTACCAGAAGACTGTGAAATCAGGTCTTAGCATAAGCTAAAGATTATTTTACTGCATTTGTCCTAATATTTTTTTAATTGTTAGTAGTTGAAAAGTCATGTTGTACATGTACAATGTTGCCAATTAAATAATGAACTAATTTTTCTAATACTGTTAATTTTGTGACCGAATCATTACATATAATTGATATCTTTTAGAGACGAATGGGACAAAAAAAGTTTGACGTGCAAATTTGCTGGCCATTCCATAAAGCCTGCGTCTGGGGAGTTTCACGAACAATTACGATTGTCAACTGACTACAGAGACCTCTTTACGTCAGGATACTATAACTCAAACCAACAGCACTGAATTAAAACAATTTAAAAATCTCTTTCATATATTCGCTTAGACCTACAAAATATAAAAAAAATTTACAAAATACTGCTCGGCCTCTCTGTCCCTCTGTCACATGTAACTCGTCTCCAAATTATTGTCCTTCTGCTCAACCAGTTCGACGTTTCTTCGGTCCACCAAGCCCTTCTCCTTCCTCTCCATGTACTCAATGGCACCGTATCTAAGACAAAAAGTTTCGAATCATTACAATTTCCACCGAAAAACATTCACACCTTACCCTATGAGGCCGACGGTCATCAGCCCTAAAAGACCTCGCAGCTTCAGCGAAGTGCACAGCAGCGGGCTAATCACATATCCAATCACCGAACCAGTCGATTCCCACAATCGGAAGTTACTGTACGCCGCAATTTCCTTACCGGGGAAAAGAATTCCACTGAAAGCTAAGACCGAAACCAAAATGAGCACGCCATTCCACCACGGTTCACAACTCGACTCCGTCCGAGTATAACAGTTCGATTAAGTGGGACTTTTTAACAGAGTTGAAACTCACCATTTACATTCACCAGCCAGATTCCATCACAGACGCCCCACAGAGCCGCCATGGCACAGTATGCCACGTAGTCGCCCTCCACCGCCACCCACTCGTGCATCCAGATCAACAGGCAAGCGTGCAGCAGGAACACCGTCACCATTATGGCCACCCGCCCGACCAGCTTGGCCAACGCACCGGCAACGCCTGCGGCAATTGCGTTCGCTACACCGAAACAAATCATGGCAAAGCCGATGCGAGAGATACCCCAACCGCAGGCGACAAACGACTGTAGAAGAAGAGGGTAAGTAAATTAGAAACAAACAGGACGTGAACAGGTGCAATTGCATACCGCTGTGAAGTCCACCGCCACGAACGCCTCCTCCAGGCCAATAAACATCGTAATTGGCAGCAGTAGCAATTGATACCGTTGCGACAGCAGTTTGATTGTTACAGCCAACAGCTCACAGCCGGACACACCTTTGCCGGCTTCCTGACGGTCCATTCCGTACCTGGAGCGGAGAGGAAAGTTACAAATTATTTGAATTTGGATGTTACCGAGGATGTTGCTAAAGCCACGTTGATGAAGCACGTTGTGACAGTAACGAGTCGAGGAATTACTGCGGCGCGTTCAAATTTGTGGTTGGAAAAAAGGACGCATCGGAAGGCAAATAGAAAGCGGTGAAAGAAAAATGTGTTCAGAAGTCAAGAGGAGGGCCAGTAATGTAGTGCTCAAGAAGCCCTTTAGAAAAATCAGAAATTCGAAAGCTAAAAGACTTTCTAAGAATTCATAAAATTTCCATGACCTTTGGTTTTTGCCGTCTGTTCATAGAATTGGTAATTAGTGTGTTAGGAGCATGAAAACGTGTTTTTTTAATAAGGTCCATGAAATTCCCAGGAAAACGGGTGCACTGATTTATTTGTACAGATATCTCCGTTTTAGGATCAAGAAGCTAAATAGCGAAAATATTAATTGGCTTTTTACAAAAAAAAAAAAGTAGAAGCCCGATTGCTTCTTAATTCGTTATATTTTAAGCCAATTGAAATGAAGTAGATATGCACTGGAAAGGAGAATTTCATGGTGTCGAGACACTTGGAATTTTATTAGATAGTATTTGTGCTGGATGCTTGGACTAGAGCGCATAAAAGGGTCAAAGGGAAAAAGGTCTTTTGAGCCATAAAAGCTGTTCGACTGAATCATGACGAAGGCGGGATTGAGATTTTGCAAAATGAGCGCGCCTTAAAGAAGAAAAAAAAGATCTTTCACGAAAATTCGGCTGTTTTTAAAATTTGTTGTATAGATTCTTGATTATCTGCTCTCTCAATCCATTTCGTCGCCGTCTTCATGACCTTTTCAGTTTTCAAAAGATTTTAATCATATGCCTAATTAAAAACATACTTTAATTCCTAAGGGCAACGAAAGACTGAAAGTATGCGCAGAATTTAAAGATTTGTAGCACTTGTCCCATAGACAAAGAATGTAATCACTCTTTTTACCGTTTTCGTGTATTTGATGATGCCATACACGGAAACGAGAAATAATAAACTCTAGTGTAAAATTATCAGTGTTTACTCATGTACGCAACAACGTTTTTTTTCCAACAAGGACAGAAATAAAACGCCAAGGATACACTTCAACTTCCCCATCAGCAGCCACCCTTAACCTCCGAATCGCACCAGAATTCTTTCAATGCTCACTCACATTTCAATTTAAAAAAAAAAACACCACCCGGCTTATCAGTGACTTCCTAACGACCGCGGCAGTTAACCTCCTCGAGATTAACCGCCTCCACGCCGGAAGAACCTCCATTAAACCCGCCCTTACCTTTTCAGCGAATCCACTCCCAGGACAACAAGCAAGCACGCAACTACCATGCAGCACAAGAATATCCCCGACAGCATCTGTATCTTGGCCGGTTCCGGAGGAATCAGATTCGGGTTGATGTTCGCATCGACGCCGGGGCAGAACCTCGCCCCGCACAGCTCTGCCACTTTGCTGCTGCTACTGCTGGTTATGTTCGAGATGACTTCAGTCACGTCCATGGAGTCGCCTCCCGTCGCAAAGGACAGTACTGAAAGCGAGCAAAAGATCAAATCAATCAAGCCATTCAACTCACCCTGCCAGACTTCCTTCCGCTCGACTGCACATCGAAGCGAAATAAAGTCGTCCCTTACCCGAGGACGAGATGAGATTGCCCCATACTTGCGCCATCTGGTAGAAGACAAAGAACAGCCCGAAGAACCGGACCACATTCACATCTTGTTTGCTGTCGTTGCCAATAACGCGTGTCATTGCCTCGGCGACGATGGAAAGATACGTGCACTTGGCGCACCACAGCGGTCCGCCACCGAAGCCCACCCCCAGGGCGGCCGGGATAAACGTGTAGAAGCGCGGGTAGAACTGTGCGGCGATGTAAGGCATGTAGGCGATAAAAGATAACGCGATTGTCCATTTGCAGCCAAACCATCTGGAAGATATGAATTTAAAAGGGAAGCATTAGAACGATGTGCAGATGCAGACGAAGGAGGGCACCATTCGCCGTCAATCGACCAGATGAAATGGGATGGTGGTGAGATGATGGATGCTGACCAGTAAATGAGATGTTTTCTTTTATAAACGGAGTCGGGGAAGGTGTCGAAGGGTTCAATGTGACTTTGGGGTATCCAAAGACTAGATGTTCTCTGCCACCTCTGAATCAACCACATTCGAGTCAGAAGATGTACACCAACGACTCGCTTGCGTAGTACCGACTTATTTGAAGTTACGCCGTTTAAAAGTTATTGTGGTTTCGAAACTCTGTCCTTTTAAATTCAGTACACGTCGTCCACAACATTACAATAAATGAGAATTATGGAATTAAAATACATGGGAATCGTAAATTTGATTTGCGTCGTTTTTCTGGTCCTCTGGTCTCTGCTGTATATTTCATTTAATTTTAATTTGAGATATTTAGAGAGCTTTATTTCTGACTGACTTTTTGTTTTAGCAGCGAATTGGAGGATGTTGTCTGTTTGATAACTTTTAAAGCAGCTCTCTACTTTGTAAAAATTGTAAATTGTAATTGTTAAACTAGTTAAAATTAGTCATTTTGCTAATGCTACAATAATTTTGTCAAAAACTTCTAAAATACATTCAACGTAAAAAAGTACTAAGTGTGAATCAAGACAAATGAGCTCAAGTTCGGCAAAAGAGACTTTTTTCTTCAATTAGAAGTCGAACTCTGCTGTGAAATCCACCGTCATACCACGATGTTTTAAAAATGTTACGAAATACTAAAACTCTGCTTATTTTTTTTTAAGCTTGTAGATTTTAACTACAGCCATCATTAGGGCGCCTGCTCTTTTCTTTCAGTCCATTGTAATGATTGGATTCAATGGCTTTGAATTGTTTCAAATCGACTCAACAACTCGGCTTTTTTGATGTGAAACTGCGGCGAACAATCGAATCAGATATCATTTAAATGTTGCTAAGATTGTTTGACAAGCCAGTCCATTTTGATCAAACTTTACCGGCTCCTAATAACAGCCAAAGAAGTTCGTAGCATAGCTAATTTCTTAAACATCAATTGTTTCAAACATTGTAGGTCAGGTACGTCTTGGAGCACCGTCATTATCAATCTAACTGACTTTGTTTTTCTCATTTTTAGTTATTTGTTCTACAAAACTAAAAATTCAAGCTATTCAAAGCTAATTTATCCTAAAATCTTGGATAAACTGGGACTCAACACGGCTATGTAATGAAGTCAGTGATGCCAACTCATCGTGGTACGCAACACGACGACAAAATGATTGTTTTAACTATAATTATTAAAATGAGCTATGGCTAGTGGCCGTTTTGCAGCAGGCAAGATATCCCTCGAAGACATTTCGATCTCAATTTGAAAAATAGATTTAAATCTGTCGGTTAATTGGATCTTTCAGATCAAATAAGTGTGTCTTCGCGCCCGGCCCGTCCCTTTCTCACAGTGGACTCGATTTTTCTGTAGTTCAAAGTCGATGACCATAACCAAGTTGCCAGTTAGGCTTTCATTTTCTTTAACTAGGACTAGGACAGCAGTCGTCAAGCGCATTTTTTGTAGAATGACTTTGACAACAAGCAAAATTGCCGTGTACCCAATAACCCAATAAGTACGAGATGTAACAATGGATTTATAAAAGGTCACTGTTCGATGCAATCCTTCTTCGAAAACAACACTGATCAAAGGAGGAAGATGTTAAGTAACAACGAACGCCCAAATTGAGGGTTTGGGTATCTCTGGCGGAGGTAATGTAAATTGTGGCCAATTTATATCACCTCCGCGATGTAAATGGGATTTGATACCATTCAACTTTTTGTTTTACGGTTTTCTAAGGTCGGAGGTCTATAATACAAATTCCCAATTGATCGATAAATTCGAAGTCACCATAGCAGAAGCCATCGATAAGATTCAGCGGATTTGAGTCTTAGTTTCTTTAGAAATTGGACACCTTGTACACAGTTTTTGTTATTTCATTTTGATACCCACCCGCTTTTATTGGAAAACTTTTATAAATTAAATGGAGCAATCGAAATAGTCTCGCCGCCACTTTATTTTTCTTTACAGAGTTGACAAAATCTTACAATTAAAATTTCAGTGACTGGAATAGAACAAAAGCAAGTTGGGTGGATCCTGCGATCTAAAAGCTGAGCGATCTATTGGAGCCTTTGCCTATTTAGTTCCTCATGAAAGCATAATGAACAGATTGGCTACTACTACTCCGCCAGTTTTTTTTTTTTAAGAAAGTGTCCCATAAATTAAACAATTCGGGGACATTTATACGGTTGAGTCTTGCGTAAGCTTTGCGAAACTGAACCAACAAGATCCCAATTATAGTTGGAAAAATTTGACAAGAGTATATTATGTATAGGTATTACAATAACTCTACGTAATATAACAAAATATTTACCCGATTTCAGTCTAAACTAAAAGAATAGTAGGTCAAGCCGAGCTTAAGTCTACCCACTCCGACAAGGACGTGCACAAGGTATTTTGCTCAGAATTACCTTAAGCCATTCTATCATCAAGCATAAACTTCTTCTTGTTCATCTCTTTTGCCCGCTGATGATTCGCAAGGCTACTTAAGTCAGTTCCAACAAGTTTATAGGCTCCACCCTTCCCCAAAGGCACCGAGTAACTTTCCTTGTCTCACACAAATCCAGAGCCAACCAAAGCCACCCAGCCATTAAACAACTTAACGTCCTCACTAATTTCCACTTCTCACCACTGGTGGAGTTCGCTTCAACGCCTCCGCATAATGGGCCATGAATCACGCCGCACGCAGAGAGTAGCTTTCTTTTTTTTTTTTTCTGGTGAACAGATTCTCCTCGTGCTCTGAGATACTTTACCAGATCTCCTTTTTTAAGTAGTTTCAAGATTTTTAGTTTTTCGTTCCTTCGCAGTAAGAATTATATTCTCCTTTCTGCTCATAATTCTTAGAATGGCTCAACCGATTGTTCCGTCGCTAAGCGGTATTCATGAGCGGAGAGACGAGAGGACACTCGACGCTATAAATAATCCTTTCACCACGCCATCTTGGAGCTAAACAACAAACATAATTAAATTGTATTCCTTGAAATGAGTGAAAAGGAGAAAAAAAAAAGGAGAAAAGCAGACAGGGATGGGTGAGTAATTTTAATTTAGTGGATGCCTCGGTGGGTGGCGGAGTGACAGGCGGCAGGAGGTTGTTTTGTTGTTGATTTGTGCCTTTTATGCGTTCATCCTGATGGTGAGTTGTTGCTGAAGGATGAGATTGTGGCACGAAGGGGGATGTTGAAGGAGTGAAAAGTTTTTTGAAGGCAAGCAGCTTTTGAGCGATTGTTAAGTAAACTAAAGCCAAAGGAAATAGGCGATGACTACACAGACGACCAGACTGACGGCAGGACGGTGCGGATAAAGCACGTGGACTAAGTGCAGCAGGTGCTCAAAAAGAACTAAGGAGTGCTAGATTAAAGTTGGATTGAGTTGCTTCAATCGTCTTTACCTGCTGAGTACAGTCGGGACAGTGGAAAAGTGGGAAAGTGGCAGATGGCCATTTCAAAGCGTCTTCCAAGACGATCTCTTACCATTTGGATGCCAAGTCGTTTGATAGCCACTTTCAAATTAAGTGTTCGCGGCAATTTCACCATAACAACGGAAGGAGCGGACCGGGTGCCTTTGCATCCCACAAAAATTGGTGAAAGGTTTTAGTAAAAGACGATCGATAACACGCTGTTGTGTCCTCAAGAATAGAAATATCTTCGTGGTTAGTTCACCATTTTGAAATTAAAAGTAGTAGATGACAATTTCTGGAAGGAGAGTTTATAATTTTCGAGCGGCTTTGGACTTTGTACTACAAAATCAATAAGCACTTCAGAATTAAGATTTTTTAAAAGTTTGCAATTTTTCCATCTTGCTCCCAAAGAACAAAGTTTTAAAGTAGGTACGCTCGGTTTGGATCTTAAATTACATTCGGCGCAGCTTTAATACCACAGCTCTGCAGAATAACGATGATCTTTGTGACTGCACCAAGTGAATACCTCTTACAACTCAAGTTGCGATTCACGCAATGTACAACTAGTTTACTCTCGTCTAGGACATTTCCTCACTTTCGAGAACTGTCGATGATTTATCACGAAGTGGTTAGCCACACCTACGCACCTGATAATCGAGCGATTAACGCCGACAACCAATTCATCATCATCCACTCACTCCTCGGCAACAAAGATTACTGCTCATTATGAGAATTTCCTGTCCCATGAGCACGCTGATCCAATTACCTGTTCATCAATTTTGACATTTGACGAGTAATGTATGTATGTATCCAGCCCCCACCCCCAACAACAACTCAACAATTGTTGAGTACATGTATCTCGACATAATAACCAGCTTAGGTGCTCTTTAACATAAGTCACGTGATGCATGTTGATTAAGGGGGATGAAACATATACTAACAAAAAGACACCCCTCTTACCTTATAACCGTGACCGGGAGGAATATATTCGACAGTATGAGCGATCCATAAATGACGGCCAAGGTTGTTGTGCCTAGGGCAGCGTCTGAATTAACGGAGCTCTGCAGGTTCGATGTCCCGTGGAAAGCAGTGAAGTGAATCATGAACGCGAGGCCGATAATGACGACATTTTTTGTGATGCGAACATTCTCGGTTCGGCGATACTTGTCGGCCTTTGCCTCTGGTGGACAGCAGCCATTGGTGCCGTTCGAGGTTTGGGCTGTCGTTGTTCCGGACTCGATGGATGCGGCGTTGGTTGGTGTTTTCATCGCTTCGTTTCGATGGCTGGATGACCACAGACGCGCGCTTGATGATCGTCAAAAGTTGGCGACTGGGGGTGCTGGTGGTGGTGGGTGGTTGGTGTTTCCCTACTCCAACGGAGATGACGAAATAAATGACCCGTGACTAATGTGCGCTTTATCCTGGAAATAAATGGAAAAGAGAGGAATTTATTTTTAAATTATATTTGTGTTGGAATGAACCGAGATGTGGGATTGGGTCAATTTGGCTAATGTAGACCGCGACCGCGGCCGGAAATAAAAGGTTTGGGCCATTTGTTACTCTGGCTCTCCTTGGTGAGGAAAGCAGTATTTATGGCACGAGCAAATACGGCTGGTGGTGAGTGGACTGGTAAGTAGTGCCACGGGTCTGTTTTCAATCTGCTGAATTTATGTAATGGTTGTCATGTCTTCCGACTCTGCCGCTTAAAGTCTTTTGTCTTACAAAAAAACGCTTTCAGTAAAAAAAAAAAGAGCAGCCACCACCGTTGTTCGAAACAATGTCAGTCTAGAAGCACGAAAGAGTCCGAAAAAAACTTTTATTTGAAAATTTTCTTATCATGGCAAGAGCTCCTTAAGTTTTAGAGTATTAAAAAAAAAAGTCTCCTCGACTCGATCACTGCCAATCGAGATAAGAATAAGTCAACGACTGAATAGAGTTATAAAACATGATGGGACAGTGAAACAGCTCCTTCCAGCTTATTAAGAGCAACAAGCTACTAACAATCTAAAAATATGAAAGTACGTTGTATGAAAGGTACGCAGAGCATTTTTTAAAACGCAAAGCAGCCAGCTCCATTTTGATAGTGTCGTGTATTCCTTTTTGTGTTACCTGTTGAAATACCCATAAAAAAACATAATCAGTTGCATTGATCGCTGCGGTCACTGAAAGTCTTTCCACGATCAATTTTGAACCAAAGTGTCAGAAAAACTTCCAACTAATTTAAGAGTAAATACAATAA
The DNA here is from genome assembly GCA_905187475.1 of Syritta pipiens. Lineage (NCBI taxonomy): Eukaryota > Metazoa > Arthropoda > Insecta > Diptera > Syrphidae > Syritta > Syritta pipiens. The sequence goes on from LR994571.1 coordinate 70,254,029, forward strand.
TTAGCACTTCAACGTGCGGATGTAATTTAAACGATATCGAAAACATTACGGAAGAGTCTCGAAACTTTAAGATATCTGGTGAATCCTCTTGAATCTTCCTAAGCCTCGCTTATACACACTTTAAACATTCCAAACTGTTGTCAAACGTTTGGTTTTATTGTTGATCATACTGCCATAGTTCTCTGCTCAGTATTCAGTCATTTGGAGCCAAAACTTTAGGGTCGACACTTGTCACCGTAGACTCTATTGCAAAACAACGCAATCATCACTTAGATCTCCTACGAATCTGAGACATGTAAAGATTTAAAAAAAATGTGCGTGGTTCATCGACAAATTGACGATTTTTAACATTTTTTATGACACTTTGAATGATCATCGGCAGCGAACTAGATTTCAAAAAAAAAATCTTACAGACAGTAAAAAAAGACTTTAATGGAATGTCTTGTTTTCTGTTCTTACAGATTTATAATCAATGCCCATCGAAATTGTCACAATATTTTGGCTTCTTCTTTTTCTTCTCCCTCTTCATATATTATTTCATTGAACATTGGAATGAGTGTACTTCATTAGAATTCTGCATACGTGTTTTGTAGTTGTAACTTTTCTTGTTAGCGCTTCGTTTCTAGGAAAACGAACCCCTTACAGAATCCTTTCGGTGACTGTTTGACTTTCGTCATATTTGCCCATAACTTCTTTTTGTAGTTAAGCGATGAAATTTGGAGTGATGGTGTGCTTAGGGCAACCCAAAAACAAGCGACGCTTTTTTCTGGAATTAGTCGAAAATTAAAGACAATTTTAGCACTAATACAAACGTTAGAAAAAAAAATCTAATTAACCTTGATGGTCCATAGTAAAAAGGTGATGGTGCTTAGTTTATAAAAATCACTGACGGTCTGTCACTAAACTTTGATCTTGGTAACTGGTAAACCAATTAAAATTAAGAAATGAGTTCCAACAAAAAAATGTATCTTAAATTGCATATTAGCGAAAAAATTAGCTTTTATACTAAATTAAAATAAAAAATTATCCTCTTAAACTTTTGATCTGTATACCGTTGGAAGGAGGATAAGAGCTAGATCATCCTCTTAGAAGAAATCATCATAGAAAAAATCATCACAGAAAAAATGGTGTCCCAGTAAAGATTTTACTTTTATGGGTAAGGAGTTATTACACAATAATTTGCCAAAGAATTCATCGAGTTTGTTTGAAAAAATAGCCAGCGTTAGTCGAACAAGTAGGAAACACACCCAAACATAATAGATTTTAAGTCAAGTTAAATTGAGCTGGGTACCGTGTCGCCTGCATTACAAAAAAATCCAAAAAATATGAAGTTTTGAGGAGCCTGGTAGCGATATCCCAAAAATACCGAAACATTTTGTACAATTTTTTGTTTATTCTTAAATAAATTATTAACTATTTTTTTGAAAAAAAAAAGTTATGTTAGAATCCACTGAGTTATATCTCGTTCGATAGGTCATGTAAGATAAAATACGGGTCTTATTTTAAACTTTATGTTTTGAATTTTCTTTTTTTTTTTTTTGAGATATTGAGCTGAAGTCGAAGGAAAGCCACTGCCCTCCTAATTTCCACGCCAATCACTAGTCTTTAGCTTTAAATTGGTTTGGGCACTTTGGCATTAATATTTTTGCAAATTACTGACCAAAAACTAAAAAATAATGATATCCGAATTTTGAAAGATTCGAAAACACAGTTTTATAGTTCTCGGCGGCAGAAAAATATAATTTTATACAAAAACTGTATATTGTATAAACAAAATTTAATTTTCGAGATATTAACGATTTAATTATGAATAAAAGGGTACACTAGTGATTGTTTCAGTACATTCGCTTAAGAGATTTTCATCCGTGATTGCACCAAAGCTATTTTCACACAATCACAAAATCAACAAAGAATCAGCGATCAGGGAAAGGAAATCTTGTTTAATTTTATTTGAAACGATGAGATTTTTACCAAAGCTTTTTTAATTTCTCAATTACCTTGACTTTAATTAGTTAGTACTTAAAAAGTCTCAGTAAAAGCTTTGAACAAAAAATATTATATTGCACTGCACTTAGGTGCCTAAAATGTATTGTTTCAGTACATTCGCTTAAGAGATTTTCATCCGTGATTGCACCAAAGCTATTTTCACACAATCACAAAATCAACAAAGAATCAGCGATCAGGGAAAGGAAATCTTGTTTAATTTTATTTGAAACGATGAGATTTTTACCAAAGCTTTTTTGATTTCTCAATTACCTTGACTTTAATTAGTTAGTACTTAAAAAGTCTCAGTAAAAGCTTTGAACAAAAAATATTATATTGCACTGCACTTAGGTGCTAAGCCGCAGAGTGTCAGTCTAAAATGTATCAATCCCAGGGTTCATTAATAAACGAAAACGTGTAGATAAGCAACATGTATTCTAACAAGAATCAGCTTTTGTAGAACTGAAGAATCGATGATCAAACGAGTATTTTTCAAGGAACTCGATACTAATTTCCCATTTTTAAAATAATAGCAAGTAACCATCACGGATACATCTTTTCAGAAGACTTTGCTCTTCACTAACATTTGAACGAGAAAAAATATGCATTCATAGGAATAGCAACAGCTTAAAACTTATGATGCGACTATGAATGTTAAGAGAGCTCAGTCAAGCTCTTTATTCCCTTTGAGGACTATATCTCTCAGCAACAAGTCGAAACAAAGACCAACGAAAACAACCACTGACACAAACTCCCCAGAAATTTCCACTAAATCACCCTCCATTACCTCTCCAACGGCCATCCACCCTGCAGATACATGTGTCACTTTAAGCTGTGAACAAATTTAAAGATTCAATTCCCACATTCAGCGTCGCTTTTACGATTATTCCCGAATGAGAATATTCAAAATCCATGAATAACCCCGCGCCCATTTCGACGCTCCAAGCTTTACGCCCCACAAAACGCCACCCGAGTCATCTTTATATGCTTCCCATTTCTAGGGACTTATTATTATTATTATTTCTCGAGCTGTAGCTGCGCGAATATTTGCACTTTATTATGATTTATTATTAACACCGAAGAAGACACAACGCCTCTTAACGCAAATGCGGGTGTGGGAGGAGCTGCGCCGAGATACGATGGCGGAGATCATAAAAACCGGATATTCGGACAGAATTTTATGGGGTACAATTTTTATGAGGTTATCTGTGATAGACGAAGACGAAGATGACGAGGACAGGAGTTGAACACGGATGTATCACGAGTCCGTGTATCTGTGTCGTGATAATCAATCAAAGGACGATCCATTCATGTTTTTGATGTATGAGGACGTTAATGAGGGATTAGGAGGACCAACATCGACGGGAATCTACGCAATTTCCCCATTTGAATTGAAACAAAAGAAAGAAATAGGTAAGGAGTGTGGGTGATAAGGAGCAAGGACAATGACACAGCTATCTGTGGTCCTTTGGTCCTTCGCGCTAATTCATTCGGCTGGCCTGGCAGATACGACAACACGACTAGGTCGGTTGGTTTTTCTTCTTTAAAGTTGATTAATTGTCTGGCGTTTTGTTGGTTAATTATGCGTAATCAGAAAATTGAGGAAAAAGGATCTTCTCTACCTTGCGTCGGTGGTGGTCGTCCTATTTGTATGGTAATTAACGAAAATGAGTCGTTCGTTTCGAGAGCAATCTCCTCTCGCTCTTGTGGTTTATGGGAAACGAGGACACCGGGATGGGGGCTCCATAAAAAGAAGCGAAAGGAATCCAATTAATTAGATTGGCCCCGCGAATCTGATTGGGGTGGGTGGGGAACGCTCAGTTACGACAGTTTAAGGTCGCTTGTCGGCCGTTAATGGAAATTGACAAAATTATTGACTGATGGGTGTGCTGTGTTGTTGTTGATGGAGATGTCTTAAAGTGCTGCTGTTGTTTGTTCCCGTGAATGGGGCTTTCTGAGTTTGGAGAAAATTTCTGAGAAATTGAAAAAAAATTAAGAGGGCTTATTGGAGCGGAGTATTCGGGGAAGAGTTCGACTGGTATCAGCACAATTCTTGAGAAGACATGAAATATTCATGAAGCTGGTTAAGCCCACCAGAGAAAGTCGGGCGCCTGAAGGTCGTTGGAGTGCTGAAATCTATCGGAGCTTAAAGATGGCTTGGAGCGAAGGAGTTTAATCAGAATCTACCTAAATAATTCCTTTCCATTTCAATTAATCTCGTTGTGATTCATTTCAAGTTTTCTCCGAAGGCTCCAGGCAAATACTCAATTCAAGGTTTCTTCTATTTTTATCCAAACGTAGGCTTTGAGATTTTGAATTATTTAGGTTGAAGTTCAAGGTATCCAAATCGAGACACGAATTCGGAGAACTCAAGCCTGAAGTTGGGCGTTTGTACAGAAAAAATTTAAGAAATCCTTTTTAAATTCATATTTATTTACCTTTAAATCGAAGGAGTTGTAGGGCATTTGATCTCTGAACTTAAATTACGTTAAATTAAAAAAAAATTGCAAAACATTAAAATGTTTGAAATATAGAGACTTGACAACTTTGAATTTAGATTGTGAACGCACCCTTTCGCTAATCATCGAATTGTCAATTTATTCAGTAAACTCAACATTTTCATCTGCAATTGTCTGCATATCATAAAAATGTTCTACCGAAGTTCGGAGTCGGTGACCGCAACTTTAAGAGCGTTAACTCCAACTTTCGGACGTAATTCTCGTCCTAGTAGACAGGCAATAACAAGTTTATTGCAAAAATTTGAGTCTGCATATTCGTTGTGTGATGTTGCCGTGTCAGTGAGACAACGGGTTGGTCGAAGTGTCGAAGATGTCTCTGCCGTTAAGGCGTCCATAGCAAACGATCCAAATCAGTCAATTCCACAGCGTTCTCAAGAATTTGGCATCGCTCAGACTACATTATTGCGTATCTTGCGTAGGGATCTTGGTTTACACCCATACAAAATCAAGCTGACTCGAAAATTTAAGCCGATGGACCATTTAAAGCGACGTACGTTCTCCGATTTGGGTCTGGAGAAGATGCACCAAAATGATGAATTTCGTCGCAAAATCATCTTCAGTGAAGAAGTCCATTTTTGAATCAATCGGTTCGCCAATAAGCAAAATGTACATTATTGGTCGGCTGAAAATCAGCATGTGTTTCATGAGCCATCACTTCATCCACAAAAAATTACTGCATGCACGCCGCCGCGGCGGCGTTATCGGGCCATATTTTTTCTCGCCGACGATAAAGATCGTCACGCTACGTTATCACACCATCAGCACACGTTACAATCGATTTGTTGAAGAGTAATTTTGATAAGCGTGTTACCTCAAGAAATGGACCAGTCGATTGGCCGCTTCGTTCGTGCGACTTAACGCCTCTTGACTATTTTCTTTCATCGTCATCATCAGTGGCGTAACAGCACACGAATTGCCAAAGCCCAGCTTTTCGCACCTCCACTGTGTTATGCGCGCTGTAATTTATAGACACATGTGAAGGAGACCTACAGTTTATTGCTGGTTCCGAACGGTGAATTGCGAAAGCTTTCCGTGACAGACGTACTCCTGGAAGATTGTTAGCCGTTCGGTACTACTAGACTATTTTCTTTGGAGCTACATTAAGTCATTGGTTTATGCTTATAAGCTGACGACGTTGAAAGAGCTCAGAGCCAATATTGAACGCGAAATAGCGTCCGAATTGTGTGGCCGAGTTGTCGAAAATTGAGAGCAACGAACCGACCGCTGCAAACGTTCCCGCGGTGACTATATGAACGAAGTCGAGTTCCATTAAGCCGTAAAGTTAAGTAGTAAAGTTTTTAAAAATCTAAAATGGTTTGCGTGGTATTAAAAAAAAACGAAAAGTCGTCAAGTTCTTATTGGAAAACCCTCTATTTTTATCTCGCATTTTGAGCATACTTTTCATAAAACTGGCCCCAGTGTGCGGCTGTCAGTTCAGCCTTCGACGGTTGTAGATCAACACATTTCAAATTTTTTGTTTCTTTCAATTGTTGATGGTGATTGAAGCAAACTAATCTTCCAGCTTCTTTGAATTAGCGAATTATGAATGCTGACTTGATTTTTCTGCCTGAATACAATAATTTTCTCTCGAGGTAACTTATTTAGAAAGAAATAGTGAGATCCAGATTGCAGACATACTCTAAATGTCTGGTTTTAAATATACGACAATATACTACAAGAAATAAGCGGTAGAACTGATCAATATTCCAAAAGTCATAGATTGCACATAATTGAATTACTTGCGAGGAATTGGACAAGTAAAATTATTTTGACAAGACTTTTTGAAGTCAGTCAGTTTTTGAGTCAAGGAAAATAATGACATTGCTAACGCGGCTTCAATTTGGTTATGCATCACCGCGTTCATTGTTAATTAATCTGGTAGACGAGTTAAAAGTTTTTCAGAGTTGTGCTCTAAGTTTTTGCACTAATTCTGTTGGTTGGTCTCAGCTCTCAGGATTTGTAAAAAAGATTTGAAGCCATTTGACAAAGCCTGAAACCAAATAAGTGAAATGTTTAAGCATGCCAAGGCAATTCCAGTGCCTTATTCGCAGTTCTTATTCGCATTTTTTTGCAGATGAATTTTGTTAGGCATGTGAATTTTGTTAGGTAGTCTCCCACAATTACGACAGGCATGGTCTTTAAATTCAACTGGAATGTCTTGAAGGGTGAACAAAACATCGCAAACCAATTGACAGACTTGTTAAACGCAATAATGAACACACCTTTCCATCTGCAATTGATTCCTCACTTCCTTCAATTGAAATGGTGTCAAAAAAAAGGAGAGGACTTTCCAAACCATCCCCAGACCGAAAGTGTCCTTTGTTCCACTCACATGCCTCCCCAATTGCCCCCATTCACCTCATTCGAACTCAATGCATTCTTCCAATTTCAAATTTGTTTATTGTCCGATTGCCGGCATGCTGGTGACAGCTAACAACCAACAACGGATAACCAACAAACGCCGACCGCCCACCCCTGGCGCCTAGGCCACTCAATAAATGCATCAGCCCCACCACATCATTTACATCAAAAGCAAAGCACCTCTCGTAGTGTAGTCCCCCGGGGGTCACAAGGACACAAGGCGAATATGTTTTTCCTTTCAAGTCATAAATCTGCCATCGTCTCACAGGACCCGCAACAAGCCAAAGGCTGTGAGGCTCATGCCCCAAATTCACTTCCACAGAAAAAAACAAAAACAAAAAAACCGCCGTTCAACTGTCAACAGCCGAAACAGCTCGACGAGGTCCTTCTTCGTTCCTCGTTGTGTCCTTCTGGAAGATATTTCCTTCGACGATGTTATAATTTATAGCCACGCTTTCGTTTGTTGTTGTTTTTCCTTTTTTTTTTCATTCTCACCACTCGCTTTAAATTAGGCAATGTTTGTATTAAATTCATCGCCACATCGGAAGAGTTGTTGCGTTTTAAAGAGAGTCGACTGAAAGAGAACGCCTCGCTCTTCGATGTGAAGCTTTATCCGGACACGAGGAACAGAGTGCGAGGGAGCGTATCTTGAAGATAGACAATTTCATTAGTTGGACTAATATTTTCCGACCGGCTTTTGGATGCTACGAATACGGAATATTGGTCCACAGAGCGGAGGATGTCCTTGGAAACCACTTACGTCCTTCTGTCGCACTTTTAGTTTTCAATTAAGACATTTTTTTCTATAATGAAGTGGGTGGGTGGGGATGCAGAGCGAATGATTCTTGGTTCTGTTCCAACGTTAATGATAGCAGTGCACACGGATTCCTGGGAAGAAGGTTGAAGGGGTAAGCAACGCTTGCAATGTCATGCGGTTTAAATGGCGTCTCTGGAGGGTGCTCTGCATAAGTTTCTGGATCAGATTGCGGATGCTCTGTAGATTGGGGTATATGTGACGACATAAACTGTCATTCTTACACATTTTCAAAGGTGGTAGACGTGGTGGGTGGGAGAAGAGTCTGTGAAAAGAGCAGTGGCTTGTTTATAGCTTTAATTTTTTTAATTCAAACCTAAAAAAGAACACCAAATTGTGAATGTTATCTTGGCTTGAACTTGAATTTTAAGCAGAAAGGCGATTTAGGCTTCTTGAATGATGTTGTAGTGAGATTGGGCTAAGCCTCGGCTGAGTTCGAGCTTGGATTGGGTCTGATCTGGATCTGGATCGAATCTGGGCTTGAATTGTATTTCGACAGAGTGTATCAGGAAATGGACATTACGACTGCTAAACAGTGCCCTAAATTTAATTTTTTTACTAAATGCAGAAAGGACCAGGACTCAGAAGTAATCGCCAGCGTTTGCAGACTTTCAGAAGATTGAGGCATATTGTAGCCCTCGAATGAAAAGTTTGAGCGATGCTGTTCCTTAAATTGTGAAATCTTTTACTAGTAGACGCTATGGCTTGATGATTAGAGCGTCGGAATCTTAAGTCAGCGTACCCGGTTTCGAATCTAGCACGGGGGATAAAAACCACAAACAATATTCACGGACCCACCTATTGCGAACGACTGACAATTATCCTGGAGTACTTCTGTGATAGAAATTTGACACCATATAACACCGGTAACATATCGGTAGTCCATACCGTAGGTCTCTTCCACATGTGCCAAACGCACAGTAGTTGAGCGAAAAACTTGGTTCATATGCCACTTGTCCTTCAGAGCTCCGAAACTAATTTTCAAACAGCTCAGAGCCATGGGCCTTTGAATTCCTAACGACCAGAAATTCCCTTTAAGGCATTTCCCATCGTTCAAAAACATTTCTCATCCCTTTTTAGACACGCAAGAGTTTCTGGAGTTCCTAGAAATAGCACCAACTCATCACAGAAACGGTGTCTAGTCACCAGCTTCACCCGCAAAGTGATTTCTAAAGCATACAAAAAAAGGTCCTTGACAACTTTTTTTTTCCTTTCGCCCTGTCCGCGTTGAATGTGCCACGTTCCGTTTCGTTTTTTTTTTTTTTATCTGAACTGTGGAATGGAAATAAAAAATTAATCACCGGCCAAGGCGTGGACTAGGAAGGAAGTCGCTTGATGACCTTTTGAAAAATTAATGAATTCCATTCTTGGAAAACCGAGGGACGGTTTGGTGAGACGATTTGCACGGATCCTTTGCTGCGAATGGCGTTTGGGGTAAAATAGAGTTTCATTTTTTTTGTTGAGATCGTGGGAACGTGGCAAAGAGATTGAATTCGAGTCAAATGCAGTTTGTTGGTCTTCAAAGTGGAAAAGAAAGAATTGTTGGTCAGAGGCCATGCGACGAGTTTTTTCGTGAGTAATAAGAAAACTGCCATGGGAGAGAACAAAGTCAAAGGTACTTGTTGCAGGTCAATGGGACCAAGAGGACGGTAAAGAAGTTTCCTTGAATGGAAGTTTTTAAGAATGAAATAACACTGTTTCCGCTTTTTTGACTACTTAAAAATCTGAAATTTTGAACTTGAGACAAATAGTGAAGGCTTTGATGAATTTAATTTGTGGGCGCCGTGGCTTAATCGTTAGTGCGTCGGACTGTTAAGCAAGAGTACCTGGGTTCGAATCCGGCTCGGGGAAATAACACCAAAAACATTTTTCACGGCCCCACCTCCAGCGAACGACTGACAACCCTCCTGGAGTACATCTGTCATGGAAAGCTTTCGCAATTCGCCGTTCGGAACCGGCATTAAACAGTAGGTCCCCTCCTCATGTGTCAAAATTATAACGCGCACAACACAGTGGAGGCGCTAAGAAGCTAGGCTCTGGCCCTGTATGGGCTGTTACGCCGATTATTTTTTTTTTTTTTTTTTTTGATGAATTTAATATGTTTTAAAAGATTTGAGCTAGAGTGGGTCCATTCTGATGAATCTGAATTTCAATCAATGGGACTATGTTCATATCATAACCATACATAATTTCTTAGAATATAAAAACAAATAAAAGATGTCACAGTCTTTCAGTGAAAAGGTCCTTTTGTCTTAAAATGTTAGGTCTAGCTTTGAGTTTAAACGTCAATGTACTATAAAAAGATGGCGTATCTTCAATTCTAAAAGCGGAAAGCGAAAACGTGATTTAGGATAAAGATCGATCTAATTACGAGCGCTGTGTGGACGAGTAAGGGGACGATTATTGACGCTTTCCACGAGCTCCGCTTCTCACAAAAGCCAAGCAGACGTCGACTACGATGCTGTTCCAACTGTAGCCACGAAAAAAATCTAAAAAATGTTCGTGTAAAAATTTTGTGACATCCTAGAGATAATTTGTGCACGTAGACCAGGCTTACTGCTAAGGCCATGATAGAACCTCAAGAGCCCTTTACACAGCAGTTGTAGAGCTGAGCAGAGCTGAGGCAATTGTCTTAGTCTAGTTTAAAAGTTTTTATTTTTAAACATGAACTGCAGAAATTTTAGTCGTTTGTGAAAAGTGAATTGGCCTCTTAAGGGAACCACATTCACACATTATCGAAGACGAAGTTTAATTACCTAATGTGACCCCTTTTTTCCTTATTCCATAATCTTGTATTCTCTTAAATTCCGAGCGATGTATACATCGATTCAAACGCCTCGAACCCCCTCACACCATTTGCAACGCTGCGTTGTGGCATTATTAGCGCCTTGTCAGCAAATTGCTGGATGACCAGCTTCAGCTGCGAGGCGTGTCTACTCGTGATTGCCATAATCAAGCGGGTGTTTACTTAATCAGACTAAAGACCAGTACTTACACCACTCAACCGACCATTAAGCAATATACTAAACACAATCCTCACTACCTCACTCTCCCACGACACCTTCGATGGTGACCACTTCATCCCACACGTGCTCATTAAAAATTCCCCGACTTGAGAGTAATCGGAAAAAGGAATTAGATCTTGAAAATTAATTATCATTCATAATTTCGTTATGTTAACTTCTTTAAATCCCACCACTTGAATCGATCAGCTTCGACTCACAGCAGGTTATTTGTCGCATTAACGCCGCACTGTCAGAAATCACGTTTCAAATAAACAAATAATCTACCAAGACATTTGATTCAATTCAATGCAAACAAGTTACTTTTGAAGTTGAATCTCGTGCAAGAAAGTTACATGTTGCATGTTGCTGTGTACCGTGTTGTTGTTGCTGTTGCTACTGCTTCGACCGCAATGAGGTAGCGCTGTAAAGCTTTTCAAGGTTCAGTGGTCAGCTAATCTTGGGGAATACGAATTAAGCGGCCTTAGCGTGGTTATTTTATTTTTTTTTTTTTAGTTTTACAAAATTTTTGTAGTTACCGGTGGCCTAGATGTCGGAGGTGCATTCTGAAGGTAATTATAGAGTGAGGATTGTTTACTTGATTGTAGAGGATTGATTCGGGTACGAGATCGCTTATAGAGTAGGAAAGTGAGTACGTGGCAGCTATGAGACGTAGCTTACATTTTAGTGCATCAACCAAAAGAATGTGAAAATGTATCGAAAATAATCAAAAAAAATTAAAACAAAATTCGAACAGAATTAAGAATCATGAATCGGAAAATTAATTTGTAGAATGCTTATTTTAGGAGGTCCCAAAAGCAACGGCAGTCCATGAGCCCATCGTCAATTTTTCCATTCTCTTCAATAGAACGTTGTCGATAGCACTATTGCCTTTATTCACAAATTTTTACAGGGAGATATTATTCATTTTGTGTAAACTGTCAAAAAGGTACCAATGTCGAATTCTGATAACCCACAAAATTTGGCCCTTACACATGGTATTTTATTGAGATATAATTGCTTAATTGAGGTTGTATTGATCCTTCCCAACAGCACCATACCACTAAAGATCTGCCTCAGGCCAAAAGATCATTCGCTTATACTATGCAGGCCTGAGAAAAATTTAACAAATCTCTGTGAAAAATCCGAAGACAATGAGGCCAACAGTTTTCTATTGTTGTACTCTTAGAGACAATTTCTGGCTTATGCCAGTGGACCTGCTGAAGGATATGGTTTAAAAAATATGGCAATGGCTAAATAACATCATAGCTGAACCTAAAATAACTACATTAAACCTTTTACCCAACCGAAGAAAGTTGTCTGATGCAGTTCGTAACAGCAACTGTTTGCTGCTAATACTTTAAATGATCTCTTTCCATGGAACTTGGCACGACAGTAGACAGTCATTAACCTAATTGACTGAAACAATTCCGCGGACTGCCCTTTGCACAGAAATTGTCTAAGTATTTTAAACTCAGAACATTTGCCTCAAAACAAAAGTGGCTGCACATGATGTTCTTCTTGAAAAACTTCTTTACAGATCTTTAATAAGTTAGTTTTCCTTTGTCTAGAAATTGTAGAAACAAAAATAACGAAAAAATTAGCTGCACCCTGTATTATTTTTTTTAGTTACATAAAGTATAATTATTTGATGTCGAATGATTATAAATTTAGCGAAGATATCGTTTTCTATGCTAAGTACTTTTTGTTAGCAATAAGAGAATTAAAGACGAACAGTTGCAAAAAAACGGCCGAAGAAGAAACGCGTTGCGCTTTTGTGGGTAGCATTATACAGTGAACTTTGCTTACCCTCACTAATTCCACATTAAGTTTTAATCACCGCGACGCCGGCGCGCCGGTCGATTGTTCACAACTGTTTCAGCCGCAACTATCGTCAAGTTGTGGTCATATTTATTCCATGAAACTGCCTTTTTGAGACTGTTCTATTACATTCGGTGGCGTAATAGCCTGTAAATAAATTTTCGAAAGTTTGGCTTTGCTATTCGAGCTACATAATGCCGATTTCGTCCGAATTCGAACGAACTTATATCAGAGTAGCAATACAGAGTAAGGAGCCTGCAAAACTCTTAAATTATCTTTTTTAATGGAACTTTGCACGAGTTCAAACAGTAAATAAACTGACTAAATACCTCCGAGTACTAACTTTGCCACAGAATTCGCTAAACCCATTTGTTCCCATGATTCCGTAACGTAACATTAAAAGAAAGGCTTTTCCAGCTAAAAGTTTTCTTTTAGTGTTGAGTTAACGCAACCATGAAAGTCAATGCAAATAAAACTCAAAACCATTTGTGTTACTGAGTTAAATTACGGGTGTGAAGGTGAAGGAAACTGTATTGCCAATATGCCTCTCTTGTGTCGGTATGACAGTGAAAAACTTCTCAGTTTCCGACAAAAATGAAATCTATTTACTTGAAATGTCGCTGAACATACTGTTCTTGCTTGGAAATCGAGCCCACTTACAGTTTTTCAGTAAGCCATTTAACCGGAAATGTTTCTTAAATAATGAAACGTAATTCCAAATTTGATGACGAACTTGTCTATCCGTACAGTGGCATTCTTTCTTTCTTTTTTATTTTTACGTTAAAATTTTCATGGCGGATTAGCCTCTTAGAACTATTTTTTCCGCAACCCATTCATCGTCAAGTCGATGACTGTTTTTCATGACATTTTGCCTTGCCAGAACTTATTTAGACAAGACAAGACAACTACAAGCACAATAATATGAAAAATAGTTCGTTGGTTTAAAACCTTAGACACATTCAATGTCTTAAATGCCTCATGGATTGCTCTATTATCATAGTAGTCTTTGCTCATCTTTGATCGCTACATTCTGTATTCTCAAGGTCGTCACCACTTACTTCAGTCCCCTTGGCATTTTTCAAGATATGATCTCCCCATTCCTTGCAGAACCAAGACGATGCCCTCTAACACATCGACACCATAACGCAACTCGTGACTTTGACCAATCGCTCCATTCAAACTTTGAACAGATCGTGAGCTAAACTTCTGGTGTTTAAGGCCAGATGTGCAGCGAAAATCTTTGACGTCAACACTCGTTTGCATTCTTCTTCTAAATAATGATGAGCGATAAGTGACCTAGAAACAGATAAAAAGCTAACGTTCTTCGTTCTTTCATATCGTTCTTTTAAATTGAAGCAAAAGTCTAGTGAATAAAATATAAAAGAATGATAAACGAAAGAAGATAAGGCCTTGTACTAAAACAATGGTTCTTAAGCTTAAAAGACCGAAGCACAACTCTAACAGTTGTCAAAAATACTCAGATTGAGGAAAGTTGAAAGGCCTTTCGTTGATGGCTCGCAATCAATTTCGAAGTGTGTAACAATCAGTGAGGAAAAACGAATCTTATACGATAATGAAAGTGTCAAACGATGGTAAACTGTAGTAGGATGTTCCCGAAGTCGGAATTGATCCCAAAATTCTGTGGTGTGACTGAAATGGAGTAAAACTCTCTTGTTGGATGAAGGATTGTTCCCAAACTCCAGAATGGATAACCAGCAAAAGGATCAGGGGCAACACAGTGTTCACAGAAGTTCTCTTCTCTACCACAACAACTGCCTACTTTATTGACGACCCGTAGACAATTTCGAGAGTTCACTTGGGAAAACAAGATGTAATACCTTCTGCTTACCATTTGTTCGGCTCTTCGCAGAACTCTTTCAATTAAATTTGAGTTGTTAGGCTTACTAGAAACATATACAACACCATTTTATTCAGTCTTTCAAAGAGAATCGAAAAAAATCCTTCCCGATGGCATTTTGGATTTGCTGCAAAAACACTTCATTTGAATATCCAATATTCCAGTTTCACGGAACTTCTTTTGAGTTCCGGGTTCAATCTATGTTACAACTTCCTTACTTGCAATTTTTAATATAATATGAAGTTCACAGTACACAATCAAAGGCCAATCAAAAACTCAAAAACAACAATATGAAATGAGCTAGGCAGAATGAACAATGCCGAGAAAAAACCTGCATGAGCATCAATTCAAGAATTAAAAATTAATAGAAAAAATTAGTTAAATTTATTATAAAGTTAGGAATCAAGTATTAAATTAGATTATTTTTTTATTATATCTTAGATTTCGATTTATGATTATTTTCAAGCTTTAGAATTCAAGTGTACAGTTTTCATACATACAAGTTAATTCATGTATAGGAAAACAAATGTTTAAATATAGTCCGCCTTTTACAATAAAGTCCAGTTTTTGAGCTATCTTGGCCCACTAAGTGTCAGCCGTCATATTTTTTGCTTTCCACCCGAAGAAAGCCCGCTAACTACCACAAAAAGTCGTCACAACCCTTCACAAGTCACAAATCACACCGCGACGCTTGCCACATCTGGAATACAATTAAATCGCCCCAAACAACTCCACTTCACTCAACAGAAGCAATAAATCACCTCACGGCCACTGATCGTTGTCCAGAAGACAACTGCTTTGTTTACGTCAAATTCGTTATCTCTCACAAAATCTGATTTGTCCCACCAAAGACCTTTCACCAGCACCTTCCACCACACAATCGCCAATTGCCAATGCCAAATCTTATTGCCACAAATGTAGTTAAAAATACAAAACCCGAATATCCAATAGATACATACTCGTTCAATAACAAAAACGGGATTAAGTAACGATCTTCTGGACGGGATTAACAACTCCAAAGTCCACACCTTGAACTTGTACCGAGCCGTAACTTCTGTTACCTCAAATTATCTCACAGATTGATTGGAAATGTTCACACGTCAATCAACAAAACACCACAACGCGATAAAGACCTTTAATTCAATTTCATTCAGGAAACCAACGAATTGCACGCGTGACAACGCAACGAAGTGCAGTTAAGATAAACAAAAGAAATGTAAGCCGCTCGCGCACGATCCGACTTCGACTTAAGCGCTCAAAATTCAATCAGCAACTGACTTGAGGCCACGATATCAGACAGCAGATACTCGTACCTGTATCTCAGTGATACACTCTCGTGGCTCGATCGAGCGACGGGGGTGTTTATTACACGCGGCCTCGAATCTGGTTCTTCGGTGAGGCTGATGAGTGATAAGTATCTGAGTATCTGACGCCCTTACGTTTGCTTTGGAAGTTACTTTGGCGAATTGCACTTCATGCAACATGATTTATCGTGACGAGTTTTCGAGACTTAGCGGTGGGGTGGTGGGGCTGAGACTTGTAACTCAATCAGCGGCTACGAGGTGGGAAGTGTTTGTAACGAGTTTTTCTTTTTTGCTTTGATTAATCGAATCTTTTTACGGCGAGTTGAGAGTGACGAGCGGGAGGGTAGGGGGTGGTATAGTCTTTCAGTTCAGACACTGAAATCTAAATTTTATGGAGTTGTCATTAGCTCGGTGAGATAAAAGCCGTAATCAAGCAAATGGGGCGGCAAGGGACCGACTTATTGAAGATCACACGCACTTGTTGAGTGAACGCAGTCTTGATTGTGATTCCGAGATAATGGCGTGCAGTTGCCTCGATGTCGTTTGATTACAATTATAATGCACAACGAATTCGACCGGATGGCGCCTTTCTGGTGTCAAATGACACAGAACTGTAACTGTCACAAGTGTCACTGTAAGTGACTCTGGAAGACACCAAATTAAGTCAATTTTCTTACTCTTATCCATGAATTGGAAACAAATATGAAGGAAGGAATCACCTAAGCTAAGACGTTTTTTACACGCCTCAGAACCCACGATCTACTGCCTGGGTCGACAAATTAGCCATTGGAAAACGTTTGATTCGAGTGAAGACTCTATTTCCCAAGCTACGAGTTAAAATCACAAAATGGTGGCCGTGCTTCATAATAATACACACTAGTTTTTCTTAAACGACATAGACCAAAGTCAATCACAAATATTGCTTAAAATGCTTGTGAAAATAAATTTGTAGGTGAGGAAAAAGGTAGCTGACCTTTGATTCCCCGGCTTTTGGTTCCCAGGAGAAGGCTTTTCGCTTTTAAAACAGAATTGTATATCACTTTTTTTTAAATTACGCCTTAAGTTTACTCTAAAAATGAAGAGACACACATCAAGGCTTCAAGACAAATTACAGCGTGTGTCCTATTCACATCTTCATTTTCTAAGATCATCGACAGCACGGCCTGCTACCCTCTTGAGGTTGCCCTTTGCTTGAAGCGGTTTTTAAGACCGTTGCAACACAACCATAAAAAAAAATTAATCTGCGTAACAGCCCATACAGGGCCAGAGCAAAGCTTTTTCACGCCTTCACTGACCTACGGCTCATTGCCGGTTCCAAATGGCGAATTGCGAAAGTTTTCTATGACAGAAGTACTCCAGGAGGATTGTAAGTCGTTCACTGTAATATCGTGGAGATTGTTTGTAGTGTTCTTTCCCCGGGCTGGATTCGAAGCCCGACGCACTAACCATTTAAGCCACGGCAATTTTTTGACAAAAATTGAAGAAAATCTTGGCCTAATGATGCCGATTAGAAAAACGTTCTGATGCTTAGAGCTAGGGCTTTGTCTTGATACACTCTTAACCAACATTGTCCTATGTGACTTGACAATTAACCTATATTCAAACGTAATCAAATCCTTTTTTAGGGTTTCGTTCCAAAGGAATAACGAAACCCTTATAGATTCACTTATGTCTGTCTGTCGCCTTTACATATTTGCTAATAACTTCTGAATCCTCTGTAGTTAAGGGATGAAATTTGGAATGGGTATGTATCTTGGCAACCCAAAAATAAATCAGGAATTTTTTCCGGAATTAGTCGTATATTAAAGAAAAAGTTAGTACTGAAACTAACCTTTGAAAAAAAATTTATTAACTTTTGTGGTCAATATGGGTGTCATTGGAAAGGGGGCGGAGCGGAGATTACAAAAATGTCTGTCTGTCTGTCACTAAGCCTTATCTTAGGTACCTGGTGAACCACTTGGAATTAAGAAATGAAATTTACACAGAAGATGTGCTTCACTTGCCCAAAGAAAGTGCCCAAAAAAAGTTTGAAGAAAGTCACTTATTAACGAAAAAGTTAGTACTAATACTAAAATCAAAAAATAGTTTTTTTTCTTAGATACTTGATATGGGTATCGTTAGAAAGAGAATTATAGCAAGATCAAAAAGTTGTACTACAATTAGCATCTTAGTCTTATTGGTAAGAAGTTATAAGCCCGCAAACTTCAAAAAACCGACTGGTGTACCATGTCCCATACCTTATTTTCTAAAATAATGGGCCAAAAAATCTGAAAAAAATTGGAGTTATGGGGCAACTCATCGCAATATTGCAAATATATCCAGAAATCTCTTATGATTTTTTATTTGTACTAAAATTAATTAATAACTAATTTTTGGAGTGGTTGGTGGAGTGGTTATAGCGCTCGCGCTCTGGTCTGAGGGTCCCGGGTTCAATCCTCGACTTGTCCCATTTGGCTTTTTTTGCTTTTTATTTTTTTTCTTCTCCGAAGAGGGTTTCTCGAATATTTTGTATGACCGTTTTCTTCTCTTTCAGTTCTCTTAAAAGAACAAAGCGAAGCAAAGAAATGATTGATCGTAATAGCTTTGTTGCTGTAATTTTTTTGAAGAAAATAAGAGAATCAGTTATTTGTAGGTGTATGTGTGTTCAGACCATTTCCTGATTTGCTCTTTTCTATTGGTTGCGATTTATATAAATATGCTGTTGGAAAGATTTTATGTTTTGTCTCTGAATAAAAGTGAACATAAAAAATTCTAAGGAAAAAAAAACAAAATAAATCCTAGTGCAAAATTTGAATTTTTTTTTGAATTTCAAACACGAGTACTTGATTTGTTAATTTCTTGGATGTTTGTGACTGTACCACATTAGTGTTCTAGACGATTAAGTGGCTATTTTTTATTGCCGAATACGTTATGATTCGAATTGCTGAGCTGCTTGGTAAGCTAACTTTCATCAACTCCTGATTAATTGCTTCAATGGAGTAGCTTGAGACCATTTCCTTTAAGTTCACTAAATCAATTTTTACACGGTTGGCACGATCAGCAAATGAGAACGACTTTTCTTTTGTTTAGCTTTATTCGAAAACGGCAGGTAGCCGTAGTTAGTTGCTTTAACTTAAATTATGTCCTTACTTCTAATCTGTTGACGAAAGAACGAAACCCTCGGTGCGTGAGTTAAACTCACACTTGACCGGTTTTTTTTGCCATCATCTCTATTAATGAAGATAGTATGCTTTTAGTTTAAAATGAAGCACGTAAATTGCAATATTATAGGCGATCTGCCCTTTTTGTTGCAAGATTGCGAAATAGAATCGGGTGTAGTCTGCATGTTTATTATTTCTTTATTCATATTTTGGCTTGTACTCAATTGTAGCTAATTGTAAACGTAAGCAATTCAATCGCCAGCCTAATAGTCTACAATACTCTTTTACTTTCAATGGAATTATATCACACATCTTTCTCGATTATCAAGTTGAAGAGAACGAAGAGCGCCTCTTGAGTAGACATTATAAATTGACATTAATTCATTCAGGTAAAGGATTTCTCGATCCCAGCCTTTCCGTACGTCCGGCAAGGTTACGCCTTTCAGCAACCAATAACCGATATTAAGTCATTTAGATCTCTGGAAAGCTATTTGGTGATGACATTTGAGCCACAGTTCAGTGCACAAATCTATTACCTCCATAAAACAAAAAATTTCAGAAAAATTATGAAATAATTTACATTCGACTCTAAAATACATCACGTTTTATTTGAATAGTTGCCACTTAGTGTGTGGTATAAAAAGTTAAAACTATACCCAGTTTGACACTTAAATCTATTGTAAGTTATTTCAAAAAGTAAGATATTTTAAAAAGTGGAGTTAATATGAGTGTCAGATAATTGCTCACAACAAATAAAATAATTTATGTTTGCTTTTTCATTAGAAATCACAAACAATTTCGTAGTTCCCAGCAATTACAATCAAGTTTCTAAGTCCTATTCGAAATTTGTTTAGCTTTTTTTTAGGAAACCCACCCTGTAACTCATCTGTCTTCGGAGCCTTACCCACATTTCTCTGTTACATAAACACACATCAAGTAGCCATTTGAATAGTTACCGTCTAAAGTAGTTTAACCGGCTAGTGGATATTTAAATTAGAATCATCTTCTAACCAGAACTTAGCTGGAAACTCAAGGCCCTTTCAACCGAGATTCAAATCAGCAAATTGTCTATGAGTATTTTGAATGTCGTCTCGAGCGAATGTGCGTGTCGTAAAAAATTTGCGTAGCTTTAACGCAGCATCCCAAAAAAAGTAAACGCAAGCGACACACAAGCTGGGAATTAATTGAGCAGAGATTTTCACGAGTGTTGAGTCGCCGACAGACACCAGGCACCAGTTCCATTGACGAGAAAACATTTCAGCTCAAATCTCGTTCTTGACGAACAACAAGGCATCATCCACATCATATTAGTCATCGATTAAAGTTCGATTAAAAACAAGAAATTAAATTTTTGACAAAAATATTTTGGACTAAATTCGTCAGCGATTTCGGCGGGGGAAAAACCAAACAAAGTCCCCCTGAGACCATCTGAAACAGAACACGTCACGCGAGAAATTTTTTCCCGTGGCGTCGATCTTTTAATTTATTCACCGGCCAGTTGTTCTCGAATTTAATTTTTTTATAAAGAGAAAATAAAACAAAAACTTATGCATTTATCACCGGAACCAGTTTTTAAAGTCAATTATCGATCGCATGGGCGGTTCAGGACAGAATCGTCGACCTGGCGGTGACCCTCGAACAGGTGCACGCGCGGCACTCAGATGTAACGACAATGTTGTTTATTTATATTAATTCTAAAGATGCCGTGATTTGTAACAAGGGGTTGACGTAAGGGCTTGCATGTCATTTGAGTGGGACAAGACGGTGAAGGAGGTGGGTGTTTTGGAGTTGAAAATAAAATGCAGCAGTCGTAATGCTTTTTGGGAAAGCTTTTTTTTTTTATATTTTAAATCCGGATATATCGTGTAACCTTAAATCACGTTTTCTCACCAATTAAAATCGTATTTTAGTGAATTATTCAGATTTATTGAGTTTCAATATCGTGTATTCTTTTTTTGCAACAATTCATTAGCGTGCAAAAACACATTTGTCGAATCGATTGTTTACTTGGGCTTTGAGATTCAATGGAATTGTTTAAAAAGCCATGAAAAAATTTAGTTCGTAAGCCAGCAGTAACTTTCAGACTTCAAAGCTGTCGTGAAAAATAATTTAACTGAGGTATTGGCTACTTCAAAAGTAGTTCATCAAGATTGAACACCCTTTGCAACTGCAGGTCAGCACTTTACGCTCAAAACATCAACACCACATTTCTAACTATGAACTTTTACAATTAAAATAAATTGACTTGAAGAGCTATTCATTTCCGCATTCAAGTGACAAACTCCCATTAAATTCCGTAATTATTTTACTGGAGTTTATAATAAACCCATTACACGCAAATTGCCAACCCCAAAAAAGCAGCCAATTAAATTCGGTTATAAAACAACACCCCCAAGACTTTTAATGGAGTGAAGAAAATCTTCCACCATATTCTTACTCGACAACTATTCTTGAGTGTCTGAGATCCTAATGCGTCATGACCACAAAATGATGGTTCATTTCAAACCATCGGATGCCATAAACCAAAGAAAACCCGAAATTTTGCAAAGTCCACGTCGACCTTCGGTTGAAGATTTTACGGCCACTTCAGCATCAGGAAGTGATTACTCTCAAATCTTCCCACACCACAATGGGACAGATTTCAAAGCACCTATTATTGCGTACTTAAGACGAATGTAATCGTCGATTAATGACAACAAAATGAAAATTCAAGATTGAGGCTTGTGACGACTCGGTGATGAATTTTATGATTACCTTGAGGTTTCTTAAGAAGTGAACAGAAATTGGTTGCTGTTTGAGATGCAGATTCGTGGTCATTTGGGAGATTTCGGTCTTTGAAACCGGCGAATTTACTAGCGCACTTCTGCTAGCGCAAATCTTGGAAGACGCTTATGTGCAAGCCACTGCAATCCAGCAGTTGCAGTCTTAAATGAATTGTAGATTCTCCTTCGAAATGCCTTCAATGTTTATAAATAAATTATTATTATAATTTATAAAAACGCAAATAAAGTTTTAATTGTTTTAAGTTAAAAGTTTTTTCATAATTTTGCATTTGGTTTATAATGAAGAACTTTACTTTAAGGCAGTCAGCGCTTTTCTTCTTCATTAATGCTCTAAATCCCTTTAACCGCTGACGGAAGTGATTTTGCTGCCTAACTCCTCTTTATTCAAATTAATAAAATAAAAACTTTACAAATTTTGCTTCATGGTTCAAACTTATTTATGTTGGGTCTTTTATCATTTATCATCTGTTATGCAACTATAAATTTATAAAACAAAAGAATGGCAACAGAAATGAGGAATTAGAATTAACATTTTTATTGTTTCATTTTGATGAATGGAAGCACGTAGTAAAAACTATATGACACGAGGAAGTTCATTTTCATTTAAAGTATCAAAATGAAATACAATTTTTTTGATGGGTTAAAATTGGCAATCGTGTTTTTTAATGCTCCGTACAAAATGTCGATGCACAAAACAGGATACACATTTATTAATTTTTTTGTTTCTTTTTTCGAATTAATTTTACAGAATTAACATATTAATGTGAGTCTATAACTATGTAACTTTTATTTTTAAATATAAAATCTATTAATCCAGTTCACCGATTTTATTTGTTTTTGACATTGCACGGAAATTTCCAACTCATGTTTTATTTTTTCGCTTCCATCCTGAGTCCGATAAATTATCCACTGTCTGAATTCAATAGTTTATTGGCATTGTCTTGCCACGATTGCCACGATTTGTTCTGAGCATTGCCACTTTAGCGCCAACAGTCTCTGTTCAAGAACTCCTATTTAAGTACGTAACCGACAAGCACTTCAGGAACTTTGTGCGTAGAGTAGAAGCAAACTTCTGGGTCATCGCATTAACAGAGCTCTCCGCCAGTTTAACGCTTTTTGTGCCAGCGCGACATTATGGTCACACCAAAAAGAACTATAGAATAATGTTATATGTCCTTCACTCAATCCGTTAAAATCAAAAAACGAACCATGTAAAAAAAAATAATTAAAGCACAATTCGGGTTAAAAGAGGTTCCAAGAATAGATAAGTCAGTACAAACCCTGTGACGATAAGTAGCCTTCATGGATTGATGTATTTTTGAGGCAATTGATCTAGTGACATAATAATCAAATCCAATTTTGCGACTGTCGAGTTTTAGCACCATGTACAAAAGTGAAGCGAAGCGAAGACAAAGAGACAACGATGATACAAGAAGCCCCATCGTTGTCTCTTGGTCTTCAATTTCTAACAGGAATGTGCTCTTATTAAAAATTTTAAACATGAGTCGAAAGGTTCGCGCTTTAAGTTTGCAATACTTCTTTTTGGTGCGAGAAAAATACTGTATTCCGTATTCTGTGGACAGCAATAAATCTCGAACAGTTTCTAACAAACAACCCAAGCGCCGACATTTCCCAGCTTCGTTTGTCAACAGTAATCCTAATCTCTTTCTCAAATAAACGACAAAATGACAGCAACAACAGTATCACATATTTGTGCCTAAAAACTTTCCCCCAAGAAATTCGAATACAAACACCGTAAAATGTAATCAACCCATTAAATTAATTGTCTTCATCGCAAGGAGGGAGTCGTTCCTTTTAGATCCTCTGCCAAACTCCACCCTCAACACAGAAAACTCCAAATCAATACTCAGACCGAAATTAATCATTCAAATGAGAGCACATCAGTTTCTGAGCCCAGTACAGGATAAATGAAATACTATTGCCTTCATTCTCACACCCCAGACTACCGTCGTCAGCCACATCAAGTTAATCACGATAAAACCTACGGTTCCTGTGAGGTCTTAAACCCTCAATAAATCAATCGTAAGCATTTTCCACATTTTTTTTTTATTTTACTACCATGCAAATTCTTTGAAGCCCCTTCGCAGAGATCGCCAAGTCGGAAGCATAATTCATTAAAATAATGACAAAGTGGTATTGAAGTTCGCATGTGTATAACGGTGTAAAGTAATTAAAATAAAACAAAATCAGGTTTGAAAGGGACAGACGGACGGTGCCTCACGTTCAAGACTTCAGCGTAAAGCACTGAGGTGTTGTAACTTTGTAGCAATTAAGTTGAAATGTTAAAATTTAAAAATAGAACGCAATCAAGTGAGGACGTTAATGAGTGATTAGCGCAATTTTGATGAGAGCAATGTAATAGGGGAGGCATTTGAGAAAGCACCAAGTGGATAAATGTGCAATGAGTTCGTGGCGCTAAAAATAAACATCCCATTGAGGTGACATCGACACAAGGTGAAACACATTTGATTTATTTTCTTATCTATTTCGGCTTAAATATTACATTTTTATTAGCACTTCACTGCACAAGGTATATAAACATGGTATTGATTTTGATATTGAAAATTGATATTGATATTGAAAATGAAGAGTGTGACCTTAAAGATCTTTTGTACCCCCTTCTGTGATCTAAGATTTGTGTATCTTCATACACATATCCTCGAAGTCAATCCATGTTACGCTCGTTGGTTATTTTGAATCTGTCTTGGTCCAGGGTTAGGCAGTTATTATTTAAAATCAATTTCTTAAATTTCTAAACCAAAAATATTCAGTAAACTCTCAATAATTCAAATTTTATGGGAAAAAACTTCGAATTACGGAGGTTTTAGAAAAAGAATATTGCTCACTTCCGTCACGTACACATTTTAACTAACGGATGTTATAGTTAACATTGAATTAAAGAGGTAAGCAAGCCATCATTTTCGAATTATAGAGGTTTTCACGTTTTTTTTAAAAATCCAAAGGAAAACATTTTTTTTCTCAGAATACGATGGATAAAGATATGGTACGGAAAAAGTACACTTTATTTTTGACGTTAGTCTTGATTATGTCATATTTTTAAAATTACTGAGTGTTACAAAAACCACGAAGTAGGACGTGGACAAAGGTAAAAGTCCAGTCTTCGCCGGTAGAAAGTCCCAAATTTGGACCTTAATACGCAGTGCAGAGCAGAAATGAGGATTTCCTATCCATTTCATTCCCTCGGTCTTTAGCCTGATCTGTGTTTATTTTCAATTCTATTTTGTTCAGTATTGTACAATATTATTTCTGTAAGACTTGAGTTTTTCTGGTTGTTAACACTTTTACTTCTCTCCTGAGTTGCTAATTGAAGAGACAAGTCTTTATGCAACAAACGTAAAGAAAAACTTCTAGAAAAAAACTTAAAATCATTCCAGCTTATTTCGAAAGATTATCTTTTAGGAAATGTATAGTACAAATAATTATAGTTTCTATGTAAAATTAAACGTCTTTAATGAGAAGTCTAGCGAGTACCAAATCTTTTGCTCCATGAAATTTGAATGCATCTTATAAAAACCTGCAACTAACTTATTTTTCCTAGGAAATTTTTTTTGTTGCTTGAATTACATTCTAAATAAATTAGAAATAACCAAAATTTATAAAAAAGTTTATGGGTTGTATCAATTTTTTTTACAAAAATCAGAGATCTTCAACACTGCAAAGAGTGAGCTGATTTGTCGAACTAAGTTAACTTCTTCAATATTCTCTGAAGAAAGACATCCTGCTCCTTCTTTATTTCTAATTTTAAATAATTTTTGAACAAGTCCATCTCTTCGTCGTCATCCACTACAATAGTTTGCAGCGCATTCATAACCAACGCGTTTTGACTATCAAATAATGCCGTTTTTGCTCTAAACGCAATGCCTTGCCTATAAGCAGTAAAAAAACATATTAAAATTGATTTCGAAAATGTATTACTTGCGTTGCTTTAAAAATTATCGAATCAAGTAACTAGTTCTGTAAGATCATGATCTTATTTTGTAACTTATTTACATTTTGATAAATTATAAATGACAAAGACCTTTATTTTCGTTCACTGAAAGGGCAATTTTACTATTATATAATAGTTAAGTTTTTAGTGCATGAAAAAATTTGCCTATTCCGAAAGACAAAGAACTCCCATAAATCTCAATCACCAAATAAACGAACGTTTTCTCAATCGACTGCTATCAATAACCTGTCCCAGAGTCGCCGTCAAAAGACCACAAAAAAGTCGTCAACCTCAACGTTAGACCAACATCCGAAACTCCATTAAATCAAAGACACCAAAAGTCCAATTAAATCACGAAATTTTCACTTTCAGCCGCATTTAAATCCAATCTGCTTCGATATCTCCCGCCATTCTCTTTCTACCGCACGCCACACGCCAACACCTCCACCTCCACCCACAATTCCGTACCGGTCGTACGTAACAACCAACGCTTGTTGCCAAAAATAGATCGTGGTGACATTTCGTTCTCCTTCCACTTAATTTCCCACAAACCGTAGATACTTTTTCGGGGACCGTTGTCTATGGCTCCAGTCGTAACGTTAAGCACTCTCTGTGCACTGATATGACAGATAACGCGCCCTGTCCCATCCTATCATGTTGTCTTTTTCATTAGCTTGAGAATACCCAACGGAAATGGTAAATAAATTGAAGATTGTCACACTTTTGTCGCCTTAATTATGGTCATTTATTTTACGGTCCACTAAGCGGGGTTATCGAGGGAATTAAATAAAAAGTGCGAAAAAATATGTTAGCAGAAACGTTAACAGAACGAGATGGGAGCTTACAGTCCACGAAAAAGCTTTATACGTTCGTCGAGCGAGGATGCAAACCAGTTTGCTGAGCGGCATCTAGTGGAATGTTGTTTGGAGAGACGTTTTTATCTTACATTTACTCACGTAATGCTGGTCTTGAGTGGTTTTGGAGTTGTTGGGAAGTGGACGCCGAAGCGAGGAGGCCATGAAGCTGTGAGATCAAGAAACTGGGAGGCCAAGAAGCGAAGAAGTCAAAAGGCTAGGAGGCCAAAAAGGTACGAGGCCAACAACCCAGAAGCCAGGAAAACTTTGTGCCTCTTGCGAAAACCATGACGAGTCGCACAACGTGGCGATTAGTACAAGTCACTGGCCGATAGGGGATCATGCAGCCAGACTAAGAATCCCTTATCACACTGCCGTAGCTGTAATAACACGGCAGAACCAGAATCTCTGACACACCTCCTCTGCTTCTGTCCGGCGCTTGCCAGGGCAAGGTTACGAGAGATATCCCGGATGAATATTAAAGACTTGATTTCATTCCTCAACGTCGCACGATGGTTCTAAATCGTAATTTATATTCAATTTTTCAGAGCTGTGGTTACAAAACGGCACTAAGTGCTAATTGGGTTCTCCTAGAACCATCACCTCACACACACACGCACACACACACACTCACGACGTGGTGAAGCGAAGAAGGTAAAGAGGCTTCGCAACGTACCTACAATTTTACCTGGGAGATATAAATAAAGAAAAGGATCATTCAATTGCCATCTCCAGATGCACGGGAATCGATTAGGAACGACGACGGTCTCTTCTCTCTGGAACCCCCAAATCTGTCGAAGTATTTACCAAAATAATAATTTACTTGTTAGTGATGCAATGCCAGTTTCCCAAAGTTGCAACACGCCTTTTGGTGTTTCGCTTTAATGCATCGACGATTAGGTCACAAGATCGTAGCCCTTTATGCAATGGACTATTGTGGTTGCATAATCTCCGCGGACGACAAGTTCTCCAAGAATTCAAATTAATTCCTCTCCGCCCAAATCAAAGACAATGCCACTTTTGATTTCCTCCTTGGCCCACCTATCGCTTACGCACTATCCATAATCTTCATCCACAAAGTGCAGTCTCTTACATTACCAAGAAATTTCGAAACTCCACCGACACACTGCAACACAGGATTCGGTTTTAATTTATATGCAAGCACAACACTCATTAATTTTAATTTATTGCTTCTTCGGGCGATGTGAAGATGTCAACAAGTTGACGTTTGCCAGCGTTGTGTATCAAAATTTGGTTTGAACAACAGACGAGGGGATGGACAGGTCCCTCCACTTTAATCAGAACAATACAAAATCGAATGCAAATCGTATTCAGCAATTCACTTCCCCATGTGCCAAAGAAATGTGCTTGTAGGACTGCCTTGGACTCGTTGTAGTGTTACCAGGTCGGTTGAGTGGGATCTTCAATGCTTTGGCCTAGAACTCAGATAGAGAGTGCTGGATACTGACAATTTTGACTGGCTTCGATGTAGACAGTATAAATCAATTTAGAAGGTGATCCGAAAGTCGAAAGATGAATTCATCGGTTCATCAAGTTTAGTTCGTTATTGAACGCCTGAGTATGAGTTCTATCTACAGGCTGAGATTGAAATTCTCGTTTTTCTTCCTATTATAGCGTGTACGTACTACAATTGTTTAATCGAAAACTACAACAGGCTTGCTCCACGCGATATATTTGTAGTCCCACTTAACGCACGACATGTTTCATATTCTTTGTGTACAGTAAAGCCTGTCAAATCGGACTACCGTCGGGACCAAAGAAAAATGGCCCGATTATAGAACTTTCTTCTAAATTGGACCGGTCCACTAACAACGGTTTTTTTTTTCTTGAGAAACAAGCAATTTTGGCTGATGGTCCGATTAGCAGGTGTCACGATTATAGAGAGAAATTTGTATGGAAAATAGCAAGGAATGCATGACATGCGGTCCGAATAGGAGGTGGTCGGATTACAAAGTGTGTTTTGACAAATACAACATATCTGAGGGAAAAAAAGGAGCTCGACAATTTTTTTGAGTTTTTTTTACTTATTTTACATCTTTTTTTTTCAAAGTCTTCAAAGAAATTATTGAAATCTAGAAGCCTTACATTTGAAACCATAAAAATCCATCAAAACCTTCCGTAACCTACTGCGATAAATTCTTCACGAAATTTTTGCTTTTTATGGGATATCAAATTAAATCAACAGTAAGTGTGTTGGTCCTTAGAAATCATTCGTTGAATGGTTGAATAGCAAACCCAGGTGTAAAATTAGCAGTGTTTTTTTCATATGTAATGGCTTTATTAGTAAGAGCAAACATTCACATTAATTATGGAACACATGGTCGTTCAGTTAGCTGCCTCTGGTGACTTCGCAGCGGCATATTCTATCACAGATCAGATCTTGTTGATGGTGGTCTTGATCTTCTGTGAAGATTTCAACGAGCAAACATCTGCTAACTCTATATTATTATTATAATTTCTATAATCTTCAAATCCTTTTTGAAAAAAAAAATCTTATATTTAACGCTGAGAAGCAGTTCTAAATGAACAGTTTTGTTATCGTTGGTTGGTTTTTCATTCTTCATTAATATTTTGGTAACTAGAATGTTATAACTCTATTCGTAATTTTTGTGATTTATTTTTTTATTCAATAAATTTGTCAATTCTCAATTTATTGATTTGTTGGTGTAAGGTACAAACTTGACATACAAGTTAACACAAGCAACAATATGCTGTCGACATCGCACCGACCAGCATGACGCCTCGAACGATAACGAGGACGATAGGAGAGAATGCAATGAAATGCAAACAGCGATAAGAGGACGCTAACACAGAATGCCACGAAATGCAAACAACGATAAGGAACGAAGACACAACATGTGGTGTGGACGAAGGGTCAGCGTAGTGGATAAGAGTTTGGTAGGTTAGTTTTAAGATTAGTTTAGTGCCGAACTCCGGATTGTAAAGACTCGTCTCGCCTTAAGCAGCGAGCACCATTAACTATTTCAATAAAGAAAAAATAGAAACGTTAATTAAAGCGTTTAATATAAAAGATAACTGACGCCCAACGTGAAACGAAACAAAAATTAATAAATGAAATATATTAAAAAATATAATAAAATAAATAAATCGAAAAAATAAATTAAAAAAATAAATCAAAAAAAATAAAACAATAAAAACTGACAACTTTTGGAACTGTGACGACGAACTAAAGGACTTGAACTGAAGGCGACATAAATTAATATTAAAAAATTAATATTAGAATAATGACGGTGTAAGTAGAGTGCATGTTTGTTTTTTGGTAAAAAAAAATAAAGAAAGATAAAAAAAAGTGAATTGACCAACTAATATTTGTAAGCAGTGGTAAAATTAGTGGCAGCATTCTAGGAAGTTTTTTTCTCGTCCGTGTTACATCTTTATTTCCTTCTTTGTCGTGTTTAAACACATTGTCTTTTTCCTCCCGCTCTGATCTGGTTGTTTGGACCTCAATCAGTGCTGGAATATCGATTCTGACCTTGCTGGTGAATTGATATCTTTATCTAGGAAACTAGAGATTTTAATATCGATTCCATAAAAATGGCCACTCCCAATCAAATGAAGGAGGTGGTTGATGCCGCATTGCGGGCACAGAAAACTGACTTCGACCGTCAGCTCACTGCCTTAAATCAAAAGCTAGAGGGTTTAAAAGCGTCTACCGATTTTAATATCGATTCCATAAAAATGGCCACTCCCAATCAAGTAAAGGAGGTGGTTGATACCGCATTGCGGGCACAGAAAGCTGACTTCGACCGACAGCTCGCTGCCTTAACTCAAAGGCTTAGTAACATTCAAACCACGATGCCGGAGGTGGAGATTTATAAGGAAATTCAAATCACACCTAATATCCCGTGCGAGGAAAGCCTCGATATAATAAAATCTTTGCCCGATTTTGAAGGCAAGGAAGAAAAGTATGTCTCATGGAGACAAGCAGCTCACACTGCTTATAAACTTTTTGAAACCTACGACGGTAGCTCCAGGCATTATCAAGCCGTAGCTATCATAAGAAATAAGATAAAAGGTTCCGCAGACATGGTGTTATCATCATTTAACACAGTTCTGAATTTCAAAGCCATTATCAATCGGCTTGATTTCACGTACTCCGACAAACGTCCCATTTATCTAGTTGAGCAGGAGATGTCCACTCTCCGTCAAGGCAATTTGACACTCTTGCAGTACTACGACGAAATAGAGAAGAAATTAACACTGCTGACAAATAAGACAGTTATGTCTTACGATTCGGTGATTGCGGCCGCAATTAATGAAAAGTATAGAACGGACGCATTGCGCGTTTTTATTTCCGGGACTAAAAAGTCCTTGAGCGATGTGCTCTTTTCGGCACGGCCGAATGATTTGCCTTCGGCTCTAGCATTGGCCCAGGAAGTCGAGGCTAATCACGAAAGATACACGTTCGCAAGCAATTATGCTAGGTGTTTAGAAAACAGGACCAATCAGAATCCGGCGAGCTCCTCAAATCAAAATCGCCCAAATCCAAGTAAAAACCCTTATTTCTCAAAGCGTCAAAGCTTTGGGAATAAAAACCCTCAAACGCAACCCCCGCCGGAGCCAATGGACACTAGCAGTTCATCTCAATTTAGACGGCCGACCGTTGGTCAGGGTGGTGGCGGTCGATATTATCAGCAAGTGCCTCAGCCAAACTGGGGACGGGGGCAAGGTAACCGACCATATCCTCAGTATGATCAACGGAGTCACAACCAGGCTCCGACCCAATACGGCCAAACCCAAAAGCGAGCATATAGCGGTGCAACTAGATTTACAGGGCCAAAACATCAAAGAATAAATTACACGATTCAGGAAAATAATTTATCACCCCAACCTGAAGTGGACTACCAATCAATGGCCAATTCTGAGGAGGAGGAAATCGAGGTAGCTAACGAACCCGATCAAATCCATTTTTTAGGGAAAGGTCCCTGCTCCCGTACTTAGAACGGGTTATCGCAGGGAGAACAATAAGATTATTGATAGATACGGGTGCCTCGAAAAATTACATTAAGCCCCTCAAAGAATTGGTGCACGTATTTCCGGTGCAGCAGCCGTTTTTGGTCAAGTCGCTTCATGGCTTCAATAATGTTAAGCAGAAGTGTTTCATCAATCTTTTTAAAGTGAACACAACATTTTTTATTCTCCCATCACTTTCCACATTCGATGGTATCATTGGCCTTGATTTGCTAACGCAAACGAGTGCAACATTAGATTTTAAAAGTAGGAAAATAACAACGAATTCGGGTTCTGAAGAACTCCAATTTTATAAGTGCGCTAACGTAAATTTCACACAAGTAGAACAGGTAGAGATACCAAAAAATGTTGCATCTAAATTTGAAAGAATGATAGTACAGCTAAAAGGAGTTTTTGCAAATTCCAATGAATTTCTACCGTACAACACAAACGTTGTTGCTACCATCCGTACGGAGGACAATGACCCCGTCTATTCAAGGATGTACCCATACCCAATGGGCGTAGCCGATTTTGTAAACTCTGAAATCAGAGACTTATTACGTAATAGAATAATAAGACCTTCTCGATCGCCTTATAATAATCCAATCTGGGTGGTCGACAAGAAGGGTAAAGACGAGCAGGGAAATATTAAAAAACGTCTTGTCATAGACTTTCGCAAATTAAACTTAAAGACAATAGATGATAAGTACCCCATCCCAAACGTGTCGGTTATTTTGGCGAACCTGGGCAAAGCTCGATACTTCACAACGCTTGATCTGAAGTCGGGCTTTTACCAGATAACATTAGCAGAACGGGATAGAGAAAAAACGGCATTTTCTGTGGGGAACGGCAAATATGAGTTTTGCAGATTACCTTTCGGCTTAAAGAATGCCCCGAGTATTTTTCAGAGAACAATCGATGATGTTCTCAGGGACCAGATAGGTAAATCATGTCACGTCTACGTCGATGACGTAATAATTTTTTCAGAAAACGAGGAAGATCATGTAACCCACATTGCATGGGTCTTGTCAAGGCTGTATGAGGCCAACATGAGAGTCTCCAGGGAAAAATCGCATTTTTTTAAGGAAAGTGTTGAATACCTTGGATTCGTTGTATCAAGAGGCGGCATAAAATCAAGCCCCGATAAGGTAAAGGCTATTCGTGACTTTGAGCAGCCTACAACGCTCTTTAACGTTAGATCTTTCCTGGGATTGGCGAGCTATTACAGGTGTTTTATTCGGGATTTCGCATTAATAGCAAAACCGCTAACCGATATCCTTAAGGGCGAAAATGGCAGGATTGGAGCTGCCCAATCAAAAAAGGTTCCAATAAAGTTTACTGAAGAGCAATTTCGGGCCTTCAATAAGTTGAGAATGATACTGGCGTCGGAGGAGGTAATACTCTTGTATCCAGACTTCAAAAAGCCGTTCGACTTAACGACGGACGCGTCGGCGTTGGGTCTGGGCGCAGTCCTGTCTCAGGATGGTAGACCGATTGCTATGATTTCAAGAACTTTAAAAGATAGAGAGGCTCATTATGCAACGAATGAGCGCGAATTATTGGCAATAGTCTGGGCACTCCAGAAATTGAGAAATTATCTTTATGGTGTGAAGAATCTCAATATCTACACCGATCACCAGCCACTTGTGGGCGCGGTCTCGGACCGTAACCCTAACGCTAAAATTAAGCGGTGGAGATGTTTCATAGACGAGCATAATGCAAACATCTATCATAAACCAGGTAAAGAGAATTATGTTGCTGACGCACTATCACGACATACTATTCATCCCTTGGAAGAGGAAGCATTTTCGGACCTTGCAACAGTCCATAGCGAGGAATCACTAACCCTCACAATAGAATCCACGGATACACCGGTTAATTGTTATAAAAATCAGATAATTCTGGAACGAGCACAGTTTCCTTTAAAGCGTCATTTCGTGTTGTTTACCGAGAAGAACCGACACATTATTGGCTTTGCGGACGGAGATCGTCTCATTGAGGAGGTGAAATCGGTGGTTAGCCCAAAGGTGGTGAATGCAATATTTTGCGATCTGCCAACACTCGCCATCGTGCAACACGAACTTGTACGCAGCTTTCCTGCGACGAAATTTTGGCATTGTAAGAATAGGGTGTTGGACATTTATGATAAAAACGAACAAAGAGAGATAGTTGCCTGCGAACACAATCGAGCACATAGAGCCGCCCAAGAGAACGTAAAGCAAATCTTGTGCGATTATTACTTTCCCAAGATGTCAAGAATGGCATCTGAAATGGTGCAGAACTGTAAAGTCTGCACTAGGGCTAAATACGATAGGCACCCTTGCAAACAGCAGCTTGGCACAACCCCAGTGCCATATAATACGGGAGAAAGGCTTTTCATTGACATTTTCTCAACAGAGAAAAAATATTTCCTCACATGCTTGGACAAATTTTCCAAATTCGCTGTGGTCCAGACTGTGCCTTCTCGAACAATCATTGATCTTAAGCCAGCGCTTATAAACATCGTAAATCTTTTCCCTGACGTGAAGAGTATTTATTGCGATAACGAACCATCTCTGAAATCAGAAACAATAACGTCTTTTTTGAAGAATCAGTTTGGGATAGAAGTTGTGCATGCACCACCCCTTCACAGTACCTCCAATGGGCAAGTGGAGCGTTTCCATAGTACATTGGCGGAGATTGCGAGATGCCTTAAACTTGAGAAGGGTATCGTAGAGACGACCGATTTAATACTGCTAGCAACGGTCAAGTATAATCGAACTATCCACTCGGTGACCAATAAAAGGCCTATTGACATTCTGCACGTTGCGTCCCGCGAGTTGAGAGAACAGATTTACCAAAGGATTAAAAAAACGCAGGAGACTCAGTTAGAGCGAACTAATGTCTCCAGACAGAATAGGGTGTTTGAGGTAGGTGAACGTGTCCTGGTAAAAAATAATAAGAGATTAGGAAGTAAAATGACACCTCTGTATGACGAACATAGAGTAGAAGCGGACTTGGGGACAACAGTTCTTATAAAGGGGAGGGTGGTCCATAAGGACAATCTTCGTTAAAAAGATTATAATATTTTCGTAAGATCTCTGTTTTAGTATTCTGATTTTGGTACCCCTCACACAACAACAGCTGGTATTGGCAGAGAATGAGCAAATGTCGATTAATACAAAAGTCAGGAACAGATCAACAGATTGACGGAGACAGTCAACACTATTTTAAAGCAGGAAAAACAAATGGACACAGGCCATTTATACGAGATTCTTTTAGACAAAAATAGAAATTTAATTTTGCAACTGGTAAACCTAATTTTATCAATAACGCTTGCAAAGATTGGAATGGTCAATCCTACAATACTAGATTCAGAAGAAGTGTACCAATTAACAAGCGTGCATTTTACTAATGTTACTGATTTAATAGAAGTATTAGATGTTAAGGTCTTATTAAGTAATAATAATGTACATTTTTTAATTAAGTATGCAATTCCTAGATTAGTTTATAAGAAGATAACGCTGTACCCAGTCCAGTGTAACAACACGATTCTAGACTTTGCTGAGAACAACTGTGTGGCTGACTGCCAAGGAAGAATCCTTTCGGCAACAAATTGCACCACTACGCTAACGATAACGTCAACGACGATACTGCATTCGTGACGAATGCGGAGGGCATGCAAAAAATGGTAACTGGTACCTATTTGGTGACGTTTGAGGACCACGTTCGGATCAACGGTTCGCTTTAAAAGAATCGCTACGGCCGGCTTAAGAAATCGCTCGTCCCAGCATCAATATCGCTATTGAACATCACCGGTCACATGGACATCCTCAGCCTCCCATACCTCAAAAGGTTGAACTCCGAAAATCTTCGAACTATTAGGGAGTTGAAGGATAAAGTCCTCGCGGCTCCAATAGTTTCAGGACTAACTGTGGCCGGCATAGTTTTGACCGTTTATGCCCTTCTCCAATTGTGGATAAATCGGAAAAGAGAGCAGCATCAAAATGCCGTACAACTTCTCATCGAGAGCTACGGAAGGCCCGAGGACGTGCCTCATCCGAGTGAGGGAGGAGTTAACACAAGCAACAATATGCTGTCGACATCGCACCGACCAGCATGACGCCTCGAACGATAACGAGGACGATAGGAGAGAATGCAATGAAATGCAAACAGCGATAAGAGGACGCTAACACAGAATGCCACGAAATGCAAACAACGATAAGGAACGAAGACACAACATGTGGTGTGGACGAAGGGTCAGCGTAGTGGATAAGAGTTTGGTAGGTTAGTTTTAAGATTAGTTTAGTGCCGAACTCCGGATTGTAAAGACTCGTCTCGCCTTAAGCAGCGAGCACCATTAACTATTTCAATAAAGAAAAAATAGAAACGTTAATTAAAGCGTTTAATATAAAAGATAACTTACAACTGATTTTTCTCTCAGTGTTCTTTGCAGACGTTTTTTGGTCTTTGCAACATGTTTGTTTTGGAGCGCGGCTTATATCATGAGACTTCATGCAACATCGTTCCCTCTATCTAGATATGTCAGCCTTGTCAATTGACACTATTTCACCAATGATACGCTTAAGTGGCCCTAATAAAAGGCAAAGGCGAATGTGAAACACCGCCTGGGCGGATTAAGTTGGACAACTATAATGACGGTATATGTTTTTTTACTTTTTTTCATTACTAGGTAGTGTTTCCGTATAGAAACGAAGTCAACAAGTTCCAATTGGTTTGCTTTTCAAAATTTTGTAAAAATTGCTCTCGAAACTGAAACGCTAACCCAAAATCACCGGGTAGGCGGATTAGTGTTAAGGACTTCACATTTAATAGTAACGATCCGTCTATTTAACAAAATGTTACATATGCCCTTCTTTCAGTTGCTGCTTTATTTGTCTCCGGTTCCCTTGTTCGAAAGTTTGCGTTCGTCTTTGTAATAACGAATGCCTTTGTACTACGACCGAACACTGAAGAAACTCTTTTGAGGGTTTCGTTCCGACGGAATAACGAACTTCAGGGCTTGTGTTGCCCGTGGTTCAAGATTCTTCAAAGAATTTGTTTACTGATATCTTACAGTCTAGTAACTGGTAGCTTGAGTACAATTATGACAGCGAATGTGAATGAAAGGATTTCGCCTACGCAGCATCGTGCGCAAGGAGTTGAGTAGTATCGAGCATGCACCTTTTCCCTCTTCATATTGACCAGTTGAACCTCCGTATTTAAAAATCTCTAACCGTCTATTCCATCAAATTCAAACGTCTTAGCCACTCCAAATGCAACATCAACTTTATTACTTTATCATATTTTACATTCTTACATCTTTTGGATTAATTGTTTTGTTTCTTTTTTCAATTCTTGCGCTTTTAATAAACATATAGTAAAATAATTTATGTTGTTTAACTGTACAAAACAAAAGATCCTATCTTATATGTGCAGAAACATCTAAATGATAATAAAACATTCAAACATTCAAAACGTTCATGAAATTCGTCTGATCTGCAGCGATTCTTCGACTATATTGATAATTTTCTAATTTACTCCCTCACTAGCTAATTTGTAATAAGCCCCCAATAAATTGCGCCCACACGCATCTCAATCACAGCACGGCCTCAAGTCTACCCACTTCCTCAAGATGCACTCCCCAGAATCAATTAGTCGTCCTTGCCTCGGTGGAGAATAACACACTAATCAAGTGGGGGTTGTGGGCGACTGGAATGCAATCCACCCACACAGTCGAAGTCCGCTTTTAAACGCATCGGGTTAAATTAAATTTCCATGAACGATACAACTGAAGTAATTCAATTAACGGATTAAAGATAACTCCAATATCAACAGATGCCCAAGATGATGCCACAATATTTTATAATTAATCCGGATCCAATGAATGGCGGTGGATACATGGCATGCCAATTGATTTGGAATATAAAAACGTTGTCACAATGAACCGGCGGGCGGGGTTTGTTGGGGCTGGCGGTTTCCGGTCAAATGAATGATTTGTTAATTGGCCGGCGACGTGATTCGCATCGAAATAGGAGTCAATTGGATTGGGTTTAATCAGCTGGAAGCGCTGAGGGAGAGAGTCAGTGGATGTGGCAAGTGCACGGATGCTGTAGGAGCACGGTGTGTACACTGGAATTTCTTTCTTTGTTTGGAATTAAGTTGGTCCTGGACCGGTCGGGTGGTTTCGAAAAGCAAACTAAGAGGGTATTTAAGTAGTGGGTCTTTTGTTTCATTGTTAAGGCAGCTGCCTCAAAAATGTTGGAGCGAAGATGAAATTCGTTGTGGATAATATGGGCGCCGTGGCTTAATCGATAATGAGTTCGAAGCGGCTCGGGGAAATGACACCACAAACATTTTTCACGCCCCCACCTCCAGCGAACGACTGACAATCCTCCTGGAGTAGCTTTCGCAATTCGCAGTTCGGAACCGGCGTTAAACAGTAGGTCCCCTCCACATGTGTCAAAATATATCGCCCACAATACAGTGGAGGCGCGAAGAAGCTAGGCTCTGGCCATGTATGGGCTGTCACGCCGACTATTTATTTTATTTATGATTTATTTTAATATGTCCTCAGACGTCTGCATTTTTTCTGCTAGTTGTTCCAAAAACCAAATTATTAGTTGTTTAATCGAAGCAGGGAATCAAGGGAATCCTATGATAAGATCAGTTCGCACAGTCAGTCGAGTGGTCCAAAACTCTTTTCTTTTAGTTATTACGTACTATGATAGAAGATCTATTCTTAAGTCTAGCGGACTTCTATAAAAGTCGCAGTATAATTCCATTTTTACAGCACTGCTTTCCATTCGACATAATTATAATTCCATTTTTACAGCACTGCTTTCCATTCGACAACAACATTAAATTAAGTCTGCACCCCAGAAACCCAAAGATGGGAACAAAGTTGGACCTTCTACATGAATGAACTAAGCAAAAATGTCGTACTAACTTAACCGACTTCCCGCATCATTCGCAAATTTTAAACCACTTCCCATGGAACTGCGTTTAAACCACATTACAGAGCACAAAAATTCGTTACCATTAAGGAAATTACTTGCACGAATGATAAAGATTTATTAAAATCTCGCATAAAAGCCATGGAATATCATGAGTGAGGAAGTACAACACTTCCACGTTCAAGTCGTGAATTATGAGGTACCGATAAATTTTAGTATGCTCGAATAAAATTATGAAGTCGGAATTAACTTTGAAAGCAGACATTAATTTCAATTTTTCGATTTATTACCGAAATTCAATTTTTTTTTTTGTGAAAATTTTCCAGAGCAGTTTACCCTCTATTGGTTGTAGGTTGGCTGCTGCAATGTCGGATGGAACAGCGAATTGTAATCCGGACATCAGATTAAAAATCAATTGAGGATGAATGGGTGTGAATGGACTACTACAAACTAACAGACATCTAAAAGGTAAAGTAAGAAAAATATTGCTAGAATTTAGATAAACTTTTAGCCTTTCATTGCGTCTGTGTGAATAATTTTTAAGGTTCTATACCATACTTAGTAGAGATCAGTAGAGAGCGGTTAAGATCGCCGAAGAAAAGATCGCGAAAATCGTAGGATATTAGTAAAGATCGACAGAAATCGGGGAAAGGATGTGTACGTACATCATTTCCACATAAAATTGAAAACTAAATTTTAAAAATGTTCTTGGGTAATTCAGCTTTTAAATTTTTTTTTATTTTAACAGATCGACAGCTTATACTTCAAAAAAGTTTAAGCACGTAACAACACAAAACACAGCTTCTCTCCAATAGGTGAACTTATCTATAGTTATAGAAATAAGAGCTCTAACCCAATCGTCATACATTGGGGTACATGTTTTTAGAATCTATGGGTCTCAGCTCTTGGCATTAGCGGGAAGTAAGAAGCCACTTTACTGATCAAGAAGTTGCCGCATAGTGGCAGGAAGCTAGTTAAATTCGGTAAGATAGTTTGAAGCATTTTGTTTAGCATGTAAGTTTCTTTAAAGTTTTAAATAAAAGTTTAAAGTTAGAATTTAAAGTTGTTTTGAATAGGCCAATGATAATTAATGTTACCATAGCATGAGCTACTCTACTTTATTCAACCTCAATATCTCTGATAAACTACAAAATTCAGCTGATTTGTTTTCAGTTTCCCCCACTTAGCAGGCGCTCCAAACACTCGCTACGTCATAAATTTCCCTTCAATGTTTCCTTACGTCCCAAAATTATGACCCCAACAAACGACTTCTTCTCAAATTTGTGGAGAACGAATAAAGACCTGAACTCTAAAATGAATTGCCCGTCTGTGTACACCTTCAATTCGTAAGTACAAAGTGGCTCGCCAATTGGAATCCTCTTTTAATACACGCCGTGGCGAGTAGAGAGACAATCTAAGCCGCAGACTGCAACTTTGCAATAGAGTAAAACTCCTTCAATTGCGTCCTGTCCCCATACTGCCCGATGCAAACCGATAACAACCTTCCATCCCCACCATCACCCCCTCAATCGATTTTACTTATTTATTTCGGCCTTGTCTAGTGCGATGTCCCATGTGCCCTCACCGCAATCATCACTACATCGCCATCATGTGCAACGCCATCTTTGTCAATCTTCCTATGAAAACATCGATGAGTGAATTGTTGCCACGTCTCCTGTCCCATGCATTTTTATTATCCTGCCACAGGCGTAGGGTATGTTGCGTTTGATCGATAAACTGGATCGGGGGAAAGGAAAACGGAAGCGAATGGGATGTTGATGGCTGATAGTTGAATTTATGTGGATGGTGCTTGGCGTAAAAATCAGGTCTGGAAGTCAAGTTTCTGGAATTCGTTCCTTAGCTTCGGGGGCCTTTAATTAAAATCTCAATTCGTTTGCAAGAAACGCAACTTAAGAACAATCTTGCAAAGTACAAAACGGATCCGTCAGCTTATGCTCTTAGTTGTACTCACTAAAACACTTCCCTCGAACATGAAAACTTAATTAATTGAGTCGCCTGTAGTAGCCTGGTCTAGGTTCATTAATAGGTCTCTTAATCAAATTAATTTTGTTTGCAAAAAAGTGTCTTTGTTGTGTTTTGTGCAACCTCTAGTAGAAGCGAAACAAATTTATAAAAGATACAAACGGCAGTATCAAATTCTTCTTCTTCTCTATCTTTTGCACAACCTCTCCTTACAACCTTGCCACTAGAAATATTAGTCGTAGTCAAAACAATGTGAACAGGATGACTCAAATGCAAATGTCTTACATAGAATGTGGGTTTTCTTGAAAGGACAAGGCCATTCAGAGGCGCCAACTATATCTGGCTCGAGGTCTAAAAACTGTAAACTACATTCCAAGCCTAAGGTCTAAAAACTTTATTCCAAACCTCAATTTAAGTCACGAGTAGGATACTGATCTTAGGTAAGCTGAAGATGACAGTGGACACTCTCAGATCGTTTGGGAAAAGCTGAGTTAAAAAAATATGGAATATACAAGCCTAGTAAATTTCAAGTTTCGAATGCAGACCACTTCTGCAAACTTAGTAATTCCCAAATTACGGAGGAAAACGTTCCGATTCGTTCTTCGTCTTTGTGTTTTTTTCATCTTAATAGCGTAATTAAGGTTAATGGGCTAAGCTCTCTAAGCGCTTAAGTTCGAGGTAAGAACGAAACCCCACAGAATTATTTTCCATCAAAATGCTGTTTGTAAATGCCAATATTTATAAATTCAATTTCTCAAGAATCTCGTCCTCCAAAAGCGTCTCGCACCTACCGTGTTGCAACATTTATAATGTAGAAACGCAAAGTTTACTTTTATTTACAGTAATAGACTAGACTGGATAACTTTTCATAGTTTCAAAGCTGTGGGTTATGTAAAAATACCCCATTAGTGACAATGAACGAGTTTTGATGAATTGGGAAAGGTGTCAATAAATCAGTTGAAAACAGGCCAAAATTTGTAAATATTAAAGAAAATCTATATAAGATCGATCAATTTTTAAGGTTTTGAATTATTTCTTCTGATTGAGTTGCATGATGTGAAATGGATCCAGGTTGTAGCCTGAGAGTACCAGACCAGTACAGCTCCCTAAAGACTGGTGAAACTCTATTGGCTAAGTTCTAGGGTCCTATAAATTTATTTAAATCTCCAACCAATTTGCAGCATTTTAGAGACTTAGCAATGTTCAGATCAATCGCGTTGAGCAATAAACTATCGATTAATGTCCCTTGTCTGCTCGTGATGTAGTCAAATATCAGTGAGGGGAAAATTCTGATGATACGTCATCGTGCAGCTAATGACCTGCTCAATCGCAGATCACAATTTTGACAGTTTTGGATTAGAATACGAAAGCCTCTTAAGTTGTGAATTGCCCACACTCTAGTGAGATTGCTTTGACATATGAGCAAACCTGTAAGGTAACTAAGTATCTTTGTACTTAAGTACACTTTAATTAGTTAGTTAAGTTAAGAAGTGTGCTCGGATAGGTGTTGCCTTAGACATCGAGCCGTATGTATAAAAACTAGTAAATGTTTACTAGACGATTTTTAAGTACATACTTCATTTTCATATGGATAAAACTTAAGTGTTGGAGAACAGGCATGTATTAGATGATAAAGTCCTTACTAGTTTCAGCTGAATTTCACTACTAAATACTTATTAAACAAGGCATAACTTATAATTCTGTAGCATTTACTTGACTTTTTTCAAGTTGGTCAATAACACTCAATAGTATATACTTTTCTGCTTCTGCAACTATAATAAATAGAACTATCGTCGTAAGCCTCACTTTAAATCAGTTCGTTGTATTTAGTGGCTGAATTTGTTATTTCGTTGTTGTTATTTCGAAAAAAGTTTACAGGAAACGAAGAGTTATGATGTCTAAATTTAAAATTCTTTACCGTTTTGAGAAAGAAAACATAGATTGGTTAATAGTTTATTAGTAAGAAATTAATGTACGACTTCACTCGAATATTTCATAAAATCATATATTGTAATACGGCATTAACACTGAAACTGGTAGTATTTTCTTGAATTAATTAAGTGTTACCTAGAAGTATTCGCTGGAAAGTCAAAATTCATGTTTATAGATACCAAATCCAGTAGATACTTCAAATATAAGCTTCTACTAGTAGTACAAGTACGTTAACCTTTTACTGTTTGTAAATACTTAACTTTTAGCCATATGACCCATTCTTACACTTAAGTATAGTTTTGACTTATTTTAAAATAAAAACTGCCAAGTCCATATCAGAAAATAATTCAAAACAATTATTTCCGTCAATAAATTTCAGTTTTTTGCTTTTGTTTCTTTACTTCAAACAATCAAATCTCTTCTCATTCATGTTAGGACGCTTTGTCTTTTAACTTCTTCTTTTAATAGGGTGCCTTGCAAACCTTCACTCAGATCATCGTTGCACCGTTCTTGTTGTCTAGCTTCCAGTGAAACTGATTACCGCTCAATCACAGAAATAATTGGCAACAAATTGAATTCAAACAAAGTTCTTTACCGCACACACAACGCACGCAGTTGTCGTGGTACATTTTTCACCATCTGCCGCTGACGACAGCCAATCAGCCGAGAAGGGATAGAGAATGAGAGACGAAGAGGTCAGATTATAGGCCAGGCCATAAGTTAATTCCTTACCATGGACCAACTCATAACCATTTTTTTGCCACTTCATCCGGTTGATGGGCCTAATAAAGCTAACCTACCCGTGTGCCTCACAAAACTGTCACACCAACCACTGCGCACAAAAAGGACCTCGCCACTGCCGTCTGCAATCGAATTCACGTCCATTATCAAAATATGGCAATAAATCTGTCAGAATAAGCTCCGAAAATGTGTATCTGATGAGTCCTGGAGCTACTGGCCATGGATTAAGTAATTATGGGTGGGGTGGGTGAGGGTGGTGGTGTCCTAGAGGACAGTTGTCTGCTGACAGTCGTGTTATGAATTCTCAAGCA
The DNA here is from genome assembly GCA_905187475.1 of Syritta pipiens. Classification (NCBI taxonomy): domain Eukaryota; kingdom Metazoa; phylum Arthropoda; class Insecta; order Diptera; family Syrphidae; genus Syritta; species Syritta pipiens. The sequence continues at coordinate 70,297,332 of LR994571.1, forward strand.
GTTCGCAGCTTGAAAGCCTATTACGGGACATTACATCGTTTGGATGCGGTGGACAGCGGTGGTGGCGGTCTTCCGGCAGGTAGTGGGAGTTGTGTTGAGAACATGTGGTGATAAGAGTGATAACGGGAAAGGATTTTCGACCATTCACCGGAGGGGTAAGCGCAGGCGCAGTGGTGACTCTGAGAGAGGCAGAGAAAGTGTTATACGTGAGGGTTTTAGTACATTGAGTTGGGGAATTCTCGGGGGTAGAGCTGAAGCAGCATGACTTTTGTGCACGGCGAGTGCAAGGCCAGAGGTGGCAGCAACAGGTTCGGGTTGTGACGGCGACAGCTGACCATACAATGGGACTTTAAGAGACACTCGAAACCGAATGGCTGTGGGTGCATGCATGCAACGAGGGACTGGTGGGGTGAGTGACACGGTGCATGGTTTGGTTTCCAGGTTTTTTGTGCTGCGGTTGAAATGGTGGAATGCTTTGCAGCGAATTCGTGTGGAACAAAAGAACCAGTGACTCACATTGCAAAATCAATCATTCGCTTTTGGTTCTGGGATAAAATGAAAGGGTTTCAGTGGATATGCCTATTTTGGACAAACATTTGATAGCTTACACTGGAAACTGTCAAATGTTTGTCGAAACTGTAAACTGTTCATCAAAGTGTATTAGCTGGAAGCAATTTGATTTGGTTTTGATTTTCATGCTTAAGTTTTTTTTTGAGAAATAATTGCTAGTATTGCGAAATCAATATTAAAAATGAGATGAGATTTCTGCGTGCTATTGTGGGAGTAAGTCGCCGGGATAGGGTGAGAAACACGACGTTGCGTGGAGAGCTTAATGCTGAGCAGCTGCTTCTTCGAATGGAAAGGTCTTTACTTCGATGGTTTGGTCACGTGGCACGAATGTCCACATCACGACTTCCGAGGCGGGCCTTTGATGCGATCCCATCAAGTAGGCAACCACTCGGTAGGAACCAAGTCCAAAATCTCGCCTTACTTTTTCAACAGAACTTTCAATCGTTTTCCCATCAACATTTGTAACCATTTCGGTCAAATTTCTTTCACTTATCTCAGATTACTCGATTTCCAAAAATCTTGTTTAAAGTGCTCGCTTCGCTTGGCAACCCCCGCTACGCACACTCCTCTGTTTTTTCTCTGTACTAGCTCGGAAATTATTCCGGCATCACAAAGTTTTCTTTTATAATAGAAAGAAAGTCCGAAATTTTCCATTTGTTCGAATATCGCTTTTAAAGCTCAAACGTTTAAAATTTCTTTAACTTAACAAGCTCAAACCGAGTTCATCATGAAAGTTTGTAGATTAGGAGCTGAATAAATGCGAAGCTTTAGAAATGGATACAGTTCTTTGATTTACAATTGGACGAGAGAATATTTACCGAATTCTGAAAGAAACCATTCGCGAAAATATCGGTTCGAAATCCTGCAACGATTATGCACGTCGTTTATGGTCCCATTTTAAGCACTTAAGCGCTTTTTCTGACAGGGGCATTTTTTTTTATTCAAATGTTTGGCTTCAAGTTTTAAATAAAAATATTAAATAAAAATATTAAAATTATCAGCTCCAACCACGATTATCAGCAACACTATCACCTCACTAAGGCCTCTGACAAAAGTTTACCTGATGATGAACTCGAATTGGAAATCAGGCCCAGAATTTCCTGATGTGAAGCACTCAGTAAAAACTTGGAACAGCGATAACCGATTAGGCTCCACTTAAGCCCAACTTTAGTTAATATTTGTAGTCAGGTGCACGTATTTAAAGTGCTAGGCCAAGCTATCGACCACTCAAACTGTCAATTAAATTTGCTCGTGGTGTTATTAGCCAGGGCTGGATTCGAGCCCGGGTACTCTCGCTTATCAGTCCGACTAACCGTTTAAGGTTTAAGTATTGTAAGACTTCAAGAAACTGAAAAGTCTTTGTGCCCATCGATTGCCTCCCAACACACCCATTTACATTCAGCATTTAAATTACGCGATTGCTTACACTTGAAATTCTGCTCAAATTCAATTTGTCCTTGAAATTGCATACAAAAATCGATAGCTTCTCCTTGTCAGTGGTTCGTTCTTAACGTTAGCTATGGTCCTTCGAGCCTCCCAAAATCACCGTCTCAAAGTCGCGACTCGTAATTCATCAGTGCCAAACCTTAGGACAAGTTATTTAGCGCCACTATAGATTCCAGTCTTCATGCACTAGCCCTGGACACAAACCAAAGAGGTTAGGGACACATACGTGAGCTCACAATTCACAAACTCACATCAGAATTTCCATGAATCGTGAAAATTCTCCACAGGAAGGATAACGAATTCCTTTGTGTGTTTACCTTTAATTTACGCGAATCAAGCGACCGCAGTAAGTTTCTATCGCTGGAGTGCATCGGCAGCATTCCACATAATCGCATGAGGGCTGCATTCATGTTTCCGTTGAGATGCCATGCATTTCTCTGCTTCCAGGAATTCCCAACTTTGTTAGTGTTTCTGCCAACACACGCACACATTTTGAATTCTGTAGGAGACCGCTGGTTGCTCGTGTCTACATTCCATGGAAATTTGTGAAAGGATAACGATGGTTTTGTTATTTTCCTCTTAGACGAGATTTCCCTCATTCATCTTATCACAACCTCCACTCCAAACAAATGTCAAACATGTCAAACCTATTGAAATGTAGCCTGAAAAGATTCGATTTTTGACCGACCTCGTCAAAGTTACAGAACCGGGTAAATTATTAAAATATTCCCCCGTAGAGGCCCTTCGCTTGTATTTTCTTTTTTCGATTGATGGAATGGATACAGTTGAGAAAAGAGCAGGTCATCATTTTTATTTAAATGAAACAGATGCGCAGTCACATATCAAATGAATTCCGTGAAGTGACAGCAATGCTGCAAATGCATTTTTGTTGTTCGATAAATTGACTCTGAATTCAATTTTTGAAATGTACGGTGTGTTTATTTTCTGTGAGCAAACTAGGAGGACTGAAGTAACAAAGTGGGTGTGAATGAAGAATTTTTAGTTTCTTTAAGTTTTACAATGCTAAAGTTGATCAAACTACCGGACTGATATTTAAATTAAAAATTTGCAGGAATTGATTGTGAAAAGTTTCACTCCGGACAGGGGGTGGTGTTGTTTCAGGCGAGTTCGTGTTTATTAGTTTTTGGAGTTGAGTTCTGTTTTATTGTGAAGTTGTCAGAAAAAAATGCAATGCCAGTAACGAAATTCCATCAACGAAATTCAGTTTCAGCCCCGTATTTGGAATGAAGAGAAGGCTACAATTCCTAAAGGACTCTTTTATAGGTACACACGCTAAACTCTACAAAACTCTGAAGTTTTTGCCGCTTCTGCATTGAAAAAAGAACAGTTGTCAACCTCACTGATAAAAGTCGCTTTACTTGAGTCACTTAGTCACTTGAGATTTCATAACTGACCGAAAAAATACCTAATATTTTATAAAAGGAATTTCAATACTCGTATATTAACTTATGAAGAAATAGCTGAAGAAAATAAAAAAGATATCTTCAGTCAATTCCAGATTTTTTATTTTTCTGTCACGGGGATGAATTTGGGCAAATGAAGGTGGACCAAATTTAAACGATGGAAACACACTATTGCTTTAACTTGAAATGTTACTTCTACAAGACACGGAGAGCAGCTTATTTGGCCATTTAAGATCACATGACTTTTGGGTGGAGTTCAAATGTTAAAGCCATAATGATCCATCCAGTAATAGCTCCTCGTCGATTTCGACCTTGGACAATACAAACACCAAAAGGACTATCAAAAACTTAATATTCCCATTCGCTGCCCTAGCTTGATGGTTAGTGTAATTGATGGAAACCCGGGAAACACCAAACAGTTTCTATGGCACCACACTCTGCCGTAGCTACCGGCAATCGGCTAAGTACACACATTCTTTTATTTGTACTAGGTTTAACAGTTTGTCTTTCTTAGCCGGCCATATACTATTTTCTAAAAAAATCAATTGCAATTTCATCATTTTTGTCCCCCTCAGATACACTTGTGCCAGCGTTTTTTTCCAATCCTCGAAGCAGTTTTGATATGCACTTTTGGCATGCCCTTGAGTTTTGTATCTCCTCAATCGTCCCAAAACGCCGTCCTTTCACGTGTCTCTTCAATCTTGGGAACAGGAAAAAATTGCAGGGGGCTAAATCTGGTGAATACGGTGGCTGAGGCATGATTATGGTGTTATTTTTGGCCAAAAAAGTACGAACAAGCGTCAGTTTTTTGGGCAAAATTCAGCAATCTTGGAACGAACTTCGCTGCTAACACGTTCATGTCCAAAATTTCCGAAAAAATTGCATGGCATGAGCCAACCGAAATGCCGATATCTTCAGCAACTTCTCTAATAGTGGTTCGACGGTTCTCCATAACAATTTTCTTCACTTTCTCAACATTTTCATCAGTTGTTGATGTGCTGGGACGTCCAGGGCGAGCGTAGTCATTAAATATTTTCTCGACCTTCTTTGAAAAGCTTGTACCACTGGTAACAATTTTTTTGATTCAAAGTACAGTCACCGTATGCCACTGTCAACATGTCAAGTGTTTTTGAGCACTAAATTCCATTTTTCACACGAAATTGAATGCAAATTCTTTGATCCATATTTTTCGACAGCAGGAAATCGCCGAACACACAAAACACGTCTAACTTTTATGCCTCTCACAAACAAAATAAATATGCTATATAGCCGAAACTATATATATATGTATGTACGAGACGAGTGTACCAACATCACAAAATAAAAAAATTGATTGAATGTACGTAACCCGCGAAATTTGAAAATTCACCTTATTTTTTAAACAGACCACATATATAGAGTAGGCTCTAACTATAAGCAGGTTAGTAAAAGATACGTAAAGATACCAAATCACGACGAAAGTCGTCGTTTCGGTCGTTTGAACTTCCCTTCGTGGACTAACATGACAGAAGCTAAGATTTTTTTTAAATAGAGCTGTGGATCCACATATGGAAACTTAGTCCCAAAGAAGCAGATTAAGGATACGGTATTTACATTTTCAAATTTTATAGAAATTTGAGTGATAGAAAATAGGAGAAAAACGAAGGTCATTAGAACGTCAGGTTGATTTATTTTTTTAAAAAGTGGTATGGATGTATAAGAGGAAGACTGAGGGCTTCTGATCAAGGTTCTAATTGAAGCCTTTTGGATAAAACTATAGCTTCATTTAAGAGTATTTTTAAGGTTTCTTTACAAAAGAATAAACGAAACCCTGGAATAACTTTGGTGTCAGTCTGTCGTCTTTTTATATATTTTGTGGTATCTTGTACCCAGCCAATTCAACCTAAGCCAAACATCTAAGATGGAAAAGCAACAAGATAAAAACTAAAAACAAATGTTGCGCTAGTTTGGCTTTAATAGCTTTTAAAAACAAAACTTCGATTTTTCGCAAAAAAAAAAATCGATAACCTTTTGAATGTTGATACCCCTGAAGAGCCATCAACTTCCCTGCCTAATCCATCCCTTTACCAGAACCCAACCTTTTCTTCCACGAGACAACCAAACGAAAAAAACTACATTTTTAAATACGACGGGGGACCCACTAACCTAGAAAAAAAGGTCAGTAAAGCCGATTGAGGAAGGGCTACTATAAATTTCTGCAACAATGTCAGTCTCAGATCGAAGTCGAAAGTCACTCAAAGTTGAAAGGGCAATTGTTGAACAGGATCATCCTATTCCCGACCCAAAAGAAAAATAGCGCCCATAAAACCCTCACTCCGCAACACCCCGCCCATCAATAATTCATCCACTAAACGGCTTATTCCCCCAAGGCAGTCCCATGAAATATTCAAAAACCTCCCACCCGCACAGCCGAGTGCATTCACTCTCCCGCAGACAGAGATAATTGCGAAAAATCTCATTCGCTCCCCCATCCCAATCCTTCCCAATCCCACTCAACCGCCGCCAATTTTTGTACCTTTGCCAAATTAATTCCAATTCAATTGAAGCTTATTGATGACTTTTCGAGCAGTCGATTATTACCCTGCTGTGCCGTGAAAAACCATCCACTCCTCCCCACCTGACCGACAATCCGGGAAAGTTCATTGAAAAATTCACACACCAAAAACGGAGGACGAACGAAAAAGGAGGACGGCACAAAAAAAAAAAATCGAATGGGTTTTCCTGCTCCTTTTTTCGCCGGTTATTTATTTTTATTTTATACATCCTCAAATGTGATTTTATCCGTTAGAAGATCCACTCCTAGGTCCAAACAAGTGGAACCTCCACCGCGTTTTTTACGTGTATTGTCGCACCTCAAAACGTTGGGCGACCACCACCCCAAAAAGCACACACTCACACGTGGTTAAGTGCTGAGTGGTAATCATGGTCTCATCCACCAGTTGCGGCTGGGTTTCCGTTAGTGGCGTTGGCGTTGTCGTCGTTGTCGATGGTCGTGCTACAGAATCATTTGCGGCTTTAGGTGGCATATAAATTTTCTTACACACACTGGCATGGCACACAAAAGGTGCCATGGTTGGGAGTGAAGGTCCTTGTCGTGATAACTTTCACACTCCTTTTCTTCCGTACCGGTTTTCCTTTTTTTTTCGTTCCAGGGATATTTCTGGAGCCTGAATATGTGCTAACAACGTGTAGTTGAAGCGCTCCAGAGGCCATTTATGTTATTTACATTTCGTGTGTGTGTGGGGTGGGTGTTCTCCGTTTGTTACGCATTTTAATGGTGCACAGGTTGGAAAATATGGAAGGGTGTGGGAGGTGAGAAGGGTGAGCACGACACGGTCATAACCTGAATTGCAATCTCGGGTATAATCTGTGAAAATGTGATTTCGAGACGTTTTTTTTTTCTTTTCTTTCCTCTCTTACCACTTTCCTGTACCATGAGGTGGACATCATATTCCTGGAAAAAAAGATTTTATCTTCCAATGTGAATGAACCTTTCATGTTATTACTTTTTAAAGAAAAAAGAAGATGGGGTGGACGATCGAGGTCGGTTCAGTTGAGCTGAGCACACACTTCTCGTGCTCGAGCGATTTTGGAATATGTTTAGATTCTGCAGGACTTTGAGTAGTTTGGCTGCAGGGTTACTGGAGATATGAATCGGAAAATGCTTTCAGAGAACGAGGAAGGAATTATCTACGAAATGGGATGAAGAAAACTTTTCATAACCGATGAACTTCCAGGATATGTTTTTTTTCTAGTGATAGAAAAGGAATCCTTTTGTCTTCGATTGTCGTTATGTTGTGCAATTTTCACTGTTTGAAAGACTGATATCATCATATTTTCATATGAAGGAAGCCATGTGCTAGATTCATCGATAAATTGAGAGGTCCTTAGTCGGGTCTTTGTTAATGTTTCAGTTTTAAACGTTTTGGAGAAACCTGCAGGTCAAACGACCACTTAGCAGATTTTGTTTGAAGGACGTTGAGTAAATGCGAAACCTCTCCTGATATCGATTGAGATTACTGATAAATATTTCCCTCTGGTGTAGTAAAAACTTTCGATTAGCATTCTAACAAAACTTCCCGATAAGGAGTATGCATCCGTTGCTATTGTGATTAAATCAGTAGTAAGAGCTAGTAGTTAAAGTTTGTTTGAAACACGTTTTGACTGCGACTAATTAATCTTGTCGATCCCAAATAGACAGTCATGAAAGTACGAGAAACAGTTTAAACGAAAGTTGCGGGGCACGGAACTGTCGAAAGAGAACTCTGAATATAATAATTCTCATAATAATAACTTTTACAATAAATAAACTAACAGTAAATAAAGCTGGTGAGGCAAATTTTGTGTCGAAAAAAAAAGAAATAGGAGCAAGTACATGCAGACGTTTGTAGACTGACAAGAAGATTAATAAGATTAAAGTTCAAAGCGGTACAGAGCCAATTTTTTTAAGCACCAATTTTTTAAGAACCAACTTAGATTATTCCGCCTTTCTAGACATATACGCCTTTCTTAGCTTAGAACCAGTTTAGCCAAAAACTTCAAATTTACAGCATTTGCTAAGATTATTAAGCAGATACTGTCAGAGTCAAAAGAAAGTATGCATCCAAATGTTTTATGAAAGACTCATAAAATGGGTTCTGTTGGTCTGATTTTAGAATTGTTTTTTTATTTTTATTTTTATTGATAATTAGTTTACTGCTTTCGTATCTAGTTCCCTATGAACTATAGAGAGCAATTCTTCTAAATTAAATATTTTGTTGCTTTCACTTTTTTCCACTATTTGTTGAAATATTTTGATAGGCAGATCCGTAAACGTAAGTGTATCGAACTGCATGAGTTTACAACTCAGCAGTCGCGGTATTTTTTATTTGCGTGTCGAACTGTATGGGCATAGAACTGGCAGGCGATGTTTTTCTCGTAAAGAAGATATGTTGTGAAGGGTTTGTTTTTAGTCTAAAATTGTGACTCGGAGATGGAGGAAGGATATAAGCAATAAGTGTTTTTTCCTTCCATTTTCCACTCTGAAGTGGTTGTTTTTCTTCTTCTTCTTATTATTATTATCATACTGGGCTACGATACAGTAAGACTTCAAGATAAATGTTGTTTACGTTGTATTTAGTGGATGAAAGGCATACAGTTCTTGCCGGTTTGGCTAAGAGGTTTCAAACAAAAAAGATGACACTCATAGTGCCAGTTTTGAGCTTTTAAAGTGTACACTTTGTTTCGACTCTGATCATATATCTTACCTAAATTGGAGTCTACAACAGAGTCTTTCTAAGCTAAGTTAGAGCTTCACTTATATTTGATTTCCTTTACTTTTTGTTGGTTTAGAAGTTATACAGAGTAAAAGAATTTGGTCATTCTATTTATGTTTTTAGAGTGATTAAATTTACTTCAAACTACTGCGAAAGTTCTTAGGATTTATCTTTTCGTTAAGCTCCAGCACTAGCATCTTCCCCTAAAATCCAGCACCCGCTTGAAGGCCATGTACATATCCAATCTCTTCTCATAAAGTAGCAAAACTCCGACAGTCATGAAAAGCAATGAACACAATGCTTAGCAGGACTACATCAATTTTACATTTATGAACTTACCCGACGTTCACTACCTTGGAGGAGTAGACCCACTAAGCAATCTGGTTGTTTTTAACTTGTTGAAATTAATAAATGTCGATTTCTCACCCGAACTTGGCTAAACAACTTCGCAGCTCCGTGTGCCATTTACATTCACGAGACAAATGCACAAACTCTCAGTCTAGTTGAATAAGTTTGGTGCATATCCTCCGCCTTTTGCCCGGTACACAATTTAGTCATTCTCCATTTCCACATAATCAAAAAGTATACATTTGAAAACGCGTTTCAATGATTAAATTTTGAACTATTGACGAAACTGTCAAGGCCTGCCGTCGATGGGAGCTTGTTTCACAGCCGGAAAAACGCCACAGAAAGGCAATACGAATTAAGGCATCCAATTCCAAGAAAACACAAGATACTTTCTATAGCCCCCCAATTTGAGAGCAGCTGACTATCATCCAAGGGTACTTTCTACCTGAAAAGAAAACTGTCACAAAGTTCGTCGTTTAAAAATACACGCATAACAAAGTGGTTCCAAGAATCCCTATCCCAAGTATTATTATTTTTATTAGTAAGTGGTTCTAGACTCCATTTCTTTCATTTTCATTGATTTTTTCTATATTCTCATATATACTTCTTTGCCGAGTGGAACTGCAAACCCTGAAAGTCAATAGTCCATTGGTATCGATTCGTTTTGTTATTAAGCTAATAACTTAGATTTTAATCTAATCCTATATTCAGTCTTCTATAAATTTTAGTCACTTAACCGGCGAGAGTGTGGTGGAAAAAGTTACATGGAGTATGTGGCTGGGTATGATAAAACCCCACTTAAAAAAGTTTATTCACTTAAAATGTTCAGGCAATCTGTTTTATTTCTTTTTAGCACTAATTAAGACGCTTATGACGATTCTTAAGCTCAGATTCAGTTTTACACTCGCACACTATAGCCGAATCACTATCATATGTTCTAGTTGACTTTTTATGTTCTTAATTTTTGATTCTACATGTTTTAAATGTTTCAGGAATTTTATTTATTTACTAATCTGTTTTACATTTGCTTTGCTATTTGCAAAATCACCATAGCCATTGAGTATTAGGACAATCTTGACACAGTCGATCGATGTGTCCTCTTCATGAGGCCATTTGAACAGCCTTTTCAATTTTTATTAAAACAACTCACACATGCCATAACCACTAGGAGCATTGTACTAAGCCACGTAAATAAGATCCATTAAACAATTTCCATCAATTCACGTTGAGTGAGCTCAAAGTCTGAAAACGGAATTCTATGTTAATGGTAAAGAAAATTGTTCTCGTGGGCAATTATGAACTGACCTGGGCTTTGAAAGTCCAACGGAAATCCCTAAAACAGGAGTGAAATACATTTCGATTCACAATCGCCATCAATGTACCACCATGTGACGCAAGTCGTCCGCTACCAACTGCGATTACAACTCAATTCATTCACCTGAATGCATCTAATCAGCTTTGGCATCCAGCAAATGCTTTCACCCGTCGACCATCGCTATCCAATGATGGTAGTAATTACGTTAAAATTCGACGACTCTTGTAGTCTCATCTCTCGCTAATTCCAAAATATAGAATTGCCTTCTACGTTCAAAGCTCGTTACCGCATCCCCAATCCGCTTAAAGTCAACTACTGCATTGTGGTGTCGTTTATCCAGAAACGGATGGCTTCTGCCGCACACACGGCGCTAATGCAGATAACTACCATAGGTCGTTGTCGTTCTTTGTGGAGGGGGCTAATGTTGGACGCATCCTGAGCAACGACCCAGATAGGGGGCTGTTACGTCAACGTAACGCGAGAAATTAACGGAAAGTCCACTGGCGTCGTACGCGTTGCAAGCGCAATGTGAGTTTAGACTACAGACTACATGATGATGCGCAATGCTTCCGCTAAGTGGCTTCGTATGAAAACCGCAAACGGCAGACGTCACAGGCAACACAATATGCACAAAAGAGCCGATTAGAAAAATAAATTATGTTGAAAATCTCACCAAATTTCAGCAATTTTCCGGGAGAGAATGGATGAGTGTTTTCCTAGCGAACAAATTGAAAATGACCCGAGTTGCTCGGATGCTGATGGGTTGGTTATGAGATGTTCTTTTATTTTTCTTTAGTTAATGGTCCTAAGAGAAACTATTGAATTGAAGCTTCATTCAGGCTCATGAAAAAAGTCAACGTAGAAAGAGAAGATCGAGTGGTAGAACTCAATTGAGAAAAAAACTCTGTGGCAATGAAGAAATGTGGAATCAGCTAAAAAAGGTTCCTTTTGCCTTAGTGGAGAATTCTAGTCGATGATATGACACAAAACTCTTTCAATCGTCACTTTAACGGCATAATCTCGCAGTCACACAATGGAGTGCGCCAGAACTAGGACATTGGTGTGTCTCTACAAATTCGATGTTCATCGGAAGACGTATCATGAATCCACAAACTCAATCATCTACAGGGTCATTCAATTCGTGGTTTCAAGTTTACATCGTTAGCTCTTGACACCTGTCAATCTCAGCTATTATTTGAAGTATTATAATATTAGTTAAATATTTGCCACTTAATTAAAACTTACTACAAAACTGGCAATTTAAACGTAGCCACTTTTCGCGCATTAAGCGATGTCGTTATAATCGACCGGCAAATTATGAAAACGTTTGAAGAAAGTAGAGGCGTAACTCATGTTGGCCTGTGCATCATGGTAATGCACGCTCAGTCGAAAATATTGACAAATCTGAATCTGAATTTATCGATTTTACGGTGTTCGCAGCAATTGTACTTATCGTACACCTCACTATAGCATATTATGCATTTGTATTTACATTTACATCTAGAGTTGGGTCCTTTCGGACATGTATACTGGAACTATACCTGTCCGAAACTATAACTATAACTACAGCTGCAGTCAAAATAATAGTAGTGCATAGCAGCAATAGTGTGAGAAAATATTTTTTTCTTGGAGACCTTGGGAATGTTCTCCTACTTTAGAACAAGTATTGAAAGGAGTAAAAGATTTTTCAATTACTCCAATCATTTGCATGATATTACTCAAGTTACAAGAAGGTATCCTTCAGAAGGCAGCCTACTATAATTTTTACCGCAACTGTCTGTCCTGAATCCGAAACATTTTCTCTCGTTCCGCAAACTTAAAGAAAACAAATCCATAGTTCCGGGCATAAAAACTTTTATTTTTTTCGTCTACCACAGACAATAATAAATGCAACCGAAAATGCTTTGTACCCCATAGTTTTCAACAACCAAAAGCAAAGAACACAAAATCAAACATGCCAATAAATGTTTATATATTTACATATGTGGATGTAGCGTAAATTCGGACAGTTTGTGCACACTGAAAAATGAAAATATCGATGCATGAATGTATACAGGGTGGGAAATGGGGTGCATGTTCATGTTGCAATCCATGTTGCCCTTTCCTTTTGGTGTTTAATAGTTCCTTATCCCATGTCTTGTAGTTCCGTTAATTTCAGGAACTATTTCCGATAAGGAAAAGAAACGTTCAATGTTCGTTCGGGGCTGGAACTATTTTGTGCAGCTCTATCTCCATCCTTATAAAGTTCAAATTACGTAACAATTGAAGCCGGCTGACCATTTAAAATGCCGTAGATACGCTCTTGGATGTTGGAACAACACACAATTAACGCCGATTTTTCGAACATCATTTCCTTCAGCTATGAGGCATATTTCTCACTCGGTGGGTATATGTGAACAAACAAAATGGCTGCAGATGAAGCTCCAAAAGCCCAAAAGTGATTGAAAATCTGCCCTTACATCCAGGCAAAGTGACTGTTCATTGTGCTGTTTGGTCGAAAGGTGTCATTGATCATTGTTTATTCGTAGATGTCAATGGGCAGAAGGGTTCATTCAATTCGGAGCAATATGTTCGAATGATAACCAATTTTTTGGCCGACGATTGAAGATCATAACAAAGACGATATGTGGTTTTAACAAGACGGGGCCCCAAGCCAGATAATACGACCAATGAAGGCTTGATTACGTGAGAAATTTTCCAGTCACGTATCTTCAGTTGGTCAGTTAGCCACCAATCATGCGATATGACACCGTTGGATACTTTTCTGAGTGCTACGCTAAGAGCCTTTCTTACTCGTATAATCTCCGAACTCTAAACGCATTAAAAACCAACATTACTTAAATTATGACCGAGAAGTCGCCCTAAAAGTGCGAAAAATAGGTGAAAATATTCATGACAAGCTGCGAATCTTCCCGGTGCGGCTATTGGAATGATATTGTTTTTTTTTACAGTTGATGACAAAGTTCCAACTTTATAGTAACATAAACTTTTCAAAAATCGATCGCTGTGTATATTTTATATAGCTTTACTTTCAAAACCGAAAAGCGAATGACCCTTTATAATCCATTAGCTCCAAAAAAAGCTCCTCACAATTCCATACCAGCCACGAAATGAGTAAAATCTGTGCCAAGTAAAATGTGTACCAAGTTCCTAGCTTTAGAATGTGTACGTTGGTCACTCGCAGTCAAAATCATCTCACTTAAGCAGCCCATACACAATTCAATTCGATTGTAAACTGAGTTGTCAACTGCCACACACGAGTTGATTTCACTGTGATTTGACTTAGTTGATGATTAATTTGAATCGTGTATGGGCTGCTTTACACTTGATGCTGTTGCAATCGACTTTTCTGTACTATCACTGCGTCTTTGTGATTGCGGACTGCATATTTACCCAACATTCTGCAGACCAACAGATTCAGAACACTCGTCACAATTACAAGAATAAAATTTGTTCCCACAAAATGAGACAGAGTCACTTGCTTTAATTTCCCTCCATTCACGCAACAATTTTCACAACATCATTTGCTTTTCTTCCCACCCAATTGACATTCAACACAAGTGGTATTCATTAATTCGAGCAATCGCCACGAAAAGTAAATTCATACACGGTCCCTGCACAACCAATGCGAATGCTTTGTTAAAAAAAACCACGACGACGACTCCTCATTACGAGCAAAAAAAAAAAATACAAAAAGAATAAAGTGCTGTCAGTGTTCGGGAAAAAAGAACCATGTACCTCAAATGATTAATTGTCCTTATTTCGTGAAGAATACCTCCTCTGACACAACATCCATGTGTCTCCAAATTGGCAGAGATGTACAGAATCCTCGAGTGAATCGTTCCCATTGACTGTAATCCATCTCAGTCGTCGTTATCATCGTTGACTTTAAGGAGTCTTCTTCTTGTGCAGTTAAGAAACTAAACTGTCATAGATACGAAGAACTTTGATGTGGTACCACAAAACTTCGACTGCATGAATTCATATGACTAACTGAGGTCTATTCTCACCGGTAGAACTTACATAACAATTTTGTAAGGAACTTCTGTAAACTAAACTTAATAGCATAATTGGACGAATAGAGTTTTACGAAAGTTCACCACAAGGTATTCGTACGTAAGTCACTTGCGATGGATTTTGTCAAAGTTCATAACTTTGACGGATTAGAACAAGAGTGCACGCAAAGGGTAAAGTTCAAGTTTACCGAAGGAAGGCAGGAATGAAAAAACATCGCTAATGAGCTCCTGTGTAAACTTCTGGAGAGGTATTTGCCTCGTGAGATCTTACCTCAAGGTGGACATGAGTGACAGTGATAGAAGCTTAGGTCTTAAGGGTGTCACAGCATTGTCTGCAACAAAGTCAGAACTATACTGCTTTCCTTGGTACAAAACGAATCAGTGTGCATTTTTCTAATTTATAATGACTTTTGTGTCGTGTTTCTTGAAGAAAAAGAACTCGAAATACGACTCATATGAATACGAGTCCTGCCTGTCCTGTATACTTTAATAGGATGAGTCAATGGAGTTTCTAATTTTCGCCAACTTCTTTGCACATTGTTACCACAGTCATGGAATGCCAGGGAAACATGTTTTTCTTTTAATTTTCACCTACCAAAGACAAAGGCTTTCTAGTTGCTCTTATCTCCGCAAATGTTCGCCCATTGATCGAAGTCATTTACCGGCAGTTCAATCTTAAAGCAAGAAAATAATTGTTCCCTAGGAAAAAAAGTTTCACAATGACGAACAGGCGAAAGTTTTTTTGAGCTATTGATGAAGTGAATATTTCGCCAACAAGCAACTTCTGCACATTATATTGAAATCGAAAGATTATCCGCGCTGAAGAATTGTTTTAACGTTCCCTGGCCATAAAGTTTTTGCCAAGCAAGCGTTCAGAATTTGCAATCCCCATTATTGTACAAATCCTGGATGTAATGACCATCCGCAGAGTTGAATACTTCTTTGTTCAGGAGTTGATTCTTCACATTTTACAGACGCCTGGACGGTTGTTCTTGATGTTTCGTGGACGTTGCGTTTATCTTTTATACCACCAAACGCCGGATTCTGTTCACCAGAAACAGACATTTCCAACATTTCTTGTCACCTTTTACAACAGCAGCAGACCTGAATGAAAATTAAAGAAGCGGTCTATAATGTTGGATTGGATTCAAAGAAGAGCAGAAGACCAATCCGAGAGCTGTAAATCTCTTGCTATTATAGAAATTCCAACGTCGCCACAGACATACTAGGCCAGTAAAGCTAACAACTTCCGCTCAAATTTATTTAGTAGCAAGCATTTAAAGTACCTACTTAATTTACGACGATTTATTGCATTTATTTCGTTTTCCGACAGAATATCAGTTAAAAATCACCAACAATCAATTAACGTTCTGATTGTTTTCTGTTGAACAAATTCCGCCATTTATTTAAAGAACTGCTGGATGATTTGTCCAATCAAATGTTGCGAAACAAATCTCCGGCAGCATGGCAATTTCTTTATCAGCGGAAGATTTAAAGCAACAGAAATACTCAATACACCTTAATGTTTGGTCTATTTATTTCTGTTTTAATAATCAGCCATTTTGATGCATTTATTTTCAATATTTCACCTGTTTCCTGTACTTGCTTGCACCGAAAATTTCCAACATTCAAATCCACAAATCACCACCAGCCATTCCACATACTGCGTCCAGTGCGCATGACGACCTACAACAAATGACATTTCCCAAACTGTCAGTGAACGCATATTCAGCAAACTGACAGCGAGCCAATTTGACATTTCTTCCGAAGTATTTTCAATTTTGCTACTGAAAAAGATTAATAAATTTAAATGTAAATATACAAAACATATATATTTCCGGTTTAAACATAAATTGTACTAATCCCAAATCCTCATTCCCACTTTCTCTGCCAATCGCCCAGCAGCTGACAAGGAAGAACCAACTAGAAAAAATACTTAAGGTCATTGTGTGGAAAAAAAAAGAACCTCATCGGTATTTTCATTGTTTTTATAAAATAAAAAGAAAACAAGTTAAACAATGACGACTGATATGTTAATGGCGCAAGACAATGCCGAGGGCACACCTTCGGAGACTCGAAATCAATTGGAACAGTTTATTATCCTTGCAAAGTCTGCGAAAGGCGCTGCCATCCTCGAGCTGATCAAACAAGTTCTCGAGGCACCGGGAATTTACGTGTTCGCTGAGCTGTTGGCTTTGCCAAATATAATTGAGGTGTGTAATTTAATCATTTGTTGATGTCCGATAGAATTGTGTTTAAATTTTGTGTGAATTTCCAGCTCCAGAATGGACCGAATGCGAAGTACTACAACACGCTCAACCTCTTCGCCTACGGTACATACAAACAGTATTCACAGAACCAATCCGATCACTTGGAGCTGAGTACGGCGATGAGGAAGAAGCTCCAGCACTTGACTATTGTATCGTTGGCGATTAAAAACAAATGCATCCCATACAGCGTTCTGCTGGAGGAGCTGGAGGTGGAGAATGTCAGGCACTTGGAAGACGTCATTATCGAAGCCATTTATGCCGGTGAGTGATTACGTTCAGTTCTTTAAAGTGTTGATGTATAAACTGAAGCGTGCGCTTTATTCCGTAATGCACTCCTTATAGTATTTTCCAGTTATTCTTTTCGTGGGTGGTTATAAATAAATGAGAAATGTGAAGTGTTTTTGCATGTGACTAAGGGCTTATAAGCTCTTTATTTGGAGATGAAATTGTTACCACTGTCCACAGTTGTTCGTTTGCGCAGTCTGTTGGCTAAAATTTTTGCTTTGAATTCGAATATTATTGACAATTATAGTCGACTGTTTTGTTCTGTGCTGCAGTTTCATTCTTTGAAGACAGCGCACAAGATGTCTAGAGTCCGGGGCTGGGAGTATAGAATGGCTGCAATAAATATGGAAGTTATGGAAGTTCGTTATTTCGTTCGCCGTCGTTAGCTCATTGAATCCTAGGTCATAATATTCAGTTCCATATTTTGCACGAAATATCGTATTTTTATGTAAGATTCCAAGATCTTATATAGGGTTCTCCAATAAGAAGTGTTATTTTCTTTAGCCCGCTATTTCGGTAGATGTCGCTTTTGAAGCTGTAATTTTTTGTCATTAGTAGAAATTTATTTGATTATTTTTTAATTAATAAAAATGGGACGATACGCGTTTCAACAACACATTGAAGTTATTAAAATTCACTATAAACATAGTAAGAATTTGGCAGAGACGGTTTGTTAAGGTAAACAATTTTTGGGTCGCCGTGAAGCACCTTGTCGAACCGCAATACAGAAATTGGTGGAAGAATTCGAGCTGTTGGGACAAGTTAGAGACGTGACGAAAAAAGCCAGTGGACGTCGCTCAAAAACAACTGAGAATATTGTTGCTGTATCCCAAAGTGTTGAAGAAACCTCAGGTTTATCCATTCCTCGTTGTTCTTTGGAATTGGGTATTCCACAAACGTTATTACATCGTATTTTGCATAAAGACTTGGTTCCTAAGGTCTTGAAATGCATGAAAATGATTCGGAATTTCATCGAAAAATCATCTTGACTGATGAGGCCCATTTCCACCTCGGTGGCTACGTCAATATGTGTTGCATATGGGGCTCGGAAAACCCAAAATTTATTGTTGCAAAGCCTCTCCATTTAATTAAATTAATTGTATGTACATAGAAGAATAAAATAAAAATTACTTCGAAAAATTGCGGCTAACCCCTTTTTGAGTTTGGTCAAAGAAATAGGTGTGTCTTCTTTTAATATCAATAAGTATGGTCCTTGTTAATATTTTTTCTTAAATTTAGTTTTTCGTTATTTTTATACTTATAGCATTAGTATCCTCTATAATTGTCCAAAACTTTTTTTAGTTTCCATGTGACATTGAGTCTATTAGCTTTTGCATACTGTCGAAGATATGGAATGCCACGCTTTTCCGACAATTGGTCCTTGTTTGAAAAATACAGACCACATACATTTTTTTTTTTGAGTTCGTCCTACACGTTGGGAGAATCGTCTCCATGGGACTGAGATCTAGGATTGACTTATCCATGAAATGCCAGGCACTTTTTTTGTCATGAAATCAATCTTTCACAAGACTCGCTCTATGTTATCCTGCTGAAAATTCTTTGCAGGGGCATGTTTACCTCGTCAAAATGCAAGCATAACATTGTCTAAAATTACCCCACATCAATATTTTGTCCTGGTGTCAATAATATGAAAAATATAGAGGGCAACATATCACGAAAAACAGCCCCACACTACGACATTTCCCAAACCATCTTTTACGGTTAGGGTAGGTGGTGTTCTTTTCTTTTTGGTGGCCTAGCGTTACGTTCAGATCCCAAAGAGAACAAATTGATTTAAATTTCGTCACTCCAAGGATGTTATACGGAAATTTGAGTTTTTTAAAATAAAATTTTGACACCATTTTTTTTTATGTAAGTGAATAAAATTGCCATCCAAGAAGGAGGTGCTTGATGATCGTAATTGAGTTTATTGCGCTGGCAAACTTCAAATTTACCATGAACTTTGATTACGATAGCTTGTTCTGTTTATTGTCGTTCGTGATTCATGATCACTCATTAGATGTTACAGTAATAAGAGAATAAAAGAAAATATATGGAATTACTTAGAACGACACCTACTGCCGCACTGGAGACATTACCTTACCTTCTGCCAGTAGACATGTACGGCCGACAAGCACCGCCATACAGGTGGTAAGGTTGAGGGCAATAAATTCGTGGTCTAATATTGGAACAGGTCACTCGACTATCTTGCGAGAGTTCGACTCCCTTTCATCGGTCACGGACTACACTCCTCCCCTCTTATTCGACAAAATATTTTCTTCCAACATCCTCCCAGATCAGACTGGTTGGAAGTTGCTTTGCTGGATGGTCCACTAAGATTCTTTACAGACAGATCTAAAACTGAGTCTGGAGTAGGAGCGGAGGTGTACTCTAATGGAATTAATGTAGAAATTTCCTTACGCCTCCCTGGTCACTGTAGCGTCAGGCCCAGATTTTGACGATCAAGGAAGCGCTAGCTTGGCTTAAAAACAATGTGATATCAAGCAGAGATATCATCATTTGTACTGACAATCAAGCTACAGTCAAATCCCTGGACTATGTTGCATTCATTTTTAAGACCGCCTTCAAGTGCCGCCAATCTGTAGAGGAGATGGCCCAGCACTTCAGTATTCACCTTGTCTGGGTGCCTGAGCATAGTTACATTCCATCATTGGCAGGCATACGACTTTCTGCTTTCCTCCCTCGAGAGGAAATGCTGACCATGCCCATCTCTACAACGAGACTTGCTATTAGGTTTCGCTCACTTGAAACAACCAATCTGAGGCAAAACATTACAACGTATCTCCATACGAAACAATTATGGCCATCACTGGATGTCAAACGGATAACCTGCCTTCTGCGGCTGATCAGACCAGCGATTAGGGCTATGATAGGCGTCATCACAGGGCACTGCGCAATTGGCAGGCATGCCAGCAGACTAGGAGTCCCTGCTGAAGATTTTTGTCGAAGTTGCAGAGGAAGAGGAATGCTTAATGCTTCGTAGACAAACACATCTCGGTGAAACTTCTTTGATAGCCTGACCGATCTGAGTTCCATCAGCATCGAACTCCACAGCTTTATACCAAGGTTCAATTGGCTTTAACGGGTAAGGCGTAATCTCATCCACAGTGTGACATCAGAATGGGCCTAATCTGACCAAAGTGAGACTGTGGGTTCTCTTCTGCAGCCGGCTCCATCAACCTAACCTAATCTGAATTCGAATTAAAATCGTACCAAGCGACATTTTTAACAAAATCTTTTATATGCTTACACTGAATCTACATAATCATTTAAACGTTTGAATATTTCCTGCGACAATTTACAGAGGAACCGAGTTTTAATGAAAGTGGCTTAAGTGTTTAGGATAAATTATGTACATACAATTTTATTTTTGCTATTAGCAAAACAATAGTGATAAGGGTTCCATATCTACCCAGTAGTCTTATGCTAGTCTAGTGCAGATAGTTTAATCGATATTATATTCGTAGTGACCTGTTTTAAATTATGGCAGTCGTCATCTTACTGTTATGCTTTAGCTGCTGCCTTATTTTCAAAGCTATCATTAAATGGATCTTGAACGACTCTTTCACGATATTCACTAGAACCTCTGAGATTTTCCTTCATACTCAAACTTTTGAACGCTGCAGTAATATATACCTTATCTGTTTTTGTTAAGTTGGTTGCTAAGACAGTTGTGTAAAAATTCGAATTGCCTTCGGATAGTACAAAGCAATTGGGGAAATCGGTGTTCATCTACTGAAAACACATAGAAAATGTAACGTGAACCCTTATACGTGTAACCACAAAAAGTTCATCAGTTTTAAAGTAATTTTGATGTTCGCAACCATATTGGCACAAAAGTTTCACTTCTTCGTACTGAAAGTCATTGCGTTGCAAGGAAACGTTAATCAAAAAAGCAATCGCTTACTTTTTGTTATCCAGACGAATGTTGCATTACACGATAAACGATATCCAACTACATGGCGCATTTCACGTGTCATAAGTTTTAGATTAAAAACAACCGACTTGCCGTCGTCAGTCGTAGTTTGCACGTAGTGTGTATTCCCCAACACGTAAACACGCTCTTCTTTAAGCGACCTAAAATTCACGCCTTCTCCAAGTATTTGTCGTAATCTAGCAAATCCTAAACACACATAACTTCTGGTGGCCAATACACAGCAACACATGTCGCATATCCCCTGCGTCCACTTGAAGCACTGAGCAAATATAAAAATAACATCCCCCAGTCCCCATCCCACCCGTCTGCGTGGTGGTGGTGGTGGTAGTGTTGATGGCTGTGGCACTGCTGGGGGTGGTCTCATCCGTGGATGGTAATCAAAGAGCCAACGAACTAACCACTATCCGTGGTCAAACACGCCCTAATATTGGGTAATTTGTGCAAATATTTATAAAATACGTTCCGAATTAATTTGTGTTTTCTCGTTTGTGTGTTTTTGTTGTTTTCTGTTTTTTTAGGGCATCAGCCTCGTGTGGATTTTCCATTAGAATTTTCTAATTCCACGAAGGCTCTAAGGTATCGGTACCATTAGCACAGTGTAATCTAAGAAATTCCCTAATCGTGTTTCAGTTTCATTAGAAAAACAGCCCAAAGGAATTCTTTGTGTAAATAAAATACTGTTTGTGTTCAGAATACTGTTATTTTTCCTCCTGTCGTATCTTGTGCTGTGTCTTTAAAGAGACGGAATTCCGCTCTTTTTTGTCGCTTCCTTAGAGAAAGTCTGTGGGTTAAAGTTGCGTATTGATTGGACGGTTGAATTGCGTGCATAGACCAAGAACACGTGTCCGGTTGGAATAGAGCACGGGCTTGTGCAGCATCCAACAGCTTGTTCCTTTTTTTATGAACTCGTTCATTCAACCTAATGGTGTTTCGTGTAAAGACTTTTGAAATAAAACTTTTATACGCGCTTATTCCGGACGGAGAAAGGGCAAATTGACTGCAACGCTAAATGGCATTACCCCCACTAAGCAAAGGCTACTAGCTATAAACGGTGTGTTTAGGGCCTAGGGCAATTCAAAGTAAGTGCTTAACGTTTGCGCTAATGGCGATCATATGAACTTGTATCACGTTTAAATGAACGTTGGGTTTTATTCGTGTTAAGTTGAGTTGAACGGAAAAGGACTCTAGGGGACTGTAAGAGGCAAACTTGATGAGTGGTTCTTAATCAGTGTTTGTTCTGTTCTTCTGCTTTTTTTCTTGGTTGAGGAGTTTGCTTAGCTTCATTTAGTATCTTTTAACTTTTAGGACACAGTCTTTTAAAGTTATACGATATTCATGGATGGAAGGTTTGTTTTTAGCGAAGACTTAACTTAAACCGAATAGACGTCATCTTTTCAATTCAAATTGTTTACTTTTCTATACTTCGTTTAAAAATCCTCGTTGATATGTACAACTCAAAGCCCTGTGCACACATGCGATTTTTTACGCGGCAGGACCGCTTAAGCGTCATTCGCTACTCACAAATCAATTGACCGGTGCACACAAGTGGGCGATGGCGCTCAATTGATTTGTAAGTAGTGTATGACGCTCAGGCGGTGACGCCGCGTCAAAAAAAACCTCTGTGTCATTCGTCATTCCGAGCCCAAGGCATACTATAACTTAAAGTTTTATAATTTATAATCTAATCCACTCCCTTAATTCTTTTGAAGCCCAATTCAGCTGATATTTAGAAGATTTACAAATATGTCACACGAGTTTTGGCGCGGGTACATCGCGTACATTATATCTTCCTTCCGCCTTTTTGTCTTTTGAATTTTCCGGCTATGTACAAAGCGCTACAGAGCTCGTATCCAAACTAATCATGTATAGCGTCGTTTTGTAGGTTATGTCAAGACCTTTTCAAATGATGTATTGCCAGACACGACTCTGTAGCGCTTTGTACATAGCCGGAAAAATCAAAAGACAAAAAGGCGAAAGGGATATATTTGACAACCTAATATTCCATTTCTGTGGCATGAAAAAAATTATTTAACGCTTGAACAGCGTTAAAGGACATTTTCAAAGTCATTTTTCAAGTGCATGAAGTTGAAATAGTTCGACTTCTAGAAAATAATCGTATGAGGCACCAATCTCAGCAAGTTTCTAAAAAGAAAAATCATAAGATTAATTTGCCGCTTGAGAGGCGAACTTAATCTCATTCTCATCGTGAGCGCTCAACGGAGAATATTGCAGTTGTCCCCAAAAGTATGCATTTATTCAAAGATGACAACGGGTTTTCCGTTAAAGACTCTGTTGCTATTGTGATTGGTTAGCTTACTTATAAGTGATGCTTTGTGTGGCATTGAATGGAGTGAACAGTTTTTTGAACAGATTGAGGAGGGAAACACTAAGCAAAAACATTTCTTTAATTTTATTTTTATATTTTTTTATATTTTTTCGGCATAATTGACCTTGTCAGTCGGCTGGAGTAATAATATTGTAGGAAGATCTGTATCATAAGTCCAGAGGACCTTGTGAACCTGCTCTACTGCAAGGGACGAGATGAATTTCTTTTTTCCATTTTTTTTAATTTTACTAAACAAAATAAACATATCTACAAGCATAACACATTTTCCTTCAAAAAAAGAAAACAAATTCGTAAGACACATATCGAGAAATCATCGCGACGGATTTAAGGCAAACCCTATCTTTTAGCATAAAAGGAGTCCAAAAATGTACTGTCTATAAGGTCAGCGCTTGTCAATCGAGAACTTCGATTTGATTGCTTGCTTTTATGTTTTGAGTTGTTGTTGTAATGGGATTTGCTCTTTCCCCAAAGGAATCCTAACCTAATTATTATGTCCACATATTTAAACCAATTCAAAATTGAATCATTTTTAAAGGATATCAACTAAAAACACATTCCCAGACAGCTGCAATGTTCCTACCAAATTGTCTCGTTGGGATGCTTTAGGTTAGGTTAGGTTAAAGTGGCTGGTTGGGGCTTTTTTGAGGCCCAGCTACACTTAGGCCAGACTAGGCCCATTGTGATACCACAATGCAGAAATCTATTCTGCACCCAAATGGAAATAATTAAAGCTTCTTTTGAAATTGCGGATCTAATTGATGCTGATTTTACTCAGATCGCTCAGACTGTCAAGGAAGTGCTTGCCCAGATGAGTTCTTCTACGGAGCGCCAAGGCCTCGCATGAAAATAAGAGATGGAAGATAGTTTCCTCCTTCTCTTCATCCTGGCAACTTCTGCAAAGTCATTGGCAGAGACACCAAGTCCGCTGGCATGTCTGCCGATAGTGCAGTGGCTCGTAATGACGCCTATAATGACCCTAATCGCCGGTCTGTCCATCCGAAGGAGGCAAGTAGTGCATTTGCCTTCTTGCCACCTGTGATTGGTGGTCTTAAGGCTATGAAATTTGGTTGTAGCTAGTGGCATGGGCGGTAATTCTCTTCGGGATTGTAATGGAATTGTGGTCTCATGCCTGGCGAGTGCGTCATCTTGGCAACTACTCTGAATGTCACTGTGCTCAGGCACCCACATGAGGTGAGAATATTGAAGTGCTGAGCCATCTCATCCAGAGATTGGCGGCATTTAAGGGCGGTCTTAGAGTCGAGGGATTTAATTGCGGCTTGACTGTCTGAACAAATGATAATATCCCTTCCATCTTTTCGTTATATCTTCTTTCGGGCTCATTATTCAACCATCCAAAATTTGTTTGGACTTAAGATAACTCTATTAGCGACACTTTTTGATCTTTTTTAATGCAACAATGATCAACTTATATATACAAGAAAATAATATACATAATAATACATAATAATACAAACATGTTAAGCAAACATTATAAGTGGTCACAGAATTAGTACATTATGAATTAATTTTAAAAGTATGCATTAGAATTACCTTTTTTTTTTAATATTTGATGGATTCCCTTTCTGTCCCTTCATCGACATCGATGAATAAGAATGCTGTTTTATCTTTCGTCGACTGCAAATCAAAGCTTTGTTAAATTGAACGTGATGCTAAAACATCGTTCTACAGGTTTTCTTTTAGATTAAGGTCAAGACTTGCTTAGGCCATGACCGAACTTTATTTTGGCGATCACTAAAGGACTGATTCACCAATCGGGAAGAGCGCTTAGGATCATCACAAAGCAAAAATGTCCATGATAGCAATAAAGTGTCGCCTTAAATGCCTTCATATAATCCTCCAATATTCTTTTACATTAATACTAGTCCAATCGTTGCTCTGTTTTCACAATAGGCACAATACCGTGCCATCAAAAGGCAACCCACACCATATACACCCTCCACCGTGTTTCACAGTTTTTGCTGCGTAGCGTCACTCTATAAAGCTAATAATTCTATGTTCGACACGGTACGTGGATAAAGTATTTTACTTAATGCACCAATTTCAAAAGTTTGCTGTTTAAAAAAGACACGTATGCATTGCAAGAGACAATGTAAAGTCTAAATGAGAATGTGACATCATATGCCCCAAATCGATTAGAACCACCACAAGAGTTACCCCTAAATCTGATTCCTTCCTATTTTTTCCACTTGTTTGCATCTATGGATCAGGTACTTACTGAGCAATCTATTGAATGGGTGGAAAAATGACTCAATAATTTTTTCACAGCAAGAGCGAAAGAGGTGGTATTTACAAAATTTTTCGAGGATCTATTACAAGCGGTGGAGCACACTTAAAATATTGCTCTTTTATTTATTCTTCCTAATCAAGACAGCTCTCAGTAAAAAAAGTCAGCATTTCGTGTCTATTAATTTCATAGTTTTGTTAAGAAGAACAGGGGGCTTACCTCTTGTGCTACTTTGGCTCTTATGTATCGCTCCATCATTTTAAGTTCCACTAAAACAGAACCAGTTTTAAAGAATTTAAAAAAATTCTAAGAACGTTGTTTTGACAACCACTTGGGTGTCTTATTGCCAATAAAGCGATTGCGAGCTTCTTTGAGCTGAAAACAACCAAAGCAACGTTTGCGATGTTAGATACTTAATCCTCTTGTTGCCAAACAGCGCACGGGCAAAGAAGAGTACGCCGGTAGAAGTTTATCCTGCTTAATTTCTATCTCCACTTTTACGTACGAAACAAAGCTGCTTATCCACACATATGAAAAATTAAAAACTCTCTCAACGTGGTCTCTGCTTCTGTCCATATTCCGGTAATTTATTAATTTATCCCATAGCTTAGGGCATGCTTTTACCTTCACCGCTTCTAAAATCCCAATCACCAGAAAAATTTCAATTATTAGTCCTCTTTGATGTACGGTGCCTCTTACCATGCATGTCAATGACAATAATGCACTTTTCTCTCCTCAAAAGAAGATTATTGCATCCCCTCTTCTGGCTGTATGTGTACTATGTGCCTGCCCTTTTACGTAACTCATAATTTTGGATAAAATCAGTTGATGACCTGCATACCATCCATGCACGGTATTAGATTTTTACGATCAATAAATTCCAATTGCTCATCGACTATGACTTTGAAATAAAGGATTACGGTTTAAAGTGAGGATGGTCTGGTTATCTGCAAGTGAAATGCAATGTTTTTCTAGTGCTCGTAAAGGACTCCTCAGAATTGTGTGCCAAAGACATGGTAAGAGAAGTATGTGAAAAGATTCACTAATTAAATTGGGTGGTGGTGGGTAGATTGATGCTTCCGCATATTTTCACTGAGCTTGTGACAAAGTAATAGATTTTGGTTTTTATTGTTGGTCCTGTGAATGCGCTCGATTTTCACAAAATTTGATATTAAAAATGAAAACAGGGAAAAGGGGGAAAATGTGTAATTGGTTTATTTTGCATTTGAGGGGGTCTGAGCGATGGTCTATTGAATGGGAATTAGTTGAGATGTGTGCTTCGTTGGAATTTATTGCTTTACAAGTAAATAGCTATTTGAAAATGAGTACCAAAATTATAAAATTGGGTCCTTTGACAGATGTTTGTGTATTGGCAAAATTTGTTTTATATTACTAATTCTTGTTTCATAATGTGGAAATATGCTACTCTATAAAGGAGACACCTCCTTAGGGACAATTTAAAAGCTTGCGCTAATTTTTTTTTACGGGCCAACAAAACACGCTGCAAACGATTTTGTGGTACAACTGATACAGGCACCGTTCCTAATTTTCTGTGGTACACTTCCTTGTTTTGAATTTCACTTCACGTGAATTCCGGAAATACAAGTGAATACTGTTTCACAAAAAAAGATGTTTGTGAAATGCTCCTTCAAAAATTCCGCCCATATAAAAATAAAACATATCTATTCCACCTTTGGTTTAGTGGTTCAAAAATGACTTCAAAGTGAATTGAAAAAGTAAGAATTCAATCGGAATGCAGAACACGCTACTTTATTAAGTGTGAAGTTAAGTGTAGCTTTCAATTCACTTTCACAAGGAATGTAGAACATGAGGAATAATTATTAACCTTCCAACAAATGAGCCGTTTAGTGTACAAATCAATTAACTTCACTTTTTGAATTATATTAAATGAAAGTTTCAAAGCACATAATTTAGTCTTAACTTTTCAAAATATAATAACTTAGTGGAGTATAGCGGCGGAGAATAACAATTAACATCATTAAATGACAAAGCTATGTTGGCCGTTTGGTATTAGTTAGTACAAATCGTAAAATGAAATTTCATTAAAATATCTGTATTCCAACTCCAATAAAATTGAGTCAAGCGGTTTTATCTTGTACAAATGTCTCAAACAATCAGAATCAAAAGAAAGTGTACACCCATGTATCGTTGCTAAGACTCATAAAATGGGTTCTGGTACCCTGATTTTAAAATTTGTCTAGTTTTGAAAAGATTTCTTTATTCTCTAAAAGTTTTCAAAAGAATTTTAACAATAGATTCAAAAGCAAAAACTTAACAGTAAGATGTCTAAGGAATGTTTGCTTTTCGGATTCTAGGCAAACGAATGTACGCTTACTAGGCTTTAATCTGATTAGTAATTTGTGGGAATATTTTGATAAGTAGGACCCTAAGCGGTAAATTATAAGAAACATATCTTTTACGTTGATTTTAGTGGATTAATGGCATTAAATTCTTGTCGAATTGTGCGTAGAATAATTGCTAAAATATTTTAGACCCAAAAAGATAGTAGCCTTTTTGTATATAACCTCTTATAAGTTTGAACTCATTTTAATTTGAAATGTTTCTATGCTTCGTTACGTTTCAAATTAGGAGTCGAGGATCGACTGTAGTTTTTTTTATTTACACTCATCCCTTGTTTTACGCGGTCTCGTCTTGCGAGGTTTCGTCCTTGCGCGATTTTCAAATATCTACCCAAATTCGATTTATGCGACTTTGCTATGCTCGAAATAACGTTTTTTCTTCAAAAAGTCATGGCCCACTATGATTTTCTGTTAAAAATACATCCAAATACGCTCATAAATCGTTTTACGGGGTTTCGGTTTACACGAAACTTTTAATTCCCCTAAGCCCCGCGCAAAGCGAGGGATGAGTGTATTTTAATGTTAAATAAATATTTTTAAATCGTTGCCTTCTTTCTTTTCAATCTCCAACTGTAGGACTCGGGATTGTTTTGTTGAACATTTAGTTTGCGAGCTAAATGTGGGGCCGCTCTTATTTGCCTATCTCTTTGAATTTTCCTTTCTTTTTATTTTCTTGAAACTTGTGAATGATTTTCTAGTCTTGAAGTACAACACTCCTAATAGCACCCACCACTTGTAAAATGTTAGATATTCAAAGACCTTTTAGTTAAAGTTAGCGGTCAAGGGGGGTGTTCGTATCGGCTTTTAGCTTATGTAAAAGAAACAAAAATGTTTACTTAATGATTTTGATATTCATAGTGCGTATTCCTGCCACTAAAAAAATTCTTAAGTTTCTTAATTTTTTTCAGACATTCCCATTGGGATATTTTTGCTTAAACTTGCCTAATAAATAAATCGTGGTATTTGTAATAAAATCAAATTATTTTACCATGTGATATTATAAATATTAGGCTGTCAAATATCTCCCTTCCGCCTTTTTGTCTTTTGAATTTTCCGGCTATGTACAAAGCGCTACAGAGCTCGTATCAAAACTAATCATGCATAGTGTCGTTTTGTAGGTTATGTCAAGACCTTTCAAATTATGTATTGCCAGATACGAGCTTTGTAGCGCTTTGTACATAGCTGGAAAATTCAAAAGACAAAAAGGCTGAAGGGAGATATTTGACAACCTAATATTTGTTTCATGACATTCCGTATCTTTGCTTCCGCTATCACTGGGTACGCCTAATACCAATAAACATCTTACGCGGCAACCGCCAAATTATTGTAAGCGATATTTTAAGCAAAAATTAGTTAATAATCCAGTTCTGATTGTTTATTCGAGTGTGTGTTGTGATGATAAATAATCAAAGTTGTCCGCCAAAAAGAGACTTACTACTACTATTAAGCTCATGGATTTTTGATCAAGAATAACAAAAAATTTGCTTAATTAGTAGAAAATCAAGACCAGGAGCAAGAGTCTTAGAAATAAGCACTCAAATGCAACAATAGTTAGCCGACCGGAAAGTTTCGTCATTCTCAATGATGACATTTGATGCGAGTTTCTGAAATAAGGTTCGAAGATAATCTCAAAATCATCAAGTTATTTAGTTGCACGTTTTGTCTACGAATTTCCTTAAGTGATTTGTGGCTACCACCCAATGGACTAATAGTCGATTTCAATCAAATGAAGCTATTAACCATTGTTCCTATTGTTCCCTCCTTGATTGGGGTGAGGGATAGCACAGTAATTCACTCTGAACATTGATATGTCTTGGCCGCCTTTGACATACATTCACTTGAAATCTGCTAAAATCAGTTTGGTCTCACTTTACAAAATTGTTTCCCACACCTCTGATTCTGTCTTAGCCACAAGGCAACTCCATCCTTCACGTCTCTGTACTCTGCTCGGATTAAAAGCATACGAACAACGATTTCAGCAAAGACAAGTAGATTTCATTGAAAAGCTTTGGCTTTAGCTCTCCCTCCCTTTTCACAGCAGTCAGTCATGATTCGCAATGAATCATCAAACAGGATTTCAACAAACTTTATTATCCAGGAGAGAGAATCAGGATCAACGTAAACCAATAAAGTAGCAACACACATCCTCACGCCCGAGCTGAACAAATAAAACCATGTGTTCTATCCAACAATGATGCTCTGTTTAAATGAATTACATTTATTCACCCCCTGGATTGATGGTGTAACCTCATTTGCATACGAATTCCTTTTCAATTAGAGTTTCAATTTGTTAAGAGGCCTGCAGTTAAGTAATTGAAACCCTATGGTGGAATGCCTGGCTTGTGTTTCTCGAAACGTGAGTGGAGTTTGTTGGCCGCCTTTCAATTATCGTAATTTAAACATTGACTTTTGAGTGAGTTTCTAAGGCTTTGAGGCCACATTGACCTTTGCATGATGAATTAGGAAAGGGATTTCATGGCGGGCTACTATGGCAGAGAGGGGAAATGTTAATTAAAATTATTTTTGCGTATTTTTTTATGAGGGAGAAATTAAAGTTGTTCGTATCACTACGTAGACATCTTTTCAGGTGAAATATATATACTTTTTTACTGTCTGCAAGCGCGTGCTTAACGAGGTTGAGACTTTACTTTATCGTTGTGAAATGCGAGGAATGCCTATCGGAGTCATGAAATCTCGTTTGAATCAGTGTTTCTTTTGGGGAAAGCTATGCAGTCAAATCGTCTAGACGGATAATATAAAAAAAGGAAAATAAAAAATGCGACGGATGAAGTCAAGTCCCGGAGAAGTGTGTGAAATTTCGCAGGTGACATTGAGAAAGAAAGGAATGCGGGAGGATACTTTTAGTTCGATGTTTGCTTCCAGTTGGTTGCGCTCAATTCTGATGTTTATCGAATGTTTCTTCACATGATTTAGTGAGTGGGAGATTGAGACTATGGCTTGCCGAAGGGATGATTCGGCTTGTCTGTGAGATTGAGTGGCGTGTTCAACTTTGGCGGAGTTTAGTGCACATCAAAATGTCTAGCTGCCTGCCGCATTCATCTTCGACTTCTGATGGGTGTCAGGAATACAACTAGAGATGGAGATGGTCAAAACGTCGACTACCGTAGGGCGTATCACATTCCACATTGGAGTAGAGGAAGTCCGGTGTTCGGGTGGGAAATAGTCTTAAATGTTGTGGACTCTCTTAAATTTTTTTTTTTTCTCTCTTAAATTTTTTTTTTTTTCTGCCATATAAAACTACATTCAAGCTTCAAGTATTGTCGATTTTTTCCCCGCTCAAGTACCATGTATGTAAGTATTGTTGAGAATGTTATTTTTTACGATTATCCTGTGCCGGGCATCCTGTGGTATCCTATAGTAGTAGATACTACTACTACTAGTAGTAGTATTCCTTTTCTTTTGGTTGCCTAACGTTACGTTCCATTTTTTACTCCTTCCAGTCCGTTCCAACTTTTTTGGTCCATGGCAAACAAAGGGCACACAATTTTTTTTTGACCAGTATAAAAATGTCAAACAGCTAAATCCCATTGGTAACTGTTGAAGCGAAATAATTTTAAAAGCTATCACTTCTACAGACGTCCTTGTCAATGTATCATTTTAACCTGTCCTAACCGGCTTACCTCAATTAACCTTTTACGATACGGAGAACTAAAAATTTATTACCAAGCCCAAGATTAAACGTGGAAGTGTTACTTACTCCTCTCCAGCTAATGGTTGGCCTACTATGCACGCAAGAAAAGATCACAACACGGTTTTCGGAAGGTATTCTTTATCTATTTTTTTTTTAATGCTGCGAACACTTTATAAATCAAAGAAATCTTAAGGTAACTCACAAGACGCTGTTATTTACTCCTTTAGAACGATAAATCAGATCCTAATGGCCAAAGTAGATACAGTAGATTATAATCCAAGTTCGCCTGAAATTGTGCTGCAATGTTTGAAATTCCTTGTCGGTAGCCATGAATCTCGGTTATTACTTCCTCTTTCACGGTCATCGCTCACTCGCAATAGAAGTAAAAGACTGAAAAAGAATGCAAATGCATGTTTGGCGTGTGGCCTGCATAAATTAAGTCCTGCTTCAGAGACATTGGTGGATATTTCTTTTCTAGTTTGGCAATATAAAAAGTCACGCATCTTGAATTATGTCTGGAAGTGCGTTGTTTGTCAGAATTTCTTTTTCTACGTCGTGTTGTAGTCCTGTGCACATGAAAGAGGTTATGTATAAGTCGCAATTTTTTTTCTGTGCCACGCATGGTGGTCTAAGACTTAAGCTCATCCTGGCTGAGTATTGTCAGTTAAGCAGTCGGAAATCGTCATTGTTCTGCATGGAACACTATTCGTTGGCTGACTCATTGAAAAAAAGCAAATACGAATGATCAAATTGAAGAAGTGCCAAAACCCAAAACAATTCAAAAATTATTATTATTTTTAAAACGTTATTAATCAGTAATAAATAACATAACTAATCTTAAATTACGGCATCAGCTACCAGGGCTCTGGCCTAAAGTTCAAAAATGGAGCATATTTCTCGTTGAAACCACCAAAATTGTTTTTTACTTTTTTTTTAAATTTGTTGTGGACAAAAAACATAAGCTAGAGTATAATAAACACGTTTTGCTTTCTGCTATAGTTCAGAGTTCTGTTCTGGATCCAACTTTCAGAGCGAACTTTTTCAGCAGTTCATTGAATTTTTGATATTTAATTAAGACAATTGTATTGACCCAAAGTGAGTGTTCAATTTTCTGAGAATCAGTACACATAGTAAATTTTTTTTTTAAAGAATTGCTGCGAGTTATAAACGATGGTGCGGTAGATGCAACAGTGCTGGATTTGTTTTTTATGCTTCCATTCCATAAAGTGAACATTTTTTGGGATAACCGCAATCAATTTTTAATTGGGGCGATGTAGTTAAATTGTACGTAACGGATAAAAGGAGTTATATATTTCCGCGGTAGAATAAATGGATGAACAACATTGGGAATAAAATTTGACCCGAAAATGGACAACATAAATGTTGCGAAAGCAGAGAAAATAAAAAAAAAATTGAAGCGAAATCAATTGCAAGAGATATATGAAGGTTTTTGAAAGAAAGTTCGGGAGACTGGCTTATTGATTGACCGGATCGGAATATGAGTTCAATGAGGAAGACGTCGATTTTGCTGAAATTGTGTGAACAAAATTATACTCACTTTCATTCAGCAACTTTTCGAATATTTTGGTGAAAATACGATATTGCAAGAATTAAGGGAAACAAACAATTTTATTTTAAATACTCATCATCTTTTTTAAAAATCCACGTATAGTTGTTTTTCGAAGTCGTAATTTTAGCGTGTATCCTCGTTTCCTATCTTTTACTTTTAATCATAGACGCTTTGTTTTTCTAACATAGTACTGCTTTCCGGAAAAGCCAAAAAATTCGTTGGCTTTTTAAAAAATCTTTTGGGTAACTTTATTGATTAATCGCAAGCTTCTTGGTGAATATTTCGCACATATCTTGTACTTGGATGTACAACTCAAAAGACGTGATAAAGATGTACTTGACTGAACGTTTTGACTTTCTTTTCCGCCTGGCCTCTTATTGCCTCAATGCATTTGAGAATGGGAACTTTTCCTTCGAAAACTTCCAGACAAGACCTGCCAATTTGTTCACTCATCACGCACATGCAAGGCGACTCAACTCTACTCTCGCTGATTTTTTTTTCTTTTATATTTTTGCCTAATTAATTTTAACCAAGCAGCACCAAACTTCCGGGGCATAAGTTTTCCACCATAAACTTGATGTTAAAACTTTAAGTTGATTTCGAAAAACCATTCGGGTTTCCACTCAATGATCATTACCGCCCTGAGCCGGCCCTCCAGAGCCGTACACCAAATTTACCACATCAAATTGATAACAAGTACTTTTCGTTCTCGCCGACTAACACGAGAAGTGGTTCTGCACTTTGAATTTGAATTCAAAAAAGTCCTTCAGATGGGATGAATCCCAACCACTTTTACTTTAAACTGTGGGACTAAACCAAGTGGGAGTAATCCACAGTTTTGAAGATGATTCCGAGCTCTCGAGGTTGTGTTCTGTGAATAGTTCTTGGATTAAGCACAATTTATGCCGCGTAGAACGTCACGAGAACACACATGAAAAAGCTGGAAAGTGGAGAGACGCACACGCACATAGAATCCTGTTGTCGGCGGTTAAATTGGCGTCTGTCTAATGCTCCGGGTGATAAAAGTGGCTGCAGAAATGGCACTTGTTGTGGTGCATTTACAATCCTGCGGAAAACTTTATCGGAGTAAGTCGTGCAATTTATTAGGTTCATGGGTTTTTCTAGTCTTCTGCCGGTGTGGAGGGTTGATTTTGGAAGCACACAGAGGTGGAGGATGACTGCTTATTAGGGGAAACTTTTAATTACCTGGTATGACTGGCATGACTGGCATGGCAGCGACAGGGTACGGAGGTTGACTGTGTTTGTGAAATTCTTGATTTCTATTAATTAGAAAATCGTTTGATGATGGCTGGTGGCATTATTTTTGGTAATTTGAATGCAAATGAGATCTGTAGTTGAACTTTCAAGAGAGAGAGAGAGAGAGAGAGAAAGACTTGATGGCGGCAGTTGTATCTGACTTTTGAGTATTTGCTTTTTCGGGCTTTTTTCGGGGATAGTTAAATTTAACTCTGCCCTCTGATGTTGGGCTGTAAAGTGGTTCTGTTTGAGACACTGGCGTCTATCAGCCTGCAGCAACTAGCTTCCATTTAATTGGATAAATTTTTTTGCTGTGTTGGGAGATGGGGTTATGATGTTTTTAGTGAGGTAGGGTTAATGAAATTTGTGCACGGAGTCACTGTGGTATCAAATTTTTTAGTGTTGAAATAAAATTAGAATTTGTTGAATGCCGAATGAATTCGGCAGAAATAGGGACGAGAAATAATATTTCCAAGCCCCAAAGCGAATTACTCCCTTTGATCTAACCGCTAAAAGGCTTGAAAAATATATTCCAGTGTAGAAAAGAGCGTAGTAGCCTTAGCCCTAGAAGGCCTGCTGTCTCTTCCTCTTGTATTTTAAGGGGAGCAGTTAGTACAAAGCTCTGACATACCATTGCAGTTCTTGTCGAGAAACCAAAAGCCCTTGTTAGAAAATTGATTTTATTTAGATTTTAAACTTGACCAAGAGAAGAATCTACCAAAAGAGTACTGAGTATAATGTATTTTCTGTTTCTGGCTATGTTCCGGAAATCTAATAGCAAAAAGAGCAAAACATCTTTTATTCATTTCCTATACTCCATATACTACTTTAGAATCAATCGACTTCTTGCCAATTTGCTTAAAGATTCCGAGCTCTGACAATAAATGTATACAAAAAGTACGAAATTTAAAACAACTCTGTTAAATGAAATCAAGCAGGAATTACTTCTGACATGTATTCTTATTCCTAAACATAAGACCTTGAGAAACGTCTCGAAGCTCGAAAAATGTTCGATGAATTTAAACCTGTTTAAAAATTGACATCACTGAATGTAGAAGCCGAACTCTCTTGATCAGTTTTCATATTGTACAATATAAGCGTAAAAATGCTCCTAATCTTCTCAAATAATACGGATAAGGAGCAACTATTCTTTTTCTTACAATTTAGCAATTTTGCGATTTTCCATGTAATACGAAGTAATACTGTTTCTTCAATCACTCTTCTCCGACCTTTAATGTGTATTTGAGCCTTAGTTATATCAAAGAACTTTTTTAGCTGTCATTTCCTAGTTTCCGTAACAGTTTATGTATCCTACAGAAATCTAATATTTCAGAGGCAGTTCCTTATATTTTAATAAAAGACCCCAAATAAATTTATAGAAAAGCAAATTCAAAGTTCTCACCGCATATGTGGTTAGACGTTGTCTTTAGTTCAGGTAATTACTCTTTGGCAACAAAAAAGGAATACACAACATTTCTCTCAGATCTGCATTCATACAAGAAATGTGTATGGTCTTATAGGAAGAAAAACTTCTCTTAATTCTCATCAGTAAACAGCATCGGTGCCTAAGCATCCTAGCCACATCCAGATTTGACTACCTAGCTTCATCCTCCTTGATTGTCTCGATTATATTTTCATACACATTGGCAACCTTTGGAATGTTTGTTCATTACACTCACATGTTATCACTGAAGTAATCCTTTCTCAACTTGATGTAATTAAAACTCAACCCCAACCCGTTCCCTTTGCAATTCTAATTCCTTCTCTGCAGTTCTTCGAAATCTTTGAATCCCTGCACAAACTCTGACCAATGAAAACTTTCCACTCATAAAGACACATCTTGCTTAAACAAAAATCCTCTTCTCAGAATCCTTCCCAGTCCTCAAAACGAACTTTTCTATCCACCTACAGTTTTCCTTTATTCACTTAATGACTTTCCCTTTTATCGGCTCAGAAAAAATCTCCAGATATCAATCACTAAGAAATTTGAAAGACATTTTTTTTTCATTCCTTCTTCCATTACAGCAAATTCCATGACAGAGTTTTAAATGCGTATTTGCGTCTGTCATCCATCTAAATTACAAAAAAAAACCGAATGACAACTTGTATTTGTACAAAATCTTATTCGTAGCATCAAACTTAGAGAAAATTAATCATCGGTCTTTCTTTTTTTTTGTGCTACAACTGACATCATTGATATGTTTTCCATTTAGATCACAAGAAAAAAAATAAAACTTCGAAACAAAAGAAAACTTTTCCTTTTGTGTCCTGTGGTGTTAAGGATAGAACGTATCTCTCTGTGTCGGGTACATTTTCATTTAAATTGACTTTAAATACCCGGAGCTTTTTTGGAAGACGTAAACGTACATCGAATTGATTTTGTCTGTGACAAGTGTCACATTCTTTGGAAACGTGTAAAAGGTGCGCCATTTTGAGGAACTTGATATTCAGTACTCGTATTGGCTGGGAAGGTGTTTTGAATAATTAGTTTTGTTTTCGTGTGGTGCTGTGGGGGTTTTGTAGAGGAGTGAAACTGCCTGCTGTGCAAGAGATTCTGGAGTTGTTCGGGCTTTAATATGAGCCTTAGAGGCAGGTTGTAATCCAACAACAGCTTCTGCATCTGGTAACTTAGACTATGGAGGACCCATATTGTTCTGAGGTTGGTGACTCAGAGCGATTTTATTGCAGAAAAGGAAAAGCACCTTATTTCCCTTATTTATAAAAGGACCATAAAAGACACTTTCTTTCCTTCACTTTATAATTTATAATTTTTATTTATAAAAGGAACACTTTCCTTCCTTTACTTTATACTTTTACTTTACTTGTTTAAATTCAGTAATCAATTAATCTTAAGACCTTGAATTTTCATCTCGGTCACCTCGGTCAGCTGGCAATGTACATACAACGTCAAACAGCTGTTTTCTTTACACATAATTGAGTGAGGTATTTGACCCAATTCATATTTTACATTCTCAAATGAGTGGAAGACTCCAATACAAACATAGAATTACATGTATAACACTTTACATGAAAATTGATTTTGCAATGTTAGACAGAGATAGACATGGAGGATGTCATATCTCCCTCACTTTTGACAATTAATTGATTTCTGTGCCATCTTCGTAACTTCCTGGAATACGCGTGGTTGTCTTTTATGTTGTGATGCAACACATATCATTGTCAGCATATTGGGGGTTTAGTTCATTCGTCATGCCTTTTTCAAATGAGAGTTCAAATTCCGAACTAAGGCTTCGAATAAGATTAAGATTGTTATAAAAATGTTTAATGTTGTGCTCTTATAATTCAATCATAATACATGACTGTCAAAGTGTCAATTGATCTAGAGAAAAAATTATCTAGACAAGACTTGCATGGTCTTAAAGCCTTGACGCAGAAACACGATGGGGGCTTTAACTGACATATTGCACAGATGAAGAGATTCGAACTGGACGTAAATTCGATCTAAACTTGATTTCGAAAGACGAGTTATCTTCAATAGTAGGCAAAAGATCTGTATGACATAAATAGACCGTCGCAACCATTGGTAAAATGTTCCAAATCGGGACTTTTATGCAGGAGAAATCTTAAAAAGAGATGATGTGAAATCATGAAAAAAATTGACTGTGTTCGTCAATGTCATCAGCGTATGCTAGTACCTACTTTTGGAAAATCGTGCCTCGAGTGTTGGCTTGTGAGTTCCGCACATCGCCCTCTCTCGGTGAGTTCGTTACCGACCTTAATGGAGCAAAGAGAGTTATCGTCATCCTTTGTGGTGGGTATTGATTTGCATTTCTTGGGTCTTTTCTAGGATTTACCGAAGTGTGTAAATTTGGTCGACTGTGGATTTCACTGACCTATCAAATCGGTGACGAACGGTTTCAGACGCTCACACAAAACGGCAGAGAAGATCTTACACGCGATGTTAAAGAAACTGATGCGTTGATAGTTTGGGTCTGCTTTCTTGAGGTTCGGGCAAACGATACTGAGGTTCCACTCGGGCATGTTTTCCTCTGACCATATCTTACAGATGAGATGGTGCATGTGCCATACCCGACCATCTCCAACTGCTTTAAGGAACTTTGCGGATAGTCTTCCAGGACCAGCAGCTTTGTTGGGCTTCAGCCTCAATATTTTTATCTTGACGTTGTCCAGATCGGGGGGCGGTATTTCATTCTATCACCGTCCTGGGTACTCCACCTCGGGGTAGTGGGATATTTGGGTCTTCTTCGCCGTTTAGCAGACTGCAAACATGTTCTTTCCAAATCCTCAGCATCGACTGCGATTCAACTACCAGTTGTCTATTTTCATCCCGGCTTCCGTCCGAACCTTTAGACCTTGGATTAAATGTTTTACCCTTTCGTCATTCCTGTTGTAATACCTTTCCATCTCTTCGCTTCTCGTACTCTTTCTTTTTCCTTTTTAGAAGCGACTTCCCGTCTTTTCTGTTCACAGAGTTCATGAACAGCTCTCATACTTAGACGAAGCGTCTTGCTTTGCTGCTTGCGTATAATCACTATCACATATTTTGATCGACCTATTCCTTTGGTTTTGTCTCCTTCGATTACTTTTCTGGCTCTAAATTCAAATGACTGTTTGACCTTTTCGTTGCTCACATTCAGATTTAACCAGTAATTTTCTGGAAACATGACGATATAAAATTCGGGGTTCTTCATTCAAATCGAACATACAATTTTCCATGGCTTAGTAGGAATATAGACCAATCTCACGCCACTGCAGTGCAGTTGCTTTTCATCGAAAGCAAAAAGAATAATTTTTCGACCTTTTGTTACGTGCGCTGATGCTATTACATTCAAAAGTACAGTACTTAGCCATGTGAGTTCTCCGCCTTCAGACGTGTCCAGCTGCCATTCAAATGCACCGATCCGAATAATAAAAAAAAATCCAACGTAAATTACATTACGTTAATTTGAGGACCAAGTAAACATGCTCACTGAACATAAAATGGGTCTGACTAGAGAGCTCACCATTTGCACAAACTTTGCATGCAACTAAATGAATGTTGTATTTAAAAATTAATTAAAACAGTTTTACTTATTGCTGATGATCATAGTTGAAGAATAAATTTCGAATTACATCACTAAATCCTGTTCCTGTTGCATCAATGCCCCGACATGTACACCACCACAACCGCTCCTGTCTACTCCGGCAAATTTACTACAACTTCGTTTGGCTTAAATAAAACTTTTTGGATAATTTGTAAATGTGATTACTTAGTCGACGTTGACGTCGTTCTCTTCTCTTCTTAAATATCTACAAAACAAAATCTCGTTAACTGAAACCTCAACATCCGTTTAATTTCATCGTACTGCGTTTAAGCACACTTCCTTAGCCGGGTCGGTCCTCGGTCGCTGGGGAAATCTCGACTCGCCGTAGAATATAAAGTACAAATGAATCTGATAAAAATGGAAAGTACTACTACAGGAAAAGTTGTTTCTCTTCATCTTCTTCGTTTTTCCTTTCGTCTCCAAGAAACTAAGAAAACTTTGGACACCCCAACTGAGACCGATAGGAAGGGGAATGTAGAATTATGCATGGAAATTCCCTTAAAGACAAAATGCTTATCTACACGACTCGTACATTACGTCCGTTTCATGAATTCTTCTTTTCTCTTCTCTTTGCAGATATTATTCATGGAAAACTTTTCCAAAACAATCGATACCTTGAAATTGATTATGCCCAAGGAAGGGACATCCCGCCGGGATACACGAGTAAAATTGCACAAACCCTACAGGAGTGGTCGGATGCATGCGATACGATTTCTAAGTGCATCGAAGAGCAAATAAATCGTGCCAATTCCGAGAAGGCAAAGCGCTTAAAGACCAAGGACCGCATTGATCAAGAAGTAGGTATAGTTACTTGATGTTCTATTTTATATAAATGTCGTGTTGTTGTAAGTAGTTTTTTTTGTCTTGCACTTAAGAGGTGACTTTATTTATACATTCTAAGTGAAGTGTACTTTAAAGAGTCGTAAAAGATTTTCTGTCGCTTGACCCGAGTGCTACACCATGATATGTGCACTTTATAACGATACTTTGGAAGCCTTTTAGTTTATTTGCAGTTCGTTTATGTGCGTCATCAGACATCCTTTCTCTTTTGTGACTACGTGGCTTAGGCAGTGTTGTTCCTTTCAACTAAAAACTCCTCGCTTTGTTGAAAGGAACAACGTTTCCATTCCCGGAATGTTCTCCATTCAGTTAGAGGAGCGTTTGAGAAAGTCAAAGTTGTGTTGTTGAGGAGCGTATTGTGCATGCTTAGCTGACGGCAGCATGAGCTCTGTTTTTCTGTTGCTTTTCTTCCAGAAAATTTCGCACAGCCAGGACTTTCATTGGACTTTAAGAAGACGTCTACGTCATCTACGTATGCAAATAGTTGCACAGACTATGGTGGTGGTTTAGGTTATCTACATCCCACACTTGGACTTACAATAAAGGTTTATCGAGGCATTTCCAGTGAATACATCGATCCAAAAGGAAAGGTCTAGGCGTTTCGATACAATTAAATGATTCAAATAGACACACAAGTTGAAGAGTCCAAGTGTTGGCATTTTAAATGATCCATTGGAACCAAATGGACATTTAAATTTAGAGCTCGAAGTGTGAGCATTGGCATGACTTCAACTTAATTGCTGTCATGACCATTGTCGAATCACAGACATGATGATTAGAAATGGGCCGATTATTGGTGGCGTAACGTTGAGTAACAGAACCTAGTTTTCACACCTCCACTGTGGTGTGCCGCATCAATACCAAGTCACTTAGAACCTGTCATTGTCCAAACATCGAATGGCTTTTTCCTGGATTGGAATCACTGGAGGATGTCCAAATCGCTGTGGCTTGTCCTGGTGGAGGTAGTTCCTCTGCAGTCGATGATACTTCTTTGCTCTTTTAAATACAAGAAATCTCATCATAGTGCTCCATTCCCGCATGACCGAAGTGTAGTAGCAGCATGATCGATTTCCAGATTTACCAAGTACATGTGCTAAACAAGATGTATGCTCTACACTCAACCACGATACGAATTCCAACACCGGAACTGTGTGACAAACATTCAACTTGAAAGTGATTTATTGTGGAGGACATAAACCCCATCAATTTTGATTGAAAACCATTATGTCGAATGGAATTCCAAGCCGTCCCCTAGGACATAACACGCAAACAGTCGTTTCTGTTAAATGGTTAAATGGACTCTTCCATGGGATCGTTGAGTGAGAGCTAGAAATTCCCGACGATGAGTTTCGCTTTTTTTGCTCTATTAATATACACAGGCAAAACATTGTTGGCGGATTATTGTCATACTCCATCGGTTACACTAAAAAAGATTCCCATATGCACTATAATTGAACAAAAAGTTGGTGGAACTATAATCCCTGGGCATTTTTGTCAA
The DNA here is from genome assembly GCA_905187475.1 of Syritta pipiens. NCBI lineage: Eukaryota > Metazoa > Arthropoda > Insecta > Diptera > Syrphidae > Syritta > Syritta pipiens. Next base: position 70,339,075 of record LR994571.1, read on the forward strand.
TTGGAATTTCCAATTACTAACGCAAATACCGAACCAACTCAATTTGCAAAATCCGAGCTGAAAATGGAAGACAATTTTGTGACTCCAAACACAAGCGGTCGGCTTTGATTTCATAAGAATTTTATGTAGCATAAAAAAGCAATGAAAAGAAAAAGAGTTTATGAAACCAGGGAAAAGATACAATTTAATTGAAGAGGCAAATATTTTATATTTGGTTGAAATTAATAAATATAAATCTGAGCAAACAGCTAAGGACAAGGGTACAACCTCCTCTTAATGTGATTCATTGTTGCAAAATATCTTCGACTAATTTATGACTAGGCTACATTGAAACTGCGACTTCTGGAACATAACCGACTATTTCACTAGGGGCACCCGGGTACCCGGGTGCTATGCTAACCGTGTAAAACCCGGGTACCCGGGTAATACCCGTTAATGGCTATCAAGAGCACTAACTGAGACCATTACATATTTCTAAAACTTACATCCTCGCGAAAAATGGTTGAGAGTTTAAGTTTGATTTTGGAGTTTCTTTATAACTGTCCGAGATAAATATTATCGCTGAATATTTAGCAAAAACATCTGCGGCAGGCACAATTTTTTTGTTGAGAAAGAAATTTTTTTGTTGAGAAAACAATTTTGTTCAAAAAAATAGGGAGAGCCTTAACTACTTGTCGCGGAGTGTATAGTAATCTTGTGTTTCTTTCGACAAGTACATTGCCGTTTTGCAAATTTTAGCCAAGAACTTGAAAGCCAATAAAAACAGGAGTCCTTTTTTTCAGAAGTTTATTAACTTGGAAATGTAAGTCTTACAAAAAAAACGCATACTCTACTCGTTCTAGCTTTGCGTAAGTGGGGTGCGTCATCCCTTCTCTTGCTTTTGGATTACAAGTTGGGTTGGGTTTAGATTCGTGGGCTCGCAGAGAGACTCTGTCCCTTAGTTTTAGCAGGGCAGCAGCCCCATTTATTTTCTTATGACAAGCGGAAACGAAAGAAACTTAACCTAACTTAACTGACCTTGAAGACCCCTTTGTGTTACCGAAAGGGGGACTGTAACCCCTTCACCTACTCCGTAGTGTCCTATTTAATTGCAGTACGATCCATCTATCTGCTCTTGCTCTGGTATCTGATATTCTTTAAAGGTAAAGAGCTACTCTCGTTATGGTCTTGGAAAAAATGTTCTATGAGCACTTTCAAGCTTAGGTGACAAAGGCTGGGACAGTGGTAGAGGTGGTATTGGGTGTGTTCCCGATCGTCCTCATCCCAACAGACTCTGCATCTAATAATCCTATCCTGTAAAGCTTTGTGTGGTCTTTTAAGCTTTTGTCACCTTAATATGCCAACTAATCTTTGCGAGAGACTTTTTGTCATGCTATGTTAATACTTTCTTCCTTCTGTAATCATATCTAAGCCACATAGCCCTTGTTTTGCACGTGGGCTGTGTCTGCCATCTATCTTTTGGTTATTTAATATTCTTTTTTCAATCCGCTTATTAAGGAAATCGATTCGTGAGTAGATAACTACTATCGTCTGTTTTAGACTTATTCTCGATCCTTCTCCTAAAGTCTTTAAAGTCCCTTGGCTTCATCAATACGTTGACTGTTGCTATGACCTAGGACTTAGACCGAGATTAATTTTGTGCTGCAAGCCAAAAGCCAAAAGCTTTTCGCAACAGCTCAGAACCAACCTTGGCGTAGTTTACATCGTATTTACATAATATTCGATTCATTCCGCAAAAAACTTTATGCTTCATTTTCGTGCTACCTAAATACATCATCATTAGTCCGACTTTTATTCGCTAACTCCGAACGATCTTTTGTTATGTTCAAAGCGACAGTCTAAAAGAAAGACGATCACTGAAGTTATCCATCAAAAGGAAACCTTAAAAAGAGGTGGAGCCACAGAAATCACAGTCCAGCGAATGCATTTGAAACCAGCGACTCGATTGCATTAAAATCATATTTAGTTTTTGTTGGAACTGTTGCCACAAGCTGTTAAAGACAATGTTTGCAGTCTAGTGTCCTCGGAATCAGAGTTAGTTTCATTTAAATGAAACATACAGGTTCTACATAGTATTATAGATGTATTCCTTAAAGCTTTTAGTTTTATAAAAATGTATTCACTAAATTCATTTGCATAGCAAAACTTCATGTGCTTTGTGATTAAAATGGAAAAAATAATACCAGCCAACAAAGTGCAGTGACAAACAAACACAGACCGTCCATTCATGAATTATAAAATTTAAATACACATTTCCATAGCGAAATGAATTCAAATTACATTTCCCAAATTAATTCAAGCCATCAAATAATCTATTCAAAAACAAAATGTGTTGCAAATTGAATATCTTATTGGCAATCTTATTAATTTGTAGTGATCCGAATTAAAATTTGGTTACCATCGTGTCCGAAATGTTATGGCTAGAATTCACATAAATGTTTCAGATCCACGTGTCAGTGGAAACAACGGCCTTCATATGCACGTACGAGTTAAATATTACAATTTTGTGATTTATTAAAACACCAAATCCCATCAGGAGCTGCGAATTTAATGAAATATTAACGCATCCGCATATATTATTTCAACCATAAATTGAAATCGATTATTTCACTCAGTCTCTCTCTCTCCCGGCCTCGGTCTGTTTCTGCGTATGGAAATGTTTTATTATTTACAGTCCTGGCGTTGAATGAATACCTCAATTTATTTTCACACGCAGGTAGCTTGAAGTATTTTCCACATCCACCTGCTGTTCGCTGTTCTCGTCTCCTTCCTATGGAATTTTCATGCAATTTTTCATTTTCAATCAGTTATACTAAATATTTCATCAAAAAGGTTTACCCGCTGCGGAAGGCGGAAGGCGGTGGTGGCTGATTTATTTTAAATTTGAATTCTCTTTTTTGCTTTAAATTTCTTTTCTGCAATCTTTGAAACTGTGCTTTCTCTTACAGATAGTTAATTTGAAAAAGACATTAAAAGCTCAACTCAATGATACAGATGAAGCAATGCAAACAGACTCACGTGAATCATCAACTAGTCAGGAGGCGCGTAAGAAATCTTGTAAATCGAAGGCCCCTCGTCCATCTGGTAAGTCATCATGGTTTAAGTCATTTACTTAAAAAATCAAAAAAAGAAAGAAAGAAAAACGAAATGCTACCTCTGTTATTATATTATGCAGTTTTATCTTTGAGCTGAAAATGTTAAAAAAAGAATCCAAAAACGCTTCAAGCAAAACAAAAACTACTAACCAATAAAAATAAATTAATTTATATAATTTACAAAACAAAAAAATGAAGAAAAATATGTAGTTGTATGTATTCTAAGATGACGTTCTTTTGTCTAGTTGTTTTCTTTTCTTAAAACTTAAAACTTTTAATTACTTTTCGAGAAAATGCCTAAAAATCATCTCTTCTAGGATCTTTTAAATTTGCGTCCCTGGGAAAGTAAATTAAAAAAAAAAAACTCAAAAAACAAAACAAAAAAAAAAGATTTTTTTTTTCACTGGATATCATAGAAATAACAATCAGCCCACCATCAATTGGATTTCGAAATATGTAAAGGGTGGACATGAATTTAAGACATTCATAAATTTTAAGTTTAATTTGTTTAATGAATTTCTAGCTACTGCTAATAAATTTCTTTTAAAAAAATGCAAAAGTATTGTGTTTGTTTTTTAATGGAAATGGATGATAAGTGTTCGACGTTTCATTGCTGTTTGCAATTCGGCAAATTTGAGGTGACTTACAAAAGAAAATTATGCTGCTTGCATATTTGTGCAAATGGAATTTGAAAAAATGTCTAGCGTTTGCATGGAAAATAACGAAAATATGGTAAGACGGAAAATGTAAAGAAAGAGCTGAATGGAGTGTAGCATGCATTCCCCCAATAAAGGACTGTGGTATATCTCCCGATTACTCCAAGCAACATTGTGTTTCCTTTTGGTTCATTGTGCAGACATATTTTAAATGGAATAGTTTTTCTGAGGCAAAGTTTGACTTTGCATGGAGTAGCTTACGGCCAAGAAACCTCGAATAGTCACGTTTTATATGGTAGTGTAAGCGAACTTAAGAAATACGAGGTTTAACGGAGTGCATTCGAAATTGTGTGTTTCGTTATTTTAGCTAGCAAATAGAACGAGTGCAGCTTTGTTTTGAAAGCAAAAGTTGCTTTTGAATTGGATTCATATTGACTACCAAGATATCTTAAATTTGCTGTTTTAAGTCGAAACTTATTTTTGTTCTAGTGTAACAGATAATACACTGAAGTCGTACATACAATTTTCACGGCCCCACCACGAGCGAACTACTAACTCCTCCAAGAGTACTTCGGTCGCGAGAAAAGCTTTCGCGATTTGCCTTTCGGAAACGGGAGCAAACAGTAAGTTATCTCCAAGTATGTGCAATTATAACGCGCACAACACAGCGAAGGAACGAAAAAAGCTATGCGAAGGCGGGTTGTTACGGCTCCCAATATAATGTAAGGATTCAAAACCTGGGTACACTCGCTTGGCAGTCCAACGCCACTAGCCATCCAGCCACGGACATGGGCAAGATTTTTGTTACTACTATTGATTGGTTCTTCAACGATTTTTACTATATTTCAAAAAAGAAATAATGTACACCAAAACCTCGCTTTGTGTCGCTAATGTGGACCAGGAAAACATGACGCAGATTGAAACGAATCAGTAGTTGTTCCCATGTAATTTAATTCCATAATTCACGTGTATTGTAATTTTATGGACATCACAGCTACTTCGAAGTGACCCAAATCGGAACTAGCCAAAGTGAGACGACGCGAACCGAGGTTTCATTTCATATCGCACTTTTTTACGATGTTAATTAAAAAGTAGCACGCCTGCGGGACATTTTTTCCACCACGCAAAAGAAATTTTACATCCTTTTAATGAATCTTTTTAAATAGCTAAAAGACGCAGCAAGGTATATGTAAATCTGTACCGTGGCTGCAATCTAAGTATGTCTCAGCATATAGAAGCAAAACAACACATTTTCATTTCTGCTTTATTTTAAAGAAACATGCATCATTTCATTCATTATATTATTTAGCTAAAGCTCCACAAAGGAACTCATATTCAAACTCTCGAATTACCCGCGCACGGCAGCCATGATGACGACACACGAAATTCACGTTGGATACTTACAACTCAAAACAAAATTTACATAACTTATTAACCATTTTTTGAAATATTTTATTTATAATTTCCACAAATTCCACAAGCATAAAGGATTTCATGATGAATTGAAAAAATGCTTAACATTTCGACAATTGGATCTTATTGATAGCTTTGGCAATTGGCAACGTATAACAAGTGAAGAAGTATCAATTGTATTTGTACAACCCTCCGCATAATAATGATGGCCTTATCCTTTTGAGTTTAAAAGAGTCGGTGTCCTCTGTTACAACTGTGACAATTTCCTTCTTCATTTACATTTAAAAAGGTCGCCAATTTTGCTGACCAGTGAGAAAGTGTAATTTTAGTGAACAGGTGAAACATTAACCTTTGGTGTGAACTAATAACGGAATCCCACTGTGAATCGCATTAATTAAGAAATTTTTTTCTTTTAAGATGAAAAATGAAATTTCTTTTTCACAAAAGCACGACACCCTCGAGCCTCATTAAAGTTTTGCCACATCTTTTATTGAATTGGCACTCGAGATACACAGGCAACGACTTTCCCATCAAAATTACTCCTTCGTATTTAATCATAATTAAATATCAACAGATAATGTTACACACAGAGAATTCCACCATAATGAGACGGAAATAATTCAAAAAGACTCAGTGCCACTGTTGCTGTGTGCCTTATGCCATATGGCCCATTGTCTTTGGACAAAAGGCAGGTATTCCGTCTGACAAGTGAGTGAGGCAACCGTTCGTATAATTTTAAATACATTCCAGAACACCTTCCTCCACCCGCCCTACACAAACATGAAATGGATGAAACTCTACACGAGCAAAGCCAGCAAATCTTTTATCCTCATTCTATTGAATTTGTTTCTTGCTGGTAATGAAAGGTAACTGAGGGCTGGGGTGGGGATCTCTTTTCGGTGTGAGGTAAAAGTAGGTTGTGTAACATGAGCCCCAGCCGCCCACCCAGCCACACGTACTGCAACGAAATCGCATTATTGTTGCCACCATTAATAGGCCACTGATCCGATTTGGGAATTTGTTGCGCTTAACGTGATTGTATGGCATCCGTTCGCTGGTTGAACTCACTTCACTCAGAGATAAATGCCTGAGGCAGCCAAATGACGGCGCGACATTTCACATATCACGGAGATACGAAGCGTTGCCTTCGCGTCATTCTATCCTAGGTCCTCGTGTATTCCCCTGGCAGACACAAATTCACGAGAAAAACGACAACCGGATCCACGACGCGAACCAAAAAGATGTTAATTTTCAAGACAATGTTTGTATTACCGCAAGGAACAGACAAAGAGGAACCCTAGAGTACACAAAGAATAATGGAGAGGCAAAAATAAGTTAATAGAACGCGGAGCACCATCACCGTCAGCAAATGGGACGGAGTGTCGTTGCACCAACTTTGCAGGACCTTCTTGTGTCGTCGGGGAGACGAAGCCTTACGTTGGATGGATGAAGTTGGTTCTTTTTTTTTCTGGGAGTTTGCAGGGTTTGGATAAAAGGAATTCAATCTTCAAAGGGGAGGATGAAATCTCCTTTGGGGAACTTGATAAATGATTGAAGTAGAGGGGAAGAAAAATAACACGCATCAGTTAAATGGCTTTAACTTTTCATGGGAGATGATGATGGGTGTGAAGATGAACAATTGTTGTTGACGGCTTTTTTTTTTGTTTATTCGCAAAAGGGTTTGGATGAGTGGCATATGAGAATCGGTTCTCGAGGGGTTCTGAGGCTTCGGAAATTAGCAGTCAGCGTCAACTTGACACAGATTTGCTGGTTTGACAGACTTTACTATAACAAAGAGAATTCGTAGCACGATGAAAGAGGTTTGATGTGTTGTACGTCGACGTGTTGAACAGACACGAAAATTAGCAATAAATTTTTGTTGCAGCTCGATCAGGCTTGTAGACTCAATTGCAAAGATGAAACTACTTTACTATCACGTTTGTTTAACTGCGCCATTACTACTTTTACGAGGTGCAGCCATATACTAACGAATACACGATTTTTTCTAAAGTGCCACACACAAATTCAATGGTCCTTGGCAGGCAATATTGACACCTGTTTTTGTCAAATTACATTAATGAAAAATAGCCTGACAAAAATATTTCAAACATTTTGTTTGTTAATTTTTTTACAGATTTGGCCAAATACACGTGTCTTTTATATGCAATAATTTAAACAAAATTATATTTTTTAAGCTTTATTAGAAAGAGGAAACATTTCCCCTAATAATATGCAATAGTGAAACTTATCTTCACGGACACCACTTTATATTGAACCCTCCTCTTAACGCACAATTTGTCTGGTCCCCGGCATGAGGAAAAGTTTAAATTTCAACAAGACAATTTAAATGGTTTCGAGAGTGCCAGCTATAGAGAAGTTCCGCTCTTCAGCAGCACATCGTCAAGTAGCTCCTATTTTCCAAACTCATGGATTATCTGGATGATATGCGCCTCAAGAGCTTGAATCGCTTCCGGATTGTTGGCACAACAAAAAAAGTCCAAGGGGTCAAATCGTACCACCGAGGCTGTTAATATGTATCGGCAAAGCAGCTTATAATACGATTTCTTTTGAAATAAAACGCACTCTTTGAGTTACACAGCACTTACTATTAAGATATCAAGCGAGAAATAGCTGTCAATGTCGAAATAACAACCTATGATTTCAAAAAAATCCCGTAGATGGCCCACCTTTTAGAAAAGGTCTAATATTTAGGAGCAACATTTCAGTACTGCAATTATTCTGGGTTGTTCTCTCATCTATTTTATTATTATAATAAAGACTTATTCTCTTGTCGATTGCATTTGCTAATTTTTTAAAAGCAATTCAATAAAATTAAATATAATAAAATCTGATAATCGGGACTCTCTATAATCGTCAATCGAATCACTACTCTGCCTGCCTTTTCTTCTCTTTAAGAAGATTAGACACTTTTCAATCGCCAGAGCCTCCACCCCTAACCTTTAAACGAAAAAACAACCATTTTTAAAGCTCACTCCCAAACATTTCCATACTTCGACATTAATTTGAATACTGGTTTAAGGGACACAGTTGCCATCGTTACCGGATGTCGCTCCAGTCAGTCCGCCGTGTTCACCGCAATGTGATAACCAAATGGAATCAAATACATCCCGACGCAGCCAGAAACGCCCACACTCGTGCGGAAGCCATCATGGTTTTTGTGAGTTATCACCGCACATCACCCACCTGCATCACCACTGAACCGAGGACACCGAAGTTAACATGCCTTTCGAGACAAAATTAATTCCAAATCCTTCCCGCCGTCACCCACTAAGTAGTTGTTTACCCAGCATCGTCGTTGTGTTCGACCATGCATTGCAGTGGCTTAATTGGTACATGTTGATTCTTCGGACCTGTGTACTGCTGCGTGATTCCTGGTTCCTAATAATTGTCCTTTCACACACCAAATGAGTTCCTCTAACTGCGTGTGGTAAAAAGGTTGTAGGTGTTAATAATTTAGTGACCACTACAAGCTGATAGAATTTATCCCAAAGTATACGCCAAGAAGCCAGCCCTGTCGGGGGCTTGTGTTGTGATTAATTGGGAAGTTGAATTGTGGAAAATGCACACCTGGGACAGGTGGTTTAAGTTAAATTACAGTTGTCCTATTGAAAGTGGAGATATAATCGTGCAGAAGTACACACAGTTGACCTGCTAGATACAATGGAACAAAATGTTCTTTACTTTTGATTAATTGCAAGTGGCCTGAGAGTGTCCTTGTTGAGTTGGGATGCACACCTCTGTTAAGCCTCCATAAATTTGTTTGTTTGTTCAAGAGGTCTTTGTCTGGCCAACTAACGACGTACGTGTCTCTCGAGAATCCTTGAATACTTTCTGTAAAGATTTGCACTCCATCGAGTCACCACATACATTTGGTCGTAATAATGGGGGACTTTATGTAAAAGTTGAATTTAAACCACTGCCGGACTAAAATTACCAGTGGGCAATAGAATTAGAAAGCCAAAAAATCAGACTTGTTTGCTTGGGGGCAGAGTTAAGTTTGACCAACAATGCAAGTTTTTGTTGCTTAACGCAAAGATGTGAGGTAGAGCGGTGCTACTTGGGCCAACAGGGCAAATTGGGCCATGGGAACACAAGTGGTACACGAATGAGATCCGACAAGAATGGAAAGGACACCAACCAACCTGTGCAAAATCGGTTTCTATTGCATTATATGTATCCGGATATAAGGGACCAAGCGAATTTTTCGTTTTGAAATGAAGAAGTAAAAATAAAGTTTTTATTGTTATTTTTATTCTAGTGGAGAAAAGGTGGACATTTTCCGTCAAGGTACAGTTCTTTTTATGAATCACGTTATTATATTTTATTATTGCGTTTGAAAAATTGAACTGTTTTCAGTATTTTTTTAATAATGATGCAATATTTTCATCAAACTAGATGTGGGGTTAGTTGGGCCGTGAAGACCATCTTGTCCCCTGAATAACCTGCTAACTATAATTTGTATGGTATGGCAAATTGGGGCTGATATTTTCTAATGTGCATATAAGCATTCTCTAAAAGTGCCGAAATTGGGCTCATAAGAAGTGCTCACCTGAACTTGATGCCATTTTGATTTGTATTGATTGCAATAGCGACTATTTCTTACTTGCTGCGTTTTGAATAAAATTTTCTATTGTAAATGCATCCTTTTTATCCTTTATTCAGCTCATTTTCCCATTTTTAAGGCCCTACCTTAACTTGGACATATGATTTTTGTAGGACTTGTAGCTTCTTTTCTTTGACCATTTTTTACTTAAAATGGGTCGGTGAACGAATAGTTTCTAGAGGCACTGTATTTGCAATTTTACACATATTCATTCAATTGATCCTAGTCGCATAGTTACATTATGATTAGTTTGGTATTTACGAGATTTCTAGTGAAAAGTAGCCCTACCCTAATCAATGTCCTGGAGAGCTCTGCTTGGAGTCCATCGACTTAAGCCCTTTTTACTTCTGTAAGAGCATCCTTTGGTATTAATCCCTGGTTCTTTGCACTTGTATTATCATAAGATATGGGTCCACTTCCGTTCACTTTTTTTTTCTTTCCCCTGGCTTATGGCTCAGATACAGTTTCTCTCCTTTTCTGCACTCCAATGGTCATTGCTCGCGTCGAGGAACCACTCTTTGTTTTAGCCACAACGTTGTTAAACAACAAGTGAATTAAATATGAACATACAATGATTAAAAAAAAGTATTTGCACATCCGGCTTCTTGATGATTTTTCAAGAATCTTTAAGGTTTCGCTATAAAAATTTCAGTTATTGCAGACAATTTCAATTCATTCATTCGTCTGATTCAAAATCATTGTACAAAGTTAGAAATGAAAACACAATGTCTTTGAAGAAAAATGAGATTGTAGACATAATGCAGTTCTTAAAAACCATCGAAATTCCTGGATCCACGTGCTGCCTAACCTTCATCTACAAGCTCTTGGTTTTGTAAGAGGCAGATTTAGACAATCACCCCTAATCTCACAGACTGACCCGACTTCACAGAGTTAGAAAACTGCAGCTAATTGAGAGAAGTGTGTCACTATATAAATGAGAGATGAAAAAACTCCCTTTTGATAACTTGCTTATCTTCCTCTTTCAAGGCCCTGAATATGTCTCTACGTCTCGTAAAAGTGGCTTTCGATTTTTTGATAAGAAACGCAGTGTCAGGGCCCACAATAAAAGTGACTCAAAAATTGTAATCAAAAAGACAAAGAGATGTGAGAACTTTCAAATAATCAAACTCTCGTTATCAGACAAATAATTCCCACCTCCCTCCAGCGTTATCAGTCGGCACTCATTCGTACGTCACACGACAACCCTTTAATGTGTCCAACCTCTCAACCTTTGTCCCCGTTCGTCGTGCGATAATTTCTCCAACACACGAAAAATTGCACACAATTAGGCAACTAGTGCACGGTTTAGACTCACACATGCATCGGTTCCAGAAGTCTCACGATGTTCGTGGAAAGTGAATGACTAATTTCAAAAGAAATTTCACATTTTATCGCAGCGTTATTATGGAGCTTCCAATTAAACGACTTATCGTCCCGATAATAACTCGTTCGCGTATTGTTTGCCGTTTTTTCTATTCTTTTTATGGCTACGGGTCAAATGTCCAACGCGATATGCGGACGAGATGTCGGTAAAGTTTTTGGCAAGTTTTTTTTTCAGTTTTTTGCATTCGCGCGTCTACGAAAGTCGATTTACAAGATTTCGGTGAATTTTTTTTTTGGATACAAAAATGTATCTACTATTGATTTTAATTTTGATTTTATCCGTGTTCGTTTACAAGGGGATTAAAGTGCTCAACTACGTGGATCATGTCGCGGGGATAATGGAAATGATTCCCGGCCCGACGCCGTATCCGTTTGTGGGAAATGTCTTTCAATTTGGATTGAAACCAGATGGTGAGAATGGGGAGTGGTTTTAATGAGACGTGAGGGTGGATAATGGGGACAGAGTTTACAGACAGCCTGAGGAAGTGAGGGAAATGTTGGATAAAGCTCTGTTGTAAATACAATATAACCAAGCGTTTCGAAAATCGTTCAAACGAATGCCAGCACTGCATTAAAATAATTCCAACGAAAATTCAGAACTTCAGTGTCAAATGCGAATAAATTCTACTCAGTTCGACACTCGTTTTGGCAAAATTTAGTCGTTAAGAAAGTACAGTGACCATTCAAAAGCCTGTCCTTTACAAACTCAAACCCAATCAGTGTCAAGTCGATTATATCAATTTAGTTAAAAATGTTTTCAAGCACATCTTACTTAGTCAATTTCGACGCCCACTTTGTTTAAGAACTCAAAAGTCGAAAATCAGATAGAAATTCCCAGATAAAGTCTATTTTGAAGATTCGATCAACGTCCTTTTTTTGGTGCAGCACTTTCAATTTTGGAGCAGCAATTTGGCTCTTTAAGCCTCTATGTACAATCAGTTAAGAATGGTAAGAGCTCGATTTGAATTGGATTGAAGGTTAGGAATTGAGATTTTTAAAGAAATATTCGTCCCGGTCATCTTCCGTAGTAACTATTTGTTTGTCGAAGTCGCTCAAAAGGAGCGTCGGTAGCCCGGTAGAAGCCTAAGTGTCTTTTAAAATTACGGGTAGTAGTTTAAGAATCAAAATGCGTGTGATATTATCATTCCAGTATTTGCCGTGCATTATTAACTAAAAATCAGAGGTTTTGTATTTTATTTATCTGTTGTAGATGAAGACTTATATGCCTTCCACCTTAAGTTAAGGCAATGACAGCTCCCATTTTTTTTTTTTCCAATTTGTATATAGAGCTCTCGCCCTAAAGCAGAATCTCAAATCGCTTCAAGACTGCTGTAGAAACAATCTCAACGGAGTTACTGGGATGGTCATTTGCTTTCACGAGTTATGATTGGGACATGACGACTTTACGGCTTACATCCCTTAACGAGGGCTATTGGAAAGTTTATAAAAATAATTAAATAATCTGCCTAGCTTGTTCGCGCCTCCATTGTGTTTTGCGCAATATAATTTGGGACAAGTAGAGGTAGAGTAGAGGGAAAAGTTTTAGTTGTTTTTATCTGGAAGCCTTTGGTAGGCACAACGAACAAATTTTGTGAGATGAAACAATTGAATCTTTAGTAGGTCAATTTGTCTTCTAACCAGCCTTTAATTAGCAAAGGTTTCCCACATTTTGAACAGAAAATAACAAGTGGTCACAAGATTATTCTAAACTGGGCTCAATGCTATCAGTGTTGTTCTCCTTAGTCGATCTGTTTTCTTATAGAATTCCCTGTTTAAGATTTTGCAGTAAAGATGCTCATACCCAGTTAAGTTCAGTAAGGACACCTCTAATAAGTTATGTGCCCGGCTTTTTTTCTAAGACTTATGCCATGGACGAATCAGATTGCATTTCGTGTATTTACAACTTTTTTTTCTGTTGTGAGAAACTTTGCACCCCTTATCACTCCACGATATCCTATCGTAGATATCGCAAGTCCACCAACCTCTGATAAAGATTATCGTTGGAGGTCATATCGTGCCACTCGATTAGGTGCTTGGCTACCGAAGGCGGACGCCTTTGGACTTTTTCTTTTATAGACGCTGTTAAAGATAACCTGAAAAATGGTATAAAATTCGTAATTCAGGGATGAAAGAGTTTTTTTTTAATTATTTATCGCAGGAATGGCGGTTGCAGGCCAATCAAATAGATAATTTTTGTCTATAATGCCAAGCTGTTACATGTATCGGCTCATTACTCAATAAAATTGTGAAAACGGGAAACATAATAAACCAAATTTGGGTATTGTTCGTTTTTGATGTTAGCAGCTTGGCTGGAAGACACATAACAATGTTCTATTGTTCTTTTTCTAGCTCAATGACACTCCCCAGCCTCTTCAATGGTTCTTCGGAGTGTGACCATACAGTGGCATAATTCGGAATAAGCAAACAGTTGATTAAATTGATATTCGTCAGCATGTGCTTTTCTGAATTAACAATCACTGGCTAAAACAATGACTGGTTGATATTAACTAGTTTTAACTATTCAAGCTACCAGAAGATACCCTTACCTCAATATAGCTCAGTAATAAAGAGGAAGCAGCTGATATTTTAGAGCTGAATAGAGTCCGATCAATTTTTGGAGCTCAATCAAAGCTGCTAGGTGTTTTCATTGATTTGTCCGAAAATTTGAATTTAGATTTTTTCGTCCTAAAGCAGGGGTCGAAGTAGACACAAAAGATTGGTGCCAAAATGCTTTTCGTGAAGTAATCAGTTTTCAAACGTATGCTTTTATTTTCATCAACATCCAATTAGTGTCGAATTAATTCCTGGACTTATACTTGAAGTCAGTATACGGGGACCGCCGAATACAAGTTTGAAATCTGTCACCATCATCAGTGGCGTAATAGCCCGCGTAGGGCCAGAGCCTAGCTTTTCACGTCTCCGCTCTGTTGTGCGCGTAATAATTTTGACACATGTGAAGGGTACCTACAGTTTATTGCCGGTTCCGAACCTCGAATTGCGAAAGCTTTCCGTGACAGAAGTACTCTAAGAGGATTGTCAGTCGTTCGCTGGAGGTGGGGCCGTGAAAATTGTTTGTAGTGTTTGTTCCACAAATCTGTCACAAATTTCTCCTTAAAGTCAACAGGATTACCATAGACGTCTTTATTCAATTTTATTCAATTTAAGCTTATTTCAGTCGGACTATTGTCCCAATGGATTATTCTGTTCTTTTTCATCCATATTTCTTCTACCGCCCCCTGGTGCCCCCGGTAATAATTAAATAATCCTCTTTTGCGCCTCATTCACAGAATACCCAAAGAAGCTGCTGCAATACTGCCGTAAGTACGAGTTCCAAGGCTTTCGCTCGCTGGTGTTCTTCCAATACCACCTCATCCTCAGCGACCCGGTTGACGTCAAGGTCTGCGTGTGAATTTCTCGTATCTCCCTGCAGAAATTCAATTATCATTTCCTTTTTCAATCACAGACAATCCTCTCGAGCTCTACAGTCATCAACAAGTTCGACCTGTACAAGTACATCAGGCCGTGGCTGGGTGACGGCCTCCTCACAGCGTGCAGCGCCCGGTGGCTAAAGCACCGCAAAATCATTCTGCCCGCTTTTGACAGGACTGCGATTGAAAATTACATGAAAGTCGTTCACCAGACCAGCGACAGGTTCATCGCCAAGTGCAGTCAGTTTTCCAAGGATGGCGGTGCTTTTGACATCCAGGATCTGGTCCACAGAGCGTCTGTGGACATTGTCCATGGTGAGTCTGTTGGCAAGTTGAGTTTCAAGACTAATTTTTGAGTTCACCTTCGACAGAAAATGCCACCGGAGTGGAGAGCCATACGCTGGATGGTGAAGAGACCGACATTCACAAAGCGATTTGGGAGTAAGTAACTAATTGATAGATTACCGGGTAATTTATAATTTTCCTCGTTTGCAGTCTTTGCGAAGTGATCCATGAGCGGACGTTCAGCATCGTGAAGCGATTCCAGTCGATGTTCTATTTGAGTCCGTACTACTGGAGGCAGAGGTACAGCTTGATGCTTCTGAAGAGGAACGTCAGTCAGGTAGGTAATCATCGGAAGACGGAGTGGTGGAAGCTAATGTTTTCAAATTTTTAGATTGTCAATCAAAGAAGGGATAGGCTTCAGAACGGACCGAAGAACAACGGTGGTCAACCGAAACCGTTCCTGGACTATCTGCTTGCGGCGAAAATTGACCAGAGGCCGCTGAAGTTTAGCGAGATTTTCGAGGAGATCTCGACTTTTATGTACACGGTGAGTGTCCACTGTTTGTCTGGAATTAAAAATGAAGTTGTGGGTGACATACTTGATCTTGAAGTGGTACAGAGTTTTTTCAAATGGTAGCCTGCGACTTAAAGCTTTTTTGAGCACATCCCCATCTTTAAGCCTAAGAACCTGAAGCTTTGATTTATGTTTATTGCTTTCTTGGACTTGTGTTTTATGTTTCAGACAGAATGATGGGGTTACTTATTTGAATCGGGAAATCTGACGAACTAGTAGTAGCTTTGTCGAAATTCAAAGTCCGTGGGAAAAAAACCACCAAAAAGTTTACTGACGTTAGAAACTCGGTATCGAAACCACACTTCCCCTCCTAATTGTAGCACATTTCACACCAATATTATTGCTTCACCAGATTTCTAGCACTCAATAAATTTCGAATGATGGTTTTAGCTTGTTCATATATGCAGTGGAATATAAACTTAGTTCTGACGTCAATTGGCCTTTCATGGCCGTTATAAACTCACATTTTGCAACGCAATGCTATCCTTTTACCTACACATTTTTAGCCAGATAAATCTATTTTGATTTAAAATATCCTGAAAAATGTAGCAACATGAAAATCTAATACTTTCAAATTGATCTGAATATATTACTGAAATCGACTGATCTTTACTAGTGTAATCCAGAACAAACGATTTTGTTAAAACAGCTTCAAAGCAACTAGGTTTCCATCTTATGGATGTCTAGCATTCTGACCACGCCTTGGAAACATTTCAGGATTTCTATTATGCTGCACAAATGAAAAGGAAATGTCGTTTGTAAGTCGTTACTGCTGAGAAGTAACGGCTTTGTTCCTCCTCAGCTGAGCAGCTCATCCAAAAATCAAGGGCATGCCTTAGCTTTAAGCAAAATATTCGGAGGGTTTAAGTTGCATGATCCCCAGAGACGAAAGCTTGAATATTTGTATTCAACATGTTAGGTTTTTTCAAAAATAAATTTTCGTAGTCTACGAAATCCACAAATTCATTTGGCGGCATGTATTACAAGGTTGAGTTAAAGTCGATTTAGTTTTTACATGGTCAGTGACAAAACGACTGATATATTTTGATATGTGATTTAGGGGACAATCTGGCTTGATGCTCCTTTCCAACCACAAGAACTACTTCATTTCTGTGAACAAGGAGGTTTTCTCATTTGGATATGATACAATCCAAAATGCCGAGATTGATACAATAAAAAAGTTCGTTTGTTTCTTTCTAGGCATGGACAAAAATATTACGATTTATCTTTAAAAAAACTATTGGCAGATTGTCATCTCATAGTTATGCTGATCTTTAAAAAAAAATTAAACAAACCAGTCGCCAGAAACCTACCCCGGGCAAATCACAGGCGCTAAAAGCAGCAAGCAGAGAATTTTGGTGGTAAAAATGGTAGTGTTGAATTTTGCGTTTGTAGTTTTAGATTTTTTGATTCGAAGAGGTCTTCATGATAAGCAAATGATGATTTGAAAAGCCTTATTAACTTTAATAAGCTATCTGAATTGTCGACTTTCCCATAGATATTTTACAAGGCACTTAAAAGGCCTTAGCCAATTTGTGTAGTTCATGGCCGAACAAAACCAAGTGTTTTCGGATCCGCCGTTACAGTATTTTGAATCAAAATGCAATCCGTTATTGTCATTAATATTCATCTTGACAAGAGTTTTATTTGCAGTTCTCTTTTCTAATCTCAAAAAGGCAAATGGATTAGGAATAATTACTGATAACCTCGTTTGCGCCAAAGAATTACCCAGGATACACTTTACTTGTTCCGATGAAAAAAGTTCAGAGATGTGATTTCTAAGACGACTTTCGTCACCCGTCTGTACGCTAAACACGCAAAGGACGAATAAATTTAACTACTTCAATGTGTCACCTTAACCCAAGTCGCCTTTCTGCCATCATATCGAACACACTTTACCATCAGCTCTTTAATTAAAGCAAATTTCCTACATATGTTAGCCACATCTACAAAGCAAAAAAACCCTTCAGTCACGGCTCACCGCACATCGTTTCCTTGAAATTACTGAAGCATCACGTCACTTTAACCCGAAAATTCCACTCACTTTTATTTATCTACATTGCAGGGACATCAAACGATTGCCTCGGCAGTCTCCTTCACCATATACACACTCTCCCGGCACCCGGAGATCCAATCAAAAGTTGCCGCTGAGCTGCAGGGCATCCTCGGCACCGACTTGTGGACCATACCCACCACCGCCCAGCTGGACGCCATGACATATCTGGAGTCGGTGATACGTGAGACTCTCCGCCTCTACCCCAGCGTCCCGGTGATCGCCCGCACCAACCGGAAGTCCATAGACATCAGTAAGCACGCCAAATGTCCGTAATTTCTACCCCACTAACAACTCCTGCACCTCCTCCAACAGATGGCACGAAAGTTGCTGGCAACACGACGATTATCCTCTGCCTCCTGGCCATGGGTTACAACGAGAAGTACTTCCCGAGTCCGTGCGAGTTCCAGCCTGACCGGTTTAAGGATGCGGGCAAAGCGGACGACGATGCATCTGCATACAGAAGTGTCCCCTTTAGTGCCGGCCCGAGGGGATGTGTCGGTTGGTTTTGCTTGTCCTCATTGGCGAAAAAAAAAAACTTCCTTAAAATCTTTTGTTGTTGTCATTTCAGCCGAAAAGTATGCCATGATGCAGTTGAAGACCATGGTATCGAAAGTCGTGCGGAACTTCGAGATCCTTCCGCCGGTTGATGGGTTGTCCACCGGCATCAATGACCATACGAAGGCCGACTGTGTGCCGCAGAGCGAGTATGATCCAATTTTGAACATCCGAGTGACGCTGCAGTCGGAGAACGGAATTCGGATTCGGCTGAAGGAGCGCGTCTGATGACAAGACAACTCTTTTTTTTGATAAAAAGAAACCAACGCAAATGCTTACAAAAGTTTTAGATACTCTCACTTGCAGAACACACAACACGGAAAAATACACATATTTTATTTATTAAGGCGACCAGCAGCTGAATGACGCTGACATTTTTAAAGTTTTGTAGGAAAGAAAAATAAACAAATATTTTAGTAAAACTTTTTTTTTTATTTTTTGAGTTCTCGTTTTTTCGTTGCACTGCGTAGTAGTCTTCCTGGCTGTCAGTTAATGTCACTGGAGATATTACGACACGTCAGATTCGACGTCTCTGCCGAAAGCAGTTACGTTATTGAAGTTGTTGAGAAGGAGCTGTTGTCAGTTGGATGACAAAGTTTCTGTCAAATTACAAATCTTGTTTGTGTGCATTTTTTACATTAGGTCTGTTCCCGTACCCGACATAAACAACACAAAACAGTACAAAACAACACAAATCAGTGCAAGTCTGTTCCCGTACGCCAAAAAAATGGGTTTTCAGTCAAATGCGCGCTCTCTCGAGAGAGTAAAAAATTTCCCCAACCTGCCCATTTTAACCCAAGAAATTTTTGAGGGCAGCTTGTTGGTTTTATGTCAAATCAATTGATTTTCGAATTGTGTTGTATCTCGAATTGTTTTGTTGTGCGTTTTCGGTAAGAGTTGCAAAAATGGAAAAATTAAACAATGACAATTTGGAAGTGGAATGTTCGCCAAAAGCGTATAATCGTCTTCAAATAGGTATGATGGTTTGCTTTTTTAATACATACATAAATAATAACAATAATATTTTTACAGACGAGGAATACCGAGGTTTGGTCAGTCACGAACCGATCGAATCTCAAAACAGCGATTTCCTAGCCAACAAAAGAAGTAGACCCACTGAGGCAGTTGGTGAATCCAGCAAAAATGTTTGGTTAGAAGCACCAACAAAATTACTCTTGTCTTTGGTGGAAGATCTTCGACCAAAAGTTGGCAAAACATTCCATCTAAAAAACAAAACGAAGATGTGGCAAAACATTAAAAAAAAATTAGTCGATGAGGGCTATTCATTCACAGTCGCACAAGTTCAAGGAAAATACCGGAGTTTGGAGCGGCGATATAAATCAACCAAAATTCACAATCAAAAAACCGGCAGAAATAGGGAAAGTTGTCCTTACCAAAGGTATGTTTATTAGAATCATTTTATATGAATTCAATGATGTATTGTTTTCAGTGAGCTGGATAAAGTACTCTCGGAGAAGAGAGGAATACATCCAGAATATATTTTGGATAGCGAGGCCCAGGACGGTTTGACAAGGGAAGACCAGATAGGAGACGAAAGTTTCTTTGAACAGAATGCGTCTTCAACTTCAGGTTTACCAATAAATGTTTTTCAATGTATATGAAATTAATACAAAATTTTACAGAAAACTCAAGTGGATCAGCTAGTAAAAGAAAGAGGACGTGTGAAACCGCTCAAGAGAAAATTTGGCGGAGGATCGATGAGATCGGGAAAGAAAGTGCGGAATACCACTCTAAAGTAGTTCAGTACCTAGAAAATAAGCAGAAATGTGATAATGAGCGCAATGAATTGTTGAAGGCGCTTCTGCAGAAGATTTAAGTCTTTGAGTTTTCTGTTATACATATTTTTGTTGCAATGAATTATGTTTTTTTTTTTTTGTTGAACTGATGTAGTATGAAGTTTTTTTTTTTGAATTAGTTGAATTCAATGGCTGTTGTTTTTAAAATGAATTATGTGATAAATAAAACCAAATGAATTTCTGAGATGATACGTGAAACAGATGATAATGAAACATCAAAACGGTCAGCTAAATCTCTGAAGCTACATGCTTCGTGCCCAGCGAACCATAGAAAAACTGCTGTGTATTTATGAGCACTGCACCTTTTATCGTATCGTAGATCAGCATACAATTTCGATTCTTCAAACTTTTCCGATAGGCTTTTAAATAAAGATCTTTTAATACGAAAATGTGTTATGAATTCCTTTTCAGAGTAGAGTGGAACAACCGTTTGTAAGTAATTCCTTACACACGTTCTTTTCGACTTAGATAAAGGCACAACCGCGAGCAATAATTTTTCTTTAGTGTCTGGTTCGTTAATAATTAATTCCGTAACGTCGTCTTCTTCAGTTATCATCTCCAAAAATAACCTTTTAGAAGTATTCTTTAAATTTTCCATTGTATTTGCAACACTCTACGATTCACAACTGAAATATAAATTAAATAAACATATATGACATTTCAGACTTGACTTTCTTTACACATTTGGTTTCACAGCGTTCCCGTACTTTTTCGAGACTTTTCCTCTCTCTGAGAGATTTTTACCCCCACTCCTTAACAAATGACAAATTTCATATTTTGGTGCAGAAAGTACGGGAACAGACCTATTGAAAAAAAAAAAAATTGGGGGGTATTCCTTAAAAATTTCTATCAATGGGTGTCCATACCATTGAGAACCATACCTCCAATTCATGTCATTTAAATCCCACCACTTCTCGTTTTTAAAGTTACGATAATTTGAGATCAGTGAATAGAGACGTCTAAAAGGTTTTACATTGTTCAAAAACACTTCACTTCAGTTCAGAGTCTATTGATTCATTTAAATGGGGTTGATTTTTGGACTTTTAGGTTTCACCTCACCTCAGCTTTGAAATAGGTTTGTTTTTGCTTGTCAATGAGCTCCTATAAATAAAAAGTGGGAAGTGAACTTTTTTCACAGTGCAAGAGTTTGAATAAATGGAGCAGTCTTGAAACAGTGCATGATGAAATAATAAACACAAATAATTATTTTGCTGGATGCTAGTAACTTCCAGCCATCAGCTGAAACATAATACAGTAGAACCTCAATTATCTGGACACGGTTATCCAGATTCGCGATTATACCGACTCAAATGCAAAACACAGAAAAGGAAAATTCAGACTACGATGCGATGACAAAATTATTGAGATCATTTTACAAGTAAATGAGCAGGAAAAAGCAAAAAGAAAATGATGCATGATGATGCACTCACGGCGCAGAAGACAGCTGTCAAATGCTTTGAAGAAATAGAGTGTGATACTGTGGATTTACTACAGCTAAAACGAAGTGGTATGAAGTGGTATGATATGAAGGAATGAAGAGAAAAACAATCTTACGTCAAATGATGATTATCTACTAATTTATATTCCTTTATATTATTTTTTTCCATGTAAACAGACATTAGACTTGAACCGCAGCCACTTGTTGGTTTTAATAAACCATTTCGCTGGAGAACTTTTGTTTATTTGTTTTTTTTTTATTATTTCATTATTGCTGAGCCATTGTCCATTGATTTTTGTTGGCCATGTTTGAGCAGAGTGTAGTGACTACATTACCTTTTTTCTCGCAGACAGAACCGATGTACATTCTTTGTTCAAATGAACCAAGAATTAACTCCTAAACAGCTGTCCTGTGAATTATTGAACTGATTTATAAGGCACGGAGCCCCATTGTATACTCGCATTAAGGCTTCACTATGGGCTTTTAAAAATGTAAAAACGTCTTAATTTTTAAGGAAAACAAGTTTAACTTTTTTCTGGATCCGATGGGAAAAGACTTGTGTAGAGAAAGCCAAACACCGAAAATTGAAGCCGAAAAATTAAAACGCCATCGAATTGGAAATAAAGATGATGTTTTCCTTCTAATAGGACAAGCGAGTCAAACAAAATTGGGAAATTTCGCAAGGTTTACGAAAGCACGAATATACAGAAAATATTATTTAGAGTTGTAACTTATTTATTTCCATTATAATTCATTCGCAATCTAAAGTGTGCACATAAATTTTTGGGTCTATTGTTGTAATTTTTACTTATTAACAGTTACACTTTGTAACCAATTTCCACCATTTTAGTATCGGAAAACGAGATTTTTATTACTTGTTCAGTATTTAACATTCCATTCAAACTTTAGAGATTACAATGAAATCAGGTAATGTCGAAAATGCTAAATATAAAATGCTTATAATGTGTCACCTAAACGCAGTGAAGAATTGTTCAAAATCAGAAATTAGAAGCAAAAGAATGTAGCAAATAAAACATTAATTAAGTCTAGGTTATTAGCTTTTGTAATCTGTAAGTAGAAGTCTGAACACTTACAACACGCGACGATTTAAAAACTCTCTAACACTCAAGATTTCGTCTGAATTTCTAGTTCTTCTTCTCATTTCGACTACCTAGCATTTCTTAACTCAACTAAGCAATGTGTTTTGAAAACTCCTGACCAGAATATTTTATTTCCACTAAATTCAATCTTTTTCTTAGAGATCGAAAAATATTTTTGGAATATTTTTATTTTTAACAAATTCTTGTCCACCTTGTTGAAAAGAGCTTTTTGCTCTTATGATTGGAACAAGTATGGAATCTGATTCCACTTCGAACAAGTTGGGAAGCTTATGATTCAGCTTTTTTCGTTTCGAACGAGTTACTCGATCGAACGCAAAATTAACATGTATTAAGCTGCATTTCATTGCCGATAACAGATTAAAGCCACAGCTGCTTGCGAATCACCGTCCGCAGTGATAAGTGACTGATGGTGCGTTTTTCTAACATCTCCCTCGTCCCACTTTGGCGAAGAATTTCCGGTTTTACTTTCGTAAATTACCGTCTTTGAAATGACGCAAACCTAAGACAGGCAGACGTTCGAGTATGAGGCGTTTGGAATTTTAAATTTTCAAGGTCAGATCTTGAGGTGGGAAAGTGGTCTTGCAGGAGGCAAACATGCGCTAATAGAGACTCAAAAACGTAGATAATAGGTGGAGTTCAGAAAAAATTACTGAAATAGATAAATTGCATGTAATTTTCAGTGAAACTATCAATTATATTAAAAAGTTATCAAATAAAGATGAAAATTATAACAAATACGATTACTTGTCACTTGTAATTCAATTTCTTGGAATAAAATTGTAATTAAAAAATGCAATAACAATATTAATGAAAAATTATTTAGCTATCTGCAATTTGTAATTGATATTTAGTTTCAACTATAATTGAATTAATCGTAGTAGTTCTTGCTTCATTTCCATTACTTGTAATTATAATTCTTAAATTGTTTGAAATTGATTGACTTTGCATTAGTTGCCAAACGCTATAATTGTTTCCCAAGACTGCTCCGGAATTGATAAGCACTTTCATTTTTCGTTGGGTCACTGATCTCCATGTGGATTGATATCAGAAAGCAGTCACACGTCATTTCACTCGTTCTGACTTGACGATCTGACTTTTTGGAGAATCATTGGTTTATACTAGCACTTAATCAGCACACAGAGTACAGCCAAGAATTTTATTTTCGAGCACCCGTTAATCACAGCGACACGGAAGAGGCCTGAGGTCAAGTCGCTGGGTAAAGATAATTAAATAAAACGATCAAAATGATCTCGAAGTACATGTGACACCTGACATTTAAAGCCATTACCTGACACAAGTATTTCGCATGCTGTTTTGCTTACATCCCCGAGAGCTGTGCGTGCTCGTAGCTCGTAGTAGAGGGGACTTTAGGACGGTTGTAATTTTGCCAATTAAAATTAAATTTGAAGATCATTTTAATACGATTGGAAGACGATTAGTTTCAGCTCAGACTGCAATTTGAGTTTTGTTTTCGTTTGAGCTTGGTGGGTAGCCTTAAGCGTGTGTAGATTTTTGTGAGTGTATATTGTAAGCGACTTTTGGCTTAGGAGTTCCAACAAGTCGTAGTATTTAAAGAATGTGGTCATCATTAAATTGAAGGTCGTTTCAAATAGGATAGCGAAGCAATGTTCTGGCTACGTAGAATTTTACTTTTGTACAAAGCAATATGAGCATGATTGATTGTAAACACAATCAGTCTGTGTTACGCCTTCCAAAAAGCTGCATAGACAGCTTTAACAGCGCGGTTTTGTTGTACAAACGTGTTTGGAGTAACAAAATTTTAGCTCGTTGCTAGATTGGACGGTTTCAAGACATTAGTAGTCATTTATTAATATAGCAACAACTAAGAAAATATTCAGCAAACCAACAGATGACTCATTTTATTTTACGAGATAATAAAAGAGCTTAATCTAGGGATGACTTGTATAGTAAATTGCGTACAGCGTCCCTTCGATGAAAAAATATTTCAAATATTATATTTCAAGAACTCGTCGCAGATAATCCTTCAATGATGCCAGATCGCTTGAAATTCTTAACCACCCTCTACACAAAATGTTTTTACGTAAGATTTTTCATTAAGCATTATTTGTGATTCTTCGACTAGAATCTTCCCAATGATGCGCATTTGATTAAAATCAGATCAACTTTAGCCGTAAAAGTAGCAATGAGGTTTTTTTTTTTTTTACAAAGGCGCCTCCTTTTTTTAAAAGATATGATGCGCCTTCTACTTCATTCATTAACTAATTAAAAAAAATCAATAGCTTAGGTACCGCATTATGTTCCATTTAAATGTCCGTCTTAGTTTAGTTAAATCAGAGAAAATGTTCGGTGTTTATATAAAATGTTCCAGTTCTTTTAATGATCCTGACGTATGTCAGGGTTGTTGATCCGATGTAAGACAATTTTCAGATATAGAAAAAACGTAAAATGTCTACAGAATCATCACTCATTGTGTTTAGATATTTCTTTGTGTTGTCGCTTACTTGCTTACTTATCAGCTTCCTTTCAACTTTATAATCCTTGGAGTTTCTTTTGTGTAAAGAGTCATGCTTCATACATTTTTATACGCTTTAGCAAATTCTAACACAAGTCCAAACCGTTCAAGTCCCCATTTGCTTGGTATAAGCAGGAAATAAACTGCAACCAATTTTACTTTAGAACCTGTTGTTCTCGCTGACTCGAGAATATTTTTCGCACCGACAATCATAAACTCGTGGCATTTCCTCACCTCAACTCCCTCCCAGCACCGCCATCCGCTCGTGTATGGTTGCAATTCCTCATTGAACCTGTTGAAATACAACCCATGACAGCTGTTTGACATCCCCAAACAACCAGTATATTATTCTCAGAGATAAACTGGCAAACATTTTAAACCTCCCAACGTACTTTGCTTCACGGTGAATCGCAATAACAAGCATAAAATTTCCATTTGCAGTCAGAATCTCAACAACGCACGCGACAAAAATAAATAAAAAAATAATTTTGTCAACAATTTCAGATTGCGGTCAATAAAATCAAGTCGGAATCGTTAAACGTTCGTGTATCAGTAGTCACGTTAATAATTTTGACTACCTTGGTTCGCATGAGCTTGAGATAAGCAGGTGAACTTGGATGGGGCTTGTTGAGTCAACTAAATTTCAGTAAAGTGATGAAAAAGGAGTGGGAGCGTACTTATACTGGACCTTTGTTAATCCTTTCACGTCCAGTGCTGTTCTTGTACAACATGCATTTTATTAGCTGAAAACTCAAAAATATTGTCACAGTAAAAGCGTCTTAAATTTATTCTAAAGCTCGATTTCAGTTTAATGAATTCTGCATCAAATGTTTTTTAGTACAAAAAGAACTTCGTTTTTCTGAAGTAAAAGAAAATATTTTTCGTGTGGCTGCAATTGAATGCGGTCATGAAAGGGTTAACCCATTTCAGTATGCACACATTAGCCGGCGTAACAGCCCGTCGAGGTCCAGAGCCTATCTTTTCGCGCCTCCACTTTGTTATGCGCTTTAAAATTTGACAGGTTTGTCGAGGGTACTTACTGTTTAGTGTCGGTTTCGAGCTGTGAAATGCGAAAGTTCCATGACAGAAGGGTTGTCAGTCGTTCGCTGGAGTTAAGGCCGTGGGAAATGTTTCTAGTGTTATTACCCCAAGCTGAGTTCGAACCCGAGTACTCTTGCTTAACAGTCCGACGTGCTATACGATCAAGCCATAGCACCCACGCTGTGTAACAGTCGCTCTTAACCAGTTAGTTTATATTTAATAAAAAAACGTGAGACTTGAAAATTGATACACCTATGAAACGATCGCATAGAGTTTCGATGTGAGCGCTATAAAAGTTTTATTGTTCTGCGGAGTGCCGCATCATCTTGCGGTGTTTCACAACAATTTCAGTTGTAGATTAGCAATTCCAGGATTATTACAAAGAACTATCGGCGGTGCTAAGTTAAAATAAAAAACTTAAGTAACTCAAAAATGTCTATTTCCTCTTATGTTAACGAGTTCTGAGCCTGACCTAGTTCTATTTGAAGACTTATGGCTACTCACATGGTGTCTAGCATCTTCGATCTATGTTCACGTCCATAATTTAAACAAGTTCTGCGTTGTGCCTGTGTGAGAGGTGTTGGTTTTTATAGAACCCAAATAGCGCTAAGCGCCGTCTTAAAACCACAATTCTGAAAGTTGTGTAGGTCGGGATTTAGCACCATCGTCCGGCGTTGTGAAACAAAATCAAGTCTTTGATATTTATTCGAGATACCTCGTCAAGAGATTCAGGAAAGAGATTGCCTAAAGGCCGTTGCCTTGCTCTGGCAAGCGCTAGACAGGTGCAGAGGAAGTGTGTTAATCATTCTGCTGAGTTATTACAACTCCGGCAATGTGCATGATGAGGGATCGCCAGTCTGGGTGCATGATCTCCTATTGACCAGTGACCCGTAAAAATTGCTACAAGTTTAGCAATGTCTGTGCGAGTCCTATTTAGAAGGTCGTTATATGTTGTACTCCATCCAAGTCTCTCTAAACACTTCAAAATTGTTTAACTGAGAGCATCTAAGGTTAGTCACTTCCAAGAAGTGAGTTGGAAGTCTTGCTTTTACTAGCCCAACTAGAATGTGTAGCTTGTCAGCTATGGAGGTACATAGTTGACGAGGCAGTTCCTTTGTTGGCTAGTTTGTCGACGTTTTCGTTACCGTCGTGCCTAATAGGTCCAAGTCTTCTATCCACTACGTCCTAGTCTTTTTAATTTAAGTTCAATTTACCCAAAAAAGTAGACTTGATAATTTTTGTTGATTACCTCACGATGCCCCCTAGCTATAACTAGCCATGAGTTTAGATCAAGTTTCTAAAAAACTAGCGCCGATCATAAGTTTTTTCGGGACTCTTTCTAACTAGTATTTCATGATGCGACGCCTTACGAGATCATGAACAAATTAAGGAGATATTTTAAATTCTTTTTAGATTTCTCTCTGATTAATCGCATGATCGTGAACTTATTCAGAGGACATGTTCACGGTTTTCTCTAAAGCATATAAAATCGAAGTGATCATGAAGACGTTTCGCTCATTTTTCCCAAGTTTCTTTTTTGATATGGGGACGTTAAGTGATCGGTCGGACGTTCGGGTCTCTTTATCGATGAAATTTCCCGGAACGGGGCTATGAAGCGTTTTCAAATAAACAAATGGTGCAATTTTGAAATGCCTTGGATCTTACGTTCAAACTTTTTATGGTCTGCTCTATTGAGGAGATCGTTAGCTGAGTTTGGTGTTTTGAAGCTTCCTTACAATCTGTGAGCCATCGTGCAATCTGTGATCTAAGATTGTGCCCTAAATCATACAAATGTGTATGTTTTTGGATTTTGTTGAAATGAAAAACAAGAATGTTGCGCTCTTACTTACTGATTGTAACTGATTAAACATATTCAACAAATACGCCGAAGAAGTGTATTTAAAAACAATCAGAGGAACTTAGAACTGAGTATTCATTTAATTGAATTGTTTTGTCTCTTACAAGACGGAGTCTACATTACTTCGGATGTTAAATTGTATACGTCCATTATTTTGAAACCAGCGTGCTAAGGAAAAAGTTCTGAAAGGAACAAAGTCACAACCAAAGAGTTTGTAAATGAGTCTGTTTGAGTTAAACGCTGTGGCTTTATCGTTAGTGCGTCGGACTGTTGAGCGAGAGTACCTGGGTTTGAATCCAGCCCGAGAAAAAAAACACCACAAACAATTTTCATGACCGCACCTTCAGCGAGCGACTGATAATCCTCCTGGAGTATTTTTGTCACGGAAAGCTTTCGCAATTCGCCATTAGAAACCGGTATTAAACCGTAGGTTCCTTCCACATGTGCTAAAGTATACCACACACAGGGGCGAAAAGCTAGGCTCTGGCTCTCAACGGGCTGTGATGCCACCCAATGTACAGTCAATCACAAAAGTAAGTAAAAAAGCGCTTGGTAATCACAGAAAAACAAGTTCAAAATAAGCTTCACGAAAAAACCGTAAACGCAATTTTATTCGAAAATTCAATAAAAAATTAAAAAAAAAAATCAAGCTGATCGGACCATAACTGTAAAAACTGCGCAGCAAAACCAAAAACAAATTCAAAATTTACATCACAAAAGTAAGTAAGCTGTATATGAAATTCAGTAATTTTGCGCAGTATAACCGGAGTCAAAATTTTCTGAAAAACGTTTGTAATTTTGTAACAATTTTAGATCGATCACACTCATCGCCCACTAAGCTCCACTCAAATCCGATTACAGCTATTGCCCTTGAAATGGAGCACTAGCCTCCCTGGACGACGTAGGAAACACCACCCCCAGCACGGTTCAACAAACCGATTTGCGTGCTCAGAGCTGTCCTACCCCGTCGGATTACCGAATTTTGTCAACATTCCCAGACCGACACCATCAATCATCTCGTTGTCTTATCTCCTGAGCTCAGAAGACCAGCAAAAAACTCTTCTCACGTACACGTGATGAAAACGAGAAGTACTCTAGCTCCTCCACTCAACAGGCCCGTCCTCCCACTCCTCCAAACTCAACTCGAGATGAACGAGAGCATGATTTTCACTCAAGAAGCATTTTTCTTCGGTTAAATTGAGTTGTTTATTTCCCATGTGTGGTCAGTCAAAAAAACCGCGTCGGTCGCTTCGGTTCTCGATTTAAATTCCAAAAAAAAAACAACCAACACCGAAAATGTTGTCGTTAATCATCGGTTTGGTTGTGATCGGCGTTTCATTTCTGGCCTACGAATTGGCCTTCGGAAAATTTGAGCGGGAAGTCAACAAAACCATGCCCGGCCCCCCGACCCTGCCGTTTATCGGGAACGCTCACCTGTTTGGTAACAATCCCAAAGGTGAGTAAATCGGCGCTTGTGTGTTTACCTGTTGTGCGTTCTCGATGAAAAGTGAAACTAACGCGCAGGTGATGTGAGAATTCTCTTCATGTTTGTTCTGTGCGACCTTCAAATGCGTGTTTGCGTGTCCAGAAAAAAAAAATCGTGACAACATCGAAGATAACCAGATAGACATGGTTGTTAACCACTTGGGGCTTTGCGACTGTCTGAACGGTGTCTCGGAATTCGACGTGGTTTTTGGGTCGCATTTTGTTTATTTGGCCGGCCGTTTGATAAGAAACAGGGTGGACATGAAAAAGATGTGGGAACAATTTTCGTGGGCGTGTGTGATAATCAAGAACTGCTTTTCTGATAGTGAATCGTTGATTGAGTTGCCATTTAGTTAGTTCTACAATTGGAGCATTTTCAATAACTTCCTATCTCTGAGTGTAGCGTTTATCTTTTGAAATGCACCAGATTTTTTTTAAGCTTTTGACTTCCTGACTCAGTTGTACAGCAGATTTTTTTTAAGCTTAATTTATGTTAAGTGATAAAAACATGAAAAACAAAAATAAACACAAATTTTATCAAAAATGAAATATATAAATAAAAGAATGCTTGTAAGCACAAACTTCCAAGTTGGTCAAATATCCTTCTAACTATTTCCGACTTCAGCAAACAATGAAGGTCATATATATCATAAGCGATGAGAAACTGAACCTTTTGCTTATGCTGAAGTTGAAGTTGAGGAGAAAATGTCAGGAATTTTATTACAAGACTAAATCTTTCAAATGTTTCAGGAGTTTTATTTGAGATCTCTGGCTTAGGTCGAACTCTTGAGATCGTTAAACACATTTCGCCAATAGTGCTTCAGAAAAAAGGTTGGAATAAACGCAATTTCGCCAGGGTTTCTCTTCTGTCAGACAATGGAGCAAAGCTCGAAAATAATTCTTTGTTCCCAAAAACCAAAGCACAAGAGGAAGTATTCTAAGATGATAGTAGTCGCAGCTATGCTTCCAGTTAATAAAACAATTGACGATGCCCTTAAAAGAAGCATTAATTTGCTTTGTTTGTAAATAGTCCGAATCAAAGCTCTAATGAAATTGTCAGGCTCACTGAATTTCGATACGAATGTTAGAAATTTAGCGAGGTTCATACTTTATGATTTGTCAATACGATTTGCTTGATGACCTTACCTGGTGGGTCAGATTTGTACCATTGAAGTTAAATTTGTTTGGACCTTTTGAGTGCTTGGTCGACTTATCATAAAGTGTGAACAGTTGTCATACAACTTCAAAGCATTTTTTTCACTTCTGCTTGTGAGTTCAGAGAATCAACATAAATTTTGAGCAATAAACAATGAAAAATAACGTTCATTTGATTCAATATCATATTTTATCTTTTTCTTCATTTTCGA
Organism: Syritta pipiens; assembly: GCA_905187475.1. Lineage (NCBI taxonomy): Eukaryota > Metazoa > Arthropoda > Insecta > Diptera > Syrphidae > Syritta > Syritta pipiens. Next base: position 70,369,765 of record LR994571.1, read on the forward strand.
GTATTTCATTTGAAGGATTTATTGCAATAAAATGATAAGCCACATTGTATGGAAAATTTAGATTTTAGTTACATTTCACACAGAAATATCGTCGTTAACAATACTCTCACTTACGCACTCATATACAAAAATATAATTAAATTAAATTAAGTGTAGTAAGAGCTTCCAATGCGTATTATCTTTATTTGCAGATTTATATAAATCTTTGAAAGCAATTTTCTTGGTATTTTGTTTTAATGCCTTATCATGTTATTGCAATAAATCCTTCAACTACAGTGAACCAATAAAACAATGGGCCACCCATCACAGCCACGTTCAATTTGCAATATCTCAGCCGTTTGTTATCATATCAAAATGAATTAAATTGCATATTAATCTATGATTTCAGCTGATTTTGGCGTAATAAGTTCCATTTTTTACTTGACTGTATAATCACCAGTGTAACAAGAGTACGTGCCGCCATGTTTATACAGTAGTCCCTCCATAATAGGTATTACCGATAAAGTAAATTAATATAAAATGTGAAATGCAAAACATTACATCATCATCTCTATAATGTGAATTTTCGAAGGCAGCAGGGACGATGGTGATCTAGTTCCACTTATTAAATAAGAAACTTAGTTTCAAGAAGTGTTATAAGAAATTATAGTAAATGACGCTTATAAGAAACTCCAAAATGCAACAACTTTTGTTTCATATATGGAAATTTCCATATTGGTATAAATATGCTGGTGCACGATGCTTTTGTTCAGGTTTCTTATGAGCGTATTTTTTTATAAGCGTGTTCCTTATAAGCGTCATTTACTGTAACGATTTCTTTGGAACCAAATACAACATATCAATCAAGACATTAATGACTGGGTCATCGTAGAAGGCATTGATGAACCTAAACAAGTTAATGACCTCGAAGAATGAAAGCGATGATAAGTTTATAGTGTATAAAAATGCTTATTGAGTATGCCGATCATTTGCTGAAGTTAAAGGCAGATGCAGTAAAAAGTCAAGTCAAATTACTAACCAGTCCAAAATAACAAAATATTTTAATTTTTTAAAATAAGTAAAATACTTTGAAATTAAAAATGTCGATATCTATGAATATATTATATAATATATAAAGGTTTTTTTTTTATTTTTTTCTTACTACAGTTTCCTAAATTAGATGAAGCAGTGCTTTAAAAATCATTTCGTGCTGCATTTAATAATTGATTTGAAAATCGTTTCAATCAGTTTAGTGAGTACTAAAAAAAGTTTCAATGTGAATTCCATTTAAAAGCCAAGAATGCATTATTTTAGGTAGTTTATATTATCGAGCGATTACTGTAGTGCTGTAGTGTGTGCTTTAGAGCACACAACTGAAGAAAAACTTCATTAGCTGTAGTCAAACTCAATGCAGCGAATAGAAATGTTGCTTAAAGCCATGTTTGCAAAATAAGAAGCTTACCTTCCAAATTTCAAACAGATCGGCCAAGCCATTTTAAATTTGCAAAATTCCAAACATCAATAGAGCCCGTTTGAGAACCCATAGGATTCTAGCACTTGAACGGCTAAACCGATTTCGATGAAATTTCTTATGTCCTATACTAAAACATTAACTAATTTGTTCTTGGATTCAATGAGTTTGACTTCAACTCAGAAAGCAGCCGTAGCAGCACATAGCAGGCCGATGTTTCCATAAATTGCCAGGAAGTCGAACCGATCTACTAAACCCTTTGCCGATTGCACCCACTGCTGTGAACCACAACGCATGAGAGGGAGAAAGAAAGCACCATTACATCACAACGCGCTCGTCTTTTATAAATCAGTTTACCCTCCACACGCGTAAAAAGCTTTACTTGAAAAATTATTTTAAATATATTAATGCAGATAGTTGGTGAATTATCCTTTTAGACTCTAGATATCTAATATTAGGTCAAAAACTTTTAAAAGAAGCATTCTTCCAAATATTGCTTTTAATTTATTTAAGTTAAAGTTTACGACCCGAGTTCTTACGCACGGCGTTAATCGATTTCAATTCTCTACATACTACCACGAACAGGGGTGATGTGTTATCAGCCGGACGCTAGGCTTACAAGCTTTGCACTAAATAACACTAATCTTAAATGATAGAGTTTACAATTTGGTCGTTGTACACAATCCTTCGAGTTAACACGTTGATTTGGTGTGTAAAATCATTAATTCTAAGAGATTGTGCATTCTTAAGAGTTTACCTACTTGTCACTTTGTATTTTAAGAGTTGAAAAAGTATTTTTTGAAGAAATTGCAAGTCTTAGACGTGTATTTGATTTACAGATATCGAAGGCAAAACAAAATAAAATTACTGTCAAAAAGTAAACTTTCATTTTTTCTGTTTGTTGAAATGTCATTTCTTCAACTTCTTCAACAACATATTTCACAACTGAGCTATTATTTTTAAATATATTCACAACAATTAACGACTTCTACAAGAGCCACCATTTAAAAACGAATTGCATTTTACTGGTGGTAAATGGGACTCTACTGAAATCATTTTTTCTTCAGAGCCTTGTCGCTGCCTCAACTAAATTTTCCTCCGTTTTTTATTCGAAGTTTTAAAAACTACTATCTATGCTCTCTTCATAATCGTTCTTTTGGAAGATCAATCGCTGAATTGAAAAACATTTTAGCATTTATTTCTAGGACTGACTGACTCGTTCTACTGGCTGTGACCATATATAACAATTCAATGAATTGGAAGCTAAACAAATAATAAATTAAAATATTCTGCATCCGATAAACCTTCTGACTTAAGGACTGACTTTCAGTGGTGGTCCATCAAATCCTTAAAGGCCATTTACAAACAAAAAATGGAAATTTTTGTCTATTCATATCTTAACTAATTCCTTCCAAATTCACTTTCCAAATTCACTTTTCTTTATCTGACCTGAGTCTACGATATTATTTTATAAGGTATACAGCTTTTTAGTACCTGTATGGATCTTTTTCTGATCACGATCTCTCCAAGGTAGGCTCGTATTTAGTTTCCAATGAGTGTGTTAGGTTTACTTAATTGATAAGCCTAGTGTGCCTCTCTAGTTGATATGCATTCAGGCCTTTATCTTTCAAATTTGAGCTTTGAAAGACTAAACCTTACTCCCTACTTTTCTTTTTCTAAATCACCAAGTAAATGATCTGGCCCATCATCACAGCTAATGATGATCTCGTTTTGAATTACAGTCACGGCCCAATAAGCCTCACTTAGCACTTAACCTCTTAAAAAGCGTTACAAAGGTCACTTCATCAGCTACCAAGACTTGTATTACAAAAAAAAAAGGAATTCGAAACTCTCAAAACAGGTCCGACTGAATTTACACGCGGCTCTTTTAAAACTCTTCCGCACCGCGACGATCATTTGTTGTGCCTGCCTGAAAGCCGTCTGCCTCAACGTGCTGCCACTTAATTTAAACAAACAAAATAAAGCCAATTATTTAATTCGCGTTTGTTGTTATCACCTCTTGAACAGCTCAACAAGTTTTGGCCAAAGGTCTGACAGTCATTGGTGACGTTTTAGAGAAAACCTGTTTTCAACCATCAGATACTGACAGTGAAGGCACATCGCCACATGCGTAGTCTCGAATTATGTAAAGTTTTTTGTGGGCCATTTAGATTTGTGCGCAGTCATCTTGCCCGTTGGACTGTGAATTTGATTATCGCGATGACAGAGAGGCAGGCGGGTAGATACTTCGATTAGATACGCAGTTGCAGAGGACGGTGACAGGGCGGGATTGGCGATCAGTCTGAAGGAGCTAAGGTCAGTGTGGGATTCTAAGAAAAGATTAAGGGTTGTTGGTTTGGAAGGAAGCTCGTGTGCACAAGAGGTGTTAGGGGGCGACTGCAACTCTTATCAACTATAGGTGATCTAAAACGCCAAACGAGCTGTTTTTGTGAAAAAATAGTGAATTCAAAGAATTGTTTTCTTTCGGTTTTTGGAGATAAAATCTGATAGCACTTAAATTTGAATAACACTGCCGGTGAATTTTTTGACGATTTTCTCCTGCAATCTCTTTGACTTTAAATATGAAAAGTGGATCTAAGAAAATGACACCAAGGAGACTTTTGAAACGATATCCTCATGTCTTCATTTTGTGACGAATGGACGAAAAATGAAAACATTTTTACTGACGACATTAGCCAAAGATGGGGTTTATCAAATATCGCAAGTGGCACGCACCCACACTAAAGTTGCTTAGAATTCTGTTTAGACAGTGACTAAGAGTGATTGTAAAGGTTTCTAAAAAGATTGCTCAAAGATTTTTAATCTATTTTATGGTGTGGTTTCATGATAAAAAATCTCAAAGTCCGCAAACCGAATGAATGAGCATTTTAACAGAAAGGTTTTCTGGCTCTTGTTTACTAAGACATCTAGAAGGTCTTGGGAATTTAAATAGGTCTTACAATCAGCGTCTTTCATCCTCATGTATCGACGGTTTCATAAGGCTTTTCCAATAAGGACGAGTTATGTTGACGGTTTGTCTTGAGGTTGTTGTCTTTTGAGGGCTTCTCAACCGTCAGTTTTTACTATCAAATATTTATTATTGACTCACTGGTGCCCAGCCGCTTTTATTCACCGATTAACGATCTCAATTAAAGGAAGAAGGACTGTCCCAATTTTAACAAATAAAAACTAATAAAAGATGTTTACGTCTTAGCATCTGGAGGGTTATTTTGTATCACCTTCGGATTCGGATTCGGAAATGCAATCCGATACTAATATTCGTATTTTTTTTCACTTTCGGATTTGGTGACATATTGCCAACTTGTCACCAGAAATTTCCTAAAGTCAAACTGTCAAACTGTTAACTTGATGTTAGTTGAAATAGTAAATTTTAGGCCTTCACCCAAACATCTTTCTCTCCACCGCATATGTTTTGCTTAAAACCTACAAAAAATGTTTTTATCTGAGAACCCCATCCGACAGCAAGTGAGTTATCGAATGAAAATCCGTAAGTCATAACGATTTTGACAAACGCCTTCGACATGCAAAGTATGTGTAAATGCGTTGGTAATTTTCTTTATTTCCGAAAGTGGATTGTCAGCTGAAAAAAATTACAAGTACTTTGTTTGTATTCTGAACAACTACGGTCGTCCAGCTGACCATCCTAAAATTGTCTACATTTTTTAGCCAAGATTGCTACCAATTCCTCCTTGGTTGGCAGATGTATGAATCATCGGTGAAGTGGTCAAGGAACTCCTCAAATAAATTAAAAGCATAAGATGCGATTTCTAAGATAAATAATGTGGCATGAAAAGTCTACTGAATCCAAAAGATTGGACTGTTCATGGCTGAAATTTTACAGTTCCATTTACCTGTGAAGTGCTACTTTTAGTAAAGGTTTCCTGGTTGCAGAGACCCTTAGACAATTCGTCATTATATTGAAAAAAGTTTATCGGTCGTCCAACAAAATTGTTGACCGTGACAAATTATTTCCCAGTCCAACAAGGAAGATATTCACGTTATTAAATTCAAATCTTTAAAGACTTTATTTGGTTCCCTAATCTTTTTATTAGAGTCAGGCTCTGAGTGCGAAAGCTTTCGAGTTGAATTTGTCAGGCGGATGTCACCGCACCAAAAAAGAATCATTTTCCCATTTCTTTTCATTCGAGGATTGTTGAACTTCAAGAACTCTCACAAATGTCTTTTATAGAGGTTAAGGTCTGTTTTACGCAGTGTCATTTCTGAATGACTCTATCGATCGATAACTCGTTAGTTTCCCTATTTTCAAGAATTCTAGACCTACAAAAAATCCGTTCAAAGTGTCTAAAACTTCAACAACACCAATCTCTATTTCTATACCAAAAACCTGACCACCCCAACCGGCTCACATTCCACTCACGTATATGTTCCTAAAAGCCGGTCACTGCTGTGATTTATTTTCACACCTCACCCACACCCCCGTTTTACGCACACGTGACAACGCCGCCGGTGCCATAGTCGCCGTTTCACCTTTGACTTGTCCATCAAGCGCCCCAAACAAAATCTAAGCCATCATGGGGTGTGTTCCAAAAACACACACTCAAACGAGTCAATTTAAATAAAGTTACGCAGCACTTTTTTCTATTTACCATGACCCGGCAAAAAAAGAACCAGCCCGCCTGCTCCCAGTGATTAGTCGCAATCAGATACATAAGTATCTCGAATGTTTACCAGTTATCTTTGAGTATAAGGTGCCGTGAGCTTTTTGAAAATTCACCAGTTGAGACTTTTAGCTTGATCGGTGTGTTTTACAGTCGCGATTTTTTTTTTGCACTCACATCGGCAATCGAGAAATTTAAAGAGAACCCAGAAGATGTTTACATTGTTGATTGTGTTGGCGTTGGTTGGCCTGACCTACGCGTTCTTCCTGTCGGGACATGCGAAGTATCGAAAGGAAATTGACAAGATCCCGGGACCGAAGGCGTTACCGGTGATCGGCAATGCGCATCAAGTCGGCAATAATCCACATGGTAAATAATTAGTTGAGTGTGTGTTTGTGTGAGACGTGTCTACAAAATGAAGGACCGGTGGTCTGGGTGGTGGCCCGATTAAGTTTTAGATATCAGACAAGATAACGTGCTATTTTCGTCGCGAGTGCGCGAAATCAGTGATTGGTGTCGTGTAAAATGAGCAGACGCACTGCTGATGGTAAAGATAAGTGAAGGTGTTTACTGGGTAAAGTTCCTTTTCGTGGCAATTTTGATTTTTCCCGGGTCCCTTATGATTGTTTGAAGTTGAACAATTCCTTGAGAGGACTTTTCACTGGGCTCCCACCGCTCTGCAATGCTTCAAGCAACGGTCTTAGACTTTGACCGTTCTTGTTCCACAAATATGATACAAGGTCACTTTCACTTTTCTTAGCTTCCATATGTGATGATGTCAGTGAGGTCCGAAGCAATACGATGATATCCATGTAGCCTCTCTTTTTTATTGTTTAGCTTCTGAAAAGAGAGCCCATTTGTCCTACCTGTTTCCAAGGAGCAGGTGTTTCCCACTGGAAGTGAATGATATTGTTAAGCAAATGCACACCTCTTCAAGTGAAGCTTACTTCTAGTGGAATCAATTTGAAAGTGAATCGCATTTTCGTTATCTCCAGTTGTGCACTCAGTCAAAATAATGGAAACAGTGGAAGTGTAATGTTTTCTTATAAACTGTGATTAGGAACTCAAGTATTTTAAACTACACAATTATTGGCACTTAAAAAAGACTGAGAGTTCGACAGAGGAATCATTATAGAATTTTCGAAGGACCTCTCTCGGCGTTGTTGGCAAATTTCAGTTGTTGATTTGTATCCTGACTAAGAGATAGGTGGTCCATAAAAATGAGATCGTTGACAGCTAAACTCTAAAAAACACAAGCAGGCCCAATTTAGCATACGATTTCACGAACTTTGATCAATCAGAGTTATTTGACAGCCGAAAGGCAGAGCATAACTTCCAAGCTCAATCAAGTGGTTGAGTGCAATTTTTGCTGACTTTTTCTCTAAAAGAAATCCTTTAACAGTTTATCATAGACATACTCAAAGTATTCTTCGAATTTGATTTACAACTTAAATGAAAGCCCGTTCCCTGTCGGGTGTCAAACAGCACTTCGTTCTTGCGATTTAAGATGATAAATTGGAAATCCAACGCTCATTCACGTATCCCAGTTTCACTCTTATATATTGCGAATACAGCGATATGAAACCATTCAAAATGAGAGAAAAGTGTGACTCCTCTGCCCGGCTAGTATGTAGCTGCCTGTTGAGAAAGCTGTTCAACGTGGTGACAACCTATTTTTGTATTAAGAGCACATTTCTCGTTTAAACAGATCTTAAGTCTCTTTCTATAAATAAAAGTGTCACACTTCTTTTGAAATATTTACTTTTCATTATATAACTAAAGTTATATAATGAATGATTATATTTTTTTAGGAAATTTTATTTATCTTCCACGAATTTAGCTCCCAATTTAAGACTTGCTTTTTAAAAGAAGCCAAATTCCTGGATTATAGTGGGTCATGCATTGCAGCGTTGGTTTAATTACTGTAATTTACTGTAGGGAACACAGTAAAATGGTAAACAGTAAAGTTGTTGTTAAAAAGCGGACTTGTCTTTGTGCCTACAGTTTAATCCTTGAAATAAGAAAGTACAATGAAATGTAAAAATGGATAAATACTCGGCGGTCGTATGGTTTTTTGTAAATAAAAAACCTCCCACTTGACCGATTTGAATGATTTTTATGTTATTTGTTTCCTTACTTCATCATCAAAAATATGAAGCACAAACAAAAAAAGTGTAAATAAGACATAGGACCATTCTGTTTTTTGTGTTCGACTCAGAATGAACGTGAGCATTAACGGCAAGGTCCTAATTTGGCACTGTGACTTACAGTTATGAAAAAAAAATTATTAGGTTGTCAAAAATCTCCCTTCCACCTTTTTGTCTTTTGAATTTTCCGGCTATGTACAAAGCGCTACAGAGCTCGTATCTGGCAATACATCATTTGAAAGGTCTTGACATAACCTACAAAACGACGCTATGCATGGTTAGTTTGGATACGAGCTCTGTAGCGCTTTGTACATAGCCGGAAAATTCAAAAGACAAAAAGGCGGAAGGGAGATACTTGACAACCCAATATTTAAACTTTTTTTTTCTATTATTGCTTATTAAAATTTTGAGTTTGTATGCGAATTTTTCACAAATTACGGGCATGAACAATCTAACTTTAACGTACTATTAAAGAACAAGTTTTTCTCTTTCTAAGTTGGTATAATACTTTATTGTAGGTGTTGCCATTGTTTTTTAATGATATAATTTTAAATTGCCCCTACCTCCTAAACGGGGTGAGATAGACTCCCCGCCCATGGCAAACATTTTTCGTTTTTGGACGCTCTATGAAAAACCATTATCAATTTTTGGCGCCAAAGTTATCTTACTCTTCCCGCACATCAAAATAGATATTTTTCTAAACGTGCAAAAATGGATATATTGGGGTCAAGATGAACTTTTGTAAATTTTCACCGTTCTATTTATAAATGCGATCAAAATCGTTTGTGCTTCATTTTTTTTGGTGGTAAGTACCGCCGAGTATGTAGCCATTTTTGCACGCCACTGTATATGCTCTCAATTCAAATAGAAAACCTAATAAAACGGGAAGGATACAATTTCTAAACGATGTCTTCCTTCAGGCAGTGGATAGTAAGATTTTTCCGAAACTTCGTCTTAAAATCTCAAACTAGCTTTAGCATAAAGCTCTCTTAGCTAGCTCAAAGCTCAAAAGATCCACAATTCCTCCGTCATGTTAAACAAGCATATAGGGAGGGCCACCTACAAGTTTTTTTTTTTGTTAAATGCAATAAAATGAACAAATACATAAATTTTGTCCATTTGTTATGCCTTCATTAGTAACAGCGAAATTGCCATTAATTACGGCACATAACATCATACACTTAACATTGGAAAATATTGGCCTTAAGTGCTTGAATCGTTCCTTTATGGTTCCCCATAAAAAAAAATGTCCAAAGTAGTCAAATCACAGATCCCAGGCGTCCAATTAACATTGCCATGATAGGTGACAATACGAGTTTTTTTTTTCAAAAAATTACACAGTATTCACTTCGGAAATAGGTTTTCAAAATTTCCTTACATTGTACAAGTGTAATGCGACTCATTTCGTTCAACGAAGGTGTCATACTGACTTTCTGTAAAGATTTCGAGTTACATTTACGAACCTATGTATTTAAGGATCAAGAGCTTTAATCTGCTTCTCTGTATCTTTCTCTGAAGCAAAGGAGTTTCTTTTATGTTTGACGCTGAATAGGTCTGGCTTGGATTATGTCATCGGCGCCTTTATATATGCCAGGCCTCAGCTCGTTCATATTTTTAGACATCAGATCTGGATTGCAATTCGTTGTACTTTTGTTATCAGTACGGGCTCCGTCATTTCCCATAAATGGGATCCTTAGTTACTTAGAGGCATATGCCGCTGACGCACTGTCATTTGGGCAGCTCTGTTTCACAATTGAATTTCTTTCCTCTTATTTTCCTGACCACCTACCTGCATCTGATTTCTATTTATTCATTACAATTCATCCCAGTTCAGCGATGATTCAGCGCCATATTGTCTTGGACAGACTTACCTGTTTGGAGTAGTAAACATGATCCAGTGTAAATAAAATTACGACACGTTGAATTTTAATTGTGATGGGCTATCAGGCTTTAATGGCCAATTTCAATGTTGACTAATCGCTGCAGTCCATAAAGTGGTTATTTGCCGTGCCACTTGAAGTTGACTTTTTCCGCCTCCAAGTGCCTGTGTGCTTGCATTTTGCACCGCAGAACATTGCTGAGCGTGTGGGGCACACACGCTAATCAGCAACCAAGTTAGACAATTAAAAGATACGCCATGTATGCTTAAAACTCACCGTAATTTGCACGTAATTTTCGCGCTCAATTTTTTTTTATAGGCGGTTGTCGAAGGCAGAGGTGTGTAATTATGGCGAGGTATACTCGACGTCGAAGGTCACGACAAGTTAATCAGTGGTTTGGGGTTTGGGGTGGAGTTTTGTTTTGCTGCGGAAAATCGGAGAGGTGGAGAAGTTGTGCAACTGTGAGCGGAATTGTGACGAGGGTTTGGAATTGAATTTAAGCTGAGTAGATTGAGAGATTTGGGAAAGGCTATCAAATAGTAGAGGCTTATTAGACTTGGGAATGGCTATGAACAGTCTGTTTATGAGTTAAAATGTCATAGTTTGCTGCATCGAGGTTTATGGGGTGACAGAGTTAGCCCCACCTTATTTAGAACGCTGTCGATCTCTTGTAAGAGTGAAAGGGGTACTCAAGAACTAGAGTAAAAGGAGTACTTAAGACTTACAGTGGAACGAGTAGATCTCTTTAAACGTTGAAAGTTAAAATACGTCGAGTCATCAGTGGTTGGTCAGGGAAAAAAAAATGGTCCTAAAAGGCTTCGTTCGTTTCGATGCTCTCTTAGGATTATAATTTTAAAAAAAATGTTTTTATTTAATTTGGATTAGTTTCTAAATGTCTTTGAAGAAGTATTTCTGAACCATTTTCTTTAATGTAAAACAACCTAAGCTCAATTTCATGAATTGCTAAAAAAATCAGCAGTGTCGAACGATTTGGTCAACTTTTGGTCCTGCAGCACAGTTCTATCATTCTGAGATCACTCCTCTTTTTTCTAGCGCTTTTAATATTTTCAATTTTTGGTCAAAAAACATAGGAAAATTTAAATGAAAAATGTGTTGAAAAAACTTCTCGTTAAATGGAACATTTGACATATGTGATCAAATTTAACTTAAAGGAGCTTACGGGGGGCTTACTGCTCTTTCTTAAGTTGAACTATCCTTCAAAAAAATTTTAATCGAACTATTGTCCATAAACTTCTTTTAGACATCTTCCATATGATGCTAACCTGGTGGAGGGAATTTGGCAAGGATAGGTATCGCCTTTGGGTTGGTTGGGAGGCAAACGTAATCATCTCTTCCCCCAAGGACGTCGAGGTAAGATCGCCGTCTAACAAGCCCTTTCAACAAAATTAATTTAATTAATTTTTCAGGCCATTCTCTCCAGCACACAGATCCTCAAGAAGTCCGTCATTTACGACCTCCTTCACCCATGGCTCGGCCAAGGTCTCCTCACCAGCTTCGGCTCACAGTGGCACAGCCATCGCAAGATGATCACTCCTTCGTTCCATTTCAAGATCCTCGTTGATTTCCTTGAGGTGATGAGTAAGAACTCAACAAAATTCATTGACACTCTCCGCAAAGCAGGAAATGGTGGAAAAATCGTTGACGTACAGCGCCTCGTGTGCTATTGCACCTTGGATGTCATTTGTGGTAAGTGAAGCTCTAAAAAATTCTCAGAACCTGATCAAGGATCCGAAACTAATTGTCCTGTTTTTTGCTTAGATACCGCCATGGGAGTGAGCATCAATGCGATGGATGACAACGATTCTGATGTCGTGAGGGCGTTCCAATAGTAGGCTTGGAATGTCTCGGTTGTCGAATGAGCTCTTGACGTGTTTTTTTTTTGTCTTGCAGCATGTGCTACTCGATTCAAATGCGTGCATTCAGCCCGCTGAAGAGGAAGCCGTTCTTCTTCCAGTTTGCCCCAGAATTTAAGCAGTACAAGAATGCCCTAGACACCTTGGAAGAGTTCACAATGGACGTAAGTTATGCTTTCTAGTCTGCTTTGAAACTTCTTAATTAAATCGTACGTCTCTTATCGGTGAGGTATAAAAGATCTTTAATTCGTTCGTTTGGCCACATGAGCTGAAAAAGTCCCAAATCAATAGGATATACAAAAAACTGCCAAAGCACAGTACATTAATTTTATATTCTGTGCATCTAGCCGTCTTGTTGTTCGTAAAGCATTTAAATTTCTTTGATCAACTGGTGATCCTTTGAATTTTAAGCGAGGCGGTTATATCTTTATGAAGAGTGTGTCGGCTACACCTGTAATTGTGATGTCTTAGTAAGGAACATACCTACACCTGCTCGCCAGTGATTCAACTCAAATCTTTCTTGTTCTCATATTTCGTTCTAAGGAATTACTTTATTCCTTAAACTTGAAATCAATCTAGCATAGTTTTTCAATCGGAACAATAAACAAATACCACTGGGACCAAACCAAATTTTACACCATTCTTAGTCAATAATTCACACATTTTTATCAATCATTTTTGGCGTATTTCAATTCATAAATTTTTAGCAATCATAGAAATGAAACATTCATCGAAATTAATTGAACTACTTTTGAACTCATTCGAAGTTTTGTTTTGAAGGACACTTATCATAAAATTGTTTGGGTATAATTTAAATAGAAATAGATAAAAAATCCATTTTTTTTCTATTTAATTTTGTTGAATGAACCAGAATTTTTTTTTTAAAGATTGAAAAACGTTGGTCATAACGAAATGCTGAATATACCAAACATATTTCAGAGTCCCATTGAATTGGCCAATAAAAGTCAAATTAACTCAAATTATTCTTATTGCATTCATTAGCCTTAAAAGAGTTTCTGCAAATCTGTCATTTACCGACTTACGACTATTCGCGGGAATTTCCCGGAAAATGCAATCACTTGATATCCTCAAATAAAATGATATTGCTGAAAATTTAATTCAGTTATTAACGACTTCTGAAGATTATTTTTTTCGCAAAAAAAAAAGCCTAAGATCATCCTGAATTTAATAAAATCATCGCCCGAAAAGATTTAATTCCTTAATAGCACTGCCTTACTTTATTTTTCACCACTGGAAGCTAGCTGAGAAGCTGAGCTTGACTGCCAAGAATGCGAGCTTTAAACTCGTCTGTAAAGTGTTCTTTGAACCAGAAGCAATCTTTTTTTTTTCAAATAACCTCTTAAGAGAATTTTTTTTCAGAGGTGTAGAACTTTGAAATAGAATAAAACAAAGATGATTTTTTTCGAACTGACATGAAATTTACTTTATTCGAAAGATGAGTAATTTCTGGCATATGACCGCCACGGCTGGCTCGGACGTTGTCTAATCTAGAGGTCAAATTTTCGACGACTCTTTCCAACATTTGTGGCCGTGTATCGGGAATAACGTGGCGAATGTTGTGCTCTTAGTGATCAATCGTTTCGAACTTTACGGCGTTCTGCACATCATGGTTGTTTAATTGATGACCAAAAAGATCAGTAATTATGCCTCAATAGCGGTCACCATTGACTGTAGTATTCTGGCCAGCATGGTTTTTGAAGAAGTACGTACCAATTATTCCACCACCCCATAAAGTACACCAATCAGTCAGTAATTATGGATGTAACGGTGTCTCAACGTATACTTGATCGTCTCTCCAAATACGGCAGTTTTGTTTATTGACGTAGCAGATGAACCAAAAGTGAGCTTTATCAATGAACAAAATTGGGAATAGAACCATGATTTTCAAAATAATTTTGCACAATTTGGAAGCATTGTTCAGGTGTCAGTCTCGTAATGTTGAAATGACAAACCAAACTAAAAAAAATCACTTGACCGTTGAGAAAATGGCCGCCAGATAAAATAGTGTTGCCAACTTAAAGTTCTACACTTCTAAAAAAAAAATGCAAAATGTTCATAATATGTAATTAACAATTCTGATAAAAAAATCGAATTGATTATTATGTTAGTTGCAGTAAAAATAGTAAAACTATTATGCCAATTGTATTAAAATTTTCATTTGAATGCTTAGGAATTCATATGTTTCAATGATAATATTTAATACGCAACTCTCTGCTGCCGTGAAGTTATTCCGGCATTGGTCTTTGGATTGCTTTAGTGTACCGTAACCGTAATAGTTGTCAATGCACCTCAATCAAGTCTCAGCAGAAGAACGAAACCCGAGTTAAAATTTAAATGCTTTACATTCTCCACATCTCCATTCCAAACAAAAAACTGAACTCTCAACCCATATATTTCCTTTTCCAGGTAATTTCCAAGCGTCGTGATGCCATGCAGAATGGTACCAAGGACAGCAACGATAAGAACGACTCCGAGGATATAATTAATATCCGCCCGAAGCAAGCCTTTCTTGACACTCTCCTTACCTGTACCGTCGAAGGACGCCCGTTAACAGTTCAGGAAATTTACGAGGAGGTCTCTACTTTCATGTTTGAGGTGAGCGTTGAATCTCCCATCGACAACATGGTCACAATCTTACCTTGTCTGTCCTTCCTTTCACACAGGGTCACGATACCACAGCTTCGGGAATATCCTTCGCCGTCCACCTGCTGTCCAGGCACCAAGATGTTCAGGTGAGTGAAGCAGAATGTCTTTCTCTGTAACGTTCGGTTGACATGTTTCTTTTTTCCTAGGAAAAAGTCTTGCAAGAACAGCTGGCCATCTTCAATGGAGATCTTTCCCGTCAACCCACCTACAAGGACATTCAGGATATGAAGTACTTGGACATGGTGCTCAAGGAAGCCCAGCGACTGTACCCAAGTGTCCCGATGATTGGGCGATACACACAACAGCCGTTCAACTTGAGTAAGATGACGCAGAGTCGAGTTCTCCTACTTCCACTAAAATCCTTACTCCCTTCCAGATGGTACAATCCTCCCGCCCAACACAACAGTGAATGTATTCATCGCCGCCATGGGCTACAACGAGAAGTACTTCCCGGACCCCTACAAATTCGATCCAGAACGCTTCAATCCCGAGACCCGCGATAAGACGAATCCCTTCGAGTACGTCCCCTTCAGTGCAGGACCCAGGAATTGCATAGGTTCGCTATTTCACATTGGCCTGTCCTGTTCCGTGACTCACTTTTCTTATTTCAGGACAAAAATTCGCTCAGATGGAATTGAAATGCGTTGTGTCGAAGATCGTGCGATCATTTAAGATCCTCCCGCCAAAGGACGGCCTTGAGTCGAAGGACGGTTATGAACCAAAGGAACCACAGAACGAATTCGATCCCCAGCTGTCGGCGGTATTGACGCTTAAGTCAGACAGTGGCGTCAAGGTTCGTCTACAAGAGAGGAGCGCGTAGAGGGTGACTTTGTTAAAGCCACTTTTTATGCATATTTTTAGAGTTTAGGAAAATTGTTTGTCTGAGTTTTGTCAAAAATAAAATGTTTTTAAATTTCCATGCGGAGTTTGAGATGGGAGATGGTGTGGATGAGATTTTGGATGGTAGCTGGGGTCAAAATGGCAGGATACAGCTTTGCAGCAAATACTAGGGATTAAGGACGTGGTGTCAAATACTTTCAATGGTCCTTTTTTTTTTAGTGAAGTTCAAGGTTTTGAAGTTTGAGGAAGATTTTAAGGTTTTGAGGAACTAGAAAATACCGAAAAGGTCATTCTATCAACCGTGCAATTAGATTGCCGGTGATCGATGTAGGCTATAATAGACTTGTTGAAGACGTTACATTATAAGAGAGCAGTCGGAATACAAACATATTTTCTGTATACAAATGCTCAGTCTCCTGTTGCAAACCTAAGAAAACACTCCAATGGGATATTTTACCACACCGAGTAATTTTTCCGGGCATAAACATTTTGCAGCTCATCGGTACAGTACTTTCGCTGAAATCAAGAACAAACTCTCCCAGAAGATGCCTGAGAAAGCGGACAATGCAAACCAGCGAAAAGCAATATTTTGTTGGATATGTCTAATCTGTTTTATTCAGGCAGAAAAAATTTTAGCCACAAAAAACAGTTCTAGTAATATCTTAGTATATCGACTGAGCAATGATGGGAAATAGGGAGTGAATTGCTGGTGTCCAACAACAGAGAAACTAGACAACTGAGAGAAATTGCTTATCGACAGAGGATGCAGATTCTGTGTCTTCTTCGAATTCTTATTGCAAGCCCAAATGAAAACCAGGGAACAATTTTAAACACGTAATTATTGAATTGGTTCTACAGAAATTGTATTGTCTTTGCCTATGCACAGACTGGCCTATATCCCTTTTCTGAAATTTCCACCAAAAATATACCGTAAAACTAACAGAAGTAGTTTTGTCTAAAAAGCTCTATGCTATGGTGCTCGATTTTTTGTAAATTTGTGAGGCGCTCTTTGTGTAGTCGTAAAAAGACGTATTTGAAAATATTTAAGAATATGAACTTTTCAGATATAAGATGTGCAAATTAAAACGAACCTTCAAGACAGATTTTTACCAGAAGTTATTTTCATGATTTTATAGGTTTCAATCGAAATTATTACGAAGTTTTAAAATTATTCTGCTATACGGTCCCTTAAAGTAAGAATGGGACAGCAAAAAATTTGCTATTGGTTTTTCATTTTTCAACTTGAAGAATAAAGTGAACTCCCGATAATTCGCGCCCCCATAGTTCAAATAGAATCATTCTCCCAGCCCCTGGAAAAACCTATGTAAATCGAGGAAAACCCATGCAATTTAACCTTTTCGTCAATTACAATTTATTTTTGTGCAAAACAACATGAAAACCTCTCCAATTCGAAAATGGATTTGTCTCTAGATTTCGAAGTCAAGTTCATTTGTTTTTCTACCCTTAGTTGAATTGCATATATTCCAAAAGTGAGCCCTATTTTTGTTTTCAGAAACCTCCATTATTTGTAAATCACTGTAATCCCTGGTGCCGTGAAATTCGAATTATCGAGGGTTCACTGTTAGTTTCAGTTTTTAGTTTTATTGACTTCTATAAGTTAGAATTCAATAAAATTCAATTCAATTCAATTGTATTAACTATTTTAAGTCCAAAGCAACTCGATCTTGGCGAAAAATTTTGTCTGACAAACGACTTCTATTGTTTCCTAGCCAACGATACAAAATACACTCAAAGTGCGCTCTTCTATAACTGCCCTCATGTACTCGACGCATCACTAAATTCGTAGTGTAGACAAAGACATTTAATCAAGAAATTACCTAATTTTGAACAAAAATGGTCAGATTGTATTCCAGAAGAATAGTTGGGACAATATTCTTCAGACGACTGTTATAAACATATGATAAATTGCTTGAAACCAGTCAAATAGGAACAGAAATTAAAAGAACTACTCAATATCAAATCATATATGTAAGTGAATTTAACTTTAATTTGTTTTCTTTATTTTATGTTGTATCCTTGTATTAATTTAAGGTCAAAAATTCAATTTTTTTTGGTTTGAAGACTTATGAGCAGCAGAAGACTGACAACACCAACAATGGCTAAATTATGCGAGCTTCATGCAGAATACGGAGCTCAGAAATTGGATCTACATCAGTTGGCTGCCAGTTAATTTTTCGTCAAATTAACATTGAAGTTTCCTTATTTCAAAATTTCTGCCAGATTTTTTGGTTACTTATACGTTCGAATTTTTTTAGCAATCATTTCATAGTGGTTTTAATTTAAGTGTGGCTTGTTTTAGTTTCAGTCAGTTAAAGCCAGTTAATTCAAGAACCTTCTTTTTCTCACTCCTTTTTTAGCTTCTGCCCCTAAGGTAGTGTAGCTAAAACTCTTTTCAAAATGTTGAAAAACGACCGACAGGAGCAAATAAAATTTCGACCAAGAACGATGCACTGCACCAACTTTTCAAGTTTATGAGTTCATTCTCGGCTTAAAATTGTGTCATCAATCCACAATTTGCAAACAATAATTTATTTTTTATTATTTTATATAGTCACTTAAAAAATGCAAAGAAAAATGCAGTGCATATGTTTTTAGCTGCATTTTAAATGTAAATATAATTTTTGAGAAATGAAAAAAAAAACCGAAAACAACATAGCACTCCGAATAAAACAATTAAACCCGGTCAACGCCTTGTATCCCCAAAGACTACCACACTCCCATTCTGACGGTCGACAGAAACCGGAATAGGTCACCTAGAACCCCACAACTCCATATCACTTGATCGCCACCCCTTTCGAAGAACTGCGACCGCTTTTTCCTTCCGTGAAACACTTCGTTTAGCGGCAATGTTTTGTAAAGTTCATCACCCGATTCACCTTTCGGCAGATAAGAATCAGAAACACCCAACCTCTCGTAATCTTACTACGGTTATCTCTCACATGCTGCGAAAATATTGTGAAATGCATTCCGAAGCTTCGTAATGAGATGCAATTAAAACGAAGTGTTAAGCGTCTGCGGCGCTCAGTTTTAATTTTCGTGCATCGGCGTGAGTTGCATTCGTTCAGTTCGAAAATTGTTTTTGAAATAAGTTCATGATGTTAACGATAGTTATTGTCGCAGCCCTGATCGGCTTAGTGCTGGCGATCTACAATAGCACCTTCGGGAAGTTGAAGCGGGAGATCGACACATTTCCGGGACCTCCAGCTCTGCCAGTTGTTGGCAATGCACTTTCAGTGGGAAAAAATCCACATGGTAAATTTTAAAGTGTTTTTGAAAATGCATAATTAAAAATGTGCTAATTTCCGGGAAATTCTGAAGTGAAATAAATGTGAAAGATTTTGTGCAATAGAATCAATTAGTTTTTCAAAATACAGTGAACTCTTCCATAACCAGTTGATCTTTGGGGATACGCTAGACGTGGACTGTCTCCATGAAATGAAAAATGTGTTTAAGTCACTGCAGCCGCTCGTGGCTTGATAATATATCTTCAATGAATGGTTTTCTCTCTGTTGTTTGCATTGCAACGTGTTAACGAAATAAAATAGCCGTGACTCTAATGGGAATTGACTACTTTGTTTCATATAAAGGCTTCCAATCTGCAGTCATTCAAATTTGAAAATACGTGAAGATTGAGTACCTTGTCGATCGTCTGACGTAGAAAAATACTGTTGAGATAAGTTGTTCTATGAAATAATGTTTCTAATAACTCGTCTTAGGTCTACGTGATTAGAGGCATTTGTCTGTTAAGTTTTTTTGCGAATGAAGTTTTCTTTATAGCATGTATCCTTATCTGTAACATCGAAGTCACATATTTAAAAAAGCCGCAACTATCGTTGCACTTGGTTTTTGACACAACCTACTTAACAAAAGTTTCTCTAAGAAAGTAGACGTTTTCTTCAAATAAAAACAGAAATGTGTTGTGATGAACTCACTTAGCGCGCGAGCGAGCGCTTTTTGTAAAGAATAAATTTCTACGAATTGAGTATGATACAAGCATACGCTTTTACAATTCATCTCTCGTGCGCCTCTGACATTTATTGATGACACAACAAAATAACGTGGCGATAAACTTACAGTGCACAAACTGCATTAGTACGCTACTTGTTTCCCAAGGTCTCTATTTTATACTTATCCATTTAGCAACTGTTCATAGTCGGTACTTGAATCGTAGATCCGTCAGAGGATTTTTTTAAGAACCAAACATAAAAGCATACTTCAAGAGCTTGTTGATTGTTTCGGGGTGTAGTTTCGGGATATTGGCCTTAAATGAATAGAATCGCTTTCGGATTGTTGTCATAGCGTCGTCGGTCCTTAAGGGTTCCCTACAAAAAATTACACGATCTGCGAATTTAGTACGCAAAAGAGCGGTTGTGACATGGTGCGCTATCCTGCATGGCCCAGAGGTCGTCAAAATCCTTGTCATCAATATTAGTAAAAACAAAGTCAGTTAACATGGCTCTAACGCCGCTGTCAGAAAATATAATTTTTCAAAATCATTGTCTGATCTAAGACTCCAACTGGACATGTTCGTGCGCCTTAAGTTGTTGAGTCAATTCGACCTTGTAGGCTTTCGAGATTCTTGCGCAGAGTTTTTTTCAGACTAGTGCGTGAAATGTTGAGCTATTGAGATTGACGGCGAGTTGATGTTCGTGCGTTGAGTCTTACAATCTTGGCTACAGCAACGACATTATCTTTTCTGTGCACCGCACGACGACTTGGACCATGAGTATTGTCCACTAGTCTCTCGAAGTTTTTTCAAAAAACGCATTGTTGGAGCTACACCGCACCCAGCTTTGCAAAAGAGTTCCATCCTTTCCCACGTTGTTCAAGCGACTCACTTCGTCCCGCGAAGGTATAATAGTGACTTCCTATCAAGATTCTCAGCAGGACACAACTGTCAGGTTCAAAGGAACCTATAATTTAAAAAAAAAAACTTTAAATGCTCAACCCTTTATCTCTTTAAGATTTAATAATTCCAAAAATCAAAACTGTCGAGGTTAGCATAGAGATCAATGGCATCAAAAAAGAAAAAGTGTTAGACTAGGATTTTAAAACCTCAATACGTCTATATAACCACTAACCAACAATCTAAAAGAATAAAGCTTGGCGAGTTTTATGAAATGGCTCGCTTCGACTTCATCATCATTAGTGGGGTAACAGCCCACGAAGGGCCTGAGCCTAGCTTTTCGCGCCTCCACTGTGTTGTGCGCGTTATAATTTGACACATGTGAAGGGGACCTACAGTTTATTGCCGGTGCGAACGGCGAATTGCGACAAAAGTACTCTAGGAGGATTGTCGGTTGTTCGCTGGAGGTTGGGCCGTTTGTGGTGTTTTTTCCCCGAGCTGTATTTGAACCCGGGTACTCTCGCTTAACATTTCGACGCACTAACGACTAAGCCACGGCGACTTCCACTTCGACTTTTGCAAACAAATTTTGCGCCATGATGCTGAGTCGATATGTTGTGGCAGTCCTGTTGATCCCATTAGATTCACAACATGACTTTTAACTCCTGAAGAATAGACTTAGACTGATCGGGTGTAGTTAACTAAATATTCATGTCTTATCCAAACTAAATGAAAAAAACATTTCTTTTCTACGGCTTTTGAACCCAAACGCTTTTTAACATTTTTCAATTTTAACAGTCGCGTCAATTTTGTTCGATCAGAAACTGCTCCTAGGAGTCTGCAACACTTTTGAATTTAACTCGAGTTCTCACTATCCCCAATTCTTTGTCTTCGAATTTTTTAACTGAAGCGCTGCAAAAATCTTACTCATCCATTTCCCATCTTGACGTGGATATCTTCTAATGATAGGTAATGATAAACTTGTAAGAATGCTTCAAAATGCAATCTTTTGTAATGCAACTGAATTCTTTAAATATATTTTCATTTAATTGACTTCGTTTTATTGAAATCTTTCCTTCTTTTAAAAGTCACTCTTTACCAATTTTTTGATTGTAATTAATTAAGGGCAAGATAAACATCTTTGGGACTTCAAGATGACATTAACATTTTTTCCCCACCGAATTTGTCTCTATTACAGAGATTCTTCAGACGCTCTTTAAGTGGTGGCGGGAGTATGGCCAAAGCCGTTTTCGATACTGGATTGGTTTCGAGCCAAATATTTTGATCTCTGATCCGAAGGATATCGAGGTGATTCAACTGCTGAATTTCACGAACCCAAATTGACTCCCCTTCCTTTCCCAGAACGTCCTGCTGAGCACGAAACTACTCGAAAAGTCGAGCATCTATGACCTCCTCCTGCCGTGGCTTGGCAGAGGTCTCCTGACTAGTTTCGGCTCCCGCTGGCACAGTCACCGCAAGATGATTACCCCATCGTTTCACTTCAAGATTCTCGTGGATTTTCTGGATGTGATGAATAAGAACGCAGCGAAGTTCACCGAGAAGCTGAAGGAGTCAGCCCGGGGTGGAGCCGTCTTCGATTTTCAAAGCATCGTGTGTTTCTGTACCCTGGACATCATTTGTGGTGAGTGAAGTAGTTTCCTTTGTGTTCCTCAATGGGCAATTCATGTTTGTTTTTCTCTACAGAGACCGCCATGGGAGTAGAAGTCAACGCCATCGAGAACCCCAACTCGGACCTCGTAAAGGCTTTTCAATAGTAAGTGGCTTGACATGACCAAGAGTTGACCATGACCTCTCCTTCCGATTGCAGCATGAGTTTCTCAATTCAGATGCGATCAATGCACCCGTTCAAGAAGAACAAGTGGCTGTTTAGACTCGCACCAGAGTACCCGACGTATAAGAAGGCGCTGGGCACCCTCAAGGACTTCACAATGACCGTAAGGGCTTTCGAAATGAACCTAAGCTCGTCTGAAGTCCCACTTCCTTTTAGATTATTTCCAAACACCGGGAAGCGATGAACTCGAAAGTCAGTCTCGAAGACGCCGACGGTCACGACAACGTTTACACGCGCCGAAAGCGGGCGTTCCTGGACAATCTCCTTACGTCAACCCTCGACGGACGGCCGCTGACGTTGCATGAGATTAACGAGGAGGTGTCCACGTTCATGTTCGAGGTAGGTCATGCGCTTAACCAACTATTCTTTGGCTGAAATGACTCATTTAGGGACACGACACGACGTCCTCTGGAATATCCTTCGTCGTCTACCTGCTGTCCAGACATCCTGACGTTCAGGTGAGTGAAAGCTCCGCCTAATGACCAGTTTTAGATTCTTACAAGTCTTATTTTTGTAGGAAAGAGTCTTCCAGGAACAGTGTGCCGTGTTAAATGGAGACCTCACCCGACAGCCGAGCTTCAACGACATCCAGGAGATGAAGTACCTGGACATGGTCATCAAGGAGTCGCAGAGACTATTTCCCAGCGTTCCAGTGATCGGTCGGTACATCCGGCAGCCGTATGACATGAGTGAGTATTTTTTTCTCAATCTCATGCACAGAATTTGAAGGACTCCGATCTCTCCACAGACGGTACGATCCTTCCCGAGGGAACAACGCTGAATATATTCCTCGTGGGCATGGGCTACAATGAGAAATTTTTCCCAGATCCTTTCAAATTCGATCCAGAGCGGTTCAATCCCGAAAAACGGTCGAACATGAACCCCTTCGAGTTCGTTCCGTTCAGCGCGGGTCTCAGGAATTGCATAGGTTCGGTCTGAATTTGCAGTCTTGACTCTTGGACCCTCATGGTGTTTGTTTTCAGGTCAAAAATTCGCGCAGATGGAGCTGAAGTCGGTGGTGTCGCAAATCGTGAGGACGTTTAAGATGCTTCCGCCGGAAGACGGACTATATTCGATGGACGGCTACGTCCCGAGGGTTCCTGAGAACAAATATGACCCGGTTGTGTCAGCCGTACTGACACTCAAATCAGACAATGGAATTTTTATTCGACTGCAGGAGAGGGAAAGGACGTGATCGTGGCAGGGGTGATATGTGCCTGGAAATATATGATCGGGGGATACTTAAGGCATTTTCTTGGGAAGTTCGTGTGTTTTATTTAGATATAGAAATTTAACTTTTTTCTTTGGAATTGGTGAACTGAAAGGGGTTGAAACTTACCTTACGTAGATCATATAAAAGCATAGCATTTGGATTGGAAGGAAAGAGTCTACCACGATCCACAAAGCCATTGGTGCTCGTTATTAAAATGTATCCTGTAATCAGAATTTGATTACTTGGCTAAGGATGATATACATAAGCATTGCACTTAACGAATGTTCAACCCTGACTTAATTTTTGACGCCAAAGTTATCGTATACTCCCCGCACATATAAATTGATATTTTTTCTAAACGTGCAAACATGGATACATTGGGCTTAAGATAACATTTTATGAATTTTTACTGTTCTATAGATGCGATTAAAATCGTTCGTATCTCATTTTTTTGCAATGAAGTAATGAAAAAAAAGCATAAAAATCATTCAAATCGATCAAAAAAGAGGTTTTTTTTATAAACACCATAAGACCGCCGAGCCATCTATTTTTGCACCGTACTGTATATACATAAATGTTTGTTTTAATTGTGTAAATTCCAAGTGAAACTCTTATGATAAAAGGCTCAAAAAGTGAAACTCTTATGATAAAAAGCTAAAAAATCATTGTCAGGAACGCAGTTATTTGGCAAAATTTCACTGTGCCCATCAAATTTGGATCATCAAATTTGGGTTAAGACGATCAGTGTTGGTAAGAAAAAAAACTTACTTGCACTAATTTTTTTGTAGTTTTAACAAAAGTCTTACAAAAACTCACGTTTTAGTCCATGTTTCAAAAGAAGATCTCTCTGTTTTTTAGAGACAGCTATATCGGTATCATTCCAATTAGGATATTTTGGGGTTGAAATTGCATAAATCAAAATGCGTGTGAGAATTTAAAGCAAATCTTTTTTATTTGAATATTCGCGTGTGACTTTTTAAATAAATTTAATAAGAATTTTCAAGTCGCCATTCGAAATTTGCAATTTTGAATGATCTGATCAATTTAAGTACAAAAAAAAAATAAATGAATAGTCAGCGTAGCGGCCCATATAGGGCCAGAACCTAGCTTCTCAATTTAAGTAGCTTCCTTTTTTTTATAGACCACTTATATACCCTTCCGGGTACAATAACCGGGTTGATTTGGTCACCAATTAAAAGTCTTCGACGTTAGCTGCGAAATAGACCTTTGAACTAAATAAAACTTTTTGACAACAGTGTCTTACCATTTGGACATACCCCTCAATAATGTAACTTCTTGCCACAGCAAGTTCCAATCAGTTACGGAATTATTGAGAACTGATTTGACAGACGTCACAAACAACAGTACGACAGTTAGTGACTGTCAACGACCGGCCATATTGAAAAAATTCTCAAGCACAAAATGAAATCGATCACGCGAAAGTTAAAAATTTATTTAGCGCAATATAATATTGTGTACTTTTGTCTAGACGTCGTCATCATTTCGTAGGTTAGCTCAAGTACTGACTGAAAAGGCAAGCGGCTTTTAGGTGTTTAGGTCTACTCCAGCTTGACACAGAATAGCTCGGTACAGCACTTTGTTAGAGGGTTTTATTACTGTTTGTGCTAGCAAGCACAACATGCAATCCATCGTTTGGATATACTCGTCACCTCATAGCGATCCTTTCTTAATTAACCACCACCATCTGCGTATTTGATTTATTTTCGGAAGTGCAAGCAACTACTTTGAACGACCTCGAGACTAGCATTCGAAACTCGACTGATGAATGCTGTACATATTAGACCGATTAATTAAATGCGGGCATTCATGATATGACATTTATATATACCTTTACATGAGCATAGCTGTTAACCTAAACGAATAAAAGCTATCAAAAAAGTAAAAACGCAGAAAGATTTGTGCAGTTTTACACTTTAAGAAAAAAGCTACATGCATTTATTAATTTAAATTTAAAACTACACACACAAATGAGCCAAAAAGAAGAATGTTACAAGTTCAATGTCACAGCTAAAAAAAAATGCAAATATTTTTTTTGATATTGATGTTTGGTATACCCTTCCAATTATTCTTAAGCCACCTGGAATATAAATCCACTAATTTGTTTAGCCTTTGCACAAGGTTTTCTTGGCCATTGTTCAATTAAGCAAGTTAAGTTTTCAAATGGTTTTTATTTAAAATCTTGCCTTTGCGAGTACTTGCAATCAAAGCGGGTCCCAGATTATAGCACAATGACCTATTCAACCAAAGAACAGAACTGACTGACAGACTGAAAACAGAGAAGCTTCCTCTGTAGCATATAATGTAAGACTATAGATTAATAATGAGTTTAACCTCCAAAGTAAGTCATTAACTTAAAAGCCTGACTTGGCATCAAACTTGGACTTGGACTTCTGAGCTGGATTTAAAGCCTCTGTCGATGCAAATTTGTGACAGCCAGAATAGAAACGATGAGACACATTTCCCTACATGTTGTTGCTGGCCACTTCAGATGCTGAACTTTTTTGCCTTAAGCATGCCTTTTGGAGCATTATCTGGAAAGCCGGACTTAAATCTGATTTATGTTCAAAAAATTCTACCAAAACGTCCAACAATAGAGTGCTACAATTTTCTGATTTCATTCGATCAGAAGTTTTTCATATTGAAATCCTGCAATGACTAAAAACATTCCAGACCATCAAATATCCACATTATTTCACAATCTCCCAGGACGTGTGAGTTCATGCTAATTTTAATTTCGATCGACCTTTCGATTTTAATTATAAGTGGCATGATATACAGTAGCTCAAAGTAATAATGGGACAACTTCTACGAGTTCTGAGAAAATAAGACTTATGTTTCAGATTTGTGCTTCTCCCGTTATTACTTTAAGCTACTGTTCAACGTCTCAAGAGCCTCTCCACTAAACGAGTTGGAAAAAATAACTTTATTCCCTTAATTTTTCAAACAAATTAATTCCTTTTCGACTTCACTCAGTCCATTTTATTTAAAATTAACAAATTAAAGACTTAACTTCTTCTCTTATCTAGACACGAACAACAACGGTTCCGACCTGTCCTTTCGCCATGAAACTCTTGGCATTAACAACCTCGCTGCAATGAAGAGAGAAAAAAAAAGTTGTTATTACAACGCTTCCCTCCAACGCCCAAAACCCGCTGCCACTTACCCGTCGTTGTAGTTCGACTGAATGGAGGTCGTGACAATTTCCACCTTGTCTCCCACCGGGAAGTGGTCATTTATGTTAAAGGTCTGATCCTGCTTTCCGAAGTTCAGAATAATGATATAAGCATCCGCGTTCGCAGTGGCTCTGTGAGAGGCAAAGACTTGACTTTAGAACGTCGGCTGGTGGAGAATGGGTGCATTGCTCTTACCTCTGGTAAATGACGATGTCGTTGAGGATCGATTTGATCGTGAGGCTATTCTTGTCCTGTAGCGACGGCTCCTGACGAAGGCGGATCAGTTTCTTGAAGATCTGCAGGTGACTGTGCGGAGCTCGGAGTTGCATCAGAGCGTTATTCTTCTTGTACTCTGGCGAGACTGGAAGCCAAGTGCTGCTTCCTGGCGTAAAGCCTGAAATGGGATTGGATTGGTCTCTGTTAAAGCCTCAAAATGTCTTTGCCTTTACCGCTCTAACTCACCAGCATTCGTAGATGCGTCCCACTGATACGGCGTCCGAGCGGGATCGCGAGAGTAGGTGTTGAAGTTGTTCGGGTTCGCGTTGCACGCCTGCGGGTCGACGGTCTCCTCCCAGCTGATGAATACATCGGTCATAGCCAGCTCCTCGCCGTTGTACGTGACTGCAATGCCAGGCAGCGTCTGCAGCATGATGTTCAGAAGATCAGCACGCTCAACGCCGAATCGTGATGCCAGGCGCTTGTTGTCGTGATTTCCCAGCACCCAGTTGGCGTACACATCCTTCGGCATGGCATTCAGCCACTTGTTGATGTTCATCACGACGTCAGCTGCTGTCGAGTCCTTGTTCACGTTGCCCATGAAGTCGAAGTTGAACGGCACGTATGAGCCGTTCCGTTTTCCGTCACCGTAGTACCTCATAAGGTTGGTAAAATTCGTGTATGCCTCGGTGAGAAGCACCCTGGTGTCACCGCCGTAGTCCTTCTTGTACTGGTCCGTCAGCTCTCGCCACTGATAGACCATGTCCATCGTCTCTGGCTGATCGTTGGTGTAGGGGTGTTTCAGGTGGCAATAGTCGTCCTTGTCGGGGCACTTGCTGACATCGTCAATCAGCGGCTCGTCGGGGTAGTTGCCATTTTGGTCGATTTTTTCGAACAAAAACGGACAGGCGTCGATGCGGAAGCCGCTTACGCCCTTAGCCAGCCAGAATCGCATGACGTTTTTCATCTCGTTGACCACTGCCGGGTTGCGGTAATTAAGATCCGGCTGCTTGACAGCGAACTGATGGAGGTAATATTCCTGGCGGACTTCGTTCCACTCCCAGGCGCTGTAGCGGAACTGACTGACCCAGTTGCTGGGCGGGACGCGTTGACCGGCGGCATCTGTAGTTCCCGGGTGCCAGACGTAGAAGTCTTTGTAGACGCCCTCTTTGTTCACCGACTTCTTGAACCACTCATTTTCGTCGCTCGTGTGATTTGGCACAAAGTCCAGGATTATCTTGATGCCCACTTCCTTCGCCTTCTTTATCATGTTCTCGAAGTCCTCCAAGGTGCCGTACTCGGGGTGGATTTGATAGAAGTCCGAGATGTCGTAGCCGAAGTCAACCATCGGTGACTTGAAGATCGGTGAGAGCCAGACGGCGGTGAAGCCGATGTCCTTCAGGTACTGTAGTTTTTCGGTGACACCTGAAATGGAGAGAAGGGAGTTTAATTAGAGAATTCGGTCAAAGAAAAACGTTAGATGGCGCTTGAAATTCATCCATCGGCTTGTAAAGAGATCTATTTTGATTCATGAACACTGCATCTCGCCACAAGATGATAGTCTGAAGATCACAGGTCAGCGGTGAGATCCTAATATCCAGCGGGCTTAACAAGGACTTCAAACGAAACCTTCAACGTTGAATTAACTTCACAATGTTCGCACATAGTTTGAGAAAAACTAGACACTTCACATTGATCACACTGTAAATCCACCAGACTACGCACCGTTTAAATCACCGATTCCATCGCCATTGCTGTCGCGGAAGGATCGCGGGTAGATTTGATAAAAGTTTCCGTTCTCCCACCAGTCCTTGGCGCCGACAACCGAAACTGCAGCCAAAAGAGCCGCTGCAATAAACACACGCATCCTGAATTTGGTGTGTAATAGTGAGTATCCTTTCTGTTGCGTCCGCTGCCCTCTAGTTCGAGAACAGAAACGTTTCAAACTGGTCTCTGGCCGGCCTCGGCGGCAGTTTATATTGACGCGGTTATTGAAGTGGAGGTGCTCCTGGTGTGGCAAAGCTGTAAGTGCTTTGTAAATAAAATTCAACGGGAAACAATGTTTTTTAGTATCTCAAAATCTCTGAATCACTTAAGTGTCACTCTTACCGGTGGCAGTTATCAGACCGGCCTAATGAGGGTTTTGTTCAGTGACAAGGCACTTCAATGGAATTGAGCTCGGATGAGGGTTCTTATATAACAAATGACAACGAATCGGTGGTGGAAAAATTTCACGTTTCAACAGAAGGATGGATCAAGTCGAGGAAAGGTGGCTTATGAGGTATTTGGGTCCCCTAATGCTACGAAGGTTGCGGCGACAAAGCTCTGAAAGGAGAAGTTAGTGGCGCGTTTTTCGAACTTAGAGGTCCTCGGTATGAGCCGTTTAGAGCATACATTGATCAACCATAAAACAAAAATTGGACAACCATTTTGGGCCAAGAATAATCTTTTCTGATGAAATGAATTTTTATCTCAGCGGTTACGTTAGCAAACAAAATTGCAGCATTTAGGGCATGAGAAATCCACACGATATAGTCGACGTGTGAGGGGAAATCATGAAGGGCCAATGATAGGTCATAATTTGGGAAACATTTCAAACACTTAAAGCCAATATCATCCAAGCGATTCGTGAGCTACAGCCCTAAACCATTAACAACGTCTCGGAAAGTGACACAATGCGTTACAGCGACGCCAACCGAGGCTTCCACATGAACGACTTGGTGTTTCATGACTAGTGGAAATGTTTTCTCTTACTAATAAAGTCATAATGCATAAAAATAATTCAATTTTGTTAACTAAATTGTGTTTTTAAAAAGAACTTGTTTTTGGCCAACCCTGTAATTGACAAACAGAATCTGAAATTACTGTCAGTTTGTCGCTCTACAAAGATTCATAAAGAAATCCTTCAGTAGATCTTCTTCGGATGGTGGATGTTTTACTTAACCATGCACGATGTGCCACTGTTCTGGAATAAAGTTCGTTTTTGGTAGGCTCATACTCCGCCATATTGAATATGTTCTCCAACTGCACTAAGTTTGACAACAACTTCAAGTCCTTTGTAAAAAGCTGTTTTCATCATTGAGTGGGATTCATGTGCGACAAGTCCTGATTCCATCAAACCCCCTTTTTCGGGAGCAACCACTAACCACAGTGAACTGCGTGATTCCCCAAAAATAAGTACCTCCCTCGCTCGTGCTGTATCATCTGTGGTTCCATTCTATTTTCAGCTCCGCCACTAACCTCCACCCCAGTTCCATCAGCAACACCACTCCACGCGTTGTGATGGAACTACTCCCTGTGGCGGTGGCGCTAATCCAAATTAGTAAATTTCGAAATTACAAAAAAGGGAAACTAAATAAATTACCTCCAGCGGTGTGTGTAAAACAATTCGCTGGTAATCCTATTTAAACACAAAAAAATTAATGAGGATGCATTAAATTGTGAAATCGAATTAGGACACTGTTGGAGGAAATTTAATTAACCAACAGCCACGAGCCGTCCTTGGGGTGAAGCATCAGTGAAACCGCAAAATTTTAAAAACGGGGTTTGTTTTTGTTTTTGTCAACCCTTAACTGACCACCTTTGGGGATTTTTTATTGGCCGTTTTTATCTGTTGTTTAAATTGTAACAATAACAATAACAACAATGTGAGTAAATATTTGTCACAAGCGAATGCAAGCACTTGACGTGTGATTATGTGCATTCCGAGGGTTTTATCACAAGGCTCAACTACAAACAAAGCTGCTGATCGGAGTCGAGATAAAAAAACTATTCGAGTGGTTTTGGGAGTGCACTTGAGCAGAAAACATTTGTTGTTAATTTTTAACGAGAGGGCGAGTTGATTTTTAAACGCATCATGCTTTAGAGCGAAACTTTAGAAAATAATGGACTTTTAAGACTTCCTATTTCGATCCATCCAAACAAGATTTCCCCCGTTAATCTTTTGAGACAAAGCGAAAGGTCCTCTTCATCCTTTTAAAAGATTATCGTTGAAAGGCACTTTTAAGTCGGGTTTTCTTCTCATGAGCGTCCACCTTCCTCTGTGAGCCAATGATTGCGTGCGAGTTAAAGCTATTCACTTAAAGTCCCATAAGTGGAACCCACTGCACGATACTCCATTCCCGAAAAAAAGACACACATCACGTTCTGCAAAACTCTTCTTTATTTATTAATTTCGTTTTTCAAATAACAAATCTTTTCACTGGACAACTCGAAGCACAACTCCCACGGAGCCCTCGATCAGCAGATTCTTCGCGTTCAAAATATCCCTACAAAGGAACCATAATAATATTTGTTACCAAGACTACCACAGATTCTCAGACGATCCCAAACTTACCCTTCTGTCATCTTGGACTGCACGGAAACAGTGGCCACCTCGACCTGCTTGGCGCCGATAGTGAAAATTTCATTCAACGAAACCTCGCGATCCTTTTTGCCCAAATTCAGAATGATCACGAACACGTCGCTGCCACTCTTCTCACTGAAAACAGAGCCTCGTCAGACAGAAGTTAGTGGCGATTGAGAATTCTACTCACCGTTTGTAAGTCAGAATCTCGGGGCATGGAGCTCGAATGGTGAACTTTCCATCCTGCAACGCCGGTTCCTTCCTCAATTTAAGCAGCTTCATGAACACCTTCAAGTGACTACGTTCCTCATCCAGTTCACAGGCGACGTTCTTGTCAACGTAGTCAGGGTTGACCGGAAGCCATGTTTTCTCGGCAAGACTGAAGCCTGTGGGGATAAGAAAATGGGCGGTTGGGTTATATAGAGAAAAACTGAGATGAAAGGAGTCTTTGGGGACTTCTAAGAAGCTGTAGACTTAAGACGCTCATGGACTGGAGCAAGAAATATGATCAAAGATTTGTTCTTGCAGGAGTTCTGATGTTTTTAGGATCTGTTTGAAGTAGAATATTTTTTGTATCTTGACCACTATGCAAGGCTCTTGTCTTATTCTACCTCTAGATTGTAATTTAATGAGATTGAATTGAAATTAGATTGATTCGCGCACCTGATATGCAATGAGCAGCTGACCTTTGATGGGACAGCTCTGTGATTCAACCTCCTGCTCGTCAGAGAGACTCTAGAGCTTCCAACAAAGAAACGAATATTTTATTGATGCTACCAAAGCGGACGGACAGCACACGAATAAATTGAATTTTTTTAGGCTGTTTGTGCGATTAATCCTATCTGCTACAGAATGTCGTTGAAGACGGTGAAGCAGAATGAAAGTCTTATGGAACTATCACTTCCTTTAATACCTTTTCTATGTCCTTACACTATGGACCAACACTGGTCTATGTAATCGGCGTTTCGCCGCCAATACTCTTCCAGCTTCTATTCATAAGAGTCTTAAGAAGTAGCTGAGCACGAGAGCCAGGAGGAGGAGGAGGAGGACGAAGTCTTAATGGATGCTGAAGAAGTTGGAGATCGGTACTTAGATGGGTAGGCGGGCTGACAGAAGGGTTCTGCTTCACTTAGGTCTTTGTAGACCCCATATGTTACCCAAAAGCGGAAATTAGATGCTTTCGAGTTTCTGCTCTTGGACATAAGCCACATAGAGCTAGTAGAGGACAAGAGCTAGATTTTCAAACAAGTACGGAGCCTTTATGAAAGACAGGCAGGTGAAATCCATTGTATGATCAAATCCTTTCAGACTGTGCTGTCATGATGCCGAAAAAAGAATTCGAGACCTAATTGTCTTTCTAAGCTTTGGACCTTTTTTTCTCACCACCACAGACTTCCTTCTTTTCCTACTCACCGGCATTTTCGCTTGAGTCCCACTGGAATGGTGATCGCGCCGGATCGCGTGAGTAGCTGTTGTAGTTGTTCGGGTTAGCGCTGCAGCCTTGCGGGTCGACGGTGTCCTTCCACGAGATCGGCGCGTCTGTCATTCCAAGTTCCTCACCCTAAAAAACGAACATACTCTCCAAGTCACTCCACAAATATACACGCTACCAACTCACATTGTACGTCACAGCGATACCCGGGAGCGTCTGCAGCAGGATGTTCAGCAAATCAGTCCTCTCGGGGCCGAACCGCGAAGCCAAGCGCTTGTTGTCGTGGTTGCCCAGAACCCAGTTGGCGTAGACTCCCTTCGGCATGGTGTCGATCCACCTGCGGATCTGGTAGAGGAAGTCCTTGGCCGTACTGTTCGCGTTCATCGTGTTCAGGAGCTCAAAGTTGAAGGGCACGTGGGATCCGTTGCGCACCCCGTCGCCGTAGAGCTTCATCAGATTCTCGAAGCTCGTATACGCCTCGGTCAGGATCACCTTTGTCTCACCGCCATTGTCCTTCTTCCAGTTGTCCACCAGCTCGCGCCACATGTACACCAGGTCGAAGGTCTCCGGCTGTCCGTTGGTGTAGATGTGCTGCAGATGGCAGTAGTCGTCTGGATCGGGGCACTTGGGGTCGGTGGTGACGGGTTCGTCGGGGTATCGGCCTTCCTCATCGCGGTACTCGTAGATGAATGGCACGGCGTCAATGCGGAAGCCGGCAACACCCTTTCCCAGCCAGAAGAGCATGACCTTGTTCATTTCCTCGATCACTGCCGGGTTGCGGTAGTCCAAGTCCGGCTGGTGGACACCGAACTGGTGGAGGTAGTACTGCTGGCGCTGCTCGTTCCATTCCCAGGCGCTGTAGCGGAAGGATCCGAGCCAGTTGTTAGGCGGGCGTCGCGCTCCTGTGTTCGGGTCGATCGTGGCGTTCTGCCAGACGTAGAAGTCGCGGTACTTGGGGTGTCCGTCAACCGAGAGCTTGAACCACCTGTGCTGATCGCTGGTGTGGTTCGGGACGAAGTCCAGGATGATCTTCAGGCCGATCTTGTTCGCCTTCTCCAGCAGCCGCTCGAAGTCTTCGACGGTGCCGTACTCACCTTGGATGTTGTAGTAGTCCGAGATGTCGTAGCCGAAATCGTCCATGGGCGACTGGAAGATCGGTGACAGCCACGCGGCTGTGATCCCGATGTCCTTCAGGTACTGCAGGCGCTCGGTGATCCCTGAAAGGAGACTGAGAGGTCAAACAGGCAGATGGTATATTGTTTTCCTTTTACCATTTAGGTCTCCGATGCCGTCACAGTTGCTGTCCATGAAGGACCGCGGATAAATTTGGTAGAAGCTCGCGTTCTCCCACCAGTCCTTTTCACCGGTCGTCGCCCCAATGGCCACGGCCAGAGTCAGAATTAGAGCGATTTTCATGTTTGAGTGAGGTGCTGCATACAGCGGGTAAATGAATGCTGCACTGATCCCTGCCTGCGTATTTATGAGATTAAGGCCGAGAAAAAGTGCCTCAGACCAGCTGTGGCGCTAATTAGAGGCATGTTTGCGACGTCTGTTTAGACAGGGGTACATGTGGTTGCTGGTAATTATGTATCGGTGAACAGATGTGGGCATGGTCAGCGGAGAAATAGAAATAAACAACAAACAATGAGGAGAAAAAAAACTTAGGGCACACTTGAAGACGAATACTGACAGTTATGTAAAGTTGATAAGGCGCATTTGGTAGGAGGGAATTTCCACGGTCAGATAACTTATATCTGGGTATCTGTGGCACTTCAAACTTTATGACGGAACGGTGAGTGTTTGTTGTGGGTAAACATGAAGCACTTGAGCCGATCGAGGGCTAGGAACCGGCTTACGCATGATTCACTGTTGAATCATGCGATCGATCGATTTGAGTTAAAAGCAAAAGTCCAATATCCCAAAAGATTTCAAATCACTTTTCTTGAAATTTTGCTTAAAAATTGGACTTGTCCGACGTCTGTTACGCCGCCCAGTTAACAATTTAGAACTTCTGCGTTGTCCACTTCCTTTGTTTCATTTTTCTTATTTTTTAAACTTACGCAAAAACGAAGAACAGAATTTCTACAACACCAACAGGTGTAAATCGACATCACAGGCGCGTTTCCATGACTTAAGCTTAATTTTTTGCGTCATCACGAATTTCATTGTTCCTCTTGATTTCAAGTTAGACTGAATCATACTCCGACTCGCTTTTATCGCACATATGGACCAAAGTTATTCGGACGTAGACCTTTCATGGCTAATTACAAAACAGGTTTTCACAAAGCAGTGCCTTCTGAACAAGTCACACAGTGAGCTGCAATCAGAAAGTGGACTCAAAGGGAGTTAACTGAATGGTCCATTGAGTAGAAAGGCTTCACTATAAATACAGTCAGCGTCATAAGTACAGTCATCAAACAAAGTTTATCCTAAAAAATAAGGGGACACCAGCTTAAGAAGGAGCTGTAGTAGACATGGGACATGACAGGAAATGACATTCAAGTATGAAACGAGATCTTTAATTTGGTTCGCTCATGTCGACTATAGCTCCTGCTGAAGCTGGTGTCTTTTGAGGCTGAGGATCATCTGACAATTACTTCATTGAAAGATCACTGCTAGTTCGAAGAA
This sequence comes from Syritta pipiens, assembly GCA_905187475.1. NCBI lineage: Eukaryota > Metazoa > Arthropoda > Insecta > Diptera > Syrphidae > Syritta > Syritta pipiens. The sequence goes on from LR994571.1 coordinate 70,405,010, forward strand.
CTCTGGGACAATGCGTAGAATGTGCTTTTATGGCTTTGAGTCTCAATGTCTCAGTATCTGGATTCTATTATAGCAAGAAACAAACGCAAAAAGACGACTAAAAAGACGCAAGCCGGTTGAACTTGAATTCGAAAACCATTAACTATGCATTTCTTTTTCTCTACATTCGAAGTCTACCCTTTCTATAACTCTGATAAAAAATAGTGTGTGTTTGTTCGTTAAGTGTAATCTCAGTCAACCCTTAATGTGTCTAATGTTCATCGTGATTTTGTAAGTCAATGGCCTCAAAGTCATATTGTATCCCTTTTATCTTCTATAACAAAAAACCTGTGTCAATCAGACAGATGGAATTTATATTTGGGAAAAAATGTGTAGTAAGAGAGTAATTAATTGTAGCTCGGCGCGTCATCATACATGACCCAAAATTCGTCCAAATCCATGTCATTCTTTTCATTAAAAACAAAGATGGTAAACATGGCTCTATAACGCCCACCGTTGACCGTAACGTTGTTCCCAGCCTCATTTTCGAACAAAAATGGCCCAATGACGCCACCACTGGTTAGTTGTGTTGATTTTAATTATGGGTTCAAGTTATGGTTTTCAAGTTATGCGGAGTGCAAGCTCGGTCTTCATTCAGTGACCTTTCAAAATCAGTGACCCCAAGGACTTGCACTCTATTTGTGAGAGGCTTTTCAATGTTAAAATCAAGGAATACCCTAAACAAATCATTCGACTTTCCCGTGATCATGACGAAGCATTGTTCCGCAATCACCCGACGAACAATCTACAATCTCAGACCCATGGCCGAGCTGCGTGAAGTATTTACAACTGGAAAATATCGCACTTGCAAAAAACAAAAACTAACGCAAAGACCACCAGTAAATTATCGCCCCTCATCCACTTCAGCTGTAGAACTCAAGACCGCGATTCTGGAACTTGCCCAAAAACATAAAAATGGAGGAAACTTGATATCGATCTTATCGCCCTCTCATTCGACCACATTGCGGCAAATAAACGCGATTGAACGCAATCAACTAATTAATATCAAGCTTCGTCGTCAACAACGTCCACACCGACAAACGCAGATTTCTCGAGCCCGCACGATAAACGATGGGGTTTGTTCCATTCAGTTGAACGGGAACTGCCTACACGTTAGTGGTCATGGAACTGAGAGCTTTGGTGGTGTCGTTTGTGACGTTGGCGGCGCTAAGCTCGCTTGTAGCGTCTGCAGACTGGTGGGAGGATGCGTCGCTGTACCAAATCTATCCGCGGTCGTGGAAGGACAGCGATGGTAATGGCGTGGGTGACTTGAAGGGTAAGTTTGAAGGTCGACGGGGCAACTGAATAAACGATTAATGGTCCATGGCTTAGGAATTACGGAGAAGCTGGACTATCTGAAGGAGATCGGCATCACGGGAACGTGGCTGTCGCCGATTTTCAAGTCGCCGATGTCAGACTTCGGGTACGACGTTTCTAATTTCTTCGAGATCGATCCGACTTTCGGAACCATGGACGACTTTGACGCGTTCATTGTGAAGGCGAAGAAGATTGGAGTGAAGATTATTCTGGACTTTGTCCCGAATCATTCGAGCGACGAGTGCGAGTGGTTCGAGAAGTCGGTCAATCGCGAAGACGGCTATGAGAACTTCTACGTGTGGCATGATGGCGTGGACGATCCAGCAAATCCGGGACAGAAGCTTCCGCCAAGCAATTGGGTACGAGGGGACATCGAGTTCTCTGTCGACACCTCTAGCAAATATCTTGCTAAATTTAAGTCTCTCGAATAGGTCAGTGTTTTCGGCGGCAAAGCCTGGACATGGAACGAGAAGCGTCAGCAGTTCTTCCTCCACCAATTCCAAGTGAAGCAACCCGATCTCAACTTCCGCGATCCAAAAGTTCGCGAGGCGATGATCAGTGTCCTCAAATTTTGGCTCGATCGTGGTGTTGATGGCTTCCGGATCGACGCCATCCCGCACGTCTACGAGAAAGTGAACGCCGATGGCTCCTACCCCGATGAACCGCTGAGCGGATGGACCAACAACGAGAACAGCTATGACTACCTTAACCATCTCTACTCCCGGGACCAGTATGAGACTGTGGAGCTTCTGTACGAGTGGCGAGCGTTCCTGGACCAGTATCAGAAGGACAATGGTGGCGAAACGAGGTGAGTTCACACCGAACCCCATCGACTACTCAGAGTAAGACTTGAATTTCAGAATTCTCCTGGCCGAGGCGTACTCCTCAATCGACATCATCGACGAGTACTGTGGCAATGCGACACACAACGGCGCCCACATGCCCTTCAACTTCAACCTAATGGGACTGGGAGGACTCTCAAACGCGCATGACCTTGAGAGCGCCGTTAACTCATGGATGAGCGTGATCTGGAGCAAGCATCAAAAAGCCAATTGGGTGGTAAGCGTAAACGAGCTTGCACATTTTAAGAACTTCTTCTCATGGTTTTCTTTTCAGCTTGGCAACCACGATAACCCAAGAATCGGCGACCGCTTTGGACGACACAAGAATGACATGGTGAACGTGATCCTCGCGAGTCTACCCGGAGCCACCATCACGTACTACGTAAGGGTCTAACCTCACCTTCACAAGGACTCTAACTCCTAAGTTTCCTTTTGCAGGGCGAAGAGATTGGCATGATGAACGTGCCCACCGAGTGCAACGAGGTGTCCTGCGACGATCGTGACCCTGAACGCACTCCGTTCCAGTGGAATGAGAAGACTTCAGCAGGTTTCTCGACGGCCACAAAGACTTGGCTGCCGATCGCAGACGATTACCAGCGAGTGAACGTGAAGGTGGAGCGTGGAATCAGCCGCAGCACCCTAAACGTGTACAAGCAGCTGCAGAACCTCAAGCGGACTAGTGCTTACAAGGCCTTCAAGTCCGATGGAGGCTTCCAGTACAGCGCTGTGAGTGAGCAGGTATTCCAGATCATCAGGTGAGTTGAGAGGATGGTGGAAGATGTGAGTGAGATTCTAAATTCCGGCGATGACAGATCCGCAGGTCAGGAGGAGTACCGAGTCCTGGTCAATATGGGCAACAAAATGGAAGTTGTTGGACCGCTGAGCAACTCGGTGAACGAGAATGACCATGTCATGGAATACGTCGTGGTGACGAGTTACTCGCCTCACTATATCGGGTAAGTAAAGGAGGAATTGATGAGTGGGTGGATGAATTCTAAAATTTGTTTGTTTTCGAATCCACAGAGAGAAGGTCAACCTTAATAAGGTTCATTTGATGCCCTACGAAGCGGTCGTCCTCCGTAATGTCGTGAATGTCGTAAATGTTTAAGTTCTTTTTTTTTATATAAAACAAGACATACATTTTTTTGTGAATAAAACATTTTAAAGTCTGTCAGTTTTGTTCTTTGGTTTTTAAATTTGATAGGATTTTGGCACATACTTAGCCTCAGGGTTATTCTCTTGTCGCTATAAAATTTTTCTCTGTTTCGGGACTTCTTTTTCTTTCTTCATCTGGTTGAGACCTTAAGCGACTCAGTATTCTGTGGAAAGCAGTGGAAAAAATAAGAGTTTTAGGTGGACATGACTTATAAACTTAAAAAATTTTACTTAACGAGTATTTTTTTTATGTTTAAAAATTTGGTCCACCAATTTAATTTGAAAATTTTTATACTTTTACTGTCATCAACCATTTCTTCTAAGAGTATGGTCCAAAAAGTATTTTTTCGACATGAAATTTTGACCAAATATCCACCTATTTTACTCATTTTTCCCATTGTGTGCCACGCTTTGCGACTCACATGGCTAATTCATTTTAACCAAACAAAAACTTAATGGAGATTTACAGTCAGGGTCTGTATATTAAACGTTTTTCGAAATTACGTGTTCATGTTGACAGTTCATGGCCGCCATATTGGCTTAGCGGCAACAAATCTGTTATTTGTTATTCAGTTACTTATGATTGATTCCGGCCACCACAGGAGCTGTGGTTTCAACAAGACGACGCAGCATGTCTTACTGCTCGTGCCATAATTGGTTTATTGAAAGAAACGTTTGGTAACCGCATAGTTCCACGTTACGGATCCGTGATTTGGTGTCCAAGATCGTGCGATTTGACGCCGCTTGACTATTTTCTGTGGATATATAAGCCGAAAACGATTGATCACTTGGAGGACCACATACGCCACGTTACTGCCGATATACGGCCATAAATGTTGAAAAAAGTCATCGAAAATTGGACCTACAGAATAGACTACATCCGAGCCGGCCGTGGCGGTCATATGCCAGAGGACATATTAAAACTATAATACCAGAAGATTATCTTTCGAATAAAATAATTTTCATGTCAATTTAAAAAAAATATCATCTTTGTTTTATCCCATTTCAAAGTTTTATACCTCTGAAAAAAAACATCCTATGCAAGCGAAAAAGTTGTTACTAATAATAAATTAGAAAAAATAATTTATCTTTTGAGTAAAACTCGCGCTTAACCAGGTTTTTCGGCTTTTTTTGCGTCCAACTTAGAGCACCATTAACCTCACCCACAAACGTTACTGATCACTCATCCACAACATGTTGCCATTTGTTTCAATAAATCCACGAAATTTACAACATGTTTGAGATAAACATTCACCCTTTCGATTAGTCTTCCTATTTCTGACAACCACCGAAAACCGCCTGAAACCCCAACCAAAAGTTCGCTCACCCCCCGATCACTCACCCACGGCATGGAAACCACCCCCCAGGAGCTCGTTCAATGGCCTTGAAACAAATCTCTCCGACCCCTCACAGGTGCACTTGAAAATTTATCAAAACCCACTGCAGGAAGTGTAAGTGGGTAGGTATCTGCGCACCTAAGCCATTTATGGCGGGGTCTTAAATACCTCCCCACCTGTCGACCACTGATAGCGATCCTGTCACCGTGTGTTAAGCTCTTACCGCAGTTAGGCAGCGCGCATAATTCACCACTCGGCCAGTTCGTGCTGCCAGTATCACGCTTTTGCCAGATTACCAGAATTTGTCCGACCCCATTAATCCGCCATCAGTACGCGTTTAGATGGAGCGCCGGTGTTTCGGGGAGGTTGTTTAACAACTCGCTCGAAATCTCGTTGGATTATTTAATTTGTAATTTTTTTTTTATTTATTTCAACCCTGGGGGCTATGATAAATATGCAAGTAGCCTGTTAAAATTTTATTGGGCCACATTTCTGTGGCTATCGGCTGATGTGCTCTGTCACGATAACCAAGCTAATTAGGTAATCGCACCTACCTGGTGGGTTAGATTACAGCAGATTACGTATCGATGTTCATTACGGTAATGATTTCGTATGTGTTTAGGGGAGGTGAATGGCTGGTATTGGTTTTGGAATATTTGGGTAGGTTTGCGTTAGGTCCACGTGCGTAATGCGTGGTTTGAATGATTCAGTAATGACCTTCAGCAGAGATTCTGGTGGAATCAGGTGCAGTGGATGTATTTGGGGCTGTGCGAGGAGTCGGAGAATAGAGGAAGGAAACAAATGGCATGTAATGGAAGTCTTGCAAAAGATATATCAAACTAAAAGCATTGCTCTCACTAAATTTAGAGTAAAATTTTGAATTTCGGGCGAATTATTTGGGAAGAAAAACTTTCAGCACTCGAAATGTGATCAAACGTAAAGAAAAAAAGCTATAACTTTACTAGAAAGCTATAGGCAGAGTCAAAAAAAGTGTACACCCATGTTTCGAGCATTCTACGACTCGTAAATTCTGGTGCTCTGATTTCGGAACTTTTAGAGTAAGGGCTTATCACCCAAAAGTCTCTTATCAGATGTCCGTGAGTCTTCTTTTTCTATTTTAAAAATACAACTGCGTCGAGAGTATGGACTCTAAAAAATAATTCTTCAGAAATAAACTAGTGGGAGTAGCCGGCTTCCACGGTTAAGGTAAGCTGATAGTACCAAAGTTCTAGCCCACATGTTTTTTTTTAATTTTGCATCGAACTTCAATCGACCTTAAGTAGTTGAGTTTAAGAACGAAACCAAATAAATACACGAAGACTGAAAGCGATCCTTTACCTCGGCACGTCGTCATACGAAGCTGCCACTGACCCATTACGCCAATTGACCCCTGTTCAGCATCTAATTAGTCTCAAATTACGTGCCAATCAACCTCAACACCCAAACTCATCACGTGAACAAACGCTGCATTACCCTACACCAAAGTATCTCAACCCCCATCCACATACGCGACCACAATGACCGCTGTGAAAGCGGACGGACGCGATGACGTTCACCGAAACACAAGCTCTTTGTCAGATGTGTGTCATTTCTCTGTTTACGCGAAATTTTGATAACGCGATAGAAGCACATGAGTGTACTTCGTGGATTTAAGCGCATCTGTATGTGGGTCTTTTTTTAAATAAAAAAATTGTCCGGTCTCAGACCTCGCACAACGATGAACAAAGAAGCGGAAAACCATTTTCAGTCCATCTAAATTTAGACGGTTTATCTTGGCCCCTCCTCAGCGCCCTGCGATCTTGTCGATCTTGGAGGTCGTTCGCGATTGGGTGCTTATTATGCCCTGCTATCGTTTTTCTAGTTGAAGATCAGTGCCTTACGACACACTTGGGAAGGAGTATCTATCAGCTGTGTGTATCGTGCATTTAACGTCAGGTGTAGAGTCCAAAACCTATCGAGAACAATAAAACCTCTAAACTGACCTTGTCATGGAAGAACGTGGATACTAATCGTGGACTAGAGCGCGATATGAGTTACTAGCGCATTTGATTGACGCTAAGCTTTTACTCACGATATCTTGGCGTACCCACGTTTTATGGTGGACGTGAGAGATATGATCTTTGGAGTCGATTGTGATCGAGAATTGGAATTCTGCTCTGGAGAGTTCGGGAATTTTTTTCAATGCTTTGTGAATTATGAAGTTTAGTAAGACAACTTTTAAACATCTTATAGAATAAAAGAGATACGTAGATTTTTTGCAAATTTGTGAAAAGCTTAAGTTAAAGTAGCTCAAAGTAATTTTGGGATAAGCAAAATTTTTGCAACGTAAGCCTTTATTAAGTTTTGAATTATTTTTAAATTTTTTTGTTGTAGAATTTTTATGATTTTTGTTTTTTAGTCAGTTTTCAAGCCACATTAACATTTTTTTTTTTACTTTTTGGAGTTCCGAGAAAATAGTCAGTATCTTCAGATTTTTGCTTGTCCCATTATTACTTTGAGGTGCTGTGTGTAAGAAATTCATGCACCGGATTTGAAAGTCTTTTGGTCGACTGTCGAATTCTTAACGTCGTCATTACCAAGTTTGAATTTGGTATTTTCTTTTCAATTACTTTTCATTCCAAAAATCAAAACAAGTTTGTCTGATCTATCTTACAAACCAAAAATCCCAAATTGACAGCGGTCCGAAAGCAGACTTTCAAACAGATTATAAATGTAGAAATTAAGTGATTGACAGAGTGTCTAATTCAATTTGTAGACCTAACCAAAGATTACAGTGAAAACTTCTATTCGCTTGGGTTCAGATCAAAACAGAAAAAAACACACAAATCCTAGAAGATTTCGAACTGGGAGAAAATATGACACTGTTTCATATTCTTCTTGTGTCGCACGCAAAACAGGGTTCAAGACAAGAACTTGCACAAAAATTGTGGTATTTTCTTTAAGTAAGCCCATTTTTAAGTATGCGAAGGTTCTTTTGACTGGTTCTTCTGTCACTGGCCAAGACTTTTTTAGATTTGATTTAAAGCATAATGGAGCTAGCTTTGGTGGAAGTGTACCAAATGCCTAAAATGTCAATGTTAGACTTTATTTAAATTTTGGAATTTGATCGTCGATGACGGTCAGCTTGTCCAAACTGAAGCATTATGTTCTTTGACTTCTGTCTGAATAGTCTTATTCTCGCGATTTTTTGAGATCTCTTTAAATATTCATATATTGTTAGACATCAATGTCAAGCACGAATGTTTTTTTTTTTTGTTTATTTGTCTAATTAATCACTATTTTACATTTTTATTGCTTAAATAAACTCAAAATTAAATACCTGTATACCTATATGAATATATTACAGTAAATGACCTCAAGAGTTCTCAATACTTATGCTATTATTATTTTTTTTAATAATTATTTCTAACAACTATTTTGATTAACTTTTCTTTATTGATTGCTTCTTCATTCAAGCACGAATGTTTCTCTTTATGCAACACTGGTTCTTTTTTTAGTGCTCTAAAGTGGCCCGTCGACTTCTGTCAGTCAAATCAATATAACTTACTTTCATTTTGGATCTTAAAGACTGCATGAAAGCAACGGACATTCTTCGTTAGTCACTTCAAACTAATAATTTGTTACACAGTTAATTTTTGTATAGTCAACTAACGATACGGCAGTTTTTGATGGCAAATTAGCTCAGACTCAGACCCTCGTTGATAGCCGGTATTACAAGAAAATCGTCGATATTACAAAAACTCGAAAAAAATGTTTATGGGACTGCGACCATCGATAGAAGATTCGATAACGACACAAAGTTCTTAACAGCAAATGAACTGGTAGGTCGCTGATCTCAGGACTGAAGTACAATAACTTTAATTACAATTGCAACCATCTCCAACAGATGATGGTTTTCATTCCAAGCAAAAGAAATTCAAAGTGTTTTTAATTGCCACACCACACCCGACTCATGCTATTTTCCCAACATCGCACGGTTGTGCTCCCGACCTCCACCCTCGCATCTTCACAGAAAAAAACAACTCGACGAGCGGCAACAAATCTGGCATCAGTCGCAGTTCGGTGCGTCGCACGAATCGCTTCGTTCTCCGAGACGTTCAAAAATAAATCACTTTCTTTTCTCCCTCCCCCGCTGAGAGTATATCAAAAACAAAAAACAAAAAAATATTCCTCAAGAGTTTAAGACCGTCCACAAAGTCACCGCATAATCCGGCGGACAATCGCTCTCTTATCACACGATTAATAAATAAAATTATATTATCGATTAAAATTCTGATTGGAAACTGTTCGGTGTGTTAAGCTGTAAATTATCGAGACGATTCGATTGAGAATTTATAGTTTCTGACCGCAGGAGGTTTGCTAGTTGAGCTCCGAATTGCCAACGGGAACGGTCGTCTGTGGTTTTAACGCGATGCTTCTAAAGAGTGTTTTTGTGGTGACACTGCTGGTTGCAGTGGCAAACGCGAGTGTATACCCAAATTTCCGTGCGAGCTATGAATTTAAGTCGATCGACGGTGACCAGTCGGCTGAGGATAGGGCTACGGCCACAAAATGGTGGCAGACTGCGTCCTTTTATCAGATCTACCCGCGATCATATAAGGACAGTGATGGCGATGGCATTGGTGATTTGAAAGGTGAGGGGAGAGTGATAAAGTTTCCTTTGTGTTGTGTGAAATGGGGGGTTTCTTATTCGTAATTCATCGAGGTCAGAGAAGAAATCGTCGTTTGTTTTGCTTTTCAAACAGTAAGTCGATCAAAAGTGTTTTTGTGATCACATAACGACAGCTAATGAGGTTCAATGAGACGCAATATTTGTTCTGAAGGTTGAATTTTGAATTTTTTTGGTAGAAGGCCGGTTGACAGCGCGAAAATCACATTCACTTTGCTCTCGTTTATTAACTTTCTAAAACGTCCAACTCATACAGAGTCCAGGTTTTACTTAAACCTGGTAGACTTTGTTTTCGAAACTGAAACAACAAATGATATTTATGTCACTAATGAAGGATTCATGGTTGCTTATTTGTCAACAACAGCAACAAATATTTCCATGTCTTGGAGATTTTTTTGGAGGTGATTAGTTCAGGACTTGAAGGAGCAACTTGACTAATCTTGAAAGAAATAGAACAAAAAAGTGCGATGATTGTAAATTTACGCCACAATAAAGAAAAGAAAAGAAATAACAAAAGGCGACATCAAGGCAACAGAATTGTCTACAAAAGTTAACGATGGTTAAACTGAAAAGGTATTTTTTGAGTTCTGTATTACCAATTATAGAAGGGGTAGAGAACGAATTACGTTTTACAAAAGGTTTTGTGTTTACTGCATTGCAAATAAAATACGAAATAACGAGGTGACCAAAATGTATGAACATTTTACGAATTAGTGACGATTTTTCAAGGGACTAGAAGTTTGCTACGTATTTTTGTGGTTTCGATTTACCGGGATACAAATTGTCACAATTCGACTGTATAGGTAAATTTAGTTAAATATATATATTATTAATAATTTATCTTACCATTTAACTGCTTTTAAGCGATTTAACATAGATTTCACAAGTTTCTGGCGGTCGTTTGATGAAATTTGTTCCATTCATCGTTCTGCGCTGCAATTTGGTAGTTTTTGCTTCAAATTGGGTAGTTTTGTGGGTTTTCAGTAAAACCCGATTAATTAATTATTCAATTATTTTACACGATTCTGCAATTTCGGTGATGTTTGGTGTACATGGGGATAGCTCACAACTTTAAAAATTATAGGCTCTATGCAGTATAGCGATTTTCGTAGCAATAAATGTCATTTGTTAGTCTAAAACTTTCGCCGGTTTCCACCAGCTTTAGAGCTCAAAGAGCTAAATAATATGATATCTGAGGTTCATAATGACATTCATTAATACATGGATTTACACGGGTTACTGCTCATATTGGGATCAGTACTAGAAAGTATGATGTAAGAAAGTATGACCTTCTACTGCTGATCCGAAACTGTTCTAATATTGTTTTTTTCCAAGTTCTTTTTATAGGCTTTGTTTTGAACCACTAAAAAACGTTGCGATTTGCTTTGTACATACAAATTATTAATGGTTTTTAATAGGATGGTCATTTATGGGTTTGGAAAAGGCATATTGAGCTGCTAGGGCGAAAAGATAAAAACTCAATCGTATAAGATAAGAGTTCCACGAAAATAAACAATACGTTCCAGATTTGTCGCTGTCTCTTTATGACTTTGAGCCACTTATGTCTCTTTAAAATTACGTACAGATATCTGCTGTTCTTATATACGTCCTGAACATTCGAACAAGAGTCGGATCTTAAGACGTAAATTTTTCGACGAGTTTTTTGTACCTATTCCTCTATTTTTTTCTATTTGATAATTATTTATCGTACGTAAAACCGCAAGGCTTGTTTTTTTACGACAAAATAGTTCGAGCAATAAGTTGTAGTGCCCCTTCAGGAGTTTTCATAGGATGCTCTAAAGAATACTTTGGGTTGATCCTTTAGAACGCAAAAAAAGTGCAGCTACTGCGTTTCTTCAAATGTTTTAGATAGAAGACGAAGATTCAAAACGTAAAAGAATGCCTCATATCTTTTCATTGTTCTTTTTCAGAGTTTCTCTACCAAAATATCTTCCAGATTATGTCAAAATTTCTTAAAAGACAAGTTCAGCCAAAATGAGCTAATCTGCTTAGAAATATCTAATTGGACGGGACATTCAGAAATCCTTAGATGGTCCTGATAGCATTTTATAATCTGTTTACTGGTTTTTGTAGTTGAATATTTTTACAGGAATTCGATATGAAGTTCTCAAATGTGAAACAACAAATCGTGGTCTTTTCCATTCCCCGGAAAATTTGACCACCACCACAATCAACTACGGAAAATTGATCGTAGATTCTATCGATTGATTTTGTAGGATGTGTTAAATTTAAAGAGGTTCACTTCACACTTGAACACAAGCGCCGGATAGTCACTACTGCTGCCCGCATTAAAAGGGTTCGTAAGCTAGGACGTGCCTTAAAACTCTCCTAAGTCTGGTGGACTTACCAAATGTTTGGCAGACATTTTGTTGTGAGAAACCATTCATGGGCTCATGTACCTAATAAACTTTTTTTAAATTGATATTTTTCTCAGCAATAAAAACCTCTTCGAATCCATCCTTCCGTTTATAAACTTCAGTTTTAACCATGTACATGTGACAAAACTGAAGCAGTAATTATCTCGCATCGTAGAACTCCATCCACAGCCAGTCTCTCATGAATCTGACTTTAACTGTTCACTACTATCTCCTGATCAAGCTCGTCATGTGGTTGTTGAGTCCAAAGGCACGCCTACACGTTTGAACTGCACCTAGAGCTTAAGGCCTTATCCCGAGTGTTAAATTGCCGTTCTCACAGCACAACTTTTTTTTTCCATTTCAGGTATCGCCGACAGCTTGGCTTACCTTAAAGAAATTGGTATTACAGCAACTTGGCTCTCGCCAATCTTCACCTCCCCAATGGCTGACTTCGGCTACGATATTTCCAACTTCACTGACATCGATCCAATCTTTGGCACCATGGAAGACTTCGATGCTCTCATTCAGAAGGCCAACCAAGTGGGAGTAAAGATCATCCTTGACTTCGTACCCAATCACTCGAGCGATGAGTGCGAGTGGTTCCAGAAGTCCATTGACCGCGATCCCGAGTTCGAGAACTTCTACGTTTGGCATCCGGGCAAGATCGTTGATGGCGTCCGCCAGCCACCCACCAACTGGGTGAGTGTTTTCCGCGGCAGTGCCTGGGAGTGGAACGAGAAGCGTCAAGAGTACTACCTCCACCAGTTCGTTGACAAGCAGCCTGATTTCAACTACCGCAACCCCAAAGTCAGGGAGTACATGAATGTGAGTATGAGGAAGGCTCAGAGAAGGGATTTAGTTCTAAGTGTCACGTGCGTCGTTCTCTTCCTTCCAGGAAATCCTCCGCTTCTGGCTGAAGAAGGGAATTGCCGGATTCCGCGTCGATGCCGTGCCGCACGTCTTCGAGATCGCTCCCGACGCAGAGGGCAACTACAAGGATGAACCACGCAATGACTGGGTGACGGATCCGGACGACTACGGCTATGTGAACCACATCTACACGGTCGATCAGCCCGAAACCATCAATCTTGTCTACGAGTGGCGGCAGGTCCTGGACCAGTTCACAGCTGAGAACGGTGGCGAGGACAGGCAAGTGGATCACCAGAAAATGATCCTCAGACAATCTCACGAGGCTGTGTTTATTTTATAGGATTCTCATGGTGGAAACCTGGTCCCCCGTGGACGTCGTGATGCAGTACTACGGTAACAGCACCGCTGAGGGTGCCCAGATTCCCTTCAACTTCCTCATGATCAGCTGGCTGACAAACGAGTCCGACGCTTACCACTACGCCGAGACCATCAACACCTGGATGACGAACATGCCCGCGGGCAGGACCCCCAACTGGGTCGTAAGTAGACTGCCATCCCCCCAAATTGAATCATCCCAGGTTTTTTTTCTTCTAGATGGGCAACCACGACAAGAACCGCGTGGGCTCCCGCATGGGAACCGATCGCATGGACATGCTGAACATGCTCCTGCTGACTCTTCCCGGCTGCAGTGTCACCTACCAAGGCGAGGAGATCGGCATGACCGACGTGTGGATCTCGTGGAACGACACCGTCGACCCACAGGCCTGCAACTCGAACCCCTCCGTCTACGAGCACATGTCACGCGATCCGTGCAGGACTCCGTTCCAGTGGAGCGATGCCAGCAACGCTGGATTCACGTCTGGCCCTAGCACATGGCTCCCAGTGTCCGACCTCTATCCCCTCGTGAACGTGAAGCGTGAGCGCGGCATCTCCTACAGCCACCTGAACGTTTACAAGCAACTGCAAGCTCTGCGTTCCGAGAAGACCATCAAGCAGGGTGACGCCGTCATCAAGGCCGTGAGCAACACTGTCTTAGCTGTCAAAAGGTATGAACTCCAGGCTACTCGTTGACACTGTCTTTGAGACTTTTCTCGTCCTTTCAGGTCCCTCGCCAACGACTTCACCTATATCACATTAATGAACATCATGGACAATGTGGAGGCTGTGAATCTGAACTCAGCGTTCAGTGACCTACCCTCCGAGCTCGAGTACGTCGTTGTGACGCAGAAGTCGATGCGTAGGAAGGGAGACAAGACATTCACCGACCAGATCATTCTGCTGCCCAAGGAGGCCGTGGTCCTGAGGTCCACCAGCAAGTTGGCGGCTACTGGAAGTTACTACGCTTACAACTCGGATTAAGGATAAGAGGTGCTTAGTATTTTGTATTCCTTGATTTTTCGTATTAAAAGTGAACAGAGTATTTCTGGAATGTCTGTGTTTTATGTTGTAGTGGAATGGGAACGGAGTCGTGATAGAAGATTTGGCCTGAAGCCGTGACTTGTCTTAAGTTGGGCAGCGGGAAGTGAAAATAAGAATTGCATATTGTTTTTAGATCTGAAGAGAACTAATAGAGTCAAAACGTCACCACTGTGCACTGTGAATAACTTCGAAATAGATAGGCAGCCAACCCTTGAAGCGTCTGTGCCTGAACTAGCGCCATCTTCCAACGTGTACGGTCCAGTCCGAAAGGCCAAGCTGTGTTGGTGATCGCGGATCACATTGTCTGTAACCGAGGGTCAGTCATCCGAAGAAGTCAGGATCCGAAGACGTTTTTAGTTGGTGCGTTTGTGTCTATGCGATCGATGTGTCCGAGCACATAGCTTTTCGCCTTCCATACTGTATCTTTATCTTTGTATAGCTCATAAGGCTAGCGGTTTTGTCTTCCCCGTCATTCATTTTCCTCGCAGACAAGACGGTTTCGATCTAAATCATATAAAATTGGTTGATGTTATACCACTCCCGTGATTATTTTTTGAATCGCCACCGTAAACAAATTTCGTTTTTCTTGTTCTATGTTCAACCTTAAAAAGACCAAGAAACGAACAAAAAGTCTGTGTACAGTACCGTGCAAAAATGGATACATAATGGGCGATCTTATGTTTTTTTTTTTTGTAAATAAAAAACCACGCTTTGGACAGATTTGAATGATTTTTGTGTTACTTTTTGCCTTACCTCAACATAAAAAAAATAAAAATTTACAAAAGTTCGTCTTGACCCCAATGTATCCATTTTTGCTCGCTTAGAAAAAAATTTCTATTTTGGTGTGCGGGGAGAATAAGTTAGCTAAAATTGATGATGATTTTTTATTGAGCGTCCAAAAACGAGCATTTTTTGTTATGAGCTCGGTCTCGGCTTATGGTCTAAACACTCCGTTTAAGAGGTAGGAGTAATTAAAAATCAAATGAATCAACGTGAAAAAAATAATTCATTAAAAAACAATGGCAGGACCTACAATACAGTACTAAACCAATTTTGAAAGCCAGAAACTTGTTCTTTAATTATGCATTTAAGTTTGATTATTTATGTCCATAGTTTCGCATACAAACACAAAATTTTAATAAAAAAATAATCGACAAAAATGTGTAGATCAAGTATTTTGAATTCCACAACTTCTTTAGGGAGCTGCGTGGGAGTTATGTCCGGAAACGGTTCCCTTCCACCCTGATGCATAGTTAAGGCGTCGTTGTTTACAAACTATTAAATTATTAAATAATACAGTCGCCTTCTGAAGCCGCCATTGAAACACCGGTATTCGGTTCCCAAACCAAAGGACTATTCTATCGACAGCAAGTGAACGGTGCGCAAATCGCACGGTTTCCGCACAAAGATTCCCGGAACTTCGGGACAGAAACTTTTGACTTGGTAAAAAAGTTTGTTCTCTGTTATTTATTCACTTCGATAACAGTCATCGATTTTTTGGATAATCCTGTCACCGGATTGGAGCACTGCACGTACAGAGTCCCCGCCAGATTAAAGAACTGATTTTGATCAAGTGTAGAAAGTTGGAGCTTCTGAGGCCGACATTCGACGGCCACGCTGAGAAGTCAAAAAGTGTTACACGAAATGCATTAAAATTTTGATTGAATCACGGATCTCATCCAAATGCTTGTCCATTCGAAAAAAATTTGATCTCGCGGCTACCTCTAAAATTCTCTACTTCTGTTGTTTTTGGTCTCATTAACTTTGATTGGACCATATGGACTCGTTTCTGTTTCCCGCTCTCAAACCGCTCAACAATCGAAGCTGAAAAATATGTTTCCCTTGAAAATATCCCACTAACCTCATCTCCATCCAAATGTCAACTCGCCACAAAACAACAGCTGCTTGGCTCAGTGTTCCATTCGAGACACGTGCCTGCGCCAGAGCAGCAGTCAATTTTAAGTGGCAGCTACACCTCATAGGCAGCGAACTCAGCGAGAGGCAGCAATTACAAGCTGCCAGCATGACAGTGACTTACGGTGGAGCGGTGGAATTCCACACCAACCACCCACAGGCAGCAAAGCCATCCGCCAACCCTAAAAACACAAAACAAACTTCTCCTACAATCACCCTGCCGTGGCCGTGGTGGTGGTGGTGGGCTGGTGGCGGAGTCCTGTGGCAGAATTAAGACGAAAAAAAAAAGATACACGGCGGAAGAAAGGGAACACAAAAGATTGGATCCAGAGCGTGCTACGTGACTGGGATGCCTGATGGGATAATTAAAATTCCGGAATCTGGTGACGATAGCGGGGGCGGTTTTTTTTTGTTTTTTTAAGGCTAACCTCTGAGGTGTAACGCGGCATTTAAGTGTTGGATTTCGGGATACCTCGGAAGGGATCAGCAGATTCAGAGGCAAACTGAAGTGGGAATTTCAAATCGGTGGCAGTAGGTCACCGGCCTGAGGTAATAGATCGCTATCGCAGTCGAAATTGTCATCGTAGTCGAAACGAGTAAGCAATCTGTGACATTTTCAGTGCTCCAAGGAGTTATTTTTAAGACTTACAACAACACATAAACTTGTTCATACAAAGAACTTCCACCAGGTCGTTTTAATTAAAGATTCTGAAGGAGATGAAAAAAAAAATGTTGAAAAAAGGAAATCTTCACAAATCAAAAGATGAAGAGATTGTTGTCTTACTATCAGAGAGAAGTGCTTCACACGACCAATAAAACACCGTAGTTGAAACTTCTGTCATGGCCCTTAAACAATCATATTACATCAGTATGAAAATCTGACTGATTCGAACGACCACAATAAAGCCAAAGATTGTATGTATTTTACTATGTCCCTAGGTTAGGTTAGGTTAGAGTGGTTGGCTGGGGCTTTTGTGAGGCCCAACCACACTTAGGCCAGACTAGGCCCATTGTGATACCCCAATGCGGAGATCCATTTCGCACCCTAATGGTACCAGTTGGAGCTTCTTACGAAGTTACGGATCTGATTGATGCTGACTTTACTCGGATCGCTCAGACTGTCAAGGAAGTATTTGCCTAGGTGAGTTCTTCTACGAAGCGACAAGGCCTCGTATGAACATAAGAGATGGAAGATGGTTTCCTCCTCCTCTTTATCCTGGCAACTTCTTCAAGTCATTGGTAGGGACTCCAAGTCTTCTAGCATGTCTGCCGATGGTGCAGTATCCAGTAATGACGCCTATAATGACCCTAATCGCCGGTCTGTCCATCCGAAGGAGGCTGGTAGTGATAACGCTGGCCATTCACAGTAACGTGACGATCGTTAGCAGCGACGAAAAAGAATATGGCCCAATAACGTTGCCGGCATGCAAACCGCACCAAACAAATATTTTTTGTGGATGAAGTGGTAATTCATGAAACACGTGGATTTTCACCGGGTGCACGTACGTCGCTTCAAATACAATTCTTGAGTTAGCTTGGTCTTGTATGGGTGTAAACCAAGATCCTTACGCAAACTGCGCCGTAATGTGGTATGAGCGACGCCTGAACGGCAGCGATATTTTTGACACTTCGACCAACCCGTTGTGTCACTGATAAGGCAACATCACAGAACGAATATATAGACTCAAATTTGTTCACTAACTTGTTAATGCCTGTCTACTAGGACGAGAATTACGACCGAAAATTGGAGTTAACGCTCTTAAAGTTGCGGTCACCGACACCGAATTTCGGTAGAAATTTTTTGTAATTTGCAGACGTTGCTCGTTCGTGTACTTTACTATGATGATGTTGAGTGACTGACTAAACTGACAATGACAGTTCGACGACTAGTGTAAGGGTGTGTTCACAAATTAAATTCAAAGTTGTCAAGTCCCTATTGAAAAAAAACTTGAACTGCCAAGAACTTTATTGGACTATTATTGATAGTCCAATAAAGTTCATGGCGGCCGGTTTTTTGGCATCAGCTACCACGTTGAATTCTAAGAAGGCATAGATCACCAAACCACGATTCTGAATTGAGTGTACTTCCCAACTATGTCTACGTTTACATTTTCTTCGCACTTATTCAAAAGCATTTATTCTAAAGCACAGAAGAGAAAAATCAGACAATAAAATGGTTACACCCGTGAAAAGAAAACCAACAGCCCATTACATCCAAAATAAACTTTTATTAGACGCTTAAGAAACAGCGCCATTGCATTTATCTCACGCCTTGGTAATGACCAGCGCCTCATAGCCGCTCAGTGCCAGATTACTTCCCTGCAGAGAAGATCTGAAAGACACAAAGTCACACCTCATCCTCACTCAGCTTCAGAAGACTCACCCTTCTCCCCTAGTTGAAAGCAAGTTTATAATCGAAGTCTTGAGAGAGTCGGGCAGCGATGGGTCAAAGTTCTTCAAATTCACAGCCGTTGGAGTTCCGCTTAAATTGGCCACGAAGACAAGCTTCTCGCCACTCTTTGAAGACCTGAGCAAAGGACACGTGTAACAGCCAAAGCAATGACCAAATTACTCACCTCTCTAAAACGAACACGTCACTAGTCAGCGCCATGAACCGATAGCCGCCAGATTGAAGGATCTTGGAGCTCTTTCGCAGCTGCACCAGAGCCTTGTACGTCTTCAGGTGACTTCTGCCGGCCTTCATCTCCGTCTCCACGTTCGTGGTGGTGTAGTCCTGTGCCAGCGGCAGCCATGTTTTTGATCCCGTCGAGAAGCCAGCATTGCGACCGCTGGTCCATTGGAACGGGGTGCGAGCGGGATCTCTGGTGAACTGCTCGTAGATGTCCTTGTTCGAGTTGCAAGCTGCAGGGTCGACAGTGTCCTCCCACGAGATCTCGCCGTCGGTCATGCCGAGTTCTTCGCCCTACAGGAGAGTTGAAGGAAAAAGATAGGCTGGTTTTCTTTGGATCTGTCCAACAATCACCTTACCTGATATGTGACACTCGCTCCTGGCAGCATCATGACCAACATGTTCATGGTGTCGATCAGCTCGGTGCCGTAGCGACTCGCAGCACGTCTCCTGTCGTGGTTGCCCGTCTGTAAAGAGGGAGAGATTTGAGTCTGCCTATCAAAGTGGCACACTTTGTCAAACACCCACCACCCAGTTGGCCGTTTGCCCTGGCGGCATCTGGTCCAGCCACGCGGACACACTCTTCCGCAGGTCATCCGCCTTGAATCCATTGTTTAGCATTGTGATGAAGTTGAAGTTGAAAGGCAGGTGTGCCCCTTTCGTCGTCCGATTGCCGTACATTTGCATCGTAAACCACGCCGGGGCGTAGGTCTCGATCAGCAGGACTCTCGTGTCGCCTCCATGGATGCGCTGGTAGTCGTCCATCACCTCGCGCCACTGGTACACCATGTCGATGGTCTCCGGCTGATTCTGCGTGTAGATGTGATTCAAGTAGTCGGTGTCGTTTGTGTCCTGGGTGAGGCCGCTTAGCGGCTCGTCGGGGTAGCGGCCACTGGCGTCGGGCTCGACCTCGAAGAGCACCGGCACAGCGTCGATTCGGAAGCCGTCGACTCCCAGATCCAGCCAGTAGCGCAGGACCCGCTTCATCTGCTCCACCACCGCCGGGTTGCGATAGTTCAGGTCGGCCTGTTGGACGGCGAACTGGTGGAGGTAGAACTGTTGGCGCTCGTCGTTCCACTCCCACGCGCTGCCGCGGAATGCTTGAAGCTGTAGTCATGGTTCAGAAGGTTGTCACCTTTGGTTGTTTGGTGGACTTACCCAATTGCTGGGAGGGATTCGATGTCCAGTTGCATTTTTGTATCCATCGTGCCACACGTAGAAGTCCTCGAAACCTCGCTCGCGACGCACCGACTTTTTAAACCACTCGTTCTCGGTGCTGGAGTGATTCGGGACAAAGTCCAGGATGATCTTGAGTCCCAGTGTCTTGGCTTTAGCCAAGAGCTTCTTGAAGTCATCGATAGTTCCGTACTCCGGCTGGATCTCGAAGAAGCTCGAGATATCGTAGCCAAAGTCCACCATTGGCGACTTGAAGATGGGCGACAGCCAGGCAGCCGTCACACCGATGTCCCGGAGGTACTCGAGCTTTGATGTGACGCCGTTCAAGTCGCCGATACCGTCGCCGTTGGAGTCCATGAAGGAGCGCGGGTAGATCTGGTAGAACTGCGCGGTCTGCCACCAGTCCTTCTGCGGTTCACTGGTGTCGGGGGCGCGGCAGCAGAGCACTGCGCTGGGAAGCAGCACTGCGGCCAAAAGAAATAAACTCGGGAGTCGCATGATGTGGAATGATTAACGCGGAGCTAATGGCGTGTGGTATTTATGCGCCTTCTGAGACACTTATCACTAAGCCGACCGATAAGGCGGGTGTGAAAATGTTGTTTGTACGATACTCGAAGAGGATCTGGGTGACTGTTGGGGCTTTGCTTTAAATCGAGTGCGGTAATGAACCGGCTTCAGAGCCAGGTGAACAGCTGTCTACAGAGGATTAACAAACCACTCGTAGGTGCTATCCATGGGGTCTACTCCTCAGTCAAACCGGTGACGGTAAATAATAAATAGAAGTGGCTCATGTATTCCCATAAACGATGGTGCGCTGCCAAGGTCAAGAGCTGGGGTTGTTGATAGTGAAAAATATTTACACAGCTTTCGATGGTTTTTCTTCCGAAGTTGAATGAGTAATTTGTCTTCTCTGTTTCCAAGTTTGGCAGCTAGCATTTCCGCTCCCGACTCTTCACTGTTTTTTTAGGGTTTCCTTGTAAAAGGGATAAACGGAAACTTATAGGATCTCTTCGGCTTCTGACTGTTTGTCTGTCTGCCTACCGTCAGATCTGCCTAGAATTTCTAAATCATTTCTATTTTAGGGATTAAATTTGTAGTAAAGATGTATCTCGTATAAAGAAAAAATTAGTACTAACCGTTAAAGAACAGATTTTGTATTTCCTTAGACGGGCTGTAACGTAACCTAATTATTGTTATTGCCTTAGATGTACAATGTGGGCCCTGTCTTAAAAAGAGTGGTGTCTAGATAATAAACATATCTACAATTTTGTCACTGGGTTTATCTATCACTAAAAAGACGCATCCTTGAGGTCACCGATTCTGATTAAATTTGGCATAACCAATTTATGTTGATTGCTTAGGAGCCATTAGCCTACGAGCTTCCGAAAAATTTATTAAAGACCTCAGCTTATTTCTAGAAAAGTGGATCGAAAAATTAGAAAAAAAGGCTATGATTTACGAATATTTACTTTAAAAGGAAGTCTTCAACAATTGTCGGCAATAATTGTCCGATGTATTTTTCGACTTCCAACTATAAAACGCGATGTTATCCCGGTAAAAAAAATCCAAACTTTTCGCGAGTACGAAATCCAGATTCTCCGCTTCTTCTCAGCTTTTTTCCAGAATTTGTCCGGTAAAAAACTCGCATTTTTTCTAATAAATATTATCACCGGTGAGAAATCTAAATTGTTCCGGTGATTTTTTTAACCGAAAAATTCGGACGATACCCTTACGAATCAATAAGTGATTAAAAAAGAGCTGTGGGAAGACATGGGATAGGATTAGGAAACAAAATCAAAAAATCGAATTGACAGTTTATGTAAAAAGTCGAAGCAGCTCGGCGTCACACTACTTACAAGTTTTTCGTACTTTGTTTATTAAAAGCAGGTTTTTCTTACTGACTATTAACCATATAGCCAGTAAAAAAAAGCTAGTTTTTGTCTTGGGTTTTACTTAAATGAATTTATTAGAAAGCTTTTCCAGCGGATTGTGTTATTTTTTTTTTAAATTTCTGAATTATCTCATGAGCGGGCAGATTCGGCCCATCGAACTACTTTTTTAGTCACCCATTAAAAAATATTAATTCTCGTTGCCAAGATACGGAGACCCTCATGTTCGGGGAAAAACTTATTTTGTTATTGCTACTCCCTTGATGTCGATGAGGAATAAAATTGATCCTACAAATTCATTAATTTCTAAATGACTTTCGAGTTTATTGATTTACTTCGGTATTTACACTTCTTATTGTCTAGCCTAGTCAATTGACTGTTTAACATTTAAGTCAATTCAAAGTTAATTCAGAAACGTTCGCAAGCGGTAAAAGAATGTTCGGTCTCCGTGAACAGCATTTGCTTCATTTTGGGCTTGACATCAGCACTGAAATATAATAAAAGCAACTCGTGTAAAGTAATTTTTAAATCAATTATATTTATCTTATTTGTTTGAATAATTTTATTAACTTTCACAATGTCACTGAATTATTTTTTTTTTTTTTTGTTGACAAATTTACATATTTCTATATACAGTTTAAGTTAAATACACATATCTAGCCATTTACACATTTATGTTTTATGCATACAACAATTTTTTGTAACAAGTATTTAATAAGTTTTATTTTGTATCTGTGCAATTTAAGTGCTGTGTTTTTTTTAGTTTACTATATATATTTATATCTGTAGCTAAATTTAAAATTTTTCATTTTGTTTTTGATTATTCTAGTTTTCAACACAACCTTACAACAGAAAATACACATTTCATTAACAATAACGAATTTTATTTTCACAAGTTTTTTTTTTTATTTATTTATTTTTTTTTGGGAAGATTTATTTATATATGTATATATTTTTTTAGCTTATGTACAAAACGTACGTAGAGATAATAAAAATCTTTTTCTTAATACTTTAGAGCTTAGGTTTAAGTTAGTTTCGGTAGTTTCATGTTCGGGTTCAGGGCTCATGAACACAAAATGAAAACTTACCGATTTTCTTAAGTTTTTGTAATTTGTTTGAGGGATGCATAGTTAAATTGAATTTTTGAATCAAGTTACAGAAGGGATGGATGAATCTACAGTAAATTGGATAGCAAAACACTTTCAATCAATCCCTTGTGGAACTTATTCACATCTTATTTTATTTTTTCAACGATATCCATGACACGCTTAAAATTTAATTAATACGAATAAAGTTGTCTGTCTATTAACTAGCTAGACGACTTTTTTTTATTTTCTTTAACATTTTTATTCTAAGTTATTCTTACAACGATCTGGGTTTCATTCAAATGGCTAGTAGGAGTTTATTTATATTTAATTTTTTTTTTTTTTTTTTTTTTGGTTTGTTTGTTTTGTTTTTAACATAAATAGAATTTAAAAGTTTATATCACATTTTCTCATTTTTTGTGTGTTTGGTTTAAGTTGTTTGACTTAAAAGCAAACTGAATTATCTTATCTACATTGTTTCATATACACTTCTGTATTATTTACAATTATTTTGAAATTAGTTTTTGTTTTATTTTTGAGCAATCCTACGGAGGATTGTTGGTAAATGTCAAATCCCTGTTTTTTTTTTATTTATTTTCTTTTAATGCGAAAGGACGAAGGCAGTATCGTGGAGAAAATTTTGAGTATAGGAATTGGCTTAGTTGGTTTACCTGGATCATAAGATTTGGGTGAGAGGCTTCCTAGTCACTGTGGCTCAGATGTGTTAAGTCAGGAATAATGACTTACTTTTTTTTAAATATTGATCAAGACTTAAAACAAACAAATCTGTTAGTCTGTTCGATCTGACCTGCGTCAGTATCGGACGGCTCCTACAGCTTCATACGAAACTCCAATTGATTCTACGGATAATGGGCCTAATCGTGACTAAGTGCGTTTGTGAGTTATTTGATGCAGCCGGCCACATCAACCTGATCTAACCTAGCCTAACCTAAAAATACTTACTTACATACTTTGGCGCTACAGTCCGGAGTGGACCCGGCCCTCAACCAACGTGCCTTTCCAACTGGTCTAAAATATAACAAAAAAAATTTTGCTTCTCGAAAAAAAACTTTACAATGCAGTGATATCCTCCACCCTGCTGACATTTAGTCGACAGAAGCCTAAACGTTTTAAAACAGGTGGAACTTAGTTACCTTGCCATGCCTCTGTGGACTTACTGCTGAAGCCAAGGAAGGGTCTCAACTTAGATTAAAATTTCTACAAACGTTATGAAGCGAGTTTATATTTTACTATTTGAGACACCTTATACCAGGTGTTACCAACCGAGATGACAGATTCTGTCAAGGTTCAAGACCACACAGATTTGTTAATTTCTACTTCACTTGGCCGCTGAACTAAACACGGTTCTTGGAATTAATTTCAATTGCTAATTTAGCTTATTGAACTAAATGAATACTAAAAGGTATAACACGCTTAAATCAATGTGACAACTGTGCATTTGTTGCAACTAACAAGGAGAGTACACGACCTTTGGGACACCGATTTTCATGAAATTGCTCATGATAGCTCCCCTCCTATGCGATATTAGTTTTCCAAAATGAGAAATCGCAGCACTTCCACATTTTTAAGAAAAACGGACCGTAAAAGGGCGAGGGATTAGGCAAGGTTCGATTAGATTTGCTAAAAATCAAAAATGACTGCATCTCAATAACCCTTTGAATAAATTGTATCAAACAAATAAAGTACGACTTCTAAAATCCCTTTGTTCTACGAAAAAAAAATGTACCTTTTTTAGTAGGTCTAAAGTTTCTGGTCCAACGAAAAATCATTTTCTGCGAAAAATCTCTAAGAGCAAATTTTGTTTTCAGCTGGAAGTTGCTTAAAATGGAGGTTTCGACCTAATTAACTCAGTTGTGCTGCTTTCGGAGTACAGAAGTGCTTCAATTCAAATGAAATATAATAGATAAATAAACTACGTAACAGACCATACAGGGCCAGCGAATAGCTTTTTTGCTATGAATGAACTGCTATGAAATTGGGTGTCTCATGAACTAATTAATTACGAAATTTCTGTCTCTATTCTGTGAGAAGAATCTTTAAGACGATAGCAGAGTTTGCATGCAACAACCCATTGAAGAGGCTGCAATTATTTGTTTTGGAGAACATGACAGTCCTTGCCTAGAGAATAAATTCTTTGTGAGATTTCTCCCAAAAAAGTTGAAAATTTTTTTTTACGCCCATTAAGGTACGCCTATTTAATTTATAGGATAAGTTGAGAAACTGCAGTGATTAATCACAGTAGGTATAAAAAGTGGCATTCGCTGTAATCTTCCAAAAGCCAGCCATTCTGTTCATGCACAAACGAAGACATCTAACAGTGATATTATTCGCAGGTAATGGCATAATCCATCCACGTTTGTGCACCACAACCACCACTTCGAACATCCCCCCGTGTCTTATTATAAGTTCACAAACAAATTTTACGCCTGCGGTCATCACGGAACAGTCCAAAGGACCACAGTTCTCCATTAAAGTGAAATTTCAGAAATCTCCATTACAAACCCCGTCCACCGTGACTTATTGTCCCCCCATTGTAAACATTTCTCTTACCCCTTTTCATGAGGATTTACAGATAATCGAGTCTAATAAGCCATCGAAGGACCAACTTCCCCGAAAGATCCACTTCCACTTCTCAATAATTTATTCCCTCGAAATGAGTTACTTTCAAAACTTGAAATCAACACAAATGATCATCTGCCAAGCAACACGCTGCACGTAGTGAAATTCAAATTTAACGCCATCCAGAAACTAAAAACAACAACAAAACAGATAAGACTCTGGCGATTTATTGCTGCGATTTATGAAATGCTTTCTCTGTTTCTTAAAAACAAAACTGAAATCAACAGAAATTTTTAAAGGCAAATACGACAAGGACGACAACAACAAGAACGAATGTAGCAGAGGAGAACTGCCAGCCAAACCAACAAAAGGTGTCCTCGGTAATAAATCGCAGGACATTATTTAGCCAGAGATAAGTTTGTTGTCACTGCTGCTACTCCACAGTGTGCTGTAGTTGTTATCCTTCGTCTAATGGTGTGGATTTTATTACTCCATCAAGCAACTATTTCTTTATGATGGTTATTCCCTTGGGGCGTGGCGAAATGGAACTAAGGTCATAAAGAACTTTTATTATCATCAACAAAGGCAACAAAAACAAAAAAAGCAAAAAAAAAAAAATATGACGAGGCGGGCTAATCAAACAGTAAAGACCTCAGGTTGATGGCAGTGACCAATCCCTGGAATATAATTGAATTAGTGGATTAATAATGGCACAGCTGGTTGGGAGGGATGCATGCACTCAGTGCATGAATTTAGGTCGTCCTTGCACGGCTCCCCTGCTGTGAAGGAGAGTTTATGAGCTCGACGACATGTTGCGGTGTTTGTGAGGGAGGGACTGGAGCTAGGGATCCTCTAGTATAACATTTTACTGACCGCGGTGGTAGACGAGTTATGAAAGTCAGCTTACAACCTCCAAAGATCCATTTCGAAGATTCTGGAATAAAGAGGGGTGTTGCCAAAGTTCAATTCTGCTGAAGGTGAATGGGGAGCGGACTGTATGTGGTCTAAGTGTCATTTACTTGAGGCACTCGGTGCCAATGAACTAATGAGATTTTCGACACCAGTTCCATCGAGAAAAGAGACCAAACGCCGCGGCAGTTGCAACGATTTAGGAGCATTTGCTCAGATTTCAAATAAAGAGAGGGTGATGTATCACCGACTTGAAAATAAAGAGACGAAGTTGTCCACAAGCCGAAAGTAATGACAGAGATACATTCAGGTAATTGATTGATGTGCTCTATGGTCGAAAGGCGTCATTCTGTAGAGCTACGCAAAAACCGCACTCCCAGCAATAATCGCCGAACTCTTAACGCATTAAAAACAGCTAACAGCAGTTGTGGTAAAAAAAAATATAGTTATCACTAGGTTCGTTGCAGTAAAAGAAATCGAAGTACAGTGGCAGGATGGCTGGTTACTATTTTTTTTTTTTTTTTCTGTTTCTGACTTCGGCTCGCAGCCCCTTTAGTGAAACATGCAAAAAAACAGAAATGATGCCATGTCAGAACAGAGGATATGATTAATGGACCAAGAACAAGTAAGTAAAACAGGAGCAGCTTCGGTATCAACATGAAAGTACTAAGTTAACTACAGTGAGGCAGAGCTACCAATTCACCACAGCGATTAGAGTGACGTATAGACGTCTTTATATTAACAGTACGTACACGTACGAAGCTTGTTTTATTGCCGTCCCAAATAGAGTGGAGCGTTTTTGATGCATTCAATTAGCTCCTGAGCTTAGAAGTAGTGAGACTCACTAGATGATATACAGGCCAGTCGAAAATGGTGAGAGTGGGCTGGTTCTTTATGGAAAATCGTTTTTCTTCGATAGTCAACAATGTTAACTGGTTTTACTTTTTTCGAGAGCAAAGAGATTGATTAAAATGAACAAGGGAAATCTACTACTGCGGGGCAATGCTGCCATTAGCCTAAAGAGCCACCACAGCGAAGCAGAGCTAGTACGTTCACCAGAGCTAAGAGTAGGAATGGGTGGCTTATTCACAAATCCAAGTGACTAATCAGTTGCTTGGAATTGAGGTTGAACTTACAGAACAAACAAGGGCTTGCAAAAGAGGACTAGTGGTCCAAAATTTTTCTGCCATCATCAATATTGGGCATAAACTATTACAGAACTCAAAAGCATATCGACTCATCTACAAAGCACAGTTTTAAACATAAGAAAGAGATAATTGCTTTTGTTGTCCACGAACCTGGACTAAAACAGGATAAAAGACTTTGTCAGGAACAGAGGTTTGGCATTCACCTCGACTTCTTAGGCAAACTACATTTGATTTCTACTTTTAAAGAGTTTCCAGAAAAATCGTACGCCAATTGTTTTGACAGGACGTTTTCAAATAGAACTTGAACTGACTTTTCTTGAACTCACCTTTTCTATGACATCCTTTTGATCCCTTAACCAAAACCACACCCCTTCCTCGACGAAACCACCTCCACCGCCCTTCGCCTAGGTACAACTAGATAAAATTTGGTTTTTGTTTTTTTCGTAAAAAAAGGTGCGTTGATCACATCGAATCTTTAAGCTCCTCCGTGCTCCTAAACCGGAATGGCGTACCGCTTTTTGCTCTCGGCACTGCTGGCGTCCCCATTGCTGTAATCGCGGTCCGCCTTGACGCCCCGCTCACCTTGCTATAAGCTCGTGTCGATGACGTTGTTCTCGCTAATGGTCGTCGTCGCCGATATCGTGTGAATCTGATTCGGCAGCTGTTGCTGCATTGCGTACCGCTCGCCATTCGACTCAGCGAACTGCTTGGGTGATGTAGTCGTCGACGACGGCGGTAGCGGTGGCGGCACCGGCACTCCCGGAACCTGGTTGCAGTGGTTGTTGCTGTTGATTTTGTTGTTGTTCACCACCTGGTGCTCGATGTGGTTGTGATTCAGCATGGAATCGTTGAGGTTTGGCACAATTTGATCAACGAACGGGATGTTCTGGTAGGTGCTGGACAGGCTTGCGCTTGTGAAGATGTTCGACAGCGTGATGGTTTGCGTCGCCATTTCGCAGAGTTTCACTTTGGCCGCGTTGTTATCTTCTGAAACGGATGGGTGGGTTTTTGTGTTAAAAACAGGAAATAGCAAAATGGAATTAAATGCGAATATGTTTGGCTTGAGGGCTTTACCTGTACTCGTGGGTGTTATGTGTTTTTGGATTTTTTCCTCCTGAGCGCATGTTGCCGCTGTGACAACAGCTGCCGCCATCATTGATGACGGGCCGGTGCCGGTTCCTCGGTGCATTCCGTAGCGCGGCGGCATCATGCTCTGACGAACGTTGCGCTCTGGTCGTATGAGGATGATGTACAGCTGTAGATGATTTTTTTTTTTTGATTAAATAAAGGATATCTCTAAGTTAATTTGAAAATGAAAGTAAAGAAAGAAAATTTTAAAAAAGGAGCCGCAGTTGTGTAATTATTCAATTTACTGAAATAACCTAAGCCACATGAGAGGTCTGCTCATCTTTAATTAGCAGTCCCAAATTGATTGAGCGCGTCCTTCGTTTACTGAAATCGTCTTTCAAGTTTAACAACTTTTAAGAAATTATCTGCTTCAAGCGGAACTTTTATAAACACTTCTGTTGAGAGTGTCCTTCCTGAGTAAGGACACTTGCAATTTACCCTAAGGTAGAAGGATAATTCTATTGGGACTTCCTCTGAATAGTTGAAAAGACTCCAAGTCTTTAGCAACTCAAATTAAGTCTGTTGAATTGAATATTAAGAAAACCAACTGCACCATTTGAATAATAGAGAAGCCAGAGAAGCTGGACGCTGGTTAAAAATTAGTTGGAATATAATCTTAACCGTGATCAGCATCTATAAGATAACTTGAAGTGTTTCAACTTCAACCAGTTATTTCTCAATTCCGAACTCTTTTAAAATTCTGTCCTATTTATTAACGTTAATTTGTCTTGGGCAATTATTCATTTTCTAACAATGAAAGGTGGCTCAGGGCTCTTTCACAGCTGTTTTCTTTCTAAGGAATATTTGAGAAAAAAATTGCTAACGAACTAAAGATGAATTTGAGGTTTAAGACATTTTCAGAAGATTGACATGTGGAACAACGGTGGCGCATGTACAAACCAAAAACCACTTTTCGCTTACTGAAAATTAGTTTTAGAGATGAGGAAATAATTGGGTCTTAGTAAACGTTGGACTCCTCAAACGCGTCGTGGAAAGTTTTTTGAAGGTAGGGTGATGGTATGTAAAGTCGGCCACCTCTAGTAGTCGGACGCTGCATCACAAAACGATGCGTAGCAGTTAATCCGTTTGTAATACAGACTTCAATTTTTTTTTCGATAAAGGACATGATTTTCCTATCTGTGAGTAAAAGGTTGCCGCAAAGCAGTTGCTAGTTTCTTAGTTAAAATTGCCACTTTGATTCAAATTTTCATCGAAAGTGAAAAGTCTGGTTTTTGGTGTAAAAAAAATAGTGAAAGCGATTTTCAAAAAAGTTTTGAAATCAGTGAAATATTGCGGTAGGTGCGCTATACATATTATTGTATTTGTTCTATCAATCGATTCTTTTTACTGAATATTGAACAAAAATTAAAAAAAAAAATATTTTAAATAAAAACTGGGGAGGCCGTCGCACAGTGGTGCACTAGTCAGAAAAAATCCTAAAATTTTTTGTTTTTATTTCTAAATCCTATATGATTTTTTGGTTCTACATACATGAAAATCTAGAAAGCCAAAATTTTGTGAAGTTTGGATGTTCCGTTCGATTGTTAGCTCAAAGTTGAGATTTTAAAATACATGGAAAAGTATGCATTTTTTTAAGCATTTTTGGCGCTAAATATCTTTGGACATATGATGAATTCAGAAAAAAATTTACATTTATTTTAAGGAGTACATTTTTACCTTTCAAAGCGTTTCACATCTTTTTCATATTCCTTGCCAATCTAACAAACCAGGCTTTTGCCTGAGAAAACGTTTTTAGAGGGGTACCCCAATGTTTGTTGGTTCATAAAAAAAGTGCTCCAAGAGGCTCCAACGGTAGACCTACATTTTCTGAAAGCTTGAAGTATTCTCTTTCTCTCGATAGTGCAAAAAGTCACTTTTAAGGACTTTGGGAGAACGAGGTGTTTAAAAGTAGCGATATTTGATATTCTGGAGCAAATTAAACTTAGAAAAAAAAATAAGTGGCCGACTACTGACTCCATTAGCCTACAGAGTAATTGGTGGATGAATGTTCTTACATTTAGATCTATTTTTGGAAAAGTCTGCAACACTTTAAGGGTCCTATATCATTTGATTCCACATTGGCCTGCTCCCAATTAAAAAAAATAATCTCTACAATTTTAGGCCTATGAGAGATGAAATCACTTTACATTGCCTGTTGCTCCTATTAAAATAAAAAGTTAAAATAAAACAAAAATTAAACTCAACAAAAGCAAAAAAAAAATCACGTCCATCCACCACATGTGCATACATACCTTAGGTGAAAACAAACAGGCAATCGTAACACTGGCCGACAGGCTTATTGTCACCGACATCGACGTGATCCTCAATGGGACGTGATTAGCTGTCCCAAAGTACAAAGGTACAAATGCCAGCCAAATAACACACGTTGTATACATGGTGAAGCCTGGATAATTAATTTGTCATCGCCACCCATTGCGGTCATTAGTCGAACATCAATCAACGAATCCGTGATTATTAATCAGAGTTGATGTGAGCGCGTGTGTGTTTGTCAGGAAGGAAAAGCGAAAAGGAAACAAATCGCATTAGAACTTCAACTCCTGACCCACCCTCCAGTCACTCACCGATGTGCTTCGATTCGTTGAACGCCTCCGGGATCTTTCTCGTCAGCACCGCGTACACCGTGCAAATAACAATCAGGATAATCGGGTAGAAGAACGCAATCATGTAGGATGCATCGATGTACGAGTCGCAGACGAGCAGGTTATCCTCCCTCGTGGGATAATGGTGCATGGCATGCGATGGCGAAATAATCATCCAGACGCCGTTGATGAGTATCTAAAGCGGGAAACGATGGCAATGAAAATGATTTGTGTAAATGTCGGTAAGCAGCCAGCGGCAACGCACCTGGATGGAGATGAAGAACGAGCATATGACCAGCTGCGACTTCGGGCTAATGAATGAGGGTCGCTTGGCCGACTGCTTGCCGGCCTTGAAAATTCTGGCAATGCGGTTGGTTTTGGTCAGGAGCGCTGCATACACGACCGTGAAGCAGAAGCCCACGCTGAATCTGAAAAATAAAATCAAAACAATTTCGGTTGCGGGTAATTTTCCCGGGAAGCGTAATCCGCATAGCGTACCTCTGAATGGCGCACACAATGTTCGTTGGCTTCAGGACCAGGGCGAATGTCACCGCGTAGCACATGAGAATCCCGGCCAGAAGGATGTAGCTCAGCTCCCGGCCAGACGCTCGGACAATCGGAGTGTCGTTGTGGCTACAGAAATAGATACAGTGGATTATCAGATAAATGGTGATGGATGACAAATGCCTGCTTACCGCACGAAAACGCCCACAACAAACAAGGTCACCAGGATGCCAGTGGCGCTGAAGGCCATAGCTCCGATGGCCCATGCGGACTCGGGCCGCAAGTAAACCTCCGGTAAGTCACGGCAATACTCCTTTGTCGTGTCCGGGAGTGTGCCTAACGAGCACGTCAGGCACTGTGTCTCGTCAATGGGATGCCGTATCTGAAAGAGTGTTGGGGGTTAATTAAGTTCTGCTGCCGAAACTGCAATCCAATTTATGCGACGAAGAATGGGAAGTAAGCAAAACAAAGACTCACTTGATATGTGGAACAGTTGAAGCAATGCCAGCAGCAGCTCTCACCCTCGACGTACTTTTTTGCTTGGCCCCGCTCGCAAGGAAGGCTGCAGACCGATTCTGGTGGTTTCGGGTGCAACAGCTTGAATTGGACCTCTGGAAAGAAAAGAAAAACATGTGATGAAAGCATTTTTCTGGGCTTGTTGTTGGTTAATGGTATTGGAGGTCTGGTTCATGTCTGTCAAGCACGTCGACAGGCAACGGAGGGAGGAGATTTTTCGTTCAGTGGAGCACTCAGAGGAAGGCTAATGGAAAACCAATTCGGCTCCGGATTTCGATTAATCTGAGACTGGTGCATACAGATTAATTGGCAGAGCCTCCACAGATGATGATTTCCGACAAACGTGGACAGTTGAGCAACCTGTAGCCTTCTGTTTTTGAGTCTGAGGCAAACAAACTTCGGGTTAGATTTAATCATACCACAGAGGTACCTTTTGTCGTACCTCAGCTGAAGGTCGTCGTCGTCTATTATCTTCTTACGTCTGAGCGTTTAAAAGGTGCACAGGATTTATATCTAGGTTAACGCCAGCTTTAAGTTGTAGGAGATCATTTTCTACACAAAAGAAAAGTAAATTAAATAACTTAAAAAATCGCTACACCCGGTATACACTTCAGATGCACCCACACAATCATTGTTTTAAATATATAAAATAAAATCATATGATGTCGAATGATCATAGCTTTAGTTAAGTTAACGTTTTCTACGATAAGTAATTTATGTTAGCCATAATTTTTGTAAATGAAATGAAAGACGAGCAGTTGCAATAAAGCGGCCGAAAAATAAACACGCGTTGCGTTTTTGTCGGTGACCTTACATCTTATCAGAAGTGAGATCTCTGGTCATTTTTGTTCATTGTTGTTGCGCAAGTTTTTTTCTGTTTGATCAAAATGACCACACGCGCCAAAAGTTTTATTGAAGTCGCAACTGTACCTCAGTTGAAAGAAAAATTGGCTGAAATTGGTTTGGCCACAAGCGGAGCAAAATCTACTCTGTTGATCAGATTGGAGCAAGCGGTTTCTGAGTTTGATGAAGAGCAGATGGAGACGTATTTTCCGGCCAGTGAAAACGAAGAAGTAAGTTTAGATGAAACTAATGCTGATTTAGAGGAGGAAAATAGAACATCTGGAGAGTTGAGACGTTTGCGAGCGATCGTGAAGATGAAGGAGGAGATTTTGTCACTGCAGAAGAAATTAGCTGAGCTGAACAACCCTTTGGAGACGACGGAATCAAGACATTCGTTCAGAGATATTGAAGAATCTCTGCCAACATTCACTGGTGATGACAACTACCCCATTTCGAGATGGATTAAGTGCTTAGAGGACGCCAAAACCCTGTATAACATCGACGAATCCAAGTGTTTTATCTACTCGCAGCGGTTGCTTAAGGGCACCGCGAAACTGTTTCTGAGGTCAACGTCGTGCAAGACATGGAATGAGTTGAAATTATCATTACTCAAAGAGTTTCATCAGCATGCGACAGCAACTGACGTGCACAATGCTCTTCGGAATCGTAGAAAACATAAGGAGGAGAATTTGCAACAATACGTTTTGAGTATGCAGGAAATTGCGAGTGCAGCCGACATTGAAGAACAAGACATCGTAGCCTACATAATCAAAGGGATTCCGGACTCTATGTTCAACAAACAGATTCTGCTTACAGCCAATAATATTTCCGAGTTAAAGTGTGTGCTACGAAAATACGAAAAAATGAAATCGGAGTTTCATCAGCCAACGTCAAGCCGCCACGTGCCATTGCAGAAAAGTGCACCATCACAAGTACAACGCAACAAATTAAATTTCAAGTGCTTTAATTGCAACGATGAAGGTCACCTTGCAACTCAGTGTCCGAAGCCGCGCAGAGAAAGAGGCACATGTTTTCGTTGTGGACAAAAAGGCCATGTTTTGAAGAACTGTCCACAACCAACTTCAGTGCTAATGCTGCAAGATGCCGAATCAACTAAAGATGCATTCTTACGAGATTTTCATGGGATGTTTGAATACAACTTTGCGGAAGATGAACCTGGAGCTGTCCGTACGACGATGCATGCGATGACCATAATAGACACCGGCAGTCCCATCAGCTTTGTCCAGCAGCGGTACATTCCACCCTATTTGATGACATCTTTAGAATCTTCAGCAAACGACTTCGTTGGTATTAATAATAGTAAGTTAGTGATTTATGGAAAAGTTTATTGTTGTGTTAAAATATTTAGTGATTATGTTAATTTATGTTTGCATGTAGTTAAGAATGATTCTATGAAAAATGTTTTAGTATTAGGTAGAGATTTTTTGCAGAGAACTAATATAAAACTTACGTTAGAAAATGAAAAACAAACCAAACAAATTACGAATGAAAATGAAAACGAAACCAAAGAAATTGTGAATGAAAATGAAAAAACTGATTGTGATTTTGAGATCCGTGATATTTTAAACATCGATACGTGTGATGATCGCGATGATAGTTTGAATTTGAAGATAAATGAAAATTTAAGTTATGATGAGAAAGTTCGATTAAAGAATTTAGTTGGCCATAGTATAGTTAGTAAAAGTTTTTGTGTCGGGATTTCTGATTATGAAATGAAAATAGTTTTGACTGATCCGAACAGTGTTTTCAATTGCTCACCGCGACGATTGCC
The DNA here is from genome assembly GCA_905187475.1 of Syritta pipiens. Lineage (NCBI taxonomy): Eukaryota > Metazoa > Arthropoda > Insecta > Diptera > Syrphidae > Syritta > Syritta pipiens. The sequence continues at coordinate 70,439,749 of LR994571.1, forward strand.
TTATGTGCATAAACTAGAATTGCAGAACATTTTAAATGACTTACTTAAGAATAACGTAATTCGAGAAAGCAACTCACCTTTCGCATCACCTATTGTGATAGCCAAGAAGAAAACAGGTGAACTGCGTTTATGTATAGATTTTCGGCAGCTGAATAAAATCACTGCTAAAGACAACTTTCCGATTCCATTAATTGAAGACCATTTAGACAGATTACGTGGCAAAAAGTATTTTTCAATGTTAGATCTTCGAAGTGGTTTTCACCACGTCAAAATGTCTGAAGAATCCGTTAAGTATACGTCCTTTGTTACACCATTAGGGCAATTTGAATACTTGCGTATGCCTTTTGGGTTGAAAAATACACCCTCTGTGTTTCAACGATATATAAATTCAATTTTTAAGGATCTGATAAATGGGGGAAAATTGCTTGTTTATATTGATGATTTATTGATTGCTTCGGAGACGAAAGAGGATCACTTTGAGATTTTAGAAGAGGTTATGGCGACAGTGGTGAGGAACAATTTAGAATTACGCCTGGATAAATGTGTGTTTATGTTTGAAAAAATAACTTACTTAGGATATGAAGTGTCTGTGAATGGTATTGGTCCTAGTATGGATGGCATTAGAGCCGTAAAAGATTTTCCGGTGCCTACGAACACTAAAAGTGTACACTCTTTCTTGGGCTTATGCTCATACTTTCGCAAGTTTATTCAAGATTTCTCTTTAATTTCTAAGCCGCTCTATGACCTATTAAAGAAAGATGCTGATTTTGCTTTTGGTGAGAAAGAATTGATGGTGTTTGAAGAGCTGAAAAACAAGTTGGTAAGAGCACCGTTGCTTCGTATTTACAACCCAACTGCAGATACAGAATTGCATTGCGATGCGAGTAGTCTGGGGTTTGGTGCGGTCTTGCTACAGCGCCAAGAAGACAAGTCTCTCCACCCAATCTTCTTCTTTTCGAAGCGTGCCACCGCCCAAGAGTCCAAATACCACTCTTATGAGCTAGAGACCTTAGCAATCATTTATGCGCTCAGACGTTTTCGTATATACTTAACTGGCGTAAATTTTAAAATTATAACAGATTGTAAGTCGTTGACTCTTACTCTCAACAAAAAACTTTTGAACCCGAGAATCTCACGTTGGGCACTCGAGTTACAAGACTACGATTACGTGATTGAACATAGAGATGGTAAAAGAATGCATCACGTCGATGCACTTAGCAGATGTCATAATATTTTGAGTATCGAGTCAGAATCATTTGAGAATGTATTAGCTGCATCTCAACAGACAGATCCAATCGTGAAACGTATAATTGAGATGTTGGAAGAAAGAGAGAGTCCTTCGTACGAACTGATAAACGGTCTTGTTTATCGTAAAATAAATAACAAAGTGTTTTTCTATGTCCCGGCTCGAATGGAGCGAAACGTAATTCAAACGCACCACGAAGCTTTATGTCACGTTGGCGTTGAAAAGTGTTATGATTTTCTAAGAAAAACTTATTGGTTTCCTTCTATGAAGCACAAAATTAAAGGCTATATCGATAATTGCTTAAAATGCATACACTTCTCCGCACCCTCTGGTAGAAAAGAAGGAATTCTGCATAGCATCCCTAAAGGAGACAAACCTTTTGAAACCATTCATGTTGATCACTATGGTCCCCTACCATCTTCTGTTCGTAATTTTAAGAAACACATCTTTTTGGTTGTGGATGGTTTCTCTAAATTCACTAAGCTGTATGCCGTAAAAAGTACGAGTACTAAAGAAGTAATTGCATGTCTTGAAACCTATTTTCGAACTTATAGCAAACCAACGCGCATTGTCTCTGATAGAGGCAGCTGTTTTACCTCTGATGACTTCGCGGATTTTTGCAGCAAGTACAATGTCCGACACGTTAAGATAGCTACCAGCTCACCGCAATCCAATGGGCAGGTAGAACGGGTGAACAGAAGTCTTACGCCCATGCTGGCTAAAGAGAGCGAAACCGAGCTTGGTGATTGGACGAGGCATTTGAGTAAAGTAGAGTTTGCCCTTAATAACGTAGTTAGTAAAAGTACGGGCTTTTGTCCAAGCATGTTACTTTTTGGTGTTGTGCAGAAAGGTGAAGTTTGCGACAGAGTTCGAGAGCATTTAGAAGAAAATATATTAGTTGAGGAAGTAAGAGATTTAGAGGCAATCAGGCAAGAGGCTAAGGAAAGGACAGTTCGGAGTCAGGAGTCAAATAAAATCTATTTTGATAAACGTCACAAGAAACCCTTTTCCTACGCGATAGGCGATCAAGTGATGATTAAAAATGTCGTTACTGCTACCGGCGTTAATAAAAAACTTCTTGCTAAGTATAAAGGGCCATTTGAAGTCATTAAAATATTACCAAACGATAGATATTTGATAAGAGACTTGGAAAACCTCCAAATTTCGAGAGTTCCTTATGAAGGAGTAGCGTCTCCTGATAATATGAAACCTTATGTTCGTCAATAAGGTTTATTGCACGTATCGAATGTTAGCATTTTTATACATTCTATCTATTGTTAAATTATTATTTCACATTATACAAATAACTAGCATAAAGTGTCTTTAATTATTTTATCGAATTATTGTTATTTTTACTTTGCGCGCATGCTATCTATCTAATTTGTTAAGAAAAAGTTCAAAGTTTTAATTGTCTTATATTATTATAGTTATTCAATTTATCACATTTATGTACATATGCAACAGAGCCATTTTGTTAAAAAGTATTCTAATATTTAAAAATTGTTTAAAAAATATATGTCGTTCATACTTTGCTTATGATTTCTGTGAGTGCATTCGAAGATAAATCGAGGACGATTTACAGTCAGGATGATCGAGTTGTAGGAGATCATTTTCTACACAAAAGAAAAGTAAATTAAATAATTTAAAAAATCGCTACACCCGGTATACACTTCAGATGCACCCACACAATCATTGTTTTAAATATATAAAATAAAATCATATGATGTCGAATGATCATAGCTTTAGTTAAGTTAACGTTTTCTACGATAAGTAATTTATGTTAGCCATAATTTTTGTAAATGAAATGAAAGACGAGCAGTTGCAATAAAGCGGCCGAAAAATAAACACGCGTTGCGTTTTTGTCGGTGACCTTACAAAGTGAACATACGTTGAAGCTGTTTCTTAAAGCAACGAATTTGTAGAAAGGAATGGGCGAACCAGTTTAAGAAACAGTTCTATAAAAAAAGGGTGACTCTCATCTAATAGAATTGCACCTTTGGAATTTTTGGGAACTCGAAACATTGTTGTGTTTCGAGATTTGTGTCAAACTTTGTCATTGGGCTGACACAAATCACGAAACTGGCCACTTCCCAATAGCACAATTAAGTGTGTTCATTGCTCCTCTAATTGCTTCAAGATTTCCATCGCCCAATGAATTGTAAAGCTTCATTATCCTGGCGTAATAGCCAGTTAAAGCCCTCGAAATAATTACGTTCTATTTTTTTGAAAAAGGCATACAGTTTACAGTCGCGGAAAATTATCCACTATAACAATTCTCTTTCAGAATTGACCATCGCTTGTAAGAAATGAGGGCATTTAAAAGTCCTGTAGCCAATTTGAACTTTATAAGATTAACGTTGCACTAAATGACCTTCTACTAAGGCATAAACAAACAGCACATTCAACTCTCGCTAACTCGTTTACCGACCATCTAAATTCCAATTACAGTGCCTTAAAGGAGCCCCCGCAATTGTGAGCCAATATTTGTTAATCCTTCAGACAACCAGGTGGCTTGTTACACAGTTTTCCTTTCTCCTGTTTACTCGTCGACCGTTTGTGCTGCAAACACAGTGCACAAACCCCTCCTTTGGTTCCGTTTCTCTGTTCGACTCAACGACAGGTCCTTCTGGACCACGTGGCCGCTTGGTAACCTACCCGCCTGGCTATCGCATTGCAATCAAAAATTTATTGAAAGCAGTTCCTTTACATTGGGGAGCGTTGAAATAGAATCCGTGAAGTTGGATGGCAGTAAAGTGAACGAATTGTCGATAGAATTTCAAATTCCCAATCGGAAAGCAGCATAAGGTCCTGCAGCTGACGTGGCACTGTGTCAATGGCGAACTGAGAAAGTTGCACATGTGGTGGGGTGGGCTTTGTAGCAACTTCTTGAATGAGGTCAAGTCCATTGAGAGTGGTGGTTGCGATGTAAGGGATTGAGTTGGTCCTAGTGAAGGTCTTCAAAAGTGTTTAAAACACATGAAAATGTTTTTCGATTCAGAAAGAGAGAGAGAGAGAGAGAGAGGGATGTTGGCTGCGGGCAGAATTCTTTGTTGTTTCGATTTCGAAAGACAGGTTGGGAATTGTTGTTTAATTGTTCTTTGAACAGAGCCTGGGAGTGATCAGAGAAATTTGCAAATTCTTTGAAATGAATATGGAATCGTTCAAAGATAAGGAACGTCGAAACCATCACCGTCTTGAGGCAATTTATGGTCGAAATAATGCAGCAATATGTGTTTATTACATATCTATCTTATAGAAAGAATATGAATAGTGTTTGTGACATGTATCTGCATTAATCTAAATGCTTCCATGTCTTTGAAACTACAAAAGTAAAAAACAAATGTAGAACTCTGTGTTTGAGATCCAGTACAAATAGGTTGCAAGAGTAGAATTGTTTTTTTTAAGGCTTAGATGACTTTTCTATTTCCCTAAACTGGAAACTGCAATGCAAAAAACCTCAAAGTCTCTTGACCAGGTAGTCTTAGTCTCTTTGCCAAAAGCCTAGAGCCAGGAACCAACAGATAGAGTGCTGTGCTGTCGTTGCCGGTGTCTTAAGGTTCTTTATGACTGCCATCGATCGAATGAGGGTCATCACAAGAGCGGCTCTCGAGTTGGCTGGAATCGGACCAGCAAGTTTTCTTTATTCGACGGCGATGTAAGGACTAGCAGCAGCCGCGTATGAGTCTTCGCGCAGCTCTTGCATTTGGCTTATTTTAACGAATATAACATCAGAGACAAGAGCTCACTGGCGTTCATATTCTGCGATGACACTTTATGGACTTGCTTGCAATAAATATGTAAATTGCTTGTTGGCCAGGTTAGGAATCTAAATTAATTTATTTGCTTGATTTCAGCACGAAATTATGGCTTTCCAGTAAATGTTGGACATTCAGAATGAGGAGACAAAGCAAAGTCAGCAGAGCATGAAAGAAAACCCCGTCTACTTGACGTCATCCTTCATAACAACAGTCACCTTTTTACGACAAAAGCCTGCTCTAGATTAAAAGCAAACACGTGTCACTTCCGCCTCCATCAACCTGATCTTCTCACCGACTGAATGAATCTCCGGAACGACTCTCCATCGAATTTATCGCAAAAACGTGAGCACGTTTCGGTAAAAACAAAACAATCCAAGAAACAATTGCAAAAAGCCCATGACAAGTACAGAAATAGGTTGTGAAAAAGGATTTAAATAAAAAAGGATAATGGAATCATCCAACCAATCAGCTAAGCAGTTAAACCATTTCTTCTGCTCTTCGGAAAAACCCCTTTAAGTTGATTGAATTGGAATTGGAACCCCCGCCTCGCTCCCTTCAATTGATTAGGAAGAAGCCTTATTTTCCTTTTGTCATGTCGGTCCTCGTGCCACGACGAGGAACAAGTTGAATTGTAAAATGCAAATTTTATTTGCCCATTAAAATGGTTGCCAGGAGTGGATTTGCATCGAAGCTGCGGTTTAATGTGTGCGACAGGAGGAGCATAGAATTGCAGGTCGGCTCTCTGCTTGTGTGTGTATGAGATTGAAATATCGAGCTGTGGTTGTGTCTCGATTTAAATCCTCTTACATATGATGTTCCTGCACGAGCTACAATTTGGTGATGACTTTGATCGGCAATTGTGTGGGTGGAAGGTGGGAAGTTGCGTTGGATCTTCTGGTGGCCTCAATTGCAGCCTGCAAATTACAAATTAATCTCTGTCTGAATATCAACACGTTGCTCAAGGGGTGTTTTGGTGTTGGCAAATTGTTACACTGGTGGCGACATGTTGCAGTTAATTAGGGGCGTTGCGTGCTTTGATTATAACGGTCTTGGTAAGGGTTTTAATGAAAACAGAAAACGATTGTGCATGCAATGCAAAAGCTTCAACAAGCGTGTGGCTAATTAGCAACAACCTTCGGAAAACGTGATCGGGGAAATGGAAAATGGACAGCCTTTATGTAATACTCCAGAAAAGGGGGGAATGATTTATTGAGGCATCAAGTTGCATTTCGTGAAAATAAATTCTCTCCGTGTTCAGCCTTATCGTCGACTGACAGTGCATTTCAGCGACTTGGACCTAGACGTGTCAACAGAGCAATGACCTTTTAGTTGTGCAGATCTTTCAGTGGAAAAGGCTGAGCTAAGCTGCTGCTGCTCCTTAAAGATGTACTAGCATTTTTTGATAATATAATATTTATATTTCAGCTTCAGTTTTAGAATTCACTTAAAGTTGGGTTGAGTCGTACTCCCTAAAGGAGAATTTCCAAAAGTGCAAAACTTTAAAATTTAACATGAAAAAGTTCCCAAGTTCGAGGTCAATGCGAATTTTTATGGCAAAACTTAAACCGATATCTTTTTACATTTTGTTGCATTCAATGAGTGTCTCCTGAGTTTACCTTTTTAAGTAGCACGCAGTAGGTTGGTTCAGTGTGGCCAGTTGAATGACGTAAAAGAATTTTGAAAATTTGCTTTGCTCTTAATATATATATATAATTTCCATTATATCGTATCCTTAAATTTGTTGTTATTACTCTTTTTTCTTATCTAGTCTCAAATATAAGAAATTAGACATGCCTGATATCAATGACAGGCTTTCTAAACGTTATGTTTTGGCAACTGTCAAAGTAACATTTAGTTGTCAAAATATTCAGCGAGGATTGCCATTTAATTATACGTTGACTTGTGCTTTATAAATGAGCTAAAACTCGAAATTTGTTAGCTCCTAATGCTAAAAACAGATGTGCAGACTTCGTCGTGCAGGGCAAATAGAATGTACGAGATTATAGGTATGTAGCTGAACACACGTAAAGTCTGCATGCGTTGCAATCAATTTCTTTTTCTAATTTAGAGGTGACTCTGACTTCTGACGTTGACATTGTGTATTATTCGTCTTGGAAACGAAAATAATAGCTATTTGTTGTCATAGGAATTGATGCAACGAAATGTCGTTAAGTTCTGCACGTTTGTCAGTCTGAAAATCACGCAGCGCTGCTTGCAGAAAATCTGTACATCTATTGCCAGCATAAGTGGATTTCATCTGTGTGAAATTTTCATTAAACAAATTTTTTTATTAAAAATTTGATTTCTGTTTGCAGATGTGTAAAAATTAACGGCTAAATTAAACAAACAGTGATAGCCATGCTATAGAGACTTTACGTGGAGATAAGTATGGACCAACAAAATTGGCCTTAAGCTAAGTACAGATGGCTACTGACCCAAACTTTCTCAATAATAAAGTTTTTCTAGAAATTAATACTTTGCTTCAAAATAGCAAATTGTAACCGTGTTTTTTTTTCAACACAAACTATTTTAAACGAATTTAATTTTATCGAAAAACTCAACATTGCACGTTTTTTTCACACATTTTTTCTTCTCCGTATCACTCTGGTCACACTGAAGCATCGACTCGCCTCCACCCATATTGAGTTATGGTTGAAAACTTTTAACCATTAAGCATCCCTGGTCACATATAATATTCGTGCCACAAGTGGAAGTGGAGACCTGTGAGAGTGGCAAGAAAAAGTAGATTCCATAAAAACCATCGTGCTCACACCTGCAAGACCTTAATGGCATCAGGATGCCATTGCTTGGGTTGAAAAAGGTGTGGGGTCTGTGGTGTATCGTCCTGCGAGGCATTTGCAACATATGAGCAAATGGTGGACTATACGGCGTCTTCGGTAATCGTTAAGTGCCATTGTGTTTAAGGGTGGAGGCAGTGCTCCCAGTCCTCAGGCATCGAGAGCAACTTTTTTTTAGGTTACCTTTCTTCGCACACTCTCGACTTATAATTTTCTTCATTTAATCGATATTCAATGCTGCAAATGCAAAAAAAGCAAATGTTCAAATGTTCCACAATTTAACCTCGAAAATGGTCATTAGACAAACGAATGTTCTTGTTGCAATTATCTTTTCCAATTCAGCGAACTAAAAGTGAGCAGGAAAATGAATAAGAACCACTTAAATGCAATTTACGGGCTTGATGAGTTGAAAGAAAATGAATCACACAGTTTTGGTGTGGTCTATTTCTGGTGTCCACACTTAATGGACTTGAAGTTCTGGTTGTTACAAGCAATCAAGATGGCGTGGAAGGACTGCATTAGTGTTGAAGTAAACCGTCGTCTTTTACTTGAACAGTTATGGCAACATTTTGGTGATAGAACATTGAAAGTACGAATTTGAAGGTGGTATACTTTCGTATTATGGGGTGCCGTCTAATTGAGAGCTGCAGGGAAGTCCCATCTGTGAGGATTCTTTTCGTGCTGTTGAACACAAAAGACTTTTAATAAATTTTTGATACTGAGGTGCGCTCTGTCTAAGCAATAAAAAAGTTTTAGAGTTTCAGAGTTATTTCCATACCGTTTTCGTTTATGCAATGCCGAATTTGGTTTTTAGACGTCCATCCCATTTTAACTACGTTCCTGATTTCTGTAACTAGATAATCTGGCGTTCGATTTTTTTAATCTGACAACGCTGAAAATGGAACCCATAGCTTGAAGCACACGACCAAAGAAACGGCAGTGAATTGCTTGCATATGGCTTTTTTACTTTATCGGCTATGAATATGTGGAGTAAATAGTCTTTATTGAAAGCGTTGGAATATATGAATATTTTAACAACCCATATGCAGTTCCATTCTATGGTGCATAGTTGTAATAGAAGTATTATAATGTATTACAAATTAAATGTATAACAAAACTATGTTAAGAAATTTATACACATTACGTGCTTCCCACTCATCATCCGTTTCCGGCCGTCTCTGAGACGGCCGTTTTGAATTCTTGTTTTATGTAACCGAAAGCTGGAAACCCTTTTCCCTGAAACCCTTTTCCCTGAAACCCTTTTCGGGATCTTTCTTTTGTAGAGTATAAGGGTAACAAAACACTTGCTGACATTTGCATAGAGCTACTATGTTTGAGCGCTTGCTGCTTCGAAGATAGGCTTATCTGTCTTTTAGTCCCCGTATATGTGTCTTGAAACCTTTTTGACTGTATAAGAGACATGCTAACCCTTAATTTTATTTTTTATTAAAAAATGTTACAATATTTAACTAAAAAACTTAATTTCTACGCAGTCTGATATTTTAAAAGATATTTAAAAAAAGATTCTTCCTGTGTCAAAAAACTTAACAAACGGAATGCTTACTTGGATGGACGTTTCTGACTTGGCAATCTTATTTACTTACAGCGTACTCTCTCTTTTGATTTACTAGGACTGCGGAACAACAAAAGTGTTTCACTGCCATTCCATTTTAGCTCTTTATAAAGAACAAGACGAAACCAAGTTGCTCCTCTTTCAAAGTATTTCACAACTCGACAGAAAATGTATCAAGAAATTTCTTAAAAGCTTCTCGAAAAAAAAAATGTGCAAAACTATTTTTCTATAATTCGATTCAAAACTGTTTATGAGCTTTTTGCCCCTTCAAAAACTCATGACCGTCTGCATTGCAAAGAAATATTTTGAGCTTAATGCCCAATGCCGGCAGCTAACTTTCTTATGAAAAATGGAAGAACTATCTTTATGCATCCCATTTACAAAAGTTCCCATCCATCCATTAGTAGGTAACACAATCTTCAATCATACGTCTCTGTGTGCCAACCACCCATTAAACTTTCACTCATCCAATCGCCTTTTTCGTTCCTTTTGTGGTGTGAAGAAACATTTGCACAAAACTCACACTCACACTCCCTGTGAATGGTCAAAACAAATATCTTCTTTGCCAGAAATTGAGGTTTAGAATTTCAAATATGTGTGTGCAATGAATCCACAGATGGTTTTTTGGGGTATTTCAATATTACACGGATACCGGTTCTCGGACTCTGTCCGGAAAGAATCAATTGCAATTCCTTCGAATGCTTCCTTTGTGCTGAGTTGGTGCGTGTGTGGATGTGGATACGAGTGAGTTACGAAGTATAGTCCTTGTGTGAGCAACATTCTGGTTTTGGTATTTAAGTTTTTTTTTCCAGGAATTGAGATGGATGTTCGATTGAAGGCGCATGCTACAAACACCTCATAGTGGAGCACCAAATTCCATGGTCATGTTCAGGTGAAGAACTTGAAGAATTTCGAAATTCGATTCTCTGTCCACAGAGTCACAAGGTACAACTTGAACAATGGAATTGGAAACCCAAGAATTTTGTGGGACTGATGACAATTTGGTATCTTCTTTAGTTTGAGAAAGGCACGCTGTTTATTTAAGATGAAGGTACGATGACAGCTCTTGGGCTGCAGGTGGTCTTGGTGATACCGGTGCTATAACCGGTAAATTTCAATAAACTCGTAGAAATGTGATGCTATGTGGACTTTGACTTTAAAATAAAAATAATCTGCGTTTTGGCTTTGACTTTATGACTAGAACATCGGCCGCATACAGAGGGATACACAAATCATCTTCTAATGATCCTCTCAGTCAATTAAGACTTCCAATCAAAGCTTCTAGCGATAAAGAAAGAGTCGAATACATTACAAAACAATGTGGCCGATTTTGCACATACGATATACACAGTTTTTTGTAGCAATTCGTCAGTGGAGATAAAAAGTGAATGATGTATGATAACCTAAAGCCTAGAGTTAAGTTATTTGATCAGGGGTTAAACCTGCAATGGGTTGAGCCTGCGATGGGTTAAGCCTTCATCGACCTACGTGAAGGTGAAGTGTATCATGTGCTGTTGTAACCGGAAGAGAAGATCTCTAGCGATCACCGCTTAAAATAGATGCGTCTTAGCCGTGCATTGCACGAAGAACGGGCGCAATTAAAGCAGAGGTATGTCAAAATTCTTCTTCGACATGACAACGTTCTGCAGCAAGTTTCGAGGTTCGTGAAAATATACTTACGTACACTCAAATGGGAGCTCGTAGCCTACCGGCCGTATTCAGCACACATCACACCTTATGACTATTACTCATTGCATAGGCGAATCAGCACTTTCAATTTTTAAAAATGGCCGGGTTATTAATTTAAATCCGAAAACACCGGTTTCTTCCTATCTGGATGGAAGCAAGCGGCTCAAAAAGATTGTAGATAGCGTCGCGCCGGCCAATATCTTGACTTGATAAAAATTCTTGACTTGATTTTTAATTCACACACCTAGTACAAAATGGATGGCACACGATTAGAGATTTTTTAAAATCTGGTTTGACAAATCCGCCGATTATAACAACACGAAATTTGATGACGTTTTGGAAAGTCCAGTCCACTGTCAGCTCATTAAAAAAAAATCCTGCATAATACTGTCTCGCGGACTTCTTTTTTTAGGCAATGCTTCCCGCGGCTATAGTGCAAGCTGGGTCTGGAAAAATATAGACATTCTACAGAGCATTCCACTGTGAAACAAGCTACTTTATGGTCAAACTCAGACACATAAAATGAATCGACTTTTTAACTAAGAAAAGAAGAGTTGGAATTCTTTTCATATTTCTCGATCGTCTCAGTCGTCGGCATCACAAATGTCTGTCCAAGAGTCAAAAATGTCTCCGTCGTTTGGACTTTTTTTTTTAGGAAAACGAGATTGGTATAACCAAAAATAAGAAAATAATTAAGAAATGTAGGACGCACAGGAACTGTTCGACGCCTTAAAAGTCAAATGAATATAAAAACAACAGACACGGTTATGCGACTTCTATCTAAACAGCCAACTTCTCGCCGAGGCTAATGCCCGACCACGCTCACATGAAGCGGCAAATACACAGAGTGAATGCATGTTTCATTAGCTTGAAACGACTTTCAAACTGCCAAAGGCCGAACTTTCTGATTGCGAAACAAGAGTGATGGCAAGTTGATGGCTATTTTCAGTGCATTTCTATGAGGCTTGTGAACTTTTGCTGCAATTTGAGCTACCTCCTTCCTACACACACACCCCTTTCAGGTGTCAAATTGCTTCCACCAATTACTCATTCAATTTCCCATTAAACACTTAAACCCACCCACGCCCACACGCCCACCGGCAACAGACATCACGTCTAATTGTCCCCCTGTCACTCATCACTTCCTCTGCCGCCTGCCGGCTGATTAATTAAACTGAATAAAGCAACACGCTCATTTAGTAAATCCGAAATTCCATTAAAGACATTTTGTGTCACACCGTGTCAATAACGTTAACAACAACAATCGAACCGATCCTAACCGAACCACACCGCACCGAACTCGATGACAATCAATGGAAATCACGTTGATTTGACAGAATTCACTCGAGGGGACGCAAGGCCTAGTCACCCCGGTCCCTCGTCATTACAACGACAACAATGACGGATACATGGGTTCATTTTGAGTCAAATATCGGCGAATGTGTGGTAATTTGTTGTTGTCATATTGTCGTTGTGTCGTCCAGCATATCACCGCTGCCTGTCATCGCGCTGTCATAACACACATTCAAATTTCATAATTTACCTGACATATTCAAGCGCAGCTCACCCTCGTAGTACTCGCCAACCTTTACCCAGCGGTATTGACCGACGTCCGATTGCTTGAAGTGAATGATGTTGTAGCGGGCTGGACCATCGCCATTTGCATCGAACCGGAAGTGGTCTCCGCTGAGGCCTGAAATAAAATCAAAGATTGGATTCAGTAAATTGATATGTATTTTCGATAAGGGTGAGTGGGTGATTACATTGTGTCCTGTATACAGTTCAATTTGTGTATGTCGTCATTTACATGTCAATAATTTTGCATGCTGAGGTACCAAGGACTCGTGGGTCGACACAATGGATCAACTGTGGTCATACAAGTGCCACAAGGACACGAGCGAACGGTTTGGGATCCTAGGAAATTTATTGATTTTTAGCTTCCTCTATGATGAAGTGAGTTTATTTAAAACTCCTTGTGGACTGCACAGCTGATCTGTTTCAATATTTTGTACCACAGATGGGTGCAGACAAGAAAAAGTACGTGCACTACGCGAAAACAATTTGCACACAAAAAACGTGGTTGCACTCAGTTTGCAGTTTGGAAAAGGATCACGTAGCAATGGGGTGATACGTCATTGCAGCATACAGGAGATTTTATTTGGCTCATAGAAACTCAGTCAGCAGATGATTGATGGCAGAGAACAGGAAGCTGGAGGTTGATGATAAGTCAAAGACAAAATCACGATGTTCACTGAGTGATATGTAAGACCAGCGATGACTTCTTTTGATTCGAGTAATAAAATTGTTCTGATTGACACGAAAAATCAGCGGTGGCAGTGTTTTTTTTATTTTGAGTCTCTCTCTATTCGAGGAATAGAAATATTTTGATTATGAAGAATGACCATGATGATGACTTTTGGTGACGCTCCATTCAACGAACAAAATTCGAACGAGTGCCATTCTGGTTTCGATGATTTAAGTCTCCACCAGAATTCTTTGGATTTCCATTTTGACGATGCTGCATGAACGCTTATTGGTCGTACTCCCTTACGACTTCTATGTTTGGAGTTTTTCTCAAGTTAACTGAAGATTGTCAAAAAAGACTGCCCTGGCTGAAGAAAAAACAATCACCAGAGATTCCCATCAGAGTCTAACATAGAAGCTGTCTAAATATAAAGTACCAAAAAGGCAATCAATTTTGCAATTTATTCAAATAAAAAAACACAGGATATTGGATTGCAGAACTACTAAAAAGAAAAGAAAAAAAAAAAAAAGGAGTTACAATTTCTTGGAAGTAGAAGAGAACAGTCCAGAAAACTCCCAGACAAACGGTTGTGAACGATTTGTTAAAGTGGATTTCCATTCCGTGCGCCTAAAATGATACTACCAGCAACATTACGATTTCTAGTATTGAGTATTGACAAAGATCTGGTTTTAGTAGTATACTGCGGATGTTTTAGAGTGGCTTTGTCAATCTCATTGAGAACTTCTGGAACGAATTTAACCCTTGAACCATATTTATCCAGGGAGGAACACTATTACTATGGAACCGTAGTTAAAATTTATGCGGAACCTCGAAGTTAAAAATGTTTGTGATTGCACTAATAGGCAAATAATCAGACATAAGACAGGAGGAGACGTTTAACTTTTCAGCTTGGAAAACCTATCGGCCACAAACGTTTAACGTTTGGCTGAATCAATGCCAAAACTTTTGCAAGTCTTAAAGCTTCGACGACTCTAATGTCAAAAAATCGAGGGTGTTGCTCACATATTGAAAAAAAAAATTCAAAGTTCTCACCACAAGGTCTGCTCTCTGAAAAAAAAATAGCAATTAGACGCCTACTAAGATAATGTAAAAATACTAAGAGCGGGACATGGATTGGTTAGCTTTAAAAAAGTATTCCAATAAATACATATTTATATGTTTTCGATTGTGCTAGACCCCAGAGTAGGATTTAAGGGTTGTAATTTATGTCAAAAAGTACCACCTCTCAAACTAACAAGATACAGTTGAATCCCTCTAAGTCGAATTTTCCTCTAACTCAAATTTTTTCGCCATATTTTGTTATTCCCCTTTTTCAATTTTCCATACAAAAACCATTCTCTAAGTCGTATTCCCTCTAGCTCGAACTTATTTTGATGTCCCGTGAATATTCGACTTAGAGGGATTGGAAAAGACTGTATATGGAAAAAAAAAACCGTACAGACGGCTTAGTCTGCAATACTACTCTAGACAAATTCCGAAATTGGTAAATTATATGAGCAACAGAATCGTAACATCAAAAATCAGAAAAATGATTCTTAGCAAAATTATGCTGCATAAAATAAGTTATTTAGAAGCTTTTTCTCCAATATACTCACACTGCGATTAGCGCATAATTACGACAGACAAAATGTAATTACCATTATACATTGAAAACATAATGTAAGCATGTTCTAAATAAGAAATTATTGTTGTTACTTTTAAAAATTTGTAAGTGTTGCTATTTTGGCAATAGCTGATTTAATTTTAATTTTGGTGAACGAAAAACTATTTACTGCATTGCTTGATGCAATATGAATGAGATCTCTCCTAGTAAAAGAAAATTACTTCAGTCCTTTTTACAGCAAGGAGACCCGGGCGGTGTTTATGAGATTATTAGAGGATATTGGATAATCTTCAAAACAAGTACAGTCGACTTCAGGGAACTAAAAGAATTTTCAGTTTACTCGATATTCTGTAAAAATTTTCATTTATGCGTCCTGCGGACCTAAACAGGATGCAGCTAAGCGATGTTGACTGTTATTTTTGCTTGGCTATCAGTTATTTACTTGTTTGAAAAATATTGCGCTTACACGGGATTTTTCAATAGTTGCATATTTCACTCGAAATACAGTGAACTCTTGACATTTCAAATTTAGTCGGGAAAAACTTAATAATATACAAGTTTTCGAATTACAGAGGGTTTAGGAAAGAAATACTTTCGGCACATTCTTCACGTACGCATTTTCATGGTTGCTAAAGAAATTCAAATAAACTTGACTCCGAATTATAGAGGTAAAGAAGCTATCATTGTCGAATAAGAGAGGTTTTCATGTTGTTTTTGCACAAAAAATTCGAAATAACGAAAGGGACAAACTGCATAAATTTTCTTCACGAGGTTTTTTCATGGGACTGCTAGAATGCTTCTATTAACACAGGCTTACGAATTATGCAGGTTCGAATTATCGAGAGTTCTCTGTGATTAAGATGACTTTAATGATTCAAAATAATGTAGTGAATGCAATGCATGATTGCATTAACTGAATGTAATCTTTTTCTTAAAAAAGTGTTTGCAATCATATTACTTCAAAGGATGAATGATGATTCTAATTTGAATTTCAAGTCTTTATGTGAGTTCATGAATTATATCATTTTGAAATCAAAGCAAAATGACTTATTTGCTAAAGTCAGCAGCAAACTCGGCATGCAATCAATCTCCTGGTGCACCCTTCAGGAGCCCTTAGCACGCCTACCTCTTCATAACTGTTTGATGACGCTTCCAAACCCATTTTCGACGCATCAAACCTGCTTCGTCATTTTAGCTCGCTCACTGACGCCTGCTTCATTATCAAAAGCTCTTTCCACCCGTCTCCACATCATTTTATAGTCGTTGATGAACCTCGCTTCATTTCAAACTTTTTTTTTTGGAGTGTGACCGCTCACAGGCTACGTTATGTTACCAGTGTTATCGTTGTCCAGATTACATTTCTCCGTCCCCAATCAGGGAAAAGGACACACTAAATCCCCACGTCCACAAGCCGTCCCACCGTTCTACGGTCCCACGGTGCCACAGTCCCTTTTGCCGCCGGCAAGCGCTTTGAAAACACACATATGTGCCACCCCCAATGCGTTGATCTGATTATTTATGACTCGACTTTACCCAACCCGATAACAACAAAAGAAAAGCAAAACAAACGACGAAATAGGTCAGCAGGACCATTCCAAAACACTAAATGCGACAATCACAGGAATCAGCTTCTATCAGATTAGGACTAGGAGTCCCCACCCCACATCGCCCTCACGTCCTGTCGTCCGTATGCTTGAATCACTGGGGCATTTCATTGGGTTTATCCCTTTCAAGGGAAATGGACGGCAAATGCGCTTCAGGCCGAATACAATTTTCCAGTTAACTGAATTGAATTAAGTCGCACGCACCTTGGAATTGAACTTTGCGGAGATATTTGAGTAAGTCAGCGCCTTTGGTCGGCTTCATGGCGTCGCACAGTGATGGACGTCCTCCACAGAGATCCCGATGCATGTCCCTGTGAAAGGAGAGTGAATGTGAGTGAGTGAGGGGGAGTCTTGGTCGAGGACTTACCTCAGGGCATAGGCAAAGGCCATCACAGCGTCACTGACGAACTGCAGTTGATCCTCGAAGTCGGTGTTGTTGCGGGTGAGGCGCTCCTTGCTGGTGCAGGTCCTGTTGTAGTTGTTGTAGGGCGTGGCGAAGCTATTCGGGTAGCGGCACTGGAAGTGGTCCTCCCAGAACTCTGCGAATTAGACAAGAAAATAAAACTTCATGTCTTTTGGATCCCTAAGCGTCGTGTACTTACCCACAAACCACGGATTCCTTTGGTTGTTCTCTACCGTGAGGCTGAGGAAGTACTCCTCAAAGCCTTTGACTGGGTTGGCTTGCGGCTGTACGGAAAGCGTGCCCTCAACCTAAAAAAAGAAATCTTTGTTAGGACGAGTGGCTCTGAGACAGACAAGAACTTTGTTTTGCTGTAAAGGGCTACGAAACAATGGACATGATGGCAGACCAAACGTGCGCAGAGAAAATCCGCCCAAATAGCTTTGTACGGTCAAAAACTTTGAACAAAAAACTGCAAAGGAAACGCTGTGCGGTGTTGTAATTAGAAAATGAGCTAGGGTATAAAAAAAGCAAGCGAATGGACGAAGAAAAGGGAAGAAAGGAGCGCTGCATAATCCCGGGAGGAGACTTGAAACAAAAGACCGACGGGAGGGAAAAGTGAACAAGCAGAAAAAAAGAGAAAACAAAAGGGATATGGGCGGATTAATAGGACGACAAACTGATGGCGGTGGAAAAATAATCCATCACCAGAAGTTTGGGATAATGGTGATGAAAGGATGAGTAATGGCTTCCAGGACTTCGTAGAGGACCGCTTTCCCAATGTTCAGCGCTGATTATCGGGAAGCACTTTAATAATACGTGGATGTAATCTCATGTAGGATAGTCGAAATTGTGCACTTTCAAGCTTTCTACTTTACTTTACACAACTTTCTTTAAGGTAGTTTTGGCTTGAAGTCATTTTACGTGTCGAAGCATTGATGCTGGATAATGGTTCTCACTAAAATGAATGAGTTTACGGATATATAAATTGAGTTTTAGTGCACAATGAATTTGAACAAAACCGCATGCACTCCAATCATGCGACAGGAGTATTCTGTGCTTTTTATTGTTCCACGTTTTATGTGGAAGTAAAAATGTCCTGAGAGGAAGTGCTGTGGTAATCATATAAAGTCTATTCTCAGCTAGATTTGATCTAAGAAAAACAAACTTTAAAGAATGGACAGAGATTAATGGTCTTTTGAGTTGAATCTGTAATAAATTTAGCAGTTGGTATCAGCAGAAATAAATTGCATCTTTCACCCAGAAACATTTCAACTTAATTTCTTCTTTAACTATAAAGCATAACCAGAGATAAAAACGATGATGAAATTTTCAATCTATTGCAATACTACTTAGTTTTATTAAACAGATTTTGAAAATTTGGTACACTTAGGCCAAAGCTAGGCCCATTGTGCTGCCAACCATCTTTTGGGTTTGGTATTATTTTACTAGAGTTAGCGTTAGGGGTGGGAAAGTGTTACCTGTGTCACTGCGGCCGCGAGTGGGCCTATTGTGACTGCCCCCACTTAGAGCTCACGCAAAAAGCCTGAGTTCGTGATGAATCTGGATATTGTAATACTGTTTGTATACTGTAATTTGATTCCACTATACTAATGGCAAAGATAAAGTATGTAGCAATTTAATGAAAACTACTTAAAAACATATTTTTGCACGAGGAAAATGCTATAGTGGGTATTCTGAAGTAACGAACTACATCTCTTTGTTACCCCTACGCAAGCGAAATCTTTAGCTATTGTTCTAGTTACTAATGTTCTATATAATGCCCCCATCACACATTTAAAGGACGCCGTTAAGGCACTTCAACTCTAAAATAATCTGCTCTCAAACCTTCGTGCAGTTCGCGGCTACCAGTTAAAATTAAACCAGCTTTCTGAATGGCTAAACGCGCTATGAAACAGCCTTAATGGAAGCCATAAGACCTATTAAAATGTTAATTTTCGCATGTGGAGCGCATAAACAAATTGAATTAACGTTCATTTGCATTAAGCATGCGACTAAATGCAACCGCCACTAATGGAAAAATAACTTTTCAGCGCATTCAGAGAACATTTGCATTTTAAAACACCGCAGATAATCATCTGGTACCTGAACATCTGACTCCCAGAGAAATGCTCTGCTCCGCATTCATTCACCCATTTTCTTGCCACACACGACACACTTAGTGTTAATGGATTTCAATCAATTTAACAATATACTTGAATAATGCCTCGTATTAATTATTAATCAACCGGAAAATAATACAAAATACCCACAGCACACAGCACGCAGCATAAATACGCAACAATAACTCAGCGAACGCTTCCCATTCATCATCTTCTCTCGGTGCGTGGGCTTACGCACACCATCGCCGGTAATATCCCCTTTCGAATGCGTTATTTAGTGCCTGACACACAAAATCATTTATCATAACAATGAGTTGTGCTTCCGCAAGTTCATAAGTTGTACCCAACACCCAGGAACCCATCAACCCAGCCACCCACTGCCCCACGTGACCACCATCTGGCGTGAAGTGAAAAGCGTCATCATTTTTAATTTATGATCATCGTTATACTTACTTCTGGTTCATTGCCGTCAGATACAAGGTTCCTCGCACTCCAGCCATCAGAACCGATCCATGAAAACGCGCCGGTTGCATTATTTCGGCGAACGGCACGCATCACCTCACGCACTTCTTGATCGGATCCGAAAATGATGGCACCTGGAAAAAAACAAAAGTAAAACGAAAATTAATGAGTAAATGAACGTGTTTGTGGGTGCGCTCGTGTGGACACAAGAAATGACCACGGCGGCATTTTTAAGCGTTTAACATGAAAAAGCACGTCACAGATACGTGAATTTAAAACGTCTGCCACCCGCCGTTGAATTTTAATTAAACCTTGTCCGTTGGTGACTTATGGGCCAGTACCGGCCGCGGTGAATAAGTGGCGTTGTAATTATTTCGGCACAACAAGACATGTCAATGTTGATCATGGTGTGATTAATTAAAAATACTTTTGGAAAGGGTGAGATTTTAAAAATATCTGCAAGAGAAATGTTTTTACTAGCGATAGCAAAGTTCATCAATTGTTTTGCCTTTGTCAGTATCAGAAAGTGAGCCATCGAAGGTTATTTGCAGATTAAAATAAACCTGCAGAACACTTTAAAATAAATGTTGACGAGGAAAGTGAATTGGATTACTCGTCGTATTACAAATAGCTGGCCAAAATTGGTGAGAGTTATTTATGATCAGACGACAGTATACGAGGAGTCAAAGAGCGATGATCGAAAAAAGGTAGATTTTGAGTGAGTTCATAAATTATAATTGCCCTACAGGACCGCCACACCCGAACCAATCTGGCATTCACGCTAACAGCTGTTCCCTGAACTTATGACAATTTTAAAAAGTTTCAATTCAAATTCAAAATTCAACTGTAGGACGAGTTGATGTACGGTGATGGAGTTAATAAAACGCGTTCAGTATATTTTACAAATTTTTTATTTTTTTTTTTGAATCGCGAATAGCATGATGGCATAATTTTTTTCCAGCTGCCCACAGGATGATGCCAAGTGCGCTTATTTTTTGTTTCTCCTACTTTGTGATTTTTCATCAAACCCTAAAATTTAGAATTTTGTATTTCTTAACAAATATTATTTTATATTTGTTTGTTTTTACACACATTTTTCGATTCATTATTCAGAGAACGGAAGAAATAAACGGATTACTAACAAATGAAAAGAAACGAAGCAAGAAATTAACAGATTTGTACGAATTCAGCTGTGTGTCTGAATTGGGATCTGTAAGTTCACGTGAATAGCAGAATACCACATCAATTTATCGACATTACTGATATTTCTGCTGTCAATCCACATTTGATTCGAAATAGGAGAATAGCAAATAGCGAAAATTCGGAAAATATTCCCTCCTATGAAAACCAGAAAATGGCCGATTTTAAAATTGAACAAAGAACAATAATTTCCATTGAAAAACATGATTGAAAGTTAAAATACACCACAAAATAGTTTTGGCAGCAAAATCTTCAAAATCGAATCTGTGTTGGTTGGCGTCGTCGTGAGAGGCTTGGTTGAGGAGGTTGAGTTCTCGGCGAGCAGCTGACAATAAATCTTGTTTTTAATTTTGGCTTCTGGTTGATAAGAACATTCTCAGCATTGAAAAAGCTTAACTACTTACGAGACACGGATTGAAAATGTGCCTAGATCAAGAAGTTCAATGAATCTATTGACTTACAGAGGAATACAATCAACTTCATCGTGTCTTTGATCAAGATTTTCAATTTTTTTTGCATAGTTTTTATAAGTTTTTTTGACACCGTCATTCCAAGAACCCTTGATGTTCTTCTTCTGAGCAAAATAGCTGAGGAAAGGCTTTTTTCGTACACTTAGACAAATAAATGATCATCTACTCTAACCAGGCTTTAATTTGAGTGGTAATTTGTGGGAATATTTTGATAGGCAAGATAGGAAGATTACAAAAAAATTCTTTTAAGTCGATCTATGAATCGCATAAATTTCCAGCGGAATTAACTGAAAGTTAATATTTATAGACATTTAATTTACAATGAATGTACCTAATAACAGCTTAATAGTTTCATTACTGGGTGGCTTGAAGTTGAGACAATGAAGTAAGTGTGGCAATACTTTTCATGTAAATTGTGTTGCTATGAATTACTTGCATCTTTCAAAGATACGTTTTAATGGTACCACACACAAGTGTTGCAAAAATTAAAAGTCTATTGTTTTTAATAAAACTGTAAAAAAAAAGAATCCTTGTTGCCTTATTTTTATCTTGATAACGGGTGGTTTTGTTCAGAAATCATTACTGTGGCAATATTTTTGTTCGGCACTGTATATACTGCCGTGGCTGCAAGAAATAACCGCCTAAATTGAGCCAAGGCAAAATTGAGATTTCTTCGGTTTTTAAGTCATAGTCATAGTCATAGTCTCAATTAATACAATTTTAACTATTTCCTGATATTCACACGGGTTTCTGGAGAGATGTTGCGGTTCATCATCCATTTTATCATCATTTATGCGGTAGGACATAATTTTATAGGTGAGTTTTGTAGTCGTAAATAGAACTACACTTATCCCTCGCTTTGCGCGAGATTTAGGGGAGTGAAAAGTTTCGCGCAAAACGATTTATGAGCGTACTAGCTGTACCCGCGACTTCGTCCGCTTTAGTTAAACGATTTATTAAGCATGTTATACACATTTGATTTATTACAATATAAAAGACACATTACAATATAAAAGATATATTATCATCGCGAATTGTTGTGTGGATATTTACCCAGGTAATTTAACTACAACATAAAGGGAGAACGATTTTCATAATTCACTAATTGGCCGATTCGTCGAATTGTGTAATAAAGTCTACTTCATTTCACTTAAATTATTGAAGAAGATCATAAAATGCTGTCATAAAATACATATCATCTAAATTTCAACCTTTACCTATTTCGTGAAGCACCCTCGCTGTCTCCTGAAAAAGGAACAGGTAGGACAATTGTCGATTGGTAGTTCGAGAGAAATGGTGTAAGCTATATTCTTGTAATTATGCCATTTTTTGTCAGGTATATGATCATACGGAATCAAGTATTTCAAGCATTTCAAGATCTATTCTGGCATTTATGTGCTATTGTTTTTTTTTATAAATGTAAGTACAGAACTTAATGCACTAATTCATTCGTTTTTTCTGTACGCAGCCTCTCGTTTTCTTATTCTAATCTCTTATTTGCCTTGCTCATTGGGAAAGGAACATATGAAAGGTATATATAAATCACCGATTCGTCGAATCTCTTCGCTTGAACAATAACAATTATTTGCCTGGGTCTAGACTTCAACTCCTATGTATTTATAGCACCTGTGTCTTTTTTTTATCTATGATCGCACACACTTGCGATTTAAATTTGGAGTAAATACAACGTGTAAAAATATAGTTTAAAACCAATTGAATAAGAGTCTAACTTCCAAATTTCAACCAACTAATTTGTTCTTGGATGCAATGAGTTTGACTTGAACTCAGAAAGCAACCGCAGGCCGACGTTTCTGTAAATTTCAAGGAAATCCTGACCGGTCTACTGAACGCTTTGGCGATTGCGCACACGTGCTCAACTCTAGTATCTCCGGCGACTTCTGTGAACCACAATGCAAAGTTATTTCAACCCCTTTCTGCTCTACAAAAACAAAATATACAGCATACGATCGCGGAATAGAAAATGAAGCAAAAAGGGTGGTTCGAACACCTGCGTCCTTTTCATGATGCGTTGCATGCACTTCAAAATTGAAGTCAAACTCAATACATCTAGACAAAACATGCACTAAAGCACAGTACGTAGCATTAGCAATTTATTTTCCAAATTTCAGCCAAATCGGTAAAGCCGTTCAAAATTAGCATATTCCAAATATTAATAAAACCGATTTGAAAGCCCATAGGATTTTTTTCTAACTCTTGATCGGCTGAACCGATTTCAATGAAATTTGGAATATAAATTTCTAATGTCCTACACTAAAATGTTAACTAATTTTTTATTGGATGCAATGAGTTTGACTTTAACTCAGAAAGCAACCGCAGGCCGACGTTTCTGTAAATTTCAAGGAAATCCTGACCGGTCTACTAAACGCTTTGGCGATTGCGCACACGTGCTCAACTCTAGTATCTCCGGCGACTTCTGTGAACCACAATGCAAAGTTATTTCAACCCCTTTCTGCTCTACAAAAACAAAATATACAGCATACGATCGCGGAATAGAAAATGAAGCAAAAAGCGTCGTTCGAACACCTGCGTCCTTTTCATGATGCGTTGCATGCACTTCAAAATTGAAGTCAAACTAAACGCATCTAGACAAAAGATAGACTAAAACAAAGTGCAGATCATAAGGAATCTACGTTCCAAATTTCAGCCAAATCGGTCAACCGGTTTGGGAGCCATTTCTGACAAGAGAAAAATTACAAACGTCCAAACATCCAAACATCCAAACATCCAAACATCTAAACATCCAAACATCCAAACTTTCGAATTTATAATATTATTAAGATTAAGATATGGATATCTTTTAAACTGAAAAACATAGTGGGCCATGATTCTTTGAAGAAAAACGTTATTTCGCGCAAAGCAAAGACGCGCAAATCGAATTTGGGTAGATATTTGAAAATCGCGCAAAGGTGAAGCCGCGTAAAACGAGACCGTGCAAAACGAGGGATGAGTGTATATGATTCATTATCAAAACGACCTCGGGCCGAATAGGATGTGTGTCCATGATTTAGCTTGACAATTTTTCTGTTTTTCTACTCATTACCTAATAACTTCAGAAGTCTTTATGGTGAAAATTCAACAAAACCATAACAATCCATTTTTTCATTGGGGCATACAACTTTTTTATTTTTACTATCAAGCTTATGATTTGATATTTTTATATAAAGGTCATATAATGCAGTCACTAACTCGAACGATTCTACTAGACTACAATAAAGCGAAGCACCACAAGAAAACAGACTCCAACACTTAGAAAATTGTGCACAATTTCCATCGAACTTACATTCAGTTTATTTTCCTACCGTAGAAGAAACAGCTTCACAGAGAAAAAAAAAAACTGTCACCCCGTACTTTTTCAATTTCATTTGAACATGTAACCTTTGAATGACGTTTCTCTAATGTCAGCTTAGGGAATAAACTGGGAGCGAGTTGTTACGATAATGTGCCTGGTTTACTGATGTACTCTTAAGCATTTTAAAGCCATAATCAGCTTAAATTCAAACTAAGTACAAAAGAAAAGAAAATATTCAATGTGCTACTTACTAGCAAGCTAAAATATAAAAGACAAAATTCGTCGATATGTAAATGAAGTGTTTGTTTTGCCAAGATAAAAGAATCGATTTCTTTCCAGACATTCTTATACTCAGCTATTTTTTAAAAATATTATTTATTGTGGCCAAGAAACCAGCAAGTCCTTGAACCCAATACTCTCACAGAGAGATGAGAACTGCCACGCTGGCAGCGAAATAAGTAATTTCCTTCACAGACATTTTTTTGTTGTGTCTTTAAAAAAAACCCAATGGAATGTAGACAGTAATTTATCCAGGTGATCGAATTATTAACCAGACGAAGAAAGGTCACGACTGTTCAGCTTTTTTAAAATTTGATTAAGATGTCAAAGACATATGGTCTACGCTAACTAATTTTAAAAATACAATTCACTCTTCATTAGAAGACAGACAATCTATCGTCTCATGACCAGACTATCTAAGCAGACAACCTATCGCTAGCCAAAAGAATATATTGCAATTTTATTTATTTTTTCCAAATTAAGTCGAAAAGGCTCGAGTTAAGGAGCCTTCTCGACTTTATTTTGACGACTTAAGAAAACTAGAAAATGGTATAATTGCAAAAAAAAAGTAGAAGAGCTGCAGAGGACGAGTTGGGAAGCTT
The DNA here is from genome assembly GCA_905187475.1 of Syritta pipiens. Lineage (NCBI taxonomy): Eukaryota > Metazoa > Arthropoda > Insecta > Diptera > Syrphidae > Syritta > Syritta pipiens. The sequence goes on from LR994571.1 coordinate 70,465,132, forward strand.
CAGTGTGATAGACATCTGTAAATTTTAACTAAGGTTTTCTTTGCGATTTTAAATCGAACCTAACGTAGCGTTTGCTTAACTCCAATCTCTATTCATTTTCAGGCCAAAGAAACACAAAAACACCGAAATCCCCTCTTCGTCTTTTCAAAAATAAATTCAGTCTCTTAATTTGCTCCACTCTGCCAAGTGACAGGTGAAAAAAAGTCCTCCTTTCGGTTTCGGAATTCCAATTTCCAATTCATGGTCAATACCTCATCATTTCCTGCATCGGCATGCATTAAAGACTCCAGTGCGGTCATGTGTGGAATGCATGAAAACGAGATTTTGCTCTCAGCTCCGACGACAGGACAGACGATTTTCCAGGCTGCATGATCCTTTCCACTTATTGCATGCATAACTCATGGGAATCATGAAATATTGATCACGTATGATGTCCTTTTACATTAAAAAGTGCTTTCACCACCCCCAAAAAAGGAAAAGTGAATAATTTTCGAATGCCACATCGTACACATCCTTGAGAATAACGAAGAAATCCTGTTCCGCTTCCTTTCCGCACACAAAGTGGATTGTAAACAAGCACAATGGCCCTTAGCCAAGGTGAAGTGATTAAAGAGCACGGGGGTGTTATTCCTGGGGTCCCCCATAAAATCCATTTATGAATTAAACCTTACGTATTTTCATGTAAGACACACAACAGATCCAGACACAGCTGCCATAAGCAGCAGAGTAGAGTACCTATTTTGAAAATATTTACACACAACATCCTGACAACAGTTTTGTTTAAAGGGGTTAAGTAATTTCGTTTTTGGGTCGACATAATGTTGGTTGACGGATGAGGATGGAGATGTAGATGTGGATGTGGATTAGTTGTGTTTTATGAATGTAATGCTCGGCTCACACACTCGGTTTAGGAGCGAAGTCGTGTGTCATTGGATCGGAGGACGTTGGTGACGTTGAGCCAAATGGTTAATGGCATGGATTACGACCTTTTTAAGACGCTCACCTGAATGGCTTGAAGTGTATTTTAGAAGTCCATTGAGGAGTGAGTCGTGAGTCGTAAAAAGACAAAATTTGTGAGATGTTACATTTACAAGGGAGCTACGAGCTTTTGACCCTTTTTCTTGTTACGTGTAGGTGACAATTCTATTGACGAGATATTCAAGAAATTGTCTGTCATGTGTCTTTGATATCATATAATCGTTTTGTTAAGATAATTTATCGCAATACCATGAGGGTTAAGCCACGAGTAGGCCAATAATTGCTAACCACTGGTTACTGGTGCCCTTGGGAATTGGGTGTTCAAGCTTCTATGACCTCTATGAGCCCTGTAGTCTTAGTATCTTCCAAGTAATAAATGGATATAATTTTGTTTTTCATACGATACAATGGAAGCTGGAAACAGAATTTGGCACCGCTTTCAGGAGATCACAGAACATATTTTTCGCCTTGCAAAGCTAAATTCTGGTGCCTTTGCATCTTTAATATTTGAACTTAAATCGAAAAATTTTACAGTTGATACACCAAATAATTAAAAAGCTTTTAGACTTAGTCGTACTAGTACTAGGCAGACTAGAAAATAGGTCAACAAATTAAGTAACAATTTTAATTGTCGAAAGTGCAATATATTTTTATACTTTAACAGACACCACAGCGGTGCCACCGCTCCCAAAAAGCTTAAAAAAGTCCGAGTTTGCAACTAAAAAAATATTTTAACTTTAATCAGCTCAATTTACCCACAGCAGAGTTGGACAAATTTCCGTCATTTGAAGATTCATTCCATAAGTCTTTTAACTTACTTAATAACTTTAAGTTCAAAATTAAAGTCACAAGTCCTCTTAGATATTCTAACTAAACTTGTCAACTGACTGTGCAGCTGTAATAGCAGTGCATTGCAGTAATAGTCTGCGAGAATATTTTTTTCTTGGAGACTTTGGAAATGTTCTTCTGCTTTAGAACAATAGCTGAAAGGATTTTTCAATTACTCCAATCATTAGCATGATTTTACTCAAGTTGCAAGAAGATATTCTTTAGAAAGCAGCACTGCTATTATTTTGACCGCAACTGTAAGTCCTTGTCAACTAGTACCAGTGACTTAAGTCCTTATTGACAAGTACCAGCCTTTTTTGTCACTTAAAGAAGTCATTCAGTCTTTTGGCTTACAGTCAATTTAGTGCTTATTAGAGTTTCGACTAGTGTGTGTGTAGGGTTATAGTAAATATAGATCCCTACATTCTGAAAGTTGGGTGTAAATTGGGAAATTGAGGAACAATATCAAATCAATGATATTCATTCTAGACACTTGACTAATAGTCCTTGCAAAGTAGAAAATGATAGAATCTCTCTGCCAACTCCAGATGTCAAATTGAAGACCACTTAGTCTCTACCGTCTTTCTACCGTAGTGCCCTAGTGCAGTGCATATTTTTTTAGGTGAAAAGTTTAAGGGCAGTGTTTAATTTTAAATAGATACTTATATCATCAGACGATTACAAAGCTGACCGATGCATTTATCAAATGACAGCAGCCGTCACAACTCGGGTCTGCAGAATCAATCTCCCCTGTACTCGTATAATATTTTGGCAGCCTTATAAATTTCTCGGTATCGGAATAAGAAACAAAATCGAAAAATTTCACTTTCCACACACAAAACAATCCTCATATTTTTGTAAAATTTGAGATCATCGGCTTAAAGATTCCGGAGATTGAGAACCTTTAAGCTAAGCTTTACGGCAAATCGGCTTGTTCATGAGGACTCGTGCTGAAAATCCACCACCCACTCGCGCACTAAGCAGCTGTGCTAAAAATATCACAACTTTATTCCCGATTGCCGTGTTTACCTCAACGGAATATGTACCCTCTTCTCAAAAAAGGAGGTCAATTCCAAACTACACACACACACACACACACACGAAAACACCAAACTCACGGTACTGTCAAACATTCGCACCGACGGAACTGTCAAAAAAAAAACTTTCTTACCCTTAAAAAATTACCATGTCGGCAATCGATTTCGTGTCAAACAAACACCCAACGGTATATGCTAATTAAAAAGAAAAAAAAAATACGTGTATGTACGCGCAGACGTGTAAATGTGAGTATGGACGTGTGTTTGTATTCGGGGAGGCACTCAAAACTTGAAGCAGCAATAAGTTCAACGAAAGTAACCATCTGTCAAGGAGACATTTTCTGAATAACGGGAATCCAGGACATTCGCACATAATCTTTACGACCGTAATCAGCATTACATTTTGTGTTTAGTTTCAGTGGCACGAGAGAGTGGCGTGTGCGGCGGTGAGGATATCTGGAAGTGTGAGGAACTTTAATGCACATGAACAATGAGTCCTTTAAAGTTCCTCTTCCGATTCATGTGTCGGAGTCGGCGTTGTTGTCTCTCTTCAATGTTTACTGCCATAACCGCATTGGAATAAATTGCGTCGGGTAATCCTGAATTATTTATGCACATTTTTCCATTTGTGTCTCCGTCAGATGCGAATAACGGACAAGAAATGGAGATAATGGCATGGGTTTCGTTCTTTCTCTTTGAAGCGAGTGAAGCGCGAGATAAATCGTCATCGGCGATGGTTTCAGATGAGTTTGTGACAAATGCGTTGGGGGTGGGGAGAGATATTTAAATTCACAATGGCCACGAGTCGTTTGACGTAAATGACGTTTTTTTTTTTAATTTGAAACAGAGTATAAGAGAGAAATCGGGTTAAAAGGATAGCACAGGGGGAGAAACTCGTGGTCTAAGTGACTGTTAAAAGGAGTCCGGAGATAAATTATCAGCTGCACTGCGATTCAATGCATCCACGTGGCTGGGAGTCAGTTGAGTCGCCAGGTGCTGCGTCATTTGCATTCGATTTAATAAGGTTCATTGTCAATTGACATAAAAAAGACACATTGTCTTCACTTGCAAATACCATCCTTTCGAAGTCAGAGTAGTAATTTTAAGTACAAAGCATGATACGTTAATTTGACAACAAAATTTCATCGCCAGGCGAAAACTGAAAACTGCGCTTTTAATGTTTGAAGTGAGTTAAACTGCTATGGCAAGTAAGCCGGCTGTCGTGGTTCTCCATTTTTACGATATTTTCAATTCCAATGGAGACAATTTTTTATTTGAAGGAGTCTTGTGTGAGTAAGCTCTTTGAATTGCGCTGGAATTGCATATAAATTAACCGAAGAGGGATGTTTGTTTGCCTTACACCGACTTCAAAATCGAACTAGAAAATTCCGGCAACACAAAGGAAAAGCAATGCATTTTTTCACGGATTGAGATGTCCTTTCAGAATTACAATAGGAGAGTAAAGGTTCAATGCACCTGCAAGCACCAACATCTAACAAAGGAATTCGAGTGTCAAACAGCTACTTCACGTTGTTTCCGCTTCGCCGGGTCACGTGGATCTCGTCACATCCGTCACGCCTTACCAGTACTCACTGGTTGTCTGCTGAAACTCATAGAATGTCCTGTTTAGTTGGGTGTTTTCCAGGTTGCATTTTTTCACGTTGCAAAACGTGAGTTTTAAAGGCCTGTAGTTTGTTCGATGATAGTAGGAATTGTGTTGAATTCGTGATATGGACTGATACCTCTGGTTTATTTCATGTTGGTTAGGCACGAGAAAAGGAACGAGAATGTCAACTGCAAATAGAGTTGCTACAAATAAAGGAGATTTTTACGGTTGTACTTTAAAACAGATTACAGCTCAGTAGCTGCAATTGTACTCAATTTTAATTGTTTTATTCAACTTCAAGACTAAGATCAAGATCGGGCCAATATTTAAATGGAGTCACTTTCAGTGGCCTCCGATATTTAGGAAACTTGACACGAAAATGTCTAGCGTGGACAAATGGAAGAATTTTGATAGGTAATCCACGTCACCTCCACGACAGATTTTGCTGTCCTTAAATCGTTCACTATTTTTTCTATTAATACAGTCAGAATCAAGAGAAAGTGTGTAGAAGAAGTGTGTTGTGTGCGTGATGTGAATAAAGGTGGCGCTACACGACGACCGTGCTCGCTCTCATGGTCATTGGTTTCGATGTTCGCCACGTAGGACTAGGTTCGCGAGTAACCGCTCATTTTTGCTGTGAATACCGTCTACTTTCTTGCATAGGGCTACCACATGCGCAATTTTCTCCGACGTGTTTGCAACACAAAATAAATGCTCGCGAAATGTGTTCATCATTTAGGGTCACCTTAAAGAGTCTGAGGATTCGAGCGTGCGGCTTGATAAAAGTTGCGACAGGACATTTTATGTTCACTTTTGTGCAAAAGAAAAAAAAATTACTTAGAGGTTTTGAAAAAATACCCAGAGTTCGACTTAGAGGATGATTTTTGTGTGGAAAATTCGATTTAGAGGGAAATTCGACTTAGAGGGAATTTGGCCTAGAGGGATCCGACTGTGTACACAAAACTACTTACTTTTTCTAGAGTAAAAAGAACGTTTCCACTTTATAAACGAAACCAAAAACTAAAAAACGTCAAATCCTGTTATTCAAAAAAAAACTTTAGACATCTTTCTGTTGACTTTAAAAATTGTTTGGTCCATCCCGCATTACCTTTATGCCTTCTAAAAATCAACCTGCAAGACATCTTTCCTTTGGCGATTTGCCGATGCCCATTAAGTATTAATCAGATTAAAGCCATTCATTCTCATTCTTCTCCTAGTTGTCCAAAAAAAAGTAACCATTCCTCAACTATTTTTGCTGCATTCTTCTGATCCTTGTCCTTCTAGGACCTATGATACATTTAGTATAAGCTTTGCAACATCTTAAGGGAAAAATCCAAACTATAGCTACAGTTGAATTCTTTCATTTTTAGTCAAATTTTTGATTTCCGCTTTACAAGTTCCTGACGAATTACTGGAAGTCGAAGTATCAAAATAGACATTTCGCCCTTCTGGAAAAATGGGCTATTGAGTGATAAAATCAAATAAGTTAATAAAACAAAATTTTGAAACGGCAAAAATATGCGAAGCAAAAACCAAAAATTTGACTAAAAATATAAAAAAAAGTCAACGTTTTTGGCTATAATGTGATTGTGTATGAATAAATCAAGTGTTTAGTCTTAACTAACACAAAAATAAATGTATCAGGTTGCTGGAACATTTTATGAGAAAATTTACCATCGGAGGTTGCGAAGTTAGTTTTGAGAGAGTCATGAATGTTCCAACAAGACAACGACCTGAAAAACACAGAGAGACTTCATAAGGACACTTACAATTAGACAAATAACTGATCATCTTCAATCCGATTGGTAGTGTAAGCATATTTTGATATGCGGGTTTTTGTAAGGTTGACTGAAAAGGCAGTCGAATCAAGCTCCTATTGACCCTCCTCAAAAACCTAAAATTTTCATTCGAGTTGATGTCAACTCAGAAACTTCGTGCAAGATTCACACATACCAGAAAATTTCCACGGTCCAAGGATTCTCTGCCATCGATTGAAGCTTTTCACTCCCGATAGAAAATTACTCGATTTTCTGGCAGACAGACAAACAAACAAAACCACAAGCCGTTCCCCAGTACACGCCCACCAGACTCCGTAGATTCCTTGTATGCAAATGAGAGTAATTAGCAGAAATCCCGCTTAATGCACAAAAACATCTTCAGGTGCACCTTTACCACACAAAAAAGAATCCGACGTCGTTTCTCTGTGCAATCGATTTAACCCCCTTCCACTTTGACGGTAAATTAACTCGCTCCTGTAAGTCGACTCCATGGAACCTTCCAGAACATTCATACGACAACATTCCGCATATCTACATGTTTTTGGCTCAAGACCGAAAAGCATTTGGATGCCGATGCAAAACAGACACGCTGAAATGGTTACGTACACCGTTATTTTTGTGGTGAAACATATCCTTTCATCAATTATGCATGATGCCAGTGGAACATCGAGGATAATGGGAATGCTCGTTTGTGGATGATGTTCGGGTTACGATTTATGAGAGGACAACATTTTTTGGCTCTGGAGGTGCAGATGTGTTCCTTGGCTTAAGGACAAAAGCTTGCCGCCCCCTCCAAAAAAACAGACAGCGCTCATCAATCTCGCTCCACTTTGAAGTGACTCCACGGCAGCTGCGAGTGCGTCTGAGATATTTTCGGCGAATGACGCAGATTTACTGCCACCTTTGAAGTTATATTTTTAGAAAGGCAAATTCCCATCTCTCCGAAAAATGAATACCATAAATTCGTTATTTCACTCTCGAGGTTCGTCTTTAAGCCTCGCCTCCACCACTCAACGCGTCGCGACGAACGACTCGTCATTCAATCGAACAAAACACGAAGCCTTTGGAGTCCTTTTCTTTTTTGTGTGTTGCGAAATAAAATTGATCTAAAATTGCTTCTTGCTCGTTCAGTGAAACATAAAAAAGCGAAAAGGATAAGAGGAGCACTTCAAGAATTGCTCTTTTTTCCAGAGACGGGGCGAGATTCCTCCTTTCAGGGCCTGGGGAAATAAAAGGCATATGAGTGCCTCATCGTGGAAGGCCATCCACTTTATCCCTCATGGGTCAAAAGTCCTTCGAAGGACTTAAAATCGTTTTGTTGGCCTCTCACCGTGAGTGTGAGTATGTGGATCCTTTCAAGCGTTAAGGATGTCGATAATCCGAAATCATTAAAACCACAGAGCTTCAGATAGACTGCTGGAACTACGAATGGTAATTAAACTCGAATATGCCTGATGAGTTTGGGAAGCTTTCCAAATGATGGACGGTTAACGTTGGACAATGAGAGGCGGCTATCAGTCATTTGCATTTAAACGAGTTTTGCTTTTTTTTTAGAGCTAAAAAAAACACTAGTGATGGGAAAACTTAAAATTCCATCCTCGTTTAGGTCAGCGAGTTTGAGTCGAGAGCTGAACGTCGTGAAAGTAGACAACACTCATCCGTTTCTTTACGTAGAGTGAAACATTGGGTCATGGGTTTTTATTCTCGAACTAGCCTAGTAGTCTACAAGTTTCAATTTGTAACTGTCGACCAAAGCAAAGTTCTTTTAAATGAATATTTGAAAAGCCTATGGCGATGAGTTTTTCATGAGGTGGTAGCGGAAAGAGCTGGTGGCCAATGAGTACGACGATTAACTGAAAGAGCCATGGCATCGTGGCAACGTTAGCAATTGCTTAGTTTTGACGATGAGCCATGTATAAAACTCGATGCAAGTTATTTATCAGCCTTAATTGCAGTCGGTTTGTTTTTTTTGTTTTTGTTTATCGTAATATTTAAGATAAATTATTATTTTGTAATAGCATGTTACTCTTGTACTTTTTATTGTATATTTTATATGTAAATCTAAGTAGAGATGGCTGTCGAGGTAGTGGCAGCGCTGCGCACTTTCTGTTCGAAAGAAACACAGCATGTCATTTTACTTTTCTTGTGCAGCACGGAGAAGCAAAGTACGTTCTAGCGACTAAAAATCGGGTTATTACAGTCTTAACTAAGTGAGTGTTCATGGAGACGAAATTCTTCTTAAACGCATTGGCGATGTTGAGGTTAAAACCACTGACCTTTGTCATTGAGATAAGTAGCTTATTAAGAGTACTTTTCTTTCACGATAAAAAGTTAAAGCAGACAGGTCTTGAAATCTTTTTATGGTGAAAGGAGTTAAAGAATTTTAGAATTCATTGAAGTTGACGACTAACCCTTTCACCCTGTATTCATGCATAAGCTACTTTCATTGAGTTTGAGAATGTCATTTCAATGACAAGTTGTCAACTTGGGCGGTGTTGTTGGACCCAATCCAATGAATCTCCCTGTGGCAGGTCAGTATCATGTGGGCTACTAAGTTGTTTCTTTTTAAATCATAGATTATTTTGACACTGACAGCTGCTTCTAAAACCCTCACAGTAAGTCAGTATCATACCTCCGAGGAAGGAAATAAGTCGCTTTGAGTCTGAACAACATTGGGAAATATCTCCCAAGTAAGTGCTGCGTAAAGCATATAGTGCATTTTTTTTAAAAGAGTTCGTGTTGTTAGCCATTTTAATGATTTCAAATTGTCATTGTCACATAAAAGATGCCATTGGATATAAAAGAAGTGATTTGTTTATTTTTCGTTTTTAAGTGCGTGATTTTTAGTTTTTGAAATTATAATTTACTATTTACTTTTTAGCCTTTTGTATTCGTATTGCTGTAAGTTTATTCGTATTCTCGTAGCCCTTAAGAAATAGTTAGTCCGCCATTTTTGGAAGTTCGCAAATAAAACGTGAATACAAAATTTAAGCCTTATCGGAAACTGAGAAAGGGGGTTAAATTTATCTTCTAACATTTGCTTACATTACATTGCTTAAAAACACATTTTTAGATCCTCTAAAAGCTTTTGGTAACCTTCGCCTGTCAACATCATCTTTGGATATCGTTAGTCATGCATTTAACTGCCACCAGGGTCTGTGCATGCACGTTTCTATTCAGTTCAGTTTCCAAACAAAGATGCTTTGAAGAAGAATGTGGAACTTTTTTTATCATTTGCGAAAGTCCATGGGATAAGAAGGTTTCAATGCCTTCCTGCATGTATGTATATCCTTCCGCACTACTACTTTTCATGCCATCGCTCTTTCCCCTGAACAAAAAAAATGATTTTCCCAACAAAAAAAAAAACACCGCAATTTATCTTAAAGACTTCCTCATTTAAATATGTCCTGCATCTATCTGCGCGTGTGTGCTTCCCATGAGGCCACCCAAAGCCCCATTTGGTGCAGAAGGCATTCTCCTTGCACTCGCACTGTCACCATCTGTGGTAAGTGCTAAAAGTTACACTTTCGACTAAAGGATGGCTCTTCTTTTATCTTCCCCAGTGTATGACCGTTAAATGCAAAACTTTTTTCATTAGATAATTGCATTCAAGTTGTGTGGTGGTTGTCGTGTCATTCTTCTTTTTTTTAAGTTCTCGAGTTCGTTACAGGACCTAAACATGTTTCAAGGAGAAGGACACTTTCTTTTAAATGAATGCCATAAAATTAAATTTGCAAGTATTTTTCTGAAGAGGTATTTGGGTTTAGTGAGAGCGGTCCGGGGAGCCTGATCCAATCGATGGGGGGATGTTATTGGTAGAAGGTGCGTTTGATGGAAGATTGATGGGGGGCAGACGAGTTAGGATGAAGGCAAGATGAACATGTTGGGATGTTTTTTTTTCGATTTGCATAAAATTGGAATGAGGTCTGTCCTCCGACAGACCGGAGGACTTCCGAGTCGAGATTTGGTTCACTGGGACCAAGGCGAATGCTTTTGTACGTCGGTTTATGGGTGTGTACATTAGAAAATATTCGTACTTATCTAATATAGGTTATTTTTCTTCTTCTGGATATTCAAATGTCAAAGTCGCTTTATCAGAAAGAAATTCTGGCTAATCAAATTAAAGACCTATTTCACGGTCGTATAGGCAAGCTTCATTTTACGAATCTTCACATATTTTTGGCATATTTTGGTTTGCGATGGCAGATTTATTACGATATGAATTTACACCCAGTGATAAGAGCAACCATAGATCGGTTGGTCTTATGACTTCATCGATTTTCATGGGAAAAAGCGAAAAGACGAAGGTAGTGAGTATTGTTGAATACAAAAACCCACCATTTTAGAGACTTCAATTTGGGAAAGATTGTCTCGCGACTTACAATAAGACTTTCAGATACGATCCTATTAAACAGCCTTTAGTTAAAAGCAATAAAGGACTTCGTTTTATCGCGGAGAATTAGGCGAGATGTGGTTCTGACAAAAAGACGCTATGTATCAACAACGATCTGTACAATAACCACTTGCATTAGTCGTTAAAGTTAGGTTAGGTTATCTTTTTCTTCTTTGTGCGGCGCTACAGTCCGGGGTGGACCTGGGCCTCCTTTAGCAACCTCCTCCATCCAGCACGATCCCGTGCCAGATGCTTCTAGTGACGCACACCGAGTTGGTTCAGGTCCTTCTCTACCTGTGCGGGCGTCCTCTGCTGGGTTAGGTTATACCTTGTACAAAAGACATGATATATCTACAAACACCATTAATTTTATGGCTTCTGCAGACACAGGGTTATAACACGCACTCGCGAATTCGAATGCCTTCGGAAGAAACTTGAAAAGTCAGGGTTTTGAGATTTGTGTCACTGTGAAAAGCATAAACGATATTTCATATTGCGATTATTAAACATTATCAATAAGGTAAAGACCAGGGACCATATTATTGATTACCAACTTTTAAAAATGACATTGCTTCCGCCTTTTTATAAATGTGACAATACCGTCGCGACGCTTCGCTTAAACGCAACATTTCTGTGGCAATGCTCTTACTTCCAATAAAATCGGTCCGAATCTTTACTATTTTATAAATCGCATTAATAAAAATATTTTGACCTTTGTTTTATATGAAAAATATTATCATCATCATCATCATTTTCTTAGCCCGCATGTTCCACTAAAGGGGTTGCGGGGGCAGTGCACGCAAAAGAGATCTCCAGGCATCCCGATCCTCCGCCGCCGACTCTAACTCCTCGGCGGGTATGCCCAAGCGTAACCAGGCGAGCTTTTGGACTTGGTCCAACCATCTCATCCTGGGTCTACCGAGCGGTCGCCTACCTGACGGAGTCGCATTCAAGGCACGCCTCGGAAGTCGTACTGCAGGGGACATGCGTGCCACGTGGCCATACCAACGAAGTATGGATCTTTCCGTTCGGAGAAGAAGCTGCTCAACGTTTAGCTCTCCCCGTACTGTCGTGTTCCTCACCCTATCTCGGCGAGTAACACCTACAACAGCACGCAGAAATCTCATCTCGGCAGCTTGTATTCGCGATCTTATTCTTTCGGTCATTACCCAAATCTCATGACCATAGGTGAGAGTTGGAACAAATACCGAATTGAACACCGATAACTTGGCTTTCACCCCAAGCTCGGCCTTCCTGATGACAGACCTTCCAAGCTGTTTCAAAATTGACCCAGCTTGGCCAATCCTACAGGAAAGCTCAGTATTGCTCCTCCCATCACTCGTGAAAAAGACCCCGAGATACTTAAACTTCTCCACCTGTTTCAATGGAACTCCGCTGACCTGCAGAGTGCATTGCACAGGCGTTCTAGAAATGACCATCACCTCGGATTTGTCCACGTTAACCTTCATCCCAGCATCAGTACAGACGGCCACAAACCTATCCAGCGCACGCTGGAGTTTCGTCTGTGAGGATGTGAGGATAACTAAGTCATCTGCAAAAAGCAGGTGACTTACCCTCAGCTCCCCCAGTGTCAAACATTCTTCACCACGGCTGCGTTGTAACATCCAATCCATGTATATAATGAAAAGGAGAGGTGACAAGACGCAAAATATTAATTGCAATTAAAATTTAAAGGTAAACACCGAGCTCCGATTTTACTTTTTTGATAGATTTCTACATTCAGAAACTACAGTCATTTAAAGTTGTAAATGTGGAGTGGGTAAGTAGCAAGTAAGCTGTGAGCCTGTTAAGCTGATTTTTGACTCCTTTGTTTAATTGTTGGTCAGATTAGAGTCGTATTCACGAATTTATATTCTTCACTATTGTTCATTACTTCACTATTGTACACTACTACTCATTATTTGTTGTAATGATCCAAATCTCGTATAGTATGGAACACACAATTACGTCGGTCAGGATGACTCTTCTATGGATGTGGTGTAACTCGAAGTTTTTCTTATATTATGACTTGCGTGTTTTTCGCCAAAAACTAAATTCTATATCTATTCTCAACAACTGCACCATTTGAAGGTTGCTATTTACCTGAAACTCCTTAAATCGACCAGAGGTGTAGAGCAACAGTAGAACTGACAATCAGTACAAGGCCAGGCTACAAATGCCTTCAGTAAAATGCTGAGATCTTGGATAGGATATTGGACTCATATAGTCCAATACAGTGTACAACGATAATCCCCAATTACTGTTCACAGCGAACAATTTGTCTAGTGAAAAATATATCTAAAAAGAATCTTGAGAAGAATTAATGTCCTGATTTTTTAGCCAACAGGAACGACTTTTATAAGAAAATATATAATAGTCCCTATTTTGAATACCCTGTTTAGTGGTTGTCCTGCGGCTACATTCCAACGGCGTGGAGGGAAGTCAAGGTGATCTTCATTCCCAAGGCCGGTAAGCCCAGTCACACGACGGCCAAGGACTTCAGACCAATAAGTCTGACCACATTCGTCCTAAAGACTTTTGAGAAGCTCTTAAATATCCACATTAGAAATTCGCTCCCTCGCGGGGCTATATCTGAGTCACAGCACGCCTATATGAAGGGCAGAAGCGTTGACACAGCTCTTCACAGCGTTGTCAGGGTAGCTGAGAAATCACTGCTCGACAAAGAATATACCTTAGCGGCTTTTCTGGATATTGAAGGAGCATTCAACAATGTGACGACCACGGCGGTAAAGACTGCGCTTGAAAACTCGGAAGTAGAACAACCCATTACCAACCTGTTGGTTAGCTTGTTAAACAGAAGAGTAATCAATGCAAAAATAGGCAACAGCAGCCTCAAGGTTATTGCCTCAAGAGGAACTCCACAGGGCGGAGTCATCTCCCCTCTTCTATGGGTGCTGGTTATAAATGAGGCTTTAGAGAGTATCGGACAACTGGGAACAAAGACCGTTGCGTACGCTGATGACGTAGTCATCCTAGCAACAGGTAAATTCCTAACAACAGTTGCAGACATTATGCAGAACTCCCTGGACAGCTTAGTTCGGTGGACCAAGAAATGCGGACTAGGAATTAACCCCCAAAAGACTGAACTTGTACTGTTCACGAATAAGAGGTTAATCCCACAATTTAGGATCCCAGCTATAGATGGCACGCCGCTAACACTAGCGGAGAGTGCAAGATATCTAGGGGTGATCCTGGACAGGAGACTGAACTGGTCAAAAAATGTTCAGGAGAGAATTAAAAAGGCTGCGAATGCGTTCTACACCTGCGCCAGGTTGTTCGGGAGGAAATGGGGACCAAAACCCAAAGTAATCCTTTGGATGTACACGGCCATCGTTAGACCCATTCTAACTTACGGTAATATAGTCTGGTGGCAAGCTCTGGAAAAGGCTACACACTGTAAGGCTATGACGAAAATTCAGAGGTTGGCATGCATGGGTGCGACTGGTGCATTCCGCACAACTCCCACCGCGGGGCTCGAAACCATACTGCACCTGCTACCTCTAGACTTATTTGTGCTTGAGTCTGCCTCCGCATGTGCACTAAGGATCAATAGCATAGGCCATTGGAAATCCGGCACTACAGGACACTCGAACATTTTGAGAAAGATGGCTGTCACAGGCATAAAGTGCGACTACACGTTGCCACTTACCGACTTTGACAGACCCTTTGTTTGCTCCTTCCCCTCAAGAGAGGAGTGGGAGGAGATGGCACCCATCAACAATTCGGCAGTTGCGGTGTATACCGACGGTTCGAAGATGGAGGAAGGAACAGGCGCGGGCATATACTCCGAAGCGTTGGACATGCGAAGATCAATCAGACTTCCGGATTGTAGCAGTGTCTTTCAGGCGGAGGTCCTGGCAGTCAGGGAATCGGCCAGAATGATATCAATGTTGGCGATACCACCGGCTGATATCACCATTTTTATTGACAGTCAGGCGGCCATAAAAGCGATTTCCGCTACGGAAATCAAGTCTAGGCTGGTCCTGAGCTGTCGCGAAGAGCTTAGGGCTCTTGGCTCGCAGCATAGGATAAATCTCTGCTGGGTCCCTGGTCATAGGAACATACCTGGCAATGAGGAAGCTGACAGGCTTGCGAGGGAAGGATCCAAACTAGGGCTGGAACAGGCGATAGTAGGGATCGATCCACCGATCTGCCTCCTTAAGAAGCGGATTGGGGATAAGATAATTAGATTAGCGAACGACAGATGGAAAGCGCTATCTACATGTGAAACAACGAGGACTATGTGGCCAGAATATGACTACGCCAAAACGAAAGTGCTGCTCTTGCATGACAAAAGGTCTCTCGCAAGAGCGGTGGGCGTAATCACGGGTCACAATAGTCTCAAAGACCACTTATTTAAGATAGGACTACTCGGTGACAATATCTGCAGGGGCTGTGCTGATGAGGAGGAGCGGGAAGATACCCAACACTTCCTCTGTCACTGCCCCAGCCTTTGTCACCTGAGGCACAGAACATTAGGAAGCTACTTCTTCCAAGACCTTAATGAGATAAACTCTTTACCTCTAAAGAATCTTTTCAGGTATTTGAGCTGGGCCAAATGGACCGAGGATGCACTGGGATAGGACACCTGCGAGTGAGGAGGGGGACACCTTACCACCCCCAACGGGTAACACAAGGGGTCCACAAGGACCTAAGTGAGGCGGTATATCCGCCGGCCCACCAACCTAACCTAACCTATAAGAAAATATTAGGTGTACAACTTGAAAGACGCGCATTGTTACTAACTTCATATATATTCACACGCGCTATTTTTTTGACAGTGACAGCTATTGTATGTTAAAGAGCGTCGAAAAATCTAGTTAATTCCATGTCAATATACACAAGATAATTTACAAAAGTTTTGTTTTCATATTCAAATAAATGGTTTTTTTTAACAAAAAAATACGCGTCTTTCAAGTTGTACTCCTAATAATAATAAGATTAACATCAGAAAAAATCATTGCGCATTCGAGCCAAATTGGAACTATGTTAAATACAGTTTTGAAATTCACGTAGCAATATTGGATTTCTTTTTTCCTAACCTCATATTCAACTTAAGTTTTTTTTGTATTCAATTGTTGCCCGGAAGCGATTCATGTTGCCACATTGTTTAAATCTGTCGATTTTCAGATATCTTTGAAACAGCCACTTGAGCAGAATCTTATACAGACTATGTACATGTGGCTTTAATATATTTGAAAGGACTACTAAAGCTCCTAATTCGTAAAATTTAAATTTCCTCGAAAAAATAATTTTTTTCATGTTGTTTCTATGTTAATTCTACTCTATGGAAAAACTTTTGAATTTTTCGAGTGGTGGGCGTATAGTAAAGCCTCATATTTATTTATTGCGGCACAAAATCCAATGTAGAGACTTGGTATTTTCAGTTACTGCTAAAATATTTCTCAATTTACAAGTAATATATTCCAGAAATAAAGATTAAAAAGTAAAAGCCACAAAAGCCCGCATGTCGAAAGAAAAAAAAACGAAATTCATTAGGGGAAGAAAGTGTCGGTCGGTAAGTTTCTGTCTAATGTTGCATTTCAAAAAAAATATAGGCTTCTGTAAGTGAGATTTCTTTTAAACGAGACGATACATTTCAGGAGATTCCACGACGTTGAAATCTTTTCTCAGTCCTGGAAGGTTTTTATTCAAACGACATCTTGTCTTGCTGCGCAGTATCATTTATTTCAAAACCTGCATTCTTACGATACGTAAGACTGGACTTCAACCCAGCAATGCAGTTGAAAACATCATTAAAAATTCAACTACCAGAAATGTGAGTCACAGTAAGGAAATTGAAAGTAGTTATCCCCTTTCCTAAAGCATTCTCTCAACATGCACAAACTTTTCTTTTCCATAGCGAACATTTTCAATTAGTCCCATCGCTATGGATCTTAAAAAAAAAGGAACACAATGTCACGAAGAAAGTTCCACTAAGTTTTTTTTTCTGCACACCCAACCCAAAACTAATTACCCATAAGCACTTTGTAATAAAGCAGAAAAGTCATTACTCACCTCTAGCCCTGGGCTTTGTAAGTAATTTCAGAACGATATTATCGTAAGCGATTTCTTCCGCAACGCCCGAATCCTTCACTAACTTCTCTTTGATTGCGATACAAATGTTGTGACGCGCCAGTAGATCCTCCAGCTCCTCGAATGCCTGAAAGAAAAAAATAAAATAGAAACAGAAATGAGCGAGACTCATGAGAATAAATTGGAGCATTTATTTAAGACATTCGTTGACTTCATTTTTCTCCCCACCACCCATTAGAAGATAAGTATCCGACATCTTGCGGGCAAACGTACGTTTTCATTTTATTTCCGATTCCATACGCCCGACGCAAATTAGTAAATCACACGGATCGTTAGTCGGGGTTATAAAGCGCTAATAAGACGAAAGTTTTGTGTCTTAATTCGGCTGGTGGAAAGTTTCTTGCAGCAAAAGTATTTCGATTAAAAGTTTTTAAATAAAAACCAAAAAATTAGTGTTTTAGTGTCACATTAGTTGAGGCGGGGAGGCGGAGAAATAATAACCAACGATATGGTTTGCGCTTAATTACTGCGGCATGCATGTGTTGCCACGTAATGGGTGGCTAAATGGGGGAGGGGGAGTGCGGAATTGAAATTCAAGAAGGTTTGTGTTTTTTGGCTAATTACAACACTTTAATAATTTTAGAACAACTGGGGAAGTAAAAATAATGGCAGGTGGTTGGGCCAGAGCTCTTTTCGGACTTATTAATTTTGATTTTAGCCAGCACATGCCGTGAATAGTGCATTTTATTAGGGATATGCGTTTTGGTTTTGCTCGTATTGCAGCTGACTGTTGTTTTTTCTACTGCAGAGTTCTAGAAAACGGAGTAAGAGTAAACTGGCACATTAGTATAATTTTCCCGTATGAAAACTTTTATTTAATTTTTGGTAAAACCGGAGTAGTGTGTTTAACAGGAATGAGATTGAATTAATAGGATTGTCTGTAGGATTTGCCTAAAAGTTTTTGATATAAATGAAAGTTTTGAAATGTTGGTTTGTCCACTATACTTTTTCAACTTATCTTACTCTGATTAAAAATTAAATTACTTGTAAAATTACATGGTCTATAGTGGCGTGCAAAAATGGATACATACTCGGCGGCCGTATGTTTTTTTGTAAATAAAAAACCTCCCATTTGACCGATTTGAATGATTTTTGATTTTATTTTTTTCGTTACTTCATCACCAAATTAAGTACAAACGATTTTAATCGCATCCATAGAACATCGAAAATTCACAAAACAAATATTTAATTTTATTTAATCTCACCCCGCTTAGGAAGTGGGGGCAACTTAAATGACAATGACAACACCTACAATACAATTCTATACCAACTTAGAAAGGTAGAAACTTATTTTTTAATTATACATTGAAGTTAGATTGTTCATGCCCATAATTTGTGAAAATTCGCATACAAACTCAAAATTTTAATAAGAAATAATAGAAAAAAAAATGTAAATAAATTTTCTTTCTCAAAACTGTAAGTTGCAGTGCTAAATTAGGACCTTGCCTTTAATGTTCGAGTTCATTCTGAGTCAAACACAAAAAACAGAATGGGCCTATGTCTTCTAGTTCAAAAGAAAACTAGTATTGAGAAGAAATCGTCACTGGTGTCGGTTCTAAGGGAGTAGAAGTTTTTTGAAGAAATTAAGATTTCATGGTAGACTATGCCGCAGAGGTTTTACAAAAACTGGATGAAGTTTGTGCTTTCAATATTAACAAATATTGTCGATAACTAGGGCTACTTTATAAAATACCGATGTTATATAACCATTTATGAAAAAGGGTTATCGATTTGTTATGAAAATCTCAGCGATTCTAATTTCATGCAAGGTCTATTTTCCGCCTTTTTGCGCTTCGAATTACCAAGAGTTTACTGTATAAACAGTTACAGAAGAACTTCAGTCAATTGGGGGTAAAAAAAAGAGAGTTTAGTCTAGTCATTGCCAAACGCAACCGATGATTTTGAATTTTGATAGAATTTTTACGTGAGACAGCAAAAAAGAAGATCCAAATTTTCGTTTAGCGAAACCATGAAAGTTTGAAGGCATTTATTCTTTTATGCGACCACCACTTGTCAGTGTAAGACAGTGTGCATAGCCTTTATTTAGTTCTCCAATTATTCCACTAAATTACTCAAACGAAATGCGAAACTGTTGTTTGTTAAAAACAGTAAGTAAAACTGTAAGTCAACCACGATGTACACTTTCCATTTGTTATATTTAATCACCGACATCCAAAACTGGCTGCACACAAAACTTTCAGCCGCACACCCGGACAAATTTGGTTTGGACGTTAATTTGTACAACCACTACTCGTCAGAGTGGTAGCCTTTAATCTAAAGCAATTTGAGACCCGTCTGCTGGCCGCCAATTAAATTCTTTTTGGTGTTTACCAACCCAGCCCCAGGTCCTCTCTGTACCCACCTTAATGCCGTAGTTGCTCTCCTCGTAAATTATTGAAACGTAGCTCCAGCCCATGCGCTTTACAATCTCCACCATGGCCTTGACTTGATAATGATCCGATGGAATTGTCCTCGAGAAGTATTCGAAACGCTGTTTGTTGCTCAGCTCGGGGCTTGTGGAAAAGAACGAGACCTGGAATTAAAATCAAAAGAATACATTTAGTAAAGATTCGAAATCCATGTGAAAGGTGTTTTCCAAGAATAAAGGATGGGAAAAAAATTCTGTAGTACGACACCAACCGCAGGACATTACGCCACCTCTCCACAAGCGGCGTCTCTTCCTCCGGGAGCTTACGAATAGAACTCCACAATTCAGGACAAAGTGCTCCCTTATTCCAAGCGTCTTTGTGTAAATATCGTCGTCGGATGGGAGTCATGGCAAAGGATTGCTAGGAAATGGGAAAATATAAAATGCATGAGATTGCATCTCATGAACACACCACGACCGTGGCTGGGAGTATCCTCGGGATGTATGTGACTTTTATGATGGCAGCGGTAGTAGAAAGTGCTGGTGGAACACAAACTGGGTTTTGCTGTGATGCACTTTTAACTTTGAACATGATTCCTGCTGAGTGTGGGGGCGGTATGTGGAATTAAAAAGGCGGACATGACTAATCTATTTTTAGTTTAGCGTTTAGCTCGACGGAGACGAGAGTTTGTTAGTTATTTTACACTAACTGAGTTTTGTAAATTGAAATTAAAAATTAATTCAATTTAAACCTGAGTGGCGTTCTTTTTTGAATTAAGTGAGTTAATGACTGGACAATTAGCGGCAGCAACGTGAGACTTGGCATCATGTTTGTGAATTTGATTTGGACTTCATGACGACGACAAGTAAATCTCATTAATTAAGGAATGCGCTCTGTTCATTTGGATGCATACAAATTTTATATCTTCGATTTAGATGAAAAGGATGAGCTTTCAAATGTAAAGGGTTTGATTTAGAGAGAAATAGAAATGAAGATTATGTTGAAACTGATTAGAGTAGGTTAATCCCATCAACACTTCTGCGTTGTTCTTGTGCTTAAGGACCTCTCAGAGATGAATGAAGTTGAAATGAGATGAGAGCTAAATACAACGAGAACTCTTCTAATTCCATTTCATTTATGTCCTTCACCTCCATTTACGTCATTAACCCTCTAACTTCTGCCCCATTAGTTCAGCTCCCTGGATTCTGGGAACTTGCATCTCAATCAGAATTTCATTTAAAACACTTCAAATTCTTCACTAGTTCTCCCTTCTCCTTAGTTCTCCTGTCACTCACAGATTCCTCGTACACACGTTGCATACCTTAGTTTTGAAGTCATTATTGCGAGAGAGGAAGCACCCTCCTTCTTACATCCTTTTCAGTCTCCTTCCACTTTTTTTCTTTTTCTGTTTTTATTAGGGTTTCGTTCCAAAGGAATAACGAAACCCTTATGGAATCACTTCGGTGTCTGTCTGTCTGTCTGTCTGTCTGTCTGTCTGTCGCCTTTTACATATTTGACTATAACTTATAAGTTCTTTGTAGTTAAGGGATGAAATTTGGACTGAAGGTGTATCTAGGCAACCCAAAAATAAATCATGCACCCTTTTCGGAATTAGTCGCAGATTAAAGAAAAAGTTAGTACTAATACTAACGCCCGAAAAAACGTTTACTCACTTTGATGGTCGATATGGGTGTCATTGGAAAGGGGGCGGTGTCCTGATTATGAAAATGTCTCTCTGTCTGTCATTAGGCCTTAACCTCGGTAATTGGCGAACCACAAAGAATTTATAAATAAAACTTCGCTAAAAGACGTATTTCACTTGCCCAAAGAAAGTTCAGGAAAAAAATTTTAAGAAAATGTTGTACTAGCAAAAAGCTTAGTACCAATACTAAATTTGAAAAATAAATTTCTTTTACTAGTTCCTCGATATGGGTATCGTTGGAAAGAGGATGATAGCTAGATCAAAAAGTTGTACTATGGTAACCCCCTCACTCTTACTGGTAAGAAGTTATTAGCCAACAAATTGCCGAAAACTGACTTGTGTACCGTGTCCCCCACCTTACTTTCTAGAATATTTGACCAAAAAATCTGAAAAAAATTGGAGTTATGGGGCAACTCATCGCAATAGCCCAAAATTATCCGAAAATCGTGTGTGATTTTTTATTTGTACTAAAATAAATTAATTACTAACTTTTTTTGAAAAGAATTTGACGGAAATATATTAAGTGAGGTACCATCGGATAGGTCTTGTAAAATGAAATAAAGTTTTCATTTTGAACTTTTTATTTGGAAGTTAAGTTTTCGAGATATTAAGCTTCAAAGTCGAAAAAAAGGCGTCCCCCCCCCCTCGCATTTCCACACCCGTTGGTCTAAAAATCTGAAAAAAAAATCTAGAATGTAGATCTTGATGTAATCTTTGTGTTAAAATTGGTTTGAGCACTCTGGCCTTAATAGTTTTCGAGATATTGGCCAAAAACCGAAAAACAACAACATTCGAGTTTTGAAGATCCGAAAACGCCATTTTGTAGATCTCAGTGAAAGAACAATAAAATATTATGTAAAAAAAATTATTTTCATACAATTTTTCGAGATATTAACGATTTAAATCGAATCAGTTATCGCAAAAAACGATGAACTGACGGCAGTCTCAGTGTCGCTTGCGGCATTTCATCCCCTAAATGCACCAAAGCAATTTTCACACGGCTGGCGCGATCAGCAAATGGGAAAGGATTTTCTTTTGTTCAGTTTCGTTCGAAATGAAAGAATTTTAGTGAATGAACAGTGAATTGAGTTTAATTTGATTTGACTATTTTAGTTTGTTGATTTCTTAGACTTATATTAAGTCTAAACTACTAATCTGTTTGCGAACGAAACCCTCGGCGGGTGAGTAAAACTCACACTTGACCAGTTTTTCCTTCATCTTGACTCTGCTCATCCGTCCATATGCATTCTGTATTCCACTTCTGCTTGAAGAATCCTCCGAGTGGTTGGATGCCTTTCATTAACGGTCTGAGAATTATTTGAATTGAAATAGATACTCATCCGGGGAGGAGTACTTCTGGTTCGCATGCAACTATCCCCCCGTTGGATGCAGGTGTTCCTCGAAGAATTCTCATCGTAATGGATAATTAAGTTTGAACTGAACGAGTGTTTCAATGAAATCACATTCACGCCGTTCAGTTGATGGAATTTAAATAAAACTGATTTTGTGTGGGGGAAGTAGGAGGACTGGAAGGTTTTAAACAATGATTCAGGAAAATGTAAGATATTTCTTTACCGATTCTTTTCAATGTTCGCCTCAGCTGTTATGGAAAATAGATTCTTTTTTAAAGAGATCAAAAGGGATTATGTAGTTTCAAGAACTGGCAGGCCACATGCAAGTCGTTTTTCTGATTACCTTGTTGAATTGTGTTTCTTCGAATTAGAATACGTTCAAATGTTCCCTCCAATTGAACCTTGTAGTTGTAGGAAGTTCACTGCTCTAAATAGACCTGTCTGAAAGCGGTGAACCAAAGGTTCGTACACTTTTGTTATCAAAGGAAGTCCCTCAAAGGTTTTCAACGCAACATGTGGGCTTTACTCAAAAGCTTTCAGTTTTCTAAAAGTGTTTGACTAGATTTAAAGTGCAAACCAAGCCATGTTGATACTGATGACAGTGGTAATCCACTGATCTATCGTCCTTCCATTTTTTTCTTTTCAAGTTTTTCCCTTTTTTTTAAAGTGTGGAGTTCTTAGTAATAAGCTCATTCGGGATGGTAGAGAGATTTTTGCTGCATTGAGATTGTTTACCGACAAGATGCAGCCAGCGTTACCAATATTGCGCACGACTTTGGCGTTCAAAAATTAAACACACTTTACTTCTGTAAAGTGCAATACATTTGTATATTACTGGTTAACTATGCTGTCTACTTAACTTCCTCCTTTAGACAGACTCCTATTCCATATTTTCCTCTTGTATCCGATCTATTCCATAACAACTCTTAACTAAGCAAGATTTCTATGCGTTAATGAGAAGCACGCCGAAACCCCACCTAGCAGTGGCCTTTACATACTCATTTTTGACGTTGAATTAATATAATATTTGACTTTTTACGACTTCAAAGTAGTCTTTCAAAGAATTGTTGAACGACTTATAATTGGACTCGATGATTCCACTTCGAAGATTTGAGTCATGAAGTTTTTTTCGTAAGAAATGTTATAACTTGACCATTTTTTAATGCTAAATTCAATTCTACTCAAAGTAGAAAAGTTCTACCCTCGCCTTAAAGCGAACTTCAAAAATAAACAAGCCCAAAAAGCGATACTAAAACATTTTTTGAAACAAAGTTTCAGTCGCCTAAGCTAACACAGTTTTGATGCGCAGTATGCATTAGCCTCACTAACCTTCCTTTCACTTTCAATGCCCTGGACGTGCTCTTCGCCACAGTAACGATTCAGAAAAATCTGAATTGAACAAACTCTTCTTAAATAATATCCTGTTGTTATCCGCTTTTTGAAATCTTTCACCATTAAACCAACTTTCTCGCATCCGGTGGAATTGCCACGTTGATTTATGTTTCCTATTTGAGCGAATAGAAATGTGACAATCGTTAATCAAGTCACGTTTCCTTTCGATTACAACGGTCATTACCGTTACGTTCACTCTTTCAGAAACTCAATTTTTTACCGTATTTCACAATTTGTTTAAAATGGCGTTGAGAATACGAGCACATCGCTGTTTTGATAGAAAGTAGTTCTCGGGGTCATTTAATGCACGTGGGGAAAGGTTACAGAAGACGGATAAGGAAAAAGAATATGGAAAGAGGCATGAAACCTTCTTACCTGTGGTATTCGGAAAAGACGCAGTAGATTCGCCACCTGGATTGACGTTACTGACGACGCAGCGCCAACGACGCCTGATATGACTTTACGCACTTGCGTTTTGTTGCAATGATATTCGGCATCGTCAATGTTGCTGATGGAACCTGAAAGTAGTAAGAAAGAAATACAGATTAGTCACGGTAAAAAGTCTAAAATAGACCGTAAATATTTCCCTAAAAAAGCTATAAGTGTAACTGAAAGAGACTCATTTTTGAGGAAGAAACTGAGTCCAGTGTTTCAGTTTCAGTGTTTCTAATTATATTTCCAAAGTTTCTAATAATCAAAAATACATAGACCCTACTTTGTTTTGCGAAACAATTTTTAGTAGATAAATACAATTTAATTTTGAGACCATTGTCTTACAAAATCACGATGAACATTAGGAACATTAAGGGTTGACTGAGATTACATTAAACGAAGTGTTTCGAGTTTCGAGTGATAGAAAGGGTAGACTTCGAATACAGAGAAAGAAAAACGCATAATTAAAGGTTTTAGAAATGAAAGTCAACCGGTTTGTGTTTTTTTAGTCGTCTTCTGGCGTTTGCTTTTTATTCCGGTAAATTTCGTAGTTCGTCGTTAGTCGTTAGTATAATTTGGTGTCTGCTGCTAATTTTTTTTTTGATTTCGTCTCTTACTGGAAGTATGTTCGGGTCGCGCTGCGGGTCTTCGTTGGTGATGTACCATGCTGTATTTACTATTGTTTTTCTCAAGAGCCTGTATAACTCTCTGATTTTGTTTTTATAAATTTCAGTGATCAAAATAATATCCACAAAACAAGAACGACGTCAGCTGTTAAAAATGGTAAACTACTACTACTGAAAGAACAGGCAACGAACTTGTGACTACAAAACCAAATAGACATAAAAGACAAAGAATTCTTTCAAATACCAGCGATTTGAAACTATGCTTAACTTCAGAGCTCATGCCTTACCATGAAAGACGACAGAGCTGCTGAATTTGAAAAAATAATACGAGTAAAGACACGCATAATGTGAATTTTATTTATAAGTGACTGACTTCTTTTCTCGAGGAAACAACTTTAAGACCATATCTATTTCGTTAGGTAAGAGACATATTTTCATTGAACACATCGTTGAAAAGAAAATTTCCAAGTAACTTTTAAAGGATTTTCCAAGTCACTTAACAACGTTACAATCGATTTATTGAAGACTTAGTTTGATGAGTGTGTTATCTCAAGAAATCAGCTAGTCGATTAGCCGCTTCATTCGTACGATTTTACGATTCTAGACTTTTTAATTGGGGCTACGTTAAGTCATTGGTTTATGCCAATAATCCGACGACGTTGGAGGAGCTCAGAGCCAACTTTGAACGCGGCTGAAATGTGTGTGGCCGAGTCATCGAAAATTGGGTCCATATGAACGAAGTCGAGTTCGATTCATAAATGTTTTAATTGTACTTTAAGACGATAATAAAGTTTTGGAAATATCTCAAATGGTTTGCGTTTTATTAAAAAAAAATGCCGTTTAGGACTCATTTCTTTTTCAAAGGAATCTTACATGTAAAGCAGCCCCTCCGTTGAGATCATAAGCGTCTAAATTCCGTAAAGACTTAGAATTCTTTAGGGAAGAAAAAACCTGGAGCGAAGGATTTCGTGGCAAAAATCTGGAATTGGAGCTAGGACCGTGAAAATTTGTTGTGGTGTTTTTTCCCTGGGTTAGATTTGAATCTGGTTGCGCTCGCCTAGCAGTCTCACGCAGTAACCATTCAAGTCTTGACGCCAAACCTTTTTATTAGGTCATAAACTTTGAATTTCAAATTCGAACTTTTTTATTGTAAAAACGTGGAAAAAAAGCAACACAAAGATTTAACGTTTGATTGAGAAGCCAACGATGTCTTAAGTGACCAAAGCTGCTTGTGTAAAAGAACTAGCACAAAATAGGTTCTAGCGAACAGGAACCACTTCCATCCGCCACCCAAACCACCAGTCTATACAATGAGTCCGTAGTCTTAGAGAGATTTTTTTTCCGGACCTTCTTTGATGAACGAATACCTGTTCGTTATATCTCCGCTGAGCCTACACTTGCATCAAAAGGAGAAGCACTACCAAATATCACCTCGCTTTTCAATTTTCCTCTCCAGTACAGATTTCCTGCCACGATTCTAACCGACCTTTCGCTGCAATGCCACTCCCATTTGCCAGCGGACGTGTGTTTTACTTGTATCACTTCCATTCATGTGAAAAATTGAATTTTCTTCAAAACACAGTGGAAGAGATTGAAACCAAAACCGAAAGCCGACCACAAACACACCACTGGACTTAAAAATTCAATTAAAATTTTTCCTTCACTTGGCCGCAGTATTCTCCCTCTCGTCCCCTCGTCAACCACGTGCTGTGGTTTTCCGATACTTTCGATGTAATGATGGGGATCTCCCGAAAAACCTTCACCACCGCTCTTCAGGGTCGGTGTCGCTTCGGTTAAAACCTCAGAAATTAATCTTCATTCAAAAAGAACGCGTAATCCCCAAATTGGCCCATCCGCCATAAGCCTCTGGGGGTATTCGAGCTCGGAAACATCCAAAAGATGGGGGACACTAAAAGTCGCATGGCATACTGAAGTTTTGAAGTTCTGAAGTTGTCCCAAAAACTTGTCACAAGGTCACAGGCGTCGGCGGCGGCGTTTATGGGATCGACGAAGGGTCGATTGTCGCTTTAAAACGACGAGGAGGAGGAGGAGACTTGAACCGCTTATCGTAATCGCCTTGGACTGGAAGCCTCTCTCATCATCGTAGACTAATCGATTCCACTGGCAGGCAAAGTAACGCCGCATTGCCTTGCGTCACTATTTTCAATGATAACACACGCCTAATATCTAATCTCCATAATTCCATTATTTATGAGAGAAGGATTCATTACAAAATATAATTTTCCGGACCACTGAATTCAATGTATGTGTACTCCCCGACACCAATCGATTTCCGTCACCGTCGCCGCTGTCGTCGCACGCATCGTGGTGCGTTCTGCTGAAAGGACGTTACCACAAATTGACGTGCAGTAAAGTTCTCTTCTCTCTTCTATTTTTTTTTTTTTTGCAGCTGTATCCTGTTTCCTATGAGATAACACCAGATTCAATAATCCTTCCGCAGCAGAAAGAAAAACAACAACAAGAGAACAACACAAAAAAAAAGGAAATCTTTTCTTCTCCTTTAACCGGGTGGTTGGAGGGAGGTTGGACTATCAGTCTTCAGCAATATCCTTGTAAAGTCGCTTTGGGGATAGGAAATTGCCTTGGGGGAATTCTTAGAGAGAAATCATTAAGAAAGAGAGAAAATGAGATTATACAGATGCTGCTGCAGAGGAACCAAGTGGAAGAAGTAGTTCCCTAATGATGAGGTCCTTGCGAGGACGAGAAGGAGGATGTGAGGCAATTTTAAAGCAATTCGCATTGATGGGTGGGAGGTTAGTTTTTTTTTTTTTAAGCAATTTGCATAAACGACGTGGGACCTTCGACAATGAAATGAAATTGAGTTCATTTTATGTGTGGAGGACTGCAAAAGAAGGAAAAATGGTGCAACAAACGTTTCACTTCCATGGCGACATGACATTTACGTGACCAACGCCCATTCATTCGAAGCATTGGATTTTCAAAGTGAGAAAAACTGGATGAGGCCAATGGAAATAGAGGGGGGTCAAGGGCAGAGGAGCCTTAGAAGCATTGGACCACATCGGTTAAAGTATACTGAGGTTAGTTTAGCTGATCAATGGAGTTACAAAAAGGCTCGATTAGGTCGTTGTAGGAGTCCAAATATGAACTAGAGAAAACTTGAGAATACGGCTAAGAGATGGGGAAGACTAGTGAAGATCAAAAAATGTTTGCTGAATTCAACAGAAGTCGAAAGGGGTTCAATTTCGTTCAGATTTGTGGATCTACTTTAAAAATGTTTGGAAAATGTTTTTTTGGAATTTTACTTACTAACTGCCTTTCTTGTGCCACAAAAGACAATAGGTCTTGCTTGTACAAAGCTTAACACAAAATAACAAAATTAATCGAATAGAATTGGAAAAACCTCTGTGAAGCAACCTAATTGATGAAAGTTGTGAGCTTGGAGAAGCTCGAGCTAATTGTCAGACTTTTTTTCTGAAAATCTGTAGACGCATTGAGTTTGTCTTCTTAGAAATGTAGTAATGTTCAATATATTTTTATGAAATCTACTCCGAAATATTTCGAGTCTTAATTTACAGTCTGAAAGGTTATCTCAACCTCAACGTCCCTTTGTTGACAAGAGTAATCAATTTTGAGATCTGATAGTTTCCAAAGCGGTAGCTAACTTCCAAAGTTGACTTGAACGACAACAATTTCCACGCTGCCTTCGCTAGCCACGCCATGAACGCGAAGAATCACAGACCCATGGATACTGTCAACCCATAAGCTCTATAACTTATCCACATTACTGACCTAATCACGTCCATCATTTCCCTTTAAATTCTCGAGAGTTCTTTATTTTTCTTTAAATTCTCGCGAAATGATTGCTCATGGCTTTGACTTGCGTTTGAAACAGCTCTGAAGACGACACCACTATCTTTCGACTTATTGATGAACCTACACCTTAATGCTGTTTGAATTCTTCAGTATCTGATGTGCGCACGAGTTCCTCGACCTAAAAGTGTGGTTATAATTAGACACACTATATGCCTCTTCTCCAAGCATTCGCCCTGTGGCAATCACAAATAAAAGTCTCCCCGGGAATGCATCAAAATCCCATCGACATTCACCCTCCACATTTGGGGGTCATCCATCCTCATACGCAATGACAGCACTAAGTATCGCTGTGTTGAGCACATTTATCAACAACCGTTGTCACAACTCCCTGTCATTTAATTAGCCTCTGTTCCGTGCCTTTGTCCACCCTAGTGCTGTCCTTTTGAAAGCACCATATGAACATTCCAAATCAATTGCACTCCTGTCCGGTTGCCACAAGGACCATGTCAATATCATCACAGAAAAAAGAAAACACAAACCACATTTGAAAAAGAATTCGCTGCCCGGTCGACCACATTGACGTCAACGATAACAACAACGCAATAACTGTCAACAGAACTTTAAAATGTCCAACTGGTCCCTTAAGGGCTGAGAATGCTTAAAAAGTTTTGACATTTTAGCCATCGCCAGGAAAAAAACAGTTTTATCTCTGCGGACTTCGAAGGGCGCCAGGAGTTTTCTGGACATTCTTTTCCATTGACGCAATTTCAGCGACAGCTGCTTTTTTCCTGAGAAAGAGTTAATTGCTCTTAAATGGGTTGGCTGTCGCCATCGCAGGAAGGAGCTCTTTGGCACACTTGCTGGTGATGACAGTTGTGAGTTGCATTGATCCTAAAAGTTGATGAAGGAGTTGTCTAAAGAAAATGGGGGAAAATACTGAAACTTTGATTTGACATCGTTCATTCGAATCGAATAGAAGAGGATGTTACACAATTCGTACAAAGAAAGTGACCAACTTTCACCATTCTCTGCAAAGATACTGAAGGTGTTTCTTGCCGCAAACAAAATTGATGAAAAGCAGACCATCTTTATCTTCAACAGGCTAAACGAACCAATTACTCTACAGCGGAAATGCAAAAGCAACAAATTAATTTTTTTAAATTTGGGTTCAAGTTACACTTAGCCACAGTTGCAAAAGAGTGCATTAATTTGGGAATGCATTCTAGGATAGATATTTTTCCAATGCAATTGAAACTAAAAAAAACAATGGCACTTAAAAAAGTTAGTCACCATTCTTTTAAAGTCATTAAGTTAGCAATCATAGAATTCAGTTCATGCACAGAAGTCAATTCAATTCACGTAATTTGCATTGAATCCAGTAATGAACTCGCTTTAAATCAGTTGAAGTCAAAGATTTCATCTTTGAATTTGTTAGTCAGTGATTTCAACAGAACTTATTTGAATTCTTTTTAGGTAATAGGACTTTCATTACATTATTTTACCAAGCTTTTCTTTTTAAAATAGTATATCCTTAATAAGGAGTTTTATCTAGTCTCATAATAATACTTCATTTGTTGACTTAAAACTGATCGCTTTGTCTTGCTCCAGAGACGAGAAACTTTGCAAGAAAATAGTTGTAATATAAACGGACAATCAAAGTAAGAACCAAATAGATGTTTTTTCGTCGAATTCATTGATTTCAACAAATTTAATGTGAATTTACGGACCACTTCAACATCCAATGAATTCACTATTTTTTACAACGACTGCAATCACTTTGCTTAGTTCTAAGATAGTTAAAAATGTAATGTATTATTCATTGAATTTTAAAGAATTGTGATTTATATTTGTCTGAGTCGGGGACACTTTTTCCAAAAATACCTCAAACCATTTTCGATCGATTTCAATAGAACTGCAATTTCCAAAGATTTATTTCTCTTATAATTCTCCAACTAGCCACAAAAGGATAGGCAAATAATAAAAATATTGAAATGGAATAAAATTCGTACAACGTATCGTTCCTTTTACATTTAAAAGCTGGGCTTTAATTTGTATGTAATAAAGCATCAAGTGACCTCTAAATTTGAGGAAAATCTTTGGACAGCGATGAATCAACTTCCTCCACTTCTTCTGTATACTTTTGCGGGTGCCGAGCTAATCACCAACCAACCACCTTTTAACCCCCATAAAAATTTAACTAATATCACTAACGAACACACATTTTCATAATAAACTTTCGTTATCGAGACACAAAAAAATCACTTGGTTTTTGTTTGTCTCGCCTCATTTCTAGAATCACAAGAAACTTGTCTTGTACCTTAAACAATTGCGATGCGTCTACCTTCAAACAGTTCTTAAACAAAGATTGAAGCTTCCATTCTTAAAAGAATAGAACGTCCTATTAGAATAGTAGCAGAAGCTTTTCGTTCATTTCATTTTGTAAATAACGTAAAAAAGACGTCTTAATGAAGTAACAAGACATTTGACTTCAAACAGATTTTGTAGAGTTCAGAGGACTTCACTTTCGTGAATGATTTATTTAAGTAAAATATCTCTTTAAAATAAGAAGGGTTCTAATAACTCAGTTCGATTACTGACTTCTGGGCAGAGCTTGGCTCTGGATTGCCTTTTCAGAAAAGAGAAACTTGTATAAAGATTACTTAGCAAATGCTTAAACTGCTTATGAAATCAAATTTGAAAGGAGTGCAGACTCAAATCTCGTTTCAAATCAAAAGGCGAAATTAATAAATCACTCCATTGTTTATTCCAATTTTTGAATTTTTACTTAAGGACGTCTTGAGAAATCAACGCGCACTAGGTTTGGGAATAAAAAGAAATCCAGAATTGCAGAACTTTGATTTGTCAGTTTAATGTGTTCTGTTAAATAGGAAATGTGTATGCAGGATTGAACATTTCCTTTTACATAAAATTTCCAGTCTGTTTGCCACCGAATGTCTCCCGCTAATTTTACTCAGAAATCGTTAATTTAGTACGTTGTTGCCTGCTCGCCCCAGTCCCCAGCGCTTTTGATGTCTCCACGGTCCGAGTGGATTTCCCTCTCTAATAAAAATTTGAATAATTAGAACACGAACAGCTGCCTCCTTTCGTTGCGTGATGGATCACTCAAAATGCTACCAGCATCCTGATTCACTTCCCTCATTCCCAAGCAAATCAGTCCCCCCACCTCCAGGGAAATCAAACTATTTGCAAAAGATACATCCGAACGAAAATCAGAAATACAAAACAAAAAAAAAACTGAACCATTCACTTTCATTAGCTGCTTTGTTCGGTCGTGCATGCCAGCGGCCCACACGCATCTTCACACGTCATCTAAGTGCCTCCATGAGGGTGACGAAGGACCAAACTCAAGGATATTTTTACATCCAAACGTTGCACGTAACAAACGGTAGGTATACACACAAAACGTCTGGAATTAAGATGTGATAACATAAAGTTGTACAGCCCCCGCGGGAGGGGAAAGTGAAAGTATCTTCGCCTATTTTCTTTCATTTTTTTGTGCAGACATCTGCTGGAGCGTTATTCATTCGGATTGGTGTGCTCTTGACTATTAATCTCCCTTCCTCCAGAGGAATTATTCGTAATTTTATCGACGTAGAAGTAGTTTGCATGGGTATTAGTGAGAGCCATACATGAGATCTCGCCCGCCCCCCGTTTTTAGTTGAATCCCATGATATAAGTCACGGAGATTTATGTGAATGTTGGTGGGTGAAGTTGGGCGTTACACGCAATTTTTTTGTGCGTTGTTTTGTTGCTTTCTCAAGGATAATTAATCTTTGAAATTGCGTTGATTTTAATCGGATTCCTGAGGTGTCTGACATGGCCTTGGACAAAGAGGACTGGTGTGGCAGGCTCTGTGTTGGGTAGCTAATAAAGCACTCACACATTTCATTCACACGTCTCGTTTGGAAAGTTTAGTAACCTTCTTAATGACATCATTCATTTTGCCCGCAGGGTTTTTGACATTAGGACAATTTTTTTTCTTTCTGTTTTTTGTTTCATTTCTATTTTCGGGTGGGAGGTGAATTGCTGTAAAATATGTGCGTGGGCGTGTTGGATATGGATCCAGCTTGAGCAGGGGATTATAATTATCGCAAGGAAATTTGGTCCGTGATAAACGAGGTGAGGGTCCTTCCTTCGATACCGATCTGTCGTGCGATAGTAACCGTGTCAAATCTAAATTAGTCACGTGTAGCAGGGACTGTTGAATGGCGTTGTATGGAAGGAAGAAAGCGATCCAATTAACTCAATGCGAAGAATGTTTTTAATATCTTTTTTCATCGACTCAGAGATAAGTAGTTCGTCTTTGAATCCAACTCCTTTTAAGGCATACCACTTCGTCGTTGAAGAAACCGACGGAGAAATAGAGCTACTGCAACTGTACGTGGAAAAAACTAGTTGTTTACCTTGTATCCTTGCATCTATCTCCTTTCAAAAATGGAATTTTTAAGTTCTTTGAATAGAAATTGAAATTAATGACACAGCAGTTCGTAAAGAATCCGAGGGGGTTTGAAATGTTAGCAACATGGGAAATGGACTTCCGTTTGCTCGTTCAGAAGGTCAAAGAGGAGAAAGGAAGTTAGAGAATACCTCGCAGCAGAGGGGTTAGAACTGCTTGTCACGTAAAGTGCCCAGTCAAGGATATGCTAAGGATATGCTTGCAATTGATTTAAAATTAAAAGAAAAATTAAAGCACACGATGAAGTGGGCTTATGAACTTTGTGGAATTTGTTTGTTTAGCGAATAATTCAGAAGATCTGATAACATCGTGTCGTGTACTCACTAATAATAGATCCGTAACATGTTTTAAAAACAGAATTTGTAGCTCTTAAAGCTCAATTCAAGTGGATTTTTATGGGTGAAACTTTAATGTTTAAGGTATTAGATAGACAAGATGTAGTCAATAACTACTAGTTTGTATTCGACTTGTTATTTATGCGACAAATAAACTTCGAACTCAGTTCTGCTAGTAAATAATTAAACAGGTGAGCTAAGAGTTAACTTAAGTCGTTAACTCAAAACCAAGTTTTGTTTTTTTATGTGGGTACATGTCGAACGATAATTTAATACAAAATGATTGAAATCTGGGTATACATATACTGTTTTTTATGCGATTTCCTGGGGATTGAATGATTAACGGTTATGAAATTATTAAAGTACAACAGGCCAAGTGCCCATATTTCTAGATGAAAGTAATAATTTTTTAGGTGTCAGCAAGGCGGCCAATTTTTGAGCATTTTTGAAAGTCGTCCTGATGTTTCAGAGTCGCGATCATAGGGAAAGAGAGGCCAATCGAAGTCATGTTTTTGAGCGACGCCGCGTTTTCTTTTGCTAGCAGTCAGATGGAATATAAGATTCAGGGTACTTCCAGTGTTTTTCTTTTAAAACAAAAAAAAAAAAAATAGTTTAATCCAATCATAGTCACGACTTAACCTTTCTTATTAGGAAACAAAAAAGAGGACTATTCCTTATTCGGTTCGGTATATCTATAGCAATTTTCTTTGTTTTTTGATTACTAAATTGTTTTGTTTTCTCGAACTTTTCCAACAACGAAGTGGAATGTTACAAATTCAAGTGAAATGAATTTACATCTTCAAATTAAAACTAAACAAATTATTGCTTAGCTGTCAGTTTTAAAAGTAGGGCGCGTCTTATCTTCTTATAAGTAAGGCAGCGATGAATTGAGTTTCGAAACTTATTGATAATAGAAAAAACTATTTCCAGATTTTATTACTTCATCGGTTAAATTTCTTCTATCGTCATATATTTTAATGATCGGAGACAAGTGGGTGTGTTTCTAATCTTAATACAAGAGGAATAAAGCTACAATTGTATATCAAGATCAGTCGGTAAATGGCTACAGATTCTTCATGGTAGAAAGACTTTCAGACGGTTGTCAGTTTCTCCCCTAAGGTCCTGAGAAGCATTTTTGTGTCCCAGTACAGATTCAAACACAAATATTCTCATTCAAAAGACAAAACTTCAACCGATCTGTCGAGTCCAGAGCATAAAAATTGAAACGTTGTGAATTATATGATTTTCATCGTCCTTACATCGTCCCTTCACTCAAATATTATACTAGGCCAGCGAAATAAAATGAAACTCTCAGACCGAGTCACGATGCCACTCTGTCGGCCATTCCTTAGTCCTTCAGACCCCCACTTCAAAACACCCAAAAGAAAAAAAACAAAATACGAATAATATCTTCAACACACCCATCTTCAGTCGCTCATCAGAGGAATTTAATGTTTTCGAGCGTCCTCGCGTGGCACGTTTCCGTCCATTGAACCGCCCACCCACACGCGTGTCACTCACCTCCGGAAAGCAGGGCGTTGTCTTGACGTATCATCCCCCACGCACATCATCAATCAAATTTACCCAGACAGCTCCTTAGCGACTTGTTGATCAAACAACTCTCGTCCTTCTCGCGAAATGTGCTCACTGTCCAACATCTGAAACCCCACCTAAGCCCACCGCCCACCACCCACTTAAACACAAAGCTCACTCACCCTTAATGAAGTCGACCGCCATCTCCAGACCGTAGGAGTCCTTGTCGCAGTCGTCCAGAATGTGCGCGCCCAGCGTGATGTTCGGCAGCAGCTTCCGCTCGTTTATCCGGTCGATGGTGTAGAGCATCGCCTCGAGTGCCTGGATGCCGCCCTGCGGCATGATGGGTCCGCATATGACGGTGTCCTCGCGCGAGTGCACCATCATGAGGCCGCCGAGGATGAGGCTGCCCTCGACGATGGCTTCCCGCTTTACGGGCCAGTGCCGCGTGCCATGGTGCTGGTCGTGTACTTCTGCGCCAAGGTCAGGCAGCGAGCGGAACACTTTGGTTGCCTTGCGACCGCCCGATCGCAGCTCGAGGTCCATCACATCCTCGTCCCCGTACAGGGCCGTGTCGTAGATGTGATGTGGCAGTGCAGTTAAATGCAGGTATTCGTTGCTGTTGTCGAGCTCGTGGCGGTGACGCACGTAGCGGTAGCGGTGATTGTGGTCCACTGGCTTGTCGTGGTGGTGCGTAAAACGACGATGCGGTTGGAAGCCGATGATTTCTGGAGCGGCGTCGAGATTCTCGTCCTTTAAATGGGCGTGCGGGGAGCTCTCCTGGCGCCGGCCGACGTGCTGCTGATGCAGCTGTTGGTGCTTGTGGAAGTGGTGCCGTTTCCGGCGATGGTGCGGCTCGTGATGATTGCTGCAGCTGTCCGCCGCCTTGTGGTCCGTGAAAGCCGGGTGGTAGTGCCTCCAATGGCCGGGCGATCGCAGGCTGCGCGCCCAGTACTCGGCGGGGGTTTGCGGTTTTGCATCGAACACGCTCGTCACTGTGCTGAGGCCGAAGCAGAGGAACAGCAGCGCTGTGGTTGGAAGCGTCATTCTGAGCGCCGGGATATGTGATACCGATATGTTGAGAGGTTCAAAAATTTGGGATCACTTTAAACACTTTTTTTTGTTTCGAAAATCACATTTTTTTGTGTTAGTCCATTTGTCTCTGAGTCTTCACTGAAATTGATTCAGATTTTTTTCTGTTAAAATTAAACTCACGCGCAGATGAGGAAATTATTGTCAATTTTTTAGTTCCCGCTCCCAGAGTCCCAGAGATGAAGCCCTAAGCCGCATCGAAGCCCCTAAGCAAACGAAGGGATTGTAAAAAATTCACTCGGGATAAATGCATCACGTTCTGCCGATGCGATGCAGAGATGCAGATAGTTTACGTGCCCGGCATACGTTAGGCACTCAAATCGAAGGGCGGATATCCCCCATTCGTTTCGATTTCCCGTGGACGAGTTGAATTACGAATTAAATTACTTTTTCCTTTTTAAATTTCTATGAGATGTGTTTGTTTATTCACGAAATTGAAATACAGCAGTGCTGGGGAATGTCTGCGTTTCTAGTTGAGATTTAAATGAAATAATTATTAAGGGTCCTTTGGAATGGTTGGGAAAATCAGATGCCCGTCCATTGGGGGTGAGTCGTTTTCCTCAGCATCAATGTGAAATCGACTTCTAAGATGTGGCTGCTTGTTTGGGGTGAAGTCATATTTGGACTGAAGGGGAAACTTACCAAAACTTTAAATGTTCAAAAATGACCAGCTGGAACAATTGGATGGAACTTATACATTCTACTTTCCGTAGCTTACATTCCAAATGCTACAAATAAACCAAATACTAGATTTGACATAAAGCAAGATTTGTTTGGATTCGCCCAATCGTCATTTCAGAGACCTTTAGAAAATGCAAGCTTCCTTTTTTATAGAAAGATGGAGAATTTTTCGAGCAAAGCAACAGACATTTTCTTGTTTTAGGTACGTTATTAGAAAACTTCTTCTGACACTCACTCATTCACTCAAATTGCTTTCACTAAAAATGAAATGAAATTTCACTTCTTTACTCTATGTGGCTTACCAGTTATTAGAATTAAATCTTAATGACAGATATTTTCATAAGCTAGTCCTCTTTCCCTTTCCAATGAGACTCATATTGGCCATCAAGGATAATAAAACTTTTATCGACCGCATCCAAACTTACTTTTTCTTTAATCTAAATCACAATTTTGTGGGTTGCCTAGATAGATAAACCCACTCTTAGCTTCGTTTTTCCCTTGGAACGAGATCCGAACAAGAAAACGCAACAATGGACATACAGGAATAAAAAAAATCCCCGGTGAACTCAACTTCTCTTATTTTGATGAGTTCGTGAAATCTGGAGTTGATAAACTCCAGAGGTTCAATACACAAGGGGCATCTGGAAAAACACTAAACCAATTTACATCTCGAGTAACAAATTAGTTACCGAGTCAGCAGTGGCTTGTCTCCAAAGACGATGAACCTCATCACCAATCAAAATCTCTAGTTGAAATTTAATCTAACAATAAGTTGATCTATTGTTCACAAATTCCCCCAACCAGAAACTAAAATCAATAGGCAACCTGACATTAAAATCAACAGCCAACTGGCCACAAACTATTTTTTGTGAATAGCAAATGAGTTTTCAACCAGCAGCATAGTGACAAAGCAACTTTTACTTTTTAATGAGTGACAAGTTATCAGGTCGTAGTGCCGGCTCCTACAATTTAATTTTCAGCTATAAGCTGCCATATTTCAATAAAAACGTCTTAACTTTAAGTCAAGGCGTTAGAGATCAACCAGTACGCCACAAAAAGATAGCACATGTACCTTTTTTATAATTTTTTTTTTTTTTACTTAAAGCTAACAAGAACGGTTTCACTTTGCGTATTAATCATTTAATAAAAACTATTAAAAATAGCAATGAAATACATGTTAGAGCAGAAAAACACAATATACGATAATTCAATATATATAGTATAAGCACCATAAGTAATGCGACAATAAGATAGGACTTTTTTTTAGAAAAATTTAAAAAGCTGAATGTAGAAAATTTCGGTAGAAGACTAATACTGTGTTGATCCCCCTTCTTTCTTAAAGAGAAATTATTACACTTAAAGATGAAAACAGTATCTCAACTCACCATCCTAGATCATATTAGAAAATCATGTCAGAGTGTACATCGTCTCTCTACGTCTCGCCTCTGAACTTTAACTTCTATTTTCCAACT
Source organism: Syritta pipiens (assembly GCA_905187475.1). Classification (NCBI taxonomy): domain Eukaryota; kingdom Metazoa; phylum Arthropoda; class Insecta; order Diptera; family Syrphidae; genus Syritta; species Syritta pipiens. The sequence continues at coordinate 70,503,127 of LR994571.1, forward strand.
TCTGTTTCCAATACAGATTTTTTGGCGTCCAGATCCAACATCCACCTTTCCCACTCTTAGCAGGCACCTCTAGCAGAGGCTCCCCGAATGTCAAATCATGGCTTCTAGCCATGTTTGCTTGATTGAATTTTACACCTTCAAAAGGGGATGTTGACGATTTAAAGTTCTCTAATTTATAAGATGATTCGAAACAATTGATTATAAAGATTTTTAGTGGTTGAAGCTCGGTTGCCAGCTCGCTCGAAATTTGAATTCCTCATCCATACTGCGAAAATTTTGCCAGTTCATACGCCACAGCCCATCTCTATCTAAATCACAAATCTCCGCCGATTTAGGTTATACAGGGAATGTTGAGTAAATTATTCCTGGACAGAATTTTGATGATTGATTCAAAACCAAAAGAAGTTAATCTAACTATTGAATAAAAACAACCAACTTTCAATCAATCAATGTAACAAAAAGCGGAAACATACAAACAGTATAAGAAGGCAAAATATTTAAGCAAGTTTAATGAAACATTGTTTGGACATTTGTAATTTCTTTTGCCATATATGCACATTATGTCTATGAATTTGTATCTCGAATGAAAATAAAAGGGAAATTCAACGCCCCCCCCATCGATGGGGGGCCAATGCATGCTAATTTGAAAGCGTACTAAAGTGAACTTCAAGTCTTCGGTGCTACAAAACAGAATAAAATCGAATCTTGTAGCTTGTAGAGCTTTCTTTAAACCTCTGTGTTCTTTCATAAACGAATGTTGTAAATGTAAACCTACCCAGCTTCATAATCGATAGAGTCATTTAAGTGCCCAGTACGAACTTCTCATAATGAACTTTTTTGAACCACAAACAGACATCATTTTAATACCCACCAATATGAGCTCCCCACAGACCCAAATATTGCATCAAAAAGGAACGACGTTCCATTCATAAATGCAGAGAACGATGAATCTCTCTATCTCCATCATGTTCTCTGCATGCAAACAAAAACTCGATTATAAATTTCGAAAACAAAATTAAAGCGACCAGTCCCCAGGCACGGCGCGTGATAAATTGACCAGATGCTTTCGCAAAAGTTCCTCTGTTTTGATGGTTGTAGTAGTTTATTTGCAGATCAGGAAGCGCGGGATACCATAAATTCATCCACAGATCAGGAGATACACAGGTACCCCACATATTTGACAGTTAAATATCCTGGCAAAAATAAAAAGTCGTTAAAAATGTATTCCGACATTTGCATTTATTTATTCTTGTTTATTTCTCATTTCTCTGAGTGCGAGTGTGAGATTCGTCAGACGAACTAATTTCCCATGAAAAAGATAAATAAATTTGCATGCGTCCGTATGAAGAGTTGGAGTTGGCATTAAAACATTTTGAATGTGATTTGCTAGAGGACGTGTGTCTTCAGTGTGTGCTTCAAGCGACGTGGTTCCATGAATAATTTTGCTGTGTCGAAATTATGCCGGGTGGGGTTTGCAAGAGGTGGTGAGTAAACGACAAGTTGTGAGTGGCAGTGAGAAAAGCAGAAAGTTTCATTGTTCCAAACACAGCATGAAAGACGAGTTCCTTCCTAGAGTAATGTAGGTCTGTGGTGGTTGTAGAAGAGTGAGAGTAACGAACCCAGAACATACCAGGAGGACCAGATAGAGATCATAGGATGCGTGTTTAACTTTATCTAGATATTCTAAAACAAAACAGAAAATTAATTGAATTGAATTCATAAGTCCCATAAGTCTGCATCAGACAGAGTTCTTGAGCTTGCTAGTGAATTGAGCGAAGTGTTAAACGAAAGAATGTGAAAAAGGCTACTCAGAGAGAATAAAGTAACAAGAAATTGTAAGGACCATTAAATGCATGTCTACTTTTTCTTGGCACTTTTAACAAAAAAAAAACAAAATGTTTACAAGCCAGCAGCTTAAGCCGGGCTCAGAATTGCACACAGTTCACAATATTACAGAAAAACACCACAAAGAGCTTGGAATGCGTGGTGTTTTCTTGAAGTAGTAAGGAATTCAGCAACAGGCAACATCTGTAGAAGGATATTGGAGACAAAATATTAAATACAAGACCAGCTAAGTATCATAAAGGGAACTTTATTTGATTTAATTTTACTTATAATTTAGTTAAAAATAGAATATATAATAGAATATTCTCTCGTAACTCCTTAGCTCTAGAAAAAAATTAAGTGAAGGTTGAAAGTTTATTCTACTAGCTAGGACAAAAATTAAGAAAAATTAAATCAAAAAAATGCACAACTGCACAAAAGCTTTTGTTCCAAATTTTTGCTTATCCCATTGAGCTACTACAGCTTCACTTTAATCAGTTAAGTTTCGTAGAATTGCGCCTTACTCATTATAGAAAAATTTCAATTTGGAAATTTCTCGATATCCCTTTCAGAACACACGTGATCGTATTGCACTGACGGTCCACTCACCATCCGTACTCGCATCAATCCCTTTCCTCAAATTTCTCCAAAGAAATCTGCCCCACTAATGAACCTGCACTCTTTTCAAAGAAAACCATCTAATTTCCATATCTGCTTTCAGTCGAACAAAGCATTCAGGTCATGTGCGTATTTTCCCGCAACAAAAGCATATTCGCGAATGTGTGCCAAGTTTCAGTCCCCCACGACCACTCCACGCATCATTTCATAGGATCCAGTGATTCAAAAACACACTGCTTTGAAATTTCAGCTCAGATTTTCGACGTCCTTTAACTGATTTCCCGGCCGCTGCTGCGTATAATGCCACAACACAAAAAAAGGGAACACAAACTCTACACGCATAAAAGGACTCATTCTCCCCGCCCCTCTCACTGGCATTGTGAAAGGACGTCATGTAGATTTGTCATGTGACATTTTTATAATGAAATTTCTTTTCACCTGCCGTTGGAAATTAGACGTTGTTACATATTCCCGGCCATATGTCTCCCGTTCGCTATTATCCTTCGTGAGTGTGAAAGCATCTGGAGTCCTTACGCTAACTTTCTCTTTCTCCCTCTCTCTTTCGAGGACATCTGAATTGTTGGCAGTCAAGAGGAGTTGATATTTTAATTTCATTGCAGAGAAACTGCCTGCAGAGTGGGTACACATGTTGCATGGGCTTTAAATAGAACAAAATCTGATGGCTGACAGCAAGGACGAGGATTCGAAAGAGGGAATTTCGTGTTCATGGAGGGTGAAACTACAGATGTTTTCGTTGGACTCTCTTAGTAAAAACCTTTGTGAGACTTGTGAAATCTTTGGAAGTTTTGAAGGAATATATACGCCACCGTTGCCTTTTTTTGTCATTTACAGAGTCGGAGGTCCTTCTTAGCGTTTTCTCGCTAAAAGTCTTCTGTTAACCTGGTGTAGTTCTTTCTTAGTTCTTGATAAGACAGGCGGCGCAGATGACTACGCTCTTAGGAACTTACTGAGAATTTCAAAATCTTCTTTTGTCCATAAGCTTGGGTCATCAATGACGTGGTTTTGGAAGTAGACTTTGTGAAGTGAGACACTCATTGCATTTTCGATGAATGCAATATGAAAACGTTTTGTTGAGTCTTCAAACGAGGTGGAAAAACGACTTGGGTTGAATTAAATCGTCATTGAATCTCGTCTTCGAAATTCGAAAATTATGTGAGTCAGAAGCTGAATCGCAACATCCTTCTACCTCAGCACTATGGACCATCACTGGTCTATGTTATTGGCGTTTCGCTGCCACCTATACATCTTTTTAAAAACAGAATCACCTATCTATTGTATCCCAACATTCAAAGCAGTCCCAACTAAACTCGGCTTCGTTTTCAGTTGGATGACTTCGCCTTCATTTCAGCTCGTTACCAATTTTCAATAGAACCATCCTCCTCTTTCGTTTTCTCTATAGATATTTATAGAACGCAAGAGGACCGATTCTTTGGAATTAAAGCTTAATCCCCTCTGAAGCTGTAAGCAAGCACTGGTGACATAATTTTGCCATGCAGTTTCTTTTCGCTGACTTGGGTCAGGCAAATCGTGCACAGATTCGTTGCCTTTGACATTCTGTGACAGCTGAAAAATTATTTTCAGCAGCATTTCCAGGAACAGTGCAGAATTAATTCGACACGTTCATCTGTGGAACGTGAGCGACCATCATCAATTATAGTCTTCAGTTCATGAGTTTGGCGAATCTTTGCAGACTTCTAAGGAAGTTAGTTGATGCTGATTCGAGTCTTTTTTTCATCATCAACATTGAAAAGTCAGAAGAGCCAACTACTTTAGAAACGCAAACCTGCACTAAACATTTTGAAACGTTGGTTGATAGCATTGGAAATCTTAAACGCAAGAAAATAAGATTGATAACTATACAATTTCTTATTGTAGTGGGTATCGACCAGAGAGAGGTATTGAATAGTATTTAACATTCGAAATTTAACATTAACAGCTCTTAGTCCTGCACTTAATCTACTCATTTCCTTTTTTAATATTGTTTTTTTTTCTTTTTTGCAAGTCTAAGTTGTTGCATGTACGAAATAAAATATAACCAATGTCTGTTTATCTATGTTCTTTGATCAACCTCTTCTTGGTCACCCAAAATCAGCAGGTACAGCCCCTAACTGATTTTTCTATAGGAGACATTATCCTTAATTATATACCTTAAATATCTTTAGACATCTTGAAGAAAAAGATAGCGATGTACGAACCAAGCACTTAGCTACTTTCTATCACATAGTAAAGCCTTAGCAAGGACGGGCCAACATTTAGCAGTGCTATGCTGAAAATTTGAAGAACCATTTTAACTTTAATCAAATTCAATCAAGAGAATATAGGCCAGAGTTATGAAACCAGTGTTAAGTTGTAAATCAAGTATATGTAGAAATTTTTAGCTTTTAAAAGCTGTCAGTTTCAGAAGAAAATTTAAAAAAAATGTCAATCATCATACCCGAAGAACCAAGAATCGACTGTTGGTGCCTTAGTTCTTAGGAATTTTGTGCCCTGTTTACTGTCTTGTAAGCCATTTAAAACGACCCATTATTCGTTTGTGTCGTTTGCGAAATATAAGAATTAGATTCCTTTGCACCTCTCACCAAAGTAGCACTCCAAGGCAAAGTCAGTTTCGTAATGGCCAAGAGTAGATAAAGCTCTGGAATTAAAGTTATATTAAAAACTAGGAAGCTCATATTTAATAGCATTCGAAATACAGATTTATTGCAACCCGATGCGAAATAAAGGTTAGCGTAAGAAGTATCAGCTTTCGGCGAGTGGGGTTTGCCATTGCTCTTGTACGGTGGCGGTTGTCTCTGATACCTATAGCTTTTAATGGCCGTGTATTCCTTCACAATCGAAAAAATACGCACAAAAATTGTCGGTAGATGGCTCTGAAATGTAAGTATCTTTAGTAATATTAGTTGCATATGACAATAGCACTAGCTATAGCTTATGTGAAAGTTGACATCCTAAGATTCATTTTGTAGAAAGTCATTATTTAACTTGCATTTTGAAAAGTTTTTTTTTCTTTTAAAAATGATTGGAAATATATTAAATATTTCTATTCAAAAAAAGTAAGATAGCTACTGAAAAAAATTATAAAGCTTACGCAGACGTTACTAGTGAACTAGACTAGTGATCAACATATTAAAGATAACTGGATGCACAATGTTTGGGTGCCACATGAAATAACAGCGAAAAATATAATCGGGCGAATTTTTATATGCGATTCATTGGTAAATCGGAATCAAATCGAACCCTTTCCTAAGCGAATAATAATTAATAACGAAGAGTGGATTACGTACCACAATAATATGCGAAAATATTCATGGACGAAGAAAGTTGAAGATCCGTAAAAGGTGGCAAAACAAGAATCGACATCAAGAAAGTGTCTGACGGGATATGAAGGGAATTGTTCATTACGGTCTTATACAACCTGGTCAAATAATTGAATCTGTTCACTACTGTCAACAGTAAACGAGATTAATGGAATCAATTCAATTAAAAAGGAATTGATCAAAAAGGTGTTGTGTTCCATACAACGCCAGACCACACGCATCTTTGATGACTCGACAGACAAGAGAACTTAACTGAAAAATGTTCTGGTTTAGTCTCAAATTATGTAGAGTGCAAATCGCACTTGGACAAGTTTTTCACTCAGAGATCTGAGAAGTTCTACACAGATGGAATAACGCCCTTACCCCAAAAATGACAAAAAGTCATCGATCAAAAATGCACACGTATTTGATTTAATGAAGTTTGTCTTAAAGATAAGAAAAAAGTGTTTCATTTTTGCGAAAACCTAAGCTTAACGAGCTGTTACTCCACTCAATATAATGGACAATTTTTAATTTTTGCTAAAATTTATTGCCGAACTTTTTCGAGATAAGCTCTTTAAATGTAAGATTATCATATGATTTTAATTTATCTGGCAATAAAATAATAATATTGAATACGATTTTGCTGATGTATAATTCGCTTTAAGTATGGTTGGAGAAAATCGGTTGCTACAGTTTTTTTTTATCATGAGCACCAAGGTTTCTATGTGAGAGGTACCTATAATGAAACTATTTTCAAAATGAAAGAAAGTTATCGAACGAAGTGGCGAATCTTAAATCGGATCATTCTATTAGTATACATAGAATGATCCGAAGCCTTAAATTTTACATAAAAATACTAGATTTCTTTTTACTTAAATTTCACATAAAAATACTAGATTTCTTTTTACTACAACTAATATTTCCCTCAACTTTGAATTCGTATTTCTAACGATTGGTTCAAGCTATACAGACTTTTAAAAGGAAGAGTCTTAAGAAGAATTAGATGGGTATATAGTCCCAGAGTGCTTTCTGGGAACTCTTGACGAATGTCGTAAGAAAATTAAAATGTCATGTGGCAAGAAATGTGGAAAAATGATTAGTAAGATAATATCCCCAAGCTGTGACAAGGGATAAACCACTTCTGACGAAAAACACTAAGACTCTCCATCCTGTATACGATTTTCCAAGAAATGAAGCGCTAACAAAATTTTTAAATCCTGCGTTCGAAGTATAAGATTTTAGCATCAATAACTCCCTATCCTTCGACTTCGCTTGAACGCCTAAGCCCCGACTAACCACGAAACACAGACAGATGAGCCTACTTGCGACCTAAAACCACGTGAAAACCAACCATTCGTCAACTCATCAGACCTCAAATCCTCAGTTAATCATGTCAACAAATTCCACCTTCTCCACGTGTCACGCCAAACTCGAAGCCGAACCAAAGTCATTAATCTTCTCACTTGATTTCCCTTTGAAGCCCACCCACACCCGGATCCGCCACACCGATACATCAGTGGGAAGCATCGATTTAAGAAATGTTCCCATAAATCCCGTGTGTAATTTTCCCTCTTCCCCGAATGGTTGTTAAATCAAATCCCCTCATATCACCCACTCTGCAGCTTGTGCACATTGGCCCTTATCACGGGTGCTCACACACTTCAAATTGCAGCGCTTCCTCTGTAAGTTCAACATTCAATAAGGATAATCAACGCATCGCTGAGCAGAAAATGCTCAAAGTGAAGGAACACGATTCAAGTGAGCACCGAGCGTAATAAACGCGTTCACGAAGGCGCCGGCACTGGGAGGATAGCTGCCAATAGCTGGCTGATTACAACTCATCTATGATACAGTGCGTCTTCTTCGAAGGTCGGCGTCAAAGGGTGAAAGGATGTGCCTCCTTCGTGGAAGAAAAAAACCAACAACACCCACAAATCAGCAAGTCAACCAGCTGACTTGCGGCATTGTTCTGCAAAGCCTCGGCTGAGCTCCCACCCACCCACAGACGCCCGCCCATCGCGATATATTGTAAAACTCAGTGAAGGGGAAGTTATGAACTTCGTAAGGCGAGGAAGACGAGCGGGAAAATTCTCAATAAAAATTTATGTGTGTAAAATTTTCTGGGGTTGTGTGTGTTTGCTGTGCACCTTCCCCACCAGCTGATGACCTTTCTGAGGCGTGGGTATGCGTCTCCGAATTTATTCCGCATTAAGATTTTATTGTTTCCCTCTTATTGGATATGTCCTTGCGGTCGTGCAAAGACACAGAGTGAAAGAGAGAGAGAGAGTCCTTCTCCTGGGCACCCGGGAAAGAGCATCTCGAGGAATAACAAAATCCTGCTGAGCATGGCAGAGAGACCCTTGAGGTTATTTGCGTTTGCGAAACGCTGAGTTTCGGAGGAGCGGCAGTCGTCTACTTTATCATATTTGATGTGCGCTCATGTTTATATCGTCAGACGGAGTGCGTTCGTCAGTGGGAGACGAAATATGTGAGATTAAATTTCCTGAGGGGAAATGAAGACTTCAATCTGTAGATACGTCCGTCCGTCCGTTCGTGCGGTCGTCGTATCTATGTGTCTTTCCAAATGTGAATGTATTTTTTTGTTTTCTTTTTTGTTGTCGAGTCATCCTTGACATTGATTTTGCGATTGCAGATTGAGATGGGAGAGGCTTGAGAGTAAATTTGCATATTTTTTGTGGGCGTTGGAAAGTTTCTGAGAAGTTCTCACTTGGGAAATGACTTGGTGAATACAAAAATTGTACGATTTTGTACAATTACAAAGTGAAGTCCGGATATAGGAATGAGATTTTCATACAAGTATATCGAATCAAAAATAAAAGTGATAGTTAAGGCTCAGCAAGTGAGAGTACTAAAACTGGATCGAAGCGAGTTATGCAGTGTCATACCGAGATGTCCAGTTTGATGAGCAAATGAATACAACATACTCTTATATATACTATTTTTCAATAAGAGGTGTTATTTTGAAATTCAAAGGAAAATGCCATTTTTTGAGATAAATGATCGGATATTTATTTCAATGTAAAGAGGAAGGTATGCCAATATTAATGGAAGACAGTATCAGTCAAATGGCCGCCTCGGCTACGCTTACAGAACCGTATTCCTTTCATGAAATTTTCTATCAACAAATCGCAAATTGGCTGCTGTATGCCCTCAATAGCTTCACGAGTTTCTTTGAGGTGTTGAACCGACGCTGGGCTGTTGTCCTAGAACTTATGTTTCACGTAGCTTCAAAGGAAGAAGTCGCAAGATCTCGGTGGACAATTGTGAGAGATAACATGGTCTGGAAACGTTTCCCGTAAAAGATCGATGGCTTCGACGGCGACGACGTAGCGCCGTCTTGTTGAAAGTAAACGTTGTCCAGATCAATACCATCCAGTTCCGGGAATAAAAAATCATTAATCATCTCTCGATAGCGCAATCAATTGACCGTAACTGTTGCTCCAGCCTCATTTTCAAAAAATGAATGTTCAATGACCCCGCCGGACCATAAACCGCAAACAATTACACGTTGAGGATGGAGAGACTTTTCAACAATAAATCTTGCGTTTTCCGAGCCCTATATGCAACATTTTTGTTTACTGTCGTAGCCACCGAAGTGGAAATGGGCCTCATCAGTCAAGATGATTTCGATTAAATTCCGGATCATTTTCATGCATTTCAAGGGCTTAATCAGCAAAGATACGACGTTGTTGACGATCAACTGGCTTGAGTTTCCGTGTTAACAGAACTTTATAAGCCTTAAGAATCAAGTCTTTATGCAAAATACGGTGTAATGACGTTTGTGGAATGCCCAATACAAAAGAACGACGAAGTATGGATAAACCTGGATTTTCTTCAACACTTTGGGCTACACCAACAATATTTTCAGTTTTTTCTGAGCGACGTGCACGGATTTTCTTCTTCACATCACTAACTTGTCGCAACAGCTCGGATTTTTCCACCAATTTCTGTATTGCGGTCCGACAAAGTGATTCACGACTGTCAAAAAATGTTTTAGTTTTACGAACCGTCTCTGTCAAATTTTCACCATGTTTATATGTAGTGAATTTTAATATTTTCAGTGTGTTGTTGAAGCGTGTATTGTTCCATTTTTTTAAATAGCGATATTTCTACTTATCAAAGGTCCAAAAATACAGCTTCACAAGTGCCATCTACCGAAATAGCGGCCTATTCAAAATAACACCTCTTATTGGAAAACCATATGGTATCTATAAGTCCTCTACCGTATATAGTGCCACTACAGTACAGACTGGAGCCAGTTGTATGGGAAACATGCTCAAACGTCTAAATTGAAAATACAAGTCTGACATAAATGAATAGTATGGTTAGAAAGAAGACAAAATTCCTCCTAATAGTCGTAGAATACCGACAAAAATTTCGATTTTGTTTTAATTAGTTTTAAATATATTTCTTTACAGTTTTTTATGGCCAACAAGCAAAATAAATTTCATACTTTTATCTTTTAGAGTTTAGCCTACTAAGCCTGCAACCCCCAACGCTTTGAAAATTTAACAAATTAAAGAGAAATTTAACTTCTCCCTAACTCTTCTTCTTTTTAGGTTGTGGAAGGATTTTTAATAAGTTTGTTGATCCACTTAGGTTTGGCTGCCCGCATAGCTACTGCCATTAAGAAAGATGTCATTTAAAAAAAAAAATCTGAATTCATGTTAAGGATTTATGAAATTTTAGCAGTAAAAAGGAAACAAAGGATAATGCTCAACTAATCCCCGTCACACTGCAACCAAACTGCCATTCAAATTTCCGACCTGCAACAAATTTTCTCAAAAAACATAACCGTCACCATTATTCCCTCGATGGTTGACATGTTGCACATAAAACCAAAATTATAATCCCACCTTTTCGGCAGAACATAATCCACCAGAGTACTTCATAAATAAGTCCTCGATCTTCATACGCACCGCCCCCGTAAATAACCACCGACGGTTGTTTTACGAGACGCGAGGACCCCCCGTGGGAGGCCGGATAATGAATCGTAAGAAAATTTACGAGTATTACCGACTAATTAATTATACAGCCACAAGTTGGTGTGCAATATTGAATTTTATTGCCTTACCGTCAACGGCGAGGGTCTTAAGGTGGCCGCCTTTGTTTTTCTTTTCGATGTATGTGTGTCTTTTGTTTCCTAAAACACAGCAACTTACTCAGAATTGGATTTATCGGAAAGCAATTTGGATAGTTAGTTCTGGGGAAAACTTTTGTATTCACTAAACCTCGGGAATATTGACTATGGACTTTGGGGTGAGGGATGGGTGATGACTTTGATGAAAGTTTCGTGTGGTGCAAGCAGGGAGATAAGTGAATGAGCAAACGGATAAATGAATGAACAAATTGGCATTAATTTTTATTCGCTTACACGTTCAAACAACACAAGAGTTGTTTTCTTGCTTACGGTGGGAAAACGTGGTGGGGTTACTTATACCACAAATCAAAGGTTCGGAGAAGTTCTCAGAGAAACTTTGAAAAAGTGCAGTCTAAGCCCTTGGAGTCTAATGAAAAAAAAGAATACATTGATGGCTTTAACATTTAAAACTTAAGAGTAACAAACAACTAAAAACAATTTTGCTATTCCTTAAACACATTTTTTGGTTTTAAAAGTAAACATGGAAGTAGTAAATGGCGGGCAAGACATACACAAAAGGAGGATTTCATTCTTCCAACAGAAATTCTGCCCAAATTCCAAGAAAAAATATGCTGAAGGACGACAAGACCTTAGTTTTAAGTTCGATTTGGAAAAACAAAACATGGGCAAAATATTAGAGGAATCGATTTGGAAAAACAAAACATGGGCAGAATATTAGACGATGTCGAATCACATCAGTTGTAAGGAAAACGAGACTAGGGTTTGAGAAGATATGGAGAAAGGTCTACGAAAAGTAAAAAATAGGATCTGAAATTGTTGGTGTTCTTAGCTTATAAATTTTCTCTAGGCCCCTAGAAAAGGTAATTCAAAATATTAATTCATTAAATCGTTTGCTGAGTTTTTGTGTGTAATCCTAGTTACGTACAGGACATTAATGATTACCTCTCATCAAAGATGGAAAAAATTATTACATTATTTATTAAAATGTCAGAGAAGAATTGACTGCAAGTCGAGGGTCATTACTTTTGTTTTTTTTTTTTTGGTAAAGATGAAAGCAAAATCAAAAAGTTTTTATTGCAACAGATCAACTCATAAAGAGCGATAGTCCGTGCAATACTTTAAATTAACGCATATGATTGACAGATCTTGCTTTCTGAAAAATTACTTTTTGAAAAATTACAAGAGTTTTTGTAAAAGGAAAATTAAAATAAGTGTGCGGAAATTAAAATTGCGTAGTCGGTTAAACTCGCAGTTCGTTAACAGAATGTTTACATCTATATTTCAGTGTTTAGTGCAATTAGCTTGGCCGCCAAAGTGCGGGAGTTATTTTTTTCTTTTTCTTAAACTTGCAAAAATAGATTTCGGTTGGAAAAATAAAAATCTAGTGCACGGTACTGAGAGTAACAGAGTTTCATTTTCAACAGCTTTCGTGTCATTTTCAACAGCTAAGGGTCTATAACAAAGCCTATAGAAACTTGCCCATTCTCAAAGAACTAACTTTTGGAAATCCAAGACTACAAATCAAGGTTTGACCTTAGTACTTAGGCATCTCAGATTTGAATGAATCTGAACTGAAACAAAAGGATTAAGAACGCGGAACTATTTAATTCGAATGCATTGTAAACAACTTGCAAAAATCACAGGAGTTATGTTATGTAGGAGGCACAACATCAGGGCTTTTTAGGTAATACTTTTAGGAATATGGACTTCGATTTTTAGATAAGAATAAATTTCGATTTATTAAAAGAAATTTGGATGACATGAATTTCAGCACAGATAAAAGTGTATAGAATGCCACTACAAAAAACAAATGCTTAAGTTAATCATATAAAAAATGCAATGAGGAGAACAATGAGAAAATAAGAGAAAAAAACAAAAAGAAAAACTAGATAATAAACTACACACCAAATCTCTGAGCAAAGACTCATTAAGTGTAATTACATTTAACAATACAAAACGGAGAGCGAAAAACTAATAACTTGGTGAAAATATTGAAGTAAGAGAGATTAAAGTTTCACAATCTAAAAGTACCAACCAAAATGTTTAAATAGTTGCCACATAAATTATGACTAGAAATAATACGTACACTACTACTACCAGACCTTATGGAGAACGTTTACAACTTGAAGCAATGCAAGTGATTAACAGGAAGAGTTTTTAATTAACAGAACAGGGGGTAACAAGATTATCTACTATGTTTACGGTAATGACCTGTTTGAGATTTACTCAAACCAATACAGCACCTTGGTATGCATTAGCTGGAACGGCGTGAGTAGAGACAGCGCTTTGGTACAAGGTGGAATCTGAGACTTATAAGAAAATAAAGCGACTTGTGATATTTAAATTAAGGTCAACAAAACAAATCAAACCAAATGATTTTATTTGCTTTTAAAATGCCAAATAAGTGTTTTTCACTGCAAAAAGAGCGCCAAGGAAAACAAAGAAACTTAAAAAGCAGTCTTTTGCAACAGTTTTTGGAAGCATGAAAAAGCCTTCGACATAATCTGAAAAAAGAAATACTCCATCATCCATCGTCCTTCGTCCGGTGTCTATCGTCCATAGTGCTTCATCGTCCCATTCCATCGACCTCAAATACATTCATCCGTATCCCTTTTTATGACTACACAGCCACATAGCCACACAGCCACACTACCACCCACGAAAAGAAGCGAACTTATAATTCTTATAATGATAATAAAATATTAACCGAATCGCCCCGAGTATGAGTTGATGAATATCCATCCAAGCCCATTCGCCATTAAGTGCCATCTACTTAGGATTCAATGAATTGAACTTCCCATTGTAATAAACTTTCCTCCCGTTCGGTTATCCTTGCTCCTGCATCAATGACACAAAAGGATGAGGAACTTTCATAATTTCGGGCATCTGCTCACATGCAAGCCACGTAGATACTTGACTCGTCGTCTCACCTCCCGCCGGCCGTACCAAATCAACTTTGCTACTTCTGACAAATTGAATAACTACACATACTCACGTACGTTCGTAAAAAAAAACAACCCCAGACAGTGGTTAGCCACACCTTTTAAGACGTCGTAAATTATCAGGCTGCTGGTGTGGACTGCGGAATTTACCGCGTGCTAAAAATGACGAGGTAAGTGAAAAACCGTAGCCATGAATTTTTGTTTTTTTGAAAAACTTTACACACACGTTGGTTGAGAATTCATGACTCCTGATGAGAGGCAGAGAGCAGCGCTGCAGAGACGCACCGGCGGCGTGGTGTTCTTAGTAATTAGCAGGCTTATTATGTTTGGTGTCGACGCATAGATGGCGTGCAGAAATGGAGTGTTTATTGTACCGCTTTCCGTCTCCAGCCGCTTCAGCGAGCATGTGGTGAGTTCACCGGAGCAGCTCTGAATTTAGCTACGGTCTAAGCGAATTAGCAATTCAAGCCCAGTAGGGCGAGAGTCCTGTCGGTGGGCGGAAGCCACCCTCTCGACTGCAGGGGGTAAAAACCAAAACGAATAGAACTCAACCACAGGAGCAATTTTTCGCCCTCTTTGCGTCCGTCCATGGCTCGGTGGTTATTTAAATCGCCCGCGGGGTACTTCGGTGGATTTTTATGTGCTCTCGCCCGTGGGCGGAACCATTTCGACATCCCGTGCGCATACATTAATCCTGTAAATGCCTGCTTTAGGGTGATCTTTATGGCCGGTGGAGCTAATTAAATTTGCACCGCAGAAATCCTTTAATGAGCCTTTGGTAGGGAGTCGGGCTGTGGCGAGTATTTGTGTTTGGTGTTTGGTAACCGAAGATGAGGTTTGATTGTTCAATAGCGCGAATCGTGGGGTAATTAAGACGAAGGCGCTGTACTTCGAGGGATAAGTGAAAGCCGCGCTTTGGCGCGGGGTTTGTTCGCGAGGAAAACCGCCTCGCCGGTGCTTTGGATGCAATCAAATGGAGTACTTAGAACAATTGAATGGGCTTTAAAGGCATAATACCGAAGAGCGAAATTCTATTTACAGAAGCCAAGTTTGTGGTGTGTTAATCTGAGTTGGTGCTAAAGGCCTAACCTAACCGCATGTGTATGCTTAACGTTGAAATGCCTGTGACTGATTCCTAGGACGAATACAGGAGAAATATTTTCCAAATCTTACTTAAGGCTTGTTAGCTTGACTGACATAAAAGTTTGATGCAAAAAATCGCAAATTCTCGTCATTTGCGGGGGGTTTTATTTTTCTGCTTTAATTTGAAGAAATCTGCGGCTGAGGCTCATCAAATGCTCTCAAATACCTATGGTTAGGCCGCTATTAGTGAAAGAATGTGCCGAGAGTGGTTTCAAAGCTTCAAGAACGGTGATTTTTACGTCGAAGACCGGCAGAGCGGTGGAGAGAGAAGGTTTTCGAAGATGCGTAAACTACTAGTGAGACTAATGGATAAATGGAGACAAGATAATAGAGGCAATGTCATTTGAATATGATCGGGCTTCATATAACTTTCCAAAGATGTAGAAAGCTAGGCCTAATAGTGTCAGCCCTTCTTACACAAGATACTGTGTATATCTTGTGATGTGACGATATACACAGTATATTGCTTAATTTACTAGTTCTGATGATAAAATACCTTTTAAAAGCTTATTTATCAGCAATTTAGCTGCCCACTATACCTGTACAATGGAAGCGAAGTATAATTATGAGCTGATTTAAAATACTTCAGCTGCAAATTAAAACATTGTTAATGTGTTATTGTGATATTTGAAGAACTGTAAATAGCTCGAATAAATGTGAAATAGAAATACAGTGGCCCAAATAAATATACATACAAGGATAGAATTGAGTCCAAAGCAGTGGAAATTTTTATCAATCCGTTTGGCAGAAATTATTTACAGTGAGAATAAAAAAGAAAAAAACAATTTTTAAACACAAAAAAGTATACATACCCGGCAGATGTAATTAGGAACAAGTAAGTTAAAATTAAGTTTAGTCCAGATTTTGTTAGTTTTTACTTATCAGTATTCTTTCATATTAGCTTCCCTACTTTCAAGAACAGCTTGGAACCATAGAAAAACCAAGGTTCCTTGTAGTTTCTGTTGAGATTTTGCGCCATTTTCAAGAAAGTGGACTTTTTCAGGCCCCCCCCCCTTTGTACTTATTTTCCTATTTCTAATACGACCGTCTAGCTCTTCCCAAAGAAGTTCAATAGAGAGAGAAGAAGAAGTTGAAATCGGAGAGCTTAGATAATTGTAGGGAAGTCAAAGCCGTACAATATCTGCAGTATGCTATGGATCGTGATCTTGTTGAAAATATCGCCCTTGGGATAACCGCAATTTTGCTGCAGTAGCGTCTAAATTATCTTTAAGGAACAGTAGTTGCATAATGTGATCCATATTTCCCTCAATGAAATGTAGATTCCCCACACAAGCCCTTCACATGCATCCCCACACCAATACGGCGCAGCTACCATGTTTTCGGAAATGTTCCTTATTTTACTTTCCCCAGACGCTGATTTGGCCATCACTTTCGCACAACTTGAGCTTCCTTTCGTCACTGAATATCACGTTTAGTCAAAAAAAAAAGTTATTTTGCAATGCATCCCCACATTGCGGCTAAGCACAATTGACAGCTTAGTCAAGAATCAAAAAAAAAACTAGATAAAAAAGAAGAACTAAGAAACTAAACTAATGAAGTTTCTTAGTTTAGCTTTATGTGAAACCGTAGTAGTTTGCTTTTGTAAAAGACAAAAATGAGGTTGGAGTAGTTGTTAAATACAAAACTAATACCTAGAAATAAATCCCTCATAATATCTTCTCCACATGAATTCATATATCATATTTTCTCAATCCTCTCATTCAGAAAAACAAACTCCAGTTTTACTAATCTTCTTAACATCGTAGTTTTGACGACACAGAGGAGCACTGCATTTCTCTTGCATTTTTCTGGATTAAGTTGAATCATCAATTTCATAAACTCCTCCTGTTCTATGTAACAAAATAATGGGAGAAAATCTATGGAGCGTTTTTATGGCAACAAAATAAATTCAAACCTATACAGAAACATAAAAGTGGGTAACGAAAATGTTTCTAAGTTAGTTCAGGTAATCGCCTTTCTCGTTGTTATGCTCATATGCTAAGAAATAATCTCAAAATTGTTTTGAAAAGATGAAAAGAAGAGAAACAGATGTGTGAATTGATAAAGACAAGGGAAACAGATTTAAGAGGGGAGTTTATAAGAAGAATTGGTGTCTGTCGTTCTGGAAACAACTGAGTTATGAATTGGATGCCACTCTTTGTTCTGCGGCAAAAGGAATGCAATTGTGAATTCTTTTGATGTCTAGTACCACACATTTAACAATAAAAATAGCAATCCGTAAGTAGTCCAGAGTGATATAGTAAATCACACTACTACGCAGAAGGTTTGAATTTTCCCAACCGTCTAGACTACGTACATCATCATTATTGGCGTAATAGCCCACGAAGGGCCAGAGCCTAGCTTTTCGCGCCTCCACTGTGTTGTGAGCGTTATCATTTTGACACATGTGGAGGGGATCTACAGTTTATTGGCGGGTCCGAACGGCGAATTGCGAAAGCTTTCCGTGACAGAAGTACTAGAGGGTTGTCAGTCGTTCGCTTAAAATTGTTTGTGGTGTTTTTTCCCTGAGCTGTATTCGAACCCGGGTACACTCGCTTAACAGTCCGACGCACTAACGATTAATTCATGGCACCCACCTTGGCTACGTACAGTCCAGATTATTAAGAAGAAAAGAGAAAAAATAAGGTTGTGGGAAGGACAGCCCTATACCTGAAGCTTTAGTCTTAAAATACTGCTTCAGGATCAGCGACTCAATCCTACATTAATCAAAATGCATGTGCTTACATGCTGTAAGGTAGAAATCATGGTTATAATAGTCACTGATGCAATGCTGTAACATCCGATGTGGCAGTTAAAAAAAATGCATAGCAAATGATTCCTGGAAGTTTCGTCGCATAAAAGATCTTTCGATCATTCGCCGTCGTTTTTTTAAAAGAATGCTGCTTCTAAGAAGCATTTACACCGTGCAAAAGTCCTTACAACAAATTTGAAGCTTTCCTGTTTAAATTTTTTTATAGTAAAGGCATTGAGGAGAACTGTATGTGTCCGATTCTGTCTACAGCATGCTTCAAAGAAGGGTACAAATACAATTGGTAATTTAACTGCTTTCATCTGCAAATTAATTAAAATTGACTCTTTAAGCTCAGGCACAAAATTCGGGGAAACATTGCAATTCTACTACGAACTTCAGACGATGTAAACTATAGAAAACAGCCACTCTGTCGTTGCCTGCATCATCGTTCATAAACAGCGTTTCAGTTAGAACGGAGAACGCAAGCCCCCGGACCGCCCACTCATCATCAACAATAATTCCGTTTCTGCTATTCCAAAAAAGATATTTATTCAAATAATTTCCTACACCGTTTTTATGTCACACCTTTCTCATTTTCGCTTTTGACAGGGAAACCAATAAACCTCAAAGACGAAAGAAGCAACAAAAAAACACAATAAACAGCAGCAAGTCCACCCCTTCGAATAATAACGAAAGGTGTGGCGTTTCTACGTCGTCCCTCCTCACAAGTAGACCGTAATTTTCTTTTCTTTTGAGAAGCCAAAAAAAATGAGGAAAACTACTCATTCTCGTTATCCTTGTGTTTTTTTTGATGAGAGCACCTAAATGCAAATAAAAACATGAAAACAATATGATTAAGCATAAGGCCTGATCGATCATGTTCTTCTGTCTTTGTATCCTTTCGTCCTTTTATTTTCTTTTCTTTTTGGAATTCCTTCTAAAGGAATTCAAATTACAATTTTCATATCCTGTCGTTCTTCTTTCGTACATCTGTCAGAAGATTGATTTCTATCTGTAATCCTTGTTTGATATCTTTGTACGGAAAGGGTGCCCTTTTGGTCCTTTGGAGAGCGATAGGCTTCCTTCGTTTTTTTTGTTTTATTGTAATCCAACTCATGTAGTTTCAATCAAGGTTTTAGGAAGAGACTTCGAGATGAACGGAAATTGAAGGGGGTCATGGCCGGTAGCGCACAAAGGTGTTTCGGGTTTTCATTTTTGAATCCTATTTTGGTTATTGTGATCACGTGGATTTTCTTTTGTCTTAAACAGGATTGTAATCTTTGCCGTGATCTTTAATCTTTATTAAAAAAAAAGGGAGTAATTGGAGTGTCAATAATGTGGTGATAAAATGTATAAATTGTCTTCTTAATGTAAAAATGTAGGTTCAAGAATTCAGCTACATTTATAAAAAGAAAAAAAAGTTTTCTCATCATGAGCAACTATTGGTTGTTAATTCATTCTGAACTGTAGTCACTAGTGGACTGTAGTTTTATTACTGCAATGAACCAAATAATAATTTAATTTCTTGCCAGAAGTGCTGAAACTGAAGTGACTTTATTTCAAAACTGTATGTCTCATATTTTAGAAGGTATTTAAAAAAAGAACTGCTTCAACTGCGTCAAAAAAAAACCCTTCCGAGGAACAGATAAAGAATATACTGACCATACAATATAAACTCTGTGGATTAATGGACCAGCGATTGTAACATCCTTTTTTCCACCGTCGACTATAATGTGTGTGGGGCGGCGTAACAGCCCGTTGAGAGCCAGAGCCTAGCTTTTTCGCGCCTCCACTGTGTTGTGCGCGTTATAATTTTGTCACATGTGGAGGGGACCTACTGTTTAATGCCGGTTCCGAACGGCGAATTGCGAAAGCTTTTCATGACAGAAGTACTCCAGGAAGGTTGTCAGTCGTTCGCTGGAGGTGGGGCCGTGAAAAATGTTTGTGGTGTTATTTTTTCCCCGAGCTGGATTCGAACCCGGGTACTCTCGCTCAACAGTCCGACGCACTAACCGATCGAGCCAACGGCGCCCACTATAATGACCATCTGTTAAAACAATGGTGGACAATTGTACTGAAGAATTGTTGCTTGTTGCAAAGGCAAGCACACTTCACTCAGTTTCTGAAAAACATTAAAAACTTTACTTATTTTGTACTTCAAGAACTCCAGTTAATTACAACTTCTACTAAATCTTCATTCAGATGGAATAAAATGCACATCCCAAATTTGCCAGTAAACTTTTGCCACAAAATGTCCACTACGAATAAGTATCAAAGAGTGCTGATGGCAAAGTTTTGCGAGGAGTTCCTAAAAAAACAGCATAACTTAAATCATTCTTCTTTTTAATTATGAACAATTTCTCTGAAGCCAACTGGTCTCCACAGCTTCCTCTACATGGTCTCTTGTGGAAGTACTTAAACTGAAAACCCATTGACTGCAGAAGAATTTTTGTTTTTTTTTTTTTGTGAATAAGTTTCACTCTGTGCAAGTAAGAGCTAACTTTAAGATTAAACGAACTCTCGGGTTTCCAGCAAACTGAGATAAAGCTTCTTTAACTCGCATAATCGTAGACAACTTCCGGGAAAACATAACAAGATCAGTTAACCACTGAGATAAATTTTAATTTTGTTGCTTTGAAAATGACTCCTTTCAGGGCTTCATATTTTCTCTCAAAATTACACATCCTGAACCGCATTTAGAGCATCCAGTTTCATGCATAACAAATTTACGTTTATTGTGATGTTCCTGTTCCCCGGAAAAACCAGCGCAACAAAAGTACCTCGCATAAAACGTAATTTTGTTTGCATCTTCACTTCGAGTCATAAAAGATACAAATTCGATGCAAACGTTAACACTTTACGCCAATGGCTTCATAATTTTTACAAAAATAACACACGTGCAGTTCTTTTTTCCCCAAAGGCAAAGCAAAAAGGATTCTCATGATCCCATTACATGACCTTTAGTACTTGCCAATGGGGATGAAATTCACCCCCTTAAATGGAAGGAGGAGACGAGACAATATCCGGCGATCATTCGATTGAATTTTAAGGTGAGACATAAAATGAAAGAATAGAAGCAAATAACGTTGCCCACACCTGGAAACGGAGGAGAACCTTTTTGATGCGTGAAATCGACATCCAGACGGCACATGCAATTTTTTTTTTCATTCAACAGGATGGCGACATATTTGTGTCATTTTCCAACAAGGGTTGAATTTCAAATTCGAGTTCGATGTCTGCGAAAAGCTGAGCGAATAAATTCAATTACGATGACGGAATTTAAGAAAGGTTTTTGGCTCGCGGATTTATTTTTTGCACTCGGAAAGTATTGAATTCGAGTAAAGAGAACTCGAGGTAATTGGCTTTTTGGTTACGACCTTGACTATCACATGGTGAGGGATGTGGACACGCGGGACTTACGAAGAGGTATCTATCTTGGAAGAAAATACTTAAGTGAAATAGAAGGCACAGTGAAAAACAAAAGGTGATACTGCGATACTCTCTACATACAGTGTTTGCCACGTTTTCGAAAGGCTCACTATCAAACGTCTTATGAGGTACAAAGTGACAATCAACCACTGCATTTTAATAAAATTTGTTCAATCTATCTGAACAAGACAATACACAAAGACCTTTTCTAGATGAATCCTGGTCAATCAGAAATGGTAAGAATCAGGACCATACTTGCCTAAAACGTGACTATAAGTATATTTTGGCCAGTGATATGTGAAGAGGGCTACTTAGTTCAGGTCTATATGAATTCATAATTCATAGCTTGAATTAGGCTTAAAGTAAGTTTAAATTTATCGCAAACTGCACTTTAATCTGTTACTACACTGTAAATTAACGTTTCGAGGTAACCAACACAAAACTAAGCCAAAGCCCCTCGTAACAGATTCTGGATATCACTACTTCATATATCATATTTTCCCAATCCTCTCATTCAGAAAAACAAACTCCAGTTTTACTAATCGTCTTAACATTGTAGCTTTGACGACACAGGAGAGCAGTGCATTTATCTTGCATTTTTCTGGATTACATGGAATCCTCAATTTCATAAACTCCTCAAATTTATGTTCTCTGTAACAAAATAATGGGAGAAAATCCATGGAGTGTTTTTATGGGAACAAATTAAATTCAAAGCTATACAGAAACATAAAAGTGGGTAACAAAAATGTAGCTTGTCCAGATTTATGCTAGTTGTATTTAAGCTAGTCCAGATAATAACCTTTTTCGTTGTAATGCTCATACGTTAACAAATAATCTCAAAATTATTTTGAAAAGACGAAAAGAAGAGAAACAGATGTTAGGAGTTGGTTAAGGCTAACAAAAGTTTATAAGAAGAGACGTGGTCTTTCGTTCTAGAAACAATTGCGTTATGTATTGGATGTGATTCTTCTTGTTAACGCTAAAGACATGTAATAGTGAATACTCTTTTTGACCCATAATACCTCAAATAAGTCATAGCAATAATGAACTTAGTATCTACTGTAAGGTCATCGACTAAAACGCAACGTGTGTTTAATTTTCGACCGTTTTATTGCAACTGATCATCGTTTTATTTTTGCAAAAGTACACTTAACAGAAAGTACTTAGCGTAGAAAACGCTTACTTGACTAAAGTTATGATCATTCGACATCATATTATAATACTTTATATAATTAAAACAATGATTGTGTGGGTGCATCTAAAGTGTATACCGGGTGTAGCGATTTTTAAGTTATTTAAATTACTTTTTTTTTGTTTAAAAGTGATCTCCTACACTACATACATATCAGTAGTTCACAAAAATATAGACTGAGAAAAGAAGAAAAAACAGTCCAGTGATGCAGCAGCCTTTCATAAGAGAAGTCGATATAAAAGAGCACCACCTCCTACTATTTTATCAGATTGCAATAATGAATCAATATCAATCGTCAGATCTGACATCGTTCACTCTGTTAATATAGACGGAGCTTGCTCTGTAAAAACATAGAAATAAGTTTTTAAATATCTTTGAACATGCTAAGAAGGCACTGTATCACTTAGCTACAATAAATAAATGAAAACAATTCATTTCCGTATTAACTATGAACAAAAGGCAAAAAAAAGTTGCACATGTTGTGATAGGAAAAGGACAACACATTTTTCCATTTTTGAAGTTCCAAGTTAACCAAAGGAAGACAAAAATATTAAATTTCTCAAATTTTGAAGGTTAAATAAATGTATAGATGAGCATAGCGCAAAGTTGGACAAATTGGATCGAAAAATTGGCACCCAGAATTTCATGTCATCTGAAACAGTTTTGAAAGTGGCATTTGTGTTTCTCAAAATTTCACCACCAGCGGTTCGTTCTTAATTCTGTTTTTGACATTTCAAAAGTGTTTATATGACCCGCTTCTTAATCTTCTGAGTGTTGCAACTACAAATCCTTGCAGATCTAACAGCCGTCTGACCTTCAAGTAGAAAAATGTTCAAGCGTTTGTAACTACGTCAAAAATAGTAGAATCCCACTTAATTGGAATTTCTAAATGACTAAAATAATTTTCCACTTCAGCTATCTCCCATGTTAGCCGCTGGGGTTTTGTTAAGGCTCTAAAACAATCTAGCAATTTCTGAGAAAGACATGATTTAATCTTAATCGACTTTCTATAAGCAATAACAACATACATAAGTTCGAGCCAAAAATTCAGTAAACGTTGACAAAATTGATCAGAGCCATATTTATTAAAAAGAAGAAGTAAAAAAACGTGCGTCCACTTGAAACTTAAATGTAATTTTAGACTCAGTTTTGTAAGAATAAATGAAATGAAAAAGATAAAAATAAAATGTGCTAGGCAATGCACCGGTGCCACTTCAATTGCACAAAAATTTCCCCGACTATGTTTGCCTAGAGTTGTTGGCTGAATCTCACATTGATGGATTGTCATAAAAAATTTAAGCCATCTATATTTTTTTAATCTCTTCAAACAACTCTCGAAAAGCAACTCAAATTAATTTTGATCAAACCACTTCATTCCTCTCCACGAAACAAATAAATCGCAATTACAAAGTGCACCCAAAATAATATGAACAACTTTTCCAATAGTACGTCAGTTTCCGCTCCACTCAAACTGATGGCCGGAAACGAATCTCCATTTTGCTGAAGTTGGTTGCAAGGACACTCAAATACACAAAGGTTTTCAAATTAGAAACACAAAATGATGACACGATACAATGACTTTGGATAAATATAGAGTTTGAGTTTTTGTCAAACTTAAGTTTTGCACAAAAACAAATTATTGCCGCGAAATTGATTTCGTTTGAAAAAATCAATACGTTTGATGCCACGAAACACCAACATGTAGTTTTAGAGAGCAATAAAATCAAACAAAAATAGATTTTAATTTTATTCCTCCTCTCGACACACCAGCTGCGGCTGTTTGCATAAATTGGGGTGAAGACCGAGAGGGAAGGTCGCTCTATGTTGGGTGTGTGTTGGGTATCAAAGTGAAGGGTACGTTAAAGGTGACTATTATTTAGTCACCTTGAATTTAAATGGATTGAAGTTCAAGCAAAGCTGCATGTTGGGTAAACAGCGTGTGTGACAAGGAAAGTTGCAGGAGATTGAGGTTTAGCAAAATCTTGGCAACTTCATTTAAATTTGATTTACTGAAAACATTTTCTGAGACCAAGACTTTTTCGAGCTAGTTTGGAAGATCTTAAGGTCACTGTGGCATATTATTTCTTTTTTCTAATTTGTCCAAGTTTCGACACAGCCCTCTCAAATATACTTCTAATTCTTCTCCTTCAAGCTGAAACATAAATCAGAATCGAGAAACATGCAAATGCACAAAGTTTGATGCACAAAGTCTCTTTCCATTTGGCATCAACGAATATGACGAAGGAATTGTATATGGCCTTCAATACCTACGATCCCATTCCATCAATTGGTTACGTTGTATTCAACTGAATTTCTTGGTCATGAACTAAAGACACAAGTCAGCTTTAACTCTCTTTCTTGAAATTCTACAAAAATTCACCGACCATACGAACCGGCCACTAACGTCCCACAGATAAACGCATCAAATAAAATTTGCAGTCTTCCTGGAACTATACAACTTTTCAAACGAATGTAGATCAGCAATTTAATCTTTTTGCTACCTAAAAATGTCAGAAGCACATATTTATCGCACGACATCTCTGAGCCAAGTCACCCAAAAGAAATTGTGAAGCAATTTATGCGGCTTCACTTCCACGACAACCTTAGTTTTAATTCTAAAGAAGTTCTCTGCACACGTCCTTCACAAAAGTATTTAAAAAAGAAAAACTCACTAGAAAAAAAAATTCAGATTTTTGTAGAGCACTTGAGTAAGGAAGGAATGCATCGATTCGTTTGTTTGTGTTGAAGGCACATCGAAGCGTGCTCTGCGAGGCTGACTTAGCCGAATGTCAAGTTCAGCGGTGAGTTGCCTTGAATGTTGGAAAAAAATGAGTGTGTGATTTTTTTCCCAGAATATGTCGTTTTGTGTTAGTTTGCGATTCTCATGAAAAACATCATAGAAAATTCAATTCAATTGACCTCACACATTGATGTATGTAGGCGGAGAGCACTTTTTATTGCAGATAGTGTTGTGCCTAAATGTCTAACAAAAGAGCCTTTTACAAAACAATTTCAATAAATAAATAGCAATAATTACAGCCCTCCAAATTTAATACAAGTCTTAATTAAACTTTTGTTTCTAAGTTTAGAAAATCTTAATTTTTTGTAGTTTATTTTGAAACTCGACTTGGGCACTTCTGAATCACTGACAATTCGTTTCGTCAACTAGTTTTTTGTATGAACTGAACGTTTTTTTTTTTGGTTCTTCAATCTTTATGTTTTGATATTTGCACTAGGGTTCTGTTGTATCAGGAATGGATGTTGTGCATTCACAATGGCGGGAATTCATAAACAGTTACTTTTGCTGCTTTTATTTGCTCATTTTACTCATTTTACTTCCAAACATGATACATGATACAGTGGATACATGATACCAAAAAAGTGCAAATTCTGAAAAGAAATTTTGGTTAAAATTGTACGCCAACAAATTTGTAGTTTTGTTGCCTTGTACAATAGACAAAGATCAATTAAATTTTTATCAAAATTGTTCCGAAGACCACAGTATGCCAATGATTTTTGCATTTGCTTATTATTTGGTAAAAAAAAACTTAGCTAAACACATTTTGAAATTTTGGTACACTTAGGCCAAGGTAGGCACATTGTGCTGCCAACCATCTTTTGGGTTCCCAAAAATGAATGAACTGGCTGGTTTGATCTTACACCGCTTGTTTACTAATTCTAATTGACTTCTGGAGCTTGTGTGTAACTCTGTGGCCATCAGAACTAACAACTTTAGTCATTTCTTAAGATTTTTACAAAACAAGTTTTAGGTTTAAAATCGTTCTTTGAAAATCATAAAGTAGCGTAAATTGTATTGACTAAGCTTTACTAAGCTCAATTTCCTTTCAAACTTGTCTAAAATAATAATGCTGTTTCAAATTCTTTGAGAAATAACAGAAATAGTCTCAATTTCGTTTTAACTCGGCTTAAGCGATTATTCCTTGTGGCTACAGAACTTTTAAGGCGTACATGCATAATTTTACTATCCTGGACGTACTCTACTTTTGCGTAATTGACTTATCTTTTATTCTAAAGGAAAGCTGCTTAAACTTTCAATACCATCAATTTTTTATGGTAATAAATAGGGCTAGCATAAGCCCTATGTCTATCGTTTTTTACCCACAATCAACTCCTGGATTTTTTGATCCATTAACAAGAAATGTTACTAACCATTTTCAAAGCCGACTCAAAAACATGTATTAAAAAACGATAGCTGAGCAAAGAGGTAAAATATTATGGCTTGAACTCCCTTTTCTGAAGCTCGCTGAAACTGAACTGAAACTGATTGCAGATCTAAAATGTTAAGGCATAATTTAAATCCTTTATTTGCCACCATAACCAACGAATTTAAATTTTTTCACAAAATATTTGTTTGTGATCCTAAAGCTGCGAGTCGTAATACAACACTCTCAAACTCATATCGACCTTAACAGAGAAATGAGAAAGCATTGAAGATAAATTCTTTTATGTAAAAAAGATGTGCAAACATAATTTTAATCTTAACAAGCGCATTTTTAATTTTGCTTGTTAAAATTTCCCTTCACTTTTCAATTAGATTTGACGGGAAGTCAATAATAAATAAAATCAACTAACACCGCAGGCTAGGTTATTTGTATTAACCTCAATGCATTTCTTGCCAACCACACTCTCCAAAAAGAAACTCAAAATTAAAGTCTTTCCTAAACACTAATTTACCCGCAACATACACACCTCCAACACTTTCAAAGTAATAAATAATTGCGATTTCCTCAGATCACTCGCATGCGATATACTCGCCCACTTCCTGGCCCTCAACTCCATCCATTACCTGAACCAGTGCCAACGGTAAGTGTAATTACGAAGAAAAAAAGGCCAACACCTGCCTACCCACAAATGCTACAATTTATAATACAAACGCTGCTTTAAGAAAACAACCCACGACATTACAAGCCGAAGGAGAAACACTCTCTAAATGCACTCGGGTTCGTAATTTTCATGCTGACATGCAGAAGTCACTAGAAACGTAAATATCTTTGGGGAAGGTTAGAAATGCAAGTTCCTGGTGACATGCCATAAAAATAAAAAAACATTCGTTGAATGCAAAAACAACGCGTGGTTAAAGGACTAAAAGGACGTGAAGTATCACATGTTCGGGTGAAATGTTCCGTGCACATTTCAAGACGCAAAACTCGTTGTCAGACAGTGAATGTGACTTGTGTTGAAATAACGAGTGGAGGAGTCATAAATTTTAAATTCAAATTCTACCGGGGCCAAATGGATTTTTTTTTGTTTCTTCATGGAAGTGGAATGTGCATCGGGTGCAGTCACTTTCAAAAAATTCAGAAAATTTGGTGAAGAATCATACAGCGGAGGTTGGGTATCCTTCTTTTTTGTTTGTCTTTTGGGATGGAAATGAGACATTCATTTTAGTTGTTGGTTCACCTGGGAAAATCGGCTGAGAAAATATCATTTTTAGAAATAATTTTTCGTGAAATGAGGATATGTTGATATCTTCTGAAGTCATCCTGGTGGAAAGTCAATTTTCGGCAGTCATCAAGTCAAGGTGGTAGAAAAATTACAGCTGAAAATGCCAAGCGACTAAGAGACCTAGAAACTAAGAGATAAAGAGGTTGAGTGGCAGAAAGGCTGGGAAGCTGAGAATGTGTGAGACTGAGATGCTAGGACACTATTAGGAAGGGAGGCTGAGAGGCTAAGAGGAAGAAGAAAGGAACGACTCTAACAACAAAAAGGTAGTCAGAGTTATTCTGTCAGTTAAAAAATTGCCATTAGAATTCATTAAAATTCTCCATTCATGTCAAAGTAAGCCGTAAGTAACGGACCCTAGGGCTCTTAATTCCATGGAATAAATTTAAAATAATTAACGTAACGGACCCTAGGGCTCTTAATTCCATGGAATAAATTTAAAATAATTAATAATTTCGCTGACTGTCACTAGGATATTTTACTAAAAAATAAATAGTACACACAGTTCCAGTTGTTGCTGCTTTCTGTTGCCTTCAACATCACCTAAAAGTCCTTTTGTCTGAAGTGAGGTGAGGCGAAAACTAGATTTTTAGCGTCTTCGATCTGATCAGCCCTTTTTAAGGGTCACCTTTGGCTCCATCGGACTGTTGAACGAGAGTACCCGGGCTTAAATCTAGCTCGGGGAAAAAACACCACAAACATTTTTCACGGCCCTACCCCCAAACAACGACTGACAATCCTCCTGGAGTACTTCTGTCATGAAAAGCTTTCGCAATTCGCAGTTCGGAACTGGCATTAAACAGTAGGTCCCCTCCGCATGTGTCAAAATTATAACGCGCACAACACAGGGGAGGCGCGAAAAAAGCTAGGCTCTGGCCCTCAACGGGCTGTACCTCAACTTTAAATTTTAGAGTTCAAACATGTTCTACTGCCTTATGAACTATTGATCTGATGTATTCATATTCGCTCAAGAGGCTAAACTTTAGACTCGGCACTTAGATGACCGATAATCAACGAACTGTCAGTAAAAAATATTCCACGGTGGGACCAGTCGTCGGGGGTGGCTCAACCATTTCCGTAAGACCACACATATAAAACTCAGACCAAGTCATGTGCAGGTTCTCCAAAACACTATCAAAAAATGCCCACAGCACTTTTCGCATAAAACCATCCAACTCAACTCTCTCCCACTCCACAGTCTCTAGTTCAAGGAATTTGAGTTCACTATAACGTCACCTACACCACACACACATCACCCCGCGAACTATGCCTCTTAACCTTCACATAGCACTCCTCGCACAAATCGGAAAAAAATACAATCCGAGATGTTTGCGAACCAGGAAATCCGAGAGAAATATCACCACGAAGCTAAATGTGAGGCTTCGCCTGCCATTTAATATCCTCCTCTGCGTATGTGGCGTTCCGGGCGTATTAATCTCGATTTACAACGACGAGAAAATCCAGACAAGAAACTTTTGGCTCAAACGTTGCCATCGTGTCCTTAATCCTCCCACTCGGGCTCGGATTCGGACTGGGGCTTCATTTTTTTTCTTCCTCTCCGCCTTCTTGCGAGCTGACTTAGTGGTCGTATCGGTTGTCTTCCGTGTGTG
The DNA here is from genome assembly GCA_905187475.1 of Syritta pipiens. NCBI lineage: Eukaryota > Metazoa > Arthropoda > Insecta > Diptera > Syrphidae > Syritta > Syritta pipiens. The sequence goes on from LR994571.1 coordinate 70,532,542, forward strand.
TTTGTGGATGTCCTCGTGGTTTATGTCCACCACTCTAGACGCTACCGCACCGAGCGTCAGTTTTCGCCAACTGATTTCTGATTTCGAGGTCTCCTCTGTCCCCGTGTGTAAGAGGGAGTCTAATGACACACCCCCGCCAACATCACCGCATCATTTCCATGCTGTCTCCTATCTGAGAGACGTCCTGGTTGGGGATTTTGGTTTTTATTTGCTTCCACTACGTTCAAGAGACCTGCACGCGATTTGTCATACTCGTAAAAAGAAGAAAAAATTTGCCCTGGTGATTGTATCTGCACTTAATGCCCTGTTATGGAGGCTCCAGGAATTGGGGGTGGGGGATCACTCGTGGCAAAGGTCCTGCCACATGAGCTCTCAATTTATTTCAATTTATGTCGCAGCTAATGGAATTGACATGACCCATTTAGACCTAAGCTCTTTTTTTATCGAAGTAACTACGTTCCGGGAGATCGTACGACAAGATGCGCAGAGATTCGCCTTTATGGTGTACGAGATATTAATTCGAAGTCATGTTGCCTGGTGGGGGGAGGCGCAGAGATTCTCGGCCGTTTAACCGTTTTAGGTGGCAGGAAGGATGCGAACTAATGGGAGGCTGGAATGGGAATGGGAAGTCTGTTAATGCTCAGGAGCCATCGGCCTGACGGAGATACAGAGCTTAGAATTGAATTTATGTGGGGTGTTGTCGCTCGTGGCTCGCATTTTGCATCATATGGTGGCTAAGGGTGGACGCGGGTCTTAGCACGTGTTGTACGAGTAATAAACATGGACAAAGTCGTAACCAAATTCAAGGACAATTAAGGTTGTATTCTTAGTAAGAGAAATTCCTTGCCATTTTTGACGAAGAAAATCCATCGTCCAGCTTAAATTCCAAAAAAACAAAAGTGGAAGCCTACGAATTTCTCAATAACTCGGGTCTCAAAGATTTGAATGGCTATTGCTGCGTTTATGGTGAAGCGCGATTCGAAGCAATTCGCTAAAGCGATCAATTAAATGATTACATATGAAGGCGTCTATGGCGAAGGAAATGTGCGAAAAGCGAGCTTGATATGTCAATGATGCTATCGCTTTAAAGGGCGCTAATGTCACCGCATCGCACGACTCGAATTCGGTTGACCCTAAACGCAGCCTATATCGTAAAACAACCAGTTCAATGGCTATTTGGAATAATCATTTAAAGTAAAAGTAAAAAACAGTGAAAACCTAAAAACCTAAACACCCAAAATCAGTAAGTAAGGTAGCCCCAACCCCTTTAGCACGCACAAAAATAAAAAAAAAAAAAAAGTTTCATTATGAACGTAATAGGGATTGACTTCGAGAACAACCCATCTAGGAGTAATATCAAATTTATGACTTTCTAATTAACGTCCTCGATTTTGTCGACGTCCACATAGGATCCCAGCAGATTACAGCAGATTTTTATTCAAAGAAACTTTCTTTTCTGCTCCTTTTCTTTCTGGTGTTTTGGTTCTTTAAAATTTCTGGTTAAACGTGTACGTTTCTAGTCATACTTCCATAGCCGTACATCTTAGATCAAAGAAGGAGGTACAATAGGTCTACAAGTCGCTCAGTGAGACGCTCAAAATACTACAGCATTCTCAAGGCGCCTTAAAGCAAAATTTCTCATCAATCTGCCTATAAGTGTACGGAAAATGTTTCTGCGACATGGTCAATTTGTTTCTTCGACGGCCAAGACCAGAAAAAAAGAAATTTCAATGTTTTGTTGTAAAAACGCCGTCTTTTAGAAAGCCGTCACTCTTCTTTGGACAAAAAAACTCAAGACCTGCTGCTCAAAATCTTCGAAAGTACGAGCCAAATTTTGGAGTTTAGCAACATGCCTTTTTTGCAACTGATTTTTTGCAAGTCGATCGAACAAGAGAAGATTTGGAGCGTTGTATTAGATTCACATCTCATTTTGAAAATGAATTATATTTCAGATTTCAGAGATTTTTTAATTTTCGAGAAGAGATTTGTGGCCACTGATAGCGAAAAATGGGAATGTTCATTTCCTTTAAGAAATTCTTGCTTTTTGCTTGCTTGGGTGGACATGTAGATAAGTGACATTCAAATTCGACATAAAATTTAAAAGGGAGATTGGTTATGTTGTGCACAATGCTTAAAACTGTTTTCTATATTCACATCAATTGTCTTAAACAAGAAAAATTTAAATTTAAATTTTCAGTGTCATGTAAACGATTGTAAAAACATAAAATGTGTTTCTTAAAAATCCATGGCTTTCAAATAAAATCAAATTTCAGTTTTCAATCAGAGATTGATAATTGTGGGCTTACAATATTTTCGATAATTTAAAATGAATATCAAAGAAGCCAAGAGAAAGTCCCAAAAGAAACTTCAAAAATCTTAACTCTTCTTCCTAAAAAAAAAACAAAAAATTAAGTTGAATTGTAAAATGTTGATGAGAATTTACTCTCTCCGTACTACAAAGATAAATTGAATGAACAAGGAAATTATTAGAATAGCTTTTAGCCTTTGTCTTTTTGTGACTTTGATGGGATTGACATATATCAGAACACACAGTGGAGTTTACTTAACGATTGATAGCAAAAATAGAATATTGATTTTTTTTAAGCATTGGTGTCAAACAAAAGACATTTTGCACATGGGTACGAAAACTTTGCTGACACCGCCCGAGGTTGAAATACAGGCGCCGACGAAAATTTCTTCCGTCGATGGAGAAATGTAGAGTTCACGCTTCATTCATTTGGGGACGTTCTTCTTAGGGAGGTTCTTATTAGGGAATTTGCAACCTCACAGCAAAACGACTTATGCTTAACTTGTGAGGAGCGCTGACTTTGGTTGTAAGAGAACCGCGTTAGGGTCAGTAGTTTAGTAGTAGGTAAGTTTGACTTAACCCGAAGAGGAAAGCGTACGTGTTAAAAGAGAAGTAGAGAAAGCTCATTTCATTCTATTCTATATGATGCAAACAAATCTACAACAAAAACCCATCAATGACAAGGCCAAAATTATTAGAAAGTTGTTAAAATACGCACCACTGACGACTTTTTCGCAGCCACTCAAATCAAATCATACCAAATTTGTCAAGTCTACATGACTTCTGCCACTTACGAAGACCCGAAATTCTTAAAAAAAAAAACAAATGAATAATTTTCCCACAAACAAACAAAATCCCATTTATCACTCTCAAGAAACATTTATACGACATCACTTTTAATTCCCCACCCCACGCCATGATTTAATCTGACTTTCCAATAAAACTCTGTTCCGAGAACCAACAACAACAAATTTATAGACATGTACCACTTATGTACCGTTATCCTCAAATAAAATTTCCCATGACATTAATAACGAACAAACGAAAAAAAATCTTTTTTTTCAAAAGCAAACAGCGAAAAGGAATTAAAAACAAAAGTCAAGACGGCATTAATTTTTCACCGCAAAACTTGGGGGTGGTTTTTGTGGATTCTTCGTCGAGTTTCACCCCCAGCCACCCCATCGCAACAAAGAAACACACAAAAAAAAGCAGCACACTTACATCAAAGCACACACAGAGAAAGCAGCAAATCCCTGAGTGTACACCCCGCCGGAGTACAAACAAATTTTCGCAATTTTCATTAACATCACCAGCACCAGGAGCAGGGAAAACCCTCCATTTGCGGAATCGTTTGAAAATCCACCTCTTGGCCTACTGCAGAAATAATAACACATCAACGGTATTAATTTCCTTGAAACAACATTAAAATGTTTACTTTTTCTGTGTTTCATCTTGAAGATGCAGAGATACGTGCCTGAGGAGCGAGGGCTTCCCCGTCCCCATTCACTTTGACAGTTCAGACTCTTTGACGTGATTAATCTCTGTTCGGGATACAATTTTCATGTCAGGCCAATAAATTGATTTCGCAATTGCATTGGGCGGGGATAAAAGACTTCTTCTAAGGACGTCACTTTAATTAAACGTTCATTCTTATTCCGCTCTTTTTTCTGCGATGCCTCTGGCAAGGGAGTATCTTTACGAGCTGGTGGGAGGATGAAAGGATGGAGGAAGAGTGCAATTTTCTCGCGAAGCATTGCAAATTAGTTTGTCGCCAACTTCGTAGTGTGAGTTCTTCGTTCACGGATGGGGAAGTTAATTTTGCAGATGGTTCAGTGTCTAACGAGCACGGATGCAACTTTCAAAGATTCAATTACAGAGGCGTTGCAACCAATTGGCGTGAATATCACCGACAGGATCGACATAGTGATAGATGAGTTCGTGAAACTTGAGCAATTCCCATTGGAGTAAGGCCAACTGATGGCCCTTGGATGGTAAAGACGTGTTTTTGGGCCAGCTCGGTTGTCTGTGTTACTTAAAAAACCGTTCCGTTTGAGGTATAGTACAGTCTGAGATGGTTTCAAAACAAAGTTTGGAATAGAACAATCGAGAATTAAGTTAGGCAAGTGAGACAATATAAGAATTTAGACAACTTTTATTCAAAGATTAATGAGTGAAAACGCAGTGCGTCTGCACATATAGACTGGCTTTAACAATCTGACTAGTCAAATGCAAGCATCTGCAGGAAAAACTGGAGCGAGACTTTCTGGTATCGGAAAAACGCTTAGTCCACTCACGGTATGAGATCATACAGTTTGCTTTAGTAGTGCAACAGACTACAAATATTTTGTTAAAAAAATCAAAGGAAGTAGGAATATTTTCAGAGTTAAGAAGCTGGGGAACTAAGGGTTGGGCCATCTAGTGGTTTCTTATTAAATCATAGATTTTTTTGGTACTGACTGAAATAAGTCACTTTACGCTTGAACAAGATTCGAAAATATTCCTAACTTATTTCTTAAATGTTGTCAACACTGCGTTTTTTTGAAAAGGAATCGTGTTATCAGCCATGTTAGTGATGTCAATTGGATGCCTCGAAACAACTTTACACCTTTGGTGGTGGAGGACCGATGTTATGTCAATAATCCAGATACAGTTCAAACGCTCAAGGAGAATATCATCCTAACAATCCGTTAGCTACAGCCTGAAACAATAAACAAGATGCGCTAAAACAATGAACACAAGCGCTACTACGAAGCCAGTGGAGGCAGCCACTTGATCGACATTGTGTTCTATAATTGATGGGAATATTTGCTTTTACTAATAAACCCATTATACACGTAAAAAATGAATTTATTCCTTTTATTGCATTAAAAAAAAGTTGTATTTGGCCCACAAAATATCGAACAACTTTACGTTTACGTTTAAACATTAAAGCTAATATTGCATTTTGCTTAAATGATTTTTCTCAGAGAAAGAAACTTTTATTTAAAAAATGGCAATAATATTATTATAATATAATATAATTACTTATATTATTATTTATTTAGTTATTATTATAACAACATTTTTCAGGTGGAAGAAATAACCAGATTACTTCATCACACAGCTCAAGGAACAGCAGTCAAAACCAAAAACCAAGAGACAGTCGCATTTCAACTAATAAAAATAAATGTTTTCAGAATCATTCGCTCAAAGCTACGAATTCAAATCAGACCATTGGGTTTCGATTGAGTTAACTCAATCTCACTGAGAAAATGATAGCTAAATGTAGCTGAAGTTTGTTTCACTGCAATTTTTTATAGCTTTTTATTATTTGCAGGAAACAGAAAAAAGGCCATCGAAGTCGTATCAGCTAGCTGTATTTTATTGATTTAAAAATTCAATGAAATTCAATTCCAAAAACAATTCCACAGCTCTGATAATCGCGCTTCTTTCTTTGTTTTCCGAAAAGCTCTCATGCAGTCATTCGAATACATTTTTGAAACAATTTCTTCCAATTTCTTCCAGTTCGATTAATTGACGATCGTAGCTCTATAAAATTAAGACATATGATAAAAATGTTATTCATTGATTTCCAGTACTAAAAGTTGAGCACTAAAATCCGATACTTTATCTATTGGCAAACAAATCGGTCCCCAGTTCACCAGCCGTGTACCACATTCTTCCTTTTCCATGTTCAACAAAATTTTTAGTTGTACCAAGTTAACGTTTATAAAATTTTATTTAGGCCAAAATAACTTTAAAACTAAAAATTGAAGTAACTGGATTCAGAGTACTTTTTTTTGACAGCTTATAACTTCATGACCCCAAAAAAACTCATTCTGACTTTGTAGCTGTTACATCAAAACATATTTGCCTCTCAAAAAAAAAAAAAAAATCTCAAAAAACATTGTAAAAGGATTTCATCTTTTCATGCATATCACTAATTTGATGGGTGACTTTGTGAGGTGCTCCGTCAACCTCTTTTCGGTGGTTTTCATCCAACTAATGTTGTTCATCACTCCTACGATGCGTGGAAAACTAACGAAAGACTTTTGTAGCAATTTTACCCTTTTTGTAAATTGCTTTGAATCCCTTATGAATCAGAGTAGATTTGACTTTGAAGTCAAAGACTGACAACGACTTTTTGTGTTGGTCGTTTCAAAAAGCGACTGACTTTGACGTGTCACTTATTTTTATTTCATAATCGAAAGATGTAATTTATTGCATTTGGCTTTTTTTTGCTTTTAACTTCTTTTGAATATAATTTTACGTAAGTGTATTAAATTATTTGAAGCAGACAACTGATTTTCAATTTTGAGAACCTCTGTACAAGCATAGAGTTATGTAATGTCTGTCTCTTAATGCCAGACTCAAGAGTCTGGAAGGAAAAAAAAAGGCTATCTTTTATGTTTTCTATGGCTTCTAGTCTGTCAGAAATCTTTCTGAGAAAGTCCAAAGCTGTAATATTTAGGATTTAAAAATATAAAATTGTGATTATTCTTTAATCTCTTTTGGTTTGCATTCAGCATTTGTTTGTCTCCAAAATAAATCTAATCCAAGGGGAGAGCATCGGTCAATTGTTAGAAATCAAGGACATCGAATTGCTTTTGATTCAAAGTTTTTATGGACTGACCCAATTCTCCAATCTTCTTCACCTTCTTGCAACTGCTTTCAAAGTTCCAGTGATTAATGATTCGAGTGAGATCACTAAACTAAAACGTGTCTCTAGAGTTGTATGAAATTGCAGATTTCAAGCAACCCACTGATCAGTTCATTTTCACGGCTGAGGTCACACCAACCGTGAACTGACAAAGCGTGCCAAAGTAACGCTTGTCGACATGAAAAACACGACTCCCTCAACCACCGCTCGGACCCACCGTGCACGTCTTGTTTACCGCCCCAAACGAAGATGAATTGCGTCGCCACGCCACCATTCCATTGCAGCTGGTTTCCTCCTCGGCCTTCAACAACACCACTTTGACGACGACGAAAAGTTAAAATCAGAACTTTTTAATTATCATCCCATTAAAGAAGGCAAAATAAACAAGGACTGCGAAAGAGAGAGGAGTCTTATTAAAGAGCAGAGAACGACTGGAAACCTGATTCCGCCTTCGTTGCCTTTTCCATTTTTTTTTTTGGTTCTTTTTTCGAGCACCTATACTCTCAGCTTTCGGCTAGTCACTCGTCACGATGATAAATTACCACATTTTTAAGAATTAAATTAGAAGATTTCTGAAAATAATTCGTCCCGACGTTAACCGCCAAAAAAAAGGATGTTTTTTTTATTCATCGCTTTGTTTTTTGTTTTTCCTTCTGAAGGACAAACAAAAGAAAAGGGGTTAGATGGAGGAAATATGAAAACATGAAGTTGGAAAATTGATTCAAAAAAGAAAAAGAAAACCATAAAACGTAAAACGAAATATCCCCCGCCCCCTTCAAGTGGGTTTATGCGAAAACCCGGAAAGGGTACGGGGACTGGGCGGCGGATGTTTTAATTATAAAGGTTTCGTTGCACATAAGTGAAATTTATTTGTTGTGGTTACGGGGTAAAGATGTTTGTGTGCTTTTTCTAAATTATGAGCCGTTATTTATTTTTTTAACCAAACTCTGCTTTTGATTATCATGCGGAAATCCTGATGGTTGCGGTCGGAAATGTTGAAGGACGAAAATGAGGTACTTGGTTTCTTTAATTTGGTGGTTACTACCAAGCAATTGGGTCTAAATCAAGTCGATGGTTTCCTTTGTTTTTGATGGTGTGGGTTCATTTTAAGACTTACGCTGAGAAAAAATAGGACGATAACCGCATCATAATAGATCGGGCCTCAAGCAGTGAAAATGCAACCTCACTTCTTTCAGTGGGTTAAGTTCCTAAGCATGTGCGTTCTTTTTAAGCACTTGTTGGACTTTAGGAACAAATCTAGGAGCTAAAAAAGAAAAGTATCAACACAGAGCTAACACAAAAGTAATTTTTAACAAAAATATCTTTTATAAGTACAAACAAAAGTTCTATTTCCTTTTCGACATAGGCTTGAAAATGGTCCGCCTATAATCACTATGTGTTCAACCTAACTCGGTTTCTAAAGTTGAGGAAGTCCTTCTCTGGGTCTTGGACCACTGTAAGTCATCCCCAAATGTTGCATTATAGTCCCAGACCACCTAACTCTGCTTGAATCTCGTCCACATTGCCATCATGACCCACCGACAATCTTCCACTCATATCAACACCAAGTAAACATGACCTCGGATGAAATACGAGTTCAAAATTTTAGGACCCTCCCCTTTTTTCTCAGCACAAATTTATTCCAACATCAAATCGGGGTCTTGTGTAAAGAGGCATTGTAATAAGTGAAATTGTCGCAAAGTATTAAATTTTTTCGATGGGTGGGGTTGGAAGTGAGTGGGTGGATGGCCATAGGGGAAAAGGCTTTGATGTAAGTTATGACTTTTTATGACCGGCCCTCGGGTGTAGTTTACTGTGCGTACAACTAAGAGCGGGATATATTTGAAATATACTCGGACTGTGGTAGGGAATGTTTTTTTGGGCAGTTGAAAACTTGGCTCAAGAGCTGTGAGTTGATAATTCTTTTAGGAATGACCTTAGTCCTTTTAAGGATGATATCTTATCCATGATAAAAATTGCAGAAGTCCAGGATTATGAAAGTTACGTTGCTTATGCATTCACAGCTCCAACAAAAATTCTGCATATTCAATTGAAAATTTACACTGAAGTCTTACTGAAACCTTTTCATTTATTTATTTATTGGAAACTAACTTAAATTTAAAGATTAATAGTTAGTAAATAGCCAAAGCAACGGCTAGTTACAGAGACATAAATTAAAATGCATAAATAAATAATTGCTTAATGTAATAATAATCTCTGCATATGAATAAATTGTGTATTATTCACGTTATCGAAAGTCCAATGAAGGTGATTTAGCTAAACTTTATGTGGTTTCGGGTGTCCAACGACAGAACACAGTGGGAAACATTTGGGAAATTTATTGGCAAAGTTTGAAATTTATTTGAATTCATGAATGCACAACGGATAAGGAAGAGGCATTTGGATTTAGTTTTTCATCGACTCATTTTGTATGAAATTAGGTAATCCATTATTTCTGTTTAAATTAAGTTTGGTAGGGAGTTCTTCTTACAGCCACTGTTGCATTTTGTGTATTGTATCGAGGTTTTTGTATCCTTTCGTTTTAATCAGAAGCTTTATCACAATAGTGTTTTTTTTTTTAAGTGATTTATTGGCATTGTATTCAATTCAAAACTTGTTAAATTAATTAGTGAAATCTGCATGGCACCTCAGCAGATTCATTTGGCTTTGAACTAACAAAAATGTTCTAAACGTTTTTTTAGGAGCTTAAGTTTAGTCCAAGTTTTATTTTATATCGTAATGAAGGTTTAATTTTATCATCATTAGTATTGTAATAGTCCACGAAGGGCCAGAGCCTAGCTTTTCGCGCTTCCACTGTATTGTGCTCGTTAAAATTTTAACAAGGTTTAATTAGGTTGTCTCATAATTTATATACTAAGCTGTTTTGTTTCACCACGAATATTACATGTGTGTTCTTTTGTCCAGTTTTAGATCTTGCAAGAAAATTTTGCTAGATACAGTTTTAAAAAAATCTTTATATTTGAAGAGAAAAGGCCTGATTTTACCAATAGCTGATTTTACCAAAATGTTGACAGCAAACCTCGTGCATCGTTCATATGTAGGTTGATATTTTTTTTTTTACAATAGACTGAGTTTGGAAATAAAGTTCTACAGTTTGGAAGCTTACCTTTCAACACTATGAAGACGAGTGGGGGTCATTTAATCCGTTTGAGAATTTAGCGTTTTATATATTAAAAATTATTAAATTTTATGGCATATTCTCTTGAAACTTTTATTAAAAGAGTTTCAATAGCACTAGATCAAAATGTACTGGGTGAGGTTGATGATGGATGAGGTTGAATAACATTTGCCGTCTTTCTTGATAAAAAAAATTTTCAGTCTTTCTGGTGCTAAGGACAATGTTCCAACAAACATTGAATACAAAGAACAGAAAGTTTTAAGATTATCAGTTGCATTAGTTTTTCTAAAGTAACAAATTTTAGCTAACACAACCTACTTGAAACATAATTGCTTTAGGTGGTGTGACATAATTGCATGTGGCCGGTATAGAGTCGGAGCCTAGCATTTTGCGTCTGCACTGTGTTGTGCGCGTTATATTTTGGGGGGGACACATTTAGAGGGGACCATCTTTTAAATTGCGAAAGCTTTTCATGACAGAAGTACTCCAAGAGTCGTTCGTTGGAGGTGGTGCGGTGAAAAATAGTTTGTGGTATTATTTCCCTGGCCTGTATCTCGAACCCGAAGACTCTGACTTAACAGTCCAACACATTAACCAAAAAAGCCACGGCGCCCGACGTCTTTAAACATAAGCTCGTTGAAAAGTAACCTAAACTCTTTGTATCTTAAATAGAAACTACAAACCCATTTATGGTAAAACCAATGGAAACCAAGTCATCAAATCCTTGAAATCGCCAAAAAATAAATCAGCCAACAAATAATAGACACCATTCCCTTTGTGCTGTGATCATTGTCTTCCGTCATCGGTGATGTTAAAATTAATGTAAATCGTTTCATGTGAAATTCCCAAATAAAAAACACAGAACAGCAAATATATTGTCGAAAGAATTCTGAACATCAATAAAAGCCCCGGAAACATGCATGTTTTTGACAGCATTTATGCTGCTCCATTAATTTATGTTCCCTTTTTCCTCCCACTTTATTTTAGAGTACATTGAAAGCCATGCAAATTCACTGCTTCTTTTATTTGCATGTATTCACAAAAGGGGTAAAAGAAAAATTTGTTGATGTAAAATTTAAAGGTTCTTAGAATACACTGAACTCAGGAAGGCACAGTCCACAAGTTGTACAATAAACATTACTCAAAGAAGTGTCCTGCTTTTTCGAGTACTTGAAGGATATAGTTCACGAGTTTAAGGAGTAGGAAGGAAGTAGTTGAGCAGAAACGCATTCGACACATGAATCTACACAACCTGAACCTAATTCATCCACCATTTTCAAAATGATTTTTGGATAAGGACTTCAAACTTCGCATTTCCAACTAGTGGTTAGGTTCTTTACCAGCTATTTTTAAAACCACATTATTGGAAGTCGATTCGAAAACTTTTTGAAGTGGGTGTTTTAACCGAGAAATTATTGTTACATTGATGCCATTCAATTGAAGGAAGACTGGCTCAGAAGTCTGCAATTCAGTCGATTGAATTTACTAGATTTTCATAAACTCACAGCTTCCTGTCACACAACCACAAAACAGTTTGCCTAACTGATTTCCTGTATACCGAAAACCAAGTCCCCTACGAATTGAACCAAAAAAACCGCATGCAAAACAGATACTCTCCCATTCGGGACACCACCCAACCATACCTTGATTTTCAATTTGGGAAAAATAAATAAAAAATTCACAAATAAAAACAAAAACCAACCATGAAAATTACATTTCTATCACACAGAATCATCTTGGCAAAGAAAGAATCATGGGCCACTGGTATGCCTGTGGGAGTTGTTGTTGTCTAACCATACGTCAAACAACCCTAAGAGACGGCATTTGGATTCACAATTTGAATGCAAACAAAAGGTATGCTCTGCGTTAGTCCCCATCCACCAGGAAATTTTCCACCTCCCTCCTACTGAAATTGAACCCATCGGTGTCCTGCAAAAAGAACTTTTCCGACTCAGAAAAGCAAAAATAAAAATGTTGCTACCACAAAAATAGAAATGCTGTCGATTGTTTGTTGCTGCTTGTCGGGTGTCTTATTTGCTTTTATAGCCCATGAAATTAGCGTTTGTTGGGGGGTAATTAAAGCGCGGCCTTCGACGCGGCACAAACCGACCGCAAGTTTATGAGTGCATAATTTTTTTTAAAATGTAACAAGGGTTGGTGTTTCTATTTTTTTTTCTCTATTGTGAAAGCAAAATGAAAGGCATCATATTTTTTTTTGTAAAAGCAAATATGTTTTGAGTGGGGAAATGAATTTAATTAGCGCGTTTCATGCAAGCTGCGAATGATGTCCAGCAGGATATGCCGTGATGGGTGGGTGCGATTTTTATGCGCGTGGTTGGAGGAGCCTTTCGATTTAGGGGATTTCCGTTTTATGGTTTTTAGTGAGTGCTATTAAAATTAAGAGCGTTGGAAGAGACACCTACACAAATGAGTTTGTGACAAGGTGACATGCTGGGTGGGTAAACTCTGTTCATAGAGTCTTTTTTGTTTGTTTCTTAAGTCAACAACGTACTAAAGAAATTTCACAAACTCACTATACAGGTGCTACACAGTAAACTGTGGTCGACAGTGAAGGTGTCTTGGACATGTTCTTCCCGCAGTAAATGTGGTCAAGAAAGAGTCTTCTCGAAGTTTTGAATTTAAATGTTTTGCATATCTTTCGGTCTGTGTTGGGGTCCTTTGATAGACCACATATATGTCCATTAGAATCTTGAGGAAACAAAATGAAGTATTTGAGGAGTGTGGTGACCAGTTTACTGTGTTTTGGATGTAGTTGACTACCAAACATTTTTTTATTAAAAGAAATAGAGAAGGAACACATCAACCAATGTACGTTCAAACGTACATGGTAGCTCAGAGCATTTCAAAACTTCTGTTTTATTCGGCAAGAGTTTCGAAAAGAGTTTCTTCACTCGTAAACCTTGGAAAATATTTAAAACTTATTTTCAAATGAGTGCTGTGAAGCTCAAATAGTGCATTTTTTTAAGAAATTGTCTTATTGACTGTCTTGGCGATGTCAAATGACCTTCTGATTTTTTGCCAAATCGTGACGGCCCGATGTTATGCCATAAATCCAGAATAGATTCAAGCACATAAGGCTTATATCATCCAAGCAGTCCGTGAGTTACAGTCCGAAATCATCAGCAAGGTCTTGGAAAATTGGAGTGAAAGAATGATCTAGGCAGCGACTTGAACAAGATTACATTCCATAATTAATGGGAATATTTGCTCTTACTGACTCAAAGCCATAATATTATTCATTTTATTAAAAATAAACTTGAACCTGGCCTGCCTCTTTATTGCAGTATTGTTCTGTAAGATTAGCGTGAATTGGGGTTTGAGAGTGGTGCGTGTTCATATGTCATGGTTCGAATGTTAACTAATGTTTTTTTTTCAGTCTTCATTTTCTAGTGACAGAATGATTCCATTACTGGTGCACTGGGCTCTAAATTTGAATTTGATTCTCTTTCAAAGAAAGGAATTTTGTCGCTTGTAGCTCGAAAAATACTAATTTTGTTACAAAATAACTATTTTTTTTTTGTGTTTACGTCATTCTAGATTATAGAAAACTTTAAAACGAAATTATGGGAATCTTTGTGTTAGCATTTGACTAAGCTATGAAATTTTAAAAAATCCCTAAACTTCTTAATTCAAAAATTCTTTTAATGATCGAATTGAAAAAGATTATTGGATGTGTGTCTCTGTAAGTGTCCGCTAAAAGGGTGTATAGATTGTAAAAGAGTGCAGTGTGTCAATAAAAAACTTTATTTTTATTTTTCTTGCCAAATTGTCACTCGGTCAACAGTTCCTCAATTTGATTAAAAAAGAAAAAAATCACTTTCCACTTTTCCAGTCACGATCTTCCTCAGTGTTTAACTCATTTCATCCAAACTGCGTACATGAGTCGCAGCAAAAGTTTCACAGATTTTTACGGGTTTTCAAACTTAAATATGAAAAAAAAAAGCGAGAGGAACCCCCCTCCAATTTCAGTCAACGAAATCCAACAGTTGACGTTTTCGTTTCGTTAAACTTTCTGCAGCAAGTTTCATTCTCTACGCTTTCCAGTCGGATGCCATCTGATTCCATCCCATTAAAAGTTTGAAATGATAACCAAAACCATGACTCGTAACTCTTCGCATTCAATTGTAACAGAAATTTCCTTCAAAGTATCTGAGTAACTTCTGGAGCAGTTGTTAAATGGCGACAAAAAAAACATAGACTTCGGGCTTATAAAACTCTCTCTGAAAACTGAGAACTAAAAATGTACTTGGCACGGAGTTACATGATTTTTCTTGAAAAAAGATCTTTACAGTTTCTAGAGATACATTTTCTATGTGTATGGCTTTGTTTCAGTTCGCCAAGCGTGTAATTTAAAGCACACATCTGTGGGAATACGGGTTGAACTCTCATTTCCCAGACAGCGACATTTCCTGCCTCACAGGAAAAACGCCAACACTGCGGTGACCCTCACCCTCAGCAAATCGTACATTTAACGAGAAAAATGGCCACCACAAAGCCTACTCTGCCCGGCTAAATGAAATGAACGACTGGGCAAATAGCTGCGGCTAATTATGATTAAGGTCCATCAACCCCCCACAATTGTGATGGTCAATCAAGATGAGGAAATGATAGCCAAACTAAATACCGCTATACATCATTCGCCTGAGTAAACAGCAATCATTTCTCTTTTTCTCTTTTTGTTTGTAAGCTATGCACATGGTGCCCCAATCGGATGGATTAAAACTTTTTGATAAAAAAAAAAAATTGGTAATCAATCTTTAGGCCCATGATTGAGTGGCAAAGCAGCTATCGCCAGATGGTGCGCGAGTCAATAAGAAATAAATCGTTTTACTTTGGATAATTGTTTGCCGAAGAGGTGTGAGTGAAAAAATGATGAGTAACTAAGCTCAGGATTTGTGGTTGGTGTCACTGTTGTTTAATTTTTTTTAATTTAAAACTAGATAAAAGTTTAAAAATTAAGACCTAGTATATATAGTCAGAGCAACAAAGGCCTTCGGCTAAGCTGTTCAAATATTTTCTTTAGAGTGAATGTAGAGCAGGTCCATCGTATATTCACAGTTTTTTTTAGAGCAATATTCGCCACTTTTCCGATAAAAACGTGAGCCTTTCTTAAAAGTCAAGTTCCCAACTCCAGTCCAAGAAGATTTTAAACCCATTTTTCCGCCTTTACTCTCTGTTGTACGCACAGTAAACTACACCCGAGGGCCGGTCATAAAAAGTCATAACTTACATCAAAGCCTTTTCCCCTATGGCCATCCACCCACTCACTTCAAACCCCACCCATCGCAAAAATTTAATACTTTGCGACAATTTCACTTATTACAATGCCTCTTTACACAAGACCCCGATTTGATGTTGGAATAAATTTGTGCTGAGAAAAAAGGGGCCGGTCCTAAAATTTTCAACTCACATTTCCGTCGAGGTCATGTTTACTTGGTGTTGATGTGGGCGGAGGATTTCGGTGGGTCATGGTGCATAAAAAGGAGGACAGGGGAAAGGAGAGGAAAAACGAGGCCATTGCTGGTCCTGCCACTTAAGTGGAATTAGGGATTTTCAACCCGAATGTGGCTACTAGAGCCGAATGGAGTTGGCCACAGCTTGATGTAAGGATGTCACAGTATCAGAGACGTCGTTGCATGCATCGGCAATAAGTCCGTTGTGGGTGAGAGGACTTTTCGGAGATTTAACAAACTTTACTTTTTTGACTGGTGTCTTTTTAAAGGGAGAGGAGCGTGTCACCGAGTCGATGTCACCTTTTTTTCAATCCCTTTAAAGTCTTACTCGCTTTAAAAGTCCCACATTCCTGCTTTAACTCATGAAAAATTATAAACGGCTTTTAATACATTATCCATTTAAAATCCTCGCAGGCGATGAAGCAACAATCCTGCAATAATATCCCTCAACAGATTTCCAATAAATGGGATGTGTAATCGATGCCATAACTCCCCGCGAGCTTAACAGCACACTCTTCTCATTGTCCGCGAGGAAATGCAATCAAAATTTGAAAAATACAAAATAAACGTGTTCTTTTTACGATTTTTCCAATCACCCGTGAGTGCCGCGCTCTGTAAGCACTTAAAAGAGGATTACGATGTATAGTTACAATAAAAATCCCCTGCACAGTGACAGATGATCCAAATGCACTTCGCGTATGCACCACCCACTTTAACGCAAACGAAAAATCCTCAAATTCAAATCGTAGCATATTCGCACAAAAGCATTTTCCATTTCCCATTAGTAAAATCAATTTTCAGACTCACTCCACCAGTGAATCAGTCATAAGCTTGTCGCTTGCAGACGCACGTCCCACTCACCGTCACATAAATCCAACATACAGAAAAGGATTGCCGATAAAAGCAATTTTTATATTTTCTATTGAAATTTATTTGAAAATTTCGAACATGAACGAATCTCTGACCAGCCAAATTTTCGTGTAATTTTTTGTGACGATAATTTAATCAAAAATGCACACAAAAACATCGACGGATCTGAAAGGAGAAAAAAAAAGTTCTACGAGAGGTTTCTAAAGCCCCGTCTCCACCCCTCACGATTGTTTTCTAACTACGCCAAGTTTGAGTGTCGTTGAAAATGAAAACTCATTAATTTTTCGATTAATCTTCCCATTAAACTCACGGGGGAACGTGTCTCTGCCACATCATCTCGTCGCTCATCAGAAGTGGAGGAAGCTCATTCTCAACCCCGCTGTAGGATCCGGATAGGAAGAATGCCGAGGAGGGATATCATTCAAAGTTTTTGCCTTCCTGCATGGAACAAGTTTTTAAGTGAACCTGCAACATCACCGGACGAAGGGACGGAAAGTTTTGTTCTCGAGGAAAGATTACAGCGACAGATTTTTGGCGAATGGCATTATTTCGAGAGGAACCGGGTTTTTGATAAATTGATGGCGGCGAAGGTGCTCTCTCTCGGGGGTTACGACGGACCGGCCTAATTGTGGGTGATTTAATTGAAATTTTCTTAGTGCTTCCTGGCTATTAGTTGTCGATGTCGATTTTATCTGAGGTGTGTGTATCTTTTAATTAGGCCCGTTGGTCCATTGAAATTTGTTTTCGAGTTTTCGGACGACAGAAGGTGCAAGGGGCAATATCCGCATTGGAAATTGGGAGAAGTTTGAGGAGGGTTCATTGGGATATGACCCAATCTGATTGGAAGAGAGACAAGGGGAACAAAATACCAAAAATACCAATTGATGCTCATCTGAGCGTGAGCTCTGTGAGAAAGTGTGGCTGTCAATATTGATATAGGACGAGCTAAATTTAAATGCAGTATTCAAAAATAGTTAAAATAATTTAGATAAATGAAAAAAAAAAAAAAAAAACATTAAGATATTGTTAGGATAAACAAAAACCAAACATAGTTGACTTTTTGTTTACCATTTGAAACTAATTTACTAATTTTACATCTAAATTAAAAATATTTGCCTTCGAGATGCAAAATAGAAGAGAACCACTTCTATTATAGGGTAACTGACGCTTTGGTTCTATGAAATCTGAAAAGCAGATGAAAGTTCGATCTAAGTATTTCGTGGATTACAAAAAGTCATACCGATCAGCTTATTCTGAAAATTACTAAAATGCAATGAGGTGCTATTTAGTGAGGAAAGTACAATAAATGTAATCCAAGTCAAAGGCATTTTACACAAGGTGTACCCGTGCAACAATCAAGCATTGTGCTAAATATTGGAGAATCCAGTGTTGCATATTCCTAATGACAACTTTCAGCTACTTAGATTTTGCATCAGGACAATCATGGATAAGAGATCGTAAAAATTGAATTTATTAAGAATTCATGGCAAAATGAAAATGATCAATTGAACAGCAAGTAAATTGGCTTCTAATTTGAAGAAATAAAGATTTCAGGGGAGCGTGTTGCCCAGAGGTTTTACAAAAACTGGGTAAAGTTCATGCGTTAAAAATTGAAAAATATTGTCAACAACTATAACTTCTCTAGAAAATATCAAGGTTTATAGCCATTTTATAAAAGAAATATATAAAAATCAATGTTTGTTTGTCCTTTATAGACTTCTAAATGGTAAGAGATAGAGCATTGATGTCCTTGGCAACTTTGTTCAGAATTCTATCAAAAAGATTTTTTTTGTGGGGTGGCTCCCATTGAGGTGACGTGGGCGCTGATTTTCAAAGTTCGTCTGATCCTGTCGAGTGATATGTTAACCAAAGGGTCTTTGAAAATGAGAACTAGCTTTCTTTCGGGTTTTGTCGGCAAAAAGTGCCGTTGGAAAGATATGAAGTTCCAAATTTGAAAAAAAAGGGTGCTTTTTTAAAATTTGATTTATTCTATGCGTAGCAAGGCGCGCCGGGTACAGCTAGTAAAAAATAGTTATCGATATCTCATGAAAATCAGAGCGTTTCTAATTGTATGTGCGGACTATTTTCCTCATGTTTATTCTTTTAATTACAATAACAAAGGGCAAAAATTGTGGTTCTTGAGGCAAAATCCATGGCTTTTCTAGGTTGAGCTGTAGCTAAAATTAAAACCAAAAAACACCTTACTGAAGTGGAAAGTACATGAGTTATGATGTGTTTCTGATAACTTACTGCAACTCAAGAAATTACTTTCGCACTTCTAATATTTTGAACATTTGCTACTCTTCGATCAAAACTACGCCCATTGTGCATTGCTGGTAAATAATTCTTAGGTTCAATACAAGTTGAGCATCTTGCATGTTAAACAGCAATAACTAAAGAACTTTAGTGAACTATGACTTAGGGTACGTAAGATAGAGAACAAAGTCCTGACACATCTTTTAATCGCCTCATATCGATTTTATTCGTAAAGTTTTGTGTAACAAAACACAAATTAGTTTGACAGCTAACAAATTGCGATTATTTAAAATGGTCATAGAAAATTTTACGGAAGATTGCACGAGCAGACTATTTTCCTGACGGGGAGATTATTTTCCCGATTTCGGAAACACATCACTCAGTTCTTTTTTCTGAATTTTAATTGATCGAAATTTCCACAATTCAATTGAGTAATCTTTTTTTTTAAAGTTATTAGCGACTGCCAGAAAAAGCAGTCTCCTGCATCACTAGAAAAATAAAACTAATCTGTTGCATTCCAAACGGACACCCTCACACATTAAAAAAAAAAAACAGCAAATCTTAAAAAAGTGATTCTAACCCTTCTTCCTTCTTTTAATTTTATCTTAAAACAAATGTGTATTGTTTTTGAGACCAACTTAACCAATTTCAGCTTGACCATTCATGTCTTTCTTTCTTATTACGACAATGCAGGTTCCACGGTCGGCATAATTGGTGGTACATCAGTCCTTGCCTGGCCCTGTTCAACTACTGCTCATTCTTAGCCCAGTTACAGCAATTTTCTTAAGAATTTTTTTATTGAATTTCTTTTTTAGAAAGAACTTTATTTTGTTCTTTTTCAGTTGGCAGTCTTTTATTCCCGAATTTCTTTTATTTCATTTTTTCACAAAACTTTTAAAACCAAGCTTTCTATTCTACCTCGATAAAAAGCAGGAACAATAATACTTACTCCTTCTTTCGAGTCCTAGGTAAAAAGACTCTATCAATTATTCTGTCCAATTATCCTAGCGATAAAGCTAGGCTCTGGCACTCAACGGGCTATAACGCCATCCAATTACTGTTATAATAGTTATCCTTTTAAAGATATAAAGGATAATGAATGGCTGTTCTTGTGGAGTCTCGTGGAGATATTTTCTTTCGAATCGTTTTGTCACTCAGACACAATTTCGTTGGAATGAAGAGTGTTGGTTGTCAGTCACGTTATGGTCTCAATTTTATATCAGAAAGAATGAAAAGCTTTAGATGTGTAAAAAAGAAATTTATACATTTTTGAAGACTTTCAATAAGAATGAGCCATAATTCTTGAAAAAGGATACTCAAACATCGTGGCCTGCCAAGACAGAAAGTTGCCTGATATATTGATTTTGGACACCTTTAATCTAATAGAATTAAATTTCCAGATTTAAGATAACCGTAGAATCTTTAATTCATATTGTTGAACCAGCAGCATTTTAGAGCCTTTGAAAACACACGTTTGCATCGCAATCAAGTTCGCCATGGCAGCAAGTCAAATGATTTCTTTGAAGACAAACTGTTGCTGGGTTTTGATCAAATTGACCACCGACCAACGGCAATTACCAATAAAACTTTGAGTATAATTCTTTTCAAACTTTTTGAAACTCAATTTGGATAAAATTATAAAAACTCAAAGTAAATTCGTCGCTTTTGATACTTTCACCGAGAAACTTCCATAAAATGTCCTGCAAGCCATCATCCCCTGTCTACCGCAAATCTATATGTTCTATCATGTAGATATTTTCCCTTTCCAAAAAAACCTTGTCCTTCAATACTACCATCGGAGGGAAAGTTTCAAAAATGTTCCTGCAAAGTGCACACATATTCTTAAAACTATGCCCCCCGTCTACTCCGGAAATGAGTAATGGCAAAAAGCAAATTACACAAAAATCCCGCAACTTGAAGTAAAACTTTTTCACATGCCAACCGGTAGAGGCGCCCTCCCATGGCAACTATTTTGAGTAGAAATTGAGAATGCCGGCAGAAAGTAAAACCACTTAGACACTCTTTTGCAATTAACCTCGCGATGGTGGTGTCGAAAAATGTTCACCGCCACAAAGGTAAAAGAAAACTTTTTCGTCTGCCACCTGCGCTGCCACCGTTGCTCTCAGCCCGCCCATTAACAACCATAATCAAAGTTGACACTTTTAGTATTTCGATAAGTTCCTCAAAATTGGTTTCACAACAAGGCAGGCGTGAAATTAAGGCACACCACCTACGCACAGAGTGATGCGAAAAGAAAACACCCACCACCGCAAAGCCGCCGACGATACAATGAAATGTGGGGCTTTTAAAACGCGTCTCTTGCTCTTAATTGTGACAAATCTTGAAATCACTTTCTCCTCGTTGTCCAACTCACACCCATGGCACGGCCAGCTGCCCGAGCTGACCTACAAAACGAATGACAAACAAACTTAATCACCGAACAGCGAGGGCTTCACAAACAAAGTTGCAGGCAAACAGAAGACCAATTACGCGCCGTGATGACACGCAGTCGTACAGTAGCGTCTCCGTCCGTGTGATGGCTCGTTCACAATAAAAATGAAGCAATTATAACTTTCTTTCCACTGTATTGTGTCGTGGGGGTGACGGCAATAAATTTCTCTTAATCCTTTCCACGACGCAGTTCGCGAAATGTAAATAGGCGCACGCTGTGCGCGGGTGGGTGGGAAATCGCGGTTGATGGAAGGGAACGTTTCTATTTTGATCGAATGAACATTGAAATCGTACTTAGTGAGGCTATGTGCCAATTTAATGGGAGTGTAATGAAATTACCATTTTAATTGCGTTCACTTTTAAGCTCTTCATTAATTTATTTTTATTGTTTTTTTCTTCTTCTTTTCGGTGTTTTTTTTTTTTTTTTTTGATTCCGTCGGGATTTCTTCATGGGGAGCTATTTTTGAACACCTACACTGTCGGCCGGTTGGTTGGGTCGTGGTACCGGGAGGATTTAGTAATTGATACGAGCCTCGGGGATTTTCTAAAAATACTACTGATGCTTTTGAAAATTACAGGCTGGAGAGAGTGAACGAGCGACCGGCGAGGGAAAGTAATTTGATTAATTCTGAGCAAATTTTGATTGAGCCACCGACTTGGGAGGATGCTTTTGTTTTTTATTGCATCTTCTTAAAGTTGTGAAGCCGGCTTTAAGTTGGAGGTCATTGAATTTGTAGACTTTGATAGAGAAATAGAATGGAATCCGATATATGCTGACTACAGTGCCCAAAAATGATTTCTAGATGAATATCGTTTTATTTCTGCGTTAATCTCGCATTGAAATTGTTCATGAAAATACTTTTTCAATATAACAATAAAAGGTGCCTCTAATTTTATATTATATACGAATCGATTATTACTAAAACAACATAAGCGACACAGTTTTCGAAATCACTTTTATAATGTCTTTGTATTGATCATTGGTAGAGCTTTACGTTAAGAGCAAAAACGGCATAGTTTGATACATAAGGTACATGCAGATTTGAATTCAAAATCAGCTGTACATTTTATTCTACGACAAACTTTGTTTCCTCGCGTAAAAAAATAAAACTGACACTTATATTGTTTTAACAATCACCGATTCATATAGAAAAAGTGTGGACTTGGCGGGCGTGCTCATCTGCAGATGACACCGTGTTATGGGAAAAAATTCCTACAGCTGATAATTATTCATTTAGGTAAGTGTTGTCCTCTATGGAGTTTGGCCGTCATTATTGAATAATCAAACATAATGATTTTAGAAAAAAGGGGAACGAAAAACGGTTGAATTAGAGGTCGTGAAGCAAAATATTTAACAGTCATACTTTCTAGCAATCTACATATGAACAAACTATTGAAGTCTAAGACCGTCATAAATGCATCCTGGGGAAATTGCTTCAGAAACAAGTACAGTCGAAATCGGTTATAACGACGTTGTTTATAGTTAAAATTTCGGTTATTGCGAGCTAATCTCTAAGTCCCGACCAAGGTTCATGCTAATTGATATAGCCAATATTAAAAAAATATAAGTAGGCATTTACATTCGCATTCTGTTTCTGAGGGGAACTGATATAGTCATATTTTACGTAAAGAAGGGTTAAGTATATTCGATTTTTTTCAAAATGAGCGCAAAATGTAGAGTTTTTACGATTGGAAAAAAATCTGCAATAATTTTTCTTGAAGAAAGGAACTACTTCCAAGACATGTATAATATCCAGAACATTTAGAAAGGAAGACTTTTCTTACTTTGGGGCGAACTCCTAATGGGTAACTTCATACCTCACAGAGATGATCTTCCTATACTATGTGGTATGTGGAATTCAGAAGAGAGTGAAGTACGTTATATTCAATAGGCAAGCGTAAATATGGGATCGTTTTTTGGAAATGAACAGAACAAACAAATATATTTTAGAATTGCTTTCAAATTGTATGAATACTGTATGAATAGAAGAAATAATCCCGTTTATGGTGGGTGTTTTAATATTTTTTCGGCACAATTGGTACTTACGTCTCTTGATGCCTTGTGGTTTGATTCAAGGTACTCAAAGGTCCTCCAACCTTTGTTTACCAATTCAAGAACACAGTAAGCTTTAATAAACACTAAAAAGCGTAAATCGATTTTAAAAGTAGTTTGGTTGAGAAGCCCCACACTTGTAATCAAACCAAAACTGCCCTTAAACAACGGCTTCGTGGCACGATGGCAATGGGAAACGACACAAATCCGTAAAGTCGTAGGATTATAATTTAAAAATCTTGGCCATGTTTTCTTAACAACGATCTCCGTGTGTTCCGCGGAAAATCGTTCCATACTGAGGTCACTCTCCTTGGCAATTAAATTCCTCTGCAGGGAACCGGAAAATCGCCTTAGTTTTCAACGCCATCTGCTAGTCGAACTACAAACACACCTCAACCCTAAATTCTAATTTGAAAGCGAATTAAACTCCACATCCAAATAACATCGCCGGAGGACTGTCACTAAACACTCTCTCACCTGGCCAACAAATAAGAAAAAGCAAAAAATGCAAAAACTACATCCAATTAATTCGAAGCCGTGAGTTTCCAGTGAGAACACAATCTCCAGAGATTCATAAATCAAGCCGCTCAACCGTCGCCGTCGTCGTCGTTGGAAAGCCACGCCCCACGACGGGGACGAGTTAAATATCGCGTGGCCCCTGCCAGGACTTCTTAGACGCTGCCTGTATAAATTAATTTATCGTAAAGCGTATCGCGTCGCAACAAGAAACCATGATAAGTCCATTCCGTGCCACGCGATGTGGGCCGGGCGGTGGATGGGCGAAGCTGCGTCACGTCCTGAATTTGCACAGGAAGTGCTCAGTGAGCATACACATAACCCAACCAACCCACAAAAAAGGAAGAAAAAAAAAAGAGGAAACACTTTGCCGAGTGTATGTACACATTCTTCCCGAATTCCTGTTTGACATTCACTCCACCCTCCCATGCCCGGTGACCGGCGGCAAATTCAAAAGTGTCTGTCAGGACTTCCTACAGATGTACCGCGTTGCTTCGAGAAGAAAAATAAGTCGATCTGTTCCTCCCCAAACATTCACACACACGCACATACACAGATACGAAATTATGTAATTATTTTCCGGACTTTTATGTTGTGCTTATGAGGGTCGTTCTACTGGATGTCACCAGGATCGGGCGTATGTGTTCGTGTGTCCTCTGTGAGCAATTTCCGGAAAGGGATACTTTTTGGGGTAGAAACGTTTTTCTTCTCTCTTCCTTTTCGCCTCCATCCCAGTTCATAATTTGTAACGAGTATTACTGCAAAAGAAGCAGAAAATAGATGTGTACGTAGTTGAGCGATACGTAGATAGCCAGGATACTTTGTATCCTTGCGAATGACTGAGTGAATATGAGGGTCTGCGATGGAAATTTCATTATGGTTATGTTTTAGTTGACTGTTTATACGTGTAAGCTGACTTAACGGGGCTCTGGAAATTGATTAGCGCTCGTGTCCTTCTATCCTTCGACGATAAGACGATGGTCGTATGACCCGTAAGCCAGTCGGGTTCGTAGAAAAACTCCGACCCACGCTTAGGTTGCGTAAGGTCGGTCACCCACACACATACGAGTCCTAAATGCTGCATCATCCCTGTGACGGTGGTCGTTAGTGCTGCAGTGATGAGTGCAGGAATGCTGCTCGAGGAATCTCCTTTATTTTCAATAAAATAGATTCAGACCCCGGAATTGCTGGGTGGAATTTTGCGGATGGCACATTGCCCTTTGACGGAGTTTTGTTTTCTGGGGTGGTGGTTGTCGTGTATCGGTGCAAGCTAGATTTGTGTTGCGACATGGCATTTTGTGGTCTTTAAGAGTCTCAGTTGAACTTTTGTCCTTTAGGTGGAGAGAACGTCAGCGACGAGTCATCTCATTCTGGAGATTCAGGTTTAAGAACTGTGCAACTCAATTAGTTTGTGTCAATTTAGTACAGAGTGTAATGAAACGTGTACACAAAACTTCAAACACTTCACTTCACGTAGATGAGAGTGTAAAAACATACATTTTTAGTCCTGTTTTTTGTTATATAAGTTAGCAGTCATGTGTTTCTGTACATGCACCGAAAATTTACTACACTTTTGTTGTTATGCAAGAATCTGTCGACAAAATGAAATAAATTGTCGTTTGTCGTTGTTTTGATTACCTGTTTTAATTCTACAGACTTGTAGCAAAATGTGTGATCATGAGAAAAGGGTCTACGCAGGTCGACATAATTCATTATACGACACCCAAAAACGCTGAATTCCATTACCAACTTGAATTGCATTTCTGAATAAAAACTAAAAATTATTTCCGAACAACAACTTCAGTTTCCACGCTATTATTCTATAAAAGTGCAAAATCTTGAAAGAACAATTGAATATGTTGAAGGCAGTGTTTTTCGTGTATTGGTACACGGCTTGTGGCAAAGTAGGTAGTAGAATAAAAGAAAATACGGACCAGAACATTTATCTGGATATGGGTGAATTTAAAACCATTGAACTGTAAAAAGTGTTACGGTGCCTGGCATTGTACTATGAATTATGGAGGACTGTGTACTTCTTGTTCCTTTTGGAGTGGCGGTGCGCTAAAGAAATATGAGTCAAAGTGCTGGCTTTAGGCGAGCGAACAAATCGCCAAGTCTTTCAATTTATTTTCTTTTTTTGCTTTCTTTGATCTCAACTTTTTAGATTAACGAACTTTAAAAAAAACCGGTCAAGTGTGAGTTTTACTCACCCGCCGAGGGTTTCGTTCGCAAACAGATTAGTAGTTTAGACTTAATATAAGTCTAAGAAATAAACAAACTAAAATAGTCAAATCAAATCAAACTCAATTCGCTGTTCATTCAGCAAAATTCTTCTTTTCATTTCGAACGAAACACAACAAAAGAAAACCCTGTCCCATTTGCTGATCGCGCCTGCCGTGTGAAAATTGCTTTGGTGCATTTAGGGGATGAAATGCCGCAAGCGACACTGAGACTGCCGTCAGTTCATCGTTTTTTGCGATAACTGATTCGATTTAAATCGTTAATATCTCGAAAAATTGTATGAAAATAATTTTTTTTACATAATATTTTATTGTTCTTTCACTGAGATCTACAAAATGGCGTTTTCGGATCTTCAAAACTCGAATGTTGTTGTTTTTTTGTTTTTGGCCAATATCTCGAAAACTAATAAAGCCAGAGTGCTCAAACCAATTTTAACACAAAGATTACATCAAAACCTACATTCCAGATTTTTAGACCAACGGGTGTGAAAATGCGAGGGGGGGGGGGGGGGGGGCCTTTTTTTCGACTTTGAAGCTTAATATTTCGAAAACTTAACTTCCAAATGAAAAGTTCAAAATGAAAACTCTATTTCATTTTGCAAGACCTATCCGATGGTACCTCACTTAATATATTCCCGTGAAAATTTTTTCAAAAAAAGTTAGTAATTAATTTATTTTAGTACAAATAAAAAATCACACACGATTTTCGGATAATTTTGGGCTATTGCGATGAGTTGCCCCATAACTCCAATTTTTTTCAGATTTTTTGGTCAAATATTCTAGAAAGTAAGGTGGGGGACACGGTACACAAGTCAGTTTTCGGCAATTTGTTGGCTAATAACTTCTTACCAATAAGAGTGAGATGATTACTGTAGTACAACTTTTTGATCTAGCTATCATCCTCTTTCCAACGATACTCATATCAAGGAACTAGTAAAAGAATTTTATTTTTCAAATTTAGTATTGGTTCTAAGCTTTTCGCTAGTATAAAATTTTCTTAAAATTTTTTTCCTGAACTTTCTTTGGGCAAGTGAAATACGTCTTTTAGCAAAGTTTTATTTCTAAATTCTTAGTGGTTCGCTAATTACCGTGGTTAAGGCCTAATGACAGACAGACAGACATTTTCATCATCAGGGCACCGCCCCCTTTCCAATGACACCCATATCGACCATCAAAGTTAATACCAGTTTTTTCGGGCGTTAGTATTAGTACTAACTTTTTCTTTAATCTGCGACTAATTCCAAAAAGGGTGCATGATTTATTTTTGGGTTGCCTAGATACACCTTCAGTCCAAATTTCATTCCTTAACTAGAAAGGACTTATAAGTTATAGTCAAATATGTAAAAGGCGACAGACAGACAGACAGACAGACAGACAGACAGACACCGAAGTGATTCCATAAGGGTTTCGTTATTCCTTTGGAACGAAACCCTAAAAACGACTTGATCGCTGTTTAAATATGCGATACATCCTTGAAGTTCAAGTTCTTCTGTGCGATTGGCAAAGCGACGTACAAAGTAATTTGCAATGCCAAAAGAAAATTTCTATTTTATTTTATATAAATATTATCTAGGGACA
Source organism: Syritta pipiens (assembly GCA_905187475.1). NCBI lineage: Eukaryota > Metazoa > Arthropoda > Insecta > Diptera > Syrphidae > Syritta > Syritta pipiens. Next base: position 70,560,066 of record LR994571.1, read on the forward strand.
AAGTCTCCCACTCGAACTAGTGTCCCCACGTTCCCCTATTTGTGAAGTATTTCAACTATTAAGCTGCAGAATTTTCTAGGGCATAACACACGCTAAAACCTTTTGTTTGCTGAAATATAAAACTAAGCAACAATTCAGTATTTCAATGCATGCATTTCTTGTCAGCTTTAAATAAATTCCACAGGCATTAACAAGCTTGCCACTTGACTCCTGGTTTGACTGGGCTATTTTGAAGTTTTTGAAGTAGGCAGCAGAATTAATTAGCAAAAGATAAAGACCCGTGATTTTTGCCTTGATTTTTATTTTGGAAGGCATGATAAATGCAGCTGTTCCACTTTCGTGGCAATCCTGTGATCAGCTAAGATTAGTTTCCATCTTTCTTTTAGTTCAATGAAAAAATGTAAGACATACCCGTATACCCTTATTTGGCTAAACGTTTAATGTCGCAGTAATTTTATTACAAAGCTTAACAATCCAACATAACTTAACAAAAAAACATTTTTCACGGCCCCACCTCCCGCGAAAGATTGACAATCCGTCTGCAATACTTCTGTCTCGAAAAGCTTTCGCAATTCGCCGTTTGGAACCAGCAATTAACTGTAGGTCCCCTCTACATGTGTCAAAAGTTATAACGCGCACAACACACTGGGGCGCGAAAAGCTAGGCTCTGGCCCTTCGTGGGCTGTTATGCCACTAATGATGATGAACAATCTAACAATTGTAGAAGTTTTATCTCTCTAAAAATTTAAACTCTGCGCATTAAGTCTACGATCTTAAGAAAAAGTTACAGAAGGCTTTAGCACGCATTACAAATTTCTTCTGAAACGAAACATCGACAAAGGTCAATGGCTCAGTCCTAATACAAGTTGAAGACAGATTATCAAGTATTTCGATACTCTAGCTATGTTGTGACACCATGAAATCCTTTTACTTGTGGCTCTCTTTTAAAATTATTCTGGTTCAAAATCCCCGCTGACAGCCGCTTATTCAAATATAACACAAAGAAAAAAGTTCTTGTGACAAACACTTCACAGGACTTCATTCTCCAGCTCTACACCCCTACCACAACCCTCTTATCAAGTCATTGACGTTTCTCCACTCAACTACCCACCCACCTGCTCTCACATTTTCAAGGGCTTTGTTTTGAACACATTCCACTCAAATTTATTCTAATCAGCCAATAACAACTTCCTCGCGATCCGTCGTCCCTTTCGAATTTTCCATCACAATAAATTTGAAAAAATAAAAAACTTTTCACCGAAAATTTCCCCCCAAACAACAAAAAAAAAAGAAAACGCAACTCACTTGGCACTAAAATTATTGAAATCTTTTGTGTTCTTCTCTCCCTGAGGCCACCAAAACTGCCCCCACCAGAAAAGAAAAAAGAGGACATTTACACAACAACAACAGCAACAAAAGAAAATGGGAACAAAGCGAACAACAACGAATAGAGCTACAAAAAAAAAGAATAAAAAATAAATTCCCTCCTAATAAAGAACTCAACGCAATCAATAATTCAAAATAAGATCCCCGGTAATAAACACGTTCCACAAGGGACACAGAAAAATGCAAAGAATGGCTGTAAATCTTGAGATTAATATCCAAATCAGGAGTGCCCCAAGGATATAAAACCGTCATTGCTTTACAATTCAGCCGCAGATCAATTGCCGTTTTATTTAAGTCACTTACAGGCTCGGAGTCCGAAAGAAATTGAATTTTTCTTTTTGCTTTGTACTTTTCCCTGCTACGAGTGGGTCCTTTTTCCGGTGACAATTACAAAGTATGTCCTTTTTTTGTCGGCCAACTATGCGAGTCATTGTCGACTGGGGCCCGGGGGACTTTGACTTTCCACCGTGAAAATGAGAGTGATTCAATCTGGTCGTCTTTTTCATGCCGAAAATAACCCCCACCCTGGATTGGCAAAATTTTATCAAATTTTCAAAAAAAAAACGCACGTGGGTATTTGTCAAAACTTTGCTGCACTCCAAACCTTCATTAACTCATAATGAAAGACGTGACTTTTGTCTCGAGTTTTTAGTGCTGCGCCGATATTTGCTTCGACCATTTTTGCGGCTTACACAGGTTCCCCAACTCAGAAAACGTAAATTTCGCTGTCTCTCGTTTATCCTCAAAGGTCACCAAAATTAAAAAGTTTGACTTTTATTTGAGCCGAAAAGCCGACAAAAAAAAAGAGTTGAGAATGAGACGTATCTTTTTTTGTATCTCACTCAAAATAACAAGATTAATAATTTTTACAAAGTTTTTGTGTTTTTTCTTCATCCTCTCTTTTTCTCTCTCATCTCTTAACGAATTCCATTATTCGACAGAGGATAATGAGATTTGCGGAGGGATACGATGACTTTCGAGAAAAAATGCGAGAAAAATAAAATGTTAATAACTTTGTTTGGGGGTATTTTTTTGTGTAATTGGCTGTGAAATACTCGGGATTTGTTGTGTCATTAAGGACTGAAAAGTTTGTTTTTATTTTTGTTCCGAAGGATGGCATGACAAACAGAACTTTGAGGCAGAGTCAACGGCCTTATATGTTTTGGGCAAGAGACCGAAAGTTGTCTATTTTTAAAAACGATGCCAAAAGGAAGTCCTACTGTTTTTTGTGTCCGAGAATCTTAGAGAGGGCAATAAGGAAAGCGAAAATCAACACGAATGTTGAGAATTACCCAAATGATGATTTCTGGGATAATGAACTTGGCTTGGGGAAAACGTCGGAGAGTCGTTCAAAATGTTTCGTAAAGGCAGAGATTGAAGTGGATTGAGTCAGGCTCCGAATCAAAAAAATGAGAGAGAAAAGAGATCCTTTATTGGAATTCAAACTATAACCAATTTTCATATGTTTTTTCAAGGTTCAGCTTAGCCACTCTTAGCTTTGATAAAGATAACTTTACCAAACAGACTTTCCCTATATGTTGCCATGGAAACTCTGTTTATTCTGAAGGTCACACACCTACTGAAATGGATAGTAAAAAAAATTGCTAGAATTAAAACTATGAGAATAAAATGATGAAGATCATCATAAATGCTAACATTGATATTAAAATGTTTAATATTTCTAGAGCTAAACAAGGTCACACAAGGCTACTCATCTGTCTCGAATTGAAATGAAGAAATTGTTAAAATAGTTTCCAGAAAAGAAACAAACGAGTTGGCAATCTCTGCACAGATTTTACATTTAAGCTTTCCAATTACTATCAAACATCCAGATTCTTAGATTTAATTTTGAAAACTGAACATTTCTTCGTCTAAGATTTGGACCCTTTATTATAAAAAAAAAACCAACAAATGGATAATAGTCATGAAAATATATAAAAAAAAATAGTCCTACATGAAATGTATGTACAATTATTGAGTCAGAATGTAGTCCTTCTTGTGATAGTATTTATTTGGTAAACAAGATAATATTTTCCTTTAACTTTACCTTAGGAAATTTTAGCTTCAGAACAATTAAACAAATATGATGTTAATTATTATTTCAATTATTAGTTTAATTAATATGATGTTAATTATTATACAAAACATGATCTAATGACATTATTTTAGCCTTATGACGACTAACGACTTGAAGATAAAATCAAAGGCAGCCTACAGTAACAATTTTTAACGGATGCATTGCCAGGAGAAAGCAATGGAAAGCAGCCAAAGACCATTTTTCTAAAGACCAAAAATGCTAGGGTCTTATTGTTTGGAGCAATGAAGTAAGATTTAATTAATTTTGTAATAATGGTAAATTATATCTAAATATAAAAAATCAGATCAAGTCTTCTTGTTAGCAAAAAACCAAAAGATTAGCCGCGAAAAGTAATGAAACTTGCCATGGTTAATTTGACAAGGTTTTATTTTACCTCTGAATATGCTCAAAGTTTTCATGGTTAACCTTACAAGTGTTTGGGAACATATTTACTATATATTTATAATCAGAATTTAATTTCTTTCTTTGAATTCACTCCAAACTTTATGTTTCTGTGGTGTCTGAAAATTATCCATAATTTTCATTATTTGTAAGTTAGTCAGTCAGTTACGTTTTTTCTGCAATTTTTGACGTCGTATATCTCAGAAAACACTGCTCCAAATTTAGTTACTGACTCTTACGGCTCTTAGAAATCAAAAATGGTATTTGTTTTTTCCTTTAAATAGAGGAAGAGAATTATTGCGTTCCCTAATTTTTCTTCTTCGTCTGGACTAACCCATGTCTCAGCCAACATGCTTCCTTATCTATGCCGTATGTTGAGAATTTTGATTGACGACCGATTCACTGAAGCTTAGGTAAAAAAAAACAAGTCGCAGGCATAGAAATTTTGAAATTTTTTTTGAATAGAAGCATTTGTTGCAGACGAGGAGCAACAAGTGGAAGAATATTTCGTTGTTAATTAAAGGAGCAACTAGGCTTTTTAGCACTAAGCATTAAATAGTCTTATAAATATGACGAATGCTTAAACAAAATTGGCTGTTAGTTATAACATAAAAGAGCTCTATTAAATATACGTTCTCTATACGCACTCAGTTCGCCCTAAGACACTTCCACTTCCCTCCGCACCCAAGCAACCTTCGAGACAGTAATTAACGCTCATCCGCCAAGCTCACCAGAAGTGGGTTAACCGAGGAAGTGTAAGCCCTGAATTACGCTCACGCTGACGGACTTTAATTACGTTTCCGTGTGTGCTCATTAAAAGTGTCTGTCTATTTAGCGCTCAGCATTCGTATTCATTTCGCAGCCCCGCCCCCCGTGACACTCACACACACATAAACTATGCAGTCGCACGTCAATCTCAAGGGTCTGCCCAACGCTGCCCGCTAGCCCTCCGAAGTATTGACGGGATCCGTAATTAAGGCCACCTTAGTGCGGTGGGCGATATAAAAAAAATCGCTTGAGATAATTTTATTTTTAGACGTTACACGAACGACATGTGCTCGTGTGTCAACGAACACACATCCCACTTACTCTAATCCCATAATCCAGAACTCATTTCTATCACGTAACGCACATTTCGTTCCGGGCTGACTGTTTTTCCGTCCCCCCACACACATCGTGTGTTACAGCAGACAACGCGACGTGAAAGAATAAAAAAAATGAAATGAAACAGAAATAAATAAAAATAAATATTTGGATGTGTTTTTTGGGGGCAATTCCAGGACGACGATGGGGATGTTTTCAATCGAAGGACTCCATTGTGTGGATTGTAAGTGCGGCCATTACGGTGAAATATGCGGATGGAAGTGTTTTGACAGCTCTGGGAATCGTTGCTTACAAGCCGAGTGACCTGGGAGGGTGGGGTCCGGTGGGGTGATGGTCACCTATTAACTGGTGATCGAGCGAAGGTACCTTTTTGGATTTATCATTTTTTTATGAGTCATTCATCTCCTGGCGGGATATTAGACGGCGGATTTGGAGATTTATTGTTTGGGTGCCTTTTTTTTTGGGGTGGGATTTTGGGAGCAAACAACTTTGATTTTTCTTTTAATGGGAAATAGCCGATTTGCCGTAAAGGTGCAGGATATGAGGAAGAAATTCGATGGAAAAAAACTGAGAGGTGAATAGTCCTGCATGCTTTTGATCAACACAATTTGAGAGTGGACGGAACGCAGTAAGAGTTTTATTAAATACTGCATTTTTGCAGCTATCAAAGAGTCTAGTACCACACCAGTTTTCAAAGCTCTTAAGGCTCACTATTTCTGGACATGCTCATTTCTTCTGCGTAAAGAACATGCTTCGTCGAATCGACGACGCCAACATAAAAGTTCGTCGTACAGACGGCAAGTCTACTGAATAAAAATGTAATTGTTTATCTCATGAGCCGTTCTTTTTTATAAGAACAATTAATGAACAAATCCGTTACAATGAACAATAAGTTACGTCGTCGTCTTCCTTATTAAGGTGTGCATTTTTATTTGTATAAATGTATTAAATGTAAAAAAACGTGGTTCGGAACCATATATCCTTCCATATAATCTTGAGATGAAGCATCAATGGTGACAAACTTACGCTCCATAAAGGAATATTGCAGAAACAGGAGTGGGAGCTGCTATGGCAGCAAGTAAACATGAGGAGAAAGCGACACGGTGCAAAGCTATTATAGCGATATGAAACACTTCTTGCATCCACTTTTTTTTTTCAAAATTTTCAGACATCAAGTCTAAGAACGAGTTTTTTGCAAGAGACGTATGCGTATACTCAGAAATAAAGAAAGAAATTCAATAAGGCAGCGAAAAAGCTTCAAAAATTCAAATTCATGTCAAAGCCACGAAGTCCATTAGAGGTAATCACCTCTCTTCGAAAACTTTAAAAATATACTCAGATTCGTTGCCAACGACAACATTTTCATATTTAAAAGTCAAGTCAAGGTAAATACGTAGCTTTAACGTTTCTTTAACTTCAACGTTTTCACCACAAAACATCGCTAGTGGCAATGACACCGGTTTCTACACCCACAAACAACCCACAGCCGCTGGCACAGTAACTCAACCAGCCTAAAATCTCCATTCTCCACACTACAAAAACAAAATCCCCAAGGCCATCAATTGTTTCACTCAATTTAACAAACCACCGGAGAAAAGGCTCCCGGACTCAAACAAAACTTTCCTCGCCAACATAAAACAAGTTCCCTAAAAACACCACCCACTCTCTCCTCCTCATGCAACCAACCGAACTCAGGAAGTAGTTTTCACTTTTTATTTGCATACGAACACAATTTGGCTTTATTCAATTTTAATTGTTCGCAAATTTTAATAATTCCCCCAAGAGAATTTCGGACTCACAGTCAATACACCAGTCAGTCAGTTCGACGCTCACCGCCCGCGAACGTCAGCATTAAAATTAACTCAGCAAAACTACCGAATTGAAGTTCTCCTTTAACACAACCAACCCCCACCCCGAGACACCAACCCAAACGTACACAGCCCGAGAGGAAAAAGTTAAATCGAAACAATTTAAAATGCTCAATGAAAAGAATTTCAATTTGAGCAACGAATTTATTTGCAAAAAACGCCACAGCAGCGTTGCTAAAGTAACACGCCACTGCCGCCACCGACGTTAGATTGCTCGATGAACTCACGCTTACAAAAAGGCATGTCAAAATGTTTTGTGTGCTCTTTTTTGGTTTTTGCCAATAAAAGCGAAGTGGTGTACGCCATGCCAGTCACCATCACACCGTCACATTATTTTCCAATCGTCCTGCCATCGTTTGCTTCTTTTTTTTTAGAAAATCTCTTTTACAAAGTGAGTGTTTTGGGGAAGGACGAGAGTTTATTGGCCGGGACTATAGAGCTCCCCGAGATGGTGACACACGAAAAATAAAGCCGAGTGATGAAGTACACTTTAGCGAACATTAGTTTTGAAATACCGCCATCGTCTCTGCGCGGGGGTCAATCGGTGGGTTTTAAGTGGAATAAAAAACCGGATGCTGCTGACGAGAACACTTTACGAGATGGGGACAGTGGGCAAATAAGATTGACTCGTCCAAAACTATCAACGGAAGTCAGAAAAACCGGAGATGGGATGGATTTTTAGTTTTGGACCATCACCCACATTCACGTCCGCCGATCAACTTTCCAAGAGTGACTGCGACATTTTTAGTTTCAGAATGATGCGACATTTTTAGTCACAGAAAAAGATAAACGAGTGCCTTTTACCCTGCTAAGTGTTTTGAACAAAAAAAACGGGTCTTTTTTTGCAAAGTGCACGCCGACAGTACTTTTTCGGAGTTTTGGTGAGTGTTTCAGCTTAAAACTCGACCAAGTCTGTTGTCTCGAAGAAGGAAGTGAAGCGATTTTTAGAAATTTCCGAATAATGGAGTTCAAAGCTGCAAAGGAACACCCTTAGATTTTAGTAAAATACCATAAACTTTATAAAACTTGTATAATCCGCCTCAATTCAACGATTTAAGGCACACCCTCATGTCATTTTCAGGTAAGATTAAAATAGTCTTAAATTTGTTAGGCTAAGCGATGTCATTAAATAACGTCCACTTAAATAAAGTCGTAAAGTGCAACAACCCGTTGGATTTTGACTTTAATTCACGGCACCGTTTTAGGCATATTTACATATCTAGCAGTTAAGTATAAATAAAATCAAAAAGAAAAATTCATTAAAGACGAAACAAAAATCCCTTTGTTAGCTTGATGCCCACGTCTAGAGATGCCTTCCACCTAACTCCACGTCACACATCACTTCATCGTGAATCTCATTCCATTCACACTCCCACACCCATTCGGCTGACTCTCGACGAAATCATCACTCAATTCATTGCGAGTACTTCTTCGAATCTGTCAGTTCCATCTGCCACCCGAGCTCCAACAACCCTTCCAAGAAAATCACTGAACAGGAAACAACAACTAGAGCAACAAAAAAACTGTTTGCCGCAGACTTTTTCAATTAACATGCGTCTCTCCCTTTCACCGTGCGTGAGCATGTCCTATGCCCAACCGCCTAACCCGGTAGGCATACCTCCTTAGCATTCTACTCAATATTCGCCTCACATAAGGCTCAAAATTTATGCTCGTCCTGTGGGCCATGTGAGTGTGTGTGTGTGTGTATGGTGGATGGCGTTGAACTAACCCAATGGACATGGGCAAAACCTGACCTTAGCAGAAATTATTTGCTTTGTGTTTTAGTTGGCGCGGCTGCTGGTTGGACTAATAACGGTAACCAATTCAAAGAAAATCATGGAAATGTGTTTTTGTTTTTATGGGCGCACGTGAAAGGATAACGAAGATGGGTTGGGTGGAGCGTGAGTTGGAATGGTATTGGAAGCTCATTTGAGGAGGCTTGGGGAGATCAAGCGGATCTGGGTAGGGATAATTGAGTCAAGGCGAGTCAGTGAGTGAGTTTGAGTCTAATGGAAAAAATATCGAGGACACTGAAACTCAACCCTACACAATTTCGGTTTCTTAGAGTTGAAGGGATAAAACTGTCCTAGAAAAATGGAGGGCAGAGATGCAAACTCACTGCAAGCCCTATAAAGATATTGCAATTTTTCAAAGTTGAACGTAGACACCAGCCACAGAGAAATAGGATTTTGGATAATAACTTCAGCCAAAGAACCAAGCTACGTCCTGGAGGTTCAAAAAAATCAGAATAAATGTGGCTGTGTTAGTTTTTAACCTTATAACACCTCCAGCCATGATTTTCACAATTGTTTAAAAAATTATAATATTTAATATTTAACTTTCTTTAAAATTTTTTATTAAAGGTAAAAACAGGTAAATATTCTTGGACCAGAAAAACTAGCTGACTGACAATCAAATAAAAAAAATTAATTCAATAAAAAACAAAAACAATTAGATATACATACTTAGTCAGAATTGATTTTACCACACGGGTAAACAAAAACATAAAAAAGTCTCTTCAACAGCAATCTTCCAAACGAGCCGTCAAGAAGTTAAGGACATACATTGAAATGTCATTGAATTTCATATTTCTTTTCCAGAACGCGAGTTTTGAGTAAAATTTTAAATTTTGTCATTATAAAAATTGGCAAACGATGGCTGGGTTGACCGTAGAGTATTCTTTCAATCCAATTTACCAAGACTTGATGGTTTCGGACTGTAACTCACGGACAGCTTGGAAGAAATTTGCCTCATATTTTGGATTACTTCCATCCTTCACAGTTTCCCAGAAATAAAAGTTCAAACGGACCAAATCGCAGCTCCGAGCAGGCCAAATGACATCGCCAAGACGGTTCATACCATGATTTCTTTTCAAAAAGCGAACTTTTTGGTCTCACATACCCACTTTGGAAATAAGTTGTAAACATTTCCCAGAGTCATTTAATACGTTGAGGTATGATACGCGACTTTCTGTCAGATTTCGAGCGGAAAAGAGCTGTGAGTATCGAAGTTACCTATGATTTAAAAAGAAACCACTAGTTGGTCAACCCATTTTAAGAACTATTAAATATAATTCTAGGTCTAATAAAGCATTTTTACCATTTTTTTAATTCTGGGTCAAAAAAGGAGACTCTACCACTATATACCTTTAACAGGTTTTAAAAAAGATTCTTAATTGTTTACTTCGGACTAAGTCTAGTCATTTATTGAACTGCGGATGAATAAAACATTTCGACCATTAATTGGCGGCCTTGTCTTTGCTGACATAACAGCTACGAAGTGCCCTGTGAGCTTGGTAAACGATCCACAACGAAGAAAGAAAAAATGAAAAAATGAAGAAAGAAAAAATGAAAAAAATGAAGAAAACCATGACGTCTTTTTTTTTTCAAGGCATCACAGCTCTAAATCTAAAGAAATGAACAAAGCTTCTCGTCCTTTAACAGTGTCGCTTCTTTCGCGTTAGTTCAAACAGACGGAAAAGTTTTGGGTTTATTTATGGGATTTCCTTTTTTCCAGAATACCCACTGTATTTTAAATATTAATAGGTGGATGGCAAAAAAGTCGGAATTGCAGTATGGTCCTAAAGAGTGAGTGCAGTTTTTGTAAATGTATGCGAAAGAAGTTTTTTCAAATCTATGTAGGTCTGTTCAAAGAAAAAATCACCCACTTTGGTGCATGAGTGATACTTCTCTTATTGATACTTTGCAGGAGAGCGTCGTAGTTCTACTTTTAACTTAACTTTACTTTCTTAAGCCGAACTGTGCCATAATTTTTTTCTGACATATTTCGCTTTAGATCTTGGTTGAGTGCAAGGCATACAGTACGTTAAAAAATTTAGCATATAATAAAAATCAAATGTTTCTTTATATTTCGCTGGAAAATAGTTTGGTTTCACTTTTGTGAGGCACTATATGACATTGCTCTGTCATATAGTACCTTCAGGGTGGTTACGACTATGGTTAAAGAAGATGTGGTTAGTTTCACAAATGATAAAGATTAAAACGAGCTTAGCACGACTGGGCTTCACTAATTTCTCTTTTCAGCTCTTAAGTAGATTTTAGCAGTTCTTTAGTAGATACATTTTAAATAAGTTTTTTGTCAACAATCTACTCAACCGAGTCATCATAGCCATGAAAAAAGCTCTCTATCACCCCAGATGGTGTCTCACCAGCATTTTGCAATTAGGTTGTGTCTGCTGAAGAGTGACATATCTATGGACGCAAAATGAACAATAAAAAAAATTTTAGAATCATTGTCCATCAGTTTTTGAGTGGCACAAAAAGAGGTGCCACTCTGTCCAAGAGCTCTGAAGGACCACCTACAATTCAAAAACATTATTATTATTACAAGTGCCTTATTCCTCTCAAAATTGAGAGCTTTTTCCTCAAACCAAAGCTCTCTGTTCAAAGGAACCACCTATGGTTAAGAAACCCCCGTCCATTAAACATCATTCTCCGGAAAGGGCTCGATTCATCGTGGTTCGATCGTCCCACCCTGTCGCCCAACTTCTGGCCCAAGCCACTCTTCTCTCGCAAAACTCCATTTCCGTCAGTGTTGACACTTCTGATGGAAAATATAAGAAAAAAAAAAAAAAAACAAATCCAGAGCCATAAAATAAATAACGCCGACCGTGGCCAAAACCTGAACAAGAAGCGCTTTCGCGTTTCAAATTTCACTTCAGCCTTAGATCCGCCGACTGCCATGACGTTGGTTGAAGTTTGACGTTAAACGTTTGACAGCCAAACAACTAGGGGTACAGGCCAGTAAAGCGTCCTCTGCCCAGGTAGCATCGTCAATTATGTTAATGGAATGGGTCCCGGTTTGATGACCGAGCACAGCCGCGGAACACGCCTCTGTTTTCTCGCTTCCTCGAAAATGTATTGTTTGTTATTTGCAGGCTTTTCGTGCGGTTTTTTGTGCTTCTATCTCATGAGTCAACATCGAGGACCTCACGCTCCAATGTTTGGCTTATTACCCCACCCTTGAGTGCTTTTGTTGTCGGCCTACTGCCGACCACCACACAGTGTGTGGGGAGTTTTTCAATTATTGAAAAAGGAAATTTTTCGTTTGGTTCCATTTGAGTAAATGCCTTACCGTTATATTCGATATACAGCAACAGCTGGTTACCGATTTTCTTTTCATTTATTGTTTCTCAGTCAGCAGTCGTCGTGACCGTCAACGTCACCATCAACGTCACATCGTGAATTTGGCAACAAAAAGAACAGAACAGAAAAAAAAATGGATTCTTTGAGTGCGTGTGTGTGCGTGAGTGCGGAGAATTTAATAAAATGTTAAATAGAGGAGCGGTTTCAGGAAAATGGCGATTATTTTCACTCGGTTGAACCGTGAAATTTAATTAAATTCCCTTTTTTTTCGCTCTGTGGTAGGGCTGTAATTGCGTTTTTTTTTTTTTCTGGTTGATGGCTGATGAAATGGTCATAATCACAGGAGAAGCGGCTGAAAGAGAATCCTTGGGAGTGATCTCTGTGGTGGTGGATCTCCTCGGGTGATAGTGATATGCGATGGAGGGAGAAGTCATCTGTTTTGAGTGTTAAAAATCATTCAATTAAGCAATTGCCTAATCGATTAGGTAGGTGATTGATTTTTATGTATTTACATCGGTTTTGGGAAAAGTCAACTTGGTGGGTGGATGAAGATAGGAGAGCTTTCCTTGGATGGGATGTGGAATGTGTGCGGGTATCTGGGAAATTTGTGGAGCGGAAGGGGACAGTGAAAAATGTAGATGGATTCGATAAGCCAAGCTAAACTTATTGAGTGAGGCAGGCTGGCTTCGGTACAGACGAACAGATTCTGGCAAATTTGATATCGGCAGACATTGGGTGGGGTTGTTAGGTGATCCAACTGGCACCAAAGAGTCACTTTTCTAATTTCCGTAAGTGCGGAATAATGAAATATAAAAGCCGTGTACCTTGAAGGATATTCTATTAAGCTGCAAGAGGTTTTCAACATTTTATTTTAAAACGAATTGAGGCTATGGCTGAACAAATTTTGAAAGTATAGATTTTGCTCTTATATTTATCACTTTCTAAAAAAAACTAAAATAAAAAATCTGCATAATAGCCCATACGGTGCCAGAGCATAGCTTGTTCGCACCTCCACTGTGTTGGGCGCGATATAATTTGACACAAGTGGAGGGGACCTACTGTTTAATGTCGGTTGTGAACGGCGAATTGCGAAAGCTTTCCATGACAGAGGTTACTCCAGGAAGATTGTCTTTGTGGACCAAAGATCGAATTTGACTTTCAATGGAATTCATAAAGATTGCTTTTGGACGTTTGCAAACGGTTAACATATTAGCGTTTTTTTTTTATTTTAAATAGCGATATTGTTGGAACCAGTATGATAGTTAAATCCAAAGTGTGTACCATACCATCTTACTTTTATTGGTAAGAAGTTATTAGCCAGCAAACTGCCAAAGAATGGCAGTGGTGGTGGTCCCCACCTTATTTTCTAAAATACTTGGCTAGAAATTGGAGTTATGGGTCATCTTCTATCAAAATCCCAAAAACATTGAAAATACTTGTATGACTTTTTATTTATACTAAAACTAATTTTTCGAAAACAAAAAATTTACTAAAATCCATTTTGTGAGGTACCGTGAATTACGGATAGGTCTTGTAAAATAAAATAGAGTTTTCATTTTGAATTTTTTTGATAAAAAGTTAGGTGAGATTTCAATTCAAATAAAATGTGTCCCCTTCGCACTGATTTTCACACCCTTGGGTCTAAAAATCTAGGAAGAATCTGGAATGCAGGTCTTTATTTTAAAGTTTATTTTAGTATACTGGCCTTAATATTTCTCGAGATTTTGGCCAAAAACTAAATAACATTTGAATTTTGAAGATCCAAAAAATACATTTTGTAGACTTCTACGAATAAAAGAAATGTCTATTAAAGGTTTTGTTTTCTGCCAATTTTTTGCTATATTAGCGGGGCTCACACGTTACAATTTGCTTGATGTATGCAAATTGTAGAGTGTTAACGCTTATTCAATTTGTCATCAAAGTTATCGGACGGAAGTTCGATTTTTTCAACTTTATCGAATGCTTGACGATAAATTGTAAGGTGTGAACAGCTGTCGTACAACTTTATACCATATTTTCATCTTGGTTTTGACATCGAGCTTGAGCGGACGGTATAATCAGAAAAATTATTTTGTGTTTATTGAGAAGTATGGAATTACATCTTTCAATCTGCTACTCCAGTTTATCTAAACAACTACGGCCAAAGTTCCTGACTCGAAGAACTTAGTTCACGCTCTTACAAGACTGGCTACTACTGTATGGAGCCGAAAGTTGAACGATAAGCAGAACTACTTCTTGGCATCTTCGAGGGAAAAATTCTGCGGCGAGTATTCTGTCCTATCTGTGTGGAAGGTGATTGTTTGAGAAGACATAACCGCGATCTTTACAAGGTGTACAAAGATGTGAATGTAGTGGATGTAGTCTGGAAGTCAAAATCACACAGGCGAATCTACGGTACAGAGACGAACTGATCCCGAACGCAAGACAGCTTGGTTTTCCCGACTGAAAGCACCAGCCCGGGACCGTCAACGTTGGAAGGTGGCTTGAAATTAGGGTCAGGCCATCCAAGGGTTGACCACCTAGTAGGTAAGTAGTAAAAGTCAGCTAAAATAAGCACCAAAGGTCAACGCAATGGATAATGGAAAATGAATTTCAAAAAGACTTATTATTTTCTTCAGCATTCTTTTTTTCGAGTGGATGTTGAAGTCAACGCATAAGCTTTGTCCCACTCAGTGGCAACAGTTTAGTCCATGAACTTCAAAAAACGGTCATTCAAAAATAAAGATGAAAAGCTGTTGCTGATTAGAGACACTTCAGGTTTGTTCTTTTATTTTATTTTGAATGCTAGTTACGCTAACAATCCGTTTCCTCAAACTTTTAACAACCCCAATGAGGAGCTTCTCGACATCGACGTATTCCCATTTTGTTTCATACATCCGTTAATTACCGCTTGGAGAAACTTTGAACTGAGATGAGAACCTCTTAACTCGACTCTTTCTCCAACCTGCACCTGCAACCCGGACTACACCCTCATATGACATTTTTCACCCTTAGAAAGTTTGCTCCCGCCCATCCGTTCATAACACACGAGCGCTGTTCATTCAGAATCGGAACTCCTCCTCCGATATTAATTTTTTTCTCTTCTCCTTTTTTTTTTGCTGTCACCTACTTCGCTGCAGTGCTGAGAGTATCTTCGTGAATTTTTTTTTTCTTTTTTGAAAAAAAAAGGCGAAATTTTTCTGAAACTCAATTAAATTACCGTCTTCAAGGATTTCCCGTGTTATCTGTGTTGAAAGTGAACGTCAGTAGCATCTTATTCCTTGTCGTTGTATCGGGGTGGCAACTCCCTCGGTGGGTGGTGAACTCCCACTTCCTGTGTACAAACAACTGGAAATTTTTCCTGAGAAACGTTATGAAGTGTAATAATGCAAATAACACAGAAACACATACACGCTCACACGAAGGTACAGCACATGCCCTCGAACAGTTTTTCTCGTTTAAAGTCACTGACTTGGCGATGGAACAGAGTGTTGCGTGAGTGGATCTGAGGGTACTCCTTCGCCCAAATAAGGACGAAAAAAGGTGTGTGTATGTATCTCTCATCTCATTGCATTTGACAAAAAAATTATTGGAAATAGACGAGACAAGACGCACAGTAGTGACGACGTGCCTTTGGGCGACATACTGAGGCCTGTTTGATGCTCGGTTTTACTGTCTGTCTTCGTGTGTGTCGTCATCTTGGGTGTCCTCAACGCGCCGTATGTTTATTAATTCCATCTACAGACGGATGAAGAAATTAAGATTGTGTTTGTCAGCTGGCACTGATTGAAATACAGGGCGGCTTTAAGGATCAAAGCAGACGTGATTTGAATATTTGGTTGAGATTTATTTAAATGGATTTTCATCGAAAGGTATTCAGTGGGAGAAACTTTGAAAAGAGGGTATGTGTTGGTTTTGTATTTTGTGTGTTTTTCGTTTTTTTTTTGGAAGAAATACCGTGTTTCGAATAATTGATGATGAATTTCGTACAGAAATGTGCTGCCAGGCAGCAGAGATACACAAAATCTGTTTACATCATCATCTCACCATTGGGATAATCAAATAAGAGAGTTCCGGGAGATCTTTTCAAAAGTTAAATGTAGGGAAATAATCATTTACGAGATGTTTTCGGTTCGTGATGGAGGTGGGAAATGCTGGATTGGTCATGATAGCTGATTTGCAAAGGAGCAGAGGTCGTCTGATGGACTGGGGTGGATCTGAGGTGGGGCTATCGAAAAACAAAATTGACCGAACATTGTTTTAGGGGGTTAGCTGAGCTCATGCTTGTTCTTAATCTTGCAGCAATACAACACGTCTCCGAAGTTATGTGTACGGAATTTTTCATCCGACCACGTATTACCGAATCATGCAAAAGGGTTGTTTTCGAATTTCAGATGCACTCCATGGAAAATGCCAAAATACGGCGAAAAAATTCGTGTTTGAAGAGAGAGTCGGCTGTTACTTGTTCATTCGTTAATTTCCTGAAAACGTTTCGTTAATTTCGTGAAATGTTGTTGCACACCAGCAGGTTACGGTTTTTTTCCAGAACGCCTTTTCAAAACAGGTGTAAAAGTTCAAGTATCTCGGGGTCTCTTTCACGAGCGTTGGAAGGAGCAATACTGAACTTTCCTTAGGATTGGCCAATCTGGGTCAATTTTGAAACAGCTTGGAAGATCTGTAATCAAGACGCCGAGCCTGGTGTATAGGCGAAGTTATCGTTCTTTAACTCGGTATTTGTTCCAACTCCAACCTATGGTCATGAAATTTGGATCGTGAGCGAAAGAATAAGATCCCGAGTATAAGCTGGTCAGGTGGCACGTGACCAAACCCCATCACGACCTCCGAAGCGCGCCTTGAATGCAATCCCGTCAGGAAGGCGGCTCCGCAGACCTAGGATGAGATAGCTGGACCAAGTACAAAATCTCGTTTGGCTATGCTTGGGCATGCCTCCTGATGAGTTAGAGTAAGCGGCGGAGGATCGGTCTGCCTGGAAATCTTCTTTTGTGTGCATTGCCCCCGCGACCCCATTAGTGGATCACGTGGTCAAGAAGTTGATGATGATGATTATGACTCTTAGGTAACCAAATTCATTCTTAAGCAGCACCTCAAAACTGAGTCTTCTTCTACTCCCGAAAAGAAGAAGCTAATTCTACATTAGACAGGCTACCATTTTTGAGAGCATGTCTTACAGTTCCTACTACTAATTTAATTCAGAACCCCTCTGGTCCACATCCCAAAAAAAAGGAAATAAAATCGTTTCTCGTTACGTTACTACTGCTACTTCTTAAAAAAGGATTCTGTCCTCCGCCAAATGATGGAATCATCAACTTCCGCAGCATTCCTTTGGGTATCCAAAGTCGCCATTTATCTCCACCGACGCGTTCCACGTGGAGATTTATTTGCACAAACAACAAAGCACCTCAAAACGGTACAGGTCCATCTCCCACCCACATTTTATCAAACGATAAACCCATCAACCTCCACAGCATACTTTCAGCCTAGCAAAATTTATCCCCGCCGATTAATAATCTCCTAAGTACCTCGTCTCAGTTCAAACGAAACAAAAAAAAAAACAGAAAAGAAAAAAATGTTATAAAAGGTTTTCTAATTTTCCCTAATCGATGGCTGTTTGCGCCGGCCGAGGGTTGAGTCCCAATCAGCCACCCTCTCCATCCTATGTACACACACCTCAAACCCCAGGAACCACAAACAGAGCACCCACCCACTTAAGTCATAAAATACCCGATCCCAAGGATGGTTTCAAAAATCGTACATTGTCTGCCTTGAAATTGTGTACCGCAGGTGTTCTCGCTCCACGGGCGGCCAGCACTCAATTTGCAGATTCATTTATCTCGAATCTACTCACACACTCGCACTCACACATCCGCCCGTCGATTTAATTATATTTGTATATCCTTTGACAAGAGAATCCATCCCCTGCACTGACAGCATAATGTATCCGCTCCGCGGAACACGTGTTCCGTCCATGTACTTGTCGCCCGAGTTCGAGATACAAAAGAAGACGAACTAAGCACAGCGATATCTTAACCTGAGGTGTGCGCTGAAATTACGGTAAAACATTTAAGGTCGCATCGAAAACAAATGAGAGAGGGCACCTACACGTACGTGTGCCATCGTGATGGGGTTGATGGCTGATATCGTGGGGGATGGGTAATGAATTTTAAGTGGAAGGCGGTTGGGGGGTTACATGAAATTGAATATAGAGCCGGCGGGGGGATGTCTGCGTTTCCTTCTCGAAATCACAATCGCTACCATAGCAAATTAATAACGACCCATGAAGGAGTGGGTAAGTGGGTTGGGGGTGTTCTTGAAAGTTGCCATCATCAAGAGATACACATAATCACATCAAACGGAACATTAACATCATTAGAAGGTAATAAGAACGCGAAGAGATAAAATTTAAGAAGTGTGCCTCTCAAAAACAGAGCGGATTACGTGTCCCAAAATGGCAGCCAGTCAGTGAGAGTGAAGTCCTTTTTTTCACGAAAGCAGCTTACATGAATTTCGATTTTACGAGTTGGACAATTTGCCGTTTTTATTTGTCTACAAATTAAATGTCCTGCATGCCGCTGCGATTTATCACGGCCACTGAGAGTGATCTCGGTGACATTTCGATTAATTTGCACAAATAAACTGTCGAAATGGGAGACATTAAATTTTCATTTCAATATGGCACTGAAGTAAATTAAGTTGATCTGCCATGCATCGGTCTTAATCGGGTGAATTTACGAGCGAGTGCGACCGGCTTTTGAAACGAGGAGGAAGGCTTGAATTTATTGAGCAACAATTTCAAATACAGGGATTGAGGGGTAGGCAAGCTTTTGTTGGAATTGCATCCATCATTCACTTCGAAAATAGAGAGGGTTCATAGAAACTCATTGCAGAGAAGCTTGAATCGAACTGGAGGAAGACGTAGAGCACTGGCCATAGTGGCACACTATATTTTTTTCTGAATGGATCATTAATCAGGTGATATACAAGATTCCTTTTCAAAACGTAAACAATGAACAAAATTAATATTTTTTCATGAATTATGGCCAACGTTGTTCAAGTGGCTGCCTCGGTTAGTTTTGTTGTAACGCATTCTCCCACTCAAAATTTTGCGTAGACCTTGTTGATGGTATTGGGGGTGTAGTTCACGGATTGCTTGGATGATATCGGCCTTGAGTACTTGATTCGTTTCAAGATTGTTGCCAAACATCGTTCCTGCACGGTTCCTCCGAGAAAAGGTCAAAAGACGTCAAATCGCAGCTACGAGGCGACCAATTGACACCGCTAAGACGGGTGAAAAAACGATTTATTTTCAAAAACGCACTGCTAAGGCTACATACTCACTTTAGAAATTAGTTTTCAATATTTCCCAACAAGTGTTGAGCGACTCATATCGTTCGGCTATACGAGACACTCAACGTTCCAGCTGAAACATCCCTCACCCAAGTTTGACACGCATACTTATTAAGACTTTTAAGCAGATTCAAGCGCACTGTTGTGATTCCATTTTGTTTTTAACTTTTGACCAAATAGTGTCAAATTTAACATCTGCAAACACTACAGTCAAAAACACGTCAAAAGCTTGTGAGTTTGCAGTTGAAAATTTTCACTACGGACACAACTTTTGAGACGGAAATGTTTATGTTCATGTGGATAGTAATAATATCCACAATATTAAGAGCCTATAATTATAAAAAACAAAACTACTACATGGCTTCTATTTATATCTTTTGTTCGTCAGGGTTGGCAGATGTGCTCTGGCAGTTTTGCTCTGTGTTTAGCAGGGATTTGTCTGATGTGATGGACTTGCACTGTCAACAAATCTTTTTTTCTGATCAATTGAAACCAGTCGAATGAACCGCATACATACAAAACTGTGCCTTTAGTCTCCAAGTCCACCAACGCCCATTCGACAAATTTCTGGAGAGGTGACAGACAAACACTGGATGGAATATCTATAAATATTTAACCTGCAAGCGAACTGACAAAGTTAGTCTGCCGTCAGTCTACGTTGACACATTTCACTGACATCCCAAAATTACTGACACCGTCAAATCTTACGCCAATGTTCGTTGGCTCAAGTCCAGCGGGTCACTGTGCCTCTCTGTGGAGTTTGGCACCATTTTCTACACCTTCGACACTTGGAAAGGATTTAGATAACTGGATAATGTAAATACTGACAATAGTAGTTATACGTCATAAAGCTATGGCCATTTTTGTCAGTTGCAACGAAAAAAAAAAAAATAATAATGAAATTAGTAGTCATATAATTTCTTTTTTTCATACCCAATAATTTTTCTGTTTTAATTAAAGTTTTCCGGATGACCTTTCGTCTGGTCGATTTATTTATTTTTTATTTCCAATCTCATGAATGCAAAAATCAATCGTTTCAATGGACAATTTATGCATGACAATCAACCCATCTTGACGATTTATTTTTCCAGTTGGCCATGGCAGAAAATGCAAATTATAATGCCTCACCACTGGTGTTTGTCATTAAAATCAAAAATTTAGTAACATGATTTTTACAAGCAATTGCGAACAATTAATTGAAACGTTTAATTAGAATTAATCTGGATGTATGGATATTCTGTAAACAGATTGACTGGTTGTTCTTTTGTTGGTTTCGATAATAAACAAATTTGTCAATCGATCTTTTGTTTGTAGTTCGATTTTGTTGGCGTGATAATTGGCTACGTCAGGCAAATGCTTCTTTTAATTTTTTTTTATACAGGCATTTTAAATCATAGGTGAAAGGTTTGATACTGACAGCAGTTTCCTCGAAATCGTCACAGGAAGTCAGCAACCGCTTCAGAGCTTTGGACTTTTTTGGTGGGAGCCGTGAAGGACCGATGTTTGACAACAATCCAGAAATTATTTAAGCGCTTAAGGCCATCCAAGAATTCGTGAGCTACAACCCGAAAGCACCAACAAGGTCTACGAAAATTGTGAGTGACAGAAACCACTTCTGCGAAGCCAGCCTAGTCAGTCACCTGAAGGACATTATATTCCATAATTAATGGGAATGTTTCCTCTTACTAAAAACACCATAATACCTGAAAAACGATTTAATTTGTCCATATTTTTAAAAAGAAACCTGTATTTGGCCTACCCTGTACTTGTTTTTTTATTTTGATCTGAGGAAGGCTTACCTTTTAGGTCTTGGTAGCGAAAGAAATTGTCTATGATAGATGTATGACACATATTTGAAAGAAATATACACCGTGCGACTTTCAGGCTTTGTTATATTGGCAGTTAAAAGCAACCAATAGAAATTTTTTCATCCCCAAAAAACCACAAACGCACCCTGAAAAGGAAAGTTATCAGTGAATTACGAGTCTGAAGTAAAATTTATTCAGATCTAAAAATTTCAGTGGTTCACCAAATCATTTAAAATTTATTCCTTCCTCAGGCGGGCCTCTTTTTCTAGGCTTCGAATGAACTCTGCCACACGCCTCCAAATAACCAGAGAAAAATAATTTCAAAAGAAGTGTATAACCTCGGAAAAACACGACCTGAAAAAAGCATTTTTTCTATCACACTCTTCATCGCCGCACCCAACCGCACTTCGTTCCAATTCAGAAGAGAAATGAGTTTAGAAAACTCTCAGACAGACAGGTTTCCTCCCCATTCCCATTTCGTATGCAAACGCTAAGTAAACACCCCCTCCAATGAAGCCACCTGCACCTGTTGTTCTGATTCACACATCCTAAACACCTGCGTTCGCTAACCTCGCACAGATTTGCATACAATAGCCACCAATCTTCATTCAAATCTTTTTTCAAACGCGGGATTCCTGCCGGGAGACTTCACGGAACTCCTTACTGCATTCGGTGGAAATCAGTTTAAAATAATCAACGACTTCCGGCGTTGCGAAATAGAAACTCACCTCCCCTGAACGTAAATAAGCACCTAAGACCATGCAACCTACACACCGCACTTGCCACCCGCCCATCGCCTTCAAAGACTTTCAATTAAAAGTCTCCGCTCCTTTCGCGTTAAAAGAAAAAAAAACCAAAAGAAATTCCTTTTCCATTTACAGTATGACAAAGAAAATGGGTCGACACCAAGACGGCATGTGCAGGAGCTTTGCAGGACCTCTTCCAGAATCTCGGCCCCATTGTAGAGGGTGACCCAAAAGTTTTCATTCAATTTTTTTTTTTTTTGGAAAATGATTCATATTTAATATGCGATCATTACCGTAATGATGCAGAAGCAAACACACAAAACTTCACCGAAAGGCCTTTAAAAATTAATTAGTCCGACGAAGGGATCCTTTTTTCTTTCCTTTCTCCCTCTTGCTCAACAGCAAGGACCCTGGGTGACTTTAAAAGATTAGTTCCAAAAGAACGGGAATAAATAAATAAATTGGGGTGTGTAAAGTTTTTTGGGGGCTGGATTCTCGGGTTGAATTGGTCATCTGCGAAGGTGACATCTTCCCCGAAGGGTCTCGCTTTGTTAGTGTTGTGTTGTGTGTTGTGTTAAATGTGAATTTATTTTATGCCTACTGAATGGAAAAGTTCGCTTTAGATGCAAATGCTAAATTACCGGTTTTTCGGGCAAACAAGGCGGGTGGGAGAGGGTGGCTGGGTGAGGCTGGATAATTCTTTTGTACGGGGACTTTTATGTGTTCACTCTGCTCTCGGGGTTTGGATTAGTGGTAGTGGGGTTTTGTGTTGTTAGACGTAATAATTTGCTTTGAAACACGGGAATTAGCAGAACGAGAACTGCGTGGGATAAGCGATGCGTTAAGGCAGGTGGGATGGCTAGGTGGGACGGACGGGGGGGTTGTAGGAAGTAGTTTCAATATTCAATTTAACGTTGGCACTGCTTTAAGATCTGCTTTGGTTTACAAGAACTTAATGCAAATGAATTTAGTCACATTCCGTGACTAAGAGGAAATGCACGATAGCGAATGTCTGCGTAGGGGAAGGAAAACGAGTCTTAACAACTGTCCCAAACAAAAGAAATTGCGAAGGCAAATCAGCCATTTCTTGTTTTTTTGGCAAGAACCTGATTTGAGAAGATCGAATTGCTAGGGAGTGGAAACGTTTTTTTTTTTTAAATCGAATTCAGTAAAATTAAATCGCCAATTGACCATCAGAAGTCTCATATTAGGTAAGACTGCGCTTTTTAGTTAGTTCTATAAACAATTTAGGTCAACTGTTATTAGTTATATGAATTTGTGTGTACTTATTTTTATTATAGAAGGTAGAACAAGCCGAGAAGATGCCGGAAAAGCGTAATCGGAGCTTGCTTCTGTTGTATTGGCATCTCTCATCAATTGTATATTGCATTGCCAAATGATATTAAAATAAATCAAGCACATTCCAACACAACCCGGCCGTAGAACAGTTTCAAACACTCACAAATTTGATTATAAGTCGATAAATATTAATTCGAGTAAAAGAATTGTAAAAGTTTTTGTGTTCAGGAGTTCATACGACATTCGGCGATATTTTTGGAGGATGGCCTAAAGAAAAACCGAGCCAAAAATAAATCTTAGGCTACGATGTTCTAAAGATATGACTGGAAGTTCTTTTCGATGACCAGATTCTCGTATGCCTAAAAACTCGCAAATGTCGTACAAAACCGAAAAGTCTTCTATGCGCTTTAAGTCAAACATAGTTAGAACAATTCTAAGAGTCTATCATGCGCCTACATTCAAGCGTTGCTAGAGCAATTCTATGCGTCTTCTATTTCTCTAAAGTTGCATCAGTGCAGGAAACAAAAAGTTGATGACCCCAAATTCATTTCAAACCAACCTCCGTTTGTTGTAAAATCACAGCTATGTCTGCTAAATAAGCTTGAAGCATCTAAAAAAAAAAGTATGATAGCATTTTAACGTTAACGTTTAACTCTGAAACAACGTTTTTAGCCAGAAAAGCGATTTACAGATTAGAACAGATGCAAAAAGGAAAATGATGACTGCATTATGAAAATGTGGACATTCAATGCTCACTCCAAAGAAGCAATTGGTTGAATTTGCGTTTTACAAGGACACCGGGCTGCTTTTGCAATTTAAGCACAATGGCGCGAACCTAATGACCACTTAGCTTGCGAAAGATGACCTTTGCCAGAAAGAACTTTTCGTAGTTGAGTAGGCACCTGCTGCAACTCGTGTGAGTTAAAGTCAAAAGACAAAAATTGGTGCTTTCAAATTAGACACCCAGCCAGTAAAAGGACGTATCCGTCATCACTAATTTTGCAGTCCTGTGCCATTTTGATCTATTAGACATCCAAGTCTTGGATACGAAATTCGCCAACGATAAGTTTGTGTCCACGACGACAAATCGACTGCGTTCTGACAGCGGCGATGTCCTTCGTCGATTTGATTCCTTTGACTTACTGCTCTTGGCTGATTGCTTGCTGGACAATCCACCACAAACATTTAAATTTGAGCTATAAGAGACTTAAAGGTCACCATGTCTTCAGAAAAATGGTCGTAGCTAATGCACTGATTTTTCTTTTTAAAAAAAAAACATGGCACAGCGTTCTACTTGGACGACCAGACGTTAAACATCCGAGAAGTTATTAAAAACTGACTACAGTTAAAAGCGGGAAAAAACGGATAACTCTTTGACCTACTAACAAAACCCAAGTCAAAAATATTCCGAATCAAAGAGAATTTATCTTAATGACTCCTATGCCAAGAAAGTGGCAGCAAAACAGCTGCAGGCAATTCTTATTTCATCGTTAAACAAATTTCTGATGACAAATTTAAACATTTTGATCTCTAGAACTCATTGTCGCACTTTTATTGAACTTTGACTAGGAAAGATTTTTTATTTCGGAATTTTCTTATGATTTTTAAAGAGCATGACAAGTTACCTATGAAGAAATTAACGCACGAACATGGAAGAGGAAGATACAAACCTTGATTCACTTACTCGACAAGGGCAGCAACATATCATGCTTCGGATGGTATGCATGCAACGGGAAGAACACCAAGCTGACGTTAAACTTGGTGGCAATAGTTTGATGGTGGCAGATTATTGGTCAAGTTTTTTTTTAAATGGTGTGAATCAACATTTTCTAAGTGGATTAAAATTAAACTAAAAGCCCTATTCTAGCACACCTTAGTGATGCCTCATATGTCACAGCAACCTCACTAGAGTCTGGGAAATTCACAACTTGAGAAGTTTTCGTATTTTAACCCAAAACTGTCAAAATTGTGATCCGCGATTGAGCAGGTCGTTAGCATTTTCACATGATGCGTACGATCACAAATTCCCCCTCACTGATATTTGTGAGTTATGACTACATCACGACCAGGCATAAATTAAAATATACAAACAAGTTGCTAAACATAACACTGACGGAGACGAGGACAATATGCTGCTTAAAAGTCAACTGAAATAAGACAAAGACAAGTCATTTTGCGATGTTAAATTAATTTGAATAAGTTTTGGTTATTTGTCTCTATTTTTCGCCATAGCTGTATGTCCACACTCAGTTTCCAGGCACTGATCCTTTCAACGTTTATTTGTACCCACGATTTTACCAACAGCGAAGACACCCACCCACCACACCTCTGCCTTTCAATTCCGCGACAAGCGACAATTGTAAGCCCCAAACAACTTCTCGTTTGCATTTATTTTCTAAATAAAGTAAAAACATGGTCTGACAAAATTTCTTCTCATCGTTTGGAAGCTTAATTTCCACAAACAACGAACCATGCCCCAGCCCCACGACGATGGTGTTAATGACCAACTTGTGGACAATCTCGTTGCATATTTCACCAAAAAGCCAATTTTCTCTCGCTCGCCTCGGAGAGTTCTTCTTGTTGTTTAATTTCGAAACTCAACTGGACGATTTCGAGTGGAAAATTCCTTTCCGCTCGCAGCCATTCGGTTTGTTTCGAAGCGGCTTAATGACAGAGACAAGGTCAGGAGAAAACGATTAGCAGCATTGAGACAATGGATGAGAAGGGATTTCTTTTTTATTTTGAAAAAAAAGGAGATTAAAGTTTTAAGATAGTCCTTTTATCAGAGAGGTGTTTTTTTTGATGATGTGTTTCCTGGAAGAAAACGAAACGATCTTCAATGAAGTCGGAGCCGGAAACCACCCAGCCGGTGATTTCAGCGAAAAGACCAGACAAGAGAGGACTTAATCGTAAGAAGGAGAAGAAGTTTCTTCCAGACGCCGAAAGCAAAAGAATGAATTTATTTTCTGCGAACGTCTGGCTTGTTGGAAAAAGATGTTCTCACCCACGCTGGTGTTCTATCCGGTGGCAAAGCTGCCCAGTGAACGACAAGAATTGTGCTTGCACACTCGATTGCTTGCTCATCGAAAATGGCTGAGTTATTTATTGCTGTCGAGTCGAGTCGAAAAATCATTTCAATAGGAAAAAAGTGATAAATTTTGAGTAGGCGGGGTCTTTGACATAAGGTACTTAATACGAGATGATTGAACAGCGTAAAGAGGGGGTAAAATGTTTTTAGAATTTTGAATGATTTCAGGAATGAGATGCGACTTAACTAGTTGATTCGGATTAAGTCCACACGATCGTTACGTTTGTTAATAAGTTGACTACAAAAAGAGGACAACTGATCTTCAGGAAGAGCTAGAGTCCATTATACTATTATAGTCTTAAAAATCGTCAAGATAAAATCTATGATGGGTGCGGTGTTGAAAAAGGTGTAAACAAGTCTTTAGCTCTACACGTTCTTCCAGATCAGTGCCTTAGTCCCCTAAGGTAGCATTTCCACTGAGTCGATTGTCGATTTATTAAAGGCCAGAGGTTCTCTAGGGTATCGTTCCAATGTAATAACGAAACTCTTATAGAATCACTTCGGTTTCCGTCTGTCTGTGTCTCGCCTTTTACATATCTACCTTTAACTTCCTAATCCTTTAAAATATGGGATGAATTTTGGACTAGAGATGTATCTAGTTAACCTAGAACTAGACCAACAGTTTTTTTTTTTCAAAATTAAATATCTGCACATGACTTCTTCAAATATATCGCAAAATTCTTGTTGACGACGAGTCGTAGACTCAAATTGAATTGGAAAATTTAATAATTTTTGAATTTAATTGGCCTATAATTAAATTAAAAAGAATGTGTAGGCTGCCAGATGAGAACCTAAAAGATCTTTTAAGAATTTTCTAAACAAATTCAGCTTCTTGTCAAGGATTTGAGACCGGACAAAACGAACGAGCACAATTTGTTTTGAAGTCTTTCAAAGTCTAAACTTGAGACAAAGGTACTTTCATGTCAACGACAAAATCCCCACAGGATTTCGCACACATTTCGTCCTTCAACGAAAAAATCCACAGGCTTGACTGCTTCTCACCACACAACCTAAGCCCCACTTTGGAATTGAAATCGCATCATCATTGTTTCTAGTTTACATTTCCAAAATATTCACACCGATTGTAAACCACTCTTGACCGTTGAACGAACACAATCAAAATGTAGCCTCCACAAGCCTTGACGCACCAGCCTGTCAGATTTATGCAAACTCCTGCAAGAACGATTCTCACTTTTGCATGCCATGTCATCATCAGTACACAAAAACAAAGACACAACCCATGCGTCCGGCTGGCTTTCAAGGGATTAAAAACACTCTAAACAATACGTCTCCATGTTTTTGCAAATCTTTGCCACATCACTTCCTCCATATCTGTTTTTTTAATTCTTTTCCACTTACGGGATAAAGCACAATCGCTTGTGTCCTGCATCATGTTCCACAGAAGCATCATCAGCTGCATCCATTCGTGCACAACTGGGATTTGTTTTTTTTACTCCCATGTAAGTTTTACGTAAGCGGAGGACGAGAAGGACAAATTGTGAATCTGAAAGTTTTTCAACGTTGACGTTTTTTCTACTTCCTTTCTTTGCATTCCACGTGAAAGTTATTAATTTCAATGAACCGTGTGTTTGCGCGTGGATGGAGGAACTTTGCAATTGAAGAGATGAAGAGAAGTTGACGTAAACCTTCGCAAGTTGGCATCACTTTGTGAAGGACTCTCTTCGTTGGAGGAGGTCAGATTTCCCTTTTTGTTTATCGAGGACTCTCGATAGTCAGTCGATGGATCGAAATACAGGATGTAAGATGACCTCGTGCAGCTCATTAAGTAAATATTTTTTTTTTTTTGCAGCATCTCTTGATGCGCATTTTGAAGTTATGGAAAGTTTTGAGAGCACTCCACCAAGGGATTGAAGTAAACAGGACTCTGAGTACTCTCTGATAGGATGTTATTTCGGGTAATTAAGTTGAAATGTGTTCAGTTGAACAATAAAGTTTTTTCAGTCGCTGGAAAGGGGTGAATGGGAAGTCTGTGTAGGTCGCTCGCCCTAGCAAGGAGGAGGGAAAATATAATTTTGCTTCCCGAAAGTGGACAAGTGCGTCGTTGTTGTGATTGGCACTCGTTGAACGTCTCGCTTAGGTCCACTTTTGATATGTTGCAAGCTTTGGTTTTCTAGCGGGAGCACCCCTTGCTTCAACGTTTCGAAGCAACTTTCGCTGTTTTTACACGGTCTCGATTTGGAGGAGCCTCAAACGATGTATTTTCATTATTGCAGCATTCATGAACGGGACGTATGGGCGCCTAGAAATGTCTTCAAAACTAGTCTAGAATTTTCTGAACCTCTTTTTTCGTAAGTCGCTGTTGATAATGCTTTTCGTCAATCTCTCGGATTTTTTTTTAACGTAAAAAAGAAGCATGTTCATTATGTATTAAGGTTGGACATTTTTGGGTAAAAGCATTTGACTTGAGCACTTAATACCCACCAACGCAAAGGACCAGTTAAAATGGTCTGCAACGTTCTTTGATGGCCATTATGGTCATTTTTCCTTCTCTTTATTGAATTTCCCGGTTTCATTTTCTTTCTGGCACTGATGAATAATTGAAGGCTATAATCAAACCCCACAGGGTTTGACATCGCCCCCGAACTCGCATACAAGGCGAATGTGGAGCTGTCGCGAGGTTCAACAGTTTAAGACAGTTTCAAAAATTTAAAAATATATCACGGATTTTGGTGAGACGGAATTTTATAGAAACAGTTGATTGACTTTCAGGAGGAATTCGATTCGTCATGAGTGGGTAAATGAACTACTTCGAAGCTCAGGAAGTCGCCGAAAATTTAAAAATAAAAGGGATAACGAATCCTGAGCCGTCTTCTTGGACTTGTGTGGATGCTTTTCAGCACCAAAGCATCCAACATTGTGGTGGGGTGGCTGTTGATCTTCCTGAGAAGACGAACCTTGTCGCAGAAATTAAAGTATCTAATCAAAAGTATTTAATCAAAGTATTTAATCAAAACAATATGACAAAAAAATCGTCAACTACAACATCTGTAAAGGTCGTTTTCCTGTGTGAAATGGTCACCCCTGCTTCCAGAGCGAGAGGGCTTGTCTGACTGGAGTGGAACACTCTACAATATTCCTCCAACCACCTCCCACATCCACCTCAAATCAATCTGCCCGACTACAAATCGTGTCATGTTCTCTGTTCAATCACACCAGACTACCTTACGTGCTTTCCAATCCACTGTACCACTTCGTGACCAACGCAAAGCGAATCGTTTTCACGACTTCCAAACAAAACGCAGCAGTTATTTCGATAAAATCGGAATAATTTTTTGTGTGCAGAAAAACTTCTCTACGAGAAACGAGGAAACAAATTTCACATCACTCTCATCGTTCTCGTCGTCACCCACAGATCAAGATTACATCGTAAAAGAAAAAAAAAAACACAAAAACGAAACTCCTGTGACACAGATAAACAAACGATATCGACAAAATAGGAGGAAAATTCACCACGCAAGGACTTTACGATTACGATTGCTTTTCGAAACGATTTAACTGCCGAAATGATAATAAAAATAATCTGCACCTGAAATAGGACGACGACGCTGGAGTGAGGAACGAAGCGAGGACACCCACCGCCAGGAGACCGTAAGGTTTATTAGGTTTTTTTCCTGCTCCTGCCCTTTTTTTTTGGAGGTTTAATATCCTCACTTTTTCCCTACTTTCCGACACTTTGTTTGCTTTAATTCTGTATTCGGTGCTCGGCGAGATCGCGCACACAATTGGTCTCGAATAGGAATCCATAAAAACGTTTCTGCTACGACCCGGCAGGTTTCTTCCATTTCTTAGTATTTGTGTTATTTTTTCATATCCTTTTTCACTTACGGGTGTGTACGTTGTAAAAAGCATCATTTTACGAGGTGTGTTCTTAACGAATTTATTACGAAAATGGAAGTTGAGGTTCTATGCTCTTTGCCTCACGCCCACACGCTCGGTGTGTTCTTCTACAATATTTCGTCCTCGTCGTCGTCCTCATCCTCGTCATTGTTTTTTTTTTTTTTTTTGTGGTGATGAACAAATTTATTTTAACTTTAGACGATCGTATATATTTCGTTTGGTGTTTTATGGTTTATTGGAAAGGATTTATGGAATTTTTTTTTTGTTTTTTGAGAGAAAATAGGTTTGCGGAGATCCGCGAAGAGTACGAGCTCGTAAAGTTTTGCCTCTTATTTTGACGGATGGTGTTGCTTTTGTGGAAGGAAATTGTTGCATGCTGTTGCCCAGATGCAGACGAGATAAAGCAGGACATAATTTCAATTTCAATTGACGACCGGGTGGGGAGTTTAGGAGAAGTTGGGATCATTAATTGAAAGTTGTAGAAGCGGAGGCAGGCTAAGGCCGATAGCCTTAACTTTTTTTTTATACTTTGTGAGTGTTTTCTGATGATGAAAGATTGGTAAATTGATATATAACCTAAACTCATATGAAATTTAAAACCCTGAAGCATTTGATCATGCATTTAATTTTAACTCTAGAAAGATAGCATGCGCCAAAGAGGCGCAAACAGAAGAATTCTAATAATAATGTATATTTATGTTTTATTTACTTATTAAAAATGCAACGATTCACTGAAGCAAAAAGAATATATAATTAAAATTTTGAAATAAATGTTTTCATTTTTTTACTGGGCACCTCTCAGGCGCTTGTTTATCTTTTCAATACACGTACGTAAACGTACACTAAGTTTTTCGATTTCTAGTTTTCTTAGTTTAATTTGATATATTTAATTACTTTGAAATGCCATAGGACCAGTATACTACTTAAGGTAGTTTGAAGTCAGTTAAGCTAGGTCTAAACATATTAGGTTGTCAAATATCTCCCTCCCGCCTTTGTTTCTTTTGAATTTTCCGGCTATGTACAAAGCGCTACAGAGCTCGTATCTGGCAATACATCATTTGAAAGGTCTTGACATAACCTACAAAACGACGCTATGCATGATTAGTTTGGATACGAGCTCTGTAGCGCTTTGTACATAGCCGGAAAATTCAAAAGACAAAAAGGCGGAAGGGAGATATTTGACAACCTAATATTTGTCTAGCATGTTAGCATTTTCATAAAGCAATATAATTGGTTGGCGTTACAGTCCGTTGAGGGCCAAAGCCTAGCTTGCCTCCACTTTGTTGTGCATGGAATAATTTGACAAATATAGTAGTGACCTACTGTTTAGCGCTGGAACTCTTTGTTGGGGCTTTATACACAACAGGGCGACAAAAAAATCCTGTAGAAAAAAATCCTTTCAATCAACTGGTTTTATGAACAACAATGACACCTCAAAAATTACTGTCGTACTTTCCGCTACACACAAAATTCAACACCAAATCAATCTTGAAAACTATTCAACAACCTGTAGAGAGGATCAACTCCCTAAATTGTGCACATTGTCCGACCGATGCTGTATAACCAACAAAAAGGACTCTCACTCACACCCACGCTCTCGTTATTTGCATTCAAATTACGTTGCACATCCTGCTGCCGATAGGCTGTGAATAGGAAAACCTATTTTTTTCACTCACTGAGCCGCCTAATAACCATTCAGGACCTGCCTCTGGTCATGACTGCCGTAGAGCTCGGTGAACCCCCGTCCGTGATGAAAGGATTTTCTCTCTTTTTTACTCCATTTGTTGCAAGAAAAAATCCTGAACAAGACCGAATGGATTCTATTTTCCTTACCGGAAACGCATGCAGAAGAATCTTTTATTTAAATTGCCTCATACCTCATACCCACGCTGGAGTCCTTTCTCGCCATAAATTGAATAAAATTATTTCATCATAAATTCTCGACACACAGTGATCCTGGTTATTAGGCGATGTGATGAGTATCGCTGCCTGTTTACACGTGTATTTCGAAAAAAAAAAGCGCACGAGAGAGAGAGAGCGTTTCCACAGGAAGCACGTGCTGTGGGGCGGCAAAAGTGGAGGCGTTCAATCAAACTTTAGGGAGACATCTCTCCAACAGGCTTTTTCCATTAGGCGTGATTCTCTTTGGAGATTGGATTTGTATGGCTCTGCGGAAGCATCAGCACAGTACGTTCTTGTGCTGAGGTGTGGCCTCTGGAGAGACGGTGAATTGGTGGCTGCAAACTCTGGTGGCACAGAGCAACTGGCGATGTCATTTGGTGGTGAAAAATGCGAAACAAGTGAAAATTTAATGAGCACTGGGAATTGAATTGGAAGCGGCTCATTTGGAGCCACGGAAATCCTTTCAACTAACACGAGGTGTTTAGTGGGGCATTGTTTTGGACTGAGCACTATGGGAGTAGGTGTACAATGGAAGGGACTTTGGCATATTGGTCTGTGGTATACTGAGTCCAAAAATTTCACTCATCGAGTTTTTTTTAGTGTGATTGGTCTCTACTAAAGGTGCAAGTGAGATCTACAGAATAAGAAGGACAGAAAAAGTTATAGCAAATCAAAAACTCAAAAACATTCAACAAGACTCGGATTGGGTAAGCCTACCAAGTTCAAACCCTGTCAATAATTCAACTGTTTGAAGACTTTCTAAACGTTAAAAAATATGCTTGCGTTTCATTTCGTTTTCATTTTGAGGAACGACGAAGCGCAGAGAAATAAAGTCATTGGCTGTCCACAACAGAGCTGTGACCGAAAGCGATCATGAAGATTCTTTTAGGCCAGGATAGGTTTATCACTTGTCGATTTTACGAAGAAGAGACAGTGATTCTGTTCTAATAAAGAAGGACCCAATTTGGATTCCCAGCTTCAGAGCAATTTTTATAAGACCTGTTAATGGAACGGCTAGAAGAATGTCAAAAGAGCTATTAAGAAGATACCAAGAAGACTGTCAGAGGAGTTGTCTAAAAAGCGCAGTTAGGGCGCAATATTTCAAAAAAAGTCAGCAGAATCGTTTTCAAGAAAGCTTATG
This sequence comes from Syritta pipiens, assembly GCA_905187475.1. Classification (NCBI taxonomy): domain Eukaryota; kingdom Metazoa; phylum Arthropoda; class Insecta; order Diptera; family Syrphidae; genus Syritta; species Syritta pipiens. The sequence goes on from LR994571.1 coordinate 70,593,194, forward strand.
AAAAAACTCTCAAACGAACTGCCTGCGAGGTGTTCACAAGGAGTCTTCACCAAAAGTCTTCCTCTGCGGATTGGAAAAATAGCCTTTCCTACGCCAACAAATTTGCATTTAAAGTTCGTAAATGGACCGCAAGCAATTGAAAATGAAAAAGAAGAGGAATCTGACCTCACCTTATCATTCATATGGGCTTCGATTTAAACTTAAAGCATTCTTTGTTCAGCTTTCTGCTCAGGATGACACTTGGTCTTTTATAAATGCTTTTTAAATTCAACGATGAAGGTTTATTCACATAATAGAGATGTGAATAAACGAGCAAAAATGAAGGACTTGGTCTACGTAGACAAGGCAAACCATGAAGGCAGTCTCATGAAGCTGACAAAACATAAAGGAAACAAAAATTTAAGTAATTTAAAAGTAGTCTCATCAACCCAAAGATCACAGAAGCAAGAACATCGCAACTGAATATATGATCTGCTTCTGAGTCTTTTTGTCTTTTAGCTTCAACCTAGTCTACTTCAGTTTAGTTCTTTTAATCACACCCAGAGGAGGAATGACAAAATGTACGACAGATGAATGCGACTGAGCTTTTCAAAACCTGTATGAAAATTTGGAAAAGAACTCTTTGAATGTCGGTCTCAAGGATTCTTTTTTTTTTTAAGCTTAAAGAGCATCATTTACCGATTCAAAGTGTAACCTACAAAAGAGAAGCCATAAGGCATTATTTGCTTTACTTTGATGAGACTTTCCAACATTAAGAAGGAAAACCCGCTTCCAGCCAAAACTCCTTGTTCTAAATCACCATAACTCGTGTTTATAAAAATCCAAGCCCACCCCGTTCCACAGCACTGAATCCATCTGAACCACCGTGCGGCAAGAGCAACATCAACGGCAACAGATTTACATCCATTAATTAACCCAACGAAAATTCCTATCTCTAAATTATTAACTCACGTGCATTAGATAATCTTTTGTTGGCATCTTTCGTCGTCCCTTTATCCACCGACTAACGAGCCAAGATACTTCCTACCCAAAAAAAGCTTTAATGGCAGAGCAACAAAGGACATGATAAGAAGCCCCTAAAAGCATACCATCTGCCATTACATCACCGCCCGCTCTCTGAAAGTGATAAACTTTCTTTTTAACTTTCGTCCTTTTCGAAAACTACAAGACGACGGCGAAGTGGAAACACCACAAACGACGGCTTTCATCAAGTGGGCTGGTCTATGGGGTTGGTGGTGAGGGCTTTTGGAAAACTTTTTTCCCGACAAAAAACACAAACCTATTGGTGTCCGAATTTGAATAAGTAATCCGTTGAATGTACGCTGAAATTCTTAATTTGCCATTGCGGAAGTGGAATAATAAATTTTTACGAGTGCGGGGATTGAAATTGAAAATTCAAATGAATTTGTAATTTTTTACCGCGCGGACAAATTTTACCTCAAAAGTCTCCAAAAAGAACGACAGCAGCCAGATGGCGCAGGATGCTGAATATTAATCGAACAAAACGGATGCAGTGATGTTCAAATTCACGACCAAGCCACACCACTAGACCCCTCGGTGAGAGAGAAATTTTTAATTTCGCAAATCCCTAAAACAAAATCTTCATTCAAAGCCACCTGGAAAGGTAGTCGAGGCAGAAGAAAAAAAAAAGTTTTTTTTAACTTTCAATCAACTCGTTTGCAAAGCAACCTCTCACAGGAAATCAGTTTTGGGTGGTGGAGGAGGGAGTGGAACAGACTATTTAAAATTTTAAATAAAAGTTTCATTGAGCATCCAGCAAATTAATTCCTGATGAACGATGAGTGGCATTTGAATGTTCTAAGGGACTGTCAGTTGTCGGCTGAGGTTTCTATAGCGTGTTGCGAAGAACATGAGAGCCTTTTTGTTTTGTGGGAAGACGATCTAATAGACGCTTTAGAAAATGCATTTGGGGGAGAAGAGAAAAGTTGTGCATTCAGTGGAGGAGTCTGCCAAAGGTGTACGTTGAACGGACCAGTTTTTGAGGCATTCTGTGAACAGAGTTATGGCCAATCAGTGTACCCGTCAAACGTCGAAGTAATGAAACACTCTGCAAACCTATTAAGCATTATTGAAGCAGAAGCACGGAAGCATATCAACTCAGTTGTTGTTAGTTACTCCATTGAAAGAGGTTGAGAACAAAGATAACTTGGTTTTTGTTATTACCGTACCAAATAAAGCTCGCGTGAGCAACTCTGCAAGCAAGGTTTTTGAAAACAAGTTCGATATAAGAGTGAAATTTCGAAAAACTCACAACAATCAACAACAACATCTGTGGGTATGTGGTATCCAGCCAGAAAATTCAAAAAATTTTAATAAATTCTATTCGACGCGTTCCGATGGAGAAAGGAAACACAAACGATTTTATTGATGGGCACATTCAGTTATTCCATTTCAGTTACGCGGAGTAGTTTAAGTATAAATTAATAATTTTTGTTGTATATTAGGTTGTCAAATATCTCCCTTCCGCCTTTTTGTCTTTTTAATTTTCCGGCTATGTACAAAGCGCTACAGAGCTCGTATCTGGCAAAACATCATTTGAAAGGTCTTCACATAACCTACAATGACGCTATGCATGATTAGTTTCTTAGTAACTTCATTTTAACTGAAAGATCCATTTTTCACGGTTTCCAAGCATTGTGGATTTACCAGGTACTTCAAAAAGTAGTTAAATTATCAAGAACACTTGCTAGTCTCAAAAGTGACTTTCTGTTATTAGGTTTCTATTCAAATTTAGAACTAGCTTCAAGTAATTCACACAAGCATTGAAAGCCTTTGAGCATATTTTATCAATAATTATGGTCTAATGAATGACTTTTGCATGAATTCTCTGTAGCAGAACATCACTCGAATTTCTTGAATTAAATTTCAATTTTTTTTCCCCAGCAATGCATCAAGCGACTTGTAAACCTTTTAATAATTTCAGAGGGATTGTGCTGAACGAATTATGGAGCCAATGCTAATTGAAAATTTCCGAGTAAAAATAAAAAGTTTTTATATTGAATCCTTTTGTCTATTGCAGCTAAACTCCCAGGCTATGTAAATGTGCAATTTTTGTGAGAGGAGAATAGGCACAAAGCGGCTTATTATATTATTGAAAATTCCAAATAAATTTCAAGAGGCAAGAAGAGTTCCATGAAAAATATCCAATGTCTTCTATATTATTGCATGATTTATGTTGAAATCAATCAAAGCACTTGTCCTAATTTCCTGGGTTAGTTGAAGGCTCTGGCAGCCAATAGTAGTAGCGCATTAAATTTGTAATTCTCATGCAATTAAATAAATTTTAAATAAAATAATTTCCTGGGATCTATTGCAATCAAATTAAATATGAAAATTTAGGCATCATTTTTGATTCGTTTTGGGCGGCTTAAGTTCGAATGTATATGTCTGTCTAAAGACCACTTTTAAGAAAATTACTTGAAATTGATGCTTAAATACTGTCTAAAAATTATAGAATTTTGTATTTTGGTGAAATAATTGGTCTTGTCTGTCTGTTAAAATGGGGGAGAAAAAGCAGAATCTGTAAGAGGCAAACACAAAATTAAAGTGAACGAGTTAATAAATAGCAACCAACAAATTATTTATATTTGAAATTTTTTGGAGTAGAAGCGAGCGATTGAAAACATTTGAAGAAAGACCAAGACTTCGCGAATAAAGCTTGGCCTTTCAATATTTCCATGGATTTTAATGGAAGGAGGCGAATGAAATGATTCTAGGAACCATCAGCAATCATCAATTTTTGTGGAATTGATGTCAAAGGAATTGTTGTCATTTTAATGGATTCTTGAAACCACTGTGAAGATAGCGGGGGATTGTAGTCGATGAATCGCATTCGAGGGAATCTAAAGATTGGCAATCAGTTCTTTGTGTATTTCTATAAGAGCATTTCTACAAGAGTTTACAAAATAGTGAAAGAAAAAGACACATGAATTTTCTGTATTGAAAACAATTTTTCATTTTTCACAGGTAACGTCGATTTTTTGTTGCCAAAAACTTCCTAGTTCATTAAGTGAAATGATTTTACCGTAATTACGTGGATTCAATTACCATTCAAATACATCGTAATCATAGTGAATTTGTTTTTAATTCTCATAAACTTACTCCAACGATTGTCTTCAAATTCTTGTTTTTCAAAGGAAACGGAGTTTTGAAGGGAATCTTCACACATCTTGTAGATGTTAAGCTTTCCACTCAAAAACACCTCTAAGAGTACAGTTTGTTGTTGTGTTTGCCAAGTTAAAAAATAATTTTATAACATACGATGACAAATTGATTGAATTGAACCATGTTCTGGATTGCGTGCGTATCTCCTTCGTTTCAGTCAGAAATGTGGACAAAAATGCGCAATGTGTAAGCTAAAAACAATTGCCTTAAATTATAGAATAGGGAGCGTATCTTCATTGGAAATAGAATGATAGGGCACGTAAGGGACACTCCTTCAAAATGTAGCTTTTGCATATAAAGCCGCATCTCATAAAGTCGAATTTGCACGGACATCAAAATTAGTTCGAGTTAAAGGGAGTTTTGGAAAAATTCGAGTTAGAGGGATTGATATTTTTTTGTTAAAAAATCGTATTTTACGTTGCAATGTTTACGTCACTGGTAGACATCTGCGTGTTATTCTTTTTAAATTTGACTTCCAATACACGTACTAAACGAAGTATTTTCAGATTAAAAACAGATTTTTTGGAACCCAACCAACAACATAATGAATAAGCAGAGCAATTCATACAGAAGGCCCGCGGTTGTGTGCGCGATGCGACGGCCATGTTCGCTCCCATGTTCATTTGTTTCGATGTTCGCCAAGTATGGCTATGTTAACGAGCCAATCGTCATTTTTGCTGTGAATATCGTTTGTTCTCTCTTTTGCACCTTACAGGTAGCAAAGTACTAAAAAAGGAGTATTTTTAGAAGATTTCGTGTGGCAACATCCGAAATTTTCGAAGACAACATTGTTGCGACATGGCTGCACAGTGCTATGGTTACGAATTGATTTTACCATCTCCCGCGGGTATGACATAAAACTAAACAAGATCACGTGATGGGAACTGCCTAGATATTTTGGCTGCTTCCGTGATTTTGCAAGTCTATGCCAATAAGTAAGACACCCGAGTTTGCAACAATTAAATAAAAAACAGAATTATGTGAAGTATTTCATAACTTTTGGAGCATCAAACAGAAATATTAATCCACTTTATGATGATTGGAACTAAAGGTTTGAAGTTATTAGGTCTATCCGCTTTCTGCATCAAAATTTAATGTTTGGTATATTTCAAGTGGAAGATAAAATCCTCTCAAACAGAAATAAAACCACGATAATAGTAACGATAGAAAAGACTGCATTATCCATGCATTAAATGTCAAATACAAAAGGTTAACTCTTTTGATTTTTATGGAGTTTATTTCAATTCTTAAAACATGGTTTTCAAAATAACTCTCTTGTAACCTTTTCACGTATTGTTTATGATCCAAACAGATGAAATTGAAAAATTGCAGATAGGGCTTTGACAAATGATGGCATCGAAAAATTTCACAAGACAGCTATGGGAAATTTTTCATGTTAAAATTGGTTGCAAAGGGACATCGACTTATGTATTTTTCAAGATTAATCTTCTCAAAATTTCGTCAAAAAAAAAACTCTTAAAAAATCTCAGATTTGACAGTTTTTCACCCTTCAGTAGGCGCATGCTGGTAAACCAATTTCGCCACTGTCAGAAAAAAGAATTGGTTTGCACCATCGTTCTCAATAGCTGTAGATAATTGATGGTTCTACCTAACTCGTCTGCTTATTGCTCTAAGATAATGTGTTCCTCTATAACCTGACCCTGATTTGAATACTAAAAGCGCACTATCGAATACTTTTTTCTGCAAAATAAAATGGTATTCGATCGTAGACGACGCGCCCACTTTCTTCGTTTCTTTTAGCCAGCGCGGGTTAAGGAAACTGTTGAGTTGTGTACCAAAATTAAAAAGATGAAACCAAAGTGAAATCCAGAAAAAAAAATATATTAAAATATACAATGCGAAACCCACATGCATTAACTGTTGCCAGCTGCGTTCGTTTTATCCCGCCTTAGGTAACCCGTTCCAATGGATAGCTTTATCCACCAGATCTGCATTCTCGGTGATGTTCACCCTCCAATGACGGACTCCCCAAATATTCATGAGCAGCCGCCTTACAATGTTTTGTTTATGTTTCGTATTAAAACCAGGAACAACTGCTGAAATTCTATTCCCCACCCGCGAAAGACGCAGCAGATGCTCCCTTCCCCACTTGAAAAAATGTAAATCGTATAAAATGTGTGCAATTCATTCCTTTTGACATTCAGCTAATAAAATTTCATATACACACTTGAAAACACACATCCCACATCCGCCGCAATCGACTCGATGGAGAACATTTAAAATTCAAATTCTCAGCTGGCGGGCGGGAAATTGCATTTTGCCTTGACTCTGTTATCCCGGCCCGACTACCGGAAGACAAAGTGAGATGTGAAGAAAAAGAGAAATTTTCGAAATATTCTAAACGCTTTTCTAGACACTACAAATAAAATTGATATTGAGTTTCGACACACACACGGCAGCCGAACGGTCTCATGTAAATCTCATTTGAATACGGCCACGGGCTGCCTGACGTACCTTGGTGTCGTCTATCCCGGGTGCAGATGCGTTTTTGAGCTGGCTTAATATGTGGGATTCATTCCGGCAATCTGGCAGAGAGACACGGTCGCCGTTTAGGGTTGATTGGGAATGCGGAATTGACGCCTGCGGGAGGTGCGCTGTCCAAATGACGGATGGACACGTTTATTAAACCTCGAGCGATAGGTTTGTGATGGTTTTGAATTGCTGAGAATGATTTATTTTCTGAATTTTAACTGACGTTTTTATTGGAGCGCATTTCCCAGTGGTGTGTGTGTCCTGCATGTTGTGGCATGTCTTGCAATTAATTTAAAGTGAAAATCGATCCGAAACTCAACGTGAGTGTTTAAATTCAATGACGCCATAAGAGTGATTTCGGCAGTCCGTGGTGTCCAAAACACTTGCGATTGTTCTCTTTGCAATTTTCTTTTCGATTCAATAGCCATTCGTGGATGTCTTTGCGCCGTGAGTGCAATAACATCTTTCGTCTTTCGCAAGTTCTCTTAATCTCCAAGTCTTATGGGACCGATTTGTTTTAACATGAAATCTCCAGTGAGCTCTCCAATGTCGCCCTCAATTCAAATTGGCACTCCACTCCACCACATAGGTCAATTTTTAGAGTAAAAATTAAAAAAACTTTAAAAAAAACGAATAAAAATTTCGTGGTAACTTTTGTTGTGACTTTCTGTATTTAATTTTCGAAATTCACTCCTCCCTTTATCACTCTCTATCTCTCTCACATTCCAAACAGAAAATCCATTCATCCACAGACAGAGAATTTAAATCAAATTAAAACGAAATTGGGCGTCTTCTCCAAATCGCTTGATGTACGTGAGCACAGACGTATGAAGCCAACCCAGACGAGGTGGCTGAACGATTAAATGCTCCTAAAAAAAAACTTCATAATGCCGTGTCAAGAAATCGAAGAGGTGCCTCATTCGCGTATCCCGCCTCCGTTTATTCTCGTCATAAAAAAATTGGAAATTGATTCAGTTTTGAGTTGACTATAGGAGATGCTGAATTCGTTAATTGAATCAAAGCAGAGAAGACTCATTTGAAATGGAAATGTGGTTTGAGCTTAACGTGTGTGGGTGGAATTCGAGATACTTTTAATTTATCGCAAGGTCACTGCTTATAAAAGTCAATCGAAGTAGTGATTGGTTTGGGGGTGGTTGCAAAGATTTGGGAGAAGTAATCAAACCTTACAATTTTCATTAATGAGCCAAATTCATTTAATCTTTCGTTCGGTTATAAAATCCTTGAAGTCTTTCAAGTGTTAAAAAAAAAGAATTGAAAAAGAACAAACAACTTGACTTGCTTAAACTTCATCCGTCCCTTGGGTCATTTTGACCCAAGTGACTGTATTTTTATTTTTGTTACTGCAACGAGCCTAGTGATCAATTTTCAAAATGTTTTTTTTTTGCCAAATTACATACAAAAACTAAAATCACTTGATTAAAAAAACTTATGTCCCATATTTCAGAAGATATTTGAGAAAAAAGAATGAGTCTGATTAAAAAAGTAATGGCTGAAGGACGGATGACGGTTCAAGCTAAAATTTGGTTTTCTGCTGTTGCTAAAGCAGGTCTACAGCCGGTCCTAGTTTTATTCTTTCTCATAAGCTATTGGGAGTACAATTGAAAGACGCGCATTGTTACTAACTTCATATATATTCACACGCGCTATTTTTTTGACAGTGACAGCTATTGTATGTTAAAGAACGTCGAAAAATCTAGTTAGTTCCATCTGTCAAAGTATACACAAGTTAAATTACACAAGTTTTGTTTTGCGTTTAAAATGTCGAATTTTGTGCCTTCAAAACAACATTTGCGGGAAGTTTTAATTCACGAATATACGAATATACGTAGCCCGCGAAATTTGAAAATGCACCTTATTTTTTTTAAAAGACCTCGTATAATCGCATTTTTTTTGTCTTCGCAAGCTGTGAATAAGCTTGAGATTCACCCTCTTTCCAAGCCCAAAGGATGAGTACAGAACCTATTCAACACCGCTTAAGATAACCCAAAAACCATTCGTTCTCCTGACAACAAACTTCTTCATTCTCTCCTCTCTAGAAACCCCATTTTCAATTATTTCATTCAAAAAACGAGCCATAAAATCACAACTCGTATGCGACACTTAAATCAGGAAGAGAAAAGCGAATCTACATAAGTGCATATGGATGCTAAAGTTGACCCACTTCTTTTTTTTTTTTTTTTTGATTTCAAAAGAATGCAACTGACAGGACTTCATGTTTATAGCCAACCATGGACAATTTTTCTTTTTACTTTTGTTTCCAACTTTTTTTCTTAATTATGACGTTGAACAAATGCGAAGAATGAATGCGAGAGTTTTTTTTAGTGGTTTTTGAATGTCTGGAATAGAAATAAAATTTTTTTTACGATTCATTTAAAGAACGTTAAAGTCAAGTTTTACTTCAAAGGCATTATTTCATCGCGTGTGAATAACTTAAAATTTATTCGCTGCATTGCAGAAATTAGTTTACGCGATGAAATTTAAAGTGTAGCTCTTTCAAATGGAGTTGTGTAAGGAGTTGGAAGGAAGTGTGTTTTTGATGTGTTAGTTGGATGGTTTATTTTTAGACACGATAGTCTGTGAAGTGGGCGATTTTTGAGTGCGATTGGAAACATAAAAACCATGAAAACAATAAAATAAAAGTCATGGTTTTGAGAAGTTTGATGCCGGAAGAAGAGGTAGAAGAATTTTTTCTGATTGCTTATTTAGTTTCGAAATTTACATTATCGTATCGCAAAATTTACAATCCATGATCTGTTTGACTGATTGATCTGTCTACTTAATAATTTTAAATACGCACAAAAAGGACAAAAAAAATAAGGGGAAAAATATCGACATCATGCATATTATCATTTCAATATCGACGAAATTTTCTGTAGAAAAGGCTAGTCTTCACAGGAACTTTTCGTTTTATGAATTTATAACAGATTTATGAGTAATTAAAAAAAATCCCTTTTCCATTATCGACAAACTATGAATATTCAAAAATTCGTGGTTGAAATTGAACGAAATGCTTTATGTGCTGCATATTTTATTATATTGCATTTAATCAACGACCACTGTAATTCATGAACAGCGATGGAAAAAAAAACAATGTTTTTGTTTATAAGTCATTTTCGAAAACTAATGAAAATAGATTTCGAGTAGTCTCGGTATTTTATTTTAATGTGGAGGCCGAACGTGAAGTACTTGCGTCCATAGTGACTCTACCGTCAAAGAATGTGATCTTTCCTTTTTTATGCTGTTACCCATAGTTAGTACCGAAGGATTTGGACGTAAGTGCGTAATTTATGAGCTGCTTTGGCTTAACGATTTAATGAAGTGGCTTGAGTCTTGAAAAGTCTTAAGAACTTTTGAATAGCTTAAAGAACTCAATTTACTACTTCCACTTTGGTGTTCAAAAAAGGGGTTGAAGCTGCCAGTGAGCGAACATTTTCAATAAAAGGGCTAAGTTCTCTTAAAAATGAAGGAAGGTAAGGAAGGAAATAAAAAATTGAAAAGAAAATAATCAGCGTAACAGCTCATAGAGGGCCAGAGCCTAACATTTTCGCGCCTTCACTGTATTGTGCGCCATGTAATTTAACACATGTGAAAGAGGCCGACGTACAGTTTAACGCCGGTTCCCAACGGCGAATTGCAAAAGGTTTCCAAGGCAGAAGTACTCCAAGAGGATTGTCAGTCGTTCACTGGAGGCGGTGCCTTGAAACTTGGTTATATTTTCGGACGCACTAGCCATTAGCCACGGTGCCCATTGAAGAAGAGTGGAAGGTGACAAAAGTACAATTTAATCATAGGAACTCGAAATAATGTCGAGGACCTGAAGAAGACAGACCCTGACCTTAAGATTTAACAATGAAAATGGAACACCTCGGATTGTTTGATTCGAAAAAAAAAAAAAATACAGAAAGACTTTTGAATATATAATATTTATGTTTAATTAAAAAATAAATAATCTGCGTAACAGCCCATACAGGGCCAAAGCATAGCTTGTTCGCACCTCCACTGTTGACACAAGTGGAGGGAACCTACTGTTTAATGCCGGTTCCGTGCATGTATGTTTTATTAGCATTAAAAATTCTAACAATACAAAACAACAAAAATAACAAAATTCTACAATACGCGTACTTAAAACAAAAAAACGTAGAGTTCATCCTTTTTGTGGGACCTCTTGGAAAGGCTAGAAAGATTAAGTGAAATATGAACTGAAAAGATTAAAACATTCTAAGTTCTTAATCAAAGCGCTTAACTACAAAAAAAGTTGCATTACAGATGATTTTGCGACCGTTTCTTTATCAGAAAACATTCAAGCTTCGCAGCAATTGGACTACCAAAGATGTACACCCATAAAGGGAACAAAAATGAGACTTGGTTCCGTAACCATAAGGAAGCCGTCTCAAATAGGGTACAAAAATGTTCGTGTTCGAAGTGAATAATTTATAAAAAAATTTACCAATCACATCACCACAGTGGCCCGTTTGTGGCCATTAACTGGACTTAGTTCGGACGTAATTTTTTTTGTTTATCTTATTAGAAATATTTTTTTAAAAATTGATTAAACTCAGGGGGTAGGCTCTTTAATTTTCTTTGTGCCTTTAAAAAAGTTATGGTATACTTTTCAGTGTTGATAGTCAGTTTGGTTATCGAGCAAAACAGAACTAGCGACAAAAGTTACCGATGACTTGAAAAGATTTTTGCTCCCAATGAATGTAAAATGTTTCTCAGGTAAAGGAAACGTTCACCCTCAAAAGAGCGGATTTAAACATTTACGGGAAGAAAAACGACAGTTGCGCTGAGTGACGGCTTTCAAATTAAGCATTGTTTAAAAGGTAGTAATAAAATCTTCAAATGAGAAAAGTTTCACGATCGAAATTTATCGCACTTTTTTTTATGGACCACGAAATGAAAAAACGAGCTAGCTTGCCCCTACAAAAAATGTACTACTTTATTTAGTTCAGTCTTCATATATTTTAATAAAAAAACACTGAAGCTTTAAAAAAGTATTACTATTAAGTTTCACTGCAACGGTCTTAAACCTCGTTTATGAGCGGAACACAAAATCAAAAATGAGTTTTGTGCATTGAGATGCTTTTTATCAATAAAGTAATGGTATTAAAGAAAAGAATTTTTGTTTCTTGCTATTTAGATATTTGATGTTAATCCAAGCGACATTTTTTTTTTTTTTTTTTGAAACAACACCTTGTATGACCAGTGTTCCAAATAAGTCAGTGTTCACCGACGGCAATACTTAAACCACGCCAAATAAAATACAAAGCAAATAAATGAAAAGAACGTGAGGAAAACTCCTATCAAAAATATTTAAATTTTGCCACGATTTTAGAGCAAAGCACTCCTTCAACGCCGGAAAAAAATTCTCCACAGCCAAAATAAATAAAACCCTTAGCCACTTAAGACCAACTCCAATTTTTTTGAATCCATCGCATGCACAGCACAGAGGCTGAGTCTCAAGTTCGTTGAAGCCTTTAAATTCCCACTCGCACTGCTTGCGGCTTCCTAATTGGGCTTAGATCGTTTGATATCGTTCAAAAATTACCCTTCCCACGTCAGTGGACCTCAAGCACATTTCACCCAACTGTGTGTGTGTTTCTTTTATGAAAATCAAAAACCTGGAAATTTGTGCAGATACCCAGAAACCCATACTTCCGAGAAATTACCCATCACATTTGCAAACGACGTCATTCCAAAAGGACCCCCCGTCTTAAGTGCCTCAACGGTATTTGTTGGTTAGGTACCTCTCACATAAGACATAACTCTCCGTCACATGTGATTTAATTTACCCACCAAATAATTATGAGCAACACTCAAAACATCCTTCGACTTGACTCCTTTTGACTTACGACACAACTCTGGGACGATGTATTGACAATAATTTCACTCTCTCTCGCTTCAAATTAATTGCGATAATCACCACAAACACACACTAGTACACACAAACACAAACAAAACTACTAAATTATTCAGCTCGAGATACAATCTCACACGCACGTATCTACGTATCTGCGGGATATAATTTCATTTTGTATCATTTCAAATGATAATGATTATTACTGCCGACGCGCGATGTTTTGTGTTGACATTTTATTTCAAACAAACGAGTTATAATTAAGATACGCCACGAAAAAAAAGCAAGAAAATGGAAAAAGGACAAAAATCATCTCCATTCAAGCAGTGACAGCTCTCGATGGGAAAAAGGACACGGACACGGACAACATTTTGGGCACGTAAAAGTTTTAAAGCACATAAACCGAACACACTCGTTCATCGTAAAGATACATCATATCATTAGACCCGAAAAAGCCCGACCGCAGAGGTAACGAACACTTGGCTCACACACTCGCCCACACACGCACACACGTCCGCGCCCGATGTGTGTTGCGGGTCGAACAGGAATGGCTACGTGCGCCCTTTCGACGCTACCCAAAAACCCTGAACGCTAATTAACATACGAATTAGTCGCATGGTGGTTGTGAAAAAAAAAGCGAAAACAGAAAACCGAAAAAAAGAACAACACAAAAAGCACACTGGGTTATCACTTTGGCCGTTGTATCCTTTTTTTGCCGGAGAAAGAGAAAAACAAAAATTAGAATTAAAATCCCGAAGCACTAAAATCCATTCATGAGCAGGTCCTTAAGGACCTTAGCACACAATCCCTCGAAATGCGATACCAACCGCCACAATTTACCCTACGAGACTGTCTAAGAGACGACACATTTGGTCCGTCTTTCGAGGACACCGGTTTGTAACTGAAGCAATTCAAAAGCGAACCTGTAAGTCGCAGGTTGGTAGGGACTACATCATCAGGAGGTGGAAGGATCTCTTCTCCCGGGCGGGAGGGTCTTTTTTTATACCAATCAGATGTAAGTGTAATACACGATGTAAACAAACTGCCAGGATTTTTCCCCTCGCTCTGTTAACAGGCTTTACAGAGTGTGTTCTCTGCGCAGGACCTCTGTTTGGTCGAAATCATGAATGGATGAGGCGAGTCTTTGTTATACAACTGTTATACGACTCGTTCTCCTGCTTTTAGTACTTTGACTTTGAACGCTTCATTGCCTGCCAAAAAATGAGGAACGAGGGTCATTTGCAGGAACTTTGTTGTGAATAGCACCCACCTACACCCACCCACCCGCAGTAAATGATCCGCATTTGAAGTTGTACATGGAGCTTTAATCTGCGAGTGTTGTTTAGTGGGTAAATATGAAAATAATGAGAGTCCTGGCCCAGTGGTTCCTGGGAGAATTAGACGCCTGAATTTTTTTGTTTTTTTTGGAAAAGTATCTTGTGACACAAAGGCCGATGCCGATGTCATGGCGATGATGAGGGACACCGGCAGCGAAGCGTAGGCAGAGAGACAGTGGAATTTGGCAACAAAATAAAAAGAAAAGTATCTACGGCACGTTTTTGTTTTGGATGATTTTTTTTGTTGGCTGGTTATGAGCCAACTAGAGAAGCTATAATGAGGGCATAATGATTTATGAACACGTCCACTGGTGTGGCAGGTCACAACAAGATGTCGCTCGATGTGGTCGAGTGGAGGACGTGGATAAAAGTCGGATTAGTTCGTGGGTCTTTTCGAAGGGAAGTTCTATGGACGATCGATGATGACCTTGAGAGGTTTGCCATTTTTTGGGGGAGGGAGGTGTCTGGCAGGAGGTGATTGATTGAGTGCGTCGGCGACGGGGATCAGACCTGTTGAGTGATGCAAAGTGACACAGAGGCAAACAAAAGTTCATTCAAGAATTCTTTTTTTAGTAATTTGCATGAAAACGACATTGATAATAGTCTTTCAGCTATTCATAGAAATCTTAAACTATTTTTTCGACATTTTCTTCTTTCCTTTCGTTGCTACTAAGACGAGGAGGGAACTGAATAGTGAACAAATGTAGGTGTCAGTATAATATATGGCCAAAATTCAAGCAAAGACGTCAACTAATTTGGAGACAGTCATCACTCAACAGCCAAGCAATTATAAAGGTTCTTTTTATCGAGTTAACTTACAACAGGTCTCCTTTTTGTAACTTAGATCGTCTTGGTGGTGGTGGTGTCTTTCTGACGCTTTCGGGCCCCTTATGATTGCCTTGGCAAAGATTTTGATCTGTGTTTTGAATTTATAGGTGGTACAAGGATTCATTTCATTGCACGAACGAAACAATGAGACCTCATTCGAAAGCAAATTTGAGTGACGAAATATGACAAAAAATGCTAAAAACTTGCAACCGTGGCATGGATTTTATGGAGCTGACAAATTCAGGAGTAAACTCTTCAAAATATATCTTGAAACCCTCTTAGAGCTGAGAGTTCTAAGCAAGTATCAAAAGATCATTATCGCGAGCAAGCAAGTATCAAAAGATCATTAGCGTGACAAAAATTTCAAACAGAAAGCCGTTTCAAAAAGAATCATGCATAAAATCCATGCTACGATCGCAACTTTTTAGAATTTTTATCCTGACTGACGCAAGTTGCCGATATTTCTCAAATCAAAATCTTACTCAAAATCTAGTTAAAAATCAGTTGTATGGACGCAAAAACATGACACGAATTTTTCAAATTATCCCAAACGCCCCGCAAAATTTCATGTAAAAAATTAATGTCATACTCTCGAATTAAACCCCCAATCGGAATTGCGGAAGCTTCTCCTGACCTACAGACGACTGTCAGATCCCACTGTTCGAACACACCCATCAGGAAGACATCAAACAGTCTCTAACCAAGTGATCCACCGTCAAATTCTCCTCGTCACCACACCTGGAAAACGATAAAAACAACGCAAATCACTGTCCGGCACGTGGACCCCAACGCCGACTTAAAGCCAACAACTGAAAAGTTGTCGCTTCATTCGCAGCAAAATGAAGAGTGGTGGTTCAACACGTGGCCGGCCCACGCTGTCACTTTTTCGTTTCGCAAAATGACAAACGGAAATTATTGGCTCCGACAAATCGATTACCGTAAAGAGACAAAAAAAAATGAACAAACTGTGGGGTAGGTTAAGGGAAAAACTTTATCCGAGATAAAAGGAAAAAAAAACCTGCCGCACCTTTTGCGTGAAGACAAAGTTACTCCTGATAAATTGGTAAACAGATTCTTGTTTATTAATTTTAATTAATCACATTCGACAGTTTCTAGTAAGTTTTCAACTTGTACGACATGCATGACACAGTTTGCTCTTGTCCTTTGCTATGGGGGATGAAAACTTTAGAGCTCTACAGTTTTTGGAAAGTTTGTCATTCAAGGAATTGGACATTGCATCGATACAGATGCACATGGAGTACTTGTTGAAGACGAAGTTCCATGAATTGAATGCAGCTGATGTTGGAGTTTGTGGAACTGACTGAATTTTGATCATTAAAAGTTTGATTTAGAAAAAAAAGAGGTGGCTTACACTCCTACGTTCTTTGGTGAAAATATATGGGATAGGGAATTGGTGCTCTAGAAAGTGCTTTAGCCAATGGACGGTGGTCCGGATTTAAGTAGTTGTTTGGGAGACGATTTTTAAAGGAGTACGGTAGAAAACTTACAAGGACAGGAGGTAGAAGTTCGGCAGAAGCAGCTCACGGAAACTGAAAGTTCTTTGAGTCTCTTGTGATAAGCACATTTTTTTACCAAACATTAAAAGCAAGAAGGTCTTTAAGATATTCAACAATTTAAAAATACCACCGTGCCTAAAAATAAAAAAAAATAAAACAACGAACGAAGAAAACTCACGTATTAAGCCTCCCCAGTGTCTTCAAAGTCAAATAAAGTGTTGAAGGCAACCAATTTTAATTTTTGGAAGGGTTTTCTAAAAAACAACGTAGGTTAAATGAAATTAAGGTCATTTGGAGTGTAAAGCTTGGGCACCATTTTCTCTTAAGTGGTCAATGTAGTTCACAGGCAAAGTAGCAATACAGTGACTCTCAATATTGATCACTCTTTTTTTGAAGAGTAAATTTTCTGCTTAAAAAAAAATGGTACAAGAGGATTAGAGTACTCAGACCTCCTTTTCTAATCTTCGGTTTTCAGTGCTCTGCATATTAACTTGCTTACAGACATGGGCTATGAAAAAGTAGCCGAAATTATTTTTGTCAATTTTATGAGTTGTTAAAAACACAATTACGCCTAGTGCTAATATCATAAGCAACCACCTTAAACACTTAAAAACTTCATTCTGAATTTTCTGCAAGCCTCTGATGGTATGCTTCCTTAGGCGGTTTTGCTTTTATCCAAATATCACTCAGTTTACCGAAATCATTAGCAAGCGATCAAATTTTCAAACGACTCTTAACACTTTTCATCAAAGTCTTGCAAAAAGACAGTTTTTAAAGGTTCCCCATTGAATCACCTTCTACTGTAGCAACCAATATAAACTGATGATTTCTTCTCTTCCACGCTTGTTAAACTTGTTTACCGAAAAAAGAGGCGTGGTTAAATTCGCTTTCTTACTTTCTGTCTGTGGTCAGAAGTAGACTTCTCGATTTGGCCTATCACAATTCAATGTCCAAAAACTAAGACACGTACAATTTAATAGATTTTACATAATTTATTCATTTAGTATTAAATATTTCCACATTAATTGTTAAATCCACTGGATGTCTAGAGCACAACAACAATAAACTATTGAAGAAGAAAACGGGAATGCAAGGTTAAATAGTGTCGCCAAGACGAGCAATGTTCGTTCATACCACTTAAACAATAATCCACTCCATTCGAATGAGTAAAGTTTTAAACAACGAACTATTCTATCGACAGGTCATAGGTACATAAAAGCCTAATTAGTACGGTCAATAGACGACTTCAGTGCAAATCTAGCGATAGACCTAACTAACGTTGAAGTAGGGCAACTGTCCAGGATCAGCCTGCTGTAAGTCTTATTGACCAGGAAAGTGAATCAGACTATGCCACCTCTAGTCAGGGTTGCAGTTTAATCCACATTGTCACAAATTTTTACGACACTCGGTGAACTTAAATAAAATGTTATCGCTAAAATAAAATTAAGTGAATTTTAGCGACTTTTGAATGCTATTAAACAGCCAACAAAATAAAAAACAAATTAAGGAATTGATGAAAATTGTGAGGATAAATTCTGAAATCAAATCCAATCAATTGCCCTAAGGGTCTTCTTTTCAAGGTCAGGAAAACGCTGATAAACCGAGACTCTCTCATTTTTCAAATAATTTCTTGTCAGCTGCTGATTCCATTCATGCCTTGGATAATGATAGTACTAGGCGAAACTCTTGAGAAATGTCTGGGTTTCCTTAAAGGAAGCAATATATAGGTATTTCACCCCTCCTAATTTGGCTCCCATTTATAAGGCCTATATTCGCCCCCCTAAACTTAAGTACAACGCTCATATCTGCTCATATCTGCTCATATCTGGTCTAGTGTATCTAAGAGACCTTGCACCTACTGTATAGAATACTAAAACGAGCGATTAAACTGATAGGAGACAATGATAATGTGATAATAATAAATGTTGAGAGAATGAGATTCAGAAGTGACTTAGAAGAAAAACTCGATAAAATATTATTTAGAAATAAATAATATTAAAAAGATCGCCAATGAAATGTTCAAGCACACTCCCTCAAAAGAAAAGTAGCTTTATATCGGTGTCGCTGAGTTTTTCGTTTTGTTATCAGTTGTTGTTGTAATAGAGATGGTTATAGACGTTTTTTATAGGCGTGGTTTTGTCTCGTATACGAAGCCCATAAATGAAAGTAGATCTAACAGCGACAGTAGATACCAAGAATGATTTCATTTAGATTCTTATCGCTTCATTCAACAAGTTTCAAGAACATAATTCAAATTGTGTCATTTTGTGTTCTCATTACAGGTCTCATTGCAGGAAATCAAATTTTCTGAATAATTTAGTTATCAAAAAATTACTGAGTACTGTTTTCATGTCGACATACTAACCAGGAAAAATAAATTTTCAAAAATAATTTACTCATTCGCCTCCGTCTTTTCCGATACATCAATTAATCTGCCAGTAAAACTGACTCAATTCGCAATAAAAGTTAACCTTCCCATACCGAGATAAATTTTAATATCAATTTTACAATAAAATACAAGTAATATATATTCTGAAATTACTTTTAATTTCAATGGGTGTTTTAATCCTTTATTACACTTCATTCAATTAAATCGATCCACAGCGAAAAATCGAAATCGAAATTTGAAAGTTTCCATATTACCTTCACAAATTATAACAACAAGCAAGACCAAAATTAAATTAAATAGCATCGTTTAATTAATTCATTTATCGCGTTTTTTCCGCCCTCATCCAAGAGCACACGATAATGAGTTATTGGTAATAATATTGTCATGCTTACCGGCCTTTTGTTGGTGAGCCATTGAGAAATATCTGTGGTTGTTTACGTACCTGCAAAAAAAAAAAAAGAAATTAATTCATTTTTTTCATTTTCGGGGCGCCGTGGCTTAATCGTTAGTGCGTCGGACTGTTAAGCGAGAGTACCTGGGTTCGAATCCGGCTCGGGGAAATAACACCACAAACATTTTTCACGGCCCCACCTCCAGCGAACGACTGACAACCCTCCTGGAGTACTTCTGTCATGAAAAGCTTTCGCAATTCGCCGTTCGGAACCGGCATTAAACAGTAGGTCCCCTCCACATGTGTCAAAATTATAACGCGCACAACACAGTGGAGGTGCGAAAAAGCTAGGCTCTGGCTCTCAACGGGCTGTTACGCCGCCTAATACAATACAATTCATTTTTGTGCATCGAATGGTGTGGGCGATGTTGAACCGTATTTTTTGTTTGATTAACTCATTTATTCAAGTGCAATTTGATTGCATTTTTCTGAGAGACGAGGGCTTTTGAAAAAAAAAAAATGGCTTAATGAAAAAGTGACTTTCAGTTGAAGCACCAACTGACAAACTTCACTAGACTGTCAAAGGACTCAAAGGACGTTTTGACACAGATTTTTCTACACTCTGGACTTTTAAAGTCAGTTCCAAGGACGTGAAAGAATTCAAAAGGTGCTTAAACTTTTGAGGTCAACGATGTCACATAGAGTCATTACAATGGGCCTCGACGACGATAATTTGCGGTCTTCAGCAATATCCCAATCTTCGTCACATCAATCCTTAAATGATCCCGAATGAACTCAGCGCTTAATGGAGTTCTGCTAGACTCCTGCACTGAGTAATAACCCGGCCTAATTGAGTTGTGGTCCGCCTGCTTTCAGACTGCGCACACATGAGGTTGCAGCTCTTCGATGGTTTCGTTTAATTGAAATTTGTTTGAACCTCAACCATGCCGATGTTGACCTCATTACCATCGATTGAGTCAACACATGTCTTTTGATGAAGACACAAAGTAAACATCAGAGTCTATCACTAACCAAGGGAATTTGTCACAACACTGACAGGAAGATCCTTCCTTCCCCACCCACGTTGTGTAATAAATTTTTTGTTTTTCAATCAAAACGCACATTACAAAATTGCCCCCGTGTCGTGTATCCTCGTGTACATCCCGCTTAAGATACATTTCTTTATAACCGCCGTCATAAACAGCAGAATAAATTTGCAATATTTTCGCCCGCTCCAACTACCAACGCTCCTACCTATCCCCGGCTTGGCATAAAAAGTATTTTTAAATGCACAGCCACCCCCTCGGTGGAGCCACTAACGACGCTTTTGAGCATTCGCGAAGATAATTGCGTTGCGATGGCGAAAATCAAGTAGACGTCTGGAGCAGACGTTTTACACACCGCTCTGGACGTTAAGGAGCTGCCTGAGATGCTCCCGGGAGTGGGGTGGGATTGGGGTTGGAATTGCCAATTGGACAGAGTGCAGGATGAAATCTCAATGGGAGGTGGATTTAAGCCGGTAGCGGGACGGTGAGATTTTCGGTGTAATCTCGAGAATCGTTACGGGAGATGAATTTCGCGAGAGTTATGAGGCAGCTATCCGGAATAGGGACATCAAAATCAGGAAATGGATGAAGGACGTTCACGCTGAGGTTGGGAGGAAAATGTTAAGGTGTCAGGTGGTTGGTGCAGTTGAGTTTTCGACAAGTCCATGTGGAGTTTTGTAAGCAGACCGGTGGAATGGAGAGAAAATCGGTGCTGGAGAGCAAAATTCAAGAGTCAATATGAAGAGTGCTGTTAAGTGTTTTCGGCTCTACGTTGTGGATCAGCCTTCACATTAAAATGCCGTGCACCCATCCGATGCTTTAAGGCCGTATTCTAATCGTATCAAAGACATGAAACAACAATTGAAACATCGAGAACTAAAAAAATGCTTTTTAAAATATTCGAATGGCTGATTTAGTCAATTAGGACGTGCAGCTTTCAGAAAAAACCTCTGATGAAATATGCAGTCAAGATTCTTAACCTTCATAACGTCGACAAGCAAGGATTGATAGACAAGCGCCTTTCTTCAGTCCGAAATTCAAAAACAGTGAAATACTGTCGGCTATAAAGTTTGTGTATTTATTTATTTAAAACCAGCTTAAATCTTTAATCTTAAGATCTAGTTAGTACAGCCAGAGAAACAAAGGCTTCGGTTAGGGTTGCACGTGTAACGATTCGAAGTTTACTACGAATCGAAACTAATTCCTAAGTTTCGATTCGTATTTCCGAATCTTTTTTGCATTAAAAAAATAAATCTAATACGGTTCGCAGAGATGTCTACAACCACACACATATTTCCCTTCTCCTCGTGTACATCTTTGGAATAGTCAAATTTTAATTTTGAATAAAAAACAAAAATTCCTTACAAAATCAAAAACAAACCCTTAAAATCCTTCTTCCCCTCATCATTGTCCACGTCCCTTTCCAGATGAAGCCAAACAAATGAATGAATACCAGAAGCTACTTACCACATTCGATGACCACCCCCTACCCTGTTTTCGGACAATAAGTCAACAACATGCGTCTAATCCCTTCCTCGTCAACTCCCAGACCCAACCGCTGTCACTGTCAGTTGATAAGACGCAACCACAATGAATGGGCGGTGGCTCCTTTTTTCCCCGTGGCACTAGTCCAGCGAGCGCCCTTCCATTTAATACGTTGGGACAGCATTAAAATGACGGAATATCCTTAACAATAATGCCGCCATGATTGAGCGCTTAAAAGCAACGACCGCACAGACACAGATAAATTTTGCAAATCCTTTTCGTTCTTCTTTTTTTTTATGCCACATTCGTCACAATCCAATCAGCAGATTGATGGCAACCAGCCAGGACATCATCAACAGCAACAACAACGACGGCGACAACTTCGTCGAAATGACTCCATCAACAGATTTCATTACTCCTGCTCTCTCGGAAAATGAGAGTCGCTAATCTCACAGAAAAGAAAGAAAAAGGAAAGCCGTCGGCAGTTTCCAACCCAACCAGCCGCGCGAAAAAGGACAATTGACAAACGGAATTAATTTTAAAATAAAAACGGACCTGGTCAAGAACGTTTCCTCATTCACACGCCTTCCCCTCGCCCCTGGCAAACATAAAAAAGAAACTGAAAAAGGGTTTCCTTAACGTGGCCTTAATAAGGCAGCTCGAACAAAGCCCAGGGTGGCAAAAGGAGACAAAAAAAATGTCACTTGTTAGGCGTTATTGGCGCTCAACTTTAATTGCTCCTCTTTATTCGTGTTTTATTGTTGGCCCGTGTAAATATCGTTTTCGTAGACTTTTTCTTTCGTTTGAGGCTAACAGAGGCTTGTTATTGCCTGTCAAGAAAAATTTAAGACCTCCGGCGACAACATCGGGTGTCTGTCTGTTGGAGCGGGGGCGAGTAAATATGCAGATAGACCGCGTTAATCCGCACCTTTTCTTGAGTTTGTCGAAATGGCCTTTGCAGCATCCCTTCTGGGCGATGCTCGTGGCTGATCCGGTGTGGGATTATAAGCCAATTGGGAGTTAAATTTATGGGTGTTTTGGGTCTGTTTGATCGCCGGGACGAATGAGTTGTTATAATGACTTCATTTTAGGGAGTTTCGTTGATGGGATTAGTATTTTTAAGTACACAAGGCCAATCACAGCGGTATGTGGTCGATACACAACTGGACAAAAGGTCGCCCGTCTCAGCAATTCCGGAACATTGCGTTACTCTTTGTATTCTGGCTCTCAACAGAAAAAGCATAACACAACTTTTTAATTAAATAGGTTGGCTATGTAATTTAATAGGACAGAAAAACTACCTAGTTGCTTAAAGTAAGAAATACTCTGCGATAGCTGAGACAATAGTAAAGAGAACAATCCGCAGGTTTAATAGCAACACCCATGTGTCATTGAAATGAATTATAGTCAACTATAGAGCTCTCCTCTATCGGATGGAGCTCCAATTGTTCTTTATTGCCTTCCATGAGCAGCAGATTCCTCACAATTTCTGTAATTGCAAAAGTATAAGATCATTCCCGAGTTGGTAGCCAATTGTATGATGACTTAGCCAACAGGTTGGCCGCGCAATCGTCATTTCATGTTTTAGCATTTAGCAGAAAACTAATGTGAGTTAAATCGTAGCGTTTCAAGCCCATGCTCAAAATAATTATTATTGAGTGACATGAGAATTAGGATGCTCTACTTTTCGCCTGCAGCTCTACATTTGACATTATGAAGGAGTCTGATTCTAAGAGAAAGTATGTTTTTCTGAGGAGTTTAAATGTAATATTTTTTAAATATTTCGGATGTAAAGAGCGATGTTATTTAAATTTTAAACCAAAACTGTAGGGCAAACACTAAAAGCGAACAGTCGAGCCTAACAGTGTTCATGTAATGTATGGGTACCGAGAGTAACTAAGCAACAATTTGTTTCAAAGCTCAGAGGTTTTGCTAATGAGAGACATTTTTGGGTTTTACCAACGATATGAGCAGAAAAACATTTCGAATATTGACAGAATTTGGCTTCTTTATAATCGTCTCCATATTATAAATACATACATATGCACAGCCTCCAGATCTTAATTCAAAACAAAACAAAAAACACAAAAAAACAACAATTGAACGTCCACCAAAAAAAGAAGTCCACTCATAGTACCCATAATGTCTTTTAAATAAATGAGTTCCGATGAAAATGAGAGTGAAATCATAAAAGTGGTCTACTGAAATGACTGAACTTTTCCAATCGAATAATATCGAAACTTTAATTAGAAGTCATGGAGAAGTCTGGAGTCATCATTAATCAAAGGCAATGACCTAAGTCGGGTTGAAGACTAGAAATGATAGTTGGTCAGGCATTTTATTCTCAAAACTATTTGATGGTATTGCTGCGAAAACTACATGCTATTTGCCTTATTTTTAGTTGAAGGAGTCAACATAGCTCATCTTACAATTAATAGAGCGCCACACCTCACCTAACGATTGGAAAAGTATTTTAGGTGAATCAAAGATTATAGTAACACGAACTTAAGGTTATAATTTTAAGAGAAAGAATTAATTTAAATTAGCTCAAAAGCGTCTAGCTATTAACTTCATCAAAAAAATCAAAAGAAAAGTAGTCTTCCACTGTTAAACATTAAGCTTGCTTTTTTTTGTTATTTCCTGCTAATTAGTTTCATATTAACGTTACCCTCACATACGCTTTCACTTCATCAGCATTCGACCTCATTTGGAATACAGATCCTTTGAATCACGACATTTTCACTTATTAAATCTTTTTTCATCGCCCACTTTTTTTACATCGACGTTGCCACCTCACACATCATGACGTGGATGTTCTAAGGCCTCAAAACAAATGAGACAACTACCCAAAGGACATACATTTTCATTATTTCCTTCGAAAAAAATTACAGCAACTTATCAACACAACCAACAAGTGTTACTTTTTTTTTGCAAAAACAGAACTGCAAAATGAATAGAAAATTCATTCACACCCAATGGTCTACCGTCACATGACTTTGTAGCACCCACAGGCCACCCACCTTCTTTCTCCACACTCTTCTCAAATGTTAGGCAGTCATAAAAAGGCATTCATATTTCATCTTCCGTTTTCACTTTATGGCCCTACGTAGGCAGCTCTCGAACGAGAGTCAAAAAAGATATTTTTTTTTGTGCTTACAATTCGGTCGGGGTTGGGAGGGTGTTTTCTGCTGACTAACGCGTACTATCAGCTACTCACGAAATTAAATTTTATTCTCCAGATGACTTCAATGAAGAGAAGCATATTTTTGTGGAGGCATAAAAAAACGAAGCTGACGAATTTGAAGCATTTCCGTGCTGTCTTGTTGTGGTTCGGTTCTGTTCCAAGACCACTGAAGCGGTTAACGCACTTTAATCGACCCTAGGAGGGAAGAAGAAGAAGAAGAGCATGCCACAGACCAAAAAATCAAAAAAAAGAAAGAAAAGGAACTGAAAGGAGAAGGTCCTTTTGGGATTTGTTCGACTTCGCTGGAGCTTTTTTTCGTGCTAGGGATTTCCTACGTATGATCAATGTGAGTTGACACGTGTCCAAATCGAGTTGAATGCGCCATTTTTTTTTTGGTTGGTGGACGGAATGGGATACCAAGAAATCCCTAATCACGTGTCATTTATTGGCTTTGATTGTGGTCGTGAAAATGGTTATTGGCACTTTGACACCCCATGAGAGTAATGATTAGTTACGATTTTCGATGATCCAGCTATTAAACGTGGAGTGGCAGTTAAACGAATAAAACTGTAAAGTTATTTTCGAATGTTATTTGTGGAACTTGCGGCAATCGGCGTCGTGGGAAGGCTTGAGGCACGTGCCACGTGCCTGGGTTTAAGGGGGAGTTTTGTGAAGGAAATTTGATATTGATAGATTTATAGGAACATGCTTGAGCCATGCAGGCGTCCAAATTGTATCACTTTGTCTTTCTTAAACACAAACAACATCAAGAAACCACCGTCCAGTTTTGTTGGGAGTATTGAACGATGTAAGGTAGGAATCAGCAACCGCGAAATTTGTAATTTTTTTTACAGAGGCTGGTCTTCGGGTGGTTACAGGGGCTAACTTATAACCACTTACTTAATGGAAAACGGTTTGAGATATAACGCGAGCCTGTAGAGACTAAATTGCAGCATAGGTCGTAAAAAAAACTACTTTTGTGTTTTGTTTTTTTAGCGTTAACTAGAATCAGATAGGCTTCTGCCCCAGGAATTTCAATATTTTCTTTTTATTTCTTTTTCAGAGCTTCAACTTTTATAGATTTCCCCCAAGCCAACTAGAAACTTCCTGTCATCTCCAAGTGGTCGAAGATCAGTGTAAAGCATATTCAAGGTGGGCCAAATAAAAAATGCAGTAAAGTGAATGCAGTAAAGTGAATGCAGTAAAGTGAATGCAGTAAAGTGAATGCAGTAAAGTGAACAAAACTAACTTCTGTCCAAGTATTATGGCTTTATTGATAAGAGCAAATGTTGCCATTAACTAAGTAATATAACGTCGTTCATGTGGTTGCCTCGGCTGGCTTCGCAGCAGCGTATTCTGGCACTCAAACTTTCATTTAGACCTTGTTCATGGTTTCGAACGATAGCTCACGGGCTGGTTGGATGAAATTGGCCTTAAGTTCTTGAATCATTTTCGGATTGTGTTTAAAGTGTTTAAAGTTTAAATTTTTAGTTTTGGCTTAGTGTTTTAAACGTTTCATCGGGTTGTCTAAACCGAAGTACACCAAGTTTAAAGTCTCCCCCATCTTTCGATTGCACTTTTCAATAATTTCTCACTTTTATAAAATTGAATTACTTGAAATGACTAAATTCCCCAGACGAGATCAACGACAAATAAGTCCTTCTCCCAAGACACAACTTTACATCCCAAATTACTACACGCGACGTCACAATTAATCCGACGGCGTATTGTCACGTTTCATTGGCGAAAAATCATTAAAATCCAAGTCTCTAATTCAATTTCTCTTTACCTGGCCTCATTAGAAATTATTCACGAATTCTCCCACTCATACGCACTCGCTCACATGCAAATTCCACGCTTATGGCGTCAAAATAATTTAGCAAGCAATAAACTTAAATAATTTCCTGAGCCGGTGTTGCGTTTAATTTTGATTCATTGGCGTGAGGATCGCAGACGGTGGAGGTTTGAATAATTAGATGGATGTGTCGATAAGTCCTAATGGGAAGGAAGAAGGAGCGTTTATTCAGGACGGAAAACAAATTGTTGGTCAAAAAGTTGATGCGACTTATGACTTAGAACCATTTTGAAGATAAATGACTATGGATATGCTCCAGATAAAATAAAATCTCCATAATTTGTAATTATTAAACAAAGGCTTAAACAATGTGCCTTCAACAATCATGTTTGCATTTAAGCAAAAAGTGACTTCGTTTATAAGATTTCATTGAAAACTTCCCGACTCCTTTTTCCTTGGTTTCCAAGAAATTTCTTCCTCCATTGTTTGCTTTATCGTTAGTCTAGCCAATTGATCCTTATTTCCACGTCTAGCACATAGTTTTAAGGATCTCAACTATCACTTCTAAGAAAACTGTTTCATAAATTTAACAAGTTTCAAGAAAGAGCGTGGGCCCCATTCATAAACTTATCTCACCTTGGAGTGAATTCTAAGCAAAATTACTTTGATACAGCCGCTTGTAAAGTTCATAGTCGTGTAGAAATGAAAATAAATTCACGCCCACATAACCCCATTCATGGGCTTCATCCCTCACCACTTGACTGTCGACGTGTCCTTCATGCACACACCACCAACTCATTCTCCGAACAATCTGAAGAAGAACTGCAACTAGGAGATTCTCAATCATCTCTCACGCAACCGAAGGCTTCAATTCATTCTCAATCCTCCTCGCAAGCCACATCACGCATCGCCTCATCCACAGAATCCTGCAACTCCCGCATAAGCCCGCTGCAGCGCGGAAAAGATAACATCAGCACGCCCACTAAGCACCCATCTGAAGGAACGGCTACAGCCCCTTAGCTGCCGCAACTGGAGCACGTCATCTGAAGACGTTCCGACCCAAAAATGCGGTCGTAAATTCGCAGAACGCTCGGAAGCCACCTCCAACTTGTTTGCAAAATGTAACGGGTAGCGCTTTAAACACTTAGTTGCAGTTCCTTTCATAAACAGTGCTAATAGGATTATGAGGAGCGCATAAGACACACAAAAAAAGGACGCGGTGAAAGTTTCGCGAAAATTAAACTTAATACCGAAAGCGTACGTGCTAAAGGACCAAGGATCGAGAGCCGAGGAGGGAGAGGATGGAGAACAGATCCTGGTTGTGTGCGCTGACACAACGACTGCGCGACTAATTATGAAGTTGTAAAATTTTTGTGTGAACCCCTTCGTGACAGATAAAGAACTTCATGGATGCAGAGGAGGAGGTTGATAAAAGTTTTATTCCGCCACTTTTCCGTTGGGATACACGTGCGAGTTGTAATTGAATGAGGGAGCAGTATGTGTGTGTGGCCGGAGAAAAAGGGCACTGGCATTTGAACGTTTCCACGAAGATTTCTCAAGTGCGACATGGCTTTTTAGCATTTTATTCTCAAGTGGAGATGGGAGCTAATTGGCTCTTATCAACGAGTCGTTTGCTCGAATGTGTGTGCTAAACTTTTCTTTAAAATTCTCTGTCCGTAAAAAAATTAAATGAGGTCCTTTGAGGTAAGGGGTCCCTACCGATTTATGTTTGCACAAAAAAAATAATAAAAAACAGCAGTGCAGTATTAGTTTTAAGACAGTTAAATCTATTTCTAATCTAGTCTATATTTTGATATTTAATTGTAATTTAACATGTCAACAAATGGGGTAGGAAAACCCTGTACTAAAGTGCGACGATCTATAAGAACGATCTATGGATGAGTATTCAAATTATTATAAAAAAAATGTTAACTGATTCACAACAATTGTTTCTAATTCAAAAACAAAGAAAGAGTCTTGTCTCGTCCAAGCATAATGCCAATTCTTCAGGTACAGATAAGGAATAATAAAAAAGTTAAAAAGGTTTAAGTCTAAAAAATTCCACAGTAATGAACGCAGCACCTCACCAAAAAAAATTAATTTACTTAGTGGATAGCCAATAGCAAAATGGTGGAATATCCTGTAAACAGATGAATGCAAAATTGTGTTATTTTTGTATAACTGTTCCCGTGGATACGTGAAAACCACCAAACACGCACGGACAGGAGAAAAAACATTGAAGGTCCAATTTTGATTGATTAAGGCTAGGTTTTAGTGCTATGGTCTATGTTCAATATTTTGTACTAATAGAACAACATTTATCATTTGAAATCTTAGGATTCACTATGATTCATTGAGTTGACTTTCAGCTGAAACACATCAATAAAAAAAAATGTTTCTGGCAAACGAAACTTAGGCCATGGCTAAGCCTGATCAATAAGCTGACCACAACCGAATGTTTAACCTTTACGCATATGCAAAAAAGTTAATATTGAAGTAAAGGGATTAAGGGAATCAAAAGTTTCGTGCAAACCGAAACCGCGCAAAACGATTTATGAGCCTACATGGATGTATTTTTAACAGAAAAACCATAAGGGACCTTGATTCTTTGAATAAAAAACATTATTTTGCAAAAAGCAAAATCCCGCAAATCGAGTTTAGGTAGATCTTCGAGAATCGCGCAAAGGTGAAACCGCGTAAAACGTGAGGTGACTTTATAAGCATCTTGGAATTTCGAATTACTATTTTTTCGAAAATTAGTGAAGAAGTCTCAGCCACTTCCAAACTCGATGAAGCACGGATAAAAGGCTTACAACAAAATATTGACCTAAAAATATATCACCTCCACATTTCCGCTTATGATTTGATGTTTTGAAGGCTTTTTTTATGGTAAAAAACTGCTATTTTGTTGCAAGCCGATCATCATCTGGTAAGACGATATGTCGATCGACACCCCTCGGTACTTGAAAATGGTATCAGTTTTCATTTAAACAAATGTAAACACGCCGGTATCAACAAAACTCGACACTTAAAGTTTTTTTCAAAAATTCTAAAAGCAAAATACAAAAAATACATCCAACTCCGAAGCTTTTATTAAATTACATTTTATTGATTGGAAATGTTATGAAATATTGAATTTAAAAAAAAACAATATTTCGATATTACGAGCGCAATATTAAGTTAAGAGGCTTGTATGTTGAGCTCAATGAGTGGATAAAAAAGAATTTGCAAAAAAAAAAAAATTCGGAAAATTTCGACTTAAACTTTAAAGGAGAATTTCAAAAGACCTATTTGTGCAAAAAAATACATTTTTGAGAATCACCGGAGCAATTGCATATAGTAACATCTATTATATTTGTAAGACGTCTGTTGAGAAATGGTTTCTTATTTATAAATTTTTACATTTATTCAAATCATTGGTTTTTTTCTTATTACTTAAAATTTAATATTGTTTAAATCAAGTTTAGTCAAGATGCATTGCAATTGTAACCTAACATCGAACATCGCACATCGCCCATCACTCGCCATACGCCCACTTGATCTTCAGCATAGAATCCCATAAGAGCAGTCTGCCTAATGCGATGTTTTCGACGCGCACGCAATTGAGATCCTATCACAGCAAACTAACACATCGAACCAGTCTCATCATACTTGTTATTGTCTTGTTAGATTGCAATTGAAATAAATAATTATAGTTGAAGTGAATCGCGGTTTTTGTTAATTGCATTACCAAACAATGTCTTATACTTCTTCATATAGAACATTTTTAGTAAATACAATTAACCAAATTACAACAAAGCCTTTCCGATTTCATCGTTGGGATATCTCTGCAATAAAAACTAAGTTTATGAATATCGATGGCTATTTCTACAAGTTCAAGTTTTAAAATTGTTTTGAATTGAATTGTTATGCTAAGAAGTGCTCTTAGGCTGAATGAAATTAAAGAGCCGTGGGTATTTTGCTTAAAAAAAACCTAAAAACTTTAAAAACAAATATAAATTTGCATGTCAGAAAAATTCTTGGTGGATGTAAGCGGCTTTATTTAAATAAATTTGCGGAAGATGCAGTTCAAAAATGTTACCAAAATGAGTGGGAAATGGTTACGGGGTTGATTGTAAATTCTTGTGAACAACTAGTTCAATATAAAAATGATTGACAGTAAAGACGAATGCAAAACTCCTTGGAGAAAATTCTCAACTCATTCGCTGAATGTACGCATAGCGTCTTCGTCGCGAAATGATATTGTATGAAAAATCACAGTACAATGATTATTGTTCAAAGGTTATAGTTAGCCTTTCTTATAGCTAAGCACCTACCTTAAGTAAAGTGCATGCGAATGGACAGTCAAAAACTGCTGCTAAATATCTACTGTTAGATTCATTTTTATTATAAAGTTAATTCATGGTCTTTTTCTTTTCTCAACTTTTAATTTTGGTTTTCGTTTACATAATTTATTTCTTTACATCCACGTTAGAACATCCTTGAACTTTTCCTTTTTCTCTCTAAGTCTTTTGCATGTTTTTATTATATTTCTATTTATAAGTTGTGTTTTTTTCTGGTTTCAATTTTCTTTGTTGGGTCGCTGTTATTCGACTCCTTTTTTTCTCTTATTTTTCTTCTAACTCGCCTTTTCTATTAACTCTTTTTCTTTGTAGTTCTTCAAATTTTGTCTTCAAGTTTTTATTGTTCTTCATTTTTTCATTTCTTAGTTTTATTTTCTTTTTTCCTTTTATACTTTTCTGAAGTTCTCACTGGACCGTTTTTCTTTTTACGTTTCTTTTTCTTACATTTTTGCTGTTTTTTTTTAGTTCTACTTGTATTATTCTTCTCCTTATCGTTCGTTGTCTTGGATTTTTCCTCATTTTTCTCATCTGTCAACTGCTTCTTCAAGCTTCTTCGTCCTATTCACCAAGTCTTCTTGTTTTCCTAAAATGCCTAGACACCTTCAGAAGCCTAGCCAGTCCTTGAAGCCTTTTGTTCATCAATTAAGCTAAAAGAAACTTTCGAAGGCCAATTGACTCTCATTCACATTTTTATTTCAATTTTCAAAACACCTCTCAAGTGCAAAGCAATCAGTTCACCCGTACCGCCACCCCGGTTGACATCTCAACTTCCTTCTCCAACCACCACCACCTCCTGTAATCCACTTTAAAGTAAGCCCTCGATCTCGGCCACAGTCGATTGAGCATTTCATCCCTGGTGGTGCAGCGTGGGGGAGAAAGATGGAAGAGAGATAAGGCGGAATTAGGGAATCAAACACTTAAAGATTAATTACCTCCTCCCACGGTAGTGCTACCGATCCGTCTTTTGGAACGTAAAGAGGTTTTTGATTAAATTAAAGAGTTGAAGTGGGGTGACGATGTTTCGAGAGTTATACCGTTAAATAACATCGCGACAAGGTCCTGAAAAATGTTCCCAAATTTATTTCCGTTACAAAGTCAATTGAGCGGTTGGGATTTCGCGACTGGGATTGGGTTGAGGGTTTCTCGAGAACCTCTCGAGTCCATGTCAGTTGCAGATAATCGAGTTAAGCGTGGGCCGAAAGAAAACTGAGAGGGAGGAAGGTCTTCAGGTGAGGTGGCAAAATAAAATTTGTGATGTTTGCAGGAGGGGGTTTTGCAGTGTTAATGAATTATTTATGCAGATCGGTAATGAAGTAGATAAAAGTTTGTCAGAGTTTTGTAATGGATGTGAACACAAAGTTGAATATGAATGACAGTGGAGGGGAATTGTACACCGTGTAGTTTGGTAATTTAGATATTTTTAATGGCCTTAATGGAAAATTGTAATGGCCGGGGAAGGGGTTCGAGATAAAATGAAATGACAATAATTTTGTAATAATTCAAGGTCTATCCTTGTAAGTTTAAAAGTACAAAAAAGGGAAGCTAAGTACATCGTGTGCAGGGTCGGGGTTACCAGACACACAGGAAAGCTTTGTGAAAAGTTTTGCCCATTTTAAGGGAATTATGACCACCAACCAATCAGTTCATGTTTCACAGAAGTAAGTCATACCTTGCTTGGAAGACATCGGGAAAAGCTATTTCAAAAGAGCTGTCAGCCATTCGTCAACAGTAAACACTTTTCTTCTGTATCATTTAAATTTCGGTGGTTTATAACAAGCGTTATGTCATAATCTTGCATAATGTTCAAGGAGCTTGGACATAATCGCCAAGTAACTTCCCTAGATTTTCTATGTTTAGAAACAGAATATCGGAGACTTCATTTACTTTCTGCTCGAGTTACAGATGTGCGCAAAAAAGTTGTTCATAGACAAAGATAGACAAAGAATATTAACAATAGGCTGCAATTACTGTGAAGACGGAAAATGTTGTACTTTCTAAATTCTTAACTAAGTCACGTCTGGCTGGTTAAGCAATCGAATCACGAGTTTGCGATCGAGTAAAAACGGCTGTGAAATCGACAACCGTCGATTTGGGGCTATCGCACTAAGCCCCAAAGTCCAAGAAGATGATTTTTTCCAAAACACAAATATTTACCTTACCATTATTACCATAGAGAATGATCAGTTAAAAACTCGAACTTCCACCGAAAGGAAAGCTCTGATTTCTTTTGAAATCTTCAGGTTGATGTTCACGTAGAATTACAGCATTTTTATGGCTTTCGAGTTACATAGATGATATTTTTTCCTTCTTGAAACCAAGAAAAAGCAAGTCACTCCGATTTGCAATGAAAAAAATTAACGTGCTTATGTTTTTGGTTTTAGACAAACTTTGCAAAGTATAAATACCATTTACAGCTGAATTATTGTGTTTTAGCGCCGCTGGTTATTCGTTTTTACCACTGCTCAGCCATTATAAGTTGTTTGTCATCGGCGTAGAGACATACATTGGATCCTTTATAATACTACCCAAAGTTTTATTTAAACTCACCCTCATAAAAATATCTCGTCAAATTTACTTGATTTTCTACCTTTAAAAGTCGTCAGTCGACTTTTGATCTCTATATATGGGATCCTCCACAAACCTGATTTCTCTGCTGCCTGTAACCCCCGGTCAGCGTCCTCCCACTAAAACCACTTTTATTCCACCCAAAATATATTCTCAATCTTCCTCAATTTCATCCTAGCAACACGAGTCTAATTGACAAGTGATCTCCTTACGCTTGCTAACAAATCATTCCCCCAAACCACAAGCCCACGTCGCCACAAAAAGAATTTCAACAACGAAAATCACGACACACTTCTACCATATTTCGTGTATTTCATGTATTTCACAATTTTAAGGAGCTTACATTCAATTAAATTCAAACTTCTCTCTTTAAGAAGGATCAACAGACAAGTAAGAAAAAACTTATTTTTTTCCCATTTTATTGTTCCTTTTGAGACCACCCCCGGCGGACGGCAGTAAAATTGCGCTTACTTCTAATTTTAATATTCCATAAAAAAAGGACGAAAACAGCGGCAATTGCAGCAGGGCTTCTTCTTTGTCTTCTTGCCGTTTTTTTATTGACAGCCAAACACAGGCGATAAAATTGGGAAGCAATAAAAACAAAATCCACACACGCCCACCGCCCCAATCCCTGTGTCTCCCCCTAACGATGTGCTGACAATTAATGCAAACCAATGACGATAGACGAACATTATCCTCGTAATTGAATCAGGACCTTGTATCTTTGCATGCAAATCAATGGAAATTTTTAAGTCATAAAAGACCGTGCCTGAGTCGAAGAATCATAAAAAAAATTGTATCGACTACTTGAGGAGCTTAGAAAGGACATTTATCAAATTAATTTGAGAGGTTCCCTCCATTTAAGTTTTGTGGTGTCCTTTTTTTTTGTTGTGTGCTGCAAAACCGGCTTTTTGGGTAACCCCTTTTTTTATGCTACTGAACGATAACGATGTGGAACATGTGCAGACAATGTGAGAATGGGTGGATGGGTGAGTGGGTGTTGTCCTTTTTTGTGTCCGTGTGGTGACCCAATTCCAATATCTCGAGTTGAGTATTTACAAAGGTCGAGGGGTGGCTGAGAGTGATGATGTTTGGGCGACTTTTTTCTGTATCCTTGATGTCTGACACTTGTGTAGTCAATCTGTGTGGAGTTATCCAATTTTTTTCTTTATATTGGGTCCTTGTTTATAAGGGGAATCCAGCAGATGGCACAAGGAGTCAAATTTAGCGAGGACATATAGCAAGCTTTTTGAGTTTCAGACACAAACCATGGAGACTGAACGAAAGTACAGAAGAGCAGGCTCTTGTGGAACGTATTCAGAGCTTTACTGGTTACAGGACATTAACAGGAAGAGAGTGTATCTTTCTGTTTTGCGCGAGTTATGTATTTTAAGTGCTGTTATATGAGTGCTAAAAGCTGTTATTGGATATGATAAGATAAGTGTTTAAAATGTGGAACATAAGCGAACTTTTGTAAAAAGGTTAGAAAAGAGATTTCATGAGCTGTGTTATTCGTTGCAGCTTAAAAATAGGTCAAAACGAAGTGTTTTATAAGTGACACTTGTTGAGATAAATAAGAGCATGCTTTTAATTTCAGTTGCTGTTTTATCACGCATAACTGACTCAAAGGCTTCTGAGTTTTTTTTTTAACAAACTCGGAATACTTTTTGGGCGTTGAAGATAGTTTGTGATACATCGAAGATTCATTAAAACAATTTCCCAATCAAATTATAAAAATGTTTATATTCAATGCCAGTCACGATCCTCTCCAAAACTCAAACCTTGTAATTGAGTATTTAACTCAAAAACAATAAAGTCCAATGTTTTGGAAAAAATTCAAAATATTTTGTGCCCTACAAACTGAATACAATATTGGTATCAAACATTTTCGAAGGCTGTGTTTTTATTAAGAGAATTTGGAGCCATATCTCGAAAAAATTTAATAGACACACAAGGACGAGAAACAATTTCAGAATCAATTCAATAATTGAAAAAATCGGAAAAAAAATTAAAATTAAAATTTATGTAAGTTTTAAGTAATTTCTTAAGCCTTGAAAAAATAGAAATTTAGTGCAACTTTGGATTTTTGTACAACTTCGGCAGAGTAGTTCCAGGAACTTTTTTTTCGATGGCTTCGTTTTAAAAACGGTTCCCTAATAGAGCAAGTTTGCTTTAGATCTGTTTTTTTTTTTCCTGTCATTTTCCAGTTTAATTTTTTTTTTTAAATGACTTTGTTGAAAATGTTTATTTCTTTTGAGTTTTGGTCAAATTAAAAAATAAAAGGTAAGTACAAAAATTTATAAAATGATCTAAAATGCGAATGTATACCCCGATGTCTTGAACAGCCGATAGAATAAATTACAACAGTCGTTCAAAATGTCGTCTAATTTCATTTACAAATGTTGTTAAAAAAAATTTACAAAAGTAACTTTAGTAACTATTTACCACTCCTTTCTGACGCAAAATCAATGTCGAAGTTTACTAAACAAGATGTCTTATGAATTGTAAGACTTAATGAAAAGATGTTGCAGAGAAATGTACTAAAAACAATCTCTCATTGTTTTTTTTATTAAGTATAAGTATTATGAAAAATCTTCGGAATTGAATTATTCTACGAATGTTCTTGATGGGTTAAATGTGTACATATCCCGATAGTCTAGTCCCTGCATCAACTAAATTAGGTTCCTGTTTTCCTACCGACTGAGATTGTTTTTTTCAAAATTCCCCAGTGAAGTCTGAACTTTCCGGTTCAATCTCGTTTAAGTAGATAAATTTAGAATTGATTTAGTCAGTCTGCCCACATTGTTGATTCAACGAGTCCCGCAAAGTAACGAATCCTGTGAGCCAAAAAATATCAAAACACAAACTGGAAAACGTTCATATATCAAACAAACAATTTAGTTATGCCAATCCGGGTGTGTCCACAGTCCACAGACTCCCCCCGAGGACTCTCTTGTGAGTGTCACAGCAACCTTTCATTTGCATAAATTTACATTCCGACGCCATCCGTTGATGGATTGTGTCACCCCAGTGCAAATACCGCTGTCAGTCCGAGCGGAAAGGATTCAGTAGCAGCAGTATAATCCTTCCGAATTTCAAAGTACAGATGTAAATACGTCTGACGACGAAAATCGGAAATTAATTTTCTAAATGAGCTCCAAACCAAAACACAATTACCCATGTTTTCGCAATGAGCCATAAGCCCCCACTCCCTTTTGGAGACCGCCCATATTCATGTGTGTCAACTGATTTTGACACAACATTTGTGAACGCTCGTGTGAGTGTGAGAAGCTGCCAACGCACACACCCAACGGAGTTAATTGAAATTCTGCGAAAATGGATGTTCTCCATCGGTTGCAAAATTTTTAATGAGACTACAGGCGTCGTCATTTTTTCCCGTGAATAATTCCGCGCAAAAATGAAGCCTACATCGGATAAGCGATTACGTATTCATGGCGTGGTGAGGATGCCGCATTCATGTCATGTGATTAGGTCCTTCGTGCCGGCTGGCGAGTGAATTGGATTTTCCGCGGACGATAGGAGTACGCCAATGACATGTGACTCATTTATGGGACGAGTGATGCCAAGTGAGAGGGGGTTGAGAAGAGCTTTCCTTCGGTATTAAATTGCGCTTCCGGTT
Source organism: Syritta pipiens (assembly GCA_905187475.1). Lineage (NCBI taxonomy): Eukaryota > Metazoa > Arthropoda > Insecta > Diptera > Syrphidae > Syritta > Syritta pipiens. Next base: position 70,630,270 of record LR994571.1, read on the forward strand.
TGTTTTTGTTTCGCGTAATCCCAGTCCGGCGGTGACAGAGACAGCAAAAAAAGGAAAGCCTGTTCCTGAATTTGTGGCTGAAATGAATCGAAAGCTTAGCCGTTAGGGGACCTGCACTTGGACTGACTTACAGTGGCTTTGCCGTGACATTTTCAGCAGGACTCCTGCATATGTGACAGATAATTTAGAACTAGCGACAACGCAGCGGAGTAATCCATTGGCAGGACTATTCGTTGCCACCGTTGAGGCAATTTCTTTTCCAAAACTTGACGGGATTCTAGGACGTCAACTTTGTTCTTTGTTTATGAGTCACAGTTGGTCGAAGCAAAAACACGAAAAAGAAAATGCAAAAAAACAAGGGCGTCATTTTGCAACTGGGCTGCAGAAAAAAAGCGACATTTCTCTTTGTGTCAGGAGCGAGAAAAAAACTTTCAAATGGAAAAAGTCAGGGTCCTCTGTCAAGACCTTGTCACTGGCAAAAAAAAAAAACACCGCCCAGACGAAAAACTATGACAAAAAACCTGTGAGAATGGTTGGTGACAGCCGGTCACATCCTGGCTGGTTTCCGTTTTTGGTCGGAATTTTACGTCTGGACAGTGGTGTGTTCCTCGAGAGAGTTTTTGTGATGACAACTGCTATCCAAATTGAAAACAGATAGCATCTTGTAGTTTTCAGAAGTTGAATTCGGGCACTATTTTTGCTCCTGCATAACAATTCTAAATTGAGCAAAAAAATTCTTTATTCAATAAAGAAGTTGTGTTAGAGAGACGTGAATAATTTGCTGATTTTCATTTCAAGTTTGAGGGAGTGATTTCTGCCTACACATTCGAGAGTGAGAATACTGGAGTTTTTATTTGTTTATTTAGTAGGTATATAGAATAATATCACTTAGAATTTGGCGAGAACGTGGCAATACAGTCAAACTTTTTTATAACGAACCTTCAAGGAACAAAATTATTAATTTTATGTTTCTTAACACTGTCAGTATTATATTTTCAAAGAAAATTGGTACAAAAAAGAACTCATTATGAAGAAATTTTATTTTATCTTTTTATTTTCACATGAAAAACATATCAATTTTTGATTGCACATGAATAGTTTACTTCTTTGATAGAAGTCTATAGAGCGAATTTATTTTCAAAACTTAAAAACAAAAGATTTCCAAATTTACTAGCTTACCGTGTAGTTATTAAATTTATCTAGCCATCCAGTACTGCTTTTAAAATTATGCTAACCCGAAGAGTCAGAAAAATATTTACCCTTTTATTTGATATTATGCCCGAAAAGTTTGAATTACTATTCCTATTTATCTGAAACCATTTAACATTGCTTTATCCACATTATCGTGGTTTGTCTCTAAGTTTTTTTTAGTTCTGTTGGAACTTGCTTCGTTCATTTAAATTGTAGACAATGGACTAAATGAAACACCAAATTTATTTAGCTCGTTTGATTTATAACAACTATTCAATTGTGACACCGTAGTTGTTGACAATTTTAAAAAATCAAAATAACTTCAGAAGATCTCAAAAATCATTTTGTCTAAAGAATTTTGTTCGTCTTTACATTTTTCAGAAACCATGACAAATTTTTAAGCATGTTAAAATTAAGTTTGAAGCGTTAGCAATTCAATTAGTAAGTACTTACCCCTATTTCAGATTGCAGAAATTTTTTTGAATTCTATTAGCAGCTTAAATTGAATCAATTTTTTGAACAACTTCCACATTTTTTGAGAGCACTTTCCTTAACGACAACACTTTATCAAATGACATGGGGGTACGTTGGGATGTCGTGGACTTAAACATGCGTGCGTAAGAACTGGAGATCTATCTCGCAGTCGAAATCCATGACACTCATCACAAAGATGGGTACGCCTAAGATTAGGGCGTTTCAGCCTAAACATTTTCGTGAAATGTTTTGATTTTTTATGACAGCTTCAGATCGATGTATCGGTGGAGCGTTTCGCATTAGAAACAGGTCGATGTTAAAACGGAAGTAAACAACTTGCCGAAGGACAAATTTATGTGAATGAATTGCTTGAGAACTCATTGATTCTAAAATTTATATCTTCGTTTTCGGTAAAAATAGGGATTCTTTCTCGAAACGATCCGAAAAACAATGAGCGAACATATTGCGTTGTATGTAATCATAAAGTTGAGTCTACGACTCAGTCAACAAATTTAGGAGTATAGGCCCAATCTCCAACGATGTTTCAAAAGTAAAGTCTACACAAGTCCGGATTCCAGAAATCGACTGCTTTGGGTTATCCAGCATACTGTTTATAATTTTGGTAGTTTTCAAACACGTGCGTTTGACATCTAAAACTATTATCTGAACCTTAAATTTGGCCATAAAACTCTCGATGGTCATCTTCCTAGAACCACTATACCTGTGGTAAGATCAGCGTAACGTTTTCATTCATTTTGATGACAGATTTCAATCGCGTAGACGGGCATTGTGATTTGGAAAAAAAAACGCCTTCTCCTTTGAAAAAACCATTGAAAAAAAAAATGTCTTTGCTTTAAGAACATTTGCTGCCTAAATCTTTCTTAAGATGTGATTGATGGCCGCTTTGTCCACCTCAATCATCGGAAACTTTTACTTGTTTGACACTTTAACGCTGTAGAGGACTTTAGGTCCTGTGTGGGTTTAACACAAGATTTATCAGCTTTTTGAATATTCCTATTTCTACCAAACCAATTGAAATAATTAGACTTTTAAAAAAGTAGTTAATGAGATTTTTAGTCTTTACTTCTTTTAAAAAATAAGAAAATGAGTTCAATAATATTTATTGTAATACACAAAAATGATTTCTTAGTTATAGCCAAAAAAGTCATGATATCATTACAGAAAGAGGACAGTAGGCATCTTAAATTGCAAGATTTAAAAATAACTTTTTTTTTATATTATAATTTATGCACAACACGGTTTCCCTCGAGTGGTGAAAATCTCAAAGTTTCCAGTACTAAGAGCATAAATTTTGTTTTCAAAGAGGGTTTTCTTTTTAGTACGTCAGTCACTAAAAATAGCAGCTAGTTTAGCAACGCCTTTGAGTACGTTTCTCGATACTTAATTCTTTACACCGAACCCTCCAAAGCCATCGTCTGGGAAGTAGTTCGAGGGTCCTTAAATCTAAATGCTACAGTAGATGGCTGCCATGAAATCATTCTCAGAAAGTTTGTTGCTATTGCATTGTTTTCCCCTTTACAACTTCGATGCAGCAAAATAAATGCTCAAAGGAGCTGCAATCAACTCAACAAATTGAAGCATTTGTCACGGAATTCCTTCCAATCATCCTCCAATCGTTTTTCCTCATTTATCAAAGTAGAACGAAATGCTGCCCCAATCCACCTCTCGACTAGAAGGCGTCATCATTTCAATTGAGCCATCACACGATTCAAAACACCATCCGGATGCTCATCCTGATCTATGCCACAAACTTATAACAAATTGAATTTGTTTTCGATTTTGTCTTTTTTTTTTTTTGTCTGTTCATTCAGCTCTCCCAAAACACCCTCGTCATGCACATCTGCTCGAGTTGAAAGAGATTTCGAAACAATGGACTCGACTCGACGATACACTCTAAAGGACTTTACTCTGTTCCTTCTTTTCTCTTTTCTCTTATTTTCAAAAAATGGGATAAATAAAGCCTACATCTCTCGGACATATGCAAATTTCTAGGATAAAACATCAACTCCCACCCTCCGCCTGACAGATACTCGCATGCTTCCCGCTGGCAGCTTGATGACATGAAAAGCAACGCACACAGACGCCACACGACGTCATCCTCTGGCAGCCTTTAAGATGTAACTTGTCAGTTTGTTTGTTGTTTTTGTGTGTTCCCCCTTTGAAGGGATTCAATCAAAACAAGGACTGTCAGCACGGTGTGGGGTGAAAGCTTTCGCAGTGCGATTGATGTCAATCATCGGCATTTGATTGAATCACTCAGTGAAATGAAACGTTTTGCAGGATACTCCAAGGACTGCCGGGATTTGTGTTTTTTGTTCCATTTTTTCTTAAAAGTAATGAAACGAGTGTTTCTTTAATGCCCTTTTCTTGTGTTTGATCTCGTTTTTTTTTTTGCGATTTGGAAGATGTTAGGGATTGGGAGGTTATCGTGGCAGCAATTTGATGGGTTCGATTAGTGAAGAGGACGTGGGAGAACACCGAGGAGTCGAACGACTCTAACGGAGTGCATTTTGATGTCGATCAATCACGTGTGTTGTTTGTAGTTCTTGTTCTCGAGGTTGTTGTACGTTTATGAAAGTAATTAAATCGCAGAGCGTGGGAGTTTTCGTTAAATGAATTTATTTTCTTGGATGAGACGAAACAAATTATCGGCGAATTTAATTTGTAAGTTTCAAGTTGAAGATGTGGGGGAGGCAACTAATTCAATTAATTTCCCATCAATTCTGAATTTCAATGAGCAATGGTCGAAGAGGTCTGGATATGCTTCGGGTCCATCGGCAATTAGAGTGGTGACTGTCAACTGTCAGGTCAATCAGCGCCCAATTGGCATCAAACTAGTCAAGAAGCGTTCGTGTGAAATTGGAGTGGGCGACAAACCAAATTGCTGAGATGTTTGATGGCTTAAAGGACGTTGTTTGGAGGGTAAAGTTTCGGCTTGCAGAACTAACGGCAACCATGGAAACGTAAGATTTAAGTTATTGATTATGAAATCATCAATTTTTATAAGATCGAGCTGTGAGATTTTCTAAGTAAGGTCTTGGTCCAGTCCCGACAGTAGCGCCACAAGATAGGATGGGATCATCTTTCCATCATCTAATTTTCGCCCACTAGTACTAAAAACATACAGCTCTTAGGACGTCCCACTCATCTCGTTACGTCTTTTAACTTTGACAACGATTTTGATTGAAATTGACCGAGTTAAACAATTTCATGAAAAGCTTCCCTTTCTCATCGCAATGAACCCAAACTGACTTGACTGAAGTTAAGTCTTAAACTAATCTTAAACCGAACGCAAATCTCTATAAACTTGAGTAGTTTATGGATAGCGGGTAAATTAGAAGAAGTTATTTGGCTTGTTCTCCTACCTATTAGGCAGCTGTCTGAAGAAACAGCAGAATCACAGAATAAGCATTAAAGATTAAACAAGTTGTAAATCATGAAAGAGAGAATGTTTTTCTTTAAAAAAAATTTATCATAGAAAGCACAGAATCCATCAACAAAGTGGATGCTCATAAGAGGGTCAAAAAGTATTATAAGCTATTGGAATATTTTATAGTTCTATTTGTCATGCTATCTGAAGAGTACTTTCAACACGCTTAACAGCATTGCCTGATAGAACTTAAATTTAACAATTTATCAAACAAGCTCCATAAATGCTGGTTTCCCGTACTCCTGATTTATTATCTTTACAAAATTTATTTTTACTAAATATCCAATGAAAGTGAAGGCGAAGAAAAGGATGAGGACTGTATTGATGAAAGAAAATCGTAGACAAAGTCCACGCAATAATTAAAGTGCTATACACTTCAATTCATAGTAAATTAAGAACTTTATTTATAGCTTAATTTGACTTAAATAAGCTTAATAACATAACAGGAAAAACTAATATTTATGAACGGTTTTTCGATCCAAATACGCAGACGCGTGTCCAAGCTCTTTTCGTACGATAACCGTCTGTACGAAATTTTGAACGATAAATGAAATATGTTCAAGTGTCCATGTGATGCTAGACAATTTTCGATTTTAGATTACTTAAGCTTTTTTCGGGAAATTTCGGCTGATAAAATAATCGTAAAACGTCCTTCCATAAAACATATGCAATTTTGAACAATTTCGGCGCACATTTTGATTGATTTGACCAGCCAGCAGATCGGCCTCCAGCATCGATGTTGTTTGTAAGACAATGATTATCATAATTCTAAAACTTATTTATATGGATTACGTTTTTCCAATCAAACCAATATAACAGGTTTGCCTTACTGAAACTGCAGCCTGATTTGAAGACCAACTGTAATATTCGTTTAGACTCTAAAACTGTCTGATAAGATCAAAAACAATCGAACGGAGTTCCTGCATGCAGTAAAAGACTCAAACTTAGCTCTTTAAGAATTTATTTCGGTAAAATGAGTCATAGATCAGCATTTACCTTCTATTCAGAGTTTCAACTTCATGGTCAATGATTCGCACTCGCTGAAACTTTCATCCAAAGTGCAGCGTGGTTTTTCAATCACTCCAAATCGTCCATTCGACCTTTCGTTCCGATTTATCCATCTTCCACGTCTCCATTCACTCATTCAACACAAAATAATTTATCAAAATGTTTTCCAAATTTATCATATAAATCGATATTTATTAAGCAGGCGTCATAGAGGCACCACCTTGGGCCCTGGCCTCGCTTTGATTGATAGTTCCACAAAACAGTTTCTTTTCATTTTCAAATTTTTCCGAATAAATTACTCGCGGCCACCACAACGTTTAATCCCCAAAACCGTCCCCAAAGGCCATGGCTAAACGATTGATCTTTTCGCGGGTGTCAAGTTAGTTAATTTATCGACCCACGACTCTGACCTTCGACTGGGGTAGATGGACTCAGACTTCATCCGCGAAAAGAAGCTCAATAAAGTTCAATTAATTTGATTAATGAGCCACAGGTACGCAGCTAATTTTTCTTTGAACTCTTGTTCTATCACTGGACATTTGCTCAGAAAAAAAAAGGATAAAAACGACTGCGTTGTCATGAAACTATTTTTCACGATCCACACGACGTCTCGCAATGATTGATGATGAAAGGACTCGGAATGAAGTTGCAATGAAATCGCCTGTCTGCAGGATACGCAGTGTACCCATAAACTTGTGATCATGACTCGAGCAATGAAATTAATGTTCGCGTTTGTTCCGGGAGAAGCCACGTGTGGATGTGTCTGTATGGAGGATTTCCTCAGACAGGACCCTGTCCTCACGCCACATAAAGCAGGAGACGAAGACGAGTTTATGTTGAAGGACCCGTAAAGAAAATTAAGTACAGCAGGATTGCACAGTGTGTGAATTGGTCAGTGGACAGTGGACGACAGGGTGCTGACGCTGGTTGTTTCCTGTGGGTCGAGGATGAGGTGGAGAAATCTCCCTAGGAATCCAACTTCAGAAACAAAAGAACTCATTAATGTTATAAAGCCCCGGATCAGGGTGAAGAGGAGATTTTTAATATGGTATGTATCAACGCTGTGCTCTCTCAATGGACATTCGTCTTGGCTCAGTGATTAAGTTCTTCCGGCAATTTCGACACTCACAGCTGGATAGATGGGAAAATTTAAACTGCTTCATAGCAATTTTCAATGATGAGCAGGAAATTCTGACGTTTCTTTTTGTTCTCCTGACCAATTGAATTCCAACGCTGCCATGCGACTCGTGTAGAATATTCGTTCTAGGTCATAAGAAGATTCAAATTTACTAGAGAATTCGATTTTTAAACATTCTACAGCTTCTGTCTGGGCCTTCTCAAAAATTTTGCACATTTTCAAATTACAGTTAAGACAACTAACCGAAATTTGCACTTGTACATAAACGTGTTTCAAACGAAATTTAAAACTTTAGTGTTGACTGAAGGAATAATCTGTAAACCGAATTTCTGCGCCAAGCTAAATCAAAGTATTAATCAATTTGCGTAGAAAAACCTGAAAGTAACTAGTTTTTTTGTTGTTTTAAAATGAATCATGACAAAGTCTATTTATATCACAAAGAAGCTTCCTTTTAACGATCTTACACCTTCGTGGAACTATATTGATAGGGCCAAAAATAAATAGGTTGTCTTGGAAGTGTACACAGACGAATCGAAGACAGAGAAGGGGATGGCGTTCACTGCCGGCAAAATATAGATACCGATGTCCACCCGTATTCCAGACAGGAATAATACATCACCAGTTTAAGAGATTGCCAGTCTATTTTCCTCTACATAGACAGCCAGATGGTCAGATCAAGGCTCTGATCATCATCAAATTTATCAAAGCTGGTAAAACAAGTGAGATGGCGGACAGACGTGGTCTCAACATATGCTAGGTCCCCGGGCACATGGTTATTCTGGGCAACAAAAGGGCCGACGAAATAGGTAGGACAGGAGGGCAATTGGTTTTTAACTGCCAGATGACTCCGTTTCCCTCCATGCAAAATGGTGGTTCACAGCTACTTGCGAAAGCAAATAGCAAATGAAATTATTTAGATCCCCGCAAGGTCTCTAGATAGATGTGGTCTAGATTAGATAGGAATATGACCGAACAGCAACTTTTAATAAGTAGAACTAGCATTAGCAGACTTGTAGGTTTCTAACTGGTCACTGTCTCTTCGGCAACCACACCCATCCCCTTCAACGATTTATGTATAGGCTTCAGAGATGAAGAGAGGGAGAAGACCCCGCTTCACCTTCTTGGAACATGCCCACCACTTGCCAGGATTAAAAAACATACTCTGGTAAGTCACTTCTAAGAGCATTTAAGTGAAATGGCCAATGTAGACGCTTCAGCAGTTTCATAAATAGGTTAAACTGGGCTTAGGCCAATCTAGAGCAAATAAACTAATGTTTTGTTTTTCAAAAAGGCATTGAAACCAGCCTATTAACTATTATTATTTGTCTGAAATTTTTGGGTAAGCGAGTCCAGGTTTTGAATAAACCGAAAGTGTGACAATACAATGACCTACGCGAGCCGGGAATCCTCGTTGCGGTGACTTCAACCTAAGAACTAAGACTTCTGCAAAATTTAAATGGCTTTCAAAATTTAAGAGTTCTGTTTGAAAATAGTTGCAAAGGTTCAGTGGGTGAAAAAAATACTTTTTTTTTAATTCTTTATTTGGCATCAACTTATTAAATGTATACAAATAATTCTTTTTTGAGATACGGTTTACGTATATAACCTTACAACATTATAATTATTAATTATAATTCGATCAAATAATATTTTACAAAGATATTCGGAAGGAACAGCCATTAAAAACCGTCTTTTAATGTGAAAAAATTTTTCCAAACACGAATTCGATCAGATTAAGAAAAGCACATGTTGTTAACATTTTCATGGAATTTTTTATTGTTCTCAAAAGAATGATGAGTTTCGTAAGTGCTACAGCGTTTATTTTGAAAATGTTTGTGATTTTGCTGTCATCAAAAATTTCTTATAACACTGTATGGTCCAAAAAGTCCTTTTTTCGACATGAAATTGGCTGTTACGTCGCCCAATGTAACATAAATAATTTTCAACTCCAACTTAAATTGTGTGTGTCGTCTACTTTCTTGATAATGATTTGTAATTTCCTCGGCTTGGAAACAATAGGATTGTAAAAAAACTCAGAACTTATTTAAAGCCCTACCTCAAAAAACCTAGTCTTTAGGTCAGTTTTGTTTTAAGTCTCCTTTTTTTGTTTCACTTTACAAAATAATGCAAAGATTTTCTTTCAGGTTTACGTCTGTGATGTCTCCCCAAGTTGTTGGGGGACAGTATACAATACCCGTTCTTTCGTTAACCCTGCAAAATATTTGTGATCATTGCCGTGTTTGAACAAAAACGGTTTTTAAATTTTCAATTTGACGGCGTTGTGGATTATAACACAAGATATCAGTAAACTTAAGACCACACCAAATTATATTTACGAAAACCAGGTTCCATGTTCCCAACTCATTTTTAAATCAACCGTGTTACTGCAAACTTTAATTTTCAGTTATGGCTTTATCCATACTAACCTTTTTCTATCGGGTCCAAAAAATTTAAACATGATTTAATGGAAAAAGAAAACATTTCTACAAAATTCTTCCGAACTTCAATGTTAAAATAAATACTGTATTCGCGACCATTGGATTCATTATTGATTTTAAATTTCAGATCAAATGGGCGTTAAAATGCTGTAAGAAGAATGCTTTTATTAATTTGTCTTTATAAAGAATTTCAAAAACTCAATGCCAGACATAAATTTGGTAATATATATATATATTGGGCGGCGTAACAGCCCGTTGAGAGCCAGAGCCTAGCTATTTCGCGCCTCCACTGTGTTGTGCGCGTTATAATTTTGACACATGTGGAGGGGAGACCTACTGTTTTCTTAATGCCGGTTCCGAACGGCGAATTGCGAAAGCTCTTCATGACAGAAGTACTCCAGGAGGGTTGTCAGTCGTTCGCTGGAGGTGGGGCCGTGAAAAATGTTTGTGGTGTTTTTTTTTTCCCGAGCTGGATTCGAACCCGGGTATTCTCGCTCAACAGTCCGACGCACTAACCGATCGAGCCAACGGCGCCCATTTGGTAACGTACAATATAAAGTCAGGATTTTTCTACAGCGTCAAGAAAAAAAATGTTGAGCAGATCGATTGATTGTACTCAAAATGGTATATTTTACGCGGGGTATGACTTTTCGGTGCGATTTGCTCGATGACATAGCTTAATTAGGCAAATCGTATAGTCTGATCGCTCCTACGAAAGGTCGTTAGATTTGCTACATGAAAGTTAATTTTTTTTTATTTTTTTATTGATTAGTCAACTTATCTTAAGGTGGAAACAGTGTTCGTACAACTTAAGAGTATTTTTTCACCTTTGCAATTTTGCTTAAAACAAATAATTTAATTTTCTTATAACTGATACGTGCTAAAGGGATTGAGGCTGCCCTTAAGTGTCCAGTTTAAGACTGGTACTGAAGGAGAGATGGAAGAAAGGTACCGGTGCATGTTGGTTTTAAATAATATACTCAAATGGAAAAAAATGGGTTGAAAAGAGCATTCCATATTCGTGTGTTACGGATAAAGAACAAGTCTCTAATCCTTCCGAAAGGAGGCTTGAGGCTGATGAACATTCCTAGCGAGTCGATTTTCGTGGATTAATGTTTGAAGGAGAGGAACGCAGTTGGCTAACTCACTCGAGCATTCTCTGTTGAAGTAGCGATAAAACAAAGACAGAGAAGAAACATTTCGACGGTATCCACACGACTCTATCGACTTCGCAATATCATTATCCCCTAGCAGTTTATTCGCTCGCTTTTGTTTTCTATCCAATAGGTGCAAAGAGGTCTTGGATGCACCAGAGCGTTGAGCTCGAGTTTGGGGCGGCTAGTTTATTTCTCAATACATGAGAGTTGCTTTCGCACTTGCAGTTTTCTCTTCCTTGAATAGAAGGTTATCCAAGGTGATCTTGAGGTCACTTCAAATTTCACGAGTAATATTTAAAATAGCAGATGTTGGAATTCTTATTAGTTTTTGGCTTTCATTCACGTTTCGCTTACTTCTATTCATTTTCCGTGGTCGGATTCTATAGAACGCTATTTATTCTACGTCCTCGAAGCTCACTGTATTCATTTCGTAGGTAAACTGCCTCAAAAAATGACTTTATGCAAATGAACGCAGAGTTTCCATGCCTGTGCGTTTGATGGACTAAATTTCGATTCAACATCAACTGAAATCCAGTACGAACCTCCTTGCTGTCATAAATTGCCAAAATCTCAGTTTGTTTATCTTCAGCAAGTGAAAAATGCACTTCGAAGAACTCCATAGCATTCTATTGTCCTCCATTTCTGATCCACTGATAACTGACCTCTGAGTAGATACTTCTTTGCCTCACACAAAACACAGTAAACTTCTCAATTCATCTACATAAACCGTCCATAGCTACTGCACAAATGCACCTATCTCCTTACCTCCAGCTGCGTCGAAGACACAGGCAGCAGCATTTTTTCTTCATCCTTCCACATCTGCCCAATACAATAGGCCCGGTCACTCCATTGTTCCAGATGCACTCGGCCAAAAAGAAATGCTGTCCTGCTAACAAAAGACCCACTGCCCCATAGCCGGACGCACACAAATTTATTCAAAACTTCAGCTGAAGTTTCACCGAGACTCACGCTTCACTGGAGAGATACAAAAACTGTAACCCCTTTTGCGTTCTTGGCCACCTGCACCTCCATGCGTCCGCACCCCCAACGAGTGTCCTTTCGAAGTTTTGAATAAACAACCCTCATAATTCTTGACCTTCCCGTGGGATCGTGAGACCAAAAAAAGAAGAATATATTCATTCACCTTAATCCGTCAGGATGTCCAACCCCACCCAACTGCTCAATTATTCACGCAGCGAGCTCAGGAAAAATGAAAGACCTCCACCAGACCCCACTCACCTTTAATGAAATCCACCGCCATCTCGAGTCCGTAGGTGTCCTTATCACAGTCATCAAGGATATGCGCGCCCAGCGTCACGTTCGGCAGCAATTGGTGCTCGTTGACCTGGTCCAGGGTGTAGAGCATCGCCTCTAATGCTTGGATGCCGCCTTGCGGCATTATTGGACCGCATGTGATGGTGTCCTCCCGAGAGTGGACCATCATGAGCCCTCCGAGGATGACGTCACCTTCAACGACGGACGCATGCTTCACCGGCCACAGAGTTGTCGTGTTGCCGATGTTTACTGTCGCTGTTGAGGATGTGCCTGGAGTTGTTGTTGTTTTTACTGAGGGTGTGGATGATGGGAAGGCCGTTGTGACAATTTGGTCGTCAACAGCTGCGGTGGGGATCGATGCAGGACCTGGACTCGTGCCAGTTGTCAGGTAGGTGCTTCCAACTGGCTTCGTCTTTGGTGCCCCAGTGGCGGGAGCGGGACTCGCTGAAGAGGACGAGAGCGTCAGCAAGGGGACCTGTGTCACCGGTGACGCCGATGTAATGGATGGAACAGGGCCTGCGGTTGTGGGTGCTGTTGTTAGGGATGTTGTTGGTAGGGTGGTTGTGGTTTTTGGTGTTGCAGTTGCCTGTGACTGTGTACGCCATGTTTTGGAGGTGGTTCTAACCTCATCGTCGTAGCTCCACTTGGTGACGCCGAATGCGGTAGCGGCGGTCTGTAGGCAGACGGTCTCCTTGATGTGATGGCAGAGGAGGATGAGGACGAGGACGGCAGTGAGTGAGCGAGCTACCGTTTCCGCCCTCATGTTGGGCCACGGCTACTGAGTCCGATGCGTTCCGTAAATGTGTTTGTTTGTGTGATTTACCAGCGGTCACCTTGCAACACTCAGGGAGGTGTTTCTCGTTTTCGTCCTTGTGTTGGACCTTCTGCATCTGCAAATAAAAGGAAAACATGCGGTTGAAAGGAGATTCTAAAACTTTGTGAGTTATGAGACGGGGAGTCTTAATTAAAAAATATCGACCTCTTGCTTTTCGAAGGGACGGGAGTAAAGGAAAGAAGTTTATTTTCAGCACTAGATTGGCTTCGATTGGGAAAATATTTGATGGAAGAAAATTTATTGGAACATTTAGAGAGATCGAAGTGTGGAAAGTGGTGTGGTCCTGGACACCATTTGCTCTATTCTCGGACACTCTTCGAAAGCAACTACGTCAATGACAAACTACCATTAGGGTAATCATAACATTGGATGTTGCTTTTCATTATCTTCAAGGGAGTTTCAAGATAAACTAAATAGACGCCCTTGAACGTTGCCGATGAGTAAAGAGACTCATTGCTTGAGTGACAAGAGCCTAGATAAGTCAAATTGTATCAAATCTAAAAAGCGGTTTATAATCTACGTACATGGGAGTTCGATAAAAAGAAAAAGTGTTGAGATTTACGTCAAGCAAGTCTGTCTATTGAGCGACAGTTTTTTTTAAACAAAATTCATCAATTTTAGAGCAAACTTCGCTGCCTTACGCTTCATGCTTAACATTTCCGGAAAAATTGCATGGCATGATCCAACCGATATGCCGATGTCCAGGGTGAGCGTCGTTATTCACATCTTCTCAGCCTTCTTTCAAAAGCTTATACCACTTGTAAACATTTTCTTGACTCAGAGAACACTCACCATATGCGACTGTCAACATTTTAAATGTTTTTGAGCACTTAATTCCATTTTTCACACGAAATTGAATGCAAATTCTTTGATCCATTTTTTTCGACAGCAGGAAATCGCCGAACACGCAAAACACATCTGACTTTTATGCCTCTCACAAACAAAATAAATATGCTATATAGCTGAAACTGTAAATGTTCGAGACGAGTGTACCAGCATAGCAAAATAAAAAAATCTGTAATCCGCGAAATTTGAAAAATCACCTTATTTTTTTAACAGACCTCATACACTGTTTGAAAAGTGAAAGAAAAAAAAAGGAAATAATAGAAAATCATCTAACATTATAAATGTCGTTCAACAGTTGCACCAGATGGTCAGGTATGAAAAAAAAAACTGGGAGGAGTTTTATTTCCAAAAATCTTTGGCGGATTTGTTCCTGTGGCCACAAATTGGTAATGGGTTTTTACGTGGTGTGTAAAAAAGTTCGAAAACTTGTCGCACAAACTTGTGCTCACGAGCATGGTACCGTAAGTGTGAGAGTGCACACAGGTCCTTCTTCAGAGCCGTGAGTTTAATGGTCATACTCGCTCCACCCTAAGGAAACGGCAATCAATAACTACCCCAAGATATTTGTATCTGTCAAAAACTTCTATGCATTTGTTGGGCGTATTTGGACAGGATTCGTTTCTAGGGTACACTTGCTTGCTGGCTCTTTTGAAATTTGGACCTCGGATATGCATTAATTTCGTTTATTACCCAATTCGTTGTCGTTGCATCATAGAACTGCTGCGTCGAGTTCCTCTTGCATCACCATTGTCGCTGAACCCAAAGACCGACTTATGTCGCACAACTATTGCAGTGTCGTCTTCGAAAGCAAATGGAATGATTAGCTTATGAATCCGAAGAAATTCGTTCATATTAAACCCATTTCATTACAGCACCAGAAGAAAACCGAACGCCCTTTGCACGTTTGTATCTTTCATTTGTATTTGTATTTTTATTTGATTTTACATTAATACTACAAGATTGAATATCTTTTAGAAGCATAGCTTTCCAGACGTTACATAAGAAAATTAACATTTACATTACAATTATTATTATTAAGAATAATCAAAACAGTGCATATATTACATTAAATAAGAGAGAAAGAAGAAAAAAATAAAAATAAAAAAAAAATATATATATAAGTAAATAAATAAATAAAAAAAAGAAAAAACGGAAATTCATGTCTAAGTTAGGATGCGGTTGTCGGAAAGGTAAAGAGAAAGCTTTTTCTGAAAGTCGGTATATGAGTTGATTACCTGCAATTCATGTGGGAGATAGTTCCAAGCGCGAATTGCAGATACAGAAAAGGATCGCTCCCCAATGCAATGTGTGAAAGAAGGTATAAATAGTTTTTTTCCTCTATTAGATTGTGCGAATACTAGGTTTTCAAAGAGGTAACTAGGTGACTTAGTTTGTATAATTTTAAATAGTCTTAAAATAATGCGAAAGTTTATATACTGATCGAGCTTCATACCATAAATAGAGGATGAAAGTCTAGACACACTACTCGACCTTGGAACATTATAAATAAAACGGACACAGTCATTAAATGCAACATTAAGTCTATGCTTACAGACAGAATCAAGACAGGGAAACACGGAACTGTTAAACAAAATGTACGGCATTATAAGCGTTTTAACTAGTCTTATTTTCACGAGGTAGTGCAAGTAATTCGAAGAGTACCGCAATTTACGAAGTCCACAATAAACTTTTTTAATGGTGTCATTTATAGCATCACAGCAGGATAGTGAAGAGTTAATATGAAAACCAAGGTATTTAGCAGAATTTACATGAGCAATGGGGTTGCCGTCTAGGACAACAGGTGAAAAATCATTCGGACAAACCTTATTATTGGAAAAGACAATGTAAACTGACTTTTCAGGGTTAAGCTTTAATTTATTACCTTTAGACCAGTTGGAGATGGTTTCGAGATCTTCATTAACTCTGGCAATACAGTTTTCTATAAGACCTATAGGACGCGTGAGGTATATAATAATACCATCAGCGTACATGTGGGTTTTGCAATTCTTGACAATACCTGGGATTTCATTGTTAAAAAGGGAAAACAAGAGAGGGCCTAAGACAGAACCTTGTGGGACACCTTTAAAAATGACTTTAGGGTTGGAGCAGCCAAGCTCTGTTGAGACCGTCTGCACTCTATCTCTAAGATAGCAGCTCAGAAGCTTAGTGGAAGAGTTCGAGAAGTTGAAGCTATTTTTAATCTTTGTGAGTAGCAAGGAATGATCAATGCTGTCGAACGCTTTGGAAAAGTCTAGGAGAACTGCTACACAAAGATCATTACGATCCAAAGCAGATCGAAGGTCAGTGGTCACTTTTAGAACTGCAGACTCACAACTGTGTTTACTTCTAAAACCAGACTGCCATTTCGAGAGTTTATTATTATCATCCAAATATTTCTGCATTTGGAGATATAATATCTTTTCAAAAACTTTTGACAAAAAACACAAAATACTTATTGGTCTGAAGTCAGCAGGGCAATTAGGGCTAGTCTTTTTGGGTATAGGGATAATTTTGGCTGCTTTCCAACTATCCGGGAACTGAGAGCTGTATATACAGAAATTAAATATATGATGAATGTAGCAAATTACATGAGGTAGTATAAGCTTAAGGAATCGAGGTGATATGCCATCAGGTCCTGTGGCATTAGATTTGATAGAGCTTATAGCTTTGAATACATCGAATTCATCGATACATTGAAAACAGAAATTAGAAAACAATTCAGGAGAACACAGATCTAGATTAACAGGTGAGGGGTGTGAAGAATCCGGAGAAAAGAACACGCTCATATCATTCGGAGATAACGTACAGATGGACAATTTACTATCAGCGACTACACCCAGGCCTTTCAGGTTCTTCCACAGTTGCTTGGAGCCTAATTTAGGATCAAGCTTCTTTAAATAATAGGACCGTTTGGAGTTACGTGTAAGTGTTGTTACTTTGTTACGTACAATGCAATATTGTTGTCTATTTTCCAATGTAGGGTTACGCTTGTATTTTTTAAACATACGCTCACGCTCAATAATTGTACATTGAATTTCGTTACTATACCAGGGACAAGAACAATGCTTAACACGCTTAGTTACAACGGGAACAAAATTATTAAACAACGAGTTGACTAGATTATTGAAGATTTCAACCTTTTCGTTAATATTGGCAGTAAGGTATATATCTTGCCAATTTAGGCTATAAAGCGTTTGAGTGAGCTCTATAAAATTAATGTCGCTATACGATTTAAAGCTAAAGGTATTATCACAGTTGGATCTATCAATATTAAAAGAAAAGGAACAGAAAATCATATCATGAATGAACTCACTTGTCAGTTTGATTTGGTCGAAACATAATACACTCGAAGCACAATTAGTGAGAAACATATCAAGTAACGATGGATTATTAGTGGACTTAAAACAGGTTGGGTAACGATGATTAACAACAGACAACCCTAACTTATCACAGATATAGAGGAATCGACTAGTTATATTATTACTCTTTAGGATGTTAACATTGAAGTCACCACCTACCAGTACCTTACTGTACTTTTTATTTAGTTCTAACAATGTGTCCTGCAGTTCCAATAAATTTTCTTCACTGAAACAGTCTGGAGGCGAGTACACTACCACAAGGAGCATTTTGTCAAACGGAGAACTGACTTCCAGGCAAAGAAACTGTATAGTAGACATAGACGATACATACAAACATTTCGGTTTTAGCCAGGTCTTAGCATAAATACACACACCACCACCCACTCGGTTATTACGGTCATTTCTAAACAATGTAAAGTTAGGGATTTTTACCATTTCTGACAGTATATTACAGTTAAGCCAAGATTCAGAGACCATTAAGATGTCAATCTTAGAAGTACTAAATATTTGGTGTAAAACCGTATATTTAGACCTTATACTTTCGGCATTTGTGTGACAAATTTTGATACCCTGGTTCGATTCACAGATTACATTGAGAACGGTCCTTATATTATCAGGATGGTTCAAACTCATAAGGAAAGGATTTATATCTATAACACATACCGACTTCAGAAAGCAACATCGACAATAGCATCAGAAATAGACATGAAAAAAAACTCACATTATAAGTGTGACTGTTAAAATTAAAAAGAATTAAAAGAAAAAGGTTAAAATTAGGAAAAATTAAAAGAAAAAGGTTAACAAAACATAATAGAAAAAATGTATACAGTAGCAAAAAGTTTTTCATAATACTCGTGTTAATTAAATGATCAAAGAATTCTTCGTAAAAATTATCAAAATAAATTTAAAAACATTAAAGCAACACATTTACTGAATATTAGCGTATTACGAAAGTAGCAGTGGCAACTCTGACAGATGGTTCATATTGGTAACAGCGAATCACAGCAACAAAACAGCATCAGCAACACGTCCAGCGGCAACTCCCAGGGCAGAACTAGCTTCAGCATCAGCAACGGTTGAATTGTTGGTGGTACGGGGCGAGAGAGTACTGCTGACAGAGAGTAGAGCAGGAATGTCACAAACTGCAACAGATTTGTCACCCGCACCTTTTTTTACAAACACTCTTCCATAGCGTGTATACACTGCGTGGAGTTGATTCTCCCTACGCATTTTCATAGCTCGCTGGTAGACAGTATGATTTTGTTTGGTCAGGCTTTCGTATACGCGAACGAGTGAGCTGCTAGCAAAGCCTAAGTCATGAAGGGACAGGGGGCGAGAGTTTCCTTTGTTGTAAGCGGCGACACTCTTTAACAAACCCACTTTGTTCTCTTCGGATGGGAGCCCAATGATGACAGCACTTGTTCTAGATTGGTTTTTCGGTGCAGCGCGTGTAATGGAAGAGGGGGCAACATAATTTGCGTTTATCTTGGCGCAAAGCGCCTTATACACTTGGTTGAGGTCCTCATTTTCGGCGATAGGAATTCCATGTAACACAACATCACCCGCAATGCGTTTGCGAAAGAGAAAATCCATTTGATCTTTCAAATCTCTGTTTACTTCTTGCAAAGATTTAATTGAAGAGAGCAGAGAGTTGCATTTGATTTTATGGGTTTCTTCCACAGATTTGAGTTTAAGTTCGAATTCACTTTTGAGAGAGGTCAATTGGTCAAACAAGCGCTTCTCCATAGACTTAATTTCGTTTTTAATGTCATTTTTGATCACAGTGGCAACAGAATTAATTAAGTCAGTTTTTAACACGTCAAAGCGGCTATTGATGAGGTTAAGAACCTCCACCGAACCAGAAGTTTTAAGAGAGGTGCCAAGAGA
This sequence comes from Syritta pipiens, assembly GCA_905187475.1. Taxonomy (NCBI): domain Eukaryota; kingdom Metazoa; phylum Arthropoda; class Insecta; order Diptera; family Syrphidae; genus Syritta; species Syritta pipiens. The sequence continues at coordinate 70,649,329 of LR994571.1, forward strand.
GTTGCTCGATTTACTAACGGAGCGTAGAGATCTTTGATGAGAATCAGCAGAATTTGGTGTACCGGCCATTGTATATGTACGCAAAAATCAGTTTAAATTTTTACTTTTTAGCTTATTATTTTAGTAATACGGTGACAAAATATACGCCAGATCAAAACTGAGCAGATAGGCCACAAAATTACAACCGACTTAACAGATAAGGATCACTCTTAACGACTTTATTTTGAAATTTTCGCGGAGCAGGTTTCTTTTGCTACCAACTCATAATTAACACGACAACACACATCGATGGAACCGCACGTTGACAACTCCTTGCCAAATGTATCTCCCACTTGTTTAATTGAAAGGAAGTACTCCCAACTTTTTGTGCCCCTTTCTTGAATTAAATTTCAATCCCAATAAATCGCATCACGTTGCCACAAAACGCCCTACCGCTTTTGCCAAAGTTCCTCCAACAGCAGGCAGTCGATCGTTGGATCAACTTCAGTCACTCAAGCAAAAAGGGTAACTTTGCCGTCTACCTATCTACTCGACCTTCGAACGGATATAAAAGGAGATGAAAAGTTAAATTGAACAGCGGAATCGATGTACCGAAAATCCTCTCTGTGCGGGCGGGGACAATTCTGTGACCAATTTCCTGTGTTACCGGCGAATGGGGAGCTATAAAATGGGACAGGAGTAATCATCTCTCGAATTATGTGGAATTGTTTAAGTGCTTCTGTCGGTTATCTGATTTATTTCCGGGCTTTAATTCTTTATTTGGGTTTTATTCGTTCTCGAAGGTCGTTGGAAGAGGTTGCCAATTAATTTTGCTCCACAAATGGGATCCTTTTTTTTCGGGAAATTAGTGAAGAGTTGAATATTCATGCGTTTTGTGGATCATATGGATTCAGGAGATTGAAAACATTAAAATGAACATCAGTTCAAATGGAAGGAGCTGTTGAAAAGCACTTATCTAAAAAATCTATGGTTGCTTAGGTTGATTGGTTAAATTAGTAAAAAGCGTAAGAAGTCAATTTCTTAACGGTGGCTAATGGAGCGGTTCCGGAAATAAAAGGTTTGGATCAAAATGAGACAGAAAGACGACTGTGACAGTAAAGCTAAGCTTATGTTTGTAAAATAAGTCGGTCAAAAGTTCTGTTTTCTTCATTGAAAATCTTAAGAAGAATGGGACACAAGGAATCTTGAAACATCAGTCTTTTAACTTTCCTAAAGTCCTTAAAGGAGCTGAGAGTGAAAAAATGTGACATCGAAGAGACTTTAAATTTCTGTCTTTTAAAGCCTCAAAATTATCTTAAATTCGGCTTAAACACAAAAGTTTCTCTTCAGGCCTTTATGAAGGTTGTATGAAGAAAGCGACTTACAACGCGATTTTTGTTCTGTGTTCTGAAAGAATTTAAAAAAAAGCCAGTGGAATAGGTTTATTCAAAATTTAAGCCAATTTTCAATTTGAGACGTATGACTGAATCGCCTCCTGACATCGTATCCTTCAAAACTAATTGACAATCGCCTTCCCTCAACATGACGTCTAAATTACTCGAACAGCGTATAATTCTAAAGTTCTTAGAAAATCAAGTCTCACAAAATGAAAAGCAAATGAAATAGTCGACGATTTCACGTGTTTTTAGCGGAGGTACATGAGAACTCACAACAAAGAAACTACTCTTGCCTCCGCCCACCGCAAACACAAAAGGTTGATGTGTGTTCAAAAGTCTCATGTTCTCGTGTACGTGCGTATCACTCAACATAATTGGCTTCGTTTCTTATTGAACATTCTCCTCCTTCTCCTCATCCACCATTCCCCGCGAATCAACTTTAGCTTCAGCTTAACATGCTCTCAACTTGTACTTGACTTTGCCTCCGGCCCAAGCGGAATACTTTTCCGTGTTCCGTGTAACAAAAGCCACGTAACGAAGTGCTTTACCCCACACTTACAGGTGCCGTAGTATTACATCTGCTCTAATTACGATTTCATCTGAATCCGTGAAATCAAATATTTAATCCTGCGCCACTTGAATCCTTCATAATCAATACACGAATCCATTCTGTTGGATTACTTTTCCCCCGGAGCGTTAATCGTGCGCTCCACCGGGACGCCTTAATGAGTTTTGATTTAACTCAAAATTCACAGTGAAATGTAATTTCCCGCATAGCAAATCGAAGGACCTCCCACAGGACACGGGCTTTGCATGGTCAGCGAAAATCTGAAACGCTATGGATTTTGTGAAAAAGGTTTAAGCGAAATAAAAAATTAAATTAAAGTCACCTTGAAGATTTAATTTGATTTTTTTAATTCACTTTAAACAAAGGATCACCTCAGGGTTATTTTTTTTTCATGCCTCGACCCTGTCACTGCACAAATGCGGGACAATATTATTTGAATAATCAACAACTAACCCGGACAAAAAAAAGGAGAGAGTGAATGGAATTATGCAGATGATGAGTGCTGTTGACCACGTCAATGAGGTAGACAATTTGTTCTGTAATTATTTTTTTCTTTAATTTAATTCAAATAACTCTGAAATGTAAATTTTATTAATTTGATTCCCATGATGTGCAAAAGAGGATGAAAAATGTACGAACAACTGCATTAAATCCTTAATAAAAGCATACCTTGGGGATCAATGTTGCGTAATCAAACTGAGGGTGGTAGTCAGTGGTTGCATGAGTTTTGAGCGTGTGGACTTAGGCTGAAAATAAGAGCGGCGATTTACTAGTTGCGAAGGGTAAAGTTTTAACAGCTTCTGGGGTTATTTGATGTTTATACGAGTTAATCCTTCGTGATGAGGCGGCTGGGGATCAGCAATTGTTTTCTAAGCCTTGCAGAATTTTTTTTTTTTTTGTGCTTTATGTTCGTTTTGTATTTAGAGACAAAAGACTGGTCTGCATTACATAACAGGGCAAGAGCCGAACCTTTTGTGCGCCTCCACTTTGTTGTGCGACGTATAATTTAACACATGTTGGGGGGACTCACTGTTTAATATCGGTTCAGAACGGTGAATTTCGAAAACTTTTATGAGAAAAATACTCCAGGAGGATTATCAGTCGTTCGCTTTTTGTGGTGTTTTTAAAATCTAATTCAAAAGAAAAAAGGCCTAAAAGGCTTTTTGTGGTGTTTTTAAAATCTAATTCAGAAGAAAAAAGGCCTAAAAGGCTTTTTGTGGTGTTTTTAAAATCCAATTCAAAAGAAGAAAGGCCTAGAATTGATGCATAGCGTCGTTTTGTAGGTTATGTCAAGACCTTTCAAATGATGTATTGCTAGATACGACCTCTGTAGCACTTTACATACATAGCCGAAAAATTCAATAGACAAAAAGGCGGAAGGGAAATATTTGACAACCTAATATTTTTTGAGAAACATATTTTAAATATATAAAGAAAGCAACGATTTTCTTTATTTATTAATTCATATATTTACTTTGCCAACTTTTGTATTAATTTTGAAGGTTTAGTAAACGTTTAGTCGTTTGAAGCTATTTTTCGTTTTTGTTAGGTTAAGTATTCGTACACATTTAAACTTAAAATGATTCCTAATTACATTTTATAATTTTAATGTCCGAAAGGGGACATTATTTCAATTCTTTGTCTTACACTTCTTAATTGACGGTTTTAAAATTTATAAAAAAATATAAGTTTAAGATGTATAAAAAATAAAAAAACTCCAACTAATACACCCGTCCTAAGCAAGTTCGTTTAACCGACATGACCAACTTTCTCGACGACAAAAAACAACCTTATCTGGCTAACGCTAAAGTGTATACGCACTCGTGCACTCACATGCAAAAAATAATACTAACTCATTTAAATGAACAGTGCAGGCGACATTTTACCACCAATTCAACTGTTTACAAACTCCTTGACCGCATCTAGTCCAGTCTACGAAAACTTTTCAAGCCCAACGAACCCCGCCCCCACTTTGCTGCCGGCGCTATGACACAAGTGGTGCTTGTGTTTGGATTAACAAATGTTTCTATTGCGACTTTTGAACGAGAGTGAAAGTCACGTTGGGAATGGAGAAGGAAATATATCTCCCGTATCCCGTTTTTCCGCTCATCGATTTCAGAATACCTGCAAGCTGACGACATAAAAGTGCCTTAGATTTCGTGTCGTAGAGATGTTTCTTATTTGCGAGCAAGTCAAGAACAAGACGTGCACACGTGCAAAATAAATCAGCACCCTGTGACCTTTCTTGTGTAACATCGCAGAATCGTATTCCTGAGGTAGTAAGTAGAAGAAGAAAAAGGACTTAAGTTTAGTTTTATCTCACCTCTGTCTGGCATCAATTGTCTTTCTATACGAAAAGTTGCCAACTTACGCCAAATTCAAACCTCAAGTAGACCCAAAAACTCGTCACGAGTGCGTCCCACACGTTTTGCGAGCTAATCGAATATTTTGCAATCGATAAATATGCACCCATGCAATTATAACATCTTATTAAGTGTCCTAGCAGACGTTAAAGAATAGAAGGGAAATAAGTTGTCACCAAGTTTACCACTGACTTGAGGAAGCACCCCAATTTTAACGTAATTATTTAATCCACATTTACAAGTATTCCCATTTCCTGATAAATTTTTGCGTGACTTTTCTTATTAAAACTAAGAAAAGAACTAGAACTTTCATTCAGATCAAAGAAAATAAAAAACAGAGAAATGGCAGACATTTTTTTTTTTATGGTAGGTATGTCCATAAGCGAAAGTTAGGACATTTTTGGGACATTGCTCATTTCGTAGGAAAAATTCCGGTGACATATTTCCTAAAAATACTCATCTGAATCAGTTAATGTGATGGCGTCTACCGTCCGTTTTACGTAAAATACATATAATAATCTGTGTAACAGCCTGGGAACAGACAGAGCCTGCTTTTCGTGCAACAACTGTGGTCTGTATAAGGCGCGGTATAATTTGATATACATTTTTATGTGGAAGGACCTACTATTTATTTTTGGTTTCGAACAGCGAACTGCGAAAGCTTTCCATCGAGTAAAAGACGGAAAATAAATGTATGGTTTTCATTCATTCTACGATTTCTCCTCCAAGAAATTGGCACCAAAATCGTTTATCCACTCTTATCTTATTCTCATGCCATTGCATTAAATCGTAAATCCCAAGTCAACTTTTTAAATTTGATACTAAAAATCTCATATTGGCAAACAAACGTTTACAAAGAACTAAAATGTATCGCCCAATTTTCTGTGCCGATTGCGACTATAGAGAGCCATTGACGCAGAATCACGCAGAGCTCAAAGAAGCCCCCATACCCAGACAAGTTGATTGGAAACGATAAAAATCTTCTCGAAAATTCGAAAATGTAGAATATCGAAGAATCTCTTTCACCACAAATTCTCGTCACACTTCGCAGCAGGCCTGCCTGTCAGCGGTCATTGTTTATTCCTTCGGTGTACTCTTCGAGCAGATTCCCCACATGAGCGCCGTTTGTAATCCCATAGATTTCGGTAGTTTACAGCACAATTGTCACACCCACACGAGATACATCGCTGAGTCGCATCCGAGACAAGTGTGCACGTCTCCAAGACCAGCCTACGACTGTCGAAGGTCCTCTTTCCAACCTCTTCTCCTCCGACAAAACTTGTTCAATCGATTTCGGTTCACATGTGCCCGCCGGAGGCCTCGCTCACAAATAGTTCGCAGGCCGAGAACGTCACGTATCCACTCCCCACCACCACGCCGTGCATTCACCATAGACACTTTGGTTATCTTTCTATTAAGTCTCCCTGTTCGAACCCCAAAATAACTTTGTTTTCGAAAATATTTCCGGATACGTTGTTAGGGCATTAATCGAGAATTAAGTGTAACATCGCCTAAGAGCCTCTGATCCGCTTTGACGCGTCCCAAAAAAGCGACACACACACGCTGCAGGGACGAAAACAAAGACAAAGTCACTATGGGATGGGAACCTCGACCACCCTTCGCACAAAGTTAACGCGATGATTTATCAACCGACAAGGAAATTACCGTAATAACACTAAGTATTTCACAACAATGTAACGTGTGCCCGTATTGCGGAAAATCTGACATTTTGCCGCGTCCTCATTGTCGTTATCCTTGTGCTCGCTGTCATCGCGTTAGAATTCAAAAGCAATCTTAGAAGTTCCCAAGGACGAAGGAGAAAAGAAAAATTCAATAAGGCATCGTTTCAATATCATAATCGGTACGCACACACACGAACCCCAGTCGTTCGCACTCTGTTTCCGGTGGTTTGTCGCCGGTGTGTATTCCTTTGGCGGCATAGTCGTCCTTATTATTCCGAGGCACAGCATAATTTCCATCAATTGCGGAAACTGGGTAGCAGGCAGGGAGGGAGTGAGGCTCGGTTTCTTCCTCGTTATTTGCACATCCTTGGGCTTAATTCAAATTCAGACTGTGACAGGATATGTTAATTTTTTTCCTTTTTTTGTGTGTGTGTGCCGTGGCTGTAGATTGGATTTTGCTGGGATTTTTTAATCTTTTTGTTTGCATTTGAAGGGATCGGGATTATCTCGTTTCACCTGCGCTCGAGCGTGAGTCTGTGTGTGTTTGTGTGGAGAGGACACATGTTGCGTGTAATTGAAGTGTAATTAAGTTTTTTTCTTCCTCATTTCACTGAACGGTTGATGCGTGCGCGATACGCAGTGATTGTATTCGCATTTTCATTTTCATTTTTTTTGACTGGCGGATTCAATGAAATTCCATTGTTGTCCTCCAGAGGCTGTTGACAGAATTGATATGGCGGTGGGAGGCTTCATTAGGCTTCATGAAAGGTGACTGAGGATGTGATGATGAGTAATTCACACTCCACACGTGAGTCAAAATTAAACAGCGTACTTCCTTTGAATCAGAGTGAAATCTATTTTAGTTTTTTTATTTTACTGATCACGGACGGCACCCTTTCTTTCGTTTCACATCTTATTTCTAAAACTAAATAGTAATGCTCTGTAAGATCCTCTTCATAGAAAGCAGCAGGCTGCAATAGCCGGAATCTTATCGGTTGACCTGTCAGCTCTTGAAAGTGGTGCATTTTTCATGTCACGAATTTAGTGTGAAATATAATATAAGGACTCCAAGCTATCTTCGAGGATTCAAGAGCTTTTTGACTGAATATAGGCAGCAAATTGATTTTGTTTTTTCAACAAACTTCAATGACGATCAATAGAGGAATAATCTTGCTGTTCCGTGAGTTTAGCTCTAATTCAAAGAATTTTCGAATCCAATAGCATTCTCCTCGGAAAAAGATAAAATACGTGGAAACTGTAAAGCTGATTAGTCTTACAAATGAATTGTTTTCGAATTTGTTTTAATTTGGCTTCAAGCTATTTATGGCCTCTTTGTCTGATGCTGACTTAGAATTCTATGTACACTACACTAGTAGCCCTTAAATGATCAAAATAGTCTTTTAAAGAGCAGTGCCCCAATTTTTATAACTGAAAATTAAATCTTTCTTCTATTTGAATTTAAAACCTTAAGGCAATAGATTCTATTTGCATATGCCTAACTCGTAATCGATTAGTAAACAAGTCCAAGAATTCTTTACCACAACCCTAAAACACAAAAATCCAGCCTTAAGTATTTGATAGAGTAATTGGGAAGAAAAAATGCTCTACACAAATTTACCAATATAGATTTGTTTTGGGTTTTAACAGAAACAGGGCTCCGGTGAAGTCTTGACATTTTCACAAAGATTATACTATTGCGTAAGTTCACTAACGCTGCGTCTACATTGGAATTTTTTTCAAACAATGACAATAGCAATGGCATAGCATACAACATTGTCCGCGCGGTGACATTAATTTAGTGTACCGAAGAAATTGAATTCGACCATAGCTCCGGCTGTTTTTCCTTTGTGATTTAATTTTTCGCCATATTTGAAGAGGTAAACTTTCAAATCCATTGCTTTCATCATTGAAAGCAATTATTGCCTTCCATATGCCGGTACAAATTTGTATTGCCATTGACACAGGGTCTGCATATCCGAGGCAATGGGATTATGAGGTTCAATTTATCGTCTTCTAAGTTGTCAATGGAGTCGCTAAGTAAAAGTCTTATTGACAACTGTGACAACTGCTGAAATAAAGCCATAGAAACTGATCGGGATCTCTTTCAGCAACATATCAACATCAGACAGGGCGAAATTGGTAACAGAAATGTTCCTTTGGGATAACATGACTTCAATATTATTAGAATATTAATTCATAAAGCCAATATAAAAGAAACAGCGGCTTTACTAATTGGATTACTTTCCGAAAAAGTACTAAAGCAATAATACTATCGATTCCACTTTTAAAATGTTCCTCGAATTGGAGCTAACTCTTTCTTTTAAATGTTTTTTTTTTAATGGAAAACGATACCCTTATGTCCATCCGTCGTTTTATATAATAAAAACTTTATATAAGATTTATAATAAAAACTGCACTTAACTTGTAAATCCTCCCTGGTAGAGCGGTGGAAATTCGGATTCGATTTATCTTCCGAATTAGTCGAAGATTTAAGAAAAAATTAGTGCTATTACTAATAGCAGTAATCAACTGTACGTTCCTTTCACATGGGTCAAATTATAACGCGAACAACACAGTGGAGGCGCGAAAAGCTGGGCTTTGGCCCTTTGCGGGTTGTTACGCCACCAAACATTTGCAAGCCTAGACGTCTTTCTAAGGAGGCTGATGTCTAGATTACGTAAATGTTATTTCCATTATGGTTCTTAGGTAACCAATAGTGGAAAGTTCACGCTAAAAAAAAATTGTTTCATCTTTGCTAAAAATATGTATTACAAAATAGATCCCAGTTAAAATTTTTTTCAATTCTTATGTATATAAGGATTGATACAATCCTTATGTATTTTTTCACCCTGAATCGAATAAGACTATCCGCAAATTTATAGGACCTATAAAATTCCGAAAAATAGACCTTTTTTCTGGTTTTGGGCCTACTGTGCGACGTTTACTAAAGCTACATTAACCCTAAGCTACATTAACCCTAAGCCCACCCGATGACTTTGTGCCACCGTTTGCGTTTCGAGAGTAATTTTCACAAAATGTTTAAAAAGAAAATCCATTCGAACTTACTGACTTTGTTTCTCTATGGAACACTACGTAGAAATGGAAAAATAAGTTATGTATTACTGCAAGAAACATATACCGCCATGGATCCTTTCCAAACCTAATCGGCTAAGGTGGTGTCTCATAGTCACCCTTGGCTTTCTACAGGGCGTATCACTGAAGAAATAGTATAATTTGATAAGGTTGACATATCTACAAAGAGGAAACGATGTTACATGATGTCTCATGATATAGACCGCGCTCCAAAACAAACACGCTGAGAAAAATCAGTTGTATATATAACCAACTTTAAACAATGTGTTTCAATATTATTTCAAAAAATTGTTAGCACTTTTGCAATCACCATCTGGGTGGATTAGGGAGAAAGTTAATCTGGGTTGATTAGGGTTAAAAATCTAAATTATAGTTCATGAACTGATGCGGACCACCATGACGTTTATCAGGTGGCTAAGCATCCACCAAAATTCCTGTTTGGCGAGGATCTCAGACCAACGACGTATGTAACTACACGACAATGCTTTAACCCTTTCATGACCGCATTTAAATTCAGCCGCAGTAAAAATATTTTCTTTCACTTAAAAAAAAAACCAAGTAAAAGAACCTGAAAGTTCTTTTTGTACTAAAAAACGTCTGATGCAGAATTGAATAAACTGAAATCAGGTTGTAAAATAAACTTAAGTCGCTTTTACTACAATTGTGCCAACATTTTTAAGTTTTCAGCAAATAAATTTGTATGTTGTACAAGAACAACACTGGGCATGAAAGGGTTAAAAACGTTAATGGCCTGAACATAACATTCAACAGCAAAACATAGAGAGTAGAAATCATTGATAACCATTTCCGGACGTCATGTGGTTGCAACTGTTTATTCAAACGGTCCTTCCTTCCGGTCAAAGTTCGGTCGTATCTGTGTGACAGGATGATTGAAAGCCTTATCGTTCCGACCCAGCATGAGTCGGAGTGGTTCAGCTCGTTCATCATTCAATAATTCTGCAGCAGACATTTGAAAGATGGCACAATTCATGCAAAATGGCATAAGCATATAATCCTACCAAATAAATGAACATATGCAGTTTAATGAATGTTTCATTCCAATACTCACTCGCCCTTAAAAGTCATTTAAGCCTTGAAAAGTCTCACTCAAGCTCTAATATTCATTTTAATTGGTGCATTTATTTCCGTGCCATTTATTTCAGTTGCTAAAAGCAATGTGTCAATTATGACACATTAATAATAATTTGCAAATTTTTGACAGTTCTGTCTCTTTGTATGGCATGTTTTAACACAACTAATTTACACAATCTACAACTTCTAATTTGTAACGTATCTGTACGTTTGCTTCAACCCAAATTGTATAGTTTGTTTTGTAGTACAAATGATTAATGAGTTACGGACAAGATAATAGCAATGATAAGACAGTCGAATCTGAATAGTTCTTCTGAATGAAACTAAGAACTAACAACTGCTTTTGAGAGACTCTTTCCAAAAAAAAATGTGCTCGATGTTCAGCTTAGCTCAGCAGCGACTTTAAACTTTTGAAATCTGAAAACCTTTGACACGAATTCGAACCTTCTGTGACATAATTTTGCATTGATTTGGCAACTGTTTTTTTTTTACTTACCCAGTTAAGTTCAGGATAGAAAAAATAAGTCATTTGATCTCTTAGAATTGTCTGAAAATGTAGACGGCAATCATTTCAAAACATATCCAGTTTTTTTTCGACCGCTAGTGAGTAGGACCATCACTCTTACAGTTTGAAAAAAAAACTTTTTCAAAAGTAAAATGTTGCGGATTACGTTTTCAAGTCTGCCGAATTGGAGGTCGTGAACTAACCACTTTAAGAGAAGTTTAAATCCACTTCCATCTCCACTTTGAAAGAAGTGTGTTCGTACTTAACAAGCACTTAATGAATTTCTCCAGGATCGTTTTTAGAGGTAAAATAGTTGCTAGTATCTTTGAAACTACGTAGAACTCACTATTTCGACAACCCTTAGATCTATTACTCTTTGAAAAAGGAACTTAAATTTGTTTATTTCAAATTCACCTCAATACGATGTGAGTTTCTGAAACTGCACCTGTCGTCCAAGGAAACGTTTGGTTACACATTTAATCCCACCCCCAACTGAGTGGTTCGTTTTCTGTTTTGAAAGATACGGAATTGTTGTGGAACAGCAAATTAAATCGAATACCACTGTTTTCTCGAAAAGTACTCTAACAAGAGAAACTTTCTCCTTATTCTGTGGTCGTCCTGCGACTTAAACATCCCCCTACCACAATTCATATAATAACCAACAACAACAGTCCATTTCAGAACCAACTTAAAATTACAGAAAATAATGACACAAATAATGTGATGTCACATGGAAGGACATCGCTGAATCAAATCACGGATTGTTCACAATAACAAGGAAATTGGCGTCGTCCTAGAAAGAAAGGATACAACAGAACAACTCACGGATATACAGCTAAGTGGGTTAAGAATTTTCTCCCTTTCTGTCAACATCCTGCGGAAACAATTTTCTCGACTTCCCCACCCACTGCAAAATGCAGTCCTCGTCGCCGCCTTCAACCCGATCACGCAAAAGAATTAACCGCCAGAGGAACTCACCCACATCGTCTACTGCACGACAGGATGACTCGTCCTGAAAGAAGATACTTCCCTCTGGCATGCGATATTAAATTGAAAACTATCTGGTAAATATATAATTGTTCGCATCACAATGCAGTTCGTCCTTTTTTCCCGTTCCGCTTTGTTCGTTTGGTGCCGATGCCACGCCACGCATCGCACAGGGTTGCTGTGGAATGTAATAGGATCTTCAGGCACGGGTTCTAAGGATCTCTGTACTCCGTTCAGATGGAGCGCAGACAAGCGCAGACGAGCGCAAACAAAATATTAAATTAAAGAAATACCATGAGGAATTTCAAATGGAATTTCTTTGGAATTTCCAGAAGGATACGGAGAACTCTCTGTGTGTGGGCGAGAGCCACACATGCAAAAGGAAGGAACAGAAAAGAAAAGCCATTGATGAAGTAGTCACACGTATCTGTGGGTGCAGGGAGGTTTTTGTTTTGATTTATCCCCTCTTGATGTCCTCCGAGAGCAGATACGTGCCATTTCCGAGGCAACCACGACGAGTAATGGAATTTAAATTCAATGAATTTGATACTCAATCATGTAATGTGTTCCGTCGAACTTTGGATAATTTAATTTTCGGCAAAGCGAAAAAGAAATTCGGAGGCTTGATGAACCCCCAGACGCGTGTGGGTTCCTTGAATCCCATTGAGCTCAGGTACCTGCTCTCTGTGGTGGGGGTGTCGATACACCCTGAGTATGTACGAAGGAATGAGACTCTGCGTCCCCGGACTCCTGACATTATCCGAGTGTCATCAGTTGAAAGGTCACAGGACTGTCTCTGAGCGTGTGTGTTGACACAGGAACTTATTCTTGTTTTCTGTTCCTTGTAAATCGAATGTCTACGGAAGAGAAATGCAATTTAAATCGCATGGGAATCGGTGGGAGGGGGAGCTGTAGTTGCATCTGGTGGATTTTCAATCACCCATCGAAATGAAACTTTCTTCGCTCCGACATTTTGAATTATAACTCAGCTTTTATTTTGTGGACATAGATATGACGGACGGATGGCATTTTTCTTTCTATGTCAACAGGTAACAAGAGAAACTGAATGCAAAATGAATAATCCTGAGAAAATAACATAAGAAGAGAATGCTGGAATTCATTTTAGGAAGATTTATTGGACTCACGCTCATGACTGGCCTTGCAAAATGTATGTTTGGTATTTGATGTTTTGGTATCCTTGTAATGAACGTAATACACTAGTCGACCTTTTTTGTTTGTGTTTTTTTTAAATAAAATAGAACAAACTGTGGATGAGGTTTTATTTGAAAGAATCATGCTATTTTGCTTTGTATGGAAAACCGTTCTACTGTCCAAGGAAGTGCCTTAAGTAGTGGTCGACTTATTAGATGTAGACTTCAAATTTTAGCATAAAATCAAACATCACTCCCTCATTGATTCTGTCAGCTACGTTTTTTTTCAGTTCCTAACGACAAGTACTCAGGTTCTAATTTGTTATGCAGCACGACCAACTGCCTGCATTGTCCACGTTGCCTTGCAAATAACTCACAATTTCGAAAAAAAATTGTCTAAGTTGACAGTTGGATGTTATAAAACTCTGTTTATCATCTGGACCTGTTGCTCACTTAGTTGTCAGATAGATTTGGCATCAGTGATGGAATTTTTTTTTTATTGAGACGTTTCAGGTTGTGAGCACTTTATTGAAGTGAAACTAGTATAAGCTAATGAGCAATTTTTGTTTAACCAAATAAATCTATTCTTAAACGACTAAATAATGAGATCTCAAAGATACCAATGACCTCGATTTTCTTTTCTCAACATAAATAACATAAAACCTCGACCTGATGGAATTCATAGGCACAAAACAAAATTTTCAACAAAGCTCAGAAACATCGTAAAGCACTTTATTGTAGTGAAACTAGTATAAGCTAATGAGCAATTTTTGTTTAACCAAATAAATCTATTCTTAAACGACTAAATAATGAGATCTTAAAGATACCAATGACCTCGATTTTCTTTTCTCAACATAAATAACATAAAACCTCGACCCGATGGAATTCATAGGCACAAAACAAAATTTTCAACAAAGCTTAGAAACATCGTAAAGAACAGTTTCTAAATCTGCGCTGATTCTACTAGAGAGTCAATTTTCAAAACACAAAAGAATTAAAAGAACACTTTACCTTCTAAAATTTAATATAAATGCAAGTGGAAGCTAAAGTCGTTTATACAAAGTTCATGGAGAGTAAAACACAGTCTCACAAAACACAATTTTATGGAGAAGCTTTGACTCTTGAGTCTATAAACTGTGCACTAAAAAGCAAGACTCGAAAAATCGGCTCGCATGGGAACTTTCTTTTCCATTAATGCACCAAAAAAAATTTCTAAATTTGTTGTGTCATTGAGCTCATAGGCCAAGCAAACGTTTGACCCACTTGGCGAAGTTTTGTGGTGAATTTAGCTGCGATGAAAGCGACTCCACTTTAATCGAATGACAGTTTGATAGAAATTGTCACTGGTACTTGTGTTTACAAATATTTGTGTTGAAATCCAGTGTTATGTTAAACTCAGATGCGAACTGAATAAATTAAAAATACCAAAATATAACACATAACCAGATTCTTTTGAATCCTTTCATGGAAACTTTTGTATATAAAAAAAATATCCTGCATTCGACTTCACCCTCGTCAACGTAGCAAACACAGAGACGCGAAAAAAAAAATGAATTCACTTACCCCACCCCAACATCTATCGCGAATCCTTGAAATCTTAGCATAACTGCTCCACTTTTGAAATTTACGTTTTTTTTCCTCTTTATTATAATTTGCCTTTTGCCTGCTATGCTCTTTGAAGCAGGTGAGAAAAAAAGAAAAAAGAAAAACCACGCAAACACCCCCTCCCGGCTGTGTGCTGGGAAAAGCGTGGAAAACTCACGGTTTTTCCTCCAAACCCCGTGTGTTTGTATTTTATGGCTCGCCATAATAATAAACATCCCTCCACCCACCAACTAGGTCCGGAATGGCTTCCATCAAGATAAAAATAAGATTGGATCGATGGCGATGAGAGTTTACGTTGGGGAGAAATAAAAATAAAGGATAACAATATTTGAAAGGATTAAGTGAAATACGAGGATAATACACTTACACGCACACACGAACACAAACGCACAAAATGCTGTGTTTGCAGAAGATGAAGAAAAACCAACCGTCTAACGATGACTACTCGGGAATTCAATCGAAAGGGACCATAGGCGGCTGTGTTAGGACCATTAGTGAATATAAAATATGATAATACGCCTTTATGGGAAACACTTTGCACACGCAGTTGTTGTTGTGTGGGAAAGTGGGTCGTGTTGTGTAAACTTACAATGTGAGTTGACTGAAAGTTTCTTGTCTGTCAGTCAATCACACAAAAGAACTTGTGTTCGAGTTTGAATGTGGCTGGAGAAACTTTTGAGGCATCCTGTAGTTTATGTTGTCCTTAAAATTGAATTATATAAATTCAGGCGAAGGTATTTATGCAACAACCCGGGAATTCTGTTGGGATGGAACTCTCATTTGTTCTCCTGAAGAAAGGAGATCCAGCTGAATCAGTCTGAGGTCGGAAGTTGAGTCTCTAAACCGAGTTTCTAGGTTTTCCTCATTTCCTCGAAGGACATCTGTAGTCATCTCTTTCAAATATTTTTATAACCATTTAATTTGGGAAAGTTTTTAAACAGGGCTTTTAACAGCCTTCGGGGTAAGTCTTTAAACTTAATTAATATTTTAAAAAAGAAAAGAAAATGACCATTCAATTCTGAAACTCGAAGGAGTGCACAAAAATGTTTTCATTCCGACAAAGTTCTGAGCAACTCAAAATTCCTCCAAACAAGTTGAAACGTTCGAAATTTCCCTTTTAACCTTCCCACAAAAATAAATAAATAACCACTCGCACGCGCTGGCAAGCGATGCGTAAATTGTCCACATCGATCCACTTAATTTTGATTAATTTTCCCATCCGTTGCCACAGTAATCTACTCCTCTGAGTAAGTCCCAAGGTCTTGAGAAGTGCGCGTGACGATAGCAAAAATTCATTGACATGTGACCATTTATCATCGCAGAGCGTTGCGTATGAAAAGTTCATTGCCATCTTCGAAGACAGCCACACCCACCCTCAATACTCTGACACATTAATCCGTCAACAATAAATACAATTTTAATCCACATGGCTGAGTACCACATGTGTGTTTTTCGTCCTGACCCCCCAGCTCGGTTCGGGACAATCGACGTAATCACGTCATGTTCGCCCAACCGAAGCACCCGAAGGACAACACGCTGACTTCGCTGTTTGCTTCACACTCACTCATCGGTGAATACATCCTGATATGCAACGTTATTCGTTTTTATCTCAGACGCTTTTGTTTGCTGATGGCAACCAGATGCAGGTAATGAATGAATAACGTGCTTGGTGCGCAGAGTAAACAGCACACGTTGGGCGCCAATGTTGCTTCGCACAGAGGCCATGGAGGAAAAAGTGTAATCAAAACAAGTATCGGTAAACATGGTACAAATTTACCCATATTCCCAACTCACTTATCCACAGATCTGCAAACAATCAACAGGTGCGAGGCACTCAAGAAAAAAGGAAAAAGAAAACAAATACTGAATTTGGTACGCCTGTGAAATCGATATAAGCACGTTTATTGGCGTCATTTATTACAAAGTCTCGTAGGACGCAGAGATTCTTTCTTTTTTTTAAGTCGAATGTGCTACCGGCACTTAGTCGTAGACGGATGAAATATATCGCGGCAGAAAACGAATGCAGGCGCGCCAATTGCAGGCAAATGGCTGGCATATGTACTCCCGGGAAATCAATAAAACTCCCGCTGGAGGCTGGGAATGATGAATTGATGTGCTTATGTATGCAGAAGTCGTCCTTACTGCTGCTGGCTAGTTATTGATCTGTGGAGAGAGATGCGAAAATCTCGGTGAACACTGTGAGTGCAGTAAAGCCGCTTTAATTGGGGGAAGGCGCGACTACGCACTTGCATGTGTATTCCTTTTCCGTGGAGTTTCGTTGTTGTCGAATAGGCGTTTAACCCTCATCGGTACCTATATATTGATAGACACATATTCCAGGACTTATATTTTTGTCTATGAATGAAACTAAGAGTTTTTCACTGAAAATTGTTTGTTATACGAGGTGTTGGAAAATCAAAAATAAAGAATTAAAATCAAGGCAATGCGGTCTCTGGTGCATATTTTTTGATGTGATGGGAAGAATAGACATATTTTAGACATTTATCACACCGTACAGAGTGTTTTATTGAATTTGAGCAAAAGTGACGACGAGCTCTTTTGTTGGCAATTGGTTGATGAATCAACAGCAATGATTCCATTTTTGGCAGATGGTTAAACTGCACTGCACTTGATGTGGATGGAATTTGATTTCTTTTCCCTTGCTCGATATATGGAATACAAAACGTTCGACCAAGGTCGACCAAAAATAAACTTCTTCTAGTATTCTTCTTCAAAAACGTCATCTACTTCGGTTCTGCGGTAAGAGGTAAAGGTAGAGGTACCGAGATCTGACACAGAGAATCCTGACCAATAGCTGTTCCTTTGGCCTCAAGAGGCAGAATAATAGAGCTCTCTCTCGGAAAACCAGAGTAATTTCAAATAACATCCGTACGGACATATGATGCACGTTGTCAGAAACGGATAAAGAAGTCTTTTTAAGAGGAAAGTTCTACGTGCAACCTTTGGTCCCGTTTGCATTGGTGGCTACTAGAGGAGAAGATTTAATCACGCACGGACTGCACGGAGGCATGCGCCTGGCAGGTGCCACGCCTAAGGTGGCCAAAGAATCGAACCAGTAAGAGAACGCATCAGTGGGTTCCCGCATCTATGATATCGTGCACAGGTGTAGAAGGACCTCAACCGACTCGGTGTGGGCTATTGGAAGTAGCTGGTACGACATCGTGCAGGGTGGAGAAGTTTACTGACTGAGGCCCAGGTCCACCCCGGATTGTAGCGCCGCACAAAGAAGAAAAAGAACATTTCTCCTATTCAAACTTTAGAGAGGTAAAGAAGAGGAAAACAAATATCATATTCAATACGACTCGCTCTGCTTGATTCACTTCTGGTGCGCAGTTGCGATTACGTCTTGTATATACACTTGCACTTGCACTAACATCACTCCAGAGCTCATAAAAAAAGGACAAATCCATTTGTATTTATTTAGTAAATAATGCACAAGGAATCTCACAAGAGGATAATGGGTCAATATGACCCACAAGAACCCATTAGGGTTTTTTTCCTTACTAGCGGTATCTCTCGTGAATATAGACTTCATAAATATAAAATTTTTATACGATTTTTACCTTAAACCAAAATCTGAGCTTGATTTGACGAAGTAATGGCAAAGTGATCTCAACTTGAAATTCATATTAACCCGAGGAACCGAGGTTAAGAAGCCCTTCGCTGCCTTCGAGTTGTGTACAGGTTTATTTGTATGTCACAAAGGCTCTATGCTCGAAAGCATATCTTTGTAAGCATGAACTACGAATTTTTGACGCCTTATCTGAAGAAATCATAAAAAGCATGCATATGAGTGGCATCGATTTGTGCACCGATCGGCTCAAATGTAGAACGTCTTTGTTTGTATCATTTACTTATGCTGTCAGAAAGATGAGGAAGATGAACGTCGTAGATTGTGACCATGCTTAGCTTAGTACTTTGCAGGCATTATTCGACCATGAATATAAACGTAACAAGACTGCGTTGTAAGAATTTCGAACTAGACTTTTATTTTAACTTACATGTCGCGTATCTAATCGTATGTCCTTGATTGCATTTGTACAAAGCTTGTAGTTTTTGTCAATTTTGTTGTTTGGTGGTTCTTAGTACTTGAACGTAATTTTCTTACATGAATGTCATCACATGGATAAGTGATGACAATAGTTAAAACCTAATTCTAAATCTACTCAAAATGAACAATATTTATTATTTATAGAAAGTTTTTCGAGTCACTTCTTCTTTTTCAAAAGTCTCCTACGGTGCCGGCCCCGAATTACTTAACTTACAGATTCCCAGAAGGAGCTACCAGAACTACCAGAAACTCATTGTAAAATTCTTTTTCGCTCCCAACCCCACCGCCACCGCTGCACAAAAATCTCAATCTGCTTCCACCGCCGTCTGCATCCCGTTTGCTTGCCAGAGATTGCAATTCTTGTTGCATGCATAACTGAACTATTTGTTACAATATCCTTGGGAGTTTTAACGAGAACAGAAATTTCTCCAAATTCCTCCCCACCCCATCTGACCGAACACCCACTGCAATAATATGAATTCCCGAATGTTGGGGAGCGGAAAAAATTTTTCGAAGCAACTTTTTCCCTCGGTTATCATGCTCTGATTAGATTCCTGTAAAGTTTTTTTACATTTTTGCTTGCATTTTGCATTTTTTTGTTGTGTTCCCAAAATTGCCTTAATTTTTAATTACAATTTGGTATAAAAGGCATTCTGGGCTAGATTCGGAGATCCTGATGTCTGCTCCCTTTGTCCGAATTTCTGATAATCGTTTGGGTATCTGGGTACGGAAATGTGCATCTTATTGTATTCATTTGCATTGGGAGAGATTTTGAAATTGAAATTTTTCAATTAACTAGAATGCTCTACTGTGCTATGAGCCATGTTGCTGAGGGATGCTTACTGTGGGAGCTCAAAGTTTTCCCTTTTCTCCAAACAAGTTTTGTTAAAAATTTAATTCACAAATAGTTTTATGGGAATATCTACTAAAAGTTTTAATAAATTTTATACTGAAAAAGGCAAGCAGTCATTTGAAGATGTATATTGCACGAACTCCGGCTTTACTCGGACTTTAAAAATTTCTGCAAAATGGGTTATTTAATTTACTTGAAATATGGGATTTCGCTGAACTTTCTCTCAAATTTTATTGACTAACATTCGGTTGTAAATTAAACCCCGACACTGGGCAATAAGGCTCACGATAAATCGCCTCTCAGTCTGTTCAATTCAAATTGGATTACGCACCAGCCTCATAGCCGAAAGGACGTCATACGAAAATACTTCCCACGCTTCTAAACCAAATCCTGAACATTTTGCAGCACTTCAAAACGTCAAGCTCAGAGTGCCCTCCCATCATCCACAGTGACCGAGTGCGTCTCTACCATTCAGCAATTTGATTTATTTTTCGCCATATCACTGTAGGACAAGCACCAGGACACCCATCAATTGCTGGAAAATCTAATTTTCCACTTTCCACAAAAAAATATCTCCCGACAGCGTGTGCTCCTTTGTTCGACGATTTATTGACCACTTATATCTGACAATTTATTGCTTATCAGGAGACGGTCAGACCGAGCGTCCTGGTCGCTTAAGCAGCTACAGTCGTTAATCGGATGAATCGGGAATAAGATTTACGCAGAAAGGGCGAAGTGAACGCATTACTTAAAATTTCATTTTTTTTTTCTCCTGAGTGGGAAAGCACCAATAAAAATAAAATTCCAATGTCCTGATGGGGGGACTTTATTGGGAGACAGAACTGTCAACGGGTGTCAGCGAAATGATCTCATTTTTGAAATTACCTACCGCGGATTACTTTTTAAAATAAAAAGTGTGTAATAGATAAGGACACAGTCCGCGTTTGTTTGCAAATTTTGCAGAAAAAGAACGCTCTTTGGGGAATTGAGGGATCCGGCTCCAAAATATTCTAGGCTCCATCTTCAATGGTGAAAAAAAGATTCACTATCACTAGAGTTGTGAAATATTGCAGGCCGGATAAACTTTCTTTGTTCTTATTCGACACTGAAGATAAGGCAGAGTGTAGTTTTTATGTAAATGCCAAAAAAAAAGAAATCTGATTAATCATAAAAAGGAAGTTTATTTGATAGCCAGGGATATGTTATATGTATTTCATTGGCATTTTTTATCTGAAAATCATTTCTAGGGTTCCATTGCAACGGAAAAACATAACCCTTATAGAACTTCGTGCCATTTCATTTGTGTATCTTTAAACAGGAAATATTTGTTGAATTATAAAACAGGGCCATAACTTTATTAAGCCTATTTTCAATATAATGATCCCTTCTTATTTCTAAAAAAAAGGCCTTAGAAACAATTCTAGAACAGTTTCGAAAATGCTAAGAAAAAATAAGTAGTCTGCGTAACACCCCATAAAATGCACATTTAATTTAATAATTAAGTAAAATATAACCCATATTCTGGGGAACTTTCACACACTCCATCGAGTGGAATACAGTTAAATTGAATTCAAATCGGTTGCAACAATAAGTATCTAATGACCGGCCACAATCGACTTCAAAGCCTATATGTTGAGCGGCAGACGAGGTCATGTGGTTGGTGGGTCTCTTGAAAACGCACTTGGTAAAAAATCAGCCGACCACAGGGCTGCTGAAAATCGCTTGCCCAAGTTTTTCGCTGATAGACCACAGAGGTTCTATACAGATCAAATTATGAAGCTAACCGGAAAATGGCAAAAGTTGGTAGGTAAGAATGACCAATATGTACTTGATTGACATTGAATTTTGAACATAATTCCTTTTTTTTTTTTATCAAAACTATACCAAAACAACGCAGTAACTTTTTATATGACCTAATATTTAAAGACATTAGATTTTGATTTTTACTACAAGAGAAGAGTCCGGTTTATTGCCTCTGCTTTTACCACTGTAATAAACTAAACAGCATAGGTATTATTAATAGAGATAATAACAATACACTAATAACTAGGTATGTATCAAGCCAGATTTCAATAGTTCGCTATAACTCGCACTCAAACTTAATTTTTTCGACTACTCCACTGGACGCTTCTATCACGCTTTAGTGCTGTACTAAGTTCTATTAAAAAACTGTCGTAGATAAGGTGCTTTACCTTTTCGTACCAATCCCGTCGTAATTTTTTTTTTATCTTTATTTTTTGTGAAACTTTTTGTTTGGATTTACCTGCCACAAAATTGCACACAATAAACATCACAGACATTCAACAAGCAGTGATATTTTTTTTGTTGAAAACTAACTTCTTCTATAAAAACACTTCTACTATAAAAGCTTAGACGTTCCTTCTCTTCTACGACGTAGGATGATCGTTTCCTAGCAAATCACCTAAACTCACATGACTTTGCAGCATGAAATGTCATGACTGTATACCAATATATAAAATTTGTCATAAAAATAAAGAACACAGGAACTAAAAGGATTTCTTCTCCGCTGAAACTGCAGAATAACGCGGGTATTTCAGCCACCTATACTAAATTTCGTTGATGTATAAGAAACCATGTTATTCTATAAAAGTTAAGTGTATACGGTCACCACTGTCTTTTATTATTTATTTTGATGATTAATTTCTATGCAATTGCTAAGAATATTCAAGCATCCTAAAAGTGCGGAGAGGATGCTTGAATATTCCTAGCAGTTTACAAAAAACTGCCCTACTTAATTTATGAGTGTACAATAATGACAAATGCTTTCGTAGTAATTTTCAACTAGATTCAAAAGCCAAGTGGGAATCCTTTTAGAGCTCTAAAACTTGTCATAAAAATGAAGTTTCCACTATTACCGTAGATGTTAATTTTCTAAAATCGAATTTTTGAATCAAAACGAGTAAAATTTTTTTGATTACGTAGCCACAAACTCGCCCACAAAAATCCACAGACTCAACTTGCAGCTCTACAGACAGAAAACTCTTGAGCTTGCCATAAAAGTGAAGTACAAACGATTGCCATAACCGCTTTCAATTAGTAATTTTATACGATTGCTTAAAACGATTATTTTTGGTTACGCAAGCACGTTCACTCGTTTAATAAACTCCAGAGATACCAAGAGGAATCAGAAGATTCACAGATTCAGAGTTCTTCAATTGGACATAAAACTTAAGTGCATAGAAAATTTTCATTTCGATCGAACTTTAAGGTAGAAGAGGATAAATTCTTAAACTGAAAATCCGATTCCTCATACAATGGTTTAACGACTAAGTCATTTCCATCCCTGGTTTCGCCACTCCTAGGCACTCCTCATGGCAAAAAGGACACCGCTCAACAAACATACTGCGAGTAATTCTCGACCTCATTTTTCAACTAATTTAGAAACAACGAGCATCGAGAATCCTTTCATGTGCTCGCACAGATAAGACCACAGCAAAATTCATGCTTTCGTGTCCTAGTTCAGTTTATTTAAACAAATTGCATCCACAACGGAGTCTAACCTTTTACGAAGGCGCCCAACCCCTCCCACCTTAGGATCTCGTATAATCTCCGTGTTGCCAGCTGAGTGCTCGTTTTAACAGCTGAACAGTTAAGTAAAATATTCCTGATACACGAACATAAATCACAGTTTTTTCCACTCGACTAGTAAAACGTGCAATAAAAACTGCTGCGTGGTTCACTCCCCAGCACCGTCCACTGATATGACAGAAGTTTTCATCTGCAGTTTGCTTTCTGTCAACGGAAATAAAATCAGACAAATGGAAGCGTATTTCTGGTGTTGGGTTGTTTTCACGTTTTTTTTTTTCAGCCAATGCGGCGAGTTTAAAACAAACTGGAAGAGAAAAAAAACAAAATCAATGTGAGCACTGAAACTCTGATTCACGACGCATAAAGAACTTTATTTCGTAAACCGGGACAGCGTCGGAGATGGACGCTTCGGATGATGGGCGTTTGCTTTGTTTTATAATCCAATCACCTACATTTTTGTGTTTTTCGTGCGGAAAACTTTTATTAGGACACACCGTGGCTCCAGGTCGTCCGCGAAATTGTTTGAAATATGAAATTTTATGGGTGAGGCATCCTTTTTGACTTTTCCAGTAGTTTGGTTTCGTCAAAATTGTAGCCGGAATACGAATGCTATGGACCGGGAGTGACAGTGTTTTCCGGAGTTGATGATAGTGAACATATGTTATTCGGAATTGATAAATTTTGTTTTGTTTCGGAATGCTGTAGTGGAAGCTTTAAATTGTTCTAGACCAATTCCAGAAGGTTCGCTAATGGAAATTTTGTTTGCTGTATAATCATTTATTTTATTTTTTCTACTATTATTATATTTCTACTTTAACTCTTAAAAAAATCTAAAGAAAATCGATTTAAAAATAAGCCTACCAAACAATGTAAAAACTTTTTTCTCTTTCTGTCAAACAAAAAAAAGTTCACTTTTAATGGCAAAAAAAAAAAATAGAAGTGAGGTTTAGCAAGCCACTGTGAACCGCTGCTTCATTTATCTTGCCTAAGAACTTAAACTTCTTCTGCCAATTGGAAAAATGCATTTCATTACGAATCGTAAACATACATAAAATAAATTAAAGGTTAGGTTCCAATTAGGCACTGGCTTAGAAAATAAAAGTTAGGTGTTGATGTCTTCATTTGTATAAAGGAAGAGTCGTCCGTCGTTGATGAAGCGAAAGTAGTGAAAACAATTTTTCAACAACGTTAATCGATTTCGCCTGAACAGACTTTAATTATTAATTATAGTAAAAATAAATGTAGGATTCGTAAAATGTCTTCAATTGTTTTTAGGCCAAAATCAACAGTATTCAATATAATCAAAAGCTTCAAGAAAAATGGGTTTTCTTGGACGCACATTTGGAAGTAGAAGGCGCTCTAACACCTCGAACCAAACGACAAGTCCTTAGGATTATCAAGGAGAATCCAAAAGAATTTCTGTCAACATTGCTAAAAAGTTAAAGGTAAATAATGGTGCGGACATTCATCCTCAAACCGTAGAAAATTTCCTCAACACAGAGGGTTACACATCTGGAACACCTCGGAATAAGCCGAAGTTGTTAAAATTATTAAAAAAAAAAGATTAAGATACGTCAAAGAATATGTCTCAGAGAGTGACGAGTTCTGGAACCAAGTTACATTTTTAATGTTTTTGGTTCCGATGGTCATCGCTTTGTGTGGAGAAAGGTAGGGACTTCCCTTAATCCCAAGAACATTACTCCCACAGTAAAGAATGGTTTAGGAGGCGATGTCTGCCAGCGGAGTCGGTTCATTTCATGTTATTGAAGGAAATTTGACAAAAATGGAATACTTTAACATTTGAAATCGTTAAATTCCTGAAACACGAAAAAAATTAGGGCTACCATCGGTTGTTATACTTGTTCACGGCAACGATTGCTGATATTACCAGACAATGGTTGGCTTGAAGCACCAAAAAAGTGCTACCCCATCCTCCGCAAAGCCCTGACTTAAACCCAATTGAGCACCTGTGGGCTATTTTGGAGAAACAAATGCGTACTTGACTAATAACATCCAGGGAACAACTGAAGATAGCACCCCAAAAACAATGGGTAAAAATGCTTCCCGAAAATTGATGTCCTCTATGAAAAAACGTGTGCAAGCCGTTTTGAAAGCTAAATATTAATTTTTGTAATATTTATGTTACTTATGTTTAAAACATCATTAATACTAGTGTCCTAATTTTGCTTTTTTTATTGCCTTTAAAAGTGAAGTTTTTTTTTTTTTTTTTGAAAAACACGTTGAATGGAGTAAAAAAATTTATACCTTCAGAATCAGAAAAACACGTATATAATATTCCGAACATTGTGATTTCGAAACTATAAAATTTTTCAAATTACGGAATAAAAATATGACTTCTCTTCAATATATGCAAGGTTCGTGTTGATTATATCAAAAATACTTTTCGTTTTTTCTCCCATCATATATTGAAACTATATTTATTTTAATTAAAATACAAAAAAAAGGTTGTGATAAACAGACGTAAAAATAATATATGTATTTTTTTTTAATATGAGATGAAAGTTAAAATCTTTTCTCTTCTTCCTTTTTTTTCTTAACTTAACGAAAATTTCAGGTAATTTTTAATAATTTTGTTAAAATTCAACTTAAGGATCAACTGCCAAGGATACAGATCAAATTTAGAGCCCTGTACTGAAAATAAGTTGTCAACACTAAAGAATTTGGGCAAGGGCATTGCCCAACACGACAAATGAATATATATTATATTAGGAAAGTCTATATGTGTTACTTTATGAAATACAATATCATTAAATTATCAACAGCATGTTTGCGCGGAGCCATGGATTTAATTGGCCAATATTTTGCTGCATATATTCCATTGAATTTGAGCGACAGCGTGAGTTATGTGCCAGTTGGTGGCGGCGCGTTATGATTTATGATGTTACACATGCTTACAGAGATAAACCTAGCGACAAGTCACTCATGTGAAATGTCCATTTTGATGTTCGTAACGCCACGACGTCAGCTGCTAGAACCACATATCGTCCACATCAGTTTCGTTGAATTGATGCTCATAACTCGGTGGCCGTGGACGACAAAATTTGTTACAAATGACATTGACAGTCCGCCGGTGATGTTAATTGACCCACCGATGTCATTTTCGAGAAAATCAAAACTTATGACGCCATCCGCTTTAAATTTGCTCTATCAAGTGCTAGACCAATGAAACAAAATAATCAAGAAATGGACTACTCTCGCTTCGAGCACATCTTCTGTAAAGTTGCATCCTTAAGCCAATCTATGCACATCTTTGTTTAATAAATGTGGCTAAAGAAATTAGAAAATTACTCTCGTAAAAGAGGACTTGAGAAAACCTTTCAAACTAATTTGAATATCAGTAGCATCAAAACACAATATTTGCATTGCAAAAAGATGCCGAAAAACAACGACAAAATTTGAATTGAAATAAACCAAAGTTAACGTTACACGACGAACATTCGCTCTTTCCGACTTTTTTTTATGAAAGTTTCCAGCTGCTGCTTTGCCTCTTAATTGATGCATTCTATTTTTTAAATTTTGAGCTTTTTCATTATTCACGTGAATACTTTTGCATTGCAAATTTTTTAATTACTCGCAGCAACTTACTCCTAAGTGTATCTATGTTACTGTTCAGAAAGAATGATATTTCTCGCCTGTTTTCAGCGTCGCTTTACTAAAAAAAAAAAAACTCGTCCTTTTAATGAGATACAACTCTGACTAAACTAGCAAAAAAGGAAAAAAAGTACAAAAAAAATCTTTCGACTTTATTATGTCCATCCAACGTTTACAGTCTCATGGTTTCAAAAGCTGCAGACTTTAAGCCAGAGAATCTAAAAGTTTAGCTCAGCGGTGAAAAAAAAAAATATTCTCCCTGATTTAAAATTCCTCCCATTCCCATGAAAACAATTTTTTTGAGCTTTTTTAATGATTTGTGTTCTTTCTAAATACCTCTTTCCGACGTATACAATTACAATTTACAATTACTGTAAGAAAACGTTATAAAAATATATATGGACCGGATCAATTTATTGAGTAAAACGCACACCCGCACTAATCCGCCAGAGAACTTCAACTGTTTTATAACAATTCAAAATTAGCAATGCAAATCTGAAGGTAATTTACAAATGCATAGAAATCATAATTTACAATAGTAATTCAAATAACATATTATTTTCAACAATTACGAACGCATTCTGCAGATGTTCTTTTTTAAATGGTAAGTCAGCGACTGCTAATCTTTAAATGGATGAAATACCGTCTTCCTTTTTCCTGATATCAGACACTCTGTGGATGGTTCCCAAATTCGAACTTTTCATTGTCGTCAACGAATTGTTATAGTTGCCAAATATATATTACAATATTATATAATATATAAATAGGTCAAAAAATATCCTTTCAAAACATTTTCTATTTTCGTATAGAGACCAAATGATATTTTGCAGACAATGGAAAACACTGCACCGATGTTCATGTGTCATATTTATTTTGTGAACCATGCCACCAACAAAGCCAGATTTTCCCAAATCCCTAAATGAATGTGAGTTATTATTGTTGAAAAGAAGGATTAAAATGAAAGACACCCCTCATAAAAAACCAACGTCATAATTTCGAGCTAATAACCATTTACGACTTAGAGTCACTGAGTGGCGTTGTCAACCAAGTATTTTAAATGGCTTTTAAATCAAAACTTGAAGCGAATGGCAAAGCATCGTCGAAATTTTGATTTATATTTTTTTTTTTTCAAAAAGTGGAGGGTAATGAAGTGGAAATAGTATCTACGTTCACATGACAGTGTAAATGGTGGGAGGGTGGTAGAAATATCTGAGAGTGTAGTCGGGTGGATGGAAATGGCGCTCAATGTGTGGTAGAAGGATAATTGGCACTGAAGGTCATCGAATGGTGGAGATGGGGGTGTTAGATCGCGCGTGAATAAACGAAATGCGTTTAGTGAAAGGTCATGCGGGGAGAAAATGAAGGTCAAACGACGAAGAAATGTCAAGCTTAGACGATAAGTGCTTCTCCAACAAATTTTGAACTTGAATGTGAACTTATTCGCACACTCATGGTGAATCTTGAAAGCAAACTTGTTCAGTTCATAATTCTCTTAAGCCAGATATTAAAGAACATAAGGACCAGAACAACTTATAGCAGTCAGTTTTTATGTATTTAACACATTTTTGAAATTTTTGTTTCTTAGAATCGGATTTCTCTGTGATTTTCATTTAAAGCCTCAAAATCCTTTGATTTCCGCTGTTGACCTGTTCCACCCACCTTTTCATATGACAGGCACCTCATCCTCTTCGATTAGTCTTGTCACCATATGAGCAAGGCAAATACCCACGGGAAATTCTCACAAAAAAGCCACACACAAAAAACGCGCAAAATTCCAAGGACTCTGCCTCAAAAGGACACCCAGCAAATGTAATTTCAAAGCAACTCACAATGCGTTACAGTGTTACAATACAAACTACCATAATTGACCTTAATCCAGGATTATCTCCGTGGCTAAGTACTCACGTAACTCGATGCCGTTCCTCTTCTCTTAGGCTCACAACTCCCCAACGAGATTTTTTTGTTCTTTTCATTTTTTCTGCCAAAAATGAATGGCAAACAGAAATTTGATACATGGATCTTGATTTGGTTGAAGAAATCGTGATTTATGAAGAATTATTGTGTTGTCGAGAGCCATTTGTCTGGTCGACGAGTCATTGCGGCTGGTTGTTTGTTATTCGTCGCCAGCTGCGTTTGGGGGGAGGTAGAGCAGCCACCCTCCTTGTTAAATGAGCATACAACAGATTCTTTATTTTGTTCACTTATTTTCGGGTCTTTTGTTTTCGAAAAATTTATTATCCTTTCCGAGTCGAAAACGGGGTTTTCCAGCAACGTGTGGGAGTGGCAGCGCTGTGCTGTTCCATTTACATTTTATCATGGCATTTCTAACGGCTATACGTGAACGTGTGTACGATACAATTGTGTCGTGTCTGCCGATGCGGCGAATTAGGAGGGGCAGAAGGAATTCCTTGGTCGCCAGGATTTTGTGGAATTCTCTTTGGGTATTCATATTTCATAAGCCTTGTGAATGGAGCTGGAATATATTTGGGCGTCCTCCGTCGAAAAGGAGGTCACGGCGGGGATGGGTAATGCACGAGCGAGCGAATTTAAATTCACTAGGCGAAAAGGAAAAGGCGTATTAAGTATCGTGGAACAAAAACCGTCATGATTTTTTGTGTTGTAAGACAAAAGTCTTGGCGCGGGCGCTTGTGGGTGAGGGGAGTTTATTTTTTCATAACTCGGGCGGGGATTATGAAATCATGTGTAAACTACGAAATGATTTAAGGTCGTTTGGGGTCGATTTTTCGAGGAGTGGAAATGGATTTTGAAGTGGGTCCTGGACGAGAACACTCAGACGATGACGGACGTGACTGCAACATCTTGAAGTCGAGCACGTTGCGTGATGACGAATAAAGTCTGGGCGTGACACAAGGTCGAAAGTGAACTCGGTTAGATTAAGGGTGAGAGATGATGATGAGTGTTGGCCACGTCTAGAAAGCTGCTGACAGCTGGTTTTGCTTTCTGGCATCAGACAGTGTTGGTAGGTTTGATAAATTTGTCCAAAAAATTGAATTTCTTACTTTTTTAGAATTTAGTATTAGGTTTAAGGAAAACTCAAAATATTTTCATTGTTGGCTTCAAAATGTAAAGGCCGAAAGAAAATTCGTAAGCTATATTTGCCAGAGTTTTAGTTTCATCGATTTCTTTGATCAAAATTCATGCCAAGTTTAATTAGAACAAAAAATAATAATATGAGAACAGCTGCTGCGATCTGCTATTGACTTATTCCATAACCAAAGTGGTTGGATTAAACAACATTTATTTCAGAAAAAGTCAAGCCATACACGTTCTACTAGGGCTAGTCAAGCTACGAATTTCAACTCACTTCTTGGAAAAGGCTTACCTCAGATGGTCTCAGTTGACCAACTGCGCAGTGGTTAGGGAGACTTGGCCAGAGTACAACTTATCACTAACCAACGACCTAGGATTTGCACAGACATTGCTAAAATTATAGCGATTAGTACGGGTCATTGGCAGACTAGTCTGGCTGCACACACTGCCGTAGCTGCAATAACACGGCAGAACCAGAATCTCTGACACACTTCCTCTGCTCCTGTCAGGTGCTTGCCAGAGCAAGGTTACGGACTCTAGGCACCCTTCGCTGAATCTCTCGGCGAGGCTAAAGATTTGATTTCATTCCTCAACGCCGCACGATGGTTCTAAATCCTAATTTATATTCAACTTTTCTTACTTAGCGCTGATTGTATTTCACCTTTCACATTTTTTAAATCTTGAGACATTTTTTTGCAGAGAATCTAATTCAATTTTTCTAACAATAAAAATAGAATGAATGAATAAAAAATTATGAAATATTTAAATAAAAGAGAAAGCAAATTTCTATATTCAAATGCATTTTTTGTAAACATCCATGAGTGTGCTGTCCCATAATGCGCTTCTGTCGAAAGTTTCTGTAGCAATTTTTAAAAAGCAGTCAGTTATGATTTTGATTTACAACACATTAGCATGGAAGGGACATCTGATTATACGTGAAGTTTGAAACACCCCACAAATCGGAGGGCATTTGAAAAGTAGGGAGCAAAAGGGGAGAAGTTGGTAATCGCGAACATTTCTATCCATAGGTAATAAAATAAATTTTCGATGATGGATGAGGGCCATCGATCATCTGAAATTAATTTCATCTATAAATTATTCTAAATGCGTTTGGTTAATCAAGTTGAATACTTATTTTGGAAAAAAACTTAAAACATTAAAACGTGATAGAGAACCTCAAATCAATATTGTAGGCATTTTTTGTTCACTACTGTAAGTGTTACACTCGTATAACACATACTTAAGATTGTCAGAAGTAAATATTAACCGAAAGTAAGAAACTATTGTCATATCGTATGATGCTCACACTATCTCATTCCTTTTACATAAGCGTACCGCTTCATATGAAAGTATAAATACAACCCGTCATGTCAATTTTGGGCTCAATAAACTGTCGTATTAAAGAACATCTCCTCTCAAGTTGTTTTATTTGACCCGCTCGCCTATCCTACAAAATTCAGAAGTGAGATACCGTTTAACTTTATCTGAGTTCAAAGTATTTTTTTTTTGAGTGCTTCAAAAATGTCAGAATTGTTTAAGCAATTAGTTGATAAAGCGACGGTACCCATCCTAAAAAATATTTTACGATCGCTGGGTTTGAAAACTGATGGAACTAAAGCGGTGTTAAAACTACGGGTCGAGAAAGCAGTCGAATCCTATACGGACGAGAATCTGGAAAAACTCGCGCAGGATTTTATGGCCGATGGTGAGCAAGACAACGCAGATTCATCTACCGAACACGAGTCAGAGGAAGAAACGCGGGACGAATCACCTGTCCATGCACTACGCAACGACGTTGATGAGGAGCTGAATAAACTACGAGAAGCATGCAGAAAGAGGGAGGAAATCATTTCACTGAAGCGACGACTGAAAGAGCTGCAAATGGAGGATAATGAAGAAAATCACAGTCAGAGATCACATGTTTCGCAAAACTTCAAGGACATGGAAGACTTATTGTGTCCATTTACTGGGGATGACAACTTTCCCATTGCTCATTGGGTAGAACAGTTCGAGGAGAACGCCGAAAGCCTTCAACTCAACGATCGAACCAAGTTCATTTTCGGAAAGAGGCTCCTTGGTGGAACAGCAAGGCTTTTCGTAAGATCTTTGAAAATACGAAATTGGACAGATCTCAGAGATGCACTTTTGGGTGAGTTTAAGCGCACTGTTACGAAAGCGGATATTTTTAGTGAGCTCAGTGCAAGGAAAAGACGGCGTGAGGAGACATTGCAGCAATATGTGCTCAGCATGCAGGAAATCGCATCCCATAACCCTATAGAAGAAGAAGATTTGATTCAATTTATAATCAAGGGCATTCCAGATTCCGAACTCAATAAGAGCATGCTGTATAACGCAAATAACATCGATCAGCTAAAAATAGCACTAAGAAAATACGAAAAGTACAAACTCAACAGTCGCGATCATTTCCCGCTTAAATCAAGCACATCCCAGTTTCACAACAGCAGCCGAAATAATCAAAAGAATAATGCATTCAAGAAAAAAGAATACACCAGTAATGCACCTGCCAATGTGTCATGTGCAAAAAAAGAGTTCACGTGTTTTAAATGTGGTGTTCGTGGGCACATAGCCAAAAATTGCTCCAGCAACAAACCAGTTTTGATTGTCAGTGAATGCAACAACAACAGTCATCACCCACAGCTAAGCAGTGCTGATAACAACGAAGACGTTTTAAATGTAAACAACATCCAAGCAGAAAACATCAACAACGTGTCTAAGCGCAGTACCGGTCGCATCATGCCAAAGTGTAGCCCAATTTCTAATCACTTTGAAAAAGAAATTTCCTACATATTCACCGATGGACATTCCGAATGTGCGTGTACTTTGACGTCGCTCTTGGACTCAGGGAGTCCGATAAGCTTTGTACAAGAAAAGTTCTTGCCGCAGACTATGATTTCACCATTGGATAAAGACAGTCATACATACTGTGGAGTAAACAACAGCCCGCTTCAAGTGTTGGGAAGTGTCAATTCACGTATATTTTTTGATAACCTTCTTATAGCGACGGAAACTTTAGAAGAACACCTAGATATTCTTAAGGAAGTAATTAGTATCGTCATTAGCAAAGGCTTAAACCTTCGATTAGACAAGTGTGTTTTTTTACAAAGTGAGATCACGTACTTGGGCTATAAAATAAACGAAGCCGGTATTAGTCCGAATGAGGTTAATCTTTCGGCTATTAAGAACTTTCCGCTACCTACTTCAACTAAGGACATCCACAGCTTCCTTGGACTTTGCTCCTACTTTAGGAAGTTTATACACCAATTTGCTAACATCGCAAAGCCTCTGTATGATTTATTGAGGAAAGACACTCCGTTCACATTTGGTCTTAAGGAAATAGAAGTCTTTAATTTGTTGAAAACCAAATTGATTTCAGCACCTGTTCTATCAATTTATAGCCCTAATAATCCAACAGAACTCCACTGCGATGCCAGCTCGCATGGATTTGGTGCAGTCCTACTGCAGAAACAGAGCAATGCCAAGTTTCATCCGGTGTTTTATTTCTCGAAGCGAACTAGTGAAGCTGAAAATAAATTCCATAGCTATGAACTTGAGACCTTATCCATAGTCTATGCTTTGAGGCGGTTTCGTATATATTTGCTAGGTATTCCATTTAAGATCGTCACGGATTGCCAAGCTCTTGTCCTGACGCTTAACAAAAAAACATTGAATCCGCGAATATCAAGATGGGCGTTGGAGTTACAATCCTATGATTATTCAGTTGAGCACAGGAAAAGCGATCGGATGTCACACGTTGATTCTTTAAGTCGATCTTTCAACATTTTGTATGTGTACGAATCGTTTGAATTTGTTCTAGCCGCCGCACAAAAACATGATCCAAAGATAGTTGCAATTGCGGAAGAGTTGAGTACTTCCGAAAGTCCACACTATGAAATGGTTGATGGACTAATTTATCGAAAAGTTAAAGACAAGATTGTTTTTTATGTCCCATTTAACATGGAAGATCAGGTTGTTAGAACTCATCATGAGTCACTTTGTCATCTGGGTGTAGACAAATGCTTTGAACATTTATCCGGGACTTACTGGTTTCCAAACATGAAGGAGAAGATTAGACAAGTTATTAAAGGCTGTCTTAAATGCATTTATTTTTCACCGGACTCTGGTAAATCAGAAGGAATCTTACATCCAATTCCAAAAGGAAAGATCCCATTCGATACGCTTCATGTTGACCATCTAGGCCCTTTTCCTTCATCTCATTGCAACAAAAAGCACATTTTAGTGGTTGTAGATGGTTTCACCAAATTTTCCAAGCTGTATCCAACTAAAACCACTTCGAGTAAGGAAGCTATAGAATGTTTGAAAACCTATTTCGCAAATTACTCTAGACCTAACCGAATAGTTTCTGATCGTGGATCTTGTTACACGTCAAACGAGTTTGCAGAGTTTTTAAAGGACAACAACATACAGCACGTCAAGGTAGCAACACACTCACCGCAATCTAATGGTCAAGTCGAGCGGCTGAATAGAGTGATAACACCAATGCTTGCAAAACAATGCGAGTCGTTTACCACAAGTAATTGGGACAAAAACTTAATAAAAGTTGAATTTGCTATAAACAACAGTGTGAATCGTAGTACAGGTTTCACACCCAGTAGTTTGCTATTTGGTAGGGATCAGAAGGGAAAATTCTGCGACAAGGTGAAAGAGTTTTTAGCGAACAACGTTGATTCTGAAGAAGTTAGTCTAGATAAAATCAGGAAAGAAGCTCAGGGAAAAATTGAAAAAGAGCAACTGAAGAATAAAAGATATTATGACAGCCGTCATAAAAATCCAACAGCTTATAAACCAGGAGACTATGTCATGATCAAAAACGTAGATACAGCACCAGGCGTAGGCAAAAAACTTTTGGCTAAGTTTCGTGGGCCATACGAGGTGAAAAAGGTCTTGAGGAATGACAGGTATATTATAGGTGATATTGACGGATTGCAATTAACAAGATTGCCATACAAAGGTGTATGTTCTCCGAACAATATGAGGTTATATGCGATGCCAGAAGCTGATTTAAAGACTGGTGAAAACGACAAAGGATTAAATAATACTTATAAAACTGACGACAACAATCACATTTGAATAGCGATCACCTGAAAAAACAGCTGTTTAATTAATTAAAAAAAAATATATTTATTTGATTGTACCTGCCAAAATGTCGATGGATATTTCTTTCAATGTTTGAAACGATATAGTTAATAATGTATCTTAATTTTATTTGTTTTGTATTTCAAAGATATTCGACTTAAAATTTCTAAATTTCAAAAATTCATGAGATGACGAATTCAGTAAGAACGATTAATTGTTTTCAATGTAATAGTTATATGTCCTTTCATAGGTATCAACAATCATTTGTAATATTATAAATATCAACTAAATGTTTACCTTTAAAGTTTCAATAAGAAATTACTCTTAGGTAAAGAAGATTATTGTAAAATATGTACTATACAAATGTAATGTATCTTAAGGAAAAAAGTTTTATGGAAATTATGTATAGAAAAGATATTGTAATCGGGTCGATTATGCGGTCAGAATGGCCGAATTGTAGGCATTTTTTGTTCACTACTGTAAGTGTTACACTCGTATAACACATACTTAAGATTGTCAGAAGTAAATATTAACCGAAAGTAAGAAACTATTGTCATATCGTATGATGCTCACACTATCTCATTCCTTTTACATAAGCGTACCGCTTCATATGAAAGTATAAATACAACCCGTCATGTCAATTTTGGGCTCAATAAACTGTCGTATTAAAGAACATCTCCTCTCAAGTTGTTTTATTTGACCCGCTCGCCTATCCTACAATATTGAATTGGATGCTTCGAATCGGATTTGTTTTTTAATGACAAGCATTCAAACCGCTTACATTCCGGAAAATCGCATTCGCATCGATAAAATTATTTCGAAGCTTTCCTTCGAAGCTCAAAGACTTTGAGATCTGAGATCCTGAGATCATTTTTCCTGTGATCAGACAGATCCCCTTGTTTCCCTAATGTCAGCGAAACTGCCTGCGAAAATTGGACAGTAGTTGCTCTTTTTCTAAGCCGACACCATCCATGTACTAAGGACTGTCATTAAACCAACAACACGCTAAACGTTTCAAAAGAGTGTCCACTTCTTCGCTTCTTTCGCATACAATCGATCGACTTACAAATGAATCACCCAATTATCGCCTCCCTGCTAACAAAATTTCTACAGAAAAGAAAAAAAAATTAAACTCCAGGGACCAAAGGACATGCAATTACACCTCGCGCCTGACACACAAACGAGGTAACGAAGCCATTTAATACCGGCACCATCAGGACACGAAGGCATCGACTAATTACAAAATGATTAAACGAACAGAAACGAGAGTAATTAACGAGATAATTTTTATTTTTATTTTTTTTGTTCATTCGGAGGAAGTTCACTGTGAAGTATATTATACCGAACACATTGGCGAAAGAAGAATCGAGTGTCTAGCGGATGTATTATAATTAACATGACACATTTTAATTGTAAATAAACACCCTGTATATCAGGACGCTGATGGTGGAAGAGCGAAGTGAGAAATGGGGTGAGTTTGGGTGTCGGATGGAATGCTGTGATGGAGAGGACTTTCAACCCCCTAATGGTGTCCTTTCAATGACAGTTTAATCCCCTCGGTATGTGTTAGTTGAGCTCATTGGGATTAGAGTGGGGTATTTAATGAGGTCCATCCGGGAAATTATGATCGGTTGGTGGAGTGAGGAGGGAGCAATGGGAGTAGGGCATTCGTTTCTGCGGTGGTATTAGGCTGATTAAATCGATGGAAGCCAGTCAATTGACGCTAGTGAAGGGGTTATGAATAGTGACAGGGTCTAAGCTGGTTGGAACAATTTAAGTGCTCTGTATCAAACATGATATCAGATGTTTGATAGCAATTATGGAATCGAGTTATAAACTAACTAGCAACCCGTCCTGGCTTCGCGCAGGCAGCACTATATATCTAAAGTTTTTTAGTATTCCAGTAATGGAATACCAGAAAGTGTTAATGAATTTAAAAATAATTTGGGGTAATGCACCGCTTCTTCTACATCTAAAGCGCGGTCAACTAAATAATAGACTTTTGATGATGAATCACATTTGGCAAGAATTGAATCAATAACTTAATAATGACTTGCTTATTTGTCTGTCACAAAATATCCCTTCCCTCAAACCAAATGAATTAGTAGATAAGTTTGCAATATCCGAGTATACCTTCTCAATCATTTCTAAAATATTCGGCACCAAGACAAAAGATATTTCTGAAATTTACCTTCCCAACCCCCCGTAAATTTACCAGTATTACTCTACTTGGAAACATTGCAAGCACTTGAAACATCGGCACAAGTTTAAAAGCAGAGTTAGCAGTTCCTCCGCCATCTAAAAGTTTGGGTTCAATTCCAGACGATCCCACAGCAAAAGCAGTCTTTCCGCTGCCTCCAGTAGCATTCAAAAAGAAAATATTCCCCTTGTTATTGTAGACTAATAACATAATTAAATCAAAAACGATTTTTAGTTTTGAATCACTTCAATAAATCAGTAATGATTATAGTTTTTTCTCGCATGTATTCTGCATGGTTTAATGTTATATAGCTACTTGAAATAAAATTCCACAGAACATACAGTCGAATTTCTCTTCTAAGTCGAAAATCCCTCTTACCCGAATACATTCTTTCCAGTCTTAGTCTACTTTCAAAACCTCTAGGTCGAGTCTTATTTCTTTGGCTAAGAAACAGACAAAAAGAACGTCCCCTCGCAACTTATAGCAAGTACGTACACTCGCATTATCTGACTCTCCCATTGGGGTCCTAGACGATGAACACATTTCGAGAACATTAATTTCGTGTTGATTGAGTGCAAACACGTCGGAGAAAAAGCGTGTGGTTGCCCTTATTGTTGTTTACCTAGGCAAAAAGAGAGAGCATTAGCTTGCAAACACGGCCCTACATGCGAATATCACGAGCGAACATTATCGTTGTCGAGAGTCATCTCTATTCGCATCGCGCATTCACAAATAATCGGCTTTTAATCTGAAAACAGGTATGTATCTGAGATGCATTCTTGCTTCATTTACCGCGTGTATTGGAAGTTTAGGGGAAAAGTCGAGGAAAAAAAACACCACAAACATTTTCACGGCCCCACCTCCGGCGAACGACTGACAATCCTCTTGGAGTACTTCTGTCACGAAAACTTTTCGCAATTCGTCGTTCGGAACCGACATTAAACAGTAGGTCCCCTTCACATGTGTCAAAATTATAACACGCACAACACAGTGAAGGTGTGAAAAAGCTGGTTCTCAACGGGCTGTTACGCCGCCCAATGCAAATATTAGAGTCCAAAATAAAGG
Source organism: Syritta pipiens (assembly GCA_905187475.1). Taxonomy (NCBI): domain Eukaryota; kingdom Metazoa; phylum Arthropoda; class Insecta; order Diptera; family Syrphidae; genus Syritta; species Syritta pipiens. The sequence goes on from LR994571.1 coordinate 70,687,268, forward strand.
ATTTTCAACAACAAAAAAAATATATACATATGAAATCCTCTAACTTGAATTTCCATAACTGCCTCTAACCGGTGAAAATTCGACTTAGAATGATTCGACTGTATGTACTTTGATCAATGTTCCCATAATCGGATGACAGTTGTTGTTGTCTGCGGTACAACATATCTTCAATCATATTTTGCGGTGATTTTGCCACGGCAACAAAGGTTCAGTAATTTTACACAACGAAATTATCAAAGTAAATAAGTGTCCTTGTTATTTTCCTGTAGAACAGAACACGCATCAGATATGTTATTTTCCCATTGGCTATCATATTCCAACAAAAAATACCACGTTCTTTCATCGCTGCCTGTATTTCTAATGTGTACATTTATGTAAACCTATACACACACACATATACATATATCCATTTTTCACATCTCATATGCCTCTATCGGTACAACACCGTTTCCGCGCGATCATCGTCATGCCAGCTGTGTGCAAATTTGAGTTGAGCAAATAGGGGTTGAAATGAACATGGAAAACACCACTGAGACTCGCATCGATTTCAGCCAAAATTTTATAGAGTAAAAAAATCGTTTAATCAGCGATTTCTCGGATTTCACCAACTAATCGATATTTTTATAGCTATTATTTTTTAGTGCTTGCTCCGCGATCTATAAAACTGCGTTTTTAGATTTTCGAAATTCGCATATTCACGTTTTATCGTTTTTGGCCAAAAGCTCCAAAAGTATTGGGGCTAGAATGCTGAAATTAGTTTTTTTTTTAATTTACTCATGGAAGCCGACTTTTTGTAATTTTTCCAGATTTTTTGACAAAGCAGTGTTGAAATTACAGGGCGGATAGGCTTTTCGAATTTTTACAGAACCATAAAATTGGTTATTGTGAGTCTACCTTAAAAGATAGACATATGCCACCGCTGACTTTTTTTTAGAACTTTTTGAGACGATCAATTTCCCAGTACATTACTTTTTCGTATCTTTAACTGTTTAGACAGCGCCCGCCTTAGAAGTTTTCCAGTTCTCGACTTTTTTTACTTATCTCAATTTACCGTTAGCTTGTTGTGCCTAAATGTCTATAAAATGTAGTTCATACCCATAATAGATACCCAACAATACTACTGGTGAAAACCGCATGCAAATCCGTTCAGTAGTTCCTGAGATTAAACTCCCCAAACATTTTTTTCGACTTTGTTTTATAATATTTATAGATACGCACTATAATCAAGTTTGCAAAGCGAAGAGATGTTTCTGGGTTGAATTTAAGTTGCAAGGGCAGTGATTGATGAATGTTTTACTGCTTGTCGATTTGTTGGCTTATCCAATAATGAAACACATGGATGTTTAAATATGGCATTGTAGACTTTAGTATTCTATGAGGACGACGTTACTGTGATGTTTGTGATATTCATAACTCATGGCTTGGGGATGCTTCTTTGGATATGGTAGCAATCTGGACCATCAAATAGGTGAAATTATGGATCGATTCGAGTACAAGGGCATCCTTAAAAGTGTCATGCTTCCTGATGCTGAGGAGGAAATGCCTCTGAAATGGAGGATTCAGCAGGAAAATTACCCAAAAGCAGACCACAAATGTGGTCAAGGAGTAGATTAGGGTACAAAAGATTGATGTTATGGAATGGCATACGAGAAACTATGGAAGATTGTAGTCAGAAAACTGTAAGTCGGAGTTCCAAAAGAACGCTATGCTTTTCCAAGAAGTTAAGTTAGCTTGGAACAGTATTCCGCAGTCAATTATTTTAAATCTTTTTTTTAAAAAGTTTTTCTTAAAAATCATCATGATGGAAAATACGGGTTTTCCAACTAAAAACAATTTGCCTTAGTATAATTTTTAATTTTTGGTATGTAACGACTGACATTAGATAATTGGAAATTTGTTTGGTTCATCATATTTTTTTTTTCGGGCGGCTTGGCTTAGATGGGTAAGTGCGTCGGACTATTAAGGGAGCGTACCTGGGTTCGAATCCAGCCAGGGGAAACAACACCACAAACAATTTTCACGGTCCTTTAGCGAACGACTGCCAATCCTCCTGGAGTACTTCTGTCATGGAAAACCTTCCCAGTTCGCCGTTCGGAGCCGGCAATAAACAGTAGCTGCTCTCTACATGTGTGAAATTATAACGCGCACAACACACTGGAGGCGTGAAAAAGCTATGCTCTGGTCCTGTATGGGTTACACAGATTATTTATTATTTATTTTATATCTTTTTTTACATCGCACTGTGCACTGTTATATTTTTATGTTTTCCTTTTAGTTTAAGACACGAAGAGTTTATGAAAAAGAAACTTTTTAAGATCCGAAAACAGTATAAAGCAAAGCCCAATTGCTTTGATTTTGGCCAATACTATATATTTTGGGACAGATGGCTTATCAGTAAGAATTTATTTGATGATGAGCTGCTGGAAAATGGCAAAAGGTGGTTGATTAGCTTGTCTAACAATATGCTTTTTTATTAGCAATTCTCCTAAAATGATAGTGCTTTATAACTTTTCAATTTAGGGATGCGGATATGAATAAAATGAACGTATGAGACACTGAAATGTTTAAAATACTAAGGCAGAAAATAATAGAACAGCCGCTAATCTTTCTTATAGTGCTGTCATTTGCAATCAGCCTCCTTTGTGACATTCTAATTTAGAATGATCTGTGATTACTTTTGCATGATACCATAGTCGTAACACAACGTTGCCAACTTTTTGAAGATCTCCAGCATCGTTTTTTGAGGTTTCTTGCTTTTTCTCTGTAAAGTGGAAGAGTCATGATTTTTTTCTTGCTAATACCGTAGAGACGGATAAAAGAAAGTCGAAAAAGCCAACGAATTTCTTTCTTTTATCCGTCTTTTGTTATATACCCTGCAGCGCTTCGTTTTATTTTCGCTTTTTTGGTTACTCTCTTGCCAAAAAGAATACATTTACTTCAATCACAAAAAAAAAATTTATTCCATGAAAAGATTCATTAAATTTTTTTCGGCAAATCACAACCACCCCTGTGTGCCAAAAAAAAGCTTTGCACATAAAACTATTTATTATATCTTCGCTTCGAAAACTAAGCAAAAAGACCATGATAGTCTAAGGACCGATGGAAACTTTGATTGTCTCCTTGCAATTAAACAGATGAATAGCTTACGATACGCGATATCATAGCCTCTGTCTGTGCTTAAAAACGATTACTTTTTCCTTCGACTATATTTAAAATAACCGGTTGAACTAAGAAATAAATTCGAAAATTTACACATTTTTAGATCACGATTGAAGGCTAATTTGTTATTGGAGCGTCTATCACAAACTGATGTCTGATTTTTCTAGCGAAGTCTAAAAACAGAAGGCTCAGCGAAGTGTATTATGCGACTCGTAACTTGCCTTAGGTGGTAGAGAGTCTTAAAATTTAATTTGTTTGCTCTGGTTATCTCATTAATTCATAGACGACATTAGCGCCCACTGAAATGATCAGCTTTAATGATGCCTTCAGTTGATTAAAAGTTTTTGAAGTTCTTTCCCGAATTCCAACTCTTCAACTGCCTATAGCTTATGAGACACACGTGGATCAGAAGTCCACGAGTCTTAAAAAGCCCATCTAAGATTTGCATACATCACACACGATGTTTCAACTCCTCCATGACTCACTCACCGGGAAACTAAATTTCAAAAGACATCTTTTTATCCAACAAAAAGTCATCTTTCATAACAACACCGAAACAAATTCAAAAAAATAACAAACACACAAAGCGTGTAATTTCTAAAGCCTCTGCTTATCTCGAAGAAAAAAAGCATTTCAATCAAAAGCAAACAAAATATTTTCCCATAAACGGATTATAAGTGATTTCCCTAAAAAAATGTTCCTACCTCCCAGCCCATGCCTAAACTGTAAGCAGATTTGAAATCATTTCCCAGAATTTTCATTTAATTCGGTCCCAGTCCCCCTACTCAATAAATCTCCGCAAAATAGACTTTCTCTTCCCCCAACCACCGAGAAGGAAGGAAGAAAAGTCATTTTTCGCCGCTGTAAACAAGGACGAGCAAGTTAAAGCCATCACACACACACAAAGGCATTGAAAATTCTTGTGCTCAAATTCAGCTGTCACACACATCAAACATGGACATAATTTAAGGACTCACACACATACGCACACCCAGACAATGGCGCCGGGATAAATTGAAAACTGACACGCATCTGACATGGACAACGAATTAATTTTTCGTATTTCGCTTAACTCCCTGTGCCTTTTTGTAGTGAAAGGCGCACACAGGACACCACGGACAATCGCTGGTCAATGTGGTCAAAATGTGCAAAAAAAACACACATACACCCGCACGGGGGGTCGGGGTTATTGTGCATTCAACTGGGGTTGTTTTGGGGAGGGCGGGTGGATGGTCGTGGTGTTCGGTTTTAGAATTTTATTCGGTTGTTAACATGTCCTGTTCGATGTTGTTCCATCGTTTTTTTTTTTTCTGCCCGGTTGAGCTTCAAATTTTTAGTGCTCATTGTTTTAGGAGCCTGACAGTCGAGTCGGAAGGGAGCGATGGCATCGGCAAATTGTAGGTTTCACACATTGTCCTTCGGTATTGGTGGTTTGGAAAATAACAACAAAAGGGACAGCAAAAGCAATTGGAGGATATGAAGCTTTGAAAAGCCAATTGAACGTGCATCTGGAATTTTGAAAGGACAATTTTTTCATCTACGTGCACTTTTGAGTTTGGTCTTTCATTTCATTCTTTGTAATCAAGTTTATTGTTACATGATTTGGGTGGAGGACACAATGATGTTAGTGGCAACAAGTTTGTCATCTCTGCGGTGTAAGGATGGTAGTGGCTTGGCTTCCAACGCGTTCTTACTTCAGTCAACGATGGAATACTTTTATAGACTACATTTCTTTTCGTGTCATGTCTACTTTGTTGCGAAAACTTCGATAGAAGTTTATTATTTGCCGAATGAGCACGCAGTTGGAATTCATTGTGAAGCTTACGCCCTTTTATTTATCATTACGAGGCTCTACAAAAGAGACGTTCTTTTGTATGAACTAAAGAAGGCTTTATTGTGGTATTTCGTTTCTTTATTGAGAAAAAAATACCTTTGCGTGTAATTTTATTTATTTATTTATTTAATTATTTACTTATTTAAAACTAAATAGAAATTTAAAAAAATAAGAGCTAGTAAATAAAGCCTTGCAACATGAGTCTTCGATTAATGCAATTTTATTATTTTGCAGTGTTTTAATAGGCTTTGGAGTATGACATGGTACCGAGGAACCAAGTCTTACATCATTTTGACGACTCGGTCTAGCTACACGTTTTTATTTTTTTCAAATTTTGTGCACGTAGGCCAAACCTAGGCCCATTGTGCTGCCAACCAATATTCCCATGCCTTCTGTCTTTGGCCATTCCGATGACTTTCGGCTTCAACAAACGAAATCAAAAATTGCAATTCAAAAATAGTTACATGGCAAACATGAATTTCATCTGAAAGACAGATAAATCATCCCGAGCCTTCATCGTAGAGTTGATTCTAATCCGATTAAGACTTCCCCAAAATGGCAATGGAAGTATTTGGTTGGCTTCATGGAAAAATCAAAACCAAAGTAACTCTAGCAGAAGCCCATCTGACCTGTTTTTAATTGTCTTTTCCCAGGAATGCCAGGAAAGAGTCATCAGCACGCACACCCATCGAGCTGTTTTCAAAACCCATACATCCAGAAGGATTACATTTCCCCACCAGAATTTGAATCCCATGCCACTTACAGCCCACAGTTTAAATAACCACCCACCTTAATAGCACATCTCAGGTGTAATAAAAACCATTTACCGCTGGCGCCTACAGAATTTCGAATTTCTGCAAAAACCCATGTGTGTACTTTTCTCCGTCGAATTTCAAATCACTCTCACTTTCCGTTGAATTTTATTCGAAAATGAATCCTGGAGCGAAGAGGGTGGAGGAATGATTTTATGATGCACCCTTTTTGAAATTTTTTTTTTTTTTTTCACCCCATCCTTTCTCAGGTTTCGTGTGCTCCCACCGCAGTCCGGCAACGGCTTAAGGTGTACGGAAAATTCTACCCACGAATGTGTCCTTTTCGATTTTCGACGTGTAAACACGTCGCAGGCATTCAGCTGGGTTGCTGGGGCGATAACGTTTCACAAAAGTGGATGATGAGGATATTTTGGTCTCGTCAATTTGGAAGGGGAGCAAAGTGATAACGTTTTTTTGGTGTTATCAGTTGAGAATATACCAATGACGTTTATGTTGTTAACGTGGTGATGTGAAAATTCAAGTCAAGTGCATAGTAACGAGGTGAGGGAGTTTAGAACGGAAGTAAGGGGGAAACAGGATGTGAACTTTCGCAGTTGAAATCATTCAAAAGGGAATTTTGGTTGTCAATGCTACGGGTATGTATCACTTTGAGCATTTTGAGTGATATGATATTCAGTCGGAGTTGATGGTTTGTGAAAAAAGGAACTTCTGCTCTTCAAGTGGTAAGTAGTGTGCTTGTGGAGTAGTTATTGGACAAATTGGACTCTGCTACTCAGTGTCTGAGTCACGGACTGGGCTCATAAATTACACTGGGAAATACAAAAGAAAAACGTTAGAAGGAACTCCGCAGGGTGGTTTTATGTTATATCAGTCTTTTATGCAGTCTGTTTACAGTTTATTTAATATTTTAAAAGTGTTAGAAACTAAAAATAAGGATAAGATAGGTCCAATAAGGACTTGACAACTTTGAATTTAATTTGTGAATGCACAATTTCTCTAATCATAGAACTGTCATTTTCAATTTATTCACAAAACTCAACATTTTCATCATGGTGAAGTATACGAACGCGCAATGTCTGCAAATTATATAAATTTTCTGCCGATATTCGGAGTCGGTGAACGCAACTTTAAGAGACTTAATTTTTGGCTCAATGGGCTCGTCAATAGCAAAATATGGATTACTGAAAGGGTGAAAATTCACATGTGCTTCATGAATCATGAATTATTGAGCCATTTTTTGTCGTCGACGATAACGATCGTCATGTTACTGTGAATGGCCAACGTTTTCGCGTTATGATTACCGGTTATTTTTGGTTCGAATTGGAAGATATGGACTTGGGCGACATGTGGTTTCAACGGGAAGGCGCCTCAAGCTACACAGATCGACTTATTGAAGAGTAAGTTTATTGAGGGTGTTATCTCAAGATTATCCGCCTCGTTCGTTCGACTTAACGCCTCTAGACTATTTTCTTTGGGGCTACTTTGAATCACTGGTTTATGCCAATAAACCCCCGGGGTTTTGGAAGAGCTCAGACCCAACATTGAACGCAAAATGGAGGCTGTTTCGGCTGAAATTTGTGGCCAAATTGGGTCCAACGAATCGAGTGCTGGAAACTATGTATATAGAAAGATCACACTAAAAATATCTCAATGAACTCAAATAAAACCCCTCCAAGCACATTGCGATAGAGCTGAACCCGGAAATAGAGTGGTAGGATTGGATGGTTTGGCTTGTTTCTTTTTGTTTTTTTTTTTTTGTGAAAAAGGCTTTAACAATGAGTTTTCAGGTTCAAAGTCGTAGCTCAGACACTTACGACATGAGAATCATAAAGAATATCAATCTATGGTTATAAACGTGGGCCACTAACATGGATCTAGTATGAGTGCAGGCTTTATGTACATGCACAATACTCTGACCTAAGAAGTATGAAATTCTTTGAACTCTAAAAGTGCCTACGATCTCATTCTAGGGGAATTATCAGCATTAACACGCCATCAACCACTAAATATGGCGGCTAAGAGCTTTGTGGTGAACAAATCTAACGAGTTTTTGCCTTATAGCAGATAAAGCCACGTAACCACTCAAATCGAACTTCTACGTTAGCGATCAAGAAGGAGGATTCAGACTTATCAGCAATGTCCCGGTCTTCTAATTTCGGTGGATTTTCGGTTCATTCATCATGGTTTTGAAAAATAAGTGTGTTGCTGAACCATAAATAAAAAAAATAAAACATTGTGTACCTTTCTAGCCTCCGAAATGATGTAGAGAGACTACGGGCTACGTGGCTTGATCGGTTAGTGAGTCGGACTGTTAACCGGGTTCAAGTCCAGTCTGAAGAAAGAACACCACAAACATTTAAGCCCCACCTCCAGCCAACGACTGACAATCCTTTCGATATTCGCCCTTCAAAACCAGCAATAAACTGTGGATCCCCACAATCAAAACATTTATGAATGGAACTCGACTTCGTTCATATGGCCACCGCGAGCACGTTTGCAGCAGTCGATTCGTTAAACCCAATTTTCGTTGACTCGGTCACATATTTCGGCCGAAATGTCCGCTTTCGCGTTCAATGTTGGCTCTGAGGTCCTTAATATCGTTGGCTTGTTGGAATAAACCAATGATTTAACGTAGTCCCAAAGAAAATAGTCTAGAGGCGTTAAATCGCATGAACGAGGCGGCCAATCGACTGGCCCATTTCTTGAGATAACACGCTCGACAGACTTACTCTTCAATACGTCGATCGTGTGCTTGTGGCACCATCCTGTTGAAGCCACATGTCGTCCAAGTCCATAAATTCCGATTTGGGCAAAAATAAACGGTATGATATTAGGTTGTCAAATATCTCCCTTCCGCCTTTTTGTCTTTGAATTTTCCGGCTATGTACAAAGCGTTACAAAGCTCGACGCTTGTAAAGAGGATCGTTCCGAAACTACCCCTGTAATTATGAAGAACTTCTCAATTCGTAATGCAACGTCAAGTTCTCTCCACACAGCAACCAAAACAAAACTAACATAATCAACAGCTCAAATTAGACTCCTCAATCTCATCACCACTTCATGCCGCCTCCTTCAAGAGCTGATAACTAAATTTGCACAGCAATACCCTGAGGCCGCAAACTGACGCAGTCGAAGCACGTCGGTCCTCAACCGCAGCTCACATGATTTATTTAAATTTTGTACATTTGCGGGGGTTATTGTTTTGGAATAATGAGGCAATTCAAGTGGCTATTGCAGCTGCTGCACCAGTTGGTATGCGAGTCAACATCTTCCGCCAGGAACGCCAGAAGCCCCCTTCCGAAACGACATGCAAAGGACATGCTGCCCGGACAGCTCCCCTGTCCGACTGCCCGTCAATATTTCATTTTCTTAGACAATGACGAGTTTATTGACACACTTGGTTCAATGTCAATATTGATGTTTATCCGTTGGAATTCTGATGAAAATTTTAAGTTTCCAAGGAACAGAAATTGGATGGCGGACGAAGTCATCTTACAACGGAGGGGATGGCTGCCGACTAGCAGTGAAAGTTTCTGAAACTAATTCCAATAATAGCTGTGGGATGAATGGGGTTTTCCTGGTTGGACCACACAAATTCTATTGATGAAAATAAATTTAATCAAATTTGGAAATTGAAGTCCTGGGAGATGCGTACACTGACGCAACGCTCCTGAGTTGGGAGAGTTTGAGGAGGCGGATGAGAGCTTAAGAAAAATTCAATTTTTGGGAAGGATGAAACTCATCTGACTGGCTATGAACGTCGTAGTTTGTAACGAAACAGGATATGTGTAGGGCGAAGGCAAATATTTTGACTAGATTTTGAGGATAAAGTTGTTATGATGTTAAAGGACTTTAAGGACTTTTGAGGAGTACAGCTTGTGTGCAAGTTTTGTGTAGTACCGCCGTATGTGGACGTTGTGAAGAGAACATCTAGACCATGACCACTTAATATGCATTGGTTTTTGAGAGTAAAGCGCTCATGATGCAATATTTTCTGATTAATTATTTATTGAAAAAACGTAAAAAAATACATCATTCAAAGTATTGTCCCTCGAAAGCGATTACTTTTTACCATCTTTCTGGTAATTTTCGAATACCATCTCTAAAAAATGAGTCCTCTCTAGCATCTATCTAATCATTGAGTCAATCTTCGATTTCTTCAAAAGACCCGACCCGGTATCATTTTGCATCCGTCGAAAAAGCCAGAAGTCGGATGTAGCAAGGCCTGGAGAATACGGCGGGTGGAGTAAGATCACTCATTTTAGCTTTTCCAGGCAGTTTTTAGACCGCTACAGCAACGTGGGGCCGAGCGTTATCATGTGCAAAGTCACCTTGTCATGCATTTCGGTCGTTTCTGGCCGTTTTTCACGCAATGCACAGCTCAAACGTATTAGTCGTAGTCGATAATGTTTCCCACCAATGGTTTCGCCTGGTTTTAGCAGCTCCTAGCATACCGCACCCGTCTGGTCCCATCATAGGTAGAACATGGCCTTTGAACCGTGGATGTTTTTCTTTGACTATGTAGAGTATGATGGAATGGGTTCACCGGGCTCTGCATGATATTTTTTTGTTCTTGGGGCTATCGTAGTATATCCACTTTTCGTCTCCAGTCACGATCCCCTCCTTTGATGTCTTTCAAGAAGCAGTTAAGTGGTTAAAAATCGCCTTTCAACATCTCTCGGTTTCAACTTGTAGGGCACCCTATTTCGTTGCTCTTGAAAAATCCAAATTTCTTCAACCGAAAGGAAATTGTTTGCTGAATCACTCGCAACGATTTAATACAAATCCGGACATTTTCGAAGAGGCAAAAAATGCGCACTAATTATTGCTGATAAATGTCACACCTTTGAAATGAAATAAGTAATCGCTTCCAGGATCAGCCACAACTTGCATCCGCCATCTTTTGTAAACGGACCGAATTAATTTGTATCTCCACTATTTTTTCAACAGTATGTAGTACGTAAGATCGAAATATTGTACGCTTGGGAACCCTACTTAAAGATTTTTAGGATTGGGCAAATCCGACGCTAAAAACAAGGTTTGCCTTCATTCTACTCCCGTTGGCATGTAGATTTTCAAAGTTCTTAGTGCTTTACACAAATAAAACTAAACTAACGTACATAACTGCCCAAATTAGAATCCTAAACAACAACGCCACTTCATGGCACCTCCTCTAAACACAATTATTGCAAGATGAATGTAATTGTAACTGTAAGTTACGTAGACTCAAAGGCAGCAAGCCTGTAAGCTTTGTCACAGGCATTGTTCCTAATGCTTCATGCTACTACTTACTTGTACTTTTCAACTTTAAAAAAAACTGAAAAAAGAAAATCTTGGAAGTTACCTCTTCAAGTTATTGAAGATGTAGATAAACTGCAAAACTTCATGGACTTCTTAGACATCCTTCTACCGAGTTATTCGAATATCATAAAGGACTGAATCTGGATCTCAGTAAACGCTCTTCGCTGAAGCTCGACGTACTATGCCACAACATTTTGCTGAATTCTTAACATCAACCTTTTTTAAGGTGCTCCAAAAGTTTGAACTGAAGAATAATATGACAACAACATATGCGACTTTTTTTTGGTAAAAAATAATAAACGAAAATTTAGAAATGCGTAGGATCTACTTTTTTTCTTTCAAGTGTTAATGTAGCGCTCTTACAATGCAGCATAACTACAAAAAGAAGAACAGGAGCGCGTAGTGTCTTAAATTGATCCATTGAATGGATATTCGTCACTGTTGACAGTTTATGGCAGCAATGTTGATTTAGCGGCATATGTCAAATTTTCTTAATTATTATTAATTTACGTTCGAATGTTTAAATATTTAAAATCAAAATTTATAGCTTTGTTGAATCACTAAACAGTGCGACTATCGCTTGTTATTTTACATTAATTTAAAAGATAATTTATCTTACAATGTAATTAGATCTAAATAAATAAAAAAATAAACAATGAGTGCTCGCTATTGCAAATAATTCAAATGCTGCTGCCATTTGCCGGCAGAAGAGGCGGTTCTTTAAAGTCGTCTGTCCAACGTTTAAGGACCAAACGCATGACGACTGGTTTGGAAACAATCGATTAAAACTAGTACTTCACATAGACCGAGGACATCGTTGTTGGTAATAATAAGGATGAATACGCGAGGACGCCGACTGCCCGGCGTGTAGTCCTTCTTTTGCAGATTTCAATGTGATGGATTTTAGATCGGTACTCGTGGTTCGCTGAAATGCCACGAAACGTTTAGAAAGATAATGACCTTTTTGGTATGGATGGCCATTGGACGAAAAGCCAAATTGCAGAAAATGGGACGATGTCAACTTATACGTGACTCACCAGGCTGCAACGCACTTGCGAAGAGTTCGTTTTTGTTACGGATATTGGGAATACATGTGACTGAGCTTCGAAAGCTAAGTTGATCGAGTGACAATGAAATTCTCCGTGGACCCAATTAACAACAGGACGATGAACGATACGGATGTGGGCATGTGGATCCATCCGAATGGCACTACGTGCTATAGGGCGAAAGTCATAAAGTGTTATTGAAAGAAACAATTGAAAACGAGTTTCATCTTTGGGGTCTTGAATCGACGTTAGGCTCTTGGCGTAGACCTTATCTTTGACGTAGCCCCAAAGGAAGAAGTCGCAAGGTGTTAAATCACAAGATCTCGGTGGCCAATTGTGATCACCCCTTCGAGAGACAACACAGTCCGAAGGCTTTTCCCAGAAAAGACCGATGGTGCCTTTGCTTGTGTGGCACGTAGAGCCGTCTTGCTGAAAGTATACGCTGTCCAGATCAATACCATCCAATTCCGGCCATACAAAACAATTAATTATCTCTCGATAGCGCAAGCCATTCACCGTAGCTGTTGCTCCAGCCTCATTTTCATTCAAATAAGAAACAGTGACACGTTGAGGATGGAGAGGCTTTTCAAGAATAAATCTTGGGTATTCCGAGCTCCAGATGCTACAATTTTGCTAATTGACGTAGCCACCGAGGTGGAAATCTGCCTCATCAGTAAATATCATTTTTTCAATGAAATTCCGGATCATTTTCATGCATTTCAAAGACCCAATCAGTAAAGACACGACGTCGTTGATGATCGACCGGCTTGAGTTCTTGTGTTAACTGAACTTTATAAGCCTTAAAAACCAAGTATTTAAGCAAAAAAACGATGTAATGACGTTTAGGGAATGCCCAATTCCAAAGAGCGACGAGGAATGGACAAACCTGGGTTTTCTTCAACACTTTGGGCTACAGGAACAATATTCTCAATTTTTCCTGAGCCACGGGTTTTATTCTTCACATCACTAACTTGTCCCAACAGTTCCAATTTTACCACCAATTTCTGTATTACGGTCCGATAAGGTGCTTCACGACGACCCAAAAATGTTTCAGTCTTACGAAACATCTCTGCCAAATTTTCACCATGTATATAATGAATTTTAATAGTTTCATTTTTATTAATGGCGTAGTCTCTACTGGTCAAATGCCAGAAAATTATAGCTTTAAAAGTGACTTCTACCAAAATAGCGGGCTATTCAAAATAACACCTCTTATTGGAAAACCCTAAAATCAAAGAATTCCATCGCACTACCCGTCGTAAAGCGCCCTGCGTGCTTTTAGAAAATGTTTGCTTAAAAACTAATTCCATTTCGTTATTCGTTAGTAGAAGTAACACACAAAATCAACAACTGAGTTCAATGAGTTTATTCAGCTGCAGTCTCACTCACTGAATCTTTTTTTTCCAACAGACGAAGGAAATCCCGCCTCCTCAATTTACTCGCATAAAACTTTTCCGTCATTAGCACAGCACTTTCGGCTAATAATGTCTTCGTCGACGTCCTTGTCGTCGTGCTCATTACATTAAAAGATAAAGTGCTCTCCACACGTGAAATTTTCGACACTCTTACTCGTTATCATCCCCCATAACCAAATTGGCCCTCGAAAAGCTTCCATTTCTTTCTTCAAGATCCAGTAAGACATCTGAAGCGACGTTGAGTTATTATACGTCATTTCAGAAAAAGGAAAAAATTCCTCTCATCATCTCTCAAAACGCAAATGCATCTCAAAATTATTTCCCTCTCCAGTGATGCTGTCGTTACGAATTCAAACATCGCTCCAACGTTGCCCCGCCTTTCCGGCAGGAAGTGAGTAGAATTCCCTGCGACCTCCCATGCGCCCGCCCGAGAGCGGAGGTTTCATTCAAATTTAATCAGCTTCCCCTGAGACGTGGGACACCTTTACAGGTGCATTTTCGTTATTACTTTTCCACAATGCTTAACAATCTGCGGCATGGCTGGGGGTGGGTGTGGCGCAATCACAACACGCACCTGTCGAGGACACAAAAGCAAGTGGGCGTGGGTGAGATGCACGGTTGCTCCTTTTGCTCCCTTCCGTGCCGCATAGAAGGACAATAAGATCAGTTTTTGGTATCCTTGTTACGTCGTGCTACAGGTTACGAGCCGCGTATGTTCTTACGAACAAAGCAAGGTGGCCAGCAGACGTTGCGTAACAAAGCTGAATATGTCCGAAATGGTACCTGGATTAGAGACGGGGTGGGTAGGTACTGCCACATGCTTCGGGACGTGAAATGGACCAGCGCGTTTGAATAAAGCAGCCATAAATATGCAGGCAACGCGAACAAGACCGGCATGCGGAAATTACGTGGAAGAATAATTCAACCGGGCAACGTCGTCGAATATGCAATGTGTACTTTGAGGGCATGGTGGTGACTAATTAGCCCAATGAATTTGGGAAATTCAAGCAAATTCAAAATTTTGAAGTTAGTTTCAGGCGTGATTAGAGAATCTGCCGACCGGTGCAGGGCACAAAGAGATTGATTTGAAGCAGGCAGAGCGATTGTGGGAAGCTTACAAATTATGGTCCATTTGTTCAGTAGGGACCAGGTTGTTAAAGAGGAGAACATTATGTTTGTGAAGAAAAGAGCTCCTTCGATCTCAGAATAGATTTCGACAGGCAAGCATACAAATTTATGACTTGTTAGTATTTTAAGCCTCTAAAAGACCTCCAGAGATCAATAAGTCTTCATTAATAGTTTTTCTTTAGTTACTATAAAACATAACAGCTGTCAAGGGTATCAAGGATAACCAGCAACCGAAACATTCAGTGAGGCTTACCACTCCATCATGCGTCAATTAAAGCATGCCAAACATGTCAAAGGTACTCAATTTACTATCGATCATCATTTAATCAGTTTTAAATACGTACCGCGAAATTCGTCATTCGCCATTCCGGTTAAAGTGCGCAGGCTATTCGTCGCAATTTCAAAAATTTGAAAGTGAGTACATTTGCTTAGAATTTAGGCCAACAACCAGACATTTGTGCCAATGAAAGAACACACATGCGCCATAGTTGCCAGCTTTGAATATGACCGAAAAGTGTCAATTTTCCTATCAGTTTGCTTTGGCACATAGAGCCAAGCAGAGAACGAAAGCCTATCCCTACATTCGTGAAAGATTTTACGAAGCCCGACGACCACAGTGAAGACTGTTCGCAGAATTGATCACTGGAAAACTTGGCTGGAGATCCGGATATCGTTCAAAAATTATTTTCTCGAAAGATTTCGATTTTCACTCCAAGCTATGCCTACAAACATTGCCAACATAAACCAAAAATAAGTCATTTAGTGCACAAATAAATTAACTCCATAAAATGAAAAGATGTACACTGTTGCTAAAATAAATTACTTGTTTTTCAATGACTAACAAACATTTTGTCCTTTAATGTTGTTACCCTTCATTGTTAAGTATAAAAAGATATATATGATATATATGATATTAAGTGCTTTGACACTTAAATTTAAGATTTTTCAAAAATTTGAGTTAGTCAGTCTGTGCGGCTAAAATATCAGTGCATCAACAAAGGCTTTGTAGGCTTTATTGGACCTTATATTTTTTAAATGGGGTAGGAGATCTCAAGTATCACCGTCCAAAGGATAAAAATCTCGAAGTTTTTTTTGGTGAGTGAATATAATTGGCCACAGCGATAGTGTGACTTAAGAAAACCCAATTAATGGTCAGGAACTACATCAAGCGCTAAGTCTAAGCTAACAAGCGGATCACAGTTCGAAGCACTGCCAGTAAATCTGAGGCGACCATTTAAATAAAGTGCGGATGGAATAGCACACTTTGAATGTAGCTTAGAAATAAACTTAGAATACATTTTACATTTCTCACCGTTGTTATTTTTTTTTTTTTTTTTTTGTTTGCTTCACTCAACTCTGACCATCAACATCCTATTCACGGCAACCTGTGAACTTGCAGTCCTTCTAAGCCTCCTTGAACCATCAGCTTCTAATCGCATTCTAATGACTCAAACAATGTTTGAACGTAATTAATGTTTTTGTGTTTTTTAAGAAAGGGACTTCATAACTTAACTCGTTAGAAAATAATGGCATCCTTTTCAAGGCTTAATTTAATGCCACTTCATGGGTGACTAGTTGTAATGATTGGTTGACATTCAACTGCAGGGTGTCCCTTTTTTCTGCTTCTGTCAAAGGGTAAAGGAATAAAGGAAAAGGAAAAGAGCCGCAAGTCATGCGTAGGTTATTATTTTTGTGCATGATTTCACAACCAATGGGGATGTTGGTGAATGGCTAATTGTTTATTGAATTGAGCAGCCTTTAATATTGGGATTTTAAAGGGTTTAGGAGATCATTAGAACGAAGTTTAGGGTTATTTATCAATCAAACAAAAAAAAATTCCCCAACCATTTTTCTTAAGACATTTATATTTTAACACGTTGACTGCCATGGGGGTCACCGGTGACCGGTACTAAGTTTTTTCGTAAATAGCGTGGCATTCAATGTGTTAAGTGTTGCATACCACTTCAATAAAAATATAAAAAATAAATTTTAAACCACTGAAAAACATCAGAATATATTTTTAATATTTTAACTGCGCCAATAGTCTCCGCAGCTGGGCTTCATAATCTGTATATTATTTAAATTACATGTTAATAAATGATAATAATAACAATAATATCTTAATTTCTTTGAATTTTCAAAATAAAGAAAGAAAACGAAAAATAACATAATAAGACGAAGTTGGTGTATAAGTAGGCATCACACAATACTTAAGTTAACAACGGACCATCGGCAGCTGTAGAACTTTGTATCGTAAAGTAATTAAAACGAAGGACATGCTCTCCTGGCTCAAGAAGTGACTCTGCTACTTCACGGAATATAAATGAAACTTCAACTTTCGTTAGAAGTACTTTACTCGAGTGGTTTACGCAACGGAAACAAACCATAAATATCGTTAAGTGATTATTTTCTCTACGTTTTTTTTAGGAAATTGAAAACTTTGTTTTAAATTACATAAATGACACAATTGAGAATAGGAATTGAATTAATTTTATAGTGGACGGAGGGCGGATGTAAAAAAACGATGGAGAGAATAGTTTGGCAACAACTTTTGGCGATGGCAACCAGCCGTGAACTTCTATATCTTTCGGTAAAATATTATTTCGATTCGTTGTTGCCAACTTCAGTTCCTACGGTGGCAGTAGTAAATCTCTACAGCGAAACTAACTTCTCTCTCTAGTCGAAGATTTTTGACAGCAAGAAGTATAGACGGACGCACAGACAACGAACAAACAAGCAGATACCATCAAAACAAGATCATAAAGAAATTCTCATATGAGGAATTTCTATTACACTCTCAAACTGTAATTACATGCATCGTAGAAACAATGGCGCGGCAATGATCGACTCGGAACCGTATCCTTGCAATGGCCACATTCATAAAGTTTCAGTGTGTTCAGGAAGCGAGAACCCTGTGCCAATGGTAGACTAAAAAATTGAATTATACATAGTTTCTGAGCTCGTTTCACCTCCTTTCATATGAATTTCTATGTTTCCTTCATTTGTGCAGCGGGCTTGGATGGAATGGAAACAGTTTCTGAAACAAAAAACTTGAATTTGTTTTAGTTTAACAATTTTTCGTGGGATGCTAGCGGGAAAATGAAAAAGTTTTCAAGTCCATCGTGCACTCTGGTATTAAGTTTAATTTATGTGTAGAGTTTTTTATGGTCACACTTTTATGGGTGATGAAACTGCGTTTTTAGAAAAGGGTCTATAAATCTGCTTGCGGCCAACGAGAAAAGAATAGTGGAGAATAACCGGCTGTCGGAAATGCTTACATAGAAAACAAATAGGAAGGTTAACTTGATCACATAGAGAACAAATAGGCAGGTAAACTTGATCGGTGCTTAAACACAGGACAGTAAAGAGTTTAAGAAACAGACATGAACGGCTTCTAAATACTTTCAATGAGTCTTTTGAAAACGATGACAGGACATTCAAAGAAAGTGATCCTAAGAGTTCAAATGAAGGCGAAAAAAAAATTATGAAGATTTCTTTCAAATGATCGTCTATTAATCTCTTGTTTAGTAAAAATAATAATAATAATTATATATTAATCTTTTGACAGGAATCCAAAGCAGCTTCAAAATCGTCTATGACTCCTTAAAATTAATTAAATGCCACTCCAACCCTTTTTTAAGGTCAAGAAAAGAACTGTTTCCATACGAAAATACCGGTGATGAAGTGATAATCGACGGGAAAAAGTTTGGGTGCATCGACCAGAGCACCAACATTGAAATTTTGAACATCATTCAGTCTAACACATCACACACATCTCATCCAAAACAATTGTCTCGCCGAGTCATTAAAAAAAAAAAACAACGCAAACTCCTTTTTAGGTCAAACCAATTTCGCGCAGTCGGGCTTCATAAACAATTTCTCTCGCAATAAATCTCATTCCAGAATCTTCTCAGCCGCAAAACGGCCATTTCCGATCAACAAGCAGAAACACAAACATGGAAAACAGCGACTAACCACTTTGAGAATGGGCAAGGTTCCCGCGTGGCAAAGGGACTAAAACGCCGCTTCAAATCACACAGGACTCAGAGAGACATTAAACTTTCGTACAAACACCCTTGGAAGACCCCATCCAAGGACAACAACTTGCGCTACGCTTCGTCAATCAAAAAGCTTTTTTTTTTTCATATCGCAAAATTGCCACAAAAGTGAACCAATAAAAGAAAGCAGTCGAGTGTGTTTTTCTTTTTTTTGTTTTCCTTGACTGTGTTTACAAAAACATAAAAAAATTCTTTTAATTTGACTTTTGTGTGGAAAATGATATTCGAAAATTCATTCAACGGTGGATGTGGTTTCCTTTTTCATCTGATACGTCAGCCACATGCATACGAAAAGTTTTTTAATTCCTTTTTTTTTGTTTACGTGATAATTGTGCGTGGTACTGACACGTGCAATTCGTAGAAGCAATTAGTTGCACGGAAAAGTTTGGAACAACTGCGTTTGACTTCCGCGAAGAACAAAAAGAAAATCAAATTTTCCGCCAAATTTCAGTCTGTATTTTCTTTTTTAGTGAACTTTGAGCGTTAAATTGTCTACTGCTTGGGTTCTCGAAATTCGACATCAAATAGAAGTTGTTTGCTTTGTGCAGGAAGTCGAGTGTGTAAATACTAGTTACACATTTTTGGAAAAACGACCGCGGTTGGTTTTCTTTGAGCGCGTTTTCTTTCGGACGACTGTTGAGCTCTCAGAACCTCGATGCATCGAAGCGTTCTTCGTGTAGGGAGTGCTCTTTTGTTTGCTTTTGAGGGTTATGTGCACAGAACGTGGTTCGGTGAACAGGAAGTAGGTCGAATGTTCAGGCGAATGAGCCAGAAATGTAAAGTAAACTGTCGAAATTGCAAAGAAGTCTGTAACGACATTATTAAAATGTTTTGGATGTCGGCTATGGCCTCTTAAAAAACTTGTTGATTGCTTTCGTGGCCATGAAGTCATCGCCAGACAAATACGCTGACGTAGACGTCTACCTCTTAAGGCAACGCTTAAACAAAAAAGGGAATAGTAAATGAAAGCCTTTGGCTTTTCTATTTCGCAATTTTCACTCCAAAAATAACAAATTAAGGAGACTAATAGAATACTTGTTTTCATATTAAACCACCTCTTTTGAACAGCTTTCCATGCAAAGCCCTCGGTTGTCTTCAGTTAGAGCGCTTGTCACGTCCAATAGACTTAAAGGATAATGGAAATTGGTCCGAACAGGAGCAGTTGTGATTAGCAAGTTACTGTATTTCATGACGTTTTATTTAATGGATTATGGCACAACAGATGTGAAGTCAAAAAGTTAAGCAACTACAGTCGACTCCTTCTAAGTCGAATTTCCCTCTAACACGAATTTTTTCGCAATATTTTGGCATTCCCCTTCTCATTTTGCCATACAAAAACCATCCTCTAAGTCGAACTCCCTCTATCTCGAACTAATTTTGATATCCCGTGAAAATTCGACTTAGAGGGATTCAACTGTTATTAGAAAATTATCACAAAGTCGTCATGATCTTCTAACTCAAAAACTTGCTAAGACATGAGTCTTCCAATAAATCCTCCTTAATCTAATTAAGTAGCATTGAAGAAAGAGATTTGTCCGAAGCTTCTGCTTTCAGAAGGGACGAACAAATGAGCCTTCGACAAACAGATCGGGAGACGAATGACGAATTTCTAAATATTTAACCGACCACGAAAGGAGGATTAAAGCAACATTTTAAAGAATGCAGAAGATCCTGTCATATTTCCTTATGTAGTTATTTATAAACAAAATTTAAACAAAAAGATTGAAATCGTAAGCGTACGTTTTAAAGGATCGTTTACTTCAACTGATTTCACTTTAAGAGTTTAAAATTTTCCCATAACCATTCAAAAGGATTGAGACCATTTGTTTACTGTAGCGTTCAATTGATTGCAATCTTTTGACATTTGCTGTGCAATCTTTAAAAGTCCTTGCACTTTTTCGCATTCCTCCCTCAGAATATCCAAAATGTTAGGATTAAAAACAAATTATTCAACAGTCTTTTGTCGCTTCAATTTTATCTCGACTGAAGTAATGAAATTTTTCACATCTTTATCTTTCGCAAGAAGATGACCGTCCGCTGAAGTGTAAGCAAAATCCACTCTCTAAAAAAGAGGAGAAAAAATACTCTCCTAGCTACGATTATTTGAGCAGTTAAGCTCGTTACGATATTTTTATCACTCTCTGCTGATATTGGATAAGTTGAGGAAAGGACACTAAACCACGAGGATGGGTGTTTGTTTTTTAAATGAAACTAAATGGTATAACCATAGAGGAGCCAGAAATGAGTGTTACAGAGATTCGAGAAAAACTACCTAAAAAAAGAAAACAATTGTAATTTGTATTTGAAGTTTCAATAGGAATTAATTGGCCTGTTTGAATTAAGTACTATAAATCAATTTGAATTATGTTGTACTAACCAATAAACTTGATGGCAATGAAACTGCTGTTCCTGAAAAAAGAAATAAATAAACTGATTAAAGAAAATATTGTGTGAAAAATTAGAGAGAGGTTTATGAAAGAAATTTATGAAAGTTAAATAAAGTACTAGCATCTGTGTTGCAGCATGCTTTATATTTTGCATATGTGTACAAACCTTATATTTAAATATTTTATTTCCCTCTTATATCCTTAAAGAAACAATGTGAAGAATTTTTCTAACTCCATTTTCTATTAAAGCCAAATCTCTAAGACGTTAAAGACGAATTTCAGAGGTGTGCTACAGCAGGAATAACGCTCATCTCGACCAACTCTGTTCCTGATCACCACGAGCTCAGCGTGATTTGACGGCAAATGATTGCAAATGATTTTTGTACATTAACATTATAGCGATCAATCACATGTTTACATATGGAGTGAATGTTTTAAAAGCAAATTTAATATGTCAACTATGCCATAGCTTGAAATCACGCGAATGCTCGCTGTGCGACGCGAATTCGCTTGACCATAAACGCAGCGTTATATAAATAAGTATTGTAGATAAGATCCAATATAGATATACAAGCTTCTTTTTTCCACTATGGTTTCTGGTTGTTTTTTGAGTTTTCGTCAGTCAACAGCATCAGTTTTACCAGTGAATAGACTAAGCAGCAGCACTATTTAATTTCGTTTTTAGAATTCCAAAGTCGATGTCTCAGCGCAGCTCAAAGTATGTGCAAATCTAAGGCGTAAAGTCACCGACTAAAACGCAACGCGTGTATAATTCTTGACCGCTTTATTATCTTCGTTTTATTTTTACAAAATTACCCCTTACAGAAAGTACTTAGCATAGAAAACGCTAACTTAACTAAAGTATGATCTTTCCATATCATACGATTATTTCTAACGTAATTTAAAATGATTGTGTGAGTGCATGTAAAGTGAGTACCGGGTGCTACGATTTTGTATTTAATCTATTATTGTTTCTTTAGAAAATTATCTCCTACCAGACTTAGTTTAAGATCCTTTTCGAATGAAAATTACCTCTCTAATATACAACAACTCTAGACTTCAGCTAAAAATTTGCTTCTTCCATTTGTTCAATTTTGACTTAGAAACTTGGTTAGCAAGCTCAGCAGATAATTGCTGTAACGCGCACTGACAACAAACATTGTTAAAACTATTACCCACCTTCCACCACCTGGCCACTTTCTAAAGCTTTTAACATAAAATCCATTAACTTTTAAGGCTGACCCCAAACCAATCACCACTGATGGAAAATTCCATTTTCAAATATCCTCACGGCATTAATGCCCTCAGGGCATTTTAACATCCCCACAGCATCAAAAAAGTTGCAGACTAATTTTGTCTGCATGTCCAGTGGCATCATTTCCATGCCACAATCGCCCACCACAACAATCGCCATCAATTATTCAGCTATTTAGCTTCATCCACAATTCTGCAGCCAAATGCGACTAATTTCGAAAATTACTTGCGTTGTCGAACGGCAAATAAAAGCATTTTCAAAATTAGTCCCGCACGAATAAAGTTCGGCACACCAGCTCGGTGAATTGCAATCAGCACCGTTGTGCTTCGAAATATGGAACCACCCCTTCGCCCGGTGGGCTAATGGTGCATGTGAAGTGCTTTTGTTGCATGAAAAGCACTGGAAACGAACTCGACCTCATTCGACGAAATCGCCAGAGCGAAACAAAACGGAAAATCTCATTACCGCTGACGATTTATGCGCTCCCAGCAACCAGTCGGTAACTAACTCTGCCCCAAAACCGCTCACAATGCTAATTTGAAACTGGACATCAGAAAGGCCGACTGGCCGGAGGTGGCCCACCTCGAAAATGTTCGAAGTAATGGACTCCGCGGAGTTCCGCGGTCGACTTGTTTTTCAAAAACACAATTACAGAGCTGCAATAGGGACCGGGAAATAGGTCAGAAGTTGAAAGATATTCGAATGTCGGTTTTAACGTTTCTATGAATGAATAGTATCTACATAGTATCCTCTCATTTTGATTTCCAAGTTTTTTGGATTGATGTCAATGTTGGGAATTGGTTCATAACTCAAAGCAACTGACCATCATTTTTATCTTTTCACTGAGATACAGACACTTGATCGGTCGTTAAAGTTTCAAATGGCAGCCTTTTTGATACCTTTATGAGTTTTGTTTGGGTCTTTGTGAGTGCGCATCTTCTCATAGCAAAATAAAATGTAAATCAGATTACTTTGGTCGGCCAGTGGCGTGGAAGAAATCAACCTGTGGAATAGTCAAGATTCATTCTTATTCAACAGGGTAAAGCCAGTTTTTCATTATTTTTATTCAATTTAAATTTTAATAGCAACTTATTTTCTGGTATTTGCAAATGGAAGTTTTAATATTGCTCTAATTTCTTTGACGTTAAGCTCTGAACTGCGCAAAATTTGCTATATTTACGTACATTTATCGCTTTAAAAATATTTTGTTCACTAGTTTGAGTTAAGCATTCGAACATTCGACAACGAAATTTCTTTCGCTAGTCAATTACTTGTAAAGAAAGTTCAACTTTTTTTTTCTCTAAAAATGTGACTAGTTTCATAGAAGAGGAAAATTGAAAAGCGAAGCTGTTTATTTTAACAACATCGTAGCTTAACTTAACTTATATTTCTGAAATTCTTCAAATTCTGGCAAAACCTTATGTAGTGTTCTTAACAATATTATGCAATTGAAAATAGTTTGAATGCAATTTAACGAATGGATAGCTTATCTACTGTCAAAAACCACTAACCCCATAAGCATTCAGTCTAATTTTCGAAGCAGTTGCTTGATTTCATATTTGAAATAACAATACTTTGGTAAGTTTTGAGCGCAAAGGCGTATTTTGAGCACCCTTGGTTATACCTGGCAAAGTAAAGAAACCATGTAAGTTATTCGAAAAACTTTTGTCAACTAAATTAATGAGAATTTTTTGACTTTCACACAATCAGGCACAGCAGATATGGATTTCATAGAATATATGAACATTTTGAAGGCAATATACTAAATGGAGAACAAATGGACATAGCGTACGAAGTTCTCAAGACTAAACATTTTTAGCACTTAAAGGTTTGTTGAAAGATGTTAAGACGATAATAAATGAAAACTTAAATATTTTGACGAGCATTTTTTTTATTTTTTGCTTAGAGGACGGAACAGGCACGTTCTGTTCCAAGTCGTGTGAGACTTTCACCCACTAAAACCACATCTTGACCTCTTCTCCTGGACACCATCCACTCTGGATCTGCTTTCGTTTTACTTCAGAGTTAAGTCGTTTTTTCCCCCAAAGGGACCGGCTTTCTCATTGTCTTCATTGGTTTATTTAATTAATCTTGCCGGTAAGGCTGTAATCGTTCTTCAATTGGGGGGATATTATCTCCTTCCTCTCTCCTTTTGTTTCTTAGCACTATTTTGGTCCAGAGGCTGCTGCTGCTGCTGGATAACATCTTTCCGACAATGTGTAATGTATCAGGCGATATGCTGCCTATCTCCCACCGCTGCGCTGCCCACCTGCTGCATTCGAAGAAGGAATGGTAGGCGTCGTCTTCTTCGGAGTCTCCGTACTGGCAGGCAGAACTCTCTTTTCTGCCCATCTTGCAGAGGTACCTGTTGAATGCCCTATGTACAGATAGCAGTTGTGTGACAATGAAGTTACCCAACGGCAATTCGCCCATGCAGCAACATTTCTCATCAGCCACGCTGTCCATCTTCCCTTGGTTTCGGCGTCCCATCTTGCTTGCCACCGCTTCCTCGTTCGTTCTTTTGCAACTGCTACTGCCGTTGAGCTCCATGCTTCCACCTTATGGTCGTAGACGTACTCTCGTTCCGCAGCCAGCAGATTGATAGGGGTCACTCCTGCGATGACGAGAACACAGAATTTTCTATTCGGAATAAAATAATCGTTTGAAGATACTGTTTAAGAAGTATCTTAATATGTTCTTGTTGTTGTTAATCAGTTGAATGCTTCAGTTCGGCTTGTCTTAGCACTTTTCATTTGCTTTCCAATTGATTTGGTTTTTCTCTGAACTCCATTTGGGAGACAAAGTCGCCCAATCGCAATTTTACTATTATGTTGGAATCATGTTAATCATTTCTACGACTGCAGACTTGGAAATAACAAAAAAAATAATGTCTCCTGATCATTTTTAAGACAACAAACACTTTGTGACCAAAACTCCCTAGTCTCATTTTGTAGACCATTGGGGTAGTTTGACATCGTCGCATATACTATAATTTTGGGCATTCCTGCCTAAAATGGAATTCTTCCAAACGCTCCGCAATCCAGTCAGTTGCACTGCCAATATGCCATGTAACGAAGAAAAAGTTATAAAATTAATTCCTGCGAAACACACATTTTTGTGCGTGTCAAGATACCAACTACGTCGACTTCTTTTGAACACTTTCATGGACAAGAGTGATATTCGCAACATTTCTGAGTGACATACATGTGCTAGTCGATTGTTTAAAAAACAATTTTCTTATACTTGAACTGGGGACCAAAATATTAAAGACTCGACTGTGATAAGCCAGCCCGTGCGTCGTAAAGTTGTTACAAATTCGTATAAATGAATCGTTTGTTTATTTCGATCAATCGTTTTACTTGCTGAAAAATAAACCACGGACAGGAAACGAAAATAAACCACGGATACAAAGTCTCCAAAACTCTTAAACATCTACTGTGTAAGTCAAAAATGTATATAAACTATATTTGATATGTCTTCCAATGTCTATACTCATTCCTAAAAAAATCATTTATGACTCTGTAGCGATAAAAACTTAAAGAGCTTGGGTCATATTAGAATTTATGTGTAATAAATCACGAGCGGACCTCAATTATCGACCCAAACGGCAACATAAATAACCCAATGTATTCAAATTATACAGAAAACTATCCGATACTTTGTCATCGGCCAGCTTCGTGTCTTCGACAGGACCTAGATTCCACACCGGCCGCTCCTGTGTCGATAAATTTACCAAAGCCAAACAATAATGAAAATTCCCAGCTCGCAAATTGTCCGTGACATTTGCCAACCGCAGGCGTAGTTTCAGTGCCACAACAGCGACTAACATGGAAAAATAACAACCTCGGGCCTGCGGAAAATAGACTGCCGTAGGTGTTTCACCAAAAATCATCATTTACCGTCAATCTGTGTTGCTGTGGGAGTTGTAGTGCTGCTGGTATTTTATGTCCTCTGCGACAAGACTTTTAATGTCCAGCGACCTGTTGGAATCTCTAAGGTTCATGATTTTAATGATGAACAGGAAAAAGGTCCACAATAGCTCATTTACAACTTGTGACGTTAGCTTTTAGAACCAAACACGTAGTTCGACAGCTTCGAGTGGCTTCTAACTGCCACCCAAGTGTGGGATTTCCCAAAAACAAAGTTCATGAAATCAGTTAATGAGCATTTTAAGTTATTGAGTTCTCATAGTTTGCTGTCCAAAAATTCTTTGCAAAGCTGGGTTCATTTTCGTCCGAAAATACACGCAACTTATCATCACATTACATCAGTTTTTCCGACTGCCCGGGAAAACACGTTACTAAGCACAAGTTTCCACTTCCATTGGTTCGTTTCAAATGCAAATGCGACTATAAATGGAAAGCAATGAAATTGGTTATGTTTGTTTATTGTTTCCTGAATATAATCGACCGTATGAAGCCGGTTTGGCTCACTTCCCGAGACGATGGGGGCTGGCCGGATTTCTAATGTCACGTGAGCTGAACACAGAAGTTTTACTGCCGCACTTCCCGGATCTCAACTGCGGCGCACACATATTTCATTTTAATCTAATGGTTCAATTTCCTTCTTAAAAAAAACAGAAAAGAAACTCATATTTAGATTCTTGAAAATATAAACAAGGATGACACTGGTGGCAGGACACTCATCAAAAAAACATTTTAAAAGTGAATTCTGAGAAAAATTATTTTCAAAAATTTGCATCTTTTCACTAAATTATTGCAAATTGATTTGAAGATTTTGTTGCCAATGTGTTTATTATTTTTTTTATTTAGATTTTAAGTCAAAATGGTCAAAAATTTTAAGTCAAAATGGTCAAAAATTTTGATGCTATTTTATTTTGCAGAAACTTTTTGGAAAGCAAAATGTTAGTAATGTCTAAGAAAATCAAGAATGTTTTATTTTTACCAGATTGAGTTTAATGTTTTGTCAATCAATTTACAACGAAATTGTAAGACACTTTGGACGAAGGCAAAATTCTTAAGTCCGTCGTAAAAAGAATACAAAATTTTAAGCTTTCAACTAAACATTTTCATGCAGGGCTTACCAAGACACACAATAGTTAAGCCGGTCAATGCACAGATTGACAAACTCCACTCTTTGAAAAATCTTAAATTTAAATGTCAAAGCACTTGGTATTGTCATCATTTTTTTTCTTATAATAACTTTCCTGAATAATAAAGATTACACCATAAAACGACAACTATTTGAAAAAAACGTTGTGTTTTTCTGAACTTTTTGCTTTATGGAGTTAATCCATCTGTGCACTGAACGGCTCAATTATCGCATTACTATAATTCCTTTCAAATTTGATTCCATTCAGATCGTAGTGAATTGTTTTAGAGGATATATGTCCTTTTTTAGCTTCTTAAATTTTTGTTCGAAATATTCAAAGACTTCAATGCCACGAAGTGTTTTTATTGACATTAAAGTGCAAAAAAGATTAGTACTGATAAACTGAAATAATGCTTAATTTTCTTAGAGAGTGAACGAATGTGTGAAAATATTGGTTTCATTCTTAACAAAGTAACATATCAAAGTGATGGCTACGTTTCGGTAAACGTTGAACTTTTCCGTTTAAAAGCATCCAATTTTTGCTCCACGAGCTTTAACTATGCTCCATCATATGCGGCAAATGCTTTTACCCGCCAAAGTAAACACTTTCATTAAGTCCCACCGTAAATCAAAAAACCAATACCGACTGAAAATCATTAAACAAACCCACGACGCGTTTTATTTAGCTAATTGAAAACCGATATAAAAACTGAGCTCAATGCACCACCCAACCCGCTCAATTTAATTCACCAGAATGCCATTTAATTAAAGAAAAAAAGACCAATCGCCATTAAATTTTCAAATATCCTACGCAACTTCGTCGCACCCTATTAAATTGCACCGCCGATCGCAATCGATAGCTTGATGTTGGAAGCAATCGAATTATTCACTCGACAGGAAAACTATTAGCGAATTTATGCCCTCAATCCTGCGGAGCGAGTTCATTATTCATCGCGGTTGTCTAGACCCATAAACTAATGAAAACGGGGTATCGTTAGCACGGCCTATATACTGCGGCAGAGTCCTGGCGAATGTGCGTAATCGCATCCTCGCACATTGCCGAAGACATAAATTTAGCCTCACTTTAGATCGCTTTGGGGTCGTTGAATGAGTTTACTGCCCAATCATAACAAGTTGGGTGGGGTTTGTGTGCGTGGGTCTGTGCGTGGGTCTGTGCGTGATGCATCAGTCATGACCCATACCCTGTACAATGAAGGCATTGTACAGTATGGGCCATTTTTTAGCAAAAGAAAATTTCTTTTTAATTTATTTTTCTTTTTATGAGGACTAAAATTTAATGAGTTGTTCAGTGCACAGATCGATTAACTCATAAAACAAAAATTTGAGAAATTCGTTGAAATTATGTAGTCCTTTGTTGCTAAAATACATAAATAACTTACTATTCAATTGCCAACAAAAATGTTGTCGTTTAATGGTGTAAATCTTTATAATTCAAGAAATTTATTATGAATATAAATAGTTATGATTATACCAAGTGCTTTGACACTTCAATTTATAATTTTTCAAAGAGTGGAGTTGATCGGTTTGTTCACCGAACGGCACAATATTAATAATTTGATTTGCTTTATCTGACTCTTTGTTTCGTTTCAAAAATTGCAAGTCTTAATTTTTTTTTTAGCAACAGCTGTACTCTATTATGAGAGTCAAATTTTCTCAGGTCGTCTCAGAATAAAATGTACTCACTTCAATTGTGCAAATTTTATCGCAGAGAAACTTTTTTCTCAGACTTTGAGACTGACTGAGTTTTCTATGTTCTATGTTTCTTTATGCTTGTTGAAAGCAATTCAGAATGAGTGTTGTTATAATGAGAAGATTTTCTCTGCATAACTTAATGAATTCTTTTAAATGTAATGCAAGTTTTCTTTTTAATTTTTTTTTATTTGGGACCTTCACATCCCAAATACTTCGTTTCTATCCTAGAAGTTTTTGACTGTTATTTACTGTACTTATGTCGTTCAAAAGTAGTTTGTACCAGGTGTAGATAGCAATACTACGATGAGAACCTGGCAACCCAAGTGGACAATGCACCGAGGCATGCAATTTGGCCGAAGAAATTGTGGTTTGAGCTCAATACTATAAAAATGCTCGTGGGCGCCGTGGCTTAATCGTTAGTGCGTCGGACTGTTAAGCGAGAGTACCTGGGTTCGAATCCGGCTCGGGGAAATAACATCACAAGCATTTTTCACGGCCCCACCTCCAGCGAACGACTGACAACCCTCCTGGATTACCTATTGTCATGCAAAGCTTTCGCAATTCGCCGTTCGGAACCGGCATTAAACAGTAGGTCCCCTCCACATGTGTCAAAATTATAACGCGCACAACACAGGGGAGGTGCAAAAAAGCTAGACTCTGGCTCTCAACGGGCTGTTACGCCGCCTAATACATACAATACTATAAAAATGCTCACTGGGTCAAAATTTGGCGGACAATTTTTTGGGGAATAAAAACGATCATAAAAACAACACTCATTGTGCATCAGTAACTGATCAGAAAAACACCAGTAAAGACGGATTGGGATAAAATTAGAAAACAAGCCCCACAATTTTCTTTAATGTACGTCTAATTGATTTTTTTAGTTTGATTGAAAGTCGATACAACTCGAGGTCACTTGATTACAAGTCTTTTATACATTGTTCTTATAAAAATTTGTTCTGGCTATATAATTATGAAGCGCTAGGTTTCGATTTTAGTCGATACTGACAAATTTCATTAATTTCCTTGGACATGTAAGCTTAGAAAATTGGTTTCATTTAGTTTTCTTAAATCCGAAAACTGCATCTTTCAGGGTAGTTATGAGACGCAATGTAGTACTTTCTTAAAAAAAAACTCTAAGATCTCTAGGCTAAGACAGCTTTTGATCCAAGCCAGGATTACGCCTTAAAATGGAAACTTTAGAGCTAAGAAGTCAACGAGAAACTAAAAGCAAACTGTTATGTATATTAAACAAATATAAAATGCAATTTTTATCAAAATAGTAGTTGGAGCAGAAATCTATGAAATCCTCATGTCGTTAACTATACCAAAAATGCCTAGTGAAAAATCGTTTGATGAGTTATTATAATTGTTGCAGGATCATTTTGGTCCAAAGGAAAAACAAACGAGCAGAACGCCATAAATTTAATAAAATATATTAAGAAGGCGAATCTTTAAATGAGTTCATTGTGCGCCTCAAATTTGCAGCCCAAACGTGTCAATTTGGAGGTTTCTTAGAAGTATAAATCAATCATCGTTCGATAAATCGCTCAAACTCATCAACAAAACCAAACCTCACTTAGTGGCAGAAGATGTTATGTATATATTATACGTATGTACCCCATTCTTCGGGACCACTGTTACGAAACCCAACGAACATTTTTCTATTGATCTATTCATTATCGCCCTTATCGTTTGAATGAATTATTGATCACAAATTAACTCAAGCATGTGTTGGATTCAAATGCGTCCAAAAAGATCAGCAGGTGAAAGTGGTAGCTGCTGCAGTCAAAAACTAGAGTCAAACTAAAGCCGATTCTACTGATTGGTCTACAGAGTAAGGTAAAATAACTGAACACAAATATGAGCAACATAAGTCGCTTAGCCAATATTGAACAGACGTACTTCCGGCTCACTCTTCACTTTGCTCCTTATAGACTGCTCCTGTAAAACAATGCTTTCTATATTTCATGGAAATTTTCCTGGTCCTATTCGAATATTTCCATCAACGTCCTATATATCAATGAGCTTCTTAGAATTTCGTCCGTTCCTTTTCAAATATTCATGCCTCAAAAACTGCAGGACAGGAAATTCTGTGTCAAAATAACCTGCATTCCTGGAAGCCTCGCACATGTGCTCATATTGCAGAGCTTCATAGGTTTTGCATACAAGCGGCAGAGTACTGTGTCCTTTGAACTCACATTCTGACGTTTCAATCACATTCTGGGAAATTCTTCCAAAAAGCTGTCGAATGAAATGTACCCATTTGCTAGTGAATTTTTAAAACTTATCAACACTTCGGATAAAATTCGCTACTTCGCATGCTGCTCTCAAGGCACAGCTGCTGTTGCTTTACTTTCTTGTTTTTCTTCCTCGAACCCCAGTCGCATTCGTTTCGTGATTGAGTATGAAATTCCACTTTCTGCTGCAGCTTTAAAATTCGTGCACTAGTGCAATCGGACACTGTATTTTGTTGTTCCCCGTCCTAGCCCAATGGGGTTGGGTGGCTTAAGTGCATGCTCCAACTCATTTCCAACCCCACATGAACTTAAATCTACTGAAGGCAGAGTCAGAATCATTTCACCGAGAAAAATACGACCATCAGCATCGTAATGACGAAGTTACATCCGTCCGCAGAGCACAAAACATCACTCAGATAAGGAACTGTTGCATAGGAATGGATTTTTTGGTTCGTGACATGAACGCTACAATATGTGACAACAGGAACCCGAACTCTGTAGCAACATCACGTAGAGCTTAGCGTTTTGGTTTTGGATCGCTGCCAGGACCTCATGACGGGCTGTCAAACGTGAAATAATCTCTCGTTCGTATTTTGCTTTTTATTGCGTAATTTTCGTTGTTGCAACGAATCAATCCTTGAGAGAGACAGAGCCACAGGGCAACGGTTGTCAGGATGGAATGTGATGTGGTCCGTGAGTCAGAGATGAATGACGTCACACGGCGTTGTTAAGTGGTGCGAAAATTTAGGGCGCCTTATTAAATTATGAACTGAAGTTCAGTTCGTTCCAACAGCATCTTCCAGCACAAAGTTATTCTAAATGTTTCCTCGCATCAGTTAAGGTTTGAGGAGTGTTGAAATCAGTAACAAACTTTATTTTTCCCTTTATTTCGCCGACAAATTAAACTGACTCTTTGAGTAGAGGTAAGTTTTAAGGCGGTTTTTGAAGCTTACAAGTCCTTAAAACTACTGTCACGCATCTAATAAATGCTTTTTAAGTTTTAATTGTACTTAAACTCGTTGAGGAACCACAAATAACAAGAAAAAAGTACTGTTGGAATTGAATTTGAAGTGATGACGGTTCTTTTCCTGACTTAAAAGTATTTTTTATATTCAACCCTATTTTGCTATTCATCGGCGGGAATATTTCTCGAATTTGCGCTCATTGATTCAATTCGAATCAAATGTGAGTTGACAGCAGGAGTAATGTCGGTAAATCGGTGTGGTCACGGAATGGTATTTTGCTATTTACGTGAACTTACATATCCCATGCAATTCAGATCCGCAGCTAAATTGTTGCGGCTGTGCGATTTTTTTGCTTCGTTGCTTTGCATTTGTTTGCTATTTCTTTATTTCTCCGGTTCTCTACGTAATGAATCGAAAAATGTAAGTAAAAACAAACAAATGTGAAGCAAAATATTCGAATATTCATTCAATTCAAATAATGCAGAATTTAAAATTTTATGGGCCGATGAAAGGAGTTATATTTTAACCAGCAATTCCATAAAGTAAGAAAATTTAAAAAAAATAACAGTTGGTGGGCAGCTTGAAAAAAAAATAGTCCGATCAATATACTGTATCGCGATTTAAAATAAAATATAACGAACGCGTTTTATTTACTCCATCACCGCCCTACTGTTTTGCCCACAATAGATTGTCTTATGTCCTTGAACTTCCCCGAATGAGAGATTCCATCTCTTATTCTCGTGTAAAGAAGAGGAGTGAAAAGTTCAATGTTATTCAAAGTTGTTAATACTGAATTTTAAATTTTAAATAACCACTCAACCAATTAAAAGAGTTTGAATTAAAACTTTTTAAGCTTTTTATACCCACAGGGAACAGCTCTTTGAGTGAAAGCCAGATTGGTTCGAGATAATGTAGCTCAGCTGAATAGCAAAGCGGTGTGAATGCGGATCGGTTAGGTGAACCGGATCGCGATTCACGTGAATAGCAGAATAGGGCTGATCCTAACAGAAATAACTAGAAATAAATAAATTTTAGACTCAAGCAAAAATGAGCTCTACAAAAGTACAAAGACTTGCTGCTTTTTTAAGAGTGCAAAATTAGGTGTTAGAAGTGTTGTTCAAGGACAGTGTTAAGGTTAATAACACTGGATTTTTTTTTTCTTAGCGCACAACCAACATTCAAACGCTAATATTTTGTCACCAAGTTTTTCCGAAATCTCGTCTATCAAAGGGTCAGTCTCCCTGAGAGCTCTAGAAAAGTACTGTACACATTGCCACCGAACTGTAAGTGCACTCGGCAAATTGTTAAGTCCACTTCCCCACTGTCACCCCTCAATGATGCACGTGGCAAGGGAACGAACAAAAAAGGACACAAATTAAATAAACCGTGATATTTCCAGCAGCCTCGAATTCAACTCCTGCCCTTTTCACTGGCCCACCAAGGGGTGGTGTTTTTCTTACACCCGCCTGGCAATTACGTTTCTTTTTTTGGCACAACCCGCCGTGTCACAACCCCGTTATTAGTACCTTTTTATGTTTCCCATGATTGATCGTTCCAACTAACGGATACCCATGAACCGCGGAAAAAAGAAAATCCTGAATGCCATCCGCGGAAAAAAATGGACCCACAAGGACATCGGCCACATGCGGTCGTGGGCGTTAAAACACTTTAGCGGCAAAGAGTTACAGCCAATAAATCGTTGGAGCCCCCCCAAAAAAAGGCTCTCAGATAAAAAGAAAGCCATTTGACAAACAAAAAAATGGGTCTTTTTTGCGGTGGGCGGACGTGTGCTGCCATTAAAGTCGTCCGGGCGACAACTTGTCCAAGGGTCTAGAAGAAGTCCGTATGGCCGTTGCCAACTACTCGTATCATCGATTTCCGTTCACCGCGGTGGCGCCCCCAAGTAATCACGCTTCCGCACACCCACCCAGTAAATCGTATTCCGGACTCGTAGTTAATGAAAGCGAGTCGTCCACCGGGCTGAAATGAAAAAGACGAAAGTTTGGGACTTTTAATTGAAATTAGCCATGGCCAGGATGTCTAATGATTAAGATTTTGCGCTCGCCTTAGCGGCGATGCAAGCGGAAAAGTTTTCTCGAATACATCAACACACTTGCGGCGCGGGTGGTGGTTTGGAGGTGGCTTGAAGGCTTGTTTGCTTTGTTTTTTGGCCCGGCTCACTATCCGTCACTCCCTGATGGCTGACGTTGTGGGTAGAGCTCATTTGAATTAAGCAGTCAATCGAGGCGAAGGCGGGTCTTTTTTTTGCCTCTTGGGCGGTTTCCAAAAGTTGTCGGTTGGCCTTTTCTGTGTGTGCGTTTTTTTTTCTTCTCCATCGTGGTTTCATAGTTAAGTGATTTTCTGGGTGAGGTAGTCCTTTTTTGTTTTTTTCCTGGTGCTTCGCTTAATAACTTTCATTGTTCAGCTTAATGAATGTTTTGATGCCCTCCATTCATGGCAGAGGATTGATTATTGTGTTTTGCGTTTCAAGGGGAAAGAAACAGGAAGAAAACAGGGAAAAGTTTGGAATTCGCAGGTTTCCTTTGTCCGTGGCAGCGAGTGTGCCGAGCGGGTCGAATCGATGAACGGCGAAAGGACGAAATCAGAATATTTTGTTAGTTAATTTGGAATTCAATTACTCATTAAGTTTGAAAATTAAATTACTTTACAGTGTATTAATTCGTAACTTTCAATCAATTGCAGTTAAATAAAGTTAGAAGGACTTGGGATGGGAGTGGGTGGGAGATGTATTACAGAATTTCTTTGGGCGGACAATTTAACCAAGACCAACAAAAATTGAAGAGAATTTAATGATTTTAATGATCAGAAGGAATTCGCCAGGTGCTACTGCGATGATGGCATTGAGTAAAATTTGGTGCTGCTGCGATGACGATGGGATGGGTGCCATTGAGTAAATTTTTTTTTTTAAATGTGAAAATTTTTTTTCAGTCTTTCGGAGCAAAATCTTTTAACTTAATGGTTTTGGCCATTAACGAGCCCCGTGGAGAAAAAGAAGGAAGCCGAGTTAGTAGTGGTCTGCCTGGGTGATGCCCAAGAAGTGAGGAGATGAATTTGACGTAAATTTCAAGTTGTGACGGCACCTGAGATACTAAGAAAATAAAAATATAGATAAGGACTTGAACTTTTCGACTTTAGTCATCCTTAAGACTTTTGACCAATCTTTCTCTCTCATTATCTAGCATAAAGTCCTTAAGACAAATTTTGCATCTTGTTTATTTTAAGGAGTGTAGTCAACACTTATTGGAATATTTTGCAGTAAACTACTTTTTTCTTTTTCATTTATAAAGCTTACGGATCTTTAATAATTTTTGAAAATAGGATGCCTGTAGTTGAAAATATTTTTTAGTTAAAACTCCAATTATAATTCTTCTTTCGTTGTTACAAAAAAGCAAGTCTTCGAAACGTTGGCGTTGCTTGGAGCGAGGCAGTCCGAGTTCAACATGACGGATGTTTTATTCGTTTAACATTAAATATCAATAAGATATCACACGTGTCTTAAGAATTTCTATCACAAGATCGATTCTTAAAATGCCTTTACTAAAAATTTGCATCGGTTTTCTAATAAATTTGATATTGGATAGAAGTCTTTAAAAAAAAGAAGGCGTAGAAAATTTGTTTGTCTGCAGTTTTTGGGATAAAATTGACAGCTTTCGAATTCTCCTCGTGCATACTTTCTTAAGAATTTCAAATCCAACACAAGTTTTTATAAAACAAACAGCACTAAGAATATATGGATTCGTTCTAAAATATTTCTTTAGGTTTTCCTATTAAATAAATCGTTTATTCTGAATTAAGATTGTGTTCCAAAATGTTTTAGTTCTTTTATAAAAGCAGGATCATAGGCCAACAATTAGTAAAGCAAGACGTTTACTAGTTTGAGCTCTGAAAATATATGTTACTCTGAATTTTCCAATAAAACACATTCGTGAGCACTCGAGTCTTCATCGACTTTAGTACATAGCAATGACACTGAGAGCCTGATCACTCCTCTTTGCGTGTTATCTCAGGACAACAATAACAATAAAACAATAACAACAATAACAACGGTAAACATCCAACGTAATTTAGAAACAGATTGCTTACTCACGAATTACCTTGAAGCTCCCAAAACTACTTCAAACAGAGATTAAAACATACTTAACTCAGTTAATGGCCCTGTAAGGTGTCATTCTAAGGATCTGATGAAAAACTAACTTTAAGGCATTCCTCCGAAATTTCACGACTAACTTTGAAACTTTGCCGAATTCGAAAAGGGATTTCCTCACTCCTCCAAGTCTGTCAGCGATCCTTTAATGCATGTCCTCGAACTAACACAACTTCAACAACGCCATGAGGACCCATACACTCGTGTGTAAAATAGTTTTCCAATTTAAATTTAAATTTTTGAATGTGCCACACTCACTCCACACTGGAACACTGGCATTCGAATTAATTCCTCCCTCGAGTGAAGCCGAGCCACAGAGATAAGAAAAATAATTTCGTTTTTATTGCGATTGCCGCATTCGGATAGGATTCTACGTCGTTACCGGGCCATCTTACACCGGGCCGCAAGCACACGGTGACAAAAGAGTCCTTAAGGAGTGATAAATATTTGCTGTAAATGGTTTTACGATGAGAAAAGAAAAGAAAAGCTGAAACTCTTGTCTCCAACTGTATTCAGGCAAAGGACGGCGACGTTGTCCTTTGCATTTTCTATTGTGTTGAACCTGCACCGGTGGGAGGTGGAGGTGCATGATTGAGTTTGCTGATACCTTGGCAGAGAGATGTGGAAGAAAAATAAGGACAACAGCTCAGAGTCGTTCGTTGGGGAGATGGTGGGTATTGGGGAAGTTTTGGGACCTTAAGTGAAAGTTCGGTGAAGTGTGTGGGTGCAGACGGTGCGGTGAAACGTTGCAGTGCACAGAAAGTGTTGAACGGAAGAAGGGTAGTTGTATGTAGTGGATGGACGAAAGACCTGTGAGACTTGCCTAATTGGCCTCTGCATGGTGCGCGACAATAGTCGACTTTGGCTAAACACCACACCAGTTTCGATGCATGAAAATGTTCTGGTGCTCAATTTTAATCGTAGTCTTCCGGTGGTCTCGGGCATTGCGTTATACCACTCGCTTGCGCACGTCTTCTATCATCATCATCTTGTACCGATGACAAACTTCAAAATCAGAGCCAAACATCAAACGCGTATCACACTTGGTTTAAAAGACCGCAATCTGTGATTTGTGATTTTCGGTGTCTGTAGTTGACAGCGCTTAATTCATGGGCACTGAACACTGAAACACCTAAGAGACATTGGTATTTTGGAGTAAAAGGTGACACTGACATGCTAGTGGGAAACACTCATGGTGCACAATGTACCTAATGTAGCCGAGAATGTGAGACTCAATTCACGAAAACCAATTCGCCAACGATCTCAACTGGTCAACATTTCACACACTAGCATTAGGAGAATTCTGTACAAAGATCGCGGATTATTTGCTCACAAGGTTGACGCAATTGACTCAGTAATCAGGGCCAAACATTTCGTTAACGCTTCTCAGTTCGGGCCATAGAGCAATTTGAATTGGAGAACAATTTCGGGCGAAAAATCATTTCGGAGGCAACGTTAATAAACCAAATTGTAGGATCTAGAGTTCAGAATGCCCGCACGATATTGTCACGTCACGTTTCGGTCAACGTGGACGCTATAATGCTTTGTAAACCGATTTTTTTTCCGGAATAATCCAGAAAAATAATAAGAGGGATGCAAATATATACAAAAATTAGTTAGTTTAAGTAAATAACTGTATTCCTAATTCAATTAAAAACAATTTTGCAACTACAAAAACAATACAAAAACAAGTAATTAAAAAAAACCTCCAAAAGACTCATCTCACAGTCAAAATGGCGGACATCTAAAAATAAGAAAAAAAGGTGTTGAGTTTTTTTTTTAATATTTTCTTTGGGTATCCATTTTAATAATTGATGGATTTTAAATGAATCCAATACTTTTGAGCCACGCAAGGTACTATTTGCTAACATTGGCCCCATTCAATAAACCGACTTCCAAGCTCATCTCATGTTTTTTTCTTGTATTTTACTTTGAAATGTCTCAAAATTCTTCTACTTGGCTTGGTTTAGGTTTCTGACTTTTTTCGTCCGAGGCGTAGTAAATTTCCTAGACAGTTCTTCTTACACTTTATCGATTAACAGGCGTATTTACTATTTAAAAGCATCCTACGGTGTTGAAAACATGTTTGTTTTCACTTGTATCATCAAAACATCATGGGTCTTCTTTCGTTTATTTCCTTTTACGGACTCTAGCTTATGGTTTTGACGCAGCCCTTCACCTCGTATAACCTCCAATGGTCACAGCTTGGCTTGTATTAAGCTGCTTTTCTATCGCCTTTCTTGATCAGCCATTTTTTGTCACAGCTACAGCTGTAAAACAAACAAACATGTACTCATTTGTGCACCTCACTGTATGTACTGAGCTATGTATGTACATTTATTGTCTTGTGTATTTTCTTGAATTTGATCTGAATTACACGACTATCTAGAACAACGTTTGCATTCAGATGTGCGACCGACATAAGACAAAATTTGCCAGCTCCTATAACAACCCATTTAAAAAAAAAAAGCTTTTGCTAATTTCGTGCAAAAAACTGCGGTCATCGATCCGATTGAAATAAACACAAAATCCTATTTCACTACGAGATTTTATTCGAGAGAAAGTCATGACCCAACAACTTCACACTTTTATGAAAAAACATCAGAAATTTCTCTAGTCTCAAAAAAAAAAAAAAAAAAAACTGAGCTCTTTTGACAAAAAAAGAAATAGAATTTCGTATAAAATTTTGTCAGAGTTGACCTTCCAACTCGATGTGCTCATGGTCTCTGAATAAAAATAAACGTAGCACAGTCCCGAGTTAATCTCAGCTCAAAGTTATACAACAGCGAATACAGACAATCCAGCAGTTTGAATGCACTCCATTTCTTCTAAACTGGATTAGTTTTTGGTGTAGAAAAAGCTGTCAAAAGTCTTCTGTGGCTTCGACATAATAAATTCGGGAACCATGAGAAAAACAAACCCCCTCTGCAAAAGCCATTAAATTATTTTATATTCATTTCCTCCATTCATAAAACTCTTGAATAGTGTACTTAAAATTAATTGCCACTCACAGATAACACTTAGCCAATCTTCTTCAAATGAGCTGCACTCATATTTTCATCCACTGCCAAAAATCAACGTGGCGTTATTGCTTGAAGAATATTTCAAAAACTTATCCGAAAGAGCGTACTTTCATGGAAACTTTTTCACAACCTCTACGAAGAGGTCTTAAAATATCATGAAAAAACTAATTTACTTGGGATACTTCACCTCTTTTGTTTCACCCATTCTCCTAAGCCACCTGGTGGCCCACCACCACCATCAAAATTCCTCGAAAATTTGTGTTTAGAATGTTTGATTTCCCTTTTTTTTTGTTATTCAAACTCATTGAAGAAATGGAAATCAGAAAACTTAATTTCAAGCGATGAATTTTTTATCGAAATTTTGAAAGTTTCATATCTTTCCCCCGGGAACCGGAATGTCCCGTAAGTGGAACTGGAAGGAGAAACTTAAAACTGTCGAGATATTTTTTTAAAGGGTTTTTTTTTTTTGTTCATCCTAGATGTGAAGGAAGTGAAAGTTTTTGGTTGTAAAAAGAAGTGTCGTTACT
This sequence comes from Syritta pipiens, assembly GCA_905187475.1. NCBI lineage: Eukaryota > Metazoa > Arthropoda > Insecta > Diptera > Syrphidae > Syritta > Syritta pipiens. The sequence goes on from LR994571.1 coordinate 70,727,309, forward strand.
AAAGAGAAGAAGTTGGAAGGGAAAACTGAATGATGGATGGAATGGATAGTCGAGATGGGAGGACATGTTGGGTGGAAAATGATAAGTGGAAAAGGAGATAGCTTATTTCAGACGTTCTGGTCATGGGAGCTGTCACAAGGATACACTGCGATAAATGAGCTGTTGGAAGATGTATCTCGACCAAAAAATCTTTTTTTTAGAGTCCTCATTGCATTCTGTGACGTCTGGAAAGGCGTCAGTTGAGTTGTGTTTTTTACAACTTCTTCGAGCGAATGTACGGCTTTTCTTATCTTGCAACTGCAGATCCATTTTCTTATTATCTATTTTCGTTTTTGACTGGAAGATCACTTAATTCACGTTTAATTATTTAAGTTTCCTGTCGGAAGTTAACGACAGAGATTTGCTGAAGTGTGCAATACAAGTTCGTTTAAGAAACATCGATATAAAGAACGGACGATGGGAAGTGAACACACATTTTTCATACATACATACAAATCATTATTCTAAAATATGGGTTACTTTTAGAACTATGCAGCAGTTAGCTTGGAAGTTACATTACCATATTAAGTTTTTATCAAATGTATTCTGCTTCAGGAACAACTTTAAACATGGTTGTGTTGACAGTCGTCTGCAATGTAATTGATTTAGTAGAAATTACTAAGCATCGATAATTATTTATTATTATTATCATTTATTAACATGTAATTTAAATTACAGGGTGATATAAAGAATATATAACGATAAATAAATTATTCCACATATAATAGGATATGAATGAAGTTCTGACGGCATCATTGAAATGCCTTAGAGTGGCACAGTCAAAAAATTCGTCACTAGACTCGACTTTTCGCAAAGCTCGCAAAGCACTTTTAGGAAAAAATGGCACCGAAAAATGATTTTTCTATAAATTCCGGTCACATTTTAAACTTTTGAGTCCGCAATTAAATTAAATGTTAAATTCAAATCGAAAATGTTAACTAAACAGATTCCCAAGGCGCACTACGACCTTTGGCATCTCCGCCTCGAAAATGTGTTCACAGCTTGCGCCTAAATTGGACACTTGTGCCTCCAGAAACCGCCCTTAGGCGAAAATTCCCAACCAAGACGTTTGTCATTTCCCTCATTTCCTGTCATTTTAATTTTCCTCGTTGTCCATGAATTTCTTTTTCTCCGTAAAAAAAAAAGTACGAAACAAAATCCCAACTCGCCATAATTTCATTGAAAAAATTCAGAAATTCAAAAATGACCCCAATTATGATAATGTCCTTTAGCAGAAATCCTTGAAACTGATTTAATTTTTTCCCACCCACCCGAGAGCGACAGAGACTCAGGCAACCCGCAAAAAGGTACACGTTAAATCTGCCAAAAAAAAAATGTGTCCCGTCCCGTCGAGCAAAAGGCAGTCTCTTAAAACTGCTTATCAAGTATGTAAGTCGACACAAAGGACACAAAAAAATATGGCAGCCATACCCAAATAATCAAACTTTAATCGCCTGTCATATCTATGCAAATTTAACATCACCTCATCCGCACTCCCGCTCACACTCCCACTCGCATTCGCACTCCCAGTGACCCAAGGCGATAACACGTGCGTGTGTCTCTCGTATTTATAATTTATGCAAACGAACGGCACGGGTATTATCAGGAAGTCCTTTTTATTTCACATATAATCGGTATAAATCACTCGCAAGAAAAAAGATCAGATCCGACTGAGAGGAAGACGAGTTTCGAACGACATGGACACACAATGAGATTCAACGACTCATGTAAACGGGTACACAAAATCAATAATTTAATAATGGTTATGCTCCGGTGGCACACATGGGCTCCTCGACACAAGCGAGACACCCTTTAAGCAGTGCGAAGGTCCTTTGAACCGAGCCCTTGCCAAGTAGCCGACCTACACTTGCATTATTAAAAGGCATAAATAAATGCGAGCTAAATGCACGACAGAGCGGAGGACGTACGTTGGACGTCATAAAGTTTTATGTGCTTCTTTTAATCTGAAAATAAAAATTCTGCAACGTGGTTCAGATGTTCAAAGGTACATAGGGGTCCTGTGAGAATGCGGAAGGACTCTTGCAATATTCTGCAGTCTTTTTCTGTTTCTACGAATGTGTTTGCATGTATCCTGCGAATGAAATTCTCGTTGGGAACATTAAAAAGCGAACACTTCCTGTGATTCGAGCAGAATACATTGCCTCAGGCTATTAGTGCACTTATGTTGGTGTTGGTTGTGGACCATTTAATCGACCGTTAGTGACTGTATGACGCTGGCTTTGTATCCAAACCTCCCTGGGGCCTAATTGGAACGTAGTTGAATGTGTATAATTCCGACTTAAGTCAATTACCGTACGTGGCAATGCTGTCATGTTGTGATTGTCGATTTAGTATTTGGGGTAGTGATTGCAAGGCAAATTGACGGTTGCACTGCGGATTACGCGATGGATGTTTTCGGGCTTCCTACGTTGGTAATAGACAGGAGTAATTTTCCTCTTGTCTTAATTTCTTTATTCGTTAAACTTTCGTATGTGTTTATCTCCTTATGTTTGAATTAAAAGCTAGCTACCCAATCCAAATTATTAATTCATCCGCAAAAAGTGGGTTAGTATTCGGTATTCCACTTGAAATGATAACAGAACGTTTTTCGATCATGAAATTTGGTGTTGTACATTCCAAAAACCTTTGTTTTAATATGAATTGATTTGATTGATTCACATGAGTTTTGCGTTGAATCATAAACTATTCTGTTAAAATAAGATTGCAGTATTCATAGAACTTGGTGATTCGAATGTGTGTATCATCCAATAAATCTACTACTTCTGGTATTTTTCTCAAAATAAAACGTCTTTTCCTCTTTCATCCTAGTGCTCTGCAGTTTTGTACACTTCGAACACAGTTTGACTTGTTCACCATTTCGCTAATAACAATGCTGAAGGGCAATCTCAAAATCCTTTTCAGTGAAAGTGTTGGTCTAAGTTTGTATTTCAGAAAAACTGAAGTTACTGCAATCTCTGTTTTTCAGGCAAATCTTCCGGCGCACACTTTCCATTCAGTTTTCTTCGCAGTTTTCACCGACAATGTTTGATAATGTGGCATCCAGCTTTGAATTTTTGAATCACTTTTACTAGAAAGAACAAAGATTCATCCACAAATCAGTGAGTTGTGAATTTCTATTTCTTTTTGACTTCTTTCGAATTTTAAGTAAAAATTTGTAGGCATTTTTTGTTCACTACTGTAAGTGTTCTCGTATACCACATACTTAAGATTGTCAGAAGTAAATATTAACCGAAAGTAAGAAACTATTGTCATATCGTATGATGCTCACACTATCTCATTCCTTTTACATAAGCGTACCGCTTCATATGAAAGTATGAATACAACCCGTCATGTCAATTTTGGGCTCTCAATAAACTGTCGTATTAAAGAACATCTCCTCTCAAGTTGTTTTTTTTTGACCCGCTCGCCTATCCTACAAATTCTAAAATGATTTTAAATATACAGCTGACGTTGTCACTTAAAACATAAAATCAAAGTGGAATCGAAAAACCCTATCCTACTTGAGTTACAAAAAACTTAATTATATTTTAATCGCTCGAATAACATCATCTTAGAGTAACGAATTAAATTCTTCATATTCAATTTCCTGAATGATGATACAAATATGGAAGGTAAAATACTTAGCGACAATATTTTCATTTCGCTATGCGCATGTTGCCAATATGGCGCCGTTCGTGACCGCATTAGACATAAAACGTTGTATTTGAATTTTCCTAAACACACAAGTAAAAGTAAACAAGCGCGTCGCAATTAGTGTCACAAAAATTGGAGTCATGTTTTCCGCCATTTTAATTGAATATAAATTGATTTTTATTTGCCAGCGATATATAACAACTCTTACTCACAACAACCTTCTTTTAAAAATAGAACTAATACGTTTTTTATAGCTATTTTTACATCTTTATGACTATGGGGTTCATAGTTTACGTTCCTGCTTGAGTTTTGCTGGCATTTTTCGAAGGTGTCGAATGGTGTCTGTCCATTCTTTTCCAATTACTTTCAATCTGAGATTATTGCATTTTTCAAGTTTATCAGAATTATGATCACAGGTGCAGTTGTTGAGCTTTTCTAGGATTGCAGGTTCTTATATTTTCCTTGGCTCCTACTTTAGAAAAGGAACTTCAATGTTAAGGTTAAAGTATTAAAATTTCTTTTACAGCATTTGTTCTTGACTTCATTTCAAATTCATTCGTCAAGAGGCAAGCAATTTTACATTATGAATAGGCTAAAGACTAAATCAAAAATCGTGCATAAATTCTCCTCTCACTCAACCATTACATCGGTTTTTCATCGTACAATTGAAACATCCGCTTTTCACATTTTCAAAAAGATTTCTTTAAAGAGTTCGCTTCAAAAGGGCTACTTATTGGTCTCGGTTCTTGGCCCGGTTATTGCCCAGAAAATTCCCCCTTTTGGTCTTTCTTGTCCATTAGCCTAGCTGCTCACTTAAAGTGTAGTGCATTTCATGAGAAATTGTATAAAAGTTTCTGAGCAGCAATTGTGTCTGGTTTTTAAATAAATATATGTGAGTAGTGAGTAAATTACAGAGTTTATCGCATTATCCCTTATGTGAGAGTACCACCAGGGTCAGAAAATGCAAGTTTCCCCAGGTAAAAAAACTGTGTTGTTGTGCAAAAAAAAAAATTAAAAAGGCGAAAAATATGTTTTTATTCCTCTTTTTGTTTTAATGCAGTGGCAGAGAATTTCCACGGAAAAAATAGTTTCAAAGTGAGATGGAAAAGTTTATGCCTGTAAAGTGCGAAAGTGCTTTAGGTTGTGAAATCAATTAAGATTATAAACAAGGAATTTTCGGTTCTCATAAAACCATGGTTTTATGCTATGCAATGCTATTTTATTCGTTTGCGATCATTGTCGTTGGTTTCTGTCAGAGACTTTTGGAAATCACAGGCCCGTCGTGCGTAGAAAAATAAATCAATCATATTTTCAAAATCACTTTAAATGCGTTCTCGTTTCATAAGCAAGTATTGTCAAACTCAAGCTTTTAACCAACTTTTCTTAGATTTCTTATCATTTTTAACACAATTTATATGATTCTACGTTCTTTGAAAATGAAGACTGCTTCTCTTAATCAAATGCACTAAGTGATTAAGTTCACATATTTTCTTTCTCTCTTAACAGCCAACAAAGTCCTCAATTATTTTCGCTCCTCTTTAGTCTGCATTCCCATCGGCGGTGACAATAAGCAAATTCTTTTCCCCTTAATTTCGCATTCGCAAGCAACGACTTCTATCTAATTTTTCCACTGCATTGAAATGGGTGTCCTGTGCTGGTTTAAATAGTTTGCAGCACAATTTCCTTGGACTTCATCCACTCCTACTACGAAAAGTTTGTAGTTCATTGCAAATTCATATTTTGCTTTGTCCTGTCGTGATCTAGAAAAAATGCAAAATATTTTCTTATACTAATTTTTCTTTGACATTGAGAAAGTCTGTTAAGTGTTTTTTCAACTTTTTGAGACGTTGTCACAGGTTTTTGAGTCGGAAAACTTTATTTTTTGTTTCATATTAAAGTCGCTCTCTTTTATCGCAAGTTTTTTTCTTTCTCTGTAGCTATTCAACTTGGGGTGTTCTAAATTGCTTTTTTGGAGTGTCGTAATCGGGTGCATTGCACATTTGAATTTAGTTTTCGTTTTCTTGTCATTGATGCTTAAATTATTCAACTTGCTGCTTATTCGAAAATAATTGAAAAAAACATTTGGGATTTTGCCAAGGATTAATCTAAAGAATTACCCTGCAAAACACATTCTTTGTTAGTACATACTCCTCAGTAATGCAAACTTGAGAGAAGGCAATTAATCTTTGTGGCATTTAAGCCTTTAATACTTCAGCTACTACTAGGAGAAAAACTTTGTTTCTTAAAATAGCACGTAGCTTTCTCCTCTATATTAACGTATGAGTCGATATTAAGTCGAGCATGTGGACCATGGATTTTAAATGAGTTCTTAATCCGACTTGAAGATCTAGTAAGAGAAATTAATATAATGCAATTTATTAAAATAACTTTTCATCGTTGGCTACAATCTTTCCTAATTTCTGGGCTGTGTATCAAAAAGGATTGTGTAGTCAGCCAATTTCTTGGCTTCATCTTAAGATTTGAATGACAACAATAGTCGACTGGAAGCAGCTTACTACCATTTGTGTGTCCTTTATTTGTTACGTTCCACAAAAATGATTTCATTGGGCAAAGCTGGTTAAAATTTAATACTTCCTTAGCCTCGTATTCTATTAATTTGCGACTGTTGATTTTATTTAGATTTTTAAAAAAATTAGAACGAAAAGTCTTTTTTTTAATTTCTAAATATAATCATTTAGCTCTTTCATATCGATTGGAGTGAATGTATTACGGAATGCATTTAACAACATCAAATTCCCCAATACCAATTCACACACTCATCCCAAATGAAATACATTTGAAAACTCGTAAAATGCGAAATATAAAACTTCGCATAAATTAATTTGATTTCAATACATTAAAAAGTTCAATCAACAAAACACAAATTCGTTGCTATTAATAATAAAAATTAATAAACCTCTTCACATTCAACAAAAACGTTTTAAACGTCGAGCATTCCAAAAATAATTGAACTTTTGTGGGTGTGATAAAACAGCAAATTATTAGCATACAATAGATAATTATTTCAATTGGTTGGCATTTTTCGCAAATAGATTAATTAACAAAAGTAATGGCGACTATCGAACAAATGCGAGTAGCTCTATCTTTGGTAGCCAGCATTTTGAAAACGCAATCGCATAAACATTGTGGTTGTGGTGCTCATAGTTTACGTTCCTGTTTGAGTTTTGTTGGCATTTTTCGATGCTGTCGAGTGGTGTCTGCATTGCAACAAATCCCTGAGCAGGAATTTATGGGCAATACTTTGGTAAGAGTCTGTGGGTCTTAACAGCGATTTTCACAAATGGAACTGTGCCAACAGTGAACGTGGTCCCTTTTATAAGAGGACTCTCTTCTTACTCGACGACATATTATCTTTAACTAAACTCTTGCACATAGTGCACCACAACAAAGTCGTGGCCTACTTTTTTTGAAACACAAAAGGTCCGTTCTTACTCGAGCTTGTCGGTGTGGGTGTGTACCTTAGTTCTTTTAACGATGGACTCTTGTTGTTCGTAAGAGTGCAGCCCTCTTGATTCTGCCCGTGAGCATCTGAGGATGATTTAGTTATCCTTCGGAGTTCTTCCGTGCTTCTTTGGCTGCATAAATTTCAAAAGCGAATGTTGTTCAGCACACAACTGTAATAACAATAAAGTAAAATTAAGTTTTGGCTGGAAAAAGGAAGCTATTATCTGTTCGCAACGGTGTGGGATAAACGAGAAAATTTTTTATTTCTTGGCAGGTGCGGTGTGGTGAGAGCAATCCTTTTTTTGAAACTATTAAGATCTTACAATTTGTAATATTTTCCTTTTTTTAGTACATTATTTATGCAGCAAGTAGTTTGGATAGGAAATGTTAATGTTCTCTGTTTCAACATAACAGGAAAGATTCCTTATTAATTAATTTCATTACGCTTGACCGGCGCTTAATTTGTTTGAATGTGGTAATTTTTTCTTGCTGTGTTTGTTAAAAAGATTTTTAAGTAACAACAAGACTAGAGACTGAAGAGACCGCATTCACAAATAAATCGTTTGATATCAATTTAAAGTCGGAGATGTGACTGTAATATTTTTTTTATGAAAACTGATCATTTAATAATATTCACACATGCCCTTTCACTGATCTTTTGAAACTTCATTTTGTAGAGCGTATTGTGTTGCGTACTGCAGATCGATATTATTTTTTTTTAACTGAGCAAGAAGACTTAGGCTTTAGGTATTAAAAATATACCGACGATCGAAAGAATGTATTTGAGTAAGAGGAATTTTCGACTGTGTTTTGTTTTTTGGTACGATCTTTTACTGTCCCATGGTTTAGTGTCAATTCCTAATAACAAATGTCAGTGCTTTCAAAAATAGATGGAGGTTGAGCAGACAGTCCGGGACACTAACCATTAAACCACAGCCTGTCACTTCACAAAAAATACAGTGAACAATTATTTTTTTACTGGACCATAGTCATAGTCGAAGTCTTTTCTTCTTCTTTTTCGCCTTCAATTTTTTAATGATCCAAGAGCTTTGAAGGTGAGAATGAGAATTCCAAAAATGTGAAAATATGACGTGTATAGATTTAATAAATATTAAAAAAAAAGATTAAGTGCAAAAGTCTGCTTCAGACTTTATAACCTACATTTATGTTCAACCTACATTTCCGTTTTTCTGGCTGTGTTCCTCAAAATGGGGTCGTATTTCCTTTTCTTGCATTTGAACCATGAATTCACAACTTCCACTGTAAACTCATAACTCCCACACATACCCACGAAAAGTTTGCACTACTGTAAGCTCTACCGGTAGGTAGTTTGAAAAATTATTTTATCTCTTTATCCTCAATAGCAGTTCTTTGCAGTTTACCTTGCACCCAGTTTATCACCTGTTTTCTTCCCCTAGTCGAGGATTCTTTTCTTTCAAAGCCAAAACAGAACACAACAGTTTTGTGCAATTGATGACGCCATTTGACCATTCCAGCCACCGACGTTAAGAATCTCCGCCGTAAAGTTCCTCCCACTTGAGCCATTCATAAGGATGCATTGAGGGCATCCTCACAATTGGAATAGGAAAAACTTTTGTAAACAGAAAATTTAAAGGCAAAACATCCATTCAGTTCAATTGAAGTTCAAATCGTTAAATTAAAAGCACACCGTCACTTTGGCGTGTCCTTTTGCGATGTTATCGCGAGAAAATCTCTCGTTGGTTGTATTTTATTTCTTTTTTTTTTTTGTCTTCTTCTTTTCATGAACTTGATGGCGAGAGTATATGCTTCGCATTAGCGGCAAAGTTTTGATGAAAGTGGGCAGTCAGCTGGATGGGATTGAATTCAATTCTCTGGCTTTGAACTAAATCTGGAAGAAATGCTGCTGAGCAGCATGCTTTCAAAAGTGACTGGATTTGTTTTTTTTTTTTTCTGTATTTAAATAAATTTGTTCTTATCTTGCTGGTGTTTGGGAGAATGGTCTCTTTGTCGGAGTGAGGTGGAAAATAAGAGCGTCACTTAGATGTTCACCAGCTACACCGAATTAGTGGCATCGAAAATTTAAATCTTTGAATGAATTTTTATTACTGTATTTGTACGTTAAGTCTTCAGTCCATAAGAACGGTTAATAGAATGTGCTAAACTCAAGCCGTTAGACTAAATAGTTTAGAAGCATTTATTTACTACTGAACTTAGCTGATGTTGTCCCTCTTTCGAGGCTGTACTGTACTATTTTCCTTTCTTCCTAGTCTTTAGATGATTTTAAGGCTTTCTAAAAGTTTTTTGAAAGACATGTGCTTCATCTCCACTGCTACATTCCATTACTACATTCCCACCTCATTTCTGCCACATGTACTTGTTGGCACAATATTTTGATACCATTTTGACCGACCTTAAATTGACAGCTGTCAATCTTTGGCTTGTGTTTGGTTGGCAACAATACATCACAAAATTCCCGGTAAATTCGAATCTTCTGCCAGTTATACGACCCACTTTGTTTCTTCCATTTAGTTTTTCACTCATAATTTTCTAATTGTTCACTCTCTTACAGCTTGTTCCACACACTTTCTCTGACCTTTTGAAGAAAGCAGCCCATAAGTATGCCTTTAATGCTTCTTTAAATTCTCTCTTTAATTAAGACGATTAATTTCACAAAGAGCTCACTTCATTTCTCATCGTGTCATGCTTTACCACTCCTTTGCAGTCGTTTTACGTTCCCCAAAAGCATTTTGAATAAGACACTTCTACTTAAATCAACAGCAAATTCCTTTGACGGCATAAAGCTCATTTAATTGATCTTTTAACTCCCTGCAAATGCCAAGACATCAAACGTCTCACTTCCTCCGCTCATCACATTCGCACAATTAGGAGCAGCATTTCATTTCTGCGGAATAACTCTGTTACTGACTGTTCAAGCGATGATCGGATTACCGTCTGCATCTATTTTCCACACCAAAACTGACACTAAATTCCAATCCAATTCCAACGAGACTCGAGATATTTTATTTAAATAAAATTCTTTTTGTGGAATTCAACGACTTAACCATGAAAATAAATTGATTTCCATTTCGTGCAATTTTACCATGGATGCCTAAGTGCGTCCTTACTTCAGGGATTACCCAGCTCCATGCCAAGGCCCTGTCGAAAAAAATATAAATCAAAATATTTTTTTCTTTTTTTTTGCTAAACCAGTTCCATTGATTTGCTGTGTGTGCAGTTTCTCTTTAAAAATGAAAAATGTTTTCCCAATCGAAATTGAATCTGTTTTTTGGTGGCTAACACATTTTCCACTTCACCAACAAATCGTTAAACAAACAGAAATGAATTTTTAAGCAAAAGCAAATATTTATTTGCTGCAAAACTGAATGAATTTATTCTGGTCACTTTGCTTTGTTTTTATATCGAAATGGTAGGTTTTTGTTGGGAATCTTCTTTTTTACAGAGACGCCTAGGGTTTTTAAATTTAGAAAAACTTGTCTGATATATTCAAATATTTTATTTGATTTATCGGACGGGACCAGACTGAACAAACCAAACCTAGATAACCAACCCAATGATAACCTCAGACCTACTTGAAAGAAGAAATAAAGTTCTCTAGGAAATTTCAAATAATTGTCGTTGACTTTTTGGAAGCTTAGTAATTGTGTTTATTGGAATAAAATAAGCTAAAGGACTTTTGGCAAGGTTTTAAAATGTATTTTTTGCTTATTTTTCCCCATATGAAAAGTTGGTGCAAAATTGAATCAGGAAAAGAGATTAATTTTTACTTATGCCATGTTATGTTATTTAGGTTTTAAGGATGAGTCGAATTTTCACGGGACATCAAAATTAATTGAAGAGGGAGTTTTGGAAAAACTCGAGCTAGAGGGATTAATTTTTTTTTGTTAAAAAGCCTTTATTTTGGACTGTAATGTTTACAATTAGAACCTTACTGATAGGCGTCTGCATTGTAAGAGGAGTGGTGGGCGAAAAAAATAAAACTCGCTATTTTATTTAACAAAGACTGGATGATCGTACAAAAATTACGTGTTATATATGTGATATGCACTTATATTCCAATAAATCGAACAAATATCCTCAAATGTTACCGCAATATAATTGGAATATCACAATTCGAATAGATCATACGATTGGATGGTATAATGTTAGTTACACAGCGTGCATATTCGCTTAACATTCGTGTTTAATAGTAAAAGTAAATTTTTTTAAAGTAAACTACAAGAACACGCACTAAATAATGCGAAAATGCATCTCAGAGACTGTTTTCAGATTAGAAGTAGATTGTTTGGAGCCCAACCAACAGCACATTAAATAAGCAGCGAAGTTGTTAATACAAAGGTGCACGGTTGTTTGCGCAATGCAACTAAAGGTGGACCTGGACAACGACCGCGTTCGTTAGCGATTTTGGCGGTGTAGGCCCATGTTCGCGAGCAAATCTTCATTTTTGTTGTGAACATCGTCTGCTCTCTTTTTCTAACATAGGCAAACACTCATAAGAGCAACCACATGCGCTTTTTTATTAGACGTGTTTGCACTACAAAAATCAACATCAAATGAATGTTCACGAAATGTGTTGGCCGTCTAGGACTACCTTGAGAGAGCTAGAGGATGCGATTGTGCGTACTTGATACAAATTGCTAGAGGACATTTTTTTTTGTTTATTTTTCAGGCAAAGAAAAAAAATCGACCTAGAGGTATGAAAAATATACCGACTTAGAGGGACTCGGCTGTACTCTGTTTTTTGGTATGATTTTCGTTTTGGAGTTGATAAACCGATTTTCCGCTGTATCCGCTGTATATAACACTAACTAACAGATCTCAAAAATCAACTCCTTTCACAAGTTTCCTTATCATTAAATTTTTTTTAAATCAAATGGATGATTGTTAGAGTGTTAGAGATCGTGGCGCCGTGGCTTAATCGTTAGTGCGTCGGACTGTTAAGCAAGAATACCTGGGTTCGAATCCGGCTCGGGGAAATAACACCACAAACATTTTTCACGGCCCCACCTCCAGCGAATGACTGACAACCCTCCTGGAGTACTTCTGTCATGGAAAGCTTTCGCAATTCGCCGTTCGGAACCGGCAGTAAACAGTCCCTTCCACATGCGTCAAAATTATAACGCGCGCAATACAGAGGAGGCGCTAGAAGCTAGGAAGCTAGGCTCTGGCCCTGTATGGGCTGTTACGCCGACTATTTATTTATTTTTATTGTTAGAGCAACATAGTAAGTGACATTTTTATTTTTTTACAGGAGAGACTAAAAACAATATTTTTCGTAGACCAAAATACACTATTGATGCTAATTTCGCATTTAAATTATTAACTTGTGAGTAGGTACACCATTATCTCCTTTTTGTTGCCTATACAAAACATAATAAAAGTAATTTCGAAAAATGTGTTAATTACATACAGCTGCGGTCAAAATAATAGCAGTGCATAGCACAATCATCGATTCAATTTTCCTGTTTACTTGCTGGAGGGTTTTTGTTTTAACTAGAAATACCTTGCTAACAAGTTAAAACTTTAACGCAAGCCATATCATAGCACGCACACTGCTTTCAGTCTTACCGAAACTTTACAGCGAGCGTTGGAGGTCTCTTAAACCTGCAGGTTGACTTTGAAAGCTATCAGCAAAACGACGTCGAATCCGTTCAAAGCCACCTCTTAGTTATCTTTTTTTATTGATTCTTTTCTCCTCACAAGTAGATGATACTAAGTCCTTAAAAACTTCTACGTCATCTTCACCCAACTGAGCTGTCTCTCCATCTTAAGGCAGCAAATCTGTTGTCTTATGACTTTAAGAGGGTGGGAATAAAATGCGAAATTTGCAACGCTCAAGTGGGTTTCCATGGGAGTTTTAAGTTTGTATAAACCAAAGGGTATAGCACCCACGACGTGTTGTCCCCACTCAGGAAATAATTTCTTGAAATTGTGGAATCCAGTGATGGGGATAAAAATCAGCGATCCATTTCTTAATTCTAAATTCCACTTTTAAAATTTTCAAGTATTTTAAAAAAAACTACTTACGTATCCCTCCGCTTGGCTCTGGAATTTGAAGATATCACAGATTTTATTCCTTTTTTTTTCGCTTTACTACAACGTTTTGAGATGATGGCAGTCTAAAGTTCTAAAGAATCCCTCTAGTTAAGTTCTAAATCCCTCTAAGGGACTACTTAGTCCTAATCTTGTACGCTATCGTCGTAAGGTAATCGTCGCGCGGTGAGTGCTGCCCATTCATCACGCAAATTTTCTTCTTGACGATGGATTTCCAGCCCATTGGCAGCGCGAACGAACGTATCCCGGCGGTATTCTCTCGTTCAGCGAGTGGAAATGCGACATCAACATTGCTAGCGGCTTTAACTTCCAATCATTCGTGTCTCGCTCCTAGAAGAGATGAAAATTCGAAAAAAAAATTAATTGACCATAAGCCAGAAGCTATCAAAATACAAAAGAAGTAGAAAAATTGTTATTTACTCTCCCCTCCCACTCAGGACAGGGATACGTGTCTCCAATCGTCTTGTGGACATTCACTCGGCCAACAACTTCCATAATGGCAGGACACTACTTCCTCGTTCTCAACAAGGACCTACTACTCTCTCTCACGGTCCATAAAAATTCCCCACAAAGCCCGTTGTTGCCATTAACTTTACGTTGGCGACGTCCTTGGCGCTCGTGTATCGCCATTCATTTCTCTGGACATAGACAACACGCCATGTTTCGATTCCTTTTTTTTTTCCTCTGTGTCCTCTCTTGGGAGTAATCAGGACAGAGGAGCAATTTAATCACAATGCACGAGGCGGACGATGGGTGGGTGGCAGGGGTGAGTTTTTATTTATTTATCTGAGACTAGCGCAGGGACGGCGAACAAAATCCGGACTCGTTCACACTTTTAGTCGCTTTAATCGTACAACAGATGGGGGCGTTAAGTTCTTCGAGGATCCTCGTTTCGCCGGGACACAATCTGTCTTCCAAAGGGATAAACGTCAAGGGTTTATTAATTTCTGTGTATCTTGCGATGTAATTTGGTAAGATGAGAGACATGAACAGAGCGGATGTAATAAGTCATGGAGTGCTGCTTTGTGTCTTGTCTTGTCTCGGGAACAGGACGTGAGGACGATGGAGTTATTAGCTAGATGATTGCGAAGAAATGGCATCCGCAAGAGTCATGCGTTGCCTTTAATCGTGGTGCACTTTGGAGAGAGTAGCTATTTGCTGCTAAGTGGCTTATCTGTGTACACTGGATGCTTCCTGGGGCGGGTTGATGGCCCAGCATGTCGACAATAAAAGTGATGTGTATATCAAAATAAGACAAAAGGAAATCTCTGCAGGGAGAACATGGTTCTCAAGAAGGAGTGCTCGTTCTGAAGTTGAGAGTTGAGGTGAATGATTGCGGGCACGTCTTAGGAAGAAATAAGGTCAAGCCGGTGACATAATTGTTGGAAAGATGAGCAAAGATTGATATTATCATTTGGAGGGAAATACGAGGCACTGGATACTTCTGTAAACTGGAACTTCTGTAAACTTACAAGAATGACTCAAAGAAAAGTCTAACGAAGTTAAGTTGTACGATGGTGGTCAATTCACTGCACTCCCAAAAAGAGTTAAAATCTTCCTTAGACTGTTAAAAATGATTTTATTGGCCAACCCCTCTTTCCAACATATATGTAGCTCACTACTGCTCACTAAACTGTCCACTTGGCATTTAGAAATGTTGAATTGAAGGGTCCTCAAATGGAGGAACACTTAAATAAAGTGCTATGCGCGTAATTAGAAACACTTAAGATAGTCTTTTTGTTTTCATCATAACTCATGTACTCCCGCCCTCAAATAGCTAATTAGGGTTTCGTTCCAAAGGAATAACGAAACCCTTATGGAATCACTTCGGTGTCTGTCTGTCTGTCTGTCGCCTTTTACATATTTGACTATAACTTATAAGTCCTTTGTAGTTAAGGGATGAAATTTGGACTGAAGGTGTATCTAGGCAACCCAAAAAAAAAATCATGCACCCTTTTTGGAATTAGTCGCAGATTAAAGAAAAAGTTAGTACTGATACTAACGCCCGAAAAAACGTTTACTCACTTTGATGGTCGATATGGGTGTCATTGGAAAACTGGGCGGTGCCCTGATTATGAAAATGTCTGTCTGTCTGTCATTAGGCCTTAACCTCGGTAATTGGCGAACCACTAAGAATTTAGAAATAAAACTTCGCTAAAAGACGTATTTCACTTATCCAAAGAAAGTTCAAGAAAAACATTTTAAGAAAATTTTATACTAGCGAAAAGCTTAGTACCAATACCAAATTTGAAAAATAAATTTCTCTTACTAGTTCCTTGATATGGGTATCATTGGAAAGAGGATGATAGCTAGATCAAAAAGTTGTACTATAGTAATCATCTCACTCTTTTTGGTAAGAAGTTATTAGCCAACAAATTGCCGAAAACTGACTTGTGTACCGTACCCCCCACCTTACTTTCTAGAATATTTGACCAAAAAATCTGAAAAAAATTGGAATTATGGGGCAACTCATCGCAATACCCCAAAATTATCCAAAAATCGTAAGTGATTTTCTGCTCATACTAAAATAAATTAATTACTAACTTTTCTTGAAAAAAATTTCACGGCAATATATTAAGTGAGGTACCATCGGATAGGTCTTGCAAAATGAAATAGAGTTTTCATTTGGAAGCTAAGTTTTCGAGATATTAAGCTTCAAAGTCGAAAAAAAGGCGTCCCCCCCCTCGCATTTCCACACCCGATGGTCTAAAAATCTGAAAAAAAATCTAGAATGTAGATCTTGATGTAATCTTTGTGTTAAAATTGGTTTGAGCACTCTGGCTTTAATAGTTTTCGAGATATTGGCCAAAAACCGAAAAACAACAACATTCGAGTTTTGAAGATCCAAAAACGCCATTTTGTAGATCTCAGTGAAAGAACAATAAAATATTATGTAAAAAAAATTATTTTCATACAATTTTTCGAGATATTAACGATTTAAATCGAATCAGTTATCGCAAAAAACGATGAACTGACGGCAGTCTCAGTGTCGCTTGCGGCATTTCATCCCCTAAATGCACCAAAGCAATTTTCACACGGTTGGCGCGATCAGCAAATGGGAAAGGATTTTCTTTTGTTCAGTTTCGTTCGAAATGAAAGAATTTTAGTGAATGAACAGTGAATTGAGTTTAATTTGATTTGACTATTTTAGTTTGTTGATTTCTTAGACTTATATTAAGTCTAAACTACTAATCTGTTTGCGAACAAAACCCTCGGCGGGTGAGTAAAACTCACACTTGACCGGTTTTTTGTTTGGTTGTAACTACAGATTACATCTGCTAGTCCATGGGATTTTGCATCAAGCACGATAACTTTTGCTGTTTGTCAATCAAAGGCGCAAAATTAAGTTACAAGAAATCGCCAAAAAAACAGCTGCAAGACTGTGTTATTGAGTTGTTTTTTCTTTTTTTTTTTAATGCAGCGTAGTATTTTAATAGACGAATAAAAGAAGGTCTGGGGAAATGTCGGCGGCAACAAGTAGCCAGCCTAGGGCTGGGACAATCCCGAAAAAACAAGCATTGATCGCTGTAGCAAGAAGTCTCTGCCACAGACATACGAGGTCTGTTCAAAAAATAATGTGAATTTTTAAAGTTCGCGGGCTTTCGCCACGAGGAAATCGCCAAACACGCAAAACACGTCTAACTTTTATACCTCTCACAATATGCTGAAACTGTAAACAATTGTTCGAGACGAGTGTACCAACATAACAAAATAAAAAAAAATCGACAAGCGAATGTACGTAGCGAAATTTGAAAATTAACCTAATTTTTTGAACCGACCTCGTACATAGCTAATGATTTTTAGACACGTTCTTCAAAAAGACTTATTTCTGCCTAGGCAAAGTCGTATAAGATAATTTCAATTCGCCCAGAAGCACCCTCGCCTAGTATAAATATTTAGTGAACACTTTAAAATAAATACCTGAGCTGTAAAAAATGCATTCATTTGGGAGTGCATTCTTAGAATTTGAAGTCAGTTTAATTTTTTATTAATGCAATCAAAATTAAAAAAAAGACTGGGACTTAAGCAAATTAATGTCACCATTCTCTTGAAGTAAGTAAATGCTGCATTCACAATTTAGCAATCATAGAATTGAATTCAATTGAATTCACATGATTTGACTTGAATTCAGTACTGGATTATGTTTATAAAAGTACTGTCAATGATTTCGATTTTTAATTCAGTTACTTCAACTTAAAATCAGTTGAAGTCATTGAATTAAACTTTAAATCAATTGAAGTCAGTGATTTCCAAAAAACCCATTTGAACTCATTTTATGTTAGGGGATTTTTATTCGCTGGATCTTTTCTTTGCAAAGAAAACAGATTAAGGCGTTACATTAGTATGCCGAATTACATACATTCGCTGGATGTATGAGATAAGAAAAGAAAAGATAAGAAAAGACTTAAAGGTGCTTCTTTTAGTGACGCAAATTATAATCAACGGATATGTGGAACACGCTTAGACTAACTCAAAAGAATTTTTCCAAATTTCGTTATATTAAACCTCCTCAGCACACCCACATACCATTGAGTGAATCCTTAAAGTCGAAATGCGTTTAATGGACGCCATAAACTCAAACAGTGCAGAACAATTCTACGAAAAATTCGCAATTTTGCAATCAATTCCAGGAAAAAGTGTTTAAAGCTTTCTTCTCTCGGGTAAAAGGCTTTTCTTTTTGAAAGCAGAAATTGGTTCGCGATTCTGACGATTAACGCGAAATGATTCTGAACTCTGATTAAAGCGAAATTATTAATGAATTGTTGAAGATTGTGTCCCAGAATTTAAGAGAATACTGTCCACGACTCGAAGATATACGAACTGCGGGACCTTTCAGTCAAACAAAAACCTTCGGTGGTAGTGCCTTAAAAAATGAACATCAACAAATTCAACACCATTTTGAAGCCGCAAACCGAATCACCCGGGCAGTTAATGTTGTGTCCATCAGAGATGTTACCCCCCGCCCCAAAAAAAAACCCATAAAACTGTCCCACACTCCCATAAAACCAACCACACCCCTCGGGCGGTACAAAATATTTGATTTTAATCGAAGCAATTACCACCGCAGCATTGTCGAAAGCCATAAATTTTTAGAGTAAGCACCGAGTGCAAATAAATTGCTCATAAAACTACTCGTTGCCTGCCTCCAGTGAACAGGCTTTATTTATGATTTCGGCGCCCTCGTTTTTTTTTTTTTTTCGTCCTTACTTTTATCTCCTGCTCAGCACCACGATAAAAAAACAAAAATACAAAGAAAAAAAAAAAGAAAAATGATCGCCAACTTATGCGACGAATGGTGTGCTTAATAGAAACTCACCACAGCCGAATGTATCGCAAAAAAATTACCCAAAATTATTGGGTAATTTTTCCTTGAATGTCCTCCCATGTGCGTGTGCACACCGAGGTCCTTTTAAATTCCCGACTTAATCAATTTTGGCCCCCAGCCAGCCCCGGCGGTGTCTACGATGGATGTGTCATTTACATTTTCCATTTCGATGTGCGTAAGTAAACCCACCCCCACACCGGCACACACACAGGTGTGTGTTGTTGTAAGTGCCTTGAGAGAAATTACGCACTCAGTGCGATTAGATTTTTTGTCGATGCCAAAAGGGAAGAGGCGGACGTGTGTGTCTTCGTGTGTGGGGTTTCACTCGGCTGCAGATGCCGGCAAATTTTCTCGGATTACGTCGGGGACCGGGAGGGGGGTGGTCCTACTGACCGTGGTTCTGTGACTGAGGATAATCGAGTCGATTGGCTGTGTGATGTAATATCGATTCAGGGTCGGATTTGGAGAAAATGGCTCACCTTGTAGCGGGATACGCGCTTCTTTGAATGTAAATCGCTGTAATTTGAGTGAAAATGGGCGTGTTGGGTGTTTATTGGTGTGCCATTTAGTCGCACAAGGACTCGGTGGGGACGGGGACGGGATGGGTATGTGGCAGCCTTGAGACTGTGTAATTCATTTGCCATCCCACGCAGGCAGATGGGATGTTGATGAATGAGATCGGCGTTGACAGATTCGTATCCAACGCATGAGTCGGAGACTATCGGAGAAATGCTTCGCAGCTTCTATTTCATGGGCCAGTGACTACCTCTGAGACTGATTATCGCAGCTTTTTTGTGGTTAGTTTGTCAGGAGATGTCTATGAAAGATATAACAATTTTAAGGCACTAATGGTGCACGGTTCAAGGCCACAGAACGCGCAAAAATTAGTCCTCATCAAAGTCAAATAGACAATATGCTTACTTTGAGCCCAATCTATTTGGGCAAAGCATGCTGCATGCAAAGTATGCCAATGAATAAGCTATACATTTCACTTTGAGGCAAGCTTTTATGGTCATCTTACGGATCTCCTCTTAAAGATTTTAAGAGAGATGTCTGTGGTCCTGTAAATTCTTCACTTCACTTCACAACAACAAACGTCATCCATACAAAGTCCAATGACCTCGGCCGATGTTCTATTAAATGGTTGGCGAAAGAAAATGCACTTGGATAAGTTTTTTTGCAAACAGGACCGAATATCCGCCGGCGGTAGCTGCATACATTGGTTCACCATCCATATGGTACCAGGAGGAGGCTGTTTGTTGCGTGCAATCCTATATATAAACCCTACCCCCTAAGCTCGTTTCAAACCTAAGAAGAAATTATTTCATTTTTGTTTAAATTTGTTACCGAACTTTTTCAAACACCTAATGGCTTAGGCCAACCCTCTACGGTCCTCCTAAAACTTCAATTGGGCGATGAAATGATGTCTTGACAGAGGTGGCCATTTCGGTACTATTTCTAAAGCGGTGTTCATTGTCGTGTATAGACTCGACATTTTCGAATCTCAAACGATGCGGCGTCCTAACAGAGGCCACTGAAATTGGACCTTATTTCACTTTCACTCTCCGATGCGAGCTCGGATGTTTTCCGATTTTTTTTATCAAAAAACTTAAATTTCTTGTCTCCGTTGCCAAAAAACTCCAGAAAGGTCAGAAAGCTTAACAATCATGCAGAAATCACTTGCAGCTTTTTTTTTAACGTGTGTTCTTATATGGTCATAGGGCTTAACTTCCTTTGTCCCTTTCATTGTTACTTGCAGTGCATAGAGAAATAATTTCCACAGAAAAAAAAACGTTGGTTTCCCCTTCTCAATCTACTTGACAAAATTCAAGAGAACCCTTAATTTGTTTGTATCCTCGTACCTTGCTAATCGCACAACACACCAAATCCAGTAGAATAGAAAAACGAAACGATTATAGTCCCACAAGCGAACGACTTTGCATTCGAGGAAATAACCCCGGACGAGTTTTGCCACAACGAACTTACTGCACTGATGCGGTGCATCGCCGAATCGTTGCCGTTACCGTCTTTAATTAATTCATTTAGAGACGCGCACCGGTTTTGTTTTAGTTCAGACGTTAGTTCCAGTAGTCCGACAGCTTTTAGGGAAAGATTTATTCCAGGAACTTTTTGTTCAACGGCAGCGGGCTTCGTAGAAATGGTTGAACATAACTAAGACTTAGAACGGTTGCACGGTACAACCAGAGCTGCGGTAAATGGGCTAAGAGTTTTCTTTCAACGATTAAATTAAAATTTAGATAGAAACCTAGGAATCTTACGAAAGGTAACACAACAACCGACGATGCTTTACTTTGAATGGGTTACTTTGAAACGATGCAAAACAGAAAATGCTTTTAGTGGGTCGGTATTTCGTTGGAACCGCGTGGAGCATTTCCAACAATTGCAACCGATTTCAAGAATTTGTGTTTCAGAGATTGCAGGTAAGGAGTTTACCTCACGAAAAGCAAAGGAGATTTGATTGTAATCGGATTATTACAACGTCGTTATGAAATCTTTAAAGATGAAAACTGTCTTCCAATAAATTTTTTATCCATACAGTCTTTGCTCGAACGGCTAGAGAGCGTACGATTGTTTGCTTGGATATTTCAAAAATAATATAAAATAATAACGTAATAACCTAATAACGTGTAACGCAAATAAGCATCTCTCGGATAAATTGTGCATGAAAAACATTCGCAGTAGAAGTCCTTGCAATCTAAAGTAGATTCTACAGAAGGAGCATAAAGGCTACGTGGGTGTGTGGTGTGTGGTTGCAAAACAACTCACCTGCAGGACAAAAGGGTTTCCATGTGACTTGCCACAGAAGAGTGTTTCCAAGACTACGTGAAATGCTAAAGGGAATCTCGTCCCACGTGTGCACACATGTACGCTGATGGCAATTCGTATCAATTTCCTATTACCCACTCACCCACCAAGGTCTTAAATGAACTTGACACAGAATTTTAAGATAGATTTGTTCAAAGGGTTGTTAAGTGGTGTAAGGTAGGAAACGCGTGTTTTGCCCAAAGGAACTGAACGACAATCTGATCTTTGGAGAACACAGTGTGCTACTTTTTGGAGTTACACGGCCACATGCACTCCATTACATTTATCAGTGATTGTCATAAATCTATGTAGGTACGAGACAGTGCTCCCAAAATTTCTAACGACCCAGAGTTAGAAATTTTGGAAGATGGCGCTCGTAGCATGGATGATGATCTGTTTTTAGTAAGATTCAATCTTCCTTATATATTCGCCAAAATGTTTACCACATTCGCAAAAAAAATCACTTATGTTGTCAATTAAGGAAACAAATTTTCATTTATAGGAAAAAGTAGAAAAAGTAGAAAAAGTATGAATGCGGGTTTTACATTGTACAATTTAATAATTTACTTGATGAGCCTACTTGATAGACCATATCGTAAAGCGTGAACGCTCCTACGGTAAGTCGTACGTAAGTTCAATTTCGTTGACTTTTGAACTGCATGATCAGTCTATCAGAGAACTTTTGCTGTAACTTCAGAGACTGAACACCAATTTTAAACGGAAAAAATAACATGAAAGACTATCACATTTCAGATTTCACACTACTGCCCACACTACTATGCACCTACTGCCTTTCTTTCAAAATTTCGAGCGAGAAGTGCTTAAATAAAATTTAGAAGCAAACCGCTAGATGGTCGACCATTCATAAGTTCTTAGCTTAAAACTTGAGTTTTGACCTGTCCAAAATCTGTCAAAAAACATAATACACAATACAATTTCCTTGATTGTCATTTCTTAACCCGAACGAACGAAACAACTTAATCCATGAATTATGGTAGAGCAAATCCCCTACTTAGGGTGGCATAAGGCATTGGCATAATCTTAGCTCTTACCAAGCCACGCAATGGAAACAATGCCAATGAATAGCTTTAGTGCATGTCTGCATAAACTCATTTAACTCACACATGTTGAATGCTAGTTAGGTGTTATGACCATAATCCTGACAAATGTCTGCTATAACTACATTTTATTGTCAAAGCTGCTTTGTCAGTTTAATTGTTCGACAGTTTGTCCATTACCCATGCTTGCATGAGGAGTCCTTCGTGTGTCACCGACCTCATCCACAAATTTGATGGATGTCAACATTATTGTGCAATTTCTCCCTCTCAAATGTTGCGTACATTTTAGAATTTCATAGCTTTTGAGATGTTTGGCTAAAAGCAGAAATTCGATTGTAATTTGCTGCTGTTGTCTGGAGGATTTTTATTCATTTAGAAAACAGATTGGGACATGCGTGAGTGCAGTGTTTTTTTTTTTATTCAGATTCAATACTTCAATAGGAATAGAGACAAATAGTCTCTATCCCTATTTCTACAAATTTAAAAGAATATCCTTTTTTTGTGAACATTTTGTCAACACACAGTTTGTGTTTAAGTCCGAAAATTGTTTAATTGATGATATTTTTTTGTTGTAAATTTTTTGTCACGTTTTATTTGTGATGGCTTTTTGTTGTAAAGTTATCTGTCAAGTGACAAGGCAGTCTGGAAAAAAAACTCATCCTTGTCGACGACCTGTGTTGCATGGTGCCCATGCAAGTGCCTGTTACTCTCTGCTTCCACAGTAAATGTCATCAAGGAGAACTCCTTTCCCGGCTTTGACTCATTTGCAGCCTAACCGTTTCTAAGTTCTATGCAATACTTAGAACAGATAAGCCCTATGGTGAGTTGGGTGCATGCCTCATGCCAAACAAAACCATTGCCCAAGTCCAAGCGCCAGGTCGGGGCATAGTTTCTCTGCCATTCTTCTTGTTCTTAGACAAAAACTCACTGCGTCGTCTTTCTTATTACGTGTGACAAGACTTCATTCAGTTGTCAACCTTCAATCATTTAGAGAAGGTGTCACTTCTACGCCTTACTAGCTTTTATCCTTTTTTCCTGCATTCGTTTGTCAATCCTGATTCACATTAACGTCTCTCCACATCGTTGAAGCATCACTCTCTCTAAATAAAAAAAAATCTGCTTCCTTCGCTCTTAACCACTCACCACATCATCCATGAGTCGTCCCCCAACAACGCCTCACTCACGTCTGACATCGCCCCGTTGGGTTTCCACTTCAGCAACTCATTTCACGAGATTTCTGACGCATCTCTCCATGGACACCTATCCAATCAGGCGCCACATCGTTCGAATGCAACTTCATGGATTACATCCATGCAGCGCTTGCATTCCGTGAGATTAACTCATGTCAACGCTTCATAGTCGCGTCACGCTTCAGGAGATTGTTGCAAGGTAACCTATTTTGACGCAAAAAGGATAGAAAAAAATTCCAAAACCAGCGTGGTGAGGATTTAAGTGCGGCATGCAGCATAGTTGACTACGTAAACAGAAAGAAACACGTGTATTTTGTATTTTTTGCTGTCTCATTAGGAACTAGGAGCGTGGAAAATCTGAGCTTTTGTATGCACGTGTTGTGGCATGAGGAGATTCTGAGTGAAAAACGCAATGTGCGGTAATCTTACTTATAAATTTAATGTAGGTCGTGTCCTTTCACTTTTGTCGTAGCTTTTGTTTTCTGCACTTTTTCAAATGTGAACATAGACGAGAACTTAGCTAAGCGTCTACGAATGTTTAAAGCTACATATCTCCATAAATTGTAAATTGTGCGATAACACTTTTGCAAAGCTACATAGTGATAGTCAAATGTCAGGGACGTGTTAATTGATGACCTGTCAATTGACTTGGTTATTGAAAGTGTGAATTTGGTTACCGTCCACCGACTTTCAGACTTAACTGTCATCATTTAGAGGCACACAAAACTCTTTATTGATGGAATACGTGGTAACAAAGAAATACCTACCGATCGTGAATCGGTTCATCCATCAATTTCAACGCAAAGATTTACTGAAGGTATGAGCGGGAGGTTTTAGAAATTTATATTATGATTTGTTTAAAAATCCTAAAATCAAAGAGCAAGCAAAACAGCAAACAAATCCTAAAAAAAATAAATTGCTGATTTTGGATGGAGCGGCTATACATGCCTTTGTATTTATTTTATCCTATTTATTTAAAATATCTTACACAAAACTTATTAAAGTATGTATGTTTAAAAACTTGTTGAACATAGTCCAAGGACTTGTTTAACCAAAGAACAGGGCTATACAAATTCCCAAATTACTCTACAATCTTTTCGGAAAGCGTGCTTTATTTGGAACTAATTTAAAAAAAAAGTTCTGCTATCACAAAATTTGATAAGAAATAGAAGAAACTAATGGGATCACTAAATGGTGTACTTTTCAAGAGAAAGACGGAAGTCAACGTCAAAGACAGAAAATAATTGGAGAACAAATTTATTGTAATTATTTCGACATTGAAAAAATGCTAATTGCAAAATTTTAAATTAATCTCAAAGTGAGTTATCTTCTACCTTTTGATTGAAGAAAAGTACTACAAGATGGTTGCACTCTTTTACAACTCTGCTCTCGATAGCACCTTGCCTTTAATAGCACTTAATCAGAAAATTGTGCTAGCCAAATCAGTTTTTGTGTAATATTTTTTTAGTTCTTAATACAGCTAAGAGATCATGTCAATGTAGCTTTTCTTTTTAAAAATACAAAGAAAAAAACGAGCAAAATAACATTTTTTCTAAGTAACATTCCTTTTACAATAGAAATGAACGTTGCCTGATACGAACGTTTGCTGTCACCAGAATACGGGTGACCCGACAGTCAACGTTTTAAAAAGAAATCACTAGATGACACACCCTTAATATTGCTGTCTCCCCAATCTTCCAGTAGCCTGTCTTATAAAATAGTAATACACAATTTGTATTCATTTGACTCAAATATGTATATTCATCAAAACATTCTAACTGATTGATACGTGAAGCACTAAAGTTTGAGGAGTCTTGCTTTAGGTTCGGACGTGTGCAGACGTGTTCTCTCCCTGCTGTATAAGTATGTATTTTCTACAGTGATCTGTGTCTTTAAAAAAAAATAAACAGGAAGAAAATTTAACAAAAGTTTACCAGTTATTATAATCACTCCTATCAAAATCTGTGTCCCTCCTGAGAAGGAGAGGGTAAAACGAGTGACACTGCCGTCGCAGTTATTAAGTGCGGCGGACAAGACCAAAATTTATAACGAAATGGACTGGTGGGGCGACGCCGCGGAAAGTACCGCTAAGCAGAGGGTCCGAGGTTGGCGAGACGACGCCGGGAAACATGCTGGCAAATAATTTGAATGCATTAAAAAGCAATATCCATCATGGTTTTACCGGTAATGGCGACACTTCAGCAATCGGTATAAGCAACGCCAACCTATTAATGACAGGCTTTCTCGAAACACGAGAAAAGAATGACGTGCACGATTCAAGCGACGGCGAGAGTAAAAAGCGGCACAACCCGGTTCCAAATGCCAATAAGAAATAAAAATTTCCTGACTCCAACAACAAGTCTGACATATTAAGGACCGATGAGGAGGAAGCCCCAACTCAAGGCTCAATGAAAAAGCTGACCCAACAGCAGCAGGAGAGCAAAGCGAACAACGCCGAAGCAAAAGGAATCAGCAACAACTTGGACGGGGAAAACAGGAGTAATCAATGGTGCCCGCCTATCTTCATTAGAAATGCTAACGTAAGGGTCTTACGTGAGTATTTCCATAAAATTAGCTACAGTAGTGACCATCATAAATTTATCAAAAACGGTCTTAGTAGATTTAAAATATATGTTAGGGATGTTGATGTTCACAGGCATCTGTTAAGTCTCATAGGGGATATACAAGGGGAAGCCTTCTCCTTCATGCCGAAATCTCAAAATGCAATGCACATTTGATGACAATGACCCCAGCAATTTGGGTTTAAAAGCGGTTACTCGACTGAACATGCTCTGCTCTACTTACAAAACGAAATCTTAAATAATTTGAGGTCTAAAATTGTAATGTTGCTTGTGCTCTAGATCTTAACATTTGATTCTGTATGGCATGACGGCTTAGTTTATGAATTGTTTTACTTAAATTTTCCTCCGCATTTAACCAAAATAATTAAAAGTTTTTTACAGGTAGATACCTCTCAGCTTTTTTGAATATCTCATCCCAATCCAGAGGGGCGTACACCAAGGTTCTATCTTGGGTCCCCACCTCTTTAACGTCTATTTATCTGACTTTGCTACAGTAAACCGTGACTCTGAGGCGATTGCATTAAATACAATTAAACTACACCTTAATTGAATGCTTCCTTATTATAGATGTGGGATTTTTAAATAAAGCACGCGCCACACTTTCTTTTCATATTTTATTAAATTCAAAATGTATTACATTAATTACTTTTATTAATATTATATTACGATAATGCGCTAATAATATATTAGATAAGTGCGTTTAAGGACGACTTCCCACATCGAAAGTTTTCATACTAATGACGATGAAATTGTTCTGTCTGTTCTCTTTCGTGTTTCTTCGTTCATAAGTATTGTGTTTCCCGTCGAATGACCGTCCTGTTATTTTGCACACGTGTGGTTTCGTTGGTTTCGCTGTAGAATCATTGCTGGTAAATTGCTGTTGTAGGTAGTGGTTTTTTGTGCTGTTCTGTCGCGTGATCGGTTGTCTGTTAGTTTGTCTAGGGTATTGTCTTGTCGTTTGGCTCCAATCCCACAAAAGATGCTGGGGTATAGAGCTAAATTTAAACAAATTCGAACTGATATATTTTCGGAATGCATCCTGTAGAGCCTATCACTACACGGTCCGCGATAGCCGTAACCTCATTCTCTGCGTGGAGCACAACCAGATACCTCTTAAAACAACAATCAAATATCTTGGAATATATCTCCATCATCGGCTTAAAAAGAACCGTCATGCCAGGTGTGCCCTCAATAAAGGATGGCAGCGCGAAAGCTAAGAATACTGCTCAAGTCTAAAAAGATGGAACATAGAACCAAAATCCTCATCTATAAGTCTCTAATTCGTTCTGTCTTAGCCTATGGCTTTCTTATTTGGTTCACTATCACTCCTAATATATCCTTGGAGTTACATAGATTTGAGAGAACGATATGTAGAAAGACCAGGGGGTAAATGGTACAGTAACAAAACCATTTATCAACAATCAAAAACAACACCTTTACTTGATTACATAGGCAAAAAGAGACTATCTGCATTCCAACATGATGAAAACCCACTTATTAGAGGAATCTTTCAAGAAAACATTGATTAATCGGTAGTCTACCGTTATTATACATCCAGTCAGTATGCTCAACGAGTGATCCAGCTCAACCAACCAACCTAACCTAACTTAATTATAGTCCTATCAGTATTATAAAGGTGAATGTTTGTATGGATTTTTGTTACTCTTTCACGCAAAAACGAGTGAATCGATTTTAATGAAATTTACAATAACATCTTCAGACCGTGGGTACACATATGCGCACCTTTTCTTTTTTTTAATTGTAACTAGTAGTAAGGGCTGACGACAAGAAAAGGAGGGGAAATGGACACCAACAACAATCAAGGGACCCCCTGGCCCTCCATGCAAGAGGTTGGTTCACAACTAACTGCTGAGGCCATAACGGCAGCAAACTCCAGATGGAGCAATCTACACTCCTGCCACATCTCTAGGCTAATATGGCCGAGACTAGATAGGGGCAGGACAGAACAGTTGCTCTCGGTAAGCAGGGCGAACATAGGCAGACTAGTAGGAGTTCTAACTGGCCACTGCCCCTTTGGTAATCATGCCAACAGAATGGGAATCCCCTCCAATGATTTCTGCAGAAGCTGCAGAGATGAGGAGGAAGAAGAGACAACCATACATCTTCTGGGAACATGCCCAGCACTTGCACGCACGAGGAAGCGCACCCTAGGTGCATACTTCTTTAAGGAGTTAAGCGAGCTCGATAGCATGGATGTGAGGCGCATCAGCGGCTTCATAAGCAGATCCAACTGGGTTTAGACCAGGGGATAATAGACTATCAGCACTGGCATCAGACAGGTAGTATAACACACCTGCTAATTACTTTTTTTGGTTTGGTAGTTTTGCAGGAGACCCTTAGGTAGCGAGTCCGGATCGGGTGGAAGCAACCCGGAGGAGTGGCAACACAATGGGCCTACAATAGGCCTAAGTGAGCCTGTGTATAAAGCAGGCAGCCACATACAACCTAACCTAACCTAACCTAACTAGTAGTAACAGCTTGTGACCACTAGTTGTACTTGAATAACTTTCTAGAAGTACATATTTTTGAACTCTATCAATAGTTGGCTCTGCTGCAGCGGCTCTAGGAATAAAATTCTTATTTGAATTTGACAGTTGGAAAAAAATTTAGGAAAGCCGCGCTCGAGAACTTTGAAATTCGATAAAAAATTAATTTTTCCAGTTGGATTCAATTTTCTTGTGGTTTTTTATTGCTAAGATATTGGATTATTGTTTGAGAAAGTAAGTTTCTGGATGGCTTTCCATTTTGGTCATAAAAATTTATATTTCTTTATTGGTACACATATGTACGTGCACCTTAGGACTAAAAACTAGTTTTGTGCAGTATATGACCGCTTTCAAGCTTCAGCATGAATGACAAGGAGATTGAGGATTTACTGAACAACAGTGAAATTGATTTCTCTGGAGACGACGAGGATGAGGAATATCTGCCGTTAGATGGTGCCACAACCCTTCAGCAGTCCGAAGAAATTGAGGAAGATGGAGAATCGAAGGCATCTGAGGGAGATACTAAGGAAGAAGCTGGAAACTCGTCGCGTTTGTTCTGGCGCACTAAGGAGATGACTTCACGTGGACCTGGTATTGCAGATAACGTGCTAACTTCTCAGAGCAGTTCAGACATGAATGTGCTATACTCATTTTTTGAATATTTGGGGTTAGATTTTTGGAAACTTGTAGCAGAACAGAGCAACATATATTCAGCACAAAAACGTGAGTTAAAATCCATAGATACAAATGCTATTGAAATGATTCATTTTGCCGGTGTGCAATTGATGATGGGCACCCTCAAAAACTCACAAGCGAGACTCCATTAGAATAGAGATTTTTGTGTACCAGTTATCAGAGATACAATTAGTCGCGATAGATTTTTTGAACTTCGTAATTATCTCCACTTCGTAGACACACAGTTCCCAAATACTGATGACAAACTGTGGAAAATATGGCCGTTGTTAGACCCCATTTTGAAAAAATGCCAGAGTTTGCCACGATCCAAACATATGGCAATAGACAAACAAATTATCCCATTTTCTGGCAGATGTGAGTACCGCCAATATGTCCCAGCCAGACCCAACCCACTTGGACTAAAAAACTTCGTGTTAGCTGCCCGAAACGGGCTGGTACTGGATTTTGAAATCTATGTTGGTAAGGGTACACTACCTCAAGATGTGATGAAAAATCTTGGACTGGGGGCGGGAATCATTGAAAAGCTTTGTCGAACTGTTGAATCCAGCTGTGTTTTGTATACAGATAGATTCTTTACGAGTCTGAAACTAGCTGAACACTTGCTAGGAAAAGAAAAGGATATTTTCCTAATAGGGACAGTAATGGCAAATAGGACTGGAACTGCAGCAAATAAATTGAAAACAGATAAAGCGCTAAAAAGGGGACAGTGGGATGAAAAAGTAAGGAGCGATGAAAATATATGTGTTGTAAAGTGGATGGATACAAAGGCTGTAACAATGCTTTCCACTTGTTCAGGAAGTGGTCCTGCAGATACCTGCAAACGTTGGTGTAAAAAACAGAATAGAAAAATTGACATAGATCGTCCAGCAGTAGTCAGATATTACAACACCTGCATGGGTGGTATTGATTTATGCGACAGACTGATTGCTTACTACCGAACTTCAATGCGGACAAGAAAATTGACTTTAAGAACCTTTTGCCATTTTCTCGACCTGGTTGTCGTCAAGAATATTTCACGTTTTCAACATAAATGGGATTAAGTTCTGTTTGGATAGTCTGATTTAAATAAAATTTTGATGTACAAACTTTGACTTCAATTCGAACAACAAGTGCACATCAAAGCTGGCAGTCAACATATCCAATTTTTGAACATTTTTTTAGCTTCTGATAATATTATAAATTCGAAAATTTTGATGTTTGTCATTTTTATCTTTGCTTCTAAACCGCTTGACCGATTTGGCTGAAATTTGGAACGTAAATTGCTTATGCTGTGTTTTGGTCACAAATGAGCCAATACAGATAACAAACTTCTTCTTCTCTTGCCCCTTGATTTTATTTGACAGCGTTTTTTATAACATTTTGTGTCTGTGAATACGTGCGAGAGCTTTGAGCAACAAATCAAACAAATGTGCGTGAAAATAATGAGCAAGTGTTCGGTGCTTCCTGAATTACTGTCAAAATGCTTCCTGTATTTCAGCCGCATTCGGGAATTACTGTCAAATTCATCGATGGACGAGGGGAAGTAGCCGCTGTACAGTTGGGTGTCCATATTAGGTTGTCTGTCGTTTTGGTGTATTTTTTGTCTAGTCAACGCATCATAAAGAGAATGCAGGTGTTCGAAATAACTTTTTTGCTTAATTTTTCATTCGGCGATGGTATTCCGTAATTTTTTTTTGTTTTTCTGAAGAAAAAGGGTTGAAATAAGTTTGGGTTGTGGTTCACAGCAGTCGCCGGAGATTCTATGTATGTATGTATGTATATTTATTGAGATTTTCTTTTTACAATCCATAGTGTAGGTTTATAACATATAAATATTATAGCACTTATTCTAACTTAAGGCGGCTGACTTAGAAGTGGTCTAGCTAATCAATGTAGGAATTATTTTTATTGATAGGTAAATCAACATAGGTAATATATGGGGAGAGTTTCTCTACTGAAAATTAAT
Organism: Syritta pipiens; assembly: GCA_905187475.1. Classification (NCBI taxonomy): domain Eukaryota; kingdom Metazoa; phylum Arthropoda; class Insecta; order Diptera; family Syrphidae; genus Syritta; species Syritta pipiens. The sequence goes on from LR994571.1 coordinate 70,758,651, forward strand.
ATGAATGCGTTCACTCAATAAGAACGCATGTAAGGAATAATAAAAAAAAATAAATAAATAAATAAATTATAACAACCTTAAAAATAAAACAACAACGGGAGATAAAGAGCGACAACGCTCCTAATTCGAAACTAATAAGTGAGCAAGTAAGATAGGTATGTGTTTGACAATTCAGTTTTTGAAGTATTAAAGTAATTATTTGGAAGAATAACCATAATATAGTATGTGTAACAAAGATCTTGCAGCAAATTTTTATAGCAGATACAATTTGAATTCATAAGGTAAATACTAGAGCTGGCAAAAATGCTCTAAATACGTAAAACTAAAATTGACAGCTAAGCGATATTTATGTACTATTTAGCTTCAATGGTATAAGATAATTTAGTACGTTAGTACAAGATTTTACAATAAGTTAAAGTTGTAACAAGAAACACGAGGTAGTAGTTAATTTCTAAAGTATAATTGTGGTTCTTCAAAGCTTGTGCCTTTGAATTCATTAGTTTAGAAAAATATTTACATATGTACCAAGTACAGATATTTACATTTACTTAAGACTATTTCAAGTTGCCACAGAGTATTAAACACTCTATAAAAATAGATTACAGTGATTAAAACTAACTTAACTTAGGACTGTTCTAGGTAGATATATTTATTATTTTCATAAGGACTAAATTAGTGTACACTGATACCGTTAAACTATCACTTTCGTTGAGTTATATCAGTCTAGCAAATGTTGTGGAGGGGATGATGAGCTTTTTAGCCTCTGTACGAGTTAGGTAGCTGCTTCTGGTAAAACGCTGCCGTAGATAAATCGTTCAGCGAGGAGAACAAAGAGTTTGAGCCCTCATTGAGGATGCTGATCGGAGAGGAGTAATACCGCTCCGATACTGACCAGCCTATGTTTTCTTCAAAAACAGTTTTGAGAAGTGGATTTTCATGGAATTGGAGGCCAGACAGCCTCTTTTTCACCAAGCAGACAAGGTACTCGAGTAAAGGTGTTAAACCCGAGTCTTGGTAAAGTGTAGCGTTTCTGTGCCATTTACCTCCCGGTCTTTTCCATTTAGAGATGCAGCTTCTAATGATATTACGTTCGAATCTTTGTAGCTCGACAGCTACATTTGGGGTAATCTGGTACCATATCGGAAACCCATAGGCTAATAGCGGGCGGATAAGTGTTTTGTAGATGAGGATTTTTGTTTTTTTTTCTACCGATTTGGAGTTAAGGAGGATTTTAAGTTTGGCTGCTGCGACTTTTGACTTGATTAGAGCCTTTCTGGCATGGGGATTCATTTTGAGGCGTTCATGTAGATGCAGGCCGAGGTATTTGATGCAGTTCTTTCGCGGGATCGCGGTGCCATCGATTTGGAGGTCGAGGTTACGGCTTTCGCGAACCGCAAGTCGATGGCCTCTGCCAGAAGCGTTTCTAAAGCAAATCAGTTCGCATTTACTAAAGTTGAGGTTGATCCCCCATCTGTTGTAATAAGGCAAGATGGTGTTTAGGTAGGATTTAATATCGCTTAGCGCTTCCTGGGGTCTTTCATGGTGACTAAACAAAATGGTATCGTCGGCGTAAAGCACAGCCTCGGAATTTAAGTGATGGACTGGGAAGTCGGAGAGGTAGAGGTTGAATAGAAGAGGGCCAAGAATAGATCCCTGAGGGACACCTGCTCTGATCGGAATGGGTAGGGAATTGTAGGATTCATAAAATACCTTGAGAGTTCGGTTTGAAAGAAAACTTTTGACGATTTTAGTTAAATTAGGGGGAAAATTGAGGAGATGTAATTTGTAGATTAAGCCCTCGTGCCACACAGAGTCAAAAGCTTTTGACAGATCAAGTGCACAGGCGACTGTGCATTTTTTTAATCTTAGGTTCTTTAAGATTTTGTCTTGGAGGTAAAGTACTGCGTGCTCGGTAGAATGTCCACGTTTAAAGCCAAACTGCTGATGCTGAGACAGTTCCAAGTCGTCAGAAAGCCACTGAATTTTTTCCAAGATTACTTTTTCTAGTATCTTGCCTAAGTTTGGCAACATGGAAATGGGGCGGAAGTTTTCGACACTGTTAGGGCTATTACCTTTTTTTATAGGGAGTAATTTTGCCTCTTTCCAGGCTGATGGGAAGTAGCAATTATTGATACAGTTATTTAAAAGGGGGGTTAAGTATTTTGCGAGGACTGTCTTGGACTTGCGGATTATAAAGTTTGAGATATTATCCGGTCCAGACGATTTTTTGTTGTTCAAAGAGGAGATAATGGACTCTACGGAGGAGATAGAAGTAAAGTTACCATTGCTTACACTGTCAGCTTTGTTGAGGGGTGAGAAATTCAGAAGGGTGAGGTTTTGGTTCCAAATGGTAAAAGAGCTAATGAAGGTTTGAACAGTGATGGTATTAACTATGTCAGAAGAAGGGGTGCGGAGAGAGAAAAGGTCCGCATAGTATTCGCCGAAGGCTTGCGCTTTGTCCTTAGCCGACGTGAATGATCTATTCGCGTATAATAAACGGCAGTTAGGATTGGGACTCTTCTTACGACCGGTGATTTGATTGATGGCTTTAAAAACATTGGGTGACGGTTTGAGGTTCGAGAGATGGGTACGGAATCGTGCATTTAGCTCCAGCCTAACTTGGTCCTTAATTATTTTATTTAAGCAGCTAATCTGCGCAGAAAGATCCAGATATCTAGGATTGTGGCGGTCGCCGAAATGGTGAAAAATTCCTTTAAGCCTTCTTTTCCAAACTTTCCTGGTTTTGAAAAGGCTAATAGTGAACTCTGAAACTCTTAGCCAGTTAGGCCGCGGAGTAATATTATTGTTAAGTTTAGAGATTCCTTTTTTTAGTATAGAGGTGAGCAGTTCAATGTATTGGTCTATTTCGCAATTGGTTAGGTTTCTGTCAGAAGAAATTTTTATATTACTTAAGTCGGAGTCTAGGGATCTGTTAAAATTATTCCAATTAGTATGTTTATAGCCGTTAGGGATAAAACGGAGGATAGGTGAGTCGGGAAAGGTGGAGGAGTTCTCGAGTTTGATGCTGAGAAGCACTGAGAAGTGGTCTGAGAGCGGTTCTAGGGTCGTACAGGCAATGTTGTTAGCGGAACGTAGGTTTGACGAGACTAGGAAGAAGTCTATGTGGGACCCGGAACTGGGTCTGGTGGGACCTATGGGTGTTACCAGGTCAAAATCTACGCAGTGATCAAGAAACCAACTGGCCAGATGCGTGCCATTGAAGTTGGCCACCGAGTCACCCCACAGCGTATGGCGGGAGTTGAAGTCACCCCCAATGATAATAAAGTCAAACCCACTTAGAGAATAGAGGAGTTCATCTAGGGAGGGCGAGAGAGCTAAGCCTGTACTGCAAGGGATGTAAATGGAGACAAGAGCAAGGGTCTTAGGGGCCTGATTGGCAAGGTAGATTGGGATAGAAGCTACTGTTGCAGAGATTGTGTTGCTATTAAAGAAGTGTTGTGAAAAGGTGAGGGAGTTTTGCATAAGGATGCCGGTACCTCTACCATCATTGTTTGTTATTAGGTCAAAGTCCCCATTGAAACGGCATCTATTTGCACTGTTGGATAAACAGGTTTCTTGAAGGAGCAGAGCTGTAGGGGTCTGATCCTCCAGGAACAAGTTTAATTCAATTCGTTTTTCTTTTGAAAGACTATTGATATTGACGGAGATGAGGTTAAGGATCATGGTGAAAGGGAGAGGGAGAGGACAAAGGAGAGGTAAGCTGCTTGTTTCTTGCTTTCGTCCATTTTTTTATAATTAGGCCAGAAGTCCCTAATTTTCGATAAAAGTTCACCGAGAGGCAAACCGAAGAGTCGGATAGACTCCGAGAAAAATTCGGAGAAGTCGCCTCCGGAGCTAGCATTTTGTGTGGAGCTCTTAGATCCCCTGACAGCATCAGCAAAGGATAGAGCGTTAGAGTGGAGCGCATTTACTACTTTGGGAATCTGATTACGGATCAGGGTTCTTTTGTTACGAGAGGCTTCAACGGTTGCCTCTTTCCTCTTCTGAAAATGTATCCATTTCGGACAGCCCCTGTAGCTAGCCGGGTGGCCAGGCATGTTACAGTTGACACAGAAGGTTTTTGAAATGTCGGAGGTTGCAGAAAGCTCGCACTTGCCCTCCTCATGCGGCTTTTCGCACTTTACGCACCTTGGCTCGGCCGTACAGTATTTGGACATGTGTCCGAAACGTTGACATCTGAAACATTGTTTCAGCCCTGAGCTCCTAACGCTCTCCCAAGTTACTTTATGGTTCAGGAGATACCTAATCTGCTTGATATTTAGGAAACTGTCTCTGTCCTCCAATGTGCACAAAAACAAATCCAGTTGGATTCCACTTTTTTTGGACCAAGAGGTCTCAAAAGGTTTTACAGACACCCTCAATGAGGGGTCCCGAGTGAGTAGCTCCTCTTTTATCTCGGCCGCAGTGAAGTAGCTGGCAATACCTTTAAGTACAATATTGTACTTCCGTAATGGTTTGGGGGTGAAGGAGAAGGCCTCCACCCTTGACATTTTAAATATGTTCATCAGCTCCGCATGGAGCTCAACATCCCTCACAAAAACTTTAAGCTTGTCAAAGCCATTGTTAATAAATTTTAAATTATTAATGTTAAACTTAGTTTCCCTTACCACTTCTAAGATACCTTTGGCCGACACGCCCTTCACAAATATTGGGGGGCACCATGGTAGCGGCTTGGTAGCAGATGTGTTGCTGGTGTTATTGTTGCTGGTAGTATTGTTGCTGGTATTATTGCTGCTGGTGTTAATGTTGGAGAGGTTCTTGCCGCTGGAAAGGTTGCTGCTCACTCGGCTGCCGTCTGGTTGCTGCTGTTCGTTGGCAAGTTTGAGATCTTGAGGAAATGCAGCGTCTTCCCTCAGCAGGTCAAATTTATTGTTCGGGTCGAACATTATTGTTGACTTTTTTTTGCTGGCGCTCTGCAAGTCAGCCTGGCGTCTTTTGCGCATCGGTTTGGAAGAAGCCTCAGGAAGATTGCGACCGGAGGAGAGTATCTTTTTCAGCACGTCGGCGGTTTGGGAATGTCCAGATGCCGAAACGTCCTTGTTTCCAATGAATCCCACATGTATGCAGTTGCCCAGCAGCTGGGCCGAAGCAGTTGAATCGGTTCGACTAGTAGTGGGAGACGCACTAGTTGCGCCATGGTTGACTATGGGAGGACTTGAATCGTCCCCCATATCCATACCAAGTATGGAGTCGTTAATCTTTTTTTTTTTGCTTGCACTTAGTAGCTGGGAGGGCAACAGCGTCGGATTAATGGTTTTATGCGTACTTTTGTCGGGAGGCACCGGTTTGAAATTTGATGGAGAATTCTCCTCCATGGAGAAGATAAAAGACTTATTTTTTGCGAGAACCACAGAGCAAACAACAAAAAAAAATTTTTTTTTATATGAAGCGAAATTCGCACGCCGCTTTTCAACACGTGTTTTTTATTTTTATTTTTTTGTAGTCACGTAGAAACACAACCGAACTCTACGATTTTCAAATTGGAAGTCGCCGGAGATTCTATTGTTGAACGCGTGTGCGCAATTCCAAATTTCATTGGAATTTATCTCAACGTCCGCCTGCTATGTTCTCGTGTTGCTTTTTGAGTTCATGTCAAACTTATTGCATCCGAGAACAACTTAGTTAACTTAGTTAGGTTTTAGTGTAGGACATAAGAAATTTATATTCCAACTTTCATCGAAATCGGTTCAGCCGTTCAAGAGTTAAAGAATTTTTTTGGTTTTTAAAAAAGTTTATGAAATTGAAATAATTTTTTTAATGTGTTGTTTTAACGTAATATCAACGTCTCGCATATTTAAAATTTCGTTGGCTATATTTACATAAATTTTATTTGACAAAGAAATTTGGGTCTCGTAATGGTGCTATTTTTTTTTACCGCAGCTGTACATACATTTTTTATATACTGTACTTTAAATGTATATCTAAAAGAAAATCTCAATATACTTACTTTCTTTACTTAAGCACTGAAATTCCTTATCCTGTGTTGTGCTTGTGTTTGACAACTTCAAGTGCAATATTCAATTTGCATGCACTTAAAATTCTACTACATTCGAAATTCTAATCCAGCCCACCAGCGCTTAAATCAACACAGGTTTCCGAAATTTAATCGAGAAATCATCGCTTCCCATAAGCCGCCCAGAACCACCCAACCCACCCAACTGAGTGATAACCAATTCGATTGAGAAACAGGGAAGAGAGAACTCCGACATATCACACGCCTGAAGAATCTGATTGATTTTAAACGCACTCCGCTCTGATGACAAGTCGTGGTCTTCTAAATCGACCGCCAGGGGGAGCGTAGCGTAATGATTTCGAGCTCGCTATTAGGCCTTAAGCAATCTCACGGTGCAGCTAGTTCTGCCTAATTAAAAGCATTCCACCGCAAACCACAAACAGTTATGGACGTAGTGCGTATGCGTGTGTGTGGTTTGTCAAATGCTCCAAGCAGGAAACATCCTTGCCGGGAGTTTGTGGTCGATGTGGTAGGAGGAAGAGAAAGTAGGTGCATTGTTGATACGACAGAAGACCGTCACAATGTGTGAGGAAGGGGCGGAAAAAGTGCAGTGCGTGCTGGCGGGTGATTCAATTTGTGGCAAGCCTCTCACATTCTATGTGAAGAGAGATCGTGAGCAAAAAATGACTGGGCATCAAAAAAATCCTTTGACCAACTATTTCTTTGCAGCTTGACACGTGGTGCAGCCTTCGAAAAGAAATCGAAAGCGATGTCATTGGGCCCATAAACCAGTTATAAATTCATCGACACTCACATTTTTTGCGATTACCCTTTCTCGGTAACGAACTTGTTGAGCTAGAGCAGACAGAATGATGAAATGAAAACGTTTTCTGAGTGCGTTAGGGGATGGATGGATAGATTGAGTGGTAAGGGATGGCTCTATATGAGAACATTCACATCTGCCTCGAACGTTGAACATTGATGAACTACGATGGGCAGAAGACTCAGAAACTAATTCAAAACTCAGTTTTGGATATAGAAGATCCAAATTATATTTTTTATCTTCGTTCCTCGTCATATTTCCTTGCATGGGCTTCAAAGGAAAAGTCTCTGTTGGAAGCATACTCACTCTATTTTCTATTAAGAAATTGTGTCTAGAAAAATATTAATTTAACGAAAGGTCACAAAAAAGAAAAATAGGTTGTGATCTTCTATCTATAAATATTATAAAACAAAGTCGAAAAAAATGTTTGGGGAGTTTAATCTCAGGAACTACTGAACGGATTTGCATGCGGTTTTCACCAGTAGTATTGTTGGGTATCTATTATGGGTATGAACTACATTTTATAGACATTTAGGCACAACAAGCTAACGGTAAATTGAGATAAGTAAAAAAAGTCGAGAACTGGAAAACTTCTAAGGCGGGCGCTGTCTAAACAGTTAAAGATACGAAAAAGTAATGTACTGGGAAATTGATCGTCTCAAAAAGTTCTAAAAAAAAGTCAGCGGTGGCATATGTCTATCTTTTAAGGTAGACTCACAATAACCAATTTTATGGTTCTGTAAAAATTCGAAAAGCCTATCCGCCCTGTAATTTCAACACTGCTTTGTCAAAAAATCTGGAAAAATTACAAAAAGTCGGCTTCCATGAGTAAATTAAAAAAAAACTAATTTCAGCATTCTAGCCCCAATACTTTTGGAGCTTTTGGCCAAAAACGATAAAACGTGAATATGCGAATTTCGAAAATCTAAAAACGCAGTTTTATAGATCGCGGAGCAAGCACTAAGAAATAATAGCTATAAAAATATCGATTAGTTGGTGAAATCCGAGAAATCGCTGATTAAACGATTTTTTTACTCTATAAAATTTTGGCTGAAATCGATGCGAGTCTCAGTGGTGTTTTCCATGTTCATTTCAACCCCTATTTGCTCAACTCAAATTTGCACACAGCTGGCATGACGATGATCGCGCGGAAACGGTGTTGTACCGATAGAGGCATATGAGATGTGAAAAATGGATATATGTATATGTGTGTGTGTATAGGTTTACATAAATGTACACATTAGAAATACAGGCAGCGATGAAAGAACGTGGTATTTTTTGTTGGAATATGATAGCCAATGGGAAAATAACATATCTGATGCGTGTTCTGTTCTACAGGAAAATAACAAGGACACTTATTTACTTTGATAATTTCGTTGTGTAAAATTACTGAACCTTTGTTGCCGTGGCAAAATCACCGCAAAATATGATTGAAGATATGTTGTACCGCAGACAACAACAACTGTCATCCGATTATGGGAACATTGATCAAAGTACATACAGTCGAATCATTCTAAGTCGAATTTTCACCGGTTAGAGGCAGTTATGGAAATTCAAGTTAGAGGATTTCATATGTATATATTTTTTTTGTTGTTGAAAATCCTTTATTTTGGACTCTAATATTTGCATTGGGCGGCGTAACAGCCCGTTGAGAACCAGCTTTTTCACACCTTCACTGTGTTGTGCGTGTTATAATTTTGACACATGTGAAGGGGACCTACTGTTTAATGTCGGTTCCGAACGACGAATTGCGAAAAGTTTTCGTGACAGAAGTACTCCAAGAGGATTGTCAGTCGTTCGCCGGAGGTGGGGCCGTGAAAATGTTTGTGGTGTTTTTTTTCCTCGACTTTTCCCCTAAACTTCCAATACACGCGGTAAATGAAGCAAGAATGCATCTCAGATACATACCTGTTTTCAGATTAAAAGCCGATTATTTGTGAATGCGCGATGCGAATAGAGATGACTCTCGACAACGATAATGTTCGCTCGTGATATTCGCATGTAGGGCCGTGTTTGCAAGCTAATGCTCTCTCTTTTTGCCTAGGTAAACAACAATAAGGGCAACCACACGCTTTTTCTCCGACGTGTTTGCACTCAATCAACACGAAATTAATGTTCTCGAAATGTGTTCATCGTCTAGGACCCCAATGGGAGAGTCAGATAATGCGAGTGTACGTACTTGCTATAAGTTGCGAGGGGACGTTCTTTTTGTCTGTTTCTTAGCCAAAGAAATAAGACTCGACCTAGAGGTTTTGAAAGTAGACTAAGACTGGAAAGAATGTATTCGGGTAAGAGGGATTTTCGACTTAGAAGAGAAATTCGACTGTATGTTCTGTGGAATTTTATTTCAAGTAGCTATATAACATTAAACCATGCAGAATACATGCGAGAAAAAACTATAATCATTACTGATTTATTGAAGTGATTCAAAACTAAAAATCGTTTTTGATTTAATTATGTTATTAGTCTACAATAACAAGGGGAATATTTTCTTTTTGAATGCTACTGGAGGCAGCGGAAAGACTGCTTTTGCTGTGGGATCGTCTGGAATTGAACCCAAACTTTTAGATGGCGGAGGAACTGCTAACTCTGCTTTTAAACTTGTGCCGATGTTTCAAGTGCTTGCAATGTTTCCAAGTAGAGTAATACTGGTAAATTTACGGGGGGTTGGGAAGGTAAATTTCAGAAATATCTTTTGTCTTGGTGCCGAATATTTTAGAAATGATTGAGAAGGTATACTCGGATATTGCAAACTTATCTACTAATTCATTTGGTTTGAGGGAAGGGATATTTTGTGACAGACAAATAAGCAAGTCATTATTAAGTTATTGATTCAATTCTTGCCAAATGTGATTCATCATCAAAAGTCTATTATTTAGTTGACCGCGCTTTAGATGTAGAAGAAGCGGTGCATTACCCCAAATTATTTTTAAATTCATTAACACTTTCTGGTATTCCATTACTGGAATACTAAAAAACTTTAGATATATAGTGCTGCCTGCGCGAAGCCAGGACGGGTTGCTAGTTTATGATAATCCAAAAATAACTAAACTAAGATGAGTGTTATTGCGCTGACTAAAAAGGACACCTGTAAATAGAGTGGCATCAGTCATTACGATGTTAGTGAGGAAATTTCTTGTTGCTTCCATTTTTTTCATACAAAAAAAAAACTTTTTTTTATACGTCTTCGTTTTTTATGAATCCAATTTTGAATTTGTGTTATGAGTGGACGAAATTCCCACATCTAGAAACATTCGCCGCAAGGACAATCCAACCATCAGTTTTGATTACTGTCAAATACTCGGAACACAATTTTTTTTCTGTTTTTATTTCGATCAGTAGCTGATCAAGTTGGGGTATCTTCGGCCTGTCTACGCCACTCCACCATCCACTTAGAGTGCTCCTTCGGCAGAAGCCGGTATCCGGCAGTACTGACCTTAATAATTCCTTCGCTAGTCATCATATTTCTCTCGTCTTTACATCGTTTCTCCTTCTCTCGGAGACACAATCCAAGTCAAGTGTCACAACATTTCCAGCTGTGGGCTGTTGAGGTGGTTAATTTATTTTTATTTGGTTGTCAGGTGCCCTGAAGTGTCTGCTGGAACATCGAATTGCCAGAGTTTAGGTGATAAATCTGCAACTTGTTTATAAGACACATAAATCTTCGAGCAAAAGTTGAAGGACATGACCTTTACATCACCTTCGTTCTAAAAGCAGCTCTTCAATTTGGTTATTGGACGGAGGACAGGTTGTTTTCAAGGCATTCTATCCATTTCTAACTTATATTGTTTTTAGAAAAATGTATGTCTGTTGTTGAGCATTTTTTGGGTCAATCCTGGAGTGAGACTCTTCAGAACAGGTTAAAGAGGTAGTAGGGAAACGATGTCTATTTGACCATGTCATCGGATTCATGTAGTTCCATTTCCACCCCACATACACATGACTCATGAAGTGGAATTAGGAACAGAAATCAATGCTTAAGTGACAAATATCCTTCGAAGCCACGCATGATTGAGTCGGATTCATCTAAGTACCGAAATCCAATGTCCACTAAGCCCCTAATGCGCCGCATCATGTCCACCCACAATCGGCCCCCACTCATTTCCATCTCATTACTCATTAAATTACTCCAGTTTCCCAATCCCTTAAGTCCCCAATAAAATCACAGACCTCTGAGTCGAATAAACTATCCGCCAGTCGATGGGTCAGTTGGTCCTTCCTGAAAGTGTGTCGGCCGTCGTTTGGCGCCCGTCGCCCGTCGCCCGTCGGTGCGCCTCCCTCGTCGCCCACATTACCAGATTGGTTTCATTACACAGCCTTAATTACTTAATGAGATTCACATACAAAAAGGACTCAGCACAAATAGAAAGATAAATATTTAATCCAATTGAAACTCAATTAAAGCGAATTCGCAAAAAGGCACACGAAAACAAAAACAAAACGAACCGAACAAAAAAACAAAACATACACATCCCCAGCAGTACGTGACGTCCAGCGGGGAAAGGAAATAAGGACCGAGGTAGTATATCCTTCAACTCATTTCCATTTTTATCACCAATTTCACCGTTGCTCACGTTTGTACCGTTTGTACATAGGACTTTTTTGTTTCCGACGAATATTTGCTCTGCTGAATCATTACACGGGGTTCCTTAAGTAATCCCATTTTACAATTGCAAATGAAAAAATTAATTAAAATAATAATGGTCGTGGTGGCGGTGGTGTCGGTTCTGGTCTTGGCTAACAAGGATCTACCGCTATGTGAATGCAGGTTGGTGGTAAAATGCGTGTGCATTTAATTACGAGTGGACTTAAGAGATGAATTGCTTTCTGTATGTTGTGGTCTGATGGGTAGAATTTCAGTTTTCTGCTCTCTGACTGTAAAACTTGTGGGGAATTTTAGACAAAAAACTGAGCGGAAAGCCGCGTTAAGCAGTGGGAGCTGTGGGAGATTTATTTTTTTTAATTCGTTTTTGTTACGTCTCTTGCAAGGATGCCGTGCGTGGATTCTGTGGCCTGAATTTTTCTGTGGGCGAAACAAAAAGCGCTGTTTTTGTGGAGAAAAGCGAAGAATTAAAGGACGATGAGGGCGTTCAAGTGTTCCTAACATGCTCATTCTGGAGTCCGGTTTGATACCACGATGCGAAACAAAGTTTTAAAGAGGAGGAAAATTGCTTCAGATGTTATTTGTACGTCTATTCAGAATTGCATTTCTATATTTCATCATCATCATCATCTTCTTTGCCCGCATGTTCCACTAAAGGGGTTGCGGGGGCAACCAGGCAACTCGATCCTCCGCCGCCGACTCTATGCCCAAACGTAACCAGGATGAGATGGTTGGACTTGATCCAACCATCTCATCCTGGGTCTACCGAGCGGTCGCCTACCCGACGGAGTCGCATACAAGTCACGCCTCGGTAGTCGTACTGCAGGGGACATTCGTGCCACATGGCCAAACCAACATCTTTGCATTTCTATATTTGGCAATGCCAATTAGTTGACAGTGATGCTCAAAAATTGTTGAAATTCTCTGCTTAGTTTACGTTAAAAGATCAGTACCACAGTCAAGTCAAACTCCACCTAACAAGACAAAAAACGAATGGAATTAAAATTCTAAATTTGAATTTTTTTCTATGCCCTGGGAAAAGCAATAAAGATATTTGGATGAGGTTGTACAGGGTTTTAGTCTGGCATGGCCGACTTTATCCTTAATTTTCAACAATGACTACTACAGAGCGTTTTAGCTCAGAATAAACATGAATCTTTTCTGCTGTCTTTAAGCTCACGCGTTTACTGTTGAGCTGCCTAACAATAAAACAGTAGTTTTTTCTTAACTTTTTGCATTCTAAAAGTATGTGTTTTGTTATTTAGTATATTTAAATTATTTAGTTCTTTTTCCGTAAAATATTGGGGCTGCAAAACAACCGCTACAAACTAATGCATTTTTCCTAACGTTTACCTCTTTGATTTTCTTTTGTAGTTATGGAAGTCAACGGCGTCTGTCTTCCATATTGTTGCAAGATTTAAAAAAGTCTCTAATCCACAATGTCTTTGCTTTGAACTTTAACTTTCGAATTATCGAGCGACTAAGAGGCAAAAAGGGTTATTCGCCTCCCTTTAATTTCTATATCAAACCCATTGAAAATATAAAAAATTCTGAAAAGGGTAACATTTCATCTTTCATTCACGGGTTCCATTGATCAAACTGTTTCTACAGTTTTGAATTTGGAATTCACGACTCGAAACATCATCGTAACATCTTTTATTATTGATTTACATTAATACGCTTTTTACAATCTAATTGCATGCGTGCATTCTCTTTCGGAGCGCCTAATTTGCAAGCCGTCATATTTATGTAATTTGCAAGCCACACATTGCTCGAATTTCATTAAAAATCCTCTTCCAAGCTTTGAATAATAAAAAGGTCGATGCTGAAACAAAAAAAAAACAATTGAAAGTTTTTATCCAACACAAATCGTATGCAGCTTAACAATATTTGACCACGGAGACACATTACAACAGAAAAGCCTATTAAATTGAACCGCCCTTGTGTGTGGTCGCTTAAAAATTTGTCCATTTACGCTTCTTTTCATTTCGCTGATTTTTTTTCTTTTCATAAAGCCCCACCTTGCAACGTGTGTAATTATAATTTCCATTCAGAAATGGTTGCACTCGAATTCTAATTTTTATTTTTCAAAAAAAAATTAATTGCGGTCTCGTAAACGAAGCGTAATGGAGCACAATTGGCAACATTCGGAATATCGCTTAAAACGTAAATTTAACAAAAAATCGAGAATGTTGAACTTTACGCAAATGGCCAATTAACCAAGTAAACGCATTTAAAAGTGCAAAGCGAAGCAATGGCCCACGGTTGGTGATTATCAGATGTTTTCAGAAGTGGGAAAATTATTTGGTAGCGAGATTTCAAGATAATTTCAACATTGCATTAATTGCAAACCAATTCAGAGCTTTGCTAAGCAAAATTAACAATTTGTTAAATAAATTGAGTAAAGTAAAGTGGAAATTAGAGTGAATTTCACAAAGTGAGGGGATTTTTGGCCAAACATAGTGAGAGAGTGGTTGGAAATATAATGCACCAACGAAATATAATGCAGTAAAACAAGTTGTGCGAGCTATGAAATGTTTCGCAAATTCAAGTTTCGAATTTCAGTCGTGGCAATGGTGAGTTGTGTCCTGACCATCGCCTAACATTGAAATTATTTTTAATGGCTTTAGCGAGTCACGATGGCTAATTGAAGTTTACAAAATTCAGTTGAAAGGCTTTGCCTTTCCACGTCCCTCCAATTCAAAACTCCCATGACATTTTGAAATTTTGTTAGAATTTTGTCACCACAAACTCGAACTAATAAGGGCACCAGTAAAATTATTTTCAGGTCCTCGACCGTAAATTAGTTTGACGACATGTTTCAAATTTTCCGATTTGATTCTCTCGTGGGTTCACTTTTAATTAATTTAGAATTTTTGGAACTTTATGAGTTGTGTCACGGAGCAGCCACTGAGAACCTCAGAAACTTCAGAATATAATTGTTGTACTCTGTTGACATTAAATCCATTTATTAGTATTTGACATGTTTGCGTGTCTATATGACTACTAAATAAAAATAACATGAAACAAAATTTAGCTGGAACAACAATCAGTGTTAGGGTTAAAATTTATTTCGGCTTTATATTTAAATAAAGCCAGATTTGTGTGGTGTGAAATAAAATGTATAAAATGGGTCTTCTTGAAAATGGTAATGGTATTTTCACACATTTGGGAAACAATGTGTAATACGTGTTGAAATGGCAAATATTGTTGAATATTTTGGCCACTGGATATCATTTACAGCTTACACAGCTGCGGAAATAACAACGAAAACTTCCAACGTTTCGGATGAATTAGAGATCATCTACACCTCACGTTTTTCTTTCTTTTTTTTAAAGTTTATGTAAAAAAGGACACTGTTCTAAATACGTTAAGCATTAACAAAATAAATCTGATGTCTCAAACTGATAGTTACGTTATAAATATTCCTTGAAAGTAGGAAAAACAATTTTTATGTGATGATCCTTTACATGAGTCTTTTTAAAACATTCATCTCAGGTTGGCTCCTTTAAAAATATGAAACTTCTAAAATCATTTTAACTTCGTAATAAAACGAATGTCTCTTTTCTGGTGGTTTGCCTAAAAAATGTCTCTCGCTTTCAAAAAAAAAAAAAAACGTTTTAATTGACACGTTTAAACAACACTGGTGATTTTCCTATTCTGCTTGTATTATGTGCCTTTTATGTCAGCTACTATTTTTTCTAAGTGGTCCGTGAAATTTAGAACCAGCCAACGACCTCAGGTGGACAGCAAATCAGTGGCTGCGATTGTCCCAAATAAAGGACTCACATCGCCGCAACTCAACCTCAATTTACAACCGAATAACCTCTAAAACTTTGAGGGCAACTAAAACCCCCACCCGACTTTAATGACCATGCTTTATTGTCGATATTCTTTGAAGTAAAAATAAAACCCCAGACATGCTTGACTCGTGACCCAGCACACACCGGTGACTAATTTAAGGTGTGATTCCATTTAACACAGGCACTAAACTCTGTCTGCCCTGATCCCTCTTAATCTCCTGTCTCGTTACAGTCACCTCCGCCGTGATCCCATCTCCAATCTCATTACCTTTTTACGAATTTTACGATGGTCCTGTGCCCTCCTACAGAATCAAATCAGATGATCCATCGAAATCCCTTTTTGTCTGCGGTTATGAGGCAGTGTGCAACTTCATCCCCTCCTCCCTCAGCCGATATCAATTAATTTTCTAAATAACCCAAACACACCCCCAGATTCCCCACCCACTCAGTCAACGTCAACCAACGTCGTAATGAGTCCGCCACTGTTTCAAGGAATTCATTTCGGTTAACCGCAGCAATAATTCACGAAAGAAAAATCCCCATTTTCAGAGAATATTTTCTGCCATTAAATACCAGGGACCGTAATTAATGGCTGACGAAATGGGCGTGGTAGTGTGCTTGGGATGAAGGATTCTAGAGGAATGGAAGCTATGGCAACACTATCTCTGCGGGTGTCGTCTAATGTCGCAGCAATTACGCCACTCAGTCTCGCAGACGAGACAAGAGACATCCTTAAGAGTCCTTATTCAATTTTCTCGTGAAAATCATTGATCGGCGCTTGAAGGACGACAGACAACAACCGGCGCCGGCAGTTGATTGGTATGCAACAAGTCTTTGCGAGGTCATTAGCAACAACAAAAGGGGTGGTTAGCACTCTGTGAACCCCATTTTCTTGGAAAAAAGGGGGAGTTGGTGCATTTATTTGTGTGTCTTGTCTTTGTTTTGTGTCCGTTCCTCTGTCCCCGGGGAAGGCGTATGACGATGTTTCTCTGTGCGCTTAAGAGCTGCTTTCAAATGATGATGATTAAATTAGTTCGCATTGCCGACAGCTTCCTAAATGCAGCCAAGTCAGTTTTTTTTTTTGCCTAGTTGTTTGTGTCATACAACGATGTGCTGGCATTGCACTTAGTCCGGAACGCAAATCGTAATTAACGAGAGCAGCGTTGAAATTCTTGCACATACGGATGTTCTTCTCACAGGAAAGGCACATCTGTAGCTATTTGTCATGTTTCCTGCTTCACCACTAAAAGCATATCCTGAACACGATTTTTCACTACACCGGCGGGACAATTCGCAAAACTCGCCGAGTATTTTAATTCACAACAGCCACTGTGTCCTTGTAGACTTTTGTTTGTAAATACAAACCCCTAGTGCAAAATGGAATTTGAAAGAGAAATGTGAATGGAAACCACCCCCTAGCACCGGAAGGTGAAATTTCCCTCCAATCGCCGGGATGGTTGAGGGGAAGTTTTATCGCTCGTAAACGTGAATGCGACACGACGGTAAGGGTCCTAAATCACACTGCACATATGAAAGAAATTACAATGTTAGCCACATGAACTACTTTAATATCGTTGTCATAACCAGCAAACGAAATTAACGACTTTCATTTCATCCCCACCCGCCACTTTCTCTGCCTGTTTTTCTCTTTTTTTTTGTTTTCTGTGTAGGTTCCACTCAATTTTATCATAAATCCAAACAGCTATACGTTATGAATTTTCGCTCACAGTGGACCAGCGCTGGGGGTTGGTGGATCAAGTCTCCAGGGTGGGTGGCGGATGAAGTTGAAAGCCCCATTAAAGTAAATCTCATTTCCTTCCGAAAATGGTCTCATAAAACTGTCGTTCGAGTGATTTTATTGACTGTTAAGCCACGGGTTGCAGACAGGAAAAAAAGGAATACAGAAAACCTCCTCGCCATTGGCTTGTGTGACTGACAGAGAAAATGCATTGAGTGATTGGGGTGGCAAGTGTGATGTGGGTGGGTGATGTTGATCGCGGTGCAGGAGAGTGGTCGTCCTTGTCGTCGTTTATGATTTATGTTTGCTTGAAACTAGATGTTGAAATATTTTTCTTACCATCCCCGTCACGGAGGACTTGACAAATTTGAGCGAACCGAGGGAATTTCCACATTTTGAGTGCTTATTTGGAGAATTTTAATGGATTCTGATGGGATTACGCTTATAAAATGTTACGAAAAAGTTCGAAAGCCAATAAAGCCGCCGCCACCGCTGCCGCCACTCGCCACCATCATCGGCATCGTTGTCGTTGTTGACGATAGATGGACAGTTAAGCTGGGTGGGTGAGTACTTCAAAAAATTTTGCGGATATTCACATCAATTTGCTTTCAAGGAGTCGAAAACTATAAAATTTATTATTGGAGAGAAATGTAAGCACTTCGAAAGAGGGGGAGAGAAGGATCGATAAGGCAGAGAAATTGGAATTTTGTAAATCGTAATCGGATTGCGCGGGTTGAAGTAAGGGCGGTCGACAGCATTGCGTCGAGGCGAAAATTTGATACTGCGAATGTGCTGATAGCAGTGCTGTGGTTGGAGAGTTGGAGGAATCTTTGCAAGTTCACAGGAAAATGGAAAATTTGTAACGAATTAAATACGCCTCGAAGTTTCCTAAAACAACTTTGCTGAAGAACTGCAGGAAATGTAATTTCGTGTTGAGGAAGTTTATCGTAGAATTGTTCTTATCTCACGTTCAACTTGCACCAGAAAATTCGGAGTCTCTTACTTCTATCGGAGTTTCTCTAAATTGAGGTCAATGTAGAAACATTTAACGTGGAATCTTTATGGATCGACTTTCCACCATACTTTCAAAGTTGCTGGAGGAAGCGATGGCCAAATGGTTCAGAGCGTGGTGCAGAGTCTCATCAGTGCCTTGAATCAGTAAGTCGATTTTTCAGAGGCATTGAGCTTAATAATGACCATAAACTATCAACTGGAGCTCTGTTGGAAGGGTTCTGTCGACAAAAGCAATGTCGGTAAGCCGCGGTCAAATATTATTTTTTTTAATCTTGGTGAGGCTGCGAATGAATTCTTTGTATAACCTATTTCAATCGTTAAGAAGACCAACTACATGATTTTAATCGCTGTTGCGATTTTTCGTGGATGGAACCTGTTGAAAGCATTTAATGGACTTTTAAAGAGCGTACTGATTGCTGAAAGCTGTTTAATTTTCTTGACAAGAGAGGGAGCTAAATATAACGTTTCGGTGTAATCAAAAAAAAACGTAGGAATGACCCACGTGAGTCCGCAATACGCGGAAAAAATCCAAACATTTTTTTCTTATTTTTGTCATGTTTGATGGGGTTGTTTTGGGGGGGGGGGGATGTTTTTTTTCATTTTATACTTGTTTGTGTCAATGGGAAGCCAAATTGGTTGATTTGATTAGGGGACCTAAGGGGTTGGTGTTACGTCAATTATTTCTTTTTAATATAAAATTTTCAAAATCAGAAAAACATTCTAGCTTTACTTTGTAAGTGTAATTTACACTTCATAGAAAAAAACGGAATGAGGAAAGCTCAAAATGTTTTCTGCAGTTTACTACTACATTTAAAGACGACAAGAACGCTATATAATACAGGACGGAAAACCAAAAAGCTTGAGAAATAACGAGCAAAACAAAAAACAATCCGCATGTACTCAATTTTGCACCCAAAATTTTTTTCGATATCTTAGCCGCAAGAACTCAAATATATACCATTATGATCACATTTTTTGGCATGTTTCTAAGGTGCTTTCATTCTTTTTGTTTACGATTTTCATTTTTTGAAACGATTTTCAAAAGAATGATGAAACGGTCACAATATATCGAAGACAGTGCTGAAGCTACGAAGAGAAATGGCTAATCGAGAAAAGCAATAGATAAGCAGCTTAATACAAGCCAAACTGTGACCATTGGAGGTTATAAGAGTTGAGGAGCTGCGTCAAAACCATAAGTTAGAGTCCGTAAAAGGACATGAACGGAATTAGACCCATGATGTTATGATGATACGAGTGAAAACAAACAAGTTTTCAGCACCCTAGGATGCTTTTATAGCAGTAAATACGCCTGCTAATCGATAAAATGTAAAAAGAACTCTCTAGGACATTTACTATGCCTCTGACGAAAAAAAAACAAAAACCTGTATAATACCGCTTGTTGGACAACCCTGTATCAAACAACTTTGTCAAGGGATTAAAAAAAACTCCACTGAGCTCCGGTTAAAACTTCCCATTTTCTTAAAGCTTATCTCTATGATTCGGATTATTACCGGCAGACTGGGTGAAATTGGCCATAGAAATGTACCAGTGTTATTAAAGGCGTTCAACCGTTTTTAATATATTCATTCACAGTCAAAATTAAAGAAAAAGCTGCATTATTATTATTAGGTCAGAAAAGGAATGGAACAAGATTCCATGAGATCTGACCCCAAAGAAGGACACATTGTTATCAGTGTTAAAGTACTCCAGATGAAAGCTAAATATTTTCCTTTTTAGGTTTTGTTTCAAACCTAAAAACGATACCCTTGTGGAGCAAGTTCGGTATCTGTCTATCGTCGTCTTTTACAAAAAATTACCCATAACTTATAGTTAAGTGATTAAATTTGGAGGGAAGGTATAATTACGCTACCCAAAACAAAATTGCGAATTTTTTGTCTGAATTCGTTGAAGATCAAAGAAAAAGTTAATGCTAATAATAATGCTTGAAAAAACTTTTACTACATTTAATTACATAGTACCAAAAAAACTTAGTGCCAATACTCAGATTTTTATCATTACCAAAGATACTATTACAAAAAAAAAATAGAAATTAAAAAATTGTATAGTTTTCCAATATCCTGTGTATTTCTTTTTTTATCCTGAATCGAATGAGTCTATCTGCAACTTGATAGGACCTATTCAGAAATGCCACTTTCTGTCGTTTTGTTCCTCATACAAATTTTTCTTTTCATTATGATTTTCTTTTAATTTTATTTATTCACTTTCTTCTCACTATTTCTCTATTCTGCAGAGTTAAAGGATTTATCTGAAGCTGAAGTTGCAACTCGCTCAAGTTCTACTCACTAATTTTTGACCAAAAGCCTTACACACTCTGACAACCAAAATTGACTCGTTCAAATTCACTTATAAAAACTTTTAATAAAATTTAATTTTCAGAACAGACACAGGCTCTTTAAGAACTAATTCACAACTCACTTAAAGCAAAGAACTTAAGCTCTCCTGTTCCACTTCACTATAGGCAGTAGGCACAAATAGGCTTTCGTTGACTTGTTAAGCTTACTAAATCATTTTCACGAAGGCTTCCTGAAGCCCCTTTCAAATTCATAATTTCTTTTAATCTCCTTTCAAGCACCCCTCGCTCTTTCAGCATCATTTACAAACGGAATTTTTCATCATTGTTTCCTAGACTCCCTCCTGGCCTGATTAATAATTCCCAAGAATTAAATTTTGCTTCATTGTCCTTTGTACAGGTAACATAATTCAAAGCAAGCCTACCCCCTGCTAAATGAAAAAACTTCCCAACCCCATTTTGAAATTAAAATCCATGTGATACCATCTGCAAAATGTCCCCTGAACAACGGTCAATGAAACAGAAACAAACCCCAGCACCCAAAAGCGACTCCCACAACAACCAACCAACTTCACCGCCACCGCAACTGGCAACTATCTGAAGCATGATTTGATTTACGAATCCCATCTCATAACTTCAAAAGTTGAGAGCAAGTTTCCCGAACTATACCACCGAAACTTTTCCCATGAATAAGGCCGCCACCACCCCACTCCAGACATGTGAGCAACGAGAAAACTTCCCGCCAGGACCTGCATACAAAAAGCACACATAGCTGTCAAAGTGGTGTAACGTACAGAGGAAACATTTTTAAACCGCGACCAGATGCCAACTGCATGCCTCCCGGAAGAAAATAATTAAAATACAAAAAAATTATTTTTCTGGATCGTTGGCTTTTTCCAGATTTAGTTTTTCAAGAGGACTTTCCACTTTTGAAAGTCGCAGCATGACGGGAACAAATTTTCTTTTTTTTGTCTCGAAATCTAAGAGGATTGGAATTTGTTTTTCTTTCGAAGAAAAAAAAAAGCAAAATTTCATTTCGTTTTGAAGTGCTTTACGACATTGGCCCGGTGCCACTTTGCTTAACCCTTAACGGAAACAAGGGTTAAGGGTTACTCAGCGGAGGGGCTTTGAATATTTTTCTTCTTTGTAATGAGACACATTTAATTTCAATGGCATCCGGCATCTTTATTTCGCTGTATATTGCGCAGTTATTTGATGAAAATTCGATAGACATTCCAGAGGACTTCGGGATGCGTGCCCTGCTCTGTAGATGGGGTTGGGGTTGGAGTGTAGAGTGGGGTGTTTTATTTTGAATGGCTCTTGACGTGAGGACGGTGCGAGTTCATTTCTGCGTGGCCTCATTTTAAGTGATGAAGAGATCGATGGCGTTTCTTTTTTTTTTCTGAGTTGACTCACACACGCACGTTCTGCGACTTTAAAGGAATGTAGGTCTAGGGTTGTCACGAATGTGGGGCTGTGAGTTGCGAGCTGCGTTGACAACGTACGGAGCTGGCGTCTACATGAAAGAAACTCAGTCTGGGAGATCATTAATTTGGTTATTTTGTGAAAGCGTGTGGCAGGAAATCACAGCCATGGTGACAAGTAGATTTAGTGGAGTTATTCTACGGGAATTGACTGAATCCAGCAGACGACGATGAATCATAACAAGATTGAAAAATGTGTTCAGTTTTGCCCACTCGGCCACTGAGCGTTAAGAACTGAGCTGAACTTACAGTGCCCCACAAAAGTATTCGTATTTTTAATACTTCGCTTTAAAAATATAACAAGCAGACTCATTTCTAGATAGAAGTGGTGAATTTGAATGTCGATAAGTTCATAAGTTTGGCCTCCTTCACAACGAAAAATTAATAATATGTTAATAAAATTGAATAAAAATAAGTGAGTCGCTCAGTGCACAAATAGATTAAATACACTTTTTATAAGACTCTTAGATTTAAGTGTCAAAGCACTTGGTATAGTCATAACTTTTCATGTTTAAAATTACTGTCCTGAATAATAAGATTAACAAAATCGAAAGACAACTATTTGAATAAAAAGTAGTGTATTTCAGAGGCGAGTTTAAATTATTTCATTGCTTTTCTCAAATTTTTGTTTTATGGAGTTAATCAAATTGTGCTCTGAACAGCTCAATTAGGAGTTTAAGTGTAAGTTGCAAAATGGGAAATATTTTTGTCAGAGTGACAGAGTAATTGAATTGGAAAAAATTATGTTGGGCATTTAGTAAGAAACGTTTTCGGTCCCGAATGAGAGTTTCGTTGTGACTATTGACCTCACAATTTTGATGTTTTCAGCGAGCCACGATTCTCGACAGTGCGGAAAAGAGTTTCTAAAATTCAATTTAATCTCTTCGTGTACGCTGTTGCATGTCGTTTTCAAAATTACATTAGAATTTTACCATCGAAAATTCACGTTTAAAATAAAATTCTCTGGAGCGGCGACTGAAAACTAATTTGACGACATGTTGCAAGCTTTCTGATTCAATTTAATTCTCTCATGAATCCTCTTTCAATTAATTCAAATTTTTTTGAACTTTTTGAATTGTGTTATGGAGAGAATCATCGCATCGCAGAAACATCGCATTTCACTGTTCTACTCTGTTGTCATTGAGTTTATTTGTTAGTTTTTTGATAGAGATTTGTTAAATAAAGTTGAAGAAGCGTCGATTAGATCAAGAGCCCAGAGCGAATTTTGGGCATGGAAGTATAACCAAAAATGGTATACATCAACGTGAAGGTGTTCGACAGACGATATAAAATCCATAAGTCCATAAGGCGCGGCTATAATGGTCTACTGAATTTTTCCGAAATCTGAATTTTTTATATAATCACTTGAATGTTGAATGAAAGAATTGACTGCCACGATTACAAAAATGTGGGTGCCAGACGTTTTGTATACGGCCTTCAGGTCTATAGACGCACAAATACAGTGCAACGCATGTAATTAGAAACAGCTAAAATGATCTTTTTGTCTTCAACATAACTCATGTACTTTCCACGTTAGAAAGGTGATTTTGGTTTTTATTGTAGCTCCAGATTGTATCAATTGGAAAGACCATGGATTTTGTATCAAGTACCACAACTTTCGGCGTTTATCTATCAAAAACGCAGCAAAGTAGCCTGTGCCTATTATTGGAAAAACTGAAAAACGAAATTTTCTGTGGGCTCTTAGACTACATTGTTAATATTCAATTTTGGCATGTCTTATAGGATGACCAAATGAGAACCACTGGAAATAAAGTTTATAGAATAACAACTCCAGCGTAAGTCATAATATTTGTTCTCGTTTCATTTTGAAAGTGCATTTATGCCTTTGTATGAAAAATAGCACACCAACGATGTTCTTGATCTCTTCTGAAGTGCTTGTGTTTGAATAGTGAATAGTTTAATGTAATCAATTCGCGTGATCAAAGCGGACAATCGATGAACTTAATCGAATATATTTTTTTTTTGATACGCATACTCAATATTATGTAGCTTGAAGCTTAGAAATTTATGCCTGCAAATTCATAAACAAGTCAGTCTAACGACCTATCGCAGCCGATTCAATTTAATGGGCTTATTTTCTGAAAGGGTCTGTTTCATTTCTATTCGGCTCTTCGCACTTGTTCAAAATCTAGTCACAGAAAAAAATGTCTCTGGACCTAATTTATACGCGTCTCTCAAAGTTGCTGTCGCACGAAAAAAATGCTTCTGACAATTTAATAGAGTCTCCGCATCCGCCCACAAGCAAGGTTTTCTGTTATGTTACCTCAGTTCAATGTCCTTGAACTGTGCAAAGAGAGTGATGGAGGGAAATTGGAAAAGTCCTATTTCTGATGGCCTCAGATCACCTACATCTTTGTCTCTCAAAGAAACCACTTTCATTCGGCTTTCGCAGCACACAAAGCAGGGTTGAAGCAGTTTCCCTTCCCAAACTACCCCAATCTGCTGCATACAATAACAAATCGACCGTTAAACCGCATTCAATCGACTCCCTCGCAAACCAAAACCACATATCAACGGAGGAAGTATGTGGTTTTGAGAACAATTAATGAAATTGATGGAAAAACTCTTCGAAACATCGACAACACGGCACTTTCAATGGTAGAATAAGTTGCGATTAAACTCTCCCGCCCTACCACTACCCGCGTAACGTGTCTTTTAAAATGCATGACAGCAAAAAGAAAGGAAAACTTTTCATTTTATGCAAGTGAGGTTCGACGTACGTGAAAACACATGCTCCTTCGGGGACCAACTTTAGTTCAAAAATCTCTTTCGAGAAGCTCCTTGTCCTGGGGTCTGAAACTGAAGCCGTTGTCGTAACATTTAAAAAAAGAATAGTTTTCAACTTTGGTTGGGTGTTGTTTTTTTTTTTTTCGACTTGTAATGGCGGTTAACCGATAATCCAAGTGAAGCGATTTTCTGGTGGGATTGGCATGTTTTTCATGTGGGGATCTACAGCAATGATATGAATAAGGGCCTTAAGCCGAATCTAGCGACTTCTTTTGCATAAGTTCTGAACATGACTGTTTTTAAGAGATGCATTTAACTCCACTTTATTGAGAAGTATACTGGAATGGGGATGCAAAAACTATTCTGAGTGTCATTAACTTTGCGTAAGATTTGAATAAGAAAATAAATACATACGTGAGAAGAATGTCAAGTTACGAAACGGAGGAAGTAAGAAATCATAGTTTTTGGAAATTGAGTTGACTTTTAGTCTATTTGTTTGTTCTTTTTTTTTTTGAAACTAATGAAAAACTATTTTTATAGTCAGTACCATGTGGTTAAGTGTGGCTAGCCTAGGCGTGGTGGCGAGAAACTAACTTTATGTAACTAGCATTTCTTAAAGCATTTGACTACCTCTTAAAGTCCCTTTATGTTAATGGATTCAGAAGTGTTGCTCTTTAGTAAGTGCAAAGTATGCCGGTTATCACGCTACTGTGGACTTAAAGCATATCAAAGTTTCTCAAACAAAATGTCTGCATGTTTACATGAAGGGTGCTCAAAACAATGCGATAGCTTTCGCTTCCTAGTCTCTCCATCAACAAGCTTCCGTAAATTTTCTATGGGGATGAAGTCGGATGATTGCGCTGGCTAAACATTATTATTCTCCTCTATCAAAAAACTTCTCCCAACCGGCTGGTGTGTTTCGGGTCATTGTCATAAGATGTCTTCGGGCATATTCTACCGCAAATGTACATGCATCTGATTTTGAGTACTCCCTGATACATTTAGGCATTTAACCAACCTTTCACTCGACACAATTCATCAACTCCTTGACGAGAGAACGAAACTTATACAAATCTTGTTAGAAATATAATCTGATGAACCAATAGTTTTCCCCTGTTTTTAAATTGTTGGAACTTGATACCTATGGCTAAGTTCCTATTTAAGACAAGATACTATTATTTCATTTGCATTTTTTGTTCGCTGCTATATGTATGGAGCCTCTCATTGTCGTATACATCTTCTTCTGAAAATATAATTCAATTCAATTCATCCATCAGTACCAAAGCTCAAATTTTTCGTGTTCGTATTTTACATTCCCATAGTTAGTAAAATCTAAGATTTATATCAGCCTATGATTTCGCTGCCTGTTTTTACTATTGTCATAAAGTTAAAAAAAAAAAAAAACAAACAAACAAACAAAAATAGTAAACTTTTACACAATCGTTTAGTATATATTTTTGTAAATGATGTCAATCAGGTAGACGGCATAACCAAGCTTAAACGATTTTTTGAAAGAAAAGAAAATACTCTGTACAAATATGAAACAATAAATCGAATTATCTAACTATTATAAATAATAATGTCGTAGATCGAGTTGCTAAATCTAAGAAACGAACATTTGAGGACGCCAGTCAAATTGACTTGCGCATTAGCTCACTAAAAGACAGCCTGCCAATGACGACTAAAATCACAAAGCAGCCTTAATGACTAAAAAGTATATATATAAGTCCGTACACAGAGGTGCCGTCAGCTCAAACGTCTTAATTCTTAACCTTCACACTCAATTGATTTTTCCAGCAGGTAAACAAGTTTTCTTTAAATTTATGTGTAACGAGTAGGCCTCATCAATTAATTTTCTCTATCAATTCGTAGTTCTTATTTCGAAGCTGACATCCAAATATAACAGAAATTCAACATTGTATTTCTATTGTTTGAACCAAAAGTGTGTTTCAGCAGCAATTGCCAAGCCGCATTTTTGTTGCCGTAACGAAACACAGCAGCTTCCTTTTATGATTTACAATAACAAAGACTCATTTAATCTAGTAGGAGCTCTGAATGACTGCGACTCGACAACTAATTTGAAGTTCCTTGTTTCCGATGTCAGAGAATCGTAGGTGAATTTTAGCTTATCTCCTTGCTCTTTGAAACTACAATTACAAGAAACTTCAATTTCCCCTTACTCCATTGCGACTGACAGTTTCCACATTAAAAACACAAATTTGGATTCTGTTTGCGTATTTTCTGGGCCAATCTACACACATGTGGAATAAGTGGCGATAGACTTCTTTTGCAAATAAGTAAAACTGCTAAGAAGTAAATAAGAACTATAAAATTATGGAAAAAAACTCGCACCCAAATACTCAAGGTATAGTTCAAGTGATTTTTATTAACTAAATGTGCCTAAAGAAATAATATTTTCGGTGTATTGTTAAGGACTAACATCCATCACTCGCTTCCGATTCCTTGGCAACATTCATGACACGTACACAGAATTAATTCTTTTGAAAACTTTTAATCTTCCATTGTGCTTAGATCGTCATTTGTTGTTTCATGAGCAATTTACAAATGCTGTAAGAACGTTACATTAAAAAAATCCAGTTAATTTGAGAACAATCTGTATGATCTCTTCTAGAATTTTTTCAATGAGTTTAACTGGGTTGAACTTTAGTTTTAATGAATTGTAACGCTGCCCCGAGCTCACAAATCTAATTTTTGCAACACAAAAAACAAAATAATTTTTTTGTTTTTTCAAAAGAACCCCGGCTAAATATTCCTCCTAAAGTCCGTCACCCGGCCAATTGATTACTCTTCAAGTTGCATACCTCCACCACACGATTGAGTGATTCGACAGTTCGAACATTGGAAAGGAGCCAAATTGCAACCACTTCCTTTCCTGGAAGCTCTAACCATTCGCACTCAAACAATCGCAGCAACAGTGTCTCTCTTCGAAGTTCATCAGCAGCGACGTGGAATCGCATCAAAGGACGACTTTCGTTGCTCCACTAGTTCATTAAATTCTCAGCTCTTATCCTTGCCCTGAAAATTCGTATCGATTTCTGTTCACTTCCGCGACTGTGCTGCTGCTCCTGACGGAGGAGAATAAGATCCAAACAAATCAGAATCAGAAGAACAAATGAATGTGCGACATCCTTGACCGTAGAGACAACAGAGAATTGAATCTGAGAGTGTTGTGAGGCTGAAATAAAGATGTCATTAAAACGGAAAAAGAGGAGCATCCCTCCACCGCCTTACTCGAGGTGTTTTATTAGATGCTGTAAACAATTTTATTATACAGAAACTAGGCTGGGGTGCTATAGTCACGTAATTACACATGTGGATGGGCTCGTTGGGTACAATTTGCTTACGTTTAACAGTCTGGTAGGCGTTGTCTGTGACCGGAAATTTAAATGAGAACTTGGTCTGAGTATGATGAAGTTTGGAGAGGTAATTAAGTTGTAATGAAGTTTTATGGGCCATTCCGGAATAGATGACCCCTGCTGGTTTTTGTTCCGGGTCAATGATGGCCGATTAGGAATGGACCAACTATCTGGTGCTGAAAATTTCTGATAAACTAGTATAAAACTATCGTTGTGCTTTCAGTAAACAAATTGGAAGTCATTTTTGAACTTAAATACTAGGTGTAAAATAATTTGGCATAACTATAAACTATATATGTAGTCAATAAACTCACCATTCTAACTATGGTGTAAGGAAATATGAACACACAGTGATTTCTGACATCTATCAAGAAATTTGGATCAATTTTCTAGATTATGACCAACAAGCTCACAATTTTAACTTTAGATAACAAACAGAGATTCAGGATGTTGGTCTAAACTTTCAAAATTTAAATAACAATACAGAACAAAATCACGGGGTTAGAACATCACACTTTCGACTCTGAGGCATAAATTTGGAGCATTTTTTATGATTTTGGCAAAATGAATTGGTATATCAAACTTTAAATAAGAAATTCGGAATTGTTTTTAAGTTTCTGGTCTCAATTTTACCCTCCAAATAAAAAAATTGGAATAACTTAGTGTAATCTAACAATCAACAACTTTACAATCCTGACTTAAAATACAAAATTTAGATGAATTTGACCTCGCATTTTTGACTTTAAGTCCGAAATTGGAAGAATATCAAATCGATATCTCTGTTTAATGACTTTAAATGAAAAATTTTAAGCAATTTAAAATAAAATATCAGAAAATATTCCAGGGTTAAAAGATATTTATTTTCTTTTACTTCTGTTGGGCAATTGAGAGAAAAAATAACCTTACTGCACCTTAATTTACCCATATTTCATATTTCGAATGTGCCGTCGTGCATGTGAAGCTCAGTAATTTCGAGAAAAAGACCTCAATTAGATATTCTAGTTACATCGAAGTTCATGGCAAACAATTTATGACAACATATCCTTTGACAGTATTTTTTACTTTGCATTCCCAGAACGAAAGCCTGAATCTGCTTCTGCAATTTCTACGTAAAATAAAAAAAGAATTAAAATGAGTTTCTACGCATTCCCAGAATCAGTAACATCAATTTTACCCTCAAGTGCTCCACACGTACACGAGTTCAGTTTAAAACGCCGCCTCATTTCGACGTCAACTAATTTCCGAAAAAAAAATGTTTTTAGCCGCACGCGAGTAACGTATCTGCAGGCTTTCGACGGGAAATTGATATTTTTATTGCCATGGCGTTGTTTTCAATATCTGCACTTTAAGTGGTTGTTTGAAACGCACTTGAAGGGCTGGCAGCGTTTTTTAATAAATTCTTTTTGATTTATTACTCGGCTTTGAAAAAATAGCCACGTGTAGTCTGGTGGATTTATTAGATTTTAGGATCACGAATTTTGGTTGAGGTTCTATTTCGAAAGAGAACTTTACTGATACTGGATTTTTTTTTAAATGTAGCTGTTGCTCCTGTTTCATGGGAAGTGTCATACTCAAACAGCTTTATGCATTTGTTCATTCGATGCTATTGTCGATGGCTTTCACTTGTTGAGTGGAATTCAAACGCTACGGGGAAGTGCAGGATTTTATTAACAAAGCGACTAGAATCGTTTAGAGGACGTTTAGTATCATATTTATTAACGATTTTGGAAAAAAAATGGAAATGTAAGAGACCTTTCGCCGAGCAAGTAACACATGTATTGTAATAAAATGCAATCTTTTATATGTTCGTCGACACACTAGAACATATAGTAAAGCATGGCTCTTGTCTTTTTTGACGTAACCGAATATTAGACCTGTTTTTTTTTTTGTAACTAGGTTAGTCTAAGCAGCTACGCGTATTGACTGGGATTCTATTAACTCCTAAGACAAGCTGGATTGTAGCATGGATTCATTTTCTCAAAATTTTCGATGACTCTGAAACCGAAATATAGCTTTTGTTGATTTCAGAATATAGATAGCCTATTGGCAGAATTCTTCAACTCCACTCAAAAAGGGCTTTCCACTTTGTCTAAAATAGTTCATGCAAAATGCTCATGTATGATTGAATATGAACGCTTCATCAAGTATGTTTTCTAAAATTGCGAACCAATCTCCACTGAACTGTTTTTATGGCTGAATTTCGTATAAATTGGAATTCACGTGAATCCTTGTGGCTAAAGACAAATGAGTTAAAATTCATGATAAATTTTCTCTAGAATTGAAAGCTTTCTATATTTATCTGGGGATCCGTAGAGGGGGCAGGGGCCATTCTATTGGCTATTGCCGTAATGCATTTGGCTCCAGCATTCTGACCATCTCCCGAAGTAATATATAGCATTCCCCCATTTTTCCCTGCACCACGATCTCTTAACAGGTTTTTGCTTAGAGTATTGCTCCAGTCCCCTTTTAAGTAATCTTTCTTCCATCTTCATGGGAATATTTTAAAACAATGCACCCCGCAGTAAGCTCAAAGACTTCCAACCCCCCACTTATCTGAGTGGCTCTCTACCCAAGCGCCGCACTCGCACATCGCACCAGAGCTTGTCGTGCCCCAAGGGTGGTTTTCTCTCTGAGTGGTCCATCTACATAATTTGACTTCTGATAAAAGCAACGGATTGAAAATAATAAATTCCATCGGGAAATTGCTTGCAATCTGTCTACGATTGATAAAATATACACATACATTCTGCTCTGTCTCTGGTCGTGGCCTAACGCCACGGGAGGCTAGGTGGGGTGGCTCGAAGCTTAATGGGAACACACCCATCGAGATTGTTTTTACCTCAGTTGTTTTTGTCGCTTTAGGATGGGATGGATATGGATACGGGATACGGATACGCTTCCGCCTGTGTGCCGTGTCTCAAGTAGCATTAAAAGAGAGAAACCTGAGCCGGGGTGGGGTATGTGGCTCATTATTCAAAGGACCCTCAGGATATTTGCTTCCATTTTCGAATTGGAGTCCACATTTTTTTTTCTTTTCGTTTCTCGTTTGTTATTTCGTTTTTTTGTCGGTTTCAAATGGATAAAAATACGTGTACGTTAGTTTTGTGGAGGGCAGGGAGTGATGGAAAATTGATATTTATCGCTTAGGTTCATGTTAGTTTGGGGATGTACACAGTTGAAAGGTCTATCGGTGGGTGGAGTTTGAAAGGACATATGTCCAGTGGGTCAGAAGTGGAATGAGATGGGGAGAAAAGTTGTCTCAAAGGAGGAGAAGACTTCAGATAGCTTAAACGCTTTGCCGGTGACAGGTGTGCTGAATTTAGAACACAGGCATGGGCGAAGACATTCTCTCCATCCACTTGACAGAACACTGAAGAGACTCCATCGACTTATTCGGATTGCAAACTAAAGACGATTTTCATTTTTTTGGAAGTTTTATAAGAAAAATTTTATAAGTTCTATTCTTCCCCCTATGACATTATAAAAGCAGACAGCACTCAACTCTCTGTCAGGTAGCACACTACTTATCGACAACCTTTCACTTAACATTTGAGGGTGGTCACCTTGAACTATTTGCTGATTATAAGAGTAGGTACAAGAACTAGTTGTGCGGATGGCGATGTTTTCTTTTTTTCTGTCCCTCCATATTTCCTCAGCCACAAGCGGGAGATTCAATTCATCGATTGATAAAAACTCCTAAACCGTTTTCTCAATGTTCTTCGTCCTTAAAATCTATTAAGTTATTTCGAGGATTTTGTCTTTAATGGATGGTCTCGTTTTAATTGTTAAAAAGACAAGGCCTGTTATTCATTCTAGTTAGATTTGATGCATTTTAAACGAGAATCAGATGTTGTTGTTGTCCATATGAAGTTTACCCCATCATGAAAAAAAAAATTTTGTAAATTGATTTCAAATCAAAAACTTAATAATAAATACCTTTGTACTCAGTGCTTTAACTCGTCTTAATCTCTCTCTATACAAACAACAGAAATATTATGTTTTTTTTTGTTTTGTTGTAAGGTAGATATTTTAGACCACTTTTTTTCTAGATTCAATATTTGCCAATACTGTCATTTCTTTTATTTTTTTGTGGAAGTAAAATGTCTTCTACTAAAATGTTCTTTTCGGCCTATTATAAACATAAAATGGGTAACGACAAAGCCGTGCTAACTGATTTTATATTAATACTTCTATAATTTTTAACATTACTACTCTAATAAAATCCAATTTATATCTGAGGATCGAACTGCAACCTATGTTTTAACTTTGGATAAAAGGGAAACTGAGCCAACTTCATCTTCACAATTTGCAAAGAACTCAACGTTTCCATAAAGCCAATGTTAATATTAGGAACGATTCCATTAAGCTGTTTTTTTTTTTGTATGTATCATAACAATTCTGGACGAAGACTACTAAGTTATCTCTTTTGTGGTGAAATTGTCATCATCAGAGAAGCTTTATTTGCCTGTCGTTCGTTGCCTTGCTGAGTTTAAAAAAAATGTAAAATTGAATTAAACTACAAGTTACGCAGATTACCACAGACGGTGCAAAAAAAAAAAAAAAAACACAAAATCCTTTCGGATTACTCTGACTCTTATCTTCACCAGTCACAACTCATTCAGAACCCTCGGGTATACCGATTTTGGGCTTTTGCCTCCTCCTCCAAGTCCACAAGGCAAACTTATCTAGTAATAACCCCATCCCACACACATAAATGACCACAATGGCAATTTAGGTCTAAATTTTGTGGGAGCAAGAGGTCAACCTTTAGGCCACTCTGCTCTATCCAATAATCACCCAAGGGGTTTGCTGCCCAAGTACAAGTTAGACCTATCACTCTCCTGCAAGGGTTGGGAATGCCCCAGCGACCGTCACCGAAACCCAAGACTTGGTCTTTGGGGAAATTATTTTAACGATTTTTAAGAAAATCAGTTGGACGTAGAATGTTAAGTCCTCAGAAGAGTTACCTTACTTTTGAGAAGTGCAGTTGAGCTTAGTAGGTGGAGTAACGTGGGTGTCCCTGATGGGGCTAGAAGTCTTAATGTGGGTGGGGCAATTTATGAGCAAACCGAGGAAATTGAGTTTTTCCAATTAAATTTTAAGGTCTTAGAGAGGTGGATCCAATTTGTCGTCTGCCATTTAAACAATTACGTTGGAAAGCGTAGGAACGTTTTTTTAAGAAAAACTGAGTTTTAAACTTCGTGCCAAAATAAAAAAAAAATTAAATTGAAGATGTCTCCAAGATCTAGGGAAAGCTGGACATCGAAAAAATTAAGCTTTTCAGAATGTAAGAATTGTGAGCACGTTTTGATCTTCCTGATGCGTCTCAAAAATTAGGGTTTTTGCTCTGACAGACAATATGTCACAAAACGTTGAGGTTTTGCTGCTTTTGTATAAATTCTCTGACGGAGCTAGAAATTTTAGATCTTCTGCTTGTTTTTCACTTCGCTTTTAATTTTCTTTCAGTTGATTTAATTGAAACTATTTGGGAACACTTTGTCGTTTTCGGAATGTCTAGTAAAAAACTTAACTGCGTTAAACATCCTCGTCCTTTTATCGTTTGTAAATTACGCATTGGCCCTTCTTAAATCGATTTCCTAGGCTTGTATAAAAAGTTAGACGAGCTCCATAACTTGGTTCTTCCTTTCAATGCACTTTTCGACTACGATTGTGTTCGTTTACATTTTCAGCATAGTTTAAGTCAATCATGAGTTTTATTTAAGTTTCATCATATAACTCAACATTACAAAACACACTTATTCTATAACGTATCCAAACTCCTCATCATCATCACCGAGGCGTCACCGGTCTGAAATCAAGGACACCTTTTGAGGTAAATAGTCAGAAGAAAAGAGACGCTGTCATAAAACCGTCTAAGGGACTCGTAAGAAAAGACTTCAAATTGACTAAAACTCGCCTCAAGCATTAAATGCAACGAAATGTAAAAGTAGAATTTATAAAACCATCATGTCCTTTTTTCGTTTCTGCATCCACAGGACGCCTTGAGCACTGTAACAATACCGCGAAAGAATAGAAAGCAGGGGGTGTGGGACGGAGTGCTTTACAGTGGGTTACATTTCCATAGCAATGCTTGCACAGAGATTTTTGAGTACACTCGGGAGTTATTTTATTTTTTTGTCTTTTGGGGTTTCAAGTTATCTCGAGAATGTTATGTTGTTAAAGAGATTCCGGTGTTTTTACCACAAGAACAACGAAAATCTAAAAATAACTTAGTGAGAGCGGTGGGGGTGAGTTTTTGGTGTTTATTTTTTTCAGTTACGAGAGGAGTGCGGTCGCTAAGAGTTTTCGAGAGTCTAACGATGCTCGCATGGTTGTGGGATGTTGGTTAAGACGGTTTTCATTGTGAATGAAATGGACGTGGGTTGTACACAAGGGTTGTGAGTTGTACAAGGGCATGTATGTGGATCTGAAGATTGCTAGAATCAAAAAAGACAAACAAACATCTGCCCCGCAAGTGAGATGTCGACTAACGTTGGCAAAAGTCGACCTAGAAAATCTTCAGATGCAGCCAACTGTCCATTAATTACTTTGGCAAAATCTTAAAACGGCCCTAATATCCTTTTATCCGTAAACTCTTGATAGTTTTTTTTTGTCGTGGGGACGATATGGAAACCTAATAGGCAAGTAGAACAGACCCGTTCTGTTCCAAGTAGTATGAAACTTTTACCCACTAAAACCACATCTTGACCTCTTCTCCCCTTGAGAGTAGACTACGGTCTAGACCTGAAAGTAAACTGCAATTCGGAGCTCATCAGAATGGATTTGGAGAGAGTTTTATTTCATTTTTGAAGCAACAAATCAAAATTTCTCAACAATTCTGAAGACAAAGAATACCTTTCGAATGGTTGTCGCTAGGAAATTCATGCATTTGAATGAATTTCCTTTGCGTCCTTCATTGTCCTTTATTGCTCTTTGCCTGTGTATTCACTACTCTTAGACTCATTTTGAAACAGAACAACTGAGTTGAATTTTTAGTGTGTTTGATTTTGTACCTAGCTCGTTAAAGTCAGTCATATTGAAGTTAGCTTTACTTATAACTTCCTTTTATTTGATTCTTAAAACAGCCATCGAGTAATAATAATTGGGCCCTCAGTGCAGAGATTGGATAACTCCATGTTCTAAAAAAATCTTAGATTTAAGTGTCAAAGCACTTGTTGTAGTCATAACATTTTTAATTTTCAATAACTTTCCTAAAGAATAAAAATTACCACCATTAAACGACAACTATTTGAATAAAAGTTCGTGTATTTCAGAGGAGAATGGAAATTATTTCATCATTGTGCTCTGAACGGCTCAGTTACAAATAACGTTATGATCTGTGAAAAGTGGTTTTGTGTGCAAATTCAAAGACACATCACGGAGTCAAGTTGACAACGACATCCGTAAAAGAGCCACCCCGCTCATGGCATATTTGAAGCAACCCCCATTTTGAATTCTTAGAAAAACTTATTCTACCTATCAGTTCGTACAAAGTGAAACTATTTTTGCGTAACTTTTCTAAAGCAGAAAAATTACAAACAAGTGTTAGAGCTCAATTGATTAGGTGTCATGAGTGCGACTAACATTTCTCGATGTCAAAAGAAGTGCCAACAAATTGAAAGCCCTTTGACAGGTTGTGCTCTGGATGCAGTTCGATTTACTTGCGTTCATTTTTCGTTGTGCCACTGACATTCTTTGCCTTCACAACAATTTACTGTAACACTTTTCAATTGAATTGGACGAACGTCTAAGGAATAGCTCGAGCGATATAATCTGTGGAATTTCTTTAAACGAAAAACTCGTGTGTCGAATATAGAGTTGGTGTACACGAAAAACATTTAATGGATATATTAAAGTTTTAGTTTAGTTTATTTTCTACATTCTTCTAAATACTGAAATTTTCTAACAATGAAGGTGGCAAAAAAGGTGCTAAGCACGTATTGAATGCTCAAATTGATTTATGATTTTTTAGAAATCTTGGTTGTATTCAACATGCTGGTCAACGTCGAATATTTCTCTGATTTAACCGACATTTTGACATCAAAAGTACCTGAACGAAATCAAACTGTTTTGCAATAATAAATAACTTCTTTGTGTTTTTTTTTTTTGCAGCAGTGTGTCTAATCCTTCGGAGTTCGCGTACCGCAGTGTTCCAAACTCCAACTAAAGACTTTTTCAGTAACTTCCACACCAAACTCTTCAAAGAAGAAGAAGAAGAAGCTGGTGTCTTCGGGTCAGGTACCCAAGATCTTTTGGCTGGAATGTAACAACAAATTTTGAAGCTATCTAGGGCAAATCATGACCTATTAGTAGGTGTTATTATGTTATGCCTTTATCTGACCTCATCGGATACTTGCAGAAATTGCGGGACTCGTCGGCCAGCGAAACACTGGAGCATGTGCTTTGCACTTGTCCTGGTCTAGCAAAGACCAATTAAAAAACATTTTGAAGCTACTTCATCACGTCGTTGAACGAAGCAGCAAGCTTTAAATCGACACAATTAGTAAGTTTCGCATATGCATCCAAATCCTTCTGCCTCAATCAGGGGTGACAGGATGTTATAAATTTATCAACTCTGTGACGATGGTTACGTTGTGGACCTACACTGGTCTATGTGATCGGCATTTCGTTGCCACCCCCTACATTACACTACACTAGCCCCGGACTATTTCGGTAGATGCTTAAAAAAAGGTAAAATAAAGCGATGTCTTTGAGTTTCGGTTTCAGTCGTTTGACATTCATTCTCTTGCATTTCAAGTAGCGAAAATAGTTGTATTCCGAATAGCTTTTCCATTTAAAAAAAATTGAACTGAATATGAATTTCTACAACAGCGATAAGAATATGCTTAGAATTCGCGCTCCAACTCGAATGCCATTCGATAGAATTTAGAGATATAGAACTTTAAGTTGACAACACTATTTTAACTGGCGGTCATTTTGTCCGCTGTCAAGTGATTTATTTTTGGTTTGGTTTGGTATTTCAACATGAATAGACTGACGCCTGAACTAAAATAAATTTCATGTCAATTTAAAAAAAATAATCTTTATGTTTTTCCATTTCAAAGTTTTATACCTCTAAAAATATAAACAAAATTGTAGAATCCATTCTCAACCTCCTGCGCTCAAGAAATTTCCATAAAATTCGAATTACCGATAGTGGACTGTGTCATTATTGAAATAAAGAAGTAACTATATTTAATTTTGTAAATTGAGTCTATAATTTTGATTCGGGAAATGTGGCATATTATTCCTATTACCCTTCAATTGTACAAATCTTTATGTTCAAAGTAAGAAATAAGTAAAAATCCTTAAAAAAAACTCTAACTATCCGAGATTGTTGCTAATGTTAGCTAATTGATCAACATGCAAAATGTATTAAAATTGCCTATTTAATGCATGATCTCTGGTTGTAACATGTAACTTCCCTCATGTAACATGTAAAATGTAAAAACAAATTGGGCTTTCCACAAAATACGAACCTACTCTATTTATATTCTCCTTCTCTTCTACGTTTGCTCCCGACGTACATATCCAGCTTTACTCCATTTCTTAAGACTAAGGAATAAATTGCTGGTGGTTTCGTCTTTTCGAATGGAAATTGAAATCTAGCCGTTAGTCAGTAAGATAAGTTCAAGCTTCTAATTTTGAATTTATTCAACCGTTTAAAAGTAAATTTGAAATTGATCGCAAATCAGAACATGGTGTGATGGTGGTGTATAATAAAGTTTTCGAATATATTTTAATTGAATTGTCGAACATTCTTCGAATGTTTTCTTTTTTATTTCTCACAAGTGGTCAAAGTTCAAGTATCTTAAAAATAAACGTCTCCAATTTTTCGTTTCTATACGTAATTTTCGATATATTCACCATCGAAGTAAAAAGAAAGACTTCCCATTTTGTGGACCCCGGCATCGAGTTTTTAATTACATGTAATTAAAAATTGGATAAAATCTTTGTTGTCTTTTCAACTTTAAAAATTGTTTCAAGCATTCTAAATTTAGGATTTTTTGAGCAATCTACATATTTGCTAAGACATTTCCAAAGAAAAACAAAACAATTCCGCCGATATTCACAATGGTAATTCTATGCCATTTGAAATTGGCAAAAACTTCCGAAATATCTCGCCTACATAAAAAAGATTTTTGTTGTTGTATGAATTGAAATGATTGGAAGTATCTAATTGTTCTAAGAATTAAAAAGAGACTTCTTTGTAATCTTGTTTTATTTTGAAGAAGAAGCAAGCGAATTTAACCACAACTTGAATATTTTAATCTCCTAATTTCCATTTAATTATTTGTCTCAAGTTTTATATTTGAAAATAGCCACAAAATGTTTTCAATATTGATATCGTTCCATTTAGTTATAGTTTTACCATTTCTTATGATTCTAAGCATTTCTCCTAGCATTTGAAGACTGTAATTTTTTTTATTTGTACCTTTAAGGACCCCAAATATTTTTCCGATAATCACTCAAATGCTATTTACTGAATTGACGCTAGACTTATTTTTAGTTTCAGGCTATATACATCTACCTGTGTCGTAACACTAAGTAGATTTTTGACCTAATTGGAGCAAATATGTTGCACGAGAAAAGGTCAATGTTCTTTTCACGCGTCACTGCTTTTGCCGAGTCCCCCTCCAGGCAATATCCGTTCCATGGAAACATTAAACGACCATTCAACCGAAATAAAATCCATTGATTAATTAAAATACAAACTCCTCTGAGTTTCCCATACTTCCTAAAAAAATGTATTCACCTTTTTTTAATTATTTTAATTGTATTTAAAATATTCAACGTGCTTAACTTTTTTTTCGAATTCGTGAAAATTCCCAATGACCTAACACCAGCTTGAACATAATCCACAGAAGAACACATTGGATTTAATTAAAATTATTCACGTAACTCCCAGAGCCGGATCAACAAATTATCAGCAACTCTCAAAGGCACAAAAAAACGAAATGTTTGCAACATCATCAGAATACATTTCACGTGGGGCCAAAGTCACCAGAGGCAGGCAAAGCATTTCTTTGTGTGTCATTTTCACACGTTA
Source organism: Syritta pipiens (assembly GCA_905187475.1). NCBI lineage: Eukaryota > Metazoa > Arthropoda > Insecta > Diptera > Syrphidae > Syritta > Syritta pipiens. The sequence goes on from LR994571.1 coordinate 70,797,576, forward strand.
ATTTTGCAGCTGGGAAAAGTTTTTAAGTGACAAACAGCAAATGTCCAGTCGTTTGGAGCGACGAAGAAGTTCCTAAAGTCGCATTAAGCCAGGACAACAGATGACCTTTACTTGTTTTTTTTAAACGCAACTTTGAAAATTTGTAAGGCAAAAAAAAAGAAACTAGTGTTCTTTTCGACTCTAAATAGACAAAAAGTATTTGGGAAATGTTTTTCGAGATGTAAGATATATATCAATTTTGTCGATTAAGTAGTGAAGGATTTTATTGAATATAAACAACATGAATAACATGAATCACATTAAAGCACCATTCAACATGTGTGTTGGGACATATCCTGATCACCCAGCTTCCCACCAGCCTACACAAGCACCAATCAACCTCGCTCGTTCAATGAAAATAATTGATAACCGGAAACTCAGATTTGTAAAGGCGCCTTTGGGACTTTCAATGAAGATCTTAGCGTCGCAGCATAAAGTAAAGCCCCACCGGACCAGCTTTAACTTTCAGTTTAAAATAAAAACTCAAGTTCAAGGTGAGCAACAATCCCCAATGCCAAGGGAATACGAACGCCTTACCATGACCACGCAATCGCCCACCCCACCCCCGTCACGGCACACGTAAGCCGCTTACTTCCGAGACGATCAAATCCCCTGACATTAAGTTCCCAGTCTCGAGCACTGATTGCCGACAAGGACCCATCCCCAACTCAGCGATGACAGTTTTCCTTACCTCAGCCGATAATCCGTTTTATTCCAGATTTAAATGCGAATAATCCCGAGAGGCGTGGAACTCTTTAAACTTCCATCGAATCACTGAAAAACTTTCCGCCCCATCGGGCACAGATTACACCAGGGAATGACATACCAACGACAATGCAATAATTACCCGCACTACACCAGAATCTTGAAGGGACACAAATAGGAGATTCTCACTCATTCCACACTTTTGACTGAGATTTTTTTTTTCACACAAACTCCGCTCGAGAGTTTAGAGTTTGTTAAAACAAAATAAAAAATTTTAATCCATTTAATTTCGATATCGAGAACTGCGTGCCTCAACGGGAGGCGCGCCTTAATCCTTCTTCGCTGCAGAAAGGAAAACTTTCCTTTTTTTTTTTACAAAAAAACAACGATAAAGAATAACCGTTAAATTTAGCCAATCTCAATGCCCGAATCCCAAGTAGATCCCAGCCACTTTTTCCATTCAAGCCTCGCGTGATTAATCCGCAGAACAAACCGAATTCCGAACGGCAATCAAAAGGGATTTACAAACTTTTCGAAAGAAAAGTTACAACAAAATTTAAAGCCCCGCCACGGATACGGTGTCACATCTGTTCGGGAACGCGACGAAAGGACAAATGGACGACGCCATTAATTCGAATCTCGTCAACTTGTTGTCAATACATCGCGTCTAATTGAGACCAAGAGACTGAGAGTGGAAAAACGAATGAATTATTTCGAACCGAACATCTGCCGCCGCACGTATCGACGCGATAGATGCAAAACTTCGACTGTCGTTCGGTTGAGATACATCGGCAACAGCATCCAACGGATTCCCGGCAAACGTTGTGAACTCTGTTTGTGTTCGGATGTCGGCGTTGGGAAAATGGAAAATGTTTTCTTATCACCGATGGACCACAGAATCCTTGCGACAGTCTCTCGTTCTCTCTTTTTGGTTCTCTTTGCGTGTTATCCAACCTTCGGATAAAAGCTCCCGTGAAAGCTTCGGGTTTGTTGCCGTTGAGTATCTCCGATTTTGAAGACCGACAGTGGTCCTTTGGATGTCACGACTTAGAAGACTTTTAGTGGCTCCACTTTGGTGCAACGATGTGAGTTAAATGTCAGTGGGTGCTCATTGTGTGTCGTGGGCTTGATTGATTGTGAACTTGTGAACTTGTTGTCGAGAGGATGTACTTCGAAGGGGTTTTATTTTTTATCACTCACTCGTTTTTCTGAGGTGCGACTAATCAACTGACAGTCATTCACTCTCTCGCTTGTCAAGCACGGTCCAGCGGAGTTTTCTTACTCGGTTGTTAATTAATTAAAGAGGCTGTAAGTTGGTGCGGCTTTTTTATGTGAGTAAGAGTGGAAAGCTGTACAAGGAAACTCAGGCTCAGGAATATATGACATCATCTACCTGGTCGAAGTTGATTCGGCCGAAACACCCTTGCATTCTTTTCGGTGCGTGGGAAACTTCCGCCATTCCGACAGAAACCTTTTTCATTATCGATTCTTCAGAGTTGCCAAAACGCTTGCAGGCGATTTTTATTAACTCCGCGAAAACTGGCATTGAATAAAAATAAAACTGAGAAGAAATTCGTAATCACAACGGAGCCGCAGGGAACTCGGTGTAAGAATCTTTCCTTGTTAACGCTGGAATAGGCGGAAAACCGGCATTTTTATTCGATTTCCTAGAAATAAGAAAAAAGAAAACTTCTTCATTAGCGCCCTTTGTCGGCGGCTTTCCTTTGTTTTGCATATAATTTTGATCACTGAAAATTATTATACATATGTACATACATACAGCGTAACAGCCCGTTGAGAACCAGAGCCTAGCTTTTTCGCGCCTCCACTGCGTTTTGCGCGTTATAATTTGTGACACATGTGGGGGGATCTACTGTTTAACGCCGGTTCCGAAGGGCGAATTGCAAAACCTTTCCATAACAGAAGGACTCTAGGAAGATTGTCAGCCGTTCGCTGGAGGTGGGACCGTGAAAAACGTTAGTGGTGTTTTTTTTTCCGAGCTGGATTCGAACCCGTGTACTCTCGCTCAACTATCCGACTCACTAACCGATTGACTCACCGGCGCACTGAAACTGAAAATTATCTACTAAAGATTATTTCGCAAAACAAAGTAGTTTTTGTGGGTAAAAATCTTTGGAAATATAATTTTAAACACTGGAACTTTGGTCTTAATTTCAGGTAAATTTCTAGCTGTGTGTTTGTTCTGTTCTATTATCTTAGTTTACGTCTTTAGCAAATATTATCTAAAAAAATTGGAAAAAATAAGAGCTGCGCACCAGAATTAATGAAGTTCGTAATCATAAAGTACTGACAAGAAAAGGCTCCCATTGATCTGCTGCTGGAGCCTTAATGTGCTCTAAAAAAATAGTCTACCGAAATCTACCCGAAAGTAAGAAAAACTGCAGTCAGAAAGGATAAAGAGTAAGGCGAATAACATTTTGGCCAGAAAGGACATTCGCCTAGCTGTAGTGACTTTTCAAGTAGTCAAATAACACCCAGAACCAATAAGAACAAAATACTTGAAGGTTTACGAGGGTGCATTGCGCGCAAAATACCGCATACTTAAAAAAAAATGTAAAACGTTTTTGGAATTTGCAAAAAAAGCTTTTAAAAATCATTCTCCTCTCGAAAAAAAAAAATTTGGAGTGTCGAATCCACGTTCAACATGCTTGGAGCTGATAGTAAGAGGTATGAAAGACGGCCTGCAAACAAAAGAATCGGCCCGAGTATACCATTAACACCGTCGAGACTAAGGGTGGTAATGTCATTATGTGAGCAGTTTTTTCCTAGTATGGCATTGGTCCAATTGTACACAATAAGCCGGAGAGTAATTGGGCTTTTCTTGTGTAGTTTTTTTGAAATTCGCGAATGCGCTGCAATAAGAAGAGTAATTGAAAATCAAAATTCTCAGATTCTTATCCACGTGGCAAGTCCTGCCAGATGAATATCTCGACGGAACTTTTCACGTGAGAGATTTTACTTTCGATGACTCTCCGCCTTATTTCAGTGTATTCGCGACTTTCGAAAAAACTACACAAGGACAGCCTGAATGCTTTTTGAATCGCACCATCTTCATGACCATTTTGGGTTATTTTGGCAAAGGTTAACCATCGCAATTTTCAATCCAAGCACTTCTTGTCCTTTCCCATACCGTAATTTGAATTTTCCACGACCATTGTTGCTATTGCCATTGCACGCCACAGTTGCAAGGGGCACTTATTGCCCACCAGATTATCTCATCTGCTGTGTATTCCTCAAAAAATAACAAAATTTATTGCAAACTGAATTTTCATCCTGCACCGCTCCGTTTAGCCATCGCACCTGTACAGACACTAGACTTTTTTGTTGTGCTGGCATTTCTACCCCCACAACTGCAACATTGAAGGGAAAATTCTCCCCTCTTCATCGGGATACTGACTGTGTCCGTCCATTCGTCCTCCATAGAGAGATGACGTGAAAATCTATTGCTTCCTATTCGTCCGTCTTCGTTATCTTGGTATAAAGCCACCGTGTGGATGCACTCCCACTGTAGTCTTCCTTTGCTTTTTTCTAATCGATAAATTGCTTTTCAAACATCGTATATCCAGTTGCTTTTTGAGTAAATTCCATGGTTCGGTGAGCGGATGGTTCAAATCCATTCGGCCCCAATTGAACCCTAGGGGTCTATGACCTGTGAAAAGATATCGTCGATCAGCTGTTGTAAGCACTTGGTGTATACGAGATGAAACGAGGTTGCTGTTAACACGCGGGCTGTTCCCTACTGTAGTGCTTAACCCATGGCCAACGGCCACAGCATGTGTCTTGTGGTGCTTTTAAATCGATTCGCTGTTGTTCGGCTTTTGTTTCGTGTTTCGCTGGCAGAAAATGAAACAAAAGAAGGAGTGGTTTCTAGGATCAGGAAAAGTTAAGCATGGAGTTGCATAGAACCGCAATTAATATTTCTTGTGGATCGTATAATTTCTATTAAGCCAATGGGACGAGTGGAGAACGGAGTGGTGGCTTATCTTCTATATCCCTTGAGTAACCAAACGTCGTTCGCCGCTGTACAGAGTCAACATCTCATTATTTGCCCGTTGAAAACCACCAGAGTCTGATACTACAAAAATTCTTCGTCAATATACAGGTTAATAGAATAAGCAGGACTGTCAAGAGATTTGTAAAAAAAATACTCCTTAATATATCATTGAGAACTTTTATCAATGTGACTTGAGTAGTATCTGTTTCTCAAAATCTATTTGCAAAGCCTCTGCTAATAAAAATGGACCAACAATTTCGCCTTCTGTTTAAAAAGTCTCAGCTAAAAAACTGCATTGGACATACAATTGTGCCGTCTGCAACTTTTTAGACAAACAGAAGACCGTGCGAGGCCCCACACTTAAGGCAAGCTTTTGGAGATAAAAGTAATAAACAGAATCGAAATTGTACAAAGACATAGACAAAGGTACATTGGTTCCTTACAGGTTGAGAGCTCGTATGAATGAGCGGAAAAGACCCGAATGGACCTAAGAGGGAAACGAAAACAGAACAGAACGGGCGGAGAACGATCAGGAGCAAAAAGGTAATAAAAAAGGGCGAAGGTGAACATTAAGGGCGAGCTAGAAGGGGCAGAAATAAATAAATGAAAGGAAGTACCAGAAGAAGTTTTAAACCCCATCATGACTTCAACGCGTTGAAAACGTCATCTTCCCCAAAACTATTCGAACAGTGATTGATTAAAAACGATGCTTTTGTAAAAAAATCGAATCACAACAAAAAACACGCAAAAATAAAATGTTCCCGATGTAAACTTCGCTATAAGAACCGCCATTTGAATTTATTCTATTGCCCTTAACTCTTCCATGACCGCATCTAGTTCCATCCCGAGGAAAAGTATTTTTTTGGTGTTCCACGAAAAACTAAGTAAAGGATTCTAAATATTCTTTTTGCACTAAAAATGTCTGATGTAGAACTAGATAAATCAAAAATAAAACTTTACCTGAACTTAAGGCAATTTTACTGCAATTGCGCAAATATTTTTTGCTCTGTCAGCAAATGAAATACATCCACAACACTGGGCTGTCACGCAAATTGGAAGTCATCATCTTCAACAGTCCTGTACACAGATAAAATCTAGTCAAGATTATAACTTCCAGGTTAAGTAGTCCCAACAACGTGTCGCAGTAAAAAGCGTTGTTCTTCCTTCCGTCTCCTTCTCTTCTGTCACTCTGCGTCCAATCCTCATCCCAACACGTGACAAATAGCATTATGTTAATTGCACTTTTGAAGCCACGACGGGACGTGTCATCCCACTTGGACGACGTCCAAAACCCACAGTCCGCAAAGTAAGGCCCGTCAAACACTCTCACGCTTGTTCGCAGTCAAGAAGTGACGCGCACAAACTTCTTCCATTTATTTTGCTACGTGCATCGTCGACCTCCACTGCTATTCATGAAAGACGCACCGGTAGAGTTTTCCTAAAAGGATATCATAGTGTCGCGGGATAGAAAATCCAGTTAAAGTTTTAAAGCTCTCTTGCAAATCTCCTGAAATCAGACCAACCCAAACCCTAAAACACCTCTCCTTTCGCACCATAAATACGCCTTACAGAGTCGTTTTTATTTGTAGCAAATCCCCGTGTAATTGTTTTCCGCAAGCCGACCAGGCAACAAACGGATCCTTGTGAGAGTGGGAGGCACACAATACGACACAAACAAGATGTCCTTTCCTCTGGTCCGTCTGTGCAAGAATCATTCCTCAATGTCGATGGATTTTCACGCCACAAAGCCACACACGTGAGGTGCATCGGTGAGCAGCAAGGTCGTGGCAGGAGCTGAGCGCCCAGCCCCTCGGTGACAGCTCACCTCAGAGCGGGGATCTGCAGCAAGACTGTGTCTGAGTCAGACATCAGCAGCCACCAGAGACAGTAATTTCATAAAAAGCCTTGCAGGTCACAGGACATTCTGCCTGATGACCTCCTTTCAACCGATGTCGAGAAATTCAGTGCCATCCATTCGGCCCAACTCCCGACGCTTAACATCCACCTGAGGTGCTCTGGCAATAAAACTCACTAAAGCCCCGTTGCGATAAGGTACGAATTTATTTTATAAAGTTCTCTGCTTCGGAATTTAAATCATCTCCATCGTATCCTGCGCCGGGCGCTGGAAAGGGCGTGCAGTCCTCGCCTTCGCTTGAATTGTGTGGGAACACTCTGTTTAGATAGAAGCGACAGAACTGTGGGGTTGTGTGTGTGCCCCTGGGCATTGACACCGTCGAGGGGGTGAAATTTTGTGCGCCTCGAGTTGGTTGTATTTTATTTACGGGAAATGGGGATTTGTGGAGCGTATGTGATTCACTACGAGTTTTGCCGTTTCCAGAACTCATTTTTTTCTGTCGGATATCCTGGGTTTTGTTTGTGTGGCTGCAGCTGTTTGTCTGACCGTCTGAGGTAACTTGAAATTATGGCACCGGGGCATTTCAGTGGAGGACAAGTTTTTTTAGGTATTGCTATTGATTTCTTGAGTCTTTCAAAGTTCTACTGAAAATGGAGCTATGCACATTTTAAAGCAGTGTCCTGTTTTACATTCACTCCGGGCCTTAGATCTCAAAATCAAACTCCTAAGTCGTATTTAGAATAAGGGTAAATAAATAACTATAAAGTGGGTGTAAAAACTTATGCTTCGTATCAATTATTCATTCGTAAAAATGCAAAAATTTTGAAACGTTGCTAAACTACACGCCTGAAATATGGTTTTAGTATTTTAGTATAGATTGGTCCCTAAGGAAATTATTTGTTAGTGTGTGCCATAAATTGACTTTTAAAATCTGAGTCGTCTGGTTGTCATTCTGTATTCAAACTACGATAATATTGTAATAAAACAACGACCCTCCCAAAAAAAAAAGCCACCAGTTGGCAGTCTTCTTAAACAGCTTATGACTGAGTCTAAGAATGCTATTCCCATGTACTAAACTAGCAAATAACATAACCTACAATTACTATAATCGCTGTACTCAACTACTCATAGCGGCCTCTTAAATGTAGTCAAAAAAATGCTTGTCTTGCATTGTGCCAATGATCATCATTACCTTATTCAAGGGCACTTTTAAAGCACGTTGAGAGCAGCTGCTTAGAAGGTGTAGCTCAGACTAAAGAAGCAGTCCTACGACAGCTAAAAACAGTTTTCATTTTAATTAAACCTGGATCTGCTCGATCATGGCATAATGGTTTATACAAAAAAAAAACTTGCTTCAAAACTCACTTACCGCCCAGAATACAGAGGCTCACTAAAACGGCCGTAGCTCCACAAGCCACAGAGCCCCCTGAGGCCATTACTGATTTTAAGTAAAACGTGTTTCTCCCATTCCCCCAAACTCCCATTTATGTAAAAATATCGATTCAACCTTCTTCGCCTCCTAAGCATTTCTTTCAAATCTGCTCACAGATCGACCAACCTCTCCCTCCGGCACTTCCAATCAGTTTTTGCTCCTCTTACTGGTGATTTATCATTTTTATTACTCGCCACTCTCACCCATTTGGTTTTTTATTAATAAAATTCTTTCCAACCGCTTTCTGCCCACTTTCTCTCCATCTTCATCTTCTTTTTATCATTTTCTTCTTCAATCAAAAAACCTAATCCATCTTTTATCTAAATCGATTCGTGTGACCCAGATTCTGAGATACTAAATTATAATACCGTTAACAGCATTTAACACATCCACGAGCGTTTAGTAGCCCATTACGATGAATCCTCTGCACGAGATCCGATCCGTTCTCCATCATCATACTTCACACCTTGAGTCCACGCATGAACGCCCACCACCGTCCACCCATGTGGATAAATGCCGGCAGAATATTTATGACCGAATTTCCCGTGTGCGTGAGTGTGGGCACGTGTGTTATTGGAAACAATAAAAGCTCATAACATAGCTGGAAATACGCGTCGAGGATAATAGAATCGGCGCTGCGGAAGTGTTTCCTTTCCGGATTCCCACTATATCTTCATAAACTACCAAGACTCAATCCGGTTGCGCTGTAAACTTTGAAATTTAGTGCTCTTACCCTAGAGTTGTAACGATACAACCAATCAGTTAAAAATATGTTTTCCACAAGTGCAGGGAGGCTGCCGCAAAAGGGTGCAGACGCCTCTTGCAGTGCATTCGAACAGATGGGTTTGCAGAGAATTTGCATAAATTTCGAATGACGAGCACTTGTGTTTCGTGCTTGGCTGGAGGAGCTGCGATAAATTACGAAAACAATTTACGTTCTGTTGCTTACTTTGTTTGTATTCGTTTGTAGACAGGACCACTTTTGGGGAAGTGGACAAAACACGCGTTGTTTCGAGAGCGATGAGTAGACGACAACTAGTTTAGTGAGTGCATGAAAGTCGTGATTAGATGCGCTATTTTGATTCAGAATCGTTTTCTTCAGTCTTGCTCTGGGGGTTCAAACGTAGTTCTCTAAATAAATGGGGATTTCAATGTTTCGAACATTAAGAGAGCCTTTTTAAAGTTAGATTGGTTGTTTCACTTCGTTATAAAATTTACAATATGGTTGCCAGACAATTTATATAGAGATTCGATGTTTATCTTACATCTTCCAGCTGGAATTTAAGCGATTCTTATCATCCTAGAAAGTGTCTAGTAAATCAAAGGACTGTCGTTTCAATCTCAAGTTCTATCATCATTAGTAGTCCTGGGTCTCCTGTTCGTATTTGTATAAGAAAGCTGTTTTTGTTAGGAACATACAATTACTGATACGTATAAAATGTATACTAGCGGTTTATATGTAGATTTTTTTAAACACAATTTATTTTGTACATTTGTCCTAATGGAAATTTAGTACATTTTACAACATTGAAGGTCTTTTTTTTTTTGAAATGTATAGATTAAATTACCATTACCATTACCAACCAAATATACCATTTACAAGAGAGGAAGAAGCTATGAGAGGAATAAGCGACTTTTGCAAACAATATTATACTATTAAAGTTCCTTCCATACTAGACGAAGCAACCAAGCAACTACAAAATACTCTAGACCACACAACTAAATGGTTCGAAGATTGGCGCATAAATATAAACCAGGACAAAACAGTACAAGTGACATTTTCTACAAGACGCCTTAATGCACACTATCCTCTTGAAATACAGGAGAAAATATTAAGATTTTGAAATCAATTTATGTAGCACTGTTAGTCTTTCTGTCATGGGAAAGGGAAGGTTTTTTAAATTTGATGATGTAAATAACATAGCAAAGTTGAAAAAATGTTTTTATTGGACAGTTAACAAATTTCTATTTCGTTTAAATTTTTTTTTTCAAACTCGTAAATTGTGAACGAGTTAAACAAATGTATAGGCAGGGTGGCACAGCTGTCGTGAATCGTTTAAAAAAATCGTGCGTTATTACGCCTTAGACTGGGACAGATTGACCTATAAGCTGACATTAGATTGTTAAAGCTTGGGACCTGAAATTTGGCTTGGTTACTCTTGAACTCAACATATGGACATGTTTTTTTTTTGAGACAAATAAACACACTAAGACGCTCAGTTATTCGAAAAAAGTTTAAGCATCAAACCAGTTAAATTTATTTCATTTTTATCTATCAAGTACTTGTGGGTGATAGATTACTAGCTACCGGCCACTTTTAGAACTTGCAGAAAGATTCTTCTTTTAGTTCTTGCTTAATTTCTCACAGCTTGAATTTACAATTGGTGTTAATAATCGTCATGATGTTGCATTGTTTAGCAGTGCCGCTGCATTAACACGTTGAATGCCATGGGGGTCATCGGTGACTGGCACTAAGTTCGTTCGTAAATGACGTGGCATTCAATGTGTTAATGGAGTCTTACAATTTTTTGCAAAATTCGCAGAAGTTCTATCTGACTATTTATTCGGCCTGGGTGCTAAGACACGAAAATCTAAGAAAACTATGAAACAACTTTGAACCAACTGCCCAAGCCTGGGCAAAATCAGATTCAAAATAGTCACCAAAACAAAAATTTCAGGGACCGATTTCGATGACATCGCAAATTCATCCCAAATTTGTGCAGGCAGCACTAAAATTGTAGATCAAAGAACGGGGTACAATAGAGCTTTTCGGTCTCAGTACAAGTGGCTTTGTGATACATTTCATCATATCATATCGACTGTCTCTAAAGTCATTGGTCTACGCTGACTGACCAGCTATAATTTGGAAAGCAAATGGAGGTTTTTAACAACATTTCTTTAAGGAGTTGGCAAACAGCTTATTTCCTGAACACTAAGGTGGTGAAGCCTTCTCCCTTCATGCTCACCCTCAAATGTTGCTATGAAATTACATTCCCTAAAGTTTCCACCGTCATCTTAGTTTTTGGCTTACACCCAGCTCCAAGTGAAAAGAAACTCTCATACCGAACAAATTCCCTCCTATCACATCGTCTGCATCCGCTTGGGCAAATGCCAACAGCTGCCATACCAGTTCGCCTCCAGCCTCACCATCCTAACATAAAGCAACGTCTGCTGCCTAACAACGCATGCTAAAGAAAGTACCCTCAATCCTTGACCGACTCTCCCATGCACACTTCCTGATCCAGTGTCGTCGCCTAATGCACCCTCATTAGGGAACACACAAATGTCATTATCCCTACCAGGAGAGCCTTGTCAATTATTGTTGTGTCGGCGGAGTGGGTTGGTGTCCTGGGGAAAAACAAAACTTTCGGCCGGTGCCATTTGTCAGCGCAAACCAAAGAATTAATAGCCCGGCCACAGTGCGGGCGAGTTCATTGATTACCCGTTTCGTTGTGAGTGTATCGTTCCGTGAGACCGGCTGCGCCATTAATCCCCAGCAACAAGAGGGGTTGGGCAAAGAGTAGAGGAAAAAAGAAAACTTACGGCTTTCCTTAATTTATTGAGTTCGCTTGTACGCTCAGACAAATGGCGTTCTTTTCGGGGTGATAATAGTCCACCGCCCACCGGGCTCTTGATAAGTGCTGCGGGCGAATTTATGATAGTCCAGACTTTGGGTGATGGTGGTCAGCTCGTAGGTACGTGGGAAGAACACTTTGACTGAAAAGCGGGCCATTTGAGAGGCTAATGCGACTTGAAAAAAGAGGTGGGATACTTTGAAGCAGATAAAATGGCGAAGCTCTAGAATTTCTAACACTATACTTTGCAATAGAGCCAGAGAAATAAGTGCTTATGACTTGGTGTGTCAAAGCCGATGCCTTTTCTAACTCTCGTCGACGTCACGTAACCGATATCGTCAACCCTAGGGGCTTGCCAGTAATTAACAACTTACTGTATCTGTTTTTTGCCCACATGCGAATATTCAACAGAAAACAAACAAATCGCTTTAAACCTTCTCTTGTAACCGCTGTCTCTCCTAAGTCACACACAAAATTAGAGAAAAAATTAAAACTCACCCACTTCCGGTTCCCAATTTAAATTTTGTCCACGATATTTCTTCGTCCCTGCCGTCACCATGTCGTGGGTTTTACTTTTTCCTTTCCTGTTTTGTTTTTTAGTCCTCAAGTCCTTCCACTTTGGTTTCTGCCCACACCCACTCATACATCACCCACCAAAGTTATCCTCCAGAACAACAAAAAAATTCCATTAAAAACAATTAAACATTCGAAGTACGTAGTAGTCAACGTATGTCCTTTATGGGTGGATACTAATGAGCAGAATAAATTGGAACATGACGAGACCGGACGAAACATGTTCCACGTAATTTAACACAACTAAATTTATTTTTGTGTTTTGGTTAGAGACCGAAATTTAACGTGGAAAGGTCAACGAAGCGAAATGAAGAGATTTGGGAATTTGTTCGATGTCACTGGGTACTGGAAAAGTCTGTAAACCAGTGCACTGGCAGTCGAATGTGAGATGTTTGCAAGTGGGCTTAAAGCCCCTTGGGCATCTATTCCAGGGGACTGTTCCAAGGAACCTGAAGCTCAAGAACACGACAGACATTTCCTATATTCTCCTGCTTTATTGACCTGCATTTTAATTACTGCCCTTCCTTTCGAGTAAGATAGTTTCTCGTTGACAACTCTGTAAAGTTTATGATGGGAGCAATGATACGTAAGAATAAGATCTTTTAAACTCGATTCTCCACAAATATGTAAATATGGTAATCAATGAAATTAAATGTAATTACTGCAACTTAAACTCGATTCTCTCTATTTTAGACAAAAAATCAATAATTAAATAACACTTTTCGGGACCTACCTTAATGTTTGATTCTTTTTCTTTAAAAAACATCAGGTTCAACTTTGAGCGTTTTCTTTTTCTTGGAATGGAAAAAAACTTACTACCAAGGACGCAAATTTTTTCGCTGTACAGTCTGCCCTACAGTCTTTTATCGAATTAAAGTCACAGTCTTCATCGAATTGGTCATCTTGGATTACAAAACAGTACAATTTTAAGTAAAAGCCTGAAAATGAAAAGGGAATTGTCTACAAAATCAAAAAAAAACCTCAATATATCTTTGTTTTTCACAGCGCTGGTTTAAAAGACACTTTTTGACATATTAGCTCTTACCTTAAGTGCCACTGAAGTTACTGAGTGCCTTTTCCACTTTTCAAAACCTATAATAACCAAACGTATACCCACTAAAATAAACTGTTTCTTTATATTTCCCTAGCAAATAGTATGTTTTTTAAATCTTTTGTTTTCACTTTTGTGATATATTTTTGAGCCGTTCAGAGCCCACATCGATTAACTATATAAATCAAAAAATTGAAAAAAACAATGAAATTATTTTCATTCGCTTTAGAAATGCACTACGCTTTACTCAAATCGTTGTCGTTTAGTGGTGATAATTATTAAGGGCAGGTATTGTAACCATAGAAGTTATGCCTATGGTTATAGCTTTCACACTAAAATCCAAAATTTTTCAAAATGTGGGGTTAATTAATTTGTGCACTGAGCGGCTCATATTTGCAATTGAAACAAAATTTTTGTTTTGTCCATAAATAAAGCTCAATTTTGTGAGGTACTGTAACTCTTAGTTTAACAACCATAGCATCTACGAACTAGCGTTCAAAAAATGTTTCTTACTTTCTTTCTTTTTAATTTTTTTTTGTCTTTTTTTTCATGAACCTTTTGAGATTTCTTGTCCTATTTTTGTCCTTCTCCTACTTTTTTAGCTTATCTTAATGACTCATTTTTACTTAGTCTTTTTCTTAAACTTTTTTATCCTATCTATCCTATACGTCCTTCTTGGTCTTCGCTTTTAAATACCGTTTGTTTATTTCTTGCAAAATGTTGACTAAATCACGTCTCAAGAACTCGCTTAACCGTTCGCTCTCTTTTTTGTCCTTTCTTCCAAGCTTGTTGTTAACCATTATACAGAGTGTAAGTTTCTTTCAAACTTATCATTATTTTCTAAATACATTAATAGATTCTTATTTTTCTACTTTTTTGTCTTTGATCATTTGTACGAAATTCGTTTTTTGTTCTTCTTAAACCTTTCAGTACAAAATTGAGAGTTGGTATTAGAAAAATCTGAGTTTTCGTATATAAGTTACTTCAGGACTAATATTAAAGCTGCATTCTTAGTTTTGAAAAAAAAAATTATTTTAAAGTTGAGCTTTCGAATGTTACCGTATGGTAACATTGGGACTGCAAAGGATATTCTTTACCGAAAAATTAAAGAGTAATGTGTATATATCGAATTCATTTTTTTTTTTTGATTTAGGTATACTTTTTGCAAACAAAAAAGAGTAAATAAACATAAATCAAATATTTCATTTAAGGTCATAGAATCATTTCAAACACATAATAAGACAAAACACAATTTTTTCACCTTTGAATTTTGTGCTGCCCTAATATTCTTTTACCTTACATCTTGATCTATTTGGTACTATCAGACTTTGATCAGAATGTTGTCGCGTTTTTAAGTTGATGAAGAAGAAGATGGAGCAGACTCAGGTGCAGCGTCACCATTCCATTAGAAATATTTTCTCGGAATGCAAGAATATTCTTTGAATCTTCAGGAAGAGTTCTTACTTGATCACAGTCTCTTTTGTACTCCAACCACAATCACATATTGTGAAGGAAGCACACTGTCCACTTTCGTATTTTGATGGAAGTCCTGTATAAGGATAAAAGAAAATCCATTTTATTCACCCCTCCCATATTTTTATTAAACTTCTTGACTGTGTTTGGGCCTTGAATGATGTTGGCACATTTTTGTCTTATTACACAAACGAGAAAACAAATGTTTCAAATATTATCATTAATATCTTCGTTTTCAGCAAATTTGAGCATATTTCGAATGGAGTGAAATCTTGCTCTGCTCATTAAATTGAAAATAAATGGTATTTTCATCACTTTTCCCAATATTGTTGTTCCTGGGATTGCAATAAGAATTTATTATTCTCATTGCAAGCAGCGTTGTAACTAGTTTCTTCAACGTTGGTCAACGGTCCCGCAGTAGCTAGGTTTCTGTGTTCAATGGCAAAAATTATTTCTCTATACACTTCAGCATTAAAATATTCTTTCAAATACTGGAGCGCAGTTCGTTTATTAACTTTTTCGTCGAAAGTGTATTCTTTACCCAAAAGAATTCTCTTCATCTGGACCTGTTAGCTAATGTAAAAGGCTGACTGCAATTTTCGTATTCCTCTTCTGGTCCGTCTTCTGAGTTTTTACCTTCCTTTCCTTATACTATACTCTGTATTAATCATAATTAAAATGCGCTTGTTACCGTACCGTTTTATGGTACTTAAACAAATAATGTTACTTTATATTTTCCGTCTTTTTTGCAAGACTTGATTTCCATGTGCTTCCAGGAAATTTGTTCTTTCTCGTTGAGTCTTTGAATACAAGTTCGTTTTATTTGATATTTTTCTTACGAATTTGTCTTCCTCGTTTTGGTACTTTTTAGTTGTTCCTGGTTCCTTTCTGATGTCCCTACATCAAGTGCTCATGGAAACCGTCTTCTCACCTTTTCGCCGTCCTTCACTATAAGTCAATTTCTGAAACTTTCACTGAAAACATCCAATCTTAGTTCGGCAATTCCATCTAAGCCTAGATACAGAAACCGACAGAACAATTTCTCAACTACTCCTCAACAATTTAAGCCATCTTAAGCCTTTACCACCACTGCATCCGTTGAATGAGCTAACTTCGCCCGACCCATCTACACTGTGGGTAGTTTCAAAATTAATTTTAGAGTACACATTTCCTGTGTTCTATTAAAAACTTCCCACCGCTACATGACAGAACTTATAAACAACTCAAATGCAGGCACAAACTTTAATAAGCCCGCAACCAGCTCGCAGCCCACGACACCGCAGCCTGGGCACCCAAATTATTCACTCGCACCCCGCAGCGGCCATGAATCAACTTGCCCGTCACACTTTTAGCCCAAAACTGTACTCCTCCACCTACGGTTATAATCCTTTTCACGGTGGTAAATTTAATTCACAGTCAAAAGTTTTGTTTTCACCTAAACCGGGCTCGTATGCGAACCCCGACGACAACCACCACCCACGCCAGGGTAGGCGTCTCTGGCGTTGGTCGTCGACGGCGGCAGGGTGGCGGATTAGGAACAGCACTTTGTGCCTATAAATTTCGGAGCTATGTAGCCCGGTGGTGAAATATAAGAACGTGATACCGTTATAAATGTGGGATCAGCAGGATTATGAGGAGTTGGTCGTAATTTGGCAACGCGAATTCTTTTCAGCGTTCAGATTCATTGGTGAGAGGGTGGAAAATAATCTACGGAGGGGGGAGAGTGGAAATCCCAAATGAACTGGAAATCCATTCGAGTATCGAGATACGGGACAATCGCAGAGACTTAAAGTCATCCATCGCCATCCTTGTGAGCGACAAGCTGAAAGTATAAAATGTCCTTGAATGAGAAGTGGCTTCCCGAAATCGAAGGACGTCAGTAAATCCTCATCATCTCAGAGCTACGAGGGAAGGTTCAAAGGATTGTTTGGCATCCTCGGCACATCATCATTCACATGGCTTCTCTTCTGCAAGTGAGTAATTAAATTTTAACCCCTCTCATACACACACACACACGCCCGGAGGACGTCGGAATAATAAATTAAGTCTGCCTTTAATGGGGTTATTCATGGAAATGAAGAGAGGAAAGAAAGCTTGTTCAAATAGAAGCCAAAATAAAGTCGGTAATCGCAGCTGATTTAAGTAAACAATCCGTCGGTTACCTTCCGGGAACTCACGTATATATATGAGTATATTCCTTTCTGGACGTAACTTGAACTCGTTTTGATGTTCAGAGTGCCTGGGTAGATTGGCGGATGAGAGGGCTAATAATTCTTGGACACGTCATGGTGTGCGACGGACTCGTGGTTCTGGCGTTTTGAGTTGATTACTGTCAGGCTGGGGATGTGGGAAATGTGTGGCATCAATCAAGTCGTGTTTTGACAGAAGCGTGGATTTATTTGGTTTTCAAGCGGAAAAGGGGCTTGAGTGGACTTTAAGACAGTTTATGTAATAGTGAGATAAAATTTTAGAAACCACAGTTCTCTGCGCACAAAACTCAAAAGACTGCAACTCTCTATCTCCAAACTGCGATCAAACACTATGCGTATTGTCATCTCAAGTTGTGGTTGTATTTGGGTGGTGTGGTTTTTAAGAGAGTAATAAATTCAACTTGGACTTAGCTATAATGCAGAGTTACACCCAAATCCTTACAGCAAACTCGATGTTTTCCCATTTCAAGTGGAGTCTTGTGTGTCTAATTTTTCTAACTAGTCATTGACCAGTAAACGCACGGAATCAGCTCTCCAAAGATCACATTTAATAGAAACTATTAACTATTAAACTATTAAACTAGGCACTAGCAACCACTTTTGAGTCAGAAAATATAGCTTTGCTACAACCTCAAGTAAATTTGCTAAACGTGATACATTTTAGCATAAATAGTTCGAAATTTTGATTACAATGCGATTGAATTATTGCAGGTAATATGTACATAATTTGGACATGGATGCATCTCATTTTGTAGACACATATCCAACACGAAATTCACTAGATTAACATTTCCGTAGATAGGTGTGCTGCCTGTTTCGGAATTTAATAGAATTCAATCCAAACTAAACGTAGGGGAGTGGACTACGAAGAGCAGCAGCCTCCTACGACGTAGAAGAGGTGTAACATTTGCATGATAATAATTGATCGCACCGTTTTTAAATTAATTGCTTAGTTGTGTAACTTGCTTTGCGATGATTTGACGTCAATTGCAGAAATTAACATGCGTTAGCAAAACAACATGGCTGACATAGTCTTGCTTGTTAATTGAGAAATAAAAGAACAAATTTGTGTTATAAGTACAAATAATTGGACTACTAATTTGGTAATAAAAACGTGCAGAGAAAAATGTTTTCATTGTACGATTTCCAACGAAATCGACTGCTGTGGGCAAAACTGACACATGTGGCAATAGATTCAAATTTGCTAATTAATTCATTCGAATTTTCTCGTCTCAACTAAATAGCCACACTTTCTAACAGTCATACTATTTTTGCCCTTTTTTTTATAGTTTTTTACAGCAAACAGTCCCGTTGCCCATATATTTCTCAACCCTTTCAATTTGAAGTCAAAATTCCCAGCTGTCCAAAACTTCAGTCCACTAGTAGTCTCACATTTAATGTATTTATTTATGATTCCTAAACTGTAAACTTCCAGCAAACTAAAATATCAAAAATAAGCTAAAATCTATCCGTAGTCTGAGTAATGTAAGGTAAAGGATGTAAAGGGTGGGCCATCTAGCGCCTTTATTTTAAATCATAAGCCGTTTTGACGCTGGAAGCAGTTTCCGGTCAAAATCTTGAAAGAAACTCGGTGTTTTACCTCCGCAAAAATGGATCACTTTACGCATGATCAACTTTAGGGAGTATTGAAAACTTATTCTCAAAGTGAGCGCTGTGTAGTTCAAAAAGATCGGATTTTGGAAAGAAATTGTGTTTATTGGTGTTGTTCATTGGCAGCCTCGGGGTTGCGAATTGACATCTTTGGACGTTTTTTCTGCAGAACCATGAAGAACCGATGCTATGTCAAGAATTCGGTAACGTTTTAAGCATTTAAGATCAATACAATCCAAGTAGTCCGTTCCAACAATAAAAATGACAACAATAAAAATGAAAACGGATGGAATATTGGAGTGATAGAATGCGGTACTGCGAAGCTTGCTAAGGCAGCCACATGGACGACGTTGTGTTCCTCAATTAATGAAAATCTTTGCTCTTAATAAAGCCATAATATATGGTAAACATTTAGAATGTGTGCAAAGATTTCTCCAAGTATATATACTCGCATCTAGTCAGTCCAGTCTCATCGTGTTGGGGATGCCCTAGATGAAATTAAAGTAGTCAGCTGGGCTTCTACGTGTTCAGGTTAGACTAAGTCTTATCTTTTTTAAGTTTTTCTTTTTTCTCTAAACTTTTCGAATGTTCACACAGCTGAAGCTGTAGACAAGTACGATCCCAATGAGCATCAATATCAGCCATGTTCCGCCAACCAACTTCTTAAGAGAGGTTTTCATTTTTTAAGTGTCGATTAAGTAGATTTTCTTATGGCTCATCATAGAATCAATTGATTCATTCTCCAGCTCTCTCGAAAATTGTGATGGAATCCTCTTTATTCACTTTCGAGCCTTTGCAAACGTCTTCTTCCAAAAACGCCGGTCCTTACTGAAAAACTAAACTCTTCATTCAACCAAAACGATTCCATCGAACGACATCCCAAACCGCTATTAGCTCGCTTAAAAGCCCATTGAAAGTCGCCTCCCTTCCGACCCATTGACAGATGAAAATGACTACGCCAGCATCTTTTCTTTTTAACTTTTTACCATTTTTTTTGGGTTGTTGTGGCAACAAATCGCCTGAATGTTTTCTGTCTCGGCCGCAGGAGATGGGCTTCCGGCAGAATAAAAAAAAGACCCCGCTACACATCCATTGACTCGTCGCTTTCAAATGTATTTCCTTCCCCAAAAACAGACACACACAAAAACGGAGACGCATCTGCAAAAAATTAATTTAAGAATGTCGCCAAACTTTCTCCACGCGTTCAAATGTGTCTCTCCGTGTTGTGTGCGTGTCTGGTGATACATTGTTGCCGAGGTGATTTTCATTGGCTCCATTTATCGCGACGTACATATGTGTGTGGACCCTGTGGATGGAACATTCAAAATAACGGTTATGATGGTGGAAGGCATAAAAAAAGGACGGAGATGATAGTTCTTCCGGGACCGAGAGAGGGGATGAAACTATTTGATTTCAAAGATAAGCCAAAATGGAATCTGCATGGGGCGATAGTTGTGCGGAAGTTTATCCGCCACAAGATATCGAGTATCTGAGCATCTTTTTGTGTTGGCCTTAAATTTGACGGAGGAAAAAACAGCAGCAACGAAGAAAAACAGAAAAAAATGCCAAAAAGGACTCCTCTTTGTTTCCTTCTGTGCGAATGCTGATTCGCCGTCCTTTCCAATTGAATTAGCGTTGTTTTGCTTGAAGTGTTATTTAATTTTCTTTGTTTCGTTTTTGTTTTTTTGCCTTTGCGTCTTTGACTGATAAAGTTGATTGCAAAGGAGCTGGTGCTTAATTTAGCACTGAATATATTTCGCTGAGATTTACATTTATTTGTTCTTTCTGGTATTTCATTCGGAGCCGATGTCGGGCACTTCTGCCGGAAGTCTTCGGAACAAAATAAATTCAATGTTCGGTGAAAATAGGCGAGAGAACGAAGATAAGTTGACTTAAAGTTTTTCAGATAAACTTAAGAACCGATGGTTTTGTTGGCTTCTGTTGCGAGTTGTTGAAAGTTTTACAATCACGGTTGAAAGGCTATTCAAGTGAACTCATTTGGGACGACTTTGATGAATTTTACCAAAGAAAATGGAAATTAAATAGAGACGAATAACAATCGATACAAAAGCGTGGATTTTAAAATGAATTCAAGACAAAGTTTTAGTTAGTTTGGTTCAGTTTAAGGAAGAAAAGCAAAAACATTCTCAATTTCGAAGTGAAGGCAGGCAATTGAGGACGCAAAATGTTAAGCCTTTGATAAAGATGGTTCGAGAATTTTTACTGCTTCATAAATCTCCAGCGTTTTCTTAAGTCATCGAAAAAAATTTTCAAACAAGACGTGAAGGTCGAGATATAAATGATGAGCATTCTGAAGTTGAAAATGAAGTTGGCGATCGACATTCTAATCTACACTAAAGTCGACTTTGCGAAAGGAATGAATTTAATTTAGCTAAGTCCATTAAACAGAAAAATTTCGCACTGAAAACGATCACATTGTTTTTTACCCTAAAGTCCTTAACCAAATTTAATGATGTTGGCCTATTCTGATCTGGTCTAAAACCTCTCACTTCGTAGGTCTACTTCTTTGCCATTCACAATTGTGTATCCATAAAATAAGATCCTTACAAAATATTACCAACAAAACATGTTTCTTCTTGAATGACGACCAAAACAGGACATTATTGTCCTCCTTAAGCCCTAAAAATACTCAAACCCATAAAAACAGAGAAAAAGAAACAACTGCTCAAGCGAATGTTTCATTTTAAATCGTTAAGAAACTACACACGACCACAGGACCACCCTCAAAGTCATTTAAAAGAAAATTTCCCCCTCCAATGCTTACAAATGACTTTGCTCCCACCCATCCACCGGCTCACAGTGAACCAGGACCAAACAACCGACGAGCACAGGAGCAAGGAGCTGGATCAAAAATTATGCGTAAAGCTTACAAATAACTTCCTCTTCAAAGGGAGCATTCTCAGGTAAATATTTTATCGCTCGAAAAACAAAATATCAACAAATAAAGTCCTTTTCACTGGCACTTTCCTTTAAATCCTTCATTCGACATCAGCCACTTCCCGGTGTCTTTCGCCACCCCTATGAATATTTTACGCATCTTCAAAAGGACGATTTTCGTGACAGTCTTCGAAGGATGGTTATCGTCTTATGAAAAAGAGCACCATCGAAGAAAAAAAAAAACTCACCCCCGCCCTCGAATCGATGAAACGGAATAGAAAAATAAATTCCACCTTCCGAGAATCAGTAATTTATACCCCCAAATGACACGGCGTTGTTTTATGGCTCATTCTCTGGTGGGCGGCGTCTTCTGTTTTTTTTTTTACCAAAAGTTCGCCCGCGTGTTTCATCTGTGACATATCGCAAACTGTCACCATCCTCCTTTTTTCCAAATGAGTCCTTGTCGTCCAAGGTGCGAAATTGATGTCGAAATTGTCCAAAAAGTTTTAAGTAATTGCGACAACATGAAACAAAAAGAAAAATCAAAAACACGCACCGAGGGTGTCTGGCGAGCGAGGGCGAATTACAAGTCCACGGCTGATCCTGGGACCGCAATAAATTTCCTTCGAGATTTGCAATGCAGATGTGATTCGATTGTGTCGCGTGGGGAGGATCTGGAACTGTGTGCTTAGATGGGTCTCAGTCCAATTTGACTTGGAGATGTATCGCCGGGACTTGTGGTGCAATTACCGACCGTTGCGTGGGCGGTTTTTTCCGCAAAATTTGTTAATTTGTGAGTGTGGTGTAATTTTTTTTTTGTGGCCAACAGAGGGTGAAGATGCTTGGATTCAATCACAGTGATTGTGTTTTTTGGAGTTGGAGTTATGAAGGAGATAGCCGGCTGAGGGAAATTGAAACACAAACGCTAATGTGCGCGTCGTTCGCTGAGTGCTGGATGAATATTCATTCCGGCCGGAGGATTAGTTCAAATGCTTGACCCTGTCCGACGAGATGGACCACCAGAGTGACCACTGACGAATGATGCGAGTGGACAGCTACGTGATTAATCAGGGGAGTTAAATAAAATGACACTGGGTTGAGTGTACGGCGTGTTGGAAGGTTCTGTTGTCCATCTCTAGACGGCCATGGAAAAGTTAAGGAGAGCTAGAGGTCTCATCGTTGGCTAAGGGTGAGATATGAACGTAAATCCTAAGTGGGTTCGGAACCAATGAAAAATGTACACGGCGAGCAGCCGTGTACACTCAGAAGTGGGAAGAAGCTCTTTAAGAAACTTTCCTTCGACTTTTAAAAAAACAAACCTAGTGGCAGATTTGGCATTAAGTCGCCCGATAGATGCTTAAAATTGCTTGTAGTTTTAAAAAAGTTGAGGGAACCTTACCAATTAGAGAACTGATTGATTAAGCTGTTTTTTTCAAAACCTTTTTAATTTTATTCCTTTGTTTCAAAATATAATTCCCTTTAACATATTAAAATAAATGTCTACCATAATCTTGCAGTTGTCAAAAAAAGGAACGCCAAAGAGCCTTACTGCCAAATGGATAGATCCCACTTCTCATCAACCGTCCACTCTTAGCTCATTCCACATGCTCAAACGAACTTCACATTACCAAAACTATAGCTGCACGCTCGCGCTAATGGCTTTCATTGTAAGGACACTCAGAGAGGATTCATCCGGATTTCTTAACAAGCCTCAAAATCCCTCTGACGCTGTCCAGCATTCGCATCAACAATCGTGAATCCACGTGTCCGCTGCCAATTACCACACGTCTTTGTGCCGCCGAATTTTCCATCCGCCAGATTAATTCGTCCACCAGCGGCAGCGACCACCATCACGGAAAGGCAGGCGCCTTTCTCTCGTTCCATTAAATTAATTTGCACTGCTAACGTCGCGCATCTCGGTGGCTTAATTACATTTAATCCGGTGCGTTACATGCAGTGTCGCCGCCGCTGTCGCAGTCGATACAAGGACATTGATTAAATTAAAATAAGGTACGAAGCAGGGCTCATATTCCCGCTGAAAAGAAGAAGGGTCCCTTGCTAAAAATGAGCAGCATCGATGTGAATTTAAGCCATGGCGCGACTTTAAAAATTTAAGGTTTTCGAATGGCGTGGACGTTAAGCGAACAGCTGCAGTGCACTGCTGGTGCAATTTTCGGAAAAAAATAGTTTTCGTTTTTTTTTGGTCATTTACGATTCGGTAGAATCCGAAAGCAGGTTTTTTTTGTATGTGTGGTTGAAAAGAACACAACATCCGATAAAAGGGTTGCTTCGAAAAAAAAAGCTGCAATTGAATCCACTTAGTGAGGATTTCCATGGAATTACTGATGTGAGGCGCGGTGAAATACGCGGTGAATTTATCTTTGGAAAACAACTTTATTTATTAAGTGGTAGCGTAGGGGTGGCTAACGGGAGATGGGTTTGAATGATGCGATGAAACGTATTCAGCAGCCTTGATGATGATGAGGATGCTGAAATCCTTGATGAAAAAAGGTAATACTATGTAATTTTTTTAGCAAAATTAATTTTTAAAAAATTAATGTATATCGACTTGGTAGATTAAAGTTGTGCTATTTATTTTGTTTTTATTTTTATTCATTGTATATAAATTCAAAAGACGGTAATAAGGACTCCAATGCTGTGTTCGTCTGCTGTTTGTCTACCTGTTTGAACAGCTTGAAGATATGTATGTCCTAACGCAAATTTGACTCTAGTTCACCCAACACCTCCTTTAACAGAAGGCCATATGATTCTATTTCATGAAAACTGAACAACTTCTTAACCAATAATCTAAAAAGGAAAGGAAGTTTCACATTAATGACGAACTTAACATCTGTTTGTTTTTTCCGTAGAACCATGCAGGCTCAATAGAAACTCAAGTCGGACGCTTCTAATAAGAAAGACTATTTTCTACAGTTCACCATATATACTCTACTATTTTTTTTAATGTCAAAGCCTCCGTCGCTCAGCAGCGGCACAGTCAGGGACAGGGCGTCAATCTATCAAAAGATAACAAAGTGCACTTACAAAGTTTCTCGTCACGAAAATATTGGGGTCACATAAATTCATGAGAATTAAAAAGAAAGGAGTGTTCTTGCAATCTCACTTCGCATCTTATTTGCTTCTACTTGTTTAAACTTTTAACCGCTTTTAATGATTAGTGTATCAAAATAGTCTTCGTTTCTTATTTGCTTAAGTGTGTCTTTGTGTATTGTCGTACAGAAGTAGTTTAATAAGTTATTCACTATTGAACAGAGGATCGTTTAGACACGGCAGGAGAGGAATAGAGAAGAAATCAACTGAAAAAAATAATTTTTTTTAAAATTTGTTCGGTCTCTTTAATTGCTTTACCTGAATGGAAATGGAATTCCGAAGATTTGCGAAGTACCGATTTTTTTGTAGACAGTTCACTTCATGACACAATGACGCGCTGGGAGGGATGCATTAACATCAACATAATCTAGCGGCTGGAAAGATTTGTGGAAAATTCTACATGTTGACGTTTTCCCACCAGTAATACACATTTAAATAAAAAATAAAAAAAAGAGAGTAGATACTAACCAGATTCTATTTAGGTTAGGTATATATTTTGCGAAATTGTTTATTTGTTGTATAGTTTTCGCAAAGTCAATGTTTGATTTCATTTTATTCATTTGTATAAATTGGGTATAACAACATGCCACAAGACACATGTTCCAAATTGAAAGCTTTGGGTATTAGTTTCCTGCTTAGGCAAGCATCGGTTGGATTGTGTAAATTTTTTACAACTATGTTAAATAGGACTTTTTTCTACTTTTAAAAAACTATTTAGATTTAGAAATATTTCTATGTAAGACTAAATGACAAATGTTCAAACAAAGACACAATAAAATCTAGAAGCCATTTCTGTTTTCGATTTTCACAGCAGATATTTCCATCCCCGATAGTGAAACGGCCATGATTAATACTTTCGCGAACGACACTGTGTTGCTTAGTACTGGACACAATCTCCAAATGGCGAGCTACCAACTACGACAAATACTGGATAATGCGAAGGCGAGTACGCGTTTAACGTAAGAATAAACGAAGTAAAAGCTATACAAGTCATTTGCAGAACTAAAACGAAATGCTCCCCGCTACAACCAACAATATACACACAAACACACAAACACACATACATCTAATCAGTTGCTAAATACTTGGGGTTGCACATAGACAGTACATTTACTTGGACAAACTCAGATGAAACACAAATTTCGACAACTACATTGGTTTCTAGGACCCCAATCAAGTGTTTCTCTCAAAAATAAATTACTTACTTATAAAAGTATCATAAAACCAATATGGACGCACGACATAAAAAAAAGTAGTATGGAAATAATTCAAGAACAAGATTCTTAGAACGATTACCACGGTATATTTGTAGCGAAGACATTTCACAATTAATGAAGAATACAAATAATAAGCAAAAAACACATCGCAAAAATGTTGATACACCGCAATCCAGATATGACCAAAAAGATTGAATCGAAAAAGACCTGATCTGGTTTTTCAATAAATTTGTATCGTAGTCCAGTATTATGATAAAAAAAAAAACAACCACCTTAAAGTGGAAAACATAAGGAAACAAACACTTTTGTTGTGTTGTATATCCTTCCGCCATCTCTGAGTCCAAATTTTGGACTAAAAAAACCTTCACAACATACAAACGAGTACACTTTACAGAAAGTCCATCGCATGGCAAGTTGTATGCTTGCATAGTTCAATACGCAAATAAGAAAAACATCGACTGGTGAGTTGTAAACGCATGCAATTCGATACACAATATAATAATACTCTGTAAACTGTATTATTGCAAATGGTTAATTATAACGCATCAATATTGCTCAATTTTATTCAATTTTTACAACAAAGAGCTTGAAGTGACCAGAAACCAAATCACTAAAATATTCCAGAGGTGAAAAAGCCCCTACACTGGTCAGAATCACATGATTCTCCCCTTAAAATTAAAAAAAAAATTGCTTAATGTTCTACAGACAAATGTAAGCTTTTATTGGATAAAAAAAAGTCAAACTTAAGCTCATGAAATTAATATACACACATAACGCGTGGTAATCAATTGATTAGAATTGATTGATTTAAAATGATGCAAATGAAGACATAAATCATGAAACAAATTGTGCAAAAGCAAATTTGATTTTTCAATTTTGGCGACTCATATGCAAATTGTTGTTAAAATCAGAGTACTGATCTGGTCTAACGATTACCTCAGAAAAATTCGATCTAATCCTTCAACACTTTTGTAGCTTAGGACATGTCTCGGTGATCGAAATGTGACTTGTCAATAAGTAAAGCCTTAAAACTAAAATTTTTTTTTATATTTTAATGAATCTATAATTATAAAACTCATATTTGCTTACTTTTGACACTAGAGGCTTTTTGTCACACTGTGATAGAGTGATTGCCACTTACCTATGTTTACCGGCTACTACATCTTATCTTTCAATTGTTTCCCTCTATAACAGATTTCTTCCCACGGCGGCTTTCGCTTGAAAAGACTAATGGCGCCTGTATGTCTGAATGATAAAATTAGACTGATAAAATGCCGAAGGTTTTGGAACTTATGGCTTCTATTTCAGTCATATCAATTATGGATTCTTCGGTATTGGTCGAATTCGTCTAAGACAGATACCGAAGGCTTAAGCTATTCGGCCTAACAACTCATTTTTCATTCTCTAGATATTGCATCATATTTTTGAAAAAAACCTCAACCGTATTTTGACTATCAGAACGCCTCTATCAGCTGGCCTTTAGACCCCCCCACAGCCGCTAAACTCTAGCGTGAAATTCTTATTTCATCAACTATCAGCTGTCTTACACCCAAACGGCTGTAAATACTAAAAAACACGCTAACTGATTACCGAAATCATATCTCGTTAGCCGAGCCGATAGCCGGCCGTCCGATAACCGCGGTCGTATAAAAAAACCGCCACCATCCACACCAAAAACAGTCAAGAAAACAACAACCAAACAAACGCAATGGACTTTTTAACATTTCTCCTCTCGACGCTGATCGCGGTCGTGTCGACCGTGGTTTACTTCTTCCATCGACGTGGCACGTACTGGAAGCGGCGCGGCATCGCCCACGATCCGCCACACCCCTTCTTCGGCAACATGAAGGGTGTCACCCGCACGCGGCCGCAGTTCAAGGCCGTGAGCGAGATCTACGACAAGTACAAGGGCACCGGACCCTTCTGCGGATTCTACTTCTTCCTCAACCCGGCGGTGCTGGTTCTGGACCTGGACCTGGCTAAAAAGGTGCTGATCAGAGACTTCCAGAACTTCGACGAGCGTGGCATTTTCCATAACGAGCGGGACGACCCAATAAGCGCTCATCTCTTCACCATCGACGGCCAGAAGTGGCGACCACTGCGGCAGAAGCTATCGCCGACGTTCACATCGGGCAAAATGAAGTTCATGTTCCCAACGCTGGTTGAGGTCGGCGAGCGGTTCGTGGCGACTTTCGGCGAAACGATCGCGGACGGAGGGCCAGTGACCGAGATCAAGGACCTGTTGGCGAGGTTCACGACCGACGTGATCGGAACGTGTGCCTTCGGAATCGAGTGCAACAGTCTGAAGGATCCGAACGCCGAGTTCCGCATAATGGGCAGGAAGATCTTCACCAGCAGACGCCACCCGCCGCCGGTGGTGGCGTTTATGCAAAGCTGTCCGAACCTGGCGCGAAAGCTGAGGATGAAGCTGAGCGTGGACGAGGTATCGGAGTTCTTCATGCGCGTGGTCCGGCAAACGGTGGAGTTCCGGGAGAAGAATACGGTGCAGCGGAAAGACTTCATGAGCCTCCTAATCGACCTGAAGAACAAGGACACCATCAGGAACGAGAGCGGTGAGGTGATTGGAGGGTTGACGCTCAACGAGATGACGGCGCACGCTTTCGTCTTCTACGTGGGCGGCTTCGAGACGTCATCCAGCACCATGACGTTCGCGCTGTACGAGCTGGCCAAGCACCAGGACGTTCAGGACAGGCTGCGAAAGGAGGTGAACGCCGTCCTGGAAGCGCACAAGGGCGAGTTCACCTACGAGAGCATCAAGGACATGCGGTATCTGGACCAGGTGATCTGTGGTAAGTTATGCGCCAGTGTATACTTGTGATGAGATCTCGTAAATTGTGTTTAACTGTTACAGAGACTCTGAGACTGTACCCGGTGGTGCCATTCCTCTTTCGGCGGGCGAAGGCGAACTACCTCACCGACGACCCGAAGTTCTACATTCAGAAAGGCGCGATGGTCATCATTCCTTCGATGTCGATCCACATGGACCCGGAGTACTACCCGGAGCCGGAGAAGTTCGATCCCGAGCGGTTCACGTACGAGGAGGTCAATCGGCGTGACTCAGTGAAGTGGCTGCCGTTCGGTGATGGACCCAGGAACTGCATCGGACTGAGATTTGGAAAAATGCAGGCGCGAATTGGGCTCGCCATGCTCCTGAAGAACTTCAAGTTTAGTATTTGCGAGAAAACAGTGGAACCTCTGCAGTACGATTTCAATTCACTGATCCTGCAGACGAAGCACGGCATGTTCCTCAAGGCAGAGAAGTTGTAGGGCAGAAATCGATGGGGTGTAGGATATTGTACGGGGGTGGTAAATAGGTTAAGATTAAGAAAATAAAAATTGTTTAACTTTCATTTATTTCCAAGAGGTTTTTCCAAATTTTCTTTCTTTTTCTAAAATGAGAGGTCAACGTTTTTCGACACCTGAAGAAGCGGTTGATGCGTTTTGGAGATATCTCAATTAGAGTGGCAAAAGTGCTTCGACAATTGGTTCAAACGCATGCGAAAGTGTATGGATCTTAATGAAGAATATTTTGAAAAACAATAATGCTATTTTCTATGATTAATATTTGTTTTTGTTCTCTAATCCCGAAATATAAAAGGCAACCCTCGTATTGAATATTCTTGTGCCAAGATTTCTACTCACATGGTTTTAATATTTTCCATAATTAGTTTTTTTTCAGTTAAAACAAATATTAGGTTGTCAAATATCTCCCTTCCACCTTTTTGTCTTTTGAATTTTCCGGCTATGTACAAACCGCTACAGCTATCAGTATCAAATTAACCTATGATTTAAGAAGAAACCACTAAATGGCCCACCATCTTCAATCCGGTTGTTTACTGAAGCTCAAGGTGATCCTATGAAACTTCATGACTAATAATTTTTTCTATAGGTACTAATAAATACGTCGTCTAAAACTCCCCATTGTATCTACGATGATCAATTTTGCTTTGTGGAAAAACTCACATAATTCTAGGCGCAATTCCCATACTGACGGCTTCTTTTTAATTCAAAAGACTACTGTCTGTCTACAGGCATTGTCGATAAATAAATTTCTATTTTTTTGCCTTCTCCTGCAATGAAAATAGAATGTAGAACTACTTGATAGGGTTTACAAACTTCCATAATTTTGTAAGCTTTGTTCAGAAATATGAAATGAGGCCTGTGTGAGATAACTTCGATCTGTTCGAAAACTGTTAAAACCTTTATATCCCTTTTAGTTCAACATAAAATTCAGACTGTAGTTTGGTGGCCTTATAAGACTGAACGCAATTTTGTAGCTTGTAAAACTCGATAATCGATAACTTGTTTTCGGTTTGATTCGGAACCGCTATGTCTTGCCTCTATCCTGAAATCGATAAAGCAAAGCGTTTTTTGTCGAATAGCTTTAGATTCATTTGAGGAGATCATTAAGTGGTACAGTATATTCTACTGTTTATTGTTTCATTGTACAGTAGTCTCTCGATAATGTAAACTAATTAAAACAAAACGCAGATTATTGACATTACTCGGCAGAGATATTGCTGTTCTCAATTTTTGGTAAAAGATTTTGTTATTTTAGCTTAATTTGATTTTTCGATTACCTCTGCTATTAATTTCAGAAAACTGAAAATCGTTACTGCGTTGAATTCATTTTAATCGATGTTCGTAAGAAGTTTTATGCATTGGTTAGCTATTTTGGGATCAGCTGGAGTAACTTCGTTGTTTCCGTTACCCGCAGCGTTTTTAATCCGTTCTCATTCATTACGATGACCCAATCTATAACTTCTTGTATTGACATGTTGTCACATATCCATAATTCCAAGGAGATTATTCATTTCTTGAAGCTAAGTTTCGGTGAGTGCCCTTCGTAACTGGGAGTTTACCAGTCGTCTTCGGAAGCTCACATTATAGGGATGACTTCTCGGAAGTATAGAGATATCAATGTAAAATCGATTCACATTTGAGATACATTTGAGATACATTTTTATTATCAAGTGACTACTGTAATTCAGTTAGTTTGCGTTACGAAGATAGTTTCTTAGTAAAAGGAAAATTGTACAGTCAATTTACTAAATACGGTATAGTTTTACCTTGAAAATTCTATGACAACAACATTCATTGGCAATAAAAGTATCAACAACAGAGAAGGTGTAGTCATTACTCGCACGTTTACTATTTCTTTTTCTTTCATAAGAATTTTTGGTATTTGATAACAAGGGGCTTTAGTTTTTTTACTGATTTAATTTACCAGCAGCTCATTGAGTGTTCCAACATGTAGTTGGAATTCATTGTAATCTTCATCTTCATCACATTTGATTTAAATTATCGATTTATCATTTCATGTTGACTAAGAACGTTAAATTTATGCAATCAGTTGAGAGTGCTATTTACTATTGAGAAAAATCTAAGGATGATTGTCTCCATTTGACGCATCTTCCAACCATGCCTTGCAAAGTTTTTCCTCAATAAACTCACGAATCAAAAATCAGTCGAGATAGCAATAAAAACTAGGAGAATGAACTCCTTTGTTTTCTTGCAATTTGCTGAAAATTGATGCTGATGTGATGTGACTTAATTATTTAACAAATTGAAAGCAACTTGCAGCTTGTGTTGTGATGATCCATAACATTACGAGTCAAGTGCCACTGCGACTGAAAAGTTAAAAAAAAATGTAATAGAAAAAAAAAAATCTTTAGTCTACGTAAATCAGCATACTTATTTGCTTCAAAAAAGATGAAGCGAATCATCTACAGAGCGTAACAAAGTGAAATTTTGATTCCACAGTTTTGAATTAAATTGTATTAAATCTGTTACACTCTGCAGTGTAGAGTTAATTTGTATTCCACAACACAATTCATAAAACTTAACGAGTGTTTCAGATTGAAAATTTAAATGCCTTGACACACACTTTAAGTATACACGTGGCCTACTACACCACAATAATAGTTTTATTTACAACTTTTTGGTTATTTTTTTGTATTTAGGAATTATTTCTTTTAAAATTTTGAGTTCCTAACTAGTATTTATTTACTAAAGACAATAAATTAATATGATATTGAAGTGTTGGTTTTATTTAAATCGTCATAAACTACAAAATCATTGCCATTTTTAAATGGTATACCAATGATAGGCTGATCAGTGAAAAAAAATATTGCACACGTGTGCACGTGTGATAAAGCTCCCTTAAAGTTCGTTAAAGTGTACATAAGACTCAATTAAAGATCATTACAAAGCCTACGCTTTGAACTAAATTGAATGGAATTGAATTGCTATCAAATTTTTGAGTTGACTCAAATACAGTCGGTAAAAAAGGTACATGCACTCTTCAAATTTCCATCCATGAAAGTCGGACTGCCAACTCCTTTGTAAGCCATGCGGCCCCATACCATAACATGCCCACCACCATGTTTTACTGTATTGTGAAGTTCGGAAAAGAAGTATTTCAAACTGATCTAAGGACTGCTTTTTTTTGAGGAAGGACTTCAAATAGGTCCTGACATTTCTTGTAGTTCTATCGATTTGAAGCTGAAAAGATTACAAATTATTATCGAACCAAATAGACTGTAAAGAAATTATCATTTGGAGTTGTCGCTTATTATATCCATTATATTTTGCTCCTAACCTGTGCAAATCCTTTTTT
Source organism: Syritta pipiens (assembly GCA_905187475.1). Taxonomy (NCBI): domain Eukaryota; kingdom Metazoa; phylum Arthropoda; class Insecta; order Diptera; family Syrphidae; genus Syritta; species Syritta pipiens. The sequence goes on from LR994571.1 coordinate 70,829,981, forward strand.
GACGTAAATTTTTGTATTTTTCCTGAATAACTGGAGTACTTTTTAACGATTTTTGTATTTTAAGAAAGGTTTCCTGCTCTTTCTTTCCATATATAACATTCCATTTAAAGTTTTCAAGCTACTGAGAAATAATCAAAAACTTGGGTGCGCAAATACTCTTTTTTACCGACTGTATAGTAAAGCTGTTGGAATCATTCTTTTTACTCCTTCTCTGTACTGAAAGTAGCAACTCTATTTTATATATTTTAGATTCTATTCTATACCAAAGATTTAAATGCATGCAGCTCCTTACACAACCTCTCCGTTATTTTTCTTTTTTGAGCACTTAACTCTCCCACACAACTAAGCATTCTGATCACCCATCTTCCAATGCCTCCTAAATACATTGACAAAAGACAATTTTTTTTTTCCGAAGGTCTGAAAAGGTTTGCAGTTTGTGGTCCATAGCCACGGATTATCGCTTAAGTTTAATTTGAAAACTTTTCAAACTACGAGAAACCATAAGACCATAAAATCTCTGCCTGTTGCTTAACTTAAATTTTTTTTCCGAAATTGGTGAGAGGTTATGTCTCTATGGGTGTCATTGTCTCAGTTGACAGAGTCTATAACTTTTTTTTCTGAAAGAGTTCTACACAGTTCCATCGCCCAACTAAATGCTCCCGCCTGTGTAGATGAGTCTTCAAATTTGGAAACTTTGTTGGGTCCAACTTTAAAATGGGCCTGCCGCATTCGAGTTTATCTTCTCATGGGTCACTTAAAACTTTTGCCACAAAATGACACCCAACAGGAATTAATCAATCACCACACCTTTCCTTCCGGCCACAAATCACGCTCTAGATAGCCGCAGGTAGCAAAAACAACAACAAAACAAAAACAAAAATTTTCTAAGATTTACTACCCCCGTTCAGCTGACAAAGTCACCTACACCAACGACCGGAAAAAGAAAACAATTTAAATAGTGGCTGTTATCGGTTTGATGTGACATTAGCATGAGGCAGCAAAAAAATGTTGATGTAGACATCGTTAAGATACGCACCAACCCCCAAATCACCTCCCCCACCAACCACCGCCCACCGGTGGACAGGGGGATTATCATTTCAAAATGCGTCTTCGTTATTTTTGTTGCCGGTAGCTTACCACAGCAAACGCAAACAAATCGGTTTTATTTTGTTTGCGTTTGTTTTTTGTGTGGGTTTTTTTGCTGTTGTTATTTTGTTGTGTTTATTTTGCTCATCACATTCGAGCGAACGAGCAGAGCTGATGGAACGGATACCTGGGGAAAAATTTTCCTTTTTATTTTACGTGTTCATTGACTTGGCACAAATGTTTTGCTTGCTTTTTGAGTTTTCCTGGGACAATGGAGAGAAAAATCTTTTTTTTTTTGTTTTTTGTGAGCGGGTGATTTGAATTTTGGTTTCATTAGGCAACTGAGCTAAGGCAACGATGAATTTGTCAAAACTCATGTCCTGTATTTGAATTTTAGATTCATTGGGGTATCAAAAGAATTTTGCTGACGATGTTAAAAATTGTGCACATCTGCTGTGAAGATGATGCCTTTGGGCAAGTACGCTATGGGAGGTGGGTAAGGTTGTATAGTAGTCGTTTTTCTACTTTACCAACGACTTTGCTATGAATCTCATCATCGATCGTTGTTTTTCTCTTCGAACTCATTTGTCGAAATAACGAATCACTGTCAGAGTGTGTCGCTAAAAGGATGACAATCTCCGGAAAAATGTTTCTCCTGAAACGAGACGACGAATGCACAACCAGCAGCTCTTGCTTGCCAAGTAAGTATCTCCAAGCCTGCTTGGTCTTAAAAATTAGACTAACAACCTTAAGAAAATATAAATTAACCCAAATTAATAGCTATTTATTTTCATTAGCGGTTGTCTAACTCAGAAAATTCTGCGGGTCGCATGTGGCTTAGTCAAGAAAACTTTATTCAGTTTGAATTATAAAAGCCCTGAAGTAGAGATTTGAGGAAGAAACTGAAGCCGCAGCTTACGCTTAAATGAAAAATTTCATCCTTAGCAAATGCACTAGAGACCTTCGAAGGACACCAATTGGAATCATTTTGCTACAGACCTCGGTTGTGCTTCTTGCCGAAGCTTTGTTGTCAAACTTACCTTGAAACACCTTGCACGTGTTCGATTGGGGTGTGTGGGTGACTCAAAAGAAGTAAACATTTTATTTTCCAAGCTGTAGAATCAAACAAATCATAAAAGCATTATTCTATTCCTCTTTCCTTTGTTCGCAGAAACGTGATACAGCAAAAACTAAGTAATTTGTCATTCGCACGGGGGGTTTTGAAGGCGCGTTATCTGTGATTTTATATTTTTTTTTTACAATATTTGTGGGTGAGTTTATCGTTTTGAGGATATGAGGTAATTTTAAATTGTGTATTCATATTTTATATCATTAAATTTGTTGTAAATAAGAGGTCTTAACGAAGCTTGTATGTGAGGCCACTGAGAGCATCAACAGTCCTAGAACTAAACATAGATTGGGGAAAATAAAGATACTTAACTAGCAGGCAAGTGCTATGTGGCCCCCCTCTACTTTCTCATTAAATATTCGATTTTGAATTAATGTGAAGATTGATTTAGGTTTCAAGATGGCCAGCTGCAAAAATTTTATGACCACGCCAGACTTTGAATAACTTTTCAAATTTTACGACTTCAATAAATGGGAAATTTTTACAGTCACAGTAAACTCTTTATTGTCATGTGTTTCTTTTGGTTTTATGCATAACAAGTAGATCCCCCGAGAACTCTCGCATAATTCACTTAACTTACTTTACTCAACTAAAATTAACTCAAGCGAAAGTGGATTCGGAATATCCTTTTAAGTTACACACCCTAAATTCATGCTCTCAGCAATCGTACTTTATAGAATGGCCATTTGTTGGTTTCTTTTGGACGAAAAAAAAAATCTGCTTCCTTTTTTTCATTTTTTCAGCGAATTGTACTTTTTTGAAAAAAGTATGACTTCCAATTAATTATGGTCTGTTACTTTATTTAAGTGGCTGCCTTGGTTTGCGGTCAACCCAATTTTCCAATCAATTTCCTTTGCCTCAGTTCAAAATAGCTCAACCACAATTGTTCCGAGTCAGATAATTCGTTGAGATTAAGACTGAAATTCATGAAAAATATATGAATTCTAGTATTGCTTAATATTTGGGAGTGCAATAGCGCATTTTCCTAATGACAGTTTGCAGCTACTTGAATTTTGAAGGTGGACAACCATGCAAAATATATAGTATAGTACACACAAAATAGAGCAGCGGCAAACGTTTGGCGACCGCTTTGGATAAACGACCAGAAAATGTTGGTCCTTATTTTTTTTTAAATTTCTGGACTCAGTAAAATATGTAATCTAACATTATATGGTATGGAATATGGTAGATTACTCCGCGGAGGTTTTGCAAAACTGGATGAAGTCAGCCTCGAATATTGAAGAATATTGTCGATAACTATGACTGCTTTAAGAATCATAAATCCGGAATGATGACAGCACAACGGGCAAACCAATGGCTTATGTGAGCCACTGCTTTAGCAGATATCAACCATTTTGGGGCTTCTAATTACATTCACGTGTTATTTTACTCATTGGAATAAGAGGTACCCTAGAACCTTCATTTCAATAGCGCAGTTTCATTATTTATGCATACGACTCAATCGTGTAGCTTGTGGTGATGATTTGTCATTTTTGACATATTTATATGATGCAGTTCTATAGTTTATTCGACTGTGCGTCTTTCTGCATTATTGGTTTTTTAATAAAGCATTCCAGTTAGAAATGACAAAGAAAACATAATTTATCGTATACGACATGTACATAGCTCAGACAAAAAATAGAAAAAAGCCTCCCTTGTGAAATTTTTATTCAGTCGCTTACGATAATTTCCCGGTTAGGGCGCGATATAATAAACGACTAATTTGATACCCACCGGCAAAACAACATGGCCGTCACAACTGTGAACGTAAAGTTGTCACTGATGGAAATTCACACTATTTAAGCCTTTGCATTATTTTCTCAAAAAAGTGTCATTTAATTCATCTTGACTGTTGAAAAACATGCTGATCGTTCTCGCTACTCTTTCCTCTTTCATTTATAAAATAAAAAGGATTTTTGTAAAGGACCTAGATTTTAATCAGAATAACAAGACTGTCGAACTTATGTGTGCCTAGCCCCTTGAAAGTTTGCAATCTTAGTGTTGAAAATTATGTTCTAGTTCTTATTGAAACTATACTAATTTCTATTAAATTGAAGCCTAAATATCCAAGATAATAGAGTGCTAAAATGGACTGAAAGAGCAGTAGCTAAAGTGGCTAAATTGGCTTCTTACCGAATTCTTAAAAAGACCTCTAAAATAAACACACCCCCTTAGCGGAAACGTTGCCTATCGAAGATTTTATCTATTCTTCGATGACTCGGTGGATTCATGAAGAATTTCATTTTATCAAAGCAAAATGTTAACAAAGCAACACTCGAAATGATATCACGGTTAAAACCCCCGGCAGCTTATCAATGTGTGTGACTTGTTGAAGGGGTGTTAACAGCTGATGACGCCGGAATGAGCTCTGTATTCTTTATATTTCTCTTACATAACAGGCTCTAAGACCCCCTGAGTGTTTCCAGATAATTTCTGCTTACATCGCTAAAACATCATCGCTCGCTAATGCAATTACAAAACCAATTAACAATCCATTCGTTGAACATTTTTAACATTTTTATGATGAGTACTTGGTTCCAGAATAGTTTTCCAGCTTTGGTGGTTTTCAAAACAGTTTGAGATTATTGTATTTAAATTTAGTTACCCTATTTTTAGCCTAGCCTAGAAATCATCAGCTCCCAAACAAAATGCCAAGGATACCAGCCCGATATCACAGAATACTCGGGGTTATCATTTCCCCTTATAGCACAAATTAATTTTTTTTGGAAAAAACTTCTTGATTCCATCTCAAAAGTGCCGACTTTTATGTTGATTTTATTCATATTTTTCAAATTTCAAACCGCTGCTCACAATTATTTAAAGTTTAGCCTGACAATTGTGGGGTCTTGTGCGAATCAAAAAGATGTGGGGGTATATACAAAGCTTCTAAGTGACAGTAAAAAGGACTTCAGAGGCGACATCGATAAAAAAAAAACAGTATAAGTCTTGAAAGGTTTAAATGCTGGTTACTTGTATAAACAGCACCAACCAACCAAAAATACTGACGATTAACCGATATTATTAATATTAATCGAAGTTAATAAAACTCCCTTAGCATGAAAACAGAGAAAGACAACATTTTTGTGGTTAATTGTTTGGGCTTTTGTTAATCTAAATTTATGCAAACTTGAGAGCCACTCGCATTGAGAGCCTCATTTCTAATATTCTTTGGCTATCCACCTAATTAAATACAAATGCTCTCACTGCTTTGACGACTGGATAAAAATTCTGTCCTTAGACTAGGGCCATTCTTTTTTTAAGCCCTCTTTTGTGTTATTTTCGGGTTAGCTTATGGCTCCCATTATCTGATCTTCTGCCACAATCGAGTGGAAGCCAAATGATTTTGTAGTAAGTTCATGTTTGGTGACGTGAACCTTTGTTGACTTGAGACCCAAATTTTTTGTGGGATCACAAAAGAAGTGATGGATAAAAAATCTTCATATGTGGCCTCAAAACATCCATAAGATTTGACTGCCATATAAGACACTTCGCAGTTTTGAAGTCGGTGAAGCTTGAGTCCTCTGCCGATATATATCGAGCTATTTTCCTCACATAACAAAATCCAAAAACGAAATCGAAAATAACATTAACGAAAACGTGACGTAATGTCGCTCTCCAGCGGAAGTTATTTATCTCCGAAAAAGGGGGCGTAGTCCGATCGACCACTCGCGTCGACAAGACGTAAGCAATCTCGCATATCTTATTCTGTATCTCGAACCATAATTCAATTGCTTCGAGTGACACATAAAAAAACAAAAAAATTAAATTTTAATCGCTCTCCCCCTGAACGGTGTGTAATTATCTGAAATTGCGTTCCGCCACCTAACACCTCCGAAGCTTCCATCGAAAAGCTCAAGATAAACGAATTTTAATGCCCAAACCATTACCAATCCAAACGTCTGTTGATGTTTGCCAAACCACTCAGAGTAATGAAGACGCGAAGCCGGCAAAGTTGAGTAGCGTTTCGCCGCTTCCCCGTTGACCTTCACACACTTTTTCACACACTCACACGTGCTCAGGAATTTATGAGCAGTAAAACAAAAACAAAACAAAAAAATTACGAATAACAAAACAGGTAACGATAATCAATCAACCGCAGAAGCTCTCACATGACGCTCGCGCCGCCAGCGCACGCCGTGCATTGACGTGCTTCAGGTGGAGGGTGCGGACGAGTCATAAAAAATGCATTTACGGGAGCGACCGACCAAAATCAAAAACAAAAAGAAAAAAACAAACCCACTTCTTAAATTAAAAATTTATTGCGTTTTGCATGTGAAATTTTATTTCATAAATCACCTTCGGGTGTGTGGTTTTGGGATGCAGTCACGTGGAATCACATAAAATTTGATGCTCGAAAGGCGTCACACTCAGTTTCCTGATGCACGATGAGTTTTTGAAGTACAGCGGCACGGAAGGGGGCCACGCCCACTCGCTAGATACGCTCGACCTTCAACACGATTCCCTTTTCAGATGAAAGGAGGATGTTTCGCACGTCGTACGTCAGCGGGATGGGCGTCTTGGGGCTGACAGAGAACCTGAAGTTTTTGAGCAGCAGGGCAAGGCCGATGTAGGCCTGCATCTTTCCGAAGCGTAGACCGATGCAGTTGCGTGGTCCATCGCCGAAGGGGAGCCAGGCTATCGAATGACGTTTCTGGATCTCGGCAGGCGTGAAGCGGTCCGGGTCGAAAACCGACGGATTCGGGTAGATCTCCGGGTCGTGGTGGAACGCATCGACGGGAATGATGACGATCGTATCCTTCTCGATGTAGAATTTCGGGTCAGAGGTTTGGTAGTCGCTCTTGGCCCGACGGTTCAGATGCGACACGATGGAGTACTTCCGGAGGGTCTCTGGAAAGGAAAGGAAGTTGTGATTAAATGCGGGTGCAGGAAAATATAGGGCTGAAAATTTCAAACATTTTTTTTTGGAGGAAAAATTCATAAGAAATACGACATGAATTGATTTTAGAATAGAGAACAGTTGACGGTGGGTTAAAAAATATTGGCAAACTTGAGAGATTTCATAAAAACTCAAAGACATTTTTGCTTGAATCAAAGTATTGTCTATTTATCGCAGATTTTTTGAATCTCGCAGTCAGTTTCTGAAAACAAACAAATTCTCTTCTTGTACCGATAAACAAAACGACTGAATGTTTGGGTCGTTCGTGGGATAAAGAGGTTCCAATTATCGAGAGTTTACTGTATTATAATTTGAGCATTGGAAGCATTTAAAAGAGATTAAAATAATAGATGATAACTTTAGCGTATTTACTGATTTTTCTAGATAGATAAGAGGAGTTATGAGCAGGTTGACTGAAGGCTGCTTCATACGTCTTCGTGTCCTAGTGATGCTCAAAAAAGGTCCAAGGTAAGCAGAATAATGTTGTTAAATGTAATTTTTACAACCTATTTCTTCTTCATTAGTCAACTTTTGTAAAGAATTTGCGAGTAATTTTCAACGATTAAGAATGACAACAGACAGACATCATTTTTATGGAAGGCAAACAATTTCTGATAGTTAAGGAACAAAGAAAATGTAGGCAAATTACTTAAGGCGACTAATGAATAAAAACAAAAAAAAGAACCCGTGTCTTAACTCTTTTAATGAGCAAGTTTACGCAATACTTTTATTTTGCTCTTCTTCAAAGCCACGTACTTATTAGATACACAAAAACTCCTCCCACAAAGATATTTGTGACCCAAATCTCATTATCCACCGCCTCCGGAAAAGATCACTTTCAGCGAAGGTCTTGAGCTCCCCGAAAACAGTTCCTTACTTCAACTACAAAAAAGACCCCCAAATTGAGCCAATGGCCATGAGAAAATTCTCGATCAAAAGTTCAACAATCGTACAAGCACCTCACCAGTGATAAGACACCACTCGACAATGAAATTCGAAAACGCGGTCTAATTTAACAGAGCACGATGGCGGTGTTCACACATTGGCGTCGAAAGAAGAACGTGACGGCGGTCACATCTTCGAGGGAGGCAGAGAAAGTCTTTAACACACCGCAAAACTATCCAAGCAAACAGCAAAAGCTTTTGGCGTCGACGACAACGATTTGGGAGATTGGTTTCTATGAATGGGGCTGCTGTGTCCCATCCAGGAATTCCGAGAAAAACTTTTCAAGTGAAATTGATAGCGTTAAAATGCGACAGCGAATTTCAGGGGAATTTTCATTTTCCATCGAGTGGAAAATCTAAAAATAAATCCAGCCCGAGAGATCTCAAGGTCAACGAATGTCTGGAGGTAAGAAAAGACTGTGGTCGTGGCTCCTAGAAGTGTGCTACAGCAGATGCTTAACGTCTGGGGAGTTTTTACTTGACTGGTCAAAACTTTTTTTTTGACTGGCAGAAGCTAACAACAGCGAATGACTGTAAATCCTTCTAGAGTTAGCCGTTCGAAACCGGCAATAAACTGTAGATCCCTTTGACATATGTCAAAATTATACCGCGCACAACACTGTGGAAGCACGAAAACGTTAGGCTCTGGCCCACAACGGCCTGCAACGCCCACCATTTATTTTTAAGCTACAAACAGACTCCTGTCTGCTCAGAGTGAAGAACCGAAGAAGTAATCTAACAACAGCAGTCATTGCAGCCATTGATATAAGAGCACATTCCGGATCAATTTAGCTGGCAAAATGTAGCTAGAAAATCATTTCTTGTTCTGCTTTTTGAAATCAAAGAATCATCAAATACGCAATACAAAAACTTCGAACGCAAACAAAAATGCAAACCGAAAAAGTCATTGGAGCCTCGGACCATGAACAACCAGCTAGAACGTAGCCTAAGTACGACGATCTGCATTTTCACATGCCATAAGACTCACCGAAAGAAATATTTAGCAAAAGGCTCTTTCGGAGTCAAGCAATGATCAAAGACCGAGTGATAAAGACAACGAGTAATTGAAAAATAAAGTGATCAAACGATCAATTAAGCGATCAAACCTTGATCAAAACCAAAATGTGTACTAAATGGACGGGTGTAGAAAATAAAAACTCGATTTGCCTGCGAGACAACAATGTACGAACTGCTACGATCATTGATAAATTTGCCGACCTCTAAAACATTCTGGACCTCTGAAAGACCCGGACGCTTTAACTCAGTTTTTCTTATCTTTGGACCCAACTTTTTATGATTTGAACTACCTTTTTTTACGACTTAAGGTGGTCGAATGATCGAGTGATCCACGAATGTTCACTAAACTCCCGGGACTGGGGACAACAAAGGAACTAATCGGCTTCAGCGATGAATTTTCAACCGCAGCAAGGATCGAGGGATCTCGGCCAAGACTAACCAAGAAACAGAAAATCAACTTGGGACGCAGAATTGCCAATAAGCTTAAACTAAGTGAAATATCGAAGTTGAGATACGCATTAACAGGCGACAATAATTGCACTTATTGTGGTAAGATTAGCGCAAAATTTTGCTTACAAATAAATTACAGTTTAAGAAAACTAGAAAACACAGTTTAATCACGCACTAAAATTTGAAAAATGATCTTATTCTTTGTTAACGAATTTAACAAATGTGTGGATCATAAAATCTTGTTCCAAGCACGGACGTTTTTGTAAAGTTGTGGAATTGGTCTTGTAAAATAAAAAAAATAGATGCACTTGTACTTATTTATTTGTTTTTCCCTCTGCTCAGATTTTAAAACTAAAATCGATTCACTAATCGAAGCAATGAGTGGATACACCAGCAGCCACATCGGCTCCAATTGAAAGAGCGCAAAGGGCAACAACGATCGATGGGTGGCTGCCTCCCAGATAGCTGCCCTCATTTTGAACACACCCGTATTAGAGTTCCCCAGATGGAAATCTAATGCGCTGTCGTAGTCATTGCTTTGATTGTCGGAAACGCGTTGTTTATATAGAATTTAATCGAAGTCCTCAGCCATATCGTCGCCCATCTGGTTAGATCCACTTCAGCTGGTTTTTGATTATATTTTTTTTTGCAAATCTAGTATTAAGTACCTGCCCTTAAATTTTTGTGATAAGCTGAACAACTATTTTGAGACTTATCGATATGTTATTTAAAAACTTGATAGCAAAAAAATGTATATCTGTTTTTTTAAGATCAAAATGCACAATTGTGTATAGCAAACTGTGACGTAAGATTCAAACAAGTGGGAGTAAAAAATTACAGGCAGGTACGCGACACGCTTCTGTGGACGCTCACCTGGAGGAAAGAATTTCTCTTAAATGCTCAAGTGTCACAGAATTGGGTCTGATACTGAATTGTCAGGCGTTGGGTTACTGAAAGGGTCAACGCTAAGCAGGACTTTGGCAGCTCGAAGATGTTATGTTTGAAAAACAAAATATTCAATTCATTTGCTTTTTTCGTTACAAAACTTACATTGTATTACCGCACAATTTACAATTTATGGTACAAAGATATGATCTTATGATTGATCTTTCTACTGAATTGTCTTAAAAAAAAAGACAATTGAGGAGAAACCAAAAAAAAAAGTATAAAAAGCATAAGTTTTTAAATAATTACCAAAAACAGGTACTAAGGAAATTGCGTCTCAACAATGCCTTTTTCCCAAGGAAACACCTTAAGACACTGATTAAATGTGTCAAACTTTTTGCCACAACCTCATCATCGATCAATTTTTAAGTGCGCATTTTCTCTAGTGTTATTTTTTCATCGACTGACAGCGGAAATCCGCAGTTTGCCTCAATTTCTACTCTTGTCTCGACTCAAAACTGCCTGAGGAACTAAGAAATTTATCTTTTACTACACACGCCCCTAGAAATTACTTAATCCTCAGCTAAGTAGTCGACAGCGATGGTGATTAACAAGCGTCTGTCTAATAAAAATTAATACTTAAGCAAACAACGCAAATGCAGGCTGCTTATCAGAGTCTCGAAGATAGTAAGCCAGCGATCATTGCATCTGCATTCTGACGGCCTCAATTTTTGCTTCTAAAGCATTGCAAAACAGTATGGAAAGTACATCAATCTTATCACTCGCTGTCCTGAACTGTTCGCGATCTGTCTACAACCCCTTCACGATTCCTCCACGATCAGTCCACGATTTCTCTACGATCCCTATACACTCCCACTACGATCTCTTTGCAATCTGTCTACGATCCCTCCATGATCGCTCCACGATTCTTTCACGACTTTTTCACAATCTATCTACGAGCCTTTAGTAAAATCCCCACGATTCTTTCACGATCACTTCACGATCACTCTACGAACTTTTCACAAACTCTTCGTGATCTCACCACGATTTCTCCACGCCCCACTTACGCACTGCTCTCCGACTTTGCAACCAAACTGCATCAGCAACCAACCGTAAAAAACCGCTGTAACTAAAAAGCCGACTCACTGCCTTATGCAACATTGACACACATTTTCGACGCAAAAAAAATTCTTCGATTGAGCCAAAGTCCGATACCAAAGATACGATAAGCGGGCAAGTTTTTTCACCATGACTCACTGCATTCACCGTATCTACCACACCCACTCACCGTACAGCACCGTCTCCATGTACTTCATCTCCTGCAGTCCCTCGTAGGCCACTTGTCCGTCGTACCGTGCGGTCACGGCGTTCACTTCCGCCCGCAACTTATCCTGGATCTCCTGGTTCTGCGCCAGCTCGTACAGCGCGAAGCCCATGGTCGTCGATGACGTATCGAAGCCGGCCAAGAAGAACAGGAACGCTTGCGCTGTCACCTCGTTCATCGTCAACGCCGGCAGCTCCTCGCCGTGCTCGCCCACCGTCCCCTTGCGCAGCTCGATCAGCTGGTTCATGAAGTCGTTCCTCTTGATGTTGTTCCGCTCCCGATAATCGACGGTTTCCCGCACGATGCGCAGGTAGAAGTTCGTGATGTCATCATGAACTCGTTTCAGGTGCAAGAACCTCGAGAACCTCGGAAACAGCTCGCAACAGATGGCAACCCAGCGGCTGCGCTTCAGCTCGAATGTCTTGCGGCCCCAGACGCGGAACTCGGCGTCCGGGTCACGGAGGCTGTTGCACTCCAGGCCGAAGGCACAGTTGCCGATGACGTCGGTGGTGAAGCGGGCCGCGTACTCCTTCATCTCGACGTTGGAATCCTGCTGCACCAACTCATCTAGCACGCTCACCAGCTCGTTGCCGACGCCGAGCACAATCGGGAACATCAACTTCATCTTTCCCGAGGTGAACGTAGGCGACAACTTGTTACGCAACTTTCGCCACTTGGTGCCTTCCAGCGCGAAGAGATGCGCGGTCAGCGGGTCGTCCCGCTCATTGTAGAACATGCCGCGGTCGTCGAAGTTGCTGAAGTCCCTCACGAGAATGTTCTTGACCAGGTCCAGGTCGAGGATGAACGCCGCCGGCTTTGAGAACGAGAAGAACCCGACGAAGGGCAGACCGGTTCCCTTGAACTTGTTGTAGTACTCGCGGAGTATCTGATGGAAGTTCTTCGTTTTGCGCACGCCTTTGAGGTTGCCGAAAGGGATGTCGGGCTCCTCATGGAGGATCTTTCGCTTCCGCCAGTAGGAGTAGTGGTTGCGGATAAGGGTCACGACGAGACCGATGATCGCGGTTAGCGCGACTGCGGCGTGCAGAGCGAATTCGGCCACATGCATGTTGACGCGTCCGAGTCTAAGTGAGAACTACGACGGCGTAGTTGCGAGATACGACTCGACGCGGAGAGCTTTTCGGCTGTGAGGCGCGGCGCTTTTCTGAGCTCGTGCGTGGAGCGCCGGCCGCGGTGCGCGGGGGGTTTTGATAAGAATTTTGTTTTGTTGATATTCGGAGTGGGGTTGGTTGTTGTTGGTGGTTCTTGGGGTTTTTTAGATTTTCTCTGCGCATGGCCATGCGTGTGTCAGCTGAGTGCTCCAGACCACCCAAAGAGGTGGCGGCAACGCGGCGGCGGTGTGAGATTTTTGCGCACAGAGAGTGTGGCAAGCAGAGGTACAGGTTTTTGTTGCGAATGAAGTGGAAAGTGCGTGCGTTAAAAATCATTCTCTTTGACGTTGGTTGAATTGCAATTAAAGATTGATTTTTTTTTTGTCTTGATAGAATTGAAAAGAAGTTAGATTTTTGTATTGCATTTTACATTGTCTCTAAAATTTTAAAAGATAATCAACGATCTGTGGGAGGAAAAAGCGGGGCTTCGTTTTGAACGACTTATTGAGACGATTTACTTTGCAATTGAGATTGGTCGAGGAAGTAAAAACTTGAAAATTTAAACTACAATTGGTTCCGACAAATATCAGCATCGTAAAAAAGCACAATGGTCAGATTCGCCAATCTAGCTGGAAAAAAATATTTTAATGACGAAAATCATGTTTTAAAGTACAAGTATGTTAGGTTTTATGGGTTTTTATTGATCTTCAGGGGAATAACATATTTTCCAGAAAACCGGACCAGCGATTTTTTCCTTTTTTTTAATAGAAGAGTTGTCTTATCGAAGCTGTTGTTTATTCTCCTCTTCGACGGAGAGAATAAATGGTGAATAAATGGTCATTATTTATTCAGTTTGTACTAATTGACAGAAACGAGAATACTTCTTTTGGAGATGCCGATTTCCTCACGTGAAATTCTGCAGATCATTGTGAAAATTTAAAAACGTTGTTTAGTGGTCGCAAAAATGCGGAAGAAGCGTCTGCATTCTCTGGAAGAGGACATCTTGAGAACCAGAATAGGTAGATCTTTATTAAATATATATTTTTTAGACCTGAAGGTCTAAAGTGAAAAAAATCTAAAAAATATATATATATATGCACGCTTGTTCCTATTGTATTTAAAAGTAAAATATGTATACTAGTTAGGAATAGATCATATAACCAAAGAGTACAGACAAATGTGGTTCTTTGAATGGTTTCTTAATAGTTCATATAGGAATATAATCAAAAACTTGAACTCTTTTTGTGATCTGTAATTATCAGTCACTATCTACATTTTGACTGCTGCAAAATTCATGAGACTATGAAATGATTTCTTTCATTTTCCAATTCCATTACTTTGAAATAATTCTTTTATTACGTAATAACATTTCTATTAATCAGTCTGTGCGTGCCAAAGGTGAGAAATTCGGGGCAACATATTCTCCATGGAATGTTTGTGTGCTAATGAGGCAACGTATTATCCAAAGGACAAAAAATGTCGCTGCTTAGTCTCCACAGGTAGGCTCTGTAATTGATATACACAGGTGGTCAAAGGAAATAGGTATGTGTCTTATCCGTAGATCACAAGAGAAACGGTACAGAAGGAGTAACAAAAAAATGGCAAACATCATTTGAAGTGAACCACATAAAAATAATTTGTTCTCTCCGGACTCTTTGGACAGGAACACCAACCATGAGAACTATGCCATGAGAACCATAGAAGATGGAGAGGAAGTATGCGGATGTTTTTCCTGTTATGTTGCTGGCCCTATATTTTTGTAAAGGATTTTCTAAAAAGGACTTGAGAACTTTTTTTAAATTAAACGCAAACCCTTTTGCGATATTTCAAAGACTTTATCATCGGCTTAACGTCATTTGTGTACTTTACCACAAAAATGTTGAATTTACTGAAGAAATTGACGATGACAGTTCGATGATTAGTGTGTGTGTTCACAAATTAAATTCAAAATTGTCAAGTCCGTATTGGAGAACACAAAGTTGTCAAGTCCCTTTTGGAGAACCCCATATTAATAACACCAGGACAAAATATTGCTACAGAGTAATTTTAGAAAAGATTATGCTTGGATTTATCGAGGTAAACATGCCCCTCCGATGACACTTTCAGTAGGATAACGATCCAAAACATTGGACGAGTCGTGTGAAAAATTGACTTTATGACCAAAATGTGCCGGTTATTCCAGATTTCAATCCCATTAAGAGCTTGTAGGATGAACACTAAAAAAATTAGGTGGTCAGTATCTTTCTGGCATGAACCAATTGTGGAAAGTTGTTTAAAAATCGTGGCATTCTTCGACAACATGCAAACAATTCATAGACTCTATCCTGCGGGAAACTAGAAAAGTTTTGGATAGTAATAGATGGCACTAAGGTTATAAGAGTAAGAATAACGAAAAACTACCTTTAAGACAAATTATTAATAAAGACCATACTTATTGATATTTAACACGTTGAATGCTATGGGGGTCACCGATGACCGGCACTAAGTGTGTTCGTAAATGGTTCGAATACCTATTTTTTTGACCAAGCACAAGACGGGGCTAGCCGCAATTTTTCGAGGTATTTTTTTTTAATTTTTCTATGTTCCATTAAGTTTGCTAAATTTATTTTATTTATTATTTTATGTTATTGCATTTAAAAAACTAAAACTTTTTGTAGAAAGTACTAAAAAAAAAATAAAGTTTTTGAAAATAATTCTTTCATACTTATCATTGTGTATATATTACCTTGTAATTTAAAGTACATGTTAGTAAATAAATTAAAGTTCTGTAAATGCTTCAGTTTGCAATGTGCAAAGTTATTTATTTTAATGGTTGTGAAATTAATCTTTTAGTCCACTTTCGACTTAGCCTGCACTCGATGATCTTAAACATGTATCGTGACTTATTTAAACATCAGAATTTTACCGATTGAATTTCGAACTTAGAATTCTGACATTTTAAAACGCCTTTTTTAATTTTTATCATCCCCTACGTAAAACAGTTGCTCAAAAAACTGCGTAGGGGGAAATTCATTTAAATCGGACACATAAAAAAGAATCAATATTCAAAGTATATAATTCAAACTAAAACAGATATAAGAGTTTGGACCCACGATTT
Source organism: Syritta pipiens (assembly GCA_905187475.1). Taxonomy (NCBI): domain Eukaryota; kingdom Metazoa; phylum Arthropoda; class Insecta; order Diptera; family Syrphidae; genus Syritta; species Syritta pipiens. The sequence continues at coordinate 70,845,919 of LR994571.1, forward strand.
GATGAGTTTGCAGTAAATCTCTTCAATAAAATAAAGTCTTGCAATAAAATAAACGTTATTTACTACGTATTATAAATTTAGCAATGATTGCACACAGTGGCATGATACATTATAGTATCGCCAACAAAATATTTAATGAGGATACTTCGTGGTGGCTCCAAAATTTCAAAAACATTCCTCAAAATCGTTGACCGTAACAAGTTCCAGTCTTCCACTTGATTTACATAAACCAACAATTGAAGCTAAACGACACGAACGAAAAACTTAATGAAGCGTCTGGTCTATTATTTCTATGATTTCTCCGCTATCATTGAAGCGAAAGTGTCCATGCAATCAAATGTGTTTTTAAAAACTTCGTTCTCCATGAAAATATCTCTTCATTTCCAAATATTCTTCTTCACAAAAGGATGCTTCATTGCGACAAGTGCTGCGAATGCATGAAAGGTGTCGATTTCACCGCACTTGCGTCAATTCCAGTGCAATGCATGTGAAATCTTTTTGGACAAACGCCCGAGAGGACCCATTAGAATGAGAACTGAAAATTTGTTTTGGCAAACTAGACGCAATTAGTTTGTGAAGCACCACGTTAGTTGCACTTCCTCAATTGAAAGAAAGAATTTAAATGGAAATTTCATGACTCTTGGGTTTACTAATGAACTTCAACGCAGAGGTTGTGCTGAAAAACCCATTCATGGTATTAAAATTTTAAGCTTCACTAGTATTTAACAATTTTTGAACAACATTTTTATACCTTCTGCCAAATATTGCTACAACTTTTGTGTGCACTATAAGGAGAGAGAGAGAGAGAACTGAGACAGACTATGTGCAGAGTTCATTTGCATTGTCGAAAATCTTTTGGAGTAAAAAAATCAACAAAAGCAGCAAAAGAAATTAAAATAAAAGAAAAGTTCCATTCTCAAGCTTCTACGTGATAGATAAATTGTGGTTAGGCTAATGAGTCAGCAGCCCCCCAAAATTTTAATAAGGCTGCTTAAGACGTTCTTTATTGGTTAAAATCATCTTTAATAAGTCAGCAAACATCCGGCGTTGCGGTTGTTTTAATGTTATATTTCAAATTTTCAAAATGAAATATCAAATGACTGACCCTTAGTCTTTCAGACCTTCATACAAACTAAAAAACAGCAAACAAACAAAAAAAAAATTGGTTTAAAGAGTCTAGTCTTCCTAAAGTCTTTCATTCTTTTTTCAATTAAAAAAAACGAGTGCGAGTTAAAAATTTTTTTCAGGCCCAGAATTATGTAACTGTGATAAAGGTGGATGAACTCCAGTCCTCATCAAGCTAAAAGAAAGAAATTCAGAAGAACCTAAGTGAGGTTTTGATAAGCCTTTTAGCTTTTGTCACCACTGAGGAGTAGCAGACTGTTTTAAACGTTTTTGATTTATAATAATTAGAAGAGCTCAAAAGTAGGCAGTAAATTTGGTAGCCTACCGTACTGATCTTGGTTGATGACCGTAACAACATATTCAAACGTTGTTCAGTTTGCACTGGTCGATCTAACATGGTTTGAGGCAAATAAGCAAATGTAATATAATATTTTATATTTATGCAATATGATTCACGAAATACAATTTGGTATCACTGCTCATGTTAACGTTCATAAGGTCTTACTGTGGATCATGCAACTAAGAATTTAAACGAAAGGAAAAAATGTAATACGTGCAACCCTATACGTAAGTTTTTGTTTATTTTGTTCCACTTTTTTGAACATCAAAAGGCTCTAGTTCGGTTCTAATGAGAATCGATAGAAGAACTTGTTACAAATCTACAGTCTATTTCAAGATATAGGTTTATTCTTTCCCAACGAAAATTCTAAATCGTGTTAACATTAGCGAATAATTGTGTAGAATTGTATTAAGTCTCTTATCAATATTGCAATTTAGAATGAATTTTTTCAGCCCGCCAGATAATTGTTGAAAATCTTCATTGTTCATTGAAAATCTTCTTCAGACTTCAATGCAATTCTGGATTTATTTTCAATCGAATTAGGACGCTTATTGATAAGTCTTCATTCGAAATTTGCCCTTCTATATGCAACAATTGCAACTTCTATACATTTGCCGTCTTTTTGTAACATCAGTAAGCTCGGTGAAGACACGTAGTGCATTACTTTTTTGATTGAATTCAATCCTCAATTTGTACATCGAAATATCATCTAATATGTTCTATCAAATTTAAAGGACTAAACTGGGTCTTTAGGATAAGCAGCCTCCCATTACGACTAGTGGCTTCCACCAGCTTGTAAGACAGCACAGCCAACGTCAACATCTGCCGGAACCAATTGCTACCGGTTGCTAGGGCAAATGCTTTCCTTTTTTCGATCCCCCTACCGGCCTCTGCGCATGCATCGCTTGTACGTGCCCTCACGAAACCTCATCACAACATAATTTCATTCAAGTGAACATGCACGCAAGGCTAATCGACAACTAGGAAGGAAACATCTGTCGGATTGACTTCCGATAAACTACCAGCGAGTCCTTAAACATACCGACGACGTCCGTTATGAGAAAAATCTCTCAGCAACTGATGTCGCCACCCACATCCTTCCCCCGGTCCCACGGCCACACACGCACATGACACAGATAACAAACTTTTGCGTTTGCCTAAACTTTCAATTTGGCCCAGCACACGCATCACTCTGCCAACTGAATAATCTCAATTCAAATTTTCCAAATTGAGATTCATGTTTTCATTGCGGGAAATTTGTTTGCATACAGAATTTATTACCTTTTCACCCGGCATCGAAGCGCGACATAACGCAACGCAACGCAATCATAAATCGATTTCGCGGTTTTATTTTTCTGCACATGATACGCGTTCGGTGGCACTTTGTACGTCGGTGTCCTCAGCTTTTGCAGCCTCGTCTGGCCCGCCAGCACGCTGGAAATTGAGTAAACCACTCTGAGTCAATGTTTCACCTGCTGTGAAACTGAGATGAATAAATGATACAGGATTACTGTATTGAATTTTGGGTGTGTCCCGCGGGCGGATATTTATTGAAAAACAATCGCGAATGTGATTTTTTGATGATGCCGGGAGACGTTTTTATTTATTTATGGATCACGAGCACTTTTTTGCCTCTATTTGCGAGCACTGTGACGCTCATGAGTGACTGCGGTTGGGATTTTGTTTTGGGTCCCCAGGGTAAACTTTTTGTTGAAGTTTTGGATTATAAAATTCACCGACGAAAAGTTTGGCTGCTGACAATGTCTGCTTTAGGCTGATTTAAGGACAACTGCGATGCGGTCCCCGTATGCACGTTAACTCTAAATTCGGGCTATGAGACTGCTGCTTTTCAGCGAAAGGATTTATTCTGCCAATATTCATTGAATAGTCCCCCTGGCTTTCCTGTAAGAAAAGGCAATTTAAAAAAAAAATGATTGTCTTTTAACAGAATTACATATTATATATAAAAATACATAATTTCCTGACGGACTGTAATAGACGCTATAATAGAATGACACCACTCCGATTTCAAGCCTGGCATTTGACAATTAACAAGTAAAGCCTTTAACTACTCAAGACTGCTAAAAGTACAATGCTTTTTCATAATGTTGCCTTCGTTTTCGAACTTTCTATAGACAGGGTATGCAGACCACTTGTTTATAAATGTCACTAGTAGGATTTAAAGATGCCCTCCAAATACCGGTGACCTCAGCTCTTTAAAAGCATTTGAGTGCCATGGAAAATGCTATATGTTATACACACTGCTCTTCATAATGCCAAAAGAATAAATGCAAAAAAAGTCATGGTTCAAATAAAAAACAAGAACAAAAATGCAGAAAAGGAAATTAAACACATCTTATTGTACAAGAAGAAAAGGTTCATGTTAGACAAGTAGTAGACTAACTAATCAGTTTTTTTAATTATTATAAATTGCGTATACTCGATTTTTTTGTAGCATAAACTACTTGGACTTTAGACCTTTTTACTTCCTTCTGCTTGTTTGCAATTAATGTTGTTTCTTTGATTGTACTACAAACCTTACTGTTCCGTATAATTTTAACGATCTGCGACAGTGGAAAATGATACAAATAAGTTATAATTTTTTTTTTTTAAATTGGGCAAGAATATTGCTAATTACTGAAATTAGAATTCTTAAAAAAAGGTGACTTTTTCTTATGTATATCATTGTATGTGTGTGGACTGTAACAATACATTTTTTTTAAAGTCAGTATCTTGGTGATTATATGTACTGCAAAATTTGAACTAAGAAACATTTTTTTGATGAGATCAGTAAGAAGTTTTCTTCTTTCAAAATGCATGTTTTACTAAAGAAATTAACCTAACATAACTGGGACTTTAAATTTTTACTATTCATAATAATAAAAATAAAAATGTCTATGCCTTTAATTCGAATTATATAAACACATTCCTATCATGCTATTTTTTCGCAAACATGCCTACAAATCGGGGTATTTGTAATCAAATCAATATATTTTGATGAGTGACCATATATTGACTTGCTTGTTGATTATGATAAATACTTGGCTTATAACACACATACTACCAGAAGTCATTGTTGAAAAATATGCATCGATTAAGTTTTTAACATTTAGGAACATCAAGAACAGACAGAGTGTTTCTTCTCGGTTTTCTTTTAGAGTTGTTAAGATTATAATAATTGGACGGTGTAGCATCACACCATCCAAGTTCGTTGCCTTCATCCATCTAATTGTGAGAACCCAATAGTTGGTTGGTAGTACAATGGGCCCAGCTTTGACCTAAGTATAGCAAACTTTCAAAATGTGTTTTATAAAAATAAAATCAGTGGTTAATAAAAGCATAGCTGAGTTATTATAAGAATTGTTTTAATAAGAAGTCAGCCAAAAAAACAAAAAAAGGCTGTAGCCTTGTACACGAACCCATACATCGCCTTCAGCGATGGTGTATCTGTTAGAAGCTTTCATAACATGCTGTCATTAATGAAATGGTACTAAACTATGTACTAAGTACTGTATAAGCACAAAATGGAGGAGTGTCTGCTTGATGTTACCCGAACATAGGAACATACCCGATAATGAGGAAGATGATAGGCTCGCGAGGGAAGGTTCGAAAGTAGGACTGGTGTTTTGTCGCAAGGACATATAGCAAAACCGGACAAGGATCTAGAATTCACCGCGGTCTCCAAGTAGTCGCGAATAGAAAGACCTTGTATCGTACCAAAGACAGTACAAGGTAATATCAAAATCCCGTCGGCAAAAAAAAACGAACGATGCGTGCAAAAAAAAACTTTAGCGGTTGCACTTCTTTCCGAAGACGAGGGAAAACCGAAGGGCAAAAAGAAAACGACTCTACACAAACAAAAACACGATAGTTTTTTGTTTGATTGAATTTTATTTTGGTGTTACTGGGTCTATCTTTGAACTGGGAATGCTGGTCATCGGCATCGTCGTCCAAGAAAAAACCTCTTGCTCGGACCAGATTGCTGGCCCGTTCATCTGCACAATCCAGCTATGGGGCCTTGAGACTTGGTGGGATGATTCTTCCCATAAAGATCTCCACCCTGCGCCTCCCAATTCCATCTTCCTCGTCGCTACGGAATCACCCACGCATGTATGCACATAAATCCAGTGCGTGTGCACAAAAGAAAAAAAAACATCGCATAGTGGGTGGAGTTTGATGAAGTTTGGTCGTTGACCCATGATCACCCACTGCGTGATGTGGGTCATTGCTGATCGCCCAATTTTTGCATGTCGAGCCGTCGGCAATTGATTTCCTGCGTGCGATGTTTGTGGGTTTTCCGTCGGCGGTGTACAATACCCGATTTTCCGGCGGCGATGCATGTTGCGTTGCAACAACTGGGGTAGCCAGAAGTGGGGAACAATCCAACGATTTCCTCCTTAAGACACGGATTGGGGATAAGCGAATTAAATTAAATATTGACAAATGGCATACACTATCTACATGTGAAACAACCAGGGTGATGTAGATTAATGATATGCCATTTCTTTTGACTGAAATATGTCGATATAGACGTGTGGCGAGTACTGCGTGATGCGTAGGGAACGGTACAACGGACTATTATGGGTGATGTTGTCTATAGCGTAGGCGATATAACTTGGCCAAATTATGCGATTTGACGATTATCATTAAACTTTGCTTGAAGTTCAACCGACCAACGCCATTGAAGCCATCACTCTAATTTAATTGAACCTTGTCGTAGTCATTGACAATTTGGCCTCGCCACATTTTGTTTCATTTAATATCGATCCGTCCTTATTGGAAACCCAACATTTTTCAATTAAATTTGAAACTCATTTAAACCCATATGATTTAATAGTTTTCTACTTATTAGGGGAGAATAGTAATTTAAAGTCATTATTGTGAAGTTATAGCAGCCAAATGTTATCACTACAGAAAGAGTCATGCTCTTATTATATTTTATTATGATGTTCTTTATTGTTTTCTTTTTACTAAGTGACTTGCAAATTACTGATGAATTAATGATAATATCCATCGTCAATGACTCCTTCGCTCAACGGTCGCACAGTACATTCAGCACAAGTGCAAATAGGGCGTTTGGATGTAGTAATCAACTGAAACGAAGTATATGCTAAATGTGTAGGGCGCTTCCCGCTGCCAGTCACCGATTCATTCCGGGTAGCGCATTTTGCGACAGAAATGTCACACATCATCCACGAAACACAAACCACCCTTCACTCTAATGTCAAGGCAAACACCACCAGATGGCAGCCATCGCGTCGTTCATTCAAATCTCTACTAATGCCACGTACGCCACTTGAATAGTGATTATCCCTCAGCATTAACCCTAAGTCAGCCGCCATCATCACCAACGCTAACGCTTCCCCAAGAATAATTCAAATAAATTTCCAACTACCACTCAGTTGCCCAAGCTCTTATCAAAGCCATTTCCAGCTTCTCGCCAATCTGTTGCCTTGCCAAGTCCTTGTCTAGGCCACTCTCCCCCGTCTGTAAGCCCACTTTCACCTCCAGATCAAGGCAGAGTAGTGCCAAATGAGTTATGTAACGACCGACGCGCTGCAGCTCAGCCGTAATTGATCTCACACCCCCTCTTTTAACGAAGTTGCCAGCCACAAGCCCAGCATCCTTTTTGGCATCTGTTGACGGCGAGAAAATTGTGTTTAATATCATCAGAAATCAACTGTATGCCCTGTCGATGAGGCGCGAGTGCTGCGAATTCTCCAAGGACTCCTCGCTCACACATACCTTGGGCGCGCTTTCCATCTCGGTAGGCGTTTAAATGGCGTCGCAAGGCACAGGCACATGCCGTGAGCGGAAATGGTGTGTATGGTGTATAAATTTTTTTTTTTTTTGATAACTTACGACCCACCGGCGAACATTATTTCAATTAGGTTAATGAGAAAATATGAGAAGCAATTTGCGGTCCTCCAGGGAGCCATGTTTGCTCTTTTGACAGCAAACGCGCGGTGATATCGAGTGATTCTTTTCGTGTGGTGGTTTTGATTTAGCTTTGGCGTGCACATGTGTGGTGAAGGGTGCTGTTTGCTTTAAGAAATCCTTTTGGGGTTCTTTCTTTTTTATAAATAAATTTTAATTAAACCCGTGGCCGTTTGCGGCAGTTACTTCCGATGGGCGGGTGGATTACGGCGTACTTGTGGTGGAGCGATGTTTGATGTTTCACCCTCTTGTGCGAGAATTTAAGGCAGATCCTTTGGTATGCTCTGCTCGAGATTTGAGTTTATTTTGGGCTAGGGAGTCCCCTTCGTCGCTCAGAGTGGAACACTTTACAACATGTTTGAGATCCAATTGACTGATATTTCATTGCACACGCTTAGGTTGCTGCATTGGACTGTTTTATCTCTCATTTCTGGTTCCCTATTCAGTATACAATGAAAATAAAATAAGTAATTTATAAAATAGCCAGCTCGTAATTTGATTTTTTGCCAAGTTTGAGTCTATAATCCTCACTGTATGAGGCTCTTGCGGCTCTAAACCAAAAACGTTTTGCTAACTCTGGAACGTTTCTACTTCTATTGACCAAGCGGGTGCTTTCTGTGGACGAAGGATTGGACACCTTGTTGGAAAATAGTGGTACTTCCAACTACAAATATCCATCGAACCTGTTCCGACTCCTGTTATCAGCTCTATGAGCTCTTTCCTGTACCAGCACTATAATTTGAAATACATTAGGTGGCGTAATAGCTCGTTGAGGGCCAGAGCATAGCTTTTTTACAACCCTCCACTGTGTTGTGCGCGTTATACTTTTTGACACATGTAGAGGGAACCTACTGTTTAATGCCGGTTCCGAACGTTACGAAGTACTCCAGGAGGATTGTCAGTCGTTCGCTATAATTCGACACGAAATTGAAGTGAAACGGGTACCTACCAAAAGTTAACAAAAGTTCTTTTCACAGTTGGCAACATGCTCCCACTCCGAAGAACCGAATGAATTTCTCAATTAATTTTATATTCGACCAGAAGTCCAAGACCAAAAGTCAATGAAACCAACTCCGGATTCATGACCAGGATTTCCAAGATCATTTGCATGCCACCACAGCGGGTGACAATTCGAGTTCGCTTCCCTTTTGCCGCCATCGATTGACTTCCATCCGGAAAATCCTTCGTGCACTTCGTTATATTTTCCTCTCCATTTGGACTACGACAATTTTTCCAAAGGATTTTATTTCATTAATAACTGACCAATAAATAACTATAAAAACAAATTAAAATCAACTCCCGTCTCTGCTGTTGTAATACGCTCAATTTTACACAATTTTACAGCGCTACATGAGAGTGCTGCGCTTTATCGGCATCACATAATTCATCGAATTTAAATGGGGTCGTCTCTTATTTCCTCGCCCATGAATTTGCATGATTTCCGATTCTTTTCCATGAGAGTTTTTAATAAAATTTTAACATCCGCGATAATGTTTTACTTTATTATGATGGATTCTTGTGCTCAGTCATGGCGGCTGAATGCACATCCATTGGGAGGTAATTTAACTGCTTTCCTGCTGTGCGTTTGTTTATAGGGGCTGAACTTTGGCCCTTTTAAGTTAAAATACTTGTAAAGAATAGCACTTAATCTGATGATTATAATGATATGGCACACTGTCATTAAATTGTTAATAAATCATAAATCATTTTTAAAAACATTTATTGGTTCCGGTGGCACAAAAAAGCTGCAAGTTGTACGTGACATTTTAATAAATTGACGATGTACAAGAATATTTTTGGCCATTTCTAGTTCTAGACGAGTCAGCACAGACTGGCGGTAATGACCCTCGCTGAAGGATGTCGGTATTTTCAGTCACCTCTCATCCAGGCTAATGAATCAAGACGGCAATGTCTAATATCACTTGAAGAATTTCCAAGTGGGCTCTTGCTTCAATGTACATTTGTGGTCTCAACTCATTTACGCAAGTCAGAAACGAGTTAATTTTTTTTTAAAGACTCGTTTTTATGTAAAAATATGTTGGAAACGGTCTCTAGAAGAAATAACAGATTTTTTTTATTGCTTTTTGATTATGTTCGAAGACAATTGGCCACCACCAAACAATCAGTTCAATAATTCTTAGAATATGGAAACTATAAATTTTCATTTTTCAACTTTTAATTTTATCTCCATAACAATTGTGATAGTTTATTAAAAGACAGTTAAACCATTTTTGCCGAAGATTTATATTGCAAAACTCGAAGTTAAGTCGCCAAACGGATTGGGACTGAGCCAAAAGGAGAGGAATCAAGGAGTTCCATGGACGTCAAAGGCGTTTGGAGTGGGCCGACGTTTTATTGGTCTTAAATAGACTTGCAGCTTCAATCAACTGCAATTTTCATGATTTTTTTTGTGAATTCGTCAGAAGGCTCTCTTATTTTATGTGAAAGAAGTTCCTTGGAGGCGGAAACAGAGATTTGCTTCAAAGCTATGAATATGCCGCCATACCAGCTCTTTGTGGGTATTAAGAGTTGTTGAATAAATGAATTGCCATTATTTCATAATCACTTTGCACAACATCCAACAATCTCCAATATAATCTTTAATGCAAATTTGCTGCATTAAATACCAGTCGCAGCGTCCACTAAAATCGATAAAATCTGCTCGCGTGCAAGTAAATCATAAAGTGGATTAGGTTTATAACCACTTAAAGATTTTAAACGCGTATTTATGCCGATATCTCTATTAGCAAGGTAGTTGGGGTCACGATATCATCAGATACTAACGTGATCCTATTTATCGTGTGCCACTAGGAGGTGAACTGAAAGTCCCCCACGGTTCTGGAAGCCATTGGACTGAAGAACAGAAAACTTTGCATATTTACAGTCTAAAATTAAGTAACTTACCTGCAACTCCAGATAAAAGAGGTAAACTGATTCTTGCGAAGAATTTTGCTTTACGCCCACACTCCAATCGTAAACTCTTTTCTGTAGTGTAAAATTCCCTGGACACAAAGTAATTAAATTGTAAATATTTTTCGAGTTATAGACGAGTAAGGTTTATTTTTGAGCCATTTTAAATTGACAATTGTGAGTGTTGGAAGCGAGTCGATTCTTGTTTAGTGTCTGTAATTGATTCGCTTGAAATAATATTTGTAAAATTGCACCTTTAGAGTTGAAGCAAATCAGCAATCATTCAAATCAACAGAATCAAAGTTTGATTTTCAATCTTTCGTAAACTCTTCACTTAAAAATCGACTTAGATGACATTAAAGAAAAAATACTTTGAATTTATTTAATGCAAAGAACAAACCCAGTTTTCATGACTGCAAAAGGCAATGGAACATTTTCTGCTCCATACCATAGTTTTGCTCTATAGATTGCCTGCGATCTAAAAAGGTGACTATTATCATTCAGTTCAATAATTTTTTTTGTCATTGCTAGATTATTCCTGCTTTTGCGACTGATCAAAATGTTCCACAAATACATATAAGAGTATCATCAGAGCTACTCAAACCTTCATCGACTCTAAACTAATTTTCACCGATCTTTCTCGTTATTAACAAATATCGCCGATCTTTATTTACATATCTTACGCCAGTCACTCCAACTTTGCCAGTCACTCCAACTTTACAACGATATTTAGAGTTTTGTAACTAGGCTCCTTACAAGAATTTTACTTGACACTTTCCGAACTTTACAAATGATTGGCGATCTCCACTGACCTTTATAGAACCAACGTTTATCGATCTTTGCCAACTTCAGATTTTCTCCAAATATTAAACGACTTTTTCTGGAAATATTATTTTTTTAGCATACAGCAGCAAAAGCCTTAGATAATGAAATTATTTAAACGCAACCTTTTCACAAAAATAATTTGCACAGCAAAATATTTGATTTTTTTAATATTTTTTCTAAAAGGAAATTTTGTGACGTCGGAATAATTTTATAATGTGTTTTTATACCCTTTTTTATTTAGTTACTATGTCCGATGGGTTGTCATAAAATCGGCACCCCTCTCTGACGAATCTTTGCATACTGTAAGTCAATTTGAAACTATACCTAAGCAATTTTCAATAATTAGGTGAATGCAAGAAACTGAAAGTTGTCTGGTTATTGTAATATGCTTACTTGCTTTTTTGTTGGACATTCAGTTTGGAGTTCTTAAAGGCAAAGTTCGCAAAGTATGCATGCAAAATATTACTTAAAACCCACATTTTTATTCCCTTAAAAAAAGCCAACCAAGTCAGTGCGTTTATGGTGATTTATACCCCTATTACGGTTCGCGAGTCGAACGTTCGACTCGTCTCGAACGATCAGGCGAATATTTCAGGTCGAGCGATTACCGTTCGCGAACTACTTTGTTCGCCTGAAATTCACTACTGCCTTAACTACAAATTCACACTACCCTAACCACAGTAAGAAATATGTGACAAACGTCAAGTGAAATTAGTTAAATTCAAAACAATTATTTGTTTACAATTAGAATTAAACCTTTAAGAATAATAAAAATCATATTTAAAATATATAAGTAGTGTCCAAACGGTTTACATGTTTATATGGACTGTTTCAAAAAGATAAGTGGAATAATTAGAATACGCGGATAAATTGGAAACAGCTGCTTACGCCACTTTTTCCAACGTTCGATTGTGGGTGCAATAGTTTAAACAATACATATATCTATTAGTTGAAACATGTCTTTAATTGAGCATTTGAGTGAATATATGTATGTGATATATATTCGTGCAAAGGTAAAAAAAATTCCAATATTCCATTTGCTTTCTTCTTCGACGAGACATATGAACAATGCTATTGAGTTGAGCAAACTGAAGAATGCCAATTGTTCCTAATTTCACTATTGTTATTGGTTGTAACTGTATTTTTTCGAGTTTCAACATAATAAAAAGTAATAATTCAAGTTCATCAATACAAAAATGTGTTTTCTTTCGATATTTCCACAGTTCGTACGCTCAGTCACCAAATAATTTCATTCGCCTGGATTTGACACAAGAAATAGAAATTTAGTCGAACGTTCGCCAACGGTAATACAGTGAAATCGAAATTCGCCAAGCTTCTGACATTTGAGTCGAATGTCATCTGGGCGATTCGCGAACGATAATACGAAAATGTAACTCAGGCGAACTTTTTCGTTCGACTCGCGAACCGTAATAGGGGTATTAAGTACACTTCGTTTGATCAAGTGTGGCGCACTTTGCATCATATCGTAGCTCCTATCCTGTCGAGGCATTATCGAAGACCTCAAAAGGGTTGAATTCCATAAATAAATCCCAAATAAATAACCAGGAAAAAATATTAAAATCAACTTATCCTGCTGCTGTTGCAGTAAACTTGAATTTTACTGAGCTACACGAGGCTACCGCATGTTATTGAACTCCCCACTCATTCCTGCCTTATTATTAAATATTTATTTTATTTTTTGCGATAAACTTTGTAATCATATCAAAAAAAAAACTAATGTGAATTACATAAGTGTGATAGATTTTGTGGTATGTAAAAAACAGCACAAAAAAGGATTATTGCAAATTTTACACTTTGGTTTATTATTCAACTTTTCTTTTTCCTGGATAGCAATTTATATGTTCGCATACTTGCATTGATTAGTTTTGACTTAAAATCAAATGTGAAAATCAAAAATAGTTTGCTTTAGTGCAAAACATAAGCAATGTATCCTCAAAAATTTGTGGCTAAGTTTAAAATTTGGGAACATTGCACAAGAAAGTTAAAATGCAATAAAGTCTCAATAATTCGAACATCTATAATTCGAAAACCTTTATAAATAGAAGCATTCGCACAGTCTCCTACCTTGTAAAGAAAACCTATACATTTTGGTAGTCTCGTTAACTCGAAATTATTTTCATGCAAAACGACATGGAAATTCGAAAATGATGGCTTCGAAGTCAAGTTTAGTTCTTTTTCTTCAGCAACCGTTGGTTAAAAGTGGACGTGACGAAAGTGAACAACATTTTTTTCCTGCAACCTCCGTAATTCGAAACTTTCTTCTGTTCCCAGGAAATTCGATTCATCGAGAGTTTACTGTAATAATCCCAAGTGCAAAATTTGCAGTGTCTTGGATTATTTTTTTGTGCGAGTTTTTAATAAAATTTAACATCCGCGAGAATATTTTTCTTTACGATGATGTATTCTTGTGCTCAGTCATGGCGGTTGAATGCACATCCATTGGGAGGTAATTTAACTGCCTTCCTGCTGCGTGAGTGTGTGAGAATGATGTTTAACACTGTGGGTGGGTTGAAGTCTTTAAGGAATACCAGTCTCAATGTCCTGCCGAACTTTCCGTTGTTTACGTTAAGTTTCCTGCTGGAACCCTTTCTCACTGATTGAGGTTCAGCCTTTTGAAAAGGCTTTATAATAAAGGTGCATACTTCTAAGCGTATGGATGACAACAAAGATGAGCAAGGTCATTAAACCACTTCTGTTTTTGTTTTGGTAAGCCAACAGGAATTGAGATCTGCACAGATGAAACCACAACTCACCACCACACACAGCATGTATAAAGATGCTGCCAGATCTTGGTCGAATTCCGGTTTTTGAATGAAACAATTTTGGTGAAACCACCAGTCAACTTTGTTTACTTCTGTTATGACTAATCTACAGTAAACAGTGGTTATAAACATGCCAACGAAAAAATGCCGGTCATTGAGCCCAACTTGCAGCTATACCGATTTCAGCAGTGAACTCTAACCTGCGATCTTTGACCCGCTTAAATCCAACGGAAAACAGTCGACAGTGCAATGTGCCAAAAAATTGCACAACTTGCAGTACTCTCCGGTGCAGTGTCAATGTCAATTTGCGGTTGTGCTAAACTCCATGCCATTTTTTTTTTGTTTCATTGTTTTGGTTCCATTAAAACAGCGAAATAATTACAAGCGTCATTGCACTCAAACTTGGAAACTCGTACTTGTGTCTGAGTCTGTCTGTATCTGTTATGTAATATTTGTGTTCGTTCTCGTTCCGGTCGAACATATTTGCCGCATATATCTACACCCGAAAGAAGACGAGTTAGATGGGAAAAAGGTTCTAGCTTGGAATTTTGAGTCGCAAACTGCACAGTTTAAGAGCGACTTGCATATTGTGGAGTCGGAAACAAGAAAAACAAGTTCGCGTGGGGGGCTTGTGCGACGCAGCTGATTTTTGGATGTGATCACAAAGAATTTCGCTGAGCATTTCATTGCAGAAAAAAGGTTACAACGCATGTTTCTAAATTCGTTTCAAAGTCTGCTGTTACTCATCGAAGTCAAATGGCAAGCAATGATCGTGACCAAGATCGTCGATGTGTTCGGTTGAATAAAAAACGTTATTTCATTTACAACAACTATTTCCCAGTCGAACAATTATTGTATGTAAAAATAACAAACTTACTTAGCTCACATGTGTCCTATTTCTTTATTTTTGACGAATTCTCAATAAGCCCATTTGCAAAAGAGAACCGTGCTACATCAATCTCCATTTACTGCAAAAAGGAAAACAAAATAGTGCGCCCAGGAGTGGTGTGACGACACGACTGGCGACTTGCCCATTTCAAAGAAAGCTCAAAAATTTTTCAAATTTTCATTTAGTTTTCATCTTTTCGAGCATCATTAAAAAGCAGTTAAATCATTTCTGTGGAAGATTTATAACTCCGAACTCAAAGTGAAGAGAATTTCCCACAAAACGGAATTTGATTGAGAAACTTATGGAGATTGAAAGAATGGGATGGCACTCGCAGCTCATTCATCATCTTTAAGAGATTTATTGAGTAGCAGGACGAAATTCTGCTGCAGGACCAGACTAATCTGGACTTGACAAACTTTCATAAACTTGAAATTAAGAGTCAAACACGGGCTAACGTCATGAGTCTCATTAGAGTGGGTTAAAAGGTATAGAAGAGCGGGAAAAAGGGAATTTTCTTTAACTTCTACATGTCAGAGTCATGAAGAAGACGTCTTATAATAATAATTTTAAAGGCAGACAATTTATACAAAGCCTCTCCTACAATATCGCACTGCCTGCTCATATTGACAAGCTGCGTATTTTTAGAGCAAAGGCAAGGTGCTCATTGCCGCACAGCAAAAAACTCATAAAACCTGGCTAAAAATCGAATTCTGAAGATGGTTATTATCTTAAATTTCTACTCATTTTCCATTGTAAACTATAGAGAGAACTAGAAATGTGTAATATTTTATCTGATTTGATTCCCAGGCGACACACTTTTCAAAAACTTGCCGATAGCAAAAGACAAGGATGCATACAAATAGTTAAAGTTGAAACTACTCAGAATAAGATAGTCAGATAACATTCCTGTGTAAGAAAATTGTCAAATTGTCAAATACAATGGAAGTTGAACCAAATAAAAAATTCTTTAAAACTAATATTCGATAGCTTATCCTTTCTTTTCTTTACATGTTCTGTAAGTGCTAAACTCTTGCTGCTGTTCTTGGTACTAAATACCACCTGCAGTCCACAAGTGCTTGGCAAATAGGAATAGGACAAATTTACTAGTTTGTTGCTGAGCCTTTTTTACGAATAACCATACAAAATTTTAAGTTCCTAACTTTAACGATTGATTTTACGCCAGGTTTTAGCGTTTCTGTCCAGTGTGAGTGGCCCCTGACATCAATAGACACTCCAAATATGAGATACATTTTTTTATAAAAACAAACGTAATAGTTGCAATTTGGCTATCTTAAAGTGCAGGTCAGTTCTCCGATAAACTCCAAGTAAAATGCGACTTGAAATAATAGATTAGATGTGCGCAATTAAGCTAAAAGAATTTTCGAAATAAAAAAATTAAGTTAAAAAGTGATATGCAGACAAACTGTCCTTTTGGGATTATTTTGGGTAAATCGTAAATATTTTCATTAACAAACTCATAAATTCCTGCGACGTGTGATCGTCAGTGACGTCGTTCTTTACTTGCCTTATTTGCTGCATGCATTCTATTTGCTCTATAATTATTTCATGAACAAAGAGTTACATTCCTTCTTCAAAATTTCAAAATAAATTATTATAGCTTCAAATACAGATATAGGTATTTTTGAATTTTTATCTAATCAAAGTCTGAAATACGACCTACCTTACCCCTTTTACGGGGGGTATCAAAACAAAAGAAATACCTCATGGAATCTAAATTCACCGCAGCATTTATACGCCAGACTAGAATTTGATAAATATACTCAATCTTCTGTTGATAATCGAAATAAGATTGCCGTGGGTGTTTTTTTTTTTTTTTCTTTTGTGAAAGGGCTAAGTGGACGAATGAGTTCACTTAGACACTTAAACATAACCTACGTCAGATGTCAATATCAAATCATGTTTTTGGAATGGCTGGCTACTGTGATTATGTTTAGGCTTCAATTAAGATAACCTTAGAGTTTTCTTACTAGAATAAGCTAAATTTTTCGAATTGAAAAGTAGTCATTAAAGTCAAAATGATGATGATGGTGTGCCATTGATGGAAAAATCCCAAGCTCAGGTTTTTTTAATGAGGTCGTTAACCCTAACCGATAAATGAACCAGAAATGAAAATATCGCCCAAAAAGTTCAAGAATCAACCCCACATCCTTTGAAAATCTCGATGTGATTAGCAGCAGAATAAAAAAAAATATTCTGCTTATTGCATGTTGTCAGTTAATAAATAATTGGAGATCACATCAAAATGTTTGCACAGAAACGATCGTAAATTATTTTGCCTCTGTTAAAAAATTGTGTTTATCAGTGACCCTGGTCCATACCAGGGACAAAGTAAGCCCATTGAACTGATGCTTGAATGCCTCATAAATGCAGCATTCGAAGCAGTGTAAAGCCATATTGTTCACTGCTTCGAGTAAACCAAAGAATATTATCAAGTTGATTGAAAAGAGAACCTGTATTGGGTTGCGGCAATGGTTCAGGTTCTTTTATCGATTTTTTTACCTTTACTCAGCATCAACTGTGCATTGCCCAAGAACCAGTCTGAAAGAATTTCCTTGTCGCTTCTACGTCTGCGGTGAAATGAAATTAGCAAAATTGATTTTCTCTACTTCATAGTCGGTGAATTGTGGTTTATTTATCCACCGATCATCTGCATTGCAATGTGAGGCAACTTATTTTTTCTTTTGACGGCAGATGGTGGTCATTGCCAATTAGCAGCAGTACGTTACCTAACTCGTCCTATTGTGGAGTGCTACATCTTTAAAGGGAATCATGTAGCAAACTCTGCTGAAGAGGAATATGGAACTGGAGTATAACATTTTTAGTTTAGTGGTTGAAAGATGTGTTTTGTTGAACAGGGAAACGTTGTTATGGAAAAATCTGAAAAATAAAAAGAATCATTGAAAGAGAAAACATTC
The DNA here is from genome assembly GCA_905187475.1 of Syritta pipiens. NCBI lineage: Eukaryota > Metazoa > Arthropoda > Insecta > Diptera > Syrphidae > Syritta > Syritta pipiens. Next base: position 70,863,664 of record LR994571.1, read on the forward strand.
TGCATGTTTGATGGCTAAAAATGATTTTTGTGAATCATATTTAGTTTAAGGAACAAAAGAAGTGTTATTTCTTACTCAAAGACAAGTTTGAAATATGAAAATATCACGCCCTAACCGCCAAATTGTCGTAAACGACATTTTAAGCAAAACTGAGATGATGCAGTTCAATAGTTCATTCGATTGCATATCTTTCTGCATTATTTGTTTTTAAATGCAGCATTTCAGTTAAAAACAACAAAGAAAACAGAATTTATCGTAAGCTAAGATAAAAAACAAACAAAGCCTCTCCTGTGAAATAATTTGACGATTAGGGAACAGCACAGAAAAGCTCATCCATCATCATCATAAATTTGCTGGATGTATCAGTATTAGTTAGTTCTAGCACTTGTTCATTTCGAATATCAATAAAATAAATTTTATAACAGCTAATGGAAATTTTTCAGATAATAGATAATACAGAAATGCAGTTTGCGCATTGCTATATTTTGTGTCATTAACAACTGTCAGTGATAGATTAGAAACATGTAGTCGTGTATGCGTAGAATTGAGAGAGTCGAAACAACACATCAAGTTTATCAAAAATATTTCCAAGCAATGAGTGGAGGCAGACATCAATAACTTAGCATCAGAAGAAAACTGCAGCAGAAACCATTCCAATTATTTCGATATAAATATGATAAACATGTTCAGAGTCAAAAGGTTTATTTACTATCTAAAAATTATAAAACGAACTATAACAATAGGTTCAACAACAAAGAGAATTAAACCGAAAGATAATTGAGGATACAAATAATCAAAACTACTTAATTTTTCAAGAGTCAACAAAAAAGTATGCACATTAATAAGACCCATATCTCGAATGATTCAAAACAAGTTTCTGGAATTGATATTGAAAATGTTGATACACACTGCCACCAAAAATTGTTATTATACAATAGACGTAATTAAGAAAAACTAACGGAAAGAATACTAGAACTACTTAGTTTTTTTTTAAGTCAAAAGCCCTGTTATCTTTTTGTATTGAAAAAAATATTGTTAGCAACACAGTATTGATTCTACTAACTATTTAATCTACCCGGCAAGTATTTTATACCTTTTATCCGCTGAAATTAACATCAACGTAATTTTTCTGGTAATCTTCCGTCTACGGACTTGCATATCAATCAGATTAAAGCCTGAGTTTTTTTTCAAAATCAAAATCAAATAAAGTTCATTTGTATGTATTTTGTATCACTACGGATTTCATTGATTGTATTTAATTTATTTATTTATTTTAAAGCATTTTATTTAAAGCATTTATTTTAAAGCATTTTTCCAGCTCAGGGAAAAAAAACCTTCATCAGAAATTCCCGAAAGTTAAACAGTCAAAACAAAACTATTCGATTTGATATCAGTATCAAATAAGTTCATTTTAATATATTTTTTTTATCAGGGTGGGTTAAGTGTAATAAAATAAGCAAAATATCGATGGTAATGGCTGCTGTTACTCTGTGTGATGATAGGACCAAGAGAAAATGTTCGGAGAAGGAGGTTAATGTTGGCTTTAAGTTTGAACTAACCAAAAATGCATTAAGTTAATATTAAATAAAAATACTTTATTAAAGTTTTGTGTTAATATACTTTCTGTTTTTTTGATAAATGTTCGGCCATCAATAAAAGCCTTTCTAAACGCAATCAAAAAAATCTTCCAGTGCGACCAGACAACCGCAATTCCGCCACTCTGAAGTTTTTATAATAAGGACAACATGAAAACCAAATCGGCCAAGACTGATTAGTAAACCTTAGCCAATTGAAATGCATATATGAGTGTGCATAGATAAGAGATTAAGAGCAATTGAACATGTCCTTTGTCCATAGAAAAACTTCCGTGTTTTTGTACTCAAAAACAACAATAACTTCAAAGCAAATAAAGAGTTTTTCAAATAAAAAGCATTTAGCTTTAGGAACAAAACACACACAATGTGTAAAGAAACTTCGAGGCAAAACTTCATCTTTTTTTTCTACACACGTTAGAAAAAATCATCTGGGGAGTTCTTCTCTGACTGTCTTAATTTTTCGGCTTCGTTCGAAAACGAAAACCACTTCTTTCGCATTAGGGGGCTTTACATTTATTGGAGACCTGCCCTACAAGCTAAGAATCCATTGTTACTAACTAAGATATCATTAACATAAGTAGTAGAATGACAAGAACTTGGTTTCGTTCATAGGCCAAGTAAAACGGATGCAGCTACTTTAGTGGCAAGCTGTTCTGCCACGGACGATGGGCTACACAGACTCTCCAAAACCACCACTCGGCGTAAACTTTATCCGCAAAAGGGTTTTTGGGGCAAATGACAGAGCTTGAACAGGATTTGTACGAAACGACGTCGGAGTACAGCACCGCAGACGACTTCATTTACTACACTTCTACACCATTTTATATCGAATATTACTTCTAATTCTGGGTTTGTCATTTTTTCGATAAAAAGACGGTTTACCAAAAGTTTTTAGAAACAGGAAATGGTATAAGTAGCTCCTAAAGAGAGTTTAAAGATGGTCAAATAGCCTTGAGAAAAGTAGGCTAATCTGTGACTGGGCCTAATCATCGATTCGTCGATTAGCGATACAAATGAGTCTTTAAGTTATTAAACACAGATGAAATACTAGCACCAGCGGCAGACTTTGATCTAAAACCTTATGACGAGTTTCCCATAACCTCAATTAAAGTCCGGACTCGAAACCAGTTTCGGTGCTTGCCTCGTAAGAGCTCATTACGAAGGGCCAGCTGTTGGAGCAGAAGTACATCATCATCCGTACAAATGTACATTAAGTTCCATGAGAATAAAAACCGAACTCATTAAAATAAATTCGCGGACACAAGCAATTAATCGACTTGCCTATTCCAGCCCACTCTAGCCCCATCGAGGTGCGCGTCATCGCGCCTAATCAGGTACCGATAAGCAGCTCCGCGAAGCAAATGTTTTGCTCGAAAGGCGAGCCACTCGTCTCACTGCTCCACGCGAATAGAGCAAAACAAAAAAAAAGTCGCCGTAAACGGGGCAAATCGGATTCAGAGACTGGTCGGGGCGATTGCCGCGGCAGTTGTGCTCGCGCCGCCATGGAGCTCATTTCGCTGACGCTGTGCGCGATTGTTATCGCGGTTTCTCTGACTCTTTACTTCATCCGAAGCAGACATGAGTACTGGAAAATGCGTGGAATCCCGCATGAGAAGCCGCATTTCTTACTGGGGATTTGGAAGGGCGTCCGTCGGACGGTCGGGTTGTACGAACTCTTCCCGGAAGTTTACCGCCGCCACAAGGGATCAGGTCCGTTCGCAGGATTCTACATGTTCATCTCACCAGCGGTGGTGCTGCTCGACCTGGACCTTATGAAGAACGTCCTCATTAAGGACTTCACCTTGTTCGAGGACCGCGGGGTGTACTACAACGAGCGGGACGACCCGCTGACAGCGCATCTCTTCGCCCTGGAAGGGAGCAAGTGGCGGGCGCTTCGTGGGAAGCTATCGCCTACATTCACCTCCGGGAAGATGAAGACCATGCAGCCGACCATGGTCACCGTCGCGGAGCAGCTGGTGCAGACACTCGACAGCGAGGTGCGGGTCAATCCCGACATCGAGGTGAGGGAAATCCTGGCCAGATTCACGACGGATGTCATCGGAACGTGTGCCTTCGGGATCGACTGCAACAGCCTGAAGGACCCCAATGCGGTGTTTAGGACTGTCGGGAGGAAGGTGTTTATGCAGAGCATGCCCAGCTGGTATATCATGTTCACGGAGCTGTTCCCGAAGGCGGCCAGGTTCCTGCGGCTGAAGCGAGTGTCGAAAGAGATCACGCAGTTCTTCACAAAGATCGTCCGAGAAACCGTGGAGTACCGGGAGAAGAACAACGTCCGCAGGAACGACTTCATGGATCTCCTGATTGACCTGAAGAATAACAAATCGATTCGTTCCGAGGACGGAGAGGTCCTCACGGCGCTGACCATGACCGAGATCATGACACAAGCATTCGTCTTTTTCGCCGCCGGGTTCGAGACGTCATCCACGACCATGGGATTCACTCTCTACGAGCTGGCCATGCATCAGGACATTCAGGACAAGCTCCGGGCCGAGATCAATGACGTCCTCACGAGGCATAAGGGCGAGATGAGCTACGAGGCCATCAAGGAGATGCAGTACCTCGACCAGGTGATCAATGGTAAGATCAAGACTCCATAAGATTGGAAGAACGTGTTTAAAATGTGCATCCTTTTTAGAGAGCCTCCGCATGTACTCGCCGGCGTCGCACTTGACCCGCAAGGCTAAGGCGTCGTACCCCACAAGCGACCCCCGGTACGTGATCCCTAAAGGATCCTTCACAATAATTCCTGTCTTCGGGATCCACCACGACCCGGAGTTCTTCCCGAAGCCGCACGTCTTCGACCCGGCCCGATTTAGTCCCGAGGAGGTCCAGAAACGTCACCCAATGACGTGGCTGCCGTTCGGCGATGGACCGAGGAACTGCATCGGCCTCCGGTTCGGCCGGATGCAGGCCAGTGTTGGGCTGGCGATGCTGATCAGGAACTTCCGGTTCTCGCAGACTGCTGACACTCCGGTGCCGATGACATTCGACAAGAAGTCACTAGTGCTGGCGTCATCAAAGGGAATCGTCCTGAAGGTTGAGAGGGCTTAAACGGGGGACTTATGCAATTGAGTGGAGAAAATAAAAACTAGTTAGTGTTACGTCGTTTGGATCATTATTGTTGATTTGTTTGGAATTTAATTGAATAAGTGATTGCAGATAAATTAGCAAGTCAGGTTTACCGCTGTGCAAGTGTTGGTAGAGAGTGTAGAGATGCACGAAGACGTAAGTTGTGTTGCGTTTTTTAAATCCCAAGTCAACGGGCAGACTAAATCGTCTATGACAGCCGATCGATACATTCACACCGCAAAGGCATCGGCGAAAAGTGCATACTCCTGGGCGCGATTGGGACTTAAAGGGCACATAATGCCCGACCAAAATGTGACTTTTTCTCTTTTTATGTGGAGTTATGTGTCTGCGTTCTTATTACCAAGACGCCTGATAAAACGATTATTTCTCCAAAGACACACGCTCCATGCCACACACCATTCGTTTCAGAAATGAATTAAAGAAATTTCTCAGCGCTATTCAAACGTAAAACGACTTCTTTCGTTCCGTGGAGGCATAAAACTGACTTTCTGTCGAGATTTCGACCGGGAAACAGCTGCCAGTATAAGAATAACCAATGATTTAAAAAAAAAACACTAGATGGCCTACACTTCAAAGTTGGACACTGATGCAACTGTGATTTGAACTTCTTCTCTCTTCGTATTCATTTTCAGAACTCATTAAGCATCACGAACAAAAATTTAGTTTGCCCTCTTAAATGAACCATAAAACAACAAAAAGAACTATAAATTCTCTTCTTTCACCGAAGAAATAATTACATTGACCTCGCGGTTCTATGCCGTAGAAACCCTGAAGCTCTCTTTTTCTCTAACCAGTTCTTTTTCCCAAAAATTGCTTTCCACTCACCTTAGTTAGCTTGTTAACCCACTTTAAGCCGGGAATGGCAAGATTGCTGACTCACACCGATCTTAGTCGCCTGCATCCAGCCGCAGCACGTTGCGCAGAAATGACACAAATTTCACCATTCGCCGGTTCAGTGTCAATGCCAATGTTTTGTTGTCCCAAACTCCACGGCGGTTGTGTTATTTTTTTTCTTGTTTTGGTTCCATTACAGCAGCGAAATGATTACAAGCGTCATTGCACTCAAACTGGAAACTCGTACTTGTATCTGAGTCTGTCTGTATCTGTTACGTAATATCTGTGTTCGTGCTCGTTCCGGTCGAACATGTTTGCCGCATATTCAACACGCGAGGGAGATGAAAAATAGATTGTAGCTTGGAATTTGGAGACATATACTGCACAGTTTGAGAGTGACTTGCAGATTGTGGAGTCGCAAACAAGAAAAACAAGTTTCTCGGGGGGGCTTGTGCGACGCAGCTGATTTATGGACGCGGCTATGTGATCCTTTTGTGACGATTAGAAAAAATTTTGTTACAATTTGTTTTTCAAGATAGATAGAAACTTCGGGGCGAGTGTTTCAGAAGTCTGCGGTTAATCGGTAAAATCGTAGGGCAGGTAACGACCATGACCAAGGTCATTGATGTCTCGGTTGAGTGAAGCAAAAATAAATCAAGTTCATGAAAGCTTTTTTTTTTATGTATAGATTGGTGTGCAGATTTACATGCACTGCGGTGTCGTTCCGAAGCTGTTGTTATTATGTGTACTGAAAAAAATAGTCCAACACTTGCCGTACACACACAACTTGTTAACAGATATCTTAAAAATTGTGTTGAAGCACATGAAATACATGATTTTGTAGTAAAAATTTAAAAGTCAGTATTATTTTTTTGTAAATTTTTATTTTTTTGTAAGCTTTTTTTTATTTTATTAGGAGTACAACTTTTTTTTGTTAAAAAAACCATTTATTTGAATATGAAAACAAAACTTGTGTATACTTTGACAGATGGAATTAACTAGATTTTTCGACGCTCTCTAACATACAATAGCTGTCACTGTCAAAAAAAATAGCGCGTGTGAATATATATGAAGTTAGTAACAATGCGCGTCTTTCAAGTTGTACACCTAATAATTCAATCAAAAACTCTATGACTATAAAACTATGAAACTATTATAAACTCTCTGCCTTGTTATTTGTTTCATTTTACTTGCGATTTAGATTTCGTTAGAAAGAGGATATGACCACAGCACCGACCGTTAATTGTTAAGAAGCGATTAACCACGAACCTTTTAAAAATTAATGACCGCTTACCCACCTTATTTTCTAAAATTTATTATAAAAATTTTTTAACAAAATGGGTTGGGTAGCGATTTTCAGTGGTACACAACTCGAATGAAAAGGTGAGAAAAACAAAACCGGAAGCTTCTAACTTGTTTCAAACACTCAAAATTTCCATTTAATCGGAAAACATTAATTTGCACGTAAAATAATTATTTCTTTCTTGTTAGAAGTTTTATTTTGGAAATTTAACAACAAATAAATGGACGATTTGATTGTAATATAATTTTTGCTTGTTTGTAAGTTGCACTAGGCGGACTTACGTTTCTATTGACAATGAAATGATGTCCAGATTTCCAAAGAAGTGTTACGTTCTGACAGATATCTGCACTCTTCTTATTTCCAACTGAACGAACACATATGGATAAAAGCTGAATAACAAGTTTTCTTGCTTAGTTAATATATGTATATAAATTAATAAAAAGAAAAAAATATTTGGCCGAACAGCCCATACAGGGCCAGAACCTAGCTTCTTCACGCCTCCACTGTGTTGTGCGCAATATATTTTGACACATGTGGAGGGAACCTACTGTTTAATGCCGGATCCGAACGGCGAATTGCGAAAGCTTTCCATGACAGAAGTACTCCAGGAGGACTGTCGGTCGTTCGCTGGAGGTGTTATGCCGAGCCGGATTCGAACCCAGGTACTCTCGCTTAACAGTCCGACGCACTTGCGATTAAGCTACAGCGCCCACATAATATACGTAATATATTAGATTGTCAAATATCTCCCTTCCGCCTTTTTGTCTTTTGAATTTTCCGGCTATGTACAAAACGCTACAGAGCTCTGTAGGGAGATGTTTGACAACCTAATATTTTGAATCTGATTTGGTCCAGGCTTCAGGCAGATGGTTAGTAAGTCTTTAGATTCATGATAATTGGACAACCTTTTTCATTGATTCCCAAATGAGCCCTTTCCTTGGCTTAAGGGAGTACTGCATTTGACTTTCCTTTCGTAGTTGACGTTGTTTTTGTTGAGGTTGCGTCGTATGCAGTGTAATTTAATTTAGGCACATTAAACTATGCCACACTTATCACGCCCGTCATAAAATTTCAACCTCCAACGATCGCCCATCACCTCACGGCGCAACTTAAACAAGAAAATTCTTATCTCAACCAAACATTGCTGAGGCAGAGCCTTAAATTAGAAAGCTCAAACAGAGGCACCTGTTTTTCCCAGAGAAAAAAAGTCATATCACTCTCCTGAATCATGCTGACTTGTAATTTAAACTTAATCAGATAGCCGCAGGTTGATTTTGGGTTTACGTTCGCGTACCCGCTCGGACGACGACGCATGACTCAGCGGCGTCTGATGTCGATCGAGTAAATAGTAATGAGTAGGGCGTGGAAATGTACTTGAAGTTTGTTAGGGGAGTGTAAATTGTTAGGCTAGGTTATGACAATGTTCTCAGAAGTACGATCATTGACCCGAGAGTGGGAGCTTTTGCTGCGACTTGAAGTTCTTTCACACTCCCTTACCCTTGCCTTAATTTGTTCTTCTCAATTTCACTCTTTGAAAACAAGTTTTTCTTCACTCTGCAGTTGAGACTGACGCAACAATACCTCATCGTGACATCGTTACTCACCGTCGTCCTTATCGTAACGATGTCCACGCCAGTAATGCACTTCAATGTCCTCGTGAACCGCATAGTTTTGTTGTTGCTTGCAAAAGGGATCCACGTTCACTGGCGAGCTGTTTACTGTCGTGAATTCTATACTCTCTCTCTTTCTTTACTCACCTCACTTGTCAGTAGTTTCGATTTATTTTTAAATTCGAATTTTTCGTCTGCGAATTCGTCCGAAAGGACGAGTGGTGTTGTTGACTTCTTTTTTTATTTTTCATTGGGGAGTCCTTCATGTTGACGTGGTGAAAGAAAGTGGAACGTTTCATTGTGGCGCATATTTTCAATTTAATCGAGAAGAAAAAACGCCATGCGACCTCCGATTTTGAGATGGATTTTTTTTCCCAGAAAAATATTTACAATTACTTAACTGACGCTTTGAATGGAACCACTTTGGGTGGAAGTTAACGGTTAGAGAAAAAAAGAAATGGATTTTGTTGTGACTTGTTGTGGAGAATGAAGGACTTTTAGGAATTGTCAGCAGGGTCACGGAAAGCAACAACGAAGACTATCGATCTGTGTTTAATTTGAAATTAGTTTTGGTTGAATGAGTTTCCACTGCAAAAATCACTTGAATGTTAGTCGTACTGTTTTTTTTTAACAACATCATCGTCTTTCCCTATTAAGGGCTCAAAGTTTTCACAAACTGTGCTTGGGTTGCAGAATCCTTAGTCGCTCAGTCGTTCAGTCACTCTCTCACTCTATCACTTATCCGCTTTGTCGTTCATTTCCGCAATCACACAGTTACTCAGTGGCTCAGTTGCTCAGTCGCTCAGTTACTCAGTCATTCAGTAACTCAGTGACTCAATCATTCAGTCTCTGAGTTACTTAGTCAGTCAGTACTCAGTCGTCAGTTATTTGCTCTCAGCTGTCTGTTGTTCATCGGTATTTGTCGGTTTTATTAGTCGCTCAGTCGTTTTGTCACTTAATAGTCAGTCATACAGTCACTTTTTCTTGGTTGTCAGTTGGCTGTCGCTTATCATTAGTCATCCGTGTTGACAGCAGAACACAACACCTCTCTTTTTGTCCGACTTCCCTCAAAGCTTTCTTCAACTGTCATAAAATGTCTTGTCGACATCTCAATCATCCGCGCTAAGCTATTAATTATTGTAATGCGCAAAAATCATCCCCTGCAATTTAATTTCTGTTCTTTTCCCCCAGCTGACAAACAAACAAACTATTTACACGTGTAGAACACCACAAAAACAAACACAACTCACACCCGCAAGTATCCACTTATCTAGAGATTGTGGGTTGTGCGAGTCATGCAGACGACGCGGCGAGCTTTCACATCGACACAAATAAATGGGACGGTCTGAGAGATTCTGGTCTTAGTCTAGTTTTGAGTGTGCTACAGTCAGTTGCCACCCAGCATGGAGCTAATCTACATTGTTCTTTACGCCGTGATAGCGGCGGTATCCGTCGCCCTGTATCTGATCCGCGATCGAATGACGCATTGGAAGCAGCGTGGTGTCCCACACGACGAGCCCGCGTTTTTCTTCGGCAACATGAGCGGCGTTTCGCGTACTCGTCACTTCAGCGTCCCGATTCGCGAGCTCTACAACAAATACAAGCACGTGGCACCGATTTGCGGGCTCTACATGTTCCTGCGTCCTGCCGTCATCGTCCTGGACCTCGATCTGGTGAAGCGGGTGCTTATCAAGGACTTCAATAACTTCGTCGACCGCGGCGTGTACCACAATGAGAAGGACGACCCGCTGACGGGGCATTTATTCGCTTTGGACGGCAGCAAGTGGCGCCAGCTGCGCACGAAGCTCTCGCCCACCTTCACCTCGGGCAAGATGAAGTTCATGTTCCCCACCGTGGTGGATGTCGGCCATCGGTTCATTGACGTGTTCAGCGAGATGGTGGGTCCGAGTGCCGTGGTGGAAATCAAAGAGGTCCTCGCACGCTTCACCACAGATGTGATCGGCACCTGTGCTTTCGGGATTGAGTGCAACAGCCTCAAGGATCCCAACGCGGAGTTCCGCATCGTCGGCCAAAAGTTCTTTAACGAGCCGCGTCACAATGCGCTCATCAACGCCTTGATCAGGAGTGTCCCGGACATTTCCCGTGCGTTGGGCTGCCGCATTATCTCCGACGACGTGCACAACTTCTTCATGAAGGCCGTACGCGAGACCGTCGAGCACCGGGAGAAGAACAATATCGTGCGAAACGACTTCATGAACATGCTGATCGAGCTGAAGAACAACAAGTCGATCGTGACGGAGAGCGGCGAGGTGATCAGCGGTCTTACGATGGAGCAGCTGGCGGCGCAGGCGTTTGTCTTCTACTTGGGCGGCTTCGAGACGTCGTCGACAACCATGGGATTCGCGCTGTACGAGCTGGCGCAGAACCAGGAGGTCCAGGAAAAGCTTCGGAAGGAGGTGAACGAGGTCCTGGAGAAGCACAACGGTGTGCTGAGCTACGAAAGCATGAAGGACATGCACTACATGGATCAGGTCATTTTCGGTGAGTCCGGTTACACGAGAGTCTGAAATAAGGGTCTTATGATTGATCTTCTTTAGAAACCTTGAGGAAATACCCGATTGTGTTCATTCTAAACCGCCAGGCGAAGGAGGATTACGCGATTCCGGACTCAAAGTACAAAATCGAGAAGGGCACGATGGTCGTGATCCCGGCGGACGCGATCCACCACGACCCGGAGATCTACCCGGATCCCGAGACCTTCGATCCTGATCGGTTCACTCCTGAGGAGAAGGAGAAGCGCGACCCCATCGCTTGGCTACCGTTCGGCGATGGGCCAAGGAATTGCATCGGCCTGAGGTTTGGAAAGATGCAGACACGCATCGGACTGAGTTTGCTGCTGAAGAACTTCAGGTTCCGGCTCGGTGATCAAATGAAGGTCCCATTGAAGCTCGACGTGAAGGGATTCATTCTGTCGGCCGAGGGCGGAATCCACTTGAAGGCGGAGAGGATCTAATTTATTTTTGTTGATATTTTTATATTAAACATTTTTTTTATCCAAATTGAATGAGGAGTACATTTTGTGACCTTTTGGTGTGCATCGATTTTAAGATTTTTACTTGTGTGTTAATCTTTCAGAATTTTCTGTGAAATTTCGGAATTTCTTTTTTTGGGCAGCTATTTTTTTCATTACGCAAGGCGACACGTTCTTAAAAAAACAAAACATTCCTAAATTCTACTACGATAAGCTGATAAGCTATTAACGCGAAATCATTCCTGCAAACTATTGCTTTGTTACTAATCCAAAAATTGACTAAAAAATTAAGTGAAATTTCATTTAAATTCAGACTTTTCAGCAAATTTTCTGACTGCAATCAAACATTTTTCTGAATTCAAAATTCAAAACGCCACAACGTCTTTCAATTATTGTATTTTCTGCGATGTTATTTTGAAACTTTAAGCTGATCATCTTCTGAATAATCACTGTTAATTGCATCATGCAAAGGCCGATTGATAGGATAGAAAAGTTTAGCTTGAAAGTTAATGCAAGATGTGAAATGCAAATAATGAAAATGTCGATATTTTTATCTTTTCCTTCATTGTAATTTGTGATTCAAAAGGCTTCTTTATTGTACGTCGTGTTTCAAAGATACCAGTGTGACCTAACCGAACGGTTTCAGTTAAATTTAGCTCTAGTAATTAGTCTTAAGAAAACCAATGGAGCAAAACTGCTTACAAAAGCAGCCAAAGCTTACACGAAACAAAATAAAGGTGTAAAGCCTAATGTATCAAATTACTTAAATATTTTTAAAGTAGCTATATTAATTAAGCTTTGTAATATTTACCTCAATAAACCTCAAACTTCAACTTCAGCGTGCCCTAAGCGGGGCTTTCTAGCAGCCTTTAAGAATTCGTTTGAAATCTTTCTGAATAGCAGAGATATATCAGCCAAGAGGTATGCAAACGTTTTTTTCTTCAATCTGTAACTTCGCATATGAATGTCTAAACACTAAAGAAGGAATGTTTTAAAATTTAGCTAGCACACAGAGTGGTCTAAACTGTATCACAGAGTCAAATTCGAGGAGGGAAATCGCCTCAGCGATCATCAGACCAAAGAACTGAGATCTGATTTCCTTTTCAAACTTCTCCTTTATAAAGTTGTCTTATTTCCTACATTAGTATACGCCTCTCCTTGTTGGAGTAAATGCGCTGAAGTTTACCTAAAAGCTGTCAACATAAAATCTTGAAAACTATTCAAAATTTTCTAAAATTTCAACAATTAAATCCAAAATTTCATTTTCTTCCTTAAATTTTGAGAGCAAACTGTTAAATCACGAAAACGCGCTTATAAATTTCCTGTTTATCTCAAACGAAGTTAACGATTAATTAGTTTTAAGAAAATTGTTTCGAACGAAGTTAACGATTAATTAGGTTTAAGAAAATTATTTCTAATCATTCTTTTTATTTTTCTTCTATTTATTTCTGTTCTATTAACATATCCATTGAGTTTTTTGATATTTTTTCTTATAACTATAATACACTCCTATCTGAGCGCTTGTTTTTTGTTACAAATAAAATCTTTAGTTCAAAGAATTTATTGTAATTCTAATCTCTACATAAGAATTATCCTACTTTGTAACACGATTTGCTTTCAAGCTGTGCTTTTAAGGATCGGTCTGCAACGCGACCCCATTAGTGAAACATGCGGCCAAGAAGAAGATGATGATGATGATGACACAATTGTGCACCTTGATATATTCTTTAAAATTACATTTGGACCTAGGGTTTTTTCTAGAACTAACACGTCTAAATATCTTTCATAGCAGAGAATAGTTAGATTTTTTGTATTTGAAGTAGTTTTATAATTTATTTCCATTTAATACTTTCAAAAACTTCCTTTTACAATAATTTAGAGCCAACGACAATTAGGTTAACCAAAAATGTAGGAAGTAGTGTAGTGTAGGGGATGGCGGCGAAATGCCAATCACATAGACCACCGTCACAGAGATGGCAAAAATGAAGGAAAGAATTTTTCAATCATTAACTGATTCGTTAACAGAGTGTTTGGCATGCATTCAAGAAAACCTAAGTTGCATCTGTATTGTAAGCACTCTACAAACGACATTAAATGTCTAGACTAAGGAAAGACCCGAAGATACATCAATCATATCATCTCTTACCACTTACTTCTTCTTCATTTAAAACCAAAGCCTTGTCAATAAATTGTCTTCAATGCCTCTCTTCAGAATCACTGAATACTCAAGGTAGTTTCAATTTCCTCCGGATCATCCAACTCTCGATTAATATTCCTTCCCGGACCAATCTCGACTTAACAAGTTTACAATTCGCCCAACAGATTACCATGAATCATTTGGCCAAAATCAAAAACCAATTTCCAGGATCATTAATGTCCTCAATAAGAAAACAAGTTCGAAGCAAATCAAAGGACTATTCTTGCTCGTTACTCGTCTTATGAGGAAACAAATGAAGGCGATTCGCAATTGCATGACAAAGGGCCATCTGAGTGAATGCACTCCGACGATAATCGTCTTTGTTTGTGGTGCATCAGTACTTGAAGCCCTTGAATGTATCTGGAAGATGATAAAGCCCGGAATTCAGTTTGTTGATTGCTCTGATGGAATGCATGCGGGGGATTAGGTGTTACTTGAGACTTGATGGCGGGTCTTGGTAGGTTATCAGACACTCGTAGCTCAAGTCCATTGGAAGAATGTTAATTGTGTCCACGACGTGTTAATGACACAGTGACGAGGGCTTTAATGAGAAAATAGATTATTGAATGAGTATGTGGGAAAATAAAATATACCCACAGCGGGTTGCTTGGCCTGACTGCCCTATTGCGTATTTATTGTAGTGCATTCTAATCAACGCCGTTTTTAATCCGACGATAGGTTTGTTGGAACGAGATACAATTTATAACTAAAAGCTTAACATAAGAACTCATGCGCTTATTAAGAACTCACTGTATTATTTTGAATTATCTTTCAATGGATTTTTTTAAGACTTCAGTTGTCCTCTGACACCAGAAGGCGCCACGAATTGAAAGACTTTTTACTACTACTACTACTATTTCAACGCATACTCTACAGAATTTCGCTTTTGGAAGAAAATTATAGGTGATCTTTAAAAGCATGTGAAATTGAACTCATTTTTAACACAACGCGGAGTTTTTGTCAAGCTCTAGACAAGTCTTTATTTCGCGTTTTCAAAGGCAAGACCTTTTTTTTTTTACAGAATTGATCATCGAAGATAAGATACCCGAAGAAGAAAAAAAAAAAAAATTACACTGTTGTTCAGAATAATACTGAGTCGTGATTTATTCAGATTATGTCAGCTAAAGCCGTCTTCCAACGTTGACGGTCCCGGCCAAGCTGTCTTAGTCTCTGTACTGGTTCGGTTTTCCTCTTTTCCTCAAACCAGGAGGCTCGGATCAGCCGGACCGTTTGTATCCACGCTCGACGTGGTCGAGCCATAGCTTAAATTCAAATTGAATTCAATTGAATTAAATTTCAGTAAAACGCATGCAGTGAAATTTATAATTGATTTTATTTTATGTTTGCCTTACACTAATGGAAAAAAGTATTGGCACACATGCGATTCTCAAAAATACATGTCGTAAGTCTTAAAAGCAACGGTGGCTATTTTAGGTTTAGATTTTCCTGAAAGGTAAATCTTGTTCCTTTCTATTCTTTAAAAAAAAAATAATAAGCAACAAATTTCCATTTATTTTTTCAAGATTATCGCACTTTGAATGTCTTTTTCATTCTTCCTAGTAATTTGCGGTCAAAACGGTTTTGGATTTCTGTTTCTAAAACATTAGACTATGTTCTCAAAAAACCAAAAAAATCGGAGGTAAGTACTATTCGGAGCTCCACCCCTCGTATTCACTTACAATTTGATTACTAGCGAACTGTGGTGCTTTTTTTGACAATTCAAAAATTACTAAGCCGCAAAACCGTTTGTTTGATGCAAACAAATAAGCGATAGCAGAAAGGAATTTTTTTAATTAAACTTTGAATAGGTATAAAATGTGTTATGGCGCGAGTATTTTTACAAAGCGCCACAGATCGTATCCAAACTAATCATGCATAGCGTCGTTTTGTAGGATATGTCAAGACCTTTCAAAGGATGTATTGCCAGATACGAGCTCTGTAGCGCTTTGTACATAGCCATAAAATTCAAAAGAAAAAAAGGCGGAAGGGAGATATTTGACAACCTAATATTAGGCAATGTTGTGATTATATTCTAAGGCAAGGTGAGCTTTTTATTTATTCGTCAAAGAAGGACGAAGTCCCCGATGGAAACTAAGATCCATAAATAAGAAAGCAAGAGAAAAAGATTCTTCATTAACCAACACTGGCCAATAAAACACAGCTAAACGATCCATCGGCCTCATCTCAGTCTTCTCTCATCATCTCTGTGAGTCATGTAACGTCAACAGTTCAGCTCACCCTCCTCTAAAGCACACACCCTCGAGACCTCAGCCACGCCCCTAAACTGAAAAAGACCTTTGAGTTCAGTCTCCAAGATTAGGTGGACTCCACTAAGTTTCACCATTTCAAGGGAAGGTTGCAAGCACATTGAGTCAACAAAACCCTACCCCACTGCCCATCGACTTGCGCTTCTCGTTGAAAACTTGTTCGACCAGCACAAAGCTTTCGCTGAGAGCGCTAATCGCGACGCGATATCTTTCACCACAACACGCACTCAACCAGCCGCCGTGTGGTGAAATTAATAACAACTGCGATCGATAAAACAGCTCAGTTCACCAACGCCCTTCAAACGCGCGGTTGACCACAACAGCACCGCGCTCCAACGTATTCAATCAGCTTACACAATGAGCTGGCTTACCGTGCTTTTTTACGTCGCCATTGCCGTCGTCTCGGTGGTGTTTCTCTTCCTAAAGAACAATTTCTCGTACTGGAAACGTCGCGGAATACCGCACGATAAGCCGTCGCTCCTACAGGGCAATATCAAGGGCGTCGAAAAAACTAAACACATCCGTGACATCTTGAAGGAGCATTACGACAAATACAAGGGTTCCGGGCCGTTCGCCGGCTTCTACTTGTTCCTCATCCGCTCGGTTTTAGTCCTCGACCTGGACCTCGTTAAGGACGTGCTGATCAAGGACTTCAACAACTTCACCGATCGCGGGATTTTCCACAATGACAAGGACGACCCCCTCACTGGTCATCTCTTCGCCCTGGACGGAGGCAAGTGGAAGAAGCTCCGGCACAAGCTCTCGCCGACCTTCACCTCCGGCAAGATGAAGATGATGTTCCCGACGGTGACGTCGGTGGGTAAGGAGCTTATTGAGACCTTTGACGCAGCGGTAAAGAAAAACTCCACCATCGAGATGAAGGACGTCCTGGCGAGGTTCACGACCGACGTCATCGGCACTTGCGCCTTCGGAATCGAGTGCAACAGTCTGCGGGACCCGCGAGCCGAGTTCCACATCATGGGCGCCAAAGCATTCACAGAGCATCGCCACTGCAAGATCATCGAGGGACTGATCTTCAGCTTCCCGGATTTTGCCCGAAAGCTGGGAATGAGGATCATCCACGAGGATATTCACCGGTTCTTCTTAAGTATCGTGCGGGAGACTGTACGGTTTCGGGAGGACAATAACGTCAAGCGCGACGATTTCATGAACCTGCTGCTGGATCTAAAGAACTCTGAGGATGGCATCACGGTTGATGAGTTGGCTGCCCAGGCGTTCGTCTTCTTCTTGGGCGGCTTTGAGACGTCGTCAACGACTATGGGCTTCGCACTGTATGAGCTCGCGGTTAACCAGGACATCCAGGATCGCTTGAGGAATGAGGTTAATAAGGTGTGCGCGGAACACGGCGGCGCCATGACCTACGAGTGCTTAGCCGAGATGCCGTACATGGAAATGGTGATGAGAGGTGAGTTGTGGTGAATTTCTCACTCCAAGTTCGACAGACCGGCTGTGGCGTCGCTTTTTCTATCCGATCGCGTCGCGAAGAGTGCAGTTTTTGTTATTGTGACGCGAACTTCTACTTATTAAGAACCGAGCTCGTGATGAGATCATAGTGGTTTGTGCACAGTTCGGATTTCAAGTGATCGAAAAACAAATAGAACGCTCCACCACGCCTTTGTGATCATTTTTGCCATGCGACTGCTTCTGTTGACGATGAGATTTCATATAAACAAACTTTTTGGATAGGCGACGCTGATCGTGCGGTTTTTCCGCATGTAGCTCATTTCAGCTAGGGTTGCTGATCGATCATTTCTCTACCATGGAAAGTAGAAAAACATTTTTCACTGTGATTTTGTGAGTGTTTACAATTTTTGTGGCCTTTTTCGATGGGATGGATCCATTCTGACAACTGTGATCATACGTTGAGATCATCATGACCCCTTGTGGGATCTTCACATTGAATTTAGATCTGCCTTGATTGTTTCAGGCTGTCATAGAGTTTAAGTTGATTGAAGTTTTTGGTGGAAGATTTGATTCCAGAGTCGATCAATCGATTAACAAACCTTTAAACTCTTGCCGCTAATGAACAATTTACTATGAAAGTTGTCTGAGGCCCACACCACTAGAATCCACTTCACACGTTCTGTTTCTTTGCCATTTTTCCAATCTCGCTAATCAAAACAAACTTTGTCTTAAAAAAAACCGTTTCGGGACTGTACAGAAGATTGAGATTATAATGATTAACTAGAAATATAATTCTATATTTGAGTCGAGCCATCACTGATAAACCTTTTTTTGTCCGTTTCCAGAAACGCTTCGAAAGTACTCTGTCCTCGTAAACCTCATCCGCAAGGCTGAAAACGACTACGTCACCTCTGATCCGAAATACGTCATCCCCAAGGGCGCATTTGTCATCATCCCAGTTGATTCCATTCACCGCGACCCAGAGATCTACCCCGATCCGGACAAATTCGATCCTGAGCGTTTCAGCCCCGAGGAAATGCAAAAGCGTCACCCTGTCGCCTGGTTGCCTTTCGGTGACGGCCCAAGAAATTGCATTGGCCTCCGCTTCGGTAAAATGCAAACCTACGTCGGCCTCGGCATGCTGCTGAAGAACTTCAGATTCAAACTATCGGAAAAAACTCCCGTCCCGCTGGTGATTGACGTCAAGAGCCAACTGCTCGCCGCAAAAGGCGGCCTTTTCCTGAAGGTCGAACGCATTTAGAAAATAAGCTAAAAATAAACTCTCTTCGTTTGTAAATAAATCTGAATTGTTTGTTTGCAATTCGTATATTGTTGGTCAGTGCTCAGCATTGTCTTGGTTAATTTTGTGTTTTAGGCTATCCCCAGTGCTGTGGAGGGGTGTAAGTTTACAGTAAACCACTCAACGAGTTCCGCCTGAACGAAGTTCAACTACTAGGTGATTACCAGGAGTCTTTTAAAAACGCTTTCAATCATTCTGCGGAACATGTCCAAGTGATTTCTGATTAGATTAGATAAACAACACAAACGACGACGCGAAAAAACAAAAACAAAGCAGCGTATTTGTTTGTGTAATGCACCCGGTGTGAGCTTGGCGATTAGCGCCGGACTCTCTAATTATCTTTTAAAAAAAAAGTGTGTTTATTAGATAAATAAACTAGGAGAGGGTGATAAGTGAAATACCGGCTGTAAAGCATTGAAGCGTAATCAAATGAGGGTGGTTGCCTTTTCTATCTGTTTGCTGTCTGCAAATTCAATTACAAAACCGACATACTTTCCAAACATTTGAGAGCCCAACACATGATTTTGTTTTTGCTTCTAACTTTTTGTGGATTGTTGACTTCCAAGTGCATCTTGTTGTTCGTTTTCAGAAACTATTTACGAAAATCACGTTGACGATGTGTAGAAACGAAAGCAGCATTCTATGAAAATTAAATTCCGTATTCTAAGTTTTTTTCTTCCACAGTTGTCGCTATAAAATGATTATTCATTGTTTCGTCAGTTGTTCGCCTTAGATATGTTTATTTGAGAAAACAAACAAGTAAGATGTTTCGTTTAAAAAAAAAGATAATAGTTGTAGCAACGACAGACTAGAATTACATTTCAAAAAAAAAAAAAACACAAAAAAAAGAATTTCACATGCTTCATAACTATATCACCACTTCAATTTTAATAAGGCCAAATAATGTTGACCTGCTGAAAACGCAGAAAAGAAAAAGTTGAGTTTCAAAGACACCGATATATTCCTGGCTATTAACCCTAGTGGATGCAAAGGATATAATGGTATTGCTCCCTTTGGAAAACCTGTCTCACACTATGAAACTTTCACCGCCCAATTTTTTTCGTTGGAGGACAGTACAGTGGTGTGTTCGTTATGAAACGGCGTGTACATCAGAGTAACATAAAGAATATAGTTTGTAAAGCTATTCACTAAGTTGGCTAAAATATAGCAGAAAGTGTCTGATGTTTTTTTGTGTCTGGCGTTTTTTGTGTCTGACTTCATATGCTTATGTGCATACAAAGCCCTATTCACCCTACAAAACTAATATAATCACATGCTTTTATTCTGCATTAAAACGAAATAAACAGGAACACAATATTATAATTTTCAACAAACTACAAAAATGTTCATTAACTTTGCATTTTGGTCTCAAAAAAGTATTCGCTAACCCTCAAAATAGTTCAGTTCTAGGTTCTCTGAGCATATTATTGGACCTTTTTTTTTTTTAATATCAGATCTATTAGAATGAAATCAGACGGTTTTGAGACATACCAGATGTTATTTGCTATCATTCAGTACACCCATTCATTGCAGAGTGGTTCCACCGTAGGCCCGTTTGTACTAAAAACCTCTAGAATATGTTGGAAATATACCACGGTTAATAGATATGGAAAAAAAAATTGTTTCTAAACAGAAGCATTTTTGTTAGCCCGTACAGTGGCTTCATTTGAAATATTGTACTTGTCAAGTGAAAATCAAAAAAGAAACTCCATGTTTCTATGGCCTTTTTAACTTTTCTTCAAAGGCATCATCTATTCTATAAATATTATAAAACAAAGTCGAAAAAAATGTTTGGGGAGTTTAATCTCAGGAACTACTGAACGGATTTCCATGCGGTTTTCACCAGTAGTATTGTTGGGTATCTATTATGGGTATGGACTATATTTTATAGACATTTAGGCACAACAAGTTAACGGTATATTGAGATAAGTAAAAAAAGTCGAGAACTGGCAAACTTCTAAGGCGGGCGCTGTCTAAACAGTTAAAGATACGAAAAAATAATGTACTGGGAAATTGATCGTCTCAAAAAGTTCTAAAAAAAAGTCAGCGATGGCATATGTCTATCTTTTAAGGTAGACTCACAATAGCCATTTTTATGGTTCTGTAAAAATTCGAAAAGACAATCCGCCCTGTAATTTCCACACCGCTTTGTCAAAAAATCTGAAAAAATTACAAAAAATCGGCTTCCATGAGTAAATTAAAAAAAAACTAATTTCAGCATTCTAGCCCCAATACTTTTGGATCTTTTGGCCAAAAACGATAAAACGTGAATATGCAAATTTCAAAAATCTAAAAACGCAGTTTTATAGATCTTGGGGCCAGCACTAAGAAATAATAGCTATAAAAATATCGATTAGTTGGCGAAATCCGAGAAATCGCTGATTAAAAGATTTTTTTAATCTATAAAATTCTGGCTGAAATCGATGCGAGTCTCAGTGGTGTTTTCCATGTTCATTTCAACCCCTATTTGCTCAACTCAAATTTGCACACAGCTGGCATGACGATGATCGCGCGGAAACGGTGTTGTACGGATAGAGGCATATGAGATGTGAAAAATGGATATATGCATATATGTACGTGTATAGGTTTAAGTAAATGTACACATTAGAAATACAGGCAGCGATTAAAGAACGTGGTATTTTTTGTTGGAAAATGACAGCCAATGGGAAAATAACATGTCTGATGCGTGTTCTGTTCTACAGGAATATAACAAGGGTTTCATATTTTTTTTTTTTTTTGTTAAAATCTTCTTTATGTTACGTTTTTAAGGTAAACTTCCAATACACGCGCTCGTCTGCTCTCTCTTTCTTGCATAGGTAAACAACAATAAGGGCAACCACTTGCGCTTTTCTCCGACGTGTTTGCACTACAAAAATCAACACGATATGAATGTTCGCGAAATGTGTTCATCGTCTAGGACCACTATGGGTGAGTCAGATAATGCGAGTTTGCGTACAGCAAGCACAAGTTGCGAGGAGTACAAGCGTACAAGCACAAGTTGCGAGGAGACATTTTTTTGTCTATTTTTCAGCCAAAGAAATAAAATTCGACTTAGAGGTATTGAAAGTAGACTAAGGCTGAAAAGAATGTATTCGGGTTAGAGGGATTTGAGACTTTAAGGGAGTTCGACTTAGAGGATGGTTTTTGTATGGGAGATTGAGAGGAATGCCAAAATATGGACGTTCGACTTAGAGGAATTCGACTGTATGTTCTGTGGAATTTTATTTCAAGTAAATAGAGAAATAACCTCTCTTTGGCAAATTTAAAAAAAAAATTAAATTCCTGGCCTTATTATTATATGCAGAATACATGCGAGAAAAAACAATGATCATAACTGACTTATTGAAGCGATTCAAAACGAGTGTCTTTTGAAAAGGGGAAAACATCATTTATGATTTAACTATGTTATTAGTCTACAATAACAAGGGGAACATTTTCTTTTTGAATGCTACTGGAGGCAGCGGGAAGACTGCTTTTGCTGTGGCATCGTCTGGAATTAGACGCACACTTTTAGATGGTGGATGAACTGCTAACTTTGCTTTTAAACTTCCATTAAAATTTTGTAATGCCGATGTTTCAAGTGCTTGCAATGTTTCCAAGTAGAGTAATACTGGTAAATTGATAGGGGATTGCAGTTCAATAATTTGGCTTCAATGCTTCACAAAACGTCTAGCAAGACGCACTAAAGCAAAGTCTATGCTTTACTGCAAATAAAAAATCGTAACTTCAAACTAATATACATAAGTGTTGCATATGGAAGAAACAACACATAACTTTCCAATACTATGCTTGAAATGAAAGCACAAAAATTTGAAGCAAGAAATGGGAAGGAAAATTTCAGAAATATCTTTGTTTTGATGCCGAACATTTTAGAAATGATTGAGAAGATATATCCGGATATTGCAAACTTATCTACTAATTCATTTGGTTTGAGGAAGGGTTTTGTGGCAGACAAATAAGCAAGTCAACTAAGTTAATGATTTAATTCTTGCCAAATGTGATTCATCATCAAAAGTCTTTATTTAGTTGACCGCGCTTTAGATGTAGAAGAAGCGGTGCAGTACCCCAAATTATTTCTAAATTCATTAACACTTTCTGGTATTCCATTGCTGGAATACGAAACAACTTTAGATATATAGTGCTGCCTGCGCGAAGCCAGGACGGGTTGCTAGTCTACAATAAAGATGAAAATCATAGACCTTTGTTTTTAAGTTTTTCTTGTAGCAATAAACGTGCAAATGCCGTTGTTGTAGTACTTTGAAGGTGGGATTTAATAACATATTGAAACATATGTATTTTTTGTTTTGTGTTAAACTGTTAAATATGTTCCCCCCACGTCCCCCCAAAGAGTTTTATATTGCCAGAAAGGGTGTTTTTCCTACTTTTAGAAACACATTTAACTGCTTGCGGAAACTTTCGGATTCAGTTTTGAATGAGTGCTAAGTGATAGCACCTCTCATAATTACTCGTTGAAAAATAAACGTGGTATAATCTGAATAGTACAGTTTATTCATCGTGCAAATATTATTAACCATTCAGTTTTGCCAATTGGAGAACTGTCAGAGGAGGTTCAAACTAACTCGGCTAGACCCCACAAGAAAAATATCACGAGCAATCACAAACACGAATTTAATGGATCAATTACCATTAAATTCAGATCCACTTATAACAAGTATATTTAAAAAACTGAAAATGAAACATATTTCCACATTTTGAAGCAGTAAAATGGTTTTGGCCGCCTTTGTTCAGAAACGGAACTACCGTGCATTGGTTCTATTCATTTAAACGACTTCTAAGTCAAAGTTGTCGCGAATTTCACGTTTTTTCTTATATTTCGCTCCGCAATTTTTGGAGCTAAAAACGTTAAGGAAAACTAAAATCGGTGAAAGATAAGTTCAGTCCGCACCATTTGAATTTCTCATTGTAACTATTTCAACGTATAATCGAAGTCATTAAAGAATCTTGATTATGTTTTTTACTATTTCCCCCCACCGCTCTTTAAACAAAAAAACATTGAGAGGCTTTTTTTTAATTGAATTATCTAACAAAAGCGTCAAACGAAACACGTTGAAATTACTGCGCCTGTATTCGCCTTCGGCTGTAGTTTCAATTCAAATCAATTAACGTCCATTAAAAAAGAAAAAAATCACAAACAAACAACGAGCAAGATGTAGTGCTTAGCTTTTGAACCACTCACTAGGGGTAATTGGATGAGAACTGGTATCTGCCCCATGTGTGTCAGATAGAATTTTATTTCCCGAGTTATATGCTTCCTTTCGTAAAGTGGGGAGTGGGACTTCATTTAAAGAGGCACACGTCTTATACATGACACGCATTGGTTCTAATTTTTTGTATAAATTTCCGTGGAAGGTCGGAGGTGAACTTAACACACAATCAGTTTTGACAATTTTCTGATATTTATTCGATTTTGAATGAGTTCCAATACGATTTTGCATGGTTCCACATTCTCACACCCATGCGAAAGTACACATTTCCGAATCATAGAATTATCATCTTCGTTGAACCCTTTATGCCCCCAAATACGTTGCTATTTTTGCAACATCCTAAATCAGCCTAAAATTTGAGTCAATTTTCAATAAAAACGAGCTGTAGAAATATTTTTAGACCTCTCCTTCGCCCACGTGGCCTTTGGAATTGAATCTTCTACCTTCGCCTTCATCTCGTAAATCAAACGTCCAAAAAATCTCCTCCACCCACTGGCAACATTATCAAAATCAAAATCAAAATCAGAATCAGAATCTAATTAGATTTCGTCCTAAGCAATCGAACTCGCAGGGCGACAAAAATTTATCTAACAAATTCAATTGAAATCAAAGCTGACAAAAATATCCCGTCCATCGATGAAAAGAAACTGCTGGACGCTATCACCGACACAGTCCTCCCCCCTGATTTATGTGTCCGTCTAGCCTTTGACCCATTTTATATCCATCAAATTACTTGTTCCTTTATCCCCGTATCTTCATTTCATATCTCATCACTTTTATCCCTGCCGGCTACCGATGGGATAATCAATCTTCTGCTGCTGTGCGCCTCCGTCAGCACTACAGGTCCTCGAGGGTATCAATTTGCTCTACCATCCGCTCTAAGAGCCGGTGGAGGCGATTCTCTTATTATGATGATTACATCAAAATTGAATGCTTCCTTTCGGTGAACGGTCGGGTGGGTTTTTGTGTCCGAAAAGGACATTAGGAGGGATGACTGTGATGAATCTGGCGGACGAGTTGTCACGAAATGAAGAAAAAGTAATTAAAACATACGACAGGAGAGAGATACATGCCCTTGGATCACATCGCCAGACGTTAGTCAGTCAAGGGACAATTCTGTAAGACGAGGAGTCAGAGCAGGATGTGTGTTTACATTGGCAAGTCTGTAGTGCAGCTTCCTTTAGTTAAGGACCATAAATCTGGAGGAGGCAACTTGAACAAAAGATTTTCTCGTCGTGCTGCCTTAGGAAAACTGGAGAGGTTTTGGGACGAGAATGAAGACACGTCAAATATATTTGCATGACGCTCAGTCGTTTGCCGCTCTGCTCTACTTCTGTAACAATTTCCTCGGAAATTGTCTTCGGTTAGACAAAACCCAAGCAAAAGTTCACTCTGCAGCGACACGTCGGGTAAGGAATTAGTAATAATCTGATTCAGTGAAGAAAAAAGTCCCCTCACCTTTGGTTAAATGTTAATGATTCACAAGAACGTAGATTTACTTGCCACTTCCAAGAAATCCGATTCTCCAGACTTCGGAGGCGACAACAAACGTAGAACACGTAGTCTACGATTAGCTCGCGACCAACGCTTTATCGCAACCACTCATGGCTGCTATCTGGAAGATAAAAATGAATTTAATTTCTTTGCAACTACTATCAAATTTATGTAATGAATAGCGAACGGAGAGATATTCTATCTTCGTTTTGTTCAATGACCGAACACGAACGTACTCAAAATAACAACTTGACTCACCTTGAGTCGCACTCCGTACGATAAACTAAATTTTGTTTTTATGAGACGGTAATTTTCGGTGTCGATATTCTGAGAAATCGATCCATTGGTTCGTTCTGCACTTTGTGCATAGTAAAAGTTTTACAATCGCGAATTAATGTTTTTTTTTTGTTTTCTCAATCTCTGATGGCAATTCGAAGGATTTGACGACATCAAGAACTTGCAAGAAGGACGTGTGGTGGTTTTTTATTTGAAAAAGTTGTCGTTAAGGAAATAAATTGAAATTACTTTGAATCCGTTTTTGAGTTACCTAATTCTTTTTATCGTCTTAAGTGCATTAACAAGAAATCTCGAAAAAGCTTTTTCTTTTATGAGATTTCAGCTCGAGCGCCATGAATCGTGATCTGATGGTCCCAATTCCATGACTTTGATTGTGGATTAAACATTTTATTATTTTCGCCCACTAGAAGGCGAAAAATAATTATTCTATCAAAACATGAAATACTTTTAGATTGATAATTGGAACAGCATTTTCAAGAGCATATTTATATATTATGAAAGAAAAATGATGTGACGTCGGAATGATTTTTGAATTAATTGCATAGTTTTAGACAGAACGCAAATCTTCAGCAGCCGACGTCAAAAAATGTTCTTTTATAATAATAAAAAAAGATAATAGAAAGAAAAACCAGCGAAGCAATCATCGTGGGGTTTGGCGAGCAAAGCGAGCCGGGGTCTTGCCCCCTAGTTTTTATAAAAGGAAAATCTCGATGCTAAGAAGTGTAACAAGTACAGGCTTACATAAAAAGTTAAGTTTGTTTAAATCAACTTTAATCACTTGGCTTTGCTCTTTGTCAAAATTCATTTTTCTTATTCTCTTAAGTCAAGTATGACATTCGGAACTAATGCAAGAAAAACTTATCTAAGTCTTAAGTGGAGCTTGATAATTGGAAAAATAGAACTTTTGAAGCTACATCCGTGCGTAACTATCCATTATCCTAATGGAAATATAAACTCATTAACCTTTTCGCAGGAGAGTATTCGTATCCTCTTGGCAGACAAATCAGATTCAGTTTTTGTTTTTCGATCGGTTGATCTGTGGATATAAAAACATTTACTCTGTGATAGTAAATGGTGGAAAAAGCAATCCTTTCCTTCGAATGAAATCACATCAAAGGACCGCAACAGAGAACTTCTAGATCTCAAGACTATACGGACTATAGTTAAAGCAGTTTGGTCCACCCATTGCGTGCATTTTTAATACACGAATTGTTAAAAACAGACTGACCTAAAGAGAATGACATCTACTAATAAGAACCATACGGAAACAACCACTTGTTTTATGAAAAGAGCTCGAAGAAGAAACAGAGATGGCTGTGTTCTCTACGAATCATCTATTGTATTTCTATCAAAACTTTGTACAAACGCTCGCTCGATGAAGCCAAAGCACGTACAATAACATTTAAGTTAAAGAATCGTTTTCGGATTTATTTCCCTTCTCGCAACTCACGTTTTTGCACCTTTGAATTCCGGGTTGTTCTAATGGCTATAATACTTGCTAGTAAAATACAGGACAGAATCCAGGAAGTTATCTCATTGCTTAAAAACAAACTTTTTATCGATTTGACATTGATAATTTCCACGCCAGATGACAAAAGTTTGTTGGTAAAGTGGGTAATTATGCCATTGATTGAAATGAAAACTTTTTTAATGTGGGTGTTTGAATTCGATGCTAAGAAAAACAACATTACTTTCTTGTCATGCTAAGTAAAGAAAATAGTGATGGGTTGCTCCAACAAAATTATTCAAAGTTATAATTCAAATAAATTAAAGCAATAATAGCTCATTTTATCAGAAGTCATTTAAATAGAGAGTCGGTAATTGTTATACAAATATAAGCTTTCTCTTCTATTAAAAATGTAAAAAAGAGCTCCTATTTACTTTTTTTAGAGGTCTTTGAAATAGTACGATTAGTTTCGTTTTCCAATTGTTAACTTCTTTGTTCAACATTGCAGCTTTAAAAGCTCTCTTCTAATAGTTTTTGAAGCCTATCTTACTAATTTGTTTGCAACAAATCTGTAAAGACCGCCATTATTTGTACTTTTTTTATAATGTAACAAGAGCAATATATAAAAAAAAATGTTCTATACATTGCAAGACTCAATAGTTAGATCAATTTTAATTGTAAGTATTTTTTAATCGAATAAACAGACCAATAAAACAAAGCTAAACGACTGATTCATCAGTGAAATTAAATTAAACATAGAATATTACGGCTCTCAATAAGATCAAAAATACAATACAATACGAGACGAATATTTTTTTTAACTTATTTGTTCCCTTCTTCGCTTTTCATTTAAACAAATTCTATAGATTATTTCGGAAATGCTCTTTGAAAAGTTACGACCGCCACTTAACTTATTCACTGATTAAATAAGGTTTCTATTTCTAGAAAATTTCACAACTTTAAAATTCAATCTAGAAATTATGTTAGAGAAGGCTCCTTCGTTGTCAACTAAAACATCGCAAACAGAACTTTGCTTTTCGCAGCTGCGACTTTGCCGACCTTTCCCGACTTCATCTTTAAACATTTTTTAGGGTGGAGTGCCAGTTAGTATTCACCTCTAATTTTTTGAAATTTTTTGAGAACTAATGTAGAAAAGACGAATAGGATATTCAAGGTTCAAAAATCGTGAAGAAAGAAATGAAAATATCTCGTAAGCCCTATATAGTTAATTTTCTTAAAATGGGCTTAAACTTTTCTCTTAAAAGTAAGACTGCTTTTCATCAACATATGAAAGTTCATTTTACAATCTTTCTTTCTATATAAAATATAGTAATATAACTAACTAATCCCTTTTTCGCCATATTTTGGCATTCCCTTCAATTTTCCATACAAAATCCATCCTCTAAGTCGAAAAGCCCTCTAACTGGAATATTTTCAATTCCTCTAAGTCGAACTTTTTTTTTCAAAAAAATAAACAAAAAATTTCCTTTCGCAACTTGTATTACATGCTGTGATTGCCTCTCAATATGGCACTGGACGATGAACACCTTTCAATTCATGTTGATTTTTTGAGTGCAAGCACGTTGGAGAAAAAAGTGCATGTGGTTGCCCGAATTATTGTTTAATATTTACCTAGGCAAGAACGAAAGAGAATGTTCACAGCAAGAATGAGGATTTGCATGGCGACCTACACGCCAAATATCGAACCCAAAGAACATGAGAAAATCGAAACTATTCGCCAACGGTTCTCGACAACAAATAAATATGGTCGCACAACCGTATTGGGCGAACACAATTGTTGTCTAGGGCCACATAATCGTCGTCTACACAACGACAAATGAGCTATAGCTCTGTATGAATAGCTGCTGGTTATTCATTGTTTTGTTGGTTTGCCTCAAAAAATTTGCTCCGAAAATAAAAACAGTTTGTTATCTGCGATGTTTTCAAGCTTAATTTAGTGAATGCATTGAGAGTCCGGATGAGGTCACACTGCCTTTTTAAAATAGAATCATTTTTTAAAAGGCTTCATTCTCCAATTTTAAAGACTCAATCTAAAATTACAAGTTTTTCTTAAGTAATTTCCTGTGTTTTTTCCTTACATGTACTCTTTTGGATAAAATAAAGTCTTTAAAAAAAAAAAAAATAATAATAATCCCTCCAACTCGAATTTTTCGAAAAATCCCTCTAACTCGAACTAATTTTAATATCCCGTGAAAATTCGACTTGGAGAGCTTCAACTGTATATCTTCAAAACTAAGTCGCATACGAGTATATGCGAAAATTTTATCTCAAATTAAATCTATGACGACAGCTTTTAATTTATATGAATTGTCTAGTCAAGTGCCGTGCAAGAGCTTCAACTAAGGTTTTTTTGACTTAGTTACTTGCACTAAAAGTACGTTCGACCAAGGGTATGTTAACAACTGCCAGGCAGGCGCCTGAATGCATGAATCCAATCCAATCATTCCAGCTTCTGAGTCACAACAGTATGTACTAACCTTCCTCATATCCCATGAGTTACATGTCCATTTCTTGGTCTTCCTAAAACCATCCTTTCTTGAACCTGGCAACATCAATAAATCTGCTGATCTAAAAAAAAGATTTATTCACTCATAACTGTTACAAAAGATTTCTGCAATTTCCACAACAAAAAGTCACAATGTACTCTCGCCCTTGAAAGTGCCGGTCGCCCACATGTTTGTCAAGTATCCTCAATTACTCAACCTCCTGACACAGCAGATTAGTGCGATTCTCTGTCGTAAAACATGCAAATCCATTCGCTGGATTTCCCTTCAGTTAATAGCGCTGGCTTACGACCATGCGAACGTCGTCCCTTACGTTGGCGGGGATTTACTTTACGAACGAGCGAATGTCCTTTAAAAAAAAAAAAAAAAGTCAGAAGAAAGAGCCATGCATCCTTTTGATTTCCCGCGCCCCTCCACGACAAATCCTTTCGAGTTTCTTTGAATTTACGATTTAGAATTCCATCTCATCGCTCATCGCAATCTGTCAGGGACACTATTTAAATAGCGTTCTGTGGAGTTTATTTGCCTCCACCTCCATGAACCAACTCCATCTCCACCTCCGATGTCGTCCTTACATCGATTTCCTATGTGCGGAGGTTTCCTTTAATCCTTATCGTCTCCTCGTGCAAGGATCCTAATGTCGGGCTGTCGTACGTTTGCTTTAATGTTCCTCGGAAGTATAAATAGATCCCTTTCATGGCTCGTTCTCGTGTTCGATTGCTGATTGATTCTGTTTGAGTTTGCTTTTTGACTTCTCTTTTTCTTTTTTAAGTGTTGGTGTGTGAGGAGGTCTGATGGGAAGAGTCACACCCTCGTGTTTGCGACAGGACACGAGGGATCGTTAGATATGATTCTTCTTTTGAAGGCTTATAGGCGGTGAATGGCTTGTCCGCTGGTTCGTGTTTGGTAATGAGGCGGTATTTCCGGGACAACGTGGGCTGTTCATATGGAAATGTCTTGTTTTTGAGTCTTAGAAACTGAAACGATGGACGATTGATGGGTAGATTAGAGGAAGCCTAGACTTAAAAAACAAAAACAAAACGACTTCGAGATATTGCTACAGCAACATGTGCGGTCTCAAAGAGCTTTGGAATGTCGGTCTAATTGGTTACAGGTTTTTAGGAATTTGTTCCAAAGGAATAACGAAACCCTATAGAATCATTTCGGTGCCTTTCTATCTATCTGTATAATTCATAATCCGCTTAGTTAATTGTCGTTCTGCAGAAACTTGTTTGTGGTCATAGTAAAAACGATACCTTTTGCTTTTGTCGGATAAACATACAAGATTAGCTTTGAGTTGAAATTAAAACTCCTCTTTTGTTGACCATGTGTAAGTATGTTTATTTAGAAGAAAAGATATTTAATGACAAAATAACATAAGAAAAGAACATTTTTTATGGTGGCATTTTGGTACAACGAATATACAATTTGTTGAATGTCACTTCAAAAGGAACAACACCATAAGGTGGGGTGGGGTAGTTAATCAAAATAAAAGCAAATCTTTTTCAGCAAAATATTATATATAGAATTAAGACAACTTCAATATTTTAGCACTTCATAAATGAAATGAATTTTAACAGACAGGTTAACGAGATCAAAGGTTTAATTAAAAAAATTGAATTAACGTATTAGAAGTGAGTGAGTAGTTTCTTAGTAAAATTTCATAATTATGTAAAAATAGCCATTTTTTTAACGCGCTTTAAAAATCCTTCGACATGTGCTTTTGTCTGATTTCTTCCGGGAGAACATTGAATAAACGATTACATAGGACTGAATAAAAAATTCTTTAAGCAGCTGTTCGGCAATTTGGAATTTGTGAGACCCACAACCTTCTGATTTGTTCGGACATTGTTAGGTACAAACCCAAGTTCAAGAGCAAAATTAAGTGAGTTGAAGTTTGAGAAAATCCGAGTCCATGTACAGGACGTTGAATCTATCGCTTTATTTTCATTTCATTTCATTTATTTATTTATTTCAAATTTTTCTTGTCTTAACAATTATTCCCGCGCATAATTTTACGTACAGGGGTGATCTTTTCTTGGCTGATCTAACCCTTCTTCCTGCGTCATAATAATGGTTGATTGTTTTTCAGCTCGAATTTGCGCCTTTAACGTTGCGAATCGACTTTGAACAGCGCCTGCTATAAAATGGGTACCAATAAAAATTAATTTTGATAAGAAAGTTTTAGTTTTTAGAAAGACGTGCTGTTAAATTGTGTAAATTGTCACTGTGATTTGGCATCAACGTTTGAAATTGAATAATTCAACGAAAAAGTATTTGATTATCTTTATTCGTAATTACGTTTTTAAATATAAAGCTACTTCATTACTAAAAGAAACTTTATGCTTTTGATTTGCTCATGCACAGCTTGGCGACTGATGATTGTTGTCCCAAAAAGAACTGGATGTATTCTCAGAGAACGATAAAGTATATAAAAAAAAGTCACAAATGGCATCCTTCCTTATTGCTCTAAATCTGATAATCAGATTCCTTTATGTCCAAAATAGTAATGACCAAATGATGTTAGCAAAACTGGATTCGTCTATTATGCGTTCCCCTCGTCCATCCAATCAAATCCCATTTTGAAAAAGACAAACAGTCGTACGTTTTCGCGGAACAGACATATCGTCCTCAAGGCAGCATTTCCTCTGGCTCCTAATTACATCGAACTGAAAAAGTAGTGGCTTAATGAGTTTCTGAGAACTACTTACATTTTCCTCGCAATTTGAGGATGTGAATCTACTCTTCGTTCACCAGTTACGTTTCTCAAGAATTCAAATTCAAATTATCTCCACCCAAGCACGAGCTGAAAACACGCTCGTTGGACATTCACGACTTTAATTAAAATCGAAACTCTGTGCGAAACAGCACTTCTCGTTACAATTAAAACTCCAATTAGACGTGAATCGTAGCAAAAAAAAAAAAAAGACTGCGTAGTCCCGAGTCGTTGTCAAACACACACTCTCGCACCCAATAAGACGCATTTTTTTCAGTTTCCCCCTAAAAAAATGAATCCAAAATCACGACTTTCAAATCGTCAACCAACGAGCCGTTCAAATGCGTGTCCAATGCGAATGCAATCCGTTCGCCATTTGCCGTGCATGAGTGCTCCTGCCTAGAGTCCTACGTGCCAGCTCCTTACATTGCCGGCCAAGGATTGGGAATGCAGACGGGACCAATGCGTGTTTGTCCAGATCGGAGTCGAGCAACAAATTCGCCTTTTTTGTAGTACTTGGTTTTTATTCTGTTTACACGAGATCAGAAGTGGACTGCTCCGAGATGAAAATTGCAATCTGGATGAACTGGAATCGCTTTAATTGTCTTTTGTTTGGTATTTGTTATTCATGATGAAATGAGATACATTTTCAGATACATTTGGAGATACGCTGCAACTGATGGCAATCCTGAAATTGGGGTCAGAGCCAATGAGGACATGCAAATTGTTTTTATTGGTGTCGTTGGGGGTTGTTTGCTTTCTCTTGTTTTCGTAGCAATGGATTCTGTAAAATGATTGTGCCTGTAAATTCTTGGCTGTGAATGGAAGTGGAGAGTACTTCTGTATCTTGCTAGTAGCGAGGTCTTTAATTGCAAATTCCCAGTATTTTGATCCCCGAAATGAGTGTGGCCCCAATTTATGGATAGTTCATTGCGATAGAATAAGAGGTGCTCAACCTCTTTCAATAAGAGTGCATATCGTTCTTTGTGAATTTTGTGGGATGGAGTTTTGATGAACTGAAGACATCTGCTTTCGTGAAGGGTTTTTTTTTTTGGAGCTATTCACGGATTTCCTAACTACACTTCCACTTTCAGTATCGTCATTTCTCTGGTAGTCAATATATTGTCAACCTTATACACATATTTCTTTCAAGTCAGTAACTTACTAGTCAATTCCGTCATTGTATGCCTTTAGTAGTAGAGGAGTACGCTTTAAATTTGTTAGTAGGACTGTTAGACGCTCATGAAAGGTAACGAAAATTTGTCAAGTCCAATCTGGTAGTTTTTATCGATTTACTATCGAAAAGACCAACGAAAAGTCAACTCCGACTCATATCCGTCTTAAAATTGTTTAGTTTTTTTTTTTGCAGATTCGCAATTCAACCAATGGAAACATGGAACCCCTATGCATTTCTGAAACTTAATGATTCTCTTTGGAAGGGTCCTTTATAATAATGTAATACTCAAAAGATAGCGGCTTTTCAAATAAATGTAGACCAAATGCAGCTGTCAGGTTAACACCGCAAACAAGAACACAATTGTAGTTACTGGACGTTTCGTATATTCATTCACTTGGAAGTGCTAAAACATACATTTAATCTAAACAAATAGGTCCAATGCATCGACCTACTAATGTTGTTTAGATTAAATGTAAAACATACATTTCCATTGTCATGACATTCTCTGGGGAAGACCTTCCACTAGCGTCCACTGCACTTCTAACTTCGATCCACCCCTCCTATTTTTTGTTTAAAGTAAAAATGTACCAATGTATGAAGTCTCAACTACCAAATTCTTTTTGTAGTCGTTTGCCGCGTGTGGAACAATGTCCTGTCAGAACAACTTCATCCAGAAAATAAATCCTGAAAAATATTCACCACGTTACTCATGGGAGCGTTGCACTGACACGTCATTTCATTTATTTATTTTGTTGTTTACTTTCATTTTCTTTTTCATCTAACTGAGTAACAAGCGATGTATCTCGCGCGCCACATGAAAGCGTATAATTTACAGCGGCAATTTATTATTCAAGCAGATTGCGCCTTGTCAAATGAATCCAATGGAAGTTTGTGTCCCGTAACAGTGTGATCGTTGTCAGCAGGACTTCGGGAAGGATATTTATGGAGAGGCTGATTTCAAATTCAAATAAGCGGAACAGAAAAGAGACACGGAGGTGTGGGAAGCTTATAAAATTGCTTGCAACAAATCAAAAGAAAATCGCAACAGTTGTGGCGGAAGGACAAGCGACAGTTGGACGTGGAGAACGGATTTCATCCGATGACAACCGAGTGCCAATTGCCTCGATAGTGATGGGTTAAGTGCTTAGGTTGATTGTCCTGTTTGTGCGAGTGGGTGGTAATGAAATTCGCTTAGTTTGATTGGATTGTTCATGCTAATGCCGCTTTCAAAGAAAGCTTAGTATTGAGCTGGAAATTGGTTTGTTTTATGTGCCGCGTGGGAATGAGAAAATCCATCGGGGTGTATTTCAGCCAGTCAGAGAAGGCCATGACGCTAAGTGGGCGGTGGAGAAAGAGCGGAAAATTTTTCTGAATGGAAGGCATCGTATAATAGAAGAGAAAAAACATCTCCAATTATTAATTTTCACACTTTGTATGACCACTAAAACGTTAGCCACGTGTCCCGATTCAAAGCAATGCCTCCTCGTAATTAGAGAACCAAGCCACATCAAAACCAAAGTGCTAATCGCCCACATCCTTTTATTTGCCACTGTCGAAAATAAGCACCGAAACTATCAAAATGCCACTCGACCCACACGCCATCGAATGCCCATCAATCATCGACAACGCGTCCGAAATTGCTCGTCATCCAATCGCTCGAAAAGCCAACAATATTCGCCTAAGCTCCAATTACAAACCCCAAATGAAAGATAAACGAGTTGTGTAGATAGACCTCAAAAACCAACAGCCGGACATCAATCACCAACAATCCGTTAATTTGGTACTCGTCGGCGTGTCCTTTTTCTAATGACTTCGCCCCGGTGGGCAAGAGCCAACAGGGCTCTGGATAAAAACTATTTCCAAGCCACTAACTATTTATTGCTCCCTGGGTCACGTGTTGATGCTCAAATCGATGCTACGCCTGGGACACGTAAAGCCACTGAAGCGTGTCCGGTTATCGGTGACGTCGCGCAGACACTTTCCTAATTTCCTTGTGGCTCCACGAGTCAGAAGTCATAAGTCACCTGTGAAGGTGCTGCCACAAGTGATGCGAAGCAGATGCCCAGTCGACTGTCATAAAGACGAGACGCACACCAACCAAGGAGCCAGGTCCATATGTCAGTCGGACGTGCCCATTCATCATCGGGAAATGATGACGCGGTAAGGAAAACCACCCGCCCGGCAGGAGAGAAGATCCATTTTTGTCTTGGAAATTGTTTTTTACAGACCAACGCCCACAGGGTGGGCGAAGGGAGGTCTCGTGGGTCGACTCCGACCGACTCCTCTCCAAGGGGAAATTCAATATTTTAGAGCCAATTTTGGCTGTAGGTGTGAAAAATGAGGTCCACAAAGCGAGGTGACACGTTTAAAGGACCTCGGACACCACAGGGGTGGTTAAGAATTTATTGAGGTTAGTTCTGGGGTTTGCCGAGTATTCAGATTGCATGGGATTCGATTGAATAAACGACGAGTTAACCTTTTTTGCGTTTTGAGTTTGAGCGATGATGGGGAAAGGACACACACACAGAGGACGACATATGTTCGGGTGATGCAGGAGAATGTCGTCGTAAAGAATCTTGGGATAGGATCTTTTCCACTTGACTTAAGCCGTAGATTTTGGGGAAGGTGGGTGGATTATTTTCGAGACCTTTTTGTCTTTTGGGAGGTGGCTATTTATACGGAGTCAAATCGGAATGTGGGAGATGGAAGTGGTTGAGTTGACCTCAGCAGAAATTCTTATATGAAATACTTTCTTGCGGTTGAGAAGGTGTGTGCGATATTTTTGGATAGTTTTAAAGGAACTTCTTTTTAAGACTGTTTTCCATTCGGAGGTGGGGCAATCGATTGTAATGATATTGGCTGAGTTTTATTGGTAAAGGGTGAGTTTTGAAACTAAAAAATAGCTAAGCAGCTTCTTTTGTATGTTTTCCATACAGACAACAACGACTACATGTACAGGGTTGTTCAATATTGTTGTGGAATCATCATTTCAACAGTTTGCATTTCTCACAAGCTCATGATATGGTGAAATGAAAGCGTAGATACAGACACTTTTTACCAGCCAAAGAAATACCGCGTGACTCGTATCATTTAAAAAGTCGTCGAATACTCGGAATTCCAAAAATAGAGTTGTGTCTGAAGTACGGCATTTTCTTTCTTTACAAACGAATCTCAGACAGCCGGCCTTAGAATACAAATAACTCGGGAAGCTTATTAATTATTGCTATAAAATAACTGATGCGCAATTACTTATTTAATTTGTAAGTATTAATGCAAATTAGTTCGACCAACAAACTAGTTTTATTGCATTATTCCGTTTTATTTAAACATGGTCGGTGCGTTAAACGGTTTGTATGTAGTCCGATTAATCTATAAAGCTAATTTGCTTATTTGAGGTCTTAGTTCATGATTTAAACTAACGAAGGGCACTGCTTCTGCATAGCATATACTGCGCATCAAAAGTGTTTAAACAATAATGTCTCAATATATATTCCGAATACTTTTTCCCAACTTAATTTTTTTTTTAATTTCCAAATTACAACACTTTGTTCAACTTTGGCTTTCTTATATGTATGGATGATTACCTGTAAATCACAAAACAATTTATTTTTTTTTTTCTCAGCGGAATAGGTGAAAATCTTCAAAAGACACCACAGGTACAGTTCCTTTAATAGCGAAAGAGTTTTTTAACCAGCTAAAACACCTCTCTCTAGATTTATACTGCAACTAAGTTTGACATTTATCCAGCAGTTTTACTTTCTTGATTAAGACGCATTTTGCCACTTTGAGTTCTTGCGCAAGTAAGCACGCTTTTTGATTTAGTCATTAGACATAAAAGAAGTGATTCGTTTATTTTTCTATTTTTAGTGCGTGACTAAAGCTTGCTTTTTAGTTTTTTAAAACTATAATTTATTCCTCCTAGTATTAACCGTATTGTCCAATATCCTAGACCCGATAAAAAATCCTATTAACATTTTTTAAGCCGGGCATAAATTTTAACTAATGTGATCTATCTGCCCGTGTAGTTATCATTAACAATTTTGATTAATGTTGCATTAGCGAAACTTATGTCTCAGTTCAGTCTGCTTACTCATTTTTTGTTTTCTTTCTTTTCAACGGCGGCCAAATAGGAAAAGAATCCTTCTTGATCTCACAACACAACTTATTATTATACTCCTTCAATTTCACTGATGAAGTCTTTCAACAGGTTTTCCTTATATTGCTAGCTTAATCCCAGATTAGTGCTTATGTCCCATTGCTTCCACTATTTGATATATGAATCACGTTGCATTCTTCCTGTAAACTCATCTCCCCACACAGCGACTACAACTCTCATAGCTACGTTTCCAGTGCTTTGAAACTCCACACTTCCTGAAGTGTCCTATAATTAATTGAATTTTGATTCACCGTTAAATCAAAGGAGCCCCGCTGGCCAGATTTAGAATCTGCTCCTCGTTGGTCAATCACAGGCAACTCTATAAGGCGATTGGAATGTTGTCCGCTGTGTGCAGAGAGAATTTAGACGGAGTCTACTTTCGTCCGCTTCTAGGTGAATCCCTTTACATCCTCTTTGAGTTCAGCGAAATAAAAGCACTCATGTAGCCAGAAGCAGGTGTAGGTTTCATCGGAGTAAAGCTTTTGTGGGTTGATCTCAATGCAGTTGCTGAAAATCAGCAAATTTATACGGATTACTTGGAATCAACAACTGGCTTAACAGAAAATCCCCTGCAGCAACGAAATTCACAAAACCCGAAACCATGAGCATGCCTCTTTCTCTTTAAGAGATGTGTTATGACCTCCGACTGCTCGAATGAAAACCCAAACGAAAACAACTTCTCGGCCAAAGCAATAGATAAGATTCCTCAGCGCCCACATATTGCCACGGGAAGGATGAACTACCGACGACTGTGTTCGCAGGAAGCAGGAACTTCCATATCTCATATCCTTTCGATAGCCAATAATTCCGAATTTAAAATTGAAGAAAAAGGAGAATGGAGATGTAACTTTTACAAGAACCAAGTCTTCGACCTCACACTTCCGTCGATTTCTGCAAGGAGCGCTCCTGACACAAACAATAACTCAAGTACCTTGGAAATTGGATGCAAGTGAGAGTGGAGATTGGTTGGCCAGAAGAATGGTTATGTAAGGGAGATGCTTAGAAAGAACTGTGGATGCACCAAATGCACCTTTGAAACAATCAGTTTCAAGCATATGAGGAAATTGGATTGTGTTCATGAATTGACAGGAGGATGGAGAATAGTTTTCCGGCTTAAGCAATCGTAACAGAATCTAAAGACGCGAGTAAATTTAAAGATATTAGAACTCATTTGAAATTGCATTGTCATAAAGAAAATCGAAAAGAAATCCGTAAGGACGTTTTTTCAAATTACTGGCGGAAGAATATAGAATTGATTTACTACTTGAAAAGGAAGACGTTTGTGGAAACCTAATAGACAGGTGGAACAGGCCCGTTCTGTTCCAGGTAGTGTGAGACTTTCACCCACTAAAACCACATCTTGACCTCTTCTCCTTGACACCATCCACTCTGGGACCGCTTTCGCATTACTTCAGAGTGGTGTCGTTTTCTTCCCCCCAAAGGGAACCGGCTTTTATCATTTTCTTCATCGGGTTAATTAATTAGTCTTGCCAGTCAGGCTGTAGTCGATCTTCGTTGGGGGGGGGGGGGGGGGGGGGGGGGGGGGGGGGAGGGGGGGGGGGGGGGAGGGGGGGGGGGAGGGGGGGGGGTATTATCTCCTTCCTCTCTCCTTTTGGTTCTCAGCACTACTTCTCTTTTGCGTATACCGCGATTTTGGTCCAGTGGCTGCTGCTGGATAACATCTTTTCGACAACGGTATCAGGTGATATGCTGCCTATCTCCGCTTCCAACCTGGTCCTCTGCACTGCCCACCTGCTGCGTAGTGAAGGAAAAATACGGAGTACAAGATCAGAAAGATGGTCGATCGAGACAATCTGTGGTTGAAAAGAATTAAAGTTTGTCTCTAGCTTATGATGTAAATTGTAACTCTTCTACTGCTTCTACTTCTTCTTCTTGTACTGCTGCTTTCCAAACTCAAAGTTTGTTAACTTATGTTGCAAAAATTCAATTGTAATGAAATCTTGACCTGTAAAGAGCACGACTTACTCGTTTAGTTAGTTAATCACGCACATCCTTAGAATGGTCGTAAAAGGTCCTCCCAACTACGTCATAATGTCACGTGCTTCAAGTTGAAAAAGTACTTCCGACATTCGTCAAGGAAAGCGAACCACCTCACCCTACTTGTCCAGAATAAATCGGCCGTGTAAATCTCCCTTCGCAACGTCTTTCCCATCGCCATCCCCACAATCGATCTCCGTCTTCTACCAAACGTCACGCAGAAATTAATTCGAGGCATTTAAAATCACCTTTCAACCGGCTCTCCCCTCAAAAAAAACAGGGTGGCCATAAAAACGCGCCAGTAAAGACTTTATGACTTCATCATTGCGGGCTACTACACACCCGCCCGGCACCTAATGACATCCTCGTTAGAACTCCACTCCAGACGAATGCTGCCCGAGATGATTTATGCCAAAGTCATTAATTAAATTTTCCAAAGTAATACACGGACAAGAAACGAGCTGGGAAAACTTTACCCATGGAAATTCACGTCTCCCCCTTCAACCCCACCCACCAGGATACAACTTCAACTTTTGTGCCGGTCATAAAACAAGAAGCGATTGTTATCCGTCCGCCTCAGTTGCCCGGCAACGTTTTTCAGTTTTATGCTTTTCGTTCGGGAATCGAGAATTCTGTCCGCCCGCGCCGCCGGGATTAATCTTTGGGTGGCACGTAGCATGCTGGAAAATAAAAAAAAAAACAAAATCGAAAGTTTTCTCCAAGGATGGGAAACATAAATATTGGCACTGGTGCTGTAGTTGCAGTTGAGCTTTCTTTATCTTGGCACGCGAAGAGAATTCCTCCGCCCATCATTCAGCTTCGTATCTCTGCTAGAATGGACGGTGTGTTTTCTTGGAAATGAGAATCGAAGTTGGGCGGGAAGATGTCCTCCATCGATTGGGGGAGGCTCATTTCCTCATTACCACGGTAATTTATCCATCTGCTGAAGTGAGTGGGGACAGTGAGTTTCGAATAAGACGCTCGGCAATGTCGGGCGATGGAGATGTTAAACTCTTTGAAAACGTGGGTCGGGATGATAAATGACGTAATTTCTCGTTGCGACGTGGCGGGTGGCTGCTTGGCGCTCGTTGTCAAGGAACTCGAATTCTTAAGCCTTCTATCTCCATCAATTCCGGGATCGTTGCTGAGCGAGGGAGCATGTTCGTGCGGCCACTTAAAAGCGATGAGGTGGGAAAAGTCCTACGAGTGTCTTTTTGGATGTGTGCAGCAGCGAAGGGCTTTACAAAGTTGGTTGTAATTTACGCAGGAGCTGCAGGTACTCGCCCTTATGATGTTCAAACTACCGGTAAGCTTCAATGGGTGGTTTTGTTCGGAGATGAAAACTTTTGCCAATTTGGTTGAACAAAATCACTGTCCTCCTTTTGTGATTCAAAATTACGAAGAGGTGAGTGAAGTTAGTGTCGGAATCTGCCTGCGGATTCGACTTACAAGACTGGAAC
Organism: Syritta pipiens; assembly: GCA_905187475.1. Taxonomy (NCBI): domain Eukaryota; kingdom Metazoa; phylum Arthropoda; class Insecta; order Diptera; family Syrphidae; genus Syritta; species Syritta pipiens. The sequence continues at coordinate 70,904,793 of LR994571.1, forward strand.
CTGTCAAAGGACTCGACTGCGGTTTCTCCTAGCATGCGTAGATCTTCTTCCACCTGAGTTGGCAATTGTTGGACTCTCAATAATGCAAGAAGCTACTAATCGATTTGCAAAAGTTTTTAAGCCCACTTTTCAAAGACAACACTATTCCAACTGCAGTGAAACTTCTCTATAACGAACACTCTCGGAAAATTGTCCGGGATAGAGGGGGTCTGTTGTGAAGGCGTTGAAATGTATACTTTTTCTCATGTCGGGGTCGGAGAAATTGTTCGTCGAGAGGTGCGTCCATAAAGAGAAGTTTTACTGCACTTTATTAAAACTAATTTTTAGCCCCTTCGTCCTTTGAAGTGAGTGTCGATTACTCATTGTCTTCCAGGTTGATCGCCTGGCAAAGTACTTGTGTCCTACTCACAGCGGAGATGTCGTTATCTGTTATCACCTCGTTGTGCTATACAACCAGCACTGGCAGCCGAGGAATTAATTGTAACACATAAGACCTTAAAGTGACTGTGGTGTGTGAAATTTGTATAGCCATATAAGAGGTGAAGGTGTCCCTAGTACAGAATGACCAAGACAGCCTTGCTTACAAAGCAAAGGCACAACCACGAACTTATGTAGCTATCGATAGGAAAAGCCAGTTCCTCATTTTCTATGTACTTGGCATTGTGAAAATTTAAGACGTCATGAACTCTAAAGGATGAGCCATCTAATGGTTTCTTTTTAAATCATACATTATTTCGACACTGATAACCGTTTCGCCCTCAAAATTTTGACAGAAAGTCAATGTTAACATCCGCGGCACGAAATTAGTTGCTTTGCGCTTAAGCAACTGAAGGAAATGATGAAAACTTGTTTGCGAAGTGAGTGCTGTCTACCCCAAATAGTGCGTTTTTTGAAAAATTGATTTCATACATGTGAAAATGAAAACTGCAAACCAAACTTCATCATAGAAATCTCTCATTCCTTTTGAAGTTTTAACAGGATCAGTCTTTATGACTAATCTTTTGATTGCAACCAGTTAAATGCAAGTATTTAGACTGACATCTTTGGGACTCCTAGGATTTTCATTGAAGTCTAAGAGACTTTACTGTGGGACTTTATCTTTTTACAGTGAAGCCTTTATGACTTCAGCCTTTTTGTAGAGTCATCCCTAAACTATCTTTAAGAAAACTAATGAGTGCTTCACTAAAAAGATAAACTCTAGTGTGACACTTTAGCCTTTTCCAATTGTTGATACTCATGAAATTGTTAATACTCAAAGTAATTTGGGACTTAATATATAAGTCCCAATATATAAGTCCCAAAGACTTCAATGTAAAAAGATGAAGTCCCACCGTAAGCCCCATGTTGTCCAAGACCACATCTTCCACTTCGGGCCAAAAATAATCGGTAATCATGGCGCGATAACGTTGGCCATTCATTGCAAGGTAGCGATCGTTATCGTCGACGAAAAAATATGACTTAATAACGCCGCCAGCATGCAAACCGCACTAAACATTATTGTTATTGTTTGTGAATAAAGTGGTGATTCATGAAGCACATGTGGATTTTCACCCGACCAATAACGCATATTTTGCTTATTGACGAGCCCATTGAGTCAAAAATGGTCTTCGTCACTGGAGATGAATTTCATCATCTTGGCGCATCTACTCCAGAGCCCAACCGAAGACCGTACGTCGCTTCAAATGGTCCATCGGCTTCCATTTTTGAGGCAGCTTGACCGCGTTCGGATGTAAACCAAGATCCTTACGTAAAACACGCGATAATATGATCTAAGCGATGCCCAATTCTTGAGAACGCTATGGAATTGACTGATTTGAATTGATTGAACGGGAGTGATATTTTTGACACTTCAACCAATCCGTTGTCTCACTGACATGGCAACATCACATAACGAATATGTAGACCAACAGTTTTGGACTTAACTTGTTATTGCCTGTCTACTAGGGTGAGAATTACAAAAGAAAATCGGAGTTAACGCTCTTAAAGTTGCGGTTACCGACTCCGAATTCCGGTAGAAAATTATTATAGTTTGCCGACGTTGCTCGTTCGCAAGAATGATAGAATAGGAGATTACGCCTTCCCGTGTTTCGCTCTCTTCTACGTCACAAGAGACCCCGAAAGAGAGGCAAAATTCATAGAATTAAGTGGAATCGAGACAAGGAATTTGGCTCTCTTGTGACGTAGACGCGGAACAAAGAGAGCGACGGAGTAACCTCTATTCTATCAATCTTGGCTCGTTCGTGTACTTTAGCATAGCAAATGTTGAGTTCAACTATTAATTCGACAATGACAGTTTGATGCTTAGTAAAAGGGTGCGTCCACAAATTAAATTCAAAGTTGTCAAGTCCTTATTGGAAGACCCTTTATAAGTATAAGTATAAATATAAAATATAAGTTAATATATGATATATGGATTTCGAAATGAATATGTGAACGAGGGAATCGAGGACAACCTTGTTGCTAATTTACAGAAACAAAAATACGTATACGCCACCGTTTTAGAAAATCGATTAACGCGAAATTTTCAGATCACAGGTAAACTTTTTAAGAGTCAATTGCTTACTGAAAATTTTGAGCACGAGGATAGTGTTTCAGTTACACTTTCTCCTTTTGCCTCTTTCATCTTTACTGGAATACGAAATTGGTGATCAAATGGTGAACAATACAAGGCAAACTTGTAGGCATCTGTTGCAAACATGGAGGCATCTCGGTACTAAAAAGCTGCCCGAAGTAGAAACGTTCACTCCGCCAAACTTTGCTTGTCATCGAATTTTAACCTTGGTTGGATTTTTTGGTGAGTTCGTGAAAGTCCCAATATCTCACTCACTGTATCAGCAAATTTTTGTCTAAGCAGTTGATGCAACTATGGCTCCGTCAATAACCGATATCCATAACGACCATGATTCCGATACGTTTTAAATTAAATCGATTTCATCTTTGAACTACAGACGGTGCTTCAACACTCCCCCCCGCCCAGACGAATCACACCGACATCTATATGGACATCCTTCAAATCGTTTTTATGCTCAAGTCGAAGCAGCAAATTCATCATTGCACCACTTCAGAGGTCGTAATTCATTGGAGCCGTGTGTCTCCTGTCGCCACGATTCCAAGAACCGTCCAGGACACTGTGTCTCTTAATGGGATTTTTTCCCCCTCTCTCGATTCTGTTTGTTGCATCCCTCGAACTCTCTCGCGTCCACTTGCACCGCTTCGCCGAGACTATTTACTTCTCTCTGTCGTGTTCTTCTTGTACCTCAGGTTGGCCGGGCTCACATCTATCTTGTGACCCGTGAGTCGACTGTTTTCAAAAGATTTTGTTTGATTCCCTTGCCGCCAACACGCCCACTCCCTCCCCTTCCCCGCACCACTTTTTCTTCTACCTTGATTGATTTATGAAGATAAATTGGATTTGTGATTTCTCGCTACTGTGCCACTGCAGCGGGCGTTTGTGTGGGTGGTGGGTGTGTTTTGTCGGATAAAATGAAGGGGTAAAGATTAAGTGGAGGGGGTTTGATGGAAATTTGCTGCTTTGAGATAGTGGATGATGATACCGTTGAGTATTGCGGCTTAGTTTGGTGAATTGTGGTGCTTAAGTTCAAATGTTGTGGATTGTGGATGAATCCACGTAGATGGTTGGAAAAGTTTGCAAAGAGGCTGTGGGTGAAATGAGTGGGAGATTAGTGGGAGATACACATTTGGGAAGTAGAGGGAGTCGCGGCAAGGTAACAGCTAGGGGTGTGATTTGGAGATGTGTGGTCTCTGTGTTTAAGTAAAGGTGCAATCTGTGCCTTAGATTTTGCCAAGTTCTTGCAACTGTGGTTACTGGAAAATTAAAAAAAAAAAAACGTTTACGTTCTTCCGTATTCGTTTCTGGCTCGCTGGGACGATGTTAAAGCTAAGAACACTGCATTGAGTGAGTCAGTGTAGTGTGAAAACTTATTGAGACAGTTCAGTGAATTGGAACATCATTAAGATAATAAAACAGGTCAAACTGCAGGTCTGTGTAAATTTACGTCGAGTTCGGAATGAGTTGTCGGCAGAAAGGCGCATCGTAGCTTAGAATTTTTTGTTAGTCTGGGATGGTCTTAGCGTTGTCTGTCTAATTTTGGTTCTTATCTCTCATATTAGTTTTGGTTCTGAATTTCAAGTTCTACGAATTTCTATTTTTCGATTTGAAGCTGTGGTTGACCATTTCAAACAGAGGACTAATTTTCTAGAATTTTGTTTTGTTGACTGCTTTTTTGTGCACAGAAAGAATGTTAAATTTTTAAAGTTGTCAATTTTTTCAAGTAAATTAAAAAAAAGTCCTTGACAATATTTACGAAGCCAAAATTAAAGAAAAAGAAGCGGCTCATCAAAAACTTTGCTTTATACTCATGTCGATTCTTAGATTTATTATCTGAGCTTTTTTTTATTCCAGCTTAATCTCTTCTTTGCTTCTTTGTTTTGATTTAAAAAAAACTCATGAATTCAGTCGGGTCAGATGCAATTCATGAGTTTTACATCAATAAGAAGTACTCTTAGGACATGCTCAGTACGCCGCAAGTACTTTCATCACTGTTCAACCAGCAACAAATCCCCGACTGTCCGCAAGCTTCCATTTCTCCCCGTCCATCCCAACAATGCTCGAAAAATGACGCAACTTAAGCCACTTATATTTACATACCTTCAGCATCACAATCCACTTGGATAATATCTCAATGCCAACCCCCTAAGCTCCCGTCGAATTACCCCCGTCATGCCACGAATACAGGCGCGCGGCGATTGCATCAACAACCTCTTTCCACGTGGGGAATAAATTTATTCACTTTGCAGTTCGAAAGCAAACATCATCTCCAAGCACACACAATTCAGTATGCAGCAGCCTTACACACACGGGTTGTGGTCAAATAATGGCTACAACAGCACAAAACACACACGGCAACACTTCTCACATCCTGCCACAACACGGTAATTAGTGCCACATCGCCGATTGTGTTTCAACACAGAATCCGCTGAATCATGAGCTATGTACAATGTTTTCCTTTTTTTTTATCTGCACACAGATGTTGGGGCTGCTGCCGAGGACTTCCGCTGTAATCCCATTAATCAGATGCGCGTTACACGCGAGTGTTTGTTTTTTTTTTTTTGCTTTTTGTTAAATTCAGCTATTCAGCGGAATGGAGTTGTTCATCTCAGTTATCTCCCGGGGCCAACTGTACAACACACGGACTTTGATTGATCGCTGTGATTGAGCCTCCCTCCCTCCCACTGAGATGTATGTGCGTGTGAGAGAGCATGGGGTGTCTTACGCATCGGGCATTCACATGAATTCCGGAAAAAGTGTCGCGTCCCACTCCGACGACTCGGTGTTGACATTCTGCATATGTAATGAGGACAGACGAGGAGATTATCTGGGGAGAGGGTTCGAGGATAACCTGCCAGGATGAGAGGGTGTTAAAAATTGCCTGCTAATACCTAGGCCACGACATGGGAACTGTACCGCCTGTCGCCGTCAATCGCAGCGGCCTTCCGTGTAACGAACTTTACAACAAACGGTTACAAGTATACATATATTTTTCGAGTTTCTGTTTTATTTTCACATCAGGGCGGGGTGTTTGAATTTTAAATTTTAGCGTGAATGTGACCCGCTTTGGGTGGAAACTCTGCCTTAAAGGGGAGCAAATTGAAGACACACATGAATCTTTAACTTTCAACACGAAAACTTTGGCCCAGTGCAGACAATTTAAATCATCTCGAGCTGCTGTGAAATGTCGACCATTAGAAAACTTCACCTTTAACAGGAATATGAGCGATTTAATGAGAAAGGGTAATTTTTTGGGCGAACTGGTTAGAAGATTGTTGAAATTAAGGCACAAAATATTAAGAAGTTGGCACATCAATTTAATTTTTTTAGAGAATACCGAAGTGGTTTGCGCTTCGTACGTTTGCGGCTTACAGGGTTGCTTTTCAAAGTCGATTCAGCAATTTAAAGCGACCGATAGAACTAGTGTTTAAGCAAAATTTGTAAGTCAACCGAACTCTAGACCAAGCAAGAATAAAATCAATGTCCCTATAAATTTACAGGGGAATCTGAAGCGATCGATTACTCGCTTTACAAACTTCAACTGAATTGGTGAATTGGTGCGTTAGAAAATTTAGTCAGTACACAGACTGACTCAGATGCTTAAAGTCAATTTTTTATCTAGGATCTAGGAGCAGTTGAAAGAGGACCCGAACTCAGACGAAAACGGCCAAGCGCCTTTGCCAATGTATGGATAGGTTGATTAACTAAATTTTCGCATATAAAACGATGACAACCCACTCATTCACGAGGCTATACAACTGCCAACAGTCAATGTTTGATGATGATATCGACCTAGCGGCATTGTTGGTCTGCCCTTATTCACCCTCGGTCCCTATTTATGGTAATCGATATTTTTTTTTATCTGAATGCAACGATATAACCGTGGACATGTGGTTTCAGTGGAACACCGCAATGCAAACATCACAATAGGTATTCAGCCCGGACAAAGTAGGTTCCGTTTGTTGTTTGTTTCATGAAGTTTTTAGTAAGAGTTGTTTTGCGTGCTCGTCGTTTTGCCATGGCTGGTTCTGAGACCAAAAATGGCATGATCCCTGTGCCCCCTTTGCGACCTTAACCCCTGGGACTTTTTTTATTTCCTTGAGTTAAAAGATACATGAAGCATTTTGCTGACAGCAAGGAAAAAACCACAGAGGCGCTTTCGGACATCACGAATAAAATAAAATGCTTTAAACAATGGAATCACATCCTATGAGATGGAACTCCAGCGTGCGCTGGATAGGTTTGTGGCCGTATGTACCACACGTATGTGATGAGGTGAAGGTTAATGTGGACAAATGCGAGGTTATGGTTATTTCCAGAACGTCTGTTCAATGTTAGTGGAGTTCCATTGAAACCGGTGGAGAAGTTGAAGTATCTAGGGGTTTTTTCCAGGAGTAATAGGAGGACCAATTCTGAGTTTTCCTGTGGGATTGGCCAAGCTGGGGCAATTTTGAAACGACGGTGTACGGAGAGCTCAATGTTTACCAGCTGCTTCTTCATACGAAAAGGGCTATAGTTCAATGGTTTGATGACGTGGAACGAATGTCTTTATTAACACCGCTTTCGATGCGATTCCGTCCATGAGATAATTCCATCCGATTCCAGGATGAGATGATTGTAATAAGCTCAAAAGATCGGCCGGTTACGCTTGGGAATACGTCAGTCACAAAAGTAAGTAAGCACCATGAAGAGCGCTAATCAGGGAAAAACAAGCTCAAAATTGTCTTCACGAAAAAACCTTTAATGCAGTTTTATTCGAAAATTAAATAGCTTTTAAAAAAACAAAAAAGTAAAAACTGCTTAGAAAAAAACAAAATCAAAATTTTCGTCACAAAAGTAAGTAAGCAGTATATGAAATTTAGTAATCTTAATATTAAGTTGTCTAATATCTCCCTTCCGGCTATGTACAAAGCGCTACAGAACTCGTATCTAAACTAATCATGCATGGCGTCGTTTTGTAGGTTATGTCAAGACCTTTCAAATGATGTATTACCGGAAAATTTAAAAGACAAAAAGGCGGAAGGGAGATATTTGACAACTTAATATATAAATGAAATTAAAATTAATGAAATTAAAATTTTGTGGAAAGCTCTCGTGATTTTTTAGCAACAGAAAAATTAAATGGAATTCACTAAATTTTGTAATACTTGCAGTGATTTTGGACCTCTTCCGGAGCGTTTTTATGACAACTTCCGATTTGATTGTATGCTTTCTCATATTTTGGCCCTGAATGAGTGAATAAATCACCCTTTCAAGCCGAACTTGCTAACTTTTAACTGCTGGTTAGCCTTTAGAATGTTTAAATTAACAAACCAGTCCATTTTCTCATCGTTCAACAAAAAATGTCCAACCGCAGATGCTGGGATAATACCCTATGTAATTACATAACCTAGTCCTAGTTTTATGACTGACTGTATTAAACATACAGTCAGTCACAAAACTAGGACTAGCTAACTTTAAGTCAAACCAGTTTTTCAAGACCCTATTTATTGGAGTCCACAATTGTGGGCGCCGTGGCTTAATCGTTAGTGCGTCGGACTGTTAAGCGAGAGTACCTGGGTTCGAATCCGGCTCGGGGAAATAACACCACAAACATTTTTCACGGCCCCACCTCCAGCGAACGACTGACAACCTTCCTGGAGTACTTCTGTCATGAAAAGCTTTCGCAATTCGCCGTTCGGAACCGGCATTAAACAGTAGGTCCCCTCCACATGTGTCTAAATTATAACGCGCACAACACAGTGGGGGTGCGAAAAAGCTAGGCTCTGGCTCTCAACGGGCTGTTACGCCGCCTAATACATTTATTGGAGTCCTTCACTGTCAACGAGGTTCTGGATATACTTGTCTATTGGAACATTTTGGCCTGCTGATGTTTCGAAACTTAATGATCCACGGAAGGTGGGTCTGCTGCTTACGTAAAGGACAAGTTATCTAACATTCATTAAGACGTAATAATTTTATTGAGGGTTGGTATTCTCACACGCTTATTGTTTGTCGAAAATATAATGATGAAAGGTCGAATACCATGAAATGACGAATAACAAAAATTCGTTATAAAGCCTGTGCCACATTTTAAGCATTTCGAAACCAATGCCTTCAAGCTGGTCACGTGATTAAAATTAAAATCACACTTAAGTGGCTTGGTGAGATTAATTTTATTTTAGATATCACTTCAAAAGCCGACAATGGATAGTGAATGACATTCTGAAAATGTTAATTGATTCCATGATTTTTAAAGCCTTTATAATTGAAAGTTAAGAATATACCAAAGACGTCCAATAGATGCGACAGCTGAATTTTTAAAAGACCGTTCCAAAAATGTAAAAACAAATTCCATAATCATTTTGGTTTTTACCGGAAAATATTAAAAATAAGATAGACGTCATAGAAGCCAACATCAGACAGAAAATTTGCCACAACCTAGTACATTGCCCTTCTTCCTCTCCATCTCAACGACCATGGAACCAGTTGCTCGAACCCACGTCCAAAAATCCCCGAGACTCCACTCTACGCCACCATGTTAATTAACCCTCCTCCAACCGGGACCAGATGAATAACACGTCCCTAATGCCGCTTGACAGCTCATGAAACGCACATTGATCACATTCTCCGCCAGGCAACGCAACCTCTGCCCGAATTAGTGCCTGCGGCCTTGTCAAGAGACTTTCTTCGTTTCTTCCATCCTTCCTTAGACTCTGCACACACGTGTCCTTTGCCACGACTGAAATTAACAAACAAACGTAAACACATGTCGCGATTCTCAGTAAGCCTCCAAAGGATTCCTGTCGCAATACACAATACGCACACATACACACGGTGCAGTGTGCGCCGCCTGAAATTTAAAACGAAATCTCCGAGTAGAGCATGTCCTTTCAGCATAATTGGGAATTAATTCCATGGTATTAATCCATTTTCAGGATCAGTTTGAAAAGTAGAACTCACCAGAACCCCGCCCCCAATTCGCCCGCTCGCAGAGACAGCGAAAGCGTCAAATTGCCCGGGTATTCTGTGTCTTAATAATCCTCGCATTAAAGGATTCCAATTCCGCACGACAAGGATGTCGTCCTTGTCGTCGTTGACGGCAGAGGCGGTGGCGGTGGCGGCATTCAGAAAGGGATCTGGAGCAACGAGGCTGTTGTGGTTTTATGGGTGGATATTTTGAGAGAACTTTATTGACTGTTTCGGAAGATTTTCGAAAGTGTACTTTGGGGTTTCGTCTTCGTCTTCGTCCTCCGAGTCGACGGGAGGGTTATGCCTTCGTCTTCGCCTTCGCCTTCGCATTGAATTTCCGAAATATGAGCTGGCCAAATTGTTTGCTCAAATATTGGATTGGATTGAAGATTGCAAAGTTCTGCCGCAAGTACAAGCAAATGAAAGTAAATATAGATGTGGGCTGGCAGGATTGTGGTTGAATTGTCTGGTGGATGTAGCGATGCTTTGCGGTCAAGGTCTTCAGTATGGAATTTTGAGGAACAAGCGGAGAATCATGTGGCTCATCAATTTTCTGATCCCTCGGGGGATACGGCGACCATCTGTCAGGAAGTCGGGAGGAAAGAACACCCACGTTGGAACGCGGAGGCACAGTTAGGGTGGCGGAAGAAAAAGTTCGACCCATTCAATGAATTCCAGGAAAATCTAAAAATAGGAAAGGAATTATGTGCGATTAAAAATTTCAATTATGGACATTAACATATTGACGCCCAGTGGAGGTCGTTAGGGAGCTTTCAAAAGGCACTACGAACAAAGATTGTTTGGTTGCAAAGTAATTCCATTCCTTTTCATTATTGTCAACGTTGATTACCTACAGACTTTTCTGGCATTTTTTCTTGGGGAAAATTTATTCAAATTTCCATGACGTCTACAACAATTCACTTTAAACACCCATTTTTTTTTATTTAAGTTTATCTTAAAAAACCTCTGGTGTCATCTTCCACTTATTTTATCTTCTCTACAATTACAGCAACTAGATTCCCTTTTTTCGCTTTGAATCTCGCACCACCCTTCCATTTAATTAAAGCCCTCAAAAGAAACTCCGCATTCAATTGTTCCCATGGACGCCTGTCAAAAATCTCAGCTCATCCTCGCGGTACTCGTGGCTCCATGGGGAGCGTTGCTATTTTTTTTTTTTTATTCAATTTCAACACCACACCAATATTTCAGCCGGTTCCAGGTATTTTTGGGATACCCGACCCACAATTTTGGGGTGAGAATGAAATTCACCCACAGAAACCGTCAATCTGCGGAAAGGTAAACCGAAGACCAGCACTCGCGGCGGTGAAGGTTAACCCCACCTCCGTCGTGTTTTGATTGATGGACTTCTGCTTTGTAAGGAAATAAATATTCGAGGCTTTCTGTTTTATTCAAGTTGCTGAGTACTTCATATTCCGGACGGGTGAACCCGAGAGCTCGGTAAATTCTTTGAATCACAGTTCATGTGCTGGAATTGCAGTTGGGATGTTTCTAGAAAAGTGTGACGTGGTTGTTTTCCTCTTTAAAATAATCCATTTTTGAAACGATAGCTTTTCTAGATGATTAATAGAAAGTTTGCTTGTTACTGCTTTTAGTTTTTAGAGGGAAACTTCAAGTTCCCTTAGAGACGTTAAATTCCTTTCGTGTACGGTTTCTCTTTGAAAGTATCTGCTTTTTGGACTTTGAAACAATCATTTCAGCTATCTGTATTTTTAAAGACATGCATATAATAGAAGCTGACTTGGACTGGACACTGGACTTTCCGCGACGCAGAGTTAAGGAGATAACCAATAGTCTCGAGCATAAACACAATGGTGAAGAAATAGTTTGTGAATAAAGAATAGTTTTTAATCATTACTGAAAAAAAAAGTATTATGATCCAAAAGGATTAGTTTTAAAATGTCTGAAGTGTGGGATATGAGAACTCGGTTGAAGTAGAAATTGAAGTTTGTAGTAGAGTTTTAAGTTTGATGTGCTGGACGAACCCATACCATTGTCGGTAGTAGAATCACAGCCGACTTCGCTAAGGGTCCCTCCATTTTGCTAGCGGGCGGAAGCCATGTTTTGTAAACTCATATTTTGCCAGCAACCACGAGGAGGCAAACAAGTTCTCTCCCAACAGAATACAAATTGTATATCGAATATTATTGTTTTATTCCGCGTTTACAAGTTAAAAAATGTTTTTGCTTCATACGAATGTATCTGGTCTCTATCTAGCTTCAATTCTTCTTAGTTTAATTTCTTAAGTCTTTATTAGTGCTTGTTTGTGTAACTTGTGCATTTTCTTTGTGTAACTTAATTCGATTCCCTTTCGATTAACGAAGTTTGTTTCTAACTACTTTCCAGTTTAACTTTTTCAAATCTTCTTGGAACCCTTAAAACTATTTTTGACAGCATTCATCATTTACACGATTCTTTCTGTACATATTTCATACACAATCTATGTATTTGACATAGAGTCAAAGGGTAAGCCAAGAGGCTTAAGGCTCTGTACTAACTTCAAACCCAGAGTCGACATGAATCATTATTAGAAAGATCCATCTTTTTAGCAATTTGCTTCAGACCTCAATAAACCATCAAGTGAAAACAAAGTTTGAATGGTTTTTGCTATGATTGCCAAGAGTTTGACAGATTGTTTTTAAAAGACTGGTGTAGAGGGTTGTCCTGAAGGAAGTAAAGAGCCTCATGATAAACACCTCTTACCTTTACATCGTTTTCACGTTTTTTTTTTTTTTGGAACAGTTTTGATTATACCTCTCGCAATTTGTATCAAGCACACACACTCGTATCCTCTGACTAGACGATGAACACATTTCGCGAACATTCATTTCTTGTTGATTCTTGTAGTGCAAGCACGCCGGAAAAAAACGCATGTGGCTCTTATGATTGTTTACTTATACAAGAAAGATGGAGCAGACGATATTCACAGATGAGAGATATTCACAAAAATGAGAGTTTGCTCGCGAACATGACCCAACATAACGAATATCAAAATCAATAAACATGAAAACAAACATGGTCGTCGTGCAGGGCCACCTGTAGTCGCATCGCGGTCACAATCGCGGGCCACTGTATTGGGATCCAAAAGATATTTTAATCTGAAAATAGTTAGGTATCTGAGATGCTTTCATATAGTGTATGTATTTAAAAGGAATAACATGCAGACGTCGTGCAAAACGTGACGTAAGTGCAAAAAAGTCTTTTTAACAAAAAAAACATCAATCCCTCTAACTCGAATTTTTCCATAACTTCCTCTAACTCGAACTAATTTTGACTTAGAGGGATTCGACTGCATTTACAATAGTGTAATTAATGCTTTGTTAATTTGTTAATAGTAAATTGTAACACTTATTAACAAAAAAATTACGAATTAAGTACACGGGAAAAATTAATAAGTGATTACGATTTTTGAAGAAAACAACTTCAAAACAAGAGTCGCTTGGGGTGTTCACCAGATTAACGATGCAAATGATTGAAGTCCCACTTTAATCTGAACAGAAATGGATAAAGGTTGATGAGTATCCTTTGAATTAATTTCACAGCTGATTTCCTATTTACGACGAAATGAATTCATAAGAGCTACAAAAGTGAAGGTCTTTATTTACCTAACAGCCAATTCTGATGTAATATCGTGCGTAGTAGTCACTTAAATCTTTAAGTGTTGTCACGGCACTGTACCGCACATAATTACAAACGCCTAAAATAATCTTTTTGTTTTTATCATAACTCATATAATTTTCATCTTAGGCGGGTGATTTTTTTATATTGTAGCTGCAGATTACACCTATTGGAAAAACCATGGATTTTCCATTAAGTACAACAGCTTTATACGTTTGACCATCAAAAGCTCAAGAAGGCGTAAAATATTCCGTGCGCCTAATTAGAAATGCTGAGATTATTATTAGAAATCGATAATTTTTTTCCCAAAGCAGATGTTATGGTTTGTGTTTTTTAATGCAGGATGGTACTTTTAAAGAGAATTGCATGGTACTTTTAATGTCGAAAAAATCTACCGCAAACTTAGGGCTAAGACAGTTCTACCGCGAAAAAACAAGCATAGATCGCTATAGCAATAAGTTTCTGCATTTTACGAAAATTGCTATTAAAGTAATAGGATATGATAGGAGGCATTCCACAGTAGTCTTACAGCGAAATTTAAAAGATGCTGGTCTCTTTGGACGCGCACTATTGTAAGAAGGTCCTAATTAGACATGAAATTAAAATAAATATAACCTCTTCTAACATTAAAGCCATTGTACAGCATCCTACATCAAAGGAATTTCATCCTAGGTATACCGCGTGCAGCGTTCAAGCATGACGCTAGCAGCTACATTTTTAATTCGCATAAAAAGCCCAGCTCCAATTAAAAAAAACTGTAGTATTAGTAACTATTAAAGAATGGTGATTTATCCTGATGGATTATCCTGATGTCTATTTGCAGCTACTTGGATTTTGCAGCAGGACAATTATGCACAGCTTATAGCAATACATACAAAATATTGACTCAACGCTCGTTTCCTGATCGTTTTGGATGTGTGAACATAAAAAATTTGATCTTTAGTTAATTGCGAATTTGTGGACACAGTAAAATATGTAATTTAACATCAAGAAGATTGAATTCTTCGAGAAGTCTCTTGACGAAATGGTAGAGTGTTTCGTATTTTGTATTTCTACAAAGACCGTGTGAAGTTCATGATCGAGTATTGGTGAATTTTGTCAATAACTATGACTGTCTTAAAAAATACCGAGGTTTTATAAACATTTGTGGAAACAAGCTATCGATTTCTAATGAAAATCTTAGCGTTCTTAATTATACGCACCAGCTACTTTACACCTTTTTGCGCTTTTGATGGACAAACGGCTAAAATTGTGGTACTTGCTGTAAAACTCATTGTTTTCCTATTAGGTGTAGCCTGTAGCTATAATAAGAACCTTTCTAAGGTGGAAAGTACATGTGTTATGATGAAAAAAAAAAGATTTTCTTAGACGTTTCTAATTACGTGTACGGCACTGTACCTTCGTAATGAAATAACATAGACCAAACATCGACAGTGAAATTTTAAATTTCGGATCCACCAATGCCCCAAGCATCCTAAGCCGGAAATCTAAAAGTATAAAAAAACCGGTCAAGTGCGAGTTTTACTCACCCGCCGAGGGTTTCCTTCGCAAACAGATTAGTAGTTTAGACTTAATATAAGTCTAAGAAATCAACAAACTAAAATAGTCAAATCAAATTAAACTCAATTCACTGTTCATTCACTAAAATTCTTTCATTTCGAACGAAACTGAACAAAAGAAAATCCTTTCCCATTTGCTGATCGCGCCAGCGGTGTGAAAATTGCTTTGGTGCATTTAGGGGATGAAATGCCGCAAGCGACACTGAGACTGCCGTCAGTTCATCGTTTTTTGCGGGTAACTGATTCGATTTAAATCGTTAATATCTCGAAAAATTGTATCAAAATATTTTTTTTTACATAATATTTTATTGTTCTTTCACTGAGATCTACAAAATGGCGTTTTTGGATCTTCAAAACTCGAATGTTGTTGTTTTTCGGTTTTTGGCCAATATCTCGAAAACTATTAAAGCCAGAGTGCTCAAACCAATTTTAACACAAAGATTACATCAAGATCTACATTCTAGATTTTTTTCAGATTTTTATACCAACGGGTGTGGAAATGCGAGGGGGGGGACGCCTTTTTTTCGACTTTGAAGCTTAATATCTCGAAAACTTAACTTCCAAATGAAAAGTTCAAAATGAAAACTCTATTTCATTTTGCAAGACCTATCCGATGGCACCTCACTTAATATATTGCCGTGAATTTTTTTTCAAAAAAAGTTAGTAATTAATTTATTTTAGTACAAATAAAAAATCACACACGATTTTCGGATAATTTTGGGCTATTGCGAGAGTGCCCCATAACTCCAATTTTTTTCAGATTTTTTGGTCAAATATTCTAGAAAGTAAGGTGGGGGACACGGTACACAAGTCAGTTTTCGGCAATTTGTTGGCTAATAACTTCCTACCAATAAGAGTGAGATGATTACTATAGTACAACTTTTAGATCTAGCTATCATCCTCTTTCCAACGATACCCATATCAAGGAACTAGTAAAAGAAATTTATTTTTCAAATTTAGTATTGGTACTAAGCTTTTCGCTAGTATAAAAAATTTTTTAAATGTTTTTCCTGAACTTTCTTTGGGCAAGTAAAATACGTCTTTTAGCAAAGTTTTATTTCTAAATTCCTAGTGGTTCGCCAATTACCGAGGTTAAGGCCTAATGACAGACAGACAGACATTTTCATAATCAGAGCACCGCCCCCTTTCCAATGACACCCATATCGACCATCAAAGTGAGTAAACGTTTTTTCGGGCGTTAGTAGTAGTACTAACTTTTTCTTTAATCTGCGACTAATTCCAAAAAAGGTGCATGATTTATTTTTGGGTTGCCTAGATACACCTTCAGTCCAAATTTCATCCCTTAACTACAAAGGACTTATAAGTTATAGTCAAATATGTAAAAGGCGACAGACAGACAGACAGACACCGAAGTGATTCCATAAGGGTTTCGTTATTCCTTTGGAACGAAACCCTAAAAACGAACAAAAACTGACGTCGAAAATGGATCGAAACCTTGGGGATATCTGAAATCGGAATACCTTACAGCAGTTAAGATGAAGACTGGAATAACTCAATAAAAAAAATTAATACATAGATGACAAAAAAACGCTCTTGGACACATATAGAGTTCAAAGCGTTCATCGAAATCCATAAAGGATCAGTCTCTGGTATAAACTTGTTCAAATAAGTACAATACCTCGTAAAAAGAAAAGTCCATCAGCATTGAATCAATGGCCTGTAGCAAGCTCTAAAAAACATGCGAATCTCGCGAAGGGAACACAACGGAAACGCTCCCGAAAATCAGAAATTCACCTTCCGTCTCCAACTAATTACTTAAGCCACCCCACGTCGCACAGACTACTATCTCTCCACAAATAAACTACTTTAATTATCTGATAAAGCAAGGAAGCAAAAAGTGAAAAAAAAATAGAAATCATTTAACAGCACACTTTCGAACGTACACAATCTCCATTAGGAGAGCTCCTCTCATTTAAATCTTCCGCATAATCCTAATTGAATACAATCATAAAGTTTTCTAATTCACTTAAGGGTCTGTTAACGGTGGAATTTCCCTCCCGAAATAATTATCGCGCCCTGCTTATCCAGATTGTCCCATGCGCCCGGTCCCTCCGTTACCCACTCTTTATGTGCCCGTGCGCCTTATTTCCGTTCCAGTTATCCTTTTTTTCCTTCTCTAAAAAAAGGGCATCGCCTAAACGGTGAACTTTTCTAGGGCCATTTAATTATCTCTACCCCCGTTCGTCTGTCGATGGTATGTGTGTCCTTGTCGTTAAAAGTGGATGAGTCCTCTTTAGCAGCAAAAAGGATGATGAGGACTAGACAAACGTGCTAAACTTGTTTTCACTTCACTTTTGGTTTCCAATTTTCCTAACACCAACTAGAGCCAATTATCTGAATTTCATTGTCCTGAATGAAAGTGATCACCCAATCCGGCGGGCAGGCCCCACTCTAACGTCAAAATGGAGTGTAATTCAAATGACGTTAATACTCCACTTTCAATTGTTTCAGTGTGACGTGTTTATTGCTCGTTTTTTGCTGTTGAGTGGGTGGAGGCGGTGCTGAGTGGCGGAAAATTTTATTGGACTGTTGCCTAATCCTGGCTGACACCAGGTGAATTTTGGATGAGTGGGTACTTTTGAGGGTGGTGGACGGTGAGAGATTTTGATGGATTTTTATTTAATTTTAATTGGCTGTGTGGGTGGCAAGAGGCGACTGTTGTTCCGTGATAAAGACGCGATTCTGTTAAAATTTCCCAACGTATAACAGTTTGACTGCTTAGGTTGCGACACACACTAAGCATAGACATCTGAGGTGAATTCGATTTGGTTATGAGCTTAAATAGATTTGTCTCTATTTTGGATAAAACATCGATGAGATTCAAAGAACATCGAAACAAAGGGGGAATTAAATAGACATGTATTGTGATTTCTTGTCTAGTTAGAAATGATTCAAGGGTGAAAAGAAAATTCGAAGAATGCCAATTCGAAAAACTCACATTTTTTTCTTTACATCAGGGCCATAGTTCATGGATTGCTTGGCCGTAAGTGCTTGAATCGTTTCCGGATTCTTGGCATAGCATCGGCCGTTCATTGCATGAACCATGATCCAACGTCTCTGTGCAGGATTCTGCTTAGGCTAGTGCGTAAAATGCTGAGCTGTTATTGGGTCTCACACTCTCGCCTAGAGCAAACACATTCTTGTCCATGCGCACCGTACGAAGATAGGGCCCACGAGGGTTGTCGCACCAACATGCGTACAGCAGGCACTGTGGATGCTTTATTTCCGTTAAGACCTTTTTTTTTAAAAGACGCACTGTTTTAGCTACACAGTACTACACACTTCAAAAATAAGTTTTAAATATTGTTTAAACGTATTGCGACACATTTCATTCCGCGATTCTGACTTTCTGTGAGTTCCGAGCGGGAAACAGCTGTCAGTGTCAAAACAATTTATGATTTAAAGAGCAACCACTAGATGGCCCATCCTACAGAATCTGAAACTGAGAATGTTTAAAAGCAGCTCTGATTAATATTCTAAGCCTTTCCAGGTCATTGGGTAACAAGTAGGAGAGAGACCAAATTATCCTTGTCCATTAACTGCTTATCTAGTGTCTGTTGGCAAGAATTGGTAACGAAACCCTAAGCTCAAGGCTGGCCTCACACCAATCCAATAACTATAACAGTCGATTTCTACCGAGTATCTGAGCCTTTGAATGTTTTACTTAATCTCTGTTCATTTAGCGTGAAGTCTTACATCCCAACATTAAATTTGATACACCAAAGCCTCGGTTTCAAGTTGTGTTTGAAAACTATTGTGGTTTCAAATCTGCATCGGTTTTAATTCAATTTGCGTCAAAATTACAATACATGGGAATTATGGAGGTGAATTATATTCGTCGTGTTCTTCTTGTGCTAATCAACGAGGCTTTGGTGTATTCTAAAACCACATCCAACAAAAGCCACAAAGCCAAAAAATCAATCACAACAAACAACAATGACAGTAATCGTTACCATTGACGCCGAGTAACAAACTCCACCATAGAAACTCCACAAACTTCCCCGAGAAAATCCAGGAGTTTATTCAATTTCCCTTCGTTTGATCGATTCAGTTGTGATTTAAATTTTCATAAGCTTTGTTCCCGCTTGTCAGACTCTTCTCTTGAAATGGAAATCGACATCCCAGGTATTGTAATCCGATCAATCTCCCAATCGATTACCTTAATCCATCTTCACCCTTTAGTGAGCATTAACAACGAGCTCGAGAAGCGAATAGCCGATGCCTTCACCCTGTTCGATCACATCGGCAACAAAACCATCGACGTCCGCGAGGTTGGCACAATCCTCCGATTCCTGGGCTGCGTTCCAACTGAGCAAGACCTCAGTGACATCATCGCAGCCACCGAGTTTGAGGACGCCAACGGAAGCATTCATCTCTCGAGATTCCTACCACACATATGTCAATTGCTCACTGACAGGAAGTACAACCACTCCATAGCTCTCGTAACCCACACCTAAGACTTTTCTTTCTTCCAGAATGGAACCAGCTTCAGCGGAAAAGCTTCTGGAGGCATTCGAGGTACTCGATCCTGACGGCATTGGCTATCTAACTAAGGAGTACATGTCCAAGGTCATGTTGGAGGAAGGAGAACCCTTTTCTCAGGTTTGCTCGAAAGGCCAGTTGTTCCAGTCTTCGACACTGAATCTTCCATTTGATTTCAGGAGGAACTCGACGAGATGTTGGCCATTGCGGTGGAGCCGCAGTCAGGACTTGTAACCTACGAGTTCTACTTGAATCAATTACTGGTAATTTGGGTATTGTTGGTTGTTGTAGAGAGCGCACTCGAACTATTTTAGTGATATTTTAAAGTACGTTGCAAAAGATTCAATTTTTGATCTGGCTGCCAAGTTGGAGGAAGAAAGAATTGCCGCACTTCCCCCGCCAAAGCCTGACATGTTTGCTAAACAGTGACACGGCTTCAGATTCAAGAGATTTATTGAAATTTTTTTTCTGTTTTATCCTTGTGCTTCCAGGTCTATCTATAAAATTGATGTACCATTCACTGGTTGGATAATAAACGAAATTCGTAAGCAAGTTGATGGTTTTCCTTTTTTTTGTGGGTTTTGTGTGGATGCTAAAATTTTTAGATTAAGATTATGTGACAAATGGCCGCGGCGTAAGTTTGCAATTTCACGTGACGTAGGGTGTTGTACAATCGTGCCCCTCTTCTAAACAGTCGATATCTACTACTTGATCTCTTCCTCCTTTTAGCAAAGCCTTATCAATATCGCCAAACTATTTTCTCGTCGCATGCTTCTATTGCGAATCTGATAAAGCAAAATAGACCCATGTTTCCATTTGAATAGATTTTCATAAAAATGCATTCACATTGAAAAAATGTTGCATACACAGCTACAAATCATCTAAAAGCTATTACAACGGCCAACAAGAGCCGTCAATGGCGATACAGCAAGAATTCAAAGACGTCAAGTGCCTGCCAGAGTGCTTTGCACGTGTTTTCTCTCGTTGCCAAGCCATTAGTAGACAAGGTAGGACACAAAAGACTCCTTCAGAATGTATTTCTGCAATGCACAAAGCAAAGTACCTTTTTCCTCTGGCCTTCAATGTAGCCCATAGTAGAGCAATCGAAAGCGTCTGCAGACTTTTACCACAACATCAAATGGATAAATGGATTGGAATGAGTTCAAAGACTTAACTTACCAGACAACAAACGACAGCGGGAAGGACATATGCAAAGGATATGTTGTAATTGAGAGCCGTAAATGAATGGGATGCTGTATGAATAAGTGAAACAGAATCAACCAAACTCTTTGACTTCGTAACACTTTAAGCGGTTTTAAGGCAAACGATGAGTAGCAAGGACTTCATATCGATGACGCATGAGTTCATGGAGCATTTAGTTATGATTGACCCTCACCCACTGTGAGTCAAATGACAATTTGAAGCTTAAAACTACGGGTCAATGCATTCATTTTCCTATAACCTTACGAACATTTAAATATTCTCATGGGAAAATGATGCATTGACACTTTATGGGTTGCGAAGCAGATCGAATGTTCCGTCATCAAGTTTCCTGACTTCCATTTGTGTCGAAAGGATACTGGATAAGCGAAAAGAGCATGACCTCATTCAAAATAAAACATCAATTTTTTTTTTTAAATTCATTCCTTTTAGTCAAACATTTTCACAGCGCTCATGAGCGTGTGTCTCCTACAAAGAACATTTCTTATTTTGTTTTCGTTTATTAAAAACTAAATAAGTATACGATTCACATGTTAATAATACAATGAAACTTTAAATTAAGAAAACACTTTTTTTTTTGTTTTGTTTTTTTGCTTTCTACTTTTTACAACAATCAACCGAATCAACCAATTTACATTTATATATTTTTCTTTTGTATATAGTATAACTCTGTAACATTGTGTGTGCTTCCTCTATGACACAAATCTACTGCATAAACTATCTTCCTATCTGTTTGTCTATCTGTTTGTATGTGTAGTATACATTTATAAATTTTTATTTTTCCATCAATTTCGATAGAGTTACAAATATGTTTCTTATTTTTTTCTCTTTATAAAGGCACAGATTACAAAAAAAAAACATTTTTATTTGACAAAGAAAAGTAGAAATTGTGAATAGAGGTTAGGATTTAATGAGTGCATTTTTTGGAAGGGAGGGAATTAGGGGCCGCCCTCAAAATGGTATACAATACTAATAAAAAATAGTTTTTTTTCTAGTTTTCTAATTTTTCGTTTCGCTATACAAATGTTAATTAGAGAACGACGAGTTGATTATGAGAGTCAAACAGGGACTTGCACTGATATATCTTCCTTTTCGTATAATTTGAGATGTTCTCGGGATATGTGTGGAATGTGTGTTTAATTTTTTCTCGAAAAGATATTCAAATGCTTTGTATTTAAGATTTACCACAAATGATATGTTTGAGTCCTATTCGACTTTAATTAAATGTTTTTTCTTTTTCTTTTCTTTTTTTCGTTAAATGCAAAAGTGCAATTCTATCGTTGAAATTCAATTCACTTGTTAGTAAAACTTATCAGTTAGTTTAACAACATCTAAGTGTGTGTAATTGTTTTTTAGTTTAAATTTTAATTTTTCTACAAAGAAAAAATGTTGTTATCATCGGTTGTTGCACTTATTCCATTAGGTTACTCTTAGTGTGTTAGTTTGATTATTGTGATGGATGGCGTTTGTGATGGCGTGGTGATAACGACGACGTTCGTTGCTCGGGCTTGCTAGGCATTTTACTGCGTAGCATTTGTTCGTGAACGTATAGAAGAAGTCCGATGTCACGGTGACCAGCTTGCCAGGCAATTTTGAAAGCTGTACTTCCGTCCTAAAAGAAAAAATTTAAATAAAATTTTGTTAGAAAAAACAAATTAAGAGAGGTGTATGTATAAGAGTCAATACCGCGCTTGAGCATCTTTAGTTTTAAAATTTTGAACGAAATGCCTTTTCTTTGAACAGTACATCTGTCACTGAAGAAGGAAAGAAGCCACATAAGGCAGGAACCGCCAACCATCGTTAACTATGTATAACACTCAAAACTACAAGCAGCGTTTTCCAAAATACTTTTTGCCAATAACAAACTTGCTGACCATAGAAATAAAGATCAGACACAGATGTCTAAAAATGAAGCAATTACTATCGTTTCTGGCAGGCTTTGCTTTAGCAGGTCTCATTTTGTGAAGTTGACTGCCGCAGGCGAACTTGATTCTGTGAGAACAAAAGACCTAGAGCCAATAACAAAGTTTATTGAACTTCGATCTAAGTTGATGAAGTGAAGTTGAAAGTGTCTATGACTAGTGGGAAAAAGGCTTCCATAGCAGCACATTGTGTCCAGTCTGAATCATCCATCTGTCTTATCTCTGCGATGGTTTGGTTCTTATTCGAAAAGTTCTGTGTTCTCTTCCTTCAATTATCAAGACGTTGGAAATCGAAAAGTGTTCAAGCGCTTGCAGTTGTGTTCATGCATTTGATATGACCGATTCTTCAACTTTCAACTACTGCACTGTAGCCACATCAGTTTTGTAGGTTGTAGAACACGTCTCTTCATTTAACTTCTTCGCAAACAGCACACAGTAACCGACAAATGATTTTTTTCCAAGGAATATATTATGAGGTTTGTTCTCAGGCTCGAAGTTTTAAGTGTTGTATAGAAGAACTGGTAGGATAAGCGTTTTGAACGCAGTATGATCTTTTGAGAGAAAAAATTTAAGACTTATGGAAAACCCAAAGGTCAAATATATGCTGAAGGCAGTTCTGCGTCGGTATTATGTCATTGTGTTGATTCCGTTAAGAAGGTAGGAAGAAAGAAGAAAGAATCAATCAATTTCAGAAACCAACATATATCCAAAAGTTTCAAGTGAGCAACATGTGGCTCACTTGAGACTCATAAGGCCGCAGATCTAATTGTCCCATTTCCAAGAAGATGTATCCTAGAATATTTCGCAGCCCTCGTCTGTGCCTGACTTGTGGTTGCCAGCGCGGTGAAACTAAAATTAACCCAACAAAACGATGAATATAAGTCCAAGTGTCCGTGCTTAAAATAAAAATTATTCATGTTCTGATCCATGCAAATTGAAATGGATTACCTGTACATCCTCGACCTGTATCAAATGGATGCGAATTTCTCGGAAAATAGCCACATACAAGGGAATAGATTTGAAACGAAATTTGATTTATAAAATGAATAAATGAGCCCTAAAAAGCTAGCTCTGATAATTATATGGACACAAAATATTGCTGAATATTTGTCGAGTTATAACTTTTGGAATCAACAAATTCTGAAGACCGTTCAACACTGATGAACCTAGATATATCCGTTAGGCAACGTACGCGTCGAAAGTCTTGTAATTGGTGCTCAAGAAAGTGCACATTACAACATCGTGACAGGGTCCTTTATCCGCTTGCTATTTGAAAGCCCTTTGGCGACTGATCTCAAACATCACCAAACAACAACTATCTTCAAATTAAACCCAATTTCCATTATAATCTACTCACCACATCCTGAATTAATGAATCACAATCCGACTGCGAAAGCAAATGTTTCACAATATCCACTCGTCCATGTTCTGCGGCGCACATCAGCGCTGTACTTCCATCCTCATCCTGGATGTTGATATCAGCGCCAGCGCCTAACAACATCTCGACCATATCCAAGTTTCCATGGGAAACAGCAAGCATCAGGGCGGTTTGACAGTGCTGCAAAGAAAAGGCTTCAATTTAAGCAAATATACAACAACGTTTGAAAAACGCACCTTCTTAGCTCGTATATTGACATCGGCCATCTGGAACAGTCGTTGGACGACAGTCCGATGGGCGGAGTTCTTTAGTTTCGCCAGCGAGACGAGCATAACACACGTGTATCCAGCGTTATTCATCTGATTTACATTGCAAACCTTAGAATCCAGTAGAATGGATACAACGTCAAAGTTGCCGTGTGAAACCGCATAATGCATTGCTGTGTTGCCCTGCAGAAGAAAACAAACCATTAGGAGACGTTCGGGCTGGTTTGTGATTCACTTGACTTACATTGTTGTCCACCAAATTGACGATATACTTCAGCAAAGCGATTGAAAAGTCTTCGAAGCAGTCCAAGTAGTCCTCCACAATCAACGGATTCGCCTTGTCCGTGCTGGAGATGTGAAACCACTCCATTTGGACGACGGCTGTGGCGCTCTTGTGGTCACTGGACTTGGAAGAGAATTTCTGCAACGAGTCGTTAATCACTTTGAGTGCTGCTTGCATCTCCTTCGATGGAAAAACTCTGAAAAGGAGATGCGGATTACACAACTGTGACAGGATAAAACAACTTCACACTCACTTCTCCCTTGGAACAGTCTCCTGCGAGACAATCTGATTCATAATCATGGTTTGTACCTCGCGCTGACTTCTCTGACTAGAAACGGGCTTCGGCTCAATGCTCGCCGCACTCGCACGGGCGTCCTCCTGCACTAGTGCCTCAGCTGGGCACTGGGCAACTTCCTCTTCTGCATCGTCACTCTTCTCATCGGCAGCTGCAGGGTTTTCCACCACCGTCTGAACGGTCGATGATGTGGACGTTGACGGCGCTGGTGAGTTCTCCCTCGACCACGATATCCTTACCCTAGTTTCCTCCTTCACAATAAGATCTTCTCCAATGTCACCAATGCCACCCTCGTGGCAGAGTTCACGAATTCTGGCATTTTCACTCGAAATCCCCTCGAGAATCTGTTTTTGTTTCATTTCGTTGCTCTCATTCTTTGACAGCGAGCTGAGTGCGACTGAAGGACGATTTACCGAATCCAGGCTGACAGTGTGTGTAGATTTTTCATTTAACGAGCTGCGGAGGAGAGCAGAGAAGCAAAGTTTAAAACTTAATCCTTCGTAAGCACGAGCGGGAGTCCTTCCTTACAGGTTCTGTTTTTCTTTTCACGGAAAATCAACGCAAACAATTCAGAAGAAAAACTAAAAGAAACTCAATTTGCAAGCGAGTACGGAGGCGAAGCGGACTAGTGTAAAGCTAATGTCAAACAAAACGAAGCTAAGGGAACGCTCTGCGCACTAAATGTGATGTGACCGTGAACGGAAGTGGCAAGAGACAGATGAGGAGAGGCAGCGAGAGGAGGAATTATGGCAGGATTATGCGTAGTAACTCAAGGGGTTGGTGGTTGATTCACTGCGGGGCGAAAACACCTGGGTTTGTGTGGGAAAGTGATTTTTTTTCTCGCGTTTGGCGCTCGTGTCAAGTGGTGGAGTGCGCATGAGCGATTTTTTTTATGGTCAGTAACTGGGGATGGAAATATACGAGCATAAACATTGACGAAATGAACTGAAAAAGAAAGTGCCAAGCGGTGTTCATTCCCAGGTGACGGGGCATAGGGTGGTTTTCGTGAAATGGAGACAAGCTGAGGTTAAAGGTTGCGATTTTAGGCCATGCTGGCGTTTACAATTATTTAGTCTGTCGAAGGGAATCAAATTTCGGCGGCCTACGGGTCACTAGAAGTCCATGTGTCAACTGTAGACGGTAGACCAGTACACTGACTGCAGGTGTATACTTCAAGGAAAACAAAACGAAAGTTTAATTTGAGTTGACAGCCAACGTTTTGTCTTAAATGCAGTGTACACCCAAAATTTACAAAATTCGATGCCAATGGCCAGGATTTTATTTCAATAAATTCAATGAAGCTTGTTTCTTAACCTTTAATAAATTTAATCGAGAAATTTAAAGTTAAAAATGAAACTTATTCGAAGTGACCTTCACAGGTGACTTGTACTTCTACTGCATGGTCCTGCAGCCACTTGTTCTTGACCGTGAACTTTTAAAAACACACCCCCAAAAATGTATTTAGTGGAATGTTAAGGGTGGTTTGTGTCGTTTTGATTCGAAACATGCTGTTATAGTGATGCCATGCTGTCTAGCGCAAACTATTATGCAGTGAAAAGCAAAGTAGAAGAGACATGAGAATTGGCATGTCTGCTCTCAAGCAACCACGTTGCATGCATCAATTTAATTGAGAGAAAGCGAAGTTGAGTAAAATAAATCTTGAAAAAAAATTGAAGACAGGATAGAACTAGCCTGACCAAAGTCATGGTACCTGCTTGAAACTGCACTCGATTTCATAGCTTTAACACCACTTTTGCCATTTCTGACAAACAATTAAGAGATCAACTCCAACTGAATTAGTTTCTATTAGTTGCGTAAATCAAGTCAGTATTGTACTTAGAAACAATGCAAAATTCTAATATATGGGTCTTTCAATAAAAAAAAAGAGTCTCACTAAATTGTACAAAGCTGTTGCCGAGACTTTTTAATGTTATTGCCAAAGCCAGTTTTTAAAGGATAGCATCACATTACTACATCCCAAAACAAATAGCCCGCTTAACCACAACTTGACAAGTCCAAACTATTTTAAAGATAGCTATAGCATTAAGAAAATGTCTACACTGTTTAAACTTTAAGGGGATCCTCTCAAACTAAATTTCGCACCACCATGATCTCCCTGTACTCTGCAGCATGTGCTATCTGGTCGAGCGCGAAGATACAAAGCGTCTCCTTAACAAGTGTCCGATCCTAAAGGCAACTAGACGATCTGTTCTAGTGGAGCAAGAAATTTTATCACTTCTAAACGCTAGTGCCTAAGAAGTATCATAGCAAGAAATTATTAATTTTTTTCGAAATTTGTTATTAATAGGTAGGTGCTAGAGAAGAACAATTGAATCTTTCTATCAAATCTAAAAAAATTACCCTTAAGTAATTTTAAATTGACAAAAAAAGAGAAATCCCCAGCTTTAAATAAATTCGTTAGCTTAATTTCCTTAGCTAATCTTCGAGTCTACTACCATGGGGAATCGCGGCAGATGAAGACCCCACCTCAGGTGGCGCAACCAACTTGTTGTGCGAAACTGGAAACAGCCGGCCAGTTGGAGAGGCATGTTCGTTGAGGCCCAGGTCCACCACGGACTGTAGCGCCGACTAAGACTCTACAAATTGATTCTGGTTATTAGATACACTAAAAGGACTTTGATTGACCGCAAACTAGCCTTTGATTGGCATTAAATTAAACCTCTGAGCATAACGACTGTAAAACCTGGAAAAATACTTAAGACACTTAGACCCAACTTACCTTAGCATAGTCTTCTTCTCTGCCACCGGGCTCGGCGTGGGCGACGGCGTGATGGTGTAGGTGTTCTGCCGCATGAATTTCTTCCTCACCGGACTGGGGCTGGTCAAGTGCTTGGGGCGGGGAATCCGTGAAGAGTCTCGCCCGACGGTCGGACTTGGCGGGACCTTCGTGAAGTCCTTGGCCAAGTGCTTTATGGCATCCTTACAAGAATCACAGTAGTTGTCAGCGCAAGCGATCGAAATGTGCGGCTTGATAATGTCGCCGCAGCCGATGTCGCGCTTGTGCGGTGTCTCCGTGTTGGACGAGGAGTGCTTTGTCTTTGCTGGCGGCAGCGTGTTGACGCCATTGTCCAACGTCCGAATAACATCTGTGTTCGAGGAACTGTCGCATGTGGCGATTTTC
Source organism: Syritta pipiens (assembly GCA_905187475.1). NCBI lineage: Eukaryota > Metazoa > Arthropoda > Insecta > Diptera > Syrphidae > Syritta > Syritta pipiens. The sequence goes on from LR994571.1 coordinate 70,932,518, forward strand.
GGTGGTTCCGGGATCTTGTCTGTATTCACCTGTACCGTGCAGAGCTTGACCAGATCGCGGGTATCGGTCTGGCGACTGGCGCTTTCCACAGCGCACTGAGTCGACTCCGACTCGAGCTGCGGCACGTTCTGAACGCCAACAGAGGCCACCGGCCAGGAGGTCTGCATGCCGACAGAGTGCGTCAGCCACTGAGATTGTGTGCCGATCGTCTTCCGCTTGAGGTTGAGCTTCTCTTCGTCGCCAAGACTGAAGGTGAGACTGCGTCCGGGCATGTCCATGAGTTTGAGGGACACCGGGCGGCTCTTCGGCTCGTCGGACTCTGTTCCGCAGGCGACTGAGCGCTTGGGAATGGCGCACTTCTCACACAGGCTGTCCGTGATGCGGTGGTCCGAGGAGCCTATCGATCGGGTCTCCGGCTGGCACGAAACCATGACGTCCCGGAGGCTCGGCCGGGCCATAATCCCAATGGAGAACTTTTGGGCCGGACGCTCAGCTGCTGTCTGCATGGAACTATCGCGGATGTTCTTCTTCGGCGGATTGAACATCTGAGTGCCCACAGAGACCACGTCCTTTGCGTGACGAATGATCCTCTGCTCCTCATACTCCTGGATGCTAGTCTGCACGTGTTCGGTGACCTCCTGCTTTGTGTAGAGCTTCTCGAAGATGTTGCCTTGCACACCCACGTGCTGGTGCGGCGGGTTGGTGCCGGTGGTCCGGTTGATTATGGGGCTGCTTCCGACGCCGATGTCACGAGTGTGAGCGATGCAGTTGACAGCCACGTCGCGTTTAAGTACTGGAGGGCTGGACCGTTGAGGGACTTCGTTCGAAGACGACGAACTGCTCCTGAGTCTGGCACCGAGACTCTCGAGGGACACTGGACTCACGCGCTGTGGCGTGAAGGTAACTGGCGACGAAAGCCTGGGACTGGGACTTGACTTGCCCGGCGGTGGGACAGGTGATGCTGAGGCCTGCTCCTTGGCCTTTGTGAGCTCGTCCTCTTTCTTCTGGAGGTCTTGTTGGAGTTGTCGTTTGTCATTGCGTAGTTGGGTGAGTTCGTTCTGAAAGAAGATATGCAATTGAGTTGTAAGGGATTTTTAGAATAAGTTTGAATGGAACTTCTGGGACCAGAGACAACAAGAACATGACGAGTGGTTGACGTCGAATGAAGGGCGCAAATCGGGGTTCTTAGATGGGCCGAAGAAAAAGGACTAAGTTGTGATAAACATTCACTTACGAGACGGGTTCTGACTAGGCAAGCCTTAGAGACTTATAAATGAACACAAAACATTCCATTGCGGTCTAGTGAGGATCTCAGTGATGACAGCTAGAAGCCATCTAGGGAGTCAGTCTCGTGAACGTTTCTCCAGAACTTTGGATTGTCTCGGAAGGCTGCGGGGATGTCGTGTCGCGCAAAAGTGACGCTAATTGAAGACGTCAACTCCGAGTGAATATGAAATCAGACGACGATTGCCAACCGGAATGGCGACGAAGATGGGGCAATCATCTTTGAAGAGCTCACGTTGTTTGTCTCGTGGCTTCTAAGCTCGAAGCCACCACAGCTGCAAACTCCCGCACATTCAAATGAAAGCTCAAGGTCCGCAGACGAGCGTCAGATGAATACCCGTCCAAACAACAAAAGCCCTAACCAGTTTGGGGCTGCAATAAAAGTGCAAAATATTTGCCTTTCGCCTCCTTATCTCGCACAACAAATTCTTGTCAATCACTTGTTCCAGATAACGCCAGCAGATAACCCGACCCGGTACACTCACCTGCAGTTCTGGAATACTTTTCACTTGCTCCTCCAAATCTTTCATTCGGTTGAGGCTTATCGCCATTTGCTGGCGAATGCTGTACAAGGTGTATGCCTCCGAGACCGTGTCCCCGGGCGAGACAGGTGCATTCTTCGCCGGCGACCGGTCATCATGGTCCTTGATCCTTCTTGGAGGCGGTGGTGGTGGGACCTTGGAGCGTACCACTTCTTCTGGCTCATGATTCTTCTGTTTCGATGAACGTGACTTATTTCCAGCGACGCAGGAATCTAAAAGAAACCCAAAAAAAGAGAGAAAAATGTGAAAAACAAACACCTTTACAGACGAAAAATCTTAGGAAGGGATGAATCGAACCAATTAAAGATATTTTTATTTGAACCCAACGTCGACCAACTGACATTATCAACTGTCGGTCTGCGGAAAAGCTGCCGCATAGAGATGCCCTCAGCTAGCTTCCTTCTGGCACTTAGCGTCGTGTCTGTGTGGCTGTGTGTGAAGATGAGCTGCGCGCTTCGTGAAGCTAAAGCAGCAGCTGCTGTACTAATTCATTTAACTTTTGCGAAAATATTATCACCACCAGAATGACACAAGTATTTTAAATGCGCGATGTAGTCAAACCACAACAACAGCAAAATAAAATTGAATTAATAAAAGTAAGCGAATAAAATTAGACAGCAGAGAGATACAGAATGAAGTTTTTTTTTCTTTTTTGAGGTTTTTTTGTGTTCGTTTTTGCTGAGAGTGTCAACCGGTTTACTCGTGTGATGGATTGATTCAGGTTCTTTAGAAGAGCGCTTAGTATGCATTTGAATGGTGTTGAAGGATAAGGCCATGGTGTATTTTTTTTTTATAAAATAATAAACATTTGATTAAACAATTTCCGGAGTGAAGTTGCAAGGCGATCACTCATGAGGGTGTGAGTGGAGTACGGATGTGATGTCTGTGCAGCGATGTCGTTTGGAGGTTAGGTGGGACCGACTTGTTTTTGGGGTATGACATTGCAAAAACATCTGAGTCTCAGAATCTCAGGTCGAACTCGTCTACGTGTGAACTGAGCTGAGTTGTACACTGAGCTAAATGTAGACTCGTAAGTGGCATATACGACACAGTGCACATTAGCATCTATCCCAGAATAAGTAATTAAGCAGATCTATAAGTATTTTGCATAATTTTTGATGTAAGCAAATAAAACTGTAAGAATATGTTGCGATTTCGCAGTAGCAATTTATTGTTAGCATTTAGGAGCTTCTAAAGTGACGTCTCAAGACACTGTCTTTAATGAAATCAAAACTGCATAAAACTTTAATTGATATGGCAAATAAATTCGAAAAATTGTTGTGTGTTTCATAGGCATCACCAATGGACTCAGACTAACAAAATAGGTGCAGCATTTTTAGAGCCCAAAACTAAAAGCAACAATTTGCATTGATCACCACGTCAGTCAGGATTCTCTAGTTCCTATTAACATTTCTACAAAAATGATGATGAAATGCAGCTATGCAAATAGATTACTAAAACAATTAGGAATTTTGCATATTTCGTAAAAAATAAAGCGTAGCCTGAAATCTGAGAAGCAAGTATTTGAAGTTTCGTTTTAGCCAAAAACGAAAACTCAAAGCCGAATTAGATCCAGTCAAAAAATGTATACACTAAAGCCTCCCTTTGAAATATTCCGATTTGCATGGTTTCGAAGCTGTGTGGTTTAAAAATTGTCGTGGTTTCGTAGCTCCATCGATTTTTTGTTTTCAGTTTGCGTCGTTCACAAAATTACAATACACGTGAATTATAGAATCAAAATAGATGGGAATCATTTCGCGTCTTGTTTTTTTCCAGTCGAAATTAAGGACGCAAAGTGAGCCTATGGTGTTATTTGGATTTTGCCTAAATGTAACTTCAGAGTCCAATCAAAAACTATTTTCAAGAAGTTTTACATTTTTTATGAAGAAAGTTTAACTTGCCAAAAAATCTCAGAAGCGAAATTTTAACGAGATAAAATGTTTGTATACTGCTTTTGTAATTTACAATTTAAAAGGGCTTCATTTTGTACTTTGTACAATATCACTACTAAAATAATCAGAACAATTTTCTTGTGTCGGTCACTGTTTAATGTTTAATTCGGTGTATTAGCCTTCCGCCACCAAAGCTTGGGCAATTCTTTCAACATCTGTCCTTTTTATAGAACACATTAATAAAAAGAAATTAACGTTTTCTTTCCGTGCCATGCAGAAAATTCAAACACAAATGAAACCAAAAACCATTTCGAAGGGAAACAAAAACAAAACAGCAAAAAGCAACGTAGCATCTTACAACTGTGTCAAGGACGAACTATTTATTGAACGAAAACCATAAAATATAAATTACTTCAATTTGTATTTTTATTTGCTACTATAGGCACTTTTTTTCTAAATTTAAACATAGTCGAGGAAAATTTGAAAATGAAATGAGTCGCATGTGACAACCTCTCGCTGGCGGTTAAAGAAAAAATCAAAAAGAAATGATTCACATTTAATTTTTGTTAAACTGTTTTAAGCTTGTGGGAGTAAGTCGAATTTGAGGAGTGGGAGGGAAAAAGAGGACATTGAGAATAGAGTAGGTAAGTGCAAAGACTTTGACTTCAAAGTGTCTGGGATCATTGACAGGAAAACTTAAAATTAGTTACTTGGCAAGAGAACTTGCAAATTTTAGGAGGAAATGCTGATAATTGACGGGGAATGACAGGCGATCAACATTTTAACGTTTTGTACCCATTTGTTGTCAGCTGGACTCCGGCTTTTTATAGAACACTAGCAACCCGTCCTGGCTTCGCGCAGGCAGCACTATATCTAAAGTTTTTTAGTATTCGAGCAATGGAATACCAGAAAGTGTTATTGAATTTAGAAATAATTTGGGGTAATGCACCGCTTCTTCTACATCTAAAGCGCGGTCAGTTAAATAAGCATAGACTTTGCTTTCAGTGAAGCATAGACTTTGCTTTAGTGCGTCTTGTTAGACGTTTTGTGGAGCATTGAAGTCTCGTCCTAAGCTACTGAACTACAATCCATCGTCAATTTACCAGTATTACTCTACTTGGAAACATTGCAAGCACTTGAAACATCGGTACTACAAAATTTTAATGGAAGTTTAAAAGCAGAGTTAGCGGAGTTAGTTCCTGCGCCATCTAAAAGTGTGGGTTCAATTCCAGACGATGCCACAGCAAAAGCAGTCTTCCCGCTGCCTCCAGTAGCATTCAAAAAGAAAATATTCCCCTTGTTATTGTAGACTAATAGCATAATTAAATCATTCTTCAATAAGTCAGTAATGATCATAGTTTTTTTCTCGCATGTATTCTGCATGGTTTGATGTTATATGGCTACTTGAAATAAAATTCCACAGAACATACAGTCGAATTCCTCTATGTCGAAAATCCCTCTAAGTCGAAAATCCTTCTTACCCGAATACATTCTTTCCAGTCTTAGTCTACTTTCAATACCTCTAAGTCGAGTTTTATTTCTTTGGCTGAAAAACAGACAAAAAAAAATTTCCCCCCCAACTTGTAGCAAGTACGCACACTCGCATTATCTGACTCTCCCATTGGGGTCCTAGACATTTCGCGAACATTCATTTCGTATTGATTCTTGTAGTGCAAACATGTCGGAGAAAAAGCGCAAGTGGTTGCCCTTATTGTTGTTAACCTATGCAAAAAAGAGAGAGCAGACGAAGTTCACAGCAAAAATGAGAATTTGCTTGCGAACAAATCCCTCCACGCGAACATCGCGAGCGAGCATTATCGTTGTCGAGAGCGATATGTACTTGTATCTGAGATGCATTCTTGCTTCATTCAGCGTGTGTATTGGAAGTTTACTTTAAAAGAGAAATATAAAGACGTCTGTCAGTATAATTCCAATTGTAAATATTACAGTCCAAAATAAAGGATTTTCAACACAAAAAAAAAGAAATATGAAACACTCTAACTTGAATTTCCATAACTGCCTCTAACCCGTGAAAATTCGACTTAGAATGATTCGATTGTATGTACTTTGATCAATGTTCCCATAATCGGATGACAGTTGTTGTTGTCTGCGGTACAACATATCTTCAATCAAATTTTGCGGTAATTTTGCCATGGCAAGAAAGGTTCAGTAATTTTACACAACGAAATTATTAAAGTAAATAAGTGTCCTTGTTATTTTCCTGTAGAACAGAACACGCATCAGATATGTTATTTTCCCATTGGTTATCATATCCCACAAAAAAATACCACGTTCTTTCATCGCTGCCTGTATTTCTGATGTATACATTTATGTAAACCTATACACATACATATATGCGTATATCCATTTTTCACATTTCATATGCCTCTATCCGTACAACACCGTTTCCGCGCGATCATCGTCATGCCAGCTGTGTGCAAATTTGAGTTTAGCAAATAGGGGTTGAAATGAACATAGAAAACACCACTGAGACTCGCATCGATTTCAGCCAGAATTTTATAGATTAAAAAAATCGTTTAATCAACGATTTCTCGGATTTCACCAACTAATCGATATTTTTATAGCTATTATTTCTTAGTGCTTGCTCTGAGATCTATAAAACTGCGTTTTTAGATTTTCGAAATTCGCATATTTACGTTTTATCGTTTTTGGCCAAAAGCTCCAAAAGTATTGGGGCTAGAATGCTGAAATTAGTTTTTTTTTAATTTACTCATGGAAGCCGATTTTTTGTAATTTTTTCAGATTTTTTGACAAAGCGGTGTGGAAGTTACAGGGCGGATTGGCTTTTCGAAATTTTTCAGAACCATAAAATTGGTTATTGTGAGTCTACCTTAAGAGATACACATATGGCACCACTGACTTTTTTTTAGAACTTTTTAAGACGATCAATTTCCCAGTACATTATTTTTTCGTATCTTTAACTGTTTAGACAGCGCCCGCCTTAGAAGTTTGCCAGTTCTCGACTTTTTTTACTTATCTCAATATACCGTTAGCTTGTTGTGCCTAAATGTCTATAAAATGTAGTCCATACCCATAATAGATACCCAACAATACTACTGGTGAAAACCGCATGCAAATCCGTTCAGTAGTTCCTGAGATTACACTCCCCAAACATTTTTTTCGACTTTGTTTTATAATATTTATAGATATAGATTCCACTATCTGAGACAAGTCGACGACAAGACCGCGTGTCTTATACGGTATATGGTATAGTACACTGCCCTAAGGGAAAAAAAAACCTCGAGCAATGAAAAGCAAAACATGCAGAGTGCACTGATCGTGTTTTTTTTTTAAATCGCTTAGTTTTTCCAGTCAATGGATATTTAGTTCCATTATTTATAGTATCTTTGTATTTTTTTGGTATACTTTTGATTCTGATCCCCTCAAATTATGGATGCCAACAATTGAAATTTCGCATTAGGTTCAGATTACAAAACCCTTACATGAGTTAAAAGACGGAAACGGAAGGCGAACTATATTAGTGACGGTAGTCCATAGTCGATTACCACCTGCGATAAGATCTCGATCGTAAATTCATATACAATAGAGCTCAATGTGAATAATAGCTTTGACGATTTCTACAACGTCATGCTTGCGTATAATCACCAGCACTAGAACGGCTAGGAAATGGTCTTACCAAAAAAGAGGGCAAGAGGTATTTGACATTTGACCCCATACAATAAAAAAATAGATTCTGATCTTGTTAATCGTTTAGTGCTAATTAATAACAATGAAACTATATGTAAATTTAAATTAGAACTTATTTAATAAAGGCCTTAAGAGAACATGCCATAAAAATTAATAATTTTAGAATGATAAAACGCTAAACGGGTCAAATGATCCCCGCCAGCATTTCTCATCTTTAATAAACGAAGTTATTCATTTTTTATAAAATGATTGGACAGTAATTCCACAACCCTTTTACTATTAAACAATTTCGACACTGCTGTTATACAGTGTCCAACTACACGAAAATTGTGCCTTCCACATAAATTCATTTGTTGCATTGGTGTACATGTTATATATACTGCGGCATAAAATGTTCAAATGTATGCTAAATGAGCTGCACGCTGGATCGACGGATCGAACATGGAAAGACTTGGTGGACGAGACTTAGGACTTTTGATGAGATGCATTCTTTCTTGAGTCGTGGTACCAGCATTTACAATGAGTCTTTCATCTCCTTTTTGAAAGTATCCAAGTATACCAAGTATCTTTGGACTTGGTTAAAATAGTCCTAGTCTAATAAACACCAAAGTCTTAACCCGCACATGTTAAGTTAGCCAAATAAATTTCTTCCGAATCAAAACTACATCAAACCTTATCGGTAAGCCCAGTGAATTTTTAAGATAACTTCATTGATTGGTTTATTTTGGCGCACTTTCAAAATTTAAATGTTTATGGAGCTTTGGTTGTTTTTTTTTTTTTTTTTAGTAAATTTTGACTTTTTTCACTATTTTCTACTGTTCAACGAGTAAAAACGTTACTGTTTTTGTACTTTATTAGCAAGTACCACATCAGTGTGGCAAGATTTAGAATACACTCATCCCTCGTTTTGCGCGGTCTCGTTTTACCTGATCTCGTTTTACGCGGTTTTTTTTACCTTTGCGCGATTTTCAGATATCTCCCCAAATTGGATTTGAGCGACATCTGTTAAAAATACATCCATATATGCTCATAATTCGGCTTGCGCGGTTGCGGTTTGCACGAAACTTTTCAATCCCCTAACCTCCGCGCAAAGCGAGGGATGAGTGTATTAACATCATAGCATTAGCATAGAAAGGTGTTGATCAGACTTTCAAAATTATGAGATAAGGCTTATTGTTAGACAGACAAGACGCAAGACATGAACTTGTTTTGTTTTTTTTTTTATATAGAACCCTGTTTTTCCCTTATTTTACAGAGTTCTTTCTCTCACGACATTTTTTACTTAGATGTCTGTAGAAATCCACATCTTTCTCCATTCAAAAGAAATATTGACCATTCAGATTTCAGTGCTTGCGTAAGGAAGTTCTGGTCCTGTCTGCCAAAGTTAAGATTTTATAAGTACAACATCTTCAACATCTTCATCATCAATTAGTCTTCGACACATGACGAGAAGTGTTAAGTCCCTGCATTCCAAGTGCTTAAATTCACCGCCACCAAAATCAGACATGTGTCAGAACATAGCGATTAAGTTGGCTTCCGTTGCACCTCAAAGCGATTACCCGGTGCCAGTTGGTAAACAAAATTTCACTTCCCCCTGGAGATAAGCGCCGTCTTCAACACACAAAATTCATATAAAAACCGCCGCGAAATTTCGGAGTTAGCCTCTCCTCCCCACAGACAACCCTCCAGACCCTAAACAGCAGCAAACATGCAAAATTAATTAACTTCTTATCACTCTACAAAACAACTTATTTTTAATTTAATCGTGCATGCAATAAACAAGAAAAGTAAAGAAAAAAAAGAAAAAGAAAAACACACGTACATTTCATCCACCATTTTTTGTCAATAAAACGTTCTTCATACGAAGTGGTGTCAAAAGGTGCGTACATCATTTTGAATGTGTGCTTGTGTGATCTTGAAACAGTCTAAGTAAGCGCATGCAATTCTCCGCAAGCAGTCCTTCAAATCCTTGCACTTTAAATCCTTAGAACTGGCCTTGCCAAGGCCGCGCATTTAGACGATAGCTTAGAAGTGTTTCACAAGAAAAAAAAAACAATCAGAAGAAACTAACTCACTCAGGAATAATTTCGATTGAATTTTTTTGATAATTTTCATATTTTCTTTTCTATTTTCCGATTCGTGCTTCATTCGATTTCGAAATCGTTGTCGGTTATTTTGAAAAACAATAAAACAAATTTAATCACCACCGGCGTTCGTTCAAAAAATAAATAAAACTCCCGTGTACCGACGGCGAAAGATAAGATTTTTACCTCTTCTTTTTTTAATTAACTAATTCGAAAGTAAAACTAATTAAAAGTATTTAAGCAAAAATTAAAAGAAAAGAAATTCGTTTGTGTTACATCATCGAACGCGTTCAACAAATATTCGTCGTCGACTAATTGGACAAATGTTTCAGCGACTAAAGCTCCTAAGAGCTCTTTGTGGAAACTTAGAATAATTTTTTTTTTGTTGTGTATTTTTTTTGCGAATACAGATAAATTTAATTTCACAGTGTGTGCCGCAGAGAGGGGACGGGCAAACACCTGGCACTTGATGAATCGTTGGTTGGTAAAAAAAGATTCTCGTCGACGTTGGATTTTTCTTTTTGCAGGTGGCTGAATTGATGAGTGATGTGTTAGGAGGGACGACGATGACTTCGCGTTGTCTGACGATTTAATTTGTATACGTTCAAGGGCTGCGAGTGGCCTTAAATTGCAAAAGCACGTGCATAACTTGCAGAAAGTAAAAAGAGGAGTTGAATGCAGCGATGCCAGTTCGTTGCAATAAAAAAAAATTTCGGATTTTTTTTTTAAATTTTAGTCTGCTTTCAAAGTTGCAAAATTATCTAATTTGTGCAATCGAGCCCTTTAAGCAACCTCTTTGAGAAAGAACGAACGGGCGGTGTTTTTTTTCTTAATTTATATTTATGATTAACAAATTATTCACATTTACATATAGAATTACTTACTGTTTTTGCTTGAATCTTGTTCGGACAAGAAATAGATTAAATGTATGGCACTTCTATCTAACAACATTCAACAAACTAAAAAAAAACAATAAAACACAAGTGTAAGTAAAGAAACGCCTACTCAAAAATTAATGACAGTGAGCAACCAAGCAGAGTCAGTAACACTTGAGCAACATGCATGGAATAACTAGAACTGTCTTTTCTCTGTAGGCTGTATGAAAAAATGTGTGATGCTTGAAAAAATAACCTTTTTTTAGGTGTAGGGACTTTTTAGGGCCCATTGTAAAATTATTATGTAGTAAAAACTTGACCAGCCAAATCTGCAATATGCAAATAAGTCACAGTTTCAAGAATAAGTTGATGCCATAGCAGGATGGAGGTAGAAGAAACAACGAGTGAAGATTACCAAACACGCTTTAAGAAACAAAGTCTCAGTTAATTAAAGAAATGAATGAGAAATGCAACCTGCGCATTTTTATGATATCACTGAACTGAAATGCATTGAAAATGAAAGCAAACTATAAAAAATAATAAAAATGAAAGTAACGAAACTTTTCTCAAAAATGAATGCGCAACCAAGCGAATCGAAGACGTAACCAAGCCGAACACGAAAAACTTAAAAATGTCTCGTAGGTACTAAGCGATTTCATGTCGGACACCAGGCCTTTAACAAATTTCGGATTCAAAGTCCAGAGAGTATGATTTGGCACCTTTTTGCAGTTTATCAAAGCGAAAAGAGTAAGAATGGCTCGATATAGAAATGAATGAAAAATGTACGGTAGTCGCTCGATAATCGCTAATTATCGTGTTAATGATCAGCAGTGTTTAATTTATCTAAAATGTGAATCGGCAAAACGTTTCATTGTCAGGTCTATAATGTGAACTTCCGACAAATCATCTCTATAATGTTATTTCTATAATGTGAAGTTTTGAAGACAGCCCTACCGAACAGCCCTACCCGAAACTGGGACTCAAGGAAGTTTTCTTGGAATTACAGATACTGAACACAACTTGTTAGTGCAAGAAGTTAGGGACTGGGTCATCGTAGAAGGCATTAATGAACCTGGACAAATTCAATACTCTATGCGAAATTAAAGTGACAAAGTCACTATAGCTACTCTTAAAATAGCAACCTTGTAAACGATCCACTGCAAAAATATGCTTCTAGAGTACGTCGATCAAAATAAATTTCACGAAGAAATCATTTCCAGTTTACTGAAGTTAAGGGTGGACACAATAGAAAGAACAAGTCAAGGTATTTACCAGTCCAATATAAAACATTTGTCAAACAAATTTGCAAAACAAATGTGTCTTTTTTTCAATTTTTGTATTGAATAAAACTATTTCATTATCGTTGTTCTTCTGAATTTGTAAATATTCAAATTATGTCCTAAGAAACCATTTTATTTATTTTTGAGAATCGTTTCAATCAGTTCTAAAAAATATAGCAGTAATGTGAATTCCTCTAAAGTCCAAACACGTTTTATTTTAATTGGTTCACATTATTGAGGCCATTCTTATAACTTAATCTAAAATCGAATTAGAATTTAATTAACTTTTTTTTTTCTTAAATAGCAAACCTTATTGAGATTTAGTTCTCAATAATTATGAGATCTGAGCTCTAATTTAGTTATGAATTTTAAAAAGTTTCAACATCAAATTTATGTTCAAATTAAACAAAAATTAATCGACTAATGAAACAGCAAATCAAAGCATATTAAATAAATTATCTCAAGATTTATGTAGGCAAAATTAGAATTTCTGAAAATTCGATTAGTAAACGAAAGAAAAACAAAAAAAAATAATGTGAAAAAATAATTTTTTTTAAATGGCCTCATTATTTTGCCTCACTTCAAGTTGCTTTTCGGTTGCTTTTGAATAAATTTTGTCTGTTCTAGGGACTTAACTATACAAAAACATTATTGATGCGAAAAATGTCAGACAAGATGTAAACGACACTGAATTCAAAATCTACCACCATCACTTGCGCCATACATTGTCGACCTCATGCTACACTCACACTCGTATTCAATTGGCCCTCTTTCGATTCAAAATATCACGTTCATATTCTCTGATAGCAGCACTCGACACTGGAATCTCCGCGAGGTAAGATAAGCCAACGTGCTAGCGTCAAAGACCTGCGCACTTTCGCAAGAAATAACAAAAAAAGGCCCAAGCGGGAGCATCTTCAGAGCTTTCTCTGCGTTTTCGTTCATTCCATCTCGAGCGCCCGGTGTCTGGAACGATGGATTTCATACGAGAGCTGGCAGTTTGTATCTTTTGACGAGCGACAACTATAACAGGCGACGACTGGAAGCGGTCAACGCTCGTGATAAGCGAGCGGCGCGCATTGGCGTCATAGCAATCAACTGAAAGGTGCCTATGCAATAAAAACAAATTCTGAGGTGGGGGTGGGTGACGGGACAGCTGTGCGTTTGTTTTGTTATTGAAATGCAAGGTCGGCGTTGAGTTGAGATCGTAGAGAGGAGAATAAGCTATGAAAATGAGTCGATAATAAGCTACACAATGGGTGCTAAATCATCAAAGACGGCAATTCTATTTTCATAAATTGTCAACAAAGCACTCATTTTATTTGTCTTTTTTTTATGACAGGAAGGAAAAAGCCGACCGATTATTTTGGCGTTTGACGATTTACGATTACTTAAACCTGTTTGAGATTGCCCAAGCCCAAGTCAAAAAAAAGTGGCTTTGAATTCTTAAGGCTCAACTATACAATTTGCGCACCTGAAGAAATTCCTGAATTAGAAAAGTCCTTTGTCAGGTGCTATGCCAGGTATGTGAATAATAGACAAACGTACAGGCTATGGAGGAAATTCATCTCAAACTCAATGAAAAAGATCCAGTTTAACGATTCGTAATATTGAAATGGCACCAAAAAAGATGTCCTAAAAATCATCAATCAGTAGTCCTTGCAGAAGACATCAAATAAATGTTTTGATACTAAGCCCATACGGTTCTACTATTGAGTTTACAAGACAGTAAACTTCTTAAATAAGCAAAATAATAATATTTCGCTGTTTTAATCCCAAATCTGATAGAAACAGGCGACGAAATTAGTCGACCAAATGACTACTAGGAAAACTATTAATTCCAGTAATGTTCGAAATGGGCTCTACAAAAGTCCGCAAGTACTCAAAAACCACCGACACACTATTACCCAATTTGTAACAAAAATTACTAGATTGCAGCACAGAAGGATGAATGCGAATAAATTTGGTCAGACGAAAGTCGGAAACAAGTGAAATGTATGCCAAATTGTTCAAAAGCAGATAAATAGTAAGTGGAACTACCAATAAAATACTTAACTTAATTTCGCAAAAAAAATGTAAGTTACAGAAACACACTTTACTTTTTACTTAAAACAAAGTCAAACGGATATATTAATGGTTTATATTTAACTAGAATATAAAACTACACATCCTGAGCTTTCGATTTCTTTCGATGTCTTGGGAATATATTCTAGCTCAATTTTTGACAAAAATACAGCAAGACGTTACTTTTCACTTTTAGAAATCACTTTCGTAATCGTAATAATATTGCAACTTCAAACTCTTACCAAAAAGTGGCAGAGCCTACAAGTGTAAAATATTCATTTCATTTTTTTAATTTTTTCCAGTTTTTGATCCAGTGTGCGAGATTGACTTTTTAAAGTTTTTTATTTTTTTTTTTATTTTTTATGCTGATGAATATTTATGATTTTTGTTGGTTTTATAAGATTACTATCGGTACTTTCAAGCAGTATTTAAATGTATCTAACATTTATGAATTCGTAATATTCTTTAAATTTTTATTGGTCCTATAATTACTTTGAGACACTGTAGATCTCCAACCTGACTGTAAATCATCAACCGTTTGACTGAAAAAATGTCAAAAGCCTAGGAGTTTCTTATCAATTCCTATCACAATTCGCATCAATACTTGAAGCCACAAAACAGACTGAAGAACTTGTCCCAAGAATATTGCACCAAACTCTTAATCTCTTAGAAGACGCTATGTAGTCTCTGATACAGAGACTTCAAAGAAAAAGACGCCTGACATTCCTTTTGTCAATCTTAGAGAAAAAAAAAGAAGAATTCAGAAATCAACCTTAGCCATCCCCTATCCGAGTTCACGACCATCGCTCTATCCTCTGACAGATCTCAAGACCCAAACCTCTCATAGATCGGTGGCAAGTTCGAGGCGGCACTCTGTCAACCAGTAGCGTATAGACTGCTTGGATTATCTCATGTATCCCACATCCAGCAGATACTCTTTCCTCATCTGGTTGCTGAGATCCAGCGATCTGATGACTGTTAAAAGCTCTCGAAGCGTTTTTTGTCTTTTCAATGTTCGTCTTCTTTTTTTGCATTTCACTAGTGGGCAATTATTTTTAGAATACGCTTAGGATACCGCTTGAATTAGTATCTCTCAGATGTTTTTGTTTTGGAGTTCAGTTCATCGAGCGGAAAGTGTGTTTGCCAAGAAAATTTATAACGGGGCACGAATGAATCACAAGATTAATGGTGCCGGAGTGGGTTTTGTTCTTTTGATTTTGATTTTGAAAAACGAGGCTACGTTTTAAGTGAACTCTCTTAGTGATTCAGTGACGAGTCATTAACGCACACGTTTTTGCACACGCCAATTTTTTGCTAATTCTGTCGGCAGTTGTTGCAAATGGGTCATTCAATGGATACATTTTCTATTTGAATCTAAAGACATATTTAATACCATTAAGAGACAAGTCTAAAGATGGGAAAGGAACAACTCAAACCTTATTGTCACAAGATTTTCGTATACATCAAAGTCACAACTGCCCCAACACCTAAAGCTTGAATGATGACCAAAAGACACGTCCTATAAATCTTTTAATCAATATTAACTCTGGCTCAGTTTTTAGCCAAATGAGTGACAGATGTCCCCACCACGACTTCCGAGGACCGCTTTGACTACGATCCTGTCAGGAAGGCGACCGTTGGCAGACCCGGGCTGAAATGGTTGGTTTTGCCTGGTTATGCTTGGGCGTACTTCCTGACGAGTTAGAGTCTTTGGTAAATAAGCTTTGAAGAATTTAGATGTTTTTGCTTACAAATATTCAAAACAAGTGTTTCGATGAAGTTCCTTACGAATTAAGTAACTTCCTTTAGTTTAAAACCTGCAAATAATCGATTACAGACTTTGTGCAGTCACAAACATTTGTCTCGTCTCGATTGGAATCTACTTTTTTCAAAAAGCGTTTGTTCGAGATTTCTTAAACGTGAAATGAATTTTAAAGGCGAAAATGAACACAAAATAAAATGGAATTGATGCTATTTATTGTTAAATTTGTCAATTTGACTGTTAAAACTTATAAAAGACCCAATTCTTCTCTTTTGCAGCCAGCCCAGCTCGAAATGTTTAACTCAAGTTGACCTACCAATGATAGCCATTATATGACAAAAATCCGGCTTCAAGAAATGTACAAGTTATGATGTAGTCACTTTAATGAAATCCAAAGATATTCAAATTCGTTTACTCCATGATTTGAGAGCAATTGGAATTTATGTACCTCGAATGAAGGTTGACACATTAAAGGTGTGCCGATGACCACACCAAAATCACTACAATGACCTCAGAACACCAGTCACCATCGACGACAACAAGTTTTCACCTACAAATCACAATTCGCACAGAAAAACCATTTACGAAATGGTTAAATTCTTAAACTGAACTGAAAATTAAACTTCCAATTACGTGTTCTTGCAGCTTCCTTAGGGCGTTTCACAGTCTGGAAAACAGATCACCCAATCACCTGATCTAGGTGTAGAAAGAAATGCATAAACAACAAAATCAGCCTCCACCTTCAAGTCAAGCTCTACCGTCAACTATGAAACTTGTCACGGGGTGTGGTCCGCCGCGTGATTTGAATCGCAACCGCACTTCGCAGCAATCAGCAATCATCGACAAGTAGCACTCAGTTGACAGCTCCACAAACGAAACGCTCCATCAAACGTGTGTCTAAGCAGAGTAACAAAAAAAAAAGGAAAACATTTTCTCTTCTAATTAACGTGCCGCTTCACTAGCTCACGGAGAGTTCAGCGCGTAATTAGCACGAGCAGGTTCCGCTTCCCGCCCGATAATCGCCACAGTGCCCCGAAGAAGAAGTTGCATAACATCCCAATTTATTCACAAAAAAATATAATTATCACGATTAAATTCGCAGCAACGAAGAAACCGACTCGAAGAAGGTCGCAGCCTCACCTTGACGCTTATCTGCCGCGATATGAGATCCATTTGGGCCAATTAGACACCAGATTCGCTTTTCATTGACCTGGCGCACCGGCGGGTAATTGAAAAGAAAACAAATAAAGTAAACAAATCGATCGCGATCGTGTTTTTGCTCTGTATTCGCGTTTTTAATTAACGTCAATTCGTTTGAATTAGCCGCCTAATCGCTGAATCGCTGAATCGCAACCGGTTGGCCGGCTCCAGCTTGATTCACCCACAACGAGCTCAGCCGATGAACCCATTTTGAGGGAGTTGACTCGTGCGGTCGGCAGATGCGATAAATTGCGGTTGACGAAGGGGCGGGTAATCAGGCGGCAGACTGCAAGTCGGCTTTCCAGATCTAGTGAAGGTTATGAAACGAGAATTGTGGTTGACTGGATTCAACTTTAAGGCGGTTTTAAAATGCATTCGTGCAATCTCTGTCTTCGAAGGCTCAGAATGGTGTCACAGCAATACAAATGGGTGCAGTGATAATGATCTTCAGGTGCAAAGTGAATAAGGACACAGAAGAACATTAGTTGGAACTCAGAAAAGTTTTTACCAGCCAGTTCTTGGACTCGATCAAAATTAGTCGCACAGTTGGGTGCAGAAATCAGTGCGTTTATTCTAAGCGTAATCAACACTGCTTATAGCTCCTCTTAAGATCGTGGCCAAAACTTAGCTCCCAACTCCTAGTCACACTCCTCTCTCTCATTGCCCCGCACATATGACCCTCCCATCTCATAAACAAACCACACATCCGATCCGATGACCATGCGATCATCACCCAGAAACGAAGAGCGATGCACCAGGAGCTCCCCTTTGCTCCAAAACAAAACCCCACAGTTCCGATTTATTTATAGCCCGGCTCTGATTCCAACTAAATAAATAAAATACCCGTTTTTATCTCTTTGGCAGGCCAATCCCGCTCTAAAAATACCGCCCCGAGCATTTTGGCACGACGATGCGCGTGACACCACCACCGGCAGCGGCATCAGCACCAGCAGTTCGTCGTCGTTAACGGATTTGGTGTGTGCGCTTAATTTTAGATTAAAAAATAAAAAACTAAATCGTTGAAGTTCTCCTCACCGATGACATCGCTGAACTCTTCCCACGAATGGCAGGTCCGCTTCTGCTTCCTCCGCGTCGATGTGCGCTCCAACGTTCGCTCAAAGTCACTGACAACCTCGTCCAGGGCGTCGTGCAAAAACGCCGACGTCTCCTCAGGTGGGCTGCCCGCTCCCAGATTCACATCTGTGCCGTGCGTCGTCGCCGACGACGTGAGCGATGACGTCAACGAGTCACCATTGCAAGCGTTCTGCTGCTGCTGTTGCATCGATTTATTTTCACCCGCTGCCAGCCTTGGGGACTCTGGCTCAATCTCTACGGGGACCTACGGAACACAGAAAAACAATTTCGATTTTATGGCCGGTCTTTGATTTGATTACGGGCGGTAAAAATAAACCAACTCCCACTCGTGGGGAGGGAGTTAAAATTCTTTTTTAATTAAAGTTCCGTTTAATGCTTACCTCAGGCACGGAATGCACTCGTCCCTCGGGCTCCCAGTGCTCGAAGAGGCTCTCAAGTCCGAGCATGAACTCCATCGATTTCCTAGAGCGGCGCCTGCTGCGGCGTCGGAGCTGCTCCTCCGAGGGTTTCGCGTTGGCCAGCGACTCGCAATAACGAACGAAGTCCAGGTCGATGTGGTAGCCATACGGGCAGCAGTTGCAGTTCCGAATCCTCCTGTACTGTAGACCTGCGGGGAGAGAGAAGAAGAGGGCGATAAGTAATTTTAAGTTGAAGAGCGTGCGTTGGTTTTGGGGGCAGAGTTTTATGACTCTGCCATAAAAAGTCGTAAAAATGCGATGGAGAAGAAGGCTGAAACGATTCACGACACGGAATGCATTCGACGCTGCAAGCGTGGGTGGGGGTCGCTAAAGGGGTGGGTGCTTATTTGGGATGTGAGCAGTAAGGTGGCGCGACGTGTCTGGCCAGCGTCTAGTTAAGTTGCATTACATGAGAGCAGCTCGACGCCATCTGTCGTTTGGGTGTATAAAAATCTTGTCAATTAGACGCGTATGGTCATGCGGTGGGAGTTGCACCTGTCGTGGGTATCGCCGTGGAGGTGGTTTCTCGTTCGCATGGCGCACCCTGACGTTGTCAGTTTCAGTTAGAGGCGACTTTCACAGAAACGCAGGAAACCGCTAATGGGTGACTGAATTTATAGCAAGAAAAACGAAATATTTCATGCCGAAAATGGATTTGGTTTTGGCATATCTTTTTTAAGATGTTGCTTGAGTCATATAATGTTGTTATATATATACGGCTTGTCCTTTTCAATAAGATTTAGCGACAATTTCGAAACTTCGAGGTCAGGAATCCGGGTCTATTATCCAAAAGTTAATAAAAAAAAATAAGTCTTTGGTATGGTGAGCACAACAGTAACAGTTTGAAACAACCTTTTAAATGGTGAAGCTCGTCAAATTAAAAATAGAAAAACTTTTTTGAGTGAAATAGGGATGCGCCATTTGCAAATGTACATGCTTCTTAGAGAAACTTAAAAATTTGTTTAAAAAGTAATGTCATATTAATATCTGTAATAGTTAATATCTGTCTTAGAATTTTGAAAAAAAAAAATCAGAAAGACATTTTCTGTTTTGTCACGGTGCACCTTGACATCGTGGTGTTTGCTTTTTGTGTGCTCCAATTAAAGAAGAAAGGATAATATCGGAATTTTTCACGTGTCAACATCACTAAGTACAACATTTCACTATAACACAGAATGAAATGAAGTAAAAGACGTTGATGACATGAAATTTCACGGACAACGCCACGCACATACCGGAAGCCTCAAATGGCATTTTGTTTGAACTATTTGAGGGTAGGGATATCTCATGTGGACAAGACCGACAATTTAACCACACATAGCTTCCTCTTATGGAATTACTTTTTGAAATCACAGGTCTAAGTCACAGTCTCCCGATGTAAAAATATAGTCAAATTAATCCGAATTCACACAGCAAAGTTTCAGTGGCATACACTGTTCAAATGCATACAATGCAGACCGCTATTATAGAAACAATCCGGAAACGATTCAAACCCTTAAAGCAAATATCATCCAAGCAATCCGTAAAAGACAGTCTAAAACCATCAACAAGGTTTCGGAACATATACAGAATATGCGAAGCCAGCCGGGGCAGTCACTTGGACGATATTGTATTCCATAATTAATGGGAAGTTTTGCTCTTACTAAAAAAAACTATATTAAGAGAAACAATTTAATTTTGCATTGTTAAAAATCTTACATCTGGCCCATCCTGTACCTATAAATTTTCAATCATTAAATTTTATATCGATGTCGCTATAAGAGAACGTTCGATTATTTTATTTTTCTACTTTTCGATGCCCTGATCGGTTCTTGATTTTTACAATGTAAAGCGTGCCCCTACATCACTTTGACTATTCATTTATTCTTTGACTTTATTGGTTCTCATCTGAAATCGAACTACAACTCTTATTGATAACAGATGCCACGTCCAACGCACCAGTAACTTTTGAGGTCTAGAAAGGTCTCTGGCCCAATACAATGACCCAACGTCTTTAAGAAAATGCCATTACTTCTTTTGCTAAAATTTCTGAACCGCAAACCGACGGCTTTTACTTTTCATATCAAGATTTATAGAATACCAGGTTACGTCATAACACTCTTTGTAGAACATTATGCATTTCTGTGTTTCACTGTCTTCTACGGCACTTCCTTGACTCGATTCGACTTCATTCTATGAATTCTTGCCCCCTTTAGGTGTCCCTTATGACGTAGAAGAGAATGAAACACAGGAATGCATAATCTCCTATTCTACAAATCTTGTTTCGTACATGGTCCAGCGAATCATTAGGCTTTTTTGCTTAGAAACTTAAAATTTAGTCGTATCAGAACTTTGGCTCCAATCGAATGTTCGGCCTTTACCGTGATATTTCATCTTTTATGAAAGTGTTTGATCTCTGGATATATTAAAGTGCGTAGCATCAAACTACAAACTAAACAGAAGAGCGTTGCTCAATGTAGGAGTCATTTCAAAGTTACACTCCACGAAATTACATAATTTTTACCATCTCAGAGATTCAAGTAAAACAAGGAGAAGGCATACCAGACAGGAGAATGTAGAATAATCGTTATCATTCGAAATATCATCAAAATGAATCTTCGCCTCAGATCTGCTTTACCGCCATCATCCCAAAAAAATCTCAAACTTTTTTTCACAGTATAAAATGGCATCCAGAACTCGAAAAAAATAATTACTTTGTAAGGAAATTTATATTTTTGAAGTTATGAGCGAAAAAGTTAGTTTTCGGCACTTTTCAATTGTGAATTAAGCCGCACAAATCGATTAACTCTACTTTTTAAGAAATCTTCAATTCAAATGTCAGCGTATAACTGGTCATAAATTTTTATATTTATAGCCCTTCTCTGACATACCTCAGTTATGCCTCATAAGTCACAACAACGTCACCAGAGTGTGGGAGAAAAGTATTCTAGCAAAAATTTCACAAGTTGTGAGCAAATAAAAACTGTCAACTAGGATCTGTGATTGAGCAGGTTACTAGTTGTTCACAACAGAAAAAAAGCAAAATCGCGATCGTTAAATTTGAAAAACAAATGGAAAACTTGATTTTACATTAATTTAAAATAATCCAAAAGATTAAAGCTAAAAGATAATTATATTTTGTTGGACAGTATATAATTTTTCTTTATTTATTTAATTGTTTCAATTCTTTTGATTGCAAAAAAATTGATTTTGCCAGAATACGAAACAGCTATCAGGTGCTCACAACAAAATTTCACAACAAAATCATAACGATTTTTACCTCACTAACATTTATGAGTTGCGACTACATCACAACCAGAATAGGGACATGAATAATAAAGATTAATACCATTAAACGGCCATTCAATAAAAAATAATGTTTTTCAGAGGCGAATGTAAATTCGCAATCCTCAAATTTTTGTTTTACGAAGTTAATCGATTTGTGCACTGAGTGGCTCGCTTGTGATTGTTAACACAAAAAACACCGTCATCTTCCAGAGTAACATGTATTCGGCAATTGTGTTAGTTTTTTTTTCTATTATTGTAGTTTGTGTTAGTTTTTTTGTGTCTTTTTTGTATTCACCGTACCACGCTTAACTAAACTTTGGAGCTCCACACGCCTCCGTGACTCGTCCAATATGAATGAAATTCCAATGTTCGTTTTTGGGAAAAATCGAATCATCATCGGATTAGGCTTCATCAATTTCATTCTACTGAGCAGTGTACCACTGCATAAAAAGGCAGCGATGGTCGAATTCACGTGGGCCTAAACCACCGCAAGTGTGACTAAACATTGAAAAATTTTGTAGCAGCTGTTCCTGGCACTAACTTTGTGTTATAACTTGGACTAACTAACTAAGATATCAATTTCATTAAAAAAAATTGTGTTTGTAAGCTCATTGGCCTGCCGAAAAGACTTTTGTTCTCCCTAGATTAACCCTTTTATGGCCGAATTAGCCGAAATCAGCTACAAAGTGATCACTAGCAATACTTGTAATAAAATATTTACCAACAACCTTGCACAACATATCGAGATTCTTCTTCTTCTTTTGCGGGCGCTACAGTCCAGGGTGGACCTGGGCCTCAGTCAAGATGCCTCGCCATCTAGCGCGGTCTTGGGCTAGGCGCCTCCAGTTTCGTACCACCGGAGGCGAAGTCTTCCTTTACCGCGTTGTCCATCAGGATTGGACTCGAAGACCTTACGAGCCGGAGCGTTAGTGTCCATACGCTCCACATGGCCTAGCCATCTCAGTCGGAACGCTCAAATTCATTTCACTAGATCGATGTCGCTGTACAGTTCGTAGATTTTATCGTTTCGCCTTCTCCTCCAAGCTCCCTCTGTGCAAACGGAACCAAAAATAATCTGAAGGACTTCCCTCTCGAAGCGACCAAGAATCTCTTCATCCACATAATATCGTCCATGTTTCTGCGCCATACAGAAGGACTGGGACTATGAAGGTCTTATAAATAGATAGCTTGGTATTTCGAGAGAGACCTTTGTTTTTCAACTGCGATCTAAGCCCAAAGACACAGCGATTGGCCAGGGTTATCCTTCGTTTTATCTCCGCACTCATATCATTTGGGGAATTAACTTCGGAACAAATCAAGCTATTTTGACAAGAAAAAACACCCGCTTAGATAAAAATTTAAATTACGGGAAGAAGCCTATAGGCAGCATCAGACATTTATGGGTTAAAGTTGACAAAAACGTGTCATAGGCCTTGTTGAAGCAGATCCTTTACTAAAACAAATTCAGCAGATATTCCGTGAAATAGTCAAAACCAAAAATACCACCTCAGTCTAAGTACACTCAAAAAACCGTCTAAAGGAAATTCTCTTATTGGTGTCAACAACGAATGCAACATCTTTACTTTTCACGCTTTAAAACCAAGTTTCGCTGTTTTTTACACCAAATCTGTATACGTATTAAATCTTTTAGCCACCACTGGATCTCAGCATGATCTCGACTCCGTTTTATGTAACAGTCATTATTCTACGCCAATTTTTTTCAAGTTTCAGGTATCTCAATTGCCACTCAACGGCTGCGCCTACCCCAGTTCAGGATTCAGGATTTTTCTGGGCCAAAAATGTTTGACTTTCAAATCCTTCAGCCACCGTTCAACCTCAACAAAAATCCACCACAAAGCCATTTTCCCATTCGACAAACCAGAACACATCCACACACGTCAACCGCCTCGTGTATCTTTTTCGCCTTCTTTTTGGGAATTTTCACAAAACTCACTCACGATACGTGTGCGTATCGCGGCCCAGTTCAGTCGCCACCTACGCGCCCACCTCCATTTATGCGCATTTCCACTCCGAGCCACGCCGCGCGGCGCATTACCATGGTCAAAGTGCCCATTTGCCACTCGAGCGGGCGGTAGATTTCGCAACGGACTCCTTTCCTGCCACCGCCCGGACGCACCGATAGATACTCGATACTCGTATCTCCACGGAATGGGAGCAATAGTCGACTGGAAGCCACGCCACAATGGAAATCGGAAAACCTGATTCCGTCACCTGGACGGTGTGGGTGGCCCCGAGAGGTGACAAAACTTTCGGTCAGAGATTTGCGTGAACTCATTGCGTTATAAATTTCGTTTCACCAAAAACTTTTTTTTATTCGAAAACCGCTTTTTTGAGCTGATTGAAGTACTATGATCAAAATTAATTGATGTGTCACTCAAAATAAGAAAAAAATATTAAACGGGAAATTGTGTCAACGCTGGAGGAACTCGGATGGCAGTCTTCCCACGCGACGCAAAGCCCACGTGCCGGGTGAGTTGCGACACAAACAGCGCCATCGACTTTTCATTCAGAGGCCGGAAAACGTGAGACGCGAAACGCAGCGATGCCGGTTGTCGTAGGTGGCTACGGATATGCACCGACGAGTGGAATTTTAATGGCGACTGGCAGCGCATTTTGATCGAGTACTCGGATCTTTGGATTTGTTTATGGTCGTGATGCTATTCGGGTGTTTCTGTTTTTTTGTTGTATTTTATACTTTGATCGGCCTGGAGGCACGTGTGTGATGTAATCGGTCGTCGGGGTGGCAGCACTCCCAGCTGAGGGGTCACTTGGAGCAGAATGCTTGGGTGGCGCCTCAATGCGGGACGGGTGTGAGATATGGCCGATAACGAGGGTGTTGCAATGAAATGAGCTTGGCATCTGAGTGGGCAAGCCATCTAAACTTTGGATCAGTCTTCCCCTCTTGGATCTAGCCAGACGATGTCAAAAATCTTCAAATTCTTTCGAACCAAAGAGCTTTATTTAAGGACAGGCTTCCAAAAAACCAATAAAATAAGATAATAGTCCTCAATGTACATGATTTGACGGGTAAACGGCGTTTGCTTTTTGGTAAAATAGACCAATCTTACAGAATTTAAGTTCAATATTCAACAGGACTTCTTTGTTTGGCAGCAAAGTCTTCTTGACTTAAATTTTTATTGAAGCAATGGCCGATAACCAGCTTTGAATAGTTTGACTGCTTCTTTGCCTTTTAGTGGACACTGGTAGTAATAATAATTAGGTGGCGTTACAGCCCGTTGAGTGCCAGAGCCTAACTTTTCGTGATTGTGACATGTGAAAGGGACCTTCTATTTAATGTCGGTTCCAAACGGCGGATATTGGACACGGTAATAAATCTGAAAGGTGGCACAAGTATAGGAAAGTTCCTTTGCATTGAAATGCTATTTTTTCAGACCTTCGCATTCAAATTCAAGGAAGTTTTACAAAATACACTGTCGTATTAAACTGTTTTCCCCAAGCGTTACAAATTTATAGGACTAAGCTTCTATCACATGCGCAGCTGCAAAACTATCTCAGTTAGCTGTGCCTATAAAAATGGAATTACCTCACCGAGGACTGCGAATATTCTAACTGATGCCAGGACTGTAACGCTTTGCTTAAGGCAGCAAAAAAAGTCCAATTCGTTGTGAGAGAATTGTGAAAATTTTAGCTATCAAGCTTGCTTCGCAATAGTTGAAGTAGTGGTAGTACATTCAATAGCAGGCTTCTAAAATTAAACTGAAGGTAAGTCATTTTGACAGTGGCTTGATGCCAGTTTTAGGTAAAACCCTAAGATTAAAAATTTAATTGGTTTGGTTCACCCTCCAAACTCCAAACTTGTACCGCGAAGTAACAAAATGGAAAGATTGCTATCGGACCTATCGATTAAAAAAAAGCCAAATAGACAACACTCCATACGAAACCACATTTTATGGAACTTCAAAAACTGTTTTAAAGAGGAGTAGAAGGTGTTCACCGCTTTCGAAGATCTTTGCTTAACTTTTTGACCTGTATGATGCAAAATCCAAGGAATTTTCAATTAAGTTTGCCTTTAGATCTTCCAGAATTTGTTTCTGGGCAAATTAAAAATTTCTCAATAACTTGCCCAAAATTTTCGTCAGCAGAGACCACACTCAAATTTTAAGATCACATCACAGCCGTCTCAATAAAAAAAACTATCACTCGTCAATTTCCATTAAAGCAACCGCAGTAAAAAAGAATTCCACCCAAATTTCATCGACCGCAATTTGACAGCAAAATAAAAAATGCCCGAGTCGTGATCATCAAAAAATAAAAATCACATACATCTAAAAAAATCCAAAAAAAATATTTTTTCTCACTCACCATTTTCATCTACAAACGCCGGCGACGTTCGCATTGCCACTGACCTAAAAAAACAAAAAAAAAAAAAACAATTTTAAAACCAAAAATAAAATTAAATCCAACAAAATTTTTTCTTAATTAAAACACAAATTTTGTATCTTAAATGGAATTTATGCTTGCAATTAAATATAAATTAGAAAAGGTTAATATTTTTCTGTTAGAAGATCGTGTTTTCTTCCTGTTCGAAAAAAAAATAACATCACGCGAGCAAACAATGATGGCGTTGATGCGAAGATTTATATGACACGCACGACAGATGTCAAACCGCAGCCAGGCTCTTGCGGGAAGGTGCATGCTTCGAAAGAAATGCATTCAGTCAACAGATTTATCCCCGGGCGGGAGCGAATTTTCGGAGCGATAAATCTTCGAAAACGTTCCCACACCGACGGAAGTGATTTTCGGGTAAACGACGCTGCCACGCCGTATTTTTGTCACTCGCACCGCTGCCGGGTGACACACATAATTTCAATGGAAAATCGGCGGAAAATGTGGATTAGAAATGTGTTAAGAAATATTTTAGGCAAATGTTTTGAGTGGAAAACAGGGGGCAGGAGATCCTGAGTGGGCTGCGAGCGATGATGATTGATGAGGCGCGTGGATGTAGAGCGATATGCCTTTTGTTTCGAAACCTGTTTTATTGGTGTTTTGATTTTAAATGCATATTAAGAGCATCATCACTACCGATAGTGTTTTGATAGCTTTTTAGATGTTTTTAATAACAACTTGCGATTTATCTAACTTTTACAACAAGGGCTCAGCAATTTAGAGACGAACTGTTGCAGCTCATCTTCGTTTTTGAATGCCTCCCTCTCACTTAAATGACCAAAGATCTTAAGCAAAATACAATCGTGTATCACATACACGGCCGAAAAGATTTTATTACCGTTTGCGAACCTGTTTTATTGCGTTCAAAGTCCACAATGATTGGTTTTTTCGACTCGACAGTCGATAAATGAGTGATCCTCTACTCTCTAACCAGGATTTCATCTGATTGGTATTTGGAAGAATATTTTAATAAGCAGGTTTGGTTTGGCAGATTGCAAGAGAAGTTAATTTGAGTAGAATAACAATTCTATTTAAATTTTGCCTCCGCAGTGCCGGCCGAAGGACTTATGAGAAATCAAAATGTACATAGCCACACATAAACATTTTAGCGTTTTCTTGACACTGAAGGTTGCAATGAACAAAATTGATAAGGCGTGTCTCCGAATAAATCGAGGCAATGAAAAGTTTTGGTGCGATCTTCTTTTGAACTTCTATCTAACTATAACAATGATTCTGAGATGCTAATAACAAGAAAGTATCGCGAATTGAACTTGTGTTATCAGGAGGTCATTTTTTAGTCTTCAGTTTTGGCGTAGATTGCAACTTTGCTGGATAAAATCTCTAAAAACAACTAAAATGGCTTGAATTTGGATTAAGCTCACAAAAATGTTTGAAAGGCGTCATGTCAATTATCACCCAACTTTAAAATGTCGGCTTATTATTAAATCAATAGGATTGAATCGTGCTGCAATTGGATAGGTCCACCTGTAGTAGTGATGCAATAACATGCACTCAGCATCATCTTCAACCAGGCGAAGAAACCTCTGCAACCTTTATAGCTATGAAAAACGTTTGCTTATTTTTAAAAGGCGAACAAATTTTTGACCACGCACATATAATTTTAAGCATTTTATGGTCAATTCACCAACAAAAATAAAGTTCACCTAAGTTTAATACGTAAAGACTAGTTTTAGGCCTGAAACCCTAAATTTTCTTCGTACAAGAGTCTTTTTTGAGCAAATAGCTCTGCAGACGCCCTGATAAGCCTTAAAATCATTCTGTTTATACTCATTGATAATGCTATTAGATTGTCCTTAAGGAAGAAAGCAAAATCCAGATGATCCTTCAAGCAAAACAATTTATTTTATTAGAAACAATTTAAAAAACTAGGCAAATATCAAAGTCGATAAAACTTAGGGGGGCCGATTGGGGCAGGATTTTTTTGTTGGCGTCACTTCTTGAAGATGTCTTCCTCTATAAGCTGATACCAAAAGAGTTACCGAATAACACCGAATACTATAACAAAAGGTCCATCAAAGAAAATCAAGAAAGAAAAAAAATGCCTATTTGCGATCATTTCAAATAAATTCAATATCCTTCAAAATACAGCTCCAATAATCATAAAAAAAACTTTATGATAAACTTAATACCTGCATCTTATAACTTTAAAATAAAAAAAATATGAAGAACAGGGAAAATAACTTAATAATTTGGCAATGTAATTTTTCACACAGATTAGAAGACTCCCAATGCAAGTTTACGATCGATGACTTTCAACTGATGTTATGACAAAATGCGTGCATAGAAATAGAAAAAAAATTGAGCACATTGTTCGATGGGTATTTAACTATAGCTAGGAAATTTTTTTTTTTTTTCAACTCAACATTTTGAAAAATTAATTTTTGAACGGTTTCTCGAGGCCACGTACAAATTTGACACGAGATAAAGTTCCAGCAATTGCAAAGCAGTACCTTAAGTGACATACTTTGGAGTAAACAGTGAATTTGAATGATCTTCTAAACGTTT
Organism: Syritta pipiens; assembly: GCA_905187475.1. Lineage (NCBI taxonomy): Eukaryota > Metazoa > Arthropoda > Insecta > Diptera > Syrphidae > Syritta > Syritta pipiens. Next base: position 70,960,944 of record LR994571.1, read on the forward strand.
TAAACGATAAACGTGATTGGAAAGGTTTGTCCAAATACACCTTAAACGCACTGAATTACAGAACACGAATTATTGAAGGAGAGTTCTTAATAAATGTAATAAACTATAAATTGTCAATCTGGTAGACGGCCTTAGAACAAACCATACTAGCTTAAATTTACAAAACTGTAATAGTTAATTTATTTTTCTTTTCAATAAAGTTCAAAGTACCTCTACTACTACTAGAGTACTCAGTAGCCCCTACGAATCGTTTTAACCATTCCACATGCAGAACAAGCTGAATATACTGAAACATCTTAAAGCAAAATTGATTCCTAAGCCAACATCATCCAAACCTATTGCTTCTTTTTTTATTTATTTTCACAAAACACTTTTCTCTGCGTGGAATTATATCTTTAGACCTTAACTCTTTTGTTTTCGGTAACAATACAAAAGCATTGACCCAAGTGCAGTAAAAATGTCTTATTATCACTCTAAGACCCAATTTTAACACTTTTAACTCTGCATCAATAACACAAGGGGTCCAGAAGGACCTAAGTGAGGCGGAATATATATATTCTGCCAGCCCACCTACCTAACTCTGCAGCAGAAGTCTCTTAGTGCAAGAAGAATATCCGAGATCTTTTACATCGTTTTTGATGAAGTGATAAAAAATTTCCAGCAGCAGGAATTTAATGCGGTCATGAAAGCGTTAAAGAAAACTGTTCCGCGTTTTGAGAATTTACTGCCACTTTATTACTTCCACCGCCGTTGACCACGAAAAACCCGCCGCACTTCGAGGTGATAGCCAGAAAAATTTCCCAGCCAACTCAGCACAATCATTCGGTCGGACAATCGTTTGAAATCAAACAAATCACACCCTTCCCCACGTACGCTTCCGATCTCGCACCTCCCCCCACCCCCACACAAACCTCAGAAACTCCACATAGTCTTTCTCGTTAACGGTGACTTGACTCATGTCTCCTCGCTGCCAGGTCACCTCAACTTTGTCTTTTGTATTCCGCGTTTTTTTTTTTTCGTCCGGCACTAAATCTGTTTCAGTAAAAGCGTCCATTCACACGCGTTCTCACACGCCCCGCTCATCGGCTCAAGTGCCGACGATGCACAAAACACGAAAGCAGATGACTCATTACGAGCAACTAATTGGAAAAGCACACAGACACACGATTTCCCGATGGATTGACGGCGGGACGTTTGCTGACGAACTAATTCAGCGTCGTAGGCCGAAAATAAACCCAAACAACCCCAACACCGTCCGGAAAGTGCTTTTGTCTCGGGCGATAAGATACGAAATACGCCCGTGTGGTGGGTTTACGCAACTTCAGCCATTCACACACACGCGCAGGTTGACGAGGCTTGCACTTGTTTGCATAAATTTTGCGATAACGCTTATCACCTGGGCGTTCTTTGGGACGCTAAGTGGGTCAGGCCAAACTCGAGGGGGTGGGTTGAATCTTTGAGCGCGAAATTCTAAGCTTTGAAATACCGGTTCTCGTTGGGGGGTTACATCACACCTCGGGCACAAAACTCGCCACACCGGTTTAGAGGCACTCTGAAAACGCCGATGTTCTAAGAGACGCAGAATGTCGGCCAGGAATTCCGTGAACTGTTTTTTCTTTTTCATTTTTTTTTTGTGTATTTTCTTAACGCTTAGAAAAAGCAAAGCTCAGGGGCATTTTGCTAGCGCTGCGAAAAATAGAAAAAACAAACGAAACAATTGAATTTGCTGTGGCGCTGTTGGAGCTAACGTTTTGTGGCGTCGAGTGCGCGAGTGAAGTGTCTGGGATTCATTTGCTGTTAATGAACCCCGGGGCTCGTTTGACCGCCATTGAGCTGTGTGTTACAGCAGAGTCTAAAATCAAACGGTCACAGAAAACACGCCTGGGTAGCTGCCGTTTTTTGAAGTCGGACGAAATGTACTATATAGCGTATGTACTATAGCATCATAATGAAACGGCGCTGGTAGTCTACAACCTAAGTTCGATCTCGAAGTTGAGTTGAAAGTTTGAAAAATTTCACTGAATTTCAGTTTTCTTTTTTCAATTCGGTTGACAGCTGCTAAAGAATTTGCTTACAAAAAAAATAGAGATTACTTTTTTGCAAGTTTATCCAAAATCTCGTAACTAAAAAAATCTCTTAAATCGTTGAAATGAGATCTTTGAGCTTTCAAAACATGTAAATGTAACACAGACACATTATTATTATTGTTAAACTTTATTGAAATATAAATAATATGTAAACAACAAAAGAGATTAAGCTCTACCTACCAGGAGTTTCAGAAAATTCGTTGAAAAATTGTTGAAGCATACGTTTTGAATGCTTCAACAAATTTTTCACAACCTTAGCGAGATCAGTAATTGCCAGAAGGTCCTTTTCTCTCTTGCAGAAGCCACATCGGTAGCAAACTCCTGGCAGAGTAATTTAGATTCCTGCAACATCTCTAGCCTAGATTAGATAGGAGTAGAACAAAACAACTTCTCCCGATCAGTAGAGCTAGCATTAGAATTGGCAGATTAGTAGGTGTCCCAATTGGTAGCTGCTTGTTCGGCAATCTGTCCAGAATGTTGGGTATCCTCTTCAACTATTTCCACAGAGGCTGTAAAGATGAGGGGGAGGAAGGGACCCCGCTTCACCTTCTTGGCACATATACAGCACTCGCAAGGATTAAGAAACATACTCCCTCCTAATGCTTGCACCAGTTTATTGTGTTTTGATTTTCATCCAATATTTTTGATCAAACACGGTTGAAAATGCTTTCTTTTTAGTCAATCTAACTCAAAAGATGGTTAGCAGCACAATGGGCCTAGCTTTGGCCTAAGTGTACCAAAATTTAAAAATGTGTGTTTAAGTAGTCAATCCAATATAAAAACCAATTTTCGACTTTTACAAAAAAAGAAAATGGCATTTTCATTTTTTAACGAGGCTGAGAGCTGTCATGCCGGACGCCTTAGTTTTTAGAAACAAATCAATTGTAGCTCATACCGATGAGTCGTAATTGACTTACATGATTCTTTAAGGGTTTTTATTGAATACTCATTAAGGATTAGACCCAATCACAATCCATGGCAAGAAACATTTTACTGCTACTTTGAAAGCAGCTTGTCGCAAGTGCAAAAAATCACTTTTTAACTTCTCTCAAGTTACGCCCAAAAGACTTTTGGGCATTGATTTTTAATCATTTCCATCGGTTTCAATCAGAAATGGTGGTGCATTACACGACTGACTATACAGTGCAGTTCTTCTTCTTTAAATCAAAATACAATTATATTTATTTCATACTGAAATTCATGAAATTCATTCCAAGAACGTTTTCTGCTGCTCAGTCAATATCATAGCAGATGAAAACTATTTTACAACACTTGTGAAGAAATAACCATTGAGTCATTGAGTTCTTGCCTCATCTCCAGGCATGTATTTAAAGTATGTCATTTCCAATAGCACGATATCGTTGCCACGACTCCAACTTCTATTGTAAGATCGAGACTTAAAGTAAAGTCATGAAATGGCGAGGGAACAAAATTTCTTAGTCTTTCGCATTTTGCTGCAATTAGACTAAAAAACATATAGCGTCTTTCATTTTCATTAGTTCTCGCTTGATATCCAAAAGGGTTGTCCGTAAAATTCGCAACTTCGATCGACTTAAAACCGCAGAAAGCTGCCGGTCTTGAGCAGCAACTCGCCTTCGTCGTTCATATCATCGTCACCATAATTACCATGGATTCACCACTTCGGCTCGCAAAATTTTTTCTGAGTGGATTTCCAGTCAGCTCTAACCAATGTTTCAGAAAAGTGTCACAAAATCCAACCAACCCAACTCCCCTCTAACGATGAGATCAACGCTGTCTCCTCAGTAACCTCCGCCCGGTAATTACCACGTGCAATTAGCCTCTGATCGTAAGATACCCACTCACCTCCCCGGACATCAGCGGAAATTAATTAACGTATCGTCAACTCAAAAGCCAAGCTTACGCCATCGACGCCAATTAACGCTCGTAAACCTAGCTACGTGCAGCAGTCACACTGACTGAGTGCGGAAAATCTCAAGCGACGTCAATTTACGAGCTCCAACTTCCAAAGGTGAGCTAGGTGCACGCGATGCTCGTAGAATTCCGAAGGCCGGCCGAGGTGATGAAATACACAAATCGGAAGTTCACCGGCTGCGACACATACGCGCTGCGCTAGAGCGTTTGCGATATGGGGACACAGAGGGACATGTGCCTTGAATTCGAGAGTGACCACGGGGTACTCATGGTGAATACAAATGAACCTCAGACGTCTTTGATCCGGCGCCACGTACAGATAATTGGAACGATTTCTTTGGGCGATTAAAGTGAAGTTTTTTTTTGTTTTTTGTTTTTTTTTTTTTTTTATTGTTTGTCGATGTTGCGATGTAAAAGTGGAACGGGTGGTGTTTCGAAAGACTGTCATTCGTTATCGGAGTTCTAGGGCATCGCTGGGGAGTTCAGAAACAAAATTTACGAGCAACATTATCGCGTAGGAGCTGCGATTAGAGACACAATTTGTTGTCGTCGTGCGTTTGAAGCAATCGAAGAAGCTATCGATGGGCTGTTGGCTGCGGCTTATCGCGGCTCTAGATGTCGGGGGGCGTCAGGCAGCGTAATTCGTTGTCCTCGGTCTGATGCCAAGTTTGGTCGTTGCCAATTTCTGCTCGCGCTCATGCTTTGAATTCACTTGAGCGTGGGTTCTTGTGTCAAGCTGCGATGTGATACCGTGGAGATGATGATGACGGTGTACATTACTTGACGATGACACCAACGACAGCGAAGACACCGACGACAGCAAAGACATGCAAGTGAAAGTGTCGGATTGCGGATTTTCATGTGTCGAAACTTTTCATCGTCAGTTGTACAGCTGACATCTGTCAGTATCGTGTACACTTTCGTCGGTGTCTTGGCAACCTTTTATTTTGATCTTCAATGGAATCGGAGGCTGTGATTTGTCACTCAAGATAAAAATTTTATAAATAATATTTATGAGTTCAGTTCGCGGCTACTGCCGCGGAAAAACTTTAAGCCGGGCACGTCATCTGGCGTTAAAATTTATCCCCCAATGGGGGTCCACTGTAGAGCTCCGATTTTATCGAAGTTGAGCGCGTGGCAGCCTAAGCCTAAGCACAGCCTTTTTGTCAGAGTAAAATTTAAAAAAAAATTTGCACAATTATCACAAGTGCGTACTGTGTCCTGAATCCAACATCAGCTTTTGGGGAAAATGCTCAGGCTGGGCCAAAAACAAGTTTCTTTTTAAAAATGCAATAAAATGAAACACAATTATTTTTTAAGCATTCACTAAAGTGGCTGCTTCAGCGCGCTTCACAGTAGCGCATTCTGTCACCCTTGTTGATGGTTTCGGGCTGCAGCTCATGGATTCCTTGCATAATAACCGAGTAATTTCGTTCCGCGGAGGTATGATACTGACTTTCTGTCAAGATTTCGAGCGGAAAATATCTGTCGGTCTCAAAACAACGTATGAGCTAACAAAAAACCAATAGATGGCCCTTTACGATTTTTTTACATTGGGTAGCGTAGCAGACCGTTTAGGGCCAGAAGCCTTTCCTTTATACTCATGAGCTAGACTCTCACTATACTCTTCACTATTTACTGAAAAACGATTTAATCAGAGCCTTTCTTCGAGGACAAGGGGAGGTAATAATAATGTGGAGTAAATCACCTCACACAATCTAATATGATGATTTAAAACAGTTCTGAACGTGTCAGACCAAACAAACTCCCCGCCTGCTCATCGATTCCAGCTTTTCGCTCCCTCCATCTAAATACCAAATCCCAGGGCGACAACACTCCTCTAATGGTTCCAGAAATGCGACACGACAACCAGTTCGACACCCCGTAAATGAACGTACATCAAGCAAAACAAAAACACAGAAATTCCTTTATTTTCTGTCCGGAATGCGAATGCACTTCGAATGCCTTTAGTGTCGCTCCACAAGAATGCAACAGCCCAAATCCAGGCCATACACAAGACACTCTCAGGTCAGACTGGCGGCAGTTCTCTTGACAACGAAAAAGCACCTTCGTCACTGTAAATGATACAAATTCCCAAATCATCATCCCGACGACCGACACACGGTGCCTTGCCTCCTCCAATCCTCGAGTGATGACTGAGTATCTTCTGAAGAATAACAAACAAGTTCCGTGTAACCAAACTGAGCGCTCAAAGTTTTTCAATATCCCATTCCCGGCGGCTATTTATAAACAAAAAAAAATAAGTAAGGAGTATCCGACACTTTTGACAGAGGTTTTTTTTTTGTCGAGAACTTATTCCGGGCACTTCAAGGCACTTTCATTAATCAGCTGTCAAATGGGAAATGGGTTTAAGGTGGATGGGTGGGCAAGTTGACAGAGAGACACGAACGATCGGGAGCACGGAGTTTCTTCAAGTGCTTGGCTGGAGGTTTTTGCCGCTGGACATTATGGAACTGCACTTGATTTTGGTTCTTTCTTTTCACTGAGAGTTCTCATCATTGCACCACGTCCGGCGAAGATGTTCGGGGAGTTTAGTGCCGAATTTTGCTGAACAGTTTTTTTCTGGCTGGGGTGCAGGTGACGACTTTCGTGGAAGAAAATGGCAAAAGGAAATTTAATAACAGATTTTGCAAGTCAACAGGTTGCCACTTGGCACTTGGCAGCAGTATAATGACGAGAAATCCATTGGCTGAGATGATCCAGACTACGATTTCTATCCTGATGTCATGAGGATGATGTTGCCCATGTTGTGTATTATCTGATTCTTATTGTATTTTCTTTTCTTTATTGTATTTTTCATCAATCTAACTACGGCGCTAGGACTTTTTTCGTAGGTGGATGAGAATTTTCAAAAGACACTTTGTACTCATAGCAGTGTCAGATTTCTACTAACTAAACACATCCTTCCTTTTTTTTAATTACTACGCTAAGTTTCTTTATCAAGAAGTTTATGCATCTGTGAATATACACGTGAGGCAGGTATATTTTCGTCAAAAGCAGGTGCAGATACGGTTTTTAAAAGCGGTTGTGACCTTAGTGTACTAAGCCGAATAATGTTATTCTTTGGTGCAAAAGGTTTCCCGCGTCCAGTGCAAAAGGTTTCTGACGTCTATAGCATGGTTGCAATGACCATCGGTACGAGTTTGAGGCTTATGAGTGAAGTAATACATTTGGTTGACTGCGGTAGAGATCACTAGATCTATGCATATGTTCTAATATACAATAATGTATCGCAAGCGACATTTTCACCTCGATAGTTTTTTTTCGATTGCGCGTCTTTCTGCATCATCGGTTTTTTTTAATAAAGCATTTCAGTTAAATATAAGAGAGAAAAAAAATGTATCGTAAGCGACACTTACATTGTTTTAACTCAGACAAAAAAGAACAAAAAAAAGCCTCTCCTGTAAAATGTGATAGGATTCACGATCCACAAAGGCTTAACCGCTTGTTTGTATAAAAAAAAAGGCTACAGACAAACAGACAGACACCTAAGTGATTCCATAAAGGTTTCGTTATTCTTTGGAACGAAACCCTAAAAAGTTTGTTATACGTACTAAGCTTGGAGCATTTTTCAAGTAGCCAGTAAATTTACTTAAAGCAATTTTCAACCTCATTTCGTTTCTTTATGAAAAAGAAATTTCACTCTAACTTACCTGAACAGAATAATATAATTAATGACGGCACAAAAACACATACAATCCTTTCAGTAAAAATCAGAAAAAACTACACAAAAAAATAAAAAAAAAGAATAACAAAAAACACAAAATTTTCACTCAAAAGTGCCGCTGAAAAGTCAGCGTCAAAAAGTCACCACAGCAATTTTTATTTTTTTGCGAGCAAATTCTTTCTAAAATTTAGTTTTCAACACGATAATTTTAAAGAAATTGTTTATAGTTGCAGTTGTTTAGTTTTTTTTTTAAATAAATCTAATAATTTTTGACAAAACTTTGGCAGAAAATGAACATTTCAGTGTAATTAGGCGATGTCGGTTAAAATTCACTCAAAAGGGGAATCGACAAGTATGTGAGTGTGTTATAAGGACATTTTCACATTTTTGGAAAAAAAAATTGAATTTGATTTTAAGGTAAACTTCCATGGTCAGCAGAAAAGAACTTAAACTTATGTGGGATTAAATTCTTTTAATCTAAAATCTTTCACTATAATTCAAATGTTTTAATCTAATGTGGAATTAAAATCGTTTCTTCTGTCCGAAATTTTTAAGCCAAGCAGTTGTCGACGTCAACCGACTTAACTTCTTTGTCCTCATTTGAATTTGAAGAAATTGGAGAGTGCCATTGAGCCACTTGTACTGGGATCTAAAAGATCTATTGTATAAGGATTTGAACGCTGTTCTCATGAATTTGGTAGCGTCCCTAGATCGGATGCTCTCCCTGTTAGATTTGATTTGTGGATTGTTTTGAATCTGATTGGGTCCAAACTTGGGCTATCAGTTAAAAGGTGTTCCATTGTCTCCTTGGCATGGCCACAGTGCCTGCAGATTTCAGTGCTGATAAGATATATTTTATAATAATGACCTAAGTCTGGCCTAAATGTGGTTGTGGACTTCTGTTGCTTAGCCTGCCACTCCTATCTAAGACCTATTTTATAAAGGTGATAGTTACATGCTCCACGTCCCTTAAGTGCCCCACATAGGACTCTAGAGCTTCTTTGGCTCGTTAAGGGCTATGCTTCAGACTCTTCAATTTCTAAGAGTGCTTAATACCTTCATGGTTTCGCCACAGCTGGTTGTTTTGTTTGATAGTTCACTTGACGATGTTTTGCTTTACGTCCATAAATCCATAAAGGGGACGACTTTTTTGCCGTCTTCTCCTTACCTTCATGATTTTCGTGGCCTGGCAGCCTTTGTCCTCAAAGATGGAATAGTTTTCACTGCTTCATAAGCGTTGTGAAAAATTTAATTTCGGTAAATCCTAACATCAAGAAATCGTGAATGTGCTGCACTATCTTCTGATTTCTTACTGAATTATACTGAATTTTCAATTGTAAAGAAAGACAAGAGAATTTGACAGTCCGATAGGACTGAAAACCATTGCGACTGGTTGGCTCAAACTCCCGCAGAAACATTAAAGACTCATTGGCAAACCCTGGACTTGAATTTTAAATAAATTTGATCATCGGACTAAGAGATTAGTTATCAAACTCATGAAGGCAGTATTAAAGTCCTAGATCAAAGAAGGGGATGCAATAGATCTTTTAGGTCGCAGTACAAGTGGTTTAGTGACACTCCCCATTTCATCATCTCATATCAAGAAATTGTTCGTCCATTCGGCAAATTCACTGTGAGCAGCTATTCTAAAGTTCTACATGTCACGAAATCAAGTTTCGAAAGCTATGTGAATGGTCTAATGGACAATGAATACGTGTCTGAGTTAGTTGTCATATATCACACCTGGCTCACATAAAACTGTTTAGAAACGAGACACGCACTTTCGTAGGCAATAAACGAGCCTTCGCTCTCAACTAAATCAATATTCAGCACAAACGCTCCCCTTCATCCGCCGCTGTTTGTTTTTAAGACCTCGCGATTATTTGACACACAGTCCAGGCTCAGCAAAATAAAAAAATAAATAAATACATTTCTCAGATTGCGCAACAATCGCAGTTCCGACACAATGCAAAAATGTAAATACACAATACGTCAAGCCGCAGTCGAACTCGAATCGAAGTCGAAGCCAAAGCTAAAGCCGAAGCCGAGGCCCAGGCCTAGACTAAACAAAAACACTTCCCATCCGTAATCCGATCATGCGGCACGTAAGCCATTAGAGAGCTAACCTCAAATTACGCTACGATTGCGAAGCCATTGTTCGAACAACGCGCAGCGCCCCTTCTCCCGCCTTGGGGGCAGTTAAATTAAAAATTCGTTTGCATCCAAACGAGTACACGGCGTCGGGTGATCTTCGTTGCCTCTCAACTCTCATTTCGGTGAAACGTGATGCTCGTGTATACATCGACGCGGCGTCGTCTTCAGCACCGGCTCCAGTCGCCAGTGATATCACCCCGTAAGTCAATCCCGGCATTCGAATGCTTCACACGATTAGTGTCGCAATTTTACTTCATTTGGTTATATTTAGCGAGTTGTGTAACGCGGGTGGCATGCAAACGAGCGCGCTCTGGCAAATCTGATCATCGCTTGATCGGCTGGGCAGGCATCTCTATCACTTCAAAGGTCGATCGATTAAGATGCCGTTTGATGGAGTAGCGACGGGTGACTTGCTACCGTCGAGCAGATGCTGCTGCAGCTTGACTATGATGTAAGCCCGCGGTATTAAGGTCTTCTTGGCGGCCTCTGGCGATTATCTTGGGTGATTTTCGAGGCTCATTTGAATTTTATCAATGAAATTGATGGAATCTGAGATTGGGCCCATTTTTGTGTTGGCGTTGTCGAGGGATTGGGATTAAGTGGTGTCGGTTCTTAAGATCAGTCGGGAAGTTAAAGACCCACCGACAAGAAACCGTGCAGCGGCTAATGAACCGTGTCATATTTTGATGGGTCAACCTTCGGCACCTACGCGGTGATTTTCGGTAAGAACATTTACTTTAACGACCGTGAATAGTGGAGAGCAGTTAATGTTTTTTTAAGAGCCGATGCAGGCCCACAACGATGATCTAAAGAGTCAGTGGCTGCCTTATGCGGCACTTACGAAGTCTTGGCAGTTATTGGCAATTAAAATGTCCGGTTCATTCTCTTTTGAAGATGGTTGTTGTTAAAGAGATAAAGATAAAAACGGCAACGGCGATCTGGGCTAAGTAATGTCAGTATACTCATGAAAGATTTGCAGATTTATGAACCAGCCCAGTGCCAATAGGTTAAGGGACAAATTTAAGGTCAAGAAATAGTCCAATCCAGAGTATTTTGGCTTAAATATAGTGCTCCTTTTTTGACCGATTTTCACGAGCATGAGTTCATTGAAGGAATGTAGTTAATCATTACCAAAATGAAAACCTCAATGAAAACACGATCGGCACGAAGACGCGAGGTTGACCTAAAACATGACTAATTCAATGCAACGCTTAGTTAAGTCAAAGATCGGTCATTTCGAAAAAACCTCATTGACTCTGCTAAGACTCAAATGATTGTGCTGATAGTTTGCTAGCTAAAATTTCTGCAGTTTCAGTATGTATCGAAGGACAACGTGGAGATTAAATCCAGTTTTAGTGATAGCTTACTAGACAATCCCTAAAAAATGGCAGCTTCGAGACTAGCAAGGTAAAATTGAAAAGAAAGTAAGTATTACAATTTACTTAATAACTTGCTTAAAAATTAGATCCGACATACAACAGTCATATAATGGCCCGAAATGTCGGTTACTCAGTATGAAATACATCATTCATAACGCTGCTGTTTGATTGCAGAAGACATAAACCGAGTGATTACAAATTGATACAATATCCTGGAGTACTTCTGTCATGGAAAGCTTTCGCAATTCGAGGTTCGGAACCGGCAATAAACTGTAGGTCCCCTTCACATGTGTCAAATTATAACGCGCACAATACAGTGGATGCGCGAAAAAGCTAGGCTCTGGCCCTTCGTGGGCTGTTACGCCACTAATGTTGAAGATGAATGTTTGGGTTTTAACATTAAATTTGATTTAAAAAATAATTTACAAGTTCTAGGCCTTAGCCCCGATGCATACAAGTGGTTTTTCGACGCGGCTAGACCGCTTAAGCGTCATTCGATACTCACAAATCAATTGACCACGTCACAAAATCGCTTGTGTGCACCAGCCTTAAGATTAAGCATTTGACCTACATCCCCTGATTTTGATTTTTTCCTCCAAGGGGCTTTCTGCATGCTTGTTGGTAAAGATTTTATTATGAGTATTGCTAATGATCACTTTAGAGCTTATCTGTGCTGAGTGCACACTCAACCAACCCTTGACACCTTGAAAAACTAACGAAAGTGCGAGTCTGTTGCATTTTTGCAGAATGTAAGAGGATAAGTCGTATAGTCAGTCGGAAACGTTCGTAATTCACGCAAAGCCGCCGTTTTAGGTATGAACGCATGAACCAAATGATCCCTAATTCATTCGGACTGTTCCCGAACTTCTTTTATGCTCAAATAGAGCAAATGCGTTGCAGAAAAAAACATTTATAAGATTCTACTGATTATAAGAACCAAAAAAGAATAAACTTTAAGACTGCTTAAAACATCCTTTTGCTTTAGTGTCAGAGCGAGCAGAAGATTATCTAGCTTCGATCATGTTGAATGGACTATTGGACAGATTTATGGTGTGCTGAGGAAACGTTCGCGGTCTGGTAGTTCTACGCCTAAGGAAACAGGGTTGCGCTTGGTCAAAACTTTGTTGGTGCCGCTTAACGTACTCTGAAGCAGTTTACCCACGTTTGGACTCTGTTTCCGAGCAAAATCTACTTGAGGCATGTAACGATATAACTCAGAGATTTAACCACTTATCGGCACACCAGCTAAGCGTCCTATGATGTACTTTGTCGCAGCGCATCAATGCAAGGAACTGTATATTTCTTTACAGAATTGTACAGTTCACGACGTCAAGTTACTTATAATGAGAGTTAACGTTCTGCCAGTCCATTAGAACGTCTAATATCATTGTACAGTAAGACAAATAGCTTAACTCTTCGCGTCTCTTTTTTGTTCACTGCATCTGTCTCCGGTAGTCCTTGCCAGCGCACATTAAACAATTAAGAGCTAGCACAAGCTTGAAAGGAGCTATATTTAAATATTTTCTAGACCAGCGCTTTGAGGTGAAGTGGGGGCTGACTTCAAAGTTCACCTGATCCTGTCGAGTGATATATCGACAAAAAGGCCTTTGAAAATCAGATTGAGCTTTCTTTCGAGTTTTGTCGGTGAAAAGTACCGTTGGAAAGATATGAAGCTCCAAAGTTGGAAAAAGAGTCTCCACTCTAAAAGTGTTCTTTTACATACATATATACGATGACTTTTTTTTAATTTGGTTTACGGGCATAGCTAGTACCAAAGAAAAATTGAATTGAATTAATTTGAATTTAGTCACAATTTTTCAACATTCGATGTTAGTCACAGTTCTTGTAATAAAAACACTTTCTCCGAAAATGTCGTTTTAATTTTTTTTTTTGTCATTTTGCCTTACACATTCGCATGTAATTTCATAAATCATAGAGAAACAATCTAAGGATTGTATGATGTTTCGTAAGTAACCCATAATTGATCACTATCAATTATGGGTTACTTACGAAACAGATCACTATCTAGGGCACCATGATAAGTAAGGTTATGGAGAGCGTACATCGACTCATGGACACAAGAAATCATTAGTTAATATTGGAATTGGGGGTGCTGCCTTAGAAGATCCAAGTCAAAGATCAATGGGAGTGCTTCGGAAACTGTCTTTTTGCAGGACGATGATCCGAACAATACGGCCGAGTGCACGAAAAAAACTGTCGGAGATATTTGATGTAGCCGCCGCGATTTGTAGACTCGAAATCCATAAAAAAATCTTGGGGTGTTTTGAAAATTGTATATTTCACTTGTGATTTCAGTATACTGGGTTATATTTTGGTCAGATCCAAACCGTCACCTCTATAGATATTTCTAGTAAAAAATTTAGTTTTCAAAAGATTTCAGATTCAGCAATTTTTGCAGATTGTAATGATTTATAAGAAGAACGGCTTATTAATCAAAGAGATTCAGTCTGGTCACAAAATGTCCCATATTTTTGACTATTAAAAAAACTTTGCATTAAGATTGACAGACGTTTTTGTTTACATTCAGAAACGATGCTCAGATTTTGTCAAATATTAAAAAGAAATTGTATGAAAATTACGATTATTCAGATTAAATTAGTCTATTTTTTTAAATTTCTGTAAGACAGTATTGTTCAAAACCTTCAACGCGACCCCTTTAGTCGTTAGTCGTACAACTCGATTAAGATCTCAACCAGTTTCATTAAGACCCCGAACATTCCACCAAACTATGTTCAATCTACTCGGCATTGAAAACCCAGCTTACACACCATAAGCTAAAAACAAACCGAAAGTCTCAAACTAAATTGCCCACAAAGTCATTGGCCTTAATGAGCCGAATCTCCCGTCTCGGCGGCCTTTAAAGACGGAACCGGAAACTTCGGTCTCAAGAACCCACCCCAAGTACACATCCATCCAGCGAAAAAAAAAACTCATTTCGCACACGATTTAAAGTAACGTGTGCATGACCAACTTAATTCAACGACCAAAACAAGTGTGACATAAGTCGCCGTTCAAAAAAAATTTTTTAAATTAGAAAAAAAAAATACGCAAATCGACATCACCGCGGCAGATAAACACCCAAAGGCGTCTCAGGCCAAGCTCATGAATAAAAATTTCAAAAAAATGCTAAACAAAACAAATCCGTTAAGACCGTAACTTGTTTTTCGAATTTCAAATTGAATTTTTTAGCACGCACATTTCAAGGACAAGGCAGACTCTTAACCACAGACCTGGTCCTGTCTGGACAAACGCATCGAAAAGGCGCAGATGCGTTGAAGACGGTACTCACATTGTTGCTGCTGCTCCTCGTTGCTATTCTTGTTGTTTTTGTTCCTCTTCCGTATATTAGATACTTTCAGGCACAGATGAAAAGCAGATTGAAAACAGGTTGTAGTTTGTTTTCCTTTCGTCTTCGTTTTTGTTTTTTTACGCCGCTGCTGCTGATGCTCACTTCTTTTTCTCGTTTGTAATCCGCGCGCTTACGCGTGTGTGTGTGCGAGTTGGATCGTTTTTTTTGTCGTTTAACCACGGCCTTTACACACACACCACGATCTTCGAAATTCCATGAAACATATTTACACTTAATTAGCACCGAAAACACACACCGATACTCCGGTTAATCGTTGTTGTCGTCGTCGTTGATGTCGTCGTTGTCGTCAAAGTCTCATTCTCGTTACAAAAATAACACAGTTGGTCTGGTTAACGACGACGGATAAGGTCATTCATTGTGAAAATAACTAACGTAACAACGTCTGGTTGGTTGGTGGTCTGGTCTGGTCTCGGCCTCAGCAGAGGAGGAGCTGTGTGCGCCTTAATGGAATCAAATTGACCGAAGCCGGCTTTCGGCGAGACACCTTGGGACACGGGGGGCGGAGACGGAGACGGGGACGGCGCACTTTTGAGAAAGGAGTTCCGCGTTGACCTGTATCTGGCAGTGAACCGGTTGAACTCAGACTTGCGGGTGATCTTTCTTTTCTTGCAAAAAATAATTTTCACCACTCTTGTAACGACCTATTTTCAAAAACACAACTTCACCGATCACACACTATCACTTCCACTCAACTTCACCTCTAACGACGCAGTGTCGAAGAGGCAGAACAAAAAATATTTTTTTTTTTTTTGCACAAGAAAAAAATAAAAGGAAAAACCACCTGTTAAATTATCGATCGATTTTAAGCAGATACTTTCGAATATAGATCACCAATAAAAACCCACTGACATTCCTGACTTTAGACGAACCGTTTACGAGTGCTCGCTAACAATTTAAACCCACACCTGCTTCGGGATTCTTCACGGTCATTTCACAAAAAAAGAAACACTCACACACACACTAATTGCTGGCTTCAGCTTCATTCTTAAGAAGACGAAGACGAAACAGAATAAAACGAACAAAAAATCACATTGCATCCGAACACAATGAGCCAACATCTGCGCGCAACATCTCTTCTCTGACTATCGGATACAACGACAAGAAAAACGCACAGGGCACGAAATTATTTCAAAGATTTTCCTTTTTTTTTTTTATTTCTTCCACCTCCACCCGTCTTCTTGTGCTTCTTTGAAAATTTTATTTATTTTTTGGTGAGACCACTTTCATTCAATTTACAACGACGATCCAATGCAGAGGTAGGCGAATTCTCGAGTGACGGTGGCGGTTCCAGTTCAACACAACTCACCACGATCTCGCTTCGAATTCCAGAGTCCGATTCGTGAGGTCCGACTGGTTCAATCTATCGGAGTGTATAGCACACGATCGGCACGATCCGATGGATGCCGTGACTGTAGATACGAGATTCTGTTTTGAGTGCGTACCTTTTTGCTGCCGGTGGAAAAGACACTGGGGGTCTCACTCGACTGGAATGCATTGAGTTGTTAGCTTCAGTGTGCTGGATTGGAGTTATTTCTGGAGTGAGTGGAACGCAGACTCTCGATTCGTTGGGAAAATAATGTTTCGCACTTCGATTCATAGGGCGCATGACACGTTGTTTTACAAGTGTCACCGCAAAGTGACTTTGCACGACTTTTTGCAAATTATTTCGCTTTGATTTATGATGACGACTGTTGGGTGTTACAGGTTTTACAACAGCAATTCAATAAATGAGTGACACTTGATCAAGTCTGAATGTTTTTATAGCAAGCATCGTCAGGTCTATTATAGAAACACAGAGTAGAACTTATCTAACTGGAACTTTTACTGCTTGAACTTTTCTCTAAGCGAATATTTCTATGCATTTTAAATATACAGTTTCGAATGCATTAATGAGGGTACCACATCCTTTTTATTCTTTTATTGAGTTTACAGGGATAGAATGGTCTGCGTTCATTTTCAATTCCATTTCGTTTGTTGAAACGCTCCTCCTTTTTGCATAGATGATTTACGCAGCAAATATAAAAAACTACCAATAAAAGAACCTAAACTGTGATTATCTCAAATGGGTAATATTATGTATATAACATCCACTTGCTTGCCTTCTTCTTACACTTGCCATACTTCTTCGACTTGCTCCCTGAATCTATCCCTACTCATTTTAAAAACTAAGCTTTTAACCATTTTATACCACGTAAATATAAGCAAATGAATAACAAGTAAAACAAACAAGTAATTATGATCGGCGAATGATTCCTACGTAAAAATAAATGACTGTGATCAGGAACCAAGGGAGTGCCAACACTTTCTTTCGATGAAGCATGAGTGCATTTCTTTAAAAACATTCTAAAAATTTGTTTCTTTTTTTGCTAAAATAATGGAGTCACAGCTCTTAACAAATAAGGGTTAGCAAAACCTAAAAAAATAGTTACAGATTAAATACATTTTTTTATTTTTCCAAAAACTATAGTGGGGTACCTTCATTTATGCTCGGCACTGTATTATTCTCTCTTTAACTCCAATTTCTATAACTTCAAGTTTCAATTGAATAATTCATTATTTCGAACTTGGTCTGGAAAGGACTATGGTCCTTTGAAATTCTAATTTCAGGGATGTAGGGGTAACGTTTACTTTTTTTGAACTTGTCTAACAGATATCAAAGCGTGCATAAAGCAGTCAATCAGAGCACAAAGCCAATTTCCAGATCCAACTTGCATTAAATGGGCAGAAGCATTGGTTTAAGACTACGTTTTCTGTTGCTAACATTTTGTGGTTGAGGAATCACACACTGGAACTTGTCAGTCAATTTGGTAGTCTTTTAACCTCTCTGCCTCCGTTCTAACCAAACTTATCAGCATTTTATAAAAAAAAAGCCGCAGTCCATTATTTTCAAAGGCTTTCTTATTTCTTATCATTCACAATGAATTCTTACTATAATTACACACATTTTTATGTAAGAAAAACTTTTTCCTCACTTAAACTTTGAAAAATAAATCAAATTTAGGTGTTTATGGAATCTATTTATTAATTTTCGGTCCAATTTAATTTTTCGTTCCAAATTTGATTTCTCCGCCGCATTTCCTGTGAACAGGGCAATTGAAATTGTTTTTTCATCTTTTCAATTTTCGCAAAGTGCAACAAACTTATCCTAAGTCAAGGTAATGTCGACACTATAAATCCATCACTTCGCATTCCCAATACTTTGAAGTGGAAGTCACTTAATGCCTCTGCATCATACTTACGCTAATAAGTAATATATTGTAAATAATCACAACTCGAGCTCCAAATAAATTGTGGCAGTTTTTTTTTAATGAAATTCAGCAAAAGTTGTGCTCTCTCCATATACGGTCTTCTGCCGTTTGTCGAGTAACTGATAAATGCTCTCACCATAAAATCATCTCAGTTTCGAGGCAAAATACTCATAAAGCCATTTTTGTGCGTCTTTATGATAACATCGATCTGAATAAGCGGTGAGATCGCAGGCTTTGCTGTATGTAATTGTATATTATTTTTTGTCAAGAGGATCACCTCATTGGAGTTTGAATATTGTGGAGTGAAAATATACGCTCAGTATTTTCCAAATGGGACGCTACTTACGACACTTAATGAAGTTAACGGTGAGCACTCTGTTAACTTTTCACTTACTCTTTCGTTCTTATGCTGCCCTAGTAAAGTAACAACAAAACCGTATGTACGTGTTACAAAAATAACTATTATTTTATTTATTTAGCAATAGTATTCTCACAAAAATTTAGTTCTGTTCTAAAGTTTATGACAGTTGGTTATCACTCTTTTTTCTGACTTTTTTCTGTATTTGCGCGTCTGGCTGAGGCAAGGCCACGTGCAAAACGTCTGACACCCACATTTTTGTAATCAGGACGTTCTCACAATTCAACTGGTCTAATAAGTTTTTGGTTATACCAATTTAAAAAAAAAAAGTGATTTTTTAACATACTCATCTCGCGTGGGTGAGGCAAAACGTCTGGCACACATTTTTGTAACCGTGGCAGTATTATCTTCCATTTGATCCTACTTTCAAGTGGTATATAAAAAATTCAGATTTCGGAAAAATTGACGTTTTTAGCAGACCATTACAACCATGGGCCGCGACAGATCGCTGCCAGACTTGCGGTTTTTCGTCTGTCGAAGATGTTGGTATATGCTATTTTTGGTTATCATTCACGCCCAAAATTTGCTGTGGGCTCTTGGTCTATTACGTGCCAGGCAAATATGCTTAAAACTAGCTTAACTAACTTACTGTCCGCCTATGTTTCGACAAACTGAACAACACATTGAATACATACACATATGTGCTGTGTGCAGTGAGTGCAAAGGCCATTGTCGTCTAAAATAAAGTCGACTCTCAATAATCTGACACTCGTTAAATTGCATTTCTTTATAATTAGAAATTTTCCCCCGGTTCCTTGAAAAATATTTGATAAATTTAATAAAATAAAATCGATATTAATTAGTCCTCTCGGACAATACAGTGGAGGTGCGAAAAAGCTATGCTCTGGCTCTGTATGGGCTGTTACGCAGATTTTTTATTTTGCTCGTGAACTTTCTATAAATCGAAATTCGGCCTTCCTCACTCTCTATAGTTCACCGCTTTTTTTTTATGCATAGACCTGTCGTTTGTTTACAAAAAGAGAATATGCGTGAGTTTGCAGTCGACTCTTCTTTAAAACGTCTAACTACCGTCCCTTTCTGCACCCTTCGAACCGTAACAAATGGCGCTTTCTTCTCAGCTCTCACCAACATCGAAAACTCATTCATTCGCTCAGTCAACAAAAAAGTACTGATTTCAAAATAAATATTCGTGGATAATTGTACAAGCATTTGAAGTAATAAATCACGAATTTTGATTAACGCTTGTTTATACTTACAATTTTTCTCTAGTAAATCAGCGAGAGTCCATTGTATATAGATTACATACAATAGACCTAAAAAAACCTTTCCAAGCAGTGCAAAACTATTGTGCAAGTTTTACTCAACTTTTTATGAAATAAAACTTAAAGGTGTTCGTTTCTTTACTACACCTTCACGTGGTTCTTGCTCAATAGGACAACGCGTATGACGAAACATTGAAAAACCACAATCCAAACAGCTCGCACTGCAAGAAAATTATCTTTTCAATCCGAATTAATCATTTGCACAGCTTCAGCAGTATTTAATCTCAGTTTGAAAGAGAAAAACAGTGATACTCTGACACCTCCATTTTGTATAAAACCGAAAAACATTGAATAATAGTTTGCAGGCTCCAGTAGCTTTTATAAATTGAACACCAAATACCTAATCAGCTGCAAAAAACACAGAAAACTGTCGGACAATCCATGGATTTTGATGGATGAAATAAGGAAAAAAACGTTCCCTGCTAAAACGAGTGAAATCTTTTCTCTCTGTTATTCTCTTTAACATGGCAGTCAAATGCCAAAACTAATTTAACAAATCCTTTAAAAGAATGTATTGAATGAGCCGTTTGCATATCTTCACTTTTCTGAACTTGAAGCAGCCCATGGTAAAGTCTTCTGAAAGAACTATTTTTATCAACTTCATCAGCTTAAATTTGAGCTTAAAATTGAGTTTCCCTAACCCAAATTAGCATCTGATGGGCAAAATAAAATCCAAAGAACTATGCATTCCAAGCTCCGTCATTCACACACGACACTCCTTTCGGTGGTCTCCGCCTGGCTTAACCATAAACCAAAAGAAACACAGACCTCCTCCACTGACTGGAGTTAGATTCCATATCGCAGTCGTGTGTGTTTTCTCCTCACATACGCTTAACTTCTGAAAAACGACGCTCGGCAATCAACAGACGATGTCCAATTTGCATCGAGTCATTTCCATCTCCTGCGTCCCGTCCGGAAATTTGAAATCTTAAAATACCCGAAGCCTTGGCCGTACCTGCAGCGAATATTGATGACAACACATCTTCGGTCGCTTGCCCTTCTTTCGCTTCGCAGATCACAGATCGCAGATCCAAATCCACCAGAAGGTGTGCACACACAACGATGCTTCTTCTAATGCTCTTAACTTGACTCTACCAGCCAAATGTTTTCGTGACTCTGCCGGAATGAATTACAAATGTCCAGACATTGCCGACGTTGTGTTTCTGAATCCGCTGCCGCCGCCAGCGTCGCCATCGCCATCCTCATCGTTGTCGTCGTTGTCGGATGAAGCGTGCAAAATTATGGAGGAGCCAGCATCTGAGATGTGCAATCTTTTCGTGTGTATGGAGACCACCGTGTCGGCACCGGAGATACTCGTACAAATTTGTTACGCTCCGTCCGAAAAACTACACGAGTCCCGTGCGCCGTGGTGATTTCTCCGGCTAACTCATTAGTCGTCGAGTGGCCGAAGGAGATGACCTGCGTTTGTGTTACGCCCTCGGGTAGAGATGCGATTTTCTTTGTGAATGCTCCGGGCAAAGAGAAAATTTGCGTTTTCCACTAGGAAATCATTTGAACAACGAAATCTCTCTGGGAGTTGTAAACAGATCCAATTAACGCTGCCATTCGGGTGAAAAAATGTCAAACGTGTGGGCACGCGCACTAATTGCAAGAAACTTGATGCGACTTTGAGTATTTCTTGAAACAGTGTGGCCAAGAAGTTTGACAATGATTTGGAGCGGAAAGTGAGATTAAGGACGATAGTCCAGCGGGGTGGTATGGTTGCCAAAAGAATATCTCCTCATGGCAACTTTGAGTGAGTCTTATCAAGGTGAGATCTATGCGCCGCAAGAATGAAGGGATTATAAATCAACAACGCACACTAAACGCTGAAACCAAGATGAAACAACCCGGCTGGCCCTAATAAACTTGGTAGATTAAAGGTGGGTTATCTAAGTGAAACTATGACCAAGAAATGTCGCAAACGGAGACGAAGAAAGAAGACTTATACTTACTTATTAGACTTAAGATAAAAAGAAATCAAAAAGTAGAAAATAGTCCAAGGAAAGTAGTCCGATTATAGTAGTTCCTTTTTAATTGGGCCAATATTTGGAGACAAATGTTTATCTTCGAAATATTTTATAACCTAAACCGTTCTTTTCAAATCAAGCTTATTCCAATTTAGCTTAATATTTTTTCTTTTACTTTTATTTAAATGTACAACTTTATTGAAAATCAAAAACCACAACTTTTAAGAAATCAATTGCATTGTCTGGGGAGTCTCTGCCTATCAGCAACATTAATTTTAGTTTCTCATATGTAGACATCTGCGATACCGAAATCTTTGATCAATTCGCTGTACAAAATTCAAATTTTTTTTTATTTGCCAACCAACGATAACTCCAAATAAAACAAAAATAACCGAGAATAAGGTAGGAGGAAAACCCAAAAAGCAATTACTTGAGCCTTTTGAAAGTGCAGAGTGGATTCTGTTGAACAGGAACGCATTTGATCTAAAAATAGCTAATAAAAATCCAGAAAACTTTTATTCAAATCAATATTTATTGAGTCTTAATATTAGGCAGTCAAATATCTCCCTTCCGCCTTTTTGTCTTTTGAATTTTCCGGCTATGTACAAAGCGCTACAGAGCTCGTATCCAAACTGCATGATTAGTTTGGACGCGACGTTTTGTAGGTTATGTCATGACCTTTCAAATAATGTATTGCCACATAAAATAATATACAAATTTAGGAGATACTTATTGACAATTTTCCTGGCTTTTGAACTTTTTTTTTCTAAAACTTTTCTATATTTTGTTAATATCTTTACATGGACATTAAAGGTACGCTTTCTCCCGGCGCATTAATTAATACTTTTATTAAATTCTCTTAATCGGTGGAATATACTTTAGATCTTTCAACTAGTTTCATTTCTGCACAGGATGATTTAAGGCCAACAATTGTCTACAAAAGGTCGATAAGTTAAAACCAAACCTAGTTTCAAAAAACTTGTGAAATTGAAAATTGGTTTGACAAACTGAAACCCAAAACTATCCTTTATACACGAATTCTTAAGTCTGCTAGTATTTGCGACATTAGACAAACTGAGTAGTGCCTTCAGAATGGAGTAGCCACTAAATGAGACCGTAGAGCTCTTGAGAGAATTAGGTAAGTATAAAGTTTTCATTTTAATTAAAAAATTTGCAAATCTTGGTTGAGTAGAATTATTTCACTCTAAACAATAAGATTCAAATATTGGGAATGAGAAAAAGTATTAAAGTTTTTTTTATTAGATTAATTCATGGAACCTTTGATCAAATTTATTATTAAAAACTTCATTAAGCTATGGCTGAAAGCTAACTTTACTTAATACTCTACAGTAAGACATACAAAAATAAAATTGCTCCACAATCTGTGCCAAGAAAAAAAAATTATAGTCCAGCAAATACACTCCGTCACAATCAAAATCCGATCGCGGATAAAATACTTGCGATTGTTTGTATTGGATTTCAAAAATGTGTCTGTCGATCAATAAAATCTGCATCTTCGTTTTTGTACTGGAGAATTTCATCTTTTTCTGTTTCTTGGCTTATAAGCTCTTCAACTCTCGAATTCGTTTGCTTGTAAAATTATCTGTCGGATTAAATCCTCCGCTCGTATTTTACTTTAGATGGAAGCATAGTTGTTTGTTAACCCTCAAGCAACCAGGGGGTTGTTGAAGATAATGAGCCTAAACCCAAAATTTTCTATTTCAACTTTAGTCAGACTTGATCAATAGCTTGGCGTAAAACAGATATCCAACGCTGGTGTCTTTTAAAATACGTAGAGCCCATCTTCGGGAATTTAAAAAATTCTCTTATACTATTAAATTCATGTTCCTATATTATATTTGAATTATTATAAAATATTCCTATATGTATGTATCTTAAATGCACTTAATGTTTTAATCAAATAAATAAACAAATAATCATTATTGAAATAAACATTTAAATAATGCACAAGCACTTAATAAAACCAAAATCAAAAATCGTTATGAATTTCCTCGGCCCAAACGTCATCAATCAACTGCCAGAAAAAAATTCCCTCAACAGCAGTGAAAAAAAATGCCCGAGCAGTGGATTGGAGGTGAGTGTCTTTGCTGTTTTGGGTTAGTGTATACCCAAAATATCCCTAGTCGAAACACATTTGATCACATAAATGGGATTTTTCATGTAAACTTTAAGTTTGTGTCTATGATATTTAGTATCCACAGCTGACAGTCATTTGATGTCAATCGGTTGTGGATGCCATTGCGCGGTGTCGTTATGATTCGACTATTTTTTGCTTTTGTTTTTTCATCT
This sequence comes from Syritta pipiens, assembly GCA_905187475.1. Taxonomy (NCBI): domain Eukaryota; kingdom Metazoa; phylum Arthropoda; class Insecta; order Diptera; family Syrphidae; genus Syritta; species Syritta pipiens. Next base: position 70,984,765 of record LR994571.1, read on the forward strand.
GAAAGCCAGCAATTGAACTAAACGGATGTTAATGGTGACTAAATGATTCATTGGTTGGATGCTCCATTTCCAGCGCCAAACTTAATGGAGCCTATATAAAGAAAAACTTCCAAGATGTCATGAGAAACTGAGCGTTCCGTAGCGGTAGGTTTGATTTTAGATCCCAAGTTAATTTAATGATTCCTTAAGAGAAGTCTTTAAAAACTGATAGCTCAGTTGGACAGCATTTAGAAGCAGACAATTCCGCAATTTGGTCTGCTGTGGTTCGGCGCTGTAGATGGTTCGGCGGCTTGATTCCTGACCCACGTTGCTTAGTACCCTACGCTGTCATATTTCTATTGTTGATTAGCTGCAATCAAGATACTAAGACCACGTCATCGCTTATAGCTATCAATGTAGCCGTACATAAACATGTCCCCACACCACGAATGTAAACAACAATCTTCGCTGAAAAACAAAAAAAAAACAAAAAAAAAACCAACAAAACTTCTTCCAATCGAATATATTTCAAATTAATGCATTTTATTGGAATCTTTGGCATTCTTGCATTAACATTCTCCCGCTTGTTTTTCTTCATCACGAAACTAAACTAAAATATCAGTACTAAAGCCATGAAACTGTGACACATATTCCCGTAGTAAAAATACCAAAAATCAAAACAAAAAAAAACACAAAACATATTGAAAACTGAATCAGAATTCTCTAGAATCTCACAACATTGCTTGCATTAAACTAGTAGTACACGATATTTAATTAATTACGATTTATGTTACAAAAATGAAGGCTACGCTCTACGCTACATTGCGGTCTTGTCTACCACGTATTACAGCTTCGCTTTGACCATCGGAACTGTATTTTGCTGAGTTATCGTGATGTCTTCGTCTGACTGGGTTTCCGGTTCCGTTTGTGGTTTCAAATTTCCAGCGGCGAATATATTTTTCGGATCTAACTCCCGCTTGGCAGCATCGTAGAGGCTACTGCCAACATTCGAAACTGTCTGTTTGTACCATTTACTGCGAATCTTCCCCACTCCGTGATGATGCGAGAGTGATCCTCCAGATGATAGGATCTCATCTCGGGCGCTGTTCTCTATGGACTCATAGGTCTCCACTGGATTTTTGATGCCCGTGTATTTGAAGGCGAAGTAAAAGTAAATACAACAGCCGGCATCGTAGGTTTGTGTGACACGACATGATATTAGGAAATGCTCAATTTTATTCCGCGCACATTCCTAGAAGAAGAAAATAAATAAGGGTTGATGTTTAATTAGGTTTTTAATTTGTTAAAAAAAAAGTTTGCAAAGTTAATCGAAACAGAGACAACAGGAGGTAAAAAAAGACGTTCTATAGGTAGTCATGCTAGTCAAACAAAAAAATTCTCGTTAACTAGAACTTAAAAACTGCACCCATTGATCTCATAGAGCGGAAACTCCACCCGTTCGTCACATAGATCGGATGGAGATTCAAAAAAATTAATGTGGGCTTACAAAAAAGAAAAAAAAACAGCAGAGCGAAGAGCTACGATGGACAAATAATGACTGCAGTAGACGTTACAAAAGAAAGGAAGGGCGTTAGAACGAAAAAAAATTTGCTACAATATGTAGCCAAAGATATTTTATAAGTAATTTTTTATTGCTGTTCGGGAGCGTCATCATTTTGCTTTAATACTGATTAACACATCGATTTGCGCTAATTTTGTAGCCACAAGTAATAACCACTTAAAACTCAATTCGAAATTGGAAAGTCGTAAACATTGTATGAATCAATCATTAATTTAGTTAACTCACAAATTTGTGTATACATTTTTATGACGGGGAAGCAAGAATAATTTCAGTTTTGTATTAGCTCGACTTAAGTGGTTGTCGTTTACACCATAACCATAAAATTAAGCTTCGACAAATAATGAAGGCCAAATACTGAAGGCAACCAGCTTTGTCATAAAGTTAGTAAAATATTGAGTGTTGCTCTTGTTTTATATTTCCCCACTGTATGTTTTAAATCTTTGCTAAAGACTACTTATTTGCAAATCTGTTGGAGTCACTCTCGAATCTTTGTTCGTATTCATTCCGTAAAATTGTTGTCCACTCTGTTGTTGGACACGTTTTTTCATAACACTATAAGAAGAGCATCTTTATATGCCAACCAAGCTTTCGCCGTGCTAGATAATTGCGGTCCATGGCAGGAGTAATTTTTGCTACCCCCGAGTTGTCCTTCATCCATTAGTCAAGAACTTTACCTTCTGTTTTTAATGATGATTGTTTTTTAGGGCACATAGGCAAAATCAGAAATCATTTGTTCTTGTCGCAGAACTTTTGTCAGCTCATTTATAATATTTTGTTTTATTTGATTCCTTTCTTAGTAGTTTCGGCATTAAAATACCAACGTCAACAGGTACATCTTGAAAATATTTGTACTCTTTTTTTTAATCATATTGTTGTTAAAAACCAGACCAGGAACTAATGAAAAGCAAAAAGATTCGTAAACAAACCAGAGATGTAAGAGTTTAATCTCTTGATATAAAAAATCAATTAATTTTGACTCTGAATTGAATTTATTAATTATCTTTGGGATTAAGTCTTCCATATTGAAGTCATAATTTTTTATGAAGTATTCATTGTAACAATTCATTGCACACACAATTCACTTGAAGTCAACAGCATTCACTTGAAATCTTTGAGACTTAAACATTTTTAATTGAAGGCTTTTTTAATTGAAGCCTTTGAGATTTTATATTTTTTAAACGGCCTTCCGGACAACGGCAGCGTCTTTCAAGCTGCATTGTCATCCATTCTAAAAGCGACGGAGATAGTCGCAGGTTACGCTAACATCTCCCCTAGGGTCATGAAGGTTAATATCTACGTGGACAGACAGGCAACGCTTAAGTTGATCAGCAGTAGGAAAATTAAGCCTAAAACGGTTAGCAATTACTACAAGGCGTTGCAGCAGCTCCCGAGCTCAGCTACCTCGGTTATCTTATTTTGGATTCTGTGTCATTAGGGCATAGAGAGCAATGAAGTTGCGGACGTGCTAGCAAAAGAGGGGGTAACAAATCCCTCAGACATTTTGCATACGGCGGTCTCAATTAAACAATTCTTCAAAGTCTTCCAAGCCAAACTCTTCACATAGCCTACCGTTAGATGGAAGCAGGGTAGGGTAAATCCTGTCGTATCACCAAAATCTTTTAGCCGGATTACTGCCTACGTAAGACGGAGCAAGTCATAGAGTTTTCCAGGGCCAAATGCAGCTTTTTGGTTGGCATTATCACAGCAACTGATTACTGGCCGACACGCTTTCAGATTGGGTTTAATTCAATCGGACACCTGCAAAAACTGTAGAGGCTCATGTTCTAGCGAAACGCTGGACCACGTGCTCTGCGACTGCCCAGCGCCAGCCAAAACTAGGTTCCAGATATTTGACAGCCAATTCCTCAACTAGCCTCAAAGCAACTACGTTATGGCAACCAAGTCCTTCTGTCTATATCAGGGTAACTGGGTGTTCTAATATTGAAGGAACATTGAGTTGGTGTAACATATTATGGACCCATTGGTCTATGTGATTGGCGATTGGCCGACACCACATAACTTAACCTAATAAATCCCCAAAAGCTTACATTCTTTTACAACTCTGAAGGCTCTTATTAACTACTTTATTTAAAAGGCAAAGTGGCTTAAGTAGACTTAGCCCGAAAATGATTTATACGTACATGTGTTTAAAAAGTTGCATTTTTTACTGTCTTAATTTAGCAACATTCAAATGATTTTTCAAAATTTAAAATCAGTCCCCTGAAAAGTTCTTGAAATAGACTTGAGCCACTTTGCCTTTTAAGTAAAAACTTGTAGGGTGATGGCATGTGAGGTCGGCCACCTCCAATAGTCGGCCGCCGCGTCATAAAACGATACGTAATAGTTAATCCGTTTGTAATACATACTTAACATTTTTTTTTTCTATAAAGGGTAATGATTTTCCTATATGTGAGTAAAAGGTTGTTGCAAAACAGTTGCTGGTTTCTTAGTTAAAATTGCCACTTTGATGCAAGTTTTCGTCGAAAGTGAAATGCCTGGTTTTTGGTGTAAAAAAAAACTGGTGGACGTGATTTTCAAATCAGTGAAATATTCCCTGTAGATGTGTTATATTATTGTATTTGTTTTATCAATAGATTCTTTTTACTGAATATGGAACAGAAATTTAAAAAAACAAATTTAAATAAGAACTGAGGCCGTCGTAAAGGCATTTTTTCAATAATTATTCTGTGGTCGGCCGCCTTGGCCGACTACTGAAGATTTGGCTTTAGGAGACAGTTTTTGTCAAGTCGACCGTCAATATTTTATGTTAAAAATGACTTTATTTTCATAATTAAAACATTTTAATTAATTGGAAATGATGAATAGCCTATTTTTTAGTACCAACACAACACCGATTTTTAAGAGCAAATTAAGCGTAAAACTCTGGCAGCACACATGCAAGTTCGTACAAATCCATGCTGTACAATAGGTTGTAAAGGTCGTCTCCCCACAGCTCTGATTGTGGTCCAACAATAGAGTTAAATTGTGTCTTTCTGGTTTGACAAATTTCTTTTTTTAGAAGCTTGAAAGAATGAAAATATACTAAAACTCGAACTTTCGGATTCCGGAGCTGGTATTTGCCTTCGATCACGTCAGTTGTCTAAAAATAGATAAGGGTGTAGCTCCCAGATTTTTTAAATCATAGACGGATTGTTTGCTTAACAGCAAATCGTTTTCAATTATGTTTACCCTCATTCTTCTGTTTGCCTGTTTCTATTTCGAAAAAATTGTTTTCACTTTCATTATTTATTTATAATAATAAGGTCATCGGAAAGTTGTCAATTTTAGTTTTTAAAAAGCCTATCAAACACAGCAAGCTTTTGCCTCAAAAAAAAAAAAAAAAGAATAAAAAACTCGGAGTATTTTAAATGAAACAATAGAAATTTAAAATCAAAAATTTAAAAATTGCTACTCACTCACCACTTTCACACGATGTTTCACATTCCGGCACAGAGGGCTACAACGATCCCATGACACAGATGTTTCAAAGGATTCTGCTACGATTTCCTGTTTCAACGCAAAGTCCTTCAACACAAAAATAAATCCATTAGCATCCCCACCTCACTCAATGTCAATCCACAACTCACCCTTATGTAGGCAATGACAAAAGTCAATATGTATCCACGCTCGCCATTCTGCCCACCGGCCGGGAATCCTTTGTACTTCTTTGCTATTTCATAAATCAAGCTCTCCTGTCTCTGCACGTCCTCCGGTTCTCCCTCGAACAGTAGCGTTGCTGCGCAGATTTTTGTCAAATCCAATCCCTTAACATGAGTCACGTAGGATTTCTTAAAGAAATCCATCAAGTTCCCCATCCATCCCTTGACCGGCTTGAGGCTTTGTCCGAAAACAAACTGCTCGTTGTCCATCAGTCGTACACTGGCCGGTTGGCATCGTCGTTTCGCCACCTCCCGCATGAACATTACTCCGTATTCAAAGTCAGGAAACACCAAGGAACCGTACCGTTTAACTGGAGGAAGCGGCCGCACCTTCAGGACAACCTCCGTCACAACTCCGAGGGTGCCTTCGGAACCCATGATGAGGTGATTGAAATCCGGACCACAGCTAACCCGCGGTGCCGAGCACTCCCGCTCCAGCACACCCTTCGGTGTGACGAGCTTCACTTTGATAACGAGATCTTCAATGTTTCCGTAAACGTTCTTCTTCATTCCCGACGCCCGCGTTGCAACCCACCCGCCAAGGGTGGAGAATTCGTAGCTGTCCGGCTCGTGTCCGATAGTCAGGCCGAGCTTTTGCAGCTCCCGCTCCAAGTCCTGCCCAACGATTCCACTCTCAAAGCAGACGGTGAGGTTTTCTCTGCTCAACCAGAGCATTCGGTTCATCTGGGAGGTGTCCAGGACGCAGATCATCCGCGTCTCCAGCTGCGGACACGTTATTGACCCAGAGACGGAGGTTCCACCACCATATGGGATAACGACAACGTTATGCCGGTGGGCTATGTCGATCATTTTCACGACCTCGTCGTGGCACTTCGGCCACACTACCAGGTCGGGAATTCTCTTGTACGCATTCCGCCAGAGATAGTAGATATCGTGCAGCGTTTGTCCATGGCATCGAATCAACCGGTCTTCTCCCTGCTCCGAGAAACTGATCCCTGTCGCCTTCACCGCGTCGAGAAACTCCGAGTTCACCACAGGCTCTGGGAACTCACTGGGCATTTCGGGGAACGGCATATGCGAGTCCACTATGAGATTGAATTTCTGGTGCACCCAGTCCGTGAAGTAGGGCAGCGTACAACCCTCCAACGGATACCTACAAACGCCATTCATGAGCACACAAAACACACACAGCTTCCAACTTACCGATCGCCCTCGAAGCATATTGTATTCCCATCCACATAAAACTGTGAGTCCTTGTAGCCCCAGCCATACCACTTGAGGACATCTTGTCTGCAAAGGAAACCCAACCGTCAGCAAAAGAACAAACACCAGCAAATTTCTAACCTTCTCTTCGGGATGACACTCTTCACTTCCTGTGACATCCTCGCATCAATTGTGACAGGAGATGATGTCGTTACGTTATCTTGGCCTTTCATCGTGCTACGCCTTCCTACGACAGATCTGGATGCGAAAAACCGAAAACAAAAAATGCACAATTTCCAAAATGAATTGGACTCGAAATTTAAAAATTTACTCTTTTTTCGGGACAAAAGGTACGTGTTTAGGCGGAATAAAAAGAAATAATTCTTTCTGTTTAAAATACGGCAGGCGGAGAGAGGCCGATGGCGAGACGAACAAACGATGACACAAAACGCGGAACACAAGACTCTCCAACTCTGACACGAAATGAAAAACGAAAACATTCCGAAAACTATGCTGAAAATCGATTTTTTTTATTCATGCCCCCTCTTTCGTTCGCTCATTCGCAGTCGTTTCTTGTACTCTCTTTCTCTCTTGCTCTTTTGCTCACGGTTCGTAGGAACGGGAAAAGATATCATTTCACGATTCTACATTTCCTCACCGTTAAGCAAGTGTGAGATACTCACTCGTATCCATTCATAGTTTGCCAAGGAGCAAGATGTGCGCAAGGCCGAGATACGTACGTATGAGCATGGGGTAGGAACGCGTCGTTATTTCTACACAACACAGCGGTGCGATTGAGAGATACGAGACCATGTGCGTGTGCAAAAGTCGAAAAGGGGGTGCGGCGGTGGTGTGGTTCTTGTTGTTGTCTTCTCTGTCCAACCACCCCTAAGTTAGCCGGCTTTTTTCGTGATGAGTTCTTTTTTTTTTTTTTGAAAGGGGTTCGGCGGATGGGAAAGGAAACGAAACAAAAACCCGGCGAAGACGAACGCACAGTGAGTGAGAGAAGAGAAATTATTTTGAATATTTCATTTTGAGGGAACGACATCACATGTGTTCTATATTCTAAATTGTAGTTTCTTGTTTCGTCATGTGAGGAAAAACCGCCCGACGCGACGAGGGAAGAGGGCAATTAAAGGGAGTTCATGTATCATGGCGCAATTAAAATTAAACGGTTTTAATTATTAATGCCGGGGATGTGCTTTCGTTTGCCAGTTACATCCGATGGTATAGTGAAAGTTTTGAAATTGATAGCACAGCTTAACGATTCCTGTTTTAGGGCAGGCAGTTGCTGTTTAGAAATTCAAAGGCAATTATCATTGGCCACGGGGCTAAGTGGGGTGGCCGATCACCTCCCATGCCCACGTTAGCGGACTACAAATAGAAAATTGTGTAGGCCAAGCATACTTTAAATAAACTTGGAATTTGGTTGAATTCTCCAGAGTCTCTGATAGTCAATCATTGAAATTCGATCGATCGTAATGATTGGTTTGTCAAGTGGAACAGCGACTACGTGAACATGTTGCTGAGGGGCGGCTGTGGAATCATCCCTGTTGCGTTCACCAAATAGACTAACAAAAACGGAGCAGACCACGCGAACTCGGTTTTTTTTTTTTTTGAATATAAAATTTTGTCTAAATGTTGAGAATAAAGAAGGTTAAGGTTTGAATGTGTGTCCTTCGTCGAATAAAGTCAAGGCGATGAAGCGTCTACCATGTCTAGGGAACGGATTACAACCTGAAACTCAAAACATTTTAAAAACAGGCTCAAAAGAAAATGAGCAAGTCTTTAAAAACTTAATAAAAACTGAAACACGTTTGCTACATCGGCAAATAAGATAAGCAGCTCAATCGAAATTTTACAAATTAGTACAAGCTTTTGTCTTAGAATTTAAGGAAGAAGACTAAGAGTCTATACGACATCGTAGTTGGAAAATATGTAACCAAAAAGGTAAACATGCTGGTGGAACTCTAATGTTGCGAGTGGGAGAAACTGGTATGGGCAGTTTACGTTTTTTTATTTGAGATATCGATGCAGAGGATAAAGAATCTACAAAATCGAAAAATAAGGTAAGGTCTTAAAAATTGACTTAACTTGCGACTACAAGTCAATGAGGAAAACCGACACTAACGATTCTTCAAGATTGGTAAAGGAAGGGCTTCTCTATAATGTTACATCGCAGTTGCCTCATCTCTCCCAATCCCCACATGTGGAATCAATCAAAAATATTGGAGATGTTTTGTTAAAAACATCCATAACTCCGGAAATCACAAATATCTACCAAAACAGACTTCAAGACCGCAAACTTAAAGGAATGTACCAAAATTTAGTCCGCAGTCGAGTCAAAGCTAGTCTCTCTTTTGAAGAATTATCTACAGAACTTAGCACAGTAGTCCCTGAATAATGTGAACTACCGATAATCTGAATTTACCTAAAATGTGAATAGGCAATCTTTACATTGACAACTTTATAATGTGAGCTTCCGAAAAGAACTGGAAAGATGATGGTTTAACTACGCAGTGTAGCAGATCTGATACAACTCAATTCTTACTTCTTTCATAAGCTATGGATCAGAATTTTACTCTGTTAAGCTTTGTAGATGACTTGCTTTATATATTTTAAAGGGAATAATCATGGCAAATTACGTAGACTTATGGTTTTTTCAATTATTATTCTGGCATTTGCAGCCATAAATTATATAAGAAAATATATTTTTTTAGTAAAAAAAAAGTAGCTCAGTGTAGGGTTAATTCCGCTTACAAGAAAGGAAAAAAAAATATTAATCATCTCCTTGCAATTATAGATAGCGAGCACAGCATGTTGCTATATGAAGCTAGAGATTTGGTCATCGTAGAAGGCATAGATGAACCTGTACAAATTGAAGGCACTTCAGTGAGCTGCTTTTAAAATAGCTAGCTCATAAGCGATCCAGTGTACAAATTTGATTCTTAAGAACGCCGATCAAAGTTAATTGAAGTCAGAAGCTATTTCCACTTTATTAAAGCTAAGTGCAGAAGCAGTAGAAAGATAAATTCAAACTTTAAACCAGTCCAAAACAAAAAATAATAATTTACTAAAAATTGAGAATATCAATCTATTTATTTTGTGAAGTTTTTAATGGATTGGAAAATCATTTCAATCAGTTTAGTGAGTTCATACTAGTGAGTACATATTAATAAAAAGTTCCAGTAATTTGAATCTCTCTAAAACCGGAGAACGCCTTGTTTTAATTAAATCATATTATCGAGGAACTACTGTAAAAGCAAAAGGATACCATACTCGGCACTAACCATTTAAGATATTTAAGTTTAAATTTAGTGTGCGTATAATTTTATATACTTCATACAACTTTTTCGACATTCGTAAATGACTTTCTGCTTATAATATAAAAATGTTAAGCTAGAGCCCAAAACCTTTTCATGGATAGTGGAGTGTGAATATCAAATAAAGCAAAAAGTTTTGATAGCCACTCGGGCTTTGGCACAGTTTCATAAAATACCAAAAATGACTACTGTCTCAGTTGCTGTACAATTTGTCGATGTAGTGTAGCCCGAAAGACATTATGGATCGGTCACATCGAGCGGAGTGATCACACCCCAGAGATGAGTGTCCAATTCATCTGGAAATACCGTATCCCTCATGTAAAGACCAAGGTAATATGGACGTAAGACTTGGTCTTGTAGACCAGTAGCAGCGAGCATCGCCCTCGCCTAAAAGGTAGTCGCAATACTAACTCAGGTGCCCCCCTATGGGTCGTAAGACTGATAAGGAATTTACCAACTTCTTCTTTAACGCTTCATTATAAACAAATTTTCATTTATTTCTTCAACAACGTCATATTTTTACTTTTGCGAATAATGTTCATAGAAAAAAAAGTGATTGAAAACAAAATTAGCTCTACCTAGGATTTATGAAGGTAAAAAGAAAAGAAACCGAAAAGAAAAAAATTCTCTATAGATAGACATTTACGTTAGAAAGATATTAGTGATAAATGTTGTGTATTGAAGCTGGATTTTGTGTGAAGAGGCTGCACCTTCTGCCAAACTGCATCTACGAAGAATAGAACATGGCCTGAGAAGGACAATTTTCTGAAACAGGTCTCTTTCATAACATAAAAACTTGTGACCTTTTAATTTACTATTGAAGCACGAACACCCGTCTACAAAAGTTTTAGCCTCACCCTCTAATAACTCCGACTACAATATTTTCTCATGTTTGCGAGACTATCACTTCAAAGACGAATACTTGAACTTTGCTTTAAGTACATAAATGTGACATCCAAACAAAATTCCACAACGCTACCAAATCTATCCATTATCAACACGTGACTCCGAATCATCTGCCGCGTTAATGTTTTTCTCTAAAACGCACTTGTAATGCAACTTAAAAAAAACATTTGGACTTTAATTAGCTTTAATTGTTGTTTCAACCTCTCAGAATCACACTTTAGTCGCACATTGAAAAGTTGTTTTACACACAAAAGGCTAATTGAATTAAAATGAATATTTCATATTGAAGATTGAGTTGTAAGCCGAATGATTTGAATAAGAGAATTTAAATTTATGTACATGCGATGCGGCATGTAATTTTTAGAGTGATTCAAACTTCTGGTGTGCAACGTCTAAGGAGGAACTACAAAACAAACTGCGTAGAAAGACAGAATGTATTATTAGGCATAGTTTAGCAATTATGGATCTAATTTTTTGATAGATAACAGAGACGTGAATGAATTACACTCATCCCTCGTTTTACTCGGTCTGGTTTTACGCGGTTTCACCTTTGTGCGATTTTCAAATTTCTACCCAAATTCGATGTGCGCGACTTTTTGTTTTGCGCGAAATAACGTTTTTCTTCAAAGAATCATGGCCGACTATGGCTTTTCTGAAAAGACATCCGTGTACGCTCAACCGTTTTGCGCGGTTTCGGTTTGCGCGACACTTTTCATTCCCCTAACCACCGCACAGAGCGAGGGTTGAGTGTTTTTTTTTTTTTTTTGCCTTGAGGGCGATGTGGAAACCTGATAGGCACGTGGAACAGGCCCGTTCTATTCCAAGTAGTGTGAGACTTTCACCCACTAAAACCACATCTTGACCTCTTCTCCTTGACACCATCCACTCTGGGACCGCTTTCGCATTACTTCAGAGTGGTGTCGTTTTCTTCCCCCCAAAGGGGACCGGCTTTTTCATTTTCTTCATCGGGTTAATTAATTAATCTTGCCGGTCAGGCTGTAATCGATCTTCATTTGGGGGGATGCTATATCCTTCCTCTCTCATTTTAGTTCTAAGCACTACTTCAGCGTATGTCGCGATTTTGGTCCAGTGGGTGCTGCTGGATAGCATCTTTTCGACGACGGTATCAGGTGATATGCTGCCTATCTCCGCTTCCAACCTGGTCCTCTGCACTGCCCACCTGCTGCATTCGAAAAAGGTATGGTAGGCGTCGTCTTCTTCGGAGTCTTCGTACTGGCAGGCAGCGCTCTCTTTCTTGCCCATCTTGTGGAGGTACCTGTTGAAAGCCCCATGTCCAGATACCAGTTGGGTGACGTAGAAGTTGACATCACCATGTCTCCGCTCTGTCCATGCAGCCACATCTCTGATAAGCCGCGCTGTCCATCTTCACCTAGTTTCAGCGTCCCACCTGGCTTGCCTCGTTCGCACCTTCGCAGCCACCATCGCCGTTGTGGTACCCGCTTCCGTCTTGTGGTCGTGGACGTACTTTCGTTCTGCGGCCAGTAGATCGATAGGGGTCACTCCTGCTATAACGAGAGCAGCTGGCTCGGATACAGTACGGTAAGAGCTGATAATCCGTAGAGCTCCACGCCGTTGCACGGCAGCCATTTGTCTTCTGTAGGACTCCTTATTGAGCGCATCAGCCCAGATCTCACATCCATATAGTAAGATGGAATGGGTGATGGCCATGAGGAGCTTCCGCCTGGACATGGTCGGGCCTCCGATATTCGCCATGATCCGGGAGAGTAAAACTTGATTTTGGTGTACTTTGATTTTAAGAGTCAATTGACACTCCTTTTTTTTGCAATGCATTAATTCAATTCAAGACTTGGGCTTCACTATTAAAATCAAAGTTTATTTTAACATCTTATATTTGAAGCCCATAGAATGCTAGTCCTTGGAGTTTTGCTGCTTTCCTTGAAGACAAGGGCCTTCAATTGAATTCTTCGGAACTTACTGGAAACTGACAGTTCAAACTGTAGACATGATTTTTAAAAGTATTGGCTTAGATTTTGATTTCAATTCCGTCAAAATTCAAAAGTCAACTATTTTTTTCAAAAACAAAGGCGGTTCAAGCTAGAGAGTGCCGTGGTGTTACAGCTAGTGCTATTTTCACAGACCGACCTCCAGCGAATGACTGACAATCCTCCAAAAGTATTTCTATCATGGAAAGTTTTCACAGTTTTCCGTTGGGAATTCCGAGCAACGCTAAGCAAAATAAGGCTTTGTCAAATATTAGGCAAGTTCAATCTGATGTCAGATATTTACTTAAAAAGACTTCAGCTGCGATTGGACATAGATATATATTTCGGTTACGAGAAGCATTTGCTTTGCTTATGAAGAGCCGAAAGGTCCAAATACATTCTGGCTGATTGAAAGTATGACTTGACAAGGTCAAAGGAAAGAACGGAAACTGAAGACATTACTTTCTCATTTCTCATAGACCATTTTTGTTTTATTTTTCTTCCAACCAGTAGATGTGACTATTCTAAATGTATGTGACTAAAACTTAAGAGCAATAGCTGATCGAAGTTGAGGCCATCATGCTTTGTTCCTATTATTTAATTGTCCGTATTAGCACGCAGTCTAAAGTAAAATGAAATTTTTTAAACAACATATAAAAAAGTCATTCACTTATAAAGGTTGAAAGCCCGCAGGTGTTCTTTTTTCCTTTTTTGTGAAAAGTTTAAAAAAAATATGTGTCAAAAGTAAATAAGATAAAAAGTACATAGGGGGCTGGATATCACTTTAAAAAAAAAATTTAAAATCGTCATTACACCAAATGATGAATAAGTGAATCAGACCGGTTGGAATGACTACTCATCGGCGATAGCACAATTCGATGTTATTGGCTTAATTAATCAATTGGCGAAAATAGATTCAGAGGAGCGTCGATACACAATGTTAGACATTTATGACACTATCATTTTTACAGTCAGACAAATGTGTGTACAAATAAAACAACATTTTATGACACCTATGTACATAAATAAACGCAATAGAAATGTCCGGCCAAACCTCGTTTCACATCACTCAATATTTTGGCTATCGCCGTAGAAAAATAAACACAAATAACACCTCTCTGATGATAACATAACCCGAATCAAATAAATTCACAAAACCACCAAGCACTTACACTTTTTAATAAACAAATAACGAACTGACTTTGTTCCGCGTTCCTCCACTAATCAGCTACACAGTCGCTAGTGATTTGCTAGGGCACCATACCAAGTTTACAACTTTTAAACTTTTACTTCACCGAATTGCCGTGCAACAATACCTCTTTCAACAGAAAGATAAAAAACAAAAATAAGAAGAAAAACTTTAACATGTGCAAGTGTTTGCAGTTTTATGTTTGTTTTTGATCGACGATGACACACACATTGCGGGCGGGACAAGGTAAAGACCACTATAGACTGTGACCATAAAGTTTACGCCGGAAGTCGCATGCATCTCATCTCGCGCACAAAGCTCGTCATCGCAAAAGGGAAAATTGAATTCCATTTTAAGTTAATGGAGTTTACTTATAGTCACTCGTTTACTAGGCTTCTGAATGTCATTCGTGTCAATGTGCCTTAAGGACTTGCTAACGTGCTAACTTGCTAACACTCGAGCCGATGCCCAGCTACCTTCGATATTCACACAGTCCATAGAGCAGATACTTGCGTCTATGATGCATTTCGTCCACACCTCGCGACCACAACCGAACGCTAACTGAGAGTATGCATAACAGAGAAAACGTTTGATTAATTGCTAGCACGACCACGAGACGAGGCGGGCCTCTTACGACGCGATGTTAAGAGCGACCAGGAAAGGCACAAGTAGACGATTGGTAAATTGAACGTGTGAAATGCAAAAAGCGACAGATGTCGTATCTGGAACTATGTCAACATCTCGCGGCATATGAGTGCAGAGACAGAGTACGAGCAAAAATGCTCGAAAAGAGGTAGGTCTGTTATCTGGGCGAAGAGGAAATTTTTATTTTGTATTTTGAGGCTTTTACAACTTCTCGTGACATAATCCTGGGCGATTTTGCAACAGACGTGTGTATACATATTCATAATTGGTGACTCTGACAAGGTTAACAAGTTGTAAGATAAATGAGCTTTTGAGTGATAGGATATCGCGCCCTAAACGTCAAATTATCGTTTGCGACAAAATGATCATTTTACAGGAGCGGCTTTTTTTGTTTTATGTCTGAGCTAAAAAACGTATAAATGTCGCTGACGATAAATTCAAACAGTAAGCTCTCGATAATTTGAACCTCTCTAATTCGAGAACCTCTGTAAATAGAAGCATTTTCACAGTCTCTTAAAAAAAAATCTCTGTAAATCGAAGGAGACCTATGCAATTTGGTTCCCTCGTTAATTCGAATCTATTTTTGTGGAAAACAGCATGAAAACCTCTATAACTCGCAAATGATAGCTGTTTATCTCTATAATTCGAAGCCAAGTTTACTTTTTTTCTTAAACAACCGTGACAAAAGTGAAAAATATCTTTTTTTCTGAAACCTCCGTAATTCGAAAACCTCTGTAATTCAAATTTTTTTCTTAGCCTTATGAAATTCGAATCATAGAGAGTTTACTGTATGTGGTTTACTTTATTAAAAAGCCAATGATGCAGAAAGACGAACAACCGAATAAACTATCGAACTGAATGATTAGCTCATTTTTGCTTAAAATGTCGCTTACGACAATTAGGCAGTTATGGCGCAATATTGTTCAAGAAAGGATAAATTTAGGTTTCGGCTGATCAGTGCAGATCTTTAGATAGAAATGTTGGTCTACTAAAATGTCCATATCTCTAGGAAAATGAAGAGTAAAGTAACTTCAGGTATTGCGGAATACCCATTTAATTTTTGCATGTTACAACCAGATGGACAATTTTAACATATTTTGCTTATTGATCTTTGGCTAACGTTAACAACAATCTCAGACAGCTAGGGTTATTTTTAAGATTTTTATTTATTTTTTACTGATACCACCTCGAAAATCGAGATTTTTAAAATTGGAGGGTAATGTGGAATACTATTTCCGAATCAAAATTATAAATTCAACTGAGAAAATTAAACATATGTATTTCTTAATTTAATTATAATATATTTAACATGCGTCATATTGTCCTGTATTGGCTTTAATGCAGGACCTTGAAAAAGGATTCTGCATTTTCCCTTGTAAATCCTCTGGCTGTATCGAATGACGTTTCAGTTGGAACATGACTTCTTAGCGTTCTTAAGAAACCCTTATAACCATTCCTTCCCATCTCATTATTTTAAAGTGGAAAAGCGATTCTGCATGAAATTTTTTTTGCTACTTGAAATGCAAGAGAACGAATGTCACCCCTGGTCAGATAACCAAAACCGACACTCCATCTCCATCCCAATTTCACCTTTTTTAGACATCTAAAGCAGTTTCGAACAAAAAATCGAAGAAATAATAAGTGGGTGTTAACAAATAGTATTCCACATTACCCTTCTCAAGGTATTCCACATTACCCGATTTGGAAACTATTGCAAACTTCGGCCCATTACACAAAATATATCTAAAAACTAAATGATTTAAAGCAAAATTATTAAACTAGACAAGTGTTCGATTACAACTGGACTTGTACATCTGAAGAAACTGCACATTTCTCCTCCGAAAGAAACTCCTAAAAATGCACAAAAAAAAAGTCCTGCACCCTTAAATAAGAACTTTGACTGACTCAGACACACCGGTTGGTAATATCAATAAAAAGAAGAGCGTAACACTTCTTTTATGCTGTTTACACTCTGAGAAAATTAAGAATGCAGGCAGACCTTCATGGTTTAGAAAATAAGGCAGTATTCCACATTACCCGCATATTCCACAATACCCGAAGTTACTCTATATGATTGAAGATCAAAATCATCAGATCTAATGATTAGGTTGATAGTATTTAATCCCGTACATGCAAATTATTTAAGTCTTTAGATGAAGAGACTACATTTGTAAAATTAAACTAACCAAACTTCTTTTGTTAGTTTTGGTTTTAAGAAAATCGGAGGTCTTAGGAAAACTTAGAGAACCATAGAAGCGTCAAAAAAGCCATACGTAAGTACTGTAATGGCTACAGAAAAAGTATGACACTTAAAAAAAAAATAACAAAATAGACAAATTTAACTACGACAATTTAGAGCAACGGCAAGTCGATTTATTTAAAAACTTCTGGAAATGTAGAGATACAGTTGTGATAAAATAAAATGATAAGATATGTGATAAGATAAAATAAATAGCACAATTACCCGAAAACTCCTATAACAGTAGCTGTCCGTGCTCCTGAGCTTGAATGCGTTATTTGAAAAAAAAAAAAAATAAATAAATAAATTAAATAATCATTAATGGATAGATGACGTGGATTCTGTTAAAAACAGATTCGGTGCTCAAATTTTGACAGGATATTCGGCGAACTTAATACTTAGCACCTGTTAAACGATATCGGGGTCGTATTTCATCAATTAACTGCCGGTGTACCACTGTGATTATGAAAATGAATTAACCGACCAAATTTTAGTTGCTTTAAATTCACTGTAAATTTTTTTTTTGCTCTTCCTCTATTCACGAAATATACCTAAATTTGCATATCTAAATATAAAGTGTGCTTTACTATTTAGTTTGTACTTGAAATACTTGATTTGGCAAAGTTATTTGATCATCCCTTTTTTTTAGGACGTTAATATGCATATTTTTTCTGTTAATAAACTAGGAATATTATTATCTTTAGTTCCCCATGAGGCTCAGCCAAGCTCAGGAGCTTAATACTTCCATTTTAGGCGTTTTTGAGTACGTGTGCTATATATTGCGTTGCAACTGTATATGCAACTATTTCTTTTTCAATCTACAAGCAGATGCTATAATAGTCTTTCGAACGACCTTACGCTTTCTAGATCATATAGAAAGACGACACACTGGTCATAAAATTATCATTGCTTCAAACACAAAGCATCATTTTTTTTTTTGTTAGGTTTGATTAGGTTGTTGGGTGCAGCAGATTCTAACCACTTTAACCCAGGTTCGCAACCCATTCAAAAACAACAACCGATTATAAAGAACCAATGAATGTAGTTAATGCTGATTTTAATCAAATCGCTCAAAATGCTAACAATTTTTACGTTTTTTATAAATTTTAATGAAACATTTATATACAGTCGAATTCCTCTAACTAAAATTTGTAAGGGGCATCAAAATTAGTTCGAGTTTTGGAAAAATTCATGGGAGACGGATTAATATTTTTTTTGTTAATAAGCCTTTTTTTCAGTGCAATGTTCACGTCACTGGTAGAAATCTATGTTACTCTTTTTAAAGTGATCTTCCAATACACGCACTAAATGAAGCAAGAAAGATTCCCAGATACCCAACTTCTTAGATTAAACGCAGATTTTTTGGAGCCCAACCAATAACACAATGAATAAGCAGTGCAGTTCTTCATACAGAGGACCGCTGTTGTGTGCGAGTTGCGACTAAAAGTGACCCTTCACAATGACCATATTCTCTCATATTCATTGGTTTTGATGTACGCAATGTAGACCATGTTCGTGAGCGAATCCTCATTTTTGCTGTGAATATCGCCTACTCTCTCCTTGTTACATAGGTAAACAAGGACCACATGCGCTTTTGTCTCCGACGTGTTTGCACTACAAGAATCAACGCGAAATGTGTTCAAGAGTTAGAGAATACGAACGTGCGTGCTTAATGCAAGTTGCGTGAGGACATTTCTGGTTAATTCTAATGCAAAAGAAAAAAAAAATCGACTTAGAGGTATTGAAAACAGACCAAGAGTGGAAAAGATGTATTCGAGTTAGAGCGATTTTCGCCTTAGAGGGAGTTCGACTGTATGTACTTTAATTCATAAATATCACAGTGGAGAAAATTGGAGTCATTTGAAGATGTGGTATTTTTTGTGATGACCTAAAATGTGTAACTGTTATTTCTCTTTACAAGAAAGGTGATCCAAAAGATAAAAATAATAACACACCAATCTCAATTTGATCCACTACATCTAAGGTATTAGAAAAAGCAATGAAAAAGAGAACCTTATTTTAAGATAAATAATGTTTAAACCTGAGGGCGCCGTGGCTCGATCGCTAGTGCGTCGGACTGTTAAGCGAGAGTACCTGGGTTCGAATCCGGCTCGGGGAAATAACACCACAAACATTTTTCACGGCCCCACCTCCAGCGAACGACTGACAACCCTCCTGGAGTACTTCTGTCATGGAAAGCTTTCGCAATTCGCCGTTCGGAACCGGCATTAAACAGTAGGTCCCCTCCACATGTGTCAAAATATATCGCGCACAACACAGTGGAGGTGCGAAGAAGCTAGGCTCTGGCCCTGTATGGGCTGTTACGCCGAATATTTATTTTATTTTTTTTTTAATGTTTAAACCAGACTTTAACGTAATCCAGAGACTTTTTTGTAGCCTAACCTTTGGTATTGTTAAAAAAAAAAGCTTCCTGGATTCTCATTTTCTCCTCCTGAAAGACGCTGTAACAATCGAAAACGCGGTTTGGAATGTGAACGATAACATTGTGCAATACAAATTTGTTCATGCCAATGCTGTTTTTGTTTTCCAGTCTCGTTTAGATTTTTATAGTAAAAGTGTGGAGAATATTACTGAGGAACATATCCCCATCCTAGTCAAATGAGATACTAATATGATGGACAATTACGTCTTAAGTCGATTAAGACGTAAAACATGGTGGTGGAAATGTTATGACTAATGACTCAGGTTTTTGAAGTGTGGAGTTAACCTAAGAATTTGGCACCTGTGAATTCTGTCTGGAAACTTGCTTGGGCGTCACTGGAATCGTGCGACACTCGCTACGGCCAATATTCAGTTCGCAATATTTCAGCCGTTTATTCACATATCAAAAAGAAATAAAGTGCGAATTAATTTTCAAGGTGATTCAATACTATCAATTTATATTTACTGTATTTTCTGTGCTACACAAACATAATATTCTCTTTCTCTTTATCAAAAATAAAAACATTGTCAAGCCCCCATGATTTTTCTTGTTATTCTGAGTAAATTTGTTATACCTATGAAGATCAGTAAGAACCCATTAAACTTAATATAATTATTTTAAAACAATTTTCGTATTTCGTCGGTCCTAAAATAATTGTTTCCAGCTTGATTAGAAAGTCCGCTATCTGTGTAGTGAAGGATTATTAAACATTAACCAAATTTAAATCCAAGTGAAGCACACAAGCCTTTGTCGATGGCTACGATACCCCCTTGACTGTAGGTACTCATATGCGTAGTTCACATGAAAAACGTAACTATTATTCTTCAAGTTCAATCATGGATTCATAAATACTTCACAAGTACTTAATTTTGTTTTTTTTTTTTTTTTATTTTAGATTTGAAAAGTTGACGACTAGTACGCCAATGGTGGTCTCTTTTGTTGGACGAAATCCTTTTCTACCTGGGTACCTGTAGTCACGACATAGAACAGTAGAGTTCCACTGTTCACGTAGAAACTACAAAAAAAAAACAAATTATTTTCTGTCAACAATTGTCCTGACTTGTGTCACTTACTCTTTTTCAGCAACAATCTCCTGTATTGTCTTTTTCATAGACACTTTTATTGCCTTGCCCGCTTTTCTATTCTCGTAGTAAACGGTAACATTGCCAAGCTTATACTTGCCCTCCTCATCGCCCTGCACAGGATCAAGCAGCATCGAGTCGATGATGTCTTCCATACTACGGTAAGTTCAAATTATTTACAGTTCGTTTTAACTGAATTTTATTTCTTACACGGTGTCCTCGCTCACAGTTTGCTGGAAGTCAGTAAAGAGAAACTCTGGATAGGAGAACGCGGCTGGCCAATACAAAATACCCTCGTCATCGGCGTGAACCGGAAAGTCATCAAGAGGGAAGAATTTTGGCCGCATAATTTCCTCAGTTATTGCTCTGCCCGATTTAAGCTCATCAAATTTGACTTTGCGATTTCTTAAGGCAGCAACTGTGCGTTGATATGCGGCAAGTTTCTTTTTAGCTTCAGCAGCTGCTCTGCGCTCATCACGTTCAATTTCCAGCTGCAGAAAGACAATAAGAAACATGAGAAGCCTTCAGGTATTCACATACCTTTTTCGCTTTGGTCTTTTTTCTAAGCTCTTTTGCTGATGTGTTGTATGGGTCTGTCTCTAGAATTTCGTCGCAGAACTGTACACACATCTTGAATTTATTGATGTGAAATGCACACTGAGCTGCTCTCCATCTCGCCTTTGTATAGTCTGGCTTTAGGGCCAATGCTTTCTCGGCGTCTGCCAAGGAAGACCTAAATGCTGAGATCAATATAAAAACCGATTGAAAACCATTGAACTGGTGGTCACCTGTAGTTTTTTAAGAAGAATTGTGCCGCACTTCTGTTGTTGTACAGAATCGCATTGATTTCTGGATTTTTGCTTCCTGCATTCAGTCCCTCTGTAAAACTGTACACACCCATTCGGTATTTTTTATGTTTGAGATAGAAATTGCCATCTTCCTTGTAGTTCAGAGCTAAATCGTCAGCCGTATTTTCTTCGGGATCGTACTTCAGTTTCTGTAGACCTTCAAGGAGCGGATGTACATCATCGCCCGGTAATGGAGCACACTTCATGAAGAATGGATGCCTGTCCATTTCCTAAAAATAACGACTCGTCAGTAAGGATTTGAAGAAAATGAAAAATCCCATTTACCTCCTCCCACCGATCCTCTGGCCATCCTTCCGTGTATCTGTGCCTTTCAAGTCCACTGATGAAATCATCTAATTCCAGATCTAATTTCGCTGCTATTTGAAGACGCTCCTCATTTGATATTTTTGGCTTTGGTTTTTTTACTTCTTTTCCCAACATCTTTTACTAGCTAAAAGATATTCAACAACAATTTATAAACCAAAATTTTCCAAAAAAAACTAGAGCGCTGTAAATTGTTTAAGTATTTACTCGAAAATTCCAAATTTTTTGACAGCTGAGTAGCTGAGAAAATAGCCGTCACAACATGTGCTTATACGAAAAGCATTCAGGGTGTTTTTTTGCCCCAAAGTGAGTGTGCACGGGCGACGAAGACTCTTTTCACCAATTTTTTAAATGAAAACTTGTTCCAAATATCAGATTGACAGACTAGTAGAATTAGGACATGATTCTGTGGTTGAAAAGAAACTTTAAATGTTGGGTTTTAAATAGATTTATGCAATTGGAGCTGAGATCCCAAAAAATAACACAAAATCTTGAATACGAGACGTTACATACCGAAACCCTTAACGAAGCACAACAAAAACTTGTTAGGTTTCCAAAACAACTGTGCACGAAAAAAAAACTACTCAACATATTCAATAACAAATAACTTTATTTACTATGCTTGGCTACATAACGCCTCACTCCGTCAACAACGAAGGTTCTCGTGTGTTTCGATAGAATCACCGACACATTCGTTGTTGGTGTGGCAAAGTACTCCAAATACGGTTCAATCTCCTCAAAAGTCCACTTTGTTTTTATCTTGAACAAAAGATCGATTCGGTCGTGCAGATTTGTCGTAATGTTCTCCTCATTCAACGATCTAATACACGGTGGTTTTGAGTCCAAGTCTATGATCCCAATTCCACGTAGATACTTCGTCTAGAAAGAATAAGTTTTCGTTTATTTCTTTGCCTCTCATCATCTCAACCTCTACCTACATCCACTTTTATTCCATCAATTAGCGCATCCTGCCAAGTTGACATGAATTCATCCACACGGAACTTTAGTCCGGGCTGAAGAATGTTCAACGCAACTATGCGAGCGAGTAATTCCTCCTGGTATTTGTACTTTCCTTGTTTCTCCTCCACTGGAACTGCATAAATATCGAAAATTCCCTCAACAATCCTGTCGGGTGCGATTCCATGAAGAGCAGCTATTGTCTCATCACGCTCGATCTCGTCCAGAGCCCAGGAATTTTCAGTGATCAGTGCCATCATAATGCTGACGATCCGGAACTCATACTCATACTCCATCACCCGCATGTATCCATCCAATTCCAAGGCACGAAAGTGCTTCAATCCTTTATCAAATTGCTGCCTGCTGCATTGTGTAGTGTCCAAGAGCTGATCATACGTGAACAGCAGTTTTTTGTCGACGAGATACTCATTTTCTGGACCCGAGTAGCGGGTCATCATGAGAAGATCACAAAGTTTCCGAAATCGTGGTTGAATTTCCCTGCACTCAAGATACTCGTAAAAGATTTTAAGAACTTTCTTCTGCTCCAGCACTCGTTCGATGGTGACTTCGTCATCGCTGTCGTCGTTTGCGCGCTCCATTGATCCATTCGCTGCTACCCGAGGACTTTTCAACGGAGAAGTGCTCGTCTCTGCGGCGAATTTCAAGTCTGTCACAAGAAGTAGGCTGTTGGAGATTTCTGTTTCTTTCACCTCAAAGGTTTTTTCATCAGTACAGAGAACTGCATTCTCGTGAAGTCCTCCTTTAAACTGCAGTGTTTGGCCCTCCCGGATGTTCGCGAGCAAATGTGAATTTAACTCCAAAAGACGCCAATTCTCGGTTTTATCCTGACTGCATGGGTAGTAGAAGGCCTAGAATGATTCACTGAAGATGGGGGCTCTGATTTTGGTGATGAAAAAGACATACTTGCGTTAGCGGAGTGAGATTTCGCTCATCCAGACGAGCGTGTGCAATGATCTCCTTAACATCCTCCGGTGTTCGAATGTAACTATGGGGGGAGATAAGATGTTGTAGAGAGGGGATATACCGAAGTTGCTTGCAACTTACGGCGGTTTCACCTTTTCTTCGTCCACTTCCATTTCAGTGTTTGCGTTTTCGTTGGCCATCTGAATTTGTCGGAGAAGAAAAATAAACAAACTCTGCGGCAATCTGAAGTCTCAAATTTGCCGCCAAGTCTTTAAATTGAATTGTCAAAAAGCACTTGTTTTTAAAGACCAGTTCACAATAGAGACCATCAAATGTGAGAAGAAGTGGATTCAGTGAGCGTGTTTTTCTTTCTTTCAATTTGGTTTCCGCTTTGAGTTCTTCGTTTTTCTATTCGATTTGTTTTAGTTCTAATTTCGTTGTTTTAACTTTGCAAAAATGTCTTCTATGTCTGCTAGTACTAATGAGAATGATAGTGCTCTGACACATTAGCCCCCGACCTGACTACATAATATCTCACTTTAGTTAGAGGACTAATGGCAAATTGGCGTTAGAACAAGGTAGCTTTAGATTTTCCTTAAAAAGTTTATTTTGCCATCACTAGCTCATCGCTCAACGGGCTCAATTTCTATACTTCAGTTTTTTAAGGCTGCTATGGCCGTTCATAGGACCTTATCCGATCTACGGATTCAATGAAAGATACACAAACAAGCACATAAAGGACTATATTATTAAACAAAGCAATCCGTTCTGGTATAAACAGGACGGTATTAAACACTACGATATTCATGAATGTCGAAACTTGAGAGTGCTGTGCGAGGCACTTACAGGATAGGGAGCACCTAATTACCAACTTCATAGGACAGGTCTTACCAACAAGGAAATCTACAGACACTGCAGCTAAGCTAGGGTGACCATGGAACGCTTACTAACCAATTGCCCAACATGGACCTAATCAGATTCAAAATAATTAACAAAATCAATGTACCAGGGATTGACCTCGAAGATGTCATCAAATTTATGAAGACAGCACTCAAATTCTAGACTAAAGCAAGTACAACATAGGTCGCAGTTCAAGTGACACTCCGTTTTCTAAAATTCAATTCCATCAGACTGCTGTGAGCACTCGCAGGGAGAGTGGTTAATGAGTGAAGATGTGTGGTTTTGTACACATGCACTAAGCTGCTGCGACCACTTTAAGTTTTTAGATCAGAAGTGGGCCAGAGATAAGTAAGCTCAGCTTCTGTTCCATAAATTCCACATAAAGCTCAGTTCCTCCTGTCTACCAGATGAGTTCTCGAAGCTGAAAAAAGAGAATCCTGTTCGCCTGACTTGATAAAGCCGCCAACCACAACACAACATTAAAACGATTCCCCTATCACTAAAAACATCTTCATCTTTATTTTCATGTTCTCTTTTTCTTATTTCTCATCTTCTTCGCTATTTTCATGTCGTCAATAGCTTTCTTCATAACAGTCACAGCAGTGTTCTCCGAGTGGTCATCTGTCGATGCGGCCATGTGTGGGATTTCTAGTTTTCCAGTACTCGTTGGATACCTATATTCAATTAAAATTAGCTGAGTGATCAATGTGAAGTCAATGAAGTTTACTCACTTGTAACTGAATCCCTTTGGGAAGATTGCCTTTCCCAGCAGCTGCCTCAACTCTTCTCTGACTCTCTGTAAATGCAGGCGATTTCGTCTCTTTTCAATAATAAAAGCATCTTCGTCGTCACTATCATCCCTGAAAGAAAAATGAAATCAATTTCCTTTTTAGGTCCATCTGGGTCTTGCACTTACGAATCTGGCATGTTGTCGAAAATCATTTCCATTTGTTCGGCATTCTTCTTCATCCACCCAATTTCAGATTGTGTGCGACGGATCTTCAACTCCAGCTTGTCCACTTCTCGCGCGAGATTGACGCGTTGTTTCACAGACGCGAGGAACTTGTCCGCGACAGGGAACAAGGGAAGATCATCACCTAGAAAGAATCCATATGTGAATCAATTGTTCTCACCATGTCTTTGCACTTACTTCTGTCCAGAGTTTTGCAAAGCTTTAAATAACTCTTCACTTCTCCGGGTTCCATGAACATCACGGTGATTCCGTCACGATTTGCTCGGGCTGTTCTTCCTGATCGGTGGACATAATTCTCACTTGTCAGCGGTACCTGCAAGTTAGAGTTTTGCAAAATTTTCAATCCATCTAACTCAATTCAATCGTACCTGATAATGGATGACGTGTTGGACATTTGGAATATCCAATCCTCTTGCTGCCACATCTGTGGCAATCAGAAGACCATCAGGATTATCCCTGAATCGCTCGAGATTCTTCAATCTCTGCTTCTGTATCATACTCGCATGTAGCGGTAGAGCTTTGCAGTCCAGGAGTCCAAACAGCGTAGCCAGCCGCTTCACACAGTCGATTGAATTGCAGAAGACAATCGTCCTGCCCGGATGACGTTGCACGAAGTAGTAAAGGTAGTAGTCTTTGTGTTCCATGGGACAGACAAGGCGACATTCAGTCAGGTTGTGGGCGGTCTCTTAAAAAAGAAGAATATTAGTCAAGCGATCTTTGGTCTGTCTTTCGCGAAAACTCACGGCTGCTTGTGGTGACATCGACGATCTTTGGCTGTGAGATCCCCAACTCCTCGATAAACGACTGAAGTTTCAGACCGGGCGTTTGCTTGACCAGCTTGTTCTTCCTGCCAATGTTCTTTCCTGGAATATAAAATTTTCAGTTAACTCCTGATTCCAAAGAAGCTACCCAACTTACTTTGCAGATGATCGGGTAAGCTGTGGACGAGAGTGAGAGTTGCTGAGAAAATGAAATTCTGTCGGATCTGCTTTTTATCCTCGTCCGCGTTCAAACGATTCAGGAGCAGCTTCAGTTCCTCAAAGTGTCCCTTCTCTACCATTCGATCGGTTTCATCAATTACCAGGAAGCTGATGTCCTCAATCTTGCTCAGGTGAGGGTTGTCCTGCTGCAGGAGCTCCCACAGTCGTCCTGGAGTCGCTACAACAATCTCGGGACAACCCTTCAGAACTCGTTCTTGCTTCGCAATGGAGAGACCACCGAAAATCGCAGCAACTTTAATGTCTGTATAAGTTGCAGCCGCAACGAGATGATCTTTCACTTGAACAGCCAGCTCTCTGGTGGGTGTGAGGACCACAGCATACAGAGGTTTATCTTTGCCTTCGTCGTCGCCATCACCAGCAACTTCGTCGGGCAGGGAAGGATAGTTGTCCAACTCCTCTCGCGGAGGAGTTAGATTTTCACGATCCTCTCGGCTCGGCTTCTTTTTGGCTTTCTTTGGAGCCTTCCTGATTCCAGATCGCGAGTTCTTGGCTTTCAGTTCCAATATTCCCGCCAGGATTGGAATGCCGAAGGCGAGTGTTTTTCCGCTGCCCGTCTCAGCAGCTCCAAGGATGTCCTTTTTGCCCATGATCGCAGCGGGGAGGGTCTTTGCTTGAATTTCTGTTGGGGATTTAAAACCCCTCTCGGCAAGACTCTGCAAGATGACTGTCGGCACTCCAAGGCCATTCCATCCCTTCAATCAAAAAGATGACTAAAGGTTCATTTAGTTAATGTGCCACAGACTTACCTCCAAATCATCTATGTCCGGAGTTTTTACATCATCCCCATCCTCATCCCTGTCTTCCGGCTTGAGAAGAACAAATCGGCCTGGGAACGACTTCCCTGGATCCTCCGTAGGTCCACGTTTTGTTTTCTTTTTCTTCGCCGGCTGTGGGGCATCTTTCTTGCCCAGAACTTCAGAGTTGTCCTCCAAGAGCTTCCGCTTTTGTGCTGATTTCTGTGCCTTAAGCTCCTTCTTTTCCTTTTTCGAAAGACGCTTCTTTTTCTGAAAAAAATTTTAAAATTCAGACATCCACTACGATGCAACGTGAGAGCAGCCAACAGACCTTGTCTTTCTCCACCAAACCAGTACCGTAGTTTTCGAGCACTTCGAGACCAATTAATCCCTCAAAACCTCCTCCGTCGTCGGAGATTACGTTCCCTTTAATTTTCACCTTCTCCCAGGATCCATTTTCCACGATTTCTGGTGAGATTTTCTTGATTTTACTGGCCATCAGGGGCATTGTATTTTTAAAATGCGGCTAACTCAAGTTATTTGACAGTAGTTGCACGTGTGTGGAGCGACCATGACAGATTGATCAGCTGGTGGTGAACTGACAGCGTTGAGTTGAGAATTTGGGTATGTGGTGTAGGCGCTGTCAAATTTGTCTGACGTCAAAGTTTCGGTTAGTTTTGGATATATAAAATTTATTTTACTTGGTTTTTGCTTGAGAATGAAGAATGAAATAACGCTGTGGATAAAAATTTGCTGTAAGGTGTCTGGACAATCAACAGAAAACCAATGACAAGCACTTTCTCCTTTACTTTTCCATTATTTACGCTTAGAAGGAATGCCGTGGAACTTTTGTAAGGATGACTAAATATTCTCTAGTATTTACCTTATGAATTCAAATTGTATCTGCTATAAAAATTTACTGCAAGATCTTTGTTACAGATATTATATTATGGTTATTCTACCAAATAATTACTTTAATATTTCAAAAACAAACACATACCTATCTTACTTGCTCACTTATTAGTTTCGAATTAGGAGCGTTGTCGCTCTTTATCTCCCATTATTGTTTTATTTTTAAGGTTATAATTTATTTATTTTTTTTTATTATTATATCTTATATGCGTTCTTATTGAGTGAACGCATTCCTATTAATTTTCAGTAGAGAAACTGTCCCCATATATAACCTATGTTGATTTACCTATCAATAAAAATATTTCCTACATTGATTAGCTAGACCACTTCAAAGTCAGCCGCCTTAAGTTAGAATAAGTGCTATAATATTTATATGTTATAAACCTACACTATGGAATGTAAAAAGAAAATCTCAATAAATATACATACATACATGACTAAATATTCATTTTCGACTTTAATTGGTCACGGATTTATTGTTGGGAACTTGTAGCAGAAATTCATTTTCTGTGACGAGATAATGCCAATGCAAATGAACTAGCATTAGCAATTATTTGGGACAATCGTTTTCATTCGCACTTTCTCAAGAAAACAAAAATAACATTTTGTTTGGTGTATTGAATGATGATGTGTAATAGTTAAAACATTACGATTAATACAAGAGCCGACTGTAGGATGTCCTAAGGCATCGAGTTAAAGGATGAGTTGCATATGAAATGAAAGCTTACACTAGATGGAGACAAAAGAACCAAAGGTTGGCGGAAATTGTAGCCCAAGTACAAGAAAAATTTGCGATTTCCGGTACGTCATTTTAAATTGGATTGAATATTATGATGAATGAATATATATGGATGAATAAATATGAAAGAAATAAAATGCGAAGACATAAGGTTGGCAGCCCCATTCCACCCACATGTCCCCGCGAATCCAACTTTTAGTAATACAATTTTTTCGATTAACCTAAGTTTAAAGTTGAAATTGGTACCAAATTAAAACTGATTACTCACCCTTCACGAATATATAGGTTTGGCTGGGATGAATTGCCCACATGTTTAGATAACTTGTGATTTTAGCCCGATTTTCCCTTACTAGTTATTTTTATTTGTAACGCTAAAAAAAAAAACTTGTTTTGGCAAGTTAGCAAACTTGCAACTACTAGGCAAGTAGTGGGAAAAATACGAGCACTATCCAAAATTTCTTAACGAATCCTGACAATTACAAAAAACTAAAGAGATCTGCTCATATTCTACCAAAGGTTAACGACAGATAACCGGTCAAATGAGAGGTTTTTTATTTACAAAAAACCATACGACCGCCGAGTATGTATCTATTTTTGCACGCCACTGTACGTGGAGAGTGCGAGACTCAACAGTCGAGAAACTTGCAAGGAACCTCTCCAATGGTAGAGTCTGATTTCGGGTATAGACTCCAATTTGCTTTGCAGGGAAAGTTTATGGGCAGAAGACTGGGTGTTCCAACACGGTAACGCTGCCGTTATTACTGAGCATTTCTCGATATGCACAAACGACTGGGTACAATGTTTTATTTTAGTATTATAATGGACACGGTGCTTCATGGTGCATGGAAATTGTGAATAGAAAACATTTTTCGAAATAACAAAGAAAATAAACCGAAACATCAAATCTTTCTTCATTTTAAATTTTGTTAGCTTTTTCCGTTTAGGGGAGGGGCTATACTTGTTTGAGTCGTAAATGTGGGTTGCGTCAAATAAGCTGCTTTTTTATATAATTATATAATTAATTTATAATTTTAAATTATTGCACTGACTTGTTACTGGTTTTATTAATTCAAATAAAACAAATATTAAAAAAAAAAATTAAAAACAAATTTATCTACAATAAAAATCAAGTGTTCACAAATCTAGTGGAATCGCTAGTGCGATTTTTAAATATTTAGTTCGAATTGTAAGTAAGCTTATAATAATTAACTGTATACCTATCTTAAAACAGTGACCGTAAGTCGATAGCTACGTCGAGGTTTTGGTGACGACTTTGCAATCATTTCGAAATGAATTTCTGCAATGGCGAATATCCATGAAAGATATCGTGATTCTTTATAAGGGACTAAGCGTGGACTTGATTTTTTTGAATACTATAGAAATCTATGCAAATGCAGCTGTGGCGTAGTGGTCTGCTACAAGTTGGAAAAAACAATTTTGATGTTCAAAGCAATGTGAATCTAATTTAAAAATTCACTCTACAAAGCTATGAGCTAAGAGTCCGACTTAAATGTTCCATGGATTTTCTTAGTCCAAGTTGTAAGTGTTAGTTTGTCAACAATGTTTTGCTTAGTGTGTCGAAGAACATTATTTATAAGGAGTTTAGACTGCCTGCATAGTGAGATCAATTAGGACAGTGACAAGTTGGTTAAGCTAGTTTTAAGCATATTTGTCTAGCATGTTAGGTGAACATAAATTTAAAGCAAAAATGCATTCCAAACGAAACGAAACGAAACGAAACTGAGAATTTCAGGAGATGTTGGCTTTTGACTTTGATTGAAGAAGAATGCCAACTTCGGCCATCATCCTTGAACACCAACAGTACGCCTGATGTCCTCCCTCACAGCACCACCAGCACCAAGGCCTCCTTCCACGGACAAAGGCACTCTTCGCTCAGCGTTTAAGCCCATTCCACAACGAAACGCGAAGGTCATTTACACTACCAATCCCACCACTGAGCCGTACCGAAACGTGACTCGAATGCCATTCGTAGCATCAACTTGACTCCAGCGCTAATGTGGCCGTAGGTCATGGTCGTCTCTAAAATCAAACAAAACACCGCAACCGAGTGCTTCCTCATGGACTTCTTGGCGTTCTTAAGCGCTTGCGTATGTTTTCTTAGCTACCACTTGAAGATGAGTCCGCCGCGGTCATCGCTGTCGTGGCTGTCGTCGGACTGTCTGAATTATGGATCACTTGTCCCTATCAAAGTGATGAAGTGGCCGCAATTAACGAGGGCGCGCGGATTGCACAGCACAAACATGCACCTGTGTGTTACAATTTATTTTTCTTTTATTTCAATTAATTTATTCCAGTTTTGATTATCTATCGTTCGAGTTGAAATTATTCAAAATGCCACACAGTTATATTTGAAATTAATACGTGCTCGTCGTCGTCGTAGTGTGGCGCGGTGCGATGTGATGAGCCAAAAAAGTAGGGAGTGCGCTGGGAGCTTCTGTAAATACCCAAAGCGTTTTTGATTTGCGTAAATTCCCTCGACCAGTGAGTGTTTACACAATATTACATCATGTACTTGTTAATGGAGTTTAATTAATGTGGGCGAAAATTGTGGGTCAATGGCGGTGGCCTGTAGGGTGGGGATATTTGAGGAATAAAAATGGGATTTGATTCAATGAGGGTCTACAAGCAAGAAGAAGTAACCCTTATAGATATTGACCAGCTACTGTTATTAAAAAAAAGTGTTCACGCAAAGCGGCAGTTGAAGATCTTATGGTGGACGTGGTTCTTGGGGTCAAGTTGATAACAGAGTTGTTTTTATTTATCTCTGTGGGTATGAATTGTCAGAAGTCAGTCCTTTTGTCGCCAGTGACTTTCATAAAAAGTGGTCAGAAGTTGTTTTCGGAGCTATTCTGTTGTGACTATGATGACTTTCATTTGCCTTGCAGTTTTTTGGCATAAATTAAGCAATCTTCTTCTTCATTCAAATTTACTATCGCCTTATTATTGAGAATGAGACATAATTAGGTGCATATCATTCATATCATTCATGTATGTTTCATGTGTGTAATATCTCTGGTAATATTAATTGACAATACTATAGCTTGTGTGAAAGGTAACATTTTGAGCTTCATTTTATTGGAAGACATAACAAAAACCAATTTTTTCCGTAAAAAAGTTACTTACGTTTAAGAATTAGTGGTAATTGTGTTCTCTAAGAACCACCACCTCACACACACACATTGTGTGTGATTAAGGATAAGTAGAAGCAAAAGATGATGCTGCAAGTCGAAATTCAGCAGTGAAGTGGTTTGCTCGTTAGTGTGGACGTTGCTAGGAAGTCAGGCATTCCTCATCAAACTGTTATCAAATATTTAAAGAAAGCTAGATAGAAGTAGACAGTAGACTCTCGATAGTTCGAAACTCTATAATTAGAAAATCTCTGTAAATAGAAGCAATTCTCACAGTCCCCTGGAAAGAAAATAAAGGAAAACCTATGCAATCTGGTTTCCTCGTTAATTCGAATTTATTTGTGCAAAGCAACATGAAAACCCCTATAATTCGAAAATGATGACTTCTTTACCTCTACAATTCGAAGTCAAACTTACATTTTTTCTTCAACAACCGTTAGTTGAAATGCGTACGTGACGAAAGAGAGCAATATCTGTTTCTGAAACATCCGTACTTCGAAAACCTTTATAATTGGAAGTTTTTTCCAGGTCCTTATCGAAAGTTTAGTGTACAAAAAAGCTTGACGTTTGGGTGCTACATAAATTTACATTAAAAAAAAGTTATGGATCAAATTTAAATTTGCAGCCCCCTTTCTGAAACGAATAATTACGGGTAATGAAAATTGGATCACACATGATAATAATTTGCAAAAAAGATCATCGACGGACAAATGTGAGGCTTCGCAAACGATAGCTTATTGTGTCAAAATGTATAGCCTAAAGCCTTCTCTGGCCCTAATCTGGCCTAGGTACGGCTGTGGGTTATTTTTCTGGAGCCGGCCACATCAATCTATCCTAACATAACCTTCCCCCATGTTGTTATCAGACTTCGACGCATCTGTATAGCACTTCTGGCACCGTGTGGTGCTAATTGTTGTTTAGCTCCGAAGGCATAAGATCGCTGACTCGTGCTGCTTACCAAACTTTCTTGAATATTTTGTTTTCCCTTCTTTGTAGTTTTGTGGTGTATGTATGTATCTAGGTCCTTTGTAAGTCATTTCCTTATTTTGAAGCCTCTGCTTGTATGGTAATGTGTAGCTGTGAGAGGTTCAGATTTCCTTCCATCCTTGTTCCGAACTGAACTTTATCGAAAATCATAAAATAGAACGGCCATGCTACATTCAAATGCATACCTTTTTTTAAAGGCGCACTTAATTAAGGTATAATGGCTTTCAGCAATGTTTAAGAATACGGGGCACAGCAGAATGATATTTACTATCGCAAAAATAAAGAAGCTTCAAAGTGAAGTGGCATTTTCACCAAACATCCAATTAAAGCCAGCTTAGGTCGGCCTTGTCTGGTGGATTAGCCCATGAAGTAACCTATTACTTATTCAAGAGCTAGCCATCATTGATATTTTGTTGTGCTGATATAAAATCAGTCGATTAGTCGTTTGAAACATTAACATCTTGGTGATCACTGAAAGATGCCGAATGGTGACATAGGTTTTGTGCTATTGAAGATCGCTGGGAAATCGAATAATGTCCGAAATGGGAACATGTGACCGTTCGGCACTTTAATTCGACCCCATTTGGCCACACGGTTTTTCTCAACACTTCCAGGCTGACTTTTTCCTCAAGGTTTCCTTATCCAGCAGATTTGTAGTCATGCAACCGCTTTACGATCAATCAAACTAATTTTATGTCAGCATTGTGATTGTCCTAATAAAAGTGATTCCTAACTGACTCTTGACAGCGCAATCGCGTGCCTCTGTCGACAAGGAGTGTTACGTTCTTTCGGCATGCTGCACAAACAGCCGCAGGGATCTCATCAACTTCGCCATGACATTGCTCCGACAGTCATCGGCTGCAATAGAACAGGGTGTGGAACACGAAGGCATAGCAAAGCCTGCTGCGATATTTGCATAAGCCCAACAAACACGCGTGATCTTAACCTTGATTCCAATTGAAAAAAGAAAATGAAACACAATTCGCCGCAGTTTCAATTTGCAACAATTTGCCATTGGTAACCTTCGGCTTCACCCACTTCGCCGACAACCGACAAAAATAAAAAATCCGATTTTCTCCTTATCGAATTATTCGACAGTAAAAAAATAAAAATCTCGTTAATTACATTGCACAACCATTCCCCGAAAAAATCGAAAGGAATCGCGAACCAAACATCGCGACCAACTTCAAAACTCTGCTCCAAAGTCGGGGCAAAAAACCAAGACGCGCGTCAAGCCGTTGAACTTTCTTACGTCAGACGATACCGGGCTGGAGTTATGCCTTCAGAAGCACGTTGAGATGGGCCGTCGTCCATTGTCATGAGACCAAACTTTTGCAAGTGGCCCGTAATTAAGCAGGCAGTCATCGTCGCCGTCGTTGTCGGCGCTTTCGCACGCTTATTTCTTCGCTCACCTTCGAGCCCGACACGTCGTTAGGCATCGCAGGCATCGCAAGCGTTGTCGCCTTGTAGCCGTGGAGTGTTTTGGTTTTGTGCACTGCTCAGAAATCGATTTGAGTGACACTTTTGTGCACATTCGCGATATTGATTTGGGTAAAAGCCAAAGGGGTCACTTGGCGTGACCAATATGGTTCATATCCACTTTTGTTTCATTGGTAATTGGTTTCAGCGTCAGCGTCAGCGTCAGTGATTGCGGTCAAACTGAAGTTGGGGTTGGTTTGGGACTGAGACTGGGTTAGGAGTCAATTTTATTGGGTTAATGATAATGGAATTATCGATATAACATTGTCGTAAAGCGGTTGCATGACTACAAGTGAGCTGGATACGTCATCGACGGAAAACTAAACTTAGCCTGAAAACGTATTTCTAAATGGGGTCACAAAGGAGGGTTGCACCATTCAGAGCGTGCAAGATTCATTTTCGGCCACAGACTACCCAATATAGATACCCGTCTGAGCAACTGCTATTTCCCTTGCCCATCGATGAATTTGACAGTAATTCACGAATGTATCTGAAATACAGGAAGCATTTTGACAGTAATTCAGGAAGCACCGAACACTAGCTTATCATTTTCACGCACTTTGTTTGATTTGTTGTTCAAAGTTCCCACACGTATTCACAGACATAAAATGTTATAAAAAACGCTGTCAAATAAAATCAAGGGGCAAGAGAAATAGAAGTTGAGTATCTGTATTGGCTCGTTTGATCTTACGCATTTAGCTGTGTACAATGGTTTCAATTTAAGTCTTAACTTTCGACTCAGCGATGCTTTAAAAAGAAACTTGTTTGTTAGTGGAGGAAGGCTGTTTTTTTTTTTTAATGAAGAAACGATTCAGTTTCTTGCTCCGAACATGAATCAGCCACCACGACCCATTTTGCTTCCTATCATTTTTTGAGTAGTCAGGAAAGCCTGAAATCTCATTTAACAATTCAAGAACTTGTCAACTTTTTGCCTTTTTTTTAGTATCCTCATAACGTTGCATTGATGTGGTTTGGAAAGAATATTTGGCTCCAATAGAAGACCAATAGAAGACCATTTGGCATTCCTGCAACACTGTAATATGGTTATTTACATAAGTAAAGTAAAAACAGTTGAAAGTCGATTGGAATGAGTGACAAATGAGCCTGGAACATCATCGCCATTGGTCTTTAAGAAAAGGGATAAATGGTTTTACTTGAGATAAATAACATGGTTTACGCTACATAGTAATAAGAAATAGTAATGAAAATAGGGACAAAGGTAGTAGTTTCAACTTCAGAAAAGAACAAGTTGACGACAAAGAATACAACGTGTTCTCTTTGTTCGACAAAGGGACCCTTAATGGCATTAAACAGCCATTAAGGATCATCTAGAAAAGGTGTGAGTTTTAGTCTTTTAAGAGCCTTTTTAAAGATAAGCCAAATATTCTCCCCACATTCGATATTCTTTGGAAAATTTTTTTAAAGTTTTTTTAGGAGACACTTTTAGAGTCCTAATGAAAGTCTTCTAGGGAAGTTCTGGGAAACCTTTTAGAGGTTATGCAAAATTTCTTGAAGAGGTTTCTGCCGAGCTTGTTAAAAAGTCTGATAGAGGTGTTTTTGTAGAAGGTTATGAGGAGAATTATAACTTGACATACATAGAATCTCTTCGGTTTTTTTTTTTTTAAGAGAGCTTTAGAGAGCAATGAACTTCATGCCAGTTCGTCCATTAAATATGATTCTAACAGAGATGAATCGAACAGACTCGTTAAGTCACACCTAGTCAAGATTTTCTGCATCTCAAAAGTCGTGAAGAAGGGGATATTCGTGCGACATGACCAAACCATCGAAGTATAGCCCTTTCCGTTAGGAGAAGCAATGGTTCAACATTGAGCTCTCCGCGCACCGTCATGTTTTTCTCTCTATCCCGGGGAATTACTCCCACCACGCAGAAATCTCATCTCGGCAGCTTGATTTCGCGATCTTATCCTTCACGCCTTTCACTTTGAAACTTTTAAATAAAACTAAATCTAAGGTTTTTGCGTGAGGTCTATTTTGAACTTGTTTTCCATGAGTACAGAACGTTCTTCATGGTGTTTACTTCATTTTCTGTGACTGATTGTATGTCTGTCGATACGAATTCTTCATTGACCCAACGTTATTTCGTCTATTGCACTTTTTACTATATCTTCTTCGATTCTTTTCTAGTTTGGCACAAGGTTCTTTCGAGTTCTACGAGTAATCGATGACTATGCACATAAGCTATTAATTTTTAGTTTAAATAATATCGTAATCAAATGAAGTCACTCCCAACTTGCCTTGTTATCTAGCTCGTATCTAGCTCTTTGGTTTCGTGTAGCCTTTTAAAATTCTTGCACATCATCTCTAAACTCTATTTCATGCTCTTTACTTGGAAGCATGTTCTTTTAATTATGGCAGGTAGATAGCAAGCATAGCCTCAAAAAGATATTCAGCCGTGTCGAATATCCTGATAAAGCGTAAAGCTCCATCAACTGCATAATAAATACAACAATCTATATCCGATTTCAATTACCTAAACGTTGTATAATCTGCACTACGTGCCGCTTAAATGTTAAAAGTGCTGCTATCTGTTACATCTGCAACACTCCACTTACTGCCCGTCATATCAATCGAATCATAATTACAACTTTGCATACAGCTGTTTCGGTCCAAAAACATGAGGGGAAAAAAATGAATTGATTTTCAAAAAGCCCGACGTGATTAATAAACTTAACGGTATGCCCGTGATCAGCAAACTTAAGCCGGGAGCGGTTGTGATCATAACTCGATAGCGTTGCATGGCTCAAGACTCCGAGTACGACGCCACCCGACTACGAGATTCCGTCAAATCCAATGAAGCCACTTTCCTCACGCCTTTCACGTCGAAGAACGTCCTGCCACAGGTCGAAGAACTGTCAAAATATCCATCGGCAAACAATCGACGTCGATTTGCCTAATTAACCCATCACCTCTGGAATCCGCAGATCGTCTGCGATGATTGATGAGATGACACCCGGGGTGTAACTCTCAGATACATTTCGTATTAATCTTTGTTTTGATCGCTAAATATCGGACTAAGTGGGTTTACACCTCTCGCCGCGGGACACACACGGAGAGATGAGTCGCAGGCAGGCAGGCGTTGCCGTAACGAGGTTCGCCTTTGCGCATGCCAAGCTGTTGGCACGCGATGCCGCTCGATGACATTGAACTTGATTCGGTTTCCACGACGTCTGCTGGCTAGAATTTTTGAAGAGTCGGAGACCCACTTGAGCGCCAGCGTAAGCGCCCGCGCCAACGACGAGTACGTGTGGCGCATTGCGAGAACTTACGAACAAAGCCCGATTGTCAAATCGGCCGGGAGACGCGTCGCATACTAATTCGCGGATGCAGCGTCGATTTTATGGATTCGGGGTATAAAAGCCAAAAAGTGCGTTTTAAGTGGAATCAGTTTCGTGAACGCAGCGCATTGGAGTAGTCGCCATGTTTGGAAAGGTGAGTTGTGTTATATTTTGAGTTGGATGGCGCAATGGATTAACCCGCGATTATTGGTCATTTTTAGATTGTGACAGTCGCCTGTTTGTTGGCCGTGTGCAGTGCCGAGCTGCCAGTGAGTGGACCTTACGCAGCATCGGGCTGGAGACCACAGGGGAGTCCCTTCAGGCTGCCGAACTCGTACGCAGCCGCACAGCGACAACCCGCCCTCGAGCTGGAGGTCACAAAGCAGCGCGTTGAGTTCGCCGGCCAGTATACCGGCAAAAGTGCTCTGCAGCTGAGCGGCTCATATCTCCCACCCGGCGAGATTGATCTACCCGCCAGTGTGGATATTCTCCGCGTCCAGGGTCTTCCCAGTGGCCAAATAGCTCAGCTCAGGTACCGCCGCCCGCCGCAATTGAACATCCGCGAACGATTCGTTCAGCGAAGGCCTCAAAATGTCGCTGCCAACATCTTCAGCGCACCCGCCGCACAGTACAGCGCCCCAGTTGCTCAGCCAGCCGCTCAGTACGGCGCTCCAATTACCCCGCCAGCCACCGAATACGGAACTCCATTGGAACCAATCGGATATCCAGAGCCCAGGGACCCTGAGAATGAGGACATCACCGACGGGGCCACCGTTACCGAGGGAGAGTACTTCATCCTTACGCCGGAGAAGACCCTGCAAAAGGTCATTTACAGGACTTCGCAGACTGAAGACGAGGCCAAGACCAATGGATTCACGGCACAGCTGAAGTACAGGCCTGTGGACAAGGTCGACGGTCCGCTGTACAAGTACGACGAACAAGGACAACTAGTGAAGATCAACAAGAAGTAGGAGCAGCGCCTTGCCACGCCCAGTTTTGCTTTGTTATTTAGTTTGTAGAAGATTTCTTTTTATGTTTTAATTGGCTGTAAATATTGGCGAAAATTACAAGTGATTTTTTTAAATAACTCTTTAAAGGAAAATGTTAGGTTCTTGTTTTTTGGATATGTTATGGCAATTTTTTTCTGTCATTTAATGCCATTTTCTGTCATTTAATTGTAAGTTGTGTCTATTCCAGACAAACATACGTAAATCTGTAAGACGCATTTATTGCCAGTGGCCTCTTGGTTTTTAAAGGCTAAGACAATCCACACACGTTGGTCCAGATCCTAGGACGCGTTATAACAAGTTAGCTTAGTTGAAAAAATATCATCGATGTGGTTACTGTACGGGTCTGAGCTACCATCTGTAGAAGATGGGTCCTTTTTGATGATGCTTTCCATCAACTCTGCTTGAAGACTGTCGATCGCGGTTATTTTTTTTTTTTTCTCCATTCTTCGCAGACAGGACCGAATATTTGCTGCAGAATTTTTTTTGCCAAAGGAGCCAACATTCGGCTCCCTAAAGTAGAACTGGTAGGATAAGTGTCTTGTAGTACATAACCTTGGTCCTTCAGGTCAGGAGTCTGGACCGGTCACATGCGGCTTAAAGGTCAATGAAAATGAGCTGCATTTCAATTTGGAACTCGCTTGTCTTTTTCAGAATCTGTGACAGCTGGATAGGATCTTGCAAGCTTTATTTAAGGGATATACCTGGGTGGATATCTTACATGCGATATTTAAGGGACTTACCTCCGTAGTTCCTGGAGGTAGTATGGCCTTAGTTGTCTTTGAACGATAATCCTTTGATCGAACATTTTTGCCAAGCTATGAAACTTTGCAGAAAGTTGCTCGCGATAGTTTTTGTAGCAATCACTGTACTCTATGATCGATATCATCCATCAACTTTTAAACTGTTCTTTACAAGTTGTTTCCATAACTATGCAAATAAGTTTATTTTAGTTAGCCCCCTTCATCATCCTACATCACTTTTTAATCAGCCCCAACAATTCAATGAATACATTCTGAACAAATTTCTGTAGCCTTTATTAAAAATAGTCTGTAGTCTAATAATAGAGTGAGATGGCAATAAGCGCTAACTGTCAGTGCCTTAGGCAACTTGGAATAAAAACTAAAATAAAATAAAAATGAAATGGTTATAAATAGTCTTAAAATTAGTCCGTAGTCCTTAAAAAAATTCTTTAAAAACGAACAACCTCGATGAAACTTTATTTTAGCAGTCCCTTTTTTTATCCAAGCGTTAGATCTTTTTCATTTGTTCTGCTCCAACCTACAGCTAAAAATGAGCGTCCAAAAAACATAACCTTCGGAGACATTTTACCGAAAGTCCGGTGAAACGTGTAGAGGCGATTTTTTTTATCAATGCTGCTAACAAAAAAGACGTCAACTACATTAAAAAAATCCACACTGGTAGTGCGGAGGGCACATAAAGAGATAAAGAGAGAGAAATTTCTGAAGACAATTAGATCAAAAAAATTGAGTTCAATGGACGAAGTAAGAAAGTCTTGGGTTTCAATACAGCTAAAGTTGAAACCCTTATTCTCAAAAAACGTCCCTCCCTATGTTGTGATGGAACGTGGTAGCTTAACCTTATCCGAAGAAATCAATCGCAGTCCAATCCCGTGGACATAGAGTTGTATTCATTCTTTATAGAATGTGATCTCGCAAGTAAACGCGGCTGAATCGCAAAATTATGAAGTTTAAAAAAAAGCATTATGCAGTTGAATGATGATTGACGGCAAATGATGTAGGAAAACAAAATATGACGCATCTTCCCCAGCGTTACAAGTATTAGTGACACACTTGGAATGCATACGCAATTTCAAAAATGATCGACGCAATTGGCACTCTGATTGCAGTTCACTCTAGTTGACACTTAGCCTTCGTGTCTTACAACTTGTTAAGTCTAAATGCCTCTTAAAGACTCCTACTCTTTAGAGCTTCAAGTCGTTTTTTCATTTGAGGACTGTCGTTATATCATCAAATTATCTAGAAGCATCATTACAAAAAATATCAAATATGACCATAAATCGTTGCAACGACATTAAGGAGATTAGTGACATTTCGTCAATCAGTCGAACGGCGATGTTGTGAAAGAATAGCTGTAACAGTAAAAAAAAACTGATAGTTTCATACATCCGATCGTTATGCCTTCAAATACCTTTCTAAGCCTAGATCTAGAACTCTAGCATGTGCAGGAGATTACAGTTTCCAAAGTTTTTGACATTCCCCGGTCTAAAACCAAATCTGAGGTACTCTCAAATTCCAATTCTCATTGCAACCTTAGTTCTTGATGCAACCCCTGAACCTTAAACTGTATCGGGAAGGTGGATCGTTAAGAATTTAGTAGTAAAGTCTAGTACTTAATCTAAAAAACCTACCGTTAAACATTCCATTCCAAGTCAAAAAAGACTTCTCTGTTTCCACGCCCACTCAAAACAAATTAAGCTGCTCCCATTGACCAGGTGTCCACGAAACCCGATCCATCATCGAGCATAATGACTTCGCGGGCTTAACGACCGTTCAGTTCTTGCCCGTGCTCTTTTGCGACTTCTAATTACCGCCGAAGAGCTTACCAAGAAAGTCAAGTACTGTTTTATTAAGCAGTCGCTAATCGCCACACCAGATTAACGCTGTTACCCGCTCTCGTGCTGTAGCACTCGAACACACAAAGCATTCGAGTCTCTAGGCCGTTCTATTTTGGTGTTCAAAGCTCCCACCAAGCGTTTTGTTACATTTCATGGTTCTTTCAAAAAGTCTCCTCGTAAAATTCCCCAAACAATGTGGTTCGTCACGTCTATTGTGGGGGCATAAACCTGAACTTTGCTTAATTTCGTTTCGATTTTGTTGCAATGGTGCAATTTTGTGATGCTGGTGATGGTGCGAAGTTCTGGTTGTACGTCAAGAAAAAGAGGCTTTTTGTGGTTTGTGATGTTTTTCTTCTTTGTGGGAAGACTGCAATCTTCAGCAGTTTGCTATGCCTAATTGGAAATACATTTTGAAACTACATCACCTAAATCTTGGGCTTGTGGCTTCAGTGCTCGGCAGCTTGACAGCAGCAGCGTAACAGCTGACCCTTTTTTTTCATGAGAATTCGTTAGGGTGGAATAGGAGCAAGGACTCAGCTGTAGTCAGTGGGAATTCGTCTACGCTTGAGGACTGGCTCAAGTTCATATCTAGCCATGGTTGACTGCCATGTTTAATGAGAGCTGGTGGGTGCAGATGCTATAATAAACCTAAAGACGACCTTGTGAGCAACGTACGGTCTTTGGCATTGGTCAACTTTCTATTTTAAAGAAATTGCAAGATGTTTGAAACTCGACGAGAGGAATAAAATCCTGTTTTGTATCGAATCGCAGTGAACGACCTTGTCTGACCACACCTTTTAGACAATATGAAGCATGATGCCTTTTCCTTTTAATTGCTAATGACACATTAGAAAGCAAATATTTTAATGAATTTTAAATTTTTTTTAATTGTCTCTGTAGGCACAGAATTCTTTTACGGTGGTTCTTTTTTGTTTTTACGGTCTTCTAAACTTGAGCTTTATAAGACAGGATTAATACTTTGCCAGAAGTTTATTTCATGATCTTCGAAATTATCTATCTGTTCATCGTTTTTTTTAGTTCTTTTGCCTGTGTTCGCTGCATACTCTTCTCAATAATCTTAAAGTTTTTTGACCAACAACAACATATTAGTTCTGTTTCTAATCTCCTACTGACCTTTTACTTTTGCTGCTGGTCATCTTCTTGGTTGTCAGTTTTTGCTCCTGATCTTTTGCTAACGACCTTCTTCTTCCAGTCTTTTGCTCCTGATCTTCTGCTTCTGATCTCCTGTTCCAAATCTTCTGCTCCTGATCGTCTGCTCGTATGTCTTCGCTCCTAACCTTTTCCTAGCGACCTTCCGCTCCCGATCTTCTGTTCCTGATCATGTGCTCCTGATCTTTCGCTCGTAATTTTTCATGCTTCTGTTTTTTACACCTGAATTAGGCCAATGATCTTCGTCTACTGATTTTTCTGTTCTTCTGCTCCTGATCTTCTGTTCCTAATCTGCTGCTCTTCACCTTATGCTCTAAATCGGGGCTGTCCAAACTACATATGTACCTTCGCGGGCTAAAAAAATTCACTACAAAAGCTGTAGGGCAGTTGGAGGATACAAGAAAAACGTTTATAAGAAAAAAACTGATATATGAAAGTCACCCCTATTGCGAAAGTCGCTAAGGCAAATGTGATTGTCAAGTTGTACGACTTGTAGTCAGATGTGAACCGCGCTAAACCCAAGTCGTTTTTGATCAACATGCATTCCACACAAACAACAAATTCAACTTCACATTTAAAGGAAATTTAATCGATCTTTCAAGTTTAAAATTTTTTGAATTGCTTTCCCTAGGATTTGTCAGATTCGAAGTAAGTACGAGGATTATTTTGTGAACAAATCATTTCAATTTGTTACGTTTACATGTTCTAATTGGCGGTCTAAAGGAATTAAGTTGAATGGACACTAATTCCCATTCCTAAATTTTCTTTGCCGCTGGAAAATTCCTCTCCGGAAGTTCATTGT
Organism: Syritta pipiens; assembly: GCA_905187475.1. Lineage (NCBI taxonomy): Eukaryota > Metazoa > Arthropoda > Insecta > Diptera > Syrphidae > Syritta > Syritta pipiens. The sequence continues at coordinate 71,027,741 of LR994571.1, forward strand.
TAGACTATGATTTTGCCCAATTAACTGCAAATTATTCTCTATTTGTGATTTTCAGCCTTTCGTTAGTGAAAATAAATAATTAACACATGAGAAAACGAAAAAAAAACAAGAACTTTCATTTTCACCGAATCTACACAGCTTGTCGTTTGGAAATTTGTCATCGCCAAAAAGTAATGCACAACTTTTCGTTTAATCGAACTTAAACGAGAGCTACAATACGGATAAGTGACATTTTTCAACTAGAAAAATACGTTCCGTATAACGACAAAAATAATATGTAAAGGCGACAGACAGACAGACGGACACCGAAGTGATTCTATAAGAGTTTCGTTATTCCTTTGGAACGAAACCCTAAAAACGACATCAGAACTATTATCGCAATACAGACTTCGTTATGTGAGAATTTTCGTTCATTAAAAACGACTATCGCAATAGGGGTGAGTATTGCCTGACACTAATATGATATTAACACAACTAGAAAGATTTTTTATACTATAAATGCAATATCTCCTCAAACTTAATTTAAAAAGTTGCCATTAAAAGCTTAAATAAAATGACAATTGGTTTCGATAGTTTTTTTCATTCGCTTCGCAAACTTTTGCATTGCTTCCTAATAGGCAAGCAAGAAAAAATCTTGTATACGTTGTCCTTTTATAAGAATTTTTTTCTTATTTTTTCTTATACTCTTATGAAAGAAAAAAAAGCGGTTAAAAGAATAGTACTGCACATATTTTGACAAGGAATTCTATTATCTAAACTATTTATGTCCAAAACTATTAACCATTGCGGTCCGCATGAGTTGTCTGGACTTCTTCCTCCTGAACTTTTGATCCTTTTCTGATCCTGATATCTTCCAAGCTTGCAATGCAACTTCCTGAATGAATTTGACAGTCTGCTTTGGCAAAGTCTGACATATTCTATTAACCACCATCACTCTGCCATCTCAAACGTGATAATTTACATAGTTCCGAATGAATCTGCAAACATTTTGAATCTCAACAGCGTATCAAAACGTCTTTCGTCTATAACTGCATCCGCAATGTAATTTCGAGAATTTTACTGCTCAATTGGTCTGTCATAAGACTTGCAATATTTATTTGATAGCCCCTGGAGCTATTAACTCAGGTGACAGTTTTATTTTCTGTGTAATTTTTTTTATTTACCAGTCTGTCAGCAGTTTGTCACTTTGACGAACAGAGTCCATCCCGGAAGTCGTATGAATGAATTTTAAGAGTTACTAATGATGTTTTTCTCACTTTTCTTCGTTACGGTATAAAAATAAAAAACTCAAATTAATCAAATAGGTGATTTGTGTCGTTTGCCAGAGACTAGCCTGCGGCTAGCACACGATTTATTGAGTTGCCAAAATGACAAAGTTGAAGCGTAATGGACGCGGCACGCCCGTTTACTTCTCAAGACAGAATTTGTAGACTTTGTTCAAACCTGGATATTTATTAAAGTTGATATTATTATTACTTTATTATTATAACTTTATTAATCACTAATAAATTACTTGACTAATCTTAAATTTCGGCACCAGCTACCAGGGCTTTGGCCAGTATTAAAGTTTATTTTATGGTCACTTCATACTAAAGAAGTATTATCAGTTTGTTTATACAGTTAACCCTGGTTAATTTGAGAGCCAAGGGATTAGAGAAAACTTTTAGATTGTCAAGAGTTCAAAATAACAAGAGTTTAAACAATCAAGATTGAAAAAGAAAATCAAATGAGTATAAGTTTGATCAAAGTACGTGATTTATTTAAATCTTTTACGGAAGCTCAGTCTTCAAATTACTGAATGTTGACAAGCAGCAAAGCATTCTTATAAATTCAAATTATCGAGGAGACTACTATTGTTTTTTTTTTAATTATCAAAGATTTTCTAAGGGATTAATAAATCTCTTGGAGACGAAAGTTTCTAAGCGCTCCGTTAACCGCCAAAAGTGGAAAAGTGGAAGCTCAGACGCAGACTCCAAGATCGTAAGCATGATAAATAAGTAGTAAGTAAAGCCTTCTGAGACTATTGTTGCGATATGCGTTAGCATTTTTCAAGGAAGGAACAAACCTCTTAAGAAGTTCATAAATAGGACCAACTATAAATAGGTCAATCTGGGCGTACATGGCATAACTCACAACGGCCGCCAAATACACATGCTAACATCTTGTTATTTGAAGGAAACTACAGGCAAAAGAGACTAGGACCAAGACATTAATTGGATGCGTGACAACACAATGGGCCTAAATGAGCTGCGAATCTTCTCAGTGGTCACATTGTACCTAAAACCTAACGACCCAGTCAGAAACCCAGTCTTGAAAACTTGCAGCTCTTGCTATTTTCTTGCGAATCTTTTAAGAAACACGTTTAAACAGATTGATCAGTGTGACTGCTTTGGACTTGTACAAAAGCGTAAACAAAACAAATAGTAGTTCTAAAGATTCATTAAATTCTCACGCCGCCATGTTTTGTCCACAAGAAAACCACAATTTTTTTTAATAATGTTTTACGTACGAAACGATTTTTTTATTACAAATATTATACAAAAATATGAATGCAATATGGTATTGTATACAAAAATATATAATATAAAAAAGTATATAAGTTTGTGAATTGTAAAATATACAAAAAGAGCGCTTAACAAGTAACATTTTTTTTTTCTTTTGTTAAAAATTATGGCAGTTGGCTTTGCTGTGTGGTTAGTTCACAATGAGAAAATAAAAAAAACAAAAGTAATGTACAAGAAAGCAAAAAAAAAGAAAATATGAAAAAACAAACAGAACAAAAGTAATAAAAAAAAACTAAAAAAGGAAAATGGAAAACCACACAAAGCACTGGCCTAAAACCTAACACAGGATGGACGACGACTTTAGGTTTTCTCCTTGCCTACGAAGGATACTAGAAGATAAAGGGAGATGATGATGGTGTTCCTTAATTGTATCCTTGGTATTTGCTCTGGGCGTTTGCGTCGTAACCGCTGAAGCCACCGTCACGGCCGGAGGCACCACCGTTCTGAGCTCCACCGTTGTACACGTTTCCGGTCTGCTCGTAAGAAATGGTTGGGCGGTATCCGTTTTGATCGGCCTCGTAGTCCACAACCTGCTTTCTGCCATCGGGCAAGAGAACGTAGTAGCGGCCAACAGTCCTGTCACCGTCGCGAGCCTCCATGTGACCGAAGTCGTTGCCGGATTCGTAGTCCTGGACGTCATACTTGAATTCGTATTTAGCTGGACCGTAGTTCTCCTCGCCGTAGCCGCTGTACGCATTGGGGTTGTTGTTGCCGGCACCGTAGCCATTGTTCGAGTATCCTTGGCTAGCGGGGTAGCTACCGCCGGCGGATTGCTTGGGGAAAATCGCGGAGGTGATTGCTGGGGCTGGGGCGGCAGCTGAGGGGGCGGCGTAGGTGCTTTGGGGTGCGGCAGCGGGCTGGTTGCGTTGGGGAGGCAGGTAGTTGTTGGCGGGAGCTTGGTATGACTGAGTGGGTGGCAGGTAGTTGTTCGAGGGTTCAGCTGGTTGCTGGTTCGGTGGAAGGTACGAGTTCTGCGGTACTGGGGGTTCGCACCTAACCAGAGCGACGCAGGCCAAGACAGCTATCGTTGCAAAGCACTAGACGGGATGGAAGAGAGATGCGGAGAATTAGATTAGAATCGAGGAGGAAAAAAGTGAATGGATGGGGTGAGTGGGAAAAGAGACAGGCGGCATTTTGAGTTAATTGCTGGGTGCCGAAAGTGAGCGTTGTAAAGGTGCATGCACCTGTGATTGGATTTGTAATTGGTGTTCATTAGCATTTCATATTTGACGTTGTTTTGCCTGTCAGACGGTGTGGAGGAACGGGAGCGTGCCTTTGCGTCGGCGGAAGAGGTGCGGATTATTCGAAGGTTGCGTGGTGTGGGAAAGGGTGTAATTTTTACGAAAATAAGGAAGTTTGGTCGGTGGGGCGCAGAATCAGTCATGGAACTTGTTAAGAAGCTAAATAAAATGAATTTTTTAAGCCGAATTTTTGAAACGGTTTGAAATTTAAAAGAAGTTTGCTTTCCTAAGTTCACGTTCACGTAAAAGTAAATTTCGAATAGAAATTGAAGTTGGCTTTGAAAATGAATGAAAAATGACTTAGCTGTTGGTAAAAAAAAGAAATAAAGCAATTAAATTTTAACTATAAAAATACTGTTTTTTAACAGAATTGGGTATGGATATTTGAAGTATCTAAAAAAATGGTTGGAGTATAGTCTTTGTATTTCAAATATTCTGGATCAAGTTGGAGTCAAAGAAGTTCTGGAAAATCATCGTAACCGTTTGATTAATACAAAAGAAATTCATCAACAAACTTAAATTTTAGGGGAACAACTTGTGCCATGAGGAAAAAATGTGTTTCACTTGATAACCGATATAAAAGACTTATGAACATCTTTTGATAGAAAAACGAGATAAAATTAATGAGTTTCAAAACCTTTTCAGAACTTTTTAGATCGAAAAATGAAATAAAAATTGCACTTTGCCTATCATAAGCGTCGTTTGAAAACGATGAATGGCTTTATGTTTGCAATTGAACTTCGCGGTTTTTGCTCAGCTTTTGTAATCAAAAATTGAACCTTGGAGAGGAAAGACTGTATGAACTGGAATGTAACTTTTGCTCACAGAGAAATTTGTTGTAAAAATTTGGGTTTGGCTACAAAGCTTTATCAATCCGATGGGTGATTTTCTTTAAATTAAAAACAAGTGGGAATATCAAGGACTGAACTTTGGTCCAACAAAAGGCCACTTCAAATCGAAAATCGAATGAAAATCGTTTGTTGACTGTCAGATGTGCCGTTTCCAGATCAAGAAAATGTTAAAAACTCCTCTTTAATATTCGAAAACACTAAAAATCCACAAGTCACAAATGTAATCCTTAAATATCCTTGTTGTCACCATTTCACTTTTAACACACAAAACTCATGAAACAATTTTTTTTCTTTTTTTTCAAAAATCCGGCATCCTTACGTACCTTCATTTTGTATATTTTAAAAACTTAATTGATTTATCACAAACTCAAAGGAGTTAAAGTATCCTTATTGGTCTTCTAGCGAAGATGGTTGAACAAGATTTGATACTGATCCAAATCCAGACACCAGTATTTATATCACTACTCGCTCACTTGCAGCCGCCAAGGCACAACAACAAAACAAAACAAAAAACCGAAAAGTAAAAAAAAGTCTCAATCTACATCTCTTACATTAAAGATCTTCTATATTCACAAGTCTCTCGCGAAATACTCAAAGAAATAGAAAAAAAAAAAACAAAAAAAAATAAAAACGAAATAGAAAACGAACGGTATAACAGTAATAATAAAAGTTTAGAGCAAAAATCTCACAATGAACATCGAGGAGAGCGCCGCTGCCGCCGCCGTCGTGGTGTTGCTGGTGCCATCATAAGCACCACCAAAAAACAACAACAACACAAGAGCACAACTTCACTAACAGCCCATTGAAAACTAAAAGCAAAATAATAAACTTTATTATATCGGTATCATGGAGTTACATCTTTTCGAGACGCTGCAAGAAGAAGAAGAAGAAACAGATACATTCCCAGGGCTACCACACACACATACGCGGGGCGGGTGGCATGTTTAGATACATTTTGTTTTGTTTTCCAGAGCGAAAATGTATCTGAACCAATCAGATGGAGGCAAAAGACGAGTGTGGATTTCCAACGTACGTTCCAAATGGGATGAGTACAAAAATGTTTTTTTTTTTGTTTTGTTTAAATTTTTGACTGCGAAGCTCTGAGAGATGGAGACACGATGGAGAACAAATACAATGCATTTGGGCTTAGATACACTCGTATATCTACAGAGAAATTAGTGCAGACGCAATGGTGGGAGATACTTTTCGATGGCAGATTCATTCACCGGAGCTGGTGAAGGTGTTCGGCAAATCATCACATGCGATGATATCAGCGTCTTGTGTCTTTCATAAACGTTTAGACCATGGATCGGGTTTGGTGTGGATGTTTTGTGTTTTCGCATTTGATGAGCACCTTGAAAAGGAAAAAAAGAAACGGATAGAAAAGACTTTTTGTGTTTGTTTTTTTTGGAAAAATTTGTGTAAGGTTAGCCCAAGGACGTAGGGCAAGGATTCACGTCAGGTTTTTTGTTTGTCTTTAAATCAGCCTTTAGTAGGCTTTTTCGGGATGCAGAGCTAAGAAAAGGGTGGGACCGTCACTGAGGAAAATGTGTGTAATTGAGTTGGGATAGTTTCTGTACTGACTTTTTGTACTACAGCAGGGTTCGTTTTTAGTTTCATTAATTGGATAATGAGGAATGTTGATGTATTTCAACGAAACTATGCAAAGCATTCATGGCCATGAACTCTAACCGTAAGTTCTGCAACGAAAACGCCTCGTAATCGTTTCTTCGACAAATCCATTCGGAGTTTTTGTCATCCTATCGGAGGCCTAATTGTGAACTAGATTTCAACAAAGGAGTGTTCTGAACGGTTGAAGTGAGTTGATTTTTATCAAGAGCTGGCTATATATACAAGTTTTTCAAGCCTTCAAGTCTTACTATCATTGGATAAGAACATTCAGCTTGGAATTCTTATGAAAGCTGAATATAAATCAATAATTCGTCAAACTCACAAAAAATTATTGCTTTCTAGTAATATTAGGTTGTCAAATATCTCCCTTCCGTACTTTTGTCTTTTGAATTTTCCGGCTATGTACAAAGCGCTCGTATCTGGCAATACATCATTTGAAAGGTCTTGACATAACCTACAAAACGACTGATTAGTTTGGATACGAGCTCTGTAGCGCTTTGTACATAGCCAGAAAATTCAAAAGACAAAAAGGCGGAGGGGAGATATTTGACAACCTAATATTACTTAGCTAGTCCGTACGCTAGGAGGCATATTTGTTGGATCCCGAGATTGACAATTCATCTGAGAAATTAGACCTAAATTAATACCTTAGCTTTTAACTGTTCAAGAACGAACACTTTGTTCCGAATTCAAACGGTGGAAATAAAATAAGGAAAAAAACAAGTGAAAGTGAATACAGGAAAAGTATATCTTATAATATAATAATTAAAGTATATCTTATAATACTAATAATAATATAAGTATATCTTATAATACTTTTCCTGTATCAGGATAACTAAGCGTCCTTCAACAAATAATACAGTTTCGAGGGTTCAGAACATGACTTTTGATATTTTCTGGACCTAGTTCTTGGGCACAATTTGAGCCGTTCACTGCACTAAACGACCAATTTTATAAAACAAAATTTGAGAAATCCAATCAATAACGTATACTGGCCTCTTAGTTATTATTCAGTGTCCAAAAAAATGCTTTCGTCTAATTGTGTTAATCTTTAAGTTATGACTATACCAAGTGCTTTAACACTTCTTAAGGTAAATCGAAATAAATGAAATTAAAGTTTGGAAAGTTGATTTTAAAAAAAAGAAAAAAGCTGGCACTTCTATGGTACAGCGGACCACGATCTGATGTTTGCACATCATTATTTTGGTAATAAACTTGTATATCAAGATTCAGCTCTGTCGTATACATTTTGTATTTATTTAGAATTTTATTAAATCGTAAATAAACCACAGATGTAATGACAATACTAGAGGTATCTAATGGCTGCCAGAGCTTTAAACTTCCATAGTCGAAATTGTTATGGTGATTCAGCGTGAATTAAAAAGAAACTACCCAAACAACAAAACCACCACCTACAATCTTTATTAATTTCTCCCTTTCATCAGACTTTAAGAATCATAAAACCAGAAATTATGATTCTGGTGATCCAGGAAAACTTTGACTGTTAGCGAACTGCCATCGGACAGTTTTAAAAACATACAAAATCTCATTTTAAACTTTTCCTGTTGAGAAAAAATATTTTTGTCATGGCTTAAGAAAATGAATAAAATTAGTATGAACAATAGTGTCCCAGGATGCCACCAGGCCATGTCCTATTCTCATTGTCGGATTTACAGTGTTGGTCAGAGAATTAGCACACTTCCCTGTATTCACTTAAAATACGCCAGATAATACGCTTTGTTAGCGATGTTTTCCAACAGTTTTTGCTTTTAATTTTGTTAAATGGTACCATAAGCAACTTAAATAAAACAGAAAAATAATATCTAAAAAAAAAAATAACGACAAAATTCTATAACAAACATCAGTAGATTCAACATATTGTGGTCACCGAATTAGCACATTGTGAAATTAATTCGTTTTAGAAGGATTAGAACATTTTTTGTTCTCATATTATGCTGGGCACGTTTTCTACTTTATCATATGCCTTATCATGCCTTCCACTAACTCTTGGCATCGACGAATAGGGATAGTATTCTATCCTTCCTTGATTGTGCCAATGACTTTACTCTATTAATCAAGCAGCTTAATCAACTTTAAATCAAGTTTATTTTTATAGAAGCAAAACGCTCAGTTTGACTGATGGAGAGGGCCGTAGGTCAGGTCGGGGGTGGAGGCTGTTGAAAGCTTACCATCATTATGCTAAATGTATTTTACACAGGTTTTAGTTTACAGGTTTTAGTCACGAAGGTGACTCCAATCACTGCCAAGGAAACAAATCATATTTCTGTCAATTCGCAGTGACCTGGGCTCCTAGTCAGGTGAAAGCGACACACGAGTTGACGTCGCTTGAGTTCACTCCCGGTAACTCACATGTGGGTCTCTTTTAAACTCTAAATAATTACCATAAACTGTGGAAAATGCTGCTCTCATCAACACCAGCCCCCGTCGCCATTGTGACCCATTCACAATTGCGACGTGTAATTAAAAATCCCAATTAACACCGCTCGATGGATTGGAGATTGTAGATCGGGGGAAAAGTGAAAACTGGCGGAATGTTGTAACACTTTGCGCCATTGACGCTCCGAATAAACACCGCACAACAAAAGAACATCACTTACGTCCGGGACAAGTGCCGCATCGAGAGATGATTGTTTTTGCCGCTGATTGTCTCGAGAGCGGCGGGAGAGGCGTGAAATTGTATCACCTACAAGTCAGCTGAAGATGTTTCCGGTCGTCTTCAGTTCGAGTGGAAATCGATGTTTGATTCCGAACGGGTTGGGGGAGGGCAGAGTTATGCAATCGATCGCTCCCCTTGCCTGGCGTTTCCGTCATTCAAAAGATGGACGGGTCAGCAGAGAATTGGATGTATTTCCGTGTGCCCTTTTCGTGTAATGGAGCTGATGCTGGCACTCAAATTTAATCGATACACTTGGAGATGCGACTGACATTGATTGCGTTTTTGATGGCGGGCTCTGTTACACACTCGACGAGGTGCGTATATTTGCCCAACACTCTCTAGCGACGTGGTCAAATAATCGTAAAGGTTGCGTTCGGGGTCATTGAGAGTGTCATTGGGTCATTCGGTAGTCAAAAGATTAAATAAATAGCAGAGTGGGGGATCAAACAACAATTGAATGAAACTCGACAAGTAGACGAATATAAATTGCGGTAGCGAAGTGATGAACAATGTCATCTATTCGACGTCTAAGAAATCGCTAGACTTGCGAATTACTTGCCGTCAAGGAATCCGATTTTATTTGTAAGCTGCTGGATGATATGAAGATCCAGTAGCTTCGGAACATAGAGCACAACTTTTGGACTTATTCTAGTTTGCGGACAGGGCGGAATGTGGAGAGCAAGACAAAAACCTTCTAATGAAATTGTGGGCATATAAAATCAAACACCACGTAAAGACTATGTATGCGTGAAAACGGTATAAATTAAATGTTAAGGTAGATGATTTTTTTATATTTCCATGTGAATAATTCATTTCTACAATCTATGGGTCTACGCACATGTTAGGATCATTGGTGTATTTAATATAAAAAGACCCTTTCATTTTTTTGATAGTGAACTTCATAGGCTTAGGATTAGATGTGGATTCATTGCTCGTTCCAAAAGACCATAGTGCACCAAAGCCTTTCTTTGCATTGGTCGTCCGGATTTCCACCATTTCGATATTTCATCGTTTAACCTTTTCTATGATTTTGTGCATTGTTTTAGTTTCAGTTTGCGTCGCTTAAAAAATTACAATACATGGGAATTATGGATTCAAAATACATGGGAATTATTTATTCGATTTGCCTCATGTTTTTTTGGTCCTAATTTACGAGACAAATCGAGGCTTTAGTGTATGAAAACATGTTTGGTGACAACCATTTTAACATTAAAGTTGCAGATTGTGTAATAAAAATGTGATTTCTCTTTATCCTGGAACAACAAAATATGCAAAAATTCGTGTTGGAGAAGTTTCTTTTTGTATTTTCTTCCCATCCTATATTAAAAGTATTATTTACTTATTTTATTTGAAAAAAAAATTTAAAAACATACAAATACTTTTGATATAGCCTAGGGTCATCTATCAAAGCAAGAAAAAACTTAAGAGACACCTCACGGCGTGGATTTCGTTATTTTGCTCTTAACGCAATGGCTGTTTTTCATAAAAGTGGCAACAAGTAGAAAAACCGTCTTTTCTCTCCATCCAGCGGTCAGCAATCAAAGGAATTCTGGAAGAAAATGCAGTTGAATCGTGTGATGTTTGATGGTTTGATATACGGACGCCATCTTACTTTTTCCCTAAATATCGTGTTGAATATAAGTTCATTGATCTCGTGTGGCATACTTTATCCATGTAACTTATATCTAAAAGTTCTCATAGAACCGTGCTCCTCATTGATCTGTGGCTTCAACTAAGGTGGTCCTCTCATTACGTCCGCTTAAGAAAACGCCGCAACGCTCTGCAATAAGTCAACTGATTGGCTTACCTGATAACTGAACAGAGAAATTGCAGTCGATATTTCACAATCGTCCACAACGTCCAGTGGTCAAAGTTTGCTTTAAAAACAAAACAAATCATCTCAAAAGAGCAGGTGTCAAATGCCAGGATCTAAAGGAGGTACCACGTATCGGCCAGTTACATAAAAATAAAATTTTTTGTGAGTGTAAAACACAGAAAATCCAATCCGTTTTAGCCATAAATCAACGCTGCCCATCTGACTACTGGACACCTCACCCAGTGCATTAATGGACAAACTTATGTTCAACATTCCTGCTGCATTTGATGATGGTTATTAAATAAAACAATGCTGCTGCATATCTGCTCACTCGTCTGTCAACAGGTCAAAGGCTCAGTCTTGTGTCTCTGGGTCTTGAGCAACTCGGCAGTTAAAGAACAAGCGACTGAACTGAATCACCTCTGGCAGTCGAAGCAATCGGGGGATGGACCTCTCAAAACGTGGCCACCACTTGACACACATCTTCCCACTGCGACTAACTCTGGGATTGGCTGTACTAACTCTCGGTTTTCCCTTTTGTCGAAGATGCTCTCAAAAGGTCACCAACCCTCATAACATCAATCCATAAATTCACAATTGAGCAACAATCGAAGTCTCCCGGTACCAGGCTCCCTGCAAGAAAATACCAAATTCTCTAATTAGCCCGTCGGGCAAAAACAATCGGCGTAAACAGCAAAACCAAGTTACTACACTTCCACACTAATCTAAACATCTGTCTGCTCATTGCAGCCCTCGTCGCAGTCGCCGATGCAGACCAGCTTCGCGTTCCAAGTTCCACGCCACTCGTGCAATTCTCCGGATGATCCGGACGCTGTGCTGTGCCTCTCCAAGGACACCCCCTCCTCGGACCTCTCACATTTTAATTTCAATCAATGCCCTGCGCTGATTCTAAACATCGGCGCCACCGCACATCTGAGACCGCCAGAGGTGCCGCACCGAGAGCGGACAACTCTTGAATTAATAACCGTCGTCGAAATTAGCGTCGACGACCCGAACGAGTTGCAATTTGTCGCCGCGTATTTGGATCTTCTGTTGTAAGTTATTTTGTTTATTACCCGATAATTGGTGGATTGCTGCCATGTTTATGACTTCAGTTGGCTTTTGGCAATCTGCGAGTGGCGGTACGTGTGTTGTTGAATTTTGCTGCCTAAAATTATTATTGTCGACTATTTGAAAGGGCTGACTTAAAAGATACTCAATTTGAATGATGCGACGTCTTAAGAGAGCTGCAGAGGGGAGTGTTCAGCTAATTTTTATATCTCAAGGGTAGCGTACTTCGCAATCCAGAAAATAGTTGGAATAGTTGATAGTTTATTATCAACATTGGCATACCTATGCCAAGAAAAAGCCATGCAAATAATTCAAGACATTCGCTTTTTGAAATTGTGCTTCTAGCCGTACGCTTTTTTGTCTTATTGCTACAAATACACCTCTAATTAAATCGGTCTTAACAAACTTGCTGGCCTTTTGCGAGGGCTCGAATGTAACCAGCACACTAGTCCTATGTCTTTCAACGTTACTTAGCTTGACGTGACGTCTTGCAATCATGAAACTGATTTTGGTTTGAGACGAAAATCAAATCTAAGAGAAAGGTCTGGAAGAACGCTGGAAAAATTAAATTGAACTTTTATTCAGAATGTTCTGAAAGCAAAAATAGCGTTATAGTGATCGCAGTCGGGTTCCACGTGTTACAAAAGCAACTAAAGTGTATATTAAGTGTATTAAGTAAAACTTAAATAAATTTTTTTCATAAAGTGAGTGTCTAAAATATTCGATTTTTTTTGGAATAAAAGTATTTGAAAATTAATACAGTTTAGGTGCCGGCATTTGCTAATTGTTGAATAATTGTCTTTCGATTTCCAAAAAGGGGCGTGTTTTATTTTTTTTAAATCACTCGTATGTAACCAGAGTTGCAGTTTGGTTAAATCAGGTTCTGGCCGTCGGGATCATGCGATTTGCATCACTTCAAACTTCTTATGAGATGACCAAATTATTTTTTACAAAAAAATGCAGGAGCATCTGTGGTTGATAATTTGGTGCTCATCGAATTGGTTTGGTAATTTGAACATTCTCAAGACGTAACCAGCACGAAAAAGTTAGCAAGTTCAGCTTGGAAGGATTATTCATTCACCAACAGAATAAAGACTCTAACCAAACTGCGCTTTTAAGTGAACGAATGGTTGCTTTATAGTGCACGAAGCCAATTCAATACTCTACCAAATTCAAAAATCTGTTAATCAATTGAAATCAAGACAATTCAAATGTTTTTCGACGTTTGTCGGAACTTTTGGACCGAAATATCAGACAGCATACAACATAATCAGAAGTTGTTCTGAAAACACTCTGTCAGAGGTATAAAATCGCTCAAGTATTACAAAATTTAGTGAATTTGATTTCATTTCACTTGTCTATTATTAGAAATCACAAGAGTTTTCCACAAAATTTTTATTTCATTTCATTTGTATTGCTTATAAAATTACTAAATTTCGTATACTGCTTACGTACTTTTTAGATGTAAATTTTAACTTTGTTTTTGTTTTCGCTGCGCAGTTTTTACAGTTATGATCCGAACGGCTTATTTTTTTTTTTTGCTTTGAAAAGCTATTGAATTTTCGAATAAAACTGCAGTTAAGGTTTTTTCGTGAAGGCTATTTTAAGATTGTTTTTCCATGCGTACAAAGCTCACTACGTAGAGCTAACTTACTGTTGCGACTGACTGTATGGCATACCAGGACCAGCATTAGTACTTAGCGAATCCGTAGGCTAACTATTTATTAGAATGTTTTTTTTTTTATATTATGGTGCGTGCTAAAGGGGTTGGGGCTACCCTTAAGTATCCTGTTTAGGACACAGCACGGGCCGAAGGTACCGAGGGAGAGATGGAAAGAAGGAAGCCAGGGAATGTTTCGTAATCTTCATCTTTTATTTTTAAATGGACTAAGAAAAAGCCAGTGGGGTAGGATCAGAAGCCCTGATCCTACCCACTAGGCTATCGCCACTTCGGAAATCCAATGTTCTAACTTGATATATGACGCGATTGAGAAAACTTTGGGGGCGATTTTCTCGAAAAAGGGGGAGTGTTGCGATCTCTGACTTTGGGAAATTAATATCCCATAAAAGAGCTATCACTATGCCAAATTTCATCAAAATCGGTGACCCGGAGGTCGTGCACTCTCCTTGTAAGTTCTGCGATTGTTTTTCTACAAAAACTTGTTCCCTATATAGCTTTAGGCGAGAAAATGGTCCCCTTTTCTAGCATTTACAACAAACGTTGAGTCCTAGATCGTAGTTCACTGCAGACAAAAAGAAGATCGAAGTATATTGGATGATCAATGAAAATGAGCAAACTTTTTTCATTTTTATCAGTACTATTAAATCAGGACTATTAAATCAAAGGCGATGGCATTACGGTTGCAAGGCCAACTGAAGATACTGTACAATTTTAAATGGAGACGTTCGAAGACCAAAGTTTTTTTATTTTTGTGGTCGAGCAGTGAATCAAAAGCATTTGGTTCTGTAATGTTTGCTTCTATCCTATCCCGTTTATCTAATTAATGTATTAAAATTGTCGAACTAAATTAATCTGTGGAACCCGATCCTCTCTGCGATTTACGTGCATTGCCCACTCGACCCCGTTAGTGAAGCATGCGGACAAAGAAGATAATGATGATAGACGGATAGAGAGATAGATTTTTTATTAAATTAAAAATTAAAAAATTACAATGATATTAACACATAAGAATCAGTTAGCATGGCTTCCCCGTTTGCCAGACTGTAGTACTAAAAATGATGATGTATTTATCATCATTACATAGAAAAATACAGAAATAATCAGACAATATAGGAAGGACAAACGTTTAGGCCGTATACAGTAAATTTTCAAATAACACGAGACTGCTCTTCAAGATGAAGACAATTCGAATTTTATTCACCACCACTTTAGATATTTTTAAAAGTAAACTTAAGCTTTAAAATGCATGATCCATTCTACCGCGCGACAGATGGTCACTGTTTTCTACAATTTGGCAGCTCTGCAAGCCGACGAAGTTGTACAGCTTTTGTGACTATTTAACCAAAAAAAAAAAACACCATCCAGTCAAGGAAGTAGAATTATACTCTGTTGTCCGCAACTTCATAAGGACGACACTTAAATTCTTGTAATGCAAACTCTTTGTTGTTTTCAAGTTTGAGCTTCGAGTTGGAACCTCGATTAAAGATCGTACAGATCTTGGATATTTCCGTCTTCTAAAACTGAGAAACCTAATAAAGTTACAAGCAATGTGATATAGAAGTTCTTATTATTGTCTACTTACTGTTCACCTAATAACATGCAACGTGAGTTGGAATCTATTTTTATAAACCCAACCGAGAAGTTGTTGCACACATTGTTGACCACAGAAGCTCAGCTCGAAGGAGATCATTGAAAAGTCCTAACACCTTCAAAGTCTTTATCGAAAGAATGCGGTCTCTTATCAAATAACAACTAAAATACAGCTCCCAGCCACTTTTGACTTGTACATTACTCGGAAGACCCAAGCTTGGAGCTGTAAGTTGCTTCACAGCAATTCTTTAACCCCGTCAGCCCGCAGCCAATCACTCGACTCCCGCATGCGCTTCAACTCTGTTCCAAGTATGAAAAATTACTCTGCGGATGCGCTTAACGTTTGAGTGCATCAATCTCGAAAAAAAAATATTTTTATATCCAAAACTCTTAAATTCCAAACAGACGGATTATTTATGAGAAAATTGGCTGTAGCGTCTCGGGAAACTTCAATTAGTCAAAAAATTGCGCTCCTTGCGTCGCTAGTGTTAACGACACACTATCGGTATTTGATCGATTTGAGTGATGGGCCCAGGGAATGTCATTAATCAACTATGGAAGCGGCCTGGGAGCTCGAAGGAGGAACCGAATTCCATTGGAGCTAGAGTTGAACCTTCGGATGCCAAGTGGGAGGGACTCGGAGACGGGAAAGGATGCCGGAAAGCTACAAATGTGAATTTTGAGTCTGACCCATCGGCTGGCAAAGATTTAATCGTGACAAATTTTATGTTTTCGTTACTGTGAATGAAGCAGGAAGAGTTTTGGAAGCAAGTTGGGGCGTCAAAGGGCAGCAGTCAAATTGATTCCCTCGATGATTTCAATGACGACGGAGTTCCCTGCCATAATTTTAATCATGACGGTATGGGAAGATAAAAATAAGTTTCAGTGGGAGCTACTTAATGACCCCTCCAGCGTTTCAGCTAAAGGATCTTTCGATCTATGATTCTGGCAGATTATGAATGGGAAGTCAGCAAATGCCATATTTTTTAGACTCTTACGTTGGCAAAACTGGAGTCAAGATGATTTGAAATGCCGTTCACCGAATGGATCAAGGGCAGGACTAGATCAAGGGCAGCAGCTGGCCCACTGCGTAACTGGATCAAGAATAGGAAGTTAGAAGATTGTATCGTTGTGTTTTTAGAAAAGACTTAGCAACAATGCTTCTGTTTTAAATTTGTTTTGTGAGCCTGAACGCCAGTGACTCTACTTGTCGAAGAAACGTTGAATCAGCTAAGCCTTAAATCTTAGCCCGATCATAATAAGGCCGGTAAGTAATAAGGCCAGGAGCGTCGTTGTCGTAAGAGCCTGGTAAAAACCTTCAGGACTGCCCTTGCTGAAGACCTGCTTCTTAATACCCTAATCAAGCCTCCAGAGGCTTCATTTTCCAACTGGAGCAGAATCAAATTAACAAAGCCTTTCAAATCTATTCAGTCTGCCTCGCGGCGCATAAAGAAGCAGCCTCTACCACCATGACTCAGAAAAGGCTTGGCTATTGACAAATCTGCACTTCATCAGCGCCTTCCGAATCAATCAAATCTAACCTCAAAGTCGGCTCTTGACCCTGGTGCCCAGAAGTCTGTGGTCAGCCCATGACTCATGCCGCGCCATTGCAAAAGAAGTCGATAAATCAAAGCCCCGACCACACGAATCCGCTTAACGCAACGACTCTGCCCAGAAGCTCTAATTGAAATGCAGAAACAAAGACACGCCTCCACATGTCCCACGCAAACCGCGACAACGAGTCCTCATCAATCCACATTGACCGCAGTCAGCCCTCTTCTGGGTCGCGTCGCAAACCGAGCGCACACACATTACGGTATCGCGCGCATGGATCAATGAGGATCTTGGCAAATCGGTTGCAACCATTAGCGGCCCACCGATTCCCTCCTGCGGAGGCCCAGCATTCCACGCTGACCGTCGTCACTCTCGTCGGTGCTCATTTACCAGAAAAACGCTGATTTACCGTCGACAATTGTCGCCCAGCTGTTGATCATCCATCAAGTAAATTGCTCCGTCAGCACGCATAACGTCATCAGCAATTTGCTCGCTTGCCGTGCACCGCGCCGCAGTCCGTAGGCGCAGAAAGACCTGAGCCAGAAGCGGCAGAGGCAGCGGCAGCCGTTGAAGAACTTTGGCCGCATTCGGAGTTTTATGGCCGAGAATGTGCAACGAGCGACGATGCTCCTCAGCGACTCACAGAGGGTCAGACCTCTGAGAGCAGATTGCAGATCGTTTACGTTCACTTCACGTGCGCCGCGCGGAATCGTGGACATTTTCGTATCGTTGGCAGCGTGCACACGGCGGCGTTACTCGGTGGCGGTGCTCAGCAGTCGCACTGCGCCGCCGCGGCGCGAATGTGGAACACGAAGAAATTTTAATTTTCATTTCATGGATGCATCGGATGCAGCGCCGACGACAGATACAGATACACAGATGCGATGGAGGAGCAGTCGTGGTGAGGCGTGTGTAACTGGAGCTGAATCTCGCATTCGGTTGCGTAATCGTGACTTTGAATCCGTCATCGTCGGTGGTGGCGCTTGGCGGAGATTGGAGATCGGAAGGCGTTCTGTGTGCGCTCCCTGAAGGGAGCGATGCCAAATGCTCCGATTGAAGATACGGCCCCGTTGTTAGTGCAGTGGGTCAAGTCAAGCGCAGAGGCAAGTGCAGGGGGCGCCTAACAAGGGATGTCGCAATGTCGGCCTGCGCGTGAATGGAGGTGAGCTGTGATGCAGGAATCAGATTTCTAGCCACCTGGGCGTGGATTTAGATGGTGTGAGAAAAAGAGAGGACTTTTGAGCGATTGTTGGGTTGGCGCTCTAAATCGATTGGCTTGTCATCGGTGAAAGGTGATAATCGAAAGTTTGATAGGGTGCTCTTCGGTGCGGAAACAAGGTGTGGGGGTTGCGTTGGAGTTTCACAACCATTTGAACCACAATAATCGATCTAAGTTCCCTAAGTTCCCTTTTTCTTTCATTTTCAACCCTGTCCAATTGAAGTAAGGAAGCACTTCAGGGGTGTATTGACACAGAAAATAGAGGTCGTTTCAAATGAAACCCGAAAATATATTGAATCACTTCGGTGTCTGTCTGTCGTTTTTCACATATCTGCTTATAACCTCAAAATGCTTTGGTGTTAAGGGATGAAATCCACCAACCTAAAGTAACACTTTTTTTTGGAAATACTCAAAGATTAAAGAAAAAGTAAGTACTAATACAATCCGGATTTGTGACAACACAATGGGCCAACAAATGGTCTACGTGAGCCTGCGTATAGCGAAGGCAGTCACTAATGCCTAAGACCTAAGACCTAAGTACTAAACCTAGCTGGGAAAACCTTATATTGTTAGAGAGGTTTTGGTGGGGCAGTGTCTGTATCTGTAGTTTTGGTTGGGTCTTATTGTATTGTAAACCACTTAAAGTTAAGAAACGAAATGTTTATTCGACTTGTGCGATATAAGTTCAGAGAAAATACTTCGAAAAATTGCTAGCGATAAAATTAGTACAATACTGAAATGAAATAGTTTTCAACTTTTTGTTTAAAGGTCTCGGTTTTAAATTGCTTCAGAATTGAGAAAAAGACGCCCCATTCTTTTAATTTCTACACCAATGCCACTAAAAATCTGAAGTGTTTTAGGTTGATCACAATTTTGCAGAACTTGCTGAATAAAACACAAAATATTTTTATGCACACAATTTAGTTTTTGCTTCATCTTTCAAGGTTTTTTGCCTTTGTGGGTGTGGGAAACGCTGTGTTTAAACGTCCCAGGTTTATTCTTCGGACGTTACTCCGCTTCCTTTTTCTTGCAATTCTGTGCATGTTACATTGTCTATGTTGAACGCTTCTATTTTTAATTATTTTTAAATAAATTATCTGAGTAAATGCCCGTACAGGTCTAGGGTCTGAAAATTGTTGTGATGTTCTTTCCCCGGGCTGGACTCGATATTCGATACATTTATTTTTACAGGGACTTCAAATTCCTTCTTCTACAACAGCTTTCGTTGTTTGATTTTAAAACTACGACTTGTCGTCATAAGAATGTGGCTTCATGTTTTAGCTTGAATCTTAGCACAACACTGACTCTCTCTTAACGTCAACGACACAATTCTGTCTCCAGGAGGATACTTGCATATTTCTAAACCGCGTTGAACTCCATCAGCTCCCAAGTCTTACTCGATCAATTTCGTCACACGTCCTCTTCAACCGAAGCACCACATTCACCACACTCTCCGTCCATGACCGGCTGCCCCAAATCCACGCCACCGGGGCCACCCAAACTTTTGGCACAATTCCAGCCCCCAGCACCTTTCAACAAATCCACTCCACTCCCCGAGTGCCTGCCGGTCTTTCAAAAGAGAAATGCGTCCGGACCCGTGCAATACTCGCCGCCAGAGTCATCCGTCAACCGTCCGTCCGTCATCCTAAAAATGGCCGAAAACTGCGCCAAGACAATCCCACTTGACGTTCACCTAATTCCCTTGAAACCGATCGTAAGTGGTGCACATATGAGAAAGCGCTTCCATCGCTTCGCCGCCGCCGCAACAGCGCATTGTGCGGCGAAAGTGAGCGACGTACCTCAGGGTAACCACTCCGAGCCACTTGAGGGTTCCTCTCTCCGTCGGCCTGTCTATCCAACTGTCTAACTGTCTGTCCGTCCGTTGCGTCCCCTCCACTTGTCCACCTGACGCCAATGCCGAATTTGTCGTGGAGTGCGGCGTACTCATGCGTGGCGACTGATTAATTGGCATCTGCTTATTAAAAATTCGCCACACAATCACCTCACAGCCATGGGCCCGATGGGCTACCCTGCCTGTTTCACCACTCCACCGCTCCGTCACGTTCCGTCGCATGTATGACGAAGCGCCCCCGGGTCAGAGCGATACCGAGTCTTAGGAGATCTTGTCACACAATGAGCCGCAACACTCGAGTTCTTGTGCGACAAAAGGTGTGCGTCACGATTCGCAACAAAATTCCGAGCGTCGCAAGTCACCCGCCGCTGCCGGGCGTCTGACGTAAGCGGTGTGCTTCGGCAGTGGTGACAATTTTCGCGGTGACATCCTTCACACACGAAAGTGGGTTAAAGACGCCCTCCCGTTCAAATGAATTCCTCTAGTGCGCGCACCCCTTCGGCGAAGAATAACAACGCTCGGATGCTAAGCGTTTTCTTTTGTGTCGCGGAGGTCTCAGTGCGCTCTCGATGGACACTTTGAAGCGTAAGCGACAGACGTTGAGATAATTAAAATGTCGTTAAGTGACAATCAATGCACTTGGGCTGGCGTTTGATTGTGGCCGTCAATGGCGTTTGATGTGAGCTCAAAAGGCGACGGGGAAGACGATTGCGACCTTGGCGCCGGCGTTAAGCTGCCGGGAGATAACAATGGACCGGTGTTGGGCAATGTGCGCTTCCGAGGACGGTTGGAGGAGGAGCAACATGTTTGAAAAGGGTTTTGTTTTGGCTTGGCGTTCAGCCTTGGGTTGAAGAATGACGAACATATTTTCAATGCACCCCAACCTTTTAAGCGTTGTGGTAGACACTGATGTCATGAACAGCCCCATTGTTTTTTTGGAAAGATTTTTAAGTCGCGGTTTGTTTTTTCTTTGATATGTATGAACTTTTGCATCAGCTACGAATATCTTTCTGTTCCAATTTCAAGATTTCTTGATCCATTAAAAAACGTTATTTTATTTCCTGCATTCTGGATACCCTCAGAATATGACCAAAGAGAATTTCCCCAGTTTGAAAGGAATGTTTTTCTTGTGTTAAGCTTAGTCCCATTTCTTAAGCCCATGGTGTAGCTTACCCGTAACCCAAATTAAAACTAACTTCCTCCCGGGGAAAGTGCTTCTCACGTTCAACCGCTGTCTCTGAAAATAAAATCCCTGATCACGCTCCCCCAATCAGTCATCCTAATTCGAAGGAACTTAGCCTTGCCCTACCCCAGCCTCAGCCTCGGGCTTTATTCAAGCCCACTTAATACCTCGCATCTATCAGCCCCAATTGATCTCTCCGGAATGCTCCAAGTTGACTGCTGGCAAACAACTCAATCTCCAGCCGTGATTGATCGCAAAGAGATCTGCAAATTCCAACGCTGCGCCACCGAGTATCTCTTAGTTCTGCTCGCCCCATTAAAATGATTAATTAATCTCAGATACAGATACGAGCTCCAGTGGCCCACCAGTGAGCTACTGTGCTTCAATTGTGCGAACCATGAATTGCACTTTACTAAGCGTGGCACGCTCCGTGGGCTGCCGGATGAACACAAAACACATCTGTTAAAGAGATACAAAAATCCATTAAACCACACCAACGCACCCAGGAGATAGATCATCTCAATCTCGCACTCGTGGTTTCGTTTATTTCGTTTTTCGGCAAAATATCAAAGCAATCCAAAAGATATTCGAAAATCCAATAAATTTGTCACTCTGAAGCTCGCTTACGCTCGGTTCAAAGTCAAGTAGCGCACCGTGGATGCGGATCCGATGCAATTAGTTCGCGGTCTTCGATTCGGCGTAGCTGTCAGAATGCGAAAAACATAATTTTTGTGTTTATCGTCGTGGGAAATTGGAACGAACGGATAGTCAGACGGACCCACTCGCAGCGGATATGTGAGTTTTGCCAGTCACTTTTCGTTTACGACTTTCTTGGGCGATTGGAGCCTCTCGATATTCGAGGCCATTGCCGACCTGGGAGAAGCGCGCCTCATTTCCCTTTCGCAGAATTTTATGTGGGGTTCGTCAACATGAACTGGATTTTGTCATTGACTTGGGGAGGTCTAAACAATCTCGTAGGAGGTCATCGAACATAGAGAAGACTCTGTAGAAGAAGGTTTCCACGACATAAAATGGTTCAAAGACATTCGGTACTGACACTCTAGATTTGAAGAGGTATTTTGTTCTGTGGTGCTTTCTACAACTTTGTACAACTTTGCCTCCGCCGTTTTGCAATAGATGGCTGTAGCAGTTAGTAGTAGTCGAAGTAAATAAATCGTAGATGTCATATCATAATCTAAGGTGTTTGTAAACATAACGCCGTCGAAATATTAGTCGATTTGTGTCTGCATCTTAAAGTTATTCTCGATTAAACATGTCAGCTTATGAGCCAAATTCTCATCATTTGCGGGAGGTTTTAATTTTCTGCTTTAATATTAAGAAATCTGCGGCTGATGCTCATCGAATGCTCAAATTAAATACCTATGGGGAGGCCGCTATTAGTCGAGAGTGGTTTCAACGCTTCAAAAACGGCGATTTTAACGTCGAAGACAGGCATGGCAGTGGAAGAGAGAAGGTTTTCGAAGATGCAGAATTGGAGGCATTACTTGATCAAGACACGTGTCAAACGCAAAACGAATCATAAATACAACCAGTTTATTACAATAGAGCTTCGAATTTAGGAAAAAATAGCGGAAGCAAAGTTGTACACCTAATAAATAAGATTGCGTTATCAATTTCCACAATGAGGGCTATCTAATCAGACCCACTGCCTCATATTCTTTGAATCAAAGTGAATTTATTCTGCTTGTGACGACTAACAAATAAATGAGTCGCAAAAATTCATTGACTCCTCTATCCAAACCCCCACACGCAAAAAGAACTTTCCCACCATCCAAAATGACCTTCAAGATGCGTGTTTGTCACAAGGAACCAATTTGCAATCATAAATCTCATTAATTGCCTCGAATGGGGTGTGCTTTTGATTTATTAGCTTCGTCTTTATTTCAACGTGAATCATCTCAAGAATTAATTTCTTTTCATCAATCAGATGGAAGCTTGTGGACTCCGTGGCGCAACGGTAGCGCGTCTGACTCCAGATCAGAAGGTTGCGTGTTCAAATCACGTCGGGGTCACATTTGTGTGTGTCGCGCTTTTTTTGTAGTTTTCCCAATTTGCATTACTCTTGTACTGTGACGTGTCGCGATGGGTGGGGAATTGGTGGTCGGGACGTTATGTATGCAGAGTTAAGAGGGAAATCGATTTTTTTTCAGGGCACAGGTTCAACTGTACTGTGCTGCTACATAATTCTAATATTTAATCAATTTTTTGCTGAAGAGGTACAAGAAAAGATTAGAAAGAAAAACAACTTTAAAATATTGACTAAAATGTATTTTTTTCTGTTCACAAAAGTTAATAAATACGTTCGCTTTAGAAATGAATTGATAACATGCAATTTAAGTGTTTAAATGTTTGCAATGGTTAACATTAAGCCGTAGTCTATGAAGAAAAAAATACTTCATACACTCAAAGAAAATAGCTTTATTTTTTACATTTTTGTCGTATGGGCGAAACTAGTGTGCGTATGAATAATTTCATCCTTTCATACCTGGTGCTGTTTGTGTACAACATGCATTTCATTTGCTGAAAATTCAAAAATTTTATCATAACTGCAGTGAGAGTGTCGTAAACTTATTTCAAAATCCGATTCCAGCCCATTTAAGTCTGCATCAAACGTCTGTTATGGTAATAAGAATTTTTAAGATATTATATTTGGTAAAGCGAAAAAAAAAAAAAAAATTTCCAGCGACTTAAATTAATTTTGGTCATGGAAGAGTTAATTAAACACTTGCTATAAAGCACATTAGCAAAGTTGTAGTAATATCTAAAAAAAAAAAAGATTAAAAGGCAAAGTATGAAGCTGTAAGTGATTTAATTGAGAACTTAGAAAAGAGAAAAAGGCGCTCAAAATTAAAGAAAATCAAAGAAGCGTTTCAGAAGTTCAGAGTACTAAAAGAGTAGTAAGACAAATTAAGAAACAAATGAATAATAGTAGGAAGTGCTTAGATAGCAGTAGAAGTAAAATGAACCCTCCACTACACGCACCATTTTTTATTTAATCGCAAACTTCTGTTTGACTTCAGTTATATTAAATTAGCTGCAGCCCACGACTTCGTTCCCTTGAATATTAGTTATTGCGGTTGGATAAATAATATTACCATGTTCTTTCTTGAGATTTAAGCTTACTGTGTACTAAATTTCATCAAAATTGAAATCGGTAGTTTAGCGTTAGAGGTGGACGGAAAAGGAGATTTACTTTAAAAACGATTATAACATAGCTGTGCTTCGAGATTTTATCACGTTTTGTCGAAAAGTCTACAAAAAATGGAAAGTTAGAACACGAATTGGGAGTGTTTGGTTAAAACTAGATCGTTATTTTCGTCAAGACTACGTTCCTCGCCGCCAATTTTATAGTCTAGCGAACTTTTTTTCTTCTCTACTTTGACTACATCTGGGTAGACTTTCCATATTAAGTCGTTAATGCTGGTTACTTTTTCACCTAAATCCCAATCAATTTCAATTTTGTTTTCAAACTGTGGTACTTTCCCGTCTCCTGTTAAAAGTAACTTTAAAGGAAAATATGAACTGCTTCCAACCAAACGTGCCTTCTATATTGGTAAATGTTTATAGATATAAAAAAAAACGTCCATAGTTGGGAAAGTTTTAACACTCCACAGTGGCAGTTGCGAGTTCCTAGTCATTACATTTGGTGGCGTAACAGCCCGTTAAGAGCCAGAGCCTAGCTTTTTCGCGCCTCCACTGTGTTGTGCGTGTTATAATTTGTGACACATGTGGAGGGGAACTACTGTTTAATGACGGTTCCGAACAGCGAAAGCTTTTTCATGAGAGAAGTACTCCAGGATGATTGTCAGTCGTTCGCTGGAGGTGGGGCCGACTTCCTAGTTGCTGTGGTTTAAACATAGTAGGCTACAGTGGCTGTCCATCCCATTATACGACAATTCTCATGTTTCACTATTTGTGTGTGTTTGGCCTGCATCTTTGTTATTAAGAATAAGAAGAAATCAAGATTTTGCGACGATTTGCGATTTTTACTGATCAATTTAAATTAATTATTTTTGTACCAAGAAGGCAATCCTATGTATTTATGACGCAAGCCAAATGCAGGACTGACACTAAAAGCAAACAGTCACAATTGTGTGTGTCAATCACGAACATTTTCATGAGAATTTCATGTCGTGGTATGAGCCCGTATGTCAGTAGTGAGAGTCGGAAAGCTACGAATCAAAATCAGCTGAAGGCCTAATTGTAGAATGGGGTAAGTACCTTGTGAAAAGGCCAACAAAATTAGTCGAATTCTACCCCAACCGGCTTGTGAAACGCTTTCAAAAACGTTTTCGCATATTCCCGCATGCAATTATTTCGAGATTTCCACGTTGATCCTGACATTTTTTTTCTTTTAAGATAAATACCTTTACAATGGAATGTTGAAGGAAGCCAACTTCCGCTACATTGTCTCTTCTGCAAAAAAAAAACAAAACAAAAACCTCTACCGTGAATAAATTCCATTCGCGAACGTGCAGCACCACTTGATGATCGGATTTTTTTTAGATTAATTACGGAGCTCAGCCTCAAATCAACGTCAAGGTCGTCAAATGACCTTCCCAATCCTCCGATTCAAGAAGTGCCGAATGCACATCGTGATCACTTTCAACGGTAGCTTTATTTGTTTGACTTAATTAATAAAAGCACTTGACGTTGATTAGTGAGCAGACGTGTTACAATTGCTTCACAGTCGCCTCGGGACGCGTTGAACAAAAGGAAGAGATCGGCTTTTGTCGGAGGTGAGACATTTCAATTAGATCTGGTAGGCAAAAGATCGGCTAAAGGATAGGACAATGCATTTAAGTTTAGTTAGACAAAAATGCTTTTTCAATTAACTTTTATATGATTCGAAAGCCAAAAACGCTGAAAATTTCAATGAAATAGCCAAAATACAGAAAAGTTTTGAATAAAAACATTCAATTCGGTTGCGACAATGGAACGTAATTGCTATAAGTCAGTTGCTCTTAAAATACGTGTTCCTACTTATGAGTTATTTAATTTTGTTAGATGTTATCGTCTGTTATGTTCAATTTAATAGCTGAGCTGAATAAAGCGTTTTACACCTAAACCTGGTTCAGAAATCATCGACTTCTGGGCTACATTTAAGAATCAGAATAAGCTTCCTGCCCACTGTTACTACTCTCGAATGTAATGACTGCAATGAATAGGTTTATTTATGGAAATTAATTGTGAAGATCTTTTACATAAACTATTCTACTTTTCGAAAACTTTTTGTCCCAAATCGTATTCCTGTCCCATTCACAGTGGTTTCCATTGGCTGGCGAGTAACCCAAAATCATCACTCGACACGACCCCAAAACGGATGTGGCGCAAGGTCTCCCACAGCGACCTTCCGCCAGAGTCGGACTTTTAGTTTCAATCTATGCCATAACCCCCGGCCTGAGTTCAATTCAAAGTTCACTCAACCACCGAAACCACCTAAGATGCAAACACTTCGCGGAGCACGAACCGCTCAACCGGCAGCGATCTCGACAAGAAAAAACATCGCCAAAAAAATCCCAGAAATGTTGCCAAAATTATGCAAAATGATTTGATTGGAGACCGAGTCGTGACCACATTGATGCTACCGCCAGAGTATTTCATCACATCACAACAACTCGCACCTGGCATCTAGGCACCTGGCCGTCAGCGCGCGCAAATCAAATCCATCACCCGCACACAAGTTGACACTAATGGATGCGTGCACCTCGGATACATTTTTTCACAGCGATTACTCACTCGAAATCTCTCGCAGATATGTAAATTCAACAAGCCACAAGTGGATTTCGATGCAAATCCAAGGTGAGATCAGCGTAACGAGGTGGAAGATGCCAGAGATGCAAGAGATTTTTATTTTTCTATTCGGATAAATACTTTGGGGCGATTAGGTGTATCTTCTTCCTCTCCAGCGCCGAGGGATCACCACTTACCCAGAAGTTCATTGACGGCACTGCGGCTGCAGCCGCACTTTCGCCGCGTTGGTAAAGACACAGCAGATACTCGTGTCCAATGACCCGCAAAAGTCGTAAATCGGGAACAGAAGCCCTGATTAGGTGGAGACAACGATCTCAGTACCAAAGACATCGAAATTATCGTGCGAATGTGGCACTGATTGTGCACGTTCCGCTTGGGTGAACTGAAACATTGCGACGAGCACACCCATGTGCTTGTAGAAGTGTGTCCGCGAGCCTTTGGGGTGGAGATGGCCAAAGCCACTTTTGGGCAAGCCCCTTCCGCATGTCTGGGGCACTTTGGTTCCTCTCGTCGTGCCTGAGCATCGAGTTCTAAGCAAATAAGTCGAAGCAACGACGTCTTAATTTGAGAGACTGCGTTGTTGGGGGCGAATTCATGTTGAAAACTTGAGTGGAGATTTTGTGTCAAGTGCTTGGCCTAAAAATGTGCGGCATTTGCGTCAGAGAGGCGCTTAGTCATTTGCAAGAATGTTTCTTGAGGATTTGTCTGGGTGTGAGTCAACTTTTTAGATTCATAACTTCCAAAAATACACTCTGTTCCTGCGCATACAGCGGTGAGGCTAATAAAATAGTGTCGTTCGACTGGACAGAGGATGTCGGAAAACTTGCTTTTGAGGCTCTTACTGAAGCTGGAGTCCTGATTTCTCAACTTCGATAAAATGATGAAGTTCGTGAGGAAGTCTGCCAATTTTACTTGATTCTACGATTAAATTAAGATACCGCTTTACTTTACCACAACTCAGGATATAATGGTATCCCTTATATTTTTTTCACACATTAATACCGATGAACAGATTTTGGTAATTTGATATGTCATGACAATCTGCATTTAAATTGTCGCACCATTGGTTTAAACTGAAGTTTTACGTAAAAGGTAGCAAGGTTAATGAGGTTAACACTGCCTCATTTATCATTTTATTCATCTTCATTTTCTTCTCCATTTCTTGAAAAATATTTAGAGACTGAGGTAGACAAGTTTCTTCGTCATTATATCTCCTTCGCTTAATTTTTTGTTTATTTACTTAGTCAAGATTCGAAGCGTTAGTCGGTCAATAATGGTGTGTTTAATGTGTCGGACGAAAAAATTTTTAAGTCCTGTTTAGCTTATAGTGCTTAGAGCTGAGTAAGACAGTTTTAAGTTAATTAAGCTAGTGTTAATCATATTTGTAAGGCATGTAAGGTTAAATTGGATTTAAAATAAAAATGCAATTAAAACGAACACGAAACGCTCTTCTTCGCTTAAGACACCCATTCCTTTCACAAATCTGAATGGTGGAGTATTCATGGTCATTACTTGGATTAGCACATTCACCAGTGGTTGAGTATGGTTTTTAATTCCTCTGCAGACCTTAGCGACATTGAAATTGAAAGCATGCTGAGTCAAGGCTTGAAAATTATTTAGCATCCACGCCTACGCCCACAAACATCATGAGGAAGGATAAACTTTTAGTTGCAAAGATTTTTTGAAAAGATCCCCAAAATGTACACCTCTTCCATCCAAAACTGAAAATAAGTTGATTTTATTTGGCCAATCCAACCCAATTGAAGCACTTACAACACACATCTTCACTCACAGCCCCAACCCAAACAAACACCCGCCTCGTCCAAGTGCTCCGAAGCCTCCAAATCTCCCCAAACAATGGGCGTCTAATGGCGAGACTGTTTTCCCATCCGAATTGGGTTAGAAACACATCTTCAGACACATCTTTGGACACCCCAGCCGACGACGCTCCTCCATGAGAAGCCCAATTGCCTTTCATTTCACCGTACGGCACCACAGCGCGTCACACGTCCGACAAAAAACAAACCTTAAATCCGTTCCACTCACTGCAACCGATGATTACTCATCGCCCAAGGCGCACCGGACTCCGTGAATCTCAACCGTCGTCGTCGTCGGATTACTTACCCACCCAGAAAAATCAACACGTGCACCTTGTGGAGCACAGAGTACGGGGCACGGGACACGGGACACAGTGCACGGAGCACCACCGGGTCTCGGCAGGTCTCCTCTTCCTCTTCTGTCTGCATGCACTGTCTGCCTCATAACGAGGCCGTGTGATGTAATTGGGCTGCTTTTTCGAGTGGCACACATCCCCGACACACTTTGTTGCGTAATCCAAAAGATTCTTTGCATTTTTGTTTTCTTTTTCATGTGTATCTTTTTCCACTCCTAACCCATATCCGCATTTGAAGTGCAACAATCTGCGAATCTGCGAATTTAGGGATCCGCCAGGTGCTACTGCTGCTGATGCATCGAATCGTGGCTCTTCTTCGGTTCGTTGCGAGCGGATCCGCTCTTGCGTCGCCGGCCAGTTATCAGACGAACTAATTTGCTTACGAATGTGGCGCATTCCGTCGCGTCGCCGAATCTCACCTCAGTTCGAGTAGAAAAGCGCGAGACATGCGGTCTGCTGCGAGGAGATTCGCTGCTGTTGCGATTGATCGGAAGTCGTTGTGGGGTTTGGGTCAATTGGGAGATGGTGCGGTAGGAGTGTGCAACTTTGAGACTTGAGCGGCAATGTTTGATGGCGTTTCGTCGTTTTCTTGTTGCAGATTCGCATTTTAGACGTGCAACGTGGGCTCAGCTGTTTCGTCATAACCTCACTTTCGAGTGGATGGATGTCGAATGAGAAATTGTTTTCGTATTTCGGGCTTAGCTGCAATTGTAAGTCTTTACGATGGACAATGTGGATTGTAACCTACCATAAATGCCAACGACGAGGCTCAATTCTGCAGATTTTAAGTGAAGATGCTATTTGCTACTTTATTGAGCACTTGCTCGCAGTAATGTCGTCTTCTTAGTTGATGGCGAATGATAGAGCATATATAATTTTTCCAGGTCAGGATCAATGAACACCAATTTCAGGAGCAGCTGGATGTGACGTCAATCAAAAGATTCTGCAGGAAAATGCAGAAAATACTGAACGCATTTGGAAAGAAGAATGCCAATCGCGGCTTAGTGTTAAAGTGTTTCAAGAATGAGGAGCGTTAAAGACTTGTGTCTGAAAACAAGTTCTCAACACCATTCGAACGAGGAACAATATCGGCATTATACACCTACTTTTTAAGAGCACTTTCTTTTGCCAAACAAGATAAAAATGAAATATCTGCTGGCTGATGAAAAATATGTTTAGATTTTTAATTAGTCTCATTTTTAACATGAGTATTCAAGGCATCAATTTTCGATTATCTGTTAAGTCAAAAATGTATTCATTATTTCCAAGATTCTGCAAAATTTTCAATATATTACCAAGATATAAATAGGCTCAATAACTTAACCTCATTTGCCTCGCCTTTGATTATTCGTTTTTTTTTTCTGCAAAGGACATGAATGATTCATTAATACTGTTATGATATAGTTATGATACATAAATACAAATTTGGAAGTGGACAGCCGTCTAGCAATAAATCATCGTTGACCCAAAGTTAGCCTGATAATCGATTAATGATTATTTAATCATAAACAGATTGAAAATAATTAAAACTATTAATTATAATCACTAACCTTTAATTTGATTATTTGATTGACTGTGTTCAAATTGAGCGCATAATAAAAAAAACTAACAAAACATTTAAATAAGAGGATTCTACGCCCAAATTATTTATTGTTTATGCTTTTAATCGTTTTAGGGGAAATCTACTGTAGTCTTTTGTGAGGAAATAGTTTATTTTTCTGCATAACATCATGCAGACATCAAAATTAGCTCGAGTTAGAGGGAGTTCGTCTAAGAGGATGGTTTTTGTATGGAAAATTGAGAAGAGCAATGCCAAAATATATCGAAAAAATTCGAGTTAGAGGCAGTTCGACTTAGAGGGATTCGGCTGTAATACCAAACATTTTGAATTTTGTCAAGTTAAAGGTGGTTTTACTTTAAGATTTATAGAAAAATAGTTTGTTGGTTTAGATTAGTTTCCAAACATAGCATGGTTTGATAGAATTTTCCTTAGATCCGGTATCTGACATGAATCTTAACAGTTATCCGTCCTCGCCTCCAAGTTATAATAAGGAAGAGAAAAGCTAGCTAATCTAAAAGTGTGAGGTTCCGCAGTTTATTAAATAAAAATATAAATAGCTAATCTAAAAGTGTGAGGTTCCGCAGTTTATTAAATATTGCACGGCTCTTGTCAGTTTCGGGTTCGATATAATCTATGAGAGCTTGTTCTGGGTACGCGGTAGAATCGTCTTTCATTTCTAGTATTAATATGAAAAGTTCTTTGTGCTCTATTAGAAACATGCTAAAGTATTTGCGCCTTTTTGGGCTTGATGCTGGGGATACATTAGTTTAGGTTTTAGAATTAAAGTACGGCACTCTTGTTTTGGTGGGCTTAGAGGAAATTACCTTTACTAAGGCAGTGGCTATTGGTAAGAAGCGATTTTTTAACGCGGCGTCATCTATTGAGCATAACCGCCCGCTTGTGTGCACCGCTCAATTGATTTGTGAGTATCGAATGATGCTTAAACGTTCCGTCCCGTCACCGTCGCGTCAAAAGCTTTTCGGATAGTCTTAAGATTTCTGTTTCTAGTCTGCATTTTTACTTTACCTTATCGATACTTAAGTACTAGGTAGGTCAAGCTCATTCACAATTTACTGAAATTGCTCATTCGCGATTCTTCCCTGCTGCGATTCAATGCCTCGAATTTGCTGAAATTGTAAACTATAAACCGTAATTATATTATATATCAAAATGACTGAATGGCAATGGTAATTTAGTCTAAAAATCTCCAATAATATTTCATGTACAAAAAATACTTAAAGTCCTTTAGCCAGATGAACAAAGTAATTGCATAATAAAAAAAAAGTTACTGAGCCCACTCAACGAGTACACCACCTGAAAGTCGACGTATTTTTCTCTCTATAACGGCTCTATTGGCGTTCTTGTCTACGCTTTAAATAGACGCATAAGCAGCTTCTCCTTCCGATAATCGGTAGTCTACAAACGAATGCTCAGCGACCATTTTGCGGTAGGTGTACAATTAAAACAAATTCCTTGCCAATGCCAAACCAATATAATCGGATATGTATGATTACATCAAATTACAAAATCTGCCGCTGTAGGTCAACAGGAGTGCCCCCCAATCGGATTGTGACACCATCCAAGAAAGTAAGCCACCAGGAGAAGAAACATCTGCGTGTCATGCTGCCAGTCAGCCATCCGGTGCTCATAGCGCTCCCATTCACCCGCTCCAGCACTCATATTGGCCCGTAATTCACTTTCTCTCGTCTTCATTTTTACATAAACCACGTACGTTCCTCAACAATGCTACTTCTGCTGCCCACACAGCCTTCAAAATTTCTTATGTTGTTATTTTTTTGTTCTTCAAAGTGGTCTTCACTGTAACCGCAGCCACACGTCCAACGATGACGACGGACGATACAATTCCCAATTCGATCGAGTCCGATAAAACTACAAAAAATTAAATACTTTTACCAATCGCCCCAATCGCCAAATGCCAGTCACACGCTTAGCCTGGTCGAGGGACAAAATTGAGACTTTGCGAAGGAGAAGTCAATCATCCGAAAAAGGAGGGGAGCGTGAAGTTATTTTTGGTTTTCTGGAACAAAGGTACTCGAGTAAATCGATTTTTTTTTTTCATTTCATTTTTCTAATTTTAATGGTTTCCATCTCGAACTGATTGCGAATGTGAAATTTAATTGATCGAGTGGAGGTGGAGGAGAGGCGAAAAGAAAAATGAAACCATTGCGAATTCAGTTCAATAAAATGAAAAAAAAGTGTGTGTATCTTTCGGATGATGACAAATTGCTAATAAATCGATAGATTGAAGGCAGCGTCAAGTGCACCTGTGCGTGTCTGGGAAGGCAGAGCAGCAGAGTGGCAGAGTGGACACTCTTGCGGTGTCTTAGTGGCCGGGGCAAATATTTGAAGACAGATCCAGTCGAGAGGCTGATTTAAACGAACGAACGCACTCTGGGTAATTGGCGTTTCCAAGGGCGGCGGGCTTGAGTTATCTAACTGAGGGAGAAGTACGCGAGATGCGAACATGCGTTCGATTGGTGAGTGGCGGAGAATTTCCTCTTAGACGATGCCGACAATGGGTAATTTGGTGAATGTGGGCCAGTTGTCAGTCAGTAACTTTCGTCTTCTAGTGAGACCGCTTCTTGATGGTTTGCACTTGGAAGTCTCCAAACTTGGGCTGACTTTCATCTAGACTTCATATCAGCGATTCCTGATATAATCCTCTGTCATAAAACAACGTGTGGGAGACAGGATGCGGCTGGTGTGCCTAAAATGAGAACCTCATATCAGATAGGTTTTTTTCTGGCCAACAAGCCCGTATCAAGCACGTGGTTGTTTTTACATGATAGTGTTAGTACCATAGTTTCCTTCAAATGTCCTTTTAATTAGCTTACTACATATGCCGACCCATCTAGAGCTGTTGTCAAAATCATGAGTGCAGCGTTTAAATCCTAGTTAAGGAAGGGGGCACAATATATCGCAGTACAAGTGGCTCAATGGCAGTCTCAAATTCCTTCAATTAATTTAATCAATTTTATGTTTGAGGTTAAAAAGACTATAATCGTTTCTTTGGTCCAGACCTTTTTTGTCGCTGATTTTGTACGACGAAGTTCATCCTCGTGATCAGAGACTTGTTTAAATTGCACCTTTTTAAAATGTAATAAATTTTAAAAATTTAAATTTAAATTTGACTTCTCCTATTTCAAAATCCTAAAATTTATCTGAAGGCACTGTTCCCCAAAACCCAATTCCTAGCTACAGGAAATAGCCTACACGCCGGTTCCTTCTTCCTGTGGTCCTCACTCAAACATAAAGTTCAACCAAGGCAATAAAAAAACAGATGAGTCGATGAAATCCCCATCATTAAGTTGATTTCAAGTTAATTGCAACCGCATGAGTCCACATCCTGTTGGCACACTTCTCAGCCAATAAAAGCCACGATCCACGATCCAGATGGCGACACCATTCCGTCCCGTCTCTGCAGGTTGTTTCTTTTTTGTTTTCCTTTTCTTTTGCCACTGTGAGCTACCGACTTGGTTGCAATTGAAATTCACTCAGTTTATTACCATTTCGCTGGGAATCCGCCTTCCATTCGCATTTACATCGCTTACCTGAGCGTCAAATGCGAACTGCGAGCAAGTTGCGAACTGCTAACAAGAAAATAATTTGCTCGAGCAGAAGAGGCATTAATCTCGGCGTGGTGGCGAGATGGCGGCTCGGCATGCGAATTGTACATTTGTTCATTACTTTGCATTTATTTGTAATTTTTATTGTTTTTTCTTCTTTTTTTTTTTTGTTTTGTTATCTTTCGTTGAGAGGACGCTTACGAGTGATTTAGTGGCTGGGAATTTTGTCGGCTTCAGACTGAAGAGGAGGTGAATTTATTGGTTCAGGAGAAGGCTGGAATTCTGGTATTCGAATGTAGTGAAGAGTGATCCTCGTGATGAGCCCGTGGGAAAATGTTAACCGGAAGACATTGGCTGTCGTTAGGTCACCAAGCATTTAAATCTCGGAAGTAATCGTACGACTCTGGCAGATCCCTGCCGACCGATTCATATTACTTTCTATATGAGGACGAAGATAACTCAAAACTCAATAAATGGATGAGAAATACTCCATTTCCTCTTCCTCTATTTCGATCATTCAGTGTTCAGTGATTGGGAGAATGTACGATTTTCAATCGTAGTTTAAAGTAAGATATGCACCCCAATCATACAGAACCATGATCTAGTTTTTTATCCTTCGACGAAGACTTTTGACCGAAAATAATATATGGCAACAAGATCTTGATCCATGCCATACAGAAAATAATAGCAACGCTCTAAATTTAGCTTGAGCTTGTCTTGATCTTTCAATCCCATAACGAATTTTGTAGGTCATTATTAAGGTCTGGCTCTCGAAAAAGGATTATAGTCAGAAGAAGAATAAGTAGTTTTTAAGGTATGGTGAAGAAACCAAGGAATTAAAAAAAAATAGGGAAACCTAATCCTGATGGATAGTTTTCGAATCTAGCCCACCACAAACAATTTTCATGGTCCCAACTCTAGCGAATGTCTGGCAATCCTCCTGGAGTACTTCTGTCATTGAAAGCATTTGCAACATCCCGTTCGGAGCCGGCATTAAACAGTAGATCCCCTCCAAATTTGTCAAATTATAACGCGCACAGCACAATGGAGACACTAGAAGCTAGGCTCTGGCTCTCAGTGGGCTGTAACGCAACCCAATTACATTAGTATTTTAAATAGTCAACAAGTTAAAGAACCTCTTTAAGACAACGGCTGACTGCCCATGTTAGTTTGCACAGTACTGTAATTCATTTTCTCTCGCATGCTGCGGGCTTTAGCAAGCAAACCATCTACCTCAACTTTTATTCATGGGCATTTAAATCCTATTCACGACTCGGATAACTATGGCATATGGCATGGCATTTCTAGCCGATTGGCAGGTGCACAAGATTTTGAAATTTTAGAGACTTGATCTAAAAGACACTTCCCATTTTCGGAAAGCTACGCGAAAAACTCCTAGAACCTGACAAGGAATTTGACTAAATTATTAGTACAGGCTTTCTGATTTTGGACACAAGCTTAAGCAGCTGTCAATGTCACGACAAATCTGATTTCTTTGAAAACAAAAAATAAAAGACCTATTATATTATAAGAACTCCTACAAATTACTAGCGAAAATTTAGCGCCAAAACAATATCTGGTAAAGACAACAGGAAACCGTTTTTCCTAAAAGGATGCGGATTAGATTTGACTTTAGAAAATGCTTGAGAGTACAGGAACGACCTCCTAAAAAGTTCTGGGCATGGTAAAATGTCAATTTACAAAAAAAACTAAGTTTGCAGGAAGTAGTTGGAACCTGGTAGATATATAGTGAACCTAAAAACTGGGACACTAATCATAGCCACATTCATTTTGCAATATTTCGATATTGTTAAGACATTATAGTTGACTGACTTTTACCGTCCAGGTTGGGCAAAATGTAAGTTTCTTTTATCCATCAGAGATTCGATTACACATTATTGCAATTTTTTTTTTTTTTGACCGAGAAAAATCTGCGGTTCAATACCAATCGCTTGATATTAAACCATTCAACTTAAGTTTAGATAACCGTCAACCCTCTAATCACCTTTAACACTTTATCACCTAAAATCTTTCGGTCATCTTGAATCCGTTGACCACTTTAAATCATTCGATAATCTTAAGCTCTTCGACCACCTTCAACCGTTTCAACTGACCAACCTAATCAGATCTAAATAATAAAAAGTTCCTCTCACTTTAGACACAGTTCACCGCCCACAAGGAACTTCCGCTCTGCAAATCCATTTGTCATGAAAGTCTGCACTTCAAATTCGAATGCTTATCGAATGTGACAACGGCACATAATTTTCTTTTTGAAAATGAAAAGTTTCACATCATTTACGGTTTAATTGCCGCCACCATAAGTCAACAACAAAATAGTACTCAATGAGCGTGTATATATTTTTTTTTTTTCTAATCCCCAAAAATTTCAGCCGCTCATTGGCAAACGCGCTTCGCTCTGCAATTTCTATACCCACACGCGTATTAAAAATAGAAAAAAAAAACTTTCACAACTGAAAATAATTGGCAACAATGAAGGCGTCGTCGCACACCTACTTTTTTTTTTTTTTTAATTTTTCTTCACTTTAATCATCCGCACTTACGCAAGGCATTACAAATTCCCAAAACAATTCTCAATAAGTCTGCCATAACGAATATGATTAAAGTCTGTCGTCTGTGGTTTGTCGTTTGTCATTTGTCGCCTATCGCGCACATCGGATTGACAAATCGAACTAATTTGTCCGACAGTGTTGGAATTAATGTATGACACCCGTTAGGCGGGCACATGCAGGTGACAGCGGTAATGTGGAGGTAACTTATGCAATTGAGGTTGTGATTTGGGTGGCCTTAATTTGTTACACGGTGGGCTTTTGGTTATAACAAGAGAGCCCAATAAATTGTTGCTATGTTCGCTTAAACGATAATTCAAGTT
The DNA here is from genome assembly GCA_905187475.1 of Syritta pipiens. Lineage (NCBI taxonomy): Eukaryota > Metazoa > Arthropoda > Insecta > Diptera > Syrphidae > Syritta > Syritta pipiens. Next base: position 71,064,658 of record LR994571.1, read on the forward strand.
AAAGGATATTCACAGGAAGCAGAATTGGTGAACATGAGTTCTGAAAATAAATAATTTTTAGTAACATCATTTGGTACTAGAAATTGTGTGTTGTTTATGTGCACAGACACATACAATTGTAGCGATTTGTACGTGTTACTGGCCAATAGGAGATCATGCAGCTAGACTGAGAATCCCTCATCATACATACTGCCGTAGTTGCAATAATTCAGCACATCCAGAATAATTGACATACTTCTTCAGAAGCAAGGCAACGGATTTAAGGCAATCCCATTCCTGAGTCTCTCGGCGATATTTCCAAAAGAATCTTAATTTCGTTTTAACTTCATTTTAGCGGTTATCATTTGAGACCTCAAACTGTTTTAGAGGTCTATTTGCAACCGTCAAACATTGCCCAAGCTCAACATTCATGTGATCTTTTCAACCGTTGAAGCACCGTCTAAACTTTTAATCCATCAAGAGAATAACCAGATTGGAATAAAAATGAATAAATTAACTTTGTGTAGCTATATACCTATATCCCAGTAATTTAACCCCGCTCTCTGTTATTCTAAAAAAAAAATCACTTAAAATTGAATGGTCGTCTTTTGCTTGATTATCGTATGTGAGGCTTCTATTATAGCCTGTTCATAAATTCTTATCCCAAAACAAATACTCAAGTAGTTTTACTCAAGTTTGCAGTTTCTTATGTACCTTAAGCCTTAAGTTTTCAAGCAATGCTGTTCTTCCTGCTAGGCTCTCGAAAACAAAGATCCAAAATATAATCAATTCTTTTCAAAATCGAAATTACTCCAAGAACTTTACATTTCGCAACTTCGTCTTGTTAAGCTTTATCTCCATTACACATCTGATGGCCATGGCAGTGATCACCTTTATGCCAAGTAAACTACTTTTGAATTATCATTGAACTTATTACTATAGTCCTTACAATACGTCCTTGATCTCTAAAATCAGAGTTGAGAAGAGGGTAAAATACCACCTGTACCACCTTCGAACGCACAAAAAAACAACCGATTTTCCCACAGAAATTCACATTTTTCTTCTCTTAATCTGGAAGTCCTGCTCCTCCGTTTCCTCCATTAACTATTTTTACATCCTTCACAACCTTAAGACCTCCACAAATCACTGACCTCCAGCCCTGTTCGCCATACCAAAGACGCTAAATAGTCATTCCATCACCCCACACCGCAAGGTCAACGCGCCTCCTGCACCACAATTCCACAGTCATACACCCAACCAGATGCAACCAGCCACACTCCGATAACGTTATATAACCACCTGACTTCGTTCCTCATGTGTGATTTACCTTCGATTAAACAAAGCTACAAGAGAAAAACCCACAAAAACCTCAAAATCTCATTACCGCTACATAGACTACGCTTCTTTTTAATTCGAACTGCAATTAAAGTGATTTTCGAGCGCGCGCCGATGTCGGGGATGTGCTGAGGCTCCACAAACAGGGTGGCGAAGGAGTGGAAGAGTGGAGGAGCTATAACTCCACTTGTCTTGATCGTCTCTGTCTGCGCCTAACTGCCGTTTACTTTTTGTTTTTGTGCCTAAGCATCCGAAAGGAATGTTCAGAGCGTGTCATGAAGCAATCGATAATGTGGAACGCACGTGTTATAAGACATTAAGACCCAAATACGAGTCAAAGAGGCAACAAATTTTCCTAGGGCCACAGCGGTGCAGGTAGCACAATGATACATCCTTCTGAAAATCATCATCATCATCATCATCGTCTGCGTTTGCCTTTGCTTGCCGACATGATGCGCTAAATTTGAATAGCAGACTAGTGCGCATCTACATCCACATAGCCGCCGTCATCGTCGTCGTCGCCGCCGTCAATATCCGAACTTCACGACCATGTCAAATGGAGCCGAGCAAAGCTCACACGCTCGCAGCGAATGCTTCCTTCAGTGTAAATTACAAATAAGTGCGCCTATTCCATTTTCCTAATGGATGCCTAGAGGAGGAGTGGGCAGTGGTATCAACGCACAGTGGGTTCATGCGGAAGGATCCGAGCAACCTACGGCAGTCTTCACTCAACTCCATCAACGAATCGCCTCTTACAGCCCCACTGTGCCGGTCTAGGCGCCCAGGAGTTGCGCTCTCGAACTGCATCATCATTGAGTAATGACACATCCTCAAGCTGATGATTATGATGCTGTTGTTGTGTTAAAAATGAACCAACCTCTGAACTCGGCAATTTTATTTATGACTCCTGAGCCGAAGACTCCATGACGAAATCTGAATTCCATTCATGAGAGGAGGCTCTCACTCCCTCTCGCCGATCGCGATGACTGACGTCACAGAGCTCTAATTCGAGAACTGGTGGCACGAAGCACTTTATCTGCGCCGCTGTAGCCTAATTTCTTTCCTCCAAATACCTCCAACGTGTCCTGGTCATGATGGCGCTTGGTAATTGCTCGAAAATTAACAAGCAGTGTGTGAGTTTTGATGAATTGGTTGCATAAGTTTTGTCATCTTCCATCGCCGGAGCTCTGCACAAGTGCTTCAGATGCGAAGGGAAAGCGCTATCGACATGTGGACGAGATGAGAAGAGAAGAAACAAAAACACCGAAGGAGAGAGAAAGAATACAAAAAAAAGCGAAAGTACCTGAACAATTTGGTTCGATAAGGCACATGGATGGAGCTGGAATTTCGGTGCTGTTGTTGCGTAGGCTTCGGTTGGGCATGAAGAAGGAAGCCAAGTGTCTGAACCACGACTCTGATTGAAAGTTATGTGGAAGCAAAGTGATTTTTATGAGAATTGGTCGATTGTTGAGATATTTATCGGGTATGGATAGTTAAACGACGTGTGGTGGTTCTGCATCGGTGGATGGCAATCAGATTTGTTTTGAAATCATGTCACCGATCAGGTGGAGATGAAGTTGAACACTATGCTGTAACCGGGGAGAATAAGGACAGAAAGGTAAGTATCAGATGGTAAACAACTACTCATAACTCATTATTATCGATTACATTCACCTTTAAGCCGCATTTCCTGTACAACATTTCGGTAGCGTTTTACGTTTGTCGGGTTTAATCGCTTTGGTTGTAGCAGAACACACGCGTCACAGACTGGAATGGTGGGCCATCTAGTGGTTGAAATCGTGGATTATTTTGACACCAACTGCTGCTTTCCGCTCGAAATCTTGACAGAATGAGCCGCCTTACGCTTAAGCAACGTTGGAAAATATTGACCATTTATTTCCAAAGTGATTGCTGTGTATCAAACAGTCAGTTTTTTTTAAAGAGGTTTTGCCCGAAATACGCTTGCTGTACGCAAGTTTGTGCAAAAAGTTTGTGAGACTATCATCATCAGTTGACAACACTCATTGTCCCGTTCTTCATACGGAGAGCACGGACAATGATGTGGCCCTCGGTGTAAGATTCACTTCGCGCACATTAACTCGCCATCGATTTCAACATCTCGACATTTCACGCACTAGACTGAGAAAAATTCTGCACAAAGACCTGTTCAAAAAATAAGGTAAATTTTCGAATTTCGCGGGCTACGTGTAATACATTCGATTATCCATTTTTTTTTTTATATTGGTACACTTGTCTCGAACATGTGCTTACAGTTTCAGCTATATAGCACATTCATTTTGTTTGTGAGAGGCATAAAATTTAGACATGTTTTGCGTGTTCATTTATCCTGCTCTCGAAAAAAATGGATTAAAGAATTTGCATTCAATTTTGTGTGCCAAATGAAATTAAGTGCTCAAAAACACTTGAAATGTTGACAGTGGCATACTGTGGGTGTATTCTGAGTCAAAAGAATGTTTACAAATGGTAACGGCTTTTCAAAGAAGGTGGAGAAGATGTGAATGACGACGCTCGCTCTGGACACCCCATCACATCAACAACCGATGCAAATGTTGAGAAAGTGAAGAAAATTGTTATGGAGAATCGTCGAATCACTATTAGAGAAGTTGCTAAAGATGTCGGTATATCGGTCGGCTCATATCATGCGATTTTTTTCGGAAATTTTGGGCATGAAGCGTATGGCAGCGAAGTTCGTTCCAAAATTGCTGAATTTGGTAATGCCTCAGCCACCGTATTCATTTGGCCCCCTGCGACTTTTTCCTGTTCCCAAGATTGAAGACACCCATGAAAGGGTGGCGATATGCGGCGATTGAGGAGATACAAAGCAAAACCAAAAAGTACATATCAGAACTGCTTCGAGGATTAGAAAAAAAGATTAGAAATCTTCCAGACAAATCGCCAACATTTTAAAAATAAGCGACATATCGGTAGCAAGGATAAAAAAAAAGCCAGCAACTTTCACGGAAAACATAAAAACAAGGATACACGGCCGAAAAAAAGTAGGAAGAGAAAAGCATGGCACATTGAGTGGCTTTTTAAGTCGAATGCAAATTTCGATCGCAAGGGCGGCATTCAACCACTACACTAAACAGGCGGTGTTTGTACTCCCCGTAGGGCTCTAAATGAGATAGATTTCAAAGCCTGAAAAAATAAGAAGAAACCAGCTTTATCGATCAAAAATATTTCTCTACCAGAAGCAGTTTTGGAAAGAAACAAGTATTAGAATGAAAATAATATTAAAGGAAAAGAAATATGAAACTTATGAATCTTATCTATTTTAGGGTATGGTCTTAATCGGTTTTGGGTCTTGTAGTGTAGTAAGACCAAAATTAACCGCATTTAGTCTAATCAGCGTTCTAGTACTAAGACTAACACCCTAGGCTATCTGAAACCATAGCACGTAAAGCAAACTGTGAAACACCGAAGTAATAATTAAATCATTTGAGGATATATTACGGCAAATAGTGTTGGCCCAATAGTAGAAAGTGATGGTATTATGACGAAGGAACAGTACTCTAGAATTCTACTACAACCTTTGCCAGCTACTGTGGATATGATGGCAATGGTAAAAGGTCAGATCATTTTTGCACATGATATTGATCTAAACCGTGAACCGTGAATGAATGATTTATGCCAACAATTCAAAAATGATTTAAGCGCATAAGGACATTTATCTAAGTAATCCGTAACAGTTGGCTCATATGTGATGATTTCGAGAAACTCCATTTTTTTTTTTTGACATAAATTCTCACCACAAACAATTTTCACGGCACCACCTCCAGCGAACGACCGACAATGCTCCTAGAGTACTTCTGATACGGAAAGTTTTCACAATTCGCCGTTCGACACCGGCCTTAAGCCGTAGGCCCTCTCCACATATGTCAAATTATAACGCGCACAACAGTATCTGGAAGCGCGAAAAAAGTAGACTCTGGCCCATCCGCGGGCTGTTACGTCGCCAATTATTATTAAAAATTATAGGACTTGCAAGTGATTAAAACGACTGTGACCAATAGTCAATTATAAAGTCATTTAACTTGCAGCCAATTAACTAGCTTAAAAAAGCTAGCATCTGGCCCTCTCCGGGCTATAACGCCCATTACAACCCTTGGATTTTCCGACAGTGACTATAGTTCCTAACAGTGAGTCCAAAGACTCATGGAAAAAGGTATTTTTGATTAATTGATTGCTATCTTGCAAGTGACTACAGTTTTCCACAACTCTTTTCAAAAGAATGCAATTTGCTATTATTACTTTGATGTAATTTTCAGTCAATTTTACACTGTCTTTTTCCGACTCCTTTAAATACAGCACATGTCCAACTTGAAATGAGGTCAGTAATTTTTATGTAGATAAAAAAATGTTCCGCCTTTTCATTGAAGCAATAAAATTCGTTTAGTTTCAATAGTCAACCATTACCAACGAACCACACAGTATCAAGAAAATGCTTGCAATTATTTTCAATAACCTAAAACTTATGGCACCGCAAGCTTAAAAAAAACTTCCAATTACCCGATGATTGATAACTTTCTTAGCCTAAATCAACAAGTTTATTGCAAGCGTCATAGCCGGAAAAGTCTGCCGTTATTAAGACGTAATGTTTCAACCTTCCGGCTAACTTGAGATTGCTTCTTTCCATCATGAACTTATGTGCGCTACATAGCCGTGGTAAATGGGTGTCTCCAAGACTTCATGGTTGTTCGATTTCGCTAAAATTGGTTTTCGTGAGAGAAGCATAACCGAACCTTGTAGTTGCGTCTACCTCTTCAAGCGGAAGAAACCGAAATTCGCTTCAAGTGACCACACCAGACATCAACTCTCTTCCATATAAAAAAATGAAACACACAAACAACTTTCCATCATACGTTTGAATCTTAAATTTACGAATGTTGTAAATTTAATTGTATTTTATTGAACATAATTCAGCAACAAATGCAGTAAACTGTTCACGGCAACTATTAAATTAAGATCCTTATTAATCGAATAAAAAAGAAATATAAATAAATGTTATAAAAAAAATTAATTATTAATTAAAATAAAACAAACAACGCACTTTTTTTTAGACAATTATTCAGTCGTCGAGATGCACATGTAGAGTGGATGATGGATACAAATTTGCATCCTTCAGGGTTTGCATGTCGCTATCCTCGTTGAGATCGACTACTTTCCGAGGGAATGGCGAGATCAATTTGAATTTCTCTTTCACCATTGGAAAATGTTCAGAAATATATAATTGAAGTGCGCGTAGCTTAGTATCTGATGGCCATTTTATAGTGACACTCTCATCGACGCCTGCATTGACCAAACGTATCTTTAGTGTTGTTATTTCATCTAAACAATGGGACAATGACATTTGGTTTTACAAAGTATTGGCTAATGTTTGCGAATTGTTTAGTTACCTGTGCAACTACCTAGGTATGCGGTATGAAGCTTTGTTGTGACTGGTTGCTGCTCCTGACCGTTTTCATTGGCAGCGGGCTCCTTTTTGGGTGTTTTATTTGGCTCAGCAGGAACATTTTGTACATCGTCATCGCTGTCGGATATTTCGTGGAAAACATCCTCGTTATCATCATCCGAGAGTCTTGGCTTTTTGTTTGAATGATCTCCACAACCATTCTCACGTAGAGAATTGCGAACAGCAATCATTATTTGCTCTTCTTCGGTTAACTCGGTGGCTATATCGACGGGGAGGGTACGTTTTCTACGATTATCTAAATCAGATGCTGATTCTTCGGATGCGGTTTGCGTAAATGATTTTTTTGATGTTGATGGACCTGCCTTTGAGCTGCCACTTTGGAAGAATGACTAAAAAAAATAATCGAGAGTGAGGAATTAAATGAACGTGAAACGTACGTTGTGTTGCGTACCTCTGATATATTATCATGAAGAAAAGTTTGTAGGGAGTCTAAAATACTTATGGAGTTGGGCCGATCGCTTTTCCACAACTCTTCACCAGTTCTAGGATCGATTATACAAATGTATGGAGTTTGATTGCAGTGGTAGAATGTAGAAAATCGGGTACCCTCCGATGTATCAGAAGAAACCTACAAAGAAAAATTTTATAACAAATGTGTCAAAATGTGTTTTAAATGTGTTTTAGAAATATTTGTTGTGTTTCTCCTAGACCAGACAATAGACCTTTTTTACGATTATCACAGTAATTATTCGCTTCCACGCATAATCTCAAACAGGCAAAAGAGTGACTGTAAACAAATGCAAATGATTTCCAATTTATTGTTTGTAAACAAATGCAAATTAGCAAGGCTTATCTCTCTGTCATCTCCCATTTCTATCCTCGGTTCACGGCGACTTAATATGCTATAAGCTGTAATGAGACTTTACAGCCTTAACACAATAGGAATAACTAAAAGACATTGCTGACATATTACAACGAATGCAGAAAATTAATAAAAAGCTACACTTTAGAATGTCTTTATGTGTACAAGCACTGATAGTAGACTAGATTGTATAGATCTCGGTTATATTAAAAGAACAAGAAAAGGACGCTTAATTCGTTTTCAAAATGAAAAACATTTTATTCCCCAAAACTCAGTCAGTAAATTTCTTAAGCAAAATAGTAAAACTGCAAAAAGAAACATAAACAAAACCTTTTTTCGACACTAAGGCGGCCATAAAAGCCATTTTGGCTACGAAAACCAAGGCAATGCTGGTTCTAAGCTGTCGCTAACAGATTCAGGTTCTTAACCCCCAGCAGTCGTAGGGATATATCTGGTAATGAAGAGACCGATAAGCTTGAAAGAGAAGGATCGAAACTAATTACATAACAGGTTATAGTAGGGATCTAACCACCAATATGCTTCCTTAAGAAGCGGATTAAAGATAAGGTAATTTAGAAGCCTGTTGACAGATGGCGGGCTACCTACGTTCGAAATGACCAGGGCAATGATTACGGCAATACGAAAGGAATACCCTAGCATGACGAAAATTCCCTCGAGCTTAAAAAACCAGCCTTTTAGGATAGGACTCATAGCCGACAACAAAATCTCCCTCATAAGGTAATACAAGAAGGGGTTCAAAAGCACCTAAATTTCCATTCAATTTCTCAAAAAGATTTGCACAAGTAAGACTTGTATTAGGCGGCGTAACAGTCCGTTGAGAGCCAGAGCCTAGCTTTTTCGCACCTCCACTGTGTTGTGCGCGTTATAATTTTTGACACATTTGGAGGCGACCTACTGTTTAGTGCCGGTTCCGAACGGCGAATTGCGAAAGCTTTTCATGACAGAAGTACTCCAGGAGGGTTGTCAGTTGTTCGCTGGAGGTGGGGCCGTGAAAAATGTTTGTGGTGTTATTTCCCCGAGCCGGATTCGAACCTAGGTACTCTCAAGTAAGACTTACTGTCTCTTATAGCGAAGTTAAAGATGCTAAATAAAATTCCAAATATTCGGTTCGAGTTCGAGACTCTAAATACAGTTTTAAAAGAAAGAAAAAATATAGGACCGACAAAGAAAGTAGGGCAGGAAATTGACCGGTAGAAGACAAGGCAATTAGTGTTTGTTTATAAAATATTTAATTTTATCTTTCTTAAAACTTCTGCTAGCGCTTACTCACTTAATGTATGCTAGAAGGGACTTCCAGAGACGGCAGCAGTGGACAAAAAAAAGACAGGAAGAGTGTAGGACGGTGCAATGTTAGACGTAGGTACCTTTCTCAGCAACAAATTTCATAGCTTCAATGCAACAAAGCTAGAGAACTTTCTAAGACACTTGCTTTAAACTACCGAGACACAAGCCACACCAGAAGAAGACAACTGTCGTACCCTTGCAGAAGCGCGAGTAACACAAAAATAAGTGTAATATATAATTGCAAAGACCAGGAGTCAAGCTTTAGGTTCAAGTGAATAGCTGCTGAAGGCCCATCGCTACAAACTGGGACCATTAAGTTTCATACATTGCTTTTGTCTAATTATAAAGAAAACTATTTTTAATTCATTTGCTTAATTCGACTTCGAACAAGTGGGACAAAGTAGCAGAGGACGCCCGCGTCTAAGGTGACGTACAAAGTTGAAGGACCTGAACCAGATCGGTGTGCGCCATTGGAAACAGATGGCCAACGAGATCGTGCTGGTTGGAGAAGTTTACAAACCTAGGCGCACCCCAGACCCCTCGCACAAAGAAGACAAAAGAATTGCCTTAATTCGGTGACAGGCAAGCGTGAAAAGAAACTAAAAGGTCACTACAAATCAATCAATCGGCGTCCTAAAAATCGTTATAAATTGTCCTCAGTCCGTAAATCAGTTTTTCATAAAAAAAATTTTCAATTCATGCGTAAATTTTTTTTTATAAAATAATTTCCAATTGAACTCACCTGCCACAGCAAAAAATGCTTCTTAACCAGCATGCGTACTTTCATCTGGGACCATACGTCGCGATTCAATAGCTGCGAATTGAAGTTATCACTCTGCACATTAACCAGCAGCCAACGCTTCATGTTAGTTGCCCTAGTCCTTGCATACTGGAAGGTTCCAACTACAATAATGTCTGTAGGTGGACGGAACAGATCACCCAAACGATTGATAGACGTGGACGCTGCCGCACTTGAAGCGGTGCTAGACGTTGACGAATGGGATGAGCTGCTATTCCTGCCCGTAGACGATGCAGCTCTAACCGATCGCGTTTGCCGATCATTTGCAATCAATGGAGGTATTGCATCTGATCCAGCCAGACTTTCTTCCATAATGCTGCCTTCGCGTGCAAAATCACGTAATGGACAGACTTTGATACGAGGCAGTGAGCGTGCTTTAGCAGCAGTTCCTGTTGCATGAGTCGCTTGACGAAAATTATCATCGTTTGGTCCGATCAATTGTTCGCGTATCGGCGCAATGGGAGCACGAACCTCGTCTTCACAGCGAACCTCGTCGACAGCTTCCACATCAATTCCATCGGTCTCGTCGTTCGCCAGGAATAAATCAACGGCAGCTTGAACGTTGTTGGCACATGCAGCTAGCAAATTTAAAGCCACTTGACGTGTGCTACCTGCGAAGAGGGATGAACACCAAAGTTGACAGTGTATAGTGACCACGACGAGGCATCAACTTACCTGTTACTTCCATTACGCGTGCAGCAAGGTCTGATGAAGACATTTTGTTGTCTGTTTTTATTTCTCTAAAAAAATAAACATGTAATTTAGAAGTTTTATCAAATGAGTATACATTTTTTTCAGAGTAGATAGACACTTATTTCGGTGGCAGGCAACACGCACGCTTCGATTCGGCGGAGCGCAAGTAGTGGGTGATTTTTACCTGTGCAACGACGTACGTTTGGACTTTGCGAAGGTTTCTAACTCAGCCTGTGAAACAGAAGTAGACCCACCGGCCGGTAGTGGACAAACTACACTCAAACTTCGCGCCACAAAATCTCCTCTGACCAACTCATATCATCATCGCCACACTCCACCAGAACTTCTAAAGCCAAATTAATAAAAATTAACAATTATCTCACCTGCTGTCGATGGGTACTAAAGTTTTATTGGTTTTTTTCCTTCAGCTGCCTACGGTACACCACAATATGTCATTCTTGCAATGCATGCGCTATAAAAGTCAGATTAAATTCTAGGTAAAACGAGAAGAAAATCTCATAGAATATTTATGAGTATTTTCTTCGATGCCGAGGAGAAATTCTTAAAAATTAACACGATCCGAAATCTGTGAGTGAAATAAACAAAGAAATTTTTTATCAGAGCAGGTTGAGTTGTGTCAAAAAGCAAAAGCACTTTTTGCAGTTTGACGGGCGTCATGTGAAAAGAGATGGAGGATATGAGAATTCGTTGGATTAGAAGAGGAGGAGAATATGTGGTGGTTTTTTTCGTGGTGTCTATGCAGACGTATGGTCTCTGGGAATTTTTTTCCTCAAGATTTGAGGTGAAATCGCGGTAAAATTGAGGTGAAAAATTTTGGTCAAGGTTTCTGTTAGACTAGAGATGGGCGATTTGTTTTATTATTTTTTTGTCGTTGAAGTTTGGTTTGGCGCACAATTTTTGTGTTATGTCCTTTGAAAGAGGGCAGTAAACAGATTTAAAAAATGAATGATTACTTAGTGTATTTTGTACTATTTAAAGAAAGAAGTCATTGGCTTTACTAATAATCCATTTTTACAAAAATATTCGCTTCATTTCCTAACAATAGTACATACAGTGACTCACAATGAAAATAGCCCACACTATACGTAGACATTATCTTAGAAAATAATCCATAAAAACGAAAAAAAAAAACGCATACAAATAAAGGCAAAAATTAATCACTTTAAGTAAATTGCTGTATTTCTAATTTAATTAACGAAAAAATTAGTAATTCAGCTAGAACAACAACCGCAGAAAAACAAAGAATAAAAAGACACTCCAAAAGACTTATTATCATCTTCTTTGTGTGTGGTGGCCTGCGCAAGACAGCCAAGCCAGACGAGGCCCATTGTGATATATCTTCATCTATCTATCATCTTCTTTACCCATTAATTAGGTCACCGAGCAGTGCACACATAAGACGCACCTCGACCCTCCGCTGCTGACTCTAACTCATCAGGAAATATGCCCAAGCGTAACAAGGTTAGTTTTTGGACTTGGTCAACCATCTCTTTTCTGGTCCATCGCACAGTCGCCTTCCTGACGGAATCGCATTCAAGGCACACCTCGGAAGTCGTGATGATGAAGACACTCGCGCCTAGTGATCAAACCATCGAAGTATAGATCTTCCCGTTCGAAGAAGCAGCTGCTCAGCTTTAGGCTCTCCACGCACCGTCGTATTTCTCATCCTATCTCGGCGAGTAACTCCTACAGCAGCACGCAGAAATCACATCTCGGCAGCTTGTATCCGCGATCTTATCCAAATTTCATGACCATTGGTGAGAGTTGAAACAACTATCGAGTTAGAGACAGCCAACTTGGCTTTAACACCAAACTCGGTCTTCCTGATTACAGGTTACAGATCTTTCAAGCTGTTTCAAAATTGATCCAGCTTGGCCAATCTTACAGAAAAGTTCAGCATTGCTCCTCCTATCACTTGTAAAAAAGACTCCGAGATACCTGAACTTCTGCACATGTTTCAATGGGACTCCACTCAAATACAGAGTGCATTAAACAGGCGTTCTGAAAATAGCTATAACCTCGCTTTTTTCCACATCAATCTGAACTGGGCATGTATTTTATTTAATGATTTAAAATGTAGTTCCATAGCTTTAAGCCATGCCAGATGTTGTTACCTACCATCCATCTATTAGTCGCATTCATTAAACCGATTTTCAAGTCAGTTTTGTTTGCAATCTCATGTTCGTAATGTCTCAAAATTTTGGATAGGATTTATATCTAAAAGTTCCAGTAGCATTTTAACCCAATTTTAGATTGCCACATTTGAGTATTCTCGGACAGTGACTAATTGTAAGATGTTATGTTAAATGTAAAACTGGAATCTTGATGACGCTAGCCTAATCGTTGAATTTAGACCTAGTGATCGCAAACTAATTAATTAACCTTCTACTACACTAGTAGTCATATATGGCTTTTGACTTTTGAATGTGAATACAGTACGCACTTGGTTAACGCGACTCCTCGATTTTCGCAATTCTTAAATCGAAGAACAGCCTGACTCTATAGGCGCAACTTTTCAAAAGAGTTACCTCGATTAGTACAACTTCTTGAGTTTATCTATTAAGAAATTATGAAATTTTTCAATGTCTACCAAGAGTAATTGGAATGAGGAGAATAAGCTATCACTGTCTACATTGTCTACAAATATTTTAAGAAAAAATGCATTAATTTCATCTGTTTCCGAACTGGTTGATAAAATTGCTCCCAACATTAGCATCTCAAGTCAATTAGTGTCTTTATGGAAACATTAAATACTCTGCAAATCGCCAGGATCCGACAGAAGTTGCCAGCACAAACAAAAGTTAAAATGAAGTTGCACTGGCCTCTCGTTTATCGAAAGTTAAAACAAAACTGGCAGTTCGATCCTTCAATGTATGCTTACAATGGACCGAAAGGAACAGCAGAGGACATTTATCTCTACAAAAAAGCACTTTCGAAAAATATTGGATCTAGGAAAAAAAAACGTGTTTTATTGTAGGGTGGGGTACATTGATACATGGGACACATTAATACTTTATTTTAAAATAAAAAGCAGTGGGCTGATCAACTAAGCACCCTTGTTCAGCTACTACTTTGCGCGCAACATGGATATAACTCTTTTGCAAGCCTGCAAGTAATTTTTTCAAGTCTCTTTCGAGTATGCTTTTGTATTAGCACATTTCTGTTAAAGATTTCTTATAAAGTTATATGGTAAGTATTCTTGTTTAGATTTTCACTTAAAAAGTGAACATTAACTGAATATTGTCTTGGTTACCCATATTTTAACTGTATAATATACATATAATGTCGGTTTTGTGAATTTTCTAATCTTTCGTTTTCTTATTAAATGATCATCTGTTTAGCAATAACGGTTTTCAATAACATTGGTTATGTCAATGTCGTTATCTCTTCAGAAAAAGCCACTTCAACCATATGTCCCAGTAAGTGCAATAACCTCGGTTATTGCAACTGCCTTAATTTCTATTAGTTTCGTAAGCCAAGTCCTCTTAATTCACAGCTGTCACCTTAGAATATAGTTTTGACCATATAGATTGTGTCTTTGTTTGTGTTTTTATGCATTTGTTGTTTTTTTTTATAAGCGTAATTCAGAATAGCACAGGCAAACTGAACACCGATTTGGAATTTACATTGATTAGCTCAGAGTCCAGCTTCTTCGGTTTTACTAACCACTTGAATGCAAAGCTCATAAGTGACACATTTCCAGCTTTAATATAACAAGAACTTTTTATTTGTGACTGTTCTATGTCTGGATTCGGCAGATTGTAAGTGGTAATATGGTCATTTCTAAGCTCATAATCATTTAGCCTCACTTGCCAAACGTGTATTAATTGTGCTATAAGAGACCTCTGGAACAAAAAAAAATCTTCAAACAACAAAGAAAAAAGAAAAAAACTCCACGAATATCAAACAACACACATTTCATTGGACATTACACAATGATCATATTTTTTTTTACATCAATAAAAAATAAATTACAAAACAAAGTTAAACAAAAGTTTATCGCTAAATAGTATAAGTCATAGGTAGCCCTAACTAGAACCTACTTAGCATGCACCTACTCCTTAGGTGCGAAAGTCTTTCTTCATAGAACCTGCTCTTTATTTAGAAAGGGTCGGAATTTCTCCATTGCCGTAGTTCTTGATCCCCAGCAAATTGCAACTGAAATCGAAGAACTTCTCGCATTTCTCGGGATTCTTAGCATCGGGGTGCATTGGTCCTTTAGCTCCGTTGCTCAAATAGCATCCGCCTTCGCCTTCCAGGGTCGGTTCAATGGCTGCGTAAACAATAGTCCTGGATCCTTGTTCTGGAGTCTGCAGAAGAAACATGAAAAATTTATGAAAACCATAAAAGGAAGAAGCTTTACCTTAAAGAAGGCCTTCTTTAGGAACGGCACAGCTGTCGTGGCAGAATACTCAAAGAGGTCCGTGTCGACTACGCCTGGATGGACAGCAAATACTCGAACATTTGCGTCTTGCTCGCAGAGAATTCTATCCAAATGCCGAGTGGACAGGATTTGAGCCAATTTACTTTGATTGTAAGCAGTTGCGGGGTAGTAATATTTTCTAAACGACAGTAATTACACAATTAATGAGAGGGAGAGAGAAAATTACCGTTGAAACTTACTCTCCATTAATGTCGTTGTAGTTAATTCGACCGATTAGATTGACCACGGACGAGACATTAACGATACGTGCGGCTCTGGCCGCATTTCCGGCTGCCCTAAGCTGAGGCAGGAGCAGGTGGGTGAGAAGGAAGTGTCCCAAGTAGTTGATGGCGAAGTGGGACTCAAAACCTTCTGAGGTTGTATGCAATGGAGCGAACATTATGCCGGCTATGAGAAAGCGGGGATTTAGGTTTTGAATTGTATGAAAGCAACTTGCTTACCGTTGTTGATAAGAATGTCGATCTTATTATATTTGTCTTTTACACGCTTAGCAAATTCGATGACTGTTGTCAGCTCTCCAACGTCCAGCGGCTCACAGATTAGCTTACCCTTGGTTTGGGATAAATCGATATGTTTTCCTACGGCTTTTTCACCAGCTTTCGGGTCTCGGCAACCTGAGGAAAGAAAAAAACGAGGGTTTAGATAAAAAAATTCGATACAGAGTTGTGTGGAGAAACGAGCTGTTGATAGAAATGGATGCTCTGGACACCTTGGCTGACCCTTTAATCATTATGCTTGTGTGTTTGACGTTTAAAGGCCTCTTTAACTCTTCTAAAATGTGTTTCCCCAGTTCCCAGTTTGGCACGTTCTATAATCAAATAAATTTGTATTCTTTGACTACCAAAGTCTCGACTGCTGTTTTTTATGGTTTGCGACAGTATATGTGGAGTCTTGAAGGTCTTCCTGGTCTATCTTGGGAAACCTTGAAATGAATTTGTTGAGCAGGGCAGCGGTTCGAAGACCGGATTTGAAATTTCCGAACGACATTTTCCGGTGTCAATTAAATTTATTAGTGCGGGTGCAAGGGAACTAATCAGCTTACAAAGTCGGCTCAAAAGAATCACCATCGAAAGACACTGGTGTCTAGATTCTCTTGAGACTGCTATATTATTCCACAAAAATTAAAAGCGACTTCATCGGCTTGTACTGCAACTCTTTGAACTCCTTCTATATGATTTATTCAATTAAAACCCTGTCACGACATGATCTGTATATAATTTTATGTTCTCATCACCTGACCGCCTTCCACCGTACGCAACGTTTCGTGACCTACCTAAATGGGGCCATAATATGTCGGTCTATTTTCATCGGCATCTATTCTCTACCCATGCACAACTGTCTTCTGATTTTCTAACAACACTGTTCGGCGACCAAATTAGTATGCACAGCGATCTCTCACTTGAAATGTCTTTCCATTCAAACGTGTCAACCGTACAATGGAGGGATTTTTTTTTTGGTAGCTACCAACTTGATTTCGTCGCAGTTGTTAAGAGAACTAAAATTAAATTTCTTATACACTTACCCATAATAACAGTCATTTCACAAGCCAGAAGTTTTTCGATAATCCTCAATCCTATTCCACGATTACCGCCGGTAATTACAGCAACTTTCTCGGGTTGTTTGTACAAAACTGAAATGTGGAAATTTAGTATTTCAAAAGAAGTTTCTTTAATTCGAGCTTTATGTCCTTACCGACTCTATCACGAGGTGCGTAGATCCAATCATGGCCAAGACCTACCAACCCGACGTACTGAAATCTAAGTTCAGTCTTCCATTCATACCAATTTTTTGGCATCTCCTTGGACGTTTTAAAAAAGCAGAACATCACTATGGCGGACACGCCAATCATACCGAGAAAGACCAACATTATGGTGGCTTTAAATTCGTTTTTTTGGAATGTATAAGTTAATGGTTATTTTTGATTGTTTGCTTTGTTATGCTCTCCTCATTTCTTTGTCTGGAAAGAGAAGAAAAACAAGGGATAAATAATTTGTTGTAATTGGTCTGGGAAGGAAATAAAAAAAAGGGTAAGTAATTTGTTGTAAATATCACTTATTTAATTTAGAAGCCGAAATAGAGATTTTTTTTTAACCTTCATCCGTACTTCGGATGGGTGTTTTTGACCCAAAAGCCGTCTTTTTTCCAAATATCTTCTAAAGCCTTCTGAGGCATTCAGTTTTAAAATTAAGTGACTTTAGCTTTTGTGTGTAGTTAGCACTTCTAGTAATAAAAAGAATACATTTACTAATAAATTCATGGCAGTAAAAATAGTAGCGGATGAGAGTTAAGCTACTATAGTTCTTGTGGCCAGAATTGGCAAGATTGTTGCTTTTCAGCTTACTGCCGTGTTCTCATTTTCTAGAGCTATGCAATGTTCTAATGAATTCAATTGATTACGTGTTGTTGCGGTCGAAAAACGGCAGTGAAATAAGTGATTAAAACTAATCTTTATTCTTTAATTAATGAGATGTCAATTTGTTTATTCTGTCATCACATTTTATGATAGAAAAACTTGGAGACCAAGAAATTATTTCATGTTTAAAATTGGCTACAGGCAAAACTATATGTTTGAGTAATTTAAAGTTTTTTTTTTAAATAGCTTGATATATTGTGCAAGCTTGTTGTTTTTTAGTGATCACTTTATAGCTGATCTGGGCTTTGTGCACACTCAACTAACCCTTAAGGGAAACCAAACAAGGGCTTCGAAAGAGAGTGCGGAACCTTCACCTGAAACGATCAATGTAACAACACCATTTTAACAGCTCCATGGCGAAATTGATGCCAATTTGTGCTTCTTAAATGATGCTGTAGTCTTTGTGAATCAGAGTTTCCTCTCTTGAACCTTTTCTCGAGCTGTAAACAATGAAGGGAAAGTTTAAGGAGTGTTTTCAGACTCCTCTTTGCAGATTTCTTAACTTTAGTGATATGTGATTCAATAAAACAGTAACTTCTGCGATCTCTCAGCATACGGTTAAAAAAGAGAAAGTGGTCACCAAATTCCGGCTTATGTCAAATTTAATTTATGACAAGTGAATGCATCCTTTCGCCCGCGTTCACCATCTTAATAACTTTCATCATAAATGCAGAATATCGCAATTGAATGAATGCAAACCTGTCCATTCACCAAACTCGGATTTATTGAAACAAAGCCAGTAATTCTGGAAATACGTACAAGAAAGGAAAGATTTACTCTCACCCAAAACATCCATACGTCATCAGAAACACGTTGTGTTAACGCCCAAAGTACAAACCATATCAGTGACTCAGAGATAAACACCAGTCGCCGGCACTGATAATAAAAACCACATTTTAAAATCAAGAGATAAGAGTACACAAATCGGTCTACGATAAACCTCTAAACACGGCATTGGTCGTTGGTGTTTAGAATTTCTGAATAAACGAGAATATTTCGATTCTTCGTTCACTAAAAGAACCTCATTTCCAATCAGATGAGTTACGACTTTTTTTGAATTAATTATTTATTTTAAGCCCGTTAAACAGAAGACATCGGGAAGTGGAAACCAGTTTGACTGCACGGCAATGCCAGGGCCAAGTGTACGCTTCATCACACACGCTGCATTTGACACTATTAGACGGATTTAAGTTTAGTTGGTCAATCGTTCAAGGTCGCGTTTAAAAAAGTTCACAAATGTATTTTTGATTAGTTTCTCAGTTTCTTTTTATAAATATCTGTCTTAGGCCAAAGCGTAGAGGTTGCGATAAGAGAATACCATGAATATATTAGAATCGTCTGGGTTTGTGACGTAACCAAACAAGATCGATTTCGACGTATTTACTTATTTAGATTTCACTTCGGTAGCCATGAAGTGTCTGAGGTGTCTTTGTAAACATGAAATTCAAGAAACTTATTCTTATTTTGGGGGATTTACAGGGTTTTTCTCTAATGAAGAATCAAGGCAGCTCATCATCATTAAAGTGATGTTGTTTTCATTAAAGAAGTGATTTGTTCATGTTTACTCTCGCAATTTGTTTTGTCGAACTGAAACTTAACATGCCCCTGAGTATGACAAAATAAAAGGGAAATCCAAAGAAGGGTTAAAAGTATGAGAAAGCCA
This sequence comes from Syritta pipiens, assembly GCA_905187475.1. Lineage (NCBI taxonomy): Eukaryota > Metazoa > Arthropoda > Insecta > Diptera > Syrphidae > Syritta > Syritta pipiens. Next base: position 71,083,606 of record LR994571.1, read on the forward strand.
CAGGCAAATCCAAAGAAGGGCAGATCTGACGTCTGTTGCCTGGTTTTGACCATCGAAAAAATTTAAGGAAAAGTGCTAATTGAAACTGATGTGTACAACTGATGTGTACAATTGATGTGTACAAAAGCAGCCGGAAATAGAATTCAATGACCCACTCAAAGTCTGCATTCATTAATCAGAGTTCATAGGTGAAGCAGAAACATAAGCGCGCCAAACTCATTTGCATCAATTTGTTGTGAACAATGCAATTTGTTTACAAAATTAGTAAAAATTATCATTAATTTGATTGCCTTAAACACCAAATACACAACTCCATCGGCATTCCATCAAAAGCATTTATAAATACGCAAATGAATTTCAGTCACCGATTAAAACGTAAAAGGTTCTAAGTGATTTGGACAAACGAAATAAAAAAAAAAACAAAACAATCGCTTTCTCCCCATTCATCACCGGTAGTTAGTTGTATACTTTACAAAGTGTGAACCACTAGGTAGGCAGTCATTATTTATCAAGATCTCCATGGGGCAACGCAATGAAAGATCGTAATTCAAAAGTAAACACCACACACACTTACCTACAAAATATGCGCGAACACACTTGGTGATGGCTTACAAAATAAAATCTTAACTGCTAAATAAATATAAAGATTCAATTACCGATTCTAATTTGTTTATGCAATGGATGCAACTGCAAAAAAATGCATGCAAATGTACAAAGGTTACTCAAGAGACTGTGAGAGTGAGGACGAGACTGTGAGACTGTTGAGACTTAGGCCTTAGGCATGAATATGATGTGAAATTTTCGAAATGGTAATCTCATAGAGACAATATGGAGATGATCAATCAAACTAAAAAAAAAGTAGAACAAAATTTTAAACAACGGTCTTAATCAATTCGGTTTGTGGGAAAAAAACACAAAAAAGACAACAATTGGCGCTTCGACTGAATGCAGGCCATGGCTGAACTTGTGAATTTTTGATGATTTGAATTGCAATTTGCATTCGAGGATTTATTGGGAGAATGAATAGAGAAATCCACCAATCACACGAGTGCGCTGACTCCAACGAACTTCGTGAGAAGAAAAATTTATTAAACAGACCTGCACTTGTATCTTTTATTTTATTATTATTGTTTGTTTTTATGTGAAACGCGTGTCAAAACAGCTTAAGTATGGCGGACAATAAACACCTAAATTTTATATGTGCTTCTATTTTGGTTTTTATTTCTTTTGTTCATTGAACTTCTTTTGCACAAAATATGCGAACATTACTCTTATACACATCTTTTATTTCAACGTTTCAGTGAAGTGAAAATTCAAAAATGACGACAAAGAGTGATATGATTGCTATACAAATTAAAGAAAAACCAAAAACAGCATCACTGCGTAGATGAAAGAATGGCAGGCCACGGGAGAAAAATTAACCCACACGAAGCTATTGAAAGAGCTCCCGAAATTCAACAAAAGGACACTGTAATGAGTCAGCTGTATCGTCAGCTCCAGGTCCCAACTTACCCTTACCTTACTCTTCTTTTATTTTTGAATTTTATTTAGCTCACGTCTATAAGACGGTGGCTAAGAATTTACTTTTTTTTTTATTTCGATGGGAGCGTCTTTTTCGATCTCCTTGTATTTTTTGCGCAGTATAATTTGGAGGCTTGACTCTTATTCTGTCATAACGCTGCTCTTTTTTAACGCGCTTCCTCCATTAATATTTTTCAAAATGATGTGCAAATAATGCCAATCACTGATGAATATCCTCGAACAAACAGCCAAGATAAAAACATTTTTATTTTTTCCGAAAAAAATGTCTCTTCGGGAACACCTTCACTAATGTCGAATATTTTATCGAATCAAACAAATTCATGGTGGATATACGGATTTACTCATTAATTTTACTCATTAGCTTCAATCGCAATAGGAACAGAAATTAGAGATGGGAGAAACAGATTGAAACAATCATCATCGATTCACATCCATCAGAAACATGATCTTCCCTGACCAACAAAGATTGTGCTATGGGGGACAATAAACTTTTGATGGATGATGTGAATTAATTGCGTGAGTTGAAGTGCTGCACTGATTAAGTAATTTTCAGCATGATTTTCACATGACATTAAAGACAAATGACCTCTTGGCCAAAGATAATTAGCAATCATTACAATGTTGAGAGCAATAAGCTGCTACCTATTAGCAAAAGCATTTAACGCCATTCTAAGACAATTTAAGCAACTCGTTAGAGTGACAAAGTTGTGTCAACATATGAGCCGTTCAGTGCACAAATTAATTAACTTAATAAAGCAAAAATTTGAGAAAATTCGATGAAATAATTTACACTATAGACCTACAGGTCACACCACATAACCTAATATTTATAACCTAATTTACATTTACCTCCGAAATACATTACTTTTCATTCAATGACCAAAACAAATTTCTCGTTTTATAGAGTTTATCTTTATTATTCAGGAAAGTTATAAATATAAAAAGTTATAACTAAGCAAAGCGCTTTAAAATCCAAATTTAAAATCTTTTAAAAAGTGCAGTTAATCGTTTTGTGCATTGAGCGGCTTATAAATAGGATGCAATTGAAACCAAAAAAAAATCAGCATCGACAGTGCTGAAATAACCGTGATATGCAATACTTAAAAGTAGTTACACCATGACTTGGACCTACTGCCAACGAAAAAACTTCATTAAACCTCCGGATGTGTAAAATACTAAACCAAGATCCAATCCCAGACATCATTTGACTTGAGATTTGACCTCAGTCAGAAGATTTTGCTACGTTTTATTGCTAAAGTTTGGACTCTAACATTTTCCTGAGTCTTAGTTGATCCTTTGATTAAAAGCCTTCTGATTTTCAGCTTAACAACGTCACTGTTGCTGAACTTTTTAGTAGACACTTCTCCGAGATTTTTCAATTTAACACTTTAAAGACCCCAACCTCAGCCACAAGAAATTAAATGAAACATTTGGCCACAGCATTCTTATTTCTTAGGTTTAGCCGCTGACACTTTTTTTTTGTTTTGAGACTTGATTTAAAATTCTCTGATTCTGTTTATGCTTAAATTGAATTTCTCTGAGACTTAAATAGACAAACCTTAACCCAAGTCAAAAGAAAGTAGATGAAACATCTTGCAGCGCATTTTTATTGCGAAAGCTTAGACGCTCAAATTTTTTCTGAGACTTGATTTAAAGCGGTCGGATTACCAACTTTATAGTGTCACTGCTAATACAGTCAAATCCCTCTAAGTCGAATTTTCACGGAACATCAAAATTAGTTCGAGTTAGAGGGAGTTCCACTTAGAGGATGGTTAGGATGGTGGTAGAGGATGGTTTTTGTATGGAAAATTAGGAAGGGGAATGCCAAAATATAGCGAAAAAATTAGTTCGAGTCGAATTAAATTGAGTTAGAGGGATTCGACTGTATTTAATTTCTCTGAGACTTGAAGAGACAAACCTCAACTTAAGTCAAAAGAAAATAGATAAAACATCTTGCAGCGACATTTATATTGCTAAAGCTTAGACACTGTCTGACCTAATTCAAAAGATGAAATATTATTAACCTGGTAAGGTTCAACACACTCAGCTTTTCGAGACCTTATTTCTGACGTTACTCAAAAGAAAGTAAAGAAAGATCTTTTCGAAACATTTTTATTGCTTAAGTTTTAAGGCGACTGAGATGAGACACTGAGTTAATGATAAAAACAAACAAAAAAAATGCAATAAGATCTATCAAATGTTTCTTTCTCTTACTTCTTCTTCTTTGTGCGAGGCTACAGTCCGGGGTGGACTTGGGCCTCAGTTGGTAAGCCTCTCCTCCTGCTTTTGTACCGCTATCGAAAATGAAATTCTAAAGATTCTTAAGCGAATGTCCAAGACGCATCACCAACTTCCCCTTTACTGACTTTTTGGTAATAAAAAAATCGTTTTTTTACCCCTTTCAACGATCTGTTAGGACAAGCACCCGTCCGCCGTGCTTTTATTATAAATGACCTCGACCGATCCCAATGTACCTGAAACTTCGCATTTCTTGATGATTATTTCCCGTAAGTGATGCACTCACTTAGTTTGTTTGCTTATGAAGAAACAACGTGAGTTAATGACCCACAAAGCACAATCGAAGATGAAATTTAAATAAGAGTTCTCTCCATAGACCGCAAAGGTGCAGATAAAAAGTGACTATCTTACCACCAGAAGATGAAATTCGAGTGAGAGTGCTTTGCATATGCTGAAAACTTGCAGAAAAAAAGCCAGATGATTCACAAATTTTTGAAAAAGTCTTTTTGTTTTCCTCGATCACATAGCTCAAGTGGTATTACAAAATTTCCGAACACCTGCAGAAGTCGAACGAATTGTGTAATAACTAAAGACAAGACATAATAAAAGAAAAACGTTTGTATGTTGTGTTACTTCCTCAAAAAGAAAAGAAAAAACAAAACAAACGTGTTAAATGCTTTAATACGCATGTGAATTGCTCTACTTTCGTCTTCAGGTGCCACCCAGTATTCCTCCAATGCACCGAACCGAATCAAAAAGCTGATAGTTCCTGACAGTGCATTCAGCAGAGGTTGCACTTTATCGTTGTCGGCCCTGATACTCTTTATACACCAACAACGCAGACAAAACAATATCATATTCTCTCTTGCTTACTGTCGTTTGTTGATAGATGAATTAAAGTCCACACCATTTACAGAATCTTTGCCTTGTCGTTGAAAAGAACATTCAAGATGATCTCACATAGACAACGGGTTTTTTGTAAGAAGGTGTGAAAATCAGAACGGATTATGTTTCTTTGACGGCAAGGCTGTGGGTTTAAATAACAGATGAAAACAAAAGAACAACACTTTTATAAATGGAACACCTCACTACCGCTTTAGCGCTTTGTTGCGTTTTCATGTGCCGGCAACTTTTCTCTCGGAAATTGGAATTGCTGGCCTATTGTTGTCCACACGCAAACGAACATGGTTCATCGCTATTTAGACAGCTGAGAGAGTAATGAATACTCTGAAAGTGGATCACGTAGTTAATGCATCACTTAAACAACGCGGGGAATTCGGGAAAGTATCGTGTGAAGCGGAAAATATCAAAATATTTCGAGAGGTTGAATGGCCTAAGGTCAACTTCAGGCTCAGTAGTGATATTTGATATAAATTAGATGCCAAATCATTTGAATTGTAATCTTCAGTGGGCTGTGTGTGTTTGTTCGCCAAATCCTTTAAATCTTTAATGTTTCAAAGCTTTTATTTTTTCTGCATGATCAAAATTTGTTTTTAAGGTTTTCCTAGTTTTTTTATGTCTCTGAGGCTTCAGGTTCATGGAGAACAAATCCGTGTTCCAATTAGTCAGTTCACAGAATGGGAATATATTCAAAAAGACTATTTTAAGAGTTGAATACAAAAAAGGAATACGCATAAGCTCCTTTAAGTTTCCGAGCAACAAGTTCACGTCTGTTGATCTGCCTCCTCTTTAATGACGAATTAGATAAAATTTAACAACACTCAAAAACGCTTTTGTTCCGCTCCCAAGATCTGATTATGAGATGTAATAAAAAATGTAGAGCACGTGAAGACCTGCCCGCCCCTGACATGCCACCAGTTGATAACTACGTAAAACGTGTAATTGCCGTTCCGACATCTTTCGTGTCATGATGTTTTAACGGCCCCTGCTTTATTACCGAATCTAGTGCATACATATAAAATGCTGAAAGGACCGCGCCTTAAAAAGAAACACCCACGCTGTATCAAGTAATCTCCGCACGTACCTAACAGGTACACACCAAAGCAAATTGAATTAGCAAAACCCAGAGATTCAAAAGATAGACAGGCTGTTGAAGTACCCTCCAGAAAAATGATCTATTCCTAAACGACCCTGAACTTGACTTACTGGCCAAGATCGTCTTAAAAACTCCATCATCATCATGATTTGAATGAATCAGCAAAACTCCAATTGCAAAGCAATCAGCAACAATCTTTGCGAAATCTATTCGGTGACGGCAAGTGCGCAAGACGACAACAAAAACCAAGAGAAATCCAAACGAGTTTACACATTTTTTTTTCTTCTTTTCATTAGAAACCCATTAGTAGCGAAAATACTTCTTTATCCAAAAACGACAAACCCCCACCCAATACGTGTTCCGGACTTTTCCAATTTATGAATTCAATCGATGTGAAATGCAAACGCGAATCTCGCCACCAAAAGATACGAAATGAACCCCGCTAACCTCTATGCTATTTCGTATACACGCCAAATTGTAATGCGAAACTTTCTTTTTCTCAAACATGCATAGACACCGCGGTCTACCTACGTAGGTCCACGGTCTTGAGCAGTAGGAGTAGGGGTTCATGATTTCAGGAGATGGGTCACCAACTGGCGCTCGTGAGAGAATACACACCGGAGATGAAAGCATAGTTTCGAAAAGATTTTTCTTCTTAAATCAAATAAAACCCGCATTTACAGCAACAGCCACGACAACGGCAACCAGAGAGAAAGCCTCCAACTCAATTCAATGCACTTCTTAAAATTATGCCAATAACTGTGTTAAATTCTTTACTGACTTACCTGGGTAATCCAAAATGAGAATTTTCCTCACTCCACTGTACGGTGCGGTTCGGTGTGAAGTGTATAGATGAAAATTGAAAATTCCACAGGCAAGAATCAATGGATGATGGAGTACAAGAACACGACCGGGAGAAGCCTCCAATGTGGGCAACCGTACCGATGGGTAATTTAAAGTAAACTGAACATTGTTGAATCGGAAGACGCCTGAAGTTGTGTTGTGTATACCTCAAAACATCGGACGAGGTGAATGTGGAGAAGGAGACATGGAGATTTAGTTAGTTTCAGGTTGGACGAATGTGAGAGCGCACTTTTTTCCGTCTTTTTTTGTTTATTTTTCGTCTGATAAGCGAAACGAATGTCAAAAAAGCTGACACATGTGTGTATAGCAGGTGTCTGTGCAGGGATGGTTGTGAATTAATTCTGTTATACAACGGATTTTGTGGGCTTCTCTCCGAAGTGGCATGATTCGTTGGCGACTTTAAATTATCTCTTAAGTAATCGCTAGTCTTCACCGACATTATATAACTAACTAACAACATTTTACTTCTAATTCGCAGTTTTAAAGAGAAAAATTCTGCATTAATGCTGGCTAGACTTCCTTTACTTTGAATTGGACTTGGAACCGCAACACCACAGTGCCACCTCTGCCAGCGACCCACTTGCGCTTGGTTCGTGTTTCTGCTGTCGGAGAAGTAGTGCCATCTAGTGGTGAGGTGCATTCCGCAGTCTTCCCTATCAAGAAACAGAATTCAAGTCATTTTATCGTTAACTCAGACCAATTCTGATACCACCGGCCGACAACTTCCTGCGCCAGTCTTGCTCAGTTGTTTTCCATAAGTCGGACGTGAAAAAATGCTCTCCATCTACCACATTGTGGCCATCGTTGCTGTGCTTCTCCCGCAACATTCTACCGCCAATAAATTTAATGTGAGCCTTGCGGACTTAAACACCTGTGAGGTGTACACAATTCAATCGAAGGGATACACCTACGCAGACTTTTTCCAATTGAACACAATGAAAAGCAATGGAAAGCTGAAGGATGATGAAAGATTCCACTTGAAGCTCTACGTGATGACATCGATGGATGCTCACATCCTGTTGTCGGAAGTGAATAACCCACGAAAAACTGATCGTGTCTATGAAATTGGTAAATTGGCTCCGATTACTTGATCATGGTTGACTTATAATTGTGTTTTTTTTTTTTTAGTTCTTGGCGCTGGATCAAATTCATTCTCAGCCATTCGTGTGATGATGTCTCGAAAGCGAGTGGCGACGACATTGGCACCGAATCTCTTATCGGTTTTCGATCCAATGCCAGTGGAAATTATACAAAACAAGGGTGGGTGTAGTTGTCGACTAGACTGTGTGTCATAAATTGCAATTTATTTATTTTTTCTTTTTTCTGCAGATGGGCTGCTTGTGGTGAATATCCCGAACTACTCAGAGCCCCATTTGAACTACACGGATAAGAGTCCTTTGAACATTCGTTACATAAGCTTCAGCTCTTATGGACTTATTGCGGCTAAATGGTATTACGATTGCAGATTTGATGGATATCGTGAGTATATAAATATATCCCAGTTTGTGGTTTGTTGGCGCGATAAAGTTGTGAGTCACTTCACGAATGTGTGTGGAGTGTGATCTTGAAGCACATACATAGTCTCAGTCTAAGTCGCTTGGATTTCCTCTGCCGTTGCAAAATTAAATTTGGTTGAGTTGGTGGTCATTGGTCACTCTGCTTCACAGTCAACAAGCGCTTAAAAGGAAAAAGTTCGCTATAGAAGGACACACCGAGCGAATTCTGTGATATTTTTCCTAGATGATGCAAAACAGAGTGCATACAAGTTCGGAAACCCGGTTAAAGGAAAGCAGCAAAAAATCAGAGTCGCCAAATATAATGTCCTAACGTAATCAACAAGTTTCTAAATATCAACCGCAAAAAATTAGATAGACATTTCACGAGAATCTACGGGGCACCACTTTTCTTTTTATAGTCACAGAGATTCTAACCTCTCTTTTTGCAGACATTAAATTTTTTGAATTGTTCATATTTGTTTCTTCATTTTGTTGCAATTTACATGCTTTTTTTTTTTATCAGTTATAGCTTTCTTTAAAGCCTCTTACTTAGGTGGCCTGAAAAGTGGTGTAAAAAGGTAAAGCAAAATTGTGACGACTTTAAGCCTTTAAATACAGTCAGATAAGAAAAATTAAAGTCGTAAAACTAAGCCATTCAAAGGATTAAGTCAATGACTTCGGTTTTTATTGACTCGTACCAGTCTTTCTAGTCACTCAAAACAGGCATTTAGTCTTTTGACTTAAAGTCAATTGACTGCTTTTTGTCTTTTGACTAAAATATTTCAGTAGTCGTTTTCAACAGGAATATTTGAAATACATCCGAATTTGGAATCATCTAATCAATCGTACTGGCCAATCGTTGTTGCCTGTCTATCGCACTGTCTAATCGTTCCTGTCTGTTAAAATAAAATCAAGTCCTTTTGGTTCAGTAATTGCAACGATGGCATCATGAACTTCTAGTGTGAGGTTAAAATAGTCTGAGAGTCTTTGCATCGAAAAGTTCTCCAAGCTCGATACCACGTCCATCGGAAACATTCTTAGTTTGCTATAGATTTATAAGTTTTGAAGCTTTGTCCTTATGGTTGCTTAAATTGACAGAAAAAATCAAAAAAATATGCCTTCTTCTTTTTAAGGAAAATCGATTGGTTCATGAGGATCAAAAACTCGTCCAAGTAGTCAAAAATGTCTGCACTTCGGGCTTCTTACATAAATCATTGATATTAATTTTGTTTTTTACGTTGGCTGAAAATAAAAATAGCGGCATATAGTAAGTTCCATCTTATAGCCAACTGGACATCTTAGCTGGGAGCCCAAGGTAGTCACAATTTTCTCCGAACTCTTTGGCCTGTTTACTTCGTTCCATAAGTTAGACTTCTGCGGTAGCAGAGTTGTTCTGCTAAACTAAATGGTCTTAAATTTTACATCTTGAGTTGGCGACAGAATCTACAATTTTCTACTTTGCAAGAAATACATGTCATTTAACTTGCAGGCGTTCACCTACGCGCTATCCCAGGGATTCGAATTCAAAGTCCCTTCGGGCCGGAGCAGTTTTGTTCCTAAGATTTCTCTGACGTAGCCATATTAAGCGAATTGTACAGTCCGTACAATTCGTCGTTGAGTCTGCTTCTCCGTACGCCATCAACGCAAGCAAGGCAATAAATCGTACGTATAACTTTTCTCTTGAATACACCAAAAGGTTCTTCATCCGCTTTCGATACCGTCCATGTCTTTTCGCCATAGAGCAAAACTGAGATGATTAGAGTTTTGTATAGCTTAGTTCTTCCATATATGGCTCTCTTACTCAATTGCCTTTTGAACAAGTCAAAGGACTTATAATATAAGTCTTTTTGGGGAATTTACTGCAGTCTTTAAATGACTAAAATCTTCCGAATTTTGCCATAGACAAACCGGACTTCCATATAAACTTCCGCTCTCCTGTTGAAAGGCCTAGTCAGCCAGTTCGGACTTCCGTCGAAATATCTAAACTTGCCTAGAAAGGACCGAACTCGTGTAGAAAGATTTGGGCTTCCGCAGAAATGTTCGAACTATGGTAGAACAGTCTGAATTTTAGTAAAAAGGTCTAAGCTCCTGAATAAAGTGGATCCTCTGTTTCATAGAATTGTAAAAGTTCATTTAAGTTTTGCTGTGATTTATGGATTCTTTTGTAGAATGCAGAAACGATTTTCAATAAGTTAATTTCTAATTAAAACTCTGATCAGTTACTGCACTAAGTTGATAAACTCTCGAGTTGTAAATTAGAAGTTGAAATGACAAAATTTGAGTGAATGAAAGCAATGTCTGAAGTTTACGAGAAAAATCTTAAAGTGTCACTGTGAAACTGGGCATTAGCGAATAAAATCGACGCTAATGTTCTCGTGTACTTCTTGCCAGAATTTCTTTTCCATTCTTTCTATTATGTCCTTCTGCAGCTATAAAATTTTGTCTGTGTTTCAATTTCAGTCGAAGAAATGGAAATGGAAGCGAAGCCCTTGAGTAACGAAGACCGCCTCGCAGCCGATATCCTCAATGTGAGTGAACCCGATCTTCCTCCACCAAATGTCACGGAGATCCTGTTCGCTTTCAAAGTGAGATCTGTGGAATTTGATCAACGATCGTCAGTTCTCAGCACCAGGCTTCATCTAATAATGGTAGTCACAAAAGTTTTGTTATTCTTCATCATAAATTCATTCACATTTTTCACGCAGGAGTGGACAGACACTCGTCTGAAATGGAACGCCTCTGACTACGGTGGAGTAGACCACATAGTCCAGCCTCTGTTCAAACTTTGGCATCCAAAAATAAACGTGGACGAGTAAGTAAATCTTACGAGAACAGTTCGAACAATAAAGAACAAATCTGTAATTTCAGTGGTGCCTTGAACACCTTCAAGCAATTCAGTCCGTTCTACAGCATTCGAGTTCTCAGCAATGGCACGGTCCGAATGTTGGCCAGGAATGCAGAAATTAATTCATGGTGCTTTGATGAGAGGAAAGACTGGCCAAATGATATTATAAACTGCGAAATTCTGCTCGCCCTGAAGGATGAGAATATAAAACTGACCTATGACACCTCGTCGCCGCTAACAGATCAGAGCATAAACGAGTTGTCAGAGTGGACACTCAACAAAGTGTCAGTGTGGGCGGTACCCAGGGAAAGGACAGATTCAGAGTTCAACACCAACGACTCGAGAAGTCTTTTCTTGAAAGGACTTGGAGATGAACTCTCACTCCAGTTGACAATCAGTCGCAACAGTGTTTTTTATCACTGCGTCTTCACAGCTCCGGCGTTGGGTAAGTGACAGAAAGAAATTCAGCTAAGGATTGACAATAAAACGATTGAGGATTTAGTTTCAGAAGGACTGATCTTGCTGGCCTTCTTCTTGGATAGCTACAGACGAGGAGGAACCAACTTGGTGGCACTTGTGGTTACATCGCTCGGTCTTATGTTCCTTGCTTTGCATGCGCCACCCACAACCGTTCCGGACATTGGTGAGTTTTGTAATCATTCAAAGACATTTTTCTTTTCCTTATTTCATTTTCGTTCCTTTTTCAGTTACAGTCTACTCAATTCTGATGAAGATTGCCACAATCACTTATATCCTTCATGTCATCAGCTACTGGTTGGAACTATTTCCTCCCAAATTTGAGCCTAATGAATACGTCATGAGAGTTGTTAACAACTCTGTGTTGAGATTCATGCTTGCGATAAGATTTATGGATGTAAGTACACACACAAAAGTAGATTTTTGAAGAAGTATAGAAATTTTGTTTTTCAGTCAAACGATTTTATCAAGGCGCAGGAACATCCGTGGCAAGAGATCAGCAAAATACTGAATCGTTTGGCCTTCATCGGAATCCTCATCACTTTTATTTGCATCAATTTTGAAATATAAGTTGCATTGGTTTTGTAATTTAAAGTTATTCAATAAAATTAAAAACTAAATTAGCGCTCGTTATTCTATTCAACTGAGTCTCCAAAAATACGACAGGAATCTGATCTGTCCTCTCTATCTATCCCATCTGTAAATCTAGAAAAACATATGGTTCCCTCGTTAATTCGAATTTATTTTTGGGCAAAACAAAATGAAAACCTCTATAATTCGAAAATGATGGCTTGTTCACCGCTATAATTTGAAGTTAAGTTTACTCTTTTTTCTTCAAAATGGTAAGTTGAAATGCGTACGTAACGAAAGTACGCAATATTTCTTTTCTGAAAGCTCGAAAATTTGAATTTGGAGGAGGCCTCTATGGTGAGGACGCTATTAGTGAAAGAACGTGCCGAGAGTGGTTTAACGAAGAGAGAAGGTTTTCGAAGATGCAGAATTGGAGGATTTACTTGATCAATACTCGTGTCAAATACAATCGAAGCAAACGCAAAACGAATCATAAATGTATAACCTGTTTATTACAATAAATCCTCGAATTTCGGAAAAAAAACGGTGGAAGCAAAGTTGTACCTAGTATAAATTCAAGAGAATGGAATTAGAAGATCTAGATTCTTGAAGAACACTTGCGCTGCAAATCTAAAGCCAGAAATCCAGGTCCAGTTAGGTCCGTCCTTACCACCTTCGGCTAAATGTTGCATGGAACGTTTATTCCGTTTTTTTTTTAAGGATTCATCTCAAAACAAGTGGCTGCTTCTTCTAGTCCAACTATTGACTTCCATTCTTAAACTAATGTTCTAAGCGAAATATAATAAAAATAAATAAGTGACAAGTCCGAATGATATTTTTGTGCTGTCTATTTGCTGTTTATTTGCTTCGAGAATGCTTTGTAATCTCTTCTGCTTCAAATCGATAAGATTACGAAAAAATTTCAGGATTAATCTAAAGCTCTTTGTGAAAAATCTCATTAGGTCAATTTTGTTTGAAAGCCTCCTTTTTCTTCGGCACGAACCAAATTAACTGAACGATTTATGTCAGTTCTACGCCTGGCAATGGGGAACCCCTGGAGGATAATATACAATAACCTTTCTTTCGTAAAACTTTCTTCGAAATTTCATCCATGAAAGCCAGTCTTCCAACTTCTTTATAAACCTCACATCTACATAGCACAACATGCCATCCACCATGATTTACTGTAGCCTTTAATTTTCGGCGATTCTATCACTCAACACAAATTCCTGGCATTCGATCCAAAAAAGTAATAAATGTTTTCATCAGAAAATAAGACATTTGTACAAAATGCAATGGGCTTGGCTATATATAGTTTAACAACCTCAACCACTGAACTTAAGAGTGAAAATTAAAGCCTACAGTAAATCATGGTGGTGGACATGTACTATTAAGAAGAATGGAGCTTCACAGCAACCGAAGTCCAAAGTTGTTATTGGATATTCATGGTTACTATTAGTAAAGAAGTATTTCACAGAAATCTGTAGAAGATTCTGCCTCGTTCTCTGCGTTAACGATTGAAAAGAAGAGACAAGCACTTTTATAAGACGTCCGATCGGCTTTTTTACTAGAAAGAAATTTAAGTTTTTTTTTTTTGTTTGAAAAATCTTCAGGTGAAATCCTTCATTGATTCTAAGCTTCGTGCAATTAGAGTTTTAGTATGTCAATTGTCAGGAGAGTTCAGATGTGAGTTGTATTTTCCTAAAAAAAATAACTTAGTGCAAAGTTGTTTCAGTTATCTAGATGTTTCTTTTAGTTCTCACTTTGTTCTTTTATTCTGCGTCCAGAACATATCACGCGATGCTTAAAAGTTGTACAGCAACGAGGCTCGTGGTAATCAACATCCTGGGAGCCTAAACCCACAATTTGGCACATCTACCAAATTTATTGCCCACATCCATTTAATTGTGGACACCCAAGAATTGATTGGCGGAACAATGGGCCTAGCTTTGGCCTAAGTATACAAAATGTGTAAAAAAAGCAACTACTTGTTTTACACACTCGGTCTTGTAAAATGGCTTCTTTCTACGTTGATCATAGAAGATTAACCCCGATTTTTAAATTCTCGTAAACAACTTGCAGCGTTGCTCTCGTCAACTGCGAACCCAATCACAAATGCACAATTATTTTTTTTTTGTTTTATAAAACTGAATAAATATTTAATACACGCGTATGATGTAGAAAATTGTAAAAAAAGGTTTGCGATGGAAAATAATACGTGACATGCTAAACTCCGATCCAAGATGACTCAACTAACAACAAATGGCACTAGTTTCGTTTGGAAGGCCTAGTGTAGTCCATAACCGTGTCCATAACCGCCGTAGCCGGAAATGATAGTTGGCGCAGCGGCATACTTGACCACTGGCTGTGCCACTGCAACTGGAGCGGCATACTTGACGACAGGCTGAGCGACAGCGACAGGAGCGGCGGCATACTTAATCACAGGTGCTGGGTGGGAAACGTGAACCTACAAAGCAGGGATCACACACTGCAGAGACTCCATGGATGCAAGATTTGTGGTCTTACCTGGCTGAAGGTGGCGTAGCTGGTGGCAGCCGGAGCCACGGCCTTAACAATAGTTGGCGCAGGTTGAACCACAACTGGAGCTGGAGCGTATGACTTAACGATGGTAGGCGCAGCGACGGCAACTGGAGCAGCAGCGATGGCCGGAGCGGCGTACGATATTCCACCCAAACCGTATCCATGTCCCAGTCCGATACCTCCGTAGATTCCTCCAGGGGCAGCCAGGGCGGCGGCGATCATTGAGCACAGGATCTACAAGATCACAGATGATCATGCCAAGAACAATCCACAATCCATAATCCTTACCAAGAGTTTCATTTTGTGTGTTGTTGAGTATTGCACTAAGGACCTGGTTAGTAAGTAGATGATCCGATGTTACGATTCGAGTTCGATTGCGTTGACTATGCTGGTCCCAATGATCGCATAAGTCTTTTATACCTTAAATCAGATTAGTTGCTCTCGCAAGTGCCAGTTCTTTTTGTTTGTTGCTGTCTTGCGGGCTTGGACTGAACGCGGTGGGGAACGCCGTCGTCGCTGCTGCGTGCACCGCATGAATGTGTGTGACTTGGCCGAACGTGGCTCCCCACACCTGGTGCGTTATTAGAAGATAAATTGTTGGAATCGAAACTCAAGCAAACAGAACACTTAAAATGTAATACAACTCCTTTTACGATCAGCGACAATTGGGGTGTCTTTAGTGCGCCTAGGTGAGCGACATGTCCATAATATAAGTTGAGTTGTAACGGCGGTAGCAAGGGGCAGCAAGGCTGTCTTCTTTCGTGTCCGATGCGATGCAACTTCGGTTGAGTGGCCATAATGCCTGACTTTTCCAGTCACCTGTCTGCGTGAGTTGGAATTTTTAATGAACAGAAAAGTGAACAGGCGAATTGGTGGTTTGTATTTGGTAGCGGTAGCGGTTATTAGCCAACTGCAGGAAATATTTTGTTGAAATTATAATTCGATTTGAAGCGTTTGAAAGCGAGCGGCTGTGATTGATTTTAATTTATGTCATTTCAAATGTTAAATTTTAATACGGGTGAACGTTAGAAAAAAAAATTGAGGTGTGAGTGTCAGCAGACAGGTGGCTGTCACTTCCATCGCATTTGCCAAAAAGTTTGTGCGAATGGCAGACGCTTTGTAGATCTGTGGTTCGCTTCATATCTTTCACGCGTTTCTTCATAGCTATCTTGGAGAAGCTTGTTGAAAAGTCTATTATTTGAAAGCCAAAAGGAATATATCAACAAATACGTCTTGAAACGGCCCTCAAGTAGTTCCTTATGCTGTTTATAAAAAGAAAGGCCAGGTATAGATCTATTAACTTTTCTCCAAGATCTCAACTATGCAAATACAAGAGCGTAAAAAAGAGACAACATTTTCTGCTCTATTGGCTAGCTGCCAACATATTTAAATAGATGACAACAGGAAAATGATACCGGATACATTTCAACAAACTGTTTTGTAAAAATGACAGCCATTTTTTCCTTATGAATTATACTATACATAATACTAATACTATACATAATACTAAACAGTCCACATTAATTATATTTCAATGATCAAAGTAAGTAAAGAAGTTAATCAAATTGAACTCTAAAATATCCTTGTTTTTGCAAAAGATTTAATATTGTACCGCGATAAATAGCAAGTACTCTAGTGCTTAATTTGAATCTTATCGCTTATCATCTGTTTATTAATCTCCTTAGATTTTCGACATGGTGGTCAGTGTACAACTGGTTTCAAAATGAAACGCTTTTATGCAAAATGTCAAATTTTACTGCGACATTTGTGTTTTTTCCTAATTGCATTAAGAATAATTCTACTATCATTATATCAATTCGACAGCAGAAAACCAAATTTTAACATCAATAACTACATTACATCCTATCACAACGACGAAAAAGCAGCTAAATAAAACTCATCATTACAATTTTCTATCCAACTCCATAAAAACCAACAAAAAAAAAAAACAAATTTTACTACATAAAAAATATTAATTTTTTTGATATCAGGGTATGACATATAAAAATTAAATCCTTCCTACTACCACACTCAGTCGAACCAATAATTTCAAACAAAACCTCAGAACTTAAAAAAGTTATCTAACAGAATTTGGGTGATCTTTTATTTTATTTTATCGATTATGTTTTTTGTAAAAGTGCATTATGATGTTAAATTGGTTAAAGTTACATGAACTTGACTTGTGAGTTTTTTTTCGGTTTTTAATTTCATTTTTAAATACCAATTTCGGTTCCTTTAACTAAAGTCGAACAGTGTGAACAATTTTGTTGGTTGTGTGTGGCAGGGTTATTATTATTTGTCTAAAACATTTACAATCGATAATTTGTTTTGTTTGCTGAATTGTAAAGATAAAAAAAAAAACAAACGAACATTTACTTATTGCTTTTTGCCTTGCATGGATGGGCTTAAAAAATAAACAATTGATGCCAAAGAACACATTTGGAAGTGCTTTATAAAACGCATTATAGCCCATCGTAAGGTTTCGAAAGATTTTGTTGTAACGGTTAGCGCAATAAGCAAAATATATCAGTCGCTTCATACTCCGCTCAAAAGCCTGAAGGACAAAAATTGATTACTGAAGTCAAATCTAAATGGCCTAAGCAAGTAAACCAGCAGAGGTTTTCCCGAATTCAGCGGACAGTACGCTGAACCGAACCGAAGCGAAGGGAAATTTAAAGACTCGTGGTCATCACAAAATATTACCTGGAAGTTTGGCTGAGTTTTTTTTTAATAAATAGAAAGAGAGATACAATTTTAATTAATAAACAAACGCAGTATTCTAAACTACTTGCGTCATTTTTATACCGAAATATTTTTGTTGGACGGAAAAGCGTGATGAATTGCAGGAGTCAGTGTATATTTGTGTTTAATGGATGAAAAGAAAATTCATAGTTTACTGGAAAATTGTTCCGATGTAGGTTATCTTAGGACTAAGAAAAAAGACAAAAAAAGACCAGTCGCAACAAAGAATCGTGTAGAAGCGTAGTATGACGCTAGAACTATTTGAAATGAGCTAAATGAAATGAGCAACGCTAGAATCTGTCTTATTCTAAATCGCGCATTTGAAAAGAAACGAAGTTTAACAACACGAAAACCTACAAAACTTCTGTTTGTACACAAAAACCAAAACTTTTTAAAGCAAACAAACTCCATACTAGCTACGAGTTGCGGATTGGTACGTTTCTCTGAAAGATGTCCTCACACAAAATATTTTTTTGTATCGTTTTTTTCTTTTTTTTTTTTTTGAGTTTTTCTATTTTGCATCACGACACTACTCATGGACGCTTCCCGCACCGGCCTAATATCAACTCAATCCATCGGGGTTAGCTAATTCACTTTGTATAAACTTTTTAATTTCTTTCTTTTCCATCAAGACCAGCATCCTCTAGAAAAAATTATCCCCCAATATCGCGAAATCAATCAGCAGCTGAACTATTCTAGTATTCTTTAGCCTCATAGCCATTGTACTCAACGACATATTCTTAAGTCGTCAGCCTGTCTGTTAGAACTTTGTTGAGTCATTTTTACTTAGAATTTTTGCCTCCAGTAGTGCATATGCTCTACTTAAACTCAGCCTGCAAGGAACGTTCAAAGTAATGCCAACCAGTGCAAGTCATCACGTCTACAACCTCTAGTTGTCGCTAAAGGCTTTACCCACTAACCAATGTTCATGTCAATCCCACGCTAAGTGTCAATAAGCTAGATCCACATGAATGATCACCGTCAATAAAATTATACTTAAGTCCGATCCTGCGTGCAGCGAATGAGTGTACTTTGCATGCGTTCCGCAAAGCCGCAAGCCTTCGATACCATGTACTTTCACCCGAAACCACCTCTACCAGCTGCACTCAGTCCAAATTGAACAATTTCAATATCCGCCAGTTAATTTTGTATCTGTTCATGTGCCAGGCCAAAAAGAATCACATGCAGTTTATGATTCCCGTGAATGACTTAACACTTGACTCCCAGCACCGGTGGCGTGCGTTGTTCTGTGAAACTGCCTCAATCTGCAACACGTTGTTGACTTAGAATAGCAACAAGTGTGATCACCGCATTCGAAGCCGAAGTACACGCAATCGGCGGCAATCTCGCTATCTGGATCAATTAGATCATAAATTCTTTTTTTTTTTTTTCGCGACGACATAGTGGCACGACTCGTAGTTTTCTGGCTGAGAATCCGCGTGGAAAGGCGTAGTAGCATTACTGCAATACTCCATAAATGTGTACTGCCTACCCATCAACAAAAAGGCATGCACCGTCGTGTGCCGGTGTGCCAAGGGGGCACATTTGGTGCACGATTGAAATTCAATTATACGACGGTAGACAGATGCCAAGTCTCAGGTGAATTGGGGAATGAGAAAATGAAATACTTTGTGGTCATTGCTTGAGGTGGTCACCCGATCAGTGCATTTTATATATTTTGCACTTAACGCCCAGGTGCGTTAGGTCTGAAATTGCTTTAAAATTAATGAGATGTGACACTTAATGGGTTGCTCATGCGAGGTATGAATGTTTTATGTGCCAGAATCGAGCAATTATTAAGTGAACTCATACATTGTACATTGTGTGATTATCACTTTTTCAATTGGCATTGGTCTCTCATGGAAATTATGGGAAGTTCCGTCGCCGTCGAAATGAGACTGAGTCTAAACAGCGGATTGCAGTAATTTGAAGTGAACGAATCAAAAGTGGACTACTACTTCAAGGCTGCTATTATTCTAAAGCCCCCGTGATTCAAAATATATACGGTAGGTTTGTAGCACAAATGAGCCAATACAATATGGGACTTCCCGCCAGTTTCTTTAATTCTCTTAGGGTTGATCTTTACTACCTTGACATCCTTGTAGTCATTCTTGTAATTATGTACCCAGGACTTTCTTCAAACACCCAAAAGTGTGCCTTAACCCCGTTTTGTCCATTCAAAATCAGCGCTGGAGCTGAGCTGTAAAATTTTTTGGTATATTCTATTTATCGAATAAATAAATTATCCTGTGAATCAAAAAGCATGGTGCACATTTTTGTTGTTGGTAAGTACTTTTAATTCTCAATACGTAACAAACGTGATCTACACTTTCAGATTTTGTCATTGGACATAAACAAAGTGGAAAATTTATTTTTCGATTTTTTATGCGTGATTAAAGCGTGAATTTTAGTTTTTTAACCACAAATGAGTCAATGGGGTTGTTTGTGATTTTAACTTATGGTTTTGGCGGCACATCGTCTCCACTTTGGAGACATTTTGCACCGTCGCAGTTAAAACCCTTTTGCTGCTTATTATTGGATTTAACTAGCTTAACCTTCATCCATTACTCTGCAGTTTCTTTTGTCATTAGATTCTAATTATTAGAAGCATTCCTTTTTGTAAATGTCTTCTAAAATGTGAGGCATACAATTTTGAAATTGACTTTAAACAGAGAGAACAACACAGTGACTTAAGTTTTAGTTTGGTGTAATTAGCACTTCTAGTAAAAAAAAAATTAAACAGTTTTTTGGATGAAGATTAATTCTATTGTGTTTTATGAATTGGCTGAAAAATGCATGCTAAATTGGAGAGTCTGTTTTTTTTTTGTCAGAGTTAAACAATTGAATGAATTTTTGAATGTAAATCACCAGAATGCATTCTTATTGGTTTGAGTCAAGGACTTATGATTCCTTAGGATTTGAGTTCAGTGAGTTCAGAAGCTTCTTCTTAAACAGCTTCTTCTTTGTGATATACATACACCTCTACGTTCAACTTTTCCGCTTTATTGTCCAAGAAATTAGAAATAAAATTCAAATAGAAATCCCAAATTCATTTTTGCTTCAATAATTACTGTGACGTCACCGCAGAAGAAGAAAATTTTGTGCTACTACATTTCTCACTTTGACAGTTCTCGTACCAAACCAAGCCACAGAAAAATTTATATCTCTTTCGCGCCTCTGATATCTCTCACTAGTTAAACAGAGAGAACAACATAGTCGTATTATTTCAATTTGAATTTCATTTGTAAATCTTGAAAGTAACGTTGGGTGGAAACTTAAGTTTTGTTTTAGCACAGTTAGTGAGTGTTTTCATTGGGTTTTATTTAAAATAAATAAATAAATTTTACTTTCCCAATCAGAGTACATCACAATGGATCATCTACGATTACTCTACAAAGCCAACAATTCGGTATTAAGCCCGAAAATCAACAAACGCAAAGTTGCAAACGAGTTACGAGCCACAAAACGCAGTGAATTATACTCTTCAACAAGAAATATATCACCAAGTCCACCACCAGATAATGCAGAAAAAATCGAAGAGGAAGAGAAGGAGAATTTTAAGCCGCCAGCTCCAGTAGTTTCCAAAACAACAAATCCACAGCCACCTTCGACTTTGCCGCCTCCGTCATTGGAGGTGAATGAAAAACTTTCAAAGAAGAAAGCATATTTAATGAAATTCCTTGCATGGAAAGCAGAGAAAGGAAAAGAAGCGAAATTGAAAGAGCAGAGTTCTAAAAAAGCACCATTCGTTGTTCCACTGCACGGAGCACCAGCGATTGAGACGAGGAGTATGAAAAAATCCTTCGCGCCGAAGAATCACACATTTAAACCGCCAGCAAATTTGAAAGACCTCACTCTTGAAGTGGTAGGAAAGAATAGCATTCGCTGTGTGTACGGCGAACAAAAGGCAACGTATCATTTCGTCGAGACGCCAAAGAAGAAAAAGCCTATCCTGTCGAAAGCGGAGCAAGCAAAGTCGTTGGCTGCAAAGCCGACGCTTTCAGCGAAGCCGCCAGTTGCTAGGCCCGTCCCACACAAGACTCCGAATCCACTGAAACCTATCCAAGTGCCATCGGTGGCAGATACAGTGACAAAAGCTCGTTTGCAAACGATTTTCAGTGCCAAAAAGACTCCCGCCCCAGTTCCCAAACCCGTGTCCAAACCTGTGTCCGTATCCAAATCGAAATCAGTTCCGCCGCCGCAGATGAAACCGAAGCCAATGACGAAACCCGATGTGGTAGTACGCAAGGCTCCAGTCGAGTCCAAGACACATCCAGCAGTTGCAGCTCCGAAGCCGGTCGCTCCTGCGAAGCCAGTTGGAGTGGCAAAGCCACTTCAGGCCGTGCCTCCTAAACCTAAGATGCCGCCACCTTCACAGCAAGCTCCGAAGATCACCAGAAGGTTGCCGATCTCGTCAAACGCTGCTCCTGCGAGTAGCAAACCGGCGAGCTCCAGGTCTGGTTTGCCTCCACTGAAGAGGCCCACGTTTAAGGCGCCGAAGAAGGCGAATGGCTCGTCTATTTCCAACGCTTTCCTGACAGTGAACGGCAACAACCGACCAAAGGCAGCCAATGTCCAGTCAGCGTTTAAATTGTGTGCCAAACCGGGCCTCCGAGGCAAAGCCGCCGATCCTATTGCAGAAACACCCACAGACACGCTTTCTTCGGATTCTGTCATGAAATTCGTTACTTCAACGAAGCGCAAGTCATCCTCATCGAAGGGTTCAAGCTCGGATCTGCTCTTTGCTGATCTAGTGAACACCATAAGCCCAGTCGACGTCACACCATCTGCGAAGCAGGC
This sequence comes from Syritta pipiens, assembly GCA_905187475.1. Classification (NCBI taxonomy): domain Eukaryota; kingdom Metazoa; phylum Arthropoda; class Insecta; order Diptera; family Syrphidae; genus Syritta; species Syritta pipiens. The sequence continues at coordinate 71,105,717 of LR994571.1, forward strand.
GTCAAGCAAAAAATCGGAAAACAAATTCAGCTTCATTCGCTACTCCCTTGTGCAGGCGGATTCACAGAACGAGACGAAAAAAGAGGAAGAACCCGCAGAGCAGGAGGCAGCGAATGTCACGGGTGAGAACATCGCAGAGCCTCCCACGACGTACATGAGCCCCTTCGTGTCGGTCTCGCGGGGCAAGGTGAGCACAAGGATTGAGAAAGAGAAGCGCAACAGTATTTACATGGCAGGCGAAGCTTCTGCCACGCCGGAGGCGACTCTAGCCGAGCGGCGTACCTTGGCCACGGTTCGCTACTACCGCAAGCAGCTGACAGATGAGATCAACCGCTTGAACGACATGTGCATTGTCTGGGAGGAGTACAAGAAAGCCAACCCGGACATCACTGGGTTGGACATGGTAGACGCAACCATCGGTCAGACGCGGCTGCTGATCACGAAGAAGCTGAAGCAGTTTGCCGGCTTGATTGATCGCTGTGAAGATGGCCTTCTGGGAAAGAGCTCTGCAGTGAGTGGCGACGGCGAAGGCGCGAAACCTATATTGCCCGAGGACCTGGAGGGCTTCTGGTCGATGGTGGGCCTGCAGATAGACAACGTGGACAAGCGCTTCGACAATATCCGTCGGTGGAAGGAGAATAATTGGAGCGACCCCGACGAGGTGCCAGTTAAAGCCGCTGTCGTGAAGAAGATGAAGAAGAAGAAGCCAGTCGTAGCTGCCCGGCCGAACGGTGCCCTTCAGAAGATGCTGAAGACGGCGCATGCTGCGTATCTCAACAAGAAGTCAGTCCCCGACACAGACACAGAGGTGGTCATCCTGACCCCGTCACAGAAGCGGCAGGTGCTGATCAAGGACCGCCGTTCGCGGTCGGCAGCCGCAACGGTCATCACAGTGCACACTCCACGCAACCGCAGATCCGTCGAAGCGAAACCCGAAACAGACGCAAACGAAACCCCCAAACTCATCCCGCACATCAACGGCTTCCGAAAGAGCATGAACCTCTTCAAGACCGCTCTCGACAGAAAGTCGCCTCCAAATGGCTACGTAAGCCCGTTGCGTCAACCATCGAGAAAATCGATCCTGAAAACCCCCGGATCTAAGTGCAAGCCAAAGAGTGTCATCTTCAACAGTCCAGCATTGAAATTCACCATCGACGATGCGGTGGAAGAAGCGAATACCAACTTGACACACACTCCAGAAGATGAAGAGGAAGACCAGATGCGTACGTACCAGCTGCGGAATCGGAGAGTTGTCCTGCGTGACTCTGCTGAGTTTGAAATTCCCCACTGAAAATGTGCCTTAGTGGTCGGAAGGTTTACATTTTTGTTCGTCATGTAAACGTAGATCATATTTTGTTTTATCTTATTATTTATTACAATATTTTTTTTATGTTTTGAACACCATATTGAAGTTTCGTTTTCTTTATGTCGTTTCTTTGTGGAGACAAGGTTTTTAGTAAAAGAATAAACATGTGTAATCTCAATTTGGGTTGATTTTTTGTATTGTTTGATTGATTGGCATGGAGTTGGAAATGGTTTGGACGGTATTTTCAATGAGATCTTCAGCTCAGCAGGAGGAGGAAAGGAGTGTTTGATTGAGCGGGGCTTGTTCTCTGTTAAGTGAAAAGCCAGAGCAGCATCACGAGAAGGTGGATTCTCCAATTGCCGAGCGGTCGCCTTCCTGACGGGATCGCATTCAAGGCGCGCCTCGGAAGTCGTGATGGGGACATTTGTGCTACGTAACAAAACCATCGAAGTGTAGCCCTTATCGCCCGAAAAAGCAGTTGCTCAACAACAGCACGAAGAAATCTCACCTCGGCAGCTTGTATTCACGATCTTATTCTTTCGGTTACTATCCAAAATTCATGACTATAGGTGAGAGTTGGAACAAATACCGAATTAAAAACCGATAACTTGGCCTTCACACCAAGCTCGGCCTTTTCGATTACAGATCTTCCAAGCTGTTTCAAAATTGATCCAGCTTGGCCAATCAATCCTACAGGAAAGCTCAGTACTGCTTCCATAACTCGTCAAAAAAGACCCCGATATACTTGAACATCTCCACCTGTTACAATGGGACTTCACTAACATGCAGAGTGCATTGAACAGGCGTTCTAGAAATTAACATATCCTCAGATTTTTCCGCATTAAGCACTCAACACTTAAAAATAAAAAAAGAACCACGTTAAAAAAAAATATTAATTGAACAATTCGGGTTAAGAACATTTGTTATTGATTTTGTTGCTACGAAGAACATCAGAGGGCATTTATGCGTCTATGACGCCTACGTTGATGCTGATTTCCATTTTAATTTTAGGTGCTGATGCCTCTAGGAAGTGAAATCGATCTGTATAAAGACTGAGGCAATATAACTCCACATCCAATGCTACCATTAACACAAACAAAAATTTTTTTTTTGTCGTTCATGATGCAAACTTTGTTTTGTACCAGGAATCAGGCCAGGTTGTCGCTTTTAAACAACCGTAACGCTTGCCATTAGAAGTAGTTTCTAGCAGTAGTTTGATGTCTTGCAGCTTCTTATACCTCCTTCTTGCCCATTACTGACCATATCAATCTTCACCATCTCAAGCCGACAAACGGAAAACTTTAATTATAACATTCTGGTAAACTGCTGCTAAAGACCTTACAAAGCTCCACACACAAAATATGGTAACCAATTAATTAACAAGTTTGAAGTTTGAAATCTTGACAGTGACAAAAAAGCTAGAGCTCGACAAGAGGTAATTAAAAATAATTGCTAAACCTATTTATGTCATTCGATAGATCTTTTGCGCGCACGGGACAGATTGCATCAATTTATAAATTGTATCAGGTACCTACTGTGATTGGCAAGTGGTGTAAACAAGCGTGCGTCAGTTCTTGAAATTATGCGATTAACGTGTGCTGAAAAAAGAACGTGGAGGTCACGTAGAAAATATGTGCAATGAAAAAATGGGCCGATGAAATTAGTTGGGGCTTAAGTAGTTGCAGTGGTGGTGGACAGTGGTTGCACTTTATAATTCGTCTTAAGTGTTTGTTGGGTTGGATTTGTAGGAATTTTTAAACGCTGTACAACGAGCGTTACAAGAAAAGCAATTCTTTTAATTAGCAGAGAAAAGGGAATAAAATTAATTCAAATCAATGATTGACATGATCAATGAGAAGGCATGCGATCCCATCAGGAAGGCTACAGCATGGCAGACTCAGGATGAGATGGTTGGACCAAATGCAAAAGCTCACTTGGCTATACTTGGGCGTACTTCCTGATGAGTTAGAGTCCGCGGCGGAGGGTTTGTGTGTGTGAGGTGCTGGTTCTAGGGGAACCCAATTAGCACTAAGTTTGCCGTTTTGAAACCACAGCTCTGAAAAGTTGAACATAAATTAGGATTTAGAACCATCGTGCGGCGTTGAGGAATGAAATTAAATTTGTAATATTCATCCGGGATACTCGCCGATAGATTCAGGGAAGGGTTTGCCTATAGTCCGTAACCTTGCTCTGACAAGCGCCGGACAGAAGCAGAGGAAGTGTATCACAGATTCTGGTTCTGTCGTGTTATTGCAGTTACAGCAGTGTGTGCGATCCCGACTCTGGCTGCATGATTCCCTATCGGCCAATGACCTGTACTAATCGCTATAATTTTAGCAATGTCTGTGCGAGTCCTATTAAGAACGTCGTTCTTGATAAGTTGTACTCTGGCCAAGTCTCCCTAGCCACTGCGCAGTTGGTCAACTGAGACCATCTGAGGTTAGCCATTTCCAAGAAGTGAGTTGAAATTCGTGCCTTGACTAGCCCTAGTGGAACTTGTACCTCCAAAGCTGACGATCTGAAGGGCAGCTCCTTGTTTTGCCAGCTCATCCGCTTGCTCATTACCATAGACGTTGGTATGTCCTGGGACTCATACTATGGCAACTTTGAACTTTACATCAAAGCCTCGCCTTTCGTCGTTTCGAAGTTGTGTTTTGTGATTTCGAAGCTGCGTCAGTTTTATTTCAGTTTGGGTAGTTCGAAAAATGCAATACATGCGAATTATGGAATTAAATTACATGGGAATTCTTAATTTGATTTGTGTCATTTCTGCTTCGTATTTTTAAGCGCAAAGCGAAGCCTGGGTGGAACCACCTATGGTCAAAGTGAACACTGCTTGAGAACCAAATTAAAATCACCTTTGCAACACTTTTTCCATCACTTAACGCATTGTACATTCGCGCGCAGTTTCCATGTCACTGTCATCGTACTCCAAGCCAAAAGCTAGCCTCTGTTGGTCAACTTTTTGAGTACACTCGCGCATAACAAATTGACGAATTCCACTCTTACCATTTCGTTATAAAATTCACGCCGTCGCACGTTCATTCGATGAATTTTATAAATTCCTTAACAATCATCACTCAGCTCGCCAAAATAGGTGTACATCGTCTCCGTCAAAAGCTCAAGCTAATCCATATTCATTGACCATCTATAATAGGATCTGGCTGCGTCAGTTATGTCAGCCCAAATTCGCATTGATTTGTGGGACTCCATACTGTCTCGTTACAGTTTTCCATCTGTTCACGAGAGTCGATCTCAAAAACGACTAACAACTTAATTGCGTCCTGCCCGATTTACAGCCTAAAATGTCTCAATAGTTGTTTTGAAATAACCTTCCACACTGGTCGACAATATGGTTGATGGTATTACTAAATCTGTTTTCATGGGTCGGTTGTCTAGACGGTGAGCATTGTCGAGACCAGTCACTTTGACAAGGAACGCTGTGGCGTTGAATGCACCATAATCCAGAGCCCACTGAAGAATGGACATGAAATGCACGAAAGATCTCGGGCTGATTCATTGACTGTTATGTTCATGTTGCTACATCAGTGGATTAGTTGTAGAGGTCCCAGCGAGAACGTGACTTCGGGCTATAAGCGAGAAAGTAACTCTGCGCGGTGGGCGACTTTATGGGTGTGTACCGCGGTTGTGCGTTGCACAGCTGTGAGACTACTGAATGACACTTGTACCGCGTAGTGTTGACAGCAAATCCAATTGTGTAAGTTAGTAAGTCAAATGGTTATTTCCTCTTAATTAACCTGTTGGGGTTGGGCATTTTTTTATTTAGTTTTTCAGTGGAGTTTAATTAAACTACTGTCATGGTTCCTTTCAAACGCACTTCATATCGTTGTGATTGCTCAATCTGATCTGTCTAGACAGTGGATTTAGTGGTGTACACAAGTGACTAGTCATTCTCCTTGAAAGGACGTTTCGAATGGGGAACTGCTCGTAGTGTAACAATTAAATTTGAGAAAACTGTTTTTATATGTAAGGTGGATTCTTTTATGCAGCCTAATTGAAGCGCTGAAGGCTCCGAAAGTTTTGCTGGATTGAAACCGATTTATCATCATCGTCTTGCTTTTAAAAAGCTTTATACTATATTTTTTTTAGTATCTGTCATTTTGACTTGAATTAAAGGTTTTACAGGGATAAGGCGCTGTAAAATAGAATAAAAACATCAATTGTAATCAGAGATAAATGTTCTAGGAAAATAAAAATATTTATTCGTCCTTCGTGTGAACGTAGATGTGTTGTCAAGCCAGGGTCTGACCACAGGGGCACTTTAGTCTAGTGGAGAGAGCGGCGGCATGCATGTCCTTCGCTAAGCTCGTCGGACGGGGCGGTTCTTGCTCTCCTCCTGCTACATCACCGGGTCACAACATCATCATCATGCCGACTTTGAATGTCAAAGAAAGAGGGCAAGTAAATTAAACTAAAAAAAAAGTTAATAAAACACGACCAAGCCCAATTATCCTGGTCGGCCTTCGAGTATGACTTCTTAAAATCTAGCAATTACTTCTCAGAGAGGTAGTTTGGGTTCTACCCCCTCTGAAAGTATACTTCGCCAATCACTAATCTATTCTAGGGGACCTAGGTCGGTGACTCCGGTAAAGGGACAACCGCCGCCGTTCTCTCCACTACGCCGAAATGCCCCTGTAGTCAGACCCTGGCTTCACAACAGATGTCAGTCGACTAAAATGAACGACATACAGCTCATTAACAGCAGCGTTTCCGCTAAGAGAGTCTCCTGAATCTGAGCCCTTTTCGAGTAGAAGAGAAAATCTAACCTCCGCTGTTAAAAGGAAGAGTTCTACGGTTTAGGACAGCGAACGCTGAAAGGCAGCATTCACTTGGACGCTGACAAATTTTTAGCGATGTTTTGTCTTTTTTCTGATGTTTCTCAAAATTTGGTTGTAATAATAAATGTGTCTTTTGGCAATTTACCCTATTTGGCATTGAAGACATTAATGTTTCATAAACATTTTTGATTTTTCGCTATAGAGCAATCCCTAAAAAAAATCAAATGTTGTGCAATCCATTTTCCCCGAGCATCTAATAATAACCCATAAATTTATCGTCGAATCAATGCCAGAAGAGCTACCAGGCTTTTTCAGAGCGTTGTTATTAGTCTCCATGATAAATTACTTCATTTGTGTGGCATGAGGCAAAGTCTAGCAAGGAAAACACTTCCGTTCAGAGTCTTATTCGAATAGTAGACAGGATCACATTGGTCAAGATGTTTGCATGTTTAGTTCGTTCAACTGCGTTCAACTTCAAACTTACGGAGCCTAGGGTGCGTGTCTTGCCAGCAAACAAGATTCGGACGATGTATATGCTTGGATGGAGCAAGTTGCGCCTGATTGCAGCTCTACAGTCTACATGAACTACACCCATCTTGACTTACATGCCTGGAGTTATGCTTGCAAAAATTAAAATAAAAAAAAAGAATTGTGTGTGTTTAGGAGTGCAACTTAAGTGTTGTTCAGAATCTTGGTGTGCTTCTTGGATTTGTAAACTTATATATTGCATTCATTGCATGGCTTGTATTAGTGTCGTGAAATCTGAAATCAATTTGTTGTAAACACTTGCAATTTTGGGTTTTTCTTTTATCTAATATCCCTAAAAATGCCTAGTCACCACTAAATCTTTCGATTTCGGTGGTGTTTGTGAGTGAAGAACATAATGAAGACAATTGTAAGAGAATTATTTCTAGTACCGTTGTCCTGGTAGCAATGGAAGTCATTTATTAGACAACATTTTTCGCTTCTGTTCATCAGCTTTAGACTTAAAATAGCTACATAATATTTGTAGCTCATAATGCATTCCATAAATATGAAAATTTATAGGGCTTACTGTTCATATTGCACCCCATACTAGTATTGATTTCAATCAGTGATATATTTTTATTTATTCATCAATTGATATTTGTCTTTTACCTACATATTTTATTATTAAAAAAAAACTTAAAACTATTCTTTTAAATAAAACTCTTTTCATTTGATGGTTGATTTCATGATGGATTCAATTGAAAAGTATTGAAGAACGGGTTGTATGTTAGTTTAGCCCATAGTTCGTCCTATGACTAGGAAGCAAAAAGATTTCTTAGATTTCTCTCACGAACATAAAAAGGCATAAACAAAAGTAATTCATATGAATTGATTATTTCAGTAAAAACGTCCTTCACAAAGAGAAATCCAAGGATATCTCCACGGCTTTTTATCCCTTTCATGACCGCACCTTATTCCAAACCAAAGAAAAATATTTCTTGCTAAATCTAAGCTTCCGTGACTTCATTAGTGGAAGACGCGGTCAAAAAGATAACGAATCTAAGCTTTTTGTTTTAAATATATATATTCAAGGATGAAAGGATAACGATGTATAAAATGTTTTACCTATGCGTCATCTATGGTACCTAAGATTGCATCATATTCGAAACCAGACATTTCAAATGAACAATATTAAAATACATACATACAATCAGAATGCTTTTGAGATTTTAAAACAAGTTATGAGATCTGTTAAAATGTCCCTTTTTATTGAGGTTGCCCTTTACCAAAAGCAAAGTAAAGGATCCCGAACATAATATTCTTACTGCAGTAATAAATGTTTGAAGCAGTATTAAATGGATTAAAATAGTTTCAAGCAAGAACTTAACACACTTTTTGTTTTAATTGCGCTAATATTTTTTGAGCTCTGAGTAGATGAGTTTCATGTTGTGCACAAACATGAAACTCATTGTGCATAAGAGGTTAAAGATTTTAAATTTATAAATGCACATATTGATCTATACGAAGTCAGACCATCCCACCACCCTAAGTTCCTCAACGCAAAACCCGTGAATCTTCTTTGAACATTTTTAATCCCATCCGCAGAAAAAAGAAAATAACATCTGGATTTTATTAATATAAATAATAATAATATAAATCAATCTTATTAAAACAAAACAACTCGTATGAGCAGAGCCTTTTTTTTTAACTCTTATTAAATTAAATTTAATAATCATGGAAAACGAGATTTCAGTGTACACTTCTTTGGTATCACAGTGATTACCTTTATGTGATTGCATTTGTGTCAATCTACTTTGCAAATCTACTTAAGTCAGCGGCTACTGAAATCATTACAATCCTATAGTCTCAAGCGATAACCAAATGACAAAATTTATATTATTTTGGTGGTTACAGCTTAAAATCTAGACTAATTTGTTTATCTCATATCAATTTAAAAAGGAGCTGGCACACAAACGAGATCTTAGAATGTTTAGGTCTGCTTCTTTTTTAATGAAATCTGTTAAACTGCGCAAATACAATGACAGTGTATTTGTTCATTTTGTATTGGTTAATTTTCTCAGATGGGAGAACCCAGAACAAACTGAACTAGTAACTTCAAATGGCTTGGAAAAAAAGCAAATATACTAGCTCCGAATCGTTCTCATAGCCTCAGTGGCCAAAACGAACTATTAAAAAAGAACAAAGAGAACAAATCATGCTGAAACTCCATCCCAATAAAATTTAATTGAACTTGAAAAACGAAGATACTCTGCTAATTCGCTTCAAGATTAGTTTCACTGTCAATTTTAGCTTTAAGTTCAATGCACTCGTCATCCAAGTAATGCATTAAAAGTCACACATCAATGTGGCGCCTGTGGCAGTCCATAAAAAATCCAACCAAAATTAATTGGAAAAAAAGCTACGACCGTGTGTTGCCATCAAATTTGCAACCAATAAACTTCATTCACTTTCATTAAATCTGCCATCTACAATTTGCTCAGGTGTCCGATGACTTCCAAATTTTGATTTCCAAGATACTTTATGCAAATTACCCCGAAAGAATGGTGTGAGTTATCAGAAAGCGAAAGTTTTTTTTAATTTTTATTTTTGCAAAAAAAGTGAGGGAAACCGATTTCTAACACACGAACATATAAAACAATATTACAGAATAGAAGAATATTTGACGGTCTTTTGGATTAATTTATTCGAGCGATTTATTAATAGATGGATTAATGAAGAGAAATGAATATGTTTGGTTTGGTTGTAGAAGAAGCATTTTAAAACCCTCAAAATTCTACAGCGTGAATGTGTTTTCCAGATAAGAAAGCGATGACAATAAAAGTGAAATGAAATTAAATAAGAATGACGAGAAAATTAAGTAACTGTTGATGGGTTCTTGGAGCTGGAGGCTGAGAAAGAAGGTGGGGTTTTGGAGATGGTAGTTTGTTTGCTGTAACGGGGTCAACGATTGGCAAGCGTTTGAAAAATTATTAATATTTTCCAGTCTTTAAGTCTGCCATCAAAAGACCAATAATAATAAAAAGTTAAAGAATTATTTTTGGACATGTGCACTAAGTGCAAAGTTTAGTGTAAGTTTTGATGGAGCACAAGCATACAAAAGTTCACTTCTGTAGAATCAAGTTTTGTATTTTTTTAATAAAGGGTTTATCGATAGGGACTTGACAACTTTGAATTTGCATCCCTTCACTAATTATCGAACTGTCATTGTCAATTTGTTCAGTAAACTCAACATTTTCTTCATGGTGAAGTACACGAACGAGCAATGTCTACAAACTATAAAAATTTTCTACCGGAATTCAGAGTCGGTAACCGCAACTTTAAGACTGTTAACTCCAATTTTCGGTCGCAGTTCTCACCTTAGAAGACAGGCAATAACAAGTTTAGTGTAAAAATTTGAGTCTACATATTCTTTGCCAGGTCAGTAAGACAACGGGTTGGTCAAATTGTCGAAAATATCGCTGCCGTTCAGGCGTCCGTAGCAAATGATCCAAATCAGTCAATTCCACGGCGTTCGCAAGAATTGGGCATCGCTCAGACCATATTTTGCCTAAAAATTTTGGTTTACACTCATACAAAATCAAGCTGACTCAAGAATTGAAACCGATGGACCATTTGAAGTGGCGAAGATGCGTCCTGAATGATGAATTTCAGCCCAAAATCATCTTCAGGGACGAAGCTTATTTTTGGCTCAATGGGCTCGTCAATGAGGGAAATATGCGTTATTGGTCGGGTGACAATCCACATAGTAGTAGTAGTAATGTATGTATGTGCTTCATAAATCACCGCTTCATCCACAAAAAATAAGTGTTTGGTGTGGTCTGCATGCGGGCGGCATTATTGGGCCATATTTTTTCGTCAGCAATAACGATCGCCACGTTACTGTTATCAGCGCCAGCATTATCGCGCCATTACCAATTATTTTTGAGAAATATGGAATTGGACGACATGTGATTTCAAAAGGATGATGCCACAAGCCATACAGCACATGTTACAATCGATTTATTGAAGAGTAAGTTCGATGAGCGTGTTATCTCAAGAAATGGACCAGTCGATTGGGGCTATGCTAAATCATTGGTTTATGCCAACAAGCCGACGAAGCGAATATTGTTCGTTGGAAGATCTCAGAGCCAATATTGAACCCAAGATTTAGGCCGTTTCAGCCGAATGTGTGGCCGAGTCGAAAATTGGGTCCAAAGATTCGATCGCTGTAAACGTGCCCGCGATGGCCATATGAACGAAGTCGAGTTCCAATCATAGATTCAAGCCGATTATAAAGTTTTATTTAAAAAAAAAGTTGTCAAGTCCTTATTGGAAAACCCTTCGTATTTAAAAAATAAACTTTTTTTGGTTCAGTAACGTGGACAACTCATTAATTTAAGCAAGCGTGGTTTTAAAAGTCTTCAAGTTGACGAGAGTCCACTGTTTTCTTTCGACATAATATTCAAAACGATTCATCGTACCCTGTCTTCTGCGTGCAGACAAAATTCTGCAGGATTTGGAGAGATATGAATGTTTTAACGAAGGCTGCATGCATGATGTCAATATCAGTCATAATGTTTGATGTCTGTGTTTTAATCTTAATTGTAATTGTTATGAATTTAGATGTAAGCGTGATTTAGTTGGAGTTGAAAAAATACTGTACCGCTTCCTTTATGAAATTCTGACGCATTTGATTTGAACCAGTTTAAATTCTGATGCAGACACGAAAAAGCTCGGACTGAACTTACCTCTACTGCGAGTATTCAATGCTCGTCCTAGATCTTTACCCGAGATTCCACTTCATTAATCACTTATATCACCCTCGAGACCTCCAAATCACTTCGATTCCCATGTCCTTAACCACAATGGCTCCTCACAAGTCCATCCTGCACACGAGCTTCTATCACGCGTAAAGCGTTCCCATGTTCAATGAACTGCAAAAAAAAAACTCACTCAAAATAAAAGAAGAAACGGAAAGCGTGAAGGTCGCTGCATGAAACCGCCAGTTTCACATTCGACACGACGTCCCTCGCGGTCTTTTATAGAATGTCCCTGGGCCGCAGCTTCAATCGATACCAAGCCACCCATGAAATTGGCATTCATTGGGTGTTCCTGGCATTCGCATGCATGTTTAAGGACATTGTCATCATCAAAGAGCCGGCAGATCTATGATTTGAATTCTCCCTCTCGCTTGTCATCGCGTTATAATCACCGACGTTTTTATTAATTTTTCTTTTTTTTTTTGATTTTTCTATGCACACGGGAACTGTTTTTTTTTGCTTTTCTCCTCCCCGAAATTAGATATTCACAGCCGCTAACGCACACATGTCCGAGCATTCCCTCACGTACCGGCAGAGTTCAACCTGTCTATTGGTAGTCCTTAGTTGGGCCTCGTCTTCTTTGAATGGAATTGTGCGAGTTTGGCCAGGAGTTTGGAATGGAGTTTTTTGTCGGTCTTGCCAAAGCGCTAAGTGAATCTTTAAGGTAACGAGTGCAGCAATTGGCTTATTAAGGAGTACGGTGGTTGGTGGGATGACTGCGGCAGGTGCCAGGTAGGTATGCAAATCAATCACAGAGAAGTTCGTTCGCGTCAGTGCGTCAGCGGGAGTTGTATGGTGGTTGGTGGAAAACGATCCACACCCGCATGAGCTATGGATTATGGCTTTAGGGCCGAAAAGGAAGGTTAGCGATACTTAGTATGCGCATATCGATGTACTATTTGTGGTGGTGGAGTTGGAGTTGAAGTTGCCAAAACAAAGAGAGACACGAGAGAGTGGGTTATTTGACAGACAATACGTCAACGTCAGGCAGTCGAGTTCTGTGTAATCCGTCAGAGGGGGTTGCCTGGTATTCAAGGTTGTTGTGTTCCGAACAGCGTGTGCGCACGTCTGTTTCATGTAAATGGCTTATTTTATTGACGTCAGTAAGAGTGGAGGAGAACGATGGCCACACCTGATGATGGAGGAAGAATTTTGCTCTGTCATGCTGTTCTGCTGTCGCTTGACTTCTGTGTGTAGGCCCATGTTCCAGATATTTCCTCTTTTTACTGCTGAAAACCATGTGGAAATCCATGCAATGGCTTCCGAGATTACTCCGAACAAACTTGCAGTCAGCTCGGTCAAAGATTTTGGCTCTAAGATTATCTTCTTTCCACTTTTAGTTCCTTTAAGAGAGTAAAGTGGCTGTGGCAACTGTTGTTGCGATTCCATGAGGAGGGTACATCTATTCCAGCAGCCAGGAAACAACTTGAGGCCATAACTTCGTCGAACATGTACAGCTTGGTTCATCTTTCTGCAACAAGTGCAATTAAAAAACGATCATTCCTCCCGATCGATGCCAACTGAAATTAAAAAGAAACAAGACAACAAAGACTCTCTGAATTCCTTCATACAGAACACCTGAGTACCTCCAAAATTGCTTCAGGCGACCTTCGATTTCATGGCCACTGCGGCATTCCACAAAATCTACAACTTCCGCTCGCTTCAGAGCCTTCCCCAATGACACAGACGCATGGAACAGATAACTCTAGGCTTGTTTTCTGCACTCATGGGAATTTTATTTGTTTGGAATCCACCAGATCATCGATTGAGTTCCAAGGATGAAGAAGAACGTTGATGTGAAGCACTTTAAGGCAATCAAACCAAAGAACCTCTATTATCTGGCATACCTGAAGTGCAGTCTTCCGTTATGCAATCGCACTTACTACCTACGTAACTGTGCTTTGCTCTAAAAACCCGCAGGTATTTTGAAAACGCGACCTTGTAAATGTGCAGCCATATCAAGCGTTGCATATTCTCATGTTCCGATTGCACGTGACAGTGCGATGAGTTTCACTACGTTCTACGTTTGAATAATTTGGCACTTCTAAGCTTCGTATTTCCCGTCAGCACACACTCCCGTGTCCGTAGCGAGTTTACCAAAAATAAAAAAAAAGCATCAAAATTCCCCAACCTTGTAGCCTAATTCGTTGACGGTTGGGGAGAGATAAATGGCAAAACTATTTATTAATTTGGAATGTATCTACACATTCTGTATCAACACCCACTGATTCGGCTGCAAATGGGCAGCTAGGGTGGGGGCGGTCATTTGCTTTAGCGCTCGGTGAGCTCGGAACTAGGCGCGATAAGTTTGCGTTTGAATGGCGTGCATATGTCCGGTGTAAGCTGGTAAAATATGTGCTCAGTTTTGTTTTTTGTTGCTTTTGTTGACCGTGTTTGGCTGGTCGCGAAATTTGCTTGTTTTAAGGCGTTTTGAGACTGGTCGAGTGGAGTGCCCTTCGAATGGAGTTGTGTTTGTTTTGATTGTAGGATGGATTTGGTGTGAATTGGTTGTGTCGGGAGGCATCACTTGGTTTGGGGAACATGATGACTGTGACTTTGGAATGGGTTGAGTTTCCTAAACTATTTTGTACTTAGTCAATTTCAAAGAAACGACAATAAAATTTGGTGTGGCTCATATTGCAAATGTAGAGGTAGTCAATCAAAATCTAAAACTCGAGTTTAGGCTTAGAGTTTCACCAATTATTTGAATAGGCGCGTGACTGAAGAATTTGCTGGTCATAGTTTGTCTGAACTGCAAGTTTTGGACACCTGTCCTAATTATCTGCCGGCTCCAAGTCTTTTCTCTTTCCAATAAGTAATTCTTAAATGCAAATTACAATACGATGTATCCAAGCGATTGCACCACTCAAATAGACAAACGTAGAAAATATAAAATTTCGGTGCAAATGATCACTAATGCTATTGTTTTCTTTTTGGATAAAGTTCCGAATAGTACTCACCTCCGATTTTTTTTGAAATTTTTTGAGAACAATAAAACTGATTACAATGATTTTTATACCGGTCGAAAGCTTTTTAATACCTTTAATTCGAAGTATCTGAAAAAGAAATAGGTTATGGGGCTTATGAGATATTTCCCTTTCTGTTTTCATTATTTTTGAACTTTGAATGTCCTTTACATCCTTTCTAATCATATGCTTAAGATTTAAAGTTTCGGATTTGGCATTAGACTTAGTGGTAGACATTCGTTTATACGCGCACAACTTTCTGCTGCTATTTCTACAAACAAATTATTTTTCTAAGTTTTTCTTTTTTGATTGGGTTTATTTAAGTCAGTTAATAAAAGAAAGAACAACAAAATATTTCCATAATTTAGAGATTATAGTACAAATTCGTTTATATTTGTTATATTTATAATCGTTATATTCGCTACTAAATACGCTACTAAATAAACGAATATCCCAGAAAAATAGTACAAAATGATAGGATAAGTGGAAAGATCGTCTAGTAAAACGAGAAAAATACCGCAATAAAAAATTTACTGGTGATTTTAATTCCTTACACTGGTGGTGATATGATCCCAAATGCACTAGATCCATATTCGTTAAAATAATCCAGTAATAGAACATTTATTTGAAAATTTATGAATGCGTATATACGAATGTCTACCACCGTATGTTCTCAAAAATTTAAAAAAAAAGGGAGGTGAGTACTGTTCGGAACGCCACCCGTTGAAAAAGTTTGCTCAGCGGACTCACGACATAAAGATTTGATATTTTAAGCCGCTGGTTACATTAAAGTAACTTTTAATTAAAGTCACAATTTTTTCCTCTTTTTTTTCAGTTTTGGAAAAATTGTATTCATATTTTGATTGTGTAATGGCGTAGAATCTCCAATGAATTATTAATTTCGTTAATTCCGAAAATCAGAACTATTACTGAATTCATGAAAAAGAAATTCACGAGTTTGAAGCTTCTTAATTAGACCAATGGTTTTAATAATAAAAAATGGTTTTAGTAATAATAAGTGCCGAAAATGGGCTTTGCCCCTATAGAAAGAAAGTTTAAGTCTTCTCTTTCTATTCAATTAGCTCTCTTAGAGTCTACGATACGATGTAATGGGTTCTTAAATAAATATTTAATAATATAGAACAAGTCAGAATTGTGTAAAGAATTCTTTTAGCAAAATTATGGCATAAGAGTGATTCTCTTTTGAAGAAGTCATATGAATTAATCGTGAATTATTATACACAAATTCGCTTCTTCAATCTTCAGTATATCGCTATTGTTTTGTTTCTTCTTCCTTTTTATTATTATTATTATAACTCGTTAACTTATAATTAAAATTACTAAGCTAACATTTATATAGCACAAACTGCTAAGGTTTCGGCTTAAGCTCTTCCTTTATAAATGGGGATTCCGTCTTTTTTAGCGGCAATGACTTAAGATTTTTAGTTTTGAACACATTTAACTGATGACTGTCATTCTTAGAACAGCCATAACCTTTCCAGATTTCCTCCTGACTCTTGTACAAGGTACCGTCAACTCTAGATGTTTTGAAACTTAAGAAAGATAAGATTCAAATAACCAAGCAAAATTCAAACAGGACTTCAAGATAACAACAGCTTAAGTAAACAAGGTTAAATAAGAAAAAAAAATCAAATAAACATTAGATTGATCATAGTTCAATTCACTAGTTAAAACATTTGAAAAATTATTAACAGATGCTAATTTTGAAGAGCAGTACATAATTTTCTATTAAGAGCGCGACTTTCATCCATCATTGCTCAATGAATTTTTGATTTTCAATGAATGGACGAGAGGTCCTTACGAACTTGAAACGCTAGACCTGTGCATAAAGAACGCTTCAGGTTATAGAGAGTAGGAAAGCTAAGTCTTCAAATTAAATATTAAATGTTGTCAAGCAAGAAAGTTTTCAACTTCACATTACTGAGAGGCCTAATTAATAATGATTTTATTCAATTCATCGAACATTTTTTAAGGGACCGTGGAAAGACTTCAAAGATTTCTTATCGGGAGATTCAATTTAATGAGTGTCAAATTATCGAGAGTCGGCTCGGAAAAGCTATAGAAAGAAGGCTGAACTGGAATTACAAAAGTTACGTAGCTTGTACGTCTATATAATGCTCCGTAAGAGAGACATTAAGCATCATGTTTTTTTATTTTTTTTGCAAACATTGTATGAAATTAACGGTGTAATTTTACTGTCTGGTATTGTCTCGTAGAAAATCCTAGGATAAGCGAGATAAAACAACTTGTTGTCACCTTCTCGCCTTCTTTTAAAAGCTTCTTTTCGATTTTTACTACCGAAAACTCTCATCCCCACCGCCCATCATCCTTCCACCTGTCACACGAAATTTTTTTCTCACGTGGTACTTGGAAAAATGATAACAACCGTGGTGAGTAGGAATGAAGGAAAAAATACCCGCCAAAACCCATCAAACATGTCCCAACTGAATATATTCTCACCACCACACCCAACACGTTGCAAAACAACCTTCCATCGAACCTCGATGACTGTCTCTCTGCCCACATCCACTTCGGCTGTTCGTCGACAACTTATTCACCTCAAAACCGTCGTTTGGGGCGAACGTGTGTTGCGATTTGACCGCGTCCGGACACCGCGAAGAATTTTTTCGTAGTCATCGGGGAGAAGAAAAAAAAACAAACAAAAAATACCACCAAATCGAACGAGGCACAAAAAAGATATTCACGGAAAAAAAATCTGGTTTTTTGGCAATCCATACGAAAAATAAAAAAAATAAAAACGTGTAGTGATTTTGCGCGAACGGCAAGGTTACCACCGCCGTACGACTGCAGCCGTAGCAGCAACAGCAGGGGACACCTGTTGCAGAAGGAAACAACATCCGCGCTTCAATTAACAACAACAACCGCACTAAGAGCGAGAACGAGAACAAATTTGTAACAAAACTGAGTGTAATTGCACGCCCGTCAGAGTAGGTGGTGGAGGTGAATGTAGATCACCACCTACTTGACTCGCTTACAAAGTATCTGAGTCCGTCTCGGTACAAGAACCGATTGCATGCTATGCTACGCGAGTGCGGGTACTCCTCATTGTCGTCGTCGTTGTTTTCGTTGTCGTTGTCATATCTATTGACTCTAGTTGTCACGTTTTGATCCAGATTTTCGGCTCGAATTTTAGTTCAGTGCCGTGCTGTGCGCATACGAGTGCTTTTTTTTGTATCCCGCCGAGAGATTTACATAATGAAATAGCGGTTTTCATCGGGTTCCCTCTTCCCAGAAATAACCAGCATCACCGCCGATCTCGTGTCG
This sequence comes from Syritta pipiens, assembly GCA_905187475.1. Lineage (NCBI taxonomy): Eukaryota > Metazoa > Arthropoda > Insecta > Diptera > Syrphidae > Syritta > Syritta pipiens. The sequence continues at coordinate 71,123,382 of LR994571.1, forward strand.
TTCTAAAACGAAAAAAGTGATTTATGAATGTGTCTGGTCAATTAGTTGTCTGTGGTGTGTTTTTGATTTTTTTTTCGCGAGTGATTTTTGCTGCTTTGTGTTTTTATTTTTTGGGTCGAACCGTTAAGGGCCGTGAGTGTCAAACACAATCATCCGTGAAGTTGAAATTCTTTGAATTTGACTCCCACTGAATTTCTCACTCACCGTCTGCAATTTAAATCAATTAAGTGCTACTGCATTCTGTGCGACAAGTGTATCTTAGATAAAAAGAGATTTCAATTTTAAATAAGAAGCCACCGTCTACACAGACTACTCCCTCTGCCCGGAGGCGTCAAACAATTGATCTCTTTGTGCCGAGTTCTGCATGCAACTGGCACCACTGTGGCGTATTCGCAACGCGAATATAAAATATCGTATCTAGCGGTTTCAATTGGATAATAACGCATTCGCTAATCGGCTCGCATCTGTGGAATTTGTTTTTTCTTCTCTTATGCATTTGCTCAGCTAATTGGAAATAATGCTGACGAGTGTGGGTCTGCTTTAAAGGTTGGTGTGTGCTAGTTTTAAGTTTCTTTTTCCTTTTATCTTTTTTTTTTTTTGAGTTTGTGTATGTTTGCATAATGAGACGTAATATTAAATGGAGGAGTTATTCGTAGAGTCTGCAGCAGCATCGCACAAAGATCATTGTTGTTTTGGGTACAAGCTAAAATAGGCCGGGTGGACGCCGGGCTTTAGATGGAGTTTCAGGCGAAAGGAATTGGTAACTGGTTTTCTTTGGGCAGCGTGGAATTGTTTTTTTTTTTTTGGGTTGTGATTTTCGGAGCTAACGACCAATTATGGGTTTTTGATTGAATCTAGCTTTGGGTTTCCGTAAAAGCCGCGCCTAGTTTGGGCAAAGGGGAGGCTGCGTGGGGGTTTTCGTGTGGTTTTGTCGTCAATTAACTTGACTAGTGCTTTTTTGGTTAAAAACCTTTAAACCGGGAAGGATTATTGGCATCACAGTAAGCCATAATTGCAGAGAGCTTCGAAAAAATGGCTCTTTAGAAGTCTTGTGCAGAGTGCAAAAAAAAACGTACCACTTTGGCGAGCTCTAGAAAGAAAAATCCAAGAACTACGCAAATGTACGGTCAAAGGCAAAAGAGGGTATACACGCATCAGTCAAATTAGAGCCCGTTAAGAGTGGATGATCATTCATTTACCCAGATGTCTAATAAAGTAACCATTCCTTAATTTTTGTTTATGTATTCATCAGATTGTTGTTCTACTAGAGGACCCATGGCCTTTCCAGTCCTAACTTTGCAATCCTTGATGGCAAATTTTTCCTTAAAATAGTCAACGGATTATTTTATTTATTTATTTTATTTTATTTATTTTAGTATTGATTAACACCAAATTCTTATGACAGGGTTCAGATATACCACCCCCAATATAGCTGAGTGTTACAACTTTTACAACTTTTAGAGAATGAATAAACCTTTCCAAAACTGAAAAAATTTCCAAAATTGACGCACCAGAACCTAATTTATGAGTCTTTGAATCCTCGAAACATGGGTGTACACTTTTTTTGCCGATCGATAAATTGAATAAATTTAATCACTCATTTTTAGATGCATGTGTTCCACTAATGGAGTCGCAAACGGAGCCACAAACCTATCGTTTCAAGCTTAGACCTGTCGTTTATTCATTAGAAATTAGTTTTCCACAGAAAATTCAAGTTTTAGAAAATGTATCAGAGGTTATCAGCAACAAATCAAACGCAGCAGCGATCGACTTCGCATCCCATCTAAGCAGATTGTCAAAGTAATTGCTTTTAAAAGACTCGGATCACACGTTGCTGAGAAAACCTTTGAGCGTGCACACGAAGCACGCATTTATAGGAGATCGTATCTTGCTGATGAAGCTCCCCACAATTGTACGTGGAGTCAGAACATTTATGAAATAAGAAGTTGTCAAAAATAAAAATGTTTTTGTAAGTGCTGAAGAGGACTGCTAAGCTCAATAACTGCATGAAAAACACTTTACCTACCCGTATGAGGCCATGATTAATGTTTTCGTTCGTTTTTTCATTCAATTATAAGTCTCTGCTTCAGAATTTAGCTAAGTCCTCATGAATAGTAATAAATTAGAAGACCCTCACAAAGTTTTGACCGTCCACTCTATTGATTTGTTTTATTAATCTCCTTCCAAATATTGGCACCCTGTAGGGTCTTTACCTCAAGCTTTTACTATCAAACGATGTTCGAAAGGTAAAACAAATAGTATGTACAAAAACTTTCTTAATATCTGAACTTTCCGTGGCACACAAAGAAAGCTGCACAGCAAACAAACTCCTTGACTCGGACTACAAATACTCTCACCCCTCCGCTCATGGCGCCTTCACGATCAGCGTTCCCACGGTCATACAGCTGCTTGAAACCCCCTCGACAAGTCATCTTTGCCCTAAGCTACTGTTTACATTGAAGTCGTCTCAAGAGCTAGCTGTAGGCCTAATCACAGACTCCGGCAGCAAACAGCAATTCATTTACATTCCTCTTATGGCCATATGCAAATGGCTTTACGGTCAAATCGATGCCCATCTCTACTTAATTAAATTTAAATTAAATTTTAATTTTAAAGCTCAGCTGTCGAATGTAAATAACTTCATTCGGTGGACTTGAATGTGGTCGTTGATCTTTTAAGCCACCATTGTTGTATTATGGCAGGCGTTAGAGTTTTGGAACGTCTTCCTTTTCTTTCGCTAAAAATGCTGGCGGTGATGAATTTATCGGGTGGTTAGGCAAATATTTGATGATGGTGATTGGGTTTTCGCGGTTTTTAGGTTAGGGAGGAAATAAATTTCGTTCCAAATTATTCGCGGGCATTAATGGAGTCATTTGAATGCAAAGTACTATGAATACTGATGATGCTTGAAATAGATAACGGTATGATTGTAGGGCTTGTTAAGATTTGACGACGTTTGCAGAACCACGACTGGTTTTCGAAGTGATTAAGACTGAGTTAGTGACTTCGTATGTAGAATGAGCGAATCCTGTCGTAATCGGAATTCGGTGCACTTAAATTAAATCGATATTTCAACCAAAAAACAAATGAGAATCTTATGAAAATTCAGAGACCGCAAGTCTGCCTTAATTTAAAGCTGACGAACCAAACGTTGTGCTGAGTTGATATTCGGGACTACCGAGAAGGATCAACGGAAGAAAATCTATAAATTATTTCCACCACCATCAATGTGAGCAGGTTCTATAAGCATTCGCAATGATGGTTAGCTTTGATGATATCGAGTCTAATGCCTTAAAGACTTTGCTGTATGAAAGCAAACATCCAATTGAGACAAAATAATAAAAATCGAAGAAAATACGAGGCTGAGTACTTTAACTGGAGGAAACATGTCGAGATTTCAGGAAGATATTAATAGCATGTCGACCGCCAGTTCTTTTATTTCGACATTTTAGAACTAAATGAATGCAGAAAAAACAGACTGTAACCAATAATTTTTGTTACAAATATTTTTATTTTCAAACCATTGATAAAGGGAAGTAAAAAAAAAAAACACCACTCTCAAGCTTCAGACTGATTATTAAACGATGGTTTCAAGTCTTAAACTATTCCTTCGCCACCAAGCTTTAAAGAAGTTTAATCAATTTCACTTTAAGGTTAAATACTTTTGCCGCTTCGTCTAGTGCTTGGAATGTAGTTTCGTCGAGGAGTATCAATCCGAAAGGTTTTTATGATAGTCGATACCAAAAGCAGAACAACACTGTGTCTTTTACTTATCAAAATTTGGCTGTCTTCATAAGCTCATTGTACACTGTCTTAGTGTGCTATGGGCAGAAGTCCAGCGGGATTGCTTTTCAAGGGATCCCTACAAATCGAGTTTGGTTGTCTCTTAATTCTTTCGACCAAGCCACAAACTTAAAAATTATTGGTTTTACTATCAGAATCTTCCAACCACCAGAACATTGCAACAATCGAGGAACCAAAAGGGAACTACAGACGGCTTTTAATTCTTTGAAACTCAAAGGACCTGAGCATGAAATGAAATTTTTCTGAAATTTTAAAATCCTAAGAGTTCAAAATAAAGAGCGTTTAAATAACCAAAATTCGCGATTAATTACTTTATACAATTATTCAAAAATGCAATTTTTTAAAAACAGTCCAAAATTTCTTTTCTCATTGTCCAATGAATTTTCGATTTTCAAGGAATAAACCACAAAACTTAAAACGATAGATCTGTAAATGTTGATAAGCAAAAAGCATTTCTTTAACTTCAAAGTACCGATGTTTATAAGGGACTCAATTTAAATAGTATCAAATTATAGAGAGTCGACTATACTTCCTTTTTTAGTTCTGCAGAGTGTGCGACAAATGGCATTCAATACCTATCTCCCGGATGCTACGCAAGTGTAACTCCGCTCCCACTTCTGACTCTAATCCGAATTTCTCCACCCTAAAACACCGTCTACGCAACCTCGCTGAGTTTCCTTTATGTCTGCTTGTCATAAGCCAATAAATGGGGCAGTTGCCCCACTAAAAATAAACAAGCGAGATCATGGGCTTAGAAAGCGCCCTGTTTGTGTCAGTCACTTGAATCTGAAGAGCGACTTAGAAAACGTGAACGAACTACCGCTGACTGGCATCTGTTTTTCAACAGCAAGTTTTAAAACTGATCCAATCATCTGATTCTTGCTTCTCTTGATTCTTTTTGTGGGTATGGAATGGTTTATGACCTTCCTGAGATAATTCGTTTCACTCAGCTTTTTAATGCACTAATACTGTGTCTTCCTTTCGTCTTGATGAGGACGTTATCCAGAAAAACACCACCGGAAAAGGTTCTCGATCATATTTAGATGATTATGAAACATATTTGGCACACTTCTCTTCTCATCTATGTGTTTAAGAGCCTAAGTCCCTTCGACACGTGCGAAACCCACCATGAACCGTATATTCGCCAACCTACGTTTTCCGATTTTGGTGATCCACCGCCTAAACCGTGTTTAATTTGTTTTAAAGATTTCGAGTTCATCTCTCGAGCACATCTCTCTGTCAGATGTGTCATCTTGAAAATATTTCTACAGAGTGCTTGAACCGGCTTTCCATCCCGCAGTACTTCTCCATTCATCACCATTCATTCTTCAAAACTCAAGAATTTGACCTCTCACCATCTCAAGTCGTCCAGCATCCGGATTTGACATTCTATCCACTCACCCGTTTTGATTTATCACAAAGAACGTCTTTGCCCGTGTTTCCGCGTCAGTGCTGAGTGAACGCTGAATGTCACGCAGCGTTCTCGCGGCGAAAGGTATTTTGGATTCTGGTTTCATAACGTGAATTTGCATAATCAATCGATGACATCGATGGCGTATCTGAAGACAGCGTCAGAGACGCGTTACGTGACACAAATAGATCGACTGTAGGTGCGATTGACAGGTCTGTCGATTAAAATTCGTAGTGAATTTTATTCGGGAACTCACACCATTTTTTCTCTCAACTTCGACAAGTGACCCAGAGCTGATGAAATTTAATGGAGGCGTGCTAAATCGATCGTCACGCGGACGGTGGCGCGCTGTAATTGCACTACGCTACCGGCCTTGTGAGTGAATTAGACCGTTTCGATAAATTTTCGAGTTCATTGCCAATTGGATGTCGATCGGTGGCAGTGGTGATTTGGTAATTGACAGTTTAGTCGTTGCCAATGGGGGGAGACTTGGGACTAGAGTCACTACTTCCGACGGAAAATAGTTCAGACGAAATCTGAGTGCAAAAGGTAGTGAATATTTTCTAAGAGATTCTTTAAAACTCGAAGAACTCCCTTTTTTCTTACTACTAAGTTAATAATTAAGCTTTGTAATGTAGACAACTCAGTTGTTAATATTTGCTTCAATAAACTTCTAACTTTAAACTTACTACTAAGCACTTCAATCGAGTTCCAAGCGTACGTTCTACAACGTTTCGTAGAAAAGCCATACAAAAAACGCCATGTAGTTTATCGGTGTGGTGAATTCATGTACACCAACCAATTTGCACTTGCGTCACATCCATTGCTCCCAATCGTTTTCCCGAAAATTGCAAATAATTGACACAATTTTCCCAAAATCGACTAAGTGTAAATCAATATAGTCCGTCACTTGCAATTGTGTTTCGTAACATTTTTAATTCAAAAATGATATCTTGCAAAATTTGTTATACGAAATCAGCTGAAAATACAAGGCAGCAACAATATTTTTTTTTGACGCGGCAAGTTGGGGACGATGTACGTTTTTCGTTTGCCAATTTCATCGATTCTAAATTGGTTTGTATGTATTGTATACCTAACTCAAATTATGAGATATTTTTAGAACTGCGATTCACTGAGAGTCAAAGTAGTTAAAACTCAACGAACGAAGGGATTGCCATAGTTTAGCAAGTTTTAATTGAGTCTCACTTCGTCTTTGTTATTCTCAGGGTGTTAAAATGATGCAGCAAACGATGATAAAGAAAGTCCATGCCGCCAGCCTAAGTCTTTCCAGCTTTCTTTAGGTAGTTAACTAGTAAGAATCCAATGAAGCGGTGTTCTCCAATCAGCGAAAATTGAACACAATCCACATACTTAAGCTCTGAATTCTCTGAGACCAATTGAGACGAAAAAATTGCAAACGAGCATCACTAATCGAAAGTGACTAACACCCCCAGGCTTATATTAGATACTTTCGCCCACAATTAGCCTCGAAACGGAAGATGTGATCAAAGCCGACTTAGCAATCACTGGCCATAAAGTCGGTGAGTAGATGAGAAGAGCCCACTCTCACTTCTTCCCTAAAATGCATACTATTTCATTTAAAAGCCATCTTTTGAATTCCCACAAAACCCCAGTTTCATTGTCAACAAAGTGAACTACACATCCATTATCTCGTTACCAAAAACAAAAAAAAAAGTCAAGTCAAGTAAACGAATAAATTTCCCATTCACATCAAATTTTCACCAAAATCTAACGACCTGACACGTTGTTTCATGGTCTTTAATTAGACTTCGTCATTTACGCACAATGGCCACTCAATTAAAAAAAAAAACGTTTACACTTTCAATTGGTTATCCAATTTTAAAGTGAGAGCTCAAGCAGTGAATTTAGGAAGCTGTTAGGGTGGTTACGCAATTGTCTGTTGGAAGGTTTGTAAAATAATAATTGCCACAAAATGGCAGAGAGATAAAATTTTATGTTTTGGGCATAAACTCCGGAATCCACGAGAAGTGGAGAGATGCTGGCATGGAACCCTTTTCGTCGCTAATTAAAGATGAAATGCAGTCCCACGGTGGTGTGGCGCTCTCACTTTCGATTTTGTTTGAAAAGATGTCGGCTTGGAGGGCATTTGACGGTTGGTTCTAAGCAAAATAGGGAATAATTTCATGAAATTGTATGAGACTTCGAAGGTTTAAAATCTTGAAAGACTGGTGTCAGATCATATCAGTTTTAGCAAAGATCTTCGATCAAAGTCTTGCAGGCTGCCTGCTCATGTCATCTACTTACATGGGCAAGCAGCAGATACTGAACAATGTTGATTACCACATTTATAAAATTGATTAAAAATACAAAAAGCTTATAACAACATTTTTAATTTGGACCCGATCTAAATAAATCTCCAGAAAATTACTAACTTTATTGAAAGTTTTAGCTATGCGCGTAAGAGATTCTTTTCTCTGATGGGTTCTACGATGTTCAATAAAGACAAGATTTCGAATTCTTATGGCCCTCATTGGGACATAAAGTTGTATTTTTGATAAAAGAGCAGGGCACCTTATTGTCTATAACTAACTATAACTATCATGTAAACCACGTTTAGTTTGTAATGATTTTAAGCCAATAAGCTTACATCTTCGACTTTATGCACCAAACAGGTGTCCCAAGTGGAATTTCAGAAATTATTTAAAAAACACGAACGTTTTCCGAACCGAACCGAAACGTTAACTTTTTCGAACCATTCAAAAATGTAAAAATAACAAGACTTGCGTATTATTTTGTTTTTGAAAAGCTTGTTACTCATGAGGCCCCAAAAAATATTGAGATAGTAAGAACGCGTTGTCCTGCAAACAAATCCTTCGGTTCATTTCCTTGAACACTCACTCAACTTTTGACTGCGAAACTCAATGGACAGTATGGCGGCATTCCCTAGTCCCTGAGTGTTATTCTAATCCTTCTTCGAACAAAATCCCGATGACGTGTTCTAACATGGTAATTCTACGTTGATTCTTGCTCAGTTTTCAGGCTGTCGACTTTTCCAACGCTTACGTAGATTTTATAAATGTCTGCAAGAAAATTATGTCTTTTTTTTTTTCAAAATTGATCGATCTTTAAAATTTTAAATTGATGCGTGTTAATCAGTTCACCAGATCCTTGGTTGCCTCTCGGGTGCCGACAAATCTGACCCTGTTCATAACAATTTGCACTTAATTTCGACCTTAAAGTTGCATTAAATATTCAGATGCAGCTTCTTTGATTTGTCCACCTTTAATAAACCTCTGCTTCTGAATTTAGTCACTCAAGTAAAGCTTCTCTGTGTTGACGGACGGAACCAAAGGATTGTAAAAGGACTGCCTGAACTTTGACTCTCAGGAACATGCCTGCAAAACGAAATGTTTAACCTTTATACATTTATTCAATTCTTTGGCGAATATTTCTACGACTTGACTCACTTAGTTCAGGTGTCTGTATTTAAAAAGTATAACCTGACAAGGTTAGGTTAGGTTAGGTGGCCGGCCTGACAGAAATTGTTCTGCGATACTTAGGTCCTTGTGGGGCAATCGTATCTCCATAATCTGACAAAATACCTGCGAAGTTAGCCGAGATAGCAACTTGAACGACTTTGTATTCCATAATTAATGGGAATGTTTGCTCTTATTGATAAAGACATATGGACAAAACTGACTTTTGTTCATTTTATAAAGAAAAAAGTATTTTGTCCACCCTGTATTTGCAAAGCATTATGCTGTGGAGGCAGAAAGGTTCCTCAAAAATAATCTAGGTTCTATTGGACGTATCCAAATTTTGTCGACGTTTTTGAAACGAGTGATGAGGCATATATCACGGTCAGTCACGGCCTTTTTGTGAATCATAAAAGAATATCGGTGCTTTTTTCACAACGTCCCCATACAAATTGTTCCCACACCCGACTGCACTGGCATCTCCAAATGACCCATGGACAACAATCATTCTCAATCACGACCGTTTCTGCCCCCATCGACCTATCCATCTCTTCATTTCGTCCCACTAAAACCCATTTCCAAGACCCAAATGACCCTTCCGACAAATTGATAGCGATTTGCTTACTCAAACACATTTCCACGCCACGGCTAGTTTCTGACAGCTGCAAGTTGACACCGCCAAGTGTGCTGTTGTTTATGCAAATGTTGCGCATATTTCAGCCACAGAATTAATGAACCAAACACAAAAAAAAAACAAAAATTACATGGGGAAAGAGAGAAAAATCACAGATTCCATTTGAATATTTTTCACGGGCGAGCACAGAAAATTTGTTTCTTAATTCCTCGACGCGAAGCACGAAAAGTGTGCGATGACAAATTAGCGTCTTGTGTCATGAGTGTTATGAGTCAGTCCGGTGGACAGAAAGTGTCAAATCAGCAGAGAAGCGATGGAAAATGGGAGGACAAGGAAGCAAGTGAGGTGTGCTAAGGTCTGCCACTGCGGTCATGACCTCTGAGAAGATCTGCAATTTAGGGAAACCGGTTTTGCGGCTTAAGTCGATGCCTGCGGTTAGAAGACGTCTTTTCAAGGGCTGCCTTGAGGTGGGTTTTGATTTGGGAATAGATTTATGCAATCAAAATACGACGGGTGGGAATTCAGGAATTTCAAGAATTCAAAGGCAAAAGTCGTGGTCCGGGGCAGTGGTCTTTCGATTAAAAGATGTTCAATATGTTCGTTTGCTTTCAAGCAGGTCTTCATTTTTAAATGCTGTGAATTAAAATAGAATCATAACAATATGGAATGAGAAATTAAATTGCAATGATAAGCTAGAAAAAGTTCTGACACGAAACTTTTGAAAATGGAGCGGGTATCATAGTCTTTGTTCAATTTGAGATCTTCTTAACCCTTTACTGCACAAGCATCCATGTGGCTTCTAATCATTAGACGGCAACTATTAGAAATTTGGAACTACCATTGGAAAAGTATGGTTTGAACTATTTAGGTTAGACATTTGTTTATGTGTTTTAATTCATTTTTTTGTTTTTCATTTGCGTTATTGGAAAAAACCGCAGCGAAACTGTACAGCGTGTGTGACGAGATTGCAGTGCAAAAATATAAAAACATTAATTTGTTTATTACTGGCTGGAAAATAATTTAAGGACTGCTCTATTTTTTTGCTAGTTAAATTCAATATTGGTCAGAAGAATTCAAGTATTAAATGCTTGATTGTGACGGTGGAACTCAAGACACTACGCGTTTTTGTTCGCAGCCATATATGGCGCCTTGTCCATTCAGCTCAATATGCTGTTTAATGATATTCATATGTACATTTTGACCTTTTTGCAATAAAAAATGGAACTTCTTCTATTTACAAAGCTTGTATGTTATTCCCATCGGCCGAAATCAGAGTGAAGATGAAACCTTGATTTCAAGGTTGAGCAGGATAATGAAATTGGTTGTAAAGAACATCTGCAGGTGCCTGAAATTGATCAGAACGAGTAGAATTCCACCTTTAAAGCATATTTTCTCACGTTGAGTCCAGAATATACGCAGAAGAAGCAAAAATAATTAAAGTTCGACATGACTGTTGAGAAATACGCCAGAAAATCGTTACAACACACTTAAATTGTGCTAGTCAACATGAACTGATATTTAATTATTTTTTTTTTTACTTGCAAAACGCGTAACTGGCTAAGCCGTGCCAAGCAAAAAATGACAATTTAAACAACTGTTTTTTTTTTTCTTAATGGTGCAAAATGAAGAACAAAAATATCACCTTTTTATTTTTTTTGTTATTGTAACAGAGTGCGTACGGTAGAGGGTTAAGAAACGTCGTATGGAGTCAGAGTATTGGAAAATCTTTGTAAGGAAGCATCCAGTTGGAGTAAAAAGAGTTCTTTTAATGAACCTATTAATCAATGCAAGTTTTCCATCGCGTTTTTCAGCATACGAAATCATAAAACGTGAAGAGCTGGGAATTTGATTGGAGGAGTATTTTTGTATTCCTCGCACTAAAGACCAAAAATTTCGTACAACTGTACCCTGAAATCAATCTACCAAGCGGGGATAAAGCAGTCATTGAATCATTTGAATGATTCGCTGAATGGCCCAGAGAGTGTTTGAGGCATTTTGTTCATCATGGACTTACGTGAATTGCTTGTCTTTCTTCTCCAAAAATCCTATTTTCCATCACTCGACAACGTTGTTTCATTTGCTCAAAGAGACAACTTTTTTTCGAGAACTTAAGGTGATGCTTATGCTTTTGGATAGTACCAAAGGGCTTTAAAAAACAAAAAAAAAACAGATAGATATTGAAAGAATAAAAACAATTTGTATGCTATCCAAGGACATACGAATCCTAGAGTTCAGACTTTAGATAAAACTGTAGCATCAGTCCGGCTAAATTTAATGATGGCCTGGGTCATGCTGACTTTGTCCATTTTCAGTCGATTATGGTATTATGGCAAACTTTGTATATAGACTAGATTTACATAAGAGCAAACTACGATGATATGCAGGCCGAAGGCAGGAATGTAGCTCAAAGAACATTGAAGCAGATCTAAGACCAATTGAAATTGTTATGGCTCTTCAGCTTTCAATGGAAAAGAAAATTAGAAGTACCAGCCTTTTCTTGCCCTCCCCATCCATATGTGTCAAAGTATATCGCGCACAACACAGTGGAGACGCGAAGAAGCTGTGCTCTGGCCCTGTATGGGCTGTTACGCCGACTATTTTTTTTTTTTGTGTCTTTTCTTGCAGCAATCTTTTTTTTCGAGAGTTAGACACACCAGAACGGCTTCAAATTATCTTAAGATCCATAGAATCAGCCTCTCCTCTTACAAATGATTCTGCTGCTCTCTATCTGTATTACACTTTCTAGCACTTTAATTCTATTTGTTGTTTTTCCAAGTCTAATCTTTTTTTATTTTTATTTATCATACTCACCAAAAGTATGACGAAAACAGATAGGTCAAGCCCAACAAGATTAACGTTGAGGTCCAGATGGACAAGCCAAGCTTGACTTGCGCTCCTTTACTTTAAATCTCTGCCTTTTTCATTTGAAAGTAAGAAATGGGTAATCTGTGCATTGTTATTTTGTCCATAAAATGTCTGTAGAAGCAGCAATTGCTCGAAGCCTCTTTTTTCGTCATGAAGGTCGAATATTTTTTGGTCTGAAATCATCAAACCTAGTGTTGTTAGACTGTTTTGACCAAAATATTTAACTGATTGTAAGACGCATGCTGCTGTAAGTGCTGCTTTTTGAAGGATATCTTTTTGCAACTTGAGTAATATCATGCTAATGATTTGAGTAATTGAAAAATTGTTTACTCCTTCCAGTTATTGTTCTAAAGTAGAAGAAAATTCCCAAAGTCTCCAAAAAAAAAAAATATTCTCTCATACTATTACTGCTATGCACTGCTTTTATTTTGACCGCAGCTGTATTTGCTGCTGAAAACCTTGTTACTCATGAGGTTCCAACAACAAATCTTTCGGTTCGGATCACTCAGTAAACTTTTGACTATGAGACCCAATAGAAAGAGTGGCGATATTTACTAGTCTCTGAGTGTTATTCCTGACCTTGTTTGGAGAAAATCCTGATGATGTGTGTTAAGAATTGCATAATTATCTATTGAAAAATATCAGTAACATTTAAGAATAATTTTGCTCACCATTATTTATTACTCCGAATTCTATTTATCATCTATTTACGAAATGTAGTATTTTTTTGATATCATACGAGCATGTTTTTGTCAGCACGCAATTTGTCATAGCAACATTGAAAATATTGTATTTTTCCTTATTGCATGCACCACTGCCCACACTCGGTTTTACTTCCTTTTTACACTTGAAATAATACAAAATATAATTGCTTCGAATTACTTCTAATCGAGAACATCGTCTCGCATTTTCGCTTAATTTTCGCATATTTTCGCTTTTCGTATAATTCGCAAATCAATCGCAGTTCCTGGTTCAAAAAATCTTGAATCAACCAATAATGTGTTCAAACTTTGTGGTCCTACGTCGATTCTTGCGTAGTCTTCAAGGCGTTTGTGCTTTTTTTGAATGTTTGTAAGAAAATCTTGTTTTGAACAAAAGCGATCAGTGTGTCACCTGGTTTTCAGTCGCTTCTTGCTGCCGACAAATCAGATTCTGTGAGCACAGATTCTACTCACATAAATTCAACCGCAAAACTACATTCAGTATTCTGACGCAACTTCTTTGATTTGTCCACTTTTGGAAAAACATTGCTACTGAATTTTTTCACACGTCATGCCACGGACACAGTAGTTGCTTTGAGAACTTTTTTTTTAAGAACTCTGACAGCATCGAAAAAATACGAAATGCGGTGGTGGCCCAAGAGGAAAACTTCTTGGAGATCTCTTAAAATTTTGAGAGTGACTACCAATGTAGATTCAGATTCACCTGCTAGCATTCTCTTCCTGCATTCCAAATCCTAGTCCCTCCACTACTAGACTGCTATAAACCAGACCTCACCTGACCCCCTGAATGTCTCATTTCGCAACCGCGTTCGGCGGAAATGAAGTCGTCTACGGACTTCCATCGGACGAAAGCAGCCATGCAGCCAATTACCTTCGACGTTCAGCGTTCGCAGCGTTTGAAACGTTCACAAGGCCAGTGCAGAACCAGCTCATAAATCCATTGCCGGTCGTGAAGCACGAGAGAGCACCCAATTACATCCTTTTACGTCTCGCTTCCAGGTTCACCTCATGCCGCGGTGAAAGCCGAGTGCGCACGGTCTCCCCTCTCCCGCCGCTGCGTTCCAGCTTCCGTCAGCTTCCACAAATAACCTTCGACAACTTCTCGTCACATCTCTCGCAGATGCGCTAAATACCGCGCCATTTGCGATTTCCTCTCTCGGCCTTTCTCCTTTCATCGAAGCCCCGCATCCCGCCACAGCCGCCGCTCTAACGCACCAAATCACTTTCTAAGATAAAAACGACGACAGTTTTGCGTCCACAGAAAGCTGCGGCGGTGGTGGTGGCGCGCAGCTCCCGCTCAGCTGCACACCTGCTTCTGCGCCGGTCTACTCCTCGGTTGTTTATCTTTCCCCCGTGGTCATTTTGCTTTCATGTGACACACACAACTCTCGACCGCCTGGCCTTGCTACTGACGCGACGAGACGCGTCGGTTTCTGCATCACAGCCGCACGACGCTTGTTAGGACGACGACGCTAGTGAAAGAAAGTAAAATGCAAATCGGAGAAAGGAAACGAGCTGCGGGTGGAGAGGACGAGGGCGGGTGGAAAGAAAACCCGACTCACAGATTGAGATACAAAATGGCTCCTTGTCAGCGGTGCTCAGTCGAACGTCGGTCGCGTCGTCTACGGCACTTGTCAAGTGCGCGCTGACGCTGACGGGGGAACAATTGCAGCAAAAGCAAAAGTGCTCACCCTCCCTCCGGGTCTGGGTTCAAGTGGTCGTCGTCGTCGACGCATGCAAATGGCGAACAAATCGCTGCCATGTGTGGGTGGTATCCAAGCGAGCGGAAGTGACGGCGTGTCAGAGTGTCGGATTGAGCGTTTTCAACGGCGGATTAGTTGAAGTGACGGACTGACGTGTGTGTGATTTTAAATAATTCAATCAATCGAGTTAAGAGATGGCAGTTGAAGCGGTTAATTGGTTGCAGCGGAGCAGCGCTGCCGGGGCGAGGTGATCTGATGACGTCCGTGGAAAGGAGGACTGATGAATGTGGTCGGAGTTGGATGTTTGTGGGGGAACGCAATTTGAATTTAGTTTTAGTGGAATGGAGTATGAGGGTCGTGGGGCATTTTTCTTAGCTGCTGGAAAGGGGAGCCTGTTGTGTGTCTCCCCTTTGCAGGTGAAGATGGTTTCAAAGATCTGTCTCGGTTCGTTGGTTAGGAGTGGTGTTTGAGGCGTGATCGTCTTTACTCAGCGGCTTGTTTTCTTATTTGGTGTGAAAAAAATTGGCTGGAGGACCAGTTTTCTTGTGAACCTGTCATGGAATCATTTGGGTGGGTCAGCAAATGGTTGAAAGAATGTTTGAGGCATTTGAGGAAGAGTCGTTAATTGGGACCTGAAAAACACGATGCAAATCGAAATGAAGATTTCATAATTCCTTTGTATTGTGATTTGCTGAGCGACGCGTACTAAAACAAATTTCGCTGCTTCGAAATCACGATAATTTTCTAACGACGCAACTCCAAAACCGTGGAAATCGTAACGACGCGGAACGCCGATTGGTTTCTACGACTTTCCTTTCGTTTTTAAATCTTGTGTCAGCGCGAAGACAAGATTTTAGGACTTCTTTGTCATTCGAGGAAACTTCTGTCCCTTTTCTGGTCGGTAACTCATAAGATCTCAGCATAAAACTATTTTGAGGAACAGATGCGAATTTTATGTTTTTTTGTCAATTTGTAAGTGTTTTCAAACAATGCAAGGTCGATGTGCAAATAAAATGGAGTGAGCTGCGCGTGAGTTATCATTCAAATTATACGCAATTTTTAATTCTGATGAGGTTTCAACTCACAAACGTCATTGATGCGGAAATTGGCATGCTTCTCTTGCGAGATTTAACTTTCCTTTTTTTTGTTTCATTCACTCAAAAACTGCAAGATCAAAAGTTCATCCTCCATTTATTTTTCAAAGTTAACAATATGTCGTCCTTTTTTACTGTTGTGGATGGTTTGTGACCTGCTCAATGGAACATCCCAGTTTTGACAGTTCTCGAAATGGTCGCAACTTGTGAGGTTTTTTTTTAGAATACGACAACCTCACAAATTGTAGCTCTACGGACTCTTGTGAAGTCGTTGTGGGTTATGAGGCATCACAGAGATAAGTCGGAACATGAGCATTATTTTTATTTATTTGAAAAAAAAAGAACATGTATACCTTTTTCGAGCATGGTATTGGTTGATATTTCACCGCAGCTTCGCATGATGGCAATAATCCGAGAGGTTTAATCCCTATTCTCTCATGCATTTAGCTGGATTTAATCCATAGCCTAGTGTTATGTTAACTTTGAGGAAATATGTCAACTGCAGTTGCTCGACTTTAAAAAATACGACAGAGGAACATTCTTTCTTAATGGAAAATTTGCAAGACCTCCACAACAAAATGTTTTTAACCGATTTTGTGGGCGGGTTAATTTTCTACCTTAAAGCTAACACAGTCCTGTTGGAACTCCTTATTTAGTTTGTACTCTGCAGCGCCTTTATCTTGGCTAAATGTGCTTAAACTTAGCGCTAAAAAGCTAGCTATGTCTTTTGGTCTCTCACGTTAAATACTAAAAATGTTTAATATATTCGAATCAGTCATTTGAATTGACCAAGAGCTCATGTTGTTTAAGTCAATTGCATTTCTGTTTAGTTAGCCTCTACCTCTTCTGTGCCATTTGAGTCTTTTTTCTGTATCAATCGTATTTATAATTTGTTTTATTCCGCGATCAAAGCGCATATTTCTACATAAGTAGATGAAAACTTCTCGTACTGACCTACCCATCTAGCTTTATCTGTTTGAATCTTTAGCCAACTAGAACCTTAGACCGAAAGAATGTGTTTTTCAAGTCAAGCATGTGCCAACATGTGCATCTTCTTGATAAATAAAAAGTGGGAGGATCTAAAAAACTAAAGTTGCTTATGCAACCCAGCGTCTGGGTGGTTAAAACAACAACCGTTCATCTTTTCATTGGCAATAAAAACCAATCCCTCTTTTTCACTTTCCCGGATGACGTTCACGGTAACTTGACACCATCATTCAACGGATAATTAAAAAAATCCTTCACAATTTACTGCACATTTCCGCGTCTCTGTCACAAATCACATGCCTTTCCGCAGCTGAAAATCCATAGTCGCTTATTGCCGCAAACAATTTGTCACAGTAAACTAAGTCATGCAATTGATGTTTTACAAAACACTTAACGCCATTAAAATGAATTGATTTTTTTTTTTCGTTTCAAACCAAAACAACCTTCTGTTACAATTCCAATTCATTTACAAGCCTCTTCGTCTCTTTGCATCTTCGCCTCCTTGGCTTTGATCGACCTTAATTACGGCCAATCAACTTGCCTTTGAGTTGTTTTTGTTTTGCTTGTATTCTAAAACTTAATGAGCGGAATTTATTGTTAAAAGTAAATGAAATATTTTAATTCTATCTCCCCCTTGTGTGATGGATTCTTTCACCGGGCACAAGTTCATGAAAAATTTATAAGCCAAACGTAAAGTAGTTGAAAGAGTCTCCCTGCTGGTGAAGATAAGTTTCTGACATTCAAGTTATGTTTTGTGGTCTTCATTAAATTTCATGGATAAACACGAGATGCTTGCTATGCAAATTTTTTTTTTTCTTGGATTCATCGGTGGCCATGACATATTGTCGAAAAAATTCGCACGTAGTCAAGGAATTTGGTTGAATTTAGAAAGATTGAGAATGCGTTTAGATTTACATGAAACAGCAAATTCGCTAACGAGTTTTTGAAGGTTTTGAATGGTCTAATGGAGCTGCAACTGCTTAAAAAAAGAAGAATTTGTAGAATGATGTGTCACCCTTTATTTGGCTTCCTTATGACGAAATTGATCGCTTGAGTTTCATACCATATTCCTCGATTTTAATCCACATTTGTAAAGCAGCCTTAAACTTCCCGCGACTCCGTTACTGGATCACGCGGCCAAGAAGATGATGATGATTTATAATTCAGCCTAAAACTTCACTCTCAACTCACAATTCAATAAACCTTAAAGTTGCGAGGAACCAGAATGTCTTTGGCAGTTTTTCCTTAGATTACAGTGCCAGACGTAAGTTTTCGTAATCAGGTGTTGTTAAAGTTAAAAGTAGAGCGATTTTTTTTTTTTTTCATTTTGTAGAGGTGGGTGTACATAATCAAAATACATTTTACGAATTAATACAATAACCAAAAACAGCAATAAAGATAAGCAAACATAGACAAATGTAGTGGACAAAAGTATTTGTAATTTCATATGTATGAGTTCTTGTTGATTAGATAAATGGGTTGAGTTTTTGCTTTATACTTACTTCCTTTTTTTATTTACACACTATGTAGAATGGAATGTACTAATTTTTTTGTGTGGGATTTCCCCTTTTAGTCCTTTTATTGAAGCATGTCTTTAATTAGTTTAGTTTTAGTGCAGATGTCCAGCAGCCATATTGAATTTAATGGACGATGAATTGATTAATTGTTTTTTCTGATTAATTGTTTTTTATTTCTTCAAAATTCTGTTCCTGGTTAGAACAAGTGCTTACACAGATTGAAAAACAGGAAAAAATTAATCTAAGAATTCATAGGCTGAAGTTATAAGAAAAAACATTGTCCCAGAATTAACAGAAGTTTGAAAGCGCGGATGTAGCTTCTTTTGTTAATTACGTCTCGTCTTAGTTTGTGACTTAAATCATCCATTCTTCCATTCTTTTCCCGATCGGTAATACTTTTGATGAGAACGAACGCATACGCGTTTCGAGCAATGGCCTTATCTGTCCTAGGTGTGGCTGAAGATCTTGTTGCTTGTACCCGAATCTCTAAAGACGACTGCAGCTACAAAAAAGGCCTACCAAGCAGAAATGACCAAAGTCTTACTATAGCCAACGTTGTGTTCATTTTTTCTATAAGACCACCATTGATGCTTAGCTCCCAAATTTGGCTGCAGCACCCGGCAAGCCCCAAATCACAGCACACTTCCTTCTGCTCCAATTGCTAGACTTCTTTGCCTGCCACCGTCCAGGTGTGCACCCGAAGCCACAAATCCGTTGAGATTAAACCTCTTCTGGCAGTGTTTGCCATCCCAACTGTCGTCACTCCGGCTCCTCCCAAGTGAGTTACGTACCTTCCAACTGCATCAAAGCAAAGCACCGAGCGAGTTAAGTTCAACAACATCCAAAGCGACAAGCAAACAGAGTGCTTTATCTCCATCGCCGATATCATTCTGAAGAGGTAAACACTTGCCCCGTCCCCGGCGGCCTTAATCCCCCCCTTCGCGCTCGAGACGAAACGTCTTAATCCCGACTTAGCAAACAAATCACGTTTGTCACCCAGCGCAACATGAGCAAACAAAGAACAAAACTCATTAAACAACTCTCCTCTTCTGCAAATTAAACTCACAGATGAAATAAAAAAAGACTTTCATTAAAATCTTACACCTAAGCTACCTCGTAGATAAAAAAAATGAATATATCCAATCTCCCCGCACCGTCGTCGTCGTCACATCTCCCGAGCAAACAAAACCCTAATGACATCAGTCGAGACCTGACCAGAGGAGCAGGAGAACGTGTTGTATCAGAGTCATTTTTAATTCCACGTAATATGAATGCATGCATTCCATCATCCAGGTTCACATTTCTGTGTGTCAGTACCTGGGCCTGTGCTTGGTCCTCGGATGGAGCTCCACCAGCCACCACCACCATGAAACTTGTGTCGTTGCTCCTCCGATCGCTGACTAGTGTGGAGTACGTGAAGATGGACGACAGGGCGGCGCATTGTGTGTTGATGAATCTCTCTAGCGCATCTTACGCACACGAGGCGCGCGGTGGAAAATCAAAATCAACCGGCGACGTCTGCTAGCCGATGTCCAATGTGCGGCGAATAGGAAAACTCCGAGAGCCGATACACGTAGTTTTTTTTTTATCGGTTACCTGTTGTTGTTGTTCTGGTGATGAAGTGAATTCCTGAATTGTGTAGATAAATGCGTTCTAGCGTCAACCAC
Organism: Syritta pipiens; assembly: GCA_905187475.1. NCBI lineage: Eukaryota > Metazoa > Arthropoda > Insecta > Diptera > Syrphidae > Syritta > Syritta pipiens. Next base: position 71,143,244 of record LR994571.1, read on the forward strand.
TGTGAGAGAGATAAGATGAAGATACAAACGCATTGCGTGATTGCGAGGAAGGGAGGGCTCTCCTCCGCTCGGCTTCGGGGCTATTTTCGTTTCGTATCGTGTTTTGTGCGGAGTGACAATTTAATGAAAGGATAACGGAGAAGGATGGGGACGAGGCCGAGGACGATACCATCGATGTTTAGAGGGGGAGAGAGTTGGGTCGGTTGCCCACACACGGAGTGAGACAGAATGGTGACCTCAAAAAGGGAAGTGACGGTGATTTTCATCGACCACGACAGCGACAGGATGCCTCAGGGTCTGCCGCCTGCAAAAGGATGCCGATTTTTGTCGATGAATTGCGTGTGAGCTTTTTGGCGGTGACTTTAAGGCAAACTGCTACGATTGTCGGCTGAGCACGGAAGTTCTTGGGGTTTGATTGATTGAAGTCTCAAGATTAATCAGTTGATTGAAGGAAATGTTGACAGTTTCAGGTCGTGTGGGGCTCTCAAATCGTTCGAGACTATATCCTCTGTGTAGCCTTTAGTAGTCAATGGATTTAAATACATTACTGCTTTCTGCACACATCAATTTAGTGAACGTCCTGCTTAGTGGAGAAATTTAAATGCTGTCAGATGAAAGGCTAAGAAATTCGATACTTCTCTGAGATTTCATTGAAACGTCTTTGCAATTCAGTTCAAAAGGTAGGAAAGACAGACTTTGAAGCCCAAAGTTTATTTTTATGAGTTTTTGAATTTAGAAATATAACTTGAAACGAATGTCACTAAAAAAAGAGCTGAGGACCATTTTTAGGAGTATCTAAAAAAATTCATATTAAGCTTCATATGTCTTTCCCTTGCTTGCTTTGAGGTTATCTACACACCGTTCTCTCTGCAAGTACACTTTTCAGCGGATTTCTTACATTTCCTGTCACGTTTCTTAGAACCATTTTCACTATTCCTTGCCCAATTTGCCACCACACCCTTTCCCTCTTGATTCGATTCGATTCATTTATGATTTCGCCCCATTTTGAGGCCACCAAAGTTCCCATCACAAGAAACGGGTCACAAAAAATGTGTCAGCACTTGATTTTCGATCGATTCCCCGAATCTTCCGACTCCTCATCTTGACAAACAAATTGGCACAATTTCAAAGATTTTTTTTGTTTTGTTTTTCCTTTTCACATCAACTTCGCGCTCATAAATTATTCAATCGCGATTACACAAAGAAATGAAAGAAGAAGAAGAGGAATGCGCGTAACGGAAGTTAGCCACCTCTCTACTTCCGACTGCGGAAGGTCGGAACGAAATGCAAGCACGTACCGCATGAATTTGCGGCTGAGACTGCGTGCGTCTACGAGCGCGGGAGGCCAAAAGTCACTCAACCATCCGCCGATCGTCGAACAACGCGCAGACGTCATCAAGACGCTCGGTATTGCGTGGAGTCAATTAAAATTCGAACAACGCGAGTGGCGGAAAATGATATTAAATCATTTTCGAACGAATGGGAAAAGGTTAAGGAACTGTGGGAGTTGGTAGAAAGCGATGACGAAGCGGGAAGGTGGTCGAACAGTCGAAGTTGGAGTTTCGTAGAAGGGGATCGGGAGTTGAGAATGCTGATTTTAAGTCGAAGTTGAAAAGGGAGCAGTAGTCTGTTCAGTGACTGGAGAAGATCTTGATGATGTTAAACAAACGCATGTTGCTCTGTGTTATAGGATCAAAGTGACAAACTGAAAAATTGTTTCTTAAAAGCAAGGTTAGTGTTGAGTTGACGATTCGGTGCTGATGCGAAATTAAAGAAAAATGTGTTGTTACCTCGTTAAGGGCTCAAACAAGAAGGACGTTTATATTTTCTTCTTGTCAAATGGTAGGTTCGACCGTCGTTGACGAAGTGACCTTTTACACAAATAGATGTAAACATAATCGACTTCGCCTGAACAGTCAAATAACAGAGCTTTTGTTTTTAAAACGTAGTTATTCAGATTTCAAAAGTTGCCAAAATCTAGTGACTATCCCAACCATACGATTGGTCAAAGTCCTGTCTTGCCCGTATGACTTTTTCCATTTCATGTGCTTTACAATAAATTTATTTTAGAACTCTTTTAACCACTTTTAAAAAGCATGGCCAAAAACTTAAAATATAAATCACATAAAAATGTCGTACGAAAAATTTACTCGTTCTCCTTTTTGGTTGTAACAAAATTTTTAGCTTTCCCTAAAACCATTTTTTTAGGGAAATCTTATTATGTGCGCCTGGAAGAAAGTCTTAAGTAATTTCGGAAACTCCTCTTGCATTTGGCTCTGATCTTCTTTGACTTGTCTTAAACTCATTTGTTCGTCTCCTCACAAACAAATCCCCACCACCACAAGCGAGGGCTAATTTTTCAGACCTTAAGAAAATTTAAGAACTTCAAATACATCCAATAAATCCACAAAATTAAATATTCAAATACATCTACAAATAAAAAAAAAATCATTTCCCCTAAGAAAAACCTTTACAGTCAGAAAGGCAAAGTTAACAAAAGGTCTTAAAAAATCAAGTCTCAGGAAACAATTCAACGATTATCCGTTTGATACCGATTTTGCGCAGCGAGTATTTTTGTAAATGTGTATTTCGGTAAGAAAAACTTCTGCTTCCGATAGCGCTGTGATTTGGCGCTGTTTGGTGATGAACTTAGACTTACATCGCGACCTCAATTTAGATGCTGTAGAGGAGACAGTTTCCAAATATGCGAAAACGCACTTCACGAATTGAGACACCACATCAACTAGGAAGCAGCAAGACTAAGTGTTTTGAAGACTCAAACGTGTTAAGCCTCACGAGTTATGCGATCTTTTTTTGGATATTTCATACCGAGTTATTATTGATAATCTTAATTAAAGCTATGATTTTATGTACTTTAAAAAAAAAACATTTATCCGAATAGACAAAAACTGGTCGTTAGTTTATGCCAGTTGCAGTGTAACTAAACTTAAACACACACTTAAAGTGTTTAATAAAACTAAAAATATATATTATTATTATTCGATAATTCAAAAATATAAAATAATTATTCTTTGGAAAGAATTGCTAAAACGTCGGAGCACTTAAATCTTTGTTTTCATAGAAATCTTTTGCATTCATAGAAATCTTTTGCATTCAAATGAATTTTTTCTAGACAATTTTTTCTCTCTTCAGTTGTTTTTCATGCTGTTGCTACCTTCCAAAGTTGTAAAAATTGCAGTTAATTGAATAAAAATACTAATTTTCTAAAGTTCTTTAACTTGCAAAGTACTAATTTTTTGACAATTGACTAAAAGCTGATTAACTGCAGTACTTCAGTGAATCGAAATACTTGAGTACTAAAGTGAGTTGTACATTAGTCAGTAAGTCTTTTAACTGGAGTCAATTGACTGCAAATCTTTTAACTGCTTTGTTTCAGCTAAAGTACTTTTCAGTGTATTAACTTGCATTTTAAAAAATAAGTTAATTAACTGCGACGGGATTAACTGCATTACTAAATAACTGCAGTCTTTTACAACTGTGGTACCTTCCACCACCACAATTGTGGGCAGAGCTTGGTGGGAAAGCATTGTAGATGGAAAATAGGAGCCTAAAACGATCTCTCTCTATGATAAGTTCTTATTCATAGACTGTTCAGTAGGCCACCAGACAAACTTTACAAAGAATCAACAAAAATCAATACGAAAGTCTGACGCCCAATTCAAACTAAAGCAGATCTGAGTACAAAGACAGACTCAGCGCAGCAAGACCTCTTTTCAAAGCTTAAAAAGTGAAATCTGATAATGCGTTGTCGAAACCCCATATCATCTTGAAACTGGTGTTTTCCATCATTTGCCACCTCTCAACCTTCAAGCCAACTTTACCTATGGGTGTTGCCCGAAGCTTTGGCCACCTGCGCTGTGACGATTGTGCAGCTTGAAGTCCCTCGCGACCATTCGATCCGCCGTATCTCATCAGATACATCTGCGATTGAAATAACTTCCATCTTAATCCGTTAACCTATTGTTGCACACGTTCACGGATAATTACACCCCGTCTGCCCGTCAATCTTTACCAATAAAACTCAAGCACCAGCATCTCGGTTCAAAAAGAAACGAATAAATTTACTCGATGCTCGCTCAGTTTTGCCAATTCGAGCTAATTTCAGAAAAACTCCACCTGAGCCTCATTTCGTTTTAATCGCACCAACAGGTGCATTACACAATGCCTCCCCTTGGTCCGTGTGTAAATTAATCCGAATGCGGCAGATCAGCCGATCCCCGCAGTCGAAATTGGATTAAGCAGAAGAATCATGATCTCCCTCCCGATCATGATCATGATCTTTTAGCCGTGGGAATGCGCAGCAGCGGCAGTGCGCGCTTGTTCATTATCAGATAATTGCATCCGAACGATGAAAAGAAATGGAAAATGAAGAAAATAAATCCTCATAACTCGCGCTGTGCTACTGAAAATGACTTTTTAATTGAATTCTCTTTTCTCCCTCTCTCTCTCTCTGTCTTCCTTCGTGGTCTTACACTTACCGCCGACCGGGGGTCAGCCGAAAAGTTCACCAATCGCCGTAACACGTGTAACGGTGATTAGGTTTTCACGGTACGATATGTTCCTCCTAATTGCTTATTTAAATTTACAGTAAACGTATCTGAAAGATGCGTTACCAGTCACGATTAGAGCCGATTTCGGCTCCTCATGGACGTGAAAATGTCACTTTTTTCCCGAAGAAAGCTGTCATATTTGTCATCCGGCTAATCATGCAATTGTCAGATTAATGACCTTAAATTTACTTCAATTAAAGTGTCGGTCGACAGCGTTGTTGAATGCGTGACGAATGGTGGACCGGGGGGAGAGTTGACAGGCTGATTTAGAGCTATGAGTGCACTGATTAGGTGAATTCGTCGAGTGTAACGAATTGGCCACACCGGAAACTGAGACATCGAGAAAGTTCCGCTGTGGACGTTTGAATCGTAGGCTTGGTTTGTCTGTCAATTTGAGTTGTGGAGTGTCTTTATTTTGTTCACTTTTCCCAGTTTCCCGCTGGGAGACGAGTTTTGCTGTCATCACCGAAAATTGCAGGCAATGGAATGTATTTTATAGCCGGTTGCGTCATGTGGGGGCGATGGTGGTGAAATTTTTTACTGCCAAAGGTAATTGACAGTCGTGCGTGTTGAAGACATCAAGTTGGCGACCGTGGAGTTTCTCAATTCAGCGTAGTGTAGTCGTTTTGATTGACGACGCAGTCTTGAGAGTTACATGGATCTCTTCAAGACGGTGTAGGGGATATTTTTATTGTGCTGTCCATTCGAAAAACCGTGCCGACAACGCATTCGATGTCTACAAATCGCTGCAGATGAATAAAAAATATGCGTGCAGTTGTGATTCACGCAATCAGTCGTGTAATAAAGCATGAAATTTGTAGAGTTCCTTGCACCTAGACAGACTTAGAAAACATGTATTATGACGAGCAATAATCCTTAGCCTACATTCTTATCATACAGCGTTATACAGCGACATGAAAATAGTCTGTTAATTTCCTAAAAAAACCAAAAGCAAAAATCGTTCGATAGTCGGCTTCTGACGGTAAACGTGATCAATTCAAAGTACTTGTTTGTTTTTACCTTAGTTCGAAGGTTCGACGAGCCTTTACATGTTTCTAATTTCAACAACTTGTTTGAATGCAACGAACAAAGAGACTCGTCGTTCCAAAAAACAATAATTTGCGCAACAGCCCGCACAGAGTCAGAGCCTAGTTTTTCGCGCCAAAGAAAGGCGGAGTTATTAGGTTGTGGTGGTTAACATCGTTTTCAATGTTCAATGTCTACTAAGCCCATGATCTTCCCAGGTATACACGACTTGTATCTAGGAACGTCTTAGCACTACTTCTACTTAATACAACTCAAATTTTTGAGTTGACGGCAGCGCCTTGAGAGTAAAATGAACTACTAACTTACATTTTGAATTTCTTCTTTATGCTATTTTCGAAAAATTAAAGCACATTTTCCATAGAATCGAAGACTCATTGTTTCATAGTTAGTTCTTTGATTGAAAAACATCCAAGTCCATTTTTCATCTAAACGATTGAGGATCAAAAGAATCATTTCATTTCTGATCAGATTATGTTTTCAATTTTAAAAATCTTTAGACCATCCTCGTCTTATTGGTCATACGCATCCATCTTAAGGCCTTAAATTGAAAGCAACTTTGAGTCCAATCAATTGACCCAAAAAAAAAACGCATTCGAATTTCCTTTAAAAGTAACCAAAACACAAAATGCTAAGTTTCTAAAAGTAACTGCAAGTCAGCGAAAAAAAAGTTCGTGGGAAAATGAACTTAATTTTTAGGGGCTGTTTTCTCGTGCACAGAATGAATTCAAAGAAAAGAACTAAATGTTGGGAAAAACGAACGGAAACATTGCATAAAAGTTTTTAATAAATTTTACGGAAAATTGCATAGCTTATTTTTTGTATTTTAGAAAATGTAAATCGTCAAACAGGCATCAGAGTTATGATTAGCCATGTTGAATCTTTCGCCATTTTTATAAGCATTATTATAAAAAAAATAAGTTTTAGAACAATTACAGAGGCTGCTCTGAAAAAATAGAAAACAAAGACAAAAACCAATCAGGCAGAGGCTGCTTCAGACTTGAAACGATCCACATTCGCTGGAGTTGTTCCAGAACATGCTTCCGAAGAGACTCTGGACTGTTAAGCTACCACTAGTGCATCCACTTTCTTGCAGATCGTCTACGTCGTTCAGTACAGTGTCCCTGTATCACATAAAAGCCTTGGGAAAGTCGGACTCTCTGAAAGACTATGCAGCCAGAGTGATGGCGGATGAGGTCGTCTACGTTCGATTGTGGCTGTACATGCTCTAGTTCTGGTCCATTTTAAATGAACTAAACGTTCTCTTAACGATCTCCGAAAGGGTGAAGATGGTTCTGACGTTAGTGGTGTGCAAAGTTGCAGCGCATCTGAAAAGAACATCGTTGCCTGGGACGTGAAGAGTATGTTCATTGTCAGCACAATTACCAACTTAAAATCTTCGATTTGTAGAGAGCCGAATATGTAATTATGAGAAGAAGACTGAACAGATCCGATGATGTTCCCAGAAACGTTTTGGGTGGAATGCCTGCGGCGGCTAGCATACTAGAGAATGCTGCCGTAAGAACTTTCAACGTAATTGCGAATTCGAATTTGAGATTCATTACAAAGATTTTCAACAGCATTCTCGAAATTTGTTTCGACGTTTGCATTCTAAAACAAACAAGTAAAGACAATAATAAAGGTTTTAATACAGAAAAAGAATAAAATCGAAGGTTTTCTCATTAAACTTCTGCGATTTTGGTAAACTCTCAAGTTGTAAATTAAAATTTAGAATAACAAAATTTGAGTGAATGAAAGCAATGTCAGAAGTTGAAGAGAAAAAACCTGAAGTTGTGTTTAACTTTTAGTGAATGAAATCGCGTTAGACCTTTTCTTATGAAACAACTTTTATTTATCTAATTTCATAAGTACTAAGCACTGAGTAGAAAGCCTGTCAAAATATAAATCACAATGAGACCACTGTTTTGTGGTGACAAATGCAAACAGACGTCACGTTCGAGAAGTACAGATCAAGATCAGGGAAAGTTGACATTGCTGACAGGTATTCCATGAGTCTCTGGTAGCCTAGTGACTTCATCTCACGTGTCTCATGAATGTCAGCAGGTTGTAAGAGCACGTGTGGAACTTATCTCCATACCGAGCCTGTTAGGTTCACATTTTTGCATACTGACTCTTTTTACATAAAAATTATATTGACATATCGTGAATTAAATGAATTCCTTTTTTTTATTTTCAGGTACGCGTTGGTTTTAATGTTTTAAACGTTTGGTTCAGGTAATTACAAAGCAAGATCTGATCATTTTTATAGACATTTTCTTGGCTTCAGTTATTTATTATTTTGATTTAATTCGTATTCTAAGGGCTTTTCCGAGGCTTTTCAAGGAAGGTTCATTTAGAACTAGTCCAGGTGGGTTAAATTCCTTCGATCAATCATCAGTGGCTCATCAAACAGATTTGTTTCATTCACAACATAACGAAAGATCTAGTTCTTGTGCTGCAACAATTGTCCCAGTTCTCGTCTTGCAAACGCCTATAACTCTGCTCAGCTTAGTGCCAGAAAATCGAATAATTTCGAGTTCAAGAAGCCGGCCAAAGAAGAGCCCGCAGACGCTGCCTCCTCCGCACGTCCGAAAGATTTAGAGCATCACAAATTAGCAACCGGTTAGTGCCGAGCCCGACCGGAAAATAAATGTGTTCATCATGCGGTCCATTACACTTCGCCGGTGGGTCACTTCGCACAGTGTCGCGGGGCCAAATTAGCCCCGGTGAGGTCCAGGAGAAAGGCGGATGAGCAATTTAATTTTGATGATCTGCCCCGGCCCACCACGGTCTCGTCTCCTCCTGATGATTGAGATGCACAACACAGAGAACAAGAAAACAAATAACACCGTCAATATAATTCCAGTTTAAATAATAACACAGTAACACGGTACACGCTCTCAGCTCGTTTGCTGGACTGACACCACAATTCCAGGTGCAATCATGCAGCAGATCATCATCACACCGTTCGCTGTCTTCTCCTTTTCCCCTTCTGCTGTTGTAGATAGAATTACGGGATCTGAGTGTACCTTTGGCTGTAATCAGCCATTTATACCCCGCTATCATTACATAAGACCCTCATTAGTGGCGAAAATGATCCTCTAAGCCAATGCCAGTGCCACATGAGGTTCTTCTTCTTCGAAAGTCTTACTTTCTGTGCGATCATTCAATACCGCTAAATACGTTCAGGCGAGCGGAGAAGTTAAGTAACACAAGACAAGACAAAAAAAAAAAAATCACCACACTCCGGTGAATAACCTTATTCGCCTCGAGCCACGGCGAGGAAAGTAAAAGAGACGGAAAAAGGTCGATCGTTTTGTTTTGTTACGGGACCGCCAATGAATTTTAATTAATTCAATTATTTTCTTAAATCATAAAACTCATAAAGCGCAAGTACCTCCTCCCCGCCCCAGCAGCCACCGGCCGTGATGAATATTCATCGAGTGGATGGCCCAAATATCGAAGTGGCCCAAAGTGACGTACGCCCGGCGTGGGTAAACATAAACGACACGATCAATACACACACACCGCACATCGCACACACGACAAACCGACGACGACGACGAAGCGTCAAGCCAAGTCAACACAATGGCCAATGGTGGCTGTGTCTGGCGTGGATCTCTGTCAAGCTGAATACCAAGTGCTGTCGGACAATAGCTGGTTCTGGGAATTCGAGCCAAAAGGAGGGCGAAGAGAACCGTCAGAGCACGTCAGAGCCGGAGAGCTAATCGGTTTTCGTGGCACGATTTTCGCGGCCAGTTCTTGGCAAATGTCACCTGTGGCGGGGTGTTAAATTTTAGTTTAACAAAAAACTCTTGAGATTTTGAGCAAATATTTGCTTTTTGAAAATCTGTGGGTGCTAAGTGAGGTGGATGAAATACATGCGTCAAAATGATGACATGGTGCCTTAAGCGAATGGTTCTTGGATTTTCGGTTGTTCCTTCGGAAGATCCTCTCGATGTGCATTTCACTCAAAATTAGGCTGCGTCATTTAAATCATATTTTAAGTAACTGACTGTAATAAATACTGAAAATGATTCTTCTTTCTCTTCAACTGACAGTGTCATTGGTTAACGAAAACTGTGTTAAGGAATTTTTTTCGTGTTTTCACGTCACTATGAGGGTCAAAATGGGCTGAAGTGTGACACGGAAAGAATCATACTTTGCTATTAACCGGCATATGATTGCTTCAAATACTACAACCGGTCATTTATTTTGTTTTACGTTACTCTTTGTGTCTTCAGCATTAAGATCGCGAATTTTTCCTTATTTTCACTACTGCTACCGACATCTGTGCCAAATTTCACGTCGTTTGTGGTTGAGATACACGTCCTTTTGAAAAAATAATGTTTTGCTTTTTGTAATGCCTTCAAATATTCAACAACGTAGTTCCACTTAACTTTGTGCGGAACGAAATTTCTGTTGCAGAAACGTTGAAAATATACTGTAAATGCTAAATTGTTCAGCTTTAATCTTTGTCAATATGTACAGACAGAGGCAAAAGAAAGTGTACACCCACGTTTCGAGCATTTAAAGACTCATAAAATAGGTTTCGGTGGCCCGATTTTGAAACTTTTTTCAGTTTAGGAAAGGCTTATTCATTCTCTAAAAGTTGTAAAGAATTAAATTAGAATTATAGCAATAGAGCCAATAACACAAATTTAAAAGCAAGATAACCAAAATAAGTACATTTTTCTAGAGGCAAAAGAAAGTGAACACCTTAATAAAAAGACCAAAAACTCAAACTTAGCACTAAGACTGTTGTGTTTTTGTATCTTAAAATAGCTTTAAAATATCTAAGCGTTAATTCTACTAGCTTTTCAAATCAATGCGACAAGAATTTTATACCATTCAATTGACCATAAAATTGACGTCGACGATATTCTTCTTGTAATTTATTGTTAACGAACCTACCTATCAAAATACAAATACACAAATTACCAGTCAAATTAATAGTTGATAAGAGTAGATGATCAAGCATTTGCCTAGGTGTCCAAAAAAGTAACCATTTCTTAATTATTTCTGCTACATTCTTCATTTTATTCTCTTACTACAGGTCACATGGCCCTTCCCAACTTAGTAATCCTTGATAGCAAATTTTTCCTTAAGATGGTCAACGAGCCTATTTTATTAGTTTTAGTATTGATTAACAACAAGTTCTTATCACAGGACTCAGCTATAACACCCTCACTATACCCAAGTCACTATCATATGCTACCCGCTACCTGAATCCCCAATATACCCCAAACACTATTATATGTTATAGTTGATTTATAGTGACTCGTTGCAAAATGGGACCACTGGAACCTATTTTATGAGTCTTTGCCTGCTCGAAATAGTGGTGTACAGTTTCCTTTGCCTATGACTGTGGGAGAGAAACAGTATGTTCAAACTGTTGACCTCAAGAGTGAGCGCATATCAAAAAACCACACAGGTGACGAAAACTCGACACTGGTCGGAGCCACATGATTTTTTCCCCCCAGAAATAAAAAAAAATTACTTAATATCCTAGAGACAGTCGTAAGTATTTATGGGATGTAAAAAAAAACGTTGAAAATGAGGAAGTCCTAGCAAAAACTAGAGTTTTTAAGTGACACAAAATTTTCAAAATGGTAAAAAGTATTCTTAAAAGTAGATTCACTAGCTTACTTAACGCAGGCGGGCACTCTAAGCTAAACAGTAAATAGGTAAAAAAAATTATGTCTGTGTACGTAATGGAGATAAACATTTTGAAAGATAGCAATTACGAAACTAAAAAAATTGCAAAAAAAAAAACTTAACAATGGACTAAAAAGGTTCTTAGTATGTTTATGGCGTTCAGTTTAATATTTCATCGTAAGAAAAGAAAAGCGGCCGTCTCCGCTGGACTCATTATCAGCCATTCCTCCCAACAGTGATATGTTCCTCTTTTTATATAAGCCGCTTAGTGCACAAATCGATTAACTCTACTTCTTAAAAATCTTAAATTTAAGTGTCAGAGTATTTGGTATAGTCATCATCATCATTAGTGGCGTAACAGCCCACGAAGAGTCAGAGCCTAGCTTTTCGCGCCTCCACTGTGTTGTGCGCGTTATAATTTGACACATGTGAAGGGGACCTACAGTTTATTGCCGGTTCCGAATTGCGAAAGCTTTCCGTGACAGAAGTACTCCAGGAGGATTGTCAATCGTTCGCTGGAGGTGGGGCCGTGAAAATTGTTTGTGGTGTTTTTTCCCCGAGCTGTATTCGAACCCAGGTACTCTCGCTTAACAGTCCGACGCACTAACCATTAAGGTGCCCACGCTGGTATAGATTTAGTAATAACTTTTTATATTTCTAATAACTTTCCTGAATTGCCGTTTAACGACAAAGTTTGGTTTTGATATTTAACGACAAAGTTTTTTTGGTCATTGAATAAAAAGTAATGCATTTCAGAGGCGAAAGTAAATTACTTTATCGCATTTTTAAAATTTTTGTTTTATGGACTTAATCGATTTATACACTGAACGGCTTATAACTTTGACCGATTTCATCTATTTTTCATTGGAATTGCTGAGTGCATTGATCTTAGCACTCAGCTAGAAAAAAGTTTGTACGATTACTTCTTCAGTAAATAAATGTCCATTCCGATTCCTCTCATTTCTCGTTTTCTCGCTGCCACTAATCACATTCTCGAAACTAAACAAAAACGAAATGTCCCCATTACTCTCTGTTGGATCGTTAACTTTTTGTCCTGGCATCCTCTGAAAGTCAGACAGAGACTTCTGATTCATAAATTTTGGGATCACAAGAAATAACTTCTTTTGCTAGTAGTCTTTCAAGAAGAAAATTCGGAGCTTAAGATACTTTTTGAGACTCCTCTGAAATAGTAAAAATTTTATTGAATAAACATTCCCTAAATTTCGATTTAAATTTATCTAAGATAATACACCAATTTTAGACTTTATAGATTGAAATGGTGCCGTGACATTGTGCCGAACATAAAAATTTGGTATAATGACTCTTTTGAAAGTGTGACTGGGCTTAATTTTTCCATTCTGCCAATTTAGCAGACTGTCGTTTGACACCGCTTAAAACCGAAACAATCCCAATTTTGTCTTACCTCGACGTAGTTATTGTTTGAGACGACATAATTCATCATCAGTTGTCCTACTCTTCCAAAAAAGCCTCATTACTTTGCTACGTAGCTCTGCTGATGTCACCAGGAAGGCTTGCTCGCTGACGAGCCACAGCCACAGCCTCTTTATTCTTTTTATTTCTTTCCAAGCCTCATGCATTCTTTTATTTAGTTGGAAAAAAAATTTCAATAGTGTTGAGAGAAACCACATTCCTATTCCGATGAGCACCCGCTGTTGGGTTAGTCGCGAGCAATTAGCATGCAAAGTCGTGTTCGTCGTTCGATATTATAAAATTAATGATCCACTGAAAATTAAAAATCGCACACGGTGCTGTTACAGGTTTATGGAAATTTTGAAATAATTAAAATGTGATGACATCTGCTGTCCATTTGAAAATCGCGAATTTCACGGGCGATGAGTGCGATAAGCGGCGGAAAATAGGGTGGCTTAGATCAGCAGATTGGACTGATAATGTTGTGGGGTGATGTGGCCGGTGAGTTGCAGTTTGAATAAGAATTTTCAGTTCCGAAAACATGACATGAGAGATTTATTTGCAATCTCTATAATCAATCCTTCAATGTTTGTAATTTATTTTGATTCATGTCAATTCATCAGACAATGTGTTGTTGCGGTTCACGAATTTTTACAAAAGTTGTGCTTGTGATTCACAGAAAAAAAAACACAAGAGTATTCCGAAATGGTCACAGGTGATCCAAAAATTGGATCTGTGATTAATGGTTGGTGAATTTTAATAGGTTGAGACTAAATTAAGTCAAAAGTTGTGAAGATTTACAAAAAAACGTTGCTGCCTTTTATTTTAAAGAATCAGTACAGATAAATCTCTTGGATTCTGCTACGACTTCATAGGAGTTTTGTTGCTAATATTCTTCTCAAATAACTTGTTCCAGTGAATAGTTCTAAAGGAGAGAAAATTGCCAGCTTCTTAACCCTTTTCTGACTGCATCTCGTTCTATCCTCAGGAAAAAAAAATGCTTTCGCGCTTCACGAAAAACTAAGTAAACTATCCGGAATATTCTTTTTACACTAAGAAATGTCTGATGTAGAACTAGATGAATCAAATTTAAATCTAAGCATGAACTTAAGAAATTCTTACTGCAATTGTGGCAATATTTTTTGAGCTGTTATCAGATGAAATGTATGTTGTACATGTACAACACTGGGCATGAAAGGATTAAAGATCCCAATCATACATTTTTCCCAAAATGGAACATGAAATGTTGAATCTAAGCCTAAAATCTAAAAATAATCTAAAAAGCCTTTTCTACTTCTGATTGTGGTCAACCGCATTTACTCGAAGTTTTCGGGACTTCAACATTTTTCGTTGACGTCTTTTAAGAATTCAACTTTTTTACTTAAAGTCTTTTAGGTTTGAGTTTTTTTAAGTCTTAACTGAACTATCTTTCTGAAAACTTTTATTCTTCTATTAAGCTAGACAACCTGCTGATCTCGAAAAATCGACGCCTGGATCGGGCAAGAAAATTTAAAAAGGTGAGGACAACTTTAAGAAAAAATTACATTATTAAATTTTTCAAGACAGCAGCTAGCCTAGCCTAACAGTAGAGCCAAACTTCAATGAAAGAGTTGTTGAAATCTTAGAGACTTCAAGTAAATGCGGTTAACTCAAAATGAATGGTGGTACTTCAACGGCGGGCTTTAGATTTACTTCAAAGAAACAAATTTTCATATTCATATAATTAAACTTTAAATTTTAATAAAACATTGTTTTTAGTATTGGAAGCTTATTCAGGAGCCTCAGTTGATCAGCCCAGATCTTTTGATACCTGGTAAAAGATTCATCCAGCAACTGATCATAGATTTATCATAGATCTATCATAGACTATTTGGCTGATGATATAAAAGAGAATCGATTTAATAGTGGCCTTGGTCATCGTAGCCCATGGATACGAAGCTATTTTGCTTAAAGCACATGCTGCGTCTTTCAAAATTAAATTCTTAAACGTAAAATTTTTTTAACTTTGCTTTCGTAGCTGTTAGAGAAGATACAAAAACACTCTATGGTGGTTATTTAAAGAATATTAACTTCGTTTGCTGCATTATTATAGGACCATTACCTTCGATCATATATGAACAATGGTCTGTCGGTCCCCAAGAAAGTGGGAAACTCATTACGACAAACATGAAAATGTTTTTATAACTACGATTGTCTCCTAAACTCTTTCTTACAACTTTTAAAACAATTCAGGATCTTTTCGAAATTAAAAGAACTGTTATTGAAATCTTTCCATTGCTTTTGGCAGCTCGGTCAGCTGTCGAGTGAGATTTTCACATTCATTTATAGGCCACAAATGTTGAATGGCTATAAATTAATTGAAATCTGGGTGGTAAGCAGCCCAAAGCCATGATCTCAGATGTGTAAAATCGCCTGACCTTAACATTAATTCAGTTATAGGTACATGTCAACTATCGAGAAGCTCCCCCCAACACCTTTTCTGGGACTAAGCAGGGCTCTAAAAGTGGATGCCACTGGTGGCGGTGACGACTTGAAGCCCGCAATGACTCATTATACTACCTTCCCCCCAAGTTTCAAGACATTTGCAAGAGGATACGCAAACAACCATCCCTCCCCAGGCCTCCATTTATCCTACTTCAACTTAACACAAACTCCTTTCGTGCGTGCTTTGCTTTCAGTGCGCCATCGGCCAACAACGGTCCTCCTGTCACAGCACACCATCCCAACCGGAAAAGAATTGACACCATTTCATCTGTCACGGCATCGTGTACCCAAGGATATAATCCATCTGCCACCATAAAAACCCCCAACGCACACCCCGGAGCCGCTACGGCCGAGGCCAAGTTCGCCACGGTCGGACGGGAACGAAGAACGATCGCTTAAGTGACAAAGTGAAACGCAACCAGCCCGCGCCTGCCCCCATATCTATCTATCGGTCATTGTATTCCGTATTCTGTATTCCGTATTCCATCCACGTATCCAGATACTTAAGAACAATATTTCAAGTTGCATCTCGCGCAATAATAACGCACGCCACGGGTAGAGATGGGATCCATTAGCCATCAATCGCTTTTCTTTTTCCGCTGCTGGTGCGGCTGCTAGCTTGCTGATGATGATGGTGATGGTGATGGTGATGGCGATGGTCAGGAGAGTCCCACCACGACGAGGTGCGTTCAACTGTAACCGCAAACATCGCCATCATCATCATCAGTGTCAATTGATCAAGTTGAGTATTGGGAATCGCTACCCCGAGTCTCTCGGTCTCTCCCTCTAGCGAGAGATTTGTTCCAAGCCAAATTTAGCCATAATCTTGATTTAATTATCAATTCTTAATCTGGCCAGAGACACAAACTCACTCACACACACACACACTCGGCACACTTGAGGGAGCCAGATCCAGTCGTGGCTTTTTACCAATTTTGGCCTAATGGCGATGGAAACACGCGTTCCGACCAAAGTACGTTTGTCTCGCGAGATTGCGCGATTGCAAAACGCTGTGTGCCTCGTTGTCGGAGTCCCAGCAGCCGGCCACTTGGTGACGACAACAACAACGACGATCGAAGGTGAATCCCAATGGAGGCAGGTACTGGTTCCACTCGCAAGAATCGTTCGTCGTCCGTCGTCGTCATCTTCGTTGTCTCTGCTGTCGTCGAAAGGAGGAAAATTGTTGTTTTCACTTCGAATGATGACAACTATGCTGTTGTTGTGGGCACGTATACAGTGAATCCACAATCAGAGCCTAATTTAGACATCGCATAGATACACTCGAGTATCTGTCTCCCTCTCGCTCTCAATCGCCAGGGATTCGCTGCAGATTCGTCTGCGGATCGTTGTTAGAAGTTCGTTGAATTAAAAGTAAAAATTCCATAAATCGAATTCCATTCTGAGAATTTTGTTATTGTCCAGGCAGGCGCGCAGCAGTCGACGGGGGAAAGGAGCAAGTAATTCATCGATGGCCAGCTCCTGGCTGGAGCTGAACCTGAAGCTATCAAGTATCTCTTTTGGGCTTGATATATGGACGTGAACGCATGCTGCATGTCGAGAAGATTAATCGCTTTCTGTTTGTTGCTGCTGCCTTGATGGCTGTGATCGAGATGGAAACTTAGGACTGATGACAATTTTCTTTCGTTTTATTTGTTGTGATTTTTCCTACTTTCATCATAATTGAGAGGTTGAAAGGGGGGTGGTACACCATCTGACATCTGGCGAATTTTGATGAGAAATCCAAGCGTGGGGCTATGGCTTCTGGGTTTTTTTTTTCGACGAAAGCGTGGGATATTCTTATGGACTCAGAAATTCAATGGAACGACTGAGTTCGGCAGTTGTTGTGGACTTTTCTCGGAGTTCAAGATCAACTTGCTAACACTAAACCTACTCTTCGGTCTCGTCTTAGAACGATTCCCGTGTAGTTAGTATGGGAAGTGCTAAAGTGTTTTCTTAAAGCTAGAAAAACCATCGAAATTGTTGACGATATTTAAACGTGAAGGTATTCAAGCCTACGAAGTTCTGACGAATTCCATCTTCGGTATTGGCTATTACAACTTCAAGACAAAGATCTTTTGATGGACGCTTGACGGGCAGCTTGTATGGCCTTTTTGGTTAACTTTTAGTTTCTAAAGGGAACCAAAGAAAAGAAAACAGTGAATGCGTTACATGCTTGCATGTGCGAATAGATTGGAAATAACGCCACGTTAAAATCTTGGAAAAGCTGGGGAGCTTTATTCACAGGTTGATTTAGATTTGGCTAGCCGGATATAGTCAAAGTAGGGAAAAAAAATTGTCAGTGGATGTGACAAAGGGTTATATTGGCGGCGAGAAAGAATAGTGTTGACGAAATTAACAACCTAATTTTTACTAAACTATCAGTACTCATTTATTATTTGTGTTCCTGTTTCATGTTATAACAGTTTTTAAAGTAACCCTGCCTCTATGTCTATTTTGTAACGCGGTACACTCATCCCTCGCTTTGCGCGGGGGTTAGGTGAATGAAAAGTTTCGTACAAATCCAAACCACGCAAAACGATTTATGAGCGTACCTGGATGTCTTTGGAGCAAAAAAACTATAGGGTCCTTCAAGACAAAACGTTATTTCGTGCAAAGCAAGGACGTGCAAATCGAATTTGAGTAGATATTTGAAAATCGCGCAAAGGTGAAGCCGCGCAAAACGAGGAATGAGTGTAATTGATATCTACGCGAATGAAGTCACGGACAGCAGTTAATGCTCAATAAAATCTTTTAGTAAGAGCAAACATTCCCATTACTTATGGAATACAACATCGTTCAAGCGGCTATCTCTGCTGCGCAAAACGCGCATTCTGTCACTCCAATTACCCAAGACCTTGTTGATGGTTTCAAGCTGTAGTTCACGGAATTTCCTGGATGGTATAGGCTTTAAACGCTTGAATCATTTCCATATTGTTGGCCGTTCGCCACAAAAAAAGAGTCAGGGTCAGAGGTCAAATCTTCGCTCTGAGACAGCCAATTGATATTGGCCAAAACGCACTGTTTGGGCTAAATAACACGAAATATAACTATAATAAGTTTTCAATACTTCCCAACGTTGTTCAAGCTTAAAACAACTTTTTTCGTTCCGGTGACTACCTGTCAAGATTTCGAGTGGAAAATCAGCTGTCAATGTCAAAATATCCTACGATACAAAATCAAACTAATTAATGGCCCATCACGTATGTCACACATTTAGAAAAGCTAATAATTCGTAGCCACAAAGGCCACTTCTGTGACGGATATCAAGTCCAAGCTGAAAAGCTCAGGATTATTGACTGCCAATGCAAGAAAAATCTTGGGTGTCTTCCTCGATGTAAGCATATACAGTCGAATTTTCACGGTACATCAAAATTAGTTCGAATTAGAGGCATTTCGACTTAGAGGGAGTCGACTGTACTTTGTTTACTAAAACAGAATTGGATTCAGATTTTAATGAAATCACACAGATCAATCGATCTACCTTACTATCTGTTTCATAAGAATGCTAATTGAGGACGAGAACATTCTCAAAACTGCTTTTCCAATATTGTGGCAATTGCCTGCTAAAACCAAAGACTCAAAACCCTACTTAGTGGGAAGAATTAAAGACTGCAGCTGAAAAACTGCCTGCACACAATTGGTTTAGATGGCCTATGCGCAGAGGTTGAGGCTTTCAAAAATAAGTAAGATGCAGTCGCTTAGCTGCTTCTGTAACTGCCAGAAGTCTTATCACAGTAAAACAACTTTTTTATGCTTCTCAATGCCGCCTGACACCGAGGGCCTTGGAACTCAATGAAGGTGCTTTTAGCAAGTAGTCGTCAATGGACTAGATGCTATTGTGGAACGAAAATGTGTTGTAACTTTATGAATTTTAGACATATAGGTTTCTAGATTATAATAGATTATAAGAGTTTCTACCAATTTGTCTTTTTTACTTGAACGAGAATGAAATTTGAAGGAACGAAGAAATTCGCTGAGAAATCTCGGAAAAAGAACGTATAAAGAAAGCTTAGCATAGGCGTTTTATTTTTTGAATAGTGGCTTCGTCATCCAAACTAAAGGGCGATTTATGCTCAAATTAAGATTGTGGGCTTACCAACTACGGTCTTCTGAGAAACAGCATGTGACTGCATCGTTGGACTAAATTTAACATTTAAGTGCTTCGTAAATTGCTTAGAATTATTCATATTAATGCTTTTCTCTTTTTTGTTTTTTTTTACGTTGTTTTATTGAATTTTTTCTTTCTGCACAAATGTTAAACAGTTCAGTAGTAAGATCATATCTTTGTACCATATATTCAAATTGTGCAATAACACCATATATGTACATTTTGAAAGGAAATAAACAATTGAATTGACTTGAAAGTTGTAAGATATTGCAAATTCCTTTTCTAGAGAAAGAAAAATAAAACTCAATTTAAGTTTTAGTTTAGCTTGGTATAAGCTGAATTCCACAAACAAGTCATAGCATGCCGCCCAGAGCCAAGCTTATCATTCAACACACGCCTTACCCACTCCCACACAACCTCTTCACCCTGTGCGCCATAAAAAAAAAAACTCGTTGCTAGTTTTACGCTTTAGAAATGCAAATAGATCACCAGTACACGAGGTCAGTTTTACCGCAGCCTCGTGCCCTAAAAATCTGAACTTGCGAATGTGTGACAAACGAAAGCGACAGTTTCTTAGAATTTCACCGAAATGCCAAAACAAGTTTGACTTAGAAGTCGTATTTCTCTCGAATAAATTTCGCAAAAAAAAAGCTAATTCCATTGAGAATTTTTTTCTACCACTTTGCTGCTGTCAACAACTTCAAACGCAGTCCCTTCCTCGTTTCGGTTTTTTGCAACCAAAGCCATTAACGCACGATTTGTGCGCAAACATCTCGCCTTGAGGCAACACAAACAAATGCCATTCGTTCAAATAAAAGTTCCACAACAAAAAAAAACAAAACAGATTTAATATAAACCTCTGGTAATTGCCACTTAATGACACAAACAGCTAATGCGTTGAAGCTCTTCTGGGGTAGAAATGCGGGCTTCCTGATCGAGGAGTGGTCTTTCGACGCTGGACGGTGATCAGGTGTTGCCGTGCAACTTTGAGCCTCATTGTCGGGCGGGAGAAAATTTACTTTTTTTTTTGATTTTATTGCGTGAACCTTGCGACTTTGCGTTGGCCTTGTTCCATTTTCATTTACGACTCATCGTTTTAGAGTCGTGAGTCGGAGGAAAGTGTTCTGGTTTTTAATTTGGTTTGCAGCAAATGAGTTTGGTGACCTTTTACCAGCGAATTTGATAGGGTGGAGAAAAAGTGAAGAGCACGAGCGGAAGTGGTCAAGGTTTGCGGAGGTTAGAATCTGTTTACCAAATTGAAATAAATTTACTATTTACTTTCGAATTTGTTAACGATGGAGATTTTGATAGCATTTACAAACAAAAAAGGTGCTGGTTCCTCTTTCAGATCCTCCTGATCCCATTTAATAAGGCGTCTTTCTTCGTCAGCGCAGTCGCCTACTTTAGAGCAACCCGGACACAGATCAGGGGTAGATGAGACTTATGGGAAGCTAAATAAAATAGATATAATACGATTCCAATCGATCGATATGTTAAGCATGATATCAAATAGAGAGTGATATTGCTACGTAACTATTGAAACATGACAATTAGAAGACCTGCCATCTCTGTCATCTGGTCACTCTTTACAAATACCTGAACATCCCTGAAAATATAGACTCCGGCAAAAAACAGTCGCTATGAATGTTTTCTTCTGCCGGATCAAAAGTCAGAATTTATTTAATCTAAAAATGCCCTTTACGAAACTAGCGAAAAAATGTTTTCCTGAGGGTGTAAAATGAATGACTTCTTACTCCCTTAAATCATTCTCTTCTAACGTTTAAAACTTTCCTTGCTGTAAGATCAATATCAATTTAAAGACCCTGAATTAAGGTGCCTAATTGTTGATTAAAAATACAGACAAAGCCTCGGATCGCAAGGCACCACACGTTTTCCAAATCATTCAATCAAGTCATCATTTTTGCAGACATACGCTAAGGCGGGGTAATTATCGATGACAAAATTAGATTGTCTTAGGCATGCGAGTTGGTAGGTTAAAATATCGATACAGTCGATACCGAAAGAATTGTAAACCAAATGCGTAACATTAAAAACTTGACTCAAAATGCAGGAATGAATCTCTCTCAACGGCACGTAAATTCGGACGCGTAAATTTGGACAGCAAAGTCTTTAAAAATTGTTGTAAAAGCAAAGATTTTCGTTAGTAAATTTGGTAGTTGTAAAAAACAAAGGAGTCAACAGAATATTATAAGATATTTCGCGCTTGACTAAAAGATTTGAGCACAAGTTTTCTGCTTCATGCAGCCTTTTGTTTCTTTTTCAGGGCTTGTGTAATCTAAAGGCGTAGATCTAAGTGTTCGGAAAAGAACATAAAAAATCAACAGAATTCAAACTCCTGTACAGTATTTGAAAGGCGATTTCTCTAGTGTGATTTCTGAATAAATTTTTTGTTGCTTGTCACCTATTGAAAGCAAGTTTTTTTTGAAGTTACGTTGCTTAGACTTTATCAAAACTTTTGTAAATTCTCTGGTAAAGTCACTGTCTTAGAAGTAAAAAATGAAACGATTTTATTTTTTTTATTGTAATACGTGCGCTAATGACTGAGAAGGAGCATCGTCTGTTTGTCTCAAAAGAACCTAGTAAGCGCATGTCGCTATTCTTTTTCTGAGTACAGAAGGAAAACGAGGGTGCTATAACTGAATCTAGTCCCAATTAGATGATCTTAACAGGTCCCCCCCACATGTGTCAAAATATATCGCGCACAACACAGTGGAGGCGCGAAGAAGCCAGGCTCTGGCCCTGTATGGGCTGTTACGCCGACTATTTATTTTTTATTTATTTTCATATGCTATCCAATCTTCTACTGTGACTGTAAGGTGCGTCTTATGAAAGTCGTTACGTCTGCAATGTCATCTCTGCACTTTAATAACCTCATCACGCGTAGGCTTATAGACAGACCTCCTAGGTACACAGCATCTAGCTGAAGCCTTTCTCCTTTCACTCGCCACCAAAACAGAGACCAACTCCGCCCTTGAAGCGTCTCCAACAAAACATCATCTACAAAGTCGTCAACCCTCCTCGCAGCAAAAAACCTAACTACAACTTGAAAAAAAAAAGCCGCCACCCAGCCTCTGCGGCAGCCACACAAAACCCTCATTAGCCCACCAGCCTAATGGCCATCGATTCGAACGGAGGACAGCCTGCAACCGGAGCCTGCAATTAATTCGCTCCGCACGCGGTTTTTTGCTGATGCCGATAATGACATTTCTTTTTCCCGCACCGCCCAGAGTCCAATGACACTCACGTCACACACCGAGCCCACGGCTTGACCCAAACACCTGGTCACCGCGGCTCACCGCCCGAACGAGAGAGACTCATGGTCGCGGCGTGACTTTCACATGAAGTCCACGCGATGGCGCGCGCTTATTTGGTGCACGTCGATGGACTGAACTGTCTACGCTCCGGCTTCGTTGTAAATCGTAATTTACATTAATCCACTGGGCAGGAAAAAAACTTTTTCCGATCAATTTCCTTGAACGCCGGAGAGAGAGGGGCCAGACACAAAAGTTGCGCGGAGAAAGGGGCGCGTTTGAGGCTTCAACTTCCCCTTTCTACATCCGAGGCGGACTTTTTTGTTTGTTCGTTTGAATGCATGCGTGTGTGGTTGCGCTCTAAAAAGCACATCGCACGTTATGAGTCTCGAATAATTCAAGTTTTGAGGTGGAACAGTTTTCCACGGCGGCATTCGATGCCATCGATCAATGGAGCGGGATACGGTGGCCGGCGATAATAGAAAGCAGTCCTACCGGAGCATTTAGTTGGGCGTCATAGATGCAGCTGCTCTGGATAGATGCGTTCGGCAGCCATTTCTGGTAGACTAACGGCTCTCTAAGGTGCACTAGAGGTCAGCAGATTTGTTTAGCTCTGCGGGAACTCCTGTCCATCAACTCTGTGGGGATTCCTGTTCATTTAGAGATGAATCGAAAGGCGCAATCTGGTGGCCCCAATTTGGTTGAAAGGGACTCACTGTATTGGCGGTCGTGTGAGCTTTGGAAGGCAGTAGACGTTTTACTGGGGGTCTTTTGGGATCAAACTAAGCAGGTACTGAGGGCATGATGATATGTTTGCTTTGACTCCATCGTCAGATTTTCTTTTTTCCTCTATTCCAGTTGACTGTTTAGCTTTCAGATATCGCTTCGCAGAAGATGCTAGGATCTTTCGACTGTGTGTCAAGACAAGAAGTAGGCTCTGAACTCTTACCGATTGTTCTTTGGAATCTCTTGACCACGTCAGCGAGTTTTCATTAATTGCTGGAACGATTTCCATGTCCGAATCCGAAGCCTGGTCATATTCGATTCAAGATTTTTCATCCAGTCAATATAAGACCACTGAAAAGCAAACTTCGAGCGTCGAAGAGCTTTTAAATCATCGAAATAATTCTATTTTCCTTTATTTCCTTTGAAACTACTAGAAAACAAGCTTTCAGTGCCGCAAGGCTTCAAAATTTTTCTTGGATCTCTTTTTCTGTTATTTGATCTAAGAGCTGATTTATGTGCTTTGATTCAGCTCCTTTTTCTTGTCTAAAAAAGTCAAAATTCAACAGAATCGTTTTGGCTACAGCGCGTAGGGGTCTCCTCCTGAAGCTCCTGAAGCCAAGCTAAAATAACTAATACTGAGCCTCTCAGAGACTCAAGTAACATTTTAGACTTTCAACTTTCATCGCCATTGCTGTTATTGTAGTTATTGTCTCACAGTTCAAAAGTGAGTTATTAAGCGGGCAAATTGTTTTGATAATTCTAGAAGTTATCTCTTAAAGCCACCACCTTAAACTGGACTCATGCTTCTTGAAAGGCTCAAGTTGAATTTATAGACAATTTTAAGTCGCCTGTTGTTAAAGAAGCTAAAAGACACACAGAGAGGCAAGCAGGGAAAATGCAAACAAGCCTATTTCTTTGCGAACATTTTAACAATTAACTCACTTAATTCCCTCAAAAATTTGTTTCAGTCTGAGAAGCCAATTCTAAGACATAACGCAAACAACAAACAAACGGTTTGAAGTTATTTTGAGTTTGTTACAGGCTTAAGCTAATTTTTTCAGCAGAAGCTAGCTGTCTGATTAGGCTGTCTAAGAATTGAGCGATTTCACAACCTTCTTGTAAGCAATGACACTTAAGTAAGTAATGGACTTTGAGTCGAACCCTCTTAACCTCAAACTTTTTTTGTATAGTGTAAACCAATCGCCTAAACACGAAAAAAGCCAGGCCATTTTGAAACTCAAAAGAAACTTTTAAATGAATTCAAAATGTTTTATTGCAACTGATTAGAAGTAACTTCTCTGTCTCGAAAATTTGAAAGCTATCCAATACCATTGCTACGTCCTGAAATACATTTAATACCTTTGATAAAGCCATAACATCCAAACAAATTAAGAGCCGTGCCCATTCTTCATTAAGGGCTGAGTTCTGAGCAAGACATTGACAGAGTTGCAAGTTTCAAACGAATTCCAAGTCATATCCAGTGTCGCATCTCGAGGTGAGTTGTAAGACTTTAACGAACACGGAATTCCTCTCTTCAGTTGTCTCTAGAACGCTTTTGCTTAATTTCGTGTCCTTGGCAAGCCCATGCATACTTCTAGGCGAGCTCGCGGTAGAGAAATCAGAGTTTGCTGTTATTGTTTGTTGTCCAAAGACATACAATTTAACAAAAGTGTTCTAGGGAGAGCTTTGAGAAAAACTCGTCCGCTTCGTACAAGTCAGCACACGAGAATTTGCCGGAAAATGGACCTTAAGTTCATATGAGCCTTTCCATCGCGAGCTCCAATCTGTTGCCAGGCAACCCACAAGGGCAACCCACAATTCCAAGAACTTCTCGTCAGTGAAAGTCCAGTTCACACATAAAAATCAGCGATTGATTTAGATATCGGTTAAATTAATTGCTTCGTCTTCCCCGATTGCGTATTACGCCGTCCTAAAAAGATCTCAAGAGAAAAAAAAAACAACAAAAAAAAAATGCTTAAACCAATTCGATCGGCCTTCCGATGAATCACGCGCCGCAATCGAAGCGATCAAAGAAACACACGAAAACAGGTTCCACAAAAAAGAACTCCAAACGAACGATGACAAAGAAGAAAACATACACACAACACAAATAAAAAAGAAAAGAAAAAGAAAAAAAAAAACCTTAATTATTTGGTTTATGAAGTTGGCATTCGAAGAACTCGACCACAATGAACATTTTGAAGTTTCTTTTGAATCCACAACAGCCGTGTCTTCGGTTTCTTCATTCACAAAACATCTCAGCTGCAGTCCCGCTCTGGTCTTCGGTCTACGGGCTCTCTGGTGCTCATTAACATTCCAATTGATGATTTAATACTCGTACTTCATTGGTGTACCCGAACGTCTCGAATGCGATGTTCGATGTGTCCTTGAAAAATCTTCAAGTGCTAATGAGACATCAATTTGAAGATACACTCATGCACATGGCGTGCAGAGGGAGGAAAAAATATGAATCGATAATGCGTCAAGGAAATAGAAAAGGAAAAAGAATAAAAGTAGATGCGGTGCTAAGGCAGTGGAGTCGCAGTTGTTACGAAGGAGCTATTGATCGTTAGCCTTCGTCGTCTTCAGATCTTCGATAAGGCAACTACAATCAGGCTAAAAAGTTTTTTCATCAAAAGAATTTCAAAAGTGGCAAGAGTAGGCAACGAGAGCCAGAAGACGGTATCAGATAAACAGTCAAAAAGTTCCATCTGGAAGCAGAGATTGTGCGAATTTTAGAATTTGACTTTACATTTGCAAATGCTGAAGACTCACCTAAGACATTCTTCTGCCCCATCTTTGAAATGTCTCTACATTGTTCACTGTATCGATGTGAAAACAACAACGTCTGTGTTGCGGACGCTACCTTCCTCATCTCAAAAGAATATTTTGTGGATCTACATTCTGCATCTTTGTTGATCGAGTGGAAGACACAGTTCTCCATTAATCTTATTTCCATCAGAGCCACCAAATCAACATTGAACTGCTATGTCTAACCTTGCTTTATGGTTGGTTTCAATGCCAACCTGCTGCAAAGTCTGCGCTCTATTTTGTTGTTTTTAACACTGTTAGAATAACTACGCTTACTGAAGTGCTGCTCTTTAGTAATTTAATAAATTGAGTCCTTTTCTTAACAATGTCTCGCCGTTTACTGAAGATCAAAATTCGCCATTTCATACAACTTCAACCTGCTATAATTCCACCTGTCTTAAACCATTTTTCAAAAAAATAAAAGATACATGCACCATCACCCCATTCACGAAGATGCAGCTAGAAAAATATCTGTTATATCTACGAACCTCATCTTCTTGTTGATATGATAGATTAGTGAACGATTGAATAGTTGTCAGATTATTCTCAAAAATGATAAAACTGATTCTACTTTTTTGTTTGCAGCTGTATAGCACTTACTCGTCTTACCACATTATACTTCTTACATGACGACCTCAAACGTCATCGAAGCACTTGCTTAGACTAAAAACATTTCTATCCACTACTTTCGAATCCATTAAATTATTTCCACAACATTTCCATTTCATTCAAAAGCAATCAACAATTATGTTGCTATGTCAGTTTTTGTTAACATTTTGTCATTTATTATAGTTTTTTGAAGAAAATTATTACGTTTGACATCGATGAAATACACCACAGTGGTATTTGTTGTAGCTAGACGACAAGCATCCATATTGAGAAATTCGGGGGAGTAATAGGGCTTTTGAATATATTGGGAAAGCAATGTTTATTTATTTATCTATATAATTGTGTAGATCAAAATTGTTTGAAGCTAAGAGATTTAACAACATTATTTTTTGCAACTATAATATTCTATAATTTTTAGGAGAATTCATATTTTTGTTTGAGAAAAATTTGCCAATTAAAGTCCTTAGAAAGCAGCATTTAATTAATGGAGATCATTTTCATATATTTCACGTTGCAAAATACAAGAAGTCTATAATAAATAAGGGCCAAATTAATTTGCGACATTGTGCCAAATTCAGCCCTATAACACTTTAAAGAAGTCATATTATATTAAATGTCGGCAACACTAGTTACTAGACAATTCTTAACGGGTGAAAAGTAAAAAAGATATTGAGGCATGCTGCCGCTTGCAACCCCCCTGCTTGGCTCGGTGATAGATTTGAGCTGGGTGCAAGGGACTAGACTATGACACTTTCAAAAGCGTCACTGTACCAAATTTTTCCATTTGACACTATGACGCTTGGCACAATGTCACGGTACCGTACCGAGGGTGGTAGCTTTTAAAACGTTCTTAAGACAATTCCCCATATGAAGCTTTGACTTAACTTGGACTACATTTTGGCTCATTCTTTAATAATTACGATCTTATTTCGAAAGCATCACAAGGTTTTTTGGTTGGATCATCGCTTGAGGATTAGGGAGAAACGCCTATTGTTATTCTGTTATTCTTCTATTGTGTTAGCATTGTAGAGAAGACTTTCGTTTACTAATCTTGAAAAATGGTTACGATCGGCGTTGCTGCACAACAAACAATGAGCTCACATCCCTCATTAAAATGCAGTTGTCATTTCTGCCAATTCTTAAAGCCTTACTTTATGAGCTTTTCGATGTTGTAGATTCTCAATCATCTCGATTGTTGCCTCAAAAAAAACTTAGCTCTCTATACGAGTTAGCCTCTATTTATCCCTCACACCATTGGAGTTCAAATTCTATGTTTAACTTCTTGATTGCATATTTTTCAGTATTGACACTTAGCCGTAAAAATGTTGGCCTGTATATACACCCCTTAACCAGATGTCTTTTAGAGAAATGTGATATTCATTGATGAGCTCAAATTTCACGTTTTAGATTCAGAGAGTCAAATATTCACACGGCTTAGGGTCAATACTCCTACAACTATCTCTAGAACTGCCATTTGATAATCCCACCTCCAAACACCGCCCCGATCGGCCCCACAGCGTTTTCCATCTTCAAGCATAGACACCACCGCCATAATCGCCTCAATTATCTGGATACAGTTTCCACGTATCTGAATAAATGTATCTCCCGAGAATTCTCATCGCCTTTTTTACGTTTTGTGTGCGGTTCTTGTTGTGTCATTGGGAATTATTATTAAATTTCAATTGAACGGCCTCCGTATGGACACACGCACAAGAGAAGGTCGTCCCGGCCACGGCGAACGCTAAACGAGGCTTCGAGGCATTCAAGATACTCTCAGTATTTAGATTTTTCATAATTAGTGCACTAAACCGTTGGGATTTTATTATTTGTTGCACCATTCCATCGTGGTAATCATTTGAACAAGTCCATGACTCCGGATCGGCACCGACTCTTGAACTGCTCTTGCCGCTTGTTGCCGCTGCCACTTCTGATGATAATGATGATGATGATGATGAACGTGGAATTTTGTTGTTTGTTGCGCTTCATCTAGATCGCTCATTAGCCGTGTATCTGTGTGTGGAGAGTTCTATCCCGTTTATGGATTTATTTCTTCTTTCATTTTAATGACCCCTGGATTTGAGTTAGATGACTGCATCGTGCACGACGGCTGCTGATGAGTGCCGCATCTGGTTTGCAGTGTGTGATTACAAAAACTAATTGAAAGGAAAAAAAAACGTACTGTAAAATTACATAAAAATACCCATGAACGAGACCTAAAGACCGATGGGAATCTCGCCTGGGCCAGAAGGCGGACGGAATTCGGGGTAATTAGCGGGAGCTGAGCTGCGTCTGGGAATTGAGGACAACAACGAATTTTGATTTATAGACAGCGGCCAACTAATGGATTTGATAACCAATAATTGAGATGAACGGGGGGAAGGCGAAAAAGTAGAGTTTTGTGGCTATTTTTAGGAGTCCACGTCAAAGATTGATGATGCCAGGCGGACAGTGGATCCGTGAGCTGTGGGAGATCTGAAAGTCAGTCGGAGAGCTGTCGGACAGCTACTTCAGAGAGTGCCGGCTATTGTGTAATGTAATGAGACTTTAACTTTTACTGACTCATCGTGGAGAAGTGCTTACCCAACAGAGATGGTGGTTCTGGGACCTTATGACCTGTTCCCACACACTACAGTGGCTTTCGAGTTGAAATTTTCTTCACTCCACACTATTCGAACGAAAGTTTTGGCCACTACGCGGCTTTGAATAACGTGTTAGTTGACGTCGAATTTCACAACCATCTCCCATTCTGGTGTAAGATCGTCGAAAAAGATTTCAAGACTTTTCCCAGGACACACTCAATCTTTTACCTTTGTTGACTTTAACACACAAAAAAAAAAAAAACATCACTAGCAGGCAGTGGAATCTCGATCAAAATTCTTTAAATTTCAACAAAATTCAAAATTAAAAAAACTTACTAAATATCAAGCAGTACTCGGTTTTTGTTTTCTTGCGAAAACCCAACTAGCTCAAAACACAACCTGTCGCAGAGCCTTTACGATCATGAAAGAAAATTCATTCGAGACTGCTAAACAAAACCAAAAGTTATCCGTAGGAGAACAAAGAAAATTCCTTACAAATATTCACAAAACGACTTCGGTAACCAAAGCAATCGGAATCGCTGGAGCTTCCGGCGATTGTGCCCGAAAGAAAAAACTTGGCAAGGGCCAGAGAATGACTCTAAGGATTTACGCATGTCATAAAAAGAGACCAGCCATATTTTGAATGGGAACCCTTTTGAACTGGAAACGTTTGTGAACAAAGTGGGTAAAGGCGCTGTACACTCTCCATGAGACGTCAGAAACATAGAGATCTTAGAGATTCTCTCTGATGGATCTGTCGTCTCGTGTAGAACATCGTCTTCGGCCCTCGTGTATCACTGTGAGACCATTTCGAAAGTTTCTTACTTTTAATTGATTGTAATCTTAAGCCAGAAATAAACAAAACACAAAAAGGCAAGGTTTTCACTAAATTTCAGAAAGGACTTGGACGGACCTTAAAGCCGTCTTCCTAACTTTATCATCAAGCACGGCGACAGTTGTGTGATCAGAACTCTCGGTGAAGGCAAGAGGTGACGCTAGTGGATGTAGTTGTGCCAATAGTGTCACCAAAAGCGCCAAAGAAATGCGTTTTATAAGGAAAACGCGGAGACTTTTTTTATTGAATTCATTCGAGGGGAAAAAGTTCGGGTGAAAAAAAAGTTCTCTCGCAATTCATCATAGGGCTGATTATATGAAAGGTTTAGGCAACCTGAAGCAGCGTATGGCTTTTTTCTTAATCCAACGTTGGCCAAACAATCTCATTGGTATGATTTTATTTCCCGCTTTACTTTGGTCGCAAATTACAGACTGAAGAGCCTTTTGGACGCTCAACGGGATTATTTTGGATCACTTTCGGATTCGCATGCGGCAATGAAATCCGATCAGTCAATTCGTATTTTGTATCACTTTCAGATTTAATTGCAATGATGCCAATGTTGCAACAAAGATTTTCGAAAGTTAAGCTGTCAAATCAAAGCAATTCTTCTTAATGCTCGATTTTCGAATAGAATACCAAATAACCACCGGGCTGACGAAAATGTAGCCTGCCTCGGAGATCTGAAAGAATAGATTCATTTGGGAATGCGTTGTTAGAATTCGAAGTCAGTTTCGGTTTTTTTCTGTCAATGAAATTAAAACTAAAAGGGACTGCGATTTAAAAAAAATATACCACTAAGTGCTGCATTAAATATTTAGCAATAATTTACGGAAGTCAAATAAACGTAGTTTGGTTTGAATTCAGTGGTGAATCCCCCTAAATGAATCACAGCTTTTAATAACTTGAAGTTAATTGGAAATAAATGGGTGGATCTTTTAAGCGGGCGTTGTAGGTTGTCTTTAAGCCCAAATCGCAACGCCGCGTTCGGTCGGTCGGACTTTGACAGGCGCTGGTACGCGTTTTATCGACCTTATGCGCTTAACGCGCGCCTCACTCACTTTCTCAAATTGAAATGGAGCTCGCACGTTGGGTATCCCTAAATCAACTTTTCTTCGAAATTTTCCATCCCCTGTAACAAATTTTGTAAGAAAACAATTTGATTTTGAAACTTAAATCAAAAGCAATTCTTATTTACTCAAATAACCTCATTTCTGCATTCAAATTTCGGTTGTAGATAAAAAAAATTATACACACATCTGTCAAACGCGAGTAGAAAGTAGACCCAGGTGGTCAGGCTCACAATATTGCGATCTGCGAAGTTGCAACCCCCGACCGTGCTATTTCGATTTTTACAATGCTTTAGCGTGTATTCTACTTCAAATTTCATAGTCAGACTGACCGAACGCGCTGTTGCGATTTGGGCTTTAAATTCACCGGATGAGAAGGGTACAAATTGTTGTTGAGAATGTCATTGTGTCCAAAACCCAATCCGCAATGACGAATTGAGGTTGACGAAGACTTAGAGATGCTAACTCGTGTAGCTGGCGAGTGTAGATTGAGCAGCAGCAACTCATGAAGGTTGCTCCAAGGCACAGATATCCTTTTTCACTCAGCTTTTTGCCCGAAGCTCAACCCCTTGTCAGAAACTCCACCTCTCATTAGCTCCAGTCAATTCTATCATCAATTTCTAACTAAGGAACTTCAGTGGCGGCATCGTTAACCTTAGGGATTGGACCCTGAGAGAAAACATCAAGATTTTCCTAAACGAACCACTCAGGATAAAGTTCCCACCATGCGGTTCATTGCAGTCCCCACTCCAACCCAAAAAAAAAAACAAAATTAAAGAAAAAAAAAATGCAAATTCTCAGCAGTAATGCGCTGTAATGAAATATCTAATCAAAATCGCTGAACATAAATAACCCGATAGAAAACGTTTAAAGTAGAAAACCATAAATATCGCCGACCTGCGGTGGGAAAACACAAGGTGAATCGCGGCCGCATAAACTCACCACAGCGGCCGCTTGTCGATCTAATCCGACTTTTGTGCGACGCATTTAACCAATCGCGGAATTTATGCGACAGATTTATGCGATAAAATTAATTGCGGCAGCGATTTAAACTCCTGAGCCTCTGTTTCTGTGGTTTTTCTTTTTTTTCCCTCCCATAAAATCACCGCCATGACTACTTGCAGACCGTTTTCGAAGGCGAATTCCGGGACGCCATCGGGCGCTGGCTAATCGCAAAACTTCGCATAAGCTTCGAATCATTTGATTATTTATTTAATTTCATTAACGGCGATTGCGAATCCGAAATGCGTAAATAAACGTAATTTAAGAGACACCAGCGGAGAGGGTGCAGCCGCCATGGAATGTTGGAGACGAGGACGTGGTGCTGGTGTTTTCTTGCTCTGTTGCTCTGCAACCGCCGTCTTCATCCCATCAACGGACGGAGAGTTCCTGAGTGACGGGAGAAACTAATTCTCGACTGGCGCCGCCACGGTGACCCAGTTGAGCGGCGCTTCGACCGCTGCGCTGTGGTGAATCGCAAATTGATTCGCTGATTGGAAAGTGATTTCTGTGAAGTGGCGAGTGATGGAGGGTTACCCGAAGTCCTGGCGTGGTATGTGGCCAGACTTTCAGTGAAAATTCTCAGTTAATTGCTCAGCGGAATAGCCTTTTAAATTGTGCAGATCATAAAGCAGAACCCCCGTAGAAAATCTGCCTGAATCGTGCCTGAATCGTACCTTAATCTGCATGAAGAGGAATCTGGAAGTTGGCGGAACTGACAGAATTTTCACTGAAATTGAAGACCCACGACGAAAAGTGAAGAGGGAACCTTGGGCCTTGTGGTTCGAGCCTTCGAGTTTATTTTGAAAGTGAGGCGCTAAATTGGAGAGCTTGTGCGCCTACAATAAGCTTAGGATGAAGTAAATTTCGAACTAGAAAGTAGCCTAAAATGCAGTGAGGATAATATTCAAGTTGAACAGCAAATACGAAGCGAGTTGGTGTGAGACAAAAGTGCTTCCTCGACTCTTTTTTAAGAAGACTCGAACTCCTTCATCATCATCCTCATTAGTGGCGTAACAGCTCACGAAGGGCCATAGCCTAGCTTTTCGCGCCTTCACTGTGTTGGGCGCGTTATAATTTGAATCGAACTCCTTACCTTTCTTGATTTCCGTTATTCAACACTGCTTCTTGGCTTCTTGATATTCATAACATCGGTTTGTTGACTTCGACTCCTTGAGACTAGTTCCTTAACTAGGCTTGAGACTTGGGCTTGGTTTCATCAATTTGGGTTAATTTAATCTTTACCTTCGGTCCCCCCAACTTGGACTTGGGTCCTACGACTTGGGTTCCTTTATTCTCCGCCTTCGGTCCCCGACTTAAGTTTCTCAGCTTTGGCTACTCAACTTTCGCGGCATAAGTCTGTCCAGCTGTATTACTCACTTACAAGCAATTCCTTGCCTTGAAAGTCTTGACTAATATTTCGACTTCAGTTTCCTGATTTTAAAGCTCCATCTGGGGTGTTTCGCATTGAGAGTTTTGATTTGGGAGGCTCTTTTAGAAGGCTTGGGTGTAATACATTCACTTTGACCTCTGGTTTTAATTACTCTGTCGAATGAAGATCATTCGGCTAAAAGAAATTAAAATCAATAATTTTTTCAACGTACTGTTGCGCCGCATTGGAAAGGGAAAGTTGCGCGAGGAAAGGGCCTTGTTGATTGTGCGTATGTAGCGAAAAACCATTTCATTTTTTTATTCTAATTAGTATTATATTTTTGTAAGCTCGGCTCTGGTCGTCAACGGGCAGTAACGCTACCCAATTATTTTATTATTGTACACTCATCCCTCGTTTTGCGCGGTCTCGTTTTACGCGGTTTCACCTTTACGCGATTTTAAAAAATCTACCCAAAAATGCGCGACTTTGCTTTACGCTTGCTTAAATAAAGCTTTTTCTTGAAAGAATCATGACCCACTATCGTTTTTCTGTTCCAAAAACATTCAGGTACGCTCATAAATCGTTTTACGCGGTTTCGGTTTGTATGAAACTAACCCCGGCACAAAGCGAGGGATGAGTGTATTTTAAACTCCTATAATCTGCTCCTATAATCTCGAAATAGGACATTTTCATCACAAACCCAATCGAAAACTGCCCCAAAAAAAAGCCTTCACCAAATACAGTCCCCACATCACCCCATCACAGAACTGGGTTAATGGGCTTCCCTGAGACGCTACTTAATTAAAACTCACTTCGAAACCCCTTTCCATCCTCCCACGGGCCAAGGCCATGGCATAACTTCGCGTCTATTTTAAGGCTCGATCAATTACAAGCCTCACAAAGGAAACAAAACCTCCCAGAAAAAGGAATTCCATCAGACCCGCCGCAGCCACTGACTGACATGATTATTAATGCACCGCTGATATCGACGCCAGTTGCGTTGCTTGTGCATCGTGGATTAACCCACGGCGCGTAGAACAACACCGAAGGTTAACTACTCCAAACGCTTGGGGAGGTAGTGCGAAGGTGGACCCTTCTCAAGGATCGATGAACGGACAATGAAAAAAAAAATGTTTTAACTTTTTCCAAAGATAGATCGACGATGATGGTAATGATGTCGGAGGGTTTTAAGAAAAAAATTGAGAAAGAGAATGGTTTAGGCTACTTTTTGGTTGTGAATATTTTAGGCGAATTATTGCACGATTTAGGAAAGGGAGATGTGACACTGACGCTTAGTTTTTTGCCTGTAATATAGACATTGAACAGTTGTAAAGATGTAAAAAGATGTAAAATTTGATTGATTCGTGATCTGAAATTCAGGCCCTGAATTGAGGATGAATACTTATGTATGAGGGTTTAAGGAAATGGCTTTCATAAAACTATAAAGTTTAAAAAGAAATAGTTATAATTCTGATTTGAACTAAGAACGACTTTCAGATGGCGAGTAACGAGGCACAATTCTAGGCAAAAAGAATATTTTTAGCAGGGAAAGTAACAGCCTAAAAAACAAAAAAAAATGAATAATGACTATTGGTCAGCGTGCTGGTTTTTAAGTTTTATGGTTGAAAACAAATTTCAAAATGATTTTACTTGTTCAACGTTTACTTGGTTTGAAATGGAATGCGTTTGCTTACCATTCCTTAGTCTTGTAAATCGTAATTCGTTTTTTAGACCTCTTATAATTCGTACTGCAAAACGCAAAAACTTAAAAATCCCTCGTTCTAGTCCCTTGTCCGAATTAAATAGATTTGTTGATGTTAAAGGAGATCAAAGCTGAAAGTTGAAAGCTGCTGAAAGCAAATCGACTGCTGTTGAAATCAAATCGACAGTAAAATGTACCTTCGACACTACTAATTTGCTCTGAATTTATCGATCACATTTTCTCATGATGAAATTTTTGTCACTTTTTATTAGGTGTACAACTTTGCTTCGGCCGTTTCGCAATAGATGGCTGTAGTGGTAAGTGGTAGTCGAAATGAATAAATCGTAGATGTCATGCAATAAACTTAGGTAAATATAACACCATCGAAATATTAGTCGATTTGTGTCTGCATCATTAAGTTATTCTCGATTAAACATGCCAGCTTACGAGCCAAATTCTCGTCATTTGCGGGAGGTTTTAATTTTCTGCTTTAATATGAATATGAGGTTCATCGAATACCTTAGTGCAGCCGCTATTAGGAAAAGAACGTGCCGGGAGTAGTTTCAACTCTTCAAGAACGGTGATTGGACGTCGAAGACTGGTATGCCGGTGGAAGAGAGAAGGTTATCGAAGATGCAGAACTGGAGGCACTGCTTGATCAAGGCTCGTGTCAAACGCAATCAAATCAAACGCAAAACGAATCATAAATGTATAACAAGTTTATTACACAATAAAGCCTCCAATTTCGGAAAAAACAGCGGAAGCAAAGTTGTACAGCTAATACTCAAAACCATTGTTTCCGATCGACTTCATCCATATTTTCAATCCAAAATGCGATATTGCGAGATTCTCTCGATGAGCGAAATAAGACTCAAAAAATGAAGTGGGAAAAGAAAATTTCCAAGCGGTTTTTCTTCGCTGAGTTTATGCAATATCTTTGTTTTTTAGCGTTTTCCATTGTTTTTGGTTCAAATGGAAATGCTTTTTTTATAGTAATTTATAAAACTATTCAGTAATTTAAATGTTTTTTCAATCAAAGGCTCGCGTTTAGTAGCGATAGTTAGTTAAGTGGAAGGTCTAAATCAGTAATATAAAGTGAGAAAAAGTGGCAAATGACTTTATCGGACTTCATGGCGATAATCCGCACAAATCCACACTTCGTAAGTTCAGCAAGCAACCTTTAGACAAATAAGTCTTAAAAATGCAAGTGAGGCCAAAGTTCTCCCATGTTATGTTACCTTTAACACTCACTTGAGGTATCCAGACGATCTGAACACGCAAAGAGATCCCTATCGTTGTTGGCAATTGGAGTCATGAAATACTGTTTGTTGACACTTTGAGCTTCTTGAGCTTCTTAGATTGACTTTTCTCAGTCATTTGAATTCTGTTTTGAATGGCATAAACAGGACATTTACGCTCCATTCACCAGTATTGCTGCCGTCAAAAGAACCACTAAAATCAACCCTGAGTTGTGGCTGATGTCCCAAAAATGGAGTTTCGTTGATTTTTCGGCTAAACCATGCCACAGACCTCATCTAACCTCGTCCCCATTTCATCTCCCCTCCACCAAATCATCGTCGCGCTAAACGACCGCTCATCACTGCCACATCACCGCAAAGTAGAACCCGAGAGATCCGCGCTTTCATCTCAAAACTCAATCACTCCATCCGCCGATTACTTCGCATCTCTTAGATGCATCTGCCCGCACGAAGATACTTTGTTAATCGATGAAATCTGCCAGTTAACCAGGCTGCAACTGAATCTGATTTGTGGTGGAAATCAGAAAATCAGAAAATTTAGAAATCATATCACGTACCACGACCATAGCCGCTGCGCGCCGTTCTCATCATCGCGCCATCACCGCTCAGTTTGTGGCGATCGAACACGCAAATGTTGCGGATAACCACCGGCGACCTGATTTGTAATCGGCCAAAGATTTCACTTGCTGCGGCTTCTTGCGTTTGAATTTGATTGCAAATCGTCCGCTAAAGCCGATGCGACGTGTGGTTGCAGTGAATGGCGGCCAACAGTGGCTGACTGCGTTTGGGGTGAGGGCCGATTGAAAAGTCGAACTACGCGGGGAGATTCTTATCGATGGCGGTGGTTTCTGTGGTTGATTTTAAGATCAGATCTTTGGGGGAGGCAATTTGGGAGGTTCTCTTTGGAAAAGCAGCACACAAAATGTGTTGGTGAAGGTTTTATCAGGCATTCCAGATTCTAAAACCAAACCCACACAAAAAGGCACCACCCACTTCTTAAGGCGACAAACCACCGGATGTTGGGCAACTGTGGCGATGAAACACTTGGATAATGAAGCTTTCACTAAAGCCTACCAATCAATGGTAAAAAGTGGGAGTTAACAACCTAGAGGGGATTGAAAAAATCGTTTGAAAGAAAAAACTGTCCGTGAAAGATGAAACTGATGTCAGTTATTAGACAGATCACTGTTGCTACCTAGACGTCGGCTTCCAACCTTAATTCGAGTCCATGAGTAGTTAACGGCGGAAAGTAATTGAAGAAAAAAAGACTTTTAGCCGATCACATTTAGAACATTACACATAAAAAACATTTAAAAAGTTACATTTCAACAGATCTCATAACTTGTTTAAAAATACAAAAGCATTCTAAAATTATTTCGGTCGTATGATAAAAGTATGGTTTCGAATATGATGCAATTTTAGGTACCATAGAACAATTTTTATATATCGTTTTCCTTTCGTCCTTGAATATTTTTTTTTTTTTCAATGTGTCCTAGTTGAGGCCTCATAAGCTAGATTCTCGTAAAAAATATTTTCCTTTGGTTTGGAAAAAAGTGCGGCTGTCAAAGGGTTAAGCAGGCGAACTATAGTTGCACAAATTCGACTCACAGTTGATCTTGGAAGCTTCTGTCTGCGTGTATGGCACATTCTGGTCCAACAGTAATGCTTGGTGTTTTGGAGGTAGGAATTGTTGGCACACAAAATGTCGTATTCATTTTTCCGATTTATCGATGTGGACTTTGACGATCCTGCTATTTTTTACTGCGGATTTCAATTCTCTTTGCTGAGACGGCAGTGATCTTCTCGTGGATGTTGCAGCATTAGGAAAAATTAAAGACTGCAATGAAATGGGACAAGTATCGCTGTGGGCCTTCTTCATCTAGACTCTCAAACCTACAATGATACGTGACTACTTGAAGACTTATGAAGGATAATACTGTTGACTTCCTTAAATTGATCTAGATCCGAAAGCTAATAAAAACAGTGAAATAGAAAAAGTAGAAAAGCGGACTGAAAATATTATTGGGTTCCTTGAATAAAAATAGTTTCTAAACACGAGAAGCTTTCAATAAACACTTTCTATTGATTCTTTTAGGTTACACCCGGTCGAAAGGAAGAACTCAGCCACAATAGACAGCTTCAGAATCAAAGTTCTTTTCATTGAATACTGCTTCTCTACTTACGATCCTCTTTTGAGCAGCTACGAATATTTGTCTAAACACTTTGCTTAAAAAAATGTGTAGAAACAACAAATGACTTCATTGATGGGGACTTGATTAAGGTCCGGCGAAAACACATTTCGCAGCTCTAATCCCTCTAAGGAAAACACATGCTTCAGAGCACTTTTTAATTCATCGACTGAATACAGGACGCAACATTGAATTGCAAGTAAGTCTTGTAACTCAACTTAGCACTTATGTGCTCAAAATACAGTCAATGTACACTTAGGATATTTGATTTAAGCGGTTGATTTCATGGCTAAATTTTCGTTTTACAACTAATCCGCTTTTAACACAGCCATTCCATCCCAACATCCTAACTCCTTGTAAAAACCACTTAATTATTGTCATACAGACAGGAATTCAACCAAAATGGGAAAAAAAAAAAAAAAACAGTCATTAAAGCGGCAAGAAAACCTTCCAAATTGAACTAGTTCAATCGCATTTAAACTTGAACATGTTCACACTTAGTTGGTTGTATGTAATTAATTATCACAATTTTCTAACCGCGTTTAAGCTGATATTGGCGATAGCTTCTTGCTTCATATCAGATTAGTTCAACATCAGGTCTTCTTATTATCATCGTCTTATAGTCATCAATTCTGAACACAAAAGTGCTGTTTAACCAGCATTATTCTTAACATTAACATCCAACATTATTTCTGAAGTGGATGGACATCCTTTAAGATAGGTCTTAGGTCTTAGGTACTGGTGACTGCCTGCGTATAGCTCTTGTAGGCCATTTGTTGGTCCATTGTGTTTTCTTTACGATAGGACTCATTCATTTTGAGACACAACCATAAAACTTATTGTCAACCAGCGATTAAGTGTTCGAGATCTCCATGGAACCCAGTGAGTGATTCCTGTCACTTTCACGATCTTGACACTTTAGTAGTTTGTTCACCCGTGCGATTCGTCATCTACCACAAAAATGACACACTATACTCTGAGGCAACACCTCAAGCCCACGACGTTGATGATTTTTGATGGCCAAATGTCGAAAGCAAAAACACAAACTGTTTCCCAAGACCAACCTCTCGGTTCAATGCACGCCTTCCGCCTTCAACGTCGACACTCACTCGACTCAACTTAACCCAAATCGATACGAGTGCTCCACGAAGATGACGGCGAATCGAATTTTGGTCGTTGGTGTGAGCCTTTCAAAGAAATCGATCGGCCACGCCATCGATGTTATCCATTTGTCATGACTTCCGAAGGTCGTCGAGTGGATGAATGATGATGGTTTGATGAGGTGCTTTTCCCGTCCTCAAAAGTGAAATGGAGACGTCTCTGGCAGGTGGTGACATCTCGATTCTCAGGGTGAAGGAGTTTGAAGAAACTGTCCACTAATTGAAAGACATCTGATTTGGCGAAATTGAAATCGAAAGGCATGCAGCTTTTTCGAGTTGTTAGATGAGTAGCAATAGCAATGAAAGTGCTTTTAAGTTTAAGAACTTTGATGGAAGAGCTCTGCGATTGAGTTTGTGTAAGCTCTAGTTATACTCCCCTTAAATAGAATTCTAGCCAATAAGGAAAACTAAGAACGTCATCTCACAAGACGTGGTTTTTGTAGTAGAATGAGGTCAGAAAAAGTGTCATTTCTTGTAACATTATATTGATTCTTTTCTGAATGCAATCCTCTCTCAAAAACTAAAAACCAGGATATTCACCATACAAAGGGCAGTTCCTTATATTTATCAGAACCACATAAAAAGATGACAAGAATTTCCTCATATTCTTATTTAGCTCCTTTCTTCAACTCCGACATTCTTCAAGTTGACGCGCACAAGAAAGTTGGAGAAATGTCGCCGGCTTCAACTCCAACTTTGTTCTGACTCGTGGATTTTTTAAGACTTCTACCAATTTTCGAAGACTAACGCTAGACGGTAATGCCCCATCGAGACCGGTGTTTGTTTCTCTCGCAAACCACTCTTCTATGCGTCGTTCTAATTTCTTAGCACATGTATGTTCATTATTGTATTCCATGGGCAAATTGAAGATTTTGGTTTTTATGGCAGAAATTCTAGTTTAGTTTCTTTCTTGTAGCTAAAATGTTACATTTGCCTTAGATATTTAAAATGAGAAGTGAACTTGTCCAACTAAATTCTATAACACATCGTTCTGATTTACCAACACTTTGCTGCCTGTGTAATTTGAAAGAGAGGGAGGATATCTTGCGTTTTGTTTGTGTTTGTCCAGTTCTAAGTATCTTAAATGGTACAAAAGGATGGGACGTTCTACATAATTACTCAGTTACAACACTGTGGTATAGAAAGTGTACAACAGACGGAGATTTCTAACATTATAAATACCTTAAATTTACCTTTTGCCAACCTGGTAGACGGCCAAAGGCCAAATCCATTATCACTGATGTTAATATCTTTTTACTGAAATATGTATATTTACCGAAACAAAAGTCAATTATAACTAACTAACTAACTGAAAATTTGATCTAGAAATTTTTCAATTTCCTTAGTAATTAGTCGGTCCACGCATGGTCTTTAGTTTTTTTTAACTCGAATTTACTATACAGAGATAGAAAACTCGGCTCGTACTTAAGAAAATGACACGATTATCTCTAGGTCACTTTAAGTCTAAGTGTCAAGTATCCCTGAGCTGACTAATTGTACTCCAACGAAGTCGACTTTTTCATTACTCCACTTCTTCTTGTTAGTGACAATGCTAAAAGATAATTATTATTTTCATTTACATATTTTCGATCTAAAAACTCAACATGGAAGATGAGAGATCAGCACTGTATGGATTTAGTAAGGACAAAGTTTGGATGTTTTATATTCTTTAATCGCAGTGTTTAATGAATACCTACAAATTTAACTTTGAGTCAAGAGCTCAACAATAGATAAGCTCAATGACATGAAAGAATTCAGCTTCAACATTTTACTAAGGATATCAATGGCACATTAGGCAAAGTCGTCTTTGTTTTGCAATCTTCAACGTTTCAAATATTATAAAAAGCCAACTCTCAACTTGGAATAGAGTTTGCTTATCTTCTTAGAACATTTCTCCGAGGCCTAGCTTAACAAACGATCCATGAAACTCAGAATTGCCTAATCCCCATGCAATCGCACAAATATATTTCCGAATTCTTCTCGTGCAAATTCCTCGTACCCCACCCCGGCCCATTCTCTCAATAACACCAAACCACTTAACCACTTCAACGTGTTGACCACGACGCCAATGCAAAGTTTCCCCACACACACCAAATGGCAAATTTTTCAAATTCCACTTCAAGTAAAATGAAAACAAAATCTCTAAAGGCCGAAACACTGCAGACAAACAGTCCGAAGGCGGCCCAGATGTGGCCACACGGTGAAACATTTTTCAAATCGCATACCAGTTTCTGGCCAGGAGGGGACTTGCCTAGGAAAACGTGCTGTCATGCGTCAGATTCGAGTATGAGATGCCTGTAACAGGAGGGAAAATTTGCTCTTCGC
The DNA here is from genome assembly GCA_905187475.1 of Syritta pipiens. Taxonomy (NCBI): domain Eukaryota; kingdom Metazoa; phylum Arthropoda; class Insecta; order Diptera; family Syrphidae; genus Syritta; species Syritta pipiens. Next base: position 71,185,445 of record LR994571.1, read on the forward strand.
TTATCAGCCCTTAGATCCTTCAGGAAGTGTTGAGGACAGGAACTGGCATCAGCTATAGGCTGTATTCGTCAAAAAGAAACCGCGTGCCTATCGATAGACCACGACCACCGGTCCATTGCATGCATCGCACACTCGCATTTGTATCTGAGAAAGTTGTTTTGGCGCAAAAACACAAAAATAAAAATAAACAGAAACCAAACCAAAAACAGTCCGCAAAAATGTATCCACCAGCGATAAACTCGTCGAACCAGTTGCTTTGAAATTGCGGCAGCAATCGGTGAGGGTGCTGGTGGTGGCGTGTGTGTTGGTGCACTTTTCCGAATGACGACCGTCGAGACTGCCGTCAGACACACGTCTGGGTGCGAGATGAGAGATGTGTCCATTTGGGGTGATGAAATTTCATGAATTCCTCGGTTGTATAAGAAAATTCGTTGCTTCTTTCACTTTTCAACTGGTTCTGGGATGCCGTGTATGTATGTGTGTAGACGTGGTCTATCGGTGCAACCCTGCGGCATACCACTGAATCTCGCAGTCGCCGTTATTAGCGTCGCTAATAGATTCCACGTTTGATTCGCGGAAAGATGCGCAATTCAATTACAAATTATTTTTTTCTCGTGGCTCAATTTAACGAAGTCTTTGAAGCTATTGTGCAATGGGCGTCTGCATTTGTTGCGGAAAAAGAATGCTGCTGAGAAATTTTCTTTTTTTGCTGGATTAGCTGAGGGGTTTCAGAGGTACTTCTGTTGTCTTTCGATGTGACGATGATGACGACGCTCAATGTAGCGACTCTGATACAGGAAGTGTTTGGATTGAAAGGAACTTCTTATAAATGACTCAATCTGACCTGCGGAAGATTTTTCGGTGTTTCGAGTCATGGCGGGATACCGCCGGCGGTGGGAGACCGACAGCGTTTAAGTACATTCGAGCCCTTGGTCTACATTTTCGATGATCTAAGTGGCTTTCACTCTGAGTAACAAAGAAGAAAAGAAGGTCAAACGTTTTTGCTTAGGTAAAAGCTCTTGTTGTGCTATGAAGCTCGAAAACGAAGACTTCTGGTGGCCTAGGGTTACCACGTCAATGGATCTTAAAATAAACGTAATCAGTTATGGCAGTAAATAAAAAATACAATAAGAAAAAAAAAAAAATCAGCTATGGCTTGAACTTTGTGTAACACTTTCACGATCTATAGTTTTTGCGAAAAACATCAGAGTCCATGTTTTTGTCGGACCATAAAGTGACATAGGGATTTATTTTTATGACTGTTAATCTTGGTGTGCCATTGCCTATGACAACTCAAATTTGTGATAAAAAAAAAACGGACCAGTGTCGCTTCGACCTCTTCCCTCTAAGTGTCGTGTGTTCATTGGATATTATGCTACCACTGATTTTAATTATTTTTGTATTTCTTCTGCAAAATCAAGGGTTTGGTACAATTTGAAGGCTAATAAACTAGTTTCAGAGCAACCAAAGAAGACGTTTTCCATAAAATTGCACAAAAGAAGCGTTCTTTAGTTTTGCACAAAAACTGAGCGCTTCCCAGATTACAAATTCATGAGTTTTATATGTACCTACCTGAATAAGATCCCAACAACACTGAGCTTTTAAGTTTACAACTAAAGACGAAAACGACGTTTGTTAGCCGACCGACTTTACTTGGAACAGGACTCCGGTTTTGCCCAAAAAATCTCACTTCAGCAACGATGTACCTGTTTGGATAAATGGCAATGTTTGCAAGAAAACTTGCCAGTGCAAGTTGCATTCAACTTGGTTGGATCAACTTTGTCACCAGTACCGTGTTTTAAGGCGAAAAAAACGATGGCCATGGGCTATATTATTTCTGATTTTGAATATGGCATCGAATCAAACACAAAAGAACGAAAACTCCGCAAAAAGTTGGCACTATCTGAAATGAAGGAGAGGTTCACTTGCCCAACTTTTCTGTCAAATCTCTAGATATTTTGAAAAAGAAACTACCATTAATTGGACCAACTATTACTGTTGCTGGAAAATAAAATGCGCCAATATTCGATTTGTCCGCAATCCAACCCCGTCCCAAATCACAAATTTGGTTCAGAAGACAACACAACAGGTTTTCAGAAGTAAGCACTCAACTATACAACAATTGCACATTGCGGATAAAATATCAACCTCTGTCGAAACATTTCCATCGACACTAAATACAAATATTAACTTTGATTGAATTGGTTTTGAAATAGGATCAAAAATTGTTTGGAATCTCCAAGACCATGGTATGGTTGGGTCTTACGGGTTAAAACGATTTTGGGGAGGGTATATCATTCAAAGACTACAGAACAACAATATCTACTTTCTTTTCATTCGAGTTGAACGACAAGGTTGCGATTCATGCAGGGAGGTGCTATATACGTGCAAAACAACGCCCAAGCGCAAGCGTGTCTTTCAGTCGATTGAACTACTCGAACTGCTAGAGGGAGCCCTAGACTCCCGGTCTGGTTTATCCATAACACATATCCGAGAGCTTGTTGCAATTTATTTCTTGGCAATTTTTCCTTAAAATCAGACTCTAATCTCAATGACTCCCTTTGCTAAAGATCTTTATATCCATCTTATTATCTGAATACGTTTGGTTGCGTAGCTATCGTTCCCTGTATTAATTTCCACACCGAGGCTAGTGAACGCTCAAAAAAGACTTGAAGATTACTTCCAAGGCGAAGAAATGATTTCGACACCGTCATTTGGCACTTCTTTCTTGAACCCCACAGAGTCCCCACCCATATGGAGTCTAGTCTTTCCATTTCAGGCTATACTCCTCCATCGCCGAACAAACACCCATAAGAATCCTCCTTAGTCATCTGCTCATCGAAAGAACTCCACTGCCTCCAAAAACAGCAGACACCCTCCACCGCGTCATCTCTCCAACACGAAGACAACCACATCGATGTTTACACGTCGCATTCTAACCCCTCCACCAGATTCGGGTGACAAATCTGCCGCATTACCAAATGGACGCCAAATGAACGGCCAACGAGACAAAGAACTTTCCACCCAGTAGCCAGCTTCCAACAACAACAACGACGACAAAGACGCGAATGCAAATTTATCTACGGAGCGTTTCAGCGTATCGGTTTGCACTCGACCGATGTCCATCGATTCACCTGTTGTGAAGCCTCCGGAGCCCGGACCACGTGTGTGTGTGTCTGCAAAAGCCTCACCACCACCTGCAGACGCGCTTCAATGGAAATGGAAATCTGCTTCTCTTGTTTTTTTTGTGTAGTCTTTTTTTTTTGGTTTTTGCTTTCTGCGCCCGCAGGCGCGCATTCGCGAACCGAATTCACGCGCGCGCATACAATTAGCGAAGCTCATGGCGCGCCAACTGAAAGTGAAAACGCCTCGGAGAGCTCCATGGAAAGAAACCAGCTTCTCGGAGGTGTGCCGGTCCAGTGGTGTGCCGTCACCGTCGACGTCGCCGTCGCCGCTACCGCCTCCGTCTCCGACTGTTGCCAAATCGCACGAGGAAAAGGGAGACCGGTGGTCGGTTGCGCTGTTCTATCGCATGTCGCACGGGTCCTGTCTTCTTCTGGCGCGCATCACGCGCATCTGTAGGTTAGTAGTTTATTGTGTGACTGTTGCACGGAGGCGGTGGATGCTGCGTCGTGTTGTTCCATCCATCTGCGTACTGCGGGAGCAGTGTTCGGAAGTTCGGGAAGAGACGTCGTGCGAGTGGGTGATTAATAAACCGAGAAACGTGAGTGGCTTCGTCGGTTTTCTATGGCCGAAGGTTGGACGGAGGAGCCACTAATTGGAAATAAATTTATTTGGCAGAGTGAGCCTCTTGGGTCGAGACGGTGAGAGCCTAATGGGATTTAATTGCGGCAAGCGGCCCTTTTGTGGGGCCGTGATCTGAGGAGAGGGCATGTCGACGGTGATTTCGTGGAACAGTTTTACTTTCGGCGTTTGTGAAACTGTAGACCGGAGTGAGTTTATGGCTCACGACTCGGATGACTTTCGAAACGTTCTTCTGGGTTTTGAGTGGCAACCGATGAACTTCTGACGATGGTAGGTTCATCCACCTGAATCCAAGAAAAGGGATCAAAATCGGTAAAATAAGGGTGAAAGTCGACGTCGACAGAAAAATCTTCGCGTTCGCCTTTTACAAATTATACTTTCGCATAAGCTTTTTCTTAAATAACCATTTCCTCCTTTGATCATAGGAATTTTTCCTTTTAACCTGTTGTTCAAACCAATGTTGGGCGTTAATAATAATAGACTCTTATTTCAAATAAAAATATTTACAAGAAGACAACATTTAAAGATGATTTTACATGAAGACGACATTTTTTGTTATGAGAAGGTCTTCGCAGGTTCGGGTGCAAAATTCCTTTCTAACGCTGTTTGCTTCGTAAGAAGCTCTGTGTACCATCGACAGACATGGTTTCTTGCAACTTAAAAGTTATACAGTTTGTTTCGATATTGACGCTTAGATTCTCTAAAAGGCTGTAGGAACTGGAATTTTGAGGAAAATAATAATAGCTTTTTTCAGGATTTGACTCCTCCTGCAAATGTTACCTTATACGATCCAGCTAATTCGATGTATATGCTCTTGTTTTGTTTTAGTGAACTTATGCGTAGTAAAACGCCCGAGTACCTTGAGTCGACTTTTCTCCCAAAAGCAAGACACAAACAATTTAAACTCTAAAATCACTTTAAGGTTTTGCCAGTATTTGGAGTCTAAAGCCCCGTTTAAACGATCATTTTACTTTCAGCTAAGCCTTTTCTGCTGGCCGTCTAGAAGGGGCTTAACTTTAACTTAACTTAAATTTAAACCAACTCGTCCAAATCTAAAATTAACTCAGATTGCAGAGCGTCAAAAACCTTCTTAAATTATAAAAAAAAATTAACTGGAGTCTGATTTCAACATGCATTGATTCTATCCCGCTGTGGAAGGCCATCAAAAATGACAACAATTCCAAAACATTCTGAACGAAAGCACAGGTGGTTTTTCTTTTGCCTAATTCTTATCGTTTTGGGGTGCGCTGAATCCGAAAATAACTTACGTTTTGCCCTAGAACGTCACGTTTTCTGACAATGTAGCTATCTATGAGTCAGAGATGTAAAAGATTGCAATCTTTTGACTTTTAAAATCAATTGAATTCATACCTCTGATTTTTCAACACATAAATTAAATCTGCGAACTAGACTGCAGCATTGAAATCTTTCATTCTTTTTGAAGTCTTGACTGGTCCAATCAAGATTTGTTTATTTGCTTCAATCAAGACTTCAAAAAGAATGAGAGATTTCAATGCCGAAGTCTAAGTCGTGAAATGAAGTCAATTGATGACTTCATAAATCATAAAATTCTTTTCATGCATTCAGAGATTGCATTACAAAAGCTTGCAATCTTTTACGACACTGCTATGAGTCAATATAGTTTGCGAGTAACAGAGGTTCAAACATTAAAAAAAAAAAAAAAAAACCAAAACAAAACAAAGGAATTTTGTAGGTATTATTTTTTTGATTCAGGAAAACAAGAATTAAGGTCATTAACATAGCTTTGATTTTCAAGTACGCAACATAATTTAAAATGTTCTTTTGACACGTATCCTTGAATATCTCAATAAATTGTATTTTCATTTTTTTTTTATTTGCTTACATGTTCGCTCTGTCGGCTACCAGAGATAGCCTGCCATTTACTTTTACGAAAAAGTCCAAAATATCCCTTTTTGTCATGAAAGTTTGCATTTTGGAAAATAATCTTGACGCCACCAAGAGCATTTGATACTGTTCTCGATGCAGACGTGTATTTTTTCATAGCTTCATGACTTCCACTTATCTCTTAAGGAACAAACTTATTAAGAGAATTAAAAATTAAAAAAAAAACCTTTTTGCCATACAACAAATATCAAATCGGATGGAGTTCCGAGGCATTCCTAGGCCTCCACGCCACTCAGGAATCCAATTAAAAAGTCTCTCCCTCCCATATTCTCAATCGAAATACCCCCTCCGAACAACTCTGGCTGCATATCTCTCTAACAACACTTCCTTTGTTTCTTTTCTTTCCAGACTCACCCTTCGACTTCTCACCGCGGTACGTGGCAGCAGTGACAAAACACACCAACCCCCCGGGCGCTCTCCCCGAAAATGCGACTCTTCAAGACGCGCAAGTCCGTGGACACAATCAACATCTCATCATCGCCAACGGCAACCTGCGGCAGTGGCTTGAAATTGTCATCGTCCGGCATGACGATATCTTCATCGCTCCCAGATTTACATGACTCACCCGTGATGATCTTGAGCTGCACAAATCTGGGACTGCATCGGAATTCCGCGGTGCAGTCATCCACACAATCGATCGCGTCCCCGGCCGTCTCAGCAGCACCCGCTTCGCGTTCAGATGCAACCAGTGGTGGCAAAAAATCATCAATGAACGAGGTGAATGGAAAAATCACCGCACACCTGCAGCAGCAACTGTTTGGGAAGAGCACCAACAACAGCAACGGCACCCAGCACAGTTCTCTTGGAGGCTACTACAATAAGTCAACGTCGGCGTCCACGGCGTCGTCATCCACCGGAGTCTTTGAGAAGAACAAAGGCAACGAGAAGACAACTTCGCAGCTAATTGGACAAAATGGTGAGTCGATGTTTCCGGTCGGGTGGAATAATTGGGCTGGCAAATCGAGGAGTGCAGATAAACTTTGTGTTTTAATCGATTTCATGCGCCGCTGATGGTGCGCAAACGGGCCCCAGACGTTAAGGAGGCGTCGGAGGCGTCGGAGGTGTTAGGCGGTGACCTGGTTTGGCACGCAGTGGCGTGAAACAAGAGAGTGGAGACTGGAGAGTTCAGTCATGTCTTAGAATTTTGAATCTTTTCCACGAAGCTAGGCTTCCAAAAGATCCAAAGATGACGATTTTGAACAGAACTTAGGTGTGGACACTGACAGGGACAAGCTCGTAGCTTTTTGGGGTTTCTTGGTGATTCACTCACTTAATTAAACTTTTATTTCAAGTAGATGTTGAACAATTATCAATCAAAGTTTAAGGCTAATTGGTTTGGCCTTAAAGGTACTCTTAACTTATTTTTAATTGCAAAAACATTCCAAAGAAGGATTAGAAAAGTTAAAATTATCAAAAATCTTCTTGAATTTTTTTCCTGTATCGTAGTGCGGCTAGGGTCTAGGTCATTCTAGATCACCGTTTATGATCGTCAACATTTCTCCCTTCTCCAAAACCACTTTCAAAAACGTCCTGACCGGGAATTCCTTAAGGATTAGAAAACTCTTCACTTTTAGTGTCTTGGAGATCTTCAACCCAGTGTTGCACACCAAAATTAGTCAAAACGTTTACAAAAGAAAAATGCACTAGCCCATTATCTTATCCGAAATCAAAAAACCTTCAGCACACTAAATCTCCTTAGCAAAACACGTGACTAAAGACAAAGAATTGTAAGAGATCTGATGCTGTGGTGAGTGTCGTTTAGCAAATGGTCAGTGAATCGTTTTTAATACACATTCACCTGAAGGTACGAGCTTCAAGGTCGCTGGCCAACAACATCTGCAGTATTACACTGAATGCTGAAGTTGCTTTAGCACAAATGAATGACCTACTTTCATTCGTTTTATTGGTGACACGGACGGCAAAGAGACTAATAGAAAGACTGATTTTTCTGACACCTACTGATGCATTTAAAAAGCAGACAAGTTGGTAGATGTGCAACAGAGCTGTCCCAGTTGCAATTGTGAATTGTTTTCTTTGTGAATCACGTCACAATGCAATGCTTGCATTCATGGATTGTTTGTGGCTAACGAGTTTAATTGATCTGAATTCATGTAATGACAATAATATGACTCTATAACAGTTTCTATGAAAAAGATAGACAATTCCGTGTTTAAGAAGTATTTTGATGTAGCCTTTCAAAGTCCATGTCGATGTCCACAGTTCCCGATTAAAGAACTTCTTTCCCAAAACAATCACACTAACTTCACTAGCATTCCTACAGTCATTGATATCCTTTTTTATTAAAAGAAAATGTTAAACTAAAAGCCAAGCTTATTTCGAAATGAAAATTAGAATATGCCGTGCTAGTACGGGGACGGACAGAGAATCAGCAAACTTTAAATAAGCGAGATAATTTTGCTAGTAATGTTTTCCGATACTGCCGAGATGAGATTTCTTCGTGCTGTTGTGGCAGTTAGGGTGAAAAACACGACGGTGCGTGCAGAGCTCAATCTTAAGCAGCTACTTCGCCGAACGGAAAGGGCCCATCAAAATTTCCGAGGCGCGCCTTGAACGCGATCCCGTCAAGAAGGCGACCGCTCGGCAGACCCAGGATGACGACCCAGTCCAAAATCTCGCCTGGCTACGCTTGGGCATACCCCCTGATGAGTTAGAGTCGGCGGCGGAGGATCGAGTTGCCTGGAGATCTCTTTGCGTGCATTGCCCCCGTGAGCCCATTAGTGAATCACGCGGCCAAGAAGTTGATCATGATGATGATGTTTTCCGACACTTTTTGTTTTTGATTTTACTTAATGCAATAATCATTATTATTAGTGGCGTAGCAGTCCACGAAGGGCCAGAGCCTAGCTTTTCGTGCCTCCAATGTGTTGTGCGCGTTATAATTTGACACATGTAAAAGGGACCTATTGTTTATTGCCTGTTCCGAACAGCGAATTGCGAAAGCTTTCCGTGACAGAAGTACGCCAGGAGGATTGTCAGTCGTTCGCTGGAGGTGGGGCCATGAAAATTGTTTGTGGTGTTTTTTCCCCGAGCTGTAATCGAACCCGAGTACTCTCATTTAACAGTCCCACGCACTAACGATTAAGCCACGACGCCCACCATGCAATAATATGCAACTCAAATATAAAAACAAATACCTTGACAGAATAATAACGACAAAATCCCTAAATAAACATCAGTAGGTTGAATACGTGATACGCAAAAACTTAGTACAATATGAAAATTATTAGTTTTAGAAGTACAAGCAAGTACGTTTTTTTTAATGTTATGTTGGGAAACCTTTCTGGTAATTGTCAAGGAATTATTTCTATTATAGGAATTCTCTTTTCGTTTTTATTTTATTTATTGAGCCAGTACTATTCAAAGTAACATAACTCTAAAATTTGAATATTTGATCGACTTAAATATATTGAACCAAATGAACCGATTTATACAAACTTCTGTTAAAATATTATGAAATGTCAACTTGCTCCCGGTGCTGAATCTACCCTTTCCTCCATGTGTCACCTTAACCTATGACTAGATCTTACAATTACAGAGCTCAACAAGAATCCATTTTTTTTTGTGACACGCATAAAACATAGTGTTTCTTAAGAACCTTATATTGAAAAACAGAAAATGGCCTGCGATTTTTTGGATGCTTTTTCGTAAAAAGATACAGATAATCCATAACGAATCCACTTGTATTCGGGTATAAAAGTAGACTTCTTCGCCCATTCAAAGGTTAAATAGCGACAGTTAATAAGAGTCATGGTCAGTTCAAGATTTGGTTTCCTTAATCGAATATACTGCTCTACTTCGTTCTATAGACTTTTTACTGGATTCAGATTATGACTCAGTCAGGCCATAGCACAAAATTGGTTTGGCGATCACTAAGTCATTGTTTCACAAGCCAGAAAGTGTACTTAGGATCATTGTCATGCATAAATATCCATGATAATGGTAAAATGGTCCATTTGTTGCTCTACATTGCTCAAATACCTTTGTTGAATATAAACATAAAAAAGTGTAAAAATGAATAAAATGAAACATAGAGTAAAACATAAAAATGTAAAATGTAAACAAATAAAAAACAAATGTCACTAAGGCCTTAAGCCATAGAAAGGGAGCATTAATCAGTTGTCAAATTGACTATGTATTGTTGTACAAAAGTTGAACAAGACATAATAATTTAACATTTGTATTTACGCCTAGACGCGCACATTAAACCTCGTTTCATTTTCTTTAAATTGTACAAAAAATTAAATAGTTATTCCCAAACGTAAATTAACAGCAGCCAACATCATGAGACATCTTGCACGAGGTTCCACTCTTTTTACTGCGAAGCGCATACTAAATTCCTGGTTTAGTGGATCGCAAACATGGTGCCTTCATCACTTCAAAAAAAAATGTTTCTCTGGCGAATTTAAGCCTGATTATAATGAAAATGAAATGTCGACATTTTTATCACATCTATTTTGTGAACTTCAACTTCCATAATGATAATCGTTGTAATAATTCGATGAATTGGAGTTCCTACAGTTATTCTGTTTTTTTTTTCAAAAATTACCTTGCCTTTTTAGGGTTTCGTTCCAAAGGAATAGCGAAACCCTTATGGAATCACTTTGGTGTCTGTCTGTCTCTCTGTCTGTCGCCTTTTTTCTTAAATCACGCAGACTTTTACTTCTCCACAAACTCAACTCAAATAATATAATTTTCTTAAAATTAATCAAGTCGAATGTTACAAGGGTTAAAAAAGCATTTAAAAGCAACATTTTTGTTTCCTTTTCATATGATTTTATGTTCCATCTCTCCCTCGGTACCTTCGCCCCGTGCTGTGTCTTAAACAGAATACTGAAGGGTAGCCCCAACCCCTTTAGCACGCGCCAATTATAAAAAAAAAAATGTTTGCAAAAAAAAAAAAGATGCACTCGGTGCAATAAACTCCAAAAATTAAGGTGTAAAAGTAAGTTTTTCAAACCTATTTGTTGCGTTCATGTAATTGCTGGGAAATTCTATTTTTCGTTTTTGTCTGAAAATGTAATAAATCATTTTTGTAAATGTTAAGTTCTTTGAGTTTCTTGGTCTCAAAGTTGACAGTTGTCCCATATGTCATGCCTATAATCGAAAGACGTCGGGTATAAAGTAACAGACTTGATGAACTATAAGAAAAAATCTGCAAACTTAGGCTTATTTAAAAAAAAATTTGCAAAGTATAGGTCATAGATGTCCGGAAGAAAAATAAATCAGTTGACTAGAAGCAGAAACAAGCATGGCACACCAATTTAGTCGACGACTGTGTCATCTTTGTGTTGCAATATGTTGTGATATACCATGTAGGCGGGTTACATAGACCTGTGTAGGTCAACAGCGTATCCACCAATTCAGAGCCCCTTTAAATAAAAACAGGGATAACAGGCCCTAGTGAAGACAGAAAGATGGATGAATGCGATAGAGTAATCAGCGATTAGTTGTACTTTGAGACTAGCTGTTTCACTAAACAAGGTGAAGAAGTGGTTAACGAGCGTCATGAATATAATGTTGCAATAAAACTATCCTATATAAAAACTAAGAACAGAGTAAAAAAAAAAACGCAGAGAGTCCTTAAGACCTTTTAAGTGCAGGGAACTCGACGATTAATCCAAGCATTTAATAAAACCAGCAAACATTAAATTCATCACATAGCCTTAAGAGAACATTTTCAAGCCACTCAACCGAACGACAAGCAAAGAAATTCGTTTCCCCGTCTCTGGCTGCAACTTTCATCAAAAACAAGTGAATGCATTCTGGCAGAGTACTCTTGAAGCCGCTTAAAACTTTTGCTGAGGTTAATGAGACAAATTACACTTTTATCGCGAATTAGTGTCATTCCACGTGATTTTCTTCACCTGACCGACTCTGCTCAGAAAGAAACATCAGCCCCAACGCGGGCTGCACACACCACAACTCAACCCACAAGAAATTCCCGTGTCAGCCGTTGACAGATGTCAAGCGTAATTATTCTTAGTCTGACAGCTAAGATCTCTTCAGTCTGACCCTCTGCGATCTGTCAAAGATTAAAGATATGACAAATACCATTAAAAAATACCACAGAAATTATCTCCCAAATGTCATCGACAAAAAGCCTAAAGAAAAAAAAAATACGAAAACGACCACATGACATATCATATTTCCCCAATCAATGCCGACCTAATAAACACTTTGTAGCCTGCAGGCCATTAATTGTGGCCCCAAGTGAAACGGATACGCATCTTGATTTATTTTCCCAATTTTCCGAAGATAAATATTTATTTATTGCAGCATCTGCATCCGAGATATCTGGACCGATAGTAAATTAAATTCCAAATCAGTTCGAGAACACAAAGAAAATGTTTAGACCTCGGACCTCAGACACCCTAGACCTTCAGAAGATAATTCATATTTGGAACGAAAACTAAAGGAGTTAGTAGTCGTTTGCTTTTCAAACGGGAAATTAATGAATTCATCTTATTTGGGTTTTAGGCCTAAGCCTCTGATGGTCAAAAGACCAAAGAATGCCCCAAGAGACAAACCCAGAGGGAGGAGAGAACAGAAGGTTCTCGGGGCATTGTGTGTCCAATTCGGAGAGACAATAAATTAATTTTACGCCGATTGAATAACAAAAAGAACCGAGTTCGAGACTCAGTCTTTTGCATAACGAATGGGATTTGGAGAGAACGAGAGAGAGAGGCTCATAATTTTCGTTCCTAGAAACTTCGAATAAATTACTCGTGAGTCTTTTGTCCAGCGGTGACGGCGGCGGGGAGAGCCACAAAAACGTGTCTACCTTTATAGAGAGTTAAAATTTATTCGTTTATAGCGATCAAAAGAATAAAAAGAAAAAGGTTTCCTTATTCGCAAAGTGCGAATTTTATGAAAATTCACATTTTTTTTGTGGTCAAGCTGCCTCGACGTCTGGCAGAGATGTGGTGAAATTCTTTAATTGACGTCATCCGATGGAGGAGGAAAGACCTTTGGATTAGACCTTTGCACTACAATCATGTAAGGCCAAATTTGCTTTTACCTGAGACTAGGCCATGGTAGTAGTAGTTAAAAGGTTTAAGTGCATAAGACTCTTTTTGTTGCGTTCTGTCGACCCAGCAATCGGGTTTTTTGGATAAAACTACAACAAACTTGAGTACTATATGACGTCCGCTTGCTTGAGTATCATTTCATCTTTTTGGACATCCAATCATCTCTGCCAGCTGTGAGCCAATAATTTCATAAATGAAAGAATTCCCTGCTTGGAATCACCTTGAATTCTTACTGCTGGTTCAGCGCGTTCAGATCACATACTATGCGTTTCAAAATGTTTTGGCATTTATTAGCTAAAAATATAAGTCTGCTTAGTTAGTCAATTTATGCATTGAGCGGCTCAAATATAGAAATCAGCTCATATTAACTAGAATACTTAAGTGTCTTGCAATGTTTTTTTTCCAATAACGCTGAAATAACGTTGAAAAACACGAAAAAAATTACAATAATTAAAACTCATAAACAAATGTCTAAATTGCCTAAATCATGCTCGTCCGCTGGTAGTTACGAAGTACTAGTAGTTGGTGTTTAAAGATCAGAAGCCATGCACTCACGGGAAAAAGTATTCGCACAAATGAGTTTCTTGAGAATAAATGTCGTTTTACAATTTTGATATTGCTGAGAGACCTGAAAGCCATTTTTGTTCGCTTGCCTTTTTCTTTTTTTGTAAGGACGTGAAATAAAAAATTTAATAGTTTTAATGCTGGAAGCACTGTACTGACAAACATCTGTGACAATACTTTTCTTCCATGTGTGTATATGGCTGTTTGTGCAGTTGAGGGAAAATTACTTGACCCATGTGTCTTTGAGACGTTTCTCTAAAGCACCGACAACCCAATATAGACACCCATCTGGGCAGCTGCTATGTTCCTTCGCCCATCGATGAATTTGACAGTAATTTACGAATGTAGCTGAAATACAGGAAGCATTTTGACAGTAATTCAGGAATCATCGAACACTAGCTCAACATTTTTACGCACATTTGTTTGATTTGTTGTTCAAAGCTCACACACGTATTTACAGACACAAAATGTTATAAAAAACGCTGTCAAATAAAAAATAGGGGCAAGAGAAGAAAAAGTTGGGTATCTGCATTGGCTCATTTGTGCTCTAAGGACAGTTTTTAACATTTCCTGCAGTCCAGATTCAAAACCATGCAAGCATTTAAAATGTTTCAAGGTCCACTTTATCATGAAGAAAAGTTTTCTTTGCCAGTCCATCAACCTAAGCTTCCAGCACCTTGACTGAATGTTGTGTGACAATAACGACTGCGAATTGCATTCTGTTCACAACTTTCTTGTAGTGTTTAGAATTTCAGGATCGCACTGCGATTAGCTCTGAATAAGAACCACGAAACGAGGCTTCTTTAATCACAGTCAGTGGTCTAAGCTCGTATTTATGAGAATTCATTGTGACCTAGAGTTTCTTCATACAAAAAACTATTCTTCTAAGCATTGCGTGAAATAAAAAGTATTTTTGAACAGACAACATAGGGGATTGTGGGAAGACCACAAATTTTCTATACCTTTGGATCAAGGCCTCATATGTATCGTAATGTTTAAGAAAACTTCTATGATAACTTCCACAAAAGTTCATTCGTCAAAGATTAAGGCAAAACCAGAGAACTAACATGATCTCCGTCAAAATTATTATCGTGGACAACTATTTAAGCAAATCTGGAATTTGAATTTACCTTACTTAAGCCCAGACTTGCCTACTACGATGATGGCAAACGAATCTGGACTTAGAATCTCTCTTCTACAAAAGGCCTATGCTTAGAATATGAAACCTTTTTCTCAACGACAGCCAGTGAATCTGGAGATTGAATTTTTGTGCCATAAATGGACTTTGTCTAAGACCTTTGGTCAAGATCTTCTGCGGCTTCTCAAAAATCTACGAGGTTGTTAGTTTTACTGGGGAAGTCTTAATACAAAAAACTCTTGCCTCTTGACAACTGTAGATCTGTAAATCAAAGTATCGCTTTCTTTAAGTCCTTGCAAAACAGAAAGGGAACTTCAGAATAAATTTACATAAGGATATCATTTAACAGCCCATAAAGCAGGACATTCAGCAACCTTTGCTTTTGTTTCCAAAGTATTTAGAGCTTTATTTAACGTGATTTAACATGATTAGCTGTTTTTCTAGGGGAAAATCGTATTTTTTACTCCTCGCCGGCACTCATCTCCGAGTCTTAATTTGTCCAAAGCAACACAAACTATCTGAGTGGGAGTTTTCACACTACTCCATCAATATTCCTGTTGACTGAACATAATTCTCGACACAATCAAATTTCTACATTCACCCCTCAAGACGATACGTGACCTAAGTCACGACAAACTGACGAAGTCCGACCTTCGCTTCTGGTCAAATAAAAACGGTCCTCCCTCAAACAGAAAAAAAAAAGCAGCCGACATTGATTTTTTATCGAATCAACAAATTGATTGCATCTTCATCCGCTGTACCCGTTCGTGTGTTTCCTCACATATCGCCGCAAACAGCCGCTTGCTAAGTATGATGGCCGCCAATTAATTACCGAAGAATAAACTTTTCAAATGATCAATAAACCCGAACTGACGTTTCGTTACTGAGCCGTAAAACCTGCAAAAAGCGTAGGCACCCAAACATTTGGCTTTTTTTTTTTTTATTTACGGGCGGCCCACCCCGTTCTCTTTCTCGTTCGCTCAGAAGGCCGGGAATCAATTTAATGTTCGAAGTTTATCCACCGACCGACCATCATATGATCACGGACAACAGGCATAACGTTGAACTTGAGAAAGGCGAATCACAAACGGCAATCGGAAAATTAAAAGATCGTTCAAAACATGACCCGAGGGCAAATCAAATGGTCAGTTGGCTTGTCAGTTTGGCGAGATGAGATAAGGCGTAAAGGTGCTTCGAACTTTAGGCGGTGAGTGTTGCCGGTGGTGAATTCTGTTGGCTTCTTTTGCAGGAGATTTAAGGGATTCTTTGCCTTTTATAGAAGCAAGTCTTTAGGCAACTGATTGATTTGGTTGTTTAGTTTCATTGATGAGCTTAAGAAATTCATTTGCAGGGAAACAGAGTGCCAAGAACTTAGGAAATCGTTGATGGCTTCAATGGCTTAGCCCTTTGGGAAAAAAACTATAGAGTTTTTCTTATCCTAAAAGAGATTGCAAAAATCAATCTTTTGAGATCCTACTCAATCAATTTGCTCCTAGTTATTATCATTTATAAACCACACCTATGTTCCTTCGCTTTAAGAAGACCTTTTTACACGATACCCTCTGGCATCGTCCAACGCCGCTCTCATTTTCCTTCAGACTCAATAGCTTTGTGTTTCTCAAATGTAAATGGTTGCTTCTGGAAACACGCAGCACCTGACGATTGGACTGTGGGCATCTTCATACTCCCTGTCTCGACTAAATACGTACCAGGTCTTTAAGCATTTAATCTGTCCCCCCATCCCATCCAAGGGCACCATCATTACCGACTTACGTCATGCCCCGAAGCCACTGATTGATTGCGTAACCGCGTGAGCCGCCGACCTAGAATACCTGTTTCCAAGCGGCCAACTATTAATTACACCACGATAACACCGATAAAGGTCCCGCCGCGCCCCGAGAACAAGCGTAATCCAATCCGAACGATTTTTATTGATCCAATTCCCCGAGAAGATCGGAGAAGATGTTCGTTGCAATCGCTGGCCGGCGGTTGGTGATTCCGTGGAACCGATTGAAGTTGAGGAGATAAAAAGAATCGAAGAAAATCCCCCCAATAAAGGCCTCCGAGAACCCATTCGCCTTCCACAATGGCCCGCGCTGTAATCGAATCTCCGTTTTATCGACGCGCATTTGCATAAGAACGTGGCTGGGAGACGCTGACGATTCGATTCGAAGATTTGAAGGTTGAATGGGAGGGATGCGAAGGGCAATTTGAGTCCGAGATTCATCACAATCGATTGGGAGCAATTCGACACGCTTCATGGGGCACCACGGAACTGTGAGGCTGGTGGTGTGGAATGTATGCGCCGAGGGGTAGCCTCAGTGGCATTGCGATATGGGAACCACGGGCGAGTTCTAAGGGCAGTTGTATGGTATTTTGAGACTAGAATCTGTGCATTAACAACTGTCCCAAACTGGACATTCCTTCTTTTATATTGTTTTAGTCTTAAACGATTTAAGAGACTACAAGAGTTTCGTCACTACAAGAAAGGCAGAACTTTTCAATTGAAAATCTATCAAAGATGCAACGAGGGCTAAATGCTAGATCTCTTCGTGAGTTTTAAATTCGGTGCCTTCAACCTGAAGCTGGTCGCTTTGCCCGTCGCCTAGGCACTGGTAGCTACGCTTAGGAACTGGCAAAGATCATTGAGAGCTTTTAAAGCCGTTTTAATGGCCTAACTACCTAATTACACGATTTCTGGATCACAGACAGAAAGTAAGTTCCTTACTTTGAAACCCGAGGTATCCGATGCTCGAAATCCGGTGGACACTGGTCTTTTTTCTAGTTCAAAAAACCATACAGTTATTCAATTTGGAACAAAAATGACTAGATTGCAGTCCAGAAGGTTTTTTAAGTCGATAATGAATATTTGTGACGATAGTTGTGTGTACTTTGAAACTGCATTTAAATTTAATATGTGACATTTATACCCAGTTTCACAGTGAGAGTTTAAAATAATCTTTTGGTTTAAACTTCCGTTTAAAAAATTTTTCGATTTAAACGAAAAGTGGACGTTTAAGTTAAACGACAAAGTTCTCCCGTTTAAACTTCGGTTTAAGTAGTCGTGTCAGTTGCAGTGATTCGAACCATTTTTCAGATTAAATTCTTTGTTTTTACGAAACCAATTTCAAACACTAAAACGAAAACACGTCAAAAGCGGTAATTTGGCAAATCAAAACCCTACAATTTCCTTAGACACAACTTGCAAAACTGCGTTTAGTTAACTTAAGGTTTATTTTTGAAACCGAACTAGCTTAACGAAAAACTTAAACTCATTTTGAGGTTTAGCTAAACTGCAGTTTAAATTCTTACTATGAAACTGGGCATTAAGAATTCGAAGATAATAGGCAATATTCCTTTAGATGTCCCATTATTACTTTGAGTTTTTGTAGATGGAATCTCATAAGAGCAGCATGCTTAAATATCCAAAGTCCTTAGTTTTAAACATGTAGGGGATGTTTTAAACTTGCGAAGCGCCTTAGCTCATTAGAATCCTTTGAATCAGCTTTCAGTAACAAACAGATATGCCCAAACGAAAACTAAACTTTGCTGTATGGGGCTCGTTGAATATGCGTTTCTATAACAAGCTCTTTGGAATCAAAAGCAAAGCAGTCTTGTCTTCTCCAAAATGCAGTCCACATTTCTCCAGTCCCACTCCGAGGCTTTTAAAAACTCTCAGGAGGCTTTTTACGAGTCGTATGGTCTTTAACTCAACGGCTAGTCCTTTGGAATACGCCAAAGTAACCGTCCTTAAAAGTTCAAAGCAATCTTCTCCCTATCAAACATTAATGACATCGGCAGAAAATTGGCTATTATTAAATATTTGCACATTATAAGATTACAATATTCAAATTTAGCGGGAATACTTTCGGTGCAAGCTGCCCCCATTCTTAGCCAATTCAAAAAGAAACTCTCTTTTTAATCTTGAACCACCGTAAATCAGTCAGAATCCCACAACTCGAACAGAAGCTCATCCCCAGGAGCTGCCCGCTTCCGCTCATTGCTCTACAAAAAATCCCTTAGTCATAGTGACTCTTTATGGACCTCCCACGGACTCCCCCGAGTAAACTTCGACGCTCTATATCAAATTTACAACACGCGTTACACTCCCCCGCACTGATCAATGTGCTGATCTTGACCAAATCAACGTCGTCGTTCCTGTTCCTCCCCCTCATTTGACACCACTCCACCATAATCGATTAAAAAAAATGTGTTTTCCTTTGTATCGATTCCAGGTCACTTGCCAGACTACAAACTGGTAACAGCTGTGCCCGTCGTCGTCCTCGATGATGATCATCGCCGGGAAACCAGGAACGGTACGTACCCCAGCCTCTCTTTGTTCCTTTCTCCACCTTTCCTCCATTTTAGACCGTGCCTCCAACGCCGATGGCATTCGTGAGGAGTAATTGAATACACGCAGTCTTAGGCGGCCACCGGAGCGCCCCTCCGCAAACACGTTCCACAGCCATAAGCTGACACATGTGTGCAATAACCGCATAGTTCCGTTCATGCGCGAAGAGATTGGAAATGCCAGATGCCATACGCGCCGCCATACGCCAAGAGCGCTGCAAGCGCATTTACCATACGCCCCCCTTCGTTTCGTTTGACAGATTCAATGGCGAAATGTCAACAAGATCAGTGGAGAGTGTAGAAATGCGAAATGTGTTCTGCCGGAGATTAAAACGAAGGCACGAGCGCTTGCAGGAGGGACTGGGCGAGGGTATATTGTGTGGTTTAGAAGGAAGAAGAACGCTTGCTGTGGTCCTTTACGGTTAGAAGCTATGGGTATCGGATGAATTTGCGGGTAATCGAAGATGAGAGATGAGTTCGTTGACGGTTTTTGTTTTTGAGCTGAGCTCAGAGAGCTCTTAGATCGTAAGGCATTAGGTTTAGTTGGTGAGTGAGGAGTACAACGATTTCCGGCACATAGCCTTGGAGTGGAAGGTATTTGTGAGAAGTGTCACAATCAGCTGTTGCAGCTGGGCGAAGGAGGACTGCTGGACGTTTTGACAGATGCAGCGAGAATTGAACTGAAAATTGTGCGAGGGACGATTCTGGCGTGTTCGTATTTCGATGGTTTGCACTCGACGGTTGTGTGTCATTTAGTGGTGGCGCGTACGCGTTTTGACAGCGAGGGTATGTGATCGAGAAATGTGTGGGTCTTGAGCATGGTGCCGAAGTTCTTCAGTATTGTTTTGGTTCTTCCGAGATTGTTTTTAGTCTTCTGATCTGCCAAGTAATTCGGTGTGAGCCATTTGTAGAATCGCTCTCCGTGAAAATTAATTTTTGACATCCAATCTCAACTCGACTTTGACGTCACCAAACCCTGACTTCCTTCTGAAGAATGCGTGCTTACAAACTTTGGGTGGTGTAACAGCCCGTTGAGGGCTAGAGCCTAGCTTTCTCCTGTGGCTTTCTTAAGTCGCGGTCAAGTAGAGGTGGCGAAAAACGTCGATCACATAGACCTGTGTTGGTTCATAGGGTAGAAGTTGGGGCCATAAAAGGGGAAAAAATGAAACAGTTAGATAAGTCATTGGGCTATATTCAACAAGTTTTTAAATGGTATTATACCTACTTTAAAAAAATGTTATTTCGGATATTTCCAGGGAAAATTTAATTTAGCTGAGTGTATAAAAAAATGCAACATACAAACGACTTTTCTTTTCAAGCCTATATAATTTATTTTTATGTAAATATGATCTTTTTACTGAAATTGCTTAATGTTGCGAGTAATATGAAAGAAAGCAAAAACTCCAAGTTCAAGGGATTAAAACATCTTCAACTTTGGTGAGTTAGATAGTATAGAAGAAGTGTTTCTCTCTGTTCCTCTGCTTCCATGTCACAGTTGAGTTTTTCCGAAGAATCAATAGAACCAGCGAGGCAGTGCTAGTATCGTTTTTGTTCCCTGAAAAGGCACAGAAAACACCGTGTATTTTTTTTTTTAAATTCAAAAGAACGTAGAAACAGTGAACGTCGATACTGAGGTTGAAGATTCACAGGTTCAAAGTCTTTGCAGATTCGGTAAAAATCTTCGACAGTCTTCAACTTGCTTTAAGAAAAGAAAAAAAATATGTGAATTTCCAAGAGTTTAACAACCTACCCTGAGCAATGATGCTTCACAAACATTTGTGATTTTTTCCCCATAGAGCAATGCCTCAAAAAGTGGTAAAATCAACAGCTTCTATTGTGTAATCTATTTTTCGTAAGCCTAGCTTTATTAATAACACATTGTCCAATTAATGCCAGAAGATCTGCCAGACTATTTCAGAGCGTTGTTAATAATGTGGCATGAGGTAATATCTACAGTCAGTCACAAAAGTAAGTAAGCGCCCTGAAGAGCGTTTTGTTCTTATGGAAATACAACCTCAACGAAGCCCTTACGAAAAAACCAGTGCAGTGTGAAATTTCAATAGGTTTTCGAAGCAAAAAGCAAAAAAATAATTAATTAATTCGGAATGTAACTCTAAAAACTGTGAAGCAAAAAAAGTCCACAAAGTCAAAATTTACATCGCAAAAGTTAGGAAGAAAATTTCACAAAACCCAAGAATTTTGGTGGGATTTTGAATTGGCTTCTTGAAATATAAAGCAACCATTACACAGCTTGGTTAGAGTCATTATCCTGTTGATGAATGAATAGTCCTTACAGGCTGAGTTTGCAAACTTTTTTGGGCAGATTAGTCTTGAGGATATTCAAGTTACCAAACCAATAAATTTTTTCATCGATGAACACCAAATTACCAGCCGCAGGTGATACCATAGTACCCGAGACCATTACATAACCTCGTTTATATTCATGTTCAAAGCGCATTTAAGGTTTTTTCGTAAGGACTATTTTGAGCTTATATTTCCATAAGAACAAAGCGGTCTTCAGGGTGCTTACTTACTTTTGTGACTGACTGTAGCTGGAATAGAACACGTTCGGCCAAGAATCCTCTTCGGATAGTAGACAGGGGCATGTGTATCAAAATGTTTGCACACTTAATGCTGTTTATTATACATTCAATGGGCTTGTAACTTCCAGGATCTACGGGGCAAAAGAATTCCAAAACTCAACTTTGACTGGTTGCTTAGGACTTACATAACATTAATGTTCCAATTAATTTGCACAGCACTGTAAAACAATTCACTGGCGCCGAATTCGACGCCCACAAAAACTTTCCGCATTTATTTCTAGACGTCAACTTAACCTTCAATACAGCTGTCTTTAGGTTGCGATAGATGAACCTCTCTTGTGGCTTATCCAGGACGATTTCAAAACTGGATAGACCCTGCGAGGGACTGATATGAAACAGGTCGATGGCTTAAAGTTAATAAAACGTTTACATTAATTCTATCAAAGTGATGGCAAAGTTCCAGGACAGTATTTGACCCACGTTGGACCCACCAAAAGTGGGTCGACTCTAACGCCACACGGACCAGAGGCTAATTGCACACTTCAACACTCCACTGGTTGTGTTACCAGCAATTAACTGCTCGCTTCCCGTTAAACGTCATTAAGACCTTTACGCCGTTAATAGGCACTCTCGACCGCACGATTGTTTGCAGTGAAAGTACCCCTCCCCCGTTGCACCCGCTCGAAAAGCTCTCCGCAAACATTTACTCTACCGCTGAAGAGGAGTCCGCTAAAAGCTTCCAGCAGCCCATCTGCCGACCCATGTCAACATCTCCATCCGGTCCCGCATCGAGATTCGCTGTATTTGATGTCGACCGATCATCTGCAGATGCCCACGAGCACCCATCTTGGGGAAAGGTTATTAATCAGGCATCAATATCGACGTCGTCGGAGGAGGAGCGGGACCAGTGCGCCACTGGTGTCGGCGTTGAGCTCACACTCGAATGGGTTGGCGAGCGTGAAGATTTCTTCCTGAACACCAACGCCGCTGCGCCATCAACCTGACGGCTGAGGTTACGTAAGATGACGGAACTCCTCAGAGCGGCGTGATTTGCGGCCGAGGCAGAAGCCATTCTGTTTTTACGTTTTTTTTATTTTTTTATTTTTTTGACCGCATCGAACGGGCGCGACTGTGTGTGGCGACTGTGACTTTGAGACGGAGGCTGAAAACGCTGCAAGAGTCGCAAGGTACAAGTGGCTCTTAGGCTGCTGATTGCGTAACGAGATGCCCGTAAGTCGGTAGCTGGATGGGTGCAGATGCGACGGCGGCAGCAAGCATCGATCTGATTGATTTTTGCTGATGGATTAGAGGACGTCTAAGTCAAAGCAAAGGAGTGAGATCTATTAGGCATCGGTAGTCGATGCAATTAGAAGACGCGGTACGGCAAGCTGTAGACAGTTTTAGATATGTACGTGGACAGCTCTAGGCATTCGGTAGCAGCTTAGCATACGGCAAAGACTATAATTAGATGGAAACAAAGCAAAAGTAATAAGATAATTGTTATTTTTTTCGCCTTTGTTCTGCATTTCGAGTGAAAGTGGACTCAAAAATTTCAATTCAATTTCACTCGAAAGGAAACTCAGTATTCTGCAATTTTAAATTTTTCAAATTTACTTCGAATTTCGGTTGAAATGTCAAACTCAACTGTGTCTTCGAGATCATTTTAAAATTTAATGTTAAAATTTTGGTTTTTGTAGTGAAAATGGACATCAAATTTATTTAGGTACATATTATCGGGAAAAACCGCGAAAAAAACTGGGGGACGGACGATTTTGCGTTTAAGATTTTGCAAAATAGTGGAATCAGAGATTACGCCAACTTCAACTCCTCAGATAGAAAAACTAGAAGCAGCACTCGGTTTTCTGGCTGAAGAAAACTACCAATGATCAGAGGAAAATAATTTTGAGATTGCTCTTGGTAGATCAACAGACAGCAAAGTTATTCTTTGATTTATTTACTCATTTAAAAACTAGCTAAAAACCTAAAAACTAAGAACCAGTGAATATAGCCGGAGCCACAAAAGTCTTCGGCTAAGTCGACAAAGCTATTAGTAAAATCTTTGTACTTAAAAGACTACGTCTTACTCTGTACTTGTTGTATAGTAATAATACAGATATTTTTGCTCTAAAAGGATTAAAGAGCTCAGCACAAGAATAAAAAGAGGAAAAGATGTTTTATTTTAAGAAAAAATAGAAATAACGGAGTAATAGGTTGTGTAAATGTTACATTCGAATTACCAAGCCCCATCACAACTCCTATCTTGTTTTCAATAGAAAAGGATAGGATACAAAGTCAAGTAAATTAAATTTGCAATGCAAAACTAATGTGAATTCAATTCACATAAAAACGACAGAACGTCAATTTCCATGTTCGAAAAATAAATTCACTTTAATGATTTCGAGTGATAGACAGAACTCCTTATTATTTTTCTTTCGAACATACAATCCACTATACATCGTTTCATTCAAAATGCAGAACACCTAATTTCACTTTTTATAGTTGAATTCATAAGAAGTAGAATGCGGAAAAGGGGGACTATCTCATCAGGCTATAACGCAGTCGTCGTTGGTGGATGTCAAATGAAGCAAAGTCGATTAATCGGTTCAATTTTTATAGCCTCGTTCGGCGAATTTTTGAGGCGTCAAACTGACAACTATTGCTGTTAAAAGAGTGAAGGCAGTTCGTCCAATGTCCCGATTTCAAGGATCTTCAAAATTAGCATTGTGCAGCAATTTATAGACTGAAAGCTGTTCTTGTTCTAGTTTTAGTGGGCCTAAAGCCCCATTTATTAAAAAAAAAACATAACTCATAAACTAGAAGGATTTAAGGAGTATTGAATGTGAATAAAAATGTAAAATTAAGATTTGGATATAGAATAGCGTAATGAAAGAAAATTCAAATTATTTTTTGCAAGAAATCACAGCCAAATGCTCTCCGAAGATTGCAAGCTCGAGTCCGTTGATTGACGTCATGTAATGATAAAAGCAACTGGTCTTCTCATTGCCTGATTGACGACTGCACAGTTTGCGATTTCATGTTTCCGCTTGTGCTTGCCGATATGCAAGGCTAGCACAATCAGGAAGGTGCGTGCACGATGCTAAACTTTTGAGAATTTCTGATAGGAGTAGTTCCCAAGCGTCCAGACAGTGTGACTAATATTATGTTTGGGAATTGTGACCGGACAAATGACGCGTATCAGGCTTATAAAAAACTGGGACAATCGTTTTTCAAATCCTCCCCTTAGGTGATTTTTCAATGACAAAATATTTCCATCAATGGGAACAGATATTATTTTCCTGGTGGAAAGTCGGAACTATGAGGTGGATGCATCAGAACCTCCCAACCAAGCTGCCGGAGCTTCTACCGAGTGGCAATCGATTTGAGTAGCCTGCCTCTGTCTTGATTTAACATAATTTTTCTTCAATTCTTGCCAATCAATTTCTATAGACAGTGCAAATGTTAAGTTGTGTCCGAACTTAGGCACTTGCGATAAGTGAATAGCTCAGCAGGCTGTGGGATATAAATCAACTCTCACTCAAGGTTCCTTGGAGATGGTTCCCTGCTAGTTCCACTAAACATCCAGTAAAGCCTTCCTGGCCGTCAATCCTGGCTCGGCCACCTCATGCATCAGCTTCACAATTCGACAAAGACTGTTTTTAATTGAAATTTTCATAAATTATTCACTATCTGCTTCAACGATGAATTAAAGTTGTAGTGATTGCAGCGATTGGTTTTCAAGAACCTGATTGACAAAAAAAAAATTATCTGAAGGCCTCTCATTGCACATTTTCATAAATACTTCGTCTTTAAGACTCCCATTTGCTTTCAAATAACACTAAAATGAAATTTGATTTTCCTGAATCTCCGCAGCAGCGCTTTTAGCCCCGAGTAAATTTTCAACTATTTTTAAAAGAATTTAACCCTCAACTGCACGCACTATTATCCAATGACAAATTGTTCAGTTGGACTGGTTATTCTCAATAAAAAAGAGAAATGCGTCGTAAAAATTCATAGATATACAAGTCAAAACGATACTTTTTTAGTGGCAGTTGCGAATTCCTAGTGGTTGGTATTTTCAAAATCAAAAGCCATATATGCAGTAGAGGGTTGGATTCAGCTTTCTTCCTCAAATTACCTAGACTAGAGCTAAACTAGGATTATCCTCTAGTCTAAAACTTAGCTTTGAGCAGTCTTATGTCTTATAAACCCAAATTAGTCGCGCTTATTAAGCCAACAGATCATCAGAAGTGTATTTCCCATTTATTTAGAGCTTCCAGTCGAATACTAATAACCAAATTGCCCATTCCCTTTGCTCCCATGATCTACTTTCACTTATTTTTCTATCGAAAGGTGAACGAAAGAGATCCTCTGGCTGTTTTCAACTTGAGCAAAACCTATTTTGCACTTCCTGTGTCGCTGTATGTTCTTGAATAGCCAACAATCATCCAACCGATTTCATGGATTCCATAAACAATCGCCAGAAGCAGTCAATGGCCGGACAGCCATGACTTAGTTTTACAGGCGTGGTTGATGCCACTTCACTGACTTGACCGACCCACCACAGAAAGCCTCACAATGACTCCGCATCTTCGGGAGCGACGGAGACTCGCCCTCAGACTTCGCTTTCATTTCGCTCCGAAGTCATGTCCCTCACAGAATTGACTGCCAATTCAACATCCCCGCCGGCTACTTCCACCCGAAAGCCTCAAATCGGCATCACAATCAAAATTTCACGCTCCACCAACTCTGCGCAATCGAAACAACAACAGCAACAAAAAAAAACAAAAAACACCCAAGCTAATCGACGCGGAAGCGCCTATTTGCTTCCACTTTTTAGAAAATTTCACTTCGCTTGTTGCAACTCATAACTGTAACGTTGTTTTGTCGGTTTTTTTTTTTCGAATTCACTGCGAAACACTTGTTCGCCTAAGGGCACCAAGCCACACACTCACATAGAGCCACAGAAAATCCACTTTAGCCGGCTGAAGTGAAACAGATACCCCTCCGGGTTTGTGGACGCAGAAACTGGGCCATCACTTGAACGAGGTATCAATTTCCAGAGAGACCTATGATTGGGGAGGGGAACCCTGTCTGTCATCGTTACTGAAGTGAAGCCCTCCGCGAGCGGGCGAACAATACTTCTTACGTTGCGTGTTACCCATACAGGCGCTAATCGCCCTCCGTGACTTATGACTGTGGGATGGAGAAGCCTATGAAGCGAATTTATGTGTTGCGTGTGCTGGGCTTTCGCCGATTCCCTGAAATTAACAACGCGTCTCTAATTACCGACGTCGTCGTCGTCGGCTTGGCGCTGCTGATGTGGATCCGCAGCTGGGTGGTTAGCCACCACCCACGTTCGATGGGAGAGCAGCCGATTGTTTGACGAGGCAGCTTCAAATTGGAATTTGATTGATGAAGTGGCCGTCAAGTGGTGGTGGCTTGGCTTTGACTTCTCCGCGGTCAATACGGAACTTCCTGGTGAGGTTGAAGAATTCGCCGACAGAGAGATGTTTCGAGTAGGCGGCGCAACCGAGGCCTTGGGAATCATCTACTTCCTGTTCTTACTCCTTCTTATTGATTTTAAGTTTGTGCTGAGCATTAAGCTGGGCTCTAAAGTTTGCTTTGTGAAATGATAATGACTGTCTTTAGCAAATTTCGGAGTTGACTCTGTGATAAAAAAATCAAACGCCATTTTTCAGGGAGGACTCATGCTTCTTGTCACGCGATTTTGTTCCTAAAGTTTTACTTTCTTACGAAAATTAGACCTTTTTCCTCTTTGACTTACGTTTAAAATTTTAGAAATTTGGTTTTGCCGATTTGTAACAACTAACCAGCCAAAAGTCAGTCTATAATCTACAGCAGATATAAAAACTAGTAAAAACCCTAGAGGACAATCGTGACCAGAGTTATTTATGATCAGACAAACATGAAGTTGAAGAATGAAAAAGAGGTTAATATTTATATAGCACTCTACCAACTAGGTACTTCAATAAAATGGTAATGAATTTGAATACTTTTGGTCTGAATTTATGCATCAAAATATTTTTTAATCTATTAGTTGTTCGTAAATTGTAAAAAATATACCATCTATGTATATTTTTTTAAAAGATTATCGCCCCTGATCGCGCAAAGTCTTTTAATATGGTACACAAGAAGTATTTAGCAAAAAGTAGCCACGAATGGCTGCTTATTTCAAAGTTATTGATTTTTTTTTTTGTAAATAGGATTTCACAAAGAAAATAAATATTTCTCTTTGCTTAAACGATGCAAAGTCAGCAAGGAATGGCTATCTTTATTAAGAAGAAGTCGAAGGATCACAGCAATTGCAAATCTCGTGACTCAGAAGTTTTGATTATTTTCCAATTTCAAAGAACAGTGAAATTATCTTGGTGTACATTGCTGTCGTCGTCAGCTCAAAGTTTTATAGAATGACCAGATAAAAATTACAGGAAAAAAAATTAAATTAAATACAAAATATTTTAGATAGAAAATTTATTCCAACAGCTCCACGTATCCCATTATTTCTAAGTAATTAGTTTTTCAATAGGGACTTGACTTTGGATTTAATTTGTGAACGCACCCTTTCCCTAATCATCAAACTATCATTGTCAATTTAATCAGTAAACTCAAAATTTTCATCATGGTAAAGTACATGAACGAGCAACATTTGCAAATTATAAAAATTTTCTACTGAAATTCGGGGTCAGTGACCGCAGCTTTAAGAGCGAAAATTCTAGTTTTCGAGCTAGTAGACAGTAGATAACAAGTTTAGTGCAAAAATTTTAGTCTACATATTCCCTGTGTGATGTTGCCGTGTCGAAGTGTCGAAAATATCGCTTCCGCTCAGGCTTCGGATCCACATCAGTCAATTCCTCAAGACTGGGACAAGAATTGGGCACCGCTCAAACCACATTATGGCGTATTTTGCTTAAGGATCTTGGACACCTATACAAAATCAAGCTCACTTAAGAATTGAAGCCGATGGAACATTTAAAGCGACGTACGTTCTCCGATTGGGCTCTGGAGAAGATGCGCTAAGATGATGAACTTCATCGCAAAATCATCGTCAGTGGCGAAGCTTACTTTTTGGCTCAATGGGTTCGTCAATGAGCGAAATATGCGTTACTGGTCGAATGAAAATCCACAAGTGCTTTATAAATCAGCAGTTCATCCACAAAAAATAACTGGTTGGTGCGGTTGGCATGCCGGCCGCGTTATTGGACCATATTTTTTCGTCAACGATAACGATCGTCACGTAACAGTGAATACACGACATGTGGTTTCAACAGGATGATGTGATAAGCCACACATTACACGTTACAATCGATTTATTGAAGAGGAAGTTTGATGAGCGTGCTTTGTCAAGAAATGGGCGTCGATTGGCAGCCTCGCTCGTGCGATTTAACGCGTCTAGACTATTTCTATTTATTTATTTTTCGGTCCAACGAATCGACCGCTGGAAACGTGCCTGCAGTGGCCATATGAACGAAGTCGAGTTCCATTAAGAGAAGTTTTAATTGTTCTTCAAGCTGATAATGAAGTTTTTGAAATATCCCTAATGGTTTGCGTTTTATTTAAAAAAAAAAAGTTGTCAAGTCCTTATTGGACTCACATCCTTTAGTACATCATTCTAATGGTCTTTACTTTAAGTATTAACAACAAATCTGAATTTCGATATTCTTCAATAATTTCCGCTATTTTGCCAACATCAGAGGATGCACAATAAAAGCAATTTTATAATCTAAGCGCCAGCGTTTATTTTATGAGTCTTTATAACATTGGTGTACACTTTCATTTGACTCTGACCGTATGTCGTTGATCATTTTGATAGCTAGTGAAAAAAAATAGCTGGAAATACTATTAGTGCTATCGTCTTAGTTTTTAGGAGCATCTTCAACATCTTTCGCATGATTAAGAGACATCTGGTCTCTGAAATATCTAAAACCTATCCTCATTTTTAGTGATTTTTTCAGAGTAGTTTCTCAATTGCATCTTCAGCGATCGTCTTCAACATTGTCAAGCAATTCTTGTGGCTTCTTTTACAATGTGTAGCTCTTCTGGCTAAAGAATTATTGCGAAAGTCACCTTCTATTGTTCTCACTTTGTCAACTCGTCCGCAAACTGTAGTCCAGCCAGAACTCCAGCCCATGCGACATCTAGTCACTCAGACTCAAAAGTTGTTCGCATTTTCATTGCATGCCTTTAACATTGTACACGCGGAATCTAGGACTTCGAAAAATCTTAACGAACTCAGTTTTTCCGTATAGCCTTTTGAAAACTTTCAAGTGGCAATAGACTGACAAGCCAGCAGAAATCAGTCAGCAAAAGACAAGGGGGAGTTGAGTATCTCTCTCTGACTGATTTCTGATTCCCACTACTTGAGAGTCAAACTTGAACGAAATCTTTAAATCGACTCACAGTGGAACAAAAAGAAATGTCTTTTAGATTGAGAAGCTGTTAATATATCCACTTATCCACCGCAAGATGGTAAGCCACCACCCCGACATACAAAGAACGAAGAATTCCTTGTTGTAGGTGTTTCGTTTCGTTTTGACGTTCACTAAATCCATTTACAACCGGCTTAAGCCTGATTTAGATTCATCGCCCTTTGTGCGGCACAGACACGGCACGCTTTTGACGCTCCTCATTCATCCGACTGACGTCCGCCTAAGCCGCTGTCTCCGATTCATGGACATCAATAAAACTCCCATCAAATTCTTGTGCTCTAAGCCTCCCTGCAGCCTCAAGAGCTATCAAAACAAATCATCGTCATTGCCGTCAATCGCCACACCTCGTCCAGCAATGAAACAAAAAAATAACTTATAGCTTTCCGCCGTGCGACGGGATAAAATCGCCGTGACCACGGTCGACGGAATGAGACCTCGTTTTTATCACCACCAAAAAGATACACTGCGTGATTGGGGGAGAAGGTACGCGCAAATAAACGCACTGAGATACATAAATCCATGGAATGCGGTATTTAAACCCGGACTGGAGTGAAACAAAGCCAAGAGACTCTTTAATTGCTCCCCGGGGGGAATGTGCCCGGGGAACTCGTGGGTAATCTGAGCGGGATTAGCCGGACGTAAAGGCGTGTTGACAGATAACACGTGACAGATAAACGACATCCGCATCGTCTGGAGACTCGAAAAATGTCTGCTGTCTGTGCCTTTAAGTGTATGATCGAACCAGACAGGAGTTTTACGCCTTCATTTTGTATCAGGTGTGGTCGAGGAAAGATAAAGTCAGTCTGCAATGTCGAGCTGTATTCACAATTTTGGAGACCTTTAAGGCGACTGAAGAAAATCCGGTGGCAGCTCTGTGGACTACTCCTCTATCCCAATTATTCCAAAGGAAGCCGGCTTATAGACTCCAACGCTTGAAATTTCAAATCTTGTAGATTTTAGGAATCTTCGTATCACAGAGGCAAATGAAAGTAGTTGTCTAAAATCAGTCTAAAAATCAGCAGTTTTGTAGACTCCTCTGTAGATTAAGGCGGAAGCCTGAGAATACTAAATGATTGCCATACAAAGATTTAGCCTTCGGAGAAAACTAAAGAATTAACGAAGTCTCAGTTCATTCAGAAGCCTCTGTTTATTTATATAATTACCAGGCATGCGGTCTGTTCACTTCGAAACTTGACAGCCTCGATCTGAAAGACCAATCTTTAATTAATCTTACGTTCGCGATAATTTGATCTTTATAGTCGAGGTTCGATCTCCTTCGGAGAACGAGGCTCGGATTCAAGGAAAAGTCCAAAGGGAAAAATCGTAACTCCGAGGTGGCTAATAACACACTTTCTTTTGAAAAGAAACGT
Source organism: Syritta pipiens (assembly GCA_905187475.1). NCBI lineage: Eukaryota > Metazoa > Arthropoda > Insecta > Diptera > Syrphidae > Syritta > Syritta pipiens. The sequence goes on from LR994571.1 coordinate 71,216,597, forward strand.
AGTACAGTGAAACTTCTCTTTACGAGCATCCCTTTATAAGGGACACACCTCTAAAAAGACAATGTCTGTGGTCCCCGGCATTAGGAAAAGTATACATTTCAACCCCTTCTCAACAGACCCCCTTTATACCGGACAATTATAATGATGCCGAGATTGTCTGCTACAGACAAGTTTCACTGTACTTGGGCTACTTTGGAAATAAGTTTTCAATATTTTCCAGCGTTGTTTAAGCGCAAAACAACTTATTCCCGCGTAGGTATAATACTGACTCTCTGTCTAGAGTTCAAGCGTGCAAAAAGATACCACTAGATAGCCAACCCTTCATACTAACCCATGATCCAGCGAAATCCTATGACCATTGGTTTTAGTTACTGCTTTGAAAAGATCGCCTTGAATTTTCGTTTCAGGCTTTAGAATCAATTCATACACGAAAAGAATGTTTCCAAAAATTACGGCTCTTGCTCTTTTCTGTCTGTTATTTTTTTGGTTTTTGCTTAGTTACTGTCAAACCACAATTGTGCAGTTAGTCCAAAAATTCATTTTAGGGCAGACTCACTGGCATCAACAATCAACACATTATGGTTCCAACCAAAGCGACCAATTTGCTAAGTTAAAAGAACTCACGTTAAGACGATGACATTAAGGCTGAAGAGGTGCAGAAAGCCGATTCCTCCCTTTGCAAATTTTACACCAAAACTAAAGGCCATGTACTTTGGTCATCGGAGCTCGCGTCAAATGAGTTTATTTGTCTTCAAGTCCTCCTCCGCGTGATGCACACAATTTCAAGTCCGCCTTTCAATGACAACCGCCGCTAATTGAATCCAAATGCTGTGTTCCAAAACCCATCGCTGATAGAGCGGAACCAAAAAACAAACCATTACACATCTCCATCCATGCACAATAAAATTTTATGTTAACCACGAGCCTTTTTATTGGTCCACTTCAGATAACCAGTCGCTTCGTTGCAGGTCCACTTACCACCAACCGGCAGACACACTTACACGCCACAATTTGTACTCCAAACCAAACGTTTGGCTTATCTTGCCACTGAGCACACTAATTTAAGATAAAAATCATTGTTTATTGCAATCTAAAGATGTATCTCAATCTTGTTTTGATCGTGGCGTGCGACCAATGCTCACGTCATGCGATAAATTCACCCAAAAAAACGATGAGATCTTTATCGACGCGCCGAAAAGTATGCTGCGATTTCGCACTGAATGGCGATTCAGCCGGAAACTGCAGCGATCGCTTTGATTGATGACGCAATTACGACCTCGCGCGTCCGAGCGGGGCGGGGATTTACTCGTCGTGTGGTTGGGACAATGAAAGATGCGAGGGCAATTATTGGCCCCCGGTGCACTTATTCTGGAAGCTATCTGAAGCAGGTAATTCCGGAGAAGTTCTTTTGCCGGCTCGTTGCCGAGACTGTTGGCGTGTGGACGTTGAACTGGCGTTGATCGGAGTGCATCCGGAAAATCAAAGCGCGTTGCACAGGTGTTCGCATTTTAGTTGGTGTGTGCTCTATGCTTGGAATTTGTAGCGGAACATGGATTTATTTATTACACGGTTGCTATCGTTACACGCGGCGAGGCTGTTCTGGTGCTTGAGAGTTATGGGGGTTGAATGGGAGGCGAGTGGAGAGCCTGCGATGGCCATTTTTATGCACGTGCAGTTGTAAATGAATTCCCTTTTGTGGTTTTGTCTAAACATTTTTTTCAAGACATGGAGAGGTAGCACAATGATTTGTTGTGAGGATGGTCTATGATTCAATGTCTGGTGTGAAAAATCTGAGCCTTTCATGGAACTCATCAGATCATGGGCTAGAATGTGCCTCTTGAGAGTTTTGTTCATAATGAAAATCGAACTGTTAAAAAAGTGGAAATTTTATCAATAGATTAGTTTGAGGCTTTACTGCGGAGAAGCCCAAATTTCAAAATAAAAACAGAAAGTTGGATTGAGGAGTAAGGCGAAGTTAAAAAAAAAGGAAAATTAAGGTCGCAAAAACTGGTAAGATCGGGCATAGGAATAACAATAAGACAGCAGTCAAAAATTGCACACAGAGTAATTAAAATAGCTGTTGAGTAAAATTTATTTCGTGATAAATTCACGAAATGCATCCCCTCTCAAAAAGACAAAAAGGCTTTGTCGCAGCCTAACTTCACTAACACTCGAAGAGTGGAACTTCTGCTCCAAATAAGCGCCCTGTTTTGGTTTCCGTTGTGCAAATATTGAATGAATCTTACCCTTGCGGCGTTAATTGAGAGTCTACCATCGACATTTTTGCGAAATCTCTTTAGTAACTCGGTAAGTAGTTCAATTTCAGTAAAAATAAGCACATGAAGTGCAAATCATTCAGCTTCTACAATCTGAGTTGAGATTGAGGTTTTCTTGCAGCAGACAGAACAATATGATTGGGCCAGTCATTCCAGGTGCATACGATTGCTGAAATTCAAAATGGATCACACAAAAACTCGGAAGAGTTATCCACAATAGTGCACAAGTAGAGTAGGAAAACTAAGTTGAAAATGAAAACAAGTACCCCAATCGCGTAAGGTCTTCTTTGATTTAGCAGGAGAGCTGATTGGAGAAGCAGAGTTGTAAAAAAATTCAATCTTTTGGGAATGCATTCGCTGAATTCACCGAAAAAACTTTACAAATGAACTATAAATTAATGAACTTTAAATTCAATTGTTTTTAACAGATGATTTTAGCTTCAAAATTGAAATCGCCATTCACTTTGAAAATCTTCGATTGCACCAATCTTTTGGGCTAATCTATAGATTGAAATCAATTGAACACAAACCATAGAATTATGTTGCATTTCTTCAAAGCCACTTTAAAGTACCCATCACCCCCTTGAAGTCCGTTCACTTAATGTGAACCGCATTCACTTAAAGTAACAACGAGACTTCAGCGATTTTTTGCTGATGTCTTTTGGGAATTCAACTTTTTTTACTTGAAGTCTTTTAGATTTTAGTTTTTTTTTTTTTGAAAGTCACTCCCAAAAAATCTTTCTGAAAACTTATGTGTATGAAGTCTAAAAAGATTAAATTCGGATATCGTACTTGGCCCCTCTTGATGCAAGCTGCTGATCTCTGATCTGAAAAATCGACGTATGGATCGGGCAACAAAATTTAAAAGGTTGTAGACAATTTAGAAAAAAAAATTCCCATAATTTCTGACTCACCAAAATCAGCATCTCAGTTTAGAGTTAAATTTCATCTTTCATCATCATCTTTAAATTAAAAGATTTATTTTTTACATCTCTGGAAACAAGACAATCAGCAGCAGTGATCCAACCTCCGATTATGTAAAATCTTTGATTTAGGACGAAAGGATTGGAATCAATGCAAGCGTGATAAAAAGCTCAATCCCTGATCACGTAAGTTCGTTGTAGATTCGAGACGATAGTGGATTTGAAAAAACGCACGATCATCGTTGATTTCGGATAAAAAAGAGTTGGAAAGAAGGCGATCGTCGCAATAATCGCAAAAGAAAAGTTGTAAAAAAATGCATTTTTTGGGAATGAATCCTTAGAACTTGAAATCAGTTTTATTTTTTCCAATGCAATCAAAACCAAAATAAGATTGGGATGAAAAAAAAAAATAAAGTAACCATTCTTTTCACGTCATTGACTTAAATTAAGTCACCATTCTTTTCACGTCATTGACTTATAATTCTAATAATAATTTCTTAAATCGTAGTGACTCTTACCAAAAAAATTTCAAAACATTTCAAGTTTAAAGATTTAAGTTTTTTTTACAATTCTGTCAGTAAGGTACCAATCCTTTTATTGAAGTTTTGTCTTATTTTTATTTTGACGGCTTTTTATTTAGCAAAGTCCCAGCAGTCTCAACATTTGAACAATAGAACAGAAGCAACTTCAAAAAAAAATAACCCCTTGCTTTATGAATCGAACAAATACTTTAGAACAAAACTTTTCTTATCCGTTTTGACCAGTTGACAGTTCCATAATAACGCAAAAAGAAAAACATCGTGTAAAAACAATCACCTGTTTAATACAGGCCAGAATAAGACATCATGTGCCTGATAGAAGTTTCTCATTTTAGGCACAGATTTATCATCACGTTGTTTTTAGGCTTTACGTCTGATGTAATCCATGAAGTCTTTACGTCTAATGAAATCCATGAAGTTTAATTTCAGTAGTATCTGGGTCATTAACCCTTTCATGACCACGTCCAATTCCAGCCGCAGGGAAAGTATTTTTTTTATTTTCGATTCGTCAAAAACGAAGTAAAAGATTCCGAATATTCCTTTCGCACTAGGAGACATCTGATGCTGACTTAAATCGCCTCAAATTGGGTTTTGGAATAACATTACCACAGTTTTACTGTAATTACGCCAGAATTCAAGTTGTCAGTACATGAAATTGTTGTAAGGATTAATGGTTGCTATGTGCAGAATAATGGATCCGAGCACTTTTGATCACTGGCCCAAAAAAAAAAAAATCGGACGCGCACGATTTTCGGTGATCTTTGTTGCAGCTCTTACCTTGCGCCTTGTGAGCGAAAAAAATTTAATCGAACGCCTAAAAACTTACATTAAACGACGTTTTTGGAGTTTCATTTCTCTACACGTGTGAATTTGGTCGAAATTTGAAAAAAAAAACCATTGTGTGGTCGTTTAGACATTTAAAAATTTTACCGTGTCTTATATTAGACCTCTCTGCATATCTTAGCATCATCTTAGCGACAAAATGGAGATTTTACAGGAGACGATTTTTTTTGTTTTTTGTCTAAGCTAAAAAATTGTAAATTTCGCTAACCATAAATTTGATTCTCTCTGTTACGTTTAACTGGAATGCTATATACATCGGCTAGACTGGAACTATTTTTGAGCCAAATGTTGTCCTTGTAGCTCCAATAACTTAGGAATGGTGGAACTTTTAGTGCTGAAAAAACCGGACGGCGTACGGCGGACGGACAGACATATTATTTTTTGCATATATACACTCTACAACCCGCCAAAGACAAACTGTGAAAACTTGAGGGGGTGTTGATTTTTTTTTCTGTTACAATTACATAGGTTTATTATAGAATGCAGAAAGATGCGGAGTCGAATAAACTATCGCACTGCATCATTAACTTATTCTTGCTAAAAATGTGTCTTACGATAATTTGGCAGTTAGGGCGCAACATATGACGGCTGATTTCTCTATCTGAGTTTTCTTTGAATAGTCGCCAAGTAGATCTAGTAGTATAGATCTTTCGTGGGTACTCAAGTTTAAATTACTACGTCTGTTTTAAATCAGAAGAAATAATTTATTGGAGACAAAGTTGAAAGGACTTTTCTTTGGGCCCACCTTCCAAAAAAATTTGAACATGGAAAAAATAATTATTTTATGAGAAAAGCAATGAAAGTTTATTGCTATTTTTAAATGGCAATCGTGGTGGACGTTAAGTAAAGACGAACCATTAAGTTTTATGTCCTCTTAACAACAAAAAGTGTTTTTAAGACGAGAAAATAAGGTTTAATAAGTGCTTAGGCACTTTTAGACTTTTTAGATTATACTGCCTCCGTTTCTTAAATGTCGTTTGCTGCCAGAAGGACTATAATTCACAAGTACAGCTCTAAATCCTTCCACCTCTATATACAATACCTCAGCCACGAACCTACTTCCCTTGACAAGAAGTAACATCCAGGCCACAAGCAACGCGCGGAACTGAACAAGTGCGCCACGGCCTCGTGATTGCTTTGCTTCTCTGTCCGTCACGATACGACGGACACAAGCTCTTCCACCCACCACTGCGTCTATTAAACTGCGCTCAATGTGAAAACAATCGTATCTCACATATATCTAATCAGTTTGAAGTTCACTCAGAACAGACGCATGCACCAAAAAAAAAACCTCTTGTGATTGCGTAAGTCACGTTTTTGTCATTTTTTTTCTTCTGAAGCTGGATTTGACGCACTCATAAACGCCGCCGTAATGCCAAAGTTGTAAAATCTCAGTGCGAAGTGTTGAGATATCCCACCCCACACAAACACACAAAATTAGATACGAATGTATCGCGTGGGCAAAGAGAAACTTTTCTAACTGCACATTGGCGCTGTAGTTCGAATTGCAGAGATACAAGTGCACCGCGTATTGAAATTTATTGCGCGCAATTTGATTTTCGCAACGCGCCGATGGCGAGGCGTACGGTGAGACGGCTGAGCGGGTGATACGTAAAAATTCAACTAAATACGTTCCGATAGCAATAAATCGGGTCGTGTTTAGCGGTGTAATTAATCGCGTTACACTTAATTTTTTAGTGGAAAACATGTTTATGAAAAGCGCAATGCGTGGAGGTAATTTGTGGGGAAGGAGGGACTAGCGGTTTGGGCAGTTTCGAGGTGACTTTGGGGTAGTAGATTGAAATTCAATCGCCTTCGATTCGCTCTGTTGGATCGACGTGCGGTTTGACTGTAATTTCGTTGCTGTAATTGGGGTTTAGTGATGTCAGGATTGAATTAGACAGGACAGCGGGAGGGTAAAATGGCGCCTCAGATGGCGTATCTGTGGGCCAGTGTTATGGTCCAACCCATAATACTAGTCCTACCCATGTAACTAGTACACGGATACGGCGGCAGACAGTCTAGTCTAGATGGAGATAGATAAAATGTAATGCTTGATAACTGAGCTTACCGGGAACGGTTTTGACGTAAGAGACGGATGTAAGATTAGTTGCAGGACATAGAAGAGGAAAACGAGAATTCTACAAAATGCTTGGTTATTAGCAAAACAAAAACAAAATTATTCTCATCAACACCCTAAAGAAAACATTATTTCAGTGCTAATCTATCGTCTTCATTTTTCTTTTGCTGGCACTACAGTTCACGATGGACCTGGGTCAATTCGATTAGCACGCTTAAAGAAATTTCGTGAAAAGTATTTCTCAAACATTTCTCACCAGATTTTGGCTCCGTGGACGTCAGAGGTTAGCCAGTCCATGGCATTAGTATTATAAAGCTCGAACCACAGTTTGTTAAGTCAATTTGTATGCCCCGACGGATTGTCCATTTGGAGTACCAGCTATTCAGTATTGCAACCAAAATGGTACTAAATACTCTTGAACAACTCGGATACGGTGCACAACTTCTAACTATCAATTCTGTTAATGTTAAAGGCAGTGCAAGGTTTTCAAGTGATGGAAAAGAGCCTTAAAATGTAAGACCCTCCAATTGCCCCGTATGCCATCAAACTCATTTAAATTTAGCATGTAACTTCTATCCCATAGAAAAGAACCCGCACCAGAGCGTTCCTAAAAAGAAAAATGGTCAATTGCAAGATTCACTTCATGCTGATTTTCTACCAACCTCTTTCCGCTTTTGCCACCGTCTTTTTTTCTAGAAAGTCCCCATGCAAAAGTGCTAACCCAAAGTTATGCATCCACAACTCCGTGAAGAAAAAACAAAAACAAATGTCAATTAATCGCAAGTGAAACTCCATGCTCACCCGCAGATGGATTACAGCCTCGAATGCGCATGCAACCCCAGAATAATCACGATTAACACGTAACTCCAACACCACTCACTGCCTCACGTCACGGCGGCTCCTCAATGAGTTTTTAATTATCGTGTTGAATGCAAGCGCGCTTGCCACACCACTCGATCTCCACGCCCCGCAGTTTTCTACTTAAGCGCCTTCTTTTTTTTTGTTTTTATTCATTACCTCGATGGCCTTGAAGCTGAAGAAGATCACCCAACCGACGAACTCTTCTCCTCAATCCAATTACAACCGACAATGACAGACCACAGAAAGATGGCAAAATTTGAATTCGAAAACCACGCCACTCGACATTAATTTGACATAATCGCATAAATTCAAAATTATTCGAATAATTTTCTTTCGAAGGCATCAAATCCGCCACAATTGGCGTTGGTAATTCCACGCGATCCATCGGAGTTGGAGATGGCGTCGAAGCGAAATCTTGCGTGCATATTCATGCGTGAATCACAAACAATGAGAATCGGATCGGCATTACCGATGATCGTGAAGAAAAAACCAAGACGCCCCGAACAAAAAACAAAATCAGTTCATAATCAGTTCACCTTGAGCGGAATGCTGCGCTCTGTGCATCTGTCAGATATCCACAGACGGTCGACGTGTAGTTGGCCATGATGATCAGTTGAATGATCACACAGCAATATTGCGATCAAAAATCCAAATCAGATGATAATCGGGGTAATTTATTACGTTCCTTGGGTGGAATGCGCGGTGGTGCTGGGATATTTCTGGAATGCAAATCACTGGGATAAAAATAGACGCGTTCGCTGGGTAAACGTGATTCCTGCTGACCTTACTGGCCGATCGGAGAAACCGGATGGGAATGCCTGAAGTTGAGGATAATTAAGGTCTATGCTGTACATTGGTTCAAGGTGACGGGCGCTGGGTTCAGGGGAATCCCAAGAATGTTGGCGAATTCCTCAGCGCCTCTTAGAAAAATATGGGGCATTGTTCTTTTTTTTTTGTCTTAGACATAGAAGTTTCTGGTATTTGATTTCTGTATCCGGTGAGGTTTGTAATGAAGCTTTAAGGAAAAACGGACTCGTATGGTTTATATTTGGCCAGATCCAATCAGAGATCAAGAGCTGATCGTCATGGAAGATACTAATGGATTGAACAGATCAGCGCCTACTACTTTGAGACGGAAGAAGCTCTGCAAGGGTTTGTCACAGACACGCATATGTACGTAGGAGATGTAAACGTGTTTGTTTGTTTGAATAAACTTTTGTTACACGTCAAATCGAAAAGAATAAAAACTACACCTTGGAACGTTTCAGTACGTAATGAAGACCTATGAACAGTTTTTTTTTTCTATTTCCTTGATAGGATTTAAATCTGAGAGTTCTCGTTACTTTGTTCTAATAAAATTACTGATACCCAACTTGCTTAGCGCGCTGTATATACACTTCAGTCCAATTTAAGTATGCTAGTTTTATTAGAAATCTTTGTAGACCGGCTTCAAAACACAAGTACAGCACTTCAAACGAACCCAAACAACACAAATTGGCGTAAAATCGAGAGTTGGTCAACAACTGTGATCAACTCAAAGTATGAAAATCTAAAATCCAGAAGTTATCTTACTTTCAGTTTTTAAGTTTTGAACATAGACACAAAAAATGCTGTTGTTTAAAATTAAGATTTTCCACTGAAGTAAAGAAAATGGAAAGAAAAAAACAACAGGCACCAAAGATTGCATATTCAGCAGAAAAGAAGACTAGCTATTGAAGAACGCGCTAAAAAAAATAATTCAATAATAGAAAATAAAAAAAACTAATGATTCTACTGATCGCGAACAAGATTAGGCATGTGAGAGAATTACGAATGCATTTAATGTTGCACCATTAGGCAAATAAGACTCCTCTTTAGATTTACTTGTGTTTATCATTAGTCCTGTCTTCTTGTTTCCTAGGAACAAATTTAAAAGTCCCATCATTGTGGTCCATTTTAAGTGACGAAAACGATAAAAACGCAGCTATCCCATTTGTTGAAGACAATGTGCTCCAGTATATTGTATTCGCGCCTTGGGCAACTAATATTCTTTGTCCATGCTACTCGATGCTACCCAGCAGTAATAAGCACGAACTATTTTGTATCCTGTTTTGCCAAATTGTTATTGAGTTGGACACTGATATTTTTTTTTTTTTAATGTGAAATTGTTTTGACTAAGGAATTCCAAAACAAACAAGTAGTTACGATAAAGAACAAATACCAATACAGCAATATCCTGACTTTCCTCACTTAACTTCTGCTATTTACATAATTTACATTTGAATGATGAGTCTGAGATCAAATTAAGTTCACTGATCCATCTCGTTAAATCGTTTCAGATTCTGGAAAAATTCGAGTTCGTTAATCAATTTGAGTTCGTTGACTAATTCCAGAGAATCGCCAGCGTCCTAATTTGAGAGTATTGATGAATTGACAGGCTTATTTCAATAAGTTGATAAGTTAGATTGTCTCAAAAATTAAGGTTTTGGTTGCATTCCACTTGGGAATGCAGCAGCTCATAACGCTCTCACTTATGCACTTATATACAAACAAAAAATTGCATTATACAGTAAACGCTCGACAATACAAACCCCTATATTTACAAAGCCTCTTTAAATAGAAGCGTTTCACAGTCCCCTGAAAAAACTTCTGTAAATCGAAGAAAACATATGCAATTTGGTTCCCCCGTTAATACAAATTTATTTTTGTGCAAAACAACATGAGAACCTCTATGATTCGAAAATGATCCCTGGTTTACCTCTGTAATTCGAAGTCAAGTTTAATTCTTTTTCTTTAGCAACCGCTGAAATGCATTCGTGACGAAAACAAACATTTTTTTTCTGAAACCTCCGTAATTCGAAAACCTCTGTAACTCGAAGTTTTTTTCTGGTCTCATGAAATTGGAATTATCGAGAATTTACTGTATTAAAAATATTAAGCAGTTCAAATGCATATTACTCTTATTTGTGGATTTATTTAAATCCTTGCAGCCTAATTTCTCAACTATTTTGTTTTTGTGGCTTATCATGTTATTGCAATAAGCTCTTTAGTTCAAGAATACGAGTTCAGTCTGAAAATTAAGGAACGAAATTTTCAACAACTTATACCCGCCGTAGTTTTTAAAAACAGCCACCGGTTGCACTGTGGTGTTAAGAAATTCAAGGATGAATGTAGGATCTTCCTTTAACAAAAAAAAAAGCCTTAAGTTAGTAGTGACTCCAGAAATGTTCCACTATGTTGTTGTGTCGTACTTTTGCTTCGGAATTATTTAGCTTGGAGTTATATTTAGCTCAGACTTCCTAGGCTGATAATCGTCTGAAGACAGCATATAATGTTCGTTTTAGTTTTTGGCACGAGTTAAAACTATAACCTTTAGAACAAAAATGATCTCATGTGCTCTTAAAAGATCGATGCAAAGATTATGAATTGATATTTCTTGGTCCGTACCCGAACCCACTCAACCGCCACGCCCACTTGAGTTAATTTGCCCACATGCGACTGCAGCTTAAACCGCCTTTAACGTCTTTCAGAGCGATTGCGATTCTGATCTCATGCCAATTGAGGTAGCTCAACACACTGAACCAAAAACCCGACCGCAGTATTGCCTTTCCAGACCGCAAATAACAACCCCCGTATCCAAGACGAAATCATTTATGCAACTCTACACGGTTGCATTTCAATGCATATTCATCCTCGATGCCTTTCACTTTACTCTAATTTTCAAGAAAAAAACTGACAAATAGCCACAACGATGTGTCAAAATTGAATTCGTTTAGTGTCTAAATATTGAGCTGTCATCAAGATGTCATTTTGAAATCCCTCCATGCTACTGACATTGACAACCACTGTTGGCCAGTTGTCAATAAAATTATTCCATTTCCAATACAATTTCACACTTTCGAATTAATTAGCATGACATTATCGCATCGTACAGCATCGTGTTTCAGGCCTTTCATTTTGGCTCGCTAAGCTACCATGTTACATTTGTTTAAAATTTGGTCTAAAAGCCCACATGTGTGTTTTCATTTGTTTTGTTTTTCTGTTCGTCTATGCAATCTGTGATATGAATTGGCTTTTAATTGTAATTCATGCTGAGTTGCTGGTGATTTTTGGAATTGTTGTTTTAGGTTCATCAGTTTGTATCTTTCAGTTGTGGTATTCGGATGTGCGAGATCTCAAATTGTTTGCAAGCAAAATCGAAAGTGATTATCGACGTGATTTTGTGCGGTTTTTTGGTTTGTGTTTAATTGACGAGGAGAAATTTTTCGCAATTGGCGAAAATGTTTAAAAATTTCGTATCGAGAATTCGTAGTTTAAAAAATACACGTTCTCAGTTCCAAGTGAGCAAGTTTAAGGCGAAAAATTTAGGCGGACGGTTAAGAAGGATTTTTCAATTGAAAAGAAAGCGCGTGGCGTTGAAACGGGAGGAAGTGAAAAATTAAAGGATATATAGAGTTTATCGATGTGTTGCATTCCGAAGGAGGTTGTAGTCAGAATGTTACTCATACCAGTCACGGGGGTGCAGAAGAAGGCGAAGAAGTATCGGAAGACTATTTTTGCAACAGGTAAGATTATCGGTAGTAGGGCGAAATCAAGGAGGGGGCACCATCTTCCTTAGCCGATCAGTTCCCAAACTTTTGTTTCTCGTCTTTTCTTTCAACCTGTGAAACTGATGTATGTAAATACTTTATAAATTACATCTCTCTCATTGTTTCAATAATAGTTTTTCGAATATTTAGTTAGATTTAGTTAGACAGTTGTGATCTTTATTCAATATCCATTTCGGCTAAAGCCGTCAGTCGACAAAAAGAAAAAGGGTCGTTAAAATGTTCATGTTATATTTTTAGGGTTTCGTTCCAAAGGAATAACGAAACCCTTATGGAATCACTTCGGTGTCTGTCTGTCTGTCTGTCTGTCTGTCTGTCTGTCTGTCTGTCTGTCTGTCTGTCGCCTTTTACATACTTGACTATAACTTATAAGTCCTTTATAGTTAAGAGATGAAATTTGGACTGAAGATGTATCTAGGCAACCCAAAAATAAATCATGCACCCGTTTTGGAATTAGTCGCAGATTAAAGAAAAAGTTAGTACTAATACTAACGCCCGAAAAAACTTGTACTAACTTTGGTGGTCGATATGGGTGTCATTGGAAAGGGGGCGGTGCCCTGATTATGAAAATGTCTGTCTGTCTGTCATTAGGCCTTAACCTCGGTAATTGGCGAACCACTAAGAATTTAGAAATAAAACTTTGCTAAAAGACGTATTTCACTTGCCCAAAGAAAGTGCAGGAAAAAAATTCTAAGAAAATTTTTTACTAGCGAAAAGCTTAGTACCAATACTAATTTTGAAAAATAAATTTCTTTTACTAGTTCCTTGATATGGGTATCGTTGAAAAGAGGGTGATAGGTAGATCAAAAAGTTGTACTACAGTAATCATCTCACTCTTATTGGTAAGAAGTTATTAGCCAACAAATTGCCGAAAACTGACTTGTGTACCGTGTCCCCCACCTTACTTTCTAGAATATTTGACCAAAAAATCTGAAAAAAATTGGAGTTATGGGGCAACTCATCGCAATAGCCCAAAATTATCCGAAAATCGTGTGTGATTTTTTATTTGTACTGAAATAAATTAATTACTAACTTTTTTTGAAAAAAATTTGACGGCAATATATTAAGTGAGGTACCATCGGATAGGTCTTGCAAAATGAAATAGAGTTTTCATTTTGAACTTTTCATTTGGAACTTACATTTTCGAGATATTAAGCTTCAAAGTCGAAAAAAAGGCGTCGCCCCCCCTCGCATTTCCACACCCATTGGTCTAAAAATCTGAAAAAAATCTAGAATGTAGATCTTGATGTAATCTTTGTGTTAAAATTGGTTTGAGCACTCTGGCTTTAATAGTTTTCGAGATATTGGCCAAAAACCGAAAAACAACAACATTCGAATTTTGAAGATCCAAAAACGCCATTTTGTAGATCTCGGTGAAAGAACAATAAAATATTACGCAAATAAAAATATTTTCATACAATTTTTCGAGATATTAACGATTTAAATCGAATCAGTTATCGCAAAAAACGATGAACTGACGGCAGTTTCAGTGTCGCTTGCGGCATTTCATCCCCTTACTTCCTTAAAGCAATTTTCACACGGCTGGCGCGATCAGCAAATGGGAAAGGATTTTCTTTTGTTCAGTTTCGTTCGAAATGAAAAGAAGAATTTTAGTGAATGAACAGTGAATTGAGTTTAATTTGATTTGACTATGTTAGTTTTATTGATTTCTTAGACTTATATTAAGTCTAAACTACTAATCTGTTTGCGAACGAAACCCTCAGCGGGTGAGTAAAACTCACACTTGACCGGTTTTTTTTATTTTTATTTCGATAAATCCTGGGAAAAAATCACATCTAAGCGGGTTCCCCGTCCGCCCAAAACTACATCTCCCACTGGCTGCTTAATTTTCATAAGCTCCTTTTGATTTTGATTCATTTAAAATATCCTTCCTCTAAGCTATCGTTAGACACCTCTTTAAATTGCGCCTCCAGATACAAAACCCGTTCAAATCATAGCACCCATATCCTTTTGAATCTCCTTTGGACTCATTTAGCCACTGTCTTTCATCCTCAACTGCCTGCGCTCTAATTAAACCACTCAAATCAAGTTCCATTATCCCACTGCTTTTGTGCTAGTCATGGTAAGCTAGATCTCACTGCTTCTTGCACCCACAAAAAGTCCACTTAGACACTTCGACGTCATGCATTTCATTTGACAGACAAGGCGTCAAAAAAAGATCACTGGCTCCTCACCCACTGCAACTCCTCAAATCGATTGACAAATAGGCCAAGTCACTGATCCATGACACGGCTAAAACCTCAACCCATATGCCTCCTCATACCTCGTCGTTCAATAAAATTCTGACCCATTTCATGGAAATAATCCATGCTCCAATGACTGATTCTCCAACCGGATGGCTCGTCCGATTGCAATTCACATCACAGATGGTCAATAGAATCCAACACGCCACCATATGACCAACAAGGAACATAACGATGAAGAAATTATTTCTTTGACGCTTCGAGGTTTGAAAGCACGCACCCACCCACCACTTCCCAGACTTGTTCTGAGTGCGCCATTCGACGGGAGTTATGGCGAAATTTCTATGTCGACCGGATGAATACACCCATAATCGGGAGGAATAAGGTAAAGAAAAAAAAAAAAGTTGGCCACAAATCCTAAAGATCTATTCAGAGTTAGATCTCGACCCGGTGGGATTCACGGTCTGAGGTCTCTTCTAAGACGACACACATGGCACGTGCGCTTGTGCACTCAAGCAATATTCACTCACAAACACACACAATCGCTTTGTGCGCTCCTTTATAGGCCATTTCCGATAATTTGCAATATTTTTTTTGAGGTAATAGCCATTGTTGATGGTCCGGGCAAAGAGGACGTGGCACATTGAAGGGATAAACGTTATCTAGTTTGTTACACTCGTATTGAGTGAAATTTAGCTCAGTAGATAGTTTGTTGCACGCTGAGTGTAGGTTTTGTACAGAATTCAACAGGGTGGCGCAGGATATGGTTTACAATTTCATTTTTTTTTTATTAAAAATTACGTTTTTTAAGACCGTAACATTTTGCGTTTCAAAAATAGATAGCAAGTAACTTGCAAGTAAAATTTTTAACTTCTTCGAACATTTTGAACATTTGGTACAATTAGACCAAAGCTAGGCCCATTGTGCTGCCAACCAGGTTCTGAGCAAAATAAGTAAAAGTTTTTAAAGTAAAAATCAATTAAACAGTTTTCATTTGAGAAAAACATTTCGGTAGGAGAAAATCTGGTGATATCAACAGAATGACAGAGTGCACCAAAAATTGAAATTACCAAAAATTGAAGGCAATAAAATAGTTAAATACAAGTCAAATGACCATTTGCTACAGAAAAAGAAGGACTGCTAACAGCTTCAAGTGGATCCACTCCCAACCATGAACTTTGGAGGTACAGTTCTCGGCTAAGCACAGTACTTCATACAACCTATAAAAATGTTCCAACTTTCTAAATACAGTAGGCTCTCGATAATTCAAATTTCATGAGATCAGGAAAAAACTTCGAATTGCTGAGGTTTTCGAATTACGTAAGTTTTAGGATAAAAATATTGCTCACTTTCAACTTGATTTTGAACTAAAGAGGTAGAGAAGTTTTTTTCAGGGAACTGACAGAATGTTTCTATTTACAAAGGTTTTTGAATTATAGAGGTTCGAATTATCGATAGTTTACTGTATAACTTAGTTTAAGCAATATTGTATGAACCAAGCAGAAATCAAACAGATAAGAAAACTCTCCGCAAAACTTCTCATGCATTCTGCTTGGACATCTATGGACCCTATCAGCCTAACAACAAACTATGTTCCTTGGGTACATCATGAGTGCACAAACAACTCATTTATGCTCCTTTTGACAGCTCATACTTATGCTTTCGACAACTTAGATGCTCACAGGCGAGAAAATATAATTAAGTCCTTGTCACAGAAAAGTAAGGACGCAAATTATCTATTTATTCACTCCTATGACGATGGTCGAGAGAGGATATCGACTCGAGTCGAAAAAAAACTACATTCTGAAATACGATCGACCAAGAGCAGATGTAGCAGATTATTTTCGAGTGACTTCACGGCTGATTTTGACGTTAATTAAACTTAGACAAGGATGTTGTATATTAAAATAAAAAACGACTATTAGTGAGTGACAAATAATGGAAAAAAAGATTCTTCTTATAAATATGAGACGGTCTTGCAGCTAAAACGGTTGGGTTAGTGCAATCCCAGATTGTGCTTCTTTAAGCGCCACATTATCCTTACCGCCCATATCATACTTACTTATAAATATGAAATTTCTGAGAGCCACAGTTTAAAAACCTTGAGGCAACTATCGATTCATGTTACTTTTAATGACTTTCTTTTTAATTTTGTACTGAAGGCGATCTTGGACAGAGCCTTAAATTTGAAAAGAATATCATTTTATGCCAGCGTGTGCTTTAGTTTTGTCGTGGTGACTTGTGTTTAGTGATTTTTTATAACTTTGTTCGTACAGAAAACAGTTAGCTTAGTAAAGTTAAAAAAATAAAGAAAACAAATTTCAGCTTCCTAACATCTTTCAGTCTCATTAGAGTGCTGTAGTTTTGTCCGATACTGTATATTCAAAAAACATATATTTCGAATTTTGTTTTTACATACAACAATCTTCAATCGTTTTTAGAAGAAAGGAATAGGTGTTCTATTCTATTTTTCAGTTGCAAAATGCGAGTCATTCTTTAAATTCCTTACTTGGCATACACGTTTTTTTTAAAGAAGAACATTTTATTTAAATAGCAATTTTTTCAGATTTTTCAGATTTTAGGCTAGGTTAGGTTGTGTGGTGCGCAAGACAGGCAAGCACTTAGGCCAGACGAGGCCCATTGTGATACTACATGGAGCGGATGCAAATCATCCCACTACTGCAGAAACCAGTTGGAGCTATTGATTTAGCTGAGGATACGACTCATGCTGGTGTCAGCTAGTTCGCCGAGATTATTGAGAAAGTAGTGACTAAGATGCCTCTTTTTACTGTTCGCCAGAACGCTGCAGGTCCATAAAAATTGGAGCGCGGTTTCTTCCTCTTCTTCGTCTCTACAGCTTCTGGAGAAGTCGCGTGGCATGTTTGCCAAAAGTAGAGTGAACTGGGCACAATGACACGGATGAGGTTCCTAACTTGAATTCTGTTAGAGAGTTCAGGATCTAGCGTTCAGGTGACGCGGCATGTAGTGCCATTCGACCGCCTAAGGTTGGTTGTCGCGATGGCTTTAGTTTTGATATAGAGAAGTGCGGTAGCAAGAGGTACGCAGAGACCAATCTTATTCAATCGGATGGTTTCACTGGTTCTGCGTTTGGCAACATCATCGGCCAGGCAGTTCCTCGAAATGTCACAGTATCCCGGCACCCACATAAGGTGAATATTAAACTGCTCTGCCAAACAACAATCCATCCAACAAACCATCAACTTTCTCCTTGTCGACTTCCAGTCGATCAACATTTTGCACTCAAGATCACATGTATCCGATCGTTAATCGGCAACGAGAAACGCGATTTTGAGCTCAAATCATTCAAAATGAATTACAAGAATAAGGGTTGCTCTCAGTCGAACGATTTGCTGTCGATGTCGATCCATTTCGTCGTAGATTATTGTAGCTTGGCTTGTTGGGTGTGAAGGGGCAAAATTTGCGAATATTTTAAATCTTGTTTGATGTCACTTCAATTAAAGTTAATTTTTATGTTGTGATCCAACCAAATATGAATTTTGCCATTTTAATATGGAAGCTCACCCCAATTACTTTTTTTAGATTGCTAATATTTTTCCTGTTCAATCCATAAAATTCATGTTATGTAATTGCGTTTAAAAAACATGTCGAAGAGTAAATCTATATTGTTTAAAATTGTTCAAGCGATCAATTCTTTTACATTCATTAAACAAACTTGAGTCCGATATTCCATTCTACAACTTCTGGAGAAGAAATGCTATGAATTCATCTAAAAACTTTTCCGTGAAATAAAAAATAATATCGAATCAAGATATGTAATTAAACTAAGAAAAGTGCAGTGCCAGCAGACAAACCTACTACCTCCATTACTCTGGTCAAGAAAGTTAAATTCCCTCAAGCAAACCCTTGATTAGGGATTGATATATAAATTAATGAAATAAGAAGTTTCCCTGGGCCACTTGTACTGGTACCCTTCTTTTTTGATCTAGTATTTGAATGCTGTCTTAATTGAGAATAGGTCAAAAGTAAAACACCGCCAACATTAACATCCAAACCTCATCTTGGTTGTTTTCCGTGTTATCTAGATGTGAATTCTCTACAATCACTAAATGGAAATTAGATTTGCTTCGTAACACCAATCCAACATTACCATTGCAGTAAAACTTAAACCACAATCGCAGACAAACCTCGACCAACTGCTAACAAATTCGTCGTTATTAGATCTTCGAATCCCCACAAAGCAATATTCTAAAGCACCTTATGCAAAAATTCAATAACCGTCAACATTTACCAGGCATTAGTGAAATTTGCATCCGATAACCGACTATACGGCATTTCAGACGCCCACACGCGCAAGAGGAATCTATTTCGCTGACGTGTTCCAGGGGTTGACCGCCATTCAGAAGATCACCGGCCGGAACACAGCCATCTCCTCAAGTGGTTTTCTCTTTGGCCCGTGACTACGTCTTTCCTTCTCCAGATGAAAAAAAAAACCTTAATTCTTGCATTTTATTGCACCTGATCAGTAATAGAAATATGAAATTCGTAGCCAATGGATGAAGTGGCGAACCGTACCAAACGTGGAGGTTGTGCCATGACAAATGCTGCCGGGACGAGTGGAACCTGGTGAGGTTGGCTAATGGATTGCAGACTCGTCACTCGCCAGTTTGCCAGTCTCCAGTCGCAGACGAAGAAACGTTTCTGGATGATGACACATAAATCTCTGAGGATTACGATTGCCTCACACACATGTGTCAAGGTCTTGGATGTCGGCCCATTCGTTTATGAGGAGCGTGTTTGAAAGTTGCTTTGTTGTTGCGTTTGGATTTTTGGTTTATGTTAATGTCGCATAAATTTATGGAGCAACCATTGAGACATTTTGACTTTGTTTTCTTTTCTTTTTTTGACTATTTGGAGTTTGATTTGCATAGTTGTCGTGCGAATGAGATTCAAAAGAGGGTTTATGGGTTTTGTTTAGTGACATTGCTTCAATACCACACCCCAATCTTCTGGGGGATGGCAGTCTTTTGCACGTCTGAATTGATCCAGCTGTCTTAGCTTATGATCTGGCTTTGAAGTGTGTTTTCTGTTGACTCAATTTCCCATCGTAGTGGGGGATTCTGTGATCATATAGACTATTACGAATGCTCTTAAAGCAGAACTCAGCTTGACGCTATTAGGACACTATCAGTTTTATGTAACATGCAAACAGGCCTACCGTAGAAAGCCAAATCCTATTTAAGAGATCGCCGAATAGACGGATAGAGTCCACAGCAGGTTGAGCAACTTCTTTGCAAGTTTATTTCCCGCCTTAAAGTAGGGCTTTATCGCTATTGAATTTAAACTTAGAGAGTTTGTACTTGCGAAAAAAGCTAGGCTCTGGCCCTCAATGGGCTGTTACCCCACCCAATGTATGTATGTAGTAACTGGTCATCTCCACAAGAGCCCATTTGTACCCAAAACACGAAAAAGTTCGGTAACAAATTCTCGGTAGATGACTCTGAAATGAAATATCTCTTAAAATATGAATTACATTTGATAATACTACAGCTTGTGACATCTTAATCTTTGTTAAAAGACATTATTTAAATGGTGGAAAGTTATTCACGTTGGAAAATAAGTGCAAGTTCGGAACATTATCGTTGTATTGAACTTATGATAAAAAAGCTAAAAACCGTTGTAGGCTGCTGAAAAATCTTGTGAATTTTACGGAGACGATGCTCAAATATAAAAAAAACAGCAGTGACAAGCAGACTTGCTCGTTTTCTATCTAATTGTAAGAATTTTAATGTTAAAGCTGCGCCTCGCTCGCTCAATGAAAAAGTCGATGAAACCATGGAAACAAATTGGGCAAGACCTGCACAGAAACATTGTGGACGTTGCAGGGGAACTAGGCACATATAACCAAACAGTTTTCAAGCATTTGAAGAATGCAGAAGCTCGATGTTTAGATTCCACATGAATTAATAGTGGAAAATTTAATGGACCGTATTTCCATTTGCGATTCATTGCTAAAACGTAACGAAATCGAACCCTTTCTAAAGCGAATAAATATGGACACTGAGAAGTGGTGCACGTATGACAATAATGTGACAAAAAGATCATGGACGAAGAAGGGTGAAGTTTCGCAAACGGTGGCAGGGTCATAATTGATTTCAATGCTATGTGTCTGGTGGAATTGGAAGGGGATTGTTTATTATAACTTTCTACGATCTGGTCACTACTATCATAATATGGCTCAGGACCTTCAGGTTATAATGTTTCTCGATCTCGGCAGAACTCTCTTATTGGAGTAGTTTCAAATTTTTAAGGAGTCTGTTGCATAGCAGCATAATCTTTAAGAAAACCATCAAGAAAAGGTTTACCGAAATCAAACCAAGTTTGACCAATTTACACCACCTTCGCAAGAGACAACGACACATTCAAAATCTTTAAGAAATGTCCATTGTTGGCATTAACTGTATGACATGTCGGGCCATCCTGATGGAACAAAATTGCGTCCACATTCGTATCTCTTGTCGTGCAAAAAAAAATTAAATCTTTCGGTGTACTTAGGATCAACGTTGATCAAGGACAATTTAATTATCGATGAATCAAAAAAATCTCCTGGAAAAATTTGTGTGCAATAGAACCTGACAAATAAGACCATCCTCGAGAACGAGTAAAAGTGTTCCGAGTAGGTTGAATGTAGAGCGTCTCGATTACCTGCTTTTGTTAGTTTGATAGTTGTGAAGACTAAAGAATTGTTAATGCCTTGATTTGCTGTAACATTCTTAAGCATTTTTATTCAAGAACACAACTAAAACTAGGACATTCTATGCGCCGTTGTGACCTATTTTTATTCCTTTTTCCAATGGGAGTTTGAAGATAGTTACAATGGCTCTCCATCTCAAGCTTTAAGCCAGTTCAAGTTCGATGAACTTCAGATGTGTGACGTGGAATCGCGCGATAGCAAAGAATTAGATATAAGATGACAAGCAGACAACCCTCATAAAAAGAATAAAGTCTTTCGTGGATCCTCTCCATTTCGCGATATTCTACAAACGAGTACACTTTATCAAAAACTATATTTTAAAATTTCTTTGAAATTCAAAACATTCAAACAATTGCTTTTATCTTTTTCATTTCAGTCTTTACATGGGGCAAACGGATGAGTCGAAAACTGGACATCCTCAAAAGAGGCGAACAGAAGGGTCATCCGGATCTCCAGAGCATCTTCTACCCCCCACCAGCAAACACAACAAGCACTTTAAAAAAATGCAAATCCGGCCCAATCGAAACAATAGACGCTCAATCTCAACAACAGCTGCAGGAACAACCCCCGCAGCAAAGAAAATCTTTGCAGGAGACACCAACCTCTACGCCGCACAACACGCCAAGCAAAAGTGCATCTCTCACAAAGGACCGACAGAAAACCCTAAAAAACTTTTTCCATCGCATCGGCTCAACGGGGATGCTTAACCACAAGTCCCACAACTTGGTTAAGGCCTCTGAACCTCAACTTTACCGCAGCAGCTCAACAAGTCAGCTCAGCACCTGTTCCTACGTGAAATGTGATGATCCAACTGAAGGTCTCAACCTGGCCAACAGCAAGAAATCCATTCACAAAAACTCAACCATCGGTCCATCAACCCTCAAGTCATCAAGTTGTGACGACATAGCCAAGGCGGGAATCTCGAACACAAGCGAGCAGCCCCGACGCGGCAACTTCCCCTACGCATTCCTCCGATCACGCTTGTCTGTGTTGCCCGAGGAAAACGGAGGCTCTGTAATGAAACAATCGCTGACAAATCTTCAAAATCGCGCCACGGAACACGCCACTATCACGTCACCGGCAATTACCAACGGTCGGCGAGACGCTGACACCGTCTCGCTAACAAGCACTAGTCCAAATCACCAGCAGAAGGTGATTTATCGGAGTGGCGTTATCAAACGCTACTCCTCGGATGATAGTGCGATAAGTAATTGCTCCCCACAGGGCGACGTCTCTCGAAATAATAGCATTTCGTCCAAGGACTGGGAACCACTTTACCAAAGATTAAGTAGTTGCTTAAGTTCAAATGAGTCCGGTTATGACAGTGATGGCGGTCGTGGTCAGAATGATGACGCGTCCACGAAGCGCAACAGTCTTGTGTCAATGAATTCCATAAGGATCGGTGGCCTCGTATCGACCCCGGGGACAGCTGGCGGCAACGACAGCAGTGGTCCGGTGTCGATCGGAGGGTACAACTACGATTACGAGACGGAGACGATACGACGACGTTTTCGGCAGATCAAGTTGGAGCGGATGTGTGAAAGCGAATTCATCGGATTAGTGTTGTCGCCGAAGACTGTGCTGACGAGCGCTAATGAGCAGCAGTTTCGGTATCTGATCGTGGAAATTGACAATTTTGGAATTGCTCACAAGTAAGAGTTTTAGTTTGTCTTATTTGTTTTTCACATGCTCATCATTCCTTTTCAGAGATGGCCGCCTGCGGATCGGAGATGAAATCGTCAACGTGAACGGCAACCATCTGCGTGGCATCCAGTCATTCGATCAGGTGCAGAAGCTGCTTTCCTCGTTCGTCGACAACTGCATGGACCTGGTGATTGCCCACGACGAGGTGGCTACGGTGACGGATTTTTGCACAAAGATAAAAATCAATTGCAATGACCACCACCCGATGCAGCCGAGTGAAACCGATGACTACTACATCCGTGCACGAAAGCGCCTCTCCTACTGCCACCGCACCCACAGCACAGACAGCATCAACAGCTACGACCTGAGCAGCCTTCAAATCGCACTCGAAGAAGACGACGATGCGAGATCTGTGCACAATTCAACGCAAGCCAATGCCCCCCAGACGCGATGTTCAACGCCACGAAACGCACTCGACACCGGGCCTCCCGACGAAGCCGGACGTTCGACCCGTACGCGAATATCGCGCAACCTGGAGCTCACCCCCCTCTACAGTACGTCCGAGTATACACCTGTCTATGCTAATCGTGTAACTTCAATAACCAACACAATCAGCGACGACGAAAAGTGGCAACTTCTCAGTCGCAAGCGGACCGAGGCCCTTCAGCACTCGGACTATGCCCAGCTGCTGAGAGCCAAACGTCACAGTAACCCAAATACTAACCAATCTAAGCCTGGTTTGAGCCCGTCTCTGTCCAGGAGCCCGGAGAATGTGCACCGCCTGCATATCGAAGCCGCGAAGGACACGAACGACTCGGATCGAAAAGAAGCCACCGCCGAAAAGAGTTCCACTTCACAATTTCCGCCCCGCGCACATTTCGCCCGAAATTCAGTAAACTACTCGAATTCGAACTACCGATCGTTTCGGTTTGCCCACTCTCGCCTCAGCTCAAGCCGGTTGAGCCTTTTCGTTCAACCAGCGACTAACGACAGTGACAGCAAACCAACCACCGATTCCACGGGCTCTTCCAAAGAATCTCAAACAATCTCTGAGCTTAATTTAACCCTTAACAGTACAAAATCAAATCGAGATATTCTAACAACTACTATCAGCGTTGAAAATAACAGTAACAACCATTGTGATATCATAATTAATCATTGTAAAAAGCCACAGCCACAGTCACAGGAAAAAGAGTCTGACAGTTTGGTGAATCGAAAAGAATTCGAAAGCACTGCCAATATGGCGGTCTCGACGCCGGCAACCCAGCCACTGACGAAAACTACGACGGCGACACTAACACTTAGAGGTGAACCGGTGGATATCCGGTCTTCTAGTGAGGGTGAGTAACAGCTGGTCAGGAACTAAGTAGAAATAGTAGAGAACATTTTATAGAAGGTGTAGATGCAGTTTAATTGCAGGGAGACGTGATTAAAACGTCGTCTATCTTCAATTCCAGTTAATGATAAAGGCTTTGACTCGGATTTTGTTTTTGTTAAAAGTACAGTGAACTCATAGCTCAACATTTGCTATCCAACACTTGAGTGGACAACCACGGAACCACAATTTTGGTCCGCTTGCGATCAACTGGCTTACGAATAAAATCATATTACATGCAGTTAAAAGAAATCCATACTTTTTGTATGAAGTACAAATACAAAAATAATGGATTTCTTTTTATTAGACCAAATATTATGCTAACCCAACATTACTGCAAGTTTTTTCCGTTTAAAGAAATTATTCACTTCAGAGGGGTGTGTACTAAGAAAGAGTTTACCGTAGCAGAGAAAATTTTGTAGAATTTGTTACAAAAGTAGGAGCTCCAGTGTAATCGCTGAAAGTTAAGAGATGATCTTTAACTGTCTTCAAATCGGTTCCACTTGAAAACAACTTTTTAAGTTGAGCTGCCGCCTTTTTGCGAACGTTATTTTGAAAATAGTAGCTGCAGTACAAATGCTGGAAACACTTGCATTTAACAGCCGCCTTTTTCCTCTCTTTGTTGTTTAAAGATTTCCGGAAATTTATCACGCAGCACAATAGTTTACGTTGCCTGGAGAGAGCGTCGAAATTCAATAACTTCTAAACCACTCATCCAATTGTAATCTATCTTATAGATCTAGATTGATGTCCAGAAATTAAATGACTGTCGTCAAAAGATTAAGTGCCTAAAAATTACAGAAGAGATGTGAATGACTAAAATTACAGAAGGCTTACAAGTCGCTAAAAAGACTGAAACTAGTCAATAAAGACAAAAGGCATTAAACTTATAATCAATTGTCCTTATGTCGTTCTAAAGTTAAAGTCATTGAGTAAATCAAAAAAAAAAAAAAAACTTATCAAAGAAGTCTTTAAATGTAAATGTTTAAATGTCTTTAAATGACTGCAGTTTTCAGAACTCTGATATATGTATGTACCTTTAGACAAAAAAATTTGCTAGTCAGGACCTAGGTTTGTTTTCTTGTTCAATAGTAGTTATGAAAAGGAAAATAATAGATTTAATCTGCATTTTGTACATTTGTTTGAGGTTCCAGGCGGTATGCTTATCGACAAGTTACAGCCAGTTTCTAGTCTTGATATTATTCGTCTGTGAACTGAATTCTTACTTTAATGCCCAGTTTCACATTGAGTGTTAGTTTAAACACTCACTCAGAAGAAATTAATCTTTTAGTTTAAGCTTTCGTTTAACAATTTTTCGGTTTCACAGTGCCCGTTTAAACGAAAAGTGGAGTTTAGCTCGACGTTTAAGTTAAACGACAGAATTCTCCCGCTTAAACTTCGGTTTAAGTACGTAGTCATTTGCGGTTCGAACCAATTTTCAGATGAAATTCTTTTTTTCTCCCGATTTTTTCGCTACTCCTAAAGCAATTTCATATACTACAACCAAAACACGTCACAAGCACACAATTTCCAAAACTGCGTTTAGTTGACTGTTAGTTTAATTTTGACTATAAGCGGGGTTCACGCCTGACTGCAAATTGTACAATTTGCTTGACAACCAAATTTGCTTTAGCGTTCACATTTAACTACATGCTTGACAACTTCAGTTTAAAAACTCCACCCGATATTTTATTTGTTTGATCGACGATATTTTTTGCGCTCCGCCATCGGGGTCAGAAACAAAAATGAAAAATACTCCAAAGTTGGGCGACAAGTGTTCACACTCAACTATAAGTCATCGAGGCAAAAAGTTGAAAATATTGAACTTTATACAGTCTGCCGATTTGTAGTTTTAAAGGTTCACATTGACGATTTGCAGTCGTCAAGCACGATTGTCAAGCAAATTGTAGTCAGGTGTGAACCCCGCTATAAAACCGAACGAGTTTAACGAAAAGTTTAAACTCATTTTGAGGTTTTGCTAAATTGCAGCTTAAACTCTTATGCCCAGTTTCACAGTTAGAGTTTAAACTGTAGTTTAGCAAAACATCTAAATGAGTTTAATCTTTTTGTTAAACTCGTTCGGTTTCACAGTCAAAAATAAACCGTTTTAGAAGTTGTGTCTAAGGAAATTGTAGTGTTTTGAAATGCCAAATTACGGCTTTCGACGTGTTCTGGTCTTAGCATTTGAAATTGGTTTGAGACTTGAGAAAAAAACTTTAAAAAAACAAAGAATTTAATCTGAAAAGTGGTTCGAATCACCGCAACTGATACGACTACTTAAACCGAAGTCTAGATAATCTCCACTTTTCGCTTAAACGGGTACCGTGAAAAATTTGTAAACGGAAGTTTAAACCAAAAGATTAGTTTAAATTCTCACTGTGAAACTGGGCATAAAGCATTTTTTTCCTTTCGTGGTTCTTAGTTATCAAGCTTATGACCATTGCAGAGCCTGCGCCTAGTATTTTCTAGCAACCTTCACGGTTCCGGGTTCATCATTTTCAGTCTGGCCTTTCAGCTGTCTTACGCCTGCGATAACTTGGTACTGTACACTAAAACATCCGCCGTTTCGAAGTTGCCTCGTTTCAAAATTATCATGGTATAGAAGCTGCTTCGGTTTCATTTCAGTTTGCGTCGTTTACAAACATAGGAATTATGGAATTAAAACACATGTGAATGGTTAATACGATTTGCGACGAGTTTTTCTGGTTGTAACTAACGATGGAAAACGAGGCTTTGGTGTATACAGCTTCGTCGTGAACTAGGAGGCTCGAATTCGAAGACTCTCTTAGCTACCACTGGTGTTCATGCGCTCGTTGTGGCCAACCCATTGAAGTCGACGGAGTTTTACGTTCCGGAGTTTTACGTTCCGGAGTTTTGAGTTCCCGAGTTTTTCGTTTCGAATTCAGTTCACATCTTCGTACAGCTAAAAGAGCTGGCGGTTGTGCCTTCTCCTACACTATTCATTTTCCTTGGAGACCAACCCAAATATTCGTCGAAGATTGTTCGTTCTACCTTGTTTCATATCTTAGATAGGAGTAGTTGGCTGCAGCAAACCCATCACACTTAGGCCAGACTAGGCTCATTGTGATGCCACAATACAGAAAGCTTGTTTGAATTATTGGAAGCTTCTTACAAGGCTGGGTTTCTGCGGATCAACAAAACTTTGTAGAAGATGAAGGATAGTTTCCTTTTCATCTCTGCAACACCTGCAAAAGACTTCGACTAGGCTAGCATGCTAGAATGTCTGCCATTAATGCAGTATCCTATTATGACCCTAATCACTGGTTTCTCAACCGAAGGAAAATTATGCCTTGTCTTCGGTTTCCTTTCAACCTAAACCACAAGCCATTCTAATCAGCTTAGGAAACGCACTTTAGCTAGCCTATTCAACAAAATGTTTTGCTTTTGAAGAACTATCAAAAACAATAAACGCTGTGACCTGGGAACTCCTAAAATTGGACCTCAACGATATGCAGATAAAACCAAACAGTGGAGTTAACTTATTTCCAATGCCTTTACCTTTCAGTCTCATAGTCGCTCAAACAGAATCAGCATCTTGTAAAAAAGTTTCCAGAATCATTTAAATGTCCCATTATCAGTTTTTGTGTTGACGAATTATTTGTTTAAGGTGATGGAACTTTCGTAGTGGAATCCGAGGCCATGACAACCAATCAAAGGCCTTTTCTTCTTAAGCCTTCGTACCATAGTCTTACAGAACAGACAGGTTTCACTTCCTCTTCTTAAAAAGTTTCTAAAATAATTTAAATGTGTAATTTGCTGTGTGTAATTCAATAACAAGTTTAAGGTGATGGAATTTTTGTAGTGTTCTAATCTTCTAAATTAACATCTAAAGAAATGCTTTTACTTAATCACTGTGCTCTATTTACTTATTAAAGGACTCCACAGATGTTTAGTGAAAACAGTGACCTTTTACAAGGGGCATGGTATGAAGTCTTTAGGTTTCAGTATAGTCGGAGGTCGTGACTCACCAAAAGGCAACATGGGTATTTTCGTTAAAACTGTTTTCCCTTCTGGACAAGCTGCCGATGATGGAACATTACAAGCTGGTAAGGTTTTTGCTTCGATTTATATTCCGAAAGTAATAATAACTGTTTTCTGATCATATTCTGACTTCCTTCTCATCATCATGTAAACTCTCTTTTCAGGAGATGAAATTGTTGAAATAAATGGTATTTCAGTTCAAGGAATAAGCCACGCCGAAACCATAAGTCTGTTCAAAAATGTTCGTGAAGGTGCCATCGTGTTGAAGGTTCTTAAGCGAAAGTAGGCATAAAACCCAAACCATTTACACCTCGACTCTAACTCGGTTTTTTTCTTTTGCAGATTCCAAAAGGCAAAATCCGTTGGAACATGACTGAATAAATCCGAAGTATCCAAGTATCCAATGGCTCAGAAAGTGTTTTATTAAAACTGCAAATGTTTGTTTATTTTACACTAAGCAATGTGTTGGCTTAAAGCAAAGCACATATTAAGAAAATTAATAGATTGAATTTCGTACCTTAAACTCTAATATTTATAAAGCAATTATTAAAATCGTTTATTTAATTAAAAAATAGAAACATCCCACTTAGTAAATTTTGTTGTAAATTAATCTGCATTGATATAGTTTTAATTTAGTTATTAGCAAATGCATGTTCATTCTTTGTTTAAGTTAGTGTAGAATAAAGTTTAAGCTAAAAATGCAGATTACTTTACCACAGAAAGACTAAAAGAAACCTGCAGGTATATTTGAATTTTATTTTCTATTTTTTAATTAAAAAAAAAATTCTAAGAATAAAGCCTTCTCCCCCTTTAGTTGTAGACGTGTTTTCTTGAGCATTCGAAGGGAGATGAGAAATGAACTCTCAGCAAAACCCGTCTATTGCAAGATTCACCTACCAAACCAATCGTTGGTAGAAAAAAGTTGTTATTAAGTTTGTACATACACATGTATTCCTTTTTTTAAATATGATATGTTAAGAAAAAAGAAATTATCAACAAACAAAATGAATTACATATTTAGATCTAATAACGTACGTATTAGAATTCTAATGACTGCCTAGAATTAGTTATCACTTTTTAAAGTTGATTTTTTTTTTGTTGAAATTAAGAAGTTATTAATGTTCAAAGTAAAATAAAAATAAAATAAACAATATTATGGTTATATTTTAAGTTTTTTTGTTGTTTTATTTTGATGATAATTAAATAAAAGCAGTGAATCTAATCTACTTCCACCATTTTGTTGTCATTCTGTTTGTTCTCTTTGACGATCAGACGCTGCTTCTTCACAAAATGTTCGATTCGATTTTGAAGACTCTCTGAAAAGGGAAAAAAGACTAAAGGATAAGAGACAACATTTTGAAAAATTGCAAAGGAAAACAAATTGCAAAGGAAAAAAAACGAAAAGTGTGAGCAAATGTGGAAAAATTGGGAGATTGTAAATCAACCTTCATCCGTGCCTAGGGTCATTTTGACCTTTACTGCAACAAACCTAGTGATCAATTTGATAATTTTTTTGTGAAAACTGCTAGTTAGATACAAAAACTAAAGCCACTTAATTTCAAAACTGTATGTCTCATATTTTAGAAGACATTTGAGAAAAAAGACTACTTCTGATTCAAAAACTAACGGCCTTAACGAATAAAGGTTAAAGGGCGCATTCGAATGATCAATCGAATGATAATCGATTCAGGCAAAATCTCGAGAACATCTCGATTCACCTTTGAAAATCATTCGAATGATTCGTTAGTAGTTCTAATCGACTCAGTCGAGTGATCATTTGAATGATAATCAATTCTCACATCTCCCTTAAAATCTTTCGAATGAATTGTTAGTAGTCGTGGTGGACGTATTCGAATGATAATCGATTCATACATTGCGAGAATATCTCCATTCATCCCTTAAAATCATTTGAAAGCGAGAACTCGGAGAATCTCTCAGATAAACGCGAGAGATTCTCCGAGTTAACGCCGAGAACTACTGATCAGGCCCATAAAGAGGATTAGCGAAAAGGAAAATAACTGAAATATTATTTGAGTTCTCGGTTCATTGGCACATTTGTTTCAGGTATATCTTATATGTAGATATGTATGTGATGTTTGAATTTGGCGGTGAGTAAATTCTGTTTGCGTTTGGTGGAATCGCGTTTCTTGTTCGTTGTTTTTGTTTTTATATTTTGGGATTCCTATTATTTTGAACGGAACAACGGTTTTCATAAATTTTTGGTAGGTTAGTTTTGATTCATCACAGTTGAACTAAATTTTGCTGATAGGTAATAGGCATCTTTGACGACCATTCAACATGAAACCAGGGGGCAAAACATCAATTGTATGGTATTTATTTATTTTTTATTTACCATATGTTATTATATCTCCATTATCAAAATATCTCGATTACTAAAATCTCGACTCGATTATGCCCATCACTATTAAAGACCCAGAAAACCAGGACACTGAAGTCCAAACTTCACTAGTTTCAAAGTGTACCTGTTCCAACTGCAGTAAGTAGTATTTGGAACCTTTACACAAGGCAAATAGAAGAGCAAAATTGAAAACCTAAATCAGGGAGTCCTTACATTAGGTTAATTTGGATATATTTTGGTACATACTTTTCTACAACTTGCAATAACCCAATATTATCTAAAAAAAAAAATATTACCTGGTATTATAAACGAAAACCTGTGTCGACCACGGACCACGCACCGTGCTTTTTCTAACCCACAACAGCACGACGAATTCTCATCTCGGCAGCTTTTATTCACGATCTTATTTTTTCGGTCATTACTTAAATTTTATGACCATAATTAAGAGGTTTAACAAGTATCGAGTTAAAGACAGGTAACCCGACACCAAGCTCGACCTTTGAACAAATACCGAGTTAAAGATAAATAACCTGACACCCAGCTCGACCTTCCTGATTACAGGTCTTCCAAACTGTTTCAAAATTGACTCAACTTGGCCAATCCTACAGGAAATCTCAGTATCACTTTCCACCACCAAAAGACCGCGAGATACCTTCACTTCTCCCCCTGTATTAATGGGACAAATAGGACAGTTTGGTTTCAATGGCAGAGTGCATTGAACAGGCGCTCTGGAAATGCATAATCTCATCACTACAAACGGACAGAAACCTATATAGCACTAAGACATTTTCTTAAGGACTGCTTGCAAAAAGAAGACTTGTACTAGAATCGATTTTACAACCAAACACGAATTCGATGTCTAGACTAAAGTGGATGTATAATAATAGCGCTGCTTAGGATCTCACGGGAACAATAAATGTGCACACCTCATTATAATCAAACCTTATCCATAACTTAGTCATCAACTAAACTACTTCTGTCTTCAGCAACCCACAAGAACCACAGAAACAAGAAATTAAAACAAAAATTCAAGAAACTAGACTCACCACATCGCTTTCTTGTCATTAGTTTTTGATATTGCTTCGGCCGCACGTGTTCTTGGAGCACACCGACCTGACCATCCACTCCACATTCGCCGTAAAGCTGTTTCAGTAGATCCTCTAAGCTATTCAGAACATTTCTGATCATAATGGATCTAGAAGAACTCAAAATTACCAACCGCATTGTATTAGTGCCTCACCTCAACTCACTTCACACTAAACTGTGTCCATTCGCCTTGAATAGTCTCAATCAGCTTCACCAAGTTCTCCTTGTTGTACACCCAATCTGTCGTATCGGGAATGGTAGCCTCGACCTCATGAAATCCGTCCATTTTTTCGCAATTACTTCGATTCTTCTCGCAAATCTCCCGAAACTCACAGCTGTAGAGATTGAGGGGTAACGCAGCTGCTGGAGCGTATTGTGGTTTGCTAGGAGTAGGAAGAGAATTAGCTACCAATAAGAGAAGATTGTAAGTCCACTTACCATGGATTTGACTCAACATTGAGCAACTCCTCTATCACACTCGGCTCCTCCTTGTTCTCCCCGATGAGCAACAGCACGGCCATGATGCAGCGAATTTGATGCCAGAGGAACGAGTTCGCCTTGATCTCCAAGAAACACATTTTATAACCACCGTCCTCGGATTGATTCAAGCATTCCTTGATGGCGGCCGAGTATATGTGCCTTTTGTAGTTCATCACGCCGTTGTGAACATCCATCTTGCACAGATTTCTAAAGTCAGCGCTGTGAGATTTACTCAGCAAGTCACAAGCCATCCGCATGGCTCCGAGGTTCAAGTTTCCCCGAGGGAAGAAGTACCGATACGTACGACTACAGCAGTCAAACCGTGCGCTGTATTCCTTGGAGCGGAGTGGCATCCATGCGATGCACTGGATATTCTTTGGCAGTACCTTGTTCAATATGCCACAGTAGTCGATTTCGTTGCTAAGGGCATCAGTAGTCAATTGCTCCTCTTCGGCGAACTTACTCCTCAAATCGATTGAGATCACCTGACAAAATGCACTGACTTCCTTGTCAGTCCGCCCACATCGATGGTAATTTGATGTTTCCCTCGACTCAATCAGGCAGGTTCTTGTGAGGGCTTTGAACAAGTGGAATTCTGGAAGGAAATGAATTGTAAATTGTACGAAGGAAATAATGAGCATCTTACCAATGGTGGAATTGGTATCCTCCTGACAAGCAAAACCTTGGTAATCCCAACCGAAGTAGAGCAGCTTTAGCAGGACATGTCGCTTCTGGCATCTGAATAAACAAAGGCAATGACTATCTTCTTAAACTCTTCTTGATGTTACTCACTTGCTAAAGTCAAACTTTCTCTTCAATCGTCCAGCATTCAGAGTTGATTCCTCGACTTCCAAAGCTGGAATCTCTGCAGTGTCACTTGCCGCGAGTTTCTTTTGCAAAATGTTTTTCAGTTGCGTGTTGTGGGATTGGAGCTGAATTATTTTTGTAATG
Organism: Syritta pipiens; assembly: GCA_905187475.1. Lineage (NCBI taxonomy): Eukaryota > Metazoa > Arthropoda > Insecta > Diptera > Syrphidae > Syritta > Syritta pipiens. Next base: position 71,249,539 of record LR994571.1, read on the forward strand.
AGCTCATGTTTTCCCAAATTCTCTAGCTCTTCTCGATCTAGATTCTTTTGTCGTTTGTTTACAGAAATTTGCTGTTCCATTTTAAAGAGACGGAGAAACTTAATCAAAACATGCTTCCACCAGTCGCAGAAAATAGTAGTTTGGCAGTTGTTGTCGTTGGAGAAGGCAAGATTCGTTCGATTTGTATATTCGACGAATATTTTTCGAAATCTGTTTTATTCAACAATTCAGATGCAGTTGTAGCACGGTGTCAAGAAGTTTTAGATAAACTCACGAGCACTGGCATATGAACTGATAGTCTCATTTCAGCTTCGTAATAAGTGATAACTGGTAAAAAGACTGCTAATGAGTTGGTCCCAACATCTAAGGCAACGAAACGAAACGATATCTAAGACAACAACGAACGAGGTAAATCTGAGAAATTAGACGCATAGAAATTGCTGCTAAATCTGGACTGGAAAATTTGAGAGAAGGTTCTGACATCTGTTTCTTAACTTTTAAATTTGCAAATGTAGATAATATTGATTTCAGTCATTGCATTACTTTCATAGGTGGTTGCTCAAGTTTGGCGCAGGGATTCTGTGTTGCTTCATTTTCGCACTTTCGTCTTTGTTTTAGGACGATGTCGAATTACTTATTTTCGAAAAATCGTTGGAGAGAAAGTAAATGACAATTGTTTGTTAAAGTGAAGCAGAGAAAACGACAGCGTTCTGTCGATATCGTTTTTTCAATGTTTTAGTCAAGCAAAACTATTATTCATGCAATATCGTCAGACAATTGTTGGCTTATGTGATGAGACCCCAGTGTGAAGAAGACGGAAGCAAGCAGATTCCACGAGATTGGGCAGAATGTTACTGGAGGTTTTTGCAAGAAAATGTTTTGAGTATCTGTTCTTATTGGTCCTACAGTAAATCCCTTCAATCCCTTCAATACCTTTGATCGACTATTAACCTATATCGCGAGAAAAACGTTTTAATTATTCGCTCCCAAACCTTCCACCATTCCCTAATCTCCATCTGATGACGAATGGAACTAGTGCTTATCCTACCTTACCTGTTGCCTCCTACCGTTATATTCACATATGATTTATTTGCAGAACTTAGAAGACCAATTTAACACAAATAATTGTTCATATATTTAAATAAACCCAACAAGAAAATCCTATTAAATGAATTCACTTGAGTTCTAAGAACGTCATTCAATTTTTACACGACTGGCAGTTCCCTCCACACTCAAATACCATCCACACTCCACAGTCGTCTCCTTCTCGCTTGTCCGCTGATTGCAGCGTCCATGTTGAATTTTTTCTTAGCATTGAGACTTTACCTAAAAAAAGTTGTGGCTTCGTTTTACGCAATAAAAAGTGCATCGTTATTTAAAAAAATATAACTCAAAACTTCGCAAGTATCCGTACATTCATTTACGCTACAAATTTTCGTCTTCCGCTCCGTTAAAAGTGCGTTAAATGTTCATTTTAAATAAGCCCTAGTCGCCGCCATTCATTGTCAGCCCAGAACCAGACCAAAGTATTCGAAAAAAAAAAAATAATAAAAGAAGTGCGTGTACTGTTGGCATTTTCCTTCACTATTTCTTTCCAACAATTTTTTCGTTTTTTTTTTTTAATTTCCTTATTTTTCCGTAACAAAAATATAAAACACAATAAAAAATAAAAATAAAAAGATTTCTTTAAAAAAAAATGCCCTAATGAAAGCTGTTATATTCTTTCTCTGTAGACTAACCACTTAAAGAAAAAACAAAAAGAAAAGGGGTTTTTCTTTTAATATTGAAAATTGAAAGAAAGACAGAAATAAAATAAGTTGAATCTTTTTGGTGTTGTTTTGCGCAAAATGAGTGTCGTCGCCGCCGCCACCGCCGCCGCCGCTATGACTCTTGATGAACAGAACACGATTTTAAAGAGTGCTACAACTGGTAGTGATCATAGTTTACCAGATAATTCTGAAGATGAGAATCATATCTTACATAAATTAAAGACAGCCCCATTGTTTGCAACATCCATCGCAACCGCAGCATCAACAGCGAATGTCGTCGCAGCCACCGATGGAGGTAGCCTAAGTGCTCTGCCTCCAGCTTCGCCACACATCAACATCGTCAACAACTCATCATCGTCATCATCTTCAACAACACTCGCCTCTGCAACAGCCACAGAAACAAGTCACACAGCCCAGCATCGACGTTTGTTGGAAGGTATCTAAAGAAACAAAAACCAAAAAAAAAAAAAAACTCTTAAAGCAAAAACCAAAAGAAAAAAAAATCTGAAAACATTTTCCCCCAAGAAGAAATGGTAAATTTTGTTGTTAAGGACAAACATTCTCTCTCGCCCCGCGAAGAAATTTTTGTCTTTTTTTGCCTTTGCGCTGATGCTCTCTTTCTGTAAAGTCGAGTAAAGTAAAATGAAAAACACGTTAAAAACGAACACGAATGTGCGGTTAGAAAAGAATACCACCACCTCCCTGTACACAAAATTGCCGCCGTTTCATTTTGTTTTGTTTTTTTTTTTTACATATTCAAAATTTTTGGCTCTCTCATATGTAGTATATACAATTCTTTTATCCTCCTTGTTGTTTTTTTGTTCCTTGTATCGTACGTAAAATTGTAAATTGTAAAACGAAATCCAATAGAAGAACACACTTTAGTCTTTCGTTGTTGCTCGAGACTCTAGGTTTACGGCCAAACAAATAAATGTAAACAAGAAGTGTTATTATCGAAACGCAAAACAAATCAAATCAAAAAAAAAAAGTATTCAGTTAACAAAGTTCGGCGCTTGGTAGAAATCAATATTTTCGGTTCTCTTTTTCTAGATGGTTACCTCGGGTGGACAGTGTTACTATTAAGAAAAAAAAAAGTGAAGTTGTTCGAAAAAAAGGCATTCCTTGTGTTAAAATGAAATGAAAAAAAAATCTAGTTGCTAGTTGCCTATTCTCTTTTACTGCGTAAAGCATTGGAAAAAAAATATGAAAAAAGGATATGCTACGCACGGGTGAAGTGATTACGCGCGTTTGTGGTTTTTTGATTCGCCAGAATAATGTTGAAATTTGTTAATTTAATTGTTTGTTTTTTTTTTAATTTCCTAAGCGTTCCTCAGATTAAGTGTTTCAGTATTAAGTAGTTTTTAAAAAATGCAAAAAAAAAAGAAAAATGAAATGTGTCGCGGGAATATTGAAAAAGAAATCACAGAAATTACTTGCATTGGAGAATCGATGAGAATTGCTCGTAAATGGTTTGTCTGATATGCAAAGTTTAATATGAAAGGGAAGAGTGTGTGGAACATATGTAGGACATGTAGGTTTTTCATTGTTTTTCCATTGTGCCTCTGAGTTCATATGTGTTGTTGTTCCTGCTTATTCTGTTGGAAAACCTTTGTGCATAGAGCTATCCTTGAGTTCACAATTTAGAGAGTAGTGCAGTCAGCAGAAGTCGTACAGTGCTCGTTGTAAAATTATTGTCTAGTAATTTTTTCGGTCAGAAGGTCTGCAATGTTAAGCAGACTCATTAACCCTTTCAGAACTGCAACTCATCCAATCTTTTTCTGTTTTCTTTGGTCGACGTAACAGTCCGTAGTGGCCCTGGACCTCCTAGCATGATCTCATACCAGCTGCTTCCGATGGCGCACAAAGTTTTGGTTCAGATCCTTCTCCACCTGTGTACACCACTTTAGACGCGGGCATCCTCTGCTGCCTCGTCCCACTGCTTCGGAGTCGAAGATTCTTCGCCCCAGAGCTCATTAGTTCCTAGTTCAGTTGCTCTGCTGTGGTAAAATGATTAACAAAGCTGCAATAAATACATGCTTACCTAAAGCTTACTAAACGATAGCAGGAAGAACATAGTTAAACATCATTCATCTCCTCTACAGTAAGATTTTTCCACTCAATAGTCACTTAGACGAAGTTTTGAAATTTACATTTTTCTAAAGCCAAAAAAAGGGATCACCTTTTAAATTATGCAGCATGCAGTATTCGGCAAAGAATTTCATTTTTACATTTCAAATAATTTTTAAAATTTAAAAAAGTAATGATCTGACTGATGATCTTCAAAGTACAAGCAACATCAACTACGATGCAAAACTTTCCTTCGATGGGATTTGTATCTTATTTTCAAAATTATTTTGTCCTATTGAATCAAATTTTCATTTTCATTTATTTCCTGTTTTATAAAAAATTTGTAAATGTTTGAACCCACTTAAGAACTTTTGTCCCGGTTTCTAGATTCCTATCTTTGAGTATATTTAGAATGTGTTTCGAATCGTTGTCGTTTCTTAACACTCATCGACCCACTTAATGGTATTGCAACACATTAGTATATTCCAGTTTTTAATTCACCTTCAGTTTTTGTCTACATGGAGGTAAAACATCTATCACTCTGTGATAGAAGTACTAAATGTACCTTGTACGTGTACAATTCCATGCAATATTCACAAAAAGCATTCCAGACTATCAGACTAACAATTATGCTTATCTGTTACCTTACATCATTTCTGGCTGAGTCCCAAGCATTTACTACACCCGTCCTTTGTTTTTTGTTGTCATTTCTTATTAGAAAGCTATTTTCATGTGAGATGTGTGTTAACTGATGAAACTAGATATTTGTGTCTTGTACATCCAATCATACGTCTACGTATCCAACCAAGAGTAGCTTTTTTATCGTTAAATGTGGTGATAACACATAACATTACTCTCTTTGATTCCGACTCTATTGCAGTTTCTCGATATTAATGTGAGTTTGAAGAAACACCTTCCAACGAACTATAACCCCACTTTTTATGTTACTATATCCCAACTAATTCACTTTATTGCCTTTGCATTTGGCTGTGCTTCAGAATTCAATCTAAATTCGTAACAAAATAAAAAGCCCACAATACTCAGTGGTTGAAACATATGTAGGCTTCCAATTGTCCGCGGATTATTATTACACCATATGTATTCAAAATATTGTGCAACTCATCATATTCTTTATTGATTGCATGCATTGACCTGCATTGCATTTATACCCTTCATTGGGAGTTTTGAAAAGTTCGCGCTTAATGTTTTGCAGATTTTTACTTTTCTGTTTCAAATCCCAATAGTCAACGAAGGCAAAAATATTTATGTAGGGTGTTATTGCTTGTTTGAGTTAAATTTGAACAAATTTGTGGTGTTGTTGTGACATTTGCAGTCTGTTTTTTGAAAATGTATCCATGAACATCATAGCTAAGATGAGAATTCGTTTCATCATCATCATCATCATTTTCTGTGCCCGCATGTTTCACTAAAGGGTTTGTGGGGGCAGTGCACGCAGTCAGATCTCCAGGCAAGCCGATCCTCCGCCGTAGACTCTAACTCCTCGGGGGGTATGCCTAAGCGTAACCAGGCGAGCTTTTGGACTTGATCCAACCATCTCATCCTGGGTCTACCGCACGGAGAATTTGTTTGGGATTAGTAATATGAGTATATTTCCTATTCCTATCTGGTGGCGGTACAGTCAGGGGTGGTACTAGGACCTCACGTAACAAACCTCTCCAACCTGCTCTGTCCCTAGCTATTTTCTTTCAGTGCCTTCCTATTTAGGTCATTTTTTACCTGAGAGCGCCATTAGTTCGACGGCCTTCCTCTACCGCGCCAGGCTCTACGTCTGAACCATCTCAGACGTTGGACTGAGATCATCGTCGCTGTAGAGCCCGTACAACTCATGATTGAATTTTCTGCTAGACTCACTGTCCGTGCAGACAGATCATTCGAAGAAATTTTTCTCGAAATATCTCAGTACGCTTTCATATGCTTTTGTGAGGGTCCATGTTTCTGCGCCATATAACAGCACCTGAATGATCAATGTGTTATATAGCGACAATTGAGTTTGTCAGAGCTTTATTCCTCTTTTCCTTTCGAGTCCCGAAGAAACAGCGATTAGCTAGAGTGATTCTTGGCTTGGACTCTTGATTTCATCTCGGCGTTGATGTCGTTCTCTATAGGAGTACATTTGCAAATCACAAAACCTTTGAACTTATGCCATACAGCCCTGAATTCTGCTATTCACGTGGATCGAACATTCGATTCACCAAATCGATCCGCATGTACACTGCTTTTTGCAATTCTGCTATCCGTCGGGTGAACTGCATTATCCCGAACTAATCTGACATTCAGGCGAACGTTCCCTGTGTGTATAGCGGAGTTCACACCTTACAATTTGCTTGGTGGGGCCAAATTGTAGACTGTGGACGCTCTTTCAATTTGCCATCAAATTTATGGTACTCAAGCTCATTTTTTTCAACTTTTTCGAGTGCTGGATGATAAATTATAAGGTGTGACCGTACAACTTCAGCATTTTTTCATTTTTGTTTTGACTTCAGAGAGTGAACATCGAGCTTGAGCGAAAGGAATAATCAGAAAAACTATTTTGTGTTGATTGAGACGTATGGAAATACATTTTTCAATGTTGAATTTTGTGTTTTCACAAGTATTTTCAAGTATTTCATTATTATTTATAACCGCAACAATAGCTCGCGCACTCATGTTGATGCTTCAATTTTTTTTATATCAAATGCAGTCAAGCAGTTGTATAGTATGAACGCTAGGCATTAATTTTGATTGTCAAGCATATCATCAAGCAAATGGTAATGTGTGAACTCCACTTATAAAAACCAAAAGGTTTTAATTTGAGTAACAAACAAATTACCTACTATGTTTTGGAATTTAAATTTAAAATTGAGTTATAACAAATATGAATACCACGAACTTTTTCATCCGCTTCCTTAAATAAGATATTTTTCAAGCTACCAACAGAATTAGACCATCTACGTTATTTTTCTTTTATTTCACCTTCTTTATGGAATTGCGAGAAAAATGTAACTCCTTTAATCGACCCCTAAAATTGTAATATTTAAAAATAAATATTCGAATATTATGCTTCACGCTTGTTCGTTTTTACTCACATTTTTCGATTTACTACCCATAGAGCCAAACAAATTAGCGAATCACAAACAAATGCAAAGAAATGAAGCAAAAAATTCACAAATCTGCAAAAATCTAGCTGCGGATATGAATTGTATAGGATTTGTAAGTTCATGTGAATAGCAGAATACCACACCGTAACCACATCGATTTACCGGCATTCCTGATATTCCCCCCATCAACTCGCATTCGATTCAAATAAATAGCAAATAGTGAATATCTTGTAAATATTACCCCTGATGAATATCAGAATACGGCTGTAAAATTTTTTCTTAAGAGTAGTATTTCTTAAACGGAAGTTTGATTAAATTAACTTACTAACTTACCCTTCGTTCGTGAAGTTGAATTTTACATGTCGTTTACGACTCTTATTTCAAAATAACGTAAGGGGCGAATACGTTTTTTGCGTTAGTTCCTTTGGGTAAGACTCAGGCTCATCTCTAAAGCTTACCTCAGTGCCTGTTCTACTGTTGAAGATTGCAGCTGTAAGCAGTCTCTGTACTTTGTCTGCAATACCCCAGACAAATGTAAGCAGTCTCTGTACTTTGCAATACCCCAGACAAATCAAATACAAATTACAGGTGGGTGCTCGTAAACAATTGGGGCCCCTTTCTTTGTACAAAAAATTTGTTTAGTTTTCGACTGTCTGCAGTTGCGTTCTCCTATTAATACAACAGGACATTGCTACGATTTTTTTTTTTGTTATCGATCGGCTAAATCAGGTATAGAAATTGATTTGACTTGATTTTATTTGTAATTTTAGTGAACAATTTTAGACGTAGAGCAATCTGTTTATGAAATCCCCAGATTGGAAATAATTGCTCTGCAAAATCGAATTACAACATTCCCCGAATTAACACGTTCCCTTGCTTCACAATCATAGTTTTAACCTCCATCGTCATAGATTGGAGTTTTAACCTAAAGCGTGAAATTATACTGAATATACCAAGCATATTTTTCTATTTGTTGATTAATACTAAGTTTATTGTCTAACCGATATTATTCTTCAGCATAAAAGACAAACCACAAAGATCTGCAACATGTATAATAAATAAAAATAATTGAATAATAAAGTAAGCTAAATTTCTGGGCAAGATTTTTCAATGAATCGTCTGTGAAATGAGCGAATAAAAACTGTGAAAGGGAAAGATTTACCAAAAAAAAAGTAAAGACAGTGAATAAATGAAATAGTGATTTGTGCGGAAATTTTTTTCGAAATAAATTAAAAAAAAATCGAAAAGAAAAAGAAAATCTTTCCCCAAAAAGTGTATAATTGCAATTAATTCGAAAAGAAATAAAAAAATAAAAATAAAAAGTGCTTTGATTTTGTGTTCCCCTGCCCACATGAGTCTCGGCAATTTTCACTGATTAATCTACTCACACTCAAATATCCGCTACCTCGTCCATTTCGTACGATGTGCCACTTGCATTCCAAGACGAGGATTGACAAGAAAAATTTAACAAAAACGTGGATGGACGATTTGAGTCTCTCGCACACAATTCTAAAGAAATTAAACTCGTTTCTTTTATTGGTATGATTTCGAATAAGTTTAAGATGTTAAAGATGTTAAAAAAAATAATAATTACTTAAAAAAAATATTGAAACAATATGTACTGCAACAAAAAGCACACAATATAACCAATTCTTTTTTTTTCGTTCCTATTCGCAGATGAAATTATTAGTCTTAAAGTTGAACAAAGTCGCCTTCAGCAACAGTTCACCGATGCTCAACGGCGGGAGAAGATTCTTATGCGAAGACTTGCCAACAAGGAACAGGAATTTCAAGACTATGTTGTAAGTTAAATCGATGATAGCCAGTCGTTTGCCGGCCATGTTTCATCTGTTTGTTTTATTTTCCTTTGCAGAGTCAAATCGCAGAATACAAGGCTGCGCAAGCACCTGGACCAGCCGCATTACGTTCTGCCCTACTCGATCCCGCTGTTAATTTACTCTTCGATAAGCTCAAGAAGGAATTGCAGGCAACTAAGGCTAAACTCGAGGATACACAGCAAGAATTGTCGGCGTGGAAATTTACTCCGGATTCGAATACGGGAAAACGGTTGATGGCTAAATGCCGCCTGTTGTATCAGGTAAGAGAAAACGGGAAAATACTCTGAGACAGCTTTTAATGTATTCTATTTTGCAGGAAAATGAGGAACTTGGAAAAATGACGTCAAATGGCCGTCTGGCAAAGCTGGAAACTGAGTTGGCTATGCAAAAGAGCTTCGCTGAAGAAGTGAAAAAATCTCAATCTGGTAAGTGACGAATGAGGTTGATGTGAATGAAGTCCTTAAGTCTTTTGTACAAATGTTTATTAGTCTCATTTCGAGGTCTCTGTCGAAAACGATTGCGCTATTGTTTAATTGAATACAGAGCTTGTCTTAAAATTCGCCTTTTGTCTACTCAACAACGCCTTTTGTTTACTCTCCTACAATGCTATAAACTAATGTTAAGGCAAACATGGCAAAATGTACACGAGTGTAGTACATCTTGACCTCTTCTCCTTGGCCCCATCGACTCTGGGACCGCTTTCGTATTACTTCAGAGTGGTGCGCTTTCTTTCTTCAGCAGGACCGGCTTCTTAAGTCGTTCTTTATTTGGAGGGTATTGATTTTTTTCTCCCTCGTTTTGGATCTTAAGACCACATCGACGTAGCATATTCGTACAAAAATATAATAATAATATGCTAGCGAGTTTCGTTGCCAAAATCCGATGAATGTTTGAAACGCTTTATTCTTAATCTAGACTTCTTTCTAGATGAACTGAGCGAGTGTTTCTTCAGCGTGCTTTTACATAACTAGGTTAGATTTCGCGGAATCCAAATTACAACACCGCATTCAACAGATCTTTCCGAAGATATGTGTATTTTGAATCCATAAAGTGGTCAAATGTATCGTTTTAGCATTCTGTTCATTTTCAAAATTTGCTATAGTGTAGAAAATGGTCGGTCGGTAGCTGGTTTGTCGGGCCGCAAGTCGCACCACCGCAAACCGATGCAAAACGGCTTTAGGCGTACACAAGACAGTGTTTTGTACTATTCCTCACAGCACCTCAGCTATTTTGTTAGCCAGTTACAGAAAAAAAATTCTTTTCACATTTGGATCTCATCGTTGATAAGACAGATAACATACTTCTTTCCCTATATTACGTCCATTTGCAACTAGTAAAATTTTGAATCTTTTCCTCCTTTCAGAACTCGATGACTTCCTGCAAGAACTAGATGAAGACGTCGAGGGAATGCAAAGCACGATTTTATATCTGCAGCAAGAGTTGAAGACTACTCAAAATCGTGTTCAGTTCTTGGAGAAGGAAAACTATCAACTCAAGAATGGAATCATCGACGAACCTACCGAACCCACAACAAACGTGTCATCGCCACCATCATCCGCCCAACAGCAGCATCGCTCCATGAACGGTGGTGCAATTAAATGTGAAGTGAACCTTCGTGACTCTGTTGACGAATACCCGCCACCGCCGCCTTCATCCAATACAAACTCAAACTCAATCAATTCAAAATTCGTCGCCGGTACTAATTTTAATTTACGCAGTGGAAGCACTCTCGAGGCAATCGATGAAAATTCGTGTCTAAGGACGCCAAATCCCAACAGCAGCAGTGGTAACAGTAGTAATAAAACCTTGGGTAGTGCTAGTAGTAGTGAATTTTTTAACGGAATCAGTTCAAACGAGACCGGCAACGGTAACGATGCCGAACTAACGCAGCCAGTATCCGCGAATAGTGACGATCTTATTATCGATGCCAGCAGCAATAGCAATAGTACTGTGGGAGGTGGGGTTACGGTGAAAACGCGATTATCAGCGCGAAAACGCAACTACGACAGTGATTCAAGTGAATGTGGCAGCACAAATGGCACAACGACGCGGACTACGCTTGTTAAGAAGGCAAAAAAGAAGACTCGTCGGTCGTCGTCGGTGTTGTCAATTGATTTGAACGAAGACGACTCACACATCGGCGGTGTCTCAGTCGATCGGAGTGATGACGAAAATAGCAATAGCCAGCCAACGAGAGTAATGACCAGGCGAAAGTCTGCTCGGAATCATCAAAATGGTGGCGATACTAATATTTAAAAAATAAAAAAAAAAAAAAAATCAGAAGTATAATATAGAATTCGCGATAACAGAAAAACTGCAGAAACTGGAGCTGAAGAAATCGGGACAGAAACGAATGTAGTATAACGTTAACTCATTTTTTTGTTTTCATTATTGAAGTGAATGCCTATTTTTATTCTTTCCATTAAGTAGCCTTAACATCCCCTCTCTCTTTTTTTTTTAATTTTATTATTTTTTTAATTTAATTCATTTCACCGTAAAAGACCAGATAAGTAAACCAACAATCAAACTTTCTATAAGCACAGCTGTTTCGACTCGCTTGATATTTTAATGTACAATCATTAATTTCTTTTTTTTTTGTTTAAGTTTTCTTTTAAGAAAAATGAGTAGTAATATAATTTTTGTTATTATTCAAAACTTGTACAAAATATAGAGAAAAATAAAAATTAATTAAAGTTTTTACTTACACACGAGCATCTTTATATAATGTGGAAAAACAAAAATCAAAATGTTGTGAACAAAAACAAGAAACCCAAGAACCGAATATGAAAGTTTTTTTTTTTCTTTTCGATGTAATACACAACTTAAAAAAAAAATTAAATTACACGCGTAAAAATATAAACATAATTATATAAAGCTTAGCGAGGTAAGATCATCTAGTGATGTAATTTTTTTATGGATGTTATTTGTCCATAAAAGTCTTAAAAGAAAATGTATAAAAAGGACGAGCTGAAAATACTGACAAACAAGAAAAAAAAAAGTAATAAAATGAAAATACTGAAAAAAAAGAAAATATCTAAAGATTATATGTAAGAACAGATGTGTCAGTGTATTTTTTATTGGAACTAAAACAAGAAAATAATTATGAGATGATGTCTTCTTACTTTTTTTGTAGAATAAATTTGTACATATAGTAGAGAGCGTGTTTGATATTTATTTTGTATCAGATTTTTTCTTCAGATTATTCTTTCTGCAATCGGATTTTACATCTATCCTAACCATTTGGTAGAATCTCCATCAATTTGTTGTACTCTGATAGAAGAGAAAAAGATTCATCGAGAAAGTTTTCTTTCCCAAGGCTCTGTGCCCTCCAAAACACTCTGATGGACACAAAATGGTTGATAAAGGTGGGAACTATTAAATTATTTGTTTGTTTTTGTTCTAATCAGAAGTAGAAACATTCAGTAACACAAATATATAAAAGAAAAAAACATTGGATTTCAATAAAAAACCTCTTGCAGGTTTTTAATGCGTCTATCCAAATTTAAGTTAAAATCGAATTGAAATTAGTATATACTTCATCTTACGTCTTACGTTTTTTGAAGCTTACTTTCGTCGATTTCAAACATTGACCTAAAATTGCTTCTCCAAAATTACAACGGCTCGTTTTCATGTTCTTTTTTTTGTTCCTGGGTTGGTGAGAATCTTTAAAAGACACTATGGGACTTCCCTTTTTTAAATTACTACGCCTACTCGCACTTATTAAGGAAACTATAAGTCGTTTAAAAAAAAAAAAAAGTCGTTTACGTGTCTGAAAATGTACACGTGGGGCGGTCAGGTTCTCGTCAAATCACATGCGAGTACCGTCATGCTGTAAAGTCCTTATTGCGCTAAGTCGAATGGTTTGATTCTTTGAAGACGGCGCACAAGGTTTATCGCGTCCAAGGTTTGGACTATTGCATGACCATAAATGCAAGTACGGGGCTTGTGTGCAAAGCTCGTTATTTCGTCGTCTACTACTGCAATCCCTAGGTCTTTATATAAGTCATTGCGCTTAATATACTAGGCAGCTTTCACGTTTATTGTTCTTAGCAACCTTTTGCAATAACTAAACATAATTTTTGGAAGATTGCCATCCATTCATCTGATTTCAATTAACTTTCGAGGTCTTAGCTCGTCGACCACTAAAAGGAAGCCCCATTTACATTCAAAAAGTGTCAAATAACAGGTGACCAGAAGCCAGAACCCCAATTACGTTAGCCGAGAGTCAGTCGAAATCGACTGCAACTGAGAACAACCTCTTTCTCAAAATAGAAACAGAATTGCGCTCTTTTCGGAAGGCATCTACTCTTCGTGCGCAAATATTTTGACCGCTGTTTCTCGCTCGAAGTATTCACATGAAGTCGGTATCAGACCTCTACAGAAAATGACTCGCTGTACGCTTAATCAAACATGGAAAGTATTGATAACTTATTTCCAAACTGAGTTGAGTGCTGTGTAGCCTAAACAGTGCGTTTTTGGAGTAACAATGCGCTACGACTGTAGGCCAGCCGAGACAAGCACTTAAATGACATTGCGTTATTCAATTAATGGTAATGTTTGCTGTTACTAATAAAACCATAATACTAATTATAAATAATAATAATTATAAATAATAGTAATTTTAATGAGACAAATTAAAGCCAATTCGATGAATTCGGCTATATATCCATTCTAATCAATGTTGAAAAGTCGCACAAAAAAGCATTTATTTAAAAAAATCTTTAAACACCCTTAAATCGGTGATTCTGTTTTTTTTTTTTGCTCAGTTGGTAATTTGTTGTACAGCTCTAGACCCCATCGACAAAAGATTTTTTGTAAAAATACAGATGACCTAAATTTTTAACTAAAGTTTCGACCGTTCCTAACGTTACATGGCTGCTCATCGTTTATATATTTTAAGTTGTTTTTAAGGATGACTGGCATTTGATTACCATAAAATAAAAATCCGTTCTTCTACAGACGATCGACTCCAGTCGATATCGATTGTCGACAAATGTAACTGGGATGCATATTTATTGACAAGCTTCATCTCTTCACAGTAAGCGTTGATTGATTGGACTCGTTCCCGCCTTCACGGCAACACTTCACCTACGTCTCACTCATAACAACTTGCACAACGCTAGTTGCTTGAATACTGCAAGAAATTGGCCAAGTCAGTGGATTCGTTTGGCAAAACCAAAAATTCTATTTAGCTCATATCTCTTTATAGCCAATCTACGTAGCCTTCCGTTGTAGGACTCCATCGATCGGGCTTGTTTCCGCCTTTACAAAGATATGTACTTAAAACAAGCGTGTAAAAAAAATCTCAAACCGAACGAATACAAAATACGCATTCATAAACATGGCCATATTCCTGTCCTCATAGTAGCTATTTGGCGGCGTCTGATCGGGTTAGTTGACTGCAAACTCAGTTATAGACACCATGCTGCCTAAACTATCCGAAGTTCATCTAAAAATGAATAGACTGCCAACAAGTAGAATAAACCAACCAAAAGGATCTTAAATTATTTTCCATCCAGCAAAAAGTGAGTGCAAATAAAACAAAAGCATTATTAAAATTTATGAAATCATTTCTTCTTTGCTTGTTTTCATTTATTGTTTAAATATTAATTTGTATCTTACAGTGTGTATTTTATTTTTACTTTTTTTTTATTTTTATATTTTCTGCTTTCAATATAATTGAATTACATTACATTACATATACATCATAGTTCTCAAAAAAAACTCATACACTTAATTTATATATCGTCATCAATGTGTTTGTTTTTTTAGAAACAGAGCAAGAATTTACTCTGTCACGTAGACTCCTTACTTTCTTTACACTTTCCTGTTTAGGGCTTACGACTAATAATTAATATAAATAAATTATGCTAAATAAAAATATTAAAATGGGGGAAAGAGAATAGAAAGTAAAGGAAATAAAATAGATAATAATCATTTCATCTTTATATTACGATGTTTTTCTTTAAGTTTTTGCTTCTTTCTTTAAATGGCTCACTTTTTCGCTTATACTTAACGTGTTTCTTTTAGTAAATAAATTATTTTTATGATCTCTAAAAACTACATATACATTATATTTATATATTTAAATTTTCAATTATTTTGTCTTGCTGTTCACATTCGAACAAAAATTTCCTTATTTCTCTTAATTAGAAAATAAATTACTTAGCTTAAAGGGGGTGGGGAGACGCGAATAGGATGAGGAGAGGAGGCTTTATGGATGTGATCTCACACATGGTATACTGAATACGTTCTGACATAGTCTTAAAGTCCTTCCTTACAGTAGATCATATCATTTCATTTCTTCTAGTTTTTTTTTTTTTTTTGACTTAAATAGTAAAGTGTACACGACATGCAATTGTTCAACTACATCACGTTATTACAAGTCACATACACAGATGAGAATGTTGTCTTATACATACAAAAAATATCCTCCAACAAGTTAATAACAGGATTAGTCGTTTTTTTTTTTTACAGTTCTTGTCTTTTACTTAACAACTACACAATTCGCGTTTGAGGTTATAATTAGGTTATAATTTTCTTTTTCTTGATGCACTTGTAAACGACACATGGATTTAGTTTCGATTCTTTTAATTCATTTTTTATTGTTGATTCCGAAATAGTCTTAGTCTCAAGACAAGCCCAGAAAAGAGTTACAATTAGGACAACAAACAGGCAAGCGTTTTTTTCAACAATTTAATCATGCAAATGTAAAGATATAAGGTAACAAATAAAATTTGTAGTCATATAAAATAAAAAAAATAAAAATCATAAAAAATAAACATTTACGATATTGCACGGTAAAGCAAAACGAAAAGAAAAAGAACCGATTGTCGTTGTATAAAAAAATATAACGCAAAACAATGAGCGATAGACATTCATTTAAAAAGAATCTTCATCTCGTTGAAGCGTAAATCTTGCCATGGGTCGAGAATAATTAGACAAAACCACATTGCCAGAATTTAAGGAATAAAAATCTAAACACTAGAGAATTGATTGATTAAATAATACTTAAATCCACATTTAATTTTGATTTATACCGTTTGGACCAATGAGATTCACTAATACCAAAATTCTAAAAGCTTCAAAAAGAAAAAGTTTCCAATTTGAAAAATCCTATAACTCGGTGGTTCATTTATTATTCCCTTAAAAAATCAATCTGAGTCGAAATACAAAACCAAATTGCTTGCTTGACGAGAAATTCTTCCGTAAAAGATTTTCACAATTTTCCTAATCTCACGAGAATTTCCGTACTAAATCCAGCGATAAAAAGAAGCAACTTGGTTTCGGGGAATAAACCAAGTTGAGGGTAAGAGAAACAAATCAAACGTCAGTCAGGAGCCCAAAATTGGTATAAACATTCCATACACTAAGTAAGATATTCAATTTACCTGGCAGCCCTGGCTGACGTTTAAGACATTTCTCTCAACACTAAGCCCTCTCTAATTTCTCTCAACCCTAAGTCGTCAAATAGGTTCAATTCAAACAAATACTAATGATAAGAGAACTTAACCTCAACTCTCTGACTGTGGATATAGAATCAAACACCTAATGTACATGCACCAATTAGACGCAGTGAAACGAAAAAATACGCTCCACAAATTAATCCAGATGCTTGTTTAAAGACAAACACAAAGATCATAAAATTAAAAATTCATACAAAATAAAATAAGGAACTCTCTTCTCTCTTCTCATTAAAAGCAAAATTTAGCAACGATTTTTTGCGACAAGGAACGGTTATCTTGGACAAATGCTAACTTCATAGTTACGTTAAACTAAATTCAAGTCTATCAGTTCGATGACTAAGCAACAGTATGAAAATATACGTCAGTCAATAAAATTTATTTTCTTAACACCTAAGCACAAATTCTGTTTTGGATGTTAAACCCATCCGGAGATTAACTTTGGCATGTAAACAAAGAAAGTGTGCTGGAAAATTGAGTCACTATTTCACTGGAATCTCTGTGGCTAACATAATTTCCTAAAACCATTTTTTTTTTTCCACAACGATCTCTACAATTTCCCTCAAGCATATAAACTCAAGACATCATTACTGTTCTTCGGGCTTTCCATACAGTAGCTATCAACCCCCATTAGATCGATAGGTTTAAGGATAATTTGAGGCAATAGATCAGCGCTAAGGACAGTTGGAATTATGTAAGTATTCTCATCACCTTGGCAAGATGGCGTTGACGAGTTGAGTTTTGATTGTAACAGGTATTCTTTTAGATTTCCAACAAACGAATACGTAGAAGAATCGCTGTCGTAAGGATCTGCGAACATTTTCTTCTTCACACCATTATACAAAGGATCTTCCATGTCGTCTGCTGTTGGAAAACTCCCAAGGTGGTCTAACATCTCTTCCTCGAAGTTCGAACTTTCGAAGAAGGGAGCCTCATCAAAGTGTTCGTAGCCTATGAGAGATTTCAGCAAATCCTGATGCGTCGGTAGGTGTAGGCTATTTTCTTGCATTACCGAAATAATTGGTAATGGAATTCTGTCTATTGTAACTGAACATGGAATAGTTTCCGGATGTTTTTTTTCTTTTTGTCGTTGTTGGTCCAACAACGCTGCCTGCTGTTGTTTGTGTCTTTTGTATTTATGTTTCTTTCTGCACATTCCATTGGTATCCGGAGTTGTTAGTTTTTGATTTGGTGACAATTTTTTATCTTCCGGATCGGTGGTGTTATAACATCGTATAAATTTCATTATAATCTTGTCAGTAAATGACACAGATGGTCGCTGTTCAGTGCTTGACTGCTGAGGATTGTCGTTTCTTTGTTCTAATTTGATAGGAAGAGAAGTTATAAAAATACAAAAAAAATGCATTAGATTAGATTGTTTGAATTTAATTGAATTTGATTTTAAATAGAGAATTCAAATACATTACATTTGCTTTCTTTTGAAGTTTTTAGGTTTTACATGGAGATTCAGTGTAGTTGGTCTTGTACTGAATAGTCAACAACTCAGGATTAGCACCCGACTTTTCTGTAAAGTCAATAAGATTTTTAAAGCGCGTAAAATTCTTAAATTTATTTATATGGTTAGTGTAAATATATAGACTAGTATGCTAATGCTGTTAGTAGGGCGAGTTGGATACTAAAAGTAGGTACGAGCTTAACAATTGCTTAACGATTCAGTATGGGAGTTTTCTACAAGCAGTTTTAACTACGTATCGGATTATTTTTTCATATCGACCTATACCAGACACAGTTGCCACATAAGTTAGGTTAGATAGGATAGGAGAAGAACTGTTCACTGGTTTCACTTTCAGAGTTTTTATATTTAACATTGAAAAAAAGTACATATAAAAGAAATTAAGTTTCAGCTTTTTTTTTTTAATTAATTTTAAGTCTTCTAAGAGCTAAGCTGAACAGCTGAATGAAGGCGCACTAAACGAACCTATTGTGTGGAAATGCAACCGGTCGTGAGGGAATTTAAGACTTAGGAAAATCAAATTTTCAAATGAGAACAGCTTTGTTTCAAGATGAAAAGTTTTTTCATTTATATGAACCAAAAAAATTTCCAACAAATCTTTAGCGACTGCTCCAAAAAGTAGTGAGCTAAACCATCAACAAGGCCTTGGAAAATTGGAGGGACAAATGGCGCTACTGCGCAGCTAGGCAGTCACTTAAACGACGTTGGGTCGACATTCCCTCATTAATGGCAATGTTTACTCCTACTAATCAAGCCATGAAAAATAAAAAAATAAATTTTCTATCGCATTTTTAACACATTGAATGCCACACCATTTACGAACACACTTAGTGCCGGTGAGCTCCATGGCATTCAACGCGTTAAAATAAAACTTGTAGACTCTGTACTTAAGTTCAAGTCCGAAAATGCTTTTAAAACTGAGATTTACAGGTTCATCATTGATTCTGGAAACCTTAATCCACCACTTAAACCACCTTTTTGTGTTAAGCCCAGCCAAATTTGACTAGTTTCTCATGTATGTAAAAATGATTTGTACAGAAGACAGACGAGACTTTTCTACATTCTACAAGCGAAGACTCCTTCTCCAAGCGAAGACTCCTGAAGTCAGTGGTTCGTTTACAGCAATATGGAGATACATAGTCTTACAAGTGCCTTGCGGCTATCGCCCGAGAAGAACACAATTCTATTATTATTATTATTACATTAAAAATCAAAGTCTGAAATCAAAATAGCGACTCAATAGAAGAGTCGAACAGATAGAAAAACATCCGAAATTATTGCATCCCACAAAAGCGTTAAACAACTTCTCTATCTCGCCAACTTAAATCTCGATGTAAAACCTATTTTATTTAAGTATATTTCTTATACGTCTGTTATTCTCATACATAAAAATCAACCAAATTATATATTCTCAAAAAACTTAAATAATTCACAAAAATTTTGCACACATTTAGCTTTCTTTTCACTTTTTTTTTGTACTCATCTCTCTCATTATTTCTCTAAGCTCTTGTTAAATAAATACGTTTACGAGTTTTTAGAATTATCTTTAAAACTAATTGCAATAAAAAATTGTTTTGTGTAGTAAAAAAATTGTTGGGTTAGTAAAATTGTAAATAAGGCAAACAAGCTACCATCAATACTGCATACAGAAAGTACACCGTTTTTTTAGTGAAACTAAATTTTATATTAAGCATGCTTATTAGTGTTTAAGTAAATCAAGTGTTTGTTGTGTAAGGAGAAAAAAATTAAAATCCACATACCTCAGAAGTTTTCTTTAAGTTTTTTTTTTGTTTTGGGGAAAAAAATATATATTCGAATTGGAATTTAGGAATATCAGAAAGTCATTTGGGTAAACCAATTGTTCTTTTGTTATATACATTTTTTGTTTTTGTTCGTTTTTTCTTAGTTCCAATTATGTTAACTCAGTTTTATTTGTGAGTCTCAAAGTGCTAATAAGACGGCCTCCGAAATATCGTAGCTGCAAAAGGTTGTTTATTTTTGTTTTAAAAAAAATAATTAAATAAATATAATTTAACAAAAAAAAGTCACAAAATTATAACTAGAAAATTTTGTTTTCATAAATTTCATTTTTATTATAAAATGTTGTTTCAAACCAAAAGTACGTCTCGCTTTACAAAAAAAAAAAGATACGTGTCAACTACAAAATTATGCAAAAGAAAAAAAAAAAACAAGAAAAAACGAATATTATTTTCCAATCGAAAAAATAAAAAAAATAAAATGCCAATTCGTATATCAACTTACAAACAATACTTTTATTCGATTAGAAAAGCGACGTGTATTGGAGAGGTTTTTAGACACAAAAGTGATTTTAGTTGTACAAAATACTACCGTGTTCAAGCGTGTGTACTTCAAAACGACGTTCGTACATAATATCAAGTGTAGTTTATAATACGAATTTTACAAGTAATTGAAGAAACAGCGATGCGGTTGGTTTTCAATCGTTCTGATTTTTTTTTCTTTTGTTGTATTTGGAATATTGATGCTGTCTGAGCTAAAGACCCCTATTTCACGTGTAATCGCGTACACGTAGTACACGAGAAATTAAATTATTCGTGAATAAACATATGTGGGCTGTTAAGCGATAGTACCCGGGTTCGAATCCAGCCCGAGGAAAGAACACCACCAGCAATTTTCACAGGCCCACCTTCAGCGAACGACTGACAACCCTCCTGGAGTAACCTCTGTCATGGAAAGCTTTCGCAATTCGTCGTTCGGAACCGGCAGTAAAGAGTAGGCCCCCTCCACTTGTGTCAAATTATAATATATCGCGCACAACACAGTGGAGGTGCGAACAAGCTATGCTCTGGCCCTGTATGGGCTGTGGCAGATTATTTTTTTTTTTTGAATAAACATGTGTATTCACGTATATGTTCACGTGTATTTAGTAAAATACGTGTAGACAGTGCAAAATATTACAAAATTGGATGAAACCGTTGTTGTAAATCCTGTGTAAATATTCTTTCAACATTCTTTTGATTCACGACCATATCGGAGTTATTTTCGGAAGCTAACATATGCCTCTAACGATGATGATGATGAAGAACATATGCTTCTCTAAGGATTCAAGTACGTTCACGAGTTCTTCCAAGGATATCCAGTCCTGTTCCGAAAGTTCAAGCTTTGTAGCCGTTGCACAAGACGTAAATAGGCTGTTGCAATGTGCTTATGCAATATAGTTAAATACACGTGCACCCGTGGTTAAATAACCTACACGTGTGCCAGTGTCTAAGGTGCCGTGTAAAACGACAACACGTGTCACGTTTATACGTGTAATTAAAAACACGTTTTAAATCTGGAATTCTCTAGTCTGAATTTATGGAAGATAGAAGCGTTATTTTTTTTCGATTTCGGTCGATAGCTTGAAACTTAGGCGGCTAGAGGAAAATTTGGAATTGCCAAGAGTTCGAAATAACAAGAGTTTCAATAACCGAAAGGAAACAAAAAAAAGTCAAATAAGTAAGTGTTTCAGGAAAATTCGTAATTTATTATTTCAAACGCTTGTACAATTATTCACAAATCTTTATTTTGAAATCAGAAGCGACTTTTGTCTGTCACTGTCCAATGATTTTCCGAGATTGGAGAGAACTGAAAGAAATCGTTACTTGTGTAAGTTCTTGGTGCGTAGAACGTTTGTAAAAAGGCAAGACTAAACTGCGAACATATCCGACAAAAAAACCGACAGGACTGTGCATTCAAAACGCTTCAAATATAGGGACTAAGAAGGCCTAAACTATAAAAACTTATTGAATGTTTATTATTGCAAGATATCATTCCTTTAACTTTAAATTCAATTAATACTGATTTTATTCAATATATCGAGAGACCGCAGAAAAACTTTGTTAACTTTTTTTTGTCTCAAATATAAATTACATCTGTCTGATTAATACTTTGTGATTTTTGTTACAGAGGAAAGTGGGGATACAATTTAATTTTAGGGCCATTGCCTTACAAAATCACGATGAACATTAAAACCGTTAAGGATTGACTGACTCACATTTAACGAGCATACACACTTGGTATTCTTTTTTATTAAAGCGAAAGAAAGTGATAGAGAGTAGATTTTCGAATACAAACAATTAGAAACAGAATTAAAAGTTTTTGAATTGGAGGTCAGCCGACTTCCGGCTTAAAAGCCGTCATCTTGCGTTTTGTCTCTTGTTTTTTTGTGACCATGTTAAATTATCGATAATTGAACTTTAACATTTATTCGTAGGTTACGTTATTTTCGTTTATTTGTTTAGTCCCTACGATTATAAGTAGAAGGCCAATGAGTAGCTGAATGCTGACACCAGTAATTCTTTGAAGTCCGCACAAAATTCAGTGCCCACTCAAAAGTATTGAAAAGAAAGTATTGAAAGAAAAGTATTGGTTATAATATTCAGCTTAGTGTTAAAAAAAGGCTGTCTACGAGTGGAAGGTTTGAAAACCTACGCTGTTTTGAACTAGACTATTTTAAAGAACACGAAAAATTAATAATCAGCTGGATTTTATTTCAGAGCAAACTTGCTTTTCGAGAAGGTCAGCTAATCATATATAAGAATCCTCTCACCCGAAGTTTACTACAACAAAGAATGTTCCCATCCGGAAGGATATGGCAAAACGAAACTTGAATTTTAATGTCTATTGAAAATATGGACAGGAAAAACAACAAGATTTTGGGACTCCACTTTATACATGTATTTATACGTACCGCAGTGTAAAAAGCAATTGATTTATAAACTAAACATTTACGAATTTAAAACATCTCGTAAAAATCAAAATCATCCAGCATCTCCTCATAATATTCATTTTCTTCGTTCTCTATGAACAGGCTACAGAAAACAATATGCATATGTATGAAGCTGCTTTTAATGAAAAGTGAAACATTGAACAAGTAACATTTGAATGATCACAGACGGAACTCACTATTCTGCTTGAACAAAGTCTGTAGCTAATCAACGACAGTAATGATATACACATTGAACAGAGATATCCGTTTTTTGTTTTCGATAAAAAAAACGACGAAAGTAAATTCAACAAAAACTAATTTCAAAACATTTGCCATCTTAAAACGAATAGATTCAACAGATATAATTTTGCTTTCGAACAATACTTTTTGTCACTTCACATACAAATTCAAATACGTATTTGATGCATTTGCTTTTATTATGCCATATAGCGCCCTATGAGTTTCTAACGCTTCACACGCAAAGTAGAATACAGTTTTGATGCATTTGCTTTTATTATACCCAATAATTTCCCATATTCATACACCCACTTTATTTTGATGATTTGATTTGATTTATCACGGCTGTGGAAAAATACGAACTTAACATGCAAAATATTTTCTTTCTACAGTTTGATAGTTATTTTCTGATCAAAACATTGCATCAAAAAATTGTGAAGAACTCAAGTTAATGAATTTCAAGTGTTTGTACTGTGCAACAAGTCATTCAACAAAATACTAAAATAGGCGATTGATAAACGTTAAATTATATTTGTGATTTTGTGTAGTGTTTCTATTGAATTGGAATTCAAAAACAAAAGACGTGCAAAAATAATTATAATAAAAGTACAAAAAGATATATTTTAAGCATTTTATTTGTGAACGTATCTTTTCCAGTAGCACAAAGTGGCGGGTAACTCGTAAAAGAATAACAAGCGTTCTGTGTTTTACTTTTACCTTGAAGAAGACCAGGCCTTAAACAATGCTGGACATCTTATTATAAAAAGAAAAGTGTGCGGCTGCAAAATGTGGATTTAAAGTTATACTACTCAAATTTAATATGATAGGATATAAGCATACAGGTTAATGTTTCTTAAGACATTCGATTTCAGCACAATCTTGTGAGTTGTAGCCTGAACGCATTTAGTGCCTCCTGATGAGTTAGAGTCGGCGTCGGACGATCGAGATGCCTAGAGATCTTATCGGCGTGCATTGCGCCTGCGATCCCTTCGGTGGAACATGCGACCAAGATCATGATGATGAAGAAAGCCATCAAAATCTGTTCATTGCTTTTAAGTTCTCTACTGCACGCAGCAGTTATAATATAGAGATGTTAACCGTCCGATGGGCGGTAAAATATTTGGCAATAACGGGAGCATAAAGGGTTTGCCTTGATCCGACATAATAAACACGCATATTTGAGAACAGGGCACGTGTCTAGATGGCGAGGTATGGTGGCTGAGTCCGAGGCTCACCCTTGACGAACGAATGGAAAGAAAAGAAACAGCAGTTATAAATTGCTATTTATGCAATTCTATTGCCGTATTTAGAAGAGTTTTGTGTACAACAATTTCTTTTGTTAATAGGAAAAGATTCAATGTTTGTTCTATTTCTTTCTTGTGCCCTGGACGTTAAAGTTAAAAAAAAATTACAGTTAAAAGTTTTAAAGAGCATGTGTCAGATAATTTGAATCGAATTAAGTAGTGTCTTGAGAAATTTTACAAGGCTTGCAATAACATGATAGACAGAATTAAACATATTTAAATTTGCAGAGAGCGTTTAAAGTCTTATAAACACTCAAAATGTCAATCACAAAATCTATTAACGAAAAAATCAAGCAGTTGCACATTTTTCTATCAACACAATTTCCCAGTTTCTCGAGTTATCACGCCGTACTTATGCTTTACTGAAAAGAATATTGTCATTTGCATAAAATATCTTTAAGCCACTAAAAGAGTTACATAGCAATATTAAATAGTAAATTCAATTCTAAAAAAAATTACATTGCAAACTAAAAAAAATAAATACAAACAGCATAATAAACGAATAGCTACAAATTGTTTAAACTTATACATAGCGAATAAAGATATAGTCAATTAGACATAAATCGTCTTATTTTCTAAATTGCTACATATACTTAAAAATAATAAGTCTACAAAAATTCTCTAAGTAAATTATTTTTCACTGGATTAGGATTTAAATTATTCGTCACATTTTTCAAGCAAAATATGTTTTGCAACCGTATGTAAGATTTTTGAGCAAAACTTTAGTCATCCTCAAGTCTGTTTTTATAACCTCTCATAAAAATTAATAAAATGAAAACATTTTTACATTGGTAGCCAGAAGCCAGA
This sequence comes from Syritta pipiens, assembly GCA_905187475.1. Lineage (NCBI taxonomy): Eukaryota > Metazoa > Arthropoda > Insecta > Diptera > Syrphidae > Syritta > Syritta pipiens. The sequence goes on from LR994571.1 coordinate 71,274,325, forward strand.
ACCTATCTTTTTCGCTTTTGTTCAAAGGAATTAATAATCAGAGTTTTGTAATGAAATCTAAGAATATTTTCGGTTTGTCCGTAACTGTGTGTAAAAATAAAAACCATTTAAGATTTTTGAACAGAACTCCAACCGTCCTCAGTTCTGACATATGTATAATAACTAGGAAATAAGTATGTATGTACGAAACAACGAGTTACTTAGTATGAAGATTCGAAATTTTTAAAAAAGATTTACTTCGAAAGTAGCATGATTCTGCCAGCTTTGCTGTGTATGCACAGCTGACAATAAGTCTTAACTTGTCGCTAACTTTCTTAATTGTCGCGCAAGTCAGATTATCAATTTTCAGGGCCTGTTGCAACTCGCCTCATTCGTCGCCTATTAGTTTTTACGACTCATGGAGGCAGTAGGGTTCACACAAAGTTCATAAATGATATTTTATTATTTTTTTTTCCAAAACTCTATTTGTAAGATTATCATAAGAATAATCATTAAAAGTATAGATAGATCATTTGCCTATTCTCTCGTTGACACTGTTAGTATGTTGAAAGTGTAATTTCCAATTGTTTCACATACAAGACTCTCATCAGGTCCCGTGAGATCGAATCCTTTGTTTTAAACAAATCAAGAGAATATTTCCGGATACAAAAGACATTGCTGTTGTTTGGCAGAGTAAATCGCGTGATGAAGGGTGTTGCACATCACGAAACTATGCAACTAAAAAGTGAGAAAAAACATCGAACGCAGACAAATTCTGTAGTTAAGAAGACAAAATCTCAGATTCCTACAAAGAACACACACAAATAAATAATTTTCAAGCAAACAATTTTGTTTTCAGTTGCCGCAAACGAACATGACATTTATTCCTTCAGCTAAATTATATTCTTAAGCGTCAACCAAAAACCAAATAAAATTCAAATCCAGTGAAAAAATATAACTCAAAAGAAACAACTAAAATAATACTAATTAAATAAATAAATTCCTAACTTCTTCTACGACTTCACTTCCAGATCTACATTTCTTTCTAAATATTCAAATATTTTCAAACAAAATTTGAACATATCTTTTTGTTATAATTGTTTCTTTACCTAATCTCTTTAGTTTCCAGTAACGATGAGTTATTCACTTCACTAACAGCATTAATCATCGAAGTCGGCGAAAAGGGCAAGTGATACATTCCAGATGTATCCATGAATGGTTCACTCTTTATGACCAGCTCATTTTTAATGTCCATGTATTGGGATTGCTCCGAGTTGCCGTTGTTCATGTTACTCTGAGTTGTTGACGTGCTGCCGAATGTGTAGCCAGCCGAGGCAGAGGTAAATGGACACAATTCGATTTCGTTAGCATTCAGTATTTTCGGCTGATACGCATGCAGGCCTTCAGGCGTGATTATCTGATAACTTTGGACTGTTCCAATTACATGATTCTCGCTGGACGACGGCATGTACGAGACATTTTCGAGCTTGGTCAGCGAGGTCATGTCCATTTGGTGGTGCTGTTGGTTGTTGTCATGATGCTGTTGCTGCTGATGCTGCTGTTGTTGGTGTTGATGACTAGAACTAGACGTTGAGGACGATGTGGTTGTTGACGAGGTGCTCATCGGTACAGATGTGATCTCTCTCTTGATTTGCACGTGGGGCTGCGTGGAGGACTGGTTTAGTTGCGACTGGTGGTGGAATATACTGCCGTCGATTGTGTTGTGGGTTTGAATGGTTTGCACTGGGACTAGGGAGCCGTTCGAGGTTGAGAGCGGGCCTTGGATGATGATGTTGTTCGCATGCAACTGATTCTGCAGCAAGGCATTATTCAAATCGATTTGATTGTACAGTATCGTGGCATTTTGCAGCTGTTGCTGCTGCTGTTGTTGCTGCTGCTGCTGGTGGTGCTGCAGGAGTTCTGCGGTACTTATCTGTAGCTGACTAGGTAAGATCATATTGCTTAGGTCGATTGTTTGCAGGTGATGAGATGCGCACCCACTCATATTTTGGCTGGGATTCTTACTATCTACGTTTGTTTCTATGATTATTGTCTGTGGTTGCGGAGGCGGCGAATCACTGCGCTCCTGCTTCATTTCCTGCTGCAGTTCCATCAGCTGCTTTTGGGCTTTCGAAACTCGATTTTTTCGTGTTGCACTCACTCTTGCAACCGAGCGTGGTTTCTTCTCTGCTGTGGCTGCCTTCATTTGTTCTTCCATGTCAACTATCTCACTGTGCTTTTCTTTTTTATGCATTTTCATCTTGTCAGGCCGAGAGAACTCTTTGCTACACACTGGACAGGCGAAAATCTTACGATTGTCTCCTTCATGGAACAGATACGCGTGTCTTTGGAAGCTGTACTTGTTCTTGAAGGTCTTGTACACCTCCTTCTTAGCACAAACCGCACAGTATGAGACCCCGTCCACCACATGCTCGTACCTTTGAATGTCCAGACCTCGCACAGACATTTTTTCTAGGTACTCGGATTGCTCGTCGGGGTGATTGCGAAGTTTTCGTTTCCGCTTCTGCTTAACGTTGCAGAAAAGTTTCAGTGGATGATCGCTTGGGGTTGAAGAAGAATCTTCTTCGTTAGTAGCAGAAGAAGTCGTGGTTGTAGAAGTAGTTGTAGTAGTACTGAGAGAAGGAGGACTGGTGACATTAGCCAGAGTTGTTTGTGAGGACGTATCTTGCAGATCATGGTGTTTTATGATGTACGTTGTATTATTATTTGTGGTGACCATGTAAACTTCTTTATTTTTTTTTGTCGTTTCGTTAAGAAAGATACATACACATAATATAGACGTTAGGAATTAGATTTAAAAATAAATTAAAAACTACTTCACAGATTATATTTGTTTGTATATAGAAAAAATTAAATTATATTTTAAATTACAAATGGAAAAAAATATAACGAAAAAAAATAGAGAATAAAAAAAAAACTCAAATCATTTTGAAACAAAAGCTAATAACGAAAAATAAAAGTAAACGTAGGAAACTATGAAAACGATGGACTGAAATAATAAAAAAAAAAAAAAAGCTGGCTTGTCGCGTTTTTTTCTTTTTCTTTTCTTTGTAATAGTTTGGCACTTATTCGAAAAAATAAAAGAATCAAGAACAAGAATGTATAATATCTTTTAATTTCGTCGATTATTGTATTTTTTATAATTTCTTGGGGGATAATATTGACAGTAGTTTCGGTATCTTGATTTATATGCAATGTGTCTTGAATTAGAGGCACTGTGGTAGTGGTAGCGGAAGCTTTTTTGATGTTTCGGACGTACTACGAAGAAAATTACACAAGAAAATTTATGGAATATTTTTGTTTTTGTTTTTTTTTTTTATATCAAAATATAGCCGCAAACAAAAGAAAGAATCAGAACACAACGAAAAATATTTTAATTATTATTTTTAACTAAAAAAAAATAAGGCGGGAGTGGGGTTATAAAGTTATGTGTAACATTGATTGCATGGTTAGATCGGTGTCATAAAGATCACTCGCGTATTGTGTCGAATGGTCCTGCTGTTAGTGAGCTAATCTCTTGTACGTTGAAAAAGTAAGAGGAAAGGTCGTGGTGGTGGCTTCGCCAAATGCTTTGTGTTAATTTCCCCACTAACAACCAAAAAATGCTTCCCTATTTATTTAGTATGTTTTGTCTTTTTTGAAAACTTGTTTAGCAACTCCAAACTCACCTGGTCAAGCACTTCCTTGACAATCTAAACGATCTGAGTAAAATCAGCATCAATCAGATCCGCAACTTCGTAAGAAGCTTTAATTGGTAAAATGTGGTTGTGGGCCTTTGATGCCCCAGCCATCCGCTCTAATCCAACCTATGTATCGACTTTGGTGGGCAAGATTATGTGGACTTTTTATTTGGGCAAGAAATACAAGAAGTTCTTAATTTTTCACGCTTTGCTCATTTATTTTCCTCTCTTTAACTAATATCAAATGCTGATAGTAAAATAAAGGAAGCATAGCTCCATTTTAGCGATAGATTCTACCCAAGAATAGGAGATTACGTTTTTCCGTGTTTCGCCCTCTTCTACGTCACAAAAGACTCCGAAAGAGAGGCAAAATTCATAGAATGAAGTGAAATCGACTCAAGGAAATCTCATGTAACGTAGACGCGGAACATAAAGAGCGACGGCGTAACCCCTATTCTATAAATCTTTGATTCTACCGACATGTCGAAGTGGTCGACAATCTTGTCGGACAAAATTTTGAAAACAAAAATCATATTTTAAAGTAATTATAAGTTTTATGGGTTCTTATTAATCGACGCATAACAAATTTTTTTTCTTCAGAGAACTCTTCGTACCAGAAGTCGCATTTTTCCCTTGTTTTTGTATAGAAAGGTTTCCTTATGGAAAATGTTCTTATTTTTGACGAAGAGAAATTTCATCAATTGATGACACAATGAAAGTTTGATTCATTTTTGTAAATTTAATTTCCAACATCTTGCTAAATTTGGTATACAAAAAATACTATTTTTAGCAGTTCATGAATGCGTTTTTAAATTAGTGAGACGCAATACTTTATATGAAAAGTTTTTTTTTACAAAATACACTATTTAAAATTAGCGAAACTTGTGTCGTCTCCATCTCGGTGCATTCATACGCGCGCTTACTTGCGCTAAAAGCAGGAACTCTCAGTGGAGAATGTCTTGCAAAACGCGTGTTAATCAAGAACGTAAAAATTCTGGGTAAGTGTCAGACTTCGATCGAATCGTATTGATTTGTATTTCGTTTATATGCACTTATAGGGCGTAACAGCCCGTTGAGGGTTAGAGCCTCGCTTTTTAGCCTCCACTGTGTTATGCGCGGCATTATTTGCAGCTTAGCATGCAGTAAAAACATGTAGTTTTCAAGTGGTTTCATGAAGAAATTTAAATAAATCAAAAACACCAACAACATAACACAAGTCTGTGCGTCTATCACAAGTCGACCTATCAAACTTCAAGTACTGCTTGGTTGATTTCTGTCTCGTGAGAAGGATTTTCAACTAATTCATCACTATTTTTTGAACAATAAAAAATTTGCAGTGACTGTTGTACTTCTTATTATTTGACTATCATTCCAAGACCTTTAATGGAAACTAGACACGCAAGCTATAAAATTTACTAAGTGAGAATTCTGTATGAATACAGGTCAAGCTTTGATTGATGACTTGTGGAAATAAATACAAGTTACCATCGCTTTTTTTTTCAATGAAATGAATAGAAAAAGAAACAGCCTGATATGACTAAATGATTCTGTTAGCAATGAAAGTTTTCACTAACATTCACTTACTAAACTGATCAAAGTAATTGATCAATTTAGTATAATATGGAGTAAATGAATGGTAAATTTAGACCACAGTGGATTCAAATCTTCTCCGTTTGTTTTGATATTTCGCTAATTTCATCTAATGTCTGATCTTGTGTATTTGCACATCTTTGTCAAAGATGTAGTACATTTGTATTTAATTCAAAGGAAAAAACAAAACCCGAATTTAATGTCTGTTTCACTGTAGGTAGTGGATGCTGCGAAGGCTCGCAGCTCAGATAGGCCATAGGTCCATTGTATTCTGTTTCGCTACGACCCTTTTTATTATCAATCTGTCACAGTCTGTTACCGTCAAACGCTTCACTTTAAAATGAACTTAATCTTGATAACACAGAACAAGCTGGAAGCCTTCAGTGGTCGGTTTCGACACAAATGTCGGCACTGGCTACCCAAATATGGAGCTAATGCATCCCTATCAAGTAAAAGGAAAAGGAATAAGCGCGGATATTATTTAAAGAACCTTCTGCCGTCTATGAAACCTAAAAAAGAAGCTCAGATACCGTTCATAAGTCCTCTGCAAGCTCAACAATATAGACATACAACAAAGTAATAAGTTTTGGAAGAACCGGTAGGGTGTTTACAACTCTAGGCACTTCATGAAATTGGACCACAACCCCAAACGAGCCAAAGAAGCTCCAGAATTTTGTATAGCAGACCTGAGAGTTTACTTCCAGGACATGGGAATCTAAAATTTCAGTATGGGCAGAAGGTGGTTCTGATCCGCACAGAAACCCTTAGACACTCTGGTCATACCAGGGGCAAGGCCCTGTGCTGACGCTAGTCAGGTTTAGAACAATCAATTAAACCACTGATTGCCTTTGAAGATGTCCCATCTAGGGATTTTGTCAAATTTATAAAATCAGCAAAGTCTCGACAAAAGTGGACGCAAAAGATTTCTTATTTGTAAAAGTTTCTCAATGACACACGTCAATTTATTCGATTCAATTCAAATGAGCGAAAATATATAAAGAACCAGAGCCAATTTTTTTTTTACAACTATTACAATCCTAGGTTTTGACAATAATGGAGGAATCCATTGTTTATGGCAGCTTCCGACCCTGCCAAATTGTTGGGTGTCTCCCCACATCGGACGCAAATTGTTTAATAGCCGATGCACTTGCGAATGAGGACAGTGGACACTTCATACACAACCCTGCTCCAGATCTGATCGCAAATTAAAGTTCTATCGACCACCATAAAGAGCCAGAATATGCATCCTCAACAATCGGACGCGCCTATCACTATCAAGCCTACAAACTGCGGTGTCCTGGTGCTCAAAACTTGGGTTAGTTCATATTTAGAACATATTATAAGTTACCCCTGCATTATACTAAATATTTCACAATGCAAATATGGACACGAATACTGCAGCAGGTTTGAACTGTTAATAAAAGCAACTGAAGCAACGGTTTAAAATAACAACAGTCACAATGCTTTAATGAACGTCGTTGTTTGTAATGACGCAATATTGTAGTTTAAGCAACTGAAGCAACGGCTTTAAATAAAAACAGTCACAATGTTTTTACGAACGTAGTTGTTCATAATGACGCAATATTGCAGTTTATTTACATTTATGAACGCCATGCTTTGCAGAACTGCCGCAGTTTTACTTTTATGAGCTCACCTCTTGTTGTTAATTCATCATTTATTATTCTTTAAACTTGTTGAAGAACTGAGATCGACTGTTGTAAGAAACTCCTGAAGAACCTTTTTTCTATATTCTTCGCAATAATTTCAAAACCATTGAGAACCTATAAGAAAACGAAGAACCAAAATTCAACAAAGAGCATAAGAAAATCCGCACAGTTTTAGCAAATCGCTATTTACCAAGCAAATGATTTCACTTCAAGCTTCCAAAAGACAAAAAATAGAATCCGAGGACCACACGTTCAGTGTAAAACTATCATAGAAAACTTTTTCAAACAAAATTTAAAAGAAACCACTGCCCACAATGTACCTACATTCAAATAACTACTTCCAATAAAAAAAAAAAACAAAAAATGATCGCATTGCTTGCTTTATTCATTCGAAAAAAAATATATTAAATAAGAATGTTACAACAAAAAAAAATAAGTTGATGGCACTTTAAAGACTTAACAGGGACGCCGCTGCTGCACACGCATTATTCGTTGTGTGAATTAAAACCAACAAAGAAACAAAAACAATTTAATCATGTTTAATAGTGATGGCAATAACTAAAGACAAAACTTAAAGAAATTATCTGTTTAGAATAAAAAGAATATATTTTGTACAAAAAAAAATGAAGTATTTGTATCAAGCAAATCCCCAAGGAATAAATGTCTTTGAAAAGAAAATACGATTCGTTAGCCAATAAGAGGAATTAGTAAACACATAGAAAGCTGCTAGTGATCGTCTTTACACAACCTTATAACCATTTTTAGTCCCTTTTCTTTTTTTTTTTTATTTTTTTAAATATAAACGAGTATAAACAAGTCAATAACAATAAGACACCAGAAGAAAATAAATTTTTTTTTTGCAGAGTTAAGAAAGGAGATTTAAAAAAAAAAAAGTCACTGATGTAGACGAAATTGTGCAAAATTTTTGCGACAATGTTAATATTTTGAGTTTAATCAATAAAATAAACAAAAAAATATAGCAAACAAAATAAAAATAAATGAATGAAAATAATAAAAAAAAATATATACATAAATAAAATTCGAAAAGTAGGAAATAAAACCAACAAAAACAAAACCAAATCAAGTCAAACAGAATCTAAAGAGAACATAAACCAAACATAGGAGGATGGATAGAAATGTTTGTCAACGCTTACCTCCTCCGGTAATATCACTTTGACTAGCAATCGGCTTTGCATCGGTTTCGATGAGCTCACTTTTGATATGCAACGCGGCACCGTCCGTCGTCGGCGGAGGTTCGGTCTTTATTGCTGTTGGCATTGCGATGGGTGAGAGTGTTGTGGTTCCACCTCCTATGGCTTTATACACAATTGTTGTGTTTAATGTGTTTGGGTGACTAGAATTGGTGAAAACAGCTGCTGCTGCAGCAGAGGTCGGAGGTGAGGTGTTAGTATCCATGCGCAATGTGGATGATGTGTGCGATGATATCGAGGGATAATGGTATTGTTGTGGAAGCAGTAACTGTGCCTGTGCCTGTGGCTGTTGATAAGACTGCGTTTGTGATTGCAATTGCGATTGCTGTAGTTGATAATTATCTTGTGGTTGGAATTGTTGATATTCCAAGGTTTGATTTAAATTCTCTGATGATGGAGTTTTTTTTATTGTTGGTATTTTTCCTTCAAATTTAATCGGATGATTTACAAATTGAAATGTTGGACTTAAATTCTTCATCAAATGTTCGTTGAGTTTACGTAGAACTTCACTATCTGCTTGTTTTGGCGTTGTTGTTGCTGGTAATGATGGTACACAATCTAGAGAATGGGATACTGATAGAATGATTGTTCTTGGAGAAGTCGCACTTAGCATACTTCACGTACCATTATTCTCCTTCTTTTTTCGTGTTGGGGTCTTTCGTGGCGTTTTTTGTTTAGGGACTTTTTCTATTTTTTCTGTTGATAAACGTTCTTTTTTTATTTTTACTGTACCCTCTGCTGGTGATTCTTTTCCTTTAGGACTTCGTCCTTTGCCACGGGAATTTGAACGTCGTTTACTTTCAAACCAATCGTCGTCGTATTCGGCATCTGATTTTCGTTTTTGTCTTCGCTTTTTAAACGCATCATCCTCATCGTCGTATTCTGTAAAAGAATTAAGAACAAAAAATTAAATTAGGATTTTTGTGTGAAGATAATCATAATTCAGCTAATATTAGTACGGAAAAGAAAAGCCAGTGCCACCGCAGCAGTTAATGTGAGTTCTGCACGGAGAAGAACGTGCAAGCAGTTTAAAGCAAACAGAAAAGAGCTGAACAGAATCGTGACCCCTTAAACCCAATTGGGAAATTCTGCGACAGAAAACCGATTAGATTTTTTCCCCTTCGGATATTCATTGCTTTTCGTTGGATATTAGTATGATGACAACCATTACCAAAATTGCTGGGTAACGAAAATATACACTATTTTACGATTTAGATTATAAAAAAGTTTGTACGATCTAGAATGATTTAGTAATTGAATTTATATTTACAGTTATAGAAGTAATAAGAATGGGTTCCTCCCGAGCGAGTGCTGGAAGACCATATATCCCAAATATGCAAAGGATTAGGCTCTGATGTACATATAAATAATTGGGGGAGCGGTTACATCCCATTAAAAGCCAGAGCCTAGCTTTTTCGATGTGCATGTTTTATTTAGAAAAACGCAGTCTACTCTAAGCAAAGAAAATTCACAGCAGTTCGCTAGAGCCCGAGTTGTTTACTAAAATTGTATTCCCTAAGCCGTACTTTCCATGACGACAGTCACAAAGACGAAGATTGGCTCCTGTCGTCACACGTTTTGTATTTTAAAATCAATCAATTTACTCCTACCGCAAAACTTTATTTAAAACTTGACCACGGAAGTTCCCTCCTCATCGACAAGCAAGGTACAAGTCAACTGCACAACTGAAACCACAAAAAAGAATTTTTTACGGCAGCTATTGTTGGCTGGAATGCAAAACAAAAGAACATTTTAATGTGAAGTGGTAGGAAAGCCAACACTCTACCACCACTCTCCTTTCGACGGACATGTTTTGCAGACATTCAAGTGACTTTAACACAAAAAGTTCTTGTGAAAATTTACGATTGTTTACGCATGATATGACAGAGCCAATTCGTTAAACTCCATAAAAGCCTCACCATGGGCAAACAGCGCAACTGATTTCATCGTAATGGCTTAATCGATACAAAATTCCTTCGGGTTTTCTTAGAGCACTGTAAGCTGAGCAGTTGTTTTTAACTTCGTTTGCTCACGGCATATCACGTAACAGAGCATTCGATTTCGAGTTAAAGAAAGACAATTTAAAGAATTGGAAGGAGTGTTCATTATTTTACTTAAGGAAGTTTTGCAATGTGAGACTTTTTGATTACAGTAATCTTATTGTTGGGGTTTTGATTTTTATCGGAAAATACATTTTCATCAATAAGGAATTGTCGTTCATAAAATATGTTTTTCAAAACGTCGTATACGGATTATATACAGTCAAGAACTTGAAAAGACTTCAAATTCAACTCTATTCGATTTGTGTTTATCCAAAAATTAAGGAAATTGTCGAAGTCACTTGTCCAAAGTCCTTGTCAAAGCGCCTGTGTCCAGGATTGTCGATAACTCCCAGCTGGCGAAATAGTTTTTTTTTTTTTTTTACAAAACTACATATTATCAAAATTATGAATTCTGCAAAACGGACTTAATTCGAAACCACCCAATCATACACAATCGATTGTTTTTTTAATTTATCTCCCTCCTGATTAACATAATTGCCAAAGTCATAAATTTCCAGAACTGTTGCTTATAGTTCAGAAGAAGTCTGAGGCATAGGTAAATAAAAAAAAAAACTTATAAAATAAACAACAATACTTTCTTCACTACATCAAGCAAAAGAATACAAATCAAATTACAACTACGAATACCAAGCAAAAAAAAAAAATAAACCAAATTAACCAATCAATACAACTCTACAAATTTTTCAAACACAATATCGAATGCTCCTTTAGACCAGAAAACCAGAGCGTCCTGGCAACCTTTTAGCCAGAACAACTCTCAAACCAGAACAACACTCACTCACTTAACCTCCCAGAAAGAACAGGCGCGTGGTATTTAAAGACTCTGTGCCCCCCCTTCCTAGCTAGTCTGTGAAGTGAAAGTGAATGGTGATTGACTCTCTCGATTGACAAACCCAAAAAAAAAGTTCAACAACTTCGAATCATATAACAGGATGATTTAAATTGATAAAAGACAACTCTCTCTTTCCAAAAATTTAAATTGCAATAGAAAGAGAAAACCAACAGCAAAACAATTTGAACCCTTCACCAATAATCGAAAAAAAAATTTTGATTAGAAAAAATTAAGAAAACTATTGCAGCTACTTTCAAGATTTTTTCTTACCTGATCCATCATCAATATAGTCGAGTAGTTCCTTCTTAGTTTTTAATATTGCAGGACTTAAATTACTCATATTCGGTTGCTCCAGAATCGCAGGGACTTCTTCATCATCCTCAATTTCTAATGTTAAGACACTTTCTTTGAGGACAGCTTTCACATCATCCGGTATATTTGGATTCAATTGAATTTCATCGAGATCAAGATCAGGGTTGCGCTCTTTGAACGATTTCTTCTTAGTTGGATTACACTGTTTCTTCATTCTTTGGAATAATTGTATAGGAACATCCCCATTTCTATGGGGTAGTGGTGTGTTTTATAGAATTGGGAAAAGAAATTGTTTTAGTAAGAGAACAATAGAAATCGCACTAAATGTACAATCACTTACTTCTTATTACACAGCACATCCAATTGCGTTGGGGGTGGTGCTGCTGTAAGTGCATTCGGTGGATCTTCTGGATGTTGGCCAATATCGGAACCTTCTAACCAAGATTCATATCGTTCCGGTTGGAAGCGTTTCACAAATGTATCCATGGATATTTTAACCATGTCATTGCTACACAACACAAGATAAGACAACACATGGGAGTTTATTTAGAGCGCTTTAAGTCATATTCGTTATTTACCTGCAGGTACACTGAGTAGCACGCTTTCCGTATTCGATCCAACGCTCCATCGCAAAATTCGTCGATTCGGCACAATTGAATCCGTGATTGAAGCCGGCGTGATAGCCGAATGGAAATGTAATCATAATTTCGCCGGCTTCTTGAGTTATCTACATAAGAGAATGAGTGAGTTGGTTTATATTTTTCTTATTTCATTCTTCGAAGTGATCGAAAGTACCTTATTGACTGGAACTTCATGCTGTTTGAGAATTTGCGGACTTATCAGGGTCATTTTGTGCCGCAAGTATGCATTGCAGTTCTGGTAGCTCGCAGGGAAGTAACTATTCGCTACTTTTTCCAACTTTCTACCATATTCTGGCGGGACAACGTACCACGTTTTTGGCGCACCGAAATGCAAATAATTTATGGAGTACAAGTCCATATCCTCAGTGTGCCAAGCAAACGTCGTCTTCCACATTCCAAAATACAGGTACGCCGTGTTAACACCATCGATCTGTATGCCATAATCTTCATTTACAAAATCTAGAATCGTTCCCAATCGGTTTATATTCCAGTTCTAAAGATAAGAAGAAAATAATCCATCTCATTAAGCAATCCTTCATATTCATCAATTCAATTGAAATTCTTACGTCCATATCGCTGTCTGTAATACTGCCACTAACATCTGCACCATAAATCGGAGCAACGTACGTTATATTCTTCCAATATTTCCTTTCAAGATCCTCATAATCAAAATGTTTCGGTGGTTGGTAACGTTCAGTGTTGGCCAATTCGGCAAACTGTTTAACTGTGAGGGGTTTCTTTTGAATATTGATTTGTTGATAGAGTCCCTGTTTGCCAGTTACAACTTGACAAATTGGAGCGGGTATTGTGATGTTGAGGGCATCCAAATCGTCGTAGCCACTCTTTCTTGGTACCCACTCTGGTGGGGGTACAACCTAGAACAAAAAAAATTATGTTATGTTTTTTTTCTTATGGTCTGTGTGTAGACAATTATTCGTATTACTTTTGCTAGTCCAGCTTTGTGTGCTCCTTGTGATTCCATGTAGGAAATGTATTTTGGAAAATCTTTGAATTCTTCCCATGTTGGTCTAAACACCATAATCCGCGGGATTTTTGAGTCTTGACCTCCTGCCGATGCCATTTTGTATTCTTTATATTTATATTTTTGCTATTTTGGTTTCTTTCTTTTTATACTGTTCCTTTCAGATGTCCACTTCACATAAAATTCTATAGAGGAAGAGAGAGTAAAAGAGAAAAAAATAATAGGTCAGCACTAAAAAAAAGTGTGAGAGAGAACGTACACAATTCACTTTCCCCAAAACTAGACTAGGAAGAAGTTGTTGCATCGTATGAGGTTAAGAGGAGCGTTTTCAAATACGCTAAGGAGTTCTAGTATTATTTACAATTCTTTGCATAAAGTTGAATTCCTATTTTTAGGACACACACTTGTTAAGAGGAAACGATGATGACACAGACCCAAAGCAGATTTTATAAAGTGTCTGTAGGTTAGCAATTTCACGGCTTGCATGGGTCGAACCATAGAAAAACAAAACGAACCTAGTCCTACCTCAACGCTGTTTACCCTACAAAGCGAATGTAAATAAACCCAAGCGAATGGCCCATAATACCTCACACAGACGAAATTTGTTCATTCAAAGTAATCACTCACTCCAGAAGAGATCGAATTGCTGCGTGCCAAATTTCCAACACTAAGCTTGACAACATTTTTGATGAAGAATGACAGAGGATCTTAACGTAAAACCTAAAATATAATTTAAAACCAATATATACAAATTTAAAACCAATCAATTCTGTCGGACGGGCAAAGTATCCACGTTTTAGAAGGAGCCTTAATTCATTTTTGTACAACCGAATGATCACATGGATTTTATCAGCTTCTGGGAGCTTTAAATGAATCGTACAAAAACAGCTCAAAGTTCCACGATGTTCTCATTGCAGTCAAAATTTTGTATATTTTCCAGATGTTCTTGTCGTTCACAAAGTTTAACAACACACCTTTTTATTTGAAATAAATCCGTCTGTTTATTTAGCTTCAATTGTTATTTACTCCGCTTCAGTTCAGTAAATAAAAACTCAACGTAGATTGTGATTTAATCTTTTTTTCCATGAAAATCAACGACACATTTCTTTCGAGCTCCAAACGTGCATCCAACGGCTTTTTCACTGTCCACTAAACTCATATAAAGTCCATCCAGCTTTTCCATCACCATTGTGATTTAAATGGTGCATCATTAAATCGGAGTACCAATCAATTAGCACCCCCACATCCGGAAAGAGATGCATCGTTTATGATTCTAATGCATAAATTGTCTGGTCTAATGAAATGGATTGTTGTTATGCAATCACTCATTTCTCGTCAGGATCTATGGACACTGTGTTTAATTTCCTTCGTATTAGCAGTTTTAGTTCAATTTGCAAGTTCCTGTCTGCACTCACGACCCATATACTGAGAAAGTTTTTTCTTTCAAAACTATTTTTCCAAATGCGTTGTGACACACGCTGTTGAATGAGCACTTTGCGACTGGGGATTGTTGGTTAGTTAGTTAGAAGTGATCTTCAATTTTATTCCTTTCCTTTAATTTTTTTTAACAATTACAAGTTCACAACTAGAGTTTGGCTTACGCCATCTGAGCCGACTGAGGATTGTGTATGTGTATTTATTTTCCTGATATTTTCCAACATTCCAACCCATTGGGGCAACGCACATATTTCATGTTTTAAGCGATTTTAGCGACTGAACGAGGAGATTTTACTCTTTCCAGTGTTACGAATCTTCAGAATCATCCGGAGATATCAACACGCCGAATAAAATACAAGATGCCCTCCAATATAGACCCACATGTGTTTACTTCCACAGAACAAAGCGGGGTTTGCGTTGAGTGAGAAATAATCCGGTTGTGGTCCCGAGTTTTCATGTCATTCCTTACTTTCATTTAAAAATCTGATAAATCTGATCTGATGAATCGCATAATTTTATCGTCATAAGCAACTCGTTCCTGCCGATAAAACTCCTGTATTCAATTTCGCATCGGTACAATCGCATGCAAAGCTCCATCAGTGCAAGAAGTCTCAAGAGTTTTATTTTCGCCGCAAGAAATATAGAAAAACTCCTGCTTGTCGGTTTTGCAATTTTTTTTTTTTGCAAATCTACAATATCTACAAAACACACAAAAAATCAATTAAACCCACTCCACTATTTTTACAAAATGAGACACAAATTTTAATTGAAGTGCTGAGCTTTCCCCAAAATGTGCGGAATGTTACTCTACGAATACAAACGCTACTCAAACCATCATACAAAAAATACTTTCATGTAGCAATAAATATCAGCAGCATTACTGTAAGCACACAAAAAAGATGTTCACACTTTTATTGAAATGCATTAACAATGTTTTTTCAAACACTGGTTAATGAATTATTTGTAACTAAGCTACATTACACACACCAAGTGGAAAACATTCTTTTTCGTCTACAAAATAATTAGATTTTTAATTGATTATTTGATTGTCAGGGCCGCTATTTGATTAGCCAGCTATGTCATATCATCGTCAGCTTGTACTTCAGTGAATATTCGCAGCAATGTTAACAGCGTGTTGCACTAGACTATGTTTAGATGTTTAGGTCGGGATAAACACTTTTCGATTAAAAGTTTCAAATGTGTCAGATCCAACATGGCGTGGAAAGACGTGTAAAACTGGGCAACATTCGACTTATCTGTCGCTTAGGGAATCTTGATTGAATATGGGATCGCGTATAAACAAATTATTGAATATTCTTAAGGCGTTTCTTTTTCAAGAATAAGTTTTCTTACTTTTTGCACCAGTTAAAACATTTGAAAATGTTTGTTTTAACATAAATGTACATCAACTGATACTAGAGATGTAACGGATATTTGGTTAATATCTGTTATCCGGCTATCCGTCCACATTTTTTTCTATTCGGCCAGATGCCGGATATTGTATCAATATTCGGCAAAAACCGGATAGGTAAAATAAAACAAAAAAATGTAGTCTTTAATCTTTAGCTCATTTCTAAAATTTGCAACTCAATCTGTCGGGCTCTCTGGACGCGAGTCAATCCTAAGAAAGTTGTCTTGTATCTAGGGTCTAAAGAAGTTGTAATTATAAAGCAGTTCAGATTTTTACCAATTTCGAAACGATACGAAGCATGGTGACAATAAATTAGGTGTTCTCGTAGCGTTTCTTGCTTTTGTATGCACCTTATTAATATGTAAGCATGTGGTATAACTTCTGATGTACATAAAGGCCCAAAACTGATTACTTTTGTTATTTCTTTTAAATGTTTATGACAGTACTAGGTAAAGAAATGGATCGTTTCTGTTCAACTTGTTCACGTGAGGTGTGACTGCATCGAGGTGTACATATTCTGCTCTTGACAGTATATTCGGCCGGATATTTGGGAGTTATGAATTAAGAAAGGGAGACTAGATCGCTTCGTTTAGATCTGCTTTAAATGCGAATGGAAAAGACATATCCGGAAACATTTTGATCTGTATAAAGATGGTCCACTCTTATGAAATTATGCCGCGCACAACACAGTGAAGGCCCAAAGAGCTGGGCTCTGGCACTCAACAGCCCAATTATTATAATGATGTGGATATAGTCAGCACGAAAACACAAAATCCCTCTACTCCAATTGCGTCGGGCGCATGACTACCAACACTTCAGCTAAGAGAATATTTCAATGCAAACACACTAGTTCGAAAAGAACACAAGGATCAATCGCGTACGTGAGACACTTAGATCTTTCAGACTGAGAGGAACGTTTCCGGAATGACCAAGGTTTGAACACTGAAACAAAAGCAGACTCTTACAGTCGCAAATCTATCTTATAAGTCAGTACTACATGATAATGGAAGAGATATCGTCTTTGAATTACGTTGCATAAGACGCATGTTATAAGCAGTTAGTCCTAAACAAGGTCTCTTGTTTTTTACAACAAGGAATGCGAATTTCGGGCCTACGCCGCTAGCACTATGGAAGCTATAATTGTCGTTTAAATTACCAGAGTACCTCGACAACTCGGGAAGGACACATTAAACACTGCTAATGTTGTCCGGTAGTCAGCAACTTGCAGTAAAAGATCTAAGGCATTCAATTAAGAAATCGCTGTCAATCAAAAAATGCATGTAATCCAAGTCTTTGTTCTCTAACTTTAACTCGTCGAAATTCTAAGCGATATTACATTCCTAAAAATTATGAAAATAAAAGGGTATCATTTCGAATCAATTTAAAGTTGCAAACAAAAGGAGTTTAGGAAGAACTGCCATATACATGAGAATTAGGAAATGTTCCGGTCCAGAGGACGATACTGATTCAGCAACAAAGCTGTTTCAAATGGCCACCTTTCTTTTGAACGCAGTGCAATGAGACTAACTTATACTCTCAACCGAATTTATAATGTTTTCAGATTGCGAAATCATTCTTTGTTAATAGTGAAAACAACAATGTCCAAATCGTATTTAGATCTCCCAAACGAACTGACACCACATCTGTACCACACAGTTTCAGGCAACACAAGCATCGGCTGCGAATATTTCTTTTCTGTTTCTGAGCTTCTCAATTCACAATCATTTGTTCGTAAAGCTATGAAAAATAATTGGAAGCTCACCTATTCATGGTTTTGCTGTTAAACAAAATATTTCTTCCAGTATAATTCTCGAACCACATAAAACACAATCGGCTTTAAGAATACTTTCAAAAGGCTTTAATTTTCTTTATTTTTGTTTTGAGCACTTGTAATCAGAGTGAAACATAAAACACTTTTTAAAAGGCTTTCTATGCGAATCAAACACTGGGGGGAATACAAAGCACTAGAGAGAGTAACCAACCGAAATTCAAATCAAAGTATTTATTTTCGATCACTAAACCAACACACTCCAAAGCGCGATAATTAGTATTTAAATTTTCACGCCTTTGCAAGCTTTATTTCAATGCTTAAACACAAATTTCGTATCAATCGCACTTTAGTTTATTGCACATCAACCATCGAAAATATCACAATTCACTATCACAATGGCTATCGCAAATTTAATAATCCATATATTGATAAATAAATAAATAAATAGTAAATCGATTCTCAGAGGTGGAGGTTTGTGCGTCCTGCGATTGGGTTACTACGAATGAATTGGATTCAGGCAAACGAACTTTAAAATTTCCATCCCTTAACGCCAGATGTGGAATAAATTCAAGCAAACTGACACAATTGTGAATGAGTCAGAACGTAGTGTGACACACACACACAAGCATTTATCGAAAAGTGGTTTCACGGTATAATTCACCTTCCCCTATTTATGCTCGATGTATGCCAGCCGATGACTGCTGGTAGTTGGTAGTAATGTCCTGCGTTTGGGTATCCTTGCAGGGAATGAAACAAACGTTTTTGCCGTTAGCAGTGCATATATTAGTTCGTTTGTGCAAGGGTTTACTTCCGCCGATATTCGGTCTGTCGGTCGCGCTGCTGCTGCTGCTACTTCTACTGCTGCTCGACCCTCATTGTGAGTCCTGTTTTTTTTTTTTCGGTTTAGTTTTCGAGCACGAACCATACATTTCACGGACCTCTCAATTCGGCATTTCTTTTCTGCTCCTTTTTGTGCTGTTTGAAGGGCACATACGGCACGGGCTGTATGAAATCGTTTCTGTGTTATTAATTCTTTCAGATAGGCAGTAATAGGATAGAAGCATAAAATGGACGAACGAGCGAGAGAGAGAGAGAGCAAGGACATGTAAGTTGGGTTCCCTTCTTTTTTTTTTTTTTTTTTTTTTGCCATGGTGTCTAGTCAAGTCGAGTCCTTTTGTTACGCATCTATTGTTCATGTATCCAGGCGCACATAACACAATGTGCTTAGAAATTTTATTCGTTGGCGTTACTTTTTTTTTCTTGTGTGGATCCGTATGGATAAACGATCGCAGATGTTCGTTGGGAAAGCTGAGTGGTTCTTGTTTGTTTTTTTTTTTTTTCTTTTGCCTTTTTGCCTATGTCTGGAGGGAAAACTTCGTGATCAGACGAATGGGAAAAGGACAAATGATGCGGTTTATGGAGTTATGGGTGCCTACAGGACAAGAAAAGAGCCCGGTGTTGGCCACTCTAAGTTCAAAGAACTCTCATACGTTAATGACTTGATCCTTTTTCATGCGACGGCTGTCTTTGGGACTAATGTGCAAGGGGCTCTTTTTGACACGGACGAATGAAAAACCGTTGTTGCCTTCTGGCGTCTTATTCATACCGAATTCTTGATGTCCATTCATTTGTTAAATTTCAGGTTCAACAACATTTCCAACGCTGATCAAAATTTTGGATTGAAGTATAGTACAAAGTTATAAAAGGGCTTGGCAAATAGTATATTCTCTAACGTTGCTTTTTTTTCCAACATTTATAATTGATCAACATCAGTAGACGTTTATAGGCAGATGGAAAACGTTATCAAGATGTGATAAATGAATAAAAAAAAAAGAGTGAAAGGATGCAGACACCAGATGATGTCTGGATGATTTGTTTGTGTCAGATATTCTTCAAAGCTGAACTAAGACAAAATTAGACACTTTGTCGCTTGAAATTAATGTCAATTTTGTTTGAATTTCTGTTTTTTATCCGAGATACTCGACTGAGAATATAAATATTTCCCTTGATCAACTGGCATACAAAACTATGATCAAGCAGGACAGTTCTGTCGACAGTCTTAGGTGAATCGTCGAACTTCTATTTTTATGTAGAAGAAGACAAACTTGTAGTTACCCGTAAACAAGGTCTGTTGTACTTTACAAAAAGTTAATGTACGTACCTACAATTGCCCACCCTCAGACCACTTAATTTCTTTGTCTCAGCAGGAAACATCAAACACTACTAATTTGTCCGATATGCGATGGCAACGTGTAGTAAAAGATTGTAGGCATTCAATTAAGAAATAGACATTAATCGAAAAATGCATTTAAGCCCAGTCGTTGTCTGTACGGTTGTGACTACCAATTCTAGAAATGTTTGTCCAAACTCATGTCTTTCCAAAACCCTCAACTGTCAAGCAAAACACCGAATTGACGAACCCACAAGACCTCGGCCGAAAACCCTCCACAACAAGTGCTCCCATGGGAATCCAAAACCACTTTCAGACATCAACAATACGTCATCGAGCTTGGGAATTTTTCACGTTAAATTTCACAGCACTTGTCAGACGAAATAAAAACCGATTCCAAAAAGTGCAAAGACTCTGCGCAAGACTGCAAACTTTTTTTTTTTATGGTGTGTAAAGAAAAAATGAAAACACCACATTTGACATGTTTACACATCACAATGCAATTCATTTATGGAAAACAACCTGTTCTTTCAGAGTGGTGTGTCACATTCGCTAACCATTTGGTGGTTGGTTTTTAACCATATGAGAAATCAAGTAAAACTCCCTTAGCTCCCGGCCGGCGCCTACATATTCTTCTCCGCTTTTCAACCCTTACAACAACAGACGTATAAACAGGGTAGATTTTTGCTAAAATTTCTATATACAATTTCATGGAATTTCTGTATTTCCCTAACCTATGCCAATTCTTGACTAGGTTTCAATGTTTTCAAAACAACACAAAACGTGTGTTACGTGCTTGCCCATCGTAAGCCTATTGATGGAGGAGACCCAATGCAAGGTGGCGACAACATAATTGAAACGTTTGACTCTTGGAATACAGCACTGCATGGCAATGTTGGTATCATTCTGCGTGGCGAAGGCGAACGCGGTAATCTTTCAAACGATGTCAACTTTGGAATCGCAAATGACAAACAGAGACGAGTTGAGCCGCATGTCAAACGCCGAAGGAATCAATAGTGCGACAGTAAATTTACACAAGCGGAATAATAGCAAAACGACTGCAGTTAAAAAGGATCAAAATAAAACGCCAGACAGAAGAAAATGAATACATAAAGTAGGTCGATGTAACAACAACCTCGAGAGCATCTTGTTCTTCACAAGCAACCGAATCCTTGATAGGGTATTAACATGAACAAAGAAATATTGTAGATTAGGTTTTAACGAGTTCTTATAATGCGACTCAAAACATATGGTTTTAGCAGGAAGCCCTGAACCTCTCTTCTTCATCATTATTTCGCCTAGCTTTCCCTGTCTCCACTGTGTTGTGCGCGTTATAATTGTTAGCGCTTCTTGTTAAGGCCAAATAATCGGTCTAACGAGCCGATCAAAACGCTGACTGGCTTTAAATGAGTTGAAATGTTTCCTGAAATTGTTGTTTTTCAAAAACTCTAGGATAAAAAGAAATTAATTTCATTTCGCAGAAACTTGCCTGGCAAAAAACTCTAGGTTAAGAAGAAATTCATTTCATTTCCCAAAAATTCGCTTGACAAACTAAGGAATAAATAAAATGCAGTTTTCAACAAACTATAGCATCTGAAATCATTAACCTCACAGCTACCAGTTGACGGCAATCGATAATGAAATTATGTTATGTAGGTTAATCAATAAATTATTTGAAAGTTGAGCTTGCCCAGCTTTTCGATTAATCAACACAAATTGCCAGTTTGTATCAAACATACTCCTGTTCTCACACGGATCGAATATTCGGTTCACTAATTCGATTCACTTTTACACTGCTTTGCTATTCTGCTATCCGCCAAGTGCACTAGAACATCCCGAATCAATTATGGCATTCACGCAAACAGCTGTTCCCTGTGCGTTGGAGCTTTAAATTAAATTATAGTACAAACTCGATTTACGCAGGTAATAAAAATTAAGGCAGTTTCAATAACTGAGGGGTTGTTGCACTTACTGGGGACGTATTTTTATAAATGAAAAATTATGACTGAAATGGCTGTTTCTATAGATATTTCTAAAAAAAAAAAATTTAAAACCAAAGCAAATAGTATTTTATTACGCATTTTTGTTTAATAAGAAAGCAAAGGTTGTAAACTATACAATACAAATATTTTTTTTTTTCTTTTTTAGTTAGATATTTTAGGCTGTTTTTTTTATATTCAATATTTTTCAAAACTGCCACTTTTTTTTAGTTTTTGTAGACTTGAAATGTCTCCCACTGAAATGCTGTTCTAATCGTCCCATTGAAGGATGAAACTGCGACTTCTACTTCCGCTAAAAGCGGGAGCGGGGAAACTTCACCTTCAGTTTCATTTGTGTTCTCAATTTCAGCTGGATCCTAACAATTAGTGGAGAACCCAACATTTTCATGAAGACCATCGTTTCATTTTCCATTCTTTACCCATTTTTTTATTCGAGATGCTAATGTTGGGAACAATTTGGAAACGGATGAAATCAATTCTCTTCTCCTTAGGTTTTTTGTAGACAATGTAGATAATGGTAGCTCAGCCAATTACTCTTGGTACATATTTTAAATATTTCAACATTTCTTGATAGTATAAATATGCAAAAGAAAATGCAAAAACATGAATAAACCTAAAAAGTTGCATAATTCCACTTTTACAAAATTGCACTTATAGAGTCAGACAGTACTAAGACTTAAGTGTTGCAAATATCGAGGATTGCGTTAATTATTAATCGAGTGCGTACTCTTTTTCAATTACTCATATGGTTTAGTTATTTAGGTGGCTATAAAAAATTCAGTAATAACAAATAAGCCGTTCAATGTACAAATTGATTGGCTCCACTTTTTGAAAAATCTTAGATTTAAGGGACAAAGCACTTGACATAGTCATAACTTTTGATGCTTACACTAACTTTTCTTTAAAAAAAAATTAACACCATTAAACGACAACCATTTCAATAACACGTAGTGTATTTCTAAGGCGAGTGTAAATTATTTCATCGCTTTTCTCGAATTTTTGTTTTCTGGAGTTAATCGACGTGTGCTCTGAATGGCTCAAATATGGAATGTATTAAACTTTTCCCTCCACTTCTTTTTACGAGATTAAGACATTTCTCATACAGATAAATTTAACGAGGTAAGAGAATCAAAAATATCTTTCTGTATGATGAGTTGATTGTTTTAATAAATAAAATAAAACACGTTCTTAATATATTTTAAAAATGCATTTTAACGCAACCCTCGATTTGCGCAACTCCTCGATTTTCGCAACATTTTAGTCGTTACACGTGTTGAGTGCAACTTTTCAAAAGGGCTACCTCGATTAGTGCAACTTCTTGTGTATTTTATTTGCATGCTCTCCCTTTTGGTGCGTTACTTCAGTCGTTATTTTACAGTAATCTAATTTTGTTTGTGTCTAGACGAAATTCTTTGGAAATATCTTCTGTAGATGGGTTCCGCTTTTATTAGTACCTACGGGAAATTCGTTCAGAATGGGTGTTATACGAAATATTACTAAATTATCAATAAAAGAAAAAAGTGTAATTTTATCCGAAGTGAATAGGAATACAAAGAATAAAAGAGAGAGCAGTTTTGAAACATAACGACTCGCGAAAATCTCAGTCCAAAATATCTAATTTCTTTCAGAAAAAGTTATAATATAAAAGCTACCCTATGCATTAGATATGTTAATTTTATGTTTTTAACCTTTCGTTTTTTCATTAAACAAAAATATGCTCAATAGAAACGATTTCTTTTAATATTAATTCTATTTCTATTCTATTCTGAATAACATTCCCATTATCTCTAAGTAAATAACCCATTTGAACTATGATATTTTATTTTGTTTCTCACCCTATCCTGAAGGGTACCAAGTAAGGAAAATTCATATAAAAAAATAAAAGCAAAAGTTTAAACGCAGATTGAAAGCTTATACTATTAGCGGAGTTCACACCTAACTACAAATTGTTCAATTTGCTTGACAATCGTGCTTGACGACTGCAAATCGTCGATGTGAACTCTGGAAACTACAAATCGGCAGACTTGTAGTCAGAAAGTTCAATATTTTTAACTTTTTGCCTCGATTGAACGATTTGTAGCTGAGTGTGAACACTTGTCGTCCAACTTTGGAGTATTTTTAATTTTTGTTTGTGATCTCGATGGTTGAGCATCTCAGTGGAGCGGAAAAAACGCCGTCGATCAATGAACCCCGTTATTAACTTTTTTAAAAAATCATAAAAATTCATCAACACAAAAAATAAAATCCAAAATAGCTTGTCCCATCATTTCTTTGAGTTACTGTATGTTGTAGCCAATAGAGCAAAACAGTCTCCCAGAGAGAACAGAAGACCATGGCATGGACTGCCATCTGAATTTCTCCTGGCCACTGATCGTTCCCAAGATGAGAACCAATCTTGTTTTTATCACAGATTGGTTTAAAAGAATATAATTCTTAAATGTTTCTCTTCAGAAAACATGTGTAAATAATCATATACACAATATTCCCAACGCAACACTATTCCGCATTTCGTAAACTTCCCACACCCAGAAACTGCCGTCACTCACCACTGCACCGGCAAAAAAAACTGAAATAAAGTTGACTTCGCCATTCGATGACTAATTTCTGAATTCAGCCCTACGTGCAAAAATAAACGTACGTACGTTTCTTTGGGGGCTTGCCATTAACGAGTGCAAAAAAAAAAAATAAATAAACATCAAAGCCACACGTAGGACTACATCACCTATGTACTTCAAACCGGTGCGCTTCAGAAAATTCATAAATACACAAAAACATTTTTTTGGAAATTATTGCTCCAAAACAACAATTAGTTCCTAGTGCCACTTTGCCACTGATAAGACAGACATCGCGCAGTTGATAAGTCGACTTTGTTGTCGTGAGTGCAAATCACTCGGCACACATGCCTAGCGGCCGCTCTTGCCGTTTGTTTACACTTTGCGCGATGATAAGTGTGCTAATATTCTGAAAATGTATTCGCGTTACGTTGGAGGAATTATGTTTAGTATGCGTTCAATAGTTTGAGGTTTAATGTTTTCTTGGAAGAGGACAATCGCAAACATGGGAATCAAAAAGATATGGTCATTTCAAAGAAGTGTTGTACAAGATAAATATTATACAGCAAAAGGTTTTAAAATTCTAATTTCAATGCCTTCCTTACACAATTGTTGAAATCTTTATGCAAAATTATTAGGTCCATAACAATTTATCCAAAGAATCACTTATTTTATGTGGCAATCATAAACGTCAATATTCATCCATTATCGTCATTATCGGCCAAATCTAAATAGACTTGAAAACTTTGTAAGCTAATGTAGGCACATAATTTTAACTTATGAAATAAAAAGTCTTTTCTAACTAATTTATAGAACATGAGTTTTGTGTTCAACGGGGGAGAAGAACGTTGATGGTCAGCAATTTGAAAATTTATACTTGATTTTGAAAGCATTGGTAGGTAATCACATTACATAGAGAGAGAAAATTAAATGTGGTAATATTATTTTTCAAAGGAGGCATAAGGACTTAAGGAAGGCAAGCTTAGTCTAATCAGCGTCATCAACCAACATTGACTTAAATTTTCCCGAAAATTTTGTTTATTTGTTTTGTATGTGTCGACGAGAGTTGACGATAATTTGTGTATTCTTGCAGCCGGTGCCGAATCAATTGCAATAAATACTACATATTACTTTAAATGAAATATTAATTAAAACAAAGAATGTTTGAAAATGTTTTAAATAAACACCACATTGCTACAACCATTGTTGTGACATTTTTGACGATCAAAATTCCTGTTTTCGCTTTCTTCTTCTGTAAATATAAAATCCGTACGCGGCTTAAGCCATCCGAAACAATTGACATCGTGCTGTTCATGATATTCCATGTATATTTTCAAAATGCAAACATCTTGCTCCCCTCTTACTATTTGGCAAATGAAAACAGTGCCAGGTAACATTGATGAACCAGACGATGAAAATTGATGAAAACCAAAACAGTTCTAATTTTTATCAACATAGCAATATTACTTCACAAAAACATCGAAAATCACCAAACGATTAATCCTCCTTAAATGATGAAGTGTTCAAGTAATATTGTAGGGCGCTTAACACTGTCGCTAATGAAAGTTAATATATAAAATTGAGGCAAGGTTCGGTTAGCCAGCTTCATCAACTTATCCTAACCCAATTTTGGGTTCTCCATAAATTGCTAGGCATCAGAAGATTTTGAGGGCCAGAGCCTAGCTTTTCACAACGACCTTTGATTAGCTTTGAATTTTTAAATATAAGTTAGTTTTGTTAAACAAATAAATAATCATTGTAAATACAGTAGAATCTCTCTTGACCTGACAAAAATGTTGTTTGCTTTTCTTAGAGCTAAGTTTACCTTCCAGCCTGTCTTTAAAGCTGATTAAGAGGCGTTAGTATTCTAGGCATAAGATTTATACACCAAAGTCTCGGTTTGCGTAGTTAATTAAAACTAGAAAAACAAAACGCAGACTAAACTAAAGGTCCCCAAGTATTTTAAATCCATAATTCCCGCGTATTGCAATTTTTTGAACTACGTAAAACGAAATAAAACCGACGACGCTTTGAAACAGTGTTAATTTTTAACGACGCAACTGTGAAACGGTGGACATCGAAACAACACAAATCAAGACTTCTGTGTATAATGCTAAACAATGTTTTGATCATGCAAAGATATGGTTAACGTGAAATGCTGCGGACTAAAAGTATTCAGATTTTTCAACGCCGCTGATGTACCGCTTCACCATTTCGTTAATCACAACCATTCTCTTTGAACGTAGATGAATACATTTGAAATCAAAATTACTGTTTGCCGCGTACGTCTAAAAAGGTAAGTAAACGCATTTGTCATCGGCATAGGCTTTTACGGTTCTAGCCGGTAAAATCTTCAAAAAACACACCAAAAGCCGATATATCAGAGAGAGAAATGAAGATTAAAAGGAAATCATCTCGTTCAGGACGTGATCTTCTCCGATGACAGGATTTACACGACAAACTTAATGCAAGCCACAGGAACCCGCGGCACGGCTTGGTGTCCTTTTTCTCACACTCACACAATCACACACCCCGTGTCACGTGTGTGCGAACAAGGTCCTTGTCCTGAGGGTAACAAGCTGTACTCCTGACGAAATAAAACAATGCCGGGATTAAATTACTTCATATCCTGTGTGTATTGCAACAGAATGTCACTATCGATTTCAAATGCGGGCTTCGAAGACAATTTCTCCAAACTGCGAACCACAGCCACAAAAATGGAATTGCCTGCAATGCCTAAAGAATTCTTTTTTTTTTTTTTTTTTCTTGTTTTTCATCACAAATCTAATTATCTACCTTTTCGCCTTCGACTCATCGTTTTATTCCCTTCGTTTTGCTTTTCATTTAATCATCATCCCATCGTCGCGCAATTTTAAAACTCTATTGTGAATTCGTTTTTATTTTTCTACCCGTCAGATTTATATATACACACACATATACAAAAGCCAAGTGTACACATAAGCCTAAGTACATACATTCAAACACATTATATACATCTTACATATACACTCGATTCTATTGAACAAAATAAAATAAAAAAAATAAAAAAAAACGAGGAAGAAAAAAAAACCGCAAGCAGAAAGCAGGACAAACAAGGAAAAACACCAACAAAAAAAATAGAGGCAGATGTCCACAATTAGGGGAAAACTTGTTTTACTCCTCTCGCTGGTGCTGTTCCTGCTTTCGGTCGGACAAGGATTTCCCCGGAGGATTTTTCCCAACCACAACGATAAACCCCTTCAACCCACCACGATGAAGCCGAGATAGATCCCGATCACTTCTCTTTTTTTCAAAATTGCAACAGAAAGAAACTAAATGAAAGAAATCAAACAAAAAAAAGGAAAAAAATACCGAAAACAACAAAAAAAAAATGGAAAAATGAAAAATGTAGCCAATCATCAATAAACTTACCATAAACTCGAAACGAGTAGTTGTTGTTCTTGTACCATAAAATAGGTGTACGTGACAAACGGCGACAGCTCTCTAGCAGCTCGCCGAGATATCGGTCAATTCACAATGGATACAAAAATTTTTCTTAAATTCTTTTTTTTTTTGATTTGAGATGTATACACACAATTACGCGACGACGACGATGGTGAACATTCAAAAAAAAAAACACTTGGGACACAGAGTACACTTGTTTTCGGTTTTACAGATTTGCACGCGTCGGTCGTGTAGAGAATGGAAAATGTTTTCTTAAATTTCAGTCTCGAGCTGAATTACATTTTGTTTGCAAAAAAAAAAAAAAGAATGAATTTGGGTTTTCACCTCTCGCCTCTCTCCCTTTATCTATTTCTCTTTTTACTGAGGTTCTCCGTTTTTCATTTGCGGCGAAGAGGACTAATTATGCACTTGATTGCAGAGGCTGGCCGCAGGCAGCGTACTACAACACCACTACACAGAAAATTATTTGGGGTGAGAAAACGAAAACAAAATGGTGGTGGTGTATTAGTTTATATATTTTCGAGACGATTTTCCAACGCGATGAACTGATTAATTGATGTTGCTTTTTGTGTAAACTGATGCTGGGGTTGTTGAGTTGTTGTTTAGTGTAGATTTCGGGGCCTTTTTTGTTCAATTTTTGGCAAAAAATTAGCACTGTTACGCGAGCTGCGAATTTGCCCGCACGCCACACTTCGATCAATTTTCACTTGGACTCTCTGTATGTTTTCAACTCGTCGGTGGTGGTGGTGGAATTGGTATTTTTGCACGGTGTGGTGAGGTTACGAAAATTCGATTGCATTGACATCTAGTTGTGAGTACGCAGAAGTGTGGTAGAACAGAAGTAGTCTATGGAGGTTGCATGCATTAATTTTTTGTGATTTATGTTTAATTGAGAAATTGTATTTAATGCTTAGAAACATTGACTAGGAACTTAAATTTAAAAAGAAATTCTTCCGTAACCCGGCTTAAAATAATTGCAAAGTAAAAAAAATAAATCAAGGTGGCGTATATTTCTTCTAGGAACGAAGAGCTAATCTCTGGTTTATTGACCCATTTCTATATTTAAGTACTTAATGTACCGGTTAAACTAAAGGCTAAGGCTGATGGTCATTCTAATATTTGCTTGCAATATCTCATCCATTTTTAGGGTTAGGGAAACCCTTATAGAATCACTTCGGTGTCCGTCTGTCTGTCCGTCCTCTTTTTTAGCATATCAAAACGAAATAAATTTTGATTTAATCGTTGGCTCAAGCTGATTTTGGCTTTAGAATTGCATGCACCTACTAGAGGTCTGCAACGGATGTATTGAAACCATTATCAAGACATATATGTTTTGTTTGAATCGAGAACCCACTTGTATGCATGAAAACAAATTCAGGATTCGTAAACTAGTTTCCGCGCCTCTGGTGGAGAATAGATTATACGTCGAGTCCCGACAAAATTTTTACAGGCGCGCTCCTTGTTCTTAAACCGTTCATAGTCAACTATGGCGGAGGTTTATTTACGCTTTTGTATTTGAACCATTAAGTTTGACACTTATTCTTTTTCTTGCTTGTTTTTGCTTGGGGTTAAACAGAGCAAGGTCGTCTGATACTGAATTCGAAGTCAAAAGAGGCGAAGCCCAATTTGGAAATTGCAGTACCTCCATTAAATTTCCATTGCGGAATTTCGCAAATTTTTCCATTGTTTTAACTTTGTCCTATTGACTAAATTCAAATCACATGCAGTTAAGAATGACCATTTCAAAGGGTCTATTTTACTTCGCAAAAGAAATAAACTAATAACTTATCTCCGTAAAGTGGAATAATTGCT
The DNA here is from genome assembly GCA_905187475.1 of Syritta pipiens. Lineage (NCBI taxonomy): Eukaryota > Metazoa > Arthropoda > Insecta > Diptera > Syrphidae > Syritta > Syritta pipiens. Next base: position 71,303,900 of record LR994571.1, read on the forward strand.
TTGCATAATGTACATTTTCAGGATTCAATAAACAATGTTTAAAATCACTTCCGAAAAATTAATAAGCACTAATATACAAGCTTAACATTTTCTTTATTGATTTTTGTTTTTATTTACGACTGTTTAATTCATAAACAAAGAATAAAAACGATTTTCCGAAAACCCATACGATTTTCTTCGCGCCAGTAGCCTGTAAAAATTCTGTCGGGATACGACGTATAATCTATTCTCCACTAGAGGCGCGGGAACTAGTTTCCGAGTCGTGAATAGAGTACCTATTTATTTTGATATTAGGTGATCGAATGATGTACAGTGATGGGCTGGTTGAATGTGGTACTTATTTGTACATTATTCTTACTCATACGATTGTCATGAATAGAGTATACTGAAGTACTACTGTACATGTTTAGAGAAATAAATGGATCCATTCGTGCAGATGCAAAATAGTTAATAGCAAAAACAAAAAACGAAATTGTACAAATTGTATAACTTTGAATTCTTTATCAAAGGTCATAATCATTTTGTATAATTTAAATGAGTTGTATACAATCGTTTTTCGATAACCTTAAACTTCGAAGCGGCGAAAATGGAGTCATTTTGTATAAAACAGATTAAAAAGAGTTAACAATGGATTATTAGAAATCATAAGCAAAATATTTATGCATTTTTTTTTGGAAAGAGTACTCAATGCAATAAATACTTTTTATAAGAACTGTTGTTTTATTCGTGATATCCTGTAGCGGAAGTTGTTTAAAGCTTTCATCGTAATGATGAAACACCATACTATCAAAATTAAAACGGTTAGAAAAAGCAAAATCTCACAAGCTGTAAGCGCTTTCATCCATAAGGATGATTAAAATGCTCATAAACGTCGAAAGAAATTTTTTTTAAGCAGACATATAAAAAAAAGTTTGTTTCAAACGTTAGTATCAGTACTGACTTTTTCTTTAATCTTCGACTAGTTACGGAAAAAATCCATGATTTTGGGGTTGCTGAGACACACATTCATTCTAAATGTCATCCCTTAACTGCAGAGGATTCATAAGTTATGCGCAAATATGTAAAGGTGACGGACAAACAGGCAGACGGACACCAAACTGATTCTATATGTAAGGGTTTCGTTATTCCTTTGGAACGAAGCCCTAAAAAGATATAATTACAGTCAAAGCCCTCTAAACCGAATTTTCACGGGATGTCAAAATTAGTTCGAGTTAGAGGGATTAATATTTTACTTGTTTAAAAACCTTTTTTTTAATCAAACGAGTATACATGTAAGGAAAAAACACAGGAAATTACTTAAAAAAAGCTTGTAATTTTGGATTGAGTCTTTAAAATTGGAGAATGAAGCCTTTTAAATAATAATGTGCACAAATAACCTCATTTGTGGTTGTGTGTAAACGACGATTATGTTCTGACAATTGTGTTCGCCCAACATGATTGTGCTTCGAGGACCGTTGGCGAATAGTTTTGATTTTGTCAAGTTTTTTGGGTTCGATGTTTGCCGTGTAGGTCGCCATGCAAATCCTCATTCTTACTGTGAACATTCTCTTTCTTTCTTGCATAGGTAAACAATTATAAGGACAACCACATGCTCCGACGTATTGGCACTAAGAAATCAACATGAAATAAAAGGTGTTCGTCGACCAGTGCCAAATTGAGAGAGAGTTATTCCCCGAGCTGTATTCGAACCCGGGTACTCTCGCTTAACAGTCTGACGCACTAACGATTAAGCCACGGCGCCCATCTCCTCCACATGTGTTACAATTATAACGCGCACAATACAGCGGAGGCACGGAAAAGCTAGGCTCTGGTTCTCAACGGACTGTTCCGCCACCCAGTGTACGTAATTGAAAAGAAAAACAATTGTATTTAATGTAAAAGTGAAAGGACACAAGTAAAAGTTCTCTGTATCTATCGGATTCATCGTGTTTCTAAACAGAAAAAGTGAAGTACATCGGCGGGCCGAAAATGGCTTGAACCATCTTCTGAACCATTTCTTAAGACTGCATATTTATTCAGCACGTGGACAATTCTAAATCCCTACTGATTCTTATCCAAGGTTCCCGTCGGAGATAGCACCAATTTAGTAATTTACAAAACCTCTAATTATTATGCGACCTTCTCCACCACAAGTCAATACTTCCTCAACATACGACAAAATTCATAAAAAAAATGTCTGGAACACTTTTAAAGCCACTGTAGAAATTTCCTTGCCCATCAGCCCAAATCAGTCTCTGCGCAGAAGGTTCATAGCAACGGCCATGTCGTTGTTGTGGTCTCCTGCCTGAATTCCTTGGAAGTGTGATTTACTTGCATTCCGCTACTGTGTCTGTGTTTCAACATACGCGTTCTATTGCAATTCGTGGACAAAAATGTCCTTAACAGCTCGTCCGACGGTTGGCAAACAAAGTGCCAGCAGTAAATTACGTTTTATCTCAGCCCCACAGCAACGCTCTAGAACTCCTCGACTAGTTCCGCCATTCTCAATCCAATCGCTCCAGAAAAACACGGTCGTTATCAATGAACCTAAATTCAGTGCCAGGAGTCAACAAAGTGGGTGAAAGAGTCACAAACCTATGATTTGATACTAAGAAGATTTCTTTCAGGATACAGAAGCCACCTACCGAAGAGGACGTCCTTTCGGATGTACTATGATCGCGGCGATTTACCAATCAAAATGGAGTACCTAACTGGAGGGGACAAAATCGGATGGACGGTAAATACATTTTTGTGGCTTTTCGTGTGGGGGCGGTGGTGGTTACAAAAAAGGAGCGCTACCAAGGAATCGCGTGAGCTTTATTGTATGAGGAGTGTGAGCCTGTCCTTGGGACATGTAGACCTACGTCATAGGTGGCGCAACATACAAGAGTAGGAAAGCACAAGGACACGAAAGCATTTGGTAATAGAATGGCACTGTGATACAAATTGGAAATGAGTGTGTGATAAATGTTTAGTTATTATTGTGTTCATGAAAAGAAGCCCAAATGCACAACCGTTAAATTTATTCTATTAACGATAATGTTGTTCCCATTACAGTTTATGAGGCTGCAATGTTTGTTTGTTTGCTTTCTAAATTTATTTAACATCTGTCTTTATGACGTTAATTAATAAGAACGCAATATTCAGCCGAGTTCTAGTCTGGCATTTTGTCTTCTTTCACATTAAAATTTACTTACAAGAACCATGATCTCTAGACTAAATAAAGGTTCGCTTTTGGGGAGAAAGTCGCTACTTTTAAAAACTTAACGTCTTACCGTACACCTAAATAAAATAGAATGGAAGAAACATTTCCTGTTTGGAAGTCTATTTAAAAAAACTAAAAGAGAGGAATTGTAAATTTCGAAAGATTCTAGATTTTAACAGCAATAATACAGTGCATTACACTTTCATATTCCCAGCTATGCATGAGGAAATTAGGGCATAATGGTTCCTTATCAATAACAAAATGCTTGCGTGCAAGCCTCACACGGGGGTGCTATTTCCTGCTTCCTCCATAAGCCAGAAGCTTGAATGGAAAAATTTCCACACATGAAACTTTTTCGCATGTGACCGAAATAGAAAATTTCCATTGTTCTTTGCATCTAGTCTCTTGCAAGTTGTAACAAAGTTCGAGATTTCTGTCTTCCATCCCCATAGCAAAAACGGTGGGTAAGATCAGGCAAACCCACTTACTTCCATCAATGAAGTTCATGGTATTAAGCCGGCATAGGTGAATATTCAAAGAAATAATTAATTTCGTTCAATTTTTAACTAAAAAAACATTTTTCAATGAGTTGATCAAATTCTTGGGTTGGGAAAACTCGAAAGCAGGTTCAATTTGTGTCGTGCTATTCTTGTCTTAATTAATGGCACAAAGCTAGGCTTTAAAGCTCTCACAGCTGATTGTGGTCGAAAATAGGCTTACAGTGCTGTGCAAATATATTTAGAGATACTTTAAAATAGGTTATAAATACATTTGAATTAGTCAAGAACTTGTATGTCCTGCTACTATCTAAAAGAGGTGTTTTACCCTGTTGAATATTAAAGATATTAAGGTTCCATACTTTTTTTTTTTAATTGTTGGTTTCTTTGCCATGGAACCATATCTCAAAAATTGTCTTCTTCTTTTGGCTATACCCCTTTTGACAATTTCTCGAATAGATATCACTTGATTGAGGTTAGGAGAGCTACAAGGCCAGTTTAGAACGCTCTTATTATTTTCTGTAAAATAAGTCACTTCATTTGTATAGCATGGAGTAAGATCTTATTGGTAAATATCATTTTCGGCCAAAAGTCTTCTTCAAAAGTTTCTAGGAGCATGTACAGTGAGGTACACAAATGAGTATTTTGTAAGTACATTTCATAGAAAAAAACAGAAAGAGAGAAAAAAAAACAAACAGAGCCGTGTATAAAACAAGACCAAAAACCTAAAAGTTAAATATATGACAGGCAAAACAAAAAACAATCTGCATGCACTCAATTTTGCACCTAAATTTTGTTCAATATTTTTCCCACAAAAACTCAAAAGTGTACCATTATGATTTTGTGTCTTATTACCGGGGTTCACATCCAACAATTTGATTGATGATATGCTTATTGACTATGCTTGAAGGGGCCAAATTGTAGAGTGTGAACGCTTTTTCAATTTGTCATCAAATTTGTCGTACCCAAGTTCAATTTTTTCAACTTTTTCGAGTGCTGGATGATAAAGAACAGCTGTCGTACAACTTTAGAGCATTTTTTCATTTTTGTTTTGACTTCAGAGAGTGAACATCGAGCTTGAGCGGAAGGAATAATCAGAAAAATTATTTTGTGCTGATTGAGAAGTATGGAAATACATCTTTCAATGCTGTATTTAATTTTTTCCTCATTTTCAAGTATTTCATTATTAATTATAACTGCAACAAGAGCCGGCGCACCCATGTTGATGCTTCAAAATTTTTATCGCAAATGAAGTCTGTCAAGCAGTTGTATAGTATGAACGCTAGGCATTAATTTTGATCGTCAAGCATATCATAAAGCAAATTGTAAGGAGTGAACCCCGCTATTCCTATGTTCCTATGAAAAAAACAATTGTCACTTTTGGTCTGAAGTCTTTTTTTTAATAATTTATGGAAGCTTGTTTGTAAAGACGTCAACATATTTGGTATTATTCTTCATACCTTTAATGAGCTTCGAGCTTCCAGAACCCTCAGAGGCTAAGAAAACACTCTATGACTGCTGGTGGAGTGCATTCCTTACTTCAAACTGTGTTTGAAAAGTTTTGAAAGGTCAGTCATTTTCCAAGAGGAGTAGAATTCAAACCATACCTCGTCCTAGTGAATGAATTGTTGCTTTATAATGCATGAAGCCAACTCAAAACTCCTCCAAAATTTCTAACTACCTTAATCAATTTAAATTGAACCAGTTTAAATGTCGTTGAACATCTTTGGGGACATTTGGACGAAGCATACAACAAAATCAAAAGATGACTTGAAATACGCTCTGTAAGAAGTCCAGATTCACCCCAAATATTACAAAATTTGGTAAGTTCGGTGCTGTTATAAAATAACCAGAGTTTCCCATTTATACTGTAAAAAATTGTTTGATTTCATATGCTGCTTACTTACTTTTGCGATGTTTTTGTTTTCGGTACACAGTTTTTTCAGTTATGGTACGATCGGCGTTTTAGATTTGAAATCTATGAAATTTGTTAGCTGGGTTTAAGTTTTTTTTCGAGGTATCTATTTGGAGCTTGTTTTTCCATGACTATAAGGGTGTTTATGGTATTTAGTTACTTTTGTGTCTGACTGTATTTTAAAATGGATTTAATCTAACTCAAGTGCGGATGTACCGCACCTATCTACGTTGATGCCTCTTTCTATCATCTTCAGACCCTCGATTACGATTCTACAGTACATTGTTGACGGCAAATGCCTAAAAAAAACTTTTTATTCTATGGTTGCTACTTTTTTTTCACCTTTATTTCACTTCCTCAGGTTGACATTGAAAAACTGGACTACAGCTTATACTTACCCCTCTTCTTCGATGGCCTCTCCGAAACTAAGCACCCGTACAAGACCTACGCTCGTCAAGGAGTCCTGGATCTATTACACCATGGCGGTGAGAGAATTCACCCGGTCATACCCCAGCTGATATTACCCATTAAGAGTGAGTAGAGTGGTCTCATCACTTGCAGAAGTGTATCCCACAAATCTTCTCTCCTGCAGATGCCTTAAGTACGAAAAATCTCGAAGTGATGTGCACGACATTGAAAATCATCCAACAGCTTGTTATGTCTTCGGACTTGGTTGGACCGTCTCTGGTGCCGTTCTACCGACAACTCCTGCCGATGTTCAACTCCTACAAAGTAAAAAATTGTAAGTCACCCAGTCATACCTCAGCCAGTCTCGTAGTCAGTCAGCTTTGTCTTTCAGTGAATTGTGGCGACGAGATCGACTATAGCCAGAAAAATAACATGAATCTAGGAGATTTGATCGATGAGACGTTGCAGGTGCTGGAAATGCACGGGGGAGAAGATGCCTTCATCAATATTAAGTACATGGTCCCGACTTATGAGTCTTGTTTCTTAAATTAGAGTGATTTAGAATGGTGGCGGTTGTTGTGGATGTTATTTAATTTGTTTTTCTCGTTGAAGAATCAAAAATAGTGTCATGCTGGTCATGGCTAATTGACTTTAAGAACCACTTAAGATAAGGAAGGAGTTTGAAAACATTGCTTCTTAGCGTCATCTACAGTCCATTTTAGAAGTTGATTTTGATCACATTCATCAGTAATTCAACAATGAAATGACAACCACTGTCTAAGGCACACAAAGAGTTTTCGATAAGTCTCCAAAATTGATTACAGAATTCACAAAGCTGGACTCAGTTCCTACGCCAGTCCTTAAATCGTTTAACTTAGACAATCACTGAAAAACATTATCGACCTCTCACCACACTCCCACAAACATTTCTCTGTTCTAAATGTTGTTTGTTACCGTAAATTTGTTTAAAAAAAAAATAATAAAAATGTCTAAGACCAATAAAAGCCAATTTTTTATACCATATCTTCTTTTAGAACAATTTTTAACAGGTTAATGTTTAACTTTAATTTAAAATTTTATTCATAACAATTTTATTTTTTTTGTTTAAATACTAATAACTTATATCACTTTCATTTTTTGATAATCTGGAATTAAGGAAAGTTCCACTCCTTTCCAGATTCAAGGGCCATTGAAAGTTTTTTCTCAATGGCATAAGACGCAACAGCCATTCTAGAAAGATTAAAGAATATTTTAAGTGGATCTTTATGGGGCTTTGATAAAAAAAAAGACTTACGGCTGTTGCTTATTAAAATCCTTGTTATTGACTTCGTAATCGTTGCCTTTGATATTATGGGGTGAATAACGATTGTAGAGACCCCAAATCGAATTCATCAGTTTGCTGTTGTATTTCACGGGGCTGTATTCTAGCACTGGAAGGAAGATTTTTTTTTTGATAAGCAATATAAGTAAAATCATTTAAGAAAGATGACAAGAAATAGAGACTAATAAAGATACGTCCTAATTCTCGTATAGAAATTTTATTTTAGAAGCAAAAGACCTGAACCGAGCTTTTTTTACTTTGTAAGTGGTTCTACTATTTAAAACTTTGCGTTTTCCATGGGAAATGTGTTGGCGAGACTTCGGGTAATAAGTGGATTGAATATAACTTCGTCTATAAAGTTGGCTTTATGCCAAAAAATATTCTTTGATAGCATTCTAAAACATTTGAAACTCCTTACTCCTACAATGTCCCTTAAGGAAAAAGTTTCTTTTGAACTAACAAAGTACCAACATAGTTCCTCTAGATTGACGTCAATCTACGTAAGGATCACATTCTCTAACCGAAAAGTATCTATGACCCTCAACGGAAAGGCCTTCACGCTCGGAGGTTTTCGATACAATCGGAAGATGCGAACAAGCTATGCTCTGGCGCTGTATGTGCTGTTACGCAGGTTATTTTTTTTATTTTATCAGAAAATAAGACATCAATTTTACTCTCAAATATATATATCTATATATATATTTCAAATATATATATATTTTACTCTCAAATATATATAAACTCTCGATAATTTGAATTTCATTGTACCAGGAAAAAACTTCGAATTACAGAGGTTTTTGCATTACAGAGGTTTTAAAAAAAAATTTCTCACTTTTGACACGTATGTATTTTAACTAACGGTGATTGACGAAAAAAAGAAAAAAAGTTTGACTTTGAATTATAGAAGTAATAATTTTCGAATTATGGAGATTTTCATGTTGTTTTTGCACATCGCATAGGTTTTTTTTCGATTTAAAGAGGTTTTTTCAAGGGAATGTAAGAATGCTTCGATTTATAGAGGTTATCAAATTCTCAAGAGTTTACTGTATTATGCTTAGAAAAATAGTATCCTTTTTGGTACAGTTGATCAAACAAAACGACAGGAGAAAAAAACTAAATGTTTTGCACGTTACTATACAGAGAGAAAGGATGGAGCCAATAAATTACTCTAAATTAGCATTCGAATTTTGATGTATAAATTAATTCTAATGCCATTAAGAAGCAATAGAGGATTGGAATCATTTAAAAAAATTATGATACTTACATTTCTTGTTTGCAAAGTTCTTCTTGATATCGGGCTTCTCGGTGCTGGGCCTCATCTTGGCTACGGTCATATCCTTTTCGTTGTATGCACGCATCTTGCAGGCAGCGAATGCTCCTTGGGGAATAGCAGACATGGTCTTACAATCTAAAATATGAAAAAGATTAGTACGTAAAGAAGAGAATGGAGGAACAAATTAAATATGGGACAAGATAATATGAAAGGCAATCGAGGAGAAAAAAAGTGAAGGCTGCAGACAGACAGACGAACACCGGTGATTCTATAGGGGTTTTGTTATTTCTTTGGGGTGAAACCCTAAAAAAACACCTTTGAGTACTTCCGAAGCCAATCCGATTCCGTAGAAGACTTTAATGAAGGTTTTAGTGGCTTTTCCTTCAAAATTAATCTGTGATATATTATTTAAGAAATTATATTACCATCTAAATAGTAAGGTAATATCACCGAATATCTGTATGCATACACGACACAAACAAAAATTGTAACACTTTGCCACAATAAATAAATCTAATCTAAAAAACAACCCTAAAAAAACAAGGCATATTACTTCTTCACAGAAAAGATTCTATGGATCAATGTCACGGTTTCATAACAAGGAAAGAATTAATTTTTAACAAAGTAATTTGTTTGAACAAGAAAAAGATAAAATCAAAGACATTTTCTGCCATAGTTTTCTAGTTTTCTTCTCCAATGACTTTCGGAAAATTTGCAGAGATGAAGATGGGTCTAATAGGGCATAACAGAGGCTTCGGTCAGATTTAAAACCATCAACAAATCAAATGTAACATGGACCGACTTCGAGAGCATCCCATCTGGGGATATAAAAGATAATTCAGGTCGCAGTACAAGTGACTCAATAGCACTCCCCAATTTCTTTAATTCAATTCAAGTGTGGCTTCGGACTGTGATCAGCGAATCTACCTAAGACCTTTTCAGTTTCATTATTTTCTATATGATGGATTTATACGAAAAATATGATTTCAGTAGTTTGTTTGATGAAGTTAAAACAATTTTAAGAAGCTACTCCTCGTTTGATGTTAGCAATTGCTGACTACAACTTTTTTTTGAGGTTAGGAGAGCTGCAATACAATGCAATGCTGACACCAACTTCTCTTGAGGTGCAATGCCATTTCAGAGCGTCGCTATTGTTTTCCGTAAAACATTGGTTCATTTGTATGCACGATCATGTTAACAAAAATTTATGTGAGTTCGTAAAGACATTAACAATCAATTTGGAACTGTTCTTCATACCTTTGATGAGTTTCAAGCATTCAAAAGCTGAAAAACCTGTACGAAACCCTGCATGGCTGTTTAGCTTAGCTTACTTCAAACTACAATTGAAAAGTGCTTGTCCCAATTAATTTGGTCAAAGAAAATTGAATTGGCGACATATGCCCAACGGCTCTGAGTAGAGGGCTTTCTGTTAAAAAAAAATGGATCTAATAAACTGTCTCGGACTGATTAAGTTTTTAATTTCGTTGACTCCTTTTCTTTTCTCCTCAGCAAAAAAAGGTTCAAGAACCTAATCAGTTTCATGTTCAGAATGTTGGGACGGTCACCATCGGCTATCAGCACGGCCGGAGGAGTGACGCCGCAGTCATACGAGTCTCTGTCTGTATGCGGAGATAAACCTACGCAGCTTAATCAATTCTCGCGTGTGCATAGCAACAGAATGTCATTACAAAAACTTATCACCGAATGCAGCTTCTAAGGCAAAGCAAGAAAGACTGCTGATTAGTAATCTCAGGTTGAGAGGCTTCCTACCCACTGGTCAAGATTTGTTCTGAATTATACTGTGTGCTTTAACATAGAACCACATCTGCAATTTTTTTTTAAATTCGGTACTGGCTGCTCGTCGCATACAGCTCAATTGGCTAATTTGTGGTACTCGTACATCAAGTCTGTGAAAGAGTCAGTATTTTATTTGAGGAAGAGATGGTGACAAAAACACATGGATTTACTGGATCTGTTGCCATAAATCAATCGGGCGAAGTTTGCTTTCTAAAAAAAACAGCCTTAAATTCCGGAAAAATTAATTTAGGAAAAAATAAAATTACTCTAACAACATAAATGTCTACAGGATTTCAAAAAATCTCAAAAAGGCTTTCGAGTTGCTTTGTGTTCATGATTCTTGCATCCAAGATGATACTGTAAAGAGATACACCGAAAACAAACTTGTTCTATGCCAGAATTTGTTTTATTCCTCCACTTGAAAGATGGGTAGTAATGACAGATTATAAAACCTTTTTTAAAACAGCAACTAAGACCACGGCTATCAACATCAACAAGTGGTATTATTCCTTAACCCTGGAAAGATAACCTGCGTCAATTTGACTCAACCTTTTTTGTGAATTAAGTGTTTTTTCTTACTTTAATTTCAATTTAATTTTTAATTTTTATTAAATAAATAGAAGCAGTGCAATCAAATGTTTAAACGGTATTTTATTTATCTCAGGGAAGCATTTAAAATTAATCCAAAATCTCTCTCACAAAAGCTTAGGAAATTGAGCTATTAAAAGTATATGCGTCAATTTTACGCATGCTTATCTTTAGTGTACGACAAAAATTTCAAGGTTTTAAACCATTCACTCCACTCAAACTCGAACGTTCTCAAAATAAATTTGGGCCGCGAAGCAGGCTAATAGCTCGACATCACTTTTTCGACGTGCAAAAGTCGAACAAAGATGTTGATGAGTGGTGGTTGAGCCAAACAAATAGTATAAAGGGTGGAACACTTTTTTTAACACGTTGAATGCCACGCCAATTTTACATTGCTTGCACGAAACAGTTAATTTTTGTAATCATTCGTGACGCATTCAACCAAACTATTTTTGTGTGTTCTATATTGAATACTTTTCTTCAAACCATTTTACTAACGATAATACTACTTGAAAAATTCAAGCCTTTAATAAATTTCATAAGCCTTTAAATTTTAATCTTACCTTCGCCACTCACCGGTGACCCCCATGGCATTCAACGTGTTAAAGACATAAGTTATTAGGACACCCGCTTGAAACTCAGACAGAAAGTCAGTATCATACTTCTACGGAACGAAATTATTAGCTTTGCGCTTGAACAACGTTATATTCCATAATTAATGGGAATTAATAAAGCCCTTATTAATAAAGCTGTTCATTTTGTTGCATTTTTTAAAAAGAAACTTGTATTTGGCCCATCGTGTGCAAGAAAGCGTAAAGAGAAGATATGCTATAAGGGCTTTAATCGAGGGCTAGCACTAATCAAAAGTTCAAAACGCTGTTCTTCATCCCAAAAAAGAATAGTTTAACTTGAGGCATAGGTAGAGTCTTAGGTATAGCAATCTTTTAAACGAAATTCGTTCCTAAATAAAAATAGAAAAAAAAAAACTTGACATCATCATGTTAGCTATATTACAAAACAAATTTCTTAAATGAATAAAACTTATCTGGAGAAGGCTGATAGTCAAGCACATAGATCTGTGTAGGATCATAGTGTATCCACCAATCTCAGAGTTTCTCTCTAATAAAATCATGCCCGTCATTTGACTTTCAATGAAAAGAAATATGCGCAGTTGATTTTTGAACGAAAAACAATTGGAAAGCATCGAGCCTTCCTCTCATCCTGACTAAAAAAACACCGATGATAGTAAATAAATGTCTTGGCTAGATATAGAACAAAAAGACTTGCAGATAGCCAGCAATCTGCTTTTGCTCTTGTGACGTCAAATTTGAGCCAACAAAATAAATATCTCCTTGGAGGCTGGCCTCTTACTCTCCTTGGCAGTAGGCACAAACAATTTTTGTTTACACTCTGATGTAAATTTACAAAACTCATCTCAATTCCCACTCATTCACAGCTCCACCCAGCCTCATAACACCACATGAAGCAATCTATGCGGGTCAAGAAGTTATCTTTCTCCTAAAATTAACACTCTCATACACACGCACAACGACGACACGTACCTTGGCAAAGATCGAACAGTTTATCAGCAACTATCCGCTTTGATAAGCTGGCAAAATTAATTTTTTTAATTTCACAAATCACAATTAATATCAAATCACTGGTATCGAGTTCCGGTTTTTTGAAAATCACCATTAAAGTTCGTTAATCCGTTTCAGACACAAGATTCGTTTTATTCGAAAACCGACACTTGAAGGAAAACGGAAAAGGACACAGGGAGTCCTTGAGGATTTTTTCTTGATCTTTTGTTTTGTTTTTTTAGCGTGCTCCAAAGGAGCTCTTTTATTTGGTTTGACAAATCACTTGGATTTCACTTGACGAGGAGGTTACGACAGCACTAAACTCTCGGCGATTGCATCAGTTCGTCTCCACTTGAAGAACTCAAACTGAAATGGGAGCTGGAGTCAATCTCGCAAATGCTTATATGAAGATTTAATCATTTTTCGAGGCTATTTTGAGATTGAATGTGAAATATTCTCACACAAAAGCTAAACGCTTATCGCTCGAGAGTGAAGTGGATCAGTCGAGAAGAGACGGCGGGTTCATGAGACTAATCACCCGCTGAAAGTAGCAAAAAAACAAAAAAATTAAAATTAATAAAAAAAATCAAATGTGGAAACATTGTGGTTAATTGCACACGCTGTGACATCATTCGAAGATGGAAAATATTTTCGAAACTGGGATCTTGCAAATCTTGCAAATCATTAGAAGCATTGGCGATGTAAATAACTGTTCTGTCTAATGGGCAATTAGCTGAGGATAATTTCTGACTCCACGTGTGATCCAAAATCATTGAAGAACTGGGCTAAGATCCAACATGTTCTAGTACTAGAGTTTAATTAACCGCCTCTGCTTCTTGCACTCAATTATTTGGACGGTCTCACCCTAATTTGGAAAAAACGATACAGAAGGACGTTTCAAGTTTTTTTTATTAATCGTTTCAAAATTTCTTTTGCCTTGCTGATTTTATTTTCTTACTAACCAAAGAAATACTCACACGGTCTGCAGTTGACCTTTTTCATCATCATCAAACAAAAAAATATCCTTAGACTTAAAAGTCTTTAGTAAAGCAAATTGTGTGAAGATTGTAAAAAGAACTTTGATGCAACAATTTCAAGCCAATTCGTGTACCGAATGAATCTACTAAAGAAGACCAAAACATATAAAATTAAAGTAATTTCAACAAACAGGTGCTGAGTTCCAAGAAGAAAAAAAAAGAAGTCGAAAAACTTGTTCTTGAGGATGCCCGAATAAAGGTGAAAATGATGGCAGAGATCACCAAGCTTTCAATTGGTACCATTCACACCATTCTTCATGACCATCTTAACCTTTCAAAGGTCAGTGCAAGGTGGGTGCCACGAATGCTCACAGCGCCTCAGAAAAAAGTGAGAATTTGGAGATGTGGATTGAGAACGCGGACGGTGTCACATTTATATGAAATTTTACATGAATGCACTAAAATAATAGTATTACTTGATAAATAAGTCAATTTATATATACAACCACAGCTTCACCCCGATACCGAGAATATATTGAACGCCCCTCGTATTTTAGCAACCACATCATCACACAAGTGCTTAGTAGGATTTAGATTTCGGTATTGAGCTGACCGTATTACCGTATCTACACGTGGACTAAGCAAAATGCATGTAGCCCGTAAAACTAATTGTTGAAGAAAAAATTAATTTTGAGGGCTTAGGTAGGTCGGTAGGAACTGCTGTCTGCACATTTCGGCCACACTAGGCACATGGTGATATCACAACGCGGATATCTTCTCTGCACCCTATTGGAAGTATTTAGAGTTTCTTAAGAAACTACGGATCTGGTTGATACTGATATTGATCGCGGTTAATACTGATACTGATCGCTCAGACTGCCAACCAAGTTCTCGCCTTCTCGCGATTAAGCCTGGAATACCTTATTTCCTCCATATTTTAGTCGATGATTGTTGAAACAACATAAGGAAACTTTTATTTTTTTTACATGAGAGAGATAAAAACCAATATGCTTTGTATAACAAAAGAGTACCCAATGCTGAACTTGTATTCAAATTGCATCGATTTTGTTCTCAACGCAAAGCTCTATCCATAATCAATACACAATCGTAACAAAAGTGTGTTACTTGTGTTGTTTTAGCAATCATTGATTCGTTTAGTTTTCGCACCGGAACCTCCCAGCCTTAGCTTCATTTCAAACGCTGCACCAGCTGCAACCTCCATTCAAATCTGCTGCAGCATTCTCCCGGCAACTAAGTCCCGGACACTCCGTCACGCCGTCTCCGTGTTACCCACAACTACGGTTTGGTTTTTGTTTTCTGGGACGGGGTTATCACCGCAAACGAATGTGTATAGCACATACTTGCTTTTCTTGTCTTTTTACTTCGCGAATTTCTAACGATAGTCTCGCTCTCTATTGCCATGTTGACGTGTTCCTTTTATTTAATTAGTTTTTGTTATTTGTCGCTTATCGCTGCAAGCAGGAGAATAAGCCGCCTATTTGCTGGTGTGAAAGTCATTACGGATTGTCGGGGATGGAATTCATGTGAAGGGAAACAAAGAATCAGATTGGAGAATGTCATCGGACCGGTTGTCAGATTTTTCAAGAAGTCAGGAAGCTATGAGAGCAGGAAGTTTTTAGATCCGTTTAGTTTTTTTTGGAAACGAGCTTCCACAATAAGACAGAATCTTTTAATAGTGTGATATATTCAAAGTGAACAAGTTTAAAAAGAAAAGATTTAGTTAGCTTAAATATTAACAGATCCTAAACCCAAACAAGGATCTTAAAAAGTTCTTCACTTCACCCATCATCACTCACAAATCATCGTCATTGAGAAACTTTTCCTTTAAACGTGCCGACAGCCTTGTCAGGTGTTTGTCACGGCGACAATTGACGCAAACACCCCCGACAACCTCGGCAATTAGGTCAAGTCTATCGTAAATCATTAAACACCCAAAACCAGTTTAATCAGGTACCAAGTCAATTTCCAGAAAGAGCTTCTCTAACCGGTCTTTGCAAATTTCTTCGACACACCAACAATTCCAGCGTTTAAGAAACAGAAACAGATAAAGGTAATGGCGACAGCAATTTTCATAAACATAATTAAAATTTAAACTGATAAGAAAAGTCTTCTCTTCGAAAACACTTCTCCCCCTCAGTTCTGGGTAAACGTGCACGAAAGACCATCGCTTAGGGTGAGATGAGGCTAAAACAAAAAATAATAATAAATACAAAGTCTTGCTTATCAGCGGCTGTTTTTTTTTTCAGAATAAATTTTGCGGAATTGTCACGTATTCACGGAAGAAAGTCCTTTGCAAAATACAAAGTAAACATCTGTCACACGTGGGAATTGGTTTTTTTTTATGTAATAATATAATAATAAAAATAACGTCTTAACCAGATCTCAACCCTCTGTTGCATGATTTTTTATTTAAAAAAAAAAGAAAATATTTCTAGAAAGGAAATTGCTTCAAAAAAAAGTTCGTCCGCAAGTTTATGATTTAAAATTATAAACACCAAAAAAACGCAGTGATTCATATATTCATCATCATGCTTTAAGGTCCACTTTGACTCAAATAAATTGTTTTCAATCTATGAAATATTAAAGTAAAACATTTGCCCAAAACCCAGAGAATATGAGAATATTATTTGCTTATTTATTTTGGAGAATAATTTACAAAGTAAATATAGAAAATTCCTAGATTATAATGTTTTAAAAGGCATCGGGGTAATATGAAAATGGTTTTTCCAACTTCCTTTTAGGAAAAAAAAAATATTTCGTTATTTCACTGCCAACATTGTTTTATTCATCTACTCACAGTACATGCACCTTGCGCTATACTTGCTACAGAGTAAAAATGAATCTGTGTAAGCAGAAATTGCAAATAATAATAAAAATAAATAAAGAACTATTTAAGAATTATAAAATGGAAAACCCTTTTACTTTCTGGAGAGAATTTTAAAAAATATCGTTAAGAAAGTTAAAACAATCACCATTAACTAGAGGGTTTATTATCAGTGCCATTTGATTGTTAAATGTTGCTCAAGCCCTTGGTAGGTAGAGCTTAATTTATTATTGTAATGAAGCAAAAGCAGAGCTGTCCAATCATTTAAGCTTTCTGCCTTTGCCTCTCAAAATTCATTTATGGTTTGGGAATAAACGCCTTTTTCGCCAGATTTCTCTATCATACGCAAACTTTTGTGTAGCACTGTACGTGACGGTAAATAGGGCTTAAGTCAAAAGGAAATATTAGTGCAAAATACAACCCGTTTGAAATGATGAAAACTTTATCAATTTATTCATTTTTGAGAGCAACTTCGTTTCATTCAATTTTAAAGAAAACTCCCTTCAATTTTATTTTTTTTTATTAAGAAGTATTTTCCTTAAATTCATATTTCAGAATGTCAAAGTCATGTCAACTGAAATTTGTATTTTATTCATTGCAGTCTTGCTTTCCCCAGTGAACCAAAACTAAAGCTCCAAAAATTAATCAATTAAACAGCAAACAATACATGCAGCATAATATGTTGTTTTAAGTTATTCTAACATACCGAATAGACCTAAGAGCAGAAGAAATGGTCACTAAAAACAATAACAGATCTCTACTCAAAAAACATTTTTTTTTAGATAATTATTTCCAATGTTTAATGAATAAAATAATAAAAAAAAAACATTTGAATTTTAACCGATCAAGCAAACGTTTGTGGACTCCATGACATTCTCTCTGTACACACAAAAACGCCGCTTACCGACCTTTTTGCAAAAACTACCTTACCATGTGATTGGCACTTCGCTTCAAAAACTCCAATTTCATTCCGCGGCGAATTCGATTAAAAGTCAAAAATTATCTTGCAAAAGGATTGTTTAAATTCATTAAATTATTTTAAATCTGTGAACTAAATTTTGCAAATAACTGCTAAATTAAGGTAAGTTTAGTTCTTTAAACCTCTTCCGATTATCACCGTATAAAATTTTCTTGCATATGTCGTCTCCCCTTGACATCTGTCAAGCTGAGTGTTGTTTTTTTTTTTTTTTGGATTATTCTATTCGTCTTCCTTATTTGCAATCGCGAACACTTTCAAGTTCACAGAAATCGAAAGTTGCTCCTGATCCCAAGTCTCCATAATAAAATAATAATAATAAAATAACAATTAGAAAAACGTACAGCATCGATAGCCACTTGTTTCATAAGATTCATTAGTTCTTCAAAAGGACTTTTCGGCTTGTTCAGGTAAATATGTGTGTGGGAAAATATTGGAAGCTTAGTCTACTCTCGAGATAAATAAATGCAATTGTGCGGTTTTTGAAAGATTTGTTTTTTCGTTAACATTTGGAAATGTGTTACCATGCAGATTGTCTAGAATTTGCAATGAAGGATAAAATCATTCGAGGTTACGTAGCCAACGAGAGCGGTGTGTTCGGTGGTGATTTTTTTTTTGTCTTAGCCTACTGGTGCATAGCTCCTTCGGTTGCATTTTTCGGTGAAGGGATTTGGCGGGGCGAGGTGGTGTGAAGGCTTGGAGAAGAAAACTTGTTTCTTCAAGCAGAAATCAAATCAATTCATCTCTGAGGTTTGTTTGGGGAGTTGCGCGTTGCTTTAGAGGCATTCATCAGGTGAGCCGTTTGGTTTTTAAATTCGGTTGTGAGGAATGTACAATGGATATGCACTTGCTTTGTGTGTATGTTTGCTATTCCAGCACGCGTCTGCATATTAGAGATGAACATCTATAGAGATGCCTTTTAGAGAAATTTATTTGCATTCTTAGTTTTCTCTATTTCCTTTTCTGCTACGGTGTCGCAGTGTCAAGTGCTACAAATTATTTTCAACAGCCATAACCACTAGATTTTTTACCACAAAGAGCAAGGAAAAAATTGAATCTTGAGTGAGATCCTAACGACGCTGTGTGCTGCCCACATTTGAAATGCTGCCTACCCAATGGATCCGTCCTCTATGCCCGAAATGGCTCTAATATTATTTCAGCCTTTCTTTTTGGTAAATGAACCACTTCCAAATCCAAATCCAAATGTTCAAGAGTCTAATATCTTCTGATTGAAGTCAAAACCGGCTTGTTCTTTTCTCTTTTTAGGAGTTTTGTTCCAAACGAATGTTTCTCCGCCTATCGACGTTATTTAAACGAAACATGCCTTTTGAATTGAATTGAAGAAATCGGGCAGTGTTGAGGTACTTGTACTGCGACCTAAAAGATCTATTGTATCCCTTTCATTACCTACCTTTACATTACGTTTAAATATGTGCATTCTGTTTTTTAGTCCAATGAACCCGCAAGCGTCTTATTTCAGGCAAGTCGTTAACTTTAATGATATGCAGTAACACGAATTCGTTTGTGTCTAGTAGTAAAAGTTTCGTAGTCACTCGTACACTCATACCACGCTTTGTGTGATTTCAGTTTGCACGAAACTTTTCATTCCCCTTACTCCTGCCCAAAGAAAATGATGATCGTACCAGGCACCCTAAAACAAAATCTCTTCGGCTTCTTTGGGTCCCATTGGCTTACATATTTACACTAGAGCCACTAGTCTTCACAGCTTTAGTCTATATATTACCTGTTATTGAAATTAAATATTAATAAACGATAATAATAATTATATCTTCGAAGTAAAAGATCGTTTCTGTTCAAGCAATAGAAATGTCCAAATTCTCCCCGCTACTGGACGCTGATTGTACAAAAACGTTATGAGTTTATACACTGAAGAGCAAAAGTGTAACAATAGTTTTGAAATCAAACTTAACTTGTTTATTTTTTTATTTTCTTAAATAAGGAAGCCTCTTTGGCATGCTGTCATACAACTTTGGGAGAGTTTTCGCTAATATAACGTACCATTCTTTTTACACTCTATTCCAAAGTTAAATTTTCCCTTTTGTATCCGTCTCTTAATTGGCCAGTTGCTTTTTTTTTGTTTCTGGCGAGATCCATGTCGGGACTATGAATGGCATTCCATCTTTTAAAGATTTAGACAAATTAACCTATTTTTCACGATTTTTGGGAATTGTTTTTGATCAATATCATGTGGAAAAATGGTCTGGCTTTTTACCATTGCCGTTGTATCCACGGTAGCTGACAAATGTTGTCGTAGAACTCTAGAGTACTGTTCCTTCCTAATAATGCCATTACTTTCTACTTTTGAGCCGACACTATTTGGCGTAATACGGTGCTGTGATTTATCACCGAGCAAAAGAAGGCCGAATTTCAAAATTCGCCCCCTCATACCTTTTTTACTTTTCATCCGCTCAGAATTGCCTTTTCTCTGAATTCGGCTATATTTCACAAGCAATGTTCTGCGTTATTTCACGTTAGCAAAGTGAAATACCACCGAACTTGAAAACTTGGACATCGGCCCTATTTCCCTCGGCGTTATTTCACGGCACCGCCTAATACGTCCTCAAATGATTTAATTATTACTTCCGTGTTTCACAGTTTGCTTTATGTGCAATGGTTTCAGAGAGCCTAACGTATTAGTCTAGTACTAGGAACACCGATTAGATTAAATGCGGTTATTTTTGGTCTGATAAGGTCTAAAAAAGCAGAACCTGAATCCGACGTAAATCATACCCTATAATATTACACCCTTTAATATTACATTCTCTCCAATACTTGTATTTTTTCAAAACTGCTTCTGGTGGAGAAATATTTTTAAGCGATAAAGGTGTTTTTTTCTTTTTTTTTCTTTAGCTTTGAAACCTACCTCATTTAGAGCCCAACAGAGGGTACAAACACCGTCTGTTCAGTGTAACTGTGGAATGCCGTCCTTGCGATCGAAATTTTATCCGCTTTAAACAGCATCTCAATGTGCCATGCTTTTCTCTTGCTATTTTTTTTTTCGGCCGCATATCTTTATTTTTGTCTTTGAAAGTTGCTGGCTTTTTTTTATCCTTGATACTTTTTTTTTATCCTTGCTACCGATATGTTGGCGGTTTGTCTGGAAGATTGCCTCTAAACTAGCAATTCTATGACCTGATGCCTTAAACTTTTACTTAAACGATTCATTATAAACAAATAATATAGGAAACATTGCCTATAAAGCAGCCCATACACGATTGCTGAATTGATAGTTGCCAATACACTACATCAATTGAATTGAAAACCTGGCAATTTAAAAATAAATTTGAACTTTAACACTGAACAAAACTCTTTTACAAACGATTTCACAATGAATATCTACCGCAATTTCTTAAATTTGACAAATCGACAAGCTGTCGATGAACTTTCCCACATACGCAAGTTTAAAATGAAAATCTTTTGCTTTTTCCCCAACCGTTAAATCGATCAATTGACAAAACCACACACGGGTGGATTTCACTGTGATTTGACTAATTTGATGATTGAATTGAATCGTGTATGGGCTGCTTAAGACTGAAATCATTAAGTTAAGTGATGGATTTAAATTACACAACGCAAATATATATTGACGATTTCAATGGTGCAAAACTGTAGCAATGGAGTTATTAAAGTTCTTTAGTTATCATATATGAACTCCGTAGACAAGATTGCGATAATTCTGATAAGAACAGGAATTTCATTTTAAATAGAACATTGTTACACTTTTGCTCTTTAGTGTAACTACGGATGTTGAAATAATTCAGTCTGGATCTCAAAATAATTCAATCATGAAGCACATGTAGCTGTCGTCATTTATTTTGCTTTCCTGAGAAAACACGTTGTATGTGTTATTATCTGTAATTTCACTGAGAAGCGCAGCATATGCTTGGCTGGTATCCAGATGGATTGCATTCCTGACTGATCTTGACAGAAATATAAGCTACAATGAACATGAAAAAAACACCATCTGTTTCTGTTGTAAAAAAGGGGTTCCAAAATGTTTAATCGATCATCCTCAATCATTTAAATTAGTTCACTTTCTTCATGCCTATGTAGACGTCCGTGCGAAACGAATTTTTTTTGGAGGATTTGGTAGTTCAAAGGATTCGTGGTAAAAGCATTTGAATTGATGATTTTCAAAACAACTTAAACGATATTTTACTTTTTCTTTGGAGGACCAAAAATAAAATATTTAGTTAAACAAATGAGCACATAATGCTGATTTCACATTCAAATTAGAATGTTTTTCAGATATCAAATGAAGTCGATTTTGCTCTCAGCGCAAAGCTCTCTTGCAACAATTACCGCAGATTCATTTGATTCGTGATTTCATTTATATAAAAATAGATGTGTTATGATTTAAATTTGATATAACTCAGTTTGAGAATCCGATAATAATACGATTGCAGTTTTTGTGGTCACTTTGCTCGCTTACCTAACATTTATCGCCTTCGTATGCCTTGTTTAGATGCCCCTGTTTCTTTTGCCCGCCTGAGCTTCTATCTCATCTGTAGTTCTTTTCGAATCCTCATTCTTAAACCCAAATTCCAAAATTCGTACCAAAAGCCTGATAACCCAAACTAAGACTTCTCTCCTTCTTCACTCTTCAATGCCTCAAAACCGAAGTTTTATAACCCAAACTAAGATTTTTCTCGTTGTTCACTCTTCAATGCCTGAAGAGCTTCGACACTGCGTTTATTCTGTTCACTACCCCGCCGCCCCTATGAATGCCTTTCATTTCCGTCTAACGCTATGTATTTGTTTGTAAAGAGAGTAGAAGAAAAACTAAAAATAAACTATATTTTGCTTATTTTGTTTCACATTTGATTCGCTTACAATTTAAAAACAAAAAAAAACATTGTTGTCTATCGTTTCTCTACAGCGTTCGTTATAAAGCTGAATTTGACATCAAGTTGAATGATTGTACGAATCAAATTGCCCAACAAAAGCCAACAAAATGAGCTCAAGTTACCGTGCTGATCCAATAGCGCTCAGCTTTAATGACACCCTCCTTCGGGTATCCGACATACAGCTGTTGCAAGGTCCCCACTGGCTAAATGATCAAATACTCTCGTTCTACTTTGAGTACCTCGAAAGATCGAAATACAAATCCAACAGTGATCTGCTCTTTGTATCACCAGAAGTCACACAATGCATGAAAATGATGGATGACACGGAACTGGAAGGCCTTCTCGAACAACTGAATGCCGATAGAAAACCTTTTATATTTTTCGCTCTGAACGATAACGAATCACATCGTGCAGGCGGTACACATTGGAGCCTATTGGTGTTCTCACGGCCCGAACACACGTTCTTCCATTTCGATTCACTGGGAAATTCAAATCAAGACACAATGCAACAATTTGTCAATCGTATTAAAGATGCCTTAAACTGTAGAAATTGTCACATGAAACCGATTCGTTGCCTCCAACAGTCGAACAGCTACGATTGTGGCATCCATGTCCTGTGCATGACAGACAACATTGCCGATTACGTGAATCGATTCGAATGCGTTGATGGAGTGGGCCCGCTGCATCACGACACGATTAGTGCGAAACGAAGTGAACTCCTTAAACTGATTGTATCGCTGGGCGGTAAAGTGTAGGCAGCGGCACGGAATCGGATCCAAACGTCCATCTGTCATCCGTCTGCAGTGAATTTGTCTCTAAACGATTTTGAGAAATTTCTACTTATTTTCTCCGTATTTGATTTTTTTTTTCAAATTTGCATTCTGTTTTAATAATGCACTTTTTTTATATGATTTGGGATAAAACAAAAAAAGAAAAAGAAAACTTACTAAAACACACACGAATTGATTGTTTACTTAAAGCGCTGTACGTTGGGTTGTTTAACTTGAATTGGAAAGCAACAAAAGAATTCGATTCGGTTGAGTTTTAATTTATACGTGTTAACTTAAGATTTTATTTTATTTTTCTTTTGCATGAAATGAATTTTCACATTTTTTTGTTTATTCTCACACCGTCCTCTAACGGCAAAAAAAAAAGTTTATGAAAAAAAAAGATATGAAAAAAAAGATAAAGATATATAAAACTAAAAAGCCATCAAACTTAAAATGATGCCTTTGAAACAGGAACATACTGTATAACCAACGAGTTGATATAGCTCCTCAATGAATGAATACACATATTCAGGAATACAATTTTTTACTTGTATTTTATTGATGTATTTGAGAACGGATTATTAACACGAAACTTAAACAAAACTTGAGATGATATTTTTATTTCGGATTATAAGCGATAAATATATTCGAATAAAAAGAAAAAAACTAATCGTTTTCTGTAGTTTCTTAGTTATGTTTTTAAATTGGTATTTTGATTTGCTTTGGCGCTAGGTAATACTTTTTGGGTGTTTCCCATGTATTCTAAATTCAATTCAATCTGGGCAAAAGTTTTCTCTGTAATCGGTGGAGATTCGACGGAGGCTTGGCAAGCTTTATGTTCGCGTTCGACACAATTGTGATGTTTTATCTTTTCAGATGATCAATGTTTGCTACGGAGATGTTGAGTGGTTTCGTATTTGCAGTTTATATTGCTTATGTAATGCATAATATGTTTCAGAGCCGATAGACTGCTGCAAGCGCTCGTGCAGTTTGTTATAAATAATATATGTGGTAATAAGGCAGTAGCTTATGTCAACATAAGCGATTTCTTTGTGATTAACTGGCACTTTAAAATCCACATTTTTGTCTTACCCCCATTTAAAAAAG
This sequence comes from Syritta pipiens, assembly GCA_905187475.1. Classification (NCBI taxonomy): domain Eukaryota; kingdom Metazoa; phylum Arthropoda; class Insecta; order Diptera; family Syrphidae; genus Syritta; species Syritta pipiens. The sequence continues at coordinate 71,328,006 of LR994571.1, forward strand.
TTTGTCTTTTTCAAAGGTATCGTAATAAAAGATATCCTTTACAAAGATCGTAATTTGTAAGCACTTTTGTTTGAACAGTTATACAAAAAAATATATGTATCAATCAATCAATCATTTCTGGATATCACTTTTTTCGACACAAGCTACTCTGTCTTATTGCCACAGATATATTTTTAATATTTTTTTTAATAAAAATAAATAAATACATACATTACAATGCAAATAAAAATACGAAACCTGCCACAGCTGTACAGCATAGTTAACATTAATTCCAAAGTTATAGGCAGATATTTAAAAAAAAAGCACGGACAAACAGACGGACGGCAAAGTGATTCTAAAATGGTCTTGATACCCGGGTACCCGGGAAATTACCCGGTACTCGCATTGCCGGGTATTGTACCCGGGCACTATGCTAACCGCGTATTACCCAGGTAGCCGGGTAAACTCGAAAATCGGGTATTACCAGGGTAAAATGCAGAGCTCTAGTTTCGTCATTCCTTTGGAATGAAACCCTAAAAAAAGAGTTCATAAAAGCATAACCAAGCGGAGAAAAAAACCTTCGACATACTTCGCTACGGTCACAAAACTGAACGCAGTTGTCACCCGTTCTTTCTCTGTTTAGTTCTACGCGAGAGTTCTTTTTTATGCTTAGATGGATCGTCATCGTAAACGCAGGCAGATGCGAAAAGAAACACCATCTCTCTACTTCTTCTTCTTTCTTCTTTGTGCGGCGCTGCAGTCCGGGGTGGACCTGGGCCTCCTTTAGCAAAATTCTCCATCCAGCACGATCCCGTACCAGCTGCTTCCAGAGACGCACACCGAGTTGGTTCAGGTCCTTCTCTACCTGTGTTCGCGATCTTAGACGCGGACGTCCTCTGTTTCGTTGACCCATAGGTTCGGAATCGAAGATTCTTCGGGCCGGAACTGTGCTGTCCATTCGCTCTGCATGGCCTACCCACCGTAGGCGTCGGATCCGTAGACGCCTGGTCAGGCAGTTCGTGATTGAACTTTCTCCTCCAGTAACCATCAATACAAACAGAACTAAAGCTCGTAGGCAGAACTCTCAAAAAGGTCAACTGCTTCTTCATCCGCTTTTGACAAAGTCCATGTTTCCGCGCCATAGAGCAGGACTGGGATAACCAGGATGAGCCATCCTGGTTTTTCGAGAGAGAGCTCTATTTCACCTTTCTCCTTGCGCCCAAAGAAACAGCGATTGGCAAGAGTTATTCTGCGTTTGATCTCGGTGCTGATGTCATTCGTACTTGTTACCGCGGAGCCGAGGCAGACGAAGTCCTTGACTACCTCAAGGACGGACATCTCTCTGCTGTCTGTCTGCAAATCGAACTGACTTTTTCTTTCTGTACGGCAAGTGGCTGTTTTTTCAAAAAAAGTTTAATGGTGCTACTTATATGGCAATTTAATTTTTTCGAAATTCGGAATGCATACATTTTTTATAAATACTAAAACATACTAAAAATAAAATTTCATTTTTCTAACGTGGTCGCAACTCATGCTGACCGAGTTATTTCTTTGTTTTTCAATGGATATTCATTGGCAATTTGAAATCCACATTTCTGCCTTACCCCTATGTTCAGAATTGCATAATCACCAATTGAAAAATACCAGTAACACGTAACAATAATTTTGCTCACTACTGTTCATTACTCCGAAATTCTATTTATCGTTTATTTACCAAATGTAATATTTTTTTTTTTTTTTGATATCATACGAGCATATTTTTGTAATCACGCAATTTGCCATACCAACATTGGAAATATTGTATATTTTTATTGCATGCACCGCTACCCACACGCGGTTGCAATTTCGTTTGCCTTGGAAATAAAACAAAAGATCATTCTTTCGAATCACTTCTAAACGAGAACTTCGTCTCGCATTTTCATTTATTTTTCGCATATTTTCGCTTTTCGTATAATTCACAAATCAATCACAGTTCTTGGTTAAAAAAAAGCTTGAATCAACCAACACCCCCATTTAAAAAGATTTATCCGTTACAAAGATATCGTAAAATTCGTCACTTTTGTTTGAACAGTTATACAAACCGATTTTTATCATAATCAATTTTTCTCGAAATCACTTTTTTTCACGTAATTTACTTTGTCTTATTGCCACAGATATAATTATTAGGCTTGCGATGTCTGAAAGGTTTGTGCATAGCTAATCTTGAAAGACCAATCAATTACTAATTATATTATAATTGCTACTTTCTGATTTCCAGCAAGTTCTTAGCTCAAACTTTCGAAGAGAGTTTGAACTTATATCTTAATTCAAACTTTCTCTTTGAAATTCGCGAAAAGAATGGATTAAGCGGTTATTCCTTGTTTAGTTTCATCTCATTTTCATTTTATTAATTTATTGGAATGTTCATTAAGATGAGAATCTTTCTTAGTACTTAGTACATTAAATATAATGAAAATTGATTTCATTAACTTACAGCTACAGTATACAATTTTTCTTAAATCTAATAGGATAGGAAAGGGCTATTCTCTATAGGATAGGGATAGGATTAGGCTTAACGAGAATTTGTTGAAAATGAAGTTGTATTGCACTTTTAAAGACAGACAAATTTAAGATTGATCTTATATTGAAGGGCAGGGAATTCACACACAGTTCCATTTTCTATTGTTGATGAACTGTTGAAGGAAGCAACCTAAGCATACTGTGGTATGTGTTCGGTTCGGCAAATTCTATAGATGTAGCGTATTGCATCGTTGAAGGCTACTTGTAACTTATGTCGAGGGAGTGACTCCAGACTGGAATGTACGACTTCAGAGTAACTTATCAAAGGTAATACCAATGCAGAAATAAGTTTTCGACGAGTTTCAATTGAAGCAAAGTATGCACTGGGCCATAATTTACGAACACATTCGTAGATACGTCTGATCTGATGTGGCTAAAGTAATATAAATCACTCATAATTGATTAAATTAAATCAAAAAAAGTTGTTATTGGTTGCTGTGTCTAAGATTTTCTATATTTAACAGCTGTAGGCTGTTAAGTGGTGTCTAAAGGTGGACTGATACAACATATCAGGTCCAATCGCTCTCTGTTACGCTCTGTAGGACTGTGAAATTCTCTTTCAAAGATGAGCAACACTTCTCTTCATGAGGCACAATCTGAAAATCACTGTTAAGCAATAAAAACACCATTGTCAGATTGATTCAAATTCTTGTAAATTTTTATTAAAACATCCAAAAGCAGTTTACATAAGAAAAAGAAACTTTTTCATCATTTCACGTATGTTTTGCATACAACAATTCAATTCCATTTAAACTTTCGATTCCCGCTCGTAATACATCATCGATTACTTACCAAATAAAAAAAAAAACGACGAAAACGTACGAATACATAAATATATATATATATACATATACGCATGTATGAAATATGTAAATACAAATAACATTCTTCTATAAAAAATATACGTATATTTATATATTTTAGGTTATGCTTAGCATACTCTTACTTAGCATGTGTATACATAGGTGCAGTGCACTGAATGTTTGTTAGTAAGGACATTGATCTCCCGCCAAAAAAGAAAAAAATAAATTTACATTCGATCGTATTAAGGTAAACTTATCTTTGGTCGTACCCAACCGCCGAAGGCTTTTTCAAGCTCTTCAGCAACAGCTAAACACAGCCTATCATTATTAAAGTTGGCGATAACTTGAACGCCAAGTGGAACACCCTCACTACCCAAGCCTAGTGGCACAGCGGTGGCCGGAAAACCGAGGACATTTATGATGCCCGTGTATGAAAAATTGATGGGACGTGCCAAAGGCTCATTGTGGTAGGGCGCTACGGTGGGATGGGTTGGATATATAAGGACGCCATCATCTCCGAGAATGTCCTGAAGTTCGCGACGCAAATCGTTGCGTTTCGCGACCAAGTGATGATATTTCTTTGAGCCGTACTGCGGCTGAGAGCGGTCGACCAAAGCAGTGATTATGCCGATGAATGTGTGCTTTGATTGGCCAACAAAGAATTTAACCAGTTCAACCACGGGGTTGATTTCTCCCTGTAAATTCGCCAACTGGTGAGCGAATCCTTTGCCGGAGTCGTCCTTCATGTTTGCAAACCAAATGGCTGCGGATTGTTTAAACTTTTCCAACGTCAGTTGTTGGGCACGTTTCCCGGTGGACTTTTCCAGGTAATCGACAACATTGAAAAGAGAGTCTGTCAGATCGTCGTCGACTGGCGAGACAATGCGACCGCCTCCGTCGCTTTCTTTGTAGTAATACTTTAGTTTCTTCATGTCCACAGGTTTGTCCAAGTCCAGCAGATTGGCCTTCTCGCCGGACATGATTTTTAGCATTGGTTTTAGGTCCGTGGCAAAGCGACTCATTGGTCCGATGCCGAGGAATGATTCTTGTTCTGCAGAGAACGGCATTGGGAACTGCCCCTTGTTCGAGACGATGTTCTTTGACGGCTTGTGGCCGAAGATTCCGTTAAAGAATGCGGGCATACGAATAGAGCCGCCAATGTCGGATCCCAGGCCGAACGGAGACGCAGCTGCTGACTGTGCGCAACCTTCGCCTCCACTGGAACCTCCCACAATGCGGTTGGTGTCGTAGGCGTTGCGTGTCCGTCCATGAACCGTGTTCGAACTCTCCCACCTAAAGCGGACAAATCGTGATTAGCTTCTAACTAATAGGAAGATAAAGAGCGGTAGACTTACCACATGCACATTTCTGAGACGTTCGTCAGAAAGAAGGGAATGGCTCCAGCTTTTCGCATCAACGCCATAGCATCAGCATCCACCTCCGACCGGTGTCCTTTTCTTAAGTATAACCCGGCAGTGTGAAGGAAACCTATAAGCGAAATTTACAATCCAGTCACACCAACACAATCCTTCCGATTCACCTTTTACAGCAATGCAATCTTTTGTAGATATAGGAACACCCAGAAATGGTTTGTCTCTCGCCAGCTCTTCTGTTGTGTACTTTCCACTTGCTATGAGATTATCGGCTTCTTCAGCAGCCTTTAAGGCCTCTTCAACCCGACAGTCAACAACACAATTAAGTACTGGATTCACTTCCTCCATTCGCCTGAGAAACGCACGTAACACCGCCACACTGGTGAGCTGCAAACAATTTTGTTAACAGCTTTTTTAAAACACAAACTAGACAGAACACAACAAACCTTCTGTGTTCGAATCTTCTTGGCTAGTGATGAAGCTGACTCTAGTAGGATTGGATCTTGAATTGGCGGCATTGAGCCACCCTTCTTTCCATAGATTACCACACATATCAATCTAACTAATTTTGTAAATAGTGAGAAAAGTAAACGCTCTATAAACAGTCGTATGGATGAGGGTTTTGGGCGATTCGACGACAACGATGAATCGGTGGTTAACGATTTTGTTTCGCCCATTATTCAAGTTTATTTCGTTTTTGTACTTTCTTTTGTAGATTCCCAAGAATGGAATGATTTAAATGCTTGGCATAGATACAAATACTTCTTCGGTTTTGTAAAAAGATATCAAAAAATGCGACGCTTTCATCCTAAAAATAAAAGAAAATTAAATTAGTCGTTAAGTTGTTTGCTTTGATAACAAAGGTTAATGTTTGATCATTGAACTTAAGTAAGTAGTTACAATTCAAATTATTAAAATTTTTTTTTTTTTTTTGTTCCAACAATCTCAAACTCTGCACAGCTTACGTTGATTTCAATAATCTTATCTTATCCGCTTTTTATTAACTCCTGACACAACAGGCAAAAAAAATAAGCAGAGTGTTAGATTATCAGATATCGAGGTGTTTGTGTTAACTTAATTGTAAAGGCATCAGTTTCGGTTAGCTTACACCCTGATAATTGTTTTTATATCAGTTGGTTAGGTTATGGGGCCATTCATATAGATGGCCATAGTGTATACAAGGCTTGGTTAATTAATTTAAAAAATCGAGGAATCTGAGGATTGCCACATCGGACTCATTCGTCTTTAAACTGTACTGTCACAGGACCGATAAAAACATGCAGGCGAGTTCAAAGTTATAAACATTTTGGCATAATTCGTTGTCGTCGGCGGGAAGCCGTCACAGATTTAGTTGTGAGTTTTTTTATCATCACTTATAGTGAATAGTTTACCTATTATCAGCATGTTTTAGTCATATAAATTCGACTGTACTCCTGTGCTTTTTCGGTTGGATAAGGGTCTGCTACAAAATTTACACAGTATACCGCTGACATTTCTTGGGGAAATTGGATGTGGGAACCTGAATATAAAATTATTATTGTTGCGACACAATACTCGAGTAAGGAAAAAAATAGGAATTGATGCGACGCAAAATTCGAGAAAATATTAGGTGTACAACTTTGCTTCCGCCGTTTTTTCCTTATCATGTCTCTCGTTGTATTGCGGCCGTTTGTCTTTCAATGCTCGGCTCAAACGCGTTAATTGCGTTCGATAACAATCGATGATTGTTTCAGTTGGTTTTAACACCTCATAATACATACATAGCGATGAAACCACTCTCGGCACATTTTTTCACTAATAGCGGCCTCACCATAGGCATTTGAGAGGCCTCGGCCGCAGATTTCTTCATATTAAAGCAGAAAATTAAAACCTCCCGAAATGACGAGAATTTGGCTCGTAAGCTGACATGTTTAAAGGTTTTAAAGAAGTTTTAGCTCCATTTTGAATCATAAAATAATCATCAACAACTAACTCTCTGAGGTGGAACACCTGGTAGCATTGACAAACACTTTATCAGAGATTAACTATACATTGTATTGTATTGGGCGGCGTAACAGCCCGTTGAGAGCCAGAGCCTAGCTTTTTCGCGCCTCCACTTTGTTGTGCGCGTTATAATTTTGTCACATGTGGAGGGGACCTACTGTTTAATGCCGGTTCCGAACGGCGAATTGCGAAAGCTTTTCATGACAGAAGTACTCCAGGAAGGTTGTCAGTCGTTCGCTGGAGTACATATATAGTACACATACAAATGTGAGCATAAACCCACAACGAAAATATAATTTTTGTTTTTTTGTTTAAAGAGTCGTCTATGGACAAAACAAAAATGTAGTTTGGATTGCACATACAAAGCTGCTCAAAATAATAGCGAACTCTGCTGACAAATTATATATTTATTATTATAAATGACTCCCAAGAGATGTTTCGTTATATTCGTTTCAGTTATGAAGCTGAGTAAATTTATTTAATTCTGATAGGGACAGTATAAACGCAAATTCAATAAGAAAACCTTGAAACACGGGTGTTACAGCGTCATGAGCGTCACTCAGAACTGTTTTCTTTTTATAAATTTTAACAATTCCTTCATCTAATCAAGCTGTATGCCCAAGCGCAACCAGGCGAGCTTTTGGACTTGATCCAAACATCACATCCTAGGTCTGCCGAGCGGACCCCTTCCTGACCTTCCTGATGAGCTAGAGTCGATGGTGGGCGGATCGAGTTGCCTGAAGATCGCATCTGCGTGTATTGCCCCCGTGATCTCTTTAGAGGAACATCTGCGGTTGAAAATTAATAATTTCCTTCTCCCAAATTTAAATTTCCCTATCATGGACACTCAAATAGATATAAAAGATGGATTTGATAAAGAAAACTGAGCCAATGTGGGAAAATAATAAATGAATAAAGACACATTAAAAATTATATGTTTTAACCCGAATTGTGCTATAATTATTTTTTGGCATGGTTCTTTTTTGATTTAAACGGGTTGAGTGGACGACAAATAACACTATTCTATAGTTCTTCTGAGTGTGACCACTGGCGCAATAAGGGTTAATGAAAAATCAAAAATGGTCGTATGTTCGTTTTGTAAAATTTTCTAAATGTCGCTAAAATGCTTCGATGTTATTAATTCCCTATTATTTTTAACAGCTCTGTATATCATCTAAAACACACGACTTCATAGAACATTTTCTTAGCGAACTCTCGATAATTTGAATTTCATGGGACCAGAGAGAAACTTCGAATTACAAAGGTTTTATAGTTAACAGTTTATTAATATTATATAATACATGTACAGAATGAGACGTAGTCTTTTAAGTGTACTTAGTCTACTTTCTATGGAAAAAAATAAATATACAATTCAATTATTATTTTATGAAAGTATCAGAAAAAACATACTAGGGAAAGAGAAAAAAAAAGGGAAACTAATGAGTAAGCTCTAATGCTGTTCCTTGAAGTGCTTAAAAATAATTTTACGAAATTGGTTTTGATTCGATGTTCTTTTTATGTGCTCTGGTAATGAGTTCCATAGCCTAATGGCGTGGACAAAAAATAGCCGGGTGGAATTAAGGTAGCTGAATGATGGTATGATTAGATTTGATGTTCCAGCGGGATGATCAAATTGCAGCTTAGAATACAGAGAATGTGGCGACCTGTAGGATATTATTTTATTCAAGAATATGCAAATTCTGGCATTGAGGTATTGTTGTAGCGAGCAACCCGGAATATTGTTCTGATAGGCAGAAACATGATCGGATTAGGGAGGATTCAGAAAAAAATGGCTCACTTTCGTCACTTACTCATTTCAACTAAGGGTAGTTGAAGTTGAAATAAATTTGACTTCGGATTATAGAGGTGAAAAAACAATTACATTCGAAGTAGAAAGGTTTTCGTGTTCATGAGGATCGAGTTATCGAGAGCTCACTGTATAAAGTATTAGAATAAAAACAAATACATTAAAAGAAAGCATAAAAATGTCAATAAAACCTCCTATTTCCTAGTAAAATATAAAAAAAAAACTTATTTTCTGTAGTTGTATGCTCAATATTGTGAGGTGCTCCCTATTCCCTCCTCTTTATTTGATTCTCCAGAATGAAAAGTTCATACTTAGGCCACTTCAGACTAACGTCACCCATTAAATTCTATGACGGAAACTCAGAGCACTTTATTCTTTCTTTCACCTTTCTTATTAAAATTAAATCCCCTCCACTTCGCTAGATTAATGACACCAGGCGGCCAATTGTGTGCCAAAATTTTATCCACACAGCCGGCACATTTATATTTCTTCTATCATAATTGCTTCGATGAAAAACTAACGCTGTGCAAAGGTGTTTTCTCTCAGTTGAGTGTTAGACTTTGGTCTTTCATCAACACACGCAGCAGAATTTGCGGAAGATCTTCCAAAAATAACATTTTTTTTCTTTTCCAAAAAAAGACTAGTATGCCATTAAACTTTTTTTCTGCTTTTTTATTTATAAAACTCTATAAAATTGCGAGTAACGTATATTTGAGAATTGTGCGGCTGGTGATCTCTGTTCAGCTGCTTGCGGCGGTAAACATTTAATTTGTTTCACAAATTTGTACACAAATAGATTGAAAAAAAAACCTATAAATGCAAATCAAAATTGCGAAATACAGATTTCATTTGATTTGACTGTATAAACAATTTCAAGACTTTTCTTTTCTTTATTATGTACTGGGAACTGTGCACTGTGCAAACTTAGCACAACAGTTCAAACATAACACAAAAGTTTAAACTTATGAATTGAATTTTGTACGGCATGAGGCGTCACAGGTCTACTGTGGCCAAGGTTAGTTTGATGATGATAGGGTTTTTAATTTCTAAAGCACACGTCATAATGCGACTTTGTAAAGTTTTCTTTGCACAGAAGTAATATGAAGATCTAATTCCAGTATGAGTTGAGACTGGTGCTGATGCGATTGGTTATAGATCTTAATTAGTTTACAGCTTTGTTGCTGTTTTTACAGCGTATCGTCAAACCGCACATGTTTAGAAAATATCAAACGCTGGCGCTTTGCCTCTGCATAGCAATTTGACGTCTGCAACATTTGTAAGTTGTAGTTTACCAGTCAAGGAGGCTCAATAAAATAGTTACTTTTACAAGATCTGAGGAAAACCTTTCTAATACCATAGAATACAAACAAGTACTAAGATAAATGCACTATCCCACCTGATCATAGTCTGTTAGAACAAGTCGGAAAATATTGACGTATGGAAAAAAGCTGAAGTCTGTAACCAGTAACATGTAACCATCCAGAGTCTGGGATTACCACATAAAGTGTGGAGTCCCAGATTAAGAGTAAACGGAGATCTAAAACAAAACCAGCACAAGCTCGGTATTCAACGTTACAAAGTAACGCTGAGCTTTAGGGGAATGTTAAAACCAACCTCCAATCGAACTACAAGTTGTATTTGAATCCTGAACTTTGGTCACTTGGCGTGAGTCACTTTAACCATACACTGCTATGGAATTTTCCGACCACGAAAGTTACTAGTAAACTTAAGAAAAACCTTTTATAAATATTTCGTGACATTTTCCACAAGCGCGCCAATCTTATGTTTATCTCGAATATCTGTCTCTCAAATATTTTTCACACTTACACCACAGTAATCAAATTCTCTCCGCTGCCCAATGATTCGCGAAAATCAACAACGAAATCGTAGGAACATGCGGCCTCTTCAACGTCTGAATCACACAACCCGACCACACTACACAACCGAATTGCATATATACATCGATTACGATTACCCTACCCCTGCTCATAGAGACGCGTGCTAATCGTGTCTTACTATCTGCGATGTTGCGATATAGCGAGACTTTGATTAACTCATTGAACCATGTCTGTGACACGGCGTTATTATCTTTTTTCTTAACGAACCACCTTATTGGAGGTAATTACTATCCAGGCTTGTTTCCGACTGCAATAAAAGTTATTTTAATGACTCACAACTGATTGTTATATCTACTTAAGGGCACATATGTTTGAGTTCTTATCGGCGAATGCCGCTGACTTGATGTTGTTGGTGTTGTGAGAAAGCTCACTTGCGACCAATGATAATAAAGGCTGACTCAAGCATAGCACAAAAGAGCCATCACTCACAACCGGACAGGAGCTCCTTTCCCAAGCTAAGTTTTGAGCAATCCCCTGGGTCCATATCATTCCAAATCATACAAATAGTTTTCTCTTCATTTTATGGTTTCCTACTAGATAACACATCTGATAAAACACTCAGCCGTTTTTTTTTTTTTTTTTTGTTGGAAAATGGATACTCTTGTCTCGAGTGGTGATATCATCCTCGTCGGTGGATATAAATTTGCAGATGAAAAAAAAAAAGGCGAACGCGTATGTGCTTCACATATCAACTCGTAGGCCGTCATCTGCCAGTGGCAGGAGATGTCAATACCTACTCCCCCTTCGATTTGCCGTTAATTAATTACATAATTATATTTTGCGTGTATTAAAGATGTTACTAGCGATGGGAAGGTCAATTACTGGATGGAGAATATAGTAATGTTAACAAAGGACAACTTCTTTTCTCGACTTTATGTGAACAAAGAAAACTTCTTGATTTAGTTTGATTGAATTGAAGTCTGGTAAACACACGGCACGCCACAGAAAGTGTTAAATATAATTTATATGCACAAACAAATCTCGATTAGAATTAGAGAATAATCTGGTATTTATGAACAAATTTAAGGAACATATAAATGAAAAATAACAAACCACGTACCGGAAGATGGAATAAGTTTTGTTTTCTCCACTCAAATGTTACTTAAGCGTTTTGACGTTTTGTGTTCATTTGTGTGTTGGGCTAGGGAACTGTTGCTAGATAAAGTGGTTTGTGGATTGTGTTGCTATCGTGTGGGACGTGCGGCGAATAAAAAATATGTTGAGATTAGGGTTGCCGGGGTGACCACTTCACCACTTGTTTTTTTTTTTTTTTTTTTATTAATTCACGAAATGTTTTTTTCTATTTAACGGATTTTTTCAAATTCTTTCTGGTCGCTTTACGTACTGCCAATTCGTTTTTATCTTACTTTCATTGCATTGGAATCATTGTTGCATTGAAAGCAGAAAATTGAGTTACCTTTAAAAGTATACCGGCCAGGATTGGTGTAAGATTAACAAGGAAAGCAACAAGTGGATAGCATCCAATTTCAACCCTCAACCGGATCTTATTTTTACATACGAATAAGTCGTTATAGTGTTAATTTTACACTGTTTTTTCAATTTATGACATCTGTAATTTATGCAAATGTATTTATTTTAGTCATAGTCTAAGCTACCTATGTTTTAAAAAACGAATAGTTTCTTAATTAAGAACAGAACATTCTAGACATGAAAGACAGCAAAAATTTAGACAACTTAAAATTTTAAATAAACTAATGCCTAGCTTTGTGATGATTTATATCTTGTTTAAAATTAACGACGACAAAACGAATAAACAAAAAAAAAACGGATTTGGATCTCACATAAAATTTGTTCGAGTTAAAGATGTTGCAATTTTTCTGCTATTCAAAATATAAATACAGTCGAACTTCCCTATAATGAACGTCTATATAATGAAGTTCTCCGTATAATGAACTAATTTCAAAGACACAGCTTTCTAGTTCTATTTTAGGTGTATTTTTATCTCCTTATAATTTATTTCCTTATAGGGAATTTTTATATACAATAAATAAATTTTGTAGTTGAAAACTTGACTTGCATACGTTTTTTGTCTCCATATAATGATTTTTTGATTTGCTCCAGAACTACAGGCTATTTAGCAAAACGAAAAATTTCGTTAAAGAAAAGCTTTTTTTTGGGCTAACTATCATGGTTATATTGCATGCAATAAAGTTGTTGGTAAAAGTAAAAGGCAGGCTACCAAAGAGAGAGAGAGAGTGATGTATAATAAGTTTTTGAAGTAAAAATTTTTTACGCGCGTTGGGGGTAAACTGATTCATATGAGACGAGAGCGTTACGAAAAGTGTGACAGTGCTTTCTCTCTCCCTCCTATGCAAACTTATGCGTTGTGGTTCACAGCAGTAGCTGGAGATACTATAGTTGAACACGTGTGCGCAATCGCCAAAGGGTTCAGTAAATCGGTCTGGTCTCCTTGAAATTTATAGAAACGTCTGTCTGCTATGTGCCGCGGTTGGTCTCTGAGTTGAAGAAAGAAATCGATTCAGCCGTTCAAGAGTTGGAAAAAATCCTATGGGTTATCAAATTGGTTCTATTAATGTTTGGAATTTGCAAATTTGGAACGGCTTGACCGAACTGGTTGAAATTTGGAAGTTAAACTCCTTATCTTGCAAACATGCCTTTAAGCTGGATTTTTATTCGGTGCATTGAGTTTGACAACAGCTTGACTACAAGAAGTTTTACTTCAGTTGAGTGGTCTAAAGCACACCAGTCCCCGCCTGAAAGACGGTACAATGATCAGGGAGGAGTAAATACATTTTTAGATTTAGGTCACCTGAATGCACTTAGTTTTGGATCTGTGTGGAACTCTAGTGGATCCTCCAGCGCCAGATGGACTTCGATCCAATCTGTTCGTTGGGGTACGCTGAAAGTAAACTATTTATCAAAGAGTAGTTGAGGAAGAGTATAATCGGTGATTGATGGCAGTAAATTGAATCCTTTTAATATTGTGGAACGCCCAGTCCTAAGGCTGGTCCACATGTTGGTTGATTTCAGTTTCACAGCAGTGCAGGCTGCTTCCTGACTGCTGTAGGTGTCCTTTGGCAGGATTTGAAATAAAGTTTGCACTGCAGCAGAGGATGTGGCTCGCAGTGCTTTTCCTTTGTTAGTGCACACTGACTTCTACTCGCGGCTTAGGAGATTGCGGTAGACTGCTTTATCTAGTGCTAGACAGTGACACCCGCTTACTGTGCTCGGGAATGTTGGATTCCAGCTTGGAGGAGGAGATTAAATTAATGTTAATAAACAGTTTTTGTCTTAAGGACCTCAACCATCTTTTGACCGAATATACAGTGGAAAGTGTATTCTGCTTGGTATTCCTTGGTCAGACAAAAAATGTTTTTTATTATTAATTAAAATTTAAAAATACTCTATAAATCGGTAAACCGGTAAATTACATTTTCTTTTAGACTCGATGACATGTCGGAACCCCAAAATGCAAGCCTCGGAATTCCACAACCAAATACGCCTCTCAAACTTGCACCGTCCATAAGAAAATTAACCTCAGGATCTGCCACTGGTAGAAATTTGATCAAAAAACGTTTAACTCCATTAAAACTAAAACTCTTAAAATTGATAAACAGGAAACCCACGTAATAAATGTGCTCTCAAGCCCGGTCACTCACTCATGGACTGGGTACGCCTGGGGAATTCTGGTTGCGATTTGTCAGGAACTAAAGGTGCAATTATTCCAGTAAATCACAGCGAACTGAGTAAGCACTGTACTCAAGATGATGCCTGGATGGCCATACGGGGAAAAGTTTACAATGTCACTAGATACATGGACTTTCATCCGGGAGGTAAGTTAATTTGCTTGATCTCGATATTATAAACTGCTTGTTAATTTTAACAGGGCCTGAAGAACTTATGCGCGGTGTTGGAAAAGATGCAACAAAACTCTTCGACGAAGTCCATGCGTGGGTTAACTATGAACAGCTCCTAAAGCATTGCCTAATCGGACCTCTGCGCAATGTCGTCAAGATTGATGCAGACTTTCTGCAACCAACGATCGTTAACAATCGTCCACCGAAAAAAACTCCCACGAACACCCTCAAACCACCACCAAAGCCCGCTGCACCAACCGAAATCATTCCACGTTTTGATTGGATTCAAAAAAAGTCGGACCTCACCTTGTGCTTTTATACAAAACAATTCTGCAATCCTGGCATAATCGTGAAAAGGAAAAATCCTAAAAGTCTCGTAATAAGAATTTTTATAGAAAACCAATGCCATTCGTACAATTTTGAGCTCCATGACGAAGTTAAATGGCCACCAACTGCCGTAAAGGTTTCGAGTGAATCAGGAAAATTGGAGGTTAGCTTAGCAAAGTTCCAGATTGATGTGTGGCCAGGCTACGGTTCGAATGACACCACAAAGCTGCAACAACTCGAAGATTTTCGATACGATTTCCGAATCGTAGAACAGCAGAAAATAAACCATAATTCATTCGCGCTTCAGTTGAGCGGCAGTGATGAAGTGATCTTCTCCCTGCCTGTTGGATTCCATGTAACTTTCACGTGTACTGTTGACGGTAAGATGGAAATTCTTGGTATTACTTATCTATTTGATTGCTTGAAGTATTCTTCTTTTAGGTCAAGAAGTGAGCCGCAGTTATACGCCGGTTCCTAAGCACTATTCTTCGATGACGAGTGGCAATTCGCAGGACTTGTACTTTTTATTGAAGACATATGAAGATGGTTTGCTGGCAAAACATATAAGTTGTTTGAACACAGGGTCAGCCATTGAGCTATCGCAACAGAAAGGAAGTCTACAGCTGAACAAGTTTCTAAGTCACACCCAAATTGGTTTACTCGCAGCAGGTAGTGGCATCACCCCCATGCTTGGGCTTATTGATCATCTCTTGGTCAGAAATAGCAACAGAATGTGAGTTTCTCGAATTTAATAAGACCACATTTTTATAGTTTCCTTTTTAATAGAGAAAAGCTGACACTGATATTCTTTAATAAGACAGAGGACGATATCTGGTGCAGAGAAATGCTCGATGAAATGGCTAAAAAAGAGGACAGGTAAAAAAATATGGGGGAATATTTGAGACATCCCTGGCTATTGATTTACTTCCTGTTCATATTTTTTGCTATACAATTTGAGATCTAAAAGTTAGCAACAGGATAGAGATCCACACGTGGGAGGAACTCTACTTATTCACTTACTAATCAGGCTAGCGACTATCAAAGAGTCTGTGTTTGACCTAAAGCTGCCTTCCAGCATTGACGATCTTGAGTACACTGTTTTCTGGCAGGAGGACCTAGCTGTCTTGTATCCGCGATAACTGGTCTTTGTTCGGTTTCCCTCTCTCCTGCGCTGCTGTCACGCTTATCGTTCAACTTTCAGCTGCATACAGTAGGACCGGCAAAATAAGGGTTTTGTAGACCGGAAGTTCTTCGAACCGATCAGGAGTTTTGATCCTACCTGCTTAGACAAATCGAAGTAGCAGTGGTTGCCGACGGTGATTCTAGGACCAATCTCCACTAAGATGTCGTTCTTGGAGTGTACGTTCGCCACGAGGTATACGAACTCCTTGAACTTATATCTGCCGTCACATTCTGTCCTCTGCCGTAGTTGGATTTTTTCTTTGCCGACAGAATAAATTTCGTTTTGCCCTCATTTATCTAGAGCAGCTCGTTTAGCCTGCGCCTCAATCGTGTGAAAGATTTCACAATGGATTCCACACAGCACAATGGAAGCAATTGCCGACGGATTTCTGCTTTTTGGACTATGGCAACAACATCTTCGTACAGTTTGTAGAGTTCGCGATCTCTCTTGCAAACAGGACCGAATGGAAAGAACTGTAAATTTATTTTTACAGCATCTTGCAGCAATTTACGATTTATTCATTTGTCTTTATAATATCAAACCGCCTTCTGATATGTTTGGTTTTTTTGTTTTTTTGTAGATTTCGAATTACACACATCCTATCCCAACCAGTTGATGGATGGACTGGAGAAACTGGACACATTTCTACAAAGCTTGTGTCAACTTTTATGGACCTCTCCTCGGCTTATCACTCAACTTTCATCTGCGTGTGTGGTCCGCCTGTATTCAACAATTTAGCAGAAACAATGCTTAAATCAGCTGGTTTTTCCGAAACTGTGATGCACTTTTTTAAAGGCTAGAACGATCTAAAGTGATATATATATACGCGTTCGAAAGTTTTGCTAGTACAATCCTAAATTCCTGTACTTAGTATTCTGATTTTACTAAAGAAATTGTTTTTCATTTTATTTAATGTTTTAAAGTTTTTAATATATTATTTACTTGAAATATATGTATATTATGTTAAAAAGGTACATGTCTTTGTTTTTTGTGGAAGAGAAATGGGCACTGTTGTTTGTTGTGTCAGACAGATAAGCCAGAGTACCGGGGGTTCGAATCCAGCCCGGGAAAAAAACACCGCAAACAATTTTTCACGGCACCACTTCCAGCGAGCGTCTGACAATCCTCCTGGAGTACTTTTGTCACGGTTCCATGGAAGCCAACCTTGTATCGGCTAATATTTCGTCTGGATGAAGCGTTAAGGCAACAGTACAAGGAGCAAGCGAAAAGCTCAGTGCACCGGACGATCTACAACAGGCTGGACTACGGCCTCTGCGATAGAAATTATTTCCACAACAATTACACAACTGAACAAATTTCGTGCATGTTCCGGTTAAGAGGAGAAATTCTTAGTTTGAACTACGTAGCTCACCAAATATTATGCAGCATTTGCAACATGATAGAGCGTGAGGATCTTTTTCATTTTGTTGGCCGATGTGCGATACTGAGGAAAACAGGAAGACATACGTTAGGCAGTGACTTTCTTTCAAATGATGAAATTCTAGAACTTCTTCAGGAAATGGATGTATTCAAGTTGTCAACATATTATAAAAAAGCACTTACGTACAGGAATAGTATTTTAAATGAAGCGTTCTGATATTAAACTGATTTTTTGTAAAGTAGTATAAAGAAATACCTAGTTATCAATCAGGCAGACGGCAATGCCATGCAATATAACTATTTGTACAAAAGGATATTATTAAAATTTTGCAGTGAAATAAAAATCTATCTATTTATCTATCTACTTTTGTCACGGAAAGCTGGAACCGACAATAATCTATAGGTCGCTTTCACATGTGTCGAGTTATATCGCACTCAACATATTGGAGACGCGAAAAGCTTTAGATTGATCCACGCAAGCTATGAAATAATGCATCTTGTCTCCTTGAAACTATGTTGTGCACATTGAAGCTTTTTGCATTGCCGGGTAATTTTTTTCCCTTAGGAGCCTCGGTAGCACATATAGCAATCGCTTTTTTGTTTAATGCACCCACTTGTATTTAGTTGTGAGACAACATCAGTCTCAAATGCTTCGTTTTGATACAGAAATAGATTTGCTTATAATTCTAGCTCGCTAGTAAAAATTCTTCAAAAAATCCATTCAATTGCTCTCTTTATAGCAAACTTATTGATTACCATAGATGCATGAGCTCGAATTCTAATTTGTGGAATACAAAGACTTTGATTCGAACTTTGTATGAATGCCCTAGGAGAGATTTCTTTACTTCACTATATGAGTTGTTGGTACACACACATAGTATTAGGTTGTCAAATATCTCCCTTCCACCTTCCGAATGCTTTTGTGATTTTAAAACAAGTTATGAGTTCTGTTCAAATGTAACTTTTTATTGAGATTGCTCATCGCCAAAACCATAGTAATGGATACCGAATATAACATTCTTATTAAATCGATAAATGTGTGAAGCAGTATTAAATGGATTAAAATAATTCTGAGGAGGAACCTAAAACAAATTTGGGTTTAATTGCACTATTGAGTTCTGAGTAAATGAAGTTCATGTTGTACACAAACAACACTGGGCACGATAGTCATTTTACAAGAAGCTAGTGAAGAGTTTATCCATTTTTACATATGCGGTAAAAAAAATAGCACCATTACGAGGACTAAAATTCGTTCTAAAATAAAATTTATGCGAATATATCGGGAAATTCTGAATATGCAAAAGGTTTATATTAAGTCAAAACGACATATTTAAAAAAGAATTTTAATTTTTATTTATCCATTTAAAAAAAAAATTATCCAACAAATCAAATAAATAAGCCGTAAAAAATAGGATCATGGCTCCATCGTACAACTTAAAACTACACCATTGTAAAAATCCAAAAACTTTTTCTGTAATTTCATTTTTCATGTAGTCCACTGAATTTTTTAATTTAATAATTTGCTAAGCGTAGGCCATAGCAACCAGCGCTACATACAATTATACTAATATTCGAATTTATTTATATGTTAATATGCTAATAATAAGAATAATGATTAATGATTTCTTGCATAGCATTTGTTGGCAATAACGGCTTCGAAACGTCTGGTTGTTTAAATTTCCTAAACTTTGGCTCCTCTCAACCGGAATAATCTCCTAGGACGTCTTAACTGCAACCCAGAGTGTTTCGTTGGTGATTGATTTAATTGCTGAGACTGCTTTCTTTACGTTGCTAAACACATTATTGATTGGATTTAGGCCAGGCGATTGCGTTGGTCACTCCATCATATTAATTAAGTGATCACTAAACACTTTTTTCCTTTTTTCTGGTGTATGCGGTCGTTATCCTGTTGCGAAACCAACAAAAACTAATTTTTTTTTCTCTGCAATGAATAGCATAACATTTTCCAATATATTCACGATAAGTTAGTTCAGTATATGAGCCCAACTCCATAGTAGGAAAACCAATTCCACACCATTGTGCTTGAACCGTCGCGCTTAGCCACTTTATTTGTGTACTTGGGGTTATATTTGTCTCTTGGAGATCTTCTTACATAGGAACGAGGACCTTTACTGCCAAACAACACGATTTTGCTCTCATCCGTCCATTAAAAGACGCGCTATTTCGTTATTGGCCAGCTCAAATGCTTTACTAATGGTAATACTTTTTTTTACCGGCACTGTATATTTATTTCTATATGATGAAACTACGTCTGTTACAGCGCACTGGCTTCGGTTAACGTCTCTAGCAGCCCCTATCGTTTTAATGTAGATTTTGGCATTCAGTGGATAAAATGTGAGACATCGCAAGCCACAATCTCATTCTTTCCATACAAATGGTATGAAGTATTTGGTATCCATTACACATCCACATCCTATAAAAATTGGAAAGCGTAGAGATTTTCTCGCGATCCAAGCGTGAGCGCGTATGATATTGGTATCCCACTTACAATGGGATGAGACCTATCACCTTCACTCATATCTTCACTATAAAAATCTAAATGGGACTGAGAAACATGCAGCTCCAGCGGTTCTCTTCATTTGAGATCTAAGTCACCTTTAAAACGCATGACATTCGTTTTCAATATATGAATTTACACTAAGTTGACATAGCAGTGCTATTCATTCATTAATTCAGTAAATTGAAAGGGAGTGGGACTTCTAATGTTGTGGTATAATCCAGAAACGAATAAGTCATGTGTTTTAAAGGTGATTTAGTTAAAACGACTACCAGTTAATTGACTGCAGTAAAAAGACTGACTAAGTCAAAATCTTCTCCAGCACTTTAAACTTTCAAGTGACTAAGAGTACTACCTCCAGCAGTTAATTGACTGGTTTTACTAATTGCCAAGTTAAAGATTTAGTACTAACTGCTGACTAACTCTTTTGCAGTTAAGTACTTTTTAGCAGTATTTTAACTTGCATTCAAAAGATAAGTTAATTAACTGTGACTAAATTGACTGCAGTACTATTTGACAGCATTCTTTTACAACTCTGCTAACAACTAGTCACACGTATTTTCGACTTAAGAAAATACGTTTGTTCTGCTTGCATTTCACATTTTGCAGTATCCGTAAATCTAACAGTTGGAATGAATGAATGCACAAAGTGTGCTTGACTAATCACCAGAAAGCAGAGACTACATTAGCATAAATAAATTTTTGTTACACAATGTAATTGTTGCTATCCGTGTCTGTTCAATCACCCCTACAAGATCTGTAACTGATCCAAAACTCAAGTTGCTGTACAAGTTAATGAAAAAAATAAAAAAATATATGTGTATATAAATAAAAATTAAATAATATTGGATTTTTTAAACAAAAATTAAATCTTATTTAGATTCATAATTTAAGGTACACAACCGTGTTTGTGTTTTCTGTTTTATAAATATAAATGTGTACAACATCTAAAATATCAACCTTTTCATCGTCATATTATAACAAAGTAACAAAAGAATAACTAAAGAAAAAATATATATATATTTTGTTGTTCTATTTTCTTTCGTTTGCTGTTCTCTGAAATACACAACAGTAATGCTGCATTTTTATTAACGATTTATTAACAGCTCTTAATTGTTGAAATAAAAATAAAGTGAAAATTGGGAGACATTCTAAAGTTGCTTGTTGGTGAATAAAATAAGAAGTAAGCTTGTTTTTATTTTGTTTTATGAAAATTAATAAACGCGAATCGCTGGAGGTACTGTTGGGCATGAAGGGTCGAGGGTCTTATCGATGACAGGCCTGTACTTAATTTCAACTTTACCGGTTTCTCGGTCGATCCATATTAGAGAGTGTTTGCGCCAATGCTTTTCCAATGGTACCAGTTGTTGACCTTCAATTGGTTTGGCATAATCCTGCAAAATTTAAGTATAGTATGTATGTTGTTATATAGTCGTGTAAGAGAAAACACTTACGTATTCATCAATACGTTTCTTAAAATCTTCGCGAGCGTGAGCACCACGAGATTCCTTACGATTTTCAGCAGCGACAATTGCCATGACAGCGCAGGATAAGAGATTTTGCAATTCGAGGGTTTCAACCAGGTCTGAATTCCAAACCATAGATCTGGAAAATAAAAAAAAAACATTAAGATATTGTGCAACAGAGTTTTTCAATTCACGCAATTAGTATTTTTCTCAAGCTCAAATACTTCAGTTTCTATTTGAACGTAAGTCCCATGAGAAATACGTTTTCTGTTTCACGAAGAAAATCGAAAAACTGGGCAGAGTTTTTTAATTTCGGTAGCGCAACGTATCATATCAGCAATGTCACGTATGTCTCATGGACGTCTGAAATTGTTTTGTCCGCAATCTCGGTTTGTCTACAAAAACCGGAAATTGAAGTACATATTCAAAAATGACTATCAGTACATGTAGTTAGACTACATAAATTAAATATGCGAATTATGTCCTATCATATTGAATCGTAACGTCCTTAATTTCCTTCTTTGAGGCTTTAGGTTATATACACAATAAAAAGTCGTATTTCATTTGAAATTCAGTTTAGTTTTTAGGGATTTTAAAGTCGTTAATTGTCAATTCGAACGGCAATTGATACATAAAGATTTATGAACAAATCGCCTGCAAAAAGTTTTCTTCATTTTCATACCTGTCTGAAACTTTAATATCCTTGAATTCATTGTAGACATCAGCCATCAACTTGCAGCCTTTCTGAAGAATTGGACCGTCCCGGAACACAGCGGCATGCTTCTGCATAGTTTTTTGCATTTTCATCCTCAAGTCAGCTGTGGGGATCTTTCCATTCGCATAGCGCAACTTATCAAGATTTGCAACTGAATCCTCACCAGCGTTCTAAAAATATGTAAAAATATTAAAGCTCCGAATTGAAATTTTCCCTTTAACATACATCAGGAAGTGATGGATGACATTCACCAGGTTTGGATTCTTCGGCAATTGTTTTAGCGCAAGCGGCTCCGAATACAACCAAATCTAGCAAGGAATTAGCACCCAATCGGTTAGCGCCATGCACAGATGCACAAGCTGTTTCGCCACAGGCGTACAGGCCAGGAATAATACAATCATTGCCTGCACTGTCAATGGTGAGTACCTGACCCCTATAGTTAGTTGGAATTCCACCCATGTTGTAATGAACAGTGGGAATGACAGGAATTGGTTCACGAGTAACATCAACACCAGAGAAGGTCTTAGCCGTTTCTGAAATTCCAGGCAACCTTTCATGCAATTGTGCTGCAGGCAAATGGTGTAGCTGAAGATATACGTGATCCTTCTCTTCTCCACATCCACGTCCTTCCATAATTTCAATTGTAATAGCTCGTGCTACTACGTCACGCGATGCCAAATCCTTGGCAGACGGTGCGTAGCGCTCCATGAATCGTTCACCCTTTCCATTGACTAGATAACCGCCTTCACCACGACAACCCTCGGTGATTAAACATCCTGCGCCATAAATGCCAGTTGGATGGAATTGAATGAATTCCAAATCTTGATTGGGTAGATTAAGGCGGGATACCATGGCGTTACCATCACCAGTACAAGTATGAGCAGAGGTGCATGAGAAGAACGCACGACCGAAGCCACCAGTGGCGACAACGGTGTTGCGAGCACGGAAACGATGGAGTGAGCCGTCCTCAAGACATAGCGCCAAAACACCACGGCATTCGCCATTTTCCATTATAAAATCAAGCCCGAAG
The DNA here is from genome assembly GCA_905187475.1 of Syritta pipiens. Lineage (NCBI taxonomy): Eukaryota > Metazoa > Arthropoda > Insecta > Diptera > Syrphidae > Syritta > Syritta pipiens. Next base: position 71,350,866 of record LR994571.1, read on the forward strand.
TATTCTATAAAATAGTTGCAGTTGTAGCTCAAAGACTGACCGTATAGAGTGTGCAGAAGCGCGTGGCCCGTTCTGAAACGAAAGGAAACAAAATTCAAATTGATATTGATGCAGCATGTGCAACATATACATAAATGAAAGAACGTGCCCTTTTCAATCTAGTAAATTTTAAAATGATAAAATGCTGACTGTGTTGCTCTGTTTCCTCAAATAATGCCTCACTCCCGATTTTTAATTATTTCCAATACTATATATTCTGTGCAGATGACGTTACTAATATACGCGTTCTAATCAAGCAACCGTTCCATAATCCAAAGATAACCAGATCACTTTTGAAGGCCATGTGAAATTATGCAATTCAAACATTTGGTGGCCAGGTATTTGCCGCCTATGTTCAATTGCCTTTTTCTGAACTCATATTCTCTTATCTGTGGTTTAATTGCTCTGTTTGCTAGCCGGGTCAACTTTTTAGATCAAATTTGAGCTGATAAGGAACGTTTTGATCTCTTGCTTGCTGGACCAAGAGTTATTCAAAATTTCCTTTGTCACTGCAGCCTTTCTAAGCATTCGTCAACCAATAAAATGTGTTTTGCTTCAACCTATTTTTTACTTGAAAACCACTCCTTCGACTGTAAACACTCTCACTCATCACTCAACACTTAATTACCATAAATTCATAAAGATAAGATTTAATTGCCCGCATCAACGATAAACTCACCTGTCAGCAACAGCACAACACCTATGCGCCTGACCACCCTTGCCGAATTTCAAACTCTGTCCACCAAAAGCACGCTGATAGATTTTACCTTCTGGTGTACGCGAGAACGGCATACCATAATTCTCGAGTTCAACAACATACTTCACAGCGTTGCTTGTCAAATAATGAATAGCATCCTGATCGCCAATCCAATCGGATCCCTTCACTGTGTCGTACATGTGCCATGTCCAATCATCAGGTTCCATATTACCAAGAGCGGCATTGATACCACCCTGTGCGGCAATTGTGTGTGATCTGGTGGGGAATAGTTTTGTGACAACAGCCGTCTTAAAACCTTCGGCAACTAAACCAAATGCAGCGCGCAAACCAGCACCGCCAGCACCGACGACAACAGCATCATATTCATGATCGACTATCGGGTATTCCTTAGAAATAGCTTCTCTCTTAACTTTAGCATTCGAATCATGTGTAAAGTGCAAACTACGAGATGGTATAGCTGCAGCACGTGTCTACAAAGAAAAAGAGAACAAAATTATTTCTCGACATATGAATTTATTTGCACACGTAAACTTCTATAATTATATAACAAAAAAACACTTTCGCTTATGGCGAAGAATCTGTAATCGAATATTATTACGCAACTGCATCATAGCTACTGATGTGGAGTTATCGACTTCACCTAAGAATGCTCCGCACGCGCTCTTATCGCCAGATATCTTTCATTCCAGTCTAATCGCAACAAACAAAAATGCATAACAAAAGCCTTTCCAAAAAAAAACAGTAGTAACTCAGCAAAAGGTTCTTGATTATTTTACTATACCGTGAAATCCGTTGATCATTAACTGATAATTTTTAACACTAGCGTGGCGTTTGCATGCGCACGCGGCTCGCGACATTTAAAGGGACATAAAATAAGTACCAGTAGAAGTAGCAAATTTTTTATATACATTCATGATATGCATAAAGCTCAATATACACAGAGAAACTGAAAAAAAACTAAACCGATTTGCAACTCGGGTTACAGACTAGTTACGAACTCAGCGGTGACTTGACTCCACACACGAGGAAACAGATCAGCAATCAAAATCTCTAATTCTAGTTCAAAATCAATAAGTTGGTCTATTGTTCGTTAATTTTCACAAACTAGAAACTGTATCGTCGTATGCGGCGTCCCATTTGATTACACAGGACATGACTCAAAGCAAACTAGTGGGCAATTCGAGTCGCTGATCAGTTGTTTTTTTTTTCAGTTGCTCCGTGTATATTAGGCCTAAGTCTAATACACAAACAAAAACTTAAAGTTGCCGTCTTAGAAGTTGTCTGGTTATACAATGTTTAGTATTTCTTTTGTTTAGCACAAAAAAAGACACAAAACAAGTAAAAAAAATGAAAGCTGAAACGACTGCTAACAGCTACTCAATGGTAACCGCATCAATCAAATTATTTTGTACAAAAATAAAATGCTAACGTGGGTGGCGTGAATTGCATAACCCCCGACTATAAATTCAGTGTTGATAGTTGACGTAGCTACGAAGCATTTCGGTTTCCATATGGAATATGTGCCTCTTTTCATTCCATTCGTTGTTCACCATAGACATTGAAAAAGAGCAAGCCAAATTTAAGATAGAACTACACAATCAACGTTCTTTTTAAGTGCTAAGACCCATGTGATCGTTTAAATGGTATACAATTTTTTCAACTGCACGTCGTTGTGGCTGTGCATTTTTACCCTCGCACATGCTAACAAAGCTTTAAGCTGTCTTGGACAACAACGTCGCTGCATAACATAAAGAAGCTAAGGTCCAAGAAAAGTAATTTTGAGCTTGGGCAACTAGCAAACGAGTTTGAAAATATTTGGAGGTAAAAACATTATCCCAACTACAAACATTAAACAAACATGTTAAGTCCAATTGATCTATATTGCCTGCTGTGTAAGCAAAACACATTCTGAGACATATAGAATCCATAATCGTCAGACTCACTCCAGAACCAAACGCAAAATACCATACGAACGATAAGACAGTCTATTGACCTTTCGGTTTTTCTATCTTCAATCTGATAAATCTTGACATTTTTTTTTCATTCGTTATAAGATCCTATCAACAGAGGTGAAATACTCCTTACTAATGAAACGAAACTAAGGTTGTTATCGTTTTAATTAAATATGTTAAATGACGGTCACTTTTTTCATAGAAATATTTCTAAGTTCTGGTAAAATGTTTGTTGTCATTATCCAAGTTTAAGATGGTGCAGTAGCTATGGAAAAGCTTGTGGATGAGCTGCCATGAGCATAGACGACTGACTAGCTTTAGTTCTCAGATCGAGTGAACACTGGTTGCTTGAGAACAAATGATTATTGTTTTTATCACTCGTATAAATGTATTTAATTTCGTGACCAAGACCTTTACGTGATGAAAGGCATTCTATGCCTTAAGATTATCAACTTTGCAATTCTTTGATTTTAACTAAAAAAAATGAATAACATATGACAATGAGTTCTTTAGGAGGATTACATTATTTATCAAAGTGCAACAAGGCCTGTGTCTTGATCTGAATTTGTTTTGTTGACAGAACGAAGGCTCGGAAATTGTTCAGACTAAAAATGTGTACATTTTTGGAAACGTTATTCCTGAGCTTGACATTCTTTATCGTACGTAGACAGACTCTTTTTGCTGAGAATTCACACCTCAGTAAATGGTGGCATACCTCTGTTTATGTCTTGCTTTCAAAAGTAAAAAAAAAAATACTCCAAATCTCAAAAACTAGAAGACAGAAGTCCATTCGATTTTTGTGTTCGATTTAGAACTGATATAAACATTGACCACAAAATACCAATTTAGTACTGTATCTCACAATTTTGAAAAAAAAAAAAATTTGGTCTTTTTCTTTTTTATTTTTTTAATTGAAATCTTGGGTTTGCATGCAAATTGTTTCAGAAACAATGGACAAGAATAGTTTAATTTAAATGGACAATTAAGAAACAGGTTTCTGCCTTTTCAATTTTTTTTTATTTTTTATTTTTTCATTGAATATGCTATTGTACTCCTCTCGAGAGAAAAATACATAACCTGCATGCAACTTTATGTTTTACAAAATATTTACAGTTCTTGTTGGGAATTTTTCCTTTTTCCTTTTAAATATTAAACTGTAAGTAACACTTTTGTTTAAAAGATTCACTACAATTCTTTATTTAGATTAATCTATAAAGGACATTATTGTGCTTGGAAATAACGTGCATATGTTTATAGCACTACTGTATGTACAGTGCGAAGCATTCTAGTTTTTATCTTTTTCTTTTTCACATATCTGGTTTTCGCCGAATACCGGTGCTCTATCCGGCATCCAGAGGGATGGAAAAAAAAGTGGACGGAGAGCTGGATAACAGATATTTCTCCGAATATTCGTTACGACTGTACTTAATTTCGATAACTTTAAAAGCCAGAAAACTATTCGACATCAAAGTTCAAAAATATGTTAACTGTCCGGATACCAGTGCCTATGGTGGTTGTTATGGTTACAAGAATAGCAATGTCTTATGCAATTAGATAGTAGTGACTTACTAGCTGCCATTGTCAGAAAATACAAATATCTCTTGAACTTATGATTCAATATTTGAAAATAGTGCAAATCAGAATGAGGACAGAAAATAAAAAAAGTTTATGTTTAAATTAATGAGCCCGCAATCAGTCTCTCTTTAATGTTCCAGATGTGACACGCATGAATAATTTATTTTATTCTCTTGTTTCACATTTTCACTCCAATTTGCACGTAGGCAAAGTTAGAGACCTCTATAAACATGTACTTCCTAATCAGTTGAAGAATTTAATTTTGAGAAGTCCAAATTATTCACAAGCAAAATATATAATGCAAACTGAAGAGATTTACACAAATTTAGGGTTCAGAATTGTTGTTAATAAACACTTAACAGATATAAAGTGCTTTGAGATATGATTATCAGCCACACCTCGCGAACAAAGCTGCTTTAAACGCTTTCTAATTTCAAAATAGAGCTCCCGCCGTTGTGCCACCAGTGCAATGGAAATTAGACGCTAACCATGGATCACCTATTATCCTGCATGCAGATTAACCGCAGAATACAGTCGAATGGCGATAATTCGTACCCCGATAAATCGAAACCTTAATAATTCGTAACAAACTGCTAGCCCTTGCAAAATCGTCGCTAATTCTTAAAATGTTCATACATTTTGCTCCCCTCGTTATGGTAATTTATTTGCAATGCAATCAACACGTAACCTCTTATAGATCGTTATTCGTTTTTTTAAATTCTTATAATTCCTAATGCAAAACGCAAAAATAAAAATCTTTTTAGTTTAACTACCGTTAATTTTTGTAGATAATTTTTTTGCCTTGATGTCGCCTAAAACAATGTAGTTGTTGTTCTATATTAGGAGTTTCTTTATTCTTTTTATTTTTTGTATAGATGTAATTGCATATATTTGAATTGGTATTAATAAAGTCAAACAATATGTATTGGAAAATAATATGAAAAGTAAAAGTTCCGTTAAATTGTATTTTTATGTTTTCTACCCCGTTGAATCGAAATCTCGATAATTCGTAACCTGCGGTAATTCGTAAAAAATGTTGTTCCCTTGCCAAGTCAAATTATCGGGATTCGACCATAATGATCGTGGTTATTTTGGAATATCTCATTTTTGTCTTACGTTTTTGAAAGTCCTAGGTGAATTTCATTTACATTAAATTCATTTTATTGTTAATAATGTTATAATGATAACAATAATGATGACAGAACGTTTTTGTATTTAACTCATTTGAAAAATTACCGCCGTTGCAATTTAAATACTGGGTTACAACATTCGAAATACTATTTTTAAAAGAGAAGACTGCTTTGCGAATTGCATTCATCTTACTAATTCATCATTGCATTGTGAATACCGATACAAAATTGAAACTAAAGATACAAGAACAAAAAAAAAACTCCTAAGCTCCTGGTCGATAGGAAAAATATTTTGTTTGAAGCCATGATAAGATATTCATACTCGGTAAATCGTACAAAAGCTTTGAGGGGCTCGCTATGCAACAGCTTAATTTTCATTTTGCTTATCGTGAAGATAGTACCTCAAGTGATAAGCTGCTAATGGAATGACTCGAACACAGCTGTGCTGCTACAGAAACTTGACTGCTGTGGATCTGTTTTTTTTTTTTTTTTTATAATGAGAAACGATAACGACTTTAAGCAGTTACACATCCCATAAAATCTCTCGTTTTATATATTACTAATAATAATTTTTACTAGGTGTAACTGAGTCTAATGCATTTTCTGGCAAAATGTGGTCGGGTGTGATTAACATATTTTGCAAATCCTTACAATTTAAGGCATTGATAACTTCTTTGGACGAATTGCGTATCCAAGCAAATTATGGATAACTGTAGTTTGTAACGACAGCTTGAATTCTATAGAAATCCGGTTGTCTCATAACGCATTCAAATCATTCTTATGGGATAAAAACGGAGCTTTTGATGTTCATAAGAGACGTAGACAAGACAAGTCAATACCACCACACTTAGTTGATCGGTTTTAGATTAAATGCCGTCTTCAACATATATAAACTTTAAGGAACGACTCTCACAGCTCAGCTTTAGATAAAAAAAAAGTATTACGAAACTGATGTTGATTGGCAGACTAATAAAGCCATCATCACTTAAACGTCAACTTTTGAAGTTATTCGCACGAACTTATAAATTGCTTGTGGTAATAAGTGCTATTGAGCAGTTGATGTATGTTTGATTATGATTGCATGACGAATTCATGAAAACTTTGAATTAACTAAGTCGTAATATGCACCTTATCCTAAAGTTCTGAACAGCAACTTCGATTGTATATATATCTGCACAAATCTACATATATATACGACTCCTCACCTTATCGAGTTTTAGTCACAACGAATATCGCGTATAGTATCAACAAGTTGAAAAGAAATGCCCAATAGTTGTGACATAACAGATTTTCAGTATACCATACGAAAGAAAAAAAGAACAAAAGATTGTTACTGGGAAATAAAACAACGAGAAAATATAAAGAACAAAACAACGTATGGAGCTTATTGCCGAGCCACATACGTATTTATCTCAAAAAGTTGGGATGGTGTCTATTTCCTTTAGCAACAACATTTGGTAAAAAAACCAATGAAAGTTCTAGGAAAATTTCCGACGGTTATATAACGTTCGTTGCGCTCCGCGTCTTTTCCCTCCCACTTAAATTGAGATTTCCTTAAAAAATACTCGCCAAAGCAAAATATTCTTTGAACTGCATCGAACTTCTAGAATTTTATTTTAAAGTTTGAAAGGCAAACAGGTGCATAGTCCGCATGCTCAGATGCAATTCACAAAACATTCCCCAATTGCAGATTTCGAAAGTTGTGAAATAGTACTCAGCCACGGATACACAAAATTCAATTAAATAGTTAATTTTTAATTAGCGCAGTTAGACCAAACCCACCGAAGGCATCAGGATGCTTGTGAAATTCTCCTAACCTATTTTGCCGTCACAACAGAATTCAATGGACCCTCCACAGCCAACCAATTGCAATGTATTCCATGACATGCCTCCAAAATGTTGTGCTCTCATTGGGGAGCACAGCGTAGTAAATTTATTCAACGTAGTCCGTGAGAAAAAACACAAAAAATACAAATGAATAACTATTCGTCAATCCTCATGAGCGTTACATAACAAAAGTGACAGCGGCCGTAAAGAAAATTTAAGCCAGCGAACCCCCAGCACCGATTTCACAAACACGAAACGTATCGTGAAATCGTCGCCGTCGTCTCTCTGGCAAAGCACTTCCGAGTCACACCTCCTCTGTCATTGTTTGGTTATGTATTCCCAGTCTCCCTTCTGATAGGCGCATAAGCGATTTATGAAAGAAAAATATTATTACCATTGCCGCTCCATTCTTGGCTAAAATCGATGACATCCGTATTAAGCTGGCCATTGCGAAGGATATTCTCTTTCTCTTCAATCAAGTCGTTTATGTTTGTTACGTTTGTAGAAAAAAACCAAAAACCGGAAAAGAACTTCAAAATAAATAAGACACCGATGCTCCGACTGATAGAACTGGGAAAGAATAACTTTTTTTCTTTCTTTTTTTTTCGTTTTCGTCACACACTTCTCGATGAAACCTCCTCGTTTGCACCGATCGACTGAACTCGAAGATTATGATTCCGAAAATGTGAGTATGAAAAAGTCAAAACAATCGCCAGATGCCGCTCGAATGAGTGGGGGATTGTATGACAGACGTCAAAATATAGTCGGTTGCTTGACGTTTGGTTTTGTGAGATTTGTTATTGGCCGATTTTAGTCCGAAAAATCTCAAAGGTAAACACACCACAGGCTAAGGATACGATTACAAGATGTATTCGTTTGCAATCAAAGATAACTAAGATAAGTTAGTTTAGCAATTGCGACTGAGTGATACTGTCAGAATTTTGGTTGATTGTGGCCAAGACCACAAAGCAGCCAGTTTCACAGATCAGCTGATATGTGTCCAGGAGCCGTCACTAATCACATAAGCCGCGAGTTAAACTGTTGAAAACCCCTGAACGCATATTAAACTTTTTTTTCTTATAAAATAACCAATGCAAATTGTCTCTTAAATCGTGAAATGATAATGCAGGATTGAGTGTGCTTAAGAATGATGTACGGGTTCCTCTGTTTCTTATCATTGGTGTACCATGTCGAACCAAGGATTGTGCTTCATATTTAGATTGAACTGAGCTTATGAGATGAAAAGATCTTAACCTTAGACTCATAATAATTCCTGAAGGCCTAATAGAGACAAGCTTCCACCAACGACAAAAAATTCAACACACTGTGCCACCCTATTCCCTGATTTTTCCGGTCAGAGAGAATTCACCTCAATCAGCTGCTGCAATTAGTTATAAACAAAACAAATGCTTTAAATGGATTCACTGCTTCCACTTCACCAACAATAAAGTCGTTTACCCATTTCCAATAATTATTAGTGCAATTACTTCAGACATTTCCCATTATCGTCCCAATTAGGACTACGAAATGGGAATTTCATTCATTCGCTTATTGCACACACAATGATTGCATTATCAGTAAAAGCTAATTCTAAATTCAGCTTACCATGCGGTTGGAGCACAAATAGATCATCATCGTCATCAGCTGCTCCTTGTTACCGCATGCAGTCTCTTTTATTTTTCTAATTAAAGATTCTCCCGCACTCAGAGATACAAACACAGCGTTCACCACCTCATCCCACGGTTTCTTGAAAGCACTCAGTCGATGGAGCAGAGTCATTAGGTGTCGTTCGTGGCACGAAAGTTTGTTAGTTAGTATTTTTTGCTTGTCTAATTGTTGCGGGAGTGTTTTGCGTTACTCAGGCGGCATAAACGTGATTAATCTTTAAACATTTTTTGATTGTCGTCACTAGACGTATATCATTGAGATTTTTACAGTAGTTTCCACGGTTAAATCATCCACGGGGTGCCCAAAAATAAACGATGGATCCAATGAAAGTTGAAGTGAAAGACATTCAGAATCTATTCGCTTTGGATCCAACTCTGAAGCCATTCGAAAGAGAAATTCGAAGGAGGTATGTAAAGGTTTGGTCATGAGAGAGACTGCACTTCGTTCGGGTTAAAGGTGAAGTGATAAGAATTGTTTTCGGTTGAGCAGTAAAAAAAAAAAAGAAATTCTTGAGCCCTCCCAATGTCAGTTGAAGGTTATTGCAATAAAAATATGACATGGGTTGAAGTTGGAGGGCTCTCCTTTCAAATACATGTTTTCTGGCGAGTGTTAAATGAGCATAAGTTGAATTTGTGGGCGCTCGATCCAATTTTTTTTCGTTTTTCTCAAAATACACGGTATTTCGGCCTTGATAACCGGCATTTGAAGGTCAATGTCATGCCTTGTACGCATATGCCGGGTGAAAATAGTCGCGGTCTGTGTCTTTTTGCTGTTTGACTCTATTTTTGCAATTTTGTTTTTATACGGTCAAGTAATGAAGGAGAGGGTACTTGTGTGTATGTTTTTGTTTTGATACCTCAATTTGCTTGGGCACTTCCCTTATGGCTACGATAAAGACCGGCATCAGCGTCAAGTGTGATTTCACTCGTTTTGGGATAAACGTTTACAGTGGGTTGTTTCAAGTTGTTGTAATTAAACCTGTTTTAAGTAGGAAGGAAAAAACTATACTAACTAAACTAAACTATATCAGTCTCATGTCTTATCCAGTGGAAATAGACTTCAGACCGTGAGATAATAGCCACTAATAGAATCGATATTTTTTTTTTTTGGCAAAACAAAAAAATAGTTTCGAGTATCCACATCGCATTTAAATGACTTTAACTGACCTACAAGCCTTGTGACTGTGGGCAACCGACGTATCAGCTTTCCAGGTATAGTGTCAGATGCTTCCGATTTTTATACATGAGTGCAAACACTACGCCTATCTTTATCTGTTGGTGCATCTTAATCGACTAATTGTGGACCTCTGAGGTTACTGAGCATACTTAAAGCCCTTAGCCCTTTATTTTTATTGGTGTTTCTTGGTGAGAAATTCAACAAAAAACATTCCAACTGTAGATCTATTTAGAAGGGAAGGCATCAGCTACCTCTGTTTTTTTATATCGTAGGGTCCGATTTAAATATGACCGGCGCTATTACTTATACATTGTCTTGGAATACACCAAAACTTCGTTTTGTGTTGTTCCGATTTATATCGCAGTAGTTTCGAAGTTGCGTCATGTTGTTTAAAAATTATCGTGGCTTCGAAGTTGTTTCGTTTTTATTTTAGCTTGCGTCCTTCACAAAATTTATATGTGCATGGGAATTATGGAATTAAAATACATAGGATTGCTTCGGATCGGATCGGATTCGATTGGCGTCATTTCGATCTGTGCCAATTGACGATGCAAGGAGGCTCTGTTGAATAAAGTGTTTTGTTTTCCTGTAAATGTTCATACTTTACATAAATATGGAATTTATTTAAAGATAGTTAGTGGGGTTAATGCATCTCAAAGAAATTATTACTCACCTAAATAACATGTGAGCTGAGTTTTTACAATTTTAACTTAAGTTTCAAGTTTAGAATATTTATTATGTCAAGATATTTTCTTATTTCTCATCCACAGACATGGAGTCCTCAAAGACTGGTTATATAAGATCGATAACTTGGAGGGTGGCATGAATGCTTTTTCTCAGGGCTACCAGTACTACGGACTACATTTTCAGCCTGATAATTCTGTAATTGCCAGGGAATGGGCACCAGGAGCCACTAACGTCTATTTAACAGGAGATTTTAGTAAGTAAAATTAAAATTAGTGCTCCCAACATCTTTAAATTGACGTTCTTCAGACAATTGGCAGTGGGAGGCAAACCCCTACAAGAAGCTAGATTTTGGAAAGTGGGAACTGCATCTACCAGCAAATCCCGATGGTTCGGCACCAATAAACCATCTCTCCGAGATCAAAGTCATAATTCGTAACCAATCCGGTCAGCTTTTGGACCGACTTTCCCCATGGGCAGTTTATGTGAAACAACCACCCAAAGAGGCTAATCAAGGTGTCAACTACAAGCAGTATGTCTGGAATCCACCACCAAATGAGGTATCCAAAGAAAAACATTTAACTCAGATCATAAAAACTAAACATCTTTGATTTACAGGACTACAAATTCACTCAAAAACGTCCGCAGAGGCCCAAGTCGCTCCGTATCTACGAATGCCACGTTGGCATCGCTTCACAAGAACCAAGAGTTGGCAGCTATCAAAATTTTGCTGAGAATATCATTCCAAGAATAAAGAAGCAGGGATACAATGCTATTCAGTTGATGGCCATAATGGAGCACGCATACTACGCTAGCTTTGGGTATCAAATAACAAGTTTTTATGCCGCCTCCAGCCGGTATGGAACCCCAACAGATCTGAAGAAGATGATTGATGTGGCTCATGCCAATGGCTTGTATGTTTTATTGGATGTTGTCCATTCACATGCGAGCAAGAACGTGCAGGACGGTTTGAATCAGTTTGATGGTACAAACAGTTGCTTCTTCCACGATGGAGCCAGGGGTGAACACGCGTTGTGGGACAGTCGTCTCTTCAACTACATGGAGTACGAGGTTTTGAGGTTCTTGCTGTCGAACCTAAGGTGGTGGCACGATGAGTATAACTTCGATGGATACAGGTAACGAGTGGGAGCTAAAGATGGAAACAAATGTGATCTATAAATTGTGTTTTTCCAGGTTTGACGGAGTAACCTCAATGCTGTATCATTCACGCGGTATTGGCACTGGATTCAGTGGGGACTATGCTGAATACTTTGGAATGAATGTGGATACGGATGCTTTGATCTATTTGGCGTTAGCAAATCATATGGTGCATGATCAAAATAAGGAGGCGATTACAATTGCTGAGGTAAGTTACTAAATTGAAATATATTCTGTAATAACGAAAGCTACAGCAACTGTGGGGCGAATGCTTATCTAAGTTTGCCCTAACGTTGACTTTTGTTGTGAGTAAACTGAGACGAGACAGACATCTGTGGTTCTGTAATCAGGCGAAGATCTACAGTGATCACGACCATGACGAGCAAGCCGATAATTTACTTCCCAATTATTTATTAATTGAACAAGATGAGATGTGGAGCGTTGCTTTTGATTAATGATCAAATTAAAAGAGCATTCAACTTTTTTAGTAACAATCAGAGAAGTTGCTAAAATCGGTACTCAGTCTTAATCTCCAAGTTCGTTCGCTTGGAACTGCTTTTCAGTTTCCGAATTTTGTATTTTCTTAAACAATGGTCTAAAAACATCATAACTAGTGACGGGATTATATGCAATATAAAAGCCTTAAAATATGCATGAAAATTATCCAAATATGCAACATAAAATACTACAAAAGTAGTATTTTAAATATTTTATTTGTAATATAGCGTAAAATAATAATATACATAAATATGTGATAGAATGGTAACAGTGATATAAATTAGTATATAAAAAATATAAAACTTATTTGGAACTTTTGAAAACGTAAGCAAGCAGGTATTGCTCCATATTTACAGTTTTGCAAATGCAAAAGGACCATTCCACATTCACCAATTTAACTGGTCAACTGTTTATTTATTAAATAAACAAAAACCTTTGTTGACTGTTGATCTACCAAGAGCAATCTTAAAATCGTTTCCACTGTCTGTAAATTTCAAATAAATCAAAAGACGGAGTGCTGCTCCGAGTTTGTATGTCTGAGGAATTAAAGTTGGCTTGATCTCTGATTCAACTGTTTCGGAACGATACAAGACAGGTCGCAAAATCGTGTCCTTATCAAAGTTAATAAGTTTTGGTTTATTATTCTATAATAAACCTTTGTAATCGTAACAAAAAAAAAATTTAACACCCCCTCAAATTTTCACAGTTTGTGTTTGGCGGGTTGTAGAGTGTATATATGTAAAAATAATTTGTCTGTCCGTCCGCCGTACGGTTGAGACAGATTTGAGCAAAATCTGTTGCACGGTTTTCAAGGGTTGAGGGGATTAAAAAGGTTCAAACCCCCATAACTCCCCTATGGGTCCTCCGAGCGTTATGGATCTAGACCTATTGTTAGGCCAAGTTTCAATAAATTCTTTTGTACAGTTTTTAAAAATCGTTCCGGAAACTGTAAAGAAATGTAAACCCCCCTTTCTCCTCTTTGAAGCAGTGTACTTTGTATATCAATACAATAAGCGGCTCGACTAGAACTTTTTTTGAGCCGAATTTCATCCTTGTAGCTCCAACGACTTACAATTGGTGGAACTTTCAGTGCCTAGAAAAAAAAAAGAAACTAAATACTATCTGTAGACATCATATTCTCAATAAAAAATGATTGCTGGACGTGATTTGATGCGGTCCCCCAACGCGATGCTCGACATACATCGATCCTTTTTAATAAATTTTCTTAACTTAAAAAAAAATCTGCGCCCCGCTTCCTTTAAAATAATACCTATATCGATCATCAAGATTAATTAAAGTTTTTTCGGCCGTTAGTATCAGTATTATGAGAGAGGTACAATAGAGACACCCCCACAAGCTTTATAATTTTTGCTTACAAAATCCAGCTTTTAATCATTTTAGATTTATTTCTTGTTTCTTAAAAATCATTCATTGAAAAGTTGAATAATAAACCCAAGTGTAAAATTTGCAGTGTTTTTTATAAGCTTTCGAGTGAAAAAAAAGGATATATTTTTGGGTTGCTTTATCCAAATTTCATCCCTACAAAGGATTTAAAAGTTATAAGTGGTTTTGAGAATCAAACAGACAGACACCGAAGTGATTCTATAAGAGTTCAGTTTTTCTTCGTTTGGGAACGAAGCTCCAAAAAATTCCGATGCTAGTTTATTAATGAATCATATTGACAACAATAAATCATTTCATTTTCAGGATGTCTCTGGAATGCCTTCTCTGTGTCGTCCAGTTTCAGAGGGCGGTATTGGTTTCGATTACCGTCTTGGAATGGCGATCCCGGACAAATGGATTGAATATCTAAAAGAGAGAACAGATGATGAGTGGGAAATGGGAAACATTGTCCACACACTAAGCAATCGTCGTTGGAAGGAGAACACAGTTGCATACGCTGAGTCACACGATCAAGCATTGGTAGGAGACAAAACAATTGCCTTCTGGCTGATGGACAAGGAAATGTACACTCACATGTCTGTATTGAGTGAGCCGTCAATCATTATTGATCGCGGCTTAGCCCTTCACAAAATGATTCGCTTGATAACACACTCGTTGGGTGGCGAAGCCTATCTGAATTTCATGGGCAATGAGTTTGGTCATCCAGAGTGGCTCGATTTTCCACGAGTCGGCAACAATGATTCGTATCACTATGCGCGTCGTCAGTGGAATCTGGTCGATGATGAATTGTTGAAGTACAAGTATTTGAATGAATTCGATCGTGCCATGAATTTGACAGAGGAGAAATACGGTTGGCTGAGAGCTGATCCTGGTTATGTGAGCTGGAAGCACGAGGGTGATAAGATAATAGCATTTGAACGTGGAGGACTGGTGTTTGTCTTTAACTTTCATCCAACACGAAGCTTTACTGATTATCGTATTGGAACCAATTGGGCGGGTACATACAAAGCTGTGCTTAGTTCAGATGATGAACTTTTCGGTGGACAGAACAGAATAAATTCAAATTGCGAGCACAAATCATACGCTGAAGGACATGCTGGACGATCAAATTTTATTCAGGTTTGAAATGGAATTTGTTTTTTTAGTTGAATATATTTGATGATTTTTACATTTTCTTCTCTTCAGGTTTATACACCCTCCCGAACAGCTGTTGTTTATGCCAGGATTCACTAAGCTGTGTGCTTGAATGCTCCAAAGACGATGTCTTCTTCTGTACTAGAGATCCTCACTTAGTTTCATTGCTGAGCAACTCATAGTTACTGTTTATACTTATACATACATTTGTTGTTACGATATTACTTGCATGCTTAAAATATATTTTTCTATTAGAGAAAATTTCGTCATTGTGTTTACACTTTGAATTCTGTTAAGAAGAAGGGTGTGTTCTCACAAATGCTTTGCTTTTTTGGAAGTCTACAACATTATTTAGTTGGTCTTGATGACAGGTAGTGGCCCGCAGTCGTGTATAGAATCTAACAACTTCCTTTTACTTATTTCCAATTTGCTTTATGAATCAATCTTTTATTTAGGCTGCTAAACCCAAACTCAACTAAAGAGAAACCACATTTTTGTTTGTAAGTTGTGTAAGCTACTTTATTTTTACATTCAATAACTTTGATCTTAAATATGTACATACGTGTTGACTTAAGAATAAAGCTTTTATCACCGACGACGATTGTGTGTACATAATGTGCAACAAAGACTTTAGAGCAATACATAAAACAAAACATTGGTGTAGAGAACACTATCAAATATTAATGAGAGGATCAATATAAAATACTTTTAAATCATATTACACTTTAAAGAAATTATGTGCGTACACATAAACTACCCTAGGATTTCTTTGGATACTTTCTCTATAACCTCGAACGCGTCGTCCAACTCCTTTTCTGTCAGGAGACGATTTGAGGTAACACGCAAGCTTGGTTTAGGTGGGAATTTCTCAATAGTTTCGAGGTAATGTGCTTCAATCAAAGCGATGTTGCTCTCTATGCACTGAAATAAAGGAGAGTCGTTGAAAAGAAAATATTCAAAAGACCCATCTTAGCTCGTTTACCTTATCGGCAATTTTTGCCAGAATCTTCTGGTCTTCCTCATTGCCCTTGGAATCCTTCAAGTACAAGTGTTTCACTGGAGAGATGGCATTTCCACCTAAAACGAGTTTAGAGAACTTTCTAAATTTGGAATGCATGACGCTTGTGATGCGCCCTAATTCGACGAATATTTCTGGTTCTTTTTCGAAGCGATCCAGTGCACTGATAGCCGCCTGTGTCAAGAGAGGCGGTAGCGAAGCTGAAAAGCAATAACCCAATCCAGAGAGGCGTTGATGTTCGACAATGAATGATGATCCGACACAGAACCCTCCGATTGAAGCTACTGCCCCTTCCATCCCAGCGGAAATCAGATCAACTTCAAGACGCTGTGAAGATATTGATTGATTTGAAGTGAATATATACGGATAGTGGTGAAATTACTTACATCAATTTTGTAATACTCAGTGAGACCACGTCCATTTTCCCCTAATGTTCCGAAGGAAATACTTTCGTCAAGGAACAGACGTAGCTTGTATTTGGAACGCAGGGCCACGAGTTGAGGCAGAGGGCAGATTTCTCCAGTGTTCATGTAAATTCCTTCTGCGACTAAGAACCGCCGGGTTTTTGCAGCTTTACTTGGGTTCTAAAACGAATAAACAAAAATTAATAAATTTGTTGGAAAGAGAATTAACAAATGGTAACATGCAGAGAAAGGATATAGGTGAAAACGGAGCTGAGTTGAAAGTTGTTTCTCCTAAAAAGTCAACTCAACAGCAAGGTTTAAATTAATTTAATTTTTTTAGTTTTAATAAAAGGCGGATTAACCAATCTAGTTGGACAAAACTTATTTGAGAGCGAAAATCATGTTTTAGATAATTACGTTAAGTTTTATGTGCTCTTATTGATTGTCAGAGGTATAACAATTTTTTTTCATTAAAACATGTAAAACTATGAATGGTTTGCTACAGGAACATACCAATTTTTTCGCCATTTTTTTTACAAACAAAAAAAGTTTTATCTTATAAATTGTTATCAATTTTTATTCATGACGGAAAAATTATATATTTTTTTTATATTTTTTGGTAATGGACAACAACGGCAAGTTGCCAACTTTATGAACAGTAATTGGGCAGATCATTTGAATAAAAATTGAAAAAATTGTTTTGCAAAAACACAAAAAGGGTTTATACTATCCGAAAGGGGACACTTTCTTAGGACAAAACGTGACTACTATTAACAGCCTTAAGGACGATGTGGAAACCTAATAGGCAGGTGGAACAGGGCCGTTCTGTTCCAAGTAGTGTGAAACTTTCACCCACTAAAACCACATCTTGACCTATTCTCTTTGACACCATCCACTCTGGGACCGCTTTCGCATTGCTTCAGAGGTGTGTGGTCTTCTTCCCCCAAAGGGGACTTTTTCATTTTCTTCATCGGGCCAATCAATTAGTCTCCCTGTCAGGCTGGAATCGATTTTTGTTTGGGGGGATATTATCTCCTTCCTCTCTCCTTTTGTTTCTCAGTACAACTTCTGCGTATTTGGCCCAGTGCCTACTTCTGAATAGCATTTTTTCGACCACGGTATCAGGTGATATGCTGCCCATCTCAGCTTCCAACCTGGTCCTCTGCGCTGCCCACATGCTGCATTCGAAGAAGGTATGATAGGCGTCGTCTTCTTCGGAGTCTCCGTACTGGCAGGCAGCGCTCTCTTTTTTACCCATCATGTGGAGGTACCTGTTGAAAGCCCCATGACATCACCATGGCTCCGCTTTGTCCATGCAGTCATCTGATCAGCCGCGCTGTCCGCGTATCTTAAGTAATAGCTCCTCCCGCGACTTCTCCCACGTCCGTTATTTTACCTAATTAACAACGACCCCCCAAGTAACTCCTTGATCACTCTAAAATTGTTTGCCTGCTTCAAGAAAAAAAAAAATGTAGGCAGATTGATAGGCAATCTAGGATTTGAGAAAATCAGAAATCTTTGACGATGAATTAGCTAGCACAGGAGGAAAATGGTTTTGAACAATAACCAGGAGACTCCGTTTCCCTCGATGCAAGAAGTTGGCTCCCAGCTACTTGCAGAAGCAATATCGGCAGCAAACAGTAATTTAGATTCCAGCAACATCTCTTGGCATAAGTGGACTAGATTAAGCAAGAGTAGGACAGAACAGTTACTTTCCATAAGTAGAGCCAGCATCAGGACTGGTAGGTGTCCTAACTGGGCTCTTCGGCAATCACGCCAGAAGGATGGGTGCCCCTTCAACGATTTCTGCAGAGATAATGTTCCCTACATTGGAGACCCCACTCCACCCAGCACTCACCAGGATTAAGGAACATACTCGAGGAACATATTTCTTTGAGGATTTGAATGAATTGACTAATAGATGTCAAATCATAAATAGGTCCAATTGTGGTCCGGCCAATCTAGGGCAAACATACTACTTTTTCACTTTTCAAATAGGCAGTAAGGCAGTCCTGCTAACTAACATTAGGCAACCGAATCAGGGTTTGGAACAAACCAGAGGTGTGACAACACAAAGGGCCAACCTCTGGCTTATGTGAGCCGTGAATCTTCGTGGCAGTCACTCGGCGAAGGGAAAAATAAGCAAGAGCGTAGTTCGAATACCTGCGTCTTTTTTATGATGCTGCTGATACTATCAGCAATCCGCGTTTCCCGACCATAAAATAACATAATTCTATGTCAAGCACATATCATAGCCAGGGACCGATTTCGAAGACCTTCCATCTAGGAACATTGTCAAACTCATGAAGGCAGCGTTAAAGTCCTAGATCAAAGAAGGGGGTACAATAGATCTTTTAGGCCGCAGTACAAGAGGCTTAGGTGCCACTCCCCAGTTATTCATAAATCATTAAATCATAACCAGACACTAGACATTGAACTGAAAGCAATCAAAAGTGGTGTGTGATCAGGTAAATGCACTTCAAATGCATTTGAATCTTGTGATCAGGTAAATGCACTGTAAGAGTGTTGCATTGTCAAACAGAGCGCCCACTTAAATAGTGTAGACTCATCGGCGTACTCAATTAATCTGAATACAAAAACTTTAGCGCTCATTCAACCTGCCAGCGAAAAATCGATTCGTTGTATAAACAATTTTTTATTCTTAAAGCAAATAGCCCCTCACGTTGCCAGACCAGATAAGCCCCAATCAAAAGTCAATAGCGGCAGATAACGTTCAAAAATGCCGGAGCGTCGGAATTATCGTGACTCATCCACTTACCTTTTCATCCGCCTTCTGCTGTTTAATGAGTAAACGCTCTAAATCCTCCATATCGTTGTGTTTGAAGTAATAAATTTTACTTCTTGATGCATCTAGACCCTTTTGTATCGCAAAGTTCACTGCCTCGTCACTACAATAAAAAAAAAAGGTTTAAAGCATTTTTCACTACACGTACTTAGCACACTCACACAAAAATCACATCTGTCTTTTTGGAGTAAGCCGGAATCGCGCTGGCCACTGTGGAGAAGCCATATGAGTACACGACAGCCTCTTCGGTTCCCATGAACTTGGCGAGTCGCTCCTCAAGCTCCAAATGAACATCTAAGACAAATTACTTTAGTCCTCCAAAGACAGTTTCACGTTGCTATTCTTACCAACAGTTCCATAGAAACCCCGTGGACCACAGGATCCAACCCCATACTTTTTCAAGCTCGTCACAGCGTCTTCGAGGATCTTTTCATCCTCCAGCAGGCCCAAGTAATTGTGTGTGGAGAGATTCAAACAGTTGTAACCATTGACAACGATCCGTTTGCCAACTTTACCAGAGACTATTCGTGGCTTCAATGCCGGGTGATTCTTGTCTACCTCTCCGACTAGAGCTTCTGGAGTAAAATTGGCAATAATCGCTTCCTCCTGTTCAAAAGTGAAACGTTTTCGTCCATTTCGCTTGTAGAAAATTATCCAAACCACAGATAACAAGAGGAAGACTTCAAGAGCAATCGCGTAGTACGGGGTCTAGATAAGAATTAGAGACTTTGGTTTATGATGTGCTTTTGAGAGGAGACCACTTTACACTTACGTTCTTGAAAATTCTTTCGATTTCATTGAAAATATAAGGAGTGGCTACCATGGTGGACCCGGATAAAACAAGCACGTAGATTTGGAAATATAATCACTGTCGAATAACCACGGAATGTATTCTGCTAGTGGTGGCAATGTTCAATAAATGTTCTATCACAGAGACGAGTCACTGTGGGCTGCCGATAAGAAAATTCCAATGACTTCCAAAAAAGTTATACTTTTCCGTGATTTAAATTTGAAGGCACATAGAACACGTGAACTGAATAATGAACTCGATAGAACCACCAGAAAATCTGCGCCTTCCACAGGCGACGAATTAATTTTTAAACATATTTTCTAAATTAGGCTGTCATTCGGATTTGACAGGAGAATGGTGGTAAGGCAGTGGGTTGTGGTGCGTTCATGTAGACGAAATGACAGACTTTAATATGAATGGATCATTGGGGAAATTGCTTCACCATCACGTTAGGTCTAAGTGCATTATCAATTTATCTTGCAGGTCTCATTCTATGGCCTGACCCTTGTCTTGTTCTTAGAACCTAATTGCAAGCAATGTCCCTTTGGCCTGCTTTAAGCTCACCCGTTTTGTCCACGCTGTTTGAGTTGAAAGGCCTATCTTCCTGGGGAGTATAAGCCAACGAAACTTTTCAGAACTCTGTAAAATTGTCCTAAGTGCACTGATCTTCTGGACAAGTTTCTTTCGCTTTAGACTACATCTTTCAAAATCACCACTTACATAAATCACAAATAAAACATTGTATTTGAATTTAAAAACTTTACTAAATTCTACATTCTCTTATAACTCGAAATCATCCCTCAAGTTGTTGTACTCCAAGACATGCTGTCTAATCTTGGAACTATCGACCCAAGTGACGAAGTCTTCCAAATTCCTTGAGACCAAAAACGCAGGATCCTTAACCATTTCCGGGCCAACACGAACATGACCATGTTCAATCAAATCTGTTGCGTTTTTCAGATTCTCTGAAAGTTTCACTAAAAGTAAATGACATCTGTTTTACAATTTGTCCACATTTTTAATTCCAGTGTTTCACTTACGCCTCACCATGACCACAGGCAGTCGTCTTCGGCAAAAGCAACTCGCCGAAACTCTTGATGCCGCCTCCAGATCTAACTTGCTGGATATCAATCCTAAAGTATAGAGTTTTTCCAGTAACATCGCAGTAGCTTCGGCTTTGTATGGATCATTTTTCTCGAGCTTTGCGATCTTTTCGGCCAGTTCCCGAATACTTCGCGAGAGTTTGTTGTACCTGTGAGGTGGAATCGTTGAGATAAACTGTGAAAGATTAAGGAAGAACCTGGTTATACTCACTTTGTGTATTCCTCCCTTTTACGGATATGATATCTGCGAAGGATTTTATTTTCGGTAGCACTGTTGTCAACTTTCCACGTAATAAAGTCTACCTTTTTCAGCAGTTTTTGTTCGTGATATTTTAATTTTCGCACCATGATTACAGATTTTTGTTGTTTAACTAAGATGTGCGAACATCAAATATGTGACATGTGCGATTGTTTTGACATTTGTTATGAAATTCCTGTTTTATGGGTTATGGGATATTTCTTTGGGGAATGATTACACTTAGGTATGTCAAAAGACGGGAATTCAAAGATTTTTCATGAAAAATGTTGTTGTAGTTTGGAAAGAACAAGTTGGCCCTACTTCATTTTAAATATTACTGCAACTAGGCTAGGCTAAAGAAATGAGGTTTTCTATGGCGTGAAATGACCATCACAACATGAGAAATTCAAAGATTTTTCGGGTAGTAGTATTGGTATCCTAGCCTGGTGTCCTAATGTTGGACTTGAATCCTCCTGACCAGATCAACGTCGTTGTGTAGACCGTACAACTAGTAATTGAATCTCCCCCTCACTTACCGCTCGTGCAGGCGGGACCATTGATCACCCGAACAATTTTCCTGTCAAAATACTTCAGTGCGGTTTCATTAGCCTTTTTTGGGTCTCCGCCTTGTAACACGACACGGAATGATCAAGGTGTTAAATAGCGAGACTTTGGTTTTTCAAGAGAGGACATTACTCCTCAATTGCTTCCAAAAAAACAGCAACTACCACGTGTGATTCCCTTGATCTCAACGCTTTTGTAGTTCCTAAGTATGTTAAAGTTACTTAGAGTGGATTAACGCCTTCTGGTTTGCATTAACACGGGGCACTGCGTACTAGGCTACCACGCCCGAAAATCTGTCTGTCGAAATTGCAGGGACTCTTCGGATAGCGAAACACTCGAGCATGTGCTATGCACATGCTCTGCGCTCGCAAAGACCAGATTTAGTATGCTGGACCTTTAATCAACTCATTTAGTAAGTTTCGCACTTGCATCCAAGACCTTTTGTCTCAACCAGGGGTAACGGATGTTACATTAATTGAAATTTGAGACGGTGGCAACACTATGGACTAATACTGGTCTATGTGATGAGCGTTTCGCCGCCACCTCTACATATCATAACAAGTACGTTAAGTCTAAGTCTAAATGGACAAAGTCCTTTACTATCTCAAAGTTACGAATGTGATGACGCTTTCTGCCTGTAGTTAGTGCGTTCTCCTCAACAATTTATCTCCAACCAGCTAAGCCATCTGATCTAATAGCCTTGCTAGATTAAGGTTTAGATATCCTCATTCATACATTCATCTATTGGTCCCATTCATTGAACCGACAGTCAGTTTTTTTGACAATCATAATTTTTTTTTTTTTTTGCTAAGTGTTTCAAACCTTTGCCAGCTTTGAGTATTACAGGATATATGACTAGGATCGATATGTTAACTGCAAATGCAGTTGGCATCACGATTGTTCTGACCTCCACTAGACCAGATTAGGATGTGTCTTAAAAATGTCTGTATATTCTTTGTGGTTCATTCCACTATCAGTAAAGTGCACTTTCATATCCACGTTTTTTTTATTTGGCATAGAAGAATAAAGACATGTACATATATTTTTTGTAGGAGTTCTGGTTTTTTTTTTTTCTATGAACATTATTTGCTTTAATCACCGTACATATTTTACTAAATGTATTCTAATCTTTCAAGGACCGCCTGACTTGGGTGCTTCGTGAGCTTAAATTTTATGAAAATATGTACCTACATAACCTCATCTTCACTTCACGCCACTGTCTTATTTAATACTCGTCTTTGGGTAAAATATTATATAGGCATTATGATTTCAACCTGCTTCAGAAAAGATTCGCTCACTGTATACGCTGGTACAGGAGGATGAAAGGTAAGTTTTGGCAAATTTTGACAAAATTAGGTACTGTCTTTCATTTACCAAGTCCAATAATCACTACTCCGTCTAGCAGTCTAGCTCATTGGAGGTATCACTTTTGATAGAACATCCAATCTGACTGCTACTTTGCGCAGCTTCTTAAAATTGTCTCAAAATCTCTCATGAATATTATCTTCATCAACAGCACGAGTTTTATTTATTTTTTTTCCTACAGGACGAGTATCTTATTTCCTCACTGTTTGATGATCCGTTGTCATCACAGGTTATTCGTAAACTTCTCAACAAATCTCTCTCTTTGGCGGGATCTCTCAGCCTGAACCGGTCTACGGAAAATTGTCTTAAGCCTT
The DNA here is from genome assembly GCA_905187475.1 of Syritta pipiens. Taxonomy (NCBI): domain Eukaryota; kingdom Metazoa; phylum Arthropoda; class Insecta; order Diptera; family Syrphidae; genus Syritta; species Syritta pipiens. The sequence goes on from LR994571.1 coordinate 71,374,431, forward strand.
AGGTTCAGAAAAGTTGCTAGCAAATAATTTAAATCTTAATCAAGGCTATTAACACTAGAACTACCGATGTACATAGTTTTACAATATTTTATTTTGATGTTTGCGAGGACGACAACAATTGCGCTTTATATTTGCTGTGTAAAAAATTGCTGTAAACATCTGGTGGAAGAGAAGAAAAAAGATATGTTGAAGTTGGCTTCGAATGTACCGGTCTTATTTGAGTCAGACAATCAAACTACTTTACTTTTAATTTAGACAGACATCCGGTGGCCGGCACCGCTTTTCGGCTTTTCAGCCAAACTGCAGGTCGAATATTTAGTATTCGGCCAGCTCACTATTCCGTACAACTCTAAATTTGAACACTAGGAGCCACGCTTTCGATCAAATTAAAACATCTTTCATTTATTTAAAGCTTTTTTTATTTTATAATAGTGATACGCCACGTATATATCTTTAGATAATACATTTAGCTTAAATAATGTTTTTTTCCGTTAATGTCTTTCTCCTTGAAGATGTCTGCTTCGGATTTTTTTCGTCTCCACTTTAATAACTATTCCATTTTTCTCCAATATTACATAATATAATTAATATTTATAATAATTATTTTCATTTTTGACTTATATATCATTGAAAGCTACACAAATGTTTTTTTCTTCTATTTTCTTACTTTTTTTTGTATTTATTTAAATTTTTATTCATAATTTTGTTTAAAGGAAAATCCGTCCCCTTATTTGTTGTCTTGTTTTACTTTTTACACGTACATTAAAAAAATAAGTTTGTAATTCGAAACAATAGTCTTTGTTTTTTTTTGATTTGAAAAGAACGAAATGCAAGCTAATTAAAATGATCAACTTTTTTATATATTTTTTTTTATTTTCCCCGAAAACTTAACGTCAAAAGTGATCTGGTCAATCATTTACGTAAGTTTTCTCGTTGTCTTCGCATTTATAGAAGACTTCACTCTTCAATCATCCACCTCCATTCCTTATTCTTATGGTAACTATTTCAATTTTTTTTTTACAAGTGAAATAGTTTCCAGCTTAAAACATAAATAAATAAATAAAATATATTGCATTTGCATCGCATTTAGAGAAAAGCATGTACATTTTATGTCATTTTTGTTTTGATTGTTATAAAACAATTTATTTCAATATTCAATAGAAAAAACAATTTTAAGCTATGCTAAGAAATCGTAGAAATATATGAAATTGTTTTATTTATGTTTCTTTAATTTTTTTCTTTTCTTAGACTTTTCAATTATTGCCATAAGTGAATAAATTGTAAAAAATTAAAATTTTATATAAAATGCAAAAAAATAAAGAAAGCCGGTAATGTAGCTGGACATAATTTTAGAAAATAGCCATTGCCATTTTTCTTTTCAAATGGAATTCGCGTGCAAAAAAAAATTCAATGGACACGACAATTTGCTTATATCAATCTTGTTTGTATATATATAAAAATAATACTCATGTCAGACTTATGTAATCAAGATATATCAGTTTTGTATTGGATAAGAGTTTGGTCGTTCTTCGGTTTCCTTCGACAATATTACTGAGACAAATCGAGTAAGATTTTAAGTGCTTATCATTTCAAGTGATAAGGCCACCTTTGAAGACACTTTAATTCATATGTTTCGGTTGATTTGGTAAGAGAACCAAGAATTGGGCCCGTACCACTGCCTACAGTGCTCACTCACACTTACTACATTTCTATCAAGTACAAAATAAATGAAATTTTAAAATCAAATCTATCATATTCTCCATAAGCGATATCGAGATCAACATCTGATGATTCCCACAGAGTTCATAGGGAATGCAAATCAACCTCCCGGCGTTAATAGGAACCGACGTCTATGAGTTCACCGAGAGGTAGGGTGCCTAAAGAAAACTGTCGAAGCCAAAAATGTCATCAAGTAGAACACTTGGTCAAAACACTTAATCAAGAATCATCTGCATTGCTGCACGGAGGACGGCAAATAGTAAGAAATAATTTAAAGGAACATGTGAGGAACACGCAAGCCCTTACTCGCCAATATTTTGATGTAAAGATGATTGTGTAATCTCATGGTTATAGCTTTAAACATCCAAATACCATGTAAACTCTGGGTAACTTTCAATAGAATGCCAAAATTCCAGCTTCAAGTCTGTTCTTTTTTTCAAAGTTTCATGTAATCGTCCCGCTAATTTCTTGCCTCCCAAACAGGGTTCATACGAACGAATGGTAGACCTTACAAACTTAAGCGAGATATGGATGAGTATGCAAAAAGAAAACATTCTTGAAAGAGAATATTCTAAACATAAGCAAAGAAACCTCTTCTTTCAGCATGAAAGAAGCTGAGTCCAAAGAACTATAACCTTCAAAAATTATGCGCACTACATTAACGACCTTGAAAGTTCGACTTGACAAATAAAATTTGCTTGAAATGAAATTATATAAAGAAGTAAAAACCAAAATAGAAATACTATAACAAAATACTTCACTTATCTTTTTATTTAAAATCAAAACAAAAATTCAAACATTCAGTTGAGAAAAAAAAATAAAATCATAACTACATTTTCGTTACATTGTTGGGCTGACATGTCTCAAAGGATGTGATTGATGTTAGCAATTGCACTTTTTTTTCTAGCATACCATGTCTACAGTTTATTTTTGGTCGTAGTCGCCGAGTTTGACTTTAAAATGCGTAAATATACATTCTTTATAAATAAATTAATTGTTTGATTCTATGCATAAATATCTTTCCTTAAAATGTTGTTTGAAAATTGCAAAAACATAGAAAAGGAAACAAACAACATAAGCATTGCACAAATAAGAAGAAAATCTTTTTTTTTGTCTGATAAAGTAACAAGTAGAATGCATATTCATTATTGTTTTTTTTAATTATTTAACTGCTCCAATCACTGTTTCAACATCACTCAATAAAATTACCCTAACGAGTTATTTGCTCAGTTTTTATTCTATTTTTTATTTTTCTTTTACTATTTACTACATTTTTTTTATCTCTTCTCTTTCATATATATATAGATTTTATTTTTTTTCCTTTTTTTAATATTGAAATATTTGAAATATATATTTGTTTTAAAAGTTATTCTGTCAATTAAATAATTAATACTATCGTTTATGTATATATTTTAATATTTGAAATAATAATTCTAAAATAAAAAAGAAAAACAAAATTTACTTTTCACATTTATATATATGGTTTTGGTTTTTTTATATATAATTTCTTGTAATTTTCTTTATATAATAATGTTATTATTTTTTTTTTCATTTAATGTATGTGTATGTAATTTGAAATACATCTACATTTATATAAGATTTTTTTTTTGTTTTTGTTTAAGATAACGCTGGAATCCATATTAGTGCAATATGTTCATAATGGAATTGAAAAATCAAAACGGAATGGAATAATGTGAGTAAAAATGATACAATAAAAAATAAAAACAAAGAGAGTCTATGTTAAACTAAGACTAAATAAAAAATAAATCAATAAATTACGTCGTTAAGTTGTCAAAAATATTTAACTAAATGTCTAAGGTTTTTTTGTTTCTGAAATATTTATATGCTATGTACAATGTATAATTTATAAATATATTTTGAACTTATTTCGTCTTCTATTATGATGAAATGATATATGATAAGGTTAAAGTTAAGACTCTTTTTAAGTCTTTTGTTTGAGATTCAAAAAAGGAGAACAAAGGAAAAACCAAATAGTGGGGGTATGTATGAGAGGTTTTACGAATATTGACAAAGTGTACGTTGTAAGGAAATTCATTTTGTTTCCTTTAAATAACTTTTGCTTTCTTTTTGTGTTTTTTTTTTAGTTGATGGAATCCATGTGTGTTTTAAGTTTTTCTTTTTTCACCTTGTTTGAACATGAGTTGTATTAAACTGCCTTCCTCTTTGATGTTAGACAGAATGTTGAGAGAGCTAAATATTGGGATTGAATATAATTAGCTGAATCTAAAACTTTTCTTCAACATTGCACTTTAATACACTAATACGGATTCCATCGTAATCGTATCTCATTTATTCGAAGATTGAGATACTTGCGTTTGGGATGCAGTCTCTAGTGTTCGTCGCGCCAGTCTTGACCTAAAGGAAAAAGAATAAAAGAAGTGTATTTGCGCCATTATCATTTGAATTTTCAAAATGATTGTTTTTTGTTTGTCTTGTTTGTTGTCCAATTTCAAATTCATTTATTTCCTACCTTATTTGTCCAGCTAGAAGAGGGTTAATAGCGTACAACCAATCGTGGACTTCCTTGTCGGCTAGTGTCTGCAAAAGATATCCACGGTGCTTCGTGACAACGCTGCAGACAAAAAACAAGAACTAAATTAAAACTACTCAAGCAAAAATTGCTTCTAGTTCTTCACCTAAATGTGTTTGGAATTTTAACCATAGCTGCTTGGTCTTCACTGCATTCAACTTGAGCCGTGGCCAAATTGAGAACAGCCCTCTCGACTGGATCCTTTTCTGATTTGTAAATGAAGACATATGGGCGACGAACGGTCTGGGAGAAATCAAAGAGTTTTTGTTAAATAACCACGAAGGATACCTCGTGCTTTGAAAACACCTACCACCCAACGCTTCTTCCAACCCGATCCACCATGTTCCAAAACATTAAGTAGACCTTTTCGTGCAACAACTGGACTCACACGAATCTCTTCCAGTTCGGGTACATAGAGTCTGAGCGGAAGTGCTGGTTGTGTTGCTGGAGCTGGTGCCTCCCAGCCATTTGGTGCGTCTGTTCGGTCTGGAGAGCAAAGTCTAAAAAACAATAATCTCACATTACACGAGGCCACACAAATATTTTTGTTTTTTCATTCGTACTCGAGTGAGTTGCCTGAAATACAACTGACGGTCATGTCAGCGCAACCCTCATCGCCTGGCGATACATCGGACTGTGCCTGTGAGTTATCTGTCGGTTCGGATTTATTATTGTAACGTCCTAAGCAAATACAAAGTACAAAGTAAGCATTGAAGCACGACTAGCAAAGCTACGAATTTTTTTATGCGTGCACTACCTTGAATCAGTTTCAAACACTTCAGCATTAGTTCCTGCTCTCTTTGGTTATATTCACGGTCTGGCATTATTTGCTGTGGATCCTTAACAGGTGTCTGTGGTGATGGTGGAATCACCATATGTACCGGTGAAGTTCCAGCTCTAGCAGCAAGATTGCACACATCTTTTTCTGTTTTTGTCGTGGGATTTGGATTTGTGTCCATGCCCAAACGTTCGCGCAACAGCAGTAAATGCTTGACACGACCAACTTCCTCCAATCGTGTCAGTTTCTCTAGCTCCCACTGATGGTCGAATATCAGCGAATCACCGCGTGGTCGCCATCCGTGTAGGTTCTCCTCTCCCCGCACGTATGTAGAGCTGGTGTCTAAGACTCGTCTCTGTCGACGTTGTACACCTTTAAAATATAGAACAAAAAAATGGGCAAACACATCAGATTTCTGCAGCACATATCCATCAAAAAATGATTAAACAAAGCGTTAAAAGCAACAAAATAATCTTTACAATATACAACTACATTAGAAATTTCTACCTGGACTACCTGCTTCAGAAGCTCTCCTCAACGATAGTTCGTACACTCCAGATAAACGATTTGCTTCAGGATTGCGATACTGTCCAGAGAACAGGTGCTTCAACGAGCGTGGTCCTGTGCGAGCGTCACGGCCATAGATCACCATACTAAGGTCTTTGGTTATAATAGCTGGACGAGCACAATTCTCCAACTTCAGGAAGGGGAAAGGGAAATGGAAATGAATCATGAAGCAAAGAATGTGAATAAGTTCGCACATACCTCTAGGTAAGCACTCAGAGTTATATAAATTGTTTCGCCAGCTTGTGTCACACGATTTAGAAGAGTTGAATTGTGCAGACTAGAATCCCATGCAGCTTCGAATCGATAGAACGATCGGTCATCACCGGGTACCTCAAGCACTTCACCGGGGAACAAACCCAAGGATAGGACACATGAATCATCATCAATGTCATCTGATGATTCTGGTGTGCTGCGAATACGTCCAACTACTAATTCGCGGATGTCCTTCCATTTAACTTCCGGCGTCGGTTCGTGGACAATCGTAATGCGAATACGCCTCTGTATGCCCTGATGCAATAAGAATAGACCACGGCAAGGAAGATCATCACTATGTTCGACCACCTGTAAAGCAAAAAAAAAGTACGTTCCCATGTGTTCATTCCATTGAAACCTAGCCAAACTTACAGATGGTACGTATTCTCCGTTCGGGGCCAATTCACAGATCTCAAACCAAACCAAGACATCATGTTTCGCCAGTACCGTCGAAGATGGTGGACATGGCAGCGGCCCAAATTTGGGGCTCCGAACTGGCTGACTAATGGGAATACTGGGAGGAAGCATCCGTCGTGGTGGGGGTCGTGAAACGAATTCCTGCTTTGCATCCTTGTGCAATGGGTGATTTTGATAATGTCCGAAAATTTTGAACATGATAGGCTGTGCCTTCATGTACTCAATAAAGGACTTGGTCACTGGAACAGTAATCTGCAAGAAAAACCGGTCAGTTACAACGCCACACAGTAAAGTACCATGTGTCTCACATTCTGAACATGATAGAATCCAAGTGGTGCGCCAGAAGCTGAGTTCTTGACGGGTTCTGTTGAAAATGCCTCTTCATGGCGATGCAAGAAACTGAACAAAAAAAAAAAAAAAACATGACTCAAATGCAAACCCTTTTTGTTTTCTCGTTAAACATACTTGAACTGGCAGAAGATGTCAGCATACTCAGCACTAATACCAGTTGCCTGCAACACGGTCACACGGAATGTGAACTCCTTTCCAACCTGGAGATGTTCCGCAGTCTCTTCATTTGCCTCCTGGCATTCAGATGCCACACTCGAATCGCCACGTCCAGAATCTGCATCTTCGAGTTCTAATTCTTAATATGATATTTTTTTTTTTGGGTCGAAAAGTAATCCAAATTCGATGCAAATTCTGACATTTTGCATGTACTCACCTTCGATTTTTGTGTCCAGACCTCCCTCGATGTATCGGTCGTCCTTCTCTGTGATTGGGCGATACTTTGGTTTAACTTCTTCGTCGAACAGCAAACGTGCAGATTGTTTAACACCGTTATTAAAGTCAATACTTTCCTCATCCTACTCAAAACAAATTAGTTGGATTAAAGATATAGAATTACATGCATCGACTGTAATCTCACCAGAACAGGTTGCACTGCAATACGAAGATACCCACGGACATCACCACGTTCATTGACAATGGCGACTTTATGCACCAACGGAACTGGGTACAAGAGATTGCTGAGATAGACAAATGCTCGACCAACCATGCGGAACCAGGGGAAGCGATCGTAGAAGGGATCACCGCCAGTGAGACTCTCCACGTTGTAATCTGGAGAAGTGGGGCTGAGTTCAGCTTCATTGTGATACATCTCACGCATGAGTTCAAGACGTTGTCTGAAATTAAAAAGCAATAATGACGAAAATGAAAATATGCGTTTGGCGTGAAACTCGCTTACGTATGAATTTTTTTTTCAAAGAGAACATGCTCAAATGTTGCAAAAAATGCGTGTATTATCGCAAAGCAAAAGCGTAAAAAAGTTAATTCAATGGCAACAAAAACAATTCTTTTTCGCTATGGCATTTTATATGTTTGGGGGACTTGCAAAATGTATAATATTCATTTCTAGTTGTATCTTTCGATGGTATAAATACTTCGGTCGAAAACTTCGATTACGAACAAGTTATTCTCGCATGAAACATTTTTTTTTAGCAAATCCTTGCTTTTCGTCGTTAACTAAGACGTAACCCACGTTAACGTAACCCAGATAAAAAAAGACGTAAATCGAATTAATTTAATTTCATAATTCCCATGTATTGAAACCGACATAGCTTCGAAACCACGATATTTCTTAAACGACGTGAATTGGAACGATTCAATTCCAGGTTATTAGTGTATTACTTACAAAAAGTTTAAGTTCTTGCAGTTTTTTAAAACGCGGTTGCAGTTAAACGTTGTAAGCTAGCCAGTTCAAGTTCTAATACAAATTGTGACTGGTAAACAAACAACCAAGTGGAATAATCAGGCGAACCTTACATCTGTGGTCGCATGCAATGACCGCCTAAGTTAAAAAAAAAATTGGGCTTTTTTGATATATAATCTAAAATCGCTGTTTTACCTTACAATTAGACAAATTTTAAATGACATTAAATTAATGTTTATTCAATACAATTTTTACTACTTCCCGCTCTTTCCACGAGTTTTCAGAAAAATGTTAAGCCCCAATACACATGGAGCAACTGAAAAAAAATTGATATCAGCGATTTGAATTGGCAACTAGTTTGCTTTGAATCATGTCCTGTGTGATCAAATGGGACACGGCACACGACACTACTGGTTGTAAACTCATGCGATTTAGAAAAAACAATTTGTAAGCAGTCAGTAGAAATAAATTCCTGCTAGTCGGCTGTTGATTTGTATGTCGTGTTGCTTATTGAATTGATTTCAATTTCCAGTTTGAAAAAAATTACGAACAGATTTTGGTTGGTGATGAGTTTCCTCGTGTGGCGTCAGGTCTCCGCTGAATCCGTCACTAGTCTGTAAATTATTACTTACTAGTTACATACTAAAAAAAAAAGAGTGGAATCCGAGGTGCAAATAGCTTAAGTATTTTTTTCAGTTGTTCCGCGTGTATCGGCCGTAACTTTTTGTGAAAAATTTGCTAAGGCTATGTGACAACAGATCCATACAATGTTTAGACTATTACAAATGGATAGAGAGTTTAACCAATTAAGAAGTATATTTATTACTTCATTTTTTGCCACTGTATGGGCGCACTAGGTAAGTAGGTAGTGTGGTGATCTGCACAGGGCAGCCGAGCACTTAGGGCAGACAAGACTCATAGTGATACCACAGCTCCGGATGGGGACATCCCACTGCACTTGTAATCAATTGGATCTGTTAATGAAGGTAAGGATTTGGCTCATTTTGGTATCAGTCAGTTTGCCGAGATTGTCTAGATTGTCGCTTGTCTTTGTTGTTGAAGCGAGGTTTCTTCTTCGTCTGTGCAGCTTCTGCAGAAATCGTTGGCTGAAACGCCAAGACGATAGGCATGAGGTAAAGAGTTCCGTTGTGACACTGATAATGTTCCTAACATGGATTCTATTCAGTCCTAAGAGACTAAATGACCGTCCAGGATACAACTTGGGCTAGAATCCTCTGGTGACGCGACACGTAGTGCCATTAAACGCCAAATTCATTGGCGCAAACCATAAAAAAACTCGTGTTTATGTAGCAGGCGGGGAACAACAGCAGAAATCTTTCCACTGCTTAAAATTCGAGAGCTACGTGAGCATACACAACTGCCGTAGCGCTTGTAAAAATCGCTCATTTGTGTGGTTATATCCAAGAATAGTCCTCTTATAATAAAAATTGATGATGTCAAACTTCCTTTCATTAACCTACTCCAGTTCACTTGCATCAGATTACATTCAAATCGAGCCTCAATGATCATTAAAATTCAGTGAAATGTCTTTAGCCTTAAATACTATTTCGATATAAACGTACATTTTACACTATATTTAATGAAAAAAAAATCGAATGTAAAGAATTTAACATTAAATCGCAGAACTCATAACACAATTGAAGGGAGTAGAGAGTGTCATAGTTGGTAAATAACTCCTCAAAGGCACAGTTTTATTGAAATTGTAAAGCAAAGCATACATTTTTCATTTCTCAAACAATCCTAGTATTAAGAAAAAAAATTAGCATATCAAAGCAAAGCATAAGATAAGATATACAAAACATTTTATTCTTCTTTTATTTAACTTTAGCCTCGTAGATGCAAATGCGATGAAATGGCGAATGCGTACCATCAATTCTTGTCTGTTGTTAAAATTTACAATTTAAGATGGAATCAATAAACAGATACAGAAAAAAAAGATCTACACAATACAATGAATAAAGCACAGAACGAGCACGAGTATTATAACAAAAGAAAAATTTGAAATGAAAACCGAAAAAAAGATAAATCAAATCTAAGTGATTATACTGAGCAAATGCTAACCTAGATGGCAGCAAATTCGCTAACGACAATCTATTTGTTGACCCATTCGAACACGGTGTAATACATTGTAAAAGTTCACTTTGCTGGCCACGTCCACCCATGATGGGATTCCCATTATCACCCAAGGACGACATATTGCCATTTGTCGCTTGGTTGTCGCATGTTAAATTTGTCGGCGATACACTTATCGCAGAGGGATTATACATTGGCGATAGTGTTGTTACTCGTTCTGCCATTGGCGAAATATCAAAAATCATCGACGACGGTGGACTCTCAACATTGTAAATTTGTCGCATCATTTCGAGGCGATAACTAATAAATAATTGTGAAAGATCAAATCAGATACATGTGTGGTTTTGAAAATGAAAAAGAAAATAAACAAATTGGTGTGTTGGTATGTAAGATGGTTAAAGAAAAAAAGGGGAAAGATAGGAGGACGCAATGGTGGTGAGTTTTCTTTTTTTTTTCTGTGAGCTCTACTACTGATTGTTATCTTATGTTTTTTATAGCAAATTTGTTTTAAGCAAATGTCATTAGGAACGTGAAATTTATAACAAATTGTTTTTTTTTCGTTTAATAACAAACAACAGCAACCACCATGCACGCCCGGAAGCTTATGATGCCTAAAATGCCTTTGAGGAAACAAAAATTCATTTTTTTGTGGATATAACTTGAGGGACAAACAAATCTCATCCAATTTACTAAAAATTCATGTTTTCTACCTAATATCACAGCAGAAAAGAAAAAAACAGAAACTCCCAAACTCCATAATGCATGCGTGTCAAGAGCTTACCGCAACTTCTCCAATGACCAGTAATGTGTAGCTCCATTCTTGGTGTCGGTCACTTCGACAGCAACAATTGTTTTCGACACTGGTGGTGCGCCGAACTCGTCTTCACTCTGAATCGGAGTGAGAGCAGTGGGTATCAGTTCCGGCGGAAGGGGAGAGTACAGGGTGTCCGTGAGAAGAGTGAATTGGAATTGAACCTATAGGAAGATAACGAGAGAGCGTCAAGTACAAGGATTCTTTGACTTGGCTTAAATTCGATGATTACCTTTTTCTTTAATTCCACGGAAATGGCATTTGCCTCCTTCAAAAAGATAGCATTGCCCCAGAGATCGTCACGTAAGGAAGTAAATTGATGGTAACGCCACTTGCGAAATGCCCATGCAGCTAGACCAGCTTCTCTTGCTGTCCAGCACGACTCGAAAAGAGGATTCACTGGAAGGAAGAATAAATTAAGTAAGAAAAATTGTCTATTTCCATCTCTACAATCCGGTACACACCAAAAATATCTTCCTCTTGGTGGAAATCTTCTGGGCTGTAGCTGCTGTACATCGACATTGTCATGGATTGCTCCTCCACTTGCTTTTGCAAGGCGTCAATGCGAGCTTCATATGACTGAAACACACTCGTTTAAAAATCAAGGTCTCAATCGACAAACAAACACCCACCTTTCTTTGCTCTTCAAACTCTTGGTCAGCTTGCATCTTCTCCCTCTTAAACTGTTCTTCCAAAGCGTCCAACCTCTTTTGCATTTCTGCCTTCAAATCAATGCCCTGCTTTTCCAGCAATTCACACTGAGCAAAGTTCCAATCAACCTGCTGATTGGTCTCCTCAGTGACTGCCTTCTCAGTTTCGGTTTCATTTGCAGAGATCTTCTCCCGGATTTCACGAGCTTGTTCGGGATGCGTGAATCGGAAAACGTGATTCTTACCCAAGATAACTCGTGAACCAGTCACAAGGGTCTCGGGTTCGACCAACTTACGACCGTTCAAATAGACCAAAGCGTCTTTGTGTGGAATCAACGTAACGCTGTCGTTACGATTCTCGAATGTGCAGTGCTCTTTTAGAATGTGCGAGCCAGACAATTGAATGTCTTGAGGAACGTTAGCCTCATGGGTTCCTAGGCGGGTTATTCCTGAAAAGTGTAATGAAACCTTAGCCAAGATAGAAATAAGAGGCGGCAGAAACTTACCGTCCTTGATGTAATACAAAAGACATTCTGACAAATTAGGGTCCTCGTTGAGATTCACCAAGTGAGGAGTCTTCTTTGGTGAAAACACGCCCACTGTGATACCGTCCTCCTTGACTGCCACACCCATTTCTGCAAAAACTGCCTCTCGTTGGAGGCGAATTTCCTCCGTGCGCTTCAACTTCTCCTCCCAGGTTTCGTTAAGTTCTAGAACATAAGCAGATAACTTAGAATGTGAACCAGTCACCGATAAGGTCTTGCATACCTGCGATTAACTTCTCACTGGCCTGCAACTGATCAACAGCCATGTCTGTTGTTGAACCATTACGGTTACGACCCTTAGTTGGGGACTTGATTTCAGAGTGTGGATTTCCATTCTTATTGAGTTCGTCTTCTAAAATTAGGACGAAAGACAAAAGTTTTATGTAAGTTGATGACTGTGGATGAGATTGCTTGTATATTTATTTATCGTGCATATATATTATGTATATAGGCCAAATATATGCATGTACATATTTTTATTTTATAAAGTAAACAAGTAAAGCTAATAAAAGAAAAAATACGTTTTATTTACATAGGTACACCGATACGATTTGATTATATTTGGCATTGGTTAGCGATATAAATTAATAGCAATTAAAAAAAAAGAAAAAAGTTGAAATTTGTTAAGTCTTTGAACTCTTCGAAAGCTTCCTTAATACTGAGTGATCACTAAAAAAAATCCTTTTTGTTGCTGAAACAGAGTGTGAGCGCGCTTACTGAAGACCTTTTAGTTCAGAAATTTTGGCGTACTTTTTATTATTTAGCTCGAAACCAAAGTTAATCTGATTAACCATCAAAAACCAATGATTGAATAATCAAAATTTATTAAGATTAATTAATCATAATCATCAAATTAAAAATGATTAAAATTATTAATTTATGGATGATATACATTTACCCATTTTATTGAGCTGCTTTTTTCATGAATCCCTGTTATTTTAACCGCAGCTGTATGTCACCAGAATTAAGAACCTTGCTATATTTGTTAAAGTTTTAGCAAGTTTGGGGCATTTCTTTATACAGTCAAAGCCCTCTAAGTCGAATTTTCACTGGATATCAAAATTAATTCGAGTTAGAGGGATTAATATTTTTTTTTTTTTTTTTAAAGCGTTTATTTTATTCAAAAGAGTATACATGTTAGGAAAAAACAGAAAATTACTTAAAAAAGCTTGTAATTTTGGATTGAGTCTTTAAAATTCGAGAATGAAGCCTTTTAAAAAGGCAGTGTTGGACTTCATCCAGACTCTCAATGCATTCACTAAATGCAGCTTGAAAATATCTCAAATACCTAACTGTTTTAATATTAAAAACAAATTGTTTGAGGCCAACCAACAACATAATGAATAAGCGCGCAGTTATTCATACAAAGCCGCGCGGTTGTGTGCATAAATAACCTATATCTTATAATGTGGCCCTAGACGACAATTGTGTTGCCCAACATGATTGTGCTTCGAGAACCGTTGGCTATTAGTTTCAATTTTCTCATGTTCTTTGGGTTCGATGTTTGCCGTGTAGATCGCCATGCAAATCCTCATTCTTGCTGTGAACATTCTCTTTCTTTCTTGGTCAACAATAATATTTTCTCCGACGTGTTTGCACTAAAAGTTCAACATGAAATGAAAGGTGTTTGTCGTCCAGTGCCAAGCTGAGAGAAGGTCAGAGCATGCAATACAAGTTTCGTGCTTGATACAAATTGCGAGAAGTAATTTTTTGTTTATTTTTTTGCAACAAAAAAAAATCGACTTAGAGGAATTGAAAATAGACCACGAGTCGATAAAATGTATTCGAGTTAGACGGCTTTTCGACTTAGAGGGCGTTCGACTTAAAGGATGGATTTGTATGGACAATTGAAGGGAATGCCAAAATGTGACGAACAAATTCGAGGACTTCGACTGCATATAGAAACGCTCCGTCCATCATCATTAGTGGCGTAACAGCCCACGAAGGGCCAGAGCCTAGCTTTTGTGCCTCCACTGTGTTGTGTGCGTTATAATTTGACACATGTGAAGGGGACCTACAGTTTATTGCCGGTTCCAACGGCGAATTGCGAATGTTTTCCGTGACAAAAGTACTCCAGGAGGATTGTCAATCGTTCGCTGGAGGTGGGGCCGTAAAAATTGTTCCGCTCCATTAGATAGTCTGAACCACTTTTGTTTGACCGGTCATACAAACCGATATGATAAAAATCAATTTTCCTCGAAATCACTTTTTTCGACATAAGCTACTCTGTCTTATTGCCACAGAAATGTAAAGAGGTATATTTACGATTTTCTAATAATCCACAAATGTCTATTTATGTTTTATTACTTAGCTCCATTAAATTCGATCTGTGATTCATTTTCGATGTTCAATTTTCTAAATATTAATATCCTCTTCATTAAACTATAATTTCACACTATCTAACTCCACTACTAGCAATAAATTCACGAGTTTTCTCAAAATATTCAATGAAATTAAAACAAAACCAAAATTGAACTCATCTATTGTCTACTTTTGAAATGTTAAATCACCTTTCATTTTTCGAAGTTAAATTCGATATTAGAAAATCCTTAGCAGATAGTTGGCAACAGCACCACTCGATTCTATTTTATTAGAAAGTAGCGATTGATAATAGAATCGACAAGCATTTTCGCATAGTTCTGACACTTATAATAATTAATAGCAATACAGAGTAAGGCCCCAGGGCGTATACGTACCATTTTTCGATAAAAAAAAACATTTCTTCGTAATCGTGAGCGAAATGAGCCTGGCAATGTACTGTTTTAAAGCTGTAGAAGTTTCTGCTTATTTAGAATGACCAATGCTTCAAAGCAAGCTTCAAAACACGAAGTACAACAGATAAAAATTCTAACCAGCAATAAAAAGCAGTAGAGTAACTTCGGGTATTGTGGAATACCCATTTTATTTTTGCATGTTACAGCCAGATTCCATGCATTAAATGGACAATTTTAACACATTTTGCTATTGGCTAACGTTAACAACAATCTCAGGCAACTAGGGTTATTTTTAAAATTTTCATTTATTTTTTACTGACACCACCTCAAAAATCGAGATTTTTAAAATTGGAGGATAATGTGGAATACTATTTCCGAATCAAAATTATAGATTCAACTGAGAAAAATAAACATAGGTATTTCTTATTTTCAATTTTAATATTGTATACATAATATGCATCATATTGTCCTGTATTGTCTTAAATGCAGGACCTTTAAAAGGGATTCTGCCTTTTCCCTTGTAAATCTTCTGGCTGTATCGAATGACGCTTCAGTTGGAGCATGACTTCTTAGCGTGTTCTTATGGCCTTTAACAGACCTCATCTCATTCTTTTAAAGTGGGAAAGCGTTTCCGCATGCAATTTATTTTTTTTTGCTACTTGAAATGCAAGAGAACGAATGTCAATTCTGGTCAGACTTTTTTAGACATCTTCTAAAGCAGAAATATTAAGCGCGTGATAACAAATAGTATTCCACATTACCGTCCTCAAGACATTTCACATTACCCGATTTGGAAACTGTTGCAAACTTCGACCCATAACACATAATATGTATATCTTAAAACTGAATGATTTAAAGCGAAATTGTTAAACTAGACACGTGTTCGATTACAACTGGACTTGCACAATTGAAGAAACTGCACATTTTTCCTCGGAAAAAAACTCATATAAAAATGCACAAAAAAAGTCTTGCGCCCCTAAATAAGAACTTTGACTGACTTAGACACACCAGTTGGTAATATCAATAAAAAGAAGACCGTAACACTTATTTTATGCTATTTACATTCTGAGAAAATTATGATAGATAGGTAGATAAGGTAGGTAGACCTTTTGTGGCTTAGAAAATAAGGCAGTATTCCACTTTACCCGCATATTCCACAATACTCGAAGTTACTCTATATGAAGAAATGAGAGCTGTCTATGTCGTTTTAAATTTGGAAAGTTGAACTAGACAGAAATTCCACGGCCTGATGAAATCACTGTCACCCACTTACTTACCAAAACCTCGCTTTGCGTCGTTCATAATCTACAAATTATCCTGATTTGGCAGCTACTTTATTTTTATTTTAGTTTAAGTCGCTTACAAAAATTAAATACATGAGACTTATGGTGTTAAAATACATGGCAATCGTTAATTCGGTTTGTGCCGTGTTTTTCTTGTTCCAATTATTGAGCAAAGCGAAACTCTATTGTATTTTCTCCCATAAAAAGTTTGCGTCCATCTTAACTGAGTTTTACATCCTATCAGTTTGGGTTACTTAAAGCAAAAGCATTGATACCCTTTGCATTGATGAAGATTAGACTTTAATTCAAACTGGCGTCTTCTCTACCTTGTCTCACAATGTGTAATATGCTTAAAATAGAGCTAACAAAATGATGCGCGCTAACTTTTAGCTTAGATTTTCCTTAGCTTACACCTACTTACTGCGCCACATAACTAGTCTCTTCTCTCAGGATCTCTCTGCTTCTCATAAAATCTTTAATGAATCCTATAAGAAGAGCCTAATCTAAAAGCAAAGTTTCAATTTTGTAAAGTACGAAGATAAAAAAAACAGGTTATACAGAGAGTCGAAAGAACACTCCTGTACTTAAAACATAGCCTTGACTGGATATGCAGGAAAATTTGTGTAGGGCATAACTATACCAGTTGTAGGACATTTACCTAGACTAAGAATACATCTTTGTTTCGCTCTATGAAGTTTGTTTTATAAAACTAACCCCTAAAAACCATCGAAGATCTGCACGGAGACTATCCCGTATTTCTAAGAAAATACGTGTATAGTAAGTATATCAAAGAAAAAAAAATAAATAATAGCAAAAAATTGTGAGTTCAGTGAATACTTCTATACATCTAGAGATAATATGAGATTTGATATAATGTGTGTATTGTGTATCTACAAAAAGCTTAGCGATTATATGCGAATAAATCGTATGTATGTTTAAACACAGTGTGGTAAAAGAAAAAAGAAAATTTGTGTTGTAAAAACTAAAATTTTAAAAAGTTTTCATAGCATATTATGATCACGAAATGAGTGGACGTAGAGACGACGCCAAATAGACCACGACATAAAAACGGTCACACGTATCAAAAGTTTGATGAAATTTTGAAGCACAGTAACAAGTGTTTCTCGGCCAAATTGACATTTGCATTTGTTTTCCCAATTGAAGTTGTTTATTGATTTGTGTGGTCTCTACACACACATACACATAAATTATTGCAAAAAAATGTAAGAAAAACCCACAGAAACGAGCGCTTTTCTTCATTTTTTTAGTTGTTGCTGTTTATTTGCTTGGAACACAAAGAAGCGTAAAAGTGGTTTTGAGGTTAAGTACAACGAATATCCATTCACAGAAAATGGTAATACTCATTAAAACAAAAGTTTGCTTTAGTTGTTTATATTTTTTGGTTACAATTTTTTTTTTTTTAATTATCGACAGCGTCATAAGCATTTGCAAAAGGCAAGGAAAAACGAAATACGAAAAAAATATGCTTTGAATTTGCCGACACAACAAAAGCAACAGTTTGAATATTTTATTTTGGCCAGAATATCATTTTTTTTGGGATGATTTTCTTATTTTGTTTTATTGGCTACTTACTATTTGGGTCTCGCTTCTCACAAACCACTTTACCATCTGGCCCTAAATGAAAATATTTTTCGTTTTTCTTATCTATTTGATTTTGTTTGTAATGAATTATAATAAAAGTATTTGTTTTTTTCTTAAATTACAATGCCGTCGAATTTGTTAGTAAAAATTAAATGAAAATAACATTTTAAACTCGATTTAAAGAAAACAAAAGTAAATTTACACAGAGGAGAAGCAGAATCCTTATGGAACTTACCCTCTTGGACTTCAATGCCCTCGGCCTTGAGGAGATCGCGCAATTTTTGGATCTCTTCTTTGAGCTCGCGAATGAGTTTTGCGTTTGCGTCCTCGTTGACAATGGCCTTGCAGACAATCTGTTTGGCACGGTCAGCATATCTGTTGGAAATTGAATAAAAAAGCAGAGCAAAGAGGTTTTAAAAGATGGCCAAGGTAAATGGTTAAAATTGAAAGCATCTCTTGGGTCAAGTATAAGGAGCAATTTATTTTGCAGTGTCGGAATGTTTAAAAAAAGCCTAATCTTAAGATTGCGGAAAATCTGCTCTAGAATGACTTCAAAACAAGGAACTGGGATGCAACCCTTTTTTTCATTTCCTTATTTGCAACCTAAATTGTTGTTTATAAAATTCTCGGAACAATTGTCTCAATTTTCTTTGGAGAAGTAAATGGGATAGGGCTCGATGTAACTCTTAAAGATTCATATCCTACCATCCAAAATTATCATGTACTAATAATTAAGATTAAAGTGCAGTTGACATGTAAACAAGTCGCATAAAAAAACATGCTGGCCGAAATTAAACGATAGCGGGATATAATCGGTAGAAAGATATACTAATTCAGGGATGCTATCGGAGATTAATGGAAAAGTATTATTCTAGAAAAGAAAAAAGTGATAGCAACAGAGGCTTTACAACTCTATAGAAATCATTTATATGATTTGGATGGAAAAGTATTCAGTTTTGTTTTTATCAAAAGCACTCGTATGATTTAAGACTCGTTTTCTTCTTATCCATTGTAAACAAGTAATGAATTTGACAGATTTGTTTTCAATCGACGGCGTTACAATAACCTACCCTAACTTTGTTCCATAATGGAATTGTTAAGTGGTCAAACTTATTAAAAACGCGATGTGTACTGTTTGAAATCACAACTTAAACTGCACATTTTATTTCTATGATATATAAAGTAGGTACATTGTTCATTTGGGTAACTGCATATAAATAAAGAGCTTTGACGCTAATACTAAAACAGGAATTGAAAAGCATTTCATTATTCCATTTTATCTTACACCAATACAAATCTTTGTTGCCACCTTCTATAAGATTATGAAACTTCATGATTAAATATCACAAACAAGTTTGACGCAAAATTTAAAGCTTTAATCGCAGGCAAAAATTGGTTAACTAGGATCCTTTATTTAAAAGAGAAAAAATGTTGTTTTGACTTCCTTTACAACGGTGGAAATTGGCATTGAACATTGGCGTTAGTTGTACGAGTCGAAATTGGCAACTAAGGGATTCCTTTGATCTTACTTTATCTGGGCTTAAATCTGTATTCGTTAATATGGAGTTGAATGAAGTTCTTGGTTGGAAGTTTTATAAGAACGAAAAACCATCGGACAAATGTTCCCATTCCCCTAAGTTATTTGTGAACATTCTAGTTAGTTGATATTACAATACTGAGACAGTAATACACACGTATGTGTCTTTGGGAATGTCATATGTGTACTTCCGCGTCACATCATATGTCAGTAGCAAGACTTCCTGTAGTGTCCCGAACAATAAGAGAGAAAACTGTCTCAGCGGGTGTCTGTGTTCAACTCTAACCGATTAGATAAGGGTTTATGTGTTCCGAAGAAAATAAATGCTATTTAATGAGTACTTAGTAGGCAAGGAAAGACACTACAGCTAAGCAACTATCCCAAGTTCAAGTCCAACTGGCTCAAGGACATCAGCCAATTTCTTTCAAACAATAAATAGAGCAAAACATGTAATTATGGGCTCGTTGCACCTTTTTTAATTTAATTTCCATTTAGAATAATAACTGGGTGTCTGATTTCATTCGACAGGCTTTACAGCTGACAAGCACGCCCAAATTCGGAAAAGATATCTCGGCACACGGGATGCGTTTTGCTTTAACAAATCATCACCAAAATAACTATTAGTTTTTCGAAAGCATTTATGGAACATAAACTAAATCACTCAAACTTAATGCAGACAAATCCTTAACACCAAATTCGTCAGATATTTTTATTCTTTATTTTTTTTTTGCAAAAAAAAACAACTCACCTCAATGTGCTAAGTGTCTCATCGTAATTAATGTCGGCTGGTGAAATTGCAGCAATCATAGCCGTCTTTGAGTTTCCACCCAAGTTCTCGCGAAGTAACCACGTCAATACCGAATCACGATACGGAATGAAATCGGCTTTCTTCGATTTCTTACTCTTTGATGCCTGCAATATCCGATATCGGAAATAAATAAAACTGAACGCCTTTTCTCAAAAAAAAATATACAAAAGCTACAGTTCTCTTTTTCAAGAGAAACTTAAAAAAATAATTATTAATTCGAAAGCATATCTATAACAAAATGTACAAAAGGTGTATTTATGTTTCGTGTGTTTGATGATGACGGGTATGTGATACAAAAACAAAATATAATTCTTGATGGTTCATAAGAATTAAATATAGAAGCAACAGTTAACTCTAAACAAATCATACTTACAGACTATTTTTTATTTTTATTTTATTTTTTAGTTTCAAAACGATTTTATTTAAATGATAGAATGATGAATCCGGATTTCAAAATATTGGCAGTGAATGAGAAATGAAAAATTTGTTCCAGAAATTTAGAAAATCACATATATTTTCAATAGTATTTTCAAATAAATAAACAATGAAGTAGAAAATTAAAAAGAAAAGAAAAAAAACAAAATAAATATACGGATAGGTAAAATTCTCTACTTACAATTTCAGCGAGAGCGGAAATAACTTTTCCGAGAGTTGTCAGGGACTTGTTGATGTTGGCACCTTCCTTTAGGCGGGTGCCTTTGGCACCGGTGGAATCAGCTCGTTCGGAGCCAGCCAGATCGACTAGGCTTATTTTGGAGACTTTCTCGGTTGTGAGATCGGTCATTTCATCGTGTCGTCTCTGGGTGAAGAAAATTGTGAAAACCGCATGAGAGCGGGAACTGGTTTCGTTCATGTTTGTGGCTGCCACAGTCCTGAAAAAACGAAGGGAAGTTTATGTTAGGGTTGCTCTGAAAATAGAAACTTGATTTTTGGTTATCCTACAGCATGGGTAAAGGCGCCGTTGCATTGGACAGGAATCTTTTGGTCATGTCCAACCAGAGTTTCGTCTCTAACTCAGAAAATAAATCCATTATGTAATGAGTACTTAGTAGGCAGGTAAAGACACTACAGTTAAGCAACTATCCCAAGAGCAAGTACAAGCGGCTCAAGGACGCTCTCCAATTTCTTCAATTCAACAAATGACCATTCCAAAGTGGAATAAAGCATCTCAATATTGGATAGGAATCTTTTAGTCAGTTTCGCAAGCAACACACAATTTTTTAGCTGCAAAGTTGTAAACCTACAACTTTTTGCTTATGAGTTCTAGGCACAGTTTGTGGCAAGTTTTCAAACATTCTTGGCCAATGTAGCTCGCCTGAGTTTCTACTTCCAAAATATGAGACACGCAGCTTTAAAATTAAGTAACTTTAGTTCTTATGTTCAGATTTACAAATTTCTTTGATGATTAGAACCTTTTTAATAAATAAAATAAGCAATTACAATTTTAAAACCGAATCCTACTCAGGTCAGCACATAGCAATGCGGCATGTTCATCATTGCAACTAAATCTACAGATGGCTAAGATTAGTGAAAAAAATCTGAAACGGAAGTCGACATTCTTCTCAAATCCCCGATGCTTTAAAGCGAATTTTCTAATATTATATAAGAGAAGTATCAGGCTCTGTATCGGACTTTGTTCTTCTTGTGAAAGGACTGACGTTTAATACTCTTCACCACATAAACTTGCTACAAACTACAATAATTCTATCAAACCACAAAATTCTATTCATTTACGCAGCATTTATAAGCTAATAATTCACGCTGTGAATTTCCTTACCTGGCTTTATTACCCTCATCGATTAGATCATGAATATCCTGGTAGTCTTGCACGGCCAATTTGGAAAGATCTTCAACATATGGCCCCAACAGAGGGTGTTCTCTAACACGGAGATTTCCCTTGTTCTTCGGATTCAGTAAATCTCGTACACGCTCGCAGTAGATTTCCATGTAGGAAACCTCAACCTGTAACGATGCCACCAAACAAAAGAAAACTCCGTTAGAAAGACAGCCAAAAGTGTGCAGGCAGTTTGAAACCAACCGAGTATTTCAATTCATCTGTCTCCGTATCATGAATCCTCTGGAATAAGTCCTTGCAAATCATCGGGATAATGCCCTCTTGACACTCTTCCTGCTTGCCCATCATGGTGTATGATTTACCAGCACCAGTTTGTCCGTATGCAAAAATGCACACGTTGTAGCCGTCAAAAGAGTGTTGAAGCATTTCCTCTCCAATGTCCTTGTACACCATTTCCTGAGTCGAGAATTCCGGATCTCGTGGCTATAAAAGTCCAATTTAATGTGAATTCATTTATTTTTCAGTCTTTCGGCTATAGTAAATTACAATAAACTTACATTGTGCGACCAGTATGAGTAGTCAAAGTTGAATCGTTTAATGGCCTCATTTGAGTTTGGTGGTACTTTTGGATTTGTGATGGCTAAAACGAAAACGAATATCGAATGTGTGGGAAGGAAGAAATTGAAAATTTTTTGTTTGTATAAATAGTTACCGGTAGTTGCACCGCTCATTTCGATAATGCATTTTGATTCTCGTGCAATTTCACGTGAGTTGAAGGGTCGCACTCGAACCGCCACTTTCACAGACGACATGACGGCGAGAGGCCCTAGGCCTTGTCTTTACTTTCTGTGAAATAAAGGAAGGGAAAGAAGCATTAATGAAAATATCGATTTTAATTATGACAACAATATGGCTGAGGGTGGGTGGATAAGGGGAAACTTTTCTGCGACTCATAGTCAAATAAAGGTCATGCTCTGGCAGTGACGCAGTTTCTTCAGAATGGGGCTGATGGAGTTTGAACAAAAATAGTTGCACATCTCAAAGAAAGTCGACGGAGTTACGTAAGACATGTCACGTTGACCGACTTTGCAGAGAAGACGCTTCAAGTTTCTTGTTTGTTGTTGAGAATAGCATATGTTCCAGAGAAATATTAATATTGGGGTCTAGCATGTCAACCGAGATTATTCAGGCGTTCACTATAAAGACGTACACACGTCTTCACACAATAGCGCAAAAGTTCACATCAATAAGCTCGTTTCAGGTTGAAAATAACATCAGTTGAAGGACACTTTTTCCTCGCCTAGATTCTTGAACAAGGACTCCATTTGTGACATTTGTGGTAAAAGCCAATCATACAACGCGACGGTCACGAGTGGGTAATTGTCCTTCGCCAAACCACATAATTGTGGGGCGTTGAGTTATTAATTGGAAAACATTATAATCACGTGAATTCGTTAGAATTCTCTTCCAATTCCTCCCTCTCATCTAAAAATTTCTTGAAAACCAACAATTTCCCTTTAACTTGATGACACATGAGTGGAAGATTAATGTGTGTTCGGCAAATGGGTAGCAAGTTGTCCTAAATTTGCAGGCACAGTCCATTGACACTTGTAAAATTGGGATTGAAGCATGGGAGACTATCAGTAATGGTTTTGGTCGCGGTTGCTACCACTTAATGGCTAGATTGCATGTCTGGCGGTACTAAAGTCATGTCCTAACAATATGGTTCACCCTTCCAAATTGCAAAATAGGAAGGAGTCGTCCTTTGCCAACAAGATCGGGCTCTTCAGCTGCAGATACCAATTGGTATTGGCCAGGCGCCACTTTGTCAGGCGTTTTACTTTTTTACACGTCTAAAAGGAATTTCCAGTTTATTGCTGACTTCAAACAATGAATTGGGAGCATTTAATTGAAAGATCGCCGGTGACTGGTGATGGGTGGATTACTGCAGGAAGTCAGCAATCTAACATGATGAAAAAATAAGCACTCCTTCTGATTACTGTTGCATCATTGAAGCTTTTGATATGATTCGAAATCCATGAAAAACAAAACTGGCGTTGATGACGATGTCGCGTGAATGTCACAGTCGACTATATGTTGACTTTTAGCTTTTGAACTCATTCGATTCTGTAACGCACTAGACCACCACAAACCACAAAATGACTAATTCAATTTTTCTATGAATGTCGTAGTAATATTACGTCATTTAATTGCTTGGGAGGCAGCCCTCATAAAACGTTTCATGTTGGGCGAAACGAATGTTCATCGTCCAGCGGAAGTCATTAGCAGCTATCGCCAACAGATCAGGGCAACTGACTTTAGTTACAACCCAATAAAGGCTTTTTGTGATTGACTAAAACCAGCTGAGCTGCATAAACAGAGGCATTGTTCGGAAGTCGCATAACAACGAAGTGATGCAATGCATTTTAAAGTCAGGTCTGTGTATATAAATTGATAATTTGGAACTGAATGATTTATTTCAAATTTAGAATAATTCTCCAATATTTTATACAAAAATAATTAGAAAAAAAAGAAACCTTAAACCGCATGAGAAACGTGTGAAAAAAAGAGAACAATGTACAATGAGAAGGAGGTTGCGTATCGATTTAACTAAAAACGGTACCATGCGCAGAAAGAAGAAACTAGGAGATGTTCAACATCTAAATGTCTCATAAAAGAAGCATTCAGGGAGAAGTAACAGGATGTTAGGATTTCACTCGGAACAGTTTTCGATGGGAATAGTGCAGTTGCGACGTAAGACATGTGATAATTTTGAAATGCACTAAAAAGCATAAGACCCATTTAAATGATACTTGACAACTGGATAATTTATTATCCAAAATAACGAAGATTCAGGTAAGTGGAATTGGACACTTTTTTATAGGCCAATTACATGCAGCAAGATTAAATGACTCTCGGGAACTAAGACTAACACTGAAGTAAAGAATTGTGACTCTCTGCAGAAGCTGTATGAAAAATTAATTAGTAACTTAGCTAAAGCCTCCGGGAGGCAAGATTTAGTTTTGTTGTTATAATGTAATTTATTTCGATTTTAATAAAGTTATAATGATAAAATCTGTAAATTGAGCAGTCATTAAAAAATCAGCTCTGACCAACAAAACACTGTAAAATGTTAATCTCTTAAATTACATCTCTACGACGTGGGTGGAGAATGCCTACACACTTGCAAATTACATAAATGTCAGGGAGTCACTCCTCCAATGATTTTACTTCTACGAATTCTCTGAATTTTCTCTAGCAAATGATAAAAGCGTATTTTTTTTCAAACAACAATTCAGCGACGATGAAATGACGAAATTAGTGATGGGTATGGGAAGTATTATTTCGCAGCTCTGCTTTCCTACAGTTCGACACAGAAGAGTTAACTTTTGTTTTTGAAAATTGTAAACTTTATCGACATTGATATTGTTGTGCAAACCTTTTCAAATTATGAAAGATAAGCTGTGCCAATGCGATATCAATGTAATTAATTGACACCACATTTTCACTTTTGTAATGTCGACCCAACGAATAATGTTTTAAAACAAAATATCAATTAAATACATACATAATAATTTCGTGAATGCCTTTTAAGGAGAACTTACTGTATGCATACGTGGCATCGTTATTCTTCTAACTCATCCGCTCCTTCTCCTCGATCGATTTTTCTCCAAAACTATAGCATCCTTTTGTGTGAATCGCTTTTAAGACTCCTACACACAAGTGCTGGAGCTGTGAGATTGCCCGACAGATTGAAAATTTGATACTTCACAACTGCTTTTGCTATTATCATTTAAATGACACCCTTTCATTTGAGCAAATGTCTATTGTTAAAATCATCTCGAGACAAGCAACGTTGAGTGGAACAAACAGTTTTGGCTTCTTCATTAATGCCTTTTGTCCGGGATACATCGTGTTGGCGAATGATAGTCCTTTGTGTTATGGAAAAAATGGGTTATTTGAAACCACAGCTTCAGAGGACGTTGATATTTATTTCGAGTTCACGACACTTTTGTATGAAAAACCCCAGATTAATTCGTTCTGTACAATGGATTTTTTAAAGATCTTTTTGCAATTTAAAGCTTAGCATGAATGTGGTATATTTGTGGGTTACGATAAAATGTGTTAGAAATATTAAACGCAGGCAGAAATGTGAGCCATTCACCTACGGATATGAAGTTTTGTACGCTTTCTGATTTCACTTGAAAATTATTGATTGGAAAAACGAGAAATGCTACAGTTTTTGAGACCACGCCGGAACAGCTGTAATACTCAATCATACATTTGGTTAACGTCTATGAATGAAATGAAATCAATGAAATCTTCTGGTTCTAGGACAAATTTAAAAGTTAAACCAGAATTTGTTAAAAAAAAAGATCCAGAAAAATCGAAACATACTAAATTAATAAAGTTTTCCAACTATAAACAATAGGAGTGTTCCTTAGTTTTAATCGAGCCAGATAATTTAGCATTTACCAAAACTATAGAGATTGTTAGTAGAAATCTAAATTTACATAAAAGAAAAGACAACCAGAAAAATATATTCATTGCATATTTTGAGAGGTTTCTGATAAATGTGTGGACATATTTTTATTTCATAAAATACTTGCCGTAATATGAAACCGCAAATGATTCGTATAGAAAATTCGTAAGACTTTTAAAAAAGGATTCTCTCTGCATTGTGGATAGTTTGACCACAAAACAAAGTTCAAAACTATTTTTCCACAATTCGAACAAATATTTAAAACAATGCTGAAAATACTAACTCCTACTTTTTGTTCTCTCGCAAAGTCCTTTCATAAAACCGAGTAAACCACCATTTAAAGTTTTAGAATGCAAAAGTGATTACATAGAAAAAACTTTGAGAAAATAAAATCCGCTCCACCGAACCATTTAGTCGAGAAAAAGAATATTTATTAGTCTAAGCTCGACCACATCCGCCGAATTCATGACCTTCCCCACCGACAAATAATCGAAGAGATATGCGCTGTGCATGCCAACTACTGGCTCATTGTTTGCCAATTAAAAAGGATATGACATCCGCTTTCCTCTGAAAGTGCCAGAAGTGTCATTTATATAATATTAATCCCATAAAAACGTAGTCCTTCTAAACGACGATAAACTGCACTCTCTGCGGTGTGCGATTACAACTTGAACATTTAATTTTCGCCCATAAAACTCGACGTCGTCGTCCTCGCCGTCGTAAAAAAAGAGAGGAAAAAAACAGGACGAAAGTAGCAGAAATGTGTGTCTACACCATGTGAACATAACCCAGTACCGATATTGAATGACTCACTCGAAATTCATTTATTTTTGTGTTACACAAACACAGTCGCAAGGATGGTGCTGGTATACAAGTCATTATTTCATTGGTGAAAAGCTGATTTTTGATTTACAATAACTCAAACAGAACAAAAAAACAAGAAATGACAACGGCAGCACAACACATATGAGAAAATATCTGCGTATTTGTCGGCAAGGAAGGCTGTTTCTTCTTCGTACCTGTCGAAAGCTTAAGGTTCTTTGTTTCAAAAGCGGGTTGTGAAGAACAATTCGTTGATTTTTTTTTTAGAAAATATGGGGAGACTTAAAAAAAAAAGATTCCGATTGGTTTTCAGTTAGACATGCAAACCGTGCATACACTACACTCGCCCGTTGTCGTCTTGAAGCTTTTTTATGGGTTTCTTCCCCGATTCGGCATGAGTCATAGGGGTTGTTATCGCCGTTGTGTTCTTGAAAATGGGTGTGGGGCGGCACGAGAACAGGTACCAAACTACGCATTTTCCAACAAAATATGCTATTCTCAAAATTACCTTCTCAAATGAAAATCGTGTTAATCCTTTGTCAACCAAAGTGGTTGCGTGATGACAGCAAGTTGCATATAAAACTGCACACGGGACACTGAGTTTTATCCTTCTTTTCTTTGCACACACTTTATTCAAGTTATTCAGAATTTTAAATCATGTTCTTTTTGAAAACAATATGGCTGCAAAAGAAAAATAAGCGTTGGGATCACACAAAAAACTTTGCAAGACAGTTTTTCAAACACTTCACAGCGCACTAACTACACGGCGCGCTCTCTTGCTCGGCTCTCGCACACAGTCCACTGTCCACACGCCGTGGAAAAACTTGAGCTTTTCTTTAGTTTTCCACTTGTTTTTTTGTTGTTGTATCAATCCGAGAGCAACACACGAATGTAATAATGGGGATGTATAGCGCATGCTCTTCATGTACGAAGAATTTTGCTCATATGATGAGAAGAGCTTCTCGGTACGGTACGTACGTAAAATTGAATGTCCTTTCGGTGAAAATTAAAAACACAAAAAAAAAAAACAATAAAAATACAAATAAAAGTCGTCAAAAGAAAAAGTCCTTTTCGTTCGCTCTCTCGCACACACAGCCAACAATATACACAATGCTTTGTGAAAACTTTTTGAGAAAGCAAAGAGGAAATTTCTCAAAAACTTTTCATGACCTTTATCAATTTTTTTTCTTTTTTGTATTTTATTTTAATTTTTTTTTTGTAAAATCGAAACAAGAACTAGAAATTTTGCTTTTTTACCAATTGTTATGATTATTATTTTTTTGTTTAAAACGATAACGAAAAATTTCGATATAAAAATTCAAAATTTTCAATTAAGGGTTTTTGTGTCGTTGCCATAAGTAATAAAATAATTAAAATTAATGTGAGAAAAGTAGCAAAGATTAGTAACCATCCAAAAATGCACATTAGTTAGATTTTTTTCTTTATTTTCTTCTAGATTTTCATTTTCAGACCACACTTTCGTTTCTTTGTTTTAAAATTTTCTTTGGTATAACAGAATCACTTTTTTTTCACTTGCAATTTTTCTTTTCACCTTTCGCGATTCAAATATGTGAAAATAACAAAAACGCACGAAAATTCCTTGAGTTTGACCTCTCAAGAAGTTGTAGACGGTGTGAACGGGTTTCTTTTGATTTTCGGAGATTTGTAGAGTTTTGCAAAACAAAATTTTGCAATCGATCGATTTTCGAGGATGAGAAACGTATCGACTACCGAAGTGAACCCAGTTAGGGTTAACTACGTATTAAAAGTTTCTGATGAAAGTTCGTAGTATGCGGACGGGTTTTGAGATACTTCGAAGCATGTGTATGGGAGTTTTGCAGTGAGTCCTGCGCAGTGGGTGGGTTTATCGATTTGTAACAGTAGAGGCGCACAAAAGTGCACTCTTCATAATTCTTAAAATGGACACTGATGGGAATCGAAAAACAAAACAAGTCGACAAAAGAATATTTTTTTTTATTTTCGGAATCATCTTCTTATATGTTTTAAACTATTTGGAAACTTTGAAACCGTCGACAGCAGAGTATTCGAATTTTCATCGTTTAAAAATTATCATGCTTCCGAAGCTGCGTTAATTCAGAATTATGAAATTAAAAAACGTGGGAATCATTCGATTGCATCATGTTTTTCTGATTCTGATTAACGGCGTATAGTGAGTCATTATTGTATTTTGAGCATTTTCTAGAACTCAAACCTATTTTCTGATCCCTTGAAACTGGAATATTTTGGTGTTTTCTGATATCTAAGAAAAATATCGCATAGAATACAATATACCGAGTGTCTTGCCAACTGCTACAGAATCAATTTAGATCCGCTGCATGTGTGCGTTTTTTACTGCAGTTTTTTGTGGCAGTGTCATTTGTTTAATGCAAACGTGTGAGATTTTGCCACTTGATTAAGTAATCCTCTTCCGCCATATATCGTTTTTTTTTTTTCGAATTTTCACGTTCAAAAATGCACTTGTGAATTGGCCCTTAAAACTGAAATGCTAATCATTTGTCAGTGGAAGCAACCGAATCAAGTAAGTAAGTCTATGTTATTAATTGAGGTAGACAGATAAATTGGTTGTAAGTCGCCTTCCATAAGAATATGTGTATTATATTTAGCTGTCAGTTCAAAACACCAGATCAATGGATTGACGGAATCTATGGGAAGTTGTGAATCAAACGACAAAAATCACATGACTTCTTTGGTACAACAAACAAAAGACCTCTACCTGAAAGAGCCTTCGAAGTCCAGACTTTTTTTCGGGCTGACGTCAATCGTTTATTTTGTTAGCTTTGTCTATGGACTTTTTTTGTATCAAAATATTTCCTATTGCTTAGTTTCATGGGACATCCACATAAAAAAGTTTTGCAATAGCCGAAGCCTTAACCAATTTTTTAATCTCCTTTTTTTCAGATGGATGACCTTTATAGGCTTTTCCAATTTATCAGCCGGCCCTACTTTTGACTTATTTTGTGGACAATCGTACTTTCCTAACAGATCTTGAAAAACAGATTAAATAAAACGATTGTGATGAAACATTTTCGTTCAATTAACGTTTGTTCATTTACATTAAACGAGGCTCTCAAAAAACTTTTTTTTTTTTGTATATTGGCCCGCAGGTCATTCACCAGTCGCAAAAGTGGTGAATGACCGTTCGGATGATTTTTAAAATATCGACTGTATAAAACAAAACAAGCAAACTGCTATCCTCGAAGTAGTGAAGCTGTCGTCTAAATGGTGGAAGGGTAAAAAAAAATCTGGCCATGCTTAAACAAGGGTTGTCGTGGCCTTTATCGATTGGTGCTGCAACTGAACAATGTCTTTCTTTATGCAACTTATAGGATTTACTGAAGCTTGATGTAACCGAAACGGAGAGAAGTGACTTTATTGCTAGACTGGGGAATGCTCTATACCATTAAAATGTTTCCAAGAAAGAAGTGAATCTTCTCAAGATTTATAGAAACGATTGAAAAATTGATACTTCCCACCAGACTTGTCAGATAATTAAGTATTTTTGTACTTAAGTCAATTCCTTGTACTTGAATTTCTTTAAGTACAAGTCAATTCCTCGGTACTTTGAATTTTTAAGTACAAGTACAGAGCAATCGTACTTAAGAAAATGCAAGTACAAGGAATTGTACTGATACTTGTAAAGACTTGTATGAATTTAATTTTAAGGGTCTACTTCCCACTTGAAAAGTGTCGCAAACTACTTACACTTATCAAATAATTTCCATCTTTTTGTGTAAAATTTGTTTGGATATGAATAGTCATGACCCGCTTAGAAGATTGTCAGACCAAAACAAGAAGCAATCTTTTAAACAAAAACTTCAGAAGCATCCTCACTTCCACAAATAATTCACCGACTGCTACCTCTGTTTATTAAGGACGGCCTCTTCTGTAATCACATCCATCCAAAGAAACTCTGGCACATTGTGCGAATGCGCCTGACCGATATTACGCTCCTAACTTTGACGTAAAACATTTTATTGATTTTTTACAAAACCTAGAAACTTTTCACCGTCTCTATCCAAAGATAGTTTTGTTATTTTTTTTCTTTTCCTTCCTCTCTTTTGCGCTTTTCATCGCCCCCTCATTGCTTGCCCCGACGACAAATAACAAAACAAAGGATAATTTTCGCAAACAAAGAGAAGTGAACATTCAATACGAAGAATAGACACATTTCTTTTAGTTCCTTTTACTTCCCCCTGCCCAGCCAACCCATTTCAAGTGCTCCTTTACAGACAGAAAAAAAACAAGAGAAAGAACGAGAGAGATCCTAGAAGTAGGCACTCAAACTCAATATTGGCAACCGTAGATTCTTCACCATCACCACCACCACCACCACCTGAAGCAACAATAATAAATGGCACTTTTAACATAAAAAGAAACGAAGAGAAAGGAAACGAGGAGGCGATACGTCACAGACGTCAAAACGCCCGCAGCGGAGCAGGCAACACAAACTATTTCGTATTAGGGATGGTCCTGGCACGATACGCCACCCTTCAGTATTGCGCTGCGGATTTTTCCTTTCGGTTCAAGATTCCGGACTTTCTTGAAGCGTTTACAATCAAAATCACCCACCAATCCAGTCTATAGGTTAATGGAAAAAGTCATTTCTTGTCAGTGCCACCGGAACGAAGTGATGACGCCTTCCGGGGAGTTTTATTCTCCGGTTGCTGCCATATGGTTTGATTGGAGCGGAACCCTTCTAAAGAGCTGCATTTTATTTGTTTTTAATCGCCATTATGACATAAAGGCTTG
This sequence comes from Syritta pipiens, assembly GCA_905187475.1. Classification (NCBI taxonomy): domain Eukaryota; kingdom Metazoa; phylum Arthropoda; class Insecta; order Diptera; family Syrphidae; genus Syritta; species Syritta pipiens. The sequence continues at coordinate 71,406,340 of LR994571.1, forward strand.
CAAGCTTCGGGGTGTAGAGATTTTCTTTCATGTGTTCGTGTGCAGTTACAGGTTTATGTATCCTCCCCTCCCTCCTCCATTTCGACGTCGTTTAATTTCCAGGGGAAACGCGTTTAATTGAATTCTCGAATGAGCTTACTTCCCGGGCAGGTATGGGAGAGGAGTGAACAGTAAATAGGATTATCGAATGGCAATGGTCAAGTGTTAATGGAAATTAATGCGTTGACTTTTTGAGCAGCAGGCACGTAGGAAACGTGAAGATACGCGTGAATGGTGGTGTTTGATTTTTTCCTGCGTCATATCAACTGGTATATGTGCGTACATATAGATTTGGGATATGGTGGAAAGTCGTTTAATTTTTTTTACAAGTTGTAGAGAACATTTAGATTAAATTAAAACTTTGGAGGCTTTCTTCTCGAAAAAGGGGGAGTATTGCGTTCTCTCACTTTGGGAAATTAATGTTTCATAGGGGAACTATCACTATGCCAAATTTCATCAAAACCGGTGGCCCCAAGTTTGTGCACGCTCCTTGTGGGCCTATAGCACATTTACCAAATACAAACTTACAAATAAAAATTACTAAAACACTTCCCTTCAGGCTATTTTTACTCGAATTTGCCTACAAACTGGAGTATTTTTAATAAAATGAAAATATTTTTGATTGAGAACTACTTTTAGCTAAAAAAAAAAATACGTTTAAACTTTTATTTGATTGTTACTAATAGTAACAATTACAACTTACTATCTGAATCTGAAAATCATATGTATATTAATTCTGTCTTGAATACTTAATAAAAACATACTTAATATAAACATAAGCCGGAATAATAATATTCTCCAGGAACGTACAACTGAATTATTGTGAAGGCGAGCGAATACTTTTTGGAGATTAAAATTGTAAGCTAGTTTACATTTTTGTAGGTAACTTAGTTAAAAATGATATTGTGTTTCGGCTTATGTCGTTTTATTCAGTATTCAATGCCGAATAAAAGCATGTACATTGGATTTTTCTAGGACTTGTAGTTTCTTTTCTATGACCATTTGTTCGAATGGGTCGGTGAACGAATAGTTTCTGGAGGCACTGTATTTCTGTTTTAAATATATCATGCGTATCCATTATAGTAAGAGATATACCTAAAATAAATTCTTGAAATTTAACAACTGTAAAAGTAATTGTTCTTATAACAATCACATATCGAATGAGAGATATCTTTTATCTAAACAAAATTATCAAAAAGATACAAAAACGAGATTACTCATTCCCCGATGTCTTTATAATATTCAAAAATCTTGTAAAAACGCTACAAATTTGTAAACTTACATTTCACCAAAAAAAAAACGACCTTACAAATCTTGTGCAATTTATAATAATATTTCCCAAGTTCACGTGTAATTTATTCTACAATTTTTTTACTTTTAAGCAAAAGAACTAAAAAATGTTTTCACGCGTTCGTGTAATACGTGCAACAAAAAACAATGATTCAAAATTTGTAGTTGTGGATTATAAATACGTATTTGTAGTTGCAATTTGTAATTTACTGAATAGGCAAGAGATTAACAAATTATTTCACACTTGTTTTTTACTTTTTTACTAAATTTTCTGAAAAATCGGCTCTTACGATGTATTATCTATATCGAAGAGCAGTTGTATGGGAGTTTTATAGGAATCATCACCAAGGATTCTTAAAGCGTTCTTCATCCAAAATATTAAGACGTTTCCCTAATTCTCGTCCAGAAGCAAACGAAGTGAAACAATTGTCACAAAAAGCCCTAAAAACTCAGATCTAATGCTTGGCTATTTATTAGCTAATAAAAATGCAACTTGAATGAACAAACACATAAAGTATACGAATGAATAAAACTTTAACATAAACTTTTACTCACTTTCAGCTTTATACGCGGACATGAGAAAAATCAATAACTACAAAAATTCCGAGCAGAGAAATAAAAGGAATACGTTTAACGCGCTTGTTTGTGAATTTGGAATCTGAAACTTAGTGTACAAAATAAAGAACTCATCGTCTGCAGAGTATTAGTAACAAAAAGAATGTAGGAAAATAACTACACATAATAATTAAGAATGAGCCGTTCAGTGCACAATTCGATTAACTTCATAAAACAAAAATTTGAGAAATGCGATGAACACCATTCCATCACCACCATTCGCCTTTGAAATACATTACTTCTTATTCAAACAGTTGTACTTTAATGACGTTCATCTAAATTAGTCAGGAAAGGCATTGTAAATATAAAACGTTATGACTATTTGCTATAGTGATGATGCTTTGATACTAAAATTTAAAATTTTTCAAGATTAGAGTAGGGCACTGAGGGGTTCAAATATTATGCGCAGTATGCAATAAACCAAGATTGAGTAGTATAGAAGCAGGAACAGGATAACAACTCACAACCCCTAGGTAGCGTCATGTCATGTTATCTTCTATGGCCGCATGTTCCAATAACGGGGTCGCGAAAGCAATGCACACAGAAGAGATCTCCAGGCAACCCGATACTCGGCCACCGATTCTAACTCTTCAGGAGGAATGGCCAAGCAAAACCAGGCGAGCTTTGGGGCTTGATACAACCATCTCATTTTATGCCGAACGGTCGCCTTCCTGACAGAATCGCATTCAATGTGCACCTCGAAAGTCGTGATGATGGGGACATTCGTGCCACGCGACACCCACAGCTGTGTTCATAATAATAGGAGCGATATCCCATAAATGGAAAAAAGAAATACACTGTTTTAAACTTTTATCTATTTTTCGTTCTTTCTTTTTTTATAATACAGAATACACATAATTCAATAAATATAGGCAAAAAATAATAATAAAATATACAACAAAAATTAAAGAAAAGATAAAAAGGTCGTCCAATTGGTTTTAAGGCGGTTCATAATAATTATTATCTGTTGCTTAATTGGTAAAAAAAAAAACCTCAATCCCTTTGGCACGAACCTAATTTTGAGCCTTCTGGGTGGTATGCTTGGTGCCGTTAACTTATTAAAAGGCATATTTTATTCGGTATAAGGGTCCATAATCTCATCTAATATTTTGATCAAGACTGATGTTGGGTCTGTGCCCTCAGTAACTCTATGTAAGGACCCAACAGTATTCTAGTTAACTTCCCGGTGCAGGGATTCTCTTTTGATTTTCTGAAAACATTTCAAATTTGCTCCACAAAAAACTTTTTAACTAAAAATACAAACAGAAGAATTGGTGTACTTAAAATCAACAAAGAACAAATCAAAAATTAAAAATTCTTTAAAAGGCATTACCCTTATGTAGAGGTTTCCATGTAAAATTACAAAATAGCTTTTTTAAGTCTAACGCATAGCAACATCAACCAATTAATCTGTTTAAAATCACCCTGAAAAGTAATTTCCATTTAATGTAATGTCCAAAGGTCAATGTGTAAATAAATTATTACAAAATTGCTTTTGCCGTCGTTTTGAGTTCAATGCATTGTACTGAAACGTTCTGAACCTAACTCGAGCCAAATTAAGCTTCCAGTATATCGCATTCAGTTTTTAGCATATTAATGGATTAACACATTCCCAAAGGGAAACGAGATATTTTGGTTTTCTTAGGCATGAATCATTCCACGAAGGATTGACCGAAATTCTGAACGACCTGCCTCCGATTTGGCTCAAAATAGGTGGAGTTACTTATTGAAAGGGTTCAAGTCGTGGGGCATTTTCGAGTAACAAAGGTTCAAAAATTTGTAAAAACTCAAAATTCAAGATTTCTTTTAAATTTTAAAAAATCACAACTTTCGTTCTGCTCATCAGAATTTTATAACTTATGTCTTATTAAATTCTGGAAAACGTAAACTTTTCAACACAATTTTGCAATTTGCAAGGATGAAGGATAGTTCAAAATGTCCTTTTTGATCCGTATCTTTGAACACCTTTAAAAAAAAATGGTATATTATTATTTTTAATTTTTATTTATATGTTATATTACCTATCTTCACTCCAAATTTCAAGTTCTGTTCTCAATTGGTTCGATTAAAAAATATTTTATATTTTTTAAGAATATCTAAATACAGTCAAAGCCCTCTAAGTCGAATTTTCACTGGATATCAAAATTAGTTCGAGTTAGAGAGATTTTTTGAAAAATTCGAGTTAGAGGGATTAATATTTTTCTTTCGTTTAAAAGCCTTTATTTCATTCAAAAGAATATACATGCAAGGAAAAAACACAGGAAATTACTTAAAAAAGCTTGTAATTTTGGATTGAGTGTTTAAAATTGAAGAATGAAGCCTGTTCAACGAAGACTCTATTTTAAAAAGGCATCCGGACTCTCAATGCTCTCAGCTATAAATACATAGTCGCATGGTTGTGTGCAAAAATAATAGTAATAGTTCATTTGTTATTGTGTGTAGACGACGATTATGTGGCCCTAGACGACAATTGTGTTCGCCCAACACAATTGCGCTTGGAGAACCTTTGACGAATAATTTCGATTTTCTCACATCCTGTGTTTGCCGTGTAGGTCGCAATATTTCCGTATGAATAAAAACTCGGGGAGATTACGATAGCTTTGGCGCCAAAAAATTATTATGGGCTTTTATAGAGGGGTCGAAATCAAACATTTTTTTACTGTGCGAATGGGGGTTTATCTCGCCCCTTTCAGGAGGTAGAGCAATTTAAAAAAAATCAATAATCAATAACCATGAAAAAAGGAATGATTAAAAAAACATCTGCAACACTTACAATGAAGGTCTGGACCAGAAAGCCAGAAACATGTTATTAATTCATTTATTTAAGTTAAATCATTTATGTCCAGTTTTTTAAAAAAACTAGCATTTTTAAAACAAAATTCACATGCAAACTCAATACTACTCCTTCACCTACCCATCACCTAATAATTCGCATAACGACGAAATATGTAAGGCTCATAGCTGGTGTTTAACATGAGGAAAATTCGTAGCGTTCAGATCTTGTCTCATTCAAAAAAAGTATGTTAACCATACGAATGAATCTCAACCGCTGGATCCAATACACTTAAGGACTCTCGACCAACTACCACTGAACGAAACTGATGCACTTCCTTCACCTCTGGTTTACTTTCAAAATCCTTTCTCGGCCAAGTTTGCCTCAAATCGATAGAAAATTCTGACTTACAACTAACTCCCTCCTTAGAAAAGCTTACGCCTCAATTTCCCATCGATTTTCTTGTTTACCTGCTCTCTTGCAATGTTATTTCGATGTAAAAGAGCCCACAATTATTCTCGAAAAAAAAGCAATAAAAACTAAATGCAATCCGCAAACATACAACCAAGCAGCTGGCCCAAAAAGAATTTCTTGATTCCTGAGTCTTGAATCAGCCACCGACAAGGTGCAGGTATTTGATTAACATAAAATCATCGACATTTTGGCACCACCAAATCACCCTCAATTCAACCCACACATATGTACGTTTGCAATCCACTCAACGTTAGTCACTTGTTTTCCCACCAACAACAACACCACCACCACCACGTTGGCGGTGGCCGTGGCGGCGAACAAGGCGAGAAAAAAAAAATTTAAAAGAAAGGAAAGGGAATTGAATAAAATATAAGGAATGAGAGAGGAAAGCCCTCAAGTTTACGAAGGGAAATGCGAGCGCCACTTTTATGACTCATGATTCCATGACTCATAGTTTCACAAGCAGCAGACATTTTATTTTTACCCGATTCCTTCTTTCCTTCGCTTTCATTGCTTTTGCTTTATGAGTTTTTATCCATAACATTGAGCGTATAATCCGGAGGAGAAAACTGAAAGTAGGATAATGATAAAGTAGACTAAGCAAATGGGGCTATGTTCGTAGGGGTTCACTTTGTGTTGTTTGTGCCGTCGGTCGTCGTTGGGCGTTCACATTTTTTCTGCAATAAGGACAACAAATTCCGGCAGACTGAACTTTTAATAAACTCTCCCCGCACTGATGGAACCGTGTTAATTTAACAAAAACAAAAAAACAAAATAATGAAGATTTCTCTCTAATGGAGGCAGTTTATTTGGCACGTGGCAGGTTGGAAGATGAGAAGACGGACCAAGGACGACGACAATTTGTCATTTCATATTATTGTTACATAAGAAGTAATTGATTTGACATTCGTTGTCTTTTGTCATTTATCATGGAGTGATATCTTACGGGGAGTGAGAGAACTTTGGTAGCGAGCAAAATTGACACACTTCAAGGGAACAATCTTTCGGCTAATTGATTTTGTAGCAACACGTGAAAGAGTAGATGGAAATGATGGGCACAATTCGTTTCGACAGACTCTAAAGAGACTAGACACGCGTTTTAAAAGTAGGATTTTAGCAGTCCACATTACGCAGACGAGCGGACATTTTTTGAATACATTTACATCATCATCTTCTTGACCGCGTGATTCACTAACGGGGTCGCGGCAGCAATGCACGCAAAAGAGATCTCCAGGCAATTCGATCCTCCGCCGTCGACTCTAACTCATTAGTTTCAAATCAGAGAGAAAAATATAAATAAATTAGGGGTACAACATCGCCTACAGCAAATTGTTCGATAGTTCTAAACCCGACCAGAACGAAACCAATGACGACCTTTCCTTTTAGAAATTTTGTTATTTATAACAAACGATGCAATCTTTTTTATATTTTCATGTTTTTTAATAAGCACGAGCGTCTTGAACGAAACATGAATCATATGGCGTTCACAGTGCAGCTGTGTTTTTCCTATTCACATGACTTCATTTCATCAAGATAAAAAACTGGCAGACATATATATTATATTTTAGAAACAAGCAAATAAATTTAATCTTCGAACTTCGAAACTATGTAAAGAAGTAAAGGCTCACCCCTAAACCGATCTTAGTAAAACGAAAAGATTTGAAGTCGAATCTCGATAATTTAGCACTGGTTAAATTAAATCCGACCATAAATTGAAAAATTTCACCGGTTCGTTTAAAAAAACACTCGATAAATTGAACGGAATCAATATTAATTAGCCCCTCAATAATTTGAAGTTGAACGAATGATACCTTGGTCGTGAATATTCTATCATTTGAAATGCAGGCTTCCCCACTCTTTATAATTTAAAGCGTTTTTATGCTCAGACCCGTCGTTTGTGTACAAAGAACCTCCTCCTTTTTAAAGTCGGTTAAAACGAGGATATGACGTAGTTCGCAGTTTGCAGTCTTCCTTCAAACGTTAACTACTAATCCGCTTCAACGCGTGTAGAACCGACACAAGCACCTAATGACTTTTTCTCAGCTCTCACCAATATCAAAAACTTATTGGAAAACAATGGACAAAAGTCGCTCACTCAATAAAATAAAACTGATTTCGATATAAACACTTGTTAAATTTTGTAGAAGCTTTTAAATTTTGATTATACGAATTTTGATCAAAAGCCTATTAATTTTATTTTTTTCCTCCTTTTTTTTGAATATTTAATTCATGTTTTGAGTTCTTGGTAATTCGAAAATTTTCTCGAGTCGCTTGAGTTTAAAATTGTCGAGGGTCGACTGTATTCTGCAATTTCCACGAGAGTTTTGTAAAAGCTTAACTTCCTTTTTCTCACATTTAAGTAGGTAGGTTGTGTGGTGGGCTGCGCATGACAGCCAAGCACTTAGGCCAGACGAAGCCCATTGTGATACCACATGGAGCGGATGCAAAACATCCCACTACTCCGGAAACCAGTTGGTGCTATTGATATAGCTGAGGATACGGCTAATGCTGGTGTCAGCTAGTTCGCCGAGATTATTGAAAAAGTAGTGATCAAGAGGCTTATTTCTATTGTTCACGAGAGCGCTGCAGGTCCCTAGAAGTGGAGCGAGGTTTCTTCCTCTTCTTCGCCTCTTCAGCTTTTGCAGAAGTCGTTGGCCGGAAGGCCCAGTTGGTTAGCATGTTAGCAAGTAGAGTGGCCAGTGGCATGACACTGATTACTTTCCTGACTTGAATTCTATTAATTTCTCACATTTAACTATTTTAAGTTTTTCAACAGTTTATCTCATATGTCCTACAAGAACGTTAATAACGCACTTTATTTGTTCTAATTAAGTGCAACAAAACTCAACAAGCGTACACTCTAAGCTGCCTTGTAAAACTTTCCTGTCTGTAGAAACTTTCAGCAAATCACTTTTCACGTTCAAGAATAAACTCTTAAGCCTTAAACAAAGAAAGCATAAAATACCAGCCGAAAATTCAACAACAAAAAACCGAAATCGTACACATCGCGCACATCGTTAAAAAAAGAGGAGTCTAATTGCCACTTACACCACACGCGCTGATTCCCTTTTACTGAAAACGTTGCTCAAAGCCAACTGCTGCTCGATATACCTATTTCGCAAACCACACGCAAAGTAGGCTTCTCTCCCGACCCTATTCGCACAGATTACAATTCTTTGAATATTTTTTTAGCTTTCCTTTTCTTCCTTTTCACGTTACAAAGGACACTTGTCACCCATTATATTGTTCACCAACAACGAATACGTGGGAGAGGCAAAACCACATTCTCACACATGGCCCACTCACACGCACACACACATATGAAACCAATTATTACAGACATGTCGTCAAACAGAGGGCATATTACTGAAAGGATTCCTCTCATATATTTTAATTGCGTTCTCCTGGGTCAAATTAACATGAAGACGTCCCTTGAACGACATTCAGAGCCAGGAATGGCAAACACATGTGTGTTGAGTGTGGACAGTGCCAGAAGACTTGAGGTAAAAATTAATGGGAATATCTTTTCCTTAAATTTGATTCATTATGTCACAGATTGTAGGAACTATAGACACATGCAGCACCCGGTGCCTAGAACCGGGTTTTTTGGGAAAGCAAAAACTATTCGACTATTGTCGTCGGTTAGTAGTGTTTAGAATTGAGAACTCTGCTTTGCTAACTTTTACACAATATTCATGGAATGTGGCATGTAGCCTCATTCTCGTGAAAATGAAGAGTTCTTTCGTGCTTTTTTTTTTAACAAGATTTAGATTGCACATCCAACTCGGTGTGAATCTGGATTTAGGGATTCACCCCATTAACCTATATTCGCTTTAGGAGTACGTGTCAAATTTGAAAATTCCAAGAGAACTTGGCCAATTACTCTTCTTGACTACTAAAATGCAAAGTGGGACATTTGCAAAAAAAAAAAATCGAATAAAAATTCTTATAACCATCTTTCTAATTAGTCTGTGACATCACAAACGAAAGAAAAGTGCTCTCGGGTTGATGACTTTCTGTGAAAATAGCATTTTTTTTTAAATTCACAATTATTTGATGGCGGCAACGGCATTATGACCTTAGAGGTGTAATTAAGTAGTAGTAACCAAAGGCCAAAGGCCAAAGAAACAAATGCAAAAAAACCGGTCAAGTGTGAGTTTTACTCACCCGCCGAGGTTTTCGTTCGCAAACAGATTAGTAGTTAGGACTTAATATAAGTTAAAGAAATTATCAAACCAAAATAGCTTCAGTAAAATTCTTCTTTATATTTCGAATAAAACTCAACAAAAGAAAATCCGTTCCCATTTGCTGATCGCGCCAGCCGTGTGAAAATTTCTTTGGTGCATTTAAGGGATGAAATGCCGCAAGCGACACTGAGACTGCCGTCAGCTGATCGTTTTTAGCAGGGAACTGATTCGACTCAAATCGTTAATATTTTGAAAAATTTTATGAAAATAATTTTTTTTTACTTAATATTTATTTGTTCTTTCGCCGAGATCTACAGAATTACGTTTCCGGATCTTCAAAATTCGAATGTTGTTTTTTTTTTTGCCATCTCGAAAACTATTAAAGCCAGAGTGCTCAAACCAATTTTAACAGGAAGATTCCATTAAGATCTATATTCCAGATTTTTAGACCAACGGGTGTAGAAATGAGAGAGGAGGACGCCATTTTTTTCAACTTTGAAGCTTAATATCTCGAAAACTTAACTTCCAAATAAAAAGTTCAAAATGAAAACTCTATATCATCTTACAAGACTTATCCGATGGTACCTCACTCAATAAATTGCCGTACATTTTTTTTTTTTTTTTTTATTTATTTTAGTATGAATAAAAAATTATACACGATTTTTGGATAATTTTGGGGTATTGCGATGAGTTGCCATGTCCAAATTGCATCCCTTAACTACAAAGAACTTATATGTTATAGCCAAACATGTAAAAGGCAACAGACAGACAGACAGACACCGAAGTGATTCTATAAGGGTTTCGCTATTCCTTTGGAACGAAACCCTAAAAATGGGCTTCCATCCAGTTTTATGTTCAGATAGTGCTATACAATTCGAAGTAACTGCGCTGAATCAGTATTTTTGAATCAGATTAAATTAATCATAATTAAAACAATCATGATTAAAAAAAATAATCTTAATCATGATTAACAGCAGTGTTGGCACAAATTCAATCTGATTAATGATTAAAAATTAATAATTAAAAATCAAAATTAAAAAATTGACTATGATTAATTGAATAATAATCAAATATAAATAATTAAAATTATTAATCATAATGATTAATCTGATTATTTTATTAACTCTTAATCATGTTCAATTTAAATGTGTAACAAAAAAACCAAGATGTTAACATTCCTCATGTCCGTCTCGGAGACTCTGCTTTCATTGGTAGATATGTTGGATCTGGTGGCTGAGGTATTTCGGGTTTCAAACAGAAGCGATGCAAGCAAGTTCGTAGCCCACTGAAACACATTTTGACATGTGTGATTGTCACGAAATTAGCAAAAATGCAGCTGTTGCAGCACTTTATTATTCTAGATTAAAAAAAAATGACTAGCATGTCTGACTGCTCTTCTTCTTTTGCGGACGCTACAGTCCGGGGTAGACCTGAGCCTCAGCCAACATGCATCGCTGTCTAGCACGGTCTTGGGCTAGGCGCCTCCAGTTTCGTACGCCCAGCTGATTTTGGTCCCTATCCAACTGGTCACGCCACCGGAGGCGAAGTCTTCCTCCACCGCGTTGTCTATCAGGGTTGGACTCGAAGACTTTACGAGCCGGAGTGTTAGTGTCCATACGCTCCACATGACCTAACCATGTCTGACTGCTGCTGACCAAAAAATGCATCAACTATTTTAGATCAGTTGTAATGAAAGAGGTGTCAGGAGTCCCCCGATACTTCTACGGTCAAAAATGCAGTTGGGGTACATGTCCTCAGAGAAGAAGAGTTTTTTTATTTCAATTCCAACCCCAGCAGCGAAGCCATCAGTTGATTTTAAAAAGAGAGCGGACATTATATTTTCTAATTTTATTGCCGAGCAAAGCCAATTGCAAGAGTTTCTACGAAAATATTCTGTTATAGCCAAAATTTTAGTAAAATACAACACACTAATGCCGTCGTCTGGCTCATTGTCAGTGGAATGTTTCACACAAATTATATGACGACTTATTCGAGTAAAGAGTGGTCATGAAATATAATATCGTTGTTTTCCGATTTAATTGATAAAAAAAAATGTTTGAAGAAATCTGTGTTATTATTTCCTATTTGTAGGTGTCTTACAAAAAAACAAAGATCAGTGGCCTTATGGGTGTTACAGAAATGTGTGGTAAGTTTTCAGATGAGCTTTTCTGGCTTTTCATTTAGTCGGAAGATCAAACATACATAGGAAAACGTACCTAGTTAACTGGAGATAAAGTGTCTCTAACATGCAGAAGAGTGGTGCACAAAAGTGCATAAGCTCAAAATCGGTTACACATTATTTCTTGGTTGTAGAATTAACCTTAATCCGACCACCCGGGGACTTTGGATCACCGTTTCAGTTTCGAGAGCAATTTTCACAAAATTTTTAAAAGCAAAACCATTGAAACTTATTGACTTTGTGTCTCTAAAACGGAAACACTACATCGAAATGAAAAAAAAAAGTTCCGAATGTATTACTGTCCAACCTAATCCACCAGGCGCTGTCTCACTGTCACCTTTGGCTTCTATCAGTGCCACTTAAGAGTATCATTGGTTAAAGGCTGACATATCCAGAAAGAGGAAACGATTTACATGAAGTCTCATGATATAAACCTCGCTTCAAAATAAACAAGTTTCAAAGATAAAAAAAAACGTCTGCAACGAACACTGAGAAAAATAAAGTTTGTACCTTATGAACAAATTGACCAAATAATAAAAAAAAAAACAAATAAAACAAATTACAAATGGAGTTAAAATAATTATTTTAATATAAATAAAGAATGAAAAACCAACTTCAAACAATATTTTACAAACAATAGTCATATCTTTTCCAATGCGGTAACTTTGGGTCACCGCCTGGGTGGATTAAGGAGAAAATTGGCCTGGGCTCATTAAAGTTAAAGTGATGACACAGGTGTCAAAGAGTTTCAGTGGGTTATAAACGTTCTTGCGGTAAGCTCACGCAAAGTATCTCAGCCACAGCCTAAATAGGAGGTCTGTTCAAAAAATAAGGTGAATTTTCAAATTTCGCGGGCTACATACAACATTTCCGAAAAGAATGCATGGCATTAGCCAACCGATATGCCGACATCTTCAACAACTTCTCTAATAGTGATTCGATGATTCTTCATAACAATTTTCTCCACTTTCTCAACATTTTCATCGGTTGTTGATGTGCTGGGACGTCCAGGGCGAGCGTCGTCATTCACATCTTCTCGACCTTCTTTGAAAGGCTTGTACTACTTGTAAACATTGACTCAGAGTACACTCACCGTATGCCAACAATCAACATTTCAAGTGTTTTAACTCCATTACTTAATTCCATTTTCCACACAAAATTTAATGCAAATTCTTTGATCCATTTCGCCAATCGCCGAACACGCAAAACACGTCTAATTTCTATGCCTTTTACAAACAAAATAAATAGGCTATATAGCTGAAACTGTAAACATATGTTCGAGACGAATGTACCAACAGATCAAAATAAAAAAATCGATAATCGAATGTGCATAGCCCGCGAAATTTGAAAATTTACCTTATTTTTTGAGTCCAAGAGAGCAGAGTCTACAAGACATTCATTTTGAACATAATTAAGATTTAATCAAATCATCAAATTAATGAATATAAATAATAATTTAAATCATTTTTTTAAATCGTTAATCAGATTAAATTTGGGCCAACACTGCTGTCAGCATTAAATACATTTTTAATATTTTAGAACTGCTTTGAGAAAAATATATCATAAAAAATCCATTTATAGCGTGAGAAGATAGATCTAAAACCAAGAAGTACGTCCGTAAGAAGTTCGCCGTGAAGCAACCAGCCCAACTTTCCTATGCAAAAGAATTCACGTAAAACAAATTATTCAAATCCTCCGCATTTGATTCAAGTAAAAAAACGAAGATAGTACAACATGTTTCACGCAATGAGTTCACGGATCAAACAACATTTACAAGACTCAGTTTATGTCCCTCTTGCCATCATCAACATCCTTCCAAATTAACTAGATTTCCCTCATTTATCAGACAAATGATGATGGCCTGTTGCTACCCATTAACAACTTTTAACTAACTCCTAAAAGCTCAATTTATAAAAATAATTACAAAATCATCTTCACAAAACTAAAAATACCAAATTAAATGTTCTTTTTATCTTAAAAAAGAAAAAAATCAATACCCGTTCGGGTTTCTCTAAGAAGGACTACACACAACTACGAAGCAGAGAAACAAATCCCTATTTTTAGCAGCCGCCCACATTCAAGAAAGGACGCATTCATAAGCAGCATGACCCCACCATAAAGCTCACAGCATACGGATCTCTACATTAATTGCCCTTAACTAATAACTCATAACTGAGTTGGGTCTTTTATAGACTAGGAATGAGAATCCTTGTGGACATCTCTCATGTAAGGTCAAGGGTTTTGCATTAGTCATCTGTGTTCTCCGTTCCTGAACTCATCTTCTTTAAATTTATTTATTTTTTTTTTTTGCGCAGTGACGTTGCACTTGTGTCGTCAAACTTAAAGTATTTTGCAGCAATTACCGGACTACGTGTGTGGGCTTGATTTCGTTTAGCTTTTTTTGTCTGAATAATTTTGTAAAAGCGATTTATTGGAGAGAGTCCACACGCAGTTGCTCATGACGATGTTCGTTTAAGTTTTTTTTTTTTCATTCTTACACAAGGATTGCTGTTGGGGCGTAGTAGACAAACAAAGATTTTGTCGACATAGACAAATGTGAGTCATGCATACTCATGCTTTTGGAAAGGATTCGTCGCATTGATTTTTTTTGTGGATGTTGTTAGATTATTTGTCTGGCATTCGATATGAAAGCCCGCGATACATCTTATTCATTTGCCAGATACAAGCTCATCATTTTAAGTGGCAGTAGTTTAATACATTTTATTTTGGTGTAATGTATTGCCACTTTCTTTTAGTCTGTGGAATGTGCTGTTACGTTAGAAAGGAACAACGAAAGAAAATGAAACTTTAAAACGAATTCCATGGTATCAAGATCGTCAATTACGGTGTAAATTATCAATGCAATGCTTCACACATTGCACTCTCGTAAATAAAACGACAGTGACAAACCGCCATAAAGTTTCTTAGATGTTGTAGACCGATATATATATATTTTTTAATTTAGTTTTTAAGCTAAAGAATGTCAAATACAAAATAAAGTACACTCATCCTTCGCTTTGCGCGGGGGTTAGGGGAATGAAAGGTTTCGTGCAAACCGAAACCGCGAATTATGCGCGTACATGGATGATTTTTAACAGAAAAACCATAGTGAGCCATTATTCTTTGAAGAAATAGCGTTATTTCGCGCAAAGCAAAGTTGCGTAAATCGAATTTAGGTCGATATTTAAAAAGCGCGCAAAGGTGAAACCGCGTAAAACGAGACCGCGCAAAACGAGGGATGAGTGTAATTTGAAATTATATTAGGTTGTCAAATATCTCCCTTCCGCCTTTTTGTCTTTTGAATTTTCCGGCTATGTACAAAGCGCTACAGAGCTCGTTTCCAAACTAATCATGCATAGCGTCGTTTAGGTTATGTCAAGACCTTTCAAATGATGTATTGCATGGAAATATTGCAAACTTTTTTCTTAAGTAAAAGAAGTGTTTGCGATGTCAATGGACCATACCTTTGGACATGGGGAATGGTGAAAGTCCTATGTTATGCCAACATCCGAGAAACGAATCAAGCACTTAAGGGCAATATCATCGAATCAAGCTACATCCCGAAACCACCAACAATGACTTGGAAAACTGGAGCGACAGAATGCGTAGCAGAATTACGAAACCAGCCAAGGCAACCACTTGAGCGACATAATGTTTGAGATTTAATTGGAATGTTTGCTCTTGCTAATAAAGCCGCAATACATGAAAAAAAATTAATTTTGTTCATTTCATTGCATTTTTTTTAAATAAACTTGTATTCGGCCCACCCTGTATATTAAATACGATTGGATAAAAAATATCAGAACTGTCTGATAAGTTAGTTAATTGTATTAAAAAGCAAACTTTTTAACTAGAATATATGTAAACCAGTTTTCAGTAGGTAGCACGGGCGCTTACAAAACTTTAAACACTTTGACCGGCAAAAGGTTTTTAAAAAAAAATGCTTCGAAGTTGGATCCACAGTACTCCAGTCCGCAAAAAGTTCATGAAAGACCTGACGACAAAATGTTCAGCATCGATATGAACGAAAAGCCTTTAAATGTGACTATCGATCGTCCTAAGCTTGTGTGCAAAGCTCGTTATATCGTCGCCTAGTGTTGCGATCCCTAGGTCTCTATGTAAGTCCTTGTTAATAATATAGCAGGGAAGTTTCACGATTGTTCGTTTTACTTTATTTTGAAGAGTGGATAATTTCACGATTGCTTGCTTTGGTATAACCCCAGAGTTGTATTCCGTACAGCCATTTAGGTTCAAGCGCTTGCTTGTAGGGAAGCAGTTTGTTATATATACTGAGCTTCGAGTATTTTTTATTACATGCCTCTGTAGCAATTTTAAAGCTCATCTCGTTTCTTTTTAACGGGGCTTTGAACTTGAGTTTTGCATTGAACGTCAAGCCCAAATATTTAGCTTCCTTTGCTTGCGGTGTTTGTACCGAGCTAATGAAAACGGATAGATTGTGTTTTTTTTTATTGTATGTTGGTGTCAGTTAATTTACTTTCGTTAAAAACAATCCGTCAGAGTTTTTTTTATAGTTTTTCAGTTGATGATTCGATTGAACTTCCGGTTGTCAAAATAGCTATAAATATATATATTAAATTTTTTTCGAAATCTTTAGAAGATCGTTTGCGAACGTAGCTACAGTTTGGGAGATGTCACGAGTATAAAGCAGGAATAAAATATGAATAAGGACTCTTCCTGTCGACCACCGGAGCCTATTTCCTTGAAGTCTAAATATTCAGTTACCTATTTGACAAAAAATGTGCTAGTTTCTAGGTAAGATTCTAAGATCTTACATAGGGTTTGCGGAAGGACCTGTTTTAACTTGGGTCGTACAAAACAAAATGACAGACAAAATCAGCATCATTTTTCACAACAAAGGCAGCAACTGCTAAACCGTCAACATAATCTCGTTGTAACTTTTTGAAGTTCTGAAAGGCATTGCATAACAATTCCATTCTCTTTGACAACCATAGGGATCGTTGTCTTCTTGCATTGCTAACTTACTTCAATAATGTTTTCAAAAACGGTCGACTCCCTCTAAGTCGAAATACCTCTAACTCGGATACATCTTTTCGACTGTTTGTATTTTTTCAATACCTTTAAGCCAAATTTTTTTCTCTAACTCTGTAAGGGGCTCTAGACGATGAACACTTTTCGCGAACATTCATTTCGTGTTGATTCTTGTAGTGCAAACACGTCGGGGACAAAAGCGCATGTGGTTGCCCTTATGATTGTGTTCCTATACAAGAAAGAGAGAGCAGACGATATTCCCAGCAAAAATGGGGATTTGCTCGCGAACATGCCCCTACATTGTGAACATCGAAATCAATGAACAGGGAGCGAACATGGTCCTTTACTCACATCACGCACACAACCGCGAGCCTCTGTACGAGCAGCTTCACTGCTTATTCATTGTGTTGTTGGTAAGGCTCCAACAAATTTGCTTTTAACCTGAAAATAGTTAGGTATTTAAAATTGCTTTCCTCCTTCATTTAGTGCGTGTATTGGAAGTCT
Source organism: Syritta pipiens (assembly GCA_905187475.1). Classification (NCBI taxonomy): domain Eukaryota; kingdom Metazoa; phylum Arthropoda; class Insecta; order Diptera; family Syrphidae; genus Syritta; species Syritta pipiens. The sequence continues at coordinate 71,423,411 of LR994571.1, forward strand.
ATTTTAAAAACAATAACAAGCTGAACACATACCAAAGACGTAAACATTGCAGTACAATATCAATCCCTCTAACTCGAATTTTTCCAAAACTCAGTCTTACTTAAACAAATTTTCATGCCCCGTGAAAATTCGACTTAAAGGAATTCAATTGTATCCAGAAGTTACATTGGTATTTGAAGAATATTGAAAATGAAATTAAAATGAAAACTTTCATATTCAAATCCACCACTCGACCTTTGAGGACGCTATATGTACACTTAACAAAAGTAATAAGACGCTTTCGGGGGTTTAACTGATTGTGAGACACAAAATCCCATACACCCATTGAGCAACATCGCATTAATTACAGAAGAGATCCTTTTTCATATCTTTACGTAATGAATAGCTTTTGAAAAGCAACACCTTAATGGCGATAACATTAAAATATATTCCATTGACAGGTGACGGAAATAAAAATGATAAAAAAAAATTAAATTCAATATGTACGACTATCCAGTTACCAGACAAAACTCGATACGTGTGTCCATTGTCATGCTTTATCATCGGAAATTGTTCATGCAACGGATCCTTCTCGAAAAGAAAAAAATAAACCACGTCCATGCGTATAAAGGGAGGACAAAAACTTTCATACACACACGTGTAACCAAGAGCGACCAGCCATCCACACAGCGGAGAGGAAAAATCAATTGCCATTTGCATTTGTGTGTATCGACACGAGTTGATGCTGAACAATGTCACAAGACGACATGCAATAAGTGCATGGCTCCCATTTGTAAAATTTATGTACACATAGGACACGGGCAGGCATTTGTACATTATGTAGGCAAACATTTACACCTTCCAACAGGATGGTTTTTGTAGATTCAATAAAATATGGGGTGTGTAAAGCATGTGGACAGCCTGTGATGAGGTGCAACGCAGACGAGCTGAATCTCATGTTCATTGCGCCAGCAGAGTAAAATCAACTAATCAACTCGAGTTGTGTTACGACTTTAAAACAAAGAATCAAGGCAGTCTTCGTGAAATATTTTTCCAATCAAAAAGATGAGGAAACTAAGCACAAGTTTTTTAATTGAAAAAAATTTACTGTAATAAGGGAGTAAATCTAAAATTGTAACTAAAATAAATTAGTCTGCGTACTTAATTTACAGAAGAAGATCATCGGTTGACATCCTATTTTTATAATGTCTCGTGCACATAATCTAAAATCAAGAAGGTGCTAAACGAATTCGATTTTAAAACGCTATATTCATTTCATAAAATAAATTCGAATAGATTACTAAATTATTTTATTCAAAATTATTGGCTTAAATTATTATTGCCAACTGAGCTGACGGCAATGCCATAGTTTGTAAAAAATAATTATTTATGTATATTTAATCTAAATAAGATTAATTCCTTGAATTGGAATTGATTTGAATAATATAAAATGCGACGTCTTGTCTATTACAGTAAACTCTCGAAAATTCGAAAATAGAAGAATCCACGCCAACGAATTCACCTCAATCCAAGAATTCTCACAGTCCCATGAAAAAACCTCAATAAATCGAAAAACCTACACAATTTGGTGCTCGAATTTATTTTTATGCAAAACAACATGAAAACCTCTATAATTCGAAAATGAATGCTTGTTTACCTTTAAAATTTATTTTTCTCTAACTACCCTTAGTTTAAAAGCGTACGTGACGAAAGTGAGCAATTGGGGGAGTTGGGGCACATTGATACGTTTTTCCTTTGGACTCAAAAAGCGCCACCACCTTAACAGTAATAACAGTGCAATATATGTTTTTTCCATTCTGTAACTTTCTAACTATCTTATATAACACGAATTTACTCTTAGATTCATTCTAAAAAAGAATGTAAGGACCTATTTAGTAAAAATAGATTTTTGTATCAAACTGCCCCATTCACGGGGCACATTGATACAGGTTGGGGGCAGTCTGATACATAGCCAAATAGCCAGTAATTATGGAGAAATCCCAGATAATCAAACAGTTGTTTTTATTATTTTACCTCTATTTAAATGCAAACGTCGTGTGAAGGTAACAGGGACGGCCTGGAACGCAAGTGCGATCAAGGCGCTTTGGTTGGGAACAGCATTACAACTTGTTGGTTGGCCACTATTCCTAGTAATTTCTGCGCACTTTTTATTTTTGACACCCAAAATACACAAAAATAAAAAATTACTGCAGCTTTTCTAACTAAATTTGCCTTGCAGCAGAAGCCCCAGGAGCTTCATCGATTTTAGTCCTTTTAATTTCTTGAGTGTATGTTCGCACCAAATTAGATTTTACCAACATATGACGGTTTGTGGGACACATTGATACGTATCAGACTGCGCCGAGTTTGTGTGTATCAATGTGCTCCGACCTACTTCGCAAGCAATAAACATCAATTGTAGCTAAGACAATGTTTTGTAACAGGTTTTTAAGTCAAAATTCTATAGCATGTTTTTACCAAATAACTTCACTTACTTACTCTAAAGAGACTAAAAAAAATACTTATATGCTTGTTGCGCGCAAAGTAGTAGCTGAACAAGTGTGTCCGACAGCTATATGCATGCGATCATACCTATACATGTTGCAATGTGTGCTTAGTTGGCCAGTTCATTGCTTTTTATTTTAAAATAAAGTACACCGTATCAATGTGCCCCATGTATCAATGTACCCCACCTCCCCCTATTTTTTTTTTCTGAAACCTACGTAATTTGAAAACTTCTGTAATTTGAAGTTTTTTCCTGGTCCCATGAAATTCGAGTTATAGAGAGTATGCTGTACCTTCTCTTAAATGAAATCATAAAAATCATCATAGTAGCGATATTGACGAAAGCCAAATCAGTTTTAGTTTTCATCAATGAAACAATGTTACAAGACAAAGTCATATAAGGGCACACCAGCCGCAACCACAACATTCACCACCCGTCGTGTACTCAATACCCCTAAGAACAGAATTCGTCATCAGAGGAATGAACGATAAAAATGGTATCACAACGATTTGAACTAGAACTTGTGAAATGAGTCACCGCGAAACAGACTGCACCGCAACTTGCAGTTGGGTTCACCCAAAAAATGAAGCGAGACAGCGAAAGATAGAGAATAGGGCGAGCACAGAAAAACCACAGCACTGGCAGACTAATAAAGAAGCCTCCACGAAGTACGACGAACCCACCGAATAACCCGCAGGCGACCTAAACGCCAATAACTTAAGGACTCCTCTGTCTCTGCACAATGGCTTCACACGGGGTCAGGTGACTTTAAGAGTCTACAACTTGTAATACCAGCAATTCACCCAGAATAGCACCAGCCAAGAAACTCATGACAGGATGAAAAATATACAAGTGGATATGTGTGATATACGCAGTCAGTGGCAGGTGGAAAAGAAGAGAACCCATCGTTTGAAAACATTGATTTTTCACCCGACACTTCGACTGTCCAAAGTCGAAGGAAAAAACACTTTCAAATGTGTTTTTCTTTATATGAATTTTCTTTGTCTCTAAGTTCTTTTATACGTTTTAGGTTTATAAATATGGAAAACAAAAATTCGACTTACCTGTACAGAAAACACGAAATAAAAAAATCACTAAAACTTTGCCAAACTTGAACCCAATCCACAGGCTTCCTGAGTTCGGCTTTAAAAGTTTAACTTCTCTTAACAGAGCACTGTGCCTAGTTTGATTTTAAATCACTCACAAGTGTAATATTTATGAAAATTTTAAAATGTCTTTATTGAAGAATAGAACTGGAAATTTTCTGTAATCTCAATCCAATCCGGTGGAGCACAATAAATGGAAGAATTTTCCTGAATCTGCGCATTCGAAGGAAAAGGAAAATCCTACTCCACCATAAAGGGGAGGTATGTCAATTCAATGTTATTGTTTTTGTTTAATCTGTCAGTTGATAAAATTGGATTAAACAAAAAAAAATATCAAACGTCAAAAGAAAATGACTTTCAATGGATTGAAGCGACATCTAGAAATGAGGAAGGATGTTAATTTACTTAATTATGAATGACGATGGCCACAGGAAGAGAAATGTCCTGCGACATTTCTGTGCTGGTTGGTGATCGCAAATAAAACTGAATTCGTTTGATTCAGGAAGTGGGGGAAGAAACCAGAATGCACTAAAAGCAGAAGACACAGCATAGGAAAACGATTTTTGGCCGTTGTGTCTTTTTTTTTATACACGCCGATTTTTATTAACGTTTCACCTACATACCTACATTCGGAATGTAGCAATTTCGACTACTGCCAATAAAAATCAAACTCAAACCCTAACCAGCTCAAACTCAACGAAACATTTTATATGTAATTTTGTAGATAATTTTATCACCAACATCATCATCATCGGTGTAACAACCGGTGTCTAGTCCGGGCCCCTGCAGCAAGCACTTTCACCTATCCCGATCACTTGCCGATGCCATCCATCCAGTTGGGCACCCCAAGGCTTCGGGCGTCCTGGTCTACGCCAGCCTTCCAATGTAAGTACGGTCTGCGTCGCTGTCTTGTACCATGAACTGTACCGCAAAGGACTTTCCGAGCAGGGTCCTCTTCGCTCATACGAGCTAGGTGCTCAGCCCACCGGAGGAGTCTACCGAGCTTTAGTTTCGTTGTGATATCTGCTTCGAGTTACATTTCATACAACTCATGGTTGTACCGTCTCCAGAATTGTCCTTCCTCACGTATGGGGCCAACAATTCTCCGTAAAACTTTCCTATCGAACGCCGGATTTCATTCATTCATTGGGTGGCGCGTAACAGCCCGTCGAGAGCCAGAGCCTAGCTTTTTCGCGCCTCCACTGCGTTGTGCGAGTTATGATTTTGACACATGTGAAGGGGTCCCTACAGTTTATTGCCGGTTCCGAACGGCGAATTGCGAAAGCTTTTCATGACAGAAGTACTCCAGGAAGATTATCAATTGTTCGCTTGAACGATTGACAAGACAAACCTTTCCCGAGCTGGACTCGACCCCGGGTACTCTCGCTTAACAGCCCGACACACTAACGATTAAGCCACGCCGCCCACAAGATAGTAAATAGTTTAAGAACATTTTATATGCAATGGAGTAAATATTAACCAATACAAATAAACTAAACAACACAAGAGCCGTTCATTAGGATACCTTTAGCTTTGAATATCCGATCAATTGAACTTTTATTACTGTTCACTCTATAATTTAATAATTTCTTTAATTTCACACTAAAGCAGCTTGAATGTATTCATGTTTAGTGTAGCGATCAAGAACGTGTCCTTTAGTAAATGTCCAAAGAGTCTACAAGCAGCCATACTCCAATGACCATTTATCCATTTCCAAACTCACTCCTGCATCCCCCATTCCAACCACAAAACCCACAAGGTTTACCTCATTTTAAATAGAAACAAAACTCGGATATAGATCTTATTCTTTAATTGGAATAATAGCACATATTATGATTTATGAGACAACATCCAATCATTGAAAGGCATTAAGAGTAAGAGTTAGCAGTGATTAAGATCGAGAGGTTTACTTCGATGCGTTTTCGAATCGGCATGAAATATCATTCCAGTTGGCGATATCAAAGATCGCTTGAACATACGAAGCGCGTACGTTCTTGTACTGGAGATAGTAAGCATGCTCCCAAACATCGATTCCAAACAATGGGACGAGTCCTACAAAGACAACAAAAATCAATCACTTCGAATCACTACTTCCATGATATTCCTAACCAGTGGTTGCTTCGAGAGGATCTTGATTTGACATAGCAGCCAACTGGAGCATGCAGGTTTTTTTATTATAACCCAACCAGCCCCAGCCGGAGCCTTGGACAGCGACAGTTAAAGTTGACATCTCCTTCTTAAATTTATCAAAGCTACCGAACTGCTTCTCCAAAGCACACTTCAAAGCCTCTGACGGTTTGGATTTCTTTGGGCTCAAGTTCTTCCAGAAAATTGAATGGTTAATATGCCCACCGCCATTGAATCGTAAAGCGCCTCCCAAAGCAATCATCTTCGTAACATCGTTCTTACACTTGGCTTCTTCCAATTGTTCTTCAGCAGCATTCAAGTTGGTGACGTAGCCTTGATGATGTTTTTTATGGTGAATCTAGCAAACATCAAGATTATCTAAACTCAACCCCCTATCGCCGGTTGAATAGTAAAACATACCTCCATAATCTCCTTGCTGATAATTGGTTCCAAAGCTTTGTAATCATAATCCAAAGCCGGTAAAGTATGTTTAGCTCTTACAGCTGGCCTGGAATGTATCCAATTAAATTTACGTAAATAAATTTATTTGGCAAAGCAATTGATTTCTGGGTTAAAGAGTCAATTTTATGTAATCATTTTCCGACTGCATAGCAAGTTCAAGGTTTGTACAATTCAGTGTAAGAGGAGCTTACCTTACAGCCTTGGAAAGATTACGAGCCAATGAGAGCATGCTTATTTTTTATTGTGAACGAGGAATATAATTGTAACGAAAGAAACTGTAAGAAAAACAATTCAATTATAGTCAAGCGAAAGGCAGAGTAGACTTCTTACTTTTTCTCGAAAATGTCAGCCGGTAGTGAACAAATGAACAGCAAGATTAGCGAGCTGTCAAAAACAGGGAAGGTGTACCAACGTAATGAAAAAGAAAATTAATCGGGTCATCAATGAAAGCGTACAGAGTTATAAAAAAAACTGAATAAAATTAATACGCGACACATTGGTTTCTCGCAAATAGAGTTGAGTTTGTGGGATTTCGATCTTCTTCTTCTTGATGCTACTCTCCGCCACGGATGTTGGAAATCATCGATAACCCTGCTGGTGACTGTTTTCGTGGTTTGAATCGTGCCAGACGTCCACAATTATCCTTTGTTTGATTAAATATACTACAGTAAAACCTGCTAATCTGGACACTCTATAATCGGACCGCACATTTCTTCATTCTATTTTTCATACAAATTGTCCTCTATAATCTGGACACCTGCTAATCGGTCCACTTTTCTTTGGTCCCGACGCACATGGGGGTTTTTGGGTCGGAAAACCGCTGAAAAATATTTTTTGTTTTTAATGAAGTGAGACCTACCTAAAACAACGTTAAATGCATTATTAAGCTTCAAATTAAGTAGTTTGATTTGATGTTTTCTTAAAAAACCTAGTATTTTAACGTTGTGAACCTACTAATCTTAGCTTAGACTCATGCTTGAATCAAATTTTAAGAATTTTATGCTAAATCCACTAATAAAAATTAGGTGTACCTACATATGTTTAATACGTAAGGAATCTAGTTTTAGTCCTGAAACCCTAAGTTTTCTTTGTACAAGGGACATTTTTGAGCAAATAGCTCTGAAGGTGCCCAGATAAGGCTTAAAATCATTCTGTTTATGCTCGGTGATAATGTTATTAAACTGTCATTAAGCAAGAAGGCAAAAACCAGATGATCCTTTAAACAAAAAAATTAATTTTATTAAAAATAGTTTTAAAAACTAGGCAAATGTCAGGATCGATTAAATTTAGTGGGGCAGGATTTTTGGTCTCACTTCTTGATATCTTCCTCTATAAGCTGACACCAAAAGAGTTACCGAATAACACCGAATACTATAGCAAAAGGTCTTTCAAAGAAAATCAAGAGAGGAAAAAAATGCCTATTTATGATCATTTCAAATAAATTCAATGTCTTTTGAAATACAGCTCCAATAATCATAAAAAAAGCTTTATAATAAAGTAAACACCTTCATCTAATAATTGTATAATTAAAAAAAAAATAGGAAACAACAGGGGAAAAAAAATATCTTAATATTTTGGCAATGTAATTTTTCGTACAGATCAAAAGGCTCCCAATGCAAGCTTACGATCCATGACTTTCAACTGATGCTATGACGAAATGCGTGCATAGAACTAAAAAAAAAATTGAGTTCATTGTTTGGTGGGTATGTAACTATCGCTAGGAAAAAAAATTGTTGTCAACTCAGCATTTTAAAAAATTGATTTTTTAGCAGTTTTTCGAGGCAAATACCTCTATCTGCGACGGCTGTCCAATTTGACAGGTTTTACTGTAATTCACTTTTTGTGCTCATCCGTCGAAATATCCATATTTGGATTGTTCCTCTTATTTGCGTTTAAGTCTCTATGTCGTTTGGCAGAACGTACCAAATTGGTATTCTACCATTCTTAGTTTTATATTTAAGGCTAGCGTCTCTGCTGAAAAACACTTTTCATTTTACAGAAGAACACCCCCGGTTGGTCTGTTCTGCATTCCATTTCTTAGTCAGTAGTACAGTAGATGACGGATAAGAACATTTTATATAAGAAAGACACGCCTATAGGACACCCATTCTAAAACACCATGCACTTTCCCATATATTCATGTACTTAAAATGCCGGATATTAGAAATTTGTTTATAAGCAAGACACTGATATAAGAAATGTATTTCTACACAAAATTCTATGCATTACAAACAAAATCAAACGTATATAAGAAAGTATTCTCCCAAATTCCTGTTTTATAAGTTCCCATACTTTTCATAGAAAGACGGAAATCAAACGGCGTAACATATAAACTTACCCTTCCGAAGAACCAATAATAATTATTCATCGAAATAAGTGATACAAATAATGTGTCTATCAAAGCTAAGAGATTTTTTTTCTTTAAACATTTGTCGTACTTATAAGAAATTTTCTTTCTTTCCTATATCCGTTTTATTTATATTTATCTTTCTTATATCCGTTTATTGTTTACATTGCCCCGCAAAAGTATTCGTAATTTGATTATTTAATTTTCAAGTTGTAATAAACTGACTAATTCTAGGCGTAAGAACCTAACTTTTCTTTCCTTGTCTCTTTCTTCTTAAGAAAGCTTTACTAACTGATCACGTCAGAAAAAAATAACAAGTCGATAATATCACTTTTACGAACCGCAAAAGTAATCGTAATTTTTCTTAGGTCAACTAATATAACAAGTACGATAACTTTGGCGCCAACATTTGATAACAGATTTTTGCAGAGGGGTCAAAAACAAACTTTTTTGAATATCACCCCTATTATGAATAAAATTCCGCCCGAATTTTTTCTCTCATCGGGAAACCCGGTGTTCTGATCCCCTCGAACTTTTTCCTTGTCATTTTTCTAGGAAAATTAAGCCAAACAAAGAAATATTTTAAAATTTGTTGCAAAATCTTGAAAATGTAAGTATTTTTTTTGGAACTTGGTGAAGATATTTAGCGTGCTTCACTTCACAGGCGATGTAAGGAAGAGCAAAACGAAATATGGAAGAATATTGAAAAAGAACTCAATAGTAATGGACCACCGGTGAAATCAACGTTCGAATGAAAAAAAGTATGTAGTACATTCATAACACATTTAAATATCCTGAAATCTATCTTATTTGAGGTTTGTTGTGATAAGAAGAAATACATAAAAAAAAACTGACAGAAAACCTTAATTTGAAAAACTTAACTGGAATACATTTTTATCCAACTGATTTAACTATAATAAACTGATTTCTGAGATATGACGGTTATCAAATTTTTCGAAAACGATTTCAAATATAGTTCGAGAGGAAAAATTCCGATTAAATTTTGCAATAGTAGGCAATTTTTCCCAAGAAGGAGAAAGTTCGGGTGAAAAAAAAGTTCTCTCGGAATTCATAATAGGGCTGATTATGTTGGACACGTTTTCTACTTTATCACACTCCTTATCATGCCATCGACTAAATCTTGGCATCGACGAATAAGGATGCTATTCTATCCTTCGTCGATTACTGCACAAAGCTTTGGTAGATTGACTAGTTTCTTAATGCAACATACTGCTCTTCTTTGTTCTCGAAATGTAAGTGAAGGTCAGGACTCTCTCAGGCGATGACGGAAGTTCTGATTTGGCGATTGCTAAAGCACAGCTTCAACAACTGCGAAGTGAGCTTAGGATCGTTATCGTACATGAATGTCCATGTTGTAGCACAATGCCGTCTGCAAAGCGCCCTCCAACATTATTTTAAATTTAAACTGGTCCATTCGTTGCTCTATTTTCACGATAGGCCCAGCACCATGCCATGGAAAGGCGTACCTTACTGCACGTACACTTGATAGACGACGAACATTGCTGCCAGACTTGTTTGGTTTTCGAAATCTTTTGAAAAACGATTTTTCTGCGTGATGAATCAGAGTTCAGTAGAGTGCGGTCGACAAAGAATACTTTTGAAGAGATATTCTTCTTCGCTGGCAAAACCATTCCGTAGCTTCTGAAATCTTCCCGAGCAGATGGAAAACAGCATTTGTCCAGCCGGTCCCTAGATTAGGTTGATATGTCCGGCTGAAGAAGAGACTTAGGTCAGATTAGGCCCATTGTGATGCCACCGAGACACCGATTGCTTTACAAATTTGGGATTAATATTTAACCGTAGATTAAGTTCACTTTCTTGCAAGTTTAAATATGAGATTTTTGCCTCAACAGACTGAGCAAAAACTTATGAACCATCCAAAATCCATTTCCGTTTAGACAATCTTCATATGGCCGCACCAGAAGCCTGTAAAAGAGAATGAAGACTTTCTCTTCCGCATAAATTTCTTCCTTCCGCCTTGCCCAAACAGTTCCCACATAGACTATATTTCCTATTTTGTATTCCGTTGAAATGTTAGTTTCAATAATTTTATTAAGACAAAAAAAAACTATATACAGTCATTTAAACTTGTTACAAGCTATCGAATAGTGGAGAATTTTTGAAAGCCAACAGTATTGAATTTTCCAAACGACTCCAAAGGATAATCTTTACCTTCGACCGGCGAATGGATTCGGATTTGCCGCATATGAGTATCTCTGCCGTTCTGATGATTGGATATAACCGCGATTTGTATCATAAACGTTCGTATTGCTTTGCCCTGGCCATCCTTTATTGGAACAACCACCCATCCTGTAAAAATTAGTCTATATATTTTGACTCTGTTTATGTAAGACAAACTAACCTGTAGGTTCAGATAATTCAACAATTTCCAACTCTTGCAAGTCATTAAAATGTGTCCCCGAACGAATTGATATTCTGCTGGGGGTATAACTCTCGTCGAGCTTGTAATCTGTGTATATGTAGATCTGGCTAATGCTTGTTTTCTTCTGAAATTGAATATTCACTAGATGTGGTAGTTGACCATCCGATTGCCAGTATGTGTCCATTATATTATCTCGCAACCTTTCAACGCCAAAACCTTAAATCACAATTAAAAAACACAATGGAACGATGTTTGCGTAAGTAATATAAACAATTTCCAAATTACCCGGTTTGCATGAAGATAAACTCCATACAGCTTGTGATCCAACCTCGCGCACTGTGCCTAAACGTTCTTCGTTTAGTGGATCTTCATCGCCGCCAGTTTTCCCAACCATTTCGGGATATTTTTTGTTTGTTTAATTGTTTTAGTTAATTGTCTAATTTTTACTTCATTGCTTTCAAGCTGAGCAATTTTTGGTTTTGGTTTTGATTTTGCATTTGCGATCTCTCCGATGACAGTTGACAGATGGACATGTTTCCTTTGAGATACAAGATTATTCGTAGAACTGTTCATGGTGAAATACAAGGCAGACAATTATTCTTTTTAATCCTTCGCAATTGCTAAAATTTGTTACGAAGCCCATACACAATTCAATACGATTGTAAACTGAGTTGATAGTTGGCCACACACTATATCAATTGAATTGAAAGACTGACAATTTAAAAACAATTATTCACTTTAACACTGAACAAAACTCGTTTACAAACGATTTCATAATGAATATCTTCAGCAATTTCTTAATTTTGGCAGTTTGCCGATGAACTTGCCCACACGCGATTCAATTGAGTTGAAAGACTTGCCAGTCCAAAAATCAAAATCTTTTTGATTTGATTGACTATGATTTGACTGTGTTGATGATTGAATTGAATCGTGTATGGGCTGCCTTACATCTTCTAACATTTTGAATATTTGGTATACTCAGTCTAAGTCGGAATTATAACGCGCTCAACACAATGGAGGTGCAAAAAAGATACGCTCTGGTCCTATATGGGCTGTTACACAGATCATTTCTATATTATTCAATCCACCACAATCTTTTTTCACGGCCCCACCTTCAGCGAACGGGTGACAATCCTCCTGGAGTACTTGAAAAGTTTTCGCATTTCGCCGTTCGAAAGCGGCATTAAACAGTAGGCCCTTTTCACATGTGTTAAATTACAACGCGTACAACACAGTGGAGGCGCGAAAAGCTAGGCACTGGCCCTTAACGAGCTATTACGCCATTGTAATGAAGCGCCCCCCATGCCTACTATACGCAAATTTGTGCGAAAAGTTCGTGAGAGTGACATGCTAATGGACTACACGCCTGGTACCGTCGTCGTATTGTGCATACAGACAAGTAGGGTAACGGCCCTCGTTATCGGTTTTTCACTTAGCAGGCGTTAACATATTTCACGGAAAAATTGTAAAAAAGATTTTGCATGGTATTCTAAACAAATATTAATAGATAAAAAAAAATTTTACTAAACGCCAACTATTTTCTAGAAACTACTAAGCCAATGAAAAAAGTCGTATTTCGCTAGTGGCTAGCCACCAAATTTTACTGGTCGGCTAGGTCCAATCAACGAAAATTTTTTTTTAACGAAAGCGAGACAGTTAATAAATAATATTTTATCTTTTTACTAATATAGGATAAAAAGATCATAAAACGCACTATGTTGGAACCAGTTTGTTGAAAGGCTAGTATCAAACCATTTTGTATGTCCTATATTATTTCAATATTGTGTGAGCTTCAAGAAACACCTTTATATAAATTCCTCAGAAATATTTGCTCTGGCTTTGCTTTAGCAATCCTTCCCCTGTAGCAAGTATAGGATTTCGTTTTGGAAATAAAGAAAACTAAGTTTTTCGAGGCCTGCAATCTTTGGAGGGTGTTCGATGTTTTCTTTTTATTGCCCTTAACTATCTTTTAAACAGCGTCAAAAAGGTGCATTCTATGATATCAACTTATTCATTTTTTTTTGTGGGGATATGTGAAGTCGCTAGCCTACGCCGATAAGCTCGAAACGATTGACCATTTGGACGACAACATTCACCGCGTTATTGCCGATATGCGGCCAGAAATGTTGAAAAAAGTCATCGAAAATTATTTGATTAGTCCGAGTCAGCCGTGGAGTTCATATGCCAGAAATCATATTTAAATTATAATGCCAGAAGATTATCTTTCAAACTTCTATACCTCTACAAAAAAACACCCTTTACTAAACAACATTAGATCTAATGCAAAATAGAATTAGCGCAATGTTAAAGATCGTGCATCAAATGCAGTGTCTTATTTGGTCTTTGTTTTGTATGTACCTTAAACATGTGTTTTAAGAGTTATCGTATATACGTGAACTATTTTTTTGTTATATTTGAATTTAAACGGACGGTTCGAAGATGGAGGAAGGAACAGGCGCCGGCATGTACTCCGAAACGTTGGACATGCGAAGTACAATCAGACTTCCGGATTGTAGCAGTGTCTTTCAGGCGGAGGTCCTGGCAGTTATGGAATCGGCCAGAATGATATCAATGTTGGCGATATCACCATTTTTATTGACAGCTATAAAAACGATTTGCGCTACGGAAATCAAGTCTAGGCTGGTCCCGAGCTGTCGCTTTTGGCTCGCAGCATAGGATTAATCTCTGCTGGGTATCTCGCCACAGGAACATACCTGGTAATGAGGAAGCTGATGGGCTTGCGAGGGAAGGATCCAAACCAGGGCTGGGCCAGGCGATAGTAGAGATCGATTCACCGATCTGCCTCCTTAAGAAGCGGATTGGGGACAAGACAATTAGATTAGTGAATGAGAGATGGTAGGCGCTATCTACACGTGTGATGGCGTGTGAGATGATAAGGACTATGTGACCAGAATATTACTATGCTAAAACGAAAGTGCTGCTCTTGAATGACAAAAGGTCTCTCGCAAGAGCGGTGGGTGTAATCACGGGCCACAATAGTCTCAAAGACCACTTACCTAAGATAGGACTACTCGATGACAATATTTGTAGAGGCTGTGCTGATGAGGCGGAGCGGGAAGACACCCAACACTAGCTCTGTTACTGCCCCAGCCTTTGTCACTTGAGGCTTAGAATACTAGGAAGACGCTTCCGAGACCTTAATGAGATCAACTCACTACCTCTAAAGAATCTTTTCAGGTATCTGAGCTGGACCAAATGGACCGAGGACACAGTAGGAATAGGACACCGCTAGTGAGGAGGGGGACACCTTTCCCCCTATGGGTAACACAGGTCCACAACGACCTAAGTGAGGCAAGAACATATTTCTGTCAGCCCGCCTACCTATTCTAACCTCTATGTACCTTAAAAATGTGTTTTGTGAGTTATCGTACGTGAACTATTTTTTTGTTATTAATTTATAATATAAATTATATTATAAATTTTAACCTCAATAATTAAGTTTGTTTAAGTAAAATTTATTATGTGGAGATTCATTACGTCTGGGTAAAGTCAAGGATTTTTAATATTGCAAAATAATATCGTTTCTGGCAGTCCTAGATAATTTACAAACATGTTAAAACTAATGCTGCACTGCTATTTTTATGCTCGCAACTGTATAACATTGAAAAGTTGCTAGACAAGGCTGGCTAGGAATGTTCTAGACCTAAACAAAGCCAACCCGAGAGTACTATGGAAGCACTTACAGGGCACGAAGCATGCAATTACAACCTTCATAAGAAAGATCTGTAAAGCACGGATATCTGTACACTGTGGCCGGGCTAAGGAAACCATGGAACACCTATCAACGATCTGGCCTAGCCTGGACCCAATCAGAATCAAAACCAAATCAACAAGACGAACGTAACAGGGATCGCCGACAAGGACATCCCATCTAGGAGTATTGTTAAATTTATGAAGGCAGCACTGAGATCCTAGATCCAATCGAGGGGTGCAATAGATCTTTAGGTCGCAGTACAAGTGTTAAGACACTCCCCATTTCATTAATCTGAAATATTCCGATATCTCTTCTTGCTTCTTGTAGACTCAACATCGTAAGAAAAAACTATCTTATGATAATACCTCCGAGCAGTGATCTAAGGGATGTTTTATTGTTAACCCTTTCATGCCCAGTGTACATGAATTTCATCTACTGACAACTCAAAAATTCTGGCGTAATTACAGTAACACTGTAGTAATTTTATTGTAAAACCCGATTTTAGACCATTTAAGTTGGCATCACATGTCTCCTAGTGCAAAAAGAATGTTCGGGATCTTTTAATTCGGTTTGGTAAATCGAAAAAAAATATATTGGACGGAATCCACAGATAAAAGTCTCAACCTTACGACAATGATTCCATGATGTATTTGTTTAAAACAGAAAAGAATACACAACAAATTGAACACTTAATATTTATTCAATTAAAGCATGTTAATATAACACAGCCCCACAAAAACACAGCCACTATATAATAAATATCACATGTGAGAGCAAAGAGGCCGTTCTTTATGTTTTTTTTCATGTGTCTGTTCTCCACGCAACAAATTTGCTACATTGTTTGATTTAGAAATTGCGAGCAGTTCTGCTGTAGATGAACAATCAAAATGTGTATTGTTTAGTTGAGATATTTGGTTTTTACTTAGTTGCATCCATTTTTTAGTATTTTCTACAGTATCTTTGTAATTTGCCTCGCGGATCAGTACTCTCTCTGTTTGGACAGCAGTATGCTGAGGTATTTGGTGTGGATTTGACTTATTGTCACTACTACCAATCGAAATGTATTGTGTTACTCCTTCGTTTATATTCCGTATTAATTTTGCAGTTTCCTTGACTTCGTTGGAAACGTCCTTGAGAGTCTTTTCCCCGTTTATTCGGACAGCAGTATGCACTACTGGTGTTGATGATGGCAAGACCAGTGTGCTAATTTTGTTAATTGATTTTCCGTTATTGCTGTTGTACGTTTGTACTGATGGCTTATTGTTTGGGGCGTCTTTCTTCAAAACATTTCTTTTTTTATCCTCAGTTTTATTCTGTGCACTCGAAATTGTCATATTACTCAGTTTTGCCGACAGTTCTTGTGAGCTGTCTGTTAATTTCTCTGTGCTAGATGCCATTGAGATATTGCCTTTAGTCTTATTATCTTCTGACCGTAATCCACCCATCATGCTATTAGCCTCCCGACATTTGTCGATGATAAATTTAAAATCATTATTTTGACTTAATGTTTCAGGATTTCCAATCATGACAAGAAGGCTTTTGGCCCGCGACAGAATTACATTGAGACGCTATTAAGAGGAAAAAAAAAAATTACAACGGATACGAGATTAAAAAAAATATAAGACCTACCCTTGGATTGTTCAAAAAGCCCAAAGATTTTGTGAACGACCGCACAGTGGATACAATTATTATCTCTTTTTCTTTGCCTTGAAATGTTTCGACAGGGCCGACTTCAATTTGATGCCAGCCCCGTATGTTTATTTCCTCTTGAATGCGGAGGTACTGTTTTTTGTAAGGTGATATAATTCCAATATCTTTTTCGGTAATTTCTCTTTCATTAATTCCGAAGAACATGAGGTCCTTAACGTAATCCATGACCGCGGCTACTTCTCGTTCGTTGCATAAACTAAAGATAAAACAAAAAAAATCACTTAACACTGAATATTGTTTCAAAAAAAGGCTGCTAGCCGCCTTTCTCAATGGAATTTTGAAATTATCGACTCACCTAACAGATTTACAAGAATCCTTTCTGCTATTTCCATACACTGAATGGAATATTATTGGAAAATTCTTGTTTGGTAGCATATGCCATTTCATTGTCCAAAAACTGTCGTCTGTGAATAATTTCAAAACGTTATAATTTCAGATTTTTGAGGAATTAAAAAAAAAAAACATGAACTCACCAATTTTTGCCTTTGGTTGTAGTTCACCATTGTAGTACAGTTGATTGTACAGCCCGACAATTTCGGGATGTGACCGGAAATTCTGTACGAGACGCGTTTGTATCGAACGGTCGTAACTGCCATTCAAGTCCACATCATAGCACCGAAGTTTCAGCAATCTCTCCATTAAAGATATGTTTAGGCCTAGTTTACCGGCCCGTTCGGACCGAAGAATCGGACCTAGTTGTTTGTGATCACCAGACAGGATCAATTTGGTCTTCTTTGAAGACGTCCCGATAAAACCTACCAGAGCCTCTGGTTCGGTGGAAGCAGCACACTCATCAATGAAAATGTGTGTAAAAAAACCTTCACCGATCGCCCCTGACACCAGCCTTCCAACAACAGCAAGAGTACAAACCACAATTCGGTATTGACGAATGATTTTCACACCCGGATAGAAGTGGTCACGATAGAAGTTTGAGCACTCAATCAGCAAATCGTCAATGCTATCGAGTCTGCTTTCATTTGATTTAGCGAAAATACGCAAAATATTCGAATTTGCGGGATCTATATCCATTAGTACTTGACAAAGACGGATAGCCACTTCGTTGCAAGCGGCATTAGAGCCTGATGTAATTAAAATCCGACTGTTCGGCTTAAGCTTCCACAGTTGAAGAACAGCTTCCACAATGGTTGTAGTTTTACCAGTTCCTGGAAAATTAATACAATTAAATAAGATTGTACTGCAAGATAATCTTTTTCATTCAACTCTTTACCAGGTGGTCCAAAAATTATGTAGGGTGCAAATTCAGTCAGTTCGTCAGCGATATTTTTTACAGCCTGCAACTGCTCCGCGTTTTCGGCAATTTGAGGATTGAAGAGTTCCAAACTAAAATGATATGGAGAAATTGAAATTGAGTTATGCAAACGCAGAGAATGGGCCAAAGAATAAACTTACTTCAAAGTAGATACATTTTTGCGCGTATTACTGCATGTCGGATATAAGTAGTCCTTTGTTACGTGGTATCTTAGCAGGCACATAGCTCTATATTGATACCTTAGGCATAGACGAGATGGACGGACTATTATTTTGTATTTCTTAAGTTCGCAAATTACTGATTCTTTATATGTGAAACAAATTTGATTATGGTAAACGCGTTCAATTATTGCAAAGTGTGTTTTAGGATCTGATTTTGATTCATCGATCAATAAAATCTCATCAAGAGGTCCAACGGTCGACTCCAGAGTCGTATTTTTAGGCAGCGTTCGAAACTGAAAGATTAAAGACAGTCGTTTAGTTTTATTTTAATCATAAAATTTCCACAAATCAAATTCTTTTTTTTATTGTGCGGATATGCAGGTTGCCCCTTTATAATAATTTGTATTTGTTGTTGTTGTTCCCTGCATTGTCTTGAAATTCATTCTCTTTAGCATCTTACCTTAACAGAATACTCGGAACCAAACCTCTTGATGCTTGCATTATTTTGCTGGAACGCAGCATAACCTTTCATGCCTTCCAAGTCCTCAATTTGTAACAATGTATTCCACACATAAAAGACATTCTGAGAATTTATACATCTTTGTTCCAAATATGGTCTGCAAAAAAACAATAACAAGTTAGTTTTATAATCAGAACAATGGGGGGTCGCGGGATCAGAACAAATTTTACTTACCCAACCATCACATTTGCTTTGCAAAGAGATTCGTCGTCAAATTTTTTTTTTTGAGCACATATCATTGCAGTCTCAGGATAGAACTCCTTCAGCTTGATTTTAGTTACAAGGACGCTAAAAAAAAGAAATCATAATTTAGCAAAAAAAGATATCGTTTTTGGTTATAAAATACGCACTCATGACAGGGAACCCTCGATGACACAACATTGAAATGTACTGTGGGGAATTCTTCAGTCCTCTGTAAGTAAAATACAATTCAATTTTGAAACGAAGCATAAAATTAATTTGTAATTATCAACCCTTGGTAGGAGAGCTTGATTTATTATTAAAATGTAATTTGTTTGTGTTGCAATAAAGTTAAAATAAAAAAAAATTAATTTATTGATTATTTCTTGCAAAAATCTAAGAGTATTATTATTATTATTATTTATTAACATATGAATTAAAATTTACATGTTAATCTAAAGGTAGGTGCACTATTTTATTTATGTTGTAGGTTGGGGCTTGTAAGTAGAGGAATTGTGACAAGTTCAATGGCCAAGGCCATAAATCCGAGGTATTGTGTATTCGTCCTAAGACCGTCGCCCCTATACTATAAGAATAAAACACATTTTATGGTATTTCTCCAAGAAAATTTCTTTTTTCACCGGAACGGTTTTTAATTGTACATAAGTACATATTAGGTTGTCAAATATCTACCTTCAGCCCTTTGTCTTTTGAATTTTCCGGCTATGTACAAAGCGCTACAGAGCTCGTATCTGGCAATACATCATTTGAAAGGTCTTGACATAACCTGCAAAACGACGCTATGCATGATTAGTTTGGATACGAGCTCTGTAGTGGAAAATTCAAAAGACAAAAAGGCGGAAGGAAGATATTTGACAAAATAATATTATACAGATACATAAGTGATCTCCCTAACTTCAAACATGTTGATGTTCGTTTACATAAGGATCGACAAGGTCATCTTAATTTTTTCATCTTTGCTAATATGACGTCGCTATCTGTGACACAAAAAAGGGGACAACTCTGAAAATAGTTTTCATTGTTCTACTGAATTCTGAAATATTTTCAACCCTTGTACCACTGACCAATAAGAGTTAAGGAAATAAATGTGATGAGTTTATTTGTTCGTGTATCATAAGTGAGGAATATGAAATAACACGAAATTTAAAACTCGCATGCGAACAATTTCGTATGAACGGTTCTCTTAGAGGGAAGAAATGAATTAAAAAATAAAGAAAGAGAATCATTTATGCCACCGGATTTGTGTGCAACAAATTTATGATAAATTCTATGCTATGAAATGGTATCGATAAATAAAAACCAAGAGTAGGTTTGTTGTTGCTGGGATATCATTCCTTCCAAAGTTGAATAATAAACCCTAACAAAAATTTGCAGTGTTTTAATCTGCCGTATCTGCTTTTATAAATTTAAAATTACATTTTTTCAGAATCGTAAACTTTGATTTTGGTACTTTTAGCATCAAGTAAACCACAAGAAACAAATAGAACCAAAAACCAAGATAAAAAGTCAATTATGTTTATATAGTGATAAGAATCTAGTCTTAATTCCCATTTAAATGAATGAAACATATTGCCATAACATTTTATGTTAAATCTACCATCAGGGATTGCGAAATTAGTATTAAAAGGGACATAAATGTTACAGCAGGACAACGATCCGAAGAACACAGCGATAATTGATAAGTAAAGGTTCGTTTCTTGGGCATCTAGACAAATGAATGCTCACCTACTCTATTCAGACTTTAATCTAGATGATAATTTGTGAGAATATTTTGATAGGCGTCCTGTAAAGATAGACGAAAGATTACGAGAAAAATGTTGCTGACGCTGTGTTTTATGGATGAAAGGCATGCAATTCCTGCCGGATTAAGTAAAAACAACACTACGATTCTTAAAAGCTACAGTGATGGACACAAAAATAAATACACTTATTCACTTCCCTATTACATTGGGTGGCGAACCAGAACCTAGCTTTTTCGCTTCCATTCACTTCCACTCACTTTAAAATTCGTACTTTTTCAGCTATCTTAATTACTGCACTAAAAACTTTTTTTTTCGGAAGTACTACAAATGGTACACATAATTCTGGTTTTTGAAATAATACTTAAGCGTGGTACTTTGGGAAAAATTGGTTTTAGAAAAATCGAATTTAGAATTGTGACAAGAAACTAATTACATTTCCATGTACCGTCAGTGAATTTCCTAATTTTTTTTAAACATTTTAAGAAAAACAACTATTATATTTCAATACTTAATCCTTTATTGCATGGCATTCCTTTTTAATAATTCCGCTGATTGAATAATCAATGCTTGTGGGCATAGGAGCAATAAATCGTTAGCATTCCTCTAAATATATCGACTTCCCGTTTGATTCTAAAAGTTCTCAATTGGATTTAGGTCCAGAGACTGAGCAAATCATTAAGAATATTTCAGTTTCAAAACGTGTTTTTATTTTTTTGTCCAGCCAAAGAATGACAAAATGAATTTTTATAATTTTTTTAGCCAAGTTGCTGGTTATGTTGTATATGATTTTCCTGTCTACCACCTACCTACTTCCCAAAAGAAGGGCCGATATTTGGTAGATGATAAAAAGAGGAAAAAATTGCAGTAATGTCTGCAAGAGTAAGTTGGGCAATATAGATCGGTAATAGCAATATTGATCGGCATATTGCTGGCAGTAATTACTTTCAATAATGAAAGCAATGGATTTGACAGTTTACCTTATCAAATATGGCGACAAATTACATCACAAAAGAAAGAAGATTGATTGAAAATGGCAAGCATGTCGGACCTACGGTCAAATTCAATTTCTTCGACAGACTGAATATTATCACACGGACAATGCTGGTGTGTGCCATGTTGACAGCTTACAAATGGAATCGCTTAGCAATGAAATGTCCACTCTTCTTTGAAATCGCCATTGCCACAAAAAATGCCAATGAAGACCCGGCATAAGATATTAGAGTAGTTCTTGTAATATATCTGTAATTGTTTTTTACTAGGCTTATGTGATAATTTTTTTATTTATTTTAGTTAGAGTATAAATCAGCATTTTCAAATGTAAAAACAATTCTAAAATTGGAGCACCAGAACGTTTTTTTGTCTTTGAAATTTCGAAACATGGGTGTAAACTTTCTTCTAGATCTGACTGTATACGTTCCATATTGTCGATTGTCTGCTAGAGCTCCATCGCCTGAGCTTACAGGTCGGCTATCCAAGAAACTATTAAACATGTAAAAGAAAATCGCGTCCCTCTTGTACTGCTTACTGGGTATTAATCATCAATTATAAAATCAAAATTATTATTAATTGTAAACTGGCGATTGATTAAAAAAAGTTAATTACAATTAGTTGATGCAAACTATATTCTAGATTTGGTGCGGGTTTTTGAGGGCGTGTCAAATATTTAGTTTCTTTTTGCTTTTAATAGTAAATTTTAATTTTTAATAATAATTAATAACCAAGCCCATATCATAATTTAGTCAATTATGATTACTTTTAGCAATTAAAATTATAAATTTCAATTGTCGAAAAAAGAATTAGCAATTTAATGTATCAATGCCAATTGATAATTGATTTAATTAATTAGCCATTGAATTTACTAACTAACCATTGAATTAATTAACTTCACTAACCACCAAAATGAATTGTCTAACAATTTAATTGATTTACCAACAATTAAATTAATTATTAATTAAAGTAATTGTTTATTTCAAACAATTTTTGCCAAACACTGGTCGACACACAATCGCCCCGTGTCTCTGTCCGCCGATCTCATAATCGTTCCTTTCTTCCTATCACCACACACAATGACCATCGATTGTTAAAGCCTTTTCTTCCCACAACAAGGAGTGCTTAACTGAGTACCGCCGAGCTGAGGGGAACAATTCTCACAAATAACTCACCTGATCTGTTGGGTCACCTTCCATTATTTTCCGATTGCTCACTCACGTAAAAAAAATAAACAACTTTTTATAAATTGCGGTCTCAAACTTCGACTGCGAGCTACCGACAGCGATCCTAGAAGAAATTAACACCTGCATGGTCTTTGACAGCAAACACAATCGCCCTCTGACCGTCAAATGTTTGAACTCATAGAAAGTACGCAAGGATTTTAGGGCTAATACACATTAGTACACATAAGGACTCTGTGTTTTCGACAGGCAGATGATGCGCGTTCGAACTTGTTCTGATGAATAAGTCAATTAAGAAAAAACGAGAAATAGGAGACGCATATGTTATTGCTGGAAACGTAATTTTAATTGCTGGAGACACGAGCTGCTGAGTAGGTAAACTCTAACACGAACATCACAGGAAGAACGTCGGTAACGTTACATTGTTCAGACGCCCTAGGTATGGATAAACTGTACCCTTGAATCGCAGACAGCAACCATGAACATCCCAAGCTGGAAGATAATCGGGGATTATACTGGCAGCGACCACCAATACATCGTTTCTGACCTCCATGTGAACAGCCTACAACGTCTTAGGGTTTTGTCGACCTAAGTTTCGCAGTTAATTCACAAACGGACACCAGCCTAAAGACGTCTATTGCCTTGGACTAAGAAGGCAATTAAGTAGTAAAGGCCTTTCTTGCACCACCAAAATTTATACAAGACCCTGATCATCCTAGTCCGCAGAGGTTTGGGCACTGTCAAAATCGTTGATTGTTTTGATAGAAATATCCTTCATTTCATCATCGACACTGTTTGCGTAGATGGCGAGACGAAAAGGCGATACCGTAAACTGGGACCGTTAAGGGCCTGATTAGGGCTTAGACGACTTGATCATGTAGAGCGAATGCACATGGAGTCTTCGAATCCATCATAATGTGAAATCGCGGCAGGAGAAGACCCCACCTCCGGATTGTGGCCACCGCGACTGAATAAGAATGTTCCTGCATGGACAGAACAGATACATGGCCAGGTCGCAAGCACCTGTTATACCTTCTTCGAATGCAGTCGGTGGACAGCGGTCATTTGGAAGCAGAGGTATATCCCCTGATAATAATTCCCCAAAAGATGTTATTCAGCAGTTGCCCCTGGACGAAAATCTCAACCCGAATGGTCTTAAGAGCCAAAAAAATAGAATGATTGTGAATTCTCCCACAAATTAAGGAAGATTACAGCCGTATCGACTAAATTTATATAACGTGCAGAACTAATTGAAAGAGACGGTTCTCGTAGAAAGGGGGAAAACAAAACCAGTCTGAAGTAATGCTAAAGCGACCGTAAAGTGGATGGTGTCAAGGAAACGAGGTCAAGATGTGATTTTAGTGAAAGTCTCACACTACTTGGATCTGTTCCTCGTGCGCATTAGCGGTAATCGCACAAAACAAGACTAAGACAGGAGCCATGACTATCACATTAAAAAGTTCCCAATCTAAATTCGCAAAAAAGGAGTTGTAAAACTAAGTGCACTCTAACTCTACAAAGGATTTTAAAATGTATGTAATTTTAAATAATATCTTACCAAAAAGTGATGCTGTTCAACAAAACGAGTTGTCTTGTCGAATTTATATCTATAAACCACAACAATGGGCTGCTCAATTCCGTTTGTAAATAAATGCGAATCAACCGCAAATGAATCAATCCCGACTGTTAAAGAAAAGTAATTAATTATTATCAATTAAAACATTCAATTTATATAATTTTACAAACCTGTTGGCATCTCATATGGAACCTTATTAGACTGAGCGTAATACATCAGACTCGTTTTAACTATGATGATTCTTTCAACAATTATATCCTTCTCCATTGTCTTCATTGTAAAATTGAAGTGATGCGATTGATGGCACAGTTGATAAATTATGGTGAATATGTTTTTCTGGCTGAAAGATAGAAAACAAATCAAATTAAATTAGTCAATCCAAATAGACATGCAAACAAAAGATGCATTTCCATTCCAACCACACGTTTTATACAAAGGATACCAAGTTCAACACTGGATTGCCTTTGGCAGTCTGTGATAGCGAAAGCTTTGCTTGACTACATTGATTGACGTTATATGCACTTACTTTTTATCACACGATGAAAGGTATTCAAAGTCCGTCTCGCAACCATGCATCCTGATGTGGTCATCAAAATGAGAAGGATTTTTAAAATTCTTTTGACATATGTAACACCCCATGCTGCTTAATGCAAAATTTGGTATGATGTTTTGCTTGCAACCACCTTCATAGACCAATGGATACTCTTTAGCATCCGGTAAGACTTCAATCTCCTTTGTATGAATTAGCTTGTCTACGAAAAAAAAAGAAAATCTTAGTTTGATTTATTTGTTTTAAATTTAAAAGTGCCCCATTTTTTCATCAGTCAGTGCCAGACTTAAAAGCGTGGGATAAGGTTAATTAAAAAATATGCTCTCAAATATAATTACCATTTTGTTCTCCTTCGGACGAAAGCAAATCGTTTTCGGTACTTTTAATATTAATGTTCAATCGTAATGCATCGAGCTCGTTGATTTTATCGTTTCGAAAACCGTACAGGGTTTTCATTATGATGCAATAGTACTCCGATCCTCTTGGGGTGTGTCGAAGATATTTGTTTTTATAAAGCAATGTTCCAATCTAAAATATAAACATTAGAAAACACAATAAAGCAATCTTTATCAAAAAATTAAAGCAGCATTTATAAAAGCGATTACATTCATTTCAATTTTCAACCATGCTATGAGCAGAGAGTTGCTTTGTGTGTAAAGTGGAGTGTATACCCTCCCTTTTGATCACACATAATCGAAATGACTGAAATTTATACACTCTGAACAGCAGCACATAACACAAACAAAAACTACTTACATCGCTCGAATAAGTTTCAAATCTACATTGAATTTTTGCTAAGTATTCTTGAAATTCATTTTGCAATCTTGACTTTAAAATTAAGCCACACTTCTGAATCTGCCCTCCATGCAGTAGAGTCAATAAAAAATTACCCACATGACCAGCAGGCAGGACTTTTTCCTTTTGGTTATTATCTCTACAAATCTCACGGATCTTGGGTAGTGAGATTATGTAGGTTTTTGACTTTTTCGGACAATTCAGTAGGAATTTATGTTCTTGAAACAAAGTTCCAATCTGAAAGATTAAAAATTACTGGAGATTTATTGTAAGAAGAACGAGCAACTACGATATGTTGACAGTGTATTCCGATTTGGTGAAGGTAGTTGAAGATCGTGAAATCTTCACGAAGGAGATTTTTTTTGTTTGCATACACTGACGGTGGGGGACATTTAAATTAAAAAATCTCGATAATCGAGAAGAGACCTAATGGTCATACACAACACATAACCATACAGATTAATTAAATTCCATCTGAACAATCACGCTTCGCAAAAGCATGAATGCAACTCTTTATTTTATTCATACAATGCTGAAAATCGACTTAAAATGTGCATGAAGTCTTAAGAAAAGTGATCACATACAGTGATGGACAAAAAAATAAATACAACATACTCTTGCAGACATTACTGCACGTTTTCCTCCTTTTACCATCTACTAAATAGCGACCTGTCTTATGGGTAGAAGGTAGGTGGTAGAAAGAAATATCATACAAAATAAAACCACCAACTTGGCTACCGTTATCGAGAAAAATTATAAAAATCTATTTTATGTCGTTTTTTGGCTGGACAAAAAAATACAAACACGGTTCGAAAGTATTCTTACTAAAAAATAGGAAGAGAAAGAGAGGGTTCACTTATAATGGTGTTGCTATTTTTAAATGATTTGTTCAGTCTCTGGACTTAAATCCAATTGAGAACTTTTAGAAACAACCGTGAGAGTCAATATATTTAAAGGAATGCTAACGATTTATTGCTTCTATGCCTATAAGAACCAGAGGAATTATAGTAGTATAATAGTTGTTGTTTTTTAACAACACTTAATTTGCTGAAGGTAGATTGAAATGTATCTATTTTCTTTTCATAATTTTAAATTCGAATTTTCTACAATTTTGAACAATCTTTCGAAACATATCAAACGTACGCTTAAGTATTATTTAAAAATAACAGAATTATATAATATGTACCATTTCGTCCCCTTTCTGTGATAACATTTTTCATAAAATTGGGTTTTTTATGTAACAATAGTGGTCACCTCTTCCAAAATATGTGGGCAAAAAATTAATGGCTAAATACAACAACAAACATATTTTAAAGTTTATTCTTTTTCCTCGTAACTACATTCCTGTTATTGAGTTTCGACGAAAGCCTCGTAAGTACTGTTTTGTACTGATTTGTAGTTTGTGAGGTGCTTAACACTAACCTGTTTATCGTGCCCTAGCTCGACAATAAAGGTGCAGATTTATGTCCATACTTCTGAGGAGCTAGGCGACTCTGTTGGATTCCTAATAAATGCAGCTCAATCGCTCTACTATGTATAAAGGCTGGTGGTGAAAAAAGAACTACTAACAAACTTAATAAAATACATAATGAAAACGACTACAACTGCCGTGATGGAAGCTATTTTAACCTCCCGCAATTGCACTCCGTTATACAAGCTAAAGCTGTAATGCAATCCATTGCTCTGTAAAGAACGTAAAGCCATATAAATGGGAACCTCGTAGGCATCTAAAGATCCTCAACAAAGCGACATCTGGACACTCAGATGAATAAGTGATCAGATGTTTACCAAATTAAACTTAAACTTTTTCTGCTGCACAGCAGCCATATAAGGCTTTAAAAGGCATACAACTCTAACTATGCTAGCAGAAAACAATAGGGTAAGACTGACATGTTTGTCAGGACATAAAAAGCACGAGGTGGCTTCTATGGATTCAATAATAAAGACTAAACCAACACCTACGAAGCTACGATCATTAGGCAAACTCATCAGTTTTGGAAGAACGAGGATGGCATTAAATGCTCAATGGAATTCCTGGAACCGGGCCACAGTCCTAAGCGAGCGAAACAGACCCGAGAGTGCTGTTACAGGACATGGAGCATGCAACTAGCACCTTCACAGCATTGGTCTCATCAGAAAACTCGAACACTGGTGGCTATAAGACACGTACTGAACAAACCGCGTCGTATTCCAATCAACAAGACGAAGAGTCCAGGATCCCACCTACCAATGTTGTCAAATTTACAGTGCTCAAATCATAGACAAATAAAGGGGTTGCAATAGATTCTTAAGGTCGCCGTACAATTGTCTCAAAGACATATCTCATCTTCTTGAATTTGATTTAAATGCCAACCATTTCATAAGATTTTTTCTTCAGGAATGAGAATATTCAGGTATAAGGAAATTCTTATATTATTTACTATTCACCAGCTTGGCTAGGCTGAAAATTACAGTTTTTACCATTTAAAAGTGTTTCCTATAAAAGCGAAAACCTTGTATCTACTAAGTCTGAATCAAAATTATATGAGAAAGGACCTTGTATCTACCAAAAACCTTTATTACATGAAGGCATTAATATTTAAACTTAAATGCAAACTGTAGATCATTTATCAATGTGAAATACAAGTGAAAAAGACCTAAAGTTTCAGTACTGTAGATACAATGAAATGAGTATACGCCACAGAACTCTCAACAAAGTGCAATATGATGCAAGCAAAACGGCAATGAATAAAAAAAAAAAGAAAATTGAAATATATTTACGAACGTGCACTCACCCCTCCAAATCTTATGCACTTTGTTATCAACTTATCTCAATTTCATTTCATTACTAATTACTAACTTCCTGAATGGCACTCACCAGCGGGCGAAAGAAAGTAAAGACAATATCACACCCATAAAAAAAACAACAATAGCTTTGCTTCTAAACATTCTTTTTGTGCGCTACCGTCGTACTCGCTTAAAAGGGAGATAAGGCTTTATGGGATATAAGGCAAGCCGAAATTTTAAACCTTTTTGCAATATCACATCTGATTCTCTATTTTTTTAAATCTAATGCACAGCTCAATGCAAGACTTTTGGAAAATACGCTTTTACAATTATATTTTACAATTTAAAATGAAAATTTGCTACTGCATATTATATTCAATACGGGGATATCCCCAAATGTTAGCTTATCACGCGATAATTTTTTACTCTTCACTTTTTTTTACGATTTCATTTTCCGCTGCAATTTAACTGAAGTGCCTGTAGCTCATTTGCTCTAGAGCATTTACAACTTTTTACGTCAATAATAAGTTGTTGTTATTATTGCTCATTATTACTCATTAACTAATCGAAAAACACAATCGATTTTCAATGCAAAATTAGACAAACAAGCAAATTGTGACAATATAAGAGAAATATTTTTAATTCTTTGTCAACCCTTCGCTCCTGATTTTAAATACATACATACTCAACCCAACTACACGAATCAGCAACTGAATGTAGTTTAAGTTACACAGAGAAGTTTAAACAATTTAAAATAGATGCAAACATGTTTCTATTTACTTCTACAAGATAACTACCCAAACCGCACAAACTAGAGTAATAGTTAATTATTTTTGTTTCTTTTGTTGTGAGAAGTTGATAAGAAATGCAATTGCTTGCATTGGTATATGTGACAACGTACGTGGCTATTTTGAAAGATATCCACTGGCCGAAATTGACATCGGGTTAAGTTATTTGGGAATTATCAACGCAATGCTTTGCGGGACTGCCATAGCGTTGCTTTTATAAGCTCAACTATAGCTTCGTTCGACGGAAAAAGTATAAAAATTGACAAACAAATAACATTGAAATTGTTGTTTGAAAATTGACAAACAAACAGTCGTCAAGGTTTCAATAAATTGCTATCCTCGTAAATAGCAAGACTTAAAAAGAATTTTTGTACACACATGGTCTACAATATTTTGTTCTCTTATCCTTCAAGTGCAGCCGATATCAACTTTACGAAGACTTTTTTTCCCCTTTTTTTGTTACCTTTGTAAACAACTTGCATTTTTTTTTTAATGAAATTAAATTAAAAAAAAATTTTCTGTTTTTTTTTGTAAATATGTTAGTTATTGTTCGGATTGTTGAATAAAATCAATATCTACCCAAATTCGAATAACTATTTTTTTTTTTATTTAGCATTTTTTCACAAATTTTACACAACCTGCTGTACGGAAACTTTTTTTTACTTTTTGTTGTAGAAGTACACACATGCCACATTAAGACTCTGAAACAAAGAAATCTAGATTCACTGGAAATATCAGTGAGATACGTACAGAATGACTCACATACTACTTCTAATGAAATAAACGAATTTTACTGTCTACAAATCGTAACGAACTAAAAAAACTTAGGTTCACAGCCTCACAATGATAGTGATGTTGATGTCGAAATTAACCTAAAATGCATTTGACACACTAGCTCATCATTTTAACGCACTTTTGTTTGATTTGCTGTTCAAAGCTCTCACACGTATTCACAGACACAAAATGTTATAAAAAACGCTGTCAAATAAAATCAAGAGGCAAGAGAAGAAGTTGGTTATCTGTATTGGCTCATTGGTGATATGAACTAAACTAAACCGGCCAAAATAGTAAATTCAACACGAAAGTCAAGAAATAGTCGGAAAAAAAATGTCTTCTCTAGAAATCCTTGACTCTTTACAAAACTGATTTTCCCAGAAATATCAATTACCCTTAACAAACATTATAAATTACACTTACATTTGATCCGACGAATTGAATATGATAATTGTTCGCCTTAACATATTCAACGAACTTTTTCCGAGCCGTGGTTTTGAGGATAAACCCATTTGGCTGAATGCACGACTCATGATACAACTTTAAAACAAACTCGCCGATGGCTTTTTCCTCTGCAAAAAGAAAAAATCAGAACCTTTTCACAATTAATATTTTAATAAAAATAAAATTTACCGAATTTCACAGGATCGCATAAATTATCCTTTGGATTGGCGGTATTTTTTTGTTTCAATATTTTACCCTTCATATTAAATCTTGTATTTCTTTTGGATTTAAACTAAAACTTTTTGTTTTTGTCGAGCGACACAAACTAACTTTCGGTTGACTTTACAAGTAAAACACGAACTTTTTTTCACAAACTGTTTGATATCACTTTGAATTAACATTAAATGCAAAGGAAACTTGTTAACGGAAAATATCAGACTACCGCACGAATCGAACAACGAACAATGATTAACCGAGAAATTGAAAATTCAAAACAAAATGCTCTCGCTCTGCTTGCTAATCATTTTTTGTTTATCTCTATCTTTCACTCTCTTCTATGCTTCTCTTTTTTACATTAACTTATTAGTTGACGAATGGTAAGCAAAACAAAGCAAATAATTAACAACTGTTTTCCGTTACTTCTCAGGTATACGTAAGTTTATGGCAGATTATTAAGCCGAGCATGGGGATTAGACTCAGCACTGGAAATACCCCCTTAATGACTGGACTTCTTTCTGTTATGGCCTCTTTGGTAGTCTATGACTCTTACAGCCATAAATATATTTCTTTGAAATCCTTAACCCGCGAATTATTTTAAACAAAATTAAGTACTACTGACTTAATCAAAGACAAGACACAAATTATGTTGGAATGAAACAAAACACTTTAATGTCGCCAGATTGCTTGATTTCTGGGTAATGATTTTTATGAGTGGTGGGAGGATCTTCAACTCGAAAGGATTGGGTAGTAAAACATCGAAATTGACCTTTCTAGAGAATCTTGTCGTCTTCTTCCTGCTACATAAAACACGTACAGTCTGCAACAAAAGTATTTACACACCCAGTAGTTTTATAATTTCCTTTGATGATAAGTTATCTTGAAGTTTATGGAAGAAAGAGCGGAAAACCCCTGTTTTAAAATATAAAAGTGGATAAAGCCGGTTAAGAATTACTTAAGTTATTCAGAAAAAAAACTAAAAAATTGTAGTCAAAAAAGATTTGCACACTTTAGGTTTTGAAAGAAATATAATGAAAGTAAATACGTTATAACTCCATGATATATTGTGTAGTCTTTTCGCTTCGATAAAGGTTTGTAATTTTTTTCGGCTTCGAATCGATAAA
The DNA here is from genome assembly GCA_905187475.1 of Syritta pipiens. Taxonomy (NCBI): domain Eukaryota; kingdom Metazoa; phylum Arthropoda; class Insecta; order Diptera; family Syrphidae; genus Syritta; species Syritta pipiens. Next base: position 71,454,865 of record LR994571.1, read on the forward strand.
ATTGAGAAAATTTTTAGGACTCATCTGAAGCCCTTGCTTCAAAAATGCAATCCTTAGGTCAGTTTTGTTTGAAACCTTTTTTTTCCCTTATTTCACAATCAAAGGACTTTTGTAAGGCCTCCGTCTCGTTATTGAAGGGACATTAAAATTGTTGGGGGACAATATATAATACATAACACCCCTTTCGTAAATCTTGTGCAATTTTTCCATTTTTATTGACCTTTTTGTCCTTTTCTGTGTTTAATTCATTTTGATCGATGTACATAAAAAAACACATTTTTTGGATCGCTCATTATCTTAGCTAGAGTGACTACGTCGCTCTCTTTCCCCGAAGGCTCTTCAATTTGTTTAGGCTCATCAGTACATTCTTCGATGACCAAGTCTCTAACTTATTGTATTGACGTGTTGGGTTCATGGAGAGGAGATGATGAATTTCTTCTAACTCTCCTTGAAGCTGAGTTTCGGTTAGTATCTTGAAAATTAAATTAAGTCATCATCTTACAAGTTGAGAAATTCACATTCACAGGGACTACTGTATATTTACATTTCGAAAGCTTCATTCTTCTTACTAAGATATACTAAGTGTCCATGTCTCAGCCCTGTACAACAAAATCGTTCACACATAGCATCTGATCTTATTTTCACTCTAGGTTTTATTTATTTGCTTGTAAACACTCAATTTACAGAACGCTCGCTTGTTCAATTCTGCATTGAATTTCTTTGCAAGGGTTTGCATTACAATTTATTATTGTTTACGATATTTTACGCTCTGTGTTCGTTCTACTTCAGCACTATTTAATTTTAGTTTAACGTTTTCTTGACCTTTGTTGAACGTAGAAAAACGCCTTTCCAAAAGGGCATGGAACTTTTTCCATGCTCTTTTGCATAAACTGCAGCCAAGCAGTAAATGCACGGTCGTTTGAACACTTAAACTGGAGTTAAGATTTTAGCTACAGACAGACTAGTACAAGACATCACTTATCACACAACTGACTCATTTATGGACTACATTTTCCGGGGACTCCCCGTTTTATTGAATGTGTGAACTTGCACTTGGAACCACAAATGGGCCAATACTGGGTTGTTTGTGCTTGGAACTAAGGTATACCTTAATGTGGTTTGATGTTGGCGATAACGTTAAATGAACTCGATTGGTTGTTTGGCTGCGTGTGGTCTTCGAAATGGCTGAAATATGATCTGTGTTATTTTGTTACACATTCTGTCCCTTAATGATAAAATTATTATTATTTTTTTTCTCTTTAATTCATTTTCTATAAACTAAATTAGAAAGATAATGTGCGCTTTTCACTAGAGAAGTTACGAATATTGATTTGGTATATTTGTTGGCCGAATATCCGGCCTAATATTCAAAATTGGGAAACTTGTTTCAGCGCCTCTGGTGGTGCGATTTGAACCTGTTGACCGAGATAAAGATTTCATGGTCTATTACCTGTTAGAAATTTGTATGGAAAGTCGTTGAAAAACAAAATCGTTTTTATTAATTGTATATGAATTGAACAGTAGCAATTGAAAACAAAAATCGATAAAGAACAGGCCAAGCTTTTATATTAGTGTTTCTAAATTGTTCGGAAGTGATTTTTAACATTGTAGACTGAAAATGTACATTAAGCAAGGCAATAACTCCACTTTGCGGATGATAAGTTGTTAGTTTTTTCTTTCGTGAAATGAAATAGACAAGAATAGAATTATTGACTCTTAACCGCATTCGATTTTAATTTGGTCAATAGAAGTAGAATTTGGTCAATAGAAGAAGCAAAAATAATAAAAAACAATACGAAGTTCCGCAATTGAAATCTTATGGAGGTACTCCAATTTCCATGCTGCGGCTCGCGTCTTTTTAGGCTCAAGTCAGTATTAGACTGGACACTTTTCTCTGTTTCACCCTAAATAATAACAAATAAGGAAAAGAACCGTCATCAAACTTAATGGCTCAATGATAAAAGTGCGAATAAACCTCCGCTTTAGCTGACTCGCTGTAAACTGTTAAGCGAACCTCAAATCCCAGACACAAACACGCAGAAGTAAAATAAAACCTAAAATTATTTTTTTTATCAATTTACAGGCGAATGTTTCTATGCCGAATGCTTCTATGCCGAATTTTTACGGGACCTCAAAATTAGTTCGAGTTAGAGGGAGTTTTGAAAAAATTCGAGTTAGTTCGATATTTTTTTTTTTTTTTTAAAAGTCTTTTTTTTGCACTGCAATGTTTATGTCACTAATAGACGTCTGTATGCTACTCTTTTTAAATTAAACTTCCAATACACGCACTAGAAGCAAGAAAGTTTCTTAGATACATAACTATTTTCAGATTAAAAACATATATTTGTCAGCCCAATCAACAACACAATGAATAAGCAGTGCAGTGAATAAGTATCAGTTGTTCATACAGAGGCTCGCGGTTGTGTGCGCGATGCGACTAAAGGTGGCCCTACACGACGACCATGTTCGCTCTCATATTCATTGGTTTCGATATCCGCCATGTAGGGTCATGTTCGGGAGCAAATCCTCACTTTTGTTGTGAATATCATCTGCTCCCTCTTTCTTGCATAGGGAAACAATCATAAGTTCAACCACATGCGCTTTTTTCTCCGACGGGTGTGCCCTACAAAAATTCACACGAAATAAATGTTCGCGAAATGTGTTCATCGTCTACATATGTAATATGTAAGCAATATTATTGTCAGGTTTCATTAAAATCCATCCACTCGTTTTTGCGTGAAAGAGTAACAAACATCCATACAAACATTCAGCTTTATAATATTAATTTGATATTTGATCTCAAATTTTCCATACAAGTTAACTCCGAATATCCGTTACATCTCAACTTTTCACATTGTACGGGGAATTCTAAATTGGGCTTCTTTAAAAAAAAAAATGTCTTTGAAATTATACAGTGGACAACGCATACTCCTAATTCCGGCTCTAGACTAGTGTAAACCACACGAATAGATTCCCAGCATCAAATGCACATTTAGAAGCTTCGGCATGCTAATTGCTCTCAAAAAAAAAAATATGACAAAATGTATTTCCCATTTAGTTAACGAAAATTTCATCGTGTGATGATTCATCGGCAAACGCATGCGCTGAAAAGTTCTTCATCGGCAATATTTAATCTCTCGTTCAGCAAACCAGTTTGCATGGGAATCGGATATCAATGCATACATACTGTTTCTGTTGAAAAGCCGCTGAATTTCGCTGAACATGCGAAAAGTAATAGCAAAGCAAAGAATTAATAAGCAAATCAAGCTTGCAATCAATGGCGTGGAAGCCACCAACGTTGTGGGTAGTTTATCAATTTCGCTTTTGCCAACCACAACGATCAGAAAATAACACTATTCAATAAAAATTAATTTTAATTTATGTGACATGCATAAAACATAGGGTTCCTTAAGCAGAATTACACTAGAAAACAGGAAATAAGCTCCAATTTTCTCTATCACCCATCGAATTTTTGCTAAAACGGATTGTGTTTTATACTAAATTGAATATACTAATTGCATACTAAATAAAACGGAAAGTGGAGATTCAATGGCGAATACATAGAAGTTGTCTTCACAAAAAATCTAAGTGTGGAGACATATTTAAAGGAACAACTGTTAAAAGCATAGAGTACTCTAAACTGCACCTGGAAGAGATGGTTCCATGGATGGAGATGGAAGTTTTTTAACACTACACTGAAAACTGCTCTTCTTTATGCGACACAAGTGTAGGGCCATATGAAATATGAAAACCTGCTGGTATTTTTCGCCAAAAGAATTTTCCATTTACCGTAGAATACACCCAATTTTACAATTGAAACGAAGATTGTTAAAATAACATAAGTGACATTTTTATTTTTTAAAGGAGAGACAAAAAAAAATATTTTTTGTAGAACAAAATATACTGTTGGTGCTGATTTCGCATTCAAATTTAAATGTTTTAGGTATCCAATTACAGTAAACTCTCGATAATTCGAACCTCTATATAATTCATCCTGATAAGCATTCTCACAGTCCCCTAAAAAAACCTCTGTAAATCGAAGAAAACCTGTGCAACCTTGTTTACTTCTATAATTCGATGTCAAATTTACGTCTTTTTCTTTAACAACCGTTAGTTGAAATGCGTGACGAACGTGACGAAAGTGAGCAATATTTTTTTTCTGGAACCTCCGTAATTCGAAAACCTCTGTAATTCTCCCTGTTTTTTCCTGGTCCCGTGAAATTCGAATTATCGAGAGCTTACTGCATATCTTTTTGCTTTTTGCCAACGCAAAGCTCTGCCCATAAGCAATGCAAAAACGTAATATTAAGATTTTCGAAAAATCTGTTAAATGTGTTGTTTTAACAAACATTGTTCAATTATGATTGAGACAGGTTTCTCACCACTGTATATTAAAACCTTAAAGATGCAGGTGGATTATATTCTAAGGGTGTTAAATATGCTTAATGTGCGTCTTCCTATAAAAGCGGCCTTGAATGCCATACACAACAACCCCTCCTGGTTTAGCAGATGGATCGAGCTATCTAAAGAATGCGATTTTGAATTGTATCTACAAACCTGTAATGCTGGATAATTGGAAGAGTTGGAAGATATCCGAATCGCGGATCCGGATAACCGAGTCCGGATAATCGTGCACTGTTTTTTTTTGCAAAAAGTAATGTTTTTGAGAAAAAAATGTTACCCTTCAATTTTTAAGCGCATAAAAATTCAAGTACAATTGTAAGATTGACTATATAGATTTGCGATTTGCACTGATGACAAAATCGCGCAGTGGCCATGTTTTATCTCTGGATTGTTGTGTTGAAATATTCAATCTTAAAAACACAGATTGCGATTACAATGAACTTTTAACGATCATTGAATACATTTACTGTTTGTGAGAAACTTCAGAGTCGATGGAACGAATTTTTGCTGCAGTGAACAAAACTTGGATGTCAGAAACTCGCTTAGACGTGAAAACATTGATGGCAATTCCGACCATCAAGGGAATGTAAGGAAAAAACACAGGAAATTACTTAAAAAGGCTTGTAATTTTGGACTGAATCTTTAAAATTGGAGAATGAAGCTTTTTAAAAAATTACTCTATTTTAAAAAGGCAGTGTTGGACCTCATCCGCCTCTCAATGCATTCACTAAACGAAGCTTGAAAAGATCTCAAATGCCTAACTGTTTTTATATTAAAAACAAATTGTTTGAGGCCAACCAACAACACAATGAATAAGCAGCGCAGTTATTCATACAGAGCCGAACGGTTGTGTGCACAAATAGCCTGTAGCTCATTTGTGGTTGAGTGTAGACGACGATTATGTGGCCCTAGACGACAATTGTGTTCGCCCAACATGATTGTGCTTTGAGAACCGTTGGCGAATAGTTTCGATGTTCTCATGTTTTTTCGGTTCGAAGTTTGCCGTGTAGCTCGCCATGCAAATCCTCATTCTTGCTGTTAACATTCTCTTTTTTCCTTGCATAGGTAAACAATAATAAGGGCAGCCACATGCTCTTTTTTCTCCGACGTGTTTGCACTAAAAAATCAATATGAAATTAAAGGTGTTCGTCGTCCAGTGCCAAATTGAGAGAGATCTCGCAATACAAGTTGCGAGAGGAAATTTTTTGTTTATTTTTTTGCAAAGAAAAAAAAATTCGACCTAGAGGAATTGAAAATAGACCAAGAGTCAAAAAAATGTATTCGAGTTAGAGGGCTTTTTGACTTAGAGGGCGTTCGACTTAGAGGATGGATTTGGTATGGAAAATTGAAGGGATTGCCAAAATATGGCGAAAAAATTCAAGTTAGAGGGCGTTCGGTTTAGAGGGCTTCGATTGTATTGCAATGGCGCGTTCGAATCCAAAGAAAAAAATTCATCAGAGTCAAGTATCTTTTATTTATTACTAAACCTTACACAACTATGTACTTATATAAACAATCCCTGGCCATCTCCTTATTTCCACTGGCCTTGTAAATCAAGTGCATGTTGAATGCAATCACTCGTCGCAGATTCAACACGTTCGCATGCTTCTCCACTGTCTCGTCGCACACCGCCATCGCCTTTTCATAGTAGTGCAAAGCCAGGTGACTCATGCACGCCTGGTGGTAGAGACGTCCAGTGTTGTAGTAAATCTCCTGTTCGGTGGCTTTGCACATCCGCGCCTCGGCGTACTTCTGCATGAAAGAAACCGCCTGTCCTATGGCGCCAGGTTTCCGAAGGACCTTTTTCTGTAGGGAAATTTGACTGAAGACCACCGCCACGCAGAGGTACAAAATCGGCTCGGGATACTCCTTCAGGATTGGCACATAAATATTCAGGGCGTACTTGTAGGAGCAGCAATAGAGATGGTAGTGGGCCAGGAAGATGCGCATGAACGGCGGGCTAGTGGGCCGACACAAAACGCGCCGAAGGAAGCGGTGATAGCGAAGGTCCTCTCCCTTTTGGACGAGGCTAGTGTAGAAATTCCATACGTACAACTTATCCAGGTTCTTGGAGAACATATCTCGGAAGTACGCGAACGAGAATACCGTATCGTTGTTGTAGTAACACGCGAGGATTATAATGCACTCCAGCTCGGCTGTGTAGGGGATGAATCTCTTCGTCGTAACCATCGCAAAGCACAGCTTCTCCATCGTTCCGTACTTTTTTATGTCGAAGCAAGTCTTTACCAGGTCTAAGAACAATTGGTACTCATCCGGGATAGTGAGATCCGAGTTCGTATCTGCGGATTTCTTGTACTCCAGCAACTCATTCTTGTCCTCCTGTTTCAGCAGACGTGTCTCAATGATTGTCTTGACGCCGTCTTCGTTCACGAAACTCGAGCCGTTCGACGCAGCCAGCATCTCCTCACGAGACTTCAGTTTTATGGAGTTCCTGGCAAGCAGGATATACCCTACGTCTACGTATTGCTCGATTTCTCCGACAGTCTTCAGCATGAGGCACCGCTCGTACAACAACCTCGGGTTAATCTTTTCCCCGTCGAGATCTTGTTCTAAGGCTTTGATGGCTTCCCGGTGTCGTCCCTGTTGCTTCAGAAGCGCCGACAGGGTGAATTTCGCGTCGTAGCAGTAAGGAGCCAGTTCCACCACCCTGGAGTAGCTCTCGATGGCCAGATCGAATCGCTGCAGTTCCCTGAGGCACTCGGCATTCCTCAGCCAAACGTACGCCGGCGGATCGGTTTGATCTCCGGACACGACGGGCGCCAGCAGAAGCAGCGCTTCCTCGAACTTTGACTCCTGCATGAGAGCCTCGACGATGTCAATGTACAGATCGACGCGATTCGCAATCGGGATGAACTGGTGGGCGTTTTGAATGAGATATTCCAACAGGTGAAACGCCTTTAGGTGAATCAGGCTAATGCACAGCTTGGCACGGAGATCAGCGACCATTTCATCGGGAATCACGCAGAACATTACCAGCTCCTGCTCGTCCTCCTGGTTCTCGGTTATCAGTTCCAGCTTCGTTTGTTCCTTCAGCACCTGCAGCACTCGTTGGAAGTTTTTGTTTATCATCAGCAACTCCAAGAACAGGTTGGTGTCTTCAGCAGAGAAGAGGTGACGAACAACGCCATACGCTGCCTCCATGGCTTGCAAGGCGTACGCCACTTTCCTATTCGCGTAGAAGTGTCTGGCGACGTTCTTTGCAGTCACCAAGCAGAGCTCGCCTCGCTCGACAGGAACCAGTGGAATCATCTTCAAGTATGTGTACATCGCATTATTGTGCTCGTTCATCAGCTCGAGTAGCTTTGCCTTTCGCAGCCGCAAGTCGTAGTCCTTGTACAGGACCTTGATTGCCTTCGAGTAATAGACCCGTGCTCGAGTGTAATTCTTTTGTTCGATGTACATCTCGGCAATCCGAATCCACTGGTCTCTGTTGTGCGGGTCCAAGTGCGCTGCGATAGTCAGGAAGTTCAAGTACTTCTCCTTGTCGCGGTTCTCGTAGATTTCAGCGAGTGTGAAAAACGGATCTGGCGCCAGTGGATTCTGTCGAATAATTTCCAAGCAAATTTTCTCAGCGATGTCGATTTGACCGCGAGCAAAGCAAAGATTCGCTTCACCCATGAGCCCCAGCAGAGTGGTGTTTAGGACTGGCCGCCTCCGCACTGTGCTCCGCGTTGATTTTCGAATACCGAAACTTGTGGATGGACCCAGATCATCGTCTAAGGATGTATTTGTGGTCTGCTGCGAAGCAAACGCTTGGAAGTTTCTCTCACTCGGCTGGTTCGAGGAGCTCGACGACTCTGGAGGCAGCATATCGTCGTCCTCTTCGGCGTCCAACCGCGTATAGACATCTGGGAAGTCAACTTCACCACAGACAAACTTCTGGATAAGAGTCTCTTCAGTTTCATCACTCGGCGGTGGAGGATTAAATTTTAGAACTTTTTTCTCCGGTGAATCGGGAACAATGTCGATATACTCGAGCGGACGAGTTTCTTCGAATTGTGATAGCTCACTGGCTGGTATTTCCGAGCTATCAAGAACTTCAATAACAAACTCATCAATAATTTGTGTTTCCATTATGGGAGTTTTTATTTATGCAGAGAAAATTAGTAAATAAAACGCATGCTTCGTTTATGTATGTTGCCGAAAAAAGTAAATAAACACCAATTGACCAGGTGTCAAATGAAGTTCGGGTTTCGAGTCTCGATCGAAATCAATGCTGGGTGTGTTCGCTTTATTGTATCCAATGAAAAGAAATGTAATATCAGAAATTATTGCTTGCATTGTGACCACAAGAAAATTTAATTTTACAATTAATTAGTAGTCCAGGATGGGGGAACAGTGCTAAATCGAAAGAGCACGCCAAAAAATTCAGTAATAAAGAAATGAGCTAAAGATTAAAGGCTCTAAACCTTTTGTTGTTTTATTTTACCTATCCTATTTTTGTTTTATTTTACCTACCTATTTTTGTCGAATATTGGTACTCTATCCGGCATCCGGCAGGATAGAAAAAAAGTGGACGGATAGCCGGATAACAGATACTAACCGAATATCCGTTACATCTCTAGTTACATCTCTCAGTCCTTCTCACACTGGGAGAACTGAGGGTAAGTCACTTGCCTTTTGCAGATGACTTAGTTATCCTCACGTCCTTTCAGACGGAACTCCAACGCGCGATAGATAGGTTTGTGGTCATTTGCACCGATGCTGAAGGTTATTGGGGACAAATCTGAGGTTATGGTTATTTCCAGAACGCCTGTTCAATGCACTCTGCATGTTAGTGGAGTCTTATTCAAACAGGTGGAGAAGTTCAAGTATCTCGGGGATTTTTTCACGAGTGATGTGAGGAGCATTACTGAGCTTTCCTGTAGGATTAGTCAAGCTGGATCAATTTTGAAACAGCTTGGAAGATCTGTAATTAGGAAGGCCGAGCTTGGTGTAAAGGCCAAGTTATTTGTTCCAACTCTCACCTATGGTGATGAAATTTGGGTAATGACCAAAAGAATAAGATCGCGAATACATACATGTTGCCGAGATTAGATTTCTTCGTGCTGTTGTAGGTGCAACGGTACGTCGAGAGCTCAATGTTGAGCTTCTCCGAACGGAAAGGTTATACTTCGATGATTTTGTCACGTGGCACGAATGTCCCCATCACGACTTTCGAGGCGCGACTTGAATGCGATCCCGTCAGGAAGGCGACCGCTCGGTAGACCCGGGATCAGATGGCTGGACCAAGTGCAAAAGCTCACCTAGTTACGCTTGGGCATACCTCCTGATGAGTTAGAGTCGGCGGTGGAGAATCAAGTTGCCTGGAGATCTCTTCAGCGTGCATTGCCCCCGCTATCCAGTCAGTGGAAGATACAGCCACAGAAGCTGATGAATATATTAGACCTTTTATTAAAGGTTTGGTCCTCTTCTACTTCTCTCTACATTCCCAACTAAATGCCTTGGATTTTTCCGGTCCCGCGTTGTTGTCCCTGCACTCAATTTGACCGTTACTTAGTACATAATTCACAAATATCTGCCTCTTGAACTTTAGTCCGCAAGGCTAGACTAGACTACAACCTAAGAGTCTTCTTTGCGGTTCACGGAGAAGGAGGTTAGCAAGTAGCAAGACCGGGGCCGTCAACGCTGAAAGGCACTTATGGCCCAGGCAGAAAGAAACACTTATACAATTAGATACGTGATAAGCATGTAAGGAATATATCTACCATCTACAAAACGCTTTGTGATTGGAAACAATACACAGTTCTTCTTAGGATGTTTGTAGCCTTATAAACTTGAAATTGCTTCATTTATTAAGCAGTTTAAATTTGAAAATTAGCAATTTAAATGAAACTCAATCGGGAATTCCCATTGTTTGTTTTTTCTTGACTTTTCATATCTCTCGGTAAGCGTCGTCTCAATTTGCATCTGTTTCTTGTAACATATTTCGACGCAAATCAAGGAACTACTGTGATTGTGAGCTCCTACTGCAAAAACATTTATAATATAGTAGTTATATTCAAAAGAGGTACATTAACAAACTACTAATCTAATCATTACCAAAAGTGAGCTATAAATTAAAACAATTTTAGTTTTCAGAATTGTCTCTAGTTGAGGAACAGTATACGTTCGACAATATTCATTAGATAGGGGCTTAATACAGAAAGGGGACCTAATATTTGTTATGATGGATTATTTTCGTCTGAGTACAGCGTTTTGAGTACCGGCAGAAAACGTTGCGAGAGCATCCAAGCTTACCGGCTTTATCACACCCATCCAGAGCCGGTTTATCAAACATCCCAGCTTTTGTGAAAACCGAAAGTGTATAAAATATATTCAAATTGAGAATCTGCGACCATCATCTCAGCGCTGATTCGATTTCAAGACCAATTATTTGGTGTGTTAATGGAACACGAATGACATTCTATCAGCAGATTTGGTTCACAGGCGGATACTGGCAACGTCCTTTCCTTAGCTGAAAGTGTTAAGAAAAGCAACAGATGTTCTTTTTTTGTTGTTAAATGCGCGTTTATTATCTTTCTATTCTTTTCAATGTTATTTGTTTTTTACAATTTCGTTTTAACAGAAAGTACATATTCTAACTGAGAAGAAAGGCAGTGCACTCGTTGGCTGACATTAAACAAAAGACTCTGGAGGTTGTTGTTTTTCTAGTTTTTTTTTCTACTAAATTGCATTAATTTAACAAAGCTTCCAGTAGTCCGCTCTCAGCATCATGAGCGTACACCATCAGCAATGTTAATAACATAACTTTCATCTTCTGCTTAACATGAGCCAACAATCGAACAAAATACAACTCTCTCTCCCTTTGTAGCACTGTCCTTTCCGGTAACAAAAAAAAGTTTACAATTTACACGCGCTTCAAAACAAAAAAAAAACTCTTTTCGTTTTGTTTCCTTTTCTCTCTCTCTCGTTCTCTCTCTTTTTTCTGGGTTTTTCTCCTTAATTTGTGGTTTGTTTTTTTTTTACAATTTTTTTTTGTTTGTTTTATTTTCTTTTTGCTTAATATAATAGAGAAAAAATCTTTCAATTTGTTGTTGTTGTTTATAAATACCGTTTTTTTATACATGTACATATATAATAAATCTTATCACAAAAGAAATTAATTAATAATTATTTTATATAAAAAAAAAAACAATGAAAACGTAGGACTTAGTTTTTTTTCTCTTTTGCTTTCGCTTTGTATGTTTTGTTTTTTTCTTTTTTTTGTTGTTCGTTCTAAGATGTTTCTTCTTATTTTTTTTTTTTCATTAACAAATTTGCATGTTTTCTTTTTGTTATTTGACTTTTTACAAAATTAAACTACGAATGAAAGAAAATAAAAAGGACGAAAAAAAAGTTGGACAAAAAAATTAATTAAAGATAAAAAGTTTTACACAGTATATATCTAATCTTTCTCTGGTTGTGTTATTGTTGTTGTTTTTTTTTTTTAAGAAGTACACATACACATTGTTGTAGTTAAGCTAGGCTTTGGAAAGGCTTCTCGATTTGATTCGGGTGTTGAAAGAAAAAGGAAATCGTTTAAGCAAATGAGGAAGAGACGTGAAATTTTGTCGCGTTAAAATTGGTTTCGAAACACAAAACCGGGTCGTCGATCTTCTATTTTTTTGCTGTCGGTTGTTGGTTGTTAAAATGCTCATTCCAAAACAAAAGTATTCTCCAACAATGCCTTGGTAGTTTTTTTCTCTCTTATATACGTATATTTTTGTTTTTTTTTTTTAAGGAAACGTTGTGGTTGGTGGTATGGATTGGATGTTATTTTCTCCTGACAACGTTCTCCTCCTCACTCGATCTCTTCCTTTGGCTCGTGGGATGTTGGTCACGAGAAGAGATTCAAAAGGATGTTGTTCTTTGGAGTGGTGGATGTTACGTTCTTGTTTTCGTTTCGTGTGAGTGTGTGTGTGTTGTTTTATTTTCATGTTTTTTTTTTCTTTTTTTTGTGGCTATCGTTGGTGATGATGAAGGCATGATTTTGTTGTGTCTCGATGAAAAAAAAAAATATTTTTCTTTTGGAATCGGATACAGTAAATGGGCCATTTTTTTTTTTCTTTTTTGTTTTTGTATTTGATCCTTAGTTATATATATATATATTTGTTTTTTTTTAATAATTTTCAAAACTAAATTATTATCAATAATAGTATTTGTATTATTAATATGCGGGGATGTTGAAATTGGGCTATTTATTTTGTGTACAGGTAAATAGCCACAATAAGTCCGTACAGACCCAACACTTCAGCGAAGATAAGGATCAAAATCATGCCGACGAACAAACGCGGCTGTTGTGCTGTACCTCTGACACCGGCATCACCAACAATACCGATCGCAAAACCAGCTGCTAGACCAGAAAAGCCGACAGCTAAACCGGCACCCAGATGAATGAAACCCCTAAAAGTGACAAAAAAAAAAGAAAAGAAAAAGAATGATTAGCTTTACATATTCTCTTAAACCGAAGATTGTGTGAGTTAGAGGAAAAAGGACGACGACTCTTACTTGTACAGGGTGTATTTGGATGGTTCGTCCAAAGCACCAGCAATGAGGACCGCAACGACCAGACCGTAAATGGCAATGATACCCGCCATGACAACGGGAATGATCGATTTCATGATCAATTCTGGTCGCATCACCGACATAGCGGCGATACCAGTACCTGATTTGGCTGTACCATAAGCGGCGCCGAGAGCTGCAATTAAAAGAAAAATTATTATTAAATGAAATACAGAAATGTGAAGAAGAGAATCATATTGCGTTGCAAAACAGATCCTTCACTTGGGGTACAATAGATCTCTTAGGCTCCAGTACAAGTGTGACACTCCCCATTTCATCAATCAACCCTCTACTGCACAAGTACCCATATTTGTATTTTATTATTATAACTCGTTACCTTACAATTAAAATTGATAAGCCAAGATTTTTTGGCACAAACTACAAAGGTTTCGGTTTAAAATATTTGTCCTTTGATTTCTTAAATTTAACTACAGAGAACCCTTGATAATGCGAATTTCATGGGTCGACGATTTGAAACTCAAGGGACCAGAAAAAAAAACTTCAAATTACCAAGAGTTTAAAATAACCAAAGTCTTATATAACCAAGATTGATTTATTATTGAAAACATTTGAACAATTATTCACAAATGTTCATTTTAAAAAGCAATCCATAATTAGGGTTTCCTTCCAAAGGAATAAAGAAACACTTGTAGAATCACTTCGGTGGCCGTCGCCTTTACATATTGTGTGTTAGATTGCAAATTATCGAGAAATTTAGACTAACAGATTTTTATATTTTAGAGAGTCGACTGTATATCGTATTATATACTAGGCCTGGACAATCAGGAGTGCTCGTCTTAGGCAAAATGAAGTAAAGTTGCATATGAAGGGCTTAATGATTTTTTTTTTTTAAATATTAGATTTTAGTTGCATTTCGCTCAGGAATACCGTAGTTAAGAATACTCTCTAAACTAAGCTAAGACCAGATAGAGGTTCCAACGCGTATTACCTATATTTGTAGACACATTCAAATCTTCGAAACCCATTTTCTCTACATTTTGCTTTTAGGGCTTATAGTGTTATTGCAATAAGCCTTCATCATATGCGACCGATATGATTTAATGATTTTCTGAGCGAATAACCTCTGTTACTTTCTTTAGAGCTCTACAAACTGACAAAACACATTTATCATATTTTAATCCAAAACATACACCCATCATATCAGGTTTTATAAAACTTCCATTCTTAATATTTACTGAATTTTGTCAAAAAGTTCACCGGGAGTCGTTGACAACGATCCAAAAACAAAACGAGTTCACACTTCGCATTACACAAGCAAAAAATATATTTAAATCCGAAAATCGTGTTGAACTGATACAAAGAGTTAGCGTCTTCACAACGACAATCCAAATGTGTTTGTTCAGCGAATTTGCACACATGCCTTTGCAAAAACAGAACTGGTTTTCGATTGGAAGTCCCCCTTTTAAGAGCTTTATAATGCAAAAGCTGTTTAAAGTGAAGAGGGTCGAATGAAGCAAACGTGAGTCTGTCTTTGACAGGAATCCACAATACTGCTGCACTGAGACGTTCTATGCAACGCTGTTTTGTTTTTTTTTTTTTTTAGAGGAGAATAGTAACACCTGGGCTATTTTAGTTGTCTCATACCAACAAGACACAATTTGGAGTGTGTGCTGTGACGTGAATATGGCAAAAAGACTTTATATCATTTCATACAACCTTTGATATCTAATCCAGACAACAACAGCCATCCTCTGTTGGCTTGAAAACAGTTTTGATGCGAGTCAAGTGCCTGTAGTGCTAGCGAATTGTTGAAATTCTTCTTTGCAAATGTGTGAAGTGGCACTTTGTGGCTGAAGTTCATGGAAGAAGTACCGAATGGTTCCTTACACACATCCCCATCACCATACAAAGCAATGCGAAAGGATGTGCTCATGGAAATCCACCGAGAGGGAGGGTTTCCGTCGTATAAAGGCATGAGTGATGCGATACGCCAGAGAGGCAAATTGATCCATCAACCCCATTTTACCCCCAACTTACAGGTAATAAGTTATGAATAATGTGACCTTGTTACAAAGGATGCTTTAATGCCATGAGGAACTAATCTACTGTAAATAAGACAAAGCAAAATTATGGAACTTTGGATGTGCCTTTCTATTCCAACGAGTTCTTATCATGTCCGTGCATTTTAACACAAAACTTCAATTATTTGCTACGCAAATTCGTAAATCGAATCAATCACATTACACCCTCTCTCATCGTCAAGGCCCTTATCACATGGCGATGAGTAACTTTCAACAACTTCGTTTTAACCAGTAACCAATTAGTGTGACGTCAATTAGCCGTCGTGTTTCCACTTCAGTTCTCTGCATTGAACAGTAAAATACCTCTCTCTACCTCTATCAACCTTGCTGGCATCATGTGACTTTATGAGTCTCACATGACGCGAAGCGAGGAAAAAAAAATTACTGACACACAATGCGATCAATTCGCTTGAAAAGAAAAATTAATTTTTATAGTTTCGAGAAGATTTGCATTGAATGGAAACATATGTCCAGATTTTCGGGCATTTTTGAATGCACCAAGTCTCCTCTACATAAATGAAAAATAAATATCCACTTCATTGGAGCGCTTATTTCTAGTCCTTTCTTGTTATCTGAATAAAAAATACGTACACATATTTAATTCTTATCAATCTCGCAGATAAAATGTCATATTTGTGTATGGGGTGCGGTGTAATACATAAGTAACAATTCAATTCGCGAGAGAGTGTGTATTGTGTGCCTCATTCGTCTGGCTATAAACGACCACGAACAAAAAAGAATTATGTGGGCAAACAAAAAAGAAATTTCATGTGAACGTGTGGATGTAGTGTGCATGTAAATCCAACAGTCGCTATTAATCTCGACACTTTTGTACACGTCAAAACCCCACTAAACACACATTTCTAAAAATTCTCTAAAAAAAGTTTAATTTAGACTCGATTCAAAAAGTTAAAACAAATCGCAAGCATAAAATTAAGTAATACTCAGGAATACAATTGAATTTTATATTGTGAATCGTTCATTTTGTCAACAATGAACGGCCAGATATGTGTCTCTGTCCCTTACTGTGCCACTTTCTTCGCAAAGAAAATACACACGATGATAGATGATTAATAAATAAGAAGAAGGGAAAGGCAATAATAAGTTTGTTTTATGCACTTATGTGTGTAGTTAGCATCTTTACTTATTGTGTAATTTATAATTTGCAACAACAGCACATATGTTTGAGAGACGGAACTTGAGAATTTCTCGAGAATACGTAATGTATTTTTTTGAACGAAGAAAAATATTTAAGTAGTAAATCTTTAGTAATTAAATCAAAAAACTTTTTTTTTTTTTTTCATTTGATGTTGCTAACTCACAGACATTTGCGCGTGATTGGGGATATTACTAGAAACATTATTACGCTTGGGTGGAAAAGATTACAATCGCACTCATCGAGTGGTGATTATATGTTATTGGCCACTTGTTGCGTTTTCACAATAGCAGGGGTGACCTAAGCTATATGCAAAATTATCGTCAAAAAAATTTGAAAGCAAAACAAAGCAGTTTAATTTTTCAGTGACACATTATCTGTGATTCAGACAGGGGATTAAAATAATCTAAACCGCTTGATGTATATCATTCATGGAGTTCAGTGGAGTCGGCCAATGTACAATTGATTTTGGCACATAGTCTTGCAGTACTCTTAGGCACATAATAAACGTTCGGCTTGTGATTAAGAATGTTTATTCTTAAGAAGCTGTTAAGTAAGGAGAAACAATTAAGTCTTATATTTTATCTCCGGTGCCGTATCTCGTTGTTTGCTTCTGTTCCAATGACACAATCTCAGTTGACCTTATTCACAAAAAAACAAAAAATTGTTTGTAATGAAGTTTAAGTGGGCTTAAAAATCGTAGAGCACTTCTACTCTTCATCTTATCATCCTGTCAGCGTTGAGTTCCTACCGTAGATGGATGATTCTTGGTCCCACCTTATAAAATAGAACGCTTGGAAGTTCTTACTGAAATTTATCTGTGCTATAGTTCATGACCTCTCAAAATGTGAAATGCCAATGAACACAAAAACAAATTGACAAGGATTCGCGTAGAATTGTTACAGTGTACACGATTTAATTGAGCAACAGAAATAGGACTTTTCGTTGAACATCTTATGCTTTCGGGAAAACCTTTTAACGACCCGACTAAATGTTAAGGTTCGTCAACCGATGTACGAAATCGATTTTAACTGGAGTATCCTACAGGCACACACACAAGCCACACTGCAGTCAACGCCCTTCAAAAAAGAAGCTTCAAAAAAAAAAGGCTGCAGCTTCCGAGTCGTAGTCAAAAAACAAAATTCAATCTTTCATGCATATGCATGAGCGAAAAGCTTACGTTACACAACAAAACAATCGCTTCGGGAAATTCCAATATGGCAAAAGTTTATTGCCTCAATTGTTGTGAGTGCATGTCTTGCGAACAATTGTATTCTTATTTAGGTACTGTTAGAGTGAGATGAAACGAAAGGACATGGAAAAAGTGCGCTTGAGCTTCTAAACAACCATTCATTAGCTCTAGAACGGTTATAACATCTGGTTGTACATACACTGAAAATAATTATAAAGTGATTCAGTGGGAAGACTTGAGTTAACCTTCGTTCCAATACCGAATCGTACCGTTTTAGAATTACTCACGGATGTTTTGAAGGTGAATGGAATTAAAAAATGTAAACATGACGATTTTGGATTCTGTGTGTCGTTTTTATGACGACAAATGTTGAAAAGTGGAGGAGCCTAGACTTAAAATTGTTTACACAGCAACTTCTTCTTTAATATAGTTGAATGTTTGATAAACAAATCTTAGAATGCTTTCATTTGCCGTTTGGATGCGGATTTTAGCGCACATCAGTCGTGTAAAGATACTAGACAGGTGTTGGCTCCCGGACACACCTTCATTTATACTAGAATAAGGAAAATATTTACAGAAAACAGCAAAGGAAGCAGCATGTACTACAAAAATACATGTAAAATCTTAAGTCAATCATCAGGAGTTTGAAATCAATTTAGTGTCACGTCCTTGCGTGATGTCCTCATACTAGTGCCCGTCCGGACTCCGAATGGGTTTTTACCCTCGACACATTGTCTGACCAAACTACATACCTTCGGGGGCTAATTAAATTCACTACAAAAACTAAAGGGCTGCAGAAAAAAATATTTTCACTTTTCAAGTAAAAACTAAATATTGAAAGAAATCCTATTAACCAAACTATTCATGTCCACAACTATCAAAATAATTTCTGATTAAAATAAGTCGCGTGCCATTGTCTGAACTGCCTTGCCGTAGACAATTTTTATGAGATTCTGAGCATTCTCATATGTTTACACTTTAACCTGTAGGAAACAAGTAGATTCGAAGTTTTTATAGATTGCATTTCAAGTCAGATCAAACAAACCAAGACTTAATGTACAATGAAGTAATTCGTACGTAAAATAAATATAAAAAAAAAAAAATGTGTCGAAAATTGTCAGCTGACCATATGCGGAAGTACTGAAGCTATAATCTTTGCGCTAATTTGGAAAATTTTTGAGTGTGGACGTGACTCTTCATCTCTTTCTGTGCTAAGCGTGAATCTAGGCAATCGAAATTAAGTAACGTCGTAGTGAGCCGTCAAGTATTTAAATCTACATCCATACATAAATCTCATAATACAGATAATGTACCTTGCATGGGTCTTAAAACTAGTAAAATAAAAACATTAGGAAATGCTCTTCATAGCGTTGCTAAGTTCTCAATATATTTTTTCTTAAAGACTAAGCTAAGTAAGTAATTAGGTAATTAGGTTGATGAAGTTGTTGAGGTGAGTAACCACGAAAAAAAAGTTTGGATTGGTGGCAAGGAAAACCCCAACTAACCAAACAAATGATACCTTCGTTGTGTATTAGTTAGCTTAAGTAATTCTAAATTTTGTGATGCTGGCTATACTATTTGATTAAATGCCAAGATTTGGTTTTGGGACACCTCAAGCGCACAATGCGTGGTTAGTTAAACAATAAATCATCCGCATAGAGAAAAAGTTCTGCGAGAGGCAGAAAGCAATGCCAAATATGAATATGTAGGAAAATATTCTTTTGAAATCATCGACTGTTAATTGTATTCTCCTCACGGAAACCCTTCTGAAAAGTATTTGCCATGAGATGTGGGTTTAGTAATCGATGACCTCTTTTGGGCCGGAAAAAACTCGTGACTCTTGCTTCTGTTTGATGTTCCATATAAATAAATCAAAAAAATAAGTGTTCACTTTTTTCTTTTGATCTTCGTTGCCTTAAGTCACAGCCGCATATAATCCAAAAGTCAAACATCGAATGTCTTTAGGTTGCCGGGCGGATAAAAGCAGTTCCCAATCTGCAACATTGACCAATGAATACAACCCAAAAAAAGTAAACTAATTGATTTAATTCACAACTGACTAAATCACGTGCATTTTTCAGACCAATTTCATGAGACTGTCTGTTGCTATTCGCGAGCACCTTACGTGAATTTCAATTATCATTTCAATGAAATGAAAAGCACAAAACAATTATGCAACTCCCCCGCACTCATGTGTATCCATGGCTTCATACGAAACACATAAATCTTTTAAGATCACCAGTGGACTTATTCTGCTTTGCCCATTCATTAAAGTTTACATAAAAGCATGTGACAATTCATTATCAGTTGTCAAATCGTCTCCACATAAGGTGTCACACGCAATCTTATCGAGCTTAAAAATAGTCCTCCGCTCACCAATCGACAGTAAATATGTTAATTGACTTCTTATGGAATGTGGTGAACAAAATAAATAAAGCTACTAGCACACATGTACGAAAGTATAGATCTAATCAATTAAAGTTCATTTAACATTTTAACCAAACCACTCAAAAAATCATGAGGTCTCCTCCACCCGAGTGTCACCTGAGTGGAGCAATTCTTCTAAAGCATGTGACGTACGGTTTTCCTAAGTTAGCGTGCGAGTTGTTGTTATCAAAAAAATTAGATTACTTTTTTCCCATCTCCACCAACACAGCAAATAGAAATTTCTTATCTTTACTGTCATGTGAATTATTAGACGCGCGAGAGGCGCAGGTGAGCAACTCAACAACCACTGTTGAACCCCGTGAGCATGTGTGATCCTATGATTCAATTGACTAACGTGGATCCAAGTCACACGCCTAAAATGAATGAAAAATGAAACAACAAATTAAAGACCCTTGAATGGAGAAAAAAAACCTGAAAATTGACATTGAAATATCACCATGAAAATAAAATTGTTTTACGGACTTGGACTTGGTTCGGTTTTTTATTTTTTTTCCACCGACTTACATTGCATTGGAAGAATATCAAACTTTTTCCAGTCTCCATTTCCATTTTGTTCCTCGTGTGTTTTATCACGAACGTCACGTGATAAGTGAAAATGTTGTACACGTTGAATTTGCTCCATATACAGGAGGAGAGTGAATAAAACTCAAACTCAAACCCAACCCCCGACCCTACAACGAGTCGATTTTTTTCCCTTTTTTCTCCTTTTCTTTTTTCATTCATCTTATCCCTACACAAAGTGTGTCTCTATACTCCTTTTCATTGCCCTACTGTGTAAAAAATTGTCTGTGTGTGAAATAACCAATGAATGGGCGTATGCGCAAAAGTTGATTAAAACAAAAAACAACCTATTGACGGAAAGTTTTTTTCTTTTCCTCTTTTTCCTACGCTGTGTGTGAAGGAAGAAGTGTTTCTTTTTATTTCTATGAAATTGCCAATGCATTGCACTTTTCTGATTGTTCTTCCATCGAGTATCTGGTTTGATGACATTTCCAGCGAATGACACATCAATTTCATTCCCTCTGTCACAAGGGTGGGGAAGAACCAACCGCACACAGTGAATTCCGATACAAGGATGTAAAAAGCACCAGATGAATAGATACAGAAAAGTAGAAAACAACAAAAAATGTTACGTACTATATAGCAATGTGGAAAGGAAGAAATCCTTGGACCATAAATCGATACGAGAGGGGAGCAAGTTTGTTGAAATGCTGAAATGTCAACCAACAACGACAAACAAATGGAAATTTCTGTTCACATTTCTGCTTCAAGTGCAACACACACATTCTCGCACCTAATTTTGGATCAGGATTATGATTCCTTAAGACAATTTACGCTCTCGATTATCAGTATCAGGAAATGAAAAGGAAGAAAAAAGAAATTTCGAATTGAAAAAAATCGTCTTGAGAATCGCAATAGAGGCGATTCTGCGTCTTGTCATCCTCATATACACACTTATACATAAGTACGTGCCTACGTATATACACCTACCACTTGTACATGCAATTTTCTTTCAACGTTTTCCTATCCCACAAATTGGAAGAATAAGAAAACGAAAATTTATTTTCATCCATCTTACTGGGATTTTTGTGAGGGTCTCCTATTTGCAACCTGCTCTCATATTTTATCTAAATGATACTTTTTTTGGATAAAATTTCTTACCGCTGAAAATGATTGCAGAGGCGGCTCCCATGACACCGAAGAAGGGTCCGTAAATAGGGTTATCTGATGTTGTATCTGCCATTTTTGATTTGTGTGTAGTGTAGTTAGATTTTTTTCAGAAGATGAATTTGCGGGGCTTTTGTGGCTGGTTTTGGTTGGTGTTGGTTGTTGATGATAAATTTATTTTTTCCTGAAAATTCTTTCGATTATTTTTTTCGGAAAAAATATATTTTTTTGGTCTTCTTCTATTTTCTTTTTTTTGCACAATGCACACACAAATTCACAAATTCAGGAGTATTTACAGGTTGAATTTAACTGCAAATAACTGAACTTATTCCACACACTCACTGAACTAAACTAAAGAGTTTTTTTAAGTGTTTCACTGTCAAAATGTTCGCTGTTTGAACGACAATTTGGTTGTGCGGTCATATGACATGCGGCCAAGTGCTAGTGTATAGAAGGAATTATTTGATTGGTCATTTTGACGGTAATCTGCCAAATGGGACCAATCAGAATTGAGCTTTGAAAATTTTTAGTCTGACGTCTAATTTGTCCGAAAATTCACAATGGAATTGTACCACTTTGATCGAATTGTGTGTTATTGTTGGAGAAATTTATGGAAAATATATGTGATTTTAGCTTGATTCTTGTTAGAATTTAATAAATATCCCCAAATTTATAATTTACAATGGTGTAATTGAGTATGAAAGGCATTAGAATGAAACTTCAGAAAAAATCTACTTTGCAAAGAACTCCGAAACTGGGGCACCTAAGGCTGGCACTACACTTTTTCCACCGAGTATTTTTCGGGATCTAGTTGGAATTTTATTTGAAGAAAGGAAATAAAATTTCGTCTTTTACGAATAATACGAACAAATGAAGTAAATGCTCTAAAATTGAAAGTTATATACCAACGAGGATTTTGCTAAAATTTTTAACATAATTTTTGAAACAGTAATTTTTCTATATAAATTTGAAGGGCGGTGTTTCAGGCGCCGAGGACTATGAACATTTTATGGCTGTGTATTCTTCTATAGATTTGCGAATTCGCAAAGATTTTTGACTACGATTATGTCTTTTATGGTGAAGTAAATTATTTGCTTAAATTTTCTGACTGCGGTTATGTTTTTTGTTGTTAATTAAAATATTACCCGGGCTGTTATCAATTAGTTATCATCCGACTGCTTCAAGGCTTCCGCAGTATGAACCTATGAAAGCAAATTATCAGGGCCATTGGTCAATATTAAAGAAAATTTCACCTACCTAAGGTATGACACAAGTTTTTCGGCTTTTTGGGAGAAATACGTAACGTGGACTGGCGATCGACTAAGAAATGTATGAAAATGATGGCAGCTATTTGGATTGTAATAGAAAAATAAAGATACAACTTTCACTCTCACTAGCCAAATTCCGTTTTGTTACTTTCGGATGCCTTTCCTTTTAGAAGTATTTGCAAAAAAAAAGTTCTTTAAATAAGTCTTAAACCTTTACCGAGCCCTTTGCTGTTGTAGTTTTATTCAACACATCTTAATTTGTAAAATTTAAAGTAGTTTTCAATAAATTAATAAGGTCTTAATTAAAATTTCAAGCCGCGCATCAGTATCAAAGTTGATTTCTTTCTTTTTCAGCTTATAGTGCCTTTTCATTTGATGCTGCCCCATTTGATTTGAAAGTGGCTTAGCGCTGTTCATTTTCTTCTGCTTCAATTGAATAACTCGACTAGATTGCCGTTAGAATATGACTGCTGCTGTTAACGATTTCGAGAAGACCCAGCGTAAATCTGACCTTTATTATCTTGACCTTAAGGAACGTCCGTTCTCTTGCCTTCTGATGTTTTTTTCTCCAAAGTAAAACATTAAATATAACAACAAAAAGATCGTGGCTTAAATTCTGATTTAAAAAGACTGCTTGTTGAGTTTTAATCCTTTCAACCCGAAACTGGTCTAGTTAGATGCATTGGGCTGCATTTTCGCATCGGGCCGAAAGAGCTAAAAGAACTTGGAATATGGGTCCTTTAAGTTGTAAAATTCAGTGATGAAGGGCATTGATAGGGCTGCACATAGATGCAGGAAAGACAAAGTACATGGTGGCATCGTCTGTGAGAAATGTTGAAAGTACAGTCAAGGTAGCGGAGCACGATTTTCGTTAAGCTACCTAGGCTCAGTAGTAGTCGCGGATAATAATATGGAAGAAATACGCAGGCGGCTACTTAAAGCCAACAGAACCTACTAGAGTCTTGCAAAGTTTTTCAAATCCAAGAACCTTACCATGAATTCAAACAAGACACTTGTATTACCAGTACTCATATATGAATCCAAGACTTGGGTGCTTAACGAAAGGCACTCGGACCTCTTTGCCGCGTTCGAGAGTAAAGTTTTACGGAGAACTGTTGGCCCCATACGTGGGGAAAGACAATTCCGGAGACGGTACAACCATGAGTTGTATGGAATCTACCTCGAGTAAATATCATAACGAAAATAATGGTCGATAGACTCCGGTGGGTTGGGCACCTAGCTTTTATAAGCGAAGAGGACCCTGCTCGGGAAGTCCTTTGTACAATTCATGTTACAAGACAGCGACGCAGACTGCGTCTACGCTGGAAGGAGGCGTAGACCAGGACGCCCGAAGCCTTGGGTTGCCCAACTGGATGGCGTCGGCAAGCGATCGGGATAGGTGGAAGTGCTGGCTGCAGCGGGCCCGGACCAGACACCGGTTGTTGCACCGATGATGATGGCTATGGAGGGCATTGCTACAAATCTCGGTATTAATAAGATAAACCTGAACCTCATCGTAAAACATTTTTTATCTCTTAAGTCCAATTGCCTTTTGATTTTCATATGTTCGAGGAAGTTTCGTCTTGGTTTGGATTTCTTTCTCGCCAGTCTATTTCTTCATTTTTAAAGTATTTATTATTAATTATTGAATTTTATAGAAAAAAAAGAGAAATCTTTGCTATACAACTAGAATTTTGGCTTCCTGCTCCACTAACTACAAAGAAACCTAAAAGCTAAAGATTTCAATGTTAACAGCACACAAAAATTCTCTAAAGAGAGGCACAATACATTGTTTTATGTAACCTTAAACCACGTGTCATAGCGTGCATTTAATTTTTACTTTCTTCTATTCAGTCGCTTATGCAAGACTCTCATTTTACCGCCAAGAATCAATTCATGTTTCATGACCGACAGTTCCAATTAAAGTCAATGCCCGCATACTTCGTTGTACACAACAAAGAAACATTCATATCGAGGTTTAATGATCCTAAGTGCATTTTAAGAACTTTTAGTCACGCTGATTCATTACAATGGGTGTTTGATTTTCTAAAGTAATTCATTCACAACGTTGAAGAAGAGAATACTATTCATTAATATTTATTTGTAGTATTTGTATATAAGAAGGTTAGTTAAGATTTTGTCTGTTCAGTATTGATGGAACAGTGACACTCCCACTGTTTCGTACAAGTGGCTCAGTGATCCTCGTCCTCCAATTCTCCTCTTTTCTCATCGGCATACTGGTAGTCACACATCTCAATGGAGACAGACGCGTGATCAACAGAAACCGAACGTCCTATCGGAACACTTTCAACTTCTATTGAATCCACTCATCATCATCTTCGACGGAAGGCATTAAAACGAAGTTTTAGTTGCAGCCAACAGTCTCGATTTTACTCTTGTCTCTACGAACGTCTTATTGAAACCACATCATCTGCTCCTCTCAAAAATAAAATTTACGACTTCTATTTACCTGAAGAACAGACCGGGGGATACCAGGGCCCACGTTGGAAAAAAAATGTATGACTTATTAGACTTAAAACGTGTCCTATTTATCTGCAGAACAGTTCGCGGTGGACCACGGCCTCCGCCACGTAGAAAAAAATTTACGACTTATTGGACTTAAAACAACTTCCAACACGTCTATTGAGAGTCTATCTTAAACCACATTATCAATTCTATTTAAAGTAAACATTTAATGCGAAACACTTAAGAATTTAGATAAACAACTAATTTAAAAATTAAATAAATCTAATGTTTCTGTAGTGCCTTAGTCAGTAACTCATTCATGTTATTTAACAGCGACCTCGGATCATCGGCCAAACCAGCACCGACCAGGGCGTTGGCGAACAGCTGCTTCGTTAGGAGTTCACCCAGCTCTGGGTCGCTTGTTTTCAACTTGTGAAGCTTCTTAATGATGGGGTGCCTACAAACAAAACGATTGATTACTTCAAAACCCAGCAATATCCTTCCACTTACTTTGGATTGATTTCCAGCTGTGGCTGTAGCAAAGCGAATCGATTATCCTCTGGCATTTCATGGCTCTTTGTGCGGATAAAGTGCCTAGCTGCACCCATTTCTTCGACGGTGATTACACAGGGATGCGATTCCAGTCTATTCGTTACTTTTACTTCAGCAACTTTGCCCGCCAGCTTTGACTTGATCCAAGGGATTATGTCATCGATCTCTGAGCGCAGTAGACTGCCTTCTCCTAAGTCAGTGAGGTCGGCCTTGTCTGTGCGCATTTCTTTCTCAGCGGAGACAAGATGCTTGTCGTTGAACATGCCCAGCTGCATGAGGACGACTTCATCATGAGGTTCATAGCAGTAGAGTACCTCTACGTCTTTTTTCTTAAGAGCTTCGAGGTAAGGTGAGGCTTCCGCAAGCGCACGATTTGGTGCACAAAGGTAGTAGATGGATTTCTGATCTCCCACACGTTTGCAATAGTCTGTCAATGAGGTTTTTTCTGTAGATTTAGATGATTCAAATCGAAGTAGTTTCGCTATGTCCTCCCGATCCTTTTGATCCTGACACGTGACAATGCCTTCCTTCAGGAATAGTCCATACTCTTTGTAGAATGCTTCGTAGTCAGCAGGATCTTTGGTAGCACGCTCTTGCAGGAAGCGCAGGACACGAGCTGTGAGGACGATGCTCAGTTTTCTATGAAAGAAATTAAATTATTCATAAGGAACCTGAAGCAGAAGTTTTAGGGTTATGCTACCTGATCAATCCGCTGTTCTGCAGTAGTTCTCGACTCAGATTCAGAGGGATATCCTCAGAGTCAACAACACCTTTTACAAAGCGTAGCCACTTCGGCAGGAGGTTGGCAGTTTTTGATTGGATCAGGATTTTTCTGGAGTACAGCGCAACGCCAATGTCGGCATCGCGAGAGAGCGAAAATAAACCTGGTTTGCTGTCTGGGAAATAGATGAGGGCTCTGATACTCACTGGGACATCCGCCTGAAAACGGCAAAAAAGAAATAGTTTAAAATTACAGGTTTGGGCTTCAGTGCGACTAGTCACACTTCTATCAAGAGTCGTCCGTGGACATTCAGTCGACTCAAATTAACAGCCCCCATCATTTTACCTTGTAGTGCAGGACAAATCTTGGTGCGTCAAAGGTGTTGCCGATAAATCTGTAAAATTCGGTATGCTGCTCCATGGTCACATCCTTGGCATCCATCAGCCACACAGGCTGGATTTCATTTGCCCGCTTTCCATTCAAGAAAATCGGGCTGCCTACGAAGTTGCTGTACTTCTTGATCACAGCCTTAATCCGGTCCTCATCCGCATATTCCCTGCAATCAGCTTTCAGGTGAATAACAATCTTTGTTCCATTTGCAACATTGTCCGCTTTCTGAATCTCATAGGTGCCTGAACCATCACTTGACCACCGGAGTCCCGGTGAATCGACTTTGGATGATTTCGTGAAGACCTCAACTCGATCTGCCACCATAAATGCGGAGTAGAAGCCGACGCCGAACTGGCCAATTATATTCGACGAATTTTGTTCAGCCGATCCCTTCTCTTTGATTTGTTCCAGAAACTTCTTCGATCCCGAACGGGCAATTGTTCCGAGGTTGTTGACGAGTTCCTCTTCTGTCATACCGATTCCAGTATCCTATAAGAAAACCAAACCCAATTAGACTGCACATGACGGTGCAAGAACGAAGGAGTCTACCTGAATGACTAGCTGCATTTCTGGTTTGTTGGTTGCAATGTGGATCTCCAATGCACGATCCTGATTAATGTAGTTCTTTTCATTCTCACCCGCTGTGTGAATAGTGTACCGGAACTTCTCCAAGGCATCGCTTGCATTCGAGATCAACTCTCTAACGAAAACCTCGTTTTCAGAGTACAAAGATCGGGCGACAATGTCCAAAAGCATGCGAGTCTCAGCTTGGAATTCATGTTTACTGCTTTCGCCAACTGGACTTTCTATGTCACGGATAATCGTGTGCACGTTTCCCTCAGCCTTCGCCGAGCTAAAGTGGCGCGATGGGATGATACCTAAGGAAGATTTGTTCGTAACATAACCTAGTTGCATCATCGCAAACTCACCAGCAGTCCGGCATTGAAGTGATGGTGCAAAATGATGTGAATGACTTTTTAAATATAACGTACGAGCGGCGCCGTGCCGTAGGTAGTTGGTCCTAACAATGGTAGATAATATTCTATTAGCGAGTGACATCTTTTTGTAAAAATTTGCCTTTTCACATGCACGGCAAAGAAAAAAAAAACACGGCTAATGACTGAAAGTCTTACGTCAAAAAGTCAAAAACAGCAGTGATAAGCCTTCCAATTCTGTTGGAAATGAAATCGAGATAATTTTCTAGAATTCATTAGGAGCAGCAGCAGGGATGTGATATGTTTCCGTATTTTTATTTTATTGATTTTTATTTTCTAATATGAGCTTGCATCATGCTGATAGAATGTTAAGCAAAGGTGATGCAAATTAATTTTAGTAGCTAAATTCAACACAAGACATAATTTCTTATAATTTAATAATTCTTTATCTAATATTGAAATGTTGTAGCTGCAAAATTGTGATAATGCTTCTGCTTGTTGTCAGATTTTTTATGGGAAAATTAACATCACCAAGAGGTCAGAAACAAAGATATCGTAGAGTGGAGCTGAAGTACAACACAGCTCTGGATTGGTATACGTATGGTCTATCTGCCTTTAAAAACGAATAGTGTGCTAAAGGATGGATTTGCTTCACTTCGATTTGCGTCATTTCATTTTAAAACTTGTGGTTTAGAAGCTGCATCAGTTTTACTTTCGTTTGCGTCGCTCCAAAGTCAACAATACATGGATATTATGAAATTAACATATAAACATGTAAATATAAGAATTATCAAACTACAATAAATGTAATGAATGAATGAACATATATGGGAATCATTAATTCAACCTGAGGAATGCTTTGAATGCGATTCCGTCAGGAAGGCGACTGAAGACCCAGGCTGAGATGGTTGAACCAAGTCCAAAGGCTCGCCTGGTTACACTTGGGCATACCTCCTGATGAGTTAGAGTCGGCAGCGGATGATCGAGTTGGAGATCTCTTCAGAACTAGACTATTTCATCTGTCTGACCTCATTGAAGCAAATCTACATATGCGCCATTTTCGGAGACTTTCTTTTTGTTTTTAAGGCTAGAGATTTGAAATGTTTTTCGTAGCGATTCAGTACTCAATTTCTCAAAGATTAGCAACTCAACGAATTTCTTTAAGTCAAGATCTGAATTATGGTCAAGATTTAATAGTGGTCAATGTAAACCTTTCATTATTGGACACACACTCTGAAAGTCTATTGCGAATAAAATATAATAAAGTTGAACGTAACTTTTCACTTTAACTGCTGTCTTTGTTTTCATTTCCTTCAAATTTTGTCATTAAATTTGAATGTTAATGATAATTTTGTTATTTTAAATTCTATCAATTTGAATTTACAACTCGAGAGTTTATCAACTACAGATATTCTCAACTTACGGAAATGGCAGAAGTTAAATGAGAAAAACCCGGAATTTTGATTTATTTCTGTTTGTTCATATCTATCTAAATTAAGTTTATCCATACATCTGACATAATTAAATAAAGTACTGAAATTGAAAATGTTTATTCAATGTCTTTATTATTATTCATTTGTTGTCCACGTTGCTGTTGGAATTGTTGAATTGGTCGTAAAGTAGCTTCGAAACAAATACGATAAATGTTCATTTCATATCGAATGTTAGAATTGTATTTTCTAATAGAATGTTCTGCCAGTTTTTTGTACTTTCTTCGTTTTTTAAAGGATTTATTTGGAAGTCATGTTTCACCGACGATTTTCCAATAGTACCATCAAAAGTTTTTTTTTAATTTTGAAGGATTCACTCGTTCCTAATAACAATCGGCAAGTGCATCTTGGCTCGATTTCTATTTGCTTCTGTTGGTTTAAAATTGTTAGTACGGTCGTTAAGAAGGTACTTTAATAATCATTCTTAGAAAACAAATCGACCGGATTAATGGCACACACATCTAGAAGGGAATTAACTTGTTAAGCGGAGCAACGATTGATGAACACCTCCATGCTTTATTTGCCTGCGCTGTTGACGGAGATGGTTTGGGTTGACTGAAAGTAACAACAAGATCGCCAGGAGTAAGGTGTAAAAAGAACATAAAGTCATTACTTGAAGGTTTTACGGATCATTGGGCGATTATAGAACCTTCAGAGTTTCGCATTTTAGTCAAAAAGCAGACATAAATTATCAGAGCACATTTATGTAGTTCATGAAATTTTTCTAAAATTAAAAAATCTTTTAAAATAAAACAAAGATATAAGTAAAATTCAGATCTTAATTTTTTCATCATTTTGTATTTTGAATACGATATTATTTATAATATTTTTATGACAATAAGTTACTAAGACATATTTTTTTTCGTGCTGATCCATTTTGTTTTTTTGTTTATAATAATCATAATCATATTTTGTTAAGCAATGTTATTTCTATATAGTTATTCAATTTGTTTTTTTTTTTATAATTATACAGTTTTTTGATTTGAAATAATTTATTTTTTTGGATATTTTAATGCATTCGAACTAATTATATGTTGGTTCCAAAGATAGAGTAAGTACTAAAAGATACATTTGTACAAAAGCAAAAGAAAAATAAAATTTTTAAAAGAAAAACAAAAGAACGTTTTGGATAAGTCTTGTATATGAAATGTCACTCTGGAGTGTCCACCGTTTTACATGAATTGCTTGTTTTTTGTTTGATGATCACACAGCTGAAGGCAACATTTGTTTTTATATATTTTCAGTTCTATATTTGCTGTTTTGTTATTCTTTTTTTTGTATTCTGCAAAAGTATTTGTTCGCTGTTAGAGAAAATAACTCATTGGGAACAGAAATCAAGTAACAACATTTGATAAATTTTCGTGGTGTTACTAATTTTCTTTTTTTTTTACATTTAATATTGCTTTTTTGTTTTTTTCTTTGTGTTTTGTTTTCTTTTTTTTTATACATACGATTCGTAATACATATAAATTCAGTATAAAATGTTTTTTTCGCTTTTGATTTATTATTTATTTATTTTTGTTTTTCTTTTAAGACCGCTTTACTTACACAATTTTTATTGCACCCAAACATGTTTAGTTAACGTTTTCTATAAAACATGAGGTAGTTAATTAGTTCGAAAATATATTTTTATTTATTTTATTTTCTTGTTTTTAATGAATTTTATTATGATCGTATGGTACATTTACAGTTGTCATAATGGTGGATATGAAACCGGTGTAAAAAAGAAAAAAATAATAAGCAATTGAAAAGAAATTGAGATGAAAGAATTTTGTAAACTGCTTAAACTACTTATACGTTTTACACATAACAATAATAATAATGAAAAAGAAAACATTTTCTAATGCTGAATGCGATTTTTTGATTAATTTTTCTTCAAATTATATTTGTTAAAATTTATTTTACTATTTCTAAGCAACAGCGGTAGGAGCGTATACAAGTTTTGGTGTTTTTTTCTTTTAGTTGTCCACGCATACTGAAAAATTGTGGAGAAATATTGATGAAAGAAGGATCCCTAAGAGGAGAAGTAGTCGTTAAAAGAAGTCTTCGTTTTTGTGGTATCTTCTTTTTTGATATTGTTTGTAAGTAAGAAAAGGCAGCAGTACACGCTGAATATTTCATACTGAAATGAGGTTTTAAATTTGGCCCGAAGGCCTTTAACAGCTCCCATTGCCGTTTTAAATGCTTCAATCTTAACTGACTATGCATTATAACTTATAAAAACGGAACAAATGTTCAGTGGTCAGGGACATACATATAAAAGGACGTTGGCAACTGTCCAGTGCATCTAAAGTGTTGTGCTTGTTGCAAGATGGCGATGTTATTTGCAACCAATGGGAAGGTGGCTGGTTTATATTGGACATTAAAAGTAATATTTATGGCGATAAGCATATCTAAAACAAGGCTTTAATTAGTCTCATTTATGTAAAAAATTTTCGTGCATTTAAATTAGATGCCTAGTTGACTCTCAATTGTGGTTCTGTTTATAGTCGGATTTCCTTGCAAATGCGATATTAATACACATTTCAGCAGAAGATCTTCAACAGAAAGCACCAAGAATTAGAAAGCAACGAAATTCAAGAATAGAACAAAGAGAACAACAAAAGGAATAATAGAATCATAGCGAAACTAACAACCAATAGATTACATCGTACTAATTGATTAACAATTCTTGTAGTTCAATTTCTACATGTACAAGCTTCTTTCCTTTTTCAAGTGTTCAAATTGTAGACAAAGATCCTTGAGAATACGCATTTTGTTGAATGAGCGTTTGGATTTTAATTTACATGCAGGCTGGGCGGTGTAATCTGAAAGCAAGATACTTTTATCAAAAATATCAAAACTATCGTTTGCTGAAACATCCAAAATTACATACCTCGGAGTAAATGTTGACTCGACTGGCGAAAAATAAACCTGGATAAATACCCAAAACAAATGGATTGAGAACACAAAAGATAGTGATCTTTTGATTGCCCTGAGTTGTGAGAATGACGGAACAGGGAATAGTGACTTTGACAAATTAGGTTTGAGGTTTAAAATGCTGATTTGGTTTTTCTACACCATAAACTAATAAAAAATGGATGATATATTGCTTTCAACATTGGGGTATTCGACTTAGGCCGGTATCTCTTTTGAGTTTTGTACTACACCCTGAGGACTGAGTTTTGGGCGATGGTTGAATTTTATAACTAAATCCGTAAACGATTAACAAAGATGTCTTCGATTTTGGTTAAATTGTTCTTTGGTTCTTTGATGGTTAATCTTTCGTTGTTGGATGCTCCTCTTGACTTGTGAGTTCTTAGTAAATAATTTCCACTGGATACTGTAGATTGTATTGTTTTACAAATATCCGGGTTCTAGAATCCATACACGACAGTTGTATTCTTGAAGTAACTTATTTTCCATTACGTCGAATGATGAACGAGGAAACCAATTGCTATAGTGAAATTGGAAAGCAACTGAACAACTGGCCACTTTGAAAAGACGTTGGTGTAGAGAGAATTAACCAAAATGTACTGCCGAGGTGACTTTATGTGGATGGTCTTATCAACCCAGAAGTGTAGCAATCAAAACTTCGAAGTTTGCGTCTCGACCATAATTCTGAAGGCATGACAGAAGGACAGAATCTCCATTTTCAGGACTGTAAGTTAACAACGCCTTTTATTTCGACAGAACGTGTCGTAGTAACACAACAGCCGGAGAAATTATCGACTTGATGTAGAGTTACGGTCCAAGCTCAACGACAGAATAAAAAATACTAGACAAAACTTCAAAATAAAATTTAAGTAAAATCTGCATTTCGTTAATAATTAAGAAACTGTCTTTTTTCTATAAAGGTGAACTGGCGAGACTGCTCCTGAATTTTTCTGACCAATTTGAAAAGACACCGAGTGGTAACAGAATTTAATTCATCTCACCATGGCTAACACCTTTACAAAAAATCGACAACATTTAAATTACTGTTATTTGTAATCTTACCCAGGAAAATATTTAAAAAACAATAAACGATGCATCCCCATATGAATCGAATAGCGAAAGCCCAGATGTAAGCCAAGTCACCGAGAAGCGATATTTTTCCGTCCAACCCGAAAAGGAGCTCTAAAAATTGCCCACTGTGGTTGCTTAAGGACTAAGTGAAATCCCTGTAATGAAATGGAACTTATTAGTGAAGGGATAATAGAAGGAATACACGCCAATTACGAATGTCGATTTTCCAATTTAACTAAAGTAATCGTGGATTTTGGTTTTGCAAATTTATTTGGTAGTACGATCCTCATATCGACAAGCTTATGTAAATTACATTTTAGAGGAGATGTAGTATTCAAACGCTACGAAAATCTAAATTAGTCGGTACTGAAAACATCACAAGAATATATGAATTTTCAAGGGTGGGACACACACAGCATATGATGTAAGAAAGAACAGAGTTTGCTTTTGTTTTTTTTTTCATTTTGCTTTATAAATAAGACGAATTGATCCAACCCCTAGTAAGATTTTAGACAGGAGTTCAATTGCAAACAGAAAACAGTCAGGAAAGCTGCGCGCGAAAGCACCCTGTCAATGTATATGGCCATTGTCAGGCCCATTTGAATGTAGTGCAACATACATTCTGGTAGCAGGCACTGAAAAAAGCCAAGGCCGGATCAAAATTCAGAGATTAGTTAGCCTATATGGGTGCTACCGGCGTGTACCGCAGAGCTTTCATATGGGGACTTGGAACCGAACTCCACCTGCTACCGCTTGACTTCTTCGTGCTCGAGTGGGCATGCCGACGGCTCGAAAATGTAAAATGGAATGGGCGCAGGCATCTACTCCCAATCGTTAGACTGTACGTTAATCAATAAAGCTTACTGATTTTGTAGTGCTTTCCAGGCGGAGATCCTGGCGGTAAGACAATCGGCCAAAACGATATCAATGTTGGCGATTCTACCGGCTAATATCATGATTTTAATTGAGAGCCAGGCGGCCATGAAAGTAATTTCTGCAACGGAAACCAAACCTAGACGGGTTTTGAGCTGTTGCAAAGAGCTTCTGGTTCGAAGCACAAGATTAATCTCTGCTGGGACCCCGGCCGTAGAAAAACATCGTAACAAGTTAACGAGGAGGCGAATGAGGCACCAGCCACGTGTGAAGCGAGCAGGACAATGCGGACAAACTATAATTATGCCAGAACGAAAGTAGTACTCTTGCATAACTAAAGATCTCTGGCCAGGATGGTTGGTGTAATCACAAGTCACAACAGCTTAAAAACCACCGCTTTAGGATTGGACTACTGGGTAACAACCTATGCAGGTGCTGTAGTGATGAAGAGGAGTGGGAAGACACCCAGTATTATCTTTGTCACTGCCCCAGAGTGTGTCACCGGTTCAGAACTCTCTGAAAAAATTCCAAGACCTTTCTGCATTCACTCTACCTTTAAAGTTTTCAAGTACTTGAGCAAGACAATATAGACGAATCGTGCCGCTATGGAATAGGGGATTGGACCACAATCTTCCTTCTGAGTAACATAAGAACCTAAGTAAGGCAGACTCAATCTGGCAGCTCAGGAAACTAAACCTAACTTGTGTGATCGACCTTTTGCGGATCTCCTTTAGGGTCTTTCTGTTTTGGCGTCTCTGGACGACCGTGACTTTTGTATAGAAGCGGTACGTATCTTCTTATTTTGGTAGCCCTTTAGCACGTTCTCCTTTTGCTTTTAGTTCATAGCAATGTAAACAAGAGCGAGGAATTTACGGACAATACAGATGCCCCACCTCTTAAAACTGTTCGAGTTGCTTAATGAACTTAGCCTTTCTCTAGTTTTCAAAGTATCATGATTCAATTTCATTTGCCTTACTCATTATACCTCCGAATTGTGGAACGTAGATGCATTCTAAGCAAAAATACCAAGCCACAACAATTATGTGTTTAAGAATCGTACTACCGACATAAGGAAAATTCCTTGCTTTGTGGATTTTTTCTTTCCGAAAACATTCGTACTAGACGTCATAAACAAAGTTGTTTCATGAATGTGATTTTAATATTTCCATCAATTAATAAGGGTAGACAAATTTTCCAACACGCTGATTACTTAGCAACTAAAACGAAGCGCTACCTACAAACGCTTCTCTTCTTTACCTATTCTTACAATAAAAAAAAATAGCTCACTTCTAACCAAAATCTAACCCTAATTTACATGCCTATGCATAGCCCTCGTTATCTATTCAATCTTAACGTATTACAAATTAATTTAATTACAAATATTTCACATAAATAAATTGTATTGTATTCCATAAGCAACATCGATTTTTTGTTTTTTTTTTTTCGTGTTGGGCAGTGATTTGATTGATCAATTGTATTGGCGTATTAATTTTTTTATAATAAAACATAAATTAAGTTTGACGATTTTTCGACTTAAATTTTATAAATGATTGATGATTAGTTATCTCATTTCCCCTACATTATATATTGCATTGCATTTTGTTGTTTGTTTTTTGTTTCTACAAAAATTTTCCTTAATACGATGACATACATGCAGATGAAAATATGAAAAAAAGAACGACATTTGCGACACATTACCGAATAAAAAATTTGATTTTTTTTTTGTTAAATTATTAATTACTTGTTTGATCTTGTTTCTTTATGATTATCGATTATAATATAATCAGTCAATTGGTTTGGCAGTGATATTTTATTGTATACAAATTTAATTTTTTTTTCATTTACTTTTTTTTCTACTACGTTACTAATTAGTTTTTTTTTTTTAACGAAATGATTTTAAATAAATTGATTGTACTGGTAAATTAGAAGTTTTATTTTTTATAGAATGCAAACAAAAATAATCTTTTCTTTATTTCCAGGTCTTGAGGTTTCCAAATTTTTCTTTTCTCTTCTAATTTTCTATTTACAATATTTAAATGTACACGCCATTATCCATTTGGTCCAATGAAAGAACTTAAAAAAATGCTCTTTTTTGATCTTTAAGGTTCGCTTTTTGTAATTACAATGAAAAATACGATTTATTATAGTTTCATCTTTTCTTTAAGTAACAGTTAAATACTAAGCAAATTGAACTTTCTCACAGCCATATTTTTCAAGGCATGTTGTTTAACTTGTGTTTTACTTATTTTTTGTTTGTTTTTTTGTTAGTTGTTGAAATATGGTTGCATGGTTTTTAAGTTATGTTTTTTTGCTTCCCATTCTGTTTTTGTTATTGTTTTGTGGAATTTGTCATTTAACAAAAAAGAGAACTGAGCTTAAAGAATAAATTCTGTTTGTTTTTTTTTTAAACTTTGAGCACTGCTAAGATCTTGTCTCTTTTTCGTATGGTATTTAAGTCAGGTTTTTTTAAGGACATTTCCGAATTCAACGAGGTATACTTAATCCTAATCGAAATGTTCATTATAAAAAACTGTACAAGTTAGCAACAAAGTTGATAGCACTAAAATTTTCTTCGAACTCAAATCAACAGACGGTGCCTAAAAGTGGTTGGTAAATGCAGAGCTGGAAATCGAAGTCAGCAATCTAAAGCAACATATGCAAAATGTTTAAATATTTTTAGTTTAGTATAAATAATATTTGGTTTCGCATAGCGGACAATTGGTGACAAGATTTATTTCACTGTCCTAAACAGGCCTTAACCCGGTGTCGTTCGAATACAACACGAATTTCATCTGCTGACAACTCAAAAATATTAGCACAATTACAGTGTCTTAGTTTCATTCTAAAATATAATTTCAGATCATTTAATTCAAGATCAGACGTCTCATAGTACAATAAGAATTTTCGGCATCTTACTTTGTTTTTGGTGAAATGGAAAGAAATATTTTTCATGATAGGAATATTGAATTGAATGCTTTGACAAAGAATAGAAATGTAAAAGGCAGTCATTTTTTTCACCAATTCTATGAAGGAGTCTGCTTTTGTGGAAGTTTATAAAAGTAAAATTGCGGGAGTCCTGCAAAGCATTGCGTTCATAAATGTAAATAAGCTGCGGCAATTAACAACTGCGTTCATAAAATCAGTGTAACTCCCACACTGCGATCAAATTCGAAGTGATTTTGTTCGTGTTGCCGGGCAGCAGGAAATAAAACGAACATTTTTCGCCTGCTTATGTTGTTTTTTTTTAACTATTTTATTGCTCAATAACTCTTTTTTTATTGCTTTTATTAACTCTTTTTTGACTTTGTTGTACAGCTGCAAACTTACGGCAGTAATATTTAGTACTTGTGACAAATACTGCCGCAGTCGTGTTCGTATTTGCATTGTAACATATTTTGTGCAGGGACAACAAATGTTGCTAATATAAAGTCACCCTTCATCTTGCTATCTACAGAAGGACTGGAAGAACACATTTATGCTCGTGCGATAAGTCGAGTTACAACTTTGTATATGTATGTAGTATGTTGATTAGTGGCAAAGTACAGTAGAATTTATCGTGTTTTTTTTTCCAATTGTTCAAACCAAAACTCCGGTTTTTCAGAGCTTTACGGAGAATTGTTGGCCCCAGACGTGAGAAAGGACAATTCCGGAGACAGTACAACCATGACTTGTATGAAGTCTACCTCGAAGCAGATGTTATAACGAAAATAAAGCTCTGTAGACTCCGGTGGGCACATAGCTCGTATGAGCGAAGAGGACCCTGCTCGGAAAGTTATTTGCGATACAATTCAACGTACAAGACAGCGACACAGACCGCGCTTACGCTGGAAGGATGGCGTAGACCAGGTCGCCCGAAGCCTTGGGGTGCCCAACTGGATGGCGTCGGCAAGCGATCGGAATGCTTGCTGCAGGAGGCCCGGACCGGACACCGGTTGTTGCGCCGATGATGATATACATATATTTTTATATGGTTCGGTGTAGAGGCTTATTACAAACAATTAGACAAATGTCTCGTAATAGAACAGCCTCCATCTCGGAAAATTATAATTGGTGATCCGATTTTCTATGCTAAGGCGAAGGAGTTGATGCGGTCCGAACCGAAACTTTTGACATGCATCTACCTCCTTAAATGGACCTTAAAAAGTTTGTGCTTCCAATCCAATCGTATTCGTATATTTATGGAAAATAGAAATAAACGAAAGCACGGAGTCAAATGGACCTTACTGCCAATAATCGATATTTTTTAGCCAAATTTGAAACGAGCATCTTTGAGCACAATTATTATATATGTATGTGGGAGTCTTTTTGGCTTCAGTTAATTGACCGATTTTTTGTATGTGCCTGACCAAGTCAAGGACCTGAGACTTCACCACAGTTTTTAGCAAATCAAATGACCTGCCTGCGGTATTCAGTAAACGAATGATCATAGAACTTTGTTGTTTCTTAATTTCC
Organism: Syritta pipiens; assembly: GCA_905187475.1. Taxonomy (NCBI): domain Eukaryota; kingdom Metazoa; phylum Arthropoda; class Insecta; order Diptera; family Syrphidae; genus Syritta; species Syritta pipiens. The sequence goes on from LR994571.1 coordinate 71,493,474, forward strand.
TATGTTTGTAGCTTTTCCTTCCATAAGAATTTAATTAAACATTATTACAAATTAGCCAAAATGATAGCTATTTTTTAGTAGTAAGGTAGTATATCTCTGAAAATTGTGCAATGTTAATTTTAAGAAAAAATGTAATATTTTAGCTACAATAATCATAAAGGTGAGATGAGAATTTCCTATAATTTTAAATTCAAGTTAATGTAATTTGCCTTATAGTCAAATGTTACATCAAACTTAAAGTACAAGTACTTCGTAATACATAAGCTTAACATGGATGCGAAGGTTTATTTTGATTGGCTCTTTCTGTGATTACTACTTTGTGAAATTATTTTGTTATTAAACTGCACAGCCGCATCTTTACACAAAGCTTTAGACTTCTGATACGATGTAAGCACAATTTAATTTTTAAAACCGTCACATATAGTGAGTTAGCTGATGAGTGCATTTAAAGGGAAGTTGAAGTCGTGGTAAGTTCGTCAGTACACGCCTAAAAGGTCGACAAATAAAAAAGATCAACTGAAAAATAAAAGCGATTTCCCATTCCATCGTGTTGAAGTGTATGAAAATAATATTTTGCGCATAAAGTGTAAATGTCTGATTTATTAATTTTTTTTTTTGTGAAAAATGTTTTCTTTATATTTATCCAATTAATAAAAATAATATACAAATTTTTAATAAAACTAAATATATATATGATTTTTTTTTCTTCTCAAATAAAAAAAAATATTTTAAAATTTACTACAAAGCTAAGCTAATTATTACATTTTTAATATTTTTGAAAAAAATTCTCATCAAAAGAATAAAAGAGTTTTTTTCATGAGTTCTTTTTTTCTTTCTTTTCATGTAAGAGGAACTGAAATGCCCAAATAATAAAAAAAAATAATATTTGTACTAAAATGAAATGGTTAAATTTTCTCTTATTCATTAATTTCAAAAAATAGTATTTTCGTCGAAAAAAAAAAAATTGTAAGATGGTAGAACCAAAAGAGGTTTTGTAATTTCTAAAATTTGTAATTTGCTAGATTAATTTAGATTTAGAGTTTTCGATTAAAACATATAACTATAATTTAGTTTTTTGTTTCTAATATTCTTTAGTCTTTCGATTTAAGTCTAAAAAAATTATTTGTTTCAAAGGTGGGTTTTTGTTTTCATTTTTCTATCCAAAAAAATTGGGTCTTTATCATGAGAAATGTGTTTTTGTTTAATTTTTCTTTTGATTTTCAAGCAAAATTTCAAAAGTGGCAGCATGAAAATTTGTGAGTTCCTTCTCAGTTAAAAGAGTAAAAAATTAGCATTTTTTCTCATAATCTGTGCAATGTAATCGTAAGAAAGGTTAATGAGTTGTTTAGCTTTGTTTCGCAAGAACTAACATTTGACTAGATATTGAAACTAAATGTGTTCATCTTCAACAATTCAATGTTCAATATGCAACATAATCATTGAGTATCTGAAGTCTTAGGACACATTCTACGACTTTGTGTTTTAATTTTGTTAATTTTACAGTTGTTTTCAGCAAACAAGGTCTGACTGGACTAAAGTAAGGTTAAATTACAATTGGTGTCACAAACTATAACCCGCACAACACTGTGGAGGCCCGAAAAAGCTAGGCTCTGGCTCTCAACGGGCTGCTACGCCACCCAATGTATATGTAATGTAAGTTACAATTGGTGGAATTCACTTTTGTCTAACTTGAAATAAAGCGGCAGAATAAAAGTAGGGTTGGTCCGAAAGTTGTTTTGATCAATTTGTATACAATTTAATCAAAAAAGGATTTTCTGTAGAATTTCTAACCATTACAATCCATTTCCACCGAAAAATATAAACGAAATTTTCAAATAAGTAAAAGCTCTGAGTAAATGTCGATTTCTGTTTGTCCTAAAAACCACAATCGTCCCTCAATTCAATACTACAATGCATCAAGTTCATTACTACAACTAAAAATTCTCACAAAACAATTATAATCTCAGAAATTTGCTTGAAAACAAATTAAAACAAAAAAAAAAAACTATAAATGAAGTTTATATGAAAGTAAAATGAAAACCAAACAAAAAAACGAACAAACATTTTTTCTTTTTACAGACCTTTTTTCTCTTGATTTCTTTTTTTTAATTAAGCACTAGATTTCTTAGTACCAAACATAATAATTACAATACATAGTATTCTCTTCTAATATTCGGAAATGTCAACAAACCATTTTCATTTGCATACTTTTTTGTGTTTGCTTTTTATTTTGTTTTGTTGATTTTGGCAGTGGGTTGGTTGTGGGTTTTTAAATATCGTTTTCTTTCAACTTTTTTTTCTTTGCCACTTTTAACACTCGTACAATCAATTTAAGTTTATTTTTTTCGTATTTAAAATTATATGATTTCGTTTTTTGTTTTATTAGCTAAATGCATTTTGTCATTTCTTTTTACACAATAAAAAGTAAGTGACAAATTGATAATTAAAAAAAAAACAATTATAAACACGCACACTTTAGTTCTATAAGATAAAATATTTTATGTACGCTTTTAGGGATTTTATATACACACTTAAATGAAAACGAATTAAATGAAATAGAAATTAAAATCGCCTATGCCTAAGAAAAAATTCCACTAAAATAATCTTAATCCTTTTGCGTATTACACATGTTTTAATTTTTTCGATTTACTGTTGTTTTTTTTTCTCTTATTTTAAACTAAGAAACTTAAAGATAAAAGAAAGGAAATAAAGTTGAGTTTTAGGGAAGCAAACTTTTTTCCTTTTACATTTTAGTTACGAGCAAATATATGTTTACAAAACTAAAACCAAACAGAAGTCTAAAGCCGTGCAAATTTACGGCTGTTTACATTACAATTGTATAGTTGTATTTATATATATATATATATTTATATATATATATGCTTTCTTTATTTTACAATTAATTAGTTCTTTTGTTGATCAAAAGAAATATACACATTACATATAAACTAAAACAATTAAACTAATCCTAAATTGTAATTTCTTTTTACTTAATTTTCTGTTTAGTTTTTTGTTTTTGCTGTTTTCATGTTTGTTTTGTTTTTGTTTTTTTTGTTTTTTTATTTATATAATATTATATAATTTATGATTTAAGGTCACGATGGTTGTATCCTTTTTGGTGGCTTACGCGATTGCTTTTGTCTCAGTTCCATTTGTGGTAATTTAAAAGGAAGATTACTAATACTACCTAAGCTAGGATTACCAATGCTACTACTACGACTTGTATCATCTGTTGTGTCATCTGTAGATGCGTTCGAGTGACTGTGATCGTGATCGTTTGTATCTGGTGTTGTATCTTGTGAGTTTTGTCGACTTAATGAGTGAAAACTTTGGAATAGATTTGGTGAGTGCGGTAAACGATAGGCAGACTTTAGTAATGATTCAACATTTGTTTTCTCGCTTGGCTGCATTTTATTAATTGAAAGCGTTTTTATGTATGGCTTGTTGCTCTCAGGTAACCATTCATTTGAGATTCTAAAAGCAGAAAAGAGAAAAATTGTTAATAAGCATTTAAGCGATCTAATGATCAGCCTTACATTTCAGGTGGTGTCCACTGGATGTAACATTCAGCGATTCCTTTCAGATTCTTCCGTCGCATAATGATCTCTCCCTGGAATGTTATGGAGTTCTTTCCGTTGGTGAGGGTACTGATCTGTCTCAAGCGATGTTGTAGTCCTTCCATGATCCCGGCATCGAAGAAATCAAACATGCGAGCTGCAGAAAACACAAAGTTAGCCGTTAGGAAATTTTTAGGGAATACGACATGCAATTGGGTTGTTGTTTGTTTTTTTCCAAAATTTATTGCTTACTAGGTTTTCATTGAATGCTGACCTAAATGAAATAAGTTTACAATTATTTTACTAAAAAGCATGCACAAATCTACGTGATAATACTATTGCAATCTAAAAAAAAACTCGATGAAACAGTCGGGTCTTGTAAAATGTTTTCTTTTGTTTCTGGTTAACGTAAGCCCAACAATATCTGGGATCTTTGGGTAGCTGAGTCGTGTCTAGTTTCGGCATCCCTGCCAAACTCGTCCGCTCACGCTGGTCGACCAAGGTTGGCAATCATTTTATCCACCCTTTTGATGTCAATAAAGACTTGAAAGAATAGTGCAACGTCAACGCACGAGGCAATATATTTTATAAGTCTGTCAAACAACTTGCATGTATGCGGGTGACATTGGCATAATTGGCGGAAAACAGTTTGATGACAATAATGCTTTTGCAAGTATTGAGGCAGAAGCAGCAAAATTGGGGTGACCGGTTAATGAGGGCAAAACGAAGTACCCGCTGTCATTAAAAAAAGGATAGCAAACACCGACGTATTGGTCAAAGCAACACCATTGACAGCCGTAACTTTGAGGTATTAAAGGACCTAATCTACTTAGGCTCTGCTATAAATGCAGAGAACGACACCTTAGCTGAGATCAAATGAAGAATCACTCCTGCTAATCGGCTGCAAAGACAGCAATTGAGGATTAAGGCCCTTTCTCGAAAAAAACCAAAGTGACGTTGTATAACACCTTGATCGTCCTGGTTGTGTTATAAGACGGATAAACAGAGACCCTCACAAAAGCGGATAAAAACGCACCGATGTGTTTCGAAAGGAAAATTCTTTGAGTGATCTTAGACTGCCCCGTCTGCATGGCAGTGAGTGAAGGAGTTGTACGGGCTGTGCAGTGACGCTGATCTGGTCAGAAGAATAAAATTGCAATGTTTGAAATGGCTAGGTCATACGGAGTGAATAGACTGCAACGCTGCGGCACGGAAAAATGTCAAATCCACTACAGAGGGTCAGCGCGATAGAGGAAGCCGAGAAACAAATGGCGCACTCAGGTGGAAACTGAGCTTAAGAGGCTTGGTGTGCGGACCCAGAAGTAGCTAGCTAAGGACCGAGCTGGTTTGAGAGATTCTCTACGTGAGGCGCTGGTAAACCCGGACACAATCAAATAGGCTGGAATGATCTTAAGTTACTCAGCATCACTTACGTTTGCTAGCTAATGGCAAAACACATTGTTATTTTGTGAAAGGAAAAAAAAATAATCAAAGACAAAATATAGTAAACAATATGAAATTATATTTGAAAAAGTATTGCTCTAAGCCCAGGGAATTGCATAGTTCGTAATTATTAGACTTATTTGTTGCAAAAATCATCGGTAAAGTGCTGCTTGCTTGCTGCTTTTTTAGGAATTTCAAAATTCCTGCGGCCACGCAATGAGCACAAACGATTTTCTGAGCGACAGAGCCACATCGCTCAGAAATCAAATCTGTAAAATCGCTGAGCGACGAAATAGTAAAATGGAAAAAAAGAATGCAGAAACATTTATCTCAGCTGCTTTACAAAGCTGCCTAGTTCTGTGGCAGGACGACCACAGTGACTATAAAAATAAAAGTGTTACCGAAAAGCAGTAGAATGAAGTTGGACTTCTTGTTAGCATCATCCACAGCTGCAGTACAATAGAAAAATAATGTACGTAATTAAAGTAATGGGAGCCATAATTTGATGGGCACTCAATATAGCACTGACTGCCTTCAAATCTGCCAAAACAGTTTGGAAGCTTCCAGCAACGATAGTATTCAATTATAACATTTTGAAGGTGGTTGGTTGTTGGCAAAGGCATACTATATTTGTCTACAGGTTGTTCCCAAATGGTAGCACTTGTAAAAATGGCATTATCACAATTAATCGCTCAGCGATGGCGCTCAGAAAATGGTCACCTATCGCTCAGACTCGTCGCTCAGTCGCTCAATCGCTCAGCCGATCATTGCATGGTGTAGCGTTAACAAAATTTGGTTCAAAGCCCTCGTCAAAACCTTCAAATCGTTTTCCACTTTTTCAGTTCGATTGCTTCTTGTGTTGAATTATGAAAATATTCGTGACCTTATCCGTGTATATAAGTACATATAAGTACATATAAATACATAAATCTGTTTATTTATTCATTTTTTCGTTCTTTAATTAAAGTGCCTAACGACTCCCCTCATTCTGTTCAACATCTGTTTACTGTAATGTTTTAAGCCGTTCGAATCTTCTTTAACTATGTACTGTAATTAGGTTAGGTTAGGTTAGAGTGGCTCGCTGGTACAGCAGACCAAATGGGCCACATTTAGACCAAAATAGGCCCATTGTGATACCACACTCAAATATTGTTATTTTTTGTATTATCTAGCTGATAGCCCTAGCAGATAGAGCTGAGTTGTCATAATATTGCATTGATTTCATTGTTAATAAATTGTAATAATAATAATGAAAATAAATAAATAAAAATAAAAAATAATATAAATAATAATACTTTGTTGTATTGCTAAGTATAACTAAAGCTAAACTAAAAACTACAAATACTTTTTTACAATTCTAGCTCCTCTCTTGTGTTCTTCGTCTTTCTCTTGCCTAAACAAAAAAAAAAAAAACCAAGCTCTGGCTCTCAGTGAGCTACTGATTTACACCGACGCATTCCGTCGTCGCGATTTGCATCGTCTCAAAGTTGCGTCATTTAAAAATTATTTGTGTATTATTTTAAAGCTGTGCGGTTTTTATTTTAACTTGCGTCGTTCACAAAATTACAATGCATGGGAATTATGAAATTAAAATACATGAGAATTTAATAGTTCGATTTGCGTCGTATTGTTCTTATCCCAGTTAAAAAGTGAGTGTGTGTTTGTAACAATTTAACAAAAAATATTGATCAGGATTACAGAAAGGCATTGTACATTCATATAACATTCTTGAATTTTAATTAAGACATGTCGAGGTGGTGCCGAAATAGTTGCGTGACAAAAAGTGAACGGCAGACAGAAGGTCTTATGGTGGTACTGATCACAAATTGATCGCCAGAAGGCGCAGGAGACAGTGAACATACGTTTTCTCCAATTTGAGGTTTCCAACTTGACTTGCCAGCTGACTTTGCCGACCATCAGATGATGCTGTGAACATTTATTGTTCTGTCACTCGAAACATTCGACAATGAGACAGTTCTGTGCACGAAGCACAACCACAAATTGAAACCAGATGCATAAGGAAGTAACACAAAAAAAAAGTTTATCTACATACACATGCAATGGCATAAGGAAACTCTAAAAGTCAAACCTTTTGCGGGTATTCGCTCGAAGTACAATCCCTTACCTGAAAATGGCTGCCGCCGATAGCGCAATTTCTTTCCATTCTTTCGTAATAGTTTCGGCACAGGCGGATCCGACGTCCGTTTATTTGTACTCTCCTTACTTTCGGTGGCCGTGAGGTGCCCGTTAACGTGTTTCTGAAGCGTAAACTGAAAAGGGGAATAAATCACGAGTTAGCTTGCCGCCTTCTAGAATCTAATTTATTTAATGAGACGCATACCTGCGATCCGAATCTCAGTCCACATCCATCAAAAATACACTTGAACGTCTTGGTGCCGCCATGCGATAGGACATGCCGCTCCAGCCATCGCCTCGAGCACGATTCTCGTCCATAAACTTTGCATCCCAACCACAAGCACGCAAACGGTCCGGTCTGCGTATTCACATGTTGCGTCTGCATGTGATCTAGCAATTTCGAGCTGCTCTCATGTTTCTTATTACACTTATCCCAATAGCAAACGCCATCGTGTCGACGCATCCCCTTAGGACCGAAACGATGGCTGGACTCATGTTTTGCGGGAAAACGAATTGTCTTTGGTTGTGACAGTATTGGACTGATTGCACTCTTTGGCAGTGTATCACTGTCGGCTAAAGCAGTGTCAACGGTGGGCGATAGCGTGGCTGCGGCGCTGTCATTCGAGGACGTCTCGGAGATGTTCACCGTCGTCTCCTCGGATGTTTCCTCTTGCTTAATGTCAATTATAAGCTTCGGGCTTTCGGACGAGGTCAACGATGTGGAAGCGAATGAGGAGCACTCAAGTGAGGAGGATGTGTTTAGTGAAGGACTCGGTGGTTCCGCTTCTAGCTTGATGCTCTCTTCGGAGATGATTGTATTCGAGGTGCTGGTTTCGGGCGAGGGCTGCGGTAATGATGATTCTATGCATTCGGCCGTGAGGGACTCCTCTTCCTTGATCTCAGGCTCACCGGGCTGGTATTGCGCAGATGGAGGTGTCAAGGTGGTCTCGTTTTTGGAGTTCTTCAGGAGGTCGAAGAGATCTTCGGTTCTTTTCTGTTCGTCTGTGTGTATGATCAGCGAGGGATATGCCAGGGCAGGTGGCGACTTTGGAGGCGGCGGCACAAGCGGAGGCGGCAGAAGAACCGTCGATATGAGGCTCTTCTTGCACTTTATCATGCACTCCTGCTTTCGCTGATATGGCTTCGCACAAATCGACGGCTTGCTGCTGCCGTTCGCTTTCGCGGACGCAATTACGTTTTGACTGCCAGACGAAATTGTCACGAGTGGCGGGGGTTGCGTGGCGGACACCTGATGCACCGACGGCGTGTACGTTCCACCTGCTTTTACTATGGCTAATTTGCTGAACGCATTCGATGACACCGACAGTGGCGGCAACTGTGACGTCGGCAGAGGACTGGGTGCGTCGAGCGTCACCTGTTCCGACTTGAAAGGCTGCAACTGTTGTGGGGCAACTTCCTGGCAACTCCCTGAGCTGAAGATCGAACTGAGGCCGGGCATTATGGCGTTAGCACCTTGGATAGGCTGTAGGGCGGGTATTTGCTGCGACTGGATGGCCATTGTTTGCTTACTTGACCCTAGCACCGCCGGCAGTAGTAGGCCAGTAGCGGTCGCCATGAAGACCGGTTGTGGATGGTGCAGGCGGTGATTGTGCGCAGCAACCGACTGTTGTTGCTGTTGGTGTTGCTGCTGCTGCGACTGAAACTGACTGGAGAGCATTTCCTGCAAGCAGTGAGTGGCAGTGATTGAGGAGGTATTCTTTGTGTTTGGCGCGTGCTGCTCGATGGCAGTGGCAGTGGTGGTGACGGTTGCTGTGTTTATCGATGGATTCCCACCATCCATGCTGAAGCTTGGCGGATTAGCTCCTGTCGTTGGTGCTGGGAATTGCTGAAGCTTAAACACGGTCCCATTGAGGAAATACTGTGCAGTGGTCTGAGGATGATGATGATTACCACGAGCAGATGTTAACTGACCCACGTTGGCTGTGATAAGATTTGGAAACTGGACTAGATTTGGTATCATCGGTATCTGATAGAGGGACGGGCCTGTCGGGATCTTAGTGGCTGCAGCTGCAGCTGAGGCTCCGTTCTGCTGGGCTTTCGGAACGTTCACATTTGACACGGTGACTTGCTGCTGTGGCGATGTGGGCACCAATTGGGGCGGCTGGTTCGGCTGTGGAATACGAATGGCAGTGAGTAAGACGGCGGGTTGTTGCTGCTGAGATGGTGGAGCTGGAGCCTTCATCGGCGACGGTATGGACTGCTCGTGTCGTTGCCTCGTGTCCGCAGTCCTCGGTGCTATTGCAACGTGTTTCTTTGGAGATTTTTCAATTAGTTGAGTTGCCAGTGGCGCTGCCGCGGTGGTTTTTCGGAGATTTGGTGCAACTTGCGCAATTTTGGTCGGTTTACTTCGATCGATTTTCTTTAAGGCTGGTGGCAATGATTGCAGGGCCGGTGGCGGGGGATTCAGGGCTCTCTCTTGGTCCTCCTTCAATTGCGTCGAGAGGAGGTTGAAGTATTTATTCAAGCTGGAATTATTCGTGGCGGTTGTCGAGACAAGACTATTGCACGACATGGATGACACCACTGCGGTTACAGTGACTGATGGTGATGAGGATGACGTTGGCATGCTCGATGATGGCAGTATGTGAGACATTGTGTCCTTCTTAAGGCCGCTCTGGTGAATTTGTGCTTTCATTTGGGATTTAAAGTATCCAGTGATTTTCGTCTGCGACTCCTCCATAGCTGCGGCTTTCAGTCGTTTGTTGTTCGGCGTAATTTGCGCCGGTTGTAAGGTGATGCCGCTCCCGTTAACATTAACACCTTCCACGGTAGCACCGTTAGCTGTGCGAGTTTTCTTCGCACCGCCATCGGCTGGTGTTGATGATACTTGTGAATGGCGCTTATTATTACTCTTATTATTATTCTGGGCGGTTACATTCGTTTTTGGACTGCTCGCCATTTCGCTGGAATTTCCTCCTCCGCCAACACCACCTAACGACGTCCATGACCAGAGATGCTGCGAGACTTTCTGCAGTGGCGAGGGAATTTGTGTTTTCCCCTGCTTCTGCTGTTGTTGCGGTGTGAGACCTTTGTTCTGAGATTGATTTTGATGCTTTTGCTGTTGCTTGCCACCTTTTAGGACATTTTGTACTGGCGTCGCAGCACCTGTTGTTGGGGATTTCGCAGCGTTACCATTCGTAGTTGCAAGTATCGTTTGGGGTGGCATATTTGACTTGTGGTGCAAATCATCCCCTAATAAAACCGGACTATAGGGTGAGCCAGGATCTGACGCATCGCTCGAAGCAGTACTCGAATCGGTGCAGCTGAGTGATGTTGCAACGCCGCTGCAAGAAAAGAAAAAGAAAAACTTTGTTAATTGACATGAACAAATATTACAAGGTTATGAGAATTGAAATGAAATGCGGGTCAATAAAACGGTTTGCTTATTCGAATCGAATGAAAGGAATTGTATGGAAACAAATTCAAAGAAGGAAAAGAAAAAGAAAATCTACCTGAAGCAATTATTGAGTAGGTAGATTTCGCCCCTATTTACAAAGATTTCGATAAGAAGATTTCATGCCTATCTGCACGGATTTTTACGTTCCACTAAAAAAATTGAGGAAATGATTGGAAAAAACATTACATAAGGAAAAATCAGACACACAAGAGAAAAGCCGACAGGCGAGAGCTCGTTAATTACGGCAGTAAGTTAAAGTGCTACTTTTTATTTGAAAGACAATGATTTCTTATCGGAAAAATGGAAGCCACTTACTAATCATCAATAATGGGATATGATATGGCTCAAAGTATTTTTCTTATCTTTGCGGTGAAACTGAAAGCGCTATAATTCAAACAGTTAAAGACATTCGACTATCAGAACATGCTCTAGAAAAGGATGGAACCGTGGCAATGTGTGTTTTGTTACGCAGGGACTCAGAAATCGTTCACTTTGATAGACGTCCACTACATCTTCGAGAGGTTGGGTTGCATAGTTTGAGATTGCTTTTGGATTGGTCCGAAGATCCAAGAAACTCAATACCTCATTATCTTTAAATGCCATTTTATTTACTTCTTTGACAGTCGATTTGTTTCTCCAGGCTGGAGTTTAATGAAAAATGATACATATGGTAATATTTTAGTCTTCGGTAGTTGAACTTTAAACGAAGCCCAGGAGATTCCATTTCATTAAAGACTCTTAATTTCATCAGGTTTGCTGAATATTTAACAAGTAAATTAATTATCGCTAAGCAGTTTCGGTTTCTCTTTGCTAAATGGACATATTTTAACAGGAAGTCACAACTGCAGCAGCTGCTTGGGCTGACAAGATGACTCTTCTCAAATAAGATGGATGGCTGTGATGTCTGCTGTCTTCTTTTTTTGTTTTTTCTCAGCATCCTAGAGGAGTTTCAAATCCATGGTATTCTTCGTTTATTGGCAGATCAAACGATTTCATAAACGAATGAAATGATTGATGGTGAGTGACAAATTGTGTGAACGGAACCACTGAAGTAGAAGAAAGGTCTTTGTCGATTTTATTAACTCAGTCAATAATAAGAATAAATTTTTAAAATATTCGACATTGAAAAGCCTGCAAAAACTCATTTTCTATTTTTGCAACAGTTTGCAGAACTAGAATTTGGTATTGGCTCTTCCTTTGGTTGAATAAGAACAATGATGTGCATTTTATTTATTTATTTATATATTTATTTATCAATGGATATTTATCTTAAAACTATTCATTTAAATAAAACTTTATTCATTTGAAGGTCTTCGTGATCGTCAAAACCGGGTTATGGGTTCATTAAGTCCATAGCTCATCGTATGACTAGAAATCAAAACGAGAACTTCTCTATGTCTTAAATTACTCCCATGAACACAAAAAGACTTACATGAAGTAGACAATTTATTTGAATAGATTCTTCAGTTGAGAACGTCCTTTGCAAAGTGAAATCCGAAGATTTTTCATCAATGATATGAATTTCTCCAAAATGAGAATCTCATATGCCTTATATTATTATCTTTAGTTCCTCATTAGTTATGTAAAATGGGGGGCGACACTGTCCGAAGCTTAGTTTGAAAGATAGTTTTAAGAAAGAAATGATCGATTTGGAGTTATAGATAGACAACACAACATTTTAATAAAAGAAGTTAGAGACTGGGTTATCGTAGAAAGCATTCAACCTGAACCAACTGACAATTTTTGGAGAATAAAAGTAAAGAAGTCACTTATGCTGCTCCTAAGGTTGATTCGCTAATAGCGATCAATTACATGTTTACATATGAAAGTGTTTATATTTATGTTTTAATATGTCAATGATGCAATCGCGCGAATGTCATCGCATCGCGGTACACGAATTCGCTTGACCATAATCGCAGCCTAAAGTAACGAGCTCCCAAGCAATACAATGCACAAATACGCTTATCGAATATCCAGGTCAAAATAAATTGGACGCAGAAGTAACTCCGATTTACTAAAGTTAAAAGCAGTAGCAAAAGAAAGATCAAGTCAAGCTATACTCCAGTCCAAAATAAGGATTTTTTTTTTTGAAATGAATTGGTTTCGTAATTAGTACTAAGTATTAATTTATTTTTTTGTCTGTCGAAACTGAGCTTTGCAAATTATTTTGTGTTGTGACAACTGAACAGCACTGTAGATGTTGAACAGAAGGCTTTCAAAATCTTACTAGTGGAGATATTTAGTGAGTATGAAAGATGAGGTGAGTATATTACAGCAATATCATACCAAAGACATCTTATTTTGTAAATTAAAGCAATCTTGACTTGTTGCAATATAAAAATATTAATAAATTTTCAAAGCGTCTGCAAACATTAGACAACTTGCAAACTGTAAAACTAAATGTCATTTTCACGTTGACGTTTTTGTATATTGTATATACCACATCCTTTTGCATTACAGAAAATCAAGATCCCCATTCGACGTGTATTTTGCTTGTTACTATAAAGTCGTAGGCTGTAACCATGTCATCAAGAAAGAACGTGAACATTGGACCAAATTAGGTACAAACATTATGGCGAACCAGAGTGTAGAATAGCCTAGCTTTCTTTCGCCAATATTTGAATTAGTGATACGAACTTTATCATGAACTCTTCGTATCAAAGACTTGCCATTGGGTTATACTTCTAAAAGGCACGGGAGCATTAGATAATGTTTGACTCAGTAATACAGCACTTGTTCTCAACATCAATTAAAAAATAACTTGTTTATGGCAAGCTATCAAGGAAGAAGCTGCGCTGTCGGATTATAATACGTCCTGGAGGAGCTTTCTATTGCAATAGATTGTAAAATATTATTGTGCACGTCAGCGAATTTGACAGCACAGACAAGTCTCTGTTCCGATTCCAAGTAGCGATCAACTCTCGGCTTGTCAGATTTGCTTTCGTCAGTGTTAGCCGTGCAGTTAAGTTGCGTAGTGCCTACTTGTAGAGTATTAGTGCAATAAGTAGTGCTTGTAGAATATTGTATTTTAATAAAATTGACTTTCTTAAATTATATAAATTTTTCTTCTAATTGAATTAACAACTGCGACACACTGTTTAGTTTTATAAAAAAGTATCACAGCGCACGGTGCAACATCAACCCTTTCTAAAATTTGTATTCCTCTGTAACTTTGGAAAATAAAAACTGTTTAAAGTTTTTAATAGACATACTTTACATGATAATGTTTATCAGTGACGTACTTGGTTATCATATAAGGTGCCCTGCTCTTTTAAGAAAATTTCACTTTAAGTCCCGGTGAGGTCTTTACGAATTCGAAATCTTCTTTTTACTGAGCATCATCAGTCACAATAGGCCCACTCGCGGTCGCAGTGACACAGGTTGCACTTTCCCACTGAGCATCATAGAACCAATTATGGTACAAAAGAACCTCTTACGCGTACTAAAGCTTTCAAACGAAGTAGTCTTCTGGACATTCATTTAGATCAGGTCCGATTTAAAAATGCTGTTATAGGCTATTTATATTCTTAACCAACTTTTATTTTTGTTCAGTATATGTAAGTATGTACAGAAGTACTTGTAGATGACATAAATCAATAAATAAATAAATAATTAATTTTAGTCGCCGTCGTGGGTCGTTGTGACTTTTACGTTTTTTTTTTGATTTGAAGCATCCGGAAAAGTTCGTATTTTCTAGTTGATGTTCTCGAAGAAACTGCTCGTTAGTTCCGGAAAATAATTTCAGTGCTTTTTTAATACCCTGACACTAGTCTAACAATAAGTCTCCTAAAATCTGCCCGCCTAAAATAGACTTTTTGGATGCTTCCAGACGACACAAGAATGGACAAATTTGCTATAATTTTAATTCACTAAATTCATCACTGCTTCTATGTGACTATCTTGCCATGATAACTCAACATTCTGAAATATCCAAAAATAAAAATCCTAGAGAATAATCTTTTTTTTTTATTCTTAAAACATTCATAGCAAACATAAGTTGTTTAATGTTCTGCTCCAAGCCACTGGGTACCCGCATTCTGAGGATGCACTTATCGACAAACACGTTATACCCCCACTAGCATATTTTATTTATTTATTTAATTTTTTTTCTGGCCCCACGTAGAGACTTTGGATGACTTTTATTACACCGAATATAGAAATCTAAAAATGCTACTTTTATGTATATTAGAGCGCATAATGTTTCCTTAATTTCTGTTAATTTTATTTGCCCATAAAAATAAGGAAAGACACTCTAATGGTGGACAACTCTTGGTCCTCTTTACGTTCACATTTGTGGAAGGGTGATTGCATTGGTGGTTTGTGAGTAGAGTGGTTAGGTATTGAAAATATCTAGTAAAGGCTCATTATGTATTTGAAAAAGTGATTGTGGGTTAAACTCGTCTGTTTGATGAACCTAAGTGGTGGAGATTGGGTTTGGGGTCAGGTTCGTTGGAGGTGGATCATTTGCTGCACTTACCAATCGGCGATAGGTGCATTTGATTTTTATCTATACTTTTTTTCATGACTTAATTATAGAGATGAATATTCTCTGGCGGCACGGCACTGATGCCAGACAAAATGAAAAACAGCACCTAGGTTCCAAATTAGGAACCAGCATTATGGCGAACCAGAGTGTAGAACAACTTAGCTTTCTTCTTTCCGTCCACAGACATTCTTTGAGGACTGGTAGCAATAAACCAGAACCCATGTAAGCAAAGAAAATAAAATGAACACGAAATAAAAACGCCCAAAGAGATATACTGCTAGAAAACACCCAAAATAAATATAAATCTATTCATTCTTTGGGCAGGCATTCATTCATCTCAGAGCGTTTTGAATGAATTAATTAATGAATTAGGGGCGGGGGAATTTTCTAAGAACCTGTTCGAAGCTCTAAGCGATTAGACTTATGTAGGCACAATGTACCCCCGAAAATGATTCCACTAATCGAATTTCTACGTTTCTTTGAACTGGAAAAAAGAAGAAAAGAATGCTAGCTTGGAAGAGGGTACAGACTGTTGCTGTGCTCTTAAAAAAATTGAATGTTGAGAGAGAGGCTGCTGATGATTTCTTTAAGAAAATGCCGAGACTTTGTCAAATAGTGTACTGTTTTAATATCCAATTCATGATGAAGTTTTTTTTCGGGTATTGTGCTTTGAATAAATGCAGAGACTTTGCCAAAACGCGTACTGTGTTATTATCCAATTCAAGATTAAGTTTTTTCGTTTATTGCATCAAAAAACTGCTCCAAGAATGTTTCATCTACTTCTACAAGAATTGTATCCTTACTCTTCCGCCGACGGCGTGCCTGAGACGAGAATGCGATAAAAAAAACACTGTTTTGGGCCCATGCCATATGCATGCAGAGCACTAATCGATACTCCTTGTGTGCTAGTTTGTGTAAGCCGACGGAAATATTTCGTTTCAACATAAGGATAGAAGAAATAAAGTATAAGCGTAGCGTAGAAATGAAAAGTACGGAAGAAAAAAAAAATCCTTAGTAAGAAGTCTTAGTCTAATCCCGTCTTATATTTTATTCAGAAAAATTAAGGTTGATAGTGGCGTAAATGACAAGTAATTGAATTAATTGTATCATAAAAAAAATGTATCTACCCAGTAAAGTACAGTAGTATTGTTTATTCCATCCATCCGTATCCTTACACTGGTCCAAATGGGTATCCAAGGTGTATTTTTGTGACAAAGCTCTTTTTAAGACATAATATTATCGCACAGCACATGCTATGACGAAAAAAAAATCACCCTCTAACCTCACAAAGTCTGTGTCTGTCTGCTCCTTAAACGGATTATCTCGAGAAAAACGAGAGTTGTGTAGCCACCTTAAAGTCTAAGTACCGATGCCCATCAAATTTAATCACAACTTCCCAACAATATGGAAGTCCAGACGAGACAAGAAAGTAGGTCAACCCCCACACAACTCCTTGCGATGCATTTGCGCACAAATTTCCCCCAAACAAGTTTTTTTCTTGCTCCACAAAAAGCCAAACGTGACAGTCCCCAAAATTCTACCGGATACGACCGCCATTTCAAATTCGATTTATCTTTTTAAGGACCATGATTTATTCAACGTTATTTATTAGGGCTACTAAGCTTTCTTCTGATGTGTCTCCAGAGTACACAAAACACATTAGCTTGGACGGGGTGTCCAACAAACATGGATTCACTCAAAATAACCCTCTTCCTAACTGTTTTCACAAACAGCCATTTTGAATTCAAAATGAATTTCTATCTGCCACAGGAAAAAAAAAAGGAAGCGAATTCTTTGAGTTCGCAAAAATTAATCAAATCACATTGCAATTGCAATTGAAACTAACCCTCACCATTTGGAAAACTAATAATCTCGTGTGATTGGCCACAGTTGAGTTGACTTAGAAGAGGAGGCAGATGGGTGAATAGACTTCGAATGCGGGCACAACAATAGACCTCCGAAACACACACACACCCCTTTTTTACATCAATCACACGACGACCCCACATGTGTTTCAGGAACAGACCCAGGGAGCTTAGCCACCAACACTCCACTCTCCACTCTCCACTCGCAAGGATCAAAAGGACTGCTCCCTCCGGATGTGTCGTTCAATCATAAAAAATTCATGGAATTCATATGCTTCCCTCGTGACTTAATGGCACATTATATTAAGTTATTATCAAATTAAGCACCTACTCCATGCACATCATGTGTCCTGTCAACGTTTATGTAATTGACAGCCAAAATACATAGCATGCCTCCCTTATGTAAAAGAGAGAACGGGAAAGGAACTTGAAACTCATTGTAATCAAAAAAATCCACCCTATCTGCGATAATAATAGCTCAGGCCTCGTCCCCGGTCTCAGTCCCTTCTGTTTTCATGGCAGTCGCGGCACGTCTTCCAAATCGTCCATCGTGTGTTTACTATTTCTACCCTTTCTATCAGTTGGTGGTCGTATCCTATTCCAATCCACTCCTCCAACGCCAGACCGACCAAACGCGACCCCATGAGACATGGGACCAAAAACCAAAAAAACACCCAAAAAGATTGATTGATTCTCTTACCTCCGTCGTCGTCGTCGTCTTCTTCTTCGACAGAAAAGAAGAAGAAAATGCCAGACGAATATGAGAAAAAAAAATAATCCACAAAAAATTGCTTGTTGTTTTGATTTCTGGAATTCTTTTTTTTATTTATTTTTTCCTTTCCTTCCTCTCTACTCTTCAGAGGTTTTCCAGGTAGACGACGATGTGAAGAATTTCCAAATCGACCGCCAGAGTGAGTAAATTATGTGATAGTAGGACGCGAATGACCCAAAGAACTGCCGTCTTCTCTTTTCTGATCCTTTTTAAGCCGAAACGAAAGAAACTTGAATCACACTCGAATTGGGGAGATGTGTGTTTTTTTTTTTAGTAAATGAACTTTTTCTTTTTTAATCACAACCACTGGATGGATGCCATGCCACACAATATCCTTTGACACATTTGCCTTGGATACACCGCTGTTTAAGCAACACACACACACCAAACACAATCCATCGATACACCACCGATATGATTTCGATAATCAAACTAAAGCGAAACGCAAAGCTTTCGATATAAACAATATTTTAAGTTGAGAGAAGTTAATGGGAATATAAATTAAAAAAAAATAACCATTTAACAAATAAAAAACTAAAACGAATAAATAAGGCTCCGCGATAACCAAAAGATGAAGATGCGCTGCAGTCAACGCGAAGCGAAGGAAAATGGCTGACTGATGTACACATTGGACGAGAGAATCCATGCAACTTCTCTTCTTTTCAATGTGTGCTGTGTGTTGTGTACGAGTGTTTTTTGTGCTCTCTCCTTTTCTCTTGTGCTCTCAGAACACACACCGCATCTAACACCAAAAAAAACAACACACCAACACACACCCGACACGCAACGCAAAACACACACTTCCAAGTGTATGCCTTTGACCTACCACCCTGTGGAGCGAGTGCACTGTGTGAGAGAGTGTAGTTTGTGTATGCGTGACGTTTACATTGGTGTGGCTGTCACTCAGCAAAAGGGACCTCTTACCAACACACACACAGACCGTTTGCAAGGAAACACGAGAGAACCTGAAACACAGAGGCGCACACAAAAAGGAGGTGGACGGGCAAAAACAAAAAACAAAAAGGAATAGAGAATAGTAGTGGAAAACAAAAGTGTATCTGTGTCATGTTTCGTGCGAATAACATTGAGATGTGTTGCGGTTCGAAAACCTGAAAAAGGAAGACTTCACTGAAATGTGTGCGTATGTGTGAGAGTGCATGTCGGATCTAAGCACGAACATATGTATGATAAGGTGGAAACAGCTGGTGCAAGAAGATGGATCTGAATGACGGAAGCATATTGTTGTCCTTTAGTGCGAAATGCTGTTTATTTCCCTCCGAAAGTTTGGGATGGCAAAAGATGTTTTGTGGTACGATAAATTTGTTGGGATTTTGGGGTCGATTTTGAAATCATCCTGGAGTCCTGTTTGGAAATGAATGATTGCGTTTAAAAGGACTCAAATCCAGGAACAGAAAGAACAAATCTTCATTAAGACGACAAGGCAAATAATCTTTTCAAAAGTCATTTCCAGGACTTCATCAACGGGTCTTCAAAAACACGAGCTTTGCAAATGTCCATGATTCCTTTCAAACACTTCAACAAGCCTTCATAAAATTGTGCACGTGAAATATGCTCACACACAAAAAAACAATAATCATGCGCCAACAACAACCCGCCGCACTTGTGGCAACAACGACCCGCCGCCTTTTTTTCTTGCGGCAACAGCGACCCGTCGCCTTTCATCCACAAAACTCCACAACGCCTCTTACGGCTGACAGAAAGAATTTTGAGAATATATAGGGGCAAGTTTTCCAGACAATGAACGGATCATAAAAAAGAAACAAACAGCTTAACGAGTACATAAAAGAAGCCAAAGCTGATTTTTTTTTTAAATTTTCATGCTGTGCATTCAAGAGTTATAAAAATTTAGAGCTGAGCTCTTAATCGTCATGGGCCTGGCACTTAAAATGTGGGAAAAGCCGAGTGGTGCCTCTGTGAGCTATGGCAGAGTTTTTTTTTTAAAAAACTGGAACACTCACAGACTTTTAAGAACAGCTTCATTGGTTGACGAATTGTGAGGATCAGTAAATGGCATTTGATGATTCTCCTTGGTTCTACAATATGGTAAAAGTTCTGGATCCTTTATTAATTTTGTTTTCACCGATTTTAGTCTCGTACCGCCGTTTTCTGACTGACGAATTTTTTTGCTCCGAACGATGTTCATATTTAACCCGGTAAGTGAACAAATCGTCTACTCCACTTTTTGAAAAATATAAAATTTAAGTGTAAAAAAACACTGGGTACAACTTTTTAATAACTTTCCCGAATAATAAGGAGTAACGCCATTAAACGACAAAATTTTGTTGGTAATTGAATAATAAGTAATTTATGTGATAGACCAATGTACATCGCATTTTTCAACTTCACATGAACTGATATAATCAACTGACTCTTTATCAATGGATTCACAAGCTTTTCAGTGTCCCGGACACTTAGTGAAAGGTTACTGCTTCTGAATCCTCTTACTTCAAAATAAAACTTAATACAGTGGTGCAGCTTAAGTAAGGCCAGGGACTCAGAAACCAAAAGAGTGTTGGCAGTATATTCGGTCATGTTTTAGGTAGCAAGGTGTCCCGCCAGCTACTCAAAACTAGAAGTGGCTGAAATGCTCAAGTTCAAGCGACAGAGTGGTGAAATCCCATTTTTTGTAAAAGCCTAAACTCTCTCCTAAATTCGTATTCCATTTTGAGAAGTCGTTTAATGTGTTTCTTCAACTCTAAAATATTCAGGAATTTAGCGATAATAGCAAACTTTTTATCTATCTAGAAGCCGATGTTAAGCTGTTGCTCGATCATTAAAGACTCTTCAGCGATAGTTTAGTGACAAATAAGCTTTTTTTCTCTAAACCAACAATTTAAATCACAAAGAGACTAATCGCTAGAATATGACCATAAGGCGTTTGTATATTTTTATTACCTCTTAGCAGTTATCACTGCTACTGATTATCGGCCTTGAGTCAAGCTTCGATTCGCTGGGCTTAAATAATTCAAAGCGCAATGAGCCCATAAAACGTTTCCAACTAAATGATGACGGCTTTTGATCGATAAACGTTCGATAATTGCGGCTTTAAAACTCATTTGGTTGATAACGAAAACCACAAACAAGATCCGTACAAGAGCCGATTTTTTTTTTTTTTTTGATAAAAAAGGGGATTTTAGTCTATAAGTCGATATAGAAATGTAGCCGCCGACGATGAGGATTTGTTTTTAATAAATTATTGCTGTAACAGAAATTCCGAAGAGTCAAAATTGATGCAAAAACACTTATGTAAAAAAGCTGATAATCTCTACGGAGGTAATTCATATAAAGATCGATAAAAGAAAGGCTACAAATGGTCAACAGAGTGTGTTCCTTCATTTTGCGTATTCTGAAAGATACTTTCATAAGATCAGGTCGATCTTAAAAAGAAGAAAAAATAAAGTCTGTGTGTAAGGTAACAACGATTCTTTTTTGTTTGAAAGGTCAATTGTATAGCATTTTGTTTAAATGAATCGTTTAGTGGCCAAATTAATTAACTCCATAAATCACTTAAGTTGAAATGTTGTGATGACTGTGTAGAACATAATAAACTGCATAATTTGCTATGAACTAATCCGATGGACGAAGGAATGCTCCTTTTTTCTAGCCTTAAACATTTTTTTTTTTATTTCAAATATTGACAGCTCATAACTAAGCCGATCAGTGTACTAATCGATTAACTTCATAAAACAAAAAAATTGAGAAATATGATGAATGCGAAAAAGCTAGGCTCTGGCTCTCAACGAGCTGTTACGCTACCCTAAGTAAGTAAGCAAGTAAGACTATAAAAGAAATTACTTGTTCTTCAATGGCGAAAAAATTGCTGTTCAATGCTGTTAATCTTTCTTATTGCGGAAAGAAAAAAATGATTATTATACCACTTAAAACTATTTTTTTTTAAAGTGAAGTTAATCGATTGGTGCATTAATCGGCTCACATATGGGTCATTCCATGACAAATCGCGCAGCCTATATGGGGAGCTTTGAACGGCCCCTCTTCTATTAGGCTCAAAATTGGTGGAGCTACTTATTGATGTGGTGCAAGTAATGGGACAAACAAATTTTACTCAACTCGATATAGTTTGCGAGTAACGAAGGTTCAAAAGTTGGTAAAAAGTCAAAACTTCAAGATTTCTTTTAAATTTCAAAAAATCATAACTTAGGTTCTGCTTATCAGAATTTTGTAAGTTATGTCTTATGAATTCAGCTCGTTCAGAACGTTGGGCGATCCTGGAATGACCCAAAAACTTTTTAGTACAAAGAAATAACAAAAAAATTAAAATATAGTACGTTGAAAAGCTCTGAAAAGGAAGATTAAGTTACGAAAATTGAGCCTTGAACACGCAAAACGGACTCTAACGTTAAGTCTTCTTCATTGAACCCTTTCATGACCACATTTTATTCCAGACCAAATAACAAATATTTTTTCGGCTCACGATTTTACGATCTGCGAAGTTGCAACGCCCGACAATGCTTTAACGTGTATTCTACTTCAAATGTCAAAGTCAGACCGACCTAACGCGTCGTTGCGATTTGGGCTTAAAGTGTATTTTGTTGTTCAACCAATATAGTGTACACTTTCAAAAAAATTTCTAAAGCTAATAAATACAACTAAATTCCTATCCCATCCTATCCTAGCTGGCTTACAATGATAGTCGTACGTAAAAGGAGCTGTCACTTTGCATTTCGCGACAAATTTATTGTCACTCGTTCACGTTCAACAGCTGTCAGTCTGGAAGACTCGACGAGATACAAACGTATAGAGCATAGCTAATAGAAACGCGACAATTAAGATACGAACAAGTGCACAAGCCACATTCATTTCAGGTTGAGTTTTGTTATCGCTTCATCTTTCATATTACAACACCGGTTGTGTTCAGCTGTTATACGGATTCATCTAAACATAAGAACAGGAATCCGAAGAACCCAATCCCACATCTAAAACAGGACTTTTCTACTACCTATAACCAAATAAGCAATTTTCATGGAAAACTCCCTCGCCATACAAGTTGACCAAAATGCAATTAAGCGATACGACAACGGCATAAAATCCTCAAAATACTTTCCCTATTCACCTCGTATCTCTACCCTCACTCAAAACACTTCTAGAGATACATTTCAATCCGAAGCCTGAAAATCATTTGGTTCTTTGCTTTTTTTTCGTGGATTTCTTAAAAAGAAAAAAAAAAACAGAATACTCACACACCACTGAACCAATATCATTTCCAGTTTCAGCAAAAAGGGCATACACAACACACAGAGTGTAAAAGGAGAAGAGACCAACAAAACGAAAGAAAAAAGAAAAGGACCAGAAACAAAAAAAGAAGAACACTAAAATAAGGAAAAGCGCGCCTGTACGCACGTACACAATCAGATGGAAGTATCCCATGAGATAACGAAAAACAAACATCAACAACACACATGCACATACCTCTGGTAATTATGCTTAGCATAGCACACCCATGAAAATTCCCTTTCCCCCTTTTCTCCTTTCCCTTTCCCTTTCCTTCTCCTCTCCTTCTCTCACACACACACTTCTTCTCCTTCAATCTAATTCGCTTTCTCATATGATTTTAGAGGCCCGACACCGAGACCGACACCGACACCAGCGCCGCCACATCGTATACAAAGTGCATTAGAAAGGCTAACGAACGCATGGATGGCACAAGAATAGTAACACAACAAGAACAACAACAAAACCAAACGACTACGGCACAAGAGGAACAAGAACAACAACAAGACGACGATGATGACGAAGACGACGACCAGACTGTTTACTTCCCGATTCTCGGGAGCACATGGATGCGATTCTCCTTGAACCCACCTACCTATCAGCCATCTTCCTCGATCCTTTCCTCCCCCCTATCGTCTCCACGAACGGGAGCACGAAGGAGGAAGAGAGTCAGAACGAGAACGATGCTGGAGGAGCTGGTACGCAAGAACAAACACATCGTGCATCGTTGCTTCGTGCTACGTGGAGGATTCTTTTTTTGCTTTTAAGGACACATTCCTTGCACGAAAATCGAAGGCTAAACGTGAAAAAAGAAACGGAGTATTTGTCGTAGTTTTTCCGAGCAATCGACATTTTCCACCTGTCAAGGAGTAACAGAAGAGAAACAGCAGAGCAAGAGAGAGTGTGCGCCTGGCGGCGAGAAGAGAAGAACTGGATGTGTGTGTGTGCCTTGCTCTCGTTTTTGTCGTCCTGTGGTGTTGGTGACGTCGTCGTCGTCTCCCCGTGACCGAATGTTGCTCAGGATCCCTTCCCGCAAAGGGTGCGAGTGTAATAATCTGAATTTACATCGACGGGAATGAAGTGGCAGACTAAATGCTGATAAGGAATCGGTATTTTTTGGGGTCGAGGTGGGATATTAAAATCAAGAGGTTGTTTGGAAAATACTCCATCAAAATTTGGAGCACAAAAATTGCTGCATAAATGACTGAACTATTTATTTCAGATGGGAGTACATTGAATGAAAGCCTTCCTGATTATTATCATTTTTTTTCGATAGTCAAAAGTTACAAACTGTGTGCCATTTATGATGAACAACATGTAATAAGTATCCGTTTCTCGGTAGCCAAAGTTTGTCCTTTTCAGTTTTATATTAAACTTTCCAGAAACGGATCCTGCCTGGGCCTCAGTTATCCCAGAATTTTTAAACGACCTTATAGATTTTAAAAGCCTTTTTCAAGCAATACTCCTGTTCAGCCTCTTTTTTTTTTCTTCAGTATTTTCAGTCAATTCATGAGCTACAGTGCCCGAAAACGCGTTCGTAATTTGATTATTTTGCTTCAAAAATGTAATTAATGCATTAACTATTTATCTTCTTTGCCTTGGACTTGGACCGAGGTTATTAGTTCGATGCACTAAACATCAAGCTACGGTGCTCACAAAACAGAAAAATACTGCCACCAAAAATTAATTGAAGGCTAAAGGAAGGTTCTTGGTATTTTTAATGCCTTGAAAACTGAAAGCTGTGCTAGGCTTATGAGTGAGGTTATGCTACAAAACATTAAACATCCACCAATATAAGCATTTGCGGTTCAAAAAAGTAATGTTTCTACTCATTATTCTTTCCGACACGATATTTGTTTGTGTACAATAGTTGGCAATGCTTGCCGTCTTCAGTCTTTTTTAAGAAGAAAAGACTAGATCGATGACAGTACATTTTGCCTAAAACGATTTTATGATAAATGCCAACTGTTGTACACAAACAAATATCTTTTCCAAATATCTTTTAACCCCCTTTTAGACGTTCATTTCATTTTCAGTTTTAGTTCAGCTATCAGTTAAGCTTTCAGTTAACCTAAATGTAAAAACGTAAGCCTTTAACTGAAACTGAAAGGCAAACTGAAACCGATGGAATTTTCATAAGTTGTCAGTAAGTTATAAGTTAAACTGATTTGTAAATAAGTTTTAGTTCGGTTGTCAGTTCACTCATCATTTTAATTGTAATTGGCGGTGAATCATCATTTTCGAGCACCTGTTTCTTTTTTTTTTCAATATGTCGAAATGGAGTGATAATAAAATCGATTTTATTGAAATTTTACGCGCGTTTGTGGAAGAAAGGTGATCACTTTTATCCCAATTCAATGAACAACTGAACTCCGGGCTGACCTCTAAATACACTGTCTTTTTTAACTGAGTGATCGTCTAAAAGGGGCTTTATAATTTTATAAGAAAATAAGATCTTGTTTATGCAATAAAATCTATTTCAAAAAGTTCTTTTTAATACAAGTTATAACACTTTGCACTTAGCCAACATCAAAGTAAAACATCCCGAATATAATCTTCGTATTGCGCTAGGGGACGTCTGTTGCATAATTAAATGGATTGAAAGACGTTTTAACATGAGCGAAAAACACTTTGGTCATTCAATAATAAGAATTTTATTTCAGAGGGCAATATACATTTTCTATGACAATTCTAAAATTTTTGGTTTATGGAGTGTATCGATTTCAACGAGCGGCGGAGCAGGTATTTCAAGAACTGAGAGTTCTGACTTGGAAGATATGAATGTCTTTAGAGTCCTTGAAGCAGTCATTAAGAAATAAACTTCTTATATGCTTTTCCTTTTAGACGTCTGCAAATGCTATAACCTACTTTACTTGTGCAGGTAATTTTAGACCACTGTCATTATCGTGAAGTTTGTTTTAGAGAGTTTGAGGTCGATTCTCCCGAAGTCGTAAAGGTTTTCCAAAAACATTTTTAATTACTCAAACTTAGTAAATTTTAGCTCTAATATAAATAAAGGTTGAACGGCGACATCTTAAGACTTTATGACCGGCTACTTGCTGCTGTAATCCTTAATGACAAAGATATATCGAACTTTTAGATTTCCTTCGACAGGGATAAACGTGTCCCTTACACAAATATCAGTTTTAATTTTTTAAAAGCCAATGGACTGGACACTACTTAGTGTCTTGAACTCGCAGAATATTTATTTTACTGAATTCAGTCGCGGTGAATTGAATGCGCAACATGATCAGATGCATGTGGCATTTTGAATATCATAGTTTTTGCGATCGAGTAACCTCAGGTGAGGCTCGGTCCTTTTGTGCTGACCGATGTCTATCTCAATGGCTTCGCCACATTGCTATCTAGTTATCCAGCTATCCTGTCATCCTCAGGAGCTCAATTGGCTTCACTTTCCATACTCTTCGATGCACAGTATTTTTGCCTAAAGAGCTTCCGTGACGAAATCTGAGACATAGAAAATAGAAGACGACGAGATGAAACAGAAGAGATCTGTTTGATAGTCAGGAAAGAGGAAAGATTTCTCCTCGACCGGGGTATCTCTAGAAGTCGAAATGGAAGTAACTGAGGTATTTTTCTTGCCTGATTTACAACGAATCCTTGTAAAGGACGTAACTCGCTTGCTTAGTCTGTCTCCGCTGCAACGTGCTTTCTGTGGAACAATCTACATAATTTGCTATGAACTAATCCTATGAACAAAGGAAGGCAATCGGAAGGCTCTTCAGACTTTTTTCTGGTCTTATTTTGTCTTTTTTTCAAAATATTGACATAGCTTATGATTTGGCCGTTCGGTGCAAAATATTGACATAGCTTATGATTTGGCCGTTCAGTGCAAAATATTGACATAGCTTATGATTTGGCCGTTCAGTGCACAAATTGCTTTACTCCATAAAACGAAAATTTGAGAAATGCGATAAAATAATGTACATTGACCTCTAAAAGAAATTACTTAAGTCCATGGACATTTACGACAGCAACTCATTTTCCATTTCTCCAAAGATGACAAAACCACTGACGGTTGTCCTTAGCTCAACACCTTTAGTTCTCTTGCGATCTTCAAGGATCACAGTCGAAATTAAGGTTGAGATGAGAACTAACAGAACCTGTCACAAATTTGAAGAACACCTCGTAAAATACCAATTCAAAACATTTGTAGAGGAAAATAAGCGTAAAGGACTCACGAATCATTACTCCCTGCATCGGCAAAAGAACTCACTGTCCGAAAGCACCCAAAAAACACCCTATTATCAAAAACAACAACACAGTTCAATAGAAATTCGAAGCCAACCCCTAAAGGCGATTCCCATTAAACTCCCGCCACGTTTTGCCGCAATACACCCAAGGATTAGACTTTTCCAAACAATAACCATATCGAACAGGATATTAGAATTCAGGAACCCAGTCGCTAGAGCGTTCGCTCGTCGTTATTTTCACTCCCTCCACCAGCGTCGCTGCCGACGTTCACCGGCGAGGGTGCTGTGTGCCTGCACACGTTCCGCCCGATTGCCTGCCCCCTGAGAGGGGGAATAATCAGCGCCGTTTTCCTCGATTGCTCGGTTGTCCTTTTTTTCCCATTCCCCTTCCATTTATTTCGTGCAGCAGGTCGCTTCACTCCCCTCCACAAAAAATAAAAACAGGACACATTCGATTGCTAGTGCGCAATCCTTCGAATGTGATATTCTTGGGATACAACAGACGGTGATGGCGACGACGACGAGGAGTACACCTTCCGACGACGGCAAACAGATGCGAGGAGCAACTGAATTTGATGGCTCGCATCATTTGTGAGTGAATGTGACATGTTCGCTGCTCAGGATGTGGATTTGTGACACGGAGTATGTGGCGAATCGGTGCGGAGATTGATGGGAACATTTCAAGCAGTGTGCGTTACGCAGGTAGACAAGAGGACGTGCTCGAAAACGCTGGAGATTTCGTTTTTGAGCAGAGTAGAATACGTAAGACGGCGTCTACCGAGAGGCAGATTTATGCCTTGCGTCTGTTATGCAATCACATCACACGTAATGATGCGATTACGCGGAGGTATTGACATAGACGAGGTTAAAAATAAACATCTGCACTGGGGCTTGCTGAGAACTCAGTTGTGAGGGTGTGTGAGAGTGGTTGAAGGAGTTTTTGAAAGCCGCTTTCCTGGTTTGATCAGACAGCAGAAAAAAAACAGCCAGTGAGAAGACAATTTCAAACATATTTGAGCATAAGCCCGCCTTAGGCTATCCACGGGAAAGAAAAAGGTATTCGGAGTTGAGTAAATTTTTCCATTCAAATATTTTCGAATAAGTTGCCGCGAGCAAGGGATCCAAATGGGTATTTGATTTCGGGAAAATTCACTGAAAGGTTAAGCATTTGAAAGATCTCTTTGATTGCTTTTGCATCTTCAGAGGCATAGTGCGGTGCTACACTTCATCCAAAGAAAGGCAAAATGTTGGCTCGAACAAAGGTAGTTTCTTGACGCTAATAAGATTCACCTAATGTTTCGCAACCAAAATCATTTCATAATTGGTCAACAGAATCGTGATGCCAAAGCCTTGTTAAAAGTGAAATGATTTTTTACAAAATCATTTTCAAGGATATTTATAGAATCAGGTTCAATAAATTCCATTCAAATGGTTTTACCAAAAAAGCAATGAAAAATGGGCTTCAGTGTCCTTATCCTCTACTCTCAAGAATCTTTCTCTCTCCCTTGGCTGGTCTAATTTAGCATTGATATTGGAGACGAAGTTTTTCGAGGGCAGATGTTTCTTCTTTGTCTGTGAACAAAATAGAGAAGGCGTAATGTTGCAAGTGGAATCGGAGCTGCACAGATGAACAAGGAATCCGACATCTGCATTCTTTTTTAGACAATGGGACGTAGATGTGTGTATTGAGATAACTTAAAAAGGTTTCATCGGATTCATACTCCCTTATTTTTTTAGAATTTAACCGTTATCAAAAAGACCCCACAGTTCATAAGGAAATAAAATAAATAAATAATCTGTGTAACAGTCCGACAAGGCCCAGAGCCTAGCTTTTTCGTGCAGCTATTGTGTTGTACCCGGTAAAATTTGACACACGTGGAATGCATATGCACATGCGGTTCGATTAGGAGGTGGCCCGATCATAAAATGTCCTGATTAACATGTTTTACTGAAAAACCATTTTTTGAAAATATATTTCAAAATACACTCAACCGTCGCTTTGCGCGGGGGTTAGAGCATGAAAAGTTTCGTGAAAACCGAAACCGAGTAGAACGATTTACGGACGTACACGGATGTATTTTTTACAGAAAAACCATAGTAAGCCATGATTCTTTGAAGGAAACACCTTATTTCGGACAAAGCAAAGTCGCGCAAATCGAAATTGGGATATTTGAAAATCGTGCAAAGGTGAAACCGTGTAAAACGAGACCGCGTAAAACGATGGATGAGTGTAGTTTTGTTTGCAAAATTGGAAAATAATTTCCGGAGATTTTTTTCGAGTTGCATTTCTTTAAAGGTCGTTTTTATTAATTATATTTATTATAAATGTTGTAGATCAGTAGGGTTTTAAACTTGAAATAAGTGATAGGCTTTTCGTCGCATGTGGGGCTTTATATCAATACATTTTTTCTGAAGAATCAGGCATGCAATTGTTCTGAAATTCATGCTTTTCGTTTATTTTCTAAGGTTGGCATAAGCTACGTCTGATTTACGAGATATTTATGAGATAAACGAAGCGTGGTTTTTAGAGGCCAAAATATGGATCCATTGCTTGTTTCGAAAGACAGTATTATGTGGCAACCATTTCAACATTAAAGTTTCAGATTGCAGAATAAATATGTGACTTCCCTTATCCTGGAATGATAAAATGTATTGGTTGTAAAACTTTTCTTCCATTGCCGCTTTGCAATAGATGGCTGTAGCGGTAAGTGGTAGTCGAAATAAATAGGTCGTAGATTTCATACAATAAGCTTAGGTATTTGTAAACATAACGCCATCGAAATATTAATTGATTTGTCTCTGCATCATAAATTTATTCTCGATTAAACATGTCAGCTTACGAGTTAAATTCTCGGTATTTGCGGGAGGTTTTAATTTTCTGCTTTAATATGATGAAATCTGCGGCTGTGGCTCATCGAATGCTCTCAAATACGTATGGTGGGGCCACTATTAGTGAAAGAACGTGCCGAGAGTGGTTACAACGCTTCAAGAACGATGATTTTGACGTCGAAGACCGACATGGCAGCGGAAGATACAGAATTGGAGGCATTACTTGATCAAGACTCGTGTCAAACGCAACAAGAATCATAAATCATAAATAAATCATGAATCATAAATGTATAACCAGTTTATTAAAATAAAGCCTCGAATTTCGAAAAAAATGGCGGAAGCAAAGTTGTACACCTAATACAAACGTTTTTTTTTGCCCTTCTGGTACTACGTTTTTTTTAAGACGAATTTTCTTAGTTTTAATAATATTATCCTAAATATAATATGCTACGTTAAGTTAGATTACGTCGAAAGAGATGCCCGCTAGTAAGTCAGTTAAGTTAGTTAACCTAGTTTTAAGCAATTTTGTCTAGCATGTAAGTTTTCTGAAAAATGTTCAATAAAAATACGTTTAAAATGAAAAATGAAAATACAAAAGTTTGCGAAGGTACTTCTTAACTTTTCTTCCCAACACATTGAAAGTATTACTTTAATTGGAAAAACAAAAAAAGTAATTAAAAAGACACTAAAATCTCATGTGTATCGTATTTCTGTTGTTTTTTTGCGAATGATAACTTCTATTGTTTTGATTCCTATAAGTAAATATTTTTCCCTTCCAATTTATTTATTTCTAATGAAAAAATAGGTACCTTTTATAATAATGCATAAGTATTATAAAAAATTGTTTAAATGACATAAATGTGTGGTCATATTTTGCACCATACTATATGTCTTTGTGGCTTAGGCCCTTTTAAACCAGGTACAAAACAGTTTGCGAGATAAACTTTCTTTCACCGATGATCAGGTTCAACTTTTTTCTGTACTAATTATTTGTGGTAGACAGTTAAGCACCAGCGTTGCTCAGTCGAAGACGGTAGCTCAAACCAAAAACAGAACTATGTACAAAACATAAGTCGAGCTTCGGAGCCTTTTAAATGCGGTTAGATGGTGTGGTGAGTTGCGCAGGGCAGCTAAGCACTTAAGCAAGACGACGTGATTGTGATACTACACAAAGTGGATGCGAGCATCCCACTACTCTAGAAACCAGTTGGAGCTTTTGACATAGCTGAGGATTCGAGTCAGTTCGACGGGATTGTCGAGAAAGTAATGGCCAAAATGCCTTTTTCTGCGGTTCGCTATTGGTCTCTAAAAGGTGGAGCGATGTTTCTTCTTCTTTTTCGCCTCTGCAGCTTACGAAAGTCGTTGGCCGGGAGGCCCAGTCGGGTGGTATGTTTGCCGAAAGTAGAGTGCTTGGTAATGACACTGATAAGATTCCTAGCTTGAATTATATTGAGTCTGAGGAGACTAAGTTAGCGTCCAGGATTTAGCTTTGGCCAGATTTTTCTGGTGACGCGGCATGTATTGCCAGGCGACTACCTAAGATTGGTTGCGCGGTAGCAAGATGTGCAAGATACCATGTAAACTTAGAAGCAAATCTCACGGAGCAGTGGGCCTGCCCACGCAGATGTTTTGTATTTTCCTTTTAACTCTCTGTTTCTGATAAACCATCAAAACGCCAAAATTCAAAATCCCAGGGCGTTTAAGCCAATTCAAAAAATATTCGATTTCAAAGTGATTCCCAAGACTTCAGAGATCCCAAAAGAGATCAGATCCACACCCGCCTACATCCGATCTAAGAAGATCTTTAATATTCCCAAGGGATAAGACCTGCAGGCAAACCAAAACAAACAAATTATCAGCATCATTGAAGCGGTTAAGGAGCTTAGCTATGATCCTCAGGTGCCCACAATTTTGAAGGGACTTACGCTGATCGGCCGCTGACAGCTCAATTTGATCGTCAAGCTGCACCTACTCTCACCACCGCCTTACTCTTAACACTAAAACTTATCTTAAAAAAAAGCCCATGGAATGCGTACAGTTTCGGGACTGAATTCCACGGTTTTGAGTTCGTAATCCGGTTTCCTCATCTCTCTAATCATCCTCATTGTCGTTTTATTGCTCTTCCCTCTTCAACGAATTCCGTAAAAAGGTTTTTTTTTTTTGGAAAATGCATCAAACGGTCGCAGGTATTTTCGTCCCAAAAATGTTTACGACCTCGAAGACCAAGGCGAATGGTATTTCTCAAAACAATTTTTTCTCGGGTGGGTGATGAGCGAACTAACGAAGGAAAAAAATTCACTTGAATATCTTTGTTTATGAGCGTTTTTGTTTTGCCACAGATGCTGGCGGCGAATGATTTATGAACGATAGTTTTTCAGGAGGATGAAGAGGGCTGTTTTAGGACGATAAGGTTAATGGGCGAGGTCTTAATTTCATCGGTGGGGTTTTTCCATGGATGAAGGTCGATGACAGCAGTCGACTTCCATGTCTCGGCATTAAATGGGAAATAGACATCAGAAAGACTTCAACGGAACACGCTCTCAATTGTTAAGTGGTCACATGTGTGGACCCTGATTACTTTTAGTGGCAGCTACAGTCTAATGAGTGTATAATGTGTCTGAGAAATGTCTTTTGACTGTTCTTTGATTGCTATTCAGTCGAATGCTGAAAACTTGGAGTTAGCGACCTACGAACACTATAAAGTCTCGAGATACGTAAAGGGTGGAAGATAGAGTTCTAGTCAGAAGTCAAAACCCAGTCAAAACAATGAAGAGCATAGACAACTTGCATTGGAAGCAACAGAGAAGTCTTCCAGAAAATAAGGATGTTCTAATTCAATTCTTTATTAAAATTGCAGGAACAAATTCACGATTCACAGAGTTCCCGATGTCAAGAGAAGGGCATCTCGCTTTAGCAAAATTCAGTGAAACTTGTGAACTTCAAAGAGTCAAGAGATTCGACGGCAGAAACAAGAAATTTATCTGTTTGTTTTTTATATGTTTAAAAAAGGAGAACGACAGCCTGACCACCAACAAAAAAATCATGTCGTCCATGAAGCGAATTCTTTGCTTCGTTCTCGACAACTGATGGCTGACAGAAATGGAATTAAAAATTTAACTGCTAATTGAACTGAATTTAAAAACAATCTAAGTTCCAGAGCCTGCCTTTCACTGTCATTTATTAAAAAACTGCCAGCTTTGGTTTTGATCCTTAATCTCCTATATTCATGGGAGGCTTTAGCGCTTCGTAGAAGAATTTTTTCTGGTGACGCGGCATGTATTGCCAGGCGACTACCTAAGATTGGTTGCGCGGTAGCAAGATGTGCAAGATACCATGTAAACTTAGAAGCAAATCTCACGGAGCAGTGGGCCTGCCCACGCAGATGTTTTGTATTTTCCTTTTAACTCTCTGTTTCTGATAAACCATCAAAACGCCAAAATTCAAAATCCCAGGGCGTTTAAGCCAATTCAAAAAATATTCGATTTCAAAGTGATTCCCAAGACTTCAGAGATCCCAAAAGAGATCAGATCCACACCCGCCTACATCCGATCTAAGAAGATCTTTAATATTCCCAAGGGATAAGACCTGCAGGCAAACCAAAACAAACAAATTATCAGCATCATTGAAGCGGTTAAGGAGCTTAGCTATGATCCTCAGGTGCCCACAATTTTGAAGGGACTTACGCTGATCGGCCGCTGACAGCTCAATTTGATCGTCAAGCTGCACCTACTCTCACCACCGCCTTACTCTTAACACTAAAACTTATCTTAAAAAAAAGCCCATGGAATGCGTACAGTTTCGGGACTGAATTCCACGGTTTTGAGTTCGTAATCCGGTTTCCTCATCTCTCTAATCATCCTCATTGTCGTTTTATTGCTCTTCCCTCTTCAACGAATTCCGTAAAAAGGTTTTTTTTTTTTGGAAAATGCATCAAACGGTCGCAGGTATTTTCGTCCCAAAAATGTTTACGACCTCGAAGACCAAGGCGAATGGTATTTCTCAAAACAATTTTTTCTCGGGTGGGTGATGAGCGAACTAACGAAGGAAAAAAATTCACTTGAATATCTTTGTTTATGAGCGTTTTTGTTTTGCCACAGATGCTGGCGGCGAATGATTTATGAACGATAGTTTTTCAGGAGGATGAAGAGGGCTGTTTTAGGACGATAAGGTTAATGGGCGAGGTCTTAATTTCATCGGTGGGGTTTTTCCATGGATGAAGGTCGATGACAGCAGTCGACTTCCATGTCTCGGCATTAAATGGGAAATAGACATCAGAAAGACTTCAACGGAACACGCTCTCAATTGTTAAGTGGTCACATGTGTGGACCCTGATTACTTTTAGTGGCAGCTACAGTCTAATGAGTGTATAATGTGTCTGAGAAATGTCTTTTGACTGTTCTTTGATTGCTATTCAGTCGAATGCTGAAAACTTGGAGTTAGCGACCTACGAACACTATAAAGTCTCGAGATACGTAAAGGGTGGAAGATAGAGTTCTAGTCAGAAGTCAAAACCCAGTCAAAACAATGAAGAGCATAGACAACTTGCATTGGAAGCAACAGAGAAGTCTTCCAGAAAATAAGGATGTTCTAATTCAATTCTTTATTAAAATTGCAGGAACAAATTCACGATTCACAGAGTTCCCGATGTCAAGAGAAGGGCATCTCGCTTTAGCAAAATTCAGTGAAACTTGTGAACTTCAAAGAGTCAAGAGATTCGACGGCAGAAACAAGAAATTTATCTGTTTGTTTTTTATATGTTTAAAAAAGGAGAACGACAGCCTGACCACCAACAAAAAAATCATGTCGTCCATGAAGCGAATTCTTTGCTTCGTTCTCGACAACTGATGGCTGACAGAAATGGAATTAAAAATTTAACTGCTAATTGAACTGAATTTAAAAACAATCTAAGTTCCAGAGCCTGCCTTTCACTGTCATTTATTAAAAAACTGCCAGCTTTGGTTTTGATCCTTAATCTCCTATATTCATGGGAGGCTTTAGCGCTTCGTAGAAGAACTCACCTAAGCGAGCACTTTCTTGATAGTCTGAGTGATATGAGCAAAATCAGCATCAATCACATCCATAGCTTCGTAAGACGTTCTAAATGGTTCTATCTGGGTGCAGAGTAGATTTCTTCGATTACAATGGATTTATTCTGGTTCGATACATTTTGAATATAGCAAAAAGGATCAGAGAAAAAGAATTGAAATCTATGAAAATTACGGTAGATGTAAAATGCAGACGTATTGTAAGAAAAAGAGCTTAAACAGACAGGCTGAGAAGATACTCTTGTTGGTTTAGGCTCATGTTAATTCTCAAGTGCACTGTGTGGCAACTCCATAACAGCCAATTTTTTTCTTTTGCCACAACAAACTTCAACTAGCAGCAAGTGCAATAAAACCTACCATAGTTCATTAGAATCTGTATCATTTTGGGGTCCCAAAACTAACCTTAACTTCCGCCTCCAAGATAATTTAAGACTCAGAAGTTGAATGTTTTTACTTACAGTGCTTTTTAAAGATTCCTTATAAATCACATAAACTTTTCCAACCTCAAATTTTCTTTCAGCATTCTTCTATGTACAGTCTGACTTTTGTTTGCAATTTTTCAAACAACTCCCCTTCCAGAAATTACACCATGATGTTCATTTTTACTAACTGGCATGTCAAGAATCGCATAGAAATGGTTTAGTTAAACTTCTTTTCAGCCCCACACGAAGACCTATTAGAGAAAATGAGTTCTCCTGTAAAATAGAGGCTATAAGCCATTTCATTTAAAACCCTACCGATCCAGCAGATCTCCCTCCCGATTAAGCAATCCACCTGAACAAACAGAAGTCCTCTACGCCTCCCGCCTAATCACAATAGTAATCCATTCGAATGCGAGTTTTATCTAAACTCCATCTCAAGTTTTCAACTGCGATTTAAATTCTTCCGAGGAAAATCATCTGAAGTACAATCCAATCGACTGCCACTGAATCCAAAGTGTCACCGCCTACAGCTCCCGGCCATCAGAGACCATCGGGCGATAACCAAATGCCCCGATGGTCACATCCCACGTATAGACGGCTGACTTCGAGCAAAGGAGAAAGAATCTTTGGAATCATTCAACGGAATATGCCTAATCACACTTCAAACACACGCATACCCCGCGTCCTGTTGCACAAACAAACGCGTATCTTTGACGGATCTCGGCATTCGAATTCAGATTCAGATTCGTTTCTTTTTTTTTTGACGTTCGCCCTGAGATATCGGGTTCTTTGTTTCAGAGTTCTTTTTTTTTTATTTTATCGAATGTAGCACGTCGATGCGTTGCATACAAAGCCGACTTCCTTTTGGGGTTATAAATAACGAAGTCTTGTGGTTTTACATTAGCACTTCACTAAAATGTTAATGTTATGATGCTGTCCAACTGTTGGGCCATTGTTTGAGTGTCGAAACTGGGAGAACGGGCTTTGGACGATAGAACAATTCACCGGCGGGAGATTTGGAAAAAAGAAACGAGGACTTCCTGTTGTTTCGAGGTCCCACTGCGTGCGGTGTGAAAGAAAACGCGCTTCGATGACGAACCCCGGGATTCTGCAATCGGAGCGTTTTTTTGGGGTGACGATAATGATGGCGGCTTTCTCCCACCCACATGTCGGACGGATTGTCGCTGAGCAGCTGGGAACCTCCTGCGGCGACAAAGTGGGCGTTCGAAATTTTTGATTAAAGTCAAAATTAATGATGGTTCATGTTTAGATTTTGCGACCTCAATGTGTGTTGAAGTCATGTGAAAATTGCAAATCAAAGTGGACAGACAGATGGATGGACAAATGAGAACTATCAACAATCGAACGCAGAGCTCAAAAATCAACAGAGCAAAACCGGCTCTATTGGTGTTAACAAATGTTACATTAAAAGTGATTTAGATTGGTCCGAGGCTAAAGCCTTTGAAAATTTGAAATTAAGTGGTTTTGGGTAAGATGTGAACTTGGTAAAAAATGAAACAACTCGAATAGTGCAGGCTTAAAAAGTTTGGAAATACAGATCTTTAGTTGGACATGAGTAAAGTACCGAATAGACTTCTATAAAAACATTTTTAAGCTCAGTGGAGTGCTACTTGCCGATCGTCATGCCATGAAGATCGCCGCGGAGGGAATCGACTGATTTTGAAACCTATAGAGCAGCTTATTTTGTTAAATGATGAAGAAAAACCATGTTTGGCAACTAAAAACTGTATGCTTTTAGTCAGATACGATTTCGATTAAAGGCTGATCTGTTGCAAGCATTTTCTAGATAGCTCCACAGCATGGCCAAGCTTGTGTTGTCATGCAAACTAAATCTAAAATCATCATCAATTAAGCCATTCAGGTTTCGTTCACAATTCGATTAACTCCATAAAACAAAAATTTTGGAAAAGCGATGAAATAATTGCATTCGTCTTTAAAATACATTATTCATTCAAATAATTGTCGTTCAATAGTATTATTTTTTTTATTGCAAGTGCTTTGACACATAAATATAAGATTTTTAAAAAATCATCAATTAAATAGATTCTTACTTTCTCTAAATCATTTTAAGTTATAGCTGTAATGGACAGTGATTCTGAATTTCTTAACAAACAGTTTTTACTGGTATGCAAAATGGTTTACGCTACTAAAATCCATTAATCGTAAATTTGTGTTCAAACCCGAATGTGTACTCAACCAAAATTTAAGACCTTGGCTTTAGTATCTGTAAAGACTTCGTGTCAGGAAGTGATCTTCCAACGACTAATTGAACTGTGTAAGCAATGACATTTGAAATTTGCAAAGCTTGCTACAAATAAGCAAAGCTTGAGTAGGACAGCCTCAATTTTGAAATTTGATTTGAACATTTTATGTTGTTGACAAAGTTACTACAGCCGAATCAGTCGACTCTTTAAGTCGAATTTTCACGAGACATCAAAATTAGTCCGAGTTAGAGGAAGTCTTGGAAAAAATGTTAAAGGCAAATTCGACTTAGAGCGATTCGACTGTATGTAATAAGTTTTGAAATATAATTTGGCTAAGGTGAGTGTTTTCATTGACAATCAAGAATGAAACTTTCTGCGCTATATGATAATATGACGGTGATTGAAATTTAACTTTTTACCCCTTTTTAAGCGAAGTGAGCTTAGCACTGCTCATTAGAGCTTATTAACGTTCCGGAAGATATTTCCTCCAAGGCTTGGCTAAAAAAATAGACCACTGTAGTATGTTATCATTTAAAAAAGAGAGAGTAATGCTTCGTGTCCGTCTACACATGTTCTCACTCATTGCTAAACCCGGAATGAGATCACGCCTCCAAGTTCACTGCTCCCTTGCGGAAGAAAAAAACAAACACAATAAACAATTCGCAACCATGCAAACCACGATCACTACTCCAAATGACATTTTCATGACGTACTCTACCCGGCAGTCTACTCAAACGAAGATAAAAAAAAAAAAAAAGAGGGCCTCAGAAAGCAAACATCACTTCGTCGAAATGTCGTGCATCACTCTGCCGAACAGAATCCACAATCAAACACTCGTCTGGTGCTTCGTAAGCCCAGTTCACTAGAACCACCCAGCTCTACTTGTCTACTTGCGCCCTCCCACCCACACACCAGAGTTGTGGTTACGTTTGTTAGTTCACTTCCCTCCCTCCAGTCTTTCCACACTTATCGTTACACTTGCTAAACCGAACTGACCTCACTCAATACGTTACACATTTTCCATTTTTTTTTTCGTTTTCGTATTGAATTCGCTTTCTTTTCAAAATACAAATGATGGCCATGAACTCACAGCCCGACCGAAACGCAAGGCACATGAATTAAAAAAAAAACAGAACGGAGACGAGGAAAAAGCCATAACAACAAACCTCGCGAATAAACACACAACAAAAGAAGAAAGAAAAAAAAAAGAAAAAGAGTCTTGTCCAACGTAATAGCGGAATGAGAGTGTGTACTCAGAGCGCACAACTGGGAATGGGAGAGGCAACAAAACGAACAAAATAAAAGAAAACGACACAGCACAGCAAAAGAAAACGAGAATAGGTAAATAAAATAAAAAATTCTGATCTGAATGGATCCGAGAGAGAGCACACAGACCAGACTACAACGTCAAAAAAATGATTCTTTTTTTTTGTTTCTATTTTTCCACCTTTCAGCTCTCCGCGCGGCTGAGGCTCTTTGGAGTTCATTAAACCTGCCGAGATGACACTACACACACAGAGAGTGAAGATAGCGGTGTGGCACGAGGGATAGGCAGCATGTTTCTTGAATTTTGTTTGAATCGATGAGATTCTTTTCTTTTTCTCGTTGAAGTGTCAAGTGCGGCCGCGGCGGCGATGGTGGTGGGAGAGACTCCGAACGGAAAATAAAAGTTCTGTGATTTAATTGATGAGGATTCGTGTAAACAGAAAGTTGTTTCGTGTCAATAATCTGTCGATGACATTTGTAGGCGAGTGAAGTGATAACCCATTTAGGGCGACCGCGACGGGGAGGGGGAAACCTGTCTTTCGGGCGCGGTTGTTGTCCAGTGGTCAAGTGGTTGGTTGCACGCATTCCGAGGACAACTTAAGTTGGCGCGGCGCTTCCGGGAGATTTGAGGGAAGCTGCAGCAGCTGTAGCAGAGGCAGTCTGACAGATGGCGACAGGTTGTGGGAATTGATAGTCACTTGAAGAAGCACGGAGGCTTTAACTGGTCTATCCTGCGGGTGAGCGGCTCCGGATCCTATGTGAATAGAAAAACGGAAGTTTGAAGCGGCATCTGGCCTGATTGGGGAACAACGAATGGAGGGAGTAAAGTTAAAATGCCATTTTCTCGTCTAAAGAAGAACATTTTAACGCGACTTATAAAAGCGTGACCAGAAGAGCAAACCTAAAATCAACAACGAACCATTTCAAAAAAATAATTATAGAACAATCCGGGTTCAAAAATTCTTGTTTTGAACATCAATGGATACACCAAATTGCGTTCTTGTTGTTTTTTTTTTTTTTAGGAAGGTAGGCATTTCCGGGACCTGGATTCTTATCATGTAAGACGACAATCGTCTGACGATATCGTTTAAATGATAGTTGTGGTTCAAGTAATAATTTAAAAACGATATTGACAGAACACTTTCGTTTTCTCTGCTTCCCTTAAACCGAGAAATATCATTCAATATCGTCAGGGCCATGGTTTTTTGGCGATAGTTAATTCAGTTCGACCCGTTGTTAGAAATATTGTGAGGTTTTCGACTTAAAACAGAAAAATAATAAGTGTTGAAAAAATTGTTTCACTAGTGTTTTTTTCCGAATTATCCTTAGCTCAATGATTTGGATGATGATCGTCTGAAAAGCTAAGTGATGAGACCTGTTCCGGCAAGCCATCGAACATTATAATTAAAAAAATATATAAATGTAAAATAAAATCAATTAGTAAATGTCCCAAGAAAAATGAATTCCGCTCTTTCGCAGCCATATTACTTACAAGCAGCAAGCAGCAGCAGCAAGCAGCGCATTTTTAATTTCCACTCACAAGTAATTTGCTTTTACAAAAAACTTTGTAAATTTTCAAGACCCTTGTTGATTGGACATTGATCCTTCTGTTCGTCATGGCATGTAGTTTCCTGTCAAATGGAATTTAAATTTCGATACCCAGGCCCATAAAGTAAAACCTCTGATCAAACGAAAAAAAAGCACGGATTCCTAATGACCAGACACAACTCTGACCAAAGGCTGAGTTGTCACAATGTTGTAACAGCTCCGTCGTGGCGTCGTGTATGGGACAAGGAATGTAGGATGAAACGCTGAATAGCCTCTGAGACAGAAGCTCTATTTAAAGTGAAGCTCTTTGGCATTAAAAGTGAAGAAGCAGCTTTTGTATTCCCAATGGAAACCTTGCATTGAACGAAAACTTAGAATTTTATTGTCGTATTTGTT
Organism: Syritta pipiens; assembly: GCA_905187475.1. Lineage (NCBI taxonomy): Eukaryota > Metazoa > Arthropoda > Insecta > Diptera > Syrphidae > Syritta > Syritta pipiens. The sequence continues at coordinate 71,534,346 of LR994571.1, forward strand.
TTTTTGCCTATAACAATGAAGTCGCCAATTTGGATACGCTGATACTAGGAAGACTGGAATTCCTTTGACCTGCCCCTTAATTCATACATTGTTTAAGGATTTGAAAATATGAATTCGAAAGAGCTGACAATGGTGACTTCGTCGATTCGGACAGACAGATAAGCGGTGTATAACTCAAAAAATATTAATTTCTCCACACAAAATATTTTTTCGTGTTTAGGAGGTGATTTTACTTACATTACAGAAAAAGGTTTGTTAATTTTTGAGGCTGGGCATTAACAGTTTCATGCCCGGTGTTGTAGCTTTCGATTTAATGGATTAGTCTTTGATTCGGCCCAATAAACATGATCGTTTCCATTATTCAACTCAAGAGACACAGTCACGCCATGATACCATGTGATTTTAAGAGTTTTTACTTCAAACAGAAGATTCAGCCACGCATTATCTTTAAAAACTTGTTTGCTCTATTTGAAGCGAGAATCAGCGTTATGCCAATCCTAGCGACCATTTTCAGATCTTCTTTTTCTTCACGGAGCCCATGAGATCCAACCACGCACTGGCGCCTTAAATCCCCACACAGTAGTCCACCCCGCCGCAAATCACTACAACTACTTCCAGCCTCCACAAATTTAAATCCATCTTGGTGCCTTGCAAAATCTTTGCTACTTAAATCACTCTCCGCCTCCCTATACCAACGCAACGCAATCAACCTTCGAGGCAACGATTCATTACCCGCAGAAGAAAGACAGAAAGGCAAAAAAAAAAAAAAAACAGGCAACACAAATTAATCCATGACCACCAAGGATTTTAGGCAAAACAATTAAATTTCACACAAACCATCGCCGACACTGTGAAAATCGCATTCGTCACTCCCGCGCCTTTTGATAAGCCACGTAGAAGGTCTTTCCCCCCTCCCAACGTCGCTGGCACGGCTTGACGGCTCTTTTTCGCGCTTCATTGTGTTTTTATTGCGTTTCTCCGAACTCTGCTGCTTCGAAAGGTATGGCGGTCGGCCACGGCGGCTAAGTGTGTTCCTTTCCACGTAAAAAAAAACAAAAAACCAAAACGACGACTTTGCGGAAAATAAATACGAGTGTATCTTTGTTTCTGTCTGTCTGTCTGTTTTTTTTGCACTTTTTTCTGGAATTTGCATCCGGCCGATGCGCCGAATCATAATTTAGTGTCGGCCGAGCAGAAGTGACTCATAGGCCTCTGAAACTCGCGGTTTAATGAACCCTCTCTCTCTTTAGAGGACAACGGAAAAACGTTTGACGTCTGTCAAATTAGTTTGACAAAATGTGCTGAAAGGCTCCTCATCTGCAAGGAAATTGCTGCTGTGGTCGCGCCAAACGATAACGCCAACGACAACGATGCCATGGATTATGACGACGTCAACGGACGGGAGGAAATGGAAAACTAATTAAAATTCTATGACGGGACACTGAGAAGCTTGTTTGAGGGAAAAATTATGGATGGGAATGCACCCACTCTGCTGTCTATAGGCTCATCCAATTGACTGAGGCTGGAGACTGGTTCGAGTGTCCTGGGAGCGTCAAGACTCTTCCGCTGGTGATGGATTTTCGTGTGCGGTTTACCGATTTCGAGGAAAAACGCTGCCATGGCTTGGCGGATCCATTTGCATTTCCATTACGAAAATCGAGCTAAAAAAAAAACTTTGCAGTGAGTGAAGAGGTGCTTTGTGGCCGGATGTAAGCCGGATTTGAGGGAAAATTTATTCAATGTCCTCGACTGTGGTGAGGTTGGTGCAAGTGGATGTGTCCATGTGGGGGCGTAGATCAATGAGTCATTTTAACCTAGAAGGGTGTTTTCAAATATCTTCTAAGAAAATGAGATATGTAGTTTTCAAATATCATACACACATATGTGATTTTAATTTTTGTATATAATATTCTAAAAAAGAAAATTTAATTATTTGATTCGGCGCAGTAAAAAAAGTAAAAATACAGGACAGATGAAGGTTAAACAAATTTTTAATAAGACGTTGTATTTTTTTGTAAAAAGGCGATCACCACGCATACTTCATCATGGACATTCCTTGTTGTATCCGATCACTTTTGTCGATTTGAAAGCACCGGCCTACATACAACCTCACGTCAATTAATGCGAAAACCCACGCGGCAGCAGCGCAAATTCTCACTAACCAACGCAAGCACTTTTGAGAGTACTCTTTTCCAAGCAAGGACCCATTCGAAGGCCACCACAAATTTAGGGGATGTGATCAACCACACGCTACCAGTTCCATGTGAAGTATAGGACCGCCGAGATACAGGGATATAAGATGTCATCCTATTCAACAGTGGATGCAAAAAGTTTCTACGAATCATAACCCAGGAGAATGTATCTGATGGATTTCTTCAGGTAACAGTTATATACATATATAACAGTTACATCTGTAATAGTTACATCCATAACATATAACAGTTATATATTGCATATAACAGTTACATATATAACATTTACAGTGTACGAATAGTAAGGGAGTAATGGTAGGAAAAAAGAAAGTAAGGGTTGTTTTATGGTGAGACCCACTGCAATTTAAAAAGAATATATTATATGATTTTCTATATTTTTGGAATATTGCTACCTGTTGCTCCTTACGTAAAATTTTTCACATATTTCGGTCCGTAATTTAGAAAAAAAGATACTTACGTATATAACACGGTTCGTAAGTAATTTTTTTTTTTGGTAATTTGTTGGCTACCAATAAGAGCAAGTTGTTGTCTTAGTCCGAAATTTGATTTAGATGCCACCCACTTTATTGTTGTTTTAGTATTAGTTTAGTTTTATTATTTGTATTAGTTTTATATAATCTAGGATAATACGAGCGTGAGTATTAGTACTAAGTTTTCCTTAATCTAAGACTAAATTTGAAAAAGAAGAGCAATCGTCACTTATTTTTGGGTTGTCTAAGTAAGCCTTCGCTTCACATTTTATCAATTAACTTAGAAGGATTCCAAGACTGACTGACATGTTTTTGAGATATTAAACCTTTAAGTAGAAAAAGGCGTTTAGCCCCCTCCCATGAATACACTGATTTAAGAAAAAACATGAAATGCCAAAATCTTTTTATTAAATGGGTTTGAATATTCTGGCTTCAACAGTTTTTAAGTTGTTGGTCAAAAAAGATAAGACAACAGAGTGCGAGATATTAAGTATTTAAATTACATTTATTTGCGACCATTTCATCCCTAAAGTGCCCTAAAGCAATTTTCACACAGCAGGTACGGTCGGCAAAAGCGATATAATTTTCCTTTATTTCGTTTCAGTACGTACTTTAAATTGTTAATTTCTTTGACTTCAAGTCAAATTCTCTCTGAATTATATGGGGTCCACTTTCGTTGGATTTGGTTACTATTTCAAACTTGCCTTCTTAAGCTAAGAAACTCAAGATTTGTTTAGCGTTTGCCTGGAATTTATCGTAGGATCTGGCTTTTCAAGCTTGTAGTTTGTTGAATCGATATAAACAAAATTAATCACTATTTTTGTTTAAAAACACATGGCAATAAAAATGTGAGCAAGTTTGTCAAATAGGTCACATTATTTATTTGATTCCCTAGAAAATAATAACACCTTCGTACAACAAAGGGGATTACACCAAACTATTCTTGACAAAAACTAATTTTTAATTAGAAAAATAAACTGCACATGATAAAGTTAATAATTAATTTTTTATCACTACAACTAATCCTAACGAAATCTAATAACGAAATCTTAATTAAAAAATGTCGGATTATGATAGATATTACGTTCCACAATATATATCGCGTTGCCAACAACCTTTAAGATTTTACTGCTTACTGTCAAAAAAAATTCGAAAATGTACTGTAAATAATACTGAATTTTTCATGTAATTTATAGTTTAAATCGTTTTAATAGAAACCGTATGACAGGCAAAACAAACTCAAACTCAAATTAACTCAAAACAGCAGTTCATCTGCGTTTACTTCAACCTTTTAACTACCCAAAAGGCTTTTACGACGCGCTTATAATCGAATGTCTACCAAGAAAGTTCCCCCCATCCATTTAATTGTGGAGGTTATTTGTGTTAAATGAGCCCTTTCGTTTTATTTGTTCACTGCCTTTTTCACCACTTCGGACAGTTCTACAAAACCAAGGTCATGGAAAACATTTCACGTCACACACAAATGAATCAAAATATGCTTTCATCTTTCAGTGATGCCTCAACCCGAAGAAAAAATAAACCCCATGTTGCTGCTTCTGTTTCTGAAAGCACTCAACGAGGTATGACGAGGGACATCCCCCACATTTGTGACATTTCTGGTCACCCATCCCCAAAAACTAATCTCATTAGACTCTGATCGCTTTTCAACAACAGCCGACCAACAATCGTCTTAATTAGGCGCAAACCTCCCAAAAATACGCACACATACACCATGCAGCTCTCGCACGCACACAGTCACGTCCATAAAAACAAAAAGAACAACCTTTAAAAGTAATTTAACGCGCCAGCCATTCAGCCAACGGACTAGTAGAAATTGTTAAAATTAATGGCCCCCCAGAGCTCTGCTAATTTCCTGAATCCGATGCCAGAGTCCTGAGTCGTTTCGTAGGCAGGAGCCTTGCCTTTGATCGTCATCGTTGTGTTCGTCGTCGTCGTCGAAGACCAAAGTAAGTTTTCGAATAAAGCAATAAAAAGGCATTTTTGTGTTACTGCTGTTGGTGGAGCACTTGTCCTTTAACCGGTCGTCTGTTTAAGCGCAACCTACTCCATTACGTCACGTATTTCGTGTGGTTCTCGGCCAGAGATGGAAGCATAAGTGTGTGTGTGCTTTAGCAAACATCCCCGCGAAGATGTAGATGAAACAACAGAAAGTAATACAGAGAAATGTTGAAAACAAAAAGGAAAATGAAATTGGGATACAAACTGATGATGCAGGAGGAAACAGGCGTTGGGGAGCTGGTTTGCGTAATGTCGGACTGATGGAGTACCCTACGGGTAGACCTTGGGGTGAAGAAACGTCAAATTTAGAGGTTAGGTTTCTAGTGACTTTTTCATTTTACCAAGAGGTAAACTCATCCACGAAGGTTAAGTGATCAAACACGACGATAAGGCAAGGACGATGGCTAGGACTTGAATGATGATGTGGACTATACTAACAAATTTCACACATGAACTTTCCCATTGTCACAAGAAGATTTCAGGATTAAACCGGGCTCAACTTTACTTCACGTCCACTTCCTGAAAAATCTTTCCGGTGGTTTAAAATTATCTTCTGAACAGGAAAAATTTATTATTTTGTGAAGAAAATTATTATTATATGTTACAATCGAAAAGACCAGATTAGTGTTCTTTTTAGGGCGGTTTTCAACTGTGAATTGTGCAAGCAACTTTCGCTCCTTCTAAGAGGAAAAATAAATTTAAGAAATAACAGAGTTAGTAGATATTGAAACCAAGCCTCCCAACCACTAGCTGGGCAATCGAAAAGGTCGACCATACCAACTAAAAATCATTTCATATAAAGTATCACAATTTACCACCTAAAGGACAGATGTATAATACATTGAAAAAAAGAAAAGGTATTACTAAGTCTAAGAAGAACAATATTCAGACCTGACTACATTTTTGTTAACATATTTTGGGTGCATTTTTATCAAATTGCTATTTTTCTTTCTCTAACATGAAAATTATGCACAAATCGCGCAATAACTTTTTTTTTTTGTAACAATAGAGTTTTAAAGATAAAAAGGTAAGTACCCTATATTATATTTAAGTTATCCGAAGCAAAAAGATGTTTGAAAACAACAACATCATTGTCAAATACAGAGCGAAGCCTTAGAAAGCAATAATGAAACGGCAAAATGTTACTGACGTGAATTATAAATGTTTTAGGCGACTTTTTTTTTTCAAAATGGAAATTCGGGCTGATTGTGTTTGGGTCGTTGAAACTTAGTATAACCTAGGGGGTAGCGGCGAAACGCCGATCACATAGATCAGTGTTGGTCCATAGTGTAACCATCGTCACAGAGTTGAAAATAAATTTGTAACATCTCGTCACCCCTAATTGAGACACAAGGATTTGGATGCAATTCCGAAACTTACTAATTGAGTCTATTTAAGAGTTGCTGCTCCGTTCAGCGACGTGACGAAGTAGCTACCCAAAGCACATGCTCCAGTGTTTTACTAGCTGACGAGTCCCCGTAATTTCTACAGGTATTCGATGATGTCAGACCAAGCTTAATGATATGATAACTATATTTATCATATCATTATTGGCAGTGACCTAACACCTGGTGACCTAAGTGACCCTAACCTGGTGACATTTAACACCAGCTTCTTTGAAGAGTTTGGCGTCAAAATCACTAAAAAAGTGTTTAATTGGAGTAGCGGTGTACGCGAACTCCGAAGGATTAGATACGCCTTCCCTCGCTAGCGCAACGGCTATGTCGTCAAAACTTGCTCACAGTTGAAAAGTTCACTTCAGTCGCCACGCAATAGTATAGTAACTTCGGGTATTGTGGAATATGCGGATAATGTGGAATACTGCGTTATTTTCTAAGCCACAGAAGGTCTGTTATACAGGTATCTTAAGTGTCATAAGAACACGCTAACAATTCCAACTGAAACCTCAATCGATAGAGCCTGAGCATTTACAAAGGAAAATGCAAAATCCTCTTTCCAGCTCATGCGCTTAATCCAATACGTTACATTATGATGCACATTATATATATAATAATGAAAATAAAGACACCTATATTTATTTCTTAGTTGAGTCTATAATTTTCTCTTTTATTCTATTGTAATAGTACTCCACATTACCCTCCCATTTTAAAATCTATTTTTTAGAGGTGTATTCGTAAAGGTTAAATAAAAATCTTAAAAATAATCCTAACTGCCTGAGAGTGTTGGCATATTAATAGATTTGCTATCGTTAGCAAATATATTAATATTCAAGATGTAATTCAAATTTCCCGTTTAATGCATGATATCTGGTTGAAATGCGTAAAAATAAAATGCGTATTCCACATTACCCGAAGTTACTCTATCATGATCAATTTTATTTACAACTGAAATTACTATAAATAGAACCTTCACTTTGTAAGCATTGGATACGGTGGCTTGCAAACCAAGATTTAGACTAATTTAACCCCTTCATGACCACGTCCAATTGTAGCCGTAGGGATAACATATTTTTTTCGATTTACCAAAAACGAAGTAAAAGATCCCGAACATTCTTTTTGCACTAGGAGACATCTCATGCAGACTTAAATGGTCTAAAATCGTGTTTTAGAATAAAATTACTACAGTGTTACTGTAATTATGCCAGAATTTTCGAGTTGTCAGTAGATGAAATTCATGTTGTACAGGAACAACACTGGTCATGAAAGGGTTAACGAGACTACAAGACTTTAAACCCTGAAACTACGCAAACATTTTTTTTATTTTTTCTAAAACTGTTAACTGGAATTGTTAACTTCTGGAATTCTCTGACTTTATTACAACCCTCATTTTACGAAAAAACAAAAATGTGTAACGTTTGTTTTTCTTTAATTACATTGCCTACTCTCTTGCTTAACTTTCTACACATACGTAGGAGCTTTAGTGCATTTTAATTCGTTTGCATTTAGTTATTTTTTGTAAGTTAGCTTTGTCCAAATAAACGAATAAGTTTTCACAGGCCAAAATATAGATCTATTGCCCGTTTTGAAAGCCAGTATTATCATTTCAACATTTAAGTGGCAGACTGCCGAATAAAGAGGCAGCAACAAAATATGCAAAAGTTCGTGTTGATTATTTTGAAAATTCTTTTTCACTTTTCCTTCCTATTAGGCAGGATAATATTTTTTGATTGTGATGTTTCCCTGATCATTCTAGAAAGGAGCGATTCGCATCCTAACATGCCCAAATGCGTCAACATCTACACAGACGGCTGGAAATAAGCTGGAAAGAGATGCAGGGCTCTCAACCTGCGTAAAAGCTGCAAACTACCATATAATTGTAATATCTTTCCGGCTGAATTGTTAGTATTTAGTGACATTTACGAAATAAAAGACGCATAGGCAAGGAAAGGTGTTTCAAATCCTCGCACCGCTATAAGAATAAGGCGACGATCATTAACTATGGACCAACGCAGATCTATGTGATTGTCATTTAGCCTCCACCATAAGATAACATAACATAATACCCACATTTTGAAAGCATTACACCCCACTATTGAAAGTATTACAGTCGAATGCATTTAAGTCGAACTTCCTCTAAGTCGAAGTTCCCTCTAATTCGAATTTTTTCGCCTTATTTTGACATTCCCCTTCCCAATTTTCCATACAAAAACCATCCTCTAAGTCGAACTCCCTCTAACTTGAACTAATTTTGATGTCCTGTGAAAATTCGACTAAGAGGGTTTCGACTGTATTTGCATTTTTTAATTGAAAAACGAAAAAAAAGAATCATGGAAAACACATTTAAATCACGTATAAGGCTTCTACAAACAACGTAATGTTTTTTGAGGATGAGGTGAAGGCTAACAATCAAGCTCCGTTTTTTGGTATTCCAAGTTTTTAAACCAGCTAAGACTATTCTCGTAAGATTCATCAAAATTTTTGAAATTAATTTTTCAACCCACAGCTTAGCTTTGAAAATAAACTTTCAAGCAGTTAGGGGCACACATTTTCAATCGCTTCAAAACTTTTTAACTTTGAGACTTTGACTCTCTGCCTTTTTCCCAAATTGGACCAAATGTGCTGGCTATCAGTTGCCGTGTTAATGCCACCCCCTACACGCACTTCAAAGTGTTCTTTATCAATCGCCAAAAAACACGCACCCTATGAGACACAGAAGAAACAAAAAAAAAGCAATAAAAAGAGGCCACAAAAAAAGGGGAGGAGGACCATTGGCTTTTCAAAAAACTCCAAGAGTATCTGTGTCTGTGCGTGTATGTCGACGGATGAATGGAAATAGAACGAGGAAGGCCCGACTCTGACTCCGGCACAGAAAACAGAAAAAAAAAAGAAAAAACCCTGTGGAGACCAATGGAGTGCAACAAAATACAAAAGACATGGCGACGAGCAAACGAAAAAAAAGCAAAAATTGTATCTTCTCTCGCCCTCGTTTGGGGATGCGCGTTGAGCGAATGTGTGTTAGTGTGAAGTGAACACCATTCTCCTGCTTCCTTTCTGTGTGTTGTCCTTCTACACAGAAGAAAGAAAAAAAAAAGTAAAAAACTTCATTTCAGATGGATTAGGTTCGTTGTTTTTTTTATTTTCGGATATCGTCTGATTGTTGGAGGAGGTTAATGGTAAATGGAATTTAATTCCTATTTGATTTAGGAGAAGAAGCTGCTCACCCGTTGGATTTATTTTAGTTTCATCGGGCTCACATATCATCGGGGGGGTCCCGGTGGCGGTGGTGATGGTGGAGACAGAAGGGCAGGAGGACGAACACAATTGCCGTGTGTATTTGTGGAGATTTTTATGTTAAACTCTTAAGGGGACAAATGATTCGGTGGACAGATACGACGAGGAGTTCTAAGTGCTAACCGATAAAGTTTTGCACTTTAAAGTTGAAGAGGGATTGTGCTGCTGCTTTTTTCGTGAGTGTTTTAATGGGTTTTTAAAAATGTTCGATGATGGGTTTAGTTGGAGACAGTTAGCTAGCTACTCTGGAAAAGGCTTGGGGTCTGGTGGATGCTAAATGGACTGCCAGACGGAGTTTTTTCGGGACGCTATTTTGGCTTGGCGCGTGTCTGAACTTTTTTCGGCTCAATTTAAACGTCTTTTTTATCAGTGAAAAGTGATGTTTATTTTTTGCCAAATAACTGCCATTAACAGTAAATTTTATCTGAAACTTTACTAGAACTATGAAAGATTGAAAAAAAAAACAGACTTCAAAGAATTTATAAACTATGACGGTTTTTTCTTGGATATTTGTTAACTTCATTTTGGACGTAATAAAACTCCAAGAGCTATTACGTAAAAAAAATGTATGAAGGATCAGATATTCGTAAATGCAATAGAACAGAAAGTCCCTCAGAAATTTTACCCTTAAAATTTTTTTGGTTAACGTTGTGTTAAAGCAACCGTGGAAATAAATGGGCTGAAGTTTGTTTTCGGGCGGTTGAATTATGTTTGAAGCAAGTTGGCAGCTTTCAGCTTTCTAACCTGGGATATTTGTTTTAGACGCGAATGTAAGACAGCTTGGTTCTTCAGTATGGAGACAGCTCACACGTAACGCGCAAATTTTGAAGGCAATTCCTTGAGCAGTGATAAGTAAGTAGAGAAAGAATAAGATACAGTTGACAAATAACACCGACGTTGTCATCTGCCTTTTTAGAGACGACAAGTACTACAGCTGCGAGGCTCTTTTAGTGGTCGTAAAAGAGACCCTAGCAGAGAGACCCAGCTGTCCTAAAGGCCACGTTTGAAAGATCGACTCAGCAGCTTTAGCTAACATGTGCCACACAGGATTAGTATAGTTTAGTTTAGACACTCTACGAGCAACGAAATTGTCTATAGAATTCGAGATAGCCGAAAAGAAAGAATAAGAAGTGACCCAAAATAACGTTCCTCCATCCATCCAAGTTTTCTCTTGAACTAGAAGACATAAGACCATTCTGTTTTTTGTGTTCGACTCAGAATGAACGTGAGCATTAATGACCAGTAACGGAAATAGTACTTTATTGTGGGTTTTGCCATTGTTTTTTATGTTTTTTTTTCCATGTTGTTTAATTTGATTTTAAATTGCCTCTACCTCCTAAAAGGTAAGACATAGCGAAAATTGCTCGTTCGTGGACGCTCTATGAAAAATCAATATTCAATTTTTGGCGCCAAAGTTATCTACACCTCGCCGCACAATAAAACAGATATTTTTCTAAACTAAAATGGATACATTGGAGTCAAGATTAACTTTTGTGAATTCTTAACGTTCTATAGATGTGATCAAAATTGTAAGTACTTAATTTTTTTGGTTATAAGAAAACAAATAACACAAAAATCATTCAAATCGGTCAAAGGGAAGGCTTTTTATTTATAAAAAACCATACGACCGACGAGTATGTATCCATTTTTGCACGCCACTGTATGCGTAGAAATCTAAGCAAGGATAGACAACGGAATTATAGCAAAAACAACTGCCAGAAAAAATGAATAAAGTGAGAGAATTCCATTTACAACAGGTTGTTTGCGTAGCTTTCTACGCACGGTTAAAATTAAGATTAATTTCGAAAGGCTGACTTCATCCTTGCAAATAAAAAAAACCTTTATCTTTTACGGTTTACAGTTATTAAACTACCCATAGTCCTACTCCTCATACTGATTCCCTGACCTTTACCCTAACTTCCTGGTATTTTTCAATTTAACCACCTTATCCCAGTCCATCCTGCGACTTCAAGACGACGCCTCACAGGCACGCTCACTTGACAAACGACTCTTACCGCTACGTAATCTGATACCCACACCTCCCCATCATCGTTTTCCTTTTCTCGATCTTGTCTTTTTTTCCCCTTTTTGGGAAATAAAACTCCAATTCACTTTGAAACTTTTATGTGCTTTGATTGGTTTCGATTGAAATTTACGATATGACGACCAAACGACTATGGAAATGATGGCGTTTTGTGTTTTGTCTGCTGTCTCGCATCGAGTTAATTAGACAAAATAGATACACACATATCCGAGCACCCTTCGAGTGTGTGTAGAAATATATAAATTAATTCAGACTTCGAGTTCCTTACGCACAGAGTTGCTTATGCGGGTACGAAACTACCCTCGTGAGAGGGGTTGGAAAGACGGCAAGTGATTCAAATGCAAATTAGATACAAAAATTTGTTGCCAAACATGTGCTGTGAGAGAAAAGGGGCCTTTTCCCTTTTTCCCAGCGATTTCGAAGTAATTGCCGGGATATTGATAGTTTTTTGAGAGTGTGTAACCGTGTTAACTGCTTGCCGATTAGTGACCTTGTTTAACGATCCCGTCGGGCTGTTTTTTTTTATGAGGCTGGAGCTACCGTGCCAGTGGCTTTTTTAGGGGAGCTTATCTTAGATCCCTTGGTTGATGTTTGTGGGTGAATGAACTTTTTCGGTGGGGTTTCATTTCATTTTGTCTTATTTTTACAGACTCAGGTCTGCGAACGTTGTGAACGTCACGTACGCGTATGCGCTGCGGATCACAGGAGTTACGTGTGATTGCGAATGGGGAATGACGTAATTGGAGAGTTCGTGATGGCGGGTTTTGTTGTGAAACGTTGGAGAGGAGCATGGTTATGGAGTTGGACGTGCTTTTGCGGATGCCCTCTGGAGCGATGGACATCCGGTTGAGCGACCGTTGAGCGGGAACTTGGTGGTGATGGACAACTGGTTGGGGGATGGGAATTGGGCGAAGATTGGGTAAAGTGGTGGTGATGGTAATTTGACGATGAATACTGACTCAGCAGAGATTGGCGACAGTAATCGAGTAATGCTGTTCTTACATCATTAAAGACTAGAGACTGATTGGGATTTGTTTACGTTGCACAGAGTTCGATTTGATAAAAATTAGTCGGGCAAAAGGACATATTTTAAAGCAGCACTACAAATATAAAAATTAGTCACAAACCTAGAGGGCCAAAATCATTTCCGATCAGATTTTCCATTTTTGAATCTTTTCTTCTATATTTTTCTCCGAAAGAGTCAATTTTTGAGTCTTTTCGTCTATATTTTGCTACTAAAAGAGTCAATTTTTGACTCTTTTCTTCTATATTTTGCTCCAAAAGAGTCCATTTCTGACTCGTTCCTCAATTTTTTGCTACTGGAGGAAAAGGAGTCAAGGTGTGGGGACCGAAAAGAGTTACATTTTCTTATTGTACTTTGTTAACGGTGTCAGGATTACCTTGATAATTGGTGACGGGTTTGAGTACTTTTGGTCAGAATTAAAGCGATTTCGGAGGCGTTCAGTTATCTTACAGTCTTCCAAGTAAAGCCAATGTTTGAGGAGGCTTCAAAAAGAGTGTAGGACTGGGCGAAAAGTAGTTCATCAGTTTTTCCTTCCGAAGATCTTTTCAGTGCAAAATAAGTCTCCCCAGGGTCACCAAATGTTTAAAAATTTAAACGTTGAATGTCAAGAGATACTTAATGGGTCGCGAGCTGTTAAAGGGAACCTTTGGGAACCCAATTCATCAGACAAAATACTATCCGAAATATGTTGACGCACAGTAACTTTAAATGCTGTCAAATTGAATGAAAACACACGAGTGGAGGTTGAGACTAGGCACATGCTTAGCCAGGGCTCCGACTCAGACTCTATTGCTCACTTATCTACGTGCATGTGATCCTACCTCAATCTCACCGAATTTTCCAATCGATTCCTTCTCAATGACTCTGAATAGAAATGGATTTAAACACTTTTGAATCCTCACCGAAGATCAACGCTTTCCTTTATGTGCCACGCTAAAATTCTGCCAATGCTTAAATTAGCTGCATCATCATGGGTCTGGGTCCTCTCTTCTCCAACCGCAACACTAAACCCACCTCATCTGGAAAATCAGCTAATCGACACCGGCTATTGTGTCCTTCTTGTCCTGACATCACCTTGCTAATTTCAAGGTCCCCACTCCCGACCGTCGGCAGTGATCCGAGCGCCATTCAAAACTCAACAAAAGACGATTGTTCACCGGGATCTTCTTCAAGCCACCGCATAATTATCCATGTCCCCACACACATGTCTGGAGTGAGCTGCACCACAACGACTCCAGAGCCAACCTATTCATTAGTCCCGCTGGCCGGGAGCGAACGACCCATGCCCACATTGCGTGTTCTTGTCGCTGGCATAATTTGCCCCGGAATGAGAGTGCGGCGGAGACTCAAGGAACCACCATTGTGGATCTTCTTCTTCCTCGGCCAGACACACACGTCCGTGTCTTGTCCGTCGCTCCACAATAATTTTGTGGTTGTGCCGCTCTGCACAGCAACACAAGTGCACGCTGCATACGCATGTTGTGTATGATTACCGCTGCAAGGAGCTACAATGTACGACTAAGTGCACCGGCCAACGACGAGAAAGGGTGACGATGAGGCTCGTCGTCGATAAAATACGGACGCACGCAGGGAATCTAATTTGTCCGGGGGCTGGGGGCGCTACAAGATCTGCCTCCCGCCGTCCCGTCCCGGTCCACAGTTTGGACATGACACAACACATGCACACGCATGTCGCAGTGGGTTTTGAATGAGTGCGTGTTGCCGACGGCGATGGACGTCGGAGAACAGGTGGATGTGAGAGTGATATTGACATTTCCTCGACGACGATGGGTTTGGGGGAAATTTTAATTTGTTTAGGTGAGTGGAGGACAGTGGACGGGGGAGAGGAGTTCGGAAGATGCCAATGACATTTAAGGTCTCAGTGCGGTGGTCGTCTTTTGTCTGGAATTTGTCTGCGTTGAGCCACTTGAGGGAATTGCATTCCATTCGTAAGACTTTAATTTTTGATTGCCGAGAGGCGTTGTTTGAAAGAGAACCTGGACAACCAGTCATTTGCTTCTTCAAGTCGTGGCGATGTTTTTTTAAGGATCAGTATTCATTTGCCAGAAGCTTAAAAAAAGTTTGTTGTGCTTAACAAATATTTTAGCAAGCATTTCCTTGGCAAGTGTCCGACACTCAAGAAAACCCGGCGATCTACTTTTGGAAAAGATTCCGGATTCCGGATTTTACCTTTACTTAACGGAAGTGAGCAAGCTTTTCGAATACTTCAAATTTGCGGTACTGTTTACGAAAATATCATGGCAGAGAATTTTTTTTGTAATTTGTTAGTTTTTTAAAAATATGTAAATACTATGTCGAGAAGTCTAATTTCAATGGTAAGCCCATGCTAATAGTTTTGTCCGCACCTCTATCTTTATCTCGATATAAAAGAAAAAAAATATTTGTGTTAATAAAATCGGAGTTAATCTCACCTAATTTAGACAGAATTTTGAATCATTCTTTTGTCTTTTTAAAAATTGCTTCGATACTCATCAAGTCTTCTTTCAACCAAGCACTAAGCACTAAACTAAGCACAGGAATTCACAAATGTTCATATTGCTATTTTAAACATCGTGCGAATTTTCATTCAACCACCAAACGAGAACCGAAATTTTTGTGGAAGGTATTAAAATTATGGCTTTAACACTAAACACCAATAAGTCAATTCATAGACTTTCTAGAATATTTTACACTTAAAACTGAATTTCAAAGGAATTTACTCTCCACAAGAATTCAGCCGCAAAAATGCAATGAGAAAATTAATTTCTTAATGCAGTTTTGTGTGACTTTCAGAAATTCAGGCAAGTTCATCGAGAAGCTGTCAAATTTAAGAAATTGCTGTGATATTCATTGTGAAATCGTTTGTTAACGAGTTTTGTTCAATGTTAAAGTGAAAAATTATTTTTAAATTGCAGGTTTTCAATTCAATTGATATAGTGTGCGGCTAACTTTCAACTCAGTTTACAATCGAATTGAATTGTGTATTGGCTGCTTAAGAAACAAGAAGAGGCAGCTTCAAGTCATTGATATTTTAGGGATATTTTGAGGAAGGGTCGACAGCCGCCGATTCGGGCAGCAATAGAGACTTAAAGATTTCCAAGATCAGCACTAGGTGTTTCGTTGAAATCACTTGTATATGCAACTATTTGATTTTGCACATTGTTTTCAGATTGAAGAAAGCGTTAATGAACACACGTTAAAGTTCAACATCTAAAAAAGGCATCCTGACTAAAGACAAAGATTTTTTTTGGAATTATCTTAGTTCTTCCCGGTTAGCTTTGAATGAAAGGAATGTCGAGGAACAACGCAAAGATGAAGAAATCTTAAATACACTCTAGAGCTGATTTGATTGATTATTAAAACAAAGTAAATAACACATTTTTCGAAATCACTTTTCTTACGTTTTTGTACTGCTTATGGGTAAAACTTTGCTTTGAGAGCAAATACGACGAACGAAATTTGACACCTAAAACACATTTTAATTTGTAAGAGATATCAGTACCAATAGTATATTTTGCTCTACAAAATAAATTGTTTTTTGTCTCTCTAAAACGTCTCTTATGTTGTTTAAACAATTATCGATTAAACAAAAAACTCTAACACAAATTTGGGGACATGACCTGGTTGGTGATTCAAAGGCCTTCAACAACAGATGACTGCCTTGAACGGTGCAAGTCACCTGCTGATGTGCAGGAATCAAGTGTTTTGGACATCCCCTTGTTAAATTTCCTCTATGGCGCCACTCAATCCGGTCGCTTTCTCCGTCGCATTAGAATAAAATTTCTCATAAAATGCACCCAAAAGCCAGACAAAACCAACACTCGTTCGTTAACGATCATTAATTTGAAACACACATTAAAAACACAAAATCTCTGCATGAAGAAGACATTTTATTGCAACAACCCATTTCGATTGTTGCACCACAGGAAACCCATACCCCGAGTTAATCTTCGGTTGTTTTTTTTTTTTTTTTTGGTTAAAACTCGTACTTGGCAGAGGTCAAACACAATCTGTTTAACATTAAAATTCTCAGACAAACTCCATTTTTCATGGCACAAATCAAACCAATAAAAAAAAAGAAACAAGACCTTTGAATACAAAGGAGTCGGAAAAAAAACTCACACACATATACAGGCGAAAACTCCTCCTGGAGATATACGAAAAAAAAAAGGAAACACAGAAACAGAGACCTTCGATTAGATCGGTCAATGCCACAAATTTACGAGGACGAGATCAATGATATAAAACTCTTCTCCAGCCTCCCTCGATGACGACGACGGATCTTTAAACTCCGTCTGAAGATCTTTCCTCTTTCCTTTGTTCGACCGAGTCTCTGTGCTGGTGGTGTGGTTGGGGTACCCCGACTAACCACTTAACGAACTTTTCAAGAGATGAAACAATAAAAACACAAAATGTTGCATTCATCATTCAGCGGAAATTCGTTTATTCTCGTGTCTCATTTCGTTATCCATCACACATTCCATTTTTTTTTTCAGTTTTTCGCTGTCAGTTGTGACATTTAAATGACGTATGAAGTCAAAGCACCATTTACAACGGGAATTATACTATTCACCTACGAAGTGTCATTTCCTTGAGAATGATAACAACGTTCTTCTAACAGGTTTCGATACCGTTGTTTGTGTGTGTATGAAATGCCGCCTCACCCTTAACGAAAAGCAAACAATTACCGCGCCCTCTTTTTGTGTTGCGTGTAAACACTATCAAGCGATAATCACAAAAAAAAAAACGTGAGTGCAAATAAACGTATTCATCTCTCATCAAGCGGGAGGGGAGCAACGAGGGCAGAGGCACACGAACCGACCGGTGAAGAGGAAAGACATAAAAACACATTTTATTTTTATCTTTTTTTTCAACGGCGGCAACGCCAATGACCTCCACTTACGTGGAATTCATAAATCCGAGAGAGTGCCCGGCCACGAGTGTGGTGAATCACACACCAGTTGCAGGCGGTAATTGTCAGTGTGACAATTGTGAGGTGGTTTGACGTTATTGTTGTTGTTATTGATGAAGTTTATAGTGGTGGTGGTGATGGTGTTTGTGGTGAGCTTAAGATTTTAGTGAGTGAGCGCCAGTCGGTTCGTCACCAGGCGTTGGCGGCGTGTGCACGGCATAAATGTGGTGTATGATCAGTCAACGGTGCAGCGGAGTGCGAAAACGCGCTGGTCTGGCGGACGTGAAGGCACAGGCGTTTGGCGAGGTGATGGGAGAGTCGTGTATGTTTACGTCACGGATCATGAACGGAATTTTTTAATTAAAAGTGGATTAAAAGAGGAATTTTTATGAAAACCTCATGAGTTTATTAATCATTCTTTTTATTAGCCTGTTATGGAGTTTCTTTCGGATGAGCGATACTCTTAGCAGGATTCTCTGTTTTATCGGTAAAATTGACAATAAACTAGAGCTTCAGTTTGCATCGTTTTCATTTGTGTCGTTTCGAAGTTACGCTGTTTAAAAATTAAAATTAAAAATTAAAAAACAATTTGCCTCTGTCACAAAATTACAATGCATGAGAATTGACATGGAATTATATAACATTTGACATGGAAATATGTATGTAGGAATCGATGTGTGTCGTGTTTTTCTGGTCCTAAAAAATTACGACGCTCTGGTGTATGTTATTTTGACTTTGAATTGAGTATAACACAATTGCCTAGTTCTCATCCGCATTCTGTGTCCTTGAAACAAATGTAAGCTCTTGGAAATGCTAAAATGAATGGACAAGAACGTTTCAGTGAAAGAATCTGAAGGAAGAAGAGATTGAAACGATCAGTAGGAGGTTGCACAAAATAGATGTGTCTGAAAAAGGCATTGTTTTTGATAAGTGTCAAATTTTCTTTGAGGAGGACTACCTTTAGTCCAACTTTGCAACTTTGCAACCTAAAAGATGGTTGACAGCACAATGGGCCTAGCTTTGGCCTAAGGGTACCAAAATTTCAAAATGTGTTTCAATAAAAAAACATTGCCACTTACGAAATTTTGAAAAGTGCAACAATTGTGAAAGCACCTGTGACCGCTGACAGGTAATTTGAGTTACAATCAAAGTTAACAGAAAGTGTACACCTCTGTTTCCACATTTAAAATTTGCTATATCAAAGCGTTGATTCCACTTACTTTTTAGTCAATTCGACAAGCATTTTATGGCTTTCGTCTACTAACATCAACTTTAAAAAACATTTTTCTTGAAATCTTCGGTTGGACCTGTCTGTCAAACTATTCCCAGATATTATCAATCAGTTTAAAGTCTGAATACAGAAGACGATCGTTTTCCTAAGACATAAAATAAATGTGCAAAGTGGCGATTGCGCAGTGCATTTGTATTGTGAATACTTAAAGCGAATATTTGTTGAGTTCTTAGATTTGAGTAATATCACAATTTATGCAGGGCTCTCATCACGTAACTTTTCAGACGATCATCGTCCAGACGTCTGTCGTCAACGCTATCGTCAAAAGTTTGCTTCACGTAACACTATCGCTATCAAACGACCGATTAAGAAACCGATTGAAGAACGAATTGTTCAAACGAAATTTGCTCAGGACTCACGTAAAAGCCTATTTGGACTGTTGTCGTTATTTATTAAAAATTTATATCGAATTATCGTGGGCGCCGTGGTCTAACCCTTAGGGCGTCGGACTGTTAAGCGAGAGTAGCCGGGTTCGAATCCAGCCCGGGGAAAAAACACCACAAACAATTTTCATGGTCCCACCTCTAGCGGACGACTGACAATCCTCCTGGAGTAACCTCTGTCATGGAAAGCTTTCGCAATTCGGCGTTCGGAACCGGTAGAACTAGTGGAGGTGCGAACAGCTATGCTCTGGCCCTGTATGGGCTGTTACGCAGATTATTTATTTTTTTTTATATCGAATTGTTGAAGAAATCGAAGCAATATGATTTCTATGTTTTGAGTTATAAACTTTGAATCTAGGGCAAAACAGTGCTCCAAGGAGGTCTTTGTCCTTCTCTGATATAGCAGCAATCAAACTAAACAAGTTTTAGAAAAGACAGAAGGATGTTTGGTGTTAGCACTGCTCTAAATATGTTTCTTCTGGACTGTAGTAAGACTGTACTCAGGTCTACGAATTGTCATAAGGTCTGAGAATTGTTGCAGGAATCTACATTCAAAGCCTGAACTTAAGCTGCCATTCTCATCATCCTCGGTAACAAAAGCAAAACAGATCTAGGAAAAGAGACATTTTTGAAGCCTAAATAGAAGAAAATCTCAAACGTTTTTCCTATAGTGTCCACCTGACTCACAACTGGCATTTAAAAATCATCTAAGAACGAGAGTATTTATTTTCTCGTTTTTCATGTTCATGAGGTAATTTTACACTTTAGAAAATGTTGAGGTTTTTGAGGGGTGGGTGTGAATTGAAACCGTCTATTCTGTAGTAGTGCATTAGTTTCAGATGTAAAGAAATTTCTTTTCACACCTTTGCGATGGTCTGTGTTGCTTCCTAGCAACCCAGCGTGTTTCTTCTGTCTTGTATTCTTTCGAGCCTTACTGTCTCGAAAGTCTCCTGTGTTTGATCTCTGGAAGACCGACAAAAGCTGTGATGAACACAGAAACTTCGTTTTAATTGAAATTTGTGATTGCTGTGAATTTAGCACTTTGACCTAAATTTCGGACTATTGTCATGGCCTTAACAAGACCATTGGTCGGAAAACAAGTCTCTGGCCAGCTAAAGTAAACAGAAAATCGACCAAAAAGTTCCTGCAGTTGGCTTTTTATCTCAGAAACATCGCCCGCATGATCACACACCAAATGAGACCAAGAGAAAGTGCCACCTGCCGCCTCCCATCACTTCAATTGATCCACTTCACTCCTCACACGTTAACCGATTTCATTTTTTTTTTTGCCGATTATGTCACGACCAGTTTCCCTATTCGACCATCACGCAATCCAACGGGTTTTTGACACACTACAAAAAAGAAAAAAAGCGACCGGCTGCCACCGACTTCAAGGTCACTCTCATTCGACAATCGCGGTTCACGGGTAAACTTCGAAATCATCGAACAAAGCCGACGATCTTAATTCGACGCCTGATGACAGCGTACAAATTGATATTGCGGCGCATTCGTGTACAATCGTATCGTGTAGTACCCTATTGTTTGGCAAATAAACGAGAGAGTGAGACAGAGTGTTTGTGTGTGTGTGAGAGCCTAGGCCGATCAGCGCCGCTGAATGACAGCCTAAGCGCCGGCAAACAGAAAATGTGTGACAAATGCGGAAGGCAGACGGGACAGACTGGTGTGTGTATTTTTCCCGCACAAATCGTGCGATGTAGTGACAGGCAATGAAAATGTTGTATTTATTTGTTCCCATAATGTTCATTGAGATACAATTAATGTAGATATTTTCTTCTAGAGGTGATCTCGCTCGGGGGGGTAATCGGGGTGCTGTGAATGTGAACAGATGGCAAGGTCAAGGTGGCGCGGATGGTGAGTGCACCTGGTTGCTGTTGTTTGTGCGTTTTTATTTTTATTTTAATGACGAATTAATTCGCATTGAAATATGAATCGCGTTACGGAGTGGAAGTGATTTGTACCGCGTTCGATTGGGGATGGGAATGGAATTCCGTGGGACAATGCGTTTCTAGGATGGGGGAAAATATCTACAGTGCAGAGGTATAAACCAGTCTTTGTTGTTTTAAATGGAGAAAAATAACACATTTTGCGATAAAAAACAGACTAAAACATGTAGTGACTTCTACTGGGGCCATGATTCTAAGTACTATGGATTGCAAGAGATGTTACCTGACATTTCCAAGGCACGCCCTCTTTTGAAGGGCTTCTACGAGAAACGTAAAGTTCGCCCCCTTTAAGGTCCAGAATAAGCTCTTGAGGAGAATACTCTTGAACTAAAGTTTTCATGATTAAATTTTTTGGCGACTGGAGCTGAACTTTTTCTTGCGTTTAAAGCACAGAAATAAGTTGTGTGTGAATAAGCGTATCAGCAAAACTTGGAATTCGGTAAGGCGTTTGTGATGAACGAAGTTAGAAAGGACTAAGGTTAATTTCGTTAGATGGTACATAGACGAAGCTTCCACTGATGGTAGAGTTCGTTATCCATTTTGAGATAAAAAAATTCATGTGTGCGAAGTAACGTAATCATCTTGGAAATTTACTCTGAGAATTACTTACACTGAGAAGCTAAATCCTCAGCATGTTTTGTAGTGCTCTGGTTATTTTGTGCTTTCAGATTCGTTTGCGTCCTTTCCTTTCAATGAAAAACTTGATTTTGGAGCCATTTTTGAGTAACTTTTTTTTTGCCTCAGCCTCTGTTCTGCGTTAAAGTGGTAAAAGCGAATTTCAATTAGACTCGGAATGAAATTTAGTGTTCTGCAATCATGTCAATTCTTGTCGAATTCTTGTTCACAATGTCAAAACCAGGTGTGTACGAGTATTTATAATCATTAACATCTAAAATTTTGGCGTTTTTAGAAAAGAGCACACCAATCTAACGAATAAGTTTATATCAAATATAGATGCCATTTTATGAAATATGATTGGTGAAAACCGCGAAACCGGATATAGAGAGTTCTTCGATCGATTTTGCGTTTTAGATCTGTCTTGCATCTTCCTAGAACAGCTGAGTCACAAATTCAGAGCAAAACTTCATGTTTTTTGGCTGAAGGAAAATTCCGACGATCAGAGAAAAACGATTTTGAGTTTGCTCTTGGTAGATCCACACTCGACAAAGTTATTGACAAAATCTCAAACGCTTACGTTTCAATTTATGTAGAAAGTAGATTCAAGATGAGACCACAGGGATGTAAGAAGAAAAGATGTTTTATTTTAAGAAACATAGGATTCCAGTACCTAATAAGAGGTTGTTTGAATGGCACACTCATCCGAATTAGCGAGACCCATAAGAACTCCAATCTCTTCTTTAAAAGATAAGGAAATGATACAAAGGCAAATGCAGCCAATTCACAAAAAAAAAAGCAAAACAAATGTGAATTCAAATCAAATTAAACCGAAGGCTTTCAAAATGCAGAACACCCAATTCCTTTGAAAAACGGATTCACTTTTATGATTTCACTTGAAACACAGAAATCCTAATTATTTACCTTCCGACACTCACCCACTATTCGTTTCGAAATACAGAATAACTAATTCCACTTTTGGTGGTTGAATTCACAAGAAGTGGAATGCAAAAAAGGGGTGATGGATTTGAAGAATGTTTAAAAAATTTTCCATTCTCACAATTCACTGGATTCTCACGAACGAGGTGCCCTTAAGTAAAACAACAACTCCAAACGATTCCTTTTCCTTTGATGCTTCTGGCCCAACAAATTTTGGTTTTGTCTAAAAAGTACTTAACTGAAAAGAGATTTCCGAGTGTGTAGAGGAGATAGAGTGGTTTAAAGACAAAGTCTAACAATCAGAATGCAACGAAATTACATAAAATAACTTCAATAAAAAAAACTCTTAAGCTTAAGTTGTCAAAGTTTCAGTTAAATTGGTGCGTATAGTGTCGTGGCCGGATAGCCTCGCGCTTTAACGCAGCATTCTCATTGATTGTTTTTCCGTTGAACGAAAGAACTTCCAAACGAAGCCTGCCTCGGCGTCAAGTTGAGGACTAATGCGACTAGTCTTTTAGCTGAAGTAGCCTTAGAAGAATGCGTTATAATAATCGACAAATCTCAACAACAGGTTGTTTGAAAGAATGAAGATGAGTGTATGGTATCACA
Source organism: Syritta pipiens (assembly GCA_905187475.1). Classification (NCBI taxonomy): domain Eukaryota; kingdom Metazoa; phylum Arthropoda; class Insecta; order Diptera; family Syrphidae; genus Syritta; species Syritta pipiens. Next base: position 71,557,520 of record LR994571.1, read on the forward strand.
TGTGTTACTGTACACGACATTTAAAAACTGTTTGAAGCTCTAAGGTCGATGCTAGGCGTTAGTAAAAAATAAATTAATGAAAGGTTTCAATAAAAACTGACTTGAAAGTCTGGCTATAGAGCGACCGAAGCCAGCGACTCCGAGCAGCGCTTAGATGGAGTTAGAATAGAACCGTCTCACATCCACTGGTCGAGAAACCCAATTTTTCAAAATGTTGAGCTGAGAATTTTTTTTTTCCTAGCTATAGTTAAATACTCATGTGCTGAAATTTTTTCAATTTTAATTTTTTGTCGACCCTATTTAAAGACCTCCCCTCAATGAGACACTGAAATGAATCTGCCCCAAAATTAAAGTCTTCCTTGAGTCCTTTTGCATCATAAAGGGTGACCCCTTAGGGTCTCCATAAAGCTTCTTACGAGTATTTTCACTTCCCACATCAATCAAACAAAAAATTCTTCTGCCTTTCGTTACTGGCCAACAAATTAACAAGTAGCACTCATCATTTTCCCCCACACGCATCCATGGCAATTAAATCAGAAAAAAGGCAACTGAAGCAAAAAACCAGAGAATTTACAAATTGAAGTGTTTTACAACTCCGATACCTCGAGGCAGTGCAATTAATGAAACTGACTGATGATCATTGCTTAGTTAGCACTAAAGGACGACCGTGGCTTCCTTCAGTTGACAACAAAAAGACGTTTGGAGAATGACGTAGTTTTATCATTGACTGACATTCATCAATCATATGACCAAGTTAGAAAAAAAAAAAAAATAAAAACCAAAACAAATATCCCACATAAAAAATCAACACACTCGAAGTGTCAGGTTTCTCTGTTTGTGGAACGACTTCGTTGGAACTATTTGCTTTGGACCTTATCAAGTGAATTTGTTTCTTTTTTTATTTTTATTTACCTTACTTTAGTTCTAATAATGCACGGGGAGTACCTTTTTTTGCTTCCAGGAAGAGTTTCATATCTCGCAATGAAAATTACCAATAATACAAAAAAAAACTGGATGTGTCATAAACATCACAGGTTATTTTCCCCGAATTGATACGAGCGTTCCTATCAGTGCTCCGCTTACCTGAAAAAAAAAGAAAATAAATTAAATTAAATTGAAAGTGAAATAAATTTGATAAAGTTTGCACAAATTCATTTAAAGTGAAATTTGTCATGAGCTAACTGAGTAATAAGCCTACAGGTTTTTGAAGTGTTATTTTTGTCTTCCTATAAGTGGTAATGGGAGACAAACCTACGTGGCATACAATCGGAGGCGGCTCAAAAAAAAAACATGCAACGTGTTTAAGGTTTTACTGAACACATAAAAAGGCAGTTCGATTAAGTGAGTTGCTTTTCAGTCAGTTCAAAAATGAAAGACGCACCTTTGTAGTCATAGTCTCGCTTCATTGCTTTTCCAGCACCAGGATTTGTCAGCTTACAACCTTATAGTATGGGCCGAGAGTATAAGTTTTTGAAATGCAATAAAATGAAGAAAATGTATTCCATACATTAAGAGCTAATATTCTCATTAATTACGGAATAAAACGTCGTTCAAGTGGCTGCTTCGTTTCAACAGTTTAGACAGACGCACTATTTAGCTTTTCGAGACTGTCGATCAGCGGGTCACAAAGTCTTAACAAAATAAAATCATGAAACTTGTAGTTTAACATTCCAACATACCACCTGTTTATAGACTTTAAAGCCGCCTACGATAGCAAAGCCAGGGTAGAACTATATAAAGCCATGAGAGCATTCGGCATCCCAAACAAGTTAACAAGACTATGCAGGCTGACCATGACCAATATTTCAAGCCAAGTTAAGGTAGCCGGATTGCTGTCCAAACCCGTCAAGATCTTCAACGGACTCCGACAAGGGGATGGGCTGGCCTGCCTCCTCTTCAACCTGGCGTTGGAGAAATTACATAGACATCTTTAGACGAAGTGAACAAGCTGTACAAAACACCTTCATCCAGATCGAGCAGGCGGCAAGAAACCTGGGGCTGCACATAAATGAAGGAAAGACAAAGTCTGCGTCTGCGTCTGCGAGAAATGTTGGAGGAACAGTCAAGGTAGCGGAGCACGAATTTGAAATTGAACCTAGCTCGTATGAGCGAAGAGGACCCTGCTCGAAAAGTCCTTTGCGGTACAATTCACTTTTCAACAAGACAGCGACGCAAACCGCGCTTACGCTGGAAGTATGGCGTAGACCAGGACGCCCGAAGCCTTGGGGTGCCCAACTGGATGGCGTCGGCAAGCGATCGGGATAGGTGGAAGTGCTGGATGCAGGGGGCCCGGACCAGACACCGGTTGTTGCGCCGATGATGATGATGATGATGATGAAATTTGTAAGTCGGAAAACGAAATGGACGACAGAGAAAAAAATGTTATTCTGCACAAAATCGAAGAAATCATTTCTTATGCACACACCTGACATCAACGGGAGGTATAACTGCAATCGTAAACAAACAGATGGAGGATGTTATCGTGGCTCCTTTAAAAGAATAGTAGTCTGCTGTATTCACTTCAAGTTTTTTTTTTTTTTTATTAATATCTATTTCAAGTTCTTCTTTTTTCAAACAACTGTCTTCCCTCGTTTTAGCCAAGGAGAGAATCTCAAAAGAGGCTTGAAGTGTCAATGTAATGCTAAATGTCAGAATTAAAATGCTGTCCTCAGGGGACATCACAAGACTCTCCCCCATTGCTACTACTACATTAGAGAACAACCGCCACTACCACCTTGAATGGCATAGCCAATTTTACCCATCTGTTATCCTGCGAATCGTATTTCGGAAGGACACCACAACGAAAAGAAAAAAAAAAGTATACATGTATAAATAATCCAGATCACCCGTCTCTTGGATGTTTCTTTGCTACAATATATAGTCTATGAAGTCCACTGCCATAGTTACCAGCTTCCGATTGTGTTATTCAAAATCACGCACTCTCCTCCATGACAGCCGTGAAAGAACTGAAATGGATTTCCAGCAGCTTATGGCGGTCCATTATGTCATTGGAATGAAAAGCAACGTGAATGCTTCTTCACCCTTCAATTGGGGGAGAGTTTCTCCTTTTTTTTCTGTCTCTGAATCACCCGCTTTAACTTGTCCATTGACATGGATATTCAACAAAAAAAAAAAAATTGTGACTGATTCGTGGATGTTGTTGAAGGATGTGAATGTGGAATTTTGAATTTGGAATCTAATTATATCGTTAAGGGGTGCAAGAACATCACCCCATGTTGCGTTAATTAAAATCGGTGGCTAAGAATAACTTCGATGCATTTTAGGATGCGAATCACTTACCATGAATAACAGAGTGATGATGATTGATGCTTTCTTTTGGGATGTACAATAACAAACGAGTTTTGAGGAAGGGGTGGTGTGACAGGGAGGTGGACAGGTGCGATGGAGAGGGCGAGTGTTAGTGGGTGGGTGTGAGTAGGAAACCGGTTTTGAGTGAACTTATCTGAAATTTTTGATGACGATTTGGAATTTCATTTAATCAAAAAGTTTTTTTCTCTTTCTATCGTTGCAGAAGCTCATGTTCACCCACTCACCATAAGGACATAAATCTCCCCTCACAACAATAAGTAATAAACTCAAACCTTGATTTCACCTTCTCAAAGGAAATGTCAACTACCTTGCGCAACGAATCTCTCACTCACACGTCGCTGAATGCAACCTTTCCTCCCTAACACGAACAAAAGAAAATCACTTACAGTCACAGAGTAACAAAAGAATTAAAAAAAAAAACAAGAAACCGAATCAATGGCAGGAAAAATGTGACGTGACTTAAAGTAGTTAACTATGCACTTCAACGGTGAACAAAAAAAAAACGAGACGGAGGGACGTGCAGCAATTTGCTCTCTCTCTGAAATCCTACGTGTCGAAGAGCCGTTCTATTAGACTCCGAACTCCACCGATTACCTGCCTACTTTGAGAAAATACTTTTTCAGTGCCTTGTTTTGTTTCCATTTGAGGATGTTTTTTTTATATCTTTTATTTTTATTTTCATTTCAAAAAGCTGAGGGAGGAAAAAAGAATAAGAAGAAAAGTAAATTGCAATTCATAGACTCCCCACGCGAACGCACACGCACACACTAATGCAACGGGAAGCAGAAGGTGACTGCAAAGATGACACTTGAAATGTGAGGTTATAAAAATTCTGACATTTAAGGCTAAGTGCTCGGGCTGAAGTGGAAAGTCTCGTAGGGGAAATAATTAAAAATTAATGAGACAGAGTAGACGGGGGAGGAGGAGACGGACAAAGGAGTTACGACGGTTCTGGAGAAAGGAGCGTCGACAGGATTTTTTCGAGAGCTGCCTTCTATCCGGCCCTTGAAGGCCACTTGAGGTGAAAAAGAGCGCGGCCTGATTGCCTGTCAAAGCCGAAGAGGTTTCTGGGCAGATGTACGTCCAAGGGTTTCAAGAATTTATGCCTTTTGTTGTGAAAATTACCAAAATCGCTCAAAGGAGGACGAATTCGATGGTCATCAAAGGGACGTTCGAGAATTTTAAGTTTCCAGTTTATAGGGAAAATTATTTTCAACATAAAAAGAGTTTTATTAATATACAATATACATAATATATTATGGATAAAAACAAAAGGCTATTCAACTCGTGACAATCAAGTCACACCGTTTAGAAGGAAAGAAAAACTTAGTAACTTTGGCACAAAGACGATTCGACAGGGATGTCGTTTAGTTGGAATCTCTTTAGAACATCTGTCTTCCTTCTTTTTAAGACAAAGTTGGGAGACAATATAAAAAAGAGGTTTAAAGTGTCAATCTAACGCTGGGTGTCCGAATTCAAAAACTGTCCTCTCATGACGTAACAGACCGTTGAGGGCCAGAGGCTAGCCTTTTTGCGCCTCCTCTGTGTTTGGCTCGTTACACATTTACATACAGGTTTATGCCGGATAGGACTTCCACTCATAAAAAAGGAAATTCAATGGATCAGTAGAAAATATTATTTGAGCTTAAGCCAAATTTCGTGTGTCTTACAAAGGTTTTAGGTTCAAAGGTAATTTAGTTGCAGCTGTGCTTTACAAATAACACAAAACCGTCGTTTTGCACTGACATCTAGGCTATGAAATAAAGTTCAATTATTTTTAAAGCTCTTGAAGCCATGCTTCAGGTGATTTAAGAAGTCTCTCAGTCTCCAGGAGGCTGAAAGGACACAGAAGAAGATGTCTGGACGTCATTGTTTGATTTGTCTCTTAGGAGATTACAGGATTGAAAGAAAACGGTCCTATCAATCTATAATAACTATTCAGAGAAACCGTCCAGATGAATTAGTGGTTTAACCAATAAACCAACATCGACTAGTCGAGTAGCGCAAGTTAAGAAAGGGGATGTGTTAGAACCGGGATACCAAAGAAGTTTGTTTGCATTGCCTATGTCGACTTGGACTGTCTGTAAAGTCCACTTGCCGATGAGAAAAGGAAGAGGTAATGGACAAACGACATAAAGAATATTCAGCGGTCCCAAAGGTCACAGAAGACTCTCTCTGTTGCAAAAAAAAAGCCACAAAACATCCACAGAACATCGGATTCGCCTTAGAAAGAACGTTCGAATAAAAGGGTAAATCAAATTGATGACCATTCACTGTCGCCCAACCTCATTGTCTTTTTTTGGAAGCACGTTTACAAAAACCTCTGCCAGTGATTACAGGACCGAAGGAAGGAGATCGATTGAAAACACCATGAAGATCCTTAAAAGAAACCACCCAGATGGACATTATTGGTTTTTTAGAAGCACGTTTAGAAACGCCTCTTTCTGTGAGTTGTCCACCCAAATTGAGAGACGTGTAAAGTTGAGCTGATAATTTAGTCTTATGAGCTACCTGACAAAATTCTGCCCAGCTGAAAGCAGTTTTTCTTTAAGAAAGAGCCTCGCATAGTTGGACCTGCAGGACGTTGTGAAGGAAATCACAGAACTCATCAGTCGATAAAATACGTAACATTTGAACATCTTTCAGAAATCTGTGAGAACAAAGAACGAGACTCAGCTGTGAGTTGTTCTAGTCCAACAGATGGCTGCTTCAGAAAAAACAGACGCAGACTTCACATTTCTCTAGCTAAAGGGCGCACGGTACTTAAAAGGAAGCCTTACAAGTCCAACTCGCCACCAGAGTCAATTAGAAAAACTCAATTATCGAGGCTTCCTAACAACGATTCTTTTTCAATTTTCTGACAGCTACTCCGTCACGGTTAACAACAAAACACCACGCCCATTTCCCACCACCCACATCCCCTGTTCCAAAAATCGCGTAGGCTTAGCTACCTCTGTTTAACGATATCCCTTCAAATCCCAAGACTCAGCACATGTTTCTGAATCCCATGAATGGATTTGTCCGATTGATCTCCCTCTCCCATCAACATCACCGAGGGAACGAAACACACACAACTAATCAAATACGCAACGCTTACAAGGGTCATTTCTCATTATCATCGTCCTTGCAACAACAATTTGGGATATTTGATTGAATTGTAGGGTAATTGCATCGCACTCCCTCTCTCTTCTTTCACTCACGTTTTACCGAGCCTTCCGAGCCAGTGAGATTTGCTTCTTTCAAAATTAATGACATTTCATTGTGCCCGCCGAGAGACCCTCACAGAACTTACTCGGCAAGGACCCGGCTCCCTTGAGCTATACGCTGGGTATTTGTTGAGGCAATTATCCTTAGAACAGGAGCAGGGGTTTCATTTCCTCGTGTAAGGTGAATAAAAACACCGGAAGTTCTTATGACGTGAGCGACAGGCAGGGATAGAGGATTATGCACGATGTATGCACGTCGTCTGTGTTAAGGATTCAGTTTTATTATTATTCCTTTTTTTATTCACTCCTGCCACGGACCCGTTCCCGTCCGCCTTCGAGGGAATAAGGGTGACGGTGTTATAAATCCAATTTGCCAAACGGTTTTCCATGTAACGCGGCAAGACGGTGGAAAATAAATATTTAGAATGGATATTGACTCGTCCGTTGTTTGTTTCATGCCCAGTGGGTCCCGCGGGGTCCTTTGTGAGGAGGTGAATTGCAATATGATGAGCAGGGCATTATTTTGACGAGTGAAGGAGGATATGAGTTTATTTTGAACCTAAATTTGCAATCACAATCTTGATTTTGTATTTTGAGGGATTAGAAAATGACTGCATGCTCATGTATCAAAAGAGAACTGATATCTGAAACAGCGTTATGTGAAGAATTAAATTTTTTTAATTGGTTACGTGCAAAGAAACAAGAGAATAATCGAATTCAAAAAATTTCCAGAATCTTTTGCCATTCCTTAGGGTCATTGAAATGGTGGAACGAGCGCTTTATTGGAATTTATGGCGACGTTCCATGGTTTGAAGGCACGACCTGAGCGATGGAGAAAGTTCCACACTTTGGTGACTTTTTTTAGTGGCAACGCTTAGATATATTGGAAAAAAGACATTTGATCGAGAGGAACTTAAATGTTCTCCATTCCACTAGAAGCTCATAAGCCGCGTACATACACTTGTTCTTCGGTATATCTCTGATTTAAGGTCCTTATGGACTGGTGAGCACGTGTACTCAAGCCAACGTATTCTATCATGCATTTAATGCAGATGTTCTTCAAAAACTCGAACTCCTTTGACAGCAGAGTTATTAAATGTATAAAGCAATTGATTTAAAAATTTCTTGCAAATTTATACAAATTTTTGTTCTATTTAAATAATATATTATTATATGTCCACTTGCTCTCGATGTTGAATCTCATCTTTTATTCAACTTCCATTAAGAGACACAGCTGTGTGAACCTGACTTCAGCTTCAGCAGCGAAATGAGTGACAATGATAATTTTATTTCAATTTTTAAAATATAAACTTTTAACCAAGATGTAGAAGTCCAAAAAAATATGAACGTTTGTTCAACGCCTTTACTCCATTACTTCAACTGTCAAAAAGGAGTTTTAGGACTCAGGAGGCTTTAAACATTGGCACAGTACACGGGGAAAGTTTTTGTTTGGATAACTGCAGCATTCAGCTAGCGTTTAAAGCCTTTTTCTGGAACTAAACGCATCTGAAATGAAAATATTTTCGCCAGTATTCCAATACATAGAAGTAGATGAAGCTATATTTTAAAAGGTAAGATTTTAGTTCGACGTGAATATAATACATTGCATGTCAACGTTTGATTTGTGGGCTAGTTTTTGAGATTATGAAGATTTAAAATAAAATTTTACATGTCTGTTTCGAACCATTTTCCACTTCAAAGTGACGATTTGCTTTATTTATAAATAAATTTTGTTTCTTTGAAGCAGGTCTTTTTTTTTTTTAGGGACTAAGCTTCATAGCCGAAGATGTTTCGCTTAAAGTCCGAATAACACATTTCGAGCACTCACGTGCCGACGGTTTCGTTCGAATTCGACAGATTTTATTCTATGCCTCTGCCTTCAGTGCAGTGCAATAAATGTTGCTAATATTTTTTTTTTCTAGCAAAGACTGGAAGTGGATAATTTTAAGACTCTTAGCCCATAAGTGAAAGACCGTACAAAGCTCTCAATGAGAGCCTCCAAAGAGAGGCTGTCATCTAAAATCGGGCTCGGTCATCACCTTGGTATCAATAAGACGATAAATTTGCTTTTGAATGTTTTGGGACAAGTTCAGTGCAGCGAACATCCCGCACAATTCAATTGACAGCTTCATCGACTACCGTGAATCAGAAGCTGAAGTTGTCAATCTTCTTCGTCTCGTCTCGTCAAAACCAGAGCCGGCTCCTCTTCAAAACCCCCGCCATCATAAACACCGTGCACAGCGAACAAAAATCCAGTGGCTGCCGACAACAACAAACAGAGACGTCAAAAACCAGCTGTCAGCCACTTGAAGACTACCGGCAGCGCTCCTCCCTCCAATTTCTCAGAACTCTGAGCACATCGACTCAGAAGCAATCCGCAGAAGAATTCCACTCAATTCTCCCTCCCTGCTCTGCTCCATCGACGACATTCAAATCAGGTATACAACCACGACAGCGATTCGAGTCATTTAATCGAACGCAAAGTGCCTCTTCCCTGGCACACTCACGCCCCCGTCATCCACTAGCCGCAGCCGCAGCCGCAGTCGCAGTCGCATTCACCGCGTTGGTGCACCGCGTGATTCAGACCTCGGCCAGAATCACTCGCCGACTCGAAGCCGTGGGAGACTGACATTTGCCGTGCTCATGAGAATCCCTCGCCTACCCTCCACACCCTTGCACAAACAGCTATGTGCGTCTGTGTGAGCTGCTGGCATCTTGAACGCTGCCCACATCCGTAGGCCCCGTGGTCCGTGGCCTGTTCCGTGAGTGCCGGTTATGCAATTAACTGTTTTACACGGCGTAATGTTTAATTAATGAGATGTTGTTCATTGACTCCTGCATTGTTGTTGTTGCTGTTGTTATTGGTGTCTCTTACCGCTCGCTCTCCCCACCGGTCCCGCGTTAAGGAGACGTCAGCGGAGCGCACGCTGAATTTTTTATTGCACGCTCCTTGGTGCCTTGATGAGGTCCCCAGGGCGTAGGGCGGTGATAAAAGGTAAATTTAAATAAAATTAAAGTGAAGCTAATGAATAAAATTAATAAATAAATTTTTATTAAAATGCATTAGGCCGAGGTAATTAGCACACCCGGAAGCGAATAACGCGCTGAGTGAGCGCACACGGGAAAGAAAAGGAGCGGAAGGGAAATGCGGGCGTGACCTTTTGGAGCTGGGAGTGATGGGGCAATTTTTTTGATTCAGAATTACGCAAAGCGGAAAGTTTGCATCTCACTTAGCTGCAATAAAAAGTGCCTAGAGGAACTAAAATGGGCCATTCTTAGACAACAACGACAGATCACTAGACGTTGGATGTTTATGATTCTGCACTGATTCTAGTTTCATAGAAGAAAAGGATTGAACAACCATCGAGAGTATTGAAAATCCAGTTGAGACGGCTCTTTATGCACAAACAATCAGATATTTTTAAAGGGCTAAGATTTTTCCTACCACGGAAATCAACCAAGATCGTTGACACTGCCCTTGGTCGGAAGTCTTTAAAATTCACCAGCTTCCCGATGCACTCTTAGCGAGGACAAATAGGGGTGGCAACATTACGAGCTTGAAAGTTTTCAATGCCCGGCGCTTGTACGGAACAGTCGAAAAAGTTTCTGCTCTTAGAAGTAGCCTCGTCTCAGGCAAAACTATGTCCAGCGCTCATTTCAAAACCTGCAAATTTGTCAATGTTCCCGATCTTCACGCTGATGGGGAGGTCGAAGGGAAGGGGAGGCTCTTCGTTTCGAAGTTAATCAATCAATGTCATCAGTTGCCGCCGAAGTCAACCAATGACCATTGGATGTCGGATAAAATGAAACTGGATTGTGTCTAAAAATACACCCAGCGAAAATCAATTTAAGGCTTGCCTGTACCATCAAGATTAAATTTAGCATGAGTTACTAAGCCATCAGATTTTCTTCACTAGTTGTAAGCTAAATTTCGAAGGAGGATTTTAGACAATTTGGACTGCTTTAAACCATTGTTGTATGACTCCAATATGCAAAACTTCTGACAGAACGAACTCAGAAAATTGTATTACTCTATATTACTCTTATTAGTCCTTCTGATCCGTAAAGCATCTAGCATACAAAACAGACGAGGGTTTAAGCCCAAAGATGTCATTGTGAGTCTACAATTAAAAGATAAAACCAATTATGTACTACGGCGCCGTAGTATGGTAAAAAAAGCCAAAACTACAAAAACGAACCTTTTAAAAGCTAACAAAGAGCGACTAGTCGGTACCACATAATCTAACCTAAACTAAACGAAGCACAATTGCTAGGGTGTATTTGCACTACTAGAGCAATGAGAACGAACCAACGGCCGAGGCTAACAAACAGAGGCTGTAAAGCGAACCGTTGCTATACATAGAACCTATAACTACATAGAATCTGGAGATCTTAAGCATCTAAGCATATAGATATGCTCGAGAAAGTTGGAATCGTATAGGAAATTAAACAAGTAAGCGAAAATAATAGAACAAAAATCCCCCCTGGTTGAAAGATAACGCCCAGAAAGGGTACACACAAATGGTACACAGATGGTCTAACAATAAGGTTACGGCAGGTGTGATACGGCCAAGATGTAGCCTACCAACACAAAAATATCGATATTCTTATATAATCATACATACATTGGAGGGCGAAACAGCCCGTTGAGGGCCAGAGCCTAGGTTTTTTTGCGATATACAATCAGGGTGCCCTTAAAGCTCTAAGGAACTACACTACCAACTCTAAGCAAGTGGGAGTGTCACAAAAATCTAAATACACAGGCAGGTCTAGATAGATTAAACATAATTTTCCAATGAAAACCACGAGAATAATGAGAAGGGCCCTATTAATTAACAAGGGTGCATGGATTCTGATCGTAGGACCCTATCCTACGATCATAGATCACGTAGACTTAACATTTTTAGTAAGAAATTTAGCAAGTGTTTTCAGAGGCTACGTAGACCTAAAATTTTTAGTAAGAAGTTTGCAAATGTTTTCAGTATCTGCGTAGACTGAAAATTTTAAGTTAGAATATAGAACCCCCTACCTACTGCCTAAGTCTGGACCTTATCAAATTTGGGCAGACTTGGAAATCTTCCAAAGGTAGAGACTTACAACTTTTCATCAAAAAATCAATGAATCAAATGTAACAGACATTTGAAGACATCCCACCTAGCGATATTGCCAAATTCGTAAAGAGAACACTCAAATCATAGACTAAAGAAGGAAACACAATAGATCATAAAAGTCGCAATACAAGTGTCTTAGTGGCACACCTAAATCTCTTCAATTCAATTAATCGCACAAAACTATTTTCACTGTAAAGAGTCTTCTTTGCACACACCGATTAACGAAATCATTGGAGTGTACATATTGAAATTACTAGTCTGATAATGATATCCCTCGTAATATGTAAACAAAAAATAGTCAAAATTACATTCTTTTTCTTGTTTTGGTCATAGTGGCCTGGCTAAGCATTTCGGCATTGAAAATTTTTTTTTCGATTTGGATCGAAGGTAATTGATTCCTTCAAACTCTTTCCTGCCATCAGCTTCCAATTGCTTTATAAAAGACAAACAATTTTCTTTTTTCCACTTTCACTTTCTTCAAAGACCAAACACACCCCATCTAGGTACTTGTTAGCAGGGCAAATATTTGCATAGAACTTCATTAAATTAGCTTAGCGCTGTTCTGTGTGGTCACATTTTCCCTTCCCTAGGAGAGTTAAATAAATACCCCACAAGTCCATATCTCGAGCAAACATTCAAGATACAAACGTTTCGATAAGTGGCGTACAATTTCTATTCCCAGCGAGTTGGTTATATATTCTTAAGGTATCAATTTATAAAGTTGTTTTTTCTAAGAGCAAACTGTGTTACTCACGACGAAGTGTGTCATTTGTCGTCGTGGATAAGATCTCTCGATGTCAAGCAGCACCAATATTAAAAAAAAAAAGTTGAGAAAAAAAACGCAAAAAAAATAACAACACACACACTTCTTTGGCACGTGCAGCTCGTGGCCATTAATCCAGGAGATGTGCAGTGCACTTGGGAATCCTTTAATTTTTTTTTTTTGCATACACAGAGGCATCAACGCACCCTTTTCACTTGTGTGCTGATTTGTGTCCATTTTGGTTCTTGCAGCCTGCAGGGGACCTCTTTTTTTTTTTGTCTTGATGCGTCCCTGAAATCCTGTTCGCTTCTCTGCATTGTCATCATCGTCATCAGTGAGCAGAAAGTGGAAAAGGGGAACACGAAGATCAGGTTTTGAGTTACGCACCAACCCTCTCTGGCTTTTTTCCTGACAGGGTGTAACGAAATAGAAAGCGGGGAACTTATTAAAAACATGGCCAAGGGTGCTCCGGTAGACCGGCAATTTGCCCGGATGGATTCGTTGTACCGCGTGCACACACATGTTGGTCAGCTAAGCACTCGTGCGCTGACTGAGAGTTTGAAATTAAAATTAAATACGAGCTAAGGGATGAAACAACCCCTAAAATCGAAGTAGAATTCTCCCGTTTATATTGCACACATATTTTTTTTTTTTGTCTTCACTCGGATTTAATACCGTTTAATTGTTTCTGTGTCACACTTACACACGCAGGGCGCTGCGTTTGACAGCGCGAGTGACCAGCGGTCAGTCGGGGTTTAGGATTGAAGGCAGATGCCTGCCCTGGAGACCGGTTTTCTTTTATTTTTTTGTTTTGCGAGTGCAACGATGTAATTTATGCGAAAAATTCACCGGGAAAATTGTTTAATATTTATTCAACGTCAAAGACGGCGGCGAATTTTGCCAGAACAGAACAGCTGGCAGTGACGTGGTGATGTGCCGCAGGGGTGTGCAGACGATTCACTACTTTTTCGGGGGGTTCCCCGACGGCAGCACGGATGGATTGGAAAATATCGAGGGGAGGGATCCGTTCGCAAGAAGATCGTGGTCGTGAAGTGAAGTAAGATGAAGCGTCGAGGTGAAGACACGATTGTCCAAGCACCTTCTTGACTTTTTCAGAGATATGGTGTCAGTGTGCACCTCAGGCGATGTTGATAATCCAGGGAAAAGGCGGAAAGACCAGTAAATTAAATTCTTAAAGTCTTGGAGAAATCATCGTAGAAATGCTAGGCACTAGGCAACTAAGCTTCTGCGAGGTTGAAAAACCTATTTGTTTTAAGACTTAAAAGCTTTGCACACAGATTCAACCTGAAACTTTACTTCTGATTTCTGAAACAGCTCAAACTTTGGAACTAAGAGCCTTCGTCATCGCATTTAAATAATGCTACGACTTAACTCAGACTTCAGTTCAGCTCAGGGGATCATAATTAGATCTGATTTTCAAACTAAGTTCAGTCATCAAAACTTACTTAAGTCTTTTTGGCTTATGAAACTAGTAGTTTAATCGGCTAACTGTAGTGTCCTCGGCTGTTTCATTTCGTGGCAGTGACAACAGCCGGTCACAAAGCGTATTGTCTTCTTTTGAAGACATGATCAATTTTTCTGAACTAGAACTGATTAGAATTAAGTTCTAGCAGGTTTGAAAATAGTTTTACTCTTCAGGAAACCTAATTAGAGCTTAGTTACAGCCTGGTACATCTCGATTCCAGACTCGATTTCGCAGCAAGTCAGCGCTTCATTCGCCCTCGATGTCAAGGTCACGTAGTGTTGCCACATCTTACGACAGTACGACCCACCAAGCGCTTTGATAATCTCAACTGGAGTCACCTTTTAGAACTACCATTAGCAGACCCAGCTTACAACCGGCCAGGAAAAATCGACTTACTCCTGGGAGCTGAGGTCCCTTTCTACTCCTCTAGAAAGGCTGATCAAGAACCGCCAGGGAGCACTAATTGCACAACAAACTGAATTGGGATGGATTCTGACGGGAAACATTTGTTCAAATCCGATAAACAAGTACGTCAGGGTCCAAAGCCATCACAATTCTCACGACGTGCAACTTGGGCGATGCGGTGAGATCGAAACAAACAAGGCTTGGTGGCGCAGGCCCAAGCTTCTGCCGGGTACCATCACAACTCACCACCCTGCAGAAAGAACAAATAGACGAATTAACAAAGGCAGAACAGCGACTCATCAAATTGTTTCGGGCCCAATTATACACAAAAGAAACATACCAAGAAAAGAGAATACATCAAACAACAGAAGAAACTTACAAAGAAGAAGACAACAACCAATAAAGAGTTGGAGGAAGATCGGCCAACTAAATCCTCACCGCTAATCAACGGCACAAAAAGATGTTACAACAGAGCATCAGAGTTGGAAATAGAGTCCAACTAGCCAAAATAGAGTCCAACTATCGACGGTTCAACGCGCGTGGCATCTATCAATATAGGGTGTCAACACCGTAACTATCGCGTCGCGAGACCCCCTTAGCCGATATCGTCGACCGACAACTGGCTCCTCGCGAAAATACTATCCAACCCAAATGAACAATACTTACTTTGGTTCTACGGAAAAGGTCGTTTTGCATGGCATAAGTCACTTGATTGAAAAAAAATTGACACCCGAAATTTCGTGATAGAGTTAGGACTAGCGAAATTATCTCAGGAGAACAAAGGGGCTAAGCTTTTGATTAAAATCTATGATTGCGGCAAGGCAAATTTATCGAAGATAAAAAGGTCTATGGACTAAATTCTATTCCAATTCCATTTACCATTTTTCCAGAACATCAATGTCGTCAGCAAAACGATGCATTAAATTAAATTCACACGAAATAACAAATCTGTCAGCGTTTCTGACCCAATCGATGGTCTCGACAACACAAATATAAAACAATTTGCCTGTCGGCAGCATCAACCACACGACAATCGAATAAATATGTGGGCAGCAAGCCTATGGTAAATAATCTTCCATCGAAGAAGCTCATTTCTTTGAGCACGTGCCCGCGCGGATGTCCAAGAACAACACCGCCGACGTGACAAAATTTTAATTGGCTTTGAGTCTGCTAAAACCGAACAAAGGCACAGACATATGTCCACCCCATTATCAGCTGAGCGACGCTCAAAAAAGACGTCGCCCTTTTCCCAAATTAAAACCGAACATCCATAAGATACAAACACTCTCAAGGATCCGCTGTCACGGATTCCTCTCGACGTACGCATGTCAAGAAATTAGAGAGACATTAGCATAACAATAGTCGCGTCGCATAGAGACGCGACAGAGTGGTGGATTAAGTACGCGACATATGTGCCACATGCAAGACGACCGTCGGTCCACCCGTTCGCCTTCCCTTGAACACAGGAGATTACCACCGCCGGAGGAAGGAAGCTGAAGCGTGCCAAACGTTTTCGTTTTTTTTTTTTCTCTCTCTTTTCATAAAGATAACAAATTAAACGCGGCAAACGCACAGCGCGTCCGTCGGTAAAACTTCAAACGTATCTCTCTGAGACTCCGCGCAAACGGCGCGGGAGATATAAAACGATTTCGCATTCAAATTCGATGTGGGAACTTCGGGCTCTGAACTTCAATTAAATTTGACGAAATGAGGAATGTGCGCTGGTTACGGAACGCGTACGAATTTAATCCGTTAAATTAAACTGCGAATCGGAGGCGAGTTGCGGACGCGTTGTGCGTGCCACTGCCGCGCCGCAGACAACAGAACATGTGTTGTGTGGAATTGTGAAGATTTTCGACCGAGATTCGAAAGCGAACGCTTTTAAAGTACCGACAGCGGATATTTTGTCGTTCGTTTTTTTTGGGGGGGGGGAAACATTTCAATTAGATGATGGCGGTGCTGGGAATTTGTACGAAAATCTCTTCTTCGCAGACTAATTGAAATAATAGGTTGATTTTAAGAAAGTGCAACACTCCGTCTCTTGCGGAGCCCCAAATGATCGCAGATGATGACAGACAGTGAAGAGGAGTTGATTGAGTGATAGACGAGGTGTCTGGCAATTTATTTAACCTCTTGAAATTCAAATGAATTCTGATGGGCAAGCAGATGGTGTTCAGTTTGCTGCCAGGGAGCGCTGTACGAAACAGGGGTGTTATGTGAAGGTGGGATTACACATTTGAAGTCTATAATTGAAACATTTTATGATCTGTTTAGAGGCTAATTAATTGAAGTGAAAAAGAAGTTAAAGAGCGTAGAAAAAAGTCAAAGTAACGAGGTTGTGTTTCTGGGTGGAAAGGACATCCTAAAAACATCGAAATGTGCATTAAAATGTGATGAAACGATATGGGAAACAAAAACAAATTAAAGTTAAAGTCTAATCTAAAACAAATCATCTCTCAAAGCCGTCGAAAAAAGACAGGACAGTACTTCTTACCCGTACAAACTCCGCAAAGATTTAGATGCTTTAAACCCGAGTTAGAGGTAAGTCTTTGACAGAAAGTCTCGCCACTTGACGAGGAGGTCCGCGGAAATCTGTTAGATTGAATGTATGGATGGATGGAGGTTTTTAACTCAAAACTAGAGAGAATTTGAAGTAAACAGAATACTTTCAAAAACTGTAGTTGTAATTTTTTCATTGAGACCAAAGATATCACTAGGAGACCAACGAAGTATGGACTCCTTTATTTTAAAAGCAATCATTCTTAACCATCTAGAAGATCGGAATAAGGCATAAGCAGGCTATTATCGCAGCAATGGTGAGCTAATAGATCAATAATGCATTTCCAGCTAAAGACGACAATAGATAAGGTGCTTTCTTTCCTGGTTAAAGAGATTACTGATGATTTGAATGACTTTAATGTAGCTTTTGAGCTGATATTTGGTCAAATTCTATAGCTGCGAACTCTCAGCGACATCTGCGAGTAAAAGGATGTTAAAGGAAGAAGAATCGTAGTCGTTTATTTGTTGTGCCATAGTTTTTCACCAAATATGCACCATAAGAATAGGAGGAAACAGTCTTAAAAGTCTCTATGGCTTATTTTTAGATAATCATCTAACAACTTTGATCAACATTCTGCAACGGAGGAGGAATTTACTTTAAGTCCACCGCGATTTAACATTAGATCTGGTTCTGATGTTAAAAGAGGAAGAGTCAATGCAAATGAGGCGACGTCACACTCGGCTCTGGGTTTGCTTATAGCCAACGCCTACCCCCATATGACGCCCTAAATCAATCATGAACCAATAAAAACAGATTAAGACTACGACTTCTATTTCATTTCATTTGTGAGGTAAATTAAGGCTTGAATCATTCTTGTTCCAGCAAGCTATCATTTTTCAAGCCGTTTAAGTGATTCAATGTTGTGACAATATTCAAACTTGCAATAGCTTCGGTGTTACAAGTACCCGAAGCACATTTATCTTAAGCAGTAACTTTCAATTGGACTATTGAACTTTCTATTTGCAGATTCCGTTGTTGTTGATAACTTCGCCTTATTGGTAAATTCACTGAGCTAATGCCCATTCTTTGTTTTTTAGTTACCTTGTTTTGATGCCCTTTATTCTTAATATCATGGCGACTGTTTATACTCATCGTCTCTACTTTAAGATCCCATTTGAAGTTCACCCCCATTGTTCAGTCTCCACATGCGTCCTAAAATCACTACCACTTTTCTTTACTTGCAAGTCCTTTTACTACGTTACCGAAGGACTTTGCTGCACCCCCCACACCCTTCACCTTACACTTACGCACTTAACCCAGATAATTGTTAAACTACTTCCACATTACATGCGATTTACTTAACTTCACACTTCCTGCTGCAATAAAATGTCAAATGCACACACAAAAATCTAGTATCTATGCGCGCATGCAGTAGCAAGATAGATACACACGTCCACACACACACGTGCATTATGTAACCGCTGGAAGAAGTCGTACGCTCACTCAATTCACGCCATCGCCTTGCCTGGACTTCTCTAAGTGGTGGTAGTAGTGGCGGTTAGCGCGCTCAATTCACTTCCCTCACTAATTTATTGCGTTAGACAAGAACCGGGCAGAATAGCCGCAGGCACGCAGAGGAACGCGAAAGAGACAGCAACGACGACGACGACGACGACGGAGACGGAGACGGAGACGGAGATGTAGAGGGACTCTGTTCGTGGGGCACCACCCACCGGATATTTGAAATAAAAGTTAATTGCTCATGTAGTTTAGAGTTTATGTGTGAATAATTTAGAACAGAGGCCATTAGCTTCGGCCAGACACGCAGTAAGCTGCCTACGGAAGCCGGCTGGATTTTTTTTCATGGAGACGGTAATGGTGGAGGGTGAGGCGCCTTGGGATGTGTCCAAAAAAAAAATCGGCCCTTTTGAGAACCGATGAGGCGAAGAGATGATGTAGCATTGGTTTTGTTTAAAAATAGTGAAGCAGTGAAGAGTTTTTGTGATCTAAAATTTGTGTTTTTTTTTTATGACTCGGGAAGAGAAGTTCTTTGTGGCAAGTGTCCAATCAGCTCTTTTTGTTCTCAAATCAGGAAGTTTGGCGATTGCTCTGAGAGTGGGATAACCAAGAATAGGGTGTGTCGACTTTAGACGACGTGTAAGGAAGCTTACACTACAAAGTGGGCTTCGTTACACGTCTTACTGGCATTAGTTCTTTTCTCTTTTTGCATCAGAATTACTGAATCAAATATTGAATTTTGTCAAAAAATCGCTGAGGACTTAAATACATTTTTCCTACTGCCAACTCGACTAGCGACCTCCAAAACAAGATTTTCGTTCCTTTAGGCTGCGTTTATAGTCGAATTCGCGTCGCGCGATGTGATAACATTCGGGCGATTGCAAGCGATGGCATCATTTGCATATTAAGTTCGCTTTTCGCACATTCGCTTCGACATAAATACGTTCATATGCAACCATTTAATTGATCGCTATTAGCGAATCGCTTTTAATAGCGCGAGCTAAGCGCAGCTTTAATCTCGGCCACTTCGTTCAAAGCTTTGATTAAAGTCATGTTATATGTTCAACTAAAAATAAGCCATACAGATTTTTAATACTGTCTCAAAAACTGCTTTCGACCAAATATTGACCAGAATCTTAAAAACCTGAAATCCCCATCAAACTATTATTTTGTGTCACACAGTCACGGAAGTATAATAAAACTAAAAAAAAACCTTCAAACTGTTGCTCGCAATTAAATCAATTCTTAATATACCAATAAAAAAGTGGTGCAATAAGTCCACTCAGGGAAATTATTTTCACACAAAACTTTTTGGGGCTTTATTCGCAAACCGAGGGCAAAAATATGAAGGAAATTGATACCAAATGCAAATTTGTAGCGTTTTATTAATAAATATAGTGATTTTTATTTACAGTTTAGATAAAATGAAGAACACATTCAAATAATGGCTGCTTTCTTCCACATTCAAATAATGGCTGCTTTCTCAGAGAAGAAATGTCATCTTTGGCGGATTGCAAAGTGTTTCAACACATTCGCCAAAGATGGTACTATAATCAGTAAAATTTTTCATGAAACAATAAACAATCTCTGCTAATTATGTTGTTGAAAAGTTCACGCAGTCTCCGACAAAAACGGAGTAAAACACACACGACCTAATTCAATGCCTTCGTGTCGAAACAGGACGAAAGACAACATCAAGGTGAGGCAGCGAAGGTGAAACATTAATTTGTTCGAAAAAAAAAAGAAAAACCTTTTAACTACCTCAAAGGCAAACAGACGCAGACCTACTTTTGAAGCAATTAATGGATATTTGGGGAAATATGATTAGTGATTGAGGAGGCACTCCTCAATTTTGACTCGAAATGGAAGTTATAACGTGATCCTCTCAACATGTCGTGCAAGGATATTGATACTACGCACGAGGAATAAAGATTAAAGATTCTTAAAGACTTTCGATGTTATTTGGAGCTATGAGTTCTAATTAAGAAGAAAATTTCACAAGCCAATCTTATGAGATTTTTGGAGAACCGAAAGGACAGCTGAACGATTGAATTTTCTTTTTGCCTGATTTTGTGACTTACAAATGCAAGATAGCTAGATGCACAATAGCACAGAATTGAACCGAGATAACGATTGAGAGAAAAGATGTGTGCCAGATAAAGAGGCAAACATTTGTCTCCAGATTTTTCTGTTGTCGTTTTTAGATTGTAGCTCGCGATTCTTGTACAGCACTAAACCCACAATGGTTGAGCGAAACATTCGTTGTTCAGACGAGCGAGCGCTTTTCATGTGACGTAAAGCAAAAAACGCAAATCAAGAACATGTAGCACATGTAATAAATCGCTTGAACAACGGAAGAGTTTTGTTATTTGACTTGGATTGATAGGCACAAATTTTAAGTATCGACTGAAATTAGTTAAATTTTCAGAAAAGTTCAATATGCTGAATACATGAAACATCGCCTAAAATACTAAGCCTATAACTTTAGAGACCAGTGAGTGACAAAAATTATTTTCTTGACTGTAGACCTGTACCTGTAGGCCATTTATTTTTGCCTTGAAGGTAGGGATTGCTGCCACTAATGCTGCTAATTAACACTTTCGTGAATAAGTAATCCTTTTGGAAACTTGTAAAGTGAATCCTGCTCGAAGACAAAAGAAAATCAAAACTTAACATCAAATATGACATGAGAACGATTAGAAATACCACCGTAAAATGTTGTCTAAAGAAGAGCCCCTAAAAAAAAAGCCTTGCAGACGAAGACGACTCGAAATCGTCGGAAATAACTCAACCCCATTTCCAATTCCAGACACAATGATGAGTTAGGGACCCCTCGGAGGTAACCAAAGCTTCCCAACTTAGTTCTTTGTCATTCTTTGAATCCCCAAAAAAACCCTCATCCAATAAAAGCATCAAGTAAACGCAGTCAAATTACATTCTCACATCACGCTTCAAGACACTAATCCCACTCCCACTCCCATTTATCGTTTCTCACGTCCCAACAAATGCCCCGACGACGATTCCGAGAAAATATGATAAAAAAAAAGAATACCTCCGACTGAGTGTCATGACGCCCCCGACCCTCATACGGGCAGTGTTGGAGCTTCCTCGCAAATGTCCTTCCGACGTGTCGGAGAGTTTACGTCGAAGAAAATAACAACAAAAATAAAAGAAAAAACTCTACACCACAAACAAAATCATGTCAAGTTCAATAACACAGACAGAGCCCCGCAGTCGGAGCCGGAGTAGAGACGACGACGACGACAACGTTCACGTGAATTTCCAATTCAGACGCATGCCAACGCTTCGAGGTCCTTTGTATCACAACAAATCCGCTATAAATAGTCCTTCCCGCCATGGTGAGTTTAATTTTGGCTGAGTGTTTATTTATTTTCTGCGCGCAGGATCACGGACTCGCATGTGCTTCTCTCTCGGGGGGCTGTTGGGTGTTTGGGAGGAGGAAAAGCTCTCTTTTCCGATGAATATTACGAAATCGACAGACGGAGTGGGGGAGGAAATTGAAAATAGCTGAGTTAAGCTCTATCAGACAGAATGAGGTGGTTGGGTGGATGGGAGGAGAAGTTGGTTTGTAAGGAAAGCGAAGGTTTTTTTTTTTTTCAAGGATTATGCTTTGCGCTCGTACGCTCTTTTCTCTTTCTCCGCTCAAGTTCGAAGTTCAAATTTTGGGTTCAATGTGCAGACGAGGTGTTGTGTTTAATTCATGAGGTTGTAGTGGGGAAAGGAGGCGTAGTTTGTTTAGGTCTGACTGGGGGCTTGGCACCCTCCCGATGGTGTCATCAATTTGACGTCAGTTTTAGGAGGTTTGATGAAAGTTTACTCAAGATGAAGGTAAAAGAAATGTTTTTAAGATCCTTTTGATGGCTAAAAGGAAACGATGTCGATGGGAGTTACTGGAATTCAGAGATTAATACGTTTCACTGCGTCAGGTCTTGTGTAGAGGGTGATAATCTTCCTCATTTATCTTCAGAGTCCTGAACGTTGGATGTGAAGAGCTCACAAATGTCGGCTTTTCAAAACCAAGTCATATAAAAATTAGTTTTATATCGATATATTTGCGTCGGTAATTTGGACCAGAAAACGCGACGCAAATTGAATGAACGACCGAACAAATCGAAAAACGATGAACGAGCCTCGATTTTTTTTATCAATGCAACCTTGAAACAATGCAAATTGTAAAGACGAAAAACGAGACTTCGGTGGATTGTTAAACCTTTTTAAAGTTTTAGGAGAGCAACTGACATTGGAAATCAGATTGGTATTTTAGTTAAATTTGACGGCCCCGGCGGGGTGAGTATCTGAACATATTTGGACGAGTGCGGTCGACTCGAAAAGCAGAAGAATTGATGTCACAATGACAGCAACACGGAAACAAATTTAAGGAGCCAAAAACTAAACTTTCAATTTCCTACCTTCTTAGGATTTAGATTAAGACTAACATTACGTCTGCTGACCGTCTGTCTGAGACTGACAATCATCGGTAGCATTAAAACCGTGACCCTTGGTTTTGTTTTATCCAAAATTAAAGATTATAAGTCTTCGTATAACCTTAGCAAATCGATCGTTTCTTATTCAAATCTAAATTGTTTTTCATCGACTACAACAAGTGGAAGCCAAAAGGAACTTTCCAATTCACATCCAATTAAAAAACCTCCAAAGTATTTTTGACGTCTATTCCAACTTCAGCAAGAGAGAATAACTTAGCCACGCTTCAACGGTAGAACCACGGCCACGCTTCTTTGCAGAAAATTTTAGCTTTCTACTTTAATTGAAATAAAAGTAAAAACAAAATACAATAATAATAATAATAAATAAAAAATAAAATACAAAATTAATAATACTCATAGATGTATAACCTATCAGGAATTAAATGAAACATGATCGGAGGAACACAGACTCGCTTTGGTTTGATGAATTGGAATGCTCTGAAGACCCGCAAGTATGACATTCATGAAACTACACAATGAATTTGGCTGAAATCCCTTTAAAGATCAAGATCTTCCTAGCACAAAAGTGGAATAAATCCACTTCCTTTTCTTTCACACATATCACTTACGTATTATCGTTTTAACAAGAATCTGACTGATTCTGCTGACGGGTCAGGACAATTTGCAAGAAGTCGATGTGAGTCCATGTCCCAGCATTTGGCAAAGTATCAAAACATTGCCATACATTAGACCAAAAACCCACATGAAGCTCTACGTTGATGAGCTCAGAATGTTTTTACTACCGATTTTTGGATAGTTTTGAATTATAGTTGAGACTAGGACACCAGAAAGGACATCAATTTCATCTTTGCCGTCTACCGCTCTCGTGGTTCTTGAACTGAGTAGATAGTGGACCTTGGTCGTTTGGTAAAGCCTAGTAGCATAGTAATAATAATAATCTGCCTAACAGCCCATAGAGGTCCAGAACTTAGCCTTTTCGCCAAGTAGCTTAGAAAAACTAAATTGACCAAGAGTGACGCATCGTGGAAGGAAGTTGCCCACCACATTTAAAAAAAAAAATTTAAATTCACGGCAAATTGTCTTCTGCTAGTTTTATAAATACGAATTTACAATTTCTCTCAGAAGTCGCAGCCAAATTTTGGCACATTACTAGCCATGATGTTTATGAATTTCAAAATATTATAAATTTAAATTCCATTTTCACAAATATTATTCCTCCTCACATGTGTCAAATTATAACGCGCACAACACAGTGAAGGCGCGAAAAAGCTAGGCTCTGGCCCTTCGTGGGCTGTTAAGCCACTAATGATGATGATTCCATTTTCTAAACTCACTTCAGGGCAAAACCATCAAAATCCGCGTCATTTCGCCTTCTCATTCAAATGTGAGGGCTCGCCAATGGCCCCGGCCTCACCTTCGTATTTTTGCTCATCCCCCTAAAGCCAAATCGAGCCCCCAAGTGTTGGCACACCTCCTTCCATGACGCAACTCCTCCACCATCCTCAAAAAAAATTCCCCACCAAAACAAAAATACATTTCCCGCGCACAGTTTCTCTTTAAAAATATACCGAAGAGAGAGTGTGAGAGCTCCCCGTCGGCCTTAACTTTATCGATTATTATTTCAAAAGCCCCCCAATACCATCACCAACACAAGCAACCAAAGAATTCCCATTTACTCCAAAGGATTAAGGAAGTCAGCTGCTGGATTACAAGAATGAACTGGATGAGGAGAGGGAAAGAGAGAGTGAGCTTCCCACACAAGTATGGGAAGAAAAAAAATTCCTTGCAGACTGCTTAATGGGTCCTTTATTCGTCCCCTTTTTTCCTGCAGCAACGTTATCCTTTTCAATCAAATATCGATCAAAAGAAATGCCTGTCTGTCCGTCCGTCTGTGCAAATGTGTGCGAGTGTGGTTTTCCTTTTGAAGAGGCACAAAAGGAATCATCGTCGCTCCTAGGCAAAGGGCAGATGCTGTTGCCACACACAGGAGGAGTTTATTATTTTTTTTGTTGTTATGTTATCCTTTTCACACACATTCACACACCGAAAGGTGCCCTCCTTTGGGGATGACATGCCACAGACAGCTGCTGCAAGTGGAAGTGAATAGAATTCGATCGGAATCCTGTTTTCTGTTAGGTTATCTTCTGTTAAATGTTTTAAAATTCCCGTTGTGTTTTTTCTTTTTATTTCTTGTATTCCTCTTATTGCCTCTGTCTCTGTGTTCCGTTGATAAAACTCGTGAAACTGGAAACCACCACCACACCACATCAGGTGGTGCAAGGCACCGTGCAACGTCCAATTTTCTATGCGCCCCTTAATGCGATCCTTGCAGATGTAATGTACCTTAAGAGTTCGGGAGATAGGGCGGGCATGTGTCGCTCATTCGGGGCTGAAAAATGAAACTCAACTCAGCAACGGATAAGCCAGAGTTTTGATTAAGGAAATGGAAGAGAAGAGAAGCCGGTTGCTGCGGATTAATAATCCACTTATGCGCTCGAGGGGTTGTGCAACCCTTGAATTGTTTATGCAAGCGAAAGTTGAAAAGCGTAAGTGAGTTTGTGAAGAGAAAGCAAAAACTGGTAAAGGGGGTGGGGGGGATTTGAATGCAGGTGGTGGTGAATCCTGATCGGAGGTTGTGTTAGTTATTGTTTGGCAATTTGTAGGGGCGACTGTGAATTTTTCTTGAAATTTTTTTCAGTGTTCCAGGAAAGATTTCCACCTGATTTTGCTTGGTCAAGACTTTTAGAAATGGTCAATTGTTAAAGAGACAGGTCAAAAACGAGGATTCCAACATGGTTCCACTGAAGAACAAGGAGACCTTGTGAATTTGCAGAAAAAAAAAATCAAATTCACATTTTGGGAGGATTCAAAGATCGCTACTGGAACACAAGAGCGGGCGCACCGTGACTGGGACAATGGCTTCCACCCATAACCAAATTTACGTAAGATTCAACTTATAGCACAGTGTTTGGATTCTCCAGGCCTTGCATGGACATAATGCAAAACGATTTGGGCAAAATTGATATTTTCTCTTTCCTATTACAGAAAGGAACTATAGTGCATATTTATAGAAACTATTAAGCCTTTAAGGGTCATATTCGATATATGCAATCGATAACAAAAGGGCCTCTTTTGTTCATCTTTGAACAACTGTAAATGTGTTATCGTGCGTGTATTTTAACAACGTTTTTTGTCTAAAAAAAGATTGCTTATTAGTAGCCCAAGCATTCATAACTATCCAGCTAAAATTATTAACTTTTTATAGCTCATGGCTGTATGATGTTGAAAACTGGATATAAAAAAAATAATTTAATTTTCATGTGGACCAAAAGTCAAGGGCTTAGGGGGTTTAAGGTTCAAGTTTATATATTCTGATTCTGTGAATCGTCCTCTTTCAAATGGTACACATCTTGCATGTTTTTGCAACCGCCATAGATCTTGTTTTGGATTTTTGGAATGGGCTGCTCAGTTCCGCGTCAAGATATTGGCGGATAGGATAATAAACCAAAACATATTCGCTTTATTTTTAGCACGTTTTTATACACCAAAGCCTTGCTTTGAATCGTTCATTTGCTCTTGCCACAATTTGGTAAAAGACCCGAATTACCCGAATTGCGAAAAAAAGATCAAAGAGAGGAGGCAGATTGAAAGGCATGTTATCAAGAAGGCCGAGCTTGGTGTCAAGGCTAAATTATCTGTGTTTAACTCGGTATTTGTTCCAACTCCCACCTATGATAATGAAATTTGGGTAATGACCGAAAGAATAAGATCACCGAGATGAGATTTCTGTGCTATTGTGGGAGTAACTCGTCGGGATAGGGTGAGAAACGACGGTGCCTGAAGAGCTCTATGTTGAACAGCTGCTTCTTCGAACGGAAAGTGCTACACTTCGGTAGTTTCGTCACATATCACGAAAGTCCACATCACAACTTCCGCCTTGGATACGATCCCATCAGGAAGGCGACCGCTCGGAAGATCCAGGAGAAGATGGCTGGACCAAGTCCAAAATCTCGCTCGCCTACGCTTGGGCATACCCCCTGATAAGTTAGAGTCGACGGCGGAGGATCGAGTTGCCTTTAGATCTCTTCTGCGTGCATTCCTCCGCGACCCCATTAGTGGAACACGCGGTCAAGAAGATGATGATGATGAGAAGAGGCTTGGAGACTTTGATTATATGAGACATTTTTTTTGAAGCTTTTCTTTTGTGGACTCGAGTGGACTGTTCCTCAAAAATTTAAAAGGTTCCTACGTAGCACGCAACAAGACGCACATTACCCAAACAGCTCTCCTGAGCAGATGACTATAAGCTTCTTCAAAGAAATCACGAACCTAAACGGCACAATTTCATCAAAGAAGATTTTCCAAGTCCTCCAAGTCAACGAGTTCACAGTCACGCCTGCAACTAGAACAATTCCCACTCTCGCTCATCGTCGAGTTGCCCGATTACTCCTGCGCGTTTAGGATCTCCATCTCAAAGCGAAGCGTCACTTTCATGTTGCAACACAACAACAATAGATTAACGCAAAAAACATACTTTTTAATCATGACTCCCAAAGAAATCTCCCCTCTCATAGAATTTCCCTTTCATCTTTAAGGCGTCCCACTTTCATTTCAAATTTTCACCGCCTTTGCCGACGTCGTCACCGCCAGCACAACAAACACACAGCAGGAAGCTTAATAAATTCAGGTCTCCCAACAACAATGCATTGTCCTGTGAATTAAGGATGCTCCACGAAGTAGTTTCTCCAAGTGTTTAGTGTACTGTGGTATGTTTACCCGGCATATCCACACGTTCCAGCAATTAAGGGGCTCCGACGACTACGTTGACTTTTATAGGATTCCGTCGTGATCCTTTTCCTCACAAAAGGAAAACACATAATTCCGTCACGAAGTAATTTCTGTGCTCCTTTTTTTCCCCCTCCTACTTCTTCGTCTTCTTCTTTTTTGTGATAATAGATCCTCGTCCTCATCCTCGTGTCGCCCTTCTCCAATTACTGAGGCCCTTTTTTTTGGGCTCTGGAAGTCGCTCTCTGTCAAAAATAAAATATCCTCGACTATAATTAGAGAGACAGAGCGGGCATTAATCCTCCGGTACACTCGGGTATTTATTGCTTCACAGTGGTGAGCTGAAGTTAATGAATCTTCGGCTGTCCGGGCAGTTTGGGTGATTTATCATCCTCCTCTCGATGCGGCTGAGCGACCGAGCTCCGGGTGTTTATGATGGATTCGGGTTCATTGTCGTCCGACAAATTAGGACTTATTTTCAATTATCTTGGCCTGAAGCGAGGAACTAAGAGAGGGAGGCAGACACTTTGAACTTTGTTGCTTGAGAATGTTACTTCAGGAAGGTCCTAAAATCGAAGGACATTCTTGAAATACACTTCATCGATCGAAATTGAAATGATGTATGAATTTGGTCATTTTGTCCATTCAAGGGATGATTGTTCGGCTCAAGACTTACAAGTGCATCGGTTGCATTGGTGTATCGAAGAGAAAGATAACAGAATGCAATGCGCACATTCTTCAGAGGCGATGAAAGAAGTTTAAAATTCAATTCTAAATAAAGCTAATTTTCGTAAAAACGAAAAGTGAGAAAACATATGAGAGATTTGTTGGTTAACTTAGCAGTCCTGGACGATATTGTTAGCTCCTTTTCTTATTAATCGAGGCTGCGGTGTTGGTCATGGTTAGTTCAAGATTCGGAACTCTGTATTAATCGAGCGACGGTTGAGTGTGACACTTTAAACGAAAGCTTTAGTCATGACATGTGAATAGAAACAACTTCATTTTTCTTTTCACTTTTGGTCAAAACAAGACATTCAGTGTTGCATATGAGTTTTTTACTTTTGGCCAGAAAAAGTCATCGTGAGTCTGAGAGGATCTCATTCTCAAGTAGCATCTCGTGCGTTACTTTCAGGCAAAGGGTTGACTCATTTCGATCTGATTATTCATTTATAATCAGCTTTTTGAGGGTTTCCTTTTCATCGTTGACCAGGTTGCGTCGTATGCCTCAATTCGATTTACCCCTCTACAACCAACTACAAAAAACCTTGCATGTACATTGACAACCCTGTACATAAAACCATCCAATGAGTCGAAAACATTCAAAAGAACATGTACTCGCTTATTTAATACCGAAAACTAGCTAAATCTGCTTCAAAAATCGTCTCAAACTCCACATGACAGTTTTACAAAATCTGAAGAAAAAGTCCCCCCAGGAAATTTATTTTCCCACCTCACTTTTTGCTGTCGAATTCGCTTATCTTGGATTTTTTTTCAAACATCTATTTTTAGAATGAAAAGTGTGGGAAAATTAATTAGAATTACTGGTTTTTTGTATTAAATAAATAAACCAAACCATTTTTACTGATATTTTGGTGTTTCCTTGTTGTTTTTACAAAACTAAAATTTGTTGTTAGAGAAGTGTCAATTTGATGTGTGACAAGTGGTGAATGGTTTTTTGATCACAATTTTTTTCGTGATGAAATTTATAAGACTTCTCAAGAATTAAGTCCCGAAAAATTGACTTACTGTTGTGTTCACATAAATAGCACACCCATAGGTCTAAAAATCTGGAAAATAGGTCTTGAAGTAAGCCTTAATTAGGCTTTAATGTTTTGAAGTCATTAGACAGAAACCGAGAGAATAACGACATGTGAATTTGCAAGATCTAAAACCTCATTTTATAGATCCTGGTGACTCGATAATTTGTGGCACATGGGTCGACTATAAATGCCTTTGCGGTCGAGCAGTCGAAGAGGGTCTACGGTTTGGCCATGCTGGCTTATGTGATGAGGAAATAAAGATTTGACTTAATCTTTCATTTAATGCACTCTGTTTCATAACAATATAGACACCATTGATGGTTCACAGCGATTGAAGCGTCTTACACTTTAGGGCGCTTTTCTATCATTTGAAAAACTTTATCTGAATTTCCGTTGGCAAGTGGAGTAGTGGAGAGTATATCATAGTTAATTAAGAGTTCTTATTACCACTTTGGTTGCAATACGAAGACGACGGAGCTCGGACAAGTGGACAAAGCATCGGGGCATACAATGGCCTAACAGACTGTGGTTTGAACTTAATAATTACCAATGCTGGCATCAAAATCTTGTAGAAAATATTTTGGGAACTCCCTCCTAGTGGAGCACTGTACTGCTCATACAATTTTTCGCCCACACACACCACAAAAGAGGGCTAGGGTGAAATTTGCCAATAAGCCCCAACATTTTAAATGAGAGTTTGTCCAATACATTGTTTAGTTCGGTTGGAAGTCGAGACAACTCGGCGTAGTAATAATTCAAAATCGTTTGTTGTTTTTGTCCTAGCTATTCAGTTATGAAGTGGTCGCAATGGGCCTAGTCTGGCCTAAGTATGGCTGTGACTAGACAGCCTCTCCTACCTACCTATACCTATAGTCATGAAACACTAGATGTTAGATTTTGATCGATTTTAATGAATCTTATAAATTGTACATGATTCAATCAGAGACGGAGTGTATTTCATACACGAGAATGTCCATTAGTCTTTCCTAGTTGTATGCATCAATTATTAGTTCTACTCCACCTCTTGGTACAGGCGTGCTCAATATCGCTCTTCTAAAAGCTATTCTAGAAGTCACTCAAATTTCGGATATCATCTTCAAAGAAGTTTCCCAAGAAGAGATATTCTCGTGATTCAATTAAAAACATTTTGTCTGAAAGCCTTTAATTTTGAAGTGAATGAGAGGAAATTGCACGTTCAGACCCACAAAAATTGATCTCTGTGGTTGAATTCCATTCCATTTCTTGTCCGCGTCCGCACTGCCGATGACGAACACATCCCTCCAACCAACCAAGAAGATGTCTCCGGCGTCATCTCCCATTCATCGTGCTCACTCCACTGCCATTGGCAAGCGTTCCCCCTTGGAAAAAAATTTTAAATAAATTACATTTCCACCGCGGATATTAAAATGAAAAAAAAAATAAGACGAAGCGTATGAATGCTTTATGGGCTTAACTGCCGTTGACTAAAGTGCAAAATTCCATTTCAGCTCCTAGGACACTAATCCCTCCCGTGTGTTATTTCTACATCTCCACGGTTAACTTACTCACAAGTTTAATCTCTCAAATACCATTAGAGCACAAAGGAATTCCGAATTCCAAAAAAAAAGAAAATAATTTGTACAGAATGACATTTCCTCACCACACAAGACCCACCGCTACCCCCGGTCGACCGTGAGCCCGTATACTCCAGTCCTTTGAAGTTTTTTTTTTTTTTTGCAAGGATTTCCTTTTTCACTCCCCTCTTGTGCGCGGCTCGCTGTCAGTTTTATTTTTCGCCCCCTCACGACATTCTTCACAGTACATCTCAGCGCTTCTTCCATTTTCGTTTTCCTTTTTACTTTCGTCTTTTTTTGCGAGAAACAGGAAGTGACAACATCAAAACCCATTCCGCAGAGATAGAGTGCGTTACGGTCTCATTCTATCACCGTTAAGTTGACGTGTAATTTCAATTTAAAAAGATACATTTTCCCTTTTTTTTTCTTCCTTTCTAAGGGAAAAGAGAGTCCTTCCGCTTCCCGTCACCAACTCGTGTGTGCGTTTCGCTCGCGGTATTCAAATGGCATTTTAATCTAGCGAAGCAATGAACATCTTTGTTGTAGGTCTTGTGTCGTGTCCATCAATGTGGGGTGACAAAATTTGCCAGGAGAGATACACGGTGCATGGTGACAAGAAGGACGACTCACGGTGTCTGTTTGGGGGCGTGCTTTTTCTGCTGCGAATACACGAACAATGCGCATGAACCGGGATTGAATCGAGGATTTTATGTTGCTTATTTAAGGATTTCGTTTGTGTTCAAGAGGTGTCTGTTTGTTTTGAACGATGAAATCAGTGAGACTTTAAAATTTAGGACTTTAATGAGGCCGTGGGGCGTGGATTGGTGGCACTTAAAGGTGAAGTATGAAGGCTGACGCTGTCGTTGGAGATAATTTATCGGGAGGCACATGAATATGCTAAAGAGATGAGGATAATGATTATGACTGTTAAGGGGGCGCTCTTCTGCAAAAGTGATTCGCATTTATTTCGACGAGGGCGACGATGTCTTCACGCGAAATAAAATCAAAAACTCACTGAAGATAACCTGGGTAAGAATTAATATTAGGTTGAACATGCAAAGGGCGTGGGGAATGCCAGCATGACAAGTTCCAAAAGTTTAACGATAGAATCGGGAAAACTGGGTTTGGCATTAGCAACACTAAATTCAGGAAAAGTTTTGACTGACAACGACATTGTTTCAAACCAAGTCATGTTTAATAGTTTATACTTTTGACTAGCAGTATTCTTTTCAGGAGATTTGGATTTTACCTAAATGTAACCCTGATTACCGAAACCACTAGGAAATCATCAGATCATAGTCTTGCAGAATGACAGTTTCCGTAGGCTTCCCATTGATCTTTTGAACAATATAAATTGATAATTTCTTGTGTCCAAAGGGTCGAAGGCAGCCGATCGCCACAATTTCTAAATTCAAATTCTTGGGGGTGTTGCTTAAATTTTATCGTTCGCTTATGATTTCAGTAAACTGGGTGGCATTCGGATAACATTCAAACCGCCTGCGAAAGTATACTACCAAAGTGTGGTAGTTACTCTAAAAATTAAAAATACTTAAGATACTCTAAAAATTGCTCAAACTAGTTGCGACTGGATTTCAATACCCTATGTTTAGAAGCAAATAAATATGAAAATGAAAGTATTTTAAAATAAAAGAGCACTGAACATCGAAAATAAAAAACAAGCCTCGGCTCTCATCACGTAACACGACTATCGTTTGACAATATCGTTTGAACGATAGCTATGCTTCACGTAAGCTTCAAAAAACGATATCGACAGAACGACATCGTTTTCTCTGCTTTACGTAACCCGAGAACTGTCATTTTCTATCGTCTCGACGATACCTAATTTGCTATCGTCCTAGAACAAACTGTGAACAAAATTGTCAAATTTTTGGCTTAAACAAATGAAATATTGGATGGAATGTCTTGGTCTTGGACTTGAAAATACGAAAGGATAATGAAGAATGACAAGCAGCTTTTATTTTGACATAAGACATATAGCATTACTTAGCACACAAACTGTGACTATAGACAAGACGATTGCGATAGTATTACGTGCAGCAAACTTTTGACGATGGCGTTGACGACAATCGTCTGAACGAGGATCATCCAAAAAGTTAAGTGATGAGAGCCCTGAGTATTCTAATGACCAGTTTTACAGTAAGAGTTTAACCTGCAGTGTAGCTAAACCTCAAAGTGACTTTAAACTTTTCGTTAAACTCGTTCGGTTTCACAGTCAAAAATAAACCTCAAGTTAATTAAACGCAGTTTTGGAAGTTGTGTATAAGGAGATTGTAGGGTTTTGAGATGCTTAATTACGGCTTTTGACATGTTTTGCTTCTAATATCTCAAATTGGTTTGAGACCTGAAAAAAAAAAACTAGAAAAAACAAAGAATTTAACCTGAAAAGTGGTTCGAATCACCAAAACTGACACCGAAGTTTAAACGGGAGAATTATGTCGTTTAACTTAAACGTCGAGATAGTCTTCACTTTTCATTTAAACGGGTACTGAAACCGAAAATTTTTTAAACGGAAGCTTAAACCAAAAAAAAAGTTTAAACTCTCACTGTGAAACTGGGCACAAGCCACTTATATTTGAAACAAAACATGAAGACTTAAAAAAAGTGTGATCAATATTGAGTGTCAATGTATAGGTTTGCTGTAGTCAGAAATTTTGTCTATCTGGGGTCCGCAGTTATTTCACAAATGATACCACCCTGAAGAACAAGCGAAGACTGACTGTTGCTAATGATTCTTACCATTAACTTGTTCTTTGGATCAAGAAGCCAATTAAGCTCTTGGACAACCTAGCTAACATTGTACAAGGCCCTAATCGTCCCAGTACAATCGTCTATGACACAGAGGCTTGGAAACTGTTGCTCGGTTGTTTCGCGAGAAAGATTGTTGGCCCTGTTTGCGTGGATAGCAAGTGGAGTCGGAGATTAAAATGCAGCGGCTTAGACGGCTGGACCATGTGGAGGGAAACGACACCAATGATCCGCCCCGAACAGTCTTCGAATCCACCACCTTGTGAAATAGCGGAAAAGGAAGGGCCCATCTCAGGCGGTGCACACGAATGAAGGGGGGCTTCAAACAACTCCGTATGTGGAACTGGAGGCAGCTGGCAAACATACGGGCCAATTGGAGAGAAATGTTGGTTGAGACTCAGTTCCAACCCGGATTGTAGCGCCATCCTGGAGTCAGAAAGCACCTCCAAAAGTAGCTAGAAGTCGATTCTGTTCATTGATTGTTTTCACACAGAACTCAAAAATTTATGGACAGATGTTTCCATTTCATTCAATACGCAATTATTTGGCTGTCCGATTTTGAATTGTGATCAGAATCTCTGACTAGTAACTTTAAAGACCAAATTAGTCCTGCTTTTCTGTTATTAAGAGAGCTTTACTTCCAGCACATTCGTAGTCGAAATTTCTTTTCTTACACCGCTGTTCTGTACGAATATTGTGAAAGATTCTCAATGCAGAAAACTTTAAATCGGCGCCTGTCCCATCCAAGAGACTTTAAAGTAATTTCCTCATCAGAAAGTGATCTTTTCACCCCTAAACTTCAATGTTTACAATGTCCTCGACTTTAAACTCCCGACACTCCCAGCACTCCCGACTCACTGAAAACTATCAAAGTTATTAAATCCGTCGCTTGTTTCGCAGCAGCCACCACACCGACACGAAGAGAGCAACATTTGATTTCAATTACCAATGACCAGCTTCTTTCTGATTGAGTATCCTTTTTAATCGGCTCTCCATTCAGGGCTCGCCTCGAATGGATGGGCTCCGCTCCTCCACAATGCGGAGTGAACTAAAGCCCCTTGTAAATGGCCAACACTTTCAGTATCGGCATTTGCCATCTACCACCGACCACCGACCGAGCAGCGGCCTGTTGGATGTTTGCCGGCATCCTTGTTGCCGGTCATACCGTGTAAAGGTTAAAAGTAAGCTCCCTTTCGGCCGGTCCCTCCTCGTTGGAATGAAAACCCATTAGTGCCTTCATTTCCGAGTACCAAAGCACGTTTACCACTCCTCGTCGTGAACTCCATCCCCCCGCCCCGGGAACGTCGTTCAAATGAAATGAGTTATTTACATTGTCGGGGGCAGTCGTCCTCATTCGTTTCGCATGACCGGGTGTGGGTGAAAGTAGTCTCGTGTCCTTGCCAGGATAATCAGAGGGAATCGTATATTTCAACTCTATCCCTCTCTCTCTCACTCTTCGAGGGTAGAGGGATAATGATTAACAAACATGACCCACCCACACCCAGGAGGGATGTGTGGAAAAATTGAAATAATAGTGTGCCTACATTTAGGATGATTGGAAAATCCTTTGCCGAGGAAGCAACTGCCATGATTTACGACTTAAATTCTCAGCAAGGACTCGCCGTAAGGATAATTAATAATTTAAGTAATTTGCTGGGAGTCTGGTTGAGGGTTTTCTCTGCCACTGTACAGAAGGGGTCCGGTATTTTCACATATCTTCACGGGAGATGGCGCATCATCATCCAGCCGAATGCCATCTGGGGTGTCTCGGTGCGGGAGAGAGGACCTATAAATAAAACAGGCGCCTTCCTGGTCTTTGGATATAAATCAGAGAAATACAATTCGACGAAGTACTTTTAGTGGGTTGTGTCTGTGGCGTTCCTTCGTTGTCGGGGCGTTTGAAAAGTTTCTGCGGTTTTCTGTGTGGTTACAGTTTGGTTGGGTGCTTTCAGTTCGAGGATGAGTTTAAGGCGTCTTTAAATGAAGTGGAGTCAGAAAGTAGGCGGGAGACTTCTTTTGTGGTGTTCTGCTTTTTACTGCCGGGTTTTACGACATAAAAGACTTTTTTCTAGATTTTGAAAACTGCAATTTCAGCTTTACTACGCGTTATTCATTTACTTTTCCCCAGCTTCAGCAGGGGACATTTTTTTCTGATTCTGCAGCCATTGTACCCAACACTTTTGCATTTCAGCATGTTTTACATCACCAACAAAAAACGAAAAAGCATCAACATGTACAAAATATTAACTCAACACTAAAAATTAGAATTTGCTCATATTTTCTTCAACATTTTATCTTTACAAAATAAAATTCGAAGAAAAGCGCTCGTTGTTCAATATTCGCCGCAAAAAGTGTGGCCGAGTCACCGAATGTCGTTTTTACTTGTTTTGGAAGAAGCTGCACTTGGGAAGATTGAAATACTAGGAGAGGTCTATTACTAACTGATAAAGAACTTTTGTTTGCAGATAGTTTGACTAAATTTGATGCTAAATTAAGCTTTTGGAAGTTATTTTGTAAAGGTTGACACTGGCGGCTCTTGACAGGAGGTCTTAGTATCAGACCTCTGCGGTACACAATGAGTTGCCTTAATAATGTTAGGAAATATTGAAAGCTTATCTAAAGGAGTGCTGTGTAGCCCAAACAGTGTGTTGTTTGTGGCATACAAGCGCCATCGTTTCTGACGCATTTTCATCTCGGCGGCTACGTTAACAACCGTGAAAGACCAATGTTTTGCCAATAATCCAGAAACGATTCAAGTCAAGCCAGTACTATCCAAGTAATCTGTGAGCTACAAGGTCTTGGAAAATTCGCTTTGCTATTGTGAAGCCAGTCAAAGAACCTACTTGAACAACATAATGAATGCGAATATTTCCTCTTACTAATAAAGCCATAATACATTAAAGAATTGATTTGTAGAGGAAAAGTACACCGCGAACAAATAAAATGCAACAAACGTACAGTAAATTGTTTGCAAAACTCTTTATTTTCTTCTTTGTACTGATCACCGCTGCAATTGGAGGTCAGTGCATTTATACAAAATTCTCCTGACTGGATGTTCGGCTGTTTTGTTTTTTTGGAAATTCGCGAATCTAACAGTCCACAATGCATTTTGTTCATTTGCACAATGTGTTGCACAAGAAGATGCATTGTTTATTTTATTGTATTTTAAAAAGAAATTTATATTTGGCCCACCCTGTATATTCCCAAGTCAGATAGCGTCTAATGGTCTTGAGCTCACTGGAGACATCGTGAATAATTGACGAACCCTAAAGGACATTTGTTGAATTTTTTATTGGAAGAAATTAACAAGTTGAAAAATGTTTAACTCTCTACTGCACAAGCAGACGTATATGATTTATTAATGCTAATTATTAGAAAACTGCCACTGGAAAATGCCGTTTTTACAGTTTTGATTACATTGATTATGTATTTTTATAAATTTGTTCTTTTTATTTGTGTATGACTGCAATCAAACTAAAGAGTTTGTCATTGGAAAACGTTGCACATAGAAAATAAAAGAAAGGAGTTAAGCTTATTTTTATTCTAAAGAAGACCTACCGCCACTTCCTTTTTCTCACTAAGGTTGTCACATCGATTGGAACACTGATTAACATCAAAAGCAATACGGCATCAGCCCTCCTGCACGAGTGATTGCAATCAGTTTTCTCATATCCGCACGGGAAACATTTTTGGTCACGGCGCAGTGGTCTGGCGAAATTAGAAACCACACTATGCTATTAGACGCAATCAACGTTCAGGAAGTTTAATGGTAGCGTTCAATTTGGTTTGAGGCTTTCTAATTTCAAAACAGAGTCTCGAAAATGCAATGAGATTCGCATTCGCCTTGCGTTTTTCAATAAACTTATCGTCTATGAACAGTGCTCCCCAAAAGTATTCGTAATTTGATTCCGTCGCCTCAAAATTGTAATAAACAAACTAATTTTAGACCTAGGAATTTAGGGGGTGCGGGGCACTGTATGCAACAAGTGGGTTATGTTTTTTTTTTTTAGCCAGTAGGAGGTTTAAGGCGGTTGGAAGGTTTTTCGTTGAGTTGGAATTAGTTGCAGTAAAATCCAAGTGCATTGAAAAACATAAAAGGACCTCCTGAAAGGAAGATGAGATTTTGAGAAAGATTATACAAATTTGAATCTATCACACAAAATTAAAAATTGTGGTGGTTGTAAGCAAGTTATATTTGCTTCAAATACTAGATGAGAATGTTAGACACAACTTTTTTTTCAGCCGAACCAGTCTTTCGACGACCTGCTCTGTACAAACTATAAAGAAGTGCCAGTTGGGTGAAGGAGTTTCAGACATCGCAAAAGGATTGAGTTGAGGAAGCTCCCTATGTGACTACGAACACCTTTGCTTCGTGTAGGTGCAATCCAAAAAAGAAAGTTAAGTTTTTAAACTAAGTATTCAGCGGTAGCTTGAAGCTTCTCCACCACATAGAGAGGATATAGAAAGATATAAGAGAGGAGAGGATATAGAAAGATATACTTTAATCCCTCGATTAGCGTTACCTCTGTAATGAATCTTCCCTCATTTAACGTCTTCCTATCTCTCGATTTACGTTGTAATATTCGGAGAATTTCTTAGCTGCTTAAATTTGATTATTTTATGATTTTATGTAAGCAGTTTAAATTTGAAAATGGGAGCAGTTTAAATAAAACCTAATCTGGGATTCCCATAGTTTGGTATTTCGTGACAGCTTATTTGTTTTTCCTTAACTTTTCGACAGTTGTACCAACAGTCAATTTTCGTACTTTTCAGTCAACGTCGTTTCGATTTTTTGGAACATCTCTCGATTACTGCATTCTGCATTCATATATCTGATAAAAAAAGAAATTAAAAAAACCTTTGCGAAAAGGCCGCTACTGAGTCTCCAAACTCTGCCATCAAAAATTCCTCTACAGCTCTGAAATAACGAGTGTAACCAGATTTTAAACCCCAAACATTCGCACAGCCCCCCATTTTTCCCTCCCCATTGCCCGACATTGCTGCACTTACCGTCCAAGTATTTCCAACCACCAACCTCGAACAAAATTTCATTCAAAAAACCACAAAGGAGTGGGCGTAGATAATTTCATTACGAGTTGATTCTTCCACCTGAATTCTTTGGTTCTTACCTGCAAAAAGAAAAAAAAAAGCCAAAGTGAGTAAAGTTACGGGATGTTAAATAATAAAACAAAGAAGATTTACGTCAAAGCAGAGAAAGGACCAAGTGAATTTCTTGGAAATTATTAAATGTAACATGAAAATCTCAAGGAAGAAATGAAAAAAGAAATTTGAACGCAACCAAAGAGGGAAGAATTTCGTCGAAATCCAGCAGGTAGGTCGAGAGTCACGGAAGGACCTCGATCCACAGGAGAGAAAAAAAAAAAGAAATTCCAAACATTTTGATGGTCATCTCATCGTCATCGTCATCCTCATCAAAATCGTCGATATCGTGACCATCGACCATCCTGTGCGTGTGGAGCACAGCAGCCACTTGTATCTTCTTCCTCTTCGATTGTCTGTCAGAGGTCTCGCAAAACCAACTGGAATGTGATCCAGGGAGAAGGTGTATCGTCTCAAAGATGAATGAAGCAAAATTACGAAAAAAAAAAAACAATCCGAAAATCTGGTTTTTCTTCTATCCAACACCGGTTATTGAAAAAAAAAGATCTAAAAGACGATGAGAATTGTGGGCAAATAGCAGAGAATAAGAGTTGAAGCTATTAGTTGAGGATGAGAGGCATAAAGACGGAAATTGGAGAGAGGATTACGCCGCTCAGGGGGTCTTATAAGTCACTGAAGTCGTTGAGGTAATTAACTTTTAAGATACTGCAATAAATTTAGAATCTTACGGTGCCGGATTGACCGGGCTGATTGGTGGGGTGGAGAGTGTTGCCCACTCATCCGCTTTGGAGTGGTGATTTGATCAGAGAATCGCAGAGATCCGAAGCGGAAATGGCAGAATGACGGAATTCGCGGAAATTTACTTAAAGTCTCTGGCTAACGAGGTGGGAGGCTCTTTCGCGTGCCCTTGACAACGAGTCTAGAAACTTGTGGGCTCGTTGGTGACAATGCAGCTAGTGGACGTTGTATCTAGTAAAGAAGATTCACCTCTTAACTGGAAATACTAAAAAGGCGATACAAGATCTCTGTGTGAAAACCTTTTTTTTTTATTAATATTGTTATCTGATGGTGTCACGTTGCGGAAGTCGAAGATATGGCTACACAAGGAAATTTCAGTGAGACTCAGAATTCATTGTGCGAAAACAATTTAAAAATTTGGAAGTTTTTTTTTTAAAGAACTTTCTCATAAAAATGAAATGTAAAGTAAAATTAATTCAGAATTAAGAATATCCGAGGATGATAACAAAATTTAATTCTGCCAATGGTAACATTTTGGCAGCTTTTATGTGTTCAATCTGGCAGTGGCCATATTTGGATACAAATATTTGGGACATTTTCTATTTGATGTACTGTAACTTCTTTAAGCAAAATCTCTAGTTGATGAAAAATTAACACTTATTCAAACACTATCAGAAATTGAGAACTGTGTTGGTTATTAAATCTTTTACAAGCGACTGAATGTTAAAACATCCTTTGTCTTTGACAGACACAGAATTAACATTTTTGGAAGATTTATCGAGACCAATTGCTGCAGAGATCAATTGCTTTTTAAATTATGAACACGCCAGAATAAACATTAGAATTGAAAGCAAATATAACTTTGTTAAAACTACCACAACCATTGTGTATGTTTTCAGTTTTTGAAACATGTGGAAGGATTATTTGTTGCCGAATACGAACAGAGCACTTTTTTCTGTTTCAGAACGACGCAGTCTTGGTGAGCCATGAATTGAGGCTGTGAAAATTATTTGTTACATTCCTGGACATTAGTATGGTCGCTGAATTTTTCAATAAAATTAGAAGACAAGATTAAGCATCAAGCTAAGGAGCCAACAGCACCTCAGGACATGTCTATGGTTATAACTAATTTTAAAACAAATGAAATTAGTGCAAAAAATCTACTTGTCCAAAATAATTTGCACACTCCTGTGGTCTCCACTGCGCAGAAGTGCTTGAAATAATCTGACTTGATCCTATTCTGTTTCACTGTCAGAATTGCAACTACTTGAAAAAAACTAAAACCATTTTGCACATCCTTTAATTTGCTGGCTAATTGTAGTTCAGTGCCAGAAGTCGAAGAGTCAAAAAGAAAAAAAAAATCTAAAAACCGCCTGGAAAATTCCACGAAATTACAACTTCAAGCTCAAACTTAAAAAATTATGTTTGCTGTCCATTCTTTTCTGTAAAATTTGTTTTCTTAAAATTTCAGTTTTCTTACATTTGAAAAGTCACGTGAAAATGTTGAATGGTCGGTCTTTCATGCTCAATTTAATATATTGAAAGTTTTTTTCTATATTCGTGGATATAAAAACTACAAACTAATAACTTCTTTATAATATGTCTGACTAAATCAAGAAGAGTGGAGCACATTTTGGTTGTTTGTACTTTAAATTCTCAAAGTGCTCTACACTTTTAGATTTAGTCATTGGACATACACACATTCACAAAATTATTCGTAAAAGACTTTATATAACAAGTAAGGTGAAATTAAACCACTTTTTTGACTAAAATTAAAAAAGTAAGAAAATAAAAGTTAAAAATTAAATTTAGAACGTAGGGAAGCTAACATAAAATTAACCTCTATCAAACGTACCACAAAATTATTTTTAAAACTATTTAAGAACAGAAAATCATAAAATTTAGTCCGTAATTCTCAGCGCCAAGAGTAACTTTAATTGATTTGGCAATGACGGAAGGCAGATAGTTCAATAACCGAGTTAGATAAAGTCAAGTTTTTTTAGTTTTGAATACGAAAAAAAAAAGAAATAATTTTGTGAGGAATTTTTTTTAGTTATAAACAATTAAAGTTCGGTTTTGGGCTGGTTTGTTTGGCAAAAATATGCGTTCTGTGTTTTAACACAAAAAAGTTTAAGACTTGTTGGTGATGAATGTAAAGTTATGTTCTTCCCTTGTTTTTTGTAGATTTAAGAAGAAATCAAGCTTATTTAAGATCACAACGAACTATTCTTGTTCAGCAAAATAAAATAATACCCAGACCTTTGTTAGCCATGGACCAAACCAATGCCTTGTTAAGGTTTCTCCAAAATGCCCGGGTTCACATCTATGTCAACCTGCGTGCCTTTCGGCTGCATTGTCTGGGTGCACTGTGACCTCGCCATTGACTCCAAATGTCATCTACAGGCAATCATCGGATTTAGTATCAAAATACGACGACATGGACAAACAATAGTTCCTCCTCCCTAAACTATCAGGCAATTCACCCCAAAACTGAGATCTGCAATCTGGCTTCTGTCCTCCAGGAACCAATTCGAAGCCCATTAACAGTACTGTGACTTTATTTATACCCGCCTTACACTTGTCCACCCAGCTCTGACTTTCGTTTTCAAAAAAAAAAACATCCCGGCAACACCAAAAAATACAAATAAACCAAAATCCACCGAACAAACACACTCCTCTCACTTTTTAATCCTTCCAAAGCCCACGACCATTCCGGTTTCCTCATTCGCCCTCGTTCGTGTTCGAATATCTTTTCAAACACCTGAGGACAAAAAGAAATGAAACCCACACTCCCCCACGTACGTGTGTGTGTGTGAGTAGTAAATCATGTGTGAAAGAAAAACTCATCGTCCGAGCTTCTTTGT
This sequence comes from Syritta pipiens, assembly GCA_905187475.1. Classification (NCBI taxonomy): domain Eukaryota; kingdom Metazoa; phylum Arthropoda; class Insecta; order Diptera; family Syrphidae; genus Syritta; species Syritta pipiens. The sequence continues at coordinate 71,599,892 of LR994571.1, forward strand.
CAAAGAACATCATCCGTCCGAGCGACGACGTCGACGGCAAGAGATGAGGAAACCCAACCTCAAGCTGAGAAGATACTTTCTTGGAATTACCTTCATTTCGATATCGTTTCTTTGGTTATTATGTGTGGCCGGACTGCTCTCTTCCTCTTCCTTCCTTCCGACGACGGCAACGACATCGACGGAGTCTACCTTTTCCACAGACGGTGCACGTTCCTTTTTTGTTTTTTTTTTTTTTTTTTCGTTTTGCGTCTCCCCTTGACGGCGATTCCCGGCAGCAGCATCAGTGAAACCCAAAACCAGTCAGCTGTTCTTCGGGCACCACTACATGGGACATTGGCCTCAGAGTAGTCAAGGTTATGGCACAAACACACACGCGCCCATCGCACAACAATAGTCCAGTCCAGTCATGACGAGTGCTCTACGGGAGCCTGCCTTCTGAGTTGGCCTGGGCTGGGAGTCGGGAAGGCACAGTTTCAGAGAGGAGCGCACCCATGGCCTGGTCTGGTCTCGCGTGTGTATGTGAATGCCGGGCGAATTGGGGCTGTGTTCAGGAGGAGTAGTTATTTATGGGCGCACAAATGTTCCTTTTTTGTTTTTTCTTGTGTTTTTTGGATCGTTTTTCTGAGACCGTATTAATGACCCGGAGGACTCTTTTGCTCTTTCTCTTTCTCTCACTCTCTCTCTGTCTCTTTCCTTTTGCCTTTCTATCGCCTTTGTTTCGCTCCACTGGGCTGCGTTCGTAGTGTGATTGTAGACGTTTTATGGTTTCATTGACGTTTTAGGCAGAAATTAATTTTTTGGTGGGTAAGCTGTCTGAAGGACACGATGACCATGGGTCGGGTGTTGCTTGGCGGGAGAGGGAAGGGGCGGGACTAGGGAACGACCGATATAATGACGTGCTGCCGAGGGTTGTCATCCTTTTAATGTTAATTAGAAAGTAGGCGTGTGTGTGGATTGGACTGTGAATGGCTTTAATCACATTTCGACGGCAAATGGAAGGTCAGACATTCAAAAGTTGTAAGGACGGCCTTTGTAGTGGGTGAGAAACCATGATTGTTTTAGACAAAATAAATGTCTTCTGGTTCTAAGTGCTGATTTCCTGTGGCGTGGGTAATCTGTCGTGACTAATAAGTGGACTTTGGATCAGAGATTAAGAAGGATGAACATTTTTTCAAAAGACCACACCGGATTGTGTACAACAGAGCCTCGGTTTGCGTCGCGTATTAGAACCAGAAAAACATGATGCAAGCGCAAATCTCATTAACAATTCCCATGTATTGTAATTCCATAATTCCTCAAAATGTGATGTAATTTTGTGAACGATGCAAACTGGAAAGAAACCACGCAGCATCGAAACCACGATCATTTTTAAAAGACAAAACTTGGAAACGGCGAAAATCGGAAAGACGCTAAACAAGTTATTAGAAAAACAAGCCGATCCACAGAAAAACATTTAAGCACAGTCTAAAGCTCAATCAAAAGCTGATGCCACTGATGCATCTGAAAGCCCAGATTCGAACTATTCATTTAATTTGAAGCCAACGATGTTACGCGACAAGCAAGCCGTCTTTGGTGTACTCGACATTTTATAGAATTCAATCCGAACTCCGCGAGCCTGCTCTAATGTTTCGAAAGAAAAGACTAATTTGGAAGACCTCACTTCAAATTGGCAGCACAAGCAACGCGAGTCTTTGAAGTTTAGAGTAACACGCGGACCACTTTTAATCTCTTAAATAAAAATGATTAGCCTTCTTTCACATTTTTTGCTAACGCTCAGAGTCCACCTCGTCTAAAGTCTACTGAAATCATTTAAAAAGCGACACCACGTCGAAACGACGCAAAATGTGACTTTGATGTATTCAAACAAAGTTCGAAAAAGATGGCAAGCGCAAAAATCATTAGAAATTCCTCGACAACTTCACAGATCTCTTTCCCATCGATCGTAGACTGAAGGAATATAACCAACAGTGAAAAATAATCATGAGAAAGGAGTGGAAGTGGATTTCGGAACAAGCTTGATTTATTATAGGAAAGATGTCTGTAGCGTTAGCACTGTTGCCATAAAAGACCTTCATCAGGTGCTCAATTAAGCCTACGAGATCGAGCTGACTCAGGGTACCTTTACTATCCTGGAATTTCCTAAAATCCAACTTTTACATCAAAACAGACAAAACGGCAGCGTTCGGCAAGTTTTGAAAGTGGAAGGCGGTCATTTACTTTAAATAACTCCCCCCAAAGAAGATTTTTAAGAAATGCTTTTTCATGAAGGCTCGGTTTTGAAGAAGGTGTGGACCTTAAGAGCGCCCGCTTTCCTCAAAGCCTTTGGAAAAGATCTCGGCCTTGGGTGAGGTTCTTTTGGTAGGAGCCTCAGATTTCAAGTTTGAAAATATTCAATTACATGGTCCTTGGAGAAAATTTTGGGTTTTGGCGTATTGGCTTTTTGGTAAGAGACTAGCTGTTGGAGACGATTTGGGCCTTTCAAGTAGATATTTGCCTTTGAGGAAGACCTCGTTCTGGTGAGATAGTTGAAGATCAAGAAATATTCTATTCTTATATCTAGCTAGGACTAGCTTGTTGAGACAGCTTTGCTCTTGCTATTTTGATGACTGTTTCGAAAATCGTAGTCATTAAAGAAAACTCAGATTTCTGTGAATCCCTCCGTGGTACCGTCTGCGCAATTAATGTAAAAAAATGTCATTCTTCAGCAAATTTCCCTGCCCCCAAAAAAGTCTATTGTAACTACGAGCCTCTCTGAAGACTTCCACCCAAAAAAAAAACAACTTCAACTCATCCCAGATCCCCAAAGGATACGAAATCATCTTCCGCCTTCGACGGCAGCCTTCGATATCAACTGAAAGGATTGTCAAAAGGATTCCCTTTAATTAAAAAACCTTCATCATCAATGCAAACCTTGGAAAAAAAAAACAGCAAAAAAAAAGCGCCACCGCTTTTGAAAAGGTTAAAAACCATGTGTCCCTGTAGTTTAACTTCGCTGCACACAAAATCACAACACAAAAAAGCAAAATAACATTTCCATCATCGCTTCGAATTCTTTTTTTTTTTTTTTTTGAATGGGGTGCTGTATGACAATAATACACAACGCAACGTATCCCAATTGCCCGAAGGTGGGGGCGGCGGGCAACGAGTGAGTAACAATAGGAAATAAAATTCTATAGAGTCCGGGTCCACCCAACCGGTTGCCAGGATGAAGCCATCCTTTGGGCGAACGTGCTTGCGATTTGAATATCAGTCGACTAAGAGCCCTTTTCAAGTCTTTAGATGGCGTAATATGGCGTTTTTTTTTATTTGTTGTTGTTGTCGTTGGCGTCTCCACAGAGAATGGTGTCAGTCTCCCCACAGTCGTTGTCGGCGGGCGGCAGCGGTGAGGGTGAGTTACTTCAGAGAGCTATTAGCAGCCCCCCATTCGCGAATGGGGTGAGAATCCATTTTCATTCCGGTCGTTCTCTCTTTCAAATCGTTCAACTGTATCATTACACCGTTCTGCAGATTGTAGTGATTTGCTGAGGGGGTGTGTGCCACGGTGTTCACCCCCACCCACCGGCAGGTGAGTGTCTTTTCCTCATCGGCGGAGTGTGCAGTGAGCGGAAAGCTTTTAGCCGCGAAGCATAAATCTGCATCTTTTCGCTTTCGGTTTGTGGTCGTGGACATTTGCACGCATGTCATCGTGATCCGAATAGCACGTTGCAACTCCCGTCCTCTAACCACTCCAACCACACGCCGACAACGGAAATTTCATTTCCAATGTAATCAGGTGAAGTTTACTGAGGTGAAAAATGATTTGCCTCCTCTGTTGCTGAGGAAAATATGAGACTGCCACTCGTCGTAACGCGCACTCATCCCCCGACGGCAGACACCAGCTCCGGAGGTGATTTCCTCCTAAAGACCGTCCCGGCCGTAGGACGACGACGTATCATCTGCTCGTAAGTGACGCGGTGCGCTGCGGGGTAATGCTGTCTGCCAATTGACTCGGTCTCTGTGTTCAAGGCAATGGCAGCAATCGCATAAAAATCAAGTTAATTGCATTTTAATTGAGTCACTCTCAGGTGAGTTAATTTTCGATTAGTTTACCACGGTCCGGTTCGCTGGCAGGTTCCTCAAGCGAAACGACTGACGGACGAAGAAGGGAAGGCGTTGCATCAACTAATGGGCTATGGTCTATGTTGAGAGCCATGGCTCTGGTCGATTAAGCAGAACTGAAAGGTTGCAAGTCACAGAAGATTCTACGATGCTAAGGATATCCGTACCGACAGAAAGTGGGCGCCTTTTTCACGAAAACCGGTGCGTCAGGACACTGATGCGACGTAGCAACATCATTCAGGTCCTCTGACTACTCGAATGGGATGGATTTTAAATGTAGTTTGAAAGCAATCAAGTGCGGTGACAATTCTAGGTTGAAAATTTAAGCAAATAACATCTGGAAGACAGAAGACGGTCAAAACGGACTTTACCAGTAAAGTTTCGGATTTCAGTTTTAAGTAGTCTTAAGTAGCCACTAGAATGCTGACGTAACTTGAAAATGACTTCGGCAGTCTAAGCCTTTGCAAACAGGTTTAGAAGGTGTTTAAGTTACTCCAAACGATCAATCTTAATGCTGAAAGATGTTTGACCGTCTTCTGTCTTCTGTGCTCTAGCTGAGTATGATTACAAATCTGTGACTCAAGTACCTAGACACCTCCGGAAAGAATCTATGGCACTGATTTCAAAGTTGTAGCATTAAAAGACAAGAACTGAAGTGCCAAACATTTTAAACTAGGAGCATTGTCTTTTTCGTGTTCGACTTGTCTACACAGAAAGATGAACAAAATTCAATAAAAAATACAAATTTGAAATAGATATTTTTGTTTATTGTTATGCGTTTTGATATACGTTTTTTATTCTTTAAATTAACTAAAATTATATCTACTTCTTTCTGCCACAACTACTTCGCTTTTATTATTCGAGCAATTTTTACCCCAATTCATAATTAACACGATTAACACAAGTCAACGGAATCAAAAACCATTCATCGACTCCAAAATAATGAAATTGTCATCAAGCAATTTTAAAATTCGTGATTTTTTTCCTTCTTATTTAGAACTACGAAATTTGTATAAGCAGTATAAAACCAGCAAGAAAAGTCTCCCCAAAAAAATGTTTTTCCACTGAAATTTTTCGGATGAAATTCGTGCACCAATGCATTTGTCCAGAACTCGATTTATAGACCAAAAATAGAATGGAAATCGATCTGAATCTTTTAGTTTTTAGTGTTTTGTTATTAAATCAAACATTTTTCTTCGATATTTGTGTTTAGATTTGCTGTTTTATTAAAAGAAAAATTTTCTGTGCAAAAATGTTGCTTCTATGAAAGGTGGCCCAAAGTGGATGATTAGTCGCACTTCGATTACAATACTTATTTATTGACAGTTTGCAATGTTGTGCTCGCTTCTTAGTTTTGGTGAACTTTAGTCATGTTTGCTTAGTCTGGTGAGTTTATTGCTTTAAATATTGAAAAAGTACTGCTTTCTTTTGTCAAAGTAGAATAAGTGACAGACCGGAACACTTAAGAGGGCAATAAGCCACCAAGTGCCACTCTCTCCATCATTGAATATGCAACAAGAACGCACCCATCTGATCATGATGCAAATTGCATTCAACAAAGTTCACTTTCCACGATCGTTCTCACGTTCATACCCGGCGCGTGTTTAACAAAACCGATCTATAAGTAATCATGATTCTATTTTTGAAAAAAAAATTACTCATGCCTCACTATTAGTCGACAGCCCTTAAAACGAAAACACTCACAGACGTCATGGCATTCGGAGAACGAGATTAATCAGTTAGTAAAATTCTAATCACCTCGTAAGTGTGGTGATTCACTAGCTAGTTTCCTTGACCAGCAACACGACGACAATCCCCAAAACAACTGTTGGCATTCCCACCGCAGATGCATTATCTCGCACAGCCTTCCCACCGGTCGCAGTTTAATTATCCAAATTGAAAGCCAAACAACTCCGAGCACAAAATAGGCTTCGTTATACCCACAAAACTCGTTCTTTTCATTTCACATCCCCACCTCCAAGAGATGCGATTACATTTGTACACGTTAATGACGTTCCTCTGAACGGATTGACAGCTCATGCTCAATCATTTCTATCGCTTTAGAGGATGAGTCATTGCGAAAATTTTGCAGTGAACTGCGACTCCCCTTCAATTGCATAATTCCTAAACATCGACAATAATCAATGTGGAGGTTTTTCACTCTTACTCCCCCCCGGGTCAGGCCTCCAGCTCAACGGCGAGGCACTCATGCATTTAGTCTTTTCGATGAATGATTAATCGAGTGCTGGGCTTTTAATAAACATCAAATTACCAACTCAATTGAGTGTGCAGCGAATGTCAGTGCTGGAGAGTGTTTGGCGGTTGCTCGCAACCACCACCAGCAGGACTCAAAAAAAAAAACAAAAATGAGGGAAATTAACAAAAAGCAATTTTTTCGCAGTGCACCTCTTCCGGTTGTTGAGTGTCGAGTGGTGAATTTTTTGCAGAAAATAACAGAAATGTATTTTGTTACAAAATGAATAAGGGCGCACGAGTTCAAATGGGGGTATGTTCACGATGCGATGGGAAAAAGGTGATTGGATGTGAGTGGAAAAATTGCGTTACGTCTTCAAGAGGACGAGGGAACTCCTTCAGGCGTATTAACGCCATTGTCTGGCATCTAGAATTGGATGTAATGAGGGTCTCTTCTTAGAAAGCCATCCAGTCGGGGTTAATCTTGGGACCTTTTGACGTCAGCCGAAGTTGGCGGGAGATTTTGTGGTAAATTGAAACTCAAAAGATACTTTTTTTCGTAGATTGAAGGAGAGATTTAACCTGGTGGTGTAAGCTGAGGAGGATTCTCTGCGCTTAATTTGGAGCTATTGATTCTATGCTGGCGCTGTTGGACGTCACTCAAGCGAGTCGATGAAAGGAATTGAAGCTGAATTCAGCCATTTAAGAGAGATAGCTTTAACGTCGATGGTAAAGATTGGGATGAGGGGACTTTATACTGCCATAAATTACCGTTTTCAGTAAATGCGAAAGGCTGTTACCTTGCGTAAATCGTCGTAAAAATGCTGGACCCCAATACTGCATTGACAGGGAATTCGATAGTCGAATTGACCTCATAGAAAGAAGCCGTCGTTGGACTCTTAAGCCCAATAACCAAATACAAAAGACAGGCGGAAATACGAAAATAGACGCAAAGAGATTCCTGATATCAAAGGTGAGTCCTAAATAAACCACACAAAAGGGCAAAAAGAAAAAGACAGATGTATGGTATAAAGATTAAGTTCCAGCCAATAAATCAGAGGAAGTTTTTTGGAAGAAGTCGACACAAGCCTCTGTTTTCTTGCTCAAGAACATTGAAAACCTGACCAATTTTTTTTGGATTCATAGAGAGAGCGGGTCAAGAAACCATTCTTCTCCCTGCTCTGCACTCTTCCACTGACAATGCAATGCTAAAGTGTCGTTTCTGTGTCCCAGACTTAAATTTCTTTTCTTATTTTTACTTATTTGTAAAAGTATTGAAGAAATCACCTTGAGACGCACCTCTAAGGTTTGTTGTTCACAAAGACGTTGCAAGTTTCCCTCACAAAAGGACATACACACAATAGCAGTTGTCCGTTTTCCTCTGAAAGATTTCGATTTACATATCGCTCTTCATCGTAACAGTCCTACCTTTTACTGAAAGTGGGTGCAGCAATCGATAAACACACCTCTTAGTTCACTGCATCCTGTTTTAGGTGTTTTGAGATCCTCATAGCTCTGCATCCAGGTATCAACAAATCTCTAAACACCCGGAATTTCCAGATCTACCAAACCATTAAGAAAAAAACAGCATGCAGCGTGATGTTTCCCTGATCATTCAACTTAAACCTTAGCAGATCTCATTAGTAACAAAATTTTCCTCAAAGTTCGAACGAGATCTTCAAAGCCTTTCCTAAACCAAATTCAACCCCATAAATTCATCGCCTCCCCATCGCCTTTCAACCGACCATTCACAACTAGCCTCATTTCCTTATCTCCAGCCCTGTCACCCAGGTGCTTAAACTCTCTGGTGAAAAACAAAAAAACAAAAGGTCACCCATCACCACCTCGTTCAGAAGCCAATGAGCTGGTTTCAAAGGCAAAAAAATAAACGCAACAATCATCGACAATTTAATTAGCTTACAGCAAAATAACAAAGAAACAAAAAACGAAAGCACAAAACACACCGACAGAAAAAAAAAAGAGTCATCGAACACAGAAACCAACAACAAGCAGCAGCAGCGTGTTGTGCACTTGTAAGTCCGCGCTGCGCTACCGAATTCGTACCGCGTACCACACGCCTGACGTCTGACGGTTGACGGCTGATGTGGCGTGGCGTTGTCGCCCCCGCGTTTCCTGCAACAACCACCGACGGAAAGCGAATCATCTCTGCTCAGTGCTCATGTGTCGAAAAGAGTTGCATAATTAACCAGCACTGCCAGTCAGAGTGTGAAATCTCTAAGAGTGCACTGCAGACAGACAGGCGGATACACGCACACAGAGAAAAGTCCGATGAAGCACGGGAGTGAAGGAAAGGAGAGGAGAGACAAAGACTGTCAAATGACATTGATTAACTTCCAATTGAGCGGATATGAATTTTTTTTCCTTCTTTTTTGGCGTGGAGTGTGCACATGTGAAGGTAAACAAAACGAAATAAAAAAGTGATGCAAAAATCATAGGGAAATATGTGAAAAATATGCCAGTGGATTGATGTGGATCATACAGCACCCTACGGCAGGTTGAGAGTACTTTTGAGAGTGAAAAACTACAAAAAGTCGGGTGGTTGCAGTTTTGTGGGGCGGCAAAAACCATTGAGTGGCATTATCAAAGCCTTAAGACACACACACAGATCTTCACTTAGTCCCAGAAGTTATTATTTTGCATTAGCAAAAATAAGCATTAGCCCTGAAAATAAGCATTAGCAAAAAGGAGTGGACTCGGAAAAGGATAGAGGATTTGGAAAATGTCAACGTCTTGAAGTATGCAAAAATCGTACAGCATTGACACTACCAACTTTTCAATCAATTCGGTAAGAATCTTATGCCATTAAAATCAACTTCAAAACATTTTTCTTTTAGTGCTTCGTGATTACAGCATCCAAAAAATCAACCATTCTTAATAAATTTTTATTGTCTTCTTAAGATCTTTGTCGTAATGAACAATTCATGATCCATCTAGACCCAACCGTTGCTACCGTTGATGGCAAATTCTTCCTTAAGATGTTCAAAGAATTTATTTTATTATTTTCGTGTTGATTAAGATCGGGTTTTCAACACCGGATTCGGCTACACACTCACACCCCACAGCCGACTTTTCACATTTTTCGTCAAATTATTGGTTTTTGTGCCTTTTGGTGTTTTAGGTTCTTCTTTATTTCATATTTCTTTTTTGTTTGCTTCTATTTTTCAAAGCACATTTTCTCAGAATTCCAAGCCTTCATTTTGGGAGTTTTAACTAAAACTTACTTTTAGTAAACCACCAGAAACAAATAGAAGCACGAGCCCGTAATTCACCAAAAATATAAAAGTCAGCTATAGTATATGACAGTGATTCGGGTATAGTGTGGGAGTTTATAGACTTAGTTGCCATTAAAAGGAAGAAAACATGTTGCCCGAAAATTTTAAGTTAAAATATACTTTCAACGCTTGCGAAGTTGGTGTTAAAAAGATCATGAATGTTCCAGCAGGACAACGATAAAAAAAAATCAGCAAAAATTAAAAGGAACCATTGCTTTTTGGACACCTAGGCAAATAATTGATCATCTACTCTTAACAGGCTCCAATCTGGTTACTAATTTGTGTATTTTGATAGGCAGGTCCGTAAACGGACAATTACAATAAAAAAGTCGTTGGCGTTGATTTTAGTGGATGAAAGGTATAAAATTCTTGCCTGGTTAACCAAAAAGTCAGTAGAATGAACGCTGAGATGTTCAAAAGCCATTTTAAATACAAATCGATAACAGGCTTCGTAAATGGTTAGTGCGTCGGACTGTTAAGCAAGAGTATCGGGGTTCGAATTCAGCTCGGGCAAAGAACACTAGAAACAATTTTCACGGCACTACCTCGAACGAACGACTGACTGACTGATCCTCTTGGAGTACTTCTGTGATGAAAAGATTTCACAATTCGCCGTTTAGAACCGGCAATAAACCGTAGGTCCCCTCACACGTGTCAAACTATAACGCATACAACACAGTGGAGGCGCCAACCTGCCCTGTATGGGCAGTTACGCAGATTAATTATTTTTAAACTTAAGATATTACCTTTCACACAAGCATTGTTAGACGCAATTAATATTTCGAGAGACATTACATTTCAGAGATATCTACCGACAATTTCTTACCGTACTTTTTCGAACTTCCAATATTACATACTTACAAAAAACTATTTTTTGACCCGTCATTGCGGAATGAACCGAATAAACACCAAAACGTTTCCATAAAAAAAACCCTAAATTTTTCCTTTCCGAGGAAAGGAAAAATCTTTCTTTGAACATTAAACTTGAAACACAACTATTTTGACACAGAATAGTAAAAAGCCGTCAGAAGTGAGATTTAATATTTAATCCTTATTAATTAACAATGGCTCATTGTAAAATATAATAATTGAAATGAAATGAAGTCAAGCTGTGAATAGAAGTTTAGCACCTAGTAATTAAATTCACACATTCACATAAAAAATACTAAAAAATCGCAGAACGGAGCCCTGTGACTATGTTTTCTCGGCTCAAAGCCACACGACAACATGAACGAGACATCTTCAACAATATAAAACAGGTGAATGCTTTATTAGCAAATCTGAAAAAATATGCAAGAAGACTCCCTCTTGAAACAAAAATCACTGAACCGAAACATCTTCTTAAAAAGGACACAGAAAAACAAGACACTCAACATATTTTACATCGCTTGAACCACCTTCCGTTGCAAAATATTGCGAATCTTTCAAAAAATGACACAAAAATAATCATTTATGAATAAATCTTTAAGTTAATTGGATCATATGAATTTTATATATTTCAAAGGAATTTTCCGAGCAAAAATGAGCTAAGTGGACGCTTGCAAACAGAGTAAAAAAGCATCAGAGAGCTTTTGTGTCAAATTTCTTCCGCCGACAAATCTAATCCTTTGCCACAAACGAACAAGGAATCAATTAACTCTTATTCCTCGCGCTTAAAACGATTCTCAACAAATTTTCACGAAGTCTTACACCATGCTAGCCACTTAAGCACGTGTGCATACCAAAGACAAACAACATCAAAGGCTATTTATTTACCTGTAAAGACCATAAGACCACCCATGAAAGCCCGAAAAACTGCATTCAACCAACCAGTCAAAGCCGCTCAACCGTCCCCCTCCGTATATTGCGAAATAATCTAACTCTGTTTTGCAAAAAAAAAAAAAAATCTGCAATTCATGATGCCAGATGTTTAGTCACCCCTCCAACCCGCAACAATATTTCTCTTTTTTAATCCTTCAAAAGCCTCAGCACCGAACCCTGAATCTGTGTCACTCGCCTCGCAAGTGAACGACAACTTTTCCGAAGTCTTTCGATTCACTGCTGGGAAATGACGCAGCGCTTTTGGAGCCCCGTTCAAATGCAAATGTCAAAGTTAACTCTCTTGGGTCTTCAGACAAATGACCATAGCTGCGTGTCAAGACCGCCACGGGATGACATGTCGTGTGCATTTGTGCAACACAATATTTGCGATTGCGGCAACGCGACGCGACTCCAAGTTTCGCAATCACCGCGAGACCCACGGGGCAAAAGCACACAATTTTCGCTTAACGGTAAAGACTATGCTGCAACGGGAGGTGGAGACAGAGCAGGGTTGCCATATAATTCCACAAAAAACAAAAACCAAAGACGAACGAAGCCAAAAAGCCAGCACTCGAAGCGAAGCTGCTACAACGAGACCCGCAAGGCGTGTGTAAAAGTCAAGGAATCCAGAGAACGTTGCAACAACAAAACGAGCAAAAAACGAGTTGTTGTTGTTGCTGCTTTTACTGTTCTTTGTTTGCGAAAATTACTTTCAAATTTGACCTTCGATCAAACAGGCTACGGCTGCGCTCTGCGCGAGAGTATCTTTTCTCGCGCATCGAAGCATCTAGGCATCGAGGGAACCGGGCGTGCAGCTATTAGCCAGGTTGGTTCGGTTTAGTTTGGCTGCTTGGAACTGGCCGTGCCACCAGCAGTGGGAACAATAAAAGCTGATTGCTCTCTCTCGCTCTTGGTGTGCACGAGTGCGAGTGGGCTGTTCAGATGTTAGATGGCTTTAGATGCTGGCAGGTATCGCAGATTGGATGCTTACCTACTTACCGAACGGTGTGCGGTGCATTTATTGTGCGAGTTTGCGCAGTTAGGTTTTAGTGGATGTCGTAAAAGTCGGGCAGGCAAATGGCTTTGGCCAGTTGTGGGTCTTTTATTGGTCTGATGGCATGGTAAGTCCGAGTTATGGACTCGCAGACAGGCTCAGCGGGGCGGTTGCTATTAGCGATTAGCGCCGTCGGTCAGTGTTATGGAGTGTAAACAGAGATCAGGTGAAAGGGGATAACAGTCTTTAAACATCGTCGCCCTTCGCTTAGAAGGCGGCAGTGTTCTTAGAACACTAAGATTTTAAAAACTTTCATGTAGCATATCGTTTCAAGCAGAGAATCAACTGCTGCTGCTTTTTAAGAAGTCACCTCTAGGTGCAACTGAGATGTGCAGGACTATAAACGTTTTTATAGGGAATTGATAAATAAAATAGTTTTTGACTTTATTTTACATCTGAGTTTGGGGTGCACTCCATGTTCTTAAACCGTCTACAGTCAACTATTTATTTGCACTTTTGTATTTGAGGCGCTTAGTTTTATGCTAATTCTTTTCCTTGCATGTTGTTACATGGGGTTAAACAGAGTCCCTTCTACACCAAGATCGTCTGATATTGAATTCGACATCAAAAGAGGCGAAGCTCAACATGGAAATTGCATTACCTCCATAAGATTTCCATTGCAGAACTTCGCAATTTTTTTCATTGTTTTTACTTTTTTTACTCCTATTGACTAAATTCAAATCACGTGCAGTTAAGAGTCAATATTTCCAAGGATTTATAACACTTCACAAAAGAAATAAACTAATAAACAAAAAAATAAGTGATGTTGAATGGTGCCTAGTCAAAGTTAGAAGAAGAGGGTGGGAAAATGACACCTAAATCACTGCAGCCAAGGATATAATAACACTCATTTGGAGCTTACCTAAGTTTACAATGAAACTTAGCATACCTTTGTGTGAGCTGGCAGCGATATTTTCTGCTTCAAGATAATGTCTGCCTTAGTCAGCCTGGCGAATGGAAAAGATTCGGTTCTATAATTTAGTCACATGGATTTTTAATTTAAAATTAAACATTATGGTACTTATAAGTACCGTTGGTAAGGAAGCTGACGGAACCAGTTCAACCAATTGAGACTAAAAAGCGCTTTTTAAGGACCCTGCCCGAGCTAGGTTGAAGCAACTGAAGAGTTACTGGCAACCAAACTTCTGTCTGCTTTATTTCAAAGTCAAGTCACATACAGTTGAGCGGGTGTCGAAACATATTGACCTAATGTCTTACGTCTACATACCTCCCAAAGGCCCACAACTTTTCCCAGAAATATGCAGAAAAAGGAATAAAATCCAATAGATTTCATTGAAAGGTGTACATTATTCGGCAGAAGAAACCACCCTAGTCTCCACCAGTTGAATAGCAAAAAGCTCGACAATGTAAAACCAAACCCAAAACAAGGAATTCATCTCTCGTCAGCTCCTGTTTGTCGGTTTTCACATTCTTTTCGCCACCTTGCCGCAGGCTAAAAACATTCAACGGACATTCAACATTCAAAACGTGAAGCTCCAGCACCTCATAACTATTTCAAATCGATACAATGTAGCTGCGCGCCTTCAGCTATTTCCACATCCATCGAATGTTTTCCATCGAAAAGGCGTACAAGATCGAAAAATTCACCAACTTTCCGTTTCTCTCTTCCATTCACACACACTCACACGAATTAAGGAAAAAAAGAAAATGAAGAATTATTGCCATGCACCAAGCATCGACGCACAGCACTGGCACAAAATATCTACGAACGTATCCGTCTGCGTGGATTATGCAATTTGTCTCTAGTTTGTACTTCTTCAATGTTTTTTTTTGGATTCATTTTGCGCCTTAAGTAATGGAAGGAAGGGGGATAAAGACTCTCAGAAGCAACTAGTTGACGTAGGATGCACATTTTTGAGTCGTGTATCGCACCACCACCATCGAACCGACCGACGGGCGGTATGTAGTTGCTCAATTTGTGTGTTGTTTTCGCAGCCGTTTTTTCTCCTCATTGACCTGAGAGAGAATTAACAAACAAAAAACAATTAAAAGATACCATAACCAACGACGACGACGACGACGACGTGCCGCACACAGCATCCAAGCAACGCAGTCATTAGGAAATGGCACAGAAAAGCCTTGAACAGCACAGAAAGCCACATGCAGTCAGTCGCAGCAGCGCAGCGTTCAGAGTGGCCGAGCCACATCGAGCAGCGAAAGGAAATCGCGTCGAGCACCCCTCCAGGCGTCCGGGGCTGTGTGCTAGTCAGCCGACTGATTCATAGAGACCAAGCGGCAAAACGAATTTTTAGATACACAAATGCACTCGGTGGTAACCTGAAAAAAAAAAAATACTTCACTTTCAGAACAGTGCCCAGATGTGGATTGGAGAGTGGGCATTTGTGCGGAGGGGAGGAAAGGCGGAGCCGTTTTCTCGTTTGAAACACAAAAATTACAGCGATTCTTTTTTTTTTTTTTTTTTTCGTTTTTGGTTGCAGTTGATGTGAAAATACTTTGGTCGCTTATGGAAAAGTGCGTGAGGCGGAATGCCAGAGATCTGGGATTCTAGACGTAGTGAGGTTTTTCTTCTTCGCTTGAGCTGCGTGCGGAGGGAGCTAAGAATTCCAAACAAGAGGCTACTGAACCGAAGAGAGGTATGCTATGCGCCGGTGGAAGAAGAGCTTCTGTGGAATGTGCTCGAGTAGGGCTAGCTGGCGGCGATTGGAGGCATCTCGGTGTGTCTTCCTCTTCAGATGGTTGGTAGGCACGGAGTTTTGGATTTGGCTCCGGGAAAGACTTTGCATCTCGGAGGTGCCGTTGAGAGGTGTTTTTAGGTGGAGAAGAGCGCATTCTGTATTTGGGAGTGTTCTTACTGTTTTTTGGAATCTTCTTCACAACTTTTGAAACCTTTCGACGATTTTTAGAATCTTCTTTCGAAGTGGCCGACACAATCGTCTTCCAGACAAGATTTTCGACATTCCAAGTGCATCTCATGGATCTGAAATCGAAATTAATGGTATCTTGATGTTAAGCCTTCTCTCTGTGTTTATTCTGAACCGCCTTCGACGCAGAGCACGCTAGCATTTCCAAAAGGGACCACGTCACAAAGAACACCCCCAAATAGCCAACTCGAAGCCCTACCAAAATAAACTTTAAATCATTTTCCCCATTCGTGAGACGCCAATTTACTTTTATTGCGGAAGAGGTTTAATTAGCAAAGCGACCTGTTAATTTTTGTTAATCCCTTGACAACAAAGAACTCCCATCTCAACTGGGGACATAGGGCAGGCAATGACACACGGGTAGAAAACATAAAAAAGATGACACTGAGACTGCCGAATAAATATTCAGGACTAGACCTCATTTACATACACATCGCTGCAAGTTGTTTCATCTTTTGTTGAGCGCGAGCCGCACGAAGTCACTTTCAGTCGCTTCTGTCGAGTGTGTGTGAACCGGTCTTAAGTTAGACTTTTTTTTTGCTTTACAACTTGTTTGACATGACAAATGACGGGATTACTCCGGTGCTCTTTATTAGGTTCCTCATCAGGAGACGTCTGAGTTTTTGATGGAGGAGAGCTTTTCTGTGATTGCGGGTGTTATGGAAACTCGAATTCGGGAACTTTCTTTACTTCGCTTCTACTACAGCGCTTCCATAGCCCAAAAGGACTCGTGGAATATAAAAACGATCTTCATGTTTTAAAAGTCGATTTAAAGATAGTTTAGTTGATGATATCTCAATAGCACTTCCACTTGCGAAACGCGAGTTCAGAGCTTTGACATCAAAAAGAACATGTCCATCCTTCCCAAACTCTCAGTACGGCTTCCACAGCCAAACAGTGCCTGTCTATGTCGCAGGATATGGCCGTTTTCAAAAGTCTAATTCAAAGAAATTTAAGTTGGTAATATCTTATTGACACTTTCACTTGCTGCCCTCGAGCTTCGACACCACAACCAACATATTCGTCCTTCCAAAACTCGCACGACGATCTCCAAAACCCATTGACTGATCCCCACTTTTCTTCAGATTCGACACGTGCCCGCAGTTGCCCCCACGCAAACCAGTTTAAGGGCCAACCTGTCACTCGTTGACACATGTGATTTGCAACTTTATCCGTTGACAGGCGTACTTGTCAAATGTCACTTCAGCCACCAAATGCTGTCAATTGACATTTCTTCATTCGCAAATATCTTCGGGTGCCCTAAGCGAATGACAAAAAAAAGCAAGAAAAAAACAATTTTAATTTTCTTTTCCTCCAATCGAAGGAGGTGCTTATCGTCTTTTGCAATTTTTGCAACACCACGAAAAGAAAAGGAACCGAAAAACCAACCAAAGAGAAGAAAAAAGGAAATTGAAAAACAAAAAAATAAATAAATGGGGCGCTGCCAGTCGTGGTTAGAACACAAAGCACGCGCGTTTAGCTCCACCGAAGTGTGGAGGATGCGCGCTCGCTTGAGGTCAACGACTACGTGGCGCAGCCGATTCTGGGCAAGTGACGGGGCTATTGCGTCGTTGCATCTTGATGCGTTTTGCCTGCGCTTTTTTTGTTTTCATTTTGCGAACGAAAACATGTGAAGTCCATGTGTACGAACGGGGTGGAGGGTCTGCGCAGCGATGTTGAGAGAGGTCCCCCTGGGGCTGGTGTGCGAGTCGACGACTGCAGTGTTTTTGTTTCTTTTTGAACTTTTTCTTTTTTTGTTTTGGTTTTGAGTCATATGTGCGCAGTTGCACAACGCTTCCGTGATGGTGTTTTGCAGGGAGGAGCGCTTTTGTTTTTCGAATTCGGCGTTCAACCAGATCGAGCTAAATTGAACGGGGAGTAATGAGCGGCGCTTTCCACAAGCCAGAACTTATGCGAGGCATTCAGGAGTTGAAATAAGCACGATTTCTGTGAATTTGAGTTTCTGCTCAGTATCACACACGGCCCCAAAGTGGTTGCGGGGCGGATTAATGAGGTTCCCCACTTTTGTCGTTCAAAAACTATTTTAGAGACTGCTGATGAAACTGTTGGTAGTTGCAGAGATCGAAAGGCCTGGGAATTTAATGGACGGGATACAGAACAAGGAAGGAATGTGTCTTTTTGCTTCAATAAGAGTTGCAGCGAAGCCACAAATTGGAGTCCACAACTTGCTGAATTCCAACGTCACTCTGAAAAATCTTTATATAGGATCACGATGTATTTAACTTATCCAAGTGCGTTTCTGGTTGGAAGTAACTGAAATTCTCGACTAAGAAACATGATGGAAACTCACAACCTACGAACACAAAGGGAACTCCTATTTAATTATTTAATCCCTAAAGATTGTAATTCTACTAAATATATATAAATTTGATATTTTTGGTAAAAAAATGACTGCGATTTAAGAAAAATATAAATCACAATTATTCAGAACTCAGCATTCAATTTTTAACAATTCCAGACGTAGGCCAAATGATTTCAGTCTTTAAAAAAAATATGAATTCGCTTTGTGTGGGTTGAAGTCAGCAGCAAAAATTCACATGGCATCTTTTAAGGAGAAGAAGACTCGGATTTAAACTTTTTTTTACATTTTCATTATCCGTGATATCCTTTGATCCATCAAAATTAGGACTCATTAATATCTCTCAGGAGCTAAAGCTTTTAGATCAAATCGTTTATACCCTGAATTCCAAACGTTAGAAGATGACATTTTTTTTACATCGGAGATTCTTTTTTGTCTTTCTGTGGTCAATTTTGATCAACTATTTGAATTTGTCAATTCCAACTTCTTCAACTGTCGAACATTTCAAAAAAGTTTCAAATTATTGGTACAACTTTTGCAAGAGAAGCAGCATGGACGTTCAGCTTCATTAAGCAGAAGCCAGTCTTAACTCTGTAGTTTTCTCTTGACTTTGTAACCTTTAGAGAGTCTACAGAGCAAGCTATGTAGACTCTGTCAAGTATTTCCGTCATCCTCTGTTGAGCCTCTGACTTAGTCTGATCAGAAAAGAACCAATCAAACTTTGCACAATTTCCGTTTTAAATCACGTTTGACACTTCACTTAGTTCCTACGAAACTTGTTTCGGTCACGGAAGTCACTGCAGCCAAATCGTCTCAGTCTCCCCTCACTTCGGACATCTTTAACGTGCGTCTTAACCATCGAACTGGCTTAATGACTTAAGCACTCACAGCAAGCCCACTCGCCTATCTAAGTAGGCACAAAAAGGACGTCCGTCTGCGGGCACTTTCAACGGTAGATTCTCCCAACTCACCCTGCCCACATCGATAAAAATGCAAATTGCTCACAAGAATCGCCCCGTCTCTAGCCCGACACACAACCGGAAATGCTTCATTTCCGGCGCAGTAAAAAACAAAAAAAAAAAAGAGAAAGACCCGCCGGAACAACAACACCAACTAAAGACACATTTTGTAAGAGTGTCCTGTCAACAAGTCGCCGCTCGCGTTATTTAAATTTCGAGAAAAAATGAGTTTAATTACCTTAACACGAGGATTACTTTCGCTTGACATTGTTGCACATGTCCACACTCGGACACGTGCACACACGAATGCATTTCGGTGTAGCTTTGGGCGGTCGGTGGCAGCAAGCCTGGTGCTCTGCTCCTCGAGATGCCGACGCCGTATGGGTGTTTGCGCGTTGTGCCACTAAACTCGCCTCGGTTGCAATTAAAAGTTATTTAATTTTCTCGGGGCATTAATTTACGTTGGTGAGTGGGCTTGGGCAGCTTTGTTGGTACTCTGGTGGTGCTTCGGAATCGGCGGTACTCCGTAGGCGCTTGGGCGTCATCGATGACGATGCTGGTGTTGGTGTTGGGGCTGGGTGCAGTTTGTTTGGGTCCGAGGCAAAGCGGTGAAGAGCTGATAACGCGGACACGATTGAGAAATTTTTCCCCAGGGAAATTTTTAAATTGAAGTTGTATCCGGTGGGGCCTTTTTTTCCCGGGGCGAGACACATTTGGTCACGGCTGGGAATTTCAGTTGGGGGTTTAGGGATAACAGCAGGTTGGATTTATGGCAAAGTTTATCTTCGAGACTATGATATGTTTTAAAACAAAAACTTCAGCGACTATTTTTTGTTCTCATTAATAAAGCTTGCTTTGACATTCAATGTTTCAGACGCTGCTGCTTAGACTGCAGGAATTATTTCAAAATAAATCCTCTTCAGAACTGTTTTCTTGTAACATATTCCCGAATTAACTTTCCCTAGATGGCAGTTTAAAAGAAGATGCTTTTATTTGGATTTGTTGCTGATGTCACAACACTTTTTGGCCAAAAACGAAAATAAGTTTGTTTTCCTCCAACTATTTTATAGAAATGTCCAAAAATGCCAAAATCCAACAAGGCTCCACTACTCCGATAATTTAACGATTGCTTAGACAAATAACACTGCAGGAAGCCTCTCATTTACTGTAAACCTAAGAATGTTTTTCTCCATATCTCTACAAGCTAAAATTTGAAGGTTAGTTTTAGTAAGCTTATCCGAAGCCCTTGAAAAACATTCGATAAATTGATTAAAATCAATATAATTTAGTCCACTCTAAAATTTGAAGTTAAGGGAATGCTTTCTTGTTCGTCAACATTCAATAGTTTGAAGTCACGGATTTCCTACTCTCTATAACGCGTTTTTTATTGATAGACCTATCGTTTTAAGTTCAAAACTGTTGTTTATTCATTGGACAATGGTAGAGGAAAGTCGCTAAAAAATCAGACTTGTAAAAGAATGCAGTTAAGCCACAGTGAGTTAACTTATCTTTTGAATGCAAGTTAAATAAATGCAATTAAAAACTTTGGGGGCGTTTTTCTCGAAAAAGGGGGAGTGTTGCGTCCGACTTTGGGAAATTAATGTCAAATAGGATAGCTATCACTATGCCAAATTTCATCCAAATCGGTGACCCCTAGTTTGTGCACTCTCCTTGTAAGTCTTTAACTTGGCAGTTGATAAAAACGTTTAATTTTAACTGTTAACTGTTGTTTCAATGATCATTTTTGCCTTCACTTGGCTTAGTGAACTAATAGTTTTTGGACTCACCGTATGCATGTCTCCGGATTTAAAACGAATGGTCGCAACGCCGAATTAAAAGACACCATAAACGCCCTTATATACACAACATAAACGACGACCACCAACAGTGCGAAACAAAGCTGCTCTCGAAGGATTTCTCTTCACTGGAGACATAAGCACTCCAAATCTGCCAGTTCGCCAGACCTACAGCGCGAAAACTTTCGACAACAACTTCACTTGTGAAATAAGAGCCGCCAAGGCTTAATGAAATAAGATTACGACAACAACAACGACGCGGGAGAAAAGCTCATCCAGGATTACATCGCCCAACACGCAACTCTCCTGACCGCCCTAAGACCTCACCTCACTGTCTCAAAAGCCAATGCGCTTAGCAAAACTACGATGCGCAACTCCGACCATGTAAGCGGCTGCTTTCCGATGACTTTTCCACTTTCCGCGTGATTGCCTCGTTGTCAGATACCTCGCCGGTACCCACGCACACCCCGACAGACGTGTAAAGTGCCCTTAATTGAGAATTTACATTTCCCACTGCTATTTGCCAACCGAGACGGCTCCCGTCCTGTGTCTGCGGGTCTGCATTTTGCAGCTGTGCCAACCTGTGTCCTGTCGGCGCTGCTTTGAAACCAACACCCAACGCGCACCGAGGAGGTGTGAGATTATCCAACGCAAATTGTTTTGCTTACCTGCAAAGAAAAACACAAAAAAAAACGTTTTAGTTAGACGCCAGAAACTACTAACAACAGATGTGTGGATTCTTATTTGCACAGGACATTAGACGAAGGGAGGTCTCTGTCTGCCGATGCACCCTCCACCACGACGCCGACGAGGGAAATGACATAACTATTAATGTAGACTGAGGAGTTCAGAAAATGAAAACGAAAAGAAAAAAAAAAAAATCCAACGCAGTGAAGCGTAACTAAGAAGAAAACCACAGGAGCAGCAGGTAGCTGCTGTGGAGTTCCTCCACTCGCATGCGAGAGCATCTGAACATCTTCGGCAAGGTTTCCCCTCATTCTCCGCACGGCCTCGTGCTTTTCCCCTTTGCGATGTATTTTTATTTATCACTTATTATGATTGCCATGTTAGCGCTCGTAACCGCATGAGATAATGTGTTCGACTTTTTGTTTGCTGCAACGACGACGACGACGACGGCAACGACGGCGGGGAATGCGTGCAACGCAAACCCGAGCCATGTGCACCACTTTGCTGCCCAGATAATGGCGTAAACCACAAGACCACAGGACCGCAGATAATGTTTCTTTTTTGCCTCCTATTGTTCGGACGAATTACGTAGTTTTATGGGAAACCGACAGCTCGTAGTGATTGACTGTGAGACCGGTTTTGTGGACCTATTTGAGCCCTGGAGAGGGTCAGGGGCGCTGTGGTGTTGAGAGTGGGACCAAGATTCTAGGGTGGTCGAAGTCTGCCTGCAGATCTTTGCCATTGATGGACAGACAGCCTGGGTGGGTGGTGATTTGCTTGGGACCGCAGGCCACGGAGGAATAGTGCAATGAAAGACTTGAAATACCGGCGGAAAGGTTAGAATGGAAATGGTATCTAAAAATTGATTGAGAAAAGATTTATTTACATCCTGGAGGTTGAAACTCTGCGTTAGAGAGCACCGCAGAGTTTCAAGACCGAAGAAACCTATTAAATGAGTGCCCTCAAATTACTTCTCGTGGTAGGTCTTTTTCATATAATTTTAATTGAATTATAAGATTTGTTCGTAATATTCAACCACAATTCATTCAAAACATACTTGAATTTGTCGAGGAAAACGCAATCCATTCCTGCACAATGAAAAGCGTCATAGTCTCCAACACACATATTGGCTCACATGGCTCATAATGCACTAAGCCATCACTCAAAGTCCCAATTTAATTAAAATTCATTAAAAGCATAAAAAACAATGTTTCCAAAAGTTGCATAAAGACCCACAAAAAATGTCCCATCAGAAAATTAATTCTCCCATCACACTTTCGAACAAAACTTGCACACCAAATAATTGCCACAAAATTACATTTTTCGCGAAAAATTATATTTGTTGGTTTTAGCCCTTTATTGCAATATCCATTTATCGATATTTTTAGATTTATACATATGTTGCTTTAGTAAAATTAAATTCCATAGTGGTGCCATGAAATAGTGAATTTCCTGTGAGGGAAATATGACATTGGATGTGGATAACAGTCGCACATCGATTAAAGTATTTCCCGTTGAGAAGAACACCTGAGGGAATGCGAATTTTGGTGAAATTCTTGAAAATAGAATATTCAGTTCACATTGTCAAATTATATTGTGCAAAAACATAGCTACGCTCTGGCCGTAAAAGGGCCTGTTTTTCTTAGAATGTTTGTTTATTTATCTAAATAATTTACAAAACACATTTATGAACTGTATCTATTCAAGAATTCAGGAAAACAAGAAGAAATAGAATATGTAATAAGAAAGCTGTAGAATGTGAACCGAGGCGAATTATTGCAGATATTTAATTACAATTTACAGCATCACTCAACAACTTTACCAGGAAAACCACTGCAATGGCAAGTTGGGTGGCCCGCATCATCCTTTATCTGCATAAGAGTGCAAATCAACCGAACAACGCCTCATTGGCCTCCAAAAGAAGATTACATGGTTTACTCAAAAGTTCAATGTAGACTGAGCGAGACCACCCGCTGATGTTTTCGAGAAAAAAATTCAAAACTTGTCCAACTGCCATCACTCTCCAATTAATTATCGAACATACACCAACATCACAATAAAAGTCCTCGAAAGACATAAAAATAACTTCCCAAAATGACCGTCGTAAGTCAATCACACTCACTTCCCCCGCAGTTGCACTCATGACGTCACGAAAATTAGCCACTCAAACAAACCGCACACCACTCCACACCGCATACCAATAACCCATTAAAAGTTAAACAAAGCCCACAATTAACCGAGGCATTAGCAGCACAACAGGAAAACGTGGAATCATGCAACCATTACAGCAGCTCACATAGCCAATTGTTTTAATTGCCAAATGATGCAGAACGTAAGCACTGGCAAATGAAAACGAAAAAAAAAAAGCCGAAATACAATCATCCAAATCTGCACAGATACAAAAAAAGAAAAATCGAAAACGAAAACTGTGTTCCCCAAAAACCAGAATTGGTTCACACAAAAGCCGTCCACTGTCCCGCACCCAAAAGCTAAAATAAAAAAAAAAAATTTAAAAAAAAAAAAATCCAAACGAATTGAAACGAAATGAAAAGCAACCAAAGTGCGCGAGCACCGTAGGCAGAAGCCAGCAGCAGCAGCAGCAGCTTCCCAGTATCTGTATATCTATGGATCTCTGTGTGGAAAACTAGAAAGCCGTGTGGGCAGAAAGAGGTTGGTTGCATTTGGTGTGCGCTTTTTGTGGAGCATGGTACGCCGTGTTCCTTTCGAGATTCACACAGAACCTCGTCATGTGCTGCGGGGTGTGCTCGGTGCTCCGTGTTCGATGTTCGGCAACGAACAAATGTATCTTTTTTATTATTCATCGCACACAAGCTGAACTCTTGTTGATTCCACTTTAAGCGCTGAGGCCTTTTTTATGGCTCCTCGTCGGTCGTCGGTTGTGGGCGCTGCTTCCTTCTCGATTTCAGTTCCACTGGAGCCGGTGTCGCGCGGTGCTGCCAAAAAATTTTTTCCCGATAATGCCGTCGCATGGCATTTGATCATTTTTCTTTTTTTTTTTGTTGAGGATACTTCTAATGACTGAGGTGATGGTATTCGTTTACAGATGGCTTATGGTTTTATTGTGGCATATGCACTCTGTGTTGGAGCATCAGTTTTGCACGAGATGACGTGTGTTTATGAGACAAACTTGCGGCGCAGGAAAGTGCATCATCATCGGTGAAGAGGAGTAGTTTTTTTTTTTTTTTTTGGAGTGAGTTATGAACTTATTGACAACGAGGAGGAGTATCGGCCAACGACTTGCGACTTGGGTTCTGGGTTGGAGCTGACAGCAGACGAGAATGAACTTTAATATTTGTGAAGTGATTTGATCTCTAACTCTACGCCGGGAATTTGGAAAGAACACAAACATTTTAAAAAACTTTGATCTCCGACGCGGTTCCAGAATCTGCATAAACATTTTGGAACTTTTAGCCACGTCGAAAAGTGGTTTAAAGTCTGCATTTACTCCAATAATAAAGTAGAAACCAGAATTGCTAACAAATTTTATCATTATCAGTTTCACTGAATCTTTTCCTCGTTGAAAAGTGGTTTAAAGTCCAAATTGAAAAGGATTTTTAGCTTCTGTAGTTCCACTACATCTTTCCCACGTCGAAAAGTGGTTTAAGGTTCAGATGGGAAAGGATTTCTATCCTCAACAATTCCACTCAAACATTTTCACGGCGACAAGTGGTTTGAAGTCCAAATTGGAAAGGATTTTTATCGTCTATAGTGCTACAGAACAATAGAAAGTCCTAAGTGAAAAGGATTTTTATCCTCAGCAATTAAAGTGAACCTTTCATCCATCGAAAAATGGTTTAAAGTGCAATTTTTTTTGTTTTTATATCCCAATAAATACTTACATCTGTCTCTTGGACATTAAGTAATTGTTTTTTAATTTATACGGGGAGGCTTTGTCACCTGTGGAATTGCGTAAGCAATTTGAACAAAACGTTTAAAAACATCAATACGCTATAATTTAACATTTACAATATTACAGTATACTTGCAGCCAACATGAAATATATTACATATATGTATCTTATATTTATTGAAGAACCAAATCAAAAGGTCTTTTTCGTTTCAATCTTCTCGTTCTAAGGGTTTCGTCGTCGAAGAGCAGGTTGATGTCGGTTGTGGTGTGTCAAGATTTTTGTCAAGTGATTTTTGCTTATTTTTTGTATCTCTGCGTCAATTATGTTTATTTGCAGCGACCATTCGGCGTTGGTAGTCGTCCTTAGAATTTTATTCTGTTGTCTTTGAATTATACACAAAGTGCAAATTGGAAAGGATTTTTATCCTCAGCAGTACCAGTGAAACATTGAATCACGTTATCCTCCAATTCGATTTCCGTCTGACTGCGTAACTGGCTCTGACCGTTTGTACAACTCAACCACTTATTTTCCATTCGCAGGGATTCCTAAAAGCCACCAAAACCTATTCGAACGATAGCCCAGTTAGCAGCAATCAACTTAGAAATTAAATCACGCTCTCATTAGAACATTGCCATGACGTCAGATCAAGCCGTTAAGTTGACAAATAAACTCCGAAATATTGTTTGATTTGTGAATCAATCACTAATCAGTAGAGACTTGATCGATTATCACGCAATTTTCGCTCTGAAAATGAAATTTTGTGAAAATCATTCGATGCGATGAGAATTTGGGATCGAAAAGTGAGATGGGAAAATAAATTACGTAGACCGATTTTTTCTGAGTCGTGTGACATTGTTTTTCGAGTTTTAACGTCTTTGAATAGATTGTGTTAGGTAAGACACTAATGTCCAAGCCCTTCTACTTCAATCAGGAGCACAAATGAGACAGATACCCAACTTCTTCTTCTCTTGCCCCTTGATTTTATTTGACAGCTTTTTTTATAACATTTTGTGTCTGTGAATACATGTGAGAGCTTTGAACAACAAATCAAACAAATGTGCGTAAAAATGATGAGCTGATTCCTCAATTATTGTCAAAATACTTCCTGCATTTCAGCTACATTCATGAATTACTCTCTACTTCATCGATGGGCTAGGGGAAGTAGCACCTGCCCAGATGGGTGTCTATGTTGGGTTGTCTGTGATCAGAAGTTATTTTGAACATTTTTAGAAGTTCGTTTGATCTTAGTGCGTTAAATTGTTGGGAATTGCAGATAAAAGACGTGATTTAGATGATTTTTAATAAAATTTCACGGAAAAATAATTAAGAATCAACACTCGTAGGTCTTAAATATCAAAATTAGACACGTTGCATCGAAATCTTTCCCTCACCGGTATTTGGCCCACTTAGCCACTTGTTCTCTGCACTCGACATCGCCACCTCTGCCGACTATTGTGCACACCAAAATGGCGTAGACGCTGATGTTTTTCGTTTACTATTTCCGCCGGCTTTCTTCTGTTTTGTGTAAAATCTCTCCGTGGTAGCTGTCGTGCGATGCCAGTGTAATTCTTTCCACTTCTGAAGTAGCGACGACTTAACAGTTTTAGTGCTACATGCTTTTCGATCCGTCTCAGTGTGTCTCAGTCATTTTGGGAATTTTCCTCTTTACTGTAAAGATCTCAGGTTTGATTTGGTCATTGGAATTTATGGGGATCTAGAGGAATATATCTTAATGTCGATGATGAACATTTCACGGGATAGTTCTGTTCATCTGTTCCGTTGATGCTTAGAAATCTTCCCTGTTCCCCATGGAGGTCTCAAGGTTTTGAGATAATCCTCGGTGCTCTTACTGACTTCGATTGAGTTGCTAAAGCACTACGAGCTTAGGAGATCAAAGGCTGAAGACTTTCTCGATTCGATACAACAAATTATTGAGGTTAAGGTTGAACACTGTCCAACTCTGTGATGTCTTTACATAAAGAGTTGACAATTAAAACAAGAATTACATCATACATTGGGGGGCGTAACAGCTCGAGCCTAGCTTCTCAGCGCCTCCATTGTGTTGTGCGCGTTATAATTTTTGACACATGTGGAAACAAGAATGACATCAGAAGTGACTTAATCTGGCCTAAGTGCGGTTGTGGTTCTTACAGCCACATCAACCTTTATATCTAAACTTTGAATATACAGCTGCGAACAAAAAAATTAAACAGTTTTAGTATTTCTGTAAATAATTTGAACACTATTGAATCTATTATGAATCTAGTCTATCTTTTATTGATAGCATATTTTATATTATTAGCATATGAACAAAAAAGTTCTAAGAAAATGAACTTCTTAAATATAACGCTTATTTTTCGCGCCATCTTTATGAACTATGTTAATTTCTTAGAGGCTAAAAATAATAGCAGTGCAAATTTTTCTCTAGATTTGGTTGTTTGTTGTTGCATTTTCCATTTTTGTGGTTAAAATTTTCTAATTTCTGATTTTGTTAAAATATTCTATACTACACAAGCTTTTTTTTTGTGCTGTAAAATCGGGAACGCAAATCTATGCAGGGCAGGGCGGAGCTAGTTGGGCCAATTTTTTTCCCAGGACCAGGGGCTTAAAGGTAGGAGAATGAGCTCCAGAAAGGACAAAAAGGATGCATTTATGATGGAAAATTTTATTCGAAACACAACAAGTAAGAAACATTTACTTTTGTAGTTGATTCAAATCAAGTTCAGTTGAGCATTTCTTATGAGTTCAATTTCGACACTTTTAAAGAATGCTTCCATGCACAGTAGCAGGCCCAGTTTGCCGAGAAATAGATTTAAGCTCATTGGGAACAGCTGAACTCACTAAAAGTAAAAGTTATTCTTTCCATTTAATGCAGAGGGACAAGTTGATCAACCTGGCCCAACTTACCCCACATCTAGTTTGATGGACATTTTGCGTCATACTTAAAAAAAAATACTCAGAACAGTTAAATTTTTCAAACGGAATACTAAAACATAATAGCGTGCCGCATAAAAAAAAACTGCACCTTAATGTAATATGTCCACCTTTTCGCCACTAGAATAATAATAATAATAAAAACTTTTTTTTATTTTTTTTCCATAAAAACGAAAAATTCGCGTGGTTCCTTATCTCTGATACAATGCAACTGAAACCGATTTTACACAGCTTGGTAAGGGTGTCCTTTTTATTACTATCTGATCTTATTCATGTAGTGCTTGCTGTTCTTAAGAAATTCGTGTGGCCCAACTTGCCCCGTGGCCCAACTAGCCCCGCTCTACCCTACTAAAGAAGAACGATATATTGCCTTCTCCGTTTCTCTGACAATTGATAAACAAAAATCTGGCTGATTCACGAAATTGGTTCCTAATCAAAAAATATGAGGAAAACACTGAAAATCGAATTCGATAAAGAGTCTTTAAAAATGGTGAAACCCATTGCAGGATGGTCCATCATTGTCAGTGCCCCAAGTACGGATAGAAAAATTTAACTCATCTGAGCCCATCCCCCCAAAAGACTTGAATTCACTAAAATCATAGTGTCTGGCCAATCGAGCGCAAATTTGTATTTTATGGCGGCTCTGAGTCCCGTGAACGTGTACAAGAAAACGTTTAAAGCATTGAAGGTCCAGCATTATGATTTGTGCTTTATGCTCGTACTATGACTATGCCCAATTCTTGTTTCAAAATGGATAATGGGCAGCAGGTATAAGTCAATATCTTAGAATATATTGGGGTTCATTGTGCTGACTTTGTAATACCTTCGAAGTGAGTGTTTCAACAACTACTATACGACTTGACATACAACAACCGATAGCTGATTTCCGGCAAACAAAACTAACGTCTGATCAACACAATTTAAAACCCTTGGGCAGATGTAGACATAAAGTTGTTTTATGAAGAAAAGCTGTTCAATAGGAAACAATTATAAGGAGTAGAATTGGTTCTTAAAAAGCTCGATGAAGCACCGATCCTAGGCATTGATGCAAGTTAAAAAGACTGTTAACAAAAATATTAACTTAAAAATTTATCATTTCCATTTATGATTTTATAATTTTAAGATAAGTTTTGCTTTCGTGGTAAAAAAAATTTGTACTCCTAGGAACTTTATTTTTTGATTTTTTTTTCACGCAAATATGTACATTTCTTTTTGAGTTTTTGTTTCAAACTAATATCAATCCATGGGCAAGAAAAGTTTCGTACCCGAAATATGTGTATAGTTTTATTAAACATGCTCTCTTGTGGATTTTGTACTACCACTGATATTTTTTTGTCTGCAGCTGTAGCTCCAATGAGGTAAAAGAAGTTCTTGAATGCAATTCTGAACAATCACAAAAACCATGCAAGCCGACTCAAATTCAACCTTAGCCAACTCGTCCAACGACGACAAGACCAAAATTGAAATTTTTTAATTGCAAAAGATTTAAACTCCCACCACTGAAACCGAGAATCCTTGCGAAAGCATCACAAAAGTGTGTCCAACCCCAACAATTTCACTGACCCAACCCCCAAAAAAGTCAACTTCCATCGACGCGTGCTGTCCAAATGCCACCACCTTCTCAATTATTTAATTGTCACCATTTATGTTTACAACCATTTACTCGAACAAAAACCCATCAAAAGCAATCAACTTGTGCACCTTACTCACAAAATGAATTTCATTCATTGACACATTAATCGGATTTCCACTACGGAGCATCGATCAATCAACAAAGCCGCCCACACCTACCGCCACCGCCGCCGATGCCGTCACACCACTCATAGATATTTCATTTAACAGCCGCTTCTCTTTCTCTCAATGAACGCACCCGGCTGGCGGCGGTAAAGGGAGAAATTTATCCACAACACAGCACGCACCCGGCAAATGGTGCCGTTGGCGCATCATCGATTTGCGGAATAATTCATAATAATTACAGTTATCGTTTTGTGCGTGTTCTCCTCTCCCACCTCACCCTTTGGTCTGTGTGACATCAATTGACGTTGATGATTGGCAAAAAGGGCAACTTGTGGACCTCTGTGACGTGTTGATGACGTTTATGGATAAACATCCCATCCCCATCCGCGTGTATCGTGATCGTCGTCACTGGGAGATCCTTTTGATGGCATTTATTGGCCACCCGAAGTTGGCCTCCTATCGAACACACCCAGAGGAGGGAAATTATTTTTAGATCGCTGTAGTTGTTGTTTTATTTATATCGCTGCTGTGGCTGTCGACGATAAGGCGACGGACGGAACACACTTCTAGAGGAGAGTTGGTCAATGACCCGCGCTCCACTGAGCGGTTCGAATGGCGCGCAGTGCACGCGGCCACCCGACCGATGGGACGGGGCACAGTTCTGACTGTGCGCGCTGAGGCTCACTCCCGAGACTTCCCGCTTGCGGTGTGTGCACGTCTATTTATTTTTAAATTACAAATATTTTCGTGCGCTGTGCGTTTTTCTTGACACACAAGAGGGGGAGGAAGTGAGACGAGCCAGTTTGCGTGTGGAATTGTGCACTCAGCATGCGATGCCACGGGGGGAAGAAGTCATTCGTTGGCACAAGAGAGACGGAGACAAAGGCTAAGCACGACTTAAGGCAGATTCAATTGAGTTACATCTGAAAAAAAAAATTAAGGAAATCCTTCGTCGTTTTCGTTCTGACCGTTTTTCGGGGTGGTTGCAATTGGATGTGCTCGCTGAGTTCGTGCTCCGCGGCAGAATGCGCACGAAGAGGCGGTCTATTTTAATGCAAATCGCATTGCACGGGGCGCATGTGCACGGGGCGTAGTTGTAATCGGACGCATAGTGCACAATAATTCCACTGACACGATTGAAAATTGAAATTGAGAAGTGGAAGTTTTTAACGAGGGTCAGTGTACTCTGCACGAGATGGGGCTGGGGTGCGTACGCAAGATTTAAAGGTGCGAAAAAGGTAGGCTCTGGTCCTCGATGAGCTGTAATGCCATGAATGAGTGAGGTCTTCTAAAGCAGTGTTTCCTACCAAGCAATACAACAGACAGTTTGAATTGAGTTCGATAAAATGTCGAATGCATCAAGGCCCCGCTTTGAGTCGTCGACTTTGTGTTGTTTCGAAGTTAGGGCGTTCAAAAACTATTGTAGTTACGAAGTTTCGTTGGTTTTATTTCAGTTTGCGTCGTTTACGTGGGAGGCGTTAAGTAAACGATTTAAGTCATTTCGATATGCTTCGAGTTTTTCTGATCCTAAGCAACGACGCAAAGGCTTTGGTGTACAAAACAACGTCCTTTAAGAATCTGACATCACTTACACGTTTCAAAACGGCCTACTGCATAAAGTTTTCAAATAATTCAGCAAAATCCAAAGTTGCATACCAAGATCGTAACCTTCTCTGTCATATGTCTCTGAAATTCACTTCGTGTCCAATAAATGGAGAGGACACGAAGACGAACAACAATTGAGAGGACACGAGAGGAACTTAAAAATCTGGATTGGATTCTATAGAAGCGCTGGTTTTTATCGCTGAAACTGAACAAGCGAAATTTGTTTGGTGTTTTTCTGGGTCAGTTCCCAAATTGAGCGATGAAAAGTTTTGTATTCGGCTATTATTTATTATTATTTATATCAGTAACAATTTACATTATTTCATTGCGTTTTCCAACTCTCTGTTTAATGCAGTTAATCTTCCTTCCTTCCTCCTCACTTAATATCGCTTGAGCGATTCATAAATTTGATGCTGTATACTGTCGCGATCATGATCATATTGATACATCTTTCTACACTCCTATAGACTCTGAGTTTAGATCATCAAAACTCACTTCAACATCAGTACAGTGTCCTGACCTCTCCTCGCCAGACATTTGAAGCGAGAGAGTTCAATCCAAATTTGAGGAATATCATAGAACTACATGAGATGACAAGAGAACGATTTATGAAGAAGTCGCTTTAAATATTGCTTAGACACAAAAGCTGCTTAAAAAATCTACGATTTGGGTTTAATTGGTTTCAAAAAAAAAAAAAGAATCACTTTCTTAAAAAATATTAGTGTATCTTATTTAATCAAACTGCAAACCGAAAATACTTATTGTACTTATAATTCTGATTAAATAAAACACAGAATCTAGAGCAAGACATGAAGACAAGTTTACCATAAATTTTGCATGAAAACGATTGTCTGTCGCCAACTTTTTCGGAAGTTGACTTCTACAGATAAACATCTAAAATAAGAGCTGTGTGTAAAACTAGCGAACAAAACTTTGGAGCACAAGCAACTTAACAAACTATGAAGCAGTGAACCAATAAGACAATACAGAATTCTAAACTTAAACAGATCTCAAGGCATCGTTATCTCAGTCATAATTCTTTCTTCCGCTTCTTTTTCTTAGCATCCAAGTATCCAGTTTCGGCTAGAGATGCCTACAAAGTTGACCACAATTAGCAAAGCCAAGCCCAACTGCTTCCATTGTAAAAAAGGTTAAGTAATTAATTTTAACTAACATCTACTTTCCACGAAACTCTTGACCACTGAAAAGATTTAAACTGCTGCCTTAAAGACTTCCAAGTCCAGTGTCCCACAAATCTCCCAAAAGCGAACGCTACCGACCTGTTCCAACTAGAGCCTCTCCCTCATTCATCAAAACCGAAAGTGCAGTGGTCCCAACACTGACACGAAAAAAAAAAAGTAATGGCAACAACTTCGTGTGAAGTCACCGTGAGAACCAGTTCGCCCATTAAAAAGTCATTGACTGAGATTTTAATGTTTTTTTTTCTCCGTTCATATACATAAATCGACTCAAAGCAAAAAAAAAACAGAAACTAGATTCCCTCCATTACAACACACCATCTCAAGAATCCACTCGCATATTTCCGGTTAGTCAACAAATCGTCATCCTCATCGAGCCTCTTTATCAACCGCCGATCACGACCAGCGGTGAAGTTATTGACCGACGATCCATTAAATGTTTGCTGAAATTATGTAAATTGTTCTAAAGCAGCCTCCAACCAAAAAAAAAACGTATCTCTTTTCAAAAATCGTTACATTCAAATGAATCGACGGACGGGCTGGTTGAATGTCAACCTGTCAAATGGAATTCCACACTCCTCAGACTTCACAGACAAAAAAAAAACTGAAACTTTCAAAAAGAAATAAAAAAAAACGCAACAAAATTTCGTATCTAGCCCAAGAAATTCGCCAGAATGGAACTAAAATTTCGTAACAAAACTCTAAGCAACATTCCTAGCAAATAAAACACATGTGAGCATTGGAAGTTGTTTCAGTTTCAGTTTCGGTTTTTTGTGTTGTTTTTTTATTTTTGTGGTGCTTTAATGGAACCGGTTCCATTGTTTGAAGTCGAGTCGCGGCAGTGAGTCAGTTTGGAGTTGAGGTTCAATCTGCAGTTTTTATGTTCCTTTTATTTTCTTTTTATGTTCATTTTTTTCGACGTGTATCTTTGAAAAATGCATGTTTCTTTGAACTGGTATCGCGTTTTCGGTTTCGCTTTGTTGCACTTCGTGCCCGTTCGTTTCTTTTGTGTGTGTGTGTGTGTTGGTTTGGGGCTCTCTATGATGACTCGAGTGGAGTAGCTCCTCGCTGTTCAATCTAAATGCACTCGCGCTCGGTATGAATATGGGATATTTTATAGATACAAATAAGCACTACTGCTGGTTGGGAGATTTTGTGGCGTTGTTTGCAGTTCTTTTTTCGTTTTAAAGACCAGCAGACACTCGGCAAACGAGTGGAAGACTTGTGTTTGTATTTTGTCAACATCATTACGACTCGTTCTAAAAATTTGAAAGACATAAAAATAGATACAATTGCGACGGAAACAACGCGAAGCAGTGCAGTGAGGGAGGTGTGTTCACCATTCACCATCGTCGTAGTCGATGAAGTAGAAGACCGCGGAGTGGGCTTTTGGACAAGTTCCTTTGAATAATAATTATTCTTTGTTCAAGTAGATGATTTTTTCAGAGTTAAGTCCGCACAGCATGAGACCGACGATACGAGCGGGATTCTACGGGCAGCAGATGAAGCACAGAACCTGCCACTGTGCCGGCATTTGTCAGCATTCCAAATCACTAGACTAGTCTAGGCAGTTTTTTTTTGCAACCATCAGAAACTCACCCTTACCTCTCATTTCGAAGTCGCCAGAAAAAATGAAATTGATTTAAGGGAAATATTTGCAGTTCTACGAATGAGAGAACCCCAAACATGAAATGAATCTGTTCAATGAATGGAATGAGTCCCATTCGAATGAATTGGAAATTATCCGACCAAAAATGAGTGAAAACGTCGGTAACAGTTGTTTATCTATACTCATATATAAATCATTAAAGAGAACTCAACAATATTCTCATAAACACCAGCTTGAAACTCGAACTAGACTTGTTTTTTCTTTTATTGGTAAGAAAAAAAGGGAAATTTTCGAACCTACCTTTTAAGAGCAAGTGACAAGTCTCTCAGATTATAGACTAGAATTTCGAGCAAGCAATTATTAAAAGGTCCCATTTTGAAGCACACTACAACAACAAGGCAAAACAACAAAAATTCATTCTTCGTGATTTTGTTTTGATGAAAACAAACAAAAATAACACTGTTGATTCAAAACCAAGAGCTGAAACTTAAAGAAAGAGGAAGCTCCAACAGCAGACATTCCAGTAAAACATATGTGGAATACAATTTTTTGCAAACAAGTCATTTAGCCTCGCAACAACACAATAGTCGTATAATCGCGCCAATAACTTCAATTCAATTAAAATTCAAGAGATCTCTCTTTAAAAAGGAACCGAAGAAATGCAAAGTGGTGCCTGCGAAGTTTTCAAGATTGTCCGCTACGAGGTCTGGCGTAGAATTGAGCCGCTTAGTGCACAGATTAATTAAATCCACTTTTTAAAAAAAGTTAGATTTAAGTGTCAAAGCACTTGGTGTAGTCATAACTTCATATGCTTACAATATCTGTTCTTAATAATAAAGACAACCACCATTAAACGACAACTATTTGAATATTACGTGGTGTATTTCTGAGGCGAATGAAAATTATTTCATCGCTTCTCTCCAATTTTCGTTTTATGGAGTTAATCGAAAAACATTTTTTTTGGAAATACTGTTTTTGGTAGCAAATTCTTGACTATGGTTTGAAATATTTTGAGTAATTTGTATTTTGAGAGATATAAATTAAGTAACAGGCCGAATTTAGTGCATCGAACTTTTGAGCGAACACACTCAGGCTTTACACAAACTGTCGAAAGGGGCCTAAGTGGAATGATGTTTGCCCTTAAGTTCATTGACCCATAAATAAGCTCAAGTTGGAGGCGGGCAAAATGTTTAACCTGAATTTTCATAAATAAATAATTTTATTTGCAGTTTTACTTTACTGGAATAAATGAGCGATTGAATGTAGGCAAATTAAACATTCATAATTTTTAAATTTTATTATTGGTAAAATTCTATAACGCGCTTTTAAAATTGAACCACCTTTACCCCCTAAAAGTTTATTTTGTTCACCCAAATAGGATATTTCTTCAATCATTCTATAATAGTTTATTTCGTTTTATTTGTATGACTAATTTTTTATAGTTTTCTAAAACTAAAAGTTTTCTACTTATTCGGTTAAGCTATTATAGATTTTTTCAATTTTAAAGAGAGATAGCATTTAATATTTCAAACTTTAAATCATTGTGTCTTAGAATACAGTTTTGTCCAAATATTGCACTTGCATCCACAGGTGGCCTTTTACTTGACCGTGCCCGGGGACATATTTTTGTTTTGTTTGATAAGACCTTTAACGTTTTTCTGTCCCTCGATTTTAACCTAGAAGGCTGTTTTCAAAAATCCTCTAAAAAAATAGGATATGTAGTTTTCAAATTACATGTGATTTTAATTTTTGTATGCAATTAGTACCTATTGTAAAAAAGAAAATTTAATTATTTGATTCGACGCAACAAAAATAGTAAAAATACAGGACAAATTTTTAATAAGACGTTGTTGTATTTTTTTGTAAAAAGGCGATCACCACGCATACTTCACCATGGACATTCCTTGTTGTATCCGATCACTTTTGTCGATTTGAAAGCACCGGCCTACATACAACCTCACGTCAATTAATGCGAAAACCCACGCGGCAGCAGCGCAAATTCTCACTAACCAACGCAAGCGCCTTTGAGAGTACTCTTCTCCAAGCAAGGACCCATTATTCGAAGGCCACCACAAATTTAGGGGATGTGATCAACCACACGCTACCAGTTCCATGTGAAGTATAGGACCGCCGAGATACAGGGATATAAGATGTCATCCTATTCAACAGTGGATGCAAAAAGTTTCTACGAATCATAACCCAAGAGAATGTATCTGATGGATTTCTTCAGGTAACAGTTATATACATATATAACAGTTACATCCGTAACAGTTACATCCATAACATATAACAGTTACATATTGCATATAACAGTTACATATATAACATTTACAGTGTACGAATAGTAAGGGAGTAATGGTAGGAAAAAAGAAAGTAAGGGTTGTTTTATGGTGAGACCCACGGCAATTTAAAAAGAATATATTATATGATTTTCTATATTGTTGCCCCTTATCTACAATTTTTTCATATATTTCGGTCCGTAATTTAGGAAAAAAAGGTACAATGTGATATCTCGCACTATATGTACAGATAGTCAAGCTGCGATCAAATCCCTGAAGTCTGTCACTTTTAACTCAAAAACAGCCGCAAATCTCTTGACGAGATGGCAGAGCAGTTTAACATTCACCTCATGTGGGTGCCGGGATACTGTGACATCTCGGGGAACTGCCTGAGTGATGATCTTGCCAAACGCAGAACCAGTGAAACCATCTAATTGGATAAGGTCGGTCTCTGCGCACCTCTTGCTACCGCACTCCTCTGTATCAAAACTAAGACCATCGCGGCAACCAATCTTAGGTGATCGAATGTTGCTACTTGCCGCGTCACCAGAGAAATCTGGCCTAAGCTAGATCTTGAATACTCATTTAGTCTCCTAAGACTCAATAGAATTCAAGTTAGGAACCTAAGCAGTGTCATATCTGGACACTCTACTTTTGGCAACATGCCACCCGACTGGGCCTCCCGGCCAACGACTTCTGCAGAAGCTGAAGAGGTGAAGAAGAAGAAGAAGAAGAAGAAACCTCGCTCCTCTTTTTAGCGACCTGCAGCGCTCTCGCGAACAGTAAAAAGAGGCATCTTGGTCACTACTTTCTCAATAATCTCGGCGAACAAGCTGACACCAGCATGAGCCGTATCCTCAGCTATATCAATAGCTTCAACTGGTTTCTGGAGTAGTGGGATGTTTTGCATCCGCTCCATATGGTATCACAATGGGCCTCGTCTGGCCTAAGTGCTCTGCTGTCTTGCGCAGCTCACCATACAACCTACCTACCTATCTTTCGTAGGATTCGAACCTGGATACTCTCGCACAACAGCACTAACCGATCAAGCCAACGGCGCCATTATTTATTTTGTTAGACAGTTTAAAACAACTTTGAAAGAAACCAACCCTCAAAGCAACTGAAGTCTCTAACGTAGCCTAAGCCCGACAGTACGAGGGACAAATAGTTTAATAACTACTTCAGATTAATTCAATATTTTCATCTTAATAAAATTTAACAATGTTTGTATAAGCAAGCAAATAGACATAAGATTTGGCCATAAGCCGTCTACCAGATTTACATTCATGAATTGAAAAAAAGCTTTGATGTCCATTTAAAGTAAAAGGCTTAGATTCTAAAATAGATTGCAATTGCAGGGCCAGTATTAACCAAAAAAAAAAAAGGCCAACGTTAGATTCTTCTGCTCAAGATTTATTCAAGGTCTTTTTTGTCTGTTTTGTATAGGTTCTGAATTAAATGGCTTTGAAGACTTTTCGGGGAATCCGTACGATCATATGGCCAAATTTAAAATACAAAAAAACTTTAAGTACATACAGTCTTACACCGAGCACTAAGACAAGGTTTAACGGTCAAGTTCTGATGTGTTTGTAAGCCACGTCAAGAGGGGTACACATTTCTTGAGTCGTTGACATCATCGTGTGGCAATTAAGCAAATTCTGAAAGTTCCATGCACCAAAGCAGACACATCCTTTTTTCCACAATCTTTGAAATGCGATATGGTCAAGAGGAAAAAGATAACCCACTTTCAGACACGTTTTAAGCTCTGCACTCAGTGGTCAGGCTCTAAAAGAAATCTGTTAAAACTTTAACCAATTTTTCAACAAATACCGACTGTAATACCGATTATACCAGACGTCTCCTCCACTCCAATAAACCCCATTTGTGACTAATTAAATGCTTCAAAATCCATCTCCTAAACACCCAAACATTAATTTTCTAATTTTCTAATAATACCTTGCACATCCACCTTAGAAGGAAAGTGAAGCTCAATGAACAACGTCCACTTTGAAGAATTGTGGCTGTCATTAATCTCCGGCCAGGCCACAATAATTGGATACAAACTTCTCTTCCATACTCCATCATATATCCCCCCCCACTCAGGCGTGTCCAATTTCAATTAAAATTTATAAAAAACGACAATGACGTGTCCTGGATGAACCATGCTGTCATAATTCTGTGAATTTTGAATCCGATATCGGACATCATCGATTAATTGACAAGCACATGACATGACTGAGCTCTTGGTGTCGATTGACATGAGATCCAGTCTCTGGACCGGCTGAGTTTTGTGGAGTAATTCGGATTTACTGCCCCCCCAAAAAGAGACACAATCAGACAATCTAAAAGTGACTTGTTAGGATTACGAATAAAAAAAACGAGTCGTTTCAAAAACATTTTCCCGCAAAAATGTAATGACTCTCCTCGTGAGCGGCATAAGCCGCATATTCACAGAATCCGCACACAAAAAAGGGCTTTAAATGCTCAAAAGGCGGATACTAGGCGCGAAGCTTTCCGTCTGTGGTCGTCCCTCCATGTGTGTGTACTTAAAGGTCTCAGATTCACAGTGGAAAGATACTTAAAAATACAGGTAAATAGATACAAAACCAGATAGAATTACATCGAAAACACACGTAAAACGACGACATTGTTGACTTGAAAATTCTCCGAAATGGATCAGCAACAAAAAAAAAAAAAAACAATACACACACTCACACGAGCACACGACGAATGCCGGAATTTAATAACAAAAGAAAACGAAAAAAAAAATCAAGTGACGCCTCTCCCCACAGTCTCCAACAGCGGCACGCAACATAATTTCCCCAACTTACAGGATCAAGACTCGCAAATTGAATTGTATGTCGCCGCGCACCGTCCATGCACCGAAAATGTGCAACAAGCTTGTCGGCGACGGCAATCACTGGTCCATTAGGTCAGAGATACAAAGATACTGCTGCCGTGGCTGTTGTATTCGATTTGAAACAGAATCTGTGTCTTAACACCTCTCGGACATGAGCACACTCACACGTCGTTGTGTGCAGTTTCATATTTTTGTTCCCCCTTTTTTTTTCCATGATGCTTTCTTGCTGCTGCTTCTTGCTTTTTTTTAATTTAATTATGACACACAGTCCCGCATAAAGAACTCAATTATATTCCATGAAGTAAAGTGATATGTGATGTGAGCGGTAGGAAGATGGTGGATTACTTGGAATTGCAGACGCTAAGCGCGGAGCAGCAGGCAGCATGCTTCTGAGTACGGTTGGATGAGTTTTATAATAAATTTTGTGTCTCTCTTTTTTCGTGTCCTTTTCGCTCTGGTCATGTATCTAGATAATGAAATAATTACCGAAGGGAATAATATGTTAGAGATGAGAGTGAAGCAGAATCGTGCCGTGAGTGAGTTTCCACGAAGTTGGGAATAAATGAATTGTGGAACTTAACGCCATTTTGTGGAATGTCACACCCACTTAGCCAGCGAAACTGACCCATAGCATCACAGATGTTGTAAAAGAGACTTTCGCAGTCATTGTCCTTTTTTTACGAGAAGGATTCGACTGTTGTACTATACCAAGATTTAATGATGTTAGATTTTGAAGAGCAGCTGCCTGAGTTCAATGGTCCAGCTGTTGTTGTTGTCAGTTAACGCTCATGCCACAACAAGGGACACTACGAATCAAGTAGAAAATCAGACTATTGCACTCCGTTTGATCTGAATCTTCTGAACGCAAGAAGTACTATTGTTTACAACCTTCAGCGAACAAATTTCGGATGATAGCTGCCTTTATTTGGCAGTTTTCAGTCTGAAATCATAGCAACCTAAGTATTCAACGATTCATCAGCAAGCAATCCAGCATCGAAACGGCCGTTTTTTTCCCTCAGGGTGTTATGTACCTGTTCTTTGGTTGGACACTTAGCACATCTTACAGCTTATATGCAACGAATTTTGACGATTTTCTTTTTTTGTCCTTTTCTTCTTTCATTGCAGTAACAATTTGTTCAAAATGTTTAAATTTTCATGTCAAAGACACCCGTGAGGCAAACATTTTAGCTGGATCTTAGCTCCCTCTTTAGAGTGTGAAGTGTATAAAGAACGAAGAAAAACGGAAACAGAGCTCATTTAAGTAAGCCACTTGCGCAAAGCCATCGTTGAAGACGCTGGGTTGTAATGGTACGTGATGAATTTTCTGTCACTTGGTACAATGAGAGCAAAATGAGCAAAGTCAACCTGGTACATAGACAGCCAGGCAGCCATCAAGGCTCTGGAAACATAATCGATTAGATAATGCCGCCAATCTCTAAGGGAGATAGCGGACAGATGCACTCTCACCCTGTAATGGGACTCTACACACAAGGGTATTCTATGCAACGAAAGCTACGATAGGAGGGGAAATGGTTTTGAACAACAACCAGGAGACTCCATTTCCCTCCATGCAACAGGTTGCAACATGCAACAGGTTAGATGGAATAACTGACATTACTGCAACGTCTCTAGGCAGATGTGGTCTAAACTAAATAGGAGGAGGACAGAACAGCTGCTCTCTATAAGCAGAGCTAGGATGAGTGGACTAGTCGGTGTCCTAGCTTGCCACTGCCTCTTCGGCAATCATGCCAGAAAAATGGGCACACCCTTCAATGATTTCTGCAGAAGCTGCAAGGATGAGGAAAAGGAGGAGACGCTACTTCATCTTCTTGCAACATGCCCAGCACTCTCCGGAACTAGGAAACGTAGCATACTTCTTCTCTGAGCGACTTGGGTAACATGGATTAAGTTTAGTTTTATTTTATGTTTTAGTTTTACAGACCATTCGACAATTGAATTTCATTTCGAGTGAAATTGAAATTCGATTTGCGTCACTCGAAATGCAGAACGGGGGTGATAGTTGTGATTTTAGCATACATATCTAAAGTTTTGGTTTCCACGTGGCGTTCAGTACAATTTCCTTTATTTTTCCTATATATTTCCATTTGCCCTGAGCTATGTGTAAAAATTTACCGACAGACTTAATGGATTTTGGAGACAGGTGAGGTCGCCAAACCTTGACACGAAATCAATCTAAAAATGTCCCCACATAAGTCAAGAGGAAACCACACTTCTTTTGCTTTGATTAATCTTCGACACAAACTTCGTTCCAACTCACAAAAAAAACGGAGCCGATGTTCCGCCAACAGCTGAGCTCTTTAAGCTCGCATCGACCCCATTAAGTCTCCCTCAACAACTGATAACAACTTATACCCGGTTATTGAATCACCTCTCTGTAATATTCATTCGATTCAACCTCAATCAGTCATCGTTGTGACATTTTTCCAAACACTGTTCACGAGTACACCCCCCACAAGACCATCCCGAGTACAAACTTCGAAACACTTTCCACTAAAAAGCAATAAAAACTCCCCGTTTTCCCTTTCCAAGTGGAACATCTGCGTTGTGATGCATTTAAAAAAGTTTCAATATCAAAATAAACACAAAAAAAAAATAACCCCCAAACAAAACAAAATATAAAAATAAAAATAAATAACCCACAGCAAGAGGGAAACATCATCAATCCTTTCTTCTGTGTTTTTTGGGAGTGTGCTGTGCATCCACACACCGGAGCGCTAGCAAACAAGACACAGGCACCCAAAAGTTAAACAGAACAAGTCAGCCAGGCAGGCAGGCAAGAAGAACTTCTCTAAAATGACAACGATGACTCGGATGACTGCTGCAGCACATCCTGTCTGAGGGGGTGTGTCCTAATTTTGCTTTTGTGTTGCCTCTTCTTCTTTGCCATCGTCTTCACTCTCTTACCGAACCCGAGACTCCATTGTGCATTAGGCCGGCTGAATGGCTCCTCCCTTTCGAGAGGCCGTGCCTAAGTATATTTCCGCCTCGAGTTTGGAGTTTGTGTGCATGATTTCCAAGTTTTTAACTGATTCCCTGACGCTTATCAGGGAAACTATGTGCGCCCAGTGTGCAGCATCGGCCAACGACCGACGACGCTGCGGTTCAGTGTTGTGAATGTCGTCGTCATCGTCGTTGTTGTCGGTATCTATACAATCTGATCGCGTGCGGCGCAGCACACCGCGGCTGAAATTGAATGCGAAGACCATCACCATCATCATCGTCGTCTTCGCCGTCGTCGTTGTCGAGGCCAGACGTTCGGTGTAACATTGATTGATGGGCAATTATTTAAGAAGGCAAGGCAGGACTTTAGAGGCTTTCTTAAAGCAGCCGTTTGCATGCAGTTGATGGATCGACGAGCTTTGTTGAATTCAACTTTAGCGTAGGAGGGGTTTTGTACCGAAACAAACTGCAGCCAATCTTGGTTGGCATGCAAGTAAAATGAATCATCCACTGTAAGTGAATCCAAAGCGCACTTCACCTGCAGATGGTTTAAAGCCTTCTCGAAGTCTTTTAGGTGAGCCACAAGCACCAAAACACGAAACTTTCGGCTTCGAAATCTATTTTTCATCGCTTTACAGCTCAAAATTAAAAAAAGGGGCCCTATAAGAACTGGTAAGAGTCTGAGTTCAAAAAGACTCTGAGATGCCAAAAATCTGAAATATGCAGTCTGTAATTTGACTCAAAAAGGGTCT
Organism: Syritta pipiens; assembly: GCA_905187475.1. Classification (NCBI taxonomy): domain Eukaryota; kingdom Metazoa; phylum Arthropoda; class Insecta; order Diptera; family Syrphidae; genus Syritta; species Syritta pipiens. The sequence continues at coordinate 71,642,802 of LR994571.1, forward strand.
CAGATAAGCCTCCGACCGAGGTATTAAACTTGCTTTCTCTGGCTTTCAGAAAATATCCCAAACAGGCTTGCGGAATCAGTCAATGGTGGTCAGAAAATTCAATTCCTCATTAGACGTTTTCCTTAGAACACAAGCAGAACGGTAGACCACGCTGAAAAGCAGGATCAGTACGACTATTAGGCTTCAATCGTTTATGAGATATGTTCAACGGAACAACAGTTAATTGATTGATGAAAACGGGGAGTGTCACTAAGCCACCTGTACTGCGAACTTCATAAATTGACAACATTCCTAAATGGAATGTCCTCAAAGTCAGCCTAAGTCACGTTCGTTTCCATCATTATTTTGAATCTGTTTACTCGAGACTTGAACAGTTGTTTAGTATGTGTTACCAGCGGACTTATGGTACTAGTCAACCTTGGGAAAGTGATGCTCTAACGACGCTGACGCAGATAATCTCTTTAGCTCAAATTCAAGTGATGCAAACACAGACCGACAAAAAGCTACCGCACTGACAAAGTTGCAGTCAACTCATTCCCTCCAAGAAACATGCCTCCCGTTCATTCGTTCGTCCGCCACAACTGACCTCTACTCTGGTAGGGTTGGTTAGACCATAGTCTCATTAATCGGGCCACTGTGTCTGCAGATTTCCGGGCTGGTGAAACCCATCGAGTAAAAGTAGTAATAACTACACTAACACTCTCAGGTTTGCCTAGTTCTAAAGCTTTTTTAGCTCGTTCGGGGATCTGCTTCAGGTTCCTGTATTTCTTACAGTGTTTAATATCTGCCTGGTTATTCCAGGACAAATCAACGAATGCGAAAAGAACAAAGCGACAAATATACAGCATCCAAACAATGTTTGAGGCTCTGTATAACAAATCTCGGAAAATATTCCAGCTTTGGGATAGTTTTTCAAGATGAAAAATATCAAATGAAACAGTTTTAGAGAAAAGTTTTAGAGAATATCAAATGAAACAGTTAGAAAATAATAAGAACGTTTCTTGGAATCCAAAGCCAAGATAGTTTTTTTTTTGGAAAACATATGACTTCAAGAAGGTCGACGATTCACGAAAAATTTGCCCCTGCGGCTTTAAAAACCAAAATTTGGATATTGCTCACTCATAAAAAGAAAGTGTACGCAGGGATCAATGAAACTGTAATACAATGTAACAAACTACTTTTTTTTATAATTGGCGCGTGCTTAAGGGCTACCCTTAAGTATCCTGTTTAAGATACAGCACGGGCTAAAGGTAGCGTTTTTAGAAATGTTTTTATTCAGCTTTTCCTCTAAAATCAGCTTAATTCAGTAACTTCAAAATCTGTTGAAAACATGTATATTGTCGGTTGAAACATTTTAATAACCAAATCTCTAATTATTGTGCAACATTTATTTTAAGATGTAATTAAAGCTGTAATAATAGTAAAAAAAAAAAAATAAAACTCACTTAGATTTAAGTTTGAGTTTAATATAATAATTGAATTGAATTGCAATTGAATTAAGAAAGCTGATTTCGCAGGATCTTTTTAAAGGATAAACAAACTTAAAGTCACACATTTCTGTGCGTTTTGTTCTACGGACCAACGAACTTAGGTCTCAGGGTCACCAAAGTCCCCTTCCCAAAAACCACTTATACGCCACACCTTCAAATAGGCAGAGTAATTTTCCACTAGTTCGGTGCTCATTTTTTTAACGTCGAAGATAACACTTTAAGCCACTTTATTGATTTCTAATGCAAACACAAGATATGCTTGTCAGCTGACACATCGGTAGCTAGAGTTCTAAAACTATAAACCGTTATCGAAAATTAAATACTCCAAAGAACCCAACCATCACCAGAAAACTCCTAAAAGTGTGGTACGATTCTATACCTTCTTCCTAAAGCACCACGCAGCGTTGAACCGTCGGAACTCAATCGGAAAGCATAAATTTTTCAAAAACAATAAATCACACGTCCCCCATGCTATCGAAAATCGTTTATTTTTTCTGTTTGTGAAATAAACAAAAGAAAGAGAAACGATGGAGGAGTAATAAAAACCTAAACGCCATTAAGCAACGTCATAAAAATGCAAATTCTCGTAACCAACTCGAACATATGACATCTTGCCGTCCATCAAAGGTCAATGAGCGTCGAAGATCTTTTTTTTGCAGATTATTCACTTGTTTCTTTTTTTAATTGCTGCTGCTGATTTTTTATGAAATCAAAAATGAATCGACTACTTGGGAGGGCGCGATCGGTTGGTTGAATGCTTTTCATGTGATTAAATTTATGAAGTAACACTTTGAATGTCAGTGTCAAATTAAAATTAATGATTGACTGCCAAAAGCTAAACTCTAAATTAATTCTTTTCTTATCGCAGCGATCGTCGCGTCGTTGGAGATATTTGAAATTTTTGTAGATAGAACCGAGGGTATGGTGTGAGTTTTATCGGTCGTTTTTTTTTATTCACCTTGAAAATGGGTTGGTTTTTAATGGAAATCGAATTGGAAAGCAGCTATTTTTATGTCTGTGTCAATCGAAGACGTCATGAGAGTCACACTTTGGTGAGATTTCATCTGAAAGCATTTTTAATAAGGCACCGCACACGATTGATGTCAAAGAGGATTTCGATAGCGCCGTCGTGAACGTTTTCATTGAGGAACATCGAGACGGTGCCATATTCGCGCAGAGCGGCTGTCATGCGGTGTCATCTAAACGACAGAAATGTGTCAAGTCGGTTAACAAACGAAGATGGTGTAGTACGAACGTTTTTTTTTTGATCGATCGCAACCGTAACACCGGAAATCCATGAAGATTAATGTTCCGCATTCCTAATGAGCCAGCTCCAGGATAGTCTTTTAACTTTGGAGGCTAACAGCTTAACTCCATTGTGTTTTTTTGCAAACAAGTGACCGACATTTTTTGTCTTTCAGAATCTTCAGCGGGATTTTCCGTCTTTGAAGTCATACGACGTGTCAGAACTACAAATTTACCAACTTCAATGACTCAACACAGGAGTAAAGAAGAAAGTCTTGTACATCGACCGACAGAGAGGAAACAGGGCATTGAAAGTCTCGTAAACTATTTTCGTTTTTACTTGCATTGTTAATTCCAGCATTATATGTGAAGAAATTATTGCAATAGCAAATATTGAAATATTGAAAAATTGGGTTTCAAATATTTGAATAAATCTTCACAATCTCCAAATCTTCAGCAATTTGCATTTGAACTTCTTGCTGTTTTTAATTTAACTTCATTTTTCTTTTGTGAGTATGTAAATGAGAATGAGAGTACGTAAAAAAGAGTATCGTTAGCCACAGTATTTCTGAGCGGAATGCATTGGGACAATGTTGCATGCAATAACCCCTTCATATAGTAGTTAAAGAATACTGAACAAAAAAAAAAAACTAAAATAATGATTTCGATTAAAATTCTAAAGCTTATCTACAGCCTTTTCAATCCACCTGAACCGTCTCTCCTACCGTCACCGTAGCCAGTCGAAACCTGTCATTCGATTCCCCCCTTAGAGATCCACTCAATCATTCCAGCCAGCCGGCCCAACCCCTTCGGTGTCTCTGATAACCTAAATAAACAAACGAGTGCCAGCCAAATAAATGTGTAGCTCGGCCCTACGAACCCGTCGCTCATTATTTACCTTACTCCAGAAAACTGATAGCTCATAACCTGATAACGATCCCATGGACTCACAAAAAGAAAACTATGTGTACTGACTGACTGACTGCACATAGTGCTTACGCATTGACAAGCCAGCAGCCGATAGCGACGACCAAAGTGCTCCCTCTGCCCCAATCGTGTCCCTACTTCGGTTTCAGTACCCCAATCCCCATTCGCCCCGCAGACGAGTCCTATCAGCAGAGAGCACCAGTGACTCTAATCGACATTTAAACATAGTTTCTATTTTTATGCGATTACTTTTCTTTTTTAATTCACCCACAGATACGGGACGTGACATACAAATGTATCTGTAGGTAGTATGTTCAGATAGATAGAGAGCCCTGTGTCCACCCCGTCCACCGTCCACCACAGTTCGGCGGCGTGCTATGCTCCACGGCACGGTCGGCATGCCTTGGATAACTTCTGTGCATTGTGCATGTGGGGAGAACATGAAAATGAGAGAGACGAACAAAGCGTGAAGGGGGACGCAGATGAAGAGGGGAAGCACAGAAATAAAAAAAAAAAAAGACGAAGAAAATGAATAATACTCCTTCCTGTGAATAGATTTTTTTTCACTGTGGGCTTTGTGCCAAAGTAGCTTTAAATGGCTTTTTTTTTTTAGATATATCCCATACCACCACCGACGAGTGAACACACAGATACACAGTGTGGCTGGTGTGTACCCACACACTCAGGCAAACGGGCTGTGGTGTTATTATGCAGTTTGTTGACGTGGCAACTCACAACGTGGTCGGTCAGCTTGTTTGGACGAAGCAGCAAGCGACTGAAATTATGTGTATCTATGGGCATGTTAATGAATGGAAATAGAGAGATAGAGAGCGAGATCCATGAAGTAGTTTATGCTGTTATCTGGGAGTTGAGTGGGAGGAAAATGGGGATGACAACAGCTTATGGCAAAGTGCATCGGAGATGTCCTGTCAGGAAATTACTTCCTAAAAGGGGAGAGACTCCCCAGTGGCAAGTTACAAACGGTAACAAGGCATACTCCATTTTCCATTTTTTTTTTTTTTTGATAGTGTTCTATATTTGAATGAGGGTTGTTAGAGCTATCATGCATAGTGTTGACAATTTACCCTAAGTGGATGGCTATCTAGCCGTTATAATCCCAGATCTGCACTTAACAAACACATGGATCACACGTGAAACGAAAATTTGTGGAATCGGAGATTCAGTGGGCACGGAGAGTAGTAGCAGAGAACATTTACATGTAACATTTTTGTAGCAGCTATTAAGCAAAGACGTCTTTGTCTACGACTCTGTCTGAAAGGTCTCGTCCATGAAATTCATAAGAAATATGCTGTGGTTTTTTAAATCTTCGTAAGGCTGTTCAGTTAAAACCCTTTTATGCCCGCTGTTGTTCGTGTGCAACATGGGTTTCATCTATTGATAACTCAAAAGATATTGGCACAATATCACAACAGTGACGGAAAAAACAATAGAAGCACCGAATATATTTTTAGATTAGGTAGAAGGTAGAAAATCACGAGGAAGTTGTTACTTCCGAGTATCAAAACTACCTAATTACAGACGAAAAAGGTTTTTCTGGGGCTTAAAAGATGCGCGATCATGAGAGAGTTAAGACATAGTCGAAAAGTTCATTACCCGTTGGCTTCCACCATACAAAATAAAAAGTATTGCCAAAATTTTAAGTTTAAAATATTAGTTCCTTTGCCTTTGTAAGAGAGTTCTTTAATTACCAGACCGAAAAACTATCTTTCAAACAAATAAAGTCACGTGAACACCGAGGGTCTCATGTAAAAGCAATTGCGTGGCTCACGTGACAACCAACGTGTTCACACAATGGAAGCCCTTAACTCGAATTCGAATTTGAAAAAAATCAGAAACTGATTAAAGTCAATATAGAAGAAGACCGCTTACAGATCAAACTGATCAGTCACAGACATAAAGTGGTCAATAAGTAGCATGAAAGTGATTAGCTGCAATGCAGCTGCTCTTAAGCCACCAAATAGAATTGTAACTCTTTCTTTGAAGATTTGAGGATGCACTTTCTAAAGTCATGCGAATCAGAAGCTAGCAAAAATTGCATTGAATAAACATTGGTTTTCTTTTAAATTGATCTTAAATGATACAGCCACATCAAATTCTATGAAGTAACAAACGAAATTATCTAAATTTTGTCTTAACTCAACGTAAGCGATTATTCCTTGTAGCCACAGTTTGTTTGTAATGAAATAGACGCAGCCAAAGTACCAGCAGCACACAACCACAAATTTTCCTCCACTGATGAGATCCTCAACCAAGTAAGGCTCTTTAACGACAACGGTAGGGACCCTTTTAGAAAGTGGTTTAAGCTGCAGCACCTTAGAACGAAAGCCCTGGACTTTTTCAGCGGATCTTAGCGGCTGTTGTGTCTGCGTATACAAAAGCGTCTGGTTGAGCCTCCAAAACCGTTCATTTTATTCGGTTGAATTCGAGCTATGGCAGCTAGAGAAGAGTAACACAAGGGTTCACAAAGAGTTAAGGGAGGCAGAACCATTTCTGTCAACCCGTCTACCTAACCTAACCTAAACTTTTTGATTGAAACGGTTCTCAAATATAAACAAAAAGAACGCAAAATGATTTCTTAAAGCGAAAATAAAATTAAGTGACATTGTCGCTTTCATTTCCCGTAGTAACCTCAATTTGTTTAGATTCATCAATGCCTTCTACGATGACCAAGTCTTCAAGTTCTTGTACTGATAAATTGTGTTCGATTTCTATAATTCCTAAAGAGCCTCATTGAAGCTGAGGGTAGCTGAGGGTTCGTAAATAGATATATAGAATTAAATGATCCATTTCCATTTTTTCACATTATTGATAATGTATAAATAGTCCGCAGTGACAGAACCTTAACTAGAAATAATTAAATAAATCTTAACCACCCCACTCAATCATAGAAATAAAGGATTTCAAATTGCGAATGCTTAAACATTTTCCAAAACCTTGTAGTTGGTACGCCACATGCGTCTTTGCATGCTTTTTTTTTTAATTTCTCGACTGGCTACTGATAAAATTATTGAAGGAAAAATATATATCGCAGTCCAATGTCCAGACTAACTCAAATATGGGACTAACGACACCAGAACCGACCACCACTGCCTATGTACACCACCCAATCCACGAGCACCTACTGCCGTTGATAAGTCAACAAACTGTATCTTAAATTACAATCAACCATTCCACACAACAGCCGATAAAGTTTATTCGGCAAAAAATTCCACCGAACTGAGCCGAACGTCGAAACTCAATAACCGAGTAGCACCCGAAGCACGAATCACCAACCAAGCCTCCAGAGTAACTCTGCGCAAGACCAGATTTTCAATGAGGAAACTGCCTCTACTAAAAGATACAAAGATACACACAGGCAAAAAAAAAAGGAATTTTTAATTATGTTACAACGCTCTCCCTCTCTAGTCAAACGACAACGGGGGAGAGTATTTGTGTCAAGTTCTGCATACCGCCCCACACACAGTCGTTCGTTCTTCAATCCAATTTCAATTGTACACACACACACACCCATGAACCAAAAAAGCTTTCACTCAAATCTTATCCAAGATACCCCTTCGCAGTGGGAGGATGGAGCTTCTCAGATTGAGATCGAATGCGGAGCAAAGCATCGAAGATGTTAGTGTTAAACTATGTGGCAATCGACGTTGAGCGACGAGTGCCGATTGAATTCGAGTTCCCCAAGTGAAACTGAAGTTTGTTGCTCGGGGAGCACGCTCGTAGTAAAAGTGACACAAACAAACCCGCGGGTTATACAATAAATTATTTCAAACTTTTTCTGCTGTTCAAGGCAAACGCCGGGCATAAAAATACAGTCACAGACTTCACGTCACATGTTTCGGACGCTCAAGAGGAAGTGAACTCTGAACAATGAAATCTATGTCAAGGACCGAGGAAAGGCGGTTTGCATCTTGCTAAAGGAATCTGGTCGTCTTCGATTATAATCAGACACACTCCAGACATCACCAGATGGACATCAAGAATCTGCTGCCGTGTGCACAGTCATCTTGAAGCAAAAAATATTGCAAACGATAATGAAGGCCTTGTCTTTGGCATTGTACTCTTAGTTGTGATTAATTAGCACGCAACAGCATTGTGCTTGTTCACACCCAGCTGATAGATAATTACGTGTGATATCGGCCGATTGTGTAAGACTTAGTAGCGAAGAAAAAAAAACGAATCCAACTAGAAATAATTTATGTACCCATTTGTTTTGCAGTGGCAGAGTCACCAATGAGGGTCAAGATATTTATGTGGATACCGGAAAATGTCAGATGATTTGTCGAGAAGAAACGTCCGACAAAGATGAAATTATCGTCATCCACATTTGTTCGAATTTTCATTGAGCTTGTTTTGAAGACATATGACTCCCATGCAGTTTTGCCGTCGGGAAATCGCTTGCGATAAATTCTTTGCTGGAGTTATTTTTTTTTCATGAACGTGACAGAGCTCAGGTTCCCGCGAATAGATGCTGGTGTTACTCCCATGACACAATGTTCTCACAAACCCATCTTTGGGGAGGTTCCACGGCCATTAAACGGGTCTACTTGCTTCCTAGATTATTAACTTCTACGTTACACCAAATTCGCCGTCGGGAAGTTTTATTTCAATATTTACCCGGGACGCATTATTCATATATATTTTGTAAGATTGCAAGATAAGTTAATTTTATACAATAAATAAGTCCGTGTTATAATTTATGCTTATTTGAAGTCTGTCACTTTATTCTGGTCTGCTATTAGCCAAACTGTGAGCACTTCCTGACTTAGTCGGCAGTAAACCAGACCGCTTTGAATAAAATACCATCAGTCATCAGAATTCCGTCCGTTCAAGGAAGTTTTCGTCTTTAAGACCATCATAATTCGCATATGATGAGGTCCTAAATAAATTCTTGGATGAAATCAGATGAAGGGCAACAATGAGCGTGTGTCGCGTCTTCTTCAAAATTCCACAATTAGTTTTTTCCAGTAAATTTAATAACCTCCTGCCGTTTAAAGACAAACCAGTCTAGGAATTTGTTGCATATGCCGTCTAGTCAACTTGTGCCCGCATAAATGGACACCTTTTTGTTGCTAACTATCGATTAAAATTCATATAAACTGATAAAACAGCCCGCAAAGAAGGAACATAGAATAACTAAAACAGCGAAACCGGTTTTGTGCAGCATTTTTTTCCTTTTTTACTTCCCCATCTCTCATCCTCCACGACGAATTGGAAAAAAAGGGAAAACGAAACTTCAGTTAACAAGAAAAAAAGCCATCTCTGCGAATCCATAAAAAAAAACCCATTTCGTGGACCTAAATTACAAATCCTTTCTTTCCGTCGTTCATTCGTGAGGACCGGACTGAACCAAATCCTTTCACACTAAACAGGGATGCATGACAACCCGGTTGCCTCCCTGGTGGCAGGATTGAAGTGCAACATTGAAATGGCGAGAAGCGAAATAGAACGACTACACAGAGCGCGTCCCTATAATGAAAGGTTAAGTCCACGATGCTTTTCAGTTCTTATTATTATTATTTTTTTTTCACGGCTTGAGGCTGTGTTAACTGCGATTCGGTAGAGATTAGTTAGGGTCGTTTTCTTCTCGTCTCTCTTCTCTCATTTGATTTTTCATTCAGTCCCAATTTAATTAATCGATTTATGATTATATTGGTGTTGAATATCAAAGCCTCCTGGGGAGGAAGAGTCCATTCCATGGGTGAAGTCGCAAAAAGAAGATGACTTTTCCCGTCGGCGAAACGATTTTTCCTTTTTTTTTAATTTCTGCTTTACACTGTAATTAAGGCTGAACTGCCAAACAAAACAGACACGGGGAATCAGGGCTGTCGGGGTGGATATTCTGTTCTCGACCAAAGGACGGATTGCGAAGATTTTCTCCCTCGACGGAAACGAAGTTTCAAAATCGGCGGCGACAATAATCACTTTGTTGCCCGGCAAAGCAACTGACCCATTCCAATGGCTTTGTTTTGGAGATTTTGAGGCCGCCGATTGGACATATCACCCTTTGAAGCGTTTGCTTACAAATATTTAATGTGGTATTTTGAGAGGAGGGACTTCTGTAGCATCTGTTAGACAGAAGTACACCCAATCAAAGTGACAACCTAAGCGTGCAGCGTTAAAACGAGAATTCTAGTTTCCAGTTTCAATGATTTTTTAGACTAATGCTAAAAATAATGCATCTTCTAGAAAACAAAGGGAGTACGGAGTTTTAAGAAGTCTGCAGCTTGATGATTGTGATTCGTTCCGAACGTCGAATTGCGAACGCTTTTTTATGACAGAATTACTTCAGGATTGTCAGTCGTTCGTTGGAGGTGAGGTCGTGAAAGATTTGTGGTGTTATTTCGCTGGGCTGGATTCGAGGCCGGGTACTCTCACTCAACAGTCCGATGCATTAACAGATGAAGCCGCAGCGCCCACACAATGTCAGTAGACAAACTAAATTACCCAGCACACTACTTGGGTTGATAGAACTACTAAGAATATTAAAAATACCGCTCGGTAACCAAAGAGCAGTCTTTAAAAGCAGTTGAAAATGCCCAAAAAGATTAGGTAAAGTCATTTTGGTTAGAAACCAGTAGCATTTAGGACTGTAACGCTGCCTTAGAATATTATACAGTTCTCCAATGGTCTCTCTATGACTTCAAGCTACAGAACTCTCTAGTCAAAACTGTTTGATTCTTTTCGGTGGTCCAATTGGGACACCCAGTCAACAACTTTACACGACACAAAGCAATGTGTCTTGGAGTTATAAAGATTCGAAGCCTATTCCAAAAATATTTCTCTTGTTGACAGAAATGCTCTTGTTGACTCTTCTTAGCGAAATATTAAGACTTCGTTTTCCAATACTGATTTAACTTTGACTTTTCTTCCTACAAGGAATTTAGCTGGTCCCTTGCAGGCACTCCAAACTAAACAGAACTCTAGCCATTACGCATTAAACAACTGACACGTACGACTTAGTCTAAGAAAATAAGAAAAAAAACTTAGTAATCGAACGGCTCTCGTCGAGCTTAACGTAAAACTAAGTTATTCTAATCCAAACTAAAATTTAATCTAGTGCAAAATAGTAAAACTTCGCCAGCTAGCTAAAACTAAACCTAGATTACATATAAAAAAAACTTTCAGTGTAAGAACTTAATGTGTCTTTGTTGCTAACGCTAACTTCTAACGTTTTCTATAACATACCTTCAATGCAATAAACGGCTGAGCATTTAAATCGATATATTGGAAGCTGTAAAATGGCTTTTCCGACGTATTTCCTTGCATCCCCCACAAAACAAAAACAACAACAAAATTAAGTTGAAAAAAATAGAGCTCCAGCAAACTGTGCTCATGGGAAATATTACTTTCATCTTCCTCTCACCCTAATGTAATTTCAAAAAATCACCGACTGTCAGTAACACCCTCAAAACTCCATCTATGTCCAATCTCCGGTCACAATATCCGATGAATTAACCCCTCCTAGAATTTCTTGCGCATGCTCAAGCTTGATCTACGATCCTTCAATTCCACACATCCACCCCCGAAAAAAGACCTTAAATCCAATCACGTCCTTACGGCGAACAAACTCTTTAAACGATGTGCAAACAAACAGACAAACATTCATACAATAATATGCATGGTTCATTTACCATGGGGGTGAATTCTGAATATCAGAGTCATCAAACATAAGACCCCATGTACGGACCTCACGTGGTGCCTTCGCCTATTGTTCCTCATTCAATTCAAATTCTTACAGTTTTCATTCTACTCTTCATTTCGAGGTCTTTTTTTTTTTTTTTTTTTTGCTTTTTGTAGAGCTATTATTGAACGGTCGGTTTATTTTCTATCCCGCAGCGTAGGGTATCTGCCCGTTAGTTGCAAGAGACTTGAAATTCGAGATTCGCTGTCACTTTGACAGGAATAAGGCAAGGTAGGTTTTATTTGGGTAAAGAAACACCCAGTTTGAGTTCCAAAAACTCGTCTATACCACAAGTTTGAATTCAAATTCAAAATTTTATTCATTCATCAGATAAAAGGTTTTACATTGGATTTTACGCGAAGTCGAAAGGGTTTATCTACAGAAGGCTGTTTTACTCGATAACTCCAATATAAACTTAGTTAGCAATAAAATGTTAACACAATGATTCAAAAATTACGTTTTTTATTTGATCTGTTGCATGTAATTTAAGATTTGCTGCCAATTTGACTGATAGAAGATGTAATTTGGGCAACGAAACACCCACTTTGTGTTCTAAAAACTCATCTACACCAAAAGTTGCATGAAATTTGTGATTCGCTGTCACTTTGACAGATAGAAGATGAAATTTGGGCGAAGAAATATTCACTTTGAGCTTTAAAATACCCACTTTGTACTTTAAAAAACTCTTCTACACCATAAAGCTGCATGCAATTTTAGATTCGCTGTCACTTCGACAGATAGAAGGTGACATTTGGGCAATGAAACATCCAATTTTTGTTCTAAAAACTCATCTACACCAAATGAAATTGATATTCACTGTCACTCTGACAGATAGAAGATGAAATTTGAGCGAAGAAATATTCACTTTGTGCTTCAAAATACCCACTTTGTAGTTCAAAAACTCATTCTCACCACATAAAAACCATTTTCAAAACAACCAGCCAATGCAAATTCTCATATAACGTGAAAATCTGACACATAGGGTATGCAATCACACACTGACACAACTAAACACATCCCTGCACACATGTGTTGTGTTTTATTTTCTCGCACGGCGACCCCCAACTTTTTTTTTTATGTGCCTCGTAGTCGATCTCATCGTACACTATCATACTCTTGTACTTTATTGTGTAATCGCCCACATGATTTATATCATAATTGTACTACCAGCAGGAAGAACGGTTACACTATGAGTGAATTCAACTGAGAGAGGCAAGGGCGACGAATCGTAGGTAGCGAAGATAGAAGCAGCAAACATAATAATAAAAGAGGAGAACGAAGAGAAAGAAACCAGTTGTTTGAAACCACGAGCCAGACGAAACAAATCACACTCACTCTTCAACGATAAATGAGGCATGAAACAGAGCGCACTAGCAACACACCAACGATGACGACGACGACGACGACAACGTCGGCAACAACGACGTCGACCGACGGACGAGGAGGTGGAGGAGTACGTCCAAAACACGACGTTGGGGAGAAGAGCTTTATTCTTGAGTTTTGCTTATCTCTTTTTTTCCTATTCATCGTTTCTCACTGTTCAGTAATTCCATTTTGGCTCATACACCAGGAAAACAGAAAAAAACTTTATCTGTGTCCCCCGCACACAATCAAACAACTGAGAGTGTGTGCTCTGAGAGAGATTACGTCTGTGTTGGTGGAGTGGATTATTACTATATTCTTTTTTTCCAAATTCATCGGCAGTGCAAAAAAAAAGAGCAAAAAAAAGGAAAATGCATTGAAGGAGTAGAATTTAAGTAGCATTCGTCCTGCATCAGGCAGGGTGTTTTTTTTATATTTTTTTTGTAGGGGGATTAAGTGACATTTCGCGTGCTCATCTGTCATTCAATCATATCGCATCTCGCCATCACAGCCCTGACGGAAAAACACACTCAACGAGACCTAATTTTCAATTGTTGAAGAGACTGTAAGGTCATCTTTGGAATTTCTGGGCAAAAATATGCCAGCTGATGTGTGTAGTTGAATTTTAATAATAAAATTCATTGTGGGCTATTATCGGCCACTTGCCAAGTGTCTCTCTGACTGTGACTCCACCCTTGGTTTTCTTTCGAACGCTTGGAACCGATTCAATTTTCGATCGGGCAATTGTCTCTGGGAGTAGTCGATGGCTAATCGGAGATGTGTCAGCATTTTGCAGTTCTAAAAAGCGTAATCGAGTAGGTGTCCCTGTGAATTATAAAACGTGGTAAATACTGATGTAAATGAACTAAGTTGACGCTTCCAGCAATGCAAGTGCTGTTGTAATGCAATTTATCGGAAAAAATATTCGAAAGTCACGACACAAAACAAAGTTCTCCCACGAAACGACTTTCTGTGTTCTGCTGTCAAAGTTTTGTGGGAGGAAAATACGAATTTTGATTTTCCTAATGCTTGTACATTAAAGGAAACAGACTGAAAGTTTCCGTGTTTGACGCCATTGACACTATTTTGAGAGTCTAGAAGACAAAGAAGGATACATTCGAGTTAAAAGCCTGTCGGAAATCAGTGTGGTGCGGCACGCAACTGTGAAAAACTGGCGTGATGAGATATAAGCCTGTCCGATATCGAAGCAGGTCTTAAAAGACAATTACGAGACATCTCTCACGTTGGCAAGGATTCAAGTATACAATATCCACAAAGACTCGGCCTTCTGGACAAAAAAATGTTCCTATGCCTTCGTGAACATCTTCTTAGGCAAATACAGTAAACTCTAGATAGTTCGAAAACCTCCCTAAGCCGAAGCATTCTCACAATCCCCTGAAAAAAAAAACTCTGTAAACCGAAGAAACCCCTCGTTAATTCGATTTTTTTGTACAAAAAAACATGAACACCTTTCTAATTCGAAAATAGCTTGTTCAACAACCGTTAGTTCAAATGCGTGCATGACGAAAGTGAGCAATATTTATTATCTGAATCCTCCGTAATTCGAAAACCTATGTATTGGAAGTTTCTTCCTGGTCCCATGAAATTCGAATTATCGAGAGGGTACTGTATTCAACTCTGGTTTTAGTTTAGATTGTTTTCTTTTTACAGAGGGATAAGGGTGACTTGCCAGAAATCGATCCTGCTCATTTGTGTCGTATTTTTCAATTGCATTCCTTAGAAAGAATTGTTGGGGTATTAAGAAATACTTGGTTCTTTCTTCAATCCGTTTAATACCGTTTACGAGTGACAAAGATTAGGTTATAAAGATATATGTAAGTGCTGGATAGTATATAATAATCATCATCATTTAAGTATTGTAGTATAAAAACGTATCTTTAATATCCACAATCAGTGATATTCAAATAAAGTAACGTATTTTTCCATTTTGAAATATCGAAAACAAACTTTGTTAAAGTGTTTAAAAACTTATTGCTCACTTATTTAATCAAAGAGCAGAATTGACTAAAACAAATAAATATTTTTTTAGGTAATTAGGTAGTTAAATTCAATTAATGCTGTCAAAGTAAAGTGAGAACAGAGAAATTAGTGTGTAACAAATGATAAAAAACTATAAATTAATAATGAGTCCAATCTCCAGAATAGGTTATGTGTTCGAAAATCTAACTCAATTCACGTTTTTGGCCTCCCGACCTTAAATTAAAGTCTATTTCCTTTTAACAGCCTTAAGTAAACCCTCTTCCGCTTTAAATTTGCAACAGCCAGAATAAAAACGACGAGGCAAATTTCCTCACATGTTTTCGATCGGGGTTAGGTCCGGTGAACGTGTTGCACACTTTAAAAGTTGAACTCTTTTGCCTAAAAAAACACTCACGACCAACCCGCGACATATGAACATTAGCTTAAGCTTATTCGTGTTTGAAAATTTCTGAAAACAGAATAATAAAACTTTCTGATCTAATTTGGGCAGAAAAGTAACATATTGGTATCATAATCCTACAATGATGGCTAAAATAGGCCCACACCATCATAAATTCATGATATTTCAAAGAAAAATAAGTTGCCTTTAATTAAAGTTCGTTGAGCTGCTAGAATGAGTGAAGGTTTACTTAACCCTTTCATGACCGAATTAATTTGGCACGAAACGTTTAAGCGTTTTTTGAGTGGACACTGAGCCCAAATCAGCTACAAACTGATCATTAGCAACACTTATAATAAACTACTTACCAATAACCTTGCACAACATATCAAGTTATTTTGACAAAAATAACAAACCCCCTTAGAGCAAAATTAAAATTACGGGAGGAAGCTCAAATATGTAATATTGCATTGAAGGGTTAATGCGTTGCAAAAAAAAATAATTTTAACAAATACTTAACAAGAATAAATGATAGTCTTCATTTTGCAGCTAACTAGGAATGAAAACTGACTAAAACTCTTCGTATAAACAATCTAGATTGCATGACCTCATTAGCTTCACTTCATTTGCAGTTTGGATGTCTTCCAATTTGTTGGCTGCTTCACCAGGAAATGGTGCATCGATTTCAAAGAAAGCCAGATGTGGAAAGAGTTTTGTTAGAATTTTCTTATTCATCGTGGTGAAATTTCTTTTATGAGTGCACAACGACTCCAATTTACATGAAAGTCCGGCAAAGCCATTCATTCATACATTGATTTAGTTTGTATTAAATCTAAAGGAAAACAATTTTTTTTTGGAATCGATTTAATCTCTCTCTAATCTGCATTAAAATTTTAAAGAAAAAGTTGAGCCACTTATACTGCGGCCTTAAAGATCAATTGTACTCCCTTCTTTGATCCAGGATTTGAGTGCTGCATTCGTTAAGCTGACATTACTAGATGGGATGTTCTCGAAGTCAAACTTTTGAATCTGATTAGGTCCAGGCTTGGTCAGTTAATATATAAGTGTAACCGGAAGACTTATTAGTCTTAAAGCCCACAGCGAATGGCATTTGGAATGGCCGTGGAAGTATACCCAAATATATATTTCCACGCCCAAAATTGCATGTTTGCTTCTTAGTCTATATAGAACTAGTCAAGTTTGTAAAAGTGAAGCTTTTAAGACGTAGTTAATTTCTTTTAGTAAATTTCAATCGAATGTAAAACAAACTCAGAGCTCTCACAGTGACAAAATTGCACCCAACTCATTTATTGAAAGAAATAAGCGTTCTCTTCAACCTCTTAGCTGTTGTTAAGTTAAACTTGACATCCGACGATAACCTTCGTCAAATGTAAAATTAAATCTCCAACAATTTCCTACTTAAAAATGCAATCAGTTTAAAAAAAAAAAAAAACGACTTTTAACTGAAAGAAAGGATAGCCTTGACACTTGGCAGCAGTTGGTGCATCATTAAGACCCCTCTTACATTCTTCTTCTGCCATAATCCTGAGCTAAGACTCTCCAAAAGAACATCTTAAACCTGGTGAGGCGAAATTCCAAAAACAAAAACGCAACAAAAATTCGTGCCTACAATTTAAATAAAATAAAAAAAAAATTACATCAGGTCAACCAACTCATGAGAGATGCTCACCACACCACCACCCGACGCAGCTCTAATACAAAATTCTTTTTCTCACCCAACATACACACACAGAGACATCCTCACGCACACACCCACCAAAAGGAGCAAGAGAGAATGCCTAAAAGAGAGATAGACAATAAATCTCTGAACATTATTTCTCCCAACTGAGAAGAACATTCTTTTTCCTGACTTTGTTGCCAGAGAGAGAGTTGCATGCGCTGCATGTGTGTATGGGTGGGCAAAAAACAAAACCCACACACTCACTCACCCACCCATGTGAATGTGTTCAATATGCAGACGATAAAAATTTGTTTCACTTGACAGCAACAACAACAAAAATAGACGGGGAATGGGGGGTAACAACAATTTACCTTGCAATTGACGTTTCCAAAACAAAACACAACAGAAACCGTAAAAACGACAAGAGAAATAACAACAAATTCACTAGGTAAACAATAAATACACAAAAATGAAGGAGGAAATCAGAATGAAACCGCATTGGGACAGAAGAAAGAAAAAAACAAGCAAAGCTTTCGCGTAAAGAGGAGAGAATCGATGTAGTAATTGGAATTACTTTTTCTTGTTTTCTTTTGTGTGTTGCTGCTGCTTCGTCTTCGCCATCTCCTCTCTCTTCAACAACCATTTATAATCGCTGGCGTTATGAACGTTTCTTTGTTTTCTCTTTTTGTCGCGTGCTAAAGTTGTTGGGAGAATCGTCTTTTATTTTTTTTTTCTCTGTGTCTAATTTGTGATAATGCATAATGACATAATTCCATGAATTGACATAACGCTTGCATATTTTTCTTTTTTTTTTGCATCACAAGAATCTTCTTTCCCCGTGTGTTTACAAAAAAATTTGGTTCATTGACAAAAAAACGAAAAAAAATGAACCCATAACACACAGAGGCACTCATTTTCATTTCTCACAGAATTCATATGGCATTTTATTTTTCAAATGAGGGGTGAGATTCTGAGGAGGAAATGAAATATCAAATATGTTTTCGCCGACGGTAAATGGAGACGATGTGAAAAATTTGCATAATTCGACTCGCGTTTGCGAGTTAATGGCACAAGTGTCAATGATATTTCATGTTTGCAATTGGAATTGTAAAGGCGGTGGCGGCTTTGGCAGGGTAAACTGAAGTGCAGCGCGTATAAGTGGTATTTATTTTGAGACGACTTTATTGTCAGTAAATTGCAGGGAGGTGTTTGAGTCTTGTGAGACTCTTAAATGATTAAAGGCGTGGAGCTCATCTCGCCGGGGTGGTCTTTTTAAACTACTCTTATTGATTAGAGTCCGGGCGGATTCAAACAAAATGCTTAGAGGCACGGTTATTAGCAGATAGTCTTCAAACAATACAGGACTACACCTGGCATTACTTCATTCTGTCAGTTGTCTCGATGGTTTTCTTCTACGCTACAGGAACTACAAGTACAGGGTCATTCATTTTGCAGTTTCAAAAGTGAAGCTAAATAAAACACACTCAGAGATATATTTTCGATACAAATTTTATTTCATTATAATGTTCAGACTTTGCCATTAAGTGTGAAAAATGGCCGATTCGGGAAGACACCTAGCGTACGATTCAAAGATGACGATGAGCAAACAGTTACAGTCAATTCGTTGCGATATATTCGAATGATAACCGATTTGTCTTTGACTGGCGATCGAAACTTTAGCTTTCTTTTTGAAAAATGAATGACCAATGAATTTAGTAAGTTCAATTTTTAATTCAATTCAATTTATTTCTATAAAGGTATGCAGAAGTAAAACTTATTATCTTTTTGAGTGCAACAAGGGCGGTTAGAAATACAAAACAAAGTTTCTAAGTTCCAAGTAAAAGACGGACTTGGATAGGAATAGGCAGGAAGTTGAGAGGCATAGGAGGTATAGGCTCTTTTAAAACCTGTTCTAGCTCTTACTTGCTTAATGTGTGCTGGTAAGGAGTTTCAGAGGCGGATGCAGTGGACAAAAAAGAGACGCGAAGAGTTAAGGTATTTGCAGGACGGCGCGATGATGTTAGACGTTCTATTGGACTGACAGAATGTTAATTTTTCAAATAAATAAGTAAAAATAAATATAATAATAAATTTTCAATAATTTCAAAGCGATGTTCAATGCATTATTAAACTTTTAACTAATATTAGGAGACTTCAAAGCAGCTGAGTCTTCCAGGTTCCAAATTCCAGTAAGTGTTTGAGGTCCCTCAGTTTTGTTTTCGGGGGAGAAAATAGATTTTTTGTTGCGAATCATCATTAGTGGTGAAACAGCCCATGTGGTTCAAATATTTCCATAAAAAGATAGAGAGCAATCTCCTTCCTCTTGTAGGTAGTTTTTGCAAAAAAAAAAAAAAGACAATGCAAACCAGCTTAAAATAACTTGTTACACTTCTTTATAAACATTACAGTCATTCTTTTATGGCTACCGCATGTGACGAACACGAGTACTGATATCATTCTATCTGATCCATCCAGTACAAATTTATGGGCCTAACTCAGAAATTCTCCACGATTAAGTTCTCAACAAAAAAAAAAAAGAAAGATAATTTGCCTCAGATTAACTTTTATGGAGCCGACACGAACGCAAACTAAAAAAAATTCAAGTTAAGTAATTCATTAAACTTTATGAATGATGTATCGGCATTAAACGGTCCAGATAAGATATGTACAACGAAAATTTGTATTTTTATCACCCAATTCAAATAATTTTTTACAGTAGAAGCTAATAACCGATCACCTGTGATATGTGTATGCCTCATCGATAACTTACACGGAATGTAATCAAATCGATTATTAAAAAAAAGAAATACCAACAGATAAAGATCAAAACGTGGTTAATGTGACGTGGATATTTGAAAAGGAAACGATGATTTCCCATTTTTATTGGCACAAAGATAGAAATGAAGTGTGGGCTTGGCTTTCATATTCAAAGTGGTTACACAGTCATCAAAATGTTTTCGTAGCTGGTCAGCTTGAAGGTTGCTGACCGCTTCTGTGTTAAAGACGTCGATGCGAACTGGTGACCACAACTTGGCGGGAAGTTGGGCTGTAAAGAAGACGAATAACAAGTCAGTGAGTCGTCAAAGGAAAAAGCTTCCGACACTCACTTCTATTTAAATTTCAACTTTAAAGACACTTCTAAGAAGGCGGCACAAATGGTTTGCGCCTAATGGAAGCTGTCTGTTGGCAAAGTGAAAAACTTTCAGCGAAGTCATTTCCGTCTTTGCGGCTGCGACACACTCTAAAGACATTTCCAAACAAATGTACATATCGCTGTTGTAAATGTACAACAGGAATTTTACCTGCTGACTAATTAACCCTTTCAACCCAATTGGAACAATGCATCCCAATAATGCAGCTAACTAGGCTATTTGCGTGTGGAAAGAGTTAAAAGGTTTTAGTGCAATTGCGGTAAGTGTCTTAGGCTCATGCTGAAATCTAAATTCAGTCCACTTTATTCTGCATCAGGCGTCTCTTAATGTAATAAGCATAAAATAATTGATCTGCGTAACAGCCCTTACCACCTTAGAGATCAAGCGAAGAGTGACTCTTGCCAATCGCTGTTTCTTTGGGCTGAGAACGCAATTAAGTAGTAAAGCCCCCTCTCGGACAACCAAGCTAACATTATATAAGACCCTGATTGTCCCAGTCCTCTTCTCAAAAAAGGATGAGTACCTGCTTGGTTGTTTCGAGAGAAAGATCCTTCGCGTGATTTTCGGACCGGTCTGCGTAGATGGCGAGTGGAGAAAGAGCTTCAACGTCGAACTTTACGAGCTGTACAGCGACATGAAGAAGAGCCAAAATCCAGCGGCTTAGATGGCTGGGCCATGTAAAGCGGATGGACACCAATCCTACGGCCCGGCGAGCCTTCGAATTTACCACCATGGGGAATCGCGGCAAAAGAAGACCCCACCTCAGGTGACGTACCCAAGTGGATAGCTGGCAAACAACCGGGCCAGTTGGAGAGGCATGTTGGTTGAGGCGCAGGTCCTCCCCGGAATGTAGCGCCACCTAAGTAAGTAACAGCCCTTACAGGGCCAGAGCATAGCTTTGATTGAAATTGACACAAGTGAATGTAATAAACATATTGAGGATATATTTCTTCATTTTTGGTGAAATGCAAATGTTTTTATTGGGACTAAGATGAGATGCGGCCATGAAAAGGTTAACACTAAAAAATGTGTGTGGCCAATGCTTCTTAAGAGAATGAAAAGACTACCACGCACCGCAATTTCGTTGTCTTTAAGACACTTGAATTGAAAAAACTTAATTCTGTTGATAGCCAATTTTAATCCTCTTAACAGCCAATGACCTTTTATTTCATTTTCGTTTATTCAATCGCTTGAAACAAATCGTACAGTTTCACATCTACAAAACCTCTGAGTGCAAACAACAGCTTTCACATCTACGTGCAAACAACAGCTTTAAACCTTTTCTTAGACAGCGGCATGCACTGAAGCAGAAACTCCAATGGAAGTAGAGGAGAACGAATGGCCTAACCTTTGCATTCATCCAGCATTTCAAACGGTCAGGTAAAGCAACGATTGACATTCAGTATCAATATTATCAAATCGATTTAATTTTTTTTTACTTATTACACACAAAATAAATAAAATCCCTTATTTTCAGAACTGCGTGTCTCATATTTTACAAGATATTTGAAAAATTCACTGCTTGGGTCAAAAAGAGTCATTCCACGAACGGATGATAGTTAGACAAATCCATTGAAATAAAAAGAGTTATAAAGGATCGCTGGAGATTGTTCACACCTCGTAGTCTTGGTAACATTTTCCATCCCCCAAGCCACACCAAATTGAATGCAAAACCCAAGACCTCAGACTTTAATGACCAAATTGCACCTTCACATAAATGCAACAAAACAAAAGCAAACATTCCAGAGATAACCCTAACGGTGTAAAAAGCACCCACCAACCTCAAAAATCAACTTGAATGAAGAATATCTGCTGAATCTCTCCATCCACAACTGCGAAAAACCAAACCAGGTGGAGTCAATGATAAATTTATCTCCTGCTCATAGTTTAAAGGTTAATTGCTAAATAAATACCATCACCACGAAGTTACCAGCGATAACCTTTCAACTCAATTTTACCAACGCCAAGCATCTGTCTGCCAATCAATACAGAAGCAATTATCCTCAACGAAGTGTGTCCAATCGCATAACTAACCATAAAAACATAAACCGAATGCATATTCTAATCGTAAAAAAAAAACTACACAGCAACTAAAATGAAAGGTTAAAGCTTCCTCCAAGGCCAATGGGCTCTGTGATATGCGAGCGAGTAAAAAGAGGAGGTGAGGATTTGCTGAATTACTTTGCTTTGAAGTTTTTTTTAAGGTGTGCGTGTTGCAGAAATGCATCCCTTCCTGGCAGACAGGACATTTTTCATGCCCTTCGTGTAGTAACAAGATTTTTTTTTTTTTGAAAGGATGCAACTCACCTGTCAGATGATTCCGAAGAATCATAACGATCCGAACAGCGTTTCTTCTTACTCCTTTCATCTGTATCCTGTTCCACTTTTTCACCTGTCGCTGACTGACGCTTCTTGTTGTTGTTATCCACAATTGAGGTGAATTGTTTTGATGTCGCAACAGATGTTGTCGTTGCTGTTGTTATTCCTCCGGGTAAAATTGGAAAACCAAAACTTTGTTGCTGTTGTTGTTGTTGTTGTTGATATTTAACTTTAACATTCGATTTCTTATTATTACTACAACTACTGACACTATTGCTATTAGCAAACTTATTCTGATTTGAAAGCACCATTGGTGGTGGAGCACAAATAATTGGAGCACTTTTCGTTTTCATTTGCACCGATGATGATGCCGATGGTGTTGTTATTGCCGGTGAAAGAGACAATGATGACGATGATGATGACAACACTGATGTTTTACTACACTTTCCACCATTTTTTATCATTTTCATTGAAACTTCATTTGTATCGAATTTTTTCACTCTACTTTGCACCATCGTGAGATTTGGAGACGATAACGACAACGACGACGACGAACAAGAATACGGAGACGACGATAACGATGGCGTTGAGAACATATCAAAATTGCCCGCACTCACGTTACTATTATTTGGCAGCACCATTGTTATAGATGCCATTGACGATAACGGTGATGATGACGATGCCGGTGATGATGATGATGATGATAAGGAGGAAGATGATGATAAAGTTAATGATGATAATGATGGCGGTGGTGGTGTTGGTGTTAAGGAAACACCATCGAGAATTTGCATTGGTTTTTCACATTTCGATGCCATAGATGTTGGCAGCAGCAGCGGCGGTGGCGTCGGCGGCGGAGGAGGCGGGGGTGGGAATGGAGAAAAACCGGAAGCGCGATTCTTTCCACAAACACTACTACTACTACTAATTGTAGTATTATTGGTAACAAACGAAGTAGCAGCACTTATTTCACTACCGAACATCATGATTGTTTTTTTGTTGCATTCAAATTGTGCCAGAGGTAAACTTATCGATTTTTCGCATTTTGTACTTTCAGTTGATGCTGGTGATGCTATAATTGCAACAGCAGATGTGTCTGCCGACAACGACGACGATACGGAAGCTGCTGTTGTCACTTTAATCACCGAATGAGAATTTTTATCGATTTGAGTTTGCGTTTGGGAGCGATTTGCACGATTTGCCATGTAATTATTATTGCTACTGCTTTGTTTTAATTTATCAAAGTCGGATAGTACCGGCATTCCGGTGGCAGCCTCGTCATCTGCCATCTTGAAGATGTCAGTTTGTGTTTGTCGTGGACGCGGTCAGCCGTTTGAATTGTTTCTTTTCTTTTTTATCAAATCAATTTTTTTTTTCGTTTTATCGTGTACAAATTTTTACCGTCGCTTCATTTGTCGCCGGGTTTTTTAAGCGATTTAGCACCATCTAACGAACTGTCACTGGGATGCGTAAGTTCTTAAATTAAATGTCAAAAAGTAAAATTAAGAACCCGCTCGTGTTGTTTTCTTTTCTTCGTTCTTTCTTTCTGTGTTGAGAAGAGAGAAACAAATTTACAAAAAAATATAAAAAAAATCAAAACAAAGATCGTTAACCGAAACCGAGCGTGTGCGAATGCGTCCAGCAGAAGAGGAACGCTCAGCGAAGAATGAAGTGCATGCACAATGCGCGACGGTGATGGTGGTGCAATGGTGAGTACGCGCGAGCGGAACACCAGTCGTCGTGAGCTTTTTTTCCTTAAAACACACACTCTCTCTCTCTCTATGATTTTCTTTTTGTTCTCATTATTCTCTTAGCGCGTGTGAGGACAATTAACATTTCTTTTTTTTTTTGTTTTTGTGTGTTCAGCTTCCAAGTTGTGATCCACGAATTTATTGCATTTCTATTGTGTGCATACCTTTGGGGTTTATGTCGTCATTTTACATGCGGTTGTATCGTTATTTGCATAAAATGGCACTGAACTCTTGTGTGGGTATGCTTTATGCTTTTTTTTTGTTGTTGTGTTCAGTTGAAGAACGTGCATGAAATGGGGGGAAATACACACACACACGCAAAGCTCACTCACTCACACAAACACATCCGCGAGAGAGCACACCGGATTTTTTTTTTTTTGCGACACAAGCACACGGCGGCACACACACGCACACGCGATTCGCTGTCAGTGAATCAAAAGTCCATTTTACATGTCAAAATCGCGATGTTGGTCCCAGCGGGAGGAATTGGAATTGAATTTTTTTCTTTTTCTTTTTATTTAAATTATTGCTTTAACCTTTTCTTATTTTCACGTAAGAGAACCCTCACTCGAAATGCATTTTTCACTCAAATTCACTGTCAGGTTGGGTTTGGAGGGAGGGCAAGCACTTAGGCCAGTAGATCCATGGCACACTGTTGTTCGAAGAATTGCCCCGAAATATTGAGAAGGGCTCGCCAACGACGACGGCGGCGGAAGCAAGGAATGCGTGTGGCGGCGGTGGCGTGGACGAAACGTCAGACCGCAGACATTCCGACGGTGGTAGAGGGCTTAGAAACTTGTGTATGATATTTTCTTTTGCACACGGTTCATTTGTGATTCTTTGTCATGAATTTCCGGATTTTCTAAGCAGCTAACCAACAAAAAAAAAAAAACAACAGACGTATATGTATCAAAACACAACAGCGACCGCTCCACTCTCGACGAAATGAGACGACGCACTGGTGTGTTTGTGGCGGCTGTAGGGAGCTTGAGCGCGCCGTGTTGTACAACTACAAGTTCTTTTTGGATAGAATTTGTGTGAATTGTGAATCCAAGTTTTGTGTTTTTTTTTTTGCTGGCTGCTTGGCGGTGGAACACGTTCTGATTGGAAGTATGTTTGTGTGATGACAATTGTTCTTTTCTTATTTGAATTCCAATTGAGATAGGCCTGGTCTGGTTGGGAGTGCGAAGAGGATGGCTGGATGTCAGTGAAATGTGTAAGCGAGCAGGCTGTTGAGGCCATTCGGGCTGTGGATTGTGTTCTGTGGTTGTGGAAGATGCTGTTGTAGTTTGAACGCCACGTGTAGATGGCCGAGCGAAAAATGTTTTGTATTGGGTTGTTGTCTAAAGTTGTGTGTAAGCCCATCAAAACTAAGGCATGCACCTGAAATATTCGGCACACTTGATGGTTCATAGATCGAAGAAGGTACGTGTCTTAACTTAGTCTGTTTATGGTTGTTTTGAATACAGTTGGTTGGTTTTTTTTTTTGGATTTTTCGTTACAACTAACTCTGATCTAAATCATTCCCTAGCTTTGATTTCTAGGCGAAGCGAGGAAGAGCTCACAAGTCTTTTGAGAGCCTAACTTATACAACATGGGCCAAATACAAGTTTTTTTTTAATGCAATCAAATGAACAAAATTTTGTTTTGTCCATTTTCGTTAACACAATGTCGTTCAAGTGGTACCTGGTTTGCCTTCGCAGTAGCGCATTCTCTCACTCCAATTTTTTAAGACCTTGTTCATGGTTTTGGGTTGTTGCTTAGCCTGTTGGCATAGCTTCGATTCTCGAAAGACCAATTGTGGGCTGTGTTTCATGACGCGCCATCCTGCATGAAAAAGGGGCCGTTCAAATCCCTGTTATCAATTTTAGTTATAAAAGTCAGTTAACATGGCTTTCAACACCCACCGTTGAAACGTTGTTCTCAACCTCATTTCCGAAGAAAAATGGTCCAATGAAGACATCACTTCACAATACGTACCAAATTGTCACTCTCTGTGGATGCATTCGATTCTCGACAATCACGTGTGAATTTTCCGAACCCCAGATGGAGCAATTTTGTTTGTTAACGTATCGGCCGAGATAAAAATGAGCCTCATCAGAAAAGATGATTTTACGTCCAAAATCGTTTTTCAATTCAAGCTGTTAAGGGTGCCGGATGACTGGTTAAAAGGCATCTTTTGCTCCATACATAAGAATGGATGTATCACAGACTACAGCACTTACAACAATTAATCAGATATTCACTCTTAGACAGGCCATGGAAAAATGTCTTAAGTTTAGCATCACAACCTGTTGAGAGACTTTAAACCGCCTACGAGAGCATAGCCAGAGAAGAACTGTATAAAGTATTAGAGAAAACGGCATCCCAAACAAGTTAATAAGGCTATGTAAGCTGACCGTGGCCAACATTTCAAGCTAAGCTTAGATAGCCGGATTGCTGTCCAAACCCGTCAAGATCTTAAAGGGACTGCGACAAGTGGATGAGCTGGCCTGTCTCCTCTTTAAGCAACTTGGTGTTGGAGAAACTAATCCGGGACACTAATATGTACATTAAGAAGGGAGACAAACGTTAAAAACTCCACTCTACTCTACGCTGCACAAGACACTCGTTTTACCAGTACAGTCGAATCGCGATAATTTGTACCCAACGTCAATACGTATTCTATGTTCAACCAAATTTTTGACCACTATTTGTTCTAGACTATACCACTCAAGGCTGGTTGTTGGAGAGGTGGGTACCAGAACAAAATTCAATCATTATTAGTCCTACAGAAGTATGTTATCCGTAAAATTTGCCGTAAACATAGTAGATACCCTAGTTACCCTCTGTTCTGTGAATTAAAAATTCTTTCTGTTAATCACTTGTATTGTTTTAAGGTCTTAAAAACATTCTTCATGAGATCCGGTAATCGTAATGTACGTATCATATCTAGTCATAATTTACGTGGAAACTCTTCAAAATGTTTTGCAGGCACCTCACTTTCGTACCACTGCCTTCCGCAATTTTTATTCTGTGATGTGCTTTCGTTTTTTTTGCCAGAACATATCAGAACTGCACAACCCTCAACTAACTAACTACCGTAGACAATTTTGTTGCTTTGTAGTAGCCTTAAACACCATACTTTTTTGCTTATACAGTTCTATGATATAAGTACATATCATGATACAAATATAGAAGGTAATATATTGCGCATGTGTGAATAAAAAAAACTGAAATTAAAATGGCTGAAAACGTGACCGAAACATTTGTCACACTAATTGTCACACGTTTTTTTACGTTTACTTGTGTATTTAGAAGTACAGTGACAGTTAAAATTAAACGTTTTCTGTCTAATGGGGTCACGAAGGACGCCATTTTGAAGCATGCACAGAACAGAATCAACATATTTGCGCTGAGTATATTACCTTCTATATTTGTATCATGAATACATATGTACTTAAGGTGTAATTACATATATGTGAATTGAGCGCTTAGTTTCAATAAAGCTCAACAATATGCATTAGATATGCAAAAATAATATGAAATGTAAAAGCCCCGTTAAGTCGTATTTTTATGTTTTCCACCTCGTTGAATCGAAATCTCGATAATTCGTAACCTGTGGTAATTCATAAAAAATGCTGTTGCCTTGCCATTTTGAATAATCGGGATTCGACTGTACTCATATATGGTTTCGAGACTTGGACGACTTGGGCAAGGGCACCCTTACCTCTTAACCGCTTTCGAGGCTTACGGAAAATAGTTGGCCATATACGTGAAGAAGAACAATTCCGCAGACGGTACAATTATACAGACGGTACATTGTATGAAATCTACCTCGAACAGATATCATAACTAATATGTATATAAAGCTCATTAAATTCCAGTGGGTCGGGCACCTAGCTTGTATGAGTGAAGAGGATATTGCTCATAGGTTTAAGTGTTATCCTGGGATAGGTTTAAGTGTTAGCTGCGGTTGTTGCGCTGATGATGATGATGATGGAGTAAGTCCAAACTGCGATGCCTTGTGCACCTTCAGTTGCTCCAATTCGGCCTAGTAATTTCGTCCCAGATGTTTGCACAGAATTCTCCCCAGGCTAGTGTGTAAAATGTTGAGCTATTAAGATCGATGACGAGTTGATGTTAATCGATTGAGTTTCACACTCTCGGCTGCAGCCGCCTCTCGTTTTCATTCTCGTCTGTATGGACCAAACGACAACGGGGACAATATGCAGGTCAGTTCACGTTGTGCACTAGCATGCCAGTCTTATGAACTTTTTGTGCAAACTTGCATACAGCAGGCGCAGCGCAAAACGACTCTCTTCGTTACGTAAATGTATGATACTGACTTTCTGCTAAGATCTCAGGCGGAAAACAACATCAACACAACAACAACAACAACAACAAACGACAGTTAGTGTCAAAATAACCTCATCATCATCATCTGGTCGCATATTCCACTAAAGGGCTCGACTCTAACTCATCACGAAGCGTAACCAGGCGAGATTTTGGACTTAGCCCAGCCATCTCATCCTGAGTCTGCCGAGCGATCGCCTTCCTGATGAGATCGCATTCAAAGCACACCTCAGAGGTCGTAATAGGGGCACTCTTGCCACATGACCAAACCTATGATTTAAAAAGAAACTTTTCAGACTTAGTAACAATTAATCGCTTCGGATCCGGTTCTATTCTTGATCCGAGGAACGCATCTGAAAGTTTTCAGCGCGATCGTAGGTTGATTCTACAAAAATTCATTTTTTTGGTATTCGCTTTCAAAAATTCAAACTAAATAAGAGTAAGGCCAAACAATCTACACTTCATAGGTTAAGAATAACATTACCGGATGCTCATATTTCAACAAAATAACTCCCCAAAACATACGGCTTAGAACACTCGACGCAAATTCTTTATAATGAGTCATTAACTTTTCTGACCATTGCATTCTTTAACAATCCCATAGAGCGAAGATGTCAAAAAAGTTTGAAAGAACCTTAAATTGTAGAAAGTTATTGGCAGAACTTATAAGCCTTGGTACTCTATGTCGGTTGAGAAAGAAATAATGACCTTTATTTCTGCCAGAAAGTCATTATTTCTGGTTGAGAGCTCCCGGCGCTAAATTAGTTCGCTGTGCTGATTGAATCAAAAGGATTGTTTTGCTGCTTTACATATTAGACAGTTTCTAATTAGGTGTGTCACCAATTGACACCGATTTAATTTCAATAAATTAACGAATTAATGTTGATGCCTAAACAACTAACACCAGAGCTTCCCATAACCTCACATTGTTGAATAAACTGGAAAAAAAAGGTTCCAAATTGAAAGAATCATATTTTGGTTTTACTTTGTTTTTATAAATAAATGCCACTTTATTGCTGCCTTTGTGTAAATATATATAAGACTATGACTACACACACTTATGTACACTATGTACAGTTTTGTTATACAAATTATTTTAATGTAAAAAAAAGCTTTAAGAATACTGTCAATAATTGTGCAAGTAAATTGAACTAAGTGCATCGGTATACGTCTACTAATCAAGATATAAATTAAATTTAATATAAAAAATAAATAAATTTGGTGGACAAAAAATTCTCTCATAACGTGGAAGACTGTAAATATGAAAAAAAGAGGAAATCGGCGGAGGACTTGGGAGCCCGTCCCACTGTGTTACGTCCACACCGATGTTGGTACCATTCCTTCTTTGCTCGTACCAGGCGGCAGTAGATTTTCTTGTGACAAAAATTCCATTGGTAGATTCACAAGGAAGCCCTAAAAAAGAAAATCAACCAGAATGAAAAAAAGAGAGACTGCGAAAAAGTCAGCTCGAACCTGAATCTTTTTTACTGTCTTCATTGCCATCTCAGGATCTGTTTTGCAGAGCGGCGGCTGTTCGTTGTACTTCTTCAAGCTGGCGAATGTTTTAACAAAATCAGTTGGAACACACTTGAAAACTTCGTCGTAGATCTCGGTATTTCTCGTTGATATTCGACGCCACATTCCATTCCAGAACTGATCTACCACCGGGTCGGTTACGTCAATTGGCATCCGATCAGGATCTGGCTCAAGAAGTCCTAAAAAAGGGAAGAGACTTTAACTAAGATGGTCGATGTGATTGCTGAGATACACATACCAAGGTGCTCTTTGAAGAGGTACTTTCGGAGTCGTCCAGCGAAAATGCCACTCGGGAATTTATTTCCATTCATACGTCCATCCTCGAATTCTTGATCCTACAACCGAGAATGGTTACTTAAGCAAAGGGATTCAAGTTGATTACACTCACTGTCAAAATGGCAGCAATCTCGGAATCTCTCTTCCCAATCAACGATCGGTCGTTTATATTCGCTGATCCGCAAATGACTATCCTGTCGTCAGCTATAAGCAGTTTCGAGTGAACGTAAATCAGTTCGGTGATGGGGATATTGTTGAGGTGGGAATGGTTGCGAAGACTGTGGAATGAAATGTATTCCTGGTGATTTTCAATGCCGACTTCCTTCAGCCGAGCGAGGATTGATGATCGTCCTCTGAAAAAAAAAAACTTTTAATTTAGAAAGTTCTTTTAAATGGTTATGTAGATTCCAACCTTGAAATAGATGCATAGTTCCAGTGAGTTATCGCCCTGACAGCGTTTCCAGTGTTCCCACCAACGTCACCCTCGAAACCCGGCAGAAGCGGCATCACCACGAACACTCGGAAGGTTTTCCTCTCCCTTAAAAGAAAACACACAGTTGGATAAGTTCAATAAGTCAGGTAACTGAGTCTCTACTTACTTGTGGGCTCGTACAATTCTCTTGAACAACGTCTCGCCAATTTGATTACGAACATTGCCATAGGACCCAGATCCGCCAACACCCAGTTGCATGGTGATGAAGAACTGATTTTCAATGTAAATGTAGTGCTGTGCTTTTGTGATGGTCTGAATGTAGGCGTCGTGGATGCTCTGCTCGACTAGATCAGGTTCAATGAAGCCGCAACTCCACGAGGAGACACTACGCAGGAGTTGACAGGATACACGGTTCAGTTTGGATTTGATTATATTTGGATTCAGCTTTATGTTTGAGTAGCTCATCGGCATGAGGTTGGGAAAGGACTGAAAAGGGAGTAAGACTCGAATTATAGAAAAATATTTGTTTTGTCACAATCATCGACAACCCTACCGTGTTGTCACGCATCTTCTCCAGCTTTGTTGCATTCCACCGCTGGATAAAATGCCTGGCGACATCTCGCGCCGAACTGGCCACAACCATGATTCCCACATCGTGCCAAGGCATCCGAGGCGTTGTCGTCCTATCAACCAGGTCCACGAAAGGCGCATCCAGATTCACAAAATCTTTCATAATAAAGTTCGAGTAATCCTTTCCGAACCAAAACTTTGCGTTGCCATAGTAGTCGGCGAGTATTTGCGTTTGAAACGGCGTCGGATCCTCAAGTCCACCTTTCCTACCCTCGTTCAACTCCTCCTGCGAGAAGAACATATTCTTTGCATTCGGATCTGGAGATTTGGAGCCATCTGGCAGTTTCTCTCCGCCCTCGGTTAGAGTCAGACGATTCACAAACTCCTTGCCCTTTTTCATTGCGTTATCTTTTAGTTTTTCAAGCATATTCTTTCGCTCCATCTCTGGAGTGTTGAGTTTCAGCGATTCCTCGACTGGATCTCCAGACTGACGGTACTCGGGTATAACCAATTTGTCTCCTGGATCCAGGACTCGGAGAACAACTTCCTTCTCGTGCTCTTGCATGTCGATGTTGACGTTCTTAGAAGACTTCCTCGATCCAAAGGCTGAGTCATCGTCGTTGAAGAACGACTTCTTTGGGAGACTCCCCGACACGCTGGACGTTGATATGCTTCCCAAGTCGGTGAGACGGTGTCGGAAATCGTCCCATCGACCGTAGCACAGATCGATGCCACCGAGAAAGGCGTACGTTTGATCAACCACGACGATTTTTTCGTGATGCGCCCAAAAGAAAACACCAACTCGCGCATGATCTGGATGTCGCATAACCTGTGGTGAAAGATGAATGAATGAATGTATGTACTTGGAATGACTTATTCGGAAGTGACCGAGAGGACTGACCTTTATGTTCTCGTGCGTATTCACCAGCCTTTGCTTGCTGTAGTAACTATTAATACCCAGTGCCATCTGAACTTCTTTGTAGAGCATCACGAAGATTTTCACGCCTTGGCTCTGAAAAAGAAATGGAGATGTTTAACCCTTTCGAGCCGGAAAACTTTTAAAATAAAACACAATATGGACAAATGCATGTGATCTTTTTGTTTTGACTGAGATTGACTTGAATAAAGCGATTGATTGAATCCCACAGAAGTCAATTTAACAAGTGAAACTTAAAATTTAGTCTTCAAAGCAGAAATGAATCCTACAAAAACTGTTGAATTTCTCGTCATTACTGGTTTCTGTTCCAGAGTCGAAAAGGAGAGAAAGGCCTAGTCTCTCACCTAAAAATGAAGTGATTGCCGATAGAAAGCGACTGATTTAAAGGGTAGGCAGTCTAGTGGTTTCTTTTTAAATCATAGGTTATTGTGGCACTGCCAGTTATTTGCCGCTCGAATTTTATGGTAGAGGTCAGTATTATGCTTCCGCAAAGCGAAATAAGTCGCTTAAGGTTTAAACAACGTTGAGAAATATTGGAAATGTATTTCTAAAATGAGTGCTGTAAATGCCAAACAGTGCATTTCTTAAAAGAAATCGTGTTATCAGTTTTGGCGATGTCAATTGTCAGTCTCGGAGCTGCGACTTGACCCCTTTGCACTTTCAATAAGGTCTTGGAAGATTAGAGTAACAGACTGCAATACCGCGAAGCCAGCTGGGGCAGCCACTTGAGCGATGTTATGTAATATAATTAATGGGAATGTTTACTCTTAATAATAAAGCGATAATACATGGAAAAAGTTTAGTTTTGTTCATTTTATAGCATTTTTAAAAAGAAACTTGTGTTTGGCCCACACCTTAGATGATTGAAAGCAGTGGAAAACACCTATGATCTCTTAAGATCTATTAAGGATGGAAGTCAGCTCAGGCTAAATAACGAAACAAATAAGACACATATTCGGATGACATAGAGAACCATCAAAGCACCATTTGTTGTCAATAAATGCAGAGCTGCGAACGTGTAAATATTTAAATACATTACGTACATTGGGCAGCTTTTTTCGTGAATATTTAAATACATCTGGAATCTGGAGCTCTAGCCCGACTTTTTTTTGCTTACCGCTTTTCGATGAAGAATTTTATCCAACCGCCAGTAGTCTCCATCGATTGCTGGACGCTTCATGTAAATCTCCGGACTCAGCCACCAATCTGCTATGTATATCTCAGAAGTAGCTCCCTCCAACGCGTCTGCCACTGCACTCATGTAACTGGATCCATCCACAAACCAACTCGCCTGAGCTGCGTTGCGAACGGGTGCGTAAGACATATGCAAATTTGGATACGTAAAGTCTCTCGCTAAATAAGAAAGCACAAATATTTCGATTACAATATGAATGTTATTGAACTTGATTAGATTCAATTACTCCATACCGTAGTTGTTAGCAGTCTGCTTGAGAAAAGTCATCCATTCCTTGGCCTTTCGTCTGGTCCAGCATTTTAAAACAATATGTCGGTTATTTGTTAAGATTTGTAAACCCTTTCGCATACCCGTTTGATAAATGCCAGTTGAAACGTCGAATCCTTGGTCAAATAATATCACAGCTCTGTTGAAGGAAGAAGGATGGGTTAAATGAGTCTTTTGGGACTTGTTTTTGTCGTATACCTTATTTCGCCATCAGTAGGTCGAATGTAACCAAAACATGTTTCTTTGACAAAAAACCACCGATTCCTCCATTTGCCACAGAGAACGTCTGAGCAAAAATAATTGCAACGCACACAGCACTTGTGCTGGAAACATCCAAAGCAATTGCAGCCAGCTTGTCCCGGACGTGTGGATCCTGTTCGCTTGAGTATGGCGCCTTCTTTTCCTTTAATTCCGGCTCCAGATACAAAGGAAACATTAGACACTTCTACGTAGTTGAGCTGGAAAAGAAAAAAGGGATGAAGAGGATTACTTGGATATGACTAAGTCCGAACAAGATGAAGCTGAATTATTTTAAAAAATTCTACCGAAGACTTTAGGAACGACCGTAAGCTAGTAAAACTGCTATACAGACTTGGGTTTTTAGGAAAATTTGTTCGATAGAAAGAAGCTAAGTGTAATTTACTGTCTACGGATTACAATTGTAGCAACACAAAAAACACTACTAAATAAAAGTAAAGCAATTCTATAGAGCAGTGTTAATCATCATTCTTGGGTCAAGGTCTCCGACAAGGCTCGTAAGAGAATCACGTCGTGCCGCGACACTTGCCTTCACTGGATTATTTTCTGTGGAGCCACCTCAAGTCCTTCGAGTAAACTAATAAGCCGACCACTTTTGACGAGTTGAAGACCAAAATTTTTGGAATAAAGTCGCACATATCCCCCCAATCATTAAAAATAAGACCAACTGCTTAACGTACTGTCAGGGCAGTCTAGGCGCCATCTGAATGATGCTCTTTACCTTATACTCTCCGTGTCATAACTACATAGACATCCTTAAAAATTCAGTTACCGTTGCTAAGCCGGATTCAACGTCTATGATTTGTTTTTAGAATTTAAGACCAATTTTTTGGGCTTGCATGTTCCAGGAATTTATAAAATTTGTCAACATGAAATAAAATATAAATATCAGTGTTCCATAACTATATAATAAGAAAAAAAAAAAAGACTTGTAATCGGCTTTTTACCAAACCAACCATTAGAGACACTGGCCCTCTTGGCGTTTGTTGACCAATTGTTTAAAAAAGAAGAGTACTCTCTTCTAAGATCTAAAGATCTAAAAAGCGAACCTTTCAACAGTGGCTTAACTGTAGCTCCTCAGGTGTTTGAATTAAATTTAAGAACTTGGGGAGGGTGCTACTACTGCGACTTAAAAGGACGCGGAAAGAACTATCGTTAAACCACGCTTAAAATGCTCGTTTTCATTGAGCTAAATACTCGAAGTGCCTCCAAACAAAACTGCGACCTCTACAGCACGTAATAAAAATTAAATTTATTTGATTGGCCTCCTTTGCAGATAACCTTTTTTTGTGAATTGACATAAAATTCAAATACTCACCGTCTCATGATGACATCGGTACAAGCTTATGTTTAGTAAATTGTATAAGTATTCCTCTAATTGCTTTACTCTAGTTGGCATTGATTCCACTGTGACTAAGGACTCCGGACGGTTTGGAAATCTAGGCAGTTTTCGTTTTTTCTTAATACTCCTTGCGACAGTGTTGGCCGATCCCATTGAGTGTGCCAGTGGGCCACCGCTTATGGTTGCCACTGTAGTAGTATTGTTAAAATTACTATTTGGTTGATGCTCATCCATTTGTATGGCGACATTTTTGATCGTCGCTCGTTTTTCCTTATGACTTCGCATTGGAAAGGGAAAATTCAACGACGCTCGGAATACCCTGAGTTGTTGATGAAGACTGCTGAAGTGCTTGTAGCGCTTTTTAATTGTCCACGTAAACGGTCCATGTGTCAGTTCAATAGTGTATCTAAAAGAGAAGAGAATGTATTCATATTTTGATTTCTTTCATTGGTCACTTACAAATTCGGATTTAGCAAATGCGTCGTTACACTTCGATCGATGTCGATGATCCGCACTTGAATTTCCACCCCCGGGATAAACACTTTCCTTTGAAATGAATTGAACTTGACACTGGGGCTATACAATGCGGTGAAAGGAATCTCCGATATTGTATTCGGACTATCAGGCTCCTCATCATCGGTTTCCTTACGTTCGACTAGAACTGGCTTATCTCCAACGCTAGACAGAATTGTGACGGAGTCAGGAAACGCAAGAGTCTCATCGTATTCGGAATCAATCATAGAGAATTGGAATTCCGGGACACAACGCGAGTTCTTTGCTTCCTCATCGTCCTCGTCATCATTATCCTCGACTTCATCGAATTTGGTTTCATTGTACGATTGGAATTGAACTTCGGTTCCATCATCATCAACCATGGCTGGATTTGACGTACCGCTGTTGATGTGGTAGCCGTAATCTGTTAAAAAATTATATACGAGCTCAATTTAGTTACTTGCACTGCTGTCTGAAATATAGACAATATCTAAAATATAAATGCCGCCGATTTGTAGTTGCGACAGTTGTCTGCATTAGGTTCTGATTTTTGTTAATTTCTTTTTTTTTTTTTTTTTCAATAAACATCGTTTAATGACAACGTTCACTTGAGTTAAGTGCTTTCTTATCAAAAAGTTCTTTCTCTTCAGTTAAAAAAAACATTTATCAACTTCAGACTTATCTTGATATTGTAATAAATTGATTAGACTTTTCATTTTTCATTTGGTGAATGCCGATGCTTAGTGTCGGCTGTTTTAGGTGGGGTCTTAAAATTTATATCAAAAAGAATTAAAAAATGTGAATTTCTCCGAATTTCTTGAGGTAGTCAACAATGCATAACGTACATGTATCTGCGCAGTTTGCTAAGCTCCCTTGCAGGACTCTTGCAGTGAAAATAAGTTGTTTCAATTGCAGGCCAGAAAGTAAACTCCTTAAAATCTTTTAGTCGTATTCTTAAATAGTC
The DNA here is from genome assembly GCA_905187475.1 of Syritta pipiens. NCBI lineage: Eukaryota > Metazoa > Arthropoda > Insecta > Diptera > Syrphidae > Syritta > Syritta pipiens. The sequence continues at coordinate 71,679,413 of LR994571.1, forward strand.
TCTTTAGTCACAAATGGTGTGGAAAGAAATAATTTTAATAAAAAAGCCAAACAACTCTAGCGTATTATTAACTACTCCTAAACTCCAATTTTTGTGGTCATCCTTCCATAGAGAGATGAATTTTTCATTGTTTGCCAATTTTTCATTGTTCGGCATTGATTAAAAACTTGACAAAAATTTGTATCTGGCTACCATTCGGCCACTAGATAACTCCAACGCCGTTTTCAATTGGATCAGCTTTCGCAGTCACGATTGATTGTTTGCATGCTATCTTAATTGGCATTATCTCATGCATTAACATACTAAACAAATAATAAAACCAAATGACTAAAGGATTTTGTATCTATAACATCAGTTTCCAGGTTACAGAAGTTCCTACACTGTGCTAGAGTGATTTACACCGCAAGATAAACTCGCCGCCATTTACGACGTGGCTCACTCTCGTGATTTAATAAAATTATTTCTACGCTGACTAAAGGTCATCGAGAGGTGTTTATGAAGTCATCTTATCTAGAATGTTACAGTTCGATAAGTCCCCATCGATGACGGTGTAAAAGTGAACATAGGCGAGCTTATAAAAGGGTTTCTGTGCAAAGAAGTCGACCGTTTATCGACAAACAACTACGTCAACGATTTTTGTTCTTCTTTCGTCGAAATTTATCGGAAAATGACAAAAGTCCGATGAGCAAAGGAAAAAAGCACAACTGGATCTTTCACATTTACAATCATAAGACATTTTTCTACCTCAAAAAACCATTTGTAGTTAATTTGCTAATTTCGGGGAAAAGAATTTTAACACGAGAACCACTCAAGTTAAAAATCCATCGTAAACCGGCGGTAGAACAAATTGGACTCACTCAAATTCATGCGGTGATTATACGTTTAATGTTCGTCATTATCACTAAAAGAAATAGATAAATATTTTTTTTTGTGTAAAGAAACAAAAATCATTCCGAATTATCTTTACCTTAAGTTAAGTTAGAACTCATGGAAATTTGTTAACCAATTATGATGATGATGATGATCGTCATTTATAAAATTACAATACAATGAGAATTATGAAATTGAAATATATAGGAATCGTTAACTCGATTTATGTCGTGATACGAGATGTATTTCTATCCACATGCATGTCTGCAAGCGAGATTTCTATAGCTTGCAGCTGAAGGCTTTCTAGAACTGGTTTTTGAAGCCAAATGCCCAGTTAAAAGAACATGATTATCGATTTGATATTGATTGATGATTTAGGATGAGCTTTATGGTGGTTCGACAGTACATATTAGGTGTACAACTTTGCCTCCGCCGTTTTGCAATAGATGGCTGTAGCGGTAAGTCGTAGTAGTGGTAATCGAAACAAAATAGATCGTAGATGTCATAAAATAATCTTAGGTATTTGTAAACATAACGCCATCGAAATATTAGTCGATTTGTGTCTGCGTCATAAAGTTATTTTAGATTAAACATGTCAGCTTACGAACCAAATTCTCGTTATTTGCCGGAGGTTATAATTTTCTGCTTTAATATGAAGAAATCTGCTGAGGCTCTCAAATACCTATGGTCAGGCCGCTATTAGTGAAAAAAACGTGCCGAGAGTGGTTTCAACGCTTCAAGAACGGTGATTTTGACGTTGAAGACCGGCATGGTGGTGAAGAATTTGAGGCATTACTTGATCAATACTCGTGTCAAAAATAATTACCTTTTTAAATAGAGAGTTCTTGCTTCGGCAGAACATATACTAAAATTGGAACGAAAAAAATAGAGAGTTCAAAGCTTGAAGCTGGATAAAACATCTAACCTTCCATCTAAATTCTTTGCAATACTGATTTACGCACTGTCCATGAATATAACAGGAGATCTTCATAAGTCTGTAGACGCTTTCAATACTTCTTCATATTAACCCAAGGGGAAACTTAAACATAGGGTGTTTAAAGAATTTAACACTTTTTAGAACAACAGACCCCAATCAGTCCAAGAAAATTAGAGAACAAGTAAATATCTTTGAAAATGTATTCGTTACTTTGTGATTGAACTCCACTTTCGGATGCGTAATTCCCTAAACTTTTTAGACTGTTTTGAAACGAATAAGTACATTTCGACGACACCGCTGCACAGTGGTTCGATACATGTTCAAAGGCGGCCAAAATTATTTTGCTGCTTAAGAACATCGAAAAGATGTTGATTATTGATTGATTTCATTTTACAATGTAACATTTCCAAGATAGCACCCGTAAGATATCGAAATGTGATTTTAATAAGCATTAGTTCATATATTTAGATTTATTAGGGACCACTAAGCAAATTATATAATATTACTGCCAAAGAAATATGCCTCATTTACTAATCAAAATAATTTAAGAAAAATCTAACGCAAACTTTTGCACAAGCGATTCTTATTATTGACAAACTCTACTAAACTAAGGCGAAACGTATATTAGAAATACGTAGTATAGTAGAGTAGTAGTTTGCTTAAAAAACAGCAGATTAATCGATTACTTTAGAAGTCATCTTTCGAAATAAACAACAATTTCTTTGGTATTAAATCTTTTTAATCGAATTTGGTTTACTGTAAGAGGTGTTACAACTCAGCTCATTAAAATAAAACCTTATCCGCAAATTTCCACAGACAGGTCAAATTGTTCCTAAAACTAGACAAGACTTTCCGAAGAAGTTAAAACCTTTCTGGTAATATAGGGGAAATACAGTTAAGAGTATAACACAGAATAGAAAATACTCACTTATCAATATAATTTTCAACTTCGGATTCACTGCGCTATAAGAATTACATTTAGACCTGTATTGTCTCAAAAACAGTCAATAACAGAGATCTTACCTTCAACTATTATTTAATCTGCAAGGAAAGGAGACCGTAAGCAGCGGCTCTGACTAGATATACTATTTCTTTTTCTCCTTTTTAATAGCTTTGATATACGAGTATACCCAACATATTTTAATGGTTTTTCGTAAGAATGGATTGCATACATTTTTAGACTGACCTAAGGTAAAACCACTGTGCGCTGGGTAGGTGCAAATAGTTATATTTATGTCGTCCGAGATATACGTATTCTCGAACTTGAACTCCGGAAAAGTACCATTGTTTATTAAATACGTTAATATGAAATAGAGGATCCATGGAAGTTAATGCTCAAAATAAAGTTATCTCAGGATTTTTCGTGAGATAACTTTATTTTGATAACCATAACGTGTGTTTGAAATGGTAACAAATGCCGATGTCGATAATCAAGTACACAAAATTATTAAAAGTCAGGAGATTTAGGAAAACTCAATAAATACACAAAAATGACGGCATGCAGTTCCGGTTCTGAGGGATACACTATAGCTTAATTATCACATCAAAAAAACATTCAGAACTGAAAGTCTTCTACTTTTGCTTTAACAAATCCTTTGTTTCACACCTTTATCTCCTTTAAGAAAAGGAAGTCAAATGCAGAAGATATGTCAAGTGTTCTATTTTAAGCACTTAAAATCAGGGCTTGTTTTCTATCTTAGCTGCACAAAAATGAAATCTAACCAAACATGAGTAATTCTCTCATAGACTTATGATTCATTCTTATCACACTATAGCACGTGGTGCTCTGTAATCGATGGAGTGCTTGAAATCGTACAGGACAGTTTATTGAATTAACCACCCACTTAATTCTGTTTGAATAACATTAAAGCACCCACTCTCAAAAAATTAGCATCACTCCAACATGTTACAATCGTCAGACTAAAAAAAAAAAGAAAAACTTCGCCACAAGTCTTCGTTACTAAAAGCAACCCCAATCGTTGTCATGTGATATCGTTTATCAATTCTAAAACACCTTTTAAAAAAAAGCAAACAGGGAAGTAAATCAAACTAGACTAATGTGACTCCCAGTGATTCATGAAGGTTTTTTGAAAGCTCTCCTCCATTTATCAGCATGCCTGATACCGAATCGCTGGCATTTTACAACCGATATCAGACGGACATGTAAAACAAAAAGTTTCTTTACACCATCAGGTTACAACTAGATATTTGTGGCAGTAAATAATAAAAGTCTAGATAATGCCACGATTTCATTACCACCACTAAATGTATAACAATCAAATAAAATTTATTCACAAAAGGCAATGCCTCACGACATTTATAACATTCAACTGTTGCACTTTACTGAAGGCAATAAAACGTCAAAGCGCTAGTAATCATGACTGATAACAAGTGACAAGGGAAAATATTAATCTATTTATTGCTTGCGAGTGAACAAGTTTGAAAACTTATTTTTAATTCGTGATTTTTCTTTTGAATGAGTTTGGTTTCAGATTTAAAATAATTATACTGACATGCCGCCATCTTTTTGTCTGTGAAATATCCAATCGGCCTGTTATCGATTGATAAGAGTGCTCGAAAGGAATTCTGAAAAGGAAGTTGAGTCTGATGACACATTTGCTATTTTTTTTGTTGATAATTATTATTATCTTAAAACTAAACATTTTTATTTGAGGGTTAATTTGTAAATAAATGAGGTGCCGTGACGCATAGGAGCTTAACTTTTTCATGGTGACTGAATTTTCGAGGTGCTTAAGATCATGGCGTGGGTTCGGTGGAAACTTATAAGAATAGGGAATTGTTTAGATCTTAATTAATCTCTCTAGTTTTAATCTCAAAAACAATTTCTTTTTCAAAACTGATTTTCGTGGTATTTTCTTCAAATTTGAGGAACAAAGATAACGCAGCTTCGGCTATTCCAAAAATCTCCTCGGTTTTCGGATTGGTTTATTAGGTAGGCATAGTTAGGTACGCGTTTGAATAACCGAGTTTGTTACTATACTTTTTCAAAAACGTAGTTGCTGTTTTATTGAAAATATTAATCCTTTCGATTGAAAGTGAGGAATGTTCTATTATTATAACTAGTTTCGTAATAGCTACATTTTTAATGTTTCCGTCTATCGTTTCAGTCCGTCTATTATTATTCCCTAGTCCTTGAATAATTTATTTGTCTTATGCGCAAAAATTTTAAAGCTTGAGCATTTTTTTTTACAAATAACTGTCTCAAATTCAGAACATTGAGGTCTCATAACTTTTTGTTTTGTTCTACTTTTTTTACATTGTGTAGACAAAATGTGGCTATTTTAAATCTACGTTTTTTGTGTGATAAAATACAGTCACTCACACAATTTATGGAATGTACTTACACGTTGCAGCTTTCGTCATTTAAAAATGTAAATCGTTTGACCATATTTATGTATAATACATTTTCTGTTTGGTCTTGATGCTGGCAAAAAGAAAAACCAAATAGAATTTAATTGAGTAATCGAGCGCATTCTATCAGTTTTGTGAGTTTAAATACTACACTGAAAATACTATGGCCTCCTTTTGCAGTTAAATAAATTTTATTTGAATTGACATTGTGTAGATTAGCTTTTGGCATTTCCAGTAATAATTTTTGGCAACTTAGACTTCACATTATCCCTTATTTCATGCAGCCTGGCAGGCTGTTCCGAAGATCCAATCCTGCGTTTAATGGCCGCCCAAATGTTCCCCGAGTAAGTCTCCCTGAATGTTTCGGGACATTATTTTATTGAGAACTAATGCCGGAAAGCTCTTTTATCCATTTTCTAAGCTACAAGACAGGGCTTTCTTACAATATTAGCCTTAAAGGTTGTGATAATACTCGTCTTTATACTTTGTCATACACATCTTTAATAAAAGTAAAACAAATAATCAAAAAAACGTTTGTATTCATTGAATAAACTTTGAGATTATGACTTCATTTGATATCAAAAAGACTGTTTCTCCAATCACGCTACAGCATTCAATTGGAATGCATTAAAAAATGCAAAAACTGTGAGTGATTATAAAGAATACATCGAGTCTAGATGTGGAATTTAACTCAATGAATGCAATCTTTTTGTTTATGATTAAATTCACAATGATTGTATTCTTTTACAACTTTGTCGCAGTTAGTGTTAGCCTAGACTGTTAGCTTTTGGTAATAAAGCATAGATATGTGCTGTCCTTTTAGCCCTAAAAAAAGTCATAATGCCTTTAAAGTGTTAACTCTGAACCTTGTCGGTCTCATTAAAGTTCACAAAGCTTTTCTTTTATGCTGTAGAGCAATCTATGTTTGACTTTGTAACTGAAAACTTTACTTTTTAGTTTAAAAATGCGCTCAGAGTTGGGGATCTCAGGTTTGTCAGCTGAGTATTTTAGTTTTATAGTTTGTCCTGTAAAAAGCTACAGTAGAAAAGTTTTTTGTGTTTTTCATTGGCAAATTTTAAATTTGCACTTCCAGACGACATTATAAATAAACGCACTTGCCTAGTTGTGTGGGCCCAAGATTATTTATTACCCAAAACGAAAAATATATATTAATGACATTTTTTTGTTGTTTATAAAATAGTTCAAAAAACATTAAGCAACAAAAGAGATCCTACGCCTTGACCTACGACTTCTTGACCTTCGACGACTTCTTGACCTCCGGCGACGGGACCCCGAACGTCGCCTAGATGAACACATTCTTCGTCCTGGTGGGTTTTGGTCTTCACTATCGTACTCGTTATCTGACAAGTGATCAGCAGCATAGTATCTTCGATTTGCATATTGTACAAAACCATGCCTTACTCCTCCGTAGAGCGTTTCTTTTACGACTTCATGAACTTGATCTTTTGTTTTCTGTAAAACATTTGTTTTTATTTTCGAATGGAATGGAAATAAAAATATCCATAAATACCCCGCAGGTCTTGGCGATTACTGACACAATAGTTTGTAAAGTTGCTGGTTTCTCTAACGTTTCAAGTGCATCCAATATGAATTGACCATTTAAATTTTTCATTTTTTTGTAATTTTTTTTTTGTTTAGGATTTTATTTAAACTGTCACTTAAGAATTTTTCTTATTAAATTTTGACGAGAAAAATCTAAGAAACTCAATTGAAATTGAAAATTCAAAATAGACTACCAACAGGTGTAAGCATTCAAATTAGCTAAAGTCCTTCGGAGGAATACCCGTGATTACGATTGCTTATTCAGATGCTGGCGTCTTGCCGTTGCAACGGCTGGGCTAAAACTTTAGGTGGAGACTCAAGAAAATTTATATTTCTACACATTGTTGTTGAAAACTTATTAGAAGATCAGCAGCCATTCCATCTCATTCAAATCTATTCGTTGAATTTTCGTTTCAAATTTCCAAATAAACAAATTTAAACATACTGTTTAAAAGACACCCGTGACTTGGTGCACTTGATGACCAACTTTATTTCAATCTGATGTACGAGTATGTTTGGATGTAAATCTTCGTCGAGTCATTTAAATAAAAAAACAACTCATTGCAAATTCCATGACAATATGCCAAAAAAGGTGATTCATTTAGCGAACGTTTTTGTTGAAATGTAAATACAATGGTTGATGTTTTAAAGAGTTTGCTTCACGCTGCCTACAGTGGCCAACAAAAAAGGTCACATGTTAAGTAATTGTAAAGATATGAAATTGTGTCAAAATTAAATCAAGTTATTGACCTTGGTATTTCTTTTTAAGTAGTTTGTTAACATTTTCTGATAGCACTTGTAAGTAATTTGTAATGACCATGTTATTACGACATTTTCGACAGCGATGGCTCGTGTGATGGAGAGCCCGAAGTGGTGTCCAGAGTAAATGCACTCCGCTATGGGCCAATCTTGAATCGGAAGTGCAACAAATGTCATAAGTTTAACATTCTGCTATCAGCGGAGCAACTAACTGAAAAATTCTTGGCCAGGAACCCGATGGAGTCGAAAGCGCTTTAAGGAAACTAACAGAGTTATCAATGCCGCAGAATGTTGCAAATTAAAGGCTAATAAAGGCTAATAAGGCAAATTAAAGGCTAAATTTTGCAACAAAGTCTCTCTAAATCATAAGTACCCCCGCCATTTCTATAGACTAAAAAAATTATATACTAGGTGCAAGTACTAAAAAGATCCTCATCTTAGTATCCATTTCAATGAGCTTATAAAATGAAATTAAAAAAAGTTAAGTTCTAGCTCCAAAAATCAACGACCTGGAATCCAGCACATATTGTCACTCCCAATATCGATCATATTTTTTTGTAAAAAAAAAATCTTTACGGTTTAAAACAGGTTACAGGGCTTAAACAGTTGTCCAACCCACGTTTTTTTCATTGCTTTATTAGTTTTCTAGCAGTTAGGAATTTCATTTTCCACTTTCTTTCAATAGTCCGGTTCGCTTCGCTAAAATTTATAAGCCAGAGTGATCAAATTTGTGAGTTTTTTAAAAAAGTATTTGCAAGTATTATTTATTTCTTAAATTGGCTTAAAAACATTTACAAGGTAAGTATCGATAGCTAGTACATCGTCCCCTTTCTGCGATGAGCGCGTATCTACAAAACATCAACTTTTCAGGAATAAAAAAAAAAACGTCCATCTAGCACAATACTGAAACTAGGTCTTTTTCACTTGTATTTTACATTGGTAAATGATCTACAGTTTGCATTTCCGTTTAAATACTAATACCTAATAATACCTAAGTAATAAAGGTTTTTGGTAGATACGAGGTTCTTTCTCATATATCTTTGGAACACTTGAACGGCGGCCTATTGCAACTCCTTTTTTATCTGGTGGAATCCTGTAAGCCAATCACTCTTACAATTGTCTTACTGATTGGAATACGGCGCGTAAAAATTTAATTTGGTAGACATCTGATCACTTATTCGTCTAAGTGTACAAATGTCGATTTTTTGGGGATGCCTACGAAGGCCCCATTTTTATAGCTTTATGTTCTTTACAGAGCAATGGATTGCTTGACAGCCTTAGCTTGTATGACAGAGTGCAATTGTGGGAGGTTCAAACTAGCTTCCAACACGGCAGTTGTAGTCGCTTTCATTATATTTTATAAAGATTGTTAATAATTCTTTTTCCACCGCCAGCCTTTATGGTAGAGCGATTGAGCTGCATTTGTTGCGAATCCAATAGAGTTGTCTAGCTGCTCAGGAGTATGGATATAAATGTGCACATTTATTGTCGAGCTGGGGAACGATAAGCTACAAATCAGTACTTACGAGGTTTTCGTCGAAACTCAATAATATGGATGTAGTTACGAGGAAAAAGAATTAACTTTAAAATATGTACGTTGTTGCCATTAATTTTTACCTACATATTTTGGAAGATGTGCCCAGTATTGTTACACAAAAAACCCAATTTCATGAAAAATGAAGATTCAAGGTTCTTGCAGAAAGGGGACGATATGCCGAATTGTAAAATAAAAAAAAATTGAATGGTTGCCATTTGCCATAGATGGGACAAAAATATAAATCATTGACCCCAGTAAAAAAAAATGCATTGCGGAATGCCTTATGGGGGAGAGTACGAAAAGTTTAACGCCCAAAAATTATGATGAATTCGTTCAAGTGAGATATTTTGGTACAAGTGGTGCAAGTGAGATATTTTAGTACAAAAAACACGCTTTCACGCACTAAAAATCGACAAATAAACTAATCACTTCTTTTAAGTATAATGACTAAATCAAAAAGCGTGGATCATATTCTTATTCTAACATACGCCTAATTTGAAACTAGTGTGAAACATAGTCACTAGCACTGTGACATAACTCCAATTTAGACCCCACACCTGTCATCTGCACAGGAGTCATGGAGGACAATGTTTCGAGGCAGTTAAGTTAATTCAAATAGAGGGAAGTATACCAAAGCCTCGCTTTCATCGTTCCAATTTGCGTCGTTTGGACGCATTTGACGTTATCGTGGTTTCAATGCTGCAGCGGTTTTATTTCAGTTTGCATCATTCACAAAATTACAATATGTTTATGATAATTACGGATTTAAATCGCTAAATCGTTTTGCGTCGTTTCGATCTGAGTCTTGTTTTTCTGATCCAAATTAATGGCACAAAGGGTGGCTTCCGTGTATTAAATTTCAATGATCTCAAATTAAAAATACGCCCATTGCAAAAAAATTCCTTTTTTAATTTGATCCAACAAAGATGAGATCACAGTAATTCTAGAACCCTGCGTATCGTTCTCCCTCCCATTATTATGAGTTCATTTTATTCTCTGTTTATTGCCACGATAAATATAGTAAAAGTTTTCACAACTTTAGAGTTCGTCATAATGTTTTATCTGCGGCATTAGACTAAGGCCTATTAATGTGAGCAAACATTCTTCACGCGTGTTATAACGCGGCTTAGGTTGTTAAATAACTTTTTTTTATATTTTGCGTTTTTTTTTTTTCAAATCCAAATTAAATGAGACTGATCAAATGAGTGTTCAATTTATGGATGTTATACAAATCATGATAAAGCCATTGGCACCGAACAAGGACAGATAACAAATACGCGAAATAAAATTTACGACTGAAGATATCTGCTTTTGAAGGTTGCTTTTATTGTATTTAGTGAAAAAAAAAGAAAAGAAAAACAACATGGAAGTCGATTTAGTTGTATTGCAACAAATTTAAAGATATAATTAAATATTCATTAGAATTTGAAGTCCAACACTGTTGGTGTAAATTTCATGGTAAACTTTTAGAAAAACTTTGAATCACTTTGAATTTATTCTTAACCCTATTTTCGAGAAGTCATCCCCATCGATGGCTCGAAATCGTGCTTGTTGGCACGTATGCATGAAGTTCGCAAGAAGAAAACAAAGATGGAATGTTTTCACTTAGGGCTTCAATAATCATTTTATTCTGTTGTTCTTTTTTATTTTTTAAAAGAATATATCCACGGTTTCGAGACATAAAAACGGCCGAACAAGGGAAGCAGGAAACTGCGGCTTAAAGGATTCAAAAAATTTTCTGAAACATCTTCACGCCATGTCAAGGAGATATAGAAGAGTTTTCAGAGCTTTTAAAACCAAAGATCCTCATCGAACCGAGTTACTGTACGACCTTCAAGGAATACAACCTGGAACGAAAGGGACAATTGTTAGCTGCTTTATGTGCTCCATGAAGACTCCTGTCCACTTTATTTTCAGATAGATCGTGACATGTGTCAAATTATAACGCGCACAATACAGTAGAGACACAAACAGCTAGGCTCTGGCCCGCAACGGGCTATTATGCCACGCAATATAGATCGTAAATCAGGCCTACGCAAAAGGGAAATTTAAGAATTTGATCCCAGAGAAAAAATTCACCTTTCACTGCCTTAATCTGGAAGAGTTTAACTGTGGTCCGTACAGTAAATCGATCGATCAATAACACAACATATCCATAACTCACGAATATGTCCTTTAGCATTGTTATTAGTTCTACTAGCCTGTCTTTAGAACGATTCTATTTAATTGCGACTGCAAGTCCAGATTTCAAGTCAAATGAAATCCCGCAGGAACATTGTATCTAAAGACATATTTATAAGGTTTTAAACAATTCATGCTCTTTAGATGACAAATGAGGTCGTTGATGGTCTTTGAATCAAAATTAAAATCGCTACACCGCCACTGGCATAGGGGTGTACTTAACACCCGCCTAAATCGAATCATTTACTGGAGTCACGTTGGGATTATTTTTAATCGTTGAATGCCAGTAATGCCAGTTTACGTCCGATTGAACTTGAACAATCCTGCTAATTAAATGCGTAGTCACAGACTAAACGAGTTGTGCAACATTATACGGCGTTTTATTTTTTAATTTTACGTAGCACACGAACTTCGAAAATTTGCCGAGAATAACTTTCTTAGCAAACTTAGAAAAAAGGACTAACAGAAGCTTTTTTTATTTGATAACATTAAGTCGTTACGAATATCTTCTATGCTGCGTCCCGGAAAAAGCCTTCGATTTCATTAAATCATTAATTAATAAATGGAAGCACTTGAGACTATGTAGTATTACAGTCGATATTTTGACAGTCGTGATAATTTAAATTTTTTCTTCGTTCTCGTTAAAAAGACTCGAAAAATTGCATAAAATCAATATTGATTAGTCCATTAGGTAATTTGAAGTTCGCTTAATAGCTTAACCGTGAGCGTTCTGTAATTTGATTTCCGGTCTTCACCGCTCTATACTTGAAGCGTCTTCTGCACAGACCTGTTGTTTGTTTATAGAAAGAGGATATGCGTGAGTTAGCAGTTTGTAATCTGCTCTACTTTCAGATTCGCTGCTGCACCCTTAGAAGCGACACAAGTGGCGATTTCTTCTTAGTTCTCTTCAATATCAAAAACTCATTGCACAATGATAGGCAAAGGTCGCTTACTCAACAAAAAATTTCTGATTTCAAAATGAACATTTGGGAATCATTTCACAACCGCACAGTGGTTTCGTCCATACAATAATGCTAAAATGAAAGTATCGTCTTTGAGTGTCATTTTTTTTTTTAAAGAAACTTGGATCAATTTCTACCATTACAAAGATTTTAACATAAATCATAAATAAATAAATCACATGTTATCAGTTCGATTTTTAGTTGTAAAGTCAGCGCATTTATACATTTTTATGAACAGAAAAATACACATTTTAGCCAATATTTCAAAGCGTTTTTGTTTTTTAAGGGTAATACGTGAATACTTTTGGAGATAAAATTAAAAGAAGGTGTGCAAATTATTTTATTAATACAATATCGATTGCGTTTTTGGTTTTTAAGCTATTTTTGTATAAATACATATGTCCCACTAGGGTAATTTTTTGAGTTCTTTAAGAGTAACCCAAGTTTTTAATATAGTTCTTAACCTAATATAGGCATGAAAGTTTTTGTGTTTTTTAGAGTAAGACAAGCAGCACCTTTTATGTGAACATAATTTTAGAACGCACAAGCGAGCATATTATGTTTTAGTTTACCCATTTTTAATCATTTTTTTTTAACAAAATTTTCTCTTTAGTCTCAATGCATTTTTATTTATTGTGCACAAAGAACATCTCTGACATTTATGCATTAAGCTACTGACAGACGGCGAAGCTTATAAAAAAAAGGTCTCAATTCAGTGATGGAAAATACAGAAAATGTACAAGTTCAGAAAACGCGAAATTTAATCTTTGAATGCATTTAGATCAAAACACAAGCGGTTACTTCTTACCCTTATGCAACAAGCTTGATTTTTTAATATAAAAAAAAGACGAACAAACAAAATTTTTGTGGCAATAAGTTTTTAAGAGGCGTTTGTTCTAAAGGCTTAACTGTCTATTATATTTGAAAGTTTGACTGCAATTGAATGAGTGTCTTGGTTAGAAGTTATTAAATTTTGACGCCCTCTCCATGCAACGTAAGCCACTGTGGAGCACTTAAAATAATAAATCACGAATTGTCATCAAACGCTTATTATTTGATTTCTTTCCCTCGCTTCCCCTTGGTTATTTAAACTCTTGCTATTTTGAAGTCTTGGTATTTTTATAGTCTTGGACTTCTATATCATTTTTCAACCAATACATCATCACATCTAATGTTCAAATTTTCGTAACTGCTGTTTACCAGTAAAATGGCCGTCTCACAAACGAAAGCTATAGTTTCTTTGCGTGTTCCTTTTTAAAAACATCGACTCACAGAGCCGTGTAATGTTTAACACAAAAAAAAAATCGCTCATATGGAGTGGTAAGACACGGCATAGAAGATTTCTGCTTCTCTCCCTTGTACGTCTTTAACAATCTTCTTTAAGATCAGAGTTTTGGAGTGCAAACTTAGAGCACATGAACTATGAGAAAGGGAGTTTATCTAGTAGCAAGAACGATTTACGAGATTTGACTGCATTGCCGGTGATTAATTTAACTTGATAAATTCGGATGGGGATGTCCCCAATCCAGACTTCTACGGCATTTCGCAGGAACTAACAGATAGATAATAGACAGATAATATGCAACCAGTTGAATATTTAAATTTCCATAGAAACCATTGAACGATTTTAGCCCACATAAGAAGTTTTTTATATTGTATAAAAAACACAGCGTCCACAATTACGTTGCGTATGACAGCAGACGTAAGGTTTACTTTTAACGTTTGCCTTCAATTCGTTCCATTTCCGTCATTGGAGTGCAACACTTATCAGTTCTCTTCGCAGCAAGTATTCAAATTAGTCAGAACAAAAAATCCCCACACTTGTTAGTAGATTAGTACTCACTCTTTCGAAGACTTTTTTAATCAATTCATTACCATTCATTATAATCCAGTTCTTGTGTCAAAAGAAAAACCAGAACCTAATGACTGATCGCACATAAAAAAAAACAAGAAACAACATTAAGAAGCACATTTTTTTTTTTTCATTTCACTAGAGTAACTCTCGTGTAAACAAAAAATATATATAAAACAATTTCAACGTAAGTAACAACTCCACAAATGACCTATTAACACTTTTCTCTTGAAAAAAACACGAGTAATTTATTTGAAATTGAAGCAAGTGAAATGAAAGCAGCAACATTCTTCAAAAACTTGAAGAAAATCTCACATATTAATTTATGGAGAAGTAATTTAATTTTGTTTTTTAAATGAAAGACACACACATTACTCCATATTTTTTGATACATATATATATATTTTTTTTTTTGCACAACGATTATTATTTGAGTAGACCACAACACAATTGTAGAACCCGATGGTGACGTTGGCTATCGTAAATTCAATAGATTGGTAGTTTTGTAAAAATTAACACACGGATCTTGAGAGAAAATTATTCGCACACATTAATTCATAGAAAATAATTGTTGTTAATTATAAGCTTTTACCCATGCTAGCAATTAATTGAGAAATACTCCGACGATGACGTCGAGTTTCTGATGGCAGGCAGTCGTCCATCGCGACAGAAAAAACGACGACGACGACGACAACAACACCCGATTGGCAATTCTTGAGTGAGACTCACTTCTAAAGTGGTGGCAAGTGAATTTTCTTTTCTTTCGTTTTATTTGGCCAATAAACTTGAGCCATGAAATCTCTTTTGACAGCCGCTCGCTGGTATGGTAGACTGTGTAAATTACGTCACTCACTACAAGTTAAATTGGATTTCATATTTCATATGCGACGACGAGCTACCACGACACGGAGTTAGTAAACGACGACAAAACAAAGAAGCCACTACGACGAATTGAAGTGAAAAGATATAAATAATAAAGAGAAGAAGTAGAAACGGGTATTTTTGTATCACGTATCTCGTTCATCCGCACTGAAAGACCACCGAATGGTTAATAACATTAACATTACCCATTATACGATTAGTTGCCCATTTTCGGTGGAGCATTCGCTTATCACAGAACACCTTTTATTTGTGTTTTCATTTTTTTTTTTCAAGTGGTCGGGGGTATCTTATCGCAAAATTTTGCAAGATAAGAATATGTGTGTGCTAATTTTATTGCCGCGGGGTGTAATTTAAAGAAACAAAAAAGAACACAAACTGTGAAAAATAGAATTTTATTATCCAACCGCAAGGCCCAACAGAATTTCCTTTGTTTTATAATTCCATTTACCCGATTGTAGTCACTCCTACTAACCTCTGACGTATACGCTTAGGCTAAAGCTTGAGGCTTTTCTCTCGACACGAGTACAACGGTCACAAAAACACTCTGCCCCACAACACGAACTGCTGCACACTCAGCGACTAACTGAAATGTAATAGAAAAATGGAAATGTTGTTTTCGCTTTTCGCTGATCATGAGGCAAGGCGATTTCCTGCGATTTACTGCGCGCCTCCGAAAGTGCCCACCCATCCATAACCAGAATTTCTATGTTTTGCGCTACACGCGACCATCACTCGAAGCCTCGAGAGAGTAGCGCTAGAGTGTGCTAAAGGGAGGTACCGTCAGCTAAATTTTATGTTTATTAATAAAAGTCAAAGTTTTCTTTTATTTTCGATCCAAGGTGAAGAACTTAAGTTCGTTAAGTGAATCGTCGTTGTCGTCGTCGTCGCATGGAGGGGGCCGGTTGGAGGGCCAGAGTGTTGGAACGAGCAAAATAAAAACGCGGGAAGCATACACACAGAAAAGCCTGCCTCAGACGGCTTCTGCACTGTAAACAAAATAACGAAAAGTAAAAAGATGGAAGCAACAACTGATGGAAGAGAAACGATTTGGAATGTGGATAGCGAGGTGCCGCATTCCGCTGGAACAACTGGAAAATGACACTAGCAATTCGTTATCGTCGTGGGTTTCAGTGGAAACGTAGAATCGGTCCGTGGCACCTACAAAGTGTCGCATAGGTACACAGATTTACATTTTTTTTTTGTATAGTCATATCAATGATTTATTGATTTATTTTTAGAGATGCATTCGTGATGGAATCGGCTGACTGTTCCGATGGATGGCCCAATGGCAGCGATTAGTTGCAGGTCTGTTTATATTGATTTACTAAACTGAATTCTTTCACAGATTTTATGTTTTTGGTAGGACTCACAGTTTGCCGACGGAGTTTGCAAACGTTCGGCTGTATGACGTCAATCATTCTTCATTCTGGACACATTTGAAATTCGTCGGTCAACGACGCACATGCCTAGGTGCGCATTTCCGTCGGCACACGACACGTGATGTCACAGCGAAGTAGAAGTTGAGGTTCGTTGAACTAATGTGTGTAATCGAGCATTCATGCTGTCCACCGACTTTGGGAAATTTTGCTGAAGCTGTCAGTCGTGAATCATCTGCCGGATCTGCGGAAAATCTTACAATACCGTTCACATGATTGTATTTAATTTTATTTAAGTTAAATTAGTAGTAAAAATATATAGCCTTGCTTTTTCTAACTTTCCACCGTTGCATGGGGTGACTGCTAAAGTCGAAATCATCAAACTTAAGTATTTAGAGAAAGGAAATTGGCCAGAAGCGGCAGGAGGCTTAACTTTCTTCTAACCAGACCTGTACCTTGAGTGAAATTCCTTAGAGGTGATAGGCCGTGCTGTCAGAAGAGATTGTATTTATTTTAGCATGTATTTATTTGAGGGCGAACTCCAATCTTCTTGTACAATTCTGCTATTTGAGAGCGAACTCCAATCTTGTACGATTCTGCTCAGGCAGAAATGACTGCTATCGTAGAACGCGTCCAAAAAGACTTACGTGGTTTGAATTTCGCTTAAAAGTTCCAATTGACACCCGCTATCATATCCAATTATTATCGTACCAATTTCCGTAGAAAGCTGTTGCCATAGCGGCCAATATAGGTTTTTTCGCGGTGGGATTTTCATAGCCATAAGCTTGCGGCAGAGTAACTACTTACAGTATTGGTTTTATTGAAAGGAATCCAAATTAACAAATAGGAACTATATGTTATTAAAAAGAACTGTACAGTACTGAAGGAATTGTAGAGTACCAAAGGGATTATCGGTACAAAAGAAATTGTAGAGTACTTGGAAAATTGAAAAGAATTTTAAAGTACTTTTGGACTGCAAAAAAAAAAATTATAAGCACATTTAGAGTTACTTGCACTGGGAATTAATTTCTTTAAGTCTAAGTACCAATTAATTGTAATTGTACTAATAAAAATGAAAGCACGGGGAATGGTATGTGCTTGTACCTGTATTAAGTTCTTACACGTCTGCTTCCAACTAAGCAAAAAATGTTTTTCTTTTTGTTTTGATACAGTGGCTAAAAAGAAGATCAGAGTAAGGCTGATTTATATAGTGATTTTCAGGCAGTTAAGGTGCTTTGTTAGGGTAAAATGGATTACTTTATTTTCTTAGGCTGAGTGATTGTAAGGAGAGAGAAATAATTTTAAGTTTGATTAAATTTAAGAAAAAAATACAGTCGCATTTAACTAGCCTAATGCATACAGTCACGGATATAAGTTTAAATACAACAATGAAAATTGACATTAAAAAAAAGTCAAACTCTTATCGAAGTTCTTGCAATCCAGGTTTATTAGAAACATAAATGACGATCTTTTCGCAAAAGCGAATTGAATTCATAACACTGCCTATATTTTTCGACCAGTTTGTTCATTTATTCGCTACTTATAAGCATTGAGACATTAATTAAACAAGTGTTTCCTAATATACAGTAAACTCTAAATTCGAAAACCTCTGTAAATCGAAGCATTCTCAAAGTCGCCTGAAAAAACCTCTGTAAATCGAAGAAAACATATGAAATGTGGTCCCCTTGT
Source organism: Syritta pipiens (assembly GCA_905187475.1). Lineage (NCBI taxonomy): Eukaryota > Metazoa > Arthropoda > Insecta > Diptera > Syrphidae > Syritta > Syritta pipiens. The sequence continues at coordinate 71,697,393 of LR994571.1, forward strand.
TAATTCGAATTGATTTTTGTGTAAAACAGCATGAATACCTCTATCATTCGAAAACGATGGCTTGATTACCTTTATAATTCGAAATCAAGTTTATTATTTTTTTTCCTCAACAACTGTTAGTTGAAATGCGTACGTTAAGAAAATAAGCAATACTTTTTTTCTGAAACCTCCGTAATTCGAAAAGCTTTGTAATTCGAGATTTTTTCCTGGTCGCATGAAATTCGAATTACGATTTTACTCTATAAGGCTTGTTATCAAACATTTGCTTGATTGTAATTTTTTTTAATTCAATTGTTTATTTCGTTTCAAAATCTAAAAATGGTGTTGCAAAAATTACTATTTCGTATGATTGATCTATCTACTGAATTATTTTTTATTTCTACAAAAAGGAAAAAATTAAAATAAAACAGAAAACACAAAGAGCAAGAGAGGTAAATGGTAGAGGTGAATTTTCAAAAGTGTTAGTCCAGATTCCATTATTAGAAACGTTGCACTGTTAAAATCTTAAAAATTATTATATTGAATAACTAAAATTGTGCTCTGTTTACAGATAAACTGCTGAGAGCCTTACACACAGTATCGTGAAAAAAAAAGACTTCTTCGGAGGGCTGATTTGAATTCCAAACTATACAATCAGTTTTGTTGACGAAACCTTTTTTCCATTGAATTCCATTCCATTGATTGATCGACTTTGAGGTGTTTTCGTAATTTAGAAGGACTTTCCTTTACGCCCGTTCTTCAAAAAATCTCAATCTCTCATTTTCTATAGTATCACGAAGACTTAAAAAAAAAAACAATCAGACGCTATTAACTTGTTTCAAGCACTTACAATTGCCAATTGAAGACAGATTAAAAAGGACCTTTACTCGCTTATAAACTCGAAAAAAAGAACATTTTTGTTTTTGTTTTTTTGTATTTAGTTATCTTACACGATGATACATGGATCTTACAGTATAGAAACAAATGACATTATTTGGCACAAAGGAAAGCCGAGCCGGTAATTTTGATTTTTGTTTTAATTTTCGAAATGAGTGAATATTTGTTTGACTTTTTGTTTCATGTTGCACAACTTGACTTGTGTGCTTTCAATGCTTTGTTTTTTACTTCAATTATTTGGATATTTGACTTATTTTGGAACATGTATGAGGTGTTTAGTTTGGGATTATATAGGTTTCAGTCATTCATTTCTTTTAAGTATTATTTGTCAACTAACATTTGTTTGTAAGTTTATTCAGGCTTCCTTACGAAATGATAGGAATAAATTGTTAGGGTAGATTCAGGGCGATAAACTTTTGTTGATCAGTCATCATAAACCAAAACATTTTAGTCATGTCTTTAGTTTTACATCATTGCAGCCAATATTTGTACATTCATTCAAAACATAACATTTTCCCTCGTTCCTGCTTAGTTTGACTAAATGTGCGTCCACACTTCGGCTTCTACTGATGAACATCACGTACGCGAGCAACAGTAATTGCATGAACTAACCGAGTTATTTGGAGGTCTTTGCTTCTACCAAAACATAGTCTGGACTTCCGATATTCCGGTTCCCAGAATCAGATTATAGCACAACAGTTTTAAATCAGTTTTTTTTTTTGTGTTTCATGAGATGTAAACAGTTGTTACGAAGTTAGATATGTCCAAGTTCTTATTTCTGTACACTTTTTGGAAGATCGTGTCATAATTTAAAAAAAAAAAAAAACAACATTATTTTGCTCCTTTTTTCCACTTATGGTTAGGGAGAGAAATAATTTTTTTTTCAATGCCAAGGCATCTATCATATGGATGAATAGGACTATCGGTGTCGAGAGTAATCGTTGCACAACTAGACAAAAAAAATCTTTGTTCCTATGCATACAGCTCCTGTAGACCAAAAGAATCAAAATACAACAGTAATTAGAATAGAATTCACAATACACAAAAATACTTAAGTATTTTCAATGCCAAAAATTTAAAGGAAAAGGCACACACTCAAGAAATGCAGTCTTTTCATTATATTTACTGTCAAACATTTGTTACCATACAAAAATCTCTCATTTACAAGAAATGTCTTCCAACCAGAGAGATATGATAATTACATAAACAAGATCAAAACGTATAAAAAACATTTTCACTCAAACTTTACTTCCAAAAGAAGATGTAACATGCTCATTTATCAATAACCATTTTCGATTTCACTCAAATGGAGTTTTAACTTTTCCGTAATTTTCCTCCAAATGTATTTTAAATTACTGTACCTACTGCATATCCAAACTGCTAAACAATTCTATTTTCAGCAGTAAGATTGGATAAAACCTAAAATGTATATCTGAGCAAGCTGGAACAATATTACTTAAATATTATTATTCTATGAACGAAATAAATCTATCTATCATTTTCAATATTTTTATGAGCACTTCTATGTTGAAGTATTGATTGACGATTGTTTTGGGAGTAAATTAAAAATGCAAAATTAGACAACACCTAACCAATAATCTTCGGTGATATGATTAAGAAAGTTTTTTTTTTTGTGTATAAAACAAAGTCAAGAGCTGCCAAACTACAAATAAACATTCGACACTAAAAAAAACGTGTTGTCTCATAATCGATAAGAAATCTACATCCACTGGCATTATTAAATTTAAACAGCATACAAACTTCAATATTCAATTTATTCGGCTTAAATGTCCTCCAAAAACATAGAAATCAAAAACTTATTTCTACACAAAAATGTGCTCGCCTTGTAATCCATCACTAAAAAGATGACACCCCCTTTACACTACTTCCAAACTTCAAACCTTTCATTAATCATCGTTTTAAGATACACACACCGTTGTTTGCAATCGCACCTTACAATGACCAAAAGCCTTAATTTAAAACAAATTAATTACTCAGTAAAAACCAAAAAGAGTAAAAAATTTTATAAATTTGGTTACTTGACAATTTGGCTTCTATTAGTAATCCATTTTTATGAAACTTGAAGCAGCAATTCCTTATTGATTTTTAGTATCTGCGTATACAGAAATACGACGTCATTACATTTCATCCCTCTAAAAGGAATCAATGAACAAATAATTGGACTTTGCAGAAACTAAACCCCACCTAAATGCCCCGGATAAATTTGGATGGGGTTTAAAAGGTTCTCGAAGCCCTTAAACCGATAAAGTTATATCAAATTCTGCTTAAAGTTCGACATAACCCTTAAACGAATCACCCATTACAAGAAAATAACTTATCCCTGAGAATGAAAACATGCAATGCGTTCGATAGAACTAACACACGTACACAAGACGCCATTTTCAAAATACCGGGAATTTTTCCCAGTAAAATGCGCCATCTTGTAAATTCTCACAATGCAGACGTGCCCTAAGAAAAATCCAGAGCAACTAGGAGTCCATGAAAACGATCGTCTCTCCGATCGCCGCTTACTCTAACCCAAGAAAACTTAAGTGTGAAATGCGTTGCTAATTCAACTGCGGCTACCGCATTACACAACGCCCTTATCTTCGATAACGCCCGTTCACCGAAAAAAGAGGTGATCATCTTCTATTCCTCAGCCGGGTAACTTTCCCCTTTCCGTTTGACGCCTTCACTTCGAGAAAATAAAATCAAAATTGAAAAAAAAAATAGTTGCCCAGTTATTTCTTAATTTCAAGCGCAGGAACAACTGTCAGTGTATCAAGTGTCAAACTAGACTTTGTGATTTGTTTCCTTGATTCAGGTCTCAGTGTGAATTCCGCACCGGGTGAGTTTTTATAGAAACATATTTTAATCCAATTACAATCCTATAGATGTATAGGACTATCGGTTCAGAAAATAATCGTTGCATAAACAAAACAACTTTTTGTTCCTATTTGTACCCACACCTCGCGTAGAACAAAAGAATCAAAATATCCCAGTATATCGCGGAGGAATAGGAATCGCAATACACAAAAAAAAAAAAAACCAAACAAAAAATCCCGTACCTTCCATTTTGTTTTGTTTGTGTTTTATTTTTAGTATTCCACAAGTCATCTCGTACCAAAGAACAGCTGAGGTGAAGCCAGGAGAAGATTTTTTTTCTGCAAAAATTTCTGTGATGCAAAAAAACAGAAAAAGTGTACAGACTTTTGAAAAGTATCTCAGTATATTGTTTGAATTGAATTTATTTTTTTGTTCGGTTTGTTGGTAAGTTGAAAGTTGTCTTTGACGTTGAATTTTGAAGCATAAATGCCGAATAGCGGCGATGGCTTTTAAGTGGGTGTGTTTGTATTGTAAGAAAAAATAAATTGTCAGGGTGGTGGTGAGACGATCTTGTCGAGTGAAATATGAAATGGGTATGTTCGATTGGTGGCGACTGTAATTTTGTAACAAAGCTGTTTTCCGTACTTCCTTCCGGTGGTGAGAAATCAATTAGAGGTTAGGTTTTGTTTTCTTTTTTTTATTTTGAAGAAAATATGTCTCGGGAATAAGGTTAGGTTTTTTTACTTTTGTATTATTTAAAAAAAATGCGGAAATAAATTTAAATTTAATTCAAAGAAAGACAAACTTAACGGTATGAAGGGTTCTGGTCGACTCAGAAGGAATGCATCCAGTAAAGAGTACTATATGAATCGATTGAACATACATACTTTTATATTTTGTTCTGTCATACAATTAATCGAGAAACCGGCGCCTATTTTGTATTTTTTCTCAATAATTTTAGTTTTGAAAGCATTCTTCTATCGAAAATTATTTTCTACGAAATATTACTTTCTTAAATGTATTTTCATTTAGTAGTACATAACAGTAACACAGTACAAAAAAAAATATTTTTCTTAATGTACATCCCAATAAACGAAAATAAATGAAATTAAATAACTATAGCCTTCGAGAGAGCATTCATTTAGGGGTTCACTCAAAAATAGTCTGGGGGGGTTATACATAATGTCTGCTGTGCCAGTGTTTGATTTGGAAGTGTCAACATCATACCAAATAATGAATTTGTGATTTGTAACCTGCAGAATCCTTTTAAGAAAGTGTTCTCAACACTTGTTTCAAAACTCAGGGAACATCGATGCTATTGAGCACGAAGTTCTGGCTACTATTAAAAATTTACATTTTATTCCTTCCTTCCAAAAAATACAATTGAAAAACATGGGGATCGTAAATTCGCGTTGTTTTAATTTGCGTCGTATTTTGCTGGTCCTATATATCGATGCAAGGCGTAGTTCTGGTGTATAAGCATTTTTTTTTATGGTGCAAGTGTGTACAAGAATTTTTTTTTATATTTGTATAAAAGAACTGATAAAAAATTTCAAATTTCTTAATAGAGCGGTATTCTTGCAGTTGTTTTTCTGCGAATAGTATAGTGGGGTAGCAATCGTCGTGGTTAAAGAGTGAAATCTATAAAAAATAACGTTGAAAAGAAATGTTGTAGAGGCTATGTGGGGAAAAAATCTGCTTTTTATAATCTAATTTCAAAAAGCCATGCATCAATTTAAAGCGCTAGATATTAACGCATAAAAGCCAAAAAATATGCCTTCCATCCAATATAAGTAATTCATCCACGGTTCATTGCGTTGCCAAATGCAGATTTTCTTAAAGCAAACAGACGAGAGTGATGTTCGTCCTCACGAAGAATTTCATGGCTGTCGATGAACAAAAAAACTTCTGACGTTGCTTCCTATTGACTAATATGATTTTTTTGAAAGAAGACATTTTCATTCCATCTCTGATCTGTTGTTTTCTTAAAAGTAAGATGGTGTCGTGTTCGGATGGAACAAAAAAACTGATTTATTTTTTTAACCGAAAAAAGTGCAGCCAAATTCGAAAAACTTGCTCTTCTATATATAGCCACACGCAGCCATTAGTACTTATTTAAATTAGGAACATACTCATTTTGGTATAATTTTGATATGTGAGAATAGATTTTTTTTTCCAAGAATTATATTTGTAATAAAGGTCGTACTTTTCAGTTCACAAACGTTAAATCTGGCCCCAATCTAAATAATAACCTATCTATCTTATCACACAGTATTTTTTTGTTTTTCTTTGCCTTGTCAACTAAAAGAAATAGCGGTGAAAATTAAAAATCTGTTTTCGTTTAAGTTTTCAAAATCAAATTCTTTTGGTGATTATCTCAAGCTCACAATCTAAAATTATATGACAGAACAACTCCAAATTCTACTCGGCAGAAACCACGATACTCAAAAAAAGAGTATTTTAAAAAATAGAAAAGAAAAAACAAAAATCATTCGGTTAGTAAATGTTTACTTTTATTCCCGATCTTTAATCATTCTATTTTATTATTTTTTATACACCTTTTTTCTATGTCTATTTTTGTGTTGTGTCAATTAACAGGATGTATTTGTTCAAAGTTTAGAATTGTTTAGCGTAGAATTGTTTGAAACATTTATTATTTATTTATTTTGTATAATCATTTACAAAGTAAATTTATAAATTTTGTTTTAAAAGGCATCGCGGCAACAGGACCATATGATGCCGTCTATAAACTACAGTGGCTCACAGCTTATTTGACTCAACCCATATTTACAACTTTAAACGAGTATAGCTCCTAAAGAAGAAAGAAAATAGCTACATTTATTAAATTTTATTTAATATTACACAAAAAATGAGCAAAAAAGAAAGAAACTCACAAATTCAATGTCACTGATTATTTGACCTGGCTCACTTCTAAAATAAAGGAAATAAGAAAGAATAACAAATATTTTATTGTTATTATTATTTTGGTATCTCTCCCATTATTCTAAAGCAGTTTAAAGCCGCCTGTGATATAATTCCAATATTTTGTTTGGCCTTTACACAAGGTTTTCTTGCCCATTCAAGTGGTTTTCATTCAAAATCTTACATTTGCAAGCACTTGCATCCAATATGGACTCCAGATTTTCAATCACATTCAAGCAGCTGTAAACTGAGTTGATTTGAATTGAATTGAAAACCTGCCAATTTCAAAATAATTTTTCACTTTAACACTGAACAAAACTCGTTTACAAACAATTCCACAATGAATATCTACCACATTTTCTTAGATTTGACAGCTTGTCAAAGAACTTGCCTACACACGATTTAATTGAGTTATAAGACCACTCAACTTCGAAAAATCAAAATCTTTTGATTTTTCGCCAACCGTCAAATCGATCAATTGACAAAGTTGATTTCACTGTGATTTGACTAGTTGATGATTGAATTGAATCGTGTATGGGCTGCTTAAGACCTGACGAATTTAGCACGTGCGGACAGTTGTAAACAAGCCAAGTTTGGGGAAAATCCGATGTATTTTTCGGATCATGCTCTTCGTAGTGCCGATTATCGATTGCTCTGCACTTTTGCAGCTCGATGTCGTTTACTGTGTTAAAATAGAATATTGTACCCATTGCGCGTTCAAAAAATTTTGGTTTTACGACACCCAGCGTTGACATGCAGGCCCATACCATAACATGAAAATTCTTATGCTTGACTTTTTGGTTTTAGTGTTTGTCCTGCAGCTCCGTGCCACGTGCAAATCTTCCTGAGTTTTTACTTTTTTGATAGTTTTTTTTTTTTTTTGTGAGGGACTGTATATATGTATATACATCTAATTAAACTATTTGCACGTTAATGTGAAATATTGATGCAGCACAATGCTTAGCTTTGAATAAAAACAAAATTGCAAATATTTCTTTTAGCTTCATCCGCTTTCTTAATAGTCTCAAACTTGTCCGAGATGAGTTTTTTTTTCGTTTTAATAATTCATAAATACCAATTACAATTTAAATCAAGAATATAGTTTTGAAAATAGTCCAGGACTTCCACTACCCGGTCTCTGATTAGTAGGAATCTGCTTAGAACATTTTACTTTTCAATATACATATTGCAGTTCATCATTTATGTATATCGCAAACATGCGGACATAGAAAGATACAAAAAAAATATGTATGGGGAAACAGCCGTCGATTATCTCACGGTTTTGCAATCGAATATAATTTGGTGAACTGACCTTTGAAAGGGTATTACCAGGAATAATTTATTATCCATGAGTTTACCCACAAAGGGAAACCCTTTTTCCAGTTTATAGGTTGTAAGTCAGTTAGTTGTCAAAAAAAACTGACATGTTTGTCATTTGCATTTTTCGACAGCATTCAACTAAGATAAAAAAAAAGTCATAAAATGAAGTAATTTAAATTTGTTTAATGCATTTTCCTACTTATTTATATTTATTATTTAAAATTCTTTGTTATATTATAAAATTTCCAGGACACATTGTTAGCTATGTTCGTAAACCAACAAACACAATTACACTGAAGATGCAGAAATAGCGTCACCTTTCGTTCACTATTCGTTCCTTAACAGTATTTTTATCCATCAAACAGAAAACAAAAATCAGTCATGCGCAGAATGTGCCTTTAGGGCGCTCGAGCCCAAAACTGCAACTTTCCAAATTGATCTTCGTAGCAAGAAAATACAGACGAATAAAGACGAAAACATTTTTATTTTTAAATATTTTTTTTCACCTTAACCTTAAAATCGCAACAAAAAACCAACGTCAGCTCCTTAAACTATGTACTCTGTTTTTGCCACATCGCAATTACATACTCCATTTTGAATATAACCTCAAAATCGGACACAAACCACCACCGCGCTGTTCCGTAGTTCAAGTGTTCCAGGCAATGTTTTTGAATATCATAACGCGTCATCGTTGTTGATGTTATGCTGTTTGTCACAGTAGTTTTTTTCACATCAGTCTTTTAAATTTAAATAAATCGTGTAGAAGAAACGCTCCTCGAATAATTTGCTCTAATTAACAATAATAATAGTTCGTATCAAATTCCCAATATTTTATTCCAAAGTTACACCGGTATTTCGTTCCATTTATCTGCTCTTTTTTTTTTTTTTTTTTTTCTTGCGTATGCAACGAAACGAAACTGAAACATTGACAATAGCCATAAGGAGAAGTGTCAAAAGCGCCCCTCAGCACTTCGGTACATCTCGCATGGAATCGCATCGAAACTGATCACACACATGTGAAGAAGTTTAACGCATCACTTTTAACGCAAATAAGTTTTCAATTAATCAGTTGGAATTAAATGCAATTTAGTGTAAGATATTGCAATAAATCTTCTGAAATGTTTTGTGATAGTTGAAAGTGAATTTTGAATTGTTTGCGATGAAGTAAAACCAAGCATAGCTGGTAGAGTCTGGTTGGCTGTCGGCGGTGGTTGGTTATTCTTTGGCGGAGGTAATCATTTTTCCCCATTTCTTGTATGATGTGTTGTTTTTGTTGGTGGTTATGGTGGTAGTGAGGACAGTAATGTTAACCAATTTTCGCAGGGGTGGTACAGGAAAGATTAAATTTTTAACAAGTCTCCTGTGTGGACTTAAAGGACGAATAACCTTTTCTTGTGAAAAATAAATCGAGCTAATGTTATTTCGTTAGAATTCGTTTTCTTTAGGTTATGTTTAGTGTGTTATTCTTTTTTTTGCCTTGTACTCAGGATAAGGCAGACCGGGGGGTTTTGTGTACACATTTGTCGTCCATTTTGTGTGTTTCATTCTCGCGAACTGTGCGACATCTTGATTCAGTTTCCGGTAAAGAGCTCGAAAATAAAACCGCCACATTTGTTTTTTAATTCAGAATAAGCGGTTTTCGGCTTCGTTGAAAACTTCGAAAGCCGGTTTTTGAGTGGTACTACTTGTGTTCGGGTAGAAAATTACATGTCTAAGAATTTTTGGATTTTCAAATTTAAGATTCAAAGTTACTCAGAATAGTTTTTATTTTATTTTATTATTATTATCAAACGAAGTGCTTCTGTTTGAATAAGAGATTCATGTCATTTGCGTGCAACATTTGTACTTTTAGAGTTTTGCTAAAATATTTTGAGTACTTTACTAAAAGTCTATGGGTGTACCTACTTGTGACTAGTGATGAACAAATACTCGGTAAATACCCGTTTATTTACCGGGTTTTTACGTAAATGGGTATTTATGTGGGTATTTATTAAAACAGACTTTTATTATTATGAAACATAAAAGACAGAATATAAGTATTGAAAGGAAATAAAAGTTGAAGAATTTAAATCTGAAACAGAGATGAAGGTTCTGATGACTGCAGCTCGGTTTATTTTCTACTCCGAAGGTCCCCGATTTTCCAATAATTTTTTCAAAATTTGTGTACTTTGTGACTTATACATTAATTGGATTCAAATTTTAAGATCCACCCAACAATTGATATTATGGTAGCTCTTCAAAAACAGGGTTCATCTAGCCACGCACATTTGATCTCCTTAGAGAGGATGGAATACTTGTTGAAAACCAAGGGTTGCAAACTAACTTTGTTAGTAACAATTAAAGTTCGCCTGTTTATTAAGCGTATGCAATTTTTTCGAGGCTAGACTCCAGTTTTATCAAATTTTTAGCACTAAATTAAAAATAAAAAGAAAATTTTCCTTCAGGAAAAAAAAAATAGCCCATGGAAACATATTTTCATACATTTCTTCTACGGTGCTACTAGGTAGTACAAAATTGCTTACTTAAAACAAATATCCGCTTTTAGGTGGGTAAAAAAAAATCGGTATATACCCGGTATTTACGCTTTTGAAATAACCCACCGGGTAGGTATAAAAAATGTGCCCATCACTATTTGTGACCAATCAACTAAAAAATAAAAGAATGGTATTTTACATATTTCAATTCATGATTTATTGTGAAATTTTTAAAACAGTGTTTTTATATAGTCACTTAACTGAATCATGAAATGCATAGTGTTTAAGTACAATTAATAATTCCTTTTGTCGTGCGTGGCCACATGTGAGCAAAGAAAAACTGCGTCTAGATCGTCTTTTGGTTGCCTGGTAATAAAAAAAAGTACAATTTATCTAGAGAAGGAACTAGAAATAAACAAATTAGTCTATTGTGTTGTGTGTGAAGTTTAATTATTGACTCTGGACAGTTTGTATTGTTTTTCACCGCACATGATGTTAGTTGGTTTTTATATAAAGGTAATTTTTTTTTTCGATTTTTGAACAAAGCACAAAGAAACTATACACACTAAACCTATTTTGATAAAAACGTTAATTTGGTCATAATAACTCAAACTCAATCAAAGATTTCTAAAATCAGTTCGGCAAATTTGGGTCTTTACCCTAAAGAAAAAGTAATGCGTTACTTAAGACGTTGACGGTGCTCCTTTCGTGGTCTTGCTGTTTAGCGTATGAAAAATATTAAAACTTTATAGTCTGCTGTTATTTATGATTACTTTAATCACGTGCAATGGAAAATTTTATTTTAACAATTATTATTATTAATTGATACTTGTTATAGAATCTGCGGCAATAAGGAATAACGAAGTAAGTTAGCTTTCGCAACTTTTCAGAAAGAGGTCTTAAATGTTTGACTCGCGATTGAAAATTAACTAAAATATTTATGGACAAAGTGTGAGCGCAAAAATGTTCCTTTTTGTCTATAAGTTGTAAGAAAAATATGAAAAAAAAAAAAAAAAATATGACAGATTGTATAAAAAACTTAATTTCGCCGTAAGTTGACTAAATTTGTTATTCCTTGGTGCCACTGAAATAATATAACGCAGAAGAAAATTTGTAGCATTTAGCTGACTTTTTAATTTTTGACCAAAGAAATTCCTTTCTCAGAATTTCAGATCAAACGCTTTTAATATAGAATAAATTCAACAATCCATATTCAGCCAATCGAAATGAAATTCACCGCCGAACAAACAAAGACATTTCTTCGCCTCAAGCGGAAACACAATGTATCTGTTGCTTGCGTCATGCGCAATATGCCAGCCATTTTGAAATTCGTTCAGTATGCAACAACATTGCACACGATATTGATGGTTCAGCCTATTCGTAAACGTAATCGGATAATCCTGCGTCACAATTCGTTGCGAAAGTTTTTATATGATCCGGCATTGTTTAAGAAAAGGCGAAAAGTGAAACGCATTCATTCGCAGTGGTCGAAGCATATGGTGACGCACTTGAGGTCATATAAAATAAAAGAATATTTTGAAGATGAAATTCCTGAAAGCAAATTACCGGAGGAGGTTGTTAGTAAGCAACTAAAGGAGCAGCTTGAACTGCTGAAGAGTGGGAAGCGCACAGTTCCACTTTTGGTGGAGGCGAACAGTATGGAGCAAAAAGAAATTGTGCGTGAAGCACTGGGTGCAGCGATGGATGCTGCCCACGAAGTGTTAAGCGATGTTGAAGATGTAGAAGAGGCTGCAGAGGACGCAAACGTCACAGAAGACACTGTCCCCGAATCAATTGCAAAAGAGGAAAGCTTTGGAGAAGAAGCCTCTAGTCAAAAACAGGTGCATTTGATGGAAGTGATTGATCTCGTTGACGACGCATCGAAGTCATCATTCACTGGCGAGGCAGATTGTGACGACAGTAAAACAACGAAAATACTAGGTGGTTCGGAGAAGCCCAATGGAAATTTTCTGGATATGCTCATTTCAAAGGTGAAAAGCACAACAGATGACCACGGTGGCGAATGCGACACGTCCGCAGAGAAGCCAGCAGAATCTGGGAAAGCAGTCGAGACTGAAGAGCGTGAGAACTCCAACAGCTCCAGCGACTTTTTTGGATTCGATGACAGCGAGAGAATACCGGGCACGTTCCCGGGAATGCTGTCGACGCCGCTTGTCCACAAGAGAGATTTCAATTCGGCATTTGTAAGCGAGACTCTCAATGCATACATGCGAGATAATTCACTCGAAAGCTCAACTGTTGTGGACTTCCCGAAGCGGCGTCTCGAAGACGGGTTAGTGTACACCAACTCTCCGCCGCCTAAACTAGATATGCCTGCCCTTCCAGATGGTCTGCAGGGTCTTCGCACGGTAGCCGAGCGTCGTATCTTTCTTCAGAAGTCGAAAAATCTTAAGTACTGCATCATTAACAACGTCGGAACTATTTTCCGTGAGTTGCAGAAGCGACTGAAAGGTCACCGCATCAACAGAAATGCCATCGAAGTGTTGCAGACTTCTAGTCCGATCCCATTAACACGCCAAGGGTGGAAGGCAGCCTCGTGGCTTCTCACCGACGAGGGTAACTACTATTTTCAAACCATCACCGTTGATGGAAAAAACGTGCGCCTGTTCGGAGGTCGTGGCAACAGTCGAACGAAATTCAGACGACCACATACGAACAAACAGCCGACATTGACATCGGTTTGCACGGAAGATTGCGTTGATCGTATCACGTTTCGCGCCTTTCGCCCGATTAGAACTCTCGAAAGGCGATCTAAGCTGAGCGATGCAGCAAAGAAAATAGTCTACAAAGCATGCCCTCTCTCACAAAAAATCCATCAACAGCCCAAGGATGAAGAACCATTCTATGGCAGCTTAGAGATTGTCCGCATGCCTCAAATCGAGCTTGAGGTATTTCCACAATTACAAAAACCTCTCAATGATATTGCAAAACGATACTTGCAGCTTATCTTACCGTACGAAAAAATCTCCCGTGAATGGGCTAATTTCTCTGTTTCCACGTTATTAGACGGCCAGAAAATGGGCCTATCATCGACGGACTCACCACAATCTTTTACATTTACGATTCCGTTTGCAAACGATCGCAATCACGTGTTGGTTCGACGAGTCTTTAATCGTTGTGAGGCATTCGATGATGACTCAAAGCTTACGTTTCGCAAGGAACTCGATCAGAAAGAGGCCGATGGTCAACCTTTCGACATTGTAGCTGTTGAGTGCGCTGATATCCTCACGGATATGTTGAATAGCGTTGCGATAAGTTGCAGTGAGAATTCATTCATTAAAAATGATCCTGATAATATCTATGAGTACGGAGACCGTGATGATGAGATAATGGTGGAGAAGTCTGTAAAGAAGTCCATTGAAGTGCATCCCTCGACTGGACATCACAGTAAGAAACAGAGTCGACTCTTGTAAGTGATTTTCTCCCAGTATGGTTTTTGTTTTTGTAATTAAATGTTTTGTTTTTCTTCTTAAAGAATGGAACTGAAGCGCTTGAACGCGACTATTATCGATGCTGCCACCACCAAAATGGAAGAAGGTAACCGTTTTTTTTTAGCACTCAACCTAGCTGATGTAATTATACTTTTCTTCAGATGGAGTAACCTGTGATAAGGAGCCCTGCAAACTTGGCTGTATCTGCGCAAGTTTAAATGAAGGTTCCACACTTCGGCAGCACTGCGGAAAGCAGAGGTGTATTCTAGCCTGCAACTGCAAGTGTCCCAGCATAATGCGATTGGAGACAGATGTAAATTGTTTTTATCTCCACAAAAACACTTGGAATATTTTTTATTTGTAGATTTCGTTGCAGCAGGGTCGTACCCTAACTACTGAGGATGCATTTATGCTTCGTCGTCAAGCAACTGCCAAACTGGCCCGAATGGAAAAAGATTTCACATCAACAATCGTTCTAACTGGAAGTGAAACATTGCTTATAAATGAATCACAATACGACAAGAAACGTCGTTGTACAAAAATCCCAAAACGCTACGGCGATTTTGTTGATCCAGACGATTCTGATTTCAACGATAGCAAGCCGCCTGCAAAGAGAACAGACACGCCGTCATCGATCAATTTCCCACTGGAGCCCATAATGGTCAAGGATAAGGTCTACCAACATCTGAAGCACTGTGCCGTGAAGGTGAAAAGGCTAAAAGATGTGAATGATTTGGCACCGTGGTGCATGGTGCACATGGTGTATAAATGCCACTGCAAAGGACGTGCGGTAGCAGGAAGTCCGATAGTGGTAGAGAAACAAGAAGAACTAACCGGAGGCACCACGATTGACGAGGTTTCAGCGAGCAAAAGTCGCACGCTGTATTCGTTCGACAAGGAAGAGTCGAAGGCCAACGACGACACTTCCTTCAGTAGTTATGAGAGTGATACTGACGATGACAGTGCGAGTGATGATGCATCGCGGTCCAGTTCCTTCAAACGACGTTCCCGGCAACGTGGGAAGCGAGACAACAGGGGTCGGTTGCCAGACACGGACTATATTGCCGCATATTTGAACGCCAAGGCGAATCACTGTCGACGAGTTGTACCCATTCCGAAGAGCACCTACCAGAGGAGAAACAAGAAGCGCGTAGCTCGCGTGCAGTTGTATATTGCGGAGAATGAAACCGATGAAACGAAGCTGAGCCTAAACGAACATGTTCTTCGATCTGTTTACTACCATCGGAATCACCCTAATACGAAAAGCAAAACTCTCTGCGAGAAGGATGTGCCAAATGAAACGGCGACGGTTTGCGAGAGCCCAAAAGGTACAAAACGAAAAATGCCGGAGGAAAAAGTGGTCTGCGAGGATGATGTGATCACGAGCAAGAAAAGACGTATGACTGTAGAAGAAGGTTCTTCGCTTCTCCGCGTCAATCGTTACAAAGATGTCAAACAGAATCACCATTCGGCTACGACAAATCCTCCATCGTCCTCATCCAAATCTGTGCCATCGCCAAGCGAACAAATAACTGTGCCAATAATCTCCAAGATTTTCTCGTTGAATGCCAAAGCCATCGAAATGGGCACGGACACTGCGGCAGCAGTAGCTGCAGAGATCCCGCAACAGTCGACTGAGGCTGCAAACTCAGCAGCAGGCGTTAGTTCAGAGGCGTTTAGAAATGTTTTCCAGGTGGTGATCAAAAATATGAACAGTTTGGTTAGCAAGAAAATGCAGGATATCGACATGGCACTGAAGAGGGAGAGCAGAGCCATTCCCACGCCCAACGAGGAGATTCTTTGCATCTTGCGATGGAATAACTTCTTGGAAGCCTTCCAGAAGAAATTTGTGTATCTGTGGGAAGTGCGTACAAGTAATTCGACTTTCATGGCAGGCACTGTTCACAACATTATGCCGTTGGTGGTAAATGCGTTGAGTGTTGTTAATATCCGTGCATTGCCGACAGAGGGTTTGCCTCTATTGGGAAGAATGCTGATGGACAAAGTTAAGAACTCAGTAACTGATGGACTGGCAGTGGTGAGTATTCTTTATTATTCAGAATTAACACTTCCTTCCGTTGTAAAGCATTACTAAAAATAAATTTAATATATTTGATTTCAGGTGATGCAAGGTCAAAAGCTATTCTGGTATGTCAAGGGTTTCCTGCGACCTGATAAAACACGTGTTTGTCCGAAGCCAACGCCAGAAACTCACCCGCTACTAACAAGAAAGATAAATGTTCTTTGTAGGCTTTTAATTAATCAACAAATCAGTGAGCATAAAAAGCGCCAGGATGGACATCAGCAAGCGATTCCTAAAAGTTTGCCAGCAGCAACATCACAAGTGAAATCACCATCACCTTCGCCCTCGCCATTGCCAATGAGTGCAACCGTAATGCATCCAAGAACCGAAATGACGCCTATACAACCTATTGAACCATCGGTTAAAGTGCCGCCAAAGTTAAAGGTCCTTCCCATTCAACGAAACATCTCAGACAACGCTACCATAATACTCGAGCAAATGGTAAGACAAGCATATGGCGCGGTGCGAACAAACATACTCTTTCGGAAATTGCGTAAATCAGAGATGTCGGAGATCTATAGGCCACTCAACGTGTCAACGGACCACAATTGGCTAGTTCTGGATCTGAGCAACGATTTCTCGCATATTTTCATTCCTGACCTAAGGGATCTTTTAACTCTGGACCGTATTCAAAAGGTGATGACCTATGCAGTGAACAGAACTCGCATTGTGAAGTTGCAGTTCCATCAAAGGGCACCATTCAACGCTTACGTGACGCCGATGTCACGCAGAAAGATATACTTTGGCCCCTTCCGGACGTCTTTCCAAAAACCAAAATTGATTTTGCTGCAAAGTGTCGATGGGCAAATGATGCTGCGCGAGGTCTACGAGGCGAGGCACAATGTCACTAGAAAAGTCGATAAAACCACTGCCTTCTGGTTGGTGCAAAAAGACGGAAAACATTTTATGGACATTGATCAATCTTCTCAAGAACTAGCTCCACAAGAGCAAGGCGGTATTCACGAGATCATCGATGACGATGTGTCGATTGTAAGAGAGGTGGAGACCGCACAGAGCAATACTCCGAAACAATGTGCAGCGTTAGAGGACGACGATGACGATTGCTTCATTGTGGATGATGAAGAGCCCGCTTCTGCGCCTTCCACCATAAACAAGACTCCTCCAGAACGATTAAACTACACAATATCCTACACCGGAGAAAATTCTTCGTTGGTCGTCCTTCAAAATCAATGCGAGAATGTACCCACTGCCCGCGATGACCCGACGGGTGGTAGTTTTACGATCTTGCAGCCACACGCCAATCTCGAGGCACCGAAGCCACAAATGGAGGCCCTCAGTAACTTTAGCAGTGCCACGGAAGTGCTACCAGACTCTGATGCCAGTGCAAGGTATGGAAAAGAGCCTGGCTTAGCTTTGATACAGGAAGGGACTTCAGTTCCGACGTCCAATGCTCCCACTGCCGTGCCGACCTCGTCCCCAGCACTTGTGTTTGCTTTGCCGTGGTCGACGCAGCTTTCAGATGTAAATACAGGGGTAATCATAAAGCCAACTGCGCCAGAATCAATTCCTGCCATAGAACCTGCAGAGACACCTCAAAGCGAGGAGAAAAGCGATTGCGAAACCGATTCCAACGTCGCAAAGGTTGGTCCTTCGATGCAGTGGAACAAAAACGTGACGATCACGAAAATCTTGGTGGATAATGAAAATCCGGCGGTAGCCTCACCTCAGCCAAGTACGAACAATGCAATCCTTAACACAATACCGATGGCGAAATTTCCAACTCAGAATGGAGCTCCAAAGACGGTTCATTTCAACTTGATTCAAAAACCGGCGACAGTAAAGGAGACAGTTCTAACACCCACTATTCCGAAAATGACTCATTTCATTCCAGTTCGACCTTCTAGGCCCCAACTGCCCCAAACTACCTCGAACTCAAGTTCTTCGCCTTTGAACCCACAGCAAATTCGACAAGCTTCACCAGCCACCTACCAGAAAAATATCTACCCCCCTCTCGGCTCAAAAATAACACCGCAAATCGTAAATGCTGCTCAACGTCTAAGCGGTGGTCTCACGGTTCGCACTCCCACAGCAATCAATTCCATCATAAGAAATCAACAAATTCAGGCGAACAATTCTGTTCGTCAGCCACAGGGTGTCATGCGCAGTGGCCCTTCGTTGTTAAGACCTGTGAATGCGGCTAAATTCTCTTGTATGAAAGCGATTAAGTCACCATCAAGACCAGTAGCAGGGCCACAGACAGGCACAATACCAAATGCGGCGAGACTCTCGTGGAAGACAACGGTGGTCGGAGACGACCTCACCCCGCCAAAACAATTGAAACGTGTTGTGATGTCGCCGCTTATGAGCGCAACCAAATCACAAGATACCAGCGAAAACGATCCCCTGCAGATTTCCGAGAATCCACAGATAAACGTGAACAGTTTGCCTCTCCCGAAATTACCCCACGAAGTGAAGACAGTTCACATAGCACCCGTTGATACTCCTGCCGTTGCGAGCGTGAGCCAAAAGCCCCAACCCACGTCAGCTGAAGGAACCATTGCTGGGGCTAAGAGAAACTCCGTGGGTGCAATCATCACTACAAGACTAGCACCCACATCCACCACAAAAACAAATCCTGCCACAGCCACGGTTGTCACGTCGGTCGATGATTCGACGTTTGGGCCTCCGAGTTCGCAAATCAAAGGTATCCCAATTGATAACCCCCGCTTGAAAACGTTCACTATATATAACAAGTTGCATAACACGACAGTTATCACGCCACCTTCGAGTGAACAAAATGCAA
Organism: Syritta pipiens; assembly: GCA_905187475.1. Lineage (NCBI taxonomy): Eukaryota > Metazoa > Arthropoda > Insecta > Diptera > Syrphidae > Syritta > Syritta pipiens. Next base: position 71,716,110 of record LR994571.1, read on the forward strand.
ACGAAAAGCAACGCATATCGGACAGCTCATTGGCACAGCCAAGGAAAGGAATAACAAACGCCATAATAAAATGCTCATCAGCTGCGGTGCGTTCGTCACATTCTACAGCGGGTTCGAGGAATTTAATCAAAGTTATAAGGCCCAACTCGTCAGCTGGACACGGGAAATCATTGACAAGTGGTTCGCCGGTGTCATCCGCTGACGCCGAGTACGGATATTTCCACGCGAACATAGATGGACTGCCAAAGTTTGTGGTAAAGCGTGTAAACGAAGATTTCCTGATAAAGGTGCCAAACTTTAATGGGATTCTAAAGCTCGCAGGACTTAAAACTGTCTTTAATTATCTGAACCAGTAAGTAGACTTGACTTTTGTGTGAAATCGAAATTAATCGGTAAACTTTTCTTCTCAGATACACGGCACAGAAGTGCGGCAGATCCCAGGAAGAAATTGCAAACTTGAAATGGACATTCAAAGCACAGGACCGATCGAAACTAAATAACATCAATAAATCGAATGCTGCTTTGGTGAAACCAGGCACTGCCGGTCCTATTGCTCATAGGGTAATTTACACTTTTAATAATTTTTCTCATCTTACATTTACTCGGTCACGAATGGTTTGTTCTGGGAATTGAATGGACTTATTGATAAAATGGGGAGTGTCACAAAGCTCTCGATTGTTAGACGCAAAGCTGAGTCATTTATAGCAAAAAAAAAGGTTTTTTTTTCAGTAAAAATTCACAAAAAAAACAAACACCATATTTCATAATTTATTAATGACAACTAAGGATTGATTTGACGCAGAGTAAGTAATTCTTGCACTCTCTCAATGAGCGGCTAAGAATGATGGTGGCGATTCATATTCCGTGAAAAGATTCATTTCCTGAGTCTCACAAATGTTCAATTGTGTTAAGATCTGGGCTTTGTGCTAACCTCTCTGCCATCAAACTGGGTGTTGCAGTATGCTAAAAAAATATTAGAAATCGAGTTATAAAATTTTTTGTAGCATTAAAAGCGTTGTAGTGAACCCAATAAACGAGATAATGGTGTAATATTGTAAAGAATTGAAACTCATGTGTGCGAAACGTTTTAGACCATCACACTCTGCATCTATTACCCTCTTATTCTTCTATTAATGGCGCTGAAGTTCAGAGTGAATCTGGATCTCGATTAGCATGCCACGCCAGCCGGCACAATCTTTTGCCAGTCACTTCCAATTTCACATCCCAAATTGGTTTCGTTCCCTCCACCTGTGTGCACCATTTAAATCCGGACGACTTTTGCCACTTTGTCACAGGTGTTCAGATTCAATAACTCTTCAGGCCGAAGCTATGAAGCCAATACGCCATCTTAATCATTGCATACGTAAACGCCTTCAAGCCACCGAACAATTCGTCGTTGAATCTTCTCCTCGATAAGCCACAACGCAAACAAAAATCGTAAATCATCTATCGATCTTACGACCTTTTATTTATAACAAGAAAGAAATAAAAGACTCCGCTTTCGCAGGTCCTGTTGGAAAAGTTGTCCGCCGATTTGTGACCCCGTAGTACAGGTATGCCTTGACTTACGACGCTTCGAGTTCCTTTTGACCCACGACGTCGAAAAAATAGGGAGCTTACTTCGACATACGTCAATTCTTCTTCGAGTTACGACAGTGTTCGAGTTGCGTCAGTAGAGTAGTGCAAATTTTAAATTTGGAAAAATTGTTGTTTTTACTTTAGGTGTATGTTTGTTCTTCTGTTTTTTGCTTCGACTTAAGCCAATTTCAACTTACGACGTGTTCTCCCCGGAACAATTTAGCGATATAAGTCGAGGTATTCCTGTATTACAACACGAGTTCGGTTGCCTAGTATATGAAATACTTTTCAAATTAATTCCCGTCAATGACGTTTCTTTTAATCATATCTTTTACCTTATTCTACTTGCAGCAAATTTTCAAAAAAACCGCATCCTCTCCACGTGGTTCTATTGGTGTCATATCTAAACCCAGTACATCAACATCAAAGCTACAGAACACTACGAAGCCAATAGTCGCATCGAGTGCAAAGAAAATTGATCCAAAAGAACCAATTGTCTTACTGGATGACGAATAAGCAAATGCAAGCTTACAATCAAAAGTGTAAATTGTCATAATTTTTTTTTTGTTTCATCATAGAGTTAGTTCATGAAAAATGAGATTCTCTCCCATTGAGTTACTTTGTAAAATATCCTAGGTTTATCTCATTTTTTTTTTGTTTTGACTACATTATCCGATGGATATATACTACACAAACTAAAAGCAAAAAAGGTAGTTGGTATAAACTAAATCGTATATACAAATATATAACGCATGTGTATATAAGTTACATGTATAAAAAGCTGATTTAGTATGATAAATTTCAATGTACAGATTCGAAAATAAGTTTAATTAAGTTTCTCTATCGAAAAGGAATAGCACGAATGTATTATTGTATTTAGAGTTGATGCTTTTCTTTATAAAAAAAAAACTCGTGCCTTACCTGCAGCCATATTAGAGTCTCTCTTACCATGCGCTTTGCAGTAAAACGTACACCAACATACACGAGATTAGTTTTTAAGCAAATTATTAATTATTATTATATTACTAGTTATATTCTTGAATGATGAAAAGGAAGAGAAAAAAAAACTATAACTGCACATATCTAATTGTCTAGAATATAAATTGAAGTGGGGTATATTATCCGTTGTCGTATCCTAATAATTTTTAAAACTTCAAAGTCGATGTATATTGTTTGTGAATAAGTTTCTAGGTACGCATATATTGGTATTAACATTTAGAAATCATTTAAGTTACATTAAGAACCATACTGAGTTAATTGAATATGTATGTTGTGTGCCACCAAATAGAATTAGTACAGAGAATTACAAATTCTTATAATTAGATGTTAAAAAAAAGGAAACATTAAAATGAAAAACTTCAAAACAGATGAGTGTTTTTTTTAATCATGATAAATATTTGGTCAAAAAAATGTTTGACATAGACTACATCCTGGAATAAAATGGAAAATAAAATGAATTGTTCTCCTCGGTAATGCAGTGAGTCTTGTGAAAGATTGGTTTCGCGACCCCAAAAATGTTTGTCATTCCAAGGACAAGGCAATCTCCAGATCTTATTCCCGTTGAGAACTTGTGCGATGAACTCAAAAACAACTAGGGCAAGGTATTTGCAAATAAGGATCAATCCTGGGAAGCAGCTAATAATGTGTGGCAGTTCATACCTGGCAACATGGCCGAAATTAATAGACTCAATGCCACGCCGCATCTAAAAAGTCTTTGACAATAATGGAGGAGAAACATAGTTGGAACTTTCTTTACTTCAGTAAGTAAAATGATTTAAGAAAAAATACAAACATCATAATTATTGATATTTCAGGAGGACACACTTATTTTCGTAACCAGTCTTCGGTCAGAAGTAGTAGTAGTAGAAGTAGCCCCGGGTAGTAATATGGAAGAAAAAAATATGCGGACGGCTACTTAAAGTCAACAGAACCTGCTGCAGTCTTGCAAGGCTTTTCAAATACAGAAATCTTACCTGCTGCCCAAGACAGCAGATTCTAGACTTGGGTGCTTAGCCAAAGGCACTCTGACCTCTTAGCCGCGTTCGAAAGGAAAATCTAGCCCATACGGAGAATAGCTGGCCCCTTAAGTGAGGAAGTGAGTTGAATGAAATCTAAATCGAAGAAGATGCTATCAAAAAAATAAAGCTCATTAGACTCAGGTGGGCTGGGAACCTAGCTTGTATGAGCAAAAAGCACCTTGCTCGGAAAGGTCTTTTTTCAAGCGACGCAGACCGCGCTTGCGCCGAAAGAACAGCGTAGAAGTTATGAACACGACGTCCGAAGCCCAGAAGGGGTAGCTAACTAGACGGCGTCGGTCAGCGGTCGGGATAAGTGGAAGTGGTTGCTGCGCAGGCCCGGCACGGACACCGGTTGCTGCGCCGATGATGATGATGTATTTGTGTCATACCTGCTTGTGGTCTAAGCCATCCTGAATATGATCGCGGTTAAGTGAAGCAAACCACTCTGAAGTTAGTGTAGTCCCTACTAAAAAACCATTTTAATTCTACTCGACAGCAAGGCTGCGCATCCAGCTCTAAAAAGCTATGAAGTCAACTCAAAGCTAGAATGGGTCGTTCTCCAGTTATTGCAACAGCTGGCTACCACAAACTGAGATCATCTCACTTTTGTGCACAGAAGCTATATTGGAAACGAAAGAGCTGATCTACTAGCCAGAAAACGCGTCAAATCATTTTTCATAATTCTACCGCCATTCTGGTTGTGTCTACCAACTTCTTTCATTACTAGAACGGAACAACTACTTTGACCAGAGGATTCGAATTTTCACAGGTTTTTGAACTGGACTCTGCTTAGTTAACAAACATCTAAAAGCGATTGGCGTAACGCAAAATGAGACCTACCGCATGTGTAATGAGGACGAAGAAACAGCAGAACACATACAGTGTCACTGTTTGGGTGAGTTGAGTTGCTGCTTGGTCAGCACAGGTCAACGGCACTTAGGCAGACATATTGACGCAGATAATATCGCTGCTAACTCACCCAAAAGCATACTAATTGTGAACTCAGGAACCTATAAATTCATTGTAAACTTAGGTGGAGGAAATCACAGTCAGTGACCACAGTATGAATGTGATATGATATGTATGCCACTTCTTCTCACCCCTCCCCCAACCCTATTTCCTTTTTTACTTTTACTACCAACCCTAATTACTTTTTGAATTGAAGCTATGGCAAAGTTGTTGTTTAACCAGCAGCAGAGTAAAGATGAATACCTCACGCCACATTCTAAACTTTCCAATCCAACAAACGCTGTTTCAGACACAGCTCTCCAGTGACTTGGATCGCCAATATGAAAAGTAAACGACAAAAACATCGCAAAGGATCAATGAATTATTAATAAAATGTGATAGCGTGATTGCGTCCAAACGTTAATGGGGAGCATGAACACAACACAATACTGTACGACTTAATTTGCATAACGATATTCTAAGTATCGAGTTAATTTTTGGAATCCATTTTAAATAAACCATTGAAATTCCTCAAACCAACCACGATATTATATATTATATAATAAATCAATGCCTCAAACTAACAAGTTTGAGAACGCTACATTTTTTTCAATTAAACACATTGCTTTAATATGTACACGGTGGGGCTTTGAGGCCTGTCCACCGACACAGGTTATGAAGCACGTAAAACCTCTAAGGCAGTGGCATCATAGGTTGTATCTTGTATGACCAACAGTTATCATAAGAGAAACATTTCAATCGAATGATCTACGTTACGACTCGAGAAACTCAGTCTAACGCCGTATATCATTGATTCTAAATATAATCCAATGACTTTGAACAAATTAAAAGCAGTGCCACGTTGTAACGCCATCTTGTCAATTAAAATCTCTTTAGCTTTGTTATCTGTGCGACTAATTCAACTGATTAGCGGTTACGCCATCAAAAAGTGCCTCATCACATTAATTGGTGCATAGACTTTCAGCCAATGTACTTCTCTAATTGCCACTATCCCATCCCGGTATTTTAAAGATTTGTGTCAAAACATCAACTGGCAACTCTCCAAAACTCTATTTTCCTATTTTCAGAAGTTTACCTCCGCCGCCGGTTGTGATTCCAATTCAAGAAATTCCTTTGTTTTGTTTCATCTCTCATCCTGCTCCCAACGAATGGGCGCCTCATTTGACATCGAACAAGACGTCAACAAATTTCAGCTGTGTTGGTGTTGTATCATTTTTCTTTGGCCAGTGAGAATAACTTCGAGTTTATATTAACGCTAAACAATTTTCGAAATTTCATCAAGCGTCGAATTGCATTTCGAAACTCACAGTAGCCACATATTGTCCGCAGTACGCGGTGACAAACAACAATTGTTTTGTCGCGTGTCATTTCAGTCACAACAATAACAATTTCGAAGAGGTTATTTGTCACCTTTATTGTGTATCATTTACAATCTCAACAATTGTTAAGCTTCGATTAAGTCGGAAAGTGTTAAAACTGTATCGTTCGTCATCAATACGTTCACTATTCACACGAATCATAGAGAAAATGATTGGACCGGATTCTAGCAAGTACTTACGCTTGCAAGACATACCCGTGCTATGTCAGCAGCATTGTAAAATGAAAGACGAACAACGTGTTGAGAGAATCATCAATGAGCTGATACAAGGTGGAGTTGATAAATTGCAAGTAGTCTCAGACTTTGATTACACTATCACTAAGCAGAGGACGGAAGATGGTAAACAAGTTTTATCCAGCTTTGGCATTTTAAATGCGTGTAAGTCTCTGCCTCCGACTTTCATTGAGGAATCGAATAAGCTGTATAAGAAATATCGACCAATTGAGATTGATCCTCGAATGCCGGTGGAGGAGAAGGTGAACTACATGATTAAATGGTGGCGTAAGACCGGTAATCTATTGGTGTAAGTTATTTGCCCCTAAATCATTTGTTATGTAATATTAATTATTGGTGAACTTGTAGGGGAAATCAAATTTATCTTAAATTGTCGGTAACATTTTGCACTTTGTGTTGTCTAATGGGACAATTTCTAATTTTTGAGTCATTAAAGTCTAGCACTTAAATGCTGGTTAGTTCGTTGCATTAAAAAATGCCGCATTATTTTACGGAGATTGCCTTACTCAAAGTAAGGCCGCAATGTTTGTACGTACTCTGCTCTATTGGACTATCATTATATCACATAGTGCTGCAACTCGGAGTCATAATGCCGATTTACAGATTTTTATTGTGTTGACTTAAGTATAAATCTCAAGATAAAATTACTCGTGCTAGTATTTCGTATTTTATTTAGAATGACTTATCTCACTCCCTAAAAGTCGTGTACATCGCCAGCGTCCGTTTCGACTTTTATTGATTGCCCACCAGGCGAATTAGTTTCGTCTCATACATAACTAAAATATTATACTTACCAAAATAACAAATATATTACACAAAAGTGAAATATAAAAATACCAAGGTATACCAAGGTATACCGAGGTATTTTTATACCACCTGGTGTCCAAATGCAGTCCAATCACTTATGAACTTTAAAACTTACAGACCCCGCACTTTCCGTTTTTTGTTTTTTCTACATTACTTCCTTGTTCTTTCAGTGGCTTTCCACTTCGGCAAGAAGAAATCGATGAAATTGCCTACGTTTGCAAGGATCACCTGCGCGATCACACACATGAGCTGTTTCAAACACTCGACCGTCTCAATGTTCCGGTATTGGTGTTCTCCGCCGGTTTGGGAAATTCAGTTGTGTCCGTTTTGAAGCATGCCAAAGTGATGTACCCGAATGTGAAAGTAATTTCGAATTTCCTTCAGTACAAAGGAGACCTTCTGGATGGATTCCAGGAGCCAATGATTCACACGTTCAATAAAAACGAAACCGCTCTACAGGGCAGTGAATACTACGATCTAGTGCACAGCAGAGATCATATAATCGTAATGGGCGACTCGATTGGCGATGCTGGTATGGCTGATGGAGTACCCAGTTCATCGCATATAATTAAAATTGGCTTTCTGTATGATCATGTAAGTTATTTTGCCACTCAGATATCTAGCTCACTACAATTCATCTGTTTTCCATTTTCAGGTGGAGGAGAATCTCAGCAAGTATATGGATGCTTTTGACATTGTTCTTGTCGATGATCAAACTATGGATGTGCCAAGGGCACTTCTGGAAATCATTGAAAACAAATAGCTACCAGCAATTAATTAAAACAAATTATTACAACAGTATCAAAAAGTTACAATTACAGAAGATTAGTTGGCTGATTGTTTTAGTTTTTGTTGTGCCATTTAGTTTGTTGGTTAATTTCTTTGTTGTTATGTCACAAAATAATGCCTAGCACTTGTAATAATAAGAACGAACAACTCTCTTCAAGGAAAAATAACATTATTAAATGATGTGTAATACTTACTTGCATGTTTATATTGTTGACAACTGTGAATTACAAAGAAGTGATATTTGCAAGAAAAAAAAAATATTTTATTGAACTTTATAGTGCGTATCTTACAATGAGCTTCTTTATTAAATCGCTACAAATACCAAGGCAATACATTTTAACCATTATTGTGCCAGTGTGATCGTATGCTTACACCTAGAAGAACTAAAATTAGATTAATGGTTTGTTTATTCTATTCAACCAGATAAAATCATAAACGAAATATGTCACAAAAAAATAGCGCAATTCGAGTTAAAGCCGCATTTAAACTTCATCCGTCCCTAAAAAAAAGTTACACTAGTCTCTTCGGTCATTTTTGACCCATACGGTTTCTTAATACAAGCGATTCATTATTTAGAGAAGTTTCTTTTAGAGTGGATAAAGTAAGCAATTGATAATTAATAAGAAGCACACGGTTTGTTTGTTATGTAGACATTTTTAGTTATGGCTATGCGGTTTGCAAATGGTGTTTATTATCTGACTGGGTACATGGTGTACATCGGTCTTTTTTGAAGAACTGCTTATTGGTTGATCAAAAAGAATCTGGTTTCAGCAGCTTACAATCAGCTGAACGTGGTAGACTAGCTCGTCTAACCATGTGCTCATTCCTCAGCGATTCTCTTACAGCTTCTATGAAAAAACGTTATCGACGAAGTTTTGTAATATTTTATTTTGGAGACACAGATGTAAACAAAATGAATGCATTGATCGCTGAAATTTCTAAAATATCAATGAAAACGCTAATTGGCTATCTGTTAGTTTTTTTGCTTGTGCTATAATTTGCAATCAATGTTCAATGCATCCACTTCACCCTTTGCGACGTGTAATCCACAACTATCTGCAGATTCTTTTTAGCATCTGACTTCTCTAGTGCGGTGAAGTGTGCTCTGAATTACAGCACACTTGTTTTTCTTGGTATGTTAGAAACCATTGTAGTATCATTAGTAAAAGCAAACGTTGATGAGAAAATTTGTTTTCCCTTTACTTCCAGTAGTATAGGAGGAATAGATGTTTATTTCGACCAGTTCATGAAAATTGAATACATTTTCCTTGAAATCTAGCACAAGAAGGAGAAGGTCTTGAAGACCTTCACATAAATCTAGCACAACTCGGGTCCCTTGACTTTTTTTCCGGTGGAGCTCCTTGTTTCTTTCCAGTGTACACTTGAATGTTCCATACATAGCTGTTTCTGTTATCACACAGCAGAGCTGTAAAAGGATGCAATCTTTTGATTTAACGAATCAATTGACTTCACGATTTGTGATTCATTCAATTGACTTCATCAGATAAGTGTGACTTCAATTTTAAAATCATCATTCTATTTTGAAGTCTTGATTAGACCAATCTTTCGGGCCACTCAATGGATTGAAATCAATTGAATGCAAGTCTTTAGAATTATGTGCATTCTTTGAAGTCACTTTGAAGTACCATTCACTTGAAGTCCCACCATTCACTTGCAGTCAACAGCATTCACTTCAAGTCTTTGGGAATGCAACACTTAACAGTGAAGTCTTTTGGAATGCATTCTTTAACAGCGAAGTCGTTGGGAATGCAACTTTTAACAGTGAAGTCATGGAGGAATTTAACATTTTGCATTGAGGTCTATGGGAATACAGTCGATTTGTAGAGTGTGAGTGCGAAAAAATGATTTTTTTGGTATCTAATGAAGTGAATTGAATGAATCACAAATTGTGAAGTCTTTTCCGTGAATTCAGTGAATGCTTTCCCAACAGATTGCATTCTTCTACAACTCTGTCGCACAGCACCTAAAATTTGCTCCTGTACTTTTCTCATTTATTCGGCATGCATCGTCGGAATGGGCATTTCCAAATATATGCCACCAATTGCTCGTCAATCGTTACGTATTCACCTGGACTACACAACTCTTTATCCTCTTTACCATCCATATTATTTTAATTTTTTACATATTTTCCTGAAATGAGAGAAAGAAATAGTGTAAGAGAACATGCATTGACGTGTAGGCATACATATTTTTACAGATACACTCGAGTCCGGATATTACGACGATCAGCCAACCGGCGACAATAGGTCGTACTAAGCGGACGACGCACAAAACGAGCTGAAATTACGTTCATTGCAATTTGTATGCAAACTACAGTCAACCCAATATAGACACCCATCCGAGTAGTTGCCATTTGCCCTCGCCATCCATGAATTTGACAGTAATTCACGAATGTAGCTGAAGTACTGAAAGCATTTTGACAATAATTCAGGAATCATCAAACACTAGCTCATCATTTTTACGCACTTTTGTTCTGCAGAAGCTGCAGGGCTGAGGAGGAAAAGGAAACGAGAATTTATCTTCTTGGAACATACACAGCACTCTCGTTTCTGGCAATACATCATTTAAAACGTCTTGACATAACCTACAAAATGTAGCTATGCATGATTAGTTTAGATACGAGCTCTGTAGCGCTTTGTACATAGCCGGAAAATTCAAAGGAAGGGAGATATTTGACAACCTAATATGTGAATGTTATGTATATAAAATATCATACAAAAACCGATCATGCGGGGAAATATCTCTTATGGGTCATTATTGACCCGAGGGACTGTAGTGTTACTTTTTTTGTACTGCGATGAACCGATTATAATAATCGATTTTAAAATTGTTTCTTACCAGATTTGCTAGATACACACAAAAAATAAAGTTACTTAATTTCAAAACTGTGCGTCTCATATGTTAGAAGACATTTGAACAAAAAATTGCTTCTGAGTCAAAAATGACCCGACGGACGGATGCAAGTTAAAACAATGTCAATGTATATTACCGTAAGTTAGAATGGGTGAACATTTTTTGACCAGGAGAGAATTAAAAAGGCTGCAAATGCGTTCTACACCTGCGCCAGGTTGTTCGGGAGGAAATGGGGACCAAACCCCAAAGTAATCCTATGGATGTATACGGCCATCGTTAGACCCATTCTAACTTACGGTAATATAGTCTGGTGGCAAGCTCTGGAAAAGGGTACACACTGTAAGGCTATGACGAAAATTCAGAGGTTGGCATGCATGGGTGCGACTGGTGCATTCCGTACAACTCCCACCGCGGGGCTCAAAACCATACTGCACCTGCTACCTCTTGAGTCTGCCTCTGCATGTGCACTAAGGATCAATAGCATAGGCCATTGGAAATCCGGCACTACAGGACACTCGAGCATTTTGAGAAAGATGGCTGTCACAGGCATAAAGTGCGACTACACGTTGCCACTTACCGACTTTGACAGACCCTTTGTTTGCTCCTTCCCCTCAAGAGAGGAGTGGGAGGAGATGGCACCCATCAGCAATTCGACAGTTGCGGTGTATACCGACGGTTCGAAGATGGAGGAAGGAACAGGCGCGGGCATATACTCCGAAGCGTTGGACATGCGAAGATCAATCAGACTTCCGGATTGTAGCAGTGTCTTTCAGGCGGAGGTCCTGGCAGTCAGGGAATCGGCCAGAATGATATCAATGTTGGCGATACCACCGGCTGATATCACCATTTTTATTGACAGTCAGGCGGCCATAAAAGCGATTTCCGCTACGGAAATCAAGTCTAGGCTGGTCCTGAGCTGTCGCGAAGAGCTTAGGGCTCTTGGCTCGCAGCATAGGATTAATCTCTGCTGGGTCCCTGGTCATAGGAACATACCTGGCAATGAGGAAGCTGATAGGCTTGCGAGGGAAGGATCCAAACTAGGGCTGGAACAGGCGATAGTAGGGATCGATCCACCGATCTGCCTCCTTAAGAAGCGGATTGGGGATAAGATAATTAGATTAGCGAACGACAGATGGAAAGCGCTATCTACATGTGAAACAACGAGGACTATGTGGCCAGAATATGACTACGCCAAAACGAAAGTGCTGCTCTTGCATGACAAAAGGTCTCTCGCAAGAGCGGTGGGTGTAATCACGGGTCACAATAGTCTCAAAGACCACTTATTTAAGATAGGACTACTCGGTGACAATATCTGCAGGGGCTGTGCTGATGAGGAGGAGCGGGAAGATACTCAACACTTCCTCTGTCACTGCCCCAGCCTTTGTCACCTGAGGCACAGAACATTAGGAAGTTACTTCTTCCAAGACCTTAATGAGATAAACTCTTTACCTCTAAAGAATCTTTTCAGGTATTTGAACCGGACCAAATGGACCGAGGATGCACTGGGATAGGCACCGCGAGTGAGGAGGGGAACACCTTACCACCCCCAATGGGTAACACAAGGGGTCCACAAGGACCTAAGTGAGGCGATATATCCGCCGGCCCACCAACCTAACCTACCTAAAACAATGTCTAGCTTGCACAAAATTTCTCTTTCATTAGATACAGTATTATCGTAACTTACTTGACTTTTACATTTTTGTTCGTTGATACTACAACTGCTTCTTGGTGGGCTCCAATAGTCTGATGATAGTTTCTTTCCTTTCGATGTAGATGGATCTTCTGAGTTATTTATTTATTCTTTCTGTCTTTTGTATTTCAGCTCTCACACACTACTGACTTCACTAAGGATCAATTCCAAAGCGTGAATCAACAAACAGAAGCGAAAATATATAAAGAGTTTTCCAATAGCGACTTGACAACTGAATTTAATTTGTGAACGCACCCTTTCGCTAATCATCGAACTGTCATTCTCAATTTGGCAAGTAGACAAACCAATGATAACATGATGCACAACTCGGCTACATTTGTCGGTCAGGGGGTGCATATAGTAGTGTGTGTGAAATGACGATTCACTACCACCAGTGCAAATTTATATCCGAAATGTATGAAAAAACGCACACTATTTGAAGATTTATATCCAGAGACCACGAAACTCACTCATTTACCGATAGCAGTGCGAAAAATCAGTCCTACCTTATCTGTCTTGGTAGCGTTTAATGGTGGTATACGCGGTTTAAAACTTTTAAAAACATTTACATGCGTTACAAAATATTTTTTTTAATTTTACGAACTTCTCATATCCTTATTATATTGAAAAGAGTGTTTAATAATAATTTTTGGTTAATATGATGCAAGTACATTTGCGAAATATAGAAATACATTTGTTGTGAATAGTGAATTTCCTCTTGTCTTAAATTTTTTTTAAGTTAGTATCAACAAAATCAATCTATCAGCATCAATACGAAATCTTTTTAACGAGATGGTTTGGAAATCCAATGCTGTCCAAGTTTGTTTGATTCAAGAGGAAAATGTTTCTTTCAATTCTTTTACTAAACGTATCTAAAAGGCACTATTTTATTATATTTGTTGCACTTTAATTGGATAGTTTAAAGATATAATTAAAATACAAAAATTAAAATATTCCAACTAAAACCTTTCAAGCATTGTTTGTCTAATTAATTTTTGTACGGGCAATGATATTTCTATGCTTTCCGCTTTAATAGAGTTTTCATTTCTAATGAACTTTTTGACCAATTCTAATAACGTATGCTTTGTAAATGATAAAAACAATTAGCCTTTGTTATATGATAGAAACGATAATTTACATAAGTGGACCAAGGAAAAGTAAGCAGTAAAAGGGTTAATTGTTCATTATATTTGAAACACAAAACAATTTCACTTAAATCAAATAGTTACAAATCCTATAAATTATACTATTAAAAAACCATTCAATTAATATTCAGTGCTTATAATTATTTTGAACCTTCACCACTCGCTCGAATCATATTGTCTTATATTTTAGAAGATATTTGAAAAAAACGATCTCTGATTCAAAAAGTAACGGCCGAGTAATTGTGAAGATTAAGCGAGCTTGCTGAATGAACCTTTTCTGCATTTTCTTTTTTGCTTTGTTTTTGTTTTGATGGCAACCGTCGTTTTGAATTTGGGAGCCAATAGGAAAAGAATAAACAACAGCAGGAACGGTAAATTTAAGTTCCTTTATGTGTGTGCAGCCTGAGCAGCTGGATTTGGCAGCTCACACGTATTCTCATTCATGGGGTTCATGGGTTGGACAGGGGTTGCTATATGTGAAAAACTACGTTACCCACAGGGGAAGGAGAGGCGGGAGTTGTGCATCATGTTATCATTGTAGACAAACGAACAATGCCTACAAACTAAAGGGTGATTTTTTAAAAGCTATAGGAAAGTTTTTCAAAAAAAAAAAACACATAAAATTCAGAAAAATGCATGAAATCTTTATTTAAATCGATAGTACGGTCCATATAATTTAATGTTTGAAGATTATTTCATGCAAATGTTGACCTTGACTGCGCCTCAAATGGTCTATCCACTTAGTCCAATTTTGGCATGCTCTTTCCAACATTTCGGCCGGTATCTCACGAATAAATGCTTCAATGTTGTCTTCCAATGCGGCAATTGAAGCGGGCTTGTCTGTATAGACATGAGCTTTAACATGGCCCCACAAAAAATAGTCTAAAGGCGTTAAATCGCACGATCTAGGCGGCCAATTGACCGGTCCCGAACGTGAAATAAAATGTTCACCGAACTCGCCTCTCGATAAGTCCATTGTTGCGCGTGCTGTGTGGCATGTGGCACCGTCTTGTTGGAACCACATGTCATGCAAGTCAAGCTCTTGCATTTCGGGCAAAAAAAAGTTGAATATCATCTCACGGTAGCGCTCACCATTCACAGTTACATTACGATTCGCATCATCTTTGAAGAAGTACGGTCCAATGATCCCACCAGCCCATAAACCGCACCAAACTGTGACTTTTTCTGGATGCATTGGTAGCTCTTGCAATGCTTCTGGCATCACTATTTCTTTGCAATGCTGATGCGTATGCAGACGATGCCGATGTGATGCTAATAGATTATTTGTTTGATGTTATAAAACATTTATTTGCTTTTAACTTTGATCAATGATGGAAGTTTTTAAACTGAAAACATTAATTGATAATAATAATCGGAAAAGTGACAATTTGTTGCTTAGTATGCGTGAAGCAAGGCGTAGGCAATTTAATAATAATTGTTTAAAATTGTTTGAAACAAGAACAATTCCAAAAGTAACAAATTACTACAAGATAACATCGAATTCAAAGAACATAGAAAAATCGAAACTATTCGCCAACGGTTCTCGTAGCACAATTATGTTTGGGCGAACACAATTGTCGTCTAGGGCCACATAATCGTCGTCTACATACAACCACAAATGAGCTAAAGGTTATTTGTGCACACAACCGTACGACTCTATATGAATAACTGCGCTGCTTATTCATTGTGTTGTTAGTTGGCCTCAAACAATTGGCTTTTAATATAAAACCAATCAGGTGTCTGAGATGTTTTCAGCTTCTTTTAGTGAATGCATTGAGAGTCCGGATAAGATCCAACACTGCCTTTTTAAAGTAGAATCCTTTTTATAAAAGGCTTCAGTCTCCAATTTTAAAAACCTAATCCAAAATTAAGTAATTTCCTGTGTTTTTTCCTTACATGTATACTCTTTTGAATAAAATAAAGGCTTTTAAACAAAAAAAAATATATTAATCTCTCTAACTCGAACCAATTTGATATCCCGTAAGAATACGACTTAGAGGGCTTCGACTGTATATAAATTCTCTGAAAATGTTTACCTTTCGTTTTCATTCTCCATTACTTACGATTGAATAAGTCGGCGTCAACAGCTAATCACTATTTCTTCCTAATGCCTGTGCGTTTACTTTTTGCGCATCAGTTTCTGCAACTTTGCAATAGTGATGCCAAAATTTGCGTTTATCAAAGTTTGATTTTGAACCTTTTGCATCATTCAATGCTTTACTTTCAAAAAAAAATAATTAATATGAATTCGGCAACCTTCTCAGTTTTGTTACACCATTATAAAACGAAATAAAAACCCAGCAACCATTATTCCTTTCTCAAGAAAAAATTAAATTCCAAAGTTCAATTTTTTTTAATAATAACTTCATTTATTCATTTAAGTACAACATTTCTATTCATAGTAATACAATCGTTATTCGTTTAAACTAAACAATCTAGCTAACAAGATATTTAATATTATGTTTTGCTCATTTTGGAACAGGTACACATTTTGATTTTTTCTCTAAAAAAAACGTTTAAGCTCTATGTAATTCACTAAATGAACTTCTTTCAGTTTTATATAAGAGAATACACTGAACAAATTATTTAAGTCTTTTAAATACATTGTGCAATTTATTTTCGAATAGTTTTATTTTTCTTTATTCATTTTTATTTACATTTATTTACTTTTTTTTGTTACATAGTCTATTGTCCAATTTGGACAACTTTTATTGCTCTGCTATTGTAAGGTATTGCCTGCCCTGAAAGGTTATAGTATTCCTGTTGTTCTGAAAAATTTAATTCAAAAAAATGTACAATTCACAAACTTCTTTTATTTTTCGAAAAGAACAAAAAAAAAAAACGTATACATAAGGTTAGAAATTTTGCGTAAATCTCAAATGACATGGATAGCTTTGCTTACATTGTATAATTTAAATATTAATCAACCTTTAACTTATTTTTATTTCACACCAGCAACCCTACTTTAAAATAGATTGCATAAAGTTAAAGTTGACTTTACTGTTTTAGGCAGTCTCTTTTACAGATATATCAGCACGAGTCAATGTTCCTCAAACTTTAAAAAAAACAGATGTTATTTGTGAAAATCTATCTATGATCTTTTTTAAAATAGTTTGTATTTACATAGTAAGAAAATAATTGGAAATATAAATTATTAAGTTATTATAAACAAAATATGTTTTTTATCGACCTAAGTACGACGCTTAAGTTACCATGATTTTTTGCTTGGCTTTGATTTTTTAACTTTCTTTCAAACAAGTTAGAGCATATTTTAGTTACGATTATTAATAATATTGGCGGATACCTTCAAGTTTGAATGAATGGAGTAGTTTGAAAATTAATAGTTTTTTTGAGTTGCATCCTGACATAAATTTACTTTCATACATCTCAGTGCAGTGTAATTCTCCATACAGGAGTCACTTCTTAATTATTTCAGTTTTGTTAATCCTTATTTTTTTATTCTTACGTGGACCAGAGTAGACAAATTATAATAGCAAGACAAAGAATTTGGTGAATTATCCAATGCACTATGGATGTACTGGCACATATTCAAAACGAGCCAACCCAACATTTCAACAAATTGCAAAATGTTAAAAAAAACCACAAATGTAAACCAAACAATTTTACTCAAATTACCCGCACAAGCGGAGAAATAAAACTCTTATAATTAAAGTTAAAGTACGTTATAACACATAATTCCTTTTACTTCTTGCCTATTGTCTTTAATTTACAGAAAATTCTTCGGTTTGGTCTTTTTGAAGTTATTCCCGCTGTTCGTAACGCTAACATTTTTGGTCCTTATCCAAATTCCCACCCTAAAAATGCATAGTGTAATAGATTGAAACTATTGTGAACGTCAGCAAATTTTACAGCACCGGCAGAGGTCCGTTCCGATTCCACGGCAACCAGATGCCGGCCTGTCAAATTTGCTCTCGTGTGAATTCATTCGAAAATCGTGACTGAGAAGAGTCAGTTGTGTCAGTTTAAAAATAAAATAAAGAAATAGAATAAAACGTTGTTATATCTCAGAAGTGGGATACGAATAATGGAAGGCAGAACCACCGTCAACGAACTAAGAGCCGCCCTGTCGCAAGCGGGAATTGAGTTCCCCGAGTCAGCCACCGTCACCCAGCTGCGCTCATTGCTACGTGACGCGATTTATCCGCAGCCCAATCCCGTTACGCGAACGGTTACGCCAAAGTGGTCCGACGACGCCGATAACCGCCCCACCGTTTCTGCCGCTGCCTCCACCTACCTGAAGCTGTTACCACCGCCGCCGCCGCTGCCAAAACCGCTGTCCCCGCCGTCACCATCCCCGCTGCCGCTACACGTGCCATCAATGTACCGGTTGCCACCGGTACCGTTACGAACACCGAGGAAGATATTGCGCGTGAGCTGCAACAGCTTCGAAAAAAAAAGGAGTTGCTGACGCTGCGGAAGGAGGTCGAGCTGCTGGAAGCCCAACTACAACGTGGCCCAACCACGGACATGCCCACGGTGGAGGGTATGCTTCAGAAGTTCACCGGCGACGACAGCCACGATGTCAGGAAATGGCTACTGGAGGCGAAGGAAATCTTTGAGCTAGCCCGGTGCGACAACAGAGCAAAATTCTTGTGTGCCCGGCGGGCCTTGAACGGCATTGCCAAGCTTTTTGTACGGACCGTCAGTCCGGTTAGCTACGAAGAACTCAAGGCGGTTCTGGCCGCGGAGTTTGGGCGTTCGCTGACATTGACCGAAGTGTTCCGCCGATTACGAGGGCGGACGCTCAAGCCCACGGAGTCAGTACGGAGGTACATCCTGGAGATGCAGGAGATCGCATCTCAGGCCAGCGTCCCGGAGGCCGACGTCGTCGAGTGCATCGTCGAGGGACTTAAGGACCGCAGCAGCAACGCGGCCCAACTGATGGGGGCTAACGCACTAAAGCAACTTTGGGCTCTTCTCGACAAGTACGAGCGAGGACGCTTGTGGAGCAACCCGCCGCGAACCCCTGCCCAAACAACCGCTGTCCCGACAAAACCCGCGGCAGTCAAAGAAAACGTACGGTGCTACAACTGCTCCCGCTTTGGCCACTACCAGAGCCAATGTCTGATGGCGAAGCGACCCCTCAACGCATGCTTCTCGTGCCACGAGATGGGGCATTTCCATCAGAACTGCTCAAGAAAACGGAGACCCGCAGCCACCGCAGCCGTGCAGGACGCCGAGGACCGGACAGTAGACGAGAACTACTTCCGGAATTTCGACGAAATCGCCGAGAAAATGAAGGCATTCCAAATGGTAAGTGTCACCTTCATTAATTCGTGTAACAAGCACACCGCAGCCAATTCAGTTGTTTCTCTCTTTGATTCCGGTAGCCCCAGTAGTTTCGTTAAGAGGTCCCTAGTCCCGTTTCATTGTGGTGAAAAGAAGCCGACGCGGTTTCGAGGAATGGGCAACGCAGCTCTAAATACAGTTGGTACGGTAAATTGTCGCGTTGAATTTCGTAACAAAGTTGTAGTTCATCCGTGTATAATAATTCCATATAACGAAGCTGACGTGCCAATGTTGATGGGACGGGTCGTCTTGGCGAAATTCAACGTTCATTTATGTAACTTTATGAAAAGAAATTATAACCGCGGTTTTCTGTTGAGGTTAAAAAATAAAAAACAAAATGAATTGGAAAAGAATGTCAAGGGTGTGCTTGTTTCACTTAATTTGCTAAGGGGTCCGTTATCAAACGGGATAATTTTACCAAACCCGCGGTGCCGCGGAAAATCAAAGCAAGTACAAATATCGAACGGGAAAACTCAGATTTGAAAATTATTGACGTGAGTGCCAGGGATATGAAGAACTTTGTTGATTTAGGTCGGTTAGCGAGTTTGGTCGAGGTCGATTCAGAGGCGAACGTTAATGTAGATACGCAATTACCCGCGGCCCAGTTAAGTGTTCTTAAGTCAACGGTTAAAGAATTTTACCTTAAATCAAAAACCGCGGCAAAACCCACCGATTATTGTATGAAAATCAACCTAACTAGGGACGTGCCTATATACTGCTCACCCCGCCGCCTCTCTTTCTACGAGCGCACCGAAGTACAGAGTACCATTAACCGCTTGCTAGAAAAAGGCATAGTTAGACAGAGCAATTCGCCTTATGCTTCCGCCCTAGTGTTAGTCAAAAAGAAGAATGGGTAAACACGTATGTGAGTGGACTACCGAGCACTTAATAAATACACCGTTAGAGATAACTTCCCCCTCCCTCTGATCGAAGACTGTTTAGAATACTTTGCGAACAAAAACATATTCACCACCCTTGATTTGAAGGAGGGTTTCCACCACATTAAGATGTCCGAAGATTCAGTAAAGTACACCGCGTTCGTTACGCCCTTCGGCCTTTCCGCCTTAAAAATGCCGCCGCTGTTTTCCAGAGGTACATCTATATACAATTAAAACCCCTTATCGCCAGTGGTAAAATCATAGTTTACCTTGACGATATTTGTATTGCCACCGCGGATATAAAATCACACGTCCAAATTCTTACCGAAGTGTTATGTTTGTTGAAAGAGGCTGGTCTAGAGCTCAACATGGAGAAAAGTAGGTTCGCATACAGCGAAATAGATTAACTCGTTTATCATATTAGTGGAAAAGGTATTAGCCCTAATGCTAAGCACTTAGAGGCAATACGAGCATATCCGACGCCCCGCAGCATTAAAGATGTCCAGAGGTCCAACGGTCTATTTTCGTACTTTAGGCGATTTGTCCCGGGGTTTTCTTGTATAGCTAGGCCGTTGACAAACTTACTTAAAAAGGGGGCCAAGTTCGAATGGACCGAGGAGTGCAACAAAGCGTTCGAGGAGCTGAAAGAGAAATTAGCTTCCTCACCCATTTTAGCTGTCTACGACCCCAAAAGAGAAACCGAATTACACTGTGACGCTAGCTTACATGGTTTCGGGGCAGTGCTTATGCAGAAGCAAGACGATAGTAGGTTTCAAGAAAAGCCACGAGTGAAGAAGCGAAATTGATTAGTTTCGAGTTAGAAACACTGGCGGTCGTCCTTAGAGCCTTTTGTTATAGTTACCGATTGTGAAGCCTTGTCGCAAACACTGAAGAAAAAAGACGTCAACCCGCGGATAGCCAAGTGGGCCCTAGCCCTTAAAAAATTACAATTACCAGGTGCAACATCGCAAGGGAGAAAGGATGGCTCACGTTGATGCCCTTAGCCGTGTCCCGATGGTAACCGCAGTCACAACCGAAGAGTTAGACCGAAGTGTCCAGATGTTACAAGGGCGCGATGCAACCATTAAATCCTTGCGAGGTAGGTTAGAAAAGGAAAACGTGCCGGGATATATTCTTGAAGACGGTTTGGTGTTCCGCGTCGGACGGCAAGGAAGACGCCAACTTTATGTCCCGCGGGAACTCGAGGAGAATATTATGCGTGTTGTACATGAGAAATGTGGACACGTAGGGATTGACAAGTGTTCGAGTCAAATTCTGAAACATTATTGGATTCCTAACGTGAAAAGGAAATTGAATTGCTTCATAGGAAATTGCCTTAAATGCGTATTTCATTCTGCCCCTACCCGATGTACCGAGCGAAACCTGCATAATATAGAAAAGCGCCCCGAACCTTTCGATACTGTACACATTGGCCATTTCGGTCCCCTTCCGTCTGTCAAATCGAGGTTGAAGTACATTTAAGCCGTTATAGACGCCTTCACGAAGTATGTTAAGCTGTACCCGGTTAATACCCCGTCGACAAGAGAATCGATCAACGCACTGGAGAAATATTTTGAATATTACAGTAGACCCCGCAGGATTATCAGTGACCGCGGCACTGGCTTCACCTCTGTAGATTTTAACGCGTTTGTTAAGAGAAACAATATCGTACATGTTAAGGTAGCTGTAGCGTCCCCGCAGTCAAATGGTCAGGTTGAACGAGTTAACCGTGTCCTTAAAGCAATGCTGGCGAGGCTAGTAGATGCGTCTGAGCAGGCAGATTGGAAACAAAAATTAACTAGGGTCGAGTACGCGTACTGATCACGCCAGTACAAAGGTGTCCCCGAGCAGGTTACTGTTTGGAGTCGAGCAAAGGGGGGTCGTCGTAGACGAGGTAACTGAATATTTGGATAGAAAATATTCCGATGATGTTAGGGCAGATCTGGTTAAGCTACGAAAAGAAGCTTCGGATGCAATCGAACAATCCCAGAGACGCAACCTGAACTATTTCAATAATCATCATATCCCTGCAGCCACGTTCGAAGTCGGTGAACTTGTAGTAATGAAAAACGTAGACACCTCCGTCGGAACCAATAAGAACCGCGGAACCGCGGCCTAGGTACCGCGGCCCTTACGTTATAAAGAAAAAACTAGAGAACGATCGTTACGTAATAGAAGATGTTGAGGGTTTCCAAGTAACCCAATTGCCATACCGCGGTGTCGTAGATTCAAGTAGACTGAAGAAATGGATTGGAAACAATTCGGAAACCCCGGTAGAACGTACGGACTCCGAAGGTGATGCTTAGCATTAAGCAGTAATCGAGGTCGATTAAGCTATCAGGATGGCCGAGCTGTAATAGATTGAAACTATTGTGAACGTCATCAAATTTTACAGCACCGGCAGAGGTCCGTTCCGATTCCACGGCAACCAGATGCCGGCCTGTCAAATTTGCTCTCGTGTGAATTCATTCGAAAATCGTGACTCAGAAGAGTCAGTTGTGTCAGTTTAAAAATAAAATAAAGAAATAGAATAAAACGTTGTTATAATGGAGAAAATGTTCTCACAATTTCTTTTACTTCTTGCCTACAGTGTTTAATTTACAGAAATTCTTCGGCTTTTAAAAGTTTGGAATAGAATTCCACTGTTCATAGCGGACATGAAGAGACAAGTGACAAAGGAGAATCGCGTAGAATCACGATCTGAACTAAAAAAGGATCGGTGGCATTGCTACGTTGTTTGGATAGAGAGCAAGGACGCGAGTTCCATATGTAAGGAGCCATTATTTGTGACGAGTTTCTTAGACAAACAAACATTTTCGCAATTCGCGAGGACACTTGCCTGCCGCAAGTAAATCGTCATCAGCGTGTCGATGTTCGGCAATAAATAGAGAAACAGCCGATGATAAGAAGAAGGACACCGAGGGCAATCTTGCCATGTGTCCGGGTAATTTTTTATGAGGGTGCGATATGTTGTGTCTTGGGTTGTGTTTATGGCGGTGCGGTGTTTGCACAGGTGCAGGAGACAAAAAGTTGTCGCAGCGAGGCTGCGCATCTATTGCCCTTCCGATAGTGATCGGTAAAGGGTGATATGCGATCTGGTTTGGTGGGCGCTTTTCTATTTAAGGAAGCGAGTTACGGCACCTGCACGAGTTACGACGTCCACCTGACTTCCACCCACACCGCAGAACCCCCTCACCAATCAATACCAATTATGTTAAGTCAAACCGACACACGCCGATCGTCATTGTCACAAATCAACACGTAATTATGCTGAGTCGA
Organism: Syritta pipiens; assembly: GCA_905187475.1. NCBI lineage: Eukaryota > Metazoa > Arthropoda > Insecta > Diptera > Syrphidae > Syritta > Syritta pipiens. The sequence goes on from LR994571.1 coordinate 71,739,059, forward strand.
CCCAACACACGCCGATCGTCATTGCGACACCTTTCTCACGCCTTGCTGCCCATCGCCACCATCAGGCCAATGTTCCCATATTGTATTACCTTTCTGTATTGTACGAATGAACCTTTGTATGACTTTTTGATTGTAATTGCAAAGGTGATATGAACTTGCAGTATCAGCGTCTAGGCGATTTCCGATATTCGAACTGCAAATTCACATCACCTAAGCAAATAGAAGGTTAGATGTTAAAAGAAAATGACTTGTAAAATCAGAACATTGTAAGCAATCAGACCGACAGGTCAAAAATAAATAATTTTTTTTAAGAACATTTTTGTGGAAGTTTTAACTCACGCCCATCGCACCCGTCGCCCCCAGACCAGCCAACACCAACAACGATCATCTGTACAACACCCACCTGCACACCCGACGCCCCTTCATCCTCACAAGCCAACGACGACGACGTTCACCTCTATTACGACACCTGCCGGCATGTGTACCAGCAAATACAGCTTGTCATAATCAACTGCAATGTCAGCGTCTGGGACGCATCCGTCCTAAATAAAGTTCATGCAATAACCTCTGCAAAACGAGCCAAAGTGTAAATTAAATTCAATAGAATAAATCAGTCATTGTCAGTCACTACTTGAAGCAAGTTGTTTTTTTACAATGGAAGCTTGTCAGATGTCTACTCATCTCAACGATCCGATGCTAGTAAAGGAGTTTGTTGACAAGCTGCCAAACCAATACAAACTAAGCTGGGCAATGCAGCAAAAGGATGACGGGGTACCTGTACTGAAAGTGTTTAGCAAATGGCTGCATCATATCGCCGAAGCCGCAAGTCAAGTTGTATCGCCAATATCGTTCAAAAGAAACGGCATAGTGAACACCCATTCCGAAATTAAGCATTCAACCAACGGGTCAGTTTGTGTTGTTTGCAGCGAAAGCAACCACAAAATTTCTCGTTGCTCTAAGTTCGAAAAATTATCTTACGACAAAAAATGAGAAGTAGTTAAAGTAAATAAACTATGCCGTCAGTGCTTAAAAGTTACAATCCCAACAATAATCTAAATATCATTTTTTATTTGCTGACTCGGGTCACACAGCTTGCCGGTAATTCCACGAACAAGCATAGAGTTGCACACACACGAATGTTGCAATCCACACGCGAAACAATTACGCACACTCAGCGTCTGGCGAACATCCGCGGGTCGTGGCGATTCTTGGAATTACCTGTGCAAGCTCGTGCACCTGAATCAGCAGAAATACCCGTTGCACCGACGTAGAGTAAGTTAGCTGATAAGTGAGTTTGAAAATGTAAATTAGTCTTAAGATAGATGTTGCGGAGTACGTAGATCCGGGAAAACCCAGTTCCGGTCGCGACGATAGGACAACAAGATCAGGCGATAGACAAACACGTTTACACAGGCAGGCGACGACACTAAAACAACACAGACGGCAAGCAGACGACGCACAATCAACACAGACACATAAGCAGGCAACCATATCGCAGGCAAAGGCTTTCTTATCGCGGATCCTGAGAAGGAATATGTACATAATAGTTCATATATATATATCTCTTATCGTGAGATTTTCTATAGTTTTTTCGGTAGCGTCATTGGAGACGGTTGTGCTTCTTTCCCTTTTCGTTGGGAATAAATATAAAGAAAAACTAAATTCCCTGGTTTTAATTCCTATACAATAGATTCAATTCAATAAAGACAAGACGGGACAAAATATGAAACTTTTCTTGTCGAATATTAAAGTGTTACACTCGTCAATAAAAAATCTTAAGAAATAAAACCGTGTCCTCTTTTATTTAATTGGCGACCAACGTGGGGCTATATAAAAGTGAACGTGAATAAAAACGGAGCACTAAAAGGTTGCGCGAGTTACGTTCCCACAGAACTCCCCACAATACGCCAACACCAAACAGCAAACGCAGCACATCCGACAACCCATCCACAACAGCACAGCAACCTGAAGCAATAGCATAAGTTCATTCCTCTGTAATTCCAACTAAACGTTCTCACCAAAGAAAATAGCTAACTTGCAATATTGTTACCTGTCCCAGACAAATTGTAATCCAAACCCTTTATCCGCTCCTATCAAACAAACAAAATTGTATAAATACCAAATGTAAAAGTTCAGTAATTTAATTCAATAAACACAAGTGTACCAAGGCAGTCACTCTGCCAAAATAAAAATTGTTTTTTTTTATCAAACGGGGGTATCGGGTCCATAACTCGCGCAAAGCTACTAAAAAAATAAACGCATTACGAAACAGTAGCGCGAATTGAACCACATTAACGAACAAGTATCAACAAAACAAGTATCCTGCAACCTAGAAGAAAAAAAACAATCAACATCTAGCAAAATGCATATCTTCATCATACTAACTTTGCTCTCTACAATTGTGTCAGAGATAGTTGATTATAAGTTACAATCCCAACAATAATTTGAATATCATTTTTCATTTGCTGACTCGGGTCACACAGCTTGCCGGTAATTCCACGAACAAGCATAGAGTTGCACACACATGAGTGTTGCAATCCACACGCGAAACAATTACGCACACTCAGCGTCTGGCGAACATCCGCGGGTCGTGGCGATTCTTGGAATTACCTGTGCAAGCTCGTGCACCTGAATCAGCAGAAATACCCGTTGCACCGACGTAGAGTAAGTTAGCTGATAAGTGAGTTTGAAAATGTAAATTAGTCTTAAGATAGATGTTGCGGAGTACGTAGATCCGGGAAAACCCAGTTCCGGTCGCGACGATAGGACAACAAGATCAGGCGATAGACAAACACGTTTACACAGGCAGGCGACGACACTAAAACAACACAGACGGCAAGCAGACGACGCACAATCAACACAGACACATAAGCAGGCAACCATATCGCAGGCAAAGGCTTTCTTATCGCGGATCCTGAGAAGGAATATGTACATAATAGTTCATATATATATATCTCTTATCGTGAGATTTTCTATAGTTTTTTCGGTAGCGTCATTGGAGACGGTTGTGCTTCTTTCCCTTTTCGTTGGGAATAAATATAAAGAAAAACTAAATTCCCTGGTTTTAATTCCTATACAATAGATTCAATTCAATAAAGACAAGACGGGACAAAATATGAAACTTTTCTTGTCGAATATTAAAGTGTTACACTCGTCAATAAAAAATCTTAAGAAATAAAACCGTGTCCTCTTTTATTTAATTGGCGACCAACGTGGGGCTATATAAAAGTGAACGTGAATAAAAACGGAGCACTAAAAGGTTGCGCGAGTTACGTTCCCACAGAACTCCCCACAATACGCCAACACCAAACAGCAAACGCAGCACATCCGACAACCCATCCACAACAGCACAGCAACCTGAAGCAATAGCATAAGTTCATTCCTCTGTAATTCCAACTAAACGTTCTCACCAAAGAAAATAGCTAACTTGCAATATTGTTACCTGTCCCAGACAAATTGTAATCCAAACCCTTTATCCGCTCCTATCAAACAAACAAAATTGTATAAATACCAAATGTAAAAGTTCAGTAATTTAATTCAATAAACACAAGTGTACCAAGGCAGTCACTCTGCCAAAATAAAAATTGTTTTTTTTTATCAAACGGGGGTATCGGGTCCATAACTCGCGCAAAGCTACTAAAAAAATAAACGCATTACGAAACAGTAGCGCGAATTGAACCACATTAACGAACAAGTATCAACAAAACAAGTATCCTGCAACCTAGAAGAAAAAAAACAATCAACATCTAGCAAAATGCATATCTTCATCATACTAACTTTGCTCTCTACAATTGTGTCAGAGATAGTTGATTATAAGTTACAATCCCAACAATAATTTGAATATCATTTTTCATTTGCTGACTCGGGTCACACAGCTTGCCGGTAATTCCACGAACAAGCATAGAGTTGCACACACATGAGTGTTGCAATCCACACGCGAAACAATTACGCACACTCAGCGTCTGGCGAACATCCGCGGATCGTGGCGATTCTTGGAATTACCTGTGCACGCTCGTGCACCCGAATCAGCAGAAATACCCGTTGCACCGACGTAGAGTAAGTTAGCTGATAAGTAAGTTTGAAAATGAAAATCAGTCTTAAGATAGATTCAAACCAATAAAGATAAGACGGGACAAAATAAAAGATTATTTTTTTTTTTTTTTCCCAAACCTTTCTTGTCGAATATAAAAGTGGCGCAGTCGGTAGGATACTCGGATGTATCTGTACATTGTTTTCTTAAAAACTTAACCGGGAATTCGAACAGTCGTTTAAACTTCTTAAGATAGAAGCTAGAGTCTTATATTTAGACCTTTAACAAATAAAACTGAAGCGTTTACAAAATTACTATCTGCAGCAAGTAAAGTGTCAGTGTAAAATAACAATCAATTTAGTAAATACAAACAGTATCTGCAACAAGCAAAGTGCTTCATGCTTAATACATAATACATATATTGCAAGTGAAAAGAAAATGTACTAAAAAGAGTATAAAAGAAAATTAACAACGACATTTTCTTATTAAGTAAACACATTGACAACATTGAACAACTTATTTTTACCAGTAAATTAGGGATTCTAACCAAAAATATACTAAGCCCAGCAGAGATCGAGCTGATTTCTGACATAGATGCCTACAAAGATATTAAACAAGCAAACACTCAGGTACGAATTAACGAGGAAAGTTCGGAACAGATACAAAATATTACAACCCACATAAAACACCAACAAAGTATTATAGAAACTTACTTTAACTCCTATAACAATGACTTAGGGAAAAGAATAATGACGCTAGAAGACGAAGTTATATTAATACAACACATATACCAAATTATTGTTGGGATTGTAACTATTATACTCGGTATAAATACATTTTAGTAGAAAATGGGGAAGCATTTATCTACAAGGAATACGGTGACATTTTACACTTAACAAACCTAAGTTACTATAGTAACATACTGAGAGAAGAAACAAAACATTTTAAATTAGAAAAAGCAAAACATTTTTATACCCAATCAGAATATTTAGACGTAGAAATGAAAATAAATCGGGTTGAAACCCTGCTCAACCAATTAGATAATAGGAGGTTTAAAAGAGGTATTAACGAACTGGGGACTATCTGGAAACGGACCATGACGATTTCACGTTTATTTCTAACAAAGTTAACGACCTCATAGGAAACAACAATAGACAATTTTTAACAAATTCAGAAATTTAAGACAGTTCAGAAACTGAGCTTCGCAGTAGAATCTCTAGAAGGACACACAAATGAAAAAGCAGTACGAAGACATAGATTAAAGCTAGTAATAGCTGAACTACAAAACACGGCTCAAGCAATAGCATTTGCAAAAGCTGAAATATTAGATTCATCCATACTAAATCTTGACGAACTAAAAAGTATACTAGGAAACGAATACAAACAGATTCATATAACCGATCTACTTGATGTTTCACAGTTTAAGATTATTCAGAAAGATTCCCTTATTATATGGTACATTAAATATCCACTGATATTTAACAAATGCAATTTATTCGAAGTAAGGGCAATAGCCCAAAAAGACGGTAAATTGATCATTCCAGATAAAATAATAAAATGTAATCAAACATATTTCAATATAACAAAATGTAAGACGGAATTTAATAACCAGTATTGTGAAATAAACTATGGCGAGAATTGCTTATTAAATATATTACGAAAACAGCAAACAAATTGCAAAAAACTAAAAGAAAAAAATATAGATGTAGACGAAATAAAAGAAGGGGCAATTTTGGTATCAGGAAATCATACAGTAGATAATGTAACCATTTCTGGAACATACTTAATAACCTTTAAAATTAGAAAACAAAAACCCAGGCCCAAACACCATTGTAATAGCAATCTTAATATTAATGTTATCCTGTAGTTTTTAAGTTATGCGTATGTTATAGAACACCAACACATAACGCCCTAAACGCACAGATAACGAACTTCATGAATCGGGACGATTCAAGTTGACGTACTCGCTCACCCACATACCTATCGGTTCGCCAAACAACCGTTAAGTTAATCTGGGACCCATCGCGGATCAACAACGACCAGCGAAGGGATGAGAAAACAAAAAAACCAACAAACATTGACTCACCGATCCCTTCGGAGAAATAAGCGAACACATCTTCGCTCGCAGGTCGAAAAGGATCTGCCCTCTAGGATAACATAAAACATTTGTAATCAAACACATTTTTTGAACACATTAGATAAGATATTTAAAGAACTCCATGTTGGATTTTAAGGCAGTCTGGTATTTGACGGCGAGGCGGTTAGACTCGTCAATAAAAAATCTTAAGGAATAAAACCGTGTCCTCTTTCATTTAATTTGCATCTACAAGACGACAACGACCGACAAGAAATATTAGAACACGTTAGAACTAATCACGAAAACAATTATGAAATCATAAAAATAATTAACAAACAAATAGAAAATAAAAGTAACTTTAAAAAATCTATCAATGACCTCAAAGAATCTGTTCTACAAGACAGGGAGATGATTCAACAATCTCTAAATCATATCAGTAAAGACAACAACGATATTAGTAGAATGCTATTATATCACGACTAAATTATAAAACTACAGTACTTAAAATACAAAATAGACCAAATACTAAATAACATTGCATCAGTAAAAACATAACTTATTTCATCCTTCTATACTAACCTCAGAAGAACTGGACATATACGAAATAGACTTTAAAAAAAAACTAATTAACATGGGCGTACTTTTCAGAGACGGGTCACTAATATTCGCGATCAACCTATCACATTCTAGGAAACCTAACACAAGTAATTCCAATATCAAATAAATATAATTATAAAATAGATTATAAAGAGGAAAAAATTGTGAAAATAAGAAATATAGTATATACATACGAAGTTCAATGAATAAAAAATAAGTCAAAATTGTAGTATTAGTAATCATAAAGGACCAGCGAAGAGATGGGAAGACAAAAAAACATACATTGACTCACCGATCCCTTCGGAGAGATAAGCGAGCATATCAGTTAACGTGAGATAGATTTCGTCATGTAAAACATCAGCAAACAACATGCTACGTGACGGAATCTGTCGAATCGACATTCATGCAACGACAAAACATCCGTCCAAGGTTGCACACGCCGTCACCTGAGCCGCGCACCTATGCGAGGAACGTCTCGTCACCTGACCCGCACATTCCGGTCAGCGAAGGAACAACAACTCTCTACATCCGATCCCGCACGCCGACAACAGCAGGTTTAGCATTTAAGATAGTTGTAAGGAAAATTGTTTTTTTAGAGTTAAGCTATTCGTGTAAGGGGCAACTACACTCGATTAAATTTTGAAAATAAAATTTTTTTTTTTTTTTTTTAAAAACCAAACCGATAAAAGTTTAACTTATCGCTCGCAGGTCAGAAATAACCTGCCTTTAGAATAACCATTAGATAAGACATTTTAAGAACTCGATGTTAGATTTTAAGTCAGTCTGAGATTGAACCGATAACTGATAATTACCAATAAAAACCGTGTCCTCTTTAATTTAATTTGTACATATTACATAATTATATTCGTTCATTCAATCTTTAATGAATGGTTTATATTATCACATCATTACTTTCCTTGAATTAGATCACTTTCTAAAATTGTACTACTTTCCTTAAATTATATTATATTTGAATTACTTGAAAAACATTACCCTATCATATCTGCATATATCTGAAATCGTAATCATTCACTATATCGTAAAATTTGAACTACCCGCCAACGTGCCAAGGTTCGCCATATTTATTGTAAAAAGGCATTCTATTTACACTTTATGTAAACGAAACCTAACTGTTAAAAAATGCACTATAAAAACGCATGCAAAAATAAAGAGAACTACTTTTTTTTGTGACCATACAGCTACTTTCGTCGTTTCATTTCCACGCAACAGCAGTCAGCTCATCTTTTCGTTGTCGGTTTTTTTTTCTGCCTTCGCTTTCATCGCTCATTCGCATCTTCGTCGTTGTTGCAGTCGGTGGCAAAACAGTCATCGCTCAACAATGTTGGAAATTTCAAATTGTTCCGTAAAAATAAATAACGACATTAAACGAAAAAGAATTTTAAACGAAAAAGAATTTTACCAACAAACTTTTATTGAAGATAACGAAAACAAGACATATAATTTTACATATGAAATTTCCTTTAATGATTTAGTTATTGGACAATTTAATAATATAGAAGAAATAAAGGAAATTAAAACAAAAACATTAATAATGAATGCATCAGAAATCGCTCTTTTTGTCATACTAGTAATAGTAATAATTTTTATATCATTCAAAAATAAACGGATCCAGGAGTATCCTAAAACAAAAGGGGGAGGAGTTACGTCCCTTCACAATACTCCGAACAAATATGCGGATAACGAAGATATCTCGCGGCCGTTGGCCACAGCTTCGCTGTGCGGCAGGCGGAGCGCAGCAAGTGATCAGCACTGGACCTATGTGGGTGGTGGACTTTGTACCGGGTGTGGTAAATGATAAATACTATTTTTTTGGGTTGGTTATAACTGGTAGTACGTGGTGGCATAATGTGATAATTGTTGATAAATGTTGTTTGTTTGGTAAAAAAGGGAGTGTCGACATGGGTTGGTATCCAGCGTAATTTTATATTGTGTCGAATGAATCCATTGTGGAGTAGTTTGTCAAATAAGAGTGATGACGGAAAAAAATTTGAAAAAGTTAAGCGAACGTTTTCGTTTGAAATGGGCAGTGTTGGAGAGTATGATGGAGAACATAAACTACGAAGAGACGAACCTTCTGGATCTGGATATAAAGGTATTGAAGAGAATGGAAAATTATTGGACGGAACTGGGATATTTGCAAAGAGAGATTGAACAATTGTTGTGGAGCCAGGGACTGGCCAAGGGGGCACTTCGGTGTGGTGGAGGGAGCGGCGGCATGCTAGTCCATGGCACGGCCTAGCTCGTCGGACGGGGGGGTTCTTGCTCCCCGCTAACCACACCTCCTGGTCACAGCAAAAAAAAAAACATGCCGACTAATATTTGTATGGGGGGAGGGAAGTACATTAACTGAAAGAAACCGAAAAAGAATAAAAACTTGACCAGGCTCAATTCTCCTGGTCGGCTTTGGAGCGTGACTACTTAAACACATAGGCTTCTAAGGAGACGTATTTAACTACCTCTCCCTAGAAGTATACTACTCTAATCTACTCTAAAACCTACTGGGGATTTTGGTTGTTGTCACTGGAAGGGTGACCGTTGCCTAACGGTTCGGGTAACTGTGGGGATGATCGGGCGATTTCTGAGCAGTTCGCTACTGATTTACTGACGGGTTTTATGCGGAGACGAGTTTGAATCTTCCTCCAATGTAATGGGGATTAGAGAGGAATCAGCAACGCGGGCAGAGATACAGCTTATACAACTTATTTACTCCCGGCGACTTTCTTGCGCACTTTTCTTTTTTTTTTTTTTTTTTTCTTTTTTTTCGCTTGTTACGACTGATATCAGTCTATTAATACTGGCTCTAAACAGAATCCCGCCGTGACTTCGGTCACTTATTATCGCTGACGACTGTCTTCGTTCGTTAATCTTAAAAAAAAAAACGTCCAAAGAACAAAAGATAACTAAAAAAAAAGGAGAGAGTGCCTGTTCCCACATGCTCCTTTTATACCACGGCGCCGAGCTTTCCTTCTACGGTACGGTGGGAAATTTTAGCCCTCATCCTCTCGTCGGGGACCATTTTATCTTATTCTTTTACTCTCACTAACATACATAAACTAACCTTGACTAACACAAAAGTGATCTACCTATAATCTCGATTTAGACGGGGGTGGGTTTCGTCATTAGAGAAACTTGATCGCTCTCCGATATTATTATTGAAAGCTTGCAACATTGTCTTTCCGCTGAATATATTCTCCGTCTCACCACAAATTCACCACACTTAGTTGTTTAAAAAAAAAATTTTGCTCTCTTCGAGCTGTCAAAACCAAACCATCCAAAACCATCGGATTGCCATCAAAGGCATCTCGCCTTCGCCCAGCAATGAAAACAAAAAAAAGGAAAACCCAAAAAAAAGGAAGGGCACAGGAACCGCAAAAGGAGAAGAACGCTTGCGTCGGGGTCCTGGGATTTCGGGAACGGGTACGGGGGGGGAACTCATGGGGCTTACATTGTGTATTCCCCCTGAGTGCATTCCCCTTGAAATTTTTCTTTCTTTTGGATTGCTTTTCCCTCTTTTTTTTTCAGCCACCAATCAAGGCTCACGCAACACAATCTACTAGAAGAAGTATCTACTTCTCTGGAGTCCGAAGACTTTCAGACTTTGAAGACTATATAGTAACATATACTACTACATGCAGTGTAGTGCCCACACTACATATCCAGGATCCACAGCATTCTGGTGACGCAGCATGAGCACCAGATGCATGCAGATGCATACCTTCTGAGAACATGCAACATAACACAGCATGAGTACCAGACGAGCTGCATATCTTCTGGGAACATCAGAAGTGTGACCATTTGGACAACCCCAGCCACACAAGCGACTAGCAGGTGTCAGCAAACGATCAACCACCACCATCGACAGGATACGCTGGTAGATAGTTAAAATGACCCGCCAGCTAGGTATAAAAGGACCTCGCACCAGCGAGGACAGAGCAGAGTTTTTAACACACAATAAGGACAGAGCAATAAAAGAAGGTTAAAACTAAAAATTGGCTTTTACTTATTAAAAACTCCTCCGGAATATTGCTCTTCCCTGGGTGAAACCAGGAAGCACGGCAGTTCCGTTATCACAGCGGGGATAACAATGAAATTCTCTTTACACCATTGGAGGAGGAAGTAATTGAATTGGTGTCCTTGAAGGAGTGTGCTCTGGGAATTCCAGGAATAAAATTCTTTGGTGTTCCGATTAGTTCAAATTTGCCAAGTTGCTCCGCAGCTACTACAAACATGGAGTTATCCTCCTATAATGAAGGTACAAAATATACTATTTTTCTTGTTATAAAATATGTAATTTTATGATCCTTTTAGAAAATTACAGAAATTGTTGCAATGCATTAAATGAACACACAAACTCAAGGGACAAAATTGCTGTCATGCCATCAGACAGTCTAAAAAAAAGTTCCAAAAATGCAAAAGTTGCTCCAAAAACACATTCAGATACAAGAGCAATTAAGCTGCAAAGTATCTGAAGAGGGTAAACAGTCTATCCGAAGAAAGGAATGGCAGTGTAAACAAAATTTATAGAACACTGAATCGCCTAATAGAACAATAGAAAGAAGGGTCTTTGGTGCAGGAACGAAGGTTAGAGGAAACGAAAAGGCACAATTTGCAGCATGAAGAACAAAAGCTGCAATACAAAAAACAAATTTTAGAGTTAGAACTCAAAAAAATTGACCAGTCATTGCATCAGTGATTGTGTAATTTAAAATAATGTGTACCCAGTATATAAAATAGTGATGTACGACGTGTTTTTGCCCTGAAGGCTGTTTTTTTTTTTTTTTTTTAGGTTTATATGAAACCAGGAAACACGGCAATAGTTCCGTTATCACACTCTTCATCAAGACGGCAAAAAACCAGCTGAAATAGCCGAAAAATTTAAATGCTCCAGAAAAATGGTTTATAACGCTATTAAACTGGTAAAAGAAGATCACTTGCACTTAACCCGTAACAAAAATCGCCGTCCAAGACCAAGAAACACAACGTTTCTGATGGATAGAACCATTGTACGGAAGAGCAAAAAGGAACATTTTAAGTCATCTCGCGAGATATGCAATGAAATCCGGGAGGAATTTGACTTAAATATCTCAAGCCGTTCGATTAGAAGGAGATTAAATGAAGCTGGCCTATTAGGATACATCTCCAAAACGTTTATTATTTGCAAGAACTCATCAAAATAAAGACCTGCTATTTTGGAAAAAGGTACTATGGAGTGGAGTGATGAGACAAAATTGAATAGAATTGGGCCAGACGGAAAAACATTTGTGCGTCACCCAATAAATAAAGCCTTGGATCCCAAGTACATCAAAAAAACAATTAAGCATGGTAGGGGTAATGTAATGGTCTGGGGTGCATTTTCCTGGCATGGACTTGGATCTATTGTAAGGATCAATGGCAAAATGGACAAATTTCAATATCAAAATCAAAAGATATATTGAACCATGTGTTCATTTTTTATTAATTATTTACAGGAAAATGTATCTGTGCTATTTAAGTGTCCAGGAGAAATTTCATATTCCCTAAGTTTTGTAGCGGCCACTCACGGACAGATGGCGTAGCGGCGGCCACTCGCCTACAAATGGCCGATCAAAAGCGGCGCGTAAAAGATATTACAGATGTTACAGAGAAAGAGGAGACGAAAATTGAGTCAGTGTGATTGTGGCAGACGGATCGGTGCAATTTTCATTTGCTTAATTATAATCATTTCAGGTACTTCATTATAACGTAGTTAATAAAACATGAACAAAAATTATAAGAGTGTTCCTTTATTACAACAGAGCGCAAACGCCCACGTGCCGCCACAGTCTTTTCCCTCAAACATTCGCTGAATATGAACAAATTCTTTTGCTGAATTAAATTTTATTTCTGTTTTACTTAATCTTAAGTATCAAATCAAATGAACAAAAACTTTTTACTATAGTTGTAAAGTACTTAAGTACTTATAGAGTTGTAAAATACTTAAGTACTTTTGGACTTCGTTTCAAGTACCTCGTTACAAGTACTTTTACTTGGTACTTGAATACTGCCTTAGCAAAGACGTGCTAAAAGTAATGTCAGCGAAAAGACAAAGTGCAATACTAAATCGAGAAAGTTTTGAAAATTACCTTGATAATTTAAATACGTTTAGAAGTTGTTCAGGAGCAATTTGGACAGGCACATTAAGTATTCATAATCCCACGTCTCTTTTACAGAAATCAATAGAAAAATTTATCATCATCAGCAAACCTCCACACACCACCTGCACACGTTTCCCCTCACCATTGACAATCATCGACTCGTTGACCCAATTATTGTATTGTATTGCATTTTAACATTTTGTGATTGCACAGGTGATATCCGATAACTGCAACTATGCGTCTGGGCGACATCCGCCGCAAGTGCAAGTTCACGGATTTCACCTTCGCAAAGGTGTAATTATAAATGTTAGGAATTAAGAAGTCAGTCGATTGTTAACCTTAGACCTAGATGGTTGAAAATAAAATTATTTTTTTTAATACAATTGTTTTATTAAAAACATTTGTCGCGCCATGGCACCAGACGGACTGGACGGACTGTTGGGAATACCCAACATAAAACCGCATGACTAACAAACGGACGGACGGGAATACCCAAGACCCAGGTACCGGCCGAACCATCGACCTGCTAGGTAGCAAAAACGGCCCGCCAGCGATGCATAAAAGCACCCCGCAGCAGCGGGTAAAAGACAGAGAGTTTCCACCAAACAAGAAGTAAAGAGCAATAAAACAACTGTTTGTATATCTAAATAAAATTGTCTCTTATTTGTATTCGAAACTTCTCCGGGATACTGCTCTTCCCTGGGTGAAACCAGGAAGCACGGCAGTAGTTCCGTCACAACAAAATATATGGTTAGAAGCACCAACCAAAAATTACTCTTGTCTTTGGTGGAAGATCTTCGACCAAAAGTTGGCAAAACATTCCATCTGTGGCAGAGGAATAATGCAAATAAAGTCAGTTGTGATTGAGACGCCATGAAGGAAAGACGTGTAAATAAATAATATATAAATATTTAAATTTGGTGTTTTGATTTTTAATTCTGCCATCTAAAAAACAAAACAAAGATGTGGCAACATATTCAAAAAAAATTAGTCGATGAAGGCTATTCATTCACAGTCGCACAAGTTCAAGGAAAATACCGGAGTTTGGAGCGGCGACATAAATCAACCAGTCGTCGAGATAAAAAAGGAATGCGCCAGTGCACGATGGACAAACATTATAAAAGCGTCTCAAGTTTGAAAGAACTCTGTCAAAAGGTTGTAAACAAAGTAAAATAAATGAACAGTCAAAATCAAAAACCACAAGAGTGGAGAACAACAGCACGAATTTATCAACCAAGTGTTTGTTTGAAACAGTGTGCAAAATACTTCCGTTTTACTCTGTGGTATACGCAAATATTTGCTTCTCTGAATTTATATATAATTTTTTAATTTATATTGCAAGAAGAAATAATATTCACATTCAGGTGTTAACACAAGTATACGAAAAAATCGAAGACGGAATATTTCATCCTTTTCTTCACTACAAATTCATTAAATTCGAGGACACGTTAAATCAAGATTGTCAACTAAAATCACCAGTTAAATACGTAGCAAGATACGAGTGTAAAGAAGTTCATACAGCAAAAGGCAGTTTGGACGCAGTTGAAAAAGAAATAGTACAGTTTTTATATAATTCCAGAAAGGAATTTAATTATTTATCTCCTAAAGATTTATCCTGTGACGAGTAAATTGGAGGACCTGGAGGACTAGCGTCTAACGATACCTCCTTCATGTGTCCCAGGGTGGCATATTCGTTTATGCAAGCGGTGTAGGCTTCCCTTAATTTGGCGTTTGAGTTTAATCGCCTCTCAATTTGAAAAAATCGTGTCATGGCCGCTGACTTGGAATCTCCAAGTGTTGGGTGTTTGTCGTCCTTAAAGGGTAGTCGAACTTCATATCTGCCATCCATTCTTCGCTTGTGGTTCCTTTCATAATGATGTTGACAGTCCTCTTCGTCTGACGTCAACTTCCTATAATCGAGGTCCTCCTCGATTTCCCAAAATCGGCGAAGATCAATTGAGTTGTGGTGATTTTGAACGGTGATGGATTTATGTGTCGGGATCGCGCAAGTGCTCCCAGTTAGAATCCATCCTAGCTTTGTCTGTTGTGCCACTGGAGATCCACTACGGCTCTTAACCAGTCCTTCAAGGATGATGGATGAGTAGACGTCTGCTCCTAGTAGCAGATCTATTTTTCCGGGGATGCTGTATGAGGGATCGGCTAAAGGTAAATGTAGCAAATGACTCCAATTTTTTGTTTGAAGGGGCTGAGTTGGCAGTAATGCGGTGAGCTGTGTAAACACAAATGCCCTAACTTCGAGACAGAATGTTGGGTTTGTTTGCGAGTGTATGGAAAATTTTGTTTGGTAACGAGATATTCCAGTCGATGTCTGTCCTAGACCTGTGACGTTTGCTGATATTTTGTCTCGCTTCAGCCGTAGTAGTTGGGTTGCTCGTTCTGTTATGAACGTGGCCTCGGAACCAGGGTCGACTAGAGCTCGCAAAATGTGTTTAGTGCCGTCAATGGCTGTGACCTTAACCAAGGCCGTTGCAAGTAACACCTTGGATTTTACTTGATTAAAGTGAGCATTAAACGTCACGTTTGAAGTTGATGGACCGCTGCTATCACTGCTTACATTGTTTTGCTCTACATGTAGCATTGTGTGATGCCTTAGGCCGCATTTGTAGCATCGATTAGTGCTGTTGCACGTTGATGCATGATGGTCGTAGCCCAAACAGTTTGAGCAGACAGCGTTTTTCCTGACCGTTTCGGTTCGAAGTCTCGCGTCCATTTTTATGAATTTTTTGCACATTCGAATGCCGTGAGCACCCTTGCAAAGTCAGCAGAGATATTGTTTGTTTGACGGAGTGATATGAAAATTGTTCGACTTTCTAAATGGATTTGGTGGCACTTGCTTGGGGATGTTAAGCTCTTGAATGTTCTCTAGAGAACTGAACCGACCTTCTATAAAGGCGAGAAAAGTCTTCCAGTCTGGTAGAGCTTTTGAAGTGTCGACTGCAACTCCTAAGTTGGCTAGTGCATGAATGCACTCTGTGCTAGTGTCATGCACAGACTTTAACGACGCGGCCGATTCATGGTTGAGTTTCGTTTGCTCCATGAAGATTCGAAGCTGGGTGTTGACAAGTTTCCTCTTGTTTTGGAATCTGTCAGTCAAGATCTCCCATGCCGACTTATAATTCTTCCCATCAATAGGCAGATGTTGAATTAAACGCGCGGCTTCACCCGAGACAAAGCTTTTCAGAAACTGGAGCTTCTGTACGTCGGAAAGATCAACATTTTGGTCGATCATGCTTCCAAATAAGTTGTGAAACTCACACCACTCCTCGAATTTTCCGGAAAACGTTTTGATTTGAATTCGCGGAAGACGAATATCTGTGACCGAGGACTTTGAATTAAACGCGCGGCTTCACCCGAGACCCGAGATCCGGCTCGAAGGACCATGTTCTGAGGTTGGTGACTCAGAGCGACTTTGTTTGATTAAGACGAGATATTTCTAAATTTTGATTTACACCCTCAAACTTCTCTAAATCGTCACTCAAATAACCGATAAAGGTGAAATAGGTTTTTTTGATTTTAGAGTATGTCTCGTCTAACAAATATCTGTCTTTAAGCGGATCCGCCGCACTCTGCACTATAGCCAAGTGTTCTTTCTTCGCGCGTTTGAACACTTCTTCAACGTCCGATAACTGCGCGTTCACATACCCCCTTGACTGTCGCGACGCGGTGTCTTTTATGTACTCTTCCAACTCTTGGGTTAGTTCTTTTAGGGTGATGTACTGAGACTCAACAGACTTGTTTAATTTAGCCATGGCGCTATTTTTATGTTATTTATAATTCGGTTATGTGTGTTATGTGTTATGTTCAGATTTTTCTAATGTTTATCGTTTTAATTTTTCATCACCTCGGTCAGCTGGCAATTTACATACAACGTCAAACAGCTGTTTTCTTTACACATAATTGAGTGAGGTATTTGACCCAATTCATATTTTACATTCTCAAATGAGTGGAAGACTCCAATACAAACATAGAATTACATGTATAACACTTTACATGAAAATTGATTATTGGCATTATTGATTTTGCAATGTTAGACAGAGATAGATATGGAGGATGTCATATCTCCCTCACTTTTGACAGTTAATTGATTTCTGTGTCATCTTCGTAACTTCCTGGAATCCGCGTGGTTGTCTTTTATGTTGTGATGCAACAC
This sequence comes from Syritta pipiens, assembly GCA_905187475.1. NCBI lineage: Eukaryota > Metazoa > Arthropoda > Insecta > Diptera > Syrphidae > Syritta > Syritta pipiens. The sequence goes on from LR994571.1 coordinate 71,756,068, forward strand.
AAATAATATCGAATAATTAAATAGTATTAACCAGAAAATAAATTCAAAATATACAAGATTGTGACTTGTGATTGTGACAAATTCGGCAAGAGTGAACACCGGTGGGTTTTAACCCTTCATCGCGGGAACATCATCATCCATAATGTTGGGCTTCATAATCGTAACTTGCTTGTGGTAAGTGTTGCTGTGTTGTTGAAGTAATATATATATATAACAAAAAAAATTTTATATACATATCGTATTCTGCCTAATAATTTACTGATTGCAATTGTAAAAACAAATTTATACATACATATAAAATTTTATAATAAATAAAAAAAAAAAAAAAATATCCAAAAGAAAAAATTTTTCCTTGTGAGAAACCTCTACCTTTCCATGTCAAATAGATCCAAACTAAGTATAAGATACCTTCCATATAACCTCAGACGATTATCTAAAAGTTTAAATTCAATTCCGGAAACCACTGACATCGTAAACCCTAACATACCTCTTTCTTCTGCTTCCTCAAGTTCGACCGACATGGCTACCGAAACTAATAATTCTAACCCAACACCTATCCCTTTCACTCAAATAAGCAACCATAATGACATTTTCAACTCCTTGAGGATCCCTGATGCCATCAAGGATCTCCCCACATTTGACGGCAAACCTCGCCTCCTTTACGAATTTCTCAATAACGTTGAGGAAATCTTACTTTACATAAGAGGAACTGACAACACCCCTTACGGGCAAATCCTTCTACGGGCGATCAGAAATAAAATTATGGGACAGGCAAATGAAGTGCTTAATATGTATGGAACCGCCCTTATATGGGATGATATTAAGAAAAATTTAATCTTACATTATTCTGATAAGCGTACAGAAACGTCACTTATCAGAGACCTACACGGTCTCAGACAGGGCACTAAAAATGTAGAAGCATTCTATGGCGAAGTTATTGAACTACAATCAGCTCTTTGCAACACCGTCCTAATGCACGAAAACGACCAAAACGTCACCACCACCAAACACCCACGTCCACGCAATATCTACAAATGACGTGCTAAACCTCCAGAGGCTTAAGGATTTCGACTTCGAAACCGAGACAAAGCTGACAACACTCGGAACCAGGACCCTATATCTTCACTACCTTTCTGGTACATCGACCGGCCTATCCCTCATCATCTTGGCAGCCGTCATCATTGTCATCTACCTGAAGAGAAGGAGCAAAAACAAGAACATCCCTGTGTTGCAATCCTTCGCTCCGGCTCCGTTGAAATCACTTTGGCCGTCGCTCTATTCTAAGGGGGGAGGAGTTACGACAGCAACCTGACCCCATATCACATATCCACCACCAGCAAACCCCCACACACCACCTGCACACGTCTCCCCTCACCATCGACATCGACCACGATCATCGACCACACCATATATCTATCATCAGCAAACCTCCACACACCTGCACACGTTTCCCCTCACCATTGACAATCATCGACTCGTTGACCCAATTATTGTATTGTATTGCATTTTAACATTTTGTGATTGCACAGGTGATATCCGATAACTGCAACTATGCGTCTGGGCGACATCCGCCGCAAGTGCAAGTTCACGGATTTCACCTTTGCAAAGGTGTAATTATAAATGTTAGGAATTAAGAAGTCAGTCGATTGTTAACCTTAGACCTAGATGGTTGAAAATAAAATTATTTTTTTTAATACAATTGTTTTATTAAAAACATTTGTCGCGCCATGGCACCAGACGGACTGGACGGACTGTTGGGAATACCCAACATAAAACCGCATGACTAACAAACGGACGGACGGGAATACCCAAGACCCAGGTACCGGCCGAACCATCGACCTGCTAGGTAGCCAAAACGGCCCGCCAGCGATGCATAAAAGCACCCCGCAGCAGCGGGTAAAAGACAGAGAGTTTCCACCAAACAAGAAGTAAAGAGCAATAAAACAACTGTTTGTATATCTAAATAAAATTGTCTCTTATTTGTATTCGAAACTTCTCCGCGATACTGCTCTTCCCTGGGTGAAACCAGGAAGCACGGCAGTAGTTCCGTCACAACAAAATATATGGTTAGAAGCACCAACCAAAAATTACTCTTGTCTTTGGTGGAAGATCTTCGACCAAAAGTTGGCAAAACATTCCATCTGTGGCAGAGGAATAATGCAAATAAAGTCAGTTGTGATTGAGACGCCATGAAGGAAAGACGTGTAAATAAATAATATATAAATATTTAAATTTGGTGTTTTGATTTTTAATTCTGCCATCTAAAAAACAAAACAAAGATGTGGCAACATATTCAAAAAAAATTAGTCGATGAAGGCTATTCATTCACAGTCGCACAAGTTCAAGGAAAATACCGGAGTTTGGAGCGGCGACATAAATCAACCAGTCGTCGAGATAAAAAAGGAATGCGCCAGTGCACGATGGACAAACATTATAAAAGCGTCTCAAGTTTGAAAGAACTCTGTCAAAAGGTTGTAAACAAAGTAAAATAAATGAACAGTCAAAATCAAAAACCACAAGAGTGGAGAACAACAGCACGAATTTATCAACCAAGTGTTTGTTTGAAACAGTGTGCAAAATACTTCCGTTTTACTCTGTGGTATACGCAAATATTTGCTTCTCTGAATTTATATATAATTTTTTAATTTATATTGCAAGAAGAAATAATATTCACATTCAGGTGTTAACACAAGTATACGAAAAAATCGAAGACGGAATATTTCATCCTTTTCTTCACTACAAATTCATTAAATTCGAGGACACGTTAAATCAAGATTGTCAACTAAAATCACCAGTTAAATACGTAGCAAGATACGAGTGTAAAGAAGTTCATACAGCAAAAGGCAGTTTGGACGCAGTTGAAAAAGAAATAGTACAGTTTTTATATAATTCCAGAAAGGAATTTAATTATTTATCTCCTAAAGATTTATCCTGTGACGAGTAAATTGGAGGACCTTAATCAACATGACTTTGGAAATACTTTTGACGATCGTACATACTTTTGACGATATACAAGACAAACAAAAACCATTGTTAAACAATATACAGACGACGTTGACTCAATTTATGCAAGCTTGGTTCACGAAACAGAAAAAATGGCAAGTGGACTCCTTAGAAACTTTGATCAGCTTTGCGGCCTTGGAACTAGGAGATACCTTTCAGATGTCTATATCGCCAAAGATTCAAGATCAATGGCTCAAGCTATTCAAAGTTTGCAGAAGCACGGAAAAAATAGACGAGCAGGATTGTTTGGATTTTTCATGGACGAAGAGACCACGTCCACATCATTCATGACTGTTCATATGCAACCAAAAGTTGTAGAGACCGGTTTAGAGACGAACTCTTACAGTGGGGAGAGTTTAGACCAAGTCGAAGGTTTAACAAACCTCTCTGACAATTCAGACGAACAGATTGGTTTAATGTACTCCACTATTTCTTTTCTAAAGAAGGGGAAACCAATCAACTATGGGTTGGAGAAGCGTATTGGCAAATACCGAATCACTCTGAACGTTTACGATGGGCAGAAATCTATAGAACTTGGTCAGAAATGGTACGAAGCAAAGATTTGGGGGACAACAACAAGCGTGTCAGACGGTCGGCGGGTGAAACTTCTTAAGGAGCTGATGACGTTGACAACGACGAAATTCACACAAAGAAAATGCGATTTGGTAGAAATAAATACGAACTCATACGAGAATCGATTCAGACCACACTACAGCAGAAACACATATCGCCGCTATCAGCCATACTCTCGTTAGAAGAAGTATGCAACAATACACTGCTGAGTAATCCAAAACATCGTGATTTTGTTCAAGCAGCGTTAAATACATATTCGATGAAACTTATAAATTATTCATTAAGAGATTTTGAAAATGTAATTTGTTCTATTGATTGCACACCTGTATTCATAACCGGTTTTGATTATAAATATTCTAAATAATTAATTCTATTAATTATGTGGAAACGTTATTGAAATACTAGTTTGATGATAATGTTGATTTGATTGTCCAATTTTTAACTCAATTAGTTGACGTCATAGATAAAAAAATACCAAAACGAAATTGTTTTGTTGTAAAATCTCCTCCATCAGGCGGTAACAACTTTTTTTTGATATACTTCTTGGTATTGTATGTAATTACGGTCAATTGGGCCAAGCAAATAAGAATAATGTTTTTGCCTTTCAAGAAGCACCAAACAAAAGATTGTTATTATGGAATGAACCTAATTATGAAGGTATATTATCAGATACATTAAAATTAATGTTTGCTGGAGTTGGATTTACAGTTAGAGTAAAACATAGTATTAATACTCATGTAACCAGAACACCAGTTATAGTACTTTCCAATAATGAAGTTAATTTAATGCATGATACAGCGTTCGCTGATCGAATATATAAATACATGCGGAAAACAGCACCATTTCTAAAAGATTGTAACAAAAAACCTTCTCCTATTGCTTTTTTTAAACTTTTAAATAAATACAACATTCAATATTAAAAATGAATTCTTTCATTGAAGAGAAATTTTTGAAGTAGGTCTACACGACATCACCAGGTGGTACGTTAGCTTCGTTAGCATGTGGGAATGCATTAGGCGAACGTTCTTCGATGTCCATTTCAGCGTATAAGTTAAGTAACACATTATAAGCGTCTCGTATGGCAGCCCACCGTTCCCATTAAAACGCTGACACTACGTCTGGACCATGCGACACCTGCATTCCAGCATGTCCGACAAGTGTAACATGACGACGCGAGCGGAAAAGGTGCGACGTTGGGATAGCACATCGAGTAGAGTGGTGTAGTATATAAGGTAGAATAAGAATATTTTGTAGTTAGTTCGTAAGCTGTAATTGTAAGGGCAACCTGTGCCCATTTGGAAAAAAAGGAAATAAATTTTTTTTAAGAAAAACAATAGAGAATTTGTTTAACTGGCTCCCGAGCAGGGACCGGTAGTGCCGTTTAAGGTGCGTGTACGCGATAATAATAATTCGTAAAGGCCAGTCGCCTCAAGTAGCCGCCGCGCCCCTGAGAGAAACAGGAAAAAAAAAACGATACCCGTACCGCCAGTCGCCTAAAGTAGCCGCCGTGCGTACGACTAACGCGTAGCGTACCTCATGACACCTACTGGTCCCGGTAACCCCGAACACTCGAACATTAAAAAGAAAAAAACTTGAATGCCCGGACAGTGAAGATCAGTGAAAGAAAAAAAACTTGAATGCCCAGACAGTGAAGATCGGTGAAAAAAAATAATAAAAATAATAGTAAAACAAAAACACGAGTGAATTGTGAGTGAAGTATTTTGTCGCTAGACGGTCCTAGGAACGCCGCTAGTGAACCACGCGCGTTTGACGAATATGCAAGCGTACTAGCTCCAGTCACACCGGTTGGTGTTATATTAGCTGTCAGAAATTGGACAAGAAGTTATGAAATGGCCCCCACAAAGTCCAGATCTAAATGTAATCGAAAATCTTTGGCTTTAAGTAAAATTTAAATTGCTTGAAAACATTGCATTGAGTGCAGTTCCATTTGAGCAAGTCCAAAGATTGATAGATTCTATGCCCAGTTATTGTTTGTTTATCAACCCTTTAACTTTTTTTTTTCTTTTCAAGAACAGTAACTCTCAGTTGTGTAAATAATTTTGGCGCGCTCTAATAGAAGTGTAAATAATTGTGCTACTTATTAATTTATCATTTTAACAGTTATTGGTTGGAATTCTTTCATATTGTGTATTTCACTGAATAAAGAAAACTTCAAAGAAAACGGTATGGTCTATTATCTATTATTTTAAAAGATCTGAAGCCTTACAGAGGAGGAAAAATCGTGATGTGTAAATAATTTTGCCATTGACTGTACACTATGTGCCATAAGTCTACGCTCAACGTTAAATTTTATCCTTCAAACGTTTTTCGAGTGAAAAAAATAGAACTCATCGGCAAAAAAATTCTCAGAACTTATATGTTAGCTATTTATCGCATCAATGTAAAATGCCAGCGCCACAATTCCTGGAACAAATCCATACCCAGGAAGAGATAACGGTACTTTTAACTGTGGTAATCTCAAAATGTAGATGCCAAAAGTCTACGCTCCTCACTGTGTATCAAGTTTTCTTCCTGTGCGTGCGCTGTATTACAAAGTCAGAGATAAGTGATATGTGAGAAATTATAAAATTCAGCGTTTTGTTTCGTTTTACAATAGTATTTGCTATCGTGGTGTGTTTTTTTAACAATGCAGACACAAAGAAAGGAGATAGATATTGGCGAAAGGAAAATTATTATTAAACTTCATAAAGAAGAACAAAATTTGTTACCGTCGGATTTCCGCCGTCTCGCGACTTCGACCAAGAGGGTGCCAGACCAACCCTGGAGATGGGAGTGGGTGGTAAAAAAAGAAGGTGTTAATTTTATGGGCGCCACGCGATTGCCCCTTTGGCCGAAAACTCCTACCCCTTGAACCGCGACAAGGAAAGAAGCTCGCATCAACTTTACAATTTTAATTCAATAAAAAAAAAAAGAAACTTAAAACTAAACTTAAGAACTATGTACAAAATGTTCTTAACCTAACTTACAACTAATCTCCAAAAAAAGAATACAGCTCCCCACCGTGACTCGAACCCGGAACGTAACTCGATTTTTCTCTCCGAGAGGAAGAAAACTGCATCCCCACCCTGGGACTCAAACTCGTATCAAAAAAAAAACAGAAAGGTACGCAAGAGGAAAAAAAACAACGCTGATCTTTTCTGCGAGATTCGAACCAGCGAACTCGATCTCACGACGCTGCTCGCCGACGCCTCAACGCTCGTCGCTACCACGGAACTTACAGCTCTCTACGCAACCACGGCCCTTGAAGTGATCCGCGACTCGATCCCCATTACCCCAACGTGCTCGGTATCTTTAACCCGCGACACTTTCGACACAAAATTAAGTTAGACTTGCGGTTACTGTGCTCTCCCTATGCTGTCGTCTGAGGTTGTCGATCATATAGATGGGGGTGAATGCCTTGCTAAGATCTGCTTCCCTGCTGAGGCCTGGTCGCCTTGTTGCCTTTTTCGCTGACACGGAAATCGTAGGCCACGAAAACCGTAACTCTCCGGAAAACCTCGTACCACTGTACTCCTTTCAAAACAAAAGGAAACACTTCACCTTTTAGAGGTCAAACTTCCACACTTTCTTTTTCTTTATTTTTTTTTCCACTTTGCACTTTAGCTAACCTCGTGGAGGGGACTACCTTTCCGCGCTCCCAAATCTTTAATGGCTTGGCGATTCTCCTGGCTCAGGCTGAACACCGCGCCATGCTCCCTGCAGATTTACAGATCCTCTCTGCCCTGCTATCGGATAATCAGCTGAATTCCAGTTTCAGTTGATCAGTTCCGAGCAGGGAAAGAGAGAAAAAAAAGAATCTACAATAGCGCTCGGCACAGGATTCGAACCTGAACCACTCGAATCCCAAGCCAACCCTCTACCCACTCGCCCACGAAGACCCATGACATCCGGTTGTCAGGATCCCCACCTGACAAGCTAGGCTCCTCCACCCTCGTCATAGAAAAAAGGGTGGTATATATTCAGGCGAAAACCTTTAAGAAAAACACCCATAATAAATTACCGCCAAATATCAAAAATCGTTGGAAGGGCGTGGACCTCGGTACGAACAGTTATTCAAAACTTTGGAAAAACGGGAGTAATAACGTCTAAGCCAAGATCCGGTCGACCAAAAAAACTTTCTGAGAGGGAGGCAAGAAATATAGTGTCACAAGTGAAGCAAAATGCCAAAATTACTGCGCTTCAAATAACTCAGAACGTCGAACAGATGTTCCAAAAGAAAATAAGTGCTTCCACTGCCAGGAGAATATTGAAAAAAGCAGGCTATCATGGTCGAGTTGCACGGAAAAAGCCATATATTTCCCTTCAAAATCGCCAAAAACGTATTGCATTTGCAAATGAACACCTCCATAAGCCTCCAGAGTTTTGGCAGAAAGTTTTATTTTCTGACGAGTCTAAGTTTTGCATTTTCGGTATCAAAGGTCGTAAAATGGTATGGAGAAAATCTGGAACAGCGCTAGACAAAGGTAATCTCTTGCCTACTGTGAAACATGGTGGTGGAGGAGTTATGATATGGGGATGTATGGCGGCTAATGGGGTCGGAAATTTAGAATTTATTGAAGGTATTATGGACAGGTTCGCATATTTGGACATTTTAAAACGAAATTTACGACAAAGTGTTGTTAAGTTGGGGCTACAAAACGAGTATTATTACCAACAAGACAATCACCCTTATTCCGATAGTCGTACAACGCCAATAAAAAAACGACGGTGTGAATTTCGTAGTACGTACGGCGTTCAACGCCAAATAAACGACAATATGTCGATTCTCTCTTGTGAAACGTGTTCATATATTTTTTTTGTATTCCGATAGTCGTTTCTATATTAAAAACGTCCGTCAAAACGCCCAAATCTGTCGTCGAGAAAAGTGTTCACGACAAAGAAAAATGTAAGCTTTTATAGTTATATTTTGTTTTCAATAATTTCATACTCTTGGCTTAGGGTAAAAATAACAACCCAAAACCAAATGCGACGGCTGATCGAGCTCTTGGACGAGAATGAGCACGTCTTGAAAAATTTCAAAAGAGGATTTGATAGGAAGTTTGGATGGGAGCAAGTAGCTGAGTTAAGGTAGCAGCTATTTTTGAAACAATAGGAATCGCAACAGAACGTTCTTGCGAAAAACTATTTTCCACTAAATTTAAAAAATATTTAAAAGCTTCTTTATCAAGACGAAAGAACATTTTGAATATCTTTAAAAAAACATTGTTAGAATTATTTCAATTAAACATAAAACATTCTTCTCCTTTGAAGAATCAAATCTTTTTTTTTGTCTTTCATGTTTTTCGTCGTCACTGCTGCTAAAAAAAAATAACTTGCTACACTATTCATTTTTCAATTTTTCAAATCAAAAAAATTCAAATTTCGAGCAATTTGATTCGTCAAATGTCAGCTCTTTTGGTGGATCGTATTGTGGAATGTAAGAGAGAGAAATACGCCGACGTTTGAGTTACGGAATATCAATAAAAAAACGACACGACACTAAAACGACAGTCGGCGTTTACGAAAAAACGACTATCGGAATAAGGGTGAATGACCCCAAACATACGGCCGAAGTTGTCAGATTGTGGCTCCTTTATAATGTGCGCAACCAGCTACGGACGCCACCACAATCACCGGATTTGAATCCTATAGAGCACCTTTGGGCACTACTCGAGCGTAAAATACGAAAAAAAAATAATAACGAGTAAGGCAATGCTAAAAGAAATCATAAAAGAAGAGTGGAATAACATTACTATGGAAGAGACGGCCAAGCTCGTCAATTCTATGCCCAAACATAAGACTGTTAAAGTACCTTATTAATTATTAATAAAAAAAAACAATTTAAAAAGCGAAAGTTCTCATTTGTTTTACGTTTTTGTACACTAAACACATAGGAGCGTAGACTTATGGCACCTAGTGTATGTGTAATAATAATTTGCGATGTGAAGTTGGTGTTAATGGCGCGCCCTCTGCAGAAAAATAGGAAGAGGATCGCGAAGTGGAGCTAACTTCACATAGCAGTGGCGAGAAAAGGGCAAAAAAGAAGAAGACTGTGGACGGTTGACAAGAAAAAGTAAAAAGATCCCTCACAGTTTTAAAGTATTTACATATGCAGATATGTTAACAAAGGTAGCGATATGGCTGTCTTCGATGTAACCAATACAAATGATGAAATATCACAATACCAGATTGGTCGCTATGTCAGTAGCAACGAAGGAATTTGGTGTATCTTTTCATTTGCGATCCATTTGGCAGTCCATTTAGAAAATGGTCAACGAGTTTATTTTAATGAATCGAACGCGGCAGACAGAGCGGCACCGTCGACAACATTAACAAGTTTCTTTATTCCGTAATATCTTCATCACCGCATCAAATTCGTACATTGTTTGCGATTATCAATCCAAAAGATTTGTGGGTTAAGTATAGAGATGACATGTCTGAGGATGTTTTGCATCGTGTGTGCCGTCAAACTTTGAATCCTACACTACAAATGACTGAAGAAATTTACAATGAGACATTGATCATGATGGAAGATGATGTGTTTATTGATAGCAAATAAAGTATTGTCGTGTTTCGGAATGACAGCACCCAATCGTTATATGCACGATGGATTAAACCACCAGTTGCAAAGAGAACAACAATACGACATTGAAGCATTGGCCGAAACAGTTCGTACAAATGTTCCAAAATTAAATCAACAACAAAGAATCGTTGTACGACACTTTGATAGAAGCTGTGAACAGTGGGCCTAGTGGAATTTATATCCTCGATGCTCCCGGAGGAACCGGAGGAAAAACGTTCTTAATTTCATTGCTATTGGCGAAGATCAGATCACGAAATGATGTTGCTCTAGCGCTGGCTTCATCTGGAATAGCTGCGACTCTGCTAGAAGGCGGAAGAACTGCGCATTCTGTCTTAAAATTACCATTAAACATGCAAATCACCGAAACACCAATTTGCAACATCGCCAGAAATAGCGCAATGGCCAAGATCCTACAGGTATGCAAACTGATCGTTTGAGATGAATACACAATGGCCCATAATTGGTCACTGGAGGCACTGGACAGAACGTTGAAAGATCTTCGGGAGAAACGAACTATTTTTGGTGGGGCCATGATACTGTTGTCGGGTGCCAGGTTCCCAGATATAGCGCAAAAGTTCAATAACCATAATTGGCTGGGTGAACGAGCAATATTGGCGGCGAAAAATAAAGATGTCGAGGATCTCAATGCGACCATTCAGAATATTCTTCCAAGACAGTTGGTTTCCTTCAAATCAGTCGACACCGTTATGAACCAGGATGACGTAGTCAACTATCCCACGGAGTTTTTAAATTCACTGGAATTGCCTGGATTACCACCTCACAATTTGCAGTTAAAAGTAGGATCAGTTGTCATCATGTTGCGTAACATTAATCAACCTCGACTATGCAATGGATCAAGACTGGCTGTGAAAAAGCTGATGAACAACGTCATTGAGGCAACAATCTTAAAAGGAAAATACAAAATACAATGTCTTGAGCCCGCGAATATTGATGATTCCAACGAATTTACCATTCGATTAAACGCTTACAATTTCCAGTACGTCTGGCCTTTGCGATGACCATAAATAAATCGCAAGGACAGTCGTTGGAAGTTTGCGGAATCAACTTGGAGTTTCCCTGTTTCGCGCATGTTATTGTTTGTATGATAGCATTCTATTGTAAAACTTAAGACCGAAAGGTCGAAGTAAATATATTTTTGGAATATATTGTAGTTAATAACTTAACTGGCGCAGTCGTACGGAACGGTGAACGGACTACTAAATAAGGGAATGAAGTGAGCTACCTACTTAATCAAGTGAATTACTAGAAAAATAAAGCTGGAAAAAAATCATTTCTCTTCATAAGATACAAGCATTCAATAAAAAAATCGAGAAAGTGAAAAAGTTATAACAAAAAAAAAAAAAAAAAACCTAAAGAATTGTGAACTACTTAAGAAAAGTGCAACCATAGTGATATAAAAATTGGTATAGTTAAAGACAAAGTCATAAATATTTGCCTAAAAACAAAGTATTAAGAGTGAACGCACTAAAGCAGTGATAAAACTGACTAAGCCGTTGGATTTCAATCCTTTGTCACAATTGGACCACAACTACCAAATTAACCACAACTACACACATCGTTGGACCATCTCGCAACAACAAGTTAAAATGCTGGTAACCTTAACTATCATTGGGTGCATGTAAGTGTTAGTTTAGTCGTATGTTGTAAAACAAAACATACATATGTATTTAAATAAATATAAATAAAAACATAAAATAAATTTTTGAGCTATTTCCCTTTTCAAATATATAAATACGTAAATACACGCAAAAAAAAAAAAATAAATAATAATATATATATAAAGATATATAACAATAATACATATACTGCCACTGAATGCCTAAACAAACCCACCAAAAAAACTATTTATTCCTTTCCATACAATCTGAGGCGTTTGTCTAAAAGCCTAAACTCCATTCCTGAAGACATAACCTTAGCCAGTTCCTCATCAAATAATACTACTATAGACATGTCTATTGAACAGAACAACGCGACCCAAGCCTTACCTACAGTCAACATCGACCACAACGACATATTTAACTCTTTAAGAATCCCCGACGCTATAAAAGACCTACCGAAATTTGACGGGAATCCGCGACTATTGTACGAATTCCTTAATAATGTAGAAGAAATTCTCCTCTACATTAGGGAAACCGATAATATACCGTATGGCCTCATACTCCTGAGAGCCATACGAAATAAAGTAGAAGGACAAGCAAACGAAGTCCTCAACATGTATGGGACTCCGCTTGTTTGGGAGGAAATAAAAAGAAATCTAATACTTCATTATTTAGATAAACGCACTGAAACTTCGCTTATCAGGGACCTCCATAACATAAGGCAAATGAATAAAACGGTGGAATCGCTCTACAGCGAAATCATCGAAATTCATGATTTTCGTCGTAGTGCTTTAGAAGCAGTACTGTCCCAAGGTCGTATAGGCAGCGATAGGCCCATTTGCTTCGCAAGACGTACCCTTTCAACAAGTGAGTGTAACTATTCCACCATTGGGTATCTCTTTGGGAGAAAGTTCCAAATAGTTACAGACCATAGACCCCTCACATGGCTCATGAGCCTTAAAGAACCCAATTCTAAACTCGTGAGGTGGTGTCTCAAGTTAGAGGAATTTGATTACGAAATAATCTACAAGAAGGGAAAAGCAAATACTAATGCAGACGCCCTTAGTCGAATAAAAATAACCGACCCAAATGAAAAAAACCAGGAACTCTATAATAACGATGAGGAGACAAGTGCCCAGGAGAACTTAAACGACGGAATACCTATATCCGAAAGAGCTTTGAATGACTTTAACATCCAAGTCGTGCTAGAAGCCACAGATAAGGGTTGCCCAATGACAGTCGAAAACATTTTCAAGAACAAACAAAGAAGGGTCATACGAAGAAAAACTTTCGATGAGGACACAATGATTGACATTTTCAAGAAATTCTTTCCGCCCAAAAAGGTAATTGCTATACATACCACAAACGAAATTTTCACGCTTGTTCAAACTATATTTTCTAAATACTTTTCACAAAATAAAATGCTTCGCCTTGTGCGATGCACAGAAGTACTTATCGATATTAGGCAAGAAGAGGAGCAAGAAAAAACTATTCGTGATTATCACGAAAGCTCAAACCACAGGGGTATACACGAAACGCACCTCCATCTAAAACGAGAATTCTTCTTTCCTAATATGAAAGGAAAAATTACAAGGACACTTAAAAACTGCGAGAAATGTAAACTTTTAAAATGTGATAGAAACCCTTCCAAAGTACAATATCTCAAACCCGAAGTTCCATTAAAACCCCTAGAGATCCTTCAAATTGACATTTATACTATAAACAATAATCAAATCCAAATTGAATGAAATTAATTGACAAATTCTCCCGTTTCGCCTGTGGATACACTTTACCCTGTAGAAGCAGCATAACTGTTCTGAAAAACCTGAAAAACCCTCTATGGTGTACCAAAGAAAATTGTGTGCAACCAAGGCTTGGAATTTATAGCAAACATCTTCCATGATTTTTGTAAACAACACAACATCACCCTCCATTACACATCCTTTCAGCAAACCAGTAGTAACTCTCCAGTGGAGAGACTTCACTCCACCTTAACGGAAATTTATAGACTTATCTTGTCCAAAAGGAGAGAAGAGAAACTTACTACAGATCACGATGAAATTTTGTCCGAAACTTTCATTACTTACAATAATGCCATTCACTCAATAACAAATCACACCCCATACGAATTATTTTTTGGCAGACCATACAAATTCACAAAAAGTTCAAACTTTACCAATGAACATGAATATCTTTCCAAATTAAATGAATTCCTTGACAACTTGTACCCCAAAATCCAAGAAAAGGTCGATAACATTACCACTTCAAGAATCGAAAAACTAAACTTATGCAGAGAGGAACCAGAAGACATTGCAGATAACGAGGTCGTATTCAGGAAGGAGGCTAGACGAAATAAGATAACACCCAGATTTTCTAAACAAATTGTTAAAACAAATAACAAATTTACTATCCTCACAAAACAAAACCAAAAATTACATAAAAGTAAACTTAGGAGAAAACCTAAGAAAACTTAGACTTTAAAATATATTCACGGCATATGAGTGTAACATGGTAGTAAGATCTCGGCATATGATCTAGAGGCTACCCATAGTTTTAAGGAATGTATAAGTTAACATGGTAGTGCGATCACGGAATATGATCAATCTATCTATATATATATATGTTACGTGGAAACATGATCACGGCATATGATCATTAAGTATCCATATATACATTAATTTAACTTAAGTAATTAAGGTTATACAGGACACTGCACTCAGCATTCTTATCTATAACCTCATCATTTCAGCTTTTCATTAACATCACCCCAACTTATTGAAATTTTCAACCTTCCAAATGATCGCGGCATTTTACCCTTAAGACTTGGACCCTCAAGAACAATCACTAACTATAATAACCTTATCCACATCATAAACCTTGAAGATTATCATACTAACATCCAACAAATAAGCAAAACACTTGATCTTTTTGAGCAGCGAGCAACACGGACTAACTCAGTTCAAGTAACAAAGCATAAACTCAAAGAGCTCGAGAGGAAGCTTATAGCACTATATCCCATTAAAAGAAACAAACGAGGCCTAATAAACGGACTCGGGTCAGCTATAAAATTTATCACAGGGAACATGGATGTTCAAGACGCAGAAAATATTAACACACAAATAGAATACATAAATGCAAATCTAAGCAACCTCACTAACACTATACTAACCCAACACGCATTAAACTTCGAAACTATTGAGAGGTTCAAACACATAACTTCACACATTAATAGAGAACAGATTAAAATAGAAACATATTTAGAAAAATCGAATAATTTAATAAAAAGAGAAGAACACATTATCATGGAAACACAATATTTAAACCACATAAACTATAGCATTGATTTACTTACTAACCATATCACAAACATAGCGGAGGCAATGATCCTTAGTAGACTTAATGTTGTTATACCTAAATTCATACTTAATAATGATGAACTACAAAACATAGAAAATAAGCTAACGAACCAAGACATACAAATCAAATCAATAGAACATATCTATGAATTTTTGAGATTGCAAGCGTATTACAATGGCTCAAATATAATATTTAATTTACAAATACCTAACCTATCACCAGAAAAATATTTTTTCTTCCATGTAATCCCGTTCCCCATAAATACCACAAAGCTCATTATAACTAGACCATATATAAACATTAATAAAAATAACATACAACACTTTACTGCCCAAGATAGAAGGTATTTATTATTGTAAAAAACCGGACCTCGAAGAAGACATCAAAATCTCTGAATGTATGGGAAGATTAATGACCAACGAAGCAGCCAATTGCCCTTTCAACGACGCAGGAAAAGTCGAAGGAATTTCACAACCAGAACCAAATTTCATATTACTTATTAATATACCGCATATACTAATTAATTAAATAAAGTCGAGGGTACAGCACTTCTGCACTTCGAAAACTGCGACCTCGAGATAAATGGAGTTACGTACGAAAACAATCCTGACAGCTATTGGGATCAACGCCAACTCAACAAGGGAGGTCCTGAGCCTTTAAAAACTCAAGGAATACCATTTCTCCACTGGAACAAAGCTATCAAACCTGAAATTCAAAACTGAAGTCCTCCATCATATATCAACATCATCCGCAGCCGCAGTTTTCGTCCTGACCATCATTGTTATCATAACAATCATTACCATCTCAAGAAGAACCCAAGTTAATCAACCACTGACGTCATTGTGGCCTTCGCTCTACGCTAAAGGGGAGGAGTTACGGCAGCCACCTGCCTCCCCATCGCCCACTAATGTCATCACCTCAAACTAGGTCAACGATTCCCCTACACCACCAGCACACGAACCCCTTTTTTGCCCATCAATCAACATTCAAGTTCAAACAAACCAGCAACTTTCTGTAACATCAGCAATATTCGTCCAGCACAAAGACCCCTTCTGGGTCAATATCGAATACACATTGTTAGTCAATCTTTATTGTAATTGCTTGCACAGGTGAACTAAAACTGCAAACATAGCGTCTGGCTGATTTCCATCGCATGTTCAAGTTCTGGATATTCACCTTTGCAACCAATGCTTCGCCATTTGATAAAAACCAAAAATATTGTTTGTATGATAGCATTCTATTGTAAAACTTAAGACCGAAAGGTCGAAATAAATATTTGTTTGCAATATATTGTAGTTAATAACTTAACTCGCCTCCTCAGCCTAGTAGTTGATCCTGTTGAACCGTAGCTCATAGGATTCTTTTTATTTATTTACAGTCCCCTTTGCCCGAGACCAGGAGACCCGCCCCGGCATCCTATTGGCACGAGTCTGACCATTGAATAAATAATAGATTGTAACAACACGTTTCCCAAGAAAAACACAATCAACATCCTACCACATACTTGTTTCATTAATATTGTTACTTTTTTTTAATATTGTTTACTTTTCAACATACATTCACATGTTTACTACTTGTTTCGTTAATATCGTTCATTTCAAATTAGTATTATTAATACTTTCTTACTTAATATCGTTTACTTTACTTTTAACATTGTTCATTTTATTACATCAATCATTCAAAGCATTTCTTACATTAGTGTACAAACATCAAACGAACATCTTTATGTACAAATTGTTAAGAGAACCAACAGATGATCAAAGTTTGAATTCTAAATGTAACATATTGTAAAAAGCTTTCGTAAAAGCTCAGCCAAAATTCGTATAAATAGGCGGCCCCGAAACAAGGAAAATCGCTCTTGTTCAATCAGAAGTTTGATGTGGCGAAACACGAAGGTTCACTACCGTCGGTCGAAGCACACCACACTTCTTGCGCGAGTTACGACAACAACCTGACCCCATATCACATATCCACCACCAGCAAACCCCCACACACCACCTGCACACGCTTCCCCTCACCATTGACAATCATCGACTCGTTGACCCAATTATTGTATTGTATTGCATTTTAACATTTTGTGATTGCACAGGTGATATCCGATAACTGCAACTATGCGTCTGGGCGACATCCGCCGCAAGTGCAAGTTCACGGATTTCACCTTTGCAAAGGTGTAATTATAAATGTTAGGAATTAAGAAGTCAGTCGATTGTTAACCTTAGACCTAGATGGTTGAAAATAAAATAATTTTTTTAATACAATTGTTTTATTAAAAACATTTGTCGCGTTATCTAGTAAGTTCATTGGTTTGCCTTGAACACTTTCAATTCGGTCGGTTTTCAACCGCCATTTGAGAATTCAAGGCACACTGTTGATAATTTGTTTTGCCCCTTGGCTGACTTTAGTTGGACTCACCAACTCTTTAATGAAATAAAATAATTGTTTTTTTCTATTGTTAAAAACCAATCCGTGTCTTCTTTGCTCCACCGACTTCCCACGCTACAAAATATATTTAAAAAAAAAGTTATATCATTTTGGTTTTTGCTTTTCAATATTTTCTATGGTCTTACATACGTTAGCAAAGTCAATCGTCAAAAACGTCTTGAATTCGCTAAACATCATACATAGAAGAATATTGATTTCTGGAATTAAGTGATATTCTCTAACGAAAGTAAATTTTATATTCACGGTTCCGATGGACGCGGCATGGTATAAAAGGACCTCGCACCACCAAGACAGCAGAGAGTTTCCACTAACCAATAAGTAAAGATCAATAAAATATCTATATATCTAAAAATTGTCTTTTCTTTGTATGTTTGAAACTCCTCCGGGATACTGCTTTTCCCTGGGTGAAACCAGGAAGCACGGCAGTAGTTCCGATACAACACGTATAATAATCGCAAGTGATTGAGTTGGATTAATAATCCATATTGCATCGAGCAATATAAGTGGTCAATCCACCGCGAAGACACCTGTAAACTGTTAGGTTTTGACCCATTAATTCACTGCAGAACCTCGCTTTCCAACAACAAAATACAAGTTATTGCAGCACAATAACTCACGTTTTTGAAAAATTTTAAGATTCCTGATTCCTGATTCAACGTTCCCGAATTCAACATCCCCGGTCGTTCCTGCTTCAACAACTCGCCAGATGCAGTGGATCACCGCAGTCCTTTTTGGGTGCATATTTACACCTACTATTTCACAAATTATAGAAACATACCACATCCCTAAGAGCCACAGTGTACTACCACTCCGTTTAGGACCTTTTAGATTCATAAATAGCTATCATAATTTAATACTGAACTATGCAGCAACAACAACCATCATCTTCTGCATCACAGTCATCATAGTCATCAGAGTGGGCATCCTCATCATCAAAAAGCCTATTGAGAATCAACATGTTCCAGTCTTCCCAGCATCATTGTGGCCGTCGCTTTATTCCAGAGGGGGAGGAGTTACAACATCTGCCTGCACGCCTATTGCCTCCGTCGCCCCCTAACCAGCCAACAACGATCATCTATCATACCCAACGTCCCGTCATTCTCACGCCAACGACCCCGACAACGTTCACCTGTATTACGACACCTGCCAACATGTGTATAGCTCGGCAGTGCCCCCGTCGCCCCCTGACCAACCAACACCAACAACGATCATCAAGTGCATAAACAACCGCAACGGCAGCGTTTGGGACGCCGTCGAACAATATTCCCATGTATCTCTTGAATTTCTTTGTACTTGCACAGGTGATCGCATGAACTGCAATGTCAGCGTCTGGGACGAAGTTAACGTACCCGTTCACCCATATACCTATCAGCTCACCAAATAACTGATAAGGTAATCCAGAACCCATTGCGGGTCAAAAAGGACCAGCGAAGAGATGGGAAGACAAAAAAACAAACATTGACTCACCGATCCCTTCGGAGAGATAAGCGAACATATCGCTCGCAGGTCAGAAATAACCTGCCTTTAGAATAACCATTAGATAAGATATTTTAAGAACTAGATGTTAGATTTTAAGTCAGTCGGAGATTGAACCGCGAGTCGGTTAAACTCGTCAATAAAAAATCTTAAAAAAACCGTTTCCTCTTTAATTTAATTGGCGCCCAACGTGGGGCACGCGATTTCGAAAAGACCTTCAATAACAAAAAACAAGGTCACGCGTAATCACCGACAATAGTGAAAAATTGTAATAGTAAGGACAAATTTACCAAAAAATTTAATGAAATTACGCTATAAATTGCTGAGTTTAAAAACAAAAATTTAAAATCAACAAGAGTAATAAAAAAATATACTACCTGGAAATCCATAAAAAAAATAATAATAAAATAAACCTGCGCCACGTATCGCAGGGTGAAAAATTAAAAAATACTAAAAAGTGAAAGTCCCATATAGATAAGACCTGGCGAACTCCTGTACGGACGCCGGAGGCAAAAATTGGGCAGTGAAAAAGACCAGGAGCAAACTCAACTATAGGGCGTGAAGCTTGCCTGGCAAAACAGCAGAACAGCAGTAGCATCAGCAAATAGGAGCAGCAGTATTAGCAGAACCAGCAACAACAGCAGAGATAGCAGCAGCATCAACAAAGAAGCAGCAACAACGGTAGCATCGAACACACTACACTACACTACAGTGTAGTAACAAATATAATTAAGTGTGGAATTAATTTTAAGAATTAAAATAAGCATAGATCCTAAATAAAAAAAAAGGAAAATTGAAAATAGATATATATTTAAGAAAAAAAAAAAACATATATATTTGAAAAACAAAAAAAAACAAAAAAAGCCTTGCTCCTAAAATTTATAATAAGGTGAATAATTTTAAAACTGGACGAATTAAGCGAACGGTTCGCCAATATGACTACCAACGCAACTGACATGGGGGTATTGACCGCCGACATGATTAGTAGGATCATAGGCACCCATTTAGTCTCTTTTAAGAAAGAAATCGAAAATTTGAAAAATCAGATTCAACTAGCAACCGGTGTTAGTAACGTAAAAGAATACAAACCACAAACGTTTGACGACACAGTGGATTGTAACGAAAGTCTTGATACCATGATATCGCTTCCAGAATTTTCTGGAAAACAAAATACATACGTTAGCTGGAGAGAATCCGCTAACAATTGCATTAAGCTCTATGAGCCAGACAGTAGAAGATACTTCGCTGCATTGACAATTTTGCGTAATAAAATTACGTTAGAAGCCAACGATGTGTTGACCAGTCACGGAACGGTTCTCAATTTCGATGCCATCATAAGCAGACTAGATTTTGCTTATGCTGATAAAAGACCGATACACGTCATAGAGCAAGAGCTGAGTATCCTTAGACAAGGAAGATTGTCAGTAATCGACTACTACAATCTAGTTAATAAAAAACTCACTCTTCTCGTGAACAAAACCATCATGAGTTATGGGAACAACTCGGAAATCACCCGAGAGATGAACAATAAAAATAGAGCAAATGCTCTTAGAGTAT
This sequence comes from Syritta pipiens, assembly GCA_905187475.1. Classification (NCBI taxonomy): domain Eukaryota; kingdom Metazoa; phylum Arthropoda; class Insecta; order Diptera; family Syrphidae; genus Syritta; species Syritta pipiens. The sequence goes on from LR994571.1 coordinate 71,776,678, forward strand.
TTATAACAGGTCTACAGTCCCCGCTAAATGATATTTTATTCGCTTTGTCACCCCTTGATCTACCGAATGCTTTGGCTAAAGCTCAGGAGCTTGAAGCCAATAATCTGCGAGCAAGATTCGCAGATCAATTCTTTCAGACGAATAAAAGCTCTAATCAATATTCAAATAATTTACGGTATAAGCCGAATACCGATAACTTTGCCAAACCAATGGTAAATAGTTATTCACAACCAGAACCGATGGATGTGGATATGTCTATACAACAAAGAGATTATCAATCTCAGCAAAATTATAGGCAAAGCAACCCTAACTGGGTTAGAAATAATAATCCAGGGCTGAACAGAGGGAGCAACCAATTCTCTCAACAGTCACAACGCTTTAATCAGCATCCTCAAAGTCAAAGAGGAACACAATATTATAAGCACAGTCATTCCAATAGTGAGAATAGTTTCGAACCTCAATCTAAGGCGCATCCGCCCTAAATAAAGTTCATGCAATCACCTCTGCAAAACGAGCCAAAATGTAATTTGAATTGTATAGAATCAAACACAACCAAGTTGTTTTTTTTTCGAGCAAACCCGCGTGGATCCCGTAATTCGCGAGTTACGTCTCCCACCTGCCCCCGCCTTACCCCTTAAGCAACCCATCAGCTACACGTGCCTGCGGCTTGCACCACGAAGTCTCACCTGCTCCTACCTCACCTCACCTCACCTCTACACCACCAATCAATCAGAACCACCGGATGCACCGTCATCAAATATTGTAATATCCAAACCATTGTGATTGCACAGGCGATCGCACGAACTGCACAATTGCAGACTAAGCGTCTGGACGCCTTCCGCTCCAAATAAAGTTCATGCAATCACCTCGGCAAAGCATACCTTTCATTATTGATTGTTAGATTAAGATTATTTAGTGTGTCTAGAGAAGTGAACAAATAAACTTGTATTTTTTTTAAAACTTGAAACACCTCCGAACTTATTTCGCGCAATTCGCGAGGACAATTGCTTGCCGCAAGTGAATCGTCATCAGCCGATGATAAGAAAAAGGACACGGAGGGCGATCTTGCCATGTGTCCGGGTCATTTTTATGAGGGTGCGAAAATGTTTTCTGTGTTTATGGCGGTGCGGTGTTTGCACAGCTGCAGAAGACAAAGAGTTGTCGCAGCGAGATTGCGCATCTATTGCCCTTCCGATAGTGATCGGTAAAGGGTGATATGCGATCTGGTTTGGTGGGCGCTTTCCTATTTAAGGAAGCGCGAGTTACAAGAATAACTAATGCAACGTCAGCAACCGCCACGCCCCAGCAAGGTAAACAACAGAAACAGCCAAACAGCAGAAATAAGGTCAACAACAACGAAGTGCAACGATCATATAAGTTAACGTGAGATAGATTTCGTCATGTAAAACATCAGCAAACAACATGCTACGTGACGGAATCTGTCGAATCGACATTCATGCAACGACAAAACATCCGTCCAAGGTTGCACACGCCGTCACCTGAGCCGCGCACCTATGCGAGGAACGTCTCGTCACCTGACCCGCACATTCCGGTCAGCGAAGGAACAACAACTCTCGACATCCGATCCCGCACGCCGACAACAGCAGGTTTAGTATTTAAGATAGTTGTAAGGAAAATTGTTTTTTTAGAGTTAAGCTATTCGTGTAAGGGGCAACTATGCTCGATTAAATTTTGAAAATAAAATTTTTTTTTTTTAAAAAAACCAAACCGATAAAAGTTTAACTTATATCAAGTGAATTTCGATGTAATTTCACAGGTGATTTCGGTAAACGCTTCATCAGCGTCTGTTGAACTTCCGTTCGATCAATCACCCTTGCAAGCGTAGGTTTCATTATCAATTATGTTAGATATTAAGTTCAGTCAGTGTTTGTACTTAGAGAGCGAATAAACCTAAAAAATTATTTGTTTTCATAAAGATCGTTTTTAATAACGTAATTCGCGTAACCATGGTCGTACTCACTTTTTCAGTAAAAAGTGGGTTGTGCAGTTTAGTTTAAAATAGTGAGAAACTGAGTACGACGGTGAGTAGTCACTGAGCTTTATGGTTTTATTGGTAATTGTAGTTTTTGTAGAGTAGTTAGTTGTAGTTTTGTAGCGAGGCTGTGAGTGTGTGTCAAGGTCGGTGTGAAATCCCGAAGGCCAGGTGATGAGTCCGTGGTGCAGGTGATCGGCCACGTACGACAATACCGACAACGGTCATGATGCAGGTGATCGGCCATGACCGGTGAAACCGTAAGAAAAGCATGGTGCAGGTGATCGGCCACATCCGGTTTTGTTTAGTTTGTAAGGGTTTAAGCCAGCGACGCGCCTTCTCAGCTTAGTAGTTGATCTTGTAGTTGATCCTGTTGAACCGTAGCTCATAGGATTCTTTTTATTTTTTTACAGTCCCCTTTTGCCCGAGACCAGGAGACCCGCCCCGGCATCCTATTGGCACGAGTCTGACCATTGAATAAATCATAAATATATTTTTAAAAAAAAAAGTTATACCATTTTGGTTTTTGCTTTTCAATATTTTCTATGGTCTTACATACGTTAGCAAAGTCAATCGTCAAAAACGTCTTGAATTCACTAAACATCATACCTAGAAGAATATTGATTTCTAGAATAAAGTGGTATTCTCTGACAAAAGTAAATTTTATATTCACGGTTCCGATGGACGCGGCAAGGTTTGGAGAAAACCGAACACACATCTTGATCCAAAGAACATGGCTGGGTCGTTTATGGTGGTGGTGGGTCGGTTATGGTTTGGTGGCGGCGTGGGAAATTTGGTTTTTATTGAGAGCACAATGAATCGGTATGATTATTTGAATATTCTCAAAAATAATCTTCAACAAAGTGCAAAAAAATTTGTGTTTGGGGGGGTCATTCATCTTCCAGCAAGATAATGACCCAAAGCATATTTCGCTTGCCGTTAAAGAATGGTTGTTATATAATGTACCAAAACAGATCAAAACACCACCCCAGTCGCCGGATTTAAATGTTATTGAGCATTTATGGGACCATCTAGAGCGCCAAATTCGTAAACATGATATTAACAACAAAGCTGAGCTTAAGGCTGTTCTCCAAGAAGAATGGATGAAAATAAGCCTGGATGTCACTCAAAAGCTTGTTTCTTCAATGGAATCGAGACTAAGTGCAGTAATAAAGGCAAAAGGCTATCCGACTAGATACTAAAATGTAGATTTCATCCTTACTTGTGACCAAAATATGGATCGTATTTTACTTTTTTTTTTCAATAGTTTATTTACTATTCATTACTTTGTTTCTATTGGTTGTATTCTGAAGAGGGTATGAAATTTAAAACTAAAAATAAACAAAAAAATGTTTCCTATAATGTATAAACTTTTTTTTCCTGGTCAACACGTTAAAGTGTATACTTACTTTTGTGACTGTGTGTATATTGTGAATGTATTAGTGAGGGATAGGAAAAAGAAGAAGGAAGAAATTATGTTCTTAGCCTAAAATGTCGCTCCCCGGTAGCAAGGTGAACTGCGTTACAACAGAAATAAAAACATTTTTTTTTTTTTTCAATCAAACAATTGCATTTGTTTGATTGGTGCCCAACGTGAGGAGCACGTAAAATAAAAGAACTTTAATAATAAGACACAAGGTCAGACAGGACTCAAGTGAAGGACAATAGGAAGAACGACTTTTCGGCATCGGTGATCTGCTTGACAGAGCCGGTGTAGAGAGAAGGAAGACTGAGGCTGAATCAGTCTACTTTTCGGCCCAAGCGGCATTGATGCAGAAGAGAAGAATAGGAGGCCCTATTGCTGTTCAAGTGAACGTGCCTGTAGCGTGTCTACACGTATGGGAAGAACGAACGAAACGTGTAAACACAATACATACTTACCGACAGTTCTTACAATAGCTCAGTTCGAACTGCACAAAATTATTTATATCCAATTAAAACTGTACACAGCGTCTCTTTGCGTTTGCCATTGTACATTTTCTTATCCATTCGATTTTCGTAGCCGACCGAGCTGGTTGAAGTTCTAATTCATAATAAAACAAACTTAGCAAATTATCCGCGTTTTTTATCTCGTATATAGCAGGCATAGCAAGGGCATAAATTGGTGATCCCGACGTGATAAGGGCATATATCGTAACAAGCGTACGAGTCTATTTATTTATATAAAATGCTTGACTGGGGAGAGGGAGTTTTCGGAGCTCAGTTCTCTCACGGCCAGCAAGCAGAAAGGATGTCGATAGCGACGAAAAATAAATGTTGGGTTTTTCTCTTTTGGTTTTCGCAACAATAAAAATCATGTAGTTAATTTTTTTAGTTTTGGTTTATACATTTTGGTCCATATCGACCTGAATATGTATCAGCGGGTAGTTCGAAAAGCAGCACATACAAGTTAACGTGAGATAGATTTCGTCATGTAAAACATCAGCAAACAACATGCTACGTGACGGAATCTGTCGAATCGACATTCATGCAACGACAAAACATCCGTCCAAGGTTGCACACGCCGTCACCTGAGCCGCGCACCTATGCGAGGAACGTCTCGTCACCTGACCCGCACATTCCGGTCAGCGAAGGAACAACAACTCTCGACATCCGATCCCGCACGCCGACAACAGCAGGTTTAGTATTTAAGATAGTTGTAAGGAAAATTGTTTTTTTAGAGTTAAGCTATTCGTATAAGGGGCAACTATGCTCGATTAAATTTTGAAAATAATTTTTTTTTAAAAAAAACCAAACCGATAAAAGTTTAACTTACATATTAGTTAACCGAAACAACAACTGAATCTATGTCAGACCAGCGGGTGGCGATGAAATAGAACGCCACACCGATCAACACGAAAACCCGAAGGACGACAAAACAGAATGCCACACAGGTAGTGCAGACATCGTATTGCACAATACAACAAAAGGACGGCCGACCAAGCAAAACACGCAACATGTGGTACGGACGAAAGGTCAGCGTATTCGATAAGTTCTCTCGATAAGTTTAGTTTTTAGATCAGTTTTCCTTTAACTCGTAAACCAAAGACTCGTCTCGCCATCTGCAGCGAGCACTTTGTTAGTATTAAAATAAAGTTAATAAAAATAGTTTTAAAATAAAACTAGCGCATTATTATTTATAGGAGATAATTTATATGTAAAAACATGTATGTCGAAATATCGATCGAAAGAATATAACCCGAGAGTGGTATAGCAAGCTGCGACATTTTACGAGATGATCCTGTCCGCGAAAATCGCATATGCAAGCTCCATGTTTTTCGCACACATACGCAAGCAAGAAGCCAGCACGAAAACTCCAGTAGACGCGACGGCCGTCCAGACAGTGTAAAGCTGGCCATAAACGACGCACATGTAAGTTAACACAAGCAACAATATGCTGTCGACATCGCACCGACCAGCATGACGCCTCGAACGATAACGAGGACGCTAACACAGAATGCCACGAAATGCAAACAACGATAAGGAACGAATACACAACATGTGGTGTGGACGAAGGGTCAGCGTAGTAGATAAGAGTTTGGTAGGTTAGTTTTAAGATTAGTTTAGTGCCGAACTCCTGATTGTAAAGACTCGTCTCGCCATAAGCAGCGAGCACCATTAGCTATTTTAATAAAGTAAAAATAGAAAGGTTCGTTAAAGTGTTTAATTTAAAAAATAACTGGAGCCCAACGTGGGGCACGAACAAAAATTAATAAATAAAATATATTAAAAAAAAATAATAATAAAATAAATAAAAAAAAATAAAAACTGACAACTTTGGAGCTGTGACGACGAACTAAAGGACTTGAACTGAAGGCGACATAAATTAATATTAAAAAATTAATATTAGAATAATGACGGTGTAAGTAGAGTGCATGTTTGTTTTTTGGTAAAGGAAAAAAATAAAGAAAGATAAAAAAAGGTGAATTGACCAACTAATATTTGTAAGCAGTGGTAAAATTAGTGGCAGCATTCTAGGAAGTAAAATGACACCTCTGTATGACGAACACAGAGTAGAAGCGGACTTGGGGACAACAGTTCTTATAAAGGGGAGGGTGGTCCATAAGGACAATCTTCGTTAAAAAGATTATAATATTTTCGTAAGATCTCTGTTTTAGTATTTTGATTTTGGTACCCCTCACACAACAACAGCTGGTATTGGCAGAGAATGAGCAAATGTCGATTAATTCAAAAGTCAGGAACAGATCAACAGATTGACGGAGACAGTCAACACTATTTTAAAGCAGGAAAAACAAATGGACACAGGCCATTTATACGAGATTCTTTTAAACAAAAATAGAAATTTAATTTTGCAACTGGTAAACCTAATTTTATCAATAACGCTTGCAAAGATTGGAATGGTCAATCCTACAATACTAGATTCAGAAGAAGTGTACCAATTAACAAGCGTGCATTTTACTAATGTTACTGATTTAATAGAAATATTAGATGTTAAGGTCTTATTAAGTAATAATAATGTACATTTTTTAATTAAGTATGCAATTCCTAGATTAGTTTATAAGAAGATAACGCTGTACCCAGTCCAGCGTAACAACACGATTCTAGACTTTGCTGAGAACAACTGTGTGGCTGACTGCCAAGGAAGAATCCTTTCGGCAACAAATTGCACCACTACGCTAACGATAACGTCAACGACGATACTGCACTCGTGACGAATGCGGAGGGCATGCAAAAAATGGTAACTGGTACCTATTTGGTGACGTTTGAGGACCACGTTCGGATCAACGGTTCGCTTTAACAGAATCGCTACGGCCTGCTAAAGAAATCGCTCGTCCCAGCATCAACATCGCTATTGAACATCACCGGTCACATGGATATCCTCAGCCTCCCATACCTCAAAAGGTTGAACTCCGAAAATCTTCGAACTATTAGGGAGTTGAAGGATAAAGTCCTCGCGGCTCCAATAGTTTCAGGATTAACTGTGGCCGGCATAGTTTTGACCGTTTATGCCCTTCTCCAATTGTGGATAAATCGGAAAAGAGAGCAGCATCAAAATGCCGTACAACTTCTCATCGAGAGCTACAGAAGGCCCGAGGACGTGCCTCATCCGAGTGAGGGAGGAGTTAACACAAGCAACAATATGCTGTCGACATCGCACCGACCAGCATGACGCCTCGAACGATAACGAGGACGATAGGAGAGAATGCAACGAAATGCAAACAGCGATAAGAGGACGCTAACACAGAATGCCACGAAATGCAAACAACGACAAGGAACGAAGACACAACATGTGGTGTGGACGAAGGGTCAGCGTAGTAGATAAGAGTTTGGTAGGTTAGTTTTAAGATTAGTTTAGTGCCGAACTCCTGATTGTAAAGACTCGTCTCGCCATAAGCAGCGAGCACCATTAGCTATTTTAATAAAGTAAAAATAGAAAGGTTCGTTAAAGTGTTTAATTTAAAAGATAACTTGTACGCCGTACATGTGAGCGATGATCCATTTTTTCTCGTCTCTCGTTAGATTACAGTTCGGCAGTTGCTTGCCGAAATTGAAAAATTTCGATTTTCTCGTGTGCGTTGCCTACTATTTTCGTCGTCTATGGCCATGTGCGCGAGCAAATCTCACATCCTTCAGAAACCTTCTGACGACATGCAACATAATACAGCATGTCATCAGAAGTATGGCCATATGGACAACCCCCACACAAGCGACAAACCAATAGCAGGCATCAACATATGATCGACCATCGACAGAATACGCTGGTAGATAGTTTAAATGACCCGCCAGCTACGTATAAAACGACCTCGCACCAGCGAGGACAAGACAGAGAGTTTTAAACACACCATAAGGAAAGAACAATAAAAGAAGATTAAAACTAAAAATTCAAATTGTCTTTTATTTATTAAAATCTCCTCCGGAACATTGCTCTTCCCTGGGTGAAACCAGGAAGCGCAGCAATAATTCCGTTATAACACCCTGGGAAGTACTGTGGAGGCAAATAGTGAAAATACAAAACTGTGCGACTTAAGGCCACAAAACAAGTATATAATCACTAGTCAAATCGACTGTTCTGAACAGATCGATTCACGCTCTTCCACTTCCAATACACCTGGGGTAGAAGAAAAATCGAGATGGGAGCCAGCCTACCCTTCCGCAACTCAAAACGGATCGGTAGATTCACGAGAAAATGACACCAACCCAATTACACACGTACCTAGCACACCAATCCCCAGTAGGTCAAACAACCCGACATTCAGTATCAATAAAGAAAACGAAATACTGTTGCAACCGCGATCGCAACAAGTAGTTTATTTTCCATTTAACACTTACTACTCAAATGATATAGTAATCCGAAAAAAGGAAAGCTGAAACTCTCACCAAGCCCGACAAAGAAAAAGTCAAGATACTCCTTATGAACACACTAGAGACTGAGATCAGAACATTAATGTCGACACGATCAACCTAGAATGGGAAAATCTTAATGATCTCAATATAATTCCAAAAGGAGAATTAAAAAACTCCATTAAAAATCGATTGGACAAACTGAATTCACTAATCGAATTAGGTCACTGCAACACCGAACAACAAGAGAATATAAAATCAAAAATTAAATTCTTAGAATTAGCAAGACAAGCAAGCGAGTTAGTCGTAAGTGAGCATTCGTTGTGTACAGACCTAAATAAAGAGTAGAAGAAAAAATATTTAAATTGAGTTTTATTTGCAAAATTTCCTTAAACTTACATTTGTTGTGAATATAATGACCTTTTTTATATTGATGGTGATCGCCTAATGCATACCGATACAATACGACATAAGGTAATAACTAAAGATGATAAGCCACCCCTATTTACAAGACCTTATCGTCTCCCGGAAAGTCAAAGGGAAGAAATCCACAAACAGGTAAATGAAATGCTGGAACATAGGATAATACAGCCGCGTTGCAGTCCATGGAACTCCCCACCACTTTTGGTGCCAAAAAAAATCATCCAAGGATGGCACAAAACGTTGGAGAGTGGTCATGGACTTTAGAAAACTAAACGAACTGACTCTCAGTGACGCCTACCCACTACCTAACAACTGATATCCTAGATCAACTAGGCAAGTCAAAATATTTCAGTACGCTCGATTTAGCCAAAGGCTTCCATCAAATTCTAATGGATGAGGATAAAAAATGCACCGGAAACCTTTTAGAGACTTATGAACAATGTGCTAATAGGACGACAAGGCATCGAATGCTTTATTTACGTGGATGATATAGTCATCTACGGTTACGATCTACATTAATCAAAGCCCTTGAGCGTCTCCGGGCAAATAACCTAAAATTACAACCAGAAAAACGCCACTTCATTCAAAAGGAACTACTGTACCTTGGACTTATAATTGGGAAAGACGGAAAAGACGCTATCGTCTCATCTATCGTCACAGTTTGAGCGCTACTAAATGCTACATTCCTTATGTCAAAATAAAAGCTGCTTGTCATCTTTCAATTTCTTTTGCATTTTCAAGTCCAAGAACGAATTAAAAGTATAGCTAATGAGTGCTAAGGATGTATAAGGCACTCAAGCTCATATAAAAATAACTTGTAAGCTTGAATTAATTAAATAAGCATCTATTTATAAGCATTTCATTTCCTCCCTATAACTGATGTTTACTTGGTCAAGGACTCAAACCAAAGTTCTCCATGGTTTGGAAAGAAAATATGGGTTAGATATATGATTGCAGGTCGAATGTGAGAAATAAAAAAGGCATTTTTTCTGTGAAAAAGAATGTATATTGCAAAAAAAACACTAGCAAAACTATTTTTTCAGTATTAAATACGATATTTCATTTATTTAAGCCAAAAATTTTACAATGTTTTTCACAATTTGCTCTAGGACGATAGTGAATTAGGTATCGTCAGAAAAGCATCGTCGAGACGATAGCAAATGACAGTTCTCGGCTGTACGTGAAGCAGAGAAAACGATATCGTTTTGACGATATCGTTTTTTTATGCTTACGTGAAGCACAGCTATCGTTCAAACGATATCGTCAGACGATAGTCGTGTTACGTGATGAGAGCCCAGACCCGGATATTTTTGAATTTCGATGTTAAGTAGTTTTTAAGTCAATCTTGTATTGAACCGCAAGTCGGTTAGACTCACAAGTGAGTCTGTAAGGAATCCCCGAGTCGAGAAGACTTAGAACAATAAACGCCTAAGCAAAGGCAAAAAAAACTTGTTCTTCGTTTATTTAATTTGCGTTGACCGCATTCGCAACAGCAACATATCATAAGATCAGTTGACACCATCCCACATTCCTAACATCAATTCGTCCACGAGCACAACAGTGGAAAACATTCCACACCTTCCCACATTCCCGCATGTTACTGACTTTACGTCTGGAGACACAAACAAAATTCTTCAATTTCATTTTCCTACCTTTCCTTTGCTCTCACATGCCGCATAGGTGTTAAGTTAGTTTCAAGAACATATTGTATTCAGTTTAGAAGAAACGCTTGTACTATTCGAAGTATTTCCCAGCCAGCGGAAAGGGGAAGCACGCCTTGAACGTCCCCGACTGCTCGTGCGTGCAATACGACACTTTCCATGCGCAAACCAACATGATCCAGCCGAGAAGCGTTCCCAGGCCAGGAAATTCTGACACAGCTGCCCTTGCAGGCTGCCCAACGGATGTGGGTATAGGTGCAATTATATATTTAAGGTAAAAGTTAAGTCATTCTTATTGTGCCGGTCATAGAATAAAGTCCTATTTTAATAATTGATATTTTTTGGTCTTTCTAAGGTATAAGTCGGACAGTTGGGGAGAGGCTCCGCCTCTTTGTCCGCATATTTTTTTATGAATCGCCTTAAGGGATTCGTTATCTGCCTCCAAAAAAATATATACACTTAATTACATACTGCAAAGTGAAGACGTATAAAAAGGTTTTCAAATGATGCATCCTATGACTTAATAGTTAAGTGAGCATGTCAAATATGTCTATTACTAATAAAGCCCAATCGCAACTGCGCGTTCGGTCGGTCTGAGTTTGACATTTGAATACACGTAAAAGCATTGTACAAATCGAAATAGCGCGGTAGAGCGTTGCAACTTCGCGGATCGCGATATTGTAAACCCGACCGCCTGGGTCTTTCTACTCGCGTTTGACAGATGTGTGTATAATTTTTTTTAATTTACAAACGAAATTTGAATGCGGAAAGGCGCATATTTGAGTAAATAAGAATTGCTTTCGATATTAGTTTCAAAATCGAATTGTTTTCTTACAAAATTTGTTTCACGGAAAGCACAATTTCGAGGATAAGCTGATTTAGGGAAAGCTAACTCGCGAGCTCCATTTCGATTTAATAAATTAAATGAGGCGCGCGTTGACATTCTTTTTCGTAAAGTCGATAAAACGCGTACCAACGCCTGTTAAAGTCCGACCGACCGAACAATTTGGGCTTAACGCTAAGAAAAGAAGCGATAATAATGTTTTCCCCGTCAAAAGTTGTATAGATGCAGGTGTCAAAAACATGCACCCTTTTGTGTGTCTTACAGTTAAAAAAATCTAAAGTTTGTAACAATTAGAAAGAAGATAACAACAAACGTTTCGAATCTTTTGAGTTCGCACTAACTTCCACTCATTCAGTAATATGAGACTCTGAAAAGTGATATCGATTTTATAGGCCAGCAAAAATTATGGTAACTTAAACTTCGCTAAACAATAAATTGTGTTTAGTGAAATAATTTTTTTATAGTAAAGTCATATAATCTACAAATAAACAACAAATAAATAAACCTATGTACATATTGCTCAATCAAACTTAAAAAAAAAAAAAAGAAATAAGTTCACTCTTAGGTATAAGCTAACACTCTGATCAGCAACAGAGATTTTAGAATAATTGTAAATAAAATAAAAACCAATTATTGTGTGCACTCTCTATTCTAGGATAATAAATAAAAATAATTTGAACTCTTACTGCAAATGCTCTCCTCCAACTGATGAACGAATCGCCTCCTTCCCTTCAAATCACTGTGCCTTCTTAACTGCTTTAGAGGTCATACTTAAAAATGATCTCTTTGCTTCATTTGTATTTGTTTGACCTGATTTGGTAACCGGTCTTGCAGTTTGCTACAGTAACGAAGAGAAGAAGTGAAGTACCTGTAAAGAACGAAAAACAAAAAAAAAAACATTAACAATAGTTAATGAATTAGGAAAAAATTATAATTAATTAAAAGTGATAAGCTTAAAAAAGAATGGGCCGTCAAGTGGTTTCTTTTAAAATCTAAGGTGATTTTGAGACCGACCAGCTGTTTCCCGCCCGAAATTTTGACACAAGGTCAATAATATCTTTGCAAAACGAAATGAGTCGCTCTAACAACGCTGAAAACTTAAAGAGATCGTGTTATCAGCCGTCTTGGCAATGTCGCTTGATCTCTTGAGATCTTTTTTTTTTTTGTGGGGAACCATGAAGAAACGGTGTTATGCCAACAATCCCGAATTCAAGCACTCAAGGCTTACAAGCAATCCAAGCAATTCGTGCCACTTGGCACGAATGTCCCCCGCAGTACGAGTACCGAGGCGTGCCTTGTATGCGACTCCGTCGGGTAGGCGACCGCTCGGATGACATTTTTGGATCCAGTCCAAAAGCTCGCCTGGTTACGCTTGGGAATACCCCCCGAGGAGTTAGAGTCAGCGGCGGAGGATCGGGTTGCCTGGAGATCTCTTCTGCGTGCCCCCGCAACCCCTTTAGTGGAACATGCGGGCAAAGAAGATGATGATGATGAGCAATCCGCGAGCTACACCCCGAAACCATCAACAAGATCTTGAAAAATTGGAGTGACTGAACATGCTATTGGGAAGTCAGTGAGCCACTTGAACGACCGACGCACAGTGGGGCCTATGTATGGAAAACATGCCCAAAACTCAAAATTGAAAATACAAATCTATTCTAACAGATGGGCATGGTTGGAAAGAAGAAAAGTTTCGGGTTCTTGTTAAACTTTTAAGGCGATCAATGTCCAAGACGTACAGTACGCTAAGCGCTAAAAGATGCACTTTTTAGTAAAAAAGTAAGAAATGTGTTTTATTTAGTGGTCATTGAAAACTGAAAAACATATATTTCGAGGCAAAAAATAAATTACTTGTAGAGTCATATATATTATCCATGCGATCGAATTTAGGTATCAAATTATGTCGTTATTGCTCTCAACGCAAAACTCTCAACTCAAAAACAGGCGATAATAGGTATCCACACCCAACCTGTTTTGTTAGGAAGCAAACTGAGGACAGGATATTGAAGATAGCTAATTATAGATGGCAGGCATTACCCACGTGCGGAACGACAAGGGCTATTTGGCCTAGATACAATTACAGCAAAACGAAAATGCTTCTCTTGCATGACAAAAAGTCTCTCGCAAGGGTGGTTGACGTAATCACGGGTCACAATAGCTTAAAAGACCACCTTTTCAGGATAAGAGCGGAGATGAGGGGGAGAGGGAAGACAACCAACACAACCACTACCAAATGGACGGATCGGGCCATAAATAGATAGGACCTGCAAGTTGGAGAAGGGACCAAATTCCCCCCTACTGGGCAACACAAGCGGTCCACAAGGACCTAAGTGAGGCAAGGTGAATACCCGCCTACCCATTAACCTAACCTAACCCGACTTCAAAAAATGTATCTATGTCTAACCAAACATTATTCATCTATCGCTCCAAACAAAGTTTCAAATGCTTTACAAAAAGATTCTAAGCATCATGAAGTCAATGTGTAGCCTTATAGGATTAAGTAAAACCCCTGGTTTATTAATCATTCAATAAAGTTATAACAATAATAATCATCTTATAGGATTTAAAGCGTTGTTTTTCATGTTCTTCGTCGTAGCTGCTGCTCCAAAAGAAAAAAAATAACTTGCTACACTATTCATTTTTCAAATCAAAAATATTCGAATTTCGAACAATTTGATATGTCAAATGTCAGCTCTTTTGGTGGATCGTATTGTGGAATGTAAGAGAGAGAAATACGCCGACGTTTGAGTTACGGAATATCAATAAAAAAAAAACGACACGACAGTTGGCGTTTACGAAAAAACGACTATCGAAATAAGGGTGAATATCTCCCACCCCGTTTAACAGAGAAAACATGGAAAACACTTACCTCTATCTAGTCGGAATGCAATTCCATCCAGGTCGGTAATCGAAATCAATATCTCCCAAGAATATGCTCTTTCCATTTGGCCAAATTATGTGCATAGGAGTTTTTGTTGGTTTTGGTGGAATTTGTAATATTTTTATAGTACTCTGATACACTCTCTTCGGCGGTGGTGGCTCACATTCCGTATCATTTATTATGCTCAGTTCTCGGTCAATGCAAATAAGACGCTTTCTTTTCGTCGGATCGTGTCCGTTTTGAGAAGAATGCTGCTGAAGAGCAACTGTCCCAATAAAACTCTTTCCACATTCTAAGCAATCGATTGATTCACATCTTTTATGTTGCTCTAAATGTAAGAGCAACTTATGCTCGAACTTGAATACCATATCGCACTTGTAACATGGATACTCACAAAAGCGCTGCAATGACATGTGGTAATCGGCAAATAGTCTGTAAAAGGAAAATTTAGGATTTGGTTGAAGATTGATCTTATTGATTTACGTTCAATTTACTTACCTAGATGTGAACACTCCGCAGCACTGCCGACAGTCGAAGAAAGATTTCGTCTTATGGATTACCATTTGATGCAGGCACATATCTCGCAGAATATTTGTTACGTAGTCACAGTCTTCGAACGTACACAAGTAAATGTTGCGCTCGGCTTCTCTCATCAGGCGTTCGAGTCTCACCAAGTCTGTAAAATATATAAAAATAGTTAGAAAAAATGCTAAGCATCTTCAATTCAAAATATTGCACATCAAAAGTGCTTATACTCACTAAATTCACTTTCGGTAACAACAACCGGTTCTTGATCTTTGTCCTGCAAGCTGTTTGTCAGTGGATGTTCATACTCCGAACGATAAGTTCCCGCCACCCAATTCGCAATGTAACTGGTCACCCCTGTGATGTCCGTGCAAGCGACAGATGTGGCTCCGTCATCATCATCGTCGTCTTCATCATCGTCGTTGTCTTCTGTCGCTCTCGTCAAAGTCCTCCTCGAGGGCAGAGTCGAGAAAGTTCTGCTGCTCTTTGCAGGTCTGCTGGACACATTAGAATTGTTGTTAGCCCCGTCGGTTTTCGTGGTCTGGGTAGTTTGTCGCGACTTTATAGACCGTGTTATTCGACGTGTTGCTGTAGTTTCATCCTTCGCCATATGCCCACCTCTGCACTGTGCCTCGTGGAATTCATGGTCGAACAAGCTAAAATTTTCCTCGTGGCAGAATGTACAGTAATAGCGCTTCAAATGTATGCGCCTGTGATGCTTCAACTTCGTAGAACTGTCGAAGGTAGCCGAGCAGTCAGCGCACTCGTAGATCCGATTGGTTGGTGTGCTCCGGCCACTGCGGGCACGACTGCTCGAAGCACTGCGTATGGACAATTTGCTTTCATGTGCTCGCATATGCTTGTTGTACGGCTTTATGAGGACAAATACTTTTGGACAATAACGACACTGCAAAGGGGGGTCTTTGTACTGATCCAGATTCCCGCCAGATTCAGTAGCCAGAGCTGATTCGCTTCGCTCGTACATAACATCCAAGCGAGACTGTGTCGACGAGCGGGTTGAATTACTGCGATTACGATTTGGCCGCAAAAGACTGCGTGCGCCTGACCTAATTAAGTTGCTCCCTTGTTCGCTTGTGGCCAAATCATTTTCTGTTCTATTTGACATCTCATGCTCGCCACTTTCATTGAAATCTTCACTAAAACTTTGCTCAACAGATTCTTCACAGCTCAGATCCTTGTCCTGATGAACCGCTCTTTGATCAACATTTTCCGCAACTTCAATGATTGCCGGTTGAAGGTGGGCGACTGTTGCGTCTGCTGGATCATCTGAGTCTATGTCGGGAACTGGTGACTGTCCCGGTATTGATCCACCGCTGGAATTTATTAAAGCGGCAACCACAGACAAACGACGTTTCTGTTCACTTTTGTATCCCTGAAGACGATTCTGGTCAATGACGAGATAGAATTTATATAAGCATGTCAGGCAGGCTTTGTTCACAGTCATAGCTCGGCTGGAGTTTTTCTAGAAATAGATCGAAAAACTGTTTAGATTCGTTGTTTAAGGTAGTACAATTTATAGATGATTTTTTTTATGCAACGCTTAAGTTAAAGGACACTTTTCACAACTGAACTTCAAAAAACATAGATAGGCGTAAAACGGGCTTTACCTCTTAAACACTACTGTCCTACAAATTTAATTTCAATGCCTGTGACCGGAATAAAGAAAGAGAATGTTTGTTTCACACAAAAAAAAAGGGTTGATGAGTCAACGTTTTCTCCATTTTGTTTGGTGTTTATTTATTTTGTTGTACTGTCCATGTCTCGCAGTTTTTTTGTTAAACTAATATTCAGGCATAGAGGCATGTTTTATCTTGTCTGTTTGCTTAACATTTCGCCGTATGTGTTAATTTTGCCGACAGCTCGACAAAAGGAATTGCAGTAAAAAGATTTTTATGTGTTTATCTTCAACTAGTAGAACGCTACAAGTACATACGAGAAAAATCTCGAATGACCTGTTTCTGACATTCAAATCGCTGAGCATACCACTCATACGTGAAATCTTTATGTGTCCGATCTATATAGTATTTTCAAGGAAAAAGGAGACGGTTTAAGTATGACGGATTTTTAGCAATTCGCATGCGCTATATGCAACAATATATTCAAAAAACAGTGCAAGATCGAAGGGCAGTTTTTGCAAGTTTTTTGGGATTAAAATAGTTCCATGAATAGAGTTTCAACTTCTCTTCGTTTACCGAGTCTTCAAGTCTTCGTTTCCAGGTGGGAAAGAAGGACTCAATGTTCAACTAAATATTCACAGGGCTCAAAATTCTGCAAAACACTCAAAGAACTGTTTCTACTGGTGACGTTCACTTTCTTTTTCCAGGTATGTTTTGAAGATGTGCGGCCAAGTTCAATCGCAGGACATACACCATCACACAAGCGCCATGTGTTCCTTATTTATATCGAAAGATATCAGATCAGTAAATGTTGATATAGAATTTTCATTTTCATAGTGAAACACTTTACATAAGGATTAGAAGAATGGCTTTAATTCATTCGTTTATATATTCCGCCGCTTAATTGTTTTTTCACACAGACACAACGATAAAATGTTGATAGACGTACGTGATAAAACACATGAGTATTCCATGGCCAACTATTTTTTGCAATGCGCCTTACAGTTACACCTTAAAGCGGCCTGGTGAATCTATCGAATTTGTAGCGCTGTTCTAAGACGCTCGACTGTGTGAATGCACTATACATCCTCAAAAAAACCCGCCTGTGATCTACAAATGTTCCTTTGTTGTTATGCAAATTCGATATCAGCTAACATGGCGTAGCAACAGGGTAACTGGTTGCTTTTCTTTAATCGTGAGCAAAGAAAAAAAAAGGCAAAAAATTCTCAATTACCTCAATGAATTCCTTAATGCTTTGTAATTCTTCAATATCCTTAATTGGTGCTAAATTTGTTGCTACCACGTTGCATACTGGACAAACATCACCAGAATCGACCTCTGGATCCGAATGAATTGTCTCCTCTGAGGATGGAGTCGATGCAAACGATGAAGCGTCTGTATCGCTTTCCGCTTCCATTTTCCACAAGATTTAGATTTCACTACAATTCACAGCACTGCAGAACACTTGAAATATATTTATAAAATAAAATAAGATATTCCGTAGCAAAGTTTTGTTGTTTATTTAACTTTGAACTAAAAAATATTTCACTGCAACAAAAACTGCAATTTCTCTTTGTGCAAAGCACAAGATGTAAACATATTCTCTTTTTCGACTTGCCTCAACAACGTACTGAAAATAAATGTACACTAGTTGACGAATGACATTAGGTATATAAGATTTTCCGTGCTTATTACTTTTTTATTTCGTCGGCATTTTTCTAGAAGCCGACTGCACACATGTGAGCAATTCATAAGCTGCTGATGAGGAAAGTACTAGATTTACGTTGTTGATGCGTTTGATTGAGGGACAGTGAAAACATCGAATGTGACTAGGCACAGATTCTTTTAAATGCGGTGTTGTTTTTCTGAAGAATTTTAAAAGTCGAAAGTTAAATGCTTCTTTTTATAAAAATCTGGTGGAGAAGGCAAGTGGCAAGCATTCAAGGAATAGTCCTTTTTAAGATGTTTAGGCACTACTACTTTTTCCAGGATTTTTTCATTGAAATTTCTTTTTTCCTTAAGCCATATAGTATGCAACTAAATAATAAAACCGGTGAGACGGATAATCCAAGACAACAACCACATAGCGAAATTTCTAAAAAAAAAAAGTTTTGACGTTGTGGAAATAAAATTGCGATTGGTCGAAAATGTTTCCACACTGCAATTGGTCGCGGGTGACGTTAAAAAACGGTTTGAGTTTTGAATATTTTTACATATTTTTTGTAAAAGAAAAAGAAAAAAAAAACGAAACTAGAAAGAACTAGAGAAAAAGACTGTGGGTTCAACCGTAGAACGACAGCGTAAAATGAAACCACCCTTTCTTTTCGACGTTCCTCGCCTTCATCTCAGGCTGTAGTAATGTCAAACCTGGATAATATACAACTGTCCAACGGAATATTGCAATATTATGTGGTGAAATAGAGAATTCCCTATGCAGCGACGTTATTGATATTGTCTGGGGGGTTTCAAACATAACTGACTGAAATAAAAAAAAAAAAAAATTGTGAAGCAAGGACTAACCTCACTAATTAAATACTGTAGCCGTAGATTTAATTTGAAACATAATTTTCACCTGTATGTGTGTATTCAAAAAATTAGGTGAATTTTAAAATTTCGTGGGCTACGTACATTCGATTATCGATTTTTTTTATTTTGTTATATTAGTACACTACATAACAACAGCCTGTACGGAAAAAACACAGAAAATTATTTAGAAAAGCTTATAATTTGAAAAACATTTCAGATACCTAACTGTTTTTATATTAAAAGAAGTAACGCAGTTATTCATACAGAGCCGCACGGTTGTGTGTACAAATAACCTATAGCTCATTTGTGGTTGTGTGTAGAGGACGATTATGTGGCCCTAGACGACAATTGTGTTCACCCAACATGATTGTACTTCGAGAACCGTTGGCGAATAGTTTCGATTTTCTCATGTTCTTTGGCTTCGATGTTTGCCGTATAAGTCACCATGCATCCTCATTCTTGCTGTGAACATTCTCTTTCTTTCTTGCATAGGTAAACAATAATAAGGGCAATCACATGCGCTTTTTTCTCCGACGTATTTGCACTAAAAAATCAACATGAAATCGTCGTCCACTGCTAAATTGAAAGAGAGCCAGAGCATGAAATACAAGTTGCGTACTTGATACAAGTTGCGAAAGGAATTTTTTTGTTTATTTTTTTGCAAAAAAAATCGACTTAGAGGAAAAAAGTAAATAAAATAAATACCAAGAGTCGAAAAAATGTATTCGAGTTAGAGGCCCTTTCGACTTAGAGGATGGATTCTGTATGGAAAATTAAACGCTTCCACCTTTTTTCTGTAGAATTTACTCTAAAAATGAGAAGATTTTCATGCCAATCACGAATCAGCAAATACATTCTCTAATTCGGGCCTATCAAGCTACTTGCTTGGAATTGGGTCTAGATATAACAAGGAGTACAGGGATTCATAAACTCAGTTTTGAACTAACAAATCGTTGCTTATAAACGCAGAATCGCGTCGCCGCCTTTGTTGGCAGTGAACAAAGGCGGCGAGATTGTGACGGGGAGATTGTGCAACGAAAAAAAAAATTACTGCAGAAAGCAGTCAATTCTGGTTTGAAAGTAAACGTGGCCAGAAAATGGAGACAGGACTAGATAAATCTATCAATTTTCACGCGATTGGTCCATCGCCAATCGCGAAAAAAAGTAAGAAACGGTTGTGCATAATTTTCTACACAAATGAATTTTTGTGAATCACATGCATTTTCGGCATTGGAACACTTGATATAAAATTATAATTGTTTTCCATTGTTTTATCACCTCTCGTTTTTTCCAAGTGATTCTTCTGACAAACATCTAACACCATTCTGACCATGATGATCAAGAATACTATTTAAGCTAATTAGCTGCCTATGCCATGCGGAAAAAAATGTTCGATTAGCAAACAAGAGGCTCCTTTCGCTTCTGATTGCTTTTACGAAGATTTTCTATGCGTCTTAACAACAAACTCAAGAAATGACTTTTGCGATGACCTGCTTCCGGGCTCAAGAGGTTCCCGATTTTCGCAGATTTGCAATCCAGAGGGCGCCCAGGACATCCGTACCTCACCTTGTGAACCTTTCTTGTCCAAATTGGGAACAAATCACAAACACGATTTTAATATTTAGTTTAATTTATTTATTTCAGTCATTTTTTAAAAACAATTTTCCTCTTTTTTTTATGATTTTCCGTCATTTTTTTATACCATAAGACTTTTTTTATCGTAGGTCAAGAAAAAATAAAAATTAAAATACAACTAACTTAATTCGAAATATTTTGTTGTTTATGTATGTAAATAAAGTAAACGATTTTTTGAAACGCAAATTGAATTAAAAAAATAAAATTAAAAAAATCATGCACGTGCTGCCATTTATCGTAAATATTCCTACTCAAAATACAAACTATTTTCTTTTTTTTTTACATATACACACCCGATTATAATGAAAACATTTTGTTTTTTTCTTGTTTTTTGTTATCGTCCAAAGAGCATATTGCATTGCCCCAGCGCTTTACTTTAATTATTTTTTCATCATCTAAATTTAATAATACCATTTATAACAATTTGTACATTTCGCATTGCATTGTGTTGCATTTTACAAATATTCAATTATGAAAACAAAAAACATTGCGTGTGTGTTGTGTGTAGTTTTGTGTGTTCCTTCAGTCTTATAACAAAAAATATATATATTTAATATAAATGAAAACTATTCAATCGAACACAAATATAAATAGACAACAAAAGGAAATTGTACTAGATTTGAGGTAATCTTTCTTATTTTTTTGATTTTACTTACTTAATTAATTATTTAATTTAAACTAAAAATTGAATCTAAGGAGGTAGAATATTAAAACAAATCACTGGCATGTTTTAGGTGTTTTTTAGTTACAAACATATATTCTGTTTTTTTTTTTTTTTTGTAACAATTCAGGTCGTTTCTGTAGCAATTGAGACATAACTCGTTTTTGTGTTTTCTGTCAGTCTTATTTTTTTTTTTTTTCTCAAAAGAAACACTAAACTTAGGAACTTAAAATAAAAGAGTTTACTTTCTCCCATTCAATTATGGCAAAACAAAAGAATTTACTTTTTTGTGTTGTGTGTTACCATTTAAAACTGAAAAATAATAAAAAATAGACTACGATGGCAAAATAAATCTACGTTTTTAACTTTAACTTTAACTCACATAAAATATTCTCTACTATTCGACTCACATTTGTTTTTTTTTTTTTTGTTTTTTGTTTTGTTTTTAGGCACTCGGTGATTTGACAACAAAGTTTCTTAAAAAACTAATTTCTTTTTTTTCTTTTACATATTTTTTTCAAAATTGAAGCTTCGACCACTTTGACTTTAGTGTTTAGCTGAGTTGCTTTTAAACTGCAAACATTTTTTTTTGTTGAGCAAAAGACAGGACTTTAGAAGTCAGCTTTAAAGCTTTTCTTTAAATCTACGATAAATATTCTTTTTTTTGTCTACGTTGTACGCCATTTTTATGTAACTGGAACAGAGATGAGGAGTCGAACACTTTTAGCTGACCACAGAGACCTATTGCACAGAAGACGTCACCCGAGTGCGCTCAGTCGCGGTCCTGGCTAAGGATCTCCCGCTTGGTGTTCTCGGTAACCTTGGCGAAGTCATCCGCCACGAGTTTGGTGCTCATCGGTGGGACTATCACACCGTGGTGGCTGTTGGGGCTGGGCGAGAGGCTGTCCTTGCGGGCCACGGACAGATCCTCGACGTGGTCATCCTCCTCGTCACGCTGGTCGTGGTGACGTTCGGATAGCTCTCGGTCTCTTTCGCGTTCACGCTCGCGTTCGCGTTCTCGCTCGCGGTCCATTTCGAGGTCGTGCTGGAAACGCTCCTTTTCGATGATCTGCCGCTCGTGCTCCCGCTCCCTCTCCCGCTCTCTCTCCCTCTCCCTCTCCCTCTCCCTCTCACGTTCACGCTCGCGTTCCCGCTCTCTCTCCCGCTCTCGCTCCCTCTCTCTCTCACGCTCGCGCTCCCTCTCGCGATCTTCCTCGCGCTTGATCATCAGCTCCCTCTCGCGGTACTGGTGGACGGAGGGGCTCTGCGACCGGGCGTACTTGATGGCGAAGCTGGGACTGGGCGAGCGAGCGGTTCCATTCGTTCCTGGACTGGTCGACATCCCGTTGACAGCGGCATGCGCAGCGGCGGCCAGCGCCATCGCGTGTAACGCCTCCCTCCCGGCGATATCACCGCCGCGGCTCTCGAAGGCCTGCTGCAGAAACGCTGGGTCGAGCAGAGCAGCTGCCGGGTGTGGGATTGTCGGCTGCAAGTGGCGCTCGTGCTCCTTCTCACGGTCGCTGCCATCGTGCATCGACGATAGCAGCGGTTCCGACTGACCGTAGCCGTGGCTGTAGGGAAACGCGGCGCTGCTGCCCCCGCCGTTGCTTGGACTGCGCTTCATGGTACGGTTCATTGGACGACCGGTTGTGATGCCGAGCTTCTTCACCTTGTCGTAGAGCGTGCGAGAAGGCACGCCGTACTTGCGAGACGCCTGCAGTGCGCTCATTCCGTTGCGAACGCATTCGATGGCCTGCAGAATGTCGTTCCGTGTGTACTGCTTATAGCGCTTCCACTCGGGCTTCTGTTGCTGTTGCGAACCGAAGGAGCTCATGCGATTCTCGCTGGCGTAGGGTTGTGAACAGTCGAGGCCGTCGTCTTCGTACGACCTATCGGTGTAGGGCGAGTGGGGTTCATCGTATTTGGATTTCTGTTCAGGGGGAAAAAAGATATTTTAGATTAAAAAAATCAAAGGAATTTGGAGTTAAATACGATCTAAGGAGGGATAGTTTACTAAAAAAGGGTCAAGAGTGAGAGGAGGCGTGTTGAGAAGGTCCACAATAAGCTGTCGAGTTTTCGTCTATGCCAATGATTATGTGGCAATTACCTTGAATGGAGTTTTTTAGTGCTAGAGACTTCTTCTGTCAATTGTAGTAAGACAGGGTTAAGTAAAGTGGAGAAAACGATAGCGTTCTATCGACATTGCTTTTTCATGATTACTTCAACGAGAATTATCGTCCAAATGATATTGTCAGACGATTATCGTCCACCCCAGGCACACACAGTCATTGTTAAAACTTCACACACATTGAAAGCACGAGTTTTGGCTGGTCGTACGTTGTGGCAGTTGAGAAATCCTTCCCATCAACAAAATTAAATGAAAATTAGTTTTTAATGGATTGGCTGGATTAATTCATTTTTTAAATAAAATAATACCTCAAATTTTTTATTTATTGCAGTGTTGCAAACGGGAAAATTGTTTGATTATTTGTCAAACGCCCAAGTTTTACTTCGCTTTAAAAACTGATGGTTTCGCGTTTGGCGTAAATTCTGGTAGAAACGATAAAACGTGTACCAAACAAAATCTGCAAAAAAGTGGTCGCGCAAATGCGCTATTGTGATTTGGCACTTAAAAAAGCGGTTGGATCCACGAATGCATTTTATCCGACTTAAATTCATATGCCTAAGAATAGGCAACAAAAAAATCACGTACCAGAGAAGAGCTTCAAATGCACATCTTCAGTTCCCTTTGAACCAATAAAAGCTGTAAGATTCGACAATACGAGTAAAGAGACTTCTTCTAAATACAAATCCAGTTCGCCGTTGAGTTACAGCGTCTTTGCCCAGGCGAGCCTGGAAACCAACAACTGCTACGCTACTCCTACGACTACTGCTCTCTAAAGCACACTCGCGACAACCCACTACCATGCAACCTTACCTCCGAAAGACATCTGCGCTTACCGCCATCTGTCGGAAAGTAAACGAACAACTTACACACACCTTCACCAGCCGTTTGTAAGGACCCGCAAGCAGCTCTAAACCTAATTAACTTACCTTTTCGTTGCTGTAGTCGGAGCCATTGCAATTGTTCGCTCCGGCAGCGCCAACCTGTGGTGACTTTTCGATTTTCTCGCTCTTGATGGTCTGGCAGACAAGTGGCATCGGCTGCGATGAGTCCGCCGAGTGGGTCTGAGCAAGGACATTGCGTAGGATCGGCGTGTCCCGGTTCATCAGCATGCTCGAGATCGAGGAGAGCTTTTTGCGCTTCAGTGGGTTCATGTCAGGGGCAGCTTCGTAGACGGAGCTGAGCATGGCGGCAGCAGTGGCAGGCATTGAGTTTGGCATCACCGGCGAAATAGGCCACGACGAATGTCGGTCCATTGCCGATGGGCCGGGCTGTGGGCTTTTCGAGTAGATGTTCGTGTAGGGCGATTTGTAAGAGTACGGTGGAGAGGAACTGCTCGTCGGCGCTGCCGACGGACTGATGTTGGTCGATGTGGTGATGACGGGCGATGAGTTCAGGCCATCACTGCTCTCGCGGCCCGCTCCCGAGCGGTGCTCCAGCGAGTGGTGGGACAGTGATGAGGACGAGGCTGCAGCTGCTGCAGCGGCCGCCGCAGACGACGCATACGGGCTGCTGCCGCTCTCCTCGAATTTGTTGAATTTCTCCTTAAGGTCCGCCATGTCGAAGAGGCCCTTGACCTCAAGCTGTTCGGCGATTCTCATGATCTTCGGGATCTGGCTCTGCGTTACGTTTACCTCACCGGTGTACATGTACTCGAGGAGGGCACGCATTTCAAAGGCCTGAACGCCGGGGAACAGAATGCTGCAGTGATCCATCGGCACGTCTTGCAGGATCGACTGGAAATACGGCGAATTCGCCGCCAGGACCACGCGGTGGGCCTTAAACTGAACTTGGTCATCGACGACAATCGTGCAATCGACGTAGCTCTCCATTTTGATGAGGGCGTCGAGGATCTCGACGAGATTGGACTTGTGATTGTTCCATCGCAGGCAGTAGGTCTGCCCTTCGGCTGTCGTTGGGCCGCCCATCCTGAAGGACTGTTGAAAGGTTGACAAGATTTTGTTTTTAAGCGCCAGTTCGTCGATGAAGGGGGAATTTTAAGTTTTCGTTTTTGTGTTTTGCGTTTTGAATTTATCTGAAACGAGAGAGACGGAGTGATTGGTTAAGTTTTTCTTAAATTGTTTGCCATTTGAAAATGATTTTTTGAATGTATGCAAGATTTTCCATGAAATAAATAAAAAATAAGAATAATAAGGCTTTCGAACTTATTGTGCAATCATTGAGAGGGACGATGGTCGCTGTGTTGGGATCAATGCCATTAAGGAACTGCAAGTTATTTTTAAAAATGCTTAAAACTTCGTGTCTTCCTAACTTTGAGTGCACTTAAAGGGCTGGAACCCCAGTGTGTGTTAAAATAAAAGGTACAGTGGATAAGGCATGGAGCTAAATCGCCAATTATTTCTTAGAGAACTATCGCATAGAATTGACACATAATTCTTTCATGTATCTGCTGACACTTAAAAAATAATGGCAAAATTGATCGAAAGTGTTGAGTTAAACCAAAAACCCAATTTCATTTCATTTAAATTCTGCATCAGAGGTCGTCTAGTACAATGAGAATATTCAGGATCTTTTACTACTTTTTTGGTTAGTTAAAAAAATGTTTTCCTTCAGCTCGAATTAAATGCAATCATAAAAGGGTTAAAACTCGTAGATTTGTGGCAGAAAATTAACAAAATACGTTACTATGCTATGTTATGTGGTGCAGGCTAGACGTCAATTATACATGCCTGTAAGTCCATAGTCTATTACACTATTTCAGAGTACTTTAAATTAGAGCACCCATTTACCCCTGGTAAAGACAGAAGAATTTGGATGCGATGACGTAATTTACGAGTTGAGTTGTTTTGGGGCTATCTGCTTTACTTAACGAGTTAAGGAAGTAGGTACGCCACGTCTTCAAACTAGTTTTGACTAGCACTAGGCAGGCACAGAGCACGTGATCCATCTAACTGATGAATCCCTGCAGTTCCTGCAACTGCCCAACAGGATTAAACCCAGCCTGAAGCCGAGATGGTAAGCAGTGCCTTGTGAGAATACTTACGTGTAGTACGTGGCTAAAAAGCAACAAAAACGTAAGCACACGAACCATACATTAGGGTCTGGAATGTGCTAACAAACAGACACAGCTTCGTTTCGACTCAAAGAAGATGTTAAGACCGACGTTTTTTGAAGTTTCTTCTTGGCCAACCGAAGCTGGGCTACTTGATGTTGCTTTTTAAGCCATATAAGCAGCGGAATTTGGAGCTTTTACCGAACCTTAACCGCACGTTGGCCATTTTCTGAATTCCAAACATCACCTCAGTCACGACCCTTTAACGTGGTCGTCAAACTGGCAACTCACAAAGTCCGTTTGACTTCAAAATGTCGGAGCTCTGAAACAGGAGTGCCAGAAAGAGAAAGAACAAAACCCACAAAAAACGTCAAGGGTCACCGACATCACCCACACCATTCACCCCACGCGAAATAATTGCAGCTTGTCATGGCTCGCCAACTGCTGAGAAAATATCCGACGCTCGACGCACCACGAACAACGCACAACCGCCTCATGGTCACCAATGCATTCGCAAGGTTCACCGTCCACAAAAAAAAAATTCCAAAAAAACACAGCCCCATTGTCATGTCACGTCACGAATCCACCCTCAATTTAATGACGCATGCAATGTAAACAAATTCAGGCCGCGACACTCTGCCATTCCGCCGGTGTACATGTTTTTTTTTTTTATTTATCTGCGTTTTTTTTTGGCATATGATCCCCTTATTTAAACAGGGAACAGCGAAAAGTGTGGTAATAAAAAAAAATAAACCCGCGTATGTGTCTGTGTGTTGAGCGGTTGCCCTTGTGCCACGCATCAACGCATTCGCCGGGCAACACCAACAACAAGAAATAAAAAAAAATGAAGTCCTTGATGTCTGTCCACCAAATTAGGGCCGACTGGCGTGCAGAAAACGCACAAAAAATTCCTCCTGTTCCTGTTGTCATTTGTTGGGTTTCTTCCTCCTCTTCAAACCAAAAAAAACCCACGGCAAGACAAAATAGAAAAAACAGAAACAGAAAAACGCCGCTTCTTATTTACCACGGTGAGGCACATTCACCGGCGAATTGGAGTACATAAGGTACGCAAAGTACTTGAAAACACACAAAAAATGGAATAAAGTGGAGTGGGCAATTTGTGTCTCTTCTGCCCTACGAATTGCATAAAATTCCTGGTTCCTCTTTCAACCCTCGTTTCGTAGTTCCGCGAGTTGTACTGCCGCGCTGCTCTGTGCGTGGTGGATGTGAAAATTTAAATAAAACCGCCAAACTTTATGCCCTCGTCGCGTTTTTTTTATTTCTTTTCCTCGGATTTCTGTGAGACGTTTTTTTTTCTGTCGTCTTTTGTTGTTGTTGTTGCTATTTTTAATGCGATTCATAGATTAGACTTAGATATGACGAAGATGTAGGAGGAGGAGGAGGTCGAAGAACAAAGGAAATTCGGTTGTTATGTGGGTTTCTTTGAAAATCGTCGGTTTGTTGCGATAGTAAAATGCAACGGCTGAAAAGAAAACATGTGTGTTTGCCTGGTCCTCGGGATTGATAACAGAAAACCACAGGCGGTCCTGCAGCAGAAGTCGATTGATGCCTGAATTGAGCCGGGGAAGACTTAGCTTCGCGTTCAAATTGAGTGGAGAGGTGGAGTTATATGGGAAATCTAGTACGCTAGCGATTTCTTCCATGCAGTTAAAGTGTTCATTTTTTTCGCATACACCTAGAGATGCCTCTAAAAGTTGAGACAATCAAATTCCAAGAGAATTGCGGCATAAGCTAGTCGGGACCACTTTCCATTGAACACTTCAATGAAGAATGACTCGACGGCGAGACTTGAGTAGTGTCTCCATCAATTGGTTGAGGTCATTTTGTGTTTTTTGGAGTTGAAGAATGTAGACAGAGTTTTTTTTAATTTTTGACCACTTTTATTTTTAATCAAATCATTTCCTTCAATCCTTGAAATGAAGAAGAACACTTGGTTGGGAAAGGAGGACTTGGAACGCAAAGCTTGGTTTGGAAGAAGGCGATGCTCCATTGGCACGCTGATAAAATGACCAGAAAGTAATGTCGATGTGGATGTCTCAACACTTAATCTACTGAGTCGAATAGAAGGAATGGAAGCAGAAGTTTTGAAGAAAGAAATAGAATATCCGCAAGGATTCGCATGTAATCACGGGTCTCATTACGTAAGAATACAATCATCTGATGGTATCGTTTGAACGATCGATGTGCTTAACGTAAGCATGAAAAAACGATATCCACAGAACGCTATAGCTTTCTCCGATTCATATAAACCGCGAACTTTTTATCGCCTCAACGATGATTTTTTGATAATAGCCAATTCCGTATCGTCCGTATCCAACAAATTGTGGAAAATATCGTGAATGTTTTGACTTAAAACAATCCAAATAATACTTCTAATCTAATTTTTATTTCTTTTCATGTTTCCCACAGTCGACCTACAATCATATATCCAATCCAAGTTTGAATAACATTTTCTCTTCAAATACTCCAATAATTTGGTGTGAGCCACTGGTCTAGTAAATTGTCGTTGTAAACTGGATAAGTAGACGTCCTGCAACGACGTCCTGCAAAGACCTAGTACATGGCATTCAACTTTGCAATGAACTCCCTTACTTTGAAAGAACTGGTCACTGTTTTTAATGGAAAGCGTAGTTGAGTTTGAGAGCGACCAGTTGGCTATATTTCAAATGTTTTTCGATACAGCCACTAAATTATCTACGAAATTCTTAAGGCTTTGTTTCGGAATAGTAATAATTTAGATACATGCATTTTCAAAGTCAAACTTAATGTTTTACCAATTTTTTTTTTTTGAAAATTTATTAATAAAAAATATACGTAGACGCCCTTCGGCCACACCATACAAAAACTTGAAATTTTGTAAAGTGTTTATGAAGTAAGCAAAACTAAACTAAACCAGTTCCAGAAAATGTAACAAATATTCTGCCAGAGTCCTTCTTAACATCACTTGCGAATATTTCTGCAGCAGTCTCCAGCGTTTTATTTTCGTTATTTTCATGTAGAAACAATTAGGAGCATTTCACAGATACCCTGTAAAAGATCATTTCCTGGCCAAACCGAGCTCAGCTATTTTTGTCGCATCCCAAGTGTTTTCAATGCTCAACAGATGACAGGAGTCAAATTCACAGTAACGACCGGTCACATTCGGCATATGGCACACAAAATCTCCATAAAACGCTGGTCCATTCGTACTTGGAAAAGACACAAAAAAGGCATCATATCGACACCTTGTCTGTGACAGTTGGTGATGACAGTTGCTGGAGTAGGGCTTGAGGATTGATACATCTCTTGAAAATGCCACTAAGACTGTGCGCAGTTAAACTGACTCGAAAAAATAAAAATATAGACAAATTGTGGCAAAAATACACAATTTTAGGAATACAAAGGAAAAATAGAAAGAAATCGATTGCAGCAGGTACAGTCAGTCGCAATCCCGCCGATCTACTACATTTTCCGTCATTTTCGCAATCAAACCTCAATAAATTAATGTCTACGTCTCTGCCCTCCCGATCCTACGCTCAAAAGGTCATCCCGATGGGAATGGAATATCAACCGATCGCCCAAAAAGGATCCTCTCTGACAGACGAAGGACATGTGCATCACAGCCGTTGTGCCGTGTGTGTTTGCCTGCAACTGCAAAATATCCAATTTCGATCTCAAGTGCTTGCAACGTTGATAACGTTCGACGGATGGATGGGGAGGAGATGAAAAATGATATAAGATCCTCGTAAACAGGATCGGCAAAATTTATGTTTTTCCTTTCTTTTGTTGTTTTCTTTTTCGCATTTTCCCTTTCCTTTGCCTATGCTTGTGTGTGCGTGCGTGAGTGCGTCTTCTGTGCGTTGTTTGTCGTTCGCATTTCAGCAGGTTGAGAAAAGAAATAAAAGGGCAGAAATTGAAAATTGCACAAGGATCGATGTTGCACAATGGGATAACGAAGTGAAAAGAGGATCTTATAAGACGATTATGAGGAGTGAAGAAGAAAGCGAATTAGGTGCGGGAAGAAAAGTCATGATGTGCGATTAGAAGATAAATCGGAGTAACAGGTCTCGGATGGCTTTTCTTCTCTTTTATGGAAAGATGTTTTAGCAAAACGGATTAAAATGTCAAATCCTTTTACAGGAGTTTATGAGTCTTTTTCTTTTGTGGTTTTCTTGTATAAAGGTTGTGTGTAGAGAGGCGGAAATTCGATAAGTCCGATGGATTCGTGGGGGAAACGCAGGTGAGTCGACCACAGGTTCATTGGTGGAACAAGTAAACGTTGTTTTTTTGAGATGCATCATTTGTGCGGCTTTGTTTTGAACGTATTAGTCTTAAACGTCTTTATTTTGATCGTCTTTGTGTTTGAAGGATCACCTCAAGCTGATTTTAATCGAAATTAGATCGCATTTAAACTTCTGTCTGAGCACTGTCAGAAATCTAGTACTTTTGCTGCAACTTGGCCGTGATTCTAAGCTCAGAAATTAATGAAAGTGGCTTGTTTTGACGTATTTCAAGTTTGATCTTCTATGAGCTTTTTTTCTAATCCTTAATAGGCAATTAGATGACCAAATAAAGTTAATTTTGTCCCAGTTTAAGGATAGGACAGAGTTTAAGCACGAAACTTTAAAGATAAAAGAGACTCTGGGTACTCCAACCAAGAGTGTCACTTGATCAGAGAAATCGCTGAATTTGGAGGTCCGATTGAAATACTTTTGGATTCCCAACGAAGCCAAGGTTGTGTGTAGAAGGGTGAAAATTCGATCAGTCCAATGGATTCATGGGCTGCTAAGTCGAGAAAAATCTGATAATATTTTATTGTGAAGTCTCGGTATCATTTTATGAGAAAGATTTGGCAAAGATTCGATATCATGTAAAGGGACCTGAAACATTTAGCTTCAAATTATCGTATTGTGTGTCGCCTGAAGTCCGTCGTCGGTTCCGATTTCGGCCCCGAGAGATGCAATTAGACCTTACACTTGTCGTGAGATCTTTGAAAAATATACAATGCACA
Source organism: Syritta pipiens (assembly GCA_905187475.1). Lineage (NCBI taxonomy): Eukaryota > Metazoa > Arthropoda > Insecta > Diptera > Syrphidae > Syritta > Syritta pipiens. The sequence continues at coordinate 71,807,895 of LR994571.1, forward strand.
TTGGGCAGTAACGTTGACTCGAAAAAGTTTGCATAGTTAAGCTTCAGAGGGAAACCATTTGAAAGACTTGAAACATCAGATGCCGTTTTTAACTCAAAAGCATACATTCGCTGAAAGCTCGTCAAATCTTGAGGAAAGCGAAAAATTGCTTAGATTTATGGCCTTTAAAGCAAGCACAGTCTAAGTCAAAAGAATACATACATGCAACAATATATACATTCGAACACTCAAAGACTTATAAAATACGTTCTGGTGATTTGACTTTAGAATTGCTTTCAGTTATGCAAAACGTTAATTTTTCCTACCTAATTTTTTTAAGAGTCAAAAGAAAAAAAGCCAAACAAAGCCAAAAACTCACAATTGGCACTAAGTATGGCACCTTTTTATATTTAAAATAGCTTTTAGCATTTTAGAGTTGACTCTAATAAATATTTACTCAATTCGGCACAAATTTGATGCTTTCCATCCACTAAAATAAACGTCAACGACATTTTGTTTGTAATTTCTAGTTTACGAAACTGCCTATCAAAATATTCCCACAAATTACCAATCAGATTAAAGCTTTGAGTATATGTCCATAAAAGCAAGCATTCCTTAAAAGTCTAAAATTTTGACTTAAAATATGTGGGCAATATGTTTTATTCATTTTAGCTGTAATTATTATTACTGGATACAGCTATAAATCTCCACCTTATTACTATCATTGAAGTTCCACAGAGATGTAATGACATTTATCTTTTTTGATTTCGTATCCAATTGATGGGTGGTTTTCTGCACTGAAAATCGTTTATTTGCAGCTTTCCTCAATCAGAATGTGGCCTCAAAGGCTTTCCAGACAACAAACAGACATTCCAAAAACTCATCAAGGCTGATTATAAACTTTCAACAGCTACTTAAACGAATTACAGCAGACGCCATCTTATCACTTGCCTTGCTCATTACGTGACGCTCGGCAAAAAAAAAATATGCTCAAAACCAATTAAAATTAAAACCATACAATCCATACAACCATACATCACATGGAGTTTTTTTATTTACTTCCAAAAGAATTGTGTCTGTGCAACACTTGAATTGATAAAGCACAACACACGAAGGTCCAAGAATACAAATATAAAATTTTGCGCTGCAAAATCAACCGCCCTTCCACTCCCCCAGTCACAAAAAAAAAAACAACACGAAACATTACAACTCATTTCGAGGGTATCAAAAAATACACAAAAAAACTGAGAGACACGTCGAGCAGACCTTAAATCTGAAGGCTGCCCTTAAGGGCGATGATTAGTTGTTATTGACGAAATTTTTTTTGAGTTTTAGGTTTTCGGTTTTGCTATTGGGAATTGCGAAATTGTTTATTGGTTTTGTCTTGGCTATGAAAACAGGTTCCCCGAGGGTCAATTGCACTTGAATTTTTTGAAAACAGAGGGAGAGAGAGAAAAAAGCTAAATTATTTACCTCAAAATCACTTTTTAAGCCGCATTCCAAAAATGTTTGAAAAAATGTTTTTTTCTTTTTTTATCCAAACGGGAAGGGAAATTTTGAGTTTAAAATTTTGATAATTTTGAGTTTTTTTTTTGCACACACACAGCGATTTCAAAAAATTAGGCCAAAAGAAATTAAACGAAATAAATAGATCCAAAGTGTTGTGGGTTGGCTGTGTGGTGCTTGCACTTCAGTTTATGAAATTTTTGAGTTCAATTATTTTTAATTGCTTTCACTTTTTTTTTCTTTTTTGACGATTGCACAAGAATTTTGTTCTTTTTTTTTGAGATTTTATTCGCGTTCTAAAGTTCAAAAAAAAAAATCACTTAAAAACTTCTACTTCGTGAAGTGCAAAAAAATAAAAAAACAAATTGTAGAAATTTCTTTTTCTTAACGAAAACACAAAAAACAGAAAAAAATAAGAGGAAAAGAGATAAATGACTGTTTCGTTTTTTTTTTTTGTGTAAAAATAAAAAAAAGTATGAAAATTTTTTTGTGAAAATGCGACAGCACGTAGTTGCAACTTCAACTTCTCAAACTTGAATAAACTCAGCGATTGCAACAGCCGCAGTAGAATACTCGCAATCTTCTCAAAAACAACCATTTCAAATTCGAAGTGTGCGTTGTTGTTGTTGCCTCGCAGTAATGTCGTGCGACGAGGGGAAAATGTGAAAATTGGACGGGCAAAAAAAAAAAGCATCACACACAGACGCAACATGCGTGAAACGCATTTTTTTCACCACTTCCAACAAGCGGGGTGTACCACCACAGAGGAACATGAAAAAAGAAGGAAAACAAAATCGCGTTTTCCCGCAACCGAGAGAGAGAGAGCGAAACGTCCCCTCGGATGCAGTTCGAAAAAAATTGCAGATGCACGTGTGTGAGTGAGCCGAGCCGAGTGTGTGCAGTTATTACAAGTGGCCCCGGTTTTTGTGTTTTATGCGTGCAACAATTAGACGGAGAAACACGGACCCACAGAGAGACAGAGAAAGAGAGAGGGAATGCACCCACAAGAAGTGTGTGGTTTTTGGATACGCGTAAAAAGATAGATTTTTGTATCCATGTATCTAACCTTCGCGACTGTTTGCATTGGGAGGCAGAAAAATGTTTTTTTGTAGTTTTTTGTTTTTCGCTTTTCCACGAAGGGTTAGAAAGAGACAGTGTGGGGGCTGTGGTCGTGCGTAGCATTGAATCAGAGTTCGAATATCGAAAAATAAAAATGTATCGAAGGGATTGATTGAGGCACACGGACAGCGGAAGGGGTAGGGTTTTTTTATATGAAATTTATTCGCCCGGTTTGATAGGCGATTGGATTCCTTTACATGACTTTCGAAGTCGAAATGGCGGCGAAGGGAAGTGCAGTTAATTTGAATTTGACGCTTAACATTCATTTGAATTCATGAAAAATGTTGACTGAAACGAAGTGTTTAGCTCATTTTTTCTTAATTGCTGATCTTTGCCATCGAAGACTTCAAAGAGTTTTTTGTATGTCTTTGAAACTGCTCTTAATTCAAACTTCCAAGTCAATTTCGAAGTCAAGTTAGCAAGCTTGTAAAACTCTTGTAATTTTACGGAACTCCTCTTAACTCCTCTTAAAATTAGTAAATTTTCTTGTTTCCTATACTATCACAGATGAACGGTGAATACTTGTCTTTCGCAAAATTAAAGCATTTCCTTTAGACACATTTGCAGCTGAATTCCTAAAATACCGTCCTTGCCGATCTAACATAATGCCACATGACTTCCATGCAACCTGTTAAAAAATTGAACGATGTCACAAAACATATTATTGCAAAACTCGAGTTAAGTTTCAGTTTAGGTCCTAACTCAGCGTTTCTATTGGCAATATTTAAGGCGATAAATTGAAACATTGCTTCGGATATGGACAATGTAAATCCCGAGTCAATGGCAATAGCAATATTGACCGGCATATGACAGGCATTAATTGCAAATTTCAAATAAAAAAAAAAGTTGTTGTATTTTGATGCTCTTACTTTTAAATTAATCTCTAATATTCATAGAATACCGGCGTACATTTTTTATTTTGTTTAAAATAGTGCGAAATATACTTTTTCAGCTTTTTATGCCTAATAAGCAAAACACATTCCTTATTTTTAAAAAGAATCCTACCTTTCAGCGCTTAGTCCTCCAAACCTACAACCTCCAACGCCTTAAAAGTTTAGCAGCTTGATGAGAAATTTGTCTTCTTTCCAAAGATACCATTCTTTCAAATACGACTTGAAATTTCAATTTTGCATTTTGAGCATGCTCTCCATACAACTGGCCCCAGTGTGCGGCGATTTCCCGAAAATAATAATGTTAGTAAGGTTGAAATCCTTAAATGCCCTCTACTCTTTTCAGCTAAAGTAGAAGAGTCATTTATATTCTTCTATCTGCTTCTAAAAGACTACTAGAGAAGATAATGACCAGATAACTCCAAAAAGCTGTTAGTAGTTCGCTGCTACCATAAATAAAGTGCATCGTTTTGTTATTTTCAGCATTAAACCAATGTTCTGCAACATAATTGTAAGAGAAGTTCTTGTCACTCTACACAAATACAATCGCTCGTATCTATTTCATCCAGCCATCAATGATCGGCCATACAAATTGGCTTCTGTACTTCAAGATTCTTATAGGTTCTGAAAGGTGCAGTCCCTAATTCTCCAGACAAAAGTTTGCTAATAGTTCTTACCCAAACTACCAAATAAAGTTTTTGTCTGTGGAATTCCTCTGAAAATTATGTACCCTGCTTCAGCAAGTCACTGAACTCTAGAGTTTTTCCTGATTTTTCCGACAAGAATTCATTTATCATCAGTTTTGTCTATACTTGAATATCCAGCGGTTTATTTTCGTGTGGTCGCCATTATTGCTTATTGCAATAATGCATAATGTCGAAAAAGATGGATCCTGTTGGCTGAACCTCTTTCGTCTGTTAACCTTATCTTCCAACAAGAAGCTTGAGTTAAGGTCCTGAATTATATCACCGTTTAGTTTTAGAATTCCCGACAAATTTGTAACGAACGTCCAGATGACCAAATTTCCAAAAAAAACGACCCTCTAAGTGTCTCATTGACTATTTTTTGACATTTACAACCGTCACCAAGCCCTAGCCCTCTGTTACACGTAAAATACAAATAATTCTCCTCGTTTTTTTGCATTATGCACCATTTCCACTTGCCACATGCAATGGCTACAAACCATTCTCAAAACTCATTTTCCAACTGCAATCGCATGCAACAATTTTTCTCTCGTTTCTCCATTTTCTGACCCTTCGCTCTCTCGGTGTCGCTCTCCGCCGATGAAACGCATGGAGGGGAAATATTTTTCGATATCGAATTTATTTCAATTTTATATAAAACTTACACAAACACAGACATGCGCATGTGTGTGTGCTGGAGAGAACGAACTCAACAGAAACCGATTTTTTTTGGTTTCCTGCAACCGCCGCCACCGCTTCGAGAGATGCGTTTTGATTGGAAGATGCGATTCGGTGACTTTGCATTTGCAACAAACTTTGCTCTGTCGGATGCATGCGTGTGTGTGAATTACGTGAGTGCGTGTACGTATGTGTGTATGTTCGAGAGATGGTGGTGCATGGAAAAATGTGCACAATTTTCACGACCGACGATTTGAATGAGAAAAACAAAGTTTACTTCCTGTTTTTAGTTTTTTTTTTGTTTGTTGGAGAGATGTTTGGTTCCTTCGTGATGATGTTGATTTCAATTGCAGAAGATCCAAAGGGCAGAGGGCAGGAGAGTGTATCTGAGAGATACGTTAAATTGGGGGAGGCGAGAAAGTTGCCCGCTAGGTCGTGGGAGGAGGGCGACGAAGATGATGTTTTTGTGGAAATTTCTAGTAAGACATGATTTTAATTGGACAGATCTGTTTAAGGCCCGTCGGAGCAATTAAAAAGTTGCAATTAAATGGAAAAAATGAGAGCAGGAAGTGCACAAAAGACCCGCGAAGGGGAAAATTTAAATTATGCACGTTGCAGGAAAGTAGGACGATTATCCGGACCCTTCATCGCATTCTGTCGATAGATCGGAGAAAAGGGAGAAAATTGCATATTTCCTTGTGATGAGTTCCAGAACGACTGTGGGTAATAGAAGCAGTTCAACAAAGCTGACTTTAAGACTGAAGAAAGATTTTCAATTTGTGAGCAGTTCCTTTTTTCTGCAAATTGCTGGAGTACTTAGAGATTTGCCTGAATCGATGATCTTCTCCGGAATAGGTTTGATGGTTGCCTTTTCGTATTGCATTGTAGTGCTTTCACAAATGTGAATTTGTTTACGAAAATCTTTTCAATTCTCATGCGGGTAAATATGTTCGGAAACAAAATTTTCGGTGCAGTTGTAAAGATAGGAAACTGATGAGCACTTAATCTTCTCTACCATGATATCTGATTCAATAATATTTCGCCAGCCGGCTGAAAAAATAAGTTATCGTATGCTGAATAGATTGAGTCACTTCCAAATTACTTTACATAAGGGAAGTTCTTGGATACGCAAGACATTTTCGTTAAAATTGCGAAATCCTTTTTGGAAATGATTAATCAGCTTTTGATAGGAAAACGTTGCTACTCCTAGCGATACATGCTGTCAGTGATATAGGTACGAAATGTAATTTGTTTACTTATGCAAAAACTTATAATTTCATTGTCAACTTCTCTCGATTCAAAAAAACAAATTTACTACGACCCCAGTTTAGCTCTGCTTTTCGACAAAAGAATTCCCATTTTTCAATGACGTTCTACTTTTCAAATGCATTTACAAGAAGAACTTACTGACAGCCAGGTTTTCAAGGTTTTATCCTCTCCTGCATAAGCAGTTATCCACTCGCAACTGCCACTGGATAATAACGTTTAGATTTGATCTTTGATTGGGCGTTCTTATGAATTTATTCTATTTTCCTTATTTGCTTGCTTAAGAATAACTGCAAACAGTCTTCTTAATTACTGCACGTACCATTTACTACTGAAAAATTAAACATTTATTCATTGAAAAATGGTACACATGTTGCACATGCACATGTACTTGTGCAACATTAGTTTCATCTGTCTAGAACTCACAAATTTTGACGCAATCATAGTAAAATTAGCATTAGGTTCATGCTAAAGCCATTTCAATCAATCCAATTTTGCATCAGACTCTTATTAATGGAATAAAAATGTATTCTAATAACGTAGACTGTATTTTAATAAAATTGAACCCTTTGCTAATCAAACAAAACCGCGTAATCAGAATCATGAATAAAGTAAATAGAAGGACACCTAGCTCTACGTTGTTCAAAAGCATGGAAATTCTTCCATTAAGACACCTGTACTGCTATAAAGTCTTGAAGAATCGGGATTTTACATTGTAAAATTAGATATCACGGAAACTACAATTTACGAATCAACACTGGAAACGTCGCAACTATTCCAACTATTTACAAATCCCATTTTTGTCGGTTCTATAACGTTACTGCTCCTAGATTATTTAACTTTTTACCAGATATCCTAAGGTGTGAGAGGACGAAAATTGTATTTTTAAGGAAAATTAAAAAATGGCTCTTTACATTTAAACTTCGCGAAATTGATTCACTCTTGGTACCAATTGTGTAACTCATTGTTTTATTATTATATATATTCTACTTCCATATTTATCCCCATCAACTATGATATTTGTTATAACGCTATATCTGTAACTTTTCACTGTCGGTAACAGATTGTGCAAAACTATTTCTTAGACAAATGAATTCTTTCTTTTTTATATTTGTATCTTTATCTAAAAAAACTGAAGTATTTACTTCCTTTTGTCCTGAAATAAAGAAATAAAAATAAATTCGGGATCCTTTACTGTGGTTTTAGTACAGTGCAATAATGTTACATTTTAGTAAGTGTCATAAGTTGTGTTAAGCACTCAAAAACATTCTCAAATATCTTTCATTCCATTAATAAGCTCTTATTCTTTGATATAATGATGAAAGATATATGAAAATTTATGTTTTAGCATATTTTTTTGTCGACAAATGTGCTTGTGGTTTCCATACAACACCAGACCCGATCAGAAACATGTTTTTACGCAAAATGTTCATTCATCAGTCTATTAGAGGACCTACAGATGCCCAGATAAAGATGGTCTTAGATATGGAATGTGATAAGTGCGACGATGAGGGTAAACGTGATGACGATAACTATGAAACCGAAATCGAGCAAGTCTTTTCGCACGGCTGTGAGGATCAGGTCCAGTTGGGAAATATCGATAAAATCGAACTCATCGATCAAATGCTGGAAATTAATGGGTAAATCGTTAGTTGTGAGGATTGAAATTATTTACTTACTGGTTAAGTCACCGAAAATGTGATACATTTGATATAAGTTATTTATTTTCAAAATAAACTAAATAAATAAATTAATTTTAAAAATAAAAAGAGACTTTTCCAGTTAAAGTGTATGTGGTCGAATGTGATGCAGTAATAAGTGCAATTGTTGCTTAGGAACAACATTCTCTATTGTCGTTATTTGTTACAACAGAAATTACTTGTTACAATAGTAACTATAACGAAATATAAAATTATCGGAGAAATTATAAAGATGCACCACAGCAGGCTTCATGTATCTCCCCACGAGGCGCAACAACTACCATCCTTTCTTCCTCTCATTCATTTGACATTGACAATCGTTATCCTTTCGCCCTTTGACATTTTACTAGTTTCGGCTTAGTTGAGACCTAAAAAGCTAGATTCTAGAAAAAGAATATATTTCCTGCGACTGAAATTAGGTGAAAGCGTTAATTTTTACTTATTTAAAAATTTTATTTACGACGTCTTGCAAAATTCAGTCGTCAAACAAGAACTGAGGGACATTCCAGAATTTCTTTGCCCTCACCATCAGCACCCATTCCTAAGTAAACTCCAATTAATTGACTCGAGGTCCCTCGAACATCCCTCTTCCTCCCAGATCCTTCCACTCCTCTGACTCCGTCGATTGCTTCCCATCCGTATGCACCGCATTTACTCCTTACAGCGATGCATGTAAATTTTGAAATTAAAAAACCTCCATCAAAAAAGTCCAAAAAAAGAGTACCAAAACTGATGCCTCAACACTCACTGACCATCCGAATTTGAATTCAGCCGTGTCCGTGGACAGACAGTCCCATAAAGTATCTTGGTCATGTTTTTCTTTTCTTCACGACACCGAAACAAGTGCAACCACGACATCGAAGTCGACGTGACGGTGCGCCATCGAAAGGCTATATGTATGCGTGTGCATGCGTGCCATGCATCTTCAGCCTGATTAGCAATTTAAATTTTATTTCTTTTTTTTTTCGTTTTCAGGGCTCTAATAGTGCATTTTTACGGCCGTATTAGGTATCGAGCATTCGGAGATTCAGAGATTTCCGTTAAATCATCTTTTTTCTTCGGCAGCGAGATCTTCATCGACGCATTTTCAATTGCAAATCAGAGATCAGAAGAGATTGAGAGGGTATTGGAAGTTTTGCTTGGAAGTTCGTTGACCCTTTTTCAAGGTTATGGAGCGCTTGTAAACGAAGCAGAGACGACTGTGGTAAAAGCAAACCTATTTTTGAAAGCAATGAATTTCGTGGAGGAGGACGGTTGGAGATTCCTGAAATTTAGCGCAGGTTATTGTCTACATTTCTTGCAATTCGTAGTCATTCATCGTGTTTTTTTGAAATTTTTGTAAAATGGGAGACTAACAATTGAGCACATAAAACTAAGTAAATTCATACTACGTACAAAAACGTACTAGATTTTTGCGTGAGCTACATTTTTTCGTGGATGTCTTAGAGTTAACTTTTTTCTTCATTTTGAAAGCTTCGATGCCTTCAAAGACCGATTTAGAACTCTTTGAAGATTTCGGACGTGGTCCAAGAAGTTGCTTCTTGAAACCCAACTACAGAAAACAGCCGTATTAGGAGTCCAGTCAAGGTTAACTTAAAAAAAAAGTATGCAAGCATTTCCAATTTAAAATGGGATTTTACTGTGTGACATATTCGGAGAAAGCTTTTCTCATGCTTTATCACAATCACGTGTTGCATACGGGCTTTCTACTGTTGGCCCAAAATGACTTAGCGTGTCTAATATAAACTTTTGGTTAGAACAAGGTTCTTATTTCAAGTACAGAAGTAGAGTCCCACATGTTGTTTTAATACAAAAGATTAATGGCACTCCTACGTCAGAAGTTCCGAAGATTAAAGTTCAAATGAGGCCAACGCAGGAATGCTAAGTCAGCCCAAGAACTGCGACAGAAAGCTCTTAATCCGTTGACTGCTTTAAACAGTTAAGTGAAGCATAAAATTGGGACAAAAAACTGCCCTATCGTACACTACCACAAAAGCCGTTTTTAGGTCAAATGGGACTCTCGAAAACACCCCATCGATCACGTCCACCGAATTCAAAAATCACCTTCTTCCCATTTCATTCACAATCGATGACAGCCACTCGATTCAATTTTTCATTTTTTCCCAAATTTCAATCGAATAAAAAATTCCTAATCCATTTTTTTTTTTCTTTTATCAAAAACAACCGTGCGTTGCACTCTGCACGCAGTTCATTCACCTCCGTTGCGCCGCTCTCTGTTGAAGTCCAAAAAAATCGCGCGTCCTAAACTCGAAAAACGTCGTCTTATCTTTTTTTTGGGAGACGTTTTGTAGCGAGGAAAAAATGAAATCAAATGAAAAAATAGCGCGGGCAAACTAAAAATCCCAAGTGGCTCTTCGGCGCTCCCATGTGTGGCGTGTAGTTCACGATGGAGGAGTGCAATCCAAGCGCCGTAAGCGCGTTCGTAATCTTATCGGAGGCGAAAGAAAGTTGTAGATGTATTTTTTTTCCTATTTATCTCGCTCTTTCAATAGTTTGGGCTTGAAAATGGGAAAATATGGAAAAAATAGGCAAAGCCAATCAGACGTACGAAAAAAAATATTGAAAAATGCATTCGATGGCGATACGGTTTATATGGGAATGGGAAATGAACGAAGGCGCGGTAACTTAGGTCGATGAACTTGGTTAGGGGCTCTATGAAGTTGGTTGGGGCTGATTAAGAGGCGAGCTTCGGACGAGAGTAACTCGAAGATGTCTCAAAAAAGGTGCCTAGCATGAACGCCAACTACATAGACCTGTCTCAGAGCCTCAGAGTTCTTTTTTTTCTAAAATCCTGTTACCCCTCAATAATTTGAGACTGGCAAATTAATGAAGTCCTTTCACTGAACTAAGGCTTGCAGGGTTCACAAATTTAGAAGGATTTGAAGCAAGTTGCATTGCTAGTGCTAGCCGAATACTGCTACTATGCCATGTTGCAATTGTTAAGCGTCTTAGACTTACTGCTGTTACGTACTGTTGAACGACATGAGCATAGTTTAACTGTCCAAGTGGGCATTGACTTTTGTGATCCTGAGATATTAGCGTAGCCCTGATCTCCGTCGTGTCTCCTGCGCCCACTCAATGCTATCGAATTATACTAAAATCCAAACGAACGGAAGAAACTTAAGGAGGATCAACCCATTATGATTATAGTGGATGTCCTCGAATATTACTAAAACCGTCAAATTGCTAGAAGTTTTTAAAACTACACGATGTTCATTACACAATTTTATCTGTACTGAGGATCACTACGCTATTATTCTTTTGTTGCTTAGTGTTACGTTAATTCGCGTGCGGAATTAGAATAAGTATACGTTGTACAATTATAGAAAAGCAAACTCGAGGTTTATAAGCGCGTCTAAGCGTAAATACAATTGCTAATTTATTATGTCTAAAGGCAAATTGTGTAAACATTTTATAGAGTCTTTGACAGTTGTTGTTTTCGCATTAATGCCCCCCTTTACTGTGTCTTGAGGCCTTAATAACATTTATGTGTATAATTCATTTTTCATTTACATTTTGCATTTTATAATTAATTGAACACCAAACATTTAGTGAAACTCGATTATGAAGCAGAGTGAGTGAGTGAGAGCGAAGTGCGACCATGCGTCCAAAATTCGTTCATCCTACTTGCCCCTCTCCTAGCTAACAGTTTAGAAAACTAATTATAAAAATACATACCTCCAAAATGCATAAATAAGGATTCAGCCTTTTTTCTAATAATTTCTTTTACATGACAGTTTTGTCTTTCTTCTGTGATTAACAAATAAAACTTAAGTGACAAAATTGCCCAGAAAATTATTCGCTCTCGAAAATGCAAAAGTAAGTCGATCTGCTATGAAAGATTTTTGTTAAATGCTGCAAGTCATGAATAAATTTTCAAAATGAATCCCCAGTTTAAACTGTAACCAATGAAAGTAATGGATTCGAAGATTTATTCAGGCCAATATTTTATGTGGCGTTTCACTTTAAGCTCAAAATTGTTCCCATAAAGTTCTTGGGTTCGAATGGCCACATCGAAACTCGGTTTTACGGGTGATGTTTTCCTATGTCCGCCTCCTGAACCTTGTTATGAAAGCAGAGTAAAAAAATGCCTGTTTGCTTTTCATCAGACAAACGATTGACAACCAGCTTCATCAGACTATCTAATAAGACCGATGACTAACTGCGCAGCCCCAACGCCACCCTCACCATACACTCGCCTATCGCTCGAAATTTTCCACTCATAACATTGCCAATAAGACCCCAGGCCAATCCCCACAATCACCACCACGCCACGAAACTGCAATTTGACAACAAAAACACCCAACGCAATGTCAACAAACAGTGAAACAAAAAAAAACCTTTTGTCTGCGTAGCGATAGCTCGTCCAGCGGCCTATCTCAGAGCCCCGAACAAAACTGCAAAACCACAAAAACAACCGACCGGACCGGACCAGACCGGACCCTCTCCGGTGACCTCATGGAATCGCTGCAACGCACCAGCCCAACAACAACCACCACCACCATCTTCTGACCGATAACAATTGAATTTCCGGTGAGCGAAGCGCCGCACATTGTATATCTGTGTATGTGTCGAAAATTATGCACAAAAAAAATAGACAGAATTTACCAAAAAGTGTCATTGAACGCAGACAATGACCACAAAGTGCGTGCTGCAATTATCCGGTGACCCCTCGGAATCGGGCAAATAAATGCAGAGTGCGTATTCGTATGCGTGCGATGACTTTTAGACTGTGCCACTATCTTTCTTTTTTTTTTTTTGGATTTGTGGTGAACAAATATTTTCAAGTTCGCACAGCTCTCATAATCGCAACAAACAAAGGCGACCGGGAGTGGCAGGAGGGCCCACATCGCGGACGTGGACGTGCACTCAAACACACGCAGACAAAGCGCGATAGCTGCGGACGAACGTTCGATTATTCGGGGTCATTGCATTCGATCAGCTGGCAAATAGATGAACTAGACGATCAGTGGCAGCTGGTTGTTGGAATTTTTGTTTAATTTTTACGGGTTGCATGTCCAGGATGTCGATAACATTGATTGATGCAAGTTTTCGTGAAGAGGTTTTGGTCGGTCCGCCCAGCGACTTCCATTAATATGTAAAGATCACAAGTTGACCTCAACTTAGACCGCGACATCAACAAGAGTCTGGAAACCAAGCGCCGTGGAGAAGGTCTGGCAAACTTTCAGCGATACGCGGCGTAAAATTTTAATGTTGATGAGCATGAGGCAGTCCTCAGCGTCTTCATTGGCAATTTTTAAGGGGATAAATTGGAACATATATTGCCATTACCTTGTGCCATTGGACCCTGTGTCAATTTCGAATACGGCGAAAAATGAAATCAGAAAGGAAAAAAGATTTCGTAGCAGTCGAGAGCATGTCGATCATCTTCTTTGGGCTGTTACGCAGATCATCATTTAAAGTGAACAATAAATTAATAGAAAATTAATTTATAAAGAGTTTTCCAATAAGGATCTAACAACTTTGAATTTAACTTGTGAACGCACCCTTTCACGAATTACCGAGCTGTCATTGTACATTTATTCAGTAAACTCAGCACTTTCATTGTGGTAAAGTACATGTCTGCGAATTATAAAAATTTTCTACTGAAATTCTGAGTCAGTGACTACAACTTTAAGAGCGTCAACTTCAATTTACCGGCGTGATTCTCCCCCTACCACTTTATGACGTATTTTGCGCAACGATCTTGGTTTACTCCCATACAAGATCAAACTGACTCAAGAATTGAAGCCGATGGACCATTTCTCGTTCTTCAATTGGGCTCTAAAGAAGATGCGCCAAGATAATGAATTCCATCGCAAAACCATCTTCAGTGACGAAGCTCATTTTTGGCTCAATTGATTCGTCCCTAAGCAAAATATGCGTTATTGGTCGGATGAAAATCCTCTTGTGCTTCATGAATCATCACTTCATGCACAAAAAATAACTGTTTGGTGCGGTTTGCATGGCAACAGCAGACAACATTGAACGATAAATGGCGGCCGTTTAAGCCGAAATGTGTGACCAAATCATCGAAAATTGGGTCTAACGAATCGACAACTGCAAACGTGCCAGTGGTGGCCATATGAACGAAATCGGGTGCCATTCAAGAATGTTTTTATTGTACTTAAAGCCGATAACAAAGTTTTTGAAATATTGTCTCTCAAATGCTTTGCGTTTTAGTTAAAAAAAAAGTTTTCAAGTCTTTATTGGAAAACCGTTTATTACTTGTATTCAAAAATCGTTTTCTAGATATGAGTTCTGTATCGCAAGGCCGTTGTGGTGTAATTGTATAAAACTTCCCACCCGTAAAAAATGCCTAGTCTTTTTTTCATCACCGATCGATCAAAGATTTTCATTTCCTGCAACTCCACTTTCGGTGCCATTGTAGCACCAATAAAATAAAAGTACCAAAATTAGATCTAGTCCTGTCTGCTGGCGGCCATTGTATGACTGGGAAGGGTCAGCTAATTGAGGCTGCGCATTTACAAGTTGTACTAAAATCATTCTCTAATAGCAACCCATATACTAAAACACTAAAATGCGCGGGAATGACATTTTACTGCTCCTTTAATTATATTCATAAAACGTCATAAAGATGTTTACCCTTTCTCGTCAACCGCAGGCACGTCCTCTTTTTTGCAAGGCTATCGTACCTGGCTGCTTTTTTCGAGGAAACAGAAAACGTATTCCCATTTCCATTATTTGAAGGTCTTCAAACAAATACATAGTGTTGAAATGTCATTAGACTTTGCTCGGACGTACGGGTGGCCAAGCCAAAGTTTAGGGCTAGGAGTTCATGAAATGCGAAACTTTGAAGTGAAGTTCATGCTTTTTGATTCCAAAACCTAATTCCAGCCATAAGAAAAATAAAACTCTCCACGATTGATAATCAGGATGAAACAAATCTCATTCTAGAATAGTTCTATATTTTTACCTAGTTGTTGTCAAGCAAGTTTGATGACGTAAGACTGCAGTTTTAACACTTTCCCTTCTTGCATCGCATGGTGTCGGGTCTCTCTCCCACGATTTGTCTCAAGTTAAATCAAAGGAAACATAAGATGACTCGAGAAAAAAAAAACTATGCAAATATTCTAACGCAAAAAATGTTTACTCAGAAACTTATGATGGTCCAGCTGACACAATGCAGCCATCAATCTTCATACAAGAGTCTCTTTAAGAATTGCTCAACTTCCCATCCCCGGCTAAGCCATTAATCCCACAAGAGTTTGGAAAATGAAAATTAATTCCCTCGCTGCACACGTCATTGAATCCCTTTGCAATCCGTCACTCAATTCCGAATTCCACGAATTTTCTCAGCGAATGCAAATTTCCTCAACACAGCTGTTTTACCTTCGACTCAACCAAGCGACGCGGGTTCATTAATTATTCAGAAAATGCTGTTTCTCAATGTCCTGGAATGTCCTTGGCACTCTGGCGGAATTGCATCCGAATTTCTGTGGAAACGCAACCCTTCGCTTCACCCGGTACCAAGCACATCAACCCTTTTCGGCAAGAAAAAAAACAAAAAAAAAATTGCATCGAGATCCTTTGAAAATCGAAAGGGTTCTTCTTCATCTCTGCCATAAACCGATTTCGCTCAAAGTGCCAAACCAAGAGACAAAAGCGCAGGCGGGGTCCACTAATTGAGGGACAATCAGTGAACAATGCTTCGGGATTTTGTGAGACGTATAACTTTTCATTTTGCATGCCAATCCCGAAGGATTCGTCCTTTTTATGGCCATTTGTTAAAAAGAAATGAAAAATATGCCAACAATCGGTCGGGTGCGATTGTTCGCTGATGGGTTTTCGGGTCGGCTCCTGGTCGGCGTACCTGCTGCGATGTTTTGACAGGATTGCCTTTCTTTGCCTGTCCTCATCGATGCCAGAAGGTGCAAGGGTTAAAAATCGCATGTCCTTGTGACCCCTTTCGCTGGCAATTTGGCGATTGTTTGGCGAATTTTATGGAATTTTATGGAACGTCGTGGGTTCAAAGGAGTCCGCGATGTGTTTCGCACTTTGGGAGGCAGTTGTGTATCCTTTTTTCTTCTGAAGGATTTGCGATAGAATTTGTTTTTCACAATAATTCACACCTTAACGCGAAGTAGACGATCCTTTGTTCGGAGGAAAAATTAAAAGGAATTTCTTTTCAGGATTTCCGTCAAATTGGCAGAATAGCGCGGTGAATGTGTTCAAAGGGTTCAAGTCGGAATTGTTTGAGGATTTTATCGGTTAAGAGACGTCGGTAATTCGCCGATTCTCGGACTTCGTGTGAGATTTTTATGCATGCGGTACGGCTGCCGACTACATGACCTGCGACAGTTTACAGACAGAACGACTTTCGTGCTGAGGAGAGGAGTAGCTATTTAATCCAACCAACTGGTTCCACGGATTTACCAGTAGTGAAGCTCAAATCTCAAGGCAACTGCACTGTCTCCTTCAAGTTTTTTTTCACGAAAAATGATTAATTTTGCTTTTCTGATACGATCTACTTCTGACTAACTTTTCCATTAAGATGAGTAAGAAGGAGGATTCTGTGAATATTCAAACGCTGAGGCATAGGATCGAGGACAATTTAATTCACAGGCTATGTGAACAGGGAAGGAATAGAACTTGAAACACTGCTTCGATGACTGGAAAGACTATGAGGGTGGTAGCCTTTAACACGTTGACAACAAAATCCCCGTCAGGCACCCTGCCCCTCTTGCTTCAATGCTTCAATATTTTGCCTTGTAAATAATTTTGTTCATGAACGATTTTTAAAAAAAATTCAACAGTATTTTTATCTCCTGTCAAATATTTATCTAAATATTTTCGAAAATGTTTTGGAAAGAGTCATAGAAGTAAGGGGAAAACGGCCCGATGATTGCTCTCACCCGAATACGGGTGACACTGCAGTCAACGTGTTAATCACATTTCTATGACACATTCCGACTCAAGCTGTAAGGTTTTTCTGCGTTGACTTGAAAAATTAGATAGAGGGGTTTTCAGAATTTATCAGGTTAGGGCTCACATCACATGTGCTCAAAAGTCTTTTAATGCTGCGGATGTAAAGAGAGGCATTCGTCTTAAGTGCCGTGGCAGTCTGAATGAGGAGTCTTCGCCAGTCATAGGTATGTATGAATGAAAATTTTATAAATCAGGTTATTGATGGCAACTTGGGAAATGCATGTGAGCCAATCATTAAAAGAGGGTGAATGTCCTTATCTGAAGATAGAATATCCTCTGAACTGTCGTCCCTAGAATTGAGTAGTAGTATTATCAGTAAAAAGTAGCCAATTTTGTTCTCTTAAGATAATCTTCAATATGTCTAAATGTCTCGATTACTGGAAGCACTCTTCCCTCAATTCATAACTTAAAGAATTGAATTGAATTGTTGCAATTGATTTCAAAACTATTTGAAGCCTTGGTGCTGCTGTGAAAAAGACTCTTTAAAACACATTTGTCAACAGCAATATACTTTTATAAGCAGTAGGTCATCTACTGGCAACTCAACCATCCTCACTGTTTACGAACTATTGAAAATCATTTAAAGGGTTTTCCAATTGAAAACTTTGAATTTAATTTGTGATGGCCAACCTACTCCTGCCATAACACCATCACAATCGATCACTTACTCAGCACCTGCCTACTCTCTTCAAGCGTAATCAAAAACAGTATTAATTTTAACTCAAATATTTTAGAAATTTTAAAAGTACCTAGCGTAGAAAATGTTGAAATAATTAACAAAATCCTCAATGTTCTAAAAATTAAATTATAAATATACTTTTTTACAAAAAGAGCCGATAGCCTTGCTGTTGGTTTTTTGTTATTAATAACATATTTTAATATGTTGTTAATAAAAAATAAATAAATAAACAAATAATAATTTGTGAGCGCACCCTTTCAATAATCATCGAACTGTCATTGTCAATTTATTCAGTAAACTCAAAATCATTTTTACTATGGCAAAGTACACAAACGAGCAACGTCTTCAAATTATATAAATTTCCTACCGACATTTGACCACAACTTCAAGAGCGTTAACTGCAATTTTCAGTCGTAATTCTCACCCTAGTAGACAATAACAAGTTGGTTAGTGTTAGTTAGTTCAAAAATTTGAGTCTACATATTCGTTGTGTGATGTTGCCGTGTCAATAAGACAACGGGTTGGTCGAAGTGTTGAAAATATCGCAGGCGTCAGTAGCAAAATATCCAAATCAGGCAATTCCACGGCGTTCTCAAGAATTGGGCATCGCTCAGACCGCATTATGGCGCATTTTGCGTAAGGATCTTGGTCTACACCAATACAAGATCAAACTGACTCAAGAATTGAAGCCGATGGACCATTTGAAACGACGTACGATCTTCGATTTGGCTCTGGAGAAGATGCGCGGAGATGATGAATTTCGTCGCAAAATCATCTGCAGTGACGAAGCTCATTTTTGTCTCAATTACTTCGTCACTAAGCAAAACATGCTATTGGTCGGATGAAAATCCACATGTGCTTCATGAATCGCGAGGTTTGCATGCGGACAGCGTTGTTGGGCCATATTTTTTCCTCGACTTTTTTTTAATAATTGGCGCGTGCTAAAGGGATTGGGGCTGCCTTTAAGTATCCTATTTTAGACACAGCACGGGCCGAAGGTACCGAGGGAGAGATGGAAAGAAGGTACCAATGCGCGTTTTTAAATGTCTGCATGTTATATTCAGGTGGAAAAATTGAGTTTCGATTTTCGATTGATTTTTTATTGGAAAACCCTTTACAAGTTGATTGTGTTTACACTGATTTTTCGAAAGCTTTCAACCGGATCCACTATACGAATCCTTTAAAAAATACATTGAAATGTTTGGATTTCATTCCAATACTTTAAGTTGGATAAGAACACTGAACAGTATGTTAAGAATAGACCAGCCCTTTGAAGAGAAATGTATGTAATGAATGCAGTCAGATGAGTCGTAGCCAATTGACTAAATCCTATGAGTTATGGCTTAGTTTTTCGACTTTCACTTAAATACTACAGCCACCTTGGATATTCTGACTAATAAGTTACTAAGCTAATTATCTGTATCTGGGGACCTACTGTTTAATGCCGATTCCGAACGGCGAATTGCGAAAGCTTTCCATGACAGAAGTACTCCAGGAGGATTGTCAGTCGTTCGCTGGAGGTGCGGGTGTTTCAGTTTATTCAGCCGGCCCAGTGTACGACATTGACGTTTGTGAAACAGTCCGGGCCGAGAGAAGCTACAAACTTTCTTTAGAAACTCATCGATCGCATAATCTACTACAATTCACTCAAATTTCATCAAAACACCATTCAAACAATTGTTCATAATTAAGCACACTTACAACAGCATCCCTGTTCATTGTTTCAAGAGAAAAGACACCACTTGGACATCATCCAAGAAGTCAAGCGCCCTGAGGTGCAATAAGTCGTCCCCGCAGCCGAACAATTCAATCATCAGAAATCCATCAAGGGGCAGAAAGAAAACCCAACAAAGACACGAGGAAACTGTTTCCTCTGTGCGGAGGGCATTGTCTCTGGACAACTTCTCGGCTACTGGTGAGCTACCTGTGGCTACATTGTGCTGCTTTACTTTTTTTATGTGTGATACCTGTCGCAAGGACCTCTCTCTGGCCACGGGATGAAAGGATGGATGGTGTTCTGGTGTTTGTACGTCGAAGAGGATTAGGACCTTGTGGTCAGATTATCCGGTGATTTGTATTTAAAACGAATTAGTGAGTGATTATTACGTTTGTTGAGGGATTTTTGGCTTTGTGTGAATGTGTGTTGGTGATTATTGGGAATTATTTGAGGGCGTGTGATGTGGTTTGAAAGGATTTTGGCAACAAATTGGTGAGCTATAAGGATTGCAGCTATAAGGTTATTGTTGAAGATTCCAATTGGAAAAAGCTATGGTAATTTATGAAAGAAGAAGATTTTGAATTCGCAGGTGATCTTTAGGTCAGTTTGACCTATGAGAGTGACGAAATGAGTTCCATACCTAGTACCGAGCGCTGTGAAGAGAAGAGGGTGCAGTAAACTGTAATGAAATCTAAGGGTTTGGTTAATTGGGACATAAAACACGAGAGATTTAATGCCAAGAAATGATTTTGGAACACATCCGAGCCAGTTTGACGTATAGAAGAATCCCTTTTTGAGCCGGTTTGACGCTTAGAAGAACCCCTTATTTCAGGTTCGACTAAGGCCTTGAATTCTATTTGAAAAACGGTTGTTGACCCTTAATTCAATTTCGAACATTAAAACCGAGGGTTTTAGGTGACTGAAACATGTGACACAAGACATCTAGTGCCGACAAATGATTTAAGAGCAGTTCCGAGGTCGTTTGAAGCTTAGAACGACTCCTTTTTGAAGCTTACAGGCTCGACCAAAAACTTAAACTCAATATTAACTACGATTGTAGATTTTCAATTAAATTTTAAATGTTCACAACGACGGAGGCTGTGAAAAAGTAAAGGCAAAAGGTTGAAATACCTGAGCCAAACTTTTTTTGTCGATAATTGACAGAAGGGGCCTCTAAATTGCGACCACAGGTCAGCGGTGCAAAAACTAAAAGGAATTCAATTATAACGAAATGTTTCATATTCCAAGAAGCTAAGAGAGATCGGTCCGGCGCAAAACTCGACTTCAAGTTGGTCTTGGTCTTGGACTGGTTCAAGTTTAGCAAATCTTTTAAGGAGGAGCAACTCAAATTGCTTTCTAATTCTGATTTCAACGTGATTTTCTTCAATTTGCAGACCTCTTTGACTTCAGAACATCGCGTACAAAAAACTGTGTGCCAAACAAAACTGTTTTGATCTATGTATTAAACAGAGTTCCCCAAATTCTGTAAACAGGATCTAGGCTTGTCTTATTTCGGTCTTTTCAGTCTGAACCTTTCCGCCTCAGATTTAAGATGTTTATAGAATTAATTTCTACGCAATCGAATCCACTCGAGCGAAAAGGCGAAAAACCAACAGAAGCCGTCAAAAGAAATGCAACTTACCGTTGGCCAATCGTCTTGCTGTGAGGCCCCAAAAACAACAACAACAAAAACTGACGGATGTATGCACTCGTAACTCGCTCAAGAATGTCACCCCTCCTTTTCGGTGAAACAACGACGTCGATGACCACCCCGCCAAACAGCGCTAATTGATGGGTCACGCAAATGTGAATCTGCTTCTCGGACGAAATTAATTCATTCCCTGCCACAAAAATACAAATACAACAAAAAAAAAAAGACTCGCAGCTTCAAAAGATAAACCAGATAACAGCGACTTACCAAGCCAAGCAACAATCCAAACAAAGTAATGTAACAAAATAGACGTCGTATCTGTGTGTGCATTGACGCATGTTTACACCAATCAACGAAAAAAAAAACTACAGAGAGAAAAACAAATTCCATTTTTTCATTTTGTAAAATGCATGCATGGCAGAGGAGAACGAAAAAAAAAAATGATCGCGTCATGTTGGAAAGTGGCAGCCCTGTGGCCCTGCGGCCCTGCAGCCAGCAGAGTGCGAGGTTTATGACGGTGGCGGCGGCGGCGGTTGCGCGTTGGCGGTCATTGCACTTTTGGCGGAGAGCGCACATTTCACGGATTTCGGTGCTCGTTTGGCTAAATTTAGGACTAATTTTGGAATCATTTTGTTGGGTTTGGTTGGTTTTTTTTTGTGCACATGGCGTGAGTGAGCGTTGCTCGTACTGTGCAGTCAAGCAATGGTGGCAAAATTGAAGCGTACTCGGTGTGCTTATCACCGAAATGGGGGTGCATTTATATTTATTAATAGCGCTGGTTGGAAGCCATTGACGTTGATGGCAAACGGTGATGGTGACGGTGACGGTGATGTGGTGTGCGATCGTGCTCGCTCATTGGATCCTTGGTAGATGAGAGCGACTCCTGGCTGTTTTTGGGACTAAAAATATTCAAAAAGTCGCACACAGAAGGGAAGGGGTTGTGTTGAAGTGGAAAGTGAGAAGTCAAAAATGGGAAAAAAATGCCATTGTAAATATTTATTCTCATCACACTCCTGTTTTTTTGGGGGGGAAACTGGCATTTGGTAGGTGTGCAAATAGAGGGAAGTTCAATTTCTCTGGAGGCAGTTATTTTAGAGAGGTTTGAGGTAAAGATGACAATAGAACGGAATGTGGTTTATCATCTTTAAAAAGCGAATAATTCAGGATCATGCACGCATTTCATTACCAACAAAAACTTGTCTAGAAGATTAAGCTTTAAATTTTGTCTGTGTGACGATTGGCGATTGGCGTTTTTTCTAAAGTGTTTTACATTGTTTTTTGGCTTTTTATTAGGCAAATATTATGGCTAATTTTTATATCATTCTGCTTTCGTTTTCCTTCTTCAATTGACCTGTTTTTTTGACTTGCTATTTTTTAATCACACGTATTTCTGCAATTTTTGGTTTGAAGAGAAGCTAAGTCAAAGGTCAACTGTCGCAAAATTCTGGCCCATTCTGATGCGGATCCGGATATTTTGATCACAACAGCAACAAACAACAATGCTGCTGTGGTATCAATTTCATTAGTGTTCTAAAGAGGATTTTCTAAAAAAAAATACTGTGAGTTTTGCACATGTTTTTAGAATAAAAGTCGGAAGTAAGTTCTGGAAGTAATTGATTTCAAAGAAGTGCAACGCTCCAAAGACATCATAATAATGATGAATTTCGAAGCATTTACTGAGCTCTAACTGAAGGGTTTTTTGAGTTTTCCCTCCGATTACATCTATTTGTTATTGATTCACTATTCTTAATTTTGTAAAACGTTTTATTTTTAGTAGTAAGGCACAAATGTGTGCGTGTCTCTTAACGTAAAATGTGTAATACCAAATCCTGTATTTTAAGCAAAATTAAACTATCTATCAATCTCTACTTGAGTTGTATGCCCCACTTTTGGACTGTGATGTTTCACCTAGTTTTCGCGCTGCTTCCAAAGCTGATAGCATCAGTGGTGTTATTTTTCCATTTCTTTTTTAACGTAAATTTGCATTCCGGGGTGGATGAAGACCCCTTATAGAAACAAAATAAGACGTTCGCATATAATTTGAAAATCTGTGAGAAGTGTCTCCATGACTTGGATTTGCTAAAACTCCTAATGGTTATCCAATCAAAAAATGGTGAAATACCTTGTGGACAGGTTAGTGCAAAATTATTTTTTATGTCTGCTCTACGTCCCGTGAATACGTAAGAGGACCACAAAGCACGAACAACGCCAAACACTGCTAAGTACTTAAAAATATACAAATCTTGTATGATTCTATCAATTAAATAAAAAATGAAATGAAATGAAAACTTTGAACTATTGAGGGTTTAGTATTATGATTAGGGTAGGGTTCTCGTACGTAATATTTTGTACCAAATGGTCAATGGATCAGCATTTATAAGTGATATTTTAGAATGCAAGCCGTACAGTAATATATAATTATGTGTAGCGTCTTGGAAGGTAAAACCAGTGAAGAGATGCCAGCGCTTAGCGAGCTTGATAAAGCATCGATGTTAGGCAATGACAGGGCTTACAACAAAATATTAACTTTATAACCTCAAGGACGTCTTATTTCAGCGTCTCAATGATTTATTCAATAATCTATAATTACCTTCAAATAAATGACAATCAAAAAGACTATTCCTTTTAGCATGTTCTTTGTCTGATTTTAAGCCACAAACTAACAGATTCCGCCAGATCTTAATGGTTTACATTGCCGATCTCAGAGGAGCAATTGTCTAACTAATTCAGCTAAGAAAAAAATGCGGAGCTCTCCAGTGTTAAAAAAAGGCTAGCAGCAGCCATCAGACAGACAACATCTGTCGTCAGTTCTCTACACAGCAGTTAAGATTGCGTCACTTTCAAAGATGGCTCTTACGAAACTTAAAGCAAAAAGTATCTAGGAATACATGCAGTAACTCATTTCACATGCTTCAAAAATGTCCTTCACAATATCACTTACGAAACACCCCTAAATGCTGAAGTCTGTGAAACACTGCAGACCTTTTGATGCAAGTCCCCTCAGAGCAACAAACTAACAGACTCAAAATAAAATCCGAGAGAAGAGCAATGACCAATAACAATTCGCACTCAGTAGTCCTCCAAACAGCACATTCCTGAAAAAGTCGCCACAATAAAAACCTCTAAAATTCTTTAAAATAACAGTTCGAAAAAAAACATTCCTTCCAAAAAGAGAAGGAAAATACAGTACGACCTTAATAAAAGCAACTAATAGAAATTTGGGCAGTTGATTTTAATGAGTGTGTTGCAATAAGCGAGTCAACAAATTTTAGGCCAAATATAAGACAAAAACACCTGAGAATAGTAAAAAAAAAACATGTGTAAACTCTGGTAAATAAACCAAAACTGGTAATTTAATTCGGATGTGTTAAAATTAAAAAAAAAATTATTTCTAAAAAATTGAGAAATTTTTATCGAGTCATATTTTTTTGAGGAATTGCAATAACTGAGTCAACAATGGTAAAATTTAAGGCGTTGCTTTTATCGAGGAGTTGCACGTATCGAGGGTTGCTTTTTTTGAGGTTGTACTGTATATCTATAGCAAATCGAAAACAAAAAACTGTGGAAAAAGAAAGATGTAGCTCACAGCACGCGCCTTAAAAACTTTCCATAAAATCGCCTCCAAGTGTGGACAATTGTCAGACTTGCATATCTCACAAATCTTTACCAGAATTTGCAAAATTGCTCGACTATTCGAATAGAGCGGCAAACACTTCATCCAACTTAATTATTTCGCCCCTATCAACAATTCTTAAAAATCACGCTTAACGCCTCGCCGAGAACTCGACAGCAAAGTCAATTCCACCGAAAAGAACATCTCACACCCGTGAACATTACCAACAACAAAAACGATAATTCGCAAAAGATCGCCCAAAAAAAAAAAAAAACCCTCCCCCAACCGTAAAAGGGTTTCCGTCTACGATGCCAATGACACGTTCCCCGAAAAAGACACTAAGCAAAAAATTTAAATTTATTAATGAGTCTCACAAAAAGAACATCTCACGAATCACACCACGCGATTTGCAGGTAACACAAAAAAAGGCCACAAAAAAAAAAACACAAAATTCGCCGGCCAATTCTTTCCTTTTTCGCGTGGCGAAATACGAACACATGCCCCACGCGTGTCCATGTATGCGACGCGCCATTCGTATGCGTGCAAAAAAAAGCAAAGAAACAGAAAAAACGATCTCCCTCTGACATTTGCAAAAAACTCGCCGAGCAAAAAAACGACAAAGAACTTGTGTTTTTTTTGGCACAAGAAATGGCGGTTGATCGGGGTGGGGTTACGATTTTTTGTGCTTTTTTGCACAAAAAAATTTGCAAAATGCCGGAGAGGGGGAGCCTTTGCGAAATTTACACGATATTCGCAATAAAAATGGCGGCAAATGCCTACACCCCTATAGAGTGGATCATTTTGCAAGGAAAATGAATGAAAGTGACGCAAATGAGACGTAATAATTGTGTCAGGATGGGGAAGAATAAAAAACAATGATCTCACCACATGGAACACGGCGGCGGCAACAACTTCAAGATCAAGGTCGAGGACTGTGTTCGACTTTGAAAGATAAATCCGCACTCACCTGTGTTCTCTTCACAAAAGTTCACTTGCACTTTTCACTGACCGCGAAAGTTTTTTGGTGATTTTCTTTTCATTCCCCTGATCGCGAAAAATGTTCACTGCACCAAATCACACTTCAAGTGTCATCAGACATTTCGCAAAAAATTTTTTAATTCACTTCACTCTCTTGCAGTTGGTTTTTGAAACGAAAGTTGTCGAACCAGTTCGGACACAATTTCAATTTACAAACCAACAGAAAAAATTGTAGAAGACGAGAAATTTTCACTCACTGTCGCCGAAAATTAACCTCAAAGTTTGCCCATTCGGATGGCAGACTTTTTTTTTTCTGTTCTTCACTTTATTTTCGCTTTTTTTTATTTTGTACTACGCAAATTGTTTTTTTGCGATTATTTTAGCCAGCCCATAACACACAGTGTGTTGTTGTTCTGGGCACTCCAATTAATTTGTGTTGTTTACGAGAATTACAGCGAAGGGCACAATTCACCACGCATATGTTGACTCACCCGAGCCGAGTGGATTTCTTTACCGGCATTTTTTTCTTTTTGAGAAATTAACTAGATTTTCATACGATTTCAATTCAATTTTTGTGAATTTTCCTTACGTTTTTTTCCGCGGTACTAAATAAAAAAACTTGTCCTCCGATCACACTCGAACTTTGTCTCCACAGAAATAAAAAAACACACACGTTTTGCGAATTCGAATGAAAAAATAGATTTGCAAAATGCGTGTATTTCATTTAACAACAAATCTGTGGCTTTGTCGCGTTGTAATGAAATTTCCTGTTTACAACGTGTGCGTTGGGCGAAGCTTTTTGATTTTGTTTTACGAGATAATTTTTTTTTTGTTACGATGTGTGGGTTGGCTTTTGGCGTTTAGAACTTAAAAAAATTGTTTTTTTAAGAGGAATTCGCTTGCGCACACTGACCTTGAATAAGGTCTGTTGTTTGACGATGATGATTGTGTTCGTGCCCTTTGCGTGTGTATCTGGAAGTGATACTAATGTTACTCATAGGCGCGTTGTAGGAAAGCTCTGACAGTTTTTTGGGATGAATTTTTTTGGAACGTGGTGTGGTGTGGTGGATTGTCGTTTTTCATTTCCCAAAGTGTGTGTTTTTTCCAATTTCCTCAAATTTTCTTCTCAAATTTCGTGGTTTTTATGCCATTAAAACCCATAAATGAGTGATTTAGTATACAGTAAACACTCCCATAACCGGGCAGCGACAAAACCGAGGCATTTGTTCGGTTGCCAGAGGTGTCCATAAGTAGAGTTCACTGTAATTTGCTTGTGTTATCTTCAATCCCTCCACAAATTGTGCGTTTTTTGTAACTTTCAAACTCTTGAGTACATGTGTTTCTATTTTTTTTTTGTTAATTTTTTCGATAATTTTCCAAGCTGTGTTTTCTAAGCCAAAAATGTGTGTTTTTTCCATATCTCATGTCAGCCAGATGAGCATTCCACCATTGTCATTTAATTTTTGTCCCCTCTGTGGAACGTATCTGTCGCCATTTCTTCGCCATTGTGTAACAAACACTTTCGCCAAAAAAAAAGAACACAACACAACCATAAACTTGAACTTGAAAATTCATTTTTCAAGTTCAGCCGATCGTCGGCGTAGTGGTTGCGCGCAAAAAACAACATCTCAACACACTCAAAAAAGGCACCGCCGCCTATCGGCAGCCGCACACACACACACTCAGTCATTCAGCAAAAATTTTTGCGGTTGTGTTTTGTCGTTCTTTTCGTTTTTTCGCTTTTGCTGAGTTCGCTGCTTGACGCGACCTACCTCAATGCGGCGAATATGCGAATTGACACGAAGAGCTTCGCGAAATTTCGTGTGGTGCCCGAAGTCGAGCCGACCGGTCCCGAGTGCGGCCGAGTGGAGCCGAAGTTGTGCGAAATAACCAATCAGAGGGTTGCGAAAAAAGCTTAGTTTTGGTGGTTTTATTTTGTGCGAAATGAGAAAAAGCTTTTTTCGTGTGTGCGGGACTTGCGTCTCTTACTCACACACTGAGGGGTTGATGTTCTGTCGCGATTTTTTGCGCAAGCGAATTCGTTTCGCCAATGAGTTGGTTGTTTTGACGAAAGTTGTTTGGTGGTGTGGGGTTGACTTGTTAGGTGTGTGTGTAAATGGAGTGAGTGTAAGTCGGAGGTGAGAGCTTTTCAAGTGCGAATTTTTTGAGTGGTTGCGAGCGACCTTGTGGCCGGTGTTATCATAGTTGTGGGTTTTTTTTACGAGAAATTTGATTTGTTTTTGAAATTCCACGAAGAGGGGCAAATTTTATCATCAAAACAACGTGAGGGTGATTAGATTGAAATTTTGATGATTTCATTCGGGCGGTTAGTCAAAGGCTTTTCCATTTTTCGACTATGACTTTTCTTATTGATTGCTTAATTGTAATTTTAAATCCGCAGCATATTTTTTTTTTTGTAAATTTGGCAAAACTTCTTTGGACTGGTACAGTTTGTGCGTAGCAGAAGTTGAATTGCTTAATTGGAAATTTACTTATTGCTTATGTTTTAAGCAGTCTACGTAAATGCTCTCGCCATCACCCAAGAGAATCTGAATGATGAATGAGGTCTGTCAAATCAAGTTTGACTTCTTTTCTGGACGGGGCACTTATTACGCCAAGTTGTATGCCATTCTGTGACTTTTGCTAATTAATGAATTATATTATATATTCTAATTTTTATTGAAGAACAAATTTTATTGAATTGACGTTTAATGGTTCTAGCTAATACTGTCTTCCAAGAGTTTTATTTTTTTCTTAAGAAATAACATAAAACAACCATAAAATTTTGCAAGCTTAATGGTAACATAGTAAAA
Source organism: Syritta pipiens (assembly GCA_905187475.1). NCBI lineage: Eukaryota > Metazoa > Arthropoda > Insecta > Diptera > Syrphidae > Syritta > Syritta pipiens. The sequence goes on from LR994571.1 coordinate 71,836,137, forward strand.
TGTAAGACAAAAAAAAATGATTTGCAAAATTTGTTGCTGCCCAAACTTGCTTAACCTGCTTGGACAAAAAAATAGAAAAACAGTTATAGTTTTTCCTTCCTCTTTTCCTTGTTCTAATAACCTAATCTAATAACCTAAGCGCTCTGCATTATTACACATACATTTTTGGACTCGGCGTGTCATTAAGTCTATTAATTCTTGGCATATTACCAAAGGTATAGAATGCCACGGTTTTTCAACTGCTTCATACATTGGGTGTTTGTTTGCAAAATACTGACCGCCTAACAGACACTCTGGTCACGAAATCATTATTTCAAAAGACCTGCATTGAAGGGAAATGTTTTTTTGGGCAAATGGAAGCATGACATCTTCCAAAATTTCCCTAGATCACTATATATTTTGTCCTGGTATCAGGAACACGAAATATACGGGCGACATAATACCACGAACAACAGCCATTTCCCAGTTCCCGGAGATTTCAGTGCTACCTCGAAAGGACCTCTAATGGTTTTAAATTATCTGAGATTGTTGTTATGTTTAACTTTGCCCTTTTTCAGTTTCAGTTTTAGAGAGAAAAAGTCCCAGATGGGCTTGTGATGGTTTTCTAAGATAGTGGAGTTGTTGAAGAAAAGCACATCGGTTTTTAAGTTTCCTTCGTCTTCACAGAACCTCGTAGGACTTCACTTACGATAGCCGCAAAAGTTGAAATTTTATTGTACACTCATAGCTGTAGTTTACTCTTAGCATAGAACTCTTGTTAGGAAGCCTCATGAAGCCTTGACTTCAGTATCAACACTTACCTAATTTCAGTTGATTGGCCGTCTAGTTTCGAGCTTTACTTTCGACGCACTACGAAAGATGAAAGTTGGTTCTTCTATAATTGGGTTTCTTTTGGCACCAAAATATTTCAAAAGCCAAAAAAGCTGTCTATGAATCTGTCAAAAAAAAAAAAAAGACTGCTGTCTAGGCTAGTAGCACTAAAATTGCTCCCATCAATGGCCTCGATCCCCGAATTGTAATTTAACAACTTCAAAACCAACAAGGTAGCAGGTAAATTTGTTGTGACTTAGTTCAAAGTTGCAAGCTCCATTTCAGAATTTTCGAAGAGTTCTTCAACACTCAAAGACGCGTCCTTCTGCAGTGACTGTACTGGAAACATCCTGAAGCGGAAGGTGCACAAGTGGCTTCTTTTTTATTGGAGTTCTGCTTATAGGAGTTTGTTCTTTCCTTACGTTTTTCTTTTTCTTTCTCATTTCTTCTCTTTCTTTTTGACGACAAGACTGGCTGGCACAAAACTTAGTCATTCATTCTAATCAAGTTTTACGTTTTACAACCATATCTTTTTCGAGAGTTCTTAAATCTCTCGAAACCAAAGAACAGAGGCTACTAAACAACCGAAAATGTTTTGTTTTTTGTTCTTTAGTCCTCGGCTTTGTTAATTTCTTTCAGTTACAAATCCAAATTTTGATCGGGGATAACATTGGTGGTTTGCGCCCATTAAAAAATCTAAAGGATTGAAGTTACTTCGTTGTTACGAATTTTGAAGCCCTCGTTGAGTGTTGTAGTGCATTGGTTTTTATTTGAAATCAGTAGCCACCTATTTTGGCCATTGCTCAATGATCGCTTTCCATTAAATCCTCAATGACATTCTGTTCCAACTTCAAATGCAGTATCCTTCACTACCTTCAACAAGCGATCATGGCAACTCCGTCTGCAGTTCCACTCAATCCGTAACTCACCCAGCACATGCTAACTCAACTCGATCGCGAAAAAGTTCCCTCTTAAAATGTGCAGATTCCCTCAAAAGCGCCTCATTCCGTCGAGCAGTCCGTCGCGTGTGGCGTCAGCGTGCCTCGCGAATACGCGTCGTCGTCTTTGTTTCCATTCCTATTCTCCTTCCGCCCGTGCTCGTGAAGCAACCAGAAACAGAAAAACCTCAACAACAATCACTACAATGGATACATTCCACCCTTCAATTTAAGAAAAAAAAAAAAAAAAAGGAACCAGAAAAATAAACCTCAACAACAGATACAAGGTGTCGTCGAAGGAGGAACCAAGTTGAAGTCATGGGAAAATCCGATTCTTCGAAACCTGCGAGGAAGGACCTGCAGGATGAATAAAAAAAAGGACGTTTTCCCAGCACATCACAAAAGGGGAACATGTGCGCAATTCTATTCGCCCCCATCCATTCTGCGCCGATCAATGGTATCTCCTTCGAGCGCAGAGGTCCCTGACAAAAGGACCTCTGCGCAATTTGATTTATTTATTGGATATCACGGTACCGGTTGTTCGTCTGTGACTTTTTCGGTGTAATAAGCTATTACTCCTGTGTGTTTATATTTTGTTATTCGGGAAGAGGATCACGCAGGAGATTGACATCCCCTTTCGTGATGGAACGAAGAAAAAGAAATAGAAAAAGGACGAGTCATCGTAATTGTTGCGTGCACTGTCCTGGAAAAAGGATTTAAATTTGATAGGCTAAGCGGATAAAGTGTATTTCTTTTTTTTTCATCGAGTCGAATTTTCGTTGCTTAACAGGTTTTTGAATTTCATCCCACGCTGAGTGTGTTTTTTCCCCTGATGTCGATGTCGGTGTTGGTTCTCTCTCTGCGCGCATCTTCGTCGCTGATTGAACCTGTTTCCTGCATCTTTCCCCGATCAATAAATTTTCCCCCCAATTTTCCATTTTACGGGATGAAAAGAAAAAGGTGCACAACCGCATCCAGGACCAGCCACACAAATCACGGGGATTCATTTTCTTCGTTTTTTCGTCTTTTTTCCAAATAATTTATGCTCGGCATTTTTTTGTTTTGTTTTGTGTTTTGAGTTAGCGTTTTTTTATGGTTGATTTTTGGAATTTTTTTTCGTTGTGTGTTATGGTGCCATACGCGGGGGGAGAGGGGGAGGGAATGGGATAGGTCCGAACCGAGGCCTGTTTGCATTAATTAACCGAACACCAAACACCGAGCACAGATCGAGGAGTGCGGAGCAGACCCTGCAATTAGCTCGGAAGAAACGCATGGGTTTCGGGATACCTGCGGATGCAGGGCGGTTCAATGCGTTTTGATGCGATTGTGTGGGTGTGGTGGTCGGTATCTGTTTCGCTTGTTAGCAGCTCGTAGAAGACTTGATGCAGATAGTTGTACAGTCGTGGAGCAGTCTCAACTTTTTTAATACCATCCTTTTCTGGTATGCTGTTCATTTATCAGTTTCTTTTATCCAAAGTTGTTCGTCAACGTCGTGTTTTTCTTCTTCGCTGACCAAGCCCAACATAGTTTAGGTTTTTGCCGCTTTACAGCAAACGTTCATGAATATTCCTGTAAGCGATTCCTTGTCATTTTTTCACATCTAAAAGTTGTTTTGTGCCGTTGTTGGCGTATTTATTCCTATCGTATCCAACCCTTTGCAGTCGAAGTTCTTTTTTTCATTCATATTACAAGCAAATCGAAGCAATTTCAGTGAAAAGATCATTTTAGTAAATGATATGAGCTTAAAAAAAGAAGTGAAGATATATGTATGTAGAAAAGAACAAAATAAATACACTTTGTCATTAATTTATCTGTCTTTGCCCTTTCGTTATGAAATTAAAGTTATTTGCATTATCTCTATATCGGAGTTAAAGATAAATTTAAATGGCTTCACTTTAAAGCCCTTGTGTTTAAAGGGTTACTATTAGTTCCCATCAGCATCAATTCAGACTAAATTTAGTGTAAACACTAGTTTTTACGCTAGCTTGCTCTCTAAACAATCGTGCCTTTTGTTCCTCTTTTTGACAACAATGACCATTATAATGTTCTTCGTTCAGATTCAGTCAATTTCTATAGTCGCCTGATTTATTTTTCGACTCATTTTCCACTTATAGGATCAAGGATCAAATCCAGTTAAAGCATCAACAAGGCCACACAAGGGTGTTATATTACATTTTTATCGTCGTCGGCCTTATTACATTTTTATCGTTGCTGAAAGCTCTAACCTACATTTTTTGAATTCTGAAGTATAGAGCTAGAGTTTTTCCCATCTTTTTGTGTCTCCATCAGGATTGTGACTCTTGAAGCTTGAATTTTTGGCCTCTAAGACCTGAACTTTCTTTTACCCCCTCACTAAATGGTTCGATCGGCTATTTTTTAGCCTCTATGAGTCTAAATTTCTGGTGGACATATTAAAATAGACTGGAAAAGTTATAAAAAGATGGTGGTAGACATGTTGTAGTATGAAACCGCATCAGTTATAAAGGAGTTTGGAAACTGGCTTTCATAGATGAAATTGAGGTTATTGATATTTTCCTCAAAACGCCATCAAATAAGAAACAAATATCTCAGCAGGGTTTACGAAAGAATGTTTATTGTATACTATCCCCCCTCTCTTACAGAAAATCGTTGGATTTTTCTGTATCGTGAAGTAAGGAAGAGTATTAATTTTTTTTACAAAAGTTCTTTAGATTATCCCTGACATTTTGCGCAATGTTATCAATACGATGTCGATGAGATTACAAACCAATAGCGAAGCAATGGGCGCCGTGGCTTAGTCGGTTAGTGCGTTGGGCTGTTAAGCTAGAGTACCCGGGTTCAAATCCAGCTCGGGGAAAAATTTCACCACAAACATTTTTTCAAGCCCAACCTCCAGCGAACGACTGACAATCCTCCTGTAGTACTTTTGTCACGGAAAGCTCTCGCAATTCGCAGTTCGGAACCGGTAATAAATTGTAGGTCTCCTTGTGTCAAAATTCACACGCACAACACAGTGGAGGCGTGAAAGGCCAGGCTTTGGTCCTTCGTGGGCTGTTACGCCACTAGTGATGATGATCGAAGGAATAAACTTCACATAAAACGTTAGTTAGAGTCGAGACTTACATTATATTTCATTCGCAAATCTAAAGTGTGCAATTACTTTTTTGAGTATATTTTCGTTATTTGTTCTTAGTAGCTGAAGTAATCTTTGACCAATTTCAACCATTTCGGTATCGTAAGACCAGGTTCTTGATGCTTGTTTTTAATGTATATAACATTCTATAAAAAAAAACTGTGTGTCCAAATACTTTTTTTGACCCACTATACTGATTTTTTTTTTCCTTTCTTAGCATTCTTTTGATATTTATAGTTTGATTCTCCGGTTTTCTAAATTCATTGGTTCCAGATTTTTTGATAACAGACTAATCTTATTTTCGCATGCTTAGAACTATCCGAACTATTACCTTTTATTTTATTTCATTTTATTTTATTTACTTCTTTATTTCCTCCTTTCGCTTAAGGTCTCAATCGTCCTTCTCATATGAGTTTCAAAATTGAGTCCTCTTGCTTTTTCGCGATTTTTTTAGATACTTTTCTTTTCGCCTGTCTTTGGCTTTGACCTTGTTGTGGAAGTTTTCTTTTTTAAATCTTGCTTTCGCTTCAAGACTTTGTTGAATGAGTTTTTTCCTTATTGAAAAAATCAAGCAATTGGGGGCTTGGTGCGACATCTAATTTGTTTTATTATTATTATTGAAATTTGTATTTCCGTGAGTGTCTTTGAACATTTAATATTCAAATCGCAGTTAATATTGTTTTTGGTGCCTGTGCCTGTCGTAGTCAAATTATGGTATTGTTAGCTACAATTTTGGTTCTGTCAGTGATAACAGAGAAATCCAATTGCGTCAAATATCACTGCGAGGTTCAATAATTTCCTTTTTTCATTACTTCTTTTTCCAACAATGTTCTTGGAATGCCTTTGAGCATTATGTGAGATCTAGCCGCTACCCTAAGCTTAATCTAAGAGAGTCCTTTTCGATCTTCTTATTTTCAAATCATATTGCGATGACTTACGAATGTTTATCGGATTCAGAATCAAGTCGGAAAAAAGTACAGGGCGTTTCCAGTTCAAATGTAACCACGTTCACTCACCTCTTCTGTGAAGCACAGTGGTCGGATTCGCCAATCTGGTCAGCTGGATGCAAAATCAAAGTTGAGCGATTCGGAGAAATTGATATTTTCTGATATTATATTGATCGATATTATAACAAGGAACAATGTTGCATTTATATTTTTTTTTTTAATTTTTTCACTATTAAAAAATTACAATACAAACAATAAAGAGAAAGACATTTTTTTGTTTGTTGACATTTGTTTGGTTTGAATGGCTGTAAAATGTGCGTGTATTTTGACGAAACTTTTTTTCTTAAGAAGAATTGTTTATGAGTAATCAAAAAATATCTTCATAAATGTACAGCTTAAAAGAGTGATTTTTTATAGCACATTTAGCTAGCTATTGAAAATTGAACTTCAAAAAAATTAATTAAATTTTCAAGTGGACCAAAAGTTTAGGGATCCAAGTAGGGTAGGTTTTAGGCTTATATATTCTGATTCTGGGAAGTATCCCCTTTCAGAAAGAGTAAGGACTTCTTCTTCTCTTTCTCTTCTTCTTCTTCGCATATTTCTGAAAAATCCTGTTATGCCTCCTACATCATTTAAAATATGATTTTTGTTCTTAAAATAAATTGTGTATGCTTAAAAAAAAAAATTGGAATACTAAGGACTTGGTGCCTTGATTACCTTGGTTAGCTTGGTACATGGTACTCACAAACCTTTCATGTTTTACTATCCTTCTTAAAATCTAGTTAGGATAGTAAAACATGGCTATAGGTACCCAATAAAGCAAAAAAACATTTCTTAAAAGCATGATTCCCCTTCGCAACTCAATTTTGCCCAGCTAGATTGGCAAATCCGACCACTGAGTGATGGTCCGAATTTCAACTGCGATTAAATTTCGTTACCAACTCTCGCGGGTGTCAAAAACGATCGAGCGTCTACTCTCAAAATGAAATCGGAGCACAAGGACCGCATGTCGCCCTTCCAGCCGACTAAGCCTGAGTAACTCACACCCGGCCTCAGAGCCGACGACTAAACGTCAACCTGTCTCCTCGTGTAACTGATACTCACCTAAAAAATGACGTACAACTGACATCGAAATAAAAATCAATCACCTCATAGAATCGCATTCGATGCAACGTGTCCAATCGACTGAAAAGAATCCTTCAAAATATTTCCCTGTAATAAAACACCCATTCTCAAAAAAAAAAAAATGAGAATCAAAAAAGACAAGAAGATGAAGAGAGAAAAAAAAACGCATGAAAGATTTTTCAAGATCTGTCAATGTGTAAATTTGTTCAAATTTTCTAAACAAACATCACAAAGGATTCCGATTCGACATTTTTCACATCTCTCTCCACCTCGCCATCCGTCCGTCGCCCCATCTTCTTCTCTCTCCTCTTCATTACAAAATAAACATTGAAATTCCTTTTTAGCATCATTCCAACCTGCTCTCAACCAGTTTTTTCCAATTAAACTCAAAAAAGAAAAATTCATTTTCGGACAACGCCCGAAAAAAAAAAAAAGAATGGACTGCCGGACGACGGCGGATGGAGAAGGAATAAAAAAACGCACACATTGTCCCTCAAGTGGAGGGGCAGTCAAAAGTGAAAAACTCTAAAAGAAAAGCAGAAATAAAAAAAAAAAAAACGTAAACGCTCTCGAGATTTAAAAAAAAAGTTCTCTCGCAAAAGAAATGCAACGCCGCTAAATCCACCAAACGAAGAAGATACCAACAAAACGAAAACGAAAACGACGACGACGAGGGCAAAAGCGAATCGGGAATAATTTTGAATGCAATAAAATGCATCGGCGTAATGGAGAAGAAAACAACAACATCGAGGCGATCGTAAAAAAAGACAAGAGAAAAAAAAAAACACAACACACACACTTGAGGTCCTCTGTCATCCATCCATTTGTCCATTTTTGTGTGTGTTGTTTTTCTTTTGCCCTTTTTTTGACTTTTCTCTGTGCGTTTTTTTTTTTCTTTTTTGAGTTTTCGGAGAGGAGTATTTTATGCGTGGGGGTTCGTTAACCCACGAATTTCAGGGTCATATAGAAGTCAAATTGTGTGCTCTTTTTTGGAGGAAAATGAGCTGAGCGAAGATGCATGCGAGGAGGAGGAGCGCAGTGGGACGAAGGGAGGAAGGGAGGAAGATGTGCATTTGAGAATGTGAAAATCTGTTGCCGTCGTCTTGTTCTCAAATTGAACGTTTCAATAAACGCAGGTTACGCAGACGATGGTGAGGAATGGCGAGGTGTGGTGAGAGGCTAGGGAGACGGTGCGTTGTGTTTTCTTTGGGTTTATTTTTTTTTTTTAAATTAAAAATGTAAACAGTTTTGGATCTGGTGAATTGGAGAGGATCTGGTGAAAATTGGTTTTGTTGCATGTTTTGGATGGAAATTCTTTCCTTCTGTTGGCTCTGGATGCGTGGAAACGTGTGCGTTTTTTTGTTGCGAGTGACTCATGGAATAACAGTTGGATTTTGGAAAAATTGGTTATTGAGCGGCGCTTGGCTTTAAGAATTGGTCATTGGTATTTGAAAGCGAATGATATTACAAGAAACAGGGAAGCTGATCGCAAAAAGATCAATGCGCCTGGGAGGGTGTGGGTTTAGATGGAAAACTGTACTTTAGTTGGGGGAAGTTGTTTAGAACAGAGAAAACTATTTTGGGTGGATGGTTCAGAGGTAGGAGATTTTAGTCTTTTTTTATTTTGTAGATTCTGATCTTGAGCTGGTTTTCTTCAAAAGAGACGAAGTTCGTTTGCCTCTGGAGTGGCTGGGGGTGATTTTCGAGGCTCAATTTTCAAGACTACAACCCACCACCCTTTACACTTAATTAAAGCTACTTTATGCCATTATTAAGTACCACTATGGACCTACGGGTCTACGGGATTGGCGGTTAGCCGCCACCACATAACCTAACCTAAGTAAAGTGTTTTAGGACTTGTCTTACTAAATTGTCCAACATTGTATCAATCCGCCGCCGAAATTTAAACTATTTGCGGGATTTCGTTAAAATTAATGGTGGAAAAGGACTTAAATAATAAAGTGATTTCCTGAAAGTCTTAAGGCACTTCTGCTATTTTTTGAACAAAAAAAAATGGCTGGCATAGTTGGGAGAGTATGCGTAGCAAAAAAATCAATTTATACGCGAAGCTTCTCATATTCATTGAAACAAATAAAAAACTTCACCTGAAAATTTATAAGAAAAGGTTTATTAAAATAAATAAAATAAATAGTCGGCGTAACAGCCCATACAGGGCCAGAGCCTAGCTTCTTCGCATACTTTGACACATGTGGAGGGGACCTACTGCTTAATGTCGGTTCCGAACGGCGAATTGCGAAAGCTTTCCATGACAGAAATACTCCAGGAGGATTGTCAACTGTTCGCTGAAGGTGGGGCCGTGAAAAATATTTGTGGTGTTATTTCCCCGAGCCGGATTCGAACCCGGGCACTAACGATTAAGCCACGGTGCCCACTATTATTCTATTAAAATAAGCAGTTGGAATTAGTGGCAGATCGAATTCTCCCTTGCAAAATACAAAATAGACGGAATAGCCTCATCTCTAAATTCAATGTCAAGGAAGGAAAAACGAAACCCTTGTAGAATCAGTTCGGTAGCTGTCTGCCTGTCTTCTTTTACATATCGGCACATAACTTCAAAATGCTTTGGAGCTAAGGGATGAACTCCCACTCCCCATATTGTGTACTTGTTTCGTTTATTATATTAAAGACTCCAAGTCTTTATATTTTATTTTACCTATCCGGTTTTTTCCGAATATTGGTCGACAGATAATGGATAATATATAATAATCGAATATGCGTTTCTCTAAACGAAACCCTAGGCGTGTGAGAAAAACGAACATTCGATCAGTTATTTATTTTTATTATTAAATTTTAATAAAACTACAATGAGTATAATGCCAGACTTAAGTACTAGCTTCTGGAGCATTAGGTTCGGAATGTATTTTCAAATACTTACACAACTCTTGTCTTCTTTTAAGCTAATTGGAAAACTTTCTTACTCTGTGCTGATCATATTTTGGTTCTCAGTCCTCTTCTTTTCTAATAAAAAACTCTTTCGGATGAATTTTAAATTTTTCAAAGTTAATCGCATAAGAAGGACAACTGCTGCAGCATCTCTAGACATTAACGTTTTTTCGCAGTGTATTTGCTTTTAGTACAATTTAGGCCATGACTACTTCCATCTGTCACCACAGATCGACTAAAAGAATATGAAAGATTCTACTTCAAAGCGTCTTAGCTGAGATAAAAATTGAACCAACGGCAGACTAAGCCCATTAGAGAAGTAAGAGGGTTAATTACAACTGATCGTAGTCAGTCTTCGTTCTTCTTCGTTCGCATGTGTAACAACTCTCAGTCGCAGAACTAGACCATTGATCCAAAATTAGAAACCCGACAAATGATCGCACTGATCTCGAACACGAAAACGCCATCTTCCATCGCCATTGAGCCATCAACGCCCATTAATCAGGGCCGATCTGCTGCGAGCCTCCAAGCGGGACACTGCCGCCAATTACCGAGCACCACAGTCCAGAAGATGTGTGTTTACCTTTTACTTTCGAAATTACCCAACGCCTTACAAATTGCGTTCTATTGTTGGCTCTGGACTGTCGACTGCTGACTGCGTTTTTTTTTTGTCTTCAATGAACCTCTTCACATTCGACTACTTATCCATTCATTTGTCCAGCGAACGTGACCCAATGCAATCAGAGAGTGTAATTTTCCCCCGTCCAAGCACTAAGCACCCACGACACTTCAACTCCTGCTCGGCTGATGAGTTCGCGTCTCCCCGCGTCTCTTGGTTTGCACTTCCGCTCTAAAACAACTTTCATTCATCTACGACAAAAACAAAAAAAGAAACACCCAAAAACTCCGCCATTTTTCAAGCAAAGTGCATCTCCGCGGCGTTTTCGTGCTCCTCCTGCACGCGGTTATTTTCGATGCGCCGCGCCTCTCCACGCCACCATCGCCGGGTGTATCTAAATACTTCACTAAAAATAGATAAACCGTGCAGCCGGACGCGCGCTGAAGGGACGGGCGGGGGAACACCAAACCCGAAATTCTGGAAACCAAAATTCGTGTTGGTGTAGGGCCGCGAATACAGTGCACAAGATGGTGCCGCATGCAAGTCACGAACACGCAACGCGGAGGGGAAACGGCAAAGAAACCAACAAAAAAAGAAATACAAATGTAAGAATAAAGATACAGAATAAAGATACACAAAAAAAAAAAAATAAGAGAAACGGCCGAAGGGAACAAAAACACACACAGCCACGTATTTTTGTGCGATGCGCTAACAGGGAGGCCAAACAAACGCCTCCGGAGGATGACAGTCGCGCAGGAAATTGACTTTAAGAAATTTTGATTTTAGTTTTTTTGGATTTTGTTTTTTTCGGCGATGGCGGGCGGATGAGTGACGGTTTTTATGTTCTCACACACATTCCTATGACCGTTTGTGTGTGATTTTCGTTGGCAGAGTGGGATGGGGAGGTTGGTTTGCACAGGATTGGGGCATCAATCATGTTTTTGTTGTTTTGGAGGAGAAAGGACGAAGTACTGATCATGGGACATAATCGCTGAGCGGAGGCTTCAGAATAAAAACTGTGAATCTGTGAATAAAATGGCAACAAGACATAGCAAATGTGGTTCAATTCGTTGAAACAGGGTGGGGTTTTGATAAGGAATGAGCCGCTTACCAGTTGAGGCCAATTCGTTACAGACCTGGAATGGACATAGTAAGGTGTTTTTTTTTCTCAAGGGTTAAAGCGATAGGATGTCCTACGTTGAGAAGCATTTAGCGCATTGTCACAGTTTATAACTGAACTTGTTCAGTCGTAAACACAAAGCAGTGGGTTAACATAAAAAGAAAACAATTTTTCCTCTGTAAAATCAAAATTAAAAAGATAAAAAATCTGTTTTTTTTATTACCTATTTCATCTTATTTTGAATAACGACAATACTTTATTTGAATGTTTTGCAAAAGCTTTAAAGTCTTTTCTTTCCAGAGACTACTTCTGGAAATATATAAAAAGTTATTTTTAAGAAATAAATAAAAATTACATCAAGTTTTTGTGAAAACTTTCAACAGACGAGAAAGAAAAACCGGATAGTGGAAACAGATGTGAATGCAAAAAGTCTGATTACCTCGACTTTTGTGAGTCTTCTGTATATCCCTGGCCTTCTGAAGTTTCGTGGTTTTCGCCGTGGCTTGTGATACTTAAGTGGTTTTACAAGACTGCTATCGTTCCGTGTTATTCCATGGTCATTTGCTCCTGTGGGGTTCTGGATCGTTCAGTTAGCTATCTAAGAGGCAGCTTTAAAACAGTCGTTACTATGAAAACATAAGACTGTTACTAAGCAGTTTATGAACCATTGAACGAGAATCTCGCCTGTAAAAATAATGATTGGTGCCTTAAGCTTCACGGTGTATTCTCCGTGTGTCAAGATTCCGTCTGATAAATAAAAATTTTAAATTTTAGTTTTAAATTAAACAAGTAGTTAAATAGAGGCGATCTAAGTGAAGCAAATCTCTATCTCTTAATTTAACACTTAGGTCTTGCAACAAACTGTATTTAATAAGTGGTCAGAAACCATATGGAACTCGTTACCAGAATTGGCTATTTTTCAATTCAAAGAACAACCTTTCATGCATGCACACGCTCTCTTCGTCAAACACGCATTCCATCACAAGATAATCCTCAAAATTTCGCAGGAATCTCATCTCCACAAGTGGCCAACCACCGCCTAAGTCAAATTGCCTCATCAAAAATTCATTTCATCCACTGCGGGGCACTCATCTGGCCCCTGAGGCAACCCAAACAAATCCCAAACAGAAATCCGAAAAGGAATAAAAAAAACTATCAACGAGAAGGGGACTGAGACCACACTTCGATTGATTTGACATACGTAATCAATTAAATTTGGAATTTTAGAAAAAAAACTCCAGCAGTAAGCACTCCTTTTCTTCCTCACAACAGAAGATGCGTGCAGGGAACCGAATCGAAGAACGTAACGCAAACAAAGGATGGCATTTCCCTTTCACCTTTTCTTCTCCCCGTGGTCGAATGGATTTTTGGGAGAAGAATACGACGAAGTTTTCATTTCTTTTCAACACAGAAAAAAACAATTTTCTTTCTTTTCTGCCCAAGTGAAAAGAAGAAAACGAAAGTTAAGTAACGCAGTTTTGGGTACCTGTCCCGGGAGCTGAAGGCGAGAGCACAGGTTCCTTGGGGACCTAGGGGAGTCTGCTGGGACCAGCCTGATGCGTGTGCATTAATCTCCGAGATTCAATTCGCTTTCCCACACTCGTCTTGGCACAAAATTTGCATATCTCCAGAGCGCCCGTAATCCTTTCCATCATCACTCGAAGATTGTCCTGAGAGCTCCCTACCGAAATCTCACCCGGAAGTGCTGCGCAAACAGAAGCGCTTTGCAAAAAAATGCAAATGTGGAGTGAAAATCGAAGAAAATTTATTCAGAACACCACTTTCCCACGATGTGCATGCCAAAAAGGAGCAGCGCACCTACCTGACGTCCCCGCCGAGAACGAGGAAGATGCCGATGCATCCGATGAGTCGAAGATAAAATTTGCATATCCTTTCATCGTTCTTCAGGGTGGGGGGAAGCCGAGATTGCTCTCCACACATGCGTCGACTCATTAGCATTCGATTCCGCAGTGATTTGCATACGGAAAGCGAAAGTTGGCCAGGCGAAGATGTTCCCATGCGGTGCGAGGAGTGATTTGATTATGTCACCGTAGGACCTCACCAGGAGTGGGTCCTTTTTTTTTACCCCTATGACCCAGAGAGATCACCCGGAATGCAGTTTTTTTTCTTTAATTTTGTTGATTTGCAGCGAAAGGGGTGCGTGCTATGTCCTGTTGCATTGGAAAGGACATGTGCATGTGGGATATCGTTTAATTTGCATATTTATGTCCTTTTTTGTGTCGGCTGGCTGTGAAGAAAATTTCAAGTTTTAGCGAAGAGGTTATGCAAATTAAGTGCAAAGGATGACAGAGCGGAGTCGGAGTTTCCCACGATCGGAGAGAGACGCAATCCTTTTCTCGGAGGATGATCGTTTGTAGAGTGATGCAATAAATTGTGATGAGTCGGTGCATAATTTGCAAAGAAAATTTTTTATAATTTTTTTTTTTTTTTTTTTTCAGAGGGGTGGGGAAGGAAAACTGTAACGGGTTTTGAATTTGTGTTGGGATGTTTTTGAATAAAAGCAAACGTCTACGTCTGTCTACGTGCGTCTCCAGGCGTTTCAAGCGAACTTGCGATTTATTTTAAGATGGGTGAGAAGGCACTATGGCGGAATCTTGATCGTCGGTGAAAGCGGATCAAAATGCGGGTCTGCGTTTATTCATGATTTCACAGAAATACTATCGCTGGCAGAAGGTTTTGAATGTTGCTGCTTAAAAAGGCCTACGACGAAGGATCAAAATATTTTACGTCCTCGAGGTTTTCACAAAAGGAAATGGAACTCTGTTCTCGTTCATGAAAGATGAATTTTAATTTTCAAGCTTTAGCAACTTTTTAGAAGAGAAGATGGTCTGGGTATTCAAAGCAAATAGTTTTTCTTTATCATAAGAACAGAGGACATAAGGTCGAAAGCTTTGGAAGTCATGCGAATGTTTCTGCTGAGTAAACAATAAAACTCGGACAATAAATTGTGAACTCTAAAAATACACATAAGACCCTAAAAAGACACTGAAAGACCACAATGCACTTTTATTAATCGCTGTTAAGCATTTTAAATTGTTTTAACCTTAAGAATGATTAATTCTTTCACCCATTTATTACGATTTGTATTGCAATTAACCCAGGTCCGAAGCAAGCAGATGCCGACTCTGCAGGTTAGTCCAAGCATAGAGTTCACTTTACAAAGAATTACGCATTTGTGATGATTCATCGTCCACTCAGCAAACAAAAACTCCAATAGACAATAGACAACGACTTTAAATATTTGGGTGATTATTTTCGCGTTGTTTTGCATTTTTTTATTTAACTCTTCCAAATCCATAAACAAACAAGTTTATAATAAAATTGTGACTCGTGCATAAACTCCATTTACTTGCTGACTTACGATGTTCCTTGATAACACATCGCTTATTTTTTTTCCACCCAAACATTTAAATTTTTGTAAAGAAAATGTAAATCCACATTTTACATCAGTAACTCCAATTCATTTTTCCGATTTTCTAATACGATTTCCTAGCAGTTTTCGTTCTTAAAGTTATTTTTCATTCGCCACATGCTTTTAGTCTAATAAAATGACTTTCGAAAATAAATTTCCCAGGTGAACTTGTTTTGCTGATATTCTGCACCATTTTTCTTAGTGTATTTTAACCAATATTAATTGAAAACGATATCAACTGATTTGAATATGAATAAACAGATTTTTGGAGTAAAAGCGTAGCTTGGTAGCTTCTGAAAAGTCAAAATTATGCAGATAAGAAAACTAGAGAATCTCTTTTGAAGAGATTTGGGTAATGTTGGCTGGAAAAAAACATTTAATTTGATTGAAAATTTTGCTTTTGCGCTTTGCTTGTGAGACTTAAATCAATGCAGTTTCTCTGCTTAGAATTATTCCCTTATCAAACTATCTTGAAGACTACTTTAACAGGCCAAAGGAATGTTGTACCAACACGAAATGAAGTTTGTAAAGGCAGACAACGAAAATGTAGATGTTGTGTGCTAGAAAATGTTCGTTTACAAATTTAAGCAAAATTGATACACTTTTTTCGTACATTTGAAAGGAATGTTATTAAACCAAGTACAGACTCGATTTACGCAACTAATAGAAATTAAGGCAGAAGCAATAACAGAGGTTGTTGCACTTATTGGAACATATTTTTGTAGATTAAAAAATATGGTGGAAATGACAGTTTCTGTAAAGATAACGACAATGTTACAAAAAGAAACATTATTGACACCAAGGTAAATCGTTATTATTGCACAGATTTTTTTTTTACTAAAAAAACGAAAGGTTAGAAAACTTACAAAACATACATACAATAAAAATATGTTTTTTTTTTTGCTAGACCTATTTTTTTGTTTTTCAAAAGTGCCATTTCTTTTTTTGTTGCGATAAAATTCACTCTACTAAAATGTTGTTCTCTTCGGACCATTGTAAACATTCATTGAAAGATCGAACTGCAATCTATGTTTTAAATTTCGATAAAGTGAAGGGCCAGAGCAACTCCACTTTCAGTTTCATTTGGGCTCAAAATTTTTGTCGCATCCTCGCAATTTGCAGAGGACTCAACGTTTCCATAAAGCCAATTATTGATATCAGCTGCTAATATCGGGAACACTAATGTTGCTAAAGCAGTTCGGAAACGTATGAAATCAATTCTCTTTCTCTTAAAATGTTTGTAGATAATGTAGATAGAGGTAGTCGATCCTTCTCTCTCTTGGTAGTTATTAAAATATTTAAAAATTTAAAAATTTCATAATAGATAAGTCCAACAAGTTGGACTAATCGAGTTAACCGAGTGCGAACTGTATGTTCCGTTTTGCCTTTTTTTGGTGTAATGAATGTCAGGGACTTCTGAGCGAAAACCTGATGCAAGTGCGTTAAACAAGCCTCTACAAAATTTAAAATCTTGCCATTTGAGTTCTGCAGAGATTGAAACAAATGATAATCGGAAGGTGCAAGGTCTGGGCTATATGGCGGATTTATCAAAACTCCCCTACCAAGCTCTCTTAGTTTCTTGCCAAGTCATCAAAGATGTGTATGGTTTGACGTTGTTACGATTAAACACAGCACCTCTTCTGTTGATCAATTCTGGCTGTTTTAATTGAACCACTTCCTTCAATCTCTTTAAATGTTGATAGTAGTGAACTGAATAAATTGTCAGGCTCATAATTAACCCCTTTAATCCCACCAGACAAACAGCATCACCTTTCTCGATGTCAATATTGGCTTAGCCACCGTTTGCGGGCTTCACCTTTTTTGACCCGTGATCTTTTTAGCACATTATTGTCGTACGTGATGCATTTCATCGCCCGTAACTATTCACTTCAGAAAGGGCTTGGTTTCGTTATATTTTGGCACGAAATGGGATCATTAAATTTTCTTACCTTTTCTATAATGGAAAATTGAAACTTAACGATAATGTTCAAAATTTTCGGTCATTTTTAAACGTTAATAGCTTTATACGAAAAAATTCGATTTTAAAAATGTGCTCTAAATGCGATTTAAATAGAGTTTTCTTCTTTCTTTCTTTCTATTACCAGAAATAATTTGTTTCAAAGCCATTTATTGACTATTTTTTATCCAGCTTTTTCTTATCCCGAATATTTTCCCACGAGATTTTATCAATCCTTTGCACAAGAAGCGTAATTAAGACTTAAGTCGTCTTCACTGCCAATGAAGAAAGTGTTTGGACTGTACTAAATTCGCTTGCAATTTCTGTGGTTGTATCAAGAAATTGAACTGCACGAGACGCTAAACTCTTTACACAAGTTAAATTTCAGCAACTCCTTTGGAAGTTGGTTACCTCGAGCAGTACTAGACTGGCTTTCGCTTTTTGCCTGCATTTGGAAACGTCCCAAAGGCTTTTTCCAACTCCAAGGACGAGTGGTTCGTCTCGAATTCCATTCGCCATTTCATTTTCGCCATATATGTACACCGAGGTCCCCTCTACCTCAGTCTGTTATCTTTCCTATGTCCTCTTTTTCGCAATTGCACCCCTCTTGGCAAATAAATTGCCACACCATTGGTCCACTCGTACTCAAAACCCATGCCATTTTCGCAAAACTATCTCCGACTCTGGCGAATCCTGACGCTTGCCAATCCTCGCTGCTTCGCACCCCATCCCCTCAGAAGCTACCACTCTCACCCAAGGGATGATGACTCGCCGTCGACTTCCCCCTGGCATCTTCGCATTTCGCACAGGAACTTGTTTTCCCCCTAACGACGCCCTGCTTGAGTTGTGTGTCTATGTGCACAGCAAAAATCAAATCAGTAAAAAAAATTCCTGCAAATTCCATTCCAGGTACTGAAACTCGATCGTAATCCACTTTTTATGCTTCGCCGCATGTAAATGATGTGCGGCGAAAACATCGCACCCTCAGTGAAGTTTTTTTTTTCCTGCCCTTCCTGGTTTTACCTCAGTGGAGTGGATGAAAATAGAAAAATGAGAAAGGAAAGAAAAAAATACGCACAGGGGGATGGATTGGATGGAAATGTGTGTGGCTTTTCGCGCATAAGTAGAGGAGGGATGCAAAAACTACCCCCGACCGAGGAACGTCCTTGCTGCGGTGGTATGTGTGCCCAGATCGGTTGGGTGTGAAATCAATTCTACTCGATACTTTATATTTTGTGTTTTGATTTAATTTTTTTTTCTTTTTTGCTTTTTGCTTTTACTTTTTTGCGCCAGTCAGTGTCAGATGGGAGGAGGGTTGTTGCTAAAAACACGAGGGGTGTCGTCTCCGGTACATACACACGATGTGGATGTGGAGCGGGGCCGTTTATGTACAGGGACAAGGAGGAAGTCTGCTTGTTGGTGGATAATTTAGTTTTTTTATGCAAATGAGGAGGAAATTTTTGAGCACCATGGGAACGTTGTTTCCTGCGAGATACGTGTGCAAGTTTGGGTTGGAGAGATGATGAGCGTTACTTTTGGGAGTTTTTTGAAAATTTCATCCGTGTACGTCTGAGGCTACGTGTGATGTGTGAATTTTGAATGAGTTTCGCAAAATGACGGCCACTAGAGATTCGGTTTTATCGTAAAATTTAACTTTTCTGAGTGTGGAAACACGTCCCCATCAGTGGATCAATAAAAAAACGACGAGCCTAGTCAAATTGGGCCTTTCGAAAATTTTATAACTTGCAAACGGTTCTGAAGTTAAATAAATAAAGTCTGATTCCACAACATTTTGAACAACAAATTTATAAACCAAGCAATTGATTGCAGTTTGAAACTCCTCCTCAGTCTATTTGTTGTAGTTTTTTGATGCTGAAGCAAATATGATGTGCTTATGATGCAGTTTGCATTGAAGTAAGAAATCGTGCAGCAAACTTCTCGCCGAGGTTGAAAATTACTTCCGAATTTTCACTGCAGCTCATCGGAGATGATAACAAAGGATCTAACAAGCTGGAGATCAAAAAAGTTTGCAGATATAATTTTTCTAGGACCACACTTGATGAGTAAACGCAGTAAACGATTCCACCCGAACAATAGCTTCGTTCAATATTTAAATAGATGACACCTGAATTTGTGTTCTGGAATGTAGGATACAGAAAAGTTCAAATACTTGACACGACACGAATCTTCTCCCCGAGATTAGAGCGCCATTTTTCGTTGTCAGTCATTCGTTTCGCATTATTAAGGTCTAGGTCACATTGGTTTAAAAAAAAAAGAAACAAATATTCTGCGTAACAGCCCATACAGGGCCAGAGCATAGCTTGTTCGCATTCTTCCAAGGCCCTGCTTCAAAGTGACTTGGCAGCCAGCGATGCACTGATGTGCCTACGACTACACAACTCTGACTTTACCAAACACCGCTTTAATGTTTTTTTTTAACACCTTTTGCATTTCCACTGCTTAAAAAAATTAAAATGTATTAAATGATTTTTTCAATAGGAATTTCGGCAAAATGTTTAAACTTCGCATCTAACGAGGCATCTAAAAAGATCAAAATTTCGCAAGACAGTTATTAAATCGACTTGCAGATATCCAGCTACACAGCTGCTCCTAAATTAAATCCTTTCGATCGGATCGGGATACACAGTCAACGTCAAATGTAAGTGTGGTGAAGGATCATCCTCAAATCCATTGAATTAAAGATCTCAGGTTATTGAAAAGATGTCAAACACGAAGGTGTTGTGCTAGTTTTGAGATTTTGTGTTTATTATTAAAATGTACACTCGCACTAACGACTAAGCCACGGCGCCCACAAAAAGAAAAGCAAAATAAGAAAAGCTATCGGGATATAATTATCCTACGCCTTACTTGGCAATATTTTTTACGGTGTTGTTTCGAAACTGTTTTGTTTTCTCCGTAAATATTCATGTCATTAATCAAAATAAGGACATTATTTGCAACTTTACTTTTAGTGCGTGTGTTTAAGTATTTTTACATTAGTGAATTTCCGGATTGAAAGGAAATTGAGATTTTAGAGATCTCTTATTATATTTTTGGAATCAGGCACAACTCTGATTACGAACTTCTAAAACTGCGAACCGAAGCAAGTCCCCATTCATGGTGACCCCAAATTTCCCTTCCGATTCGCAAGCGAATG
This sequence comes from Syritta pipiens, assembly GCA_905187475.1. Taxonomy (NCBI): domain Eukaryota; kingdom Metazoa; phylum Arthropoda; class Insecta; order Diptera; family Syrphidae; genus Syritta; species Syritta pipiens. Next base: position 71,856,259 of record LR994571.1, read on the forward strand.
CCCGCCTCTCTAATCAACAGATCTTTGGCCTAATAAGATGACAGCAGCGGTTTTCCACATCAGAGCGCCGCCACTACATACAGAGGAAATGAATTAATTAAGGCCCCTCTAAGGTCTCAGCGTTTTGCATAAATTGGCTCCTCTCTCAGCTGCCTGCCATCTAAACCGAAACCATGAAAATTAGGAAACTACCAATAAAGACGCCAAAACCGAAAGAAACACCGTTAAATGCCTCGAATGTCTTTCTTTCTCTTCACAAAATTAACGCACATTAGAGTGATGATTTGTGCGCCACACAACACCACGAGGCCCTCCAAACCCGAATCAACGAACTGTGCACCACGACCGCGTCTTCGTGATGATTTTTATCAAATTCTACTCAAAAACGACGGTAATTTCGAAGAAATGAAGAAAATTTGTGGCTACTCGTTTACGAGCTTCGCTGGTCTTGCAGAGGCGCCTACATTTGGCGATGTTCGCCTGCCACCGAAATCATCGCCGCATGACTCACAAACTTTGGCCCACTTTGCCCGGCTCTCGATCGAGTGGAAAACCACCACGGCGCTGATTACGCTGCACGCGATAAACCACCACCACCACTACCGAACGCCAGAACCCTCTGTCGATCGCTTACGCAGCGCTTTTTTTGAAGTTTTTCTGGTAGTGTTTTTTTTTTTTGGCACATGACATAGAACAGAGCCATAAATTTATCGACAACAAAAAAAGAGAAAAATTGTTTTTCATGCGTCTGCGATTTTTTCGGTTTAATCGAAGTGACCCAGAAACGAACGAAATTTGTGTCAACAACGACCAAAAATTTCAACACCGAAAATCGCTGATTAAGGGCAATGCAAAAAACGGGCCAACGCACACAGAGACGCACTTTTTTGTTGGTCTGTTTTTTTTTGTGAAGGGCTAACCTCGGTGATCAAATTGAAATTTGAACTGCAACTTATGGGCCCTTCGAAATTCACGAACCTGTCTCGTTGGCGACGAAAAATTTGCCGACAACGAACGGGCGGGCGAACAAGTTTTGGGTCCGAGCCACTTGTGAGTGCGTGAGTGCGTGACTGTTGCATAAAAAAAAAACACCAATAAATTTTGGGGGGAGCCGAGGAATATCAACAAAAAGTGTTAAATTTGTTGATTTTTTTTTTGGATTTGCTTGGTCTCAGTGGGGTGTCGAGGGAGGCCATTGGCGCTTTACTGGTGTGTTTAGAGTGTTTACTGTGCCTTGAGGGCTGAGGTATGTATAATTTGCGTGGAGGTTAAACGATCGAGATCTCGTCGACGTGATTAAGAGCTCGCAGATAGGTCAAATGTTTTCAGTGATATATCCATGCGATCTGTGAGTCTGTGGACTTGAGGAGGAGCAGCGATAGATCTGCAAGAAACTTTAGACAAACTTTTATAGCCAACAAGACGGGTGGCGCTTTGTAGGACCAATGAAAAGCGGCCCTGAATTATGCATTTGATTCGTGTGAAAATCTCTTAGTAAAAAAGCTGAGAAATATGACGAAATGGTGTACATTGGCCTCTGAAATAAATTGCTTATTATTAATGGCCAACGCCAATTTTGTCAATTAATGGTGTTAATTTTTAATATTCAGGAAAGTTATTGTACGATTTTGTCATTAATAATTTTGTTATAAATATTAAAAGTTTAATTAACATTTTGTTATTTGTATTTGGTTTTATATTCTGTTGTTCTTTATTATAGTTATCCCTTTCAGTCAGTTCTTGAAGTGAACCGTTCTTTTTTTTCTAACTTCCTCTCCTTCTTTGGTATAGCGCCGCGAACAGTTTTTTAAAATAAAATTGATCTATTAAAAAATTAGAACCTAATTCGTTTTATTTAAAACATTACAAAAATACAGACCACCAATCGTTTTACAATATTCAAACTAAAAAGTGCTTTGACACTCAAATTTAAGATTTTTCAAAAAGTGGAGCTAGTCAATCTGTGCTATGAGCGGCTTATTTATTTCAAAAATTAGAGTGATCTTTGATGACGATGCTTTTAGAGTATAGGACTGATATCTGCAATGACTTCTGATCGTCTGGATTTTGAAATATTTGTTGATAGTTTCCGTTCTTTGATGATTGGATTGGATGATTTTAAATGTCTCTGGGCCATTAGTAAGTTTTTTTGGTGGGTGGGGATTTTGGATCAGAAATCGCTTAATGATTCGTGGCGTCTTGAAGACGTTTGATGAAGACGTTTTATGAGTGCACATGTGACAAAGACATTTATACTGAACAGGATCTGTAGATAGGCGCAGTTATCTTAAAGCTTTTAGCTAGGGGAGGCTCTTGAGAACCTATTTCAGCATAGTCCACGTTTAATTTTTTGATTCCCCACTAAGAACTTCACTCAATAACCCTTTCATGCCCAGTGTTGTTTGTGTACAACATGAACTTCATTTACCCAGAACTCAAAAAATATTATCGCAATTAAAATAAAATTTATGTTAGGTTCTTGTTAAAACTATTTATCTATTTAACACTACTTCAGACATTTATTGGTGCAATAAGAATATTATAATTGGGATCCATTACTTTGGTTTTGCTGAAGGGCAATTTAAAAAAAATTACATATCAACAGATCTCATACTTGTTTTAAAATCACAAAAGCATTCTGAAATTAATTTGATTGTATTTTAAAAATTAAAAGTTACTTCTCTTTTGTTTTTAATTTGGCTTCGTTGAGACCTTATAAGCTAGATTTTAGTAAAAAATATTGTTCTTTGGTTTGGAATAAAATGTGGCGAAATAAATTATAAAAGTTATTTGTTTCTGCGAATCCTAATGAAGGCTTTAAGTAATAAATTACTTGACTAATCTTAAATTTTGACACCAGCTCCTAGGGTTTGGGCCAGAGATTGTGTTTCAAGTTTTGTTATTTATTCATGGGTAAGTTCAGTTTAATTTTTTCATTTACTGATTGATTAACTAATTCAAAAGACATTAGTTAAAAAAACAGTTAAACATTATTACAGATTAAAGTTGAAAATGAATTGAGTACAAAAAATGTTTTTTTAAGTTTTTTTTTCCAGTTTTAATATTTGTAGCGATCTTTAGTTCTTGGGGAAGTGTATTTAGGACTTCAGGTTCACTACTTCTAAGCTGTCACACAACTCGCCGATATGCCTGTCGCACAGAAAATTGCTGTCAATTGCGACTCTAAGATATTTATAGCCCTTTACTATATCAATAACAGCAGATTGAGCTACGATAGGTACTATTGTGGATTGGTTTATCAGTAGACTTCGTATATGCATTATCTTAGTTTTTGATGCATTGATTGTTAGACCGTAACAACTGCTGGTTATTTCCATGCAAAGGTAATAATCAGCATTTCGTTTTCTTGACATTTTTGAATGAATTGAAGAAAAACTGCATATATTTTAACATTTTTGCATAATTCGGGGAAAAATTATCTCGACATTCCACCACTCTCATCTCGAGTCCAATCCAAAAGAGAAAACATTTCACATTTCCAAAGCCTTCCCGCTGGTCCACTTCCCCGATCACCGTCGATCCGAGAGCCACGCACACTAGCGAATCCCAAAAAAAAAAACGCCGTGATAAATCGCCCCAAACTCAAAAAAAAATCCATCATCTCTCTGCGCGTATGCGACGCATAACTTTACATCACCAGCGCCGAGTGGCGGTGGAAAATATTTCCCAATATTATCGCAACCAATTAATCTTGAGTTTTTTTTTAATCAACACACACACCAACACACACCAATACAACGAATCCGAATTCTTTTTTTTTTTTTTTTCATAATCGCATACAAGCGCCCCCGCCCCCAGACGCAAACTTCCCAAGGCAAACTTGAAAACCTGATGTGGCACCACAGCAGTGCGGCAAGAGGCGAGTTGTTGTTTTTTTTATACAAAAACTGGTTGGAAAATTTTCGGCAGCCCCCTGCACCCCCCGAAACACATTTCGCTACTTGCACCCATTCATGCACAAGCCACGCGCACGCATACAGACGCAAACGAGCGATTGATCGAACGGCATTTCGGCCGTGCGGCGCGACTTTTGTGGTGCAATAACGCGCGGAATGAGCTCCACGAGCGAGTTCATTGACACTTGCAGCGAATTTATCTGTGGACGGTGTCGTGGTGGTAGTGACGTGTGTGCTGTGTGCTGGGGAGCGTGTTTGCAGCTTGGCAGAGAGTTGTGCAACGCTATCGCACGCACTCACGCATACTCACGCAGGCGGTTGTTGTTGCGGTGGCAAGTTTGGCAGCCGATGCCGGCTTGCTGGTTGCTGTTTGTTGCGCCTCCGCTTCGCCGTCGTCTCCGATCCTCGGCGCGAGTTCATCAAATTGTTTAGTCACGACTCGCGTCGATGTGAATGGGTTGGGGGAGGGGGTTCATGGTGCGTTGGGATATTGGGCGATAATTTTGCGCCGTGGTATTGTGTGCTGGTGGTGATTGGGGGGACATAGAGGTAGTGTTGCCGTTGGAGCTGTTGAGCAAAAGATAAAAATGGCTAAAATGAAGCTCGTTTTTGATAGGAGTTTCTGTTTATGAGCTGTCGAAACGATGCGTGGGTGGAGATAGTTTTATGCTAATTTTTGACATCGCCAGCATCCACTCTGTCCCGTCCTTCTCAAAATTATTAAAAGGGATGACATTAACATGGACTAAGCTTAAGCTCAGTCTGATGGCCGGTACTTCAGATCGTCACAAAGTCAAAAGATAATATCCTGCAAATAAAAAGAATGTAATTTGATGAATTGTGTTAATATTCTGCTCTGCAAATTTAAGAGATGAACAAACGAAGATCGAAAAAGTGACTCATCACCAAGTTGGAAATTTAACAAGAGTGTAACTAAGCAATGAAGGTCAAACTTAAAATTGGCTCATCTCCATGGTTTGATATTTTTTTCACAATAGCTCACATGACCTGAAATTGCAACCAAAGCTTAAGAGATACGTAGGCTCAATGTCAAATTTAAAAGATGGCCGTTTTGGCAAACTGTCAGGCACACTTTAATTTCTTACACCATGGCTCGTTCTTACAGCCAAGGCTCACAATGCTCTAACTCGACCATAAGCAGCTAAAAAAAGAGATAGCGTTGCCTTGAACATTCCAAGTTAGCCGACTGACGAGCAGCCATTAACAGCTCATATCCAAGATGATGGAAGGACGTTTTAGAAGAAGCAAGAATTCGTTCGATGTGTTCCACGAGCATGCGTGTGGGGCCATTGAAGAAATTGCGGTGTTTCAATTCTTGATAAGTCGTTGCATCTGTGGTCGGGGCTTATTTCTACAACGACTTACAACGGTCTAGAACTAGAGAGATTTACAGACTTCAGAAGAAACGTCTGAAACACAAATCCAGAAAATGTATGGAAGTACAACTACAGAATGTGGAGTAATAAAGCTGTGAGTGGGATTATACGAATCGTTCTCGAAAACAGCAAAGCTGTAACTAAAAGTTTTGTCCTCGTGGAGTCAAAAGGAAACAGGGTTGTCTACAACTACTGAGTGTGGAGCAGTAAAACGAGGAGCTGGATTATAAGAACAATACAGAGCCAAATCATTATCAAAAAAGGATGAGAACCTGCTTGGTTGTTTTGAGAGAAAGATTCTTCGCGTGATCTTCGGACCTGTCTGCGTAGATGGCGAGTGGAGAAGGAGATTGAAGCACGAACTGTATGGGCTGCACAGCGACATGAACCTGGTCAGAAGTGCCAAAATCCAGCGGCTTAGATGGCTGGGCCATGTAGAGCGGATGGACACCAATGCTCCGACCCGGAGAGTCTTCGAATCTACCACCATGGGGAATCGCGGCAGAGGAAGATCCCACCTCAGGTGGAGCACCCAAGTGGAAAGGGACCTCAACCAGCTTGGTGTGCGAGTCTGGAAACAGCTGGTAAACAATCGGGCCAGTTGGAGAGGCATGTTGGTTGAGGCCCAGCGCCACCTAAGTAAGTAAGTAAGTACAGAGCCAAATCAAAGCCTTTAAGAGCGTTCTCGTAAACACCTAAACTGTAAAATCTTGCATTTGCAAATCTTGGACAACTATACAATTTAAGAAATTGCAATGATGTTTAAACTTCGAGGAGAACTTCTGAAGCTCAATTTCGTTCCACATAGAAATGGTTTAGCCATTCTGTGCAGAATGTGTAATTTGGAGCAAATGAAGGACAGTCTGGTAACTTCTGAATATTTTTACTAGAAACTTTAAATTTTAACCACGTCAACTTGGTAGATGGCAAAGCAACACACATTTTTTATAATATTTGTAAAGATAATTTATGAAAATAAATAAGTGAAATCTATTCTAATTGAAAAAGACTTTTTTGTAAACAATCGGCGCGTTTTAAAAAAAAAACACGCCCAGTACTTGTTGCATGTAGAATGAAGAGAATCGGAGGCTTAGCTTGTAAGCACAAATGAGCCAATACAGAAACCCAACTTCTTCTTCTCTTCCTCCTTGATTTTATTTCACAGGTTTTTTTTTATAACATTTTTGCCTGTGAATACGTGAGCTTTGAACAACAAATCAAAGAAATGTGCGTAAAATTGATGAGTTAGTGTTCGATGATTCCTGAATTACTGTCAAAATGTTTCCTATATTTCAGCTACTCGTGAATTACTGTCAAATTCATCGATATGCGAGGGGAAATGGCAGCTGCCCAGTTGGGTGTCTATATTAGGTTGTCTGTGAAGATTTTTCGGGGAGACAGCAAGCTGATCAAAATCTACAGATTTCAGATGGTTTATCGAAAGTTTGTAAATAGGAGGCTGCGGTTTTTTTCTTTGAAACTGAATGTGGATTCGGATTGTTGTTTCTACTCCTAGTAGCTAGCCCTTTGCACTCAACATTTTTTTTTTCGTTCATGTTATCAGCACCTCGAAGAAATTTCAGTGAAACGATTATATTTCAGTACAGTGCAACTTAATTGGGACAAAAACTTTTTCATATGTTGTTTGAAGTAAGGTATGCACTCCCCAAGCAACCATATAGAGTCATGGTTGATTTGTATTTTGGTTCTTTTTATTTCTAGGGTAAAACATCGTTCCAACGATTGAATGTTTTGATTTCGAATGTTGACTCGTTTTACTACATTTCCGAGAAACTTAAAAAATCGAAGCTGTATTATTCGTAATCTTATCCGATAAATCTTAAATGGCCGAAGACCTCGAGTGCAAGGGATCGAGCATGAACTTGCAATGGTCTTTTTAAATGTCCAACAGTCGCGATCGCCAAGTCATCTGCCAAAGTTGCCTACAACGACTGAATATTGGGAAGCAAAGAACTCTATCAACTAAATTCAATTGCTGTGTGGAGATCTCAGTTTGACAAAAAAGCTATCATCTGCATTTAAAAAGAAAATTTACGAGTCTTAGCGGTCTATAAAGGATAATTTTTCTATCTCCACTGGAGATACTTCTTTGATGAAAATAGATTATACATAAGCGCAATGATGGTTTTGTTTCGCATTTCAATGCATCGATATACCAAACATGTAATTGGTTGACATGCAATTGTAAGCTTAACAAAATGTTTTGCTTTCCTTGCTTTCTTTTTTCGAATTCCGCTAGAGTATGGAGCCGGGCTACGCCGATACTAACAATTTGCATAATTCGGCACAAAAACATATTAAAACGGATAAACATATTCGTAGCTGTTTGTCTTTGCACGAATTTGGTAAAAATCGGATTGAAACCTCTTTAGATAATTCTTTTATAGCTTACTTAATTAGCTTAATAAAAAAGTTGATAGCAACCGCAAAGAGAATGTTGCAGGCGAATTTTTTTACCGACTTTTTTTCACTCCACGCCACTGTCTTTTTACGAAATTCGTGAGTTCTTGGGATATGAGGATAGGTTTCTGTGGTCCAAGTCCGAATTTCGCAAATTTTTGGTCGAAGGAGGTCTGTGGAGTCCCATTTACAATTGCTTATGTGGTCTTTAAAACCCGCGGTGCATTTCTCTGATGCGCTGAAATGCATGCGTTGTTTCTAAGTTCAGTTTCCGAGGCACGACAGCCTCTTCTCCTAAGACGTCTTCTTATCTTAAAACCACTTTTCTTGACAATCCGAAAGCTGCCTGTTGAAGTTTTTTCACTCCACTCGGTGTCTCCACTGCTCCCAACTCCCTTCAATGGCATCACTTACCTTTCGCCTGACCGAAATTGGATTCAAAATAGACGTTCAAAAAACAACTCTCGGCACAATGAACTCCGCAGCTTAAAGGCAACCCACCGAGCGTCGAGTGCCTATGCGATTGTTGTTGTTGCTTGTGCCGCTGCTGTCAGCTTTCAATTAGATGCCATTGTGCGTCGCATTTTAGACGTCGATGTTGCCACTGCCTGCCTCCATTTTGCCGATTTGATCGTTGCCAACTCTCAGATTGCCCCTCAAAGAGGGGGGGACCAAGAGGAAGGTTGAAGTGCATGCGCCTCTGAACGCTGTACAACGTGTCGGTTGGCAGTCGCCCTTCATCATACTCTTGTTGTTGTTGGCGGCGTTGTATTTTGTATTTTGGGTCCAGCAGCCGCTTATTGGAGTGAACTGATAGCTCATCCATCTTCGCCGAGTGAGGGTCTCTCGGTTGTGGAGATTTCTCCACCGTTATGTTTGTTCTGCGTTTGTTATTGTTACGATTTTTTTTTTTTTCATTTCACATTTTTGGCTTTTCACGAATTTTATGCGCGCATAATTTGGTAACAAGTCGTGGAGGGGCGAGGCGCAGGGGGCAATCAGGCGGCCATTCAGTGGGTTAATCCCGGCGAAAGCGGATTTTTTTTTTGCTTCTCGCTTAATGACTCAAATTAGTTTCTCTCGCTAATGCTTCCCCGCAGGGGGCGAGTCGACGCGTCGAATTTTGATTGTGGCAGTTTGAGATGCAGTTTTTGGTGGCTTTTGGGTGCGTGCGTGTGTGTGGAAAGGCCACGTTGAGTTCAATTTGTTTGTTGTTGCTGGAATCTTATGGAAGAGGCCTTCTTGTTGTTGAAGTCTTATGAGGCCTTCTTTTTCGCTTCTTAATGGTGATTGCAGTGATCTGATGGATTACGCAGCACAATTTGCTGTCGAGGCGGAGCGGAGGTGCCTTGGCATGGATGTCAAGAAATGAAACGTCGTTTGTACAATGAGCGTTGTTAGTTAGGAATGTCATTCGGGCTTCGAATTTCATATTGCATGACGTGGATGAAAGTGTGCTGATTGCTCTTTTAAGCAGCAGATGTCCATATGACTGACACCAAGCTAAAAAATTTGTATAAAGCTGACACTTAAAAAGAAATAATAAAGCCCAGAGAGGCCATAACTGTATGAATACAATTCTTATATTGAGTGTTCGAAAAAATTGAATAACAAATTTTAGCAAAAACGAAAGAAAAACTTTTCTTATATTTGAAACGAGTTTTATTTAACTAAATATGCATGTATGTGCCGTTTTGATTAATACCTTTTTTGGGGTAAAGCCATTATAACAGCTGTGCAGAATTTCTGAGATTTGTGAGCGAAAAACTGGTGCAAAAGGGGTTCGCAGGCCTCTACGAAGTTTAAAACTATGTCATTAAGAGAGATCTACTAAGACCTAGCAAATGATAGTCTGATGATGCAATGTCTTGGGTGGCTTGGTGGATACATCAAAACTTTTCAGCCAAGCTCGGTCAACAAATATGTGTGTTATTTGGCATTGTCATGATGGAACACAAACCTTTTCTGTTAATCAATTTTGGCCGTTTGTGGGCGCCGTGGCTTAATCGTTAGTGCGTCGGACTGTTAAGCAAGAGTACCTGGGTTCGAATCCGGCTCGGGGAAATAACACCACAAACATTTTTCGCGGCCCCACCTCCAGCGAACGACTGACAATCCTCCTGGAGTACTTCTGTCATGGAAAGCTTTCGCAATTCGCCGTTCGGAACCGGCATTAAACAGTAGGTCCCCTCCACATGTGACAAAATTATAACGCGCACAACACAGTGGAGGCGCGAAGAAGCTAGGCTCTGGCCCTGTATGGGCTGTTACGCCGTCTATTTATTTTATTTTAATTTTGGCCGTTTTTATTGAATTACAGAATCAGTTATTTGACCAGGTTAAAGAAACTAATAATGAACAATTCCCTTCCAAGCCCACCAGAGACACAGCATTTGCTTTCTTGATGTCGATCCTGGCTTTGTGAGTTTGTGAAGCTTCACCCTTCTTCGTCCATGATCTTTTTTGCACGTTATTGTCATAGGACATCCACTACTGATAGCCTTAATTATACCCTTCAGAAAGTGTTCGACTTCGTTCCGTTTTAGCAGAGAATCGTAAATGCTCTATTAAATTTTCGCTGTTTATTCATGGGCACCCATACATGGGACTTCTTTGTGTATCAAGTTTTTTTTAAATCGTTAATGACTATTTAGTGATTAACGCCTTTTTACTTAGCATGTAGTTAAGTTTAGTTATGCCATGATTTCCATGATTTCATCGACTTTTTCAGCGATTGATCGACCAGAGGCGAAGGCGCATTTTTAAACTTAAACTTCAAAAATTTGTTAAGCAACTTGTGACCCTTTCTTACTTTTTTTGCAATAGAAAAACAAAATATAAGGCTATGATCCTAAGTTTAAATTCATTTTTCAACGGAAATAACTTCCACGGGAGAATACGGTTTTAACAACGTTATGAAGAATGCTGCTTAAAATGTCGCCTTCTACACAGGCTATAATATTGTCCGATGCAATCAATATTACCAAGGAGCTATCTACCGACAATTTGTAAGCGAACACTCACTATTTAGACATTTGCATTTTCCCTACTTTCTTTCTATTTCTTAAAAAAAATGTAACTAAGAACTTCAGTAATTTTCTTGTAAATTTTAACTCTTTGATAAAACGCTCAGTGGTGTTTTACGCAAGTCAAAAAAAGTTTGTTTGGAAATCAAACAAAAAGTCGAACAAAAGTTGAATTGAAAAGTTTCAATTTATTTTCACGTTTCTCAAATAATGTTGTTTTTATTGTTAAAATGGTCATTTAATTCATTGTCTTTCATTATCCTAAGTTCAACTAAGCTAAACTAAGTTTGTTATCTCCTTTATAAAGTTGTAATACTTCCTACATTAGTATACGCTTCCCCTTGTTGGAGCAAATGCACTGAAGTTCACCTAAAAACCTCCAAATCTGTCAAAATAAAATCTTGAAAGTCATTCTAAATCTTCGCTGAAAATATCTTTGCACAATATATGATACTTCTAAAATTTCAACAATAAAATCCAAATTTCATTTGTTTCCTTAAAATTTGCTCAAATCACGAAAACGTGTTAAACTCAAACGAAGCTAATGATTAAAAAGGTTTAAGTAAATTTATCTCTAAGTAAATTTTACTTAATCATTCTTTTTATTTTTTCTTCTATTTTTTGCATCTATTGAGTTTTTTGTTAATTTTTCTCATAACTATAAACTCCTATTTGAGCGCTTGTTTTTTCTTACAAATAAAATCTTTAGTTGCAAAGAATTCATTGTACAATAATTCTAATCTCTACATAAGAATTATCCTACTCTGTAACACAATTCTACTGTTTAATAAAACGGTTTGAAGTTTGTTTGAATGTTTCTTTTCCATCAATTACTAAAGTTATTTTCTTTAAAGTATTATCGATTGTGTTTGGCCATTAAATCGGGCAAGAACATTTGCAGGTTTGTAGGTTTCAAGTGCTATTTTTATAATTTAGTTCTAATATTTAGCAAAAAGTAGTCTCTCCTCCAAAAGATGGACAATGGCCTAGCTTTAGCCTAAGTGTATGAAAATTTCGAAATGTGTCTCTCTAATAATAGTCTCTCCTCATTATCCGATATTGTTTACTTAAACATCTTCATTTATGAAATTTATGAAATACCGTACAGCAGCAAAAAAGTTGTGGCCTGGATCTCTAAACAGATTCCGAGAGTTGCTTCGAAGCTGTCTGCACATGTTACCACAGAGTCTTCGCCCAAAATTGATGCATTTGAGTTAACCTCATCATAATTTCCCCATCAAACGTCGTTAATTTATCACCTGAGTAAACCTAGAACCCATCCATTGCTGCAACTGTGTCCACCTCAGCCCAGCGGCATGTAGGCCCTCTGTGTGCACAGTTGCCGCTGAGGAGGTGTTTGCTACCAAGCGTCGCTTAATTAACGCCGTATCATGGCTTTTTTAATTTCATCGATCGTCGTTCCAGTTTCACACGAATTCGCGCGAGTGAAAGGCGACAGCAGTCACTTAACGAAGGATAATTGCGAGGAAGACACGCAGCAGGATTTTTTTTTCTTCACTCTTCTACCCTCATGCAGGACGACTGACGACGGGGTCAGGGATGTGTTCGTTTTTTTTTCCTTATGGTTTTTTTTTTTTTCGAATACTCCCAGGAAAACTGCGGGTTCGTTTTTTATCGAAAGACTCAGTTTTTTTTTTGCATCTGTGAAATGATGGGAATCGAGATGTCACATTCTGTGGGTAGATCGTCGCAAGGAGTCAGCGCGATATCCGCCGCGATTAGATTTCATTTGCGTTGCATTTGGGGGAAACAAATGAGCCTTGGAGAAAGGGTAAGCGATTATGCTGGTGATTAGTATTTCCCGAAGGGAAACACAAACTCATAACTTTCACCGCCAGCGATGTCAGGGAGCGCCACGATCTGTCACATGGGCTCACCCGAAATCAACGCGAAAATCTGTCGACAAAAAACATTTCCCATGCACCTCATAAAGCGTCATAAACCTCTAACGCTTCTCAAGAAAACAGAAAACTGAAAGAAACAAATTTCATGGCTTCACCTCGAAACCCATTTCAACCGCCGAGCCGCACGGCATCTCCACAAAAAGTCAATGACCAGCTCACTGCGCAACGCAAAAGCGTTCGGCGGTGCCGCGTTGCTGTGCTGCTGCATCTCTGCAGCTTGGCAGGTAATAAATCCCCACAACAACAAAACAAGATCTCTGTGCTCCGTCGTCGTCGTCCGAGATGCGAATGGACCCACCAGAAGACACACTTTCTATCCCAAAAAAAGGTGAGCCCACAGATACAGCGAAGCGATACGGGAAAAGTGTCCTAATGCTTGACCCCTTGTCCGGCACACGGGCGTGCGAGTGAGATGCGTGGATGTATCTCGTGATTCATGTCCCGGTCCAGCGGTGTCACGGTGCAGGCGGAACACTGCCAAACGCGGAGATACAAATCTCTTAAGGGATTCGAGGGATGTGAGGGACAAAAACCTGTCTCAGGTAATGTCGTTGTGTTCTTTTGGATCTTTCTTTTGTATCTGTAACGAATATCTTTGCCTATTAGGTGCATTAGGCAGCGTCGTCGTTGCGACTGAATTTTTATGGGTTTTTGTTGATTCGCCGTATCTAGACGGAATTCGAGACGATGATTGGCCGGGTTCTGTGTCCGAATCGAAGTGTGGATCATTTTTGATCGAGCGAATGGATAAGAGAGCGTCTTTTTTTCGGATTCTCTTTTCCGCCTTTTTGCATTGAGTAGGGTCAGGAAGAAGACCTGACTGGGAGTGAGATGTCTGCTGAGTCATGGCACTTGTGAGTGAGCTAAAAGAGTCCGCACGAATATTCCAAAACAGAGCCTCCTTTTAAAGCCGGAGAATATAAATATGGAATTTATAAATAACTTCAAAAAATTGTAGTATTACACAACTCAAATTTGAAAAAATGTTGTCAAAATCAACAAAGATTTCTGAATATTTGTAATAGCAAAGACTCTCTGGGCTACATCACCAAAAGCGATTTTGAATCAAAACTTTCGCAGAATTTTGAGCGGTTTCCACTTTTCGCTCAAAGTCGAAGTCCGTCGAAAGAGTTTTCACAATCAATGTTTCTGCCAGCAAACATTATGACGAAGAAAACTGTCAGGAAAGCTTACCATTCGCTTATTAAGTCAATTAAATAGAGTTTGCTATCGTTTTCAACGATATGAGACAATAAAGAACCCGCAAATGTCTAAGCCGGACTTTTGACCCTAAAAATTCAATGTTTAATAACTAGAACTTTGAATTCACCTTATTAACAATTAAGTTCCTGTCGTTGACCCATGTACAGCCATGTTTCGAAAATCCAAAGTCTCATATTTTTTTAATTTTTGAAAAAACTTATTCATTCTCTAAAGTTCTTTTAGATGTAAAAGGAATTATAACAATAGATCTAAAATTGCGCACAAACCACCCTATTATTGAATTTTATTTTTTTAGTTTCATTCATTACAAATTTAGTATTCACTCTTCTAAAAAAAATAATTCTATTGAACTCTTTTCCCTGCGTTTCCTGCATGTTCCCCCATTTTCATCCGCTGATTTTCCTACTTCTCCATTTCTTCGCGAATCGCTTCTTTTCTCCTTCACGTACGTGCAACGGTACTACATCTCTCAGCCGCATTTGTCATTAAAATGTCTTCCCCTTGTTCTAAATTTAAAAATCTCAATACCCGCCATTGTTCCGAAGGATTCTTTTGCAGATATCACGTTCACTCCAATTCATCCATCCGCATCAAGATGTTCTGCAATTGTGCGCATGCACACATGTGTCATGGTCGTTCAAAATCGAAGAAAAAAAACTCCAAACCAAATTCCGCTAACGTTCCACTTTCTTCCCACGCAGTGAAAGGACCAAGACGAACGGGCGGTCGTAACGAGAAATTTATGCGCATTTAAGAAACCGATCCTTTTGCTGTAGTCGTTCTTATTGCACATCAAGCGTTTCGAACGCGGCTCAGCGCGGAGGAGCTGCACACGCAGAACGCAGAATCATTTGCAGATGTTCGGCGTGACTCTATTTTTGGGAGTACGAGCTGCGTTCTGAGATGTGTGTTCATAGTCGCGGGATATTCAATTTCAAAAATTTAACACATGGAGTCCTGACAACTGCATGTGGACCGAGTGCGGGGGAGGAAAATGACGCTACGAGGTAATTTATTGGCATTATGAGTGTTGCAGCCATTCGGGGGGATGGAGAATGGTGGTTGAGGAAAACTCGCGGCTGAAGGGAAAATGAGTGTAACTGAGTGACTTAAGGGATTTGCATGGGTCGTGGCAGGAAAATGGAAGCGTTGGCGTTGGAGACGAATTGAGATTTCTGCTGAAACGCAGGACGCATATAAATTTGGAACGGATGTTTGAAAGTGGCAGTGATGGGTCTAATGGGACATTGGAGATCTTTGCCTTGAACTAATGTGGCAGTGCGACATTCTGTCTAAAAGGGGACAGGGTTGTCCATGGTAAATTGCAGTGGCTGTTTTAGCTAGTCGTTCTTAAAAGAAGGATCAATACATGAACTGAAGACAGTACTCGGGTGGGAACATTCCTATAGAAAAGACAAATTTCAATTCTCTCTAAAAAATGTAAATGAGATAATAGATAAGAAACATCCTCGCCTCCATTCTCCATAGATATCTCCCGATTTTCAAAAATTCGATACTTTTCGTCAGATTCATCGCTAAAAACTGACCTTTAAGTAACACAAAACATTATTCTTACCAAACCCACATGGAATGAAAAAAAAAAAAATCGCTCGGAAGATTTACTTTCGCAGTTTGTTTTTGGGGACTGAGTTTGTTTGCAAAGAGATTTTAACCAGCTGCTGGAAAATCGAAAAGAATTGATCACAGCATATGTTCAATAAGCTACTTATTCGATTTTATTTAATGGATCATGGTTTGCTTGAAGTTGTATAGAAAGTTGTGCATCGACGACCTGTGATAAGTGAAGTTGATTTTCCACATGAAATTTTTGAAAAATCCTCAGTGGCATTTTTGGTTATACTCAAATAACATCTAGCATTGATAATATTCAATAATTATTGATTAGAAAATAATCGCAGTTTGAAGAGTTGTTAATCGTCAACTGCATTAGAAATGGTATACGGCGTCTTCCTCATCGACTCCTGTATAGTTTACGGATTTGTAAAAAAAAACTTTCTTCCTTCAATCTTTAACCTCTTTAATCTTTAAAAAAAACTTTATCATAAGCACTCGAAAAACAAAAACTTTAATTTCTATAACCGTGCATGACATAACCGTAGAACATGAGGGAATCTGAAACATCAGCCGCTGGCTACAAAAGAAATCGTGGTAGCCACAACGCGAAGTGTCGCGACGTCGTCAAACTAAGATATTTTGTTTCTTAAGAAAAAAAAAATAATAAATAAATAAGACAGGGTAGTTTTACACTACATTGGTAGATCTAAAAGCGTCTTCAAGCTCTCGCACTTGAGAAACTAAGACTAAGTTTTCCGAGACCAGGAAAATCACAAAAACAGAAAGACGTGACGTCTTTTGGTTCTTTTGAACCGAACGTTTGTGAACTCTTTCGGAAACTGAAAATTTTGTCAGTTAGATATCTATACTATGCATTACAAGGTATCTACAATTTTTGTTCACTGCCTCCATTGCGTTGTAGGCGTTATAATTTTGACACAGCGGAGGGGATCTACGGTTTAATGGCGGTTCTGAATGGCGAATTTCGAAAGTTTCTTAGGACACAAGTACTTCGTTCCGCTGGAGCTGGGGCCGTGAAAATTGTTTCTGCTGTTTTTCCCCGGGCTGGATTTAAATTCGGGTACGTTCGCTTAACAGTCCGATGCACTAATCGATCAAAAACGGCGCCCACTCCAAGAGAATCATAGGCCATCGGCTTACGTATTTATCATTTTCTTATGTGCAATGAATTAATGGATAATAATAAATGTAATAAAAACTAAATTATGTTGATCCTTAAACTGGGAATATCTTGCAAGGGACTATCAACGATGAAAGTTGGCCTTACCCCACACAAAGTCCATCTATGGGTCGCTGGAACCAAATGTGGACGAAGTGAATGTCCGAGTGTCAAGCATTGCATCATTGCTCCAAAGTGTTAAAGAAGGTCTGTCTACCGTTGGTCACATTGAATACCGATAAAATAGGAAGTCTCTAGGGGATTTGTGCTAGCAAGCAAGCAAGGTACCTTTGGTTATTGAAGGCGTATCCTTTCTCTATAAGACCAGTATGGCCTTGGAGAAATTATTCTCTAAGCTCGTTTTTTTTAGTGACATAAGATGGGGAAAATAACATAGGTTGGGGCAGTTAAGGGTGGTCTTCTTCTTCCCTCCATCAGCTTGGTCAGGGAAAGTCTAATAATTTCACAGTTTTTGAAGAAGCATTTTTATTTTACACAAAACCAGTCTCGATCCTCTTTGGGAATTGAGAAATTGTCTGCAACAAATTCTTATTGTTTCTTTTCTCAGTTAGTGCTCTGCTTCATTTTTAGCACAGTGTAAGTTCAAACAGTGCAAGTCGCAGCGCTGTTGCGTTTTATGGTCACAATCTTGATTCTACTCTTAGTTGTTTTCAGTTTTAAGCTCCGACTTAATTTAGGTCTCACTTTTAGCACACCCAACTTCAATTTTGATGTAAGTAAACTTAAATCCTAATTCAATCAAAATGTTCAATTGCACCAAATTTTTGCTTTACCAGGTTTGTAACTATAAAAGTACTAACTAACCCTAAGCCTTAATTTTCTTGGACATCCAAGCCTTTGTCGAAGAATACTTAAAATTCACCTCAAAAGAAGATACAAAGCAATTTAAAGTTTGGCGGTCTGGTTCGATGTTAGAATCAATCAGGTGCCTCCTTACATTGGTGAGAGGAACAGAGAAGATGCTTGGAGGCAACCTCTTGGCAGTCTCAATTCCCAGTTTCTTGGACATCCAAGCCTTTGTCGAAGAATACTTAAAATTCACCTCAAAAGAAGATACAAAGCAATTTAAAGTTTGGCGGTCTGGTTCGATGTTAGAATCAATCAGGTGCCTCCTTACATTGGTGAGAGGAACAGAGAAGATGCTTGGAGGCAACCTCTTGGCAGTCTCAATTCCCAGTTTCCATGGCGCCTCTTGCCTTGGGGCATTTTTAGCCGCCATACTTCTTCCTCACCCCATTGCAATGGTCTTTTCACATTCCAGAGACCTTAATCCAACCTGCTGCAATATCGAATCCCTTCACGCCTGGCAGAGGATTTCATTGATTCCGATCAGTGACTGCGATAAATTCAGTCTCACAATGGAACCATTGTCTCTGGTCTACCGTCAGGTAGACGCAAACTGGCACACCCATACACACCTCCGCTGATGCGTGATTACAGCGTTACCTCTGTGCTCTGAATAATTGCGCATTAAGATGGGAAAATGTGGCAGATGATTCGTAGAGCAGGTTGGCCGATTAACCCTTTCAAGCCACAAATCCGTGGTGGGATCAGGACCTTTCAGTTCCCACAGATTAGACGTTTTTTTGGGGCGCCTCAAGTCGAAGCCTTTCCCGTCCCGGGGATTGATTCCCACAACAATGCGCAGCTTGGCACCAGCATCATGCAAATCTGCGATCCGATATCGGTGTGCAAACACAAATTCGATCCGTTATCGGAATGAATCCTTTCGTTCTCACGGAATTCCTTCGTCCTTTCGATTTCCTGGGGACTGCTGCGTCGATTGTTTACCCAGCAACCAGTTGCGTCCCAAACGCCGATCTTCAGTTGACACTTTCACCCTCATCTCTTGCACTCTCGCAGAAAGCGTCAGCGCTGCTTGCGTTTCCCTTTCGAGGGGTCAAAGACCGGGACCGATTTGACGTCGAGTTATTGGCGGAATTTGTTGGTCGTTAATTGAAATTAAATTCACGAAATTTCAGTTTTTTTTCTTTTTCTTTTTATTTATTAATCGGGATGCGGGTTTGGGATGCGAAGGCAATTGGTGCGATGGTCGGATGCATCCGCAGTTGGAATTGCAACATTTTGTTGGTGGGGTTGTTGACACGCCATCGGGAATCGGGGTTGAGATCGATTTAGGGGTTGGGGGAGGTGTGAATGAAAAGCGGGACTGGTACCCGTAGATAGTTTGCGGGACATTAGTGAATTAATTGCCATGCAACGGAGGTCTGTTCAATTGGGATAACCGATGTAATTCGATACACGTGCCTTCAAGTTGCAAACGAACGAAAGACTCTTACCAATTGACGATGAGAAGTTGAGAGTGAAATGAGGTGAGAGGGCATTGAGGTGTGGGAGAGGTCCTGATAGGGGTCAGAGGTCAGTGAACGAAGTTGATTCTGTTACATTTGGCGCCAAAGGAAATCAGATCCATCCCAAAGTTCTGAAAGAAGTTTACGAAGATGTGAAGACAAAAGATTACCAAGAAATACATTTGCCGCTTTGAAATTAATGCATTGCCTATTCCCATGCTTCCATTCGTTTCAAAGGTAGACTTTAAAAATTTGGCAAACGCCACCAATCTAACAGAAAAAAGGTCGAATCAAATAAATAAACAAAAAATGGAAACATAATCATTTCTAAGACCGGCAAAAATGCAACAGAAAAAGTATTTATTTCCCTAGCGTACTTCTCTAGGCTATTCCATGGGTTCGATAAATGGTCAGTCAATTGTCCTCTACATAAACAGCCAGGCAGCCCTCAAAGCTCTGGAAACACCATCGATTAGATCAAAAATGATAAAACAATGTCTCCAATTTCTAAAGAAGATTGCGGACAGATGCAGCGGGGGAAATGTATAAGATGATAGTTGACTTTCACATTTCTGATAGTCAACATTGACTATCAAATACATTGCGATTGTATAATGTGATCACAAAAAAAATGTGAAAAGAAGGCATCACTTGTAATTGTCAAATTCAAAAATAGATTGAAATGATTGTCATAAATTTGAAAAAGAAGTCATTGCAGAAGCAAATCAACCTGCAAGAATCATATTTTGAAAAGCAAGCGGTGGCTCAAGTTGAAAGAAATTTGTGGAGTTTTGAAGGAATTGGTAAAAGAGGAAGAAAGAAATTTGTGGAGTTTTGAAGGAATTGGTAAAAGAGGAGAAAATGGACAGAGAGGCCACAGCAGCACTAAAGGCGAAAAAATTGTAAATCAGAAAATTGGAATTGAATGTTGCCAAAACATGCAACGAACTTAAGCTCATGGAACTAAAACGTTTAGCTGCATGACTTTTTTCCATGCTCTTCTCTTCAGTCAATTCCCTTACAACTCCACAACTTATCCCAATGCTATTATATACTTTTTTATTAATAAAAATTCCTTATAAAAGAAAAAAAAATAATGTTTCATGTCTTATTGTATTTAATTTAATGTCTTATTGTTTTTTATCCTGGTGCAGTGTACATTTCAGCAAAACAATATCATACGAATGACAAGGAATTGTATGAAAATGACACCTATTTAGGTGTCACACGAAACCTGTCACATCTTTGTGATTGTCAAAGTGATAATCACACTACACAATCGCAAAACGAAAATGTTGATAGTCAACAATCACCTATCAGCTTATACATTTCCACCCCAGTCTCATCCTGTGCTTGGTCCCAAGGCACACAATATTCGAGGCAACGAAAGGGCCGACGAATTAGCTAGCGCATAGAAGGGGAGATGGTTTTGATCAACAATCAGCAGACCCCGTTTCCCTCCAAGGTTGGAGGCTGGCTCCCAACTACTTGCAGAAGCCATAGCGGCAGCTACCGTCATCGTCTACTGCAACATCGAGAAGCTCAGAATCGTCGTGCAGGATTGAAGGAGAAACACAGAAGGACCTTCAGTCATCCAGAGCATCTCTGTTGCACAATTCAGGGATCTAATCACTTGCTGCATTCAAAACGCCTTCAAATTGCATCTCCTCTAAGCAAATAAAGCAGTTTCCATCCTCTCACTGACCCTTCCGTGTCAACTGTACTCACACGAAAAGGCCCAAAAAAGAAAAAAAGAAACAAAAAATCATCCTCTTCACCATCTCACCCTCTGCAAAGTAAACTCTTTAAATTGACGTCAAGTTGTTCTTTCCAACTAGGTTTTCCTTTTCGTTTTTTTTTTTTTTTGCAGTTGCCATTGCAGTTGCCTCACAGCGTCAATTGACTTTTATTTTCCCAGAGCCCTTAATCGCTGACCTCTCTTGTCGCTCCCTCGATGATCATTTGGCAATCAAACAGTTGCAGGTTGCACACCACACCATCCAGGTAAAAATAAAATTAAAGAACCAACGTAACGTTGACTCAACGGTCCAAAGGTCCAACAGGACGAGTCCTACAAAAACACTCGCCGTGGAGTTTTCCCCGGGGTCCTTTATCTAAAAAGGAATCTATCTATTCATGAAAACCTGCTGCAAATAAATTTTATAGCCGAATTGTATCTGTATCTCATTGTTTGCCGAATGTTCGCCGTCTCGCTCACCTGTTACGTGTGTGGATGTGGATGCAGCAGAATGTGTGTCATTGTTGTTGCATTATTGGCGGGGATCTAGACGAAAGATGAGGCGAGGAGGATGAGGTGAAAAAAGACGTTTTCTTTTCTATTCCTATTCTGTTCGTTAGTTGCTTTTTTTTTGCTTTCACTGTATATGTGAGGGTTCTTTTTTTTTTTTTCTTCTTGGATATCAAAACCTGTTCGCGCATTTAATCGCGTGAGGGTTTTTCATGATCGCCATTAGGACGTCTAATTTTCATCCAATTTCTTTGTTAGGGGATTTTTCTTTTTGTATTCTCTTTTTTGGTCGAAAGTCGTTACATTGGATGGTTGACGGTTAGATGCGTGTGCACGGCAAAAAACCGAAAAAAATGTGTCGGTGTCCGCGTGGAGTTTTAGTTTTTTTTTCTTGATTCCCCTTTTCGCTGTCCTTTTTTATTGTCATCAAAGTCATGTGAATCTCTGCAGGATTGTTTTTTTTTTTTTCGTCGGTCGTTTTTATTGGAATTTCAGAATTTATATGGCATTGTTTGGGTTTTTGATAGCGACGTGGATGCGGGGATTTTTATGAGATGGACTGTGGATGACTCTGAGGCTGAGGTGTGGGAAGGGATCGCTGGCTATTCAAAAAGGAGTTGATCGCGGTGTGTGTATGTGAGAGTGTGGCATTTTGAATTTGATAAGATTAATAAATTCAGGTGGACAATGAGCTGGGATCACGCGTAAATTGAGGGGATGAATGCGAATGATGGGAATGGTGGATTGTTGTAAGGAAGCAGGTAGGCGGCTAAGTGCACCTGTTTTCAGTAGGAGACGCTGCAGAGGCGTATGAAATTGAAAAAAGTCAAGCATGCTGTCTTTATAAATACATTCTACAAAAGAAATCATTTTTGCCAGAGGAGAATCGTACAAGAAGATTGGAGTTCGATCGCAAATAGAGGCAATATTAGTGTTTGTAGGTTCTATTAAGTGATGAAACACAACCTCTTTTTATTAAAGCATTAAACATCATCCCACGTTGAAGGGTAAAACATGTCTGTGCTAGTAGTTTTGTTTCGAATAAAATGTCGTGAAGGGGCGTCGTTCCAATAAAAAAATTGAAGGCTAAATGGACAGATCTAAGCAATAACAACTATTGGAGAATGTAAAAACTCTTTTGATGCCTATCATAATTTACTCTGAAGTTGCTTACTGCAAGTTTGAATGTGCATCGCGCAGTAAACTACAAGTTGCCTTTCATGGCATGGTTCGCTTTGTATACAGCTAGTGTAGGTTTGATAATGTTTCTGCCTATCAGAACTCCTGGATTGCTCGCTACAACAATACCTCAATGTCAGAATTTGCATATTTCAAAGCTGCAATTTAACCATTCCGCTAGAAAAAAAATCTAATCATACCATCATTCTACTACCTTAATTTCACCCGACTATTTTTTGTCCACTCCATTAGGCTATGGAATTCATTACCAGAGCACAAAAAAAAGATATCAAATCAAAACCAATTTCGTAAAATTATTTTTAATCACTTCAAGGAACAGCATAGAGCTTACCCCTCTTTTTGTTTCTCTTTCCCTAGTATATTTTTTCTAATACTTTCATAAAATAATAATTGAATTGTAGGGTTTTTTCTATAGAAAGTACGCTAAGTACATTTAAAAGACTACGTCTTATTCTGTACATGTATTATATAATATTAATATTAATAATAATAATTAATGTTATGTCACATATGACATTAGACGCCACAGACGTTCGACGGTCCTGTATTGATTGATTTATATTGCGGATTATGAATGCTTGATCTTTGTTGCGAAGTTCATGATTTTTTCCTATATCTTTCTCCTAAATGTCTACAAATTTCAAACTCCACGTTTTGAAAAATGTTAGATTTAAGTGTTAAAGCATTTGGTACAGTCATAACTTCTTATGCTTACAATATCTTTCCTTAATAATAACGATTACCACCATTAAACGACAACCATTTGAATAGAACGTAGTGCATTCCTGAAGCGAATGAAAATTATTTCATCGTTTTTTCAAATTTTTGCTTAATGGAATGTGTCCTGAATGTGTTCGATGATTAACGTAGCGTTCCAATACATTTTGTGGCATTTTAAGGTAGCCACATATTCGAAAATAATATGATCCGGATCGCAATCGTGATTGAAAATGTAGTCGACACCAGAACCCATTTGACATACATAAACTAGGGGTGTTTTAAGGGTGTTGATGTTCTCTTTGTGGTACATACACTATTCATAAAATGCACCTTGATACTGAGACAAACTTAGCCTACCATTGGAACACCCCCATGATTGAATGTAAAGCTAAGGTATATTTTCTACCAACTGCTTCTAACTACTTTAACCACTAATGTTTCGATAAAATAATAATATCACTGTAATCTGAAGATAATAAATATAATATGGTGATTCAGATGGTTGAGGTTAAGAATCTTGTGAAAATCTAACTAACTTTGTGCGCAATTTACACTTTAGATCTATTGTTACAATTCCTTTTACATACAGAAGAACTTTGCTGAGTCTTTTCAAAAATAAAAAAAATTAGACTTTGGTTTTTCGAAACATGGGTGTACATGCGACGACAGGAACTTCCTTGTTAATAAGGCGAATTTGAAATAAAATTTCAATTTCTAGGATCAAAAGGCAAGCTTAGACATTTGGCTCCATTGCTGCGAACTTTGTAATGATGGAAACCTCATTTTTCTATTGACCATAGTAGAATCAGAAGCCTCGCTTTACTTTAGAGGAGTTGCAAAACCGCGAAAATAAATACTGCAAATTTTATTTTTATTCTTATGTGAGGTTTTCTTCAATCATAAATACTTATTTTTGAGGACGAAAAGATCCACACACCACGGAATTGCCTGAATATGTTAAATTTTGTTGTTGAGTTCACATCATTGTTATTGGCTCAAGTGAATGAAGATTGATGTGTAATTAAGTTAAATAAAATGGTCAGTTGCCCTGCCTCAGCTGGAAGGGAAGAGAGGACTAGAATGATTGTCTTAGGGATGATTCAATTTTATTTTATATTCTTTTTCCATCATATTTGTTTTTTTTTTATTTTACACCAAAGCCTCGATTTGTGTTATTCCAATTTGCATCGTTTCGAAGTTGAGCGCTTTAAAATTTGTGGTAGCCGATTATAAAATTACAATACGTGAGAATTATGCAATTAAAATATTTGAGAATCGTTAATTCGTTTCAATATGCGTCGTGTTTTTCTGGTCCCATTTAACGACGGCAAGCCAGGCTTTGGTGCATTCAATTTTGTTATGTTTTACTTCATTTTGCGAATGGAAAAAAATTTAAGAGACTGCTGAAAGTCTCTTAGGTACAAAATCTTATAGATTGGACTTTGACGTAGTTTTTTTTATCATCAGATCAACGCGAAGCATTGATATTTAAGTTTAAATGTCATTTTTTGACGTCGTGATCTGACTTGATCACCAATTACTAAATTAAGTGCGAATGAGCTAAAAAAATGAATAAAAGAAAAGCAAATTAATCACATAGCAAAAATAAGTATGCAACTCAAAGTCCCGTTCTGCACTAGCTCTACACGAAATTCGTTGCATACTTTCGGCCAGGCATATTTGTCAATGGGAAAAACATCGCATTTGTACAACAAACATCGAACAGACCCACAACCAAGGAATGTAAGGTTAGAAACGCTCATTTTGGCAGAGTCTTTGCTGTGCTACTGTGTGGTTGAAGATCAGGCGATATCAGGGCGATCAGAGAAGATTATGATCTCAGCCAGTTTGGTATTAACCCTTTCATGCCACGTCTAGTTTTAGCCGCAGGGAAATTATTTTTTTCGAATCACCAAAAACGAAGTAAAAGATCCCGAACATTCTTTTTGCACCAGGAGACATCTGATGCAGACTACTATCGGATTTTAGAATAAAATTACTTCAGTTTTACTGTAATTACGACAGAATTTTCGAGTTGACAGTAGATGAAGTTCATGTTGTACAGGAACAACACTGGGAATGAAAGGGTTAACTAATCTGGTGGTCTATTGTAAGCAGAAAGTTGCTACCTGGAGACTGACTGATGATGGGGAAACATATGATTCATTTTTGAGAATTTCGGGACCTCGTTGACATTTAGGAAACGTATGATTCGTTTTTTTAGAATTTCGAAAGCCATATCGATTCAAAGCTTCGATGACATAGGACCTTTATTTGTCAAGAGGAGTTATAAGCGGGTTGGTTGTTGAAGCTGCAGAGATTCATGGGCTTGCGAATGATCTTTGGGGTCATCACGAAAAAAAATGCTTATGGGTGTCTTAACCATTGCTTGACCAAGATTACAAAAATTTGCCCTGTTTAGACTTAGTATAGAGCTTTAACCAAACTAATGTTGAGTTTAACAATTTTGGTGGTTTGAGATTGCTGAATTTCAGTCCTAAGCAATTGGCAGACTTCTGAATTCTGACGATAATAAATGTTTTGTGCAATTATCACTTGCCATGTTTTTGTAGCCTATCGTGTGTTTTCCAGCTAAAAAAACACTGCGCTTATTCCGCAGTTTAATTTGCTAATTACTAAAACGCATTTGTTCAAAAGGCCAATCATTACACAGGGCTTGAGGACTAGCGATGAAAATTGTTCTAGAAACGAAACAATTCCCATTCCAGTACTAAAGCTAAAGCCCAAAAATAACCTTCAAGATCACTCTGACGCTCAAAAACCTCCATCTAAATTCGTCCTTTCGGTGATATTTTCGACAAAAAGCAAACAAAGTTCGCCACAACCATTCGCTCTGACGTCCGTGGTACGGTATGAACACCTCTCCTTCGTCGCAGGACAAAAACACAAACTTACGTGCTGAAAAATAGTAAATCCGAATCCACTTACAACTCCAAGGGTACCAATTAATATCAATTTGGGCCACTGAACGACTACGACGACGAAAAGGTTCTGTGCGTATCGAGGTTTTTTTTCTTCATTAGACAAACAACTGGTAAGCCTGCCCATCCACCCAAAAGAGCCGCCACGCTGACACGCATAACCTCTGTCCGGGGGCGGTGGAGGTCACACAGAAAATGTATACATGCTCCGAAGGTCCGTTAATAGAAATCCTTTTAAAAATTCAACAGAAGTGTGGTTAATTGCAGTACTCAGCCACTTGGTCATTTAAAATTACAACCGAAGTTGACTGTTAGCTAATTTTCGTGATGTTCCCAGCGTATCGGGCCCTCTGAGTGAATTCTGGGAGTTTATCGTTCGGGAGATTTGGGTGAGAAACGCTCCACGCAACTGGCGTGCGATAATAAATTCAAAAATTGAAAATTAACCACTTGCAAGGATACGAATGAGGGTGGTGGTGGGAGGACATGCAGATTGATTGGAATGTGGGTGTGCTGCTTTCGTTTTCGTTCGGGTGCCCATGGTTTCGAGGCGGGCTGTGGTTCGGGGTCGGAGGCATTGTCGTGGTGATTGTGGTTGGCTTGGAAGGGGCTTCCTTACACAAAGGAAGGTATTGTGTCCCAATGAATTTAAATGGGAGTTTTAAGAGTTAGAAATTGTTTTTTATCTTAGAGTTGTGTTGTCTGTGAGGATTTTGAACGTTTCTTTTAACGACGAGTGGAGTCCTTGCTCCAGTTTTGAGAACAGAATGGAGACCTGCCCTTTACCATGTATGCTGATGCTTCTTCTAAATTTTAATCGGAAGCTGCTATTTAGATCTTATAAAGACGCCAAATCAATCAACTTCACTTAATCGGAAACTGCTGTTTCGAACTTATAAAGACGCCATATCAATGATCTTCACTTCACCAACTTACAAATTTAGTTTATGAAAAATTGTTATACATAGTGAACTCTCCATAATTCGACATCCACAATTCGAAAACCTCTGTAAATGGAAGAATTCTTATAGTCCCATTAAAAAAACCTCTGTAAATCGAAGAAAATCAATTTGAATTCACTATTGCATAAAACAATATTAAAACTCCTCTAATTCAATATTGAAGGAAGGCTTTTATACCTCTACAGTACTTTTTGTGATTCGAAGTTTTTCTCTGGTCCGATGAAATTCGAATTATAGAGTTCACTGTATTTTGTTCCCCGTCATTCAACAAATCCTTACTGCATTTTATCTTTCTGAATTACTAATTTAAATTGTCGCTGTTATTTGAAGTTTGATAAAATATGTAGGTCACAGGATCTAACCAAAAAGTTTCGTGTTTTCATCAGGTGCTCCCGCTTTAGCTTATGGTCTGTCATAATTTGATCCATGCTAATTTCCAACTAACGTTTCCGAAACTATCTAACTCATGCAATTGTTCATTTAAATAACTCTAACGCCCAGTTTCACAGTGAGAGTTTAAACTAATCTTTTGGTTTAAACTTTCGTTTAAAAATTTTTCGGTTTCACAGTACCCGCAACGAATCACCGAATTTTAAACGAGAGAAAAACTTAAACCGAAGTTTAAACGGGAGAGTTCTGTCGTTTACTTAAATGTCTAGATAGTCTCCACTTTCGTTTAAACGGGTACTGTGAAACCGAAAATCCGAGACAGCCACTTTGAACGTCAATATTCAAGTATATTTATTATATTATATTATTATTTTTAATAGTAAAGCTAGAATACACTTTGCATTGGGGTGGCGTAACAGCAACAGAAGTACTCCAGGAGGATTGCCAGTCAATCGCTGGAGGTGGGGCTGTGAAAAATGTTTGCGATGTTTTTTACCGCGAGCTGGATTCGAACCCGGGTACTCTCGCTCAACAGTCCGACGCACTAACCGATCGCGCCAACGGCGCCCAGCCGTAATACATGGAAACGTTTAATTTAGTGCATTTTATTGCATTTTCAAAAAGAAACTTGTATTTGGCCCACCCTGTACTCAGCCAGAATTTAAACTGCAGAAGTAACTGCTCGACAATAGACTTCAATTCATGTTCCCCATTTGGCTCAGAAGCATCTAAAAGCGGATCGGCGACCATCGTTTGCTACCATTCTCGCCTTTTGGACCGCAGTCTTGGGGGTAAATATCTATGACCTGCTTGGCTTGTGTCACCTGGTACCCGTTCATGCCTTACATCTCAATCGACCGTTCATGGTGTCTGGAGCACAGTTCAGAAACAATTACCGGAAGTAGTCCTCACATACTCAGGAATGGAAAAAGAAAATTTTATTTAATTAAAATAATTTAAAACAGAGAAAACAGAGACAAAACGCCTTCAATGCAACGAAGTTTTATTGAACTTCACTCTAAATTCAAACCGATGATCAGAAATTTGTAAACATTCTCTGAAGCCTGGCAAGCCTGCACTTCCGAGCAATTCTGCTAAACAAAACTCTTTACTCGTGCTTGCATAACAGGTTTTCGTTGTTTCCCTATTCTCGTTTACCTTTTCGCACCTCGTCCAATTCGACGGAAAAGCGTGCTTCTCACTCGACCGCTGAGACAGATACCTACTCAGTCTAGTGTCATTCAACTCTCGCGGTATCCAAGCCACCGAATCCGAATCCGAGTAGTGTGCTGAAGCGAAGCTTTAGATTCTCCTTCTCTCTCCCTCTCTTTCGCTTGCGTTCACAATGTGTCAGATACTCGTTTAGATTTTGTATCTGCGGCCGGCTTCTCAGTCTGCTTCGCACCGGTGCTTGTGTTCTGCTTACGTTTTGTTTACGTTGCGAGGAGTAAAAGAAACGTCGAGAGAAGTCGAGAAACAGAAAAAAACCAAGAAAAAAAATGGGACCTCAGCGCTTCCTGCTCGCGATCGCGTTCATCTCGCTGCATCTCGTCCCGGCGCCAGTGTCGGGCTCTTGCCTCGGGTGCGTTGATTTGGACGAAATCACGTTCGACAAGCTAATCTCACGGTATCCGTACGCGTTGGTCAAGTTCGACATCGCGTTCCCCTACGGCGAAAAGCATGAGGCCTTTGGGCAATTTGCGCTGAAGGCACACCAAGTCACCAATGACCTCCTGATCGGCCTCGTGGGCGTAAAGGACTACGGCGAAAATGAGAATAGCCAGCTGGCGGCTCGGTTTAACGCCGACGCTAAACGGTTCCCGTCGATTTTGCTCTTCCGCGGCCACAAACTCACGGATTACGTGCGCTTCCCGGCTGACGCCGACCTGACCGTGGATAATTTGAAGAAGTTCGTGACGGAGAACTCGGATCTGTACATCGGCATGGATGGGTGCCTGAAGGAGTTCAGTGCGCTGGTTGCGGGATTCGCTAAGGAGGGCGAAACGAAGCAGCGTGAGCTATTGGGCCGGGCCACTGAGGAGCTGGCTAAGTTGACGGACGAGGTGAAGATGGCGAGCGGGAAGGTGTATGTCGCGTACATGAGGAAGGTCTTGGAGAAGGGCGCTCCTTTCGTACAGGAGGAGAGTGCTCGGTTGAAGAAGCTAACGACGGGAAAAATCAGCGCAAGCAAGCTGGCAGAGTTGTCACGAAAGCTGAACATTTTGCAGTCTTTCAAGAGCAAGACCAGCTGGAAAATTGTAGGCGCGGATGCAAAAACAGAATTGTAGAGGTGCCGCCAGAGCGGTTGTTGAATAAATTTTTAGTTTTTTTGTGTTTAATGGTTGTGTTTTTATTTTAGTTGAGTACTGTTTTATCTGTTAAACGCTAGGTAAGAAGGAACGAAGCGTGCTTGTGAATTCAGTTGGGTTCTGTACAGATTTTGAAATTGCCTTGGGAAGTTTTGAAATGCTCGACTTTACTTTACGTCCAATCCCGAAAAAATGGACTGTAAAATGACCCGCAGAACATGAAAAAAAAAAAAGTAATTATGTTATGTAGAAATTGGTATTTTTCGAGTTTCGAGTTGCTTAACTTGAAACATATTTATTTCCTCACAATATTATTTTTTTTCGTGTTAAGAAGATCACTTTACACTAAAGAAAAAATTGGTGTATTGTTGCAGAGAAATTAGAATCGTTCATCAAGAATAAATTGCGATCGATTGGCCTTGATATGCAGCTCTTTGCACACGGCCACTGTCTGCGTAAAGTGTTGGATTTTTCAACATCATCGTTGACGTCTAAAGGCTGCTAGAATTTGCAAATTTTGACAATCAAAACGTGTGATTATAAAACTCTAAAACACCACCGATTGGAACCGAAAATGGAAAAAGATTTTTCGTTTGCAATCATCGGGAAGTGATCCAACGATCTGCAGAGAATATTTTTTGCACGCTATTTTTAGCTTATTTATTTTTCTACATGATATTTACATTTGCTCCAAAACCAACATTGCGTAGTAAATTTTTTCTAGTCTTCTCGTAGCAAGAACGGGAGCCTCTTGAGTGCTGGCGTCCATAAAAATGAATTACAGAATAAATATAAAGCAAAATGTTTACGTTTGCTTTTAGAGTCTAGTATTGTAGCGTCTGCAAGTTTTTTTTTAAAGCAGCCACTGTGGGCTGTCTGGTTTTGGCATCCCTGCTAAACTGGTCCGACTTTACAGGATTACCATGGAGACCATAAAGCTCGCTGCTCCATGAGGGTCGGGAGTGACCTTACCAACACCTTTTATGCCTTGGAAGATAGGTCTAGTGGTCAACGAAGGAAAGACAAAGTACATGTTGTCATCAAGGAAGGACACCCAACACCGACGCCTTGGACAAAGCGTCAATATTGACAGGTATAGCTTCGAGGTAGTCAGGGACTTTGTCTACCTGGGCTCCGCGGTTAACTCAGGAAACGACACCACCTTGGAGATCAAGTGAAGAGTGACTCTTGCCAATCGCTGTTTCTTTGGGCTGAGAAGGCAATTGAGCAGTAAAGCACTCTTTCGGACAACCAACATTAACATATTATTCGGATAGCTAACATTATATAAAACCCTGATATTCCCAGTCGTCCTCTATGGCGCAGAGGCTTGGACATTATCAAAAAATTATGAGGACCTGCTTGGTTGTTTCGAGAGAAAGATCCTTCGCGTGATCTTCGGACCTGTCTGCGTAGATGGCGAGTGGAGAAGGAGATTCAACCATAAACCTTACGGGCTGTACAGCGACATGAACCTGTCCAGAAGAGCCAAAATCCAACGGCTTAAACGGCTGGACCATGTAGAGCGGATGGACACCAATGCTCCGGTCTGGAGAGTCTTCGAATTTACCACCAGGGGGAATCGCGGCAGGGGAAGACCCCACCTCAGGCGGCGCACCCAACCAACTTGGTGTGCGAAACTGGAAACAGCTAGCAAACAATCGGGCCAGTTGGAGAGGCATGTTGGTTGAGGCCCAGGTCCACCCCGGGCTGTGGCGCCACCTAAGTAAGTAAGTATGACTTAGCGTAACACTCCTTTTATGCTATTTACATTTTGGGAAGATGAAGAGGATAGCCAAACGTTCTGCGGCTTAGAAAATAAGGCAGTATTCAACATTAGCCGCATATTCCACCATACCCGAAGTTACTCTAATATTTGCGTTATAAACATAAACATTAATCTTAGAAATGGAAAATATGTGGCGAAAAATTAGAATTGAAATTACCTATACAAATAATTGCTCAAAGTCTTCGAATGTTATATTTTAGGCAAACCTATTAATGTGGATCATTTAAGAAAAGGCTGATGTTCGTGTTCGTCTATTTGGTTCCACTGCAGACGAAAGGACCCGAGACTGTAATTTAATTCTGGATTAGATTTCTGTAGAGTTCACCAAATAAAGTCTTAAAATCAATCAGCACGAAAAATTGCAAGCTAAGCTTCCAACATTTGTGTAGCATAATATCTGTATTTTTTCCGATTAGACTTAAAGATGTGGAATCACTTTTTTCCTAGTTTTAGAGACGCAAACATGCGTCCTTTCTCAGGTCCTGGAAGGAAGGATTTTCTCAAAAACGTTAAGTTTAGAGTCAAAAAAGAATAGACGAATACCCTGGAGGCTGGGTCTAAAATATATATAGTAAGGTTGTGTAAAAAATTACTGATAGGACATCTAAGCTTAACAATGTTTTAAGACAACATTAAGAGCTGTGGAGTAAGTATATTTAAAAAAAAATTCAATGCTTTTCAAATACGCGACGAACTAACAGGGCTGCAAAAGAATAAAATCATTACGAAATGCGTTCAATGACGTCATCTTAAGAATTAAAATGGATTTGTTTCAATTCAATGACTTCAATAATGACTTTAACCTAAAAACAATAAATCACCATTCATTCTAAAGTCATGATTTAGCAATA
Source organism: Syritta pipiens (assembly GCA_905187475.1). NCBI lineage: Eukaryota > Metazoa > Arthropoda > Insecta > Diptera > Syrphidae > Syritta > Syritta pipiens. The sequence goes on from LR994571.1 coordinate 71,888,668, forward strand.
ATTTTTTGCCATCATAATTTTGAAGTCAAAACGAATGCAATCATTTTGAATGGACTCCTTTCATAGAAGTCACTCACTAATTGAAAATAATGTTGAATAAAATAAAAAGGATGTCATAATGATGAAAATGAATATTTAAGTTATTTTTGATGTCTTACAATATTACAGCTAAAGTCTTATCAATTCTGTAATTTTATTTCTGTTTTCATAATTATTGGTGGATTCATATGTAGAATGTATGATGGCAAAAAATGTAGGCGTGCTAATTACATTCTAGCTAAAGAAGAAACACTTCAATTTGTATCACACAAGTGTTCTTTGGGGTGAAGGCCCAAGACCTTCACAGAACTCAAGGACTTATAATTAAAAGGTTATGAAGTTCATCCGATGAATGTCGAAGTCCCCCAACTAGAAATAAAACCTGCGAAATTACCATCTGTGCGTAGTGTCCCATCCCCAACACCCACCCTCCACGATTGTTTTTCAGTTTTTGACCAAGACGCGCTCATTCAAGGATCATCACCACCCGTTCATAACTGACTGATGTGCACATACCCCATAACCCCACTCAGACCCATATAGTTCAGGGCCACCACCACGTAAGAATTACGAACAAATAAAATATAAAACACTTCCTCAACTAATTCCCCGTCATCGTACACTTTTGTGAGCTCTTAAATAATTAACCACCACCAATTACATTCAACTTCACTTTCTACGCCTTCGAATTGTCGTTCCGCGTAAGTCCCAAAAACTACACAAACACAGAAAAACCGCAGGACACCCCCATACTACTCACAAATTGAATGATAATTTAAACTATTTATAGGCAATTTCCGAAAGCCGTCAATGAGGGAACGCCGAGCAGCGCCGGAACGCCATTTGGCCGCAAAGAGAAATTGCGTGCCACGACCACTCCGTGCGCGGTTCATCATTTCTAAGTAAATTTTCACCAAAAATTCCCCACACAAAAAAAATGAAAGGATTTTAAAATATTAATGCGGAAAATCAAGTAATCGACGAGAGTGACCCACCCTCAAATTGGGTCAAAGTAGAAGTTTGGGTGGTCTGTCCTCGCCAAAGGACATGAAGTGGAAATTTACTATCTGCGCGGCAAAAAAACAAAAAGTACAAAAAAACTACCAAATTTCTGTGTGTCATTAAACCTTCAATTTCGAAAAATGTGTCGTTCCTTTCGCTGTTTGATTTGATTGGTAATCAAGGGGGTGAGGGTTGAGTGCGTGTCCGGCCGGTATGTTTTTTGGCCAACACATGTGTACAATTGACACACGATTGTATGCAAATGTCAAAGAATTACACTTGGCGGAGGAGGTGGATTGATTAAATTGTCGTCGTTGTCCATGCCCCTCTGTTGTGTCCTTCATCCTTAGACATTTGCAACAGAAGCCGCATGTCGTGCCAACCGTCGCAATCGCGCTCAATCCATTTTCATTTTCTGAGCCCCCTCCCTCCGCTCTCTTACTTAATAATTCATGTGTGACACACATGTCGGTGTATTAAGTTTTTTTTTTGAAAATTTCCCGGTTGCACGCAATATTTGGTCAATTTTCGGCAATCGATTTCGATGTGGCGGATACGTCTAGTAACGCCTTCTCTACAGAGGTTCTATTTTGCGTGTAGTTTGTTGTTGCCCGGACAAACGGACGGCGAATTGGTGGCTCTGCGTTGTTTTTCAAAAGGACCTTTTGATAATAGGGAAGGTACGGAGGCATTCGAAAGGGTATTGGCGCAGAACGACATATATGGCTGGTTACGGCAAATTACAGGATAACGACCTTTAATGGGTAATTCTTTGTGGCAGTGGACTCACAAAGGCCATGATTGATTGTCAAGGGCACCGAGAAATGTGCCGCTGGGAAACTAGGTGAATTTTCTCAGATGATAAATCAAACCTTGGCACTACTGAGATAAGACACACTGCGGTAAAAAGCTCGGGAATGGTTTTGAAAGTGCTTTGAAAGAGCTTTAAAGTCTGCAGAGGCTGCTTCAAAGGCATTAAGTGGGCTTATACTGAATAAAAGAGATATGTGTTGCAAAAGACTTGTCGGAGCAGTGAGAAACAGACTCAGGTAGCTAAGAACGTTTTAATAATCAACTCTCGATCATACCGAGAACAGCGAGTGGATAGCCATCTTCTTTTTTACTTGGCGCCTCACCCTATAGCGTTAGCTCCGATTTGTGGCCCCAATAAACTTATCCGGTGCAATCTTTCGCTGGGTGCTATTTGTTTTGGTAAGGGGGTTAAGGCCGTTTTACCGCTGCAGGCGCCACATACAGTAACCTTCAAAAGCTCCTTTTCTTTGTTATAAAAATTAATACAAGTGATTGAGTACTCAGGGTTTGTTTTTTATTTGCGATTTGATTATAAAATAATTTAATTTTTACAATGAGCATAGGGCAGGGTTATTTAAATGATAAAAGTCACAGAAGCCATAGAACTTTTTGTGAGTTCCATATATAGAAATTGTGGTGACTACATTATGTCATGTCATTACTACATGTCATCAATATTCTTCCGATCAAAGTCTCGAAGAAAGGCAATTTCCGAAAGTGCTCCATTGATGTTTTGCATCCACATTTAAGGTAAAACCAACAAATGCAATCTCTTAAGGCGGAAAGCCATTATTTACAAGAAATTATACGTCGCCTAGGTTCCAACTTCCACTTTTTCTTTTGCAAGACACCATTCCCTGGCCATCTTATTTGCTGTACAGCTGTTATGTCTTATATTTGGCTAGGGCATCGGCTAGCTGCTGTGCAGCTCGGGCTCTATAGAGCCCTCGCGTTTGCGAGGCTTGCCGTTGGTCTCGTAGTTTCAGTTTTTACAGGAGAGGTTACTAGCATCGCCATATTGGCCAAGTTTTAAATAAATAAAGCTTATTGCCGGCGGCCGCCGCGAGGAGGCTATGACGACACTTCCACCAGTCCGAGATAGAGACGACACGCACTCACGCACATGTTATACCCTCTTTGGAATGGCAGCTGACCGCCATCAGTTTATATTGGGATTTGCATTTAAGTACGTATGTATTTTTCATGTGTCGTCTAGTGCGATGATTCGTCGGAGTCGACTATTCTACGACCAGGAACTGTGATAATTTGCTTTTGCAACGGTGTGAATGAAATACATCCGGCCACAGCAACCTATTCTTCTATTAAGCTTGTTTGTCTAGTCTAAGTTGGGTGGTACAATAGATCTTTATGATTACAGGACTAGTGGCTCAGTGATACTTGAATTCCAATAAGAAACAAAAACGAACCTATTCCTCTTTTTCGCGTATTATTTCATCACTCACAAACTATGTATGTTCTTTTGACTTGAAAGTCTCTCTTGTTGCAGATTTCTAGCTTTTTATTTGCCAAACAAAATTTGCAACTCCCATACAATTTCTCTTTCCAAATAACCATGAATTCTTCCACCACTCGCCGGCAAAATAATCAAATTCCATCCACGTCGTTGCTCGCATCGTTTTGCTAGCAATTCACCATAAATATCACTTTCACCTAATTCAGGGTGAATATCAATTCGAAAAAGCGCAATAAAAGGCTCAATAAACGAAATCCAATCGACGTTTCGACCACTCGGCCTCAATTCCACGACAATTTGCATTCGAAAACCAAAAACCGAAACAAAAAAAACCATCTAAACAACTCCTTCATCGGAAATCCAATTTCTGGCGGTCAGTTTTGTTTCGTTTTGAGTCTCTCCAACCACCACCAAACGAGAAAAAGGATAGTAACGCATTTCAATAAATTCCCATAAAAAAAAATCCACCACCCAATTTCACAAAATGAGAAATCGCAAAAGTCCTTGGCAAGGATAAAGTGCGAGAGAAGAAGTCTCCCAAAAAAAGGGTTTTGTTTTTCGTTCGTTTTTGGATTTCAAATAGTTGGACAGTTAGAGACGGACAGACGCCCCCATGCGTTTTCAAGTGGTGGCCCATTTAATTCGATGCGGTGGGTGTGCGTAGAGAACTTCGTTTAGGCAAATTGACATCGTAAAAATGATTCCCAGTCACAGGGAGTCTTCTGAATCCATTTTCGCAATAATTTCCAATAAAATTCTAAACTTTCTCTTCGCCAGGAGCGTCATGGGCAGACGTTTATGGGCGAGCGTTTTGATTGCTTTCAAATTGACTTCGATGTTGGTGTGCTAAAAAGCCAGATAAACGAATTCGTAAATGGCCTTTGGGATTTGGATTATGATTGGATTTAGAGAACAGTCAATGAATGGAATTGGCCATTATATGGTCATGATTAATATTTGCAAACTAATGCTTCGCAGGGGTCAGAAATTTGTGGAATGAATTTAAATTGGAGGCAGTAAAGTTGAAAAATTGCGAATAAAATTGTAGTGGACCATCTAGTGGTTTCTAGTGGCTCCTTTTTAAGTCCCTCGCACTTTTGACAGAAAGGAAAGGAAGGAGTATCAGTATCATATGATGAGTCTTTTTACACTGGAACCTGGAACGACGTTGGGAAATATTGAAACTTTTTTTGGTGGGGAACCGTGAAGGACCGATGCCAAATTCCGGAAACGATTCAAGCACTTAAGGCAACTATTTACCTATATATTACATATACATATAAGTAATCTGAGAGCTACAACCCGAAACCCCCAACCAGACCTTGGAGACCTAGTGCGAACCCAGCCGCGGCAGCCACGTTGTGTTCCATAATTAATGGCAATATGTACTCTTACTAACAAAACCATACCAAAATGGTTTTGTTCATTTTATTGTATTTTTAAAAAGAAACTTGTTGTTGTCCCACTCCGTACTCAGAAAGACGACACTTACACAATACAAATTATTCTCAACTCATAATAATCAAATTGCGAAAAATAGATCACAACCTGGCCAACCAAGCCCATAGTCATAGACGACAAAGGTAGGTATTCCATTAAAAAAAAAAAATAAATAAATGTGATCTGTATCCTGGCAACATCTCAATCAATCACCAGCGCTGCAATTTCATTTACTTTAGTCATTAGGAAAATTCTCGGACCAGGTGTCTCCTATCACGGACTCCAATCTGTCGTGTTATTTATTTTTGTTTTTCGTTTTTTTCTGAAATTCTCCAGAAACAAAAAAACGAAGGATCAGCACTCCCGCATATGACATCGATTCCCACGCAGATGGGTCCGAGGTCACTGATTCCACTTCCACTCCCTTGATGACTTAACGGAGTCCTTTTTTTAGTCCTTTTCGTCTCTCAAGTCAAATTCGAAGAAATTGAAAGGGTATTTGATATTCACATCCGAAGTACTCCGCCTGTCAGCCATGTGTGCACGGAAGGACCTCATTACCACGCGAATGACGCGAATGCTCTGCATTCTCAAAGTTAATTGTATCCTCCGCACCCTGGAGTCTGAGGAAATGGATTTTTAATTGAGGAGTTTTCTGAAAAAAAAGGAAGCACTGCAACTGCTCTACTTTTGACTGTCTTCCTGTTGTTGTTAGCGCTGTCGGTCGGTGAATGGATTTGACTCCTTTGTGGTCACCTGAGATCTTCAAAATCTTTTCTTCTCGTTGTGAGGTCCGGAGAACGCACTGCGGGTGACATCGAAATGGGCAATCTTTAGATTCAAATCGGGTCTTAGTGTATTTTTATGGGTTTGTCTAATTTTATGACTCTCTTTTTAGACTGAAACTCTGAATGATTCAGTGGCTGGGTTTTTAAGTAGCCACCCAGGGATATGAGGTGAGAGGAACGTGCGGCTTTGATTTATGGAAGGAGTGTCGGACATGGGAGTTAAGCACCGACTTTTATGCACTCAAATCACAGACATGACAGTGGAGTATTGACTTCTATGTCACATCTTGAAACGCTGCAAGATCCACTCCAGGAGCTCGCCCCTGTTCCCATTTGGGTTTGAACAGATATGATTCGGGAGCTGTATTGTCTTTTTCTGCAGATCTTCCAACCCTTGCGAATTCGTAGTTTTAGTTTAAGAAATCTTTGAAGTACTAAGATAAAGTTCAAATAATTTGCCGGACATTTCTCTAACGTTTAATTTTTATTTCCGCTAACTGACTGTTTGCAATTAAATTATAATTTCAATTCAATTATTTACTTAAGAATTCTAATTTTTAAAGCCGTCCTAAATGCCTAAGATTAAAATTTCAACTTCGTTTTTAAAGTTATACATACATTGCACATAAATTATGTTAAATAATGGCTTAAAAAGTTTAAACGATTGTAGGTCCTAAACGAGAAAAGGTAGAGGTAGAAAAAACTCAGAAAGATTTATTGAGTTTAATACTTATTGAAAGTAGCTGTTAAGATTTTTGATTTGATTTGTGCGTGTGCGGATTAGGGTTAAACAAATTAACAAAAACAAAATAAACTCACAAATTCATTGTTACAGATTTTTTGACCCAATTAGTTAAAAAAAACAAGCCGGTCAAGAGCGATTTTTACTCACCCCCGAGGGTTTCGTTCTTTCGTCAACAGATTAGAACTAAGGATTTAATATTAGGTTGTCAAATGTCTCCCTTCCGCCTTTTTGTCTTTTGAATTTTCCAGTTATGGACATAGCGCTACAGAGCTCGTATCTGGCAATGCATCATTGAGTTGGGGCACTACCACTGGTCTAAAACAGCAGGTTTGAAGCCGTTTAAATAGAGTTATTTTTATGGCCTTAACACAAGACCTATTCTACAATTAGGCAGATGGTTTTTATTCGAAATGTTACGTTTGCAAATATAATAAATTATATTTTTTAATTATATATTTGCGGCGCAGGTTTTCAAAAGCATTAAGATCTGGAGACTCTGCCGGCGGATTCCGAAGCTCTGCACTTTGGAGCACGTTGTCTTTTTGTCGTTTGTTAAGATAGACCATTGAAGACATTGCGCGTTAACAAATTTTTAATTTCCCGTTGCTGACATACAGGTTCAAAACTTAAATGAAAATGTTCATGCTTGATTCTTGCTTTTAGTGTCTGTCCTGCAGCCCTGTATTTGACATTAGGAAAGATTCGAAAAAAATTAAAAACTGAATAGATCTTTCGCGTTTTTATTTTTTCGAATATTATTTTTTTTTAGAGTTATAGTCGGTTGAAGTTGTAAGTTATTATGGAGTAGGTCAACTAAGCTATGAGCCATTGGAAACTCACCAACAACCGAAAGATTTACTAGCTAAACACTAAAAACAGTCCATTTTTATGTGAGTTGAAAAATCTTATTCAACTCAATTGAAAAATCTTTGTCAACGCAATTTATACAGCATTTGAAAAATGCAGTTGTAGTCAGCTATTTGTAGGAAGCTCTGAGTTGACCTTTAAATAATTTGTACACAGTTGTACAATTGGGCGCCGTTGGCTCGATCGGTTAGTGCGTCGGACTGTTGAGCGAGAGTACCCGGGTTCGAATCCAGCTCGGGGAAAAAATAACACCACAAACATTTTTCACGGCCCCACCTCCAGCGAACGACTGACAACCTTCCTGGAGTACTTCTGTCATGAAAAGCTTTCGCAATTCGCCGTTCGGAACCGGCATTAAACAGTAGGTCCCCTCCACATGTGACAAAATTATAACGCGCACAACACAGTGGAGGCGCGAAAAAGCTAGGCTCTGGCTCTCAACGGGCTGTTACGCCGCCCCATATATACACAGTTGTACACTCTCGATAATTCTAATTTCATAGGACCAGGAAAAAAACTTCGAATTACGGAGGTTTCTTTTACAACTTACAGTTGTTGAAGAAGAAAAAAGTAAAATTGATTTCGAATTATAGAATGATTTCATGTTGTTTTGCACAAAAATAAATTCGATTCCGAGGTTGTTTTCGATTTACAAAGGTTTTTTCAAGGGACTGTGAGAATGTTTCTATTTATAGAGGTTTTTGGATTTATGGGGGTTCGAATTATCGAGAGTTTACTGTAATATCAACAAGGGATTTAATTGTGTTTCGTAGCACAGTATTATAAAAAAAACAACCACTTTAGAGTGGAAAACAAAGTAAAACAAAAAACACTTGCATTGCTTAAAGGCCTTCCTCCATCCTTTATTTCTGGTCCAAATTTTAGACTACATAAAACTTCACAAAACATATACATTTTTACAGAGTCCGTCGCCTGCCGAGTTGAATACTCGCACGGTTCGATGCGCAAAAAAAAAAAGAAAAAAATACATCGACTGCTGAGTTGTAAACTCATGCTGTTCCATATAAACTGATTTCACGAAGCATCACATCGCCAGAAATAAAATAATCATATATTCCGGAGCCTGCAACAAAATTTTTCCAATTTATAACATTCTATTTTGCTCTGTCACTCAAAGGAACATGTAAAAGGACAAACGCCGCTTGACCTTTGTTGCAACTTTGTGAAAGATTTGGAGTTGTTCAACCTCGGCAGTCTGTGTGTGGCTTGGAGTTGTTTTCTCAGGACATTGGTGAAAATGCAAGAAGATCCAACCCAGCAGGTATTGTCACTCCCCATTTTCACCAATATACTATTCTCGCTCATGTTATGCCTAAAACTAAGTCGCATTTATCCAATTTTCCGTATTCGCCTTCCAAAAAAGCAATCGCTCTGTATACGTTGCGTGGTGTGTCGTGGACACCACATAAGTTTACAACCGATTAAATTGTATCTCAATCCATAATTTGTGTCATTAACTTTCGCCGAATCCCCAAATGGCCACTTCCATTAGACTCGACCATCGATAATAACCGTCCCCAAACTTTAAGGCACTTTTGTGTATTAACTTCGGCGAATCAAAGTTCCCCTAAAAGACATACGGCGAACTCACGGCGTCTGTGCAGCACTCCAACACACCCTACCGCCAGACCACAGGGATGTGGTCAAATCCCGATTTCCCTGGACAATGTGACTTTGCCTTACAGTGCAGAGATACTAGTACAACAGCAAACAAACATTAGGCATTACCTTCCGTTAATTACGTCCGCGAACATCGGAAATTCCCCCGGACTTCCATCCCAGCTTCATAAATATTCACAGCCTGGCCACTAATCATGGCGGAAACCGCCACCATCGTCCACCGTCCATCGCGTCGAACTATTTATCCAGGCGGCAGTTGATCAAAGTTGTCAAAAAGGAAACATGACAAAAAATTATATTTCCTTTGTTAATTGGTGTACCGGGGAGGACGCGGCAGGACGTCGAACAGAAGGAGAAGGAGGAGGAGAAGACCCACCACTCGACCACTAGTATTCACTCCTCCCACAGGAGGTACTTTCAAAATCATTAAGGACTCGTGCACATGTTTAATGATGAAAATTAAATGGCAAAAGATATTGGATTGGTTTGTTTCCTTCCTTTTTTCGGGACTGTATGTGTATGTGTGTGTGTGTGAATCCGCTTCCTCAATTAATCGCCATTGCACGTAAATGGCTTTTAAATTGTGCGTTACCCGGTCATGTGTGGCCGTGATGTGTGGACTAATTTTGGGACAATTTGTTGGGTCAATTAGCAAATTGCATGCGAAGCGGGGGCGGTATTGGATGGGATGGTTGGAGGGGCGAACTGTGCCGCGGTTAGTGCGTAGAATTTGCTATAATTATTGTCATTTCGGACAAAGAGCAAATGTTGACACAAAAGTTGTGTTTTTTTTTTTTTTGTTGCTGAGTTGCATGGGCAAAGTAATAAGCAAACAGGACCTGCGGTGGGAGTGTGTGTGATTTATGGGGCTGGCTTTTTGTTTTCACTGACGAATGTGACAAAAGAGCAAACTGTTTGCTGACCGGAGTCAAGGCACCCGATCAAGGTTACGCGGCGAATGGAATCCGGTGGGGCTTTGTTTGTATAAAGCTGTGTTTCACGCAAAAGACTCAAAATACCGACTAATGGCAGTCGAAAAGTGAGCAACGCTGCAGTTGCTGGCAGATGGTACTGAATTTTTTGTCCTTGCCGCACTGACCGAATGCGATTTTTTCGGCTTGGGATTGTAATAGAATTTGTTTTGTCTAACTTGATGTTTTGTGTAACTCATACAGTCTCAAAGGGTAGATTCAAAAACAAACGTCTTCAGAGATGAGAGTTTGTATATCAATGCAGGGTACAATAGTTCCGTAACTAAACAAAGGCGACCAAAATTATTTCACCGCTTCAAAAGGTGGAAAAGTTGTTAATAAGCTATAGCTCTTTTGTGGTTCTGTGTAGAAGACGATTATGTGGCCCTAAACGACAATTGTGTTGGCCCAACATGGTTGCGCTTCGAGAACCGTTGGCGAATAGTTTCGATTTTCTCATGTTTTTTGGGTACGATGTTTGCCGTGTAGGTCGCCATACAAATTCTCATTCTTGCTGTGAACATTCTCTTTCTTTCTTATACAGGTAAACAATAATAAGAGCATCCACATGCGCTTTTTTCTCCGACGTGTTTGCACTAAAAAATCAACATAAAATGAAAAGTGTTCGTCGTCCAGTACCAAATTGAGAGAGAGTCAGATGCAATACAATTTGCGTGTTTGATACAAGTTGCGAGAGGAAGTTTTTTTGCTTTTTTTTGCAAAAAAAAAAATCGACTTATTGTTAGAAGAATTGAAAATAGACCAAGAGTCGAAAAAATATATTCGAGTTAGATAACTTTTCGACTTTATAAAATTCTTTATAACAAAATACTTATGTTTGTTAATTTTTTACTAAAATTATGCCTGAGTACCTGACCTTTGGTAATGACAACCATTTATTTTGTATGCCAATTTTTATTTAAGTTTCGGACAGAGTATTTTAAAGCATCAACTAAGTAATAGTAAAAGGTCGACAACAAAGTTAAGCAAAATTTAAATATTTTTTTCTTATATTTGAAGGGAGTTTTATTTAACCAAGTATGTGCCGTTCTTATCAATAATTTTTGGCATTTTTGGGGTGAAGCCATTATTTCATCTGTGTAGAACTGGATTTCCAAGCAAACAACTGATCCAATTGCGTTTTACAGGCTTCTATTAAATTTAAAACTACCTCGAGCTGAAGGTCTTAGCAGCCACGGCCCATTATATTAGCTTGTAATTTAAATAACCTGTTAATAGATAATAAATAAAATAAATAAATAAATTAAACTACCTCATTAAAAGAGTTTTGCAGAAATCGAAACAAATGATAATGAGGTGTAAGGTCTAGCTATATATTGGATGTATCTAAACTTCTTCTCTCTGGGTTTATTCATTTATAATTGTTTTGTAATTTAAATTATAATTTAATTACACACCACCAGTTGTTTAGAGGAAAACTCAAAATCAGAGTCGTCCGGCAGATTATTTCTACTTTATATTTCTTCTTCTAAAACTACAAATTGGCAAGACTTAGAAAACCTGCAGATAAGAATCATAAAGTTAAAGGAAAAAGTTAAAAAAGATTAAGAAAAAAACACGCCAAAATGGCGGGCTGCTCTGCATTATGTATTATTTTTGTAAATGCCGACTCGCCGATTCAGCCTTTACGTTGTGCTCGGTTTTAGGCAAAACCACGAAGTATATTTTAGTCCTCCAACAGAATGATTTCCACGTTCCAGATTTTTTCAGTCCGCACTAAACCACGTTCACGACAATCCAAGTCTCCTTTAGACTACTGATGCAACTGCACTAAATATTCTTAGCAATTGAAACCTACACTTGCATCGCAGGCAATAAATTGAAACTAAGAAGGAGTCTCTCGAGTGTATTGGTGTGAGAGCACCTGGGGGAAAATAACACAACTCCAAATTCGAAACAACCAAAAAAGAATCCAATGTCTACCCCAGTTTCAACCCCAATTGCGTACGAGTTCCCCATGTCCGTTTCGTTGGCAACCTGTTGATGGTGTTCGAAAAGTGGGGTTATACCAACGACTACGTTCCTTTCCAATCCTTTTCGGGGGGTAGAAATCCTTTCGAATACACTTGTTGAGAGAGTGTGTTGAGTATTCTGAAGCAGAGAGTAAAAGAGAACTGGTGGAGGAGTAGGTTTTTGGAGAGCGTAACTTGAAACAGGTTGCCGCAGAGATAACAACACAATCAGAAAGTGATTTGTGTTAGTGCAGCGATGACTTTTTGCTCGAATTTTTGACGTAAAGGACTTTTGTCGGTCGTTCACGAATTGGCGGCAGAATTTGATGAGGAAGAGCCTTTCCAAGTTCTTTGACTGCGACTTAAGTGTCGTTTTCATGCAATAATGGGGAGTAACTTAGATAGGAGCTCATTATTTTAGAATAAGAGCTCTTTCTTAAGTGCTAGCTTTGGCTTCAAAATTTAATCTTGTTTTGTATTTAATAGACTGAGAAGACTTGGAGACTGCTTTAGAAATATGCACGGATAGATTAAAAAAATAGAAGTGGAAGGGTATGAAAGTATTTATAGACCGACAAAATATTGCTGCAATAGTTAGGCGGTCATCAAGGTTCTGGAAACACCGACCCTTAGATCAAATATGCTAAAACAATGTCGCTAATATCTGGGTCGACGTATTGGCTAGGTCAGCAGGGGAAATGGATCTAAACAATAACCAGAAGACTTAGTTTTTCTCCATAGAAGAAGTTGGCACTGCTAGCTAGAGGAGCTATAAACAGACTGGTAGGAATCACAACAAGACGCTGCCGAAAACGCCAGAGGGTTAGGCGTCTCCTTCAACGCTTGCTGCAGAGATGAAGAAGAGGTAAACCTAATTCACCTTTTTTTTAAAACTTAGTTTTGAATTGGCTAATATGGACGTAAAATGCATTAGCAAATTCATAATGACCAATGAGGCTTAGGTCGATCTGGGGCAAATTGATGATCAGAGCAGTAGATTCGATTCTGTTTTCGCTTTATGAAATATCTTTAAAGTCAAAACCAAATTCTCTAGATTCATATAACGTTTCATGTAACCAGTTTGTGCGGAGTTCCATTTATCCGTTTACAAAATCTTTCGAGAAGAGTTTTGGTCTAGATACAGTCCCGTGGTTTTGTTGGACAGATAATTAGTTGGTCGATTCTGTAGCCTCATTTGGAGACGGCTTACAACGCGTTAGTGTCCACTTTTAAAAACAGTGTACTCTCGAAAATTCGAGCATCTATAGTTCGAAAACCTACAAACATACAAACACACAAAACCTACAAATACACAAACAACAAAAAAGCTCTGTAAATCAAAGAAAACCTATGCAATTTGTCCCTTGTCTTAATTCGAATTTACTTTTGTGCAAAACAAAATGCAAACCTCTGAAACCTTCGAATTCAAGTTTATTTGGTTTTTTTTTCAACCACCCAACCGCATTTAGTGTGCGGTGACATAAATGCCAACATTTTTTTTTAAATTAGATAACCCCTGTTATTCGAAGTTTTTCCCTGGTGCAATGAAATTCGAAATATCGAGATCTCAGTTTTTTGCTAAATTTTCTTTTAACGAATTCTTACTAGCCACTGGGCTACTTACATTCTAACTTTTTAGTTACATTCGTTTACAAAAGATGTCATATAACCGCTTCCACATTATCATAATATCGCTTAGATTCTTCAGGGAATAGATTTCCAACGAACCTTTCTGAATATCTATAGACCTACCCAGTATCGAGAACAGCTTCAAAAAAAAACATCAGTGCCCAAGGGAGTCACTATGGTTATAGCGAAATACGTGCTAAAACTGACTCATCATCATAGTGTTTTGTGCTAATTCTTTTATAGAACATTCTACCTGTTTCAGCAGTAAATTCTCGTCCCCAACTCCAGTCCAGGAATGCACTCATGAAAGCCACGTCAATTTTCCAACGTTATCGCGTCTCTAATGCGAGTATAATGCAAAGTAACCGCAATTGATCAGATACGTTTTTGCATTACCTTCACTCAATGTAATTGGATATGAAATTAGTTGCACTTCTGCAAAAAAAAAAAAAAATACCCACCAAAGTCCTCTACACGACATGCAACATGCACTGCCGTCCCTCCGTAACCGTCACCGTGAATGCCAATTGTGAAACCAACACGACCTGTAGACGCCACGTAATTATTTTATCGCGAATCCATTCTCAGACTGCCACTGGTGATTTCATTTGTTGCGGTCGCGAAAGTATTGCAATTGCAATTGCATTTACATTTGCAAGTCGCCCACGAGAACGAGGGGAGACCTTCAGTTCTCGATTTTCTTGTGACATTTCGACACACGCTGATAGATCCCTTATGTCAGTTCACTCGATTTCACTCCCAACAAATGTCAATCGCCTTCTAAATCCTCAAAGTCCAAAACCCCGACTATACCACCCCTCCCATTGCTCACATAATTCAGCAGGACTCCTAGAACTATAATAAAGTGCAGGCGAATCGTAAATGCCGAACGATTTGCATGTCCACGTCTGCCAGGAATTGTCAGTAATTGCGAGGAATTGTCAATGAAAATGGCAAAAAACAAAGTGGAGAGAAATTGAATTCTGTACTTTTGCCCTTTATCGCGAATTCCTTGATGATTGCAATTTTTTTCCCATTGTCGGGCAATTACGTTTGCCAGAGGCCTGGACATCGGCATGCAGTTGGACGAACCGAGGAAACTGAAAACTGTCGGGTATGTGAGTTTTCCGTCCTTCGTGCGCAAATTGGCGTGTCCTCCAGCCACTAGGAATTTGCAGTGATGTACAGTTACGTAGATTACTCTAGCTTTGATTTAATTTCAAATGGACGATTACGACGACCCCGTGGTCTCATTTATTGCCATTTTAGAGTAGCCTTAAGTGACAACTGTCAAAGGGAATGTGGGGTCCAAACCTGGTCCAAACTCATACCACTTAGTTTTGTTAAAAGAAGAGTTCTTCGCATTAGAAAAAAGACGGAAAAAATGCTGGGTACAACTTTAAAGTCAACGTAGATTTTTATTCTAGCCGTGATCAAACGAAATATGATTTTCTAACTTGATATATAAAGCGATTGGAAAACTTTGGGGGCGTTTTTCTCGAAAAAGGAGGTGTGTTGCGATCTCTGGGAAATTCATATGCCAGATTTCATCAAAATCGGTAACCCGGAGGTCGTGCACTATCATTGTTAGACTAAAAATGTGTATTATTAAAGGGTTCTCACAAATAAAATTTGTGTCAGTAAGTATTCTTTTATTTGTGCTCTATTAAATCTAACAAAAACGTTTGCATTATGTCTGCAAAATGTATATGTATATTTTTTTAAAGTATCAACACTTTTATTGGCCTCATTTTCAAGACTGGGTTATATTGTTTGTCCATATATAATATATAAAGGCAAAGAACAAAATTGATTGTTTTTTTTTTTTTTGCACTTAAGAAAAAACTTGTGTTTGACCCACCCTGTATTTAAAAGGAATGATCGCAATTTCTCTTGAATGTGCTTATGGGAAAAGAAATGCTGTCAGGTATAAAGGGAAAGCAAGAACAACTCAAATTTTTTATATTGGTATTCCGACTCTCTCCACTTTTTAAGGAGACATTTTTTCAGCTTTTCATCCTTGTGATTGACCTTGGTGTATTATGTGTCGTGTGATTTAAATCACAATGGGCTTAGAGACAAGCCGATTGTGAGCATAAGTACGCTCACGCAGGCGAAAATAAAAATAAAAACCTATTCTACATGCATCATATATCCATATCCTTCACAAAACAAAATCACTTAAGTATAATCTAATGTAGGAATAAGGATTGTAAACCAAGCTGAGCGGCTTGAAAAGCTCACGGCTGCACTCATTCTTGAAATAAAATAAGAACACAAATCAATTTGTATATTTAATTTTATTCACTGTTTATCTTTAAGCTTTGTAAAATCAATTTTGATCTCTATTAATAAACTAAAAGGAAAACCTCTCGAATTTGTTCTTACATTTAAATATATATCCATGTAATGTTTATGTAATTAGCAAATACAAACAAGTTACTTAAACATCACCGCATTCGTGATGTTCACAAAACTCTTATTCAATAATAATGTGTTTTTATTTGTTTTTAATTTTAATAGAAAAAATATTTGCTTAGCAATTCTTAAAAATTCCAAAGCTCGCGCACAAATACAAACATTTTAATTATTTTATTTTTGTTATTTAATTTTGTAAATGCAAAAAAAGAAATAAAAATACTAATATTTATTTGCAAATTTATTTGAATTTACATATAAAACTTGGAGGTTAAGAAAAAGTTATCTTAATATTAAAAAAAAAAAACATGTATAAAATATATTATGTGATCTTTTTGTTTTTTTGTGTATGCCTAGTACTTTTTTTTCATTTTTAAATCCAACAAAGCAAATTACAATACAAGAAAGCAAATAAAAAATATATATAAATACATTTATAAAAAAGTAACGAAAACATAAAATATAAAAAAAAATAAAACATGAATGGAATGTGTGTTAGACAAACAAGAAACAAAACAAGTAAAAAGTTATTGTAAAAACAAGTTAGTTAGTGAAGCCTTAGAAAAAAGCCCATATCTATATATCTGCCTTGACGAAATGAATCTGATTCTTTATCCACTACAAATCCAAGGAGGAGAGAGATTCACAAATTCTGTGTTCAAAAACAAAAAAAGAACGACTACCTTCCAGTGGAACATTTCTATAAACTGATGAAATCATCTGTGGAATAAAATAAAAAAATCTCTTTCGTTTTTTTTTTTTTTTTAATATCTAAGTCAAGTCTTGAATCACGATGCTAAGAGTACATCTTTACGAGGGACTATCATCTAGTGCATGAGCAAGAGATTGAGAATGGATTTTGAAAAAATGGTGTTTCATGTGCTGTTTTCTGTCTAAAGAACAACAACAGAGCACTGCAAATTTACACGTTTGTTTTTTTTTTTTTATTAAATTAATTAATTTTCTTCGCTTATAGAAAATGATTGTGTTCCACTAGGAGGGCGAAAAAAGAAGAAACAACTATCAAAAGACATTTTTTTTTATTATTTTGTTTTATACTTCGTGCTACGACACATATAAATGCTAAGATTTTTTTAATTTAGTTAATTAAATTCTTGTCCAAATGCACAAATTTTGTGATTGTTCTTAAATTTTTAGTGAAATTGAAAATTGAACACATAGTTTTTTGCTGATGTCTTTCTTTTTTTTTTAATTTAGCATTTTAAAAAATTTTCCTTTTTTTGCATTGTAGTTTATTTTAAGGCATTTAATTTTAAAATCTTAGTAAAAGTTCATAAATATTAAGATTTCTTTTTTTTATGCTATGCCATTTTAAAGTATACACTTTCTTCTCTATTTTTTATATGAACACTGGTTGACGTCCTTGTTTTTTATATATAATGAAAACGTTACATATATATATAGGTTTTTTTTATTTGTAGCACTTAAACGTTCATTTTATTTATGTAAATATAGATATTTTGAAAAGTTTTCGTACATACATATAATATTAGTGGTGGGGAGTGGTGCAAAGATTTTTTTTTTGTTTTGAACTTGATTTTATTATTTTTTTTTTAAATATTTATGTATATATATATTTTACTTCATTTTTTTATAGCTGTAATGTGTGATACTTTGAAACAGAAAAGAACAGAATATTTTTTCATCATTTTGTCTGTCCGTGTGTTGTATTGTGTGTCCTGAGTCCTCCTTTCTTCATTGAAAAACAAGTTTTTTTTTTTTTTGTTTCTTTTGTTTTTCATTTTGTATTTGTATTTATAAAATAATTAAAGGTTATTTTAATTTTAGGCTTAAAATATATATAAAACACTTTTTTCTTTTGTTTCTTTAAATTAAATAAAAAATATTTTCTTCATTTCATTTTTTGTTTTGTTTTATCGGTTCCTCACTTTAGAAAAAAAAAAATAAGAAATTAAATTTAAACTTTATATGTGTGGTGTGTATTTTAGGCATGTGGATTTATTTTATTGTGTTTGCTGTTGGATTTCAATTTTTTCGACTGTCATGTCTGGATTCATAGCTGTGGCTTCCTGTAAGTAACAAATGAAGAGAATTTATTAGATTGGAAAAAGGATAGATATTGAAAATGATATTTCAAAGTTCATGAAGAGACTCAGTGTAACTTTTAAGACTTTGAAAGTAACAATTTGTTTGTTATTTTTTATTTAGCACAACATTTATTCCCGAATGGGAACTTTAAGGGGGAATATGTATTTGTTTTTGTTTGATACCCACTTGACATCGATCATTTATCCACAAAGTTACCATTATTTGAAATACTTCTTAAAATACTCATACGCCTTTACAGCCATTTATCGTCAGTTAATCTAGACACTTTCAATAGTGCTGATGTTCGCTTTTGGAATCAAAGCTGTAGCGCACAAAACTGCAGCTCATAAGAATCTTTAAGCTTAACTGAAAGATGCGGTTCTATACGCTTTTAATTATAAGCATTAGGTTTATAAACGGCCACTGCAATTTGGCAATCATACGCGCAGTGAGCCAAAAAAACTTGGACAACCATCCCAGCTATGTTCAATTCGCAAATTAATCTACGACTCAAGGTGATTTTGGCACCATAAACTTTGTTTTTTCTGTTTTCTTTTCACAAGTATTTTTTTTTAATTATCCTACACGACTTTTTTAAAAGGTATACTCGAACCTTGTAAGACTCCTCGTAGACAGAAAATTCTGGGTCTTCTGCTGGATATGTTGTTCATTGGCCGAATTTTCTTTTTTATACGTTGTCAAATATCTCCCTTCCGCCTTTTTGGCTTTTGAATTTTCCGGTTATGTACAAAGCGCTACAGAGCTCGTATCTGGCAATACATCATTTGAAAGGTCTTGGCATAACCTACAAAACGACGCTATGCATGATTAGTTTGGATACGAGCTCTGTAGCGCTTTGTACATAGCCGGAAAATTCAAAAGACAAAAAGGCGGAAGGGAGATATTTGACAACCTTATATTAAAAGGTTCCATTATATAAGCTCTATTTTCATCGATATGAAGTTTGGGGATATCAAGAAGGGAGTGTATAATTTCTTTTAAATTGTTGAAGTTGTTTGTGACTTTAGTAAAGCTATAAAAGTTACTAAAATTGAATATTGGCTGTGAGAGGACTGTCTCAGACTTAGACTTAAGCTTTAGATTGTGAAGTAACTCTAGCTTATTTTTTTTCTATGAAGACGCAGAGGACGTAATAGAAACTAATTTATGATGCCAAAATCAGCTTGAGTCGTTGATTAGGTTTGTGATTAGTTTTAAATTATATAACAATAATTCATTTCGTTTCGATACTTTTTAAAAATAATAGCAGAAACATTGCGAATTGGTTTTTCTGTGAATGCTGTAAGTTTTTTTTTTGTCCACTGTAACAAGCGTACAAAAACGGGACTTTCTTGATGGAATAAGAATACTGTGTAATAGAATTTACTTTGAATTGAGTGTGAAATTTTTAGTAAAATGTAATTACGCTATATTAGGAGTGCGAAATTTCAAATAAAAAAATATCAGTAAGAATTTCATCTGGATTTTCCCGCTTGTGTTAAAAAAAAGCATTTGTAAAACACTTATTCGTGAATGCCAAATTTATTACAGCGTTGTTTTCTTTCTGGTGCAGTAATTAGCATACATTAGATTTTCTGCCTATAATGATGTTAAAACGTAGCTTCCGACAATTTATTCATGCGTGTTAAATGGCTGAAAATTAGCCGTAGTATATTTAGCTTAGCATTGTATTGGAAAGCCCAGCTTTGGAGGATGACTTAAAATTTACTCAACTATAAATTGCTGCTGCCGAGCAAATCACCTGCAGAAATATGCACACGTTTACTGAACCTAATCATCAACTAAATATCGAACATTTTCTTAACATTCATCTAAAAGCATTTTAATCAAATTATAAATCAACAACACTAAAATTAAGTCATTTGCTTCACATTTAAAAGTGCGAAAATTTGCTACAATAAAAAGAATTAAGCGTAAAAAAGAAAATAAATAACCCAGTGTCATGCTGATAGGAAGTCCCGAGCTGGGAACTAAAAACCAATCCATAAAAGAAGAATTTTATTTTTTCAAAATTTATTTAGTGTTTAGCTTGTCTCTAATTTCAACAGAGATTGTGTTGCTCAGACTTGAACGTATGTGGTTGAAGATTTTTAATTTTCCATCACATTCTTTTGTGTGTTAAGCATAATTGATTCAGCATAGAATAAGTTAACTAAGCTTAAGAGATAAAACAACAGCGTATAATCAACGAAAAGAGACGATATAGCAGCAGTAAAATTTGTAACTTTGACATACCGCTTTTCAACCCATTTCGAGGTCCGCTGATTTATTAAAATTAACATGAAAATTAATATATTCTTAATTAGCTCACAAAATTATTTTTAGAAAAAAACAAAATAAACAGCAAAATGCTATTTCCCTTTGTCCCAGAGATATGAAATGAAAAGATTCGCCTGAGAAGTGAGAGTGTCACAGGACATCTCGTTGTTGTGGGAATGAATATGAATCTCAATCAAGTCGTCGGACATGATATGCGTGAAATTTTTATGAATAATGAATCTAACAGCAACTTAACGTGGTCAACTCAGATCACGGCATTGCAGAAGAACCACAAACGAATGAGCTTTCAAAACTTTCCACACTTTTGAACAACTCTTTCGAACTGGAGCGCATGTTAAATGAGAATAAAAAAAATTAAAACAAACCTGAATTGCCTCTGCCAACGCCTTATCATGATCGATCGGATCGCCATCGGATTGGATTGTAATCTTTTGTTCTACTCTTGTTTCGACAATTCCATCTCGTTCGGTTTTATACTGAAAAGGATTTCAAAAGAATTAAATATCATTTTAGAAAAGCAAAATAAAAATTATAAATCTCACAGTTATAGTTTCAACAGTTCTCGTTTTGCTGCTAACAGTTTGTGAGGATACAATTTCTCCGTGTCCCGAAAAAACAGGAGTCTCTTCACCCAAAATCACGCGGGTTTGTTCTACATGTGGCCCAGTAACGTTTGGAGATTGCTATAAAAGACATTAAATACTCGTTAACTCTGTTCTAAACGCTGTTTGACAAGTAGAGAAAAATAATAAACACTCCAATGAATGATTTTCCAAATGATAAATGATTGTGAATTTCCAAAGAATGTTCTTGAAACTAAGCGACTTTTGTAAATGCATAACTAAATACAACAACGAACAGATGCGTTTTTTTAAATGTATACTACGAGTATCATACTTATTTCTCTTATAATTTTTTTGCATTCTAATACAAACCTTATACACGGTTGTTGTTTTAACAACAGAGCCATCATAGGGCCCATCAATTGGGGTACCTGAATCTCCAGAGCTTGTCGATGAAATACTGTCTCTTCTTTGAAACTAAAAATTTTGCAAAAATTGTTTTTTTTTTCATGGTTTGTTACAAAATAAACAACAACAACAACAAAATTTATAGCATTCACAAAATTGCATGCGCAGCTTTTTTCTTTTTACTTTTTTTTCTATAACTTTTTCTTCTTTTTTAAACAGCAAAGCAAATAAAATTAACTGACAACAGAGCATGCTCTTCTGTGTTTAACAAATCAAAATCAGAAAAAGCTCAAAAAAAGGAAACTAATCCCTTTTATAAGGTTAGTCTTACCTGATCTCCGCTAGTGACTGTCGCAGTAGTCTTTACTTCCTGTGTAACGACTCTTTGCTCTTGTTTAGTTGGATCATGAGTGCGGGTAGTGGCAACTGTTTTTTCTTCTAGTTGTTCGGTTTTAGCTTTCTTACCCAGATCTTCATGGGTGGTGGCAGTTCGTGTTGTAACAGCGGTAGCTGTTACATATGCACCGGTTAAATCATCTCGTGGAGCATCGGCCTATACGGTTTTAGGTGTTTGGTTTTGTGTTAATTAAAGAAATACACGAGTTTCTTTTTTTTGTTTTGTTTGTTTAATGCAAACGAATATAGGAATATATACTAAGCGATAACAACATCGAATAGGAAAAGAAGAGATAGCTTAGAAGACAAAAGGAAAGTGAAATACTAGGATGTAGATAAAAAAAAAGGAAAAGACAAAAACAACCCTCCCTCCACCGATATTGAAAGAAATATGAAAGAATCCGATGTAAAAAGAGCGTAAGAGGAGAAAATACTGCAGATTAGGATAAGCAATAAGTCAAATTAGCTAGGCATTTATATACATAACGCTTTTCTTTGAGATTAAGAGAGTTTAAAGAATTTTTGTACAAGGAGACATGTGTTCCGGTCTTGTATTTAGGAGGCCATAAGATTCTGAATTTTAATTATTAAACGATCTGAGCGAGATGCAACTCTTCCGTGGTTTACAATTCGTTTGGTTAAGCAACAATTTGTCGGTGTATCTCTTCGGTATTTTAAAGTTTGCAATTTCGATATTAGCAAGAACGTTGCAGCTTTATTAGTTACTACAAAATACCGGGTTTGCACTTCGAACATGGACGGAGAAGACGGTATCAAAGAAGCTCATATTTCCATTCATTCGACATGTTTTGGGTTTTACTTCATTTAGCCTTGTGTGTTACATACATACATTGGGTGGAGTTAAAGTCGATCGAGGATAGGAGCCTAGCTTTTCGCGCCTCCACTGTTTTGTGCGTGATATATTTTGACAGATTTGGAGAGGCCCTACTGTTTTAAAGCGGGTTCGAAAGGGCGAATCGCGAAAGCTTTTCATTACAGAAGTACTCCTAAAGCCACGGCGCCCTTACCTTGTACACTGAGCGATATAATTACAAAGATAGTGCAGCAGTTGTGACAAAAAGTATGTAAGTTGATAAATTGGCCACCTGTTTAAGTTGGCTGAAAAATTTTGCACCGCCGGTGGCCAACTTATCAAGATTTTGCTGCATTTGGATGTAAATTTCATCTTAGAGCTGTACAATTACACCATACACTTCATTAAGTGCTTCACCAGTGATGAGGCGAAATAACCGCTTGAAGATATTAGCTATTCTAAGCAACAATGAGCTGAAAAAATATCATGGCCTGTAAATGTTGTTGATAGTTTTTTCAATTTGGGTGAGCAATATGGATAACAAGGGCTTGGAGACGAAGAAAAACTTAAAAATGAAAATCAATTTGTTCCCTGATGCAATATACATAGATAACGAGGGCTTGGAGACGGAGAAAAACTTAAAAACAAAAATCAATTTGCTTCCCTGATAAAGGCGAAATTAGCTATTCCAATAGAAACTCGACGATTGCAGCCAGTGTTAATAACGACTTCAACTTAGCCTTCATCCGTCCTTTGGCCGTTAGAAGCAGTTTTTTTCTCAAATATCTTTTAAAATATGAGACATGCAGTTTTGAAATTAGATGACTCTAGTTTTTGTATGTAATTAGCAGTTCTGGTAAAAAAAAATTAAATTGATCACTAGATCCGTTACAGTAAAAGAAATAAAACTACAGTCGCCTGAGTCAGATAGAGGTAACGTTTTATGATAGCCCCCCCCCCAAAAAAAAAAACAAAAATTGTCGCTGACTTTTTACCACAAAAACAGCCGCCTTAAATTTGCTGTCAATGCTAGGATTACATGTTCTGAACAATCACGAAAATGTCATCGCTAGCAATAAGAATAATTTAATTTTGATGGCTTGATGGTTTTCATACTGATTGGCAATTATTTAAGCGACAAACGTGGAGTTGCAATGAGCCGCGACTTTGGAGAAGACAGCGTTATAATCTGATGCGCTTTCGGAGACAAAGCAAAAATGCCTTTTTCTTGACATTTCACCCAAAAATTAACAATGAAACATATTTAAAAATATATTAGAGTATGCTTAACCAATTTGTGGATGAAATCGGTGGATCAAATCTTGTCTTTCAACAAAGCAATCCACTTTGCCAAAGTGGTTAAAGAGGACTTTCGGTATCCGTTTTGGATAGAGGACCATCGAGGTCCTCTACTTTAGATCTAATTGAATAGCTCAGGAGTTCAAAAACGTGATTAATTCGATGCCAAGTTGGATTTTCGAACTTACAGCCTATTCCAGAAATTGAATTCATTACTAATTTATAGTTTTACATAGTTTGTTATACATTTCTTATAAAGCAAACACATTTCCTTTGTTTTCACTTTACTTTGACTGTCTTTAATCGAATTTCGGGGTATAAATTGAATTTTTCAGTTCTCTTGACTGAAAAAATATTAATGTGCTTAAGCCACTTCTGTTCTTTAGTTAAATAAGACATTGAGCTACATTCAACAGGTTTTTACACATTACTGTACTTTAACAAATTTTATTTTCGTTATTTAAAAGAAAAAAACTTTGGTGGATGCATTAACCCTACAAATCAGTAATGAACTGTCATTACTAAATGGGAATATTATATCATTTATACTTAGCACTCAAAAAATGCATCTGGCCGTGTAATGCTCGAGCAAATCGAGACCTAAAAACAGATTCCTGTAGAAGTCTCGCAGTAAATCAATTTCCATCAATTCCTAACAAAAGTTATTTGAAGTTTTTCCCACAAAAAGATGAAAGCTCATCATCAAACTGAATTATTTTTCGTTAAGAGGGAAATAAGATAAAAAATAAATTAGATTTTTTAAAAAAGAAGTGCAACAACCAAGATCTTCTGTAAATAACGTTCTTCATCAATAAAAAATGACACATCAACGAAAGCTCCCCTACAGTCTTTTCACCCGCGGACAAAAATGCATGTCACTGTAAACTCAACGTGTACAAAAAAAAACTCTGAAACCATAAGCATAAAGAGAAACCCCAAATTTGCTGCCACCAATAGTTACTCATACTTTCCTTTAGGTGCATAACACATTCACTTTCCGAAGACACTCGAAGTGAACATCGTCACTAAATGTCTTGAGTGGTTAGTAGTTAGCATGTGCAACAAATCAAAACTTCCACGTCCATCTTGTTAGTTAAATATATATAAATATCGAAAGCAATTGCTAAGCAGAGTGATGATGATGTATGATTTTAAAAGAAAAATGAATCATGATTGCCAAGAAGCAAATGAAAAGAAAAAAAAGATTAGCAGCATAACAACATTCAGCCCGAAACAGGAGGCAATAAAAGCTCTAAGAACAGATATCACTAGCTGTCTTCTAAAGCCAGGATGCGTCAACCTCTAGATTATTTCATTCACGAAGAAAATATGAAACAACAAATGAAATATCCTTCACCACGGTTTTTTTTTTAAGGAGTATACAATTTTCGCCGCCAAAAATGTTCGCTAACCTTGTGTTCCTGTGTGGAGAATGTAACCTCGCCGGTACCTAAATTCCTCACTTCCTCTTCGACATTGTGCGTTACACCGTCCTCGTTCTTTGTGAGGACTTGTTTTGTGGTTGTCTTCACAACAGTTGGTGTGCTAACGTATTTTCCAAGTTTTCCACCAGCCTTTGGTGTTCCCGATTGCATGTCTTTGATATTCTCCGATTCATACTGCTTCGTCATGTCGTCCTCACTGCTGGCCTCTGAGTCGCGACGTAGGGCGTTCTTGCCCATGTGTTTGATGCCATCGAAGAATTGCTCACGAGTGATTGGTACCGTGTCGGTTGTGGTTATGACTTCGACGTCCTTGCCAAAGTGGCTGGGATCGATTTGGGCATAGTTTAGGATTAGTTTGCCTGTCACTGGATCTCGGACAGCGGTTTCGGGGTCAATGTCGCCGGTGGTTGGATCGATGTGACCGTATTCGCTCTTGATGCGACCCGTAACTGGGTCGATCTCACCGGTCAGGGTCATCCTTTGGGTGACGGTGGTTCGGGCTCCAGCGATGCGTGGGTCATTTGGATCAACCTGAATAATTTCACCAGTTATTGGATCAATCATATTATAAACAGAAACTGTTCTACTGGAGTATTTCAAAATACGTCCCGTTTTAGGATCAATTTCGCATGCTAGTGGGTCTATCTCTTCTGGACGGCCGCGCTCGTCGGTCTTCGAGATCAGGAAGATCTTCACGAGAATGATCTTGCCTGTTTTCGGATCAACGCGACCGATCTTAGTGTAAACTTCACCGCTATCAGGGTCAACTTGAGTGGTCGCGTAGAGTGGCTCGCCGGTCTGGGAATCCACATCGCCAGTGGCGGCGTAGATTTTACTAGTGCCGGGTTCGATTTTGATCGTATTCGGATCCAGTTTGATTTGCTGTTTGATTTCGTTCGCCTTCGGATCCAAATAGCCGTAGATTGTGATGACGTAGCCGGTGATAGGGTCAACGCTGCTTGAGACGTATTGCAATTCTTTAGTGTTCGGGTCTTTAGCGCCGGTCGGAACCCAGATTTGGTTGGTCTTGGGATCGATGATGATGTCTTTGTCGTCGCGCGACTCGTGAACAGGCGCTTGGGTCTTGGGATCGATACGGTGCTGAACGATGCGCAGGGATAGGATGCGAGCGTAGTCCTTCTCGGACTTGTTGGTCTTCGGGTTGATCTGGTTCTTGAGGACGATCTGACCAGTGGCTGGATCGATTTTCACGTCCTTAACGGTCGACTTTCCAGTCTTGGGGTCGAGGGATGTGATCGTGTGTTTCACAAGATCAATTTGACCGTATTTGGTGTCAATCTTTCCGGCCTTGGGGTCGAATTGACCGACCGAAGACTCGACCTGAGCCGTTTTGGGATCGATGACGCCCTTCTTTGAGTCATACTTACCAGCGAGGGATGTCACCTCGACAATTGGATCGATTTGGCGACCAACCTCAATGAGGCGACCCATGTTGGGATCGGATTTGCCAGTCTTCGGGTCCACAACACCGACGAGGGTGATTTGACCGGTGGCTGGATCGACTGACACACTCTTGGAGGTGACGACTTTTTTGGTCTTTGGATCTACGGTCTTGATTTCACCCGTCTTCGGGTTAATCTCGCCGTACTTCGTGTCCAAGATTCCGGTTTCTGTGTTCAAGACTCCCAAGGACCGTTCAACTTCGCCATTGGTGGTGTCAACCTTCTTTGTAACGGGGTCGATGCGACTGGTAATGACAGTAAGCTCAACAACTGGATTGTCTTGTGGAGTGACACAAATGATTTGTCCCAAAGAATCATCCAGGCGACCAGTTTTCGGGTCTGCAACACCGCTGACCAGGTGCAGATTGCCGGTCTTCGGATCTATTTCACCCTGGAACACTTCCTTTTTGCCGGTCTTTGTGTTCAGCGCTTCCAGAGTTGCCTTTTTGGGATCTATGAGTCCGTATTTCGATTCTATGCGTCCCGTTTCTGGGTCTAAGATTCCTGTGGAGTGCTCGATTTGGCCATTCTCAGCATCAATTCTCTTGCTGGCCGGGTCAATCTTGGAAGTTATCACCATGATCTTAACGCGCTTCTTCTTTGGCTTGGCTGCGCCTCCCACGGGAATGCCGGCAACGACCTTTGGTTTCGATGCACCGTCCAAGCCCGTGTATCCAGGCTCCTTATTATATCGCTCTGCATTCAAGAAGGCAGACGTCGGGTCACTAAGTGGCTTATATGTTCCGGGAGCTCCGGACGTGTAGCCAGCCTTTCCTTCGCTCGGCGAGTAAGATCTACCCTGAGCATCGACCAACGGAGCAACATTCTCGGCCACTCCCGCTGCACCTATCAACTTCTGCTTTGTTCCGGGCGACAAATTGCCTTCCTTCAGCAGTTTCTCTTTTGTCTTCGGCGACAACTGTCCCTTGTTCAGCTTGTCACGGGTTCTTGGCGACAACTCACCCTTCTTCACCTTTTGGGCGTGTTCCTTGAGCTTGTCTTCATTACCCGGGGCGTAGTTGAAGGCCAGACCAACCTTCTTTTGCTGTGCTCCTGGTGACAGCTGCTCACTACCGTCGGGACCCTTGTTCGAGTTTGGATCTTGATCGTAGCGGAACCCGCCAGGGATGTATGACTTCCTTGTTGGACTTGTGCCAGCATCGTCCTCTGAATACTCATACGGACGTGTGTAGCCAGCTTGACCCTTATCTTTGTTTGCGCTGTCTGAAGCGCCAACAACAACACCCACAGCAACCTTTTCTTTACCCGTTTTCGGGTCCTTTGTGGGTGAAGGAGACTTTTCTTTCTGATCCTTCGACGCCTTGTCCTTCGGTGATTTGCGACCCGAAGAGAAAAGACCACCGCCCTAAACAATTTCGAAAATAAAAAAAAAACAAACAAAATAAAACATAAGAAACAAAAAACAAACATAAAATCGTACGTAATATCTAGAAATACTTTAACTTAAGAATAAGAAACTAGGCCAATAACTCTCGACGACGACGCGCAACCAGACAGATATCCTTTTCTTGCTTCGCTAGATCCCTGGCAAGGGAGGGGACACCTCGTTGGATGATGGGGATTCTACTTATCACTACGGGGTGCTAAACTCTACTTCTCTACTTACCCGTCCTTTTCCTGACTTGTCCGAGCGGTTGGAGTCATTCAAGTCATCGGTACCTAAAACAAATGAATCTGATCTTTAGATCGATCACTCTCGAGGATGTAATTCGAGACTCTCACCATTGACGCCTTCAGCAGGAATCTTTCCACTCTTCTTATCCTTTTCCTCCTTGGCCTTCTTGTCCTTCTTATCCTTCTCAGAGTCTCCGACAGGAACCTAAGTGAAACAAAAAACAAACACACAAAATGTAGTTTTCGAATGCCATAGCAAGGATCTCCTTCAAAACATTTAAAACATAAGCTAAAAGGTTTATATCGAGAGAAAGAGAGAGAGAAAAAAAGTAAACAAAAAGCACGCATGCTACAAATAAATTTAAGAAAACAAAAAAACAGAAAAACGAACTTTAGTTACCATGGAGAGAAACTATACGACTGGATTTGAGTGAGTTACTTCTTAGTTCAAAAATTAATTTAATTTTTTTCGGGTTTTTGTTTTTTTCTTTTGGTTACACATACATGGATTAGATCTAAAGTGTAGGTGGTGTGTTAGTATTTTTTTTTCTGCCAATCAGTGTTTTCTTATTGATCACACAAATCACAGCGACGTAAAATTAAAAAAAAAAGGAAAATGGAAAATGATAAAAGTTTGTACATATAAAAGCAATATATTCACGAAAAAAATACATTTATCTATTCGTAAAGAAAATACACGAAATGAAGGAAATCAAATTAATCAAATCAATTGGGTTGGTTTTAAAATGGCTCGCTCGAAAACAAAACTCGTTCTTTTCCAGGATACATAAAATTCAGGAACAGGAAATAGATATCTTAGTTTAGGAGATATAGTACTGTAAGAAACAGAGCATGCCGACAGAAAACTTTGCTAGATACTTAATGTCTTGGAACGCATTTGCGAACATTGCCTTCTAAGCCTGTAAAAGAATGCTTGGATTAAAGTGTGTTCTGCAGACAAAAGCGACGCACTAGATCTAATCGTCCATAGTAAGACTACTACGGAGTACTGGTATATTTTCTGGTGTGCATTGGGGCTTTAAGAACAACAGCAGCTTCGTCACTAAATCTGATCATGAATCGATTGCCAATTGATCTTTTTGTAAAGAGTGTTGTCTTCAAGTCGGTCCTGAAATACAAAGAAGCCTAAAGTTTCAGGCACAGACTCAGGGCACGATAACGCTTGCGATATTAGTAACATTTAGATATAAGGGAGTCATCACCATCGTTGGCGTAACCGCTCACGGAGCGCCAGAGCCCAGCTTTTCATACCTCCATAACGCAGTGGCATTGTAATTTAACACACGTGAAGGGACCTAAAGTTTATTGCCGGTTCCGAACGGTGACTTGCGGAAGCTTTTCCCTGACAGAAGTACTCCAGGAGGATCGTCTCTCGTTCACTGGAGGTGCAAATTGTTTGTAGTGTTTTTCCCCGAGCTATATTCGAACGCGGGTACGCACGCTTAGCAGTCGGAGGCACTAACGATTAAGGCACGGCGCCCATAAGAGGACTAATTATCTCAAGCCCACGATCTTAAATGAGGTTTCTTGATGATCACTTCAGAAAGAAAGCAATGGCGCCCATATGATCCACTGCATCAAAGTTTACATATACGGTTCAAGATGAACGAGTAGACGCAAGTGTCTTTAATGGAACTCACAACCTGGGCAGAAGTTATAAAATTTCGGACAAATGCAGTATATTTCAGGCTCAATTGTCAGCCATTCAAAAAAACGACGATTTGTAGCCTGTTAAAAAGTTTAAACACGGGTCAATGCTTACTGGGCTTGGTCTGACTTTGTCACTCATTTGCAGAAACTGCGGGCGAAACACTGAAGCATGTGCTTTGCACTTGTCTTGCTCTTACCGAAGCTAGATTCAAGAAACTGGGAAACTACTTCATCAAGTCGTTATGTGCAGCATCTAGCTTTAAATCAACTTAACTTGTAAGTTACGCACTTGCATCGAAATCCTTCTGTCTCAACCAGGAGTAACAGGAAATCACAAAGAAATAACTCTACGACGGTGGTTACGCTATAGACCACCAAAGATCTATGTAATCTATCCACTCTAACAGTGTGTTTTTTCCGGTCTAGATTTAAATCTGGGTACTCTCGTTTTACAATGCCATGCACTAACCATCTAGCCACGGCCCACATTACATTACATTGGGTGGCCCGTTGAGAGGCAGAGTCCAGCTTTTTCACGGCCCACATAGTAAGAAGAAAACACAATATTATACTTGACACTGTGGACTCCAAGGTGGCCAAGAAGCAGAAAGTAAAACCATTGGTATTAATAACTCAAAAATCTTGTATAGATCAACTTCTGTCATCGTACAGAAAATCCTGGCGTAAAAATCTAAACTGAGTTAATGTTTTCAAATAAATTATTTATGAAATCACAAACCTAAGGAAATAGGATGAGATTCAAGCACCGTGTTTGAGTTTGGATTAATACTTCAACTCAGTGCAATCAAATCGGTGAAAATAAGAAGACCCAAGAAACGACCATCACGTCTCGTTATAATTCAATAATGTAACCACATTTGTGGGTATGGTCGCTAGAATATCTTTCTTCTTTATTGCCTTATTTGTTTCTTTTTTTTAACTGCGGCAAAAGCGCATATTCATTCGTTTGTCATTTCAAATTTCAAAAAAAAGTATTGCTTTGCGCGAAAACCACTTACCACTTGCCACAAAAACCACACGCAAGTTAAAGGGACCTGCCGCCACAAGCTGTTTAAGTTTCATGGTTATTTCCTTATTCGTAAATTGAACTTCAATTAAAGTTTAGCAATTGGGTTTCACACTTATTTATATTACTGATTTGACACTGATTTAACCTCAATCTTATATATTAAGTAAGAAATGCGAAGGTTTTAGAGTGGTGAAAGTTTCTCTTTTAAGAGCAATGGAATATTCGCGGTAATTTAATTTGTTCATGGGGTTTTCTTAAAAGAACAAGAACGCAGGAGTATGGAGCTCTTTAGGGCAAGTAACGCAACGACAGCAATAAGTGTGTGTCTTATTGTGGCTTTTACCAAAACTTTATGTAGATTTCGTCTTGAATGATGAACGACCGAAAAAGAGAGAGATGATACTAAAAGATTTTATCAACTTCGACTACTGCGACTACTACTGTTGGGCAGATAAAGAATTATTAAGGTTACTTTTAAACCTTCAATCGTTCAATTGCAACAGTAGGACCATAGAAAAGGTTTTTAGACTTAATGAAGCAAACGATTTTGAGCTACTACGACTTTTTTGTAAATAGTTTTAAGTAGAATCATACCACCAAGACTGTTGGGACAATTAAAGTGGTATGAAGTCTGCATATTTCTAATCCCACGACATAAATAGAAACCACTACACCAAATTCACATTTCTTTTAAAATTTTAATTTTATCCTCTCTGTAAATAGTGTTAAAAGATCAAGAGGTGCTTTTTTAGGTGAAATGTAAAAATGAAATCCTTTAATCAAACTACAAGCTTTGTCTTGTTAGTAGAAGAGTAAGAAAATACTTTCGCGAAATGTAAAACTTTCGAAAATCGAAAACTCGAAGAAGAGGATAAATAAAAATTCAAAGCAATAGCAAAGCTGTTTGTCTTATTCGTCCATCATGTGAAACCTAGTTTCAATTTTTTTTTCTAAAGCGAGCGAACTAAATTCAAACGTAATTGAAAATAATTAAAAAAAATTAAAAGATTGGAGAAAAAGGATATATAAAAATAAACAAAAAACAAATATTTAAATAAAAGTGACAATTATTGTTGTTTTTTGTAATAACCTGCTCGTCGACAATATAATCGGCACCGGTCTCGTAATCGCCTTCAATTGAACTCTGCGATGAGGCCGAAGCTGTACCAGTGCTTGATTCACGCTTCAACTGTTCGTTGTCGTTGTCGTCAATTAAATATTTTGTGTGTAGTTCGCATTCACAAATAAATCAATTATTTTATCGTGTGTATTATTCCCAAAACAAAAATAAATTTTATCATTTTCATTTTGATTGTGATATACATAGTAGATAGATAACCAAAGTTGTGTTGTGTTTGTGGATTTGTGTTGAAATGTTGTTGGTTGTGAATTGTGTGTGAATGATACATTGTTTTTGTTTTTTTGTGAGGTTTGCGATACAAAACAGGAAAAATACAATATGTTAGTTAATATTAGTAGTATCCACAAGTTCACAAAGAATAAAATTAAAAAAAAAAATATTATAAAACAAATTTCATTATAATCATTTTTTATATGTTTAGTACAAAAACAAGGAGAATCAGTTATTTGTGGATTGTGTTTGATACACTGACGGTGGGGGGTGAAAAAAACCAATGACCAACGTACCTTTTCCTTTTTGTCCTTTTTCAGTGGGCTACGACTGCGTGGAGAGTCCAGGTCTGGAATGTGATCGGGCGGGTGAGCCATCGTGTGACGTTTTTGGGCGTCCTTCTCGCGTTCTTTTTCAGCCAAAGCTAAAGCTGGAAAATAAAAATCTGAAGAACTTGTCGCACACGATAATCACACACGGAATATTTTACCGTCCATACTCCTGCTGGTCAGGCGGCGTCCAGACAAACTTCTGTCGAACTTAGGAGCAGCACGTTCCACGGGATTCTTCCGGGTCTCGTACATTGTTCGGCCGGAGTATCGGAATTTCGATCCGAAGCGTGGGAACAACGTCGATTTAGTTGGTGGCTCTGGTGTCATCAGACGGAAGAACGTGTGGTGTTCAACGCACGACTTCCACAATTTCTTAGCAGCACGGTGATTAGCCAACTTGAAGCCAATCGTAGACTCGTATTGTTCGAATTCACCAGGACGGATTTTGATGTAGAAGTGATGACGCTTGTAGGAGATCTTCAAGATCTTCGGCCATGCAAAGCGATTGATGCGCAACCTTTAATAGAGAAGAGAACAATTGAAATGGATGATTCAATAGACATATCAAATCGGTCCTTACTTGTCACGATAGACGAGCAATCCAGATGCACATACGCCCAACATGATGTCCACGCCCTCAGAGTCTTTAGCCGGATGCAAATCCACACCGTACATAGCAAGTTTCTTTGCATTTTCCAAGTAATGCAATTCTGCTTCAGCTGGTGATTGTCCTCTGTGAAATGAAACAGAAATTAGTTCTATTTTCATGAATATGTTATCCTTCTACTTACTTATGTGACTTGTGCAAGTCCATCACCTTCTGCTCCAGCTCAACAGTCTGATTGGGTGCAATTTTGAAGTCCTTCAGGTATCCTCTGTCAGGCATTTCCTTCGGATCGTAGTCTCCCATCTCTGATTGCACAAGATAAGACCCGAGCAGAGCATGAGTGATGAATGTGCATGGCAGACGTTCTTCTAAGATGTCATTGCGAACCTATAATTGAAAGCACAACATTTAGATCCTTCCATTGCAAAGAGAATTAAAAAAAAAACTCACTTGAAGACACAATTGGTATCTGGTGATGTCCTCCTGAAGTTGAGCTGGCTCTGGGGGATAGAATTTCACAGCAAATTGTAGCACCCATGGATCAGTGCGGAAGAATTTTGCGACTGGTTTCTCTAGGTCAAGCCACACACGATCATCAGTTGGAATTTGATAAATCAATCCAAAATAATCTTTTTCGAGAATATTCAAACCGGCACAGATGGAGTTAAGCAGGTCTCGTCCTTTGGCTTTACGCTAAATAAAAAAAAAAACAACAAAACTTACTTTTTTCTTTTTCAAATTTGATCAGGTTTACATACATCAATGGTTACATCTAAGATTGAACCATCTAGTAGGGTGACACGGGCCAAAGCAGCTTTCGAAGAAACTACAACTGATTTCTTCTTCGTCGGTGTCTCTGTCTCCGTTCCAGCGGAGGGAGCCGTTTTCGTTTCCGCTGGCATTTTTTTCTTATTTAATTAAATTTGTCAACGGAGAGTAAACTATTTTCTGAAAGAAGAAAACGAAAACACAATATAGATTGCATGTAATAATAGATCTAAATTCGATTGAATTGTTGTGGTTGTGAATGAGGTTAGGGTTTTAATTAACGGCGCTATATAACGTAACGCGGTGGCAGTGAGCGAAAACGCAGGAATGCTGGGGTTTTCAATTCAATTAAATCAATTGAAAGTTTATTATGTAAGATTGTCTCGGATAAATCAAGCAGAAAGCATACACTTTGCGCCAGGTCTACTTTCGTGACCGCACTCATCTCAGTAGTTATGGGTTGACAAAAAGTCCCACCAAAAGAAAGAATTACTAAAGTAGTCACTTTTGTCTTCTTGAAACCAATTAATCGAATTAAATTTACATGTAAGCACATTCACAGGCAAACTTGGAGTGTAAAATTGGTATAGCAAGGGCGTGATATTGTAAATTTCACACTAGTGCGATGGCATAAGCGATTTTACTGTCAATTTCAATTAAATCCTATGCCATCATCGTCACTCCATCATCAAAAGCATAGCGCACACATTCTTTCACCACCCCCGTACACATTGTATCCAAATTCAATTGTAACTCTGTCATCAGGCTGAGATCATACTTCCGCAACGAGAAGGAAACGTAAAATTAATGTTCTGAAATTGATTTATACCTCGAAACATGAAGACTCTTACTCCTCGCACTTTACCCACCACGTCGTCGTTAAGGGAAGCAATTGTAACAAAGTTCTTTATCAAAGACCAACACAACATCCCTCCTCTGCATGGTAAACGGACGCTTTCAATGTGGCGCACAAAAAATTCAGTACATGAGCGACAAAGGTTCTGTTCTTATTTCTCTGTTTTTTTTTTTTTTTTAAAAGTCAGGGTCAAATAAATTTATAACTTTTCATACAGAGGGTCATTTGCTTTGGCTCTTTACTTCATCTTGTTCTCATGGGGTGAAAGAGAGAAGAGACTTATTCATCGTAGTTGATTTATGAAGAACACTTGGGTGAAATGTGCGAAGTGAATTCTACGCATTCAATGACATAATATGCTTACAAATAATAATCGGAGATTAAATGAGCGGAATGGAGGACTCAGTACATCAACAAAAACGTGAGTATAACAATAATAATTTGACTTTAAATACTTCACAGGTCGGGTGGTGGTTCGGGAGTTCTCGAAACAAAAAAGAAATCTACTTAGCAGATGTGCCAAAGGAGACGGAATGACAAATTGTGGCGGAAGGTATTCCAATTTAAGCGATGATAAAGTCTTTGGAAAACCACTCAATCGCAAATTGAAATTTAGAAAAGTTTTGGGAAGCCATTGGTAAACTCTGTCGGTCAGTTGGTCGATTAAATGGAAAACTTTTGCTGTTTCAGATGATGGATCCTTGGCAGAGAAGGGGTTTTTCAAGAAAACACAATCATACGATTAAGTTTTGGCTGGAGTGGAATAATGTCGGCACATATTGTTATTCAAAACGAACTAAGTGAAGAGGAAACGAGAACTTTAGCAATAAGTTGGGCGGATTCTCAGTCCATGTTCATGGATAATATCCAGTGCAACACTGGAGGTCCTACGAGTCCGATACAAAAAATAACAAAAACTTTCAGCAAAAACATTTCGTTTCTTGTTTCGGATAACTTTAAGTCTGCCAGAAAAAAAAAACGAGTACGCAATTAGTTGCTCCATTGAACAAAGTCAACAATTGAATGCATTTATGTAAGTTCGTCGACCCAACACCTGTGTATAAATGGAACACGATGAGCCGGCAAAAGGCAATCCATCAAAGATGAGAATATCGTTGGCCAGATGTACACACACTTTTCAGGGCATTCGTCCGGCTATGGGTTTCACAATCTAATTAAAGCGGTTCGCGTCAGCCCACACTTTTTGTGTAAAGAGGCAGACAGAAAAATGGTCTGTTGATTTGGTGAGTGGTCGTCTTCTTGGGGTTTATTCATCATTTTTTTTCCTTTAAATAGAATAATTTGATGGAAAGCTTTTTGGTTTTGGTTCTCTGGGAAAACAAATTGGGAGTCGTGCAGGTGTAAGTTGTTCGAACTTCGTGTGCGACTTTGAACTTGGTTTTTGTGAGTAATGAGCAATGGCAACGGCTATGGAAATATAATTGTGACAATTTTTCATCTATTTTAAGACGAACACACAAATATAAACGTCGAAGGTGATAAATCAGGAAGGGAATTTCAAAAAATATTTAATTTGAATGAAAGTATCATTTTTAGAACAACTTTAAAATATGTTGTGTGAATAAAAATACTTTCCCTGAAACGATCTTTTCGACAGAGGGGATTAATCGAGAATTTATTAAAGTTTTCTTCAGAGATTCTGAGGAGGCCGCGGAATTTCTTGGTATTAAGCAGCAAAATTGATGAGACAGGCGCAAGATCCGCAACAGCTGTTGGAATCATAAAACAGTGCGTAAGTTCTACCTGCTAAAGAAGCTATAAAGCGATCAGCTGACTTTGAATAAGTAAAAGAACAACCTATTCCTTCATAATTTTAGTCACACCTTTGATATGAGAATCATCTCGACCATAAATGGAAAATGTATGTTTTCAAGCTTCAGTGTGAGAGTTTCATATGGGTGTTTACTAATAATCAAAGCTTATTCTATACCGAAAGCTATCTGGACATCATTTGGACACTGATTTTGTGTTTCATTGGACTTTTTTAAATCTAGTCACCGAGCCGCAGGAAATTCTGAATGAACATCGAATCAAAACAAAAGATGTTTTTAAACAGCATTTCCAGCAGTTGCTCAGCGAGTATATGACGATTAAGTGGTAGTGGACGAAGAGAGAAGTCGTTGCCTCTCCCAGCGTTGAAGAAATCGGCACAGCTGTTAAAAAGCTGCAGAATCACAAGACCACCAGCTCGGATGGAATATCATCAGAGTTCTTAAAAGTTGGAGGCAATGCACCAGCATACACCAGATCATCTGTAAAATTGGGGAGCACGAATGCATGGCCGACGACTGGAAAACCAGATCCCAGAAAAAAAAAGACAATCAGTGCTCCTGCTAGAACTACCGAAGTATAGTTCTGCTTAATGTCGCCGCACACTCCTGCGAAGGAGAAGACATAACCGCACACTTTATGAGCTGTGCAAAGATGTGGATATAGTCCGGCAGGCAAAAATCCACGAGCTCGGTCACATCGAGCGCATGGACAGACGCTCCAGCTAAAAGGGTCTTCCAATCCGAGCCTCTTGGTTCGATGAGAAGAGGGAGACCAGAGACCACCAAGTGATCGCAGACACAAGACAGCTTGGTCTTTCGGACTGGAAGCAGCAAGCCTGGGACAGTCAACGTTGGAAGGCAACCATGGCCCAGGCACAGACCATTCAGCGTTGAATGCCGAAGAATTAAGTACTTTTTAAGAGCAACAATATAAATTTGATCGACCCTTGTTGATGTTAGTAGTGGTTTTTACTTTATTCCTTGTGAGTCATACAAGGCAAAGTCTCCGAAAAAAGAACTTTGTAATCAAGTTTTTTTTTCTGAAACTCCAGCACTCCAACCATAAGGTTGCCTATACAAAAGACTTTTGACCAAAATACATCGAATTTCGAAAGCAGGAACCTTCCATTTTATAGAAAGCATCCTTACCAAGTAAGAAACTCATCGAGAGAGGAACTAAAACCTAGAGGAGGCGTCATTTCGGTTTAACCCAAAAGCCTTTAAAGCTATGAACTCCCAAGTTCCTCAAGACGCCCCTCCACTCAAAAAACTTATCTTTTCTGTCTGTCCATAGCAACGAATTCTCGATGCAACGATGGCGATCAACCATTTAACCATCGCACATGACAGACATTAACATCGTTGCACTAACTCAACTCCCTAACACGACTCCAGTGTGAGACTCATGTTACTCTCTCTTTGTCGCAATTTGAATAGCACTGCGAATTAGCGTTACATGACACATGACAATCAGGCAATCTCGCGCTTGGCATCAGGCCTGCCCTAATGCAATTATATGCGATTCTCCTTCATAACCATTTGCGCGTGGGCATAGATGACTATGGGTATTGGTGTTTGAATCACTTACGTTGGAATTGGTTCCATTCTATGCTCATTTACTAGCGCTGTCCCATTCTGTTTGTCTACGATGTCATTGCTTGCTATAGTGCCTCGGACGACAACGATGAATCTCTTCTTCTCATAGTGACGAGTGTTTTTTTAATCGTTTTTAATCAAAATTAAATTAATCTTAATAAGGCCTGTTTGGGGAAGCAGCCTACCAGTAGACATGCCTGTCTCTTTAGTCCTCGACTCGAGACAGCAAAGTGCATGTTCGTGTTGTCAGTTTTAATTTTATATTAGCTTCGCGGATAAAGTAGATAATTTTCTGTTGGTTTTTTTGCAGCTTAGCAAGTGACAGCTGTGGTGCTGATGAGCAGTTTATGTGATGAAAATCTTTGTGGAAAAGCGTTTAAATGGGTACGTAATGTGGGTGCAGCAAATCCATCCTGACAAGGTGCCTAAGAGCACGTAAACACCTCGTAAATTAGCATAGTGACACCCAGTTTTTTGACGTGGACATTAAAACTCTTTTTTTAGTTTGTTTTAGTGGGCATGAACAGATAAAACTTTGAAGAACTGTGAACTCCTTTAAAACACAGCATAGATTCAATAAAATAACTTTGGATAGGAATGACAAGAATAATAAACAGACAGAAAATGGACGTTTAAAAAAAAAAAAAAGTGGAGACTAAAGAAGGAATTTGAGACCGAGCCTACAGAAACCACACCCAAAAACCATATTAACTCGTTCTTTTATGTCGCTTAAATAACACGACTAAGGCCACTTAACAAATTCATGCTACACGAAGAGCTCACATGACGCCTGGAGCAATAGAAACTGGATCAGAGATTTTTTTTAGGGTGTGACCACGACGTACGCTTATTCATCTTGTGACTTGTAAGTCGATTGCAAGTTCGTTTTTGATGTTGACGGCAAACTTAATGTTCAAAAGTCTTTAACGACCAAGCCTTGTTCAATCTACCTATAAAAAGGTGGCCAAAGGTCCAGTGCTTTTTTGGTTTATGGGTTCAAAAGACAAGTAAAATTCGCTTTAAAAAAATGAACTTACATCATGTGCTACAGAACCACAAAAGGTGAATTTTGCAGTAGTTTGAGGCATCGTCGAAGCACGAATTATTTCCCAACAATTAGTTACTCATTCATATAAAAAAAAAATCCTGCTACTGGGTTTAAAGCAAAATTCAATCCCACGACGGCAGCTGGATTAGCTTGGGCCTATTTCCTAAGGCCATGCAATGTGACTTTCGTTCGTGTTCGATGTTCATGGGAAGGTGGATGTAAGAAATGCATTGCGACATTTTCTAATCAGACAGTGCCGTTGAAAGCAACTTGCGATTTCTAGCTTGGGGCTGAGATATGTGAAAAAAGAAGAATTAAGAAAGTCAAAATAAGACAAGTCTCAGCTCTCTGATAATGACAAAAGTAAGAAGCCCCAAAGCAACCTGTTTCCTTTCTTTACATCCACAGAAATTCGAGGAGGCGCGATGCGGTTAGAGAGAACGGTAACTTTGAGAAACAAAAGAAAGATTGCACCTTGTTGTACATGATTAACATGACCAAGATAGGAATTTATTTCTGTTCAGTTTTCAGAGCTCTTCGGAAGATTCAGGTAATTTAAATCGAAGCCTTTGGGATCTATAATATAAATCACCTCCGTAACTGGACCATCAAACAAGACAACGAGCTCTGGAAAAATCATGAAGGTGTTAAACGCTCTAAGAAAGGTCTGAGTCTGAGTCTGAAAACGAGCCAAAAAAGCTCAAGGGTTAATCAAAGCTAGCGACATCCTATATTAGAATGTTGTCAAATTCAAGACAATAAAAAAGAGGGGCTACAGTATATCCTTTCGATTGCAATACAAGTGGTCAATGACTCCCTAATTTCTTCAATTTAGTTGATTTCTAAGAACGCTTGTCTAAACATTGGCAGATGACAGAAGATTCTTAAAAAGGGTAGTTCATAAAAAGTCTAACATAAGCCAAAGAAGTTGGAAATTGCTTTCGTCAGTTGATTTATGCCAATTTCTTAGCAGTCTTGAAATAAAAGCTATTTTAGAGTTTCCCTTTCACTTTCGCAAGTTTAGGTAAGTACATAGATAGCTTAATGTTGTCGTCTGCTAGAAGCCCAAAGCCCAAATTTAGGACAAATCAGGCCCATTGTGATGCGACATTGCCACGAGCCTCCGCGTAACCCGTTAACACCAATTGGAGATTCCTACGAAGCTGTGGAGCCATCCAATGCTGGCGTAGTTGAGATCGGACAGACTATGAAAGAAGTTTTCACTGAAATGTGTTCTCTTACAAAGCACTAACGCATTGCACGAACAAAGAAAGTGGGAAATATATTCCTCCTCATCTTCATGCAACTTCGACAAAAATCTTCAGCAGGGACTCCTAGTCTGCCTACTGCGCAGTGCTCTGAATGACACCTATCATGGCTTTAATCGCTTTAATCGCCGCAGAATATTGATTGTCCGTTTGACATCCAATGATGTCCATAATTGTTTCGTGCGAAGATATGTTGTGACAATCCGCCACCTGAGATTGTTAGTGTCAAGTGAATGGAGCCTAATGGCTAGGTCTCGCTGTAGCGATCAGGGAGGCGTTAAGAAATTTCTATGTTAATGTCACTAGATTACACCCACGCTCACTCCAGACTCAGTTTTGAAAAAAATATAGTGGTTTCGTAGTTTTCCTCTGTATTTATGAGTCTTTGTCAAAAGGCACTCTAAGGTATTTATCTTGTCTTAAACTTGATTTCGGCAATAAGCGATTCAACTCGATTCAACTATCATCATAATCATAATTTGCCCATAAATTGCCACTTTCAAGTTAAAATAATTGTGAACACTGAAGACAAATGCGTCGCGGTTGAAGTAATCTTTATTAAGAACCCAAAGCAGAACTATAAGGCGACTTTCCGATCTACGAAGTTTCAAATCCGCACGAGTTAGCCTCGGTCTACAACCCGAACACCATTTAAATGAAAAACGATCCGACATCGGTTTTAAAAACTCATTTCACGATCTTAAATATGTTTTTCTTGTTAATGGCGGCGGTGGCTACAAAAGACCGTGCTCCAGCCGACCACGTTAAGAAAAACACACTACGCACATTATCTCATCAGCGGGAGAGTTTACCGCTTAACCCTCCCCAGTGAAAGTTTCTTTTTCCGTGAAGAAAAACAGCCCGTCATAGCTCTCGACACACGCCCATCTAAGAAAAACCTGTGCTTGCGCAAAATTACTGTGTACACACTTTCCCAGCAACAGAAACATTACCCAATTATCCCGCTAACGATAACGCTATTATGGGCCTGAAAAGTGCAGTTCGCCAGGAAAGAGGCCATTACTCACGCTGCTAGCGCTGTCTGTCGATGGCGAACGGCAACAAAAAAAATATATCCGACAATGGGAAAACTGCCACAATCATCACAAGATGGCGCTGTTTAATTAACAGGCGGCTCACCGGTGATTTGGGAAAATTAAAACTTTATCTCAGCGAAAATGAGCGAAAATTAATTAATCGCTTTGCCCCCCATAAAGTGCGAGTTGTGTGTTTTGTTTATTTTTGCAAAAACAAAACAAAACGTTGCGCCTGGTCAACTCCCATTTTGGTCACAGTGTGGTGTCGTCCCGCAACGAGCAGAGTGTAGAGGAGCAATTAGCCAAGTATTCTGTTGTCATAATCAAGATGGTGAGACGTCAGGTCGGCTAATTACCGTTACGGAAGGCAGAGAGACTGGGAAGTTGACCGTGGTAATTATACCAGTGGTCTTAAATCACGCAACGTTGTGCGGTATGACTCCTGTTGCCATGGTCGTGTGTTGAGGGGTGATTCTTTTTTCAGCGCACGCACACTACGTCCGACCTAAACGATGCGTCGCCAGCGCAATGGTGACACCACTAGGGGCAATTATCCTGATAACGTGCCCATATTTTAGACGACTGGAAATTATGGCCGCTCTCTGGCTTGCGAGACACAGTGTCGAGGCGTACGCTGGCTTTCGCTTAACACTCGTGTAAACATTGAACGGCAAACTGCCCTCGCTCGCCTCGCTGACACGTTCCACAGGTTAGCAGGAAAACCTAATTGGCCTTTCTGGATTGCTACGGATGTTTGTAACTGAAGTTAAGCCAGTGGCACTGGCGACTTTGTCCGTCGACATCCCCTTTTGCGATACTCTCCCCTATTTAAGTTTCTGTTTAGCAGCCAGACAGGCGCCGCCTTATGTATGCGCCACAACATGGTGGAGATATTGGGACTTAATTGAATTTACGGAACAACCTAGAGTGAGGAAGCTATTAGACAACTTCGTGGTGTGGTTAGTCCCCACTCCCGCTGTTGGAAAGGAAGACTTACATGCGCCCGGGAGTGTGCAATGTGGACACACACAGTTTGTTTGGGGTGAAGGTTCACGTGGAAAAACATCAAGAAATTCCTTTTAGATTAATTTACTCGCGATGAGTTTTTTGGCCAGAGTTTCGATGCATCCGAGTGGATTGAAGGTGACATCACTTTTTTGGGGGGATGAATCTATGCGACAAACTGGCGACGACGTTTAACGCATGCTTGGGCCCTTGTTTCGGTTTTATTGTCGTGTTTTTTGGTGGATTTATTTCTTTTTTTTGTCTGTCGAAAGACATAGACTTTGTTAACTGAAAAAACAATGATTGAGGTTATGGTTGTGGGGCATTCTGGACGCCGAGGGATTTTCGGTCAATTTGATTTTTTTTTTTTTTTTGATGACGTAGATGACGCCGTTTTGGTTTTGACTGCCACTGAGTGACGTCGAGATTAGTGGAATGGTAACAAGGAAATCTCAATCATTTGTGGAAATGGAAAAAAGTTCAAAAATGCACAACAAACATACCATCATCATTATTGAGCACGTAATTCATTTGGGCAGATTAGGGTTAAACCATAGCGACTGCTGCCGGCTTTGGATGTTTATTAGATTCATTGCCACATTCCCAGAAGCAATCGCGAATCTGGGAGTCAGTATCTTCCTTCCTGAAGTTCTTTAGGACGACTTGCGTACGTATAATAGCCACATTAACCAATGATCTAAGATCGAATCGTCAGACTCGGCCCCAATTCAATCAGCTCTCATGGGTCAATTAGCATGGGACAGACAGTTACTGACTCCTTGATTCTGAATGAAATCCTAATCAATCTAACAGTAATTGATTGCCATTGTGCACGTTGTGCTATGCAGAGTTGTGGCCACTGCAGTCATTTGATGAATTCAGTCAGATAAGTCGCAACCAATTGACTAAATTCTTTAAATAAAAGACTTTTAGTCTTACAACTTGGGTTTCAAAATTAGTCACCAGTCACCTTGGATATTCTGACTAAACTCGTCACTAAACTCGCCAATTGGGGCTGTCGAATAGGAGCTGAGATGGACTTTAGTCCCTGAAGGATGGAAGAGAGCCAGATACCACCACCTTTCGATGGTGTAACTAACGTATGAAGGGTGGTCAGTGAACCTTAACACATTAATGTGGGATTGTTGGGAACTCAATAGCTTTCCGGTTCCGATGTACTAATGTGTACGTCAGTCATCTTTTCCATGCTTTTTAAGAAAAAGGATGAGAGACTAATAGGTCTAAAGTCACGGGGACTCACGTGGTAACGTTTGTCTGGCTTGGCAATGACGACAACTTCAACTTCCTTCCAGGAGCTTCTTCTTCTTCGTGCGGCGCTAAAGTCCGGGGTGGACCTGGGTCTCCTTTAGCAACCTCCTCCATTCAGCATGTGCCAGCTGCTTCCAGAGACGCACACCTCCTCTGCTGCAGAACTTTTCTCTCAAAAAGGCCAAGGGCTACTTCATCCGCTTTTCAAAAAGTCCATGTCTCCGCGCCATAGAACAGGATTGGGATGAGTAGGGTGTTTTTTCGAGAGAGGGCTTTATTACTCAATTGC
This sequence comes from Syritta pipiens, assembly GCA_905187475.1. Lineage (NCBI taxonomy): Eukaryota > Metazoa > Arthropoda > Insecta > Diptera > Syrphidae > Syritta > Syritta pipiens. Next base: position 71,932,782 of record LR994571.1, read on the forward strand.
CTCTTGAGCCCAAAGAAACAGCGATTGGCAAGAGTTATTATGCTTTTGATCTCGGTACTGATGTCATTCGTACATTCGTCATTCGTACTCCTTCCAGGAGCTGGTGATATAATATCAGTCAAACGTTACTCAAATTTTACAAGCGACATTTTGCCTATAGAAATATTTTAATAAATCCTAGCGATTTTGGGCCCCAATGCAATTGAAAAAAATAAGCCTGATTCAAGTGGTAACTAGCTTGCTTTGATTCATAACCTGTGTGATTAAATACGATGCTACTGGTTGAAAACTCATTTGTGATTCCCAAAAACAGTGTGCAACCAGGTGGCTGTTGATTTGAACGTTTTGTTGCCTGTTGATTTCCGTTTCTAGTTTGCGAAAATTTGCGAAAATTTGCGAACAGTCTAACCTGTTGCCCGATTTTAAACTAGAACTAGATTTTGATTGACTACAGATTGATTGCGTGAAGTCAAAGAGATTGATTGTGTGGAGTCAAATCACTGCTGAGTCCGTAACTCGTCTGTAACCCGAGTTGCGGTTACAGACAGACCCGAGTTGTGTGTATTGGGGCTTATTTCGAAGCGTTCTGAGTTCTCGATCAGAGCTACACGATTCAGTTGAGTTCTTTTGTTGCGCTTCTTTTACACAAATAACCGCTTCAAATCAAAAGTTGAGTTCCGAAGAAAAAATAAGACAAAAATTTCAAGCCGTTCGACAGTTAAAGCTAAAAAAATCAATAAAACAGCAATGTTCATTAAAAGAAATCTGTAAATGTGAAGTGACAAGCATGAAATATTGTAAGAAAGCAAATCTTTGTCATTAAATAACTTAGGATCTAACCACGGAATTCGAAATTGGCTCAATGAGCTGATTGTAGAAATTCAAAAGTGTGGCTCTTTCCCAGATCGATATTTAAACATCACAAGCGGCAAACGCAAATAGTTTACTTTAAAGCTTATTTCAATTTAATGAACCGCAAATCAAACACTTAAAAAATCAACATAATCATATTTTCAAAGAAGTCACCAGGGACTTCTGCCTAGATCCAAGAAGCACTTATCCAAAACCCCTTTGTCATCCATCACACACCTCACTGTCGCTATAGATACCGAGAAAAATAATAATAATTTAAACCAGAAAATTAATACTCACGATAAGGAATGTAAAACGAAATCCGTTCTCATAAAATAACCGTCGATGTCTGAAAAGAAATAAAAAAAAGTCAGCGTTTAGTTCGTGCCAAAAAACAGCGTCGTAGAAAAACCGCGCAAACGTCTCATTCATCAGTGAAGCATTTAGCCGGCCTGATAAGGCTCTCAAAAGCATGTGTCGAGCAGTGAGGAATTTTTATGCTTTCAAAAAGGGTTTGCCCCTACACCTACCCTTGCGAAACACTTCTCTTATCAACGTGCGATTAGATTTAGGTACTTTGGCCTTATCGGAAGCGCGAACTACTTTCTTACTCATGATTACAATATCGGCAGGCTCTCGTCATCGTTCCAACGTTCTTATGTTGTTCGCAATTTCTGTGTTCTCTCTCACCACCCCCTTTCCGGAAAACGAATTAAATTTCATCACAACAAAACGGAAATGTAGCTCATGGCATTAGCACTCATTAGTGGAATTAGACGGTCTGGAAATGTTCAGTTTCGGGAGGGAAGCCCGCGTCGGAGTCTTTCCAAAATGAAAACGCAAGTCGTGGAGTTGTTTTTTTCTTTTTTTTTTTTTCGTCGATAGCGGTGATTATGTCATCGCAGCAAACAGGGGTAGTTGTGGTGGTGTGCGTGCCTTGGCGATCGTGCTGAATTTCATTGTCGAGACCTTGAGAGATGATATTGCCTGACGGCAGTTTCGGGGAAGTGAACTGGATTAAGTGGAAAATGAACGCAGACGAATTTTGTACATTGGACGGTACTTGAACGAAATTCGTGGACAAGGGGTGAGTCTTCCGATGGACGAAAACCTACTCATTTGGGTTGCGGGAAAGAAGAAAAATCAAAGTCAGCGCTCAAGTGGATTTATAATTACAGCGTAGCTTTTGGTTTTAAGCACAAAAACGATAACAACGTGGAATGACGAGTTTCTTTCCCCGGCTAGATAATTGCAGAAAAAATTACCAGGAGTTTCCGCTTTCTACAGAGTGTTTGCAGTTGCGATGGTGTAGCCGCATTCCTCTGTTGTTGTTTTTGCTCGATGCCAAGCCAAAGGTTTTTGCGTTAATCAGATCTCTCCTCAACTGTTTTATTATCTTGTTGTGCATTCATGGAAGTATCGATGAATCGAATTTCTGTCTAGTAGGTTTTAGCTTTTCGTAGTAATAAGCTTCAAGGAGAAGATACCTTTCATGATCCACAATCAGTCAAACGTTGCTCAAATTTTGTAAGCGCAATTGTGTTGCCCACAGGAAAAATCATTCTAATAAAGATAGTAATTATAGATCGATGATTGAATGAATGAAAAATTACCTATCCTATTTCAATAAATGATAGCAGTTACGATTCGACGCCTACGTGATGTTAAGCTTCAGGTTCGGGTTTGTTAATCACCTCCTTGGGACAAATATCTCAATTCGACCATTGTTAGGGAATAGAATGTACTTATAATGCGTAAGAATGTTCTTAGAACTCGTTAATTATCGGCTAGTGAAACGCTCGAGCACATGCTTTGTACCTTGCCACCGCTAACTAAGATACGATTTAAGACGGTGTAACCACTTCATCAATTCGTTGAGTGAAGCGTCAAAGCAACTCTACCCGTTCAATACGCTAATGCAACCGAACCCTTTTGCCTTTACCAGAGGTAACAGGGTATCTGGCAAATGAATTCTTTTAATAATATGTGTATCTTTATCTATCCTTTTATCGTGAAATAAAAAAAAATAAATTAAAGAAACCTTGGGTTGGTGGATATATTATAGACCTACACAGCTCTATGTAAATGGCGACTAGCCTACACCGTAACATAACCTACATTAATTTCAAATTTGCACATTTTATGAGAACACTGAGTTGTAATAACACCAAGATTGCAGTCTATCCCCCACTGGTAGAACATTTTTGAATACAACACTTAGCCACTGCAGTTTTGGTTTAACATTATTTGCAGACAGGAATCACTTTTGATTGAATCTAAACTACAAGAGATGAGTAGGCGTTTGTATGTACATACGATTCATCATCAACACTCCTTATATCGAATCCGGTTTCTGCTGCACTAATGCAAAAATTATGCTTCCTTGCGTATCCTCCCATCAAAGACAGAACAGATTGAACTTTCACTAACACCCACTACTCTTGGCACCATATCAAGTGACGCCTGCAGTCTTCTCTGGGTTTAGCTTGTTCCTCTATGTGTTTACATTCGGAGCAGCAGCACTCCCAACGAAGTAGCAGCAGAACCATAATACGGTAGCAAATTTATTCCCGCCAAGGAGTGAAGACAAACAAAACAGACTGATAATATGACTGATTTAATATTCAAGGCACGCTCTATGAAGCTAGTTAAATCCCACTGAGTTACCTTTAAGACAATGTGACTTATAAGACTCCGAAAAACCCCTTTAAGCCGTAGCAATGTTGACCAGATTGACATTTTCTTAAAACACCTTATAAACACAAAATTGACTCTGTCTACAGGAAATTTTTCCTCTTATCGCTCAAAATTCATGACGACACTTTGTGGAAAACTTTTCCAGCACACTTGGCAACAAGAACAAATACAACGTGCTCTTTTGAAAACCATCCAACGAATACATAAGCCAATCCAAGCTACTTTATGGAAAACAAAGCACTAAACCCGAAGACAAATTGCGCAAAAACTTGTGATACTCTCCCGCACATGTGGCACACGATGAATTGAATAATAGATCCCTGGCGGTCTGTCCACGAAAAACGAACATAAACTTTGCAAAGATTTCCGAGTTTTACGAGCTCCTGGCGCCTTCCAACTACTCAACTGGTCGACCCCACTGTCGCCATGCTGCCGCTGCCACTGTCACTGACAGCAGCGCGTAAGTAAATTCGACAAGTGAGGAAAAACAAAATCGAATACATTTTCGATTAATTACTGCAGTAAAAGGGCTCTTCGGCTCCCTGCCACAGATAGACATCGCCCACCTGTTCACTACGGCACACTCCTCGTTCACTCGTAATCACGTATGCACTCCACTCCACTCCAGCACCACTGCTGCCGACGACGCCACGGGCAAGTGTCAATGATCCCTTGCGCGCTCGCTATGGCAATGTGCAGCCAGCAGTTTATTGTTTTAAAGGCAAAAACGCCATTTTAATTGAATTAACTAGGTAAGAGCTTGTGCGTAGTAATTCAATTAAAGACACACACCAAATGTGTTAAAATGAGATCAGCGACGTAGATGTTCCTAATGACAGCAGCCACCAGTTGCAGCAAATCGCGCCATTTGGAAACAGATGCTTTTGAGTTTTTTTTTTTTTCATTTTGAAAATGTGTCAGAACTCCAAATGAAATTCAACTGTACACACAAGAGAGTTTGTTTTTTTTCCAAAATTTCTACTTAAAGTCAAAACAGAACGCCGACGATGCTGTTGCCCGGCATGGAGTCCACACATATCCACACTGTATCTTGGGACTGGATTTTATGTATCTTTTTGCCGTACGTACACGTCTCGCACGAATGGTTTTATTTTCAATTTTATTCGTGTATTTGTGTATTTGTTTAACATCCAACTCTCTTTTCGTATCGAAAATAGGTTTTCATTCAAATTATGTCACAGAGCGGATCGAACGCGACACGGCTGGATTTTGTGTGTTTGTGAGTTTTAATAGAATTTCAAGTTCTTTTTTTTTTATTTTGATGTTGTTTTTGTTCTCTTTGCGTTAATTAACGATCAAAAGAAAGAGCTTTTCATGATGACATCATCATCGGAGAGTTGTTCAATGTCATGCGGGGCGTTGTATGTGTTGCTGCTGCTTTGCCTTTCAGAAATGTATTTTGTGATTGCTTTTTGAAGACGAAGGAGATTGTGGGAATGAAGAAAAGAAAAATATTAATCAGATACAATTGGAGTTTTGAGGCGAATTTCCTGAGGTGGAGGTGTAATTGGTTGGGATTTGTGACTGCGGGAGAGGATTTAAAGTTGATTAGAAATAACGATGACCAGCTGAAGCTGATGATGCACTTTTTCACCCCCCGAGAGAAGTAATCAGTTAGAAGACAGAGATTACTTTTCCATGATTGTAGCACAAATTGCTGATAGAAGAGAGAAGATTTAATTAATCTCCCGAAAAAACACCCACCGGGGGTGTCGAAGATTTAAAGCCACATCAGGGTGTTTGTACAACCAATCGAATGTTTCAACTTTTTGGATAAAGTTAGTCATTTGTTGTGCAATTCGTGAATCTGCATCAAAAGTACCACCAACGTGCCGCTGTCATGACCAACATCATATCTCTTTCAACTCATTTACAAGTAAAATACGAAGCTTCAGACAATGCAATATCCCAAAACAACTTGCAAATCGATCTTCGTCCCTCCAAGTGGCCACGAATAAGAAAACTTCGTTTAAGATGGATGTCCCCATCGTAGAGCAATGTTGGACCCTTGACACTTAAGCCACTTAAAGAGTAAAAGTGGCTTCAGTGCTATTAGCAAAGCTAATAGTTGCGGTCAAAAAATAGCAGTGCTGCTTTCTGAAGGATACCTTTTTGCAACTTGAATTAAATCATGCTAATGATTCAAGTAATTGAAAAATCGTTTACTCCTTTCAGTCATTGTTCTAAAGTAGAAGAACATTCCCAAAGTCTCTAAGAAAAAAATATTCTCGCACACTATTACTGCTATTATTTTGACCGCAGGTTCATTTAGGCTCAGTTCAGGAGGCTCAAGAGGCCTGTGTTGTCACGCATCCAAGTATTTACTTGTGGAATTTATTGCCGATTTAACTTCTGTAAGTAGCTTAGAGTTTTTAATGGGTGTAAGTTCGCCTGACCCCCTCTCTTATCTGAGCCTGAAAGCCGTGAGCATTGATTCAAAATGTAAGGAGTGAGCCCACATCTGTATCGAACTCTCGTCAACTTTTTTTTTGTTTGCTACAACACGATCTTCAATTAAAATTAGAGAGAAAGCACCCTCCGGTCAACCGAGAACAATCGTTTGCTAACCAGTTTCTCTTTACCAAGTGGCAAATTTTGTGACTCATTTAAGTTCTCTTTTGTTTTCTAAAATAGTAATATAACTCAACACGAAACTACCCCTCCATTTTCTATTTGCATTTCAAAAAGTTAGCCATCACTTTCTCTCCGTGAATTTTTTCATCTGCAAAAGCTAAAACTAACGACCCAATTACCCATGTCCAACCAAAAGTAACAACAAACGTTAAAGTCGGAACTAAAAATCCGTGTTACTGCCACTGGCAGAGTGTAATGACGACCTTTCTTTGTTGCTCTGACGATATCTTATCTCAAATATCTCGATAACGTTGGCATTGTTTATGTTTTTCTGTTAGGGAGCACACGACGAATGCACTTGATTTACACCGCCGAGGTCAAAGTCAGTGATAGAGTTGATTTACATTCTATTTTGGGGAAGAGAGTTGGAGGAAAAACACGAAAATTCGATGGAAACATAGGAAATTGTGACATCGATTCAGTCAACATATGCAGGAGGTACGACTTTCTTTGGTGACGGGCCGGTTGTTTAAGAAACCACAGGAAGGAATGTACTCTTAGAGCACATTCTTTTCTGTGTGTATGTCGCGGCAGTGAGAAGTAAAGTTTTGCTAAAAATTTGCAAGGACATACAAATATCAATCGACAGATTCCTTAAGCGCCTTAAGGCGCTCAATTTGCTTTATTTATTCGTCTAGGTATGCAGATTGATATTGATTGACGGTAGATTGAGGAAAAAATTCCACAAACGGATGAAAAGCGCCATCCGCCACCGTTGGAAACGAAGTCCACTCAGCTTTTTCTTCGGAGTCAAGATCCATATTGTTTCCTTTTAAGTGCCGAATTCTATGTGGCATCTTTCTGTTATCTATAGATTATTCCATTCAACTTTTTTGAATGGAATTTTTTCCAGGAGCCAAAGTTTATGTGCCTCTTTCTGTGGAATGGAGTTCCCAGAGGTTCTTTTCTAATGAGTTTCTTTGGAATTCCTCGAAGACAAGTTCAATGGTAGTTCCTAAGAACGATTTCCACGCGCCTTCATACGACTATTCTTTAGGGTTGAGGAATGTTTTTTTTTTTTTTTTTTCTTCCGCAAATCTGTTTTGTGCTGGCTTTCTATACGGCAGTGTTGAAAATGATTGCTATTGCTTCGGTGTGTAGCAGAACAGAATTTAGAGTATTTCTTACTTATTACGCAAGCGAATAGCTAAACGGAATTTACCAATAACCAGAATGTTGTTAAGCCACTACTCCTTTATTCCTTTTCATGTAAATATCCTGATTCGATACTGAAAAGACTCAACAAAACCGATTATCTTCTCACTTCTAACTAAACCACCGCGTCCCATCACAAACTTATGGCAACCAAAGTAAATGCATTGATTTTGTTTGCTTCCTACCCTAAGCCTGCCATAAATACCCAGCCACGAGTAGTAAATATGTAAATTTTTCACAAATGGCCTTCCATTTAAACAAACACGTGTGCGTTTAATCTTAAATCTGCATTCAATAATTTAATAGGGAATCTTCCAGAGCCAGATGTTACCTTTCACTCGATAAAAAAGTAACAAGGGGTGTCCACACTCGCCGCACTCAACACAAAGTGAGTGGACACAAACTTGAAATCGAACACCGGAGCTCTAAAATATTTACATTGATTGTGAACAACGAAAAATGGAGCAACACCAGGCGGTGGTATCGATTTCCTAAAGGCAACTGGTTAGTCATTTGTTGTCATTTACGTTGGATTTTGTGCCTTATCGGGTAGAGATAAGGCTACGAGGCAAGGAGTTTTCAAGGGCACTGATACGGACGCAGTGATGTAGGGAAATATGTGGGTGATGAAGCTAGGAGCACGTCAAATGCTAGACTTCAGTCTGTAGAAATTTGGTAAAGACGTGTGCATAGCCAAAAAGAATATGTCTTAACCAATCGAAAAATTTTCAAGTCGTACTGACTTTCGTGCATGAATTGTTGGTGCCCAGTTCAGTAGACTGAATGAACTCGGTGTGCAAAATTAGAAGCAGCTGGCAAAAGATAGGCCCGACTGTCGAAGCATGCTAATCGAGGCCCGGGATTACCAGGGACTGTAGAGCCATTAAATGAAGAAAGAGAAAATTCAAGTTCAGCCTTTAGACCAATAACCAAATAATATAAAGATAAAGATCTACAAACAAAACAATATATTTTCGATAAAAAAAAAAGACACAAGTTCAATGAGTGAAAATGCGAGAATTGCGTTTGCATTTTAGTGGAACGTTAAAAAAGTTCGCAGAAGCGATTTTTATATCTGTGACCAAAGGAAAAAATTGCTAAAGTCGAGTTAAGACACAATTGAGACAAATTGAGTTTGCGGAAAAATCTTAAGCTTAAAACTTTCTTTTTGAAAAGCGTGAAAAATTAATTTGGCCGTACCCTTAGGCGGCTATTGCTTGGGACTACAGAAATTTACACCAAAAGTCGTAACTTTTATTCGGTATTGATATTGATTCGCAAATCAAATAAAATGTTCAGCATTTTTTCTAGAATACCATTGATGACGTTAGTGATATGGAAACTAACTATGACTTTTTAATCGTAGTTTAAAGTAAAGTATGTTGGGTGGTACATACATTTTTTTTAAGCAGTCATACAGAGTTATATTTTGTCTCTTTTAGCGTTTGAGGGTTATGGAAGCTCGACAAAGGTATGAAGAATAGTAACAAATTTGCAGACGTCGTAACATATATGCTTCTGCCAACAATTTGAAGAAGTCTTTTGACCGAAAATGATATTTGCCAATAAGATATTGCTCCATACAAACAATTCATTTTTAACATAGAATAATAGGATGACCTAAAATAGTTTTGTAGCTTTTCTGAGTTCAATTTAATAAAGAAAATCTGTGGGTAATAATTAAATACAGGCTCGAAAAAAGGATTGCACAGTCAAAAGGAGAAGGACTCCTGTGGCATGACTCCATGGCGAAGAAATCAAAGACGTTAAAAAATCGTGGAACCTTAATGTCTTAAATGTTCAACAGAATAAAGTACCTCTTCAAGCAAAAACGTGACATATTAGTTCTTATAAAAATTTTGCATAAACATGCAAACATCTCGCTCAAAATCTGACTGTCCCAACTAATTTGCCCAGTACAGTAAAAAAATGTCACCTCATAGATATGGCTACAGAGCCTTAGAAATGCCTTGAACTTTATGCCTTAAGAAACGTGATCATTTTACTTAAATAGGATTTTGTCTTCTCTAAACGACTTACAACAACAAACATATATATTTGAGCCAAATTTTAAAAGAAATCCCTAATAAATTTTCAGCTTTCTAGTTAAGAGTTTTCCCGATATACGATTTTCAAATACTTATGATGCTTTGTTCGACTTGAGTAGACCAAAGCTTCGCTTTTCTTCGCCAGAAAAACACAACGCAGATCGATTTAATGATTCCCATATATTTTAATTTCATAATTCCCATGAATTGTAATTTTGCTACCGACGCAAATCGGAACGACGCTAATCGAGGTTTTGGTACACTTTCTAAACACATTGTTGGATAAATTATTGGATTTGTGGATGTTTTTTGGTTTTTTTTAAATTATTTTAAAAATGACACTGAATGGAGTCTTGAATGTACAAATAAGAAAAAGAGGCAACATAAGAGACACTTTCATCTAGACTTGGCAGTTCCCTCTGACGTCAGACATTCCACTTGCCAATTTCAAAATGACAGTTTTTTAACAAGCAAAATATATTCCGACACATGGCATTCACATTCACTTTACCCACTGCAATGCAAACAAGAGAGCCTTATAACTAACTCAACCCCAAATCACTTGTACCCGTCACAGACACAGACACTTGGTTCCGGCCGAATGCCACAGTGATAGACGTTTGAGTAATTAAACCATCCACTCAACATAATCATCGTTTATTTTCAACCTTAACCCCCAAATCTCTGCACTTAGATGTTCACTTACTGAATTTACTACACGACTCCGTCTGAATACCACGACACTAGAAATCACAATACCCAGCCCTATTCAACTCACATCCTGCAGAGTATAAAACCATTTCACTCAACGCCGGATGACCTCATTTTAGCTCAATTTCTCAAATCCCTCCCCGTCCTCCAGTCCAGCCATATCGCTTGAGCGCCGTTCTCTAGCGCACTTTTCCAATTATTCATCCGACAACTAAAAACAAGAGAAAGTAACGTACTACAAGCTTTGCCATACTTATTTATGACATAATTTCTGAATGAACTTCACGACGTGACTCATGCGATGCGAACAACGCCTTAGACGATGACTAGCGGTGCGGTGCTACCATCATCTCTGACGTTTGCCTTCAGAACGATGATGCAAACACGATTGCAGTTGAAGGCGAAAACAAACAAAAAAATCCAAGCAACTAACTCACAAAACTGACTTCAATTTTTTGCGCGAAATCCCGATGAACTTGAACCCAATTAAATGTGACATTTGTCTGCTTTAGTCTCTGTCTCCCTCTGTCGCCAACTTGGTGAAGTTCTTTCGAACTTAAATTTAAATGCCTTTAGGTCGAGAGCACGCGGTCGCTTCGGTTTCCCGCCAGACAATTCACATATGCCCGACTTCGACTCCGGCTCATTTGTATGCATGTTTCTCGTTTGGATTTAATTGACAGGGCTATTCGAGTGTCAATGACGTAATACGCTCGAATTTGGATACTGATGGCATTCATCAGGGAGTACAACTCAAAAAGAAGAAATATTCTAGTTTTGTGTGTGTGTGATTGAATGAATTCTCCCTCGTGAGAGAATGTAACTTACAAACTCAACTGTCAGGTGACAGTTGTCCGTTCTTAAATGACGGTAATGATTGACGCAAAAAATATCCATGTGTGTTTGTTGTTCGCCTTAACAGCTTAACAGGTTGATGCGGCGAATTTAAATCGTCGATGAAAGCCAAACAAGTGCGGCATCGTTGAGGTCACAACATCAAAGAAGCGCTTGTGAAATGTCAAACAATCAACCAGAGGTGGAAGGCATAGCTTATGGTATGACAGTTTAAACAATTGAGGCTTAAAAACTGTCACAATTTGAGTGGGAGTTACATTTGAGTCGTTCCTGAGCATCTGAAACCGCATTGCGAGTTCAAGTTCGTGGAAAAGTGGAGAATTCGCGTGCAGTCGCGACAACAAAATTTCTTATGAATAATACCGGCTTCCGGGAAATAGAAACTGTGATATTTTTTTAATGCTTTGGAATGCCACCTACACGAATCGAAATCTACAAATGTTTGTGTTTTTCATTCAGAAGAATGCATCAGGACTGTGTGCAGACTATGCAATGTGTTTAGAGTGTACTTTGTATCGATCCTTGGTAGACGGATTACCATTTGGTTTAGACTCTGCAAAACACATTTAATGGTAAAAAATTTGCCAACCGAAGAGCTGCTGAAAATCACTTGCCTACGCTTTTTGCATAAGCTACAGAAGTTCTACACCGATGGAATTATAAAGCTACCTCAAAAATGGCAGAAGGCCATTGATAATAATGGCTAATAGGGTAAAGACACTAGTATAAGGGCATACCTTCATTTAAAGCAGAAAAATAAGGAACCTTTGCTGTTTTCTGTAAATATTTTAGAAATAAAACAGTATTTTTCTCAAAAAGAAGTGGACTACACTGATGTTAATGTGGCAGCTGCAGCCAAGAGTGTGAAACTCAATCCACGAACATCAATTCGTCAACGATCTTAGCAGCTCAACATTTTACGTACTAGCCTGAGGAGAATTCTGCACAAAGATCTCAGATTGACTTCGCAATTGAAGAAGCACGACCATCAACTTCGTTGGACCATTTTTCTTTGAAATTGAAGCTTTGAATTGAGGCATGGATCTGGACGACGTCTAGTTCATGCAGAATGAACGCCATACCACACAGCCCATGCCACAATTGATGTTTTGTGCACAAAATTCCCAAATCGTGTTATCAGCTGTTTTGGCGATGTCAACTGACAGCCTTAGAGCTGTGATTGGAGCCTTTTGGACTTTTTTCGTGGGAAACCGTGAAGGATCCATGTTATGGCAACAATCCAGAAGCGACTTAAGCACTTAAGGCTAGCTACAGCCCGAAACCATCATCACGGTCTTGAACAATTGAAGGGACAGAATGTGCGAGGTAGCTACTTAAACAACGTTGTATTCCACAATTAAAGGGAATGTTTGCTCTCATCCATGGAAAAAATTTACTTTTTTGCATTGTTAAAATGAAACTGGTATATAGCACATCATAAGGCAACCAAGAAAAAATATGAATGACTACAATGACGCCATATCACCGGTTAACATTTTATAAAGAATGAATGCTGAAAAAGGGCACACAGTGCTTCTAATTTTATCAGACAATATAAAATCTTAAGTTTGTGGAACTTAAAGTTGACTGACTTTATCGTAAACGATGTGACACCGCGCCGTCGATATCTAACGATATATACTGTGATGCCCTTTGCTGTAGTGTAAGCAATAAAGCTAAACAGAAAAGTTTGGTCGACAGCAAAGATTTTAGAACAGCACCTACAATCGAGGTCACACACCCGTGTTAGTGACTTGCCACACTCCCCAAAAGAAACAAAATAAATAAAATCGACCTTAAAAATAAAATTCCAACAGCCGATACTCTTGATCCCTTTCCCAATAACATCTCTTAGTTAACCCCAATTCACCTTGTCGACCCGCGTCGATGGTCAATTGCAATACCAGCCAGTTAACGGTTCTACCTCATACTCTGCGTCCCGATAGCCCGAAGAGCAGTTCTCATGTAAATTACTGCGATGAGGCAACTGCTTACTTCACCACACGTCTGCGTGGTACCCACTGAGCCGGCCGTGTGGGGCTTCGGAGGAGAATTGAAATCCAATTCACATGAATACACCGCTACCGTCAGCCGTTGTCATTTCTACCGCAAATAGACTATGATTGCATTGGATTGCAAAAACAATAAAAAAATAAAGGAGAAACTGAAAGCAAAAAAAATATATAGTATATAAAAATATTAATCAAAGCATTCTAACCGCATGAATCATTTATACCATCGGCCTTCTGATTGGCGAGAACGCGCGCTGCTCACTGCTGGCTGATTTCGGCGTGTTGATAAAAATTGTGAAGAACGGGTGGAGCGGGGGGACGCCTGCTGGATTCAATGTTGAAATATGTGTTGATAAATATTTATCGAGTTTTGCGGACATACTCTTTGTGCTCTGTTTGCGACCCACATTCGCAAATAGGTTGGATATTGTTGGGGTCGTAAGGGTGTTTCGTTTTTTTTTTTTTTGCAATCTGTGAGATTAAAATTCGAACACATTTCCTCCTACAAACATGCAGTCGAGTCAGTCGGTTGTGACGCCAGCCAGCCGTCAATTAAATGCCATAAATTATTTATACTACGCTTCTTTTCCCAGACCAATCAGATACAGGCGTCTATTTGTCACGTAGTCCGAAGCTTAGTGTAGTGTTTTGTAAGATTAACTAGTGACCAAGCCTCCGTAAGGGCGTTCTGAGAACGGTGATAAGTGTTGCAGAATGTCTTTTTATAGCACTTGATTGCTAAGCATACATTACAACAAAGAACGTTTTCTATTATGCACAGCAGAAGTTAATTCCAAGGAACAGTATGGGTGGCAATCGCCGTTTGGACTTCATTCTTCATAAGTACTCATAAGACAACATAAAACTAAACAAGTGTTTCCTTAAGGCGTATCATTTCAGAAAAAGTGACCCTCATTAAAGACTGGTCTGTCGGTAATGACTTACAAGGCGCTCTGATCGTCTTGGCACCGATAGCAAAGATCTTCCTATAGTAGAAACTTAAACAAATCTGTGGTCTCAACAAATAACCTAAGACAAAATTGAGATTGTTTCAGTTTTTACGTCATAGAATCGAAAATTACTATTATCATTATCATTATAACAAATTTTAAAGGAAATTACTAAATAGTTTTTCAATTCAATTTGTGATTCACTATTTTCTGATTTTCACACGAGTTCTGAAAATCTCAAGCTTTAAACTTTCTTTTTGCTTGAAAAAATTACTTTAGCGGTTTTTGGTTAGGGCCGCAGAAATTTTACCAATGGTAAAAGGACCAAATGTCAATTACTTCTTTAGCAAAATGTCGGTATCAATTTTATTTGACAGAAAAAAAGGAAAGAAGGACTAACGAGAGCTAAAAGCACTAACCATAAACTGACAATGGAGCTTTTCAATAAATTGCTTGAAGGTATATTCATGGAAGACCTGAATTCATTCTCTTAAGTTTTTTTTTTAGTTTTACCAGATTATTGATATTTCATTCCTCTTAAAGATACAAATTTTCCACAATTTTATAGGTAAGCATTTGTCATTTAATATTTACGTAAGTCTTATGCAACTCTTAGCAAATTACCACTAGAGCAGATAATACTTTCATATAGTTCTTTTTTGGACCCAAAGGAGATAGCTAATTTCCTGCAAAACAGCCTACGATGATTGACAGTGAGAAAGAAACTCTAAGATTTGAAATTCACTTCCATTTTATAGAGTTTTTGGTTTTGGTTTGAGCGTCAAACTATTTTAGCATTGTACTGAAATTTAAGGAGAATGAAGTCAAAATAACTTTGAGTGATTTTATAAAAGTATTAGCCCAAAATATTGATGAATTTTTTTTGAATAATTTTAAGTATACCAAAGCCCCACTTTGTATCGTTAGTTACGACTAAAACGCGACACAGCTTGATTTAACGGCTTCCATGTACATATTATCAATCTTTTATTTCCATGTATTGCAATTTTGTGAACAACGTAAGCTGAAAAAAACCGTCGCAACTTCGAAACCCCAATAATTTTCAAGCGACCAAACCTTGAAATGATGCAAACCAAGGCTTTGCCATAGTACTCTTTTCGATAAGTCGCCTTAATTCTGTCTCAGAAACTTGTACAATGTATGGCGCATTTTGCAAACAGTAACTCTTCATAGAACATTATGTTTGGCAACAAAATGAATCAATGATGCCCGAATCTGACTGAAAATGATGTTAATAAATGATAATCTTGATTTAAGGGCTTTTTACAATTCTAAAGGATTATTGATTAGGCACGAAAAATCGATAAAGCTGCATAATTTAAATGTGACCATGCAATTGATTTTTTCTTGCAGGAAACCAACTAATTTCTATTTTATGTTTGCGTCTTACTCACATTTTTCCAGTTTTTCTGTCGATTTTTAAGTTCCCATATAAAAATCGCCTATATTATGAATGTGTGCTATGTGAAAATTACCTGAAAAACAAAGAAAAACATACTATTAGCTTCAAATTGTACTTTATAAACACATTAATAAACAATTGGATTGAAAAACACAGATTGTGAGAATAAAAATTTAGCTGCTCAATGTGAAAGTCTAGAATCAAGTGGCCATATGCAGGCCATATGCAGGTCTAACAAATCGAAAAAAAACATTGAACAAATCAAAAGAAATGTCTGTCATTTAAAAGAAGCATTGGACGACTCAATGAGCTTGGATCAGGTTCACGCAGCTACCTCAGCAGTTTGGAAGTAGATCAAGAGACATGCCATCAACATCAACAAAGAACTCAATTTGGAGTAGTCGTTTATGATGGCAAAATTTAAACACGAATTTCTTGACATGAAAACAATGTTATACAGAAATGCGTTTTTTTTTTTTTTTTTTGGTTAGATTGAAACGCAAAACTTTAATTTAATGGCTCTGCCAGCTACTCTGATGTGTGTATTTTGCCAATATATTGCTCGATATAGCTACGATTAACTATTTTATTTGAGCGCTGTGTTTCTTACAGCGTTACATTTCTTAATCTCTCTGTTGTTCATTTGAAGAAAAAAAAAATACAGCTTTCTAGCAATCTAGTTTATGCCCCTTTAAATTAACTTGAAATAGAACTCGTCTCTTAAATTTGAGACTTATTATTAGTAAAAAGTTTAAGGGCCTCAAATTTAATTCAACGAAATTAAAAACAGATTAAAATTCAATTGTTTGTTTATCTATTCCATCGTTAGTGACAATATCATAAAACATTGACAACGTCTGTCGTTCAATTAACACGCCATTACTCATTCACAAAACCGCACCGAAAATAGTAAAATGAATAAAAAATAGAACCCAATTGTCACGCAAATGATGTAACCCGAACCATCAAACATAATTTTACTAGAATTTCTGGAAAAAAATATCATTTGCAAATGTTTTCACCAAGCAGGAATGTTTTATTTCTTGTCTTTTGATTAAGAATTCTAATTTGTACGTAATTTGGATTTTAACTATTCCTCTTCCTGGCATTTGAGTGACCTCAAACGTGTTGGACTCCAAAAAAGTAACCACTGATTGCAGCGACAAGCGGCGATAGGATCACTCTTCTTTGAAGAGGGAACTAGCCATCTACAAATTTAGCATTTTGAGTTCACAGCGGGTTCAAAGTGTGAAGAAAATTTATTTTATTATTTTTTGCGAGGCAATAAAAAAATTCAAAGATCCAGATCTAAACTCGCACAACCCGTCCCACAGTGAGATCATCCCAGCGGGCTTTGTAGCCATCCAAAGATCTAAACTGTCATCTACGATCTTGAAACGATTTTTCGGGGGCATAAATTGAAAGCAGATGCTGATGGGTTAACGCGAATATATCTCAACACAAGGCACATTATTTTCGACACGTGAAAGCACTTTTATCGGTCTATGTAACGATTTTGGAGAACTATTTTTAGGTTTGAATAAAACCACTGACATTGACATCTTAAAATAGTTTCTCAGAAAAGCAAATGTTCAGAAAAATGTAAACAACGAGTGTGGAACAGCAGCAGCCCAGATTGGAAGATTTATGTTGCGCGATGGCTTTTATTTCAGGTCTCAGCGTCGGAATTTCACTTGAAAATATACTTTCGGAAAACTTAAGCAAAAGAGGGGTCCTACGACAACTGAAGAATTAACAGAATTCAAGCAGCTGCGTAGAAGAGGATTGTTAAGACAAAATTGAGATTATTTCGGTTATTACGTCATAGAATCTGAATAAGCTTTGCTATTTTGCACAAATTTGAAAAGAAATTTAACGATTGTTTATTGAATACAATTTTGCTATTTCCTGGTCTTCATATGAGTTTCCAGAGATATCTTAAGCTTCAAAGTTTGTTTTTGAAAAGTTCTAAAAAAATTGACTTGCTTGTGCCGACAAATAGAAGATGAACAGAATCTAAGGCACGATATGAAGCCGTAAAATTTAAGCTCGAGTTTCAATTAACTGTCTTTTTATGTAAGGATCTTGCGGTGTTCCCACTCATTTTCATTAAATTATACCCTATTTCCCTCATTTGCATTTTCTAAGGTGCGGCCATGAAAAATATGAAACGATTTTTCCTCGCAGTTTTACACACCATGAAAAGTCCTGATTTCTTGCGTATTTACTGGCGCCATCCTTAGCCCCACCCCAAAATCCATCCCACACGCACTCACAGATAAAAGCAAAATTCCATTCAAATTCGATAAAAAATAAAATCCAAAAACTTTTCGTGTTTTGGTAATTCCCATCTAAAAATACGTAAAATGTCTGAAATGTTGCCAAAACTAAAAAACACAAACAGACAGACATTCATGAGAGACAGACAATTCCTCCCGTCTCGGCTGTCGACCTCTACGAGTACGAGAGTGGCCCAGTTCCATTGGCCTCTGCACTCGTCAGAGTAGAATTTAATTTTTTTTTTTGTTCGTTCGTTCCTTTTTCTAATAAATCTCGACCTAGTTTGCGTCATCGTCATATTCTGATTCATTTTGAGAATGTCGCTCATTTTCATATTAAATTTTAATAGAGAAAAAAAATAATTTCGAAATAGACTTTTTTTTCTCGTGAAACTGCTGTGTCTTCAGGTGGGTGAATCATTTGTCATCCAACTTTTCTGGGAAGTGTCAAAAGTACATTTCGACGTAGAATTTGAAGCAAACCAATTGAAAGCTTTTCTCATTTTTTGTTCCTTCTTATTTTATGTGAGTCGAGCGCTGGAACGCGTGTTCAGGTCAAGGACATAAACCAAAATGCACTTGAAACAGAAACAGTTATACCACCAGATACCAAATTATTCATATTAAATTAAAAATGTGAAGCAGAATTTGGTATCACTTAAGTTCACTTGGGGCTTAAATTCTCATTCAAGAGCTTTATACCCTATGTATTTTTCAGCCAAAAATCGGAACGAGTTTATAAGCCACGTAGCACAGATAACACTTTAAATTACGTCAATTTAGTAGTATTTTGCAAAATATGTACTGAAAATCCAATCGATTTATTGACAATTTTTAACCTAAAAATTAAATTTTGATAAGATTTGCTTTTTTTTACTGCTAAAAAAATGTTTTTCGAAATTACATTTCTAATGGATGCTTTTCTAATCTCAGCATTCTCTGCCCGATCCTAAAGAAAGTACACTCTTTCAACTGCGACAAATACAGAGGTATGAGTTTCCTAAACATCGCGTACAAGATCTTCTCTGCCGCTTAATGTACCTTTTTTTAACAGCTTGATTGGCGAACATCATAGCGGCATCTCCTGGAAAAGACCCAGGAGTTCCAAATCACCTTTTTATCGATTTTAAGGCCGCGTATGACAGTATTTGCTAAGATGAACTATATAGCGCATTGTGTATTCTTCCCTGCAAAACTCATTCGTTTTTGCAGATTAATGATACAGAACACCCGTTGCTCCGTGAAAGTCAGTGAAGACCTCTTCGAGACCTTCGATGTCAAGAAAGGTTTTAGACAAGGTGATGCACTGCTATGCGACTTCTTTAACATAATTCTTAAGAAGATCATAGTCAGACGTGAACACCAGAGGCACGATCTCTACAAATCTGTGCATATGCTCGCATATGCCGATGATGTTGACAGAATCGGAACGACTCAACGGACATTTGGGAGCATAGAGAAAGAAGCGACTAAGATGAGTCTTACGGTTAATGGAGGTAAGACGAATTAAATGCTGTCTACAAAAAGAGCTCAAACTACACCGATGTCTTGAGTAAAACGTCACAGTAGGCAGATATAAATTCTAGGTTGTGAAAGAATTCGCTTACCTAAAGTCCGAAGTGAGTCCCGCAAATGATATGACCGCGGAGATAAAACGAAGAAACATGGACGGTATCAAATGCGGACGGGAAAATTCTTGGTCGTTTCGAGAAAAATTTCGTTTGGCTTATTTTTGGTCCCATTTGAAGAGAGGGAGGTTAGATGGGAAGACGACGAACTCTACGAGCTCTACAACGATCATCGATCGAGCCAAACGAATTCGAGTGTCCCGCCTAAGATGGCTAGGTCATGGAGCTCCAGCTCGTAAAATCTTCGAGACCAACCCCGATGGAGAATGCGGTAGAGGAAGACTAGTTGGGGATGCCGTGGCACCACCTTAGCTTGGTGTACGAAACTGGAGGCGCCCAGCCCAAGACCGTGCTATGGATATGTAAAGCATCTTATCTGAGGCCCAGATCTACCCCGACCTGCGGCGAAATGCATGTTTTTTGTGAATCAAAGTTCTTGTTTGATGATCCAGAGTTTCTCTGCTGCAAGTCTTTGAAACACAGATTCAGAACTGAAGGTTTTATTGATCCTAAAGTTCCCCTTCCAATATTTCAACATAAACAAGGGAATAAGGAAAACCAGAACAATAGGTATGCGAATAATATGGAACTTAACAAGCTTTATTACGTCTCACACCAGCTTTTGGACCGAAATTGCTTAAACTTGTTACGAACAGGCCTTTGCTTATTTGACACAGTTGAAAAAAGTTTCAGTAAACTGACTGCACTTCTATTTTCTTTTCAGAAGTTTTTTTGAGCCATTTCATCGTCCCATTCTCCTCACTGCAAAGATCCACACTCTCTAAACACCGAAGTGTGGTCTGTCAGAAGCATTACAGTCCACACATATGCCCATGCGATTTACTCACTCTAAACGTCTCTCCCTCTTTAAATCCAGTCCCCAAACCACATAATAGACAGTCATGACTGATTGACCGCACATTAACCATATCTTCATAAAGCGCGGAGATTAAAATCTTCGGTCTGCCTCACAGCTCGTTCCCAGTTCCCGGTTTTATCCCATCCCAGCTAGGTTTCACTTCATGATTTATGTTATCCACTCAGAGCACTCAATCGACCATTGCCAATGCCAATCGCCGCTCATCAAAGCGGATCTAGATCAAGCCCGAAGATTCTAACACCGTTGACCGCACTAAGCTACAATCGCCAACGGGGCGATACAAACATAAACTGGACGCAAACGCGAACGCTACCGCAAAAAGTCCAGAGTTTAATCGGCAGAAAATTAAATTGCATCGGACTGGGTAAAATTGATGGCTTTGGGCTGTTCCCCGCCGCCCGACCGAGCCGCCGACTTAGGAGCAAAAAAAAGAACGACACAACAACTTTTCCCGGTTGGGAAGTGGTCTCGTCGTCGTTGTCGCTGTCGTTGGTTTGGTTTTGTGGAGACACACTCACCGTTGGATGTCTGCCATGGAGTACGTCCATCACAGTACTCAGCTAAACCTGTCTCCCATTGTGGCGACTGAAAGAAGAACGCCTCGGATTAGGTTTAGAGCCCACAGCTCCGTTGGCTTGTACCATTTACGGCCCGGTGTGAGTATCGGAACTGTAAATGGTGAGACGTGTTTGCGCGTTGAATTCGACGCGCTATCTGTGCCACAAGGTGCGAGTCTAAGCCAATCACTGGGAATTCTTGATGATGATGATTAATATCTTCTACGCGCATGCGGGGAGTGATTTGCGGTCGAACTCCGCCGGATATGGGAACGGTCTTGTTGGGTCTTTGCTCCTGAAGTTCCACAGTCATCCGTCTCAGTGGTTACGGAGCTCCATAGAGCATGTCGCTTACGGCGCCAAAAAAAAATGATCAGATTCTACGCATGTGGTTTGTGGTCGAGAGGCTCTTCTCTGTAGCAGATGTAAGTTCTTTAAGTTAAATGTATAAATGGGAAGACATGTCTTAATCCATTTTGCTGACGTCGGTAAGGAAGCGTTTTCTACGTAGAAGCTCACGGGGATAAAAAAAAGAAATAGCAAGAGTCTTACGATGACCACAAATTTGAGTGTTAAAAAAGATTTGCAACAGCAGCTTGAAGTGAGCACATAAAAAATTAGTAGATTAAATTCATGGAACACGACAAATGAACGTTTTTATGTTTGGAAATACTGCCTCATACCATTCGCAGTGGGTGATGAACAAAATTGTTAAGAAACTTAAAAACGAGAGGGTGCCTCAAGCAATTATCATGGAGTGTGTAGTTAGGTCTGATGAAATTGGTCATCAAGGAAACTCGTACCATAGGTAATCATTGCACCATTGAATTAACGTTTGACATACATTTGTCTTAAAGAAAAACCACAAAGAACAAAAAATGCATTTACAGACAGTTTCCTAACGCGATGGCGAAGCCCCTTGTTAGTGTTATAACACTTGTAAATTGCAGAGCAATTGGTGCCCTAATGACCCCAAAAATCGATCAGTTTTTCTGCTAGCAATTGATCCAGAACGAGAGCATCCCAAAGACCCACTTCCACCAACGTCAATTTAATCCCCTCTCCGACCAAGACCCGAAGTACGACCCAAGGCGATAGCAACCGACACCAATTGTGCTGCCCCGAAAGCCCAACTGTTTTCCGCGCGCGTCTGCTTCCTAAACAACCGACAGCAAAAGCAACATCTAAACAGCAGACGCGCAAATGGAACGTGTTACAAATCGAACGCGCATTCCGGAAAACAAAAAAAAAACAGCTTCGTATTGAATGACCCACATATCGTCGGCGTCCGTCTCGGTCTCGAGCGAATAGCAAACTCGCCGCTGGTCAGAAGATCTTAAATCAAGGCTACGAAATTTACTTCACCTCCCTACCCATTCTATAACCGGCTGGAACTAGAAAAAGGATCCGAATGTGTACTCTCTGTCTACTAATAAAGTGTTCTTTCGCGTGGTCTGTCTTGTTTCTCCCTCCTTAGATAGCGAAACAACTCGCGAGTTGAACGACCACAGAACGTTGCATGATGTGCATCTGGGCGTGAAGCAATACCAAGTGCTACGTAATGTAAACTGGGCACGGGGCAGTATCGAGGGGCATTAACTCTCTTCCCGAACACAGCCAGTATAACTCCAGATGCTGCACCATTGTGTTCATTTGGATTAGTAAAAAAATTTTGTAATCACTCATTGAACTTTATTAATTGCGAATTTGTTTTTGCTTCCGGCACGAGCTCTCTGAATGCAATCATCCATGAAATTGATTTCTGTGAATTTTGCTTTTTCACCAAACAACAACCGACGTGAAAAAATAAAGAAATTTCTGTCATTTGTAAGTTTTATTTTCATTGCAAACGTAATCTTATCACATCGTCCGATGGGGGACAGTCATTTTGTGTTTCGAACTTAGGGTGCGACCTGGGGATATCTTATCAGACCGACTGGGATTCCAGATATCGAATGCAAATATTTGCGCATTCACCTGTTGTCACCGCGATGGATTAAATGCTTCCGTCTAGTTTCAGAGTTACTACGATGGGAGTGGTGCACGAATCGCCAACGGGAGCACAGCTGCCATCACCGTGGGGTATCGGATTTTACATGGGAACCAGCTGCGGGATCTCAATAAAATGGATTTGGTTTTCAACTGTGATTTTTACGATGTACTGTTTTATTGAAATTGGTATAAACCATACAACACAGCTTCTTGGTAGTCATAAGTGTTGTAAGAGGCTACAATTCCTGAGTTACCAGATTCCCACAGGGGAGAAAAAAGTTTTACTCAGATGATTGCAGGAAACATTGAGGTTTAAGTGTTTACAGCACTTAAAATTTCTGTATTTGCCTGACAGACAAAACTCATTCCTTTTTTGCCGTTGTGAAATACTTCTCGAAGACCCAGTGACTCTTTTTTTTGGAAATGGCTTAAACGGGGTGTTAACAAAAGCATACACTATCCAGAGATGGATTCAGTGACTTGAATGTGGCATGTTTATTACGTTGATTCCCATCATTCTGCATGTTGTAGGTCAGAAGCTCATGTGAGAAGCCTGGGACCCATGGAACAAAATGGAAACTCTGGCGAAATCCTTAAAAACGTTTTTTTTCTTTTATTTCGTCTGAAAAACGTCTTGAAAAATAATGAAATTGATAAAAATTTATACTTCTAAAAAATCTTTACTCAAAAAGTAAAGTGGCTGAAGTCTGATGATTATAGGCTTTAAAAAAACAGTAAAATTAAGCATTATAAAAAATGGCTACCAGATGGTAAGACAGAGAACATCACACAACACACATTCACCTCTTTACGAAACCTTATTAAAAACTTAGTTAATGCGATAAAGAAAGACCAACCTGGTTTACTTTTTTTAAACAAAATTTACATAAGTAAACGAGGCGAAAATTTAATAGGAATGTTAGTGAGTCCACACGTTACAAAGCTTATAAAGATTCAGCTTTCATACGAACTCTAGATTCATTAGAAAGAAATGCGCGGCGTTCTTTTCCGAAAGTAATAGAAATCTCCTCGCTACCAATAAGACTCTGCGATATGCTGGTAAAATTATTTCCTTTAAATGTAAAACGAACCAAATTACAAAAAATAATATTTTTCGGTAAAAATACCGCTTAAATTCTTAAATTTATTAGGAAAAGCATGTTCCTGGTATTCACGTAGTTTTCCTTTTTCTAGAAACTCCAACGATTATGAATCACAATTTTATCTCCGAATAAAAAAAAATATTATTTTAGTTGATCAGTTTAGCTTACTGCGAAGATTCTTTTTCCTTGAACGAAAAATCCAACAATGACAAAAGAGGCCTGTAAGCTCTCTCAGTTAATGAATGCAACAGGCCTGGTTGGCGGGGTTAGGTTGTTGTTGACTTCCTTGGTTTTTGAGTGTCAGTTCCTTTGGCTACTTGCCCAAAATATTCAACCAAAAAAATGGAATGGATGACCAAAAACGCTTTTTTGTGGAAGCACTTGAAAGTGGTCAGCTGCTTGTCCGCCCAATGTCACGAGCACTTGTTTTGCTATGCCTTCATTCAACTGCCTAGTTGTTTTATAGCCAAAGTTAAGGTCGTGAATAATTATACATAAAGAGAAAAAGGTGTTTTAATCTTGCTAGTATTAAATCTGTGGTCCCAATCGATGACCACTTAAGTCAAGTTATGACAAAATTTAGATTCATGTTTTACGTTTTATCTTATAAATTAACTGTAGATATCATTTTTGACAAATTTCAAAGGAAACGATTGCTTATTCGATAGAATGTTTTCTACGTCCAGATTTTCATACTTTTAAAAGTATGAAACTAGGACTTAAACGTTTGTTCCTTATGGCCACATATTTGCCTGTCCACGTCATCTTTGGTCGCAGTAAGCTGGCGACAAATTACGAAGGTCAATTATAGCGAAAATTCCACTGCCATTAAGGCATCGACACATTGCTCACATTCTAATTTATATGCTTATATGCTTTGGTGCGGTATTCACCTGCATCACAAGTGGAACGGTAGCAATCGATGACTACGCAGCTGTGTGCATTCTAAAATCAACGAAAAGGTCCAGATTATAGAGGCGTTGCTTAAGAATGTTCTACTTGAGGACTTACACCCCAAAAACGTCAGAGTTTTCTTAAGTAATCGAGCACAAGCTCGTTGCCATTCACTTTTAAATCCCGAATCTAAATAAGGGTTCAAGCCTTCTCTAACTTGGTCATCCTCAGCTCGCCTCTTTATGGAACAAACTACATCGCTGAAAACACTCCAAATGGAATATCGATTTGGTCACAACGACCAATTGGACTGTCTACATCCACAGACATTATTCACATCTAACACTTCCACCAAGTTGCATGCCTAAATAAGAAAAATAAAATTCTCTACGTGCTCCGTGATCTGAATACCCAAATACTCAAATAGTCAATCCACCTGAGGATTTTTTCAGCCAAAAAAAAAAAAACAAATAAAAATCAATCGGCAGGTGGTGACGTTGTTTGTGCGGCACACTTGGCAGTGGGCGAGTTGAATTTGTTGCAATTAAATTTTAATTATCATCCGACGTAAATTCCTCTCATTAGTCTCCAATTACCCTGACACTGCTGCTTTACGAAATATTAATCAACTTCCATTCGTTTCTAATCGTTCTGTAATCGCTCGTGTGTCGAACGACCCGACAGACTTTTCCATTTTCTTTTTTCCTTTTTTTTTTTTTTTCTACTAATGACCACATTTGGTAACATTCTGTCAAAATAAATGCTCGAGTGTTGTTATCAAAGTAATTTTTTTTTAATGCTTAATGGACCTGCTAAAAAGAAAAACGAACACAACACAAATCTCACAACATTGAAGTCTTATTTTGGAACCAAATCATTGTTCCATTCAGTGGGTCGAAGCGCACGGTGTCATTCTGGCTGAAATATTTACGGTTTACGGTTTGGGAACCGTGTCAATGTATTTTTAGTAACAATCGACGAACAGGGAAAGCGAAAAAAATAATGCAAAGTTCCTGAGAAAATCACGCAAAAAATTTTTGGGGCCGAGTTATTTTAAACTCTTCGTCGCTTTAATGTGGGTTTGACAGTAGGGTATACTCGCTTTTGTTGCCGTTTTTTTTTGCTAATTGAGTAGATCATATTGAAAAGATGTGTTCTGTCGTGGGTTGTAAGTGACATCGGGAAAAAATCATTACTATTTACAAAATAGAAATGATTTCTTCCCGATTTAGCTTGAAGCATTGCTTAGGTTGATAACTAAGCTTACAATTATGACGGACTCAGTGTTGCTCATCCATTCGATGCGGTAATTCGGATTCAAGGTGGGATTGGGTTGGAAGCTAATGATTTCATGCTTTTAGGTTGAAGCAAGTTGGCAGCGAAGTGGAAAATTAACAATGATCAATGTGCTTAGGATCTGTCTAAAGAGATTTGGTTCTCGTATGACTCTATGAGTCTCTTATTTGTCATCTTTGTGTCATCGCCAACCATATTCATTCAATTCCGTGAAAAAAAAACCTTTGAAATAATTGTTCTAGTCATCAAGTCTTTTCTTCGCCCATCTGCATTTAATGTTTATTAATTTATAACTTTACACAAAAAGTAAAGTGACTTAATTATATTTTATTTTCAGGTTAAGTCGACTCAAACTTCTTGAGTAAAGAAATGTTCGTGTGCAAAATTATAAGTTTATGTTGATGTGTGTTACTATGAATAAATTGAAATGAAACATTGAAAGAACCCTCTCCATCCATTTTCGATAGTTATCTAGCTGACAAATCATTGAAAATCAGTGACAATTGTCCTCACTCGACTTGAGACAACAGGCAGATACTTTTAACGGTGTGCAAAGAAAACTTCTGGGAAAGACTACCGTTTGGAAAGAAGTTTGAATTGTTTCCTTTTCAAATTGCATTTTATAAGTGGTTCGTTTAGTTATTCTTATTAGAAAAAGTTTTGTTTCAATATCAAGTCTGTCTGCGTTAAGCTTAATAATTTTAGATTTAGACTTATTAGATTAGAAAAAGCAATAAAATGTCCTACTAAAATCCAATGTCTCATTGGTGTTTATTACGGCCTTTTACTTATTCCTAGATCCTAAAGTTCCTTGTAACGACAGGAAGCTGCCACCATAAACTTTTTAAAACTGGACAAGTTTGATAGAATCTGGATCACAGATTACATCAGCTTCTTACTCAAAACATCTTTCAAAATGTATTAAACCCGTTGTCCGTAGTATACATAGATTCACAAGACAAAAAAACGCTCTTTAGAAACCTAAACGACAACACGGAATCAAGAATCGGACAGCTCTGACTCAAGATCAAATATTCGCATCAAGGAATTCCAAGTTTATCCACCAACTCCGACTTATAGTTCAAAAATAACCTCACGTTCGACGAAAACTATAGCACCTAAAACCACTTAGCCCTTACAAACATTTTTTAATCTATATATCTCTAATAAAACACAGATTGTTTATATTCCAACCAGCTTCTGTTCCATGCATTTAAAACAATCACATAACCTCGTGCAAAAAAGAAAAAAACCACATCGTTTATCACCATCAATTTCTTTCCACCTTTCCCTCTTTACAACAGAAAGCACTCCACCCGCATTTCCCCGTTCACAATTAAAATAATGAAATTCCTTTCATGAAATCCGAGATCCAACCGCGAACTTGACACTAAAATAATAAAAACCAAAACAAACACCCATCACCCAGAAAAGGATCGCATGGTATATTTTCGAGTAAAACAAACACCCATCCACCCGCCCCGTCTGGGAGCCAGACGCATCTCTCTCTCAGCTAGTGTGTATGTGTGTTGTTATCCACACCAACGTTCAATCACAAACCGCATCATTTGCAAAACAAACCAACGAGAAAAAAAGAATAACAAACAAATATTATTATTTAATAAAAGCACAAAAAAGACGAAGGAAACTCTAGAGCAGCAGGTAATTAAATTGCAAATGAACGTGCGGAAAAGCCGTCTGTGAAATTAGAGAAAATGACAGCGTCAAAAAATCACATTTATTGCCCTGAGTAGGTGACCTAAATTTTCCAATGATGACGACACCCATAAATTTATTTAACACACGCTCGATGTTACACGAAAAAAAAATTGTTTTTTTCTTTTTTTCGTTTCATGAAAACTCTACACGGCAGAGCGAACGACAAGCAAGCAGACACACTGTGCTGTGAGTAAGACTCATTTAATTGATGTACTTGTTCTGTAGAGCGAGCGAGAGAGACAGGGTGGGGACAGTGGGTGTAAGAAGTTTGCCCTCAGATGTCAAGTGCATATTTTTTTTTTTTTTTTTTTTTGATTTTTGATAACGACGTGACACAGCTGAGTGACACATTGATATTTTTCGACGCGTTGTTTTGACACGTCAGACAGAGTTGGTTGAGGATGAGATTAGTTTTGGATCCCACTAGGGACAGGTGATCATAAATAGATAATCCGGAAAAGGTGACGAAACTATTTTATGATATTTTACTACCAAATGTGCGATCAGGTTGAGAAGGAGATGGGACGAACATTTTTATGTGTTTCATTGTGAAGGCGACAAACATATCGATTAGGTTGACAAACGAGCAAAGGACTAATTATGCCCTTGTTTTGTGATCTTAGCCCACATTTTCTTTGTATTGTACAATTTATTATCGTACATTAAATTTGAATAGAATCCGGTGTTTTATCAAGACGTCGTCATTCGAAACGATCCAAAAAAAGTTCTGAAAAAGTGCAAAACAATCCCAATATTCCTGTCGTTCCTCTGAAGGGTGTTTTTGACCAGTATTTTTTTTTCAAATATCTTCTTAAATATGAGACTTACAGTTTTAAAATTAAGTGACTTTAGTTGTAATGTGTAATTAACACTTCTGGGATAAAAAGTGCATTATTAGGTTCGTTGCAGTAGATATAATAAGACTAAGAACAGATCAAAATGATGAAGGTTAAAAGTACTAGATGTGTTCGGGTCCTAAGTTGTGCTGAGATAAAGCGAAGTTTTAACTAAATATTTATGACCAATCCATACCAGAACAATTGTTTATTAGTTGAAATTTTAGAAGCCAAAGAATCACTGTTAAATAGGAAACAGGAAGTCAAAAAAAGGTTGAAAGTTGAAATTTTAGAAGCTAAAGAATCGTGGTTAGATAGGAAACAGGAAGTCAAAAAAAGGTTGAAAGTTGACATTTTAGAAGCTAAAGAATCATGGTTAGATAGGAAACAGGAAGTCAAAAAAAGGTTAAAATGTAATAGAGCTGAGCTGAGCAAAAACGAAGGTACCCCATATAATTTTTGGAAAACATTAACAATTTATTTAAGCCATAAGTGTTTCGATAGGTGTTTGTTAATTCTTATTTTTTTAAATTGTTTATATTTGAGATTTTTCTTCGTACTTTCTTCAATAACTACAACGTTGTTTTTTTTTTCACAAATTAAACAACGATTGAGTAGACAGATAAAATAGACATAATTAATCTCTATAAATTGAGCAATTAAATTTTGATTGAATTGTTAAAATAAGAAAAAGATAAACTACAATATTATACTAGCAGTCGAAAGGAAAAAAGGTTGAGAAAAAATAAGTTATGCAGATTTTACAAAAAAAAAAAAACACTCTAATTTCGTCGAGGGAAAGTGATACCTCCTAGATTCCTGAACAAGATCATTTAATTTTACTTCGAAATCAAATGCTAGTTATCACTTTCTTTTTTTCGAAACTAAATAGTTGCCCAATTTTAAAAACCATTACAAGGCCCTTTTAAGCTTAATAAAAGAAATGGTAACGAAATAAGTAGAGTAATATAAAAAGGACCTTTTTAAAGGCTTTAAAGATAACTATGAGTCTACTCTTAAAAAAACAGTTTTTAAATGGACTGTTTAAAGAGTTCAGGTTATACAGCTCCCAAAAAAACCTCGTATTTGCCATGTTAACAAGAACAAAATTTTAAGTAAATGCGAATTAAAAAAAAATTGTCGTAAATATTGTCACGAGAATATATGAGGTAGCATTTGTTCTCGTCACTGTATTTAGTTGGCTATTTTTTGAGAAGATTAAAGCTAGTGTGATTGACCTTTCGACCAGTTTGTATACTACGTCACTTAGCCTATTTCATCGATGTCCCTTATTTTTCAGCTTGGAGGGTAAGAGGAATTTGATATCTTTTCATTGAAAATCATCGTACTGGAATAGTAATAATTGGACAACCAAAAATCTGGAACATGCAACGTTGTTGAGTTCTGAATTATTTATCGATTTTAATGTTGGTAAATTTTTATAATTTTTATTAAGTAAACTACTAGTATAAGCTTTTGAGCTGCATTGAACTTTTTTTGTAACTTTTGAGGGTTTCGGGAAAGTAAACATGTTCCAGGTTTTTGCTTATCCCATTATCACTTTGAGCTATTGTTCATAATTGAATTATAATTAGATCATGGTAGAATGTTTATATTTTAATTTACAGCTCCAATTTCAAACTTAAATGCCGGTTGCCTCCTCTAAAACTGTAACCTCTGACATCAATTTCAGATTTTTTTGGAGCAATAAAAAAACTGAAGTCATTTGCTATTCAGAGTCAAAAGTGGTCTTCGTATTGTTCATCTATTTACGATTCAAATATCGCAATGTCTACAAAACAGCCACAGATACATCTCACAAACACCACAATTGATCCACACCCAAAACATCTCGCAAAGATCATTGAAATTTTTAACAGCCACTGTAAAGAGACGCCCATACGCCAACAAACCGATTCTTTAACAACAACGCAAACCTTTCGTCGAACAGAACAACACAACAGAAGAGCCCCCCATCCAATTACAGAGTCACGACAGCGATGAGGCAACCCTCCCGGTCCGGTGTGTCGGTCTAAAGCAGTTTTCCCGTTTGACAAGTTTTCTACAAATCGGAAGAGAGAGATAAACCCATCCACAAAAAGCCACTGTGCTGGGTGAGACTTGACTTAAGGCAGTGTTTGCGTGAGTTGTTAACAATACAATACAAACACAAGCCCAACACACGCAACGCACACTGTTCGAAAAAAAAAAACAAAATTATAGTTGAAATTTCGTTTTTTTATGCGGTTTTGATTTTGAAAATTCAACAACGCGACTCGCAACAGCGTGAGCACGAGCGAATCACAAACAGCAACAAAAATGAAAGAATAAACTTGAATTCTGAACAAACACATTTACAAATGTTTTTCCTCTCTTCAATTTCTGATTTTGGTTTCTGTTGTGTGTTGTCTCTTTCTCATCCTCTTGACCACAGCCCAAAAAATGGTCTAAATACGAATTAAAAATTTTTTTTTCTTCTTTCGACTTTTGAATTATGTGGCTTTACCTGTTTTAGACTTCCGTTCCAAAGAACGTGTCGTTATGGAATAGACAAAAAAAAAATCCAATTGGAAATCCTTAATTGCACAGGATCAATGAGGAGCAGCACTTGTTTACAATTTCCAAACAATACAATACACAATTTCCCTTTTTTTTAGATTCAGAATTCACTTGGAAACACTCTTGAATATAATTTATTTTATTTTTTCATCTGTAGAACTAGAGAAAGTTTGTTTTGAAACAATTTTGTTTAGTCGATAGAGATAGGTGAGCGTAGGAACAGAAATAGAAAAAAAGAAAAAGATTCTTTCTTCGGTTCTTTTATTTTTACAAGTTGATGTCACAATCCACAATCGTAATGAATTTAACTAAACAGGGTGTAGTTATTTCTGCGTATCTGCGTTAGTCGATTAAGAGGGAGAAATGAATTAAAATTTGTTTACATTTACAGTTGAAAACGGGGAAAAAGATTTAATTTTTTTACTTTTCTTTTGCTTGGTGGTACAAAACAAAAAAAAATTAAACTATCGGAGCACCGCGTTCCATGAAATACACACGAACGGCACAAACAAGAGACTCGAACTGAATTTGTGTACGGAATGTGGTCGGCGAAGTTCAGATACGAACGTCTACGTGTATGGGATATCCAACTAGAAATTTGTTTTCTTGTGGAACTTATGTGTGAGTTGCACTCGTTTGTGCGGTAGTGTGAGTGAAGATACGTTGAGTGGTTTGCAAAGTAGCCGGCGAGTGACAAAGAGGTGTGCCGTGAAGCACTCAGGAGGGGTTTTAGAGTGACCAGCTGAGTTCTTTCCTTTTCTTTGAAAATTCAATGTAAATGCAAATTACAATTTGAAATTTTCAGAGATTATGTTCATGACAATCACCTTGAGTAACTTCTGTCAGAGGCAAATATTCTTAAACAATCAAGATCTTAGTCACCAATACTAACAACAAAGAACCGATCTAACAAAATCATAGATTTTAAATAAATATAGGGAACCAGGCTATTTTTTTGAATACATTAAATTTGGAAATGATAACTATTCAGCGATTTACAGGCAGGGGTCTCATTACGTAATACGACAATCGTCGGACGATATCATTTGGACGATAGCTGTGCTTCACGTAAGCTTCTAAAAA
This sequence comes from Syritta pipiens, assembly GCA_905187475.1. Lineage (NCBI taxonomy): Eukaryota > Metazoa > Arthropoda > Insecta > Diptera > Syrphidae > Syritta > Syritta pipiens. The sequence goes on from LR994571.1 coordinate 71,964,966, forward strand.
CGATATCGACAGAACGCTATCGTATTTTCTGCTTTACATAAGCCAAGAACTGTCATTTTCTATCGTTTCGACGATGGTTTTCCGACAATACCTAATGTGCTATCGTTCTAGAACAAATTGTAAAAAATATTGTAAACTTTTTGATTTAAATAAATGAAATATTGGATTGAATGTTGAAAAAATAGTTTTGCAAATGTTTTTTTTTTTGCATTATACATTGTTTTTCACAGAAAAAAATTTTTTTTTATTGCTCACATTCGAAAATTGATGCCAATTAAACTAGTCCAACCTTATAACTTATTGTGATATGAACTAGAGTGCCATATACCTCCTAAACACTCAATATCTATATTTTTCTTTCATTCTTGAACTTAAAAATACGAAAGGATGAAAGGAGCAAAAGTAGCTATTATTTTGACGTAAGGAACCTAGCATTTAGTTGCATTCAAACTGTAACGATAGACGAGATGATAGTGATAGGGTTACATAATGCAAACTTGTGACGATAGCATTTACGTCAGTCGTCCGGACAATGATCGTCCGAAAAGTTACACGATAAGACTCTACACAATTTGTTTGAATGCATTCAATTTGGAAGAGCGCAGCCCCTATTTAGCGATGCACAGATCTCTTTGTCTCGCGGGTCATCTTTGGAATACGCTACCCTAAAAAAAATCTAAAACATCACCATCGTCGCTTCAAAACTCATGACATTTGTTTTCGAGAATTGCATCTGTGCTAATACCTTTTTCCATTAGTGTATGTATTGAACGAAAATGTAAGACTATTTACAAAAGGACAAAATTGTGTTATGTTTTTTCCCGTTCTGCATCTAACATGGAAACTCTCGCTCCATAATACGATGCAGTAACCACGATTTGAACTTCATACACGCTCGATAGTCCAACAAAACGTCTAACGCAAATCCTTTTTTTGACCTCAATGAAACAATGAGCATCAACGATTCGTTTCTTTGCAAACTTTGAATCAGTTTAGTATCTTCAATTTTAACCTTGGTACTATTTAACAATGGGCCCCGTGGCTTAGTCGGTTAGTGCGTCGGACTGTTAAGCGAGAGTTCCCGGGTTCGAATCCAGCTCAGGGAAAAAATAAACACGACACACATTTTTCACGGCCCCACCTCCAGCGAACGATTGACAATCCTCCTGGAGTACTTCTGTCACGGAAAGCTTTCGCAATTCGCCGTTCGGAACCGGCAATAAACTGTAGATCCCCTCCACATGTGTCAAAATTATAACGCGCACATCACAGTGGAGGCGCGAAAAGCTAGGCTCTGGCCCTTCGTTTGGCTGTTACACCACTAATGATGATGATGATGACTATTTAACAATGTTGGAAACTGATTCCAAAAATTCAAAAGACTACTTCCCAGGTAATTGATCGCATGGATCTCTTAGCCATTGGTTTTCAGCAACACGGCTAAAGAAAAATACATTTAAACCACGGCACAAGAAACGACAAGCAAACTAACTTCGTTAAGCCCCTCTGCAATATACAGTAAAATTTCTCTTTATGGACATATCTCTATAAGAGACACACCTCTTAACGGACAATTTCTCTGATCCCCGGCATGCAGAAAAGTGTACATTTCAGCCCTTTTAAAACGGACACCCTTTATACTGGACAATTTGAATAGTCCCGAAAGTGTCCGCTATAGAGAAGTTTCACTATATCTCATTTAATTTTCCATTGGTAGCATGTTCGCACCAATATGACTACTCATCCCAATGCCACAATAAATAACCCCAAACCTTACTTACAAATGAAACCCATATTATCTGAGATCAATCGAAATACCCACAACGCATCTCTCAAGAATGTCTTTACCCCAACACCGCAACTAACTATTCCGGGCCATTTAAGGTCAGCATACAAATTCAAATGACATTCCGGTTGATAAGACAGCCACAAATCTAAAAATACAATGCCCGAATTATAATTTTCGACGAGCTGTTTCAACTTCTATGGATTAAAACCACCCTTAAATACACGGAGTATTTAAAATTCACTTGTTAAATCCTATCCAGCGAATGTTGATGCGACTGCAAAACACCGCTCAACTTCAACCAGTGGTTGGTGGCACAGAAAGATGACATCAGAGAACTCTCACACATACATGGATTTGTGTGGATTGTATCTGCATCATATATTTGAGTGAGCGATACGAGTGTTTTGTTTTGGAGTGAAAAGGTGAAATGAGTGGGAGTACGGGAGGGTTGCCAGGCATTGTTAGAGACTCTTCTAATAAGAACGACTGTGTACATAACTTGTTTAGGATAAGACGTGTATTCAAAGCTCTTGAGCTCTGGGTAGCATATATCCAGTAATTTAGGTAAAATAATATTAAGTTAATTAAGCTAGTTTTATACATATTTGTCTAGCATGGAAGTCTAAGCTTAAGCGAAAAAAATCGTAATTAAATGAAATTCAGGGCAACGATTAGACGGCGAGCAGCAAGCTTTTCTCCTTCTTAAAGCAGAAAATATAATATTAATCCGTTTTTTTATGAACCTTTTTGACAAAGTCGGCAAGAGTCGCTGGCTGAGACAGCAAAACCACAGCTCACAACGCGTATATCTACTCTGCAACTTCTTGGAACCATTTGCAACTTCTTACGAAGCTAAGGACATGGTCGATTCCTGTCTACACTTATTTTATTCTTAACTATTTTTCTGCATAAGTGACTGACAATAAGAATTAGTTCAAACTTTTTTATGTTCCACCGTTGACAATTGCTGGTGTCACATCGACTAAGGGTTCCTCTTGAGGTTCCTCTCTGTTTCAGCGGTTTGAAATTATCGTTCATTCTCAGACTTTTGGATTTTCCATCCATGTTATTTCGTCCTTTTCTTGTCCTCGGCCTATTCTTTTTGAGTAAAAGGTATGCCGTAGCGGTACGTGCTGTTTCTATGATATGACCAAAGTATTTCAATTTTAATTAACAATAATAACAATTTAGTAATATAATGTCCTCTTATAATTTCACCTTTCGTGGTTAAAATGAATTCTTCTTTCTTCTTCTTTTGCTGCCCATGACAAATCACTGACGGTGATAAGGTCGTTGTTCTTTCTGATTCGGATGCTGGAATAATAACGATAATTGGTTGGCGCAACACCATGTGAAGGGAAGAGAGAAGAATTTAGTTGTTTTCGCAACACAGCCCACAGTCCCCGAGTCTAATTTTTCACGCAACTGTGTTGTTGAGGATCTACTGTTCAATGCCGCATTTTTTCTTTCTATGTTAATATTTGCCTTTTGACTCCATTATAGGTTTTCGATTAAACTACATTCATTTATTTTATCATCTTTTGTGTTGGGGTTTATCAAAGGATTTTTCGTAATCTACAAAACATGCGTAAATATTCCGATTATAGTCCTATGCGTTTAAAAAAGCCAGTCCTGGAATTTCGTAATCTACAAATCTACGCATTCCTTATGCGCTTCGAGCATCACAGAAAAGCTCTTCGACGTCTCAGCCTTGGTTTACTAGCTATTGTAATATTTTCTTAAGACTATGAAAGTTCGACTTGTCTCTTTTGCTATTATTGCTGTTTAAATTTTGCTTCCTACCCCTTCAACAGTTGTCACCATTTTGTTAACCTTTCCATTTCTTATCACTATTTGATTCTAATTATTAAGCTAAGTACAAAAGATCACTTCGGTGTTTTACTGGAACCGATCAGATCGTGTGATACGTTCTCCCGGTACTCTTAAGTTACCCCTACGAATTTTCGAATTTAGAAACCCTTATCTATAAGTTTGTAGACAAATTTAAATTACATGTAGTAATGTTTAACTCAACCCCAATTCGATTCGAACCAAAATCCGAACCCAGAGTGGTTTCTCTTTTTATTTCCATTGCGTGTAAAAAGAAATGAAAACATAAGTCAATCATCTTCATCTTGCTTTAGTAACCTAAGACATAAAAGACTATGTTTATCATAAGTGACTTTTCCAGCTTTTTCACAAATACTTAGGATACCAAATTTATGTACATTAATTCGTTTCGAAAAAGCACCATTTATTATCATTCATCCTCTACAAAAAAAATGTCCTCTTCAGCCGACTACATTTTTTCCACCAAACATGCAAAACGTGAAAAACTGTGCTAACTTCAAATTTATGTTTTTATTTGTCTTCTACTCATTCACAACATTCACACAAATTTCTAACCAGACTGTGAATTTCTCTCAGATTCCGAAATGACTGCCATAATAGAAACTTCTTGCCCCAAAATGAGATGTCCTAACCAAAAAAAAAAAATTGCATATTAACTCTAGAAAGTGAACTCATTCAATTAATCATCTAGACAAACGTAAAGTATAACAAAATTCAGCAGCAAAGAAAGCAAACAATTATAAAAAGAGCAAATTAATGGCGAAAAACTGAAAAAAAAAAAAAAAACGATAACACTACCAACGCAATAAAAAGGCATGTCAATTTCTATGAAAAAATAAAGTTTAATTAAGTTTTTTTTTCGTTTTCTTCATTTAACAGTCAGAACATTAAACAAAAATAAAATATGTGTATGTATATATAATATAGAGTCACAGTACATAACGATTATACGTAGTTCTTTTTTTTTTGTGTGTTTTTATACTAAGCCATATAAATAATAAAATATTAAAGAAAAAAAAAAACAAAGGTCATAATGCGAGTAGGATGTCAATAACTAAGACAAGCCATTCATTAAATTTCGTCTTCTTTTTTTCAAAACGAAAAAAATAGTCTTCTCCATCTACTTGTTGCGCTTACAGAAATTACGGTACTCCGCCTCGGTGTCTTCGTCCATTTCTGGATCCAGGTCGACCTCTGGATCGAAATCATCGTCCTCCTCGGTTGATGGGTAGATGGGAAGATTTGTAACCAAGAACTGGTTCTCTTCCTCAGTGATGATTTTGCCATCGGGTCCGTATAAGGTTGGTTCAGTCGTTCCTTGAGCATCCGAATCGCTCTTTGCGTGTGTCACATTGCTGGTGTGATCTTGAGATACTGTACGTCCCCAGTTACTTTTCTTTAGAGATATCACATTCTGGACAAGGGGAAATTTGCCCGGTTTTGCCTTGTTAACTGCGTTCAGCTGTTGCATGATAAGACTGACATCCTTTGGGCAATCGGAGTCTAGGTCATACCCAGCCAGCTTCAGTGTAAGGCAAACGCATCGAATATTTTCCACCGACACTTTGGTCAGTAATTGTTTGAGACAGAAAACGATATTTTCGGCGATAAGTTTTATTCGAGAGTCATCACCGCGCAGCTGCATGTACAGCTCGGCGAGGAACAGTGCCGTCTCTCTTGCTACTTGCTCGGAATTGCTCTGCACAGAGGTGACCACCTCTTCCTGGTGATACTCCAACTTACACTTGAGCAGAGTGTGAAAGAGCGAATCCTCCCGGAGATTCAACATGTGTAGAAGATTGTAGAGCTTCGCGCCCATGTACCTAAAGTTAGGGTTAACAATTGACTCTTGAAAGATGTCCTCCATTGCATTGCTCAACACGAACTGGTTGTTCTCCATGCCATCGAAGATCGTAAGGAATCGGGTGGCAACGGTGTCGAACATTCCGGGATTCTCGTTTAAGCAATCGATCACAGTCTTGAGGTATTCGAGAGCGATGATCTCCACCTCTGTTGGCTTTAAGTAGTTTGAGTTTAGATCGGGTTTGTTCTGGATATTTAGACGATTCTGCACAGCAGACGTTAGGGTTGAGATGCTTGCTGAGCTGCCGACTGCAGCTGCGTACTGATCAGGGTGCTGGTTCCGAAGCAGACGACTCTGCACCGAGCTTGTCGGTAATGGCAGCAACGGCTGGGGACTTACACTCGGCTGAGTATCCGAGTTGAAACTAGAATTTTCGTTCCGTCTGCTTTTTGGTATAAACACTTGCGCATTCGACGAAAGAGGCGATGGAGTAGTGGCTTTGCTACTTGATGCCGGCTTATTTCTTACATCAATGTTTGGGTGCCGTAGCTCTTCGTGCTTGTACTCTTTACTGTAGTCGTCATAGGCGCGAACTGAACCGATTTCCATGATTCGAAATGCGTTCGGTCGAGGCTTTGTTTGAGGTTTATTTTGCAAAATCGTTTGTGTCAAAGTCTAGAACATAAAATTTAACTTCAGTTTGATTTTTAATTAATTGTAATCCTCTTTTTTTTTTTTTGTATTTTATTTACAACGCTGGGGTTCACACAATTTTCAACTGTTCATTTTGCCAAAAGAATTGCAAAAGAAAAACGCCCAGCGTTGCGTGTTGTTGAGGTTAGGATTAAACATTTACATTTGGTTTCTCTTTGATTTCGCCTTTTTATCAAGTTTGGTTTTTGCTTATTTTTTTAAATACCACTATAACCACAACGCTGGGCTCTACAGAATTTTCTAAATGAGTTTGTTTTAGTATGCGATGCGAGATGATTCTGTGAGGTTAGTTTTTTGATTCTGTTAGTTATGTCCACTGGTATTAGAGGTTAGTAACTTTCGGATGTCCGATATTTATTGAAGCAACAGTAAGACGTGGATAAAAGATTCATTTTGTAAAATTGGAACTGTACGAAGCTTAAATTCACCTTTTAGAGATATCGTACTGCTGCTTCAAGGCGACGGAATGAGTAAACAGAAACGAACAACTACTGAAGTTAAACACATATTTTTTTGTCATGCTAAATTCGATTCATTTTTACGGGAAATATAGTAGCAATCTACACAGATACGCAGAATGAAACACAAAAAACAACCTAACATGTCAATTAGATCTTATCTCTCCGGTCTAACAACGGGTAATCGATTTGAAGAGGTTGGTGTTGCTAGACCGGAAATCGTCTATCAAGGGCAACGAAAATGATATCCAAGACGTGGAAAATTGTTGTTATATGAGACACCGGGTAATTGTATTTATATTTAACGAAATTCGTACTCTTTGATTTCAAACGGTCGTCCCAAACATCACACCGAACGGTTGGCCACATGCCACGATTGTGGTATTAATGTTAATTGTTTATAAAGGGTGGGCGGCTTAGTAGTTTCTTTTTCATAGGTTATTTTAAAACTCGTTTTGCCGCTCGAAATCCAAACAGTAAGTCAGTATCATAACAACGTTGGGTTAAATTGAAAACTTATTTCCAAAGTGAGTGCTGTGTACCCCAAACAATCCAAACTCAAAACCAAACATTTTGGCCGATATGAAGCATCCACCTGTTGTACACAAATTTGTACAAAAAATTCGTAAGACTGACATGCTAGTAGACAATATTCCTGGTCCCCGTCGTCACACGCACGCACGAGAATATGGCTGCTGTAGTCGAGAGTGTAAGACCCATCGCCATGGATCTCAACAGGTCAACATTTCACGCACTAGCCTCAGCAGAATTCTGCACAAAGACCTCGGATTATTCGTGGACTTGGTAAGTCCACTTGACTGAATTGAGCAATTGAAGACGGATGACCGTCCGATTGGTTATCGTTTCGCAACTTGGACCTTAGAGCAAATTGAATTGGACAAAGATATTGGGCGAAAAATCATCTTCTCTGATGAGGCACATTTTCATCTCGGTGGCTGCATTCCAAACAAAATTACCACATCTGGGGTTCAGGAAAAGTTTTTGTCGAGAATGCATCCACAGAATTCGACAGTTTAGTGCGAATTGTGGAGTGGTATCATTGATCCACATTCCTTTGAAAATCAGCCTGGGCACAACATTTCGGTCAACCGCGGGCGTTACAGAGCCATGTTAGCCTTTTTTTACTAAAATTGATGACATGGATTTGGACGACCTTTGGTTCGAGCTGAATAGCGCACCATAACACACAGGCAAAGCCTCAATCGATCTTTTGCTCAACCAAATTCCCAAGTCGCGCTAGCAATCGGAGCTGCGATTTAAGCTCTTTAGACCTTTTTTTGTGGGGAACCGAGTGGAATAATCCGAACAATCCAAACTATTCAAACACTTAATGCCAATTGCATTCAAGAAAGCTACAGCCCGAAACCATTAACAAGGTCTTGGAAAATTGAATTGACGGAATGCCTTGAATGCCTGGAATGACTTGAACGACCCTGTGCTCCATAATTATTGTGAATTTTTGCTCTTGATAATAATATCATAATGCATGAAAAAAATTCAGTTCTAATCATTTTATTGCATTTTTAAATAGAAACTTGTATTTGGCCAAACTCTGTATTGCACCTACACATTTAACGCCAAAAACTTTCAGAACAAAAAGGTGGCCTTCAAACTGATGATAATTTTTCGGGTCATCGTCAGTTCAGTGAACTCTGAGTGCATCACAAAAGGATAACTGAGCCGTAAAACCACACCTTAGACCCGGCGAACAACCTCAAGGGAACTTTGCCAACATTTTACGCCCACCACCAACCAGCTATCGCACAATCACACTCGCTGGGGACGCGACAGCCAAATTTTAGACGGCTTACGTTGATGTAGTACTTGCACAACTGTGTTGTAGGGTGTTTCTATCATTAATCAAATTTGCTGCACTCGTGGAGTGTGCAAGTTGGGCGTTTGGAGACCTACCATCGTGTTGTAACCATGATAATTAATAAACCATAAGACTGGTGCTTTACAATCACAAAACAGTAGCAGTGAAATATAACTGTTGGTCCCAAACAGCCTTCTGCAACTGTTAACATTGATAGCAGACATCATCGATGATTCCTAACTGCCTTGTTAACACTCAACTCAAGTCAATCAATACCTGATCCAAACTACCTACATCGATTCTATGACCTTTGCTAGGTATGCAACCTCTGCTGTGTCTACTGTGTCTACTAGCGACTTAACACCTAACACCCACACAGGCGTTTAATCCGCCCAAGCGGTGTCTGTCGACACACACCCGAATGACCTACGTCTCTCTTGTTGCACTCATGTGATGTGTGCCCCGCTGTTTGATGTAAATCCCATTTACCACCACTCGCCAGCCAATGCCAATAGGTTACAAGGCAAATGAGGTTTCTGGGTTAAATTGTCTATTTTTAAATGTGTAATCAGGAAAACTGCAACTGCACTGCAAACAAGGTGAACAAAAAAATAAATTCAAGCAGAAATTCTAACAAGTCCATGTTACGTAACTTTCCAATGGGATAAGCTACCAATTCCGACTGGGGAATATAAAAAAGAAAAAAAAAAACATCTCCTGAAAACAACCACATCACCTCAACCCACTCGAGAGGTTAATTCCAAGGGGAAAACACCTCCTTCTGTCCCATTGAACAAGATACCTCAAACAGAGCACTTAACGCTACACAATCGTCCATTCAACCACCTCCACCCCACAACAGTCTCTCTCCTGGAGTGATGTATGTTAACAACAACAGCCACGACGACGACGGTAACGACAACACAACAAAAGTAAAACAATGCACAAGGTGTACCAGACGGGACGGTGTAAGAAGATCCCAATCGAAAGTATAAAACAAAACAAGAGCGAAAGAAAAAAAACAAACTTGTTGCTCGATATCCAAAAGCCTTTTTTTTTGCCTGCAATCTTCGCAAGGTTAATCATATCAATGGGTTGCAACAGAAATGTGTGAGTACGAAAAGAAAAGAAGTTTACTAATTAATTAACTATGCCGCACATCAAACGCAAACAGGAAAAAAAATAAAAAAAAAAAAAACGCAAACACAATTAACGTGCAACTTTCTAAAAAAAAAAAAAAAAAGAAATTTCTGTAGCTTTATGTTATGAAGCATGCTCTTCGTATATTTTAGCAAAAGAATATATTCTAAATCAAAAAGGCGACATCAAAAAGAAAGTAAAATATAAATAAAAAAAAAAAAGAAGAAATTTAACTCCCAGACACACACTTACCTTCCTGGTGTACTTTGTTGCGTACACTCTGCGCTCCGTTGGCGAAATGCACGTATCTTATCTCGCGAATGCACTTTATTGCGTTTAAATAAATAAATAAATAAAAAAAAATGTTTATCCAAAGAAATTTGCCTGCGTCACTGAAATTTCTGCGTTCGGTTTTTTTTTTTTTTTGTTTGGTTGGATTCGAATATTCGGAGGGGAGTGGTTGTTGGAACACCACACACAACCACTGCGGAGAGAATTTTTTCGTTTTCCTCTTTTTTGTTCGTTCCCTTTTTCTTCTTTTTGTCTGTTTTAATGCTTACGCCGAAGTTAAACAATAACAACAAAAAAATATATGTAGTTTGCAAAATCACATCAAATATATAAAAACGAATGTTTGGGAATGAACTTTTTTGCGACGAATTTTTTTTACAAATAGAACATTTCTTTTTCTTATTGGGAATTACAGTGGATTTCTCGAACGATAAGACACATGCACCTTCAACAAAACGCCATTATATTTGCAATCACTTGAAGTTGGCTGAGGTTTGTCAGGTTGCGATGAAAACGTGACGTCATTGATTTGTGTATAAAAGTGCCCCCGGTCGCTGGGCTAAGGTTGTGATTTCACGATCCGGTGCGAAGAATTTGTATGGGGTTAAAAAGATTAGGGAACAGAACTGAGAAGGCACTGAGAGCAACGCCTTTTGAACGAAATATTTATGTAGGACTTGTCTATATGTTAAGGGAAAGGGCATAAGAGTTGACTACATAGCCTTTCCGGAATAAATTTTGTGTTGCAAAGCTAGGTTAATTTGGGTCTTAAAACCTAAGAAGAGCGAGATGTAGAGTAACGTCTCATAAAACTAGCGACGATTTCGTACAACGTATTCATAAGACTTGTTTAAGCACGCAAGCACATAGAAAAAGGTTTAGAAGTTGTTTACAGTGTCTCTCATATGTTTTTAGGATAAATTTTGAGTTTCAATCCTTAACAAAAAAAACAATTAAACCAAACCAAACTAATTTGGGGCTTTCAGAGCAAAGACTAAAGAGATTATCGACGAATCGATCAAATTTCGTGCACCAAATTCATGAGATTTGTATAAGTACGCATGCGCAAAAAATAGAGCTTTGCTAATTGAATATAATCTCAGAATAAATTTCAAGAAGAGTCGAAAACTCCAATGAAATTGGTATTTTTATTAAGTCCTCACTCGTTGTACGTGTAACTAAGCTCCACACCCAATTACGGAACACACTTCGATACTCGATACGCTTTTGAACAATACTCGTTCGACTCCGATACTCGATTTCTACTTCGATTAATTTTTTTTTCTAATTCAGTACCGAAAATTTCTTCTCGACCACGCTCTATTTTTTGGTCGCTCCCGCTTGATATTTAGCAGCGTTTTTTGTCCAGAAGATTACCTCCTCCTAAACTGAAAAGAAAAACATGGGTGTAGACGTTATTCCTCTTGGCGGTGGTGATGGTACGTCAATGAACTTTTCTTTTAATTTTTTTTTTTTTTTGTTTTTTCATTTTTCTTCTGCCTTTTGTGAATCGCGATTTTTTTTTTTTTTTTTAACATTTTTTCTTTCTTTTTCTTCACATCAACAGGAAGTACTTTCCCAAAAAGCGGCCAAGTTGTTGTCGTCCACTACACTGGTACCCTAGACGATGGAACCAAATTCGATTCGTCACGCGATCGCGGTAAACCATTCAAGTTCACCATCGGTCGCGGTGAGGTTATCCGTGGCTGGGATGAAGGCGTTAAGCAACTCTCACTCGGTCAGCGTGCCAAGTTAGTTTGCTCGCCGGACTACGCCTACGGAAGCCGAGGACATCCGGGAATAATTCCACCAAATGCTGTCCTAACATTCGACGTGGAGCTTCTCAAGGTAGAATAAATTGAGGCGAATGTGCGGCAAGTTACTGAGCAAGAAATAAAACACAAATACATACATAAATGAAAAAAAGAAAAAAACTGATCCCATTGGCATCATTGAGAACAAAATATACATGCATTTCCGTGGATAAAAACTACTTTACAATTTTTTTTTTATTTAGTCTATAGCTGCGCGTAGCGTTTCGGCCGATGGGCCGCTTGGCTGCGTGTAGGAGAATCTTAGAAGTAGATAAGTTAACTTGCATTTGACCACAAACATCTCTTTTTTTTTCTATCTAAAATCTTTTCTATGTGTTGTTTCCCAAAAAAGAAAAAAATTGCAATATCCAAATAAACGTAGAAAATTATTTGTTGTGTGTGTATTCGTTGTTTGTTGGGGGTGGGAGGGTGGATGGAGTGGAGCAAGGTTACCTTCGGTCGGAGGGGGTGTGCTTGGTTACGTTATCAGCGTGGGATAGTGTTATCGCTTGAGGTTTGTGGTTCGTCATTCCTGATAATCGGAATAAAGTTGTTTACCGCAGCGTCGTTTCTGGAGAGAATTTATTTCTCAAGCCGGGGTTTTGTGGGACCAAACAAAGTCTTGGTCAAATAGAGGTCATTACGCGCAAATAGATTCTGTCTGTTTATAAGCAACACTCACACATCTGCATGCACTTTGCGCCTAAGAACAGCTGAGTGGCTTTTTATTTTGTGTGGCATCCCGTTCGGCTTGTTGAATTTCTGTTGTGAGAGGTCTGGACAAATGTATAATTTGCGTATCAAGCTAAGTTCTCTGAAATGGAAGAGGACGATGTTGCGATGATTGGCTAAATTACTAAATGAGGTGTTTGTCTGATTTTGATTCAAATGTTTTGCATCTACTGCTTTGGAAACGCTGACGCAGCGGCTACTAAAAATTTCTGATTTTGTTTTTTTTGCAACGCTGCAACCTGCAGCAGACAGATTTATGCATTCCAAAGAAGACACATTTATTTACCTAGCCCTTGTGAAAGACACGAAATGGAATCGAAAATTCTCGGGATACCTCAATATAATTGGGGATAGAGACTTCCTAGTTGATGTCGAGAAATACTTAAAACCGTAAGCAACTTGAAATATTTACTTTTTTATGTTTTTGCCACATACGCAAGTATTCACCCTCCATGACATCCTAAGTTCGTGCTCATCTGGACGAGCACTACCACAAAATACATACTTGGAGTACTTAAAATACCAACTCGATGACATAATAATAAGCAAACAATAAAAGAAAAAAAAAATGATGTAGACTAACAAGAAGAGTGCACGACATAGTGATAGCTCCTCTATAGGACATGAATTTCCCTAAGTCAAAGATCGCAACACTCTCCCTTTCTCCAGTAAAACTACCCCGACGTTTTCTCAATCGCGTCGTATTATATATAAGTTAGAACATTGAATTTCTGAAGTGGCGATAGCCTAATGACTGTGATCACGGCTGTCAAACAAAAAGAAACAAAAATCTTAACTATAACTAACTATTTATGTAATTATACAAATTGTGTTACTATATATGCTGCCTTTAGTGAGCTAATGTAAAAACAAAAATACATTACAATATGCAATCAAATCCCTCTAAGTCGAACTCCCTCTAAGTCGAATTTCCCTTTAACTCGAATTTTTTTGCCATATTTTGTCATTCCCCTTCCCAATTTTCCATACAAAAACGATCCTTTAAGTCGAACTTCCTCTAACTCGAACTAATTTTAATGTCCCGTAAAAATTCGACTTAGAGAGATTAGACTGTAATTCTTAGAAAATAAATTAATAACAACACTCTCCCTTTTTGACGACAACAATGAGCGACAAGGGGCGATCGGAGTGAACAAAACCCTCAACGCCTCGGGTTGAAAAAAAAAAAAACCCACCTGTGCGACATAAATAACCACAGCAATAAAGGGCACTGGTCCTCCTACCCACTCCATGTAATTATTGTCATACAGGCAGTTATTAAATAAAATGGAAATTGAAAAAATTCTGCTGAAAGCAGAAACAACATTGAACAAACATTGAACGTACTCAGACTCTCAGAACCTGACACCTTTTCAAAATCGAATTGTCTTAAAGCTCCTCCATTTGGTCAGTTCAGTTCAGTTTGAACCAAGATCTAATCATTGTTCTTATTATAGCATGAAAGCAATTTTTTTTATAATTTGTAAGGTGAGATGTCTATTCATAAAGCTATTGCAACGTTTTGTGTATTAATTACATTTAACTTGAAATACAAAAAAAAAGGATTTCTCATATTCATAACTTCCTTCGTTTAACTTGAGCTCCAAATAAAGGATTCTCCTATCACCTATAAGTTTAAAAGATTTTCCTATCGATCGCAACACGTGGTGAAAGTAAAAGTTTGGACGAAGAAAAAATTAAACCGCAATACACCCCAAGCGCAGCTTATTCTAAGTGGGGTAATCAATTATCAACGAAGGTGTGACTGAATGTTAAGGGCAACACAATTGGAGCGGCGTACATTATATGTTAACTGCTAATTGCAATTGTTATGTGCAAGTTGATGGATAAAAATTTATTGAAAGCAAATCGATGCCGATTCAACACTAACGACAATATTTAGATCAAGCAATAAGCAGGTGGTTTTAATTCTTTGAAGAGCATGTGACTGGGCTGATTTAGCAGTACATTTATTACTCAATTCAATGTAGGCACAGTGAATGAAGAAAGCGACTTCTTGCGAAGTGGTTAGTCAGATAATATCGAGTGTTCTCTTGGATTTGCATTGCATCAGCAACGTCACTCGTTTGGAATTAAGTGTAATGTAATGATACCAGATCATAAATTACTCATGCTCTTTTCCGGCATTTGAAAAAAGATTGAAAACGAAGTCAGCGGTACAAAAACAAGCTAGTTAAAGTGGCGAAGGGTATTTGGTGCCCAATGGATGGTGAGAAGGTCCACTGAAGTCTGACCATGAAAGAGAGAAAAAAAAGATTGTCCTTTGGGTGCATCTACGTCACATGTGACGTTATAATTCGACAGCTTGTGGGTGATGTTGCTGTTTGTAAACATACAAATTATAACCCCCGTTCTGCATTCCACTTCTGTGAATTCAATCACTAAAAGTAGAATAACATACATGTGTAGGTGTTCTAAATTTGCAACAAAATTATGTACAGCAATGATTAGTCGTCAATTAGCACCAGAAAAACACGATACACATGTATTTTAATTCCATAAATCTAACGAGTGCGTGCTGTTGTGGGAGTTTTTCGCCGAGATAGGGTGAGAAACACGACGGTGCATGGGGAGCTTAATGTTGAGCAGCTACTTCTCCGAATGGAAAGAAGTCCAACAATTCTCCGTAAGACTTTCCTCTCGAACGTGGCTAAGAGGTCAGAGTGCCTTTGGCTAAGCACCCAAGTCTCGGATCCATATGTGAGTACTGGTAATACAAGTGTCTTGTATAGCAGCAGTTTTGAACTCATGGTAAGGTTCTTGGATTTGAAAAGCCTTACAAGACTGTAGTAGGTTCTGTTGGCTTTAAGTAACCGCCCGCGTATTTCTTCTTCCATGTTATTATCCGCGGCTACTACTGACCGTAGGTAGCTGAAGGATTGCACGACTTCAGATTCATGCTGCGCTACCTTGACTGTTCTTCTAACATTTCTCGCAGACGATGCCACCATGTACTTTGCCTTTCCGCCTGCTCGATCTGGATGAAGGAGTTTTGTACAGCTTGTTCACTTCGTCCGAAGATGTCTATATTGTCTGCGTAAGCCAGTAATTGAGTAGACTTGGTCACGATTGTCCCTCTTCTTGATGTCTCAGAGTCCCAGATTGCTTTTTCCAACGCTGGGTTGAAGAGGAGGCAGGCCCGCCCATCCCCTTGTCGGAATCTATTGAAGATCTTGACGGGTTTGGACAGGAATCCGGCTACCTTAACTTGGCTTCAAAAAAACTGGTCATAGTCAGCCTACATAGTCTTGTTAACTTGTTTGGGATGCCGAATTCTCTCATGGCTTTATATAATTCTACCCTGGCTATCATAGGCGGCTTTAAAGTCTATAAACTGGTGGTATGTTGGAATATTAAATTCTAGACATTTTTCCATCGCCTGTTGAGGTTGAAGATCTGATCAATTGTTGATTTGCCTGGTCTGAAACCACATTGATACTTCCTGATTATGGTTTCCGCGTATGGGGCTATCCGGTCTTGTAGAATAGAGGAGAATATCTTACAGGCAGTACTCAACAATGTTATACCCCTATAATTACTGCACTCTGTGGTATCTCCTTTCTTGTGTATGAAATGGGCAAATGCCCTTTCGCCAGTCTTACGGCATCTCCTCATGCTCCCATATGCGCAGTGATTGATTTGATGAATTGCTTTGTGTAATGTTGGGCCCCCATGTTTAATCAGCTCGGCTGGTATGCCGACAGCTCCTGAGGCTTTGTTGCCCTTGAGTTTTCTTACAGCCTTTTGCACTTCCTTGTCCATTATATTATTAAAGATAAAGACAAAGACTATAGCGCAAAATATCAAGAATTTCAAAATCCCTCATAATGCTATCCCTAAAAGGCAGGTTTCCAACTCATGTATAAGGTACGCAGTCCAATACCACAAAAAAAACCCCAACTGTAGGCTTTAATTTTTACTTGCAAGTTTGATGTTTGGCTTTCTTAAGCTATATATTGCAAACTCCATTTTGTTTTTAGAAATATCTTATTTTGCGATGAAAACATGTTTAACTTTTGTTTGATCCGATGGATGTATGGATGTGTATTCAGAAAGCCGAACACTGAAAATTATATCAGATTTTAAAGAAAATCTTTGGATTGGATTGGAATTCAGACGTGAAATTAAAAGACACATTTTCCGTTTAGTGCAACGTTTTATTGAATTTATTTCTTCATTTAATGTTCCACATATTATTAAATAAAAAATACATTCTTAAACTTAAAAAGTCTTTTAGCTCTCTCTCTAACTTTTATATGTTCTGTTAATTCGAGATACATTTTGATAAAGTTATTGGAGATGACCAAATTATCTCCATTAACTTCATTGAGGATATTCTCCAGTTTCATCATGTGAAGCATAGGTTCTACTGTTGGTTTGGAGAAAGCAATTTCATTTAGCTAATTTGCTGTCTTTTGTGATAGTCGTATAAAGAGTAATGGACTGTGCTGTGTCCGCTTTTGACCACTGAGTGCGATTCGTGCCATTTTTCAACTTATTGACTTGATCTAAAATTATAACAACCCAGCTTTATATACGATCTTTTATTTACTTAAAAAAATGAGTTACCCGCTGTAAACATTTCCCGTAGTCTTCTTTCCATATTAGCACATTCAAGCTCAGACTTCTGTAACTTCTTTTTATAATAAAGTATCTTTTTTTTATAATTCTTTTCTCTCCCCTGAATGATACATTTGTCCCTCCTTAGGTCTTCACTAAAAGTTTATGTTATTATTATGTGTATTGAAATAGCCTATAATATAGACTTACATCTCCTGTGTTAAAATTGTTATTTTCTGGTTCAATTCCTCTGTACTATTCTCTAGAATGATTTCCTCTTGATTAAGTTTTACAACAATGTCGTTGCTAGCTTTAATATCTTCAACAGCGACTGGGGTTTCTGTCAATAGATTTGCAATCATCCGCTTTTTCTTTTTTGATTGCATCCTCATATCTCGAGCTGAAGGGGTAGCTTTTGATCCTGTTGGAACTGTTGGAACAGTTCCTATCTTCAGCTTGTATGCATTGTTTTTACAAAAACCTGCAACTAATTCCAATTAACTATTATATCTAAGAGGAGTAACGAAAATATGAATTTACCCATTTCGAATTGTAAATTTCTTTCGAAATCATTTTCAGTAAAATGTGCAGAACAAACTCGACCTGTGTTCGGATTGAACTTATCATTTTGTCTGCAGAAGCGAACCCACTGCTTTCGCAAGTTATTATCTTTTGGAAAGCAATAGTACCTAACATTCGAACTTCCCTTGTTATTATTTGCTTTGCAATCAAAAACCGCACACCTCATTTTCAAATAAGTAATTATATCACTTCACTTTTAGTAAAACCTTTATTTTATAGTTAACGCGCGGAAATCGTCGCATTTGTAAAAGTAAATCACGAATGCAAAATGTTTTCTGTCACGGCCTACGTATGTAAAAACTGACAGATGAGTGTAAAAGATGGCGGATACAAGAAACAAATTTTGAGTTTTATTTCTAACGAGTGCTATTTCTTATAATTAAAAGTTTTGATGGGATTAAGTTAAAAAAGGGTATACTAAAGATAGTCCAAGAGGTAGTCATAGTTAAAGACGTCTAAGATAGAGGGTACTTTAAAGGCATTGACCATGCAATGGAAAGAAGTATTTTGAATCACACAGGATAGTGTCATACGAATAAGAAATTGCAAGATTACGCTGTCATGCATTTTGTGTCGCGCTCTACGTCATAACAAAGCAAAAATTCATAAAATCAAGTGGAATCGAGTCAAAGAAGTTTGGTCTCTAATGACGTAGAGCACGGAGCAAAATACACGACAGAGTAAGTTAGTGAAAGTAGTTATTCTGAAGCAGAGATCTAAGTTCTGAAGTAACTGAATAAAGCCATAAGTATCAGTGAGGGATGTTTTGCCTTACCGACTATAGCCGAACCTAATACAAGTTAGTAGGCTGGTTTATATCTGCAATTAAATGAATTTACAAGAGGAAAAAACTCTATTGGAATAGGCGCGCGTCATATTTTTTGCACCCCCTAGTGTCAACAAGATGGCCGAGTAAAGGAAAGTTGAGGAATTTAAGGAACTTTCGAGCCGTGTCTTCATAGTTTACCACAACCATGTTAAAGTTGATTATATAACAAAAAATGCAGGAAGACATCGTAAAATGACGAAACTCAATTTGCATAAAAGTTCGGCAATTGCTTGTGTCTAAACATAGCGCTCGATTATTAACTTTCTAAAACATTTTATGCATTTCTTTCTTCACCTCGAACACGGCCATCTTATGCAGATTTCATTGAACTGTCAAATTAACCAGGCACAGTCAGTTACAGTCAATTTCAACTGTCAAAACAGAAAAAAGTAACAAAAAAAGTAAAAAAAAAATTAACGTAGAGAATAGGAGAGGCGAAAACTTCAGCTAAATTCCCAGTTTTTCTGTTGTACTATGATTGCAAATGTAAATCACTAATATTCTAATTGAAGCGGATAATTATTTGTATTTCACACATTACATTACATTACTAAAATGGTTGATATCGACGAACTGCCCGATGAAATAATCGAATTCATCTTCACCTACCTGCCGCCCTATGCCGATCTTCAAGAATGCCGTTTGGTATGCAAACGATGGAATTCAATTGTGAAAAGTAAGTTATTACATATCATCAAATATCAATTTTAATTCTTTGCGACGCATAAAAACCATCACATCACACTGCATTACAAGTTGCCCTCCCCGTATGTGTTTTTTTTTTTTTCCTTGTTTTTTTTTTTGTGAAACCTGTGCCAACAATGTCTACGTCTCGGAATAGCTGAGCATGGTATTATGAATTGATTGTGGTGGACAAAGAGGAAAATAAAATATTTATAGATGTTATTTATGGAATATTTTACGGCTGGATGTAGACTTTGAAGGGATTGCAATTGGTCTTGACCTGCAGGGGTTGGTGCTGGGTGGCGAACTTTTGGACGTGAGGGTAGGCTTCGCATAGAAAGTTATTAAAGATGGCCCCTGTAGTAGGTCTGGAGTAAAAGTAAAATTACACCTACAAAATCAGTGATTCTTTTTTCGTCTGAGCCGGGTGTTGGATGAAGTTAGAGTGCATTAGTGAGAAAGTTATGTTGCATCCATAAACAGCGACAAGTTAATCTTAAAGTTTATGCTCTGTAATAAAAAAAAAAGAAAAACTTACCAAATAGAGAGCATGTTTATAAAAAATATTAGTGGAACTAAACAGTTGTATTATAAAGCCATTTTAAAAAAGTTTTATTCAGTTTTATGTGATTTTTGACTGACGTAATATAAAATCCTGATTCTTATTGGAACTCAAAATTTACATTGTTGGCACTTGCAGAGTCGACATGAACTGCAGAATTTTAGGTCAACATCCAAGTTTCTTTTCTTAATATGGCCCTAGTTCGTTTGAACGAAGAAACGTACTAAGAAATATAAGAAAAAAGACAAAATCCTTTGCTTGAAGACTTATTTTCATAATCCTTTTGTTTTTGTTCTCTCATAGTTAAATCTGGTTTGCCTGGACTTCCAAATCATAGTTTGATTTGTTGTGTGAGATGCATTGCTATATGCATATGAATTGAATTGAAGAAAATAGGAATAGTTACAGAGCCATTTGTACTTCTACGTTAAGATCTAAGATATATTGATCTGCGATTTGAGTGCTGGCTTCATAAATTTAACGATATTAATATTAAATAATATATATTAAATGGGATCTTGTTGAAGTCAATCCCTTTATTTACACTAACATTTGTTTTGTTATTTTGAATTTGATTATAACCAAGCTTGGGAAAGTAGTCAATTAGTGTCCCATAAACTCCTTGGCATTAGGACAGTGTCTGCAGACTACCGTGCTAGTAAGACCCATCTTGTGAAGATGGTAATTACGTACTCCGTGTGCTGTAAATGCCTCGCATATCACTCACTCAAGCTTGTTTGGGATTGCAGGTCCGATTCATAAATTTCCTAGAGTGCTTAGTGTCGTCCTGGTTGTTCCAGAACCGATTACTTAGCTTAGTTTGTGTCTGCTAATATTAATTTATTCTTATTATTGGGTCATTCCTTGACAAACCGCCCAGCCTATATGGGGAGCTCTAAACGACCCCCCAGGGATTTGACTCAAGTAATGGGACAAAATATTTTTACTAAACTCGATATAGTTTGCGAGTAACAAAGGTTCAAAAATTGGTAAAAAGTGAAAATTCAAGATTTCTTTTAAATTTCAAAAAATCATAACTTTGGTTCTGCTTATCAGAATTTTGTAAATGATGTCTTATTGAATTCAGAAACTACCACAATTATTATTTCCAAGGGCAAAGGATAGTTTAAAGTCTTTTTTCGCATGTATCCTTGAATATCTCAAAAAATTGTTTAATTGTCTCAATTTTTTTATATGTTAAAAACAAATTTTCACCTTTCTCCACTCCAAATTTCATGTTGAGATCTCAATGGGTTCGAAAAATATTTTTTTAAGAAAATCTAAATATTTTGTAATGTAAGTTTGGCAGCAAAAATTGATTATGGGCTTTTGTAGAGGGGTTGAAAACAAGCACTTTTTACTATGGGAATAGAGGTCTATCTCTCCCTGTTAAGGAGTTAGGGACAATTTAAAGAAAATTATTAATTTTCATGGTAAAAGAAACTATTAAAAAACAACGACAGCACTTACAATGAAGTACTATACCAATTTTAAAAGCCAGAAACTTGTTCTATAACTGTACATTATACATGTCGAACATTTTGAAAAGGTCACATACAAACTACAACCTTTTATAAAAAAAAAAAGAAAAAAAAGTTGGGCGATCCTGCTTGGAATGACCCGATTATAGTGTGCTATCTATGAAAGTTTTTTAAACCTGATGAATAAATGAAATAAGTGGTTTTGGGCTCCCTTAGCTAATGTTCGCCTTCTAATTACATTCACTGTTTTCCTGGCAACCAGAATCATCTTAATCTATTGTTTTCTGCTAGGGTATTTTGGCTCCTGTTGTATTCCCAGATAATCTCAGAGTTGGTGGAGTAGCTCCTTAGGGCTTTAGGAACTGGCCTAGCTATCTGAGAGTGTAGATAAAAAAAAAAAAAACAACACAGACTGTTTATAACAATATAAACAGGTAATTTTACGAGTGGGTATGTCATACCCAGCCATGCTAATTATACATTTTTATTAAACTTAAACTTAAATCCAAGGGAAAAGAAGAGGAAATAATGAAGAATAACGGCATTCAAATATGTACGGATAGTTATCTATAATGCCAGAGTATTTTTTCTTTAAATAGTTTAGCTTCATTCAATTGTTTCACTTCCCTGGGAAGATAGTTCCACAATTTTTAATGGACAGCCAAACATATATATATAGAGTTATTAAGTTTAATATAATAAAATAAATAAATAAATAATCTGCATAACAGCTCATTCAGCGCCAAAGCATTAAGTTTTATAGCCACCGAAAATAACGCCAAAGTGACAACTCACTGCTACTTTGCACTTTTTGGGGACTAAACATTTTTAACTTCTTTCTTCTTCTCAGAGTCTTGGCGTTTCCCACGGTTTATTACAAAGGTTTTTATTTTTCTCAGGTTTCATTCTTATTCTGCCATAGCGCTGACTCGTTTTTTAGGCATTCAATAAATTCATTTAAAAATTCTATTCAGCACCAATAAATATTTTTTTAAAAATGATATTCGTGCAAACATTGCTGTCAACGGACGAATATGTTTGATTACATCCAAGATAAAAACATCAAACATTGAAATCTGTCGCGAACACCTCCACGAACGTCTAACATTTTATCTTATTCAACAAGTTCCACAAACAAATTCTTTGGGGATTGATTGCTTAAGGAAAAGATATACATATTTGATTCATTCGTCACTAAAACTTCTTACTGTCCTCTTTGTATTCTTCACTCTCATTATTGCGACGTTTTGCATTTCTAGTTCAAAAGCAGAACGCCTCTTTTTTTGGTATTCCTAACATGTTGTCATGTTGGTTTCATTCCGGTCCGTCACACCGTTTATTTTCTTTGTTTGATTTCATCTTACTTATCAAGCAATCCACCCTTTAAGGGTCTGTGCCTGGCACAAGGTTGCCTTACAATGTTGGCGATCCCGGGCTTGCTGCTTTCAGTCCGAAAGACCGAAGCGGCCTGTTTGTCTGCTTAAATCAGGGGCTTGTATTCGAAAACCCTATTAGCTGGAGCGTTTGTGTCCATGCGTTTAATATGGCGGAGCTATTGTAGTCGACTAATGTTTTACTTCACGTCTCACAAAATTCACGGTTGAGAAGGCATCAGTTGGCCCTTCTCACAGACGGGACTGAATATTTGCCGCAGACTTTACCGAAGGAGCCAATGATCAGCTCCGCTGCCCTGCTTATCGTGTTTTTGGCTCCATATAGCAAGAGCGACAGAATAAGGGCTTTGTAAAGCAGACCTTGGTTCTTCGGGTCGAGAGTTTTGGCCCTAGCTGTTTAAACAAACCAAAGTTACAGCGGTCACCAAAGATGAGTCTATGACGAATCTCCAATATGATGTCATTCGTGTAATGTGTGATATCATCAGTGCACACAACTAAATCACAAAAAATAGAAATTAAAAATGGAAGTGACAGAATTAAATTGCTGTGCATAAGAGCATACCTTAAATACTCCTTTGAAGGCATAAGCGTAAGAAACCTGATAGGCAGATAATTAAAGGGTTCGAATTCCGCACATTCATGGCATCGAAATTGCGGCTAATTTGACTGAACTAGGAAGCTAATGACAAAAATGTTACCCAAACTTCCACACCAAAACGAAAACAATTTTCAATACTAAGTTTTTAAATTTTTTTCTCATTCCAGATGTGATACGCCGCTCCAAAATGAACCTGCACAAAGGACTGAATGACTTTCGTCTTTGCTGGGAGCTGCATCGTCCCGAACAAGGCCTATCGAGTATAGCCGGACGATTCTCTCACTCGGCTGTGCTACATGAAAACTCGATGTACATCTTTGGTGGAGGTTCCTCTTCAGACACAACATTCAATGACCTGTGGAGATTCGACTTGTCCAAGACAAAGTGGGAACGGCCGGTCTCGATGGGTAGCTATCCATCGCCCAAGGGCTCTGCTTCCATGGTTTGCTATCAGAATCAACTGATCCTCTTCGGCGGATGGAGATATCCATCGCTTCATCCGCCGTATCAGTCATGGTGTCTGTTCGATGAGCTGCATTTGTATGATCTCGAGACAAATCGTTGGATTCTCGTGCGCGCACAAATTCCTACACCGCCCCCAATGGCCGGCCACTCGGCTAGTGTTCATCGTCATCGAATGGTGGTTTTCGGTGGCTATCAGATCTCCGAAGGGGTGAATAACAATTCCAATGAGACATGGTGCTTGGACTTGAAGACGTTCACGTGGTCATCGCCCAAGATAGCCGGTAACACGAAGCCGCCTCCGCGGTATGGGCAGTTTCAGATCGATTTGGACGAGGATCACATGCTGATTGTGGGTGGTTGCGGCGGACCGAACAGCATATACACTGACGCTTGGCTATTGGACATGTCCAAGGAAGTGTGGCAGTGGAAGAACGTGCCGGTGAAGAACAAGAAGTGGGGCGCGTCACACATGTGGTGCAATCCAGCTTGCAAAGTTGACTCCAAGCTGGTGGTCCTGGGCCCCACGCCTAACTTGCCCACGGACTTTCAAATGATGAAGCAGACTCGGGCTCCGGGCGCTATTCGGGGACCTGGACATTTTCCTGGTGGCGGTGGCGGTCCAAACCGACTTGACAACTTTCGCATGGGCCCTGACGATATGCGATTGAACCGAAGAGGCATCGGCATGAATAATAATCATCAAAACAACAATAATAACATTCTCCCAAGAATGCACGCACCTCCAGTTCCTGAAGAGAGAAACCACAACCGTCCACAGCTGAGGGTCAATCGCAACGATAACGAAATTGTGCCAGCACCTCCAGCACCGCCAGCGCCACTCGCACCTCTTGCACCGCCAGCAAACAACCCGAACGACATCGAGGCGGCCAACCGGCTGCAGAGAAATCTTGCCCTGCGGTGTCGAGACCATGAGCCTCGTCTCCCAAAGCGATTTGATGAGCTCTATGAGGTAAGTTGCAACTTATTCGATTGCCTTAGTCATGTGTGCCATACTTCTGTTCTGCTTTTAGGATCCATTTCGCATGGCCGCATTCAACGTCCAGAATCGGCCGCGGAGTCTATCGAAGGACCACCACGAACGCATCCGCCGCATGGAGGAGAAGATGAATGCCATACGAAACTCAAGACGAGCTCTAGTGGCAGAGCAGAAGATAAAGGAACCCTCACCGAAGCGGGTGAAGCGCAACGTACTTTCGTTGTTTGTGTGCGATCTCACAAATGCAATGTCAGAGACAGACCCGTGTCTGCAGTGGGTCGAATACAAAAACTACGGAATAATTCCCGGTGCTCCGGAACGCCTGATACTATCCTCAATGGTAGCCGGCAATGGAGAGCTAATTCTTTTCGGTGGCGTTCACAAAGAAACCCTGTCCGAGATAACACACCTGGTTTCGAATTCTGTCCATTTTCTGAGTGCTCCTAGGGACATCGTTTAGTTCGCCTCTCTGCATCTCTCTATCTCTTGTTATCTCTACGGTTCTTATTCTCCTTGCGCTATCTTCTGGAAACACAATCGTCTACACACACTCACACACCGGTTCAAGTTGACTCAAGTTTCCACACGCAGCTGTTTCCAAGATGTTTGTTCCTTCAACTTAAATTAAAAATGCAAAAGTGAATTTCTAGCGCCTAAAAAAACAGATATAAATATATTTATACATATAAATACGTACACACAATGTGTATCTTCTTATAAACTAAACTAAAATTATTTTTTTATTATATTAATAAAATAAAACATAAAATAGAATGTAAATTCATTTAAAAAAATGTATATGTACTGAATGTACAGTAGCAATTCCTAATGTAAAATGTTGATTAGTATTTACTTTTGAATAGGTATGACTAGATTTTGTGCCCCTTCTCTATTTTGTATTATTATTATTATTGCTTAATGTCTTCACCATGTTTCATAAAATGAAAGATGTATGAATTTAGAATTAACAATTGTGTCCAGTGTTATATGATTACAATGCAAATGCAACTATAACTGTTCAAATTGAGATTCGAAAAAAAAAAAAAAAATAGAAAAACAAAAAAACAAAAAAGATTACGTTTCAAACAGTACTAATAAACAAAAATTTAAGTGATTTAGTTGTTTAATGATTCATAGTTTGTTCATCATCCGTTTGTTACTCTTCTTTGCATCCTTTTGCTCACAATGTATATCTCTCCTGTTTGTTGTTCTAGTTACTTGCTGGTTGGTCTTGAGCACAGACAACCCAATATTGGCTCGTTTGTGGTTTTGAGTTAAGTCGACTGTATATATGCCAACTGTTCGTATAATCCTGAAGTTACTTGCTACTTTGTCTTGAATTAAGTCGGCACTCAATTTAATATTTAAACCAATCTATAAGTGCGTTATAGAAATACCACCCGGCCTAACAAGCACTTCGAACTTCAAACCAAGTATGAATTACAATAAAAAAAAAGCCGAAGTCACGGTCGAGTGCAAATGCGCAATGCATCAAACTCCTTTTGATTGCTCTGATTCTTTAAAATTGATTGACAATTTCAGCAATATTTTAACAATGTTGAACTTGTGCTTTATCCAATCACTTCCTGCTTCGTCCTTAATTCGTGGCACAGATCATTCACATGCCGCTTTGCAGACATCTATCTCTTATGTACTCTACAATCTTCAGCATTTATACATTTTCTTGTTAAAGACTTGTCATACGTCTTTTCATATTGAATATCCTTCATACCAATCTTATTGAAAACTTTTCATACGTTTTTCGTTCTTCTATTGAAGTGTTGCACTGTCGATAACCCCCACCGTTTTACAATATTCAACTTTATAATCTCCAGAATTCTTTAATGTGATGGATGACATATATATTATTCTTATTATAAAACAGTATAGTTTTCGGAGGACAGAGATTTAATTCAATTTCAAAGCAAACTAAAAGTAAAAACATGTTTCTAGCAAAGTAAAGAGCAGTACAAATTTGGATTCGTTAACGAACTGAATGTTGTTGGCAAGGAGAAAACCATATACCTACTCAAGAACGATGGTGTAAGAATATACTCTTACACCATTTCCAAGAACCAACTTTGAGACATATTTTATGTATATTTCTGCAGAATAAATTCTTTCGTATGACTAAGTTGTTTGTCTTCCTTGCTGAACTTCGTTGAAGTATTTAAAAAAATCAGTTGGAACTCAAGATGGCCACTTAAGTTAAAAATGTGTCGTTTTTAGCTGACAACTTGTTGAATTTTACAGTAAACAATACGAAGTTTAGCAATAGATAGTTGTGAAAATTGATGAATAGGATTTACTTCAACTTAAAGGCATAGCAAATTGCCATTGACAAAAGAAATTAGAAGAAATTTATGATTAGGATTTACTGCAGCTTAAAAGAATGAACAGACATTGTGAAAACATCTGTTCATACCATAGAAGGTGTGGAAAGTTCCCTTCTTGGTTTAGTTGCAGTTGCTATGAGAAGATTGTAGATGTGAAAGAGACGTTTATCATTCGATTCATTCGCCATTATTGCCTTTACCATGGAAACTCAAAATTGGTATACACTTTAATACAAGAAGTTTTGTAAGCCTCCTATGATGAGTGTTTGCTGAAGCCATGTTGGTAAAAAAATGCAAATTGACTCTCTTGCAGACTCGCTAAGCTGTGTATTTATCACTGACTTTAATTGACTTCACATATAAAGTCATCTTTATTTCAAACAGACCATTTTTGAATTAGAGTGGTGTGAAAATTTGTCATATATCGCATTTCAATTTTGACATAATGACAGTTAATAGAAAAACTTTAACTTTTCCTGAACACATCCGATACCACCTACCGTAACCCACTTCACTCAGTCGTTAAATGTCATTTCATGTTTTAAAGTGGAGAATTAAATTTTCATTTTTTTGTCAACAAAAGTTCATAGATCTTTTTTGAATTTGAATTAATTGGAATAGGTCTGATTCGATTAGGAACTACAACTCAATGTCAATTTTTTTCATCAATAACTTTACCATTAATCACAAAGAAATTGTTTTTAATTCATTAGAATGTACGACTCTTCGTCTATCAAATTTGGCTTCAAACGAAAATCTAATGAAGTTCAAATGGCTCGGGGTCGTCTAAAGGATGCCCTACAAGATCTAGTGGCCAATAGTGACGAAGAATCAGACTTGAATAACTCATCTCAAAAGCTACCGCTACGTGGTCGACCAAAGAAAGCAATTAAAACTGAACCCGAAGAGCCTGAAGAATTCCAATCCCAGACATCTGGGCAACAGCCACAGCAGCAACAACAGCAACAGCAGCAGCATGAAAGTTTCGTTATGAAATTATTTGACCGTAGCTTGGATTTATCAAAATATGATGATCGTACTGCATTGTATCCAATTTGTCGTGCATGGATGGCTAATGCTCCACGATCGACCACAATCAAAAGCTACCGTGGACGAAGGTCTCCTTCTCCAGAGTTTCGTGAAAACGATGGCGGTGAAGTTTTGGAGAAGCTACGCAATGGAGAGATTGACGAGATTAGTGCAATGCCAGCACCATTGAACACAGAAATGTTTAGAATTCCTCCATCTCTTGTGGACGATGAGAACGAGGAGGGACGAAAGAAGGCCGAGTTGAGTTTAAAAGGTGCGAGCAAAGCACAGCTGTTGGCCTCCTACAAGCAGCGATGGAAGAAAGTCCGAGAACACTGGCAAAGCCATACGAAACGATATCAGGAGGAGAAATATGAACTGAACTATCAGATAATTGACGATTTGTACAAGTGTTAGTCACGTAGATTGAAGAGATAAACTTATGTAAGTTCTTTGTGTGAGTTCCGACATTTTTAGAAATTCAAATCTCAAATATATGTATCAAAAAGTATAGAATTCGTTTTTTGTTTTTATTGCATCGTGTTGGACTATGTATTCCTCTGCAGAATAAAGAAAATTCTTGTGGTCCACAGCAGCCATTGTTAACCGTAGCAGTGTCTTCCAGATTTTCAGATTTCGAAGTCCATAATTTATTAGATACGTATAGTTCCAAGATTGGAAAATGTTATTTCAGTGTGAACATTTTTAATTTGTTGTCTGGAGTTAAACATGTGAAGTTCATCTTGCTTAAATCGATAACTTTGCTGCTCATGTAACTTTGACGCTATCAGGACGATTTGACAAGGATGTCCAGCGATGTATGAGTTTTCTTACAAACCACCAACACTTTGATTCGTCCATGGATCCAATGTTGCTTTGCACGGCAGCGAAACGAGGATGTAGTCCATCTGTACTCCTGTAGAAATCTTAGATGCAAGCACAAGAAGATTAATAATCAATAGTTTTCACTGCAAATGGGAGCAGTGATTTCAAAACAATGAATGACAAAATAATTGAATGACATTTAATATTTGAAGTAACTAGAAACAGCCACTGATTCTCCTTCCGTTCGCAATTCAAATCAACATTCTCTTAATTTTCAGGGTACATTTATCTGTATCGTGATAGGCTTTAAATGTATTCTATTTATTTTCTTTTTTCATGGAGTACCTTTCTTATTGTTTTATAAAGCTTTTCAGCTAATTGCATCGTTGGTACATTCTTGTTATCAATATAAAAAGATGCGCAGGTACCTTTAAACAACCAACCGAGTTCAGTGCATAGAATTCATGTGGTGATGACAACCAATAATCTGTTGATTTATTTTGCTACTTTATGTCGTAATGATAAATTGTTCATTCCGAACAAACGTAAAATACAAGATTGAGTGTCTCTGACTTGTTCCACAACGTCTCGCGATGACAGTCAGAAACCAAGTCCTGGTCCTTTCATCGGCATATTCCTACCTTCTACTCCTTTATCCGCAGAAGAATTTCTTCAAGGCTGCACTTCTGGTTGGCGGGGTTCACGTCTTGGCGGTTTAAAGTTCTATATCTGAAACTCAACTTGGTTGCGTTATGAACTTGGCAGTTGGTAAATAGCTTTGAATATACCATCAGTACAATGTCTTAAGTCTTGAAGTCATCAATAGTTCTGTGGTGAATTCTATGTATCGCAAGCGCTAGCAACTGAAAGTAGCTTGAACTTTTTCTTTTAACAAAAGTAGTAGTATATTTACACTCATGCCGATTATGAAAAACAGCTGCGGACGATCCGAACAGACCGAACAAATGGTCTGTCGAAGACGGTGAGTGGCAACGTAAAGTCGCACTCGGTGCTTGTAACAGCCATCCTTCCATGAATACTCGAAAGTCCTACAGTACTGGATTTCCAATAGCCTATGCTATTGATCCCTAATGCATGCAATATATCATAGAAACAAACGAATGCGGAAATATACCCTTCGCAGTCAATCCACAGTTTTTCATGATGAGAAATATTCAGTTAGTAATATGGCATAAGTACAATACCATACTCCCCAAGTCTCCAAGTGTTCACTCTTCTTTGTCAGCACATGAATTCTAAATTCTATGCACTGAACGTGCTAGCAGTTAAAAGCAGTTTGAACATGAATAAGTAACCCTTTCCGAATTAGAATTGGCTATACAATATTTGATTTTGTTTAGCAAAACAAAAATTTAATCTTATTAGGCCACAGACTATTCCATATAAAACAAACAGTATTAATTCTTTAATACTGCAACTACTCAGGCATTTAACCCTAGGAGGGTCTGTGCCTGAGCTAAAGCCACCTTCCAACTTTGGCGGTCGCAGGCATTCTACTTCCAGTCCGGAAGACCAAGCTGTTTTGCATCCGCGATCACTTGATCTCTGACCGGATGCGGTCAGTTCGGTCTCCCTTTATTTAATTCTATGGAGGACTCTTTTGCCACTTTCTGAAATTCAAAATTGGGGAACTTTATGAAGCATTCAATTGGTGAATAGTTTAAAATATGGCCTTAGTACAATGTCATACCCCGAGTATTCCAAAAATTCACTTTTCTTCGTCAATACATAAATTCTAAGCAGCCAAAAATAGTTTGAACTTTTTCTAACAAAATTAATAGTACTTTTATAAAAAGTCTAATTCATAGACGAAGCTCAAAGTAACCCTTTCTGGTCGCCGACTTAGAGGTGGCTATACAATATTTGATATGTTGTTGTTTAACAATTAAAAATTTAATTTTATTAGGTGAAGCAATTTAGTTCTTTGGAGTCATCTTATGCCATTTTCTGAAACTCAAAATTGTGGAACTTTATGAGCCATCCAATTGGTGAATAGTCTTAAATATGACTGGTGAATGGTCTTCAATTTGGATTCGAAACTTGGGGTCATTGTACTGAACCCCCTAAGTTTCAAATAGTTTACTTTTCTTCGTCAACACATGAATTCTAGCTGAAAGTAGCTTGAACTTTTTCTCACAAAATTTAAATAAATTTTTGTCGTGATAAAGTTTGATTCAAAATCATAAAAAAAAGTGTCAACAAAGTTACAGATGTCCTGTTTTTTCACGTAGGATAAACAAAAAATAAGGCTTCAAGCAAAAAAGAAAAAAGAAAAAATAAGAAAGCACTCCAGTACGGTACTCGATAAAAGAACAATGGTAACTCACTTCTCTTATTTCAGTTGAGTTTTGAATTATTTTTTGAGTGTAATCGACATCAATTTACAGCAACAAGAAAATTTCTCTCAGTCGTGCTCGATTTGTTGAGTGAGTTGGGTTGTTGTTCGTTTTACTTCCAATTCGCAGTTACGAATATCGTCGAAGTCGGTTCGTCTTTACGTTCGTTGTTTTTTTTTTTTTTTTAATTATTCTTTTCAACAATCCACTGTGAGAAAATATTTTACTAACGGAAATGATTAATTTTTCTTCATGACTACTCAGTCAATAAGAAGGCAGATGAAAAAAAGTTCAATGGAATCAATTGTTTTTGTGATAAAGTTCAGTTGCGAAAATAAATAAAGGGAAAAAAATCAGGAGAAAAAAAATAGAAGGAAACAATTGTTTAGCAGAAAAAGAAACGCAAACAATTGCGTTGTTTTGTTTTGCAGTCAGTGATAAAAAGATAATTAATACATCAACTAAGAAAACTGACTTGGTAAGTTTTTTGTTTGCTCTTTATTTTTTGTTGTTTGAGTCTCGTTAGGCGTTTTTCGTGTCGTTTTTTTGTATTTTTATCTTTTTTTCGATTTTTCGTTTGTCAAGCTTTGAAAAGGTTAGGCGTTCGTCACAAGTAACGTCATCCTTGTGTTTGAGTGGAATTGGGGCACAGAACTGCCAGTTTCGTGATTATTATTTCGGCGACCCGGTCTCATATCAGGCCGTAAAAAATTGCGTGAAATCGATAGACCTATGCATTGATTTGAAGGCCCGCATATCTGTAGTGTTACGCAATCGTTTAATTAACAGCCGGTTGTCGACAAATATTTTTAGCGGTGATGGCATTTGAGTGTCGTTTGTGAACAACATCTGCTTCATAGTTGCAGGGATTTTCTGCGAAGGTACACGAATGTATCGCACTGAGATAATGTTGTAGACCAAACTCTTTATTAGAGCAAAGAGGGTTTTTTGTTATTAATAATATATTTTAATATGTTGTTAATATAATAAATAATAAACTCTTTAGAAGGTTATCTAAGCTCAAGGTATATTTGTCTGTATTGTAATCCAAGCCGGGTTGCTCTTAATCCAGTAGCTCTTTCTTATGACCGTTCTTCTTTAAATGGCGCACACAGTCCGGAGTGAACCTTGTGAGGGTCTAAGTCTATACTTGGTGTCAAACAAACTTTTAGAAAGTCCGACTTTTTCATTCGATGAGTAAGTCTTCGACTCTTTCTCGTGCAAGGAATCAGAAACTGTGACATCTGCTTCAGGTTAAGGAAATCGCCAAATCTTTCTTCTATGTGATGCGCTATAGTCCTGGATGGACCTGGGCCTTAGTTAGTAAATCTCTCCACCCAGCACGATTTCGTCCCAGCTGCTTGCAATGCCTGTATTGTTGCCGATTTGGTTGACGTCCTTCTCCTTCTGCAAATCACATTCCCTTGAATTCCAGCAGTGAAATTTCCAAAGTAGATTTTCGAAGAAAGCCCCGAATTTTACATGGTAACACTGCCGAGTACACCACACAACGAATGAGTGTGGAAAGGAAAGCAGTGGTGAGTGAGCTAACATATGATCTGAGTTTGTTTACATTTTTTTTCTTTGTTTTTCTCTTACTATGCTATTTGTTTGATGTGATAAGAAAGTGATTTTTTTTTTATTATTCCATCCAAGGAAGAACAACTTTCACCAGGTTTATTTAGCGACTACAGAGATTGTTATTTGTGGTTTAATTTGTTGCTCAAACAATCAGATACAAGTTGCAAATTGGACGCAGAGGACGAATTTATATAACTTGCGCGTAGGTGTTGTGGTTTAAAATGTTGTTTTTGGTGTGTCTTAAAATTGCTGATGTCAAACTAGGGTCGGATGTCTAAAAAATAAGATTAATTCTGTGCGCTTGCAGACAGTGAATTGAAGTAAGTCCAGGTAGTCTAACGTGCATTTACAATTTTTCTCTTGGGAATATGTATCTCAAATACTCTTTCTCTGTTTTTTGTTCGTTACGACGCAATGTCTGCTGCGTAACAACTTGAGTGCATTCACCCAAAAGATGTGCTTAAGAGATAGTATCCAGACACCAGTAATTCACACCAAACCACGAAAATGAATTTATGTACTTTTCTGTGTGTTTGATTTTCTAATTAGTGATTGCTTCTGAACAACAAAAACTTTAACTCAGTTTAAATCAGAATTTCCTTTTGATAAATCAATAGATCGGTCTTATTAGAGTAAAGATTTAAGAATCAGTGAAACTTTGGATTTTTCATACACTGGGTTCTCGGTTGCAGGCTTTCGAATTCTTGCCTGCAGCATTGAAAGTGGAATCTTTTGCTTGCCGCATTTAGTTTTTCGCAACCTCTACGATACTATTTGATTGAAATAAATAATAAATGAATAAAAATAAATTTAAATTATCTTTAAAAACCAGTAAATTCTCATGTGATATTCAAAAAACTGTCGGACTAAAAAACAGTCGATTCTCGGTACATAACGTAAGACCAGAAAGATTTTAAATTACCAAATGTTCAAAATAGTACAAGTTTAAACAACGAAGTAGGAAAAAATCAAATAAGCAAGGATTTGATTAAATTCATAATTTATTATTTCAATAATTTGTACAACTTTCCACATATGCACAGACACAAAAGACACGTACAGCCCTATTATATTTTGCCTCGGCCAATGGCTTTAAGTATATTGTACTTACTTTCGTCGGCAAATAGTGGAGTTCCGACCAACTTATGACCTTCAGAAATATAGCGCTTGGCAAACTCGAGGCCTTTTCTTCCACGGGCCTGCAGATGAACTACTCCATGAAATCCTCCAGATCTTAATACCCTTCAATTGTTTCCTCGGCGGCGGTATTTGCGATGTCTCCAGTGACTTTGTTAAGGATAGTCCTAACTTCTCACATATTTCCATTAAATTTTCTATGAAAATGCAACTGTATGCAGATTTGTCTGAAGATTTTACCGGTTATTTTACTTTTCTTTATCACTCTTATGCTTATGGCTAACTCTGATTTACTGGCAATAAGAAGGTGTACAGTGACTGCCTAACAAGCACAGTCTTCGCTAGTTCTTAAATATCAAACACATTCACAGTGCATGTAGACTTTGGTGACTAACTGCATATTCCTTTTGAGAAGAATTCTTTAATTTTCTGGTGAGTGAGCTACTTCCGTTTCTCATTGCCCAATGAATTGGCCATTTAAAATGAATAAACTGCAATACTGAACATGTCCGTAATCTAACGATGAGAGCTATCGTATATAAAAAAAAAACTTTTCACATTGTAAAGACTGGGGAAACTTGGACTTTAATTTATTGAATGTTGATGAACAAGATACAATACCTTAACGAGTGCCAAATTATCCAGAGTTTACTGTATTTAGTTTATAACATAAACTTTCCTATATCACTAAACCTCCTCCTTTAGGAGGTAGGAAATCTTTCTTAATCAAATCCGACGTTTTGGTGTCAATTCAGGGTTCAGACATAGCGAACTTTGTCCCGGTTCATCAGTCCTGGTGGCTAATTTGAACCAATTGTGTCTGCAGGCCCGTGGTGACCAAGAACACCTACCTAACGTGAAGTTTTCTCTATCTTTATTTTTGTGTTTTTAGCAAAACCATTCCTTTGTTGTAAAATCCTTTGTTGTAAAATTTTGCAAGAAGTTGGAAAGAGGAATGAAACTAATTTCTTAAGGATTGTTGCTTGGTTTTATTTTGCTTTTTGAAGCAAGAAGGTTGAAAAGGATTGTACTAATTACACTGTATTTTTCTTTATTATTCTCTATTCGTCGGTGGGCGCCCGTGGCTTAATCTTTAGTACGTCGGAATGTCAAGCGAGAGTACCTGGGTGCATTCTTCATCAGTCTCAAGATCTTGGCTAATGATGACGATGATGATGAGTTTCCAGATTCCCTTTCCTGACTTCGAAAAAGAGAGCTAAAAGAGCTCTCGAAAAGAACACTGACCTGGGATACAGATAACGAAAGTGAGGAAGAGATCATACAAGTTAACCTCGGAAATAAAGTTACACACATTAGATCACAAAAGTTAATCTCTGAAAATAAAATAGCACGCATTTATCTGGAATATCGTGGCTCAAATGGAGCTAAAAGATCGCTTCAGAAAAGTTTATTTCGTTTTGATAAGAGGCAGAGGTATTTCTAAGTAGGAAGCGATAACGTATGTCCTACATTTTCTTCTAGACACAACGCGTGAATGTACGATTTATGTGTTCCTAATATAAACAGTAGGTAACATGGTCAGAGAGCGTTGGGAGGAATCCGTTAATCGGAAGTCTTGCTGAACTCCAAGTCTTCTTCTCGTTAGTAACCCTAATCAGCGGAAGTCACATTACAAGAGTGGTTCACTAAAAATTGGCCGCTTTTTTCAACAAACAAGATATCTGTATTCTTCTTGATGAATCGAATAATATTTTTGCATTGAAGTAGAGACGTGGAGTTTAAGGAATCATGTCTGTGCCCAGACTCGGACTTAGAATTCGGGAGCACTGGACAACAAATGGCCTCTAAGTTATTTTTTTCCAAATACAATGAATATTTTTTTTGAGTCAAGTGTTTATTAATTTATTGCGAAACCAAGTAAGTTATCTTAACAAACAAATATAGACAAAAACAAGAATAAATAAAATTAAATCAAAGCGTTAGAAAATGTAACATTGCAAACTTTTTTCGACGAAAAATCCTTTCGCTGAAATCCAATTTTTGGAGTAAATTGCTTTCAATGCTGAGTAAAGATAGCTTTGAAGCCTATTTTTGATAATTCTCATTTTTTTCAAGTTAGCACTCTCCAGTGTGGGCGCCCGTGGCTTAATCGTTAGTGCGTCGGAATGTCAAGCGGGAGTACCTGGGATCGAATCCGGCTCGGGGAAATAACACCACAAACATTTTTCATGGCCCCACCTCCAGCGAAACTTCTGTTATGGAAAGCTTTCGCAATTTGCCGTTCTGAATCGGCATTAAACAGTAGGTCCACATGTGTCAAAATATATCGCGCACAACACAGCGGAGGCGCGAAGAAGCTAAGCTCTGTTGTTACGCCGACTATTTATTTATTTTTTTTATTCTCTATTCGTTACTCTCTGTTTCTTTAGTCTGCTCCATTTTTTTCAAATTAAAGGATGTTATTCTACCACTTCAGTAGAAAACAGACCTGTGATTATAAAAATTCATAATTAGGCGGCATTACAGCCCGCTAAGCACTAGAGCCTAGCTTTTTTGCTCCTCCGCTGTGTAGTGCGTGAAACATGTTAAGGGAACATGCTGTTTATTGTCGGTTCCGAACGGCAGACAGATTTGACTCAAAACAAAATCCAATCAAATTAGAAAAAATCCCTTAAAAATAAATTGAGTGAATACCACTTATCCGTACACTAAGCCAGCAATCACATGTTCGACAGTTGATTGAGAAGAGATTATCAACTAAGTGGCTTTCATTGCAACGCTTTCCTCACGAATAACAGCCAAAGTATCTTTTTCACTTCCGACACAGACTACGCTTGACTGTTAGATTTCCGGTATCAATATTGCGTGCAGAATCGAAATACAAGACATGAGATGAGACAAATTTCAGTCTGCTACCATTAGTTCCTCTGACTTAGAAGTAGACCAGTTTGAGGTCAATTGATGAACAAGCGGGCGTACGAGGAGATGCCATAAAACAAATTTTCAGAATTTTATGCGTAAATACATATTTTTCTCTTTAAATAGATTAGGCGGGGCAATAACCACATTTATTAGCTAAAACATGTAAACCAAGAAACTTAACTTATTTAGTCTGTCTGTCTAGGCTAAGTAGATGTGCTACTTAGCTGCAATGTCCTAGGATTTCCATCGATATTTTTTCTTTATTTTGATAACAGAGTATTCGTCTAGTTGGAAAGATTTATTTTCTGCAGTTACAATCCATTTCAGTCAAGTCCAAGTGCTAAATCCAGTTAAATTAATTATCAGCTCAAGTGTTTTCGATTTGACAAGCTGTCTACAGATCTGCGGCCGTTACAGCGACCTCAACATCTCCCGCGCAGAAAAATGCATCTGCAGCATCACATCGAAACGCCTACACACGCTAAAAATAATTCAATTGCGTTTCGAATGCTCATCTCCAGCTACGGCATTTCCCAAAATATGCTCCCATTGATCAAACAGTGACATTCTTTGTCCTAGACAATTCTTTCAAGTTTTCCCTTTTTATCCAGTTCTCATCATTCTTTGTTATCTATTTTTAAGAATATTTAGTGAAAGCTATGCCACGCTACTTTAAAATGAAACGACAACAGATCAAAATACTAATGGGAAGAGATAGTCGGCTGTTTTAATTTATTTAAAAAAAAGCAAATATTATTTCACGTCTCGCTTTGCTTGCGGAAAGAAACTTTCAGACACTTCACATCAGTTGGCGTTTAAACACACCGCAGGTCGGGATTGTGGAATTGATTAGTTTGCACTTAATTCTTTTCCAGCACAATCGGATAAAAATTTGACTTAATTGCTGTCAGCTATCACAATTTGCTGTCTGACTGATAACAGGTATGTTTAAAATGGGTTAGTTTATAACTTTTTTTCTTCAGACTTATCAGTCGACGCAATCGTTGAGAATTTTTTTTTTTGCACCCGAAGTTAGAAGGGAGAAGGCGAAAAAAAAAAATGTTCGGAGGTCAATGATCCGCCGCTCGATCGAGCGCGAACACATTTTATACAACGCTTTTTTTCTTGTTCCTTTTTTTCTTGATTTCTCATTGTTGTTGTTTACTTTGCGATAGTTCACTTTCGATCTCTTTTCGGCGCGCACAGTTTCTACTGATAATTTTTTTTTGCCATATTGCTTTGACATAAACTTTTTTTCATTTTCTTTTCTGTTGCCAACAAACATTTCGATGGATCGTGGAGAATGGATTTGTGTGGAGAAGAGTTTGAATTTTTTATGAACAGCAAAGTGATAGTACGCGTGGTTTATGGAGATATTCATTAGTGAAATAGACGATGATATAAGTTGACAAGTTCTGTGATTTGCTTTTTCTAATCTAACAATCAGACAGTTGTTAAAGTCACAAAGATGTTGATGCTAATGTGTTGTTGCTTCGGTCTAAAGTTAATGTGGACCTCGTCTTGCCAACCTTCGGGGAATAGTCGATTGTGCTGTTCATTTAGCATTTAGCAAGACAAGGGCTCGGCTCAAATGAGTTTCGACTTAAGCAAGGACAAGACTGTAGCTGGTGATGGTTGATGATTGAACAGTTTACTTTCTTCTGTTAGCTCGGATTGGTGAAAAAAATCTTGTCTAAGAAAAGAGTCTTTCAGAAAGTGTTCATAGGTTAAAGAGTGGACAGGCACTAGAAGCTTAGACGCATCTTCATTATTTATGGCTAAACATTAAATCTATTCGTGCACGTTCATTGATAGAATTATGCCTTCTGTCAACATTCTCTTCTGCTTTAGGCTCTCATTCATCTCTTTAAATCAATAGAAAGACAAGGCCTTCAGACTCAACAATAAGAATGGGCATTCAAAGCAGTTTCAAATTTCTTTGCTAAAATTCCACAATTTTTGGTACTCTTATCGTGTATACCTTGTCCAAAAGAAGAAGTTGAACAACACGACATCGTCACCAGTTTCTATCACGTTATGCAAAACAGCTCTCGAATGAAATCAGAAACCATTCTTCCAAATTCTCTGAATAATTCACCAGAAATTAGCATGAAGTGTAGCATGAAGATCTTCACTTCATTGACATTGAACTCTCATAGAAATCATCTTAGCCTTCGGCCCCTTGGCACTAGGTCAAGCAAAACCAATGTCTGGATTAAGTTTTTTTTTCCGCATAATCTTTCAACAACCTTAAGTCTGGAATCCAAGGCCAAAAATAATAAATTTTCTAGACGGTGTAAATAAATAAAAAAACAATTAAAAACCAGTTCGTTTTCGTCATTAGCGAAAATGTTAATAAGTTTGATAATTATCTCTGCCATCGCAATCTGTCTATCATTTCCCCTCACAGCCGAAACAGCTTCAAGTTCAAGTTAATCGCCGATAAACTGCTTCAATTGAAGACGAAGCCGCAACAACAGTAGTGATGTCATTTTGAAAATAAATAAACAAAAGCCCCCCACCGACAATGTGGGTCACAGAAACAAGTTTACCACCGAATGCCCATTTAAAGCGATTCGTCGTTG
The DNA here is from genome assembly GCA_905187475.1 of Syritta pipiens. NCBI lineage: Eukaryota > Metazoa > Arthropoda > Insecta > Diptera > Syrphidae > Syritta > Syritta pipiens. The sequence goes on from LR994571.1 coordinate 72,004,305, forward strand.
AATCCAGGCTCTCCGTATACCGCCGAGTTATGAAACGCTCTTTGGATTCCCATCAACAAGCGTGATCGGAAAACTAAACATCGATTATAAGTTGACTTAAAAAGTGCAAATATTAACTGCCGGAGACTTGTGCGAGTTCCAACTGAACTGCTGCGGAGAACTGCTGATGTAATCACGCTCGTGGCAGAGCTATGAGTGCGGGTGAATGAGGGATTGCAGAGCTTGAGTACTCTTTGTGCAGGGAGTTGTCTTTGAGTCGAATAATGGGCGATTTTGTTATGGTTACCAGTTTTGGTTGCGGCCTTGGTGTGGCGGGGGGAGATATGAGACTCGGTGTTGAGTGCTTAGATTCTATTTTTAGTTGGCGGCCAACATTAAAAATGTGCTGTTGTTGTGTAAGTTGTGTGAAAACGAGAGCTTCAAACACGCAGTGTTTAATGAATTAGTAATCAACTGATGATTGTTTTTCAATTGTGTGCTTAATTTGGAGCGGAAACCGAAAAGCGAAAAACTGGGAACAATCAATGTCTTAATTAGGGGATCGTATTTTAAATAGTGCCACTTTCAAACAAAGTTGGATAAGACACACTAACACTGGACTTACACTTATTCAATTGAAGATAGAAAAAAGTAAACTCGCTGCACATGCCTTACAAAAGTGCATGGCTTCTTGTCATTCTCGCTCATTTAACACTAGTATCTTCGTTTTGTGACAGCAGATGATGCAGCTTTTAAATCTGCGTAGTCCACCTGAATCTTCTAGTCTGCTTCACAAAAAAAAAAAAACATTGGAACGGATGTGGTTTGGTAGAAATTAAGAGCATAGGGATGGCTTTCATGTATATGTATTTACGTAGTAAAAGCAGTGTGTGATTTAAGTGTGGTTGGGGTTTGGTTGATACCCATGAAAATACTTTATTTTGCAACAAACGTAAAGTATTATCATCTTAAAGTCTTTGACTTGAGCTATCACTTTAGAATTTCCTTTTGATTGTAAGCTCGTTTTGGGAATCCTTCAGCAACAGAGGTTTTTTTTTTTTGGTTTTATTTTTTATCTGCGCTGATCTAACCTTTGGTAATTCTTTAGGTCTTAGGTCTCTTTAGGTATTAGTGCGGTATACGCACGCCATTTGTCACATCCGGATTGTCTCCAACGATCAGACTCGCTGTATATACCAAATCGCAAATATACCAAACAAAAATATTAGCAAGCATGTTATACTACCTGTTTGACGTGCAAAATTCGTAGTCTAATATCCATTGGGCTCTTTTTTTTTTTTTTTTATTTTATGGTTTGCGCCAATGGATGTGTAATCTTCGTAAGATACTGGCAACCCGTGTTACCAGCATGCACGATTCGCGGGATGTCTCCTCGCGCCTACGTACTAAACCACACCCCTGCACTCATCAACCACTCTCCCCGCGGGACTGCCGTTAGGTATTACTTCGCGGGGCTGGTCAGCTGTTAAGCTCGGCTTGCAGCCTCTTGGGCTCTTCTCAGGGCTTCTGCTCTTCTCAGAGCGGCCTGCACCCTAACGATGGAAAAGCTGATCTCAGTCCACTCGCCGTCCGATCTAGTCATTTGGCTAACTAGATTTTCCGGGCTTGGCATGTTGACCCTCTATTCTCTAAAATCCATTGGGCTCTACCCAATTGGATCTGTTGATAAAACCGCTGATGCGTCTTACATCCAAGTTAGCGAGTTCGCTTAAATCCTCAAAGAAGTGCGTTTCCTAGTACGTAAGAGTGCTGGGCATGTTCCAAGAAGATGAAGTAATTCTGGTGGTAATTCTTTTATTTAAGACAAAAAAAATGTTTAAGGTGCTAAATTATTAACTTGATTATGAATAAAAAAAGTAAATACCGTATGTGTACAGATAATGTGAACTAATTGAAACAAGGTGTTCGCGGATCTTAGAGTCATTCACATTCCTGAAATTGTTTTTCTGTTTCTGCATTTAGCTTATTTTGATCGACGTACTCAAAAAGCATATTTTTTGCACTGGATCGCTTTTGAGCTAGCTATTTTAGGAGCAGTTGGAGTGACTTCGTTGTTTTCATTCGCCGAAGTGTCTTTAATTTATTCAGTTTCTGGGCCTTCTACGATGACCCAGTCTCTAACTTCTTGTATTGACATGTTGTGTTCGGTATCTATAAATTTAAGGATATTATTAATTTCTTGTAACAGTCCTTAAAGCTGAGTTTTGGATAGTGCCCTTCGTAATTGGATAAATAGAGTTAAATCATCATCTTCCCAGTTGTCTTCGAAAGTTCAGAGATGACTTGATGAAAGTTCGCATTATCGAGATGATAAATTCACATTATCAGTATCAACAGTAATGTAAAAAAAAGGACACTTACATTATCGAGCGATTACTTTACAATGAGACTTCCCTAGGTCGAATTTCAAGGGACCAGAAATTAAGTTTGAGCTGCAAAGTCTAGGTAGATAGGTAGATTGTGTTATAGAAACTTACGGGAATAAAATTATTCACTAATGTTACGAGTTACGGTTGATATATGTATCTCGTCGAGTATTTCGAGTTAGCGAAGAAAAAATAAATGAAACTAAAAATCAGTGTTTAGGACAAGTGTTCCACTTAAAGAAACGTTCGAGTAACAGAAGTTCCAGTTAGAGGAGTTTCCTTTTGTTACACAACTTCACCTTTTTCCAAAGAACTGCTCACAGAAAAACTAAATTTTTCCTTTCCATTCAGCCAGCTCATAAACGAAAAAATGTCATGGGCATTGTTAATCTACTTAGGGCAGTAATTGTTCATTGCCCATTATAACTATCAGTTGAATGCAACTAAATTAATCCACGGAGGTCGATTCACATAAAATCAACTAGCCCAGGGGGTCTAACTTGCTTCCAAGCTTCTGCGGCGCATGAATGTTTTTGTGCTTTGTTTTTCTATTCACTTAGTGCATTGGCGTAATTAGTTGCGTGCTTGAAAGCTTTTTTTTAAGTGTGCATTTGCAAAATAATTTACATGAAACTTCTCCTCTGCTCATCGCTTTTCCCTCACGGCTTTAGTCCGTCCTGCTTCATTCTTTACTCACTCCTCATTAACTTATTCTCAAAGTGTACACAAATTCTGAGTAATCAATTCAAATACATGCAGTCGAATAAATGTGTGTATAGGAATGAGATGACATCACTTGTCAACTTTGTTCTGGCTTTTGGGCTCTGTTGTTGAAAGGAAGTCATGATTGTCGAATTATCAAGACAACAAAAAAGGACACTGATGAGGTGGTTTGATCATCGCCTTTTTCTTACTTTGACTTCTAGAATTATTTACAATGGAATGAAATCATCTTGATATTTCTTGACATGCGACATATGTTTGGCTGATAAAAAAAGGAGGGTGCATTCTTCATCAGTCTCAAGGTCTGGCTAATGATGACGATAATGATGAGTTTCCAGATTCCCTTTCCTGACTTCGAAAAAGAGAGCTAAAAGAGCTCTCGAAAAGAACACTGACCTGGGATACAGATAACGAAAGTGAGGATGAGATCATACAAGTTAACCTCGGAAATAAAGTTACACACATGAGATCACAAAAGTTAATCTCTGAAAATAAAATAGCACACATTTATCTGGAATATCGTGGCTCAAATGGAGCTAAAAGATCGCTTCAGAAAAGTTTATTTCGTTTTGATAAGAAGCAGAGGTATTTCTAAGTAGGAAGCGATAACGTATGTCCTACATTTTCTTCTAGACACAACGCGTGAATGTACGATTTATTTGTTCCTAATATGAACAGTAGGGGTAACATGGTCAGAGAGCGTTGGGAGGAATTCGTTAATCGGAAGTCTTGCTGAACTCCAAGTCTTCTTCTCGTTAGTAACCCTAATCAGCGGAAGTCACATTACAAGAGTGGTTCACTAAAAATTGGCCGCTTTTTTCAACAAACAAGATATCTGTATTCTTCTTGATGAATCGAATAATATTTTTGCATTGAAGTAGAGACGTGGAGTTTAAGGAATCATGTCTGTGCCCAGACTCGGACTTAGAATTCGGGAGCACTGGACAACAAATGGCCTCTAAGTTATTTTTTTCCAAATACAATGAATATTTTTTTTGAGTCAAGTGTTTTATTAATTTATTGCGAAACCAAGTAAGTTATCTTAGCAAACAAATATAGACAAAAACAAGAATAAATAAAATTAAATCAAAGCGTTAGAAAATGTAACATTACAAACTTATTTCGACGAAAAATCCTTTCGCTGAAATCCAATTCTTGGAGTAAATTGCTTTCAATGCTGAGTAAAGATAGCTTTGAAGCCTATTTTTGATAATTCTCATTTTTTTAAAGTTAGCACTCTCCAGTGTGGGCGCCCGTGGCTTAATTGTTAGTGCGTCGGAATGTCCAGCGAGAGTACCCGGGGAAAGAACATCACAAACAATTTTATTCTGTACTTGCTATAACTTAACTATAAATTCTTAACGAAAATAAAGAATTAAACAGACGCTGGACAAGAGTTAGCAGCTGCCCTTCTAAATAAATGACCATAACGCTGATAAAACCTTTGTTTTTACTATTCATGTTTGCAGCATTTTCATATGGGGTTGTCTGCGGTAATCCAAAATGTGTATTGGATGGTCACTTAAAAGTTTAAGTAAAGCGTTTGCCATGTCCTCGTCAAACTTGCTCCCCTAAACTTGGCACTGTCTATGTCACTAAGTTTTACTATAATTTGTATTTTCTTTGTCAGCAATTATCTGCTGCAGCACGGACTGTAGTATTTTTGCTTCAATCGTGAGACCCTATATGATATGTATTAAACTTCAACTTCTGTGATAAGGACACAAGTATTTATAATGATGACACAAGTATTCATCACATCCGAAACCTGGAAGTCCATAAATTTAGAAAGGACGGGAGTTATTTCTCCAATTCTCACATAACTTATAATGCAACTGATCCACCAGAAATTCGCATAGTACTAAAAGTGGTAACTAATAAAACATGTAACACTAAACGTAGCTATAACTAATTTAACGATTTGTTCATGCACAAATCCGCTAGAAAGTCGTAACGCAGCCAAACCTGCACGACAATTTGTAACAATTTCTTCGGCTTTTACCGCCTTCAAGTCAAAAAGAAAATCGTTTAAATAAATGCAATGCACAAGTATGTGTGTGTTAAAGCTCAAAAAACCCACCGTGGGTAGAAATCCCTCCCTTTAGTTCGTCCCAAAATGCCACTCAATGCCACACTTTTACTTTCTGAACTTCATACAAATAAACCTCCATGCCCTTCGCGCACCGCACACCTTAGAAAGAAACTAAAAAAACGATGTGGTATTGATTTCTACGGCGGGGCCTAAAAGACGTGCGTGTAGGTGGGACGGGAGAGTTGCGTTGGAGGAACAAGCTACAACTAAAATAGGTCAACTTTGTTTGTGCAATTAAAAGGGAGCACGACGTTGGTCGTAAACTGTTAGTCGTAGTGTTAGTTGAGCTACTCTGACTTGCCCAATCGTCTATTTCGATAAATTTAGATGTTTATGTTCAACGGCGGATGTGGCCGAGTGAGGAAAGTTAAGAAACATCCATCCGTCCGCTAGTCCAAGAGCGGAACAATTAATGTTGTTGTCATCACTTCTAGTCGATGCGGGAGACTCTCCACCTCCAAAGGTACTCAATGTTGAATGACGAAGTTGATCTCAGATTATGCACGCTCGCTCTTGACCGTGATTGAAGTTCTTTTACGTCTACCTGGCATAGATACCATGGCAAAGAGATTAAAAACTGATCAATGGTTGTTGTTGAATGTAAAAAAATATCTTTTCGGTAGATACTGCTTCCCTTGGAAATATTTTAAAGCATGATGTCATGAGTTGTTATTCAGAGATTTTGGTTCACAATGTTTGTCGTTAAAAATGTTTGTGCCCGGTCCTCTGAAGTTTTTGCTTTGACTTGAAATTATTTAAATTTTATATTGAAATAAATTTGTAATGATTACTAACCAACCGCTGGGGTAAGGGCTTCGTAAATAGCCTCGAGAAAGGGCGGATGATTTGTGCTTCAAATGGCCGTGTTATATTTTTAATTGAAATTTTTAAATTATGAATTCCACAACACAATGAAATCAATTAAATTAACCAACAAGAATGGAAGTGTAGTCGGGCCATTGTAAGATTGTCTTCTTCCCTCTCAGAAATATTATACATATTTCGATTCATTTATTTTGTGTTTTTATGGAGAGCTGAATTCAAACTTCTTCAGAATGTAATTTAAATCACAAAGGTCATAAACGAGTTCAACTACTCTAAAGGAAAGTCTAAGGATAACTTGTTATTGGGTTGATAAGCGTCCTGATTAAGGAATCAATTTTTTTTTCAAATTTTCCACTGGTGCCTCTGGCTGTCCTACTTCAGAGTTTAGACTTGTGACAAGGAAACAACATTCACTACCATCATTTGCTGCTTAGCTAACATTTGAGCAGCACAACACCGCAATCGCAATTCGCACGCCTTTTAGGCCGCAAATTATTTGGAAACATTTTTGTCTACCTATCTACTTAAATAACTAAGCGCACTTGTGGACTGAACACAAGTGTATCTCTTGTTTCATTTATCTTTAAATGATATCTCATCTCATCTCATCTCATGAATCAATCTTTGACATGAAGTGTCTAATTGGAGAACAAATAAAGTTTTACAGAGCGCTCACTGAAGAAATACACTCGTATATTAACCTTGGCATTTCGAAAAAAAGAAGAACAAGTTCCGGCTGTTAGGGTTCATAATTTACGTCGGACAATCAAATCAGAGACGCATAATCAAATACTTTGGGGTCGGGTCGACTAACCTGTAAAATTGTGAAACGAAACAATTTAATTTCATTAACAAAATTCATTTCCAGACAACGAAGGGGGGTCTTTCAAAAAGGTGCAGCAAATGAATGAGTTTAACGTACTTGAACTCGTTTATGACCTCAGTTTGTTTTCTTACGATTAAATATTCAACTCTGAGTACGAAAGGGGTCAAAAGAATAACAGTGTAGGGCGACGTGTAACAGTTTATAGCAAAGAATCTTTCATCATTACTGTACATATGCACGATTCTATTTAGGAGTTCACTTTTTCGTAGAAATTCGACTGTGGGTAGAGATAACTTTCGAAATGGTGGCCCAATCGTGATAGAAATAAAACCTAACTAAACCGGTCTAATAACCGCCTATCTGGCCTTGGATGAGATGAAGTTGGGTCACTAAAGCTTCTTATCCACGTGAATCTTGAACCTGCGTGGTAGAGAATAAACTTCGGAGATCATTAGCTTGAATGCAGTGCAATTTGTCTTCGCCAATTTTTCAACGGAGTTGCATCGGCACTCAGCACTGCGAGTTTGTTGCAGTTTAAAGCTGAAATGTGCAAAAAGTGACATTATACCTTTTTTTTTACAAAAAAATATATAAAAATTCGCTGAACTGAAAAAGTCGAAAATCACCACGAGAAAACTGAAGCACACCCTATCTGTTTATATAAAAGGTGTCCAAAAATGTTTAAATAAAAGTAAAACCTTGTTATTATTTAGTTGAAAGCATTTTTGCCTTCAATATAGACATACATATTTTTAACCCAGGGTTAAGAAAATTGCCTTTTATATCACATCTTGCCTTTAGTTGCCTTTAGTCACATCTTTTCACACACTTTCTACCACAAATTAGCCAATATTATATTAGGTTGTCTGTGCTTTCTACTGTCTTGTATAGCGGTTGATATTGCTGTTTTGATTTCGTCCAACTGGTTGCTAATAACGACAACAAAATGTGTCCCAGAAAATTAGATCAAGAATGTAAATCTTTCTAAGAGGATCAGAGATTCGGTCGACCGACCGGGGGCGCTGAGGCATAACTTCATAGCGTTTTACAAATTAAATGAAGATGATTGAGAATCATTTTATGATCACAGCTCCCGATTTGTTTGATGAGCGTCCTCTTTCAGAAGATCTTCCAATGTGGAGCATATGGTCGACGTTAAAATCTTCATTTTTGAACTGTGTAAACTATTTTTGTGCTGAAAATTTGCCTATAACATCTCTCCATTTACATTGCAATTATCTAGGTCTGCATCCTCATTGAAAAGTGAAGAATATTCTGTTTCTAAGCCTCAAAAGTAATAAAAATTTTAATTACTGAAAACTTTAGCACAAAAAGTTCTATCGAGTGAGTACTAGACTTTGTCAAATAACAAAGGAAATAGTTAAATAACAAAATGTGCCTAATATCAATTGCTATTCTCTCGATCGAGATTGTGAGAAAGTTTTTGATAGAACTTTATCAGATGAAACCAATTTTATTGGCTCTTGTGATATAAAATTTGATTTAACAAATAGGTTTTGTTTGTTGTAGTGAATCTGATGCTAATGAAACTGTTTTCATAAAAAGTTTTTTCTTAGACGTTCTATTTTGTGGCATGTAAAAGACCATCTGTAATACTTTAAATTATTTCAAGTTTGTAACTACAGCTTGCTTACTGAAAACGTCCTGTAACAAGGAAAACCAATACTACTTATGGCACAAGCCATAATCATTCTTTTATGCAATCCTAACCTAACATTTTGTTCCGTCCTTTGACATTTCTGTGGATTTTTGCGGAAAAAAACGATTTTGCGATTATGTCTACCAAAATAAAATTATAAATCAACATCGTTTTCAAACAAATTTAAATCAACATCATCTTCCATTTACGCTATGGACCTGCAAGTCTATGTGATTGGCGACTAGCCTGCATCATATAACATAACATCATCTTCCGCAAGCAATTCTGTGCAATTCCCCACACAACACAATAATCAGTTGGGTACAAAAAATTCAAGCAGATTATCAGCACGCCACTGTTTCCTTTCTCAAGCCAGCTCTTATCGCGTATTAGCACTCGCTTCGTAGCCACCTTGCCACCGAGCAACAACATTACTTGCTTTCAGTGAACAAACAGAGTTGAACAGGTCAACCACTCCTCACAAGAAAAGACACTGCGTTCAGGGAACGTACGCGCCTCTCTATCGTAAATACACCATACATTAATCGTCAAAAAGAAAATTAACAGTTAAATCGCATAGCTTCAGTTTTGAAAACCGCGTCTTTGATAAGATTAGGAATCTTATCAGCGAATTGCAAAACTTTCGCAGCGTGCGTGTCGGTAAGCAATATCTAAGATACGACTGTACTCCCTGTGTTTGCTTTATTTGTATCAAATCAATCGAATAAATAAGAGCTGTTTCTTTTTTAATTGATCACGTATATTTTCATTACATTTTAGCTATGGGTCAAGCACTGAGCCTGCTTAAGGAGCCGCTGCAGAGAGTGGGAAGTGTGGCGCAGATTCTGTCGGGAAGAAGAAAACGTAAGCGTCGCAGCTCTGATGATGGACTAACCGGCTCCAATTGTGAATTATTCACACCGAAAAAGTAAGTCAGTCGTGATTTGTTTTGCCGTGTTTTACAATTGTTTGTTTTTTTTAGGAAAAAACTTCTCACAACAACGCAATACATCTATCAAGCACTGTTTAAAGATCAAAAGAACTCGGATCTGTCTGTGATGGCTTTAGGGAAAATCTGGCACCTTCATAAAGTGTATCTGTGCCAAAGCCCGTATTTTTACAGTATGTTCAATGGTACTTGGAAGGAGTCATGCCAGGACTTTGTTCACATTAAAATTGTCGATCCAAAGATAACCTTAGACTGTAAGTCTAACGCCGAACTTAAACTTGCGAATAGCACGTACTAAACTCTTTCTTCTTCTTACCATCTTCCATCTATAGCCCTAGACGCTGTGTTCGGTTCAATGTACTCGGACGAAATCGAGATTGAACCCAAGGCTGTGATTTCTATTCTAGCAACTGCCACACTCTTCCAGCTCGAAGGTATTATTGATAAATGTGGCGAGGTGATGATCGAGACTATTAACGCCGACACAGCGATCGGCTACTATGAAGCGTCTTGTCAGTATGGTACTATGAGCGTAAAGAAGGCCACATTCGAGTGGTTAGAGACGAATTTACTTGGCATTTATGGCAAACATCCGAAGCTATTAAAGCAGATTAATATCGATTTGATGACTGCCCTGATTTCAAGTCCGGACCTGTACGTGATGCAGACAGAGTTCTCGCTTTATACTCTGTTGCGGCTTTGGATGTACCTTAGACTGTTTCCCAATTATGATCCAGAGAATTGTTCATGCGAAGAGTTGGACGCACCACAGAACTATTTTGCGAATCGTCAGGACAAGAGTTCATTCTTAGGATCGCCGGAGGGAAACCGTTTCGTGAAGACTTTTCAGGCTTTACGGACGCAGTACTTAACCAACCATCATATGGATCTTAACACAGTACTAGCAGATAAGATTATTCCCAGGGAATGGCTAAATACTCACGTAATGAATCATTGGAACGCAATCTTAAAGGTGGACCATCAACCAGAAGAAGGGTAAGCATATTGTAGAAAAAAAATCACACTGCACTGCTTGTCTATTTTCATATTTTCTCTTGAAACAGAGTCCGTTGATTGAATTAAATGAATGCACATGCATCCAAACCTTTATAGTTTTTGTTTTTCTTACTATTTTCTGTTGCCATTTTCGTTTTCCTTTTTTTCTGTACTCACATCTATTAAAATGTTGTTCTTTTTCTAAATTGCAAGCTAGGTTGTTGTCTTTTGCGTCTCTTAACCATAAGTTTCTCTGTTTTTATGTGATAAACTCGAATTAAGTCTTTAAAATGTCGTGGTTTGAGGAGATTATTGGCTATTACTATTGACCTACATAACAGAAATTCTGTGTAATGTGAGATTGTTGCCTTTTAAAAGTGGTTGTTGAACATTAAGTAAATTTTCATCCGGTGCATGCGGCTGAAAATGGAACTCTGGGTATTTTTGTCTAAAAATGCTTTCGTTATTCGCTCTTTGTCTATTCTATATTATTTTTTCTACATCCCAACGTTTTTTTTCTCTGTCTTTAGGACATCAAGTATTTTTTTTATATTCTCCGACCAGTGTCACCTGTGTGATTTGATTTTCGCTCACTCCGAGCTCGTTCTGGTCAACACTGCAATTTGAAAAACATGAAAACGGAACAATTTAGCATTTACAGTATTACAGTACCAGGCTTACTTACAGGCAACACGAATTACATTACATATGTTTCACATTTATTAAACAACTGAAGGTCAATTGTTGTTCTTCGTTTTAGTCTTCTCGTTCTGAGATTTTCTTCGTCGATTAGGTTTGGTTGGGGTGTATCAATTTTTTTTCTCCAACATGTCTCAACATTGTAAACAAGCACGAGAGTCTCAAACTTGCCCTCCGCGTTACTTCTGGCTACTGGCCTGGTTACTTCCTAAGTTCTTAAGTATTAACCTTCATCCGTTCCTCGCATGGGTCTTTTTAATACAGAAACTGTGTTTTCCTTTCAACTAGCTTCTAAAATATAGGACACAGTTTTTAAATTAAGTGACTTTAGTTTTTGTGTGTAATTTGTACATCGGATAAAAATAATTATTAGGTTCTTCGCAGTAAAACTACAGTACGATGAAATCTAATAAAGTAGCATAGCTTTCTCAACGTGTTTCTGTTATAAGATAAATACCAGTTAATAGTTTTTACAATCTGTATCTGCTTGTTTGTCTGTTCTATTAAATATTCGTGGTTTATGTAGAAATCTAGTTTGTTTCCTCTAACCCACATTACTACAATTTTATTGATGAATGATAAAAATGCCGTGATTATAATATTTGGAGGGATCTTATGGCTATCAATCAAAATTTTTCCAGAAATTTTGAGCTCGTCGAGCTTGAAACTCCTTAAACGTGATTACTTTTTTGTAGCTCGCTTTAGTCATGGATCTTAATTCTAAAAAAAAAGCAACTTTCCCTATTTGTGCATTTTTTTGGTAAAATTTTCTTGAGCCTAGTCGAATTTCTCTAAAATTTTTTAAAGAAGATCTTTCAAAGCAGTCGCAGCTCTTGTCTTCTTTATGGAAATTGACACGAACGTTCTTCCTGATAAATATGAAATCTATGTTCTTATAGGCTTCCTATAAATATTTTGTGAATCAAGTGAAGTAGTAGTCGAATGTCCCTAAAATTTAAAAAAAAAAAGGTTATTCAAATAGTCACAGCTCTTGTCTTCTTTATTAAATTTGACACGAACGTTGTTCCTCTATGTCTATGTTCTTATTGTTAGTAGAGTTAGGCTAAAATTTTAACCAAACATGGTTCCATTTCGTTTGTTATTATTATTTGAGCCACAGGTTCGGTGTCACAATTTGCTCATTACAATAAAATTTATCGAAATTTACGGCCTTAAAAATGTATTTAAGACCGCACGAAAAATCGCTAAACTAAAACTAAGGCCCAAGTTAAAAGTGCTACACATTTTTGCGTTGATTCTACTTAAAATTTTACACCATTTGCTATTTTAATAATACCATGCTACCTTTCGTTAGATGGACTACAAATTTCGGGTACTTCATTTACCCGTTCCTATTTTTGGAATGGATATAACTAAAACTATAAAATTTCACTCTTTTGCATAGTTTATGGAAAAAAAGGTCAAAAGCGCTACAAAAAATACAATTCGGATGAGAGTTAAATAGCACACATAAAAGCCAGCTAGTCATAAATTGATTAAGCCATACTTATTTTACAGAACGAAGGCAAACATTTGCGTATTGTGAAATAAAGTTACTTGCAATTAGGAAGTGTTTATGAGATAAAATATTTTGTTTAGACCATCTTATAGATCCAAAAACAGAACACACAACCTTAATAAACTTCGCTGTGAAAGATTTTATAGTCCATTACAATATGTTCACGTTGGTCTTTGTAGCGAAGACTTCTTTGCCAGCTTCCTCACTCTTTCCACTTTTTTTGTAGTCTAAAACAGAACTTGAACTTTTTTTGCATTTGATATCTCCTCGATATGTCGACAATACGGCGCCTGCTCCACTAACGCGCTCGCGGGGCAATGCACGCAGATGCGATCTCCAGACAACTCAATCCTCCACCGTCGACTCTAGGTTAGGTTAGGTAGGCGGGCTGACAGAAGTTGTTCTGCCTCACTTAGGTCCTTGTGGGCCCTTGTGTTACCCATGGACAGAATTGTGTTCTCCTTACTCGTGGTGTCTTATTCTAGCGCAGTATGTTTTGTCCATTTGGTCCTGCCGTTTTTGTCATGAAGGAGTAACACTTTCGTTTTGGCATAATCATATTTGGACCACAGTTCTAACTCATCAGGAGGTAATGCCCAAGCAACCAGACGAGCGTTTGGACTTGGTTTAACCACCTCATCCTGGGTCTGCAGAGGTCGCCTTCCTACCTTGTAATCCTGTCATACAAAATGTCGAAACAAATCGGTGGCTTCGTCAAACTACGCTGCATTAATTCTACTTGTTGGTTCATCCTTAAATAATGCATGCGGATGGCGATACGTAAACTATCGAAGCAAAGTCCGTTTAACATCATTCTGAATTAGGCGTCTTAAATCTTTCTTTTCACTAAATGGGCATGAAATTGTTTACTTTTTTCATTTACTTTTGTACCATACATTGCCATTTCTTTTACTTATACTCTCTATTTTATTTTGTAATTGCAGACCAAGTCAATTAGACAAAAAAGTATTCTTTGATAACTGTATGCGATGTGGCCGAATGTTGCTTGAACCTGGCTACCAGAAATGGCGGTGGACAGGATTCAATTTTGGCCTCGACATTATCCTAATTGCTGACTCCAGAGTACTAAGCATTCGACGGCATCATCGAAATGAACACGAGCGATTGCTGAGTCTCCAAACAAGACGTCAATTTATGATAAGGTAAGAAAATCGTCGCTCTTCCAAACTTAATTGACATTGTCTTCTTTTTGCAGAGTTTCCGTAACATCTATAAACTCCCAACGCCAGCGAACCTTCACACAAAAGTCCGACATCGCTTCACTGTCATTAGAAAAGAACGAGGAAGTCACTTTAATGATAATGGACCCGAAGTTAGTGCATCCACTGTTGATCTCCGTAAATCTGCTAGTCGTAACACCTACCAACCAGTCCTTCAAAGAAACCATACTTTCTAATGATGAAACCAATAAAATTCCAATATCCGAGATTGGCGGTGCAAATGTGATACTCGAAGCTTCAGCGGCAATCTTGTCTCAGTCAGAAGGTGAAGCCGCAGCCTCTTCCTCAAACTCGATATCTTCGCCTCCAGCACCTGCGTTAAACTCTTCCAGTGATTGCGTATGAGGGGCACTCCCACACTCATTGTTCTTCTCCTCCTCGTTATAGTGCCTTCGGAAAGGGTCTATTCGTCTGCACAACAAAAACAACAAAAGAAACACTTATCTTATTGTAAATATGTAAAACTAACTACTCGTACTACTCCTACTACTTTTAAGCTTCTTGCTTTCTTTTATTCTTCTTTGTTGTTCAAATCTAACGCCGAGATCAGTGCAGTTTCCAATAGGTTAATAATTAAGCGACTACTAATATATTTTAATGCGATATTTTTTTTTCTTAAATTTACAAACACGTATATTTAATTTAAACATAGGTGATACATATATTTTTTTACTGCTCATCTCTGAATGATTGTACCTTAATAGATATTTTAAATTATTGTTTAAGAAAATTAATAAGGAATAGAATGTTTTACTTAAAACAAAAGTATGATGCTGCTATGAACTTACGAAATACGAAAATCTTTGCCATACTATGTATAAAATAAAATAAAAAAAAAAAGAATCACAGAATGCAACTCACCGCCGCGTAAAAGTATTCATTTGCGTCTATATGTAGGGATATATCTTTTTTTTTAATGAATTATGTTTGAATTGAGTTTTCAACTTTTACCTCTTTTTGTTGGAAGACAACTATGTCCAAAATTTAATAAAATGTTTGTATTTTTTTTACAAAACTGAAAAAATGTGTTTCTGTTTTGATAGATGCTTTAAAGATGTAACCATATTGGCCAATAATGGCCCTATTCTGGTCTGGATGTAGTCATAACTCACAAATATCAGTGAGGGGAAAATTGTGATGATACGCCATCTTCCTTTTTTTCTGTTGTGAACAGCTAACCTGCTCAGTCCCAGATCACAATTTTGACTGTTTTGGGTTAGGATACGAAAACCTCTCAAGTTGTGAATTCCTCACACTCTAGTGAGGTTGCTGTGACATATGAGGCATCACTGAGGTGTGCCAGAATAAGGCTACAAATATGAATTAACAAAAAAGTATAGAGCCCGAATGCAGATCGGCTATAAAAGGTGAGTTAAACTTTGCTATATTTTTGCCCATGCACTGCACAACATTTTCTCAATGCATATATAAGAAGAACAAGGTTCGGAAAAGCAAAATAAGTAGACGGGGTGAGCTTGTTTTGAGGGTATTCCATCCAGCAATGTGGCAAAAGCCGCTGCAGTTGTGAACGCAGGATCACTTTGCTTCGAGGATGCAATAATCAATAGCAGCGATCCCTCGATTTACGTTGAAATATGTTCAAAGAAATCGAGACGACGTTAATCGAGAAGTATGAAAATTGGCTGTTGGTAAGGACAAAAAACAGAGTAATAAAGCAAACATTTAAATGTAATGAAGCAATTTCAAATCGAAAGTTCACAATTTTATACAATCCAGATTAAGACGGCATGAGGAGAGGTAATGTAAATTGAGGGATTTGAGTACTATCATGCAAAAGCTAGCGGTTTATTATTGTTCTTTTATGAAAACAAATCCTGTTTTACATGTCCAACTTATGATCCCACTCCGGACCGAAGGTTTGAAATCATTGATTCTACTGTTTGTTTGTAACCTTTCTGAATATTCGGGATTGAGCCATTTCTTTAGGATTGAGGTTTTTCCGACATGTATTCTTCTTCGTCCTTTCCTTGCATGATCAATTTGAGTTGTTGAGTTGATAATTACTGTTCCTTATGACATGCCCCAAGTACTTGACCTTTCTGCTCTTAGTTAATGGGATGATTTCTTTTGCGATTTCCACACGCCTTCAGACTCCATCGTTGGATATTTTGTCAACCCAAGAAATACGTAAGATCTTCCTGTATCTCCACATTTTAAAAGCAAAGTGTCCGTGTTCCTACACTGACATGTGTGTGTGCTACGTATACATTAATTCACTTGAAATAGGGGGCTCTACCTTTTTTTATTTAATAAAATGTGCGCGCTTGATCAGTTCCGCATTCATTTTTATTTTATTTTATTTATGTGCTCTCTCTACTGCAATATTTATTTTGTGTTTTAAAGTTCTTGGCCTTTGTTTAATACAGTAAATGTTGTTCTGTTTATATTTATTTTCAGCCCAAACTTACTACTTTCCAGATTACGTTTTTTTCAATTTTTAACTCATCTGTACGGCTCGTAATTATTACAGCATTATCTGCATATCTGATATAATTAATTAGAACTGCATTAGCTTTAACTCGTACACCTAGGTCTACTACTAGGCACTTGAATATTTTATCGGAGTACATATTGAAAAGTAGCGATGATAGAATGCAGTCTTGTTTCACCTTCTGGCAAATCCTGATCTCTTCTGATTCTTCACCTCCTAAAGCAATTTTTAAAACAAGCTACTCTCACAATACAAACAACACACTATCTTGCTTCTACTTTAACCCGAATTGTGCTATAATTATCTTTTTTAACATGTTTATTTTTTTATGTTTACGGGTTTAGTGGATTATTCCATATTATATTATATTATTCTATAGTACGGTCACACTGGCGCAAACAAATACCTCATCTTTTTCCTCCATGGCCCACTCTGAGTCCTAGGACTACCACAATTGAGTTCCTTCTTCGCCGAAAAATTTCGTAAAATCACCAGGCACCCGAAAAAAAAAAACAAAGAAAACCGCGGGCTTGTCAAAATTGTGCCACATACTCTCTCCATGCTAAGTACCAACCTCCCAACTCATTCGACTGGACCATCAGTGCCCCACAGCATGAGGCACAGACGAGCCGAAAGCAAATTCCAATTTCATAGGCAAATCGAAAAAAAAAAAAAAAATCATCACATAAAAAACAACAAATTCCTGCAGAAAGCGACACGAAAGTCGAAACAATTAGATTCATTCTAATAATTTAAATTTTATTAGTTTCTTATCTGAAAAATATAATGAATTATTATCTAATGAATTATCTATTGTTTTTAGTTTGTATTTACAAATGAATGGCATAATAAAATAAGAAAATTATTAAAATATCTCGACGACATCGATGGACGTCGCTGTTAAGTAAAAGTTAAGAGGACCTAAACCATTTGTTTTTTCTTTTTAGAGCTTTTTCCAGGTGCCAACAAAGAGAGTCTTTTGTCTTTAATTTTTCCCCTCGTCAGCTCATCTAATTTAGCCAAAAAAAAATTGCTTTTAATCTTATCTACTAAGGTCTTTGGTAATATGTACTCATTTTTTTTTTTTTGTTATATTACTTAATATTCGAGTTGTTAAAATATTTAGTCAATGGTATTCGTTAATATCATCATCTGCGCATCAGTTTCGTTCTTCACTGCTGTACGTTGGAGATGCGGTGCATGCTGCGCTCAGTTTTTGAGGATAACAATTGTCGCTGCTGTGTAGGCATACATTTGAATATGCTTACATCTATCTACAATATATTTATGTATATGTATGTATATAGGTGTGTATATTTTAAAATAAATGTACTAAATAGTTATGCTTCTAGCTTAACAATAGACTATTGTTTCCTCTCTTTAATAATAATATTTGAAATAAATAAAAACGATTTGTTCCCTGGCAATCTAAATCATTTGTCGTCAATTGTGGTACGAATATTATTGTAGTCTGGCGTCCTGTATAGATGCGTTTGTTGCTTGTTGGTAAGGACTAAGCGCTGCGAATGCACCCGTCGCAGCCGCGGCTCCAGTATGCGGTAGAGTCGCGTACGTGTATGGTGTTACGTAACCAGCAGTTGCTGCATTTCCTGAAATAAAATAAAAATAAAATCAAGTGAGTGAAAGTTGGTCTGGAATTATCAGATGATTAACGTTTTTAAATTTTCTTCATTTTTGGGGATATTCAATTCTTGAGCCAAAAGACAACCAGACAAGTTAACTGGCATGTTACTGATCTAAATACAAACCTTGATCATGACAACATTTTATTTCCTACTACTCAAACAAATTTCAGAAATTTTTTTTTGTTATCGAAGAAAGCTATAATATATCGACCGAACATAGATAAGCCAACAAGAAAATTCCTTTTGAAGGTCTAAATAAAAGTTTTAGGCAATGCCAGGAAACACTTAGGGGAAGTGACTAATCTATTTTTATAATTCTTCACCGAAACCTAAGACAAGTCACGAATGATAAAAATTCGCAACAATTTTCAAATTTCCACCCAATCATAAAAGATCACAATAGGGTTGTGTTATTTATTAAGAAAAACACGACAAGATTCTGCAAAAGCATACTTTAAAACTGTAGTGAAGATCACAAGATCACAACACACCAAAGAAAAAAAATAATATATTTTATATAAGAAAATACACTCAAAAAAAAAAGAAAAGAAAACACTATGACAAAAGCCTAATATTAGACATCTTTAAAAATAAAACAACAACATCAATACTATAAATAACAACAACAATAGCACAAACAACCAAAGTGCAACGCGAATAAAACGTCCCCTTCAGTCAACAACAAAGTACCAGAAATTAAAAATAAAACCAAAGTTCTATGTATCACTGCTGTTTAAGACAAGAAAATGAATGTCTTCCTTTACAGAAAATTAATTTTCCATTTGTTGAATTCAGCTTAAAGGTTTGATTAATAAAAATTTAAGTCATGGAAAACTAATTAGAGACAAGCAAAATATTGAAGAATTTGTTTTTATCTTATTTGGTTTACCCACATTGTACACAAGATAAACGCAACTGACATTGTGCTTTGTTTTGCATACTGTTTTGATCACTGCAAATTATCTACTGAAGATCTTTCACAAAACAAAGTGGTGTCTCAGTATTTTTGGTTAAAACTCTTTAAAAATATTAGAATTCGGTTTCGATTTCCGGTTTAGCGCAGTTCTGTTGTGTCTGTTAGGTCTGTTCTATTATCTTAGTTAACCCTTTTAGCAAATATTATTTAATAAAATGAAAAACAAAATAAGAGCTGCAACGGATTTAAGGAAGTAGATATTCGAAAAGTACTACCGGGGCTTCAATGCATTCTGTTGCTGGAGACTTAATGTGTCTTCTTCTTAATGCTCCTCTCCGCTACGGAGGTTGGAACTCATCGATGTTTGTATTTGTAGCGACTGAATTAAATAGTCAATTAACACCCAAAACCAATAAAACACAATACTTGAAGGGGGTTTATAGCGCACAAAAAGCCGCAGGTTTAAAAAACAAATTGCATGATGTTGGTACGACGTTAGTCCAATTGTTTGAATTGTCTAATTAATTACTAACATTTCTGAGTAAGACAATGATCGCAAGCACACTTCATGCCTTGTTAGCAGATTGCTTGAAGAAGATAGTTTGAAACAATGTTTTGAGTTGATCAATGCAGAACACCGATCTGCATCTCATTAAGAACTTGTGGGCTGATGTGGCGAAAGGTGTAGCATCAAAGTCTGCAATGAATTTAGAGCAGATTTTAAAGAACATCGAAAATCTTTAGAAAAATAATCCAACCAGACTTGGTAGCAAGTTGGTAGTTTCTTAGCTTTGCTTCTAATTATATTTCCAACTAAAAACATACTTTTTTGGCGGACGGATTGTGTTCGTGATAAGATCTTTTTTTCTCTTTGCTTATTTATGTAAGCAAAGACATATTGCACTTCCTATCCTATCTGGTGGCGCTGCAGTCGGGGATGGACAATGGCCTCACAACGTAAACCTCTCCAGACAGCTGGGTCCCTAGCCAGCTGCTTCCTCTGCCGTATACCAGTCTGGAAAGGTCAGCTTTCACTTGCTTTCACGTTAGTCAAAAACAAAAATTTACCATTCATTTTTAACAAAAAATTAACTCCTTTTTTATTTGAAATTGTTCGTTTGTAATTTGTTTTCCACCACTGTATAAAGATTTCCTCTAATGTCTTTAAGGTCAAACAAGCTGCAATGCAGTTGGGGACTTAATTCCTGGTAGTAAATTGTATCCTTGAGGTCGTGAGAAGATTACAGACTGAATTGAAGGTTCCATTTCAAGCGTTTTGTTTTACGACAAATTAAGGAACAATTTTTAGACATAATATAAACAATATTATTGAAATAAATTAAAAACCGGGAAAATTTACATTTGAATAGCCTCACTTTCTCATGAAACAAATAGCAAATGGGACATTAATGATTTCCAATTGCAAGGTATAGCCTTTGGCAGAGTTAGTCCGTTAAAAAAACGTCTCAGGGTATTAACTTCTAATAACAAATAAATACAATGATTGTGCTATTCTCTTTCATAGTGTTCAATAGTGTGCTAAAATCGACGACGATTATGCTAATGAAGACAATCAGCTGCAAAAAATGACTGCATCAGAGAACTTTTTCATATTAATTCTTTAGTTTAGAACAGTGTAAATGATCATAATTCATCTTCTTTAAAATTTTATAAAATTTTATTTTATTAAATTCCACACATGCAATGAATGTTAAGAATAGAAGAAAATTCAAAATATAACCCAAATCCCCCAACCTACAAGTCAGCACCACACATCGGACGCAAGACAACGGGCAATGTAACAGATTTTTGGAGGACTTAAAGTTCGAATGATTTTCCAGAACTAAAGTTACAGGTTTATTTATAAATATATGTATTAGTTTCACTCTAAACATTTTAACGCCCATTATCTTCCACCATTTACACTAGGTTCCATTAAAATTAAGAATTACACATTTACTTATCGCTAGATGTTTACATCTAGTACAATATGATTCAAAAAAAAAAAAGTTGGCACCCGAAAAACAAAAAAAAGTCAAAAAACAAAATCGAAAACAAACTGGTGACTAAAACAAAAGCAAGTACACTTTTCAGGATAGCTACCGGTGCAGTCAGATGTAAATTCAATAAACTACTAAAAAAACCAGAAGACATTACCGCTGCTCCGTCGTTTCCCATTTCAATTAACATCCAATTTAGGTAAACCAGAAATCGTTCAGCGCGATTCCAACTCGAAGTCCAACGATGGTGGAATAATCTTCAAATTGTTTTATCGACTCTCATTCTATCAAATTTTTCTCTACCAAACAGATATAACCAGTGTAATTGCTTTTGTTTTAAATACAAATTCAACTTTAATTAAATGTGTTCCTGCATATGTCGTACAAACAAAATTGTTTATGCAGATATATATAATGTAATCAGTAAAAGTAAAAAAAAACACAGCAAACCAACAAAACAAAGCCCGAAAACCACCTCATCTCGCAACTCCTTTAGGCACGCAAACACATTTTGGGATTGAATGTAAAACTTACACGAACCAATTCGGCAACCAATACGGCAATCGGTATTCGGCGATATCACATCTCACATTTTTTTTTTTAGAAAGAGAGTTCTGGAGCATTGTGTGCTTTGGATTTACTTTGTATGATTGACTTTAAGTCAGTAAGTTGGATACTTTAAATGAGGTTATGAGACTTCTATTGGTGTTCTTCCTCCATAGCTGGTTGTGGTTGTTGTGGTCTTATGTGCTAAGTGACAATATCTTTTTGCGGAGCATTTTGAATTGACTAGAGATAGAGATATAGGTATCGCGATATCAACTTTTTTCAATGTACAGCTTGTTTGCTTTTTTGCTGCGTATATAAAATAAGAAATATGATTTGGTTTTTAAAGTCATTCTTTAAGTCTTTGTTGTTTTTTTTATAGAAAAGTTATATTTGTTAGTTCTGATAGAAAGAAAAGTAACTCAAAACACAGTCGTTTGGTGCTGCAACGAAGAGTGGTGATCATCTCTTGAGTTGTAGTCAATTTATCCCAGATCCCACAAATTATTCGGCATCAATTGTACACGCTCTACTCTTTTGGAAAAGTATACAGACAGATATTGGAAAGGTGTACGTAAGAGCTCCTTTAAGAGTTTTCCCAATTTACCCTTTGACTAGAAAATACTCCAGTATTGAGGGCTATAGATTTCGTGTACAAACTTGAACCTATGACTGTTAAAGTAACGTAAGTGACATTTTTTATTTTTATCAACGCAAAGCTCTACCCATGAGCATTACAAAAACGTAACAAAAGTGATTTCGGAAAATGTGTTACTTATGTTGTTTTAACAACCATCAATTCATTTAGATACATAATACCAGCGACTTTCGTTTAAAGCCTTGATCGAAATGCTGCCGCTTATAACGACAATAAATATGGAAAGCATTATGCCCTTCGTATAATTGAATTGTTGCAAGCGGGTTCTCTTTTAATTTGTCTTTTCAGCGACTTCAATGATATCAATATTATCAGACACAGAAATTGATATAAAGTAACTTTAGGAAAAGCACTTTTTAGTCTTTCAGAAAAATTTACATAAAGCAGCTTTAAAAAAGTGAAAAGCAGTGAAATCACTGTAATCGGTAAAAGAAATGTATATAAAAGACTGTCTTCCGAGAAGGCAAAAATAAAAACCTGCAGTCGTTCTTTCTGCTTGACAGCTTGGATTAACAAATCTACTAGATATACATTTGCAAAAAAAAAAACTAGATTCTGTTGTATAGTAGTATAGATAACCCTTTACATAGAGACACACAATTAATTCGTGAACTTAATTTACCTGCCACAGTTCCAGTGTATGGATAAGCTTCGAATCCCGTTGGATATTGACCAGCATAGGGAGCAGCAGCAGCAGCTACAACAGCATTCTAAAAAAATAGATTAACACATAAAAAATATATTTATAAGTTTTCTTTTACATTATTTATAGCTCCTTACATGATATTCGTAAAATTGATTTGTAGCCGCGGCAATTGCAGCAGCATGCGATAATTGTGAAGCTTGAATCGGTACAAGACCAGTAGCAGCAGCAGCATTTGCCGTGTTTGCTGAGGCACCAGCTGTTGCAGCAGCACTTAAGTACGGTGACCCATAGATGTAGGGTGGCGGTACTCTGTTGGGATCAAAAACAAATAAGTGTGTTATTAATTAAAGATTATCGTGTCTAATATCTTAATCACAACATTGAATGTCTCGAATTTTACTAGTCTAATTCGGTTACACTGCTCAACACATATTTTATGACATGAAGATTTTTGCGTATAAAAACTAATATAACAAACTAATATGACAAGAGAAATTGTTTATCACTGTTGTAAAAAGCATGTTTATAGTGTAAAACTGGTAGGGTCCAATGTCAGTTGTATCCAAATATGATAGCTACATCAAATGGATAATCTAACAGAATTATTTTTTATAAAAACGTGAGTGATAAGTGGTTTCCTCTAATCTTACTAGGCTATCATCGCACATCATGTTTTGAAAAGTTAAGTTCGTTTAATGACACTGAAACATATCCCAGCACAATCTTGGAGAAGCACTTAAACCAAGCGTTATTTGCAGTATGCGATTACTTATTGCCTTCCTTTAAACGTATTTTCTTGGATAATTAAAACGACTCCGAACCTATGGGACAACGCAGCAGAGGACGCTCGCGTCTAAGGTGGGGTACACAGGTAGAGAAGGACCTAAACCAACTCGATGTGCGTCACGCTGTCACGGGATCGCGCTAGATGGAGGAGGTTGCTAAAGGAGGTTGCTAAAGGAGGTTTTAAATACAATACAACAAAATTCTATTATAATTATCATTTCGACATTTTTGTTCTTTTTTCTGAGACTTTCTAAGTTGAGATCTAGTAACTTAACCCAACCAAACAAATATTTTTCCTAGCGCTGTAAATGGGTTAACTACTGTCCAAAAGTAAGCATTGGAGAATCACCGTCTCAATCGGATAACCCAACTTTTTTTCTAACGATTTGCATGATCTTATTCTGATTACCTAACCTTACCTAATACAAAAAAAAAACTCTTAGAGAACCATTATAATACTAAGAAAAAAAAATAATTTAATGCCATTGCTCAATGACCTCTACCTGACTTATTTAAATAATTTTCTAATTGACTGCACGCACATAGTATGTCCACCGTGAAACTAAAATATTTTTTCGTTTCTTGAATCAAAGCCAAAAAAATACAACTGCCGTACATTATCTCAACGTCGTCATTTGAAAATATGTTTGTGAACTACAAAAAGAAAAAGAAGTGTACACTCAGGTGACTTACCCAAATTGATTTGGTATTATTGAATATCCTGCCCTCAGACTTGCGGCCGCAGCTGCATAAGGAAATCCTGGAAAAAAAAAGTAAAAATTTCACGTAAATGCTTTGAATAAAATACCTTCATACAGCACCACGGAAACGCATACATTTGAAAAAATAGTTATGGTTCAATGGCTTCAAAACTCGTACAACAATTAAACTCACTCGAACTCATAAGCCCAGTTCACGGTTCGAAGAGTTTTGACAATTTTACGTTCTAAACCAGAACCAGTATCACTCGTGTATCAATACACAGTTTTCTAGTTACTAGCCTATATGCTTATATATTGCATATATTTCATCGGTAAGCGTTACCTACTACCACTGTGTTAGTTATCGGATTTGATTATATTCCCCAAGCAAGTGCGGCAACATTGTAGGTTCCATCAAGTAACAAAACATAAAGTAATAACGGATGGACATAAAAAAAGAGATATACTTTTGCAACGATTTTGTTCATCGAGCATGACTGATCATTGTCACTCATGAGGTCACATGGCAACAAACTAAAATCTATGCTTCTGTGGGTGTTTGGATAGAAGGATGGAAGTAGAATAATTACTTCATAATGTTTTATTCAAAATAAGCGGAAGTTATCCCCAATTAGAACAAGGGACAGTCACTGATCTGAATGAGTACGAAATCAGATAATCTCGCGATGGGTCCATCTTTTGCCCATATAAAGCTTAAAACGGGGACTTTTATTTAATTATCTTTCCGACAGTCAGTCAGTAACATAAATATTTTAAGGACTACGAATGCACATTAGTTCATTCACTTAGTTTTGTCCGGGTGAAGAGGCTGTAGACTATTTATTATGCGTCAAGACAAGGATTCTTTACATAATAATAATGACTAAATCCTCACTTAAATGAAATTGTGAGCATTGAAATCAATTGCTATTACTTAAAACGTTTTTTTTTATAAGCAGAAAAAGATGTCACATTTCTTTGGCCAGCGTACAAGTCCACTGAACTTAATGAACCAAAAACAGTCTTGTACTCACCAGGTGTAATATTCATACGCGCTTTTGCTCCTAGAATAGCTAAATTCACATTCGCTTTACGTCCATCTATAATTGGATTTGGATCTTTACAGGCTCGTTCAGTGCTTGCTCTATCTCCCATAATAACCTAAAAGAACCAAATTAAAAGACAAACAAATAAAAAAAATTTTAAACTCCATTCTGCTAAACATTTAATTTCAGATTTGTTTTATTTTGAATTTACAGAAAATTTACTTACAAATCCATAACCTCGACTTTTATTTGTTTGTCGATCGGTAATTACAACAGCCTCTTCGATATCACCAAACACAGAGAAATGATCTCTGAGACTTTTGTCTGTTGTATGATAGGGCAGGCCACCAACGAATAATTTTGTCCATGTTGTATCCCTTTGCTGAATAGCGGCTGTTGTTGGATTTCTGGGTGGAACAAGAGCTAAGCTAGCAGTATCCGTTTCCGTTGCACCAGCCATCAACATTTTGTACGAGTTAACTATGTTATCACACTGCCGAATGAAAGAAAAGAAGAAGTTGGTTAGAAGTGCTGCGGGTGGCTGTTATTTCTTAACTTTAAAATGCAAGAGTGTCTCATTTTTTGATTTGAACTATCTAAGAACACTGAACACAAATTTCAAATGATATTACCAACCGACATTAATTAAATGATTAATCGCCACCTTCAAACTATCTGGAAGTGTCTTAGGCAATAAACATTAGCAGAAACTGTCTTCTTTTTAAAAGCTGACAAATTAGCAATTCTAGTTAAGAAAGGAAATTTTCCTTTAGTGATGGCGTTATTTCCGCTGTCACCAAGTATTTAATTAATAAACTTGTTCTAAGACAGCATTTAAACAGAACTAGAACATTAGTTGATTAATTCTTTCACGGGATAACATCACTCTTTCCTCAAAACTGTACAGATTCGAGAATTTTCTTTTCTTATTTTCATATTTCACAAACTTTTGAGTTAAATGTCAGCTACAATACTTACAATAAAAAAACGTCTGAACAAACTAAAACAGTATCGAGATAAGAGTTTGAAATAATCGAAACAAATCAAACCCACAAACTGAACAACCGAACTCACTCACTCATTTCTTACAATATTTTTATTTTCCTTTTTTTTATTTAAATTCAAAAGAAGAAAATCTCTTTTCAATACTACTCTTTCACTCAGAACGCAGTGTTCGAAACGAAAACGACATTTCGTAAAAACTGAACACGTTTTCTTATTTCGTATGACACTATAATATAAATAGATAAATAGATACTCTCGTACGTACAAAAATATTCCATACTACTAAGTAAATACTTTGCCATATAGATGTGATCCGTTTTAAAAATAACTCGCGACTTTCGATGTTGTTTTTCTCCAATCTGCCACAAGGAATGCGTCACATGAGGTTTTTCATTCATATAACTCTTAAGTCAATTAATGTCTGCATCTTCGTTGAGATTCTTAAAATGCAATGACAATTTTAAAGTTGTTCTTTTATATTTCATTTTTATGTATTTAAAATGTTGTCAAGTGGTGGTGTTTCTACATAGACGCAAAATGGACATCTATTCTGAGTCGAAGAAGACTCGAGATGAAAGGACATCATGGAAATTAAAAAGAGCTGACTTAACCTCTTAAAATTTAATCAACCAATGAAATATGCTGTAAATATCCTGAGTCGAAGAAGACTCGAAATGAAAAAGAATCGTCTAGAACTCTTAAAATTTATTCTACCAATGAAAGGCCAAGACTTTTTTGAACTACATATTTTTTTTATACGAATAGAGTTTTAGATTTCTTGTAAATTAAATCATGCAGAAGCAAGTAAAAAGGAGCTAAAAACCTTTTCAAAAAGCAAACCTTAGCACCAGATTGTACAATGCTAACATTGATTATATTAATCCAGTTTTCTACAAATAACTGACTTAGAGTCTTACCTATTTGTTGGTTAAATTGATCGGGCCGTTTGTCTATTTACTGACCGAGTTTAACCATTTCATGCCCAGTGCTGTTTGTGAACAACGTGCGTTTTTTGTGTCGTTGATTAGAAAATATTGGCGTAATTGCAGTTAAAGTGTCTTAGCTTCATTCCAAAACCCAATTTCAGTCCATTTACTTCTGCATCAGACGTATATTAGTGCAATAACAGCATGCGAGATCTTTTACTTTATTTTCGATGAAGTGAAAAAAAATATTTTTCCTGCTGCATTATATGTGGTCATAAAAGGGATAAAATTATATGTGGTCAGGAATAGGTGGGCGCCGTGGCTTAAGCGTTAGTGCGTCGGACTGTTTAGCCAGAGTACCCGGGTTCGAATACAACTCGGAGAAAAAAACACCACAAACAATTTTCACGGCCCCACCTCCAGCGAACGTCTGACAATCCTCCTGGAGTACTTCTGTCACGAAGAGCTTTCGCAATTCGCACACACAACACAGTGGAGGCGCGAAAAGCTAGGCTCTGGCCCTTCGTGGGCTGTTACGCCACTAATGATGATGATGAAAAGGTTAAAAAAAAACTGTATCACGAATTGCATAGCTCCGAACTCTGTCACGGGTATGCGAAACAGCTTCAAAGTTAAAGACCTGAAAACAAAGCAAGTGCCTCACAAAATGAGCCTAAAAGAGCGAACGTTGCGGTCTACTTCGCAAAGGTCTGAGAGTGAATCCCATACAAATTACAATTCAACTCAAAATTAAACTCAGCTTTCTGCAACCAGTGTCAATTAAATGCTATCAAAATTTCAATCGTTTTTTTATTAGAAAAGGATATGCTACAACGGCTATTGAATTCAATTCACATAAAAACGACGGGTTTCGAAAAACTAAATTCCATGTTCGAAAAACGAATTTACTTAAAATTTTGAGTGAAACACAGATCCCCTAACTATTCGAAATGCAGAATACCTAATTCCATTTTCGCTGGTTTGATTCACAAGAATTGTATGGTTGGTTTCATTTAGATTTCTGTTTTATTTTTTAATGTTACACATTTAAACTAAATAGTCATGCCAGTCAGCTTCAAAGACCTTTTGAACAGTCGAAAAAAAATCAGCGTTCAGAAGAACAAAGGAAAGCTTTTATCTAGAGCCACCTATTTCACGTGTACACGTAGTACATGTGTACTTATTTTTACAAGTGTATTTACATATACAAGTGTATTTATAATGACACCTGTATTTAGTAAAATATGTGTAGACAGTACAAAATGTTACAGATTTGATGAAACCGTTGTTTCAATCTTGTGTAAATATCCTTTTATTTCACGACCATGTCGGAGTCATTTCAAGTACGTTGATGAGTTCTTCGAAAGATAGCCAGTCCTGTACTGAAAATTCGAGCTTTATAGCCATTGCAGAATACGTGAATAGGCTGTTGCACTGTGCTTACGAAATATAGTTAGATACAAGTTTACAAGTGGCACGTGTTGTCGTATTACACGGCACCCTAGACACGTGTAGGTAGGTAAATAAATACACGTCTAAGATCTTGAGCTCTACATTTATCATTTTCGTGTTATCTAGGATCGAGGATCTCTTACACTACTCTTTTATGCACCACAGATAATTATTTCGGCGAAGGGAAAAAATTATGTTAAAATTTGCGAATATTACTTAACCAAAGCTGTAACTCAAGTAAAGTTTGAAGTTTGACGGAAAAATTTATGCTGACTTTGGAGGATTAGCAACCAGCCTAATGCTATTGTAAGGCCAAGTTTGAAGGAATTCTATCTAGCGTATTTCATCGTGGAAACAATAAAATTCAAGTAAGGAAATATTTTGCTTTTTACGCTGAAAATATTGACAGATACCGAGAATTATTCATTAAAAGTATTTTTCCCTTTTTCTCCAAAGTGAAGAGATATGAAACAGAAGATGTACATATTTTTAAGTAATACTCAGTTAGTCAATGCCATCCTGTTCGAGCTATAGAATCAACAGAAAATATTTTTCAATTCGCCAATAACACTTGAACAGTGATCAAGCAGCAGGACAAACTTCCAAACGAGTCCTCGCAAACTCTGAATACAAAACAACGTGCACAACCCCATCTAAATTGAAATATTTGGTTGACCAAGCCTCAGCCCTCTCCGTTCGTCAAATTAGTAAGAATCCATGTGCCGGAAAAATACTTAGCCTGAATGCGCAGCAGCCTGCCACCCTAACCACTAAGCCCACAAGCTTCCACAGCCTATTGCATGTCCTATTATTTGCGATTCAAAGAAATACAAGTCGCCCATGTGCCCAGAATATTGTTGATACTTCCTTTTTTATTTCCACTCGAATCGAGGATATGCAGCTTAGCAACCCCCGTCATAGTTTTAAATCCCCTCAAAGAGTGTTTCCGAGGTATTTTACTGCACTCTATCCCCTCGAGCAGAGATAAAAACCCATCTCGAATCTAACTCTCCCATTTAAAAATTAATAAAAACTTTAGCGTGCATATCGCTCACGAAACTACAAAATATCCCCTCACGTTTCTCTTCCAGCTGAATTCTTCCTCTCCTTCCGATTGGTACATTAAATTCAGCACTTACTACACTAGATAGCGTACAATGAGAAGTTTGACCAATTTATCAACAACCCTAAGCACAATTCTTTCCAAAGGACAACGTCGTCGTCGTCGTCATTTTTTGTTGTGTTGTGTATATGTATGTCCGTGTATATCTACCCCTAGTGGTTTGATGCAAACGTACATAGGTTTACAACCCCCTTTGTGCCACATATTGTGCCGTTGAATCCTTACTGTATTGCGTTCGATTTCACAGCGCAATACTTACTTACTCTCGTTGCAGTTACCCTCTTCCCTTTTGCACACCTGCTTAAATAGTAGGTAAAGTGTTCGAGCATATTTTCATTTTTTTCCCGAAAGGAAATTTAAAAAAAATCAGACAACAACAATTAATGGAGAACGAAAGCATGGATTGAGTTTTTTTCCATTTTCATTTTTAATGCCTACACAATTCATAATTCGTTGCCAATGCCTACATTGCACGATTTTCTTTTGCTTAGGTTTGTGTGAGTGAGTGAGTAGAGGAGGTGGACAACACTGGCACCTTTTGGCCGAAGGATAGATAGTCAAGTCAGCTAGAAACTAAACCACTAGTTGTGAGGGGATTAGACACAGTAGTGTAGTTCCAGTTCACAGTTCAATGCTTTGAAAGGACCAACGTTAATGCTAGGGGAGATTAAGTTAAAATTTGTCTTTAAGTTTGCGGTTGGAAATGTGGGTGAAATGAATTTGTTGAGGCTCTACAAATATATCAGTTGAAAATAAATATATTTCACAGTCAAAGCATAAGAAATGAAATCGTAATAGCTTCTGGTCTGTGTTTTTGGGTCCACTTATCATTGACTTTAATTGGTATGTTATGTTATGTAGAGGTGGCAGCGAAACGCCGATCACATAGACCAGTATTGGTCCATAGTGTTGCCACCGTCACCAAATTTAAGTATTGTAACTTCCTGTTACCCCTTCCTTAGGCAGAAGGCTTTAGATGCAAGTGCAAATTTTACTAAATGAGTTGATTTAAGGCTAGCTACTTCGTTCAACGACATGATGAAGTAGTTAATCTGGTCTTTACTTGCGCAGGGCACGTGCATAACACATGCTCCAGTGTTTTTCAATTGGTATCATCATCATTAGTGGCGTAACAGCCCATGAAGAGCCAAAGCTTTTGATGTTTGAGTACCCGGGTTCAAATCCAGCCCGGAGAAAGAACACCACAAAGAATTTTCACGGCCTCACATCCAGCGAACGAGCTGACAATCCTCCTGGAATAACCTCTGTCATGGAAAGCTTTCGCAATTCGCCGTTCGTAACCGGCATTAAACAGTAGGTCCCCTCCACTTGTGTCAAATTATATCGCGCACAACACAGTGGATGTGCGAACAAGCTATGCAAAGAAGCTATGCTTTGTCCCTGTATGGGCTGTTACGCAGATTTTTGGTGTCGTGTCCCATTATTACTTTCAGGTCAAATTTAAAAATAAAAAAAATATTTTTCTAAATTGTTGTTTTTGCTGATGAATTACAGCCTTAGGCCCCAGCAGCTTGGCACAAACTTACTTTTATTAATATAATTTAATAAAAAAGTGAGCATCATCCGTGATGGTCTTGCAATGGTAGATGAGATGGTGTGGCGAGATAATATTACAGAGGAGTATTTCAACTAATCAAATGGAAGTTCTCAAAAATTCTATCACCTGATCCTTTCCGTGAAAGAGAGTGACTGAACCTCTGGCTTAGAGACCAAATCCTTGCGACTGATATCATTCAGAATGGAAATATTGTGACTGAAACTAATGAGGAACAAAGGCAGTTATAGCCCATGCTTATACCTTAAGAGGGTTTTTTACGTAAAAGGAAAATTTGGATAAATAAAGCCCATACCCTTAATAGGAACAAGTAAAAGAAAAAACAAAAAGAAAAGCCTAGCAAAATTTGGATAAGAAAAATATTTAAAAGAAGAAAACTAATATGCAACTCTAGATTTTCTGTCTGTACAAACTGCACTCAAAACAAAGAAAAATTTCATTTTAATGAGTGACTAAGACGAATATAAAGACAAAGACTTAAGACGAATATGTCCTTCCAAGCCTTTCAGTAATTACGAGTTTGCCTCCTTGTAGAATGTTTCGCAATAAATTGTATTGCTAGAATACGATTCACTGCCATGCTAATATCTTTGAAGTATATTTCATCTAAATCCTCTCTTGAAGTTGCACATGAGACGAGCAAATGGCCATATTATCACAAAAGCTATGATACAGTGGACAGTGGTCCTTCATATAAAGAATTGTTGTAAGCCAAGTACACAGGAAGATACTACTCTTTGATAATCACAAGACAAATTAAAAGATCGCCGATGATCACTGAAGGCCGTAATATGAACTTCACAACTCCAATTTTATTAAATTCTTGACACCTCTCGTTGTCGCTTCTCGCTTTTCTCTGATAAAAATTGTGTTTTAAGGAAGCACTTCCAATTGGTTCATCAGGCAGTACTCTATATACCCAAACACACATGCATGTCATCCCGTGAGTATATATTTTTATTTTTGGCACCGTCGTCGCTTTTGCAAACAGCTGATCACAAGAGTACACATGTGTACTCTCTCCACTGCAGCACCTTTTATCAACGCCAACTCAAAAAAGAAAAACGAGAACAGAAAGTAGAGACGTCAATATTCTCCCCCCCCCCCAAAAAAAAAAGAAAACGATCAACATCAACACGACCCCAATCGTTGAGTGTTATCAAATTGTCCCTTGAAACGCAAACTTCGAAAACTCGTCATCTCAACGAGTAGAAAGTGATGAAAATAAAGAAAACCCAGGATCACGAAAAAAGTGCACATAATCATGGGAATCAATGCACAAATGAGCGAGATGATGGGGTATGATTTTTTTTTGTTGAAACTCTAAAGCATCTCTGAATGTCCCTCAGAGGGGGCAAATTCGAAAATCAAAAATAGATTATAGGACAAAAATAAGAGAAAACAAAAAAAGAGGCAGCATGAACACACGAGTTTAGTGCAAATTGTCAAAACTTTTGACTTAATTAATATGATTTCAACGCGCTAATAGATATATTTAGATTCCGAGTGAAAGAGTTTTGTTGAAAATTAATTTCGAAACAGGCGACACAAAGAACTGAAAATATTGCTTTTTGATTTTTTATATAATAAATAAACTTAAGAAGATCTTTTGTCGCACATGTCTATTTAAGAATAGAAATAAATACCTATTGTTCGTTTCGTTTTTGAGAAAAAAATGAGGAGAGTTCTTTTTTCTAAGTGGATTTCATAATCGAATCGTACTCTTTAGAAATGAAACTCGGTGTCCTTTCCTAGGTGACTTATTGAAAAGGGGTTCAGATCGGTTCGAGTGTAACCTCGAAAGTGATGAAAGGGATCGTGTCAATGGAAATAGATTGCACACTGGGGAGTATGTAAGGAGTATTTTACTTACCGATGTCATTTAATTTATCACCTAGACTTATTAATCTCTTCTTTTTCTATATGCTGTCTATAAGTTTATTTACAGAGCACAATGAACAAATAAATATATTTGTTAATCTACACAAAGGGATCTGTTTTGTTTTTTTGCGCGTCCTTTCTGTTCCTTTGACAAGAAAATTCTTCACTTTTATTTCACATAAAACAATTTTTAGGACTTACCTAAACACAAATTTTATGTTTAAGTAAAAGACAAGAAAAAAAATATACTAAATAAATAAAATTTTCAAGCAATAATTATTGTTGTTTCTAAAATAGAATTTGTATTTTTTTACGCGACAAAATATAATTAAAACAACAACAAAAACGTGAAGGCAAAACAAAAAAACTCTTCCCAACGTATTAAAGATTCACGAATAAAATTCTACTGAGTGAACATGAAATTGTGTGGCGGGCAGGTCGGACTGAATGTATATGATATTTCCCCTAGATGTAAGGAACACAAAAAAAACTAAGTTCTATCGCACACACATGTGCAGTCCTATGTACTTGCGAATGTGTATGGTTGGGTTTTTGGGTTGGCTTCTTCCACAGATTTTAAAAGAAGTGGATTTAAATTTTGCTGGCTCTCTGATTTGAGATCGAAGAGGAAAGGTTGTTTGCTAATATTTTATATAATTAGTTTTATTTTAATTGAATTTTTGTCCGCACTGCTCGTGAGGCAGCAGATACACACAGCTGCTTGCATCGCGTGAGCGTGTGTGGGGCTGTAGGCATTTTCGAAATTCACTGTGGGGTAAGCGAAGTATATAGGCGGCGAGGTGTTTGTGTGCGTGGTGTTTTGGGTGCTCTGATAGGGGTAGTTTTTTTTGTTGAGTCGAGTAGAATTGGATTGTGACTCAAACGCAGGGGGTAACGCTCAATAGGAATGGCATTCCTTGTGGGATGGGATTTAATCAACTTTAGCATATTCCGTGTTCTTTATGCACACGTATGGATGAATGTGTTGTGTTTTTTTGAGCCTCATTAAAATAGATAACCCATGTATGTGCGTTGCGTTCTTTCCTATATATTCTAATATTAGTCTTTCTTCGAAGTCCTATTCACATTTGTCGTTTTAATGCCGTTTTTGGGTGGCTTGTCTATCTTGCGCCGCCGGTAAACTTTTGCAATTAATTAGTTAAGAGCTATTTAATGGAGATTGATTGAGTTAAGGTGTGTAATTATGTAATAGTATGGCATATTGCGCCGATAGATTGCTGGCTATTGTTCATGCCAGTAGGTTTTTGCGTCACCTTTGGGTTCGTGTTAAGGCACACAATGATCAAATCCATGTACGGATGTATGGATGTGCATCATCGCGCATACATATGTTTTTGAAAACAGAACAAAAAAAAACATTTTGAGTAGTGTGAGTAGTGTGAGTAGTGTGAATATATATATTGAATATATGATGTGGAAAATCAATGATGTAAAGTGTAAAATTCTGCAAATCGTTTCCTGTGGAACCCTTCTTACAGTATCGACTAAAGGAGGTTAACAACCCTCATCGCACGGCTTCAGTTGAATTTCAAGTACGTGGATACATAATCCTCGTCCTTGGGTCACTTGGGCTGCATACAGAAGGTGATCGAGGGATGTCGATTGCGCATGACTTCTTTTGCGGTAACGCGTTACAGGAAGCCCGTGAAGGAGAAACATTTCAGACTTTGCGTTGATCCTGTACGTTGCCTTTTGACTTTATTGCACAATATGGCGTTGTGGTTAATGGGAAATTGTAAATATTTATTTTTTGCTGTAGGCTTAGGCAAGCCATATTTCTTTCGGATTTGGTCCGTAAAGCTGCAATTCTAAAAACACCACACTCTCTCCGCTTACTTCAGTCCTGATTTGTAATAAAAATGTTTGGTCGGATATTTTGAGAGGTATTATTTAATAAAGGCTGATTCTATTTTGGTCCCATTATTTAAAAAAGCCTGATTCTATTTTAAAACTCTACTATAGGGAAGATGAGAGCGATTGACAAACTATCTCTACATCTTAGGGTTAGTCAGTTTTAAGCATTTAACGAAGCTGGGATTGAGCCATTTTAAAGTTTATACTTAAAGAAAGTTAAATAAAAGATTTCAATCGACACCAATAATTGTTTTAAAATTATGACAAAGTCTGGCTACATCGATCCAGATTTTGAGTGACCAATCAGACTTGTATAAGTTCTCGATTAGACTCCAATCGAATTTTTACACACAGTTGTAGTTGAAATACCAAAGACGATTTATTTAAGTGAAAGAGTTATTGGAAAATATTATCATAGGTTTGTATATTATCATATAATTTTAATTGCCTGGTAATGTATTGAAGGTAAACAATTTAGCGAATGATTTGTAAGTTCAGAATTTGAAATTGATTATGTCTTAACCCTTTGTTCCAAGAGATGTAATTTTTTTGAAATATTTTTGAAAAACTTTTAAATTTAGATAAAGTCTGTTTTATTAATAATGAATTCAAGCAAAAAAGGTTAACTTCTTAAATCGTTTATTAACGTTTGTACAAGTCGTTTCGCAGCGTAACCAAAAGAAAGGCTACATTCTATGTTTCACGTTGTGCTGCACATACATACTTCAATGGCAACTTTTACGCGACGAAACTTGATCGTGTGTAAGACCAAGTTTTTGGAGCATATATATATTGGTCCCATTAGTTTCAAGATGGTTAAAAATTCTCAACAAAAAACGTAGGGTTCGAATCTCTGTTAGTTCTTGATAAGTTACGTAATTCTTGTTTAATTTTTCAGATTATTTTAGTTTTTATTTGGTATATAATTGTGATATTTTACAAAAAAGCAAAACATGATTATGTTGGGGAAAACTAATGACCATACGCTTCCGTCGCTCTTCAAAAATTTTGCCAATTTCCCCCGAGATTCGCCATGCAGTTTACCGTTTAGCTGACTAACGTTTATAACTTGGTTATAGATTTGTACGTCCTTACTTCAATGGAAACAGAAGCAGTTTTTGATCAGATAAAGATTCTATCATTCTGAACAGGGTTTCAATGTTGGGAGACTCATTCTTAAAATCTCAGTGTGCCCTCAGTTGCCCCTTTACCTTCTATTGCACGTCTACGAGCCGGAGGATCTCACCGTACCAGATGAATTCTTTTTTTACCAGCTTAAATGTCTGTTTTTATGGAACGACCACCAAAATGAGGCGTTGTAATCGATATATTTTTCCGGAACTTGTTAATTATCCTGGAAAAAGTCAATTAGTGAACATTGAATCCTTAAACCTTCTTCTGATCTGATTTTAAAAGCCTCAATTACACTCAATTGATAGCCATTTTTTAAACGTATATTTTCTCAAGAACGATGCTTTAACAGGGCGAATTTTCATCACACGTTCAAGTTTTAAGAGCTTACCTATTCTAGTCCCGTTAGAATCAGGAATGGTGAAGATTCTTCACAACAAATACATAGACTTCGAATCCCGCATTGGTAAGAACTAGGCTTATTCTAGTTTTTCTTTTAGATTGGCTTAGTTGTTATCTGGTATACAATTGAAACACTTTACAAAAAAGTTAATATGCTAACAAAGAGGACTAATGACCATCTTTTAACCGCAAGTAGCTCATCAACAATGTTCCCATTGTCCTTTGAGCTTCCTTATAAGCTGTTTACAGGTCATGCCCTTTTTTTTAATCAAATTGAGAGACTACCTTTTTGACAATGTTTCAAAGTTAGGAGAGGCTATTTCACATCTCAGTACCAAATTATCTTTTATTGCAGCTCTACAAGCTGTGCTTACATTGATTGATAAGTTCAGGTCTTAAATGATGGCAGTTACAGACCCATAAGGTTAGCCGGACAATGTTCATATTTTTTTTTATATCAATTCGCATTGGCAAAACGAAGCGTTGTAATTGGTAAATTTTTTCGGAACTCAGTAACTATCCGGAAAAAGTTGATTCGTGAATGTTGAATCCTTCAGCTTTTGCTCCGATTTTAAAAGCCTCAATTAAGAATCATGTTGTGAATGCAAATTTGATTAAAACTGATTACAAACCTGCCTATAAACGTAATTTATTAAATAAAGAACAATATTTTACTATCCTAATCTAAATATCGTAAAAGTTAGAAGAGAAATAAGAGAAAAATAAAAAGCTTGCCTATGTTTAGCCTTAAAATTAATAACCCCACTTTTTCACGTTTAACAATATATCCAGAGCTGCTAATTCGAATTTTTTTTTCTTTTTCAATATTAAGGTAAGCAACACTTTTGACTTAAAAGTCACATATCACCAAATCCTCAACTTAAACAGCTGATCCAGCTAGGGCTTGCAAAATAAGTTTGCTGCAAAAAAAAAACAAGCTCAGGGGATTCTATACTTGGCTTTCATTCATTTCAATGCAGACTTGTCAACCGGATTTCATATTAATATCTTAACCCAGAACAAGTACAGGGTTAAAAAAATAATAATGATTTATTAAAAATTGGTGTCCGTAAGCTATTACTATGCCAAATTTCATCAAAATCGGCGACACCAAGGACGTGCGCTATCCTTGATAGAGTTGAGTCATTAAAGAGAGCAAAAGATATACTCCTCCTATACGCAGAAGTAAAATCTGGTTCATTATGGACCCAATGTTACATCCTCATCCATTTCCCCTTCAACTTGGAAGGGATATGCTAGGGCATTAAGATCGAACTCTAAAAAAACCAAAGATACTTTCAAATAAAACCAATCGATTTGGTAAATATACATTTATTAATGAGTAAAGTATGCGTAGAGGAATCCAATGGCGATAAGTGTAAATTCATGCCCAGTTCTTTGGCCATCGGGCGATAAAGTAGATGATATAAAAATTCGTCACTCTTGAGCATCTGCAAAATACCGCAGAGAATACTTATTGTCTAAAAATGGTGTAGGTCGTGTTATCCAAAGGTGATAACTGCAACTTCATGCCCATTTCCTTGGCCATGTCATCAACTAGTTTGATCTCGTCAGAAGTCAGACCAGGTGGAAGAGTGAATGATTTAAAGTCTTCGTCTTCTTTGAGTTTCTGCAACATTTTACTTATTTCTGATTGGAATGCTGACTGCGCCTCACTTTGAGGAGCTAGGTGGAGTTCTACGTTCTTTTTGCTATCCTTTGCAGTCATCGCTCGTGTCCACAGCTGCCTCTCGTTTTCCTTGTACTTTGTGTAGCGCTCTTCCAGTGTTTTAAGTTCGTTATTTACATCTGCGTTGTTTGGCTCCATCTGCTGTGCCTTCACAAGCACACCACGTGCCCTGACGAATTCTCCCAACAACAGGAGAGCTCTGCCTTCCTGGAAGAGGGCCTTGCAACTTAACTTGTTGTTTGTCAAGCGCTTCAGCTCATGGCACATTATCATCGTCTTCGATGGCAGGTTCAGTTTGTTGTAGCACACCGCGAGATTCGTGTAGAGCTTTATAAGAAATGCTGTTTGGGTGCATTCCTCCTCCGGATTACGAAGATGACAGAAGTTCAGAGCGTTGATAGCTTTCAAAAATGCTCTGCACGCGTACTTGTACATACCCTGCTTAAAGAAATCCAATCCTTTCAAGTGCACTTCCTTTGCAGTGGCCAGAACAGTGGAAAGTCTTTTGC
Organism: Syritta pipiens; assembly: GCA_905187475.1. Classification (NCBI taxonomy): domain Eukaryota; kingdom Metazoa; phylum Arthropoda; class Insecta; order Diptera; family Syrphidae; genus Syritta; species Syritta pipiens. The sequence continues at coordinate 72,043,168 of LR994571.1, forward strand.
GCTCATCCTCATGCAAGTCATCTGTTGCATTGAAGTTCCCTATGGGATTGAAGTCAACACATTCGATGATGAAAAGACCATCCGCTTTCGGCTTGACTCTCGGCGGACAGCCCATTTCAAGGAAGAGCAGTTGATAGGAAATTACAAACTGCGCCTCTTCTCCCTTGGCCATTGTGCGGACGGCACTTTCCAAACCTTCCAGAACCTCTCCGCGCCCGGTGTAGAACGAATGAGATGTGCCACGAAGAAATGATGAATCAAAAGGTGCTCCCTCACCTTCCCAATAAGCGTTGTATCGGATGCAAACGCGATCATTTCCACCGACAGTTCCTTTCTCCGGATTACCTACCTTGGTGACTCTTTTGTAAATGTGATCGTTCACCTTTTCCATTTGCAGCCGCAACTCTTCGAAGGAATGCAGCCACGGTGAGATGAGCTTAGCCCCGTCAGCATCATTTTCATCTTCGCCATCTGAGCCGATGTTTAGCTCGTCGAAAAGTTCCGAAACAAATTCATCGTCATCAAAACTCGGATTGATTTCAAAGTTGGCGCCGTTCGTTATCAGGTCACTAGGGAAAATTGTTGAACTTTGTAGGAGAGGTTTGTTGCACAAATCTTTTAATAAGGATGTTTACCTCAGAGATACTGGATTATTGAGAATGCTGATGGGTGTCTCGTCAAAATCACTGGCAGACTCTGTTGGTATTTTCATTTTATTTATTTTAATGGGAGATGAAAATGCCTGGGAAATAATTTTGTTTGAGTATTTTGTGTATAACGCTAAAATTGACAAATGTCAGAGCGTGCGCATTATTATAACAGTGAAAAAAAGAAATTTGCAGCACATGTGAAATGCAGAGCTTGTGACATCACCAAGACCGATTTGCTTCAGGGAGACAAATGTGTTGTTCCAAATTTGTCTGAAAAGAAATTCTTGTTTTTTTTTTTTTAATTCATTGAATGATAGTAAAACACATTCTTCCAAATCAGTTTTATTATCTTATACATTAGAGCTTTGCGTTCAGACCAAAAACGAAATAATTTGATACCCGAAGCACATTCGAATTTGAATGGAAGAAGATAAAGAAATATATCTTCTAAGTTTCATATACAAAGTCGTCGGGATATTCAATTTGACTGGCTGAAGTTAAATTAGGATCACGACTAGTCCTGATAAAATTCGTAAAAAAATCGTTTGCTTACTAATTTTCCTAATTGGCAGTATACCAAGTCTTCAGCCCAGACTCAATTGGGAAAAATCGACCTCTGCAAGATTTTAGTTGTAGTCACATTGCGATGTTGTAAAACTTTTAAATACCTTATAATCTTTGAAAATATAAAAAAAAATCGTTATCAAAGGAAGAAAGTCAGACTGAAAAGAATGAGAACTGTAAGTTCTTTATATTAATAAAATAAAACCCAATTCGAAAAACGTATATTTTTACCAAAACTAGCAGCACGCTCATCAAACGCGCTTATATCTCTGAACACATTACATTTTTCACTGACGAAATGAGTGCGACCCAAAGTAAAGCCGAAAATCGAAAACCAGCTGAATAAAAATGATGTACTTTGTTTAATGGATAAATGATTCGTCATTCAGCTTTAACTGAAAATTATTGCGAATAGGCTGTGAATTTGACATATTCTATCAGTGGTGTATATTGCGTTGAGGTTATTGCTAAAAAAAGGCGAAAGTAGTAATTGTTAGTAAAAATTGAATCGTTTAATTTAATTGAAAAGCAACTCAAAGAGAATGCCTTGTTTTAAAGTCAAAGTGAAATGGGGAAGGGAAAACTTTCCTGGTATTGAAGTGAATACCGACGAAGAACCCATTCTGTTTAAGGCTCAGCTGTATGCGTTGACCGGAGTTCAACCCGAACGGCAAAAAGTTATGTTTAAAGGAAGTCAGCTGAAGGATAACGAGTGGAATATTCAGTTGAAGGAGGGTGCAGCGATTCTGTTGCTGGGAACAAAGGAGGAAGTTCCGGAACTGCCTCAAGAACCAACAAAATTCATCGAGGACATGAACGAATCAGAGTTGGCAACGGCGTTGGATTTGCCAGCTGGCCTTACAAACTTAGGGAACACTTGTTACATGAACGCCACGGTGCAGTGTTTAAGATCTGTGCCAGAATTGCATTATACTTTGTTAGATTTTAAGGATGATAGCCCTTCGAGCAATGTCGCTGCTCAGAAGATAACTTCAGCAATTAAGTCGTTGTTTTTGCAGTTGGAAAAGGGCACCACAGTGACGCCGATTGTGCTGTTGCAAACGCTGCACAATGCATTCCCTCAATTCTCGCAGAGTGAGAGTAATGGGACGTACAGACAGCAGGACGCCAACGAGTGTTGGTCGGAGATCTTAAAGATGTTGCAACAAAGACTGCCAGCGAAGGAGTGTGATGACCCGGCAGCAACAAAGAAGTACACTTCGTTCATAGAGCAATACTTTGGTGGGTCGTTCGACGTCGAAATGAAGTGCGCCGAATGCCCCGAGGAGCCGTCTAGCCAAAGCAAAGAGAACTTTCTGCAGTTGAGCTGTTTTATTTCGCCCGAGGTGAAGCACATGCACACTGGGTTGAAGTCGAAAATGCAGGAAAGTCTGACGAAGTTCTCCGAGGCGCTGGGACGGAATGCTCTCTACGTGCGATCGTCGAAGATAAGTCGTTTGCCAGCGTATCTCACCATTCAGTTTGTTCGCTTCCAATATAAAGGCCGAGAGGGAATAAACGCTAAGGTTCTCAAGGACATTAAGTTTCCCATTGACTTCGACGCATTCGAATTGTGCACGCCTCAGTTGCAGACGCAATTAACCCCGATGCGAGAGAAATTGAAAGAAATCGAGGACGCGAGCATTCAGAAGGGAAAGGATGCGCAGTCTGAGAAGACGGAGGAACAGCCCGGCGACTTTTTAGCACATTCATTCTCTGATGATTTAGGAAGCAATAATTCTGGGTACTATACTTTGCAGGCTGTGCTCACTCATAAAGGACGATCCAGCTCATCCGGGCATTACGTGGCTTGGGTACGGCAGAACAAGGACACCTGGATGAAGTTCGACGACGATGTGGTCTCAGCAGTCTCAACCGAAGACATTCTCCGATTGTCTGGTGGCGGTGACTGGCATTGTGCCTATGTATTGTTATATGGACCTAAAATTTAATCGCTTTCGTGGGAAAAGTTGTTGAATAAATGAAAAATGATGAATAACAATTCTTTGAAAAACGGATTCTAAAAATAAAATCAAAAAAAAAAAATAATCACTTTTCTTCTGAATTGCAAATTTTGTTATGTCGTACAATTAAACATTTTTTTTACTTTATTAAAAGCGCTTTCATGCCTGGCAACAAAGAATTGTATTTAATATTCTTTCTTTTTAACGCAGATTCTTATTGTCTTGGTGGAGTTGTGGGAAGTACGAACTTCGCATGACCAGTTTGTACTTGTGCTCCAAAAAATTCTCTGATCTGAAGAAATTTTAGTGTGAGTATGCAGATAGATGAAGGCACATTTCGAAAATGGGAACAGAAGCACGAGTTTGTAATTTTTGTATTTAAAATTATGTACAGTAGAGTCCGGATATTGCGACGGTCAAGAAACCGGTGACATTAAATTGTACTAAGCGAACGACGCACAAAACGAACTAAAATTGCGTTCATTGCAATTTGTAAGTAAACCTAATATGGTGTTGTGTCTGCGTCGCAATAAGCGGTTGTTCGTTTCATGCGAAATCGTACTAATTGTACTAATTCATTCATATAGAGTAGGACCGTTTTGGCAGAAAGGGAGGCATCCTAATAAACGTAAAATTTGGTGATAGAGCTTATTGAAGCTAGATCCCGAGAATCGCAATCCAGCAATGCTGGGGCGTCCTGGTCTACACCATCCTTCAAGCGCCAGCGCGGTCTGCGTCGCCGTCTTTTACCATGAAGAACTCAAAGAACTATCCGAGCAGGATCCTCTTCACTCATACGAGTTAGGTCTACAGGAGTCTACCGAGAATTATTTTCATATTAATATCTGCTTCGAGGTACATTTCATACAACTCATAGTTGTAGCCTCTCCGGATCGTTGTTACTCACGTATGGGGCCATCGATTAACGGTCTTGTACAGCAGCAGCCTGAAAATCATGGAAAGGTTTCTGGATTTGAATAGCCTTGTAAGACTGTAGTAGGTTTCCTTTGCTTTGAGTAGCCGCCCGCATATTTCTTCTTCCGTGTTATTAACAGCGGCTACTACTGACTCAAGGTAGTTTAACGATTGCACAACTTCAAATTCGTGTTTGTCTACCTTGACTGTTTTCCAACATATCTTGTCTTTCCTGCATATATGTGTAGCCAGTGAGAATGCAAATTAAAATTCTTAAAAGAATTTGGCACAACAATCTGATTATCTGCGGACATGTCGTAATTTTACAATTGTACTTAGCAATTCCTCATCATGACTTACGAGGCGCGCCTTGAATGCGTTTCTGTCAGGAAGCTCGGCAGACCCACGATGAGATGGCTGGACCAAGTCCAAAATCTCGCCTGGCTACGTTTGGGCATACTTCCTGATGAGTTAGAGTCGGCAGCGTAGGATCGAGTTGCCTTGGGTTCTGTTCGGCACGCGTTGCCCTCGCGACCCCGTTAGTGGACCACGCGGTCAAGAAGAGGATGACTTAACCTGATTTCAAAAACTTTCAATGCTCTTTATTGGATGCATCGAATCCTCATAGAATAAATCTTTTTTTTGTAAATTTTGTTTCTTTTGTCAGTTTTTTGCATGTTCTTACATGAATCAATCTCGTTCCTTATATACAGTGAGGTGCACAAATGAGTACATGTTTTTTGTAAGTGTAGTTTACACTTCATAGAAAAAAACGGAATGAGGTAAGCTCAAATTTTTTTTTGCACTTCATTACTACTTTCAAAGACGAAAAGAACAGTATATAATATAAGACGGGGATAACCTAAAGGCTTGAGAAATAACGAGCAAAACAAAAAGCAATCAGAATGTACTCAACTTTGCACCCAACATGTTTTTCGATATCTTAGCCCCAAAAACTCAAAAATGTACACATTTTTTGGCTTGTTTCTCAGTGCTTTAACTATTTTTGTTTATGTTGCGTGTAATTAAACCCTATTTTGTCCTTCAAAATCGAAAATGGTATTAATTGCAAAAGATTTTCAAAAGAATGATGAAACGGCCACAATACATCGAAGACAGTACTGTCTAGCTATGACAAAAAATGGCTAATGAGAAAGGCGGTAGAAAAGCAGCTTAATATAAGCCAAGTTGTGACCATTGGATGTCATACGAGGTGAAGAGCTGCTTCAAAATCACAGGCAACTCAATATTGGCTCATTTGTGGTCAAAACCATAAGCTAAAGTCCGTAAAAGGACAGGAACGGAAGTAGACCCATGATGTTATGATGATACAAGTGAAAACAAACAAGTTTTCAACACAGTATGATGCTTTTAAAAGCAATAAATACGCCTTTTAATCGAAAAAGTGTAAGAAGAGCTTTCTAGGACATTTACTATGCCTCTGTCGAAAAAAACAGAAATCTGTATTGTTGGTGTGAAAGGCGAATCTAATGTTAAAACTATAAATGTGAGGGTGAATAAAGTTGATAGAAGTTTCGCTTCCAGCTTTATTAGATCCAATTATTTGCAAATACACAAAAATTAAGCACACAATTGATTTATTCGTCTTCATAATTTTGCTTCGTCATAAATTCCACCAATTCAACGAAAAACTATCGGTGTGCGTCTTGAACACACCCATGCACTCGCAATTGTCTCTCATGATATTTTCACGAATCCACTGGAATAAAATGACAAAGCATCTCAGCTTTCAAATTACAATATTGACTTGACGGTTTTCGATGCTTTGATTGCATTTTATTTGTTTTGTTTTTGCGTGTTTTGCTTTAATAATATATAAAAAATGAGTGGTATGAAAGCGAAATCCTTTTTACCGACTGATGAAATCATTTACGAGAGATCAAAAGCCTGGGCAGAGTTCCTTTCGGTACGTATGAAATTTCCCTCCACAAATATCAACAAAAACAATAAAATGGAGTTATTCACATCTAGCGTATAGTGAAAGAGGAGAACTATGAAGAAATATACTATGACGACTTGCTGATAAGCACAGACACGGAGGACGACAACGAGGATGAGGACGGCGCAGAAGAGGATATTGAGAGCGATGTACAAGGAGTTGAAAATTTGGACGACAACAATCGTGGGCCAGAGAATAAATTGGCTTTGGCAGTAAAGAAATTTGAAGCGAGTAGCTGTAGCGATGACGATGATTACGACGTGGACAACCTGTTGAGTGAGACACTGCCAATTGTGGAAGAACGCAAAAGAAAATGGAAGGAATCTGGCATGGACAGAGTCTTGGACTCGTTCGACTTGAATGCCATCACAAAAAAAGTTGGGACATGGTTGACGAAGATGCGTTTAGAAAACACAATTAATGGTGATCTTTCAATCCGAGATGCAGAAATAATGCATATTGAGGGTCATCAGTTCCACTTGAGCTCCGATGACTCATTGCAGTCTGCAGACACGGCAAAGTACATTCTGTCGAGTAGAAAACCGAGAGCGGCCAGCTGCACGAGGATGACGATAAAGAGATTTCGCTACGTGAAGGGTAGGCAGAAGGAGCTGGAAAGAAAATACAACTACCTAGATCATGCGGACATGGGGCAAGAGTTTAATAAAATATTCCGGCAACGAGATCCAAGATCTTTCCAGCCACTGACACCTCAAGCTCAGCTCCGCGCCATTAAAGACGTGCCTAACCGGCAACGTTTTCGTAGTTTTTCATCGCCACTTCGCAGCAGTACGTGGAATAGCAATTTTATCGAGGCCCCAAGGCAGATGACCACATCGCGGCAGCATAGGAGTCGGTACAGCAAGCGACGGCCTCCGAAATCGAGGAAGCGCTCTGTATCTAGTTCATCGTCAGCCAGCGAACCTGGTAACTCCGAAGTCAGGTCTAAGTTTCGCAGAGTCGGTGGAAAGGCGAAGTTGGGACGTCCCTTTATAAGTGGATATAATCCAGGGACATCGTCTGACTCGGAATATAGTCCGAGGAAGCCTTACGGTCGACTGTGTCGTCCGGTGAGCCACAAACACCCACAGTCATCAGATTGTGACAGAGCTCAGGCAAAAACACCAGCAAAGCCTCGTTTCAGAATGTCGACAGCGGCGCGGCAAGTTATACAGCATTGCAATTCACAGTCAACATCAACTTGTCGGTCCAGCTCAAAGAACACGCTAGAACAAGATACCATTCTAGTGTGTTCTTCAAGCTCTGAATGTGAACAAGAAGCATCCAGAAGGATCCATCCAAAACTAAAGATCAAGATCCAGCGAATGGAACTCAATAAGACCGCCATTAAACCTGCGCCAAACTCAAATGCGAGCGGTTTCCTTCCCGACAACTTGGTTAACTCGACTACGCTGTCGAATACAAAACCAATCACAAACACCAAAGTCTGTGCACTGAGTCCAATTGCAGAAAAGTCTATTGTGGAAATCACCCCCTCATCGCCGGTGATGAAGAAGGTGCAAAAAAAGAAAACTCCCAAGGTTAGAAAATCACAGGAATCACAGCGGAAAAATTCCGGCAAAGAGAAAGAAAAATCATTCTCAAGAAGTTCAACTCCATCGTCAAAAGATAGAAACTCTGACGAAGGTATTTCTATCAAAGAAGAAGAGAAAGCACACTCAAGGAGCTCTACACCAACGTCTAAACGAAGAACATCGCACGAAAGCACATCCAGCAAGGAAAGATCACTCTCCAGGAGCTCTACTCCATCGTCTAAGCCTATAAAATCCCACGAAAGTACTTCCAACAATGAAAAAGAAAAATCACTGCCCAGGAGGTCTACTCCATCGTCTAAGACTAGAAAATCCCACGAAAGTACTCCCAACAATGAAAAAGAAAAATCACTTTCAACAAACTCCACTCCAGAGATTGTCATGAGTTATGACAGAAAAATTCTTGTCTACGCTCCACAGAATATGAAATTATATGGCGAGAGCGTTAAGAACGGCAGTTTCATGCTGACAGAGGATCATCTTCGAAAGGCAATTGGAAAGCGAGCTGCACAGAGATTCATTAAGTTCAATGTACGAAAGTTTCCATGGAAATTTGATTCGACATCTAGGGTGTACTTCAAGCTACCAATAGAGTCCGACCACAGTCATCGAAGCGAGTCCAATGCCGATAGTGATGAGGACATTTTAAACATGTTTGGCAAGCAGGGAGAGTTAGTTGAGGAACACCAAAATACGGATTGATTCTTTATGGTTGTACCGATGCTATTGTAAATGTAATTTTTTTTCCATAATTAAAAAGTACACATGCATGATATTTTTCAGCAAATTTATTTATTTGTATTGAATGACTGACATGTGGTTGATTTAATTTTAATTTATTGCCTTTTTCTTACCTTTGAGGACGATGGGAAACACTAATGAGCTAGGTACAAGCCCGTTCTGTGTGAGACTTTTGCGTCACTAAAATCAGCTAATGATTATAAGAGCTCCGCATTGTTGAACTGTTCAGATCTCGCAGTCATACAGTAAGATGGATTACGTGATGGACACGAGAAGTTGTTTGATTTGGACGTAATCGGGCCCCCGATGTTCGCCACGTTTCTGCTGAGTGAAGACGTCACCTTCACGGCCCGTATTGCTGCCACCTTAATCTTTTCTCGGCAGGTGAGATTGCAGTCTAGGGATTGAGACTAATGCCTAGGTAGTTAACTTGTGGTCAACATGGTGTGGGATTCACTGTCTGGTTAGCAGCATCTTCTCTCTTGCCAATTGTAAGCCATGTTCCATCCACTCTTGAACCTATCTCATCATTTGGTTCTATTTCTGCTTTCCTACCATTGTTTCCCGGCGAACGATGATAGTGCCAATCTCGTCATCGTACTCAACGAGAAAGGGATCTGTCGGCATTTTTATGATGAGGATTCCATCGTAAACGATGTTAAGGAGGACCGTTCCTAGGATTGGGCTCTACACTGAGGTTGCTGAATTTTGTTTGCTTCATCGTCCCTTCTTAGTCTCGAACAAAAGCCTGTGGCCCTTGCAAATTCTGCAAGGTTCTTATGAGGTATTGTGGAGCTTTGAAACTGTTTTGCTAAGAATACAGAAATGTGTCCCATCTAAGAGAGTTGAATCCGATTTTGACATCTAGTATTGCACGGCAACTTTCCGCGAGTGACAGCTTCCCTTCCGAGTCGCCAGTGCTGGGCCAAAAACTTCTACTATGGAGAGGCCTCTTCAAAACCTTTGTTGCCTCGGCGATCTTCAATAGATCTGTAGCTCGCTCGACTGCTGTTTGTAGCCGGGTCTGTAACATCTTCCGCAGCTTGCCCGCAATGTCTAACATACACAGAGGCGGTATGTCGATGGGGATTCCGGATCTCTTAATTTTTTATTTAATTTTAAATACAAAATTTTGTTGCCTAAAAACGATATGAAGTTTTCCGAGCTAGTATGGCAGAAAATATTGGTAAGAAGCACCAACCTCTTTAGCTTTACGCATCATGAAAAACTTTCTCTGGAATAATTTTATGCAATTTCAAGCCTATTATTTTGAATAAGTAAAAGTATTCAAAGAGTCACCGGGACAAATGGCAGATCTTGGATGCCCTAGATTAAAATATCATTATTGTTTATTCACACGAAATAAATTATATGCTAACATATTTTTATAGGCACACGCTTCACGGCCTTCGACTCGACTGAGAGTACAGATTTTACAATTTTAGGTCCAAGAAGGTTATAAGCTTATGAACTAAATTTAAATTGAGTTTTAGTTTAAGTTTTTTAATATGTTGTATATATTGTCTTTTACATACTTTCTAGAAAAAAATGAAAGAAGTTAACAGGTGCCGAATATATTTCCATGTTTAGGATATTAATATTACAGATGGTGCACCTTGATGGTGATTCCTTTCTGAGTAAATGCTGATGTATGGCTGTCGAGTGCTCTAGCCAAAGTCGGAGGAAATCAGTTGTGGCAGCCTTAGAAACGGAAGCTGGATAGATGGCGGTGACTTTCTGGGGGTTGATCTTTTGTGAATCAGTGTGGATGTATTATTCCCATTCTGTTAGTTGTGCTGATCGTAGTCTTTTTTTTTATCACAAGTTGAGTGTCTCGTTCGCTGAAGGTCTCGAAGAGATAAGTGGGGCTACGTCTTACAGAATTGATTCTGCCTGCTGCTCAAACAGGATACTTAAGGGTAGCCCCAATCCCTTTAGCAAGCGCCAGTTATAAAAAAGATTCTCGTCCAATCTAGGCAAAGTCGGAGTCTAGAGGTATTGCAGGAATATAAATTAATCCATCTGGAGCTGTCGATATAGTAGCTGTGAGCCAACATCTTGCATGGAAGGAAACGGAGTCTTTTAGTTATTGTTTAAATCCTTTATTCGTCCTAACTTAGCTAGCTCATCGGCACTTTCGTTGTCTGGTATATCCGAGTTCTCATGGACCCAGCAAAGAGTAAGGTTACACCTGTCCGCGTTTACACCTAGAGATTGGCGGCATTATTTTACCATCTTTGATCCAATATATAATGTTTACAGAGCCTTGGTCACCTGGTTATCTATGTAAAGGACAATAGATTGGCCATATATCGGCAAAGGAACAAAAGGGTGCTTTCAGAGCCTTGATAGTAACCTGTCTGTCTGTGCAAATGATAGACTGAAAGTATAGACTAGTCATTTATCAGAAAAATGGAAAGCAAGCTTGCTTCTTCATGATTTGCTTTTATTTCTGCTTGAAAGTTGCTATAGTGATCTGTGAGACGAAGGCATATCGCGATTTCTGGCAGTTTAGTGACATTATATAATAGGATAAGTAGTTTTGAGGTTTTCTACAAAAGAAAAATATAACCTCTCAGTCCCATACTCTACGGATTTAGCAGCAGACCGCTTATCACAAATGACAAATGACAAAGCTGGTCACGTAAATAATCCCAAGTTTAATGGGAACTTTGGCGGATATGGACAAATCGCATCACTTCATAACATTCGATGTTAATTGAATCCTCAGAAAAATAAATCCAACTAATTGCTTCATATAAATTACTTTTTATTGCATTTTGGTTTTTTTCTACTTTCTTCAATAAGTTTTCCTAAGTCTTTTAGTGACACTTCACCACTGCCTCTTGGTAGAGGCTTCTGCTGACTAGGAGCAGGCTTCCATGCAACCAAATAAATTATTTGAAATGTTGCAGAAATCCCTTGTTCCTACAAATAGAAATAAAAAAAAATAAAACGTTTATTTAAATGTTTAAAAATTACAAACCTTTTTATAAAGTTCCTGATAAATAGCGCTCGCAGCAAACATGACGTCCCGACTTATGTTTATGGGCCTGTTGAAGGCTGCATTATTTTCAGCCATCCCCTTTAGGTCCCACATTAATTCAAACATCGATGGGTATCCAACTACAATTTCATCCGTGTCTATGGTCAACATTGTAAACCCAGCATTATTAAGTAACGCACCAATGTCACGAATCTAGCAAAGAATTATTTTAGCCTTTTTTAATGTTAGAAAATAAGATGAGTCTCTGAACCTGAGTGAATGGAGATATATGTGGTGATATACCATTCTTTCGTTCCAGTTCTGCTAATTGTAGTGATGAACGAAGTTCGTACAGTGTATCGCCGCCAAATAGTGATGCGATGAATACCCCATCGGGTTTGAGACTTCTTTGAATCTTTCGAAAGCATCCAGGCAAATCGTTGACCCAGTGTAAGCTTAGGCTAGAGATCACCAAATCCAGAGAATTTTCTTCGAACTAAAGAGAAAGTTACGTGGCATTAAAAAAAACATCTCTGGTAAAAATTACGATGCGCACAATCAGTCTTTGGAATACCTTAAATGGTCAGAGGGGGATAAGAATACCCTACGGGTATTTTAAAATTGAAACATAGAATGTTCGAAGCCTGTATCTGGTTATAATACGTTAATTTCCGAAGAGAAAAAATAACTAAAAAATTGGCCCTTTAGTTTTTGAAATAGACCAATCCATTTGAAAGCTATTAAAAGCGCCTACATTTAGTAAGATAGTCCTAGTGATTTACTGCTGAAAAACAGTCGTATTCGAATATGCATGGCTGTTGCCCAGCATAGATATACAACATAAATTTTCAACATTACTCCTTACCACGGCAAAAAGTGGCCATGACAAACAATTTTCTTTTGATATTGCCTACACAGCACGACTTAAATGACGCTGAATATGTGACTACTGGAACTTGTTCTTAAAACCATCGGGAAATTCTGTTTTTAAAGAGAAGCATTACCTGGAACCAGATGCAAAGCAACGAAAAAACGTTCTTCTTTTCAAAATACATCTGCTTATAAGAAAATCCTGATCATAAAAACAATTCCATTTATAACTTGCGTACATCTAATTTCTCTTCGTCCATTTCCAGCTTGGTTATCTTCAGTCCTGGGGTTCCTTCCGCTTGCTGCAGCATCGTCGGACTAGTGTCACAGAGAAACAAGTGTTTCACTGTGTCTGCCATGACATGGCTGGACACAAATCCTCGACTACATCCGATATCAGCAGCATTGTTAAACTCTCGTTTAATGTCAAATATACGATCAGAGAGCCGGTAACCAATTTCTTGCTTTATATAATCGAATAGGGCTACATCTGGACTGAAAGGAATTGAATGAAAAGAAAATTTTCGTATGTACTTTCGATTTACCTCCTTGCAGCTCTCTCCTTTTGAATACGTTTTGTATTTCGATCAAAAATATTCATGTTCGGTGCGATATTTGTTGCGTGCCTGCATGGTACCAATACGTTATCATTTGCGACTTTACAGAGCATTGGCAATTCATCGCATTTACCGTGGTGTAGGCTCAAATAATTTAATAACTTTTTCAAGTGAATTCTTGTTGGATTACTTAACATTTTCTTTTAAAAATAAACAAATCTATGCATTACAAAATTAAATAATAAGAATCGGGTTGACAGAACAAGTGTGCTGCTGTCAAATTGCCAAGAAACATAGAAAGACATAGGATTCTCTCGTTGAGTGTCAAGCAGTGCGGACGCATAGTGAATAAAAGTGGAAGTGAAAAAAAAAAAAAAAAAAAAAGAGAGACAGAAGTACAATCGCAATAAATTTTAAATTTTGAATCTTATTTGCATTCACAACCGAAAATGGGGGATGAGAATCACCCTCTCGGTGCGATAAAACGCCCCCCTGATAAAAAACGCAAGTTTTTCCCCTCGCATCTATTAAGTGAGGAGGACAAGGAGAGGATCCGCCAAAAAGCAGAGTCGAACTGGGCCGAGCAAGAGGCCGACTCAGGTAACGGTCCCGCCGAAACAAGCGAGATGATTACTGATTCTCACATCAGTGCGAGAGAGATGGTAGATGGTTGCTCAAACTATATACCGCTAAAAAGTAGCGTCATAATCGGGCACGCTGGAAAAGATTTAGATCAAAGCAACATGGACTATATAGCCAAACACTTTTTCTCAGACGATAAAGACACCTTCGACGCCCTAATGGCAAGAAAAAGGCGCCAACACCCCTTAACTGCCTCCTCCAAAAGGCACGCACGGGAGGACGAGGTAAACAACAATAACCGCTTTCGTCTGCTAGCAGAGGAGGACGAAGAACCCATCCCTACTGGAACCCCTGAGGGCGACTCCAACAACGCCAACTGCAGAAGCAGCAGCCTCAAAACCAACAGCAATAGCAACAGCAGCAGAAATGCACACGCCAACAACATCAACAATCCCAGAAGCAACCCAGACCGTCCCAAAGGAACATCAAACAGCAGCAATGTGAGTCCAGCTTCCCCATCTGAGTCGTGGTGTCCACCAATCTTCGCAAAGGGAATAACAGCTAAGAGTGTCCTCAAATTTATGGGTGAATATAAGTATAACACTGAAAATGTAAAATTTGTTGCAAATGGATTTGGTAAATTAAAAATAATTCTTAAAGGGGTTGAATTGCACAGCCATTTACTAAATACCTTTAAAGAGAGTAATATTGACTCCTTTTCCTTCACCCCCAAACAAATTAAAAAATATCACACAATTTTAAAGGGTATTTCCAGCAATTTCTCCCCCAAGGAGGTGCAGGAAGAAATACTAAGGGTTGATCCCTCGTTGAAGATAGTTGTAAAGAACTTTGAGACCAAGTGGTCAAAAAAAAATGAAATCCCTCTGGAATACTTCCTGTGTGTGCTGGAGGACAGGGAAAGCTTCCTGAAGGTCAAACAAATTAAGCATTTGCTTAGGCACAAAGTAAGGTGGGAGTCCATCAAGAATTCCAACGAAAAACAGTGCTTTAGGTGCCAGCGGTTCGGTCACGTGGCAGCCTACTGTAGCTTCACGCAAAGATGCGTGAAGTGTTTAAAAGACCACGAAGCGGGGGCCTGTGATCTCGGTCCCCAAACTGCTTCATCAGTGGCTTCCTGCGTTAACTGCCAATCAACTGGTCATCCAGTGAGCTACGGGGGTTGCCCAATGCGCGTTGCATTACTAAAAAAAAAAAGAGAGGCCCTGGTGGCAGCCGGGAGCATGAAATCCCATCGAAGCACGACACACTACTCATCCAGAAATGGAGTCTCCTTTGCTGATGCGCTTAGAGGCCCTAACAGCTTGCCTACACTCAAGGACCCTTTCCCCCCTTAACCCCCTCAACCACCCGGTAATCCGCAAAACGATATCTCAGACTTCCTAGACGAGTCCCTTAGACTTTTTGGTCTCCCGATCACCTCACTAATCTCCAAAATCAGGGGCTTCTGGCCCAAATATCAAAACCTGGAAGAATCCAGAAAAGCAGGTTCCTACCTTAATTTGTTATTAGTAAAGTAAAAAAAAAAAAAAAAAAAAAAAAAAAAAAAAAAAATTTATATATATAAATACATATATAAAGAAAAAAAAAAAAATGTAAAAAAATAAAACATCCCAAGTTTATTGAATTTGACACTTAAATACTCTGAATTCAAATATCTGAATAAAAACTGGGTCTTCTACCCATCTCACTTGCACATCTGTCAATGTCTTGGATAGAGACGCCTTATGCGCCCCTATCTTTTGTTCTCTTTCATTTTTCTTAGGTTAAGTAGTAATTAAGATACCGTCTTGTTGAGTGGACGTATTAAAACCCTGTAATAATCTAGACTTAGTCTTAAAAATACAAAAAATATATATAATACAAATAGTGTAGCGTGACCAATTCAAAGTCGGCAAATGTAAATTTGACATAAGTGTGCTATGTACATAGACTTAAGAAATCGAATAATGTAATAACAAAAATCTCAATAAAATACATACATACATACATAGAAAGACATAGATAAACAATAAAGTGGCTGACTTTGGTCAAATTGCGCACGGGGACAAAAATAAACTGGGCACAGAATTTTTTGAAAAACTGAAAAACTGGTAGTGTTTGAAATATGGACAGTGGAATTTAAATTTAAACTGATTGTTAATGTGATCAGATTGAAGCCTTGGGTCTTTAGGTATTTTCAAACCAAGAATTTTCGTCTAATTGTGGTTTTTTGTTATTCTGACGAATAAGTTGCGATACTAGTACCCATTTAAAGATTCTGTGAATAATGTTTTAAATTTTGTTAGCAACAGGAAAAAAGACAAAAGCCAAGAGAAGAGCTTTTATTTCGCTGTTTGCCACAGCAGTGGTGAAAGGCTAAAGTATTGGCGGTGTCACCTAAAGAAATTGAACAATTTTCTCTATCGGATATGGACACGAAAAGTTTTAATTTATCAACTGAAAATCTGTTAAATCATCTTTTATATAATCTCCTCTACTATTAAGAATCCTTGCAGAAAAAAAAATCAAATTTTTTAGTCTGCAAGGATACGAGTTTTAAGAACTAAAGCCATGAAAAAGAACAATGAACTATTTCACAGCTTTGGAGATTTATTGCTGGTTGGTGTAGCTAGGAACTAAGTCGTTTCTTCTTCAATGGTCCAATGATACTCTTAGCAACGGCTACTCGACAGTATTGAGTAACAAAAAAAAGGAATTACACATTGTTCCAAACAGTTTTTTTTTAGTTTTATACGACACTTATTTTGGTTTTAAATTCATTACATTCATTGTATAATCTAAGTCTATTATGGTTTGGACTAAGGCCGTCTAGAAGATTGACAATACATTTTATACATTTGTATTTTTAACTTAAAAAGCGAACAAACGATATAGAGTAGAGCCCCCTATTTCACGTCAAATAGTGTACGCGTAGTACACGTGAAATTAAATTATTCGTGTAGGAACACGTGTACTTATATTTTCACGTGTATTTATGTAAATTTTTACGTGTATTTTGTAAAATATGTGTAGACAGAACAAAATATTGCAAATTTAGATGAAACCCTTGTTGTAAATCCTTGTTGTAAATATTCTTTTAAATTCTTTTAATTCACGACCATATCAGAGTCATTTTCGCAAGCTAACATTTGCTTCTCTAACAACTTATGCATGGATGCCGATGAGTCTTCATCGCTCACAATGTTTGTAAGGCTGTGCATGGGTTCAATCACTTTTACGAGTTCTTAGAAAGATATCCAGTCCTGTTCTGAAATTGGATTTTTGTACCCATTGCAGAAGACGTAAATAGGCTGTTGCACTGTGCCTATGCACATACATATTAAATCCACGTGCATCCGTGTTTAAATCAACTACACGTATACCCGTGTCTTATGTGCCGCTTAATAGGATATGTGTCACGTATGCACTTGTAACTAAGCACACGTTTAAAATCTGGAGCTCTAATATAGGTATTAAACACTAAAAATCTTCTTCATCTATATACACCCGTTGATAACTAATTAGAAACGATTTTTTCAATTTCAAATTTCAATATTCTTTCACGTATTTCATTATTTTTTATTTCATACTTGGCTTTACTATGTGGGTAAAGGAAAAAAAGACAGTTTATAAAGATTTTCTTTGCACATTTTTTTTTTTAATTCTTGCGTCAAGGTCTTAAGTTCCACCGGAACAACTAATTCGAAATGCTGAATAAATAATAAGAAAATGTAAGAAAATCTTTTTTTTTTAAATTTTTGCGTCAAGGTCTCAAGTTCCACCGTAACAACTAATTCGAAACGCTGAATAAATAATAAGAAAATGTAAGAAAATCTTTACAAATAAAAGTTAAACTTATAGTAGGGTCTTATTATGACTAATACTTTGTTGGAAACACCCAATGCTTTAACACAGCTCCCCACCGTCTTTGCATGGACTCAATGAGGCCTCAACATCTTTCCACTCGAATCGCACAACATGCTTCCTTCACATTTTTAAACAAAATATTCAAGTTTAAAAAGTTTTGTATACTGGCGGTATTTTTATCAATCGAATTCAAGTCCCGACTGCATGATGCTAGTCAAGTATACATATGAAGTTTTTTTTTTAATATGCTTGATGGGTCTTGGGGTATGCTTAGGGTCATTGCCTTGTTGGCACGATCAATTGTCGGCATGTTTTTCTTGGCTCACAGGATCATTACATTTTTCAAAACGTCGACGTGCTGTTCTTTGTTAATCCTTCCTTCAATTTAATGAATTGGACCAACGTAAGACAGCAATGTTTTACTGCTGGAGAAGTGTACCAGGAAATAAGTTCTTTCCCTTTTGGGTCGGACGTACCTTCTACTGTCCGGACTAATCCGATTGATCTTTGTTTCATGGCAACAGAATACAAATTTCCATGCCGTTTCAATATTACCCAACACTAAGATTTACTTGCTAAAGACGAATGGATTTTTTCCTTTGAGGACGACGGGAAACGCTAATGTGCACGAGTAACGGGCCTGTTCTGGAAAACAAATGGATGTCCCTGAGCTAATGTCATGAGCTTGGTTTCGGGAGGTACAGCTTTCAGTCAGAAAAAATAATATGTCTTACAACTTTGTCTAGCAGAAGATTCGGACTCAAAGGCGAAGACTATCAAAAATCATCTTATTCTTGGAGAAATAAATACATCGGTTATTGATTTTATTTACATTACCTTTTATTTTCAACTTTTTCAGTTAATCAAAAATATGTTTTTGAAATACATTTCATTGCTTTGGTTGTTTATTTTATTTATGTTATATGTTATATGTAAATGAATACATTTGAAATTAAAAAAATAAACTTATTAAATATACATTCATACTTAGCCGCGTCTGATTTATTTAATTTTTATATTTTTTTTCTAATTTTTATTTAAATATCTTACAATATTCGGTTGTTTAATATGGAATATATATATTTTTTTTTTCAACTTCTGAAACATTATTCTTTGTGTTAGGCACAACAATAAACTCTGCATGAAATTGATTTACTTTTACATATTTAAATTTTAGATCGGACAATTTCGTGTAGTTTTAGTTGTTATTTAAATTTTGTTTACATTTTTTTTTGTAATGGACGAATGAACTTTTATCAAATTGCGTTTGTTGTAAATGAAATGATATCTTGGATAATTTTTTGGATAATAAATGATTAAAATAACGTTCCGAGCGGATAAGTTATAGGATATTTATTTATGAACTAAAGCGGTGAACAAAATACTCTTGAAGCAATCTTTAAATATTGCTTCTGACTACACTAGGCAAAACAACATAGAAGTTATTGGCTGGGGACGATTTAGGTATAGCAGAGTTCGGAAAATACTCTATTTTAATGAGGAATTCGTAATTACACTGAGTCGTCTAGACGGTGATATAATGTATTCTGACTTTCTTAAAAATATGGAGCTACGGCAAGATATTGAAACAAAAAAAAAAAAATGGCAGTGATAATATTTAACTTAAGAGCTATAAATTATAATTGACTGCCGATAGGATACTGATTAATTGTATTAAGTCAAATTTCAGTGGGATAATTATTTAGAAATTTAACCAAAACAAAAGGTTAAGAAATATTTATGAAAGGAAGAATGCAGCTTGAATACAAGGCAATCTTCAAATCACCTCAGACTTCACTTGTCGGTAGGTTAGAGTTACATTCAACACTACAAAGTTTACAAAAACAATGTGGGCATTTTTGTTATTCAAACGTTTTCAATTATAATGCAGTGTAATCTCGTAAAAATGTACGCATATGTATAAGTATACTACACAATGCACAAGAAGAAATAAATGGATTTATAGGTTAGATCATACGAAGAGAAGCTAACACTTCCAAAGCATAAATAGACATTTTGAGCAGTTGACTGCATTAAGTATATGCAGCCGCCTATGCCATGACTGCATGTGAGGGTTAGATTATAGGAAGAGTGGTTAACATTTCAATTGACCACATTGTGTACGGGCAGGACATCTATGCCATAACTGCACTTAGAATGTAGGAAGAGATGGGTGTCCAACTGGATGGCGTCGGCAAGCGATCAGGATAGGTGGAAGTGCTTGCTGCAGGAGGCCCGGACCGGACACCGGTTGGAAGAGATGTTTACATTTTCAAAGCATGGTTAAACATTTGCGCAGTAGATTGTAAAAGAGGTTAACATTTGCCATATTGTGTATGGACAGGACATCCATGCCAGAAAATAATTATTGAAAACTGTTTGCAAAGGCTGGCGAGGTTATTAACGGCGAAACGGGAAACAATGTTTATTGAACATAAAATTGTGGTAAAAAAAGATGCATAAGAATGTCTGCCAGAATTGAATGCAGTAGAATAAACTGAATATTATTTTTTAACAATTAACCAATTATTTTGAACTGCTTCTTTACTCACTGACACCAGCATGAGCCATGTCCTCAGCTATATCAATAGCTCCAACTGGTTTTTGGAGTAGTGGGATGTTTTTGCATCCGCTCCATGTGATACCACAATGGGCCTCATCTGGCCTAAGTTGCTTGGCTGCCTTGCGCAGCCCACCACACAACCTACCTACTCACTACACCACTGTAGCTAATCGAAACAGCTTTGTGATTTATGGTCAAGCAATTGCTTACAGCAGAATATGGTTAATTTCTATAATACTTAGATAATTCTGATTCTAAATCAGAGACACATCATAAATGTAGATGTTCAAATGATTGGATGGTTTCCTCTTAAAGATGATATTAGAATAAAACTAATTAAAATGGAACGCATTGTTTTGTTGCAACGTATTCTAAGCTCTTTTCTTAGTAATAATGTATGTATGTATTAAAAATTAAATAAATACTCAAATTAACTTATAAGATATACAAAATAATCACTTATAACTATGTTACTTTTTAGACCAGAAATATTTCATTGTTGCAATTTGTCGATGGTAATTCTTTTTTCATTTTTAAATTTTAATGTTTCTATTGAGTATTTTGTCAGGTTACTTCACATTACCGCCAGAACATAAAACTCAGTTGCGGTTGGCTATTTTGTAATTCGCTTACTTTGTATTACTTTCGGAAACAAAATATATGTGTTCTTTAGAATGCTTTATTAACTTTTGCACTTTTTGTTAAGTTTATTTTTTTTCCATTTTTACATCAAATTATTTCAAAATATTTTTGTTTTATATTTTAAATGTATGTATATATATAATTTTATATAATTTCTAAGGATATTTTATATTTTTTTCTTTTCATTAATTTAATTATTAACATTAATGACGAGGTGAGAAGTAACGGTAGATGCCGAATTAGACTTTGTTCATCCGATTGCAAGTGAAGGCTGTTGTCAGGCTAAAAGCAGTTCTCTTTGAGGTGTACTTCTTAAAGCATTAGCTGTTTTCAAATGAATACTAAATACAGATGTAGAAAAGATATTGTGTATTTATTTCATAAAATCATAAAAGAAATTTTTCTAGATTGGATAATTTGGAAAACTTGCCAATGTGTTAATTTCAAGTAAATTTAAAAAAAATTAACATGAAGTTTGATAGTGCGCGAAACCACTTAACGCAAATTAATGGAATGAAATAGTTAAGTAAGCATAGACCATTTGAATAACGACATCGCCGTTCTTTAAAGCAAGTACAGTAAACTCTCGACAATTCGAATCTCTATAATTTGAAAACCTCTATAAATCGAAGCATTCAGCAGAGGTTGAAAAAAGAAGATCGAAGGAAATATAAGCAAATTGGTCCCCTCGTTAATTCGGATTTATTTTTGTGGAAAACAATGTGAAAGCCTCTATAATTCAAAAATCATGGCTTCTATAATTCGAAGTCAAGTTTGTTTATTTTTTTTCAACAGCCCCTAGTTGAAATACGTAAGTGACGAAAGCAAGTCATATTTTTTTTCTGAAACCAACTTAATTCGAAAACCCAAGTAATTCGAAGTTTTTTCCTGGTCCCATGAAATTCGTATTATTGAGAGTTTACTGTATTAAGAAAAGAATATTTGCCTAATTTTGTAACAGGCAGCAACCAGTGCTGGTGAGTGCTGCCGCCATAGCTGGAAGATTGGATTTGAAACCGAAGGATTGAACTATTACCCTCCACTGTACAAGGATCCATATATGCCTTTTGAATTTTAAATGTTAACTACTAGCAATTTATAATTATTACTAGAAAGTATTGTTTTGACAGTTTAGATTATGTAGATCTTTGATGTGTTTTGGTTGTAATTGACTCCAGTTGTTGAGTCAAACTAAGTTTGTCATGGGAAAATGGTACGTGCAGTTGAGGCGTATTTAGCGTATTTCTGAATGGGATGGCTGGGGAAGTTTGGCCAACTAACTACGTTTGTGTGGTTTAGAGATTAGAGGTCCACCAAAAAAGTTGCATCTAAGATCAATACAAGTACAATGGAAATGAAGAGTAAAAATAAAAGACAATTTTGTTAGATTGCCTGAACTTAAGAACTTTTGAGGTAATTGGAGAATTTATTCACACCAAAGACGAAAAAACAGGACCGTCTTGCATTGCCAATGAATCCACGAGGATAAATCTCCAACAAACAAACAGAAATGTGACTCAAACGAGATTTGATCTCTTTCTTTTAATTAATGCCTACTTATCCAATTATCATTTAACGAGTCGTTATGTAGAATAAAGTCTTTCGAATTAGTTGTAGAATTCGAAACAGAGCCCAATTTATAGATCCAGTATAAAATGACCTCCTGTCACTTACAATCCATTTTAGAACTTTTCTTCTAACTTCATGTAAATAAATTTATGTGTCATATAAAATACTTACTTATTGTCTTCAATCGAAAATGTCTCCGATGAGCCATGCGAAGCAACTGATGTACCTGCAAGCGAACTTCGAATTGAATGGGTGTCCTCTGGTACGTTTAGAGTAACTAAAATTTTTGTTTTGTTATTTTTTTTTTTGTTTTTTTTTTTTTGAATTTTGTTTGTTTTTCCATCGGGAGTAATTAAAAACAAAACAAAACAAAAATATAAAAATAAATTTTGATTTTAGAATACGATTATGAATATTGTTTGTTATTTTTTCTTTAAATTTTTATTTACGATCGATAAGGTTTTTGTTATAAATGTATACTGCAATGCACTAAGGAAAAAATAGTAAACTTACTTAAAAATAAAGAAATTCAAAACAAAAGAAACAAGCATTATAAGACTACTCAAAAGTTTATTGATATTCTTTTTTTTTTATTTTTCATAAGGTGGTGGTACAAAAATATTTAATTAATACAAATATTTCGTTTTAAGTAACTACAACAATAAGTTAATTAAATTTCTTTATATAGTTCTCTTTTTTTGTATTCTATCAATTTATTTACCAAACAGAAAAGAATAACTAGAAAATGCTACTTCCAAAACAAAAAAAAAAAAAATAAGAAATCTAACAATTAACTTATTTGGCAATATGAATTAGAGTGTGTATGTGTTATAATACGTTCTTCTACGTTTACATGCAAATTAAAGTAGTTTTAACAATAATTAAATTCTTTTGTGTTAATTATAAACAAGCAAACGTGTTGCAAAAAAAAATTAATGTATATATACTTTTTTTTTTAATAAACAACGATTATATTTTATGAGATTAAGTATAGTAATGGAATTTTAAGAGACAAAAAAGTCTTTTGCAACATTTTGTTGATGGTTGCCACGACGAGTGTGTGTCTGTGTCTTTTTATTTTTGTAGAAAATATGAGTAGTAACGTTTACGATTGAGAAATTTTTGCTTTTTGCCAAATTCGGAAGGAAAAAAATGCTTTAGGTTTAACCAATAATCATTTATTGTTATTTATTTTTTTTTATCTGTGCAATCAAAGCCGAGTATTTTCTTCGCTTTCTTCGCCTTCACTTTCAGAAACCTCTTTTGTGGTGATTGTGAATCCATTACCGGTGGTGGTGCTGTACAAAGAGTAACTGCTCACAGCTGGGGATGTTGCTAAGCTAGTGCTACTTTGATAGGTTTTCATTGAAAATGCATCACCTTGTTTTTTTTTTTGTTTTTGATTTTTGTTAGGTTTTTGTTTTTGTGAATAAAAGAAAACAAAGGAAAATCCAAAATAATAAAATAATTAGTGGATTTAATTGGAAACTAAAAACTATACT
Organism: Syritta pipiens; assembly: GCA_905187475.1. Lineage (NCBI taxonomy): Eukaryota > Metazoa > Arthropoda > Insecta > Diptera > Syrphidae > Syritta > Syritta pipiens. The sequence continues at coordinate 72,066,653 of LR994571.1, forward strand.
TAAACGTATAACACCATAGAAACTAGGATTGGATATTAAATTAAAATTGAATTGAAAATTTATTTTGGTAACACGTTCCTGCCACGAGTTTGACAGTTGGACAAACAATTTTTATTCATTTATTTAAAACTGGCTGCAAATTAAAAGCTAGTAAATATAGCCACAGCAACAAATGAATAATTTTACTAATTAGTTTAAAGATGTAACTTTGTGTGCTATTATCATAAAGGGAACGATGTCAGATTGAAAGCAGATTTTTTCTACAACACAAACTATGCCATAATTTGTTTTTCTTGGTTCGTTATTTTTATTTTAGTTGATTGAGTTGGAGGCGTATGACATTATTCTTTATTTTTTAGGTATGACCATACGCTACCACAATATCGGTTAAGAGTCAGTAGAGTGCTGGTCTACTGTTTGTGGTGTGTTGATTAGTTACAGAACCAACCTCGACACCCACTGCTACTTTGGTTTGTCAAAACAGGGTCAAACCTCTCACCCGAAGAGCTAGGGTCATGCTCTGCAAGATCCACATCCTGACAGTCCTGCTATATGGAGCTGAAAGCATGACGATCGGCGACGAATATTCTGTCCCGTCTGATAGGTTGGCGAATGGAGAAGACAAAATCGCGAACTCTTTCGAGCAAAGATGAGGAAACAGTCCGAAAGCCAAATCTATTGACCACAATAGCTTGGCCAAATCTTGCTTGTGTCCACACACGTGAACCTCCAGTCGAAAGAGTCTCAATTAGAGATGTAACGAATATTCGGTTAGTATCTGTTATCCGGCTATCCGTCCATCTTCTATCCGGCCGGATGCCAGATATTCGGCAAAAACCGTATAGGTAAAATATAACATTAAAATTTAGAGTATTCTAACCTAATTGCTTAAGCTTGCAACTGAATTTTCTGGCAGGCTCTCTCGACTTGAATCAATCCTAAGCAACTTGTCTTAAATCTAATCTACTGTAATTTCTAATGTACTACGAACATTCTGTAAAAAGAGCAAGCGATCACTGACGCAAGGCAGCTTGGTATTCCTGACTGGAAGCAAGGTGTCCGAGACTGCCATTGCTGGGAGGAAAAGCTGCACCTCTGTCACAGACCCTTTAAGGGTCGCTAGTCTTATAAGTAAATTAGTTAAATAGTCTACTGTTCAGACACGGACGTGGTTGAGCATTCAACACATCTTTTTACAACAGCGTACTAGGCACACTTCACAATGCTAGGTCCATTGTGCTGTCAACCAATGATCGAGTTCCCACAATTAAACGGATGTAGGCAACGCATTTGGTAGATGTGGGATAGTACACTGCTATCTTTACACTATCTTATACGAAATATGAAACTGAATCTCAAACTTAACCATTGTTTTCACAGAAAGATAAAACTACAGTCGAATCAGAGAACAATATGTCAGTGTGCATTTGCAAAATTGATCATTCGTTGTTTACGTCTGCTGTCAGAAAACTCAATACAACATTACACTTCTGTACGGTTAAAGCGGGGCCGCCTAGGTATTTATTTATTTATTTAAAACTATTACTATTATAGCCGGAGCATCAAAGGCCTTCGTCTGGGGCTGCCTAGATAATAATAATAATAATTGGGTGACGTAGCAACCCGTTGAGGCGATATAATTTCGACACCTTCGGTTTATTGGCGATTCCGAACGACGAACTGCGGAACCTTTTCATGACAGAAAGTACTACAGGATGATTTTAAGACGTTCGCTGGAGGTGGGGCCGTAAAGTTGCTTGTTGTTGTGGCTGTCTGGATAATACCTTAAGAAATCAGTAATTTTGACAGTAAGAGAGAGGAGGTTCTCACAGTATAGCGTTCCAGTTCACACATCGATGGGTTGGCCATATCCCACAATTTTGGCATAAATGTAAGTTGTTCATATTAAGCAGCTTACATACACTCCGTCTCATAACCATATACCCTCTCTTGATCGTCCAGAACGATTGGAGGACGCTTTCCCATCACTTACAAAACTTCAAAAATGAATACATGGGAACACATCAAAGTTGTTCAGGAATATTTAGTACTATTTTAGTTGTAATACGATGACGTGAGCCTATTCCAAATCGACAAACCGTGAGGGCATAAGACTGTGGTTTGAGCGTAACAATCCTAACATTATGGACTGGCCACAATGCTTATCAGATTAAAATCTGGGGGAAAATGTTTGGGAAGTATTGGTCAAAAAAATTTACACCAACAACGCCCATTGCGGATAAGTAAATGAACAAAAAAGCCACGTGGCTAACAAACCCCAAAAGTCAATTTGACAGCATGTCTAATTAAATGTAAGATTTGGTAAAATGTCGAGCTAACTTCATGTCATACTAACTGTAAGTCTTTCCAATTTTGTTCCTATTAAAACTCAATTTTTTCTTTCAGTTTTTAGATTGTAGTCGATTTTGACGAATTTTATAAGTTTCCTTGAATATGTAAGCTTAAAACATTCATCATCATTGTTGGCGTAACAGCCCATACAGGGCCAGAGCCTAGCTTCTTCGCGCCTCCACCGTGTTGTGCGTGTTATAATTTTGACACATGTGAAGGTGGCCTACAGTTTATTGTCGGTTCAGATGGACGAATTGCTAAAGCTTTTCGTGACAGAAGTACTCCAGGAGGATTGTCAGCCATTCGCTGGATAGGAGGGCGTGAAAATTGTTCGTGGTGTTCTTTCCCCGGGCTTGCTTCGAACACGGGTACTCTCGCTTAACAGTCCGACGTACTAACCATTTAAGCCACGGGGCATTATGCCGGTTCCGAAACGCGAATTGCTATAGCTTTCTATAACAGAGGTTACTCCTGGAGGGTTGTCAGTCGTTCGCTAGAGGTGGGGCCGTGTAAATTGTTTATGGTGTTCTTTCCCCGGGCTGGATTCGGACGCGGGTACGCTCGTTTACCAGTCCGACACTAACCATTAAAGCCGCAGCGCCCACACAAAAACATCAAAACCCAGCACAAATTTATGTACACAAGTTTATTACTTTCTAATTTATCGATTTTTTTCTAATACACATAACATTTGCTAACTACCTAGTTTAAAATTTAAAACAGAACAGAGACTGTCCACGTCAATTGGTTTACTATAAACAAGGTATTTGGTGGTAAAAGCATCTCGAATGTGTCCTGTTGTGCATTTTTTTTTTTTTTTTTTTTTTTTCTAGTGCCAACTCAGTCCATTTCTGTACTTTGATCATGCTCATTATACAGATCCAGAGGATTTCCACGCAGGTCTCTACTGTCGTCTTTGACCGAAAATAGACAAATCACTGAACACTCATGACGTCTCGCGCAACACATTGACTCTCAATGGCTCAATCGCGTTGACTTCCTACGATTATTCAGACTTCTTTTTACTTTACACTGATCGCGTTTTCTTTTCTTCTCTTTTTTGGTTTAACTTTAATTCTGTGCATGGTGTTTCTCTATAAATGACACAGAATTTTCAGTGACAGTCTGATAAATGTTCCTCTTCGAGTGGTCCTGTATAAGAGAAAACCAATGCAAAAATCAGCATTTGCAACAAGACATTGATTTTTTTAGAATTTATGAATGGTTCTGGGTGAGGGGTTATTATCGAACTGAATTGCAACACTGATATTTTGGTTTTAGTAAGGCTTTGCTAATATCTTACGACGGGTGGTATGATACAAAGATGACTAAAAGACAAGGTTCGGTTCGAATACCCATGCGATTGTCAATTAATGATATTATAAATGATTTCAACTAAAGAATGTAATTCGTTTCTCAGTTCCACTTGAACTTGTGTAAAGCTACATACATCTAATTAAAATGTACATTTGACGACGGGATCGGTACTTTCTTTTCGACTGTAATGATTGGATTCTTAGGAGGTGCTTGAACATTGATATTGCCTGCGACGACGGATGGTCGTGTGCAATAAAAAAACGTGACGAGTGTATTTACGAATTAACAAACATTTTTTTAAAGAGACATCAGAGCAAATAAACGGATAAAACACAAAAAGATAAATTCGTAGCTCGTCTGATGAACTTCCAATTCCAAGTAAAAACGATAAATTCAAATCAGACAGGTAACAATTCTTCCGGATTGCTGACGATGGGTCTCAACTCTCGACACCAAAAGCAAGCAGGCAAATTAGTCTTGAAACATTCCCATCGGACTGTGATTTGTTATGCTGCTCAAGTCTGGGGATATTTTCAGCATTGTGTAGTAGACAATTTCTTAAGATTCTTAAAGAGAATATTTCGCCTCTTACCAGAAAATACTCCAACGTATATTCTCCGCTTTGAGTCTAGACCTCCTCCCCTCTTCTTATACACGCTCAAACTACACCTCAGTTACATAAGAAAAATAATAAAGTACCAACCGCTGAAGACTGCACAGAATAATGACAACTTCTGTCACTAAGCGAAAATACAAGTTCTTCGAGTGCAACAACCTCACAACATAGGAAATTATTCTGAACACCCTCCAGAATGCGTCCACGACCATAAGACGGAAGCGGGGATCACAACGGCAGTGGTGGCTGCGAAGGTGCGAACGAGGCAGCGGTGGCAAGCCAGCTGCGACGCCGAAACTAGAGAAAGATGGACAGCGCGGCAGATCAGAGATGTTGCTGCATGGACAGAGCGGGGACATGGTGATGTCAACTTCTACGTTACCCAACTGCTACCTGGACATGGGGCTTTCAACAAGTACCTCCACTAGATGGGCAAGAACGAGAGTGCTGACCGGCAGTACGAAGACTCCGAAGAAAACGACGTCTACCATACCTTCTTCAAATGCAGCAGGTGGGCAGTGCAGAGGACCAGGTTGGAAGCGGAGATAGGCAGCATATCACCTGATACCGTTGCCGAAAAGAAGCTATCCAGCACTGGACCAAAATCGCAGCATACGCACAAGTAGTGCTGAGAACCAAAAGGAGAGAGGAAGCTAATATCTTTCCAAACGAAGATCGATTACAGCCTGACCGGCGAGACTAATTAAGTAACCCGATGAAGAAAATGAAAAAGCCGGTAACCTTTGGGGGGAAGAAAACGACACCACTCTGAAGTAATGGGAAAGCGGTCCCAGAGTGGATGGTGTCAAGGAGAAGAGGTCAAGATGTGGTTTTAGTGGGTGAAAGTCTTACACTACTTGGAGCAGAACGGGCCTATTCCACCTGCCTATTAGGTTTCCACATCTCCCTCAAGGCAAAAAAAGACCCTCCGGAATGCTATGGAATCCAAATTTGAATTTTTCGGTGAACAAGCAAGATAAAGTGAATCCAGGAACCTCTAATAAATCTTGGAGCACAACTTAACAGATAACTACTTCCACGATAGTTAAGTATTTCTGCTATTTTGAAGGACGGGAGCTATTATGTCTAATTTATAAGCCACACCGAAACGACCAAAATTCTGATGGTATACTGTGCAACCGGCAGTGGACGTGATACATTTTGCTCGAGCTTGTCCCATTCTTAACACCATCTGAAAAACTGAAACAGCCTGAAAATACCGTTCCCAGGTAATAAACGAAAGTCTTTTATCTGCCTAACTTTTAGATTAATTGCGAGATATAACTGTTTTCGAAAAATCATTATTCATTATTAAAAATATCTTATTTTCTCTTTTTTCGACTGACAGCTTAAGCCAAGCCGCTAATTGTGGACTTGTAACTGTTTAATAGTGTAATTGTTAAGTGAAAATTGAATAAAGTTCATGTCTAACTAACTAAAAAATATTCCAGTCTGACTATTTCTGCTCAAACTAGCCGATAAGTCGGTGTATTTTAAGTGAAATCAAAATATGAAATCGACATGTGACCTTATATAATATTTACTTGAAAGACGAGATGTGACCTTATATTTACTTGAAAGACGTGTCATATCGCGCCCTAACCGCCAAATTATCGAAACGACAAAATGAAAATTTCACTGGAAAGGCTTTTTGTTTTGTTTTTTTATCTGAAAATGAGCTAAAAAAAGAGTGTATGCCACTTACGATAAATCTCGTTTTTTTTTTTTGTTAGCTTTAACTGGAATGCTTAATTAAAAACTCTCTGTTCGGAATCGGCATTAAACAGTAGGTTCCCTCCACTTGTGTCACAAATTATAATACGCGCAACACAGTGGAGGCGCGAAAAGCTAGGCTCTGGCCCTTCGTGGGCTGTTACGCCACCCCAATGCAATGCTTTTTTTAAAAAAAAAAACACAATGATGAAAAAAGACGGGCAAGCGAATAAACTATTAACTCATTTTAATTTGTGGGCACGGGCAACCGGTTTGGGGCGTGCGAATTAATTTTTATGCACTCCAAATCTGGCTAATGAAACGCAACTACCCCAGATGACGAAAAAAAAGAAGACTGCCTCGGAAACCGCCTACCCTGGTGTGCCAGAACCCCATTCGGAGACAGTCCTGAATGGTGGCAACATGCGAGCATCTGATGGCCGGTTTGTCCCGCTCGACCTCCGCCCGAAGAAATTACGAGCAACCCGGCAGTGGCGTTGTGAGCAACTACGGGGCTGGTGGGATGGTCACGCCATGTACTAACCAGTGCATGCGGGGATCAAAAGGCAATAGACAACTACAACGACTTGAATGCGATACTGTCAGGAAGGCGACCGCTTGGCAGACCCAATATGAGGTGGTTGGACCAAGTCCAAAATCTCGCCTGGTTACGCTTGGGCATACCACCTGATGAGTCCAGCGGCGGAGGATCGGGTTGCCTGGAGATCTCTTCTGCGTGCATTGTCCCCAATTAGTGAAACACGCGGTTAAGAAGATGAAGTGATGATGTCGCTTCCGATAATTTGGCGGTTAGGGCATGATATGCCAGAGTCGAGTTGAAACTCTAAACGAAAATTCAAAACTAAAGATCAATTGTCTTTTGGGTAAGTGCACTTAAAAAGTTCTACGGAAAATATTAAGTTATTTATTACTTAACACGATTCTTCAAACTAATTAGGTTAAATTTTATTTGCATTGCCTCGTCATTTATTCTTGGCATAAGTAATTTTACTAAAAAAAAAAAAAACCCCAAAGATTGACAGTCTTTCTACGATACAGAAACTCGTTGGATTATATTGGTGTCTATCACATTTTAAATTCATTTTGACCATAAATACAATGAAAACAGTGGCGAAATCATTTTACTGTGAACCGACACCTCCAATTCAGTAAGTAAATCAGTTTTAAAATCACATAAGACGAAACTGATGATGAATGTGTGAATTTAAATTTGAATTCCAGTCGATCCCACAAACATTTACCCACGAAAACACAAAACAACTAGTAGAAATCATAATTTTGACGTAAATGAACGCACCACAAACGTAAGCACACTTTAAACCAATACCAAGCTTTTATTTCTTTATCATTTTTTTTATGGAAAAGTTTGTACAAAAAAAAATCGAGTGACGCGGTAGCTAAGAGGAAACGCATCACAAAATAAATATTTGAGTAATTTTAGTTTAATCTCTAACGAGAAAGTGGAACAATTGAAGGTAGTATATCTCTATGCGCTTGCACGTTTATCGTGCTCAATATTTACTGCCAACAGCGCGCTTTTGTGCTGCTGGAAATATTTTAACTTTACTTAAATTCTTTTTTAGTACAACCATCACAAAATTTTAAAGAAATTTATGTATGCAGACAAAAAATAATAAATTAAACATACAAGATGCGATTAAAAAGAGTGTGTGTTGTGCACTGTGAAAGAAAACATACCAAGCACATGCATGCGATTAAGTAGTAAAATAAAATGGTTTACGAAAATTTATTTCAAGAGAACTCGTTCACTTTTAAAAAGGCAAACAAATCTGATTAGCTCTAGACAGGTGGAAAATTGTAGTTCGTTACGTGTTTGTCATCCTAATTGGGAATTGTAAGTCGAGAATGTTAACATGGCAGTCAATGCACTTATGCAACTGCTAGTGAGAATTTGATAAAGCACAAATTTAGTGCGAATGAAGAAAATCTTGTGTGGAAAGCAGGGCGGCATCCACAAATCTTCAATTGGAGATTGGAAATAGATGTTAATATTGCATAACATATAACTTATGCAATTGCTGTTGAGAATTTGATTGCGCACAAATGTGCGTGTTCATGAAGAAAATCTTGCGGGGAAAGTAATCTTCGAAGTCTCCAAGTTCAGAGTTTTTCAAGTGAGTTAATTAGCGCACACAGGTTAAGAGGGACCTGAACAACTTGGTGTGTAAAAAGATCATGCCGACTGAAGTAGCATTCTAATCGATGGCCAGGTTCACAGTGGACTGTAGCGCCATCAAAAGAAGAAGAGGAACTTCGAGCGTGAGGCTAAGCCTCTTAGCCTGTGTCGACGCATTTAAGCCAAAAAGAAGGATGCGACCTCCATGCATGCGAATTTGTTTGCCTCCTCATGGCTGTCTTTAGATTGACGTTACCCATGTGTCGCTGAATGGAGTATAAGGCCTTCAAAAAAAAGGTTTGAGTATAGCTAAAATAGTCAAACATAGCCTATCTGTGGTCGAACAAACAATCTTCCAACACATATACGGCACATAACTAAGAGTTTCCATGGCTTAGTGTGCACGGAGCTGCTCATGGTCTCTTAGCTTAAGAAATATCTTAGCTGACTCAAGTATATAACTGTCGCAGAGGAACTGGATGAATATGTTGCCATGATTAGCACGAGTCTGATAGTCCATATATACATACATTGGGTGGCTTAACAATCCGTTGAGTGCCAGAGCCTAGCTTTTCATCTGATAGACTGATAGTACATGCATTTTAAAATAAATGAAGAAGGCATACATCTCAAATTTATTATAACTGCAGGCTCTAGATGGCTAATTCTGACTGCTGAATAGCTGCAGTGTCCAAAAAAGTAAACCGATAGTGGTTATTTGCTTCTATCACTTCTTCTCATAGAGCCAAAAGCAAACCGCAGCAACTTTTCAGGTAAATGCAGAATTTCATCCACTCCATACACAAGAGTGTCTCACGAAAAAATGGGTGACTAAAATAGAAAACTAAGGCTAAAGCTCGAAATCTTGAAATAATTTTCTCTTTACTTTCTAATCATACGAATGAATTAAAGATGGAATTTTCATACGAATACGGATACAAATTTGCGAATAGAGTACATAAACAACAAAACAAGTATGTGACACACATAAAAAAAAGACAAATTTAAAAAAAGTTGCAATCACTTACCGGTAGCGCATTCAGAAGTTTCATAAGATACCGTAGATTGTACTTCAACTGCGTTTGCTTCTTGTCTACGAACAATTGACTCAAATCAGCTTTAACTCCCATCCAATGTCACTCAAAAACTCACCTTGATATCACATCGTTAATGACTTGTCTTTCATTCTCTGTGTATTCTGACCTTCGATGACCGATTTTCTTCTCAAAGTCAGGTTCTATTAACTGGCCTAATAAGTTCTGTGGAAATTCATTGGGCTTCGGTGACGGAGGTATGTCAAGTCTATAGCTCTTCAGTTTTTTCATCGCATGTTCCAGCACTTCCATGACATAGTCATCGTTGTATCCAAAATTTTTATGCAGTTTTACTTGCAAATATTCAATAATAGCATCCATATCCTTCAATCTAAGCAACTCAGACTGATGGAGATATAAAATTGTGTAAGCCATGGCAGTAACAACACGTTCCCCCTCCAGTAGGTATACGTCCCAGACACGTAAACTTAAGCTAAATGGAATCTGTTGAACGAGGAGGAAATGCATCAGAAAAAAACCAAGATCACAGATTACAGAGTACTTACCCTCTCGACGAAAATAACAAAGAACCACTTTATCGAATACAAAATAGCGTCTACATTATGTTTAACGAAATGCTTATGAAGTTTCCTCATTAATTTTGCTAAAATCCGATCATGATGCTCAAGGAAACGTGTTAGTTTTGGAAAACCTTCGATGAATAGACCATGCATTGCATATTTCTTATCGATAATCAAAGTGTTTAATGCCCAAAATGCCTCCTCTTCGTCCATATAAAGGAGCAGAACACCAGCAACACCTGACATACCCTGGCAGTAGCCCAATTCTGGGTTATATATACTATATGCATTGAGTAAATTAAACAGACTACGCTGTTTGAGACTATAGCGTTTTCTATATGCTAAATTATCGCGAAATTGTCTATTGACATCGGAATCAATTTGTCTAGCTTCGGTTGAATATTTTCTGGCCCAGGCCAGCATTTGAGAATATGTATCACGATTTTTGGCCATCGATTCTTCGACATTGAGAAGTTTTTTCCATGCCAGCCATCTTACTTTATCAGGTATACCTTTGAAGACACGTTTACGAAGTTTCTCATTATGCGGATCCCATTGGCGTAGCATACGTAACCATTTCTTATCACGTTCAAGTTCAACTTTTGTTCTCTTGAGCTCGTGCGAGTCGTGTGTATCGGGGAGACGGGAATCATGTAGGAAGCCATATCTATAAAATAAAATAAAAAAAAATTATTGTTTTGTTAATCTATAATGTTGACCTTTTAAACTAAGGTGAATTGGCTAAGAGTTTGATTGATGATTAAATGACTAGAAATTATTGTGGTAATCTTGTTTAGATTTCTATGAGCAATTAAGGGTATGAAGTGCAACTATGTTACAAAACATATATTCATTACCTATGACACGAAAAGCAGTTCAATTAAACAAGAAAAGCTATTAGAATATTGCTGTTTTCGTATGCTAACAAACGATGAGCCTAATGGCCATCGGTGATGTTCGTATGGCACTTGCAATTCAAAGTGAACAAAACACATTGGTAACGAAAAGAGAACACAGCGCTAGTTGAGTGCTAAGATTGATTTTAAGGTAGAGAGCTTTGGTAAGCGAACCATCTTTGTCATGATAGGAACGTACAGAGAGCAGCTAGGATGCGTGCTTAGTGACACACTACTACTGTGATCTCAGATTTTTTGAAAATTAAACTGTGAAATATTTTTTAAAGAAACCTCTCATGACTAATGCCAGCCGTTGGGAAAATATTCTTTTTCATTTTACCAAACACGAAATTAAAGATTCCGAATAGTCTTATTGCACTAGGAGACTGATGCAAATTTAAATGAGTTGAGATCGAAGTTTGGAATAATGTTAAGACACTTTTACTGCAATTTTTGAGTTATCAACGAATGAAATTCATGTTTGATACTGACAACACTGGGCAAAATAGACATTCAGTAGATAGGCAATATGGTTAGCGCGTGATAAAGGGTTGGGGCTACCCTTAAGTATTCTGTTTAAGATACAGCACCCATTGTGATACCACAAATGCGGATGTGGTACGGATAATCTTGCAACCAATTGGAACTGTTGATAAAGTTAGGGATTCGGCTCATACTGATGTCAGCCAGTTCGCCACAGCGAGAGCGCTGCATGTACCTAAAAGGTGAAGTGAGGTTTGTTCCTTTTCTTCGTTTGTAGATACAATTTCTGCAGAAGTAGTAGGCTGGGAGGCCAAGCTGGGTGCACGATTTACAGAGTGTCCAGGATATAGCTTGGGCCAGATTTCTCTGATAAGGCGGTATGTAGTGCCACGCAAGAGGTGTGCAGAGACTGACCTTTTCCAGTTGGATGGTTTCAATAATTTCCTGCGCTTGTCAAGATCGTCGGCCAGAGAATTTTCTAACATGCTGTAGTCTCCCGGCATACGAAGTGAATGTTAAACTGCTCTGTCATCTCATTAGGAGATATGCAACAGTTAAGAGCTGTTTTTGAATTGAAAGTGACAGACTTCAGGGATTCAACAGCAGATACTGATAGATCGTGACTAGACATCAAAGATGCCTAAAATGTTTGCGACGATCCGAAAAAAAAGGAGAACATCTGTGTTAAAAGCAGTGTTTAAAAAACTGCCTGTACAAGTTGACACATTGCTGTTGCTAGACTTGTGCTGCTGATCAAATGCAACAGCAAAGCAAAATGAGAAATTAACAAACTATGACTGCTGCAGCTGCTGTGCAAGTCATCAGTGATCGTTGATTTTGCTTCGACTGTTACTGTCGATACTGTTGCTGACTGTTACTGTCGGTACTTATGCCAGATTAGGCCCATTGCGATACCACAACGCGGAAATCTACTCCGCAACCTATTGGAACCATAGGAATGCGAAACTTGGAAGACAAACACAAGGTTCATGTCTTCGTCAATAAAAGTTTAAGACAAATGCTAAAAGTCTTCCGGCCGGCATGTATTACCAACGAAGAGCCGTAGAGCTTCGCAGAAGCCCATCGCAGCAGAGATCCAAAACTGAAAGCCAAGCTGATTAGGTCACATAAGCCGGGTGCGGACATTGCAAGAATGGCCCTCAGTTGGACACCGCACGGAGTCCTCAGATGGGGTCGACCACGCTGAGAAAGACACACTTTGCTGGAAGAAGTGATGATCTTGGACTTATGTATTTTGACCTTTTCCAAGAAATATTTCTCCCTGAAGTAAGGGGCTTGAGAGTATTGAACATGCAAAAACGACTGCTTAGACAATTGCAAAAATGGGCGGCGGTACGAGACATAAAGAAAACGTCTTCTTATGAAACGCATCATGGACGGCTGGCTTATTTGTTTTTTATACTTACCGCTTAAATACAAAGCCACAAACAGCGAACATCTAAGTATACCCCCTCTGCAGACACCTTGGCCAGGCTAAGAAGACTATACAGCACTTACTAACTGCCCAACGCCGGACCAAATCAGATTCAAAACAACCAACTAAACAAAAGTAACACGAACCGACTTAGAGGACATCCCAACTAGGAGCATTGCTAAATTTATGAAGACAGTACCCAAATCCTACTTCATAGAAGGGGGCACAATAGACCTTTTTGGTCGCAGTACAAGTGGCTCTGTAGCACTCCCCATTTTATTCATATCAATAGGTATACCGCCTGCGACCAGCGGTCACTATTATATCTGCACATCGCACGCTGCGAACAGTTGCAAAGGGATTGGAAGACTTTAGATAAAAACAATAACAAAGCATTAATATGAAATTCTTATTTTTTTTTATTTACGGAATCCTGATGCAGTGAAGTGCCTAACTGTCTACGAGCCATCATTTCCGGGTTTCTACAGACAAACAAGCGCGAGATTGCGGCAGTTTGTTTTATCTATCCTTGATATCAGTAATATTAAACAAAATTTCTCAACATTAAGACCAAATGTACATACGCTGTATGGCTATTTGGGAAAGAGAGCGATATACAGATCAGGAGCAAGAAGCCCATGCCTTTGGACTCCCTGCCTCCCGATAAGCATGCATGACTGGTCTGATATGCTCATATCTTCGGCAAAATCCCCTTAAACTGAGTGGCTAACCTTGCCACTCGCAACTCGCCTATCAACAATAGAAAACATTCCGAATGACATCAGATGGCTGCAAATAGGTCAGCAAACTCTGTCGATAGGTGAGGGAGCCCCAGGGTGCCTTTAACAACACTTCGACTACGTGCAAGCACGCCCCTCATTCTACTACCAGACAGAGTTGCTTTGCACGCCGCCCATCGCCCGATTTGCATCATAACTTACGCTGAAGGCTGAACAGATAAATTTTCACAGAATGACTAAATTCCAATGGGTCGGCGGATCACTTCTATTCACTCGGGTCGTAAAGCACAAAAGTGGAGAAAAGAAAACACTCCCACGCCCCAGAACCGCAAATCTTATCGACGCGACGTCGTCCCTTCAGCTCAGACAGCTTCAACATCCTCGACCGATTAAACTCACATACTTACTTGTCTGTTCGATGGTAGATCTCGAATCCTGGATTCTCCCACGGATCAACCTCATTACTAGGATCGGTTCCTAGCTCGTAGCGTTGAAAAAGCCTCTCTCTTTCTTCAGCCGCACGCTCCAACAATTTTTGCTCATCATTTATCATCTTGGCATTCGCCAAAAAGGTTATCAATCAATGATTTTTCACAAACTTGTCAGTAAACATTAAAATATATGCTCTTCTTTTAAATTTTAAAGAACAACAAAAAAAATGTGTACACGAAGCAAATAAATAATAAGTGAGTTTCACTGACAGCGGCGGAATATATCTATCAACTTTCACGCTTAAATTAATATTAATGTGTTGTAAACTTAACAAGAGATTTCGAAAATAAATGCGATTGGGAATTATTTTTGTTTTTTTCTGGAGTTTTATCTGTATTTCTTCGGCGAATTTATTCTCGTTCCATTAATTGTTGCGAGACGCCTATCTGTGGGATGTTTTGATATCACTTTCCCTTCAGAGATTCAAATGGGATTAAATGTTTGACGGAATGTTTTGTTGCTTTCTGGTTCTTGGGTTTTTCGTTTTTTTTTTGTCTGGGGAACACACACTGCAGCGTTTAATGGGTTACATTTCAGATCGATACTTTTTATGTTCTGCAACACTTGTGAACTGCGGGTAAATTAATTAATAGAATTTTTTTTTCATTTTACGGTTTTACGGAAATCAACAAAACAAAGAAAATGAATCCATTTAATTTTTTTTTTTTTGGATAATATTTTTTGACATTTGTGGTAGAAAATTCCTCATGTAGGAAATGTTTCTGGGGTGAGTTCAGTGAGTGGGGAGCTGAACGCTTCGGTTTGTTTTGCGGCTGAGGCGCGTTCATTGAAATTTGAAATGAATGTGTTTACGTGTGATGATTGGCAAAATATGAAAATATTGAATTATAGAATATTTATACGCCAAAGCCTTGCTTTGCGTCGTTCCGATTTGTATAGTCTCTAAGATTCGTTGCTTAAATACGATCGTAGTTTCGGCGGCGGCTTCGCTTTTGTTTGCATCGTTCACAAAATTATGGCATTAAAATACATGGAAATCGTCGATTCACGCTTTATTGACCCTATTTAACTTCGCAGAACGAAATTGTGTTGAAAGTAAATTCCAAGCTCCTCAGCTTGTCACTACAACTATGACGAAATAATAGGCGACTTGCCTTGTCTATTTTTTTTTTAAATTCTTCTGACAAGCTTATTAGCGGCAGTTAGCGGCAGAAAATTAGTTCCAATGTTCCGGCATATTGGAATTAAGGGTCAATAAGTTTTTATAAGGAAATTTTGTAACAAGTTTTTTGTTTTAAGGTGTTTTAAAAATGCTGGAAAGTCTTCCACCGGACGTTTATATGGGCGTTCGTATACAGCCTTTTTGTCACTATACCTCTACCTGATCACATGTTCCCAAGTGCAGTAAAAAACCGGCGAAGTTTGTAAAAAAACAAGTTTGTTAATAAATCTATAACTATTGTAAAATATATTAATATTTACGTGTTTTTTGTTACTTTTCAAATTAAAAGTTTAACGTTCGGATGACGTCGATGATATGAGTGAAGTGATATGTGAAACAATTTTGTTAAAGCAATCTGCTGCCAATAGAACAGTTTGCCGAACATTTTTGTTATAATTCGAACAGATTTTGAAAGCCGGAGTGGTAAGCAAAATGGTGGAAGTACACGGTTTCCTGTTTCCGAAATAAGAAATTTAGTTCTCACAGTTTCAATTCGTAAAAAATCGAATCAGAAATTATTAGAACAAATTGGAATACAATGGGCTTAGTTCCCCGGTACTGTCTCCATTGTACCTATGCAAAATAAATAAATAAATAAATTGGAATACAGTAAGAAAGTGAAGATTTTGCAAAGACTAAGCTGAAAATCAGTCTTTTTGCTGATGTGATGTGCAAGTGAAATTCACGTGTCTAAACTCTTCACTGAAATTCATTTGATTTTGCAAAAATAAGCTGAGAATCAAAATCTTATTGTTGGTGTCATAAGCAAGAAAGCTAAAACTAGAAGCATTCATTTAGGCCCGGAAGTTAAGCAATACAACAAAGACTCGGTTTGCTTCGTTTCGATATGCGACGTTTCCAAAGCGTGTCGTTTGTAATCTATCATGGTTTCGAAGCGTTGCGGCGGTTTTATTTCGTCATTCACAAAATTTTGCGTCGCACAGTGGTCGATTTATGGTCATTAACTGGACTCAATTAAGAGCTAACTTTTTTTACTTTATCTTTCTGGATGTATGTTTTATGAATCAATTTATAATCATTTCCATAACTTTAGTATCTGTTTTTTCTTTGTTCGTTTTAAAGATGAACTATACGAAATTTTGTTGTATTTACAGAGCGTTTTTGGTTAAATTTATGAAGAATGGATATCAGCAAAACAGCACTAGGAGCAACAGCTACCGATGACTTAAAAAGATTTTCGCTCTGAATGAATAAATATCCTGAAGGAAGAAATTATTAACCGTGAAAAGGGCGGATTGGTATCTTTGAGAGAAGAAAAAAGAATGTTCCGCTAAGTGGCGGCACATAAATTTAGCATTATTCAAAAGGTAATAATACAATCTTCAAGTGGGCGCCGTGGCTTAGTCAGTTACTGCGTCGGACTGTTAAACGAGAGTACCTGGGTTCGAATCCGGCTCGAGGCAATAACACCATAAACCCCACTTCCAGCGAACGATTGACAATCCTCCTGGAGTACTTCTGTCACGAAAAGCTTACGCAATTCGGCGTTCGGAACCGGCAATAAACTATAGCTACCCTCAAAATTATAACGCGCACAAAACGGTGAAGGCGCAAAAGGCTAGGCTCTGGCCCTTCGAGGGCTTTTATGCCACTAATGATGACGATGATGATGAATAATTCAAACTTCAAATGGGAAAAGTTACACGATCGCACTTTTTTTATGGATCATGAAATGAAAAAAAAGTTAGTTAGTTAGTCTACAAAAAAATGGACTACTTTAGTTCTCAGTGGCAGAGTCTTTAGTGTATCTTAATAAAAATACACTTTATCTGAAGCTACTTACCAATAGCATATTCCGACATATTTGCTTCAAAAAATTGCCACTCTTTAATCTAACTATAGCGCTTCATTAACTCTCGTCTATGAGCGAAAACAAAATCAAAAATATCTAATTTTTCATGCATTCAATTGAGACGCTTCCCATTAATAAGGTAGTGGGGTTAAAGAAAGAAGTTTTTTAGTTTCTTATTATCTTGGTTTTTGACATTAATTTCAACAACATTTTTTTATTAGTAACAACTTTTTTTTTCGGCTTGTGACCAGCTAGTGTTGTACTAAGTCGGCCAGTGTGCGTCGTTCACAAAATTGCAATACATGGAAATCATGGAATTAGAATATGTACATGGGTACCGTTAATTTAATTGGCGTCATTTTTATCTATGTCTTTTTTTGCTCCTAATTAACGACGCAGAGCGACGCCTTATTGTATACAAAACACACTCTGATCAATTAGTGTTTTCAATTTCGAAATAAATACAAAAACCCAAACAAGGATTTTTGAATCACCTTATGCAACCAGTTGATGCTATAAGCTCACGTTAACATTTGTCAAAAAGCTTCTGTTTTTCTGTTGCATAACCAGTCGCTTAGAATCAACCACATTCTTCGGCAGCAGACATCGAAAAATCGATAATCTTCCCTAAAACAATGGAGAATAACATACTCTGAAGGTATTTTATTTCCTAATCAAATAGTTGCTTCCAAGTTCCAAAAGTATTTGCAAAAAGTTCTTCAAATCAAATTTACATCTATGCGCAATAAAAAGAAAATAAATTAATTTTAAAATTAAAAAAAAAAAATTATTTAAAATTTAAAAAAAAAATTATAAAATTTAGAGAAGGAAAATTGTGAAATTGTGTATCAACGTAATAAAAATTATTGTAATGTTCAAAAGTGAATCGTGAAGTTGTGTATTTTCCAAAAGGCAGACATCGAAGTTAAATTACGAGTAGAATGTCAAAGGTAGGTAAAGGACGTAAAGTTTATATCGTAAAGTTTTTTTTTTGTCTTTTTGTTCCACAAAATAAAAGAAGCAACATTTTAGCTAATAACAAAGGATAATAGAAACAAATGGATGAGAGCTTTTTTTTTGTTAGAGAGCGAATGCAAAAGAGAAAGTAATTAAAGTAACAAACAATGCAATGACGTTTCCCCGCTCCCCCCTACAAAATAACAACAATAGTCGTGTCGTCTTCTCCCACCTACGTCATGTTTCGTCATTAATTTTTCATCGCATCATCAGTGGACGGAAACGGATACGACTTCGAGGCAACAATCAATCCTAGAACGCACATACACACTTAAATTTGTGTATTCACTCGGTCCAGGTATCTCGTTCGTCTCCAGGTGAATGAATACCTTGCAGTATCTTTGCTTTCCTGTCCCTGTAAAGGCATTTTACCAAGCCATGCCATGCCATGCCGTATACCCAACTCTCGACGGTTTTGACAGTTGAGTTGTTCAAAAACTGTTGAAAATCTCTTTCGGAAATGTGCGAAATGTGGGAAACGAGGGTGATGAGACGTAACTCCTACGCAATTTACGAAAGTGACAGTGAATTCCTCTCTAATTGTTTTGGTTACATACGTCATATGTGTGTGTATTTTGAGGACGACAACGTCGACGGACGAGGGCAATTTATTTATTCCTTCCAATTGCTTTCTTCTTCACTTTTCTCTCGAGCACCTGAATAAGTGGAGATCAATTACAGCCCCCCAAACACAACACATTCTTGTGTTCTTATGAAAGCGAAAATAATTTTTTTCTAAATGCATGACAGAGGAGTGTGATGGTCTGTCAGACAGTAGCTGGTTTAGAGTCAATCTTCGCCCGCAGCCGTTCGTTTTTTGTGCTCATTTCGCTTTTTATTGCGAAAATGTAAATGCAGGCAGTTTTATTTTTCATTTTTTTTTTGTCTATTTGCTGCATAAAGGGTGTCACACGGATGTCTGTGGGAGACGTGGTAGACATGTGTTTGACATGTCAAAATGCAAATCTTTGTGCATGAACATTTTTTGTTACAACTACCACCGAGAATCGAGGGGAGCGTGCACAAAAAAAGTGCTTCGGAAATAAGGGTAAAAGCATCCTTGGAACACTCTGTTGCTTGTGGTGTAGATGGGAGGGTGGTAGTTTAGGATTAAGTTGCGGGTCTAGACGACCCAGTTGCGGCATGATTTGTTCACGAAATTTTGCACATGGGATGAATTTGTTTCTTTTTTTTTATAAGGACAAAAGAATTACAAGAAAATCCTTTTAGTGGGATCTTAATCCATCGACAGCAACCTGATTTTGTGTTTTCAATGGTGGCAGGATGAAAAAAATTTAAGTTTTGTGTGAAGCTCTTCAACTCATTAAGAAGGACAAAAATATTTCTTCACTGGACTGAGAGCGAAATTGATTTTGTATTTCACAGAAGAATTTGTTTTAATTGTGAAATTAGGGCTGAGTTAGAGACTTAACTTGTTTGGTTAAACGTTTTTTGTTCTAACACGTTTTAAAGATGCTGAGCAGTCTTTCACCGGACTTTTATGTGGTTGTTCTTAAAAGACCATTTTAAAAGCTACCTGTTCCAAAAAAAAAATCTAAAAAACTCTATCGATATTAGTCTAATAGCGTTGTTTACGGTATACGATTTGTCCATAGAATTACTTTGTGGCCAAATAATGCCTAGCGTTCACACTATACAACTTGCTTGACGGATTTCATTTGTGATAGAAATTTCGAAACATGAACATGGCAGCACGTGCTTTTGTTGCAAGTACAATCCTATTAATGAAATACAGTCGAAGCCCTCTAAGTCAAAAATCCCTCTAACTCGAATTTTTTCGCCATATTTTGGCATTCCCTTCAAATTTCCATACAAAATCCATCCTCTAAGTCGAACGACCTCTAAATCGAAAAGCCCTTTAACTCGAATACATTTTTTCGACTCTTGGTCTATTTTCAATTCCTCTAAGTCGAATTGTTTTTTTTGCAAAAAAATAAAAAATGTCCACACATGCAACTTGTATCAAGCACCCAACTTGTATTGTATGCTCTGGCTCTCTCTCAATTTGACACTGGACGACGAGCACCTTTCATTTCATGTTGATTTTTTTAGTGCAAACACGTCGGAGAAAAACGCGCATGTGGTTACCCTTATTATTGTTTACCTCTGCAAGAAAGACAGAGAATGCTCACAGCAAGAATGTGGATTTGCATGGCGACCCACACGGCAAACATCGGACCCAAGGAACATGAGAAAATCGAAACTTTTCCCCGGTTCTCGAAGCACAATCGTGTTGGGCGAACACAATTGTCGTCTGGGGCCACACAATCGTCGTCTACACACAACCACAAATGAGCTATACGTTATTTGTGCACACAACCGTGCACCTTTTTTAAAAGGCTTCATTCTCCAATTTTAAATACTCAAGCCAACATTACTAGCTTTTTCAAGAAATTTCCTGTATTTTTTCCTTACATGTATACTCATTTGAATAAAATAAAGGCTTTTAAACAAAAAAAAATATTAATCCCTCTAACTCGAATTTTTTCGAAAAATCCCTCTAACTCGAACTAATTTTGATATCCCGTGAAAATTCGACTTAGAGGGCTTCAACTTTACTTGAAAATAAAGAAAAAGGAAAATACAACACTGTGAGATGCATTTCCATAATTCTGAATTAAGCTAAAATTATTTTTCATTGCGTTCTATCAGCTCAAAATTGGTGTTCACTCTCTGTAGTCACAAGCAAAAGTGAAATAAAACTAAAAACTTATATAAAAACTTTTCACCACTAATTTTTTAATTGCTTTAAAAAAATCGAAAAACTTAGACTTAAACCTAAACCTGAACCTCAATTATGACTTATCGAAACAGCGTTCACACTCTACGATTTGGTCCATCTAATAAGGTCATCAAGCAAATTAGATCGAAAAATCTTACATTTTGAACGTCGCCAATCGTTTTCTGTCGATAAGTACGATTGGCCTAAGTCATAGATTAAATGGGAGAGCTATAATGTCGTCGGCAACTTGGCTTTCAAGCAGAGTTATAAAAGAATGCACTCATTTGGAAGTCAGTTGCCGTTTTTTTTTTGTCAATGCAACCAAAATTAAAAAAAAGAATGGGATTTTAAAAGAATTTAGCTTACCATTCTTTTGAAGTCATTTAATGTTGCATTCAATATTTAGCAATCAACGAATTGAATTCATTTACAGAAGTCAATTCACATAATTTGAGTTAAATTCAGTAATAAATTCACTTTCATTCATAAAACTTCAATTTAAAGATTTTGATTTTAAATTAGTTGAAGTCTTTGACTTGAACTTGTAAACGGTTGAAATTATTAAATTCAATTTTAAATCAGTGGAAGTCTTTGACTTTAAAACGGTTGAAGTCATTGAATTCAATTTTAAATCTGCTGAAATCAGTAATTTCCATAGAACTCATTCGAATTAATTTTATGTTAGAGAGTTCTCATTACATTATTTGGTAACAATACAAACACTCACGAGGATTTACATAATTGTTTCGTCAAAAGATTAGTATTTAGAAAAACTTTGCGTCTTCCCAAAATTTTCCACTGTGTCTCTTTGCGGTATGTTGTGTTTTCATTACCACGCTCGCCGCGTTTCAAAGTGCCCATACAGAGCACGATTGATTTCAGTCAAAACTTTTATTAAAGTGAATTCGTAAGTATGTACTGTAATATAAACAGGTAATCAAAACGAAAAACATTGAAGTTGACTAAAAGAATTAAGGTTGCCACTCCGCTTTAAGTCAAAAGAATTCAAATTATTTTCGTTGAATTCTTTGACTTCAAAAGATTAAATGTGAATTCACTACTGACTTCAACTTGGGAACAGTGAATTCATCATATTTTTTTCAAAAGATTGGACTTAATTTTGAATGCGTAAGTCATTAAGCTCTAAAGAATCGGACTTTTATTTTCTTCAATCCCATTCAATTCAATTTAAAAGACTTAATTCTTTTACAACTCTGCTTTCAAGCCCACTTCCTCCTTAGAACTTAATTTTAATTTTAGACCGCTGTGAAGAGGGTGGTTCTAAATATTTAGTAGTTTATCATTGTCATTATCAGTCATTTAATAACAATAGCCGGCTTTCCTGGCTCCTTACTAGGTTACTTACTTAAAATTAAGTTTCGCAAAGAGGTGTTTATAAACACTTTCTGTTAATTTATTCAGTTAGTTTTTCTACAACCATTTTCTTAGCATGTCTCCGCGATAAGCAACGGAGATATAAAAAATCAAATCCTGTATTTCAACAAATTAATTGATTTCATGCCGCTGATTTTTTAATTCCTAAATTGCCATTGGCACTAAACTTCAATATCGAAAATTGTGCTTAAAAACTGATGTGGGCTGTATAAAGAATAAGAGTGTGGAATGCGTTCATTGGATTAATGGACACAGGAAGACATAGAATTGTGGTTTGAGGTTGTTTCCTTAAAAAGTAGAAAAATAAGAAAAAGAAAAAGAATCCGATTCGAAAGTTGTCTTTCTACAAAACTAAGAACCTACGAACGAAGAACCTACCACAGCCAGCAAAAAATGGGTAAAAGATATTCAATCTGGCCAACGCAATTTCCAGATTCATAACCCATAAAAAGATTTTGGGGTTACTTTGAAAATGTTATCGATTACTAATCACTTTAGTAATCAGGGTGGCTTTTGAGTAAAATTCACACCGCCTGGGAAAGTATATGATTAGAGACTTGTAAATATCTAGTGGATTGTATTCTGAGTAGAATGCAAGTAAGCAAGAATGCAAGTGGCTGCGGCGATTACTTCGGATCTTTTTATCTGTGTTCTCAAGCAATAATTGTTAAAGCCCAGTAAAAAAGAAAACAGCCACTTTAGAGTGGAAAACAAAACGAAAAACCACTTTTATTTTACAATTCCTTCCTCCATGGCTCCGTCTAAATTTCTGACAAAAAAGTAAAGTTCTTATAAATACAGCAAAAACTCTCTGACAACATATGTAAAACAAATCGACTGCTGAGCTATAAACTCATGCAGTTCGATACAATAATAACATATGTCGAGTTAAGACAATATTGAGCTTATTTTGGTTTTGCGTCA
The DNA here is from genome assembly GCA_905187475.1 of Syritta pipiens. NCBI lineage: Eukaryota > Metazoa > Arthropoda > Insecta > Diptera > Syrphidae > Syritta > Syritta pipiens. Next base: position 72,089,545 of record LR994571.1, read on the forward strand.
TTCAATCTAATCTAATCTAAATCTAATAAAAAGATCCTAAGCAAATTTTAAAAGAAGTTAAACGAATGTTTATGCAATTCAATTTTTACTATTTAATGATTTTTACACAAATTATCAGAAAGATCTTGAGCTTCATAAATGACTTAAATGGTTATTCCTTGTAGCCACAGATATTAGCTATTTCTATTGTGGAGTGTAGTAGTATTTTTGGGAACTCACAAAATTGATCACACCAGTTTCGGCTGGATTTTCATACCCTATTTTTGTTCCCAAATAAATAAAAAAAGAAGCTATTTTATAATGAAACATAGAAAATAAAAAAAAAGCCTGAGCACTCTAAGCCAGGCTTTATCAGTTTTTATTATGCATCAATTTCGGTTTAAAAGTTTTCTCATTGCGATAGCTATTTGGAATCTTCATCCAACAATGCCATCTCCAGTAAGTTCATTTTCGAGTTAAGACCGGTCATGGTTTGTTTAAAATTTATTTGATTTTCTTTTCTGGGTTAATTTTTTGGATGATACGATTGTGTCAAAAGATAAATTGTTGTAAAACAAATGTGTCGTAAGGATCACTTAGTCTCCTGAGATTCAATAAAATCCAAGTTTAATCAATCCAAGGAACGTTATCAGTGTCATAACTGGGCACTCTACCTTTGGCAAACATGCTACCCGACTTCTGTAAAAGCTGCACAGGCGAAGAAGAGGAAGAAACCTCGCTCCACCTTTTAGGGAATTGTAGCGCTCTCGCAAACCGCAGAAAGAGGCATCTTAGCCATTACTCTCTTGATAATCTTGGCAAACTGGCTGATACCAGCATGAGCCGAATCTTCAGCTATATCAATAGCTCCAACTGTTTTCTGCAGTAGTGGGATGTTTCCATCCGCTCCATGTGGTGCCACAATGGGCCTCATCTGGCCTAAGTGCTTGGTTGCTCTGCGCAGCCCAGCACACAACGTAACCTAACCTAACCTAGGTAAATTAGCATATAGTGTTTTCAAGCCTATTTAAGTTTGGTGGTTAGTGACCGTTTGCCAGATTGATTAAGTGATTACTTTCATAGTCTATTATGGACTTTACAATTTACAAATGAATAGTTCATGTATTGCTCTATGATTTAGAATCGGCGTTTTGTCTTTTAGCACATAAAATTGGCTGAGTTGGCTTGCTTGTGAGGGTTGCATTGAAATTTTCGTCAAGTCTTCACTTTATTCTACATTGAATGCTATTACCATCGTTTCAATTATATATTATAAAATTCAGATTGACCTATTCCTTGATGTATAGAAAACGTATCTCTGGACATGTCGGGTGAATTCATAAAAGACACACTTTGGTAGCCCAATTTTAACGAAATGATTTGCGGGACTGCTGCAGTGTTAATTTTATGAACTCTCTCGTATATTTCATCTTCAATTCATTTAGCAGCGATAGCTCCCCTCTTAAAGGCGGACGGTTTGTCACGTTCAAATCCTAACCTTTATTGCTAATGGGTGCTGCATTAATGTTCGAGATCTGCCTGTACACAAGTTCCACGGAAAAAAAACAGCAACACACCCTTTGACGACATTCCTTCAGGCCCATCAAAGAAATACAAAGAAAGTAGACAGAAGGTGACGTGCGTCGTTTCCTCTAGACACTGACAACAAAATCCTCGTAAGAAAAAGAAATAAGTCGAGGTACTTATGCAACACGACGTTGCAGGGCCTACAATTCAATTAGCTTTTCAGTTTATTTTGTGTCAATCCCATGAGTGAGTGGCAGGGAACGTGTTGCATTCTGACTACGATTGTGGGTCGCTTCCAGGAGCCAATCAGAACGGGCGGAAATGTCAAAAGAGCCATCAGCCCACCAGGATGTGGGTGAGCGTTGATTATTTCCCCCATTTCAGCGAATGAAACGTCCAAAGAGTTTTTTTCGCCCACGAACACGAGGCTATTAAAAAAACAAATTTTGTAAATCCGACATTGGGCCACCAGTCGAAAGCGCTTCCCACCATGAGTCCGCATTGCAGAGGTTTTCATTTCAACAAAATAAAAGAGGGGAAGCTTCTTCATCCCACGCTAATGTTTTTTTTTTTCTCTAGATTTCAGATCTGGTGCATCATCAACGAGACAAGCAATCCTCAAGATGCGATCACACTCTACGCGTGATTTGTCGCATCGGGCAAGCGGTCAGCCTTTCGGTGGAACGCTTCGCAACTGTTGGCGAGTCCATAGCTGAAAATAATTCCGAGATACGAACTGATATGCACGAGGCATGTAACGAAGCCCGCTCAGCAGGTAATTTTAATTGAAATCTCAACAACCACCACCCAACCGCCCAACCATGCATGTAATTAAAACGAAAAATATTAATTGAGATTTCTAGGGTAATTGAAAAGGAGGTAAGATGTAATCGCATATGTCGACGATGAGGAGCTTCCGAAAATCCATGGCAATCTAATTACACGAGAGTGATTCACGTGCACGTGTGATGCTCGATGCTCATGGCGCAGAGATATGCACGGTGAGGACACCGAGAAACGACAACTTAATTAAGGTCAACGAGATTTGAAGCAAGTCGTTTGGAATTGGAAATTAGAAAACTTTATGGAACGACTTTACAAAGTTTTGAAATTTGTACCTTACTACTGATGGAGAATTTTTCGAGTGGACTGTAAAGTTTTTTTTTTTTTTTTTATCGCTTATTGATTTTCTGTTCATATAACGCGAGTGACGCGGATGATGGAGGATGAATGCATCAACTTGCAACTACTTTTATAGCGCATTTACCTTACAGCTAATAGTTTGTCATAACTTTCGGCTTACATCACTTGCTGAATTGCAAGAAAGTTTGCGGGTGCTTTACGACGACACCGGGGAGAAGGTTAAAGTTGATTTGGTTTGGTCCAACTATGTAGTGTGTGTGTCCTTTATGAGCTATTCGACGGTTTTACTAGAAGCACTTGAGGAAAAGAAGATTTTGATTTTATTTGATCTTGTGAATCTTAACAGTTTCTTTAGAAATCCTGATTGCTTAAGCAGCGACAGGTCTTGAGGTTTTCAATAGACTCAAAAGGCAAGGTCACATCATAGATGGCCTGTATACAGCGCGCTGAAAAGAGACACATGTGCTCAAAATTATACCGCAAATTTATTGTGGAAAAATCCTAGGCGGTAGTCTTAGACCGAGGCTGTTACACTACTCAAAGAAGACGAAATATAGTTTACCTTAATTGATAAATGCTTTAAGAGAAAAATTGTATAGCCGTAACAAATCCACTTTCCTTTTATCGACACTAATAAAAATGGCATAGACGTATTTGTAACAATTCGACAGGCAAAAACCAATTTCCTAAAATAACACTAAAGATATAAACCCAGGCGACAATCGTGGCCAGAGTTATTTATGAGCAGTTGTTAATTTGGGCTTACACGAGGAGTCAAATTGTTATATTATATTTGCAGGAAAATCTAGGAAGTGAGCCCGAGTATTGGAAACAATGCGAAAGTGTGACAGCACAATGGGCCAACAAACAGCCTACATGTGTGTTAATTTACATTGTCCCAACACGGCACAATGCCGGGAAACTAAGCAAAGCTTTTTTTTTACTGTGCTGTCCATAACCTGTGTGCTAGTTGAGCCACTTTTCACTTAAAGGCTCATAAATACCAACCTAATTATAATACAACTATAAGACTAGGATCAATGGAAAGAATGAATATCTGTTTTTTTTTTGCAATTTTGCAAAATTTCAAGTATGTAATCGCAGGAGAATAATATGGTCTCAAATGCGTCAAGTCCAAGTGGGAAAGTTGGGCCAAGGTCTTAAAAGTGGGAAAATGAGGTCCGTAAAAGACAAAAAGGCTAAATTCATAACAGAATTTTATTCAAAACATAAGTAACAGCTAATAAATGAAGAATCGTAGTCGCCAGTTAATGCAAATAAAAATGGCCCCAAATCCATGTGGTCAGTTCTTATGAGCCCAATTTCGGCAAGAATGTCTCCTCGTCCAACGAACTTTCGGAGAATCCCTTCGTGCATATGAGATAATAACATTCCGGCTCTTTTTCTTTTTAGGAACCTAATTTTTTTTTATCAATTTTTGCTTCTGCCGTTTTCCTTTGCTTTTATTCTTCTCCCTCTTTTTTCTTTGCTTCCTTGGCCCAGTTTTTGGAAACGGCAGTCATTCTGGATAAAATTATTGAACTTCCCGTCATTGGTATCCAACCCCTAGGATTCGCAGATCCAATGCAGTCTGGTGGACGTCTGTTAACAAAATGGTATTTTCCGTGGAAAAATAAACATAGCTGAGACTGCAACCCAAGCTGAGATGGCTACTCTAAAGCCCAAATCGCAACGGTGCGTTCGTTCGGTCGGACTTTGACAGGCGTTGGTACGCGTTTTATCGACTTTACGAAAAAGAATGTCAACGCGCGCCTCACTAAATTTTTCAAATCGAAATGGAGCTTGTCTGAAGTATTAAACTTGTGTCTATCTATTCCTCAGATTGTCTGTCAAAAAAAGCTATCCACGTTAGTTTTATTGAAAGAGGCCTATGTTGCCTATACTCGTAACTCAAGGCTTCCTAGTTGACAATTAGTTGTTCGTTTTAAGAAACCCCTTAAACTAATCTCCACTATCGATTTTGTTTCCATTCCAGGTATCAGGAAATCGTATTTAGCAAATATTTTTTTAATAATAAATTTGCTATATTTATATAATAATATATCTTTTATAATATATTTCTTGTTGCGCATTGAAAGCTCGCCTTATCGCCACATAACCCATACGAGGACTTTCTTGGGATTCTGTCTTCTGAATATATATTTTTAGTTTAGTGTTCTTCTTGATATTCCAAATTCAGACGCTGCTGCTCTTAAAGATTTTTCTTTGGCCAAGACAGATCTCACAGCTGTATTAAGATGTTCTTGACAAACAGCAGCTCTTTCAATTTTTCGTTTTTAATTCAGTGGGGCAAGTAGGTCCACTTGGCCATACTTACCCCACATCTAGTTTCATGTTCAAAAGTTCATACTCAAAACAGTTCCATTTTTCAAACGAAATAAAAAAATATAAAAATGTGATTCATAAAAAAATAAATTCACCTTGATGAATAAGAATGATAATGAAATGAAATGAAATGAATGAATGAAGAAAAAAAATCACATGGTTATCTGATCATAAGACCATCACACAGGTTGGTTCCTACGCCTGATTTTCTCGTGCCTGTTGTGCGGTTCTAGAGAAATTCGCGTGGCCCAACTTGCACCGTGGTCCAACTAGCCCTGCTCTGCCCTATACTAGATGCAATTGACTAAAGAATTAGCTAGCTAAAAGAAAATAGCTAATTAAAAAGTTAAGTTTGTTGTAAATAAGGTTACAGAAAGAAAATAAATATCTTTTTGGGAGATAAAATATTTTGAAGACTTAACTGGGTAGTTATAAGGATTTTATTTGTAGCTTTCCCTTAAAATATTATAAATATCTCGTTTGTATCTTAATTTCATCATAAACTATCTCAAATCATAGTTGTGAAGGACAGATGTCCTGAATCTCTAGACTAACTTTCCTACTACATGTACACTATATTGTTCACGCTACTCGATTAATAATAAATATAACTGGTTAGTCTATTTGACAAGTTAACGATTGACAGAAAAGGTGCTTAGCAGGTTTTAAGGTCGTTAGTAGACAAGTTTAAAAAATGGTGGTCAAGTTATAATCTACAGTCAGAGTCAAAAAAAGTGTATACCCGTGTTTCAAATATTCAAGGTCTTATACAATGGGTTCTAGTGTTCCGATTTTACAATTCTTCGAGGTTTATTCATTGTCCAAAACAGGTGAAAAGAACTATAAAAATAGATCCAAAAACTAACAAAAGGATTCAAAAACAGAACAAACATAACATAAACAAAATTATTTCATTGTTTTAGAGTCGAAAAAAGTGTACAAGACAACAAACTCAAAAGTAGCACTATCCCTTTTATTTTTTGTATTTAACCCTTTTCCTGTACAAGTGGGTCAAAATTGCACAACAACACAACCTTTGACCGCTGCAACATCTGCAGAAATTCAAATAATACTAAATAACATATAACATGCCAAATTACAGGTCTTAAAAGTAAAAGTTGTTTGACAAAATTGGCCCACCAAAGTAGTAAAGTACAGGAAAAAGGTTAAAATAGTTTTTTTTTTACATCTTATCGTTGATTCTCCTAACTTTTTTTCAAGAAACTCATTCATCAAAAATCAACGTCAACAAAATTTTTCTTATAATCGTCTGTTAACGAACCTGTCTATCAAAATATTCATTCAAATTACTTATCAGTTTCTGGTTCTGTCTGGTTAGAGTAAACTGTCATTCATTTGCTTATTTCTCCAAAAAAGCTACCATTCCTTAACACTGTGTGCTGTGTTCCTCGGTTTCTTGTTCTGCTGGAACATATAGCCTACCGACGGTCGGAGCCTAAATTGAAACTTCTTTCTCCCGTTGTCGATGGTTATGACGTTACTTTCACCTAAAATCAATTTCGACTTAATAATTAGTTGGTAACGGCGTGGGTTTAATTTAATATGTTCACGTCCACATACCAATTAACGACATGTCCTTGATTTTTTTTTTATCGAAGGACTGGGTGGACGATTTGGGAACCCACGCAGTTCATTGACAGATGGCCTAGCCTTTCAACAACCGACATATTGCTATAACAGAGTCTCCCAAACAGTTATAGGCATAAAAAATACTTCCACAAGACAAGACTTTAAATCCATGAGCTTCTGTATCTCCTAAGCACCTAAAGAATCGTATTCTGAAATTTATCGTTTCGAATTTAGTCGATTTTTTTAAAATCTATTTGATTGCTTTTGTGTCATGAAAAGTAACAGCTGGTGTTCATTCATCCTCTTTACGGTGTTTAATTATCCTTGACATTGAAAAATAACAGCTGGTGTTCAATCATCCGTTGCATTAATGGAACTAGACGGAATACCTAATTGCTTGTCCACAGAAAATGAGAATTCTTTCACTACGATAATGAAATTATTTTTTCAGGCTTAATACATTTGGTAAAGATTTTTGAAGTGAATTCGTTTGTGAGTATCTAACTCGCTTAATGACGTGTGACTTGACTCTGGCCTTTCAGTAATTGATGCTCTTCGTTGATTTTTGATTGTTTAAGATCTTACATCTCTTTTGCGTGCACTGCCCCCGCAACCCCTTTAGTGGAACATGCGGGCAAAGAAGAAGATGATGAGATCTTACATGATTATTTTCACAGTCGGATTCGTTAAACAGGTTCCGCAAGTAGGAACGACAATTTTTTTAAAGAAATAGACACGCTAGGGAATAAAAACAAAATTTGTTTGCTCTTCCAGCTACCACCATAGAACGTCTGTGCGAGACGGCGGCAGAAGACCCCCTGAAGTATCCTTTGCCGGATGACCCACTGGGCGACAGGAGCGCAATGATGCACGCGACCAGATCTCTCCTCGGGTCCGTCACACGCGTGCTTCTTTTGGCTGACATTGTGCTAGTTAAAAAGCTTTTACTAACCAAGGATAAAGTCGCCCACTCCCTTGGAAGGCTCCAGTCTGTGGGGAACTTTACCGAGTTCGTAACAGCTTTTTCGATATTCGGCGCTGAAATGGTCGAGCTGGCCCATGTCACGGGAAAACGACAAAATGACCTCAAAGAAGAACGTCGCCGTGCACAAATGTCAGCCGCCCGTCAAGTACTCGAGCGCTCCACAACGCTTCTGTTCACCTCCTCGAAAACCTGTCTCCGGCATCTCGAATGCCCGATTGCGAAGGAAAACCGCGACACAGTCTTCTGTCACATGCGAAGTGCCATCGACTTGATACACTTCGTCGTAAAGGACAGCGTGAACGAGTGCATGGCGCTTCGGTACTCTCCAAACAGAGCTCACACCAAAATCTGGGACCCGGAGACGAACACCGCAAGATCAGCAGTCATGAGCTTCCTACGGCTCCTCGAAGTCTGCAGGCTACACTACGAAAAGCATCACAAGAGCAAGTGCAAAGTACTAAACGCGGTCGGCAATAACACGAAGCAAGTGATCACCAGACCGGGCCCAGGCCTGTGCGACAACATAGACTGCAGCACCGACTATCCCATGGAAATCAATCAAGAGCCCTCAATATTCAACTCAAGCTTTAGACAGCAGCTGCTCATAGCGCTGGACAAGATAATCGACAAGACCCAGGATTTCACCGACTCCGCATACACAAGCCACGAGAACCGCGAGCACATCCTGCTCCTCTGCAATCAGTGCAAGCTGGAGCTCAATCAGTGCGCCCGGATTGCTATCAGCATAGAACAGTACCCGGAGAGTATACATTATGACTTAGATACCTCATTAGACAATATCCAAATAGCAGTAAACGATCTTTCCGAACAATTAACTCTATCAGTATTGGATCAAGTAACTGATTTTAATAAGAAAATTAAGATTGTTATAGACATTATAAATAGCTTTAAGACAATAGCTTTAAATCAGGAGCTAGATCGCATGCAGGAGCAGGCCGATCGGTTCCACGACTATTGTGATTATATTCTGGACGTGTGCAAGCTGCTTCAGCACATAGCACTGACCGAGACGCTGCGGATTCAGGCGAAGTTCACTGAAATCAATCTTCGCATCTATAGTCCGCAGGTGTTGAATGCAGCTAAAATTCTATCAACTTATCCTTCGTGTAAGATCTCCTTGGAGAACCTCAATGTTTTCATCGAAAACTGGGAGTGCATTGCTAACGATACAATCTTCATATCCAGACAAATAATCGAAATGTGCCATGCACAAAATAAATCTAATCGACCTGATTATTCAAGTCTTCCATGCCCCGGAGTGAGTATACACTCTTAGATAGTTTTTATTTATTCACATCGTTGATTATTTTTTTTTTTTGTTTTGTTTTTTAGAAACACGGTACAACGGTTAAGTCGCTTAAGCCTGTCAAATTAGACGAAAAGGACGAACATAAAATCGTAGAAACTGAGGAGAAACTCCCAGCGAATGAAGTAGTGCCCACTGCTGAGGACGACAAATGGAATAGTGAACTGATAGAGAATAATGACATCGTGAAGAGGGCCAAGAATATGTCCTCGATGGCTTATTCGATGTATCAGTTTACTAAGGGCAACGGTAACTTAAGGACAACACAAGACTTATTCACACAAGCTGAATACTTCGCTGAGGAGGCAAACCGCTTATACAAAGTTGTACGACAATTTTCATATCAAGTGAGTAGATCAATTTATATTTTTCTATTTTTTTTCGGATGGGAGATGGTCGCTTTCGATTTTTTTTCCTATTCTTGTGAGGCTTTGGATCATCTTTAGAGATGTTACGAATAGTGATTTGGCCAAATACTGGATTTGGCTATCCGGCCAAATATATTATCAAGAGCAGAATATGTACTACGCGATGCATTCACACCTCACGTGAACAAAAATGAGTCATTTCTTTACCTAGTCCTGCCATAAGTTCTGTTGGAAAACATAAAAAGCTATAAAAAATACCAGTAAACATATTATATTCAAAATTATTTCGTGCCGCCATAACCCAATGACCACACCATTTAAGGGCACGTGTTAAAGCAAAAAGTAGTCATTTTAAGTGAAGTCTAATAAGTGAAACAAATTTGAATACAATATGTGTACCCGCTTTCTTTTTTAGCTTTTTATATTTGTAATATAACTTATGGCAGGGCTATGTATTGTATATAACACTGACCACGATACAATTAATAATTTGACACCTTACCAGTGGGATATAATTCTCCATAACATTTAGAAAAAATAATGAAAGTAACCAGTTTTGGGCCTTCGTGTATCTCAAAAGTTATACCACATACTTACATATTAATAAGGTGCATACAAAAACAAGAAACGCTACTAGAACACCTAATTTATTGAGCATTGAAAATTCATATCGTTTCGAAATTAGTGAAAATCTCAACTGCTTTATAACAACTTCTCTAAACCCTAGATTCAAGACATCTTTATTGGGATTGATTCACGTCCAAAGAGCCCGACAGAAAATTTAGTTGCAAATTTTAGAAATAAGTTAAAGATTAAATACTCTAAATTTTTATGTTTTATTTTACCTATCCGGTTTTTGCTGAATATTGATACAATATAGAAAATAAGTGGACGGACGGAAAAAAAAGTAGACGGATAACAGATACTAACCGAATAGCCGTTACATCTCTAGTCTTTACCATTCGACTAGTTTCCGAAGTGTTTTATTTTAATTCGTATGCTTGATGTGTTGCTTAGAAATTCACTTGACCGCTTTCATATCATGTGCGTTACCATTGTGAACAGACATGATAAATATCAATGGAAAACTTCTTTGTGGTGAAAGTTCGAAGCTCTCGATACACTTGAGCCAGAGTTGTAAAAGCATGTAATCTTTATAGAAAATAGGCCATTTTGATTTGATAATTTTGCTTTAATTCAAGCACTTACTTAAAGACTTCAATTTCAATTTTTAAATCACAACTCACCATTTGAAATCATTTTATTTTAATAATTTTTTTTAAACCAAAGATTAAAATCAATGAATACAATCATTTTTAATTTGAATATGTTAAATGTTATAATTTCATTCGTTGAAAACATTTTCAAATCACTTACTACAACATTGTAACAATTTATTCAAATTAACCGTGAATTTTCCACATGATGACCCACTGATATCGCATAGTAAAATCATATATTTTTCGCTGTAAGTCCTACAGCGAATGTTGACCATGGAAGTGTTAGTTTTTTGCTATAATTAGTTAGGTTAGGTTAGATAAACGGGTAGACAGGGTAGGGCCCTGCCTCGCTTAAGTCCTTGTGGACCCCTAGTGTTGCCCAGAAGGGATTGCGGTCGCTTTCCCATCTCGTGAGTCCTATCCGTTTATGGCCTAATGCTATAATGGCTTAGAGATGACCAATTTTTAAATCACAACTCACCATTGTTAAAAATGAATCGTCTAATACTTTCATAGCTTTTGATCTGATTCATATTTTTAAACGATAATGAACCTCTTTGCAATGAACCGCATCGGAAGATCTTAAAACCCATTTTGTTTGGATTGTGTAACTGACGTGACTTCATTTGCCGTATTTTGCAATGAGCGTTGGAGTTCATATGAGCAAAAATGCCAAATTGTTAAAACGATAAACAGATTGTTCAAATGATAACCGCGATACTGATGCTTTGTAACAAGGCGTTTGAATTTTGGCCACCAACTCGACCAACACGTATCTAGACCCAATTTTATTTAATCAAAACTTTTTAAAAACCTGAAAAGACAGTGAAACGGTGATTTTAATTTTTGTCATTTTGTCATTTGCAGTCAGTTACTATATTGAAGCTAAAAGATTGCAGCCAAACAGAGAAGAACGTGTGATGAATTTCGGTGGTTGTATCACAAACGGGTGCATTCTTTTACAACTCTGACATGATCTATAACAACTATGATAATTTTTAACAGCTATTATGTTTTCTTTTACTCTACGGCGCCGATTGAAGAGTAACTTTGATAGCATTTACTAAAGATTCAGTGTCATTTCTTTTTTTTTTTTTACATGTCTTTTATATTAAGTGCTGGCAAATTTTTTTGGTCCTTTCTTAATTCTCAAAGCAGAAGAAATCTTCTTGAAACTTGAAAATAAGAGTTAAATATTTAATTTTATGCAAAGAGAAGTCACATATTTATTGCGTATAGCAGTCTAGCAATTTGCTGTAAAATCCACTTTCGGCACTGCACTAGCGCAAAACTTGACGTATTGTGATGTCATGAGCGTCCTTGGGCAAACTTACGGATATTTTTGATTTTCAAGCGTATATTGAATGTGTCTACAGTTCTGAGATTTCCATTAATTTATTATTTCAGTGATTAATTATTTTAAACTTTTAATTTGTTTTCAACACAGTTCCAATTGCCTCCTTTCATTACATAGTTATTGGACGTAAAAACTAAATTAAACTAAACTGCAATCTGTTTTGCTTGAATCCCAATGCCGAATATTTCGGGATTGGATCTTTATCTTCCTTACTTACCTAAAGAGCAAATGAAAACCCTTATGCTAAACTTCTTACTTATCTAATCTAATTATCTAAACATTTTATAATTTATATGAATAATTCAATTTTTTTCGTCTTATTGAAATTAAATAAAAGCAAAAAAAGTTTATAAATTCAATAAAGATCGAAATTAGGTGCGCCATAATGCCTTTAATGCAACTTACCCTAATTGCATCTCCAGGGCTTTACGTACCTTAATCTAAGTCTCAGCTTAGTAGCACTTCAATAAAAGTTTTTTATGCCGATTCAGAAAAGCCTTAAACTACAGATTTGAAGAGATTTTAAACATTTTAACAATTGAAGAATTTAAGAGACTTTAATCGTTTTTAGATTTGTTGTTTGTACTAAATGGTTTGGTACATCGAATAGAAACTGGAAGGATTTTGTTTTATTTATTCACTGTTTCAATCATGGATAAGGTAATTGATGTATTTTTTTTCCATGCTAGAACTTCAATTGAATACTTTGAAGTTAGGTCGATTAGGGTGCGACGAGTAATTCTTTTCAACAGTAAAACAGCAAACTGTTCACCATACCACTACTTCTTTACAATATCCAACTTTAAATTCTCTCTTGATTTGTTTTAGGTTCCTGCAGGGCAAAATAAAAAGGAGCTGCTTGATCATTTAGACAAAGTTCCAACGTATGTTCAGTCATTACAATTTACAGTGAAGGATCACACGGTTGGCAGGGCGGCAACATTTGTTAAAGTGGATCATGTTATGCGAGAAACAAAAAATCTATTGAACGTGATAAATAAAGTGGTTACAGAGTGTTTAGAGTGTGCCAATAAGGTAAGTTGGTTTTTTTATTTTAAACAAATATGCAAAAGTAACAAATTTAAAAAAAAAAAACAGAAAAAAACAATTTGTAACACGCGTCGAATCAAAGTAGATCAAAGTAGTATAAAACGTATTTAAAGTAAAACTATTAAAGCTGCTTTATAGACTGCGTATTGTAGTTGTATTGTCACATTTGACCGGTAAAAGTTGTAAGTAAAACACAAAACGTGCCTATTAAATTTCACACAATCGCTTTTAGAAATAGGAATGCATTTTACTAAAGCTGCATAGGCTAAACAAATTTTAAACATCTGTTGTGCGCGAAAATTGGTAACCATCACGCTTTTTGAAGTCTTAAAACTTAAAAAACGTTGATTGGAGAAGAATACTTTTTGCATACTGTAAGCAAGGGATGTGCTTTATTTTGGCGAGTCTTATTGTTGGTCTAGGAGTTGATTGCCCTTTAAAATGTTCTAATATTAAACGAAAAAGAAAACTAGAATATGACAAAAAAAAGTAAAGTGGTAAACAAATAATTTCTTCAATAATATCAATAACAGTTAATTCTTTGAATAAATTTCTAATTCAGACCAGAGAGCGAAATAAAATGTCTATCAGAACTAAAAATATCTCCTCTTTTGAGATTTACTGATGAACTCGACCTTTAAGAAATAGGAATCCGCATTTTCCGAATTCAAATATTAGCCAACAACGCAGTTTAGCGTATTGGGCATGATCGGCATATCTTTTTCAACAATCTTCAGACAGTTAAATTTATATTATAGACCAAGAGCCCACAGCAAATTTTAGGCATGAATCATAACCTAAAATGGCATATGTCAACGTGAAGGTCTTCGACGGCCGATATCAAATCCGCAAGTCTGGCAGCGATTTGTCACGGCCGGTTGTAATGGTCTGCTGAAAACGCAAATTTTTCCGAAATCTGAATTTTTTATGTAACCAGAATTTTTTATGAAGCATCAAAGGAAAGATTAGACTGCCACGATTACATAAATGTTGTCGCCAGACGTTTTGCACGCGGCCTTACCTCCGCCAGACGGCGCTAAAGTATGTTAAAAAATCACTTTTTTTTTAAAATTGGTATAACCAAAAACCGATTACACCAGATGAATTGTAATAACGTCTTGATCATAATAAAGTGGGTGCCAGACGTTTTGCACGCGGCCTTGCAAAAAAGACCTGTTATGCTATTATGGAAAAAACGTGCACTAGCTACAAGGGCTTTTAAGTAATTACGGAATTAATTTTGTTCTTAAAGTTATAACCGTGAACACAAAGCTAAAAATGCCTTGCCTTTTACAACAAAAAAATCGGATTAGGTTCTAGAAAAAGTTCTGGGCCAGTTTCTGGCGCAAAAGAATTGAAATCATAACAAAATCTGAAGTATTTTGAGGATAAAATAGGAAAGAGAAAAAAGCCATTGGGTGTTTACCGCGTTCTTTCAACCAAAACGAATCTAGCTAGGCATGAACCTTAGGAAGTCTTAGGAAGGATATTCATTTGAATGAGGGAATTGTCCGTGTCGTCCCGTCACTCGTTCAAAAATCAGTTTTAATGTCTTATATCAGTATGTTGTTTTTAGATTTAGAATATTTATTAAGACAAGAAAGTTTTTGTAAGCTTGGTGGCTTAGCTGCGTTAGTGATAATATGAGAAGTGGAAACACTTACGCGTCGATACTTAGGTTACTTAGACATTATTTATTTTTAAAGTTAACAGGAAACCTCAGGAGCATTTGATTAGTAAGACTTCCTTAGCTTCTGCAGATGTAGGTATAAAATAGCATTTCCAGTTTTACAAAAAGTTTTACGTCATCATGAATTGCAACTCTATATAATAATTATAATAAAAGCAAGACACTGTTTGAAACTTGGTCCACCTTATCTTTTTCGGAGAATTTTCAAATTTCTAGAAAAAATGATTCTCATAAGGAGTTGATTATGCTAACTGAAAGATTAAAGCTAACCATCTTTAGTGGCTAAGAACTCAATTTTTAATTTTAGTTTAAGATCAGCAATCAAATAAATAAAGTACATGAACCAAATAATATTTTGGAACTAGATAATCTTTGGAATTAGTTCTGCATTTATTACTAAGTGTGGGAAGTGTTTTGAAACGGATCATAGATTACAAATTACTGCAATCTGAAACCAACGAATGATGACCGTGCTTATGGTAACACAGAGAGAGGTTCAGTAATTGAGTTACAATACAATTTCTCGGAAGCCATAAACTCAAATAGGGATCCAAAACAACACTAGCATAATCCGTTCAATGTCGTATAATTTTCGTAACACCAACGCCAGCAAAATCGTCACTAGTTTTAAAGACTACAAATCCAGCCGAGTGTTAAATTAAAAACAAAAAACACCTAATAACCATTTCAAAAACTTCGCTAGCTTCTTTGCAATTTAAAATTAAATATGCTAAATCTTGTTTCCGCTTTCGGTATTTATTTGAAAGCATTTTTTCTTTTGAATATACTAAACTTTTTTAGCTGCTTCTACTCATCGCTTGGAGATCTAGAGTGCTTTGATTGATGTTAACCCAACAAAAAAAAAGAATTAATCCCTCAAACTTGTCAATTATGTGTCAATAATTCATTTTAGTTCCTCTACATCGATGTGAAGTTTTAAGCCCGGCTTTACTTATGTGTGATGTTTTCTCCTTAGTGGTCTTGCTTACGAAATAAACAGAAGTGTTTTTGCAAAAACTTTCAAGTCACGATCGTTCGAAGGAGTGTGGTCTCTCTCTATAACTTAATCTAGCAAATAAAAGTATTATAAAAACAGAAAAAAAACATATGAAAACAAAAAACAAAACAACATATGTAATTAAGAAACAAAAACAAAATCGATATTGTAACACATTTGAATATTCATCTATTTCTATTCTATCAGTACAAATTAGATTTCACCGGACTTTCTAGTCGCACCGGCTCCGGTGCTATTAAAGACGACGAAGGCGGTACCGGTGTGATGATGGATTCAAAGGGTTCGACTAATAGCACCGAAGGCAGCATGTGACAGTACGGGATGGCTCGAAGAGCCAAAGGCGACGCTCGTCGGACGCGTGTATCATTCTTACTATTTTAAAACAAAAAACAAAAAACTGAAAATTGAAATGTATTATTCTTGTGTATTAGGAAGACAATTGGCTTCTAACATTTTTAAGTAATTTACAAAATTACAAAAGAACATTTAAATTTTATTCTACAATATTTTTTTAAATTTTAAGAACAAAATGCGATACTTTTTTATGTTTAAAACAAAGAAGAAAATGAAAATAGCTAGAGAAACATTTAAATTTTTAATCTGCGACTAAAACAATAATAATGCACTGTAAACTATCGAGTCAATAAAAAGGAAAGTGCTTATTTTTGTTTTTCTTGCTGTTATTTATATTTATAAAAAGCAAATTGAATAAAAAGTGAAATTTTTAGGAAT
Source organism: Syritta pipiens (assembly GCA_905187475.1). Lineage (NCBI taxonomy): Eukaryota > Metazoa > Arthropoda > Insecta > Diptera > Syrphidae > Syritta > Syritta pipiens. Next base: position 72,105,877 of record LR994571.1, read on the forward strand.
AACATATGTGAATCGGTTAAACGTGTGTTAGAATTTGTTGACCGCCTGATTAGACGGCGGCTTTTAAATTAGATAATGGATTCGTTCCAATCCTGCTAGGCATGAGATTTAAATTTAAATTATTTGGTGCTTCATAATCTAAACACATCTTGAGTGACGAGTTATTTTATTTGCGAAGACATATCAGAATCGATTCATTAGACGTGTGTTTGAAGGTTTGACTTTGTGGAGGAGTTAAGTGGTAGTGGTGGGTTAATTTCACCAGCTTCCGAAATTGGACTTAAGCATTTCGATGAAAATTTTACGAGAAATGTTTTTGCTTCAGAAAGTGGACTTTAGCATTTCGGTGAAATATATTTAACAGGTTATAGAATATCAGATAAGAAATCTTTAATGAAAAGCAATGGTTGTAGAACTAGCTTAATCGATCTTATACAGCGCATGTTAACTGCATTTAAATTTCAAATCTATTAATGGAGAAATAAATACTTAACAAAGGAGTTAAGTTTATGATATAATTACTCTAAAATAAATTCAAAGCAGTTTTTTTTTTGTCCAAGCTCTGTACCAAAAAAAATGTAAAAATTACTCTTTGGCGTTTAAATCTTACTGGCAAAAGCTAGAGTTATGAATGCTGATTTCGGTCGTGAAAGTTGTCGACCGTTTTAAGGACTCACCACTTAACAAAATAATAACCAGTTTACTAAGAGTAGGCAACACACACATTCCATAATGACAATCTTTATAATTTTCCATCTTCAAGATTGTGTTTTAAATTCCATGCACCAAAATATATACAAAACAGAAAAACGAAAAAAATGTACCCCTTTAACCGAGCTTACTTTAGTCTTAACCGATTCACATAAAATTTAATTGTCGATATTAGACAAGTCACAAAAAGAAAAATCGAAATCCTTAGGTTTTTATTGTAATTCTTATTAGTAAATCTTATATTAAGAATGATAATGTGTCAAGTCAAATGTAAATTTGTGAATACTTTTCATCAACTCTGTTTTCCTTTGTAAAAAATTTTACCAACGCTATATAAATGTTGTTTCTTCAAACTTTTTGCTTAAGGCGTTTTTCTTTTTTACCTTCTCAAAAGAAAATTGATAATGAATAATTAAATTCTTTTATTTAAAACAGATGTACTATATTTAAAGTATTGTATTTAAAATGTATTTCAAGTTAAACGTATTTCGACATTTTTTAGTCTTTCTCTCAAAAAGAACAAAAAAAGTAAATTTATAGGAACGTCGTCGATGTAAAGATGCCAAAAATATTTTCTCTTTTTTTATCTCATTTAAATGTGAATAATTTAAAAACAAAAACAAAACGAAAACTATTAACGAAAAATTAATTAATTATTCAGGATGGAGTCCTACACACGAGTGTATCTGAAATGCATAGTTATGTCGAGAAGTCGCCATTCATCATCATCTGAATACGGCGCTTGGAAAACATCCATCCAATCCAAAGATCTTAGAACAGTGCTTGCGCTTAGATAACAACACCAGAGAAATGACATATATAATCTCAAATTAAACTCTCTAGTAGAAGATCCAAAATAATCGACGCTTTAAACAAATTTTAAGTTTTTAACACAGTTGGAAATTAAACACGGTAAATTCAAACGCAAACGGGAAAAGAGAGTTTGAAACTGCAATGCAGTGAATTGTAATGAAGTTAGATATTGAATTCCTAAGTATAAAAACAAAACAATATTTCAATCATTGAAGTGTAAAGAAATTCTTAATAGAAAGTATTTGTACTCTGTGTTGTGAAATAAAATATTAATTAGCCAGAAGAAAAGTTTGTAATTTTAAACTTAACTACACTCGAAACAGACACTCAAATTTTGAAACACATTTTAAATAAATGAACAAAACACAAAAATGGGAATGATAAATAAATACACACACAGAGGGGAGCATGACACACTTTAAACTTTTATTAGAAAAGGATTCTACAAGACTCACTGATTCTAGTGTATAACAATAGTGTCTGTGAAAATATGACGCCAGAGTTTCAATGCATGCTTATGAAACTGATGGCTGCTGAAATACGTCAGTTACTATGAAACTGATTTAATCTTATCAAAAAACATATGAAGCCAATTTTGAGTACGATCATTTCAACGGAAGTAAAAATGGCCCTAAATTGCTATAACGAGTCAAATCTAAAACTGCGCTCTAAACCTAAAAGCAGTCAAAGCAGTGTCACACCGAAACAAGCGATCAAGTCACAAAGCCTTGAATTTTGTAGTTTGCAAATTAAAAAATATGGAATACGTAGTTATCGGAAATAAAGAAATGCTGAGAATCTGAAACCTTATCATACGAATCTCTCAAGTTTCAAATGTTTAGGAATGCAGAAAGAATCTGATTAATGTAAATGTTCAACGAAGGAATCGGAAACTATAAGGAGGGTAAGTTATAAACTTTCTTCTAAATTTTTTAGTATGAGCTTAGGTTATCTCTACAGCTATGCTTAACCCTCATTCAGATTTTATTTTTCACACGAATAAGTTACTGTAGATTTTTTTATGATTTCTTTCCATAAATTATGGGAGTTTATAGTTATTTATAGTTATAAAATAAGTTAATTTTAGTTATAAAATCATTATCATCTTCTTGACCGGGGCAATGCACACAGAAGAGATCTGCAACTCATCAGGAGGTATGCCCAAGCGTAACCAGACGAGCTTTTGGAATTAGTCCAACCATCTCATCCTGGGTCTGCCGAGCGGTCGCCTGCCTAAGGGGATCGCAGGCGCACCTCGGAAGTCGTGATGATGGGGACATTCGTGCCATGTGACCAAACCAGCAAAAATAGCCTCAATTTTGGCTATAGGATTAACTCATCACTTTTTAAATGACAAACGATTTATTAACTGAGTCCAGATTTTTCACATTTTAGGAACACTTTAACTGGATAAAGGTTAATAGTAATCAGACTACTTTACTTGCAAAAAAAGCAAGTAAGGGGATCGCAGGCGCACCTCGGAAGTCGTGATGATGGGGACATTCGTGCCATGTGACCAAACCAGCAAAAATAGCCTCAATTTTGGCTATAGGATTAACTCATCACTTTTTAAATGACAAACGATTTATTAACTGAGTCCAGATTTTTCACATTTTAGGAACACTTTAACTGGATAAAGGTTAATAGTAATCAGACTACTTTACTTGCAAAAAAAGCAAAAACCTAATAGACGAATACAAAACTTCGCTTATTAATATTAACATTGATTGAGGAATACTAATTTGTTGGTATTCCAATAAACATAACATATAAATTATTCTCAATGCAATTTTAATACATATTTCGACTCCACTCCTAATAAAAAATTAGTTTTAAAAAAATGGTTTAAGAAATTTAGAAAGGCTCTGAGCGAAAGCTGAGACATCCGAGTGGACTTTCTAAATTTTTCAGATCAGATTTTTCAAAAATTTCAAAAATGCATTTAGTTTCTTTTCCTTTTTTGGCGAAAATTGTAAAAATAATATTATACAATATATATGCATTTATTTATTTTTAATTTTAATATTAGTATGGGCAAGTTTTTCGTTTCACTTTTTTTTTGTGCGTTGGTTGCGTATGAGCATATGAGCATATGAGAGACATTAAATTCTGAAAGTCAACAGAATGTAATGTCAGAGATGAGAGTTTTTGAATCTGTGAATCTGCACCACAAGAAAATGACAAAATTCGAGGCTATAGTTCATATTATTTTATTAAATAAATAAATAAAAGACAAAGAAAAACTTCTTTGTATACCGTGTTACTTAGGTTTCATGGGATTTACATTTTTCATACTGAGGTCCTTCGAGATCCTTTGGAAAAACTTCCTGAGAGTAGATAATTATGATTTTAATTAGCTCATTCAGTTGAGTTTGATATTGAAGTTGTTTTTTATCTTCTGGCGCTGGCATAAGTGTTGGTCCAAAAGAAACAGCCAAATTGAATGCATCCATCATATTTTCCTCTGCGTATTCTGATAAGCTGAAAAAAAGAGATTAAATAAGTCGTTCAGCTCTACTTTTTGAAGAATCTTAACTTAAAGTTTTGGACCACTTGGTACAGTCATAACTTTTTATATTTATAACAACTTTCCTGAATAATAAAGATTAACACCATTAAAAGACAACTATTTGAATTATAGTAATGAATACATTAAATAAATTAAAGTAAATTACAGTCGAAGCCCTCTAAGCCGAACGCCTTCTAAGTCGAAAATCCCTCTTTTCGCCATATTTTATCATCCCCTTCAATTATCCATACAAAATCCATCCTCTTAGAGGAACGCCCTCTAAGTCGAAAAGCCCTTGAATACATTTTTTCGACTCTTGGTCTATTTTCAATTCCTCTAAGTCGAATTTTTTTTTTGTTTTTGCAAAAAAATAAACACAAAATTTCCTCTCGCAACTTGTATCAAACACGCAACTTGTGTTGCATGCTCTGACTCTTTCTCAAAATAAAGAATGTTCACAGCAAGAATGAGGAAGCATGAGGTTCTCGAAGCACAATCATGTTGGGCGAACACAATTGTCGCCCAGGGCCACATATTCGTCGTTTACACATAACCACAAATGAGCTACAGTGCTCCCTAAAGCATTGCTGGAAGGAATTTACTTTTAGGCATTGTTTACATAAAATGCTTCAACCACGCACTGACAGAAGATCAGTTACTGAACGGCCATTTTATAAACCGGAAGTATTGAACATGGCTGGAATACTTTGTCAAAAATGAAGGCCAGGCTTATTTTATCATTTAAATTTTTTTCAAAATTTAACCTTGTTGATTAAGCTACTTAATATGATCATTCTACTTAATATGTATAAGAAGCAATGCATGAAGCTTTACTAGTCCGGCAGTAGCATGAAGCTCTACTAATCCGGCCCTTAAGTCCGGCAGTTGCTCAATGGAGCACACCAGTCCCGCCCAGAGTCATAAATTTGTCATTCAGTGTAGTCTTTTTAAGCCCAGAATTTCTTTAAATGGTATGCATGAAAAGTAAAGAATTAAAAATACTCGAAAAAGATGTTGGATTCAGCTTTAAAGTAAATTTTCCATTCCTTTCCTACAGCAAGTAAAAAAGTTTATAAAAAAAAACCTTCGACTACTCATTTCCACCGAGTTAAAAGCTGATTTTTCACAATTTTCCTATACTTACTGATTCAAAAAGGAAAATAAATATCGAATGACAATCACAATAGGTTGGGATATATTCTTTAGAAAGCTCCGCATCCCCGTGACAGCCTCATACGTCGACTCCATTTCTGAAAAAAAAAAAATCACCCATGACATCATCATCTCAGCTTATGTACACCAAAGTAACTCACGTATAAGTGAAATGAATTTGTCGAAATATTTGCTTGGAAACAAGGGCTCCTTTAGCTCTCTCAAATACAACTTCAGCACTCCTGCCACGGAGTTCATATCCGAAGCATCAGTAGCCCCGGCTAGTGGATCCTCTCCTCGTTCGAAGCAATCCCGGAAGTTAAGGATCTCCACCTGTGAGCCGGACACCCTAAAGATCCCATGACTCCGAAGACCTAAACGCAAATTTTTATTCATGTCCCAGAGCGTTTCACAGGAGGCTTACCGAATAAATTTATCACTCGGATACAACTGCGCATTATGAGCGGAATTTGTTCGTTTGTGATTTTGAGGTACTCCTCCAGCGATCCACCAAACAGCTTAGGCCGATGCTTGTGAGGGTGTCCTGTGGGAGAGAAGTTCTAGCAGAAGATGTCAAAATGAAGATGTACCCACCTTTAATCTCCAGCTTGGCTCTCTGAGTGGTGTAGTGCTTGAAGGACAGTTGCTTGGCGACTGGTGATAGGTTCGCGAGAATATAGAGCTTTCCATCATCCTTATGCTTGGACGAGGTTGCCTTTATTGGAACAGTTTTCGACTTTACCTCTGCTTTCATTTTTTCGTTATAAGCCACTTCTACCGAGTCTAGAATTTCATGCACCTGCTCCAAGTTCTTACGCAAGTAATCTTCCTTCAGCCTCAGGAGCTGCATCTGCAGCTCGAATTCAAAGTCAAGGATGTTTTGAATATAAGTTTCTTTTTTTCCCTCCCGAAGCACTGAGCTTTTGTTCTCTTCTGTGTTGAAATCAGTATCCTTTTTGCCTTCGGTAGCTTGATGCAGTTTCATGAGATGTTGCTTCTGATCCGTAGTGGCATGCGCCAGAATCGCTTTTGACGCCATTAAACTGAAGGCAATATCCATGCTCTGCAAAGGAGACGTGGCAAACTTATTCCTGGGATGGGAAAATGAAAGGAACTTTTCTTACGTTTATGATGTCCTTCAAATCCCTTAACATGCACTTCTGAATGGTCGCATTTGAGGCTTCGATGTAGTGCTTGTAAATGCTCTTCGTCTTTAGAGTTTCCAGTTTGTTATCATTTGGTTTTAGTTGCTATAAAAAAAGAGAAGGTGCCGTGAAATAACGCCGAGCGAAATAACGCCGAATTTCAAAATTAGTAAAGCTAAAAAACACCGAACTAAAAAATTCGGTGTTATTTCGTTTTCATAAAGTGAAATAACGCCGGATTTTGGAATTCGGCCTTATTTCGCTCGGTTTTTCACGGCACCAAAAGAGAAAAGAGGAAGTTTTGAATTTTGTTATATGGACATTTAAAACTCACCCTTTCAGCCGATGAACCCTTCTTACTTGTTTGAACTTTTTGTTTGTAGCAGTGTCGCTGACCATCTGCGGTACTTAGCTTCGTTCCTGAACTTGAGAATTCATTCTAGAAGGAAATTATTAAACGTACGGGGGTTGAGTTAAAAGAACAAAACTGCTGGAATTTTTCAGCTCAAGAAAGGAGTAGTTTAACTTAATCTTCACCAGTACCTCAGGTCACTTTGAACCTGTATGTTAGGAGATATTTATTTATATATAAAAAGACAGCTTCTGGTTCAAAAAGTAACGGCCGAGAGACGGATGGAGATTAAAAGAACCAAACTGCATAGAATTCCCACACATAAAGTTGCCCGTCAGAAGTTGGAGCAACTCTGCTTTAAAAAAATATTTTGTTTATTTCAAAAACCAGACACTCACCTGAATTACATAATAAGTTCTAATTGTTGTGTAAAAATTTCGCAAAAGTCTTAAAATTTCTTCGTGTGTCTCGTTAACTAACTCGTGATACTAAAACAATAAACTTTTATAAATGGTTTATTTTTAGTCATTTTCAAAAAATCTTTATCACCTTTTTGTAGATTCGCAAAGTGTTTTGAAGTTTGAATATAACACTTGCGTTGTATATCTCCGACAGTGTTGCGTAGTCCAATGAAAGTGATTGAGTTTCAGTGAGTAAAAGATTCCAACAAGCATAAGCACCGTGGAAGGGCAATGGTTTGCTGTTTCTAAGTCGATATAAAATAAGTCATGATTGAAACACTTTTTTAGGTCGAAATTACCTCAGGGAACTGGTCTGGTCCTGATTAGTTGATTGAAAACAATGTAAGATCTTCTCAAAGCCTTTGCTATGATTCAACTCTAATTGTCCACGGTGTCGGAAGAACTCACAGAGGTCGTTTATCAGATCTGAATGAGCGTCTGTTTTGATGTCCAGCAAACAGAGAAGTTCCAGCAATCGCACTCGAATATCTGAATGAAGAAAAAATGGGAAATATTTTGAAAGAATTTTTTTCAAGAAAATCAAAGTGAAATTGCGAACATAAAAGCAGGTGGGTAAGAGGAGAGTCCTTCCAAAAACTTTCTTCAAAAGTTTGGGTTTTCTCACCTCTTACACACCACGTAAATCAGTCTAGATGCATTTTTTTTTTTGCTAAAATGAGATGCTAATAACTTTCCCCCCATACAAAATTCTGACATCTTTATGGGGAAGTTATCAGTCGTGCTCTGATTGAAAATGAAATTCATTCAACCCTATTGACGATATCTATTGGAATAACAGTCAAGGTAGACAAGCACGAATTTGAAGTTGTGCAATCGTTAAACTACCTTGGGTCTGTGTTAGCCGCGTATAATAATATGGAAGAAGGAATGCGCAGGCGGCTTCTTAAAGCCAACAAAACCTACTACAGTCTTGCAAGGCTTTTCAAATCCAGAAACTTTACCATATATATATTCAAAGCTGCTGCTGTACTAAACGCTAGTGTTACCAGTTCTCATATAATATATAAATCCGAGACTTAAATGCTTAGCCAAAGGCGGTCTGACTTCTTAGCGTAAATAAAGATCGGTAGACTCCGCTGGGCTCGGCACCTAGCTCGTATGAGCGAAAAGATCCCTGCTCGGAAGGTGCTTTGCAGTACAATGCAGCGACATTGACCGCGCTTGCGCTGGAAGGATGGCGTAGAACAGACATGCCCAAGTCTGAGGGTGCTTAACTGGAGAGGTGTAGAGGTGCTTGCCGCAGGAGGTCCGGACCGGACACCAGTTGCTGCGCCGCTGATGATGATAATCTCTTTAGCTTCTGAGAGAGATTATGGGTCAACTGCTGAATTTAATTAAAACAGCAGCTCGAGGACTTGTGAAGATGACATCTGGCATCAAAATGGTAACAAAATAAACGGTGTTTTTTAGTTCGATATCGCTGAAAAAATTGGAAGTTAGCTTAATGTGTAGTGGTTTCTTAGAAAACTCGATCTTAGTTTAAATTTTCATTCATACAATCTTCAAGAAAGCCTCTACTAAAGCAAAGCTCTTAAATTTGATTGGTGGATAACCTTTGCATCTTGTGTTGAAGTCAGATATTTGGTTCTATCGAAGAGAAGCAGAAACCTACAAGAAGACTTGAAATATATTTTTAAATGAAGAACGTTTTTAAACTGTAGGAACTTGACTGACCCATGAACTATGCTACAAGAAAAATGATCAAATTTAAGAGAGAATATTCAGCTAAACATTCGGTGCAAAAGGCAAACGTTCGTAAACATTAAAACGATCATGGACGTAGAATAGTTGAAGGCTGTTGCCGTCCATCGAGAGACTATTGTGAAATGATGAACAGTTTTGAAACATTAAAAAAAAACTTAAAAACTGCTAAAATGTACAATGTATTTCATCGATTTCGACGTTATAGCATCCACTACTCACGAAACATAGAACTTAGCCACTATATAATGTAAATGGACTACAAAATTGACAAAGCTTTTCTCGCCAGAATATGAAAACAACGCTTTGTGAACTCTAAGGTTCTATTGATGATTCTAATTGAAACTACTATTACCTTAGAATATTTTTGTTATGGCACACACTTACCTCATGTCGAAGAAAAAAAACACAAAACACAAACAATGAAAGGCGGATTCTCTCCATTAAAAAAAAAGTACTCACTGTTGAATAATATCAGCTTTTTCATAGATCCATGATGCCGCGGACCATTTTCAATTTCACTCTCATTTTGGGCTGCTGCTGCAGAGCTCGGAAACATTTTATTTAATTTTGATGTACTTTAATCTTTTAACGAATTTCTGAAAATCATCACATAAACACAGTAACCTAGATAAGAATAACACGAAATTTAAAATAAACAAAAAAGTAGCCGGACACATTAGAAACAACAACAAACCAAATTCTCTAGCAGAAAACTGCAATGCATTCTTCTTAGTAGTTTTTTATTTATTTTGCTTTTTGGTATTGTTTAACCAATAGTTTCCAAAGAAATTCAATTAATAGTAACCGCGATGAGCACAGTGCACAAATTGAGAAATAAGAAGAAAAAAAAAACATTCAGTTTACTTTGCCTAAATCAAACACGAGTGCTTTACGTGTGTGTAACTCTCTATAAAATGTCTGAAAATAGATTTAAGATATTTTTGAGAAGAAAACTGTGCAAATGAAAACGAAATGTTTATAAATAAGGAGGCAAGCACCCATGAGAAGCAAACTCAGTCTTTGAATGAATAGTTTTGTTTTTTTTTTCTAAGAGTGTAAATAAATAACAAGATTCTGATTGTTCTAGTGGTTGAAACCCATTCAATACTAGAAGGGATTATGTTAATTTACACAGCCGAATGTATTTTTTTGAAGTTATTAGAAAAAGTATTCATTTCCTCTGTATTTGATCTGGAGAAGTGGTCTCACTAGAATTAATAAACATGTCTGTTGCATTTTATATGCGAACATCAGGGGACTTCAATTGAAAAGCAAGCAAAAGCAGTTAATTTTGAATAAACGCTAAATATTTAGCGGAAGAAAATTCTGTCCGAATATTCAATAACTCCTAAATTAAGCAAGTCCCACTTCAATCAAGAAGCGTCATTTAATCTCAATAAGAAACAAAATAAAACTAAGACATTTCAACCAGATGAAGATATTTTGTAGTCTAATTAGAATAAAACGAATTTTATGAACCTCCTAAAAACATAAACAAAACTATGGTCTGGTCACAGAATCTCTGCGGTTAGAAGTACGTGTGTTTCTTAGCCTTACAGTAAGTCTTTTGCTAATCTTAAAAAATATATTTTTCGTCCATATTTTGGATATTACTGCAGATCTTCGCAGAAAAAGCAAGGATCAAAAATGTTTAAGCAAGTGAGTTTTTAAGAACAAATTGTGGCTACGTGTGGAGTTTAGTTCTTAATTCTGAGTTAAAGATTAGTGCTCAGGAGCAGTAGAGCACTTATGAACTACGCGATAGACAAATCTTTTCAGTTACTTTTGCTAGAACAACGTCTCCACAGGATTTTCTTTTTGGCAATAATCATTCAAATGTATTCTATGGCACAATTTGGTCTGTTTACCAGAATCATATATGCTTCTTAAAATGTTTGTATATCGTTGTGTAGCCGCCATTTTCATTTAGAAATTTCACAACAGGACGATGCGAATTTACGTTATTTTGTACAATCTTAACTCCTTTTTCTGACCATATTTCCTTCCCAGCGAACAACAGAAATCGAAACACAAACTGCCAACGTATGAACACGGCCATAAAATGGTGGAACATTTCATTACCCAGCATTACACGAAAAAAAAACCCCACTCTAATTTTAGACCGTATAGTTATTTACGATCTGAACTAAAATGACAACTGAACGTAGCTGCTGTCAACGATTGAGGCGTACATATCCGAAGAAAAGAACTGAATGACAAAAACAAAACTCACAAAACAAATGGTTTTGTTTTCGTGTGAATATCTGCTGCGCAAAGTTTTATAGATTTGGCTAAAAACTAAGAAAAAAATATGGAAGGCTCTTCGCAGTCATCGAATACAGGTACTGAATCGAAAAGAAATCGAAAAATAACATTTCACGGCAACTCTTCAACTAAACGGCTTTGATTTTTTTTCTTAGGAAATTCCTATACCGAAAGGGCAATATACGAAGAGATTATTGCTAATCTAGCCAATTTGGGTAGTTTTGCAGCAGATGAAACGGAATTGCCTTCCAGCCAGAACGATATAGCCGAAAAACCGTACAATATGTGGAGCGAAGCGCAAGATCCCCGGCTTAGCTCGGTTTTGAATGATCACGACTACATTCTTCCTGCCAGACGGCCGCGACTTTCTCTAACTGTGCGCCAAAATCTCATTGAATTCGTTGAGAAAAACTCTTCACCAACGGCGATGGTAAGCTCTTCGAGTGGATCACTGGAGAAATTGGTGGACGTTGCATTGGAAATGCTGAGTAAGGTCACAGACTACGATGCCATGATTGAGGTAATGGAGAAGGCGTGTTTGTCAATGCAAGAGGTGTGTCCCAAAATCGAGCAAGCCCAAGATCAAGTGCTTGAAGATGACTGCAAGAATGAACCGTTTGATAAAGAGCTCTTGCCTGAGCTAAAGGATCTGCTCAATTCGTTGATGGAGAGTGTGGATGACTCTCCAAAAACTGAATCTGACCTGCAAAGCGATGAAAAGCCCCCGCTAGAATTAGTGAACCAACCCGCAACAGTATTAAAAGAGCCTGTAAAGGCCGAAAACCCGCAAGACAGCAAAGAAGTCGAGAAGATGGACATTTCAGATCTTGCAAAGCCACTAGATAACATGGATGTGCCATTGCTGGAGGCTAAGCAGTTGAAAGATGACGTTGACATTGCAGATGAAAAGTCTGCGCCGACAGGAGACCAGGCAACACATCCTAAAAGTGACGAAAGTACGTCCCTCGAAAGCATGCTTGAGGACGTGCAATTGCCAGAAGTCATCAAAGAGCTGCTAGTTTTCGCAGACAAATTGAAAACAGATTGCACAGGCATTTCCAATAAGAACGACTTCAATCTCGACTCTTTCCTGGTGTCAAAACTCAACGAATATAAAAGTATTATTAAGCTTCCGCTGTGTGTGGACTCATCAATGCAGACGGAGAAGGTGATTTCCAAGAAAAAACTTCGGAAAATCAACGCCCAAGATAAGCGATTGCTCCTGGAGTCATCGAACGACAGTGAATCATCAACTTCATCGTTTGTAGATAAGAACATGGGCGAATCAGAAGGAGAGTATGATCCGAGGAAGCCATTCTTTTCAGAATTCTCCACGAACTACAGCAACGGTAAAGATTGTCTGGGTATTACAAAATCCCCAGAGTTCTTCCAATCAGATTCGGACTCCGAGAATGATGGTGGAAAGTCTGACAGTTCTGATTCCGAAGATAGTACGTCGTCTAAGAACGACAAAGATAACTCCGATCAAGTGAGCTCTGGTAGCAGTGCGGATAAGGTAAAGAGCGATGCCGGCGAAAAGCTTGGTGAAGGAAAGGGCACGAATGAGAGCGATAAGGAGAATCGGTCATTCGCCACATCACCGGAGTCGAAGTCGAAACAGGACGACAAAGCCATGGACGAGGGCAGTCAGGAGAAGGAGATTGAGAGGTGAGGCTTTGTGATTCCTTGATCAACTGTTGGTGTTAATGGAATGTTTTTCTTTGTAGGTTGCTGAATTTGAAGGGACTGACTGACCCACAGAAGAACGCCTCACTGACAAACAACACAAAGTCGAATAAGTCATCGAGCAAATTCTCAAAAAAAGATAGTTTGTACGCGGTCATGCAGGAACTCGACAAGAACTCTCTAAGCGACGACAGTGGGAACGAGGTAAGTAGAGGTGCCCAACTTAACAGGCAATCAACCCTTGAAGAGTCTCTGCCTCTGGGCTAAAGCTGCCTGTCATCGTTGACTTTCACGGAAGTCTTGTTTCCAGTCCAAAAGACCAAGCTGTCTTGCATCCGCGATCGCTTGACCGGAAGATTAAGTGACCCCGAAGTACACAAACTCCTTAACTATCTCTAAATTGTAGCTGTAAACGGTCACATTTTGTCCTAGGCGGTAGGGGACTGATTTGTCGACAGCATGTATTTGGTTGTATATATTGAGACCAGCGCGTTTAGCCTGCTTCTTAATCGCGTTGAAAGTTTCCACAATAACCAGCTGCAACGCGCGATGATATCAATATCCTTTCCGTATCCGAGTAGCTGTACCGACTTGTGGAAGATAGTGCTTTCCGTGCTGAAATTGGCCCACCGCACTATTTGCTCCAGCCCGAGATTGAAGAAATCACATGGCAGAGCGTCTCCTTACCGAAATCTAGTGCATGCTCAAATAGCACAGAGTTTCTTGATACGAACTGTATTTCTGAGTGTGGTTCAACACAACCCGATCAGTTTTGCGGGGGTCCCAAAGTCAGTCATTGCGTGCGTTGGCCTGCGTTGCCAGCAGGGATATGCCCCGGTAGTTCTTATAGGAAGTAGGAACGCCGCTTTTGTGGATAGGACAAATACAGCTGAGGGGCTATTTTGTATTGAAGTCTGAAGTCTAATTATTTTATTTTTCAAAACAAACTTGAAACCTTGATGAAGTTTATGTGGAAACATCTTGGTCCAGGATTTTGGAAGGATTTTTCCCGTCTATAGATGCAAGACAAAAATCCAACCAAATTTGAACTCTGTTGGCGGAAGAATAAAATTGAAAATGGTCCATTGTACATGTTTACACTGATTTTAATTGGCTAAGGTTTAGTAATTTGTCTCAACCAATTTGGTGCCGATATCCTCGACGAAAAAAAACAAACAATTTCCACGACCCCACCCCCAGTGAACGACTAACAATCTTTATGGGGTACTTGTGTCACGGAAAGCTTCCACGATTTGCCGTTCGGAACCGGCATTAAGAACATTAAGTCCCTTCCACAGGGGTAAAATTATCATCGCAAACAACACAGTGGAGGTGCAAAAGATAGGCTTTAGCCCCCAACGGGTTGGTACGCCACCCCTTCCCCCCTTCCGGTTTGGTAATGGCTTTGAAGAACTAAGGACCCGGTTAATTGCGTTGGCCACAATTTCCGATTTTCGATGCACTTAACCGAGGAACGTAGTTACAAGAATCCCGCTTAATTGCTATGCAGACGCGATAAAGAAAATCCTGCTTTATTACGTTGAAAACGCAATAAAGATTTTTTTCAATGCATACCACATATGTATGGGTCAAAAAAATAGCCAAATAAACTCTATCATTGTAAAGAAACTGAATAAAATTCAAAGGAAAGAACTCAATTCGTTGACGGACGAATAGGGGGATGTTAGACAAATTCGTTATTTAAGCTGTAAACACGAAACGTTTTTTTCTTTCTTTCATTGTGTGCGTTAAATTATCCGGGAGATTTGTATGCAGCTTTGTGACAAACTTAACGTCATTGAGGGCAATTAACCGGGTAACGCAGCTAAGCGGGTACGCAATTGAACGGGGAAAGTTGTGTATGTATATTCATGTCTTACGGAATTTTCTATTGGTTTTCTTGGTTTTCCGATTAATCAAACGGGGGACGAAATTAAGCGAAGGGCAATTATCCGGGGACTATTGTATGTACATATGAATTGTTCCTTCTTCTTTGCCTTAGTTATTTGTTTGTCTTTAATTTTGCTACTACGTAGTATTGCGAATTTGGCTGGGAGCCAGAATAGTTTTATTCCAATGCATTACGAAAACCTCCAAGTCTCTTTGTTCCTCATCATTCCTAAACCACAAAAACAATACTCAAATACATAAACAATATCATTTACTTTTGATACTTTCTTTAATTTATTACTGTTGAATAACTGTTTAGCGAGAGTACCTGGATTGAAATCCAGCTCGGGAAAAAAAAAAACAACAAACATTTTTAACGGCCCCACCTCTAGCGAATGGACTGTACTTCTGTCACGGAAAGCTTCCGCAATTTGCCATTCGGAACCGTCAATAAACTGTAGGTCCCCTCCATATGTCTGAAGATTATGGCGCACACAACAGAGTGGAGGCGCGAAAAGCTAGGCTCAGGCACTTCGTGGGCTACGCCACTAATAATGATGATGATGATGATGAATAACCTTGAAAGAAACTAAAATCTATTAAAATTAATTTATTTGCAACTTACATCTAGTTGAGTCACTGTTTTGACAGTTTAGCTTTCGGATATTTCTGATGGAAGAATGGCATCATTGCAATCAAATCTGAAAATGATACAAAATTCGAATTGATTTCAGGATCGGTTTTCATTTTCGAATCCGAAAGTAATACAAAATAACCTCATCGGAGGCAAGGAGGCAGATTTGGCCTTCACTGGATGCTAAACGCATAACCTGCATTCTTCGGATGGGCAAACCAGTGATAAGGCGGTTGATAGGCGTCATTATGGGACACTGCATCATCGGCAGACATGCCAGCAGACTGGGAATCCCTGCTGAAGTTTCAAGGATGAGGAGAAGAAGGAAACCATCCTTCACCTCCTATGTTCGTGCAAGGCTCTAGAGTTTCATAAAACAACTTATCTGGGCGAACACTTCCTTGATAGTCTGAGTGATCTGAGCCAAATCAGAATCAACCAGATCCGTAGCTTTGTAGGAAGCTGGCTCCATTAGGTTGCGGAGAAGATTTCCGCTTTGTGATATCACAATGGGCGTAATCTGGCCTAAGTGTGACTGTGGGCTCGCAGCCAGGCGCTCTTACCTAACCTAAAGCCTCCCGGTTTTTCTACAAATGATCTGTTGCATGCTGCCTACCAGAACATTGCCTCCAGCTTTAAAGATCTCCGACCATTCCATCCGAGCTGGTGAGCTAGGGTTTCTGTAGCTGTGCTGCTGTGTTAATTTCTTCAATTCTAAGAGAATGGACAACTTTATCGTCTGCAGGTGGGATTTTTTCATCCACTACCACTCTCTCGTCTTCATGCTCGTTATGCTGCTGCGGGAAATGCTGCCTTAAAACGTCCACTATGTTCTGCAGATTGTTTTCGCCATTTCAAAGAGCCTGAGCGCCATGCTTAAAGTCCACTAAGAGACTTTTTAGATTTCCTATAGAATGCTCCTATTCGATTTTCACCTTGTGTCTCTTCGATGTCTTGAGCCATGTTCAAGTTCAATGATATTTTCCTTCCTACATCAACTATTTGGACCAGTTCTCGTTGTACCAATCGTAGTTTAAATCAAGATAGCATATGCTGACTAAAAAAAAATAAAAATTAGCCTTCTAAGCCATCAATTAATTCTGTTGCCTTCCATACGTCGGCATATCTGCGTGTAAAATAATGTACTAGGCAGACACCGAACGATTTTAAGTTCTCTCCTGCGTCCCCCATCTTCAGAGGCGTCGTTTCTACGCTTCTCTGAATCCATAGCTTGCTCAGAGGAAGAGGAACCTTCTGTCAGAAATATTAAACCTAATTGTGTTTCTTTCTTTTTCCAGGATAGTGAACAAATTCTAACAGAGAAACAATTTTTGGTGAAATGCAATGAGAACCTGAAGCAGCAGTTGCTTGCAAGCGCCAGTAGTGACTCTGAAACCTTCAATAGCGACCCAGATATTGATCTCATAGCAAAAACGAATGCTCCGTCCGATGACGAAGATGACGTTGATAAGTTTCTCGAAACCCTCGCAGATACAGAGGACAATAAAACTGCTGCTGACGACGCACCGCCCAAATCCACATCACCAACATCACCCACTAAACTCGAAGACACCACAAAAGAAATCCTCAACCAGGCCGAAGAGAAGGCAGACAAATCAAAATCATCCACATTAACCGACTCGTTTGGGTTTAAAAAGAAAGAAATCTCGCAAAAATCCTTCGAAACCATTCTATCGAATGAGAAACAGCAGAAAGCAAAACTCCATGACGAACTTATAGACTTAAGCGCCGAGAGCTGTAGCTCAGACATTGAAGATTATCCCACCGAAAGTAAGGAGAAAAGCCAACGGATCAAACCGATGTTACGTCAAGATCAGCTAGAGAGTGAGACCATACACGCACAAAAGAAAGAGGCGGAACGACTGCGCCGTTTGGAGAAGCGTAATAATCATTTAACGAAAATGTTAAAGCTTCATAGTGATAGTGTGAGTGAGAAGGATTTGGTGCTGGACTATGCCACAGCGAACAAGAAATTCATAAAAGTGCATCCAGAAATAGTGAAGCACTTGAAGCCACATCAACGGGATGGTGTGAAGTTTATGTACGACTCTTGTTACGGTTGTGTGGATAGATTGAAGGACACGTCGGGATCGGGTTGTATTCTAGCACATTGCATGGGTCTGGGAAAGACCCTTCAAGTAAGGAGAATTGGATGCAGGCAGAAAGTGAACTTTTATTTAAACTCTATTTTATAGATTATCGCGCTCCTGCACACAGTGACCACGTACAAGGAACTCAAGACGTCAAAGATTTTGGTCCTTTGCCCAAAGAGTACGATCATGAACTGGGCCGATGAAATACAACGGTGGTTAGGACCGCTGGATATAAAGAACCTTCAGATTTTTAATTTTAGTGATACTGCGTAAGTATGATCGCTTTTCACAGACTTTTTTGCCTCGGTGTTCAGAGCGACTGTGGATAAACGTTCCATTCTGTCCCAGTTGTTTCAGGTTGATTTGCAAATACACCAAAGCCTCGTTTGGCGGAATACACACGACGCCGATCGGAAACGAACGCAAATAGAATTAATGCTTCCCATGTATTTTAATTTTATAATTCCCATGTATTGTAATTTTATTTACAACGAAAACAAAAATAAAAAGACGCAGCTTCATAACAACTATAATTTTTTACCGACGTAACTTTAAAACGACGTAATTTCTAAACGAAGCGAATCGAAACGAGGCTTTGGAATAGCTATTTGGAAACTCAAGCGCATCCCCCAAGTTGTCCCCTGTCATAAATTTGTTTCAGGGCAAAAATAAATATGTAAATCAATATTCAAAATTCTAGAATAGTCAGCAAATCCTTACGCAATGTTTTCATCTGACGAACCTGTTTCTCTCTTTTCAGGGATATTTATGAAAAAATCAACGTCCTCCGACAGTGGTCTGTTTGTACAACGAAAGCCGGTTGCCTAATTATGGGCTATGAGGCATTCCGCTCACTCGTGTTCTATCATTCCAACAAAGGTCGTAGTAAGTCGGCTGTTAAAATTGAAGATATCCGAAAAAGTATCAACAAATATCTCTTAAAACCAGGTAAATCATAAAAATATGCACACAGTTTGTGTTGACAAAGAAAAATATCTTCCTAGGTGCTGATTTGGTTGTTTGTGATGAGGGTCACATCATAAAGAATCGCAAGTCGGGTATTAGCCTTGCCGCTGCTGAAATAGTTACTCCAAAACGAATTATCCTAACCGGAACACCGATTCAAAATAATTTAAAAGAATGTAAGTAACACGCCAGTTTAAAAATGTGCCTAAATGATCTGTATCTTTTTTTCTCAGACTATAGCATGGTTAACTTTATTAAGCCATTAATTTTGGGCACTGAAAAAGAGTTCGCTAATCTCTATGCAAATCCCATCAAGAATGGACAACACAAAGATTCTAGTAAACGTGATATTAAGGTCATGAAGCAACGATCGTTCGTGCTGCACAAAAAACTGTCAAAGTTTGTTCAAGTGAGTTGTAAACAGAAACGGTATCCTGTGGTTTGTATTGAATCTTTTATTTACTGATTGAATAGTTTTTGTTAATGTGTGCAAAGTGTGTAAGGTGTGGACGGTTTTCGACACGTTTGAACTGGGGTTATCTACTGATCAACACGGCTGGCAACAATAGAAGCAGCAAGTTTTAATTCGCGGCGCTATTAGGTTTGAGAAAGGTTTGAAATATTGGGTTCTCAGATTACTGGCGTCTCAAGCTGATTCATTTTCACTTATTCATAAGATTGGGTTTTTGCAATTATCCAAGAACTCAGACATGCCAAGGGCTTAAGTTTCACCTCTGTCACAGACGGCTATCAATGTGGATTAGTTGTGTTTTCAGTACCTTAAGCAAGAGAATAACATTAGATACAGTCTTTCGAAATATCAGAAAGGCTATATTAACCATTTAGTTAAATCTTCAACCGAGTCGGAAAATTCCAGCTCAGTAAATGCAAAAATTAGTCAAAACCAAGTGTTTGTTTCTTTGTTTTGTAAACATACTTTTCTTCTCTTCATTTCAATTTCAATTCAATTGTTTTTTCAACAATACACAAATGTATATTTTAATTACAGCGGAAGGAAGCCGAGCTACTCCAGTCTTTCTTGCCACAGAAATTCGAGTACGTGTTATTTATTCCAATGACTGATGTACAGGTAAGACTTAAGTTAATAATATTCAATAAAGTTCATAAATAAAATGTTTTTTTTTATTTTTTAGAATAATCTTTACGAGTATGTATTAGATGCAATTTCAAAGCGTGAGGATTCCAAAGGACGAAGTTTAATTACAGATTACACATGTCTTCGTAAGGTAATTATAAATTTAAGTTAGAACTTGAAAGACATTAGCTATTCTTTGACGTCCTTCCATCTAAACGTTAAAGAGCATCGACTCTTTGAAAGTCAATATGTTTTTATAAAAGTGGTAATTGAAAATTGATTCTTTTTTCACTTTTCCTGTTTATTACTTTTCTCTCGTATCAACTATGTGACTTAGTACTTGGGACCTCGTCATCCTCTGACGCATTTTGAATTGGTTTGAAGAAATTGGGGAGTTTCACTAACCCCTTTGTACCTAAGAGAGATCTATTGTACTCCATGTGTCTAAGATTTGCACGCTGCTCTAAAGAATTTGACAACGTCCCTAGATGGGATGCTCTCGAAGTCGGACCTTGTTACGGCTGATTTTTTGAATGTGAATAGGGCCAGGCCAGGCCAATCGGTTGAAAGCTGTGCTGTGGTCTCCTTGGCCTGGCCACAGTGTCTGCAAAATTCTGTGCTAATGAGACCTATTTTGTGAAAATGTACCATGTCCTGTAAATGCCTTACAGGGAACTCTCAGGTCAGTTTTGCTGAATTTTAGACATTCTTTGGTTTCTTGGTAGGTTATAGTTCAGATTCATGAATTTCCTAGAGCGTTTAATATGATATGGTTTCTCCAGAGCTAGTTCCCTTATTTGATCGTCTACGTATGGAGGTGTTGGCTTATGCCTGACATATTTTACCAACCCATACATTTGTGTATACAATAATTCATTGGTTTTTCAAACTTATTATTATAAAAGTCGTTTGCTTAGTTCTTGAATCACAAGTCTACATTTTTAATTGTAATTTGTAGCTTGATAGAGTAGACCACAACTGTTATTCCACATAAAGAATTGACAAATGAATGACACATGAATTATTTGTATCGTCTTAGACCATTTATCCTATCTTATAAATAAATTCTACTCATTTAAGTTCTTTACTTAAGAAACGATTTGTTAATTTCAGATCTGGACTCATCCAAAAGTTTTGGAAGACGCTTGGAAAAATGCAATAACTGTAAGTACATCAAGACACGAGTTTTTGTTGTTGCTTTGAAACTAATTTTTAGAAATGTTCACGTTGTTTTTTTTTTTGTTTTTTTTTTTTTGGCTTATGCTGAGTTATAATGGTTTAGTTAAATGACTTTCATGGCAAGCGTGCGTTACACTTTGTCACCAAAATTTGATAGCGTTTTTTTTTTTTTGTAGAATGGTAAAAACAAGGATTTTTTTACTATGAAAAGGGATAGTCTATCTCGCTTCATTTAAGAAGTAGGGGCAAATCTATACGGCAACATATACCATTTTTTTTATTTGTATGTAGTTCTGGTGTAGACTGCCAGGCAGGCACCTGCGTACATAAGAATTTGGGTTTCAAATGTTTAAACTTAATCTTTGAGCGGGTGAATGTCGAAAAAAATATAAAAAAAGTAGTTCTCAATTTTCTTAAACACAAAAACAGAAGACGTGAAATCGATCAGTTTTTTGTGTTCGACTTAGAATTGATAAAAGCATGGACTACAAAAAAACAACTAAGCACTGTATCTCACAATTTTGAAAAAAATTGCACTCACTAGTCACCTTGGATATTTTAACTGACAAAACTTGTCAATTAGCTGTAAGTTGACTTTATAACCTTAATCCTTAGTCCTTATTGACTGGTGTGTCTTTTTAGTTCTTTGTAAGTCTTCTATAATTTTTAGTCATTTAATCAGTCACATTCTTTTGATTGCAGTCATATAACTTACAGTCTATTGACTATGAAGCTAAGTTGACTTTTTAGTCAGAATGCCCAAGGTGATTTGTGACTGTTGTTTCTCATTTAAAGTCATGTCGGAAATGTCATGTCAGAAGATATACCAAACAAGTCTTTTTGGTGAATTTACTGCAGTCTTCAAACTGCATTGAACTGAAACTTCCCAACACTGCTTAGTTCACTGCTAAATCGCTGGCGTTATTCTCCCTTGTAGCCACCCCTATAAAAACGTATTTTATACTTAGCTGTCAAGGTACAGCACAAGTAAAGCATTCTGTATGCCGATCTTTTGAGTTGCTACTTCACGCCGATCCGGTGAAATACGTTGGGTGTATACTTTCCATGATCCCACGAGTGTTGCTTTTTCTATGCTTCAACTGATTTACAGAATGTCTAATTTATTTTTCTATAAATTTACACCTTTTTTTACAAATTAAAAACATGAATATGAATGTCTTCAAAAGCTAGACCATCTCTGGACATGAATAACATGTAACTTATATTTATTAAATTAAATTTAATTTGCAATTTATTTCTAAAGCTTCTTTCTGACTTAAAAATATATAAATCAAAATAAATCTTCACTGCACAGAAACTTACACATAACTTAAAAAATTTAACGTTAAGGCAAAGAACAAAAAGGAACCACGCAAATCGAATAGTCTCGGTCATGGTTCCGACGATGATCAACCGGACGATATATACGATAGTCAAACCGGAGTTATATCGGTACAAAGAGACTGGTGGCGAAGTCTAGTAACAGAGACTGATCTTGAATCAATACTCCCGAGTAACAAACTGAAGACAATGTTTGAGATTATTCGAATGTCCGAGGAGAACGGCGAAAAATGGTATACTTTGTATTCGAGAATTTTTATAATATTGAAAAAAAGTTTAATTTTCTCAGCGTTCGTTGCTGTATTGAATGTGGTGGAGTACTTCTTCAATAAAATCAATGATGGGCAAAGAAATTATTTTCTTATTAAAGGCCGTACGTTTCTTTATCTTTCCCTATTTATGATTATTGCTCAGTTTGTAATTTATCACCAGAAAAAACTACGGTACGTTGGGTAAATGGAGAAGACTACTATAGGTTGGATGGCAAGACGAACAAGACCTTAAGACACGAGATGGTCAAACGGTTTAATGATCCAAAGAATAAGCGCGCAAGGTAGAGCATTCATTTCAAAAAAAATAAATACATCGACTTGTGTCTATCCATTCGTTTGTAGGGTCTTCCTCATCTCAGCGAGAGCTGGTGGGCAGGGCATCAATTTGATCGGCGCAAATCGTGTCATCATCTTGGATACCTCGTGGAACCCAGCAAACGACCAGCAGAACATCTTCCGAATATTTCGGTTGGGTCAGAAAAAGAACTGCTACGTCTATCGGCTGATTGCAATGGTATGAGCTCCTCTCGGTCTCTAAGCATCGTCTTTATGAGTGTCCTTTTCAGGGTACCATGGAGGAGAAGGTTTACTCAAGATCGGTCACCAAACAGGCGATGAGCTTCAGAGTTGTGGACGAACAGCAAATCGACCGACACTACAGCATGGCAGAACTTGCTGAGCTCTACACGTAAACAGCATTTTGTGTGAATTGAACAAACTTCAATGTTTTGCTTTCTTTTTAGGCTGACGAAACCAATTTACAGCGAGCGGCCGGTGCCGGTGTTCCCACAGGATCAAATCCTAGCAAATTTGTTGCTCAACTTTCCAGATCTGGTCTACAAGTATCACGAACACGACAGTCTATTGGAGAACAAAGTGGAGCAGGAATTAAGTGAACAAGAGAAGGCCGACGCTTGGGTTGCCTACGAACGAGATTTGCAAATGAACTCAGGTAGGAATTCGACTTATTTCCAGTAGCTCGACGGCTAAATAAACGAATGAAATAATTAATAACCTGCTTCTAGAACCCCGCGAGGTCGTGGAAGGCTACCACGGACCAACAGTGTTCAACCCTGCCAGTTACATGTATAGCATGGGTGCTTTCGAGGTAAGTTTTTGAACATCTCTCCTCCACAATCACTTCACCCACACCCGGTTCCTCTTAGCCCAAAGGTTACCCACCAGCTGGTAGTGAAATGGACTTCATGGCGAGAAACGCTCTTGGAACATCACTTCTGCCGAATTATCTTGTCAACAGTAACTCATACCTGGATATTCTCAACATGTACAAAAAGTTCTCGTCGACAATTCTGAACGAGAAGACGAACAGGAATCCGCGGTTCAACTCATCAAATTACGCGATGTCGCTGGGCATGCTCAACAACGCCGCCATGTGCGGCTTGCCAACCGGCGACAGTCATTTAACCACCGTACCCAACCCCTTCTATCCGCTGCACACGTTAGCAAATGCTGGTAAGAATCCCTTCGCAAGCAACCCCCTGCGATCCAACCCGATGATGCCCACGCCGGGTCTGCCGAACACAAGTCAACCTGGGCCCGATCGGTATGACCGAGGCTCAGGCTTGATGTCGCCGGAGGAGATCGCCTCGACGCTGTGCAACTATCCCGCGCCGCTGCCGCCGTTCGCGAAGGATTTGTCCACCAGGTCTCTGCAGCCCAAAAGCCTCCTTCAAAACTCTCCTGTCCTCCCTCCCTCTTCCTCCTCGCCCATCCTGCACTCGCCCACGCGGCAGCGATCACAGAATATGTTCAACCCAATGAAAGATCCAATGGGACGGAAGCCACGCACGAAGCCACCGAACAAATCGCCCCTGCTCCATAATCTTCCAGGTTCGGAATCTGCCACAGCCAAAGTTAAGAACTCCGAGTCCCTGCTGCGGTCATCGAGTCCTGGGCAAGGCATGAGCAGCATACAGGACCCGGCCATGAAAATATACGACCTCACAGGACCCGGTACGTTGCCACCAGTCCCGCCGGGCAACATGGGCATCGTGTACCCAAAGCATATGCCAACAGCCCTGTCGCCCGCGTTAACTGATAGCAACGATGGATCATCACATCTACTAAAGTCCAGTGGGAGCATGCAGATAATCCCAACCCACTCGCAACTCACAGAAAGTGTGCGAAAAAAATTCGATAACATCTCCCCGAACATATCGCTTACTGCGGTCCGAACGATGCCGAAGCCCATGCAGTCGGAGCCATTGCAACCCGCATCGAGTTCAGGTCACATGGAGATCACCAGGAAACGAAGGAATTCGCTAAGTAATTCCGGCCCTCCCGGCAGTGAGAGAGAGCAAATGTTCTCGTCCGGAAACAATCGAATCGGGAGCACTCCCAGTGCAATAGAGCAGCCAAGCAGCCAAGCTATCCACCAAAAGTCTCAAAGTTGTAAAATTGAATGCTGCTTTTCTCGGAATAGAAAGAAATTCGTTTAAGTAGTTCAAGTAAAATTCATCCTCTCTAAGTAAACTCAGATTTTCTCTTTTCGTTTTCTTCCGGTTTAATAAAAGTAGTAGAAAATGCAAAGAATCACGTTAATTAAAAATTTTGTTTTTCTGGGAAAAGGGGGTTTGCATGAACTTGAGTGGATGGTTTTCATTTCTATCAGATTTTAATGGCCTGTGATGATATTGGGACTTGGCTGTGCAGTTGGGGTTACACTCGATCATTCTATGACATATATTAGATTCAAACTAAAAGCATTTTTTCTAGTAGCGCTCCTAATCGCCTCCATACATCTGCTCGGTACAAATACCCTATGCAAACGGAACGACGCGTTAAAAAGAATCCGGTGAGGTTGAGAGTCTCTTTAGACATTCTTGGAAAATACCCCAAGCTTAGTACGTATATCAAACTGCCTTTATATAAGAGCGCTTAAACCTATAAGGGCATACGAAATACAATTCTGGGGTTGCACCAAAGCAAAAAATCACAAAATTCCAAAAAAAAGTAATAACAGCAATCATGAGTGCTTCCTCGTATAATAGATATAATGACTTACGTAGAGACCTAGTGATCGTAACCGTAGACCTATACTCCAAATACTGGACGCGAGAAACCTTATGCGCCAGAATAAAACCATTTGATTTAGAGCAATAAGCACGCAACCGCATTCAATTATGGTAGGTATTATGCTTCTTTGTGCGGCGCTACCGTCCGGGTGGACCTGGGCCTCTTTTAGCAACCTCCTCCATTCAGCTGCTTCCAGTGATGCACACCAAGTTGATTCAGGTCCTACTCTACCTGTGTACGCCACCTTAGACGCGAGCGTCCTCTGCTGCGTTGTCCCATAGATTCGGAGTCGTAGATTCGTCGGGAAGGAGCTATGCTGTCCATTCACTCTACATGGCCTAACCACCGCAGGCGTTGGATACGCAGACGCCTGACCAGACGCATGCCGCCGTACAGTTCGTGATGGAACCTTCTCCTCCAGTAACCATCAATGCAAACAGGACCAAAGATCGTACGCAGAACTTTTCTCTCAAAAAGACCAAGGGCTTCTTCATCCGCTTTTGACAGAGTCCATGTCTCCGCGCCATAGAGCAAGACTGGGATGACCAGGGTATTATATAAAGCCATCCTGGTTGTTATTACTCAATTGCCTCGTAAGCCTAAAGAAACAGCGATTGGCAAGAGCTATTCTGCGTTTGATCTCGGTACTGATGCCATTCGGACTTGTTACCGCGGAGCCGAGGTAAACGAAGTCCTTGACCACCTCAAAGATTTTGCTGCCTATTGTGACGCTCTGTCCAAGTCGTCGAAATTGTGCGTTATATTCTATTATAGTATCTACATAACCTCAAAGTAATAATGGGCCAAGCAAGAATCTGGCCTTTGTTGACTTTTCAATTTTTTTGTTTTTATGTTGATGAACTTTTATGATTTTTGTTTTTTTAGTAAGTAAAAGCTTTCAAACTGCATTTAGCATTACTCTGCTTAAGTTAAGGGTCTTAATCTTATTCTTTATAACAATTTTTATTCTGCATTATAATAGATGTCAATAAATAAGTATGAATGAAAAAAACTGCTTAAGGGGGTTGAGCAAAACAATGAATTGAAGAATTTTTTTTCATCCTCAAAAAAGTGAATTTTCATGCACCCTGAATAGTATGCTCTTGGTCTTCCTCTGCTATTCTTAAACACCTTAAAACTTTACTTTGACTCATTGGACAGCGCTCTGACTAGATTTCCGTGAACCACTTGTTGTGCGAGGTATATGTATGTAGAAGGGACCCACTGTTTATAGCCGATTCCGACCGCGAATTACGAAAGTTTTTCATGACAGAATTACTCCAAGAGGATTATAAATCGTTTGCTGGAAGTGGGGCTGTAAAATTTGTTGATAGTGTTTTCCCTCGGGTTGGATGCGACACTGCATATGCTCGCTTAGCAGTCCGACGCACTAACCACCAGCCCACAGCGCATTTAAAAATTAATACTTTTATTTTAATCATATTTTAAACCGTTCGGGTCCCATGAATCCCACGACTATATAAGCGATCACTATATTCACATCAGCTAAGGGTTAAGAACGTGAAAATCGTCATTGTCGTTCAGGGGCTTACGTGCATTCATTTATAGGTTAAACAATTCTTAATCTTTCTTCACTTAGAAAAAAGATGTCAATACTATAGTCGCCCAAACCTAACCCAAATCAAAGGAAAAGGTTTTCTATTTAAAAGACGTATTCATTATTTTTGATAATATTTTTGCAAATTGCTGCTACTTCTAGCAGGTAAATATGAGATTGAGACGCGATTTGTTTATTTATTTATTGTATTTGCTTGCTCTCAGGTATTCAGATTGCTATTGTTTCTACGAATTCTTCTAGGATTTATATCTTTTTTAATGCATGTTTAAGGATTTTCAAAGATCATAATAAAAAAAATTCAATATTTTTTTGTGCACGGATTGAACAATATTATATTGCAGTATTTGTAAGACATCTTACACAAAAAAATGCAGCAACATAATCACCCAGATAATAAACACATTGCATTTTTGATTCAAGAAAATTGTCAGTAAAACTATACATACGTGCTTACCCTATTAATGGTATGTTTACACGAGTTGTTTGTTGTAAATTTCTTCTTCTGTGATGATGATGTTAAAAACAGCTCATGAATTGAATTTTGGATTAAACTGTGAACGATAGACACACAAGAATATAAAGGCAAATTCAAGTGATATGTATGTATATCGCCTCTGATTGTAACCAAATATGGAGAAATCTGTTTCATTTGCATTATCTCTGTCTGCACTACAACGCTTTAGATGATAATCTCGAACTCTTAGCACGAGCTTAGTACAAATATAATTTTAGATGTAGTTGCTTATGTAACAATAAGCAAAATTTGGCTTGGTAAAAATTAAGTCCTTGATACCATGTACGCAATTATTCTTAACAAGCTAGAGTTTGCATTTTTTTTAACATCAAGAAAATTAAAATTACTCCTTGGTAACTTTTGTCTGTGGCCATAAATTTACCAAATTTTTTTTGCAAGCCTTGTCAAATATTTCTCTTTTAAAATTTTTCTAAATAATAAAATAATTCATCCCTGTACCATAATCACCCGCTGAAACTACCTTTTAGGCCACCGTCACATTCATGCCCCGAAAAACGACTACCACGATTCGATAATCGTCAACTTTCTCAACTTACAGCACCGCCATCTGCCGACCAATAACTTCTAGCGGAAGTCAAAGTGTATATTTTAACGATAAATTTTCGGTAAGTGGAGAAGAACAAGTTTGCAGTGTCTTTTTAGTTACGACAGCGATTCAGATTGCATGTGAGTATAGTGCGTGTTGAAAATTTTTATATCAATCCTGTGAAATTAACACAAAATCATGTTATTTATAACGTCTAAATGAAAAAAATATCAAACTTCTCCATCTCCACCTCCGGTCAAATGAGAAAAATGTGTTTTGACAGCGATCAATAACTTGCAAACCCCGAAAAAAAAGCACCATACAACTTGACCAGCGACAGAAAACCGAAGAAAAAAATAATGATTCTCCAAAACTCATTTTGCCGATAATGGTGATAATAGTGTACATACTGACAAGGACAGTTGTGATTTTGCCTATTTCTCCAAATTGTGTTGAATTTTTTTTTGAAAAATATTTGTGAATAATCTCGCTCTGCTGGGTATTTAAATACATTTTTTTTTTTCGATTTAAGATTTTTTTTAGCTTTTTGAAAACGAGGAAAAATTCTTTTTGAGCTTTTTTTTTTTGTTCTTAATGTTTATCTTTTTTTTTGTGTACAAGTGTTAGTCCTGTGAAAGCAAAAAAAAATATTTTCCTGAGTCTCCACCAGCGCTCAGCTGGTAGCAAATTTCATTGGGTTCCTCTGAAGAGATTGCGACTTTTTTTTCCATCCATTCGTAGAGAGGAGATTGAAGAAAACATCGCTGCTGACGCTTTGAATTGAATACGTTGATGACTCGGCTGAACTTTTTTTCATTTTTTTTTTTGTTGCTTTTGATTAAAATTGTGAACGCAATCAAAAGGTGGTGGTGGTGTGGTGATCAATATTTGGAGAACGCCCAACGACAAGAAGAAAGGAATTTCTTCGGCAAAGGCATGCCGGTGTCGCTTAGCTGAGGCAAATCATAACCCTTAAAAAAAAATTTCCTGAGATTGATCTCTCGCTCTCGCTCTCTTCGTCCGACCGGAGGAGGAGGTATTAAATATCGCTCGGGGTTCTTGGTATACGAGTTTGCATTTCAACTGCTGCCACTAAAAAGATTGTGTATACTACACCGTGTGTTTGAATATTCCTTTTTCTTAATTTTTTTTTTTTTTCCTTTCAACTTTGTCCGTCCGCCATGGACGACCAACGCGACAACGTGTAGCCACTTTGGAGAGATCAACGTGTAAAGTTCTTTCTCTTTTGACGGCAGTGGTAATGCAGAAGAAATTTTGATTGCCCCAATCAAGGACGGTGCGGGGAATGACGTCATTCACCAATACCCTTGAGAAAGTCTGCTATGTGGAGGGAGGGTTGAGGTTCTTTACATGAGGCAAGGTCGAAAGCCTGTGAATATACTTTTTTTTCTCCGTTTTTTTTTTTCTGTGAGAGACTTGGTGTAAACATCTTGGCCGGTTCTGGGTGGTTGGTTGGTGGCAGCAGCAGCGTACCTTCGCTTGCGTATACACACGCACGCACGCACACAAGGGAAAGATCTTTTCGTTGTAACTAAACACGAGTTCTACAGAATCCTGTGTTGTCTACCTGGGAAGAGAGTAATCTGTTTGTATAATTGATGCGGAAATCATTCCTGGATGTATACCTATTTTCCCTTGAATCTGTGACCTGTGAGACCATGACGGTCGGTCGTCATATTTTTATTAATGGTGGTGAATTTTCCAAGAAAACTCAACGACTTGAGAAGGAATTAGTCGGAGGTTTTATGAATTTGCCTGTGCCTGCATACACTTCTGCTTGCTAAAACTCCTTAGGTAGCTGAATTCGTTGAATCCTTTTGTGTCAGGATTTTTCGCCATCAAGGCCCTCTACAGTTTTTTTCATCAGTTAGACGCGCGTGGTGGTTGAGTTAGGTTGCCCAGCTCCTTCTAGTTGTTTGAGTGAAACGTTCGTAATCCTGCATTTGATCTACTTTGAGACAAGCGCGCAGTTGTGGGACTCTTCTTTTTCAACTTTTATAAAATGTGAGTATTGATTTGTCCCCCTTTAGCAGTCACGTTTACTGACGGTTCAATCATGAACGATATTACAAATGCGGTGAACAGTGACCCCGATGTCATTTTCTTTTGTTGTGGTGATTCTTTTTTTGTGTAAAGAGGAGTTTGTAAAGTGAATCTTAAGTTTTGTGAATATTTTTGAAATGAATCCCGGTTGATAGGTGTTTGTTGCTGGCAAGTTTTTGGGGTGGTTGGTCTCGGAAATCATATCCACAAGACACGTTCCTCTAACTTGATAAGCGGAGTAGGTCGTTTGCTGTTCTGGAGCTGAAAAATCATTTGGTAACCAAACACTAGCGACTCAAGTAATGCTTTTATCAGCACCGTTCAGTGTTTTCCAATGCATGAATTTGACTCCCTTAAGTCAGCAATTAAAAACCAACTTCTGTTTGCTCGGAAAGTACAAAGCACATTTTTTTTTAACTGAAGCTATACCATAGCGTAGAAAAAATCTTGGTCCGTGATTACATAAAAATATTACTTTATTTCTGGTAAAATATTTATAAATATCTATTTTCTTTAGTGATCATATCAAAATATTACATCAAATTTTGATCGCTGAAGCTCATGAGTTTCTCGAGTAAATGCTATTGAACCCGCGTTTCACACATGTGAAAGAGTTGTTGTTTGTTGATACAACAGTGGCTGTTGAAATGTGGCCCTACGCCATTTCGATGATGATTCTTACTCTTTGCTATCTATGAATTTGGTATCTATGAATATTGTGTTTTCCTTTCCTAGTTATAGTTTTAGTTCGTTAGTTTTGCCGCACTTATTTGCTTAAGTAAACAAACAACTGGGTCTAACAGATAGCTACTAGGTTTATTCTCAAACGCAACGTGGCCGAATTTAGACTTTTTTTCTTTTACAAATTGTTCGTTTTCATAACTTGCTACGAAAGGCAGAAATGCAATACTCGTGTATAAAATTTCAGACGGTTCACTCTTTTGTCCATTAAAACCTTATCTCTATTTTAATAATGGAGTATGTTTCTTGTATTTATTGTTTTTGTTTTCATATTTTTATATTTTTTGTATTCAAAGAATTTTCTTGGAGATAAGCAAACTCGTTGTCCGTAGCTTTTTTCATAAAAAGAGAGATCTTGTGTCGTCCAATAACTTATAACATATCTTCGAATAAACGTGGATAAGGTAACTAAATATTTTGTTACTTATAACTTCTCCATTTGATGGAATGAAAAAAAAATATTGTCGAGGTTAGGAGTAATTGTTATTTATTAGCTACTTCCCCAGACATGAAATATTCCATCTTTTACATTCAAGTCTTTCTTTACATGGTCTCTAACCTATTCATAACTAGCTCAGTTTGTATTATTTAGTAAATTGAAAGATGCAAGTTCTTTTTTTTTTTTAACATCGTTTTTTTATTAATTTCTACCTTTGTTACAATGATTAATTTGTAATACAGAATAGGGAAAGATAAAATACAAGAGAGGACCAATGTCCTTTATTGTTATTGGTATTACTTTAAGTGGCACAGACGGGTTTTATTTCACCCGAGGCGTTGGGGGTTTTGTTCACTCCGAGCGCCTCTTTTCCCTTGTTGTTGTCGCCAAAGTATTATACATTTAAACTATTTGCTTACTTAAACTATACAAATATGTTAACCAACTCTTTATCAAATTTTCAACCCAGGAAACTGATAGAACTTTTAGTACAAAACTTTTATCTTCCAGAGAAAATATTCTGTCTTTGTAATGATACTCGTCTAAATTTGGTTAACACTGTAGACACTCCTCGGAATGTGTCCCATTTCATGCAAAAATATGATAACCAGTAAATTCGATCGATGTCAACATCTGCCGCCTAGCGTAACAATTATTGATTTTCCTTTTGTTGAATCTTTTTTAAATATTCTCTCAATCCTTTGCACTGAATTCTCTAAATGCTCTCTCCCAGAAGAACAATTTCAAGGTTTGATTGTTACAATTAGTCCGTGTCGTTTCCCATGAGAGCTGGAACATGTCCGTGACGCGTAAACATGTAAGCAAGTTCATTTCAACACCCTTTTGGCTTGGCTTCACAAAAAACGCACATTGTCTGTCATTGTAAAATGGAAATCATTATAGTTGAGTTATAGGGATTTTGATCCGAAAACGGCAAGCTTTGTTGAAAAAACAGAGTTGGAAGATAATTTTTCCAATTCGTATATCGAAAGTAGGCGATAGGTAGTCAGATACCGAAGAGTATCGTTTGTTCCTTTGGAACGAAACCTTGAAAAAAGAAATCAGCAGTTCGTTGCCGTCTATTCAGTGGTGCTAAGTCACTTTACTGTCTGAGTTTGAACTCGCTTGATGTCACAAGTTTCGTTGGTCAGTATATGTCTCCTGTTGTAGATCAACGTGACATCAAACAGCTTTAGCTTGACCATGCTTCTGATAAAAATCATCAACACAAGTACACTTGTCCTGCATCCACACTTTCGTCGATTGTGATAAACATCATCCCTAAAAAAGGGTACCCAGTTGTTATTACCTCCACCAAGCCTTTACAAAAATGGTATCAAAAATTCCTCTTGGAGACAAGACTCAATGGAGCCTGCTCAGAGGCTCCATTGAGTTTTCCAAAAACAAAAAAATCGCATATCGTGATGATTCTATTTTCGGTTGTTGCATGCTCGGTTACCATCTCTAGTTACACCAGACACGCACAGTGGTGTGACATTGGTGTGGCGCCTCTGTTATCGTTTCAATGTTAGCCACTCCAATTTATCTGTCGCATTACAAGCGGAGTTGTCGTCGTTGGAGTCGTCGAAAGTTTCGTGTTGCTGATGATAATCACTGTCGCAAGTGATAATTTCTCGGCAGCTGTTCGTTTCACTTTTGCCTACGCACGTAAAATCACCCGATCATACGATTACACGAATGTCTACGATTTGGCTGGATTTGGCAAAATCATTGGGGGAGCATGTTTATGTTGTGTTGCCTGTATAAGGATGCTAGAGGAAGATGAAGTTATTTTTATTTTATTCAGACGTTAATTTAATTTGTTTTTTGGTTTTCACACACACTTTTCATTTTATCTATTAGTTATGATGGAAGAACAATAATTTTATCTTAAATAGTCGTATTTTTTTCTTTTGTTTTATTCTTTTTAAAGAGTGATTATACACCGAGAAACAAAGATGGCAGAAATGGACGAACATCACTTCGAGACTGGAGATTCCGGTGCCTCTCAGACATATCCTATGCAGTGTTCTGCTCTTCGCAAAAACGGATTTGTTATGCTTAAGGGACGTCCTTGCAAAATCGTCGAAATGTCAACTTCAAAAACCGGTAAACACGGACACGCAAAAGTCCATTTAGTCGGAATCGATATTTTTTCAAATAAGAAGTAAGTAATGAAGACACGACCGCAAAAGAGATTACTAAACCAAACTAACCAATAATTTACTTGTAGATACGAAGATATTTGCCCCTCAACGCATAACATGGATGTTCCTCATGTAAAAAGAGAAGATTATCAACTCACCGATATTAGCGATGATGGTTTTCTAACCTTGATGTCCGACAATGGAGAAATCAGGGAGGACCTTAAAGTCCCAGAAGGCGATTTGGGCAATAGTTTACGCTCAGACTTTGAAGCAGGCAAAGACCTTCTGGTAAGTTTATCGTAACATGGTTTTAATCATTTCACATATTTTTCATTGGTTTTTTTTTTTTTTGTTACTTTTTCAGTGTACGGTTCTCAAGTCCTGCAATGAGGAATGTGTCATTGCAATTAAAACCAATACAGCCCTTGACAAATAAAACCAATTATAAAGAAAAGAAAATCTGGCATTATCCCGTTGCTTAATAAACCTTTTATATATATATATATCTATATATACTTCTTTATATATGTACGTATATATATATATAACAGACATAAGGTAGCGTTTAGTGATAAAAAGGTGAAAACAATAAATTTTTGCCAATAAAATATTTTTTACTTTAACTAATTTGTATCTTTTTTTATTAATGAGAAGAAAAAAACATTGTGAAAATGTTAAGAGAAAAACAAACAAAACTAAGAGAAAAAAAAACAAACTTTCAAAATAATTAAAAACAAAAAAGAAAGATAAACAAATTTTTTTGAGTAGCTGTCATGAACCTTGTTGCATACAAAAACAAATACACCTACAATTTAATCCTTATGCCTGTTGTGAATATAAAACTTAATCCCATAAATAAATAATAATCCCGTGAATATGAAATTATCTTCAAATTTTAAAGTTGACCATTTCGTTTTTCAAGAACAAACATACACACGAGAGAGGGAGACGAGTGAACTGAACGAGCTTTGCTTTTGTGTCTTTAATCTGGGGGTTTAGTTTAGTTTATTTTTTTCTTCGTGACTCAAAGGGCTCTTTATACAGCTTTAGTCTGAGTCTGTCTTTTTTGTTCCAATGCACCTAAATCTATTTCTATTTACATTTCGGGCCTCTTGGGTACACTAAAGTTTTAGCATAAGCAGCGTGCTTAGCGATTGTATTTAGATATGCAATGAATTTGCTGCGCTGGTAGATGTTCAAACTGGTCATTGCCTCTTTCTAATGTGAATATAGAAAATTAAAGAACACAAGTTGGGAGACCTTCGGTTCAAAAGTAATAAAAAGGTTACGTACTTAAATATCAAAATAAGCTGGTTAATATCTCATCATTCGCAGGAAACTCCGTTAACCCACAATTGGCCTACTATTGGCCTATGCGAGCTACGAGCCTCCCGACATCTACCTGTGCTTGCGCTTCTAAAATGCGGCCTATTAAATTGTCGTTATCTTGAACACCAATGCTTTGTCCACGTAACATTTGAGTACAGACAGGGAAAAGTGCGGCCTTATTATGCATAAAAAGGAAGATAACTCTCAAGCTCAGTCAAAGTTTATGGACTGATAATTGGATGCTAGTCTTCGCTTTTCTTAGTCAAATTCCAGAACAAGGTTCTCGACATCCTGGGGCGGCTGTATTTTAACGATTTAGACGGTGCCACCCAAACTCACAAACAGTTCAATCCCTCACATTAAGTTGTTTTTTGTTGTTATATAAAGGTAGAGACGGAACGCCGATCACATAGACTTGCGTTGGTCCATAGTGTACGGTTTGATGAACTAGCTTTCCAACGTCGTAAATCTATTTTTGGCTATCGCAGGACAGGTGCCAGACATACTCCAGTGTCTCGCCAGACGACGAATCCCTGCAGTTCCTGCAGGTGCCCAATAGGGTCAGATCTAGCCATAGAGCGTGGTAGTTCAGTAAGTATAATACTAACCGACGTTCCACTTAACACCAGCCTTTGGCGTCGAATTCACTGAAAGAACGTTTATTTAGAATCGCAGTGTGTGCAAATTCCGACAAATTTGAGACACCCTCGTAGTTTCTTGGTAGTGTCTGCCATTTCGTTACCCTTTATTTCTTGATGTTCCGGAACCCAATAGAAAGTTACCAAGTACTGCTGTAATCCTTTGTAGCAATTGAAAACCCCTTTAGACTTGATTGTTCCACTGCCGAGGAACTTAAGCGCTGCCTGACTGTCGAGAAAGTTTTCAACTCTTGTGACCCAGAAAGAGATATTAAAGTAGCGCCATCGATGTACTCCGTGGCTAAAATAGACTGCGATTGTCCAGAAATTAGTAGCTTTTACGCAGGTTGTTGCATCGAAAAATCGTGCGCCTACCCGTGACCAGCAGCTGATGCTATCCAACAGCAGCCACTGAACCAAAATCGCGGCAGAAGTAGTGCTGAGAACCAAAAAGAGAGAGGAAGGAGATAATATCCCCCCAAACGAAGATCGATTACGATCTGTCCGGCAAAACTAATTAATTAACCCGATGAAGAAAATGAAAAAGCCGGACCCCTTTGGGAGGAAGAAAACGACACCACTTTGAAGTAATGGGAAAGCTGTCCCAGAGTGGATGGTGTCAAGGAGAAGAGGTCAAGATGTGATTTTAGTGGGTAAAAGTCTCACTACTTGGAACAGAACGGGCCTGTTCCACCTGCCTATTAGGTTTCCACATCGTCCTCAAGGTAAAACAAAAAAAAAAGTAGCGTCATCGATCTATTCAGTCGCTTTTTGAATTGCCTGAAATGGACTGCGATTGTCCGGAAATTAGTAGCTTTTACGCAGGTTGTAAGTGGCATCGTACAAGTGTAAACTCTTGCGCCTTCTCCCTCACCTTTTTTCGAACCGTGGATCAAATTAGGACGCCAATAGGTCCATTGGGCCGTTCTTGAATGATCATGGAAAAATTACGATCAATGATTTCGGTAGTAATGAAAGAGCTTAAGCCTGAAATGGTTGGCTACTTTTAGCCTCATAGCCGACTTGCAGATGACACTCTTAGCAAAAAAATCAATTGACGATAAATTCAAGATCAGATTTAAAGACGAGACAGCTGTTGTTAAAGTCCCGTGATTCGAATGCACGTCAGGTAAGTAAGTTGCCTCAGCTATAAGGTGGCAAATCAATAAATGACCATTTTTGTAGAAATTCCATTTCCAAGACTGTCTATATTAACAAATCTTTCTATCACTCATATTCCGCGGCAATATGAGTGATATTTTTTTTTCTTAATGGCAAAATCTAAACTTCATAATGAAGCAAAGTTTTCACCAAAAATGTATCGTTGTCTATTTTTTACTTACCTTTACTTTTAGAATTGAAAAATGAATGATCGTGTACTTTGCCAAGAAAACTCGATGTACTGGAATTTCTGTCACCTGTCGATTGCCATTAAAGGGAAGGAAAACAAGTCGTAGACCGATATGGGTCTGGCCCTTCGTGGGCTGTTACGCCACTAATGATGATGATGAGGAATAAGTCGTCGTTAACTTGAACAGTAATGCTTTTTTACATAAAATTTAGATACAATTCGGTAGGAAATGAGATTTAATTTTGGAAAGGAAGAAACGATACTTTCTCACACTCAGTAAAGGTTCATAAACTGATAGCTACCCGTTTAGTCTTCGCTTTTCTTACTCAGACTTTAACTATTTAAAGAGTGTCACAGGAAGACCTGTGAGTAGTTTATTGAGTTACAGACACTGATTCGTTTTACTTTTTTTTTCAGTCTCGAGAGTATGACTACAATACGGCAACAGAATTCACTTCGTTTTCAGGTTGATTATTATCCAGCAATATTTAAGTTGAAGCAAATGTTAAATCCTTAATCCCTGAGCAAACGACCATACCAAGCAACATAAGGGCCGACGAACTAGCTAGGATAGAGGGGCTAATGGATAAAACCAATATCAAGAAGACACCATTCCATTGCAAACAGTGAATTGGCTCACAGCTACTTTCAGAAGTCATATCTGCAGTAAGCTCCAGATCGAGAAACTAACACCTCTAGGCCGATGTGGCCTAGAATGGAAAAGGGAGGAACAAAACAGCTACTCTCGATCAATAGAGCGATCATAAACAGACTGGAAGGCATCCTAACTGACCACTGGCTCTTTGGCAATCACGCCAGAAGATTCCCTTCAGCGACTTCTGAGGGGGAGAAGGAGACCCCACTACAACTTCTTGGATCTTTTAAGACACTCGCTAGAATAGTAATCCCTCGATTTACGTTGGCTCGGTTTACGTCGTTTAGATTTACGTTGCGTAAAATTATGAGCTTTGCCTCGTTTAACGTCCACCCATCTTTCCAATTACGTTGTCGTCATAGGGGATTTTTTCTAACCGTTTAAATCTGAAAATTAATAAGCCATCAGAGCACTATTTATTTTTTTTTTCTTAAATAAACCCTGCAATATATATATATATTTATATATAAGTGTTAGAATAGTACTTTAACTTTTCGACTTAACTAACAGCCAATTTTTGTACTTATCGGTTAACGTCGTCTCGATTTGCGCCCTCATTTCTTAGACCAGATCTCGACGCGAATCCGGAATCATGGTATTAGAAAAAATATTTTGGGAAAATACTCCTGTGAAAACTTGGGTGAATGGGCAAATGCGGACACATTAGTAAATTAATAAATAGGACCAATAGGACCAAATCTAGAGCTAAGGTCTTTAATGGCAGGTAAAAAAAAATAAGCTATAATTCGCTGGAATGGGTTAGGGACAAAATCCCCAAAAACATAATCCACAAACCGAAGCCACAAAGACAAAATCCCCAAGCATAAAAATCCCCAAATACCCAAAATCAATTTTCTACAGCAAATAAATTTTTGAAAAATCGACAAAAATTTTAACTATGTCAACAACTGTCAGGCAGGCGCCTGCGTGCATACCGTGGCCTGCGTGTGGCCCGTTTCGCGGGTCGCAAGGGTTTTAACCCCTTCTCTGACTGGTTTAGACGCTCACGCGATTTCCTCGCTCCGCTAAAGCTATGTCAACAACTGCCAGGCAGGCGCCTGTACACTTTATTGAACCAGATCCGATAGGCAATGTTCTTAAAAAATATATATGCAACCGACCCTGTTTGATCCCCTTAATAATAACTTATTAATTTTATTAAGGAATTTATAATTTTATTAATTTTACTTAAGGAATTTAACTATCACTTTTGGGGATTTTGTTCTTGTGGATTTTGTCTTTGTGGCTTCGGTTCTTGGGGATTTAGTTTGTGAAGATTTTTCAAAACACGGGGATGTCGTCATTTGGGGATTTTGGATTGGAGATTTTGGAGTCCGTCTCCCGCAGGAAACTACTAGGCAATTAAGACCAGGTTTGGAACAAACCCGATGCGTAACAGCACAGTGAGCTAATTTATGGTCTAAAAGTGCCACCGCACCTACGCGGCGGTCTCATCCACCCAAAACTGAAGACATAACTTCTTATTTTAGTAATCGTCCTCGACAGTCGGCTGTTTCTTAGTATAGCCTTAAGCTGAGCTATGAGCGGCTCAACAAAACGGATTCTGGAACTAATTACGTTGACTTCAATGGCTCGCCGACATCAAACGAAGGAAAAGTCTATTTTATTATTAGTCTCAATATGCCAATAAAACCTATATTTATATATCAAATAATGTAACCCATTCATCCCTTCAGCTGCTGATAAAACTTCAGAACGTATTCGCCTTACCTAGCTTGATAAAGGTTAGCTTATACTTTT
Source organism: Syritta pipiens (assembly GCA_905187475.1). Lineage (NCBI taxonomy): Eukaryota > Metazoa > Arthropoda > Insecta > Diptera > Syrphidae > Syritta > Syritta pipiens. The sequence continues at coordinate 72,144,989 of LR994571.1, forward strand.
CGGCCATCTGAAAACCTTTACCATCATCACTGTTATTGCTTAATTTCTTCTCAGTAAAATTTTACCTAAGAAATTCTTTGAAGCTACCTTAAGGTGCCAGGAGAAGAAGACAGAACCACCTGTACGACTTTGTCACAGGGAAACAAGACAGCTTCATCTTTCGGAACAAAGCCAACTTGGATCGACCAGGAAGGAAAAGAGTTTTAAATCGGTCTAATGGCCAATTAGTCGAAGGAAAGATGGAAACGCTATAAACTGTTGTGCGTTTTTATATTTGAGTAGTGTTTTGTGTTTGCGGAAACCTTTTCGCCCAAACTTAACGTTAACTCAGCAACTTTGAAATTAGAATATGATTTTAACAATATTCAACAGAAAATAATTCAACAAAATTCACTTTTTTGTCTATGTTTGGATGTATTCCTATAACGTATTTTATGGCAACTAAAAATGGAACAGGTTTTTAGTACAAACTGAAAGAAGAGAGTCAAAGTCCTGTTTAAATTCGCCAATCTTCACTTCGATATCATTTTCTTAATTAAATGTCTTACGTATTCAAGAATTGATGGCTGTGTCATATGAATACATAAAATTAAAAAAAAAAAAGAAATGGATTCAAAAACTTATCCAATACAGTTGTCTACCAAATTTGCCATGAAAAAATTTAAAAGAAATCAAATTGGTATATTCATCGCAACTCGATTGCCGGTGTTACATTCCATTTCGTCTCATTTTCATCCGATTTCGTTATTCTTTTGATCTACAAAAGTGTCATACCCAAGTGAAATGTTATATTTGCCACTTTTACAAAGTTTTCCAATACGGATCCAATTTTAATGACAGAATTAAATTACAATTATATAAATATGTTTAACTGTCAAAATTATTTTTTATTTAAGTTTACAACTAAAGTATGAGCTAATTGGCAGTCAAATGCGTCAATTAGCGGGAGGTAAACTGTGGAACTAAGATATAAAAATTATCCGAAGGCCATTATGTATATTTACTAGCTTCTAACATTAAGGTTTTGACTATGTTTAGAGCATGGAGTATAAAACACCTTCATCTAGGTTTGCAGTTATATGCTTAAATCAGGGCGAGATATTTCTCCCTTAGTCTCTTATTTGATGATACTTTTTCAACTTTAAGTTATGAAGATTAAAAATACATAAAATACCTTCAACTCATACGAAAAACAATTAAAACTTAGAAAGACCCAGAAAATGACATTCAATACGTGCCCACGTAGGCCTACCCTGAAGCTCGTATAACACTTCGAAATTAGCGCCCATCTAGAGCCTCACCAAAGGCACTCTGCATTAGCATTTCCTTTTAAGCAAAGAACATAATGGAATCAAACAGAAAAACCTCCCATCGCAAGTAAATGCGCTAGACATAGCATTTTAATAATAGTGCTTAAACTGGTGCGTAAGTTCAGTCGGTCTAAACGGTGATTTTTTTGTTTTAATAATAACAAATCAGTTTCTTCTGAATTTTGTTTTTTTTTTTTTCCACAAAAAAAAGAACAACACGCAAATCCTCAACTGTTGGGTCTTCGCTGGCAGGACGCAAAAAAAAATAATTCAAAAAATCAAAACCGCATAAAAAAAGGAGTTAAAATTTCTCACTATGGTATGTTGAATATTTGCGATACGATAATGAATAATGAACAATACGCTTGTCTTCTTTTTTGCTGCTTGAGTCATTTTTTTCTTTTTTTTTTGGATTCGGTTTTCGGTTAAGTTTTTTTTTCGCTCTTTTTGCGAATTGAATTCTAATTATATCAGTGACGAAATTTAGATCATTTTTCTTTTTTTTTTTTATTGATTTCGGGATGCATATATAAACACATGTGTGCAAAACATACGATATCCAACCGCTGTCCGTCTGTCCGTCCATCGGTCGGGCGGTCGTATCTATATCCCTTTTCACACGCCTTTTGTATATATACTCTGCTATATATGCCGCTTCTTATGTAAAGCCGGATGGTTGTCGGATATACATATGCACATGTGTGTGAGACGACGGGGGGAATATCCTTATATAGATAGATTTGCCTCTTGGGCTGCTGCGTTTCCTTTTTCCTCCTCATCGTCTGCATAAGTGTATATATATGGATCACTATGAATCCGAATCCAAATTCGAATCGGAATCTGAATCCGGCGAACAAGAAGACGAAGAAGAGGAAAACGCAAGTACTTCTCGTATGTATCCGGCGAATTGATGATGAGTGTTGCTCAAAGAGTTGCCTTATTTGGTAAAATATGTGTATCCACCATGAATGAGTCTGTTACTTCTCTCTCTACACCCGAGTCGGTGAACATTTTGTGTCCACCGCATATATATGTAAAAAAAAAAAAATTAGTCATTTTCAACCGTGTGTATCTATCTGCCCTGCCAGGCCATGTATACCCGATGACGATTGGAATATATATGCGCGCGTCTACATGTGTATGTATGCGTCACAAATGTGTTTGCTGCCTTCCCATGTATACATGGACAAACCAAAAAAAAAAAGAAGGAAAAACGAATTTGTAGCCGAATTCGCCGAATGAAATTTATTAAGGAAAATATCAAAATCCAAGAGACTGACTAAAAATAAATTCGAAAACGAAAAAACACTATGTAGTATTTAATAATAGCTGCATCCATTTACTGATTAAATTAACAAATAAGCGGGGAAAATGATTTCAGGTGGAGCGAAAAAGAGAGAACGACTTTCATCGTCGTCGTTGTCGCTGCCGTCGTGGTGTGGCAGTGTTCTGGACATATTTTTTTTTCTCGTCTAGTTTTTATCTAATGTTGGATAGCGGGGAGAATAGTAGGAATATATATGAAATTTTCTCTCTAGTTGGGAAAAATTCCTGGTTTTCTCTGATCATGTGTCATATTCGTGTGTGTGTGTGTGTGTGTGGGGTGTGTGGAGCCGCAAAAGCCGGTACTTGGTTTAGCCGGCGGACCTAACCATATTTTTTTTTGTTTGCCTCTCTCTTTCACTCACGGTTTTTGGTTTACGGGTAGGAAATTCAATTTATTTAATTGCAATTTATTTGTTAGCGACTAGCTTGCATATATTTTTGGTGTGCACAAATTCATGGATACATAAATTTCATATATCCAACCATCCATCCGTTCGTTCGTCTATCTATCGGCGAAAAAATCCCCGCCCCGGCGAAAGTAGTCTTTTTTTTTTTTTTTTCGTTCACTTTCGTGGATGTATTCGTGTTTTAATCTATTTCTTTTTTATCAATAAATTGAAGCTACGTGCAGATATTGAATGATGTCTTCATTTTCCTGTTTTTTTTTTGGCATTTCTGGCAAACGGTGATGAGAGTACATAGGCGTGTGACGATGATGATACATAAACCGCTCTCGTATTTGCACCGTCCAAAACTTCAGCCGTCATATGCCGGTTTGTTTGGGTGATGATGGAAACGTTTTTTTTTTTTTTTTAGATCTTGTAACGTGGAGGAGAATCGCCAACAAAGCAATTCCTGTAGCTACGCAGGGGGTAATTTTTAATTATGCATTATGTTGTACTCCTCTGGTTCGTAAGACCGCTGATAGGAGGCTTGAGTACTTGTTATACATACCGAAAAAGAGAGGATTGAGTGTGGCGGTTAATGGCAGTGTCAGGGATATTTCTCCGTTCTGTTTTTTTTTTTTTAAGTGTTTCGATATTTATTTGTCTACTAGCGTGTATTTTATTTTGCAGGGCGCTTATTCTTTGCTGGCTGGCTGGCCGGGAAGGTCATTGGACTTGAGCTTTATTTATGGTGGCTCTTGCCATATGTCAGTATTCAGTTTTCATGACCATGTTGGCATTGGTCGGGTTTTTCCTTTCTGTCAGCTTGTTTTCTGCAAAGGGAATATTTATTTTGAGCAACTGAAGGTTACATAAGGCGTGAAGTAAAGTGTTGGCTCCGTTTTATTGATTAAAAGGTGTCTCGCCCTTTTGGGGCATGATGATGTGATGATTCATCTGAGGAAAGGCCTGTGGTGGTAAATAAGAAATCAGAAAAGTCGTTAGTTCTTTCAAGAAATTTAAACTAATGCTGATTTCCAATTAGGAACTGGAATAACTTGTTCTCTTGTTGGTTAGGCGCGAATGGGGTGTAAATCGGTTTGAGACATAAAATTGCCAGCAACCGGCTGACTTTTTTTTTTGCTTTAGTACATGAAGACACGAAAAATTTCTTTATTTTTTGTTTCTACTTGTTCGTCAAGATAAATGAGTTTTCTGTCGGTGTCTTCCTGTTTCTTATGGGCAGAAAACTGTGTTTAGATTGATGATTACATTCCTTGAACAATTTGCGAACATTTGGTAGAAAAACAAGCGCATAAATCAACCGAATTTCAAGGTTATGTTTACACATTTTTACTTACAATTCAAACACATAAATCTGCCGCATTTCAAGGTTGTATTTGTACCTTTTCATTTACAATTTTTCGGTCAATTATTCAGTGAAGCTATTGGAAAAAAAAACTCTTGTCGTCCAAGGAGATATCAGCCAGGAATGAAAAGTCGCGAAACGTGTGTGAGGAATGACGGCTGGGTTGTTTCCTTGTGGGGGAGAAAAACCACGCCCTGCTTTTTGGGTGGTTCGGTTTCCCTCACGTCTGCAAATGCGACATGCTGCGATTTAGAGGATAATTTACAAGGTCGCCTCTTAGATTAAAGGTTTTCTGTGGAAATATTTTTTGTTGCTTGTGGATTCATTCAGTTGGGGTAAAGCCACTAGTATCGAAACACACACTCATTTCAATCAAAATAATAAGGAAAAACAGTAAAGGTTATCAAAATGACGATATGTTGTATATTACAAACATACATGTAAAATCTGAAGTCAATCAATAGGATATTCTAGAAATTAATTTAGTGTCGCATGTTCGCGCGTGCTCTCCAGATACTAGTGCCTTTACCCTATTTTATAATTATGTGTTAAATACCCCTTTGCTGTTGATGGACATTACACTATTCAATTTCAAAGGATTCGTTCACTGCAACTCGAGGACTTCACCGAAGTCTCACTTTGTGTCGTTAAATAGGATCACAAAAATAAGACCCAGATGTAAACAACTCAAATGGAAATAACGATTTCTATGTATTTTAATTCCATAATTACCGTGCACAGGGCCAAATGCAAGTCTTTCTTTTTAAACATACAATAAAAAGAACAAATATTTTCAATGTATTATGGCTTTATTGGCAAGAGCAAACATTCTCACTAATAATGAAACACAAATTCGTTCAAGTGCCTGCCTTGACTGGCTTCACAGTAGCGCATCCTATCACTCCGATTTTGTAAGACCTTGATGATGGTCTTTTTGATCGTTTCAGGCTGTAGCTTACGGTATATGTTCTGGTGTATGTTCTGATTTTTGGCATAACATCGGTTCTTCACTATTCTCTACAAAAAACTGGTATTGCAATTTCGTGAACGATTCAAACTGAAATGGAACTGACGCAGCTTTAAAGCCAAAAAAAATGTATGGGGCTTAACTTCGAAACAACGCGAAAGGGCGTTGGTGTATATCTGTGTATTTCAAAGCCACCAAAAATGAAAGTGGTGTAGAAGTTAGGATTTATTTACATTTCTCTGATTGAACAGATAGCAAACAGTTCATGGATATTATTCCCAAATTTCATTTATTTATTTTTCTTGTTTCCACACACCCGAGAAATTGTCAACAAAGAAATAAAGCTCCGGGTGGCACTTTAGTCACAACTTCCTTTTGCAGTATTCTTACTGCAATGCCTTTTGTTGTTTTTTTTTTCATTCCACTTTAAAAAGGGCGGGAGAGATGCCGCATGGGCAAATACGCTTCCCTTTACTTTCATTTACATTTGATTGCCAATGCCGGCTTGTTGTCCTTCAAGAGTTTATTTGGTTTCCTGTGTCAATATGTGATGCTCGTGTCTGTCTTCTTGTGATGCTCGTAGTTAGATGTCTTCTTGTGAAGCCGTTTCGGAGACAAGTGTATGCCAACAGAACGTCTGTCTTTTTTCGATATCTGTTGATAGCTTTAATGATAAAATAATTGTAGTCACATTTAAAAGAAAAGAAGAAAAGTGTTTTTTTTTTGCTGTTGTTCTTTTTGTTGATTATTTTGTCCATCGTAATCGATTTGCTTTGTTTAGAAGTTGATGTCGAAATTCGGAAGTCGATAAAAATTATTTTCACCACGCAAAAAGAAAGATCCTCGAAGTTGTCGAAGGCTTTTTTGTATTGAGCTTTGTTCACTTAGTAAAAACGTATGAGAAAGGCAAATTTAACATCTGTCAGATGAAAACACCACGCCTTTTTCGGAACATGCAACATAAAAGCATTAAAGCACTAAAGATCAATTACTATTGCTAACAAAGGTTTTATGGCGCACCCCTTGAATAATTTATTTCGAACAGTTTACAAGCTGGGACTGGGATTTAGTTTGCGCGACAGTAACTCGTTTCCACATATATAGCCATACATTGCATGCAGTAATTGCCTTTGTCCACTGGGGATAACTACATTGTTTTGAGCGATGTTTGGCGCCAAGATGTAGTTCTCCGTCATGAAATGTTGCACTCAAAATTGGTCGGAAATGCCACTCGGAGATTTTTCAAACAAGTTAATTGCCACTAAACCATGTACACAGCTTTATCTGGCGATTAATTCGAGTCTTATGACTCATTTCCGTAGTCGTCACCTTATTAGGAAGTCCAGTTGCGGCGGTGACGCCTTCCCACTTGATAATTCAGTGAGAATAATACACCCAAGACCATCACCACCTTGGCATTGAACTTGGTATGGCAGCTGTCTCTCTCATTATCTGTCTACACACTAAAAATCGCAAAACAGATTTATTTTCAATGCCAATAAAAACTGTAGTCAGTGCAGTGTTACGGCCGAAGCTTCCGTCTTACTAGTTGCAGCTCCTTCTTTCTCTCACGCACACACATTTGCATATGAACGCTCTCCAAAGCAAGCGAACACACAAATGGAGAAATACAAAGAAAAGTACGCACCCCCCAAGTCGGAGCATTTCTCCTCACAATGAAAAACTTATTCGAAGGGTGAATGACTCTTTTTATTTGGCTCGACAATAAGTTTAGAGCAAACGTCTCTAGAAAACCGAGTTGGCTGTTGCTGTTCCGCGATTTAGTGTCAATCAACCGAGACAGAGAAAAAAATCAGCACATAGTTGGAAGTGTTTTGTAGTTGGTGTGTTGTATTTTTTTTAGCTTGTATTTAATCGTCATCCACCACTTCTTCGTATGGAAGGAATTTTGTGTTAATTCGTACGCACTTCCAGATACGGCAATCAGACTTTTTGATGAGATTAGTCATGTTTTCCGATTAATGAACGACAGTGTTTGTATTTTATTGAGAGATAGCTGATTTACACTTTTCAATTTAATTTTAAACCACTCGACAAAAAAAAAAAAAAAGCGGTTGGGGTGCAGGAAGTTCAGTCAAGTGGTTTCTTTTTTTTATACGAAATTTATTACCACCTATCTCTTGTGGGGGGGTGTTGTGAGTCATCATTTTGAGGGGAATGTTTTATCAGCGTAGAGAAGCGGAAAATTTATTAAGCGCTCTGCTAGATAGCGAGTCTCGTACGATGCGCAGACAAATCTATTCAAAGGCGCCTGGTTGTCTAAGAGAGAATAAACAGATTCTCAAGGATCTATTGTCGGGAAATGTGCCAATGAAAAGCAAGATGCAAGTACTAATTTTGATTCGGTTGATATACAACAGGTCACGTTTTAGTCGGTATCGTGCTTACTTGCGCACTTGTTGTCGATTCGAAAAGGTTGAATGATCTGTGCTTTTAGTCTGCAGTGCATTAATGAAGGTGAATTCTTGATTCCTGAGTCGTTTTTGGCGAAATTTACTTATCTCTTACAGTGAAAAGTGATAATTTTAGAATTCCGTTGTTTTTCTTAACGAAAGCCGTTTACAACGACAAATTTGGGAAAGTTCGAAATAAATGGTCATTGACTAGACATACTGTTGCATTTTTAAATGTTTTTTGTGTGAAAAGGCAACTGCCTGCACGACATTCTGATCGTATGAAGGATTTTTCTATTTCACTTATTTAAGTGACGCTACAGTTCGTGATGATCCTGGGCCTCAACCAACATGCCTTCCCCTCTGGTCCGGTTGTTTGCCAGTTGCGTCTTTCCATGCAGCGGTGTTTTTTTTTTTTTTCAAACCAGTCCTTTGGTTTTTTTTTTATCAGTACGTCTTACCTTCTGATGAGTTAGAGTCGACAGCGGAGAATCGGGTTGCCTGTAGGTTGCATCTGCGTGCATTGCCCCCGCGACGTCTTTAGTGGAACATATGCGGATTGGACTTCTTACCTCCAGATAATATCACGACCACTTAGTTTACTCATCGATTCGTTGTGTTTGGAGGTCAATGATTAATACTGTGGTCAACTTAGTTGGGAATCCAGCTCCTATAAAATAAACCCACGTTCGTTTTGTGGTGCATTAGGTTCACACTTTTATGGAAAGGAGAGGGTTGATGCCCGCTTGTCTGCCCACTGAGTGTCAAGTCAGTTTGTGGCATATGGCCGTGTTGATGGTGTGGAATGCTTTCAGTCATCATTTTAGGACTCCAATATGCAAATTTCTGGCCGAAGGAAATCAGAAAATTGTATTATTCTGTCATAAGAAGTTTTAGCAAAACTTGTTGAACATGAACCCGATTAAAATATGGTTTGCTACAAGAATATGCCGCAGTTTATGTATAGCGGGCCAATCGTGAGTGGATTTTAGCAAAGAAGTTTAAGTTAACTGCACCTTCACCAGACATGTGCGCCGGTCAAAAACATGTGGGAGAAATCAGTCTCCTCGTTTTTATTCTGGCTATTGCAATTTTGCATCAGTAGAGGCTCTACAGAAGGCTGTTACGAGAAACTGCTCATGAGTCCTAAAATGTGCTTAATTCGATGCCAAATAGGATTTTTGAGCTTATAACTCTGCAGGGTGGTCTGGTTATTAATTTTGTTATGTACACTAAAGAACAGAAGTGTAAAAAATGTTTCCATTAAGAATGAAATAGTGCTTGGTATTACAAAGTTGGTAACCATAATTTCTCAAACAAATTCTACTTTTTGCAGTGTTATCAGTAGAATGCCATCGGTTTTTTGTACCTGCACCCAATATTGTTTTTTTTAATAAGTCGTTTAAGGGAAGTTATAAGGCAACAGGTCAGATTTGTTAATTTAACCGCCTCTGTATCCGCCGAAATTTTGGTCTTAATCTGACGTTTTTCTTTTTTTTTTTTAAAAGAATCTTACAAATCAGTATTAAGTATTGCCACCATCTTTTTCTAATTCAACTACACCAGCAGTCTTAAATGTTCATGCCCGTTCTCGTAAATTGATTTTCTTTGAAGTGAAAATCCTTCTCTCGTTTTGATGGATCACGCAGCGCATTCTGGTAAAATACAATCAGCTTGACCGTCAAAAGAAAAATTATTTTTATATTAACGTAATTCTTATATAATTTAAATAGACGTGGTGGTCCAGTATTCATCGATTCGTTGGCGATGGTAAAAATCTCCCCCACACAAAGATTTAGGTCATACACGATCCGATAAATCATTTTCCTTCTCTCCCCCAGCGAGCGAGAGTGATCGCGGAGGGGGCAGATATCTTGCCTATGTATCAGGTACCAAGATGAGGGGGATGAATGGTGAAAAGTATAGGCAGCTGTTCTCAGCAGTCGTTGAGTGTGGGTGTAGATTACGTAGAACGCTTAAAAAAAAAATTAATCAAGGTCAAAATGTCGATGTTTCTGCGTCTGTGAAGAAAAAGCGTTTTTGGTGAATGGCCCACAAAAATCTGAAGATGAATTTAAAAAAAAAAAACTGCGGTCATTTGCTTGAAATTTGATCGATTTCACTCGTACCAAGAGACCGGGTGCATCTGAGATCTCGTATTCGGAAGTTTTGTGTGGGTTGACAAGACTGTGTTTCAAATTGGCCCTCATGACGCACTTGCCCGCCCTCACAAATCTTTTCCTTTCCCATCGGAGCACTCCACCTGTCTGCCACGTCTATCTTCAGCGTGTTTTCGCCACGTGGCGTTAGGCTTTAACTTTTTTGACTTTTAGCATTTTCGGCACCTTAGACACCGCAGATCATTCCATGTGGTTATTTTTTCTAACAAAAATCATGACGCAAATCGTAAATAGGAAGAAATCTACATGATTAAAATATATGCCACCTCGCAGTCACACAGCAAGGACACATACATGTCTGCCAATTGGGGATGTGATCGAGGTGTCTGAATCTGTGTATGAGGTCATAGAATTATTTTGAGGTATAAGGTCTTCGGCCTCTTTAATTGTAGTCGACGGGAGTGTATGTGCTTATATGGCTAATGATCGAGAAAATGTGTGTACCATGCGGTGAGGTGTGACCGAGGTGAACCAGACCATGAGTTTGTTGCTTTAGAAAAGAAGTTCATGTTTTGATGAAGGTTTATTTATAACTTTAAAAAGTTATGGTGCAGTAGGAAAGGGATCAAATTATGCAGCCTTGCTATTTTTTCTAATGGGTACTCATTTCGATACCGTGAAACTGTCTCTTAATCAATTTTGCCTAAGTAGGACACCTTTCGGCTTCATGACAGACGTGTTTCGACCTTGGTAGTGAAAATGAAAGCCTTGTATTCATTGTTGTCCTTTCTTCATACATAAAATCTTTTAAATGAGTTGTATTGGCTAAGTACCAGCCATACATGCGGCATGAATTAAATATAATCTTATTAGTTATTCACACTTCTGTGTTCCACTTTTCACTCCAAACTAATGACCAACAGCTGTGCTCAAGCGATCTTTTTGTGTGTGTTGTTTTTCTCGCCTATTAACACAGATTTAATTTTTTTTTTTCTCTCTTTTCAAGGCTTCCGGCGTAACAGTTTCGGATGTTTGTAAAACAACCTACGAAGAAATCAAAAAGGACAAGAAACATCGTTATGTAATCTTTTTCATTCGTGATGAAAAGCAAATCGACGTAGAAACGGTCGGAGACCGAAATGCTGAATATGATCAATTTCTGGAAGATATTCAGAAATGCGGACCAGGAGAGTGCCGGTGAGTCTTATAAATCCCCATACCATCGTGACAAACAAAAAGAAAACGAATCTTTTTTTTTTTTAGGTATGGACTGTTCGATTTTGAATATATGCATCAATGTCAAGGTACATCAGAAAGTTCAAAGAAACAGAAACTGTTTCTTATGTCGTGGTGCCCAGATACTGCCAAAGTAATTTACTCACAAAAGGAATTTCTTGTAAATCAGTCTTTAATTATTCATTCTTTTTTTTAGGTTAAGAAGAAGATGTTGTATTCCAGTTCTTTTGATGCATTGAAAAAGTCGCTCGTTGGTGTACAAAAATATATTCAAGCCACTGATTTGTCAGAAGCTTCCAGGGAAGCCGTTGAGGAAAAGTTGCGCGCCACTGATCGTCAATAAGCATAAATATTTAACGTTTTCAAAAACCATGCTTACTAATTTGTACTTGAATAAACAATAAAAACAGCAACACATTTGTAAAAAAAAGTAAAAAACAAAAGGTATTTCAAAAATAGAAAAACAAATGAATATGTGAAGTCATACATATGCCATTTGGGCATATGCGTGTTCTTTGCTGTTTTAAAGAATTTCAATGGACTTTTCTTTCATCATAGTACAAGAAAGTGTTTCAAAAATACACGCATTCTTTGATAGTCATTCTTTTTTTGGGTATGAATCTGTTGGACTTTCCTGTCTGCTCTGACTTGCGTTGGGACAATCGCGATGTACGAACAAACCTCATTCAAGCTATCCGCCGAACCCATCATGTAAGGAACCAGATTTTCGGTTTACTCACTTTGTCAAATATCTCCCTTCCGCCTTTTTGTCTTTTGAATTTTCCTTCTATGTACAAAGCGCTACAGAGCTCGTATCCAAACTAATCATGCATAGCGTCGTTTTGTAGGTTATGTCAAGACCTTTCAAATGATGTATTGCCAGATATGAGCTCTGTAGCGCTTTGTACATAGAAGGAAAATTCAAAAGACAAAAAGGCGGAAGCGAGATATTTGACAACCTAATATTTTATTGGTGAGCCTATTTTTTAGTGTATGAAATTCAGAATTAGGCAATGAGTAACTGTGTAACAAATGAATTAAATAGTTTTAGCGGTTCAGCAAAGGTTTGGGGCAATTTAATTGCACCCCAGTGCGATAAGTTTAACATACGTTTTTAACTTAATATAGTTATAGGGAAATTCTGAGTAGTTTTTGAAAAAAAAATGCTGTTCGGAACCGGCAATAAACAGTAGGTCCAAATATATATCGCGCACAACACAGTGGAGGCGTGAAGAAGCTAGGCTCTGGCCCTGTATGGGCTGTTACGCCGACTATTTCTTTTTTTTAGTACGTCGGTGGACTACCAACTACCAATGGGAACATTACTGATAATGTGTTTGTATCATGTTAAAGGCCTAACCAAAAATCAAATGATAGGTTTCCACTGAGTGATGAAGTACAGGGCTTAGGATTCTCAACTATCTGTAAATTCGGCCAAATCTGTGTGTCGGTTACCTAATATTTCACTTTTTTATGCATATATGGGCTTAAGCAAAGTCCTAGTACTAAATTTTCTATCATAGACATAGAATTATAAAATACACGCTTTCTATATCAAAACCTATATGGTAAACTACTGTTTTTAAATTATTCAACCTGTGATTAATCCGTTAATATTAAAGATACATATATGAGTTTTGGATCACTGAAAGAACTCTCAGCACAGACACCTTGTTACAAATTTCATCAAAATCGGTTCACGGGTTCTCATTTTACAGATTTTTTTTATATCGCTCTATACAAGTGAAACCACTGTGTGGCGGTAGTGGTTTGGAAAGGTCTGCAAATGATTTGCTGAAAATGCTGATCCAAGATATGATTAACTCCACTTTTTGAGAAATCTGAGATTCAAGTGTCAAAGCACTTGGTGGTATGGTATGGCATGGTACTTTTTATGTTTACAATAATTTTCCTAAATAATAAAGATTGACACAATTAAACAACAACTAGGTAAGTTATTTCATCGCTTTTCTCAACTTTTTGTTTTGTGGAGTTAATCGATCTATGCTCTATGCGGCTCATATATTATTCTGTATGATGTATTGGACGAATTGATTATAAGTCATACTTTCTTATCTATAACATACGTAATTTTTAAAGCGAATGTCGGAATATCAAGCGTAACGTGAAGCTCTCAAAATTTGGCAAGCAAGTCTGACCTTGTTCTATTCACCATCTTCTAGCTACCTTTATGTGCACCTTTTTCGTGGACTTTCCTTTTCTGATGCTAAGTCTTTTCATTCCACTTTTGTTTATGATATCAGAACTAAGTCTTAAAATCGATCGAAGACCGCAAAAATTATCTAGTCATTAAATCGGAGTGTATCTTGTCGGATAGGTTATCTTAAACGATGTCGTGCTCTTTCCATTCTCCACGTCCCCTGTGCAACAAAACCGGCGAAAAATGTGTTTTAAACAAAATGTTCATTTCAATACAGTCACCCCTAATATCAGACACTGAGAAAAGGAGGACCTTCCAGGAATTTAATCTATAATTATTCCGTATAAAAATGTCAACCGAAGCGCTTACCTTCACATAGATGGTACGCCCTTTGCCTTAACTCCGGATTTTCTATCACTAGTTTTATATCCTGCGTGTCATTAGGTTTCAAAATTTGACTAGGCAAACAAGAAGAGCATCAAGACCATCTCCTTTAAAAAGGCTAAGTGCGACTGATTGTCACACGGCGATATAAGTGCAGGCTTATAGACTTTTATGAAGCGTCCGTTGTCGTTTTAAGTTTTTATGTTGTAGGTGAATGTAATAAAAGGCTTGTAGACGGTGGCATTAAATTAAAAAAAAAAATGCAGAACATTTTTATGTTTATTTTTTCCTTTTTGAAAATCAAATCAATCTGTTGGAGTGTGCTACCTACCTACCTAAAACCACACCTACGCCTGCTAGTTTACTGGTAATAGAATAAAACCTTTTTAATGTTTATGAGGTTTTATCAATTAATTTGTTACAGACAGATGGTTTTCAAAAAAAAAAAATTGTAGGGTAGGTTAGCCGTGTGGTTCTTAGAGACTGAAAGACTGACTAGAGTGAGAAAAAGAGCAGGATCCGAGTTTCTTTATTAGAACATTGGAAACGCATTGGGGAGCGTTTGCGTGCATTATAGGAGGGAGCGTTTCCATTCAGAGCAATTGCTTCATGCAAAACTTGGAACAGCTTGAAGTTGGATTCTATTTCTTCGAACTTTGAGCAGATTTATGTAAAATTTTAGAAATCGTATGAAAGCAGTTTGTAAAGCTTGGCTCCTGCTTGTTTTCATTTTTCCAATTTTCTCTCTTTGCAGATGTTGCAGGCTCTTTGCATTGGCTACGTTTTGTTTCCATACACAACATTTGTATTCCCTGCTACGTTTAGAGTCAAATTGAAAGGTAAAAAAGAAAATTGTTTATTTAATCCTTTCATGCCCGGTGTTGTTTCTGTACAGCGTGAATTCATCTTCTACTGATAACTCAAAAATTCTGGCGTAGTTACTTACAGTAAAACTGTAGTAATTTTATTCTAAAACCCGATTTTTAGTCCATTTAAATCTGTATCAGATTTTTCCTAGTGCAAAAAGAATATTCGGAATCTTTCATTTCGTTTTAGATGAATCGAAAATAAATGCTTTCCCTGCGGCTGGAATTGGATGCGGTTGTGAAAAGGTTAATTGCACAAAAGCAGCACTTCCCTATTTTTAGATGAACGACATATGTCTCTGTTTGCCTACTAATAATCTTCTATGTTAGGGGATTTGTTTACTCCATTTACACAAAGTACATTTGTCAACATATCGACTTTGAGATAACTTCGTATATAAAACCGGAGTGAATTCAACTCAACGTTATTCCAAAATATTCATTGCAGTCGCGAGTTACGAATAGTTTCAGTCAATCAAAGTACGAACAGAAGTGAAGTTTATAAATGTTTTGTTGCGTTTGCTAAAGATGCTTTTGTTTACCAACCCGGGTTAGGCTATCACACGCCTTTAAATTGTCGTTTAGGTTCACTGTCGTCTCAAAATCAGACTTAAGGTGAAGTTAACAGGGATATAAGAAAAACTATAAAAATCGTTTTCTTTTAACCGTTCTTTTCTTTTATGAGAGTAGTAATTCATTTGAGAAAAGAAATATTGCATTATTCTCTATTTCTTTCAAGCATTTTTTTCCGTTAAGTACTGTAGTATCTACTTTTAATCGTTTGCATCCTCAAAAAAATCTTTATTGCCCATTTTTATTCTTTGCATTTATGTGTAACTTTACTTCGCTTTTCAGGTGCAATGAAATAAAAAAATGCAATATTCAGGAAGAAATATGACATCGTCGGTCAAATAAGCTATTTTGCCTCTGAGTGGCACGCATTTGCAGAAGCTGAACGGTGCAGCTCGTCCCCAACAGGAGGTAAGGTTAAGTGGTTACTAAAACGGCTTGTCTGTAAGTATTCTCAGTTACAAAATCTTGTTGGAGGTCTTTTTGCAGCTAGGAAAGATTGGTTGAAAGCTTGACCATAAATATGGATGCCCACACGTTTGATTCCGTAATTGGTCGAAATATTGGATCTGCATTTTGTCCATCAAGTGCGTTTATTGTGGCATCTTACCACCAGAGTTAAGATTTACATGGTCTAATTGTGTGTATAGAATAGCTGAAAGAAGCCCCAGTTGGAGTCTCTAAAAGCAACTTCCTTCTCCCATTGAGTCTGCAAAGACCGATCACACAAACAACTAACTTAGATTTAGAACCACCATAATTCACCCCTTTCATTACAGCCCCAAGTAGATTAGAAGTACTTGCGATAGCATTCACAAGTGAATCCTTTTCATCATCATTACTGTAAGTACACATTTGATAGGGTATTTTTAGTTTAATTTTATTACTATATTTTCACTTCGGCAAAAAGTATTCTAGATTTAATTCATGCGATAATCACACAATGAGGTTCTTATCTTATCGCATTCTTTATGGCTGTTAAGTCTCGAGGAATTGTGAAATGTCTTTGTTTGAAATGTTATTTTTTTAGTTTGAACTGAATGTTTTGCTAAAGATTATAAAAAAAAATACTATTGTGACGAATGTCTTAACTTTTCAAAGCTTAAACAGACTTGAGTGTTATTTTAGGTAAACTTTTTTTTGTTGTATGATTTTTATGCAGTTCGATGTATGGTTGAATATTAATAATCTCTGATTTTGCATTATATATGATAAATTCGCTAATGGTTGTCTTTTAATTTTGCAGTTCAACGTGCCATCGACGCAATTGGAGGCGATCATCTCATCCGGAATGCGCCCCAGTGTTGGGAGGACTAAGGCTCTGTGGAGCCCAACGACCGGCGCGGGGTTAACTCAACGTCGAGTAAAGCATATTATACATTAAAATTAAATGGAAGGAAATATATAAATTTTGAGCAAATAAAACAAAAATAGTTACAGATCAGAATAGAACAAGTTGTTAGTACACCAAAATTTTGGCTTCCGTCGTTTTGAATTAGCGTCGTTTAAAAATTATCGTGGTTTCGAAGCTTTGTCGTTTTTTTTATCAGTTTTACTCGTTCTCAAAATTACAATACATGGAAATTAGTAAATGAAAAGGGTTAGGTACAGAAGCCCCAAAAATAAAATCCACAAAACAAAATCCCCAAATCAAAATCTTCTAAAACAAATTCCCCCAAAACAAAATCCAAAAACGAAAACCCCAAAAACACAATCCCCAAAAACTAGGTCCACAAAAACAACATGGCACAGCTGCTGACTACTTATTTTTTCAAACAGACGTGGCTGGGGTGAGCCTATCTTAAAGCTGTCTCCTATTCCTAAGTCCTAAGTCTACGATGGTAGGTAGTTTCGACTTGAATCCATTTTTTGACTTAAGTGCATTTTTTTATATGTTTGACAGAGCCGAGTCATTTTAGCAATCGGATTCAACACTTTACAAATCATAAAAATATCTCCGTACAACTTGCACAGTTTGCGGGAAAACTACGAAACTTGTCAAGAAACTCATCAGAAGTCATCAATTTGTCAAGAAATTTTTCAAGTTCAATCAGTTCAGTTTGAGGCTGTAAAATACCCCCCATGACCATCACTGTGATAGCCGTAGCGACAGCGATAACAGACTAGCGCGATAACGATAGATTTTTTCTCCTCTTGTTGTTTTGTATTGCTTTAAATTTCCAATGGCGTACTGCAGCATTTTGTAAAGTAAGAAAATACAAATTTCCTATTCTCGAATACATTTCCTGTTTTAGAGTTTTTTTTTTTGCCAGTCCTGCGTTTGAGCAGCAGTTCTCTAGTTGTATGTGATCTTTTGCAAAAGGTGCAGAAAGTCGTATTACTACTGATGATTGCTTTTATGGTTTGGACAGATTGGCAATAGCAACATAAAAAAATCGCTGTCATTTCCAAGACGTATAAACAAGTCACTCAGCTCTACTCAGACTTTAAACTTTATGAAGGTTTGCATTTCTAAAAGATTTGTTAGGATTTCTTATAATGTTTCACTCTTTTGTGTTTAATTTTTTTATTTTCTGTAAAATGGTTTGCTGTGTATTTTGTGTGTGTGGTTTGCTAATTATTTAAAGTAGAATATATTTGACAACTGTCCCCAATCTGCGCAAGTATTGAAAGGTTTCAAAAGCATCTATTTGAATAACCCAGGTGTAACCTCTGGTTTAGTGAGCAGACATAATAATTTAGTCAGGTTCATCATTATCACCATAATTCGTTCAAATTGGACGCACCCTTTAGATAATAATATAAAATAAAATAGATAATACCTAGAATAGATAATAAAGAGATAAAACTTCCATCAAAAGCATCACACCAAGCGAAACGTTTCCGAACCGAATTTTTATTTTTTACAAAAGTTGAGTGCGATTAGCTTTAGAGTACGCAGACACTTTAATTTATTAGTGGACTAACGACTATACTTTTAAAAACCCAAAAATCATCTAGCTAGGTTCTGGCTTGATAATTATAGATCGTCCATTCGCATAGGTGCTCAAAACAGCAACGATTTTTAGGGTTTCGTTCCAAAGGAAAATGAAACCCTAATGGAATCACTTCGGTGTCTGTCTGTCTGCCGCCTTTTACATATTTGACTATAACTTATAATTTCTTTCTAGTTGATAAAATTTGGACTGAAGATGTATCTAGGCAACCCAAAAACAAATCATGATTTTTTTTTTGGAATTAGTCGTAGATTAAAGGAAATGTTAGTACTGATACTAACTTTTATTAATTTTGATGGTCGATATCATGATGGTCATTGGAAAGGGGTCGGCGTCCTGATTATGAAAATGTTTGTCTGTCTGTCATTACGCTTTATTCTTGGTAATTGGCGAACCACTAAAAATTAAGAAATAAAACTTCGTCAAAAGATGTATTTCACTTGTCCAAAGAAAGTTCAGGTAAAAAAATGTCATATTAGCGAAAAACTTAGTACCAATACTAAATTCGAAAAACACAATTTTACTAGTTCCTTGGTATGGGTATCGTTGGAAAGAGGGTGGTAGTTAAATCAAATAGTTGTACTATGGTAATCATTTTACTCTTATTGGTAAGAAGATAATAAAAGTACCAAAATTGAGATTTGCCGCTCTGCAAAAATGTGCTTTGTGATAAAAGGAAAAAAGAAAAATAAAGAAAAAAAAACCTTAAATGCCAAAAAATGTAAGAGCCTTTTTCGGATTTTATTATAAATAAATATTTCTACAGTCGCCACAGTTTCGTAACTTAAATTCTCTAACCGAAAAAAATTGGGAACGTAAAAAAAGGCAATGGATATTAAATGTACTGTAGGAATTCTAAACGGGACTTCACTTGTTAACAACCATCCCCGCCATGTTCGACTGTCTCGAGACTTTCTTTTATTTGACGTGGTTGTTATTATTTACTTAGAGACAGGGTGAAGTGATTTCCAGGAAGCTCCAGTTGGCAGATTCAATAAAAGCCCACAATGCATTGCTTTGAAAATTTATTCTTCATCAAAAATGTACAATAGACATCAATTAATTAATTTTGATAAAAGTAGATTCATCAATTATTTTGAAAATGTCGCTCCTAAAGTTCACCAGGTCATCCAGAAAGCGCTGGCTGCTAAAGTTGTGGAGCTTGGTCATCACCGGAGGGACATTGTCAATCTCAGCGGTCTTAGCAAGGTCCTCATAATAGAGACACTGCAACGAGAAAGGAATTTCAAACAAAAGTTAAGCTTACAATTTTGGAAAACTCACTTGAAACGGTCCCATCATATGAGCCTGTCGTTTTTGAAGACCTTGTTTCCATCTGATTTGCATTTCGTTCTTGGTGTCCTCTTCCATTTCCCTTAGACTTGGGGTTGACTTCTTGTTGCTAAAGTATTGCATAACGAACCGCGCCTGGATGTCCATCATTTGAGAAGCACACACGTAGAAAGGGATTCCGATGAATGCCATTGTGGGATACTTGATGTTAAGGCAGTGCTTGTAGAGGTGCTGGACGTAATTGTCCTCAACGTGGATACCACAGTCGGAGCTCAGAAATGGGAACGAGTATTTGTAGCCAGTGCAGTAGAGGATCATGTTGAAGTTAGCAGACGTGTTGTCGGTGAAGACGGCTCCGTTTTCGGTGAAGTAGGCGACGTCCGGCTTTTGAATTACATTCGAATCGAATTTGGTCTTCGGTTTCTCTTTCATGTGATGGCTTAGGATCACACGCTTTGCGACTTTTGAAACCGAGAGGGCTAAATCCATGCCACTTGGACCGGCTCCAATGATTAGGACGGATTCATCTGGAAAATCGGGAAATTACCGGGAGTTTTAGCAAATATTTTAATTCTGTTCTCCGTATGTTGTCAAAATGGCGCCGTTCGTGACCCCATTAGACAGAAAACGTCAAATTTAAATTGTCACTGTCATTGACAGTCTCTGTACTTCTAAAAACACAAATAAATGTGTGACAATTAGTGTCACAAAAATAGGAGAAATAGGTCCCGCTGAAAACAGCCATTTTGAATTCGGTTTTTTTTTTTGATTGACGCAATTTATTACCTTCTACATTTGTATCATGCTGTATGTTAACCTTTTTTTCTAAGACTCTGTACTTAAAAAGTGCTTGTTCTCTCAAATGTCCTCGTCTAGTCTTTAACTTCAGTCTTTCGATTAAGTGAAGTCAGCAGGTAAGGTTGTTAATTCTCACACTTTGGTCTGTTGACCATTGGATTAAGGTATCTGATTTTACAACTGAGTATGCAACAATATCTTGAAAATATTCAAAAATATCGAGAATGCAAGTTTTAGGTTATGGGATACATAGAAATCTAATTTTTTTTCTTCCAAATAAAATGTCTCCCTGCCGCTGATGTGTTCGGAAATAAGAAGAACCCGAAGTGTGAATCACCAGACAGCTCGGTGATTTCGTGGAGCGTGAAAATTCCACAAAGTCCTATGAAGCCTCGTCAAAGTACTAACATAATGAAAAGCTATTTTTCGATAGTTTTCAGAAAAGAATGCCGTAATGTTAGGAAGGACTCATGTTCTTGAAATGTTTTGATCGAAGTTGAAGAATGGAAGGTCTTTCCATTACAGGAATTTGTCGAATTAGGAGACTTCCTATGGGGGTTCGAAAAATGGTATGCTTAAGAAACTAAATTTTTAACAAAATGTTTGTGTTTGAACATTTTTTTGAACATCTTACAATCCTCTTAGGAAAATTATTGATAAATTGATATTGATTGATTATTATTGATATTGTTATAAAAAATTATGTAAGTAAGAGGGAAGAGTTCAGAGTTATGCAACCTTTTGCAATGACATCTTTTCGGTTTTTGATAGTACCCACTCTTTGAGTCAAATTAAGAATTGAGGCTAATTAAATGCAATGCTTTAGAATTCATTAGCAATTTTGATGCGACCTTAAAAATCTCACATTTGACTTGATTGATTTGACTTGATTTTCACTTAAATTCCATGGAACTGCATAAAATATTGTTTGGAACTTCGTTATTTTTTAAGTTTATTACTGAACTACCTTTTCAGAACTTATGACTATGCTATACTAAATCTAAAGTATAAGATGATATTTGCTTTAGATCATTAGCCTGATCCGTCCATCCTGCTGACCTGACCATTCACCATTTTTTAAAAACACCGTATCTGAACCACAATAAAATAACAACAAAAAAAAAGTGTTGGAATTTTTAGGTTCATTGCCTCGTGCAAGTATTTCACCAAAATACAAATGCCATGTCATTTTTCTTTTGAAAATAATTTACTATCTCAGTTCTTCTTCAGGTTCCTCACTCTCGTTTAGATTTATGGCTCAATGTGTTTATTTTTCTACTTTCACGCGTACACGACAACCATAAACATTGTTTACAATGGTCTAATCCACAAACAATATTTGCCAAAAGCTTACTGTCAACTTTCAAAAGGTTGAAAGTGTCTTGCGTGAGGCGGTAAAGAACAAGCAGAAACCACCATCATTTTAATTTTAGTATATGTTCTGCCGAAGCAAGAACACAGAACAAAAGAAATGCACTACACTTCACTTCAACTTACCCTCAAATACTTCCGGGCACCTATAGTCGTGACTGTGAATGGTTCGGCCCTTGAAGTCTTCGGCACCCTTGATGTTCGGGAATGCCGGCGTGTGGTAGTGCCCATTGCAGATCATTACAAAATCGAAAAACTCGGTTTTTATTTCACCCGAACTCAGATCTTTCACTGTTATCTAAAACGCAAGCACAAAGCCAATTATGCAACACATTCGAAGCACACACAAATTGCAAATTACCTCCCACTCGTTGTTTCTCGGACGAATGCGAATCACGTGATGGAGAAATTTAATTCGCTGTCTGATGGAGAATTCATCAGCGTAGAGACCCAAGAACTCCATGATCTTGGCCGAGGAGACATACGATACAGGATCGTCTGGGATGGGGAAGTCGGGGAATCCCATGATCTCCTTCGGTAGGTTCGTCCTGAAATTGAAGGGCATGAGTGTAACTGATCCCAGCCACTGGGATGTCACTTACCTTAGATTCTGGTACATACTCGAGTGCACTTCAATGCCGTATTTATTGATTCCAATTTCATCGGTGTATTGCCAAGTGCCTCCAAGGTTATCCGATTGCTCGTAGATGACCGGTTCTAGGCCATTTTTCAGTGCGTGCCTGGCCGAGCATAGACCAGCGGTTCCAGCGCCAACAATACACACTCGCATCATTTAGTGAAAATCTTTTTTAACTTTTTGCAAGAGTGAAAAACGAAATTCGAGGACTGATTCCCGAACTGTTCACTGCAACGAGAGCAACCTGAAAATAATCATGAAATCCGTGTCCGACTGACGTTCTCCCCTTGACTACGCACTATCGCTCGAGAAGTCGTCGAAGCAGACGAGATAACAACGACGAAGACGACAACGGCAACGACAACGACAACGACGACGACGGTGGCGACGAGGACGGCGAGAAGAGCTGTTGCTGCAAAGCGTCTTATCTGTGCAGTTTATGAAATCAACAAGCGCACCGAGCTAGCGCAGAGATGCACAAAGCACGAATGGAACGGGCGTATGTGGTTGGGTACATAAAGCAATTGTATCGGTATGCTCGGTGTGTATTTAAAACGAGACTCATTTGAATAAAAGCTTAGATTCTATGATTCTGGTTTCAGAAGAGCGGGGGCACCATGTTTTTTTTTTGCGGGAAGAAGGAAAGACGTAGGCAACTGCTTAAGCATCTCAATTTACAATTTGATTTGATTTGTTATGGAAAAATATGTGCAATTAAATCAGTCATGTAAGTGTCATGCATTTAAAGCTCAGTTTTTTATTCCTAGCAACAATATAATTTGTAATTAGGAAATCGGTGGACTTTGAACGGAGAGAAAACACAAAAAAAATGAATTCACCCCCTTTTTGTATTATCACCAGGCGCTGCATCACTTCAACATCAAAAAATAAACTGTAGAGATGAAAATTGTCCTATTTTATTTTTGTGCCTAAATTGAATGCCTATTAAGAAGCTTAAACTGCTCAGGTTCGTCCTGAACTTGTCCAATACTCAGAAAGCAAACAGGGTCAAAGAAGACAAAGTTCTACGAAGCCACCTAATGCCAGACAATGAAGACAGAAAACAGAAGAGCTGTAAAAAAAAAACGTTTAGTTGGAGAACAACGGTATTGAGAAAATACAGATGCCAATTACCAACAGATTTAAAAAAAATAACAGGGATCTAAAGGAAGCAAAATGCTCCAGGCGGAAGCTTCTCATGGCTATCACCCACTCCATCTTATTATGTGGATGCGAAATCTGGGCTGATGCGTTTTACAGAAGACAGATGGCTGCTGTACAAGGACGTGGAACTCTACGGATCACCAGCTCTTACCGTACTGTATCCGAGCCAGCTGCAGGAGTGACCCCTATCGATCTACTGGCCGCAGAACGAAACTACGTCCACGACCATAACACGCAAGCGGGGATCACAACAGCAGTGGTGGCTGTAAAGGTGCGAACGAGGCAGCGGTGGCAAGCCAGGTGGGACGCCGAAACTAGAGGAAGATGGACAGCGCGGCTGATCACAGATGTTGCTGCATGGACAGAGCGGATCACCATGTGGTGATGTCAACTTCTAAAGGGTGATTTTTTAAAAGCTATAGGAAAGTTTTTCAAAAAAAAAAAAATACATAAAATTCAGAAAAATGCATGAAATCTTTATTTGAATCGATAGTACGGTCCATATATTGTAATTTAATGTTTGAAGATTATTTCATGCAAATGTTGACCTTGAATGGGCCTCGAATGGTCCATCCGCTTAGTCCAATTTTGGCATACTCTTTCCAACATTTCGGCCGGTATCTCACGAATAAATGCTTCAATGTTGTCTTCCAATGCGTCAATTGAAGCGGGCTTGTATAGACATGAGCTTTAACATAGCCCCACAAAAAATAGTCTAAGGGCGTTAAATCGCACGATCTAGGCGGCCATTTGACCGGTGCCGAACGTGAAATAAAATGTTCACCGAACTCGCCTCTCAATAAGTCCATTGTTGCGCGTGTTGTGTGGCATGTGGCACCGTCTTGTTGAAACCACATGTCATGCAAGTCAAGCTCTTACATTTTGGGCAAAAAAAAGTTGGATATCATCTCACGGTAGCGCTCACCATTCACAGTTACGTTACGATTCGCATCATCTTTGAAGAAGTACGGTCCAATGATGCCACCAGCCCATAAACCGCACCAAGCTCCGACTTTTTCTGGATGCATTGGTAGATCTTGCAATGCTTCTTGCTGATATTCACTCCAAAATTGACAGTTCAGTGCTTATT
The DNA here is from genome assembly GCA_905187475.1 of Syritta pipiens. NCBI lineage: Eukaryota > Metazoa > Arthropoda > Insecta > Diptera > Syrphidae > Syritta > Syritta pipiens. Next base: position 72,169,408 of record LR994571.1, read on the forward strand.
TACGTACCCATTGAGCCAAAAATGAGCTTCGTCGCTGAACACTTTCTTAACTTTCTGAACTTTCTTAACAGAGCACGCATTTTGATAATAAAATTCAATAATTTGCAAGCGTTGTTCGTTTGTAAGACGATTCATGGTTAAATTATAGACCAAACTGAAGATGTTTGACAGTGAAATAAAACACGAAACGTGCGTCAGCTGCTTAAACCAGTGTTGCCAAAAAGATAATAGCTAAAAATCACCCTTTACGTCACCCAGCTTTCAAAAAGTACCTCCAAAAGATGGGCAAGAAAGACAGTGCTGCCTACCAGTACGAAGACTCTAAAGAAGACGAAGCCTACCATACCTTCTTCGAATGCAGCAGGTGGGCAGTGTAGAGGAGCAGGCTGGAAGCGGAGATAGGAAAAGAAGCTATCCAGCAGCAGCCACAAAATCGCGGCATACGCTGAAGTAGTGCTGAGAACCAAAAGGAGAGAGGAATGAGATAATATCCCCCCAAACGAAGATCGATTACAGCCTCACCGGCAAGTCTAATTAATTAACCCGATGAAGAAAATGAAAAAGCCGGTCCCCTTTGGGGGGAAGAAAACGACACTACTCTGAAGTTATGCGAAAGGGGTCCTAGAGTGGATGGTGTCAAGGAGAAAAGGCCAAGATGTGGTTTTAGTGGGTGAAAGTCTCACACTACTTGGAGCAGAACGGACCTGATCCGCTTGCCTTCACATCGTCCTCAAGGCAAAAAAAAAAAGGAAGCAAAATGCACTCGACTTTAAGTGAGATCACGGTAAGTCAGTTTATAAAACCTGCAGGAACTGCGGGGACTCGTCGGCTAGGGAAACACTGGAGCATGTGCTATGCACGTATCCAGCCCTAGTAAGAACCAGATATAAAACGTTAGGAAGCTACTTTATCACGTTGCTGAACGAAGCAGCAAGCCTTAAATTTACTCAAATAGTAAGTCTCGCTATTGCATCCAAGTCTTAATGCTCTAGTATGTCCTGTCTTTAGAAGAAACTTGTATCTGGCTCACGTGGCAGTTGTGGTACCCATTGTTAAGAATATACTATTGCTTTTGTGACTAACCACTTAAAACCCAAAACCGTGATAGCTCGTTGTTCTCTTCGTTTGATCGCATTTGCAGATTAATTGATCTGCGTAGATTGAAGAAATGCTCTGTCACATCAACGGCCGGCTAACCTAACTTATTCCGGATGTTCCCCGTGGCATCCAAAAAACCCATTACGTTTTTTATAAACAGAAACGTCTCTTCAGAAATGTCTCTTCCTTAGTTTAATCGGATATTGGTAATTAAACTTACTTCAAACTTTAAAAATTTATATTTATTAACTGCACGCACTGATTTTCAACACAACAAACAGCTACGAAGCAAAACAAATGAAAACAATAAAACTGCGGTTTAAAACCAAAATGGAACCGCATCCTGTGGAAGATTTTTATGGCTGAGGAGCACAGAGCAGGGCCTCTGTTGACGCCAGAATTCCTCACGTCGATTGAGAAAACTCACAGCATCCGACGCGTGACTGGTGACGTTTTCAGTCAGTTTGTTGCCCTCCTTAAGGTCAGGGTGCTTGAGCAGATTCTGAAGGTATTCCTTGTCGACACGCAGCTCACCGAGCAACTTTCTCCCGATGCGCTTCTCCATGTCCGGAGGGTTGGACTTGCTTCGGACACGGCTGGTCTTGGGCCTGGGTGTGTTGTCAACAGACTTCTTGAAGTTCTTCGGTTGTTTTGTATTCCCAATAGTGTTTTGGATCGCTTCTTGTGTCTTCTGCACACCCAGCCGGATTGAAGCAAGTTCCGGACGAGCCCTAAGAGCTCGGTGAAAGAACATCAAGCTCTGCTCAAACTGCCCCAAGTAGTAGAGGCTCTCTGCCTTCTGGTACAGAGCCCGCATGTTACTGGGGTCTTCGGAGAGCGCCATCTCAGCGTCTTGAAGGGCTTTGTATGCCTCGCCGAGGAGCAGGTAGCACTTGCTGCGCGCAACGAGGGCATTGACATCTGTCTTGTTCAATTCCAGAGCCTGAAAGTGAAAAGAAAAGGGCGAAAATTAGAATTTCAAAGTGGAACAGTGAGACTTTTGAGTGTGAGAGAATCGAGGAACCTTTGTAAAGCACGTGATCGCATTCTCGGTGTTTGCGTTCTTCATTTCCTTCAATCCGAGAGATATCAACGAATTGATATCGGCCTCGTCAGTAATCAGCAGAACCTCATTACGGTCCTGCTGCTTCTTAAGCTGTAGGCTCTGTTTAATGTCATAATACCCAGCGCTGACAGCTGCTGCTCGGTCCTTGTCCGTATAATAGTCGTTGAAGATCTCACGAGACTTTCGCCTCCTCGGGACCGTCTCTGTCTCGCTTTTCTTTTGTTTGTCCTTCTTCTCAGACTTCTCCACATCAGCGAAGGCGATTGATTTGTGCCGTGTCCTTGGCTGCGATGAGTCTTGGAGACTCTTCTTTGTCCGTGGTTGAGGCTCTCCATCGGGATTATCCGAGTGAATATCAACTCGAACGAAACTCTGGAGGAGCTCCTGTTCTTTATCCGGCTCGAGTAAGTTTTTCAACGAGAATGGCATTTTTTATTGTTCTATTTTCTAACAAACGCAGTAAAGTGTGAGGCAGCCAAAGTGTCGATAAAACACTTTGGCGTTGCCAGGATACTTTGATTTGATTGAACTTCCATTGGGCGTTTTCAATGTGAAAAGGAAGTGTTCACTGAACACGTTATTTCGACACCTGGATTTTGAAAACCGGGCTGTTGAACTTTGAATTTGAAAAGAAATGTCCGTGATCTCACAATGATTTGTGAAATTAACTAAAATCAATAGAAAATTAGAAATAAACTATGTGTAAACGAAACTAGAAACTTGAATGGCGTTGGCAATGAAAGCAAGGATCATGTTATCAAGAATGAAGCATTAAAGACGGTACTCGGATGAAGCAGCTTTCCGGAAGATATTTTTCATTCAAAAAATTGTTCGTTGCAACGAAATCAGCTGATTTCGGTTTACACGCAGAAGCTGAATTACAATGTTTGAAATCTTTGTGTATTCAGATGTATTTAATCTGAAAAGAAGCTGTAAAGAGCTAGAGAAGAAAATTGGATTTTGGAAAAAAAAAATGTTGGAGTTGAAAGATGTTTTAGGTTAGTACTCCATAACTAACCTCATTAAATAAAATTATTCTATTGTGCTGCTGTTTCAACAGAGTGACATGAAAACGAGAGAGAAGAGAAAAATTTATGAAAAAAAGAGAAGAAAACCACTGTCTAAATAAGTTTTTGATTTAAACAATTTCAATTTTTTTTAAGTTTCTGTTTTCTTATGATTAGTCAAGCACTCTTTGGTCATTCATTCGTTCGAACTGTTAAGTTTGCAGCAACGGCATCGCAAAACATAAGACGCCAGCAGAATAATTGTTTTTATTGAGATAATTGTTTTTATATGATAATAATTGATGAATCCCAACGCTGCGTTAATGCTAACGTTGAGTAACATTTAACTTTCAACACAAGTCATACCTTTGCAAACCCCAAAATACGGCGTTTTTCTATCGAACATTTTGAACTGAAAAATGAAAACACAGAACGTTTTCTGGCAACAAAAAACCATTGAAACAATAGAAAATATGGGAAATTTAGTACGGTTGAGAATGTTTGGGATGCTGGATGCATCCTGTTCAAGGTCCGATTCTATTAAGATTCTTATAATGAAAATATGGAGAGTATTTTTGAGGAACATGGTGGTAGGACCCCAAGGCTAATGGAATGCCAAAAGAAAAAAATGTAAAATCTCAACAGTTTTAAATGTTTATGCATGAACCTATATTTTATTAGTGTATTTCACATTTTGGATAAAGTTGGCTCCAAACCCTTAAAGAGACAAGTCTTATAGTCTGAGTGCCGCGTGCGCCATGCCTTCAATTCAATTAAAAAAAATTGATAAATATTAAGAATGAAAGCATTCTTAGGCCCTGAATATCATGTCCAATACATAGATACTGAAGATTGGCCTTAAAGTTTAAAGGATTTGTTCATGTGGGATGTTTTTGCTTATACCTAGATTGACTAACTTACCCAAGTGTATCCTATCAATGCTTTGTCGTATTTTCGAACTTTCATGTGATTGTTAGACTGATCACAAAATAGTTTCATGTTCGTTTCCACCTCTTCAATAGAAGAGAACTTTTTCCGTGGCATTTTTCCTGATTTATTTCTTTGTTACTTATTCTCAAGATATGTGATGATAAAGTCTAAAATGAGAAAAAAAAAAACCTATTACATTTAAGCTTCTTATATTATTCTTATATTAAAGAGAAATATAGTTAATTGCAAACAAATTCAAATGTTTGCAATTATGAATTCCTGGGAGCATGAGAAGCAATTCAACTGCTTCAAAGATTAGACTGTTCTTCTTGCGAATGAGTTCTTAATGCATGTGAGAATAAACTTTTTTTTTTAAGTGCAGTATAAGGGAATGGATTCAATTCTTTCTAAATACATTTTTCCGTAAAAAAAAGAACAAGACTAGGGTTCGAAAAATCTAAAACCTCAGATGTAATATGAATCGATGAACATAAAAAAAAATAACTCTCTTGTACGGAAATTAATATTATCGAGTTAAAAGTATGTAAAGTTTACTTTTATTCGGTTTTCAATTGATAATTGCGAGTATTAAGGAGTAAATTTTAGACAACAGTATGTAAATGAAAGCCTTTCCAAAATTGATTGTTCCAGAGTCACATAGCAATATGGCTAGCTAAATTCGAATTTCTTCTAATAATTTACTTCCCTTTCATGGTTTTTCACTTAATACTAGAGCCTCGCTTTGCGTCGTTAGTTGAGACCAGACAAACAATTTAATTCTATAATTTCCATGTGTTGTAATTTTGTGAATGACGCAAACTGAACTGACTGAAATAAACGCAGTTTCGAAACCACAATAATTCTTAAACAATGCAGCTTCGAAACGATGCAAATCGGAACTACATAAAGCGAGGATTTGGTGTATTTTATTATAATATAATTTTATAATCTTTTGGTAGTTGTTTTTATAATCCTTTTAGGTAAACTTTTCTTTGCCTTAACATTTCAGCACTCAAACTTTGATTTCACTAACTTATTCAGTTCAATGCAAGCTGAATGTAGTTTATTACTTTTCATCAACTTTAAGCAAAGTATAAAAAAATGATAACACGTACACCTGCATTCGGGTCAATTGAGATATAGGATGGTTTCAGAAATAATTTAAAATTTGGACAGATTCTTAAAATGTTATCACTTTTCACATCTCTCACTAAGATTTTTAATTTAGCATTTTTAATTAATTAATTTAAATTTTAATTCACTTTATCACTTTTTCTTCTGTAAAAACCCGCTTCCTCGATTGTAGTGTAGAACTTTCCTTAGTTCGTCTTGTCGCAAATCCCGAAATAATGCGACTAATTTTGAAGTTGTCATCAGGAACTGTGCCCGATGAATGGAGTTTATTTATTTCTTTTGCTCGCTCCGCCATGCGCATTCTTATTGCTAAATAAACATAATTCAAATAAAATAAGTTATGGTGGAAAACGTTTATCCTGCAGATCGGAGAATAAAAACTTTTTGGTGACAGTTTTGTTTGCTTTTAAATTGTTAGCTGCTGTGAGGGGCGCTGTATTTATGTTACTCCGAAACGAAAGTTTGTTTGTCATGATGGAGGTAAGTAAACCTTTCCTTCTTTCGAATAATTTACATCGTAATTTTCTTTGCTAGACTTTCTGCGAAGCACCATACCGCAGATGGGAAAAACAAGAAGCATACGCTTGTTTGGGTTTTTTTTATTTGGAATAAATTAACTAACGTAAATAAGTGTTACACCAGCCGAAGGGCTTTGTTGCTCGGGCTATATTTACTCGATCTAAATAAATAAATGAAATTTTACTTAGGATTAAGTATATCTTGGAAAAAGCAATACACTACACATGCTATCCGGGGATTAGCGCAATGAAAATTTCACTCAAAACTTATTCAAAAAGTGTTTTTACCGCAGAAGTTACAAGTCTTTTTATTCATTAGAGACTAGATTGAATCTGTTAATAACTCACCAATTTCTTTGAGTCTTCCCTTTTCAATGTTACGAGTTCTTCGAAAGATATTCAGTCCTATTTTAAAATGTAGACCTTTGTCAGGCTCTATGCTCACGCGGTATAGTAAAATACACGTGTAGCCGTGTTTAAATGAACGACATGTTTACCCGTGTCCGTACCGTTTGTGATTTCTACTGCGCTGATTGTGATCAGATTTTAAGAGAGTGCGAACACTTTTGTTCAATAAAACTTTAGTACATTCTTAAGAGCTTACATCTGATTTATTTTTTTATTTTTTTTCTTTTTTGTTGCTATTATGATGGATTATATCTTCAATGAATAAAAACTTACAAGAAACTTTTAAAGTACTTACAGATTAGAACAATTGTTAGCTCCGTAAAAGTTATAGAGCGGTACCTTCATTTATGCTCGACACTGTATATGAATTCGTAGCTAATTAAAAATCAAGTTTTTATTAAAAATGAAAATAAAATTAAAGTGGGCGTTAAAGCTTTTAGTAACAAAGACCTTTGGTTGCTTATAACTCGAAAAATATTTATTTCCTCACATAGTTATAATTATTATTTTGCTTTAAGCTCAGGAGGTCATTTGACACTACTGGAAACAATTTTACTTGAACTTCCGATAGGGAACAGTTTTTTTGGTTTGTTTCATCGCCTCAATTTGGACCTTTCCACGCTTTCTTGTAGAAACATTTCAGAGATGTTCAATTTCAAAAATTTAGGTGTTTAGCTTCTCCGAATAAGATGTATCGCGGTGCGCACTGCACCCAAACTTTTGGTTTTCTTACGCGAAGCATGGAAAAGCCTTGAGTATTCCTTTCTTCTCCTTAGTAGCCAACTTATCACTATTATTCTCAAGCTTATGTCGCTTACATAATTGTATCAAGATTGCTGCTTTAAGGCCAATATTGTTCACTAAAAGCATTATTTTAAGATCTTACTGCCTAAATCAGACAACATCCATCTAAGAAAATGCTTATAATCTGGCTTCTTTGTAGAAACCGGCTTCAAATTGCTGTTTTTCCCGATAAATGAAAATCTTAGGCAAAGCAGGAGGCCTATGAGAAAAAACGGTTCTAAGCATTAATACTTAAAGCGCACCAAAGTGCGTCCACAAAATTCCCCTCCAAATCTAACCCACCACAAGACCATGTCAATTTCAGGACTAAATCAGTTAATCAAAAACCCAAACCTCCCCCTCCAAACCACAGCACGCAACCAGCTACTCCGTAGTTATTAAGTGATACAGGGCCTAAAAACGTCGTTAACCATAACGACGTTAATTATTTTAGTGTGTTGAATTATCCTTGCATGCGAAATTGTTGCCCATCCCTATGATAGTTGCTGCCGACGACGACAGGCGGAACACCCATAACCTCAATTTTCAACTTTGTTCAGCCCCGATTCAGAAGCTATTACGCCTTATATAATATATTAATTTCTCAGACAGAAGCCCTGATTCGGTTCACGACCTTGTGCACGCAAACGGGGGATTGCACGAATGATGATCCTGGAGCAGAGAAAGCAGGAAAGACAAAAAAAAAGTTTTTAGGAAAATCCGCTTATTTAGATTTGTAAATTATTTTTGTCACGAAACCATAAATCGTTGGTATCGCATTAAGACAATTTAAAATGTCATTTGTTTCTGCAGTTATATGTTGCTACTGACGAGCGCGAGCGAGTCCTAAGAGCCGGAGAATAAACAAAATGTTGTGGTGGGTGTGTACATGGCGAATGGGATGTCCTTACAAGGAAATAACAATCGTTGGGTTTCAGCAACCCGCAGTTTAATGGGATGCGGTATTTTGTTTTGAGTTTGTTGAAAGGGTTCATGAGTAGAAGACATTTTTATTGCTTCAGTTGTGTTGGTGTTGAAAGTTGGGATTATTTTTTTAAACTAAGCTCAAAGAAAATTAAGGAGTAGATGCAGTAATGATAGGAAATAATAAGAAAATAGGTCATTAAAGGATTGAAAAAAGAGAACTTCTGAAACAGATAATCAGTTAAGGATTACGACGCTGTAGACATTTATAGAGGTTACAGACTGGAGACAGACATGTTAGATTGATTCAGTCCAGGTATAATTAAACTATGCACCTGCGTATATATTTTCAATGATTACGGTCGGATTCGGAAATGTCTTAAAGGAAGTGACTTATAACATTTCTTTTAAAGCGATTTTGGTCTTATAATATGCGATTCATACCTTCAATTAATGATTCTAAGGGTGATGAACTGGCTAAAAATTGAGGGTGGGAGGACAGGGTGGTTCAGATTTAAGGGAATTATCAGCGGAATGGTCTTTCTTTAAAGTTCCACTACATAAAACTTGCACTTAATTTCTTTACTTGTCCTTGCTTTAAACCATTGTATGTTGCCACAATCTAAAGCAGGGATGTTGAAACTACAAACCTTCGCGGGCTTAGGAAATTCATTACAAAAGCTGGACGGCCACAGAAAAACAATGCTTTCAGTTTTCAAGTAAAAACCAAATTTTAATTATATGTTTTGGCAATTAATTTTATTATTATTATGCCCAAAACTATTAAACTATTTTCTGATTAAAACATGCGTTGTGGGCCGCATGAAAACAATGGCCGAGAGAGCCCTGACAAAGATGAAACAGTCGGTAACCTAAGCGTATGTGTAACATTTAATTTTTCGCCCTGACTGGTCTACAATATCCTTGTCTCAGTTCTTATTGTTATGTTAATCCTTTGATAGCTAAATGGCTTTGCTTAATATGACGCGTTTTCGTTGAAAGGAGCGTTCTTTGTAATGAATCAAAATTCACCACAAAAGGTTCCAGAAAATGAGATGATCTGCAGACTGCTCAAAAATTTTTGGCAATGCCTTAACGATGAAGATAAGATAAATGCTTTCATCATCATAAACATAATCTGAATATCCACAACCATCTCTAGGCAGGTCAGGCCAAATGATCATGGGATTGGAATACTATGAGAATAGCAGACTCCAAACACCAAGAGCGCATTCTCTCGGGACAAGGAGCTGAGCGGTAGGACCATTCCAACTCCCACCGATCGTCGTGAATATGAGAGAAGATGACTGAAGTACCAGGTGCCCAAAATACTAAGCAGTTTGCCAAAAAAATCTCAAAAACATAAGATCAGCAAATGTTAGGAAGCAAAAACTAAAAAAAATTTTCTTAGAAAGCACAACTTAATTTACAGTCTCCTTTTTATCCGTATTATTGTAATGTCTACTATAATTTTCTCTTTCGTAATGTCTGCCAATGTTCAGTTTTAATTATATATTATATTTCTTCTCCTTGTTATTAATTTTTGTTTATTTGGTCAGAACTAATGTAATTGTAAATAAAGCAACTGATGATCTTGAAATATACTTTTATCATACCACATAACACAACCGCCTGCAGATAAGGCTACGGCTTTACAGGTACACACAATTGATAACTTTTTATATACTTCAATCCCAATAAAAATTTAAATTAAAAATTGGGTTTAAAACTCACAAGTGCTTACAAATTTAGGCTTATTTTCTCTTGCAACAACCTAACGCTGTTTCAAGAGATTTAACTATCTTTACTTGTAAAAGTTGGAAACTCCGTTTAATTGATAAATTTATTGCAGACGCGTTCTTTTTATTTAATTTTTTCTTTAAATTCAGCTAAACTGTTGGGTTACGTTGTTCCGATTTGCGTCATGGTCGTATTCCACAAAATTATGCTTCAACTTTAACTTTATTTTTTTTCAGACAGGAAGTCTCATTTTAATTATGGTTGAATGGTGGCCGCTAATGCGAAAGTATAGTAAGACTAGAAACACGAAATTATGTAGTTAGATAAGAAGGACTCTAAGGTCCTATCTAAGCCCAATTCGATAAACTTTCAAACCTACGTTACATTTTAAGAATTGATTTAATGGGACTGGGACACCTCGATGTCCGCCCACGCCACGTTGGTTTACTTAACTCACGGACACCCTCTGCTCTTTTCCTAGGGTTTCGGACTCAAAACCTCTTGGGGCTGGAACAAGATTACGTATTTACATGACCTAGCCATCTCAAGCGTTGGATCCGTAGACGAGGAAGGGCCTTTTCCTAGTCTTATCTATTTGAGGCTTTAGAGTCTACAATTCATTATCGACCTAGAAGCAAATTGACTGCACACAAAATATTATTTGTGCTTGTAACTTATTTATTTCCATTATATCTCTAGTGTACAAATACTTTTTTGACATCGATTTTCGTGTTTTTCCTGAACAACTGTAGTAATTCTCAACCGATTTTAACCATTTGTATATACAAGGCTTTTCCTGCTCTTTTTTTTTTCATATAAAATATGTCAAATTAAGAACATTTTTCTATTAAACAATGTTTTGAAATAACGACCTAACTGATAGTAAAACATTTTTTTTAAGAATAACCGTTTATTTCAACATAGGCAGGTATTCCAAAAATAAAATTAAGAAAAAAAGTCAGTAACTCAACTTATGTTATTTTATCGATGAGGCCAAAGTTGAGTTAGGCACTGAAAATTGAGAAATTTAAGTTAAGTTGTTTAACTAAAACTTTTGTTTTGTAGAATTTTCGACCTAAGCTTTGCTTAATTTCTTATTACTTTGTAGCTCTAACGCTAGCGATATAAACAATTTGTTGCATATGGTTTTGGATAGCCTGAATGCTGTGGTGCGAATAACTCGATTTTGACCTAAGTCGACTTACGCGATTTTGAGTTATGACCTCAGACATAACATTCTATACAAACGTTTCCAATTGGTGCGAAATCATTAAAAAACTAGGTGTGCAAATAGTTTTCTACTGACTGTACGTAGTTGAAAACCGACATTTTTTATGTTGTCTTTATTTTATTTGTGTTACATCAAATGTTATATATTTTTCAGATTCAGTTTTTGCTGCAATTTCATCCAATAAAACAAGTTATTTTTTCTTTGACCACAATTATTGAACACACTCCAAAACTACCATTCACAAAAACACCAATTTGCAGCTACAAATCACCAACAATCAGCTGGTAAACAACTGGAAGCCCACACACAAAATCTTGACAACTCTTCCTTCATCGATCTTCTGACATGTCTCCTTTAGTTATTTTCATTTTCTTCATCTCTTTTGGGTTACAAATCTGACGTGCATAACATAATCGTACAAAAATATTGTACGAATGTAATTGTTGATGAATAATACTAAACTCATTGCGTAGTCATTAACAAAATGACTGGACGACAGCGGAATACCATTAAAGTCGAGGCATTAATCGAGAATTGCCGGAGTGAAGGAAAATGGCATAAAGTAATTGAATTGACTGAGGAACTTAAGGCTGGGTCTCCCGTCAATGGTAATTTACTGTGTATAATAAAATGTTTATCAAATTTAATAAATATTATGCTTTATCTGACTAGATTAAGAAAGTGAAGTGAGTTTATAAAGAAAGTTAATAGATTCTATTAAAGTAGAAAACAATTTTTTTTTGTAGGAATCTCTAAAGTAATGAAGGACTTCGACCTATTTAGTGACTCTATTATGTTTCATGAAGAGTGTTGTTTGCATCTTGGGGGAATGAGAAGAGTTGTGAGTGAGATCCCTGCCAGACGCTTAGAGCGTCTACTTTTTATGAAAGTCGGTCCGGGTTTTCATCTTCGAGACATTTGTTAATTGGAAATTCGGAAGTAGTTAATTGATATATGTAATTAGCTTGACCAAACAAACGTTCGCCTTTGATTTTCGTGTTCTGTTTAGCAGCCCAAAAAAACTGCCATCCTTGACTTTCATGCTCTGTTTAACAGCAAACCAAAAAAATTTCCGCACCAAAAAAAAACTTCAGTCGATGTTCGTGCTCTATTTATTAAAATAAATGTTCTATTTACATGGGTGACGGCAGATTGGAAGACTGAAAATTAACCTCAGTCATTCACTCAGTCAAGATCACTTAGAAATGAAATACAAATCCTGCTTTGAGCTTTTTTCTAGGTGCTTCATTTCACTTAAATGTAGAAATCAATAAAAGGACATCCCTCACCTCTTTGTTCATTGAATTGAAGAGATTTTGGAGTGTCATTGGTCCGCTAGTACTGCATCCTAAAAGATCTATTGTCCCCCCTTACTTGTCTATGATTTAAACGCTGCTTTTATGAGTTTGACAACGCCCATAGATGGGATGTTCTCGAAACCTCTTTATTTAAAACTTAGTGTCATGAACAAATAAATTAACGTGCTTCTTTTTTTTTTTTAATTCAACAGAATACCTCGCAAACTTCTTAGTCGGTGAGGCTCATCTAGAAATCTACCTCGAAGAATCCAGTCCAACTGAGAGTAATTTTGCGAAAGCCAGGAACGGCTTGCAGGATGCTAAAAAATACTTAAATCTTGTAACAGGAGAAAATGGCCAAAAGGCTGGCATTGCACTTGATGCTTATTTACTGCTGGCGAAATTGTGCTACGCATGCGGTGAATATGAGAAGAGTTTACAAAATTTTGTCAAAGCCGAATTGAATACGCTTGCAGAGAGGGAGTTAACACTGTTGGTTACTAAAGCCCGGTACGCAGTTTGCGCTAAATTTTAGTTTTTAGTCTGCACTGCAGAAATTTAGGACGGTCATCTATCTGCAGTGTAATTTAATACTTGTTAATACAGTTAGACCAACAATAAGAACGGCAATTGAAAAGCTCGCGTTAACACGTTGAATGCCATGGGAGTACCCGGTGACCGGCACTAAGTGTGTTCGTAAATGGCGTGGCATTCAATGTGTTTTAAAAGCTATAAATTCCACCAGATGAGAAGTGGGCGTAGGTCCCACCGGCTTAGCTCGCTAAGTATGAAAATGTTTGGCACATACTTTGTCAGCAAAATTTGGCAGTGTGTGGTCGAAAACAAAAATTAAAAGAAGAAACATGTATGGACACTGCAAAGTCGTTTCAAAATTCAAATAATCTCTTCAATTCATCTCCATTCTGTTTTATAAAAAAAAAAACTAAATATGTATTTCACCGCAGATGTAAAAAATGGATCGACTTGTGTAGCAAGTTGAGTTAGCAATGTATGTCATTGAGCGCAAGCAACGTACTGGGCTTAAAAATTTCAAACAAATGTAGGGATTTCTAATAAACTATCATTCTTACAGACGAAGCTTGAAGATTCTTGCTGAATCATATGCCATCAAAGGACTTTGTCTGGAGAATCAAATAAGCAAACCGACCTCAAAGTTCAAAAAATCGGAACGGGAATCTGAGATGGTGAGTTTATTTCCTTCGGTGTTTAGAGGCAAGCCTTTATCCTGCAATTCAAAGAAGATCATGAATGAAGACAGTGAGAGAAGTTAAATAGAAGCAATTTACTTAACCCTTTGCCTCATAAATCGAGAGGTGGATGTGTGCAACACTTTTAATAAAAGCTTTTCTCATGTGTCATGACAATCAGGGCCTTCTCACTGTTGGCGCCGAAACAAGACATCACGTGTCTGATGCGGGGTTCTCATTTCAGGCACAGAAGAAGAACCACGTCTCCCACACATTATTTTAAGGAAGGTTTCTGTATAAATTTCAATCTATTTCTTCCTTTACAGATAAACTGCTTTGAACGTGCAACTGACTTGGGCCTTCTTTATCTGCAAGAACAAGACATCGCGTCATTGTCTTCAGCGGTGAATTTATCGAATACCTGCAGTGCCGGTGCTGGACCAGGAGAGACTGGACGAAGAATGGGAGCCATTCTCGAGATGGCATTGCAACGTGCACCGATTGTACTTATCAAAACGGGCAAATTACAAGAGGCAGTCGAACGATACAGGATAATGTTGAACGCCATCGAAACCAGGACTACCCAATCACTCCGATTGACTCTGGCACGCCAGTTGGCCGAAGTACTTCTGCGTGGTGTCTCAGGAACAATTTACACGCCACCTTTTAACACCCGGAAGCCACGATCAGCGAATTCGACTAAAAACATGTGGAAGCCACGGATGTATTCGGGTCGGATACAGTTCTCTCCACGGAATCAGCACGAGGAGACGATTCTTTTGCTGTTGGTCGCCGAAGCATTGGCTGTGCGCGACACGGTACTGTCGCAAAGTCCAGAATTCCGTGAGGCCAGAGCCCACGCCATGGGAAATGCAACGGCGGTGTACGATCTCTTAACTCTGGCTGCGGTGCGATGGGGTTTGGTTTATTTACTCAACGAATCATTTGAAAAGGCACTGAAATTCTCGTTCGGCGAACCGCATGTATGGCGACAATACGGCATGAGTCTCATGTCAGCCGGAAAGCACCTACACGCGCTGCGCGTTCTGCGCGAATCGTCGAAACTATCACCTCTGGATCCACTGTCATGCTTGATGACTGCGCGCCTGTGCTACGAGTCACTTGGCCTCATACAAGAAGGTCTGGAATTCTCTCAGCAAGCCCTGCAAAACGAGCAAAAGGGATTCCGGACATCACGAGCGCAGCTGTACGTCGGCATTGGCTATCAACAAATCGCGATTGCGTCATGTATGAAGTCCAGGCGTGATGCGTACGAGAAGCAAGCTATAGAGGCTCTCGAGAAAGCAGTTCAGCTCGATCCGAATGATCACCTTGCCGAGTATTACCTGGCTCTGCAGTATGCATTAGTGAATAATATTCCAGAAGCTCTCATCCACGCTCGTACAGCACTTTCTCTGCGCACTGAGCATGCGCCTAGCCTGCATTTGTTTGCGCTTCTCCTCACGGCTAGTCGCCGTCCAAAGGAGGCTCTGGAAGTGGTCGAGAATGCTTTGAATGAGTTCCCGGATAATCTTAACCTGCTGCATGTCAAAGCCCATCTGCAGCTGTACTTACACGACGCTGAAATATCCCTCGTCACTGTACAGAAGATGTTGAACATTTGGCGTGAAGTCTATGAGGCGCAGACGAGTGGCAGCGAGAACAATGACCTAGAGAGACATTCCGATACACGAAGTGTGGTTCACGTACATATTTCACAGATGTCTGACAAGGATTCGAGTGAGTATTTGCTGGGAATCTGAGATTATAGGTTCATCGATTTAATTGTAGACTCGGTGTATGCGACTTCACTGATTCCAGTCTCGCGTGTGGAGCAGGCTTTAAGCGAGGCCGCCAGCTCGCTGAGCTCGTTCACACCACGGCCGGGTCCACAGAGGTCTTGGGTTATTCAATTAAAAGTGAGTAAAGTTGTTCGAGGATATCAGCAGTCTTAAACAGCTCTCTTCATCTCTGTAGATGTGGCTTCTGCTGGCCGATGTGTATTTGTCAATTGAACAGCCAACCGAGGCGTTAAACTGCGTCCAGGAGGCTGCTCAACTTAATCCTCAGTACCATCAAATAATGTTTATGGTAAGTATTCATCTTTTAGACGGCAGGTAGCCATTTACTTATACAAAGATTGTTAAATTTTGTTAAATGGAATTATTAAATAATCGAATCAGCTAACTAACTAATCATCTCATCCGCAGCGTGGACAAATCTGCATTTACCTCCACCAATGGTCAGAGGCGAAGCACTGTCTGATAAATGCTGTTGCTGCAAACCCAAATCACACCGAAGCCTTGCGAGTCCTTGGAGAGATTCATCATGTGCTGGGTGAACCTCGGCTGGCAGAGAAGGTCCTCAAGGACGCAACTAAATTGGATCCCAACTGCCCAAAGATATGGTTAGTCTTTACAGTCGTTTGGTGTCCAAATGTAGACTAAGTCCTTTTTTTATAGGTACAGTCTTGGAAAGGTGATGGAGACTCTTGGTGATTACTCTGTATCAGCAGATTGCATGGCTACAGCTTTACAACTAGAACCGTCTTGTCCCGTACTTCCATTTACGTCAATGACTCTAGCATTTGAATGAGTCGCTTAAGTGTTATATTGTTTCCACTACGTTTAATTTATCAATCCACAAAATCGTTAGTTGTTATTCAATTTAATTGAAATAAATATTGGAAAAATAGTTGTATGCATTTCTGGAATTGTTTTGGCCAAGTACATGTGTTGAAATTCAATTAGAGGATGCGCCACGTCTAATGCCTCTTTAAGCGCAATATCAGCAGATTTTTGATTAGAAGGTAGTTGGATTACTGCTATCTTCAGGAGCTGTGCAGAACTGAAATACATCCATAACTTATAGACGGAAGTAAACGTTATCTAGGCTCTAGCCCTCTGTGGGCTATTACGCAGATTATTTAAACATGGTATTCATACCCAAAATGGGTAAATGCTCGCACGTCAGTCCCAACGACCTCAGACCGATCAGTCTGTTGTCTTTTCTCCTTAAAATTTTTGAGAAATTACTGGACGCCCTTATTCGAGTTATCAATCCAACCATAACCACTGATACCCCCCTCAGCTTGCATTGATATCCCACTTACGACACGTTCACAGGAATAGTAGGTCTTTAAAAATGGCAAGAAAAATGTAGCCAAAGCTATCAGTGTCATAACGTGGCACTATCTTGGCAGACATGCTAACCAGCTTAAGCTCCCAGCCAACGACTTCGGCACAAGCTGTCTCGGTACTTGCCATTACTTTCTAGACCATCGCGGTGAACTGGCTGATACAAGCACGAGCCGAATCCTCACATTTTTTAACAGCTCTAATTGGTGGCAGGAGTAGTGGATTGGCTGCATTCTGTGGTCTCATAATAGGTCTTTGCTGACCTACCTTGAAGTGCTTTGCTATCCTGTGTAGTTCACCACATTACCTACCTAGCACAGACTACCCAATCGCCAGCAAATCATGTGAATTTCTTTGCTTTTCAAAAAGTAAAGCAGATATTGCTGCAGATGAATATGTTTGGGAAGGCTCTTAAAGCAGCTAGAAAAGTAGATGGACAAAAGTAAAAAACAATCGCATGTCATCAAAGCCTTAGAGGTGAACAAGTGGACGATGCCTGGAAAGCTGGCCGAACTTAACCATCGCTCCTTACCATAGCCACACACACTTCAACACGCTGTACGAAAGCCCATGTGATTAGCCCAATTTGACAACACATTTCCAAATAAACAAACCGCGCAAAAATGTCAAACGTCTAAGAATCAGGTTGCTGGATGTCAAAAACAAATTTCCCGAAATCAGCCGCGGGAGTGATATAAATTCTTAGCTTCTTTTGTATTCGTCATTAAAAAGAAAAGTTTCTATATATCATCAAACATCTTGACTTCATTCCGGTTTATAAGCATTTGGTAACAAATCCCGTGAAAATGGTATTTTTCTTCACCAGCAATGTCGTGACACCTAGCCTGGTTTTATTTATGGGTGCCGACAAATACGAAAGTGAGTACATTCACCTTTTACACAAACTGAACTGACTTTCTTATTTCATCCCTAAAATCCATAGATGAAGAACTACTGAGATGGGGCTGGCCCGAAGATGTGTGGTTCCACGTACAAAACTACTCCTCTGCACATGTCTACCTTCGACTACAGCCTGTGAGTATACTCATACCTTAGCTCTGTACTGGTGTGATTGGAAACCTTTCTAGGGTCAAACAATAGATGATATTCCAACAGCTGTGCTGGAGGATGCCGCACAACTCGTTAAAGCCAATAGTATTCAGGGAAACAAAATTAACAACATTGATGTTGTGTACACCATGTGGGAGAATCTTAAGAAAACTCAGGGCATGGAAGTTGGACAAGTTGCTTACCACAAAGATAATTTAGTGCGAAAAATTCGCGTAGAGAAACGCATAAATGAAATCATAAATCGTCTGAATAAAACTAAAACAGAAGAGAGTCCAGATTTTCGAGCACAGAGAGAGGCTCGTGATGCTACCGAGAGGGAGGATAAAAAACGTCTGCTAAGAAAACAAAAGGAAAAATTAAAAGAAGAAGAGAAACGAAAACAAGAGGAGGCCGAACTGCGAAACTACAAAAGCTACATGACCACCGAAAAAATGACTTCAAACTATGATGATGGAAATGATTCAGATGATTTTATGTAAGTTTATCAATCAATGTTAAGAAAAATGAAAGAGAATAAAACTATAACGCTCATGGAAACTCTAAGGTGTTTAGTTTTCATCATGTCGTTGTTATGGAACAGAAATGAAGACCTAAGAGTGACCAGAGACCAGAGTCAGTCTTGTTGAAGATTGTCGTGAAGAATACGGAAAGGCAAATCTGCCCAAAGAGATATCTTTCAAGGCTGTGGTTTTTGGCGAGAAAAGGTGTCCTTTGTATGTGTTCGCTCTCCATTGTGAGACCCTCTGCTACTTTTCCTAGCTAACTCAGTGATGTCACAGTAGTGGTCCTGACGCTCAGATTGGGACATGCTCAAGAAAGAATATATGCCTCCGTAAAACAAACCTATCCAATGAGGTACACACTAGGCTGGTGGGCTGAGAGGGTAAGGTTATAGAAAGCATGTTTGTGCATTGCTGTGCTGCAAAACTTCACGACTTTTGGTCGCCTTGTGGTTTGGCGATTTTAAGAAATATTTTGAAGAGCTTAGGATACATAAACGATGAGCAGCAATATAACCTTAAGAACGGCCGAAACTTTAGGCTAGAATTTAGATCATATGTGTTTGCATACAACTCTGTTAAGTATAAGGGTTTAGAGATGCACAGCAAATTATCAACTAAGCTAAAAAGCAAGACCTGGTGGTGCTTGAAGAATGGGTACAAATTTTCTTAGGCAGGCTCTCAAATATATATTGTTTTTTTGTGTAAGTTTTAAACAATGATTGGAATAGCTATATAGCCAAACTGCATCAAATTGGGTTTTATTTGTTTGACTGGGTTTGTTGGAACAGGGAAGGATCATCACAGCATATTCGCTTGGTATATAAATACATGCTAGTATACAGCTGCGAGCAAAGAGTTTTCTGTTTTTAGCGCCATTTTAGTGAACTATGTTCATTTTCTAGGCGTTCAAAATAATAGCACTGCCAATTTTTTTCCTCGAGATTTGGTTGTTCGTGTTTACATTTCTAATTTTTTTTTTGTTATATTTTTACGATTTCTGGGAAAATATATGATTTTTATATATATATGATAGTATACAAGCTTTTTTTGCTGAAGAATGGAGCAAGCAAAACTATGTACTAAAGAAGAACGATCCATTGTTTGAAGTCTTCTTGACATAATACATTCAAAGGAATATAAAAAAAATCTTATCCAATTCTCGAAAATGGTTTTAACTACCAAAAATATAAGGATACCATTTAGTGGTCCCTGAAAACCGAGCTCGGAAAGAGTTTGGTTTCCAGTAATGGTGTAATCCATTGTGAGATATACAGTTGTTCATATATATACAGTTGCGATCAAAATAATAGCAGTGCTGCTTTCTGAAGAATACCTTTTTGCAACTTGAGTAATATCATGCTAATGATTGGAGTAATTGAAAAATCGTTTACTCCTTTCAGTTATTGTTCTAAAGTAGAAGAACATTCCCAAAGTCTCCAAAAAAATATTTCCTCACACTATTACTGCTATGCAGATGTACATATATATAATGCTGACTGCTCAAGATACATACATGCATACATTGGGTGGGTGGTAGCAGCTCGTTGAGCGCCAGAGTCTATCTTTTTCGCAACTTCACAATGTTGTGCGCGTTATAAGTTGAGACACTGGTGGGCGCTACCTACTGTTTAAAGCCAGTTCCGAACGGCGAATTGCGAAAGCTTCCAATGACAGAAGTACTCCAAGAGGATTGTCAATCGTTTTCTGGACGTGGGGCCGTGAAATTTTTTTTTTTTTTTTGAGCTGGATTCGAACCCGGGTACTCTCGCTCAACGCTCAAGATACAGATACAAAAAATTAACCGAATTTTGCAACTGATGTGTTAAAAATAACAAACTTTCAGTCCAAATAAGTTCCAAAGTAAAACATAACAGGATCTCTTAAAAAAAATAGAACTACGAAGACTCTTCGTGGTTCTGGTCTTTCAGAAAATAGAGAAATACCCTGTGGAAAAAAAAACAGCCCGACGAGAGCCAGAGCCTATCTTTTTCGCGCCTCCACTGTGTTGTGTGCGTTATAATTTTTGTTATATGTGGAGTGGTCCTACACATTGCGAATGCTTTTCATGGCAAAAGTACTAGAGGAGAATTGTCAGTCGTTCGCTGGAGGCGGTGTGGTGTTTTTTCCCCCAGGCTGGATTCGAACTCGGATACACACGCTCGACAGTCCGACGCACTAACCAATCGAGCCTACGGCGCCCACCCTGTAGGTAGATGTGTGCAAAATTATTTTGAATGGTTGTTGAAAGTCCTGCGAACACGTAAGGGCACACTAACACAAAAAAAATTTTAAAGTACTGGTGGTCCATAATTATGATTTAGGCTAGGTTCTCATAATACGGCTAGTATTTTATACCAAATAGATAACGGGTGAGCATTTATAAGTTGACATCGTAAAATTTACTATGGTTAATTGTGTCGACTATGAAATAGCTTTGAAATGTGTGTTTTAACAAAACTTTAACCTGAAATACACCAACAAAAAGGTAAACAAATATTTTTTTAAGGAAAAAAAAATTAAGGCCTGATCAATATCCTGTCCTGATTTTAAAGAAAAAACCTTTAAAAGAAAAAAACGTACAGCAAAAAAAATATGGAAAATGATAAAGACATCTTGAAATGTAGTACGATTGGAGAGGTGTCAGTAATTAGGGAACTCGATGAAGCACCGATCTTAGGCAGTGATGCAAAATAGAGCCTTTATCACAAAATATTAACTTACAAATTTATCATCTCAACAATTCCGCTTATGATCTTATGTTGAGGCTGAGGATGATGATAAAAAACGTGCATTGCTATTATTTTGCTCGTTCATTTTGAGTTGGGACGTGGAATTTATTTTAATTAAATGTTAATCCAAAAAAAGTTTCGTACCCGAAATGGGGTTTTCAATGTGGGTTTTGTTCCATAACTGCAATTTTTTTCTTGAACTGTAGGTGGCTTCCACCGATCGCCCTAGAAGAATGTAATTGTTAAGGGAAAAACTGGATGTGGTTGAATTCTGTTTTACCTCATCAACTACTTACTGCATACACAACATAATTTCTTCAACTACAAACAAACAACAACATTTTCTTACAATGCCACCATTGTCTTGGATTTTATTGTAGAACAAATCATAACTTACATTTACAACGAATATTATTATTATTATTTTACTCTTGCCTTACTTTAATTTACAACCATGGATGCCATGCAGGATCCATTCGACAGAGGTTGTCGGGATTCGACGCTGACTGTACAAGGGAATTGATTTTGTTGGAGTCGACTTTCTCGAAATATGCAACATTATTCAAACGCAGCATAACCGCACCCACAGCCTTGTTGACAACTCTCGTTATATTCTCCATGTCGATCTTCTGCACAGAGTCTAAAGACATCTCACCGTTGGGATCGTAGATGGTGCGCTCGTCTTTGATGCGTTTTTTCTGCACGGCGATAATCTCATCGCGCAATATCGCCTGCAGGATGGATGTTAGTTTGAAGTTTGGCTGCACGAAGCACCGTGCCGTGGCCACCATCGAAGCGGAGAGTGGGCCAGAGATTCCAATTTTTGTCAGGAATTCGGTTATGTTGGGTGTGAGTCGGAACGGCACGGGTCTGTTGGCGTCCAGGTCACCGGTCTCATCATCCACGTCAAACTTGTAGTAGGAGATGTTCATCAGGCCGGAGTCTTGGTGTAAGTACATCATGTCGGCGTTCAGGCGGGTGAGGTGGAAGGCGTATTCACACAGGAACGCCAGTGAAAGCTGCAGCGTGAACTGAAACGAAGAAAGAAAGTATTAACTTAAAGCCTCTTGCAGGGTGGCTCTTCCTTACCATTTTCCTGAACTGCCAGTAGTGCGTCGCTGATTGGAAGTTCCGCACAGCCCAGTTCATGAGCATCGTTTTCGGGACCATCGTCGTTTGTACCTCCCGCAGAATGTCTCTCAGGACAGTGTGCGTTGTCTGAGTTCCCCTCGCCTGGACCTCTGCTAACCGGTCATAGTACCGCACGATGGGAGTTTCATGCTCCATTCCAAGCTTACTGCATCCACTCTTGTATATCTCTCTTAGCGAAATACTCGCTGGATTGTCTTGCGCCAGCCGCATCTGCGGTGATATGGGTACAACTCGCGGCACGGTAATGTGCAGGAAGCGCCTCGACGTCTCCTTTTGCTTGTCTAAATACTGGTTGAGCATACGCAGCAGCTGCAAGACGCGCTCCTCTCTACGCGCGTCACCCAGCCCGGAGTCAATGACCACCAGGTACGGATAGATCTTTCCATTCGTGCCTCGAATGTACAGTCGTCGAGCTGCAGTGTTGTTCTTCTGCACAATGTCGACGCGTGGCATGAATCTCGCAATTCGTATATGATAATGTGACGGCCCAGGCAGGAGCAGCTCTCCGGGTAGCTCCACTTCAGCCGTTTTCTGGCTGAAGTTCGACAAGAACCTGCACTTGTCCTCGATGAGGAACGACGTGGGCAGCTTTTTCACCTTTGTCTCGAGGATCTTGATCCATTTCCGCAGACGCGTTATGAGATAGTGAAGTTTCATTGCTCCCGGCTGGGAGAAATCAAAGTCGGTGGTGAATTGTCCTTTCATGATTTGGAAAACTGGATCTTGGAATGTGCTTTGAGTTCTTCGCGCAAATGATTCCGATGCCGCTGAGTTAGTCGACGATGAGGCCACTGATCCGGAAATGTTCTCGATGCCGATGCCGAAGGTGGAGACGAGTTTTTTCACAAAGTGCAGCGTGTGTGGGGTTATGGTCGCTTTGTTAACGGTGCCTCTGTTTTCGAAAGCAATCGCGTAGCACTTGATGAGTCCTTGACGTAGCTGACGGAGGACTTCTTCAGTCCAGCTTTCGCGGAACCACACCATTTGGTCGACAATGCCCTCAAGGGAGCTCAGAATTGTTGGGTGAATTTCCCGCTGGACGTGCATAACTTTGGAACACCGCCACATTGACGGCGTGGCCTTGATTGCCTGCTGCAGGTTTTGCGATGCATTCTGTGATGTTGTGGTCTTCTCACTGGACTGCTGTTCGTCTGATTGTTGTTGCTGGAAAGAAATAAGGAAATTGGTGAATAAAAATGTACCGGGTTTTCATTGAAGTCTCAACGAAATGTGTCCAATAGACCAAAAACAGTCGACTCTCAATAATTTGACAAGCGTTAAATTAAATCTCTCGACAGTTTGAAATCTTTTCCTGGACCATTGAAAAACATTCAATAGATTGAATTAAATCAATATTATTTAGTCTCTTCGGTAATTTGAAGTTGAAGGAATGCTTTTTAGCTCGTCAACATTTAGTAATTTGAAGTCTTCGCTTTGCTACTTTCTACATTGCTGTGTGTGGTAGTTCTTAGAGAACCCAATAAGTGCCGTTTTGAGACTACAGCTCTGAAAATTGGGTGTGGATTTGCATTTGAAATTGCCTGCAGTGTTGAGAAACAAAATGAATTCTTTGATGTCCATTCTAGATGTTTCACGGAGAGATTCAAGGAAGGATTTGCCTAGAGTCCGTCGTCTTGCCCTGGCGAGCGCCGGGCAGGAGCAAAGCAAATGAGTCGATGATTATTGTTTTGCTGATTTATTACAACTTCGACAGTGTGCATAATGAGGGATCCTCAGCCTAGCTGCATGATCTCCCATCGGTCAGTGAACCGTACTAATCGCTATTATTTTAGAAATGTCTGTGCGAGACCTGTTTAGAAGGTCGTTAGTTCGTGATATGTTCCACTCTGGCCATGTCTTCCTAAATACTGCGCAATTGGCTAACCGTGGATACCTGAGGTTAGCCATTTCCAAGAAATGTGTTGTAATCCGTGTTTTTACTAGTCCAAGTGGGATGTGTACTTCTATAGCTGACGAGCTATAGAGGGCACCTTCTTATTTGGGTTAATCGACTTTTTCATTACCAAAAACTTTCGTATGTCCTGGGACCTGTACTATGGTAATTTTATCTTTCCGGTGACATTAACAAGCTCGTTACGGTTTTCCTAGACTAATTTTAAGGGTATGGAGGCTGATGAAACTGCCTTGATGGCAATGTGTTCGGATGAGATTTAAGAGGACGACACGCCTTCCTTACAGAATGGATTTGCGCTTGGAAGATGCTGGCGTGATTTGGGAGTCTGTAGGCTGTGGATATGCTCAGAGTGTCCTAGTAAATGCCCGAATCTTTGAACCGTCTTTATAAGCACTCACATCCGGGATGAGACCTATTCGGTTGAGAACGCAATCTACAGTAGTAGGGAAGAAGTAAACGTTTAATTCATCATCATCATTAGTGGCGTAACAGCCTACGAGGGCCAGAGCCTAGCTTTTCGCGCCTCCACTATGTTGTGCGCGTTATAATTTGACACATGTGGAGGGGACCTACAGTTTATTGCCGGTTTCGAACGGCGAATTGCGAAAGCTTTCCCGGACAGAAGTACTCCAGGAGGATTGTCAGTCATTCGCTGGAGGTGGGGCCGTGACAATTGTTTGTGGTGTTTTTTCCCCCGAGCTGTGTACTCTTGCTTAACAGTCCGACGCACGAACGATTAAGCCACAGCGCCCAACGTTTAAATTTCTGAGTCTAATCAGACTTTGACAGAGAGAGAGTCTGAAGAGATTGTCCTTTGTCAAACAAACTTTTGTTCATTTGCTTTTTTTGATGATAATTTTGATAATTTGAATTATTTCTCTATACCCGAGTGCCAAATTATCGAAATCGACTGTAAATGCTATTTCATCAAGACAACTTACAAAGTTTTGCATTTTGTTGGCCAAATTCGCCTGTTCCGTGGCTTTGTGCTTCTCCCTCTGTTCGATCTTGAGCGTTAGGAACAGCGTTCTGATGGGGAAGTAAACTGCTTGAGGGTACATCCGACCAACCTAAAATACGAAAAAGTGTCAATTAAGAGATCAGGATTAAGGCCTCCTTACTTACATGACTCAAGAGATTTAGAATAACATTGCCCTCGTACTGCACCAAGCAGCATAGCAGCTGTGGAATCCAGGGCAACCAGTGGAGTGGCGGAACTCCAACCACATACTTCTCCAGTGCGTCCATTAGAGATCCCTTTGCATCGTCATACGACAGCAGCCAAAGGACTTTGGCTAAATACTTTCTGGTCTTGTTTTCATTTTGATGGCGACAGGCGTGCAGGAAGCAGGTTATTGCACTCACACCGATCAGCATTTGCCTCGGTTTGCTGGTGAAAATCTGCTCTAGGTAATCACCCCACAAGGCCCACGCCTTTGTGAGTCCATCGTGAAGCTTAGCAGCCGCACTAAACGCCTTGTTGGCGTCTTCTGAGCGGCCAATTTGAGCGAGCAGCAGGCCTTTGAGTGCGTAGAACTCGGCGTTCATCTCGCCGGTGAAGTACTTTAGGTTGGTGGACTCAATAACCTCCAGAGCTTCGTTCAGCTCTGCACGACCGCTTACAGAGGACATCTGTAAGTAGCACTTCACTTGTTGACGGATTTTCTGCAACGAAAAATTGTGTAAAAAAAACAATGGCAATGACAAAACGTGTACACGATTACAAGTGCAACAGAGGTGTCTACAAGAAATCAAAGGAATCCCTTACCTGGTAACAATCGACAATCGGAACCGATGGGATTGTGTAGATCCGTGAGAGCGACTCCTGGCACACACCCGTCAAGTTGTGCTTGCGTGCGATCTTGCCAAAGTAGATTATTGCCTGGGCAGATGCGTGCACTCCCAACATCGTGTTGCCCTGGTCTGTCTGCTGTTCCAAGTGCTGCGTGATGATTTGATAATGGTGCTGGCGCCACGTGAAGATGTCGCTCCAGTGCGAGAGATCGTCGGCGATCACTGGCAGACGGTTTCGCCACGTCTTCACGATTGCCTTCATGTCGTGCAACGAAGAGTTGCGTCCCTGTATTAGACCCTGGTGGATTTGACACGCCTCCTGTAGCTCCATTATCTGTTGTGCCGTCTGCAGGTACTGCAGATGTATATGCGAAACAATTTGCGGCAGGCGTCGCCACTCCCGCATGCACATGCCCGATGCAATTTCAACGTACCGCTCTACGTTTGATAGCTGCTGTTCCTCCTGGTTCAGAATTGCCAGGAAACCTTTGTACAAATTCACTTTGTACCCGTACTGTTTGGGGTTGATCTGCTCAACCTTTATCAAAGCCTGCTTCATAAGTGCCCAGTTAGGCACTCGCCATGCGCTCTCCATGATCAGCAGGGGTTTCTTGTCCTTGTTAGATTGTGCGTAATCTAGCAAGATATCCCATTGGTTCAGTTCTTTGGCGCAACGTATCCAGTGGTTCTCCCACAGCACCAATTCGCTGTTCATTTCCAGTGCCGTGGGCCCGTTGGGCGCTTCCTGCTTAAACTTCGACATAGCCAAGTCGTAGGCGGCCTGTGCCTCCTCGAAGAATCCCATCTGTTCGTAGGCAATTGCTGTGTTTGTCTCGGGATATTTGGCATACTTCAGCCAGAGTCCCGCCCACAGGTCTTCCTCGTGTAGCGCCGAGTACATCTGAGACAGTGAGTCACAGATGTTCGAGTGGCTGTTCTCCGTGAGATCGTATTCGCTGAGGTCTATGTCAGAGTTCTCCTGGTACTTGTCCTTCTTCTGTTGCCAATCTGTGGCCATGTCCTCAAGAATCAGCGACATGCGATGCCACAAGTTGTGCGCTTTGCCCAGGTAGGCGAGCAGGCTTGGCGGGACATAAATCGGCGGCTTGCAGTGGATGACGGCCTCGACGAATGTGTTCAGAGCACTCGGTTGGCAGTCCTTCTGGACGACATGCGAGCCAGACGACAAGAACGGAATCAGCTCCCTCATGATCGCCTGCTGCTGGTCTTCGTCGAGCATCGACCACAGCCTCGGGAATATTGCGAGCCACATCTTTTCTGCCAGCTGCGTGTCCATGTGGCACATCTGAGAGGTGGCCGCCAGGAGGTGTTCGGTGCGGACTTTTCGGTTCACGTCCAGAAACTCCGACTGCTTCCCTATGAATTCCACGAGCGCAGCCTGTCGATTAGGTGGCACCGAGCGGTCAGAATCCTCCCGCCGAAACGTGCTGGATTCATTGTTCATGTCCAGGTCGAAGAACTCGTCCTTTTCCTCAGTCGGCGTGGCCTTCTCCACCGGATCTATCTGCACCGGTGTGTATATCACGAAGTGCTTCTTCTCCTCGGAGTCGGCGAAGTTTATCACCGACGTAATGCTCGGAATCAGGTGACTCTCGTTCGCATTCTGGATCTGAGACTGTGTGTTAGCTGTCAGGATCAACAGTTCTATGCACTGCTTGATCCAGTAGTGTGGTCCGATCGAGTCCCAGGCCTGCGAGCAAATGATGTACAGGAGTCGGTCATGCAGCCGTCGCCTCATCGACCCGTCGAATATCTCGAAGAACTTCGCACGGATGCTGGGCTGTGTGCACCGCAGTCCTGATAAGAACGCTTGTTCTAGCTTGCTCGTCAGCTCAGTCTGCTTCAGGTAGTCGTCGCGGTACATGTAGTTGATTAGTTCGAGGAACTGCGCGTTCAGTTCGAGGTCGTCTGCGAAACGCTTCTCGACATACTGCATCAGCTTTACTAGCAGAATGGACTTCTCTCGTATCGACGGCGTTTGTGTGGTGGGAATTGGTTGACTCTTGGTCTTCATCCAATCCTCGATCATTTTAATGATGCACTTCAGTATCTTGGCGTCGTTACTCTTCTCAATCAGACCAACCAGAATTCCTCCGATGAAGAGCTTTCGTATTTCGATCCCCATGACAACGGTGCGGTTTTTGATCAGATCCAGCGACAGGATAAGCAGCTCAACGGAGAGCGATCCACTCTCGACTGGCGGTGGGGCGTTTGAGCCCGTGTTTGGAATTGTCATGTGGTCCTTTGTCAACCTGTTAAGGACTCTCATGAACTGTAACATGATGCGATCAATGTAACTTGGATTATTGTTGCAACATGCCTTCAAAATCATCAGCGCTCCGAAGAGTGACGATGACGTGAGCTGTGGACTTTTCTCATAATTGGTGAAGGAGTCTGTGATCATTTTGCTGACGGTTGCATAGAGCATGTCAAGATCTTCGTGCTTGTGATGCGAGTCCGCGGGGAAGATCGACATCAAACGTGACATTAGCACGTGCATCAAGCGAATGATGCGGGTGTTTTGATTGGTAATACAAGCGGACAGGCCTCGTTGAATCGGTCTTATGATCGCCAAAATGTGCTCCTTTCGTAATACTGTCATGAAGAATGTCAAAAGCTCGAGGCCAGTTGAGATGTTTCCCAAATTGGCCTGCGGAGTCTCAACGGAGGCGAATACTTTGTCAAGCCATGTTAATTTCAAGTCGAATGGCTGCAGCCAGACCTCTGGACGTATGGCTGTCTTTAAGAGCATAACACATCTGAAAGTGGAAAAGAATGTTGTTAGGCTAATGTCGAAGGTGTGCAGAAGTGAGAATGCTACAATTAAATTGATTGACGACGTTGAATGTCATGAGGGTCACCAGTGACCGGGACTAAGTTAGTTCGTAAATGGCGTTGCATTCAACGTGTTAAAACAAGTTAAGTGACATTTTTATCTTTTACAGGGGAGATAAGAAGCAATCTAATTTGTAGAGCAAAAGAGCACCCAATGACGATTTCGTAATCAAATTTTAATGTGTATAAAAAGTGATTCCGAAAAATGTGTTGCTTATGTTATTTTAACAATCATCGATTCATTTGTAGCACCTTGAAAAATTTTGCAGGGTTACTTACCGACGAGACAAGGTTTCCCCCGGTGATACCACTCCAGGCGTTGGCTGTGCATCATTTACTTGACAGGCCAAACGGATCAGGAAATTGAGGACATTATCACATTGTACTTTATCAATTGGACGTTCGATCTCATCAACTTTCTGCTGTTGCGATGCCGCGGATGTTGCTGGAAAAAAATTATATTTAATTATTTATTTTATTAAATTTATATTTTATTAAAATTACTGCACAACTACTTGCAGAAGACATAATGGCAGCAAACTCCAGATGGAGAAATCTATATTCCTCCAATATCTCTAGACTAGTGTGGCCTGGATTGGATAGGGGTAGTACAGAACAGCTGCTCTCGATAAGCAAAGCTAGCATAAGTGGTCTAGTTGGTGTTCTAACTGCCACTTCGGCAATCACGCCAGAAGGATGGGTGCCCCCTTCATTGATTTCTGCAGAAGCTGCAGAGATGAGGAGTAAGAGGAGACGACACTTAATCTTCTTGGAACATGCCCAGCCCTCTCACGTACTAGGAAACGCACTCTAGGTGCATACTTCTTTGAGGATTCAAGCGAACTCGCTAACTTGGATGTAAGGCCCATCAGACCAAGGCATATCAGACTACGAACTTTGCAGATAAAACAGGTTGTATAACATGCCTGCTAATATTTTGTTTGGTATATTTGCAGGAAACTTTTAGGCAGCATGTCCGAGCATTGGAAACAATCCGGATGTGTGACAACACAATGGGCCAATAAATGGCCTACGTGAGCATGCGTATAGCCCAGGCAGTCTCTAATATGTAAGACCTGAGACCTAAAAATCACTGCAGCCACTGATTTCCCCGCCTTAGAATTTACTCAAAAAACTTGAGTTCACGATGAAACTTACTATACTCTTGGCTGAACTAGCAGCGATATTGTCTGCTTTAAGATAATGTCTGCCTAAGTGACTATAACCTGTACTGACCAGGCAGTTACAATAGCATAATATATGTTCTATTGTTTCTTCGTCCTTGTTACACATTCGGTATCATTTTGCCATGTTGGGGGTGGACTGATGTATGCCTCCCCAACCCGACTAAGATGACGTTCGACGCGAACAGTATGGGACTGTCCAAATATTCTACCAGCTTGGCCAGTATAAACAGAGTTTATCTCAGTCTCGATATCTGAACACATCGGTAACATTGAAAACGAAAAGAAAGACTACTTACTTGCCACAGGAGTCGGTACCGGAACATTCTCGCCAGAAGCAAACTTCTTTCGAACCTCGTTTGGATCATCGGTGGACGACCGCTTGAATCCTGAATTCGATGCCTGTTCGTCATCCATATTCGCATCAACTTCAGTGGTGGATCCCTCCTTGATCCGTTGCAGCTCCCATTTAATAATGGTCTCCGCCAATTCAACTGAGAGTTTTCGATTCTCAAGCGAAGCATTCGGCGGGAATCCCAACCGTTGCATGTAGTTAATCATGTGCTGGACCAAGTGATGTCGAACAGGGTAGTAAACCTTTCAAGAGAACGAAAATGAAAACCCATTTACACCCAAAACATTATTCGGACTCACCTTATAATGGCGAACGATGAGCTGAAGTATGTGGAACAGTTGCTGCATAGAGTGACCCTCCTCAACGATGATCTTCTTTGTCCAGTGGGTCAGCATTGTGTTTCCGTCCTCCATACGCAGCGGCATTGCAGGTGTGAGCACTTCCAGCGCCTGCCTGACAACTGGCCGGGCTTCCAATGCGTGACCTTTCAGCAGCGAATGAAACACTTGAAGAACAATCTTTTTGTGAATAGCCAGGCGGGCAATGATGTGTGCCAGCAGCAAATGTCCGTGGTAGCGTGCAGTTGGATCTACGCAGTTCTTACTCAGCAAACAGGGCCACGCGAACGTCATAAGCCGGCGCAGCTTGTTGCCCTGGCGTTTGTTATTCGCGTCACCGTCGTGAATGTGCGGTGAGGCCTTTTCAACGAGAAGACAAGCGAATTGCAGGAGAGCAATCCTAACGGCATCGTCGTTCGCAAACGGTTTCTCTGGATCGAAAACTTTGCTTATGAAGACAGAAACGATGTTATTGTCGTCCTCCTGGTACGGTGTCGGCGGTGCGCCGATCAATTTGTTGCCTTCGCCCTTCTCGAAGCTCACGGCAAAGCAGGGTATGAGGATGGCTGTGAGAATTTTAGCCTTAAGATCCTCCGACAACAGAGGACTGTTGAAGTTTTCGACAAAGTGAAAGAAGGCGTTTCTCTTCCACGAGACTGTGTAACTCTGTGCCACGGTGTTCTGCAGGAAATCGCGAAGGAAGTGGAAGTCTGGGATGAAGTGCAAGCACAAGGCGCGCAACAACTGGAACAGCAGGTCGATGTCGTTGGTGTTGTGGGAGAAGTAGAAGAGGAGAATTTTCCCGACCAAGTGCCACAAGTCACAGGCAACGTTTGTCTCACAGGTCTTGTAGAGACTGGTCTGCCAAAGATTCTTCAGCACAGCTACAATCTCAGTCTGTGTGAGCAACCACTGGTCGTCCTGTTCCATCAACGTGTACACGATCAGCACGCCTTGGTGGCAAACTTCGTATTTCTGCTGCTCGTTGAGATGTGCGAACGACGGGCAGTTGCAGTTGATCATTTGCATCAACCGAACGGATTTGTTGCTCTGGATGGCAGTGCGGAAGGGCAAGCCATCCTTGTGCTTGAGCATGTAGATGAGGAATCGATTCCACTGGTGATTAACGACGTTCAGGTCTGTGAGGAAGAGGTTCACAGAATCATTCGGATACCTCAGAAGGAACTTCAGCAACGGCTTCCTGTATGGACATGACTCCA
Organism: Syritta pipiens; assembly: GCA_905187475.1. Classification (NCBI taxonomy): domain Eukaryota; kingdom Metazoa; phylum Arthropoda; class Insecta; order Diptera; family Syrphidae; genus Syritta; species Syritta pipiens. Next base: position 72,201,007 of record LR994571.1, read on the forward strand.
TCATCAAATTGTTCTCAGTCTTCAGCACAAGCTGGCACAGGCTCTCGATGTACTTCGGAGTTGCCGCTGAGATTTGATGGAACATTCCGATTAGAATTGCAATCTTCTGCTCGTATTCCTCGGCTTTAGTTGCCGTGAGGAAGCTACCACCTTGCTTCGTTGTTTTATTCGCTGTTACTGATATTTCAATCATTTCTTGGCAATGTTGGAGAATTTGTTCGCTCAGCTTCTCATTAAACATCGACGGGAATAGTTGCGTGAAGTACGACAAACGTTTTGTAGCCGTTAGATTCAGGTTGCGATGGTCACCAAGGGTGAGGAGTAACGGTCGCATTCCTGCTCGTACCTAGGAGAGAAAAAAAGGATAAGGATTACTTGGGCTTTTGGGTTGGATGTATGAGCTGACAAACCTTTTCTTTTTCGATTTGGAACACTTGCAGGAACTTCTGCATACATTCGAATGCAATCTCCTGCAGTTCTGTGTTGTTGTTCTCCATCACTTTGAACAGAATGTCGATGATCTTCTCGCGGTAAGTGTTTTCGTTTATATAGTGGCATGCAGCTAAAGCGCGAAGGGCACTTTTTCTCAATGGAATTAAGTTGGTTACGTTCTTGTAGCAGTCAAGTTTGGTTAAAATGGAATCTTCAGCCTCACTTAGGATCAGCAGTTCGTCGAAGAATAGTTTATGGTAACTGTTTGTTAGATCTAAAGAAGAAAGGAAGAATCGGTTAGTGTATAAAAATCAAGACCAAAGTAACATTTTTTTTAGATTTCAGTGGATCATTGCAAAACACGTTAGCTCCTATTTCCGGATTCCTTGCCAGGACTGTTTTAGGTTCTATCATATGGTTCTGTCTTCCGAAGTTGTATCCGATTTGAAGCAGAGAGAGAGTGTTTTCATGTTAATTCAATTGAATTCATTTATTACAATCTAGAGGTACAATAAGACAAGAGTCTTTTTCATGTCTGCCACATTTCTTTTTTAAAATTCACTTCAAAAGAGGACAGTGCAGCAGAGGTGAACAAATTTGAGGCAAATATTCGGTGTTGTCTGTGAGGATGCCGAATGGAGCAGAAGACAAAATCACAAAAATGTGGTTACAAACCGGAAGACAAAATCATCAAACCCAAGAGAAGTATAAAAGAGAGAGACCGAACCTCCAGTATACGACCAAGTTGCCGCAGACGTGAATCAGCGTGGATTTTCTGTCTGAAAGCAGCTTCCTCAGAACCGCCAACGAAGACAACTCTACAACTCTCCGAACTTCTGCTCCCATCTGGGGAGTCACATTTCTATATTAGCTTAAACTTCGTTTTATTATTGAACTTAGTTTCCAGACGAAAGAGTTGAATTTCGGAAAAAGTGGAAGCCGGCTTCCCAGCATTTTATGAATTCGTATTAAATTTACGAACAATAAAAGAGTAAAAAAAACAACTTACTGATAGTAAACAGCCGCGGCTCAAGGGTAGTACAGAACGTGTTGCCGTCCATGAGTCCGATTTGAGCACTGGCAGGCTGGTGACGAAGGAAATGCTTCTGCGGTGGTATAATGTCCACCAGAACCTCCCTGTGCGGATCCATGACTTCGGTGACAGTTTTCTTTTGCAGTTCCGCAATCAGTTGCAACGATGACATCGCTTGCTCACGGACCAACGTATTCGGACTTGTTACTTGCCGTACCAGCTCGTGAATAACTTCGTACATGGTCTTCGTCTGCAGCGATAGCAGTTCCTTGTTCTTGATGTCCTTGTCAAGAGGAACCATGCTAATCCGAAGCATGTTCTCTAAGTATGTCTTCGCCATGTCAATTGTTCCACTGGACACCTCTCCACCCAAGTCCATGATAACGAATATGAACGCTCTCAAGAAAGCGAATAGGTTTTGGTACAGCCATGACAGTGACATGTGTTGATAGAGACATTCGATGGCCATGCAGCCTCCCATTTTGGAGTACCAAGGGCGTTCGTAACACAGCGCGACCATGCGCTCAGCCAAATACTGCATCAGCGGCAGGCGACACGCTCTCTCCTTGTTTCCAAGGATATTTGTTGTGGTTTTCAGGATCAGACTTATGCACAGTTGACCAGGCTTGCAAAGCTCCTTCTCCTCGTGGCCCATGCACACAGCCAGGGCGTCAATCAACACTAGCGGGTCAAGACCGGTGTTGTTGAAGTGATGTTTGAACGGGAACGGTCCAGATTGTTGTGCGATCGCCACCATTGTGTAGTGGCGGACAACCGACATCATGAACGGCAGCACAGACTCTCTCAGCTCCTTTGTGGCCGCTGCCACAAGCATTCCCGTCAGTGCAGTTTGATGTGTCTGGCGGGCTTGGATCTCATCAGACTTGTAGTACGAGGACAAAACGTTGATGTTGCTCTCAACGAAACTTGGATGCATGAAGAGCTTCTGCAGTGTGTGCTTGTCGTCGTCGAGGCATATCGAAGCGGCTGAAAGAAACGAATTTGGTTTAATGATGTTCCGGTAGTTAAATTTACGCGACACTCACCAAGGAAGCACCTGATGACGACCCAACTTTGCCGTCGGTAGAACGAATCCGTTGCGTTCAGATTTAGAGCGTTGAATGCCACCTCGATGACCTTGTCCACCGGGAAGTCGATTGGCTTGCGATGGTCTTGGAAATAGGCGACGATGGCTGGTGTCGGAGTGTCCTTGTCATTGTACTCCAACTTCTGAGCTTCGATCATCATTTTTCGGTTGCCTCCTCCGAATTTTCCCAGCACACGGAATGCAACCAGAGCAGCGCTGTCTTGATTTCGAAGTGTGCGCCACAGCGCTTGCATCAGATCAGCCCGAACTGGCTGGATGTGATCGTACAAGAAGTCTGGCTGTAGGTTGTCAACGCACAGCTCCAGCGTTCGAAGGCCCTACGAGTAAAAGAGGCAGTCAACACATGTTTCCACATCCCAAAATTGTGGTCGTTATGTAAAATGCTCATATTGAGTAAGCGTACTAGTCCACCGACGACAGTTGAGAAACATACCTGACTTATGAGAGTTTGTGATCCATTCAAGGCGGATACCAGTGGGTCCATCAACATGGGCAAGTACGGCAGCAACGACGAAAGCCTCACGGGAACAGTCAGACAGAGTTCCACAAAGAGATCCTTCATGTGCTGTTTGTGGAAGCCACTTTGCAGCCGATTGAGACCCTCCAAAAGATTTGGCAGGAGAGGAAGGAACTCCTGATAAAGCAGGTCATGACTTCCACCTCCGATCGAGCGGAATAGAGCTCGTAGCAGGAGGAAGTAGTTGTACGGCTCCTTTGCCGTCATAGCTAGCTCCATCGACCTATTCACGATGTTGTGAAGGTGTGGCCTAAGCATTTGTTCGTTCTCCACCGGAAACAGGCTAACACTGCCAAAGACAAGCTTGAACAATCGCAGGTACAGGTTGGAGCGCTCCACGTTCGATCCCATTTCCTCCATTCGCTCCAACAGATATTCCACCAGAACCGTTGCAAATAACGGAGAAGTCGTAGGATTTGCGAGGAACGAGTTGGCGACCACTTGAATGGATGAATTCTTGTATATCCGCTCCACCATGTACTCAATTGTGGTGGCGAATACTTCCTGGAAATTCTGCGAGTGCATCATTAAGAACTGAAAAGAGAACAAAACAATGAAGCACGGCTGATTCCTTGGACACGAAAATTCCACTCACGATTCCACTGAAATGTTCCAACACTTCCTTCTCTTCCTTTGTTCGTGGGATATGGCCAGATGGCTTTTGGATTTGATTCGAGTTCATGGCGGCATTCGGCACCACGGTGTAGATGTCGAGCGTCTCCAGAGCCCAGTATATCAGGTCGATGTATATGCTCAGTTCATGCGGAAGGAATAGCTTGTTCTCAACGGGCATCATCTGGAAAAGATGAGTATAAAGAACATTAACATTTGTTCCATGGAAAGGTTTTCTTTTAATATTCCATTAATACAACAATGGACTAGGTATTTCTCCGTACCTTGCAACTGACACATCCCCAGGTGATGGTCTTCACGCCTCCGACCAGAGTCTTCACTAGACTTCTGTATTCCGCCACATTGAGGCTGTTGGGACCAGTTATTCCCAAGGTGTTCAACTTGGACGTCTGGTCAAACGGTGGAACCTCCTAAAAAATTAATTTGTTATTCCATAATCGATTGTAAAATATTTTCAGGGGTACTCTACCCTTACCAAAGTGACACCACCTTCCTGTTTGATTTCACCGGTGGCAGGAGTTCCTTCCGCTGTTGCTGCTGCACCAGTTGATGGAGCAGCGGGAGCAGCCGTAATTGCAGGAACTGGAGCAGTTTGTTGCTCCTTTAAGGTTTTCCTGCAAGAATATTTCCTTCCCATCAGTACTGATCTTCCTCCACCACCTCACAAATTTATCTTACCACTTTTGCATAATCAATGGCAGTTGTATTTTTGCAATGCTCTGGAACTTTGAGGTGAAAACCTTCAGGAGCGTGATGAGAAGCTCACGGGCTTTTACCGGATCCGATTCGCTGTGCTGTCGGATGCAGTCAACAAGATTCAGTAGGAGTTTGCATGACATTGTCTGGATGCCAGTGGCCAGTGATTCGTCGTGGACGTTTTTCGAGAATAGATTTGCTGCCTTCGAGAGGGCCTTGAGGCTGAGGTTCTCACGAACGTGGTGTGCCAAGTCAGCAAGAGTTGAATAAGCCAACGGGCGGATGGAATCGAGGGTAACACCTTTTCCAATGAGCAGGTCTTCATCGAACATCCGGTCGATGTAGGGGATGAATTCTTTGAAGAAAAGAAAACACGTTAATTTTGAATGGGTTCACAAGACACAAAAGACTCACTCAATCGCAGATCTGTGGCGAAAATGTGGCGTGCAGCAATCAGCAGCTCCTTTCGCAAGTTTGCAGCCTCCTTTGGGCAGAGTTCCATGAGGCCCAACATTCCCTTAACAACAGATGGGGCGTGGGCAACAACGGCGTCCTGTTCGAATAAAGATTAATCAAATCTCTCAACTCAGACTCTGAAGATGAGATCTTACCTGGAATAAGCGAACGATGTACGCCAAGAACGACAGCGTCTTAATCTGAGCACCCATGAAGTCGACGAAGATTTCCTTGTTGAAGAACGGTGACGTCCTGGAAGAGAGAGAAAGAATTTAGCACAATTTCCAAATCTCACATGAGCGCATTACTTACCTCTGCACCAGTGACGGCTGCAATGTGATGGTCGTCATGATCAAAGGAACAAAGTCTGCAACCTCCTGATGCACGGCAATTTTGTAGATCTGATAGATGAGGACAACTATGATGGGCAGTTCCTGAAGGACCCTGAGGGACATGAATCCCTTTGGCAGGAAACTGTACTGCAAGTGGAGAAAATATATACTTTTATGATCTACTTGCATTCACTGCAACTACAAACATTATTTCTTTTTTGTCTTTTTTCAAGCGTTAAATTTTTCAATTATTTTGCATGAATTTCGTTTACAAATACAAGCAAGTTTAGCAACATTTGTATGTTGGAAATTAGTTCTGCAATACTTACAGCCTGTGCCACTGTTCCAGCGTCGGTCTGCTTCTCGACGTAGATGGTTTTTGCGGCGTAGGTTTCTGAGAGGAGCTTCTCGAAATCCAGCTCTTTGAGATCCTTGACTCGGATTTGTGGAGTGGATTCAAATATTTTTGTCACATGCATCGGAAGGTCTGTGTAGACTTCTTTTACGAATGAAAGGAATTGCTGGATCTGAAAGGGGAAAAAGTGTATTAGGTGTTTGGAGAGAAGAGAAATTTTGATTGAATTACAAAAAAGGCTTAGAAATAAAATAGTATATCTACAAATAAGAGCAACTAATGTCGAGCTCGTTTAGGTACTTTCACTCGGATGTAAAGTGTTTTCACCATTGCTGAACTAATTTGAAACAAGTAAAGTGTTTCCACCACTACTGAACTAATTTGAAACAAGTTAAGTAATTTTTCACAATTTATTTTTTTTTCTGCTTCACATAAAAGTTGGCAGCTGGCATTGTCCTTTGTTATGCATATTGTTTTGATTACTAAAATGTATCTGCTGAAGTTTGCTCTATACAAAATTCTAATCATCCAAGTACTGCTGACGTAGAAACGTAGTCACAGCGGATGAAGTAGCTCTTTGTTTTTTGCGAGAGAAAAGTTTAGCCTGCGAGTGATTGCGAACGGAGGAGACGAGTAAACGACGAACTGTACGGCTGCATGCAACTAGTCAAGCATCGACGGATTAAAACGCTTAAGATGGCTAAGTCATGTAGAGTGCAAAGATAACACTTCTTCGGCCCGAACAGTTTTTCAGTCCAAGACCCTGATACAACACAGCAGAGGGCGTCCGCGATTTAAGTAGTGCACACAGGTGGAGAGTAATCTAAACCAACTTGGTATGCCAAATTGGAAGCGGCTGGAAAAAAATCCAGCCGGCGGGCCTTGCCATTGATACCCAGGTTCATCTCGGACAATAGTGACATTAAAAGAGAAAGAACATAAAGACTAAAAAGCCTTTCACACTCATAAGATTTATCTTAAAGTGACAGCATATAAAGTCAATAAAATAAATGAAATAAATAAATAAATAAGAAGATTATCAGACGCTCGCTAGAGGTACGCCGCGAAAATTGTTGTTGCTGGTTTACCCTGAGCTTTCAACAGACGATCTAACCACCATCATACAGTGCCCGGACGGAATTGGTATGAATTATGTGCATTTTTTGGCAGACCCACAACTATTAAAGTCTTTTTAATAACTGATATATTATCTTACCTCAGAATTAAAGGATGGTCTAAAATTTTTATGTAACTCAATGATAACCCTCAGGCACACCAGCACATTCTCTTCATTGTCGACGCGCAAGAGCTTCAGCATAAGTGAGATTATTAGTTTGACATGTGGTCGCAGAATTTCACTTATGGGAAGGCGATGCATCATCTCCAGGACCAGCTTACGAATCTGAAAAAAAAAGTTATATGTTAATAATAATAAATGTTAAAAATGGTAAATCGTAATCTTTGTTTGGGTGGCAGCAGTTTCTATGAAATCACTGCATAGTTAACACGGAATGAGAGAAGGGATCAAAATCACCCGAATGGGTAACACAAGGGGTACACAAGGGCAGGATTCCTTCACTAAAAACCCGTACCCCTAACCTCACCTAACATTAATCGGCAGGATGTCACTTAACAGTTGGAAAAACTATTAGAGTTCGAAATAGTCAGAAGAACCTTAGTACAAACCCTCATCTTTCGAAGCATGAAACAACATCGAGCTATAAGAAGTGAACTATAAGCATTCTGCAAACAAAGACCCAGTAAAATTCTAAATTGGGCAGTAAAATGGCAAGCGATATTAAATGAAATTAAAACAGCGGACATAAACTTTTACAATAAAAGAGCCAATATTATTTTATTCATAAAAAATTAGAACGCAAGTACAATGGTCTCGGAATGACTATAGATGCTAAATTAAAATGTAAAGAACACAAAAAAAAGAAAGGAGAATTGCAATTTTTTTTTGATGGAAAGAAACACTCATGTATCAATCCATAGTAAGATTTCATTTTATTTTTATTTATTATTATATTATCTATCAAGTTACAAAACTTTAGTAGATAAGCAGATCCAGCAAAAAAGTAAAACGAAAATCATCATCATTAGTGGTGTAACAGCCCACGAAGGGCCAGAGCCTAGCTTTTCGCGCCACCACTCTGTTGTGCGCGTTATAATTTGACACATGTGAAGTGGACCTGAAGCGAACGCTTTCCATGACAGAAGTACTCCAGGGGGATTGTCAGTTGTTCGCTAGAGGAGGGGCCATGAAAATTGTTTGTGTTGGTTTTTCTCCGAGCTGTATTCAAACCCGGGTACTCTCGCTTAACAGTCCGACGCACTAACCATTAAGCCATGACGCCGGAATTCATTATGATACATATATAATATGAATATAGTGGCAAGGCCTAAACGAACAAAACCACATGAACAAGTGTAGATACTAGTAGTAAGGGTTAGACGCTAGACTATTAATTAACGTTTAAAATGCAGATAGAATTGTAATAGAACGCCAACAACGATCGTAGAGGCAGTCGGAGTGAATTTTTAAAAAAAAGGTCTAGAAGTTATGTAAAATAGAAAAATTAACAACCAAAAACGACAGAATAGGCTAAAAATGGTACATCCAGATCGAACTCAAGAGATTAGTGAGTTTCATGGAGCCATTTGTACTGCAACCTTAAGGACCTCGCTCTTCTTTTATATAGACCCTAAGTGCTGCCCTTATGAAGTGGACAATGTGCCACTTTTGATTTCTTTGAACTCGTCTGACCATCTTGAACAGACCCTCACTATTCGAATCGCTGAATTGATCGTACAACTCTTTTGCTCAGAATTGTAAATTACAGCTTCAAAAGAATCAGTTTCATATTTGAGAAAGCTGCCTAAAAACTTATGTAAGAATAACCAAGTGAGATGAAAAAAAAAACTGCAAACACTTCAAATCTGTTTCAACTGTTAAAGCCCTCCCACTGTCCTCTGTTTTCTTAAAGCAAGTCGTAAAACATGCTTTAAAGTCTTGTCCCAAATTTGCTTAAAGTCACTGATAAGCAGCCCCTATTCATACCTTGTACTCATCTGCATTAGCAATGCATCAACATCTCTCATCTCATTATGCAAACTCACGCATGCCAAGAGCTTATGCGGCACTAGCCAGACACTCAAATCCTCCGACTTAAAGATAAACAATCAACTGGCACGTAAGGCATGGAAGAAAATATTTACGAACCGAATGGTCATTTTGCTGACTCTGCGAAAGCTGATACGTTTTCTGTTTACTGTTTTTGTAAGCAGCTAAACAACAACCGTGTCGGCTGTTTGTTCCCCGAAACTAAATGAGAAAATGCAAATGCGGAGCATTTCATTTAATTTGTTTGTAGGCATTGAAATGTGTTGCAGAAAATTTTATGGTCCCTTTCAGAAGCACGTCCACATATTTTTTTTCGCTAATGGAGTCTGTGCTGCACCCAAAGTCGTAAAATCTTGCTCGTTATGTCGTTTCTCTGACTCAGTCTTCACAAATCATTTAAGTACATTTTTAGGCCGGAGCATCACATTAAATGAATTTTTCTCCATCACTTGGCGCCTTTCGGTCGCATAACAGCCTCCCCGTGACGACCGGAGGATGGAAATGCATCAATAGTATTGCAAAATTTGATGAATTAGATTTCCTACCCTAAAAATCATTCCGTACACTAAACACAACAGAACCCAGAAAAAAAAAAAAACATCCCCCAAAGAAACAAATTATGGAATGAAACTTACATGCTGGACCGTATTTTCGGAGATAAACTGCGGCTCACCATCTTGTAAAATTTTTACAAATATCTTTAATGAATGCTCCAGAAATGATGGAAACGCTGCTGTCTGTACAATCACTTCAAAATGTTCGCTCAATTCCTGAGCAGCCTTCAATTTGATTTCATCCTTTGCAGACGAATCGCCCAGAATCGTAACATAACTTCTGAAGGTATTCATTTCTATTGGATCTATTTCATGTGTTCCCATTGTTTAGATGATTATATTTTCGCTGTGTACTTAACATTTAAGATTTTATGAATAATTTTCTGATACACTTTAATATTATTATTTATTTATTTTTTATTATTTATTGACAGTTTAAATAGAAACAATGCAAACCGGCACCCAAAATAAATGAATAAATGTGCGATGAAAGATGATTTGTGTAAAGTATTCCAGTAAACGTTGGAATAGCTCGTTGGTTTGTTTCCAGTGTGGCTGTCAAATGTCAAGTACATGCCATTGAGGATAGGGTGCTGTATTTGGATTTGGCTGTAGAATTTTGAGCACACCACGAATTAAATAGAATAAAATCTTATTTTGTAATCGTATTTATTTATTTATTCAGGTTTTACACACTTTACTTAAACTGTAAGTGATCTAAGTGTATTTTAAGTATTTCTTCGGGAGAATGATTTTAAACTTTGAAAAACCATTTAAAGTATTCTGTTGGGTAAAGAGATATTATGAAGTAAAAATATTAATTTTTAAAAACATGTAAGTATGCATAAAAATCATTTTCGGTTTAAGTCAACTTAAGAAGCTTTGCCTTTGGGTGAAGAAATGTTGTAGCATGAAGAACTGAACTGAGCAGATTTTGTAACATATTTTGTACGTGGGCAAGAGAAATGACATTACGACTATGCAAAGCTCTTGAACTTTGTCTTGGCAGCTTCAGTTTTGTCCAACATCCATGGACTGCAGTGTAATATCAAATTGTGCAAAGAACTGTCAGTCAAGCCAAGCTTTGTAATTTGTGATATTGGCATGGTAGCAGAGTAAAGGCTGTCCTATTAGAAGCAATCTTCGCATCATCATCGTCTCTTCGTTTACATTAGGCCTCATCACTTTCTATCATTTCTGAGGTAGTGTCGGTGTGTTTACGCGCATTCCCTTTTTCTCAAACAGATTTTCATCTGACATCTTCAGCAGCACCCCTTTTCGCAAACGTTCCTTTCGATTCCGAGAGAATTCACCACTGCTCTGTGTTTTGTGTTGCATTTGCATATTTTATTATTAGTTATCTCAGCCACAAGGTGAGAAAGAATTAGTTCTCATCATAAAAATTTCTATAGTGCACGAAAAATAGCAAAGAAAAATACGGAAAAAGAAAATATTAACCCGCGAAATGACATATTTTTCATTGTAATATCAAACAAAAAAAAAAAAAAAAAACTCTGGTTTTTTTGTGACGGAAAAGTTGATTAGTGAGAAAAAGTATTATGTTTCTCGATTGCCAATTCTCTTCGCACAAATTATTGGGAAAGTAAATCACGTAAATTCACATAAAGCATTATGTCCAATGCGAAGAATCGAAAAAGTAATTTACAAGGCTGGGAGGAGGCTGGCGGAGAATTTTATCAAGAAAGCTATCCAGCCGAATGGGAAGGTTTTCAAAGGGATCCCGCAGCGATTGCCACATTACTTCCATCAAAACAGAATCGCGTCGGTAAGTTTCTAAATGATGGAAAAATTGATATTGAGTTCATTTGTTTTGTTTTTTTCATTAAATTCCATGAGAGGCAATGTAAAGTGATGATGTTTCTGGTGTCCACTCGAGATAAGGGCGAAGCAGTGGGTGCTTTTATGAATGGATTCTTGTGTTGTGCTGGGAAAAACAAATATTCCTTTCAATTATTTTGCTGGTGTCTAGGTTTTTTTTTTTTTTTCATTTGATTGGGGCTGTTGTTTTTTTTGTTTTGTGCAAACGTGCGCGGATGTGGCGTTAACTTTTTTCTCGAATTAACATTCGTTAGAGGTTGAGTTGTTGGGTGGGTTTTTTATTTTGCAAAGTCAATTAAGATAGTTAGGCTTATCGGAATGATTGTTTTCTGTTGATGTGTCCTTAACCAGTCATTTTGAATTGAAACATTTCCAACCCATGAAGGTGTGGCCTATAAAGTATCCCAGTACTAGCGAATGAATCTTTCAATAGTGCGAGCACGCTCTATTGAGTGCAAAAAGTCGTTTATTTAAAACAAGTGTATGTAGTTAGAGTGTCTAATGAAACTAAAGATATGGCGAATTCAAGAAAACAAATATCACTGCGTTACGAAGGCAAGAAATCTGTCAGTATTTTTACACAAACTTTTTGTCTCTTTACAGATATTATTTCCATTGCAAAGTTACCTCAATCGGTTTACCTTTAATTTGAGGAACTTTCTCTCCTTCAAAACGCTCCGGGGCTCATTTGGCTCATTTGAGTTTTAATTTTTGCTTCCAGTTCACTGCTGTGGGGTGTTTGAAATTGAAGTTAAAGAAACATAACAATTGAATCCGAAGTCTTTCGAATACCACTTAGTATTAACGTGGGTAACAACATACGCCGCATTGCTAAATTATTGTCTGCTTTTCTAAAGTGCTGCTTCGTCAAGATTTCCTGATTCAAAACGATTCCGAACATTTGACTAAATAGTTTTTTGATTTAAAGATCAAATTAATTTAATTTTTGATTTAAAGATCAATTAAGATTGATATTAATATTGTTACTAATAGTAGTAGTTCCTATACCTCTGCTTAGACCAACGTCCCATTGATGGCCTTAAGCCAAAAGTATAATCCGTCTATGACGGTCGATCACGACACTTTTGCTGCCAATATACCCGATGTCTTGATCTTTCGAAAATTTCAGATTTCTTCTTCTCGGGTGAGCTCTGAAAGCTCTCTTAGTCGGGGTGCTGTTGATCATTTTCTTGAAACAACCGAGCTATTGCAGTTAAAGGATCATATCCACAAATTTTAATAGTGTGCAATTCGTGATTCTACGGTTTTTACAGACGACTTAATACCTCACAAATTTTTTTTATTTAAATGAATCAAAAATAAATACAGAAACTCTCGATAATTCCAATTTCATGGGACCACGAAAAAAAATTTTTTTTTTAATTGCTCACTTTCGTCACGTACACATTTCAACCAACGGTTGTTAAAAAAAGAAGTACTGAATTCGAATCAACTACTAGCTACGAGTAAACAAGCCATAACTTCACGTTGTTTTGCACAAAAATAAATTCGATTTAACGAGGAGACGAGTTAACGAATTGCATAGGTTTTCAAATTATAGAGGCTCGAATTATCGAGAGTTTACGGTTATTATACTGGCTTGGCTAACTTTATGTTTCGCAATGAACAGGGGAATGCAAACTTGACGTTTATATTATTTATTTTACATATTTCAAGAGTTTCCTTTTTCTTCATGGTTCTTCTCGTTTCTCGTTTTCGTTTAGTTTTTGGGATCAAATAATAGAACGGACCTTACATGCATTGCATTTACGCAGCCTTCTTTTCGTTTCCATATTGGTCTGTTAAGTAGAACTTTTTTTCATTTAACAAGGCATAGACCGTTCTTGTTAGGGTCACGTTTATTGTAGGTCACCGTACCTCCGTATTTGTGTTGTTTATATGTTACTTTGGTCGTTAATAGTTTGAAAAATTGTGACACTCTATCAATCCAACAACTTCTGCTACGTATATAGTCGAATCCCTCTAAGTCGAATTTCCTTCTAACTGGATTTTTTCGCCATATTTTGGCATTTCCCTTCACAATTTTCCATACAAAAACCATCCCCGTAAAAACCATGTTCCGTAAAAATTCGACTTAGAGGGATTTGACTGTAGTTATTAAAAGCTTTCTACTGTGACATAAATTTCATTGACACTGCGGATAACACATAACAGAAATCCCAGAAGTTATACATAGATGGATTAACCCTGAAAATGGCAAAAAATTACACACATATTTGGTTCAATAAAGTTCGCTGAAAATATATAAGAAAATATAAGAAAAATGCATTTTATTTTTGCTTAAATTTGTTACCGAACTTTTTTCAACTTCTTCTTTGTGTGGCGCTACAGTCTGGGGTGGACCTGGGCCTCCTTTAGCAACCTCCTCCATCCAGCACAATCCCGTACCAGCTGCTTCCAGTGATGCAGGTCCTTTTCTACCTACGTACACCACCTTAGGCGCGGGCGTCCTCTGCTGCGTTGTACCATAGGTTCGGAGTCGAAAATTCTTCTTCTTACATAAAAAAATAAGGCAGTTTCTTCTGTTGTATATCTGGATTTCCTTTACTTCTGTTTATTGGAGCACCATTTTTACGTGTGAACTTTTACTTTATATTTTTTTAACAAAAAAAAAACATTTTTTATTCTTTTAAAATTGAACTCTTTCTTTTTTTCTCGCCCCGTATAGCAACTTCCAGGCGAATTCGACATAATCAACATGACACCCAAGTCAAGAGACGTCATCCGCAATTTAATACAAAAGCCAATTCTATTGCGCGACCAGAATTTCAATACCAAGATGCACAAGGAGCTATGCTACCAGATTTATCACAAGACTTAACCGATGAAGAACGAATATGGGAAGAAATACAAGAGATAAAATCCATGCCAGTGTCGATGACACAAAAAAAAGATTTAAAGGCTAAACTTCAAGTATCTATCAATCAATCAATCTTTGATCGTTGTATTCTTGATTGTTAATTAATGTAAAATATTAATTCCATTCTTTATTTTCTTATAGAACGCTACAAAGCTACGTCTTCAAGGATTTGATCAATTTAAGTGGCAACGTCGCAAAGCCTGGCAACAACTCCAATCGAAATGGACAGAAGTCCTAACCAAAATGGAGTTGTGGCGTAACTCACTTAAAAAGATCGAAGGCAGCTTCGGAACCGGTGTTGTGGCGTATTTTCTACTCCTCAGATGGCTTATCTTTTTAAATTTAGTTATATTTCTTTTAATATTATTTTTCATAATCATACCACATACATTGCTAGTGCAACCAACAGAAGAACCTTGTGATCAGGCCGCCGCAAATGATTCGATTCAATGTTGCCGGGAGCTTTACTTGAATAATACATCAAGTGAGTTTTACATATTGGATATAATCCAAGGCACCGGCTTCATGGAGAACACTCTACTCTTCTACGGGGTCTATACGAATAAGATATTTGGTTTTCAAAACCTACAAAGTAACAACCAAGTGATTGACGAGATCAGTAGGCCAGAGCAGAACAGTAATTTAACAGCATCATCTCTTTTGAATGACAGCGAGAGTGATGGCGACGGTGGTGGAGGCATCGTCAGCACCATTTCGAGTAGTGGTGGACATAACTACAATTTACCTCTAGCTTACATAAGCATAACAGCACTATATTTTTTAATTTCATTAGCGGCAATTGTTAAGGGTGCTTCGCGCGAATTCAAAGACAGACTGGTCGACGGTGAGGGTCAATTCTATCAGTATTGCAATCTGGTGTTTGGCGGCTGGGACTTTTGCATACACAACGAGAAGTCGGCCGATATAAAGCACAAGGCGCTCTATAACGAGATCAAGGGCTTGCTATACTCAAAGCGAATCGATTACGAACGGAGTAATCGTTCGCGGGATCATATGTACAAATTAGTTTTAATTCGATTTCTTGTAAACTTTGCAGTCGTTATCATACTCATTATATCAGCCTTGTTTATTTATTTCCTTTTCAATGTAAGTCTAAAGTATTTAGAGCCTAGCTTCAAGACTAGTCATCCAATGACGCTCTTCGACCAGAGCACGTATTCGTTTTCGACCGAAGAGCAGTTCTTCTCGTCGACGTCATTGAATTACAAAGGCGAACAGCGTTCGCGACCCAGTAACCCAAAGAAACAGCTGCCGATATTGTTCTTCGAATTCTTGCCGTACATTGCCATCGTGTGTTTGAATTTACTCGTGCCGAGCTTGTTCAACTATCTCTGCGAGTTCGAGCACTACTCGCCGATGTTTGTGGTGAAGGTCAATCTCTTCCGAACGGTTTTCCTACGGCTGGCCTCGCTGGCTGTGCTGCTGAGCCGATTCTACCATTTGATCATTCCCAAGACCCAGCAGGCATGCTTCGACGAGAAATTCAACACGCCCCAGTGCTGGGAAACATACATCGGGCAGCAGTTCTACAAACTGCTCATCACCGACTTTGTTACGCACATCGGCGTAACGTTCTTCGTGAATTTCCCACGCGCGATAATGGCCCGTCACGTCAAGACCAAGTTCGTTCGCCTGATTGGGGAGCAGGAGTTCGAATTGCCGAAGCACGTTCTCGACATCGTCTACTCACAGACTATCTGCTGGTTGGGTAGCTTCTACTCGCCCTTCCTGCCGGCCATCGCAACCATCTTGACGTTTTTCATGTTCTACATCAAGAAATTCCAGTGCTTAGTCAATTCGAAACCATCAGCTATCCTCTACCGTGCATCTGGCTCCAATTCATTGTTCATGCTTATCTTGCTTGTGTCGTATGTCGTGGCATTGATCCCGGTGGTCTATGCCATTGCCGAGATCGTTCCTTCACGGTCGTGTGGACCATTCAGAGGGCTGCACTCGGTGTGGGATGCCGCAACAAGTGCATTTATTCAAATGCCATCGGTTGTTCAGAATTGTATTTTCTTCTTGGGCACAGCTGGCTTTGCCATTCCATGCTTCATAGTGTTGGTATTGTTTTTGTACTATTATCACGCTGTGTCCAATGCCAATAAACACATGGTGGAGGTTTTACGAAATCAACTCGTCCTCGAGGGACACGATAAACAGTTTCTTTTAAATCGCTTAAGTTCTTTTGTTAAACTCCAACAGGACTATCAAAAGAAAATGCGGCAGTTCGTTGAACGTGATCGACGGCAGCAATCTCATCATCATATCCTTCAATGTGAACACGGAAATTATGAGGAATGTAATTCAATTGAAAGTGAGAATTAATAAAATAATTTTTGTAATGTAATTGAATGTGTGTTATTTTATTTATTGAAATGAGGAAGAAACGGAATGCATTTATTTTTCTTTTTGCTTCCAATCATGAAAGAATTTTTTTTTTTCGTTTTATTAAGCAGCTCATGCTAAGAAAAAACACGGTGCAGATATACCTTGGGAAAAAACTATTAATTTTTTCTTCATCACGTCTGGTCTACATCAGTTAATTTCCCTCAGACTTGACAAAAATATTAGATAATATCTTCGACGATCGATGATGACTTTGATTTTGATGCAACACGTGAAGACGTTCCACATCCACACCACACGTCGGATAAAAATTTCATCGAGCAACATGTATATATAGAAAATTGAAGATGGTCGTGTGCAACAATGCGACTTGCTTGGTCGGTGTAAAAGTCGCAGACGATCGACGATTAAATTTCTTCCCATTTTCAAATAAAATAAGTGAATATTGCCTGTTGTTAAGTTAATGAGCAATAAGGCAAGACGGCCCATTGGAAAAGCAGCATGGGGTTTAAAACGGTCGTCCAAACACAAACGCAATTAGAAGACAATGAATGGTTGCATTTTTTTTTACAGAACGGCGAAATGGCCATCTTAGAGCTAAATATTTTAAAATGAATAAAAATGTTTTGGGGAAACCAGGCACAAGACTTATGGAAAAAAAATTAAATAAAATCGGAGAAGAGAAGTAAACTGCATATAAAATTAACAAAAACAGAATAAATTCAAAAATGTAATGTTTGACCCACATATACAAAAGAGGAAATAAAAAAGTGTATCAAACATTTTTACTAATAATACAGTAAACTCTCGATAATTTGAACGTCTATAGTTCGAAAACCTCTGCAAAACGAAGCGTTCTCATAGTCCCCTGAAAAAACTCGGTAAATCAAAGAAAACCTATTCAATTTGGTCCCTCCATTAGTTAGAATTTATTTTTATGCAAAACAGCATATAAACTTCTATAATTCGAAAATGATGTCTTGTTTACCTCTATAATACGAATTTACGTTTTTTTCTTCAACAACCGTTAGTTGAAATGCATACGTCCCGAAAGTAAGCAATATTTTTTTTCTGAAACCTCTGTAATTCGAAGTTTTTTTTCCTGGTCCCATGAAATTCGAATTATCGAGAGTTTATTGTGTCAGTTATGTCCCTCCTATGGGTGTAAAACAATTTTAACACGGTTAGGATAGAATTCCACCATTTTTTTATTGGTCTTTACACAAGGCCCATTTCCATTTCATAATTAGGTAGTTTTTAAATGGTTTTTATTCGAAATCTTTCGGCTGTGAATATTTACAACGGAAAGGACAAAACCCGAAGTGTTTTTCGGTTTATTGTCTTGGTAGTCCCGAAACGTATTTGGGAATTAGCACGTCTACTTTGAAGCACGTTGTCATTTGATATGTTAAGATAGACGCAGCCATTCTACGTTAAAAAAAAAAGCTTTCCTATTAGCGCAGCTGAAATGCAGGCCCATAATATGAAAATTCTCATGCTTTTAGTGTTTATCCTGAAGCTCTGTATTTGACATTAAGAAAGATTCGAGATAAGTTTAAAACTCAGTGAATATCTGTGTTTTTATTTTTCCGAAAGATTTTTTCATGTTTCCTTTGAAGTTGTAAGTTATTATGGAGTGGGTCAAATAAGCTGTGAGCCGATGTAGTTGAAAGTAAGGTATGCATCTCCTAAGCAGCCATACACAGACATGATCTTTTTTTTTGCCTCTGAGGATTACGGAAACTTGAAGCTCATCAAAGGTATGAAGAATAGTACTAAATTCGTTTTACATACAGTTGCGGTCGAAATAATAGCAGTGTTGTTTTCTGAAGAATACCTTTTTGAAACTTGAGTATAATCTCTTACTTACTTGATTGCATTGGAATTTTGTTATAAAATAAGAATAAACAACATTTAAAAATAATTTATGGATGATATATATACATATGTATATCCATTTTATTGAGCTGCTTGGTTTTCATGTATCACTGCTATTATTTCGACCACAGCTGTATATGCTCCGTCCGAAGAAGACTTTTGACTGCAACTGATATTTGTCAACAGAATCCAGCGATGATGTGATTTTTTGCAGAAAGTAAAAGCAATGCTCTTAAATGGCTTTGTAGCTCTCCCAACCTCAATCTAATAAAAATTGTGTGTCATTATTAATGTCAGGTTTGGAGGAAAGGATTGCCTGTCAGGAGATGAAGAAATTTTTGAGGTTCCCTGGCGAAGAAATCAAAGATTTCAAAGATTTATGAAACCTTAATATTCAACTGTATGCCATGGTCCTAGAAATCCTGGCTTTCTCTGTTACAAATCTTGAAATCTTATTTAGGCAACGTTGTTTTTCCTTAAAACTGCGACAAATTAATAGACGTGCTGTATAAAGACAAACCTTTGTCTTCGAAAATTCGGTTACGTGACTTAACAAGTTTAAGCCATGACAATGTGATTAATAAATAAAGATAATTAAATAACAACGTTATGTCTTAATCCTGACCTGAAAATTCGTATGGTAAAAAAGAAGCTGTTTTTATTAACATTGAAGATATTTAAAAAAATACAATATAACGCTTGATTTCAGTATCATGGCTCCCTCAAACGATGTTTATAAATCAATTTGAACTAAAGAAAAATAACTTGCTCGTGGCAATAAAGCACACGCTTGTCCCGCAGCCTATAGACTCGATCACCCGGGATCAAATATAAGTTTATTTTTTTTAATTTAGTTTGTTAGTAAAACTTGGTTCGCGTGCAAATCGCTCGCTAGATTTCTGTACAAATGCGGAGGATGTATAAAAAGGAATTTTGATTGAATGCGTTAGACTAGGTGACAGGGAATTTATTTTTGGGTTAATGTAAAAATAACTTGAAAACACACTTAGTATCGAAAAAAAACTGTGGCGGGTTTCCCCCCTTTCTGGATCTCTTCTTTCCGTACCCAAAGACGATGTGCTGTTACGTGAAGCTCCGAATATTAAATGTCATTTTCTGGTTGTGTTTTTTTGTTGATTTCGAAAACTGTTTTGACAGTGTTGGAAAATAACTCAAAATATACATTGTTTTGTTTGGGGGAAAAAAAAGGAATGTATTTTTGTTTGTTAACAATGGACAAGAAACTTAAGATCTAATAATGTGATGGGCAATTAATAAAACATCTATTGAGAGATAGAAGGACAGTTATAAGTCCATATTTTGAAATTGAAAGTCTTAACAAACAAATTACGGACTAAACTAAAAAACCCAATCGATTTGAAGCCAATAGAAGCAGTAAAAATATGTTAACTTCGTTTATGGATCATCGTTGAGACGAAACTTCATGTACAGCCCTTTTGTTAAGTTCTGCTTAACTTAGGGTGCCTGCATAGGGCCTATAAGCGAATTAAGATAGCGTTAAGTTGATTGAGCTAGTCTTAGCAAGCAATTCTACCACGTAAGGGTAACATAAATACGAAATAAACACGTAAGTTTAATATGAATTCAGATCAAAATAAAAAATGCATTGAAAACGAAACAAATGAAACACGTTTTTTCTTGCCTCATATTTAAACTTGTTATTAAATGGAACTTTGTGTAGTAATGACATGATATCGTCTGCAGTTTTTAGACATTAGGGTCTTCTTAACCAGCTAGTTTTGTAAATCTATAACGCTAATTTAACAATACAACTAAGTGGAGTAGATTTCGGAATCAAGCTGAAAAAAATCGTTCCTAAGTTTTTTGGCTGCTATTTTTAGTTTAGTTTTTTTTTATCTTGATGTGATTGAATTCAAAATATCAAAAATTCAACCCTATCAGCTCTAGCTTCAAGCTCGCAAGATCTAGAACTCAAATTCTTACATAAAGTGCCACTTTCCTCTTGGTCACAAAAGTCTACTCAAGATCAAACTCCGAGCTCGCAAGATCTATAACTCGAATTCTCACATAGAGTGCCACTTTCCTCTTGGTCACAAAAGTCTACTACAATTTTTTTTTTCAAATGCTAAAACCGCGAAAATCTAAAAACAACATCAATTTATTTTTCACATACGTAATAAATTCTTAGAAATTCCCAAAATTCATATTCAAACATCAATTAAAATACTTAAATCACGAAAGAAAAATCATAAACAACACCTTTATGATCAAACGTGACTGTTTTACAGTATTCTTGAAAAGAAAACATCCAGCCATCTTGTGATATGATCCCAAGACCAAAAGTGACACCAACCGAAAATAATTTCCCCTTTTCATGACAGCACTGCGGGAAGGGGAAATTAGCAAATTAGCAAATTTTCTACAAAGTACAAATCTAATAAAAAATAAATACTTTTGTCACAGTTCGATTACTTCCACCGCTAGGTGAATCCGAATCAATTTCTCGAGTGGTATCCGACGGCTTAAAAATTTTGTTCGTTTTTTTCTTTTTTAATTTCGGCAAAGTTTTATAAGTTATATATCGAAAACTCTTTTTTTTGTCTTTCTATCAAACGGATATTATTACTGGTATACTGTTACATAATTTAAATTTATTTCTTTTTTCCTCGTCCTCTTCTCCCATGGTGTTACTTTTTTTTTATTAATTCCATTTTTAGCAACATTTCTCGAATGCCCATTCGGATTGTCCATAATAAATTGCTATTTGTAAAATAATCGTCATCTTCGAAAGAAAAAAGAAAAGAAAAACGTTTTTTTTTTCATTTTGTACGTGTGTGTCTATTTATACACAGTAAAGGCCTCGATGTGTTTTTGAGTTCTTGCATATGCAAACATACTTATAGATTCAAACATCTGTCTATATCTCAGTATTTTTTCATTTCCTATTTAAGTTTTGAAATTCTTTTTTTTTCATACATAATTATTGTAGTTATGAGTGAAGAAAAATAAAAAAGCACAAAAATTGTTAGTCGCGACTATATGTATATCGTCGGTTGGTATCGCTCTCTAAAAATACTATATATTCGTGCATGTTCTATTTTATCGCCAAGTGAAAAAAGGAGTTGCATATATTGTGAATGAGTGTTATATTTTTGGTTTGCTTGGTCATCATAAAATTGTGAGTATAAGTTTTAAAAAAAGCTCCTCCCTCTCTTTATAGCACTACACTACACTACACTAGACTATACACCACCTACTTATTCAAATATTTACTTGTTTTGTTTTTGTTTTATGTTTTAAAAACAAATGTTTTGTGTGATTTAAAAACACATTCTCTCTACTATATTATATGCGTTTTGTTGTTTGTTTCATTATATTTTAATAAAATATTGCAATCATCTCTTACTGGTAGCATGCCCATTTTGGTTTTATGTGTATAAGCAAAAGAATATATGCATCGATTATAACGATACTTTTCGTGATTAGTACGTATAATGTGTGTGCCGTGTGCACTCAGGAATATAGACTACCTGCGAGCAGCCACCCTCCAGTTCATTCGATATCGGTGCTAATTGGGAAGAAGTGCTAAAATTTTATAAAATTTTTTTTAATTTTATTTGTTGGAAAAAGATTTACTTTTTGGTAAATAGAAAAGGATCGTGGAAAAGGATGATCCTTAATTTTTTTTTGTGATTTTTTTTTGTTACATCAGAATTTAGTGCCGTTTTGTTTGAAAATACGAAAAAAAAAATTAATAAAAATTTAATTGAATTAAATCCTTTTTTTTTACGAAACTCGAATTTTTAAACGATTTAACCTTTTTTTCTATTACGTAAAATATCTGGCAACTGAACTCTGAGAAAAGAAAATTATTTGTTATTCGACTGCCTGCAAATCAATAAATCAGCATCCTTTCCTTTATCCTCAACAGAAAAAGTTAAGTAAACATGCCTTTCACACCAGCTGAAGTTCCAAAATGCCCCAAGTGCGGCAAATCCGTATACGCAGCAGAAGAACGTGTTGCCGGAGGATACAAATTCCACAAGACTTGCTTCAAATGCGGTAAATGTCCTGAAAACTGATCCTGGTAGTTCAAAAATTTGCTCAAATCACACATTTCCCTCCATTCATTTCTCTAGGAATGTGCAACAAATCATTGGACTCAACAAACTGCACCGAGCACGATAAGGAATTGTTCTGCAAAAACTGTCACGCCAGGAAATACGGTCCTAAGGGTTATGGTTTCGGCGGTGGTGCTGGTTGTTTATCAATGGACACCGGAGCGCATTTGAACCGAGAGTAAGTTGATAAAAAAAAAGTCATGAGATTGCATTAAATTCGATTTGGATCAATTAAACTATTCAAAAGAGAATCGCAATTAATCAAAACACATACACCACATCACACACTTTTTTTATCTCTTTGTCTCTCTGTACAAACACACACACCGAACATTTTGTGCATTGCAAATGTATAAACTCTATATATATATATATATGTAAATGTATTCTTTGTGTGGGTGTGTGTATATGTGTTTTTATAGCGCCATGTGCTCTCTCTCAGCGATATTTTTTTCTTCTTAGTATACAATGTAAAATATTATATTTCATTTCGAAAACGATATGATAATTTCTAATTTTAACTCCAAAAAGGAATTCCGTTGCACTTCCTAAATTGGTTGAGGGCCGCGTTTTTAACTTAGAGTTTAGACTTAAAAAAAATTTAAAAAAAACTTTGTTTATACATTTTATAAATATGCTTCAACCTAACAACAAAACATAGAAGTTAGATATTTTTTTCAGTTTATCTTAAATATTAATGATTCCATGAGACTGCTTAGATGAAAAAAAAAAATCAAAAAAAAAGCAAAAACTAACTAAAATACTAAACAAACAAATAATTGTTTCTTGGAATAAATCATATTATTTTTTTATTCCATCGCAGCAACTAGTTCAACACCTTAAGATAGTCCCGGTGGAGTTGAGGATAAGCTAGTTCTTCCAAAAAAATCTACGTGACAATTAGTTCTTTAAATATATATTTTATAACAAATCCAAAAAAAAAAATAAATTAAAATAATAATAAATATAAATGTCAGTGCAAAAATGCATCATGCAAATTTTTATTCAATACTATTTTTTTTTTCCTTTTTTTCTTGGCCGGTTATGCGTACAGTTTTTACAGTTTTTTAGTTGTTTGTTTAGTTGTTTAAAATGTGTGTAGATGTTGTACTAAGTCTTGTCTAACGTCTGCTTGGAAACAAACAAAAACATACCGCAGAAGCTAATGATTGCCACCACAGGACAATAACTTTAAATTTACTTATTTTTATTTTTTTATTGTGTTTTGTAATCTCTAACAATCAACCAACACACAATTTTGCAAGGAAGAAAGACAGTATGACAGGATAGACAGCAAGATCAAGGACGCATTTTTTGCAAGGACAAGTCATGGGTCATCGTTTTTTTGTTTTTGTTTTTTTCAAGTCATGGGGTGTGTACGTCTAGATACATAATCTTTTAGAAAACAGCCTATATACTTTGTTGTTTACGTCAATTTATGAACGTCCGTCTGTCTTTTTGCCTTACTACAGACCACACGACAAAAATAACTCGACCGCCCACATGCCTACACACATGAATGTCGTTTTCATAATATAAATTTCGAAAAAAAAAACGTAAACGAGGAAGAAACAAAATATTTTTCCGCTCTATCTCATCAAACTATTTGTAATCGAAGTGTAGAAGCCAATCGAGATTAGTCACTGAGTAGATAGATACATCTTTGTGTAAAGATTCCAAAAATATATCCCCCTTTTAGTTCAAAAACGTTGCTAACTGACCAAAACTGAAAACTGACTTTGCTCTGTTCCTCTCGAAAAATTTGTCCTTGAAGAATTACATATAGACAAATGCATATAGAATTTAATAAGTATCATTATAGTTAGGGCGTCATTCGAGTTTTGAAGTGTAGCACACCCACATTGAGGTGCATCTTCACCTCTCCCTTCTCCACCGAGGTGTTAGACAATTTGCTGTTAAATATTTTTGACTTGAGGTCGTATAAATTTAAAAACATTGAATTGGAAGACATTGTTAGGATTTTAATTAAAACACATCAGGTGTTTTAATAACAAGTCATTAACTCTGATGAAATGGGGTGCAGTTCTGACTGATGTTTGAGGTCAATTTATTTTTATAAATTGCTAGCACTGGCAAGTGATTGTACAACAGTTACAAGTTGAGACATCGGGTTCAATAGAATTCACCAAGGACGATTATTTCTTCGTAGCTTTTGAAGGGGACTGTCTTTGAAATCATTTTTGGTCCATTTTTGATGATTGCAATTAAATAAAAAGGGACATGTCTTCACATTACTTTTGACTTAAAGTTTTTATCACATTCATACAAAAGAAACGATTGCTTTTTCTTTGCCTGCTATTAAGATTAACGTGTTTTTTAATTATTTTCTGATCTTTAAGCATTTAGACCAACGATTTTTTCCAGTTTTTGAACTTTGCTATTGCTATTTTATGCAACAAAGAATACATAAGCTATAACCTCACGCCTAGTAGACCAAGTAAATGATTACATCAAATCCTTTTGGTAGCTGCATGGTTTTAGTTTGTGATTACTTCTAAATAGTGTTTTTCTCAAGATTATTAAGTCTTTTAATCGTTTGTCATCGTTCGTCAATTTGGACTACACCTAAATAGTTGCTTTCCTAATCTTGCATTTAATCTAAAAGATTTATAATCTTCTTAACTTAAGAAATAGCCAGAATAAATATGAATATGAATAATTTGCAAAAAATAAAATAAGTCAAGAGCCGTTTATAGCATTAAAACCCAATAATGAAACCAAACTTTTCTTCATATAGTCGTTTATTTTTTTCCTATGAGTTATGCCAGCACCACTTCGACGTAAGGCTCGTCTTCAATAAGTTTTCTTGCTAATGAAATTAATTTAGTAGTATAGTC
Organism: Syritta pipiens; assembly: GCA_905187475.1. Classification (NCBI taxonomy): domain Eukaryota; kingdom Metazoa; phylum Arthropoda; class Insecta; order Diptera; family Syrphidae; genus Syritta; species Syritta pipiens. Next base: position 72,226,179 of record LR994571.1, read on the forward strand.
CTGGGTATGCGGTTGTCTTTGCACTCTTATTTTACCAACTCAGACCTTTTTGGTTGCTGCTTTAAACCATAAAAATGCTTCAGGTTACGTAAATTTACTTATTGTTTCATGTTCTTCAATTAATTCTCATCCTCTTGTCAAAATCTTGTCAAGATTCCGAAGCTTTGTTTTTGAAGATTTCTTTTAGATTGAGCATTCTCTAGTTGTAATGTTGTATAACTTCGATAAAATATTAGGGGCTAGTAAAATTCGTTACAAATTCATAAAAAAAATTAAGATAAAATAATACAAATTTATGATTTTATCTCTCCCATCTGGCAGCCACCAAGTTGCGAAAGCGATCATAATTTTTCCGACCCTCTTTCGCAACACAGCGTTGCTCATAAAACAGTCCCATGAAATATCGAACACAGATGACATAGCTAAATATTTTTTTTTTCGAATTAAGCAACACAAGGAAATAATTTTATTTATTTTTGGTAAAAGCAAAATGTCCCGCGACCCCATTAGTGGAACACCCGGTCAAGAAGATGATGAGCAAAATGTTGCTTACATCAGTGGCCTTAATCGAGATTGATGTAAATTCAACCGCACTCCATGAATCCGTCCAAAAACGATGTCGGCCTGCCATCAGTTGCAGTGCCATTGAGTTCAAATCAATGTTTGCTTTACATTTAACGATGAGAATAAACAATTTCATTTCTGTTTACTTCTGAGAATTTAAATCGTGATGAAAAATATTATTACACAATTCGAGAACACGCATCCACCTGGTTGCCGAGATTCTTAGAATTCTTAATGATGCTACAGGGATTTTCGAAATACATAAATTTGAGAAACATTTAAGTTTATTGCTGCAGTTTTTATTGAGTGATAAGAGGGTCTGTATTCAAATTAAAACGATGAAGGGTTTTATGTTGTAGTTTTTAATCTGTAGGTTTATTTTAAGTCAATTTATGTATTTGTTTAATTTACTGATAATTGTTCTTTATTTATTTTTTAGTGACGAAGTGCGAAATGGAGCAAGATTGGAACCAAGAGTTATTGCTAAGGCTCCAGAAGGACAAGGATGCCCACGGTGCGGTGGTTATGTGTATGCAGCGGAACAAATGTTAGCACGTGGACGGGTAAGAATTCAGTTTTTCAAAATTTAATTTTTTTTTGGCACCGACAATGGGGCGTATGTGATACTTTTTTGGTTCGTTGGATATTTATTTGATTGAACATTTTTTATTATTCTGTCTACATTGAGCATTAAAGAGGGATATTTTTGTAAGCACGCCTATACGATGGGATATAGAATATTAATTATTTTTACAGGTTTGCAAAGTCATATATAGAGTACCAAATATCTAAAAAAGAAAAACTACAATGAATGAATTTATCAAATTGATTTCATACGTTATAAATCCCATCAATTAAATACAAGCATAAAGAAAGAAACTACTCAGGCGAAGTGCAAATAGACAGTGAGGTGAAACAAAAAGCGATTATAAGTGATTGTTTGTAGGGAAAATACTGTGAAAAAAAATATAAACACAATCAAGAAACATTTTTGATATTAAAATATTTAACAAAGCGCACTCATACTAAAGCTCTCTCTAAAGTACGCTGATGCAGAGTTCAATAGCCTGGCAGATTGTAGAAAGAAGGCGTTTAGTACACAAATCGACTAACTTTACTTTTTGAAAAATCTTGGTATAGCCGTGAGGTAATTTAAGTAATTAGGTAGGTGTGGCAAACTGGGGCAATATAGTACAACATTAAATATTATTTTATCGTATTTGTCAATATTTTGTCTTATGGATTTAATCAATTTGTGCTCTAAAAGACTCAAATATCGCTCTGACTGGAGAAATAATGCTTACTGGTTTAGGAGACAAGAACAATTTATTTTTTTAAAAAAGATGTTCTGGTTATTAACTTATAATCGGTTTTTTTTTTTTAGAAAAAAGTGTATTTATTTTCACAGAGTAGATTTGTTAGGTAACATCCGGTAACTAGTTTTGCAAAAGTTGAAACGTGGTTCTTTTTGCAGATTAAACACGTATCGAGTAATGTTTTTATAAACTTTACGTTTCTTAATGATCGTGATTTTGCATCTAAAAAGTGGCAGGAGTATGCACTTACCAAGTGCGAATAGCATTTTCGTGTGTACGAAATTCTGAGTAGTCCAGAGAGTGCACTTTTGATAAACAAAATCTTATGTTTCTGCGGACGAAATTGCAAACGGCAAACTCACACCTATCCTCGTTTTTTTTTTAAACAAATGACAGGTCTGTACAAAAGAAAAACAAATGCTTCAATATTTAGATTGAGAAAATGCAGATTTCAAATTATAGAATGTTTGCGAGCTAGATATCATTTCTTTAACTTCAAACTATCAAGTAATTTTGATTTTATTCAATTTTTCGAGTATTTCCAAGGGACCGGGGACAAATCGAATTATGGTGAAATTCAATTTATATATAAACTTCCTTATTTATTTTAGTCAATTGTTTGAAAAATCTTAGTCATGTACTTATTGCTTTTAAAAGATCTCAACGTCTTGTAGCACTATTCTTATATTTTGATTAAATAATAATAAATGAAATGAAATGAAATTTAACGAGTGTCGACTGTATTCACATTCCACTTATGGCCACTCTATTTACGTGAAGTTTATCAATCTGATTCTAACCAAGATGTTGTTTTTACTGGTTTTGATTACAGCTGAGAGATCGATGTAAGACAAAAAAAAAAGAACTAAATGACTTTAGCAAAGAGTAGGTTACGACCACAGAAAGAAATTATCTAGCTAATTGATGTAATTTGTAATCAAGACATTTAATTTTTGTATAATTTTAAATCACACCATAAGGCGCCCATAATTCAGATAATTTGCAAAAATCGTGACTGTCCCCTTGACCTCGATAAAAAAAAGGCTCAATGTGAATAGTTTAAAACTCCTTTCGGTGTTCTTTTTCAAACAGGGCTACCACAGGAGGTGTTTCAAATGTCTTCAGTGCAACAGAACACTGGACTCTACCATGCATTGCGATGGTCCTGACAAGGAAATCTACTGTAGAGGTAGCAAAGACCAAATCTTTGCTTAAATGTTTCATGTTTTTTTTTTTAAATGTTGTCCCGTCTGGCTCACTTTGTATTTTCCGTTCCCCCATTTCTTGTAAAATCTAAAAAATCAAAATCAAAATCAGGTAAAAATTACGTGTTTCATGTCGTGTTCGTTTGTTTGTTTGTGTCTCTTCTAGCAATGGCATAAAGAGTGCTTCAAGTGCGGCCTCTGCAGCAAAGGATTGGATTCCATCAGTTGTTGTGAAGGACCCGACAAAAACATCTACTGCCGAGGTAAGTTTTATCTTCATCATCCATTTAAAAGATAATTATTTTTATTTTTTGATACACTTGAGCGATCGTACAGAATTTTTTGGCCATGTTGATCTTCAGTTGTCAGAAACAGCTGTTCATTGAAAATTTTCTTTTAAAGCCAATTCCGTGTACAGTGTAGGCGTTTGCACAGATCAGTCTTTAATGGGGTTTTGTTGTGCCCACAGATACAATGTTTCAGTAGAATTTGTAGTATTTCTAAATTTATCGACACACTGTAGGTGGGCGCGGGCTGCAGGCGTCACAGAACCCAAACGTTTCTATTTTAATGCGAAGGTATCATGCTTGGAGCGGACTTTGCACGTCTTTCCATGCGTCATGCCCGATCTTGCCTCAGCTAACTCCATGCCTTATCTGTGGGCGTAAAATTGCAGACGTTTCGCATAAATTCTTTTAGCAATAAACACAACTTCAAAAATATATTTGATGACGTTTTGAGTGGATAACTTTTCGGTAAAGTAATAACTTTGCAAATTTATGGCATTATGACGGCGCTTTAATTGTTGGATGTGGTTATGTAAAAGTTTCGACTTCAATTTTGGCAACGCTCAGTTGCCCTTGATGCTGGCGAGGATTTAAATTCTTGACAATCTGCCAAAATAGTGGTGGTTTGCCGGTTAGTCATGTTTGCTTCGGTGATATGCGGTCTTTTTCCTGAACCAATGAGCAATGGTAGATAAGTTCTGTGGTCTTCAATGGGGTGCGTATCGAAGCCGTGCATTTTGGCAGGATGACTAAGCGAGTAGAAAGTGGTAGCAAAGAATATGTGCCAGAAGCTGTTAGAGATAAGAAATGCTTTTGCATGTGGTCGCGCCGGCTTATTCTGTACAAGAAGGCACAACAACGTTTATTTTTTCAGGCCTTATGTGACTAAAATTTAGAATAATGATGCAAAATACAATATAAACAAATGATCAATATCTCGATGACTGGCTGGGTTATAATCGAAAGGAACTTATGTTTGGAGATGTTTTAGCCACTTTGGAAAGATCTTGTTGGGCAGTTGATCAAACAAACAACTCGCTGCTGATTATTTTTCTTTGAAGCAGGACCAAACATCGATCTAGTATTGAAAGTTAGCACTTGCTATGTCGTCATAGTTAGCCCGTCCTAAAGTTTAATAAACACAGATATGTTCAAAAACATATACATTAAGAAACAGATGCAAAGCTGTGGCAATATAAATTTACAATATGGGGAAGAAATCTCCCTTACCTCTTGAATAAATAAAATATGCAGTGGTTGTTATATATAAGTTATATAAAATATCTAACTTGTAGGACACTGTTTCGTATTATATAAACTGTTATACATGCATACATACATATATGGTATAAGTAATTTAAGAGACTTTTAAGACCTAGGATATTTCGAAAACAATGCAATCAGCCACACAATGTGGTAAATGTAATTGTGGTCTTGTTCATTTATGCACCACACTACGTAAGAAAATTGTAGGAACCGACTCAGAATCAATATCCTTAGAAAACTGTTACCTATTTTACCAAACAAACTTGTAACACACGCGTTTTTCACAAAGTTGCACCTTTTTTTGTTTTACGACTTAATGGGTACAAGTTTGTAGTTGTATTTTACAATGGGAAGTTTATAGCAAACTGCAATTTTTCGTTTCACCAAAACTGATTTGTAGTTTTAGTTTACAAGCGAAAATTTGTAAAAATGCTACGAATTTTTAAATTTGCATTTTACCAAAGAATATGATTTTACAGTGCAGTGCAATTGTTAAAAAATATTTCACAAGAGAAAGTTTACGTGTAATTTTTTCTAGAAGTTTTTTTATTAGCAAAAGAGCTGAAAAATGTCTTCAAAAATACAAATAAATAGGAGCCAATGTAATGTGATATAGGTTTATATAGAAATAAGAAGTAATCTATTCGCCCATCTTCTGTATTTCGAGTGAAAGTGGATTCAAAACGAATTCCAATTCCACTCGAAATGCAATTTGGTGTTTTGCAATCCATTCATCTATTCGCCCATCTTCTGTATTTCGAGTGAAAGTGGATCCAAAACGAATTCCAATTCCACTCAAAATGCAATTTGGTGTTTTGCAATCCATGTGAATTCGAATTTTCGAATCCACTTCTTATACTTTTCTTGCGCCATAGAATTCCTTTCAAACTCTGTTTTCCACGAAACTCCAAACCATCCAATGGCAACTAGTCTATTCCAATTGACATGCAAATCATTTTCATCATGCTCTAGTCTGTCTCCCTTAGGTCTATTCCCATTAATCCCATTTTTCACAATCCCAAAATGACGCCATAATTCACAATTCTTCAATTACTACACGTCTTCGGGTTTTTAGTTGTTTGTCTGAGTCAGAACGGTGTTCAAAAAAATGCCGAGGTAAAAACTAACTAAATGACAGAAACGTTTAACGCTAAGCGCAATAAACCGACAGTAATAGTAAAATTACTCATCTGCAATCCTTTATATAAATATAACATTTTTGGCATCAGGTACAAGCAAGAACAACACGTTGGTAAAAATGAAAACAAAAACAAATCTCGATGAATTGAAGCGAAACAAAATCCAAGTGGTTTGTAATGAGTTCGTGCGAACTGACAGATTACCGTGGCAAGAAAACTGAAAAATTACCGCATTTGTTTTCATGTTTTGAAGGCATTTGAAATAAAAATTTAATTAAATGAAAATGAATATAGACATTTCCGGGGCACCTCTGGCCGGTTGGGAAAATGTGGGATTCAGAGTTTTTAAAATTGCAATTAGTTCTGAATGATTAATTTATCACAGTGGGAGGACTTCATTTTACTGCTTTTTCTGTTTGCTCCCCAGTTTCATGTGAACTAAAAGTTTGTATACACTTCTTATGTTCTCAGCACTTTCATTTTTGGTGATTTTTGTCTATCAAGTATCGTCTTCAAGCATGGGCAAGGGTGATTCAATTCGCCCTCTTTTAACAGACTCCTCCCTGATAAAAACCAAATAAATTTGAATAGATTCTAGATCTTTAAAATTCCTCGATTCTTTGAAGTATTTGTAGGCAGCATCTCTATTGCGAAACTCTAGGCCATAAATAAAAATTCTTCCACTTGAGATTCATTGCACCTCTCTTAAGCACTCCGACAATCGCCCCTGCAATGAAATCAATACCATTCCACAATGCAGTGAGTTGCTTTCTATTTTTATTCCCATTGTCAGATGATTTCGAAAACAGGTGTGCAAGAACATGAAACGAAATCTGGAGCAAAAGTTATTTATACCAGCGTCTCTTATGCCACCCATACGCTGCTTTGACAGGCTAAATGAAGCCCTTACCGCATATTCCAAAGCGAATTGATTTCGAAATAATAAAGTGTGTGTTTAATTGACTTGACGTGTTACGATGCACATCGAATTTGAAAAACTTTTTTTTAGTTCGCCGCTTAAGTTATGTTGACTTGGTTATTTTTATAAATTGCTCCACTTTTAGTTAATCTTTATGTTTTATGGAGCCATGTGTTGAATATTGTACTTAAATAAAAACATTCTTATTTTCACAGCATGTTATTCTAAAAAGTTCGGACCGAAAGGATATGGTTATGGCCAAGGCGGAGGTGCACTTCAAAGTGAATGTTATGTAAATGGGTACGTTGTGTTCTTTTATGATTTATTGCAATCGCTTGGCTATCTCTGCACAAAAAAAAGATAAGAAAGTAATTATTTTTCAAGAAAAACAAAAAAAAGAGAAAGTAAATATTTATCTTTTCAAACACTATCTTCAAGAGTTTAAGAGAATCACAGCAATATTTGCTGAATTGTTTAAACAAATAACCTGATTTTTGTACAAATATCACGACATAGGCGGCAGCTAAAGGCGTTATTAATAAGGATTATGTGTGGAGAACATCAACAAAGAGAAAGATTGTTCTCTTTCACATCTGGAGTTTCTGTTGTTTTGTGATATTTCTCAAAATTCCAGAAACCTTTAATGAGGTCTCTTCGTAAACCGTCTTGCGTTGATAGGACGAAAAAAGAAGTTTGTAGTTTTTGACTGAGTTCCTTTAAAGCAATGATTTTTTAGTCCAGCCATTATTTACTTTTAAAAAATATTAAATGAGTTCAATAAATTTAATGAAATACATATAAATTTAGATATACTTAGCTATAAAAGGCACGATTTCAACTTGCAATTGCAAGACGAGTCATGTTTGCGTGTGTGGTAAATCTAGTGTTGAGTTATCCACTCTTTCTTTTCTAGCAATAAAAATCGGTTAAGATAAGGTTTGTGAACCACTATCAGTTGGACTTTCTTCACGTTGATTTTGTTGAAAAAAACTTTAATTATAAGCGTTGCCGTTGTTTTTTAATTATTTCTTTTTTCATGTTCGTTGACTTTTCTTAAATTGCCTCTAGCTCCTAAACGGGACGAGATAGACCCCTCCCTTATAAAAAAAAATGCTTGTTTTTGACTCCTCTACAAATACCGCTATAATTTTTTGGCGACAAAGTTATTGTACTCGTGCCGCTAATTGTTACATATCGACCTCTATGCAGCGGTTTACAAACTTTACACAAAGCATTGCACAAAGCATGCAAACTTGATTGATTTTATTTTTTTATATTACGAGTATGGACCAAAATAATCGTAAAATTTGCCTGGAGACTAATTGAATGGTATTTTCTTTAATCCCGACGTGCCTTGCCTCATTGTAAAACTCGTCTCTTCATGTGATGTAAATTGTAAATTTGTGTAAGCCCGAAGAAATTTCTGTCTTGCCATGTTTCCAAAATATATGTTAAATCAAAATTTCTGTTCACGTTCTCTGTCTTTAAATATGAACACTGAAAATATGTGTTTAATTCCAATGTCTGTCCATGTTCTGTGTCCCAAAGTATAAATACACAAATATGTATACAAATTAAATATATTGACAGGATGCTATGCTCAAAAATTCGGAGCCCGTGGCTATGGCCATCTTGGAATGTCGTCGTTGGGTTTAACTTCCGACATAAAGGACGCTGAATGGCAGAGGTACACCTACAAAATGACTCTATTCGACGATTTAATTTTACAAAAACTAATTAAGCCTAACAAACTGCTTTTAGCTTCGCTGAAATTAAATAGAAAAAAAGTAGACCCCATTTAATTATATTTTTTTTTTACCTTTTTAAGCGACATGGCACCGAAAACTGCAGCCATTGACGTAAGCAAAATTCAAGCTAAGCCCGGTGAGGGCTGCCCTCGTTGTGGTGGAGTTGTTTTTGCTGCCGAACAAGTACTATCCAAGGGTCGTGAGTGGCACAGGAAGTGCTTCAAGTGCAGGGATTGCACCAAGACTTTGGATTCAATTATCGCTTGTGACGGCCCGGACAAGGAAGTTTACTGCAAAACATGCTACGGCAAGAAATGGGGACCACATGGTTATGGATTCGCCTGCGGATCTGGCTTCTTACAGACAGACGGATTGACGTGTGTATTTTATTTTGATTGTGTGTTTTAATTTCTATAAGATGCTCCTTTTCTTTTAGTGAGGATCAAATTTCTTCACAAAGGCCATTCTATAACCCAGATACAACCTCGATCAAGGCCCCAGAAGGAGAAGGATGCCCACGTTGCGGCGGCATGGTCTTTGCTGCGGAACAACAGCTGTCGAAGGGAAAGATGTGGCACAAGAAATGTTTCAACTGCTCCGAATGCCACAGACCATTGGATTCTATGATTGCATGCGATGGACCCGATCACGAGATCCACTGCAAGGCTTGCTACGGAAAACTCTTTGGACCCAAAGGTTTTGGATACGGCCACACCCCAACTTTGGTCTCCACCAGTGGTGAATCGACAATTTCTTTGTAATTTCAATCCTTCAGTCTTTAAATAAGCTCTCTTTTTGATTTGAAATTTTTTTTTTCTATCTAGCCCTGAAGGCGGACTTTTACATGGAGCAAAATCCTCTGGAGGATGTCCACGATGCGGCTTTGATGTATACGCTGCAGAACGCATGATCAGCAAGAGCAGAATATGGCACAAGAGGTGCTTCCACTGTGCCGATTGCCGAAAATCTTTGGATTCCACAAATCTTAACGACGGCCCCGATGGCGATATTTACTGCAGAGCTTGTTATGGCAGAAATTTCGGACCCAAGGGTGTTGGTTACGGTCTCGGGGCCGGAACCCTTACAATGGCTTAAAACCCCATTTATCTTCTTTTTCTTTTGTTTATTATTTAAATTTTTGTATAGAGATATACTTAGCTTTTACTACAATGATTACGTTGTGTTAGAAACATAACGATACGATCGAAGAATTACCGTGATGATATTTAACTTTTGAAAAAGTCTATAAATAAGTTCATCAAGATATAATAAGAAACAAAACAAACAAACAAACAAACAAACAAACGACTGTTGTAAAGAAACATTTCAAGCGTACCGAAAGACATTGACAGACAGCATGAGAAAGTTTTTCTTATTTCTTTTTTTTTTTTCAAGTAGTTAGAATTTAAGAAATTTATTTATTTTTATTTATTGAAAGAGTACCAAATTTCCTTGCAATTGTTCCAATACGTAATGTAAGATAGAAAAAAGGAATATGAATTGATTTGCACTTCCACGCGAAATTGGAGATAGAATTGTGTACGAATAAAATCTAATTACAATTGACTTGTGACTTATGCTAGCTTATAAGTATTTTATTTATTTACATGCTGTTCCGACTGCATTTGACTCACAAAAAACACACAAAACATCTTGATTATATATCTGCAAAGTACAAGTTGAGGTGCGCTTAAACAATGTCCAGAAAGTTGATCACGTATCAACATTAATTTAGATCTTTAGATATTATGTTTATTATTAAAAAGGAGTAATTAATAAAACTAGAAAGAAACTGAGCAAAATTTAATGGTTTTTATTTCTTGTGGTCAATAAATTTTAGCGAAATAATTCGGATCTTAGAAAAGCCGAGCTGATCTCTATGACTTTTGAATGTCCTTATTCAGGTTAATGCGCCAAATGAATCCAAATACAGTCGAAGCCCTCTAAGTCGAATTTTCACGGGATATCAAAATTAGTTCGAGTTTGAGGGATTTTTCGAAAAAATCGAGTTAGAGGGTTAGAGGTTGTTTAAAAGCCTTAATTTAATTCAAAAGAGTATACATGTAAGGAAAAAACACAGGAAATTACTTGTAATTTTGTAATTTTGGATTGAGTCTTTAAAATTGGAGAATGAAGCCTTATAAAAACGGACTCTATTTTGAGGACCTTATCCGGACTCTCAATGCATTCACTAAATGAAGCTTGAGAACATCTTAGATATCTAACTGTTTTTATGTTAGAAGCAAATTGTTTGAGGCCAACCAACAACATAATGAATAAGCAGTGCAGTTATTCATACAGAGTCGCGCGATTTTGTACACAAATAACCTGTAGCTCTTTTGTGGTTGTGTGCAGACGACGATTATGTGGCCCTAGACGACAATTGTGTTCGCCCAACATGATTGTGCTTCGAGAACCGTTGGCGAATAGTTTCGATTTCCTCATGTTCTTTGGGTTCGATTTTTGCCGTGTAGGTCGCCATACAAATCTAATTTTTGCTGTGCACATTTTCTTTCTTGCATAGGTAAACAATAATAAGAGGAACCACATGCGCTTTTTTCTCCGAAGTGTTTACACTAAAAAATCAACATGAAATGAAAATGGTTCGTCGAGAGAGAGTCAGAGCATGCAATACAAGTTACAAGTAGTTTGATACAAGTTTTTGTTTATTTGTTTGCAAAAAAAAAAAAAAACAAAATTCGGCTTAGAGGAATTGAAAATAGGCCATGAGTCGAAAAAATATATTCGAGTTAGAGGGCTTTTCGACTTGGGGGGCGTTCGACTTAGAGGATGGATTTTGTATGGAAATTTGGAGGGAATGCCAAACTATGGCGAAGAAGTTCGAGTTAGAGGGATTTTCGACTTATAGGGCGTTCGACTTAGAGGGCTTCGACTGTAGCTTTTTGAGTTTAAGAAAATTTTGGTCATATGAGAATTGATAGCCTAGGGTTGGACATATGGCATAAGCAGGCTAAGCGTTCTGATATTATCACATCATGCAGGCAGTGCAGTCTATTAGGGATAGCGGAATACAGAATCAGACAAGTTATGACTACTTATTTCGAATGTCTTCTGCCATCCGTATAGAATACACCAAAGGCTCGCTTTGCTTCGTTAATTGGAAAAAATAAAAATGTAATTAACAACTTCCACTTATCTTAATTCTAGAAGTCTTATGTACTGTAATTTTGTAAACAGCGCAATCTAAAGTAAAGACGATGCAGCTACGATACCACGAATTTTTAAACGAATCAACTTCAAAACGACGGCAATGGGATTCACGCAATGCAAACCATTGCTTGTTGGCATTTGTAAATACAATCATAAAGCCGTTTTATCAACATAGAAATTGATGGTGCTTACTTTAGCTTAGCTTTAGTGTCAATAGTCTTCTGAATTTGTATTTAAAGAAAAACACTTTCCAGATTTTTCGAAATCAGGTTTCAATCCTAATTCCAACCAGGCCTAATTTCATGTAAAATTATTTTTATTTTACAAGTCTCTGTTATTATTGTTGATTCTTCTGCAATTCATGATGGAATGGCCTATTGGCTTATTTGTGCGTTTTTTTATTTCTAAGCATGGACTTCGTTTCAGCATCAGTTAAAAGTTATCGATCACTTGTATTGCGAGTCTGATGACTTGTGTGAAAAAACCCATTACAAAATTATTTAGTTTTTTTCCTGTTATTTATAAATTTTCTCATTATTGTAAATATAAGTGTTATGCCCATACATCGATTAGAGTTGGTCCACCAACAATTTACACTGCTAAAACCGCTACGTCACTGTTACGTACGTAGTCATTGCCCCAACAGAAACCGCTTGAAAGCACAACGGGACTAGAACAAATTAAAATTAATAAAAATTAAACAAAAATTAAATTAAAATAAATTAAATAGAAATAAATTTAAAATTTATTTCTAAATAACGCTATTTTAATTAATATCCTCTATTTAATTTTAATCAATATAATTTTTTATTTTATTTTTTGCGTAGTCGAAATTAAGCGTTCGCTCCCTGCGGAGGTTGGTGAATGATTTTAATGTTTAAGTCCTTGCAGTTTCGCTGTTTACGGAACAAAGGTCTAGAAATGCTGGTTTCTGATATTCTTGGCTCATAATCTTTACCAAATTTTCGTAAAACTGCAATATCCAATTAAAGTGAAGATAAAGAAGCAGATGAGGAATGCATTGATATAAAAGAATCCTGGACAAAGTCGAATAAATAATTTAAAATGCCATTTCATTTCATATGAATGAAAACACTTTATTTATACATTTATTTCACATCAATAAGCTTAGTAACTAACACTGTTAAAGTTGATTAAGACCACGATCCCTTTTACGGAACAGCAGCCGAAAATGTAATGTAAAAATGGTAAGATAGATATAACTTAATCAAGAAAAAAAATATAAAATATTATTCCACATGTCAAGTAAGTGTTGTATGCAGCTTTATAAATTTTAGACATATACAAAAACACGAGTATAAATAAGTAATAATTAAATAGTAAAGTTGGGGTTTAAAGAAAATTAGGCTTTTTTTAAACATCAAATAGTTTTACCTTGTGCTCGAAAGCATAAAGGAAAAAAACTAAATATGTACCTACATATAATATTTAAAAAAAAAAACAAATTGTATGTCTTGAAAAGTTTGTGGACTTTGCTTTGTGGTTGCATTCATCCTCAATCGTTTTTTTTTTTAACCAAATATTTTTGACGTTGTTTTTACTAAATTAATAACCCTTTTTACATAGGTTTTATAAACATGCAGTAGCAAAATTTGGCATTCGTCGAAATTCTTATTAAGTTCATTCTCCAGAACTGAGTTTCCAACGCGACTTTTTTTTTCACAAAATGTTGATCACATAAACAAATGAAAAAAAAACATCGACAAAAAAAGGATTTCACTGAAAAATATAGAATTAATTCATCAGTAGTTTAAGGAGCGTCCCCTAAAGCATCCTCCTCAGGCTGCACAACCTCCACCGGCAAGCGATCACCGTTCTCTTGGTTTTGCATGCGGTTTATTCTCACCCATTCGCCGCCGTTGTATGCAATATCTATGTCAAATACATCCAACACTCTGTCCATGCCGGATTCTCTCCAACGACGCCTGAGTTGCTCTAAATTTGGGGGCATTTCATCGATCAGAACATCTACTACGAAATCTTCAACCTCATCATCATCTTCAGTGAAATCGTTATCGTCATTGGCATTGTCATTAGCATCGTCATTCACATCGTTATCGTCATTAGCATCGTTATCGTCATTAGCATCGTTATTGACATCGTTATCGGCATTGATATCGTCATTGACATCGGCATTTACATTATCATTGTTTCTGACTTCATATCCACTTGCTCCCCCAAAGTTCATGCCGACTAAATCCATGTCATTAAAGTCATCGGGTTCACTAAATCTGGAGAGTTCTTCGAATGCGATTTCACTATGATCTTCAAGTCTGGCCGCATTCTAGAAGTAAAACACAACAGTTGCAATTGTTGATATTCAATGTTCAATGTAGCGGAACTACTTACCGCAAGGAAATTTGCCCATTGCAAAGATGTTTGGTAAGCTCGTTCGCGACGCGACAAATAGGATGTCGTGGACTGCATTATAGCTGCAAAATTTAGTTAGCTCGGCTTAGTTAGTGTGGAAATTAGTTAATAGAATCTGCACGAAATAATCAATAACTGCCAACAGCTGCCCCAACTTGTTTTTCGTTAAGGCGAATAATGGAATTGTAGCGAAAAGCGACGACTTCCAGCTGGAAAGAAACATGGAAAAATTGTGTTCAATAAGACTGTAGCAATTAATGATGAACTGTTAACTTTTCTTTTGCATACAAATTAATGTCATATATTGAAAATAATACAGAATATTTAATAATAATAATAATAATAATAATGACAAATTATTTTTTCTAATGTGGTTGCATCTGAGTGGAATCTTGAGCACCAGAGCGTAGTTAATTGAAACCAGAAGAACACGATGCAGATCGAAAAAATGACTCCCATGTATCGAATTTCTATAAACTGAAATAAATTTGCTTCGAAATCACGATAATTTTTAAACGACACAACTTCGAAATGATGCAAGTCGGAGTAACGCAAAGCGGGCTTACAATAAACAATTGAGAATGCTTCTTTTGCTAAAAAGAAATCAGAATCAGAAACGAGTGGTCCATTTCATAGAAACATTTTTTATTTGTTCTAATAAGTCTTTTCAAGAAGGTGTAGAGGGGCAACACAAGTCGCATCATTTCACTGCTTAACTGAAGTGAAGTCCAAGTCGACTGGGGACACTTACTTAATTTAATTTATACTATATCCAGAGGAGAGCAAATTTGACAGGCCGGCAGATGATCGCCGCATGGAATCGGAACAGAGCCATGTCGGTGCTGTCACACTTGCTGACGTCCACAGTAACATTTTACAATCTATTACAAAGGCACTACTTCTTCAAAAGTAACACCAAAAGGCTTGAGAATAATTTTCATTTCCGACTGCCACTTAGATTTGTTGCGTTGCAAAGTAATTACGTTCGAAACCTAAGACCTGCACACAATTCGATTGAAATGACACATAAGATAAAACATATAATTAAAATACAAAAAAGGAAGTAATATTTTACAGGAGATTATTAAAACAAACAAAAAAGTGGTATAATTTCCAGTTGAAGGCCCTAGCTGTGAAAAAATCTGTAATTAATTTAATAAATTTTAAATAAATGATTACATAAATTAATTAACCAGTAAACAAATGAATAAACAAATTAAATCACCTTCACTGATTAACCAATAAATTAAGGCTACGTACCCACTCACTTGACACTGAATACAACCATCACTCTGAAAATGGCCGCTCGTAACGGAAATGAGTTTTTGACGTTTGTCACTGTCATACAAAACTCCTTCCTTTTAGTGAAATTGACCTGGTACGGTTGGTGTTTTTTATTTACCGGCGCAAATCCAATAATATCATTTAATCTATTTCAGATTTTTGAAAGTTACCGAAATCCAGGAATTTCATCATGCCTCCAAAGTTTGATCCAACAGAAATTAAGTTAGGTATGCAACAGGAAATTAGTTTTTTAGCGTCTTTTTCTCACCGCCCTCCTCCGTTTCAGTTTACTTGAGATGCGTCGGTGGCGAAGTAGGAGCTACATCTTCACTTGCCCCTAAAATCGGTCCATTGGGTCTGGTAAGCTCCTTACGCTTCCGTGTAATTTTGGAATGTGCATAATTAGAATGTTTGTTTTTTTTTTTATCCATTCCACAGTCCCCAAAGAAAGTTGGTGATGACATTGCCAAGGCAACCTCAGACTGGAAAGGCCTCAAGATCACCGTGTGCCTGACCATCCAGAATCGTCAAGCTTCAATCACTGTTGTTCCATCAGCTGCTTCCTTGATCATCAAGGCCCTGAAGGAACCCCCAAGGGACAGGAAGAAGCAGAAGAATAGTGAGTGACTTAAAGATTCGTGTTCAAATTTATGGCTAAAAAATGTGTCTCTTATTTTTGTTAGTTAAACACAGCGGAAATATCACTTTCGATGATATCCACACAATCGCTGTGGCTATGCGCCCTCGCTCAATGGCCAGGGATATGGCGGGAGTCTGCAAAGAAATCCTCGGAACTGCCCAAAGTGTTGGATGCACAGTTGACGGCAGGCCGCCACATGACATTATTGACGACATCAACTCGGGTGCGCTCGAGGTTCCACTTGAGTAGAATTTTAAAGTGTCATTGCGTTGAATAAAAAGTGATTTGGAGGATGTATTAATTTTTAATACTTGAATTTGTGATGTTTTTTTTTGCTTAAATTGGAGTGACAGTGGTTATTGTGTTTATTGTGATCCAGTGTGCCAGCATGCTTTCTTGCTGTTTTTTCTTTTCTTAAATTGAATCGGAATCAGGAGCAGTGATTTATTGGCGGGAGTTTGTTTACATTGAATTGATGCACTTGTCAGTCAAAGAAGGCTACGTGCACCTGTGAAACATCATTCACAAATAAACCTGTCACAAAAGGATATACAAAATCTTATACCACAGAGCTGAACCAAGATAAAATTGTTACGGACAATCAAAAAAACTGTGAACAATGTCCAAAGTACTTGTGGGAACCACAAAGGGTTGACTGGAATAGACATTCTTAGTGAACTCAACAATTAGTCCGGGGGCCGATCGTAGGACGTCCTAAGTCATCGAGTTAATGGATAAATGAATAACCATTCAAAAATTTACATTAAATATAACTCGAATACATAAGGATGGCAGCCACCATCCACCCATATGTCACCGCCAACCCAACTTTCAGTACCACAGTTTTTTTTATCAACGTAAGGCAAAGTTACAAGTTGAAATTTGAAATTTCAAATCGAAGCTGACGACTTGCCATTCACGGATATATAGGTTCGGCTGTCATGAATTGCCCTAATACCCGTAATTTTAGCACGACTTTTCTACACTCAGCACTTAGCTATTTTCATTTTTAACGTTCGAACGGCTGGGTTATTATTCGGGGTGTCTAGGTATGTGTGCAATTCGTTGCATCCGACCCTATATATTCCAATTTCAAATTTTAACTCTGCCTTAGGTCCATCAAAGAAAATTGTTGTTCCAAAAGTTGGGTTGGAGGGGACATGTGGGTGGATGGGAGCTGCCAACCTTATAAATTCGAGTTCTATATTATGTAAACTTTTGAATGGTTATTCATTCATTCTTTAACTCGATGCCGGTCGGCTCTTGTAGAAAATTCCTTATTCAGTTCGTTTCCACTAGAAACGAGAAGCCATTTTCACAACGATTGATGCCATAAAAGAACAGGACAAAGCAGTCAAATCTGTGGGGTGAAATCTGTTGATTTCTTGTGTTTAAGGGTACATCATTTCATATTCATAATTTTGAATGCAACTCCGATGGTGGTGGATTTATTTTAATAGCGGGGGGCTATCGAGCTTAAATACACGATAAACACTTTTTGTTGTGCAAGTAGCATTCTGAAGACAGCTTAAAATTCTGAAAAGCCACGTGCTGTCACTTTTCAGTTTCTTGAACGAAGTAACTCTCGACAGAGGTAAATCGAGGTTACCCACAGGATCTTCCAACGTAACCGGTCCAGCGTATGCTGCTTCGAGTCCGGAAGTTCAAGCTGTCTGGCATCCACGATCACAATCTCTGCACCGGAGTTTCGGTCTTTCTCTTCTCTTCAAACCACGAGGCTCGAATTCGAAGACCCTTTTATCTCTATCGTCTGTGTCCATGTGATTGATGTAGTCCTCCGGACTACATCCACATCTTTCTACAGCTCATAAAGCTTGCGGTTATGTCTTCTTCTCCATTCGTATTCCTCGCAAACAGGGGACTGAATATTCCCCGATTTGTTCATTCATTCACCAATCTTTTCGCTTCTTACGCCTTTCACTTGACTCAGTATGCAAATTTATTAAAAGTGGTCTTCCCAAATTAACACATTCAAATATAAACATGGATGCCCGTGGCTCTCCCAGTAGTGCGGCGGTACTAATTAAATGGGTCTTCGTTCAGCCTTCATTACGGTACGGCACTTCGATACTCTGTTCTATGGAAGCAGATACACTGAGCATATTTTTATCTTGACCATCCTCGTACCTCTTTTTCAGTCAAGACATGATCTTATTTACCCCTATAAGTCTTAAAGCCAAACGTGCTAAAACTGAGGTTTAACATTACAAAAATACAATTCAAAAACCACCCAACAGAAATAGGTCTCTCAGAAATGTGATACATTCGTACGCAAAAATTATAATCAAATTCACATGAAGAACAGAACTACATCTGAACAAGTCGTGTCGAATGAAGTCCCGGAGAGGATTATATGGGAACATAGAAGGGACAAATACACCCCTGTTTTGCATTCCACTTCTTGTGAATCAGCGCAGACGTAAGCCAGTTTGGTTTTTTGGACTGGAAGCAGCAAACCTGCTGCTTTTGCAAACTGTAGGCAAAAGAAAATGCAACCTTCGTATACCCAGCTGATTTAGGTGAGATCTTTCTATACCGCGTTGTCCTTCAGGGTTGGACTTGAAGCCTTTATGAGCCGGAGCGTTAGTGTCCATACGCTCCATATGACCTAGCCATCCCAGTCTGGACACTCGAATTCGTTCAGCTACATCGAAGTCGCTGTACAGTTCGCAGATTTCATCGTTTTGCCTTCTCCTCCAAACTCCCTTTGTGAAAAGCGGACCAAACATAATCCGAAGGACTTTTCTCTCGAAGAGAACAAGAATCTCATCGTCCGTATTTGATATCGTTCATGTTTCTGCGCCATACACGAGGCCTTTGTTTTTCAGCTGCTGTCTAAGCCCAAAGACGCAGCGATTGGCCAGAGTTATCCTTCGTTTTATCTCCGCGGTTATATCATTTGCGGAATTTACTTCCGCATATTTGGGACTTCACATATTTTCGTTGCACTCTTTGGGACTGCAGGATTTTTCGATGAAGTCTTTGGGATTGGAAAATTGTTCGTTGAACTCTTTGGGACTTGTAAGCAGTTTTGAAGAGATCTATAAGAGTTATGATGATGGAGAAGGGGTGGGGATGGGGATGGAGTCGTACCAATACAAATGAAGCACAAATCATAAAATTCTTTCCATGAATTCAGGGATTGCATTACAAAATATTGCAGTCTTTTACAACTCTGACAAGGCTTATTCAGAAGAGCCTGTTGGCCTCTGTTGCCCCAGCCACTCCTACCTAAACTAACTTAAGACGCCACAGCACATAATTCTTTGCTGTCATTTGTTTTGAACAGAAAAAAAATTAAACTATTGAAATACTCAGATCAATATACAAATGCTATAAAGTTTAGCCATGAGAGTACATAATTCTTGACGTTATTTATTTTAAACAGAAAATAACTTAAACTATTCTTATAGACAGACAATCGTAGAAAAATTCTATCATTTGAAACAAAATCAATCAAAAGATCTCAGCCTTGACCACAATTTTAAACAAAAAACTTCATCTCTTTATAAGTACTTCATTTTTTTTTATATTCTAGTGTTTTATATGGATCCCTCTACCATTTTTCTATTAAAATATTTTGCAGCATATATACAAGGTTCTGCAGACCGAATAAATAATTTGTATCATTGCTTCTATCATCGATTTCAAATACATGTGCGAAATCGATCATCTTTACTTTCAACCACGGAATGTTAAGGTCTTCTTCATCCTGAAAAAAAAAAATTCACAGACAAAAATTATAAATTTGTGATTGTGATTTAGGTGCTAGAGGACCTTACATCTTTACTTTTTTGATGTTTCCCACAAGCTGTCTCATCTGTAAGATAGAACAAAAAAAGAAAGTTCTTATTCAAAGTCAATCAAAGAAGTTACGCGTTGTTAATGATTTCGTGAAATTGTGATTGTGAGTGAACATGGTGAGGAATTTGGTTTTAAAGTATTTTTTTAGTGAAATGTGTTAAAATATAAAGCGCACAACACAGTAGAATCGCGAAAAGCTTGGCTCTGGCTCTCAACGGACTGTTACACCAGCCAATGTATGTGAGTATTTATATAAAACTAGCTAAGATCTTAATTATTTAAAGTTAGTAAATATAACCAGAGTAACAAAAGCCTTACGCTAGATAGATAAACTAATTTATACAAGATTGAACGAGTTATTTGATTTAAAAAGGTCTGTGATTGGTTTTAAAGCGAAAATTATTAATTAAGATTAATGTTGACATAGATCAGTTCAATACATATATTGGGTGGCGAAACAGCCCGTCCAGAGCCAGAGCCTAGTATTTTCGTGCCTCCACTGTGTTGTGCGCGTTATAATTTTGACACATGCGGAGCGGACCTACTATTTAATGCCGGTTACGAACGGAGAATTGCGAAAGTTTTTCATGACAGAAGTACTCCAGGAGGATTGTCAGTCTTTTGCTGGAGGTGGGACCGTGAAAAATGTTTGTGGTGTCTTTTTCCCCAAGCTGGGTTTGAATCTGAGTATTTTCGTACAACAGTCTGACGTACTAACCGATCGAGCCAACGGCGCCACTCATAAGTCAGTTAGTCTTTTCAAATAGCACCCGTTACCAGCTGCTGGACAAAAAGCTTGTTTATTGTCAACCGAAAAAGACTACTGGCGTCTTTCTGTCAATCCATCTTGGAATAACCAGGAGGGCATTAATCACTTCAGAAAATTCATGAATAAAAACCACAATCACAAATGGGCTAAGGGTGCTCTAGGGCTAACCTGAGAGTACTATGTCCAGCACTTACAGGGCACGGGGCAAGCAGTTACCACCTTCATAAAATGAGTCTCTCTAGCATGAATATCTGCAGGCAATATGGCCAGGTTAAGGAAACCATGGGGCACCTACTAACCATCTGTTCAAGCCTGGATCAAATCAAATTAAAAATAATCAACAAAACAAATGTAATCGGGAACCGACTTCGAGGACATCCCATCCCATTAAGATCCTAGGTCAAAGGTCCCATTAAGATCCTAGTACAATAGATGTTTTAGGTAGGAGTACAAATGGCTTAGTGACACTCCCCCGTTTCATTTTATCAATATGCCCGACATTATATCTACTTAAACAGCAATCTTTAGGTGGAAGATATGACTAAAGACTAAAGAATACCTTGTTGTCCTTTCTATGACTTCATCAAGAGCATTTACTTTAATCTTACTCAAGACAGTTTTATTGTGCAAAGTTAGCAGATCCAAAACGGAACGTCATTTGTGGTGTATTAAATTTTTCCATGGCCGAAAATAGCTACTACATGAGGAAGGTACGAGACAAATTCAAAGTAGGACGTTTGAAGTAATAGGTTGTCTGCAGACCTCACAAGACATGAAGAATAATAAGAAGGTGAAGGACTCAAATTTCGGTTTGCACGTGAGCACCTCAACTTGGCTGGCCAGTAATGGAAGACAGTCTTATTTATTCTGAAGAGTCTAAGTTGACATTATTGGCATTGGTAAGAAATATAGATCCTTCTGGGTGTGACCATACGATCACGCTGGCACAATAAGGGTTAATTTAAACGGTTCAGACAGATTTCACTGGTTTCGTCGGCCAATCTATCAAACCGTAAGCCTTCGGTGCATAGAGTGTTCTCTCAAGCATGGGGGAGGATGCTTCATGGTTAGGGTATGCTTCTCTGGATACGGTATCGGTTCAGACTGTTAAACAGATATGGTTATGGATCGATTTCAGTACAAGAACGCCATTGAAAGTGTCAACCTTGGTCATGCTAAGGAACAAATGCCTGTAAAATGAACAATTCAGCAGGATAATGAACGATAGCATACCGCAAATGTGATCAAGGAGTGGTTTATGTTACAAAAGACATATTTTGGAAGGACCTACGCAATCTCAATCCTATTGAGACATCTTCGAAAGATTGTAAACAGA
This sequence comes from Syritta pipiens, assembly GCA_905187475.1. Lineage (NCBI taxonomy): Eukaryota > Metazoa > Arthropoda > Insecta > Diptera > Syrphidae > Syritta > Syritta pipiens. Next base: position 72,248,039 of record LR994571.1, read on the forward strand.
AGAAATGTACGTCGGAGTTTCAAAATCAACGCTACGCTTTTCCAAAAGGTTAAGGAGGCTTGGAACAGCATTTTGCAATCAATTATTTCAAACTTTTTTGTAAAACATGCCAAAAAGATGCGCTGCTGTAATCAAAATTAAAGGTTTGTAATAATTTGTTTTTGTTGATTTTTTTTTGAATTTCTTAGACATGGAAAATGTTAAAAAAAAAATTAAGATCCGACATAAAGGAGAAAGAAAATCGAAAAACAGAATGAAGCAAAGCCGAGTTGCTTTCGTTTTGCCCCAACACATTACAAATCAGACAAAAAACATAAAGTGCACCGTAGTCGAAACCCCTTGTTGCTCTGGTTATATTTCCCAATTCAAAATTTTGTAGATAGTTTTTTTTTTATAATTATAAATTTAAAATAAAGTGTGCAACGAAATAACGCCGAGCGAAATAGAGCCGAATTCCTAAATTCGGCGTTATTTTACTTTATGAAAGCGAAATAAGGCCGAATTTTCGAGTTCGGTGTTATTTCACTTTGAAATTCGGCGTTATTTCACGGCACCTAAATAAAGTGCATCAAATGTTTCAAATGAATAAAAAAAAGGATGCGACCTTCCATAAAAACTAACTAACTTTGACTTCCACTTGCACTTAAAACAGCAAGTTAAATTAGTCTAATTAAAGCGGTAATTACAACTGAGTTAGCATGTTGTTGTTATTAAACCAGTTTATCTTGTTTTACTCTCACACAACAAAACAACGCAAAATAACAGAACTCACGTACCTTTCTCCACTTCTTCGACACTCGCCATCAACTCCAAATAATCATAGGCAATCAGTATGGAACTAGAATAAAAGTTGAACGAAGTTTGAGCACTGAACCATTTTAGGAAACGGTACAGTTGGCTAAGAATCGCCTTGACCAACGGTTTGTAGCATTTTTTGTTTTGAGCGCTTAGGAACATCACCAATGTATCACGAAATGTATTTGTATACAAGTTTTTGCCGTATTCCTTTCCGAATTTTAACAGCTCCCCATTCGCATCGTAGATTTGAAATCCAGGAATGCAGAGCCCCAAATTCAGTTTACAATGTGCATACTTTGCCTTCTCGGCCGCGATCTTTTCAGATGTAGCCAGTGGATCCCACGTTCGGCGGCCAACTTTAATATCCATTACACAAGGCATTGCCATCGAGTGCGTCAGGTTCTCGAGCTTGATAAACAGATGCTAAATCACAAGACAAACAAAATAAAATATGAATTAGTCACACACTAAATGTGATAGTGATGGTTTGATATACCTTTGTGCCACTTATTAGCATTTCACAGTAACTTTCGTATTTGGGTATGAATTGCATTAGCTGTGCAATGTCATCATGGGCGATTTGGATCCGCTGGTAGAAGGAGATCTCACGCTTCGCGTATAACGGCTTCGTCAGTGGTTTGAACACATACTCGCCAGATGGATCCCTTAGCATCCCGAACTTTGCGAATTCACCATCAAATGTATGCCCTGCCACCTGGGTTTCCAGAGGGCAGAGACCTAGCGGCAAGTTCATTGACATCCCGGCCAAAAGAGCTCCTTGAAACTATGATAACATATTTCCTGTCCGGATAACAGACACAAATCGGCTAGACGACACTCTTTTTGACAGCAACAGTAAGACAAAAAAAAGCAAAAAAGCACTTCGTCCGTTGTGTCAAGTGTTCTGTCTGTTATTTCGGAAACTTTCCAGTTAGCTTTCCAGTTGGTACCAGAATGTCTAGCAAAACTCCGCGAAAAAATTGCGAGTAGGCAGGCGACATCTGACAGTGAAAAGGGGAATTGTTATGGGTTAACAGAGCTGAATGTCGAGAATTCGAATTAGAGTTAATTTTTATGATTTCAAATATATGTACATATATATGCGCTGGAGTTTTAATAATTTTACAATGCAATTTTGTTGTTTTAAATTTGATTTGCGCATATGTACATTGAACCGATGGATATATACAACAACAGAGTTCAATTTGCATGTTTGTTTTTGAACATGCCAAAACATAAAAAATTGCAAATCAATTTGCGATTTAAGATGATTTTTGATACCATCTATTTATTTTAGCTATGTTTTCTTAAATGCAGAGAGAAAATATTAACCTAAATATACTTATATTATACTTAGGTTAGTATTTTCTTATCACACGTTAAAGCCAAAAAAAAAAAAAAACTGGGACAGTCCTTTTTTAAGGTCACTGATGATAACTTTGGATGTTTTACCAAAAGTCGCAAACAGTTTGTGTATAAATATAAATTGGTTTATCTATTGAGCAAAGGCCTTTGTTGCTGTTTTATTAGATCTTATTTATCAAATGTTTTTAAATAAAAAAATAAAATAAACAGCTTGTGTATAATCGCTTTTTGATATCATCAATTTCATAGCGCCGAGGTAGGAGCCTATACAAATGTTTTTCAACAATAAAGCTTTAATGATTTATAATCAAAAGAACAAATGTAGTATCCGTAAAACTTCTTTTGTAATGAATACACCAATGTCAATTGCATTCAATGCAACAAAAACTTTTATCAGGGATTGCGATGTTGAAGGTGCCATAGAAAGTGGAAGTCCCTTAAAGCTTTCGTAAATTTACTGACAATGAAAATTAAAAAAAAATAATTATTGAAAATCAGCATGCATTTCAAATCATTAAAAACAAAAAAATTACAGACGTACAAAACTACAATAGTACTGGTTGAAAGTCCCATACTCCTCGAAAAAAAGGCGTTTGTTAAACAGACTTACTGTCATAGTTTTCGTTTTGGCTTTTTAATATGAAGTTCATTGGCCCAAGTAAATATACATACCTTCCGAGAATTGGCCTTTCCACGTTTAGACAAATTTTAACAAAAAAAAAAGAAAAGATACAGCTGAAAATACCTCCAATAATCAATTTTTTATTAACCCGTTTGACACCACTTTCACTAAAAAATCCACAAAAAAGTATACATACCCAGCAGATGTAATTAAAAAAAAGTAGTTTAAAATTAAGTTCAATCCAGGTTTTCTTAGTTTTTACTTATTATTAGAACAAGGTTCCTTGTAGTTATTTTTCAAATTTTGTGCCATTCTTCAGAAAGCGCACTTTTTTTGGTCCGCTTTAGTACTTATTTCCTTTTTTCTAAAACGGCGGTTTAGCTCTTCCCAAAGAGGCACAATGGGTTTTAAATCGGAGGGCTTGGAAGGGTAATGGAGTTGTTTAGGCACATTGTAGACAAGCCAAAGCCGTACAACTTCTGCAGTATGCTGAGTCGTGATCTTGGAGAATACCACCTCGTTGGAAATACCACCTCAATTTTACTGCAGTAGCGTCTAAATTATCTTAAAGTATCTACAGACACACCAGCCCCCGCAATGCATAATTAAAGAGCGAGGCGAAAAAACCATAAAAAAAACCAATTCTTCAAAACTCTTTGTTTCTCGGCATTAAAAAGCATATGCCAGTTTTTTTTGGTGTAATGGAGATTACATAAGTGCTACTATGTCCAGTTAAGGCCAGCCACATCCAAGTTTTGTTGATCTTATATTGACTTTTTTTACTAATTTAAACAAATAACTTGTATTTGCTTGACTTGTCTCCATAACCATAACATACCGACACTCTGTAACAATCGAATTGACTCCTTAACAACAGCAATCAGTTACTGAAAATATGTTTCTTTGTTTTTTGTTTGCGATTTTATTGTTAAATAAACGTGGAATTTAGAAACAAACAATTGGTTTGAGTGGTTTTTTTTCTAAGTCGATACAAAGCTGCAACAACCGTTTGTGCTTTAGTTCTATTGTTCTTTTTGTTTTCTGCTGGAATAGAAAACTATTTATTTCCGATCTTCAGCAACATGTTGGCCATTGTCATTAAAGTTTTTGCTGCAAGTTACTGTCTTGAATGGTATACCCGTATTTCTATAAGTTGAAATATAATTTAACTGGTGTTTTGTTTATTTGAAAGAAGTAAGTAATACGCTTAAAACCTTTCCACCTTTCAACGCAGAAGATTTCTTAGATCACTCGACTTACTTTAAGGAGCATGTCAACAAATTGATACCCGGCTTAAATTTTAAAGGAATCGGAATTATTGACTTTGAGTTATGGCAATCAATCCTTCGGCAAAGCTTAGGCACCCAACAAAATTCTCAGATGGTCTAAGAAGCAAATTGAAAAGCAAGCGAAATAGAACTTTGAGGTTGGTGCCAAAGCGTTTATGTTAGAGAGATTGAAGACGACAGCAAAGATGCGGCCAAACGCAAGCTGGGGCTACTACGTCTTTCCCTATTGTTTTAACAGGGACAGAGAGACTCCGGACACGAAGCACATGTGCATCCTGTTGAATTGCGATATCGAAAAAGGATTTTTTTTTAGCACATGCTTTGATGTGGGCTAAGCTTGTGGTGGTGTGCTTTCCTGTCAATGGTACTCTTGTTTAAACTGATGTCAGATTTATTTTTGCCTCAAACAATAATACCGAGCCGGGGATCTATTTCTGCATTAGTGTTAAGTATACTTACAGAGATACAGGTGGAGCTGAAAGTGTATGTACAAACAATGCAGTAAAATTAGTAAAAAATGTAGTTTAGTGTTCAACGTTTTCAGCAATGCTGAAAGACTACACGTCCCCAAAGTTTTTATGCAAACTCTAAACTCTTGGAAAATAATGAAAAATTTGCCTATTCGAATTTTTTAGCCCTTAAAAAGACTTTTTGGAAGAGTAATTTCCATGTTTCATGTTTGTTTTTTTTTATTAACACCCAAGCCGAATGATTTCCATGCCCAACTCTTTGATTGTCCTTCTACTTAATGTCTGATTAGGATCTTAACTACTTTGACATATAATTTCGTTTCCTCTGATGACCCCTTATCAAACATCTCTTGAACATCAGTGTCATCATACAAAGGCAACAAAGACAATTCACTTTATCTGCCAGACTTGTGTGATTCCTAAGGTTTGTGAAATCCAAGAGAGTTCTAATTTCTTCAAAGGGGCAACGACTGATTGCGTTTTCAGTCCAGAAAATCAAGATGACCTCACCGAAAAACACCGATAACTACGAAACAAAGCATTCTTTTGAAATCCCCGGAACCGCATTAAGTTACCGTGTGTTTGAGCGGAAACAACGAAATCGGCATATCCAAAGTGTGGCGTCGATAACAACCGAAATCGGGAGTAAAAATTTTTAAAGGCATGAAGCATTCTACTTCGTAGTTGTTTCTCGGTGCTATTCAAGGTAATTGTTCATTTTAATCGGCTTGGTTTCTTTTTTTGTTGCACTGTGGCTACTGCAGACAGACATTAAAAAAACACTCCTTTCCGTCTTTTTTTTTTTTCACAACCCGTTTACACTGCAGCCAAGTTGAAGATATGTTAAAGCTGAGATTACTTAAGCTTAAAATAAAAAATCACAAATTACTTATCTGCAATACAAACGCACGCTTGTGTGCGAAGTGCGAAACAACTCTAAACGGAGACCCATATTTTTTTTACATCATAAACATGAAAAACATTCCTCCGGTTTGGAGACCATCAGCTGATACATATTTTTGCTGGCTGATAAACAAAACATAATCAACTTAATTTGGTGCATGCTTCTCGTAAGCTGGTTGTGTGTGAAATTTTTTGCCTATTCGTGTTTATTGTAAAAAGGGTTTTCTAAAAAATCAGAAGTAGTTTAACTTGATGTTTTTGAGTTTCCCAGTGAGTGCTTAGTTATTTGTCACATTTTTTTGTGTTATTAATGTGCATCTGAAATTGCTTTCCAACAGTTTGTAACGTCCAGGGCAGAAGCGATTGGCACATTTGTAGGTGCAAATTGGAATTGCGATACGAGTGGTGCAACAATGGATGTTTGAAATCGGAACGAATGATCATTTTTATCGCAAACGGTTTTTTTGTTTTTCTTGTTTTTCTTTCGTAAGTTTTTTTTCTTTTCTTTTGTATTTGTGTTTGGTTCTTCTGTAGGCCACGTTACGGAGCTCATATGAAATTATGAACCTTACTACATCCTGTGTTATGTAATTCGCTGTTAGGATGTTGTTTCGTTATTTTTTTTTTTTTGTTAATTTAGTGATTTTGTGAGTAATTTTAATTAAAAGTGATAAGGCGGCAGGTAAGGAATTAGGTCATTGCGCTCTTTGTGTTGTTTCTTTGTGAATCTTTTATGCAGCAATAAGATTCGAAGACAAATTTTAAAAAAGAACTTACGAAATAAGAGAGAGGCCAATGAATTCTAATATTTTGTAGCCTTTGTTGAAGTTTTGTAATGCCTCGAATAAGATTCGAAGACAAATTTAAACGAAGGAACACGAGAGAGGCCATTGAGCTTTAATATTTTGCAGCCATTTTTGAAGTTTTGTAATGCCTCGGAATCTTGCTTAGTTTTCCAGGAATTTTTTGTGCAAACATTTCTTTCCTTTTTCTTGCTCCAGCAAGGCGCATGTTTGAAAACACAACTTGTAAAGTAATGGAATGCCTTTGGACTGAAGTACAAATACAATTCCTTGATACATATACTTAAAGTAATCGAATCCAAGTAATTGTAAATGTACCTGTAATTCCTTTTGCAATACCAAAAGTACTTAAAAATTGTTTTTCAATTCCCCAAGTACTCTACAATTCCTTTTGTAGGTACTATACACTGTAGTCTTGATGTATGCTTCATTTAGTTTATGAAACTTTTTGAATCCTATAACAACAGTTAAAAAGGTGCTGAAATGACGATGCTGGCAGCTGTACGTTTTTATTTCTTTCTTTCTTTTTAAAATCACAGCTTCTACGATGCAGAATTTAGCGTACCTTACTCACTCCCTACTATCTTCTGTTCTCTCGCAATCTTATCAGCTTCCGCGCTACCGGGTATATCCTATGATCGGGGACGCAGTAGAGACAGATCTTGTGCTGTGAGGACAGTACCTGAACCTCTTCACGACAGCGCAGAACCAGCCTAGACTTGATTTCTGTCGCGGGCATTTCTTTTATGGTCGTCTGGCTGTGAATAATAATGGTGATATCAGTCGGTGGCCACCAGGACCTCCGCCTGGAAAACACACAAATCAGGAAGCCTGATTGATTTGCGCACGTCCAACGTTTCGGAGTAGATCCCTGCGCCTGTTCTTTCCTCCATATTTGAGCTTTCGGAGTAAATAGCAAACTGCCAATTTAGTTATAGCTGCTCTTCTCTCTTAAGAAGAATATAAAAAGCATGTTTGTAATTTTTTTTAAAACCGCTTTACTATCACTGGTTTGAGAATCTGGTAAATTTTGGAGATAACAAATTTGTGTAAAGCATTATTCCTGGTTGGTGCGCCTGGTTAGTGATATGATCAACGCTCTCCTTGTCTTCGTTTAATAGCAATAAGCACTTTACATTCATCATACATTGAGTGGCGTGACAAACTATTCCCTCTAAAATCTCATGCCTTTTGTATTTCTGGAGATTTGTAGACAGTTTGCAGCCACTCGTCAAACCCTAAAAAGAATCTTTCTTCATTGTTTTTGTTTGGATCGTCAGAAGTGGCAGCTGCTCCAACAGTTAGACTAAGACTTTTGTGCCTATTCTTCCTGAAGCATAAAAGCCTCATACTTCTTTAAGATTTATAGACAATTAACAAGTGCCATCAAATCCGAATAGCCGCCATTATAGCCACAGGACAGACAATGGTTTAGAACTTAATCCCTATCATCGACAAACTACTGATAACAATCGTTCCGCAGTACACATTCGTTTATTCAGCTCAGACGTTTATTCAGCTCAGATCTAAAATATACGTATATGTCATGATCAGGTAGCTTTACATTAATTACATGATTATTAAAAAAAGAAAAACACAAAAAACAAACAAAAACCTTCCACTTAACCGTGGAACTATTTAACGGCTACGTACGAACATCGGGGCCACCCACATTCATGATAAACATTTGCATAAGCCATTAAGTGTGTATACTATAAATGAATTGAGTGCATAAATAACTACGCTGCTCTAGAACACAAAGTAATGTGACAAGAGCAGTAAGGTATCCATTACGAGTAACCTACAAGATCCGTGTACATCCAATGATTTGGTGCTAAAAAACTAGATTGCGGTGTTAAGGTGTGCTTTGAAGCCGCCGTGTGTTACGTATACCGAAACTTCATGTGCTGCTGATTCCTCAAGGTAGCTTTAGTTTGTTTTTTTGTTCTGGTCTAGTTTAAAGTTCACGTTCCGTAGTGATGGTTCGAATTTTAGTCGTTGATTTTTTGTCCACTGTGCTGGAGGGGTAATTTGACAAAAGTGACGGGTTCGGTGCCATCGAACATAAGTAGTAAGTATGATTTTGTAATGACTTACTTACTTCTCCTTTTGAGAAACTCATTACATATGTTTGTCGGAAGCACATTAGGTCTTGGCTGACAGGTGTTTGCGAAGTCGCCTTTAATCCAATCCAATATAAGTTCAAAGCTAACTACGCTTGGCTGTCATTTCGCTTTATTATAAATGTCAATAAATCACACACTCGAAACCCTAAGAAAGTCTGTCTTCCATTGTTAGGTTTTAATTGGTCTTGTACATTTCTGCACATAACCTTAAGATCATTAGTAGTTAAGGCATGAAAATTGGACTCGAGATGTTTCTCGTCAACCCAAAAATAAATTGTAATTGACTTAATTAAAGATTAAAGAAAATGTTAATTCTAACATTATCGCTTGGGAAAATTAATTTATGCATTCCGACTTTTTGTTTCTTTTTTTGTTTGAATCGTCAACAGTTCGACAGAAGCTTTGTTTCTGTTATTCATGGAGCACACATTTCTTTGGTTAAAAGAATAAAGCTTGTGTATTGTTCTTTTCACGGTTATGTTCATGTCCCATTTATCCAGTTCAAAAAAATGGTTAATTCTAGTTTCCTTTCGGTTAGTTTAGGCAGACAAATCTCCAAAGTACTTCGCTCTCAAGCAGTAGAGAACTCTCAAAGTCATCATTTCACAATCACAATGTTTCACAATCACTAGCAGCAGCTGCACATAAGTTTTATGCTGAAGTTAATTGAAAACCGATAAAATGCTGATTCTGCCATATTTCCCAAACAAGAAGCAGTTACCAGGGGACCAGCCATGTAGTTGTCAACGATTATATTTACTACGTTGCTGCTACAAGTTATTTACACAAATTACATATTCACCAATCACGCAACAAAGCAAATTATTTTATGCACACTTCTCATTCCAGACCAAAATGGAGCATAAACAACTTCTATGGATATCAACACTGCTTGTCTGTTGCGTTTTTCAATGTTCCCCAAAGACGTAAGCACTTTTGTTCTACTTATCTTTAACGACCAACTCTTACATTCTTTTCAGTAATTCATTTAAAGTCTTCTGGAACATTCCTACATTCATGTGTAAAAAGTACAACATCACATTTGAAAAAGCTCGCGAACAATATGGCATCTATCAAAACCATGACGATTCATTTCGTGGAGAAGAAATCGCAATTCTGTACGATCCTGGTAACTTCCCAGCAATTTTGCAAAACACAACCTCAAAGGAGTATGTCTACCGTAATCACGGTGTTCCTCAGGAAGGAGATCTCTCAGATCACTTGACACATTTTAAGGAACATGTCAACGAATTGATACCCGACCCAAATTTTAAGGGAATCGGAATCATAGATTTTGAATCATGGCGACCAATCTTCCGTCAAAACTTTGGCACTCTAAAGCCGTACAAAATTCTCTCGATGCAAATAGAACAGAAAGCACATCCTAGATGGTCAAAGAAGCAAATTGAAAAAGAAGCGAGACAGAACTTTGAGGTTGGTGCCAAGGCATTTATGTTAGAGACATTGAAAACGGCAGCAAAAATGCGTCCAAACGCAAGCTGGGGCTACTATGCATTTCCGTATTGTTTTAACAGAGACGGAAACACTCCGGACAAGTGCGGAGCTGGAGTAAAGGATGAAAATAATATGTGAGTGATTGTGGTAAGACTACAACTGTTTAGTTAACATAAACACAAATTAAGGATCCTTTGGATGTTTCAGTCTTCTGGTGCAATCTTTCCCTCGGTGTATTTGCAAGAACGTACTACACCATCAAATCGAGTGTCTGTGGTGAGAGGAAGGGTTGTGGAAGCTCTCCGGATGGCGAATTTGGTAAATGGAAGCAAGAAACCTGAGGTTTATGCATACCATCGTTATGTGTACACCGACACGCAGAAGTATATTGATGGCGTGGAAACATTTAATGTACTTAATGAAGTCAAGAGTCTTGGAGCCGATGGAATTGTGCTCTGGGGCAGTTCGTTTGATGTCAATACACGGTAAAATGAAAATTAATAGGTCATGGTTGATTGATGATTTTCGACTTTTAAATTACAGGACGAAATGCCAAGAATTTGAAACGTACTTTAAGGAGCAGCTGGGTCCAGCTGTACGAATGTTAAATTCTGATTGAGCTCGAAATGATCAATAAAGCACAACCAGTCGCAAATTTTAAATGAGTGTTACAAAATGAGTCAAACCAATTAAAATAATTTTATTTTATAGTTTAAGTGTATTTAAATGTGATTTCTATTGCGTGTAGTAAGAAGTGCCTTGTAACAGCTTCACATTGATCAACAACGTAAGAAGAATGAGAACAAACTAGTTTTCTGCCATGATTGAGTTGACTGCTATGATTACTTAACTACTCCACTTGCCGTTTTGAAATTCCGTGTATATCAGCTTATAACCGACATTGTTGCCCAAAAATAAACAAGGTCAAAAAACTAATCTACCAACAAAGTCCACACCACAATCTGTGATTGAAATTATTCTCACTTGGTCCTCTGTCGCAACAACTTAACGAAAAGGACGTCAATGGTGTCGATATGGATTACACGCTCGCCATTTGCATATACCCCAAAAGCCATGCTTTGCTTCGTTTCGGTTTGCATGGCTCCGAAGTTGCATCGTTTAAAATTTATCGTAGTTTGAAAGCTGTGTTGTTATAATTTCATTTTGCGTTACACATAAAATGACAATACATGCAAATTATGGATTACGCGTTTAAACACATGGAAATCGTTAATTCGATTTGTGTACTGTTTTTCTGGTCTTAATTAACGTCGCAAAGCGAGGCTCTGGTGTACATAGCGCGATTTTATTAACAAAAAACTGAACACAACTGTAGGATTTTGCTCTTCAACTTCTGATTTGGCTTTCAGTCACTAAAATGTTGTCATTTCAAGTTCTATTTTACAACCCGAGAGTTTATCAACTCCTTTTTCACTCAACTTACGGGAATAGTAGAAGCTAAGTGCAAACCCTAGATTTAGGTGTATTTCTGTTGGTCTATCCTGTTATTCATTATCGCAGTTACATTACTTTATTGCTGGTGATACCGGGTACAAAAATACAAGTTACAATAAAAATCTTTTTACGAATCGCAAATTCGACCTAGCAAATGCGTTGAACGTTTTTACATCGTTTGGGAAATGCGCTTTCTATTTTTGTAGAGTGGAAACTGTTCAAAAAATTATAATCGATTGTAGTGTTCTTTTATAACGTAGCCAGAGAATATGACACACAACCACCACCGGAGACGGCAGCATTCTTTAATATTAGGTTGTCAAATATCTCCCTTCCGCCTTTTTGTCTTTTGAATTTTCCGGCTATGTACAAAGCGCTACAGAGCTCGTATCTGGCAATACATCAATTGAAAGGTCTTGACATAACCTACAAAACGACGCTATGCGTGATTAGTTTGGATGCGATCTTTGTAGCGCTTTGCACATAGCCGGAAAATTCAAAAGACAAAAAGGCGGAAGGGAGATATTTGGCAACCTAATATGATAGTCGCGCGGTTAGCATAATCTAAGTTCATTCATACATTAAAAAATAGATAATAATATACTGAAACTAAAAATGTTTATTCAATATTCTTATTAACATTTTTTTGTTGACTATGTTGCTGTTGTTGATAACGAAGTTTATGTTCGGCATACTGTAATTCAATAGCAGCACGTTGTTGATTTAGCTCTGCCCGTCCACATTCAATTGTGGCTTGCTTCAGTTCAACGGCAGCTCGTGCGTGTTTACACTAATAACGTTCTTTTTCAATTAAAAAAAATCAATTTAAATTTTTTTTTTGTTTTTCTGGTGAATATGTGATTTTTGATGCCCTTTGGTTTTTTGTTTTCCATTTTCTACACTTCAGTAAAAAAAATTGAATTTCAACCAATGACATCATTTCAGGTGTCAATGTTCAAAAATATCCCAGGGGAAATTCAAAACTGGAAATTAAACAACTTCTGGATTTTAAATTTTAAATTGGAAGCTGGAAATAATGAGCAAAATAAGTTTTTAACTCTCAGGTCGAATCTCGAGATGAGAACAACTTCAATTCGCCGATAACTTGAACGATAGTGAACGAAATCATCCTTACCTCTTTTGAAAGTTTAAGTTTGACCATATTTTTATATCACAACTCCGCAAACACTTGCATCGGTTGTTCACTTTCAATTCCTGCCTAACAATATCGGAGATTTTTTATTTTCCGGATTCGTTTACATCTGGCACACTCTTGGCAGAATTTCCAAGAACTAAACTCCTACAATTATCAAAATTTACAAAATACGAATATCACAAACTATAATTTATAATTTAGGTGTCGAAAATTGTGACCTATACAAATTTATTGTTTTCATGCTATCCTTTTACAAATTTAAGGAACAAAAAAAAAAACGGAAACTAATCATATTATTTATAATTATACAACAATTTGTTTTTTATTTTAATTTTTTATTTATGTCAGCATATCAGTCATTTTTGAGGCTTTTTGCGAACTCAACCTGTTGCATTTCCATCCATTCTTTTTTTGGTTTTAATCTTTTAAGTTGCCCATCCCATACTAAGTCAACAAGTCCACCTTGTTTAGCGATTACGCTTTTCACTCGATTAGCAAAGTCAATAGCGGACTCACCGTCCTGGCGATACATTGGTGGCAGGTACCATACATCGCAAACAATTGCCCACGATGTCATCATCATGTATAAATACTGCATCATAGAGTATTTTGAACTATTCCAGAAAGCATCTCCAAATCGTGGGTCATATCTGAAAGGTGAAAGAAAAATAATAGAATGAGAGAAATGGAATTTAGTTCATTAATCTAATTAGAATAAAAATGATGAACAGAGGTCTCAATAAGGGTTGCAACGGCAGCACGCTGCTTTCTCACAAAAAAAAAAAAAACAATTCAGTCAAACTGGTGTGAGATGAAAAATGTTCCGACAAATAAGTCGACAAACATAATGGGAAATAAAAAGAAGCTGCTTCAACAGACGTTCACCTGCATAGACAATTAAAAAATAAATACTCACAGAAAACTTAAGGCTTAAACATGTACTTACAATTACTTACATATCGCGTCACCGCCGCGTCAATATGTTCATTTCGTCCATGAACGCCTAACTTTCGGTAATATTCTACATCTTCTTTCATCAACATAACTGTATTGTATTGGGCGGCGTAACAGCCCGTTGAGAGCCAGAGCCTAGCTTTTTCGCGCCTCCACTTTGTTGTGCGCGTTATAATTTTGTCACATGTGGAAGGGACCTACTGTTTAATGCCGGTTCCGAATGGCGAATTGCGAAAGCTTTTCATGACAGAAGTACTCCTGGAAGGTTGTCAGTCGTTCGCTGGAGGTGGGGCCGTGAAAAATGTTTGTGGTGTTTTTTTCCCCGAGCTGGATTCGAACCCGGGTACTCTCGCTCAACAGTCCGACGCACTAACCGATCGAGCCAACGGCGCCCACATCAACATAACTATCCGCAAAATTATTTAACTTGTCTGCTAATTTCAGTTATTTTTGACTCTGTTTTCCAGTTTGCAACTTTTTTACATCTTCAATTTAAATCTAAACAAAAATATCCCTAATAGCAACTGCAACATTCTCTGCCACTTGACATAAACTAACAGACTGCCAATCGTTAGAATCAATTGGAACGAAATGCATTCATTGGAAGAAGGTATCTACTTCTCACTCACTCTACACTACACTCAAAAAATAGCTCACATTTTTGTAGCGCCCATTTCGTCCAAGTTATTCGGGAACGAAATGTGTCCACGAAAGTATAAACACAAAAAAAGTATAGCACGCATTGTACGCCAATGAGGTCGATAATTTAGCTAATTTAGCTTTGAACGAGCTGGTGAACTTTCCTCAAAGTTCCTACACTCGGATATTGATATGAGAGTGGGATGTGTATAAACAATGCGATAGTAAACATGTATATCGGATAGTTTTTGTTTGTTGTGTCTGTTCCCCATTCGCGCTGGAAGAATATGAACGAAATTGCAATTTCGTATAATAGTAAGATAAAGTGAACACCTGTATTTTTTATTCACGCCGCGCAACTGCTACAGCCTCTGAACCATTAGGGTAAAGTGGGGATTGGTGGGCCATGGGGCAAGTTGGATCACGCGAATTTCTCAAGTACTACACGAACAAGATTAAGCACGAATAATCAGGCACAGTAATCATCCTGTGCAAAATCGAACTCAGTTGCATTATATAATGAGATGAGCTACCATTTAAATTTTTTGTTTTTGAAGTGAAAAAGTAAAAAAAAAAATTGCATTATTATTCTTATTCTAGTGGCTAAAAGGTGGAAATCTTTATCTCATTATTATATTTTATTATTTCGTTGGAAATATGAAACTGTGTTGAGTATTTTTTTAGTTATTGTGGGGTAAGTTGGGCCAGGTGGACCAACTTGCCCCTCCAATCAAAAGAATATATATTTGTTTTCTGTATTTTAATTTTTGCTCATTATCGCTTGTTCTAGAATTCGTACATACAGGCGAAAAGCTGAAAGAGCTGCTGCTTCTCAAGAACATCTAAAATCATCACCATTAGTGGCGTAACAGCCCACGAAGGGCCAGAGCCAGTGGAGGCGCCTCCACTGTGTTGTGCGTGTTATAATTTGGCACATGTGAAGGGGACCGTTGCCGGTTCCGAATGGCGAATTGCGAAGGCTTTCCGTGACAGAAGTACTCCAGGAGGATTATCAGTCGTTCGCTGGAGGTGGGGCCGTGAAAATTATTTGTGATGTTTTTTTCCCCGAGCAGTATTCGAACCCGGGCACTCTCGCTTAAAAGCAGCAGCATCTGAATTTGCAATTCTAAGAACAACACAAGATATATACCGAAAACAGAGTCGCCGACACCGACACAAGTTCTGTGCTTCCAATATATGGAACATTGATGAGACTGGTGTATCTATGGTATGCAAACTAGGCAAAATAGTTGCGGCTAAGCGTAAAAGGAATATAGGATAGATAAAGATTCTTTTGTTAACGGAGGTTCACTGCCTTCGATCTGCGAACCGTAGCGGTTGGGCTATCAATGTTGAATTTTTTGTTTTCAGGGTTCACTTCATACCGCATGTGAACCCAACTCAAGAATGCCCAGTATTACTGGTCCTGGACAATCATTCCTCCCATCTCTCATTTGAAACACTAGATATAGGCAAAGGAGGGATAGGAATAGGAAAGATGAGAGAGAGAGAGAGAATGTTATTGTCTAATATGCATGGAGGCATTCTCCGAAAGTTTAGCGGGCGAGGAGAGGGTACAGTTCCATTCGTGCCGACATTGAGCTCATAAGAAGTGCTAACCGAGGTTTGGGGCGTTTTAATTTACATTAACTGCTACAGCCACTACGGTTCTTAATTTATTTGTTCTAACTTGTGTTTTGAATAAAATTCGGTTATAAATTCAGTCTTTTTGTCCTTTGTGGAGCTCATTTTCCCTCTTTTAAGCTCTTGGACCAACCCCACGCACCTACGCACTGGTCCAACCCAATAATTTGAGACAATATTAATCCTCTGACGTTTAATATTTTCAATTTTTCTGAATTGCCTAAAGAACCCAGATATTTATTCTTTCAGTTGATCCTAGCTTTATAGTTGTATTATGATTAGGTTGGTATTTATGAGCCTTGAAGTAAAAGTGGTCCAGCTAGCCCAGCCCTACCCATTTTTTTTTTAACCAGAAGTGCTAATTACACACAAGAACTATGCCACCTTATTGCAAAATTAAGTGTCTCATATTTTAGAAGGCATGTATTTGAAGAAAAAGACTTTCTGGGTTAAAAAGACCAAGGAAATGATGAAGGCTAACAATACTACAATTAAGAAGAAACAATTGTTTTTACTTACTTAATTGCCACTGGATATATAACACCTCCAACTTCGAAACTTCCTTTTTTGAATTGCATCACAGATGTGTTATTAATACATGTTCCCTCGGGGAAAATTAATATTGGAGGATTTTTTGGATCCGAAACATGCTGTCTTAGGCGCTCTGCAACGGTGTGTCTGTCTTTAGCTTCAGCTCGTTCAAACCAAATATGAGGTGATGCTCTTGCCAGTGCTCTTTGTAAAAGTCCCAAGAATCCACCATGTCTTTGTCCGATCTTTTGTTTTTTTTTTAATAAATAATTTTCGATTAGTTCATGTTGCAAGAAAGAATTCATTAGGACAAATGACATACACAATGAAAACAACACAAATGACAGAAAGTGAATAAACTTAAAAAAATTAAATACAAGAAACAAAAACAAATGGATAAATATATACAAAACAAATGTTAGACATGTAAATGTTTCAAATATAAAGTAATCCAAACACATTCATAAGTATTAACCATATCTTCACCCAGTTTTCAACCAATTACATAGCGTAGCATAGCATACGAACTTATGATCTAAGTTCTCCGGTTATTTATATGCGCCTAAACGAAAAAGCGTGTATTCTGACATAGACAAAGTTAATGCAGTCCGAAGCAGAGCGGAATTGTTAGATTTTCATCTTCGTTCAGCATTGCAATTGTTTTACTTACGAAATGTAAACTCCCTTAGGTCCAGTCTAACTATAGCTACATATATGGACAGATACAACAATTTAAAGAGCACAATATTCAGTGCCACCAATGTATTGGCAATTTCTTTTTGTCTTATGATCCAATTAAAGAAAGAGATTCATTAATTCAAATTAAGAAAGCGATTCTTTCCGTTCTTTAGCAACAGGCGCGTCAAAAATAAATATTTGAGTCGGCTACACAGCTGGACCAAGAAAGATGTGGCGTTTAAGTCTTATATATTGAAGAGTTAAGAAAAATTGGAGGATAAAGCATTTCATCGCCTGAGATGGCAACCACACGAACAAGGAGGATCTATTTCGAATCACAACTCTGAAGAGCCAGAGGTAAGCTAGACCTAATAAACAAAACATCAATTAAATAGCTGCAACCCTTAAAGCTATCGCAACACGTAGTAACATATGTTACCTGAAATAAAAAAAAAATTACTAGAGCTTCCCACTGATTTGGAGGTTGAACAAATTTGGAACTAACGCCGAGTGGATAGCACCCGAAAAACGATCGTATCATGCAGCCCTATTCATCGAAGGGAATCTTTGCCGAATTCTCATTCTTTGCTATTCTGATATTCATGCACAGTAATAACACGAGTTGGTATTTTCGTATTCACAGAAACGGAAACAATCTGAACAATTGAAACAATTTGAATTAAGACTTTCGTATGCACAGGGAAGAGGAATCGTAGTCCATCTGGCGGATAGCGAATTTCGATTTTCGTATGCACAGGGAAAAGGAATTGTAGTCCACCTGGGGGATAGCGAATGCCAAAGGCGTGTAAACTTAGAATAGAATATATCCTCGCGAATAGCAGAACATGGCTGATGTGCTATTTTTTTTTCCAATTATTTTTTGTTAGAGTTTAGTTAAGCAAATTACCTTACAACGTCTGAAGCCAGAAACCAAAAAGGCTTGCTTAACGAAATTCTTGAAATGAATTAATGCACAAAAACCCAAAATTGTATCTCTACACTACAAGCATATCAATCCTCCAATGAAATGGTAAAGTCTAAGCAAATTTAAACTTCCTTTAGTTATAAATGAGACAATAGTCAAATATGAGCGGTTTAGAAAAAATCACAAAAACCTACCTTCTGTCGATGCCTCGTTGATTGAAAACTATGTCATTGAAAAATGAACTCTGCTGTGAAATACAATACTTTTGTAAAAAGTGACGACCTGTAAGTTGGTTAAGTTTTACCATTTTCAGATTTGTTACTTTATTGTAAGGTAAACAATGGAATGATGATGAAAAATCATTATTATCAGCAGTGATTTGTGATCAGTTCAATTAAATTGCCTGCAGGCTACACGATTATCCATCATAAAAAGTTTGTTCAGTGTCGGTGTCGACAGTTTGCCTACGTGGGTTACGATCCAGGTTCTTTTGTTAAAAAAATACAGTGCTCTGCAAATTAATTGGTGAAAACATTTTTTCAAACGTAGCTTATAGTAAGGTATGATTATTTAGTCTCTAAGGATTCTGAAAACTAGAAGCTCAATAAAGGTATGAAGAAATATGCAGACGTCTTTACTACTACCAACCATTCGAACAAGACTTTCAGCCGATATTTGCGGATAAGATCTTGTTACATGCCATACATATTAAGTGGTTTTTACGGATTATTATTATTAAAAGCAACGCTCTAAAATGGCCCTCTAACTGTCTTGACCTCAATCCAATGAAAAATCCGTGTAAAGTCAGATTGGATAAAAAATATTGTACGGTTAAAAGAAGAAAATTTTTAAAGACTTTAAAATATTATGGAATCTTGAGATGTTTAATGTCCAATATGGAAATGATCTCTTTAAGGAAAAACCGGTCAAAATCGCTTCAGTAAATTTTTTCTTTATTTTGAATGAAACGAAAGGAAGGAAGGAAAATCCTTTCCTTTCCTGATCGCGCCAGCCGCATAAAAATCGCTTTGGCGCTTTGGCGCTTTGGCGTTGAAATGTCCGCAAGCGACACTAAAACTACTACTAAAACTAACAGAAAACGAATCCGATTTAAATCATTAATATCTCGAAAAATTGTGTGAAAATTAGTTTTTTTTTATTATTTCGCCACGATCTATAAAATGGCATTTTCGAATCTTCTTTCAACTTCAAAGCTTAAAGCCCAAATCGCAACGGCGTGTTCGGTTGGTCCGACTTTGACATTTGAAGTAGAATACACGTAAAAGCATTGTACAAGTCGAAATAGCGCGGTCGGGCGTTGCAACTTCGCAGATCGTATCGTATCGTAAGCCCCACCGACTGGGTCTACTTTCTACTCGCTCGGGGGTTTAACAGATGTGTGTATCATTTTTTTTTATTTACAAACGAAATTTGAATGCGGAAATCAAATTGTTTTCTTACGAAATTTGTTTCAGAGGATGCAAAATTTCGAGGATAAGCTGATTTAGGGAAAGCCAACGCGAGTGCTCCATTCCGATTTGGAAAATTGAGTGAGGCGCGCGTTGGCATTCTTTTTCGTAAAGTCGATGAAACGCGTACCAACGCCTGTCAAAGTCCGACGGACCGAACGCGCCGTTGCGATTTGAGCTTAATATCTCTCTTGTTGAAAGTTCAAAGAAAAACTTTATTTTACAAAAATCCGATTTATCCCATTTAATGGATTCGCATGAAATTTCATTTCAAAAAATTTAGTAATTAATTTATTTTTGTATGAATTAAAAACCATACAATCATGCAATTTTCGTTGTTTCCTTTGGAATGAAACCCTAAAAAAATCGAAACACTTGCTGTTATGACTAATTTTTTTTATAAACATTTTTAAAAATATTTCAAAATATCGCTAAAAACCCGACTGTCCCAATGAATTCGCCCAGCACTGTATAACATATCTTGATTTGAATACCTTCTACCTACAATTGTGTTCTGTTTATTTTATAAAACCGAGAAGTTCCTCACCCAATAGTATCAGACCAATCTTCTAATTAACACATGGAAAACCTGTTCACAAATGCCCTCCAGAGGGGTTAGGCAGACCCTAGTTTACTTGTGTGTTAAAATAATTCACAAAACTTTCGGCACTATACTTCAGAGTGAGGCTTGACAAAAAATATCTCAAGAAAATTGCAACAGATAACTTATTCGTCAATCAAATCGTTTAATACCGATATGATACATGGCGTATACTAAAAAAATATTATGATCCATCAACGAACGACTTATCTATATTATCCGACAGCTAATCAATCTAAACACGTGTATTCACGTCCCGCTTGCAAGTGCGAAAACAGGCGTTCGCATTGAAAAGACAAAGTCACCTCGAAGTGAACGATAGGTAATAATAATTATAAATTATAAGCCATAATTTTGAAAAAAAAAATCAACTCATAATAAATTACAAAATAAGTAAAAATAAAATATAAACGTATTAATAGCTGATATAGGTGGTTTAATGATTAATTTCTACATCAGGTGGGAAAAATTAAATTTACATAGAATGTTAGTCAATTATTGTGTGGGTAATGTTTGAGTTTTAAGAGGATCTTCAAGAAATCATTGATTAAGCAAATAGATCACTGACGAGGAGCCATAGAGGATTTGTGGTTTTAAGAGGATCGTCTTGCTTTGAACGCACTAGGCAGATCACTGACGAGGAGCAATTGAGGCATTGAGGTTTAAAGAGGATCTACCAGGAATCAATGATTTGAACGAGTCAGATAGATCATCAACGAAAAGCAAATTGGGTATTTATTCCAAATAATGAATTAATTCCCCAATCAATAATAATTGGGTAGCGTAACCCAATTGCCTGTTGGGGGCCAGAGTCGACGCAGTAACCATTAAACTAGGGCTCTCACACAGTTGAATTTACAACGTTTTGTGTTTTTCTTAATCACAACTCCTGACATAAAGAGAAGTTTGTAGTTTATTCTTTTAAAGCCAAGTCTTCATGTGTCTTCACGGAGTGAAATCACGCCACGATACTTATGAGACCAGGACGCCGAAAACATCTCCCTACTAGAATTTCAAGACTTTCTGGTTTTTGGCTATGATTTCGCTCGTCCTTTCTACCTTTCACAGCTACGGTTTTCTTTACACTCGTGTGACGGATACTGTCGTCCAGCAAACTAAGGATATATAAACGCACCTTGGTCGAATTACTTAGCTTCAGTCAATCAGGTACAGCCTTTTAAATATAGTGTAGTTTGGAAAAACCACTGGAGGTAAAGTGCTCACCTTAATTTTATCGAAAATTGATAACGCAACTGACAAGGCATTTTGTTGATCAGGGAACCTGAGGAACAGCTCGACGAATGAATTATATGAATGAGTATAAGATTATGCACGACCATAAATTTATACAATCTTCACAGAATTATATCAAATATTTTTAGCTAGAAAATCAAGTTTAATACATGAACATAACAGAATTTCCTCGGTTATTGAGAAGACCTCTCTTAAAACTTTTTTCACTTCCACCATTTTTGTAATGAATAAATAAAAAAAAAACTAAAACCTCTTGATTAATTCAGTTAGTGATGGAGAAATTAAATTAATATGAAAACATTTATATGATTGAGTGATATACATACCAAAGAATATGTTGTATCACACATTAGGACAAGAACATCGATGGGGCTTGTATGGTTCGCAACGCAAATACCTTTGCTTGGCCGATTTTCAATATTATGATAATAAACCACGGCCGATATAGCGCTGGATAGTAATGAAAAGCAGTGCCCAAGCACATCATGAACTATTGCTCGCTTTTTGTCTCCTTCGGGTAAGCATCCAACAATTGACGTACACACTGTGAGCCAAATTACCTAGCATATTTATTGTTCAGTTATGAAGCAGATAATAATGATAAAATTATTATTTTTTGGTTTTTTGTTTACTGGTTGATTTTTTTTTAAATTCAATGTTTTTTTATTTTAGTTGTCACATATAACAAACGAGCTTTGTACACACGGAACAAAATTTCCTTTCATTTTTTTATTTGCAACATCACTAAGCAGAAGCATAGTCAAAAAAAAAAACGTATAAATAAATTGTAAATCATCTCCGTTTTTATTTCTCGGATTTTTAAGTAACTTTCTCACCAACGAAAACGTACAGTCCGTCGATAAAACTGCGATGTCAATTGGCGATGTGTGATTCGCCACACAAAAGCCTGTTGATTTTGGTTTGTATTCAGGATTGTGGACGGTTATCAGAGTCGAAAAGGATCGCGTTAGAAACCGAAAAGTAAGTTTATAACAAAGGCTGGCACATGGTTGCCGAATAAAATGAAACGGTATTAACGCGACGCAACAATTTGTTATAACAGATATTACAACCTTTGTGTAGATAATAAAATAAAATAAGAAATACATTGCAGCAATTATGGTTATGCGATGGAAAAACTTACCCCGATAAAGCAAACGATTACTCGTAATGGCATCAGGAATATGTAGCGAACGATGAATCCGGTCATCCACATTATGGTCAACTTCCATGATATGAACTCATACCGACGATTTGTTCGTGTCAGTAAATTCCAATTCTTTAATTCTTCAGCCTCAAAGCGCGATGTCACTTCATCCTCAATAATAGCCTCAACTCCTGCCTTTACGTAACTTAAGCATTTCTCTAAATGGAATGAACCTTGTGCCTGCAAAAAGGAAGTCAGTTTAAGATATGCAGTTTTTTTTGGGTATGAGGTGGAAACTTACCTTATTTGATTCTGTATTTAAGCTGGGTGAGACACTGTCTGTAACTGGTTGCAAGACATTGTCCCGACTGATGACAAGATTTCCATTGCAATTGGCATCATTTGTTTTTTCTGATGGGGTCACAGCTATGTCTTCATTTTTTCCTTCTGATTTTTCTGCAGATTTAGTTGATTCGATATTTGCACGGCCAAACTAAAATTTAATGCATTGAATAATATTATTTGTCTTTTATTTCGAAGCCACATGGCTTGTTTGCGAGAAATTTAATTTTATGCAATTTTTTTTTTAATTGGAGTGAAGATTGATCTAAGATCTAACATTAAGCAACTAATAATTTAAGATATACATATGTGTTGAGGGATAAGAAAGTAAAAAAATCTTTGAAGTTCGAGGAGCAAAATCAGTTCAACTAAACAGAATAAAAAAAGGAAGCGGGGAATACTACATCACGGTGTTTCAATGTGATCTTTCTACATTGCGTGCCAGCAAATCGCCTACTTTTTTTTTATTGATCTTGGCCTCTGTATCATCAATGACACTCTCCCCGTGTTATCAGAGTGGGGACAATTGAAATACATAATCGCGTTGACCGTTTCGCTCTAAAAGTCAAAGCGATTGACTTCTCAGATTACACAATGGCCGCTTGACCGCCGTCATATGGACTAAAGAGAACCTATTAACCACGTTCAATGGTTCCGAAAGTAAGGACAAAGGTATAAATCAGATAAGCAGACAAATTAAAACATTAACAACTTCAGTTGTTTACCTTGCACGGTACTCTTGTTTTTTGTTTTCAAAGATTCTTGTCTGTTCATAATATCGTCACAAAAAAAAAAGACGCGAGACATGTTTAAGGTTAATTTTTGGTACAGGAAGCGTATACAAGAGTACACAGCAAAAGCGCATTAAGATCGACTGCGCGACTGGAATTTAGTTATTTTTTTTATGCCAATGCCAATGTAACACAACGAATGCCGGTTGTGATGAATGACTCATCTTATCAACACTTCGTCAGACTGTTGCTGCGTCATGCAATGACTGAGATTAAACGTTCAGAATGTTTTCACAAGTAAGTAAACAATGCTTTAACTTACAGAAATGCTGACCAAAGGTTATTTCATGTTTACAAAATAAAGTCTAACTAAAACTTTCTTATTAAATGACTTCCAAGGCAGAGATTTGTAGGATTGATGTAGGTAGTAGGTTGATCTGGCTGTTTCCGAAAAACTCACAGCTGCATTTAGGACAGGTTAGTCCCATTATGATGCCACACTACAGATAAGACCTCGTGTTACCGGTTAAAACTTATTGAAGCTTCGTATGAAGCTGTGGAGCCTTCCGATGCTGAAGCAACTCGATGATCAAACTCGTGTAGCAAACGATCAAAAATTAAAAAAAAAAAACGATAAAAAAAACCAAAAGACGCATTGAATAACACGAACGATGTTGAGTATAATTAGCATTATTGACTAGCAGTGGCGTGGCGTGAAAAATCTGAAATGGTAAGTCGGTAAAAAAAATTCATCTGCAACATTTTCTTTACCCGAAACTTTTTGGGGTTATTTTCTCGCCTTAGATGATGGAGCGTATGTTGTTGGAGAAGAGGCATGCAATGTTGTGTGTAGGGTATATGTTCACATAACCCAGCAGAACTTGGCGCTTGCGTGTACAGGTGTAGGAAAAACAAAATAGATATATTTATATGTAAATATTAAGATTCATGTTGCTTTTTGTATTGATACATTGTTGAAGAATTGAAATTTTAAAAGGTAACTGGGTAGGAATCGGGGTATATGAACGCCACGCCACTGTTAACAAGCTAGGAATAGAGGAGCACAAAGTGTTTCAAAACTGACAGAAGGCACAAGTTGTCTGCTCATAGGAAGGCTATGATTTTTTTTTACAGATTCTTTACCATGCATGCTAAGTCGAGCTAGGATATTGATAAATTGACTTCTAATGCTTGAATTTACAGAACTGCATGAGTTTGGGGATAGCTCAAGTTTGGAGGACCGTTCTCTTTCTAATTAGACCTTCCCTAATAGCTGGATAGTAGGTATCGGGTGCGGCATTGAAGCAATCAAACAAGTTAGAGCTTTTCTGACATCTCCCGATGTTATGAAATTACGGAGAATTGTTGGCCCCATACGTGACGAAAGACAATTCCGGAGACGGTACAACGATGAGTTGTATGAAGTCTACCTCGAAGCAGATGTTATAACGAAAATAAAGCTCGGTAGACTCCGGTGGGCTGGGCACCTAGCTCGTATGAGCAAAGAGGACCCTGCTCGGAAAGTCCTTTGCGGTACAATTCATGGTACAAGACAGCGACGCAGACCGCGCTTATGCTGGAAGGATGACGCAGACCAAGACGCCCGAAGTCTTTGGGTGCCCAACTGGATGGCGTCGGCAAGCGATCGGGATAGGTGAAAGTGCTTGCTGCAGGAGGCCCGTACCGGACACCGGTTGTTGCGCCGATGATGAGATGATGAAATAAAGGTTATGAAAATTATTCTTCAAAATGCACCAAAGCGTCGATTTAAATCGTTATTTAAGACCAAAAAAACGACGCAACAAACTAAATTAGATTAACGATTTTCATGTACATGTAATTGTGTGAACGACGCAAACTAAATAAAACCGACGCAACTTCGAAACCACAATAGTTTTTGAATGACGGAAAGAATCTCCTGTGTGTGAGGTGGTCGTTCTAGGAGAACCCAATTAGCACTAAGTGCCATTTTGTAACCACATCTATGAAAAGCTGAATATAAATTAGGATTTAGAACCATCGTGTGGCGTTGAGGAATGAAATCAAATCTTTAATATTCATCCGAGAAGCCTCGCCGAGAGATTCAGGGAAGGGTTTGTCCAGGGTCCGTAACCTTGCTCTGGCAAGCGCCGGATAGGAGCTTTTTTACCCGCCCACTGCCCTACGAGGCTTGGTTAAATGGGAGTTTATTCAGAATTGAATATTTGAAGACTAAATTCCCACTGTAATGCATGCTCAGACAATAACTGGTGGTCATCTTAGAAGAGCTTGATTGCGTCAATAATGACTTCTTCATAGGTTCCTTTTTCAAAAACAAACACGTGTAACAGCAATCTTCATGGACATACAGATCAACAAATGAAAAACTTCACTGCTGCTTTTTTACAAATCAACTTGCCATAAGTCTTGATCATTGGTTGTTCGACATTGCCCAAACAGAACTCTCTCATTTTATTTCCAAGGCCTATCGGGTATGTACAGGTAGTATTCTACATGAACTTCGTTGATGTACTTTCTTGCTGTTACTCTAACAAAAGGACTTCCTGACATCGGTTGAAAAATCAAAACTCATACCATACAAAGGACGAACGCTTTGGTAAAAAAAACGACTTCAGTTTCATTACAAATTTTAAATACTATACAACTTCGAAACGACGCAAAGCGCGGCTTTGGGTGCCTAAATTCTGTGGGCATTTTTTTTTTTTTTTAAACCACAAGGTTAAAGAGATAAACCGGACAGTAACCGCTTTCGAAGCATGACATCTTGGCATTTGGTGTTTGCACTATCGGTCGAGGGTGTGGTTTAAAACCCACACGCCATGCAGATGTGCGATAAGAAATTAGTATGCCGCCATAAATACACCATCTAATCTTAGCTCCCGCAAAGTAAATGCAACGCGCAATACACAATTTGTCCGCAGGTATCTACGCAACCCAAACGAAGCCAAGCAAAACCTCTTGCAAATATGCTCAGCCCGCTATCAAGATGTACACAAACAAAATAGTTGCTCCTTGGCCTATCGGCTGGTATTCACTGCCGGCCAATTACATTTGATCACAGACGTGAAACACATGATCTAAGGAAAAATAAGGAAACCGACGGCCAGCAATAATAAAATTGGATAGTCTAACAACGCCATTTGGCTACCTTTGGAGTTTGGTCAAAAGAATTTAAAGCGCCCAATAAAATATCAATGAAAATTATCTTGTTATTTAATGACGTTTTGGATATCTTATCTGCAGTTGACTCAGATCAACACCAGGAAGCCGATTTGCCCGTCCGGACAAGTGTGTTTCACCACGGTAATTGAGTAGTTTGAACTTTCGCCTAGCAACGTTGTGGATTATTGGGTCATAGCAACAATTGAGGCAATTTGAGACAAATCTCTTAACGAACCAACGAACACATCGTGGCCATTAAACGAAGGAATACTGTTACTTCGAAACCGATACATAACCTGATGGGCTGATTTCGAAATTTGAATAAATTAAAAGAGCGAATATGAATTTGAAAATTTACAACATACGTACATACGTATGTAGGCATACATATGTCAAGACTCTGCATTTCTCACTTGGCGAATACCACAAATCTTATCACTGAAACTTCCAGACAAACACACGTAGCTTTCTTCAAAAGTTTCTTTCTCCGAAAAAGAAGGAAAAAAAACGTACACCATACAAACAGGGCTTTTTAGGGCAAAGTACACACAAATTCTCAAGCTGTTTATCCTGCACGCTGCGACCCTCTCCTCTTCTTAAGGTGTCGTCGCTGTCTTTTCCGTCTGGCCGCTTCGGCAATGTTAGGTTATTAACCACAAGAAAGAAAAGAATTCACAAATTCACTGAAAAAATAACTCTCTCTTCCCTGAAGCTACTTTCACGCACAACAAATATAAATTATATAATTTTAAAACTGAATAAAGGAACACACAAGACTTAATGCGATTTATCTCTTTCATTTTTTTGCAATGCCATTCGATCAATAAACTTGAGATTATTGTATAGTTGAACGTGGGTTAGATTAAATACCTTGTTCGGTTTTTTCTTCTCTCTTAAAAAAAAACTGTTGAATATTAGACAAATTATTTACCTCGAATATTTTTAAAAGCAATTGAACGTATAACTTTCTTGCGCCAATGGATTTATTAATCGCCGATAGCAATACTAGGAAGCCAATTAACGTAAAAAATAAGATGAAAAATGAAAACATGTTTTCCCGAATGTGACTAGCTTGACAATTCCCATAACAAAATATACACAATGATCGAACGCTGTCAAAATTTATTAAATTTGCTGGCCTTGGAGAGAGTTGTACTTTCAACCCCAAATACACACCATTTGATGGGTGCATTCAGTGGTGGTCGATTGGTTTCAAATCGGGCTATTAGGGAAGAGTTGCCATAACTTACTTTAAGCTTGTGTAAATCAATTTTTAATTTTTTCTGATAAATTTTATGGTTTCTGATATTTTTTGTGGATACATCGAATCCCCGATTGTATAACACTGCGTTATTTAAATTCCGACGAGTCAGCTTCATAATTTGTCTATGTTAATTAAAAAGCAAACAATTATAATAATAAATGACGATATCTCGATCAATGTAGAAAATTCGGGCTACTTATATCCAAAAAATTAATTTTTGTGTTAAGTTTTCGTACAATAAGAAAGCCTTTGAAAACATTGCCGTTTGCGTATCTAATCAATACAGATCTATTTTAGATTTTAAAAGAAGTCAAGAGAAGTTTGTAGAAAAGTATGCTAAAGATTCGAAACTTCCTCTCTTTATTTAATTTCTATTCAGTATTACACAAGGGAGAAGTGAAATGTAACTCTTATAATTTTATGTTATCGGCTATAATTACGTCGGAAATTTTATAATCTTATATCGGCTAGTCTGACCAATTCCAGGACGGCCACTTTATAAATACTAACTCATGTGTTAAATTGTTTATATTATATGTAAAATTGAAATGTAATGTAATTTTGTAAAATCTCAATAAAACAAGACATACATACTACGGGAGAAAGCCCCAGGACTTGGAAATTCGTTCTGAATTAAGTCTTGATGAGACATGATTTTAATTACTATTGGCCTGATATATCTTGCCTTAAGAAGTTTTTTACTAACCGAAACGAATGATATCAAAACATTGTATTGGTCTGTTTTAAGAAGTTTGCGCAGAATTGTTTGAACATTAACAGGATTAAGATTCGGTTTTCCAATAAGATAATGCTGCAGTTCATATGACGCGGGCCAATGGTGAATGGTTGTTAGGCAACAAGTTCAACTTTTCCAGTGGTCAGAACATTCATCGGACTTAAACCTGAACGAAAATATGTGTGGAAATCTGTCCAGTCATTTTCATTCTGGCTGTCGAAAATTTCCATCGGTAGAATGTCTACGGAAGGCTGAGGCAAGAAAGTAGACTTTAATTTCAGTTCGGGTGTCCGAAAATGTGATTAATTCGGTGTCAAATTTTTAAGCCTAAAAGCTACTCGGGGACTTTTTTTAAATTTATGGTTTTCAGAGGTGACTTCCTCTGTTTCAAATTTATATTGACTGCCTTTAATTTAGTTTTGCGTTACAAATTGAGTTTTTTTTAGTTTAACTAACCAATGAATATGTTCAATAAGTTTTCAAACTACGGTTTTTATCTAGAATTTGTTTTGGATATTAAAAAAAAAATAAGTTGCCTTGAATTGAATTTCTCTTAGTGTATTACTGGTAGATTACATCGAAACCAATCTACTGAAACACCAAGTGTAGAACGGCAAACTAGAACTGTTTGCTGGCTGATGAGAATGTGTTTGAGTCCCTCTATCACGATTAGAAAAATCCTTTTAAGATCACAAGTTTTCTCACTGGTTTATCTTTCGTAATACTTCCTCGGCTATTGACTTGTGAAAAGATTACATGAGACAGTAGAGAAGTAAGTTCATGACTGTACAGTGTACACCAGAGTCTCACTTTACACCGTTAATTGGGACCAGACAACACGATGCAATTCGAATTAACTGTTCCCATGTATTTTAATGCCACAATTCCCATGTATTGTAATTTTGTGAACGATGCAACTTGAAATAAAAACGGCACAGCTTCGAAAACGATCCATTTTAAACAACGCAACTTCGTAACGATGAACTTCTGAGCTACGCAAAGCGAGGCTTTTGTATGTTTCTGTTTAGCACATAAACTCAACATCAACCAACGACAAAAACTCTTAAAAAATCATCTTCCCGGCCTTAAAAGACTTGTTCATGTCTTCCCCATAGCTGTGCTTTGCAGCATTAAAAGACAATTTTGTTAGCTTTTCATTTGATTGCCTATTATTTTGTATTTCCAATACTTTTTTATAAGCTTAACAATTATCTAATAAGCACATATGTATATTTAAAGTAAACAGTTATGCGGATAATATTAATGCCATCTGTATTACTCAGTGTGATCCTTAACACAAAAAACGTCCATGTATCCTAAAAACAGAAAACAATCCCAGTTGAAAAAAACTTTCTGCTTACCATAAATATTTGTCGGTATAACTTACTTATTTTAGTTTCCTTTTCAGGAACCAAATTTGTCTTTTTTGAGTGATAATGAATAGATAATGTCCTTAATTGTAGCGCCAATTCCTTTACTCGGTGCACCACAATCTAAGCTAAAAGAATTTTCTGGATGTGCATCTAAGCACTTCTGATATCGTAACTGTTCAGAGAGAAGAAAGAAATAGAAGGATTAAAAAATTTGTGTTGAGTGTAGTATTTTACCTTGCAAGCAGCTTCAACTGTTTTACAAAGGGCACCACTTGATGGCTCACAGTGGAATACATGTGCCACAAATTTGTTACGTGCTGTGTGCACGATAAATGCACAGTTTTTGAAATTCTGTCCAATACCCAAGAAACTTAAGTACCGAACACGGCATTCAGTGATTAGTCTTCCATAATCCTGTGAAAGAGTGTGTGAAAAAAGAAGTAGTTATTAAGGCCTAACTTTATGATGATTCGATATATATTTTAAATTGCAAGTTTTAATCAATTTAAGTTCATTTGAATGGCATGAGAGTCATCTTCTATTGCTAGCTGGGTTACCTAATGCAACTAAGGAAATTTACACTCTTTACTAAAAATTTGGCTCGGCTTTACTTTACAGCCTTTTTGAAATAAAAAAACCGAAAACTTCATTACATTGATGAAAGTTAACAAACTGAGGATACAAAGTCTTTACGCTTCTTGAGTAGTTTTGATTGTATTGATAAAAAAAAATGAAATTGACTTATAGTTCTTGAAGTGCATTCTCCAATGAATTCACTCTTTTAAAACTCTGCCTTCTAACTTGTTTCAAATACTCACAATTTGCAGTTGACAACCGCCCAAAAGTGAATTTTAATCGCACTAAATTGGTTTGTTGATTTCTTCACAAAATAATTATTTTTTTCTCATTCATAAGATCATTTTACATTATAGAAAAATGTTTAATAGTCTTAGGAGGGTGAGCGTAAAGTAAAATCTTTCCAAAATTCTTCTTCTAACTCGAAAACAAGGTTTTTCAAAAGATGTTGGGAGTATTTAAACTAAAAATTGTGTAGAAGTCATTAGTGTGAGCAGTCTAACAACGCCACCTCAAATTGAACTAAAATTGAACATAACTAAAGACGTACACTAACCCTTGAACTGCGAACACTTATCATACTGGGGGCAATGGCAACGTTAACGTTTTCCCAATCCTCAGCTCGGGTTTGTGCTATAACACTGTTAATCGCATCGTTAATAATTTCCATGCCAGTTGGTCGTGAAACTTCTTTGCATCCCATGTACAAGGCCTTCAAAATTTTCTTAGGCTCTTCCATTGGAGTTGGAAATGACTGTGCTGTTGTTTAAAAAAGTGAATAGAAATTTAATTCTTTATTTTCTACCATCATCACCACACTCACAGTGTCTAAATGTACGAGTTTCTGTCTGAAGATTTGTGGGACGATTTGTTTCTTGGTTGTTGTTTTTAAAGTTATTTCCTCCGATATTTGTATCCAACTGAAGTGATCTCTCAATCATTATTTGTTTGCATATGTCTCTGTTTAAAATCAAAAGATGAATGATTTGTTACAATTTGCGTTTGACCAATAATTACCGTAAAGTGTTTGCAATTGTCCTGGCCGCAGTGTCACAGCGGAACACGTGACACATGTGGATTCTGGTCAGCCTGTCACGGGATACGTAAGCGAAATCCCTAGAATGAAAGCTACGAGTTAAAAGAAAGCGATTAAAAAAGCTGATTTTAGTGCAATGAATATCCCCCAAAAAGAAATGAAAAAAGCATGCGGAAGTGAAACCAAAGAGGACAGAGAACAGTAGCGACGACATTTGTAGACGCTGCTTGATCATGAAGTTGAAAAATGTTTTGTTTCGTTTTTTTTCTACACAACACAAAATGTACCCACCTTTCTCTTGTTATTCGAGAATTAAGAAGCATGAGAGGGAAAAAATTAACAAAATGTCAATGAAAATTTTAGACGAAAAATTGTATTTTCAAGACATACCGGCCATTATCGCGCCCAACGCCCCAAACTCGTATCGTATGTATCGGCTGAGAGTTGAGCACTGTTAAATTCTCGGTTTCAATAAGCTTCAGTGATCCATCTTCGAGGTCCATGTACATGTTTTTTCCCTAATTGAAAAGATTTGGTAAAAATTAAAACTGCAGCAAATAAAGATTGAGATGAAGTTATTTTAGTAAAATTAAAAGTCAAAGGTGGACGATGAATAATAACCCAATGATTGCTGACTGGTAGGTCTCTCAAGATTGAGCTGAAACCATTAAGGAGGGCAACGGAGACTTTAAAAGTCACTTATAGCTATGATTTAAAAAGAAACCACTAGATGACCTTAATCTTGCTTCAGACATGAGCATAATCTTGATGCTGACTTCCAATGCTGGTCTGCTGAAGGAAACTCAAATCGAACATTCTAAAAGCTATCTCAAAATGGCGCCTTGAAATTGATGAAACCGTGAGTAGGAAAAAATAATTCGAAAGAGTTATCAATCCATACGATTCCAGTTTATAAAAGATACTGTCTTTGCCAAGACTCAGATTCAAGCGCATCATAATCCACGTTGGGTAATCTGTCTGTTTAGAACCCGGTTAAATGACTCAGTCATGAATCAAACGAACTGTTTATTCACAGTATTATTACAATCGCCATGTTGTAAGTAGCAGAAACACCGAATAAATTAATAAGTTAAAACAGCGATTTTGACACAATATATTAATGTTGATATCATAAGAGAAGAAGTAGAAGTAGACAGTCCTACTTGTTTTTTTATTGGACACTTAGACCATTTCTATGATGAATCTAAATAAGATTCGCAAAAGCACACATAAAACTCAAACTTACGTCACCCCATCGTCCGACGACATCTAGTAGATCATTACGGCCCAACGACAAATCGATTATGCATTTGTTCACCGCTTTTGATGATCGTTCCGGAACCAGATCTTCTTCGGCGATCTTTACCCAACCCAATGATCGAACTGTAAATCTTACTACTCTATTAGATTCAGACTTGAGTGGATAGCTTCTACGTCTGCAAAGAGAAATGAAATCAGAGAACAATCTCTGTGCCTGATTAAGCCTCTTTACTCACATGTAATCTCGGTTTTGTTTTCCCTGTTCTTGGTTAAGCGATGGTATTGTCCTGCTTCTTGTCATAGAATATGTTTCAAATTCCTTAAGAAAAACAGAAAAATTAAACTCATACTTCGCATCTTCTCCTCATGCTTAACTCACCCTCAACTCAATGCGGGACCCGTAAGACGGAGTTCCTGGTAGATGATCAGTTCCTTCAATCGTTGGGTTATTTGCATACTCATACATCGGTGTATTGCACTCCTTCTCATCGTTGAAGTACTTGTACTTGGGTATAATCGGAGGTTCTCTTTGAATAGTCCCTGACTTGATATGCCAGTAGTAAGGTCCATCGTTATCTAAGAATAGAAATTTCAGTAAAAAAACAGGAGTCTTGATTATAAGGTTTATTGACTCACCTTCATGCTTCTCCCAACCGCTTGGAAGGTCTTTATTTTTGTCCTTCTCTTCGATGCCCTCTAGGCTCGCACAATTTATCTCCTTTTCGTTATCATTAATAAGCTCCTTCTCTGTTAAGGCATCGCCAATGTGCCTAAGGCCTCGATTTTCATACTTCTGATTCTTCAAAGCGTACAAAAGATCGGAGTTAATATTTCCTGAAATGTACTTTAGTGTTGCATTGTTGAATGCTTCACTTTTTACACTGTTATTATCAGCAGGACGATTGGACTGCAGCTTTAGCTGCAATGAATTTGAGTGGTTTAAAAGAAACTGCTTCTCGGATGGCCTAAAAAGGAATAGATCAATGAATTTCTGTAATGAGTGTTTCATCTTCATCTTTTTTTGTTTACATAACATGCTCCTTTAGATTAACACCCATTGATCCGATGTCAATTTTAGCGTAATCCTTTCGGTTACTCCCTAAATCGGATTTGGTTCCCTTGACAGCAAGATGCGGCTGCAGCTCGGTTATTGTTCCGCCATAAATATTCGAATTTCGATCCATGTTCTTCCTGTTCATGGACTCATTTGGATTCTCATAACTTAGAAGAAGTTTTCTGAAATTACGAAAAGGGGGTTGACTTAGTTGGCATGTATAAAAAAAATGGAAGCATGACGTTTTCCTCCTTTCCTTTTGAAATCTAACTTCAATCAATTGAAGGGTCTTCGCAAGTTCGATATATCAGGTCGATTTGAAAGGCAATAGATAATATGAAATCTGATTAAAACTAACACAAAAAAAACAGAAGAGTGCTTAAATGCTGTATTAGAACAGGCAGAATTTATGGTCTATTCGTATGGAGCATGCTTGTTAACAACTTGTTTTAAAGGGAATAAAGTTTACGGGTTCATAACGTCAGTTAGTTAGAAGGCAGAAAACTACCACCATCTACCACCACCTTTACACCAGCTCAACATCTAGTGAACTTTATGTCATGCAACACGGTCAGAAAATTGTTTTTTCCTTTATTCTCCAACTGATGTTAAAACCCTTATTTGATCATTGTAAACGGTAAAGATGAAGGTAAGACGAAATATATGCTGTCTACAGAGAGTCCAACAACACCGACGTCTTGAGCAAAACGTCACAATAGACAGATATAAATTCGAAGTGGTGAAAGAACTCGTCTACCTAGGATCCGAAGTAGATTCCGCAAATAATACGACCGCGGAGATAAAGCGAAGGATAATACTGCCCATTCGCTACGTCTTTTGGCTTAGACGGCAGCTGAAAAACAAAAACCTCTCTCGAAGTACCAAGCTATCTATTTATAAGACCTTCATATTCCCAGTCCTTCTGTATGGCTCAGAAACATGAACAATATGAAATGCGGACGATGAGATTGGTCGCTTCGAGAGGAAAGTTCTTCGTTTGCACAGAGGGAGTTTGGAGGAGAAGGCTAAAGGATGAAATTTACGAGCTGCACAGCGACATCGATCTAATTAAACGAATTCGAATGTCCCGACTGGGATGGCTAGGTCATGTGGAGCGTATGGACACTAACGCTCCGGCTCGTAAAAGTAAAAGTAGAGGAAGACCTCGCCTCCGGTGGCGTGACCAGTTGGATAGGGACCTAAATCAGCAGGGCGTACGAAACTGGAGGCGCCTAGCCCAAGACCGCCCTAGATAGCGAGGCATGTTGGCTGGGGCCCAGGTCCACCCCGGACTGTAGCGCCCGCAAAAGAAGAAGAAACAGTAATGCTTTCTTGTGATTACCCAAACACATTTTGAACATTCATTCATTCCAACTGTTAAGTTTACTTATCAGTTGGACTTATCTTTTGAAATCGGCAAGTGTGATTAGTTGTCAGTTAAGAGAAAAATGCACGAACCCCAATACTGCTAGCGTTGAATAACATTTATCTTTCAACACAAGCTATACCTTCTCACTGTCCAAAATATGGCGATTTACTAGCGAAATATTTTGAGCTAAAAGTAAAAATTGTAAATTCTCCGAAATACTTGAACAGGATTCAGAGAAAAAAGAAATTCTAAAAAACGTAAAACAGAAAAATTTGTAGAATTAATAGAATTTAGCGAATTAGTTAAGAGAACTAGGATACAGCATGTCGCTTAAGCTACATGTTGTTTGTCAGTCTAATTTAAATAATGTAAGTATGGGTTTTAATGAAGACTAGGGTAAAAGGTTTTTTCTTATGTCAATATCATGAGCGACTATGATAGAGGTCCACTAAGAAAAAGTCTAAAGACCTTAAAAGTGACCCACAAAAATCTCTACACTTTTTAATATTTATAGGATGACCAATATTTTTTATTTTGTTTGGAAGCATGGTAAAGTAATAAAATTTAAAGTAACATTATGAATGATTTTGTTGATTACACATTTTTTTAATTTTAAAAGAGCATAAATGATGGAAAACACAAATTTTTGATTAAATTTTGAAGCAAAACAAACTAACTAACTTGAAAACAGCTGACGCATCCTAATTACATACAAACTGTAAAAGGTAGATAAAAATTTTTTTCAAATATTGCCACACAGCGTTATTCAATACAATTACTATTTTAAGAATGCAAACGAAAATAGCAAAGTGAACCGCAGCTTTGAAGAAACAGTCAAATAATTACGTCAAAAGTGACGAATTTACTTCAAGACAAATTTTCGAATGAATCCATAAACCATTCAACGACTTATATAATAATTTTATTCAAGAATAATTTCACTGTAAAATATAATTTGAAAGTCTATAAAATTGTTTTGTTTAAAGTTCTATCGTCTCTTCACAGCTATAGTCCTGCAATCAATTATTTCACACCTTCTACATATTGCTATAGAAGTCTTTCATATTAGCATAGCAAAGGGGATGATGAAGATGATTGTCAACATAAATAATAAAAGGTGGGGTTAGATGCACCACTTGAAAACTAGATGCTTTGATGAAGTATGAAATACTTTTCTCATGGCGTTCTATTTTTGATATAACCTTCGTCATAAAAAGGACGGTGTGGTGTGGTCTATAGGCTAAAAGCGATTGTCTTTCACCGCTCACAATCGAGTTTGTAATAAAAAATTTAATTTAATCGGAATAAAAAAAGGTTAAGAAAAAAAAATAAATATTATATAAAAAAAATAAATATATTTTTTTTTCCAATAAGCTAGGCTCTGCCCCTTATTATTTCCTTTAGTAAGACCTAGAAATCCATTTTGTGCCGCGAAATTCAAATAAAGGCAATCAGTAAAAACAGATTAAATTTCTGTATAGCCAGAGTTGGTTTAAAATTCCGAGCTGAAATTAAATCTCCTTCCCCTGTGACGAATTTCCGTAGACCAAAGATCGAAGTAAATTTGCGCCCACCAGGATAGACAAGACGAGATATATATCCGATCAAAAATAAGTCTTGTCTTGTTTGATCGGATCGATCAAAAAAAGTTGTCTCGTTTTTTATCGAACTTAAGTCCAGTGAAAGTGCTGGCCACTCTAAAAGTTGAGCTCACTGCTGGTCTGCGACATATGAATTACTTGAAATGCTTGTTGGAAACCTGGATTTTAGTCCGGTTCATGTTCGAAAATGTCTGCTTAAATTTCTTACAATAGAGTAATACAATTCGGTGATGAACCACATCTTTTAGCCCAAGTCACTTTCGATAGTATAAACAAAATATGTATATAGATTAATGTCAGCTCTAGATTAAAAAAAAACTTCTACTTCTTCTAAAAACATATTTCTTTCTTAAGCTACGCGTAGGCCCTAGCAGGTTCACATCAATTTGTTATTATTAGTAATAAACTTCTAACAATAATAACTATTTTCGAATTTCATTCGACCAGAATATTTACAAATTCGAGTCTTATAATGATGACGAAAAGCAGCCCAGACCATCCAAAATCCACCTCTAAGACTTAGAAGTTCAAACAATACCGTTTTAACAGTAGAATTTAGATGTTTGATTATGTGTTTTTATGCATTTGTATTTTTGATTTGCGTAATAATAAGACTAGTATAGTAATAAGACTAACATCAGTCAAACTAAACAGTTTGTCATTAAAAAAAATAATGCGTACAGTAGTGGTAAGTAATGTTGGAAAGAACATTTTTCTATTATAGACAAGCAATTGAAACAGAATATCTACTTTGAATTTAATTGTTTTTGAAAAAAAAAAAATAAAGTAAAGACTTACTAATCGCAAGTATTAAGTTCAACCAAGTTACAAAGAGAAGAAAAAATAAATTTCCAAACAAAACTCTTCCTTAAATTATGCAGAGTTGCCCTTTTATCGACAACGAAAAGAGTCGATGCAAAATCGGTCGATAATAGTGAAAAATTGAAAAATGATTCTCTCACGCTTTGTCTGAACAATTGAAAATATAAATAAAAAATTCTCAGAAGCGTAAAGTTTATTTCATTTTGTCTAAGAAATTTATAGCTGCCTTGAAACTTTACGACAAATAAACAAAATTTTGCAACCCAATGATTATATTAAAACAAAACCACAAATCGCTTTGGACTGTCTAGTGGCTTATAATTTCCTTTGAGGATGGCCCAGTAGAGCGTTAACAAATTTGTTTGGGTGCCCGAGTATTCTCAATGGGAAAACTTGAATAGTTTCAAAATAACCATGCTTGTTGCATTCTGATTATTTCTGCTACAAAGCGGCATTTTTTTTAATCACAAAGAAAACTTTTTACAAAAAGGATCTCTCTTGAAAAGTCGTCAAAAGGCCGAGCTTATGCTCAAAGATGAAAGCGCAATTCAAATGCAGTTCGCAAACAATTCCATTTAAAGCGAAGAATTAAAAGTACCCAAAGAAATCTTAAAGCAGATAAAAATATGATTCACTCAGAATAAGAATTAAAATGTACCACGTTGCGAAAAGTCGATACTCTGCACACTTACTTCAAACTCAACACATGAGTGAGTCATCTTGAAAAAAAAAAAAAAAAATGAAACCAGGCGGAATTGTTGTTGTTGCGACCCATTGCGGGGTAAAATCTCATTAAAAACACAAATTAAAGTCGAAGGACCGTACTTAATTTTTTCCGTAGTAAAGAGAGGGAAACAAATGAGAAATTACAGAAACAATAAACAACGAAAGTATATCCTGCTAGGGGGTTGAAGCTAGGGGCGAAATCTGGCGTTGCTTTGGCCAAGCCAGAAGCCCACACGAGTCAAAGGCCTCACTAATTGAATAAATGGCTCCAGGGAAAAATCAAATGCAAAACAATTGAGTAAAACAAAGAAAAAAAAACACAAAGGAAAAAAATATATGCAAAGTGCGTAGTATAATTTAATTTCATAATGCACTTCTCAAGTGCCTTGAGTGCGAGTAGGCGTTCCAGAAAAGCCACCATTTCTTTGTCTACGGCTTACGAATAGTTAATTATAGGTCACTTGCACGGCATAGAAAGGGGCGACAAGTTTGAACAGAGTAGCCTTAATTAAAAATAAAATTCTATTTCTGAGAGACGCAATCAACTTCCAGTTCACTAATCAGGCTCCAGGCACAGGATTTTATAGTAAGAAACTATGAAAAATAAAAACTATGTATATTTTTTTTAAATTCACAACAGCACTAACTTTAATTTGGCTTCATCCAAAATCATTATTTCACAGAAAAAGAAAAATAAAATTCACTTCGCGAATTTACTTAACCGTCGACGTGCTCTCTCAACGACACTAATCCATCCACCATTTCCTTAGTTTTATTGCATTGATTTTAGAATACCTTTAGTCTAACCCCGTGTGATGTGAGTTCATTTATGTGTGTATACTGGGGGGATGGAGTGTGTGATATATCACTTGAGTATTTCACCACAAAAAAAGGAAAAAAAGGAGAAAAATACTTCACAACAACACAAAAACTAGTTACTTTCTTTTTTTCTTTTTTTCCAACTAATGCCTTAAGAAAAGTGTCTAATGTGTGACATAAATTCTTTTGAAAGCAGCTTTGCAACGCCATGTAAAAGAATTTAATTGAAAAATTAAGGACATTTTTTTTGTGTGTGCGGGGGGAGTGTTGGGAGTCACTTCACCGTCATCTTCATCCCCTACTCTGAACGATTTTACATTTTCTTTTTCAAAAGGAGAAAAACGTTTTTCATGTACATAACAGAAAAAAAAGTAAATATAACTCAATTTAGAGAGGACAAATTATTTTCTCAATACACAAAATTTCTTACTTGAAACACAAATTTTTGAATAAAAATAAAAAAAATGTTTTTATTTGGTCTCAGGAATTGTCTTAAAGCCAACGATTGGAAAATTATTCATATGTATATATGTATAAATGACATCAACAAGGGAAGTTTTAGTACATTTTTTTTTTCCTTTCGATTTTTATGCCGTGGTTTAAAACGCATGCGTCGGGTGTTGGGGAGAAAAAGAAAAAGAAAAAAAAAATTTGTATTTATTTCATTTGAAGGTTGTTTTGTTGTGTTGGCTAAGATGGTAAATAGATTTCTAATACAAAAATCTGAGTGCTTTGAATTGATTTTCAGTTTTGACAGAAGGCTTAGAGAGGAATTAATTCTGCATTTTATTTCCATTCCCATTTTTTTTTCTTTTTTCTATTGCGTCGTGGTTATTCATGAGTGAGTGATAGGTCAAGACGCTAATTGATGGGATATTTGTCAAGCACACTCGGCCTATTGACGTGAAGGAGGCTGTTTTGCCTTAAACTACGCAGTTGGTGGGAATTATTGTACTAGTCTCGAAGGATATGTTTTTCCGTTATTTCAAATTTATTGGCTATAGACTGAGTTATTAGTTTAGTGAGTCTGTTGGCATCTTTTTCTTTCTTTCTTAACAATTCACGTTTGCAAATACAGTGAACATTGGAAAACCCCCCTATGTAAGCTAGCTCAAAACGTGTTTTTTTTTTACACCGACTGCTCCAAAAAGAGAACAAATCTAAATGCTCTAAAACATCAACCGATTTGTTTTACATAGAAATTTAACAAGTCGTTGACTAAAGCAAAATAACCTTAAGAGTGGGCCATCTCATGGTTGCTTTTTCAATAATAGGTTATTTTTGATAGCTATTTCTCGTTCTTGGCAGAGTATAGAAGTCAGTGTCATATATTCGCGAAGTCTTTACGCTTGAAGAACGTTCGAGCGTTGGGTGATATTGTCCTTGAATGCAATATCATCCAAGCTATCCATGAGTTACAACCCGATACCATAACCAAGTCTTAGAAAACGAGAGTGACCGAATGCGCTACTGCGAAACGAGCCGAGACAGCCACTTAACCGACGTTGTGATCAATAATTTATTGGAATATTGGCCCCTACTAAAATAGTCGGCGTAACAGCCCATACAGGGCCAGAGCTAAGCTTCTTCGCGAGGGGCCCCTACTAATAAAGCCATAATACATGGAAACCATAATATTGGGAGGGACTGGATTTTCTTGGGAGTACACTGAAGAGCGAAGAAATTGGAACTTTCTGTGCGAGCAGTAAAAAAACAGTCTGGGAAGGAGTTCGGGGAGCAGCTGGAAAGCGACTACAGATCTGCAAATAAGGTGTTCTGGCAAACTATTCGTCGCCTTAAAGAAAGGAAGTAGAAGATGATGAGATGGTTAAACCAAGTCCAAAAGCCCGTCTGCTTACGCTTGGGTATACCTCCTGATGAGTTCAAGTCGGCGGCGGAGGAACGATTTGCCTGGAGCTTTCATATGCGTGCATTGCCCCGCGACCCCTTTAGTGAAACATGCGGCAGGAAATGTGTGTATATGCCTGTACGTGTTGGAAACAATTTAAAAGCGTAAAGAAAAGCCGAACCCCTAATTTCAAAAGATTCTTTATAGAAGTCTGTACTTACAACACAAATCAAGTAAGATCCTTATTTCTGATCAACAGTAGTGAAGTGTGAATTTAGTCTTTCTAAACTTTCCTCACCGGTTTCGTGAACCAATTTCCAATAAATAACCAACTGTGCAGTCATGAACTAGTTAAATGTTTTTCTTTCAATTATTATTTTTCTGTTCTAAATAATACCCTTAAAAGGAGTTCTAAATATTTTTGCCTAATGGGTGCTTAGCATAGATGCGTGTTTAAATAAAAGCAAGTAGAAAGCGCATTTCCTAACCCAGATTTTAAACTAACGCATACCCAGTCACGCCCATCCTTAACCTAATTCCTCTGGGCATGTTCGAATATTGAGGGCGCCCTAGAATATGCAATGGGCACATCAACCACAGCCACAACCTCAAAAGCATTTCTGACAAC
This sequence comes from Syritta pipiens, assembly GCA_905187475.1. NCBI lineage: Eukaryota > Metazoa > Arthropoda > Insecta > Diptera > Syrphidae > Syritta > Syritta pipiens. The sequence continues at coordinate 72,289,671 of LR994571.1, forward strand.
TGGAAAACATTGGAATGTTTGACAATTCGTTTTCCGTTGACATCTCGGCTAATATTTCATGAATTTTGTAAAATATTATTCTCTAAGCCGGTGCAGTTAAATTTGGTTTGTTTTTTTTAATAAGAAAAACATAGTGAAAGCAAGGAAAAAACAAGACCTGTTCTCTCAAGTAGAATTATCTTTTGTAGATGGCCTAACTCTCACAACCATCGAACATCATGAAGTAAAACAAACAATCGGGGTAATCAAATTCGTATCGCTATAACTACCGCCTTTAATTGCAGATTAAGTGTCGATGGTCTGGAGGTATACTTTCCCTATGAATACATTTATCCCGAACAATATGCCTATATGCTGGAGCTTAAAAAGACCCTGGATGCAAAGGGCCATTGCCTCTTGGAGATGCCTTCAGGAACTGGCAAAACCGCCACCTTATTGTCCCTGATTGTCGCCTACATTCATGCGCATCCTGAAACAGTCCGAAAACTCATCTATTGCTCTCGAACAGTTCCAGAAATCGAGAAAGTGATCGCTGAGCTGAAGAGTCTTATGAATTACTACAACAAACACTCGCCATGCCCGCCAAAGGTGACCGCGCTTGTTTTGAGTTCCAGAAAGAACATGTGTGTCCACCCGGAGGTAAGTCGACAGCATGAGGGAAAATCTGTCGATGCCATGTGCTATGGACTGACGGCAAGCTACATTCGCGAGAAAGCCGAAGTGGATCCTTCCACGCCAATTTGTAAGTGGCGAGGAAAAAGTTTTTGAGATTGAACTAAGGTCAGATTGCAGGTCAATACTATGAGGGATTCAGTGGCGAGGGAAAGGAGTCGGTCTTACCCGAAGGTGTTTACGGTCTGGATGATCTGAAAGAGTATGGAAGAGCAAGAAACTGGTGCCCGTATTTTACTGCTCGCTATGCGGTAGGTTCAATCAAATTTCGTGTATAAAGAGACTAATTTTCTGGTATAATTGTATATAGATTGTTTATGCAAACATTGTGGTCTACAGTTACCACTACTTGCTGGATCCGAAAATCGCTGAGGTTGTTTCAAAGGAGCTGACTAAAGAGTCCGTGATTGTGTTCGATGAAGCTCACAATATTGATAACGTGTGCATAGATTCGATGAGTGTGAAGATCAACCGCAGGATTGTGGAGAGGAGTACATACGCCATCAACGCGTTACAGAAACAAGTCCAAGAGTAGGAAGAGAATTCACACGTCTCCCTTCATATTTTAGTTGTGTTTTTCATTCTAGCATTCGAGAAGAGGATGCCAATCGGTTGAACTACGAATACCAACGAATGGTGCAGGGTTTGAGGGACGAGAGTGAGCGGAGGGACACTGATGTGGTGCTAGCGAATCCCTTGTTGCCCGCTGATGTCTTAAAAGGTAACATTGGTCTGATGTCTGACAGTCTAATGTCTTTTTAATTCTCGCAGAGGTCGTTCCGGGGAACATACGCAACGCCGATCACTTCATTAGCTTCCTTCGCCGCTTTGTTGAGTATATAAAAACCCGTCTGCGTGTTCACAGTGTAGTACAAGAATCCCCAGCGAGTTTCCTTAAAGACGTTGCTGCAAAGATCTGTGCGGACCGCAAACCACTGAGGTTCTGCGCAGAGAGACTGTCGAATTTACTCAGGACTCTAGAGATCACAGATATGACAGATTACGGCGGATTAGTTGTGGTAAAAGAAGTTGGCTCCTTTTTCCTTTTGCTTCTCATCTCATTTTCTTCTCTCCCAGATAACTCACTTTGCCACACTGGTTTCAACCTACACCAGAGGTTTCACGATTATCATTGAACCTTTTGACGACAAAACGCCCACCGTTGCGAATCCAATACTTCACTTCAGCTGTTTGGATTCATCAATAGCTATGGCACCGGTTTTCGCGCGATTCCAAAGCGTGGTAATTACCTCAGGTACACTCTCCCCAATGGATATGTACCCTAAAATTCTGGATTTTGATCCGGTCATTTTGAGTTCCTTCACAATGACACTTGCAAGGCCGTGTTTGCTGCCAATGGTGAGTACAGACTTCACACGAGACCTGACATTTTTTTCTAAAGTTGATTTCCTTTTAGATTGTCTCAAAAGGCAACGACCAAGTTGCGATATCATCGAAATTCGAGACCCGAGAAGACACAGCCGTGATCAGGAACTACGGCCAGCTTCTGGTCGAAACAGCAAAGATTGTCCCCGATGGGATTGTGTGCTTTTTTACATCCTACCTCTACCTTGAATCCGTAGTTGCATCTTGGTACGATCAGGGAATCGTAGACACACTCCTTCGGTACAAGCTCCTCTTCATTGAGACTCAAGACAGTGCGGAGACGAGCTACGCTCTAATGAACTACGTCAAGGTAAACCCTTTAATTTTCCTATTCCTCCACTCCCTTCACCAAAGGTTTTCCTTCTTAGGCCTGCGATTGTGGTCGTGGAGCCGTTCTACTTGCCGTCACTCGAGGAAAAGTGTCCGAAGGTGTGGACTTCGATCATCAGTACGGACGAGCAGTGCTCATGTTCGGCATTCCATATGTCTACACTCAATCGAAGATTTTAAAAGCCCGCCTGCAATATCTCAGAGATCAGTTTCAAATCAATGAAAATGACTTTCTCACATTCGATGCAATGCGACATGCTGCACAGTGCGTTGGACGTGTACTCCGTGGTAAAACAGACTACGGAATTATGATATTCGCAGATAAGCGTTTTTCACGGCAAGAGAAAAGAAGTCGGTTACCGAAATGGATTCAAGAATATTTGGTAGACAGCTACTGTAACCTGAGTACGGAGGAAGCGATGCATCTGGCAAGAAGGTGGCTTCGACAAATGGCACAGCCATTTACGAGAGAAGATCAACTGGGTACTTCGCTGCTTACGTTGGAGCAGTTGGAGAAGCTCGAAAAACAGAAAATGGAAAAGAATGCTAAAGACAGTGAATGAGTTGTAGTTTTTTTCCATCTTTTCTAACAATTAAATTTTTTTCCAAGCGAGTGATTGTGTTTTCGTGGCTATTGGGTAAATGAAGCAGTCAGTCTGCCTAAGGTTGCGTTTATGGTCAAACGAATTCGAGTTGCGCGATGCGATGACATTCCCATGATTTCAACCGATTGACATCTTAAATTCGCCTTTTGAACATCGCCTCCTTGTTCATCCAATTTCTTGTGGGGCCCCTTAGAGATATCATATTCTCTTGAAATGCATCAAAAGTAGGGCAATCCATTTTTCTTGTTTCACATGACGTTTTAAATTCGATAGTGGCAAGGGCGGATTGATCCTAAAGTAATGCACGTCGTGCAACAGGAGTTTCCTGGACAACTCCCACATCAGGACTCGAAATCGTACTTCACTTGCTACCTCTTAACTTCTTTGAACACGAGTCTGCGGTGAAATGCGCACTGAGGAAGGGACACTCGGACATATTTAGGAAAATGACTTGCAAAAATCGACACGCGACGATTTTCAAAGATTATTCAAGTGTGCATATTAACACTCAGAAAGTTATAACCTCATCCGATGCCGATACTTGGAACTCCTTAGAATCACTTAAGACCAATTGTCACACCACAACCCAGCAACCCCACACAACACAATATTCATAAAGCAGCCCATACACGATTCAATTCGATTGTAAACTGAGTTGTCAACTGAATTGATAGTCGGCCACACACTACACCAATTGAATTGAAAACCTACCAATTTATATATAATTTTTCACTTTAATACAGAACAAAACTCGTTCACACACGATTTCACAATGAATGTCTACCGAAATTTCTTAATTTTATAGCTTATCGATGAACTTGCCCACACACGATTCAATTGAGTTGAAAGACTTGCCAGTCAACTTCGCAAAAATCAAAATCTTTTGATTTTTCGCCAACCGTCAAATCGATCAATTGACGAAGCCACACACGGGTTGATTTCACTGTGATTTGACTGAGTTTATGATTGAATTGAATCGTGTATGGGCCGCTTAAGCAATAAACAATCTCCAGAAGAATTCAACGTTTTATTTTACATTGTTATAGTATTGAGAATCCATTCCAGGTAGGTCTACGCTGCTAATCCGCAGGCCTAAGCTTAAACCGAAGGCAAAGTGGTTCCAGTAAAACACTTCAGCAAATTTTACGTTAACCTCTGCAAGACGCTGGGAAGCTATGTCTTCGAATGAACCAGCTAATCTCATATCAACTCAATTTATAAAATTTATGTGAATAACAGACTAAAAGCCGCTTAAAGCAACTTTAATTGAACAGTCCGAAACGTTATTTCTAATCCATAACCCAACGATTTAATTTGGTTAAACGTTGGAATCAAGAATAATGTAAATTCATTTCTGGTTAACCAAAACTTTTGTTTTTTTTTTTGTTTTTCAAACGTAAAATGTAGGGGGTGAGTTCATAAAAGCAACACTGCGGCAGTCCTGCAAAGTATTTCGTTCATAATTGCTTTCTAGGACTGCCGCAGTGTTGCTTATATGAACTCACTCAGAATCTTGTGCCATTTATGCATTATTGGTCAACGCTTTGTTATTTTATCTCTCAATGTCATTCATCCTTATTCCGATAGTCGTTTTTTCGTAAACGCCGACTGTCGTTTTAGTGTCGTGTCGTTTTTTTATTGATATTCCGTAACTCAAACGTCGGCGTATTTCTCTCTCTTACATTCCACAATACGATCCACCAAAAGAGCTGACATTTGACGAATCAAATTGCTAGAAATTTGAATTTTTTTGATTTGAAAAATTGAAAAATGAATAGTGTAGCAAGTTATTTTTTTTTTTAGCAGCAGTGACGACGAAAAACATGAAAGACAAAAAGATTTGATTCTTCAAATGAGATGGATTCGATATAAAACGAATCCTTTTGAAAGAATGTTTTATGTTTAATTGAAATAGTTCTAACAATGTTTTTTTTAAAGATATTCAAAATGTTCTTTCGTCTTGATAAAGAAGCTTTTAAATATTTTTTAAATTTAGTGGAAAATAGTTTTCTGCAAGAACGTTCTGTTGCGATTCCTGTTGTTTCAAAAATAGCTGCTACCTTAACTCAGCTACTTGCTCCCATCCAAACTTCCTATCAAATCCTCTTTTGAAATTTTTCAAGACGTGCTCATTCTCGTCCAAGAGCTCGATCAGCCGTCGCATTTGGTTTTGGGTTGCCAAGAATATGAAATTATTGAAAACAAAATATAACTATAAAAGCTTACATTTTTCTTTGTCGTGAACACTTTTCTCGACGACAGATTTGGGCGTTTTGACGGACGTTTTCAATATAGAAACGACTATCGGAATACAAAAAAAAATATATGAACACGTTCCACAAGAGAGAATCGACATATTGTCGTTTATTTGGCGTTGAACGCCGTACGTACTACGAAAATCACACCGTCGTTTTTTTATTGGCGTTGTACGACTATCGGAATAAGGGTGATTTAATCATGATAAAAAAAACCAGCGAGAAGATCCTGATAGCGAAAAATAGTAAATGATTCAGGGGATGCAATTGGGATCGTTTTAATTTAAAGAACCTACCATTGAAAGAAGTTAACCCATTAGAGGTCAAACAAAAAATACTAAATTTTTAAATTTTTTATTTTCATTTGGAAATAATGGTCTTATTTTAAACATTTTATCGTCCGACATCGCTGCTGTATCGTTGTTTACCAGAAGATTTATTTTTATATCCCGAAGTCTACGTCTCGACACCTATATCTTCACCTAGAGACTAGTACATTGGCTCTCGAGGCAGCTTGTGGTATCCCGATAGTATCAAAATCCCCAAAACCTTTCTAAAATCAGAAGAGTCTAGTTGAAACTCATGTCTGTAATGACCAGCGTATAACTTGCCATTGGATACAATCATATCAATTATATCACTGTCACTAATTTTTCAAATATTTATACAGGACTATTTCATTTCAGCTCTTCACAAATAGCAATTTTTTTGTCACGTACTTCGGAAGTACTTTCAGCAGTTGAAAAGTAGAAGGGGTGTATTTCTGTCATGTTGGGTTCGGATTCGGAGTATTAATAAACACACCTTAATAGTACGAACAAATACGATTTTTAAAATCCAAACACTCTGCCACGTTCCCTTGAGGTCGTCAAAACCTAGTTACGGATTTAATTGCAGAAATCTAAGTTGCTGACCGAAATCACCTTTTAGTAATGGCTGCCCTAGCAAAACAATCGTGGCCATGCCTTCTGTTAAATAAAAACTAACTTTAACTGTAGGTTTACTATAATTTATTTTTTTTTTCTCTTCTGCTTTAATGTTATTGGACAAAGGAATAAACTACTACGACTTAAAAATCAAGAAATATACGCACTTAAAAACTCAACATGCCTTTTTTTCGTTCATTTTTTTTTCATTTATCAAGTGTAAATTTCTAAAATGATTTCTTGCATCTCTAATTCTCACTTTTTCGTCGACTTATTGTTTATACTAATGTTAAAATATGATTGATCATCAAAAGTTAAGACTCGAAAAAGTTTGTTTTGTTTATTAGAAAAAAGAATTTTGTCTCTAACTTACGCGATCCAAACGCAAACCCAAAAAACACGAAATGAAGAAATATGTCCCTCTAATGTAAATACATTAAATTTCCAATTTTAAGAGATATTTGTTTTTTTTTTATTTGTATACTAATACATTAACATTAATTGCATTCCCGTCTGATTAGAAATGCTTGTACTTTATATCAATTTCATCTATTTGCTTGCATTATGTGTTTTTCTGTGAAACGTAATCGTAATCGTAATAAAAAAAATCAGATTTAATAAAAAAAAAAACTTAATGAGCCATAGTGAAAGAAATATATTATTAACAAATATATGTTTAGGTTTAATTTAATTTCAATTATTTTCTTCTCGATTCGCTTGTTGTTTGTCATCACAAAAAGAATGGTTTTGTATTTGGATCTTTTAAAAAAATAAAATTTAAAAATTGTTTACTTGTTTCTCTTTTGCAAGTGTATCTTTTTTTGTTTTATTGTTGAAAATACCCTCAAAATGCTTCCTATAAGTTTTGGTTGACAACAATGTGCATGTGGTTTTGTTTCCTTATAGCAATTTTTTTATTTTAATTATATTTCCTTTTTTTTTTTATTTTATTTCTTTGAAGAGCCGTCCGCGGTGGAGTGAGAGCTCATTACGGTGGTACCGCTGCCTTGGTTTGGATATGAGTACTGCGACCAATACTGTTGTTGGCTGCTATTAGCCTGCATAACGTTGCCTTGTTGCTGTTGTTGTTGCGACTGTTGTGAGTTGTTCTGGAAGAGAAAAGAAAAGAAAATCAATAGAGAATAATACAAATATGAAACATCGCTATATTAGACAACGTTGAGATTTAAATACTAAATTTAACAAACTAACACCAGAGCAGAATCTTTTATTAGCGAATAACTTGGCCAATATTTTGCATTTCGAATGAAAGTAGATTCGAAGCTAATTTCAATCCCAATGGAAATGATATTCAGTGTTCTGTTATCTGTGAGAATTCACATTTTCTTCCTTGAAATGTTAAAAATCAGATGTGGGTTTTAGAATTCAAATTTAAAACCTTGGTTTTTTAGTGGAAATGAGGAACAATTTTGATTAAAAAAAAGTTTATACCAAATATAGATGCCATTGGTTACTAAAGGGCACTTAGTGCTTATTGGGTTCTCCTAGAACCACCACCTCACACACACACATAGATGCCATTTTATTAGATATTATCGGTTAAAACCTGCAGAGAAAACCGGATGAAGAGAACTTGTTGGGCGAATTTGCGTCAATGATTATGCCGAATTCAATTCCTCAAACATGCAACCTCGGAGCACCCGTTTTTAAATTCAAGCCGTTTATTTGGCTGAACAAAGTTACCAACGTTCAGTGGAAAAGGATTTTGAGATTGCTCTTTGTAGATCAACAGCCGGCAAAGTTAGTTATTTGAAAATTAGCTAAAAACTTAAAAATTAGAAGCCAGTGAGTGGATATAGGCAGAACAGCTAGAGTCTTTGATTAAGTCGGCAACATTTGTTAGCGAAATCTGGAACGCTTTAGATTCAAATTGTGTTCTAAGTGGATTAAAGAGCAGAGCACATGGGTGGAAGAGAAAAAGTTGTTTTCTTTCGAAAAACATACAGTTGTAATAGTTTATTTGGATGACACACCTATTCGAATTGCGAGGTGAAAATACAGCGATGACCGATGACAAGAATCTCAGCACACTCCCATATCGCGTTGAAGTTTGGTTATAACCAAAACTATTGTTTCATTTTTAAACTGTCGTTATTATATAAGTAAAAATTTAATTCTATGCAAATTAAAAAAAAACGCAAAAATTGTCCAATGATTACAAACTGCATTGGTTAACATGCCTCATTATCGCCTCTGAATCTTCTGTCTCTAGGTTCAATATTAGCCTAGACATTATAAGTTTTCCAATCAGTAGTAGTTCATACTTGTTGCGATAAAATTTTGTTAATTTAATCTTCAATTCAGCTCATTTAATACATATAAAAATTTTACTACTTAAAAACAGTGAAGTCAGCACGATCCCAGCGCAAGAGATGTCTGGACGGAGAAGACTGAAAAGGACACGGCCGACAGATCTTATAAGAGGACACTCTCAACAACGCTCATGAGACATACATATTTACTTTGACTTAATTTTAAAAATAATTCACACAAATGACTACCTGACATTGGTCGCGAGGTCAAGACATCCTAAACGCACTACAATGTACTAGGTGTCCAATCAATGGACAGACGTACAACATAGGGGAGAAAAAAAAAAAAAAACAAAAAAAAAATTCATTCAAAAAGAGCTCTTGCTTAACTTCCAGTTTAACAAAAAAAAAAAAAAAAAAAAAAAAAAAAACAGTCAAATGCGAGTTTTAGCTAGCCACCTAGGCTTTTGTTCTTTCTTTCTTTAGGATTTAATGTAACTCAAAAATATTTCGAAATAATAAAAGAATCTTAAGAAAATCCCTTCTCGATCGTGCCAGTCGTGTACAAATTGCTTTGGTGGATTTCAGAGATGAAATGGTAGCAAGCAAGTCCACTGAGACAATCAATCGATAGCTCAGCTTTTTTAGCAGAAAACTAAGTCTTTAATACCTAAACGCCTAAATGGATACACAGGGGTCAACTTTAACGTTTGTGAATTTTTCCTATTCTATAGATTCGATCAAAATCGTTTATACAGCACTTAGCGGATATAAGAAAAAATCCGTTAAAACCAGATTCGCAAAACTTATTTTAAATTAAAGATTACATCGAGACCAATATTTCAGATTTATATTTACAGTTCACACTTCTTCCCTTGATTTCGAAGGTTTTAGAAGTTGTTAGCAGATATGTAAAAGTCGACAGAAGGACGGACGCCGAAGTTATCCCATAGGCATCTCGTTACACCTTTAGAACGGAACCATAACAATAATAATAATTCTTTGACAATTTTTCCACTTCCACATAAACGGTATTTCTTGCCGGACAAATCTACCACTAAGATTACTGCTCTGTTTGTAAAATGATTTAAGAAAAAAATAAACACAACTTACTTGATACCAATTTATCCACTGTTGCTGTCTTGGATCTGCACTGTTTATGGACCACTGTTGTTGATTTCCATAGCCGGCTGAAAAACAAAAAATCCAATTACAAAAGGTGCTCCTCTGGAAAACAATACCATTTCAACTCACATTGAGATTGGTCGTAGCCCCAATAATCTTGTTGTTGTTGTTGCTGCTGCTGTTGCTGCATTTGATGTTGGCCACCACCCCAATTACCTCCTCCTTGCATTTGCATCCATTTACCCTGTGACGAGCTGTTATTGTGCTAAGAAAAAACAAACAAATTTCAAATTAGCCAAAGTTTACAAGTCAAACTTAAAAAAAATGCTTACCACATTTCCACCAGGCTTATTATACTCATAACCATCATCGTTCGAAGAATACTTCGATCGCTCAAAGCCACCGCGACTATCTTCGGTACGAATGTCGCGGTGGCCAGACCGAAAATCCCGCTGATTTCCGGAGCGATAACTGCCATCGCGACGACTGCCACTGTCACCACCGTCACCGTTGCGGTCACGACCACGGTCTCGGTAGTCCCTTGAGCCACTGCTGTATGAATCATAACGACCGCCACCGCCACCGCCACCGCCGCCGCCGCCGCCGCCGCCGCCACTGTTTCCACCAGAACGACCAAAGCGATCGTCATATCGGTTGCGATTATTGTTGACCCAATTTTGTGAACCACCGCCATTGCCACCGCTACCACCGTAACGATTATTGCGATTATCGTAGCTGCGTCCACCGCCATAACCTCTATCGTCACGCCACGGACCCGATGATCCGCGTGATGGTGGACCACGACGGTTTCCTGAACCTCCACGACGATCATTGTGATTACCCTTCCAGCGGGATCCCCTGAAGTCATCACGACGACGATCATCGTATCGTCGACGATCGTCACGATGACGATTGTAGTCACGACGTGGTCTTTTATCTCGGTTCGCATCAACTTCCTTGTTGCCTTTTTCGTTGTAGCGTTTTACCTCATCCTTGGCTTCATCGTCTTTCAGATCAGTAAAAATAATGTTGTCAAACCAACCGAATTCAAGTGATGGCAACGTAAAACTGGCTGTAAATAGTTTATGAAAAGACTCATTAAAAATATTATCCAGAATAAAAAAGAATATATTTTGGTTTATTTTTTTTTAAAGGTAGAAAACGAGCTGGCGTACAATATTATAATTAAGTGCAGACATACAAGAGGGATTTTGGTAAAGAAACAAACAATAAAATGTATGGAGGTTTTGCCTTTTTTGGCAGCAACATGATTTGTTAGGTTAAGACCAAGAATGGTTGCCTGGGCAAGGGAAACTGAACTGGGGGCAGTTAGATAATTTTTGTTAAGCAATCTTCAAAAGATTCATTATGGTTGAATTTGAATCTGCTTGAATTTAACTTGAACTTGAATTTAACTCTGACATTGGAAGTTTGGAATCCTTTTGCTGTCAAGTTTCCTTAAGAAGCAATTCTCGTCAGACGTATAGTCGTCGGGCCAAGTACAACAACAGTAGACACTGTTTTTTCAAACAGCGAACAATCATTTAAATGTTAGAGCCGAGAGTTAGATGTATGGATGTGGGTTGACTAAACAGGTTAGATCCATTAACAAGAAGCCCATAACCTTTTAGTGCCGTATGAATTGGAAAGAGTTTGTATTGTAATCACACTGTGCCTTACTTCGTGCGTCGAAATAAAATTAAATTGGATTAATTGTAATTGAAATTTTTAACAAAATGTTCAACAAATTCTACATGAGTCCAACAACAATAGAGAATATAATGACGGATGTCTTGAAGAAATCTAAATGATAGTTGATAGTTTGCCGGCCATCATTTTATCTCTGCTGACACGAAAGGCGCTAGTTTATTACACTGTGAAAATAATAATGAATGAACATGTTAACATTCGTGGTAAGTAAATTTGCCTTATCTCTCTTTAAAACAAAGGGGTTGATAAAGTGATCAGAGAACATAATGGACACAAAAGTGATCCAGAAAAATATTTATTGATTTTGTTTAGGCTGCTTAAGTAATTCAAACCTTGACTGTGCATCCCTTAAGAAAGACTCTAGCGCACTGAATGTTTGCATTGAAAGACACTTGGGTTGCAGCATGTTTCTAAAACGTAAAACTAACTTCAGACTTCGTAAAATGCACTAATTGTTTGGTCAAGTCGAATGCAGTCAAATGACTAGAACCATCCCACGTTTTTTTGTGGTAAAATCGGATTCAGTCAAAGGACTAGAACCTTTCCACTTTTTTTGGTAAAATCAAATGCAGCTAAAAGAGTAGAATCATGTCAAACACAATATCTAATAATATAGCGAACGAAAAAAATATTGACTGCACTCTTTTCAGTCGCATTTTGTGAAGTACAAGTGTTATTGGAGACGTAATGAGCTTGAGAAACATACTGACACGTTTCAAGTGGACACACTCACGTTGGAGAATTATTTTCGAACAACAAGAGAGATTATAAAAACACATACGAGTGTATTTAAATACCTCAAATCTTTATAGAAATACATAAGGCAAAGGAAGAAATCCTTAATAAACATTGCATACACAGAGCTTTGGTAATTACACATTTACAAAGAGAGAAACAAAAAATAAATAAAAGAAAATAAAAATAAAAAAAAAAAATTAAATAAATATATAGTATAGCTTTGTTAAAAAAGTGCCCTCTCATTCAAGTTGTATTTCCTTAAAACAAGACAAATAATAAAATATAATAATAAATCATCTATTTGTTTGTATTTTATATTTACCTGGAAAAACACAACTAAAAAAATTTATTCAATGATATTTATACAATAGCAGTATGTATAACATATAAGATCACATTTATTTATGTGTGAATATATAAAAATAAACAATTCAATAAAATAGTAGTTTGTAAAAATTATATAAGTCTTGTCTACTCCGTTTTGGTTTTTTTTTGTATTATTTTTGTTTTTTTGGGTTTTTTTCATTGTTTCATAATAATAATTACCTTTTAAATTATTAAGTGTTGATTCTCTAATTGAACTTTCATTTCCTGCCTCTGTTTTCAATTGGTTGCGCCGTTTCAATTCATCCTCACTCGGTATACAAACAACAGCGTTGCGTTTGAAGTCGCCAAAACCTTTCATTTTACGTCGTTGTGCAGATGCGAAAGCATTACTCTATAAGATTTGGATGGGAGAGGCAAAATAGTAGTGTTGATTTTCTTTTGTTTTTGTTTTGTAGTTTCATTTTGGTTGATGTTTTTTTTTTGTTTTTGTTTTTATAAAAGGCGATCCACAATCGGTTTAAACATAATAATTTACTTAAAGATGTTATATGTAGATGAATTGGCGTTAATCTGCGTAGTGCAGTTTCACATCCATTTTGATATATACTTTATAGAAAGATACTTTTTCAAGCCACGACTGGCGAGTTTTTGTAATGAGCATATAACTTAAACATAGGGTTACATTGATTTTGTTTTTTTAATGTTCAAATATAAGCACTTTTGCAGTGGCATTGTATTCTCGTTTTCATAACTATTAAATATACAATCACAACTTTGTCTCATGTTTTACTTACACTTTGAGAAATAACTAAATACATTTTCTTTTCTGAATAAAATAATGCAACACATTGGTTACATATATACGTACACAAAAAGAATTGATACATACAAAAAAAATATGTTTATGAATTTAATTTACACCTACAGCCCTAAAGAACTCACCTGATACACTTTTTCATGCAGAAAAATGACTAATCATAGATCTACACCATTTTGTGGCGAACAAAAGACCACAAAATTTGAAAATAAAATTTAATAAACGAACAAAAAGTAATGGTTTTCTTTCGAAAAAGAAATTTGTGTTACACAACGCTCAAAATACCTACCGTTTTTATGTCATATCATTGCGCCCCGCGCCCCTTCCCCAGTTTAAAAAAAAAAGTGTGTTCTTTTTTTTTTTTTACAAAATTTTGTCTTACAATATACCATCCATGTCACCATATTTTGATTTTGATCATATACACAAAAATAAGTTTAACTTTGTTTTATTTAAAATAGCCACTATATGCTTAAATATTTTCAGATGCGCTTCAAAATTTTCAGTAACAAAAAGAGAAGAGAATAAAAAAAATGAATTTTAAAGTCGTACAATATCCGGATTTGATAGGCGCCTTAATTTATGTTCGTAGACACCTGTCCAACTACTAAAAAAATTAGTAAGTAATGTCATTTGACACGTTGAATGCCATGGGGGTCATCGGTGACCGGCACTAAGTGCGTTCGTAAATGGCGTGGCATTCAAGGTGTTAATAAAGATATAAAAGGATTTATAGCGAAAAAGCTTCTAGAGACTAATTTTCTTATTACTCATTTTATTCTGGACTAAAAACGAATACTTCCAAAATAGTCACAATCTTTACACACAATCTCTAGACGTGAAAATCTACTTAAAAGCAGGCCACTTCCTAACAACAATCCGACCTAAACCATTTACTGGGCAACACTTTAGATTATCTAAATCTAAATCTTAGATTACAAGATTAAAACTGCTTATGGTTAAAATTCCAGAAAACAGAAGATAAACATATTCATATTTTACATATGGATCAGAAATCATAATTCAGTCAGTTCAGTAAATCCTCCGCAGTCAGTTGCTCGTTCTATTATTAGTTTGTAAATTTTTTTTTACTCTTATAAATTATTATAACAATATTCTAACAAAAAGGATGACTACTGCCTCACAGCAACACAGAACCTTTCTGTACTGTACGGAGCCTGTAATGATTATTTGGGACTTGGATGCAAAGATTGTCACTTAAGCCCTCACATTAATCTCCTGCAGAAAAGTTAATTGGCTTGAAAGGATAAAAATTATATTAATAATGAATCTATGTACAGTCGAATCCCTCTAATTCGAACGTCCTCTAAGTCGAATTATCCTCCTACTCCACTTTTTTCGTCATACTTTGGCATTCCTCTCAATTTTCCATACAAAAACCATCCTCTGAGTCGAAATACATTCTTTCGGCCCTTCATCTATTTTCAATACCTCTAATAGGGCCCATAGACGCTACACGGTGTTGAACACCGTGAGTTCCGGGTGTGCAGAAAATCAAGATTTTGATTTTCTTGACACCGTGTGAACACAAGTGTCTCGTGTGTGGGCAAGTGTGCACATTTTCAAGCGAGCAGGTAGCAAACGATCGTATACATGGTCCTTCCTCGCCGACGACCGAGGATCAAATGATGTGTGCACACATGAGTTACGTTTGTGGCGAAAGGCAACACAACACCGTGTTGAACACTGTGTTGCGTTTATGGGCCCTATAAGTCGATTTTTTTTTCTTTGGTTGAAAAATAGACAAAATAATGTCCTCTCGCAACGTGCGTTTATCAAGTACGCACACTCGCATCCGCTGACTCTCTAAAGGTGGCTCTAGACGACAAACACATTTCGCGAACATTCATTTGGGGTTGATTTTTCTAGTGCAAACCCTACCCTAAACGCGATGCCATCTTTATTCACATCACGTACACAACCGTGCGCCTAAGGATGAACATCCAAATTGCTCATTCAATGTGTTGTTGGTTGAGCTCGAAACAATCTTTTAGTTTGAAAACAGGTATCTGAGATGCATTCTCGCTTGACTTAGACTAATTTTGATGTCCTGTGAAAATTCAACTTAGAGGGATTCGACTGTATATAAATAAAAAAAAATTTGTGTTGCTCAATCTACGCCCCGACTCTCTCTTTACTGATGGCTCTTTATTTGTCTTACAGTTCCAGATAAAGACAAAAGGTCTGTTTATCTTGAGCTAAACTTACGGGAGGGATCAATCTATGAAGGAAATAATGTAGTTTTGTAATCCCTCGATTTAAGTTACCTCTATTTACATCCTTTCGATTTACGTTGTGTAAAATGTTGAGCTTTGCCTCGTTAAACGTCCTCTCTCCATTTAAGTTGTAATGTTTGGGGATTTAGAATTCATTTAATCAGTCTAAATTTGATGTTTGGCAGTTTAAATGGAACGTAAGATGACCCTAGACGATGAGCATACTTTTTCTCGTATAGAGAATGATTCGCGAGCCGCTCGATGTTGGCGAAAAATTTCGGTTTTTTCCTGTTCTTTGGCTTTGATGTTTGTCGAGTAGGGTCATTGGTAGCAAATCCTCATTTTTGCTGTAAACGTCGTCTTGTTCTCTTTTTTCTTGCCTAGGTTTATTTATATATGTTGACAAGTGGACTCTCGCGTTGCCAACGTTTAATTTTCATGTGTTTTATTTTATTCACAATTATAATTATAATTGACATTGTTTGTGCAGCAACAAACCATAACAACTACTTTCGCTTCTTTTGAATGTTCTCTTACTGAGTTCGTCGTCTAGCGGATAAAGCAAACGCATACTAACGCGAGCATATTCAGCGAGTATGCTCATCGTCTAGAGCCACCTTTAATCGGGATTCCCACGGTTTGTTTTTTCTTAACCTTTCGACCAATTTCCGCATTTCTCGGTCGACGTCGTATGAATTTGCTTCCGCATTGCTTAGAACACAGCTCGACGTAAATCGAGGAGTTATTGTACTTGTCCCCTCAAATTCTCTTAAAACTTTCTATGAGCTTATTCTCTAACTAGACTTTCTTCTACAAGGCTTAAACCACGTCTGTTATAACCGCTTTTCACTACTCCAAAGGCAAGCTCAATTTCGCAGCATTCAAGTTCATGTTTGACTCTAAAGCAATGAGGATCACCAGCAACATTATCGAACCATCTTACAACTAGACTACTAGATTACTAGATATTCTAAAACAACACTCTATGCGGCTTAAATCTTTGCCTGTCCTACATAATAAAGACTAAAATTTTACTTTCGAATCATACTTATTAAAAAGATCCATAGTTTAAACTGAATTCAACTTGCAAATAATAAACAACATTTACGTCAGTAATCTGAGGCATCCATTCTGCACCTCCGTTTATTTCACTTCATGCGCTTGTCACACGTTCGTCGGTCCATAAACATCTTTTGTTGTATTAATATCGCCGTCAGTGATAAGATCGGTGAGCAAAATTACTTTCAAGCTAAATGCCTCGCTACATTTTACTTTGCGACTAAGATTATAACCCCGCAAACAGTAGCACTTAAACAATTAGTCATCACTTTTACTAGATCCACTTCAAAGCTAGTACGAATGAAATCTCAAAAATATCTGTGACGTATGTGACGAATAACTTCCTGAATGAAATCGTTGCTATAGATTAAATTATTATTTTGCAGTAATTATTTCAGTGCAGGTTATTAGATGACGTGGAAATAGACACCATTACATGACACACATGATATTCGACGTCGAAATCTCTTGCATTACAACATTACAATTGTTGGCCGGTAATATTGTAGTTTGTTATATGTACTTAAGTTTTTTTGTATTTACAATTTGGCTTTATGATCATATGATTTCCCCGAAGTCTCCAAACCTGTTTAATGCAAAAACTATATAAGACACAGATGTACAAAAAATAGCTAAAATAAATCTCAGACTTGAAAATGGAAGATTGACCTCGGTTTTTTGCTTTACTTTGTTTAGTTCTGTCCCTTAAGTTCGTCTTCTTTCGTGGTTCTCTGTTATGAGTAACCTTTCTTTTCTAACCGACAAAAATTTGGCCAATAAAAGCTTAGTAGGCGCATACCAACACAAAAATCAGGTGGGCAATGTAGCCTAGTCTGGCCTGTGTGGTTGGTTACCTACGGTGTCACAACTCGATTCACTTAAAAAAAATAACATAAATGTTAACTCAGAATAAAGTTAGCGTTCCCTTCTCTCTTTTGTTACTGAAGACAATACTCAAACGGCGCATGTGAAATACCTAAGCATGTCTTAAGGTACAACAGAAACTTCAAACCGACAAACAGAAAAAAGAAAGTCACAGTAAACAGTAAAAGAATTTAGAAGCTCACATTTTATATCAGCAGCTCTGAAAGACTTCGTGCTCAGGCATCATTTACAAAAAGCAAAGTTATAGCTCTTTGTCCAGAGACAAGAAGTTATAACTTTTTCTCCAGAACGAACAAAGGATAACGAATGCAATCCCAAATAAAAAATTTTTGTTGACCACGCATTGCTGAAGTCAAAATTAACCACCAAAATGGTTTAATTGTGAATTGAAATGCAAATTACACTCAATCTGCAGACTGACTTTTTTCTTGTTCTGCTGTTGAAGTCCCTTTTTAAACCGTTTTAATTTTTTATACAAAAAATAAAGAAATTAAAAACAGCTTATCTCTTACCCTACACTTATGTTTATGTTCTCACTGAACTGCATATTTCATTTGGTTTACGAATATTGTTTTTTTTTTTTTTGTTGTTTTTATTATTTTTTCGTACCTGGTCAAGAATGTAGTTGCGACGCCTCTTAGTGGCGATCTCCTCCAGTGAATGTAGGCTACTCTGGCAGAGATCATAAACACGTTCCCAGGTGCCTTTGTGAACGGACTTTCGGGGTTTACCGTCGATCTAAAAAGAGGAGAGGTGGTTAAACTAAATGCATCGAACAGACGGTAGGTCTCATTATGAGTCTGAAAAAGAGTAGGTACTAAAAAAAAATAACATAAAAACAAAAAAAAAAAATGATAGTGACTTGTGACTACTAAAACTTTATACAATGGCTTGAGCTCACGGTGGTCTCTGTCTTTGGGGTTTCCACTTTTCAGGGCTTTACGCTCAGCAAATCAACGGCCACTCGTGGGTGAGGTTTTTGTTCAATAAAATCTGTTCGTTTTTTTTCCTAAGGAAACGTAAGAATAACTAATTCGACAAAAAATCATTATTACCGTCATTTTAGCTATGAGATCATCAACTCCAATTGTGTGGTAGCGTTTGTCTGGATTCTCCTTGATGTGGTTGAGAGCCCAGTGGGTTTTTCCTGAGCCGGGTAAACCGACCAGGAGATAAACTTCGCACTCCTTGCGGCTCTCTGGTCGCAGTGGACCGCTGATGAATTTATCTTCCGGCGTCAGAGCGATCAGCTCGTAGTCTGGTAGAAGAATAACTTCTTCTCGTTCCTCCGGCTCAATCTCTTCCATGACGTAATCTTGGTTGGAGTCGCGAGACTCTCGGGCCTTCTTTATTGGCGAAGAGACCTTTTGTCCGTTCTCCTTCTTCTCATCCGAAGCATTTTCCTTGTCTTCTTTCTTCTCATCATCATCGCCTTCTTTTGTTTGTTCTTCATCGGCTTCTGGTTTCTCAGAAGACTCATCTGAGTCCTTTTGTTTCATTTCCTCATCGGTGTTATCGTCTTTCTCTTCGGACTTCTTTTCACCTTCTGTGGCTTCTTGTTCTTCCTTTACCTCATCCTTTTTCTCGATGGCCTCCGGCTCCTCGTTTTCGTTGTCGTCCATTTTTGCTTCATCTACAACCTCCCAGTTTTCTTCCGAAGTGCTGTTCTTCTTGACTTTCCTGTCCTCGGATTTCACGCTGTCTTTGCGTGGCTTCTCCTTCCTTCTCAAGCGTTTCGGACGCTCAGCGTTGCCCAGCAGATTCTCGCTGTCAGCGAAGTTCACAATAAATTCGTAGCCCTTCGTGAGAACGTGAGGGAAGAGTGCGTCCTCCTCGCCGAGGATTGATTTGTCAAACTCAAATGCAGTACCCTGCTGCTCACCGTTCAAAGTGAACTGAATTGTGCATGGGGTGCTGTCGAGATCCAAGTAGCATCCAATTACGTCGTCTAGCTTGAAAGGCTTGCCGTACTCGACAAACTCTCCGTTGAGGGCCTTCTTGCCGGTTTCGCAATAAGCGAACGACTTCTCTTGCTCTCCCAGCAAAAGACTTGTCTTGCACGACGAAAAACCGCAGCGCAGACCTCTGATAAAGGGCTCGTCCTTGAAATGATTGACGTTAGTCTCCTCAGATAAACGCACCTCGTAGCAGACTTTTCCCTCACGAACTCCGTAGTTAGCACGAGCGCCAGACCAGACAAGTGAAAATATTTCTTGCGGCATCGGTTTGGCTGAAGTGAAAGTGACAGGATCGATGGACAGATGCAAATCAGAATCCACTAAAAGAGAAAAAGAATATTTTAGTATGACACACACAGATGAGACTGAGTGGGAATACTTACACCAACTTAAGCCAAACTGCTTGTCTTCAACGGCCGGCTCATCTTCCTCATTTGTGAGCTCCTCGATGTTCTTTCCTGTACTTCCTGACCGCTTGCCCTTGGGTGAACGTGAGTTTTTCGATCGAGATCTACTGTGACTACGGTCCCTTGTTCTGGATCGTGATCTCGAACGAGATTTGGAATGCGAACGTTTGCGACTGAGACGTTTATCTTTTTTCTCCTGAGCTGCTTTGTCTTCAACCTTAGAATCACCCTCGGTTTCTTCCTTGGACTCGGCCACAGCATGATCTACTTCCATTTTTTCCGGTTGCTCTTCTTCTTGGGTAGCACCATTTTCTACAGAGTTCTGAGACTCCTCATTCGGTTGCTCATCTACCGCCCCATCATGCATCGGAACATCATCCTGTTCTTCTTCTTCATGCTCTTCATCGTCGTTCTCATTGTTTGCAGCAGACTGATCTTCTTCAGTTTTGTCTTCTGATTCTTCTTCTGATCTTTTGTCATTGGAATCGTCCTCTTCTTCTACTGCTGCTTGTGGTGGTTCTTCATACCCTTCCTGATCTGGTTTTTCCTCTTCAATTAATGGTTCAAGTGCTTGATCATGTTCAGGTTTTTTAACTGGCGATGGTGAAGGGGAATGAGTCATCGAGCGAGTTCTTCTGCTTCTTCTGCTCGGCGTTGAAACCTCAGTAAGTTCAGAACTTCCGACTGTAAGAAGAAGAAAGATATTGTTATGAAAGAACGTTTAGGCAGAATAATTTATTATACTGGAACAAAGGCGACAGAATATGATATGGAGGTTGGAGACTTAACGACAGCCCATGATGGCCAGCAGCTTAAATTTCTCATAATTTTTGATACACCTGAAAGGTCCCTACTGTGGCATTGCTTGTCTCGAAAGACAATTTCGCGAGTGAGTTTTTTAAATGCAAAAATACTCTAGAAGGATTTCAATTAGCCAAAAAGTAAAATACGGGTTTTACTCGCTCAATAGTTCTAAGGAACAGCTAATCAACGGCGGCCATTATATAAAATCATGAGCATTGCAAAGTGTGTGTGTGTCATTAAGGAATTGAGGGAAGTGAAATAGTAGACGCAAGACCAAGAGAAAATGTGTCAAATCCATTGGAGTTCGCACACACCGCGATTCCAATTAAAGACTTTGCCAGTCAATTAGCCGATAAACTCTTAAAAGAGGCGGTTGTTAAGTGGAACCAGGGAACTTCTGGTCATATTAAAAAAATCTTTTAGCCAGGCTATGACCGGAGTAAGATGAAACAAGACTCAATTTCAGCCTAATGATAGGTCACTGTCTACTAAACTAACGCGCATTCAGGCTACGGCTGACCTTAACGAACACCAGCGGCTAACAAAACACTGGAGAATGCTCTGCACCTATACTCTGCGACTGCCGAAATTAGATTCATGACGCTGGGAAGCTGCTTTATCAAGTTGTTGAATGAATCAGCTAGCCTTAAAGCAACACAATTGGTAAATTATGCAATTGCATCCAAATACTTTTGTCTCAACTAGGAGTAACAGGATGTTACAGAGAATGAACATAACAGAAACTTGTGACTAACTTCATGAATTTTATCCCTACCAGTAGAAGCAAAAGTACCTTAGTACCTTAAACTGTCTTAGTCCAAAAGTAAGGTAAAAGGGGATTAATGTAATCGAACTGATGATGTGATGTGATGTTTCTGAAACCCTTCAATTGCCTTCATTTATCACATCCTTTGTGACCTCTTCGACTTTAGCGTGTGACAAACTATCGGTTAATGTTATGAGAAACATCCACTGCGAGATTTGTTATACAATAAAATTAAGGAAATGACAACTTGGCATATTAAAGCAAAAAGTTTGATCACATCTGGGAGGAAAAAATAACAAGCAACGAAAAGACATTCGACATCACGAATTCTATCGTAATCGAAAATTTGATAGGAAGTTCGAAAAACCTATTACAAATTTCGTAGTGAGAAGTCGGCTACGAAATTCGTATCGTAGCTTCGAAGTTCGTGGAAATTGGTATCACAGAATACGAATGAAACGGACATTTGTCATCTTTTATACAAGTTGTTTACGTCGGAGTATAAGCAAGCGATTGTGTATTGGTAAAAAAATGCAAGTATTTCAGAAAAAAGAAAAGAAAAATAAGAATAAAAGTATGTACAGAATAATCGAAAAGTTGTGCGACTTTAAATGCAGATTGAAGAATATCAAAAACACCCCTGCAAAGAAGAAGGAAAACTTAATCGCGACTACGTCGAATAAAGTGCAACAAAATCGAATTTACGAATTTTGAAAGTTGTTTTTTTTAATTTGTTTTTAATAAAGTTCCTAGGCTAAAAATATGTTTAAAATGTCATTCCTTAATGCTGCGTTGCTGTGTTTACTGGTATGTATAATCAATGCCGGTGTCTTCTAGATTTCTTCAAGATTTTTTTACGATTCGGTTCGGAATTTGTGATAGCAAATTCGAAATTCGTATCGTAGCTTCGGTTCATAATTTTAGTACGAATAGCAGGGTTCACACCTTACAATTTGCTGACGATCAAAATTAATGCCTAGCGTTCATACTACACAACTGCTTGACAGACTTCATTCGCAATAAAAATTTTGAAGCACCAACATGGGTATGGTGTTGCGGCTATAATTAATAATGAAATACTTGAAAATGACGAAAAACACAAAATAAAACATTGAAAGATGTATTTCCATACTTCTCAATTAACACAAAATAATTTTTCTGATTATTCCTTCCGCTCAAGCTCGATGTTCACTCTCTTATGTCAAAACAAATATGAAAAAATGCTCTAAAGTTGTACGACAGCTGTTCGCACCTTACAATTTATCATCAAGCATTCGAAAAAGTCAAAAAAATTTAACTTCCGTACGATAAATTTGATGACAAATTGAAAGAGCGTTCACACTCTACAATTTGGCCCCATCAAGCAAATTGTAAGGTGTGAACTCCGCTAATGGATTCTCTGATAGGTCTGATAGGCTGAAAATATACAATCTGCTAAATCATGTCTTAACCGGTGTTTTAATATAAAAATCACGGTCACAGTCATTTCATAAGTATTGAATTCTCCCACTTGTACTGCGACGAAAAAGGTCTATTGTAAGGGAGTTTCTATTGTCTATGATTTAAACGCTGCCTTTATTCATTCAACAACGTCGCTAGATATGACGCTCTCGAAATCGATTCCTGTTACTTTTGATTTGATAATTGCTTTAAATCTGACAAAGTTCACGCTTGGACAACCGTTTTAAATGAGCTCCATGGTTTACTTGGCCTGGCTACAATATCTGCAAATATCAGTGCTCAGAAGACCTATGTATACTCCTGTCCTGAAAATGCCTCACACATCACTTTCAGTTCAGCTTTGCTTAATTCTAGATCTTCTTTGACTCGTGCCTGAATGCCTTGAATTTCTTAAGCTTTAATACCCTTATGATTTCCCCAAAGCCAGCTGTTTTGTTTGATGATCAATTTACAGAATTGTAGGTTTATTTATACATAGTTGTGGCCCGAAATAAGTGTGAAAACAACAAGAAGCTCGATCACCATAACAGCAGAGGATACATTACGATGAAGAGTGAGGACATGTTTTCATTTTGTACGTGCATCATCAATTCATCATTTTGGAATAATTTGCCTTACCTGTGATGCATTGTTTACATTAATGAACGCAATGCTTGCAGAACTACTGCATTTTTAGTTTTACTAACTTACTTTATGACAACAACTTAGATCTAAGATCGAATCATTAATTGACTAATTATACGCGGCATTTAGACGTCACTCTTAGAATTCCTCTGCAGCAACTAAAACCACAATAGGAGCGACTTCAAAAAAGATGCGTTCCACAGTTTGCGTTAGTCTTTCGCCGGCGACAGAAATATTAAAACTTGACTAATAAAACCATCAACTACCACTTAGGTCAAACCACCAAATACGCGATGCACTCAATGCTCTTAAGAAAAAAAAAAAACATAACCCAACACAAACCACAAACATTAACTGACAAACACTAAAAAACTTTTGAGGATTTTTTTTAAGATATGCACTCACACGCTGTTGGAATTGGCACAACCTGAGTATTGGTCTCCATATTCAAGTTTTATGATTTGCACCAAAGACTGCTGATGGAATATCTCGACAAAATGCACATAAAACCAAATATAATGCCAGAGTTAAAAAGAGAAAAGGCTCTTGCCAGAACAGCCGGGGCCTTTAAAGTCTCTCAAATGACTCAAAACAACTAAGCAATCTATTTATCAGTTGGCTGTTTTTAGTTGGCAAAAGGCTTCCATATAAAAGTAACAGGATACTTAATCCAGACGTTTGAAAAAAAAAACATGATAGAAACTTTAGACATACATGTGATCATACCAAGAGTGTTGTGAATGAAGGAGGAAAAGATTTATTGATCTAGATTTCCCATTCTCTATAAAATAAAGAATTTTACCTAGAATTTGGCGCATACTCGATGTTTAAATATCAAAGTGATGGCCACAGTCACTTTTATGAGTAGTTGTGGCCCAACGGTAAGATTAAAAACAACTTATAGAGGACATTTTAATAAAGAGTAAAATGTACAATAATTTGTCGAAAATGAAAGTGCAACAAAAAATCATGAGTGCCATTTGACTATAAAACTCCGAATCGCATGACAAAGTTTGGGTAAGATAATGTGATGGACACAGTGTTGTAACGGACGAATATTTCGTTGCCAGACCAGTTTATTTTTTTGACAACATATTTTAAAAGCTACGAGAGTTTGTTTTAAGAACATTTTTAGATGAAGACAACTAGGATTCCTTGAAACTTGTTTTCGAAACAAACTTGATAAAGTCCAATTCGTTCTGCCAAATTTAATAAGACGCTGTTAAGGATAATGCGCAACTTTGAAAAGACCGTCAATGTTAATTCAAAGAGACGCAGTGACTTTCTGGTATACATAAGAAAAGTACAGGTCACTCTACGATAAGTATAGCTTACTGACGCTATACACGCGGCCGACAAAGCAACGGCCGCCTAAGGAAGGTTTTCACTTTTTCGGACCAAGCGGAAGCTCCTAATCATCCTCCACTCTTTTGACTATACGGATGCAACACCTCAGCTGATGCGTTAAACAAAGAGTTCTACAAAAAGCAGACGACAGCAGTGCGATGATGTGGACCTCTAATTTAATAAATGAATTTGTAACTTTACAATTCGTAAAGATGGTAATGTTGCTTCTTATTCAAAAGCCTAACACTACTATGAAAAAAGCTAAAAAAGAAAAAAATTAAGAAAAAAATAATACTTCTGATAAAAAACAAAATTATCCTTCAATGTTAACCACTCATCGCAGGAGGCACATCAATCGATCTGTTGACCTGCTCAAAAGTACGTCTATGACCATAAGACGGAAGCAGCGATTTGAACAGCGAACGGACGAGGGAACGGTGGCAAACCAGGTGGGACACCTAAACTAAGGGAAGAGGAATAGAGCAGCTGATCTGAGATGTTGCTGCAGGGAATAAGTAAGAGACCCGGTGATCAATTCCTATGTCACCCAAATGCTATCTGGACGTTAACTTTTCAACAGGTCATCATCATCATCACTAGTGCCGTAACAGCCCCCGAAGGGCCAGAGCTGTGCGCGTTATAATTGTGAAGGGGACCTACAGTTTATTGCCGGTTCTAAACGGCAAATTGGGGAAGCTTTCCGTGACAAAAGTACAACAGGAGGATTGTCAATCGTTCGCTGGAGGTGGGGCCGTGAAAAATGTTTGTTTTTTTTTTCCCGAGCTGGATTCGAATATGGGTACTCTCGCTTAACTGTCCGACGCACTAACCGACTAACCCACGGCGCCCACAGGTACCTCCACAAAATAGGCAAGAAAGAGAGTGTTGCCTTTCGAGAACACGAGGCCTACCATACTTTCTTCGAATGAAGGGCAAAGGAACAGATTGAAAGCTGCGATAGGCAACATATTCCCTGATAAGGTTATTGGGATAATGTTATCCAACAGCGACTTTTGGAAAAAAAAAAGTGCTTAGAAGCCGTGCTACGATCGAAAAATAGAGGACAAAAGAGAATAAGAAAGAATACAGCCGGCAAGATTAATTAACCCGTTGTATACATTACATTGGGTGGCGTAACAACCCGTCGAGAGCTATAGCCTAGCTTTTCGCGCCTCCACTGTGTTGTGCGCGTTATAATTTTGACACATGCGAAGGGGACCTACTTAATGCCGGTTTCAAACGGCGAATTGAGTGTTTTTCATGACAGAAGTACTCCAGGAGGATTGTCAGTCGCTGGAGGTGGGACCGTGATAAATATTTGTAATGTTTTTTCACCGAGCTGGATTCAAACCCGGGTACTCTTGCTCGACTGTCCGACGCACTAACCGATCGAGTCAACGGCGCTCAATTAACCCGTTGGAGATAACAAAAAAGCAGGTTCCAAATGGGATAAGAAAACGATATCACTACGGAGTGAATGTCTAAGAGGCGAGGTCAAGATGTGGTTTTAGTAGCGTGAAAGTAGCACAATACTTGGAACAGAACAGGGGTGTTCCTCGTGCTCATTAGCGTTTCCTATTGCTATCAAGGCAAAAACAAAAAAATACATAAGAGATGATTTTTAACCATACGATGTTTGACCAGCGTTAAAGCCTTAGTATTGGAACAACACTCGCAAACGTGTGATACTAAACTAGTTCCTAACTCTTACAATGTTCATGTTGATTGACTAAAGATTTTAGACGTATGTTTTTAATGTACAACTCATCCCCTTTTCTGTTTTCTGTACATATTTTCCCAGTTATTGTGAAATGAAGGTGTGTTCGGATAATAGTGCCTTTATATATAATATACAACATTTGTATATTTTGAAAATTTGGTACACTTAGGCCAAATCTACGCACACATTGTGCAGCCAAATAATTCTACACAATTCTCACAGTCCCCTGAAAAGACTCTGTAAATCGAATAAAACCTATGCAATTTGATACCCTCCTCAATTCGAATTTATTTTTTTGCAAAACATGAAAACCTCTATAATTCGAAAATCATGACTTGTTTACTTTTTTTCTTCAACAACCCTTAATTGAAACGCGTACGTCACGAAAGTGGTCAATATTTTTTTTCTGAAACCGCCGTAATTCGAAAGTCTCTGTAATTCGAACATCTTTCTCTGGTCTCATGAAATTGGAATTATCGAGAGTTTAAGGTGCTTGTCCACTTGCACCACACATACTAAAAAAGCTATTGACAATATTCACAAAATAAACACAGAAGAATCCCAGAGTTTTTGCCAATCAACTGAATGAACACAGATGCGCCATGATCCCGTCAATTTAAGACAAAGAAATTTCAATTGCAAACCGTAGCTTGAATGTAAATGTGAGGCTCAGTTGTGAAGAAAAATACAACCTTTAAGATTTTCAAGAAAATAAGCATTGTATTCGGACGAAAAGAGTTCTCTTCAAGGTTTTGCCAAAGTGACCGAGGCGCACTTCCAAGTGTTTCAGCTTCGTCGTCACCTCGGCAGTTAATACACCGTCGAACACTGACCAAATGCATTTACAAAAAGAATCATCTGGTGACTTCTGACAGCAGCAAGTTCAAACCTTGGCCGCAAAGAAAGTAATTGAAAGAAAGAACGCAGATCAGTGACAACAGCAACAAGCAAACGGAGGAAAGTGGAAACGTGCAAGTAAAACGAGTGTTATGTTGTCAGAAAAAACCAACGCTTGTTGAGAGAAATTCTTATAGCAGAAAATGAAAACAGCTTGTTTCAGCTTGTCACCCTGTCACCTTGCAACCACCACATATGCTGACTCCTAACCTGTTTCATTGTCAAAAAAAATCTATTTTACAAGAACAAGATGTGCATGTATCCCTCCTCAATTCAACGCGCAACGCATACCGAAAATTTTTGCAAATTCCAAACATTCTCTCCCCCTGGTCGGGAGAAATTATTCTGCCCGCCAAAATGAATTTCTCGATTTTTCACAAACCCATCGGAGAGGCACCTACAAATTTTACACACAATGAAACGACACATTTTCCTCAGAGATCGAGAGTGGTCGTGCCTTTAAGGGTTGATTATCAAGAAAACATGACGTCACACCGCATTTTTCTAAGTAAATTTCCACTGTGCATCTAGAAATCCAAAGAAAAAAAAAACTAAAAGCACTCGCCGGAGAAAATTTTTCTGCCATGGGCACGGCATGATAAATAAAATCACAATACTCAGCCGAAGAAAAAAAAATCCCATTTCCATCGCGACACAACCACACCATTTCAATTTGGTTTTTTTTTTTTTTTTAACACATAAATATTTTTCTTTTACTCACCCACTGGCGTATTAGCATCAATGGCGGCTTTTAACCGCTCGATAAGAAGCGCCTTTACACCTTTGATATCTAAGCCACGCGCTTGTAACTCATTTCGGAGTTCGGCGACTTTCATTTTTTCCAACTTTGCAATATCCATTGTCTTTATTTATATTTTAGATGCAGATACAAATTGCGAAGTGGATAAATATGAAAATATATGATCTCTCCTCTTCGATGCGAATGGACACACGAGTGTTTTAATTATTTGACGGGGGCGCTGGAAAACAACATACACGCGCAATTGTTTTCTTCGCGATTGCTTTTCGCAGTTGATTTTTTAATGGAGACACCTTCCAACTTAATGTGCACTTAATACTTAACTTACTTTAATTGTATTTAAACAAATCAGAACCAACCAAAAAAAATAATCGCTTACGGTTCTAAAACTTAAATCCCAAGCAAAAGAGATTATATCCATATATGTATTTAGGCATATATAACAACCTCCTTTGATCAGAAAATGAAACGAACAGAATGCCAACCGATGCAAAAATGGTTGGCTTTCCAAAAATTATGGAAATGCGCACAAGATACATTCCAATTCTTTTTCGTGTGTTGGGAAATGGTTCGATAATCACGCTGAGGAACGTGAACGAAATGGATCGGTGAGGTGAGTTTGGATATTTTTCTGACGTTTGTTGACGTACAAGACAAAATTTTTGCTTAGTGATTGAATTATTTTCTGTCAATTCTCTACAGTCCCACGAATATTGTGAGATTTTATTGAAATAAAAATTGAGATCAATTTTGATAAAGAAAATAAATGAAACGATATGAGCACGGAACTTTTCAATACCTCAATGTCGTTTGTCACATTGAAGTAAAAAGAATCGGGTGGAGGACTCTTTGCAATTGTAGTTTGACGGGTATGAACATGTTGCGAATTGAATCAATTTCATTTTGCTGTCACATCGTAGTTAATGTGTGATAGAGTTATTTACAATTTTTTCCTAATTTTGTTTCTATCCCAAATACTTGTTTATTTGTAATTTGTGAAATCTGAGATAAAATGAGAAATAAGTCGATAATCTACATTCAAAAAATTGTAATGGTCAAAATTATGACGTAAGAATATAGTGTGCTTGACAGCTTTGTTGGCACTGCGTGACGTTATATTGTCAGTTTTCCGTTTTCTGTCAGAGTTAGGGGGAAAGATAAATGAAATAATTTTCTGTTTCTGATGTATTCATCAGTTAACAAGATAAGATAAGATAGAAAATTAAAATAATTTTAAATTTTTTCTAATCTGATCTTTTTGCTTAATTGTATAATGCGACATTTTTCTAAATAACACAGTACACAAATACACTAAATACATTAAATATAAATTTGATTTTGACTTCTGTTCATATGTACAGTGGTGTGCAAAAATGGATACATACTCGGCGATCGTATGGTTTTTTGTAAATAAAAAGCCTCCCATTTGACCGATTTGAATGATTTTTGTGTTATTTGTTTCCTTACTCACCTTACTATTGTAGGTGTTTCCATTGTTTTTTAATGATTTTTAAAACAATGGCCATTAGGTTGTCTGTTGTCTAAGCTGAATTTTTAGTCATAATCTGAGTAATACGTAGCAAGCACAGACAACCTAATATAGACATCCAACTGTACAGCGGCTATTTCCCCTCGTCCATCGATGAATTTGACAGTAATTCACGAATGTAGCTGATATACAGGAACCATTTTGACAGTAATTCAGGAAGCACGGAACACTAGCTCATCATTTTCATGCACATTTGTTTGATTTGTTGTTTAAAGCTCCCACACGTATTCACAGGCATAAAATGTTATAAAAAACGCTGTCAAATAAAAAGGGGCAAGAGAAGAAGAAGTTTGGTATCTGCATTGTCTCATTTGTGGTAGCATGCTAAGGTCTTAAAATCAAGCTTTTTTCCATTATATTAACGTCAACCACAAATCCTCACAACAGAAATTCATTAATTTTTCGGTTTGAAATGGCAACGACTGTATTCAAATTCCCAGAGATTTTTTTCTAAACTGTTCGAATTATAACAGTTAGAAGACGAGTTCTACTTTGTGTTGCCAATCGCACTTCGAAGTTTTTATATTTATTAATTAAATTTGCTGTTAGTTAAATTTGCAATACTTAAGAAAACATTAAGTAAAACTTGAACTACGAATAAGTATGGATGAATTCATTGATCAAATTATGATTTTTAACAAGTGCTAATAATTCAAACTCAATTTTTGATTGAGAGACAAGATTTGGGAAAGTTCATTGTTACACGCACTTCCTTAACTGATTTATTTTACAAGCTTAGAAAAATCTATTTTCTAAAGTTGTTTACTTGTTTTTTTTAAGAAGCTTTAGCTAATTTTAGAGTGTTTATATATTTTTTGAGTCGAAGTACAGTCGACTCTAGTTTAATGATAATTTGAAACTCAGAGGATTACAGAAAGTTTTTAAATAACCAAGAGTTTAAAGTAATAGGAGTTGAAATAAACAAGAGGGAGCAGGGAAATTATCAAATAAATAAGCGTTTGATCAAAATCTGTGATTTATTATTTCAAGCGCTTGCATTTATATATTATATTTATATTGTGTAATTATTCACATCAGTCATTTTTTGTCTATCTTTGTACAATGAATTTTCGATATTGATGAGAAGCAAGCGTTATTTGTGTGGCTTCTTAGGGTGTAGAAGCGAATTGTAGGTTATGCTTTAACGTAGATTAGACTACAAATCCTCTACATATCCTTATGACAGGTCTGTGCATTAATCGCTTTAAATTACTTTCAAATTATAAAATGTTCACAAACAACATCACATACCTTTACCTTCAAATTACCAAAGGGACTAATTAATATTGATCCTTTTCAGTTTATTGAACATTTTTTTAAGGGAAGGATGAATACCTCGATAAATTGAAAGCTTTCCTTTCAACTTATCGGTACCCTGTACTTGTACTTATTTTTTTTTTTTAAATACAAGTATAATGTACTGGGTACTTTAAATCGTCAAGTAAAAGTACATTTTCAAGTCCTTTTTTTAAGTACATTGATGGTTACTTGCATTTTTTTAAAGTACGTTTTTAAAATCTCGGTAATTAAATTAGTAAGTAGCTTACACCAGCGTTCGATTATCAGTAATAATACAGTCGAAGCCCTCTAAGTCGAATTTTTACGAAATATCAAAATTGGTTCGAGTTAGAGGAATTTTTCGAAAAATTCGAGTTAGAGGGATAATATTTTTTGTTTAAAAGCCTTTATTTTGTTCAAAAGAGTATACATGTAAGGAAAAAACACAGGAAATCACTTGAAAAAGCTGTAATTCTGGATTGAGTCTTTAAAATTGGTGAATGAAGCATTTTAAAAAAAACACTCTATTTTAAAAAGGCAGTGTTGGACCTCATCCGGACTCTCAATGCATTTACTAAATGGACCTTGAAAACATCTCAGATACCTAATTGTTTTTATATTATTAAAAGAAAATTATTTGAGGACAACCAAGAGCACAATGAATAAGCAGCGCAGTTATTCATACAGAGTCGCTCGGTTTTGTGCACAAATAACCTATAGGCTATAGCTCATTTGTGGTTGTGTGCAGACGACGATTATATGGCCCTAGACGACAATTGTGTTCGCCCAACATGATTGTGCTTCGAGAACCGTTTCGAATAGTTTCCACTTTCTCATGTTCTTTGGATTCGATGTTTGCCGTGTAGGTTGCCATGCAAATCCTCATTCTTGCTTTGAACATTATCTTTCTTTCTTGCATAGGTAAACAATAATAAGGACAACCATGCGCTTTTTTCTCCGTTTTGCACTAAAAAATCAACATGAAATGAAAGGTGTTCGTCGTCCAGTGCCAAATTGAGAGAGAGTCAGAGCATACAATACAAGTTGCGTGCTTAATACAAGTTGCGGGAGGAACTTTTTTGTTAATTTTTTTGCAAAAAAAAAAATCGACTTAGAGGAATTGAAAATAGACCAAGCGTCAGAAAAATGTATTCGAGTTAGAGGGCTTTTCGGCTTGGAGGATGGATTTTGTATGGAAAATTGAAGGGAGTGCCAAAATATGACGAAAAAATTCGACTTAGAGGGCGTTCGACTTAGAGGTACGTTTATTTATAACGTGAAGTCGATAATAGAATAAGTAAAACTAGTTTGAAACAAATTAAGAAAAGTTAAATTCGCTTTCAATAGCACATGTTGTTCGAAGTGTTAATCCGAAAGAGCACTGCGTTTCGGGGCGTTGACGAGACCTGCAAGGAAAAAAACCCGTTCCACAGCCGAGAAAGAAGTCAAGGGTGTGTTATATTTTGGTGACATACTCTTTAATAAAGTATATTTGCTAAGCATGGTAATTTTATGTCTCACATTACCTATGTTGGACAAATTTTGCTTTGCAACATTTGACTTAAAAAACTTTGTCATTACTGGGATGGCACAAGCTCTAAAGAAACGCTTAAATGATTAGAATAACTTACACGTTTTTAGTTTTTTCGATTCAATACTTCTTCTTGGAGTATACATTCCATACCCGTATTGTGCCAAAATGTTCAGTATAGTTACTAATTAATTTGGTTATACTGTCCATAGTTTTATCGCGGTGCTCGTAAGCCTTAAGCCCGACAACAAGGACAGAGTACTGGATATTTACTTAGTCCTGCAGTACAGATTTACTTAAGTACTTTAAGGCCTTGCGCACAGTGAAGCGAGAAAGCGAGAAGCGATGCGAGAAGCGAGAAAGTGAGAAACGAGAAAGCGAGAAAACTGTTTCCATATAGTCCTTTGCAAGTGGCCGCAGTAAAGCGATTTTCAATGCGACAAGTGACAACTTCTCGCAAGCCTCTCGCAAGCTTCTCGCTTCCAAACTCTTCTGACCAGTCTTCAAGCGAGTCTGTGCGAGAAGTATTAATGGTTGTTGTTGTTGTTTCGTTTGATGATTTGATTTCAACTGTTTAGGAAAATGCATTAATTTTTGAAGAAACATCAAGACAGCATAGAAAAAAATTGTTAATTTATTTTAAGCTTCGTAGTTTTTATAATGGCGCCGTGGCTTAATCGTTAGTGCATCGGACTGTTAAGCGAGAGTACCTACGTTCGAATCCGGCTCGGGGATATAACACCACAAACATTTTTCACGGCTCCACCTCCAGCGAAAGACTGACAATCCACGTGGAGTACTTCTGTCATGGAAAGCTTTCGCAATTTGCCGTTCGGAACCGGCATTAAACAGTACGTCCCCTCCACATGTGTCAAAATATATCGCGCACAACACAGAGGAGGCGCGAAGAAGCTAGGCTCTGGCCCTGTGTAGCCCACACAGGTTGGTTACGCCGACTATTTTTTTATTTTATTTTAGTTTTTATAATCAAATGTTTTGAACGACATTCTTTTTCGCCATTCGTTCATTGAGAATATAAATGGCGAAATATGTCTTTTTTTTCCACATAAATTTCATGCACTTTTGTTCGTTTTCTATTTTCTAAACATTTTAAATATGAGCTCTTGCAACAGCAAAACAGCTTCCACTGTGCGCAGTATATCGCTTCTCGCATCGCATCTCGTATCGCTTCTCGAATCGCATTGCTTTTTCGCCTCACTGTGCGCGTGGCCAAACACTTCTGGCTGGTGGTTCTCTTGTCGTTTCGATCTTTGAACTTTGAAATAATATTCGCCATAAATTTCAAAACTACAGTTCATTTTCACAGCCTTCGTATTATCTGCGTTACCTTAATGATATTAGAATATCTTTTCGGGACAACATTTTAAAGAAGTCAAGTCTCCAATTTCATGAAAATACACAAACACGTTAAATGGGCACAAAAGACTTCGCTATTTCATCCACAAAATTGAATAAAACTTACAAAATTCTTAGCTTGTATAGTTTTCCTTTATTTATTTAACATTTTCGCATACTCCCTTTTCCCAGGGTCAGTAGCTGCAACAAAATATTCAAAAACAAAATTATTTTATTTATATATATAAAAAAAAATATCATAAGGCGTAAAGTATTTATTTTAAATCGTATGTATATCGTTGATTTTGAATAAATTCTTCAATGTACATTTGATAATAACAGCATTTTTCTTTTTTTGAAGTTTTCTTTGTTGTAAATTCCCTAAACATTCTCATTTGTTGGTCATTAGTTTTTTTTTTAAACTTTTATCTACTTCAGCATACAATTTTTAAATAAAGAAGAAAAAACAATAAAACAATACACGTATATATGTATGTATATATTTCGTAAGATTACCCATAACCATTTTTGCATTGTACATATGTATAAAGTAATAAATTATATAAAATTCTTTACTTCTCTTTCTTTCTTCTCCTTTTTACTATTTTCAAAACGGAAACAAAACGATTTAGGATTCGATTAAATCTCTATCAACAATAATTATTATTTATATAATAATATGCTTTATATACTTTTTTTTCTTACTTACACACTTAAAATAATATGTCTTTCAAAAATATATATTATATATAAGTACTCTGTCGGTGTATTAGTTACATTTTGGTTCCAATTTTTTCATTTTTTGTTTGTTTGTTTTTGTTTTAAAAACTTTTCTTTTCCAAGTAAATAGTTGCTACATGTCGTTTTTGTCTTTTTTTTTTCTTTGCTTTAATACACAGTTATTGTCCCGTTAGCGTATTCTTGAATTTATTTACTGTTAACTAAATTAAGGAACTCCTCACGAGTCTTTGGATCATCACGGAACACTCCCAACATGGTGGAGGTAACCGTTTTGCTGTTGATTTTTTGAACACCTCGCATGACCATGCACATGTGACTGAAAAAAGATGAGAGAAATATAATTTTAATCAAGAATTAAAAATATAAAAGAAAATAATCACAATTAACAAATGTAAAAATACAGTCTTGTGCAATATACAGGGCTGTGCAATATAATAAGAACACAATAAATCCTTTTCCTTACATCCCTATTTTTCTTTTTTTGTGTGCAAAGAATATTATATATTGTTACTGAACGGACGATGCTACTCTACATTCCGCAGACTTTCCGAATAGATTAAATCTGAGGTTATTCTTTGCAGTTTGTTTTTGATCTTTAGATACATTGAACAATTTTAACAAATCTAAGAAAATATTGTTTGTTTCCCAAATACATTTTGGGATGAAAATTGATCCAGCTTGGCCAATTCTACAAGAAAGTTCAGCATTGTTTCCATCCTATTTTCAAAAAATGCAATCTTTAGGTCAGTTTTATTTTAAAGTTTTCTTTTCCTTACATAACAATCCAGAATAATGCAAGGATTTTCTAAATACAGTCGAAGTCCTCTAAGTCGAATTTTCACGGGATATCAAAATTAGTTCGAGTTAGAGGGATTTTTCGAAAAATTCGAGTTAGAGGAATTAATATTTTTTTTTGCTCAAAAGCCTTTATTTTATTCAAAAGAGTATACATAAAAGGAAAAAAACACAGGAAATTACTTAAAAAAAGGTTGCAATTTTGGATTGAGTCTTTAAAATTGGAGAATGAAGACTTTTATTAAAGGACTTTATTTTAAAGAGGCAGTGTTGGACCTCATCCGGACTAAATGAAGCCATTCATTCACTAAATGAAGCTTGAAAACATCTCAGATATCTGACTGTTTTTATATTAAAAGCAAATTGTTTGAGGCCAACCAAAAACACAATGAACAAGCAGCGCAGTTATTCATACAGAGTCGCGCGGTTTTGTGCACAAATAGGCTATAGGCTATAGCTCATTTGTGGTTGTGTGTAGACGACGATAGACCCTAGACGACAATTGTGTTCGCCCAACATGATTGTGCTTCGAGAAGCGTTTGAAATAGTTTCCACTTTCTCATGTTCTTTGGATTCGATGTTTGCCGTGTAGGTTGCCATGCAAATCCTCATTCTTGTTTTGAACATTATCTTTCTTTCTTGCATATGTAAACAATAATAAGGACAACCATGCGCTTTTTTCTCCGACGCGTTTGCACTAAAAAATCAACATGAAAGGAAAGGTGCTCGTCGTCCAGTGCAAAATTGAGAGAGATTCAGAGCATACAATACAAGTTGCGTACTTAATACAAGTTGCGAGAGGAAATTTTTTGTTAATTTTTTTGCAAAAAAAAATCGACTTAGAGGAATTGAAAATAGACCAAGAGTCGAAAAAATGTATTCGAGTTAGAGGGCTTTTCGACTTAGAGAGTTCGACATAGAGGGCTTCGACTGTACAAGGACTTTTAATATTTTTGTGAAGACGTCGCAAGTTGTTGGGGGACAATATACAAAAACCATCCCTTCGTTGACATTGTAATTTCTATATTTTCAATGAACCCCTTTTCCTTTCCTCTTTCTATATAGCATCAAATAAAAACCTAATGGCAGAGCAATTTAAACAGTACTTGCACTTGCGTAGCTCAATGCAGTCTGTGACTTATTTCAAAAGCCTTCCAGCTAAGGCGCGGGATAATGTTCACTTGAAAAAAGATTTATATATGTATATCTTTTAGCGGCTACGTAAATTTTAGAATATTTCCTAGCTCCATTATACGGTCTTAGACCTTTAAGAATTGAAAGTGTAACCATAATCTGCTCAGATGGATTAGGTGGTCACCAAAGTCACCGAGTTCAGGAAGGCGAACGCCATATTTTGAAGATTTTAAACTCTCAAACAAAACTTTTTGAGAATAATTTTTAGAATAAGCAGTAGCTGCTGTATATAGAACATTTCTTTTTCTTAAAATTATAATAAAAATACTTACACTCCCTCAACGACAACAGCAACACCAGCTGGTTGCACGGCTTGAGTAACAGCAACAGCAATTTGTTTTGTTAGTCTCTCTTGGACTTGTAGACGTCTTGAAAATATTTCCACAATTCTACAAGAAGATGAATTAGTTTATATTTTTTAAACTTTTCTTTTAATATCCTTACCTTGCCAGTTTACTGAGTCCAAGAATTTTATTGCACGGCAAGTAACCGATGGATACTTTTCCATAAAATGGCACCAAATGATGTTCGCACATGGAGAACATTTCAATGTCCTTAACTACGACCATCTCATCGTGATCCTCATCGAAGATAGCTCCATTGAGAATATCTGGAAAAAAGTGGGAAGGATTTAAATTTAACCAATAGAAAATTAATGTAGTTTGTGAATGTGGTCAAACAAGAGGGTTATACAAATGTTCTTAATCTTTCGAGTATTCCAAACCGGATACAAATAATGTGCGAGAAAGCTTTAAAGAAGATTAATTAACGTCTGTATTT
Organism: Syritta pipiens; assembly: GCA_905187475.1. Taxonomy (NCBI): domain Eukaryota; kingdom Metazoa; phylum Arthropoda; class Insecta; order Diptera; family Syrphidae; genus Syritta; species Syritta pipiens. Next base: position 72,326,984 of record LR994571.1, read on the forward strand.
GGGCACGTTGATCATTAGTTTTTGCAAAGACATTAATTCTGGATTAAAATGTGATTGCTGTTTTTCGAACCCCGAAATTATGAAGATTATTTCTTGGTCACAAGCAATAACCGTTTAAGTAATTCTTTATCATTTCAAAGAGAAAGTTTGAACGAGCTTCCTGGACACTCTCGTGAAAATCAGGAATCAGCGGAAATTGAATTGCATGAACAAATGATTAATTTCATTTCAAATTCGTCTAATATAATATAGCCCTGTTAGATTCAAAAATATAAAACCAAACAATCCCAGTTTTCTCTCAACTCGACTTAGGCGATTATGGTTTTAAACGACAGATTTTATTCACTTTACTCTTGATTTGTTATTTTAAGATTCCCTAACCAACGCGAAGTTTTTTTTAAGGGGTTGAATACAATCATTTAAAATCAAACAGAAACAAAAGTCGGTGAAGTTTTCTTTTTTCGGGCTAGATTTTTTTTGTTGGAATTTTCAAGACTTTTTATAAAATTAAATTCTAAACCAAAAAAAGCGTGCAAAATCAATTGGATATTATTCGTATTTAGTGAATAAATGAATCAATTAGCATTTATTTACATTTTATTGCTTATTTGTCGTTTATTGTAAAATTAGAAATAAACGATTCACATGATGTCATAAATTGGGTCAAGTGGTGGGGCAGATTCGAAATTTTCGACTCTAGACTATTGCATTTTGGTTCATTTTAAAGAAACTAGTCTTTTGACTACGGTCAATTGACAGAAAATCATTTAAACAAAAGGACTTGTTTTCATGTTAAATAGGTAGGAACGACTAGACTGTATGATTGGTCAGTTGATTTGAAATGCAAATGTGTCAATATTATTAAGTGAATTCAGTACAGAAGGACTTTTCAGTAGTCTAAACTAAAAGATTAAAAACTAGGACTCCAGATTTTACACGTGTATTTACTTATGCATATACACATGACAGGTGTTGTCGTTTTACACGGCATCTTAGACCCGGGTACACGTGTGGTTCATTTAAACACGAATTTGTGTATTTAAGTATATTGCGTAAGTACTGTGCAACAGCCTATTTACATCTTCTGCAATGGCTACAAAGGTCGAAATTTCAAAACAGGACTGGAATTTCGAAGAACTCGTAAACGTGCTTGAATCGATGCCTCACAGAAATTGTGAGCTGTGAAGATTCATCGGTGTGCATGCATAAGTTGGTAGAGAAGCATATGCTAGCTTCCGAAAATTACTCCGATATGGCCGTGAATTAAAAGAACATCTACAGGAGATTTACAGCAACGATTTCATCTAAATTTGTAATGTTTTGTACTGTCTACACATATTTTACTAAATACAAGTGAAAATATAAAAACACGTAAAACTATAAGTACACGTGTACTACGCCTACACGTATACACGTGAAATAGGGGGCCCTACTAAAAACATACTAAAAAAGTGTAGTTAGAAGACTTAATGACTGCATTATGTGACTAAAAATTACGACGACCTACACGTAACTAAAAACACTAGCATAAAGTCTAAATTCATTTATCTCACAGAGAATTGACTAGTTAGTTAACTTATTAATCAGAATATACAATGACTAGTGATCGTAGTTTTAAGTTAAAGTAAGATTAAGTAGAGTAAGTCAATGAATTAACAGTAGTCTTCAAATAACTGCCATTTTCCCAATTATAGGCATAGGGAACTGTTGGCTTTCAAAAGATCAACATACAAAGGTCTCGATTAAGGCCATAAACTACAGCTAAGAATTTGTTTACCATCTACTCATTTTAGACTTTTTACCAGTTCCCCCCGTTACGTGGAACACGCGGTCAAGATGATGATAACGATGATAATTCATTTGAAATTGTGAATTTTGTCAATATTGAACCATAACGTGAAATAAGAATGATCGCCACAAATATTTAAGTACCAAAAAAAATTTTTAAGCAACAAACTTACCTTCCAACGACTGATCATAGCCCTTTGTGAAGAAGAGCATCGCCTTGGCAGCACGTTCTGGGGTTTTGATAAGCCCCTGTCGATCGGGATTCTCTCCAAGTCCCCCGAGAAGAAGACGGTATGACCGTGCCATATCAGGTAACAGAGCCTCACGTGTCGGTGGCTTATGATCGAACTCAAGATCGTGATGGAATGTGCACTTTTCATGTCCTGAAAATAAAAACAAAAAATACATAAGCAATGTGAAAATCTTTATTAATGCTGAGATAAACGAGGTGCTTCTCGCGAAATAAAAAGGTGCTTTATTTTCGATAATGTAAGTGAGACATCATAAACAACATGCAGACAATCGCTGCGATGATTCCATCCTCATCCGAAATTTTGTTTAAAAGCCAATAAATTCTTGTAGTAGGGAAACAAATTTTTTTTGGAAGCCTAAAGGAGTTTTGCCCCCCCCCCAAAAATCTAGCAATACTGGTTGTAATTAGCCGCAGCAATTCTATGAATACATTTTCGTGTATTTTAAGCTTCACATTTTATTTCACTTTATATTATTGCACTTACTTACTGCAGCACAGGTTGTAAGAAAATACAATAACCATCAATTCTCAAAAGAATAAACACAATTTTCGGAAAAATTTTGTCAAATTTCATGCGGATGGAAGCGATTTTTCATCAAAGCTACTTGACAAAAAATGGCGTCATTTTTCTTGTCTAGTAATATTGTGCTTGTGTAGCGCGCTTATGACTTAAAATTCGTTCAGAGATCGTTAACAACGTTTGCTAAATTTCGTGACTGGCACAAGAAATTTTTGGCAACCACGCCTGTAAAAAGTTTAATTAATTTCCTATATTTCGTAGTTGAATGTTGGCGACCGCCCAAGCCACGCACGTTTGTTGGTAAATAATTGTCGATGCACAATAATCCCTTCATTATCATTACTCTGATTGCAATCAAATCAGCTGCTGATCATTTGGAAGTTGTTTTTAATGATCGTGGGGTGGATTTAATTATTTTAACTACGAAAGGGTAGAGGTCTCAAAGATCTAACCCCGTTAGCAAAACAAACAAAAAAAATTGATAAACATCAAATACGGAATCTCGTTTCTCACTTTGATGTGAGTACGTTGTTTTATTGAGATCGGCATTTGAATGTTGTGTAATAATTTTGTAAACACGCGACATATGGATTTGATCTGATTGGAGATGAATAGATTTTTGGCAAATGTGGAGGTGGCGCTTATATTATATTTTGGTCTTTGAACAAAAATGGAAGAAGCCATGAAGAAGAGTCTCAATCATTTGAATAAGACTTTTGCAATGTATTAAATGGAGTGACCATATTCGATGTTGGAGTGAAACCAAAAAAAGTGGAAAAAGTCACGTAAGCAGCTTGGGTTCAGACCCATTTTGCCAAAAAATGTGTACTCAGTAAAAAAAAGGAGATCAATGAAAATAAAAGAAAGCAAATGATGGCATGGTGTTGCATCATATGTTTAGGTTCACTTTACAAATGATCGTCGCAACTTCGAAGCGATCGCCGTTTAAAACTTTAATGTTCAGCAGGGTAAAGAATTTTTCGAAGACAAAAGAGAGACATATAATATTAATTCCTATGACTAATTTTTAATGAACGTGTTTAAAAACATCTCAGATAATCGCTAAAAATGTGACTGCCCCGATTTTCATTTAAGTATACGCAGTTTTTGCCAGATGGCTTCGTGTTAAAGTTAGAATATGTTTTCATTTCGATGTATTAAGTTTGAATTTATCCTGAGCGTAGGTTTACTTATTTAAATAAAGTCTACAAAAAGTGGAGAAAGAAATAGTTACAGTGTTTTCTCTACAACCTCACTTGAAGCTTGAAGCTCATCACTTTATAATTTGCAAACAAATGCACAGGAAACCACACGTGAAATAAAAAAGAAATTATAATAAAGGACAATAGAAGGAAAGTGAATTTTTTTTTTTAAATACAGTCAGCCATAATAATGTCAACATGCATAATCACGAACCTATTTTCGCATTCTCCAAACAAAGTCGAAAAACAGACTACAAGTTTCTTCTGATCTTTTGCAAAACGAGTTAGTGGAAGTTAAATTCGAAGATTGATAACCTGAAAGTTTACTTTCGTCAGCAATGCACGTGATGAGATATCCCAATGTTTTGTGTTCTATGGAGCAAAGGTTGGTGAATTCTTTTTTAAGAAAAGGTGAAGACAATTAAATATTGATGTTAATTTAATAATTTCAGAGGACACAGGCTTTGAGTGCTATCATCATCATCATTTTCGGTCACATGTTCCACCAAATGGGTCGTGGGGCTTTGAGTGCTATATCTTTTTTAATTAATATAATATTTGAGTAGCGATGCACAGCTCATTGAAGGTCAGAGCCCAGATTTTCGTCATCATCATCATCTTCTGGCCGCATGTTCCGCTCCTCCTTCGCCGACTCCTACTCATCAGGAAATATGCCGAAGCGTAACCAAGCGTGTTTTTGAACTTGGTCCAACCATCTTATTCTGGATCTGCTGAGCGGTCACGTTCCTGACGGTCAGAGCCTAGATTTTCGAGTGTGATATAATTTGGACACATGTGGAAGGGACTTACTGTTTATTGCCGGTATCAAACGGCCAATTACGAAAGCTTTTCATTTTAGAACAAGTGAGTGTGTGTGTATATGGTGTTTTTCCCTGGATTTGTTTTGAGCCCGGATACGCTTGCTTGACGCACAGTCCGATGCATTAATTATCCAACTACAGCACCCATCTTTTTTAATTAAAATGTATCTATAAGCCCGATAACTTCAATAGCTCTAAAATGCAGGTATGAAACAATTTGATCATTGTAAAAGCTTGTGAAAAAAATAAGTTTAAGGACCAACCTCGAGTCCACTAGAGAAATCAAAAAAGGTCAACAAAACAAATTTTTAAGACTCTGGTCCAACCTTCAACGTATGAATCCTTTATTTCAATAGTAAGCTTGCCAAAGGTAGTAAATGAAAGAATTGACATCAATTTGTCGACCAAATCGACATCAAATGTATTTTTATTTTTAGTCACTACCGGATCGAATTAAGTCCACGCATTTGGCAACAATAATAAATATCTACTGTGGACATTTTTATATTCTTTTTTACAAACGCTGAGCCTGTTGTACTATAAATTGCTGCCTATGTAATGATCGATTTGGGATTATCAGATTATTCAGCTCTTTTTCCGGATTATTAGAAAGGCCTACACGGAAGTATCAGAGAGGTTATCCTAGCACTTCTTAGAGTTTGAACGAATATGGATGAGGCTTACATGGCAGTGTTGACCAACAAAGTCCAAAGCCTAGGCTACAATTGGGAGGAATATGGATGAGCTAATGGATGAGAAATAAGGAATTTACTTCATAGGAGCTGTCTAAGACAGCAAGCTGATGATTCTGGAGTCAAGTTCAATGCTTGCACCCCAGGAACTCACATCAAAGTTAAGTTCATGCAACATTTATCAAAAAATCCGGATCGAACAATATTTGACGACTACTTATCATCATTTAAGACACCTGTAATGGAACCTGCTCATTGTACATGACAAAATCGTTTTTTTCACTCACTGATGCATCTTTAAATTAAAGCGATTAAGCAGATGCAGTCACAACATACTCAGTTAATCATGAAAACTTGCAAGAATTTAAAAGAATTGCGCTCCTGCAAATGTCATCCCGCCGTTTAATTGATTGAACACAAGTCCAGCAACACCGCAACAGAGAGAAAACTAAAGAAATCCCCCACAGAACAGGAAAAAGAAGCCAAGCCACTTGATGCATGACTTGCAATGAGAATAAAGCGCCATTTGAAAGCGACAAAAGAAGCAAAAAGCATAAAGTTTCACTGCGGAGCTGCCACCTCCACAAGAAGGACTTTTCATCCCACACAAATGAGACCCACCCCATCAGGCCAACGAAAGGCAAAAAAAGGGTGAGTTGAGGAATAATCACATTAATCAAAGGAATCCCATCTTCCACACTGGACCCCACTCTAAAGTGGTTTGAAGCTTATCACATTGGAGTGCCCCCATTCAGACGCTTCTCTTAAACTGATTTGTCATCCCCAGTTGCGATGCCGATGCCGATGGCTCGTCTCTAATGGAAATCTCAGAATAATCTCCTTCAAAGAACGAAAAAAAAAGAAAAAGAAACTTCGTTCATTGATACGACGACATTTAAATTTAAAGCAATGAAAGAAGTAAAAGCCCCAACAACTCGTTTAATTAATTGTTATGACCGATCGTATAAATTCTGTGGTTTATTTTCGTTTTTTTTTTTTGCTCAGCCGTGTGGGGTGTTTGTCAACGCCTCGACTTTAAAGACTCTCTCAATTCACCGAGATTTTAATGGCTTCCGAGCAAAAGGTTATCTTCAACCTCACGGAATGTGTGTAGACCCGATGCTATTGATTTTTTTGTACTGATTAACTCTCTCGGGTCTTTGCCGAATTTCGAGTGTACACTCATTTTGTGGAGTAATGACAGAAAGTGATAAAAAAAAACAAAAATAACACAACAGAAATGTTTAAAGCCACAAAAACACGGAACAAGTACAACAGGTTATTCGTACAACATTTTTTTCTCCATTTTTACGTTCTCGCCTCAAGTGAAGTTCGAAAAGTAGCACTGGGTCGAACACCACCCACAGAAGAAAAAAATTCAAATCAATTCAATTCGATTTCCTTGCACACTTGAGCTTTTGCTCCGTACCTGGGGTGGTTGAGGTCCTTGGGGTCTTTGGGGTTTTCGGTGTCATGAGGGTGGATTCACTTTCGCTGGTCGGCCTGTTGATGCCGTTCATCTTGAGCATCAATTTTGGCCGATCTCTCTTAAGTGCTCCACTTGCGTTTGCATTGCTTGGCTTATCCTCTGTCTCTTCTTTTTCCTCCTCTTCGTAGTCCTCCGGGACCACGACGTTACCGTGTGATGTCCTGCGAGCGTTCTCGATCCCACTTAACCCCGTCGAGCTGGCCGTCGAACAGACGCTGTTGTTTCGCCCTCGTGATATGCTGTGCGCCTGGGGGAAGTTCGTGTCATCGATAGCCTCGTTCAACTCACTCGCGCTCAGCTCGGACAGTTGGCGATTCATTCTGTGCTCCATTTTTAAAATTTAAATAAAAATCCTTCTCTCGATTTCTGATCCACAAAAACACAAAAAACTAAAAACCAACCACTGAAACACTCTCGACTTTCGACAAGACTAACGACCTTAGCGTCACGAATCTGGTGTGGTAACTGGCGAATCTTGAGAATCAGATGGAATATGCTGTTGAATTTGTAGCTTGAGCGCGGAGCTTTTTTGAAAGACATTTGAGAAAAACAAAAAAAAAAACTACCAAAACAAAACAAAAAGCAAAAAAGCTCTTCGATGGTCGGTCGTCGTAGAACGTGTTTGAGAGGCCTTCAAAACTGGAGCTTGGGGGTAGGCACTTTTTCTGTGTGTGTGCTTTTGTGTATCTGAATGAAAATTGTATCTATTGGATGCGGTGGTTTGGGAGGTGTTTGCAGCGAGTCATGCAAAAGCTTTGCGCAATGTGTGTGTGTTTGGTTTTTTTACTTTTTCTCTTTTGCAGAAATTAGCTCAGATTTGAGATTTTCATGTGCGTATTTTGCTGCTCCGAGTTACGAATTCGGAATTTCCATGGGCAATTACAACTTCGACAGGGTGAACGGTGAATAACACCCCAATTCTTGTGTAAGCTGCTTTTTGGATTTTTTTTTATTCTTTTCGTTGATTTGCTTTTAAAGTCCACAGGTGGGGCGAAGTGAATGCAGGTGAATTGAATTGGAATTCTTTGAATTTTTTTTTGTGCTGATGACGATTGAAGGTTTTTGGCGTGTTCGGTTTTTTTTTTGCATGTTCTTTTCATCCTTTTGAGTGCGGTTGGTTGTGGGTCGAAGGGAGGACGGCAACTGTTGCTCAGGGTTAAGCTGTGGCGATAAACATTTACTTGTGGATTTGTGGATTTCATTCACTGTACGGCAATTCTTTTGGCTTTTCATTTGAGTATCATTAAATTTGTTGAGATTATGTTGACTTGGAGAAGTGTGTTCGCTCATCTGATTTTTTCGAAATCTCTTTGGGACGTTAACACTCTAGCTTAGTTTCTTTAAAGAGGGTTATGTTCGTCGTGGACTATATTCTCTTATGGAAGTAGCTTCAAGAAACCCTTTGAAAAATTCAGAGGGTCTTCTAAAACTAAGAGGCATTCCCATGGATTGAGAGGCATCTCCATATATAAAAGGAGGCTTCAACAAGTGTGTTTTCCATAGTCGGTACTAGTGGAGAGGTTTCACTCACTTGTGCAAGAGTTACCTCGAGGCTTCAAACTTATGCGCTAGTGATTGTGTTGCTATGTTATCCTAAGAATCCTTCAGCTGTTGTTCGCTGAAATGCTGAAATTTTTTAAAACCGTCATTCAGTTTTACTTTATGGCACGCACTCTATTACAATGACTAACTGTTCAGTGCAGACATTCTCAATCCCGCAAATGAAAAAAAAAAAAAAAAAAATTTGTAAAAACGCAAACGAAACTCTTATCTGAACAGTGTAAATTCTTAGTAGTCTTCGTATAAAAATTAAAAGACCTTGTCATTTCTTTGAGGCATGAGACATATAATATGTAAGACTGCATTGTTTGAGATCTAGTTAGTCATTTCTACTATTTTCAAAACATGTTAGCTGATCATCAATTCACTTTTTAAGAGTTTTTTTTGTTTCCTTCTCTGATGTATTTCTATAAAAAATCACCTGCTAGGAACCCAATAAAAGAATTATTCTTACGCAGGCTCTTGATGTTTTGAATTTCTGCAATACTCCTTCGATACTCCTTCGACTTAATTCTAAAGTCAAGGATATATTTTAAACCAGTTAAGTTTTTTTTTTATGTTGTGAAAATGCATTTAAGACAATTTATAAACCGAATAAACCCAAACAGACATCACACAGACACAAGGTCATGACCAAAAAAAGAAAAATGTCGTCAATAAAAACCTGATCTACTAAATTATGTAAATGACTACGAAATGACGTAGGTCATGGTCATTTTCCAGTCAACCACGTCATAAGCAAAAAAGTTTCTTTATTGAAATCTCAAGGCAACTAAAAAAAACGTGACTTGAATAGACACCCACTTCAAATCAAATGTTTTCAACAAGTCCTCTCCATTGACGGGGACTACCCATAAGAAAGGACGACCAAGACAAAGTTTCACTCTAAAACTTTTCTAACTGATTCAATTTAATGACAGAAACTTGTTGTGACTTTTTTGGCATGAGCATTGTGTCAAGTTCATTACTTCCTGACCTCAGATTCATTAAGTTAATGCTTCCACACTTTTACAGAACACATTTGTTGTTGATGGTGGCTGGCAAATTAAAGCATTTTAATTGAAGTAATGAAAGAGCAGCGGATATCCTTTTTTTTGGGAGGTTTAAGGGGCGTGTTGGTTGTGTGTGGGTGGTGAACATGTGTGGCTGCTAACTTTATCAAAGGATAGAGGGAGGACGTTCTGAAAGTTTGGTGTAGAGAACAGTCATGGATTTAATTGCAATACTCAACTTAATAATCGGGGTGAGTGAATGTGCAACGCTTTAAAGAGTAATTTTCGCCAATTATTGTTCGAAATTGAAAGCGTTGAAGTCTGCAACAGCTTTTTGAAAAATATCAAGGAATGGTCTCTAATGGAGTGGTGTACAAAAGTTCCTTCTGTTGAATGGTTTTGGGTTATTGTGGTCCTGACCTCGATACAAGATTGACTGATTGATGACAATTGACTTTAAAAATTAACCCAGAAACTCCTGATTTTGTTACCATTGGTCAGCAATGCTGAAAACCTTTATAACAAAAATACCTCTTGCTGTATTCAATGTTTTTGTGTTTCTGAATGATGTAGGTTTTTTTCGATTTACAGAGGTTTTTTTAAGGGGCTGTGAGAATGCTTCTATATACAGAGGATTTTGAATTATAGAGGTTCGAATTATAGACAGTTTACTGTTCTTGAAAATAAATTCTCCAAGGAATAGATAAAAATTAAATAAAAATTAATTTTATTTTTACGTTTAGATTTACGTTTTTTTCATAAATTCTTAATTATCGAGCATAAATTTGGTAGTTTGTAGTTAGAAAAATTTTCCATTTAGTCCATTTCAAAGGAAAATACATGAACGCCGAAAAATGTGAACTACCCCAAAATGCAAACTACCCGAAAATGTAAACTACCCCAAAACGTAAACACTGTGTTTTTTTTATATTGATTGCTCTAAAATGTGAACAAATCTAAGTGTGAACAGACATCTTTTCAACATTTTTACATACAAAGGCCTTCAATTAACTTTCGAGACTTCGTGCATTCCATAATATTAACGTATTGTTAAGTAGTATGTGAAGGATCCTATGAATTTGATCAGTCCTAAAACCATGAACATGAGTGGGAGAGAAACGATGATGATGCCTATGTCAACGCGTTCAGCATAACCAAAGCGTTAAAATGTTAAACATTTTTATTTGAGGTGGTGTGCAGATGAACGTGTTGTGCACTCTTGATTTCAATTAGTACACGTTCTCCAATGTTCACTGTATAAAGAAAGTCTACTTCTATCCCAAATCTTGGTAGTACAAAACTAGGATTCCGCGTTGTGGTATTACAATGGGCCTAATCTAGCCTAAGTATGGCGGTGGGTCTTAGCTTTCCCAGCAAGCCACTCCTTACTTAAGAGCTTGCAGATTCCTTTCAAACAAATAAAAAAAAACTTGTTGGACAGTTCATCACTCGTCTTTGAAGTCAACCCAACGAATTCGAAACAAATCAAAAAGGCTTGCTTATTAAAGTTAAAGTCTGCAAAACACCTACACCAGAGTGTTGCCTTGCGTCGTTAATTGGGACCAGAAATGCACGACACAAATCAAAATACGAAAATCAAATTAACGATTCCCATGTATTTTTATTCCATAATTCCCATGACTTATAATTTTGTGAACTACTGACGCATCTGAAATAAAACCGAAACCAGCTAAACGACGCAATTTCGAAATGATACAAGTCCGAACGACGGTTTGGTGTATTTGAAAAACAGTAGAACAGCCTAGTTGCTCCAGTTTTGCAACTTCTGCAGTTAACGATTCACTATCAGAACTCTGTCAAACAACTTCGCGGAGAGTTCAAAAAACTTCGGGCCATGGAAAAACCAAAAAAAAAAAAAGCGTAAACGTCGATGTTGAGAAATATTTTTGCATTCGTTACCAAATTGTGTCACTGCATAATTGCATCGATGGTCGTGCATTAAGAACTGGTCAAAACCAGCATCAAAGAAACATACACAGCTCCCCTCTCAAAACACCGAATAAGCTCATGTACACACGCGTCAGACGCGCGCAAAAAAAATTCCCCACTCCTTCGGAGAATCCCCCGTGAATTCAAAACTCGTCACATTCTTCACACGACGTCACACCCCAAAGCGATCTTCTTTCCGTGAAAACTGCTCGCTAATTGACAATCCAACCAGATTCGTCATCAAAAACAAAACCAAAAAAAGAACACACCTCTGCGCCATTTTCCGTGAAGCGTCTGCAAGGTGACAGGTGACGCGTGTGTAAACCACCGCCGGCTACACCGCCACCGACACCGAACACTGATTTAGTTTAATTAACACACGATGAGTTGTTGATTAAGTTCATACATTCGTTTAATTTCCCATTTGCGGAGATGTAGAAAGTGTGACATTGAGACAGATCTACTCCCCGTCGTCGTTTGTCACACCGCTAAAGAACCGTGAGTTTTTAAGGCAGCCCTCGCTACTCCGGACTTCCTTTGTGCGGCAGTGTATCTTAAATTATGCAGCTATCTCCGAATTATGCATGGCGTTGAGAACGTGGGTTTCTGTACTCGTATCTACACACAGGTGTTATGTCAAAGCTGTCAACAGCACTAATTGACTGAGATGTTGAGATCTGGAAGCCGTTTTGTGTGAACTGCGGACGGATTTTTGACGAATGATCCTACTCCGGATATTGGACATGTTTTGACGAATCGGGTGACTGTGATTAAGTTCCTGGTTTTGGTCTCAAATGAGGTCACGTCTTCTGATTTCCTTTAAAACGCGACGATTCTATTTATAATGACTAGTATTTTGTATGTTAATTTTGTTTGTTTATCAGATGTGAAAGGTTGATTTTGATGTGAACAGCGGCTGGGGAAGGAGCTGTGCAGCTGTGCGGATAAATGCTGCAACGATGAACTACTAACTACTTCAAACTTCAACCTTTGGCAGAAGTAGTGATCGATGTGAAAGAGTGCGGTGCGGCGTGCACTGAGCAAAAGTTTTTGATGGAGTTTTTGTTTTTCTATATCTATTTATAGAAATTTTATTAGCAGTCTTTTCGAAGGAATTTTATTGCTCCCATACCAACGAAAAAAATATATTAAGCAGAAAAGTGAACTGAGATTGGTTGTCAAATGATTTGGAAAAACTGGTGTCATAAAAAACTTCTTATCGGCTTGGAATCAAAAATGACTTAAGAAGTTTTATCGTTCACCAATCCAAAAGTTTCCATCAGGAGAATGAAATTGGCAGTTGAAAAGAAGATGCAATCGATAAGTATACTTAAAAGTTGTTAAGCCAATCGATGTCTACATGTCTATGGGCTTTACTTTCATAATTTAATGTTTAACTTTGCTACACTTTTTCCTTTTTAAGTTTTTTTTTTGTTTTCTTTTTGTTTTCTTCTGATGTTGTTTTCTATTTTAGTTTTTTTCCTTTATTTGTACAAATGTGTATATAATAATTCAGTAGAAATTTTAATGTTGTGTTTAATGTCTCTCACTCCGTCTCGTGATTTGTGCTGTAACATCATTTTGAAGCGAAATAAGCTAAAGGAGATTTTTTGTTAAACTTACAATTAGATTAAAAAAATTTAAGAATGAATTTTACTTTCATTAAGTAAACTTTGGAACTGCAATATTTCGTTATTAGCATTGGTAATTCACCTCTTTTTTAGTAGAAGCAGTATAGTTCGAAACAATGCTTTGCAGAGAAGTCAAAGGTCTTTTGTATTTCCCATCGGCCATAAATACAAAGCGCTAATAAAATTAGAGGTGCTGCTTGCAGTCGGAAGTCTTCAGTCTTTGAGGGGTACTGCTGATTGTTCTGTACAGCATCCTTTTAGTAACCCCCTTTTACTGCAACCGATATTAAAATAATAGTGTCTCATAAATCTCAGAAAGAACAAAAGGTTCTTGTCATGTGAATTCTGAATCTTGTGAATTCTTGAGTTTAGAACTGAGGCAAATGATAGTCTTAATTTCATCTCATCCTCAAAACAAAATACGCTGTCCCTTGTGCGTGGATTTTATGGGACTTTAGTAAGTTTTCATTGACATTTATCTAATTTCCATTCATATAAGTAAATAATACTGTTGTGGAAAGAAAATTGAAAAAGCATTTTTGATAAAATCAACACGAACTTTTACAAACATTGTTTTTTTCTTGTTTCTTGGTGGAGAGAAATCACAATTAATTCCGAAATCTGCCACTTTGATGTTGAAATGGTTATTGTTGCCATGGAATACTATCATCCAAAACAAGCAATGGATCCATATTTTTGCTTCCAAAAACTGACTCATTTGTTTCCAAAATATGCGGTTGAAGTTCACTAGCGGAAAAACAAAATGCAAATGACTTATTTGGGAAATACACTACATTTGCTCATTGCAATAACAGCCCTCAAAATCATTTTTTTATTCCTTTCAATTTTGAGTTTGTTCAATGAGAGAGACAGTTACAGTAACCGTAACAAAAGTAAGCTTGTGCTTACAGTAAAATGAGAACAGATTTGTGTGGAGAGTGCCAAACGCTGAACTTCAAAGTAAAAATTGAAGCCTACAGTAAAACACGGTCATGAGCATATTATGGTATTGGGCTGCGTAGCTTTTAAAGGGAGTTGGGAGCCTGATTTTTATGGATGGAATTACGACGGGTTTTGAGATTCCTGATATTTTGCGATTTTTGGGTCAGACCCAAAACGTCACCAATTTGGAGATGCAGGGGATGTTTTCCTTGAAACAGGACCAGAGGATCATTAGGAATGGGAAAAGGTTTTGCAAGGTTAACGAATGAATGGATATTGTATATTGCCCTCTAGCAACTTGAGCCGTGTCCTCAATCACCAGGCGTATGTATTGTGCGGCGTAACAGCCCGTTGAGAGCCAGAGCCTAGCTTTTTCGCGCCTCCACTGTGTTGTGCGGCGTTATAATTTTGTCACATGTGGAGGGGACCTACTGTTTAATGCCGGTTCCGAACGGCGAATTGCGAAAGCTTTTCATGACAGAAGTACTCCAGGAAGGTTGTCAGTCGTTCGCTGGAGGTGGGGCCGTGAAAAATGTTTGTGGTGTTTTTTTTTTTTTTTTTTTTTCCCGAGCTGGATTCGAACCCGGGTACTCTCGCTCAACAGTCCGACGCACTAACCGATCGAGCCAACGGCGCCCACCAATCACCAGGCGTAGGACTTATAAAAATTATTCACATTATTTTGGATTGTGAAGTAAAGAAAAGAAAGCTCTGAAACGAAATTGATTTAAAGACTACATTTTTTTGAAGAATAGCTGCAGATAAGTCCCGAAATGTTTAGCAATCTTATCGACTCGAAGCCGAACAGATTACAAATCAATACAGAAATACAAATATACTTCACACAAAATATCATGGAGTTGTCACCTATTTGTTTCCATTATATTTCGTTCACAACCTAAAGTGTGAAAACATTTTTTTGAGTCTATTTTCGTTGTTTTTTCTTAAAAACTAGAGTATTTTTAGACAATTTCAACCATTTTGGTATCCTCAGACGAGTATTTCGAGCATATAAGATATCGCTGCCTAACCGTCAAATTATCGTAAGAAACATTTTAAGTAAAAATTAGTCAATGGTGCAGTTCGATAGTTTTTTCTTTCTGCATCATTGCTGTTTTTTAAATAAAGTATTCCAGTTAAAAATATTAGAGAAAACAGAATTTTTCGTTAGCGACATTTACATTGTTTCAGCTCAGACGATCTTTTGTCGCTTACGATAATTTAGCGCTTAGGGCGCGATATATTTACAGATTACAATGAAATCATGCAAAAACTGTGTGTTTTTTTTTATTCACTGCACATATTGTTGATACTTTACACAATTAGGCAAATTACAAAAAAGTATTTGACTCCGAAAAATCCTTTTTAAAAGCATTTTCACAACTATGTACCTCCCCCTTAGCAATTTGCGTATCATCACAAAAAATTATTTAAAACGGCTTCCGTTTTTCCCACGTCCCACTCACTCGTTTACCCGATTTCGTCTCTTCAGTTTCCGCAAAAAAAAAAAGTTACAACTGATTCCTCTGTCACTGCTATCACCCTAACTCGATCAAATCCGTAATGTAATTTGCTTTGCATGAAGCACCCAATCTACTCTCACGACGAATCCACAGACAATTGACGTCAAATGCTTGACAAAGAACGGATATCGAACTTTTTTTATCTTGTATTTGAAATCAAAAAAGAAAAAGAAGAATAAATTACATCTCCGGACAAATTACAATAATGTTTCGTTTAATTAATCAATTAACGTAGTTCCCGAGGCACTTTTACAGATTCGCAAAGCCCCATGCATGGCGCTAGTCGAGAACTCTGCATTCATTTCACGAGCTTCTGCATCATAAGTTAACAACTTAATTAAGTAACTTCTAAATGTGTGTGCATAGATTTATTGCATAAAATTCAAAAAATAGGAAAAAACAATGTTTTACAACCATGGGTGTGGTTTTATTCGATGACGTGAAATGTCCTCCCAGTAAAGGATGAGGCAACTAGTGATGAAATGATAATTAGTATCATGCGGTTCGTGGGGATTGGGTTAGTTTGTTGCCTCTGACCGTAATTTGCTGATGAATTTTAGAAAACAAATATTTGAGAAGAGCCCTTTCTAAATAATGCAGATTACTCAATTCGAGGGATCAGGCTTATCGGGGTGGCCTACAACACTAAAAAAGAAAAAATATTTTGATTCCCTCAACGGGATTCTGTATTCAAAGGAGTCGTAGAGGCGATTAGACTTCAAAGAATCGTGACTGAATAAAAATAAAAATGAAAAATTCTGTTTAACGGCTTTATGTTTTTCAATGTTCTTGCCGGGGTCATACTACTTAGCGACATTGAAGGGAACTATCTTCTGACAAAATTGAGACCGAGGAGCTTTGTTTAGTACTTTTTAATTTTAATTGATTTATTTTATCACAAAAATATTTTTCAAACATGCATACGTTTTTCTACAAATTTTGGAACTGACATATTAAGTTCGAAATTTTGTAACTATTCTATAGTCTTTGTTTCTATCTTAATGTGTCTGGAACTTAGGCTTAATGGAAATCAACTCAATGAAAACATTTGGAGCACACATAATAGAAACTGATTGTGAACTCTTACCAGAGTCTGAAAGACACTGACGATCCAGTGTACGTCGACCTCTAAAGGAAAAAATCTTTGCAAAAAACTTAATCTAGCTTTCGCAACACTTCTTTGCCAACCTTCTGTGACGCACTGTGGGGCGAAACACCCTAAAAGTTGGAATTAAATTAGCGGTTGAGGTTACGAAACTAGAAAATTGGCATAGTTCCCTTGTACACATTTTTACAATTTGTTTTTTTATCATTTATTATCTGGGTGATTTTACTAGCACAAATTCTAAGTTTTGAAAAATTATTTGAATGTTGCTGAATAAGCCCTTTTGAAATTATATAAAATGGTTAGTAGGTGGAATAGAAACACGCTGATACGACAAAAAGAAAGTTGATTTTTAAGTAGATGTAAGTATGCAGAAAAATCATTTTCGGCTTAAGTCGACTGAAAGTGTCCTCTGGGTAAAGACTTAATTTAAAAAATTTCAAATAAAAAAGAAAGTAGCATTTCAAATATTGCAAATGACATATTGAACTATCCTGAATAGCAAAAATATGTTGGCATGGAAACACGTGACGACTTTCTTTTGCCCCAAGTTAAAACAAATAACTTAAAATTATTATTTCTAAATAGTAGAATATTTAAGATAATAGTATTTAGCTGAAACCCCTGGTAGGTAGAGCTTAATCCCTTTTATTGTTTTTTTTATAATTTATTTATATTAAAAGGTCAAATTCGAATTTCGACTTTGACCTCAAACCAAAGTAGAGCACATCCTTAAAGCTTTCGATTTTATTTAAAAAAAATAAATTTGCATTCTTGGAACCAAAGTTACAGCTAATCGAAAACACTATTACTTTTTTTTTATTTGAAATTGAAAGTCGAAGTAAAGTGCCGATTTAAATTAATTGCTAAGTGCCAATCCGGCATGCAAAATTTATAGTTTTTTTTTTGCATATGATTTATTGGAAAGTTAAAAATCTTAAATCAAGACTTTTAAATTGATTACGGTTTCTCCATGTAACCCACCCCACTGTGCCACAGCGCGGCGCTTTAAGAAGGCACTGAAAACCTTGTCGTTCCTCTAACAACAGGATTGATAATAATCAATTTTAATACATTTTGACTACGTGCAAGGGCGCAGATAAGGTGTTTCCTATGATTTTGAAGTAATAGATTATAAGTAATACTTCCTCTGCTTTTGAATGCTATAAACTATTTTCAAAAAATAATTAATGATGAATATCAGTTAAACATTTTATAAACATTTTTTCACAGCTGACGCACAAGCAAACCAAAGACAGTTTCTGTCTCTAATAATCTCTAAAAGCCTGTCTCCTCTTATCCTCCATTCAAAGATCCTCCTATTTGCACACTCACGGATCATGTCGTGATCACCCTCACCCACTCCTCCATCAAAGTCACCAACTAAAAACTAGGAACAAGGTCGCCGGTTGAGATTAGCGTTCGCGATGAGAAAGTGTCCAATCTCCCCCGGCTACAGCACCACCTCGCTAGTGACTTTGATTACTGGACAAATTGGAACAGGAACAGGTTTCACCTCCCAATAAAAGAAAAAACAAAAAGACTTCTCACTCAAGGTAAACGAACCTTGGACTTAACACACCTGCGAAAAAAAGAGCTATTTTCATGACTCAAGCTATCCAAGTAGATTCCCATAACTCATGCGGAACTAAATCGCTCGTGTCGGCCCCCGAAGCTGCGCAGAGTGCAGAGTTACACAACCACACACTCAAGCCGAACTACTGACCATTAAGCCAATAAAAGCTGAGGTAATTGATTACCGGTTCAATGATATTTGCCACTCTTCTCCGGCCCTCCCCCCTTCGATCCACACACCAATGAACCCTAAGTGCAATAAAAAAAAATTATTTTTAAATGCTGAACCTTTCAGAAGATGGCCTCTCTCGGTTGGTGAAACCAGTTGCACTGGACGACGACAGTTGGTCGCGGAATTCGGGTGCAACGTACGCTGAGGGTATTTAAAAAAATATTAATGAGTCTACAATTTGCATGCCACCTGGTATTCGAATGGCCATAAATGTGTATCATCGAGGAGTATTTTTACTTCGGGGTGGTTATGGCTGTGTAAACACAGCAGGAGGGCGCAGCCATTGGCACTTGTCACATGCGAGTGGAGTGGACTTTGGTCCAGCAGGCTTTCTGGAATCTTTTGTGGTGGTGGGAGGCTTAAGCTGTGATAAATTGCGGTACTTTGGGGATTTTTCCCAACGAGGGCTGTTTGTAATCCGGGTACGAGGAACAAGAGTCAGGAACATCACAAGTGGGAAGCAGGCACGTTACAGGATAGTGTTGGCATCGTTTTCATTGAAAAATCCACTTCCTGGTAGTGTACTGGGGAAGAAGGATTAATTTTACGTAGGTGGGAATCCATGGTATTTTGGCCAAGTGTCACATGAATGAAGTAAGGAATTTGTTGATAGAGTCTATCGTTGAAACCCTGTCGCTTTATTTCATAAATGTCCACTTAAGCTGTGTTGTTTTGCAAAGAATGGGAATAACTTACGATCTTTAAAACAAAAACTTTGAAAGCAGTCATGTGTTTATGGTGGTTTGCTTCTAGGTTCTCTAATTAGAGAATAACTTTAAAGAACATTCTTATTCTTTGTGTGCACTCCCTTTGGATTCAAGTCTTGTTTTCTTATACGCAAACGTTAAAAGTTGAAAAATCGTGCGGTTTGTGCGTGAGATGTCCCATTAAATCCAAAACGAAAAAATTTATTTAAACTCAGCAGCAACACAGAATCTTTCATCCTTCGTAATGTTACATACAGAGTTGCAGGACAAACAGTATCATGGTATAAGTCTTTATGTCAACAGCTGTATTCGGTTTTATTTTGGTTTCTTATTCTATAATAAACCTTTGTAATCGTAACAGAAAAAAAAATTTAACACCCCCTCAAATTCTCACAGTTTGTGTTTGGCGGGTGTAAAATGTATGCATGTAAAAATAATATGTCTGTCCGTCCGCCGTACGCCGTTTTTTAATGTAAAATGACCACAATGATCTGTCTTTACATACTCAAGGATAACGTCTCCAAACTTTTCGGGATTACCATGAAAGTAAATCGAAAAATACTTGGGGTTTTGTCCAAATTTGGCTCATTTATAACTGTCTCCACGTTATGGCATCGAAAATTTGTGGATCCTTTTTGCAAACACCTCGCATCCATACAGCAACGTGGTGGTCTCCAGATGGTCGAACCAAATTGACCATTCATTGATCATTGATGCAAGGCATGCGTCTAACATCCTAGATGTACAAACATTTAGGGGGCAACGTCGGCTCTGACCATTTTCTGGTAACGATTCAGACCCCAATTTCCCAATGTTTAAAAGCTGTACCAGCCTATCAAAAGAAAGTTCAACAATGGATGATTGAGATCCTCCGAGATCTGCAGAGACTACAAGAAACACCTGAGCAAACGACTTGCGAGTATGGCTACGTCAGACACAAACGCCAACAAAATGTGGTTATATTGCCGTTCTGCCATCCAAGAAGTAGCCGAAGCCACGATGGGCTACCAATAACCCCCCACGAGAGACCCGTGGTATGATGGCGAATGTGGGCAGAAAAAGCGAGCAGCCGGGAAGGCATACCAAAAAGCGGTGCAAGGGAATACCGCACGCGAGGAATACCGAGCCAGAAGAAGGGAGAAAAAGACGCTGTGGCGAAAAAAAAGGTCTTTTACAGCCTCCCAGCTCAAGGATATCGAAGCGTCCAGGAAAAAAACTGAATAAGATATTTCTATAAGATGTCCAAAATAATATTTTTTTCTTTTTAGGAGCTATACTTTTTTTAAATTGTAAATATTGGGTAAGTCAAAATAAGCTAAGTAAGTTGTATTTTACTGAAAACAAATTGCTCCACATTTTCTTGTTATAGTTGTCCCATATTCTTAAAGCCCTTGATAGAAAACCATAAAATATGTATTGTATTCTATGTTCCATTTCTTTTGAACTTAAACGACTTTGAGATTACTGTTCTGCGTTTTAAAAGCCATTTAATTAAATTTGCAGATGATTTAACAACTCTTTAACAGATTTTATCTATTGCTTATGGATCTTTTATTTTAAAGGCTTCTTCTGTCTAGACTTGGTCTTCATAAACAAATCCTTTCTGGTTCACATGTTTAAAGAGTCTTTCTTATGGTCTTAATTAACTCCTCTAAAATCTGAAGTACAACAATTCCCTTTGCAATTTTCTTTGCTTATTCTTTTTTTTTCCAGCCGACGAAATCACAAATGGGAAGTTTTGACTCTAACCCTTGAATATGCTTTATTAATATTATTTATTCTTTATTTCAATGCTTCTTGTGCATTCTCCAAAAAAAAACGGTTTAAGGGCTTGTTTTCCAAGAAAGGACGCACAGGCCACAAAAACTGAACGCCTACTGAAGCCCTCAGTCAGTCATATTCTATTCATTGCCGCCTCCGAAAGGCCTTCGACTCGCGTTCAGACACAACAGAGCAACCACCAGTCAGAAGACTAGACCACAAGTTCCATTACATGTAAACAAACAATCGACTTGTGCTAATTATGCTGCCCCATTCAAGCCACTGCTGTCATTCAAGCCGCGTTCCTTCGCGATCGATTTCAAGAATGTCTGGTCGTCGTTTCCACCGCAAATGCGCAGCTTCTCTAATCCGCCTGCGTGTGAAGGTTGCAACTGATACCGAGCTCAACACTCACCTTCGATCGAGTGCAGTGAATTGATCAAGTTTCGAAAACGGCCCAAGCCCGAACCTAAACGGTAATGCGGTCTTGGATAGGATTGCGAATCTGAAACGCACCCGCGGTCACAGAGGGTGCTTACGCGTGAGATTATCGCTTCCTAAAGCACGCATTTTTCCCATGCTCCAGTCACTCGGGCAGCGCATGATTTTCAAAGTCAAACAGATGGAATTACCAAACAAACGTGTAAGGCCAGGATAGTCGATACCTTCTGAAGTCGCCACGACTGCTATAGGTCTTGAGAAATCTGAAGAGTTCCGAGGTGACAGGCAGGTGGGCAGAAGGCCTTCGATTGATACCACAAATTAAAGCAATTTTAGTGACGCGTGTGATCATTAACGAGCAAAAACGAGAATAAACGAGAAAAAACTGACTTCGGGTACGTAGAACGTACGTGACAAGTGTCAGCAGCAGCCTCGCGCTGAAAGCTGTAAAGAATCAATGGAGGTGGAAGTAATGACGCCTCCTTCCCTGCTGCTGGATTACCTGAGACTTGTTTTAGTGCAGGATAAAGTTAAGAAGCAGGTGGTGGGAAAATGAAATGACATCGTTGGGAATAGGAATTTTAATTAGAAAACGGAGTGGATGAGGAAGTTGATAAGGAATTCAGTTAGATTTCCGTTTGGAATCCTTTGACTTTAACTGAGTGGCTTTTAATGGCATGTCAAAACTTTATGCAAATGTCGGGTATGATCGTTAAAAGTTTTGGCTCTCTGAAAGAATCGAATTCCGTGAGAGTTTTTTTTTTAATACTGAATCTGAAAACATCTGCCAACAATCTCTTGACCTTTATTCTTAAATTGAGGCTGCACATTTGTAAAAGGACAATGGTTAGTTAGCAAGGACTTCTATTTCGAAAGTTAAATAGTTAGTAGAGTTGTAAGCACACAATGTTTTCATTGTGATCGTCTACCGGATGGCCATTTAGGATTCCTACATATAATAAGTGATAATACATAAACTTTTATGAACTTTCTATTTTGCTCAGCGTTCAAAAATTATGTAAAGGAATTGTTGTTAGATTTCAGAATCATGGCATTTGATTCGATTTAGGTTTTCTTGTTCGGAAGGATCAATATTGAGTTGAGTCTTATGTAATCGACATCAAGATCGAAATATGATGTCGTTAAAATAAAAATAAAAAATGGAATTAGTCCGAGCCATTAAGGCTACCGAATTTTAAGGACAACGGTAAAGTTATGCTGTCGACGAAAATCGAAGTTGGAGAGTGAAAAGAGTTTGTTTTATCTTCTGCGTCCAACCTTACGTCAAATGTTTCCGTTGTTTTTGGCGATTTGGAAGCAAGAATGAAATTTGTGTCCTTCTTAGTTTAGTTTTGACTTTGAAATTACTTTTATTTCAACTCTACATACTGCTAACGTCAAAAGAGAATGTACATTTAGAAACATTCAGTTTCGTACGAAGTGTGTTTTCACACAAAGTTCTCAATTAAAGTTGAACGGATTGCAAATTCCTTTCTGTCCCTAGACTAGAAGAATGTTATATTTTTAATTTTACGGTAAGTGAAATGTAGTGGGCGCTGTTGGCTCGACAGGTTAGTGCGTCTGACTGTTGACCGAGAGTACTCGGGTTCAAATCCAGCTCGGGGAAAAACAACACAAACATTTTTCACGGCCCCACCTCCTGCGTACGACTAACAATCCTCCTGGAGTAGTTCTCTCATAAAATGCTTTCGCAATTCGCCGTTTGGAACCGACATTAAACAGTAGGTCCCCTTTGCATGTGTCACAAATTATAACACGCACAACACAGTGGAGGCGCGAAAAAGCTGGGCTCTGGCTCTCGGGCTGTTACGCTACCCAATGAATGTAATGTAAAGTGAAATGTAGGGTACCTTACATGAATTGGGACCTTAAATTGGATGAACTTATGGCTATTTTAGCTCCTACCGGTGTATTGTGTTTTTAATGATCTTCAGCCAAATAACTGTATACGTACTTGTACTTTCGATGCTGCATATAACAATATAAAAAATACAAATCAGTTAGTAATCAGCTCTATGGCCGTCTGCAGATTGGCAATTTTTTAAATTTTCTTTTATACTTTCTATGAACCTAACGTGTCCTTAATTTACTTTTAGTCCTGTAGTACTTAAAGTCGCCATTTCATCACGATGACACACTACAAATTAAAAGCCTTTTAGATGTTTGATGTTAGGCCTGTAGGAAAAAAGAAGACTCCAGTTTTTAAACTGCATTACTTTTTTCCTTTTTCTTAAAAGAAGTTTACATTGGCTTGGCAAAACTGTGAGAGCTAGTTTTTTAGCGGCACACAGATAGATCTAGCGATAGCTTTGATAACTGAGTAATGATATTTGATGATCTCTATTGCAAGCACTTATGTGGGATTAATTTATAAAAGTAAAACTGCAGTAGTCCTGCATGCATTGCATTCATAAATGTAAATAAACTGCAGTACTGCAGTATTACAGCAGTAGACTACTGCATAAATCAAAACATTGTAATTGTCACATTGCAATTAACTTCTCAATAATTTTGCTCTGTTGCAGAGCAGGGAACGTTGGGTACATTTTTAATCGTCGTTTGCTTACATTGTTTTTATGAACTCTTTTTTTGACCATGTTGAATTGTAAAATATTTTGTGCGGTGTAAGGGAACATGTGCTGCAAATATGATCTCACCTGTAGTCTCGAACTTTTGGTAAGATTTTTTCCAACTATAATAGCAGTGATGCCAACATTTGTTGAAATCGCGATAGAAAAAGACTTGAACTCTTTCATCAGTTTGTTTGATTGAAGACTTTGGTAAGTTTTTAATAATTTTTTTTTAGTTCAGTGGTTTTTTACTAGCCGAATCTCCATCTGAAGCAGGAGTTTACTTTTTCACATCAAAGGGACCCGGAGTCTGCTTGAGCTTGCATTTCCGATCTAGCACCTTGTATCGGAGATGCTTTGTCAAAGCCTTCTCTTCAAAGTTTGCAAATCTATTCTACAATTGAACTATTCATTGTATAATCTTGTTGGAGTTCAATTTTCGAACGCAATTTCTGGGGAACTCCGATAACCTTTGGGTATTACAAGAGCTCTCAGCGCCGGACAAAGTTTGACACAATTACATTTAGTTGATAAGATCGGGGAGTATCACTAAGCCACTTGTACTGCGACATTAAAGATCTATTGTACTCGTAGAATTTGAGTGCTGTCATTACGAAGACAGAAAGCCCAGTGGTATCTCCAATCAACTAAATATCACAATTTACCTTAGAAATTCTAGGTGCATGCCCAGGGAAATAAAAAGGAGATGCTACAGTATAAAGAACCCTTTTGCTTAAGTGCAAAATTCAATCAAAACATAAAATAAACCACATACCACAACAGACACCGGTCACGCTTCAAAAAAATTCGAGGAGCTATGGATTTCAATATGTTTGCTACTCCGTTTACCCTGTGCGCACATTCGTCTTTTGAATTTTTCAAAGCTGCCTCCTGGGCGTTGCTGGACCCTCGAGCGAGACCCATTCATGCCTCAACTTGACCTTAATCTGATACCGCCTCCTTAAATCATTCAGTTGATTTGCAGTCGCCACACCACTACTCATTTATTCATCGGAAGATACACAACACATGTGTATCTTTTACGTCATAGGACCCAAAAGTTTCATCATGCATTTGAACTTCAATCTCTTAATGGCACAGAAAGTGAAATGCTTATCCAAGGTTATCTTGGCATACATTTGTCTGGGTTATTGGCTGGTTTGTGGCCATTTATCTGCTGTCATCGCGAGGAACGCATGGATCGAGATTTTGAATGTGGGTTCTTCCATGGGTTTGAAAAGCAGAAGCCGGATGCGGGTGATTGATTCAAAGCCACATGTGATTATGCGTGAAATTTGTGTTCATCGAATAAGAGAGGTGAAACGGGAATGGGTTTTTTCTTATTTCATTTTGGTTTGTTTACTTTAGGAAGAGTTGAATACAATTTAAGAGGACATCGGCATCAGGAAATGGAGGGTCCTGGTTGTGGACGACCGCAACCGCTTGAGGTAGGAACCACTTTAACTAAGTGGGTTGGTTTGAAAACGATTGAGACGTTTTGCAGTCGTCTTTAAATGTTTGCTTGTGTTCGAAATCCATTCATATTACGCCAGGACAGAGATTGCTAAAGATACAACGCAAATAATAATCATCTGTCCTTACCAGGATTTAATGTGAATGGTAAGTTGGGGAATATGTTGATAGAATAGATAGATGGGTTGATAGATAATAGGATAGATAGGCAGGTCCGTAATTGTAGATTACAATGAAAAATATCTTTGATGTTGATTTTAGTGTATAAATGTCCTTAAACTCTGGACACTTTCTTTTGACTCTAAAAAAAAATAAGTAATTTTGGTTATCTCGCTGTTAAATTATTCTTGTTGAATCTATTGTTTAGAGACCCCTATTTCGCGTGTAATCGTATACACGTAGTACATGTGTAATTAAGTTATCCGTGCAGTTCTATTTTCACTTGTATTTATATTTACACATGTTTCTAGTAAAATATGTGTAAACGGTACAAGATATTACAAATTACGATCAAACCGTTGCTGTAAATCCTGTGTAAATATTCTCTTACGATTCTTTTAATTCACGACCATATCGGAGTCATTTTCGGAAGCTAGCATGTTCTTCTCCAAGAGCTTATGTGTGGATGTCGATGAGTCTTAACCGCTCGCAATGTTTGTAAGAATGTGCGTAGATTCAATACGCTTACGAGTTTTTCGAAAGATATCCAGTCCTATTGCGAAATTTCAAGCATTGTAGTCATTGCAGAAGACGTGAATAGGCTGTGTCACAGGGCTTAGGCTATATAGCTAAGTACACTCATATCCGCGTTTAAATGACCTACACATGTATCTGTGTCCAAATACCGTGTAATACAACACCACCTATCACGTACACGTGTAAATAAATACATGTTTAAAATCTGGAGCTCTACTATTGTTATAATTCTTTTTACTACGTTTAGAAAATAAATAATCATTTTCAAAATTAAAAAAGTTTCAAGATTAGAGCTCCAGAACCTATTTGATGAGTCTTTAAATGTTAGAAACATAAACACTTTCTTTTGATTCTAACTATAATTAATTCACTCAACTGGATAACATACATGCAGCCGTTGCCTCGAATCAATTGAACAGATTTCAAAATATACCGCTGTTGATTCGACAGAGGTACATATTGCACAGAATGTCATTGCAGATGTTCATATGTTCCTCAAATCGTTTTGAAAGTATTGTGATTGAAAGGTCTGAACTTTGCAGTTTATTCTAACTTCTCAAATTTTCTCAATTTCTTTTCTATTTAGTCTTATTCAAACTCCAATTTAAAGTTTGCCAAGAGTCCATTAGTTTTTTACGCTTCTCTGACTTCTCTATTTACTTTGAAGAGTATTCATATTCATGGGCCACTCATAGCTCATGGGACTGGGTCCTCATCACGCCCCATTGAAAATTTTCGAAAACGAAACCCTGCCTTAGTCTTTGAATTCAATGCGAAAAAATCTGTAAGGACTTCCCTTTTCCCTAAAATGACTGAATGAATGACATGGAAAATAATGATGACGGTACATGTTTGTTGTATTTTTTATGTTTACTTCTATTTCTGCGTAGTGTTTCCTAAAAAATGAAATGAAATTCAGATTATCGTCATAGTTTGCTTTTCTATTACAAAAAAGTGAGGTTTTTCTAGTATAGAAAAGACAAGAAATCGTCGCAGGTTGCTAAAAAAATTCGTAAAGTTTACAGAGACGATGCTGTAAGTAGAGCAATAGCAAAAAAGTTGTTTGCTCGTTTTCGAACTCATCACTTTAATGTTACAGATGCGACTCACTCTAATCGAACAATTACTGAAAGAGTCGATAAAATTATGAAACAAATTTAGCAAAACCGAAACAAAAACAACGTGGACGTTTATGGTAAACTAATCATCATCACCAAGCAATTATCAACTATTTGATGAAAGCTGGATACACTAAGAAGCTCGATATTTGAGTGCCACATGAATAAACAGTAAAATGGACCGAATTTCCATTTGCAATTTACTTCTGAAATGTACGAAATTAAACCCTTTCTAAAAAGAACCATTACAGGTGATGAAAAGTGGATCACGTACGGTATTTTTATGAGAAAGAGATGTTGGATAAAGAAAGATGAAGCTTCGTAAAAGGTGGAAGAACCAGATTGATATCAAAAAAGGTAATGCTGGATAAGAAAGGAATCGTTCATTGTGCTTGCACAACCTAGTCAAACGATTGATGCTATTCACTACTGTCAACAACAAATGAGGTCTTCTTTCCATCTCTCCCTCGGTACCTTCGGCCCGTGCTGTGTCTTAAACAGGATACTTAAGGGTAGCCCCAACCTTTTAGCACGCACCAATTATAAAAAAAAAATTAGGTTGAAGGAGGCAGTTCAATTTAAACGGTCAGAATTGATCAACAGATTATCATTTGTTTCGATTTCTGCAGAACTCTCTTAATTGTGTGGCTTTAAATTCCGCAGAGTCCTGCAAAACGCACTTGGATCGCAATGATCATACGTAAATGTATCAATTTTTGCGGTCAGATATCCCAGAAATTTTACATATGGAATAATGACTTTATCCTAAAAACAGCAAAAAGTTATTGATCTATGCTGTACATATTTGGTTTAGTTAAATTGGTTTCAAATACAGTCGAAGCCCCCTAAGTCGCATTTTCACGGGATATCTAAATTAGTTCGAGTTAGAGGGATTTTCAACTTAGAGCGCGTTCGACTTAGAGGGCTTCGACTGTATAGGAAAAAAGTATATCATTTTTGCTTAGATTTGTTACCCAACTTTTACAAACACCCAATACCTTTCAATAAAACAAGTTTGTTTTGGTGTAAAATAAGATTTTACAGTTGAATTTTTTCCTAAACCAAGAACCCTATTGACCCTTTCGTTTCGTACCCAAAGCAACTTCGAACAGTCGATCAGATTCTTCGTCACGAAGTAACAACAAACACGGATTTTGCATAAACTTTGCAGTAGTAACTTTTGGTGGTACGTGATAAATGAAATTAATTATGCATGGCTATAAGACGAGATGATCGTGGATTTGCTTTCTAATTTTCCAATTATTTATGCAAACAATTGCTAAACTATAGCCAAGGAAAAAGCTCACATTTCCCTGAAAAGATTCCCTGATTCATAGAACAGACGTTAGGTCTATTAAAAACCTTTTGAAATCCTAACAGTTCCACACCAATTATCGAGAACAAAAAACTGCAACTAATGCCTCTAACTAATGAATTACCGAAGGTCTTCACTTGAAAATCAAACACGCTCCACCAAAGCCAGTGACCTTTGTCAGAAGTGTGTCTCAGTCCAGTCGAGCAAATCGAATTCAGAACTCTGACGATCACCTGTCAGTGAATGTCTAAGGTAATTGAATAAAATGTAAAGCGCACTAACGAGAAAGTGCGCGCGTAGACCGATCGATAAAAAGTTTGAGGAAGTTACAGACTAGAACGACGGCAAACGTCTGTTCCAATCTGTTCTACAGAAGTTACGCCAATGGTTTTGAGCGACGATCTTGAAATCGAAGGATGTACAAAGGTCTAGAGTTTGTTTCGGTTTCGTAGACAGTTTAAGTTACGGAAGTTGTTTCATTGCTTTTTACGGAAATGTAGTTAAGACCTTATTAAGATTTCTTGGTGTTGGAAAACTTGCGACAGTTGACAGGCAGTAACAAAATCTTAGGCAGAACAGCGCAGAGATTTGGGAAGCTGAAAATTTTATTTTATTGTATTTCAAAGTCAATAGTGACTTTTTTTTTAAGTCGAATGTAAGGATAGTGCAATCTGTTACGGGACTTCAGCCACTTTGCAAAATTTAAGGTTCAAAGACACGAAACTAATCTTTACCCCATTTATATTTAAACGATTGCATAGAACATAAGCCTCTTATTGTACCTTTATATGTATGCTCCTTTAAACTTTAAACGAAATCTAGCAAAATGACAAATTTTATCTGCTTCCTTTTAACTCTTTAATACAGCGGATCAAGTTTTATGTTATTTCATAGACGATATTCCCACAAATCGATTACAAGATCATGTTAAAGTTTCGACGTACGTTTGAAGAAAACAGAAAGGTAAAGAACAAGTAGTTCCAAAATTTTACCTAATTTACAATTTGTATTCACGTGTGAATTAAAACGGCTTTAAATTGTTTATGATGGTTAGAATCGTGAATTGAATTTACGTTTACGATTCAGCCATAGACTTTGATTAAAGACAAAAGGAAAAACTTAACAAAGTTGATTACTATCCAAGTCTGACATCTGAGAGGTAATTCTCTATCTTACTGTGCGCTTGTGGAACTAGCTCTCGTTATACTTGAGAGACTAAAGCAGATTTCTATAAATTTGTAATTCGTATTTTATTCTTTCTTACAGTTAATATTATGAAGTTTTCTTTTGTTATAGAACTAGTACACCCTGAATCTATCACAAAATTAAAAGATTCTGTCTTATTCTGGCAGCATATTTTCACTAAATCTAAATCATACACCATAAGGTAGAGAACTCCAGCAAAACTAGGCTTTAAAAGCCAAATGTTCTGTTCTGTTCTGTTCAAAAGGGGAAAATTAGAATGCATCTACCCTAACATCTCGTTATGCAGAGATAATCAATTTCATTTATCACGTATTACCAAAAGTTCGCAATGCAAAATTCGTAATTTTCCTTATTTAAGTCCATTAATAGCTTCATTATAAATGCATCAGGTGCCAGTTACAAAACGAGTTGCAGGAAATCGGGGAACTCCATTCCATCCAAGTAAAATCACGCGCTCTACTTCCTCGGAAAGTTCGAATTACTAGCAAGAAAAAAATCACACCGTGAAACTCTGACTCAAACCTTCTTCTTTAAGACCACGGTGACAAAGGGGACATTCTGACGCAGAAGTTATATATTTACAAAAAAAATGCTTAGTCAGAATTTTAATTTTTCTTGACATGTG
This sequence comes from Syritta pipiens, assembly GCA_905187475.1. Classification (NCBI taxonomy): domain Eukaryota; kingdom Metazoa; phylum Arthropoda; class Insecta; order Diptera; family Syrphidae; genus Syritta; species Syritta pipiens. The sequence continues at coordinate 72,357,192 of LR994571.1, forward strand.
AAAAATATTAAAGAGCAAAAAAAAGTGAAAACCCAGCTGAACGTAACTATCAGAATGACGGTAGTTTTTTATTTTGAATGTAAATTTTAAAGTCGAGAAAAAACATTGCCCACTTCAGTTTATCTTATTTAATTCCTGCTTATTTAACTCTTTAATGCCCGGGGTTCTTTGTGCACAACTTGAATATTGCATTAAAAGTGACCTAAGTTCATTATAAAACCCAATTTCAATTCATTTAATTCTGCTTTAGACGCCCTTTAACGCAATAAGAATATTCGGGATCATTTACAAGATTTTTGGTGAAGTGAAAAAGAATATTCTTCCAGTGGCTGGAATTACGAGCGGTCATGAGAGGATTAAAGAGCTCTCTATTTATTTATTTATTTATAAAAGCATAATTTACAATTATAATTATAAACTAGCTTAAAAAGCAGAGCGAAAGAGCCTTAGGCTTAAGAGCTCTCTAAAATTTTAAGGACATAGATAAGTTAAGGATAATTGTTATGTATTTCTTGTCTGTATTTGGATCATTAAAAGCGTAGCAATAAAGAAGTCAGTTCTGATTTGAGGATAGTATTTTATTTTTATTTATTTATTATTTATTAACAAGTAATTAAAATTACAAGCCGTAACAAGTAATTAATATATAGAGCCGTGGCTGCTAGGAGCTTTAGTTCTGAGGATAGTAAAATCTGCTTTTTTAAGTGAGTCCAAGAGTCTGCTATGGAGTTTTTTGGGAAAAAGTTAAAGCAATATGTTTGGGTTGCTGGTATTGTTTTTTTTTTTTAATATAAAAAAATATGTGCTTTTTAGGCCAATTAGCAGGAAGGATTTTTAGTGTATGTAAAGCGTCAACAGAACTCGTTCTGCGAAGATTTGGGTGAATCGGCGAAAGCGGACATGAAATCCATTATCAAATTTATAAATAGGACTTACTGTGTTTGGTTCAATCTAAGGCGAACATGTTATAACCTACAATATCAGCCAAATAAGCCAAATAATTTGATAATGGATTTCATGTCCGCTTTCGCCGATTCATCCAAATCTTCGCAGAACGAGTTCTGTTGACGCTTTACATACACTAGGACTAGGTCTAGAAATAACTGAATGCGTGGCAGCACAAAGCCTAAGTATGCCTCAGACATTCACAGCTACCTATAGTAGATCGTCCAGAACTAGTCAGATATCGTCTTCTGCAGAGCACATTGTCAGCTATGCTTCTTTTAAAAAAACTAGAAAAAGATCTTCTAAATAAAGACAATAAAATCATAAGCCCAAAAAACGGTACCTTTTGGTTATTTTTTTTTCCGTACCTTTTGTGCCAATGAAAGAGTCGCTTAAGTCCGAGAGTTGGTTTTATGTAAATAGTTGATTGTCTTTTACGGTCCAGAGTAATCTAGATCTTACCTATTCCTTGAGTATGTGTTTTCAATTCATATTGCGAAAAGTTTCAAATACAAATAGTCGAAGAAAAGTCCCAGACGAGTAGAGGTCTCAATTTCAAGGATTTTTTTAAAATCCGCAGCTTTCAACTTCCCAACAAAGTAAAACGCAACAAAACTGCTTTCAAATCGCATAAGTCACTTCTAGTAGCCGACCAATTAACGATCTTAAGACAACGAAATCATCCCACAGTCATAGACTGTTTGTGATACTAATCCCGCCTTATTTTCTCGGCTAATAGGATCGTTTTAATGTTAATCATTTAAAAAAAATCGTTTGCTAATAAGCATTCCAACTCGCGATTGGACACGGTAAAAGGTAGTTTTTCTGATGCAATCGAAAATAAGAACTGATGCAATCGTGAATGAGAATGGCTGTCGATGGGCGTTGACGGTCAGTGCAAAACTTCCGCGATTCACTTTTCTTTGTTTCTTTTTCTTTTTCATTAATATTTGGCTTGTATTTCAACGTTATTAGGTTTAATTGTGAACGGAAGATCATCTGGCATTGTAAAGCAAATTTAGGCGATGAAGTCCTGGTACTGGGATCAAAAAGAAAAGGTGACGTGGCCATTTGGTTAATGGCTACATCTGTTTTCTTCTTATCATAGTGTGTTCCGTTTAAGACTTATAATATTACTGAGCCTGTAGTCAGTTAAGAGAATCGACGATTATTAGAACAACATATGCAATACATTTATTTTGTGATGCTTATAAGTAGAGCATAGTGTTTAGAACAAAAAGGCTTAGTTTGAACACAAAAAAATCGAATGCGAAATCAGCATCGGCTGCTCTTTTGTTCTACAAAAAGATCTCCCTTGTAAAAATATAAATATTTCACTTTCACTTTCACACGAAAAGTAAGATTTCTTCTAAAGTTTTAAAATGAACTTGTGTTTACTTCAATGAGACATTAATTTTGTTTCTACGTCTTTGCAGCCAAAGATTGAAAAATACATTTTTAAGGAACTACAATTTCAAAGAGGAAAAATACATTTTCAAGGATCGAATAGAAAACAGGGTCTATTTCATAGATACACCCATTATTTATTGGCCTGTGGTTTGATCAAAGTCCCGATCAATTGAAGAACATCAACTGCGTCCACTTATCACATACAGGTTATTAAAATTGCTCAAGCTGCAACAGCTGTACCCTTTGAAGCCAACATTTTGACTGGATCATGGAACATATTTACAGCCGACCTTTTGATAAGATCACAGAGCAAATTTAAAGCCAACCTTTTGACTAGATCACAGGCCACAAGTTTTTTTTAAGCTTCAAAGAAACTAAAGTAAAGTTTTCCCTAAATGAATGTTACACGCTGAGCCTTACAAAATCTGATCAGGGTTGCAAAATCTGAAACCCTAAGCTGACATCATCGGGAACTTAAGCGAAACTATTCGGCTTGTCATGATGCTACAGGCCGTCCACATTTAAGAGGAACCTACATCCGTGAGGCTGCTTTGTTTTTTAAAAGCGGAAAATTTCCCCGCATCCGAATGCATTTCACAATAAATCAATCAAATGTGTAATCTTACGCTGACACTAAGCCTCTAAGATCACTTAATTTGCGCAACGTGACTACGAAAGTGCGCGTTTGAATCATCACCCCAACGAATAGGATACCAAGGGAATCGGTGTAGCCACACGCCTCTCGCATTGAACACTTGCCAAGTCCCCAAGGTTTAAAACTCCCAAAGAAAAGAAGAATAGTCGGTGAAAAAGCAAAACCGTCCGACAGAACCCAAAGTTCAAGCAAAATTTGCAAAACCTTTGAATAATTGATGTGCCTACGTGTAGCCCACCTTCGTCAGACACACGAAACTACTGTCTCGTGTTGAATTTAGAACAAAGTCACATTATTCCCGACGACGAAGCGTTCTCGGGTGACTAAACAAAAAAACAAGAAACACTTTTGTAACCTCAAAATAATTCCATTACCTTCACTGTGCTTATTAAAAAGATAAAGACCCTGAAATCTACGAATGAAAGAGAACAGAAAAAAACCACTTGCCTAAAAAAAGTGAGATCCAATTATATATTTTTTTTGCAATTTCATTCACAAAATCAGGAATAATGTCAACACTTCACTTTAAAGATGCAACAGATTACTTTGCAGAAGAGATCTAACACGCAGGCTGTTGGTCAAGCAGACTTGAGAAATTTCACCTTTTTGGGACTTACCGTTTTGCTCATCGGCTTTCGGATCCTTTTCCGTTCCATTCACAGAGCTCTCGCAGGGAACTAGGTGCTTTAATCCGTTCTCTGCGAGTACTCCATTTTGATGGATTACATGCTTTGGAATGTCAAAATCTTGTTGTTGTTTTCCTAGGCTGGATGGATTCATTTTGTTTCACTTGTTAAAATACAAAAACACAAAAATCAATTCGAATTTATTTCTTCTTTTTTTTCAAAATATTTTTTTTTTATTTCTCTAGAATAATAATTCTTTTTTTGATTTATCACAACGGACGACGGTAACAACTGCGAGGGGTACGCGATGTGAGATTTTATATACACAACGTTATAAGCTTTGGTCTCAAAAAAGCAACAAGCGTTTTAATTTAGTTCATTCGACTTTCCTTAGCATCTACAGACTACATAGCTCGGAAATTGACTGTCGCCTTTTTATAAAAACTGAAAGTTTTTTGTCTGCAATGATTGGCGAGGACTACAGGAAATTGTTATTCTGTTATTCTGTATATCTGCTTAAAACTAACACATGCATACACATCTGTACTCGGTACTTTGTGCACATAATTTTTTTGTTGTGGCTTTTTTTTTCTTTTTCTTTTTCTAAGCAAACGAATAAGAAATCGCGCGAGCAAAACAGAAACAATACTCTAAAAACAAAAACAAAAAAAAAAAGAACAGAAAAGCCCTCCCAGGTCTTTAAATGGTGGTAAAGTTGACTTGTGGGAGATTTTTGAACCAGCTGAACGCTTAGAAAGAGTACAGAGAGAGAAAGCTTTGGCTTTAGCGCGTCGTTCTCTCGTGAAGTTTGCTTTTTTGAAAATTTATTTTACCCACGTGATTTGTCGCTAATGGAGACTGAGAGATTGTTTTTTGTTTTTTTTTTTTTCAAGTTCATTTTGTTGCACGAGTTAAGCTCTGCGCGTGGATTCCCGCCCGGTTTGAGACAAAAGCGAGCGACGCTCTGTTGTGAGCAGTTTTTTGAAAGAATTTCAAACTGACTCACAGTTGTAGTCGTTGACAAATGTCGGCTGGTATAACGAGAATTTGTTGTTTTCGTTTTTGAATGCACTTCGGTGGGGTTTTACAGAGCGTTTAGCGGTGTTATGAAATAGACAATTAACGACAGTTTGTTGTTTAAGAATGCCGGACAATGAGCTTTAGTAGCTGTATAAATAATTTCTAATTGGTTTCACTATGAAACGTTCGTTGGCCGGCTGGAGTGTATAACCAGGGCAATGGTCAAGATGTTATGAAGTCAAAGGGTGTAGAGAGTGATTTCTGTCAATTTATTGAATTTGAAGAAGAATTTTTAGTCCTTATCTACCTTGAGAAGACCGTGTCTCGCACTGAAGCTATAAGATAAAGTTTTTTTTTGCGACAAAGAAGTAGTGGCTAACTGATTGCTTCAATTAAAACTTATTTTCGTAAAAAACACGTTTGTGCACTCATATGCTGTTGCGCCAAGAGAAATAACAGATAATTACTGAGAGGAGTAAAATATTTCGATTGGGCATACAACATTTCCAAAGTCTCCCAGAAAAAAATATTGTCCCACACTATTACTGCAGCTGTATCTTTTCAGTACTAAAAATAGGGTTATCTTTCTAGAGTTACGTTGTAATCATTTTACTTCTCTCATTCAACTTTTGTTTTTGACAATACTGCAATCATTTCTCTGCAATAATTTTTTTTTTTTAAATGTCTCAATGTAATTCGTAGATTTTATTTTATCCCTTTTTTCCAAGCTTTACCTTTCCCTTTATTAGTTACAAGTTCATTTGAATATGCAGCATAGATACGGTAACTCCATTTTTTTGAAAAAATAAAAATAAATTTTAATGTCAAAGCACTTAACATTCCCGAATAAATCAGAATGGTGTTAACATTAGACAACAAAATTTTTTTAATCATTGAATAAGTAATTAAGCTCAAAGTAATAATGGGACAAGCAAATATCTGGAATATAAACCTTTGATGAGTCTAAAATTATTTTTTGGTTTCTGTGTTGATGAGTTTATATGATTTTTGGTTTTTAGTAAGCTAATTGTATAACCTTTTAAACTGCACTTAAACTTTTTTGTAAAGCGTTCTGATAAAAGGGCAAGCAAAAATCTGGACCATTATGTTATGTTTGCTTGTCCCTTACTTTATTGCTATTCTACATTATTTCATAGCATGTCTCAATTTTCTTTTATTAAGTTAGGCGAGCACTGAACTTCTCAGATATCAATATCTATCCGAATATCTAAGTTGATTTAAGGAAAACCTTAGCAGTATTGGGGTCTGATATATGAGCACGATTACGTTGGATAGAATAAGGATCACTTATTTAGAGATTCTCCTTCAGTGAAACATACTTCTATCTTCAGTCTGCCTTTGCAAGAAATTCAAACAAACAATCAAGCCATTTGATGATGACCTAAACAGAACATAGATCAATTTTTTATCGTATTATTTTTAAATAGAGAAATCACAAATCTTGCAAGTTAAAATAAACTGTCTTCTACTCCCTTGACTCCTCTGTTCGTTAAAAGATTCAAAGAAAATAGCATATCTGAGCTTTTTTTTCAATCAGTGGTTGAACAAAGATGACTGAAATAATGCGCATTTGTCGGCTTATCGCACTGGATTGCCTATTGTGTTATTCCGTCTATTCTGTTAATTGATTAATTTTTTTTTGTCCTAAAAACCCTTTAAGCCTGAGAAAGGCTTCATGTGTCAATCTTTGTCATCCTTCCATCTTAGGCACGCTGCTTCATGCTGGTTAAGTCTCCCCTCGAACCTTCTCACGAACTAAGATTTTCAAAATCAAATTCTCTTTTCGTGGACTCAGTGAGAGACCGCCATTGAAATAAAAATCTTAAACTTGCCAACATGTTGCAGACAATAAATTGCATTGTGCAGTGCTCAACAGCAACCACTTTCATCAACAACACGATAAAGACAAAAGACACGAAAAGACAAAAGGCTTCAAAAATAGTTTTAAAGGCTTCATAACTTATGATCTTACTCAATTCGAGTAGTTAATGCAATTAAACAAGTTCTTGGTCAATAAAATGTATGTACTACTTCGGTAGTAGCAATGGAGATAATGGAATTTGTAAGAGCTTACGATTCATACATGCACATTCAAAAACTAAATTCTAAATTACGATAAAAGAGATTTAATTACTTTTGATTTCCAAGCTTAAGCACAGGGTTAGGTGCACACATTTAAGTGATTGAGGTTGTAGTTTATTTATGTGTGAATAAAATTTAACAATAATACTTTCGATTTTACAAATTAAATTTCTAAGAATAGGAGATAGAGCTTGGTGCGTCTTTTCTTTTAGCAAGTATTCGACAACTCTGCAGCGAATTTTAATTTGTTTAATTTAATAAAACACTTTTCATCAGTTTTTTATAATATTTCAATTATTTAAGAAAGCTTAACATGGCAAAATGCCGCCTGAGTTGGCGTTACTTGAGTAATAAGATTGAATACACAAAAGTCAAAAGATTTTATAGAAAAAGTATAGCAGGTGAACGCTGTACTAGAAGAACTTTTTCATCCATCGCTCTGTTTCACTAAGAACGTTCTTTGCTTTTTAAGCGTGAGTGATTGTTTAAATAAATAGATTAAAAGAAGTAGGGCAGTCCGCGATAAAACAATAGATATTTTCATCCTCATTACGATTACATAGCGTACAGATAACATTGACATCTTACCGTTGCGGCATGGAATTAAGTCTTTAAAGTTCAGTTATAGCCCTAAACATTGCGCTTACTTAATAGGTTGAATATTCTGTGATAGAATAGCTATTCGGAGCTATTCAAAAACTCATAAAATAGGTTCTAAAGCTTTAAGGGGGGTAATTGCGAACAGGCGTTATTGTAAACGCACTTAGTTCTACAAAAACCGATTTTCCATCTAGACATACCATGCCATTATTTGAAAATATTATATATTCTCGAGTGGCTGTAAATATGTAAGTTGCAGTCTGATCGTTGACGTGTAAGATTATTTTTTCTGTGTTTTTGATTTTGTTCACTTTTACTCCAAATATTTGAAGTCTACAGCCTTTAAAGGCTGAGTTCCTTGCTTTCATTTACCTCATTTCTATATCTTTCCTAAATGTAAATACGGACTTTTATAAAAACCAAAAAAAAAAATTACACATTTACATTTATTTTTTTCTGAAAGATGAAAGAATTTGTATGTTCAACCAACACCAATTTCCCCTTTCGCATAATTAAACTGCATCAAGAACTATAAAGTTAGAAAAAAATAAAATTGCAAAAGCGTTTACAATTACCCCCTTTAACCCTAGAGTTATGTCTTTTAACAACTTTAGGAGAGTAAGTAAACCTTTTTAGAATTTGAAAAAAGTTCCAAAATCGGATCACCAGAACCTATTTTATGAGTATTTGAATGCTCGAAGCACGGGTGTACACTTTCTTTTGACTCTGACTGATTATTATAAATTTTTCATTTTTCATTCAAGCAGTTAAAATTTGGAATTCTTTGCCTCCACACATAAGATCGATCTCAAACCCAATAAATTTAAAGAGTGCAGTTCTACGTCATTCTACTGCTCACCAATCATGAACCTCATTTCCTGAATCTCGATTCCCATCCCCTAAGAAATTTACTATACTTAACGATAACTATACTTAACGATATTGTAATTACTGCTAGGTACTAAAAAAGATACAAATCTTATTGTACGATCCTATCAATTATATAAAAAAGAAATGAAATATTTTTAGTCACAAAAAATTGTTCATTTCAAAAGGAATTAAAATAAGTAGGAAAAAAAAGTGAAACTACACGAAAATGTGTCATGCAATCCTTTTTAAATTCAATAAATAATATATATATTTTTATTTAAAAAGGTAAAAAGGAAGTTAATTAATATTTAGCATGCCTAACTTTAACGTTTATCAAATTCTGGACATCATAGTCGTTAGGGATTTTATTTCACAGTAGATGACGGACATAAGAATTTCAAAAGAAGAGGAATTTCTTTATTTTAGACGTGTTTTCTTTTATACAATAAACGGATATAAGATATTTTCTTATACCTATAACACGGATATAGGCAAGAAAATTTCTTATAAATATCACAAATGTTTAAAAAAAAAACGATTTCTTAACTTTAATAAACACATTATAGGCATGTATCATTTGTTTATATTATATTATATAAGTAATTATTATTGGTTTTTTGGAAGGGTATGTTCATATGTTACACGCCGTTGCATGTTCATATGAAAAGTATGACAACTTATAAAACAGGAATTTGAGAGAATACTATCTTATGTGCGTTTGATTTTTTTGTAATGCACTGAATTTTGTGTTAAAATACTTGTGTCTTTCTAATAAACAATTTTTTTTTTAAGGATTTGTTTAGTGGATAACTATATGGGAAATTGCATGGTGTCTTAGAATTTGTGACTTATAAGTGAGTCTTTTTTTTTTATAGGATGTCATCTACTGTATTGCGACCTGTAAACTGGTTAAATAGAAAATGGTTGACATTCCCCAACTTAGTTATGAAAGACCTCTTTATAGAGGATTAGAAAAAAATCAAAGAACATACATAAGTACAATTTAACAACCTAGCAACCATTTTTTATCACTTTTCGAAGACAAGTTTTTAAACCGTAATTTGAAATAAAATTCCTCAAGATCCTATCTAGAGCTTCTTCTTTCAAGAAACGCCCAACAACCCTTTTAATTAACCACAGTCAAAAACCTTATTTGTTTATATGACCCTTGACTCCTGAAGTCCAAAGACTCCATTATAAATGCGGAAGTGTAACAAGTAAACAAAAAAGGAATCTGCCTTACTCGTCCATTAATCAATTCCTATAATTAGCTGTTAGCGATTGATTCAGGTAACAAGTCTAACACGTGGCTGCATCGAGCACGTAATTAAGCTAAGTGCAAGTTATTGCACAGAACTAATAATTATTTCAAAGACTGATTAATTTTTCTGTTAGTGTCTACGTCTTACGCATTTAAAAATAAAATCCATTTTCCCCATCAGAGGGTGCTTTCCACGTATTTCTAAAGTAAACTTAAATGCAGCATATCCACAGGCACTTCACTTGCTTCTCCCTCTTTTCCTTCCTTTCTTCTGCTTTACATTTCATTCCGTTGATTGATTCGTGATGCAAAGTATTCAGATGTCGATACAGAAAAAGCCCTGAGATATCGTCGCCCCACCACCGACCAAAACGACTCGGCGTGAAAATTAAAAACAAAAGAGACGAGAGTTTTTTGCTTTAATTTTCCGAATATTCGCTTAGTGTGCGTGTGGTAAAAGCTTCTTTTGTGACTTTTTGGAATTTGTGGTGAATTTCATAAAGTGGTTGCTGCAGTCTGGTGAATTACGGAGAAACGATATGGAATGAAGTGCTTCCATGAAGGTGACCACGATGACTGTTGAGGACCACTGTCATAGGCACGAGACCGAATAATTAGCAAGGAGTTGACCGCAAATAAATCACGCATGAGCATGACACGGCAAAGTTCAATCGAAAAAGGGGATTTCCAATGAAGTCGCCACAGAACCTTTTTCTTGTTCCCAAAGGCCACCGCCGTGACGTACATTACCACTTAGTCACACAGATTTTGCGGGCGGATTGACAGAAACTTCGTACATAATTAAGTGACCTCTGAGATATGGTTCCAGTTTATTAGGTTACCAGGGGAGAAACCCCAATTTCGAGATCTGACGCAGGACGATTCGTTTCTACGAAATCTGGTTTATAATGATGATTTTTTAATGAATGTGTTTTCTGTCTATGGAATTTTGCAGATTTCGGTTGCTTTCTGATATAAGACATAGAAATATCGACTTGTATTCATTCCAAGAAGTCACTTACTAAGGCAAAGAGTTATAAACACCCACCTTGACGTATGCACTAAAGAAGACAATTAAATGTTTTTAAAATCATTATTATTTTACAAATTTTCCTTACAATTAAAATTGACAACCTTAAATTATAAGGGACAAACTACAAAGGTTTCAGCTTAAAGTTTAAATTGAATTGATAACCCTGAAGCTAAAAAAAAATCTCCTGTCGGCTTGTCGGCGTCAAAACTTTTTTGTCGCTACATTTAGCAAAAGCAACAATTCTACGCCAAAAATTCAGAATATAAAAATCATGCCTAAACAAAACTCTTCTATATTAAAAACTTCAGGATAACAAGACCACTTGAAGTCGTTTATGAGTCATAAAAAAAAATTAAATAACAACAGCTAAGCTTATAGTTATAAGAAAAGACGAATAGTGAAAAAGAAAAAAAATGCTTTGAGTAATGAAATCAAACTAAAATGACTAGTTCCGATTCTTACTTTAAGTCCGCTCATTAAAATTCGTCGTCGTAAGTCCAACTCTGCTCGAGAACACTTATTTCTCTACTGGCATCTCCCATTTGTATTACTTTAACTTTTAAGTCTGATTGAAAAATTTTGCTAATTTTCGAAGTGCAATAACAAAATGGAGGTTTAACGCTAACAAAATACTGATACTCTGAATCAGTAATCAAATATTAATCTAAAATAAATACACTTTCAGAGGAGGCAAGATTAATTACCGATATAGGTAATATGTATACTGCGCATGTCCGAATCAAAATTACAAAATCTAAAATGGCTGCCCCAAAATTTTTATAATACCAGTTGTTAGAAGTTTATTCACATTAATTTGTATACTGAGAAATAAATACAGGATTCTCTTTTAGTAAAAAAGACAATTCAAATTAAACGTTTTTTTGTCTAACTGAGTCACGAGCGTCGGCCATACGAACGAAATTAGAATTCTTGCGTGATTATATTACCGTCTATAAATGCACAGCGTTTTTAATTAAGATAGATAAAAAGATGTATTTCCTTCACAGAATGTCAATTGCGACCATTAGAGGAACATGTTTTAGAGTAAAACAATATCTAAATAAAGTAGTTCTAGCTTGCCCAGACATAGTTATTGGTTTATAAAATCTTACTACTGAAAATACAATTGTTTAGGTTGGTATATACAGTACAGTGATTTAAAACAATGAAAAAAATCCATTTGAATGTTTTTATATAATAAGTTTGTATATTATTCTGGAATTCAATCGATTTCGTCAAAAACAAGCATACCGAAAGCACCTTCCTGACTTTTAGATCCGAATTAAATTTTATTCATTTCCTTTTCCTTATTCCCTTTTTCGCATTCAGAATTTCCTAACAATAGAACTTAACTTAAACTAACAATTGAAATAACTATGAAATCAAAGCGACTCAGAACTTCCCAAGTACAGAACTCCATTTAAATTAACAATGAAAATAAACATAAAACCATACAAAAAACAACTCCAAATAAAATTAAACCAAAATCCAAACAATTTACCAACAAAACAAAAATCAAAATCACATGGCACCACTGCACCCACAACATGTTTTATTTATATGCGCTACCACCTGCGCTCAAAAACCACCAACACCCTACACCACTCAGTTAGCTAACATCCCTGGATTGACATTTCCTTTCAACCAGTATCCTTTATCTCAGTCCACGGAGTTGAGAGAAAAAAGTGAAAATAATCACAAGAAAAAAAGGGAGATACGATAAGAAAAAAGAAAACACAATTCAAACAAACCAGTGTATGCATTTTATGATTTGAACCTCGAAATAATCTCCAAAAAAAGAAAGATAAACTCCACAGTGTACGTGTGTGTTCCATTTTTAGTATTTTTTATTTTTTCCTCTTTGCTAGATGACTCGCGAATGTTGCTAGAGAATAATCAATCATTTCCAAAATGTATCTTCATTTGCGTGCATTATTCACCATTCGGGCAGCAGCACAGCTACAAATGTTTATTGGGTGTATATAGGACACATTCGTGAATAGTGTGTAGTCAGTGTGTAAAACGGAGGAAGAGCAGAAACAGAAACAGAATTAGAAAAAATACGAAAAGTACGGAAAATAAGAAAATTTAATAATCCAAATGTGTGTTGTGAGTTTTATTTGTTCTCTGCCCGTGATGCCAATCGTCATCGTCGACGTTGTCGCCGTGGTTCTCGTCCAGCGGCGACAGTAAGGAAAAAAATCTCCATGAATGGATAAATGGATACTCCTTACAGCGTCAATCCCCAAAAGAATTCTCTGAGCGCTGAGTAAATAAAAGAATTCCACTTTTTTTTTCGTCGTTGTCGTTCCTTCGTTCGTTCGTTCGCTCGCTCGCTTTTTTTTTTTAATTACTTCAGAGAAACGCGTCGTGGTTTGGGGACCTGAACTCATCGTCATCGTCGTCGTAGTCGTCGTCGTCGTCGTTGTTGTTCTCGTTGTCGTCGTCCAATTAGTAATTGACTTCTTCGGTGTGGAAAAATATGTGAAAGAAAAAAAAAATTGTATGCAAATTGCCATAACATAAACAAAAGAAAAAAACAAAGCCAAGTAAAGAGAGAGTGTGAGTGAGTACATCTAAAAAGAAACCCCCCCAAGAAAAAATATCCAAAAGTGATTAATTGAGAACGAAAAAAAGCGATCGAGTGTTGTGTATCCCCATCCAGCAGCACGATGGGCTCTTCAAAGGTGCACAGTTTTGGAAATGCATTTTCCAAATTGATAAAATTAATCGTTTGCTTTGTGATTGTAACAAATCATTGGGCCGAAATCAAAGCCGAGCAGCACCCTGCCGAAGAAGATGGTAAGTTGTGTTCCTCTGCATAAAGTATGTGCCTGCTATTGCCAGGAGTACATATGTATTTGACACCATCCATTAAATATGTAGATAGTGAAGTGGTTTTTACAGGGAAATTCATGCCGAACAGCAGGAGTGTATTCATTATTTTGTTTTTTTGTTTTCGTGCTTCTCGCGTTGATTTTTTTTCTTTTTTTTTTCATTCTTTTTCGGTTGTGATGTTTTCCGCGGAATGTGTTTGGGGTTAATTAAAGGATTAGGCTACATTATGACCCTAGTCAGTTTTGACTCGACTCAAGTCGATCTCTCGACCCTTTTGTTCTTCTGTCGAAGGGATTAATATTTAATTTTGGGGAGGGGGCATATTCCATCTACTCAACTAATTTGTGTTTTATCAGGATGATTCCAATTGGAAACGAATGCCAATTCCTTACACCGAATCCTGTTTGTTTTTCTGTGTAATTAACTAATTGGTGACTAACACACCGCTGATGGTGGTGCTGGTGCCGAAAGGAATGAAAAAAAAAAAAAAAAAACTGTAATAGCCTTGAGTCTATATGCAAATCCTTTTTTAATTAAGGACATAAATACAAATTTGCGTAAATGGATGTGTCAGAGTGTGTGTGTATGCGCGATAGAGAAAGAGTGTGGGGTGAGCAAGTGTAAATGTGTGCCAGTGGGAAAACTTTAGGCAGGTTATAAATAGAGTTCTATTCCTCTAAGTCAAACAAGGAGCATAGCATATTTACATAATTTTCACATATGCCACTTCCGCTAAGGCACTCTTCATTGGATATCTAGGCAGCAGGAGCAGGAGCTGAGCACCTTATGCTGCTTCTCCCAAATGGAGCCTCTAGTATCGGGATCCTTGAGACACACGGCGACACACGGAGACAGGGTTGTTGTTTATGAAAAGAAATGATGGGGAAAGAAACCTTAATGGGGTTATGTGCATATGTCCCCTAACCGGATTCGGTTGAATCAGCCAACAAACCCCTTGACAAAAAGTGGCAGGTTGTGGATTTAATCGAGGTTGCTGTCTTCCTGGGGGAAACGTTTATGCCGAAGAGTACTCAGGGCGTAGTTTTTTTCTTTCCACTCCCTCCTGAAACCGTAGCAGGCCTCGAGAACGAGAAATGGATTATGACGACTTTATCTCCTGGCTGGCACTTCATGAAAAAGGAAAAAAAGGGCTTCGACTCATTTTCGATGCTTAAGCCACCGTCCGTAGAGACGACGAACATACATGTGAAATCGTCTACCTCATCTCCGATACGAGAGAGCCAGTCCTATAAGTTTGTGCTCAACCAGCCGATTTAAAGTGCACCGAACTGTGAATGGTCCATTCACTGGTATTGGGGCAGAAGTGGTGAAAATTGGATAGCTTCTGAATGATGGCTAATTAAAATAAATGCCGACACTATCGTGACGTTGGCTCATCTTTAACAAGAATTACTAGCGTTGACCTTTTGGCATGCCAATTTGAATTTGAGCACTTAATTTTCACCTCTCTGCCTGCGAAAAACACTGTCTCTATGACACTGTGTGTGTTGCTTAGCACAATCGAATACTATCACGCAGCTATCGATGGGATTGGGTTTCTGTTGGTCGTTGTGTTTCGCAACTCGTCATTTCCAAATGATGAAGCATGTCGTATTTTATGAGTCCAAGTTCGTACAGGAGCTTCCACTATGGCCGTGTTAACGCGTGAATGCAATCGACTCGTCACGGGTGATTGCAAGGCATGAGGTGTTCTAGTTTCGACGTTATTTCCCTGTTTTTATTGCGTAACTCACGAAATGAGAGTCGTGATTGGTTTGGATTTTGTTTTTCCCTTTCTTCGATCACCTCTTGCGAGACTCTGCTAATAATCTCACGATATTTTTGTCTACCATCCACCGTTCCAATTGGGAACTGGTTTTTGTCGTTGAGATAGAAATAAAATATTGAGAGGGGGCGATCTAGAATTTGACTCCACAACAAAATCAAAAGCAAATGCTGAGACTCTCTACCTTCAGAATTGGACTCCACAACAAAATCAAAACCCAATCGTTTTCGAAAGCAATCTCTATCTCTGCTTTGCACTTTTGAGCGTTTGCAATCATCAGCGCATGTTGCACGACCGGCCTTAAGGAAAAGACGTCTCCAGTCCCATTCCAGTGGTGGCGAGTTGAAAATTGAAAAAAAAAAAAAATCCTACAATCTGCCGGCCAGAGTTCGTTCCCGGAGCATGTTGCTGTCTTCATGTTTCATCCACTGTCTGTTCTGTTGCCTAGTAATAAGAAGTGGTGCTGTAAGTGGCCACTCCGGTGCCGGTATCCTTCTCAACTGTCTGTCGGTTGTTGATTTTATGTTTGTTTTCTCAGTGTTTTGCAATTAGAGACTTCAATACTCTCAAACATTGTTGTTGGCTGTTGTTTACTTTGTATTTACATGTCTGACATCGTCCGAGCAGTTCCTCACCGAGACATTCATTCCCTTTCAAATAAAAAGTGGTAAAACAACTAAAAAAGTTAGCAAAGTCACATGTCATGTAAACTTATCATTTGTGGAATTCATTTCACTTCGACACGGAGGCAGATTTTTCTCATCAAAGAAAAACCACATTTTAACTGCCCAATCAACACTTGATCGATATTTTCTCATTTGAAATTGTGTTCAATTTGTTTTTGTTAAGAGTCCTTGCATATTTTTCCGCAGTGATGCCCCGTCACGATGTCCAATTAACTCTCAGTACACTCCTATAAACAGATGAAACCAAATTTCGAACACTCTATCTCCGTCATACTGTCAATTAATGCCACTTCTAACATCGTTTGCATTTAGAGATTCCATTCCAGTGTGAGTGTTGAAGAACTGTGACATTAAATATTTCAACGACAGCTATTCTGATGGCAGTGAAACGTTGTTCAACCACAACACTAACGCGAAAATATTGTAACGAAAATAAACCTTTTAAGGACGACGAATCAAAAACTTTGCGATCCCAATTTGTGTGTGTTTTTGGAGGGAGAGGGTGAGAGAAAACTTTAAGTAGTCGCAGTTGGTGGGCTCAGTTGTTTGTTAGTGGGGTTTCAGACCCACGTACCAATTTATTTGCGGTTTTTTCTTTGACGTGTGCGGCCTTATTTGTCAGCAGAAGCGGTGTCCTCTTTATCTGTGTCAGCAGTTCGGGGGCGATGTTGCAGACATCCCATGATAAAGTGTTGGCATGTTGTGAAGCCTTTAATGACACCAATGGATAAACTTGAAGTCGACTGTTGCTGTTTGAAATTTGAGGAGATGGAGGATCTGCAGCCTGTCACGCTATCGCCAATTTCCCTCTCATCGAGACAAATGTTGTTAGTCTTCATTGACTGGAGAACAGACTTCAAAATTTTATTACTTCATCACCGAGTGTGATTCCGCTCGGAGGGTTTTTATCCTTCCATCCATATGAGATTCCATATTCTGAATAATATTTAAATTCTTCTTCTCACTGAAGATTGGCACAATGATGTGGTTGGGGCTGTTGTATAACGTCATTAGTCAGTCAAAGGTTTCTGAATAAATTTGTCTGCATAAAGTGCTCGAGGCACTTACATACGAGTTACGAGTATGTGTGCATCCAAACATCACTCATTCATGGTTGACCAGGAATGAAATTGTGGAACCGTACTCAAAGTGAGCTTTGATTATTACATTATAAATATTTATGTGCTCTGGCTGTGGAGCAAACGAATGAAAAAAAAAAAAAAAAAAGAAAAATTAAAAAATGAAAACCAGCAAAAACTGAATTTTACAGAGTACACACGAGGCCCAAATGCTAAATTACAGCCCCCTAAATCGATACCTCTAAATATTTAATTCCCGTACTTACTCAATTGGTTAGTCATCATCAATGCCTAAATTTATGGCATTCAATTCGTTAAGGTTTGATTTCGGTCGTGTTAAGGGGGCTCGGTTTGTATGCGGTTTTTGGTCATCAATTGAAGGGTTTTCGGGTCATCCATCACTGTTTTACATTCTTGGGTTATTTCCGCTTCATTGTGTAACAGAGCAGCATCAATAAACGACGCAGGTCTAGTGTCGGGATTGCCACCCAGTGTCAATCAAATTTTGATATGCCTTACGAGCACAAGACGCGATCTGGAAGACAAATTTGAGACCAAACGCCTTCTCTAAATTTACACGCCTATCGGATCTTCCAGCGTTCTTAAACAGCCAGCAACGGAGAGAGAAGGTGCTTATTTAGATTGTATCTGTGTCTGCGTTCCGTCGTAGGTTATTTCTACTGCAAAGTTGGCCAAATAAAATAAACACCAACCTCAATGGATCAACTTTTTTAACTTTAATTAAAACAAAAACCTCTCCTCTGCTAACGTCGAAACACAATTAAGGGGGACACAAAAGAAAAACTCATAACTTCAATTAACTTGAAATTTGACATTTTGAAGACTTGTTTGCTTATAGAACAGGCATTTGTACTCCAACAATTTCTCCCACGCTCATGCATCTTGACTTGAGTTTCTTAGCGACAGGAAGAAGGATGTATGTAGGTTTCTCTCTCTCCGTCTTTGTGCGTTGTATGGTATCCTTAGCTACGGAATGATTAGCGATGCTTTATTGTTCGTAATAAATTATTTAGTGACGGTTCTGTAGGCAAAATTCCTCGCAAATTATCTGTGGTAGGCAAATCTCTGCTTAATCCGTGACATCGGAATGCATACATTTTGGAAATTCATGGAATAAGAACAAGCAAATGTCTGAATAGTTATTGTTGCGGTCTTCGGAACGCGGATGACATGGATGCATAAATTTTTGCCCGGGAACAATAGCGAACGCTACCACGATGAAGCAAAGTTTCAAAAGAAAACTGTTGACCATCTCCTGACGACATGGATGTCTGCAGCGGAGATATCTGTAGCCCGAAAACATAACCCACGGGCATGAGATGGTGTATCACAGTTTCTGGTACTTAATCGTGTTTGCAACTCACATGCGACATCGTGCTGCTGTGACAAAACTCACAAGACAAAACCATCCAAACTTGGTTAAGTTTACAGTTTTAGATTAAGAATGGTTGACAATTTACGATATTTTCAGCACACAGCGGGCTTTAAATTTTAGCAAAGCAAATTTCCACAGTTTCTATTTCAAGATAAACACTCATGAGCGAAGTATGCCGAGGAAAATCAATAACGTTTAAAACAAACGAGTGACAAATGTTCAAAAAAATTTTGTTTATTGTGTTCAATAATGGTTTCAGGCGAATATATTAGACAAAAGACATGGAAATATATATGTAAATGGAGACGATGAGGGAGAATGCAGTAAGTACCTATGTACATGTACATACCATATTTACAATAACAACTCGAATCCCAGTTTCTCCGTGTTCCTGCACGAATTCTGTATGATGAAAATTTGCTGTTTTCAGTTCAATTCTCAGTATTTTTGTACAGATGGTTAGTTTTTCCCGTTCAGTATTTAAATGTTTGCAAATGTTCCTTGATCTCTTTTTTTTAAACCACCAACTGCCAAAATCTTTCCTGTTTAAATTACAAATTACTTACGGTTATTTAAATAGTCCTTATTGAGAAAATTTACTCACCGTACGCAAGCTTTTGTGAATTGATTTTGGCAATATTGGTTGTTGTTTTTTGAATGGATAAGAGTATTGAATTAACTTTGGTAGATTTTGAAACTTTGTGCTTTGCTCTTTTCAAATATTCCTTTCAAAACAAGGTGTCACATATGGTTTGGGAATAAACGCCCTTTTTCGCCAGATTTCTTTATAGTACGCAAACTTTTGTGGAGCACTGTATAACATCGTTTAAAATACCATCGCGTCTTCTCTAAGTGACGCGCATCCGATATGTTCAATATTCCATGACTGACCCATAAAACAGGCACCATTTTATTGATGGCGAGTTCTCTATAGTCATTTAACTTCAACTCGTGCTCCACTTTTGAAAAGGTCTAAGTTATTACGCAAAATTGGTCTGCAAAGGCTCAGCTTTCGAGCGACACAAAATTGACTGCCTCAGATTCTTCTATTTACACACTCTCACGGTTCTGCTTTCAGCAGAATTGTGCGTTCGTCGACGAACTTATTGTTGATGGGACTTTTTTACTGAACCACTCGACTCAAATTTATTTAGTAAGCTAACAAAACTTGATTCCCATTGGGCCTAAATTCCGTTTTTTATGATACATTTTTGGTTATGAAATATAAACCACAGTGGACTCCACCACACTATTTTCGCGGGATACCATGATTGAACCATAAAATCTGTTAAGCACATATCTGTTATTACAGAGCTCTTCGGGTGATTTCCTTTTATCCAACCTTTCCCCGTAGTTTCTTTCCATTTCTTGCACACTTCGTTTCCAGCTCAGTCACCAGCTAGTTAACAGCTAGTTCTAAGCTTCAAAGAGCCCACATATGTATGTATATTTGCTGCGAACCTTGTAAGTTTACAAAATATCGAAACTACGCATTATATGAACCCAAAATTACCAATTACGCAGTTTTTTATTGAGTTTTTCTGCACTAAAAAAATTTTGGTAATCCTAACAAAAAACGAAACAAGTTGCATGGAGTGAACAAGTGAGCACGGCAAACAGTTTTAATGAAGAATATACCACTTCACAAAGTCACAAGTAAAAAAAAAAAACTAGCATATGAATTTAGCATACTTTTAAAGACAACCGAAAACAATAAAAAAAAACGAATGTTTCATGCACCTTAGCTTCTAACTAGTTTTCATTACAATGACCAATTTGACACACAATACGCAACTGATCTCATTTATTTTTTTGTGAATATTTTACAACTGTGGTGGTGTTGCTACACAATAGCAAAAATTGTTCTCATGATATAAATTTGTTGATGAAACAATAGGGGTAGTTGGGGCACATTGATACGTTTGTCCTTGGGGCTCAAAAAGGTCCACCACAGTGACAGTAATAACAGTGTAATATATTTTTTTCTATTCAGCAACTTCCTAACTACAGTGAGTGTCATTAATATTCGGTTTTCATATAAACGTTTTTTTAGATGCTGATATCTTTTCTGAAAATAATAAAAGACCAATATATTATATTTTACATTAACTTAGATATATTTACAGATCATTTTTAGGGAATTCATTCTTAAAAATATTGATTAAAAAAAAATACAAAAACAAAAAACCAAGAAGAACTCAAAATTACAGGCTTCATTAATATTCGGTTTTTGGTACATTAAAAACAAATTGCTTGATAAAAAATATTCAGTTTTTTATTAATATTTTGTGGGATAACCCTTATTTTTTATTACCTCGTTTAGACGGTTTGGCATATTTGAAATAATTTTTTAAGGTACTTAACACTGATTTTGTCCCATTCTTCCTGTAGTCTTATTTTAAGCGCATTTAGAGACGATACTGGATTGTCACGAATACGGCGGTCCAAATAATCCCATAAATTCTCAATGGGATTAATATCAGGTGATTGGGCAGGCGTTTCGATGACTTTTAGACAATTATAGAGCAGCCATTCACGAACAGTATGCGCCTTGTGCTTCGGGTCATTGTCTTGGTATAACTTAAATGTTTCCAAAATTTCCATTTTTTTCGGCAGATTTTTTTAAATTTTCTTTTAAAATTTTCAAATAAGATGTCTGGTTCATAATTCCGTCGATAAACACCAAGTTTCCGACACCTCTAGTTGATATGCAACCCCATACCATTACATGCCCTCCGCCATGCTTTACTGTTGGAGTGATATTCTTACTCCTAAGCTCCTCATTTGGCATAAAAAAAGATTCCAAGTGGTGGGAAGACGTTATATTCCTAGACGAAAGCAAATTTAACCTTTTTGGAAGCGATGGAAGGACTATGGTATGGCTTTCGCCATACGAATACGGAGTAAGAATATCACTCCAACAGTAAAGCATGGCGGAGGGCATGTAATGGTATGGGGTTGCATATCAACTAGAGGTGTCGGAAACTTGGTGTTTATCGACGGAATTATGAACCAGACATCTTATTTGAAAATTTTAAAAGAAAATTTAAAACAATCTGCCGAAAAAATGGAAATTTTGGAAACATTTAAGTTATACCAAGACAATGACCCGAAGCACAAGGCGCATACTGTTCGTGAATGGCTGCTCTATAATTGTCCAAAAGTCATCGAAACGCCTGCCCAATCACCTGATATTAATCCCATTGAGAATTTATGGGATTATTTGGACCGCCGTATTCGTGACAATCCAGTATCGTCTCTAAATGCGCTCAAAATAAGACTACAGGAAGAATGGGACAAAATCAGTGTTAAGTACCTTAAAAAAATTATTTCAAATATGCCAAACCGTCTAAACGAGGTAATAAAAAATAAGGGTTATCCCACAAAATATTAATAAAAAACTGAATATTTTTTATCAAGCAATTTGTTTTTAATGTACCAAAAACCGAATATTAATGAAGCCTGTAATTTTGAGTTCTTCTTGGTTTTTTGTTTTTGTATTTTTTTTTAATCAATATTTTTAAGAATGAATTCCCTAAAAATGATCTGTAAATATATCTAAGTTAATGTAAAATATAATATATTGGTCTTTTATTATTTTCAGAAAAGATATCAGCATCTAAAAAAACGTTTATATGAAAACCGAATATTAATGACACTCACTGTAGCTTATACAAGTCGAAGTTATCTAACAAAATACAAGTATCTAATTATAAAAAATTGACCTATTTATAAATAATTTAATTTTTTATTAAACTGCCCCATTCACATGGCACATTGATGCAAGTCCAGGGCAGTTTAATACATAGCCAAATACCCAGTAGTTATGGAGAAATCCCAGTTAACTAGACAGCCCATACAGTATGGGAATAAACCGGACGGCCTGGAACGCAAGTGTGCCAAGTGTGCCTACGTTGGGAAGAGCTGGATTTGCCAATATTCCTAGAAATTTCTGTGCACTTTTTAGGTCGTTTACATGTTTTCTTTGTTCCGTTTTTGTTTTTTTAAATGCGGCTTTTTTAAGTTATAATTTGCAGATCAGATATTGGCGAAGATATTGAAGATATTCAACAAATTTAAGTTATACTAGTTTTTTTTTATGTTAGCATCATTTTCTTTTGTTAAAATTCAAAGACTAGGTTTTACAAACACAAATATCTCACAGAGACAATTTTTTGGGTCCATTGATACGTATCAAACTGCCCCGAGTTCGTGTGTATCAATGTGCCCCGACTCATTTCACAAACAATAAATAATAATTATAATTAAAACAATGTTTAATAATAACTATTCAAGTAAAAATCACATTAAGAACAGCATATACCATACGTATACCTTGATATTTTTGTCATAAATATGCTATAAAACATAAGCGCTCTTGAAGAAATCTTAAAATAATCTCTTGCGGACTTGCAAAAGAGTTATCTATCTAGTGGTAGCTGAATAACGGTGTAAGAATGTACCCCATCTCTCCCTAGAATATGTGAGGTGATCTAGCTGATATTTCGTTTAAAAAAAATGTTATTCAGACAATCTTGATTAAAATTAAAATTTTACTCGAAAGATAAAATCTTTCTTTCATCCTTGTGAAATTTTTAAGATCAGTGTGATCATCTACTAGCCCTCAAAACTTTTCTAATTTGATTTATTTTAATAGCAAACGAGAGTTTCATCACGTAAGACGACAATGGTCAGACGATGTGATAAATGTGGTGTGGTGTGATAAAAGCCAGTATCAAAATTAGACAGTAGTACAGAAACGTGCTTAAGCAACTGCGTCGATCGATTTATTGACACATTTCTGTTAATAACATTTTCCTATTTTCTGAATCATGGCCTTATGTCCAAATTACATAAGTTCACCGGGCAAACAAGTCTATAAATATCATTTGAGTGAAAGTTGTACTTCATCATCATCATCATCATCATTTTCTTAGCCCGCATGTTCCACTAAAGGGGTTGCGGGGGCAGTGCACGCAAAAGAGATCTCCAGGCATCCCGATCCTCCGCCGCCGACTCTAACTCCTCGGCGGGTATGTCCAAGCGTAACCAGGCGAGCTTTTGGACTTGGTCCAACCATCTCATCCTGGGTCTACCGAGCGGTCGCCTACCTGACGGAGTCGCATTCAAGGCACGCCTCGGAAGTCGTACTGCAGGGGACATGCGTGCCACGTGGCCATACCAACGAAGTATGGATCTTTCCGTTCGGAGAAGAAGCTGCTCAACGTTTAGCTCTCCCCGTACTGTCGTGTTCCTCACCCTATCTCGGCGAGTAACTCCTACAACAGCACGCAGAAATCTCATCTCGGCAGCTTGTATTCGCGATCTTATTCTTTCGGTCATTACCCAAATCTCATGACCATAGGTGAGAGTTGGAACAAATACCGAATTGAACACCGATAACTTGGCTTTCACCCCAAGCTCGGCCTTCCTGATGACAGACCTTCCAAGCTGTTTCAAAATTGACCCAGCTTGGCCAATCCTACAGGAAAGCTCAGTATTGCTCCTCCCATCACTCGTGAAAAAGACCCCGAGATACTTAAACTTCTCCACCTGTTTCAATGGAACTCCGCTGACCTGCAGAGTGCATTGCACAGGCGTTCTAGAAATGACCATCACCTCGGATTTGTCCACGTTAACCTTCATCCCAGCATCAGTACAGACGGCCACAAACCTATCCAGCGCACGCTGGAGTTTCGTCTGTGAGGATGTGAGGATAACTAAGTCATCTGCAAAAAGCAGGTGACTTACCCTCAGCTCCCCCAGTGTCAAACATTCTTCACCACGGCTGCGTTGTAACATCCAATCCATGTATATAATGAAAAGGAGAGGTGACAAGACGCACGCAGTTGTACTTTAAATTGATTTACTATCGTCTGGACAGTATTTTTTTGAGGATATCTAAGTCGATATCGTCCTACAATAAATTGGGAGAAATATATTGAAATCCTGAAATCCTACAAACAGTAAAATGTTGAATTGAATGCAGGAAAAATTGTTTTGATAAAATTTTTTTCACATTACACATTTTTTAGTATTCCTTTTCTATCAATTATCCAAACCACACTTTTTCCTTCAAACTCTTGAGAAAGTTTGTGTAAGTCCTTGGCTAAGTAGATGAGGAATGTTACAATTCGAGTGTGGAATGTTACAATTCGATGCCGGTTCTGTGTTCGAATCGTGCAAATAAGCGCTCAATAACAGAGGAGGTATCCTAATAGCGAATTTTCGAATGTTTTACTAATTTTTGCATAACTACTACTTGTATTAGACCAGAGTCAATGCTATGCTTATAATGATTTTGTTCTTATTATATGTAAAAGAAAAAATATGTATATGGAATTAATGAAATCATAATTTAATCTTGGGCGCCGTTGGCTCGATCGGTTAGTGCGTCGGACTGTTGAGCGAGAGTACCCGGGTTCGAATCCAGCTCGGGGAAAAAAATAACACCACAAACATTTTTCACGGCCCCACCTCCAGCGAACGACTGACAACCTTCCTGGAGTACTTCTGTCATGAAAAGCTTTCGCAATTCGCCGTTCGGAACCGGCATTCAACAGTAGGGCCCCTCCACATGTGACAAAATTATAACGCGCACAACACAGTGGAGGCGCGAAAAAGCTAGGCTCTGGCTCTCAAACGGGCTGTTACGCCGCCCCATATATATAATTTAATCTTTTCTAATTCGATGCCAATTTAGCTAACTCCCTTAAATTTAAAAGTTAGTATGATATCAAATGGAGCATAAGAAGATATCTTAGCACTCATCTACATAAGTTTACAACCATTCTTCGATTTAAAAATCCGATAGGATAATAGAGGATGACAGGTTATTATTTTCACATACAAAATATTTATATCATTTAATAGCATTAAACCTGTAGCCATAGAGGAGGCGATAGTGATTCAAACTTTCAAACGATATTGTTTAAATCAAATCATCTGAAAAGTTACGTGATAAGACCCCAAACGATTTCATATCCGTACTGCAACAGCGAGGATTCCAAAATGACACTCATGAGCACAATCAACCTTAAAGTGAAATTAAAACAAGACAGCTTCGAATGCCACAAAATGAAATCCTGTATCATATCCTGGAAAATGAGAGAAACTACGCTAGAACGATTCGCACAACCACAATCGATCTTTAATGTAAATTTTCAAATATCTTCACCTCGAATGAGACCCACTTATGTTCCAGCTCATTTCACGTCACTTCGATCCTAAGCCTCACACCCTCAGTCCATCGACGCACGTCCAATCTGCTTGCGGCCAAGGTTCACTTACGCTCCCGCACACTTGAAGCCAAGACATCACACCAACCACAAACAAAACCGTGCCGTGTGCTAACCACCAACAAAACCTAATACCCCACCACAATTGTGTAGGAATTAAACCCCCATCGACATCGACATCACCATCGCCATCGCACACCGCATGTGCACTTAAATTCTTGAACGAGAGATGCAGGCAATAAATTCTCATGTAGCATAAAAGATTGCAAAAGTGTCAATAAAGGATTAACCCGTGCAGAAATTCCAGTCTACGGAAATTCTGATGATTCGCAGATAAGGAAAGTTATTTATAAAAATAAGGGTGAAGCCAGAGCCAGAGCCACGTACGCCGATAGCTACCTTGCCCTTGTCGGCCTCGGTACTTATGGTGTGCACTTAGAAAACTGGAAATCAGCAGCACATATTTCAAACTCTCTTTTTTGTGTTTCCTCTAACCATCCGCAGAGGGAGAGAGTGGAGGAATAAAAAGCAAAAAATGCATCCCCTTCGTGGCACGAACACAAAGAAGTACAATACCTGCGGCTGTGAAGTTGGAACAAAATGTTACGTGTTCGTCATCAACCAACGCCGTGTTCAAACTCGACAAAAAATACAAAAAAAAAAAAAAGAAAGGACGCAAAAACGGGTCGTCTATATGAGCTAAGCGGACAATGAAATACGAATGGTGAGGATGTATGTGTGGTAGTCAAGAGAATCTTTGAATCACAGCCCTGTGGTTGCAGTCGACAAGCAAGGCCAGACCTCGGTTTAAAGGGAGAAATAATTGCGAGAGCGGTAGCAGGATGGATGGTTTCAAGAGCCGTACACGCGGAGATGGGAAGGCCATGGTGTCTCAGACTGAGATTTTTTTTTATCACAGCCGCCAGGCTGCGTAGGGTAATCATGGCCAAAAAAGCTGGAAGCTACACTGCAAGCTGTGAAAATAATAATCGCTGACAGTGAACTGGAAACTCTACTGCGTCGCATTCTGTCAAAATTTATATCCACGAAGCTGTCAACCGTCAAGAAATGAAACGGACAAAAAAAAAAAAAGCGCGATAACGATAAAAGTCAAGTGGATGTCTGCTTTGTCTGGAAATGTGACAGCAGCAGGATCGCCGTGTCTTCGGCAGTCTTTTCCACGGGTCGTAAAATAAACGAAACATTCGCTGTGGAGCAATCCAAAGGAACACACCATCAACCTTTCATGAAACAAAATAATCTTCTAGGAGAGCACACACAGCGAAGAAGCAACGTGGAATTGAAGAGCTCCACAGACACCATTCACAGTGCTGCCAGCTGTTCACTTCACTTGATTAGTAGAGCCAACAATTTCCGACGGCTGCTGCTTGTCAAATTCATAGTTTCGATTTGGCCATGGAAAACGAGAGAAAAAAAAAAAGAAATTTCATTCTTTGCACACGTGAAAATGAAAAATAAATCGCACACAAAATTGGGAGCTATGCTTCAACGACTCCGACTAGGACACCAGGCCACCTTGAATATTATATCTTCTTCAAACACAAGTGCAATGCCAACCGTAACCGTCTCCGCGTCCTCGACTGTGGCCCCACATGAAATCCTGATGAAAGGCCTTCAAAGTCTCTGACGCTTTCAATGCATCCACATCGGGCCCACGAGTTTCTTTCAAATTAAAATCACAACCGTCAAGGAGGCACATTATTCTGGTCAAAATTGAATGTTATCATCATCTCTCCTCGCCGCGCTCCTACGACGAAACGAAGAACAGCCAGATATTAATATTTCCCCTGCCATCATACTCACCGTCATGCTGTGACTGACAATTAATTTGGTTCGGTCTCTCGCAACATTCAGCTTCGGCTCCAGTTGGGTGGAACACAAAAGGTTAGAGGAAAATTGACCTAAATTGTATTTAATGTTCACCAATATAGATGACCTATTTTTAAACGCATTCGCATTTTGCAAGAGCAACAGAAGGGGAATCAAAAGGAACTTTATATATATATTTTTTAAATTTGTCGTGTATTCTATCGTAGTCTTCTCTGTCAGAATAAACGAAACGACGATTTCTCTTTTTTTCTGTTTCTATTTTTTTTTGGTTCCTTTTCTTTGACAGGAATGATAAATTGGCACACGCAAATCTGCCAGAAATGACTTTCAGGCATCATCAAAAAGCTCCTCTAATTGATTCCTCAGGAAAGGACTCGAGTATTTTTGTGATTCCAGCAGCAGCAGCATCAGCAACGCGAAAGTGGTCTGAGACATCAATTTGATATAACCTCAGTGAATTTCTTGTCTAACTTCTTAATGATGTTGCAGCACTGACATTTCGTGGGTGCAGTCAAGCGAGAATAAGAAGTAGAAGTAGTTGCCATGGATCAGGAAGGAAAAATTTGCGAGTCAATATTCGTCGTCGTACGACCGTTAATATAATGGGTGCGTGTTTTATAACAAACCAGACTAGTTAAGTTAGCTCTTCAACCACTTGAAGGTTGCCGTGCTGTCCAAAAAGGAAGGCCAAGTCCAGAAGGCAAAAAATCAACATGATTAAGGAAAAATCCAGCACTCAGTCCTCAGTGCTCGTCGTGTCCGTGAGGCAATGTTTTCCCAATAAACACGTCAAGGATACTTTATTATTAACCAAATTTTGCACCGAGCAAATGCTGCCGGTATCTACACAAGATCTGAAAATCGATTGGATTTTACTACCTTCAAGCCCCAAAAAAGAGAGAAAACTTTTACCTCCATGAAAAAACATCATCATTTAATGCAACAATAAATGAATACACTGTTCGTTCGGTTGGTCGGGCGGTTGCTCGGTCGCTCGAATGGACGAGAGGGTAAAGTTGACGCTAAACTTTGCAAATAATAACTGACGTTAATCGATACGAGCGAGCTAAGCCGAAGCTGAGCTGGATGGGGGTTTTTAGCTGGAAAACTTAATGTATTCTCTAACAATCAAAATTGTTGCATCCGGAGTTATGCAAATGTGCACTTGCACTCACTCCACACGAGATTGGCTTCGTTTCATTAGACCACGAGGCTGCTAATGATATCGTGGGAAATATTAAGCGAGAGTAAATTTTCCAGCAAATCCATGATTTGGATATGGGTCATCGTATCACATTACCAACCTACCCTACCGCACTCGTGAGATAGAAATGGACCCCCGACCAGTTGTGTGGGTGGGTGGTTGGTTGTATTTTAACATAATCCCATACATAATTACCAGGTCTTTGCTTCGCAATTTCGGCTCCAATCCGCACACACACACCCAAAATGGAAGAGGAGTCTGTGACACCCATCCTTGATGAGATGCTTATGTATGTGATTAGAAAAGTAATTCCTTCTCCTTACCCAACTCAAATTACTTATCAGAATAAGTAAACCTTCATTATAGATCCCATGAATAATAAATGCATATACATGCTCAAATATTTAAATGCTACAATTCAATCGTAGATCAAGTCAAGTCGTTTGACCTGTCAACTTATTGATTCGTTCAAATCACGCATGCAGAGCTGCAGCATGTGTAGGACGACTACTGGCTGGTTGGCTGGCTGTCGCACACGTGTACGATTCGCGAATGTTGTTCTGTGTTTTTGTATTTTTTTGTTTTATTTAATACATCGATTAGCTGTGATAAAAATGGAAATAAGAGAAATAAAATGTGTTATGTTCCACAGTGCTACAGGGCCGTAGCAGATTGGGATGCAGTTGAGCGGAAAATCGCAAGCGGAATACATGTGATTATTTTTTTTATTGGATTTTGTTGGGAAAAGCGAAACGAAGGACGGAATAAAAAGTTCTTCGTATCGAAATCTCTGATTAGTATTATATGTATGGATCCTGTGAATTTTTTCTTCTCCTCTTTAGATAAACGTAACGATACCATTGATTTTTTTTTTCTTGTGTGACCCGGGATTCAAAGACACATTCTTTCTTTGGCTTATGCTTTGAATTTGACTCCACGTGGCGCTTGTGTCACTGCAGAAAAAAAAAGGAATTCAGGACTATCTCTCCTGACTTCGTTACGTATCAGATCTGAAAGTTTGAAGAAGATGAAGTAACTACACAGGAACTTGTCTTACTTTAGTTTATAATTCAGATGCTGTGCAATTGTATACAGTTGATAATAACTTTATTGAATAAATCATGGGATCGTGATAGAACATCGACGGGAGCGTGAACCAGCTGAAAAGTTCTCAGGTCCCTATTATGCTTTCAGCGGGGATGTTTTGTTTCGGCTCTCAATAGACAACTAATTCTGTTCGAAGCTGGGCGCAGTCTTTTGTTGAGAGAATTTGGATTTGTGCAGTGAGGAAGTCTTTGGAACTACACACAGAAACGTGGACCACCACCGAAAGTTTAATTTGGAAGCTCTTTATTGAAAGTACAGATTTGCTGCGGACGACTATAGAACTTGAACAACAGAAAAAGGACGGTCTACGTAAGGATAAACGGCATCGATTGGGGTAGAAAAACTCGGAGGTAGCACACATCCCGGCACGGAGGAGCATATCTTTGGATGGACTGCATTTGTTTGGGTCCAATAACCAATGAAGAGAAGAAAAAAGAATAAATTGTTTTGGGCTGTGCACAATGGCGAATGGAAGCTAAGCCATTTAGAGAGCTACAACTGCCACGAAGTACAGGACGAACTTACGCCTAAGGTCAAAGAGAAGCACGATTGAATCTCTATTTGGGTAAGTAGGAGAAGAGGCGAACGACGTGAGCATGTGTTCTTCTACAAGAACATCAATCTGGCCGAAAAATTCCCACTCGTTGATCACGTTACCCAATAAATCCTGGAATTTGCATCGAAGGGTGTTTTATTTTCAAAGTGTAGAGGCTGGATGTTAGAGTCAGTCGTCGATGTACAACACGATTTCACTTGGATGAAAAAACAAGTCTAAACGAATCACATGTGGCACTACATTGACAACATGCGACATCGATAGAACGCAGCCAAGTCGCAAAGGTACACACAAAAGAAAACGAAACTTCAAGGAGTCATGTAAATTTTTGGATTGTGTCCTTAATCCAACCGGTATAACAGAACACCCACAGCCAAGTTCACTTGGCCTAAATTTAAAGTGCCTTCCGTTTCTCATTTGCACCAACTTTCCAACATTCCCTTTAACTACTACTACTTCTATATGTATTGGGAGTTACGTGGATCAACTCTTTCGCCTGCAGGGTCCTCCAAACAGAATTTGAATCTAGAGAATGAGAAATAAAAAAAAAAGAATGAAATTCACAGAAGCTCAGCATACAGGGTAATTTGTATTTCGTTCGGAGGAAATCCCAAACAAAGAGGAGAACTTCTATTAAATATTTCGCGGAATGGTAGTCGTACAACGGATTGCACTCGAGATGGAGAATTTTTTTTTTCAGCGAATTCATTCTTTTTAAAGGTCATATACATACGTATAATTTTTTTTGTAATTAGGCAAAAAGGCTTTCGATTTTTGTCACATCTGCAGTTTTTTTCCGGAAAAATTATGCCACGAATTGATTAATCTCTCCATCCCTCTTACTCTGTCCACTGACATACATATTTTTGTGCATGCAATGCATCTGTGTTGCATTGAAACTTTATGACATTGAAACTTTAACCGGCGAACCATTCCGACAAGCTGTGGCCAAATCCTTTCAAGTGATGCTGGCAATCAAATGATGTTTCAGTTAATTGGATTGTATATTTATTTTTAATTTTTTTGTATTTTTTCAGGTCCACTCTCAGAGATTCAGACGGCAGTAAATCTGGAAGTTTCGTTACCATGTGACTTGACACCGGGTACCATGATCACAGACAAGGTGCAACTAATAATTTGGTACAAGCAGGGAAGCGTTAAACCGATTTACACGTAAGTGCAATTTTTCTTAGTATGGTAAGGTCAACTAAAAATCCGAAAAAGAAAGATTTAAAATAATTTACTCTCCGTGCAACTGTCTTTTCTAATTTAAGACTCACTGTGCTTACAAAAATGCCCTTGTTCTCGTACATACACTTCTTAATAATTAATTTTAATTAAATAATAGAAACACTAGTGTGTCAGTGCTTTTTAGTAAATACAGTACTAAATCGTTGACTCAAACTTTTATTATTGGATCTTTTTTCAGTCTAAATTTTGTCTTGAACATTTATTTTTCACTGAACTATTCAAAACCATTCGGTTTTTTTGTGTTCGATTCAGAATCAAAATACGCATCGACTACAAAAAACCAATTTACCACTGCACGTCAAAATTAAAAAAAAATTGGTTTAAATTTTTTTTCACTTTTCTTTTATCAAAACTTTGAGTTTGAATGCAAATTTTTCAGAAAATAATTAGCACAATGAAAAAAGTTTAAATGCAGGATTAAAGAACAAGTTTCTGGCTTTCAAAACTGGTGCTTCATACATACTTCATAGTACTTCATTGTAATTGTTGCCGTTGTGTTTTTAGTAATTTCTTTTTACAAGTTAATTGATTTTTTCTGGAATTGCATCCTCTAAACAGGACTAGATAGACCCGCCCTCCTATAGAAATAAATGCTTGTTTTGACCCGTCTACAAAATACCGTTGCTATTTTTTAGCGCCAAAGTTATCGTACTCGTGTTGCAAATACAGAATTCTCTTGATTTACGTTACCTCTGTTTACGTCGTCTCGATTTACGTTGTGTAAAAATATCTTGCCTCGTTTAACGTCCTCCTATGTCTCGCTTTACGTTGCTATATGCAAAGATTTTCTTAGCCATTTAAATTTGAAGATTAATCAGCCATTAGAACACTATTAGAATTGTTGTTATTACTATTTTTAAACAAAAACCAGTAGTATATAAGTACTACTTCTTTACAAGAGTACTAACAACCACTTTTCGTATTTCTGCGTTAACGTCGTCTCGATTTGCGTCCCCATTTCTTGCAACATATCACACCGTAAATCGAGGGTTTAATGTATCCAAATATCCTTCGATTTCTGGACAAATCGTCAATAAGACGTTTCAGCTCAATCATCGTCAAGATATCTTGTCAATTTGCTCTTAATTTGATTCAATTGACGTCCATTGTGAACTAATTAGAAATGCTTGTGGTATTATATGTACCTTTGTTTCCAAATTATTCAAAAGTTTCAAAAGATTTTAATGGACGTATGTGTTATATTTCATAGTAGTGTCATAATTAAAGTAAATCTTGCTTATGATCTTATGAACATCACAAAAAAATCAACAAAATGTTGACAAACCTTTGGAAAATGTGGGTCAATCAACAAGAACGGAAAAGTAGTTAACGATATTCGGAAGGCTTTATTAGATTAGTATTAAGAGTGTTATCCGTTCACTTCAGTATTAATTAACACCTCAAACCAACGAACTAATTGAGCGCCGGTATCTTTTAACAAGTATAGAATATCACGGTATCTACAGTGAGTCAGAAAAGTATATCGAATTCTAAATTGTATTCATTTCGAGATTTGTCAAACTTTTTTAGCAACCAGTTTTATGAGATTTGTGTCATTGTCAAAGATTGGCCTGTTTAGAAGAATTATGAATCTGTTGTCAAAAAATTGTTCCACGTGCTTCACTCTATGTTGTCTATTTTGTTGAAACCTTTAGACAGCCCATGATTTTTTCTCTCAGTTCTCGATTTTTTTATATTTATCTTCACTTGGCGCATATTTCTTTAGTTTGGATTAGCCATTTAACGTCTCTTTATATGACAACCCGCCGCGTTTGGAAATTAGCGAGATGTTCCTTGAATTAATCGCAACATTTTTCAGATACCGCATATTGAGGCCCACTGCATGACTAGACGGACAAAAAATCCAATTGACTACTTGCACAATCTTAGTTTGTTCGTTAATAATAGTAGACAGACTAATGTTAGGTGTAGGAATCTTTTTTATTTTTTATTTTTTGTTTTTGTCTTGGATCTGGGTACCATCAGTTAGCAGTCCAACGCACTTAATATTTTGTGCGATAAAGAAAGATTACAGTACTCCCCGCAATATTAGCATATGTACATGGGCATACAATTGTATTGGTTATAAGCAGGTTTTTAATCAAATTTCTACTAAGCGGGGGCCATTGGATGACATTGGATAGGGTTGGTAAATTTAAACTAGTTATGATTTGTGTCTATTAAAAGGGTTTTGCTATTAACAGGGTTGCTTATATTCAGGGAGTACTGTGCTACCAAAATTGAACGTAAGGCTGCCATAGCAGAAATCGGCTATAATATTTCATAAGTTTCATTGCTATTTTCAATACCTTGAAGATTAAAAGCTAAACTGATCAGGTTATCTTAGGTTAGGTTAGGTAAGCGAGTTGACAGAAAGGTTCTGCCTCTTTTATGTCGTTGTGGATCCCTTGTGCTAACCATGGGGGGTATCAGATCCGTTTCGTCCGATCTTTTTGCCATAACCATATTTTGGCCACATAGCACTGGTCGTTTCGCACGTAGGTAATGCCTGCCATCTGTCATTTGTTAATCTAATTGTTTTATCTTCAATCCGCTTGTTAAGGAGACAGATCGGTGGATCGATTCCCACTATTGCCTGCTTCAGTTTGGATCCTTCCCTCGCAAGCCTATCAGTTTCCTTATTACCGGGTATGTTTCTGTGACAACAGGTTATCTTACAAAATTTAAATACAAACAAAATAATATAAAAATTTATCGCGTAAATCAAATAATTACTAATACTTTTCCGGTGCAAAAAAGTAATAGTTCAACTTATTTATTTCTTATTTATTTTCTTCTGACATGATCAACTTAGTAATGCTGACCGCCTTTAGTCTTTCTTAAGAAGAAAACGACAAGGAAATAATAAAAGCATTGTAGTTAATAGTCCAAAATTGTTTTGCTTATTGCATTTTTGAAGACGAAATAGTTATAATACGCTCATATTTGTGGGGCACTGTATGTTTTCTAACTTCTATTAGTAACTCATTTATCATTAAAATACAAACCACTTTTTACAAACGACGACTTTGAAATAGACAAATTTTGTTTGATATTATAAAATTAATGTTGCAGATTTTTTTTATACAGTCTAGCTTTTCTAACTTGAACTTCTTTTTTTTCAAATTTTTCTCCAACTTTTATGGGAAAACTAATTTTCACATGAATTTTGTGCTGCTTAACTCGAATACTGGACTCCTGGAAATACACAACTCGAATTTTTGTGTAAACTACGTTTTCTCAGAAGTGTGAACGGGGAAGTCCTTATTGTGCAAAAGTTATTTTCCTGGAAATAACTCACATTTATTTCGTTGTCTTTTGAAATTCGCATAAGGGAAGTTCCCCCATTGAATATATCCGAAATATTTTTGGGATATTTTTCTTTTTATTAAAAAAAAAAAAAAAAAAAAAAATACCGAAGCAATACGAATTTAACCCTACACTGCGCAATGTAGCAGATCTGATACGACTCAATTCTTACTTCTTTCATAAACTATGGATCACAATTTTACTCTGTTAAGCTTTGTAGATGATCTGCCTCATATATTTTGGAGGGAATAATTATGCCAATTTACGTAGACTAATAGTATTGTAGTATTTGCAGCCATAAATTATATAAAAAAAATATTTTTTTAGTAAAAAAAAAGTCGCGCAGTGTAGGGTTAATTATATTTGTTTTGATTTGTTTTTAAACATTTAAATGGATATATTTAAGTTTAAAGTATATAGTGGTCCATTCGAATAAATCTCTGTTTTATTTTAAAATTGCTCAATTTTTATGTGTAATTAGTGCACTAGACTATCTACTATTAGGTTCTCAAATATCTCCCTTCCGCCTTTTTGTCTTTTGAATTTTCCGGCTATGTACAAAGCGCTACAGAGCTCGTATCCAAACTAATCATGCATAGCGTCGTTTTATAGGTTATGTCAAGACCTTTCAAATGATGTATTGCCAGATTATTAAAATGAAGCCAAGAGTAAAAGCAACTTGCGCAGCATTTTTCAAATCAATTTTTTGAGGGTATCTTACGAAATTAATAGTTTAAGACGTTACTCCTAAACAAAAAGTTTTAAAAGAACCTCTATTTTTTTTATAAGAGCCAATCATATAAGTTTCCAATAAAATTTAAATAACCTAAAATGTCAACCGTACCGAACGACAAGCGCTGGTAGTTCGTTCGAACCTCCATAATTCGAAAACCTTTGTGAATAGAAACATTCTCACAGTTCAAAGATATTTCTGTAATTTGAAAAAGAGAAGAAGTTATAGGCAATTTTTAAAAAGAAACGTACACATTTTTTTTTTAATTTTTAGGTATTGTGTTTAAATGATTAAATAGGAAAAATGAACATTATTACCACAGAAATAATACTGACAGTATATCAGTATATATTTTTAAACAAAAGGATGTAAAGAATATATCTATTAATGATGGGTTCTTTTTGAATGATGTCAAAGCTTGTTATGTTACAACAGGCATGTTTTCCACAAAATGGCCTCAGTATGAGCCGGACGAAATGTTTGCCATCACCCACAGATGCGATTAATTTTTATTAAGTATTCCGAGTTTTCCTCTGTCCATTAATCATAAGCTTTGAGAAATTTTACTCGTCGTGTTCTTTCCTTGGTAGCTATTAAGAAACATGATTTCTTTTCTAATTAGTTATCAACAGCTGTAGCCATTATGGTCATCCGGAAAAAGTTACAAACCTTGAGAAAAAATACGTGGAAATTAGACTCGTGTTCGGTTATTTTTTTAATGTTTTATTTATTTATTGTTTTATTTTTCAGCTCATCATACACTGATTACAATTTAAGTTACCTGCAAAATCGGATGGTTTGTCTGCATCGCGCACCGGTACCTTCTTTCCATCTCTCCCTCGGTATCTTCGGCCCGTGCTGTGTCTTAAACAGGATACTTAAGGGTAGCCCCAACCCCTTTAGCACTCGCCAATTATAAAAAAAGATGGATTGATTACAGCTCTTTTTAGAAAAATGCATTTTTTGGATGTGGCTAATATTAAATTGGTTTCTAGCGAATTTAATTGCAAAAATTAGATTAATAGAAGTAGGTTCTATGCGCTGCTCAAGTGTGGGAGGCCTTTCCCTTTCATCACGAACTTGTATTCTATTAGGAATTACTCTTATGAGTTTCTCATATGTGGGAGGTCTTTCACTTTCTTCACAATAGAAGGCTGTAACTCAAAGATCCTTTCCCATCGATTTTGAGTGATTGTATTCAATTATTGATTTTATTTTTGAACTAGGTACGTGCATACTTATGTACCCTTCGAGGTTTTTTTTTCTTTATACGATTCTCTGAAAGATCTTCTGAATCCCAAGAGGATCCGTCTGCTTCTGTAAAACACACCCACAAACCACCAAGAGAAAAAAAACTATGACTAGCTCCTTTGTCAT
Organism: Syritta pipiens; assembly: GCA_905187475.1. Classification (NCBI taxonomy): domain Eukaryota; kingdom Metazoa; phylum Arthropoda; class Insecta; order Diptera; family Syrphidae; genus Syritta; species Syritta pipiens. The sequence goes on from LR994571.1 coordinate 72,394,126, forward strand.
CTTCCTTTGACCAGCAACAATATCGTTTAAAAACCACATTATTGTTTGTTTACCCTTTGATTGGAAACCATGCCGGTTATGTATACCGAAGCCGATGCGGATCTATGAAAGAAGGGAAATTGTAGCAATGGATTAATCAGATGTTCCACAAGGTCATGTATGACGTCAATATTCGCCCACGGCTGATCGTTTTATGTTTGGTATTTAAACCAAATTGTGTGGGGGTGTATTTTTAGCGTGACGACCTGGAAACGTGAAATGTTGTTGGTTAAATGCTTACCCACGCTAACTGCACCCTGTCTTCAGTTTCACTATATTGGTTTAACCGAAATTCAAATGTTACGTAGATTACTTCAAAGGTGTTGTTACTGTTTAAGTTGCACGAAGGATTTTTTAGGTCTTAGCCGACTATAAAAGAAGACGGTTCTATTAAATTTAGGTTTTTATGAGTTCATTGCCGTCTATGATTTAAAAAGAAACCACACTACTCGCTTTGCGTTGTTGATTAGGACCAGAAAACATGACAGATCTAAACGATGCGATTCGAATTAACGATTCTCATGTATTTCATCGCGTTTGTGAAGTCTGCAAACTAGAAGAAAACCGACTCACACTGGGGCCACTTGTATGGAAAGCATGCTCAAAATGCAAAATTGAAATGTCAAGTCTTACTTGAAAGAATGGTATCGTTGGAAAGAAGACAAAACTTCTCGTCTAGCTACTAAACTTTTAAGGCGTTGGAGGTCGTAGGTGTGGATGACTAAGCGCTGGAAGATAGCTATTTTTTTAAAAGTAGTGGATGTTGTTGAGCATAAAAAGCTGGAAAAAATATGTTTCACACTATTTTAAGCAAAATAAAAATACACTTTTAAATTAGAGATTAATTTAAAAGTAGATGGTGAGGGATTTTGCTTTTTTTCAACGATACCAATCTTTTTTGTTACTCTGAAATGTATATTTTTGCATTTTGAGCATGGCTCCATACAACTGGCCCCAGTGTGCGACGCAGCTTAGACACCACGTAATTTTGAAACTCAACTTTGAAAGTATGCAAATCGGAACAATGCAAAACGAAGTTTCGGTGTATTAACGTTGAAAATAAACCTAATTTAAAGGAACTATAACTTTCACTAACCAGACTATAAAAATTTAGTAAGAGTTGTTATTTAACAAGTCCATCCTACTGCACATCGACGCGTAACAGGCCTCGCCTTCATCTCTTTTTTTACCTAGAATTTTGTTGTCATCCTGGATCGGGTTGAACAGAAATTTTCAATGGCTTTAGGGTTCATATTTGTTCAACATTACATAAAAAGGAAAAAACAGTCTTTGTCCTTTTTCTAAACACCCTACGCAGGTTGCTAAGAGACATGCTACCAAAGGGACCAGTCTTTCAGGAGCAGGTGAGTGGTACCCTATTCCTTTTTTTTTTTTGCTGAGATAGTCCACCCCGTTCGTTGTCCTCGACCCGGTAACGTGTCGATTGGATCCCGGGATAATTACATAGGCAAAAGCAAAGTAAATGTCGCTCGCGTAAAGAAACTCCTTTGAGACTATTAGTGGTTTTGTGCCAGCTGCTATCTAGGTCAGTTGCAGTGCCTTGAAGGACTCGGGAAGTTTACTTTTATATATGTGTGTGTGTGTTGGTTTTTCTTTGCTTTGCTTAGTTAAGATAACTTCCAATGGTCGTTGTCGAATTTTGTTAAATTTTATCAAGAGTTTTATTTATCTTTGTCTCACAAAATTCGACAGGCTTTTTCTTGTCCCCACGTTGGAGACGGTTCTGCTGTTTATTGAGAAACTTTTGCAGACAGTCTTAGTCTTAAGGATGTTTTAATTGAGGCCGCGAAAGCATCTGATGCCAGCATCTAAAATTCGATTTTCTTAATTTTCAATGTGTGCACTCCCATTTCCATTTCCGCAACTCTCTCCAAAAATTTGTTGCAACTGTCGAGGCAGCAAAACTTTCTTCGTTTCCTTGTCCTGCATCGTCGTTCGAACTTTAGAACGACTTAATTCCCCGAATAATGGACTCTAATCGACAATGTGTACAATGGACTTCAGAAACAAAGACAATCAAAATCCATCATTCCGGAATCTGAGCTTTGTATCGCGCGATATCCAATAATTACGTGCCAACGTGCAAATATTCCCGAACCAGCGACTCCTCCCACCGACATCCGTATGTTTAGCAATTGCTTTGAAAGTTTTACGAAGTTGTACTCTCCGTACACGGTGATATTCCTGCAATGCAAGGACCTTCGTCGGACAACGACTACGACGACGACGACGGCTGAGAGTGAGAGAGAGAGTGGAAAACTTTGATAGCCCCGTTCATTTTTATACGGCAGGGGACTTCGTTGAAAGTTCATAAAGAAGTTCTTGTCGAGCGAAAAATTCGAAAAAAAAAAAAAAAAAAAAAAAAAAAATACTTTTTGCTTGCGTTTCTTGTGACATAGTTTGACCGAACTGTACCAGAGCCGCTTCCTTGAACACATGTTCACAATGTCACCTAAGGAGATGATTGATAAAGTTATTGGCGTGTCCATCGAGTGGGGTAACTTTTGTTTACACATAATTTACCACACAGCTTTTTTTTATGATTATGAATTATAAAGCAAAATTTTCTTCTGCCTAGTCATTGTATTAATAGTCCTTTACTTGAAAGTCTTCTCTGTGTGTGTTTGGTGTGTGTCCATCAGACTGCAGCTGCAACATTTTTCGATTCCTGGTGCGGAAAGTAGTTTTTTCCATCCCTCTGTCGTGGATGGAATGCTGGTGGCAAAAAACGAAACGAAACAGAACAGAATGTCCTTTAGACTAGCGTGAAAAGTGAGAAACACCCACGACACGATGATTGCGGGCCAATCTACGTTTTGGCCACATAGCTTTGGTGCATTTGCATTTTTTACGCTGCCCTTGATTGAAATTCCTCCGCTTGGGTACACAGTCAGACTGAGAGATGATTTCTCGTGGACCACAGGGACACGAAACTGTGTATTGAATTGCAAACTTATGCCTTTTGAGTGAATTACAGAATCCCCTCACTTCACCATCCGACCAACATTCGAGTGGCTGTGGGATGTGCACATGTCAGTGTCATCTCATCCATTTCATTTCATTTCTCTGACCGTTCTGATTTGTGAACTTGAGATTGAATCTTTTGTATTGAGCTTCAGTTTGTAAAGTTACCTACAAATGGTGGTTAGGTTACAACATTAATACATTATAACCAACTTTTGTCTCTACACGCTATCTAGAGTTTTTGTATTCCGTTTAGTGGTCTCAATAAGGTATTTAGCCGCACGCGAGCAAAGGTGGGTGTTGTAGTTGAAATTTATGCGGAATGTGTCGTTCACGAGTGAAAATTAGAATTAGAAGAGTGAAGTATTTATTATTATAATTTTTTTATTGCTGTGTGTGAATGATAAGTTTAATGCTATCGGTAGCGCGGTCACTTGAAGGTAATAATTAATGCGTAGTGCGCAAACACGATGGTGGTTGTGTCGGTCGTTTGAGAAAATTGGAGATAATCCTGTTGATGAGGAAGACCACTTTGAGTACGACATGTATCCAATTATTCATGTGAAGCTCGTACGTTTTTCAAATAACTATGATTTGATCTGGGAAAATGCACGCATTGAGGATTTCATCTTTTCCTCCTCATCGCAGGATGGAGCTTCCAACGAACGGACGAGACCTAATCCCATATCATGTTGAAAGGCATTTGTGTTGTTCCTCTTGCGGTTATTGTTGGCCATCGGCTGTAAGCTGAAGTACAGCCTTCAGGCATTTCGTCAGGATTTCCACAGATAAGCTCTCAGTGTTAACGAAGTAGGATGACTATTGTCAGTTGCATTAACTGAACGTCTGTCTGCGTGTTCGATTTGCAGACGGATGCGAGTTGGATTGTCGTTTCGATGCTGTTATTTTTTAATTGAATTTAGAATGCTGACCAGTGAATGCATAACAAAGTAACTTAAGGCCAGGTCTAAGCTGAATACTAGACTCCTGTTTGGTGTTTGATAGACAGGATATTGATAGCAGTTAATTGTCTGGTCGGTCGTTTGTTGTCCGTGTGTGTGTTGGGGTGTATCCTATCCTATCGCCATTAGCGATTTAGTGTTTGATTTAGATTGCCTCGGAAAAAGGTATCGTCCTTCCCCATTAGGTTTGCATGTTAACCCTTTTTGTTACCCTCACTACGGAAGTTGTGCATCATTAATGCGTGTGCGAAAATGACCGCTTAATTTCGTCCAGATTGCTCCAGTCACACGTATACTCGCATAGAATGAGAAAAGTAAATTCTTGTGTCAGAGACATAGGTTGAACCCTAAAGCGCTAATTGTGGAGACCGCATTTAAGTGTACTTCAGTTTCACTGAAAACGATTCAGTGTATGGAAAATGTATTTCAATTTAGCGCTAGCTTGAAAATTGCTTTAATATAGTGGGCTTGCGACTAAGTTAATGTTAGAGATGGAATGAACTTGCATTTGGTGTGGTTTCCCTTGACAGTGTTTCATCTTTTTATTTTCGATTTCATTTTATTTATTATTCATTACAATATCTTCAACAATTATTAATCTACAAAACCGAAGAGACTTATCTGCAGAAGAATAGTTACAAAAATCCATACTAATTATTTCGTTGAACAAATTCATCTAACATTAAATTAGAGATAGAAAATTAAAACCTAAAACCTAAATCTGATTTTCCATTATATAATCAGTCTATGTGAGTTTCTCAAATTCGCCGTTTTATTGACTTGCCGCATGAGATGTTAGAACCAAATTTCGCGCATGCAATGTATGAAAGTCACATTAGAGTAGCAGTCCAAATATAATATGTCAATGTTTTACTTATCGTTTAAAATAAAATGTAATGCGTAGTAAAATCAAATAAAAGAAAATCCTTTCCCATTTGCTGATCGTTGCAGCCGTGTGAAAATTGCTTTGGTGAACCTAAGCGAAATGGTCGTAAACGAGTTCTTCTGTAAAAACCGATTGCTAGGTGTGTTTTGATGCGGGCACACATTGCGGTGCTCATTTCGGTTTAATAAATTTCATTTATTGTTAGTGGCTAACTAAGAATAGAAACAGGTTAGTAGCAAAGGCTTCACTGTTAAAAGTTGAAATCCCAAAGACTTCAACGAAATTTGTTGAAGTTCCAAAGACTTCGACGAAATTAGTTAAAGTCCCAAAGACTTCAAGTGAATGCTGTTGACTTCAAGCGAATGATTGAACTTCAAAAGAATATTGGGACTTCAAGTAAATGGTAGGGACTTCAAAGTGACTTTAATGAATGCACATAATTCTAAAGACTTGCATTCAATTGATTTCAATCCATTGAATGGCTCAATATTTCAAAAGAGAATGGTGATTTCAAAATTGGAAATTGTGAAGTCTGTTCCATGAGTTCAGCGAATGCATTTCCAAAAGATTGCGTTCTTTTAAAACTCTGCGAAGATTAAAGCTTAGTGACGGACGGACGGACATTTTTATAATCTGTTCCCCGCCCCCTTTCCAATGAGGCCCTTACCGACCTTTAAAGTTAATAAGAGCTTTTTCGGCCGTTAGTATCAGTATCGGGAAGGCGACCACTTGGAAGACCTAGGATGAGATGGCTGGACTAAATCCAAAAGCTGAGCATACCTTCTGATGAGTTAGCGTTGGCGGCGGAGGGTAGAGTTGCCTGCGTGAACTGCCCTCGCGACCCTTTAGTGGAACATGCGGCTACTGAAGATGATGATGATGATGAGTATCAGTACTAGCTTTTTCTTTATTCTTCGACTAATTCTGAAAAAAAAACTCGGTCTATTTCTGGATTGCCTACGTACATCTGCAGTCAAAATTTCTTTCCTTAATTTCAAAGGATCTAGAAGTTATAGGCACATATGTAAAAGAGGACAGACAGACAGACGGACACCCAAGTGATGACCCCAGTTTATTTGTTTTTTTTTTTCCCTGAAACCAATTTGTTTCTTTTTTTGCTGGTGTATTTAAGATAGTCCTCTTATAAAACACCAATTTAAAAGTTATTTCACGATTAACCATAATTCATTCAAAGATTTCTATAAATGTTGATCCATTGTCCGTTTGAGGCCAAGACCGTAGAAAAAGAAGCAAGTCCAAATAAATTATAACACTTGCCTCTCATTGTCTTCAAGCTTTTTTTTTTGTGTTATATTGTGTTTGGTTGGCTGCTTACGAGTTTATGGTACTCAAAGTAGCTATACAAAATAATTTAACGCTTGGCTATCAACAGAATATTTCATAATTTGTCAATTGTCCATCGACTAAGAGTTTTAGTTAAGAGTTGGTTCTTTTTCTAAATTCTTTTTGATAGGTCCTGTTTTTTGTGCGACGTTTTTGTACCTGAAAGATTTTTTTAATTATTTTGTATAATTATTATTTTTATTTTGAAAACTACAATTGTTAAAAATTCATTTCATTTTTCATTTCTTTGCCTGAAGCACGGGGACTATGCGTTTATACCATTCTTGGTGGCAAAACTCTTTTTGTATTTGTATCGTTGAAAAGCCTTTGACAATAGATCATTCTTTAGTACAGAGTTTCCCCCACCCCATTCTACAATAAAAAAAAAAAGCATGTAGTTTTTTAGTTGGTTTTAATTTGACTTTTATTTCAATTATAAAGACGTATATACAACAATATGAAAAAGATATTATTCCCTAATTATGATGTTTGGCCTTTGGTCGTCAACCATGTTGACAAAATATAACATAAAATATATAACAAAAATCTTTTGTTTTCTTAAAAATTTCCTTTTGTGATGCATTTCCTATATTGAAGAGCAGAAGTTGTACATGACATCCCAGCCTTTTTCACGATCCTTAGCGTTTCTTCTTGATCTATGGTATGGTTACCAAATAGAACTTTCTGAACTGAACAGACTGCAAAAAGTGGAACATGTCTTCCCTAGTTCTCGAAGAGATCGCAAATTATTGGTTAACATGGATGGATCGATGGAGTTCATAATTTTAGTGAAGTAGTTAACTTATAATTTTAAAAATAGTATTTAATTTTTCCGTTGAGTACTACACTGTCTTTCAGCGAAAGGTTTAGCTTGTTGTAGTGTAACATTGCTGACAGAAAAAACTGAACGTCTAGGAAATGACAGTTGATTCGAATATGAGAATACGCTTTGAAAATGAATTTTCGCTTTTGGTGAACATTCGCATCGTTCGAATTTCAGAATACAAATTATTCGAATTCGATTCACTTTTGAAAGAAAACGAATCTCATAATAAGCATGAGTACTAGGGTATTTTCGGTAAGGGACTATTTCTATTTCGTTGAAAAAGAAGCTTGCATAGGGTGGAATATTTACCAAAGTCATGTTTAGATATACAAAAAAAATTCTTTAAAGAAACAAAAAAAATATATATTAGGTTGTCAAATATCTCCCTTCCGCCTTTTTGTCTTTTGAATTTTCCGGCTGTGTACAAAACGCTACAGAGCTCGTATCTGGCAATACATCATTTGTCTTGACATAACCTACAAAACGACGCTATGCATGATTAATTTGGATACGAGCTCTGTAGCGCTTTGTACATAGATTCAAAAGACAAAAAGGCGGAAGGGAGATATTTGACAACCTAATATTATATAACCAAAAAAACTAAATCCCGAGAAAAAAATGACCTAGACACCTAGAACTTGGCTATAGTTCTCTAAAATAGGACTAGAATAATAAACTTTATATCTGCGTCGTTGATTTTCATACAATTTTTCTTGTTAAAATGTTCATAATAAAACATAGAGTAGATTAGTAATATAGATAGAATCAATAGTGTTCAGATTATTGGAATTATGCTAAACATACCATTATTTTGAGCACAGCTGTGCCTCCACAAGTCAGTTTAAAAATTGTTTTCTTGTTATCAACATCATTCCGCTTTTCCTTGCTTACCACTCAATTCGTTAACATCTGTCATTTAAGAAAGTCTTCGTTGATTGTTGTGAAGCTTTTCAAGAAACGACAGCTTCCAATAATCGTCAGGACTAATTCAGCAGCATGTGCCACCAATTTTAACTCTTTATTTTCGGTTTATTTGAGAAAATTGCTCCACGATTAGGTTGTTCGAGGGTAGTGTAGCACTACTCAATGACTCTATGAATCGATTTTCTAATTTCATCATTGTCGTCATTGTTGTCGTCGTCACACCAAACTTGATTACCTCTTCCTACCCAATCTATCGGACAGTGTTGCTGGCATTTTATTCAACAAAGGTTTTAATTTGTAGAAAGGTTGTATGCCTCGACATCCGTTTGAATACAGAATTTCGTTTCGTTTCGACTCAAATGATTTCAGTTACCTGTCCTGAGTTAAGTTTGAAAGGCAAAAGCCAATTTTAGCAAACGGTAGAATTTTAAGAGCAAGTGCTTCTGAAGCCTCAATCCGGCGTTTAGGAATTTGTATGCATTACTGACGGATGCAAACAACCCGAAAGTCTCTTTTTATGCATGCTGCCCCCAACCGCTTAGTGTGTGGGACCTCTTGACCAATGAATAAAGTATCGTTGATACCTAACGAAGTTTCAAGTGTAACGAATAAAGTGTCTATGATAACGAAGGAGGTTGTTTCACAGTCGGAAAACTCATGAGGACACGATATATGGCAGGATTATTCGAAGTAGTCACTTTAACATTTCACTCCTTTGCCAAGCATTCTCGAGCTTTTATTCCAACAAGCTCTATTTTCCCGAATTCCAAGTCCTCGTTTATGTGATACAATAATCACGAAGCCTGATAGCATTAATTTTAAACCTCTTATTCGCCTCTTTATGAGCCGATGTTATGTCGGATTTTAAGCTGAGTTTTCCGTTCAACAGCCAGTGAAGACACACAACAATACAAAGTGCCTCCTCCATTCAAAAAGAAATCCAAAAACATTTGCTTTGCCACCAAAGAAAAGCAAACTACAAACAGTTCCTCGAGCATTAAAACGAACACCATCATTAAATTCCATCTAACACCATCCCGCAGTTACACTGTGCCGCCCATTAACTTGAATGCCAATCTATTAAGGCGCTGAATGGTGGCGGTAGTCTTTCGTCTCGTTCCGATTTCAGCAGTTTTGCTTTATCTTTTATTTATTTTTTTCATTTTGTTGGTAAAATAAATTTCGTTAAAAATGGATAATCGTTTCCTTCGTCTTTTTTTTTCGTCTTCACCCGGGAAGAAGCCTTTTGCGCGGCAATGTTGTTATCCATTTTAGAGATGAAGTTATTTTCTGATTTATCAGTTGCAGCTTACGTCGCTCACGTATAAAATTAAGGATCGAAGAAGAAGTTTTCGACTGATTGAATCACGAGAGCGAGATAGTTTCGTTTCGTTACATTTTTTTCTTATTTATTTAATAGTTGAATCGTCAAGGGGGGAGGAATATTAAAAAAAAAAAGTGCGCGCACGTAATTCGCTTTGAAGGGTTCAGTGGCTCTGATTTGACGGTTCCACGTCGCGTTGTTCATATTGCTGAGTGGGAGTTCTTACAGTACCACTTCAATCAATGAGCAATTTGTGGGGTAAATTTAAAGTACCCTGTTTGAACATTTTGTTGGTCTGTTATATCGCACTTGGAGCTTGTTAAACACGCATTATGAGTCACCCTTTTTTGGGGTGTTTTTTTCGGTTACGGACGACATTTCACTTATTTGGTGTTTGGGCTTAACCCCCCGGTTTTTCCTTTATTCCCTACCCTCCCAGCTATCGCAGACTGATTCGATTGATTCTGATGTTCTTTGATGTCCAATGCCAATCTGGGCAATCACTTGAACCTTTCTAAGCCCTCCCTAAGTGCATGTACAACAAAAGATGAAGATTTTACCGGCACTCCCTCCTTGCTCCGGCTCGGTAATTCATGCGATGGGTTGGTTGGTTAGAACTCTCACCCTTATTCGTCTCGTCGTAACAGCGTTGGGCATGTCATCATAAAAAATATAAAAAAAAAAACCTTTTTATTTTGGTAATTTTGGTCAGTGTTGTTTGACCCATGTCCACTTGGACGCGTGCTGCTTCTTCATGTCCACCGATGGCGTGATGACGACGATGGTCTGCTGTGGGTAATCCATTGTCAAGGTAAGGGGATGTTAAATTTGACACGGAGGTGTGTAAGCTGTGTCCAATCGTAGCGTTAATGTACTTAACCTCCTGTCGGATTTCCTGAGAAGTTAAAATTTCCTGGAGTTCATTTTTATTTTCTTTCTGTTGATGACCGAAGCAGGAATGTTTGGGTCATTGAATGAAGAACCACATTCCAGTGTCTTTTGGAGTACTTTCTAAACAAATTCCCTTTTTTTCTAGTTTTCAGGTTATTACTTGATTTTTTGATGTTCCAATTTTGTTTTTTTTTTTCCTCATGTTCAGGGCCGTCTTCCTATATACATCTGTTTCTCTTAAGAGAGTTTGCCAAATATTACTAAAAAAAGCAAAGACAAATTCATGATTCGTATTTCCAGAGCAACAAAAGGAATGGAAGTTATGTGGAATATTATTTTATTGTCATTGCGCCTTCATAACAAATAGGGAAACATGATGCCCTTAGCCCTACATATGTCAACCACAGTTTCTTCTGATTTTGCCATCACGAAATGGTGGATTTTAATCTTTCAATGTCGACGTAGAATATAGCGGGAGAATCTTCTTAGGCGGCTTTTTTAATATACAAATGTGTACCACTTCGTCGTTCTTCTACAAATTGCCAAGTCGTATATATGGCAAAAAATCATTCTCGTTTTTTAAACACAATTGGTTTTTGGTACACAGTCAGAGAGATAAGTTTGAATATGTTCCTTAAACTTGTCTTTTAAAGAAAAGTAATCCTTCTGTCAGAGTTTTTATTTTTATTTTGGTTTATGTTGAACAGAAAAAAGTCTCAATTTCAATGACAAAAAAGCTTTCAATGAGAAATATGTTCACATCACAAAAGTGTGTATATTTTCCAATTCGTGTTAATTTTTCTTGGCGTATAAAGTAAGTTCCTGTGAAGTTATTTCCCTGTAACGCAAAGGAGCAGGTGGTATTGGAAATTTAAGCTTCATTGATGGCATAATGAACTAACATCAATGAAGACCATATAAAAAAGGAACAACCTTCTGTAGACAGCCTGAGCCTAACCCGCATTGCATCGTTTGATAGGACGGTGGTTGGGTGCATATTGCACTTGTAGTTACTCCTTTCTCACTGGTACCTCAAAAAACCTTTTCAATTAGCTAACTTCAATCGCATTGAGCATTATTAGGAATCTATTATGAAAAAACTGCTTTGAATTTCCAATTTAAATTCCTTAAGAACGCTCTAAATGAGGTCAGGACAGAAAAAAAACTTGTCTTAATTATGCCATATCACGTGCAAGCAGCCATAGACAACAAACTGGTCCATCAAAATAATAGAATTTGATAATTATTATCAATCTTAGTATTTATTCCAAGTCTATTTAAACTTTGTCCTCATATTTTTCCTTTCTGTAAGATTATCGTTTACATTTGAGATAAAATAAATATATATAATATATATAAATATTAATTTATAAAACGGAAATGCATTGTTAGAATTTTGGGAGAAGGTTTACTCTTTTTAAATCTCTGTTTAGTGGTGGAACTTAAACTTCTACCAGTATGTTCTGTATGTCAGATGTTATGTTTTTTATTTGGTACTTCAATCCAGTATTGACATTCGTTTAACTGACATTGACATTAATAGATTACTTCATGATTGAATTCAAATAAACATGATTAGAAGCATTAGTTTTGATCATGGCTAAAAAAGTAATCTTAAGCATAATGAAATCGCATACAAATTCCTGTAAGATATCAGTTGCTTATTTCACGAACTTATAAATTTTTAATTACAGGCGTTTTTTTTCACATAATTTGTAACTTTTATTTTATTTATTTTGTTGTACTACCTTATGGGTGTTATAAATTTTTAGTTGAAACTTACAATTTGTAGAAAATTGAATTTTCCGTTTCACCAAAACTGATTTGTAGTTGTAATTTACAAGCAAAAAAAAAAATGTGAAACATATTTGTAAATTTACGTTTAACCAAAGAATATGATTTTCTAAATCTTGTGCAGGTCGTATGAATATTTCACTAAAGAAAGTTCACGTTTAATTTTTTCTAGGAATTGTATTTCTAAGTAAAAAAACTAAAAAAAGTTTTCACAAATTCGTAGATTACAATTTGGGAAACAAACGACAGTGATACAAAATTGTAATAATGTATTACAAATACATATTTGTAGTTTTAGCTTGCAAATTTATTAAGTCAAAAAATAAAATTTCCCCACCATGCAAACCTAGAAATATTAAGATTCGAAATTATTAAAAATAAACAATACCATATAATAAATACAAACAATAAACAGAATGAATTTGGGTAAATATACCCCTCAATTTAAATTGAAACTAAACGAAACAAATAAATAAACTTAAATAAAAACATTCCATGTTCTCACGAATATATTCATAATTCAATGCAGGTCATGATTTTACATATCTATGGAAAACTGATTTTTACTAGTGCAATGTATATCATAAGGAATTAATGCTTCGACACAAAACAAAAAAAAACTCCCAGCTATAGAAGTACCTCCAGTTACATTGCGTTTTTGCGGTATGTAATGGAATTTAAGCAACCTTTTCAAGTGGATTAAGAAGCTTTTTTCTTCATTCACAAAATGGTTAATTTATAGCTTCTTTCTGGATTCTGAAGATCTTTATAACTTGACAAAGCTCAGGCTTTTTTGAAATATCGTTTTTCGGCGTATCGCAAAGGAATTTTATAAATATTTTCTCATTAAATCACAAATCTCGGCACAACAGAATCATCATATCGCACGTAATTGTCTGCGGAAATCATAAAGACGTGTTCCTCGCGCTTTTCTCTCAATTTTTTTTCTTAGAAACAAACGAACAAGCGACGGCTCGTTAAACATCGAAACAACAATTTTCGTCAAAAGCCTGCAGCCTCAGTTTCGCTCACATACCACGCCGCTAAAGATTTCTGTTGTTGCCAAAGGCTTACAAACCACATCAATCAGTGTCGCATGCTCTAATTTGATCAAATCAAAATATAACTGCAATCAATATGGTTCTACAAATCCTGACAATACGCCTGCAACCGCTTTTTCACATTTTTGTTTCGCAAAAAAAAAGAGAAACTTTAAAATCCACAGATCTCCATCCTTGCAGTCAGCTGTAATGTGGTTAACTTTCCCCCATCGACGACAACTTTTTTAATTTATTGGCCATTATCTTTGAATTTAAATGCTGTCGGTTACATGTTGTAGTTTGTTTCTTTAATTCATTCCCAGTTGACACTCGCACAGAATCATGAGCCGTGGCTAAATGTGCTCACCACAATTTTCTGGTTTGGAATAAATTTTAACTTGAAAATCTGTCCAAGTTGTTACACGATTTTTTTCCTTTTTCCTTTCGAGTTGAATGTAATTTTTGCTCTTCATCCGAATTCCCAGCCCGGAGGTACATTGAAGCAAAAGCATTTCTTCAATGAGTATATCCAATTTATTCAGAGATTTCGAGAAAATTTGTACTTCCTGAAGGATGGGAACAACCTCTCACGCACATGTGAACCCAATGGATGTACTGTGTTTTTTGGGTTGCCGCAGCAATCCACAAAATGAAGTTACTTGTCTCGGAATTGTTTGTTAATAATAATAACAATGCAACACCCTCTTTTCTGTGTGGGGTTTTTGTGTGCTGTATATTGAGTGCTGCTACTCTGCCGGTGCGGTATGCGTAAACCATAGTTTACGAAGGCCGCTCTTGAAACAGGATCATACATCCTCGAATTCATATCCCTCGATGCACCAGTAAATATGCACTCTAAAATGCACACATACATAGTTTTCAATATAACTATATATTTTTTGTTTGTTTTTACTCCTCGTTGTTCCTCAAATTAACAAATTACAATACAGAGCAGAACCAGGCCGGTTCGGTCGTTCGGTAGCTCGTGTTCAGCCATTCGGCCCTTCTACACACTCGTTCTCTTCGGTCAGTGGTGATGATATTTTTCAATTTTGTAATGGCCAACGTTTTTATCACTGGACGTGACGTGACGACTGCTGGTTTTTCATGGCGACCAAATCGGCATACACTATAGAGACAAGTTTATTTGAATTTACAGTTTTCAATGGAGTAGCACGTCCATTAAGCACCACTTTACACAGTTTCAATATCGATTGGTATCGGGTTGATATTGCAGAAGGACCTCCACACAGGACCACACGCACGCATACATTTGCACATGATTGAATTTCGTATGCATAAAAGTCTTTCCGTTCATCGACGTTAAATGTTCATCAAGCCAAAAATTAATCCCTTAATCGGTTTCCATTGCCCTGAATATGTTTTTCGTTAGCCGAGGTCCGTGTACAAAAAAACAAAAGGAGAGATAAAAAAAAAACACAAATACCCACCTACAATGTGGAATTCCACACACACACACGTATATACTTTTTCGTGCTTAATTCATAACAAAATGAAATCCAAAGAGTATAATTGTACAAATCACTTTGATGGATGAAAGCTTTTTGATGGATGATTTTTTTAGAATGTATTAGAAGAGAACCGCTACTGGTTTTTTCATGATTGAAAAACATTTTTAATAGACTTGAATTTATCTGTATATTTCCTTTTTTATATTTTCTCCATTCCAATTTAGATTCGATGCACGCGGGCGGCAACTTCAGCAAGGCATCGCTTGGGCGGATGAACTTGTTCTCAAGAATAAAGCTCAATTTTTTTATGATACTAATCCGCCGTCGTTAAGGATAAAAAATGTTCAAACCAGTGATGCAGGATTATACAAATGCAGAGTTGACTTCCATAAATCGCCAACGAGAAATTGGCGAATCAATGTGACTGTCCTTGGTATGTACAACATTTTCGAGAGAAAGGAGAAAGAAGTTGTTGTATATTGATGTGTTTCATTTCATTTGATTTTGTTTTTTGTTTTTTCTATCTGGTTTTCCAGTTCCACCAACACAATTGACAATTCTGGATACGTACGGTGCTGCTATTAGGAACAACATCGCGGGTCCTTACACCGAAGGGAACAACATCAATTTAACATGTTTATCCAGTGGTGGGGTGCCACCGCCCAAAGTGTCGTGGTGGAGGGAGCACGCATTAGTCGATGACTCCTATCAGATACTTCCAGATGGCACTGTCAGAAATGTTTTGCATTTGCACAATATTTCTAGAGCGGATTTACTTTCGGTATGTTTTTTTTTTGTTTTTTGCTGTTGTGTGTTTTTCTCTTACCCATTGAAATGATTCATGATGAACTTGTTGATGTCCGCTTCGGCTAAGCTCTGGAAGCTGCTGTTACTCCAGTGCTCCACCTCTATATCCTGTAGTTTCTTTGATCGCACAGCTTTCTGCTGTCTTCTTGTTGGAAAAGAAAAAAGTTTTATATGAATTCCATCTGCGCGTCCCCACGTGGGATGTGGCTATAAAAAGCGCGAAGGTTTTTCTCCGTGGGTGGATTAAGAGGAGAGTACCCAGAAGTATCATCGGTACCCGGTTCTGTGTTTTTTTGCAGAAGCTTATGCGGTTTGAAGGGCACATTAAACACTGCTACACAGAGTTGTTAAATGTGATTGAGTTTTCCATTAAATACTTAATGAGTTGCTCGGCCATTTTTGCTTTTGTTTTGACCGTAGGGAGACCACTATACTTGATGGTTTGGCAGAATGTGTGATTTGTTGATCCTTAAAACCGGCAAAATCCGGTTTTACTCGTTCATATTTTAATCCTTTTCTGTTTGCATATTCACTTTATGTAGACGACAACCGTTTCCCTTCAGCATTTTGCACAAAAAACAGAGTGCTCTGTGGATTTATCATTCGAGGACTTTTTGCCGTCATAGCTCTTGTAATCAAAGTTGAGCCAAATCGATAATTACTTTATAATGTAGCTGATGATAACGTGTCCTGAACAATCTCAACACAAGCACTCCTTGCTATAAAATTTCACTGAGATGACACGGATACGGTCGGTCTGCGTTTCAATCGCTAGAAGCGTTTTGGAAAACAACTATCGTAGGCAACTATCGTAGATGTAGAACGAGTATGGCTTTTTCCTGACGTTTTGCGCGATTTAAAATGAAACTTCAGACCGCGTATTTCCAGGCATTTACACAGCATACATCCGTTTGCAACGCTTCAAGCTATCAACGTTCCCGTACAAAGTTAATGAAGAGGTGAAAATATTAATAACGAAAGTATTGTAAATGTCGGGTATCTGTTGGTGTTTTTTTTTTCGGAGTTGGCGAAGCGATTCTGGGAACTTTCTGCCGACATCAAAATGAGCAACATAATTTTTTCTCTGAACGGGCGGTGGGAGTATTGCAAATTACGTGAAAAAGCAGGTTTCCTGAAGCCTCTTAAAATGAAAATGATACGCCTTTCCTCGAACCAATATTATCAGTCTTTTTTTTTAGACTCTGGCATGGCAGATTTTGTAGTTTAATTTAAGTACTAGCATTTTACAAACCACATCTAGTTTAAACTTCAATTTTCCTTCCAGTTATTTTAAAGCACTTTCATTTGTTGTCTTCGGATTGTATTTTAAGTTTAAAGACAATTTTACAAGAAACCTTTTTGGACAGTAACTTCTCGTGTCTTTTACAACCTGACCCATAACCTTTTCACAGAACTCCATTGAGCATAGAAATTGTTTGCTGAGAAATTTGATTGGACTGCTCTTACTCTGCTTCCAGGAAAATGAAAATTGTGGTGCTGCGTGGCTAAAGAAGCAAGTACATAAATTGAAGTTCTGTTTGTTCTCTCTTCTGTGAAATTTCTATCCAAAAACTCCATGCAATAGATGCAATAATTGGTTCTCTCTGACAATGTGTACGCCTCTCAAATTGCGCCAACAAAGTTCAGAGTACTTTTCTAAAGACAGTAAGTTCAACACCAGCATCGTTGTTGACGAACACATTTCTGTGTGTTTACGTGACGTTAGATTGATTGATTTCGAGCCGGGAACTTGATGTAAGATTTGAAATGAAGAATCTAATAACCATGTGGATATCTCACATCATTTAAAGTAACGATATCCGGCCTGGAAGTTAAGTTACACCTTCCTTTTAATAGCCTGTGTCCATCCCCTCTTAATGGGAACTTAATTGCATAGCCATTTGCCTCTACACTTGACGATGGCGGGAAAGGACTTTTATTCTGGTGGTAAGGTTTTTTCCTTTTTTCACACCGTGCGCCTGTATGAGGTCCTTTAGCTTTAATGATTTAATGATGCAATTTTAACAGCGTTGCACTAGTGATTCGGCAGAAAGAAAGTTTAAAAGGTCAGTATAACGTTAATGAATGCGTTTGTTTAGTTTGTTGCTTTTCCTTTTCCAGTCGTTACCATTTACCGCCTCTTTGCCTACATGACCGCAAAATGCTGATGTGGCAAACACGATATTGAAGTCTCCAGACAACTTTATCGTGTCAATGAAACGACTACGTTAACGAGCATTTTTCTTTTTAGAACTTTTCTCCGAATGTAATCAAGACAGGGAAGGAGATTCATCTATGTAAATGTGTTGGGTATTCAGGTCGACTCGTCTATGTCTGTCTTCATAAACAATGCTTCCTTCTCTAGCTTCTTAAATAATCAAAACAGTGATTACGTTGGTATCGCTGCTATTGGAAATAATGTGAAGAATATTCTTTTGGATATTAACTCGGTAGTCTTATCAATTAGTGCTACTTCGTTCGGATAAGGCTATAAGAGCTTTGCATCGTAAATGCAGACTCAATCTTTCTTTTTGTTTATTTTCAGAGTAGCCAACTTTGCGGATAGTTTTCTTCTTTCAAATTTACGATGAGAGGCTTATTTTAAATTTTTAATGCTCTTAAATCGAGATAAAAGGGGTTATATGATTAAGAGTTTCACCGAAGATAGATTTTTTTTTTAAATTGTTCCTTTCCTTATTTTTTTGGCTTTAATTATACATTCCGTTTTATAACTACTTATAGAGAGATCGCAGGAGTGCGACAGGAGTCTTAATATATGGTGAAGCATAATTCTAGACAATTTAATTTAGTGTATCTCTTCTGGTAAAAGTAAAATTAATCTTGATAGTTCAGATGAAAGGATTTGATGCCAGCAGAAGGATCCAATTTTTTTGGCCCCCGTGCTAGGGTTTGATACTTTTTATGATTTCCTTCGTTTCGAGATAAAATCACTTCGGCAACTGTTTGTCGTCTTTTAAGGGATGAAATTTGGACTTAAGATGTATCTCGCCAAGCCAAAAATAAATAATGAATTTTTGTTGAAACAAGTCAAGATTAAGAAAAGAGTTAATACTAATACTAACGATTGGAAAAAAGTTTTATTTGCTTGGATATTTGATATGGATTTTAAAAGGTCTGGTGTCTAAATTACGAAAATGTCTGCCTGTCTGTAATTTGAGTTTAAACATAGTATTCAGTAAACCAGTAGAAGTTCGGAAATGAAATTTCAATAGATGATGTACTTCACTTGAGCGATACACGATTAGATAGAATACTTTAAAAAATGTGTATACTTACCAAAATTTCTACGCGATGTGACTAAAAATCTGAAGAAAAAAGTCTGAAATATATGTCTTGAATATTATTTTAATAGTTTTCGTGGTTTTGTCAAGAAACGGTCAGATAATACAAAAACATTTATTTAAACATAAATATTGTTCAATAAATCTTATCTTAGTGAATTAGTTTATGACAATTTCATCGCTTGAGGAATGGATTGTTTTTTGTTTCATTCAACAACTGAGCCGTTCAGAGCAAACATCGATAGACTGCATAAAAAAAATAAACATACAAAAAAATATAACTCTTACACCTAAAAATGGACGATTATTGGATGAAGTAATAGCGTCAAACTTTCTCAATCTCCCAGTGTCTCAAACAAGCATAAAAAAAAACAAGTTAGAACTGCTGTGCCACTAATAATGAAACTATTGACCCACCAAACACGGTTAAAATAAGAATTCAATTTGGGATTTTTTTTCCACTTTTGCTCGAGTGCGCGTCGGTGCATGGATATAGACAGGCCTAAATGTTCACGTGACCAAAATCTGCCAGGAAATATTTGAGAGAACGCTGGTGGGGAAATTTTACGCCGAGGGCCGTTAAGAGAGCTTGTGATGAAATTGGCATACCCCTGAAAATCTGGCTGACAGATTGCTTAGATTGGTAGAAAACCAAACGTCACGCTAATAATAAGTAGTCGGTTAGTGCGTAGTGTTAAGCGAGAGTACCCGGGTTTGACTTCAGCTCGGAGAAAAATAAACAATACAAACATTTTTCACGGCCCCATGTCAAGCGAACAAATCCTCCTGGAGTACTTCCATCACGGAAAGCTGTCGCAATTCGCCGTTCGGAACCGGCAATAAACTGTAGGTCCCCTCCACATGTGTCAAAATTATAACGCGCACAGCACAGTGGAGGCGCGAAAAGCTAGGCTCTGGCCCTTCGTGCGCTATTGCGCCACTAATGATGATGATTATAATAAGTAGGCCTTTTTTTTTTAATGGCTATATATAGTGAACCAAAAAAAAGTGGGGCACCTTTCACAGTCAAGTTCGATCAACAATATCTCAGCCATTTTTTAACATATCTAAACAAACTAAACGACAAATTTCCACCATAACTACATTCTCTGTGCTGTATAGGAAAAACATTGAACCAAATAAACTTAAATTTCAGAAGCAAAAGGGAATTCAATTTTTAGCAACAAATCCTCTACATTGACGACGAGAAAGTGCATTGTTAAAGGTGGCTATATTGTTATGAAACGCAGAGCAGATCACGAATTGATTTGATTCTCTTCCATCATCTATCGATGACGAGAACATAAGCAAAATGAATATTTCCAATGTGTTGTGAACTTCTGGGAAAAGCGGAATTGAACCAAGCAAGTGTATGATTAACGCCCAATTCCGAAAATATGTACTCAACATGAAGGTCCAGTGGCGATTTTCATTGACTGTGACTCCTTGTCCAAAGAATTATGAGCCAACGACCCTTTAAATTGAATTGCGTCGTATGTACATGTGCAACGATGTTTCGTGTTAGGGTTGCTGCGGTTAGTGAGCCGCAATTTTCATCAGTATTGAAGTTGTGAAGCCAAAAATTGACTTCATCTCCGTCGACCCAACCGAAAATGGATAAAAAAAAAACCCCATCATCGTCGAACTTCTGCAAACGAAATCGCTGATATACACTCTCTTTTGAACTCAACAGGTTGGATAAAAAAAAAGACTACCCTGTCTACTGGTCCATCGATTTGAAAAACTCGAAAACTGCGCAACAACCCTTGAAACTGTCAATGACAACTTCCTAATTGCATTACCTTCATCCTTCGGCAATCCGCTGTCCATCAAATGGTCAGTATATGTAACTGGTAGTTAAGCACGAAGGTAAGTGAGGTTAAGAGTTTTGCGGAGTTCGCCTTCAGAAGTTGTTGCTTGCGTTCACGTGTCATTTGGTGCAAATGCATTAGTTTCTAGTTCCCATGAACTTCACCGAAATCATCGCCTAGAGTAGTCATATTCGCTACTGGTTTGGGTTCTTTAAAGTTTTTCTTCAAATACAATCATTACTAACATTGTAAATTTTCAATTGTCTGTGTTCCTTTGAAGTCATGATGAGTTTTTGTCTATTTTTCTAGGTATACACATGTCAGGCTAGCAATGGTCATATAGTCGCCGTGCTATCGGGGAAAGTCAAACTAGAAATGAAACGTAAGTACACACATTTGTTTTTCACTTCTCATTGTAAGTTCTTGGTTCTTCTTTTAGTGCCACCATTGAATATACTCCTCCAGGGACTGAATCATCCCCTCGTCGCTGGAGTGAGTACTCACGTCACATGCACGTCGGTGGGCGCAAGACCACCACCGGAAATTGTTTGGAAGAAAGGTGGAATCAGTGTACGCGGTGCGACGCAGTCGGTAAATTTAATAAAACTCTTCAACCCAAGTTGCTGATGTCACTAAATCTAAATCTGAATCTTCTTTATCCCCCCAAAAATATCAGACATCATCCGATGGGAATTCTACAATCTCCGAATTGGTGCTCATACCCGCTCCGGAGGACAACGAAAAAGAAGTGGCGTGTTTTGTTGCTAAATCCCTTCAGCAGGAACTGGGATTAAGATCAACATCTTCAAGTTTCTCGAACGACAATTCTTTTGGAGGAATTGATTTATACTTAAAAGATTCCCGAATACTTAACGTGACGCGTATGTATATCCGCCTACACACACGCACACGTATCATCATCTTCTCTTTCCCCTTTCCATAATTTATTTTAGATGCTCCAATTGTGACGTTAAATCTCGGTGCACCACTTGATGCAAACAATTTGATGAGTGGTTCTGATGTTTATTTGGAGTGTGGCATCATTGCGAACCCAGCAATAACTCGAATTGAGTGGTATCATAATGTAAGTACTCTTGCGTTTGTTTGTATTTGTGCAGGACCGTGTGTAAGAGATTCAAGTTGGTTGTGAGTTGTTTTTGTTTTACATATTTGTATCTCTCTTGAGAGAGAAAATCATTCTTTCGCACACATGTGTAGGTGTATCGATGTTATAATTTGAATAACTTTCGACCTATTTATGCAGATCAATCTTCTGCAAATAGACTTTGATGTCCTCAGTAAATGGGAAGGGGAGGATTGTTTAGTTTTATTTTGGCTCAATATTGGATATGAGCAGGAACCTTGACGAAGTTGCACATGTGCTATGGGAAGCACGTGTTAGCTGGAATAGAGCATCAAAAACATACGGAGTGGGGGAGGAAGGCATCTGCTTTGAACCTGTTTGAGACAGTCGAATACAAGGTCGTGTTCGAGCTTAGCAATGCATTTTATTTCGCATCAGTTGATTTTTGAAGATGAAGAAAGACTGCTTCACAGTTGTTGATTGACTCATCTGCTCATTCATTAGTAGATATCCGACCTAGTTTGATTTTTTTTTTTTTCAGGAATTTGGATCTCTTTGTTGTTTTTTGTTACGAAGATAGTAATGGGAGCTGAACTGAAATGGCAGTGCTCTCATTCAGATCACAATTCGTGAGAGCTGTTTTCGGCAATGGACTGCTGACTATTAGGCACCGTTTCTTACACCAGTAATTTCGTGATTGCCGAAAGTTTTAGTCAACCCGAACTGTACCATCGTGACCAAATGGTCACAACCAGAAGAACTATAGGATCAGGTCAAGTTTCTTTTACTCAGCCCGTTAAAAAAATTAAAAACAAACAATTCAAACAAAAATAATTATAGTATGACTAGACTGTGCAATTTTTCTGAAAGGCCAAATAGTCAACATCTAAAAACTCCCTTCAACCATATTTGTCACGACGCGTTTATTTTAGGGCGGAGAATACTATCCGAAAAGGACCTGGACCTTAGTCAACATGCCTCTATGACTAGCACGTTCTTCGGCTAGGTGACATTAGTTTTGTATCCCCAGCTGACTGATTCCCCTTCAAGCTGGTCGAGCCATCGTAAGCGACGTATTTCTATACCACGTTGTCCTTCAAGTTGGAGTTGAAAACTTTCTGAGCCGGCGTTGGTGTCCAGGTTTTGCTGCATCTTGCATTTTGATTAACCCTTTATTGTCCAGTCTATTAAAAACTTTAAAAAAAATTTAAAGCTCTTAGTTTTGAAAAGTATAACTCGTTTTTGGATTTTTAAACGACTTCGAAGTACTTAGTCTGAAAGTGGTACTCAGAAGCATCATTGGGGGAAGTATGGGAAGTCAAAAATAATTTACAGAAAAATGTAATTAATTTTCTTTTTTATTTAAATGTAATATTAATAATAATACATTTTGTTAAAAAAGATCCCTCATTATTTGTATATGTACTTTGATTTTAGGTTACTGAATTTTCATGAGATAAGGAAAAGTTGTTTCTCGTAATTATGAAAGGCATTGCAATGAGTCCGCTTAGGAAAAATCAAAAAGTTGTGACCTGCTTTCATTTCGTTGAGACTACAAACCTCACATCTTTTCCGTGCTTTAACAAATTTTCGCCAAAGAGTTACCGAGTTGTACGTCCTTGGAAGCAGATTGTCCCTTGTGTCTCCGTTTTTTTTTGCATTGTGAAACAATATTATTATATGATTTGTTTTTAGACTAAGTAAACTAAATCGTGATAGAGCACATCTCTTGTGTGAGATATTTTTTTTTTAAATTTGTTTAGCAGTTTATGACACATTGCGAGCATTCCTAAAAAAAGACGAAGGGAGCACTACTTTGACCTTGGGTCTAAGCCAATTGCGAATAGAAGTTGGTCCAATATTAAACTGATACACATTGTAGAGTGGCATGAATAGAATGATGGCATGTGAGGTCGGCCACCTCCAGTAGTCAGCCGCCGCGTCACAAAACGATGCGGAATAGTTAATCCGTTTGTAATACACACTTAAAACTTTTTTTTTCTGTAAAGGATAATGATTTTCCTGCTATGTGAAAAAAGTTGTTGCAAAGTAGTTGCTAGAGTCTTAGTTAAAATTCCCTCTTTGATTCAAGTTTTCATCGAAGGTGAAATATCTGGTTTTTGGTGTAAAAAAAACTGTGGAAGTGATTTTCAAAAGTTTTAAAAACAGTAAAATATTGTCGATAGGTGCGTTATATTATTGTATTTGTTTTATCAATAGATACTTTTTA
Source organism: Syritta pipiens (assembly GCA_905187475.1). Lineage (NCBI taxonomy): Eukaryota > Metazoa > Arthropoda > Insecta > Diptera > Syrphidae > Syritta > Syritta pipiens. The sequence goes on from LR994571.1 coordinate 72,417,847, forward strand.
CTGAATATTGAACAAAAATTTAAAAAAAAATATTTTAAATAAAAACTGGGGAGGCCATCGTAAGAAGACATTTTTTCGGCCTTCGGCCGCCCAGGCCGACTACTGAAGATTTGGCTTTAGGAGACAGGTTTTGTTAAGTCGGCCGTTAATATTTTATATTAAAAAAACTGCTTTGTTTTGATTTTGGCCGACTAATGGCCGACTACTCAAGAATGACGTATTCATTTACATTTTTGTGAATAATTTGATTTCGGTAGTAAATACCCTAAAAATGATATTATTTTCTTAAATAAAACATTTTGATTGTTTGGAAATGATGAATAACCTATTTTTAAGAGTAAATTAAACGTAAAAAAAAGTTAAGTGGCCGACTACTGGCTCCATCTCCCAAGTCCTCAGCAATATTAGGACAACTTACCTCGCAACATTACCCCGCCATTACTCAACAGTCGTTCGAGCTCTTCTTGATCTTCAGTTTCATGTCGTTTCTTAACCATCCGGATAACAGGTTTTGTTCTCGAACGAATTGTAAATAGTAGATCTAATTCATGTTCGGATTCTGAGTCGGTATTTTCATTATTGTCCAAAGATAAATCTTTAATCATAGCAAAAATTTCATCACTTTAAAAAAAAAATGTTCTGAGTAGCTGATACACTGCACCACTGTGAAAATACTACCCGAAACAAAATTACCATTGAAAAACTCAAATAAAATTATCTCGAACAACTCAACGTTACTCACTCACCGCAGTTATTTAGTGAAAATATATGAAAAATGTTTATAAATCGAATTGATTTCAATTTCTTATTAGAGTTTAATATGGAAATCAACAGAATACAGTCAAATTTAAAAAAAAAAAAACTCGCAACGACTGCAAAGATCGACGAAAATCAAAACTTACCAACATTGCTTTATTCAGATTCATTTCTATAGTCATGTAAAAAACGTAATAACAGGGTAAAAACTGAGACAAATAATTATACTTAAAAAATTAAGGAGATTGAATGGAGATTAAATCGTACTCTTAAAAATTCCATAATTTTAGTCATAAAATGTTTTTGTCCAAAATAAAAAATTGTGGTACTTATAACTACCGTCTGTCAACGAAGGGTTGAAATAGTTAATTCAACGTCCGATAATTAAAAAAAAAGAAATAAGTGAGATTGAATGGTACCTAAAGGGCTCTTAAAGATTCCGTACTATAGTTTAGTAAAGAGATTTTGCTTAAAATAAAACACTGACATCGTCTATCAACAAAGTGGTAATTCACTTAAAAGATTTGTTTCAGTATGTCTTTATCAAGCAGAATATTGTTATCTTTAACATTCTTTACTACTGCACATGTGTTTAATTGTTAACAGAAGCTTCGGCGTTATTGTTCCAATCTGCTGTAGTATCAAGTGATAACCGCTTAGAGCCGAGTTAAAACAGCATTTAAAATATTTTAGCTGTATTTCTTTATGACAAGTTTGAAAGTAAATCAAACGTTTTTTTCAATAAAGTTTTTTGTAGCTTTTTTTCACATGAGTTTCAAAAAGAAATCTTAATTTGGGAACGCTTGTCCACAGATTTATCATGTTATCTAAATGACGTTCCCTTTCTAGGACAAAAAACTACACTCATCCCGTGGCGTACTCATATCAAATCAAACGCTTGTCTTGCAAGGCATATCCAAAGTCTCGCATGGAAAATACTTCTGCCTCGCAACCAACATCCAAGGCAGTGTGTCAAGCAACGAAGTTTATCTGGATGTCAAATGTAAGTAAACAAAAACATCATAGCAACACTCCACTTCTAATAAATTTCCAATTTTTCTATTCACTTATTTAGATCCCCCAATCTGCAAAGCAGAATCAACTGTGATACGTGCAGCTATAAAACAAACTATCAATATAACTTGCCTGGTGGACTCGAATCCAATAAATAATTTAAATTACAAGTGGCAATTTAATAATTCACTTGATAATGTCATCGAGCTGCCGCAGGCATCGAACCAAATGCAAATAATGCACAACTCAGCACCATCATCACTTCCACTAAAAGGAATCATGTCAAATTCAGGACACCACCACAATCATTATAACTATCATCAAGACTATCAAAAGCACCCCCACCATCACAAAAGATTGCTGCAAAAAATCATTCTTCAAAAACAACATCAACAGGCATCAGGGACTGTTCCTATTGATTTTCATGGTAGAATCCACTTATCAACATCACCGCTGTCATCGTCACTAGAATCACCATCATTGCATGCAACGAATACGAATACGAATACACAGGAAAATCTTAATATAGACGATCATTTGTCCTATGCTACTGTACCTCGTGAGAATAGAACTCATAACAATCACAATCACAATAATTATAATTTAATAAAAACCCATGAACGATACGAGAGGGCGAATCTGGAGGACGGACTGGACGAGAGTCATGCCTACCCACGCGCACAAATGCTTTACTCAAATATGGTTTATACAAATCAATTAGATAAAACTCAACGTATATACAACGAAAATTCGAAGAGGATGAAATCGGACAGTGATAGCAGGAAGACATCAAGCCTATCACAGCACTATGGGCATGGGGCGAATAAGGTGCCGCTCCACAATGTGTATCAGTATAATATCGAATCGTACGAGAGTTTTGGTGCTGTCTCATGCGTTGCCAGCAATCAGATGGGTCAGAGTCAACCGTGCTGGTATCACATACAACCGGCAGGTGAGTGAAGCTTGAATATTTTCAATTACCTCAATTAAGGAAATGCAATGACATATTAGGCTTGCTCTTTGTCCTTAATGATGTGTCACAAAGTTTTGCACAAAGAGAAAATCATTCAATTCGATTTCCATTTATTATTTTTAGCTGAAATCAGCTTCTGGTTCTGTCTGTGGGAGAGTAAGTGTGATGTTTAGCGCCTCACCGGATGTGAATTTGTCACAGCTGGGGGCCCTTTCCGAGCTATCTGTCTTTAATGTGTCACTCAAGCGAATAGAACACGTACATTTTAGGAGTTGTCTCGTATCGCTCGTTTCTGTCACTTACAGAAGATATGTGGACACTACTCTCCAAGTGACCATTAAATCTGTTCTGATGACATTTGAAACAGTAGGGGGAGCTATCAATATTCGACCAACCTGACACAAGTATAATGAATTGAACTCCATGGGCTGCATCGGAAACGTTTTCTGTAAGCTGTTTCTTGCAACTTCCTGTGATTTCTGATGAAAGACGATTGGATGTCTTTTGAAGAATTCTATTTATTGGTTTTCATCGGGAATCATGAACACAAAGCTTAACGAAGGGTGCAGATAATTCTCTCAACAGCAATACTTGGAATCCTTACATTATGTTCAGGTGAATGAGTTACGCCATATTAGTCCTGTTTGTTTCCTTTCTTTGTAATGCTCGTGCCACCTGCAGGACTCCAAGAATTCTTTAAAACTCTGTGAAGTTGGTTTATTGAAGACGATTCTGTGCCTTCATGGTGTCGATCTTCAGTTTTATTTTGCTGCTTCTTTTCCTGCAATTAGCACTTATGAAAGACAGTGGACTCTCGTTTACTTGAATTCGCAAAAATAACGCCGTTCAAGTTAATGTGTAGTTCAAATCTGCTTGAAATTTTTTTAAAAATATTCAACTTAATGTTTCTTTTTTTATTTAAGTTAATAAAGTATAGACTAGGAGTTTACGCATTTCCGTGTTTCAATCTCTTTTACGTCATAAGGGACCCCTTAAGAGAGTTAAAACTCATAGAATGAAATAGAATCGAGTCAAACAAATTGGGTCCCTTCCCTGGTATTCTATAAATCTTGATAATATAAAATAATGAAAAGGAAGTACTTTGTTCTTTCCTTTTCAAGCTGAGAACTGCGTGTTCAAGTTGTAAAATTGAAGCAGGCGAAATATAGCATTTACAAGCTCCCGGGGATCTGTTCTTGTTCTTCCCTCCTGCTGTTTTTCCCAAAGTCAACCACTCAGCGTTGCCAGATTTTTCTTCGGACAAAGCGGGATTAAACAGTAGGTCCCCTCCACATGTGTCACAAATTATAACACGCACAACACAGTGGAGGCGGATAAGCTAGACTCTGGCTCTCAGCGGGATGTTACGCCAGCCAATGCAATACTTGTAGAAATAAAGTTAAAGTTAAAGTGTGTACAAGTTATCCTATGTTTTATCGCATGTTCCAGTTACCGAGAGTCCACTGTACAATGAACCGTCTATGAGTTTTTTACAACATATTTCTGGTCTTTGAATGCCAGGGAGTCCCTAAATATTCTAAATTCTCCTTTATCGTTTCAGATCTTCCCGATCCAGTGAAAAACTGTTCTGCCAGTAATGCAACGTCCAGTTCAATTCATGTCCAATGCGTTCCCGGCTACGATGGTGGAATTCAACAGCACTTTCATGTACAAGTCTACGACGAGCTTAATCGACAAATAATCTACAATGTGACATACAAACATTCCGATTTTAGAATAAAAAGCCTTCCGAGTGATTCGGTGTTTGTTCTACGTATAACATCAGTTAATTTACAAGGGTCCAGCAAATTGGTATATCGACTAAGAGCACGTACTCTCTCAGTGCCACTTCTACGAACTGGTAAGTATTTCTATTTTGTAATAAAATAACAAAAACAATTAACGTATTTTATTTTTCTTACCTTACAGCGTCTTCCACGGCAGTGTTAGTTCAATTAACTCCTCTTCTTGGTGCTCTAGTTGGATTGGTAGCCACTCTTATTCTCGTTGTCATATGTATCGTAATATTTATTAAGTTTCGGAAAAAGAATGTTTATCGTTCGAACGGCAGCACAACAGAAACTGCTGATAAGGGAAGTGTAGAGCTTCTTAGTCGAAATCTGGGCAGTAGATCGAGTTTGGAGGATAAAAATCCAGACGTTGTTCCATTGGAGAACAGTGAGGATGAGTATCATGCGGAGGAGGAAGCTTTTGATCGCTTAAATTTGGATCACTATCGATCACTGTGCCCGCAGCCAGCGAGGCACGATTCGAGTTCACCGACACCGCCGTTGTTACCCAGCTTGTCGCCAAAGCAGGTAAGCTTTTTTTTAAATTTTCAAAATTGAAAAATATCTCTTCCATTTTATTGTGGTTTTGGGAAAATCCATCTCACCGTGCTGTTCTGTGTTAGACTTTCTTCTTTGTGCGGCGCTACAGACCGGGGTGAACCTGGGCCTCCTTTAGCAACCTCCTCCATCCAGCACGATCCCGTGCCAGCTGCTTCCAGTGACGCACACCGAATTGGTTCAGATCCTTCTCTACCTGTGTACGCCACCTTAGATGCGGGCGTCCTCTGCTGCCTTGTCCTATAGGTTCGAAGTTAACAGTGTTTCCGTCCGTATCCGAGGCTACTATTAGTTGCGGAGCTAACTGTATTTTTACGTAGTGAGGAGGTTAACCCCACGCACAACCTAAACTGGGAGGGTTGTCTGTGTTAGACTAAGGCATGAATTTAATTTTTGCTGCGTACTTAAATGACGCGGTGGCGTTACAGTCGAACGTCCTCTAAGTTGAATTTTCCTCTAACTGCAATTTTTTCGCCATATTTTGGCATTCCACTCAATTTTCCATACAGAAACTATCCTCTGAGTCAAACTCCCTCTAAGTCGAAAACCCCTTTAACTCTAATACATTTTTTCGACTCTTGGCCTGTTTTCAGTACCTCTATGTCAATTTTTTTTCTTTGGAAAAACAAAAAATGTCCTCACAACTTGTATCAAGTACGCACACTCACATCCTCTGACTCTTCCAAGGTGGCCCTAGACGACGAACGAACATTCATTTGGTGTTGATTCTTGTAGTACAAAGACGTCGGAGAAAAAAGTGCATGTGATTGTTTACCTATGCAAGAAAGAGAGATGATGGTTTGCTAGCGGCGAACATCACGAGCGAACAAGGTCATTGTCTAGTGCCACCTTTAGTCGCATCACGCACACAACCGGGTGCCTCTGAAGGAGCAATTAAGTTGCTTATTCAATGTGTTGTTGGTTAGGCTCCAAACAATTTGTTTTTAATCTGAAAACAGGTATCTGAGATGCGTTCTCGCTTAATTTAGGGCGTTTATTGGAAGTTTACTTTAAAGAGAGTAACATGGAGATGTCTACCAGTGAAATTTCAATTGTAAACATTGCAGTCCAAAATAAAGGCTTTTTAACAAAAAAAAATATTAATCTCTGTAACTCCAATTTTTCCAAAACTCCATCTAACTCGACCTAGTGTTGGTGTTCCATGAATTTTCGAGGTATAAGGATTCGACTGTATATTGAAATACGATTAATGAGCGACTCTAAAACCCTGTCACGATCAACTCCAACGCGCCAATGAACACCATACGATGGCGTTTGCAATTCACAGAAAACTTTGCAATTAAATTTTGATTTGCCGATGCAGCAAACAACAGCCTCTTTTAACTCTTTCATGACCAATGTTATTCTTGTACAACATGAATTTTATTTGCTCACAACTAAAAATGTTGACACAATTGAAGTAAGAGTTTTTTAAGATTATTTTAAAACCAAATTTCAGTTTATTGAATCCTGCATCAGAAGTGTTTTAGTACAAAAAGAACATTCGGCTTTCTTTACTTGGCTTCTACTGAAGCGAAAAAAATATTTTTCGTGCGGCGTGCGGTTAAACGCTTACTCCGAAACCGATTGGGCTCTGGTCGAGTGTGTGCTCCCAATCCCTAACATGTGCGTGTCATGAGTAGCACAAATTTGAGAAAGGAACAAATTTATGGTGAATTCGAAGAAAGAGTAGCCAAAATTACTTGATTGTGAGCAATCCAATTGTGGTTACAACACCAGACCAGAACCCTTACCTCAAAGTAGCTGTCCTTTCTTAACAAAAGTCCAGATATATTATACATTTCCATTTGTATATAATTTGAAGGTGGCATTTTGAACAATAGCAAAATTTTCAATTCGATTTTAGATTTGAGATATAACTCTATCAGAAATCTCTATGTATTGAACAATGTTTTCAATTACAAATCGATCTCCTCTCGGATCGGGGAAATCCTCCGACAGGTTTAATATCAAATTGCACAATAAATCAATCAATTTCCTTTTGTTTTTGGATTTTCTTTACAGAACGGAGAAATATCTCTCACAACAAATCCATCTTACAACGTACTCAATACACCACAACGAATACGGAAGCCTATTTACGCAACACCCCCACCACTATTATCCAGCAAAGCTCCAGTATCAAATGTATATACACGAATACCTGGTCGAACCTATGTACCAACAACCTATGAGGCCCGTACCCCACCAGCCTCGCCATACGGCTCACTGACAATTTGTTCGATGCCATTACTGGGGCAACGTCAGCCAGCCACCCACGCACAATCATTGCAAGTGCAGCCCCATCAGCTACACCATCAGAAGCCACAACAGCACACTCCCATGACAAGTGATGTGATGTTTTGTAATTACAACATGGCCCCCTGAGAGTTACTTAATGACAACGTTAAATGCCAAATTGTGCGCATAGGAGAGAACATAACATGTACGAATTCGGCTGAAAGGACAACAATTGTTTAGCGAGCCTGTCAACAGCAGTAACAACAAAAACTCCCACAAGAAATAATAGCATATATCAATATAAGACTCTATGTAAATGTGAATCATCATCGTAGCTACATTCTCTTCTAGAACGGCTTTAAGACGTCTCTTAAGAATTTAAATCTCTCTTTTTTTTTGATATAAATATATTTTATCAAAGCTAACGAAACAAAACAAAACAAACTGCCAAGAGCTATAAATTTACTAAGCACACATTGTAATTAAATTAAATTTAGAAAATGTACAACTTCTTGGAGAAATGTGCACAATAAATGAATGCAGATGTGTAGAAGACGAAAACGAGGAGTAGGACAATACATGGTATCTAATACTATGTATGTAGTTAGGTAAATGCAAAAAAACAAAAATTCAATGGTAGCTAGCTTCGAGATATATATATGTATGTATGTCCTGGAACTATTCTTTAATTACACTAATTCTAGTGTTCTATTTAGCGAGTAAGAAAAAAAAAAAAACAAACGATTTGAGTTTATCACGATTTTTTTTACATTTGATTCGTGTAAAAACGACTCCATATCAACAAAACTAACTTACAACTAAAACATGTCATTAAAAAATAGCTTTTCATTTAAAATGTAAATTATACTATAAGAATTATTTTGGATTGTTGTTTTCTTTATTTGGCTGAGCTTTCATTACAGTGGTTTCCTATTTTGGGGATATGACATTTCAGGATACCCGCGAGGTATTTTTTTCCCACGTGTGGCTTGGTATTGATAACATGTAATAAATTGCTAAGCAACCAGTGAATAGAAAAGAAATATTTGAGTTTCATCGCCCCTTCACCAAAAATATGTGTGTCCGCCTACAGGGCTTCCAAATGTGTGGTATACATTTTCTTCATGGCGATAACTCCAGGAGAACATGATGCAAGGAATGTACCAAGCGTACAAGAATTGAAAGTAGCCGAAAATCGAAAGAATCATTCTCAGACGAACAGCAAATGTTTGCTAGAAACCCTCACCACATGTGCAGGGGATGTGAATAGATTCCCATTTAACTTTTCCGTCGATCTGTTAGTCTAACTTTTTAACGAGTTGGTAAGCTCCACAATACATCTACTCTTTAACTGCCAAGAACGCAACAACTTGGCCGGCACGTGGTCTTAAACGCCTTCAAATCAAACTAATGCATCTATGTGGAAAGACGCACTTTATGTATACAAACAAAGCCGCAAAAGGTCGAGCGGGCAAATCCAATATATTTATACAGATTTTTTGGCTTATTTCGGGCAGTTAACCCGAACTGTGCTGCTGTGCTATACTGTATAATTATTTTTTTTTTTACGTGGTTCTTTTTTTATTTTGACGAGTATTTTGATTTTATGGAGTACATAAACATAATTCTTTGATTTAATTAGTAAAATAAGGTTTAATCTAATATTCAGCACAACATGGAAAAAGCGAAAAAGCCAATTGAAAATGTTATCTAGAAGAAGTTCACTGTCGATTTTAATGGTTTGCATTGAGACTGAAAACGATTGAGCAGATAAATTCTGTAGTGAACGGGGACTTGGAAATGCACACTTGTAGAAAATATTGATTTTAGTAATGTTGAAAGCTCTAAATGCGCTCCACTCTTTTCATCTGAAGTAGAAAGTACATTCACCTGCGAAAAAACGCAGAGACAAAATTAGAGACTACCGGACAAAATTATTATTAACATTTAGAAGATCGATTAAATATACAAAATGTTTACAACAACGTTTTTAACTTCGATCCGATTTGGGTAGATGTCCAGAAAGGCAATGACCATGGAAACTGTGCGCGTAAAAGGTTCTTTTGAAACATAATGGGTTGTATGATGATCAATAAAGAGAAGATTTCGAATTCCTTTAATTTTTTACGCAGCAAATTAAGGGAGCCAATATTCTTCCTAGCTTATCTATAATACAAGACATCAGACCTAGTACTACGTCTGGTCTATTACGCACTCATTGAGTCTTAGATCCAGTATGACATAAGAGGGAGCCGCCCTCTAGCACATAGGTAGAGTAACTACAAAGGATCGAAAACAGTTAAATCAAAATTTTATTTGAATCTCTGCGTTGCGGTATTATGCGGGCAGCACATTCCAAATACGGTCAGGACAAGTAACCGCACCGTACTTATGACTTCTGAGAAGAAGTGCTTAATATATGCACTGGCGTCCGCGATCACTTGGCCCCTATAGAGGTTCGCTCTCCCTCGGACTTGAAGACATTTTTAGCTGCGACGTTTTTGACCATGTGATCGATATGGTCGAAAATGAGTACATCTTCGAGGTGGGGAATTGTACACCGATGTTTCTATATTTATACGAGTATTTCCTCCTTTCCCTCAAAACGATTCCATAAGATGCACCTTACCTAATACCTAAGCCTTTTCCTCTAAGACGATTTTTATCCTTACCGCTTTAGATCCGTCTTCCTGGTCAGACTTCACTCGACCTCAAAGCTAGCCAACAAAGTTAATTGTAATTTATATAGTTACAATTATAACACCTTAATTATAAAACATAAGTACGTATGACAATAATTTCCCAATAAGACAAATGATATTTTTATTCAATATCTGCAAAGTGCTGAACTCTGTCCATTCAATTGTCCGTCGAATTGGGAAAATGCGTGAGTTTCGTGTTCCCCAACACAACCAACCAGCTCACTCACTCCACTGCGAATCGACCTAAAACAAACAGCTATCTCTGTCAATCGTACTGTGCCTTGTTGGCGGAGGAATCTCATCTGAGGATATCTGACAAGCCACCAAATTCTGACATGTATTTTGATGTGATGTTATTGTTCTAGTTTTTAAACTCAACTTTATTCAAATGTGATAAATACACAAAAACCATGGGATTACTATTTATTCTCAGCTACGTATCGTTTGCCATACAAATTTGCTTTGTAACAGTGGCTATAGGTAATCGATCCACTCTCAAAATCATAAATTCTAATTACAGTAACGTTTACAATTGTGCTTTTAGCTGCCGGTCTTTACTATCTGGCCGAATTGGTTGAAGAATATTCTGTGATTGCGAAGAAAGTCATCTCTACAATGATTGTTGGGACTACAGTCATTTACATTTTATTTGTATTCTTTGATAACCTAACGTGGACCATGGTCCTATGCGGACTCGGTGCTCAAGTGTTCCACGGTTCGATTATGAAGAATTTCCCATCAATTAGCTTTCTTTCGGTGCCCTTCTGTGGAGCGATTCTATTCTTGATAATCAATCACGTCTTAGCGTTTCAGTATTTCTCAAGCAATTACTATCCGTTCTCGGAGGTGGGTATTTCTCACAGTAAGGATGAGATAATTAATTTTGTTAATGTCATTTAGGTTCTAGCGTACTTCATCCTCTGTTTATGGTTGGTACCGTTCTCATTATTTGTATCGCTTAGCGCTAATGATAATGTTCTGCCCACAGTCAATGACCACATCTCTCACACTGGTAAGGTTTCATTTAATGCATTAACTTGCACTTGCACTAACTGGCATTCAATTTTTGCAGACAATCCGGATGTGGTCTCGAATTACTTTTCGCGAAGACAAAAGAAGCAGGGATTACTGTCGCTCTTCTCGTCGGCAAAGGAAGTGCTGACAGGAAGACAAAAACGCAACTGACACGAACTGAATAAAGAGGCTCATTACCTGCATGATGAGGGATTCTGTCCCTACTGTAACTAATTTATAAAATTATCTGTGCTTTCTGTATTTGAATTATTTGAAGACCGTGTAATTTAGGGACTAGGAGCTAAGTCGTTTTCTTTTTTTTTTTAGTTGTTTAGTAGATAATATAGACTTTTTCACAAATTAAGTGGATATTTGAATTAAGTTAGTTTTTTTTTTAATTCTTGAGGTTCAAGATACTACTTTCTTTTTGAATACTTTGATATCCTACAGGCCATGACCCATGACCCATGCGTTTATGTACAAGATACAAGATACATTACAAATATTCTGTCGGATTCTTAAAAAAAAACATTGATTAACAAACTTTCGATAACAATGATGAAATTATGCTCCGGAATGACTCAGTCTGCAATAAAGTTTGTGCAATTTGTAGATAAACAAGTTTTTGATAGACGATTAAATACGACATTTGTGACTGGTTTCGAATTCTCAAGTTTAGTGAATTAATGTGAATAGAAAGAAGCTAGAAGAAAAATTCATTTAGTTTATTTGGCTGATTCTTTTTTCTTTATTTTATCTTTGCAGAACATTAACACAGGTGTAATGATTTTCATAAAAAAGCAGTAGTCTGTCAACCAAATCTTAACTGATTCCAATATCGCATTTTATTACAAATTGCACGCCTATATCTCTACTCGATAACTCTTAAGTTTCTTTTTTTATATTGCGGATACAGGTATTTATATGGAGTCCTTTATGATCATTGATTTGTACACCCAATGAAATTAATAAAGAGGCATGATATATGTATACAGTCAGAGTCAAAAGTCACCCATGTTTCGCGCATTTGAAGACTCATAAAATAGGTTCTGGTGGTCCAATTTTGGACCTTTTTTTATTTTTAACACTTTCATGACCACGCCTTATTCCAAGCCAAAGAAAAATATTTTTTGCTAGAATCTAGCTTATGAGGTCTCAACAAATTAAAAAAATATATATATTTAAGGACGAAAGAATAATGATAATGATTGCTATGCAACACTGCTCATCTATGTTACCTAAAACTACATCATATTCGAAACGAAACCATGCAGAAGGCTCTTTTAATTTTTAAAATACATACAAACAATCGAAATAACTTCAGAATGCTTTTGTGATTTTAAAACAAGTTATGAGATCTGTTGAAACGTAACTTTTTATTAAGATTGCCCTTCACCAAAACCTTGGTTTTGCAATAATATTCTTATTGCACCAATAAATGTCTGAAGCAGTATTAAATGGATTGATGTAGGCAGGAACCTAACATACATTTTGTTTTAATTACGCCAATACTTTTTGAGTTCTGAGTAAGTGAAGTTAAAAAGGTTTGTTTATTCTCTAAAAGTTGTAAAAAGTCAACTATAGCACATAATAGTCGTTCGGGTATATTGAGGAGTGTATAGCTGAATACGAATCATATCAATCGAATTAAGGAGTGTATAGCTATAGCTGAATGCGAATCATATGAATCCGGGCATATGATAGTGACTCAGATATAGCGGGGGAGTTAGAGTGGCTTTTTAAAATTTGCTGAAATCGTCGTATTTTTATTAGAAGATCTAATTTCGACTTTATCAGCTAAGCAAAGAATTTGTTTTTACGTATTTCTGTGACATTAATTTTAATTTTTTTTTTAAGTTTTACCTCGTTATAATAGCACATTTTTGGCCGCATGTTCCAATAAAAGGATCCCGAGGGCAATGCACGCAGATGCGATTTCCAGGCAGCGCGACCCTCCGCCGTCCGCTCTAACTCATTAGGGTTTATGTACCTACAATATTTGCATGACATTTAGCTCGTTCCTTTAACAGCGATTTTTATGACTTTTTCCGTCTTCAAAAAATACCGTTTTATAACCAATTTGTGTAAAAATTTACAGATCTTTTAAGAGAATCTCAGAGTTTCTACTTAATTACACGGGGTATTCTGTTTACTTTTGCGTCTTTCACAGGCGGATGAAGTTGTGGTACTGGATGTCTATAGGTTTCTAATGGTTCTAATAATAGGTGTGATCTGTAGCTAAGTTGGAAAGCACATGAGGTATGATGAAAACAAGATGTTTGTTTTACATTTTATGCACCAGAGTCTAAGCAATGAAATTGAATTAAAGAAATTGGGGAGTGTCATTGAGTAACTTGTACTGCGCCCTAAACGATCTATTACACGCCTTCTTTTGTGGAGGATTTAAACGCTGCCAACATGAATTTGACAACGTCCTTAGATGTTCTCTAAGTCTATCCCTGTTACATATGATGAGCAGTTGGTTAGAAGGTTTTCCATGGTCTCCTTCGCCTGGCCACATTGTTTGCAGATTTCAGAGCTGATGAGACTTATTTTGTGAAGTTGATAGTTAGTTGCATTCTCCATGTCCTTTTTTTTTTTATGGTGCATGAATATTCGCGTGCACCACATACCATTCGCGAGATATTCCCCTGTTTCCTAGCGCCTACGTACTAAACCACACTCATGTACTCATTAACCACTCTCCCCGCGGGACTGCCGTTAGGTATTACTTCGTCGGACTGGTTAGCTATTAAGCTCTATTTACTGCCTCTTGGGCTCTTCTCCCTGTTTGATGGCCCACTTATAGAGGGTTTGTTTTATGTCCGTATTGTTGAATCCATAGAGCGGAAAACCTATGAACGATATCTGCGCTCTCTTTTTTCGCCAATATGACCGCTTTCTTCCTTCGTGATTTTCATTGCCCGCCACCCAGCAATAAAGTTAAACTATGTTTCTTTTACTTGTTCATCAACTGCTTGCCACAGCTGTATGCTTTGCGTTCAACTGCTCTTCGAACGAACTATATTGCAGTTTAACAGTACCTCAGCTGTTACCGTAACGCTTTTCTCAGGATAATAAGATCTACAAAATCTAAAAAACAGAATTGCAAACGACAACACGTCTGCGTTAATTTTTCACAGTGGCAATTAAAACGCATTAACACCTACTACCTCTTTCAAGTGCGGATACACCCAAGGAGAGCACTCTCCTAGGCGTGGATATCATTCCCTTACAATTCAGCGGACTGCCGAACGAACTTATTTCAATTTAAAACAACCAACAGGTACTCAACTGTTTTATGATTTATGAGTCTTTTAAACTCAAAAATTGAGAAAAAAACAACAAAATCTTTTGTTTAAAGTTAAACGGAGGAATTATTTAAAATTCTTCCTCCAGTCCTTTTATTTATGCAAAGAAAAATTAAAAATACATAATAAGATATTTATCCCGAACTATTTGGTTATCTTTTTTATGTTTGATAAATACATACAACACTTCTCAACGACTATAAGAAATCATAAGAAGATAATGTTTCTTACATCCCCAAAAGTGCTGTAACTATTTGTACATACTAATTCTAATAAAAAAAAGTAAAACAAAAATAATATATGAATGTAAAATAACAACCAATGGATACACACATTCTGGTAATAGTTTTCCTTTTCTTTTCGTTTTATACATATATAATTAGAAGATTCTTTTTGATTCCTACTGGATAAGCGCCAAGTGCGTTATATTTTTTTTGTTTATGGAATACAGAGATATATATTGTATATATTATACTTATGTATGTTGTCTAAGTAATATGTCTGTGTAATCAGATGTCGACAGAGAGACCTTTAATTGAGTGGCCGTTTGTTGTTTCAAGACAACCTAGGTGCCGATGTTGGAGCTGCAGGCATTTGTGCAGCTTCTGCAGTGTTAGTTGCAGTTTCTTCGTTGTATGGTGGTGGTTCCACTTGTGCGGCACCAGCTTCTTGGCTTGTAGCAGGATTATTTGCATTAACATGCACAGTGTTGTTGTTATTCGGAATATGGTTGTTATTTTCATTTTGTTGGTTGTTTTCCTCATTGAGATTTGATATAGCAACCTGGTAAGATGGTGGTGGTACTTGCTTCATGTATTGTGCAATTGCTTCTTCATAATTTGGCAAGATTGTTGAGTAGGCGGCTTCTTCGCCAGCCATTGTGGTTCCGACATCGTGAATGAAGCACGGCGTTAATGAACGCATGTTGTGCTGACGCAAAGTTAGGTACTTGTAGCATCGCCAAACGATTCCGATTGCGTAGGCTTTCAGGAAGACAATGCTAACAAAAGCAATCACAACGAGTAGCACTAAAGCGTTGGGCGACAGCTCTAAAAGCTTCTCCCTCCACGGTAGGCGATGGCTTTCGGCTATGAGACGGTGTACTGACTGTAAGTAGCAAAGGTATCCAGCTGCGGTCAGGCTATAAGAAAAAGGGAAGTAAAAAGATTAATAAAAGAAATATTCACAACTACTGAAAGATCGTGAACGTACTACATTCGCTCACACACGTTGCGATAATTTTGTTTGTTTTGTAATTAAGTTATTTGATTGTCGAAGCAAATTGAATTGTTGAAAAAAAAAAGAAAATGGCCAACAGGAAAAAATAAAAGGTGCCAAGTATTAAATGCACTAAAGTCAGTATATCTGTCCGGCTAGAACGCGCATACTGCGGTATGAGCATCTTTGGCGAGATCAAATTTAAAGTTGTAAAGTCAGAGAGTGGAAGATATGCATTGAATTTGTACAACTAAGGGTCAATACTGCTTTGTAGTTGAAAAATATACAATCAAGAAGTTAAACATAGTAGAAGTGGAACTCAAATGATGGTGAGGGGTTATGGGGTAACGGAAATGAGAAATGTAGTTTTCTTTTTTGAGACAGCAATGGAAAAATTTAGGTGTCTTAAAAATTAAAAAGTTTGCTTAAAAGTTATGGCCTTAGGCATTGACTTAAATAAGAATTTCGTGTCAATGAGGGATACCGAAGGTAGAACTTCAAGATTAGTAAAGGAAAGATTTTTCTATGTTGTAAAACCACAATTGCTCTATCTCCCACAATCCCTAGCCATTGATCGAACTAAAAATCTGGGGACGTTCATAGGTCCGAAAATAACTAGTAAAACATATTTCAAGACCAGATTCCTAGAGGAATGGATCAAAATTTTGCCAGCGGCAGCAGCCATCTCATCCTGGGTCTGCCGAGCGGCTGTTTTCCTGCAGGGATCGCATTCAAAGCGCGACTCGAAAGTCGTGATGGGGACATTCATGCCACGTGACTAAACTATCGAAGTACAGCCCTTTCCGTCCGAAGATGCAGCTGCTCAACGGTGAGCTCTCCGTGCACCGTCGTATTTCTCACGCTATCCCGGTGAGTTACTCC
This sequence comes from Syritta pipiens, assembly GCA_905187475.1. NCBI lineage: Eukaryota > Metazoa > Arthropoda > Insecta > Diptera > Syrphidae > Syritta > Syritta pipiens. The sequence goes on from LR994571.1 coordinate 72,434,306, forward strand.
CACAACAGCGCGCAGGAGTCTCATCTCGGCAGCCTGTACTCGCGATCTTATTCTTTCAGTCATTACCCAAATTTCATGACCATAAGTGAGAGTTGGATCAAATGCCGAGTTAAACACCGATAACTTAGCTATGACCCCAAGCTCGGTCTTCCTGATTACAGATCTTCCAAACTGTTTCAAAATTTATCCAGCTGGGCCAATCCTACAGGAAAGCTCAGTATTGCTCCTTCCTTTACATTACATTGGGTTGCCTAACAGCCCGTCGAGAGCCAGAGCCTAGCTTTTTCGCTCCTTCTATTACTCGTGAAAAAAACCTCGAGATATTTGAGCTTCTTCACCTGATTTATAGGACTCCACCAACATGTAGAGTGAATTGAACAGGCGTTCTGAATATCACACTCGGTAATGAGCATTTATCATATTTAAGTCTAAAGTTAGTGTAGTTTATTGATGTATGTACAACGTTTTTGCTTATAATACACTTCACGACTACTGGTTGCAACACCCCCTTGAATTTTCTTAACAATTTTGTTCAGTACCGGCTACAGTTGTTGTTGTGCTTCTTAGTATGGATACGAATTCAAGCAATCAAATTTGATAAACACACGGGTAAATGCAGTTTCATAAAATTCCTACGCCCAATTTCTTGATGTAGTGTGGCTTTGATAAAAAAAAAAAGTGATTGCTTATAAAAAAAAATTCATGGAGATATCTTGCAATTTTCTTGGAATATTTTAGGCCCAATACTCAGGGAGCAACTGAAAAAAAAACTAAACCAACTCAAGTTACAAACTAGCTTAGTCAGCGGTGACTTCACTCCACAAAATCTCTATTTCCAGTTCCAATTCTAGTAACAGTTTGGGCTGTTACTAACTCATATATGCAAAATAGAAACTGAAATCAATAGGCAACCCGACATACAAACATTATAGCCAGACTCAATTTGTTTTTTGTGAATCGCAAATTAGTTTACAATCAGTAGCGTCGTGTGCGGCGTCCCAATTGATTACACAGAATATGACTCAAAGCAAACTATTTCCCAATTCGCATCGGTGATCAGTTTTTTTTTTTTCAGTTGCTCAGTGTGTATTGGGCATCACAGTTTCACATGTGTAAAATCAACTTCACCAAAGGCATTAAATGTTTTTTTCATATTGAATCACAGTTACAAAATGTATAAAATAAAAAGTACTCCTTTAAAATACGGTTAGACAATTTCCCAATAAAAATTAAAAGCAAAAAAAAATCTTGTTGGGCAATGAACTTGTTTCATATATGCTCCTGTGCAAAATAAATGGGACATCAATTCCACATAGCAAAGATTTTAAAAAAATTATTATTTTACTTCATCCCATCATTCTAACCAGTTGATAAAAAAAAATACGTTCGACGTAAAATCAAACATTTCATTATGTAAGAGTTCATAAGTGCGTTTTCGTTCTTCTCTTTCTAAAATAGAAATTAATTAGAAAAATCAATTTCACGGCAGTGCCTTAAATCGCTAACTGATTTTAGCGCGCTCTAATACGATCAACAGCAACAAATTACTCGAATGATACGAATCTCCACTAATGAACACAAAGATTGGCATCTATAAAAAGCTTGATGCATATGTAACAAATATATAGTTAACTTTTGTGTATCCAACCTCACGAAACAATGAAAGTCTGTTTCACTGGGATTAGAACTTGCCTCGTCACTGAAGGAAAACGAGATAATCGAGCACACACAACAGCCTCCAAATTGTTTTTCAAAATAATGTCGAAAAACCCACACTAGATCAGGTCATGTAGCACACAGTAAATTTTCTTAAAATAATTTTAAGTTTCCCCATTTACTTACGTTGTTATGGCAAAATCGAAAATTTGCAAGCAAAAGAATGGCAAAATATGTGACGGTTTGTTTTTAATTGTTCCGTAGATCATCATCAGTGTTATGGTTATCATGCAGAGGCAAACCAAGCCACCCATATCGAAGTTTTCTGGAAAAGAGAAAAACAATTATTGCAAAATGTAATTTAGGAAAAGAAAAAAAGTCGCAAGAAACTGGTTTTTATTTGTACTTACGGTAATTTAGACTGTGATCGCGATAAGCGTATGGAGAATCAATTTTGCTTAGTGGTGTCGGCAAAGCGGGTGCATTTAAGTCCACCGAGTAGTCATAGCTGTTCTCCAGCTCCTCAATCATGTGCGGATTGTGCCATATGACAGCCAGAAGACTTAGAGCAACGAAATTAAGGAACTGAGAAAAAAAGTCATAATAATTAACAATAAAAAAAAATTAAAGAAGTCATAATAATTAATAATAAAAAAATTAAAGAAGTCATAAAAATTAATAATAAAAAAATTGAAGAAGTTAAAGAAGTAATAATTAATAAAAAAGGCTCTTCTTAAATCGATGTCAGAAATAAATTTGTGGAGATAATTCAGGCATATAAAATAGGTTTTTTTTTAATCTATTAACTCCCATTGTACTTTTTAAAGTATAAAGAAGTGTAATCAGTTTCTGTGCATACGAAAATAAGACATGAAAATAAACCTTTACTTAACTACGGCAAATCACTTTCACTCAGGTCAAGGTTTTCTCAAAAGGTGTGTGAAGATGTAGGAAGAAACCAGTATCATTCACTGGAAGTGAGATGACTTTCAATAGAAAACGTTTTATCCAGAGTATTTGGATTTCGCTACAAGTTTAAGAAATACTTCACCGGACGGACCATTTCTATACCCTTAAGAGCGCTTGTTGAACTCCTTCACATTGAGCAATACTTCATGAAACTGGCTTATTTGGCTGATATATTCGATAAACTTAACGTGGTTCGTCAGTCTTTACAGAGAAGAGCATTTGGATTGCGCTACAAGTTTAAGTAAGCTTTGCTAGTCGTTACAGGGAAGAAAGACAACAAAATTTACAGTTTACCAAAATGTCTTCACTTAAAACCAAACTTGGTTTATGGATAGAATATGTGATCTAAAAATTGGATTTTATATTGTAAAAGGAGAACTTAAGCTGACTACCAATCGCAGCATTGTGGAGAGCCCTAGGTATAATTTTCTCAAAAAAACTTCGTAGTCAATTTAGGTGTCGTTAATGCCATGTAAGATCGAAATGGTGTTGGGAAATGTATAATGTATTGAAAACGAGTGCTTTACAAAATTTTGTATTAAACTATCAAATGAAAATTAGACATGGCCCTATTGAACTGTAAAAGGACACCTTAATAAGTCTAAATTCTAATTTTTTGTTTGCTTTGATAAATAGAAAACGTTTTAAAAAAAATCTTCTTCTTCTTTAATTCCGTTGGATATAAATGGGTAAAACTAAAGTCAAAAATAAATAAACAAAACCCATTGGCAAAAACCAGCTTTTGCTGGTACTCGGGTACTCGTTGCCAAGAATGTTTCCATCAATACATTGTGGTTAAATAAACGATTTTTTCCGTTTCCGACCGTTTCTGTCCGACTGATAAGCTTCATTTTTGTTCATTCATTTGAATCTGCATCAGGAGCGAGCGTTAAAAAAATATTTGGCCTACCTAGGCTCCGCGTTGAACTCACAAAACGATACCAACTTGGATTTCAAGCGAAGAGTGACTCTTTCAATCGCTGTTTCTTTTGGCGAAGAAGGCAATTGAGTAGTAAAGCCCTCTCACGGATAACCAATCTGACGTTGTACAAGATCCTGATTATTTCAGTCTTCCTCTATGGCGCAGAGGCTTGAGCATTGTCAAAAAAGGATGAGGACCTTCTGATCGTTTTGAGAGAAATATTCTTTGAGTGATCTTCAAGCTTCGCGATTCGCTGTTCGGAACCGGCAATAAACTGTAGGTCGCCTTCACAAACTATGCTCTGGCCCTTCGTCGTCTGTTACGCCACTAATGATGGTGATGATCTTCAAGCTTGTCTCCGTGGATGGCGATTGGAGAAGAAAATTCAACCACGAACTGCACTGGCTTTAGAGTGGTATAGACCTAGTTAGAAGAGCAAGCACAGCGCTGTGTACAGCAAGTACGGGGTGCTGGACCATGTAGAGCGAATGGACACCAAAGGTCCGATCCGAATAGTATTCGAGTCCATCACCATGGGAAATCGTGGCGCCCACCTCAGGTGGCACACCGCAAGTGAATTGGGACTAACCAACTTGGCGTGCAAAATGTGAAGCAGCAGGCAAACAGTCGGAGGCAAACAACAACCAGAGCGGCATGTTGGTTGAGGCTCAGGTCCAATCTGGACTGTAGCGCCGAATAAGTAAGCTTAATATTGGAGCCAAACAGCAGAAAACATTCAATTATGAATTGGGCTGGCGAGAATATTAAAAACAAAATCAGTGGGTGGGTGTCCATTATGAGCAAATGTGAGATGAAGAAGACTTTTCACGATTTTTTTCAATCCATCATTTAGGACATTTGCTACAATTTTAAGTTTCAGCAAATTGATTATCTTGACTACAAAGATTAACAGCTTCATCAAATGGTTGCCATTCCTCCATCCATCAGAAGGTAAATATCTAATATTATATGCAGAAAAAATTCTTTTAGCTATATTTGCTGGTTCTCAGAGGCTTTCAAAAGGCTTCAGGAGTTGACTGCCGGATAAGTAAGTCAGTCTTTCAGGCCAACTCTAGCAGGTTATCTGCTTGCGAGTGTTTATAATCTACAACATCAACGAGTCTTTGAACCCATGCCGTGAACTGGAATGTACAAACTAAAAGTTAAGCTGGATCTTGACACACCATATCAATCCAATCAAAGATCCCATAAAAAGTCACACTATTCGATTAGTGCAACAAAAATACCAGACACCGACAGAATTCAATCCGACCAAATGGCATTGTCAACAAAATAAAGAAACTCAAGGCTACTTGACATACATAAATAAACACCTAAATAGTTTATCAAATAAAGTTCTCAAAGCGAAAACACATTTCACGCCGTCTACCTCAGCGTTTGGTTTCTATGAAAACAGACGCAAAAGCTGAGGCACGCAATCCTTATCACGTTCCTCCAGCGAGAAAAAAATAAAAACCATAATCATTAACACTATTAAATCTGCGGTTTTTTGCCTTGTGATTGAAAATATGAAAAGAGAAATATTTACCAGATGCCAAAGTCCAATCATAATCGTTACGGTGTGAACATGTAATCCAAAACAACATGTCCATTCCTTTCTCCTGGCAGGACCCCGTTTTAAACGTATTCGCATCATCACATCAACGATTATGGAAACTTATTTAACTCGAAAAATTAAATTATACGAGAGGTTTCTCTAAAGGAAAAGAAGAAAAAGAAAAAGAAATTCTACAAATATTTTCTCGTTTTCTGTAATTTCTTTTTTCTTAACACATACACGTCTCGATAGTTAACAAAAAAAAAAAAAACTTTAAGAAACCAAGATAAAAAAAAAACAATCAACAAAATGAGAGATATAAAAATGATGTATTGATTGCGTCAATCATTTTGTGATGGTTTTATCGAGATGTATTTAAAGTTAATAATTGAAAAACAAACAAAATTTGTGTACTTAAGTGCAATTCAATGAATTTTATTATCAAAATAAAGACAAGAAAAAATTACTTTTTGCAACACGAATCAACTCCACTGCTGTTTTATCGTTGAATACAAAATAAAAATGCAATGAAAGGGCCATTGAGTCGCAATGGGTGTGATCGAAGACCGTAACTCTGCGATGAGTGTGGTCAGTGCAGATAAAGCTATGTAGCGCTGTTTTTTGTACTTTTTACCGATTCGGAATGAGAACTGTACTATCGACGAGTGATGTTCTCAAGCAATAGTTGGGAAATATTGAAAAGAACACGAAAAGTTCAATGATGTGCTTCACGAATTGTGTTAAAAAAGTTAATTATGCATGAATCACATCCCTCCAAAGTATCGTTTTTCAATAACAGACTAATTCCGCAAAACAGCAGTATTTTGCCAAAAAAAAATCCAAGTAACCTATACCCTGCTGCATCGATTCAGTTGCACTTGAAAAGGCTACAACACAAGATCACAAATCACTTAAAGTATAGTATGGGTGATTTTTGTGCATGATGTACGCTGGAATCACGGGGGCTTTAAAAACAACATCAGCCTTATCACTTTAAGTGATCCTAAATCTACTGTCAATTGATACTTTTGTTAAGAGCGTCGTATTTAAGTCGGCTCTGAGGCTAAAAGAGGCCAACAGCTCCAGGCTCACACTGGTACGGTAAAGCTCTATTGGAAATGTCAATACTGATTAAATGAAGCTACGACCTTCTTTGATCAGGATTTTTCCGTGTTTATTCCAGCAAAGAGCCAATGGACCGAATAGAGTTTTAATATGGCCATCTGCATGAATGTCTACTTACACAATGAGGTGCACGAAAGAGTACATATTTTTTGTAAGTGTAGTTTAAACTTCATAGAAAAAAAACGGAATGAGGCAAGCTCACTTTATTACTACTTTCAAGGACGAAAACAACGGTATATAATATGAGACGGAAAAACTAAAAGCTTGAGAAATAAAGAGCAAAACAAAAAACAATCAGGATGTACTCGATTTTGCACCCAACATTTTTCGATATTTTAGTCTTAAAAACTCAAAAATATACCATTATGATCACATTTTTTGGCTGCTTTCTCAGTGCTTTAATTATTTTTGTTTATGGTGTGTTCAATTGCGTGCAATAAGACCTTTTTTATCCTCCAATATCGAAAATGGTATTAATGCAAACGATTTTTAAAAGATTGATGAAACGGCCATAATATATCGAAGACAGTGCTGTAGCTATGACAAAAAATGGCTATTCAAGAAGGGCAATGGGTAAGCACCTAAATACAAGCCAAACTGTGACTATTGGAGGTCCTAAGAGGCCAGGAGCTGCGTCAAAACCATAAGCTAGAGTCCGTAAAAGGACATAAACGAAAGTAGACCCATAATGTTATGATGATACAAGTTTTCAACAATGTAGGATGCTTTTAAAAGCAGTATATACGCCTTTTAATCAAAAAAGTAGCTCTCTAGGACATTTACTACGCCTTTGACAAAAAAAAAAAAAACAGAGCCCTGTAAAACCCCAAAAAAAAAAAATGTTTTTGTTTTTCAACATTGTACTTGAAAGCATTGTGCATAGCTCCCGGAGCTCGCTAACACCAGAGGCACAATCTTTCAAAAGTCCGTTTAACTACTCGAGTATGCCGATGACATGGACATCATTGGCGGAACACAGCGAGCTGTCTGTCTACGGTCAATGTAGGAAAGACGAAGTACTGTACACCGACGCCTTGGACAACGCGTCAATATTAATTCAGTAAACGACCCCACCTTTTTTTTTCTTTTGCCTAAAGCGGAAACCTAATAGGCTGGTGGAACAGGCCCGCTCTGTTCAAGTTCACCCACTAAAACCACATCTTCACCTTGTCTCTCTGACACCATCCACTCTGGGACCGCTTTCGCATTACTTCAGAGTGGTGTCGTTTTCTTCCACCCAAAGGGTTTTCTTCATCGGGTTAATTAATTAGTCTTGCCGGTCAGGCTGTAATCGATCTTCGTTTGGTGGGATATTATCTCCTTCCTCTCTCCTTTTGGTTCTCAGCACTACTTCTGTGTATGGTGCGATTTTGGTCCAGTGGCTGCTGCTGGATAGCATCAGCGGTATCAGGTGATATGCTGCCTGTCTCCGCTTCTAACCTAGTCCTCTGCACTGCTCACCTGCTGCATTCGAAGAAGGTATGGTAGGCGTCGTCTTCTTCGGAGTCTTCGTACTGGCAGGCAGCACTCTCTTTCTTGCCCATCTTGTGGAGATACCTGTTGAAAACCCCATGTCCAGATAGCATTTGGATGGCGTAGAAGTTGACATCACCATGTCTCCGCTCTGTCCATGTAGCAACATCTCTGATCAGCCGCGCTGTCCATCTTCGTCAAACGACACCACCTTGAACATCAAGAGTAGAGTGACTCTTGGCAATCGCTGTTTCTTTGGGCTGAGAAGGCAATTGAGTAATAAAGCCCTCTCTCGGACAACTGGGACTGATCGTCCCAGTCCTCTTCTATGGCGCAGAGGCTTGGACATTATCAAAAAAGTATGAGGACCTGCTTGTTTGTTTCGTGAGAAAGATCTTTCGTGTGATCTTCGGACCTGTCTGCGTAGATGGCGAGTGGAGAAGGAGATTCAACCACGAACTGTACGGGCTGTACAGCGACACGAACCTGGTCAGAAGAGCCAAAATTCAGCGGCTTAGATGGCTGGGCCATGGAGAGCGGAAGAGAGGAAGACCCCACCTTAGGTGGCGCACCTAAGTGGAAAGGGACCTCAACCAACTTGGTGTGCGAAACTGGAAATAGCAAACAACTGGCAAACAACCGGACCAATTGGAGGGCATGTTGGTTGAGGTCCAGGTCCACCCCGAACTGTAGCGCCACCTAAGTAAGCAAATAGAAGGTGAATGAGTAAATCTGTTTTGCATCACTTCATCTTACATAAAAACGAAAACGTAACAACAAACAAGAGATTACATTATTCAAAGCTTGAGTTGCGAACGCCAATGCATGGCATTCCACACAACACTTTCTCTTTATTTCGCTTCCATTTTTCTGTGTAATGATTTTAACAATCTTGATTTTCTTTTTCTTATGATTAACTAAGTTAAGGATACAGGAAATTTATGTTGTTTATCTGTTTCCATGATACATCTATATATATATATTACATTATATGTATAAAAAAAGCATTACATATCAAAAATTTAATTCTACTTCAAACATATCTGTACTTGAACCTGACGAACTGTCATCATCATCGTTAATACCGTTTGCAGCATCATCATCATTTTCACCATTCTGCTCGTTGTCATCGCCGTCTTCATCGCTTCCGGATGACGAGTCCAGATCAATCCATCGTTCGTCATCGTCGTCATCATCGTCATCGTCATCGTCGTTATTTCGACGTCGACGTCCTTGACCATGGATGCCGTTGCCATAGTCGAATACTGGAAGAAGAATAAATTGTGTGCATTTGAGATTGGGGCTGGGGACATTCAAACTGCAAGCTATACCATCAGCTAGGGGACATATGTTAGTGCTTAGCGAGAATAGCCTCCATTAGGTGGCAATATTGAGAGGGGGTGTGGTGGGAGTGACTTGTATGAGATTGAGAACATAAATGAACTGCAGACAAAGATCGAAAAGAATAGATAAAATGTCTTACCAGGAACAGATTCGCTGTCGGATCCCTCGTCGGATTCGGGTTCTTCATCTTCCTCCTAAAATTAGATGAATAACCATTAACAAACGCTTTTATGTGATTCTAGTCGTTACTTACTTCTTCCTGTTGATCGTTTTTTTTCATCCCAACAGCGTACATTTTGACGAAGGTCTCCTGCTTTGAGTCATATGCGGGCTGGTTCTCCACTAGCGCTATGATGCTGCCGTTGCTGTTTATACTCAGGTCGTAGATGTGCTTCTTGACGTCCACTGTGGTTATACTGGAGTAGTCGTAGCTGTCCAGGACTTTAAAGCTTGTATCGTAGTTGGTTGTGTCATCAAAGTCCACACGATTATCGATGTCCAGACTGATGCCGTAGAGAACGTTCATCGGTGAAAATTTCACGAGACATTGATCGAGGACAGGAACTGTTTGCAAAAGATGGAATGTCCGCAGATCCCAAACTTCTGTGTTGGAGATAATCTAAAAGAGGAGCAGTCATGAGAAATGAATGGAGAAGGGAAAAGGTTTTGTTTTTAGGTTTTTTCCTTACCTCAAGCCCGTTTGGATGGAAAACTCCAGACAGTGTTTGATTGAGTTTGTCGAATTTGTGAATTTCTTTGCCGGAACGCACATCCCAGAGTACACCATCTGAAAACGTAAGTTGGGTAAATATTTAAACGATATACAGACAAACAAGGCGAGAACATGTTTCACCATTTCCATTCGGGGCCTCCGGAGCATAGCGAAACTGCTTCGAATTGCTGGTTATATGAGTGAAAAAAAAACTTCGAGTGCAAGGAGTTTATAAATATTTACACGATATATACCAAAAAAACCGAGAAAAAACGCTGCAAAAAGAGCTTTGGAAACTTGCAAAAAAAAATTTAACTTTTTTTACCAACGAAAAATGTAGTTGACAGAGGAGCTCGGCGTCATGTCATTGCTAAACGAGTCTACAAACCTATGACCTTAAATCCAAAATAAAAAAAAATGTCGTCAGAGTTTACAAAAAGGACAAGTGTAGATAATATTCAATAGAGGGATAAACCGAATCAATAGTGCGGGCCGTGGTAACCTCAGAAAAAGTTCATCCACATAACTTAAGAGCAATGCATTGTTCATGCCTTACATCTGGCTTTTTGTTTGACGAATCTTCAAAGTAAATTTGGCAGAAATTCGCGCTTTATAGACGGCGAGTGCCGTCTGCATTACACTTTGGAACCTGCCTCTAAGAAAATGAAACTCAAGAGTAATTTTACCCCGCTATGGAAATGTATATGACACCAATGTACTTCTCTCTCAACTTGTTTTAAATGGAACTTGACTCAAAAAGATAATACATGGTGTGTCACAAGGTGATAGTGTCATCCCCCAAATATTCCGTGTTGATAATGCGACACAAATAACCGTGGAAAATAGATGGGATAAATGAAATGAAACCATTGGTCATTAGAAATCATTTGTTGATAAGTGGAGTAATGAACCCAGATGTAAAACTGGCAGTGGTTTTTATTACTTAATTAAATAACACAATAGTAGTCAAAGTAAAGACTTTTGGCAGATTTTCTGATTTTTTTTAATATCAATAAGAGCAAAAACAACAGAAAAAGGTGAACTTCAGAGTTGACCAATGGCAATCAGCCGCAGTAATATCAAATTTGAGGGTAGATATTCAGGACATGTACCTGCTTACATCTGTAACGGTATTTATATTACATGAAGAACAGTAAAGTGACCGACCACCAGTTAAGATTACCCTAATACGGGCCTAATACACGTCATACTGTTTGCTACATTTAGGTGTGCAATCTGGCGTCGCCTTCCGCACACATCAGTTGATCCTGGGTCATCGGCAAGGAAGGATAAAAAATAGTGAATTGAGTTTTTAGCTACCTAAGGAGTGCATGAGTTGTCAACTGAATTGATGGTTGGCCATACACTACATCAATTGAATTTAAAACCTGCCAATTTAAAAATAATTTTTCGCTTTAACACTGAACAAAACTCGTTTATATGAATATCTAGCGCAATTTCTTAAATTTGACAGCTTGTCGATGAACTTGCCCACACACGATTCAATTGAGTTGAAAGATTTGCCAGTGATAACTGCTTCCAGTCAACTTCAAAAATCAAAATCTTTTGATTTTTCACCAACCGTCAAATCGATCAATTGGTAAAGCCACATATGGGTTGATTTCACTGAGTTGATGATTGAATTGAATCGTGTATGGGCTGCTTAAAGCACTCAAATCAATCCGTGTGTGGCTTTGTCAATTGATCGATTTGAATTCTTCACAGCAGAGTTTCCGATCGCACCGATCTTTCATCACTTTTCTTCAATTCAGTTCCAGTGTGCACAACTCTTCGAGTTTATGGCCACATCAACTCGTACACAAGTAAATACACGTCTGTGGTTGACGAAAACATGCCTTTCGTTTTATTGAACTTTGAATTTCAATGCTCAATGGAACGGTGGAACGATGGGCATGTTTTCAAGACCGGAACCACAAATGAGCTAATACAGATACCCAACTTCTTCTTCTCTTGCCCCTAGATTTTTCATATTTGTTACTACTGAATTTTAAATTTAATATAACCACTCAAACATATAAAATAATTTGAATTGAAACTTTTTAAAATTTTCATAAACACAGGGAACGGCCGTTTGCGTGAATATCAGATCGGTTCGGAATAATGTAGTTCGTTCGACGGATAGCAGAATAGCAAAGGGGCGTGGATGCGGATCCGATAGGTGAATCGGATGGCGATTCACGTGAACATAAAAAAAAACAGCAAAATAGGCTGTACAACTTTGTCATCATATCCTCTATAGCCAGATGACATCAGCATTCCTCTCTAAGAAACTTTAGCTAAAAACTCCCTAAAAAAAAACTTGAAAAGGAAGCGCTTGACTACGATAGCGCACAATGGCCAGGATCTAAGTTTTTTAGCGCTTAGTTAAAGACACAGAAAGGCGTCACTCCCTGGCCCGTCACACGATGATGAGAAATAACCAACTTAAATTTTAGAAGAATTTAAAGGCAAACCTATTAGACTGCCTTTGGAGCAATAATAAGAAACTTATTTTTTTTTTACATACCTGACAATATCAACTCATCCGACGGGCAGAATGTCGCACGATTCTTTGTGTACTGGTTCGCTATGGTTGGTGTGAATGTTGATATTTTGTTCCCCGTGTAAAGGTCGTATATAATTGCTGACTGAAAGGGAAAAGGACGCGTTATTACAGCCACACATTTTTCAAAAATAAATTTCTCAACTCACATAAGTTTGTGTTCCCAGAATTTTGTCCTGATTTACGTTGCCAAACTCACAGTAGAACTCGTCGTGGAACTGGAGCGAGTTCACGAACTCATTCCGTTCGATGGACCACAATAGCGACCTCCACGAGCACGATGTCAACACCAGGTTACCCTTCCGGTTCGACTGGATGCTGTCGATCAAATAGCTGTGGCAAACCGATGAGAACTGCTCGGTGCCCTCGTTTAAGCTGAACGCCTTTGCCTCGCCCTGCTGCGTGCCAACAATGATTAGATTGTTTGTCGGCAGGATGTTACAGCACGTGAATTGAATATCGTTGTAGTCGTTCGCCCGAATGGTGCGCCATGTTGCGAAATTTGAATGAACATATCGGCGGTCGAGGCGGGTTGTGTTAAAGCCAGCCTGGGACCTGAACCAGCGACTGGTCAGGTTCAGGTTCGGGCCTAGAACCCTATTTGGCTGTGGATCGGGGCATTTGTGAGGTGTGAAGAGATCAAACTGCGGACAGGTGGTCATTGGGTTGTTACACAACGCGTGCTGGTTTGTTAGATACTCCGTAACGATTGTACTAAGCGTGATGGTGGGTGCGTGCGGCTGATCTGACTGGCTGGTGAAGGGAGCCGAGGAGATTTGCTTCTGCAGCGATCGCTGCGCAGACGTTGATGTTGAACTGAAAGAGCTGCTTACGCTACTTCCTGCTGTGCTACTGATGGGATTGGATTTCTTCACCAATTTTATTGGCGTGATAGACTCCGAGAGGCTTCCGTTTAAGTTTGACTCACTTCCGCCGGGTCCCATCATTCCATTGATGGCAGAGTTCACGTCCTGCATTCTGTTCCGCAGTCGCGTCCGGGCAATCACGTTCGTCGGCATCACTTTGTAGTCGAACGGCGATTGGTGGAAGTTTTTCGTAAGAGTTGTTGACGTCGTCAGACCGGCTTCCTTTTGCAGCATCTGAGCTGATCCGTGCATACCCTTCGACTCCAGGTGATCGTATATAAGTTGAAACAGTTGCTGTTCGTTGTACTGGATCTTTGTCTGAGCCACTACGTTTGCCTTGTGAATGTTTGCCAGCGACGGGTCCAACTGGTTATTGAGCGGCTTTTCCTTTCCAGACACCCTCTCGAGCAGCTCCAGGGCGTATTTCTGGAAGAGTACATGTTCGGCACGTTTCTCCTGCAGGATTGGATCCCGCATCAGGTGCTGTATCTGCCCGTTAGCGAACAGTGGCAATTTGCCAACAATTTGTCGAACACGCTCGGAACGTGCAAGCCCAGCCAATGCCCGACATGCCATGCCACGAATACAATCTGCATCTGTGATAGGAACTTTGATCTGCATCAATTGCAGCAGGACGATGATGCCGTTATTCGAACACACCGATTCCCACACTTTCTCGATGAGGTCCTCGGAGAATTTGTTGTTATGTAGTTTTTTCTTTGAAGACCCTAGACATTTCATTAGTGACATGGGCTGTTGAGCCTTGGCAAATGAGGAAGGACATGAGTGAGACTTGTGCGGTGGTGAGGGCTTGAAATAGTAACTTACTCTTGTGATCGGTGAGCACACACAATGGCATACAACTGCGAGGGCAGATTTTTGTACATCGGCATCGGTGGTGATATCGCCAACAGCTGCTCCTAAAATTGCGTAAATTCCTGACGATGATAAATTGTCCGGCAGTTCCAATCGATCACAGTAGGCTAAGAAAACTTTTGGTACGACGCAACAAATCGAAAGCACGTCCAATGCAGACCGTACTGTTTCAGCACTGTAACGAGGTGAGAAAAAAGGATTATTAACCTAACTATTTGTTAATAGAAAGCAAAACTTACCGTCCAGCATTATTCCATTCATAAGAAAATGCAATAACCTTAAGCAGCAGCTGGATTCCGCCCAATTTCAGCAGCTGATCCACTGGTGCCCAATGTCCGCGCACCGGAGTGTTCTCCTGAAGCGTTCTCACTTGTTCGCTGATCTGTTCCAATGTGGCCTTTGTCGCTTTTGTCGCAGAATGTGAAAATTCCGTTGACGTCGGACACTGCTGCCGCATGAATAAGTTATACTTGTAAAACAAATGGCTTTCCATATAGCGCTTCAGGGCGACGCAGACATGCCGGACAAGTTGTCGCGATGCGCACTCCAGATCCTCATTGATTGGCATTTCCGTATCGTCCTCATCGTTTCCAGGCGGGTTTAGGATTTTTAAAATCGAAATCTTAAACGAAGGAATTCAGAGAATCAATGCACACATTCAAAAAAAGATTTAGCGAGTCACTTACCACATTGTAGAGCTTCCTCAGGCCATCCTGTGCATCGAACTCATCCAGAATCACTTTGAATTGAAAGCTTAAGCCAAAGAACATGGTCGCATGGCATTTTCCAGAATCATACGAGCGTCCCAACAGCCAGAGAGCGTACTTAACCAAGTCTGTGATAATGGCCTTTGGCATCGTGCAGATGCGCTCCATGGCGTCCTCACAGTACGCCAGGTAGTAGAGTGTGATTGAAACACCTGTTGCTGCTATACTTGGACGGGGAACTTTCAAAAGAAGCTACAGAGAACAAAAGAAAACAAATTTAGAAAGGCTTACCGGATTAAAATGGTCGACGAACAAACCTTTAGTCCTCCATGTGTGATGAACTCGAGAGCAAACTTCTTGTGACACAGCAACGACGCCAAGTACTTCAGAGCCTCGAATGCCAGGCATGTGTCTCGCTTTTCCAGGTTCTTAATGTACCCACAAATCAGTTGCATGGCCTTGTTTTCAAAAACCAGTCCCAGGAACTCCTGGTACTCACCCATAGACGTGAGATACCGAATTATGAGCATCTGACTTGTCTCCGGCGTCGGCGGATGGATGGGTATGTACATCCGCTTGAGGTTCTTCTGTGATCCACCCGCGGCATCACGTGAGGTTTCATGCAACACAGACATATTTGATGTGTTGGGAAAACTATCGAGAGTTCCATTTTGATTTTTGGACCCTGTAGCTGAATCTTCCTCAACTGGAATTGGGCTTACTGGCGCCGAGTCAGGCATCCATGCCGGTAATATCCTTTCGATTTTCTCTTCTGGTTCAGCGGCAGCGATTTGTGTGTCACTCGTCGAAGCTCCATCTTTATTCAGATGGATTGCTTGAAACTCATGCAGACGTTTTATCATCTTTGGTACCAGGCGGGTATTCAGCTCCCGGAATGTAACCGCAATATCGGTCACTTCCATGGCCGCTGCTAATAAGCCTGTTGCATAGCTTTGTAGCGGCTCAACACTATCCTCGGCCCAACTATAAATGCGATTTATCAGATTGTCGTATTCCACTTGGAACACTGCTGAAGTCTCTAGGCCTGGCATGATGACCAAAATCAATCGACAGGCAATGATATTAAGTTCCTGTGATTTCTTTTGTATATTCTGTCTTGTGAAGTAGTTATCGCGAAGGTAGTCATTGACGAGCTATAAATAAAAAGAAAAAAATATATACTTTTAAATATATATACAATAAAAAATTAATGATATTTAGAGTCGACTTAGGACTAACTAGAGAATTTAAAGCGTATGCAAGGCAAAGGGTGGTCAGTCCGTCGGAACAACTTGAATTTTTCCATTTAAAAGTTTCCAAAACAAAAGTTGGTCAGTCCTTCAACAAAAGATGAACAAAATGTAAACAAGCGACTAAACGTAAGAATACTGCATACCGAGCAATGCAGCAGTCCCAAAGAACGCGGGGCGGCGAAGCGGAATACAAAAGGCTCAGAAAAGAAGAACGTAAAAGACCAATTCTTAAAGAATCTTAATATTTGCAAACCAAAGTTTGTCAATTTGTCGGGAAAATGTTTTGAATAATAAAGTGAAATTGTTGGAGGACCCAAAAGATGGTCGGCAGCACAATGGGCCTAGCTTTGGCCTAAGTGTACCAAAATTTCAAAATGTGTTTAATAAGAGTATAGTTGTTGAAGGATTAAGTTTAACTTTGATATTTCTAAGTTTCCGAATCAAATAATGGTCAGTCAGTCCGACAGGCGATGCATAAAAAAGTCAAATTGATGCTTGTTTAGAAGTTTTCGGTAGCACTTGACTCTGTCTGTTAGCAAATAATACCAGAAAAAAGTGTGGTGCAAGGAAATGGAATAGCGGAACAAGATCAACACAGAATTACTGCACTGATGAATTTTACTGAGGACAAATTTGAGTTGCAGTAAAATATTTATTTTAATTACAGTAAAATTGACTTTTGAAGCACATCTCCCACCGGAACGGCGTTTCCGCAGATGACAGTTCTTTTTGTTTCCGAGATTTCGAGCACTTGAGAAAACTTGACAATGAGAAAATAAGAATCGTATTAGATTACTTTTTCACGGATTCCTTGCTGACGAGGTGAGGTTCAACATTCCCAGTCATGTTAAGAATATTTTCCAAGGTCAATAAAGAACGACTGTTGCATCATACACATCCCGACAAAGAGCCTTCTTTCATTTTTAGAACATAGCCCAAGTTTAATGGTCCAGCAACAGTCGGATTATGTAGACTTTGCCGCCAACAAGCCGCTTCATCACTTTCCAATCAGAATCACTAAACTTGCGCACAGATCTTCCACGGATTTAATCAAAATATAGTAAACACTTTTAGCGCGTAAACATAAGACATTTTCGTAGCGAAATTCGTTCATTTCAAGGTTAGAGAGAACGACAAGAAACCCGGGCAGCCGACTATTTCCGAACTCTTTAAGCCCTGGGTCAATGTCTGGCCCAAAAACAACCCACTCGCGTATCTACATTTCGTCACATTTGTTTACTTTTTTTTTATAGCTGACCGTCACTACGTCGCAAATAATAAGTGGAACCACTTCTGTCAAAACGAGCAGCCATGTGTGGTGAGCATATCACCACGATGAGAATAAGCCACCAATTCTCGAAAGAAATACTCACTTTATTCATAAAATGATCCTTGCGAAATAATTGTTTGAGTAGAAATCCAAATTGGCAACTAGGATCTGTGCGATATGGATGACGTTCATCGAATGGATCGAGGTCCTTGCGCATGTAAATCTCAGTTTCCTTCTCAAAAATCTCTGCAAGTCTGAACATGAAAAAGATTGATTATTTTTGAAAAAAAAAGAAAAAGATAGATAATGTAATTAAAACAACAAAAAAAGTTAAGCATCAAGCACGTGCATGAATTTTTGCGTACCTTTTTAACGCTGGGACAGGATCATAGCCAACATCTGTATGTTTAGCCTCCCAAACAGCAAAAACACCGGACATATCCTTATTATCATAAATATTCTCTTCATCTTCGAAGCCATAGAATGGTTCATCAGCAGGAGGCGCAGCCGGGGCAGGCTCACCTGGTTCAGCTTCCATATCCACTACCTCTACCTCAACGGGCGATGGTGGTGAAGACATTTCCTCTGGTAAGCGTACAATCCGGATTCGTATGCTAAGATTATAGTTGTTCTGGGTTATTATAGAAGTATCACGGAAAACTCGTGGAAAATAATTGCGAAATTTTTTGAAATTTCGAGGTTGCTCACCTCAACTTTTGGGATTTAATGACTTTACTTCGAAATATATAGTAGTAAACGTTAAATAATACAAATAATTGAGGTATCAAAAGATTTCGAGTCTGCGAAATTGTCAAATTCGCCGCTTTCTAATAATAGTGTACATGGGTGCGTTCAGTGTGTTAGTTGGATGCGAGCGCTGGATGAGTGTGTGTTATGAGAAATGAGGTATCCAATCAGTTGGGCTGGAAGGTGTTTCTACATTTTTCTGCAGAAAATGTTTAATTAAATTCATAGAATTCACTTGTGTGTCGTTTTACTTGCAGCAAGAAACGTTCACCTTAGTTATGGTGAAATGCTGATGTTGATTCCCACGTGTTGGCGATGAATCATAATCAACATGTGCGAAGTATTGCGTCTGCGCGATTTGAATTTGGTGTAAACATCATATAAACCAGTGTCGGGCCTCGCTTTGCGTCGTTAATTAGGATTATAAACACAAATTGAAACCATGCAAATTGAAAGTACGCAAATCAACACAACGTAAACCAAATTAAAGATTCCCATGTATCATAATTCCATAACTCCCATGTATTATACGTTTGTGAACGACGCAAACTAAAATGAAGCCCTAACAACCCAGTTTCGATATCATTATAATTTTTAAACGACCCTACATCAAAAAGTTGCGAATAAGAAACATACAAAGCGAGGTTTTGGTGTGTAAGATAGTCACAGAAATCAAAGATCTGAGGTTTTTAAAAACTTAGTTTTGTTTTAAAACGGCGCCGCACACTCCATTTGGGCTAGTAAAAGCTCGAATTAAAACTCACTTCTTGGAAACCGCTAACATTAGGTGGTCTGAGTTAACCAACTGTGCATATCTAAGGAGACTTGGCCGGAGTACAACATATCACGAACTAACTTCTAAGCAGGACTCGTACAGATATTGCTAAAAGGGTTGGGATTCCACAGCTAGGCTTGGGATCCCACAATTTACATACTGCCGGAGTTGTAAGAGCTCGGCAGAGCCAGAATCATTGACCCACTTCGTCTGCTCCTGTCCAGCGCTTGCCAGGGCAAGGCTACGGACTCTAGGCAAACCCTGAATCTCTGCGCGAGGTATCTGAAATGCACACCAAAGATTTGATTTCGTTTCTCAACGCCGCACAATGGTTCTAATTTCCAATCTAATTTACTTTTCAATTTTTCAGAGCTGTGGTAGCAAAACGGGACTCAGTGCTAATTGGGTTCTTCTAGAACCACCACCTCACACACATACATTTTTTTACATCATTACACATCATTACAGGTAGTGTGATGAACCATAAAGAGCTTTACTCTTTAAGACACATCGCTAAACTAGTGCAGGTCAAAAGGACCGTTATGAATGGAACCAATGGAATGTTGAAAATGATGTGTACTGAATGGTAGCAAATAAAATTCGACATGGCTCAAAACTGTTGGATTCCATTCAAAGTAGATAAATATACGCTATTTAAAAAACAGTTGCACCCATAAGATGCTTCATGAACTTGGAACTAAGTTATTGCGAAGGTAAGCGAATACCTTTTGGAGATTAAAATGCAAAGTTAATGAACAGCAACTTTGTTGAAAACTTTGATATTGTATTTCGGCTTATGTTGTTTTATTCAGTACTAGCTGTACCCGGCACGCTTTGCTGCACATAAAATAAATCAAATTTAAAAAAAGTCACAGGGAGCACCCTTTTTACAACGTTGGAGCTTCATATCTTTCCAACGGTACTTTTCAATGACAAAACCCGATAGAAAACTCAATCTCAAAGACCTTTTGGTTGATATATCACTCGACAGGATCAGGCGATTTTTGAAAGTCAGCCTCCACTTCACCTCAATGGGAGCAAAACGCTCTATCTCTTACCATTTAGAAGTATATAAAGGACAAACAAACAAAAAAAAAATAATTTTTATATATATAGATTTAACGCAGAATAGAAACAAGTACAACAGCATATGGTTTTTGTAGGACTTGTAGTATCTTTTTATGACAATTTTTTCGCAAAACTATATAAAGCACTTCCTAATTCTATAAAATGTATCCAAAACTTTAAAAAAAGGAAAAAGAGATAAAAAAAACATCTAATTCAATTGCATTCTGTGACTTAATATTGTCTACCTAAATCTATATTACTTTGACTTTTTCCTTCATTCTTACCTTATTCTTTTTTGTAATTCTTCATCATTAGGTCTTTTCATTTTTTAATTAAATTGAAATTGTCTTTCAAACTCAAATCTCTAAATGCAACCACCTGCAGAGAAGCACTTTGCCTTGCAGGGAAGCTAATATCGTCTTTAAAAACTGTAATACTAAATAAATAAAAATTCAATTCAACTCTGTGAAAAAAATTCAATTCAATCCTTCAAATGGGTCGGTTAGAAAATAGTTTTTGAAGGCACGGTATGTGGCTGACCAATAATTTGAAAAACCACAAGTTGATTTTTATTGAAAAATATTCTGACGCATTAATTCTGATCGACAGTATTCAAATCAGTCGCCAATTATTAAAGCAATTGATTGACAAAGTACAATATAAAAATATAACTCTTTTCGGCCATCGCACTTTGACCAGTTAGCTCATATTGACAACTTCATGACTGTGTTATAAGAAATAACTCTGCCCACGATTGTCCTCTAAGCTTGTAACTGATTTTTTTACCTGTAGTGTTTCTTTGGAAAATTTACATTTGGCAAAATAATTGTTACAAATCGACCTCTGTTCTTCGTCCACAAAATAACAATAAAGGGGAATTGTGGAATAAAAATACATGGGAGTCCGAAATTCGATTTGCGTCATGATTTTCTTATCCCAATTAATGAAGCTCTAAAGTCATCATCCATCATCTTCTTCTTGACAGCGTGATCCACTAACGGGGTCGCGAGGGCAATGCATGCAAACTCTAACTCATCAGGGGTATGCTTAAACGTAGCCCAGCGATATTTTGGACTTGGTCCAGCAATCTCATCCGAGCCGTCGCTTTCCTGAAGGGATCGCTTTCAAGGCGTCCCTCGGAAGTTGTGATGGGGACATTCGTACCATGTGACTAAACTATCGATGTATAGCCCTTTCTGTTCGGAGATGTAGCTGCTCAACATTGAGCTCTCCACTCACCGTCGTGTTTCTTAACCTATCTCGGCAGCTTTTTGCTTTTTCCCTTATAGCCTTTTCCGTCCGAAAGAAGGTGAGTTACTCCCACAACAGCACGCAGAAGTCTCATCTCAGCAGTTTGTATTCGTGATCTTATTCTTTCGGTCATTACCCAAATTTCATGACTATAGGTGAGAGTCGAATTAAATACTAATGTAATTAATGTAAATCCTTGACCACACGAAAAAAACAAGGCTCTGGCACTTAAAAAATTGTAATGCCACCCAATTATTATTATTATTGGCGACACCACTCTCTTTTATCGCTCCAAAAACTTGCAGGATTTGCATAGATTCTTTGCTTCTTATTAGCCATTAAGTAACAATTTTTTTCACCGCATGCCAGATCGTAAACCTATGTCGGTTTTCCATCGGTTGGTTGACATATGGATTTACTTGTAATCATTTTGCAAATAAATTCATTAAAGCCTTTTAGTTTGCAAAAACTTCAAAACCTTTTATTGGCGTTATCACTATCAACGATGAACAGCACCCGATGCATAAATCAATTCCCTTCGATCGTAGGCGTATACTTTTCATCGGCGCACATGCGACTAACTCTTTTTTTCCCAGCCTACCCAACACTTCTTTTCTCTTTATCTGAGCTTTTTGTTTCGTTTTGTTAACACGCTAACACCTGAGATACCTGAGATTCGCGAGTCAAATCACTCTTCAAGTTCAGTACACGATCTTCTGCGGAACTGATAGCCGGTATCGTTAACCAAAACGATCTCATTTATGGCGATAGATTAACTTGCGTTCGTTTTTTCAAAAAGATAGAAAGATGCTACGGATCTTATCTTGTGTTTTCTGCGTGGTTTTTATCTTCAGGTATGATCATAAAATTTGTTTTTATTACTGTTTCGTCTCCCGTGAGAGAATCTGATCTTAGCAAAGGTCACCGTATTGAATTTGTCGTGACTCTAAAGCGAATGTGTGAATTAAAAGTGAATGACTGAGTTGGGTGTTTGTTTGAAAATCTGTTAATTAATTGAACAATGAGAATCCGAATTGTAATGATCGCAGGGGAAAGAATGAAATGTGCACTTTTTTCTATCAGTTGACTTGATCATTAACGTTCGCATTCATTAATCCACTTGGGGCTGGATCATTAACATAAAATCTGCGTAGTGATTTCTGTTTTTGGATATGAAAACAAAACGAGTATACACGGGGTGCTTTTTCATCGAGGAAAGTGTTAATGAGATTTTAAATTGAAACTTAATTAATTCTACCGGTTTTTAAGAGGGCTAAAACCTCCTTTTTGTGTGACGGGATTTTTCTTCTTTTTGAGTGACGGTCATTAGTTTATTCCCCGCATTTAAGACTAAAAATATATCTCGAAGCAAATCACGAAAATATTGTTTGATGTTTATTTCTGTTGTTGTGAGCACGAGTGCTAAAATAAACAAAAACTGTTAACTGAATTTGTGTTTATCGATCTTTTGTTGCTGCAGCCTTCGGTGATCGTTATCGAGATGACAAAAAAAAAATACTCAGAATTTATTTTACGTTCTAATGAGTTTCTATCTATCCAGATAGATTTGAACTGAAATCGATATCAATAATCGTATAGGTCCTTTCGACAGTGACAGTGCAGCGACAAGCTTTTACAGGCAAGTTAAGTCATCTTAAAAAGGCGTCTTTAATACTACCTTTCTCTTTAACTTGTAGAGACACAACTTTATTATAAAATGTACCAAAATAGTAACAGATATAAATATAAAACCAATCTAACGTAGCCATAGATCTGCCTGAATTCCTAACAAGCTAATCTCAAATTTTGACCCCATCTTCCGCCGTTCAATCATCTCGCCTATCCTGACAGACTGCAATCATTGTCCTGCTTTTCGACTATGCCTAATGCACCATTTTGTAAAAAAAAAAGTCTATTTACCAATTTTAAAGCCACTTCTAACCCATTCTTTCAATCGTCTGCTGCTATCATTCGTGATGATGAATTTATACACTCCTTATCTGACTGTGCCACCCCAACAACAGACAAACAACGTTAAGGTGTTACGCATTTAATCTGTTAATAAATTTTATGCACCATAAGTTAAAGTCAAACAAAACACAAATTCACTGGTTATTTATAAGCTCAAATTTATTTATATTTTGTTAGCTCTGTATGCTCAACAGCTGAGCGACAGGACGGGCCACATGTTCACGTCACTAATCGTGTTTACTTTGCTTGTCGCTGCTCCAGCTAAGAAGGAAGAATTTTGTAAATATTTGCAGAATTATGAGATGATTTTTTTTGTGATGAATTTGGATGAAACTTAGCGCAAAGATGTCACTGCAGTCATTCGGAATTATATCCATGCTCTGTTATACGACTGGTGGACACAGGTAGGGCCATTATTTTCTACTTCAAATGAGCTGAAGCTGTCCAGTTATCCTTAGAATTGAAAGCGGCTGACCTTCGTGATAGCCTCTTTCGGTCGTTATCCTCGTAACATTGCACTTCACTACTGAAGGAAGGCAAAGGTATCGTTTTGTGTTTGTTTCTAAATGATGGACACGATTTTACCTGAATCGGAGAATCTGCAATCGTGTAGACTGTATGACCACATAAATATGCGTGCAGTCTTTTATGCAGATGAATGCAACGTAATGAGTGAGCTCACAACTGATTGCATTCAATTGTATGATAAAAAAAAGAATGCGATCTTTCGCTGCTAATTGAATAGTGATTGCATTCTTTTTTTAGGGTTTCGTTCCAAAGGAATAACGAAACCCTTATGGAATCACTTCGGTGTCTGTCTGTCTGTCTGTCGCCTTTTACATATTTGACTATAACTTATAAGTTCTTTGTAGTTAAGGGATGAAATTTTGACTGAAGGTGTATCTAGGCAACCCAAAAATAAATCATGCACCCTTTTTGGAATTAGTCGCAGATTAAAGAAAAAGTTAGTACTAATACTAACGCTCGAAAAACGTTTACTCACTTTGATGGTCGATATGGGTGTCATTGGAAAGGGGTGCCCTGATTATGAAAATGTCTGTCTGTCTGTCATTAGGCCTTAACCTCGGTAATTGGCGAACCACTAAGAATTTAGAAATAAAACTTTGCCAAATGACGTATTTCACTTGCCCAAAGAAAGTTCAGGAAAAAAATTTTAAGAAAATTGTATACTAGCGAAAAGCTTAGTACCAATACTAAATTTGAAAAATAATTGAGGAATTTCTTTTACTAGTTCCTTGATATGGGTATCGTTGGAAAGAGGATGATAGCTAGATCAAAAAGTTGTACTATAGTAATCATCTCACTCTTATTGGTAAGAAGTTATTAGCCAACAAATTGCCGAAAACTGACTTGTGTACCGTGTCCCCCCACCTTACTTTCTAGAATATTTGACCAAAAAATCTGAAAAAAAATTGGAGTTATGGGGAAACTCATCGCAATAGCCCAAAATTATCCGAAAATCGTGTGTGTTTTTTATTTGTACTAAAATAAATTAATTACTAACTTTTTTTGAAAAAAATTTAACGGCAATATATTAAGTGAGGTACCATCGGATAGGTCTTGCAAAATGAAATAGAGTTTTCATTTTGAACTTTTCATTTGGAAGTTAAGTTTTCGAGATATTAAGCTTCAAAGTCGAAAAAAGGCGTCCCCCCCCCCTCGCATTTCCACACCCGTTGGTCTAAAAATCTGAAAGAAATCTAGAATGTAGATCTTGATGTAATCTTTGTGTTAAAATTGGTTTGAACACTCTGGCTTTAATAGTTTTCGAGATATTGGCCAAAAACCAAAAAACAACAACATTCGAATTTTGAAGATCCGAAAACGCCATTTTGTAGATCTCAGTGAAAGAACAATAAAATATTATGTAAAAAAAATTATTTTCATACAATTTTTCGAGATATTAACGATTTAAATCGAATCTGTTATCGCAAAAAACGATGAACTCACGGCAGTCTCAGTGTCGCTTGCAGCATTTCATCCCCTAAATGCACCAAAGCCATTTTCACACGGCTGGCGCGATCAGCAAATGGGAAAGGATTTTCTTTTGTTCAGTTTCGTTCGAAATGAAAGAATTTTTGTGAATGAACAGTGAATTGAGTTTAATTTGATTTGACTATTTTAGTTTGTTGATTTCTTAGACTTATATTAAGACTAAACTACTAATCTGTTTGCGAACGAAACCCTCGGCGGGTGAGTAAAACTCACACTTGACCAGTTTTTTTTAAGTCTTAAATGAAGTTAATGATTTTTACATTCATACATTGGGTGGCACAACAGCCCGTTGAGATCCAGAGCCTAGCTTTTCGCGCCTCCACTGTGTTGTGCGCGTTATAATTCTGACACATGTGGAGGGGACCTACAGTTTATTGCCGGTTCCGAATTTTGAAAGCTTTTCAGGACAGAAATACTCCAGGAGGATTGTCAGTCTTTCGCTGGAGGTGGGACCGTAAAAAATGTCTGTGGTGTTTTTTTCCTCGACCTGAATTCGAAACCGAGTACTCTCGCTCAACAGTCCGTCGCACTAATCGATCGAGCCAACACAAGAAGTCCATGATTGCAATAAAAAAATTGCATTCATAAAAGAATGCAATCCAAAATGATTGCATTCATTTAATGGAATGCAATCCAAAATGATTGCATTCTTTTAATAAACCCGACGAACTAAATCAACAGAATAAGCTAGATACACTCATCCCTCGTTTTACGCGGTTTCTCTCTTGGGCGATTTTCAAATATCTACCCAAATTCGATTTGCGCGACTTTGCTTTGCGCAGAATAACGTTATTTTCTCAAAAATGCATGGCTTACTATGGCTTTTCTGTTAAAAATCATTCACATAGGCTCATAATTCGGTTTGCACGAAACTTTTCATTCCCCTAACCCCCACAAAGCGAGGGATGAGTGTTTCTGTAAATATTTATTAATTTCTAGATGCGTGCTAAAATGATGTTTCTCTTGTTGGCCTGTTCTGCTTTAATATTGGAGTTTACACAGTTTGAGGAATGTGAGCTAATTATAACCAACAAACTGCTAATAAAATAAGTTAAAGACCGCAAGACTGTTGCCATCTATCTTTTTCATATTATATCACATTTTTGTAAGTTTTGCTTACTTAAAGTTTTGGTGGAGTCTTATTTATTAGGTTTTAAAAAACCTACTTGATCTAGGTCAGGAAGAAAAAACCTCTGTAAGTCGAAGAAATCCTATGCAATTTATCCATTTCGTTAATTCGAATTTACTATTGTGCAAAACAAAATGAACATGTCTTTTTTACCTCTATAGTTCGAAGTCAAGTTTATTTGTTTTTCTTCAAATGTGTACGTGAAAAAAGTGAGCCATATTTTTTCCTGAAACCTCTGTAATTCGAAAGCCTCTGTAATTCGCAATTTTTCTCTGATCCGATGAAATTGGAACTATCGAGAGTTCACTTTACTATTTCCATTACAGCAAATCACTAGCTGCAGTACCAGAAACAACTCTAACACAACTGCAACAGGAATCTTGCATTGAATGGCTGGTGAATGATGGCAGAACGGAATTGGACTCGGACTGTGTCCTGGACCATCGGACAATGAAATTCGAGTGCATGGGTACGGTCAATGCATCTGCCTTACTAACGTAGGTTAAAGATTTCTTTAGACTTAAAAAAAATAGGAACAAACGACTTGAATACTTTTAGCTTAAAAGGACTACGACATGTTAAGGAACTTGATCTCTGTGGCTGGCAGAATACAACGTTTGACCCATCGGTGATAATGAAGCACTTCCCGAAGGCACAGTATTTGGGAATCTCTTACGGCAACCTCTCGGATATTGTGAATAGTTTTCCAGATTCACATCATTTACAGGTAAATTATTAATATTATTATTAAACTTTTTTTGAAATATAAATAAATTATAAGAACAATAAAAGAGATTAAGATCTATAGACGAATTATAAATGAAATTTGTGAACATAAATGTGCCAACCTTTTTGAGTTCTCTTTCGTACCCGGTATTATATTTTCATGAACAATATAAATTCCACTTGCGGAGAACTCAAAAATATTGGCGCAATTGCAGTAAAAATGTTTTAGGTTTACATTAGACGCCTCTTACTGTAATAAAAATATTCGAGATCGTTTAGTTTTTTAGTTAAGCGTAAAGAATTTTTTTTTGTCGGGATTGGAATGAAGCGCGGTAATGCGGTATAAAATAATGAAGAAGTCACGTTCGTTTAATTTTTATTTAAGGTTTGTTTTGCGTATTGCAATAAATATCCAATTTATAGGAAAACTAGTGCCGGATTCGTTTCCTATTAATTACAAACATTGTATGACATTGAAAAGCAAGTGATTTCTCCGGATAAAATGCAAAAGCTATACATTTTTTCTTGTTGCTCAATTTTTGACCACAAAATTAAAAAAATATCTGTGACTGTGAATCTGTGAAAGGAAAATAACTAAACTGAATGTTGATGAGCCTGAAATAAAGTCTTTTACTCTGAAAATTGGAAGGACAGAGTTTACTTGTTCACTTAAGCTGGTCGTGCATGTACGCTGCACATGATCGCGAATATGCGTTCGCGTTTACCGCATGATCGACGACTGGCGAACGTTCATTCCGTTTTGATTTTTGAATTGAAAAGATGTCTAAAAAAATATATGCAAACCTCACACTAAAATCAGCACCACTCATTTTTAGCTGTCGTAAAAGAACTCGTTACATTTTTTTTTTTCTATTTGCTATTTTGCTTATATTTGATATACAGTGTACTTACAGTTATTTAAATTGTCCTTATTGAGAAAATCTACTTTTGTGGATTGATTGTTGTTTGTTGTTGTTTTTGTTATAACTTTTGAATGGATAAGAGTATTGAATTAACTTTGGTAGTTTTTAAAACTTTGTACTTTACGCTTTTCAAATATGCCAACAAGTTGTCACATATGGTTTGGGAATAAACGCCCCTTTTTCGCCATATTTACGCAAACTTTTGTGGAGCACTGTATGTAGTTAATAAAGCTTTCTTTTTATCGTTCTTTATGTTCGATGCGGAAGTCTTAGATCCTATTTTCTTTTCTTTTTTAGGACAAGGTTTTTATATGACCATATTGCTAGAAAGTGTGTGAAGTGGTGGAAAACTAATTAGAAACGATTAATTGAAGAATAAAAAGGTTGTTTATTTTTCATGATTATGTATTTCTTTTTTTTTTGAAAACAGAAACTGCTTTACTAATTTTGTTTTAAATACAGTCAGAGCCAAAAGAAAGTGCCTCTGACTCTGCTCCGTAATGTTTCGAGCATTCAAAGACTTTTAAAATAGGTGCCCATGCTCCGATTTTCTAACTTTTTTCAGCTTTGGAATCTATTTTATGAGTCCTTGAATGCTCGAAACATGGGTGTATACTTTCTTTTGCCTCTGACTGTATTTAAAAAAAAAATAGTAATGCAGTTGCTGTTATCAAAAAAAATGTATGTCGCTTTTTACGTGCAATGCACCTTCGTAAACCTCCTTCAAGTAATTCGTTCCAATTGCCTTTGGGTGTTATTTGAATACTTAATTCAGTCGCTACATGAATATCCTTGCTGGTCAGGAATGGATTCGCCTTACTGAGCCGATAACTAAATTTATCTTCTCTAACTGCGGTTCTCCTCATTCGGAGTTTGGTTTTGTGATTTCTCATGCTGCCAGTTTCCGTGTAGATTTTAATTACTCCGTAGACCATCTCTTTAGAGCACATTCAGTCTCTAGCAATAGAATCCATAGTAGCCTTTTCCTGACAGTACTCTTGGGTTATGAAATTTCTTAATTCCAGTGTGATTATTTTTTCCAATTTTGTTAAATAATATTTGTCGAAGAGGTTACAAAAGAAATATTTTGTTAAAAATTTGCCGCAGTTCCATTGTTTCTTGTTATTTTTCTCATAGAGTTATAGCCAAGAATATGCAAACATCACTTTGTTTTGCGAATAAATCTTAAGGGGGTACATTTCAGTAACTAAAGCAATATGGAAAACAAAGTTGATGATAGCTGCGTTTATCTTGTATATAATATGTTTAAAACCAATATGAAAAACAGTTTTCTTCATTACTAATTAGTTTTCCACCACTGTATATAACGATCCCACTTCTCTTTCAGATAATCAACATTTCCTTCACCAGTATTTATACCCTGAATGTGCATATGTTCCAACTCGTGCGCAACCTTAAAGTCCTCGATTTACGGTTCAACAAACTAAAGTACCTGGAAGCACCTCTCATTCTCCCACACAGCATTCAGCAGATATTCCTGAGTGGTAAGTCCACCTATCTTTCGTTTGTTCTGCTAAAACATTTAGTAAATCTATTTAGCCTCCAACAGGAAATGTCTGGAATTGCTCACGTAGCCTGCGCTGGCTGCTGAACTCCGGCAACTCAGGCATCGTTGTCGACCGGCACGCAATGCTTTGCTCTGACCCAAAATACCAAGGACGGAATCTAGCTACTGTAGCCTATTACAAACGAGTAAGTTACAACTTCAGTGTCAAGATATATTGCGCACAACACAGTGAAGGTGCAAAAATCTAGGCTCTGGACCTTAACAACTGCAGCTGCAACTTCACGCAATCAATCTTAATTCTTTAAATGAGTTTATGTTGTAGGTTTCAAAAATGGAGTGTCAGTCACATCCGGATTTGAGGAACTGCAGTTGCACCGTCCACTACATCATGAAAAGCGAGGATGGAAAATCATTGACTCCAATTTACGCCGTGAACTGCTCACATTTGGACTTTTACAGCTTTCCGTCGTACCTGCCGCCAAACACCACAATCTTTTACGCAACCAATAATAGGGTAAGTAGTAGAAACACCACTGAACGTCTACTTAATGACTGAAGGACGTCCCTAACAGATTTCAGACATAAAGTCACTAAGGGACAACGAACGATATAGGAACGTGGTGGATGTGTACCTGGACGACAACCAGATTCACAGCATTGATGTACTGGAAGCTGGCTACTGGCTAAGACACTTTCGTGTGTTAAGCCTGCGGCGGAACCAGCTTCATAAGGTAAAATCAACCATTATCATCCTCCTAGAAGCTTCTAAACGATTTATGTTACAGCTCCCAGTTTATGCTTTGGACAACGCGTTAGAGAACAACTTGAACGCTGTCAAGCTGCAACTTAGCCAAAATCCGTGGATGTGTGACTGTAAATTTGGAATGCGTTTTCGAGAGATACTCATGAAGTACCATATCATAATCCGGGATTCATGGAACGTGACGTGCAGCTTTACAAACGATGATGATGAAGTTGTTCAGTCGAGGGTTCTTTCGTTGGAACGCACGGATGTTTGCAAGCTGCCCACAGACTCGAGTATATTTCCATTGGATCTGCTTAATGGCGTGCTTGCAACGTTGATTGTGTTCGTGCTGGTGAAGCTGGGCTATGACTACTATAACTACAAGAACTATGGTCATTTG
Organism: Syritta pipiens; assembly: GCA_905187475.1. Taxonomy (NCBI): domain Eukaryota; kingdom Metazoa; phylum Arthropoda; class Insecta; order Diptera; family Syrphidae; genus Syritta; species Syritta pipiens. Next base: position 72,464,879 of record LR994571.1, read on the forward strand.
CCATGGATAGTAACGAAGCTGCCATAAGTTTGAGTGAAGTTTGTAGATTGCTGTAAATAAATTTCTTTCGATATAATTCGCTGGTTCTGTCTATTGGTCTCTTTTGTTGAAAGAATTATACACGCGTAGTTGTAAAGAAACTGGTTAGGATTTTTTTTAAACAACTTACTAGCAAACTGCTGAAACTTATTTGAATTCGCAACGAATTTGTAGCGGATTTGTTTGCAAGGGGAGATTTGATTTGATCGGATTCAGGAATAAAGTGAATCTCAATTCACATTTTAGTGCGAAAGAATTGAAGAAAGAGGTAGAAAGAGATGGATATAGTCCGGAATGCAAAAATGCGACCACTACAGTTGCTCGGCCACATCGAGTGCATGGACACAAAGGCTCCAGCGAAAAGGGTCTTCGAATCTGAGCCTCCTGGTTCGAGGAGAAGAGGGAGACCGAACCTCCAGTACAGAGACAGTTTGGTTTTCCGGACAGGAAGCAGCAGAAGGAAGCAGAAACAGGTCCTGTTAAACTTTGTCTGTCTTTAGACCCATAGGAAATAATCACTGACTTTATTGAAAGCGTCTAAATTGTAAAAAGCCTATTGACAGACTACATCGATACCAATACTCAAAAAAAGTCTTTCATCAGAAAGCCGGAGGAAAAAAACATCTAACCCGATGTTGTTGATTGTTTTTCCTGTCGGAAATTTGCATACTTTCAGATATAGTCAAGAGCCTCGCGTTGTCAATTAATGCCAGAAAAAGACGACGCAAATTGAATTAATGATTCCCTTTTATTTTAATTCCATAATTCATGTGTGTGTGGGCGCAGTTGGCTCGATCGGATGCGTTGTACTGTTCAGCGAGAGTACCCAGGTTCAAATCCATCCCGGGGAAAAAACACCACATACATTTTTCACGGTCCCATCTTCAGCGAACAAATGACAATCCTCCTGGAGTACTTCTGTCATGAAAAGCTTTCGCAATTCGCACTTGGGAACCGGCTTTAAACAGTAAGTCCCCTCCACATGTGTCAAAATTATAACGCCATGATTGATGATAATTTTTGAACAATGAAACTTCGGCTTTGGTGTACTTTGATAAAATTTACTAGTTTTACTTTCAAAGAATTTACATCGGTTTCATAATAAAATTTCTTGCATGACTCCATGGCTTCAAACCGACACATGATTGTCAGCAAGCGAACATCTCCCCTAGAAGCATAAACATGTCAGCACGCGAATTTCGTGTCAGGGATGATTCGACGACATTTGATTCGCAATATTTACAAATTAAACAGGTTAATTCCTAGTTGAATAGGCCGCCCTTACATGAAAGTCTGAAAAAAAAGTCGTCATGCTGGTGGTTAGAAGATTCACCCGGATCTGGGATGGCTACAGTGTCTTTGAAAGGTGTCCAACATACATCTTTCTCAAATAACTTATTTAAAGACTAATTACAGAGTTTTCTGGACTGTCATTCTGACCATGTCCTCATACGGTCTGGGAATCTTTTCGTACTACACTTTTGGAAGATACGTCTCTGATCCGGTGAGGATAACACTGGAAACAGAGTACCTCAATTGGAATTTATCATTCCCAGCAGTGAGTGTATGTCTGGCTAAAGGAAAGACCAATCAACCAAATCAGCAGATTATGAAAATTCTTAATATTACTGCAAAGACGAATAAACGACAACTTCTAAAAGACATCAACCAATGCATGTTTATGGATCCAAATCTATTGGAATGGTCGATGATTAAATGTATGGAATTTCTTAGTCCATTCAATATCACCATTAAGGAGCTCAGGGATATGGTAAGTAGTGAAGGAATGACACATACATCTATTTAAATGTAACCACCCCTAGATTCTACCAAATAGCTGCAACGAATTCATAGATTTCTTTCAATACGCTGACAACGAGTACAACTGCAGCGAAGTCCTTAATTTGCATAAGGAAAGCGTTGGGTATTGTTTTATTGCAAACAGTATTACAGATTAGTAAGTAAACCGTGAGAGGTAGTAGGCTCTGTGTTAATTGGATTGGATTGGACGAATTTCTTTTTTTGCAGTGACTACTCGTTTGATAAGTTGAAACTAAAATACAATCGAGACACCAAAATTAGGACACTATCCATGCGATTGAGGTCAAGCAAATTTTGGCAATACACGGTTTGTATTTATTTGGTTTGTTTAAATTACATGAATATTCACCGCTGGCTCTGATTGATGCAGGTTCTTCAAGCGAGCGAAAGTTTTTACTTAAAAGGCCAAGATAAAGTTGGGCTCATTGTTAAGGGTGGGCTAACTAGTGTTTTTTTTTTTATTTTGAATCATAGGTCATTTTGACACTGACGTCTGATTCGTGCTCGAAATATGGACATTTTTATATCATTTTATACCGCGAAGCTATTGCGACTAGGCTCGCCAGCGTTCCCTGATATCGTGAAAAGGTTTTGGTCACTCAATTTTTGTATACTTACTTTTCCAGCACAACATATGCAGAAGAAGTTCGAATTTAAAATCGGGTTTTTGTTCGAAAATAAGCAAATCCATGTCCAAGAACGCCTCTTCTCATTTAATCACAAGACACCAAACAAATTCATTTCCATAGTTTTATTCGACATCTATTATACCTCTGCAAAACAAAATAGAATCCTTGTTCTAAATAATAAATCAATGATACATGGAAAAAATGTATTTTGTTTATTTTATTTAAAAACAAATTTGTAACTTGGCTCACCCTGTACAAGATGCAGAATGGATACTTTATTTAGTGAAGACTTACATTTTAATAGCTTGCTTGCAAATTCTTTTTTTATGTAAAAATTGATTTCAAGGGGTATTCAAGAAATTTATCATTTCTTTTTTGGATTGCAAAGGGAAAAGAATCGAAGCCTATAGACAAACATCACAACTTTTATTGAGTACAGAAATCTTCTCCAAATTGTTTTCCTATCCCAACAGATATTCATACACAGTCCAGAGGAAGTCCCATCCTATAATTCAATCTCTAAGGATGTTTATTCAACAGAAATGAAGCATAACGTGCATGTTGAGTACATCACAACCGATAGCGACTCCAGTTCGAAGTCTATCAGAGAAAGAGGCTGTCGATTTCCGCACGAGAAATTAGACGGTTCACCATTTCACTACAGGTTTGTAACCAGCACTAATAATGATCAACAAACTTAATCCATGAACATCTTTCCACAGCTTTGCCACGTGTATAATTTACCTCCGCATTAAACTCGAGTTGGAAACATGCAATTGCACACAGTCATCATCGCCGGAAATATGTAAGACAAATTTGATAAAGATAAAATGTTCATATCTGTTCATTGTTCTTTTTTCACAGATAAATCACGGTATTGTAACGTTACTGGGATCAAGTGTTTAATGAAAGGTAATTTGAAAAGAATTATTTTGCGTCTTGAGAATAATCCAACAAATGATTGGGTCAGAAATGTATCGAAATATCATTTTGTGTAAATTTAGTTTGAACAGAATTTAATGTTTCCAATTGTGATCAGCTGTGACCTACTTAAGTCTGGGTCTAGAGCTGTTTCCTACTTAAGTCTGCGTCTAGAGCTATTTCCTACTTAAGTCTAAGTCTAGAGATATTTCCAACTTAAATCGGAGTCTAGAGATATTTCCCACTTAAGTCTAAGTCTAGAGGTATTTCCTACTTTAGTCGGAGCTTAGAGCTGTTTCCCACTTAGGCCTAAGTCTAGAGATATTTCCTACTTAAATCTGAGTCTAAAGGTACATATTTCCTACTTAAGTGTAGGTCTAGAGATATTTCCTACTTAAGTCATAGTCAAGAGCTATCCCAACTTAAGTCAGAGTCTAGAGCTGTTTCCCACTTAAGCCTAAGTCTAGAGATATTTCCTAGTTAAATCTGAGTCTAAAGCTACATATTTCCTACTTAAGTCTAAGTCTAGAGATATTTCCTACTAAAGTCATAGTCAAGAGCTGTTTCCCACTTAAGCCTAAGTCTAGAGATATTTCCTACTTAAGTCCGAATCTAGAACTGTTTCCTACTCAAGTCTAGCATAAGTAAAGCCTGTTTAATTTGTAAATATTGCATCTTAAATCGAACACCTAAGACAGCCTAAAACCCTTAAGCACGCGCCAATTATAGAACAAAAAAATGTTTAACGAAGCTACCTAGATATCTGAGTAATTCTGCAGGCTTAATCGCTATTGCCGCGTGACCACCACTTTACATTCAATCATTAAACTGATATTAAAAGTAGTCCAGTCCGACTTCTCTGTTCCTCTTCGGCTTTATATGTGGTAATCGAATAAAACTCTTGTTGGATTTTACATTTACTACGATATCGAAGAATCGAAATCAATCCCTAGCCCGAAATCATCCTCCGGGCTTCATAGCACACCCTGATTTACTTTTTTAACTAGTGAAAATCACACTCGAAATTTAACCTATACTTCTTCATCCTCCTACTTAGACAACCTTTTTTCGAAAGCCTACCGCCTCGCCAGCAAAGAGAACATATGTATTCCTTCGTGTATCGAACAAATACTCGATTACGTTGGGTATGTTTTAATTTGTTTATACATATAAATAAGTTAAAATATAATATAAATAAGTTAAGCTATTCGATTCAATTGTCTTTCGCCTGCATTTAGACAATGTGAGATGAAATCTGAGACAAATTCTTCGTACACTGATATTTCTATTGAAGTTGTGAATATGGAAACTGTTCGTCTTAAGCGTATTGTAACTCAGTCAGAATTGGATTTAGGAGGTAATTATAATTTAATAATATTTTTTAAATATCATGAATCGATTCTCTGATTTTTTTTTTTCAGTATCAATAGCTGGATTAGCCGGACTTTTCTTCGGAGTATCTGTCCTAAACTTTGTGGAGTTGCTTTACTTTTTAATGACTGGAAAGTAGTTTTATTTTTGATTGATAACTGTGCTATTTAAAACACCGGCAACATATATGGTTTTGTTACTATTTTATTATAATATTACGCTTCATAGGACGGCCATTTTGAACACCAGATGGTTTAATAACAATAGGTTTTCTGACGGTGTTTCAAAGCTGGGAGAGGCTTCTTAACGGCTCGTATGCCTTTCAATTACCTTTTATTGCACGGCTCTGAACTGTGCTTGCATTGACTGACAAGTTGAGCTCCTTAACGTCTGTAGTTGAAGACCTGCAAGTTCTCATCGAATAATATTCATGCTTTTTTTTTTTATCAATATGCATGACTGTTTTTCGGGAGCAACTACTAGGATATAATCAAATACCATATAATATTATATGGTATAATATTATATGGTCTTTGATATAATTGACAAATTCTTCCGAAATATTGTAATGATCCGAGAAACAGTCGATTCGTGAATATTGAGTCATTCAGCTATCTTTTTGTTGCTTTAATCAGATTTTAATTTCTTTAATCAGATTTTAAAAGCTTCAATTACCAGCTCCTTTATTCGGGTACCATACATACTTATTGTCAGCCATTTTTTAAACGCATTGAAAACTGAATAAAAAAATCTGTCTATGAACATAGACACAGATAGTTAAAACTGAATTAAATGTTATGTAAAAATATCAAGAGTTTTTGTTGGATGTTCTTTGTTTTCTTTTAAATATTAAACTTTAAGAAACACTTTTAACTAAAAGATTCATTATAATGTTCTTTTAGGGTCAGTCAATAAAGATCTATTGTATTTGAAAAAAAAAAAACTTGCAAATGTTTTACAAGGTTTAAAGTTTTTCAATAAATCATTAGCCCTATCTAATACAAATCATTAAATCTCATCATTAATAATGAAGCTACCTAGGGCGAATTGCAGCCTTGTGGTAGGCATTAATACGGGTTACTGCTTACTGAACTATCACGCACTTAACCTTGGACTAACCTCATCGGAGACGTGCAAGGACTCGTCGGCTAGCGATGCACATGACACACATGAGCATGTACTCTGCACTTACCCTGCGCGAGCGAAGACCAGATTAAAGTCGCTGGAAGGTTATTTCATGAAGTCGTTGAACGAATCAGCTAGCCTTAAATCAGCTCACTTGGTAGAGTACGCAATCACATCCAAATCATTCTGTCTCAGCCAAGTAACTGCCAAATTCTAATATATCTATGGAGTCTGGTCATAACAGTCAATTTTTTCTTTCGAAAAAAAGTATTCGAAAAAAAAACGTTTGGTCGTTTGGTCTTAGCTGCATAACTTAAAGTAAACTGATACCAAAGAGATTCAATGATCCTAACCACACTTAACTGGATTTGGAGGAATTTTTCTAACTTTACAATTCATTCATCTCAAGACAAAGATTTTGGACGTATGTTGTTATGACCTAACTCCATAGATATTAAATATAAATTCTATGAAGGTACACATGGACCAACACTAAGCTATGTGATCGGTGTTTCGTCGCCACCTCTACATTTCATTACAATAGTCTTGGTTTACTTTTTGGATTGCTACTATTTTCTATATTTCAATCAGTTAGTTGTAACGTGGTATTATTTTTTATCAGTCAGTTTCCATATTAATGTGCTTCAAGAAAAAGACTGAGAACGAATATCAGATATAAGGTCAAACTTATAACGTACATAAACATGATTGATCTTTCATACGGGAACATGAATAAGATCGCCGAAATTTATAGCTCCAGAGGTCGCAAGTCTAATAAGAAAACAAATTTAAATTTGTTTTAATTACAAATTAGGACATCATCATCATTTTTCCCGCATGCTCCGCTAAAGGGATCGCGGGCAATGCACGTAGATGTGATCTCCAGGCAACCCACTGTCAACTCTGAATCTATCAAGGACGTTTAAAAAAAACTAAACTATCTCCGAATCATAAAAGTTTTAGGAAATACATATATCTCTGCGGAAGTAATCCCACCACTCACTAACAACTTGATGGTTTCCGATAAGAAAAATAAAGGAGTTGCATCACAATTAGGAACCCCAATTAGAACCTTAACAAGCGGTAGTTCAGATTGATCACCTACTGCTACCTGTTAGAGATGATTTAAACAACAACTCTGAATAGTTTCTTTGTTTTTCAAATTGAATTTGAACTTAAAACAGATAGGGAGAAAGCCTAATCTTAAATGCAGAAAAAATCGTTGCAAACCATTTCTTCAACTACTTCCAATGGTTGCCATGACTGTGATGCAATGAATAAATTCTCATTGGACTCTCTATTGCAGCGCTAAGTTGGGATTTTTACAACGAAACCCAACCATCCACCCAACCAACTGTCACTTTTATGTACCTCTTAAATGTACACAACTAACAACCACTTAGTTTTTGATAAGGGGGAAAGTTTGTTATCTGCCAGCGGAGTTATCCACCGGCCAATGTTTACTTATAATTAAAATAGTTCTTTAATTCAATTGTGGTGTTTGTGAAATTACAATTTCACCAAAATGTCAAAGTAAGAAAGTTCATGTAATTGATATTTTATTCTGTGCTTAGATGAAAATTGATTATGTGGCTTCGGGAGTAAAATTTTTTTTCTTCTCATTCGGTCGACTGGGTAAAAGTGATTTTTGAAAAGTCAATAATGGGTGCGTTCAAATGGTGGCAGCGCAGTTACCATCTATGGATTCCTACAGTGGTTGTCTAGAGTGACAATGAATACTTTTAGTATCTGAAGATTTTGAATGCGCAATTGATGTAGATACAATTAACAGATGAAAATAGCATCCTGTTGGTTCCACACGTACATTAAAAAGTCCTTCATATCATATCAGTTGTTCGAAAAAATTCATTAAAAAATAACCGTCTCTTATCCTGTTTCTATTCGCGAGGACACCATGAAGAGGTATAATATTTAATTAATTGATGGTGGACAAATTGCATGATTGTACGTTGCTGTTGTGCTTTATAATCGTTGTTCGTCCTTTGTGCCGGGGTTTTTGGGCAGGACATGGGTAGGGTACGCTCATCACTTGGTACATGCCTTGTCTGTATTAGTATATAAATATGTACATATAATCGTTGTTGTAATTGTCTATTGTTTGTTCTATTTCTATACACTTGGTACACTCCAAAAAAACCGCCCCCGTCTTGAAAAAAAACTGATTTGTTGGCCATTGAATTACGTCTTTTCAAAGCGTTCATAGCACTGCGAGATGCCGCTGAGCTTATTTGGTTAAAAACCGAAATCTAAAAGGTTTCCACATACCTTGGATACGTCGTTGGTCAATTCTCGACCATTTGTTGCTTGCTCTTCGGAAGTCTTTCTTTTTAAATTAAAAGTTCCTCTTATTTCAGGGAAACTATGATCATATTTGTGTACGACACAGAGTATTGTAAAGATGAAACCTATGATCCAATCAACGCCGTCTTGTACTTCCATCCTAGCTGGGTATCCGATGTCCAAAAGGTTGCCCTCTGTGGTCAGCTTATGGGGACATCACAGTTTTTAAAGAACTGTTTCTTTGCACCCAAAATCATTGCTCTACAAAATGGAAAATTTGTATTTAAGGAATTTGGACGTTTCCTTGTGGTAAGTAACCCTCAAATAATTGTCAATCCAGAAAAACTATAATCTTCTTTCAAAGGCCGTCGGAACTGATCGTAACATATCAGACTTCTTGCTCCAACATCGAGCAAAACTCCTTGCCTCACTAATTGAGTTCTTTCATCGTGATTTCCAAACTATATACGACCATTTCCCAAGCAGCAAACATCACAAAAACGTCTCTGATAAGCTGTACCACATTTTTGGTACGTATCTACCTATTCTGCATCACAATGGAAATATATTTCAAAACGTCCCAAAACTTCGTATTCCGAAGGTGAGTCGTTTGACATTTTTTATAATTCAATTTACATTAATGACGTGCTCTCCAGATCGCCAGTAACATATTTCTGGATGCAATGCAAACTCTGCAGAGTTGTCAGCAGACAAAGGGCGTCCTTGGTGGAGCCATCTTGTACCACAACAAGTAAGTCCCCCTCCATTGGTTTCGGTCCTCAAACCTAAACGATTTTATTACAGAGTCGTGGCTACCCAATTATCAAACACAGTCACTAAGAACATCGTTCTCACCGATCCCCACCGCATAAAATCCACAGCAGAGATGATAAACGTCAATTTCCATGTTCCCGTTGGCGTTCAAATGATAGTCGTCTACATTCCAAGTGAGCAGTATCAGATGCTCTCGGCTGATGCTGCCCGTTCGCAGAATCTACAAACACAAATACTCTCAAACAACATTCTGCCACCGAATTTCCAGAAGCAACGAAAAATGAAACGTGACCGCAGCATTATCTTCACGAACATTCCCGAAGAAAACAACGGCGATCAAGTGGAGACCAGTGACGACGTTGAAAAGCCCCCCACCAAGCCGGTTCAACGACCAACGAACCTTCAATTGAAGGAAGTGGTTCCCAAGGATTATCCCGAATCTGGATTTGCTTCGATAACTCATGAAGAAGCAAATAGATTTTATAACGAATTTATAGGACGCACAAGTGTCTGCTCAACCCCGATGACTGAAAATAAAGTTCTACACGGAATTGGGATCATGTCTATATGCGCCGATCCCATTGACGGTCCAGGAAAAACCCTGAGGCCATTGAGACTGCGGAATTCGATTAGAATCGACTTGGAAAGATTATTCAGCACCTTCTCCATTAAGCCAAAGAAGATAGACCGACGAAACTCATACGTAGACGTCCACGACAATATGAAGAAATCCTCGAAGAAATTTTCGCTAAGGAGGAGCTATAGTTCCTACAAAGCGGGCCTCGCGGGTGAGTCCACCAGTTCCGAAAATCTTGACACTGATGATGATGAAGAGGAAGAAAAACAAACGTTCGATGATGCAAGGCGCAAGAAGATCGTCAGAGCGATCAGTGATCCCATGTATCCAGTGTACAGTGACAATAACCAACCCATCTCGAACAGTTTATACGACGAGCTCTTGGAGGAATATGAGGCCGAGTGGGAAGAGAGGCAAAAGTTTGAAGCCGAAGAAGAAGAACGAGCCAAGATAAGGGCTAATAAGAAGAAGGCGGAAGCCGCAATTGTTGACGCAGGCATCAGCATTGTTGAGAATCCGTTCGTAGCAACTGCATTGGCAACAGCTAGGAGATTTGAATCGAAAACTTCGATGGATAGGAAGTCGTTGAGACTTCCTCTGAAGACACATAGCGATATGCAGCATGACCATTACAGCACTAGTTCATTCGAGAGGAGGCGAATGTCCGGGATACAGCTGACTCCGCTGATGGCGAAACTCTCAATTTTGGCTCTGACAGACGACCGTGGATTTCGTGACACCATGCACTTTGGTGAAGTAATCCCGCCCATCGAACACATGAAGAAACGAAAATCCAACACACACAAACGCACCACAACAGATAACGTACTAAACGGCTTCCATCGGGTCGAGTTGTACGTCTGCGGCCAACAGAATATGACTATGGTCTTACTCCTGGAGCAGGGATCGGGACAAAAACAGGAAATTGTTCAAGCTATGGTGAGTATACATTTGGATGGAGCACTTTTAAAAATGATGTGGACGCCTTAATTTTTCTTTTTCAAGTTTGACAAATGCGTCGCAAAGCTGGGAAAAATGGAGACCCAACTCTACCAGACACTGAACGTAAATATGATGCAAGGTATGAGCGAAGGCGTCTATAGCCTCACTTGTGTCGACTCAAAATGGGATACACGGCTAAATGTCGGACCCTGGACCCCATTGGATCATTCCTTCCTGGAGCAGATTCACTCAGATCTAACCAAGAACCAACAAATAACTGACATGTTCTTGAGGTTAGTTTTCTTTTTCCATCCAAAACCAAGCTCTACATTTTTTTTGTTCCAGAACGAATGACTGCACCTTGTATGGCTACAGATCCGGTCGAACTGAGTTCTTCTTTAAAGAAAGCGCTCAAAACTTTACAGGAATCCCACCGCCCTCAGATCCAATGGGCACAATTGGCGCACGTGCCAAAACTCGGCTAGAGGAAGATCTATCAATTGTATTATTTTAACTTAACTTCTCTCAGCGCCAATGCTTCGATAAAATACTTTTGTGTACATGTATGTTGTTGAATATTGTCTAGAATTTTGTTACATCATCATTTTGTAAGGCCCCATAGAACCGTAAACCGTTTGTTATTATTTATTTTATTATTACAATAAGAACATTCCGTATATTTTTTTTGCTATTTTTTAAGGTTTAATTTAATCTTATCTTTAGTTGAGGCAAACTCGAAAACAAAAAAATACATTCCTAACCATTTAGCCAATTATTGTTGCCGTAAGCGGCTTAAATGTGAGTAGAGCTTTTGAAATAAATGTCTAAATGAAACATGAAAGTCTGTGTTTTACTTTTCCGTTTCCGAACGAAGCTGGTTCGTTTACCTGTTTTTGTTTATAAATCTGGAGCAAAGCTGATGCAAGGACACTTGAAAATGGATAAACTCAACAAAACGGCCGAAGACTGAGAACGAAGGAAAATAAATACAGAGGGTAAGATAAGTTCACTGTGCACCGCCAGCAAAGAGGCAAACAAAAATACATAAGACAAGAAAAAAGACTTAACCCGAGGGACTATAGTTTAAAATTATCAGTTTTACTATTTTTTACTGCGACGAACCTAGTAATCAAAACAGTTTTTTTTTTACCAGAAGTGCTAATTGAATAATCTGCATGACAGCCCATACAGCGCCAGAAAGAAACACACTAACTATAGTCACTTAATTTCAGAACTCTGTCTCATATTTAGAAGACATTTGGAATAAAAAGACTGCTTTTGGGGCAGAAAGACTCACCCAATTGACAGATGAAGGCTTAAGTATCTTTTAATAAAGGAAGCCAGTAAGAAACATCCGAACGTCTACCTTCAACCTAGGGACACAGATCTCCAACATCTACTGTTTTACATATTTATTTCAAGATCTAATGTTTTATTTATTAAAATAGTAATGAAACGATTTACAGCAACTTGTTTCTTAAATCAGATGCAAGACAAACTCATGCCAAGACTTGATCATTCACTTGCAAAGAAAAGAACAGCATTTACTGTCCACCTTAAGAGATTATCATCCCAGCCAGTTCTTTCTATCATCTCATGAACTAATCATCACACAATGACCCCAAAAATGTGTGATAATTACAATCATAATAGTTGGATGGCGTTACAGCACGTTACAGCCCAGAGCTTAGCATTTTTTTCCAAAAATGAGTGAAACTTACATCTATCATCACATCAAGCAATGTGTAAACACAATTCCCACAATACTGGCTGATTTGTGGTGTAAACCATCAACACGACCCATGTGATCACATCCGCAGACGTTTAAAGAAAACAGCGAAAAGTAAAACATTCCCAGCGACGATTGCTACCTTCGTGTGGAAAAATATGAACTCCAGTACAATTTTTTGACATTTCTTTTTATGTATTCTTTCTCCTTTCTGGCATTCTACTGTTTGTTCTCTGGTAACAAATCGGAATAAGTTTTGCAATCTTGAGAAAAATCTTCCGAAAGTGGCAGTAAATCAAAATTATTAAAGTGGATTAAGTTGACATGGCAATAGGTTAATTCCTATTAGTTTGGTATGATAAACAAGTTTCTAATTTGTTAAAATATCAGCGTAGTTTAGTAGTTGCAGCAGTTGATTGTATTTAGATTGTGAAGTTTTCCCCATGAATCGTATTGATTTTCCAGAGAATCTCAAAAATGTATCTCTTTCTCTGATGTAAAACAATTGTTAATTATTATTTAAATGCACTTATGTTTTCATTCACTAAACTGTGAAATGTGCCAAAAATGGGGAAGTGAGAAAATTGAAATGAGGAATTCGAAAAGGTGTACCTCCATACAAAGAACATTCGATTGTAAATCAGTGAAAATAATCAATTTCAGCACTGGACTCAGTGAATAGTAACCATGCATTTAATTCTTTGTGCCGCCGAGTCGAATGATCTCATTTGTGGTCAAGTAACATCCACTCAAGTTCGAGTTCAAGAGTTCATTATATCAATTTACATATTTCTCTTTGTTGCCTCACAAATTTGCAGCGACGTAAAGACCACACCACTTTCAGAAATATTGTAAATATCACTCGATACTTGTACGCGGACACCCTAATGTTCTACACCACCCACTTTATTAAAGCTCAAAAAGATTACACACATATATCGAACAACCATTAGCCGCCCCTCGATACTGATACGTAAGGTGCATGTACTTATCATTAACCTTTTATTTTTTTGTGTCGTTAATTTGAGTGTGTTATGTTCGTTAGAGATCTTCATTGAATTGGTTTTCATGCTTCAGAGACATTTTTCTCGTCCTGTGGGTGGTGTGGGTGAAGAGTTGTTACGCAAGAAAACTTCTATGGTGGTGCATTTTCCGTTTTCAGTGAGATTTCATTGAAGTATTTTATTTGCCAAAAATTTTTTGAAATCCTAGCTAGGACTAAACTAATCTAAAATCACTTTTGCATGACCAAGTGATCCCTTTTACTTTCTTTTTTCCTGTAAACCTTTTATGTTGAATAAGATGCTTTGTTCTGTGCATCAAGTTTTTCTACCAAATAGTTGTGCAGACTAAAACTAAGTAAAAGAAATAGGCATGATTACAGTTACGTACCTCCCACAAGCCCTTTTCGTCTGATACCATACTAAAAGTTTTATAACTATTTATCTGTTAAAAATTAGCTAAAAGCTAGGCCCCAACTTAAGATTAACGATACCTAGCTCCTAAGTCTATCAGCTTTAACTGATACTAATAATGTGTCGAGAACCAGAAATCCTTTTCCGATTTTACCGAAGTAATGCTGCCGAAAAATGTGTCGAAGATAGTACACCAGAACTTCGCTTTGTATAGTTAATTGAGACCAGAAAAACATGTCGCATTTCAAATCAACAATTCTCATGTACTTTATTTCAATAATTCGTTCGTATGTAATTTTCTGAAATAAACTGATATTAAATCGACGCAGCTTTGAACCCATAGTAATTATTAATCAACGCAACTTTAAAACGACACAAATCGCAACGGCGCAAACCGAACCTTTGTTGTAGAACAGTAAACAGGACTAAATAAATACGCACAAATGTTACCTAAAATGCTGGTAGGGAATGCGAGCTACTCCTTTCGGTGGTCACGGTAAATATAGTCATCGGTTTTTTGCAGTTGGTTTTTTTGTGATTTTTATTTAATACACAATTTTAAACAGAATTTATTTACTACTAACAAATAGAAAATTGGCATAATTTGACTCTGCTGACTTAAACTTTCGAAAGCAGTTAACAAACTGTGATTTGATTGTAAGCATACAGGTTTTGATTTGTTTTGTGTTGTTTGCAAATTTTGAAAAACTTGATTATTGATTGAACTTGATTATTGTTTGAAGTTGATTATTTCACAAAAAAAGAATGTGTTAAAACATTACGAAATTCTTAGTCTATATGGTTTGGCTTAGGTTAAGGTATCCATCAGAAAGCAGCACTGCTATTATTATTTTGACCGCAACTGTATGTCCTGTCGTTCTTGAAGGTTGGACAAGAGAGGGAGTTTTTCAGGTTTGGGTGTAAAAAAACAAATCAACTCTAGATGCTACGCATGATAAATTAACGTACAACTGGCCGTGTGAAAAACATTGAACATTTAGGTCACACCCCGACGACATTTAATGTCTAGCATTGTGCTTTATGCAGAACGCTGTAATAAGTTTTTGTTGAATGTACTCATCGGCGCCGATTTTTTTGTATTTTTTTACTAGATTTTTTGACAAAGCGGTGTGGAAATTAGAGGGGAACCAGAGAAAACCATTAACCAGCCCATACACGATTCAAATCAATCAATCATGCCAAGTTGATTGCTGAAAAATCAAAAGATTTTTCGAAGTTGACTGGCAAGTCTTTCAACTCAATTGAATTGTGTATGGCCAACTATCAACTCAGTTAACAACTCAGTTTACAATCGAATTGAATTTTGTATGGGCTGCTTAAAAACGTTTACTCTGAGTCTACCTTATAAAAAAGATATATGCTGTCACGGGCTTTTTTTTATAACTTTTTGAGAAGATCAATTCCACTATACATTTCTTTTTTGTATATAGTTATATATTTCACCCCTTCTGACCTGGCTTTCATTTATAAGGCCTGTATCCGCACCAAACTCAAGTACAACGGTCATATCTGGTCTGGTGCATCTAAAATCTCCTTGCACCTTCGATAGAATACAAAGCGAGCGATTAAACTGATAGGAGACAATAATATTGTGAAGTCGATAGACTCGCTTGAACATCGTCGAAATGTTTCCTGTCTGTCTTTGTTTTATCGCTATTTCAACAGACAGTGCTCGAATGAGTTAGTCAGCTGCATTCCCCCACCTTCAAACATTCACCTGCAATACTCACCACGCTAGGAATGCTCATCAGTACGCCCTCAAGCCTGCTTTCAGACGTACGGTAAAGTTTAGAGACTCATTCTTTAGCCGCACCACACGAATATGGAATACTCTTCCAAACTCAATTTTCCCGTTTGAATATAACATGCAGGCACTTAAAACCAACACACACCGGTACCGTCGTTCCATTTATCGCTCGGTACCTTCGGCCCGTGCTGTGTCTTAAACAGGATACTTAAGGGTAGCCCGAACCCCTTCAGCACGCGCCAATTATAAAAAAAAATTATAACTTTTGTTAGGCAGAAGCTTAACACTTGTCGCCTTTATGCACAAATCTCATTATACCCTTAGCTCGTTATGGCAGAATCCGAAAGGTTAAGAGTGTAGTTGTAGAAATCGGTCCAGTAGTTCCTAAGAGAGCGTTGAACGCAAACGAACAAACAAATTCTCAGCTTTATAGTATTAGTGTAGATTATAATAAATTGAACACCTTTATACGCATGCATACTAAAAATATTAATCACAACCGATAATTGCGATAAGAAGTTCGTAATTTTAATGTTTTATTGTGACTTTGAAACGGAGAAATTGCGCATTCGTCTACATACGACGTGTGACGGATAATCAGAGGTGTATTGTAATTGGTACTAACTATTCTGGTCTGGGTCAAGAAATGTCTAGGTTTTAAAAAAAACATTCCATTTTTCAGCTTTAAATTTAACGACCTAGATTCGGATGCTTAACAAAATGCTTTTTAATCGTGTTTTTTTTTAAATCTGCATACATACAAATTATTGTCCCTACTTCTTTAATAATTTGTGCTACTGCCACATCAAGTCGACAAGTTTGACAATTTATTCTTCTGTTACTTGGTGTCTACTTTAAAAATTTCAATGTTAAACGTTTTTTAGTGATTTATCCTCCCTATTGTTGACTAAAGCGAAACATTTCCTTTTCAGATGCTGCATTGACAACAAAAGCAACATATGAGGCTTAGATAAGCACGAATTTATATCCACTTACACGTTCCTGGTATCACTTTTAAGAAACCACACCACAATGGCAATGTCAAAGGTGTTCCGAGTCTGGGAGAAGTCCATTCCAATGTCACCGCACAGCGTCTTATTGGAGCATCGTAACAAAAGCGACAGTATTCTCTTTGAATCGCATGCTGTGGCACAATTAACAGCGCAGGAGTGTGAGATAATTCGCAAGCAATACACCAAAGTATGTGATGCCTACGGCTGCCTGGGAGTTCTGCAGTTGAACGCAGGCGAGAGTACAGTCCTGTTTCTGGTACTTGTCACTGGATGTGTGTCCACTGGGAAAATCGGAGACGTGGAGGTATTTCGTATCACTCAAACGCAATTCGTATCGCTGCAGACCCCGGTGCCGAATGAGGATAAGATCAGCGAAGTTCGGAAGCTTCTAAACTCGGGCACATTTTATTTTTCGCATTCTCAAGGCTCCAGCGGTAAGCCAGGCAATAGCACTTCAAAATTCGACATAACACTGTGCGCTCAAAGACGACAGCAGACCGCTGAGACTGACAACAGATTCTTCTGGAACCGGATGATGCACATCCATATGCTTCGATATGGAATCGATTGCTCGGCATGGTTACTCAAGATAATGTGTGGCTCTGTGGAGATTCGGACTGTTTACATTGGTGCAAAGCAGGCAAAGGCTGCCATCATATCTCGCCTGAGTTGCGAACGTGCTGGTACACGTTTCAACACGCGCGGCACGAATGACGAAGGTCATGTGGCAAACTTTGTAGAGACGGAGCAGGTGATTTACGTCGACAATGATGTGACCAGCTACGTGCAGACCAGGGGATCTGTGCCACTCTTCTGGGAACAACCGGGAGTGCAGGTGGGATCCCATAAAGTTAAGCTCTCACGTGGTTTCGAAGCGTCTGCCTCGGCCTTCGACCGGCACATGCAAATCATGAAGACCAGATACGGCCTCCAGATGATCGTCAATCTCCTGGGCACCAGCCAGATTGGCAGCAAGGAAGGCGAGGCAATGCTCTCTAACGAATTTCAGCGGCACCATAACATGTCCAATCACAAAGATGTTCCACACATCATCTTCGATTACCACCAGGAATGCCGTGGTAGCAACTTTTCCGCTTTATCCAAGCTCAAGGCTCGCATCGACGCATATGGTGTGAACTTTGGGTTCTTGTATGCGTCTGCCAGCGGCGCTGTTAGGGAACAGATAGGCGTCATCCGAACAAATTGTCTGGATTGCCTGGACCGCACCAACTGTGTGCAGACTTTCCTTGGCTTAGAAATTCTGAACGCACAGATAGACGTCATGAAGCTAGGAGAAAAGAAGCAGAACATATCGCGTTTTGAAGAAATCTTTCGCCAGATGTGGGTGAACAACGGAAATGAGGTGAGCAAAATCTATGCCGGAACAGGAGCCATTCAAGGTGGATCGAAGTTGATCGACGGAGCCCGCTCAGCTGCGAGAACAATTCAGAATAATTTGCTGGACAATTCGAAGCAGGAGGCGATCGACGTGCTCCTGCTGGGATCGACCCTCAGTTCGGAGTTGGCGGATCGCGCGAGAATACTTCTGCCCTCGAATATGCTGCACGCACCCACGACGGTGCTGAGGGAAATGTGTAAGCGGTACAATGAGTATGTGAATCAGAAAACCGTGCGCGTAGCTGTGGGTACCTATAACGTGGCCGGAGGCAAGCACTTCCGTACAGTCGAGATGAAGAACATTCTCAGAGAGTGGCTTCTTGACTCATACGTCCAAGCGTCGCCAAAGAATCTCGTGAGCGTTAACCCGGCCGAGATTGCTGCGCAGCCCGTGGACATCTATGCCATCGGTTTCCAGGAAATCGTTGATTTGAATGCAAGCAACATCGTGGCCGCCAGCTCGGACAATGCCAAGATGTGGGCCGAAGAGCTGCAGAAGGCGATTACACGGGAGTCGACTTACGTGTTGCTGACATACCAGCAACTAGTCGGGGTATGTTTGTACATTTACATCCGCCCCGAACAGGCGCCGTACATCCGGGATCTGGCTATAGACTGTGTGAAAACTGGACTGGGGGGAGCAACTGGCAACAAGGGAGCGTGCGCTATTCGGTTTGTGTTGCACGGCACATCAATTTGCTTCGTGTGTGCCCATTTCGCAGCTGGCCAATCTCAGGTGAACGAGCGAAATGCAGACTACGCTGAGGTAACGCGGAAACTTGCCTTTCCAATGGGCAGAACCCTCAAGTCACATGATTACGTGTTTTGGTGTGGTGATTTCAACTACCGCATTGACATGGACAAGGATGAGCTTAAGGAGACCATCAAGGATGGCAAACTAGAGCTGGTGCTGGAAAATGATCAGTTGCGCAAAGAACAAGAGGCTGGCAATGTGTTTAACGACTTTTTGGAGGGCGAGATTACGTTTGATCCCACGTACAAGTACGACATGTTCAGCGATGAGTACGACACCAGCGAAAAGCTGCGTGCCCCGGCTTGGACTGATCGCGTGCTATGGCGAAGAAGAAGAGCCTTAGCCGAATCTGATCTCAGCACGGAGTGGAATCCGGGAAAACTAATTTATTACGGCCGCACCGAGCTCAAGCAAAGCGATCACCGACCAGTCATGGCTGTAATCGACTCTGAAGTCGTCATGATCGACGTCGCCCGGCGAAAGAAGGTGTTCCAACAGGTCATCACGGACCTGGGCCCTCCAGACTCAACAATCATAATCCACGTCAGCCCTACCAACAAAGAAGACCTGGCCGACGAGACAAGCATCTACGATGAGAACGTCATGAATCAGCTAATTCAGTTTTTGTCGAAGATCGGAGAAGTCACCTTGGTGCGGTATGTCGACGATACCATGTGGGTGACCTTCCGCGAGGGAGAATCGGCTCTCAGTGCAGTCGCTCAGCGCAGCGCAACTATATGCAACCTCGAGCTGAACTTTGAACTCAAATCCGCAAACTGGATTCGGCTTGTCGACCAAGAGATCGCCCTGTGCACATCGAACACGATCCCTTTGTGTGCCAATCCGGTAAGTGAACAGAGTGATATCAGCTGCGTCCCAGAGATCCCACAACGGCCGAAACAGCAACCTGCTCGACCGCCCAACAGGCCCCCGCTACCATTGTCTCCAAAGAACTCCCCCAAACACTCTCCACACCACTTGCCACACGCTGGAGTCATAAGCATAAGCCCGCAAATGCTGCAGCAGCAACCACCACCTCCGCCGCCGCAGCAACAAAGGCCAGTTAAGCCGCCACCGTTTGTCCCGAGTTCAAACGAAGAGGGCGGCTCTACCAAAACCTCTCCAACCCAACCACTCACTCCTCTCAAACCTGAAAGTATAACTTCGTCACCCACCAAGGTGATGCAGCAGGACAGTGTCGTCGATTCCGATGAGATCTACGAAGAGATCAGAGATGGCGAAGACTACACGGCTCCAATGCCACACTTCACTCCTCCAGCGTGTCCCGAGAGCTATAAGGATCTCAGTTCACCTCCTTTACCACCCAACCTTGTCAACGACCCGGCTAAAGGGGTCGTCAACAAGGCTCAGCGTGCGCTTCCGCCACTTCCCAGCCGCGGGGGACCGCCACCAATTCCAAGTCGAAATGCAGGTCCACCACCACCGTCGCGGTTGAATAACAAATAAATTAAGTGTAAAACGAATTATATATAGTAAGTACCTTAGAAATGAATGTACTCAGATATCTCGGCAGTTTAAGTTAATGTTGTGTAGAATCATCTGAAACGAACATTTTCTCCTGTACTTACAGTCTCTGAAATGCATGTAGGGTTTAACATTAAGTACTTCATCATTCTTATTCCAAAAACAAAGCTACTCTCATCGATGCTGTGTGCGAACCTCGCGGCTAAAGCTACTTGTGTGTGTTAAATAAATATATGGCGGATCTGACGGCAGCGCTGGCCCATCGTCTGAAGAAACTATTAAGCACTCTCTATCATTAATATACATTGGCAGTGTGCAATAAACGTCCCTCACAATAAATGTACCTACTACTCTTAAAATACAAATACAACAACGCGTATCCTTATTCATCATAACTGTTTATTTTCTCGTTATTGTTACTTCCTGTTTTTCTTTTTGTTAAAGTTTAAAAAAAAAATGTATTGTCTTTTGGAAGACATCAACTAATAAAATTAGCAAAACAAAGATGAATATATATATATGAAATTTAAATTGCAAATTTTATTTTGTCTTTTATTTTTTTATTAATTTGAAAACAATACAAAATTGGCGAATTGTGGGAATCTGTTTATCTTCTTTCTTCAACAAGAGTTACAGTCCACGGTGGTACATTCTGACACTTATATTTATAACAAACCTGCAACGAAATGTAATTTACGAGAGACTGGACACTGGACACTGGACAATGCTGGGCATTACATCTTTCACCCATTGCTTAAGCTCGAAGTCATTGTAGAACATTTGGTTATGCACGCTTTGAATGCTTGGCTATAGAGATTGAGGCTTTCATACGTTTGTCTATCAAAAGTCTTAAGTAGTACGTACATTGGATGGCATTACAATCCGCTTATGGCCAGAGCCTAGTTTTTCGCGTCTCCACTGTGTTTTGCGCGTTATAGTTTGACCCCAGACAACCCAATATTGGTTCATATGTGACTTTGACCTTTATCAATGGAACCTACAGTTTATTGCTGGTTCCGAACGGCGAAGCTGGATAGTCAGTCGATCGCTGGAGGTGGGGCAGTGAAAATTGTTTGTTGCTTTTTTCCCCGGGCTGGATTTGATCCCGAGTACTCTCGCTCAACAGCACTAAACATCAGCCACGGCGACCACAATAAATAGTACATGTTGTTAAAATTGAATCGTGAATGACAGACATAACTTCATAGTTTTTGTTCTTGCTAGTTTTGTGAGTCATAAGAAATCCTTTCAAGACCAGATGTCTTCTGGCAAAGACTTTTGCAGTACTTGTCCTCACATACAGTTGCGAGGTTCTCTTCTACTGTTGCATTTTTCGCTACGTGTTAGCCAAAGCCGGCTCAGTGGCAAGTACCATTACTTAAAATTCATCTACAATATGACTTTTGACAATCTGCTAAGGTACCGCGCCCTAAAACTTTTCTCCATTATACTTTTTACGCATCAGCCTATTTCTCTCTATAAAAAATTCTCACTTGCATCTTCTAGCAGTTGCTTTTTTTTGCTATCTAATTTCTGAACACCAGCTCAGCGGCGTGTGCTCCATCTGCTTTTTGGATCAGCCTCACTGTTTACCGTCTGCTTCGGGACAAGTAAGCTCTAATACTGGTTTCAAATTTAATTAAAAAATGTATCACCAACAATTTAGTCTATTGCAACGCATCTCTAATTCAATGTAGTCTAATTCATTATTTTCTATTGTTCTTTAATATTTAGTCGTTATAACTTGTTTTTCTGTAATCAAATCTGTTTCCTGTAATTAAACACATTTTTTTTTTAAATTTTGGTACACTTAGGCCAAAGCTAAGCCAATTGTGCTGCCTACCATCTTTTGGGTTCCCACAATTAGATGGATGTGGACAACGAATTTGGCTGATGGGATGTTACACCGCCCAAAAGATGGTTCGCAGAACAATGGGCCTAGCTTGGACCTAAGTGCACCAACATTTCAAAATGTTTTCTGTAACTATTTATTAAGATGTCCTGTATCTTACAGTCTAAGCATTTAAATCTAAAGAAGATTAAAATTTAAAATCTAAAGAAGAGCCGATAGGCTCTGCAGCTAGTGCTTTTGTAGTTTGCATATTCTGAATAAAAAATAAAAAAAAAAGAATTTTAAAGCATCTTCGCCGTTTTAACTGTCACACATTGATATGGATGTCATTGCGAAGCGGAATATGCAGATTACTGCTCTTTACTTCCAATTGGAGTTTGATCATCGGATGGAGGTATAAAAGAAAAAGGGTACACCATTCGCAAGCATTAAGAAGGCTTCAATTTCGCACTGATGAAGAATTATGGATAGGACCGAATAGTTAGTGCTCAGCTTGATTATTTTTTCAGTCCACTATCTTATGGAGAATGGAGAAGGCACAAATATGAACTTTACAATGTTGTCATCCGTCAACTACAACCACTCAGTCACATTGAGCACATGGAGACCAATGCTTCAGGTAAAGGATTCTAGATTCGAGAGCAAGAGAAAGACTTGTGGTATAAAAAGCAAGTCATGAAGGATGTAAAACAACTTAATTTTGCAGACAAAAAGCTCATCTGTATTTGCTAAGGATAGAACACAAGGCCTGAACCCTAATCCCTGTGAATCCCAAGACCTGTGAACTTAAACCCTATGAAACCTAACCTATGTGAAGCCTAGACCCTGTGAAGTCTAGATCTTATGAAGCCTAGGCCCTGTGAAGCCTAAACCCTGTGAAGCGCAAGTCTTGTGAAGCCTAAGCCCAGCCCAAACCCTGTGAAGCTTAAGATCTGTGAAGCGCAAGCCTTGTAAAGCCTAAGCACTGTGAAGGCTAAACCCTTTCAAATCTTAACACTGTGAAGCCTTAGCTCTTTCCAGTCTTTCAAACACGGAGAAGCCTAAACCTTATCAAGCTTAAGCCCTATGAATCCTAGGTCCTTGGAAGCCTTTACCTTATCAAACCTAGTCCCTGTGAAGTCTAATCCCTATCAAGCTTAAGTCCTGTGAAGAATAAATCCTGCGTAGCGTCCACCTCTTACAGACTCCTCTCTCTGACAGATTCACGTTTAAACGTCAAACTGGGATTCATAGGCGCACACCAAGGTACATTAATTTGCGTCGTGTGTTCATTTATCAGAGAATTTTGATGGACTGCATAGTTTTATGAATAAATATTAGAAAATATTTTTTTTATGAATTGAACGCCGCTTTTTCTGTTTTACGTTTCTTCTTCTGTTTTTTTTGTAATAAATAAGAAAGTGTTGGACGTTTCAAGTCCGTGTGTAAAAGAGTAGACTTGTTGTGTCGTGTTGTACGTTTGAAAAAGAACCGAGTGTCAACTCAGAAATTTTATGATTTTCAGAAAATCGCTATCAATTTTTCAACAAATGTCAATCGTACAATGCCAACTAAAATCAAATAAAGTAAATTTTTTGAAAATAATAATCAGCTAGCGGAATAAAAGTCGAACGTTAGCGCTTTCAGACTGGAAAAAGAAAGAAAAAAACCCACTACACTCAATCTCCGTGTCGCAAGGTGTGAACATATTCCAATTCACTGGCTTATTTGCCGTTACAAATACACCTGTCTCTGTCATTCATACACGTTGCAATACACACCAAACATCTAGCCATTGCCTCACAGTCCAATAGCAGGAAAAAAGCCGACAATGACATATTTTTCTACTCAGTACTCCTTATCGCTGGGTTGGGCTTCACATCTAGGTTTATATCTTCTTTGTTAGTGAGTCGTGGTGTCAGTGAAAATAATTAAAAATGTAAACTTCTTCTTAAAATCAATTCTAGATTTTAATTCGATTCGATTTCTTACAGTTAAACCATGCTATCAGTTATTTTTCGTGCAATTAACCCCAAAAAACGACTGACTAACGCGCGTTTGCCAGCAAATTGAGCAGCTTACAATTTTCACAGCACACAGAGAAGAGCATTTTGAGATTTTTCAATTTTCTCCCCCTTCTTTTTTTTTCTTTTCAACACACAACATGCATTTGAATTCTAGAAAAAAAATTTATAAATAATGTCCTCGACACACTCGGTGCCTTGAATTTTTTTTGTTTTAAATTTTGTAAAACTTTAATTTCGTTATTTTTTTATTGTGAAAAATAAAAAAAAAGAAATATACGTCTAAGCGCCTTGACTAATACCAACTGTGAAAAATATTAATCGTAGATAAGATACTAAACGCATTTAGTGGTGTTTTTGCATTAACCAAGAGAAGCACTCAAGTGCTATATAATTATTTTAAATGTCTGCAAAAGAGTTCATCAGGCATTAATGTGTTATTTTATCAGTGACCGTTTTCGGTAGTTTGCACACGGAAAGTTCGTTTTTATTATTTTTTATAGTTATGAATAAATTAGATAATCCGCGGAAAAATGGGACACACAAAATTCGGATAACAAGTAAGTTGAATTGGAAGAGACTGTGTCGCCACAGTGTGCTGTGCTGACGGCACTTTGCAATTAAAAAGAGAAAAAGGAAAAAAAAAATTATTTTGCATGAATTTCCTATTCATTCCTATTCAATTGGAAAGTGTGTTTCTCTAATTTTTTTCTATTTGTTTGATTTGAATCTAATTGTACAAATTTATTTTCATTTTTTTTTCTAGTTTTGTGTGCGAGGAACTTGGCTAGGAAAGATCTATTTCGTAAGTATGAAGTAGATGTGTCCGCAGAGGCATACGACGAATAAAATACCAGCTTTCAGGGGGTGATTGGTGTTTCGGGGGGAGCACTGAGTGCTGTTAGAGTTTGTGCACTAAATTATTCACAATGTTTGTCGTGTAAATAATTGGTAGTGTTCTGTTGTTTAAGTTTAGCCACAACCATGTGCGTAGTGAATGTAAAGAAACAAACGTCCACGAATTTCTCGTCAGGGCTTTAATTACAAGCCATGCTTTGACATTTCATTGTGTATTTTTTTTTTGTTTTGTCTTTTCTCAAGCAATGTGGTTAATAGTAGTTAAAGTTTAGACATAATTTATGTTGGAAACCTAAACAGGCTGTTATTAAGTAAATGCGTGTCCTTCAGAGTTCGCTTTCTCTCTTTTGTAGTGGCTCTTCGTGTTTGGAAAAAGTTTTTAAACGTGCGAACCGAATGATTGAGAACATAGACTACGACGTTCACGAAAATTGTTAACCTTCTACTTTTTTTTGTTTTATTAATTTCGAGGTGTTTATCGATGCGTTGAATTCACGATCATGTAACAGATGGCTAGACTTAACAAAAAGAAAAAAAAAAAAACGTGCTGATTTGAATGGGCTGACAACTAAAGCGCTAAAAATTTATGATGATTGATGAATATGAATCAGAAAAAGAAACTCCTATCAGTGTTTTCTTAGTTTACCAATTTGTGTCTATTTTATGCTAATTGCTTCCAATTAATGCGCTAAGTGTTTAATAAGATTCGGTTATTTAAGTCTTTTGATTAGAGCACAGTGTTTGTGGATGATTGGTGTAATTGGTAGTTAATAATCGCACAAGGACTCTCCGATCCAAAAGTTTTCTGTTTGTAATCTTTTAATTCGCTACTTTCGTTTTAAATAAATTGCTAAATTTGGTGTGTAGACGGCTGTATACACTCAGCCAGGTATATTTATAGGTTAGTGACTGCCGCGATTAAAGGCAGGCTCACGTAGGCCATTTGTTGGCCCTTTGTGCTATCACACTTCCGGATTGCTTCCAAAACTCGGACACGCTGCCTCAAAAATTCCTGCAAATATAACAAACAAAATATTAGCAGGCATGTTATACTATCTGTTTGACGAGCAAAGTTTGTAGTCTGGGATGTACCCTGGGATGGACCTGTTGATGAAACCGCTGATGCACTTTACATATTTGTTAGCAAAGTCGGTCAGATCCTCGAAGAAGTATTATATGTTCGCAGAGTGCGTTACCTTGTACCGGGTAATGCTGGGCATGTTCCTGTAAGATGAAGTAGAGTCTCCTCCTCGTCCTCATCCCTGCAGCTTCTACAGAAATTATTGAACTGGCGCCCATTCTTCTGGCGTGATTGCCAAAGAGGCAGTGACCAGTTAGGAAACCAACAAGTCCACTAATACTAGCTCTGCTTATCGAGAGCAACTGTTCTGTCCTAATCCTATCTAGCTTAGGCCACATTTGCATAGACACATTGCAGGGGTGTAAATTACTCCATCTGGATTTTGCTGCCGTTATGGCTTCTACAAGTAGTTGTGAGCCAACCTCTTGCATGGAGGGAAATGGGGTCTCCTCGTTAGTCAACACCATCTCCGCCCCTATCGGAGCTAATTCTTCCGACCTTTCGTTGAATACCCGTGTGTCCAGGAACCGATCACAGGATGGGACCACATTTGACCGCCATCTCCCTTAGAGATTCACTACATTGGTTTACCATTTTAAATCTAATAGATGGTTTTCCAGAGCCTTTTCGGAAGTATTAGAGATTAGGATATTTTGTTTGAACTAGAAATTAGTTTATAAAATAGTTTGTACGCATCTATGTATAAAATTGCCTTCTAAATCAAGACGATCAACTCCTAAAATCGAAACCTTTAACCTAACTTTTTTGACATTGGGGTACGGAAATTGCGACACTAGGAATATATTTCTACACAAACCCAGATAATTTAATAATACAGCTTCTCTTTTATATTAATATTGTTTAAGTTAAAAATTTAATGATCATTTTATTTTCTCCCGCGACTTTCTAGGTCTGCCTGATCCATTTGCCAGGGTCACAGTCGAAGGTACAAGTCAGACTTATACAACTGATATTAGTAAATCGTCGCTCGATCCAAAATGGAATGCGCACTATGATTTATTTCTCGGTAGAGGAGACGTAATAACAATAACCGTATGGAATGATCGAAAAATTCGAAAAGGTGGCGGTTTTCTAGGATGCGTTCGAATACCTGCGCCGATCATTCAAAACCTTGGAACTGGATGTAAGTAGTTTAAATTTCCTCCAAGTACCTACCACATAATCCAATACAATATCCTCTTTTCAGACCAACGCTTGGATTTATGCAAACAATCGCCTGATGATGATGACCTCGTGCGTGGTCAAATCATTATTTCCGTACTGACAAAGGATGGTCCTTGCGGTGGAAATCCACTTGCGATCGTTGGTCCAGGAGGTGATGTCCGTGGTCCATCGGATGATAAATCCTCTGAGCACAGCCTGCCGGATGCGTGGGAAGAACGACGAACATCAAACGGACGGATTTACTACGTAAATCACAACACAAAGTCAACCCAATGGGATCGTCCCACAAATTCAGCAAATGCTCAGCTCAACGGCAACCACCAGCAATCGCATCATCATGTGCATCACCATCAGCATATCAATTCGAATGGAGAGAGAGTAAAGGTCATACATGCAGGTCCGTCGATATCATCGTCGGGTCGTAACAATCTGCTTAACAACCGTGGAGCGAACGAGAACGATCAACAACTTTCTAGCCATCGATATTGTGGTGAGTCCCTCACAAGCCCGATAGGAAAGGAGAACTGCAGTCCAGCTTGTCTGTTCGAGGGTGAACCATCGAATGGTGAGGTCTTAGCTGGGAATAAGAACAGTTCTCAAAGCCAATCCAATTCCACCGAGCCAGCAGACAGTGCGCCGCGAAGTGACTTAACATTCAATCAATTGTCACCGTCAATTAATAACTCCTGCACGCCAAGCTCCTCTAATACGGTTTCATCACGCTCAACAAACGAAACCCCGACCAGAAGCCCGCAGGTCTTAGTTCAGTTACACCAACAACAGCAACAGCAACAACAATCGACAGCTCTGCCATCGATAGAAGAAAGCTCCGAGAAAAATGACAATCATAATGGCAAGAAGCAAAAACATTCTACGACTTCCACAGGACACGGACATATCATTTTGCCAAATGTGACTTCCCCGCAACGACATAATCAAAATTCCCAAAACGTAGAAAATGGGAACGCTAGTAATCAAACGCATATAACGTTAAATAGTCGAGAGTTAGCCAATACCAATCAACAGCAGCAGCAGCAGCAGCAGCCGAAAACAGATACACCGCCCGCCAATGGAAACGCGCAGCAAAGTTCAACCAGCAATAATGCTTCTGTGATCGCTAGTGAGATTGCCAATGATACGATATCGCCATCTGCGGATGCACGATCACCGTCATCGGCTAATCTCAATGTAAGTTCAAATAACAGCAGCAATCCCGAAGAAACCAGTGGGAGTGGTGCTGGTTTACAGCGAGTACGTAGATCAGAGCGAAGTATAGCAGAATCAGGACGACGGCGCTCTCGTGGGACTCGACCAAATGCCCATATGCGTAGCAATAATAGTACCCGACCATTTATGGATCTTCCTTCTGGCTATGAGATGCGTACCACACAACAAGGTCAGGTTTACTTCTATCACATTCCGACTGGAGTATCAACTTGGCATGACCCCAGAATTCCGCGTGATTTTGATACACAAAACCTTTCGTTAGATGCCTTAGGGCCATTGCCAAGTGGATGGGAACAGAGAAAAACAACGTCTGGTCGCGTGTATTTTGTTGATCACAACAATCGCACAACGCAGTTCACCGATCCGCGTCTAAATGGCCAAATAATTCAAATGATTCGTCGTACATCGAATCAGTATGAAACACCAACAAGGAATTTAGGTGAGTATTTTTCTGTTTTACTATTTTCTTATAAGAGTTTTGGTTGAATCGCGAAGTAGCATTTAAAAATAATAAAAATAGAATTGCGTTATTATCGGGGAAGGCACCTATCCTTAGTATGGACATGTGTACCAAAGGATTAGGCTCTGATCATTCATCCCCATTCCAACAAACCCAGTGACACAAATAAAACAAAATTCGATACAATTTGGCTAAATAGTGAAATGACCCATAAAACTTACACAAAAAACAATATGTAATATATGCTGTTGAAAAAAATTGATCCCCTGGGCTCTTCCATTGGGACGATTGGACTTTGATTTCGATGTCATACCCATATACCCATGATTCGTCACCAGTTATGACCCTTTTAAGCAAATCTGGATCGCCGTTGACCTCATTCAACAATTCCTGAGGGATGCCCATGCGACAGGTTTTGTGGTCAAAATTCAGCACTTTTGGAAAGAACTTTGCTGCCCCACGCTCCATGCCCAAAATTTCCGAACAAAATGCATGGCATAAGCTAACGGATATGCCGACATCTTCAGCAACTTCTCTAATAGTGACTCGACGATTATCCATAACAATTTTCTTCACTTTCTTAACATTTTCATTGGTTGTTGATATGCTGGGGCGTCCAGGCGAGCGTCGTCATTCACATCTTCTCGATCTTTTTTGAAACGCTTGTACCACTTGTGAACATTTTTTTGACTCAGAGTACACTCACTGTATGCCACTGTCAACATTTCAAGTGTTTTTGAGCGCTTAGTTCCATTTTTCACACAAAATTGAATGCAAATTCTTTGATCCATTTTTGCGACAACAGTAAATCGCCAAACACGCAAAACACGTCTAACTTTTATGCCTCTCACAAACAGAATAAATATGCTATATAACTGAAACTGTAAACATATGTTCGAGACGAGTATACCAACATAACAAAATAGAAAAAAAAATCGATAGTCGAATGTACGTAGCCCGCGAAATTTGAAAATTTACTTTATTTTTTGAACAGACCTCGTATATGTAGAATTAGCTGCTCCCGCGACTTGGTCCGGCTACGGCTTAAAAATGTATACAATTTACAACTTTACAAATAAATTGTTTATGTTTGGTTAGGTTAGGTTAGTGGGTAGGCGGGGTTTTACCCTGGCTCACTTAAGTCCTTGTCCCCTTGACCCCTTGTGTTGCCCAATAGGGGGGATTTCGGTCCCTTTCCCAACTTGCAGGTCCTGTCCATTTGAGGCCCGATCCGTCCATTTAGTCTTATTCCTGAAGAACCTGAAAGTATTCTTTAAAGGAACAGAGTTAATATCACAAAGATCCTGGAAGATATGTCTTCCAAGTGTTTCAAACCGTATGTGACAAAGACTGGGGCAGTGACAGAGGCATCCTCATCTCCACAGCCCCTGCATATATTGTCACCCAGGAGTCCCATCCTGAAAAGGTGGTCTTTTAAGTTATTGTGACCCGTGACGCCAACCACCCTTGCTAGAGACTGTTTGTCATGCAAGAGTAACACTTTATGTTAGGAGTTATTAATAGGAGCCTCGGGTAGTGCTTTGAAAAAACGGCTACTGCTTTTCTTACATGCAATTTGAGATCTCTTCTTATACAAAAGCGGCAACTACCAAAAATGCTTTATCTAATATTAGGTTGTCAAATTACTCTCTTCCACCTTTTTGTCTTTTGAATTTTTCGGCTATGTACAAGCGCGTCAGTTGTAGTCAAACTCAATGCATCGAAGAAAAATGTAGCTTGAAGCCATGTCTGTCTGCAAGAGAAGGGATTTAACTACGAAATTTCAACCAAATCGGTCAAGCCGTTCCAAACTTTCAAATCGCAAATAGAGCCGATTTGAAAGCCCATAGAATTTTTTTTAATTCTTGAACGGCTGAACCGATTTCGATGAAATTTGGAATATAAACTTTGTCCTACAGTTAAATGTTAACTAATTTGTTCTTGGATGCAATAAGTTTGTCTTCAACCACAGACAACCCAATATAGACACCCATCTGGGCAGCTGCCATTTCCCCTCGCCCATCGATGAATTTGACAGCAATTCACGAATGTAACTGAAATACAGGAAGCATTTTGACAGTAATTCAGGAATCATCGAACGCTGATGAGTTCATTTTTTTTAAAAAAAAAACGCCTAGAAATAAAATCAAGGGATAGAAGAAGTAGAAGTTGGATATCTGTATTGGCTCATTTGTGCTTCAACTCAGAAAGCAACACCAGCACATAGCAGAAGCTTAGATATATTCCAAAGAATTTTGCCACGGCGCACACGTGTTCAACAATAGAATCTCCGGTGACTGCTGTGAACCACAACTCAAAGCTATTGCAGCCCTTTTTCTTCAGAGAAACAAAAAGTATAGGGAATACGATCGCCGAATGGAAAATTAAGCAAAAAGGTAGTTCGAACACCTGCGTTCTTTTTATCATGGCTTGCATGTACTTCAAAGTTGAAGTCGAACTTAACGCATCTAGACAAAAAATAAACTCAAACACAGCACACCTCATAAGCAATTTCCGTTCCAAATTTCAGCTAAACCGGTCAAGCGCTTTGGGAGCAAAGAAAAAAATTACAAACATTCAAACTTTTGAATTTATAATATTCCCAGAAATTAAAAAAATATTAAAAAATAGGGTGTTTTGACCGCCTGCTTTGATGTCCACTTGTTGTTTGAATTAAAGCCAAACTTTCTCCATCAAGGAATAAATTAACCCATATTGTAAGCCATTATGCAGTCAGTCTATACATTAGAAGTCTATCTTTCAAATTTTATTTGAATCGGACTATCCAAACAGAAGTTAATCCCACAATTTAAAAATTTTGTGCACTAAGGCCAAACTTAGGCCCATTGTGCTGCTAACCATCTTTTGGGTTTATATAAATCTTCACTCATTTTCTAAGCACTATTAAGACCCGGTGCATACAAGCGATTTTTTGATCCGTCAGAGCCAGAGCCTAGGTTTTTCGCACCTTCACTGTGTTGTGCGCGTTATAATTTTGACACATGTAAAGGGGACCTACAGTTTATTGCCGGTTCCAAACGCCGAATTGCGAAAGCTTTTCGTGACAGAAGTACTCCAGGAGGATTGTCAGTCGTTCGCTGTAGGTGGGACCGTGAAAAATGTTTGTGGTGTTTTTTTCCCCGAGCTGGATTCGAATCCGGGTAGTTTTTGCATTTAGACATCAGTTTAACTGATAGCTCAACAGCAATAGAGTGAAATGATCTAAAAGTGGCTTAGATCCAAAAATTAAAACACTCATTTGAATTTGCTGCCGAGCACATTTGTTGTCAGTTTTTCTTTGCAGTGAGTCAGATATCTCCTCCTCTATGCAACATTTGTAAATTGTAAAATTTTTCAAAATGTGACTTCTTTTTTTAGCTGTCGTATTAAGCGATAAGTTGAATTACAATTCAAGGGCAGCCAGTAATCGGTTATGAATAAAACGAATATATTTGAATGCGCTTGCGGAAACATTTTACGACAATTCACTGCAGACAGAAATTGACTATAAATATGTCTGACGTACACTTTTGTACGTATGGGATAATTGAATAATTGTAAAAAATTGAATAATTGTAAAATTGTCCAACTTACACTTGCCGGTGTACACTTCATGACGATCTGATGTTACTTCGAATTTTAATTACAGCTCCTTAGAAAACGTGCATCCAAGTTTATCAATATCCAGTTGCGTCGAAGCACGAACTGTGGTAAAGAATTTCCCTCCTTCTAAGGAGCTATCGATAGCGCTGCATCGAATTTAATCTAAAACCTCTTGGACACAGTCAACCACAGGACCCTAGAAAACGTATGCACAACCTTCTCAAAGTTTTCCAATATCATGTTGCATCGAAGCACGAACTGTGACATTGAATTTCCCTCCTTCTAACGAGTTTAAAAGCGCTACATTGAATTTAACCTAAAATCTCTTGGCAGTCAACTACAGTACATTTGAAAATGTGTATCCAAGTTTATCAATATCCAATTGGGTCGAAACACACTGTAATAATGAACTTTCCTCCTTGTAAGGAGCTAGAAAGCGCTACATTGAATTTAACCTAAAATCTTTTGGACACAGTCACCGAAACATGGACTGTGATAATAAATTTCCCTTCTTATATGAGTTAGGTTAGGTTTATGTACGTGAGCTGAAATAGAGATTCTGTCTGATCCCCCCTCTGGGTAACACAAGGACCCAGAAGACGAAAAGAAAGCGCTATCTTTTGCATTCGCGCCATTTATCGCTAAATTTGTTTTCAGACTTATAAAAAAACAAGCGTCAACTGTGCTGAAATAACCATACCAAGTCCAAACTAAAACAAATTCTGAAACCTCTATATCGACGTAAATTTTCTCTTTTATTTCAGTCGAAGGATCACTACCACTCTCAAGCAATAATTCATTGGATAATGGAACATCAACTTGTGGGAGTCCCAGTACCCCATCAAGTATTTCTGGTGTCTTAACATCAAATTCGGTTCATCGAGGCTTATCATCAGCCGCACCGGAACCAATCAGATTACATCAACATCACCAGACAGTGCCTGATCTGCCACAAGGCCTTTTGGAAGGTGCAGATCTCCTTCCAAAATATCGTCGTGATTTAGTGGGTAAATTACGTGCATTGCGTAATGAATTACAAGCTTTGCAGCCCCAATCAGGTCATTGTCGACTTGAAATAACGCGCACAGAAATTTTCGAAGAGAGTTATAGACTGATTATGAAGATGCGACCGAAAGACATGCGAAAAAGACTAATGGTCAAATTTAAGGGTGAAGAAGGTCTCGATTATGGTGGTGTGGCTCGTGAATGGCTGTATCTATTGTCGAGAGAGATGCTCAATCCGCAGTACGGACTGTTTCAGTATAGTCGAGATGATCACTACACGTTGCAGATAAATCCAGACTCAGGTTTGAAGTGCTACAAATATTTATTTAAAAATATTTTAATTCCTTTTTTTTTATTTGCCTTTTAGGTGTAAATCCCGATCATTTGTCGTACTTCCATTTCGTAGGACGCATCCTTGGAATTGCCGTTTTTCATGGTCACTGTTTGGACGGAGGCTTTACTACACCTTTTTACAAGCAGTTGCTCAATAAACCGATTACCCTGAATGA
Source organism: Syritta pipiens (assembly GCA_905187475.1). NCBI lineage: Eukaryota > Metazoa > Arthropoda > Insecta > Diptera > Syrphidae > Syritta > Syritta pipiens. The sequence goes on from LR994571.1 coordinate 72,498,724, forward strand.
TATTGAAGGTGTTGACCCCGAGCTACATAGAAGTCTGACGTGGATGCTGTATGGAATAACACCACACCTATAAACTTTGTCGCTAATTGTCTGCTTTCAATTTCAGGGAAAACAACATCGATGGGATTATTGAATCTACTTTTAGCGTGGAAAACAACAGTTTTGGTGTCTTAAAAGTTCATGAACTAAAGCCATCAGGGGCCAGCATAGCGGTCACAGAAGAGAACAAAAGGGAATACGTCAAATTGTATGTAAATTATAGGTTTATGCGTGGCATTGAACAGCAGTTTCTGGCACTTCAAAAAGGTAAGCAAGCTCTGATTCGCAAACTCTGGACAAAGCATTAAAGCGTGGTCATCTGTTTTTTGTAGGCTTCTGTGAATTGATTCCAAGTCAATTGCTGCGACCATTTGACGAACGCGAACTGGAACTGGTGATTGGTGGCATAAGTAGTATAGATGTTAACGACTGGAAGAAAAATACTCGTTTAAAACATTGCACATCAGAAGTGCCTCAGGTGGTCTGGTTCTGGCAAGTGAGTAATGTTTTATCATCTATTGTTTTGTGGTTTTATGACGGGTTAACTACATTTAATGCATTAGACTTTGTCGGTTTTTTTTTTTATCGTTGATAACGGAGTAATTAGAAGATTGACAACTCGAAAGTATGCGCTTATCTTTTGTTCTTGCTAAGTGAATCATTTGTTGCTACGCCGCAAATTTTCAAACCAATCCTACGTGCGTGACGCATTGACTTTCATTAAAATTTAAGAACTTTTGAAAGCCATCAGATGTTAATTATACCTACAAACATATGAAGAGTGCCCAAACGACATCTTTAATTCATCAGTCACATCTTGACACTTACATTAATTTCGATTACTTTTTATGAAATTCCTTAAAATCTCAACCTTATTAAATCCTTTCTTTCTTTACTTCAAGGTCGTTGAATCGTATTCATCGGAAATGCGTGCTCGACTGCTACAATTCGTTACAGGATCATCACGTGTACCATTACAAGGATTTCGAGCATTACAAGGCTCCACTGGAGCTGTTGGTCCTCGATTATTTACAATACATTTAACCGCTGATGTACCAACTCAAAATCTACCAAAAGCACACACCTGCTTCAATCGCATCGATCTACCGCCTTATGAAAGTTATCAACTTCTCTGTGACAAATTGACGCAAGCTGTGGAGGAAACGTGCGGATTTGCCGTAGAGTAGAACAAAAAAAAAGAAACGTTTCGTAATGTCATTTCTGCATGCCTCCCCCTCTTTAATCATCATTCTCATTTATATCATACACACATAAAGTATATATATTTATACATATATAAATTAAAACAAAAAAAATCTTAACAGCTCTTATTCATATGAAACAATATATTGTATGTATTTTAAACACGAGTAACAGTATTTAGGTGTTTTATTATCAACAGAATAAACATTAGTTATATGAATTGATTAATTCATTTTACATTTTGCGTTTGAAGCGAGGAGCTGTAGCCTTTCTATATTTTTCTAGGTTAAACGAATCTCCAAACAGCAGCGAATGAAGCGTGGTTCTGTGTTTTCTCTGTGTTTGAAATTTCAGCTAATTTTGAAAAAAAATTCAAAATTGAATTATGAATTAATAATTTAGCCATTCAGTGCACAAAACGATTAAATCCAATTTTTGAAAAATCTTAAATTTAAGTCGTAACTTTATATAATTATAATTACTTGCCTGAATAATAAAAATTGACCCCATTAAACACCGTTTAAATAAAAAGTAATTTATTTCAGTAATATTGACATTATTTTATAACATTTCCCAGCTATTTTATAAAATTAATCGATTTGTGTCCTAAACGGCTCAATTAAAATGGTAAATGAAAGAGGGGTCTGTGTGACATTGGCCATATTTTAAGATAGTCGCAGTTTAAGTTCTTGCGCAGACAAAGGAGCCACTTGTTGCAGATAGCCTTGTAATTTCCAAACTATCCTGAACATAACCATAGGAATCAGTTCATATTTTCGAATACCAATTCGTAGCAATACCTGCTCTTAAATAAAAACAATTTTAAAATCCACCTATTGTATGCTCGTGTTTTGGTTTCGTAATGACACGTGGAAACACGCTTTGATTTACTTCGGTTAAGCTTAGGTTAAGTAGTTAGAGTTAAAATACATCAAATTCTTGGCTTAAGGGGCACACTGGGGCTACTTGTATGGATTGCTTAAAATGCAAAATTGAAATTTCAAGTCTTGCATAAAAGAATGGTATCATTAGAAAGAAGACAAAATTTCCCGTCAACCAGCTAAGCTTTTAAGGCGTTGAATGTCGCAGGCTTAGAAGGCTAAGCGCTAAGAGGTAGGATTTTTTGCAAAAAGTAAAGAATATATTTTGCTTGCTGATCATACAAGACTGGAAAAAATATATCTCTATTTTTTTCTATTTGAAAACCAAAAAAGTCACAAAAATTTTTGTTTAAACGAATTTTTCTGCATGTAGAGCAAGGGGCTTTTGAAAGCGAATATGTTTTCTAGTAATTCAGATATTCCTTTCTTAGAAACAAAAGTCAGTTGCTCTACTTAAGGAGAAAGGCCTTTAAGCAAAATCTTTGGGTGACTTTCTTGATTTCCTAAATATTATATTTTGTTGTACTTTGATGCTACTACTTTTAAATTAATTTCTAATATTCATAGAATGCCGGAATATATTTCTATTTTGTTTAAATTTGTGCGAAATATATTCTTTCCTGATTTTTATGTCCAACAAGCCAAACACATTCCTTACTTTTTGCAAAAAATCCTACCTTTCAGCGCTTAGCCTTCTAAGCCTGCGACCTCCAACACTTTAAAATGTTAACTTGGTGAGGAATTTTGTCTTCTTTCCAACGATACAATTCTTTTATGTCCATTTTTGCATTTTAAGCATTCTCCATTTTCCATACAACTGGCCCTAGTGTGTAGCGTTCTGATTTGCGTCGTCTCTAAGTTGTGTCGCCTACAAATTATCGTGGTTTCAAAACTGCGACGGATTTATTTCAGTTTATGCCACTAACAAAATTATAATACCTGGAAATGGAGCTAAAATATATCGGAATAGTTGGTCTATACATAGTTTCGATTGGTATCGTTGATTTCTTGTTCCTATTAGCGTCGCAAAAAGAGGCTATGCGCACATCATGTGACAATTTTGTGAACGAAAGGAATAGCCAACTCGGTCATTTTTCACACTGTCCTACAAGGAATATTGAAGCTTGAAATATTTCTTAAAAAAAAAACAATCAGAAAGTGCAGTCAAAAGATTAAGCGACCACAAATTATATTACAAGTAGTACAAGTAGGAGTAAAAAGACTGAAACTAGTCAATAAAAAACATTTAACTTACAGTTAATTGACTAGTTTAGTTGACTTATTTGGCAGAATGTTCGAGGTGACTATAGTTTTGACGTTCAAGTCATTGAGTAGGTTAGGTTAGGTTGATGTGGTCGGCTGCAGCAAATAACCACAGCCGCACTTGACCAGATTAGGCTCATTTTGATGCCACATTACGGATAAGACTCCGCATTACCCGTCGAATCAAGTGGAGCTTCGTACGAAGCTCTGGAGCCGCTGACGCAGGTTAAATCGAATAGACTATCAAAGAAGTACGTCGAGATGTGATCTTCTACGAAGCGCTAAGGCAAATGGATTGCTCCTCCTCTTCATCTCTGTAACTTCTACAAAAATTATTAACAGGGACTCCTAGTCTGCTAGTATGTCCGCCGATAGTGCAATGCCCTAATCGCTGGTCTTCTCAGCCGCCGAAGGCAGGTTGTCCGTTTGACATCCACTGATGGCCATAGTTGTTTGGCCAACTAAGATTGCAGTCATTGATTAAGTCAAAAGACTTATAAAAGTAAGCAAAATAAGGGCTACTACTTATTTCATAACCTACAAACCAAAATAATAACTATTATCTCTAAATTAGACCTAAGCGATTATTGCATGAGATCACAGAAATAATTTTCTACTCTTTGAATAATAAAAATTCAATCTAACTGTGTAATAGTAACTGCCCGATGTTGTCTATAGGCAATACTAAATGTTTGAGTTTCTTCCCGTAATTTACATTTTTCTCTAACATGGTTTATTTTTTTAAAATAGCATGACATGATGTTCAAGGTTGTTGGTAAAAATTTTTTTATAAGTATTGCTAGTGATCACCTTGTAGCTGATGTACACTCAAACAACTCTAAACCGTTTCTTGCCAAATTAATTCGGGCATGAAACGGTTAATGAAAGAAAAATCGAAAGTTCTTGGGCTTTTATATACTAGAGGAAATTGACGGAACGGATGTGAACTCCTTACTTTGAATTTGAAGTACACCAAAGCCTCGTTTTGCGCTGTTCCGAAGTTATGCCGCTTAAAAATTTAGCTGCGTAGGTTTGATGCCAGTTTGCGATGTTCAAAAATTACCATAGGAATTGTGGACTTAATCCGTCGTAGAATCACCCTCGGCAACCGCTGCTATTTCGGTTTGTCCAAACAACTAGGGTCAAATCTCCTGACTCGAAGAACTAAGGTCATGCTCTACAAGACTCTTATCCTGCCAGTCCTACTGTATGGAGCCGAAAGCTGGACGATAAGCAGGACTACAGAGGTGATACTTGGGTCCTTCGACAGAAAAATTCTACGGCGGATATTCGGTCCAGTCTGCGAGGAAGGCGAATGGAGGAGAAGACATAACCGCGAACTTTATGAGCTGTACAAGATGTGGATATAGTCCGAAAGGCAAAAATCCGTCGACTACAGTGGCTCGGCCACATCAAGCGCATGGACACAAACGCTCCAGCTGAAAGGGTCTTCGAGTCCGAGCCGCCTGGTTCGAGGAGAAGGGGGAAACTGAACCTCCGGTACAGAGATCAAGTGATCGCGGATGCAAGACAGCTTGGTCTTTCGGACTGGAAGCAGCATGCCCGGGACCATCAACGTTGGAAGGCGGCTTTAGCTCAGGCACAGACCGTCGAAGGGTTAAGTGCCTGTTAAGTCAGTAAGTATTGTGGAATTAAAATACGTGGGAATTGTTAATTGATTTGCGTCTGGTCCCTATTAACAAAGCAAACCAAGGCATTGGGGTACTCAGGTAATTTTGGACAATGTTTGCAGGTTTTGGAAATGGACAATGTCTGAAGTTCAGGAAATTTATTATGTCCTAAAAACGAAAACAGCTTGTGGAGTGTTATTTCGATCTGAAGAGACCAACATTCATTGTCAAATCGCTTAAAATGAACAACCGTTACAAATTTTCACGTCTTGGTGCGTCAAGGAATCAGTCTCACTCAAAAAGCGTAAGTAAATGTTAATATATTTAAGTTACTTAATAACAAATAATTTAATAAAACTGATAACAAAAAGAAAAGAAGGTAAAGCATCTGTTGTTATGAATTCTATAGGTTCCTTACCGCTGGCTTCTGTCAGTATAAAATACGGCACGGTCATTCGCTTGTTTATTTAATGCATATACATTTCCAGCTTGTTTACATTTTGTACAGTATTTTTCATTCCATTCCAAATACTAACATTTTTTTTCTCCTTTGGGCTTTACCAATGAGAATTTACTCTACAATAAAAATAAATAGTTCATGGTCATGGGACCAGGTCCAGAGACCATGGCATGCCACCCCTAACCAAGGTTACAATAAACAAAATTTATGCTCATTTAAGATTGTCAAAGAGGATTTTTGCTTTTCTAAACAATTCTCAATGAATGAACGAATACAATGAAGCTCATTTATTGTTTCCTCATCACCTAACAGTTTCGGTCTATAGTCTCATTAAGAAAAAAAAAAAAAAAAAAAAGATTAACAATTGCCGTGCACTTCCTAAAGAAAGCTCTAGACGTCCATAAGTACATTTTTCTCTTTTCATAATATTTTTCAATTCTTTTGTCGAAAAATAAACCAAAAAACAAAAAAAAAAAAAACTTGCCAGCCGACAACGACAAGCAACGGCCAAAACGAATGAAAAGGTGAATTTGATGACGCTCGATATTTTAAAACTTTAGTGTCTGCCATAAATAAAATACCTCCACCCACAACAAATCAAAGGCAAAACATTTTGGAATTGAATTTTTAGAAATTTGCCTTATTTTTATTTTTGTGTTTGCCGGTTGTAATATTTTTATTTTTTTCAAAATGAAAAAAACAAAATAAAGCTCTTTCTTCTCGCCTTTGTGTGTTGATGTCGAATGCGCGTCGACGTCGTTGTCGTCGACATTATAACGTCACGATGTCGAAAGCGTACACAGCTATACGTTACTTCAACGCCAAAAATTGTATCCTTTTGGGAAAACAAAAACCAAAAACTGTCTTATTATTTTTGTGTTTTTTTTTTTTTGTAAAGAGTTGTATTTTTTCCGCCATTACAGAAGCAGAAGCTCCTTCGCATGGACTTTCTGGGAAATAACAAATACAAAATTTTTCTTGAATGTAAATTCAACGTCGTCGTTGCTCTGCTGCTAACAACAAATAATATTTCCATTCACCATTGAGTTATATATTTTTACTGAAAAGTTGTTTTTTTTGTTTGGTTTGGTTTTCTTTTTTGAAATTTTGTCTCTCGACGCGAATTTTATTTTTTTCCCACGGCACTCAGTCTTGTTCGCTCGGCCGTTTGCGTCTCACACGCTAAATCGCATCGACGAAAATATACGTGGATCAGAGAACTATAACTAGGTGTTTTATACATAATTTTTTTTTCTCAATTTCTTTTTTTTTTCTACCTATTTTAATAGATTCGATTGTACATGCGCATTTTCGTATAGATTTGTAGTTTTTGGCGAATAAAGAAAAAAAAAAAAAAACAGAAAAAAGTTTTCGATTCGTTGAATATTATGCAGCTGTCTCTGAAAGTTTTGTGCATTTAAATTTTGTTGAAATTTATCTAAATTTTGCAATTTACGCACCCGACAAAATGTATGCTAAAAAAGATTTTATATTAAAAATATAAGATGATTAATTTTTTTTTTCGTTATGGTTTTTTGACCAAAAAGTCCTCTGCTCGGTGTGAGTAGGTGTGTAGTGCAATAATGCCCATTACTTTTCAAAAAATAATACATATATTTTGATAAGAAGAAGTGAACAATAATACAAAATTCTCGAATTAACACACAAAAAAAGAAAAAAAAAACGTTTTTCGTCACCACCGCGGTACGTCTCAAATCGAAATCGAAATATAAAATAAAAAGAATAAAAATGTAAGTCAATTTATGCTGGACTGTCAACATGTTAAATTAATTTAAAACAAAAAAAAAAAAACAACCATATATAAAAAAATGTTTTTTTTTATTCTCAATCACTCAGTTGCAAGATTCATAAAATATTTGAAAGTAGCAGTGTGATAAAGATGACGTAATTTGGATAATTATAGTGATCCGTTTGTGAAACATCGCAGATCTGAGATGGCCTGATAAGTAATAGAAAGTGAGCGTTGGGAGAACCACATCGAGTGAGAAACTTTTTCTTTTCGTTTTCAAAAAAATAAAAATCAAGAAAAAAAAATCTTCTAGAAGACGTCTTTTCACGCACGCCCCCTCATTCACGAGGACAACTCTGTTCCGTGCCACCTTAACTTTGTGTAGAGAGAGAATCCTTTTTGTCGTGCTGCTTAGTGGTGTTCTTTTTTATTTTGTAAGGTCGCTCAAAGTGAATTTTTTGAAGGTGGAAATTGCTTTAGGATATATGCCAGTGGGTGATTTTAGTGTGTGTGTGTTTGTTGTGCACAGTCATGCGCTTAAAAATAGCAGTGAAGTTAGTTATTATGTGCTCTCTGATCAAAACATTAAGACTTATGCGGTTTAATTGCCGCCCACAGCTATTATCTCAAAGTGTCCTGACCTTAACTAATTTGAGATTGCAATGCGTTTGATGAATTTTCATTATACATTGCAATTTATACCCACTGACTGGTAAGAGTTTTCAATATTTTTGAATATACGCCTAATCTATGCCCACGCAGGAAAAAAGTTTCGAACCATACGACAATGTAAGTGTGGAGTGGAATAGAAGAGGTTTTTCCGATGAATTTTATGAATGAAATGACCAACAGCGGAATTGTTTTCTTGTATATTGATGTTCAAAGATTGGGGTCTGGAGTGTAGAACACTTGAATCTGTGTTCTGCGCCTTTCAGTCATTTTGTTGAGAAACGCCTTAAAGTGTGAAGCTTGTGATCGTTCGTTCTGTGTACTGGGGGAATACCAAAAAATTCTTTCAGCGCCAAATATAAAAAAAAAACAAACGGACGATTAAAAGTTTCCCAAATTTCGCTTCTTCCTAAACTTTGCAAAACGTCGTACATCTTTCAAATTCAATAATTTAGTCTATTGCTTTGTATTTTTTTAATCGGTAACCGTTTAAAATTACCTAAGATATGTGTATGAACATTAACTCTGTTAAAAAACTTATCGTAACAACAAATTAAAAACATTTCTAAAGTTCTCTAAATAGTAGAAATTAGTTAGGTAAAATTGTATTTCATAATTCAAGTTCTTACGTTTTGTTTTTTGGAGTCTATTTAGGTTAGGTCAGCATTGACCGTCTACCACGTTGACATTGAGGCTTCTTTACACAAAGTATTTCATTAAATTCTTAGTGCGAAAAACAGTATAAGTATAAGTATACTGTAGCCGTGTAAAAGAATTTATATTTTTTGATCCCAAGCTGTTTTTTTTTTACTAGGTCAATGTACCAACCGCAACAGAACTGGTCACTTAAGTTTTATTTACCCGAAATGACTTCACGTATATAAACATTTATATATGTAGGATAGTGTTTTAGTAGTATTTTAGTTAATATGCTAAGTATAAGATTACAAAGAATAAGCTTGAAAATAAAACGTTGAAACAGAATCGAAGTGTTTGCGTTTTTATTCGCCCCAGTTGATTTTTCTTACAAAACATTTTTGAAATAGATCTCTTTGAGTTATTAAGTTAAACGAAAAACTTGTCTCTTCACTAAGCTTTGTAATATTCATCAACAAATATTGCAATCCTGTCAAAAAAAAGAAGTGAAATGCCACCTTACATGTTTTAAGAGAAGGTTTGGCCGAATATTTCTATAATGAAGTTTTAGTGGCTTAGTTGATGATTTAATAATGTGAAGTAGGTGGAATTTTAATTTACTTTTGTCTTTTTCCTTCACCTCAGCAAACACTAATTCAATTAGTAATAATTAATTATAAAAGTTCACGAGCTGGTATTTTTGTTTATTCATATCTTTTAAGTGGGCGCCGTGGCTTAATCGTTAGTGCGTCGGACTGTTAAGCGAGAGTACCTGGGTTCGAATACGGCTCGGGGAAATAACACCACAAACATTTTTCACGACCCCACCTCCAGCGAACGACTGACAACCCTCCTGGAGTACTTCTGTCATGAAAAGCTTTCGCAATTCGCCGTTCGGAACCGGCATTAAACTGTAGGTCCCCTCCACATGTGTCAAAAATTATAAAGCGCACAACACAGTGGAGGTGCGAAAAAGCTAGGCTCTGGCTCTCAACGGGCTGTTACGCCGCCTAATACAATAATATATCTTTTCTTTCACTGGACACTATTTCAATTAGAAATAATTAATTTTAAAAGCTCAGCAATTGGAATGGGAATTTACTCATATCCTCCCCTTTCACCAGACATGGCAAAATGGTTGAACTAACGAGTGTTATTGTCATAAAAACAAAAAAAGAATTGTCATTACCAACCAAAATTGAATAAATTGCAACATCAAACAGCTGATTTTGTACCAAACGGGAAAGCAAATAAAATAACAAATCAAATCGATCACCACGACTCAGTGGGTAGTGCATTGCACTTCTTTGCAAATAAGCGTGGGCGACAATTGTTCGTTAATGATCTTAATTTTATTTTAATGTATACATCTTCAACAGACTCCCGCCGGATGTTCTAAACGGAAAATAATTTTTGATTTGTTATGGTCTGTAATTTCAAAAACAAATGCGATAATACTCTCTCTAAGGTTTTTACGTGTTTTGACATCATACAGTTGTGGTTTAATATGCATTTTTTGTTAGCCGAGCGTGTTTCATTCACTGGCTACATTTACTAAGTTTTATGCTAGTTTCAAATAATTAATAAATAGATAAACAAATAAATGTATTTGTTGAATTGAAACCTTTCTTTGATTACTAAATTTTGTAAACTTTTCAAAACCTAAGGAAATTGGTTCAAAGGAAATAAAACTGCGCCTCTACTCCATAAATTGATGTGTGGGGAAAAAATTAAAATTGTTTAAAACGGAGTTAATTGCAAAACAAAGTCACTTATAGCAAAAAAATTGTTTTTTTATCAAAACAAAATTTACAAATAAAAAGATGTATTTTAAATAAAAAAATTTTATAATTTATTAATAAAAACTAAGTAATTATTGAATACGAACAGACACTAGAAAACAATTCATTTCATAACAGCGAAATTCACTTTTCTGTGATTTAGTTTTGCACTGGTTTTGGACATGGGAAAAGCAAAGCGAAAACAAAATTTTAGTGTTAGGTCCAAAGTTTGTTTTCTTTATTTTCATCATACGCTTTGGTCGATTTTCTGGTAATCGATTACAATAACTGCTTACAATTTTAGAGGATTGTTCTTGAACTCTCCCCCAAAGAACGGCTAAAAATAATGGAGGCGAATCATATTCGTTGAAAAGAGCAATTTTCAGTAAATCCCAAAGATATTTAATTGTTTACGATCTGAGCTTTGTGCTGGTTAGTCTAAGACATTAAATCGCTGCATTTGAAGCCTACACTGTACTTGTTTGGCCGAATTCGAATGATAGGACATGTCAGAGATTGATGCTGTGAGATATGTCTTCAAAATATCTAAGTAGACATGCTGATCTATCTCTCTCTATGAGGGGAAATTTCCAAAAAGCACAAATGCAACTCCACAGCATTATGGTTAATTGTTTATCGAACCTGATATGTCTTTCTTTTGCCTTTTCCAATTAATTTTGGTCGAAATCAAGCCGACTTAATATGGTTTCAACCCATCTCGAGACAAGTACAACTGGGCTCCGAAAAAACAACAAAGCCACAAAGCCAACAAAGCCATCTTCTGTCGATTGCAGAAGACATTCTAGAAACTATGCAGCTCTCAGACTGGGCTACACCGGTAGTACCTATCATGAAACTTGATGGCTTGGTGCGGTTTTGTGGTGACTACAAGATTACTCTAAATCCGTTTATAAAAATTGTTTTTTCTAGAGTAGAAGATTGATATGTCTCAATCCGTTTATAAAAATTGTTCTTCCTAGAGTAGAAGATTTGTTAGATAAGTTGTCGGGCAGTAGGTTAGGTTAGGTTAGGTTAGGTAGACTAGATAAACAAAATCAAGAACTTAATACTATTTGTACTCACAAGGGTTTATTCAAATACACAAGATTGCCGTTTGGTATTAGCATGTGTTCAACAAATTTTCAAAAAATTATCGAGCAGATATTGCTAGGAGTAGAAAGTATAGCTGTCTTTGAAGATGATATTCTAGTATCGGACAGAACTCGTGAAGATCTTCTACGTCGATCGGAATTAGTACTTAAAAAACTACAGAACAGTGGCTTTACAGTAAAGGAGTGAAAATGTGTATTTTTAAAGAGTGTCTTACTTATCTTGGATTTATAATTAATAAAGATGGAGTTTGTCCTTTACCAGATAGAGTAAGAGCTATTTTGAAACTGCCGTCACCCAAATTACATTTTTTACATACATTGGGTGGCGTAACAGGCCGTTGAGAGCGAGAGCCTAGCTCTTTCAATCGCTTTTAGATGGAATAAATTACTACAGAAAATTCGTTCCTTGATGTAAGCCCAATGATAATCTTGATGCCTATTAAAAACGTTTTTTGTTAAAGAAAAAACTCTTTACAAAAAAGTCCATGTAAAGTGGGTTGAAATTTCAAACGATTGTCGTCGACTGTCTGGAGTCTTAGGCAGGCCAAATAACAAGCCAATAGGACTTTTAACACGATATGAGCCGTATGAAAAACTTATGTAAAACTGAGTCAAGACAAATTGGCCATCGGGCAAAGAAATGAATCAATAATATCAAAACCCTCTGCATATTGTAATGAAATTTATAACAACCCCTGTATGTTTTTTTTTTTTAACAAGATAGATATCATCTATATTCATAGCTCAGCTAGTAATCATCATTGCATATTGAAGTTTCAAAATATAGCGTTCTTGGCACCTTTCTGAAGGCAGGTCTTCCTACTTGTTAAAGGAATTTTAGAAAGGAATTAGTACAATATTTAGGGCAGAACATGAATTATTGGCAAAGCTGTTAAAATTTCTTATCAAAGGAATTTTGAAAGCCCATTGGTCTTACAGTTTAAACGAATTTTTAACAAGTGATTTAAGAAGAGTCACTCGGTACAACCTTTAGCTCATTGTTCATGCTGGATGTACATGAACCTGCTGCCTGTCTAAAACGCTGCAGTAGATCCATTATAAGCCCAACCTAAAATATTCATTCAGTACCTACAAAATTCTACTTCTTTTCAGAGAATTTTAATTCAATTAGGCGATTAATTTTAATTTAGCCAATCTTTGGTTTCACGCAACCAAATCTAAATTCGGATGCAAAACAACACGTGCAAATACTAGTGGTAAAACAGAAATAGAAGTTCATCCTAATTTAAAAGGTGTATTTTTTGATTAATGCTCTCAATGTTTATTTTTCATTACCGAAAATTACTTTTTGATATTCGCTACGGCAACCTGTCAGCCGATCACACTTTCACGACGTCATGGCCACCTACACCACGCCCAGGTTTTTTTGGAACGTGGGCAGATATGATCGACATTTGTTTAACTGAGTCTTCTCAAAAGATATCTTACGTAATTGTAAGGACGATATATCCATTGCACATAGATTCAATATATTTTTAAACCAAAACTTTTGTACTAAATTTGGTTTTCTATTTTCTGATACTGTGTGCAAAATATTTTTCAATTTTTTTTTTTGTGAAGAAAGGCAAAGCAATAGGATTTGATTGATACTATTCTATAAGTTAAGTGTTATGGTTTTTTTTTAGCAATCCACTTCTGTTTGTAGATTATTCCGAATTTAATTACATCTAGGGTTTTAAGCTATTGTTTGTAGATTGCAAATATGTTACATAGTAAAAACAGATGAAATAGCAATGACCTTTTTATTAAAGTCACATAGGTTTTTATGCGTCAATGTTTTGCGACTTGTAGGTTTGAAAAAAGAAGTTTACTATGCTTTTTTGACACTGCGTATTTTCCACTATATTTTCTGTTTTGGACTTCAAGACATTTCTTTAATATTAATAAGTTAAAAAAATAGGTGATGAAACATTTGAAGTCAAGCATGAGACACTGAATTTTGGATCTCTTTTGATCTTCTGTTAATACTTTACTAGATTGCTACTTGCCAGCAGAGAGAGATCTAAAATCTAGTAAAGTACTAACAGAAGATCAAAAGAGATCTAAAATTCAGTCTCATGCTTGACTTCAAATGGACGGGATAGCCGTAATAGAAAGAAGCAAATTGGAATGATAAAATCAAATTAAAATCATGGCATGAGATCAGTAGTTGTTGCCACCAACACACACAACGTCTTTACTCCCTTTAAAAACAATAATAAATCTTCTATTGAACTTGCAATAAGCTTTGTATCGTTGTTTCCGCTCCCACTTTTTTAACAAAACTAAAGACAAAAAATAAAATTCAAAAAAGAATGCATATACTTAATGTACCAAATACGCAACAACACACATCAACATGTGTGCGCACACCTTACTTCTTTCACCTTCCCTCAAAAAATCAACATCCCAATATCACAGACTGACGTTTTCGGTTGAATTCAAAATACTTAAATCTAAAAATGATGTTCCGTAGAAAAATAATCCTACCAATCTTATCCGAAGAAGTATGAATAAAATTTAAAGAGCTTTTTTAATCTTTCTCAGTTCTATATTTGCTGTCTGAAAATAGACCACATTTTCGCACTTTTTGAAACAAAATCACTTCAATCTGACAAATGTCAGAAGGCAAAATGACGAATTCCAATTGGCTTGTTTTTCTTTTTTTCTTATTTTTTCTCATAAAAAAATAATAAAGAAGAGATGAAATTTTGAAATATTAATAAATGTGTGTTTTTTTTCCAGTAGAATTGTTATTTCGAGAATATTTCATATTCGTAAAACATCGCTTAACAGCAGTTTATAGAATGTTGTCGTCAACACAAATATGGCAAATTGGCTGTATCAATACGTCATTGATGGTTTTCATCTGCCAGCCATCAGGGAATGGAGATACGTTTTAGTTATGTTCAAAGAAACGTCAATTGACGGTTTCCTAAAAATTATAAAACGGGGAAAATACAAGCATATCTAAATAAAAAAAACTGTGCACAGAAAATTCCAGTAGATTAACGAAGTGGTTTATGTTTAAGTTATTGAACGCCTAGCTTTTGTATTTACAACTTCTATAGAACGCTTGTTGATGATAACAAATAATAAAATAAAACATAAAATTTAAATTAGATATAATCTTAATACAGATAAAAACAAAAGTCGCGAGACTTTTAGCTCAATAGTAGGCACTAATTACAAAGTTAGAATAAGACCGATAGTTTTTTATATTTTTGAGGAAATTATGAAAAAAAAATAGGAAATCAACAACAAAAATTTAAAAAAAATGTGAACAACTTGGTGCTTTCATAATACAAAAAGTTAAAGTTTAAGATGAAGACATCATAGGTAGGTAGGTAGGTAGGTCGTGTGGTGGGCTACGCAGGGCAGCCAAGCACTTAGGCCAGATGAGGCCCATTGTGATACCACAAGGAGCGGATGCAAAAGCATCCCGCTACTCCGGAAACCAATTGGAGCTGTTAATAAAGCGGAGGATACGGCTTATGCTGGTATCAGCAAGTACACCGAGGTTGTTTAGAAAGTAGTAGCCAAGATGCCTCTTTCTACGGTTCGCGAGGGCGCTGCAGGTTCCTAAAAGGTGGAGCGAGGTTTCTTCCTCTTCTTCGTCTCTGCAGCTTCTGCAGAAGTCGTTGGCCGGGAGGCCTAGTCGGGTGGCATGTTTGCCAAAAGTGGAGTGCCCAGTTATGACACTGATCAGGTTCCTAACCTGAATTCTGTTGAGTCTTAGGAGACTAAGCGAGCGTTCAGGATCCAGCATAGGCCAGATTTCCCTGGTGACGCGACAAGTAGTACCATTCGACCACCTAAGATTGGTTGCCGCAATGGTCTTGGATTTGATGTAGAGGAGCGCGGTAGCAAGAGGTGCGCAGAGACCGACCTTATCCGGTTGGATGGCTTCACTGGTTCCGCGCTTGGCAAGATCATCGGCCAGGCAGTTCCCCGAGATGTCACAGTGTCCCGGCACCCACATGAGGTGAATGTTAAACTGCTCTGCCATCTCGTCAAGAGATTTGCGGCAGTTAAGAGCTGTTTTTGAATTAAAAGTGACAGACTTCAGGGACTTTATCGCAGCTTGACTATCCGTACAAATCGTGATAGAGGTATGCGATACCACGTTGTACTTTAGCCACGACAAGGCTTCCTTGATCGCCGTTACCTCTGCTTGAAATACGCTGCAATGGTTGGGAAGACGAAATGAAAACTGGATTCCCAAGTCTTCGGAGAAGACTCCTCCACCGACTCCGGATTCAGTTTTTGATCCGTCGGTGTAGATCACCAGAGATTCATTACTTATAGGTATGCCTTCACTCCAGTCAGATCTGGAGGGCAGGCTGAAGGAGAAACTTCTCTTGAAAAGAGTTCTGGGGCGAGTATAGTCTAACTCCCTGAAGGGGAGATCTATAGACTCAAGAATGGTAGAGTGACCCATGCATCTAGAAGGCCACGATTGAGCGGCTCTGATCCTTACAGCTGCACAGGCTGCGACCTGCTTGCCGAAGATATCTAGGGGTGGCAGGTGAAAGATGATTTCTAGGGCAGCTGTGGGTGTGGTTCTGATTGCGCCACTGATGCAAATGCAGGCAGATCTCTGCACACGGCTGAGAAGTTTGAGGTTAACACCCTTTTCCAGGGCATTCCACCATACTACGACTCCGTACAGCAGTATGGGTCGTACAACAGAGGTATATAGCCAATGGGCAATACGAGGCTTTAGACCCCATTTACATCCGATTGCTCTTTTACAGCAGTAGAGAGCTGCTGTGGCCTTTTTGACCCGTTCAAGGATGTTGGGTTTCCAGCTTAGCTTGTGATCAATGATGAGACCTAAGTACTTGGCCTTATCCGTTAGGGAGAGGCTAGTCCCGAAGAGTCGGGGAAGGTCGAAGCGAGGGATTTTGTACTTCCTAGTGAAGAGTATGAGCTCAGTTTTTTGGGGGTTTACCCCGAGGCCTGATTCTAAGGCCCATGCTTCCACCTTGGAGAAGGCATTCTGAATCAGTTCACTGAGCGTATTAGGGTATTTTCCGGAGATGGCTATTGCAACATCGTCTGCGTAGGCGACAACAGTGCAGCCCTCCCTTTCAAGGATACAAAGCAGCTCATTCACCGCGATGTTCCATAGTAAAGGGGAGAGAACCCCTCCTTGAGGGGTGCCTCTGCTCACATAACGCCGGATGGTGGCTCCACCCAATTTGGAGTTGATGACCCTGCTCAGCAGCAGTCTATCAACTATTGCACAAACGTATGGGGCCACACCCAGCCTAGAGAGCGCGCCTGTGATGGCACTAGGCTTAATGTTGTTAAAGGCGCCTTCAATGTCGATGAACGCTGCGAGCGTGAATTCCTTGCGCTCTAGCGATCTCTCAATGGGGCTTACTAGCGAGTGGAGGGCCGTTTCTACCGACCTACCCTTGCTGTAAGCGTGCTGTGAGGAGGATATCAGTGAAGGGTTGATGATATCCCGAATGTGAGTGTCCAATAACTTCTCAAATGTTTTGAGGAGAAAAGACGACAGACTGATGGGTCTGAGATCCTTGGGGCTGACGTGCGAGCATTTGCCCGCTTTGGGTATGAAGACCACATTTACCTCTGTCCATGATCTAGGAATGTGGTTCAGTTCCGCACAGCTCCTGAAGATTGTGAACAGCCATGGAAGTATGAGGTCCAGGACCTGCTGAAGCTCAGCAGGGAAGATGCCATCAGGACCCGGTGCTTTATAGGGCTCGAATGAGTTGACAGCCCACGTTATGGCGTTCTCTGTCACCCATTCGGCGGAACCGGTTATCGGCAAGTAAGTGGGAGCTCTGCCTCGATCTACAGAACTACCTGGAAAGTGAGAATCCATAAGCAGTTCAAGGGACTCTTTACAGGAGATGGTCCATGAGCCATCGTTTTTCATGAGAAGACTAGGGTTCGGTGGGGTGGTGGACAAGACTTTCCTGAGCCTGGACACCTCCTGGATGCCTTCTATTTTCTCACAGAAGAGCCTCCAGGATGTGCGTTGAGCTTTCCTTAGGAACGTTTTGTATTCGCCTAGCTTCCTCTTATAGGCGTCCCAGTCCTCTGCCTGACGAGAGAACTTAGCTTTGTTAAAAAGCTTACGACAATCCTTTCTTAGGAGTCCTATTTCCTGACTCCACCATGGTGGGCGAGATTTCCGGCCTGGTCTGGTTATAGGACAGGATGCAGACAGCGCATTACATAGGACTTGAGTTAACTTGTCAACAAGTAAGTCAAGGTCAGAATAGTTATTTGGAGGGGAGCTTGACAGGTTACATAGTCTAGAACTCACGGCTTCCCTGAAAAGTGCCCAGTTGGTATTCCTGTGATTCCTATAGGCAGGATGTGGGGGCACAGATTCCAACAGGCTGTAAGTGATATAGCGGTGGTCCGAGAAGGAGTGCTCATTCGAGACTTTCCAATCTCTTACCTTGAGGGAAAGACTTTCGGAGACAAGGGTAATATCGAGAACCTCTTGTCTGTTGCTAGTGATGAAGGTGGGCTCACTGCCCCTATTGCAAACTACGAGATTAGTGCTAACTACATAGTCGAACAATTGCTCACCTCTTTCATTAATATCTGAGCTGCCCCAGATGGTGTGGTGGGCGTTGGCATCACAACCCAGAATGAGCGGTTGCTTCCGGTTCTCCGCTTCCGCGATCACTCCCCTCAGAATGGCCGAAGGGGGAGGCCCTGGATAGTCGTGGGCCAGGTAGGCCGAGGTCACCCAGAATTTACTTGAGCGAGCCTCGATGCATACCGTTGTAGTGTCTTGATCGCTGAAATTGGAGATTAAAAATGGTTTAAGGGACGCCTTTGCGAGAATACAAGATCTGGGTTTACCTGCGTTGCTCACATGCGCGAGTATGTATCCCTTGGCCCTTAGACCTCGCACCAGATCGCTAACGACCCAGGGTTCTTGAATAAGGACCAGCTCTTCTCCGGTGCGGGAGATCCGGAGAAGGAGGGCGGCCGAGGCCGCTTTGGAGTGGTGAAGGTTAATCTGAAGTATCCGCAGCATTGCAGATAGCTTCGATTACCGTGACATTTGCCTCATCCGTGTCGGAATCCATAAATGCATCCGAAACGACGGGACTGTCACGACCACTGCGATGTTCCAGATCCGATAGCTCGAGGCCGTCCAGATCTGGTTCGGATGTCGCATGCGACGTAGTTTGGGAAAGGGATGGCAAAGTAGGATAGCCAGGAGGGAACCGAGGTGGGACGGTCGAAGAAGACGGGGGACAGGAGACGCCCGTCCCAGTGCTCACCGTGTCTGACTCCACCCGAGTGGGGGCCGCTACACTACCGGCCTTATCGACACTGGTGGAGGAAGCGGACTTCTCCCTGTTTGCGTCCTCCTCGTCCTTTTTGTAAACGTTCAACGTGACATTCACAAAGCCGAAGCTAATGATGCCGTTGGTGCGTGCAAGAGGGGCCAGGGACTCCGTGTTGATGACTATTACCGCCGATCTGGAGTCCCCGACTGGTTCCCTTAGCTTCGCCACCTTCCAGTTATGGGTAGGAAGCTCAGGGTTGCAGTACTTAATGATGTTAAGGATAACTTCGGGGTTATCCACCCGTGCAGGGAGCCAGGCTCGAGTCCTTGGCCTGTTGGGGATCTCGTCTCTATTTACAACTTCGAGACGAGAGCCTTTCCAGAGTTCGCCGATCCTGCTCAGGGCCATCTTGTAGATATTGACGGACCTCTGATCGGCGAACGCAACGAGCTTGACGTGGCCTTGATGCCAGCCAGCGTCACAACACTTGGGGGGGGGACCTGGGTGCTCGAGAACTAGAGTCCAGTAGAGCTCCGTGACGGCAGACTCCACCTTCCTCCAGTTCGCCGGGGAGATGCTACCGTCGATGTCATTACGGTCGATGACAGCCAAGACGATGTCACCCTTGAGCATCTCACTATAGGATGTTCCAGCTGGAACGGAACTACCGCCGCTGGCCTTCATCCTTTTGGGGTCCGTTAAGGACTCCTCCGCAGACCTTTGCCTCTTGGACGTGAAGTCACTAGACCTGGGGTCCGCAGGAACTGCACTGGCAACTTCAGTTGCCCAGGCGAGCGACTTCTTTCTTTGGTCCGAGAGCTGATCAGGGTTGATGCCCTTGAAACGCTCCAGGATCCGCGCTGCCGCTCTACGTGCCTTGTAGACAGAGTTGGAGGGGCCAATGCCTCGAGTGGCCTTAACAGCACCTCGAGATGGCAAGCGTGAGTCCTTAGAAGATGCTTTGCTAGTGCCAGGTATGGGCGCCAAAGCACTAGCTGCAAGCATGGCAGAACTCGGGGTTTTAGTCTGAGAGGGCTCCACGCGGCTGCTGCTAGTGCCAGGTACGGGCGCCAAAGCACTAGCTGTCAGCACAGCGAGGGATGGGGTTGAAGAGATAGGCCGCTCTTCACGGCTGCTGATGTTGCTAGTACCAGGTTCGGGCGCCAGAGCACTAGTTGTCAGCGAGGTAGACGATGGGGTTGAAGTAGTAAGGGGCTCCACGCGGCTCTTGACATTGCTAGTCCCAGGTTTGGTCGCCAGAGCACTAGTTGTCAGCACTTCAGGAGCTGAGGTTGAAGTAGCGGGAGAGCCTGTAGAGGATGCACCGCTTGATGCCGAGGCATCGGATTTGGTTTTTTTTTGTTTTTGTTTTTGTTTTTAAAGGATTCATTTGGTCCCACGAGTAGCGGAGAAGGGAAGGTCCGCCTGTGCAGAGATCCGCAGTACACAGGTAAGGCTGGCTAATCCGGAGTGTCGCCAGGTGCTCCGGATACTCCGTTCGCGACTGGGCTATTTTTGAGATGGGCCCCCAGCCAGGCTGATCCTCGGCACGGGTCGTATGACACCTTGATCCGGCCCATCGGAGAGAGAGGAAGTTAAGGGAGGGAGATAAAAGGGGGGGGTTGACTATTGCTTAGCTTCAGGCCTCATCTTCAGCGCAATCCTCCCCGAAGGAAGGTTGCTCAGAAGACTCATCGACCTTACTAAGCCCCCGCACCACGTCAAGGTGAATAGTCTCGCGGGAGTCGATTTTTTGTTATTAAAGCTGAACCTTAATGGGTATCACAAGCATTTTCTTTTTGCTGTATTTAGTAGACATTTTTACTTAAAAAATTAAAAATTTCATTACAGAAAAACAATAATCAGAAACATATAATTTAATAAACAATTATTTGTTATTTAAATTTTGCTGCCTGTCCAGTAAAGTTGTGATTTTTCAACTGAGGCTTAGAAGCAACTTAACAGTGAACGCTTGTTTCGGTGACTTGTTGTTTTGGGGGTTTCTTTCTTTTAAGAAACATGACTTAGCAATGACGCAAGAACAGTAAGAGCTTCCACAATAATATGGCCTTGATCTCTTAGGCGGAGGATCAAATGCTGTTTGCTTTAATACAATGCTTTCCGCAGCCCATGTTTATTTCCAAAAAGTCATATACGCACTTTTCTGCAATAAATTTATTCTATTAATTGATAATGGACCCGAGATATGTCTAAAATATTGGACACTTAAACAGTAGTCTTATTATTTTGTCCATGGCTCCGTTTCTGCCATGAGATGAGTTCAGATGATATTCATGAACTTTAAGAGTATCATAACGCACTCTTACTATTTTGATCACCACTGTATAAATGTGATGCTGAAAGCAATGCAATAGCTTCATTTTTTTTTTTGTAACACGAAAAACCTAAGAACCAAATAAAATGAATTACTTATAAATGTATGCTCATTTGATTAAATCTTTTCCTCTCTTCTGTTTCATTGCAGGACTTTTGATCACTGTAAGGATGGCCAAAAATGGCGATTAGATTTTCAATGTCTCAAGATAATTGTATGAAGAATTCAATAACCCTACAGCCATACAAACAAAAAGAGACCACTAAAATAGACGCTTGCCAACGAGATAACCTTTTTCCAGAAGACTCTGATGAGAATCTATTCAAGAACGGCCAATCAAATTGCGATTGTACAAACATAAGTGTTATGCAATTATTTCATGAAATGAAACAAGAATTTCCAACAATCCCAGATTACATTGTTAGCCAGCACGTCTTAGATAATTGCCACGACCGTGAGAACTGCAAACAGCGATTACAGAGCGAAGTTGACTGCCATCTTTTACCAGTGCAGGCCTATCCGGCGCAACTGATTCGCATTTTAAATAAAAAATCAACGTCCAAAAAGCGTGCACAATCACAAAAAAATAAAACAACACCCCTACAGAAACCTCCCAGCAGCAGCAACAGCAAGGACTGCAGGCCGAACATATTTCAAAATAACTGCGAAGTATTTTTAATTAATGACGCTGTTAGCTCTGCAAAGTTTCCTGCTTCGAATTCATCAGAAGGTGCTTACAGTACACCGCCAGATATAGAAGATATGCGTTCCGGGTTGTGCAATATTCAAATTAAAACATATCTGATCGATCAGAACAAACTCTTGGACGTCTTAGAAAAGGAATCGCCACAATTGCCACCGGCACCCCAACGCCCAACCACTCTTAAACTGAATCAAGAGCCATACTCCAATGATCAATTCAACCATAATCACAACCACAACCAGGTGGACGGTAGAAAATCCAACGGAAAATGGTCATCGCCTGTGAGTTCGCCCAATCAGTCCCAAGGGTCGACAACTACTCCGCCATCAACACTCTCATCGCCTAGGTTCGAAACAAGTTACAGCACCACCGCCTCGATTCAAAGTCCATCGAGCTATTCAGATTCTCGGAAGGCTGAAATTTCTGTAAACGTGTCTCTCTCGCCAAGTTCGTATCGGAATCGATCAGGCCCAGCACAGCGTCATCATGCCTCACTAAACGTTCGTCCTGAGCTACCATTCACTCGGAACATTGAAGCTTCTAGTACCAACCACAAGAGTTACACTTCTGTGAACCTAGTCCTGCGACAGCCAAGTTCAAATCCACAATCCCCAATTGACATCACAGTCGGACCGAATATCACTTATTCAAGTTCATCGTATCATCCAGGACTTGGCTACCAGAATAATTATCACATTACAGTTACTGATGATGGCGGAGTGTTTAGTGCATTTCGTATTCATCCGATACGATACTATAATCCTTCGACCGTTCGGAGCTCGGAAAGATGTACTAATAGAGAACCTACAAATGACTTAAGAACAGAGGCTGTGAATAATTCTACATCAGACAATTCGATTGCCAAGAATTCGCCCACAAATGAGCGAAGTGAAGGTAAGTGTTTATTAAGAGATTTTTGATCCAGTCTTTAGGTCATGTGTTTCAATTCGAAATGCTGTATTTAGGTGAAGTGTCCAGTTCAAGTTATCTTGATTATGTTAAGAAAGCTGCATAAAACAAATCTAACTAAGCCGTCATCAACGTTTCCAGAGTTGTAAAACAATTAAATCTTTAGAAATTGCAATTCTATTCAATTCATCGAAAATGATTTGAAGTTTTTTTGCTAAAAGTGATTGCGATTGAAAAAAATATAAGTCCAAATTTTTTAGAATTTACTACATTTACTTTTAGGACTAACGCATTCAATTAATAACCTCAAAAATTAAGACAAATGATTGCACTGACAAAACAAACAGTTCTAGACATGTATAAGGAGGCCAAAAAGAAATTCGACGAATCAAGACAAGATTCGAAAGCTAACTGTTAAAATGATAGTTGAAAATGCTCTACTTTGCAAGGACCACTAGTCGAAAGATTAAAAAAAAAACAGTCAATTGATTTCAAAAGACTACGTGACTGCTTTTTAATGACTAAAAAAAGAGAAACACCAGTCAATAAAGACTAAAGTCATTTAACTTACAGTTAATTGGCTAGATTAGTGACTTATTAGTCAAAATATAAAAAATGACTAATGACTGCTATTTTGAAGTTAAAGTCGTAAGGCTAAGCAAAAACTTATATTCAATGGATTTAGTAAATTGACTGAGACTTATCTGACTGTATTCGCAAATGACTGTAGTCGTCACAGCTCTGCTGTATGTTAGGGTCAGTAGTAATTTGAAACCAGTTGTTTGTTTGATTTAAAAACAAAGTCACTGACTTCAACTGATATAAAATTGAAACCACTAACTTCAACTTATATAAAGTTAATTAACGGCTGAATTCAAGTCAAATTACGCGAGTTCAATTAGCTTCCAAAAATGCCTTCAATTCTATAATTGCTAAAGATTAAATGCTGCAATCAATGATTTCAAAAAAAGAAGAATGATGACTTTTTTTTTAAGTCCCAGTCTTTTTCTAGTTTTGATTGAAAGAAAAAACTGAAACTGAGTTCAAAACCTAAGAATGCATTCCCAATTGAATAATTCTTTTACAAATCTGCTTTCTGACTAGCAAGTCCGAATAGCGCGTTGCTTACAGCTTGGTAGCAGGCTGTAGTTCGCCAGAATGTTATATATAACGAATACTTAGAGCGCAGAGGTTAGGATGAAGCCACACGTTGTTATCCCGCCACGTGGGATTAGATTGCTCCAAAAGTTTTGGTAATTGTCAGCCATTTTTTATTTGACCTAAAAATAAGTTTTCCTTGCATTTTAATGCTCTGCTTAACCTTCATCTGTTTCCCAGATTGCTCTTTTTGACCCTGAAGCTGACTTTTTTTTCGAACATATTCCTAAAATTAAGTGACTTTGGTTTTTGTCTGCAATTAGCACTTTAATTATTTATCAGGTTCGTCGTATTAAAAATAGTAAAATTACAGGAGGGATAAAGATTAAAAGTAAGATTTATCTGAGATTTGAGGTTAGAAAAATGTCTGCCAGATAAATTTACATAAACAAATTTTTGTTTTTGATAATTTCAGCAAGTACTATTATTATGCGGCAACGTAGTCAAATGGAAAAACTTTCGGAAGTTCTACGGAAAAATAAAAACAAACTTGGTCTCGTCCGAAAAGAAGTAAAATGTGTTATGCAGTCGGTTAATATCGATGAACTATCAGAAAGACTGGACAGCGAAATAGAAAAGTTACGTTGTGATTGCCAGGCCATGTTAAATGAACTTGAAAATTCACGAACATATGGTATGTATAATTTAATAATCACAATAATTTAAGTTCTCACTAAACAATAACTGCCAAACAGGCCAACCTAGTGAAGATAGTATTGAGCATACGAATTCCATTAAGAGTAGACATCAGCAGCCATTCCCCAAACAAAAACCTCATCGTTTTCCACCTCCCTCACCAGCAGCAGCAAATAACTTACGAAAGCATCAACGATCTTTTCCAATTGCCGTAGTAAGCCCACGACAACAGAAAGCGATTACTTATTTTGATAATGATGATGATGACCCCTCTGATTTTGGAGTAGGAGACTAGAGCCCAATTATTTTGTGGCAATGCAACATAAGTACATTCCAGAATCACCCGCTGTTAAAAGTAAATGATTGTGTCCTGTATAAAGATTATTACCTGAGATATAATGTGGATTCTAATATTTATTTTTTATTTTTTACTAACAACTAAAGTTGTGTGTAGAGTTAATTTATAAGTTTCCAAATGTAGCAAATGTAAATGAAAATAATATGAATCCCGGATTTTGTTATATAACTTTTAACGGTTAAGATTTAATATGTATATACATATACATATATTTATTTGTAAATAATTGAATTGATAAAAAAAGAAAGAAAAAAAAACATTCATGTCGTAATGTTCAAGTGTAATGCTATGTAAAAAAATATAACTTAGACGTAAGTTTGGTTTGAATTAAATGAACTTTAAGTATTCAATTGGACGAGAGCTAGTGAAACAAAAAAATATTTATGTATGTATAATAAACTGTTTTCTTAATTTAAATTTTTAATAGAAAAATCTCAAAACCGTAAATAAAACAAATGCTATAAGCTGAGCATACGATTAGCAACTTAGATCGTTCGTGTTCATTTTGTCTGTTTTGAATTTTGAAATTTCGAAATTCAAATAAGAATCTAAAAATCTGTCCTTTATGATTTTGGTGTTGCAAAGTATCTGTTTCAAAATTGACCCAGCTTGGCCAATCCTACAGGAAAGCTCAGTAATGCTCCTTCCATTACATTACATACATAACAGCCCTTCGAGAGCCAGAGCCTAGCTTTTTCGCTCCTTCCATTACTCGTGAAAAAAAAAAAACCGAGATACTTGAACTTCTCCACCTGCTCCTTCACCTCTTCTCCGCTAACCTGTAAAGTACATTGAACAGGCGTTCTGGAAATAGCCATTACCTCAGATATGTCCACATTGACTCTCATCCTAGCATCGGCACCAACGGCCACTAACCTATCTAGCGCACGTTGGATTTCCGTCTGAGAGAATGTGAGGAATGTGAGGAATGTGTGTCCCTGTACCCTCAGCTCTCCCAGTGTAAAACATTCCTCACCTTCGCTGCGTTGCAACATCCAGTCTATATATATGAATATAATGAAATGACAAGACAAGGCAAAAAAGTCCTAAGATCTCTAAAACAACAATTGATTGGTATGCTTTAAAAAACTTTATTGACTTTTCATAAAAAAAAAAAATAAACTTTTCCATTGACTTTAAATGAATCGAAAAACATATGTAAGAAAACTATAATCAAAATATACACAGAAAAAAAATATGTTGATGATGCTGTTTTAAGAACAAAATACACAGCACACATGAGTAAACAAAAATGTCACATAATTACTTCAGAACCCACAAAACAATGAAATTAAAAAACTTAAAATCAAAAATAAAAAAAAGGAAACTAAACAAGCAAACGCGTGCATTTGTGATGGGTTGATCTGTAGACGGTCCTGTAAAGTTTTGAATTGCACAAGCATATTTATGATGAAAAAAATACAAAATTAAATACTCACTATAATAAATCCAAAATTAATTCTCCGGTACGATTGTCCAACTTCAATGGACTTCCGTTT
Source organism: Syritta pipiens (assembly GCA_905187475.1). Lineage (NCBI taxonomy): Eukaryota > Metazoa > Arthropoda > Insecta > Diptera > Syrphidae > Syritta > Syritta pipiens. The sequence goes on from LR994571.1 coordinate 72,525,039, forward strand.
CGTCTGAATAATGGTATGGTAAGCTTTAAGGTTTTGCACATGATTCTGAAATGATCATAAGAGTTTGTTCTGAGTAAAATTAATTAATTAATTTATTTAGGGAGGATTTATTTATACAGGGAGGACGGTATAATCTGAATGAATGTGCTTCAGTTTTGGAAAACCTCCGACGACTTTTTTTTCTTCTGCTCCGTGGTGTTTTATGGCAAAAGAAAGGACTTAGTGTTAGTTTTTGTAACACTCAGAGCTGGATGGGGGCAAAATGAAAGGCAAGAGAGGAAAGAAAAGCAAAAGCAGAAAGGAAAGGAGACCTATCCAAATTCAAATGCATTTTTCCAACAAGATATTTTTACAATTCATGTGTTCCGGACGAGTTGGGGGTTTTCAGACACTCAATTTTTTGACGTGGCCAGCGCGTTCACCGGACGAACGAAAACATGTTCGAATAGTGTCACGTCGTGTTTATTCTAACAGTCGTAAATTTGCTTCAATGGACGATTTGCAGAACACCGTTACAGACAAATGGATTTTAATTAATAAGGAGTTCAAAAAGTGGTTAATTCGATGCCAAGAGGGATTTTTAAGCTTATAACCAAGATTTGTGATTATACTCACAAGGAGAATGCACGACCTCCGGGTCACCGATATCTATAGGATATGAATTTCCCAAAATCAGCTATTGCAACACTCCCCCTTTTTCGAGAAAAACGTCCCCAAAGTTATTAATAACACGAGCAACTCCTTGAGTACTATTGCAGACATCTGCGATAAACTCATTGGAAAAAAAATTAAACTTAAGAATTGCATGGGTACCTAGACACGTGGGCATGGTTGGAAACGAATATGCACATGCAGAAGCCAAACTAACCCCTAGTCACGTTCTGTCTATTCAACAAAAAAAGACCTTAAATATTATCTGAAATCGTTTGTGAACACCAAACATAAAAATGCATGGCAGGAACCTATTCATTGTTCAACCCAACCGAAACGAATTCAATATTCCCCATCAACCTACTGAATTCAAAGATCAAGACATATATTAGGTTGAGAATAGGACACACTAACGCTACGCACAAGCATTTATTCACCCTCCCCTATTTGCATACACTGCGACGAAAGGCTAGAATTTACAGTATCACACGTCCTACAGCGCGCTAAAATAAACTTAATTTCAAAAACAACTTCGGGAAAAGAACTATAATTTCCTACACTAATATAAAACATGTAAATAATATAATTTATAAACTAGGATTAATCATTTGATTTATAAGTATTTAGCTGAAACCCCTGGTAGGTAGAGCTTAATCTCTTTTATCGTTTTTATAATTTATTTATATTTCAATAAAGTTTTATAATGTTAAGCAGGAGTACCTGGGTTCGAATCCGGCTCGGGGAAATAACACCGCAAACATTTTTCACGGCCCCACCTCCAGCGAACGACTGACAATCCTCCTGGAGTACTTCTGTCATGGAAAGCTTTCGCAATTCGCCGTTCGGAACCGGCATTAAACAGTAGGTCCCCTCCACATGTGAGAAAATTATAACGCGCACAACACAGTGGAGGCGCGAAGAAGCTAGGCTCTGGCCCTGTATGGGCTGCTACGCCGACTATTTATTTATTTTTTTTTTTAAAGTTTTATAATAATAATAATAATATTTCACCATTTATATTCACAATTAACGAATGACGAAAAAGCGTGTCGATTGTGCTAGAATGTCGTTCGAAACATTCAACAACGTATTAGAAAAAAAAAAACTGAACCTTTAACTTTCCTTTTCAAGAAAGTGGACTAATTTTATCGAAATTGCTTTAAAAGAGACTGCGAAGCTTACAATAAATTAACAATTTTTGTTTCCCTACTTTGTTTTGATGTTTCTTCAAAAATAAATGCAATTTCTTATAATCGAATGTTTTAAACGACATTTTTGCATATTCGAAATGCTTTTTCGCGCACTATATTGCTTCTCGCATCGCATCGCATTACTGTGCGTGCCTAATGGCTGATTCTCCCAAAATATGTCGATATAAGATGTGTTTATTTATAATGCACAAACCTCGTCCATCTTATTTCTTCCCAGTGTATACTTCTTACGTCAAAGATTTCAGACGACATTTTTTAAAATGCATGACTAAGCTGAGATATTTTTCAAAATTCAAAACAACCTAAACTCTATTCCAGCCGTCTATTAGGACGCAATACAGTTGGGCATCAATAAATTAATATTAATTGCAATTAATTATAATATTTTGATTGCATTTTATTTAATAAACGTTGAAATTCATCCCAAGTTAATTTTAATAATCGCATTTAAAAAAATTTAGTTTTATATATCTTGCGTCTACTTACATAATATCGTACACGGAGACATTCAGTTGAAAGCAGTTTCTTAGGAAAAATCCTCCATTGTCGCATTTCACAACCGCAACATTAGTTAAGCGCTTTCTATTCAAACTGTTCACAATAACGTAGGTCAGCTTCTGTAATGTGGCACTCGTACAAACGGGATCAAAGAAGGCATCCCTTGATATATCGAGAGTTGATAGTTTCCAGAAGGACTTCATAAGCTCATGCGAATCAAAGACGTTGATCAAGAAGAACTCCTTCTCCAAACAACGATAGTTATTCAAACTTGATAACACACTGTCGACTTTCCTGCGAAGAACCACAGGGCGTGGATGAACACTTTGATCGAAATCTGATGTGAATTTATTAGCCATAGCCTTAGGTCGATTACCCACTCGATTAGGTTGGACAAAGCCCGAGCTAACGTCTTCTTCGAGAAGAACTTTACTTATGAGATCAAAGACACGATGAATTTCATTTGCCGGCGCACTGGATTTTCTCCACTTTTCACTGTTTCCGCATGACTGCAGGAAGTCCATGTAGGCAGAGTAAAATTTCTGCCGGAGCGTGTAGACCATCAGAGCGCTGTTGATGTCAGTGGCCAAAAGGATCCACTCGTCCAAGAATAGGGCAGCATACCCACACGTTGCTGAGCTTACATTTTGCTCTAGGGGTTTGGGAAAGAAAAGATTTGCGGGGTCCAGCTCTGTTCTTCCTGCAAAGAGTGCTATGGTCAGTGGACTTACAAGAGTGCAGTTTGATATGCTGTTCACTGTGTCGTTCTTCGATTCTCCGAAATAAACCATCCAATCGGATGGTTGAGTCTGGCGAATGGCACTTACGACTCCATTCTTGGAACTACGAAGTATTGAACTTGGGTGGATGGCCAGCTCACGTGAGTATGACTTCAGACGCTCGTCACCTCGGTCTATCATGCACAGCTTTGGGTAAAGACCACCTGCAAGCGCAGCTTTAATTACTGCCCAGTTATTCGCCTTTGAATTGATGGAATGCATACTGAGCTCTCCCTGGTTATGTATGAGTTGAGAGGACCGTAGAGCTCCCACCAAGTACGTTCGTATTCCGCACACCTTGTCCAGAATTCCGTTGATCACGTACGTGTCTTCGTCGCTTAGGGTTTCACTGAGGGTATTTTCTCTTTTATCGTTCTGCCACACTTGGTAAAGACGCAACAGGATCAAATGATCAGAACACGAGTTGTCAGGCTGCACAAACTTCTTATCCTTTTTATGCAGACCACTGACTGATGAGATAGAACTCTTGCATTTTCTGATCTCTCTGGTGTCGGTGCAGGTCAGAAAACTGACGATTGTCAATACTGGATCAAGGCATTTCAGCAGGATCGATAGTACAAGAGATTTTCCCAGCTCCAGGTCCATTGGAACGTCAATCAGACGGCACCCCAGCCACGTTATATCCTCCATGCAGTCAAAGACTTCTATCTTCTTCAAGAACTCCACACTGTGATAAACATGCACAGTGGAAGGCTTTACAATGGTGTTCTGAAGATACTCGCTCACCAACGAATGAGGAGAAAGCAGTTTCACAGTCAGGGCTATTCTGTTCAGCGACATGTAGGCGAGTTCAGGAAGGCTAAGAGGGTTAAGTTTGTTGAAAAGAGCTTTGGGTATCAAACGAAAGCAGTGGCCAGCAATGTGCCGGCTAGCGATCGCCGCGCGTCTCAGCAGGCTTTCCTTCGACGCCCACTCGATCGTGCATTCCTTACTTTTCGAATCTGGGTGGTATCTCTCCACATAGTTCAAGCTGGAATCTATAATGTAGGTTATGTCGTTCAAGTATGTCAACGACTCGGCTAAATTCGTGGCCAAAATAACTTTCACGAATGCCGACTCGGCTATAATCGGCTGGAGTTGGTCAAATTGCATGTTCGGATGCAGCAGATACACGCTCAACTCCTGAGGTACTCGCCCGAGAAACTGCATTTTAAGAATGCTGTAGCTCAGCTTAAGAAGGTCCTCGTAAGTTGGCAGGAACACAAGGATATGACCAAACTTCCAGCTGGTTGTTATGGTTTGTATTAGCTGCTTGATGAGCTCAAAGTCCACTGGAGGTGGTTTCTGGTCGCGAACGTTAACTTCAAAGAACTTTAGCAAAACCCTTGCGCAGTGGACGTCGTCGTTGGATATGGCATACTCCAGCGCCGAGAACTTATTAATGTCTTGTTGGAATGGATTGGCATTCTCATACGCCAACAAGCGCAATAAATGACCGGATTTGCCGTGCTTCGCTGCGGTTATTATGGCCGAATACCCAAGCTTAGAGTGAGTGTAATTCACAGACACATTCTCATCGTTGACAAAATACAAAAACCTGTTCAGTGCAGTATCATTTCCGGTCTGCTCATACTCTTCCAAAGCTTTATCAATCCATTCCTTGTTCACATTTTTATTGAATGCTACCTTGGGTAGGATGTCGTTAATCTTCTTCGGTTTCATTTGATGTTGAAGCATTTTATTTATTACCTCAATGTAATGAATTTTTACATTGTTCAAATCAGAAGTTAGTCGTAGCTCTTTACCTTCTCCGAAGTACGAGAGTAATTTTGCATTTTGGAAACTATCCGAGAGTAGAATAATCTTAATTTGTGGATAGTGCGGTAAAACTTTCTTCAATTCGTGGAGTAAAATATCCGTGTACGCGTGGTGTAGGTGCACATTCGAGATAACAATGTGGGAAATGTGCCGAAAACTCTCGTTGGTGTTTTGACCCATCAGGACGCGCAAAAAAAAAACGGCTGTTGTGTAGATGAGATTGGTGTTGTCGCACACACGGCTTTGAAGGTAAACCTAACAAGAAGAAAATCAATTTAATTTTCGTAAGCAAATAGAATAAAATGAATGCAAGTGTTTGGGGCTTAATCATATTTAACCTGCAATCGTTGTTTCGTATTCCATTTTCTTAGTAGAATAGAAAACTGACAAGGAGTCCATCAACTAAGAGTTTCTTTTGTTAATTCCCCGCGAAAAATAATCAAAAATAAAAAAATTTAAAATACTTCTTTAAGTTGAAAGATATGTGTATAAAGTATCATACTTCTGTGTATAATTTGTTTGGTTGCAAACCTAGTACAAATGTTAAAAACAATACGAGTTTTAAAAGAGCTCTTCATGTTCTTATTGGAATCCAGAAATCATCAGCACACGATTGCACAGACCAATTAAACGTTATCAAACTTACCTGAAAGCCTACACGTGCTCCAATGCGTTCCTTCATATGTTTAGTCAGCATTGTGCAATGTGTAATCGCCGACAAATTGTCAGCTTCCACACACAAGATCTTGCAGTATTGTCCCTTTGCAGTAGCATCCTCCACAATGAACATTGGCACAGCTGTTGATTTATCCAAACTTACATCACCGTTAACCACAAGAATCCGATTCTTCTTCACGTTCTGCATAATCTCTTCTCTGAACTGATTTATTTTCCAAGTCTCCTGCACTGATTGCTTATTCACAGCATTAGTTTGATATATTGTCTGCCGATGAGGTCCAATAGTAAATCTATTTGGTGGTATGACTGGCTTTTGTCTTGTTGGCCGAAATATTTGAGGTGATATCAACATGTCCTGATTAAATATATCACCATCGATTTTTTTTAAGTGATACAAGATGTCTCTCTGCGATTGGGTTGTAAGTTGGAAGCTAGTTGGTTGCTGGACATTGTGATTACACGATGGTTTGTAGAATTTCAACACTTTGTGGCCACTTATAATGTGAATTTTATTTTTTAAGCCATAGCCAGCAATTATTCGACTAAGTGCATGTTCCAAGCGAAAGAATGGACCAAAACAATTTATGCAGCACGAATTTCTTTGGGTTAAACTTTTCATTTGTTCCGAGATAAACTCCGCGATGAGAGCATCCATTGTACACCGTTTTTATTTTTTAACAAGAACTGATTCGATGCTAACGGACTTGCATTCAAAAATTCAAAGAATGCGAGAGCAAAAGGACGTGTCAAAAACGACGAGACAAAAACTTTTTTTTTTAGTTTTTTCAATGCACACAACTTTCGTGGAAGCAGATAAATTTCATTTGCGAATTTTGGGAATGTGTTCTCAGAAGTCACAGCAGGTTCAAAGTTGTACACGCACACGAAGAAATATTTAGTGGAATCGAGGGAGGAAGCAAGGCGAATTGTTGGCAAGAGATTAGAAAAGTATTGAATAGTATTTAATTAAGAGATGTACAAATTCGACCTAAGAGTATTGGAAAGTGCTAGGCTGAGTCAATGGTCAGCAGTTGGCCTTTAAATGCCGAATTTGGGCGTCTTGGAGCTATTTTTCAGTTGGATATTCGGCCTTTAGATGCCAAAGGTAGACTTCTTAGAGCCAATAGGCAGCTGTTAGTGCATAATCGGTCTTAAGAAACAATTTTGATAATAATCGAGTTCTACAGTTCAAATTTGTGTGATTTGTTCTTCTTTTGGAGCACCTAGCGTGCAACGGAGAAAAGCTTCAAGCCGTACCCGTCCATTTTTTTACGAATTGCTATAAATTGTACTGGTAAGCTTGAGTTGAACAAGTCTGTCTTATCTTATTATTCCTAGCATAAACTACAAAGGTTTCGGCTTGAATTATTTAAGTCGCAAAGACTGTTACTCTAAGTCGAGATACATCCAAGACATTTGTTAAGTGTGCTGTTTATTTAGAATACCTGCCGTGGGCTAGTTACTAAGTTAACATAGTATTAATTTAGATAACTTAAGCAGATTTGTCTAGCAGTTGCGTCAAAAAAGAATTAAAAATAAAAATGCATTAAAAGCGAAACGATAACGACAGTAGGTTTTAAAATTTTAATATATTCCCTGCCCGCATTACATGTTTAGCTATATATAAATAGCATTAGGTTTTGGTTAAAAGCAGAAAAATGATTCCAGTATTATAAACCTCTAGCTTAATCACCGTTCACTTAACCTCGATCACACAAAACTTTTAAGTATGTATAAAAACTTTCGTCAAGAAAATTAAATCAGACAACTACACAAAAAATAAAATACAGTATCTAACTAAAACTACCTACATTTTATCCATCCTCTAAATTAAGTAGGCACGTAATAATCATTTACGTCTCGATCAGTGTAATCTAAATTTAATTTTTTTGAAAAAACCCGAAAAAAAAACACGAATCAGACCCTCAATTATTGCTAACCTCAATCTTAGCGGCTATTCCAATTTCCAGCGTTCACCGTGCCGGCATTGAAGGAACGCGTCCATTCCATGGACGACACAAGTCTACTACTTCCACAAACTTCTTTACTTCGAAATAGTTTGGGATAGATGTCATTTCACTCGTCAGAATATTAAAAGAAAAAAAAAAGAGAAAAAAGAAAATTCCTGGCCGGATCGAATAAAAAAACTTATTTCTAATTGCATTCTGTTGCTTACATAAAAAAAATATCCAATAATGACGAATCGAATAAAATTAATTGCGTTTTTTGTGATTTTATGTGCGAGTTCAGCTAATTTCGAGTTGATTGAACTCAATGAAGACAATTGGAGACTGATGCTTAAAGGCGAATGGATGGTCGAATTGTAAGTATAGATATGGAAATTATAAAAAAAAGAAAGAAAAAAATCTTTGTCCAAAAGAATGCATCAAGTGAATTCCTCGAATGTTTCTACGACTTCGAAATTCTCATAAACACATCCGACACCGTCGTCGATGAAGAGGCGGTGGCGTATTATGTCGTATTAAGAGAGTAAGCGTGTATGTGTTCTTTTTTTTATAGCTTTGCACCATGGTGTCCAGCATGTAGAAGTCTTTCGCCAATTTGGAAGCGTTTTGCAAATGTTGCGGATAATGTTGGATTTAATGTTGCACAAGTTGACGTCACGAAATCACCATCTTTGAGTGGACGTTTCTTAGTCACCGCACTGCCGACAATTTATCAGTATGTGTTTTCTTAATAATGACGGAAAGAGAAGCGGTTCGGTGTGATTTACATTATTTATTTATTTAGTATTAAGGATGGCCAGTTCCGCCAGTATCGGGGATCTCGTGACGGGGACTCGTTTATGTTTTACGTAAAGCAAAAGGACTGGATGAAGGTGGAGCCGATTTCATCGTGGAAAAACCCTGACAGTATTCATATGTCAATATTATCTTACTTTTTCAAATTATCGCATTTATTGAAGGTAAGCATTATTTAAATAATTTCAGTTTTCAGAAAGTGCTATTTACTCAATAATTTGATAAAAATGGAACTTGGTACGCACGTGCCTACATTTGGATATCGTTAGATAATTAATGTGCTAAGTGTAGCTTTTCTTATTGTGACGGGCGTAGAGTTTGTGCATGCATGCTTTGTTAAGGTGGTTATTGGTATAAGGAGGAAGAAGGCCGTCGGGCATTTACCGATGATAAGCATTAACTTATAAGCCGTAAGGTATTGACTTTATAATTCGATTAAAGCATAATAACTTGATGGGAATGCGTATCTTCTTTTGCATTTCCAAATTATTGTTATTGGATGGCGCAAGGCGGTGAAAATTTCCGATCGTAGATAGATAAAGCTGGTCAAACACTTTTTGAGAATCGAACGAAGTTAGTACTTCTATGTAAAATATAAGACTATCCGATTAGGCGTAAGCTATCTCGTTACTAATTCTTCCAGCTCTTAACTAACCTGCATGCACATACAGGCTCACCAGAAAATCACCTGCATCTAACGAAGAATTTTCGAATTTTCTTCCAGGATTTCAACACAAGTCTACAAGAAGAGTATGGCTTGCCAACATGGGGCTCATATGCGCTGCTTGCCACTGCTACAATCTTCGTTGGTGCTGCCTTAGGATTGATACTAGTCTGCATTGTTGACTTCTTGTACCCGGCAAAGAAGGTCCAGAGGCAAAGTTTCTCATTGTCTGATGAAAAGCCGTACAGTGCTGTTGATGATGAAATTATCGACGATGTAGAAGAAGTCGATGATGAGGACGAGGATGAAGAGGAAGAAGCTGAAAGCTCTGAAGAAGCATCCGATGCCAAGAGAAATACAGGTAGTGAGTCCGAAAAGGAAAACAAGCCCGAAAATGCCGAACACGACACCGAATTCGACTTGCCTAAGAAATCCCAAAAGAAAACTAGTCCCGTTCAAGTACGCAAGAGAAACGCTCGAAAAGACAACTAGTAACACCAACTTTTCTGTCTAAGCTCTCAAGATTGCAATTAAAAAAAGAGTCAACTTTCTAATATGGAACATTTATTATAAGCAGTTAATCGCACAAGAAACAAAAAATTATATTCAAAAACAAATACAAGATCATTATACAATTGTGTGATCGGACTCGGAGGACAGGACTTCTTTTAATTCGCTGTCTTGAGATGAGAAGTGGTCCGAGATGGGGATGACTTTTGGCAATTGATCACTTTCCTTATATTAAATTACCAGTGATTGTAAATAATTTTGAGTTGAGTGGTCAGTTGAACATGCATACATATGTCAAAGTGATGTTGCATTCGATTTGATGATATAGCCTTTTTGTTTATTTTTTTTTTACAATTTTATTTTATATATATTTTTTTTGGTTTGTATACACCTTCGCCATATGATCTGTTGCAGTCATGTTATTTAAGATCTCGAACCGATTAATTTCTCACAAAATAATTTATCTAGAAAAAAACAAAAGGAGAAATAGATATCCAGTTACGGTGCGTCATCTTCTTCCTGTCCATCGTCTACCTTCGGGAAAGCTCTACCAAAACTATTTACAATTATATTCAATACCCTAACAATGTTAATAACTATTAATCTCTGTATATAACCTATAAATCATTAAAAAAAAAAATATTGCCTTAACTAGTGTGAGAAACATACTCCATTGGTCATTAATTAATTCTTCATTTTGAGTTGCAATCCTAGAATCATCCTCTCACAATCCCTCGTGTACTGGAGACTTATCAAATAATTAATGATAGCTGATAAACAAGAAACTTACAACAAAAGAAATTATTGGTGCGCGTTTAAATGGAAATTGTGCAACGACAACGTTTTGCCGGATATATAAATTTCTTTTGAATAACTATAACGAATTGTATATTTAAGAGAAATCATACGATATAGAAAAAGAAGTGAGTTTGTTATTTTTTCTGTTTTTCTTTTAAATGCTTTGGTACTCACGAGCAGACAATACCGCTTGTGCATTCTAAATTTAATTTAAGGCCAAGTCAAGTATTAAATGTGAACTTTTTTGGTTAAAAAAAGAAAAAATAACAAAACATTTTCTACCACAGTTTGATTTAATTTAATTTTTTAATTTAAAGTGATAAGCAAATGATTAAAAATAAAAATCAATAAACTTTTTGTACACTGTTAGCAGCTTGTCTTTAAGATAATATTTTTATGTTATAGATACCTTGGACCTAGTGGTGTTCTTAATAAAAAGAAAATTAGAAAATTGGAAACCAATTTTCCATTTTTTAATAATTTGCTGATAACGGCTGAGTTGTTTTTTGTTTCTTAAAATTATTTTTTGCAGGCGCAAGTGAACAGCTATAATTCTCTTAAACAAGTTGCTTAACAATTATGGTAATTACACCAAAGACTCAATTTGAATTGCTTCGACGTTCCATCGTTAAAGAATGGTCCTATTTTCGAAGCTGCTACGGTTTTAATTCAGTTTGTGCCGTTCACAAAATTTTAATACATAGCAACTATGAAGTCGAAATACATGTGAATCGTTAATTCGATTTTCGTCGTGCTTTCATAGTACTTATTAACGACACAAAGTAAAGCTTTGCTGTACTGTATTGATATATTAAAGTAACGACTTTTCCAAAACAAACCGAGTCATAAAATATTTTCTACATTCTCAAAAAAGAAGAATATATTATCCCAAGATATCTGTTTTTAATTTTTTATGATGAAGTTTTACATTCAACTGCAGCAACTGAACGAATCACTTTCCTCAACAGCAACTCAGCTAATTGACGAAAATCAATTTTTACTCCGGTTATTCGAAAATACTCAACAAATTAGAAACTACTCGACCAGTATGGAACGAATTGAAGATGTAACTTGTATTGTTCTGTATGTATTAGGTATAGGAATTGTTAGAGCCTGAGTATTTTAGTTTTGGAATTCACCACAATGTGCCTGATCCAACCCAATTGCGCCTGTGGGTTTTCTTCTGCAACCAGCCATATCAACCTAGTTTTTTATTACTTTTGAGGAATTTTTATTATTTTACTTTTCAAAAATGGAATAGTCATGAGATAAAATCACCATTTTCAACACTTGCACTTCTTCCCTTTTCATCGAAGTCAAAAAGCTGCTGAATCAGATTGGAACATTTGCAATGTATACAGAGAAGGTGTCAAAGTAGGTAAAGTTAAAAATTCTATTTTGAAGTCGACAACACGCCACCCTCTAAATTTGACGAACAGTCTTAAAACACTTTCGAAGGAGAGCATTTTTTTTAGTTTTTTTTAAAAACTCTAAACAATTCATTTCATTTAACTTAATAATATCTTACAGCGTGTTGAACAATTTGACTTTTAAAACGAATAATGTTTGTCTCATTCTTTATATTAGTATGTAGGTCGTTAAACAATTTTGTTCCCTTATAAATAATATCATTTTGTGTTCTTTCTCGCCTATACAATGGTAAGCGAAAATTTCCTACGTTTCTTAAATTATAATAATTGCCTACATATTGCAGATTCCTTTGTAAATAAGTAGGATACAAACCATTTTTTAGTTTAATAATAAAAATTAATAAATTTTATTTCAACATTTGTTCAACATTAATACATTTTAATTCATTAAACATGGTAATCCTATGCGTTCTTATTCCACATTTCAATAAATATCTCATCGCTCAGTTTGGCATCACAATGGGCCTAATCGGGGCTAAAGTGTTTTTTTTTCTGCAGCCGGCTATATCAACCTTCTTACCAATCTGCCTATGCACTAATCTAATATTTAAAAAGCACTTAACAGCTATTAAAGTCGTTAAATCTATCTTCCACCCAAGAGCGCTGTCTGTTCCATTAAATTTGATGGCAGCACTGTGTCCAGGAACCAGCCATGTGTCTAAAACTATGCAACGTTTTCCACCATTCTTTTATTAATCAAACATCTAGGGCAGGAACTTATTTACTTATTTTTTTTATAGTTTATTAAATCGTAAGTCAATTTCAAATTTAATGACATACTAGAATAAAAACTGTGCAAAGAAACCAGACATATGGCTGCTAGAGCCTTCAACTAGTAGGACAGAATCCACTCTATGGCAAGTAATCATTCGGCTTTAAACCTCTTGTCTTTGTTATTGTTGTAATTCTCATAGATGCTTCCTTCTTCCAATGTTGGCGTTGCCTCAATGACGTTGTTTCTCTCACAAATCAGTGATAGACTTGCCTTTCCAAAGCTCGTGCAAATCTTCATCGCAATCCTCGTGCGCATGTATACTGCTGATCTGGAGAAAAAAAGATTCTATAAACGTCAGTGTTTGGAACGCCTGCCGTTTAACTGGTTTCTTTTTAACTGCTTAAAATTAATGAATTTTAATTATTTTCGGTGATTTTGAGCGATTATACAATAAACAGATGTGTCTTTTTTTCATAGAAGCGTTGCGTCTGTGTTCGGACTGGATCTTCAAGTTTCGCGAAATTATGATCGATTTCTTTTCATTATGGTGTTTTCTCAAAAAAAAAAAAAAAAAACAGTTCTATGTATGTCCAAATCTCGATAGACGATTGTAAAAATTAACACCCGAACAGCCATATCACACAAAGCTAAATAGTTCAACAGCAGTGCATAGTTTTGGAATTCGGCGTGCGACTACGTCTTATTTGGGGCAAGAACGTACAGGTTCTGCCAAGGCAAGAATAAGCGATGAGTAAACTTGATGTAAAAAAGAAGCTTTAGAACATGCATTGCACTGTGGTTTTAGAGCAGAATTAGGATAAACTACTTACTAGCAACACATACCTTTTTAAATTGTAATTCGTTCGAAAAAAAAGTCAATAAACCAACAACCCAGACCCTGAAAAACAGATCATTTTACGTCTAAGGAGTTGGGTTTCTCATTTTGTGGTTCATCAATCATTTTTATAAACTGGTCAACGTTGCTCTTTTGATCGATGTCTGAATCCTAAGTATTTTTTATCAGAACTTGTTTTTTTAATTGAATTTGCTTTATTAATTAAAGCTCTTTCTAACGTCATTCTTCAGTCTAATTATATTAATTAAAAAATTAATAATTGTCTAAAAAGCAGAATAGCATAAACATAAAAATAAACAAAAAAACATCTAACGAAGATATCCACCCCTGTTCTGCATTTCACTTCTTGTGAATTCATCCATCAAAAGTGGAGTAAGGTGTTCTGCATTTCGATAATCGTTGTTTTTATGTGAATTTAATTCAGATTAGTTTTGCGTTGTGAATTAAATGCGCCTGACTTGGGATCATATCATATCTAATAGGGCGTCGTAATTCGAATGTGTGTATCATCCAAACAACGTTATACTCCTGAAAATTGACATTTCTCAAAATAAAATGGCATCAATATTTAATATAAACTATTTTTTTTTAATTTTTGTTCAGTTCCAATAACAAAAAAAAAATTAACTTTAAATTTTCACATGGTATACAGCTGATTTTGACTTTTTAACATGAAAACGAATTGGATTTAAAAAAAAAATCGAATTTGTACGGATCACAGAACGGATTACAACTCAGCCACTAACTACGGAAAGATGGTTTTTAAGTTAGGTTTGATTTTTTGAACAATATACCGCTCGTTTTGGTCTAAGAGTAACATTTTTTCTACCCCCACCTATATTTTTGAGTGTCCATTCATTTTTAGAATTGTTAATTATTTTTTTAACAGTTGCATACGATCGCTCTACAATAACTCGTATTTATCACATCGACTTCCCCTAGCAAAATAGCTTAATAATAAGCACTCTTGTTGACAAGTCGATTAAACCTTGCTTGCTTGCTTGCTTACCGTTATTTCACACAAACAAGGTACCTAAGAAGGTAATTTTGGTTATAAACGTTTGAAAGAGTCGATATACTTTGACTATTATGGGTTCTCCACCAAAGTTGTGCTCTTGATTGGCGGATATGTCAATTAAAGAAACTATCGGGGGACAAATGCTAGTGAAAGACAATTGCATACGAAAGTGATGCTTTAAAATGGGAGTCTAGATTTTAGATGAGAGTAATATGTGGCGTCGAAGAGGAAATAAGGATACCCTTGGCCATCTCTGCCAGAGTGGCAACTTTTGTAGAATTATAACCAGGACACTTGGATGACATTCTTTCTTGATTGTAGAGGGCGAATTTGTATCTTTTCCCGTGTTTTTTTTTGATTTAGAAAACATCTCCACAGATTACCCAAACTTCTTGTCATTGATTCGTCACAAGATTGCTTAGTTTTATAAGCAGTGAATACAGACAGAACAAATTAACCAAAAACAAAAACCCCTTTATAGAATGGATAAATTAGTTTTCTAGATTAGGTTTTTAACACAAATGATTCTTAGGACTACAAGTCTTTGATAAATAGTGCATACTCCATCAAATCTCACTAATTACTAAGCCACGGGATGTTCTCTCTAACAGAGGGGATTTCCTAGAAAAAAACGCCAAATGCGACTCGACCCCTGGCGCTTGCGTAGATCCAAAACAACATTAGCGTTGCTATGTTTGCGGTTAGATCTATTCGGAAGAAAATCAGCAACTACTAATTATTGTTCTTAATTAATGAACTTCACACTGTGCTACCCAAGATAGCCGATTTGAGGTTCTAGGTTATATAACCTCAAAAAAAATAAAAACAACCCTTACACACCCATAAATCACCGCAAATACAAGTTATTACAATTAATACAATTTTGTATGCTATAAATAAAAAATTTTATTTGGAAAAAATTCAAGTTTTCACATTTGCCTATTGTCAAACGTCTCGTCGGTGTTTTTATACTTCAAGTTTGTTGCCTCGATGAGATCCCAACGCGTCGTCTATGGGAAACATGAAAACAAATCAGAAAAATAATCCGGTTTTTGCAGCGATGAGTCATCATTGCCATTGAAACACTGTGCTTGGATGTTGATTTCAAATTGATTATTAACTGCTGCCTAATGAATCTGAATCTGGTGGCTAAACCTCTTTCAGCCGCTGATATCCTATATAAGCTCTAGAGATGAGTTAGACCTAGTCTGTTGTTGATCTGAGGTTCATCGTCTATCATAAAGTCTGAAGTTAGAAAAATATTCAAGGTACGTTTACTTAAATTAACGTCAATTAAATCGTGAACTGTGATGTGAGATACACCCTCGGATGGGGGCGTAAGTGGTGCAATTTAGTTTTGTTGATCGTGATTGCAAAATATCGTACAAAATTACTTTCTCAGGAAATATAAAAGAGTGTAATTGTTCATAAAACAAGTTGATCTTAGCCGGTTTTTAAAGAGAAGGCTGCTTGTTAACCTTTTAATAAGCAATTCGTTGTTAGGGACGACTCATTACGCAAGATGGGGATCTATTAAAGATGTCTGAAAAATTCATGCAAATCTGAAGAGAATTATCATAAATTATGTGTTTACAAACAAAAGTCGAAGGCTAATTAAAACCGATTTCTTGCGATTAGCCGGCACCACCCAATTCTTCGCGTTTGACGTGATACGTGACCATGATGTACAATTAAGAGGTTGACGATTTGAAGTCACCATTGCAAAATTTGAAAAATTTTGGTTTTGCCACTTTGCATAAACTGTGTACAAAGTAAAAGCGCTGGTTCGGTTACAAAAGGCAGAAGCATCGAATGATTTATTCCCAATTCTACTTTTCTAACAGGAAAAGAATAATACATTTTTGATATATTCATCCATAACGTTCTTCATTAAATTTGATCACGGTGTTTTATGGAGTAAGTGCCAATAACGTTTGCTGCAACTTAATTTACTCACACACTCAGCGACATTCAATTAAACGCAGTCTATTTTTCTTTGAAATATTCAAAGCAAAATTTGTTAAAATATAATGTTGTTTAAAAACTTATTGAATATAACCCAAAGGCTTGGTTGATGAATGAACTAAACTGATTAAAAAATAAATATATTTATAGCTAGACAAACTACAAAAAAAAATTAATTTGTACCGTAAAATTTAATTAAAGCCAATCAAAGTAAAGTGAAAAGAATGCATATTCCTGTATAATAAATGATGGAAAACAATAAACTAATAATGAGTTCAACTTTCAGAATAGAATCCAAGTTGGGATCGAATGAACTACGGTTCTTTCTTTTCGTTTCTTTTCGTTTGTGTTTAAGTTCGGTGGCCACTTTAAAAGTTGAACTTCTTTGCCGAAAAACCTCTCACGATTGTTCGGCCTCATCTGGACTGCACCATTATCATGTTGGAAAACTAGATTTTAATCAAGTACATGTTCAAAAACGAAAAATTCTGCCAAAGCTTCTTACAGCAGAGTAGTCAAATTTTCTGATATTCGAAAGGCAAGATTTTTTGCATATGGAGGATCGACAATGATGGCTAGAAACAGTCGAGACCATCAAAGATCCACCTCCAACGTTTTGCTCTCTAGTGTCAACGCTAGGACAAGTCGACCTTCTGATGTCTCGAGTATTAAAGAAAAAAGTTTGTAGATTGTGTTGTGCTTTCTTTTTAACGTCTCTTTCAATAAAGACATTTTTACTTCTAATCGAAAGTGTGTATGTACAATGGTAGATCCGGATTCAGACGACACGTTTTCTGTTAAGTGAAATTTGCTAAGTTCTTTTTCGACATTTTTCTTATTAGATTAATTGTGTTCAAGATATTATACGACTATCATTGGGAGATTAAAATTGCCAGGGTGGTTTGGATTAGAGATGTAACGGATATTCTGTTAGTATCTGTATCCGGCCGAATGCCGGATAGATTTTCACCAATCTCGAAACGATATGAATTCTTAATACTCAATTAATTAGACCACAATCACACAATCTTATCACTCCCGCTTCGAAGTATTTAAACTTTTCTCGTCTGTTTTATGTCTATGTCCAATTTTTGAACCCTCGTTTATCGCAAACTATATCGAGTTCAGCAGAAATGTTTTGTCCCATTACTTCAACCATTTTAATAAGTAACTCCAGCAATTTTGAGCCAAATCGGAAAGGGGTGGTTAAGAACCTTGGGCGATCCTGTGTGGAATGACCCAATTACAACTTCAAAAAATGATAGTTTAACACCAAGTTTTCTTTGCATTCTCTTAGGACGACAATGAAGATCCTTTTAGTATTTTCTGCCATTCTGGCAGTCACGACTGCACAGGGACTTTTCGGTGGATTTGCCCCCAACGTGCAAGTGCCAAACATAGGCCTGCCAAATCTAGGAGGTTTGGGACAGTTGCCACGTTTGCCTCAATTGCCCAACCTTCAAAATATTCCTCTTCTCAACAACGTTCGTGATTTCGGAGACTTCGTGGTAAGTACAGAACTGAAAAAACTTTTGAAAGATTTTTTCAAAATTAAGTCACTTTCATTTCCGTAGGCCAAGACTGGAAAGACCTACGCCACAGCAGCCGAGAGTACCCTCCGTGAGGGAATTTTCAATGCCAAACAATCGCTTGTCGACGCCAACAATCAAGCCTTCAACCTGGGTAAGTCTACCTTCAAATTGGGAACCAACATCTTCTCTGATTTGAGCAAGTCTGAATTCCTTTCGGGATTGACTGGCTACAAGAGGAACAGCGCTGGAGAGTAAGTAACTTTGTCTATGTTAAGAGTGTAAAATGTTAACTTAATTTTTTTTTTTTGTTAGTGCTAAGGCTCAAGCCCACAGGACGCCAACGACAACGGTCTCGAACAAGCCAATTCCCGACAGTTTTGATTGGCGTGAACAAGGAGGTGTCACCCCAGTCAAATTCCAAGGTAGGTGTTCTTGCATCCACTCGAGCCACGATTGTTTTCACCTCACTTTGCTTCACCGTAGGTTTCGAGTGCAACGCTTGCTGGTCATTTGCAGTCACCGGCGCTGTGGAAGGTCACAACTTCAGGAAGAATAAACAACTGGTCACGCTGTCTGAGCAGAATCTAATTGACTGCAGTGCAAATTACGGTAACACCGGATGCGGTGGTGGATACCAGGAGTACGGATTTGAGTATGTCATCCAGAACAAGGGTCTGGCTAAGGGTGATAGGTACCCTTACGAAATGAAAGACGGCAAATGCAAGTACAATGCTAACATTAAGGGCGCAGACCTGAAGGCGTTTGGTGTCATCGAACCTGGTAATGAGCAGCAGATGAAGGAAGTGATTGCCACTCTGGGACCGTTGGCTTGCTCAGTGAATGCTGGACCTGACTCGTTCCAGTTGTATAAGGAAGGCATCTATGATGACGAGGAGTGCAACAAGGAGGAGGTTAACCACTCGGTTCTGGTGGTTGGTTATGGATCCGAGAAGGGTGTCGACTACTGGATCGTTAAGAACTCATGGACTGATAAGTGGGGAGAAGGTGGTTACATTCGCCTCCCCCGGAACAGGAAGAGTTTCTGTGGCATTGCTTCCGAGTGCAGTTATCCCATTTTGTAAATCTTAGATTGATAAGTGAAAATTTTGTCTTTTGGTTTTGATAGGTTTTTCATTAAATTGAAGATGTACTTTAAAATGGCCGTTTTATTCAGCTGGATAAGCGGCGGAACTATGTAGAAAAATTGAAGAATACATGGCCAGCAAGGCGCACTCATACCATTCATGATGGTGTGTGAGGTGACTCATTTTTAAGCACAAAAGAAGGCACAGAACAAGTCTTTATTTTGAGGTCTTTATTTTTTAATTTGATGATTTAAAGATTGTCGTCCTTATGTTCTAAGCTCCATTTTTTCAACAAATAAATTTTAATTATAATGGAACCCTTTAGTGGAACATATGCCGAAATGATGATGATGAACGGAGTGATTTCGATGCAATGTTAACCCAGAGAAGCAACCGAATTTTCTGTAGCACCCTCTGTAGACATTTTCTGTTAACTGAGATTTGCTAATTTCTTTTACAATAGTTTTCTTATTAGTCTACTTGTGTTCAAGATATTATACCAATATCATTGGTAAGGCTAAAGCGGTTGAATTGGTCGCAGAGTCTCAAAGAGTCAACAAACAATTTTTCAGCCAACAGTCGTGAATTAGCTGAGAAATGAAATTTTCCCGAACAGTTTGTTTACAGTGGAAAACAAAATATCGATGTACGTATGTATGCAAAATTTCTCTTAGCATTTTTAGGTTGTTGCTCGTTCCTTTTGGTGTTTAAAAGTTCCATCTTCTATAGGTGTTGTAGGTCTGAGGAACTAGTTAGTTCAAAAACTAGTAGGAAAAAATACTCGTTCTGAGCTTGGAACTATTTTGCGGAACTCTAGAGTGGACGAAATTTTTGGTTTTGTTCTGTATATTAAAGACCTAATAGAATTTAGTTTTTGTTTTGTTAAACTAATGAAATTTTAAACATTGTATACCCAGACCGCTTCTAAGTCGTCAATCCGAAAAACTCACTTTAAGTATTGCTTGTGAACTAGACTTATAGATAGTATAAATGTTTTTATTTATTTATTTAAAGCTAGCTGAAAATTTAGAAATTGACAGCTAGAAAAATGTAGCCAGCGCAACAAAGGCCTTCGGCTAGGTAGGTAGATAGGTTGTGTGGTGGGCTGCGCAAGACAGCCAAGTACTTAGGCCAAACGAGGCCCATTGTGATACCACATGGACGGATGCAAAACATTCCACTACTCCAGAAACCAGTTGGAGCTATTGATATAGCTAGCTCGCCGAGATTATTGAGAAAGTAGTGACCAAGATCTCTCTCTGCGGTTCGCGCGAGCGCTGCAGGGCCCTAAAAAGTGGAGCAAGGTTTCTTAATCTTTTTCGCTTCTGCAGAAGTCGTTGGCCGGGAGGCCCAGTCCGGTAGCATGTTTGCCAAAAGTAGAGTGCCCAGTTATGGTACTGATTAGGTTCCTAACTTGAATTCTATTGAGCCTTAGGAGACTAAGATTGGTTGCCGCGATGGCCTTAGTTTTGATATAGAGGAGCGCGGTAGCAAGAGGTGCGCAGAGACCGACCTTATCCAATTAGATGATTTCACTGGTTCCGCGTTTGGTAAGATCATCGGCCAGGCAGTTCCTCGCGATGTCATAGTGTCCCGGCACCAACATAAAGTGAATGTTAAACTGCTTGGCCATCCCGTCAATAGATTTGCGGCAGTTAAGAGCTGTTTTTGAGTTGAAAGTGACAAACTTGAGGGATTTGATCGAAGCTTGACTATCAGTACATATCGTGATAGAAGTGCACGATATCACGTTGTATCTTAGCCACGACAAGGCTTCCTTGATCGCCATTATCTCCGCTTGAAACACGCTGCAATGGTTGGGAAGGCGAAATGAGATCTGGATTCCTAAGTCTTCGGAAAAGACTCCTCCTCCGACTCCGGATACAGTTTTTGATCCGTCAGTGTAGATTCATTTCTTATAGGTATGCCTTCTCTCCAGTCAGATCTGGAGGGCAGGCTGAAGGAGAAGTTTCTCTTGAAAAGAGTTCTGGGGCGAGTGTAATCTAACTCCCTGAAGGTGGGATCGGTAGACTCAAGAATGGTAGAGTGACCCATGCAACTAGAAGGCCACTGTTTGATAATTTATTTAAAGGGGATGAATTAATCGACAGATTAATAAACAAAATGAATAAAACACGAGTGAATAATAGTTCGAACAAAATTTATCTTATAAATATAACATCATACCAAATGATACAACTCACGATTTATGTTGCTTGTTTGAATGTTGAATCGAAAAGAAAGTTGTGGTACAGTGATAAATTACACGAAAGCTCGGCATCATTAGAAGAGATAACAAACATATGAGAGTATAACAGTTGAGCAGGATATAACAATTATGCAAAAGTAATTAGAAAGAAAATAAACATATGAGCGTATAACAAAATACAAGAGCGTAACAATTAAGAAAAGATCGATGATAAGGTAGTTTTTTTTTGGTTTTGATTTTAAGTTACAGCGAACATGGAATTCATATAGTCTTAAACATTCCGCCCCCCCCTGCAACGTAGTTCAGGAGCGCGGTAGCAAAGCCAATTTCGCAATTGGACGTAAAAAAATGCCCTGGCTGGTTTTGACGGTTGCCACACGAACATGTTTATCGGCCCCCGCAGACACCGACTCAATTCTGCCTAGTAGCCACTTAGTTAGGGGAAGGTTTGGTTCCTTAAGAACGACTACATCGCCCGGCTGTATGTCAGGATGGATCTGCTGCCATTTCGGTCGTTCTTGAAGAGTGCTGATATACTCGTTTTGCCATCGACGCCAAAAACCCTGGACCATGTTTTGGAGATGGTTCCAACGCCTTAATCGACCAATAGAAGTGTCCAATAGATTCGGTTCAGGAACTGCAGTATAAGGCTCACCTATAAGAAAATGTGCTGGTGTTAATGGATTCAAGTCATCATCAGACACACGACATAAAGGACGAGAATTTAAAATTGATTCTATTTGTGTCACCACAGTATAGAGTTCCTCGAACGTTAATATAGCAGTTCCCACAACCCTCCTCAAATGAAGCTTCATCGATTTAACTCCAGCCTCCCACAATCCACCGAAGTGTGGGGCAGAGGGTGGAATGAAGTGCCACGTGATGTTGTCCTTGGCTAGGGAAGATGTGATGGTGGCGTTGTGGCCCTCGGACATAACCAGCTTATGCATCTCAGTTAGACAACGACGTGCACCTTGGAAATTTGTTCCATTGTCGCTATAAATGTGAGAGCACAGGCCACGACGAGACACAAACCGACGCAAGGCGGCTAAAAAGGCTTCCGTTGTGAGATCGCTTACGATTTCTAAATGTATCGCCTTGGTAGCCATACATATAAAGAGCGCGATGTAAGCCTTCGAGTACTTCGGTTTGCGCAACTGCGAAAGTTTTATGGGTATTGGACCTGCGAAATCACACCCAACGTTTGAAAATGGACGACTTGGTTGTATCCTATATGCTGGCAAATCTCCCATCAACTGTTGACTGGTCACCTTTTTCTGCATAAAACACGCCTTACATTTGTGCACAATTTGCCGTATTAGGTTTCTACTGCCGAGTATCCAGTATTTTTGGCGAACGATACAAAATGTGTCCGACACGCCCGGATGCAAGTTGTTGACATGAACATCTACTATAATGAGGGAAGAGATATTATTAGTCTTAGGAAGGATTATTGGGTGTTTAATATCGAAAGATGCTATCGCATTTTTTATTCTTCCGCCGACACGAAGAAGTCCGTCATTATCGACAAAGGGAGAGTATTTTAGCAATTTTGATTTCATGGGCAAATGATGAGTTTGAATAAGATACCGAATATCGTCACTGAATGAATTTAATTGCACTGATTTTATGATTGCTCGTCTCGCCGATTGTATTTCATTTAAAGTGAGACTGGAAAAACGACGATCGAATTTTGCCGAACGAGAATTAGATACAAACCGACGACAATACGCGACGATACGTTGCAGGCGATACCACGACGAAACCTTCGTGATTAGATTTTGTAAAGCATCGGTTTCCGCGACGATGACCAATGCTTGCTGCGGTGTCCTTTCTTCGATGGTCGCTTCCGTTACTGAAAGTTTGTTTGAGGGCCAGAATTGTTCAGGAAGCGATAACCATGGCGGTCCTTTCCACCAAAGCTCGTGACTTACCAAACCGGAAGGTAATACTCCTCGAGAAGCACAGTCTGCTGGGTTGTTTTGTGATGCCACATGACGCCAAGAACTCCGGGGAATAATTTCAACTATGGCAGCTGTGCGATTGGCGACAAATGTGGTCCAACGACGAGGTGGCGAGGACAACCAATGCAACACAATCTCCGAATCACACCATGCGTATGTTTTTGAGATCTTGCTTCTTAACGAAACCTTCAGGTTGCTTATCAAGCGACTGAGGAGTAGTGCACCGCAAAGCTCCAGCCGGGGGATGGAAACTGGCTTAAGTGGGGCTACCTTGGTTTTGGCTGCGACAATCGTAGTGGTAAAGCTTCCATCACCCAGTTTGCAGCGAGCGTATACCACCGCAGAATATGCCAGGGATGACGCATCCGAAAACCCATGCATCTCGATCTCCCCGCATGCCGCAAACATATTTCGAGGAACTTGGATATTCTCCAGAAATGGAAGCTCTGTCCTGTACTTGTTCCATCGATCCGCCGTAGATTCAGGTACCGGGTCGTCCCAGCCAAGGTTTAGTTTAGACGACCAGAGTTCTTGAAACAAGAGCTTAAAGAGAATGACAGAAGGAGCTAAAAACCCTAGAGGGTCAAATATCCGTGATACTTCCGACAGCAACGTTCTTCGGGTGGAAGAAAAGGGTGGAAGGGTTTGCGACATACGAAATGAGAATGTATCGGTTGACGGATTCCAGTGCATACCAAGTACCTTTACAAGTGACTGCGAATCGATATCCAAAGCTGTTTGTTCCGACTCGTCGCTCGTTAGAGTTGAAAGGAGGGACCAACAATTGGAGCTCCATTTTCGAAGTTGTAGCTTAGCCATTGATAAAAGGCCAACTAGCTCTGTTTTCAGTGCTAAAAGTTCGTCAATGGAGTTGGCACCAGTCATCACATCATCAACATATACATCGTTGGTCAAAACACGCGCGGCATTTGGAAATTGGTCCTGGTAATCATCGGCTAATTGGTTGAGAACCCTTACGGAAAGAAATGGGGCACAAGCAGTACCATAAGTGACAGTACGCAATCGATAGTGCTGAATGTCGTTAGTGGAATTGTGTCGCCACACAATCCGCTGAAAATCTGTTTGAGTATCCTCGACCCAAATCTGGCGAAACATCTTCACAACATCCGCACTGAAGACGTATCTATGCTCTCGAAAACGTAAACAAACGCCGAGTAAGTCCCGTTGAATTGGGGGTCCAACCAAGAGCACGCTATTTAACGACCGACCTAGAGAATCCTTGCTGGAACCATCGAAGACAACACGTAGTTTTGTTGAAATACTGCTAGGTTTTAACACGGCGTGATGCGGCAGATAGAAATGTTGACCCGGTGCTGTTGTTATTTCGTCTGCTGGGATCCGCTCCATGTGGCCAAGAGCGATGTATTCGTCCATGAAGTCTGAATACAACCGATGCAGTTCAGGATCCCTACGAAATCGTCGTTCCATCGAAAGTAACCGCGAGACAGCTGCTTGCAACGTGTTTTCGAATGAGGGTTGGTGGCTTTTGAAGGGAAGTGAAACGACATATTTACCATCCGAGGCTCGACTAAAGGTTTTCCGAAAATGTTGTTCAGCTGGATCGTCGATGAAATCATTACTCCCCGAGGAATTGATCTCTTCTAACTCCCAAAAACGTTTGAGAAGAACATCAATATCCGTAGCAGAGTGAAACGAAGACAACGGCATACTTCCCGATGACCGATGGTTAAAAACCTGTCCAGAGATGACCCAACCGAAGGATGTTTTTTGGGCAACAGGACAATTTTCAGCCAAACAAATTTGCTCTCCCTTTAAAATAGTCCACAACTTATCTGCACCGAGGAGAACATCAACTGGTGCTGCTTTATTGAAATAGGGGTCAGCTAAATCTAATCCTTTGAGATGTGGCCAGAGATCGATTTCAACTGACTCCGATGGCAAGTTCGAAGTCAACTTGTTCAGGATAAGGGCGTCAACAGATAACGAACTTGAGTCATGACGCGAATATAATTGGAAAGAGACGAGTCCTCTGGTGTATCCAGCCTCCGTGGATGACAGACCGAGTATTGGTATACGAGCATGGGTCCGCGAATAACCAAGTCTTTGGGCAAACGACTCGACGACGAACGTGGATTGAGAACCGGAATCTAGCAGCACGCGACAATCAATAAACTTACCCCGCACATCTTTGACCTTTGCTAGCACAGTTGGAAGAAGAGTTTGAACACGACGATTGTGCTTAAGAGAATGATTATTCACTAAGGGCGGAGTCGAACTAGTAGGGGAGGGAGTGTGTTGCGTTTGGTTTGGAGAGAGTGGCCCCGAATTTGGTTGTGTGGATGGTGGATACAGATTACTCGGATCATTAGGGTGGACCAGCGAATGGTGACGCGATTTACAAACTCGACAACGGAACGATGACCGACATTTGTTCGACGAATGTCCAACCCTAAGGCAATTAAAACATACCGAATTTGTTTTGACAAAGCTTCGACGCGATTCTGTGTCTAACACTAAGAACTTAGGACATTGCGCGAGGAGATGGTTCAATTTACATTTAGGACACATAGCACTAGCTTGTTCAGCAACATGCGATCGTAACGTGACGGTCGGTTTTACACGTGATAGTACCGAGCGATTGACCGACTGACAGGAATCAAGGGCATCACACCGAGTTTGCAGAAAGTCTATAAGCTCGATGATCGTGCAATCGTCACGAGAGCCGACGTGTTCTGCCCAGGATCGATTGGTGTCCTGATCGAGCTTATTCGACAACAGATATATTAGCCACGGATCGCGACCGGTTTTTTCCATGGCATTAAGTCCCCGCACGACTTCATCAGCACCGTCCGCAATTTTTCTTAAAGTTTGAGCGTTCGATGCATTCATTGACGGAAGAGACAAGAAATGTTCTATAAACGATCTCACAATTAAATGCGCGCGATCGTACCGTTTTTCTAATCGCTCCCACGTTTCGATATAATTGGCATCTGATATCGGAATGTGCTTAATGAAATTTGCCGCATCGTCACGGAGAAATGATTTGAGGTAGTGAAATTTCTGGGTTGATGTTAGGTTTTTTTGACTGTCTACCGAACCTAAAAACAGATCACGAAATGTGGGCCAATCTTTATAATTCCCGGAAAATGGCGATATCACTATTGTCGGCAGTTTTACCTCAGAACACGTGTTATTTGCGGAGGTGTTAAGTTTCTCCAAAAACGAGGATTGCTGATCGACAAGACGATCTATTGCCGATAAATCGGGGCTATTTTTCACGGGTAATTGCCGCTCGCGAATAGCCCTAACGATAGCAGAGTTAACACAAAAAAACAAGTCTTCATACTTCGCGAATTCATTTTCCATTTCGATAAGATCTTCGTCTTTCACGTGTTGAAGAAGGTCATTATGGAACTCGGAAAACTGTTCCCACGTTTCATTAAATTTTCTTAATCGTATTTCGAGCATCTCAATACCCGTAGATGCGTCTATTTTTTCCACGAACTCCGCCATACGACTTAAACTACCTTTTGCATTTTCGCGTTTTGCCCTTTTCGATGCACTCATTTTAACTTTGGAACGGTTAGATCACAGATAAGCAATTCACAAGGTCACACACAACAGTCAAAAAAAAATTTCCAAAAAAAGATTACACCGGTTCACTTTTGTTTTTTCTTTTTTAAATATCCGGCTCGAAGGACCAAAAAATGTTTGATAATTTATTTAAAGGGGATGAATTAATCGACAGATTAATAAACAAAATGAATTAAAAACGAGTGAATAATAGTTCGAACAAAATTTATCTTATAAATATAACATCATACCAAATGATACAACTCACGATTTATGTTGCTTGTTTGAATGTTGAATCGAAAAGAAAGTTGTGGTACAGTGATAAATTACACGAAAGCTCGGCATCATTAGAAGAGATAACAAACATATGAGAGTATAACAGTTGAGCAGGATATAACAATTATGCAAAAGTAATTAGAAAGAAAATAAACATATGAGCGTATAACAAAATACAAGAGCGTAACAATTAAGAAAAGATCGATGATAAGGTAGTTTTTTTTTGGTTTTGATTTTAAGTTACAGCGAACATGGAATTCATATAGTCTTAAACAGCCACGATTGCGTGGCTCCAGTTTTTGCTGCTGCACAGGCTGCGACCTGCTTGCCGAAGATGTCTAGGGGTGGCAGGTGAAAGATGATTTCTAGGGCAGCTGTGGGTGTGGTCCTGATTACGCCACTGATACAGATGAAGGTAGATCTCTGCACAAGGCCGAGAAGTGTGAGGTTAACACCCTTCTCCAGTGTATTCGACCATACTACGACTCAGTATAGTAGTAGGGTAGGTCGTACAACGAAGGTATATAGCCAGTAAGCAGTAGGCCTTCGGCTAAGTATAAATGAAAAAAAAATATGAAATCGTAGTAAAAACTTTTATAACTACTACCTACTTTCAGTCATTTTGGCTAAAAATTCACATTTTTTCTCTCAAATATTTTTTCAAGACTGAAGAAATTGTTAAAATTAAACTAATCAAAAAAATTAATGAAAAATTCAAAGAAAAATCTTGCTTTGCCCCAAATACTTCTATTAGAAATGAAAGAGGCAGAAAAGCAATTTAAGCTTCAAAAAAATTATCACACTCAATTCTCACCGCAGCAAAAATGTCATTTTCCCTTTCACGATGTAACCGGCACCTAAGACTAAATCAGCGTCAAGCCATTAGCCATCACACGCTTAATGACCATTAAGAAATCGATGGTGGTGTGCGTCAGTCGTCAATGACTTTCTTCGGATCTTTTCAAAAGTCTGTCGTACTCAGTGAGAGCAAATAAAACTTTAGATTCCTGTTCTGAAAGAAAATCAAAGTTCTTTAATTGTAAGTCCTTGTGATAATACAATCTCCCTTGCAATTCCCTTACAAGTACTATAAGTTTTTAATATAAAAACCGCCACAAAACGCTGGGGGTTTCTTCACCCCATCTCCTTTCTAACTTTTTATTGCAATCGTGTAAAAAGAGAAAATTTGCATTTTATTTTGTATGTGAATTTTTTTTCTTTTTTTTGTGACGTTCGTTATTTGGAGGTTACGTTTAGTTGCTAAATTATCGAAAGAAAAACTTTCAGATAATGGCGGAATCAGATGATGAATACGATCGCAAACGCCGCGATAAATTTCGCGGCGAACGAAGTTCTGGTGACAGCTACCGGTCAGACAGGAGAGATGACCGCCGCCGGGAAGAATGGTCGGATAGGTAAATAAAAGTTGCGATAAAGTTCCTGGATATTTGATTGCTGATATTTACTCTTTAGGAATCCGTTCAGAAGTGGAAGGGCTCGCCCCGATTATCGCGATTACAGAGGGCCCAGGGACAAGTACTCGCCAGGTCGAGAATTACCACCGGCGAAAAGAATGAGGCCCGATTGGGGCGATGATATTCGTCCGAATCCAAGATATGGAGGTAAAAATTGTTATTTTTGCTTGTTACATGTTTAGAATTTCGTGCCAGTTGTCTATGTTAAGTGGGTTTTGGTTTGCTCACTCGCCCTACCATATACGACTGCGCAAGCCTTCCATACGAATATGTGTTATAATAATTGGGCGACGTTACAGTCCGTGGAGTGGCACAGCTTAGCTTTTTCGCGCTTCCACTCTGGTCTTTTAAAATAATCTCGCTCGTCCGTATTTCTTACAAGAAGTGAAGGACGTGTCTCTCCAATAAAATCTTCTGCTTACATCCTTGTAAAAATGAAAGTGAAAAAAAAAATCTGATAGTGTTAGAAAATTGTGAATTTCCAAACTTAACCAAGTTTTTCTACTTCCAGGCTATGATCCATATCTTCTGCACAACTGGGGTCATGACCATTACCCCAACCACAATATGCATCCATACCATCTTCCATCGAACATCCACCCGAGAGAGTTCCCGCCGTCGAACAATGACGTTCAAACCCAGCCAGCTATGCTAACCCTAAAACAATTCCTTGATACCCAAGAAGACGGTATCTCTGATGCCGATGTTGTCCGCAAATACAGCGAGTATAAATTGGACTTCAAGCGACAGCAACTGAATGAGTTCTTCGTCACTCACAAGGATGAAGAATGGTAAGGCCTTTAAGATACACCAAATATTCTCTCTAAAAAAAATACATAATAACAAAGATGCCTAAGTCTCTCTTAACTAGAGTATAAAGATATATAAAACAAAAAAAGTTTTTCCAACAGCTATTTACGAACGGTGTTTATAACAATTTGCTGTTTGTATCAATTTAATTCTTCACTCCGCTGCTGCACCGTGTTAGTTTGCACTTGGCGAGCAATGCCACAGTGTGTTGAATTAATCGCGTTTACATTTTCATTTCGTTTTCGTAAAACTATAATAAAAAAAATACATATTAAACATATAAAAAAAATAATTATTAAATGCTAAATTATAAGAGGTAAGATTTGGGAAGTAATTATTTTAATCTTTTAAATACTTTTTTATTTTTATTTTGTTGTTCAAATAATTTAAATCATGAGTTTGTTAGAGATAAAGAAAGACCAAACGAAACCAGAAGCAAAGCAAGAAAATTATTATAATTTTTTTTTTTTTTAATTTGTTTTGCACCGGTGCGGATCTTAGTCAAAAAAATACTCGTAAAAAAATCCTACCAAAAAAGGAGTTGGAATCTAATTTCTAAAGAACGTGTGATTTTGTTAGGGAAACTCAGACAATGTGGAGGAGAAGATTTTTTGAGAAACGATAAGTAATGCTTTCTGTTTTTTATTCTCCTCTTCGAACAGGTTCAAGAGCAAGTACCATCCAGTGGAATCTGTGAAACGCAAGCTGGAGCAAACCTCTTTCTTAAAGGTAAGTCACAGTTTGTAAAACTTATCGAAGTACACGCCTTGTCGTAACAAAGCCCATGTATTCGGGCAGTTAACATATTTTTGAAATTTGGTGTCAAATAGTTTTCTGTCTTTTAATGTTTCTAAAAATGTTCAGATAGTTTGCTAAAAATAAGGAACTTCTAAATAATACATTTTCAACTTTGTTTTTGACACGGGTATGTCCGGTACTAGTGCCTTTACCCACCATTGACGCTCCTGAGCGATTGGATGGGATTATAGTTTGGGGCGGTTTTCCATCACTGGAAAGACTAGCACGGGTTTTTCCGTTAACGAAAATAAGTAGTTGGGATCATATCGGAGTTGTTCAAGAGTATTTAGTACCATTTTGGTTGGAATGAGATATCGAGAACCTGGTATCCCAAGTGGATAGTGCGTTAGGCTGTATAAATTCGTCTAATAATTGTGTTTTATTGTATGGTTTACGTCAATGGACGTGTCATCTTCGTGAGATACTAGCAACCCGTGTTACCAGCTTGCACGATTCGCAGGATATTATTCTTCTGTTTCCCTGCGCCTACGTACTAAAACACTATTAAACTTGATTTACTGCCTCTTGGGATCTTCTCAGGGTTTCTGCTCTTCTAAGAGCGGCCTGTACCATTACGATGAAAAAGCTGATCTCTATCCACTTGTCGTCCGATCTAGTCATTTGGCTAACTAGATTTTCCGGGTTTGGCATGTTGACCCTCTCTTCTCTGAATCGTACGCAGTGGAATACTGCGTGGTCTGCGTCCTTCTGTTCATCTAGGCATTCCGGACACAGAGGCGAGCTATCGAATTGCAAATAATGACAAAAAGAATTTTTTCCTTTTTTTATCCCAAGCTCGTGCAGAGTGCTTATCGTCTTATCAACGTGTTTCTATTAAACCTGGTAGCCATATTTTAGCCAAAAGGGCTTAATTCGGCAACATTCAAATTAAAATTCAAAACGAAAATCCTTCTAAAAAATGATTAAATTAAACTTGAGTCATTTTACTTTTGGAGTAAACTGTGATTTAAACAAATGGGTCAAATTATATCATTCTACCAAAATTTCCATGTCTGACATCTCAGAGGCAATCCTTTATCGCTGCCGTGCGTTTGTGGAACTCCTTCCCCCTAAATTTAAGAGACCAAAGTAGCATTTCAAAATTTAAAAAAGATTTAAAATCATTTTTTATTGGGCAAATATAAATTCATTTCTCTTCTCACATCACTCTCATTGCAGACACTTTGTATTTTTTGTATAATTCTTTAGTATTTTTCCTTTTCTTTCTTACCATGGTTTAATATCTAGTCTATGATTTTGTATGTTTTTTTTTTTCCTTTCTAAATTTTATATTCGGAATTCATCTTTTGCTAGATACCTTTTTTGTATATTTTGAATTAAAAGATTCTATTTTATTGTGGTTGATAATTTCAAATAAATAAACTTTAGTGCAACATGACGATTTATTTTTAACAGCACAAAGCTGATGTAATAAAAATCAATTCTTTCTTCACTTTATTCCAGAGACGTGCGGATGTTTTCAATGACCTCTTGAAAAACGGAACAGTGGAGCGTGTTACGCTAGACTCATTCCAAAGCGATCAGCTTTTGCGTCTCCTTGATACAGTTGTCATTAAACTAGAAGGCGGCACAGATGCAGATCTGAAAGTTCTCGATGAGCCGAACTCCGACGGGCCCAAGTACTCAGTGAAACCCGTCGATAATTCATCTGATCACAATGATGTGATAATAACCGAAGTGAAAAAAGCGGAACCAGTCTTAACATCGCCAAAAATAACATCACCCCGTTTCGATTTGCACGACGACGAGGAGAATTGGGATGAAGAAGAAACACAAGAGCCAACTGTTAGCGAATCAAAGTTTAAGAACGACAAGGAGAAGAAACGTTCCCGATCGGAGTCGAGTGATTCAACCTCCTCAGCTTCTGGAGATTTCAATGAGGATGCAGATTATCCGAAGCCGGATAGTTCAACAGTTGACAAAGAAGAAGAAGAAGTAAAGCCCAGCGCTTATGAGTCCGGTGAAGAGAATCAGCCTGAGAAATCAGCTTCGTCACCGGTTAAAAGTCCCGAACCAGAGAAAACAGACGAAGCAGCAGCAACTCCGAAGAAAACGATTTACTTTGAAGAGCCCAAGAACGAAGCCGAATCTGATCAGAAGCCGAAGAGCAATGAGGCAGAAGCGGAGAAAATCGAAATCGACGACACTCCTGAGACAATTGATTTGGAGAAAGACAACAAGGTCAGCTCCACCATGGAGGCGTTGCATCGTACAAGTTCGATTTTCCTCAGAAACCTGGCGCCCACCATCACGAAGGCAGAGATTGAGGCAATATGCCAACGATTTGCTGGTTTTTTGAGAGTAGCAATCGCGGATCCCTTAGCTGAACGACGGTGGTTCAGACGCGGATGGGTCACGTTCAAGAGGGATGTTAACATCAAAGAAATTTGCTGGAATCTAAATAACACGAGATTGAGGGACTGCGAAATAGGAGCGATTGTTAACCGAGATTTGAGCCGCAGAGTGAGGCCTGTCAACGGAATAACCGCGCACAAGACCATTGTGCGAAGTGACATCAAATTGTGTGCAAAGATTGCACTGAATTTAGACGAGAAATTTAATTTATGGGTAAGTTTTTATTTTTAATTTGAAGTTGAACGAATATTTCCTTTTTTGCTGTGCGATATCTACAAAGTATAACAACGAAAATAATTTCAGGACGATCAAAAGAAAAAGGAAGACGAAAGCACTAACAACTCCGAGACCTACGGATTCAAGTCGAACAATCCTGTTTTGCAGAACATTACAGACTTCTTAATCGAAGAGGCTTCCGCTGAGGAGGACGAGCTGCTAGGAATATCTGTTGAAAATAAGGACACAACTGAAGGTGAAACAGTAGAAAGAGATCCACAAATCATCTCAGTTCTCGATAAACTAATTCTCTACTTGCGTATTGTACATTCTGTTGATTTCTACAATCACTGTGAATATCCGTACGAAGATGAGATGCCAAATCGATGTGGAATCATCCACACACGTGGCCCAATTCCACAGAACAAAGTGTCGCCAAACGACATTCAGGATTATATTAAGAATTTCGAGAATAAAATGCAGGCTTTCCTCACCAAAGCTCAGCCCGTCGATGAGGAGGAGCTCAAGAACTTGGGCCTCAAGGATGCATCAACAGAAGTTGAGAAATTCATTCAAGCCAACACCCAAGAACTGGCCAAAGACAAGTGGCTATGTCCACTGTCTGGGAAAAAGTTCAAAGGTCCTGAGTTCATTCGCAAGCATATTTTCAACAAGCACGTTGATAAGGTCGATGAGGTTCGCAAGGAAGTCGAGTATTTCAACAATTACTTGAAGGATCCCAAGCGTCCACAGCTGCCAGAACACTCTGGCAATTCAAGGCGCACAAACTCCGAATCAGGCGGACCTATGGGGTAAGTGCAAACAGACTTGGCTAGTTGTCTTCTTTTTTTTTACGAAACTCCGCTTCACTCTAGATACAGACAAGGTGGATATATGGCAGCTTATGCACCCCCATACAACTCATATGGACCACCAATTCTCCTTGGTCCACGCGGCGGACGTGGCTTTGTTGGCGGCAGGCGGTAAGTTTTACTTTCCCTACCTACACACTCTCTCCATTATTTGGGATGGATAAAAAAAAGCAGTACATATGCACTCATTGATAGTTTTGTGTGTACTCTTTGATTTGTTTTTTTTGCTGTTTTTTTCTTTCTTTAAATACAAAATTTGTTTAAAACATTTTCTGAAAATGGCAAAACTACAATTTTACAGAGAATTGCCATTGGAACACCAACGTCGGGT
The DNA here is from genome assembly GCA_905187475.1 of Syritta pipiens. NCBI lineage: Eukaryota > Metazoa > Arthropoda > Insecta > Diptera > Syrphidae > Syritta > Syritta pipiens. Next base: position 72,558,852 of record LR994571.1, read on the forward strand.
TATAGGTTACCACGATCTGGATGCACCAACAAATTTTGACATATTTGACTAAAAAATATGAAACGCAACAGATTATAAAAAAACAGAAAAACATAAAAAACAATCAACCATATGACTAGAAACACTTGTTTATCGAGTCAGCACATTAAATGAAAAATTAAATAAAAAAAGAAGTACTGCTTTCTAGTATTGAACAACAAAGAACGGCATTTGTATATAATTTTATGTGAATGTTCCTTTATTTTGTTCGTCCTTTTCAACCTTTTCAACTTTTTTTTTTAGTTTGCTTTTGTTTTTTTTTTTCTCTTTCTTTGAGCCGATCCCATTGAATTGTGTACACCTTTTCTTTTATTTAATAAAAAAATTAACAAAAACAAAAAGAAAAGTAAAAATAAAAATAAAATAAAAACTATCAAAAAAACAAAGCTCAGCTTATAAAATTTGTTTCTCTTGTATTATGATTGCAGACCTTTCGGCGATTTTCGGCCAATTATTCAATATAGAGACTTGGATGCCCCCCGTGATGCCCTAGATTAGAGTTAAGCTCATGTTGCATTTAAATTGTTGTGAGAGTGAATAAAAAGAAAAAAAAAATACTATCGACTTGTTCGCGATGTAAGAGTCTGAACAATAGAAAATTTTGTTTTATTTTTTGTCTTTTGTTTGTGCGATGTTGTTGTTGCCAATAGTGTTCGTGTGTTCAGCAAAAGGCAGACACGAGGGGCTATTCAGGAAATTATCAAGATGTGGATGACGAGTGATTTGAATGGCACTCTGCAATCAAAACTATAAACTTGTTTCAAATAATGGAAATCAAAGTCGCATTTATTGGACAAGTGGTCTAATTAAATTTCCTTTCAAAAGGAAACATTGAATGTTTATTAGCCCACTTTTCACTTTCCTGCTTGTAAACTTGACTTAGGTGATAATTCTTTTTTTACGAGCGCTACAGTCCGGGGTGGACCTGGGCTTCAGTCAACATACGGTGTGTGCCTTTGTACACCCAGCTGATTGAGGTCTCTACGACTGCGACTGGGTGCATAGAAAGCTTGGTAATTCTTGAGAGGGCTTTATTTTTCAGCTGCCACCTAGGCCCGAAGACATCGATTGGCCAGAGTTATGTTTCGTTTTATCTCTACGGTCGTGCAATTTGCAGAATTCACGTCTAGGTAGACGACTCTTGGTCCGAAGGGTCATTGGAATTTATTCGATAAAGACGGGAATTTAGTTATCCAGTCCGGGTGGTTGTCGGAATAAGTGAAAGCGAATCTGATCGAATCTTATCGCAAGCAAATCATGTGTTGATCAGCAACTGTAGCCATCAAATGTTCACTAAATCGTTGCTCATTGATTGCTTCTCAGCTTCGATTCATGGTTGTGTAAATATAAATATAAATATAAAATTAAAGCCCAAATCGCAACGGTGCGTTCGATAATTCGCGGATAAACTGATTCAGGGAAAGCTAACGCGCGAGTTCCTTTACGATTTGAAAAATTCGATCGTCGATAAAACGCGTACCAACGCCTAGCAAAGTCCGGCCGACAGAACCCGCCGTTGCGATTTGGGCTTAAGAAAAAAAGTCTACATCGAACTCGCTTTGCCCAAACCAAACAAGACACAAATCGAATTAACGATTCTCTCCGATTCTATAATTTCCATGTATTTCGAGGCATAGCTCGAGTTTATTTCGAAAATGTTTAGGAAGCTTACCTTGACATGCGTCAATTCTTCTTCGAATTACAACAGTAAGTGCGTTTGCAGACCGTGCAAATTTGAAATTTGATATTCGGAAAACTATTCTTTTTTCAGTTTAGGTGTAAGTTTGTTTTTCGGTTTCTTGCATCGACTTAAGTCAATTTCGACTTACGAAACGTTTTCCCGTAACGACGTAAATCCAAGTATTCCTGCATTATAATTGTGAACGATGTAAACTAAAAAAAACGGACGCAGCATAAAAAATTAGATCATTTTTAAGTGACGCAACTTCGAAACGACGTGAGGCTTTGGTATATAATACTTAAGTATTGTAGAACTTCTGGAGGGAGGGCAAGTAAAAGACTTGGTTTGGTTGAATGCTATTTATTGACTGTTTAAGGCAAATAAGACTACAGTATGTTGTCTCTGAAGAGGTGGGGTATACGGTCATGTTCTGTGTCAATGTGCTCAAATTTCGGGAGACTTTCTGCAACTTTTTCTGATGGCCTGTTGATCTGGACAGTTTGTGGATATTTTTTGTCAATGATGGAACTCGGCTTAGGTACTCCGCAAGGCAATTAGGAAAGGCCCCCCAAACCAATGATGTTGAAAAGGGTACTTATCCAATGATGATTTAAGATGGTTTCCTTATGGGAAAGGAGTGTCATGGTCATGTTTCGGTATGGATTTTGCAGCTAATTTCAATTGCCTGCTGAGTCGATCGACTTTTCTAAAGTTGTGGAACTGCTAGGTGACTTGAATTGGAAAAAGACTTCGCTACTATTTATCTTGTTTGACCTTAAATTTGGCATATGAATAGAAACTAAGTAATAATTTTAGGAATAACACCATCAAACGGGAAGAAGAGGCAAACAGTTGCAAATGTAAGACTAAGTAACAACTGCGAAACTTTTTTTGTAATCTGAAAATTGTTCAAAAACACTCCGATATTCAAAAAGCCATTTCTTATATTGCAAATAGTATTTTTTTTTTTTGTTTCTTTTAAAGCAGTTTCAATCAACTTTACGAGTAAGTAATAAGTGGTTCTCATTATAAAGATAAAATCATATGTAAATCAATTCTAAAAAATCTTACATTTTCTTCCTGTGGAAATATTTTTTTTGTTATAAACATATACATACATATATACAATTACTCACTATCTGGAGAGCTACAAAACCTTCATGTTTTTTTTCTTTTTTGTTGTTTTACTTTCATTTAATGAAACTTAATAACTAATATTATTTTTCGTGAAAAAAATTGTTTATAAAATTTAAAAAAAAAAATAAAAAAAAATATACATAAATAAAATTACAACTAACTAACAAACACTCGTCATAAATTTCATGTCTAGAAATTCTTTCTTTCTTGTCTTAAATATTTTTTTGTGTATTTACGTGTGTGTGTGTGTGATTGCAATTATTCATTTATTTTGAAGATCTCTCTAATTTTGTTATAAGAAATTTTCTTTTTTTTTGTTTCTAAACTGATCCCGGACTGATCACCGTAGATTTATCCAATAAATTATTATGATTTAAAACATGTCCCTGTTGTATGCTGATAGATGAGTGAACAGTGGATTCTTGTATGACTCTCCCGTTATCGGCGTTATCCTGTAGTAGTCGTTCTTGTATTGCTTGTTGTTGATCTTGTAGTGCTTGTTCTTGAAAAGCGGTCTCTTGAAGTATACGTTCCTGATTGGCTCTGTCTTGAATTGCACGCTGTTGCTCTTGAACTGCTCTTTCGTGTATGACTCTAGCATCTTGAATTAGACGTTCGCTTAAGTTTAACGTGCGAACTTCATTGATATCTGTGAAGAGAGGTTGCCGAGATGAGTTTTATGCGGCTGGGTTGAATTGCAGTTTAATACTTATTTGACCGCGATTATTTTCCTGGTGAGTTAATGTTATTGTTTGAGTGTTACCAGTTGGGGAGAGCTGTGAATCAACTGGTGATCTGTTGATAACTAAATTCGGAACATATCTGAGAAGAAAAATTTAGTATGGTTTTATTGTATTGGTAATGGGAAGAAATAATAAGCATAAGAACTTGTCATGTGTAAATTTGACCATACAAAAAAAATAGAACCTTAAGTTCTAACATGCCAAGCAGTGTTTTGTTAGCTTCTTCGTTTCTAAGAACTAATCTCTTTTCTTTTTTTTTAATATTGACCACAATCCAATCAATGGACAGACGTACAACATAGGGGAGATACAAAAAAAAATATTGACCGCGGTCCCTTTACACATGTGACATATGTGAAGGGCCTAGGAGAACCAATCTGATGATAATGGTAAATCAAAACCAAGTTGCTTCAAGACTATGGACGAGAAAAATTGTATGCGAAAAAAAAAAATTATGAAATCTTCAGAGCAAGTCAATAATGTAAACTCCAAAATGCACAGCTTTCATACACTTTATCATTTTGATTAGCGCGATTATCATTTCGTGATGCACCCAGCACCTAGCAGCAACGGAAGGTAAACATTTTTTCTCCGATTACAAAAACCAACGTTTTTTTTCAGACAACTAAGGGCGATTTTGTTCATTATTATTTGTCTTGTCGGAAAATTGAGAATTGATCAACTTCACAGTTGTTGTAATTCTTATTTTAAAATAAAAATCCAATCTATAATTAAGTAAGAGATTATACTCAAGTTGCAAAAAGGTATTCTTCAGAAAACAGCGCTTCTATATTTTGACCGCAATTGTACGTAGTTTATTTTTAACTTTGTAACTTTAACTTGACAGACTCCAAACAAAATGACTTCCTGAATTGGTCGAAAAATCTAAAGACATTCCACAAAAAGCAATAAAATGTACTAAGTGTTCCACCAAAGTACAATGTAAAAAGTTTAAATTGGAAAAAAAAACTTTGAATAAACATTTTTAATTTCAGTATAGTAAATATTGAAAGCCGTAACTAATTAAAATTATAGTTTTGCCTTACTATTGCTCTTAAATGAGACATTTTCTTCGATGCTATCTCTTTTTTGCTCCAATTCATTATTTTTACATATTTACACATACTGATAGGGCTCATTAACAAAATCGGTTAGATTTCTTTTTTACATTTGAACGTTTTAAACCAGAGTTTCGAAAAATAATTCGGTGCATTTGCTATAAAAATGTTGCGAAAATTTCTGTCTACGTTTTAGAGCTTTTAGATTTGTTCACGTTTTAGAACAGTCAATGTTAAAAATTATAATGTTCACGTTTTAAGGTAGTTCACACTTTGGGATTCACATTTTCCAGTGTTCACTGTATTTATTTTTACTTTTAATATTTGGAATAACTGGATTTAGGTAGATATGTACATACATTTAAGTAGATATGTACACACATATGTATGTCATTACGATAATGAAAAAGACAAAAAGTAAAGGAAAATTCGGCTTTTATCACGTAACTTCTACTAGTTTAGAAAATCTGTAGTGACTCTCAAGTTCAAAATAGATATTTTTTAGATTTATTTATTGTGGCAAAGAGTTACAATTTTTGTTTGTGTCTTGTATGTATACAGAGATTCGGTCATATTACCTACCTACTTAGATGTTAATATAATTTCTTAAATAATATATCACAGATTAATTTTGAAGGAAAAGCCACTCTCTAGTTCAAAATTAAAAGTTGAAATGGCAACATTTGAGTGAATGAAAACTGAACAAGAAGTTGAAGAGAAAAATACTAAAGTTGTGTTGAACTTTTAGTGAACAAAATCGCCCTGAGTATACTCAGAGAAAATTTTTCGCATTTTTCTATCCTTCGCGCATTTCTATCCAACGAAGCAGAAATTCAAGTAGAATTTTAGTAGTTAGTGTTTTATTTCAGTGTTAATGTAAGTATTTGATGTCTATTGTGTGTTTGTATTCGAGTGTTTAAAACTAGTCAAAAAAATGTGTTAAAAGGAAATGTTATTTATGCCATTTTCTGACCCAAGAAATATCACACTTTTTAGATAAATGAAAATAAAAAAGATGATCCAGCAATTTAAGCAATAAATTAAAATAGTGCATAGTGAATATAGATCATTAGTTTATTTCTATTAAGCTTTAGTTTGCCACAGTCCTGTTGGTACAATTAAAGTACAAAATCAAAAATATTTTGATATTTTTTTTTAACAAATAAATGCAATTATACACACTTTTTTCTTTTGTATTAAACATTTAAGTGCATTCTGTCGCACGCAAGCAGACAATTTAAATTTAAATTTAATTACCGTAAATCACAAACTTGAGGGCTGTTAGATTCGAAAACATCTACACGATCCGGAGTGCTTGCATTGCCAATATCTTCTCCAGTTGCAACACTATTAATGGTTGCTATACTATTTGCTGTTGTTCGTTCCTGCCGATGTACTCGATTGTGATGTCTATGATGAGTAAAGCAAGTAAAAAATATTATCTTTCATTGATTTTGGGAAAAATTAAGATAGGTCTTTTACCTTATAAGATAACTATCACGAATAAATGCTCGCCCACATACATTGCATTCGAAATTCTGGCCCGCTGAATGTGTACGAATATGCACTGCAAATTGTGATTTACTAGTAAAAGTCATCGAACAACGATCACAACTAAGAGGTTTTTCGGACACGTGGGACCACCTAAAAATAAAAAAAATTATATTTTTATAAAACTTTGCGCAATCATAAAACTACTTCAAGATAACTTAAGATTTATGATTGCAACAATCATAAAACTACTTCAAGATAACTTTGAATTTCAAACGTGACGCGAGTACTTAGAAGTGTTTTCATGTTCTGCAATCAACTTACCGATGTGCGGTTACATAGCTTTTAACGGCAAACGTCTTGTTGCAAATATCACATGCATACGGTCGCTCACCTACAGAAGAAACGAAAAATTACATACGTTTTCTTATCAGTTTCAAATCACTTGAACGTTTCATTTATAGTAAAATCAGATAAGTTACATGCAATCTTTCCACAACGAGAGCCAAATATAATATATACCACAACGAACGAATAGAAAAATTCACATGTTCAGATATTAAAAGATTTAAAGGTTGCTATTGGTTTCGAGTTAGATGAAATCAGATGCAATTAATTCCATTGCTGATTTCATTGCGAAACATGAAACCACAGGCAGCGATTGCTGCTGTGACCACAAGGAATAATTTAAACAATTTCCAAAGCCTCATCTCTAGCCAGCAAACCGCAATTTCCCTGGAGTACTTGCATTGAAAAGCTTTCGCCATTACGAACAGGCAATTAACAACACAGTGGGCGCCGTGGCTTAATCGTTCGGGTTCGAATACAGCTTGGGGAAAAAACACCACAAACATTTTTCACGGCCCCACCTCCAGCGAACGACTGACAATCCTCCTGGAGTACTTCTGTCACGGAAAGCTTTCGCAATTCGCAGGTCGGAACCGGCAATAAACTGTAGGTCCCAAATGTGAGTCAAATTATAACGCGTACAACACAGTGGAGCCGCGAAAAGCTAGGCTCTGGCCCTTCGTGTGCTGTTACGCCACTAATGATGATGATGAATTAACAACACAGTGGTTGCGGGAAAGAGCTAGGCTCTGACTCTCCACTGGTTGATCCACTACTTAATTAATATTATTAGAAAAATTGATGATGTTTGAAGACCTTTCAAACTTAAACCGCATTCAGAGAGAGCTTTTTATTCACTGTACTTAATAATACGAACATCGATTACAAAGAGTAAACATCAATAAGTAAGTTTCAAGAAAAAACATTGAACCAGAAAAAGTGTTCATATACAAAAATTCAAATTACAAAAAATAAAGAATATTGTTTAAGAGAGCTATTATGTTAAATTGCAATAAAAAAAAACATCGATCAGAGCTCAACGACAACATAAATATTTCTTTTCAACACTTTCCTTAAAAATTATTTTCGAAGAACAAAATATTTCCCTTTTTCTGTAAGAGCAGTTTGCCAAAATTAACTCATGTTGAGTGGACACGGAACATTTACTTATTATTCCAACTCTTACCCAGCATAACCACTGTCAACACCACGCATATGCCTGTTCGCGGACCCAAAAGCGGAACAGTAATTTAAAAAACAGTCAAACAGCTATTGCATCTAAAAAACAGAAAGAAATGTTGAAGAAATCTATTAAGAACGATAACAAACGATACTCAAGTTTTGTGCTTTTTTTTTTCTTAGTACAAAATTCAACTTATCTTTAGATAATACGATTTTCGCTTTTGGGTCCGCAAGGAGATGCATTGCGACGCAGAGTAGTACCTTAAGTCTGTCCACAGAGCACCATAAATAGCGAATAAATAGAAAGCTACAGCAGCCAAAAAGTTCGGCGTGATATTTTGGTCCTGTTTGTGTTGATGGCTTATGGAGAAGAAAATGCAACTACGAGTCGTTCGGAGTGTATATGAACGCATGAAATGAAATAAGCGTCTACGGATCCAATGGTTAAGTCAAGAAATATGGGCAACACTGCTCCGGCCTGAAGTCTTTGAACCCAAACGCCTGGGACAACGAGGCAGAGGGCGTCCGCGTTTTAAATGGCGCACAAGACAAGAGGGACCTGCACGAACTTGGTGTGCAAAATTGGAAACGTCTGGCAAAAGATCCTGCCGTAATTGAGGCACAGGTCAAGTCTAGACTGTCATTATTAGTACCGTAACAGCCCATGAATGGCCATAGCCTAGCTGGATGTCTGGACTTTAGGGCCATTAAAAGAAGAAGAATAGCAGTCAATTCAAGCCGACAATGCTTGTGTGACAAGAAGTTTTATTTTAAGTAATGGTACGCGCCTTTTCGAACTCGGCAACTATAACATGTACTCCCTAAGTCTTGCTCCATTTTAATCACATATCTAACTTGATTAAACACCTAATATAGCAAAACAGAAAATTGTTAGTTTTTGATTTTACCAACTAACCTGTATGAATTCGTTTATGAATATTTAATGTTGATCGTTGTGAGAATCGTTTAGAGCAGATTTCACATTCAAAAGGTCTTTCTCCAGTATGTGTACGCTGATGAATATCAAGATAAGGCTTCCGAACGAACGCTGCCGGACAAAGTGTACACTGAAATGGCCGTATACCTACTAAAAAAATAAAGATATTAAAAGAAAAAAATTAAAATTTATTAATCGTTAATTTTGATCTCAATTCTTACCATTATGAACAGTTTTGTGGATATTTAATGATGACTTCTGAGTAAAGCGTTTTAGGCACACATCACATTCGAATGGACGTTCACCGGTGTGGGTCCTCATATGTATATCAAGGTAAGGTTTACGTGCAAATGTCGCTGGGCATTGTTCGCATTGGAAGGGGCGATCTTGGACTTAAGGGTGAAAAAAAAAGAAAACAATAAAAAGGTGGAGTTATTTTTATGTTAGTCATTAAAACTTGGGTAAATTAATTATGAAACTCATGAAAATAATTTAATGATACGCTGACGAAGGATTCTAGATTTATTATTTTTAAACACAAAAGTTATTCACATTAACATATAACATTTTCTCTTGTTTAATTTAAATTACTCTTTGAAGTCTCATATAATATATGCCTGTGTGCGAAGATAGTAAACAGGGAAAGCAAAATTTGACTATAGGAAACCTGCCTACGACAGTGCAGTTCAGATATAATCGGAAAATGAGTGATTCTTTTTTAAAACCACGCAACCTGTTTTGTGCATTGTAAAAACTAGTTCGCAGAATTGATATCAGTAGGAACGAGGTTCAATTTATCAGTTATCAATTATCAGTTAGTTCAGACTGGTTCACTTGAGCGGTGATCTTCTAGTGCAATGAATTTTTAACTAACATTTCTATAGCATGTAAAAGTTTATTTAAACTACAAAATTTTTGGGTTTCAGGGACTCAATCTTGAAGACTAGAACTTCAGAAAAGCAAAATAAAGACTAATTTGAACAGATTCTCTTTTGACAAATACTTTCCTTAAGAACTTTCTAAAACATTGTTGTTAAAGAAAGCAAAGAGTGTTGGGTCTCTCTGTTATTTTTTAACCAATTAAATTAATAAATAAGCCACTCAGTGCATAGATTGATTAACTCCACTTTTTGAAAAGTTTTACATTTAAGTCTAAGCACTTGGTAAACTTCTTCTGTTTACAATAGCCTGCCTAGTATTATTATTATTACAAATTGAGGAAAGATTACAAACTTTATGTCAAACAAATTGAGAAAGAGCCCTACCCGCAAAATTTGTCCGCTCAATAAACTCTTTCCTTAATAATAAAGATTGACACCATTGAACGACAACTATTTGAAACAAAACGTAGTGTATTTCTGAAGCGAATGAAAATTGTTTCGTTTTTCTTAAAATTTTGTTTTATGGAAGTAATCGACGAGTGCTCTGTACTCATGTACATAAACCAATAAACTAACCAATCTTATACTTAACTCTTCCTTAGCAAACACTTTGAAACTGATTCTCTGGGCATGATATACACATAAAACAAATCCAAACCTACTAGAGAACAATTACGAAACAAAAAAATATGTTTAACAAATATTTTGCTACCAGAACTTGACTTCAAAGTCAGTGGCAGACTTATCAAAGGTTAAAATCTACTGCAAATTAATAACTTAAGGTTTATCGTTATGTTAATAAACAGACTACAAACGAATTCAGTTCTAAACTCGAATGTTACCGTTACGTTAAAGAACAAACTATATACGAATTGATTTCTAAACTCGAATGTTAATATTCAACAGTTGGCTAAAACAGTCAGAGTTAGATACAAATCTAATTACTTTAAAAAACAAATATGTTAAATTCATAGCAACTGGATGAGAAAACTACATTCATTTTATAAAGTTAAATGCATTTTTAATAATAAGATACATTTATTTAAGTAACAAAAAAAAAAGAAATGAAAAACTGAGAAAATAAGACTGAGAGAAACTAACCCGAATGTGTCCGCCTATGGATATTTAAAGTGGATTTTTGTGTAAAACGTTTCAAACAGATATCACATTGAAATGGTTTTTCGCCAGTGTGTGTTCTCATGTGGATATCTAAATAGGGTTTCCGACAAAATGATGAACTGCACTGACTGCACTGGAACGGTTTATGAATGCTCCAATAACCTAGAATAAACAGTTGTAGGTTAATATATAACAAAAAAAAGCAATGATGCAAAACAAAAGTTAATATTAACCAATACAAGTATATTGGCTAAGCAATATCAACTTCTTTTTTCTATATTTTTTTTTCTTTTTTTTAATGAGCCGAAAAAGTGAGTGTATTTTAAGAATATGCTAATTTCAATGTTTCCTGTTTGAGATTTAACAATGGTAAGGCATTTTTAACGAGGGCAAGGAATTAAATAAAACTTTGATTTTAATTAGAAGCGATAATAAAGAAGCTATGGGGTGAATTCCTAATTCGAAACGCTATAAAATGCAAAGCATTTTGCCTGCTATTACCTGCTACTTGTTTTAATACCCAAAATTAATCTAAAAAAATTGAAACGGAATAGAGTCCTACACTGCGGTTGTGAACTGTATATTTGTTTGTTGGCTGAGACAATGTTCTGCAAATAAAATCATTTCGCCTGCATTTAAGGATAATTTAATTTGAACCTTTGCGAAACACATTTCACGTTGATATTTATTAAACTCTGTTGCTTTTTGCTTTCTGTCCCCATATGTCGTAGAGCTATTTTTTTTTTCGTTATACTAAAACACAAGAGAACCTGGAAAGAAAAATTTCACTATAAGTTCTTTTTCACCACTACTACTAATAATCTGAAACACGTCATAGAGAAAAAGTATATAAAAATATACTTTATAAGTTAATTAAGCATTTTATGCCCTGTGGTTTTCTTGTACAACATAAATTTCTGGCGCAATTGCAGTAAAAGTGTTTTAAGTTCTTTCTGAACCCAATGACAGCCCATTCGATTCTGCATCGGATGTCTTTGGCAGAATCACCGACATCTTTTAGATTGTTTTTGGTGAAGTGAAAAAAATATTCTGCCTGTGGCTGCAATTAGGTGTGGTCATGAAGGGCTTAAGTGGGCGCCGTTGGCTCGATCGTTTAGTGCGTCGGACTGTTGAGAGAGAGTGCCCGGGTTCGAATCCAGCTCGTGGAAAATAAAACACTACAAACATTTTTACAGCTCAACCTCCAGCGAACGACTGACAATCCGCCTGGAGTTCTTCTGTCATGAAAAGCTTTCGTAATGCGCCGTTCGCATTAAACAGTAGGTCCCCTCCACATGTATGAAAAGTATAGCGCGCACAACACAATAAAGGCGCAAAAAGCTAGGCTCTGGGTCTCAACGTGCTGTTACGCCACCCATGTAATGTATGAAATACTTAAGTAGGTTTTTTGATTCTCCAAATAAAGGAAGCATGGAGATTGTTTGGCTCAACAATTTTACAAGACTTTAAATTAATTATGTAGACAAACCAAAATATTTGAATCGTTTTTAGATTTTCTGCGATATATCACTCTAATTTATAGCTCACACATTTGACGGTTTCAATTTAAAAAGCGAAAAAAATTTAAACTAATTGAATAAATGACAAAAAAAAGATTTAATTAAATGCGTTCACGGATTTTGTCTAACTAGGTGGGATGCTTTCGGACCAACTTCGACTTTTACATCTGATTCGCTGATTGTTTTAAATCTGACTAGGTCCAGATTTGTACAATCGATTGTAAAGATGTTCCAGTGTCTGCAAATTTCAGTACTAGCATATTTCAAAGTCTTATTCAATAGCACTACATAGGTGCCTTTTGCCAGTCCCATTCCAAGTAAGAACACTACAAAGGAAAAAACTTGAGCCCACATAAAAGGATATCGGAATTTATCGTTTTCGCCGTGCTTCATGATTACAGAAACAAAAATTCTCTGTAGAAAAAGTGAGTACCAAAAAAACTCAGCAACAAACGGCTAAACTCGAAATCGTATAAAAAGAATGTCAACTGATCGGTTAAGTAATGTGGGAATGAATGTCCTGAAGTCTACATAGGTCAAAACAAACAGAATTAGTCCATCAAATTATGGGACTTAACTGCGATTAAGAAAGCTAAGAACTAGGGTTAGATGGCTCGGATGGCTAGATGAGATCGACAATTGCTTAAAACACAAACATGGCATTTGATTCCATTTGATTCCACAATTTCTAAAAGTCTGGACACCAAGCAACACTAAGTTATTCTTTGTGGCGATTTTCTTGTCTTTGTCATTTATCGTCATCGTTGAGCTTATGAACTGTGGTAATTTACCGGCTCTAAAAGACAGAAGACAGTCTGTTGTGGAAACCTGTGACATTTTTTTTCTCTGCACTACATCCACCGAACGACTGACAATCAACCTGGTACTTCTGTCATGAAAACCTTTCGCGATTCGCCGTTCGGAAGAAAAGTAGGTCCCTTCCACGTGTGTCCAAAAATCATACCGTGCGTACCACGGTGGTAGCGTGAAAAAAATATGGCCATTTATTGACTGCTATCTGTGACATTTTGTGGTGCTCAAAATTGTAACTTTTACAAAATTATAATCAGCACAGTTGTACAGACAAATGTACATTTAAGAAAAATGAAAGGTTCTAGCTTGTAAATTCGAAATTCATACACACTAACACTAACGTATCTGACACCAATCGCCTTACTACCGTATAATTTTTAAGAAGATGAGACCACGTTTATAAAAAACAACGGAAGCAATGTTTGCACAGTGCCGGCCCGAAGAATCTTGGACTGCGAACCTATGGGACAACGCAGCAGAGGACGCCTGCGTCTAAGGTGGCGTACACAGGTAGAGAAGGACCTGAACCAACTCGGTCTGCATCACTGGAAGCAGCTGGCACGGGATCGTGCTGGATGGGGGAGGTTGCTAAAGGAGGCCCAGGTCCACCCCGGACTGTAGCGCCGCATAAAGAAGAAGAATGTTTGCGTTCATAAAAAGTTTTTACCAAATCGCCTAGCCTACTCAGTCTGCGACTTCCAATTACTTAAAAGTTCAACAGATTGGAAGTGAGAGATGGTTTCCTCCTTCTCCTCACCCAGATAACTTCTGCAAAACTCTTTGGCGGAGATCTTTAATCTAATGGCATGTTTGCCAACGGTAATTACTTCGATGGCGATTAAATAATTTTCAATTTTGCCCTTTAAGCATGCTCTACAACTGGCCTCAGTGTTCGCCCGTTATTATTACGCAAACAATATGACGTTAATTGCATTTAAGAATCCTTTTGTTTTTCATTTTTATCATACAATCAATTTATCAATCTATACTGGAAGTTAACAGCTCATATCTCAACTATTGAATTTTATCTCGCTTACTCGACCCCTAAATAAACCCGTGAAGACTCTAACCCTGACTCTAACATCTAATTGTTAATATATTTTTATGAATATTTTGTCCGCGAGTTGGGAAAGCTAGCAGGATAATTTATCATAATCGCATACAACATCAAATTTCCAAAAAAAAAACGTTCCTGATTATTACTGCAGCATGCAATGCAAAGACAAAACTGAGCGTCTGCAATTTATGCAGCTTAAGTGCTCAAAATGATTGCCAATAAACATAATTCGTAACTAGCATCATTAAACTATCTCCTGATATACCCAAAAAAACATTTTCTTTATATGATATATAAAAAAAATTAATTCATACCTGTGTGTATACGCTTGTGAGTATTTAGCGAAGATTTCTGACTGAATCGCTTTAAACAGATATCACACTGAAATGGTCGTTCGCCTGTATGGGTTCGCATGTGTACTTCCAAATATGGTTTTCTACAAAAGGCAGCTTCACATACCTTAAATTTATTAATTAAATTAATTAGTTTTTTTTTTATTTATATGAACTTTAAGCTAGAGTTACTCACTGTGCATTGAAACGGTTTTGTTCCAGAGTGTAATTTCATATGTACATAGTAGCTGCTCGCTGATGACAACATTTTACCACAAACCTTACATGCTTGAGGTTTGCTTCGAGATTGTCCTGATCCAGTGCTATTTGTTGACGGCAAAGATATTGACATGACTGGACTAACTTGGAGAATTTCAGGTTTTAAGCCATCACCAACAACGGATATGGGGGTATTTGTTTGCTGTGCCTAGAATGTTAGTTAGATTAGAAGATTAAAATGCTAGGATATTTAAGAGCCTGATCATAAAAAAAAAAAAAAAGAAATAAAAAACTGTCCTGCGGTGATGTCTTTGAAAGTAATTATTATTTTTTTACGAGAATGTTGTTGTAACAGGGATAAATTCCGAAAGAGTGCGAATACATAAATATGATTTTACTTCAAACAAAAGACGTTTCCTATTTTGGTATTAGAATATCAGTAAAACGAGATCGTTTAGTTATTGAGGTAAATAATTTCCCACATTGATCACAGAAGATATGACTAGCAACCAAAACTGAATTGAAATTAATCAGAATTGTTTCAAGTCAATTAGAAATACTTATAGGGTCATTCCACGCAGGATCGCCCAACGTTATGAACGACTCGCCTCCGATTTGGCTCAAAATTGGTGGAGTTACTTATTGAAGTGGTTCTTTTTTTTTTCTTTCGTTATAAAAAAATTTAGTTTGTATGCGAATTTTTTAAAAATTATGGACATGAATATACGGTTACATAACAGGTTTCTGCCTTTCAAAACCGGTATAGTAGTTTATTGTAAGTGTTGTCGTTGTATTTTAATATTTTTTTTTATAATGTCAATTAATTCTCTTTTTTAAATTGCCTCTGTCTCGTATACGGGGCGAGGTAGATTCCATAGTCAAAAATTCTTACTTTCAAAGCTTCTACAAATAGGACATTTTCAACTATCCTTCGTCCTTGCGAATAAGAATTGTGTGGGTTACTTGAATGTTCAAATCAGTTCAATAAGACATAATTTACAAAATTCTGATAAGCAGAACCAAAGTTATGATTTTTTGAAATTTAAAAGAAATCTTGAATTTTGACTCTTTACCAACTTTTGAACCTTCGTTACTCGTAAACTATATCAAATCTAGCAAAAATTGTTTGTCCCATTACTTGAACCACTTCAATAAGTAACTCCACCAATGTTAAGCCAAATCGAAGAGGGGTCGTTCAGGCTGGGCGATTTGTCATGGAATGATCCTATTACATTACAGAGCAAAAATGTAACAATGGTTCTATTATGAAAGAAATACTTCTTGTTAAGCACAGTCTCTCAAACAAATTGTATTTTTTTTTCTTAGAACAAATATCGCAGTGTTATCTACAGGATCCCATTGTTTTTTTTTTTTTTTTTTGTGACTGCACCCATTAATTTTAAAATGTTAACGACAAAACATTGACAGCTGCTGTGTTACAGTTTTGCACTATTGAAATCGTCACTTGTATTGGGTAGCTTGAATTCATTGCCTAGTTTAATTATTTCAATCTGAATCAAGTTGTTTTTGTTAAATGAGTCGTTCAAGTCAAGATATAAGGCTACAGGTCATAGATTTGTTAATTAAAAGACAGTCTACCAGACAAATCGGTAATATTTTAAAAATAAATCACATGTTGATAACAAATAACCTAACCTACGACGATTGACAACGAGTTAAAGTAAAATTATTATTTTAATCTATCTTAGGACCAAAATTGAGTCTGAAAGAAATTGAGTTTTAGTGGACTAAAACTCCTTAGGCTCTCTAAAGCCACAGTACGTGAACCAAACTATGAAACATGGGGGCAGTTCTTTGATGGTTTGGAGATCTACTGTACCAAAAATTCTTAAAAAAATTATGAAAGATAGGCTGAGTTGTCAGAAATTTTAACGATGATCTTGAAGTGAATTTCATTGAAAACTTGTGACTTCTTAAAAAGACAACTGGCCAGTTACGAAACCAATCCAAAAGAGATGAATAAATTATGAAATCGAGTGAAATCGAGTACATGAAACTGTACAAAAGCTGCACATCTAACTCCTTAAAAAAAACCAAAGGATTATGAACAACAAACTACAACCTTTGTCCTTTTTAAGTTGGTGCAAAATAGCAACAGAGAAGTGATTTTGTTTTTGTTATTTGGAAAATTATTTTTTTTTTCATAAAAGCTGATGTTTTATGTTTTTAGGATTTACCCAAAGGAATTAATGAATTCCTAATGTCTGGCTGTCCGATTCACAAAACCGCTTAAATCTTTGAATCCATGCTAATTAAGGGATGAAATTTGGACTAAAGATGTATTCAGGCAACCCAAAAATAAATTATGAATTTTTTATTCGTGATATTAATGTTTAAAGAAAAAAATTATTAATTACATGGATAAAACACCAGAAAGCGGCACATATGGAGCTTCTCCACAACTTAAAGATCCCATCTCATACAGACTGTTTATCACTGTATGCAGATTTTGATGTTAAATATAAAAAAAGAATGCCAGAAACAAAAGACTGGGAAACAGATTTTTATTGAAAAAACAGACGATTGGGAAGTTAACACAGATTCAGCCAAAACAGAGAAGAAAATATCGCGAAGTCAGCCTCCGCCTCCCAGACCACTGCAGTGTTTGCACGCAGAAATAAAAGCAATTCGTGAACTAGTACTATATCTATCCATATTCGATAGATGGCCAGTTTATTACTCTTTACAGACAAGGGCTTAGAAATACGATCTATTATATTATATCAAAGATGGTAACCAATGTCGCTAATGTACAGTCGAGATGGCGGGTAGATGTTGTTATATCCTGTGCTTAGTTCCTGACCACACGAGAATTCCAGAGTGAACGAATAAGCTAGGTAATGCAAGAAGTTGGCAGCAACTGCAAGTTTCCAGCAACTTGCAGGGGGAGTAATTTACAGCATTTATAGGCAGTTGTGGTCTAGAATGGATAAGAGTGGGCAAAAAAACTGCTGTCGATCAATAGAGCGAGCATAAGCAAACTGGGAAGTGTCCTAACTGGTCACTGCTTCTCCGGCAGTCATAAATTATGACGTTAAATGTATGAGTAAATTCATAAATAGGACCGACTACTATGCTATATTCTGCTTTGGGCAGCCAAACTGCTTAATTCTATTATTCATAGAAAACTACTCGGCAATCAAAACCAAGTTTGGAATAAGCCGGACGAGTGACAGCTATGGCCTAAGTGGGCCGCCAATCTTTGCAGCGGTAATACCTACTCATCTTAGACCTCTTTTTCCTCATATAAAACCACCAGAAGTTTGGATAAACTACATCGTTCTATTTTAGCAGGTGGATACAAGTCACCATGGCAAAACTGTCAAAAACCATCGTTTATGTAGCCTGCTAAATTGGGAGTTAATTAAACATAACTTCATAAACTGCAAGTAACAAAACGAATTTTAAAATTCGAATAAGACTGAAATTGAACTCTCAAAATTTTTTTTTTCAGAGTCATGAAACTTTACGTTATGATCCATGAAACTTTACGTTAAATAAAAGTAAAAACATTTTATTTACCAGCAAAATTTGCGAATGATGCAACACGTTGTTTTTATTGTCAATTGTTGTAATAACTGACCGCTGTTGGTGTTGGTTGTTTGTTTGTTGATTTTGTTGTTGTTGTTGTTGCTGTTGTTGTTGCTGCTGCTGTTGTTGCTGCTGCTGTTGCTGCTGCTGTTGTACATGATGTGTTTCCTGTGTAGCTATTTGATGACCTTCCTGATTTGGTGGCGGGCATGTCGAATAATATGTTAATGGCTCTGATTTTATTTGTTGTTCGAACATGCTAATTGTCGCCAATATATCAGTTGCAGGAGGTACGGGCATACGCCCGACCCCCCAATGAGCTGGGTAACTAATTTTGACTTCTATGTCTTACATTCTTTCATAAAATTCCTATCCGAAGTGCATTTTTGTTCAAATATAAGAAAACACTAATAGGATAGGTTCGGTTCTTCTGAAAAAAAAGGAAGGAGTAAAAGATTTTAGAAAAAAGTAAAGACTGAATAATTGGAGTTAGTATATGGTACATTTTAAAAATGTCGTACACTTAGGGCAAAGCTGGACACTTTGTGCAGCTAACCAACTCTTGGGTTCCCACAAGCAAGTGGATGTGGGCAACGAATTTGTTCGCTCAGAAGTTACACCGCCAAATATACGGTAAAAGCTTTTCAAGGTCGCTGAAGGAATTTGCCTTTTAGACCTAACTATTACCACTATTTGTGGCTATCATCATCAACGAGTGATTCCATAAATACGATGAATTGATGTTAAAATCTCTGCCGACATGGTAATCTTTGCTTAAGCTATGAGTAATGGGATGCTACCTTTCCATATATCCGCGGGGTAATGTGAATTAAATAAGATAAAATTAAGTGCTTAGCACTCATCGTGCTACCGGAGGCTACTCGGTCATGAACATAAAACTGGTAATTTGCTTTAAACTTAACTCACGGGTGTGCGCCACACCTCACAACGTGATACCAATGAATAAAAATAATTGGAGTCATCAGCGGAAGATGAGTTTCAACGAAGAACTTCACTAAACACAGACTAGTGCGGGCTTTTTAAAATAAAAACTTTAAGGCAGCCAACGTGTAGAAGCGGGACTTGCAGGCTGTAAACGTTTTTTAGGAAGACTTTAATAAAATGTGTGCATAAAGTTAAACTAACGACTAAAGCTAATAATCTTCCATATAAAAATTAGCCCTTTCGTCAAGTCAGGAAATTCTAGCTAGTCATCTTATCACCTCTGCAACCGATTTCCTGTGTTGTGGAGTCGCGAATAGCATGCTGGCTAGTGGGCAGACACATAGAAGATGTGATATAGAAGCAGCAAAGTCTGTGCAGGCTCTGCATACATGGAAGGATTTCAAGTTCAACCCACTTGTGAAAAATGTCCACAAAATCAACACGACATACCACAACAAGCAAACAAAAATCCAAAGACTTATGTCTTGTATTTTAGCGACTCGGATAATTCCAAAACTTTTTTCGAAAATCAAATTGGAACAGCGAACAAAATTCTACCGCACACATCGCGACATTAAAAAAAATCGCCCGCAGTATCGAAATGCTTTGTGTCAAATGCATTTTTTTTCCCTACAAACGAACGCCTTGTCGAGTCCTTGAAATCACTTGCAAAAAAGTAAAAACCAATAAAAAGATAAAATCCAACAGATGCGCTCCCAAAAAAGAAACAAAAATACTTTCTCACAGCAAACATTTAAAGTTTATACAAAAGAAAAAGAAATAATCAAAATTTAATCTTTATTTTATTCGCACCCCCACCTTCGCTTACCGCGCACCCATCGCAAAAGTATGGCTACCGTACCCCAACGCAAGCGACTCCCATTTAACATAACCAGTCAATCTGCGGCTTTTATTATTTCTTTTTTTCCTTTACTTCTCTTCTCTTCTCTAAAAAGTAACTTTCCGGCAAACTGAATTAAGTTTTAATGGGAAAACAAAAAAAAATGTAAACAAATCTTAGCACACAATAGATATAGTATGAACATATATGCACGTACGGTACGATTCGTACTCTACTCGGCAATTGTACCCACAGATAATACAGAAGAAGAAACTAATTAGTTTAGAATATATGAATTAGCATCCTGATTGGAAGTCTACATGGGTGTGATCATGTGCTCCCCCGAACAAGGAACGCTTCTAAATCTCCCATTTAAATCAATTAACATCCATCGAATGTATGTATATAAATTCGCATGCATTAGAACTAAGATTTTGGCAGAATGATATTTTTTTTTCATACAACTTTTTTTTCTTCTTCTTGGTTTGATGATTTTTGCACAAAGTGAATATGTATCATTTTTAAGCAACACGAATCTATCAAAACAAATTTTTTCTATATACATACATACAGTTCATATCCTGAACTCTTTTGATGGCTATAATTGCTTCTAGCCGTACCCTTATTATTTACGAAGCACAGAGCCGTGGGACTATCATTTTTTTTTTTTCGTTCGTTCGTTCTTGCCAATAAAAGGGAAGCGCACAATAAATGTTTTCTTTTTGTGATTTTGGTATAATTTTTTTGTTCTTCTTCTTCAGCAAATTAGTAGGTGAGCACGGCAGTGGGTAAATTTCCTTCCGATTACGCCTTCATTTCCCGTAAATACACCGTGATTTTTAGTTCACTTCTACTTATATTTAATAACAGCAATATACCTATTTATCTACTCGTATATAAGTGTGTACAGATATCTATAGATTGAATCTATCTATATATAATTAAAAATGTAAAGTCTCAAAGAGGCAAACTCTAAACCACAGGCCGTTTATAATGAGATTTTCTACTTCTGGGTGCGTTCGTTTTATGTGTGAATCCGTGAGATAAAAAGCAGAAACTTCACCAATTGTGCTGTTGTGTGGGTGAGCGTGTTAATGCGCATGAAGTTCACCTATTTGAATGATTTTTATGACGCGTATTGTTGAGGTAAACAGGCATCTTTGAGTTTCGAGGCAGTGAAATATGCGAAAGTATCTGTTCGATGGGGATGGTACATTTTTGATAGACAATTTGCTGCTGCTACTTTTTTACTGACAATCTATTTTATCGATTTGTTATTTTTTTTTTGATTTGAAATCATGGCGTTATTCACATTTTTTAGCTAGAAAGGTTTACATTTGTCAAAACAGAAACGGATGGCTTTTTAGAGGTCCTACAAGTAGGCCCATCTGTTTGACAGATCGAGTGTGTTGTACAAAAAATGGCACTGATTTTTTTTTTAACATTCTCCCATGGTTAGCGGGAATAGTTCAAGTAGGATTTTCTTAGTATCTGAAAATATGCAACGAAAGAGATCAGGATCAGAGCAAGGAAATCGCAATTTCTCTTTATTTATAGAATTATTGGAGTCATATTGTAAATAGGGCTATAATATTCTTCTCTATAGATAAAAATTAATGTTTCTTAGTCCTTTATAGACTTCTAAATGGTAAGATATAGAGCACTGATGTCTTTGGCAACTTTGTTCAGAATTCTGTCAAAAAGATTTTGGTACCAATTTTTTTTGGGGAGAGATGGCTTCCATTGAGGTGAAATGGGGGCTGACTTTCAATAATTGCCTGATCCTGTTGAGGTCTTTGAGATTGAGCTTGCTTTCGGGTTTTGTCAGTGAAAAATACCGTTGGAAAGATATGAAGCTCCAAAGTTGGAAAAGGTGTTCCCACTGTGACTTTTTTTTAAATTTGATTTATTTTATGCGTAGCAAGGCGCACCGGGTACAGCTAGTGCTAAATATAATTGCGTAAATAAGCTTAGTTTTTTTTTAGGATTTGAAAATGCCCTTCTTTTGGTGTAAACGTCTATCTGTTTCCCATAATTTCACATCTTTTAAATTAGGTCGGACGGAATGTTTATCAAATGTAATGATTTATTCATGGCGTTGAATTTTTCGTCGAATGATTGATCTATGCACCCTGCATAGATCAACCCCAATCTGCCCAAGTGCATTCGGTGGTAAATATTGATAAGGGCTTATGTTTGTTACAGCAATGCATTTTTAATATTTTGTTTTTTATTTCTATGTAGTTTTTCCTGAGGAAAAAAAGATTAGTGAATGCGAATATAATTGCTATGATTGGTTTTTAAAAATTTGCGATAACTCAAATTTTTGAAACCCCGAGATGTCATAGTGTCCCGGCACCCATATGAGGTGCGCTAATTATGTTACTTACATTAATTCTGTTTATGCTTTTGTGGGTTGGGTTTTTTTTACAGTTTTTGTATAGATGAGGTTGGATTTGATTGGATGTCTAATTTAGAAGATATGAAATATCTATGGGTGAATTGCAAGTCAGGTATGTGGGTGGGTTAGCACGTCGAAGAAGGTGTTGATGTTTTATCGGCGTGTGAACTAGGCGTAATCGTATGAATGTGAAAATCATAGTCCTTGATGTGGATGGTAGGCAGGTTGGTGGAAATATCCGTATTGTTCCGTGCATAGTGATGAGAGTAGCTGCACCAGTCAAAAAGCAGCTTAGATTTAAGGTGACGTTTAATCCACAAAGAAGCCAATGTAAAAGTGGGTTGTCTGTGGTTTAATTTAGCGGAGGAAATCAGGATTTGTAGCAGATTCCAGTTGTAGACGTTGGTCATGGCGATGTCGGCGAATTCCTTACACTGGACTCCGATATGGCTTGGTATCCGTATTATTTTTAATTTATTATAAAATTGTACGGATGCTATTTTTAATTTCAGATGTGTAAGTGGTGTTTTTCATGCCCGATTTATCTGTACAAATTATGAATTTGCGCCTTTTTCACACAGTATCGTTAGAATGTTCAGTATCGCCAAGGCTTCAGTTCTATGTTTGATAATAATAATAACCCGTACGTAATTATTGTTAGAGCGCCCGTAAGTATGAAGTTTCATCCAAGTGGTTTTAGGTTATAATTAATAGATCATGCATTTTTGCACGAAGTTCTGCAGATTAATCAACTAAATTATAAAAGAGGGTTTTAAGGCACAACGGTGGGAAGTGCGCTATAGAGCTGTTTTTGCAGGGAGACGAATGTATTTGACGACTGTAACAGCCTGTTTGATGGAGGATTGAACCCTATTCGGTTTTCCATTGTTAATTGCTGATGTCAGTTTATTGCTCTGGTATAATTGAGCCGTTTTTTTTTTATAACTGCGCCTTTCCCAATTATGTCAGAGTCCGGCCATTGAACTTGAAATAATAATTTTAATAACCCTTCGCTATTTTGTCCCTTGATTTCAAATTATTGTGCTTCTTTCCGAAGCTTTAGAGTGCACTTTAAGCCCCTTTTAAAGGATCAGTTATCAGTGCAGTTGTCAGTGTATTTAGACGTCCGTCCGGTGTTCAGTTAAACGTTCATTTTACTTGTGAGCAGTTGAAAGCAATATATTGTATGCTGTTTCTCTTTTCCCTAAATTGTGATAAAAATGGTCAGTTTTCTTCCACAAACATGGAAACGCGCGATAAATTTCAATGAAATCTATCATATTATCACTCTGTATCACTCCGATTGCGTTGGACTGTTAAGCGAGAGTTCCTGGGTTCGAATACGGCTCGGGGAAATAACACCACAAACATTTTTCACAGCCCCACCTCCAGCGAACGACTGACAATCCTCCTGGAGTACTCCTGTCATAGACAGCCTTCGCGATTCGCCGTTCGAAATCGGCATTAAACAACAGGTCCCCTCCACATGTGTCAAAATATATCGCGCACACCACAGTGGAGGCGCGAAGAAACTAGGCTCTGGCCCTGCATGGGCTGTTACGCCGACCATTTATTTTTATCACTCCAATTGCAATAAAAATGATGATTGAACTGACAAGCGAACTGAAAGGTATTTACACATAAGTTTAATTGACAACTGAGCTGACATCTTATGGGAATTCCAATAGTTTCAGTTTTTGCATTTAGACATCAGTTTAACTGATAGCTCAACTAAAATTGAAACTGAAATTATTGTCGAAAAGGGACTTTTATAATCGATTACACAGCAGATCATCTGATTATCTCTACAGTCGTAATCGTAATGATTATTCTGTAAAATTAGACTGAAAAGTAAAATTCTTTCTTTAATTCTGCTTAAGAAAATGCCAAATAATTTTGTATTTTTCATGTAATTATTTTTGTTTTTATTGAATACGAATGTATGTTTTGTATAATATTACAGTAGTAACCGGGTAATGTGAACTATTGTTTTTAATTTAATTTAATTCTATTGCTTTTTGTAGTCTTGCGTTCTGTAATAAGTTTAAGTCTTCCATTATTATTTTTTATTTGATTCTTTTGATATTTCAGTAGAAATATGTATAAATGTGTGATCGTACTTCGTATAAATAGATAATTCTATAAAAAATGCAACTGAATAATTCAGTATTGTTTAGCTCCAAGATGTAAACTGGACAGATTTTCATTCTCTTAGTTCACATTAGCAAGATACTACTGCTATTGGAGCTTTTACTCAATAAAAAAAAGCCGTCTTAAAGTTTTATTTGTGAAAATAAAATAAAAATAAACAAAAAATAAAACTTGCTTAGATTATAGTAACAAACCATTAATCACGTGTGAATCGCTTAAAAATGACATAAATACATAAATATCTTTAGATTACAAAACTTTTGTATTTTAACGTTAAAAATTGTTTGATATTTCTTGTTTTTTTTTTTTTTATAGCTGCGTTATTTTTTGTATTTTGTTTGTTGTCTTTTTTACAATTTCTGCGAGTATACGAATATTCTATTCAAGTTGAAAATAAAAGAAATTATATACGTAGGTTGTCGAATTGGATTTTGAATTGAATGGAGTATGCAGTGTTCAGGCTTAAATGCTTTTTTTTTTATGAGATAACTCAAATCAATTGTTTGTTTGGCTTAAACTAAGTGCAAGAAATGAGTTTAAATAAATGCTTTTTCAACGACCTTTAACTCGGTGATCCTACAGTTTAATTCTGCTGAGGAATGTTGTTTATACGGTTAGAAGAAAACAAATCTTTATTTAAATTGGAGTACCAGAAAGATGTTCACGGTATATTCATCCTCTTTGATGGTTGTAAGTACTTAAGCGCTTGTGGATGTGGTAGACGAATGTTTGAACCCTTTCATGCCCGATGTTGCTTAATTCGCAGATGAAAGGGCTAATCGAATTTGTTGTTTGTTTCCGTTAAGGGACTGCTTTGTAATTATGAGTGATAAAAATCGAAGTTCTGGAAATAATTTGTAAGAAAAAAAATGTACTGCAAAATACTGATCACTCAATACCTAAGTTTTTCAGTGCGAAAAACAAAAATATGAATTTGCCATTTTTCCTTTAAGTGAAAACAAGAAATTAAGCAATATTTTGGAGACTGAACAAAATGCGGCACCAAAATTAAGCTCACTTTAAACCCGTACTCAACCCAACAAATCTAAATCTTGTTTCAACAGCTGGAATAAAAAACGGACACCATTTTTTCCTTTAAGTGAAAACAATTAACTGAACGATTCTCTAGCAATAATTTTGCGAACGAACAAAACACGCGACCAAAATTAAGCTCAACCTGTACTTAACCTCTAACTAACCCAACAAATCTAAATCTAATTTAAACAGCTGAAAAAAAACGGACACCATCCTCCTCATTAAACGAACCGAAAAAAAGATCTAAGCCAATATTTAGAATCAATATTTCCTCATATTGTTGGAAATTTTGAAGCACATGTTCACCGACATGAACAGATATATAAAAAGCTAAACAAAAATAGATTAGTCTTTACAAAATATTATAAATACAAAACAAAATTTAGTCGAAATGGTGTACATAGCATTTGCTTTTTCTTTGTTTTATTTGTGGTAATACAAAAGAAGAGAAAAATATATTATTTAAACGCAGCTACTTATATTATGTTTAGTAATGCAATCTCTATTAATACACAGGGGCTTCCTTAACTCCTACTCATATGTACATCACATTGTAGTTCGTTTCTTGAAAACTAAGCAAAAACACAAATTATAAAATTCGATCGTAACACTTTTGTTTTCTAAAATTACTAAAACCCTCACACAAGAAGTACATATGTTTACTTTATCGACTTTTCTAAAACTCTGACTCACTTAGAAAACGAGATTACTCCTGAACATTTGTTAGAATATACAAATCTACAAAAACCTATCAAAACTCTTCTTAATTCTATTTCATGCATTTCACTATAGTACTCTTATTCTTAAGAAATATATTTAAAATAAAGGCAAACAACGAAATTATACATGAAAAGAGTTAATAAGATAAAATACCTTCTTTTCTAGTAATCGAGGTATAAATTAAGTATGAGTAATATATGAGAAGGGTTTTAGCAAAGGTTTTCAACAAACTGTGGATTAACATTGAGGAAGTTATGAGACAAACCCTGTATACATGTGAACATATATTAAAATTTTTCATTTTTGTTTTAAATATTTTGTGTATATAACAACTCCTTGGCGAAGCTTCGGTTTTCTTTTTTTTTTTGTTTAATTATGAACAAGCTGTTCAGTTCCAGACGTACGAGTTAAATTACAGTATAAGTGAGTGTTATCTTCTACAATTTTAAGTGATTCATCTCGTGGTTCATTCGAGCCAGATTTTGACGATTTACTCATGGAACTTTCTAATGAATTACTTGAGAAATGCGTGTTCATATCTGTGGATATTCCACTATCATTGGAAGCTAATCTCTTTGGATCGTTTTCAATATCTTTTGCGTGTTCGTTAACAATGCATTCATTGTCATAGATTCCAGACAAATCGATTGGTGATGAGGTTGCAATTTGGGATTGTTGCCTATTTATAGCACCATTATTACTTTCATATCCTTCATTGGACATTATTTGGTATCCTTCTTCATTAATATTTGAAATTGGCATTGTTAGGCTCGATGAAGGTTGTTGCTGTAGCTGTTGATGAGAGTTCTCTGCTTGGAATACATCGGTCGGATTTGATTTGAATAGCTCCTTAGGGCATGGTGTCGAAGTAGTTTGCGAGGGTGCTGTTTGTTGCTGGATCTTGGGTCGCGGTGCTATGAGGGCATATCGCGATCGGATGGAGTCTACGACATCAAGGAGATTTTTTGCATCCATTGCTAGGATGTGAGCTGCTGATAACATGCTTCTGAAATTATAATGGGAGCAGAAGTGGAGGATGAGATGAAAATCCTTTTATATAAAGAAATAATTTACTTTCTGTATTCCACATCCAAAGTAGTGTCGCTGTACTGCTGTGCCAAACGCATTGCTGAAACTAATTCATGCATATCCTTCGACAAAACCTGATGAGCCATTTCCACTTCTCTGTCAATAAACACAAAACCAAACTTATTGAGAATCAATTTCTGTATTTAATTTCACTTACTTATGCACTTGTGGAGGGAACTGTGTGGACAAATTGTCTACGGAAACGAGAAGATTCCGTAGCTCAATGCCAACTTGCCTCACCAATTGTAAATAATCAACAGCATTTGCTTTTTCAACTCCTTGGGATAAAGCCATTATTGCGCGTACTACACTTGTTGTTGCTGCATACACTTCATCGTTAGAACGATCGAGGACTTGATTTCGTTTCGATTGCTCTGTAGCTCTTGATTTAAAATCGAATTTTTCATCTGATGATGATGAAAGCATTGCAATTCGTTCAGTTGATGATGAATTCGATTTATGAGTTCCCGGATTTGATCCTGGTGAATCAGGTCGTGATATTCCGCCTATACTATGAGATGTCTGTAAGCAATCGTGAAGATTTCGCAAATTCTTATGCGATGACTGATTATCATCAATGTGCGGATTACTCTCACAGTCTGTGTTAATGAGACTAAGACGTTTTTTCTAAAATCAACAAAAGAATGACAATCAATAAGCTGTTCTGTTGGATATTTGGCGGGTGTATACCAAAACATTCTCCTCTTGTATCAGCCACTTGCTGTCGATTTCACTTTCGATCTGCTGCTTTCGAAGTTTCATTTCAATATCCTCTTGTCTCTGTGAATAGAGGAAAATGATTTAATTCATGTAAATAAAACAAATTTTAGTTGAAATCAATATTTGATCTACAAGGGAGAACCGTTCAGGGCACAAATCGACTAACTCCAAAAAACAAAAAGTTGAGAAATGCGATAAAATAATGTACATTGTTATTGAAATAAATGTACAATAAATAGTGTTTTTCATCGTTGGTATTAATCTTTATTATTCAGGAAAGTTATTATAAATATAAAAAGCTTTTCAGAAAGTGGCGGTAATCGATTTGTGAACGGTTTAAACAGTGCGAAGTGAGACTAGGAAAAATAAATTTAAGTAAATAAATTGCATAAAACTTGAGTTACCAAAATATTTTCATCATGTATTAGCCAATTGTTATCAATTTCATTTT
This sequence comes from Syritta pipiens, assembly GCA_905187475.1. NCBI lineage: Eukaryota > Metazoa > Arthropoda > Insecta > Diptera > Syrphidae > Syritta > Syritta pipiens. The sequence continues at coordinate 72,587,314 of LR994571.1, forward strand.
CAATTTGTTGCCTGCGATTCTTTCTGTTAATATCCCCTGGACCTGGCGTCTAAAAGTTTACAAACAAAATAAGGGGTTAAAGAAACAAATAAACACAAAAGTAATAACTAAAAAAATTTAAAAAAATATATATAAACAACATAAATCATAACATTTTGCAGACATAATTAAATTATAATAAAATAAATTTCATATTTTGGGATAAACTTAAAATGTAGGTTTACAAATCTCTACAAAAAATTGTCATGTTACATAATGCATAGTCGGACTAGCGTAGCCTTTCTCAACTGGCTTGAGATCACATTAGATATGTTACAGCCGTTGAAATCATGTGCCCCTTGTGCGACTCTACTTGATTCTTACAGAGATGCAGAAAACCTTTATTAATGATACATAAGAAGTCAAACGTAGCGCTCATAGCTACAAATTCAAGAACCACTTGCAGCACTGATGTATTTACACTCCGCCCACTCATGCACTCGATTTTAAAATTTCTTAATCATTTTGTTTAGCGCCTGCAACAGATGTTTCTGCTAAATCATAGGTAGTTTGTGACTAATATCGGACTGAAAATAGCTCTTATATGGTCAGTTATTTCAATGATTAGCATTTCACTCTGGCTCAACATTTGTCCAAATCTCATGGTTGTATATTCACTACCAATGAGATTTCGAATAACAGTTTTTCTTATCGAATCACTAAAACCTACACCATTAAGTTACAGTCGCGAAGAGCTCAGGGCTCTCGGCTCACAGCATAGGATTAATCTCTGCAGTGTACCTGGTCACAGGAACATACCTGGTAATGAGGAAGCTGATAGGCTTGCGAGGGAAGGATCCAAACTAGGGCTGGAACAGGCGATAGATGGGATTCAATCCACCGATCTGCCTTCTTAAGAAGCGGATTGGGGACAAGACAATTAGATTAGCGAATGAAAGATGGAAGGCGCTATCTAGTGTGAGACGACAAGGACTATGTGCATGACAAAAGGTCTCTCGCAAGAGCGGTGGGTGTAATCACGGGCCACAATAGTCTCAAAGACCACTTATATAAGATAGGACTACTAGGACTGTGCTGATGAGGAGGAGCAGGAAGACACCCAACGCTACCTCTGTCACTGCCCCAGCCTTTGTCACTTGAGGCTTAGAACACTAGGAAGACACTTCTTCCGAGACCTTTATGAGATCAACTCACTACCTCTTAAGAATCTTTTCAGGTATCTGAGCAGGACCAAAGGGACCGATGACACAGTGGAATAGGACACCGCGAGTGAGGAGGGGGACACCTTTCCACACACAAGGGGTTCACAAGGACCTAAGTGAGGCAGGAACAAATTTCTGTCGGCCCGTACAGTTTAAACAGCTTCTGAAGTGAAAACTTCAACGTATTCATAGCCTGTCTCAACCAATTGTCGCAGTCGATGGAGGAAAAATTGCAAAATTGTAGGAGATAACGGTAAGCATTCGAATTGTAATTATAAGAATTTAAGGAATAATTGCACTGGTGATTTAACAAAAACATCTGTCGCAGGCGCTGATCAAAATTAATCAGAAATATTGAAATCGATGGAGTGTCTCAACTAGGTGTTGTGGAGTGTATGTATATCTCCATGTGGTCACCAATCACATTGACCTGTAGGTCTTGATGAAACGTAAAATAAAAACGTAGCCTTATTGTTCAGAGTTATGAGATTACACAGTATTTTTTTCCACAGCACATGAGCGCGTAATCTACATGCGAAAGCTGGCATAATTTATAAACACTTTAAGAAAAAAAAAAATACATTGGCACTCGCTACAGTAATAACAAACAACCTAAATAAAAAAAAGAAGCAACCACAACTAAGAACCGAAAAAAGTGCAATCAGACATTATAAAAAAAACAACGTTCAAGCAGCCAAAGAGATGCGTCCAAACCTGCTTGCAGCATTCGTTATTAACCGATGGATTGAAATTCTCACATAACTCAACCCCTCCCTCGAAAGTTGCCTCTTGGGCAACACCAACTTCCGAGAATTGCCGAGCATTTTCCTGCTGCTTATGCATGATATTCGATGCCTTATGAGGGCTAAGTACGGAACTATCGATTGGAATGTTTTCTGGTAGAATGGGCAGTGAGGTGGGCTGAGGCACTGACGCTGCTTGATGACCATCGCAAGATCTCAAGTAACCAATACCACCCGACATCATTGGTGTGTAAATTGTGGTTTGGGGACATTGAACATTGTTGGCGCCTTTGACGAAATGAATGTACGGTGGCGGGGGTGGCTGGTGCATGTAAGACACAGAATGTTGTTGTGCAATCGACGCTGATGGTGGTAGAGACGCGGATAAGTACGCTGACTGGTGGCCATGCTGTTGGGGTGCCTTGGCAGGACCCATTCCCATTATCTGTGCACAACTCTTTACATTTGCACCGCCAAAGTCGTATATACCTTCTTGTTCTGATTCTATGGTTGGCCGCATTGGTGATCGATAGACCTGGTAGCTGGGATTACCTTCAATGCTGCCGGACCGGCGACCAGTGATCTGTTGGTTTCGCTCAAGGCTACCACCGCGGAAAGCTCGGTTTCTGATCATGTTATTCACATCGGCAATGGATTGGTTTCGTTCTAGACTGCCACCCTTGGGACGCATCGAAAGCTGCGGAATAGACTTTAGTGCCGGCTGGTTTCGCTCAAGGCTGCCATAGAAAGTGCGAGCTTGCTTTTCAAAACCCTCCGACGGATTCCCTGAGTTGGACTCCAATGTGTTGGACGATCCGCCAGTTTGACGAATCAGTGAGCATATTTTCGACGACTGCAGAGGTTTCATTTTGTAGTGTTGCTGCTTCGGGTCTATGACGTACTGATGCATGTACTGCTGATCGTAGTACGGCTGACAGACCATTGAGTTATTCATGAATGTTTGTGACGGTAGGGAGGACATTTTTTCGCTGTTGCAGTTGTTTTTCAATTCAATTTTATTCTTTGATTCATCTGCGGAAGCATCATTGTCCGAGAAAATCGATGTAGATGTTAATGGGGGAGAGGGACATAATTGTGAGTCAAGAGTGTTAGACCTAAACATGGTGGCATTTTCTATTCCAGCGCTTTGCTTCTGTTGTGCAACTGATATGTTTTCGTTGATAATCGGATCCAATTTGAGTAGTTCTGAAGCAGGGATCTTTGTGGTTTTCAGAGATATCTCGGCCGGATTAATGTTATTTGTTATCTTAGACTTAGCTTCATCTACATCTACAGCTAAAGTGTTAAATACCGATGCTGGAGTGGTGTAGCAGGATGGATTAATGCTGCGGTTTTCGTTTTCCATCATCAAACGCGCCAGGACGGTGGAATTTTGGGCAATTATGTACGTTAGTGGGGCACCTTGACCTTCTTCTACTGCTGGCATCAAAAAGGAGGAATCTAAAAAATATAAAAAGTATTTTAAACTCGGTGCTAATTTGAACATTTGTCACTTCTACTTACCATTTCCAGGAGCATTTCTCGTCGGCTTGGGTGGAGGTACACTTTCACCTGCACCCCAAGACATCGCTGCCACTCGACGATTTTCCCGTCGCATCGTCTCCGAATCACTTAGTTTCTCTTCGGCTAAAATTTCACTGAAATATCAAAATGCAATTAAAAACAAATCAACATGCAAACATTTCCTACACTCACTAGAGCATCTCTTTGATTGTTTTGAAGTTCGGTCTTTTTAATGGCTCATAGGACCAACACTGTGACATGAGTGAATATAAACGTGGCGGACAATTGTTTGGTAAAGGCAAACGTTCTCCATTGTCTAATTTTATTATCACATCATTGTTTTTGATTCCTTGGAATGGTTTTACACCCAGCATGAGAATTTCCCACACACAAACGCCTACAAAGGTTACTTGGGTTAACAGGATTCACATTTGAAGAATTGAAAAATAACTAACCAAACATCCAAACATCACTGGCAGTGGTAAAGCGCCTGAAGTTAATAGATTCTGGAGCCATCCACTTAATCGGCAGCATATACATGCTCGAGTGGTAGTAGGATTGATCCGAAACCCAACGGGAGAGTCCAAAATCTGCAAGCTACAATTAAAAAAGTGTTAAGTCGGAGCGCATATCGATCAGATACAAACCTTTATGCATGTTGGTGTGCTGACTAGTACATTTCTTGCTGCGATGTCTCTGTGGACAAATTTCTTTGATTCTAAGTAGCTTAAGGCCGTTGAGAGTTGGTAACAGTACAGGAGGAGATATGCTCGTTTTAACCTAGACAAATAAATTCAAATTAGTAATGAATAAAGTAGCCGTAGGCCCTAGCAGCCTGGCATCAGACCTGTCATTGTTAATGCAATTTAAATCGTCAGTTATAAACTTGGAATAATAATCTCAGTGAGAAACATAAAAAATAAATAGTCGGCGTAAAAGCACATACCAGGCCAGAGCCTAGCTTCTTAGCGCCGTGGGCGCCGTGGCTTAGTCGTTATTTGGCCCGGGGAAATAACACCACAAACATTTTCCACGGCCCACCTGCAGCGAACGACTGACAATCCTCCTGGAGTACTTCTGTCATGGAAGGCTTTCGCAATTCGCCGTTCGAACCCGGTAATAAACTGTAGGTCCTCTCCACATGTGTCAAAATTATAGCGCGCAGAACACAGTGGAGGCGCGATGAAGCTAGTATAGACTCTGACTGTCTATTAAAAATTTTAACTTACTTTTCACTATTTGCTTTGAGAAATGCGCGTAACTCGCCATGCCTGGCAAGTTCCATGACGATCCAAATCGGTGCACTACTGCAAATGCCAATCAGTCGGATGATATGAGGATGGTCAAATTTTTGCATAATATCTACCGAAATAAGTGCGAACTCGTTACGAATTTTAACATCTCATAGAAAACCCATAAACTTACAAGCTTCTTGAAGAAATTTCTCCGTCTTCGTTGGATCATCATCCGCTTTACATGTTTTAACAGCCACTTGCATGACTCCGGCTTTAGTGTCATTGCTGGCATTTGTTGCGCTGTTCTCACCATCAGATCCAGTTTTATAATTTTTCTTTTGTGACGGCTTTTCCTTATTGTAATAAGTCCCAATGTGCACATCTCCAAATTGTCCAACGCCAATAATATCATTCAAAACTATTTGCGATCTGTTCAGCTCATAATTACGAACTAAAAATAAAACAGAGGCAAATTTCTTTTATATTTTCAAAGCACAACAGACATGAAAGAAAAGAAAATCACCAGCAGGTGTAGAGTAGTCTCCCTCCTCGTCTACCAAACCAATTTCCGCGTAGTCTTCACTTAATTTTGGAGTATTCTTTTGTTGATCGTTTTGTTTTGTGACTAATTTGTTTGTCTTAAAATTAGGTACAGCTGACGATAAATTTGAGTTATCATTTTTCTCTTTTGATTTTCCAGCGGCATCATTATTGACGATATTATTTGATTTGTCTAGGGAGTTCGTATTGCTACCGCTTCCTGATGCTGATCGATCCCAAAGAGATATTTCGCTATTATTCACTAAGCTGCAATAGCCGTCTACTAAATCTGCGATACTGTCGGCAGTCTAAAATAAAATTAAACAAATGATTGAATCAGAGTAAATTAAGCATGGAACAAATATGATGGCAGCATGGCACAGCTAAGATGTTTACAGGTCTGAGAATGGTTGCAGAAAATCAGTAGTTGTAAAGCAAATTTAGCTCACATCAAATCAAGGATTGTTGTTTTTCTGGCCGAGATCGGCTGCGTTTCAACACTGCCCATCCACAAAAAGACGATCCGACCTACTGCAAGAACTGTATATCCCTGCTTAATGTCGCCTACAAGATACTATTCAATGTACTGTGTGAACGTCTAAAGCCGTTTTGGCCGTACCAGGGCTTCCTGCCCGAAAAATCGACCATAGAACAAATCTTCTTACTAAGACAGATGTTGGAAAGATCAGCGAGTTCAAAGTTGAAACGCACCACCTTTCTGTCGTTTTAGGGCCACATGCAACAGCATTCATTGCAGAGAACCGTTTGGTGTGATAGGCGAATTCGGGAAAAGACTAAGTATACGCTACCGAAAAAGAACCACTCCGTCAACCACCGTCTATGACAAAACGTGATCGTCGAAAGCTTTAACTTGGAGGAAGTTAAGAACTGCGTGTACCTCGGGCGAACGTAAACTCCACGAACGACACCATAATAGAGATTCGTAGTAGAATTATCCTCGACTCGGAAGTTTGTCTTCCTTGCGACTGGATGTGGAGAACACCTTTGAGCCTTTTTGGTGGGAAGACATCCTAGATGCACTTCGAAATCAGTTTAGTGTTCCAAAATACTTGGAACGTACTAGACTAGTGGAACATCGCCTACGACGGTATCCTCCGTATGGATATACCAGTGGACACCGTTCTTGTGGGATACGTCCACAACGTAGGCGCCGTAATCACCGCAGGGGACACAGAAGCAGCAACGCTGAAACTGAACTAACTGATGAGGCGAGTGGCCGACGAACAAAGAGCTCAAACCAGCAGATGAGAAAGAGGAGATTGTCTTGCTTACCACCTGACGAATCCCGCTGCATGTTCAGTTCCTGGTAGGATCCCAGCCTATCACCAGCAAGAGCGCAGTGAAGTATTTAGGCAAGCACCTAGACTGCAAGCTCTCTTACCGGAAACAATTTGAATTTAAGCAATAGAGCGCGCGGCAAAAGTGACGTTTTAACACTCCCGAATATCGGAAGCCCAACCATGTCCAGGTGGAAGCTCCTCATGCCCATCACCCACTCCATCCTATTATATGGATGTACAATGACGTGGAGCTCTTCGGATCGTCAGCCCTTTCTATACGGTAGGCTATTGTAGGGGTGACTCCTATCGATGTACTGGCCGCAACCATAATACGGAACACGTCCAAACCATAAGACGGAAACAGAGATTACAACGGCAGTAGTAGATGCGAAAGAGCAAACGAGGCAGCGGTGGCAAGCCAAGTGGGTCGCCCAAATAAAAGGAAGATGGATAGAGCGGAGACCCGGGGACGTCAACTTCTAGGTCACCCAAGTACTGTCTGAGCATGACTCTTTCAATAGCTACATCCACAAAATGGGCAAGAAAGGGAATGCTGCCTGCTAGTACAAAGTTTCAGAAGTAGTACCATACCTTTCTCGAATGCAGCAGGTGCGCACCACAGGACCAGTTTGGAAGTGAAAGTAACTAAAATATCCTCTGATAATGTGGTCGGAAAAATGATATCTAGAAGCAACCATTGGAGAAATTCGCAGACTACCCAAAATCCGTACTTAGAGCGAAGAAAAGAGATTTACTCCCCCAGATGAAGAGAGAATACAACCTTACCGGCTAGATTAACCAGCTGAAGAAAATGAAAAAAAACAGCCCCAATGGGTGTAGAGTCGTCCCGTATGTCCTTAATCGGAAACATTTTCTTTCGTTCCGCAAACTGAACGAAAACGTGTCTATAGTTCCATTCAACCATTAACCACCGACAAAAAACAAATGTGTTCCATGTTCGTTCCACAACAGGAACTATTCTGCGCAACTCTAAATGGGTGTTAGAACACGACGAAGTAGTGCGAAAGCGGTCTCGGAACGAATGAGAAGATTCCTATACTACCTGCAACAGAATGGACCTGTTTCTTATGCGAATTAGCGTTTCCCATCGCCCTCAAAGCAAACAAAAAAAGAGAGTAGTTGGCTTTGCGCCAAAGTTAAAAAGATAGCCAAATATACTCACATTCACCCCTTGGCAATTAATTACAAGATCCTCATCGTTACTGCTCGTCTTCATCTTTAGCTGCGTCTTAATATCCTTGCAATTGCATATTTCTTTCTTCTCAGCTAACTTGTCGATGCTCAGAGGAGAATAACTGCTATTGGAAAGTTTCTGTGAACTCTTCGAACGATCAGACGATGAATTTTGTTGTTGTTGCTGCTGTTGTTGTTGTTGGCTGTCACCAATTTGGTTACTGTCTTTTTGTAAAATACATGTTTCGATCTTTTCGATATTATCAAAGTCAGCTACTTTTGTAAGCTTTCCCTGTGGATTTGTTGAATAGGAGATTCCTGTGGGAAAGAAGAAGTTATTACGCACATCTAGACTCATTAACGAAGCTTTGTTATTTACCAATATGTGGGCCAATATGCAGTATTCCTGAAATATTCCACGCGGAGCTTAGTGTTACCGAAAATTGTTCCTGATCGAAAGTGTATTGAGTTTGCAACAGGTCAAAAAATCTATAAAAAAACAAAATAATGTCTGTGTACAAAAAAAAGAAAGAACAAAATATTCTTACTTGAGTATGTACTCAATATCACTGTAGTTATAAACTTTCTTATAACCAGTTTGTATTAACTTCTTAAGGTTCTTTTGCTTAGTGGTATGTATCACAGTTTTTGGTAGAAAAGATTTAAATCCAATCTCTTTGTCAATATAGTCTACATGATGTTTTTTGTCTTCTGCTTTAATTACATCCCTGAAGTAATGTCTTATTTCTAAACAGCACAGTTGTATCGCTACATCGAGGTCGATTGTTATGTTAGAATTAATGTAGTCATGTTTAACCTTTAAAACAAAGCAATAAAAAACATTTTAAATTTATTTAATTATATTCATATATCATCAACACATACTTGATCGAAATAAAAATGGCAGGTTATTCTATCCTTTTCGTAGAGTTCTTTTATATTCTTTGGAATATAACGAACTCGAAGTTCTGCACGCCAAACACTATTAACATGTGTATCAATATTGTCTGACTTTTGTTGTTGTTCCTTTTTTCGAGTTGTTGTTGAGGTTTTTTGATAGCAAGGACAATCAATATTTGAACACGATGGATTTGAGATACGTGCTGCAACTTGAGTCATCGGTGTATTTCTGGATATCCAGACTGTTTCTTTGGTAATAACATTGAGCAAGCGTAACGCATAGTTTTGTGAATTTGCTTTTTGTCCCGGTATTATATTTTGTACAACATTATCAATGATCTTACTCACTAAATCGGTTGTTTCATTGAATTTTACTGTGCAGAAACCATTATTTGGTAAATATACATGTAAACTATCTGGCTGGCCTGAAAGTCATACACAGTTAAAAAATTATTCGAATGAAATGGAAAAAAAAAAATAAATCTTACTGGTATTATGCTGCATAGGGCTAAAGTGTGGCGAGTGACATCGGTTAATGCTTGAATCCGTCATTTCAGTATTTCGTCTTTTCTTCAGCTGATTATTTGATGCGATTGAGTGTTTCGTTTTGTTACCAATTCGACAATAGACTGGTAACAATACGTTAATATCCTTTAATCGTTCAATGATTATACAATTTTCTTTTCTCTAAGCCAGTTAAATCAAGTCTTCTTTAGTCTGAAAAAAGGAAGGGAAATTATTAGTTGATAAATTTGCATCGCTGATGAAATGATTCATTTTTGTGTGTAGTTCAAGTTCGCTTCTAATATTTTGATAACCGGTCGCATGAACAGTTGGTTTTTCTTTTATCTTGGATATTCCACAAAACATACACCAACTATTTTTCTAAGCACTGCACTGCAGAAATGCCACCACCAAACTATTTCCAGGCAATTCTCAGAAAAGTATCTGATGCAATCTGTTGTTTTGAACGTAAATCGTAATATGAAACAAACTTGCTGCCACCACTGTCTGATAAATACAGAAATCGAATAATAACTGAGTCGCAGCTACATCCTTTAGTGGACCTCTATCACACTGTGCCGACCGGTAATAATGCCGGAAGTTGTCACCGCAATAGATGGAAAAGTATTTACGACACAGGACGTAAAACCAAATCAGGAAATGAACAGATACTGATTAATTTTTTGAACTTTACAGGATAGGAATCTCTGCTGTTTGAACCCGCGCTTTATTTCAGGAAAATATGATTCGATTGTCCAGGTCAATTTTTAAATCCGTCATAGGACAGACACGGCGAAGGATAATTGCAGGTGAAATGTTAACTTCATTTAAAGTGTTTTATGTGAGGGATTCGATTATCCAGGTCTAAATCCACAAACTACTCATAAGACAGACAAGTCAAAGGATAATTGCAGTTGAAATTTTAACCTCATTCATTTCCCATTTTTTCCCAATCAGCGGTTGACGGAAAACGTTCGACACTAAGGTTTATGTCGCTGTAATTATGTTTCATAAAAATCTAGAAAATGACACATGATTCATTTGACCTGGGCATAACGAACCGATGGGTTCATCACCCTCTCGGAAAGATTCATGGCACTGTTCACAGAAAGTACTTCAGTAGTTTATTACTTCACTTGATTATGCAACTAAGTCGTTTGCAGAGAGTGCAAACGCTTTCAATGAGTGAGGCAATGGGTTAAGGGGATTTTCGATAAAATGAAAAAAACATCAACAAATGTTACAGGTGTCCTAGGAAAGCTTGTGCACAACACGCAACGCACACTTATCTTTTACGCATTGCGTGACTTGCTTTGAACATCTGCAAATTTATATATAAGGCCAGATGCAATCTGCTTCGCCATAACACCAATTGCCTACTTTGTGTGTAAACTCTCCCAAGGACTGTGTATAAAACTACCCAACCGCGACAAAGTCGAGAGGTCTATTTTCTGCATTTTCTAATTGTTATCTCAACGATATTTGAGCTAACACAACCTGTGCGCTGTGGACCAGATTACACAGGCAAACTGGTTTAACAAGTAGGCACCACTGGAACCATCCTGTAAAACTCTATACCAAGCTCAGGAGCATTCCAAGCGTCGAAGCGACACAAAAAAAACAAAAACAGAAAAAAACCGAAAGGAGTACACTTACGAGAAGTCACCTTTTGCTCAAGCAGTCAGCCCACCGGCTGGTTGAATGAATGTTTTTTTTTTTTTTGTGCCGTACACACTCCACACCCAAGCACAGTTCATTATACATAGAGCAGGAATTGGGGAAAGAAAAACAACACAAAAAAAAGGAAATACCTTCAAGACACGACTTGAATAAAATTCTCCAAAAACGCACCAGAGTATTTCCGCATAATTTAGGGTTGCCTCGCTGCATGAACCTACAAATTAGGGATTGGCTAACAGAAAATCCAAACCTGGCACATTCGTGAGTAGGTATATTCGACATACGATTGCTCTCGCAGCAGCAGAATAAAAAAAAAACTCCCATCAATTTGTTTATGTACATGAGATAAGATTTTCCACTCTTTTTTTTTATTTTTTTCATATTTTTTTTTTCTTTCATATCAGATTCGTGAAATATAATTAGCTCTTGCGAATACTAGCCCTTTTGATGAAAAATGATATGATGAATCTGTAAAAACCACTTACCTAAAGAAAGAGTGCACTTTTTATATTTTTATGCAAAGTTTGGAAACAAAATTTCTAGTTTTTCTTTTTATTTCGAATTTTATGTACGGCTTTCTACTGTTTTGTATTTTCACTTTCAGCAAATTGAATCGATAACATCATGTTGCACTTTAGTGGGTAGAAAATACGAATTTCTATGCTGACACTGGCACTGGCACTAGGCGAGCGAATTGCATTTCATCAATTTATAAAAAGGGCGAAACAATTAAGAATTCTTTGGAACACACAATTTAGAAATCACATCTTGGGTAAATTGATAGACGAAATGTTTTTCTTCATTAATTTGGTTCGCATATAGGCGGAGACCACTGTCATATCCACGCAAAATAACACTATCGGATACGAATAAATAAAATGTATTTTTAATACAAGAAAGATACAATATCTGTGAAGAAGAAAAATAGAGTAGTAGTGGTGGTCGAGCATCTGAGGGAAATGTCGAGGCGCCTTTCTTCATGTGCCATTGGTGATTTTCATGACGTCAGTCGTGGGTTTTTCGACCTGTTTTGTAAAGGAGTGAACGAGAGGAATATATCTTATGCTGAATGCGGAGGAGTTCTGTCAAATTATCTTTGGCATTTTTGACGTATCTGGGTTTTCTTTAGCCTGATAAAAAGATACGTAGTAAACTGCATTGCTCTGCTCTACTACCAGATTTTTGTTTTTATTCGAGATTCACGAATATGTCTGAAATCAAGTACGAAAGTACTTCAGTGTTGAGTTGTAGTATTTGGAAACACAAAAAGCCGTGGGAGGGATGAAGATTTTTCTTTGCAATTGCTTAGCAGGAGTTCGTTGGCATTCACTGATTTAACACGAAATAACAATTGGATGTGGAGCATTTAACACATTCCGCTTCCATTACTATGAAGAATATTATAATATTAAATCCAGCGTTTCTCTGTCCTTTCTGAGTCGGTTTCATACTTTTAAAAATGAATGATCTTAAGTCATTGTAGCCAATTAATATCACAACTTCATCTTAAGATCGTCTGATATTTCCTTAACCTTCTTCTGTCACTGGTTCTATTAATCAATAAATAGTATTTCGGTTTATTGTTCGAATGTAAACATGGTATTTCTTTTTCTTTTTTAAATAATACGCAACATTTAAATTAAATGACTTGAGTTTTTGTGTATAATTAGCATTTCTAGTAAAAATGAATGAATAAATGAATTAATCATAATTGAATAGAAATAAAACTGCACTATGTTTTGTTATATTTTCTTTTTACAAGCCAGTCACGGAAAACTCAAGTAACTCATTTAGCGAATTAATGTAAACATATCTCGGCTGTGAACTATTTTGAAAAAGTTTTTTTTTTTGTTTCATTAAAAATAAATTTTCGATCGATCTTAAAACCATACTTCACCTGCTACCTCTTGACCTCTTCGTGCTCGAGTCAGCGACAAAATGCGCACTAAGAATTAGCAACACAGGTGACTGGAAATCTTATCTAGTAGGGCACTCGAGCATATTAAGGAAATTTGGCATCAGAAACGGCTATATGCGACTATACGTTGCCACGTGTTGACTTTCAAAGACCCTTCAGGTGTACAATCCCCTTGAGAGAGGAATGAGAAAATATTAGGTTGTCAAATATCTCCCTTCCGCCTTTTTGTCTTTTGAATTTTCCGGCTATGTACAAAGCGCTACAGAGCTCGTATCTGGCAATACATCATTTGAAAGGTCTTGACATAACCTACAAAACGACGTTATGCATGATTAGTTTGAATATGAGCTCTGTAGCGCTTTGTACATAGCCGGAAAATTCAAAAGACAAAAAGGCGGAAGGGAGATATTTGAACACCCAATATGACCCCCATCATAAATTCGACAATTACGGTATATACCGATGGCTCGAAGATGGATGAAGGAACGGGCGCAGGCATTCACTCCGAAGCGTTAGACTTCCTGATTGCAGCAGCGTCTTTCAGGTGGAGGTCCTGGCGGTCAAGAAATCGGCCAGAATGATATCAATGCTGTCGATACCTCCGGCTGATATCACCATTCTGATTGACAGGCGGCCATAAAAGCAATTTCCGCTACGGAAATTAAGTCAAGGCTGGTTCAGAGTTGCAGCGAAGAGCTGCTGGTTTTTGGCTCGCAGCACAGAATTAATCTCTGCTGTGGCCCTGGTCATACACGGAAATTAGGAAGCCGACAGGCTTGCGAGAGAGGGATCAAGACTTAGTCTAGATCAGGCGATAATAGGTATCCACCCACCAACCTGTTTCGTTTGGAAGCAAATTGAGGTCAGGATATTGAAGATAGCTAATGATAGATGGCAGGCACTACACATGTGCGAAACGACAAGGGCTATTTGGCCTAGATACGATTACAGCAAAACGAAAGTGCTACTCTTGCATGACAAAAAGTCTCTAGCTTAAAAGACCACCTTTTCAGGATAGGACTCCTAGGTGATAATATGTATATGCAGGGGCTATGGAGATGAGGAGGAGAGGGGAGACACCCAACACTATTTCTGTCACTGCCCCAGTCTTTGTCAACTACGGTTCGAAACACTTGGAAGACATCTCTTTTAGGATCTTTGTGATATTAACTCTGCACCTTTAAAGAATATTTTCAGGTTCGTGAGTAAGACCAAATGGACGGATCGGGCCACAAATGGATAGGATCTGCAAGTTGGGGAAGGGACCGAAATCTCCCCTACTGGGCAACACAAGGGGTCCACAAGGACCTAAGTGAGGCAGGGTGAAACACCGCCTACCCACTAACCTAACCTAACCTAACCTATCGATCTATCGTTGAAGCCCTTATCGTTTAACGATCTCTCAAATATAATGAAATTTCGAGCATCAGATTTAAGACTTAAATATTCGAAATAGGAACTTTTTGGCCAATGACACCAGTTCACCAGTTCCTTATCCACTACTTTAAACTAAAAACTATACGGGACAGAATCGTTTCGATAGCCAGTCTTCTTTTACATTTAGAACAACCTGAAAAGCGTTCAGACTTATGGAAGGATTTACAACTCACAGTTGAAAATCGTCCAAAAATGATTTTCCGTCGCTTATAGCTCGAAAAGGACTTAAGGTCACCAGTATGCAATTCAGATCCCCATGTTATCTTATGGGAATTCCAAGCCTATATCTTGTATAGTTTATTGACAAAATGGTCTTAAAGTTAAAAAAAAACATAATTTTTCAAGAGAAGCAAAAAATTAAAAAATTGTCAAATGAAGCCCCCGCTTCATATTCCCCTGCATTTTCTTTTTGTACAACTTTTCTTTTTAATTTAATTTAAAAAGTTAATGTTTGATAAAAAAAGAAAAGAGAAATAAGTAAAAGAAGGTATGCTTATACCAGTTGGACTAAGTGGCGCAAACTGCGCATCAATACCTATGTTTGCCCTTATTACAATAAATATGATATACCATCCTTTTCAGAAAATTGTCAACAAAAAATTTGTAAAAATAAATAAGAAAAATAATTTGAAATAAAATAATAATGACAAAACATTTTTTTTTTACGTACTGGTACCCTCATTAATTTAGCTTGGAGACATTACATTCTTTGATAGCTTAATGCATGCTGTGTTATATTTGGCTTAGATTATATTTTAACGAGTTACTAACAAATAATTGGACAGAATTTTAATTTATTGATGAGGAAGTGTTTCTATAGCCAATACTAAGTTGGGATGGTTTTAATCCAAATTTAGAAAAATCATGCATCTAAGGATTCCTCACAAAATACAGTAAGCATCGATAACTCGAATTTCATCGAGCCAGGAAACAACTTTCTGAAGCTTTCTAGCTACGCAGGTTTCAAAAAAAAAAAAAAATTTTGGAAATATTTGTTACACGTAGATATTCATGTACATATGTGTGTGTATTTAAGTAACGCTCCGTTTGCTGACTCTACCGCCAACCATCTGCACCACCATTTGTTTCCATGGCTGACTTTCGTCACACGCATTTCAACTAATGGTTGTTGGGGAAAAACAAATAAACTTGAATTCGAATAATAGAGGTAAAAAAACCATAAAAGTAGATTGGATTTAACGAAAGGAACAAATAGCATAGGTTTTCTTTGATTTACAGAGGTTTTTAATGAAATTGTGAGAGTGCTTCTATATACAGAGGTTTTCGAATAATGGAGGGTCGAATTGAAGTGAGTTCGCTGTAAATATCTTCATGTTCAAGGGGTTATATTAGACTATAAGAGCAATTTTTCGATTTTTTGGCCGGTGAGAGTTAAACCGAACCAAACTTACATCTTCTCATTATCGGTTCATCTGCCTTTCTCTATCCTTCTTGAAGTCTTTGGGACTTTGGGACTTTGGGATTCTTTTTAAAAATGCAATAAAATGAACAAAATATTTTTTTTTTCATATATTATGGCTTTATTAATAAGATTAAACATTTCCATTGATGGGCGCCGTAGCTTAGTCGGTTAGTGCATCGGACTGTTAAGCGAGAGTACCTAAGTTCAAATTTGGCCCGGGGAAATAACACCACAAACATTTTTCACGGCCCACCTCCAGCGAACGACTGACAATCCTCCTGTAGTACTTCTGTCATGGAAGGCTTTCGCAATTCGCCGTTCGGAACCGGCAACAAACTGTAGGTCCCCTCCACATGTGTCAAAATTATAACGCGCACAACACAGTGGAGGCGCGAAAAGCTAGGCTCTGACCCTTTGTGTTTCGCCCCTAATGATGATGAATGATGAAACATTTCCATTAATTATGAAACTCAACGTCAGCCGGCTGGTGTCACAGTAGCGCATTCTGTCACTGTAATTTTCCAAGACCTTGTTCATGATTTCGAGCCCACGGATTGTATGATATAGACCTTAAATGCTTGCATCATTTTTGGATTATCGGCATAACATTTTCCCACAAAAAGAAGTCAAAGGGGCCAAATTCAAGCTGCCAGTGTTGAAACAACCTATGATTCACAAAGAGACCACTCTTTATACTTTATTTTGACTCTAATTTTCAAGCCTTCTGTAAGTACTTCAAAAGCAATTGGAATAGCACAAAAAGGTTTTAATGGCCCTATTCTGGTCGTGATGTAGTCATGACTCACTAAACTGACTAAATATCAGTGAGAGGAAGATTGTGATGATACGTCATTCTGCTTTTTTTCTGTTGTGAACAGCGAATGACCTGCTCAATCGCAGATCACAATTTTGACGATTTTGAATACGAAAACTTCTCAAGTTGTGAATTCCCCACAATCTGTCGAGGTTGCTGTGACATATGAGGCATCACTGAGGTGTGCCAGAATAGGGCTATGAAATTCAATCTTTCTTGAAATAAGACTTTACTGAATTCCCAATAAGCACTTAGCCGCTTTGGCCTTTTCAACACGCGTCCGTTTCGACATAGTGATTTATTTTATTTTAAAGCACAGATAATACAAAGACTCGCTTTATGTCGTTTCGAAGTTGCGTCGCTTAAAAATTGTCGTGAGACTTTGGTGTACTAATTTCTACTGTAATTCTCGTCACCACTGTTGAACTACGCACTTGCATTCCATGTCTATAAGTGTTCCTCATCCAAACCGTTCCGTCAATGAGTTTGAATTCGAATTCTCGTATATCTTCCCGTCCCCTCTGAGTCTAGTCACAATTGTCCAGTGGAGTTGCGCAGAATGTAGTCACTCAAAGTGGGTTGGTGAGTTAGGTCAGGCACATGGTTACCCACCGAAACAGGTTCTGGACGACCTTTTAACAACTGGTTTCTTTTATTTCCATCTCGATGAATTCACAGAATTCGCAATGAAATCAAACCTCTTCAGCCTCCAGTGGTGCTCTGACACAATTCTATTTAAATTTACTCACAATTCGCTTGTCTTATCATCGACTACGTATCGCCGTTGGTGGCACAACATGACCACTGATAACTCACACACCGACTAGAGTGATCCTCTTATCATCCGCCTTGAGACAACACTCTCTCGTTCAAGTCCAAAAGACAACACAGAGTCTGCTCCCGCTCAGTTGTTATTCGCACGTTCAATTGTATACAGCAGGCAGCGTGTTGCATGAATTTTATATATTCTCAATTTAACTTCATTACAATCGTTTGTGTACATTAATTAAGTGACATTACAAACGTGAACCGATTACATGGATCAAGCAAATGGAAACTCCGCTCAACCAGAGAAAACAACAACTTTGGTGTTTTATGTCAATGGACGGAAGGTAAATATGTATGTTGGCATCTCATAAAAGTGTTGAGTGGATTACGAATTTAAATATTCAAAAAGCTTTATTTGTTGCTTTGCAACCTGCTTTAGAACCTGATAAGACCCAGGCAATTAACTGATAATTTGAAGAGCTCTGCGCACCCGCCACTACAGCGTAATTGAAACAAAAATAATTAACTTGTTTTTAATTGGTTAACACATGTGACTCTTTGTGGTGGTACTGCCTCGGAAACATGTCAATTTAAGCTAAAGTCTGTCCATTTGTGTGTTCGTGGGGTCTTTTTATGGCACTAACTGTTGCTAGTTTATTTAGTTAGTTCGTCGATGGGACTAAGCAGTATTCATGGTTATCTAATCTGAGAACAGACAGGTGCATTGTTAATGTGACATGGCAGCCGGTTCAGAATAAAATAATTAGGTTTATTGAGCAGTTTGTATCTGTTGGGAATGATACTTTGATTTTCGGAGAAAAATTGTTATTTAATACACGCTTATCGTTTGTCTGAATCCGAGAGCTTTTGCAGTCGCAGCGGCCGGATTTACGTGCAGTGACTTACAAGTTGTTATGGTAGATGAATTTTCTATTTGTCAATGCCATATGTAACAACTTAATGTTATTTCTGAAACTACTCGGCAAAAATGCATTTAGCTGAAATAAGAAAAAATATCAAAAACATAATAAAGTTATCCCTAGATAATGTGAACTAATTAAAACAAGTCGTTTTCAAGTTTAAGAGTTTAAGAGGCATTCATAGTACTTACAAAAAAAAAATTGAGTTTCATGAAAAACAACAAAAAATTGAAAAAAAATAAAATAAAAAAGATTTTAAAATTCATGAAAAACAACAAAAAACTATTATTTAAAACACAGTTTCAATATTTGTTATTTGAGCAAAAAATCGAAAATATAACAATTAATTTTCAATTTTTTGTAAAATAGTTTGGCGTTTTGGACTGGCATATAGCTTGTCCTTGACTTGATCTTTCTGCCTTAACTTCAGCAAACTAGAATTTGTTTTCGATTCATTTCGATCGACTTACTCAAGAAGCACATTTGTATAATCGATCTCTGGTGGCTAGCTATTTTGGGAGCAGCTGAAGTGACTTTGTTCTATTCTATTCGCCGAAGTATCTTTAATTTGTTCATGTTCATTTATGCCTTCTACGATGACCCAGCGTCTAGCTTCTTGTTCATGTTGTGTTTGGTATCTACAATTCCAAGCAGATCAATATATCTTGTAACTCTTTTTGAAGCTTAGTTTCGGTAAGTGTCCATCGTAATTGAAAGTACCCTTTGTAATTGCTCCTATTTATGTGTTTTAGTAAATTAAAAAAAATATATATAAACGACTACTTCATCCAAAATAGCACTTCAAATTTCATTGCCTTATCATGTGTCCAAAAAAAGAAAAGCTTGGTCATACTGTAAACATGGAAAAGTACAGAGATTTTCTTGGTTTTCTTTTATACCCGGATTTTCCTTTTATTCAACTTGTTCTTATAGTCGTAATAATATTGGCAATTTTTTTTTTTCATTTGATGATGATGAGATCTTTGATCATGCTCTTCACACGTACCACCATATTTTCACTATAAAATTCTAAGTGGGATTAAGAAACATGTAGTTTTAACGGTTTCCTCCTCTTAATAATCTCAACATTTCCACTAAATTTTCTTCAAACTTAACACAATTTTTGCTCTGTACTTCATAGAAAGCCTCCTTTTTCTGAACGCCGCGGCCTCCTTTTGCTTTATTTACTCTTAAGCAAAATTGACTAACTTTGAAACGCTCTAGAAGCCAAGGTAAAAATCAGAAAATTATTTTGTTTGCTGTTTTTGAAGCAGTTTTGTTTATACATTCTTCAATGCGCTTGACGAATCATAAGAAAGCAGAAAATATTAAGAAATTAATGATTTGATTTCTCTGCAGATTTCTTCGTAATAATTTTGGCTGCAAAGAATAATCGGCTAAGTAAAGTTCAAATAAAATGGCAATTATTTCGGTTATTATGTCATAGAGTGGCTGCATTATTTTCTTAGACAAATTTGAAAGAAATTAACAAATTTTTGATACTTCCTAAGGTTAGCCATTTTTAAAAAGTCAGCTGTAAGTCGTGCTTTGACTAGCCCATAGCTGACGAGCTATGGGGGACAGCTCCTAGTTTGTCAAGTTCGTCGGTTTTTTTACGAAGGTAACTTTAAGGTTATGGAAGTTGATGAAACTGCCTTGATGGCAGATCTAGCTGACGGCACGCCTTCTTAATGGCAAGGATTTCCGCTTCGAAGATGCTGGCATGAATTAGGAGTCTCTAGGATGAGCATGTGCTCACTTTTATTTTGTTTTAGAATTACTTGACTTGGCTAAGTTATTTAACCATACGTTTTTTTGTCAGAGACCAATATGCGTGTTTTTCTTAGTAGATCAGGAATATTGTTATATAGTTTCTTATTTATCGAATAGATCATTTAAGCTCGAACAAAATGGAAAAATTCCATTTTCATCGTTTTGGGATACTATTTCTTTTGTTGCGTGTATTGGCAGTTTACTTTTGTCAAATTACAATATAAAATGTTTACTCTGATGATGATAGCTTCAACATCTGCAAAGACAAAAAAAATTAACATAAATAATGGCAAATATTAATTAAATAGAAAGGTTGTTTGTTCATTATTCTCTTATCAAAAATTGCATTCTATTGACGCAGAGTGAGTGTCCGGGTCAACATTTGCCACAACAACACATGAAGACAATTTACAGCACCAGTTATTTTCCAGTACTGAGTAATCAACAGTCCTGTGAGTCAGTGATCCATGGTCATAAAGTCAAACTTTTAAAACTTTAATTCCAAAAAATGTACACTGTTTTATTTACTAGGCAAAAATAAAAAATATAAAAAATAAAAAAATTTTTTGTTAATTGTTTGATAGTTTCGGCTTTCTTATTTAAGCACACTCTGGACATTCATTCGTTCCAACTGTTAGTTTTATGGCAACAGCATCGCGAAATGTGCAAGCAAAACAAAGCTATCTTTTGAAATCGGCAATAAGGGTGACTAGTCGTTAGTCGGAAGAAAAATACACGAACCCTAAGCTGCATTAATGCTTACTGAGCAATATTTAAATTTCAACGCCCTTCGCAGATCTCAAATACAACCTTTTGGTACCAAAACATTTCGAACTAAAAATTGAAAACACTTGTGACATTGATATTGTAATTTTAAAACGGTGTCTGGAGTGTTACCTCCGAAATGCTAGGACAGCATTCAAGACATAAAAATAAGTCTTCCATGAAATACAGAAAATTGTGTTAAAAATTCAGCAGAAAACTTAGTGGATAAGTTGAAAATATTATTACATGAAGAAAATCTACATGTTTCCCAAGTCCCATTTGGTTTCTTATAGTGAAAATATGGACTATTAGTGAAGAGTATGATCTTAAGTCAGCGTCAAAAGTCAGTGTACAGTATCTATGATTGATACCCTAAAAAATAAAATATAACAGTAGGAGCCATAAAAGACAGGAGCACATACAATTAAAGGCCAGATATTATACTTCAAAACAAACTACAGTCGAAGTCCTCTAGGTCGAATTTCAAAAATTAGTTCGAGTTAGAGGGATTTTTTGAAAAATTCGAGTTATAGGGATTAATATTTTTTTCCTTACTTAAAAGCTTTTATTTTATTCAAAAGCATACATGTAATTTTGGATTGAGTCTTTAAAGTTGGAGAATGAAGCCTTTTAAAAAAGGTGAAACGTTGTGTGCACAAATTACGTATACCTCATTTCTAGTTGTGTGTAGACGACGATTATGTGGCCCTAGACGACAATTGTGTTGGTGAATAGTTTCGATTTTCTCATGATCTTTGGGTTCGATGTTTGTCGTGTAGGTCTCCATGCAAATCCTCATTTTTGCCGTGAACATTCTCTTTTTTTTTGCATAGGTGAACAATAATAAGGGCAACCACATGTGCTTTTTTTCCGACGTGTTTGCACTAAAAAATCAACATGAAATGAAAGGTGTTCGTCGTCCAGTGCCAAATTGAGAGAGAATCAGAGCGCGCTATACAAGTTGCGAGACGAAATTTGGTGCTTATTTTTTTGGAATTGAAAATAGACCAAGAGTCGAAAAAATGTATTCGAGTTAGAGGGCTTTTCGACTTAGAGGATGGATTTTGTATGGAAAATTGAAGGGAATGCTAAAATGTGGCGAAAAAATTCGAGTTAGAGGGATTTTTGACTTAGAGGGCGTTCGACTTAGAGGGTTTCGACTGTATATTTTATTTAGCATAACGGTAGACATGAAGTAATTATTTTAGTTATTAAAGAAAAGGATGCAAAAATAGTTGTTAAAAATGTGTGTACATTTTAATAACCAAACCAGAAATTCAATAATAGCACTAAGCCCGTTTTTGTGTTTAAAATAGACTTTCAATGTATTGTCATAGACTTTCAATGTCTTGTCATAGACTTTCAATGTCTTGTCATAGACTTTCAATGTCTTGTCATGGATACTAATTTCATAGTCAGTTTTGTTAAAATTGCATGCGTGCAATGAAATTTAAGGTCTCGTAATCTTCCTTTTAAAATATTCCCACAAATAACCACTCAAATTGAAGGTTGATTAGAATAGATGATCATTCATTTTCTTAGGTGTACAAAGAAACCATTTGTCAACTTTGTTTGCTGTGTTCATCAGATCGTTGTCCTTTTGTAACACCTATGACTTATTTAAATAAAATGTTCAGGCAATGTGTTTTATTTATTTTAGTGTTAATTAAGACCGGGTTTTTAACCTCGTCTATACACATCCACACATTAGCCAAACCACTACCTATGCTATAGTTTTTTATATTTTTAGTCAAATGCTTGAATTTTGCTTCTACATAATTTTGGTGGTTTATTCGATGCTGAGCACCAAGTACCAACAATTAAGATTTATCATTCTGGGCAAATGTACTTTTCAGTGATAAAAATAATTATGAAAAAAGTTTATAAAAAAAACATCTGAAACATTAAACAAAAACAAATTTGTGTTACGCAGCACAGTTTGTACAGTGTTAAAAATAAATCGAAAAACTAATTTCTGTCCTTATTCCAGGTCACCGAACCCAATCCCGACCCGGAGTGCACTTTACTGAGTTATTTGCGTGAAAAACTTCACTTATGTGGCACAAAACTCGGGTGCGGCGAAGGAGGTTGTGGCGCGTGCACTGTCATGATATCGAAGGTCGATCGGAGCACGAAGAAAATTGTGCACTTCTCAGCCAACGCGTGTCTGACTCCGGTGTGCTCCGTCCACGGTCAAGCAGTGACGACTGTGGAGGGAATCGGGAGCACTCGAACTCGGCTTCATGCGGTGCAGGAGAGGATAGCCAAAGCCCATGGATCGCAGTGTGGTTTCTGCACACCGGGAATCGTCATGTCTATGTATGCGCTTCTCCGGAATTCACCGGAGCCCAGTATGGAAGACATGGAAGTCGCATTTCAGGGAAATCTCTGCCGCTGCACTGGCTACCGACCGATCCTGGAGGGCTACAAAACCTTCACGAAGGAATTCAGTTGTGCCATGGGCGATAAGTGCTGCAAGGTGAACGGCAGCAATGGCTGCAGTAGCTCCAACGGCCAGGTCGACATGTACCTCTTCGAGAAGTCTGAGTTTCAGCCTTACGACTCAAGTCAGGAGCCGATCTTTCCCCCCGAACTACAGCTGTCCGACGAGTACGACCGACAGAGCTTGCTCTTTGTCAGCGATAGGATTGAGTGGCACCGGCCGACGAGCCTCCAAGAGCTGCTGAGCCTCAAGGACCAGCACCCAACGGCGAAAATTGTTGTGGGCAACACTGAGGTTGGAGTGGAGATGAAGCTCAAGAACCTCCTCTACCCGGTGCTGATAAACCCGCAGCGAATCGAGGAACTAACCAGGATTGACGAGAACTCGAGGGGAATTTACTTTGGGGCAGCGGTGACCATTGCCGAGATCGAAGACGTTCTCCGGCAGCAAATCGCGGTGAAGCCACAGCACGAAACGCGGTTCTTCAAGTGCGCTTTGAAGATGCTCCATTATTTTGCGGGAAAGCAGATCCGCAACGTGGCCTCCCTGGGAGGCAATATCATGACGTCAAGTCCAATATCGGACATGAATCCCGTGCTGGCAGCCGGTGGCGTCGAATTGACCGTCGGGTCTCTGAAGAAGGGCTTCCTCTACACCAGGCAGGTCAACATGGGTGACGACTTCTTCACGTCCTACCGCAAGAACAAGATCGAGCCGCAAGAAGTCCTGCTCGGCATCCAGTTCCCGAGGACCACCGAGAGTCAATACGTGGTGGCCTTCAAGCAGGCTAGGCGGCGGGAGGACGACATCGCCATTGTCAATGCGGCGATCAACGTCAACTTCAAGCCGGGCACGAACGTCATCGAAAAGGCGAGCATGGCCTTTGGAGGTATGGCCCCGACTACAGTGATGGCTAAAAGGACCGCTGAGCTCATGGTTGGCCGAAACTGGGATCAGTCGCTGATCACCAGCGTCGCTGAAAGCCTCTCCAACGAACTGCCGCTCGCAGCGTCCGCCCCTGGTGGGATGATCTCCTACAGGCGTTCGCTGGTCACGAGCCTGTTCTTCAAGGCGTTCCTTGCCGTCAGCAATGACCTAGTCAATCAAAAAATCCTGGACGCCAATGCAATTCCCGCAGACGAGAAGAGTGGCGCTGGTGTGTTCGAGACGTTGCCGCTGAAAAGCACGCAGCTGTTTGAAAAGGTAGCCGCCGGTCAGGCCCAAACCGATCCAATCGGTCGCCCAAAGGTCCACGTGTCAGCTTTGAAGCAAGCCACTGGCGAAGCCATCTACTGCGACGACATCCCACGGATGGATAACGAGCTCTACGTTGCGCTGGTCCTGAGCACCAGAGCCCACGCTGAGATCGTGAGCATCGACGCGTCGGAAGCACTTAAACTGGCCGGAGTCCACGCGTTCTACTCCAGCAAGGACCTGACCGAAGAGGAGAACACCGTCGGCGCTGTGTTCCACGACGAGGAACTCTTCGCCTCGAAGGTCTGGTGCCAAGGCCTGATCTTGGGGGCGATTGTCGGTGACACCCAGGCAATCGCTCAACGCGCAGCGAGGATTGTCAAGATCGAGTACAAGGACCTCTCCCCGTTGGTGGTCACAATCGAGGATGCCATCAAGCACAAGTCCTACTTCCCGAACTACCCACAAGTCGTGACGCAAGGCGACGTGGAGCAGGCATTCGCAACTGCGGACCACGTGATCGAGGGCAGTTGCCGCATGGGAGGGCAGGAGCACTTCTACCTCGAGACGCACGCAGCTCTGGCCGTGCCACGTGACAGCGACGAGATTGAGCTCTTCAGCTCGACACAGCATCCGTCGGAGGTTCAGCGGCTGACCGCGCACGTCCTCTCGATTCCTGCATCGCGCGTTGTGTGTCGGGCGAAGCGGCTGGGTGGAGGATTCGGCGGAAAGGAGAGCCGGGCGTACACAATTGCAGTGCCAGCAGCCCTGGCCGCGTACAAGCTACGAAGGCCGGTGCGAATCATGCTCAACAGGGACGAGGATATGATGATCACCGGAACGAGGCACCCATTCCTGTTCAGGTACAAAGTTGCTTGCACGAAGGACGGCAAGCTGACGGGCTGCGACATCGAGGTCTACAACAACGGCGGATACTCTCTTGACTTGTCCTTCTCTGTAAGTGGATTTATTTATTTATTTCGTCAAAGATTTATCTTCTAGACTAAGAACATTCATTAGTTGAACCGTTCAGTTCATAAATCGATTAGCTCCATATACATTCATTAGTTGAACCGTTCAGTTCATAAATCGATTAGCTCCATATAACAAAAATTTTAAATTGAGGAATGCAATCAAAATTTACATTCGCCTGGGAAATATATTAATTTTTGTTCAATAGCCAGAAAAAAAGTGTCGTTTAATGGTATTAATCTTTATTATTTAGGAAAGATATAATAAATATAAAAAGTTATGCCTATAGCGGGGTTCACACCTGACTACAAATTGTACGATTTGCTTGACAATCGTGATGTCGACTATCGTCAATGTGAACGCTCGAAACTACAATATGGCAGACTTGCAGTCAAAAAGTTCAATATTTTTAACATTTTGCCTCGATGGACGATTTGTAGTTGAGTTTGAACACTTGTCGTCCAACTTCGGGGTATTTTTCATTTTTGTATGTTATCTCGATGGCTGAACATGTCGTCGAGTGTAGAAGTGTTGACTGGAGTTTTTTGAACTGAAGTTGTCAAGCATGTAGTTAAATGTGAACGCTAAGACAAATTTGGTTGTCAACCAAATTGTAAAACTTGTTGTCAGGTGTGAACCCCGCTTATACCAAGTGCTTTGACACTTAAATTTAGGATTCTACAAAAAGTCGATTCATGCACCGAGCGGCTCAATTGTACAATAAAACACTGCTATAAGCTTAGGGAAATGTAACAAATATTTTCTTATAAACACATTGCTATCAAACTCACAAAATATAAAGCGTTACGAGCTACAGTGCAGTAAAAAAATAAGATACCTTTCACAGTCAAGTTCAATTTGCATTATTTTTGCCATTTATTTTTATTTATTAGCAAGTTTAAAATTTACGTGTTAATTTAAGGGTAGGTGCACTAACTGCACTAAGTTATATCACAGTGTTTGTATTTTTAATTTTATTTATGTTTACTAAGTTGATCTTGGTACAGAATTCGCCTGCCATTTATTGTTACATGTTTGTTTACAAATGCAATTGGAAATAAATGAATTGCAGATTAACCTACGACTCTAGCTGAGCTTGGCATCATATATTTGTATGTACTAAGTTTTTTGTACTGTACAGAAAAAAAGCAAAATATACTTTACATTTCGAAACAGAAAAAAAAAAGGGATTGTAAGTTTGGATTCTATATTTTGTACATTTTCACTTTTTTTCCCTTTTCCCTTTATTTTTACATTGACCAACATAGATTTTTCTCAACGATCCGACCAAATTTTGAAATCTGTTGACATTCTCTAAAGACAGTAATTTTTGGTCTTATTGGGAAGGTATAGGTATAATAACATCTTGTCCGTGTTTTCAATTCTCTTTATTATACAGCCTAAAAATGTTCAGTAATATTGAAATGCAGACTTTAATTAGGATTTGGGAACACATTTTTGTATCCTAGATCAGCGTTGCCAGACGTCCCGATTTTGGCGGAACGTCCCGATTTTAAGCCCTACATTAAATTTCCCGCGCGGGACAAGCACAGCCCCGCTCTTAATACATTTGTTGATTCCTATCATTCAAATATTTTCAAACTTTATTTGGCATTGGCAGTTCCGCTTTCGCCGTAAGAATCCCGCTTTGGCCGAACAAAAATCTGGCAACGCTGTCCCAGATGAACTAATGTTTCGTTTAGCTGCTCCAAAATAACAACCGCTAATAATCCAACTTTGTTTCATTACTAGGGATTGTAATGGTTCAAAGTAACTTTATTATTAATTTGTGTTTGAATTTAAAAACGAAGTAACATCATTTGCTGCAATCGCTCTAGACATCATGACCCTTCCACATCGAGCTTTATTGTAGCAGAGTAGCATTCTCTAATCCCGGTGCACTTCTAGTACTCCTGCACAGAAAGTCACACAGAACGATCAAAAAATTGTCAAAAATAATAAATGTTGACTTAAAACTAGTTTCAGAATATATTGAACTCAGTCTTTTGTGAATTAGAATGTCTTTGGATTGAATGGACTTTGTAAACGTCTCTATGGAGAAAATCTCGTACTGTTTATGCGTGATCATCCACAATTTTGTCCTTTTTCAAATTTCGGTAATTGAATCTTATGGATTTTTTTTTTGAAAATCTTCGGTGAAACCATATAGACGAAAGCTTTAAACGACTTCCGCTTTCTGTAGCGAGAACAAAATAATAATTCTTATGATTACTGTGCTGCGTACTGTTGACCTCGGCGTATTCTTCATGCCAAGAAAAATTGCATACATATTTTACTTTGATTTTTAATAATAAATAATTTACTCTTATTAGTTGAAATTTATTTTTTTTTAATATGTTAAAAATGGCTGAGATATTGCAAATTGAACTTGGCTGTGGTGGGCAGCACAGTTTTATTTTTCATTTCACTGTAATATCGGCTTGGTAATATTTTCTCGATATTTCAATGTATAAAGTTAACTATAGTAGATAAATTAGTAGCAGTGATCTGCTGGATATAAAATCATGCTGAAAAGAAGGGAATTTTTACTTTGGATACAATCGAAACTTTACATATAGGCCGTATTTTCGATTACATTTAACAATCGGAGACAAAAACGATAGTTTCCACAAATTGGTGAGACTTAAATAAAAAATTTAAAATATAAGTTAAATGTTCATCCTTCAAGCATGAGGAGACAAATCATCTGGACCAACAGAACTTAAAGTATTAACTTGAGATAAAGCTTCCAACTGTTTACCGTCTTATTTAATATTAGTCTCGATCTTAGCAATTTACATATTACGCAAAAACGAAAGTTAAAATCCCTCTGAATCTGATTCCTTTACTGATCCATCAACATTTAAATTGCAGGTTCTGGACAGAGCAATGTACCACTTCGAAAACTGCTACAACATCCCGAACGTGCGAGTGACTGGCTGGGTGTGCAAGACGAACCTGCCCTCGAACACTGCCTTCAGAGGGTTCGGTGGCCCGCAGGGAATGTTCGCCGGCGAGCACATAATCCGTGACGTTGCCCGCGTCACGGGCAAGGACTACGCCGAGGTTATGAAGATGAACTTCTACAAGGACGGTGACGTGACGTTCTACAAGCAAATTCTCACTCACTGTCCCATCGCCAGGTACGAGCGTCAGTCTTTGTCGACACACTTAACTTTCTCCCTTCTTTCAGATGTTTCGAGGAGTGCCTGACCCAATCGAAATTCTACGAGCAGCGAGCGGAGGTTGAGAAATTCAATAAGCAACACAAGTGGCGTAAGCGGGGCGTTGCGATAGTGCCCACCAAGTACGGCATCGCCTTCGGAGTGCCGCACCTCAACCAGGCCGGTGCCCTCATCAACATCTACACGGACGGTTCGGTTCTCCTGTCACATGGAGGCATCGAGATCGGCCAAGGTCTTCATACGAAGATGATTCAGGTCGCCTCCAGGGCCCTGGGCATCCCCGCGGACCTCATTCACATCAACGAGACCGCCACGGACAAGGTGCCAAACACGTCGCCCACCGCGGCCAGCACCGGATCCGATCTCAACGGAATGGCTGTCCTCGAGGCCTGCGAGAAACTGAACGCCCGCCTGAAACCGCACAAGGAGCAGTTTCCGGAGCTTTCATGGAAGGAACTAATCAACAAGGCATACTTCGATCGAGTAAGCCTCTCAGCGACGGGCTACTACCGCACCCCGGATC
Organism: Syritta pipiens; assembly: GCA_905187475.1. NCBI lineage: Eukaryota > Metazoa > Arthropoda > Insecta > Diptera > Syrphidae > Syritta > Syritta pipiens. The sequence continues at coordinate 72,616,272 of LR994571.1, forward strand.
TCGGATTCAATCCCGAAACCGGGGAGACGAGGATGTACAACTACTACACGAACGGCGTGGGTGTGTCGCTGGTGGAAATCGACTGCTTGACAGGCGACCACCAAGTGATCAAAACCGACATCGTCATGGACATCGGGTCGAGCCTCAACCCAGCCATCGACATTGGCCAGATTGAGGGCGCCTTCATGCAGGGCTACGGTCTGTTTACGCTCGAGGAGCTGATGTACTCACCCACCGGCATGTTGTACTCCCGCGGGCCGGGAATGTACAAAATCCCGGGCTTCGGTGACATTCCCGGTGAGCTAAGTGTCAGCCTGCTGACTGGATCTTCCAATCCCAGGGCGGTTTTCTCTTCGAAGGTTTGTATGTCGGCCGGCTGATGTGGCTGTCTTCATGTTTCTGTCTCGTCAACAGGCTGTGGGTGAACCGCCCTTGTTCATTGGATGCAGTGTATTTTTCGCGATTAAGGAAGCGATAGCAGCATCTAGGAAGCACCATGGAATCGAGGGGAGGTTCGACCTTCAATCTCCCGCAACTGCCGCACGCATCAGGATGGCCTGCCAGGATCAGTTTACAAAACTTGTAGGTTTGATTGGCATCGCAACTAGGCGTGTGTTTACGTGGTTTCTCTTTCCAGATCGACGAACCTGCCACTGGGACGTTCAGCCCTTGGAATGTTATGCCATAAGGGTGGGAATCTGAGAAAGTGCAAGGAACAAATTAAAATAATTTCTTTTTAACGCTAACTAATGGTTTTTGATTAAATAAATATTCATGGCTCCACATCCAGCGTGCGTCTGACAATCGCGCTGGAGTACTTTCTGTCATGAAAAAGCGCCGTTCGGAACCGCCATTAAAAACCAAGTTCCTTCCATATGCGGCAAAATTATACCGCGCATAAGGCAATGGTGGCGCGAAAGACTAGGATCCGGCTCTCCTGTGGGCGCCGTGGCTTAGTTGGTTAGTGCGTCGGAGGGTTAAGCGAGAGTACCCGGAGCCAAATCCAGCTCGGGGAAAAAAACACCGGTAATCGGTTTTTGGTTATCCCAATTTTTAGAAAAAGTAGTAGGCCCGTCTGGCAGGGGTGAGGCTGCGTGTAAGACGTCTGGCACCCGGATTTTTGTAATCGTAGCAGTTTAATCTTTCATTTGATGCTCTTTCAAGTGGTTATATAAAAAATTCAGATTTCGGAAAAATTTACGTTTTCAGCAGACCATTACAACTATTGGCACCGCGGTTGCGGTTTTGATATCGTCTGTCGAAGACCTTCTCGTTGGTATATGCCATTTTTGGTTATCATTCCACGCCCAAAATTTTCTGTGGGCTCTTAGACTATAAGTTAAGTATGAAAAGATGGCCCAGAGGTTGAGGCCATTTTTAGTGCGGCGAACTTTCGGTGAAATTTCGCTTCTGCTTTAATTGGAATTTTGCTTTTAGAACAACGAAACGTTTACAGAATTACTTCGGTGTCTGTCTGAAGTCCAGTTCTACACAGATGAAATAATGGCTTTACGCCCAAAAACGACAAAAGGTTATTGATCAAAACGGCACATACAGTCAGTTAAAAAAGTATTTTCACACCTAGATTTTTGACGATTTCTCGTTTATCGGAAATGTTTGTATGGAATGTTATGTTATGTATGTTATGATATACCCAAACATTACATTTTTGGAGGAAGGATTTCAGATGATTGAGATGTGAGGCTTTACAGATTACAAATCAATATCGAAGCAAATTGACTGCACACAAAATATCATTTGTACTTGTATTTTATTGATTTCTATTATGTTTCGCTCACAACATAAAGTGTGCAAATACTTTTTTCACGTCAATTTTGATGTTTTTCCTGAATAACTGGAGTAATTCTCAATATTTTAAGACAGGGTTTTTTTCTGAATAAAACTCACACTTGAACTTTTATTTAAATTGATTTGACCACCCGTAAAGCTTAATGAATGGATTGTACTAACTATTTAGGCACACCTTATAGATCACGCTAACAGTAATTTTCAGCGAAGTTACGTCATGGTAGCGAAGCAGAAGACAGAAATGTTGCGACTCCTTGTAAAGTTGGCCCAAAATTATCCTCGAAAAGAGAAACATAGCATTTTGAGGTCAACCCAATTCATAAACTTTTTTTTTTAAATACAACAAATAAGTGCTAAAATGTCTTCGGGAAATATAATACAACCACGATATAACGAATCTGAAGGGACTTCGAAAATATTCATTACATAGAGTAATTCTTTTCAACAAGGGTCGTTTTATAGAGGTTAGGTTGGATTACGATACGATTGAACAAGTTTAGAAACTAGCTTATTGGCTTCAAAATCAATAAAGTACCCTGTCACATCGAAGTGCAAAGGGGCCTCAACCAACTGGGTATGCGAAACTTGGAACAGCTGGCAAACAACAAGGCCAGTTGGAGATGCATGTTGATAACATGGCAAGCTACTCGCATGTAATCTCCCCTGACTACTTCTCACACAACTCTATGAGAGAAGTAACGTCGCGCATCACATCTCAAATTCTCTAAGCATCAAACAATGACGATTATGTAACGAAAAATTAGCCGAACTTGCGCCAAACTTGTTAAGATATGAAATTTTAGTGGAATCGCGGGTGAAAAAATGTATTAGTTAAAGGTTTAGGTTCAGTTTACAAAATTTCTTGTAACGAGGAGAGCTTTTATATTCGACTAGACTCCATTTGCGTCCGCTTGTAATATATACACAGCTCATAGGCACCTTAGCATCGTCCAAAATCATCAGATTGTGCTATTAAATGGAAAATTTTATTCACGAAATCATGATTTTCTTCATTTTCGACTTTTCTAATGTGCCGACTTTTCCGGAGGGTTTTCCCAAAATGTTGGAAACAACTAGAGCCCGCTATTTCACGTGTAATCGCGTACACGTGAAATTAAATTATCCGTGAAATAAAATTATCCGCAGAGCTGTGTTGCATATTTCTAAGTGTATTTACATATACACGTGTATTTATATTTACACGTGTATTTAGTAAAATATGTGTAGACAGTACAACATATTACAAGTTTAGATAAAACCGTTGTTTAAATGCAGTGTAAATCTTCTTTTAATTCCCGACCTTATCGGAGTCATTTTCGGAAGCTAACATATGCTTCTCTAACAACTTATGCATGGATGCCGATGAGACCTCACCGCTCGATATGTCTGTAAGGATATGCTTGATTTTAAGTAAGTTTATGAGTTCTTAGAAAGATATTGAATACTGTTATGAAATTTAGAGCTCTATAGCCATTGCAGAAAACGTGAATAGGCTGTTACACTATGCTTACGCATTGAATAGACGTGCAGCTGTGTTTAAATGAACAACATGTATACTCGTGTCTAAGGTGCCGTGTAATACGACAAAACGTCTTATGTGTGTACGTGTAAAATCCAGAGCTCTTGTAAAAACCTTCCCCTAGGAATTGCGACCAATTGAAAAAAATGTAAGTCAAATTGGCACAACCGTTCTGAATTGGTGAATTACTATAGATTTTTCATTCCATTTTTATATACATGGGGTTTTCTTAAATTTGTTATAACGATATATTTTGATATAATAAATACATATATTCGTTACGTATAGCTTAAATTTTACATTTGTTTTTACGGCTTGTTTAAGGGGATTTCGAAAATGGTTCACATCAAGGAAATCGTTATATCGAGATTGAATTGTAGTAGGCTTACTTTTAAATAAAAATTTCGAATTCTTATACTGTGAAACTTCTCTACAACGGACATTCTTGGGACCGGTATAAAGGGGGTCCGTTGTGAAGGGGTTGAAATATATTCTTTTCCTCACGCCGGAGACCAGAGAAATTGTTCGTTTAGAAGTGTATCCCTTATGTGTGTCCGTAAACAGAAGTTGCAAAATTTTATGTACTTATAAATACCGTCGAAAACCGCCTCATCAAACCTCTAAAACGCCTATTTACAAAAGGAATTACTTAGTTGTTCGCTTTTCGGACTCACAAATGTATATAATTTGCGGTCTAGATTAAAATTCCAATATCTAATTATCTCACCCTGTGAAAATGAATCCCCCTCCCCGTGTTTGTAAACATCGCACTGCATTATCGCACAGCATTTTCAACATCTCTACTGCTCTCTTTCTTGAGAGTAGAGAATGAATCAAATAGCATAAGCATAAGTTTTCTGTCTCCATTGCTTTACCGCAGAGCTGTGTTGCATAACGGTGTTGCCACTTTTTGATAAAACCAATTTGCAGGAAAAATAGAATTCTTTAATGTTCACTCATTCACATTTCTGCTAAGTGCACATTAAATTTTTAGAATAAAAAGAGGGATTTGTCATTCATAACAAACAGCTTTCTGTCAAGAAGGTTTTATATTAGAAACAGAATTTTTATATACGAGTAGATCGATTACCACGTCAATAATCAGAGAGGTTTATTGGAAATTACCTGCACGCATAAATCAGTAATGTCTAGCACAAATTACACACATAAAGATAGCTGTATGTTGACAGTACGGGCAAAATAAATAACTACATTTCACTACACAAAACATCAAAAAAAAACGAAAAAGGATTTGAGAGTTTATCCAAATATAGCTGCTCTTAAACAGCGCACAGCGATTCTTATAAGAATTGTCCAGAGAGACATTAATATTCAGTTTGAATTAAAGAAAAAAATCAAATAACTCCAATTTATCCTTCAGTCTCTGTTATCTCTGTCACCACAGCGCCAACGAATCTATCATAACCCACTCAAACCCCAACATACACTCATCCAACACAACCCGCCATCTGTTATCACCCTAAGAAGCGCATCTTGTGTCGACGTGAATTTGACAGTCGCTGGTTTTCTACATTGTTTTGTGCTCTTCGATCTGCTTCTATGTGTGAGCTGAGAGCAATAATTCGTTGAAAAATTGTTTTACCAAAAATCTCTACATAAACTCCACGGAAAAAGTACGAAAAATAAAAAAGCAAACGTGTGCCAAAGGTGTGTAACATTTTCCATCTAAATAGTAAATAAATTTTCATTAAAAAACCTCCAAAAACAAGCCAACAATACACTCGCCAACAAAATGTGCACTTTCGATCGGCCTAATTACGAATTCGCATAATCCTGGAAATTTTCTTACCGTCTGTAATGGATGTGATTAAAATATTATTAAAATCTTTAGCATCACTAGTGAGATAATTGTGATTTTAATTTTCTTTTTTTCCTTCACCAATTTCTATTGATTTTGGCTGGCATTTTGTAAACCTGTGTCGTTGCCGTCGTCGCTGTCGTCGTCGTTGTCGTTGTCGCCTGGGGCGCATACACCATTTCAATGTTTTCATACATATATAGAAGAGATGTCTCAAATATATGTACCTGCTGCGGGGATTCAACCTGCACGGCGTTTGAGTGGTTTAGATTTAAGTTCTTTTGTGGGATGTGATTTGTTTGAACTCGGTTGAGTTTGTGAAATTGAAAAGAAAAAATATGTCGTATATAAACTTGTGTCTTTCTAAATGCAAACGTAAGATGAGGCAATAAAACAAAAAAATACACAAAATGGCGTGTGCATCTTTCGCCCACCGTGTTCAGACCGGCGCTTAGAGGCGCGAGCGCTTTAAGATAATTATTCTGAGTATTGGTGTCGGTGTGGAGCCCTATTGGAGTTAGTTTGGAGGCCTTGTGTTATTTTAAAAAATGACAATCGATGTTTTGCTTATAAATCAGTTGAAATTCGCTTTTGATTGATCTGCCGGTTAGCTTTTAGCTATTCAGATATGGCCCTTTGATTTCATTTGGAAATTGATTACGATTAGATGTGACAACGCAGGTAGTGCAGTGTTTTATGAAATGAACAACAGGAAGTTTAGTAGTAGTACCATCCTATTGATCTATGTTTAGAACCTACTTAAACCTGCTCACTTGGAGGTTTCTTTTTTAATCTTTCAATCTTTTTTATGCAACAGCGTTCCTTGTTTGATAATACTACCTACGCTCGCACGAGCATGGAATCCGATGACCAAAGGATCGGAATAGCTGGTTCAGCAGAAGGCTGACGTTACTACGCGAGTGTGGTTTCCCATATACAATCGGTTGCACTGTTACTATGCGTTGTTTCTAGAGATGCAACGGCTATTCGGTTAGTATCTGTTATGCGACCATTCGTCCACTTTTTTTTCTATCCGAGCGGATGCCGGATAGTGTATCAATATTCGGTAAAAACCGGATAGGAAGACAAAAATTTAGTCTTTAATCTTTAGCTCATTTCTGAAATTTTCTGTTGGGCTGAATCAATCATAAGAAAGTTGTCTTGAATCTACGGTCTAGAGAAGTTCTTATAAAGCAGTTCAATTTTTCACCAATTTCGAAACTACAAGTCGAAGCCCTCCAAGTCGAAAATCCCTCTAACTCGAATTTTTTCGTCATATTTTAGCATTCTCTCAATTTTCCATAGAAAATCCATCCTCTAAGTCGAAAAGCCCTCTAACTCGAATACATTTTTTCGACTCTTGATCGATTTTCAATTCCTCTAAGTCGAATTAATTTTTTTTTTTCACAAAAAAATAAGCAAAGCATTTTCTGTCGCAACTTGTATTGCGTGCTCTGACTCTCTCTCAATTTGGCACTGGATGACGAACACCTTTCATTTCGTGTTGATTGTGAGTGCAAACACGTTAGAGAAAAAAGCACATGTGGCTGCTCTTATTGTTCACCTATACTAGAAAGAGAGAATGTTCACAGCAAGAACGGGGATTTGCACACGGCAAACATCGAACCCAAAGAACACGAGAAAATCGAAACTGTTCGTGAACGGTTCTCCAAGCTCAATCATATTGGGCGAACAGAATTGCCGTCTAGGGCCATATAATCGTCGTCTACACACAACCACAAATGAGCTATAGGTTATTTATACACACAACCGTGCACCTTTTTTAAAAGGCTTCATTCTACAATTTTTAAGACTCAAACCAAAATAGAAACTTTTTTTAAAATAATTTTCTGTGTTTTTTCCTTACATGTATACTCTTTTGAATAATATAAAGGCTTTTAAACAAAAAAAAAATATGAATCGCTCTAACTCGAATTTTTCGAAAAATCTCTCTAACTCGAACTAATTGTGATATCTCGTGAAAATTCGACTCAGAGGGCTTCAACTGTATGTGAGTTCTCACAGCTTAATAAATTAGGTGTTCTCATAGCGTTTCTTGCTTTTGTATGCACCTTATTAATTTGTAAGCACGTGGTACAATTTCTGAGCTACATGAAGGTCCAAAACTGGTTGCTTTCGTTATTTCTTCTAAATGTTTAAATCATCGATAAGTAAAATGTTTCTTAAAGCACCTGCTCGCGTTAACACCTTTAAAGAAAAGTTACCAAATTTGCCTCTTCCTTTTGAGCCGGTAAGAACCCGAGGCTGTCCTGTTTTACAGGGAAGATTCCGAGGCTATCAAATATGTAATTTCAGACTTCGAATGTACTAAATCTGTAGCAATTCGTCAATCCAAGGAAGCATTTAAGGACTCTACTTCTAAACAAAATAGCATTTTTCTTATGCAATTATTGGAAAACTTGGAACTCAGGACTTAGCTCCAATTTAATCCGTTGAGGTAATAAATAAACTCTACGTTGCCAAATGATTTCCCAGATTGGTTTATGGGAAACAAATATAACAACATTTTGAGCGATAATCTAGGCTATAAATCTTTACGCGATATAATTACCTTTATCAATGGAACGGGTGAAGTTTTGTCAGAAACGGTGATAAAATAGCACCCAAATTAAAGACTGACCAGTTACATCGGTGGATGTGGAATAGTCCTTTTCCATTTACATGTTTATGGAGTCTTAAACTCTGTTCAATAATATCCGGTAAATACTGGTAAGGTGTCAAATTATTAATTGTGTCGTGGTCAGTGTTATATACATAGTCCTGCCATAATTTATGTTACAAATATTAGGTTGTCAAATATCTCCCTTCCGCCTTTTTGTCTTTTGAATTTTCCGGCTATGTACAAAGCGCTACAGAGCTCGTATCTGGCAATACATCATTTGAAAGGCCTTGACATAACCTACAAAACGAAGCTATGCATTGTTAGTTTGGATACGAGCTTTGTAGCGCTTCGTACATAGCCGGAAAATTCAAAAGACAAAAAGGCGGAAGGGAGATATTTGACAACCTAATACAACGAATATATTCGTTACATCTCCAATAGTTCATCACAGATCGATGGTTTAATTTTTTTTTCGTTTTAACTAAAAAGCTAAAATAAACTAACAAATGTAAGGGCCTAGCTGAGAAGACTATTGTATATTATACTTCTGTTTTTTACTTCGACTTTGGTCGATTTCGACTTACCGGAACGAATTAGCAATTCCTGTAGTTAGTCTAGATATTCCTGTATTCCTAGGTATTATTAAACTTTGTTGAGATATAAATAAATTATAAAAACAATAAAACAGATCAAGCTCTACCTACAAGAGGTCTCAGCTAAGGTTGTAGTTTCTTAAAACCTTATGTTCTGAATTGCAGAAGACTTGGCTGCCGGATACCACCTTTACTAAGTATGGTTGTTAGCCTTATGTCTGAAGGACTTTAGCTGTATCAGTTTCGCATCTCCTAATTTTAGCCTGTCATAATTTGACCGTAAAACGTCTTTTCTAACTGAATGCATTTAAATAATTGGGATTGTCAGATCCCATTGCAAATCACTTAAAATCTCTCAAAATGGCTGAAGAAGTCACGATGGCTCTCGTTTCACCGCGTCATCCTGTCGTCATCCACATCATTAGTCAAACATCTGAAGGTTCGGGTGAGTTCATAAAATCCAATCTGCGACAGCCCTGCAAAGCATTTATGAACTCAATTATGAATGCATTGCAGAACTGCCACAGTCTTGTTTCTGTGAACTCAACCTTTGTTTATATTCAATTTTCTTAAACAGGGTACGTTGGGTATGTTCTTCCGCGGGGTTGTCGTACGGTCTTTCGTTGTCCAGAAAACTTGTACCATTTAAACATAGCTCTGTGAATTATCTGCAGCCACTCCAGTTATTAGATGGGATGAGTTCATATAACATATGTTGTCCCCGCATAAAATATTTTACAATCCAAATAGAACAGGAACACTGCCGCATGTTTGCAGCTGTACAAAAAATTCAAAAAAGAGTTCATGAACCAGGAGCAATGAATTCGTCTCGAAATCTTTCCCTTTCATCGGTACTACTCACATATTGTGATTGCTAAGAAACATGTTGTGGTCGGACGTACAACTTTTATTAAAATTTACTTAATAATTTTGTTTAGGTTTCTTCAAATGGTTGATGACAGTTTGGTGATGAATGCCTAGTTCCCCAGCAACGTCCACGGTGTTTATGTGCCGGTCTTGCTCAATTTTTTCCATGATATTGTGGACTGCATTTGACATCAAAACTCATTTTGACATCAAAATTTTCAGATCGAAAACGAGCAAACTTACTTGAACCATCGTCTCCGTCAAGTTTATTCAGCAGCCTTCGACGCTTTCTTATCTTTTCTATAATAGAAAAGCAAAATATGACGATGATGTTCCGGATCACCTTTCACATAAGCTATAGTATTGTCAGATGCAACTAATGTAACCAGAGATATAACATTTCAAAACCATCTACCAAAAATTTGTTACCCAACCTTTTTTAACACGCAATAGTTATCCGCCGTCCATATACATTCCATTGCCTACGACTCTAGACTGGGTGATTTTTTTTTTACAAGCGGTTAAATCTTCTCGTTTTTAATAATAAGCTAAACTATAATTAAGTAAAACATTTAATAAAATTTCAAAGGAGTGAATCTTTTCTTGTATTTTCATATCTCCACGCATTTGGCCTTTTCCAACGAATAACCTTCTAAGATTCTGAACACCAAACATTTCTGACCACAAATATGTTTTTTTTTTTCATTTCAGATCGCTTACTGTTGACAGTAGAAAAGCGACTGTTGTAGTCCACCTAGTTTCAGCACGCGATAGACTCATTAAGTCGGTTCGAAAAAGACATGATTGGTATTAACCGTCGAGGCGTTGGTTCTGGTCCACCGATCAATACATCATCAGCGATGGACGATGCCCCCGGCAACTGGAAGACTGGTACCCCAACCGACAATCAGAGTATGATTGGAAGTTCCGGTGGCTCGGGCGGAAATCCTGACGGTCAGGGCGGCGTGAACTCTGGAGGTTTTTCACAAGGCGGTCCATATGGCGGCGGTGGACCCATCTTCCCGCAGACGGGTCAATCGTCTCCAGCGGGAAATCAGTCTATGAGTGGATACCAGGGTGGTCCTCAACCAGGATCGAACACACCGCAGTACACGGCATCACCGGCTCCGTCTGGCTCATCAACACCTGGTCCCGGACCTCCTCAGAATATAGGATCCGTCAACTTCTCGCAGCCACCCAATGCGGGTGGAACTTCGTTCAATGGACCAGCTGGTGGCGGCGGCGCGTTCGGATCGCCATCCTCTGGAGGTGGTCCACAATTCGGGAGACCAGGAAGTTCCGGCCCGTCTTTCAGCGGAGGACCCAACGCTCCGGGTGGGCATTTCGGATCACCTGGCGTGTCTGTGGGTTTCGGGGGACAGTTTGGTGCAATGCCGACGGGATCGCCGTTCGGCCATGGACCCGGCCACCCGATGATCGGTGGCTCTCAGCAAATGGAACGCATGGACGCAGGGCTTCGAAGGCACAACTCGTACTTCAGTCACACGGAGCATCGAGTGTTCGAATTAAACAAACGTCTGCAGCAGCGAACTGAGGAGAGCGACAACTGCTGGTGGGACTCGTTCACCACAGAATTCTTCGAGGACGATGCAAAATTAACGATTCTCTTCTGTCTCGAAGACGGCCCCAAGCGGTACACTATCGGCAGGACACTCATCCCGAGGTTCTTCCGCAGCATATTCGAGGGCGGAGTTTCTGATCTCTACTTTCAACTTAAGCACGCAAAGGAGTCCTTCCACAACACCTCGATTACCCTAGACTGTGATCAATGTACAGTCACAACACAGCACGGGAAACCCTTCTACACGAAAGTGTGCGCCGACGCAAGACTTATTCTAGAATTCATATATGACGATTACATGCGTATCAAATCCTGGCATATGACTATCAAAGGGCATCGAGAGCTGATTCCTCGCACGGTGATAGGCACCTCCCTGCCACCAGATCCGATGGTCTTAGACCAAATCACGAAGAACATCACAAGAATGGGCATTACCAACTCAACGTTAAACTACCTTCGGCTGTGTGTGATCCTCGAGCCAATGCAAGAGCTCATGTCGCGCCACAAGGCGTACGCCTTGAGTCCGCGCGACTGCCTGAAGACTACGTTGTTTCAAAAATGGCAGCGAATGGTCGCGCCGCCGGGGAAGAAAGACCCCCAGCGACCAGCAAACAAGCGACGCAAACGCAAAGGCTCAAACTCCGGCGGAGCCACCGGCAGCAACACACCGCCCGTAACCAGCCAGAAACGATCTCCGTCAGGGCCAAATTTTTCGTTAGCATCACAAGACGTCATGGTTGTGGGTGAGCCCACCCTAATGGGTGGTGAATTCGGCGAAGAAGACGAGCGCCTAATAACACGACTAGAAAACACCCAATACGACGCCACAGTTGCGTTGGATCACGAGAATCATCCTGCATTCGGACACGCTGACTCCCCGATGGCTGGGAACAATCCATGGAACCTCGAGCGTTCCGGCGGTGTGCCGCCCAGTCCCAGTGGCGTTCCCGTTCAGCAAGGCACCTCATCCAACAACGATGTCGATAAAAAAAGTCCCGTGGTATCACAGTGACGAATAGAAAATCGATAATTCGCGGAATTAACGTCAAGTTACTGACCTTACTTTTACTCGTAAATAGATACATCTCTGAAACTCTTAATATTTCCCTGAAAAACCAGTTTTTATTATAGGTAGGGAATTATTTATTTTCATAACGGCATATGTACAAAACTTTCGTGTAATGACTTTATTTAATTTTTTCCTTATATTTTGTTTTTTCAAATGTCTTACAATATTGCAAAATAATCACTGTTAATAGTTACTTAGGAATTACTCTCGTAATTTAACTGTAATTAAATGTGTTAAATTGTGATTGGTTGTTTTACTGGCAGCTTTCGTGTTGGAACAGAATATTAGTCTGTGTTATGTTTCAACTAACTGGAAAAAATCCGTAGACGGCCTCATGTTGTGATGTCCCACAGTGCGTTAAATGTTTGGCTCCGGCGGACACAATTTCGATTGTCCGATTATTACTTATTTTTATAACACAAATTATAAATGTATGCCAAACATTGTAACTAGATATAAGTTCGCCAGGATTTACGAATCCAGATCTTTGAAAAAAGGATAACAGCAATTAATCTGTGTTTCGCAGTAAGAAAGTGGAACATGGCGGAGGATGCCTGGTGTGGTATGGGCAGCCTTCCGTGAGACGGTGTTAGATCTATCGTCGAAATAGAGCAACAAATGTGCCAGCATCAATATAAACAGATATTTGTAGGGTCATATGGAGCCGTTTGCAAACGACATTTTGCCATTATCAGGAATATTAATGCATGATAAAGAACCTAAGCAAAACTCCCGGTTGCTGGAGCAGTAGATTAGTGATTAGATTACAACAATCTTGTACCATGGCCTGAGAGCTTTTTTTTTCTAGCAAGGATTAGATTAACGACCTCAATCCAATATAAAAATCTATATAATAATGCAGAGTAGCATATAAGACTAAGGGATCCAGACAATTCAACAAAGCTTTCTGTAACAATCTAGGAAATATGGAACAGCATTCCTATTCATCGATGCCAAAAGTTACTGCAAAGCAATCCTTGGTCGTTAAGTGATAAGACAGAAAGGGAACCCAGCATATTACTAAAAAAACTTGCTAGTACTTTTGAAAGTAATTAGTTTAGTGCTATGCTAGCTCTGTGGCTTCTATATGTTGAACCTTCTGACGTTTCTTTAAGGGTTTGTTCCTTATTATTACATTATGGTATTATGATTATCACGACATTTCTACCACAACAGGACATATGCAAACCATGGCTCTACCGAAACGACACCCAGCAATCAATCGACGCGACATAAAACTTCTACATACAGTGAACTCTAAATAACTTCAACCTCCACAATTCGAAAACGTCTGTAAAAAGAAACATTCTGGCAGTCCCATGAAAAAAACCTCTGTCAATCGAAGAAAAACTGCAATTTGTCTCTTTCGTTAATTCGAATTTAGTATTGTGCAAAATAAAATTAAAACGCTTGCAATTCGAAAAGGGATGGCTTTTTTACCGCTATAATTCGAAATCAAGTTTATCTGTTTTTTTCACCAATTGTTAGTTAAAATGCGTGCTTGATGAAAGTGAACCATGTTTTTTTTTTCTAAAATCTCCGCAATTCGAAACCCTTTGTAATTCGAAGTTTTTCCCTAGTCGGATGAAATTCGAATTATCGAGTGTTCACTGTATATTAAAGACTAGCTGTACCGTGCGTTAAAATGATCCACGCGGCTGCTAGCCCGACGCCCATTTTTTGTATTTAAGTTTAATTTAGGTTGTTAATTGTTGCATTAGATAAAATCAAAACTAAAAAGTGTCGGGAAGCATCGCTAATAAAGTTACCTCGCCTATTTGCAGTTAATGCATGTAAGTGTGCTTGTTTTCTAAACAGTTTTTCACGGAATTCTTTTAAGATTTTTTTGTGATAAAAAAAATCATCCTACAGTTGAGCTGAAAAATATTTTGATACCTTTGAAAATTTGCGAAGCTATTTCAAGCTTTAAGATGTTTAAATTAGGATGTGGGGAAAAAGTTATTTTTGTAAGAATAATGTTATCTTATACCTTATAACCATTCTCTTAACGGATGGCGGATGGCTCTGTATGGTTCTTAATTTTATATCTCTGCATTCCTTACAAATATCTCTTTCAAAGTGGACGCCGTTGCTTAATTGTTAGTGCGTCGGACTGTTAAGCGAGAGTACTCTGGTTCGAATCCAGCCCGGGGAAAGAACACCACAAACAGTTTTCACGGCCCCACCTGCAGCGAACGACTGACTATCCTGGAGTAACCTCTGTCATGAAAAGCTTTCGCAATTCGACGTTCGGAACCGGCATTAGACAGTAGGTCCCTTCACTTGCGTCAAAATTATATCGCGCACAACACAGTGGAGGTGCGAACAAGATATGCTCTGGCCCTGTATGGGCTGTTACGCAGATTATTTATTTGCATATTTTTTTTATCTCTTTTAAATGCCGCCGTCCACATTAAGACGTTTTAATCACAAAACGACTTACAAGTTTACTTTGATGTATGTTTGTAAAACGCCTGTTAAATGCACTCTGCATGCTAGTGTAGTCCTATTGAAAAAGGTAAAGAAGTTCAAGTATCTCGGGGTCTTTTCACGAGTGATGGCAGGAGCAAAACTGAGCTTTCCTGTAGGATTGGCCAAGCTGGATCAATTTTGTAACAGCTTGAAAAATCTGTAATCAGGAAGGACGAGCTTGGGGTCATGACTAAGTTATCGGTGTTCAACTCGGCATTTGTTCCAACTCTCACCTATGGTCATGAAATTTGAGTAATGGCCGAAAGAATAAGATCGCGAATGCAGGCTGCCGAGATGAGACTCCTGCGCGCTGTTGTGGGAGTTACTCGCCCGGATAGGGTGAGAAACACGACAGTGCGCGGAGAGCTCAATATTGAGCAGCTGCTTCTTAGAAGGGAAAGATCTATACTTCGATGGTCAGTATAGATCTCAGTACGACTTCCGAGCCGTGTCTTGAATACGATTCCGTCAAGAAGGCGACGGCTAGGCAGACCCAGAATGAGAGGGTTGGGCCAAGTCCAAAATCTCGGTGGCGGAGGATAGGGTTGTCTGAAGATCTCTTCTGGGCGACCCTGTTAGTGAAATATGCGGTCACAGAAGATGTTATGTTATGTTATGTATGTTTGTAAAATCATTTTATAGCTTTAATGGTTGCGTTGCGTTTTATACAATATTTTTTGAAGTCAAGTTCTAGATTACAAGTTACAAGTACTAGAAGAAGAAAGTCATTTTTAGTAAAAAAAAACGTATGGTAAACATGAACCAATTAAAAAAATGCAATAGCTGACTGTTAATCATGAAAGCAACGAAAAAAATAACATCAACTGCAAATAAAATCATTAAACATAAATTATTATAATTTCTGCACGGGTGTAAAAGGCTTTTCTTTTGATTTTTGTGCAATAGTCAACGCACTTTGTGTGTAGGCACCAAGGATTGCTACAGATTCTGTATTGTGTTTTGTTGCAATAACAAAATAGATAATACGCGATTCATAAGAACGATTCAAATCATAAATATAAACAACAAGACTTGGGAACAGTGGAATGCTTTTACGCAAAACCGAAATGGAGAAATCCAAAATGCTTACACATGTCATGGTCAATAATCATAGCTGTAGTGGCCACATATCACTGCTATCCAGCGAAAAGTCTTGCGTTTAGGAGTTGTTCACTTGGTTTTTATGATTCTTTATTAAACTGGTAATGTGAAATTACTGGGAAGGTTTTTTGATAATGTACAAAAATGTACCAAAACACCCCACCCATAGTACTAAGATCATGCTCTACAAGACCTTAGATATTCTGCGACAAATTGAATTTAATTGAAGAAAATGGAAATTGTCACTGAGCCACTAACACTACGAGCGTAAAGATCTTTTGTACCCCTTCTATAATCTAGTATTTGGTCCTATCTTAATGAATTTGGCAACATTTTTAGACGGGATGTCCTTTGAGTCAACCACTGTTACATTCGTTTTGTTGATCATTTTGAATCTGCTTAGGGCCAGGCTTAGGCAGTTGGTTTATAGGTGTTCTTTGACCTGGCCAGGGGCTGTTGATTTCTATGCTGATAAGACCTATTTTTAGCATTTTATAGCAATTATATAGCACTTTCAGGTTTGCTTTGCTTAGTTCGTTTGGAGTTGAGGCTCAGCTTTATACATTTTCTAGAGTTTTTAAAAGCCTCTTGGTTATTTTAGAACTATTTGTCCAATAATCCATTTCTGTCCAGCTACAATTCTGGTCCAATGAGGGTCCTATGAACAACGTTTGAGCTACCTTCATGGCTACTCTGTCCGCTTCTGCGACAAGTATTCGATCTGCGACATAACTGTTGTACAAAGATGTGGATATAGACCGAGAGGCAAAAGTTCGTAGAATTACATGTGTGCACGCGCTTTAGTTAAAAAGTCGAATCCGAATCTCGTTAACAGAGAAAATGAGGGAAACAGAACCTCTTCCCGTAAAAGACACATGCCAGACATGTTATGATTCAAATTAAAAGTTTAGCAGAAAGTTACTGATTGACAGCAGCAACATGTTTTAGAATCAAAATTTAAGTCTGTTTAAAGTGATTCTGTGAGACCGTGCCACTAATGTAGTCTTTTAGGCAATTAATAACTTAGATTTTTCTTAAACTGCTGAAAACTAACCTTTGACGGCAAGTAACTATAAAACACACCGACAGACAAGATGTTTAGAAGGCTCCCAGATTCATCACCACTCCACTTTGATGAAGCCGCAATCAATTGTTTTTTAATTGCACAAGTGAATCCAATCACCATATCTCTAAATTACGATGATAGGGCTTTGATTGGTTGTCTGTGGAGCTATTCGCATACTACGAACTATCATCAAAACGAAGGTCATAAGCCCTTTAATGTGTTTCGGATATCATAACAAAGAAAATTAAATTCTTAGATCCCAACTATAGGATCTAACATAACCAAAACCATTATCTTATGATTTGTTATTAACTTTTTAAAAAAAAAGAGGGCGCTGCTCGAAGGATTCAGCCAATTTTAAGAAAATGGTTCAATTAAGCTCAAAATTGCTCAGTTGAATATTACCTAACAACATGATGAGAGGAGTCATTTGCAAGTATGTACAGCGTTCACAGTGTGAACTTCACACCACAGATGTTTCGAAAAAAACTCTTCGATTTTTTATACAAGCATTTAAGTTATTGACCATGGACGAACATGGTCATATTCGCGAACTTCCTATAATCAGCGACAGTGATTGATTCAGGATGCTTGCAGTTATTATCTCTGAGCACCTAGAACACTTTGTATTAAAGCCTTAAGTGGTAGCCGGTTGCTGGTTGCGTAGTAATTTTCATAGTTTATGTCATAAACCCAAGTGAGTTGGTTCAATAGACCAAGACCAATAACGTACAGAACCGGCATTGGATGGGAATAAAAAAAATCTTCACCACCTCCTGGACAGTGACAAATCATTTGCAGTTAATTGAGAAAACCAAAAAAAGTGTTCAAACGACAGACAATGAATCATTTAATCTAATGTATCGCGTTAAGGAGTTCATTTACCTCAGAAGTAAACGTAAATTCCACAAAAGAATGATGCTGCGCGGATTTTGCTTTTTTTCTGTTCCATAAACCAATCAGTTGGCAAAACCACTTAATGGAAGGTCAAAGAGTAAAACTGGTGTTCTGTGATAATCTTATGAGTTCTGTTATGTGAGTTCAAGTTAAATAAATCTACTCTAACAAAAGTTAGATGCGCTGGGCCAGTGTGATGGAAGTACAACACAACACAAAAATGTATCGAAGGGAGGCGCAGATTGTCATTTTACTTTGTAACTAACGATGTCTGACAATGGCCTAGTGATTTTTTTTGCCAAATTGTAGTTACAAGGATAGATTTTTTAAACAAAAGTATTTGCAAAAGACTTGGCCGACTTGGAAAAAGAAGATCTATAAATCGTGTATGATCTGAGGGTGAAATTGAAATAGTACAATGTGTATACATCAATGCCTCGCTTTGGATCTTTAATTGGGACCAGAAAGCAAGGACGTGGTTCAAAACGACGCAAAAAACAGCGAATTAATGTTTTTTAATTGCATAATTGGCATGCATTGTAATTTTGTAAACAACTGAAATTAAAATTAATCCGACACGCCTTCGAAACCGGGGAGGACAGGCAGCACAGCTTCTGTCATTGTCCTACCCTAGATTCACAACGCTGAAAATCACTTCTGTCAAGACCTTTACGAAACCAAGATAATTGGTAAACGACTTAACTTTGAAAGAGCGTAGTTTTTGGTGTTTAGAACCTTTGTTCGATTAGGTTTCTATAACTTTACTTATCCACAGCCTTTCTCTGCTATCTCCTAATGAGTGCGAGAATTTCGAATCCGACTTGCATTCGAATCTAGCCTGCCTTGATTGGACCTGGGTATATAAGAGCTTATTCAAAAACCAATGCACGCCTTAATTGGAGATATGGAGACTACCGGAATAATGATTTTCGGTACCAAGTGTGCATCATTTGTTTAACTTGGTTCATTTCTCTAAGATTACGGTATTGAAATCCGTTTTCGTCGTTATTTGAGACTTTCAGAATTTTTTTCAAAAAAATCCCGAAGATTTTTTATGTAATCAATGTCTGGGTATCTGGATAATATCGGGCGACTGCGATTTAACATTGAAGAAAAGCCCTTCGTTCACCTATCTTGTATAATGGCTAGGGTCAGTTTCTAATTGACATGCAGTCGTCAATCTGAAAGGCCTTCCCTTTTAAGTTAATTTTTGAATTTTTGTGATACTTAAACTTCGTCATGGTTGCCTTAAAAAAAAACACATTTCCCATTCCGTTTACACCCATTAGACACCCAAAGGCTTCAAAAGTCCGGATCTCCGCCATCCGTCCACGGTCGCTGTCTTGTACGCAAAGAACGAGCAGCGTCCACTTCGCTCATACAAGCTAGGTGCACAACCCACCGGGGTCCATTGAGCCTTATTATCGTTATACAATAATTACAGTTACAAATTGTCCTTCCTCACGTATGGGGCCAACTATTCTCCGTAAGACTTTCAAAGTGGCTTTTTCTAAGGCACATCCATATGTGAGTATTGGTACAACTAGTGTCTTGTACAACAGTAGTTTTGAATTCATGGTAAGTTTTCTGGATTTGAGTAGCCTTACAAAACTGTAATAGATTCTGTTAGTTTTACGTAGCCGCCCGTGTATTTCTTCTTCCATATTATTATCCGTGGTTTCCACTGACCCAAGGTAGTAGAACGATTGCACAACTTCAAATTCGAGCTCTACCTTCACTGTTCTTCCAACATCTCTCGCAGACGATGCCACCATATAAAAAAAAATGTTAGCTTTAGTTAAATCTATGTTTTACTAACTTAACTAAGTGAAGTTTTAGTTTGGATTAGTAATAGCTTAGATTAAGTTAGTTTCTATAAGCTCCTCGAGAGACTTTCGAGAACTAAGTTTTTTTCTCATTTTCTTAGTTTAAGTCGTGAGTGTAATTGTTCCATGTTATATTAAGTTAAATAACGTCGAAAGACATAGGTTAAGTGTACTGTGTAGCTTAGAGTGCTCGTATAGGGTCAGTAAGTTAATTAAGATAGTTTGAAGTTAATTAAGCTAGTTTAAAGCATATTTGTCTGGCAGCTAAGTAATAATGATTGAACAAATAAAAATGCATTTAAAACGAAAGCAGGAAACCATGCCTCAATGTACTTTGTCTTTCCTGCATTTATTTATTTTACACACTGCTTTAGAAAACATTAAACAAAGGCATAAAACACCCAATCTAATGTAGTGTAACTATCTGGAAAGCTTCACTTCTTTTTTACACTTAAATTTTCCTTGGTTTTTCTACATCGCCCAAAAAGGTACACTCCGCGACAAAAAGACAGCACATGACATGATTTTCTAAGATTATGGAGAAGGACGAGCTGAGATACTGTTTTCATCGTTTAAGTGTAATAATTTCTCCTTAAGAAACAAGGAGGATCAACACATTATTAGTTTTTATCATCTAAAATACCGATTTTTTTTTAAGTGATATCTTTTTGTAGCATGCTTACATTATATATTGATATATATTGAATTATCTATATATTGAATTATCTATATATTGAATTATCTTATTTTGTTTTTATCCTCTTACTTGTATATCATTGCTATTTTTAATAGCTTTTATTAAATGATTAATATGCAAAGTGAAGCTGTTTTTGTTAGCTTTGAGTAAATATATACGAAAAAAGATACATGCGCTATTTTTTTGTATACTGCATACTTTATATAAGAACTCCTTTATTTAATTTTTAAAACCAAATGAATAACGTTGACTGATTTTGAACTGAGGCAATATTCTACATGCACTACGGTTTCATTTAAAGTTTCAAGTTCTTTTGAATATGTTTTCCTTTTAAATAAGTATTTTACGTAACCAATATTCATGTCGTTTTATACCCTCTCTTTTTTTAAGACGAGTCCTAGTCTAAATTTAAGCTTAAAGCAACAATAGCGTATCAGGCGGATCCTCCGAAGTGAATGCAGGCCATTCACTGCTTAAAAGGACTAATTTTCCAACGAATATCTTTATTAATGAAATTTTCTGTGTGCGAAGACAGACACCCAAACGGCTCAAAAACTACAAACCACTTATCACCCCACATCGATTAACTTAATTTCAGGGTTAAAAAAAAAAATTAAAAACAAAAAGAAATTAAGAGCCAAAAAATTCCTTCACGTGTTTTGTGAATTTATCGAGCACGTTAGTGGAGCGTGGGATCCCAGAATTTACAGCCTCAGATCAAAGCCGCGGGGTGATAAACGATCGAAACGCGATCTCATCGGCATATCCGTCAATCAAGCCAAAAGATAGCCTCATAAAAATTCCATTCCATCGCAATTTTGCCCTCGAAATTTGCATCATTGAGCCATCTCCGAACCATCCCATCGGTTCCGAATACCTTCGTGTATATTGTTCTTTTCATTTATTTTAACTTCTCAGTCCTCTGTCTCGTGTCCTTCTTTCGAGCTAGATAACTATCTAGCTACTCTTATTACTATGTAATAATTTAACCATAACATAGTTTATAGTAATTATTTATCGTCCTGCATTTTATATTCCCCTCACCACTTGTGAGCTTAAATTCTATTTTTATATACAAGAGAAAAGGATCTTAAGGGAATGCCCCTTACCACTCGCCCCACATCTTCCACCATCACGGACACGGACTCCTTAACAGTGAATAAGAATTCTGAAAATAGTCCTAAAACTACACCCACAACTAAAAGGAACAAATAAAACATTTCTTCTGGCCAAAAACAGATATCTTCCACTATCGTTGGGAGTGAAGCAAAAGAAAAAAAAATACAAATTGGCAAAAACAACAAAAAACGATGCAAACAAACAAAGAAACGAAACGAAACAACACAAAGGAAACACACAAATATGCCTAAGAGCAAGAACCTAAGGTATGTGGAGAATTGCTGGCTATATAAATTTTCAAATGCCTACATACGAACACATTTAAGTACGAAACGGAAACTTGCATGGAAATAAAAGAACACCTAAGCAAAAGAAGAAGACGAAGAGGACTAGTGGTAAAGTGGTGGAACGTGTCTGCCGATCCCTCACGTTCATCATGGGGCTTATTCGGCTAGAACCCAATGAGTGGTGGTGTAGATCCATCCACGCATACACACATACCTGCCGCTCGTATGTACAGCGAGCACCTCTAGCAATTCGGATAGTCAGTCGGACGAACGGACGGACAAACGGATGGAAATCTCTGCCTGTCCGTGGTGGGGAGGATTTCCTTTTAAGCTAGAGGAGTCGTCCCCATGAAAAGAGACCCAGAATATGGCTTAAACAGAAAAGAAGAAGAATTTTTTCGCTTAGTGAACTTGACTTTTTATGTACAAATAAATAACCACCGGTGGCCTCTTGCATTCGAGTGCGTGCGTGTATGTCGTGTATAGATAGAAGATACAAAATTTTTGTATCCATCTCTCTCTTCCTCTGTTGCTCTTTAGGTGGATACTTTTTTAACTATTCTATGGATGTGTATATGGATGTTGTAGGTGCATATCGAGAGGATGTACACATCCGAAATGACTATCCAGCCCCAGCTCAGGTATATTGAGGACTGTGTAAAGCGGCGGCGATTGTGTTTTGTCGCTTCTTCAAATTGGTAGTTGTGTTGTTGTTGGCTGGGTTGGTTGTTTTGTTTGCTGCTTAAGGGCAAAAGTACACTGATTCGGATTATACTGGTCAGTACAGTCTATGAACCCATTGGTGAAGAAAGTGCCATTCGACGAGGTCTTTGCCTATAAAATAAATTTTTAAAGTTTCTCATATTTTCTATTTCGTATTTGGTTCCGTTTAATTTTGTTCGTTTTGATTTAAAAAAGGATTTTTGAGTTTTCCTCATCTTTGATTGAAGAAAAAGTCTGAATCCGAAGTTTTTTTTTTATCCCGAGTTAGTGAAGTTTTCGATTTTTTCCAATTAAAATCGGTCCGAGTGTGATAAAGAAAAAAACAAACTTTGCTTTCTGTTAAGAAACACCAGTGTACACAACTCATCAGAATACAGATTTCATTCAAAATACAAAATGATTAAAATTCCACTGTTGTGCTTTTTGAGCATTTGGGTGTGTGTAGCAGGTAAGAAAAGAAACTAGTAAAAAAAAGATCTTTTAAAATGTCTAGAATAATCTAAAAAAACCTTTTAATTTAACTTTCATTCATTTTAGCGCGTTAATTCGCGATCAAAACTCATGCTTTTTTATCTGTTGCAAAAATTACATTCAATTCAAACAAAAGTGTTATACAGATTCACAGTCCCACTCCCACCAGTTGAATGCATTCAGCAACATGTTTGTCTTTCTATGGTTTCTTGGTTTCTTTATCTAACGGTTATACATACACAACACACAATTGGCTTGTACAAGTATGTAACCAATTTGAGTTTCCTTACCAAGAAAACGATTAGGTGTGTATGATTTCCGTTTACACTTCTCTTCCTTCCTGTTCAGAGGTTTTGAAAAGAAAATTTTAATGAACCCGTATTGACAGGGTACGGA
Source organism: Syritta pipiens (assembly GCA_905187475.1). Taxonomy (NCBI): domain Eukaryota; kingdom Metazoa; phylum Arthropoda; class Insecta; order Diptera; family Syrphidae; genus Syritta; species Syritta pipiens. The sequence continues at coordinate 72,639,208 of LR994571.1, forward strand.
TATCCTACTAATTGTTTATTCAGTACCACTGAATAGGAAATAATTCTAAGAAAGAGGATATTCATCGTGATTTTTCGTTTTAAGTGTTGAGCTCTTCATCGATTTATAGAATTATTTTTTAAACTACATCTGCATTGGCTTGATGATTGATTTATCTAAAAATTGGTTGGTTTTTGGGTTTTGTGTTTTGGAATATAGTGTAGTTTGGTGGCCATAGTCTTCGAAAATTTGAAATTGTTCCACATGAATTTAAAAACAGATTTTTTTGTTTAACTGAGTTAACGCAATTAATGATTCAAGCCGGCTGCAGACTTAAACTTTGGGTTTTAATTTTCGCAGTGTTTTCAATTTAAAACACTTTTGAATTTACCCTTTTTTCGAAAAATCTAGAATTCGTAACCCTTATAAGTGTCCTACTATTTCTTTGTCCTCCTCACACACTCAGCAAGTATCTTCCTGCATTATGCTCATCATTAAATTTTTTGAAGTATAGATCTAGTTTTTCCAACTTGAAGTTTACGTTAATGTAAGAGTCATTAAGTTTAACCTAACACTATTAGTTGAATTTAGAGTATCAAAATCCTCACTGAATAGCTTCAGCGACTAAAGAATTTTTTGTTCCACTTTCAGACTACACTGAAATCTTTGAGGTTAAATTCTAGTTCCAAACCCAGCCCATAGTTTTAGCATAACTAAACTTTATGAACGGTTGTAAAAGGTTTCGAGAACGTTGAGAGTTTCATTTCTCGAATATAAATCGCCATAATTTTTGTTTCACTTGATGACAAAATATTTATAAAAATCTCAGGTAGTGAGAATTCGAGCTTTGTTGCATATCATGAAGGAGTTCTTTTAATTATAGTCGAGAACAATAATTCAACCAACCAAGTGGGAATTTTATAACCGCCAAAGTTCGAGGGTCATGTGAAAGGCTTGTAAAGAGCGCGGAATATAGATGGCAATTTTCGTTGGGCGGGAGTGGAAGCAATTAAAAGCCTATAAATTCAGTATGGTTGACTGTTCGTTTAAATGAGTTCTTTTTTTTTTTGTTATGCTGAAGGTTGTTGGGTTCTCTAGCTCAGTAAATAACGCAGCACCATTCCTAAGCTAATTTTTCTCTCATCAGTTACTTAGGTTTTTTAGCCCCAGCTTTTATTAGTGCCTATTGTTGACTTACATTAGAAAAAAAGGAAATGAGGACTATTCGACGTAGCTATTCAAAGTGGCTATTGCTTCTATGCAAGTTTTGACAGTTGGTTGATTTGTCTGCTAATTGACACAGCATTTTAACTTCTGCAAATTGACAGAAATTTATATAAGATTGTTTTATTTTCATTTATTTCAAAAACATAGATTCATTTGCCCTTGTTTCGTTGAACTTGCATTGCGTAATAGAAGCTCTCAAAACTTACGTTGTCGAATTTGCTTTTCACTAGCTATTTTACTTGTGGTGCAACAATATCTAAGCATTTGTTCTTAGAACCTAAAATCTTGTGCAGAAAAACTCTTCTTATGAAACTCTTCATTAAATAATGTGGAAGAGAGAACGTGACATAAATAACACCTCAATAAACGATATACTGCGCCCATTTCACCAACCTTGCGATTTCAAAAAAAAGCTGTGTGGGTGGACCGTTTTCAGTGTCAGTAAAGCAGTTGCTGTTGCTGCTATTATCGTTATCTCATGTCATTGTTGCTTTCTTTACCTTTATTGTAGCTCATGACTACTCTACTACATTACTACTGAAAAATAGTTATAATGTTTGATAAAAATGTAGCAATGCTTTTCATAAATTTTTATTTAAAACGCAAAGTGGCTTAACTCGACTTAGACTGAAAATGAATTTTCTGCAAACTTACATGTGTTTAAAAAATATCTTTCTTTCTGCCTGTTTCAGCGTGTTTCTATTCCATAAAGAAGTCATTTTTTATAATCCGAAAAGAGCTTAATTGAGCAACATTCAAATGACTTTTCAAAACTTAAAATCATTCTCCTGCAAAAATGCTTAAAATCGACTTCATTCCTTTACTTTTTGAGTAAGGAATTCTTATCGAAGAAAAATCTTCATCATGAAAACAAAAACTCTGAATATAAATGTGTGAAAGAGAGGTGATGGCATTTCCATCCAACAAAAATAATTCTCCTACCATCCTACAAAATCCTGTATGGAGGATATTTTTATTCTTTCTACAAATTCAACTGTCTTCGCTCAAAAATGCATCTTAAATTTCTTTTCTATACCGCATTAATTTCTTCTTAAGCTACAAACATTATAGAGCCATCAATTTAGCATCATCTTCGTGTCTAAATCGTTGTTCTCCAAAGTGAGGTTAGGTTCTAAAGAGTCCCTTAATTGATCATGATTTCACTAGGAATTTTAACAAAACACAAACCAAACCATTGCATTTTATTTAAATTGGAATCTCGAATCTGAAATCTCTGCTTAACTCCGATTGACGAACCAAGCCACCACAATGCAATCCACTCGTGTTCTTTTTATTTCCTGCCCTTCACAGACAAGCGTTCTTAACTTCTTTTGTTAGCAGTCACATCAAACTGTTGCAGTTTTTTTTTTTTTTTTTGCTTCGTCTTTGTCTTGATTACATCTGTGCCCCTTTTGTTCGTCTTCTTTGTAAGCTCAACAAACGTCTGCTCACATGCCATTCCTAACATCGCATGCTCATCCGTGTCCAACCCAAGTCCCACTAAATACCCATTACATCTTCTCCCAAGTACTTACATAACAACATTTGAACTTGGTAGTGAACCTAAACGAGGAATTGTGTGCTGCTAAATCGGACAGAACAATGACCTCAACGACATGGTTAAGTGGGAGTTGATTAAGCGAAGAATAGCACTCAAGTTGCGTCTTTGGCTTGGTCTAACTGAACCCATCAAATTCTCTATCCGCTAGGTACACTAGTAATGAACCTTATGTGGGAATTATGTACTTAAAATTTGGAGTGGGTATTTATGGCTCAGTTGGAGTTCGTTAGAAGAAGATTCCGTTGTTCGATTTGACGGACACGCACCGACATTCGAATGGAAGAAGACGACGAGTCCATTAGTTTTGGGATTGAATAACCATTTTTAATGAACAAATTTGATCGGTGGGTGATTGGACTCGGACTGGCACGGACACGGGCACACACCCCAAAAACAGCGGGCAGTTTGCAGAATGATGGTGTTGAATAGCAAGTGATTTATTGGAATTCAAATGGATGGATGGACTGGGTTTTCTCCTCTTTTGACCTCGGCAGCTCAGCAGGAAGATTCAGATGATATGTAAGTTCTTTCTTCTGGGAAACAAATAAAGAGTTCAACTTGTGGGCAGAGGCTGCACCTTTGTGAGCAAAGACAGAGTTCCACTTATGGGCGGAGGCTGCACCCTTTTTGAGAAAATTTCTTCGACTTTTCTAAATTTCGTAACAGAGGAGCCCCGAAGCACTTTTTGCTGTTCTGCTGGTGGTACCTCATTACCACAATTTGTTAAGACAAAGATCGCCAAGCGCCGTTTATCAGAACTTCTCATGCTCCCCAATCGTTGCTGCTTGATCCTTAAGGCAAAGATTTTGCCCCCGCTGCCTTTTTAGCTTGAATTGATCCGTAAATTATAGTGTAGTAGTGGGTTAGTGATGCCAAGTTAATGGGGCAAATTGGAGCCCAAAGCAATTGCTTGGTTCGACTTAAGCCGTTCAAAACCGAATCTCAATTGCTTTTGCTTTAATTGATGAGAATATGGCTTAAACGAAATTAAGTATCATATACTCATTTATTCCTTTGGGTCAACCAACCATCCTCCTTCTCAGTCATTTTGGGAACTTATCTATCTTTGATTTCGTCTAAACACATTACAGATCCCCTAAGCGGTGAATAACCTCACACGATGGTCAGCTTTTAACTACGATTCATTGACCTCTCCAGAAAATTTGCCTCCAAGTGACAATTTCGTCTTAAATTGATCCACCGCAGCAGATGATTAGCATCTTCCGTGAAATCTTAATGCGTAGAAGTCGAGTCATTAAGTTCTTGCTGTCCAGTCATCATCACTTTTATTTAATGTCTCTGACTAGAATCCCAGCTACACCTGTGTCCACGAAAATTAGCTAATTATCATCACGCAACGAAGGGCAACGAACTTCATTTTAATTGAATCCGGATAGTTGTTGATTATCGCGGAGATTTCCGATGGCGTGTTTACGTTTCCATGTTCAAATATTTAATTTGATTCCATGACACAGTCGATGATTGATTTTTTTTTCTGCTAAAGACCACGAAGCATCGTTCAACGATCTCTCTCTACTCGTCGACTGGGATTTTACGATTCCCTTCAATTTATGCATCTGACACTTGGAATTTCTAGGTTACCTGTTCTCAAAGGTGGCCATAGTTCGAGCACAGGGATAAATATAGAAAGATCGGGCGGGGCTTGCCTAGGGTGTGACCGATTTTTTTTTTTTTTTGCACAAGTGGAAGGGATATATGTATTATATATGCAATGAGATTTGCTTTAAGGCGGATTGGATAGGTTCTCACGGTATTTGTAAACGGGCGATGGTGTATTTCGGTTTTATTATTAGAATCGCCGCCGTCCCTGTTTTGTCCCACTGATACTTTATAGTTTTAGTTCGGGTCGTAAATTGATTTTATTTTATTTTCTTATGATTCTGATTCGAATACTTAAAAAGGTTTAATTACATATTTACGCGAGAGAATAATAAAAAGTCGTTTTCAGTCATCTACTAATTCATGATGATTTTGCACTTATAATTTTATTGAATGGCGAAAAGGCGTTTTAGACAGTGGGTCAATTAAGACTGGAGGGCCTCTCGAAGGAAGGCTTCTAACGCTAGGTTAATATCTAAGTTCATATCGTCTGCAAATATGGATGGTTGTTAAATTACACCATGAGCAAACAGACCAAATTTACTAGCTAATCTTACTGCACTTTTGGTGTTATGGTTGTCATCCTAGCCATATCAATCTTGAAAGTTATTTATTTTAATCCTTTCACGAGTCAGAAGTTATTGGAATGTTAAGGCACCTGCAAGATTCTGGTCTGGCGTTAACAAGAACTATCCAAAGTGTGGCTGAATGGAAATACAATTTAAAGTCATATCATCTTCACACTCAAATCGGTATTACGTAGTCTCTTCTCAACTTCATGGAATCCTTATGGAAACTGAGCCGAAGATATTCTAAAAATCCGAATTTTAAGTGTAAGAAAGGTACGATTTCAAACCTTTTCTTTTTGCAAAGCCTAGAAGTGGATTCAAACTACGCTAGCAAAAAGATTGATGAATGTAGTTTTATAGTTATTATTGAAAAAAGGACTCTTAAAGTGTTTTGAAGAAAATTTAATTTCAGTTCCGTGCACATGATTAGAAACACCTAACACAATCTTCTCGTTCTTATCAAAACTCAAATACTTTCCACCATAGGAATATGATTTTTGATTTTTATTATAGCGATAGAAAAACCATGTATTTTGTCATTATCCAAAAAAATTTTAAAAATTGACCAAATAACCCGTGGATATAATTAAAATCTTCATTAGAAATTTATAATTTTTTTTTCACAAAAGAGCTAGACAGCTGTGGTATTTTGTAACCATTTATTTTTTTTAAAAAACATATTAAATATATTATTAATAATAAGTTGCAAAAGCACTAGCAGCAGAGACTATCGGCTCTTCAATCGAATTAATTTAACGACTATCATCACATCTCCTATTTCATAAAAAAAATATTAGGCTAAAAATGGCATCTGAAACATTCTTCAAAGTGAGTTATATCACTTAGCTCTTGATGGACTTTTTCATCTGGAAAACACAAAAAAATTCCATTATTTACTCCCTTTGTAAATGAAATTTTAGCCGGAATGAATAATATCAAATTTCAAGGACGACACACAAGGCGGTCTGTGTTTGATTGACGTGTTTACTTTGCCGGAGACTTTGACTACTTGACCGTTCAAAATAAATTGATATTTCGTCTCATTTGCTAGTTAATTCAATCCGCTCATCTGTTGAAATATTTTGCGCAGAGTCATCCAGCAATAAGGAGATTTTTGATTTAACTGAGAACACTCATTTTCAGGATTGCGATTTTGTTGACATAAAAGAGTAAAAAATCGCATCAGCATACTTAAATAGGCATTCGTTAAAAAGTCAGAAAAGGAATGCACATTAAGTTAAAGCAACATTAAACTACGAATAGCTTATTGAAATTATCTTGTAATGATTTTCTCGTATTGTCACTTACAAGCGCCTTTAAGCAGATAAATGACTAACACTAATACTAACATCAATATTTTTTGAAAGTTTGGAATTCAAGTTCACACTACAGAGTTTATCTGCAGAATCCTTTTCGGTCTCATATTTGCATTGAAAACGACAGTAAAGTCCTACAGAATTTCCTTTGCAATTAGTCCTTTTGCTTTTTCCAAGGTTACTGAATTTTAAATTAACTATACAAGACAATAAAAAAGAAATCTGTGTAAATATATTGGAATTGTACTCGCGATCTTTTGCAAGAAACATTAAATAGACTTATACTCTTACAATTAGTTATATCTGTGGTCAAGTAAGATGCGTCTCTCCCCACAGGCTAGACGTTTTAAATTCTAATGCGTCTGCGAAGTTAAGTATACGTGTAACCAATATATACATGGCAATGTGTTCTTCTAATTTTTTGAGTGAACAAATTTAAGAAAACTCAGAAAGGCAGAAAAAGACAACAATTGTCAGAAAAGGCTATAATGGTATTAAAAGTCAAAATAAAATACAAATATTAGGTTTGTCTTTTGAATTTTCCGGCTATGTACAAAGCGTTACAGAGCTCGTATCTGGCAATACATCATTTGAATGGTCTTGACATAACCTAAAAAACGACGCTATGCATGATTAGTTTGGATACGAGCTCTGTAGCGCTTTGTACATAGCCGGAAAATTCAAAAGACAAAAAGGCGGAAGGGAGATATTTGACATCCTAATATTAGGCCATGAATGAAGGCTTTGTCACCGGCAACGCTGCTGAAAGCAAGAAATATTGGAACAAGGTTCTTGATGCATCAAAAGGAATCTAGAGAATACTACGGGCAGTTTAGATGATATGACCATATCAAACATCAGTGTTACACTTTTAGCATCTCAGCAAAATCACTACTCTGCAATAACTCAATAGACACATTCTGCGGCATAGATCAAGCCAGTCGGCCAGCAGCAAACACGCGCGAAACTAAGAACTCTCGCGGGGGTTTTCTGCAAGCAAAAAAAAGGATCATTCTAAGAAAGAGTTATTGATGCGCCTATCCTGGCAACTTAATGATTTTGCTCCCAAGAAATATACTATCCACGATCACGAAACAAAAGCATAATCATGCAGCTCAGATTTAGTTTTACAAAAGTTTTTATTACATTTATCTACCCACTGTGTGCTAATTATATGTCCGCCACTGTGCTGACGCCCATTACTTTTCCACGCTTCCAGCCAGGGCACAACCTAGATAAACCTTGAGGATTTAAATGCACTTCGTTTTCGACTATAATTCAAACTTTAATGTGCACAAAGAGAACATGTTTTCCTTAATTATTTAGTATTTTTGCAGTTTGTGATGTTGTTTTGTTTACGGCGCGCTATCTGTTGAATTCATAACACATAATCCACTGGGGGATTCATAAGACGAGCGGGCGACTGTGATGCGTTTTCCTTTGAAGGAATCCCAGACAGGCCGAAGGTGCAGGATATAAAATAAAAATCAGTATGCGTGCTCTGCAATACTAAAAATAATTTACAGACCCTATGCTGACTTTGATATACCTTGCCCCTGCCATGCATGGTCCATGTACGGTCCATTTGCCGGCCGGAGTCTGTCTTAAAGCCTGCAAGCACCAATTATACTCGTATAGATACGTACAGAGCGATACACCCTGATACATATAATTGTGTTATATATGCCCATAAAAACTAGCCATTCCCTGGGAAGATCTTAAAATATCACAGACCCAGACCCAGACCTAAGCCCAGAGTCATCACATCATAGCCAGAGCCAAAGCGAAAGCCTCAGCCATAGCCATAGCCACAGATCGGCCAGACCCAGATCATTTCTGCACATTTTTGTAATTGATTGCTTTTATTACTTACTACACACTCACCTCACCTAAGGATCCAAGCACAAGAAGACACACTATCCGAACACACACAGACGTTGATTGGGTTAGTTGGTGAGGGCGAGGATAAACCTTTTGATTGGTCGGGCCCGAGATGAGAGATTTAAGATAGAATAAAAATCATGAAATTGCAATTTTAAAATATTCAACGAAGTGGAAGTAACGAAAAAAAAAATGAAGCACAAAACACTCCAAGGAGTTTATATTTATGTATGTGACTTGGCGCATCAGCTTCTCTTTTGGTGTGTCTGGAGCGCGAAGTGAAACGAGTTTTCCTCGGCTTGCAGAAGAAGGCTTCTTCGGATGGTTTTTTTTTTCTTTTTTCGGATCAATCCGGTTGCGCCGGGAGATGATGATTATTGGCGCGCTATTTCTACTCCATTCCACATGGTGAATACTTTATTTTTTTTTTTTTTTTTGAGTTCATTGGCCAGCTTGGTGGATTTGTCTACTTTTGTGCAGTGTTAAATTTGTTCTTTTTTTTTTTTTTTTGGAATGTTGCGGCTCAAGGGAATCGGTTAAGTCGAGGAGAAAGAATGAGACTTTAATTGCGATGTCAAAACGGATGTTCTTGTATGACAGGCTTAATTGGTCCGGTGATCCGTTATTATCGGTTTATCTCTGCCTTACTTGTAGTTGATTGCATGAAACTAGTTGACTCTGATAAGAGGATCGAGGAGGCATGATGCTATTACTGAACCGCTGTCCTTGGACTGATGATGATGAATTGGTTCGTTCGTGAAACCAGATTTACAAGATTAAAGTACCCGCGAATGATTGGTTTCTATCTGTGGTCTCTAGCTAGCCATGAATGATTGCTCTATAGCTCGTTTTACGTGTGCTATAAAGTTGACGATTAGCACTTAGCAACACAAAAAAACTGCACGTGTGTCTGAATTTTTTGATTGCTGCTGACAGCAACAAGCATTTGATGCAACGTTTTACGTTTTACTATTTGTTCGTTTACTGTCTCTTTAGTACAGTAGGGAAATTTGGGGCACAATGTAAACCAGAAAGAAGGGATCCTTCTGATTTGTGACAGAGACCGTGCACTTGAATTATAAGGACGAGTCATTACCATCTCTCTCATCGTGACTATATACAAAAAACGTTTTAAGCTGAGTGTGAAATCGTAGTTGGCTTGCAATCATTGACGTTTGAATTTAACCTTATTGGACATTCTTTTGCCTCATTATATACCCTTAAGCTAAATTGAGTTACGAATGATCATGATTATAGGGTGAGGCAGATACAAGTTTCTTTTTTAAAAATGCAATTAAATTAGCAAAATGTAGACTAATTCCATGTATTACGACTTTATTAATAAGAGCAAAGGTTAGCATTAAATATGCAACACAATGTTGTTCAAGTGGCTGTGAAACCCACAGTAGCGTGCTCTGTCACTCCAGTTTTCAAGACCTTGTTGATAATTTTGGGCTGTAGCTCATGGTTTGCTTGGATAATATAGCCTTTTAGAACTTTAATTGTTTTGTTTTGTTGCTATAATATCGATCCTGCACTTTTTCCGCAAAAAAATATACAAAGGGGTCAAATCGCAGCTGTGGAGCGCTAAAATGGCTGATAACGCGATTTGGGAATTAGGTGCGCTAAAGATCGATTGTAGCATGGGCTGTGATGCAAGACGCTCCACATTGCATTAACCAGAGTTCGTTCAAATTCATGTCATCAATTTTAGTACAAAAAAAGCGATTAACATGGCTCTAGACTGCTCATAGTTGATCTAAAGATTGCTTCCAGCCTCGATTTCGAAAAAAGTGTCTAATGTACTTTTCCGCCGGCATGAATATAGATGAAACGGGATTGAGACTTTCTGTCATCACCATTTCCAGCACAGCTGGAGTCGGAATACGCCTGGAGCTGCCTGTTCGTTGATCTGTATATAAATATAGAGGAGTTGATAGTGCCAAGTAGGTTATTTATAACATTAACACACAAAATCAAATCCAAAATCATTGTACTAAATTCTCCTAAGACTAGTGCGTGAAATATTGATGTTCTTATATTGCGTCTCGGAGTGGTGTTAACTAGCTTGCAAGTCTCATGAACTTTTTCTACAAGCTTGAGTGCAGAAGCCTCACTTCATTTCGGCTAGAGCTTGTATTGAAAAACGCACTGCTTGGGGAACACAGAACTCACTTTGGAAATAGGTTTTCAATATTTCGCAACGTCGTTCATGTGTAAAGCGACTCATTTCGTTCCGCAAAAGTTTTATTAATACTGACTTTTTGTCAAGATTTCGAGCCGAAAACAACAGACAGTGTCAAAATAACCTATGATTTAAGAAAGAGCCACTAGATGGCCCACCGTTTGATTGAGGCTAACGCTTTGCAGATGCTGACCGACGAGTCTCTGCAGTCAGTAATCAATCTGTTATACAGTAGTCAAAAGTGTTGCTAATAACATTTTTTTTTTGTATTTTTTGCTTGTATGGACTGCGTTAGTTTATTTGAAGCTGAAAATACCATTTACCTTAACAGTTGATGTGACTCTAGGGCTACGCCTTTCAATAAAAATGTCAATCTCACTTCTTTGGACTTCTTTTTCGAGTTCTTGCATCTCCTTTTACGTTATTTTTTTCTTTTTTTTGTATTGAACACTAGATGGCCTAACATTTACAGCAAACGTTTTAAGATGGGTGTGGATTGGCAGTGGCCTGGTAATCATTGATTTGATTGATTACTTCTAAACCATAGGACCTTTTTAATTACTTCAGACTCCTCAAACATAAATTTGATGCTGTTTATTGAAAAAGAATTTTGTTTTTCCTTTTCTTCCAGGCCAACGCATAACCACCATTCACCTAGATGGCGTCCAGTACTTCATAAGCCGAATGAATCCCTACTCACCTGAACTGAATTACTTCCTCGCCTACCAGTACTGCCGGTCACTTGGTCTGCAACTGGCATCATTCGAGACAAAAGAAAAAGCTCAATCCATGACGACATACCTCCGAAACGCCGGCTACGGTAACTACGACTTCTGGACATCCGGTAATAGACTAGGAACTGGCATGTTCCTCTGGATGAGTACCGGTCTTCCATTCAATGCCACATTTGATTTCTTCGAAAATTCCGCTGATGGCATCCAAGCTGGCCTCCTCGATCCAGTCGATCACAATAGCAATACATCACCACAGCGAACAGCCCGGGATAGGTATGATTCTCAAATCTCATGACCAAAATTTAAATCTCTGATTCTGATTACAGTAGTAGCGGTTCTGAGAAGGGTTGTGTGATTTTAAAGCAACCCACACTCAAGTGGATGCCAGAGGACTGCTCGACCGTAAAAGACTTTATCTGTGAGCAAACCAGATGTTACTACTACAACTATGGAAGCATTCCAGTCTCATCTGCACAGGGGTAAGGCATCGTAAAGTTGCCTACATTCAATTCATTCACCAATCGAAAAAAAAAAACATTTTCAAAAAAAAATTAAAATATAAAAAAAGGAAAATCAATAAAAAAATTCAGTTAAATAAACCAATTTCTATCACTATCATTATTATAAAAAAAAATAAATTTAAACTAATGTTTCCGCGCACAAAAAGATACAGATAAACGTATCACCGACTTGTTAAGATTGTGTTAAGTTGTAAAGCATTAATTGTTAAAAAAAAATATAAAAAAAAAACAAACAAAAGTAACCAGAATTAAGTGAGCTAAACCCCAACAAAAATAAGAACGAGACATTGTGTCTTCCTTCTTAGATCTCCACCATTAATGCAATAAATAATGTACACGTATGTATTTAGTCCTTAACCTCATAACCTTAACTTTATCTCTATGTTATGCTCTAGATGTTTTGTTTTTTTCTTTACTTAATTGCAATAAACTAAAACAACAACAAAAAAAATCCTCAAAGAAAATTATATGCTACATAACCAAATTCTCAAAACACACAAATTTCTATAAAAACAACAAAATTTTTTTTAAATCGTACAAATTTGTTTGTGCTTGGTGGTTGGGGGTTAGCTTTTTTCATTTCGTTGGGTTACGCATTAATTTCTTTATTTTTGTTTAATTTGTTATGATTTTGTAGCTGAAATTGATAGTAACCCTAGGTGGCAACATTTCTGTGGTTTGTTAAGATATGACAAGTGTCTTCCTTGTGGGGAAAGAACTCGAGTTTTTTTAGTATTATTTTAACTTGAGATATATTCAAAGGAATTACATTTTACTGTTTGAGTGAAAACATTCATTTAGTTTGTTTAGTTTATTTTGTAAAGTCCTCCTTAAAATTATCGCACAATTTTGTTTTAAAATGGCTCCGATTCAGTGCTGCTTTAGCTCTGGCTTTAGCTTCTACAGTGAGAAGCACTTCAGTTAGTAAAAGTTATCATCTACTGCACACGACTCAATTCATTATGCATGCAGTATTTGTTTTACGTATCAGAGCTGAAAAAAAAAAACATCTTCTTTTATTAAAACTCCACTCTCCTCACTTGGACGCATTAAATTCTGTTAATTAAATAAGTGAATCGATGATTTATAAGGCAACATAAGTAACACATTTTTCGAAATCACATTTATTACGCTTTTATACTACTTTTGCACTGTAGATCTTTGAGTTGAGAGCAAAAACGACATAATTTAACAGTTTAACCTTCGCCCGTCACTCGGTCGTTACTTTTTGAATCAAAAGCAGTCTTTCTTCTGAAACATCTTCTAAAAAATATGAGACATACAGTTTTGAAATTAAGGGACTAGCTTTTGTAGGCAATTAGCAGTTGTGGTAGCACTTTTTTAAACGATCAATAGGTTCATTGCAATAAAAGAAATTAAAGTACAGTCGGTTGGGTCAAAAATGACCCGAAGGACGGATAAAGGTTAAAAGCATTCGAACTTGAATGCGAAATTATCATTAGCTGTTTTGTCACTAATGTTTTTACAATAATCGATTCAATTGTTCTTCGCTGATGTATTTTACAGAAATAAAGAGTTGAATATTCTTCAAATGGTTCTAAGCCATGTCTTAGGTTATAGATTAGATTCGTCGTGTCTTTATGGCCTTAGAAATACTTTAAACATAAGTTTTATGCAGTCATCTAAATTGTTACTATCAATTTCACCGTATTAGATCCCGGTATTATCCCGATTAATTTTTTTTTCTTCGAAGAAAGAGAAGTAGCTTTTAAGAATACACGCATTCATTTATTTACAAGTCGTCTTTAAAAAATCAACCAATTTATTTTATTGTAAACCGAAGGGTCATCCCCACTGTCACATTGCACTCCTCTTACTAAACCAGCAATTCACTTCAATTTGAAACGCGTAAATCATTTTCTTCCGCCATCATCAATTAGAGTGGGCCAAATACAAGTTTATTTTTTTGTCATGAAGCGAACAAAATCAAGTTTTTTTTAAATGTTTTATGGCTTTATTAATAAAAGCAAACAACCCCATTAAATGCGGAATACAACATCGTTTAAGTAGCTACATCGGCTGGCTTCCCAGAAGCGCATTCGGTCAGTTCAATTTTCTAAGACTTTTTTGACGGCTTCGCGCTGCACCTCACAGATATTATACAAACAATTTGTGAGTTACAGCGCGAAACGATTGGACTTTAGTGCTTGAATCGTTTCCGGATTGTTTGCATAACATCGGTTCTTCACGGTTTCCCACGAAAAAAAAGAAAGTCCAAAGAAGCCAAATCACGACTTCGAGGCGCCCAACTGGCATCGCCAAAACAGTTGTTACCACGATTTCTTTTAAAAAAAAAAAACACTGTGCTTTTTAATATTTTTCAACGTTGTTCAAACGTTAAACGATTCATTTCCTTTCGCAGTGACATAATACTGACTTTCTGTAAAGATTTCGAGCGAAAAAAAAGATTTAAGTGTCAATATAGCGTCGGATTTAAAAACGAACCACTAGCTGGCCCACCCTTTAATTAAATTTCCAAAAACGCACTGCTTCCTACATTTCACAGTCGTGTATTCTTAAAGGTTACTTCTCATTGATGTCCATCAACGAAATCTCCTGCTACTAACTCATTAACCGCAAATTATCCTACCGTTCGGTTAATCCAGCATTCATTAAAATTCCTTCTTTTATTATTCACACATTGTAGCCGTCCAATTCGATTCACAACTGCTCGTCCCGATCCGGAGCAATTTACATCCACAACACCAATTCCACACATCATTTCAACTTATGTCACAGCTAGGAAATCACAGAAGGAACTTTCTGAACCATCATTGGCATCCTTACAGCTCGATCATGAACGCGTCTTGGACTCCGAAGAGCAAGTCGAAGAAGACGAAGAGGAAGAAGAGCAAGCTCGTAGCTTAGACGGAACTAATGACGTGAATGAAAGCATCCCCGAAGCTGTGTCATCCAACGATAAAGTTGAAGAATCCGATTTTGCAACAAACGAAGAGGAGGACGATGGATCAGCAAACAGTGAAAACGACTCTCATGCAAACGGCTCCCAACAGGTGAACAACTCGGAAAAAGCTGCTCCATCTTCAGACAATGTAAGCCCACCCGTTGAACTGCATTTAGCACAGTTTGCTAATGAAAACGAAAAGAGTTCCAGTGCCGAAAGCAACAGCCACTATAGCGACGACAGTGATGGTATTGAACGTCAGAGTTTCCTTTCGTTGACTGATCTGATTCGTACTCTTCATCCGAATGAGAAACAAGTTCCACAAATCGACTCGGACTATTCCAATGCTATGCGAGTTCTTGGTGAAACTTCTTCTATAGTTGCCAGTGGTGTTGATGAATCTCACAATCCCATGGATTCGTCCATGGAAACAATACACCGTCAGCTAAAAACTGATTTATACTAAAATAAATACACACACACATAAACACACACTCTCATGCAAATATTGGTTGCTTCCTAAATTTAATTTAAAAGCGGATTTAACTTTGTATCATTCCTAAGTTTAAGCAATAAAGTGGTTCTATTTTATCTCAAGATGCAGAGACGCGGTATAAGCCGTTTCCGTTGTGCTCAGTAGAACCTACATTCGAAAAGAAAAGACAAATATTCTCAAAAAGAAGAAAATTACTTTACGTCCTTAGTACTTATTTATTTTTTTATATATTGTATTAAATATATAAATGCGGAAAGACATATCTTTAATTTAGATTTTTAGAAGTATTGTAAAATAAGACATGACTCATTTTTTTAAACACATTTTTTAAGTCCAAAAAAAAAAAAAATTTTACTTATAAATAATACGATTATACTGAAAATAAATGCGAACAACTTAGCAAGTATTTTAACAGTGACTTTCATTTTTTCTTGTCGAAATGAAACAAATATTGTTTAGCAATTTTCATTATTTGTTACCTTTTTTCTTATCCATCAAAGCTTCGCTTTGCATCGTTAATTAGAACCAAAATTTGAAGATTAGTCTAGTGCTTTGGCGTAACCATTTTTCTGACAGTCTTCATGTTAAAATACTTGACAGGGGAACACGGCAACGACTATCTACACTTATCAGGAGCAGACAAAAGTGTTTGCAAACAACAAGAGACTAGCATATTGGAAACCGATCAGTTGAATTGAATTGGAGAGATTAGAGAGTGTCACTTGTACTGCGCCCTTAAAGATGTATGTTACCCTCTTTCTTAGTCCAGAGTTGTCTAAATTAATTTGACAACATCCCTAGGTGGGATTGCATTGAAGTCAATCGCTGTTACATATGAATCGATGATTGTTAAAACGACATAAGTAACACAATTTTCAAATTCACTTTTATTACGTTTTTGCATTGCTTATGCGCAGAGCTTTGCGTTGAATATAATAATAAATAAACACATTCAAATTTAAATTCGAAATCAGGATCAACAGTATATTTTATTCTACAAAAAACTGTTCTTGTATCTCCTGTAAAAAAAATAAAAATGTCACTTATGTTGTTTTAACAATCATCGATTCATTTCCTTTGTTGATTGTTTTGAATCTGATTAAGTCCAGGCTTGGGCAATTAGTTAATAAGCTTTCCATAGTCTCCTTGAACAGCCCACAGTGTCTGCAAATATTTGAGCTGATGAAGCCTATCTTGTGAAGGTGGTAATTACATGATGCGTGTTCTGTAAGTTCATTACATAACGCTTTAGAGTTGGTTTGCTCCGTTCTAAAGCTTCTCTAGTTCGTTTGAAATTGTGGCTCATATTCATAAATTTTCTAGAGTGTGCCCTCTGGTTAATGGTCTGCCACCCAGATTAATTTTAGTTCATTATAACCTGCTAATGTCCTTAGATTAATTTTAATTTATAACAATCTGCCAGTATTTTTAAAATTTTGTCATTATCGCTGGATTTTCTATAAAAGTTGGTAGCGTTTAGATTAAATTTTAGCACCCAGTTTTAGTTTTTTTTTTCATTTCGGAGCTTTTATTTTTGTTCTGTATTATTTTTGTTCTCAGGCACTGTGTATTTTTTCTCGCTGTGCATAGAGAAATCAGGTATTGAAAAAAAGGAAAAGTTAATGAAAATGGGAAATAGAGAAAAGTTGAGAAAATTGAAAATTTGAATGCACACGGTTGGTTAGTTCTGACCTATATACAAAGATGCTATCCAGCAGCAGCCACTGGACCAAAATCGCGGCCAACGCAGAAGTAGTCCTGATAACCAAAAGGAGAGAGGAAGGAAGTAATAACCCCCCCAACGAAGATCGATTACAGCCTAATCGGCAAGACTAATTAATTAACCCGATGAAGAAAATGAAAAAGCTGGTCCCTTTTGAGGGGAAGAAAACCACTCTGAAGTGGTCCCAGAGTGGATGGTGTCAATATGTGGTTTTAGTGGGTGAAAGTCTCACACAACTTGGAGCAGAACGGGCCTGTTCCACCTGCCTATTAGGTTTCCACACCGTCCTCAAGGCAAAAAAGAAAAACAAATATACATATAACAAGCTTGAATTTTTAATAGGAAACCACAGAAAAATTTGTGAACGAATAAACTTTATCAGTGGGCATGTGTCTGAAAGTTTGACTAAAATTGGATGAGTGGTGTAGAAGTTAAGTAATTTTGACGCTCTCTTTCTACAACGCAAACCACTGTGCCGTGATTTTTTAAAGTTAAGCTCTAAAGGCATCATATCGAGTAAGACTCCCTCGCTCTAGAATGACCCCTAGAAACATAACTTCCTTTAGTGGAATGATGGTCAGAGGTAAACTCTGAGCTCCTTGGACGTTTTTTAAATTCTCCTCACAAGTTAAAACTCATTTTTGATAGTTTCGTGCAAAGTTATGAACAATAAACAACCAGAAACGACAAGAAAATTTGTTTAAATACGTTTTTTTTATTTAGCCTATCATTAAAAAAATGTACAGACTACATATACGATACCTCGGGAGGGGCTCCAAAGTTTCGATCTTAGATTTTACTTTGGAAACGCAACTTAAAAGATAAGTACTGTAAATAATATGTAAATATATGTATAATATATATATATATATTAATTTTTGTTTTGTATTTCTTTTTCTTGTCCACTAGCAGTAAATTTTGAGTCGTGATAATAATTTGGCGGTTGTAACAACTCAGTATACTGCAATAAGGCTTCCCGAAGTGATCTTGATACTTCTGGTGATGTTGTGGTTGTGCAATCCACAAGATACGGATAGAGACCAATTAATTGATCCCAAGCAGACTTATTCACTGAAAATTAAATCAAAACATACATTAACTTTCTGTTTTTATAGACGGAATGTAAGAGGACTATACCTTTGCTTGGTGGCGCCTTTTTCATAGACACGATTAGAGTTGCGATTGCCTTTAAAACAAACGAAACTTCAGAAAGCCTAAATCTACAATGGTAAAATAGTCAATTTAAACTGAGAAAAAAGAGTACCGGGTCATTAAAGTTTACCTTGAAAGTGGGCATTTTCCACTTTGTCTTTCATCATCACTAAACCTTTTCAATACTTCCTGGAATCTGTGTAGAAGTGCTGTGACTGCCAACCGGCCAGCAAATTCTTTGCCACCAGCTGGTGCTGGCACAGTTCGATTATTATTGCACGAACCATCTAAGAGTGAAAATTGCAGAAGCGTCTCGAAACATGTTTTAGCGAATATTTCTCTTATTTTCCAATCAGCCTCGTAACAAATATTTGAGTCTGACGCTGAGTGGATGGAGCCTTTGTTTAAAAGGACTACGATTTTCATGATGAACTGATGCGGGATTACGTGAGAATATGGCAGCACTTCATCTCGTAGCAGCTCAATGACTTGGCAGTCAATTGTTTCGTCTACAACAATTTCTTCCAGACCGCGATCTTCAATTGTGCATACACTAGAAAGGGAAACAAATGAGTTAATGCAATAAAATATACGTTGGGAATTGTTAACCCTCTACTGCACAAGCAGCAATGAATGGTTTTGAATTTTAAACGTTAACTACTAGAAATTTGCAACTACCACAGGACATTGTTTCCTCAGGTTAGATGAGATCATTTTTCTGCATTTTTTTTATGCACTTTGAGACTTTTTTTATTTACGTAGCTGAGAATAACTGGGTCATGGGAAATGGTTGGGCTCCTCAGACCACAGTCAAAATGATCTCTCACTCACCTTCTTGGAAACAGAAATTCATCTAGAGTATCCGCCAAGTCATCCCACATTCGTACAAAGTGATTTGGTTTCATGATTGCCACCTTTAGACCTGTGTGCAAAACGGATATCAAACTTGAAATAGCCAACTTCCATGTGCTCGATGCCAAGCATTTGTACTTCATCGCCAGCGGAGTTCGTAAAGCCTGCAAAAAAGTCTGATATATATCTGGTTTAAACATGTGTCTAGTTGTGCGCACCTTGATAATTTCATGAAGGATATTCTCCTTAATTACACACTCTTCAGTGGCTGTTGATTGATACAATTTCACCGAAATACTAATAGCCTTCTCACCAAATGGAATATAATTCATGCTGACCAATTCCACGGAGGTAGTATTCGAGTAGGAGTTTTGTGATTTCGTGCTCTTTTCTTCGTAGCCCTGACAGACTGGTGGTGCGCAGGCAAACTTACTCAGCAATAAAAGTTGTTTGAATATCGCTGGAATCATGGATTTAATCGTTGTGTTTGGCGATGTGGCTTCCTGCAGAAACAACAAAACATTTAATTTCATTTCCTATCTGAATGTGTTTTTCTCAATCTCACCTTTTGTACAAGTTCGATGCACTCTAGAATCCCATCATGCAGTAAAGTCTGCAGGGAATCACACATCGGTGACATAACATAAGGAACCGAATCATTTTGAACCGGTATCGTAACGGTGTTATTAATAACGGCACAAAGTTTCTCGAAATCCGATTCTGTGAATCGCGTATAAATGTGCTGAAATATCGCTGGAAATATTTGAACCAATGCCGTGAGGAAGGCTTGATTAGGAATGTAAAGTTCTTCATTTGAGTCATTTGATTTTATCGGAAGTTTTGTACTCTCCAAGCCAATGTTAACCCAGACTTTCCAAGCAATCTAATTGATGAGAATTTTAGAATTGAGGATAGAGATTTGATTTTGTAAAGTTTAAAACTTACATTCCATAGCTCATCGTGCAACTGTCCAGGGTTTTCATTTGACTTGGTTTGCTTGTCCGAGTTGTGATACATAATTTCTTGAAGAGACTTGAGGGCTGCTAGTGACACCTCACCGTTCTTGCTTAAGGCTGTGTTTTGAATGAACTCCAAAATGAGAGACCACGCTCGATCGAAGTCACCCAACATTTGAAGGAGCTCGCGCTTGCTGTTAAAGACCTAAAATAAACAGTAAATTATACACAATTCTTTGTCCAGCTCGATATTTCTCTTACCCTACAGACACCAGAAAGCGTCAGAACTTGTGTTTCAGCCCACTGCTTCTGGGCTGTGTTCCTCGAGTGATGGATTAAAATATTACTGCTCAGATCAACCTTTTCATTGCTGGCAGAGTTGGACAAAGTGCGAACATTGTCCAACAGGGGGAAGAGAACCTGCCACACGAGAGCCTGCCACGTTGGTCCATTTATCAGACTGCCATGCGCTGATATTGTAGAGAACAACGTTTGCCCGGCGGACTTTCGCACTGCAGGCCTTAAATCAACACAAAGTTCACCTGGAAGTTTTAACAGACCTTTTTAGTTACTGTCATGCAGAGATGTAAAAGTATGCAATTTTCTGATTTAACAAATCAAACAGATTGCAATCTTTTGAATTAACAAATCAATAAGATTGCATTCTTTACCACATCATGTGTCGGAAGTTTTGTAAATGTCTTACCTAACTTGGCGTACAAGCACATCCACAGTTTATCACATTGCGGCATCCTAAACGCTCCAGGAAAATCTGGTAATATAAACGCCTTGTCTATCTCAATTGACATAAGTTTCTCTTGGTTTTGATTAAAGAAGTCCGATATATTCCACTAAAAGGAAGTCTCAAATTCAATAATTGTACTTCATTTCAAGAAATCTTATCTTACCATGAGTCCGATAGCCGTTAGGGAGATGTTCAGCTCTTGTGTTTGGGACCCAAACTTAGATGCGGTGCTGATACAGAGTGGCAAACACCTCCACGGTATTATGGGCAAAAAGTCGGTGATAACAAGTTGCAAACACTGAAAGGCTGTTCGAATCAGTTGTTCTCTGGAAATAAATCTCGTTTAAAGGGAATTATTCTGAAGGAGAACTTCTTCTTACCCATGACGGTCATTCACTGCACCGATGATTTGAATAATTGTCGGCCATCCAAAGGAGAGAATATCACCAGATCCATTCAAAATCTGCAAAACACAATCCAGTTGTCTTTGACGAACATCAGCATGGGGCACGGTAGAAAGCTCTGAAAGGGGATTCAGTAGCATTGTCTGAAGGACCTAAGAAGAGGATAACAACTGTAGACATGATTCAAAGCTGCGAAAGGATGTGTGGGTACTTTGTTTTCTTTCAGTGGAACGCTGTGCTTATACTGCAAGGCAGCTTTCACTAAGTACGTGATTGCTTCGACGCCCCACTCTCTCATCCGTATGTGTCGATGCTGACAGACTTCTAAAAGATGATTACTCAACGGACGCCAGAGAACTTCTATGCGAGACATGTTGACTAAGCCGGTTTCTAACAGCTTCGCAACGGCAAACAACGACGGTTCCTAGAAATCAAGTCGAAGGGGAATGTTATATTATAGGCTGTAGGTTGGTCGCAATTACAAAAGCCTGTGTAGGTCCATAGTGTAGCGGAGGGGAATAAGTTCATCCATCGAACTCACACTTACCCTGTTTGTGTAGGCGAGCTCCATAGCCTCCTGTGAAAGCTTACAAAGCGCATCGATCAAATGATGCAAGGCAACGTCATCTAGATTCTGACTGGATTCGAAGAGCTCACTCAGCATTTGAGAAAGTACAGGCAAGTCCGCCATCACAGCTGTCTGAATACCAACATTCTCAACAGCAGGTTTTGGGAAGGCCTAAAAATGAATGTGCAGCTTTTACTTTAAGCTCCATTCAAAACATTCTTTACTTCCACTTACCTGTAGACTTCCTCCTGTCGATGGCTTCAGGCCAAGAATCCACACCAAATGCTGTAAAGTGGCAAGAATGATTTGCCACGATGTTCCAAGAATACCTCCATGATTGTGCGCCAGAAACAGAATAGCTCTCATACACTGCAGATTTTTTGAGGTTAGCATTACGGGAGCTTGCATAATACTTTGTGGTAATGAAGCACTTGGTAGTGGTGTTCCAACAGCGACAATTTGCTGTCTGAAGTCATTTTCATTGCATGAACCAAGTATGTGATTGTTTAAATCCTGACTCTTGTTTCTAGTGTGACCTGCTTAAAGTGTAAAGTTAGTAATTTAATGTTAAACAAAAAAAGACTACTTTTTATTACATCTCAAATCGACATCTAACTGTGCTCCATTAAATATCGACATGGCATAGTGCGGTGGAAATGAAGATCTACATATTGACATGATAAAGGCATCACGTGCAGTCAATAAATTTAACACCCCACAAAGTGCGGCATAGTCTTGCATTGATCTTAGAATATTGTCTGTTGTGCATTCATCCACAGCTGCGTCTACGAGTGGTACAAATGCTGAAAGTAGTCCTGACCAACTTGAGTTAACCAGTTGCACGTACAGAGAATTATCGTCGTCTTTGGGTTCTCCGTCAGTGTTGGTTTCGTTTAATTGCACCTAAAAAAAAGTGAAAAATTGATTATAGTCAATAGATGTTTGAATTTTCTTGTGTGAGTGAGTCTAATACACCAAAACTTTATTTTGCGTCGTTCCAAAATTACGTCTGTAGGAAACTATCGTGATTTTTTTCTGTTTGCGTTGTTCACAAAATTGCAACAAACGGGAACTATGGAACTAAAATACATGGGAATCATTAATTCGATTTGTGTCGTGTTTCTCCATTCCCAATTACTGATGACCGACGACATTCGGTGCTGAAAATATAGAAAGATCACCTCTGCGGAATGTACAACGGCAACGATGGCCAAAATCCCGCTGTCAAGCGACACAGGCGATGATAGACAAGAATTCCGACCACCCGACTTCAATACATTCTCGGCCGTAAGAACCAAATAAATAAAGCTGCTGGTGCCGATGGACTGTCTGTCGAACTCTTCAAAGCAGGTGGAGAGGAGTTGGTAAGGTGTAAACTTCAACTCATCTGCTAGATTTGGTCAAATGAAAGTATACCTGACGAATGGAATCTCAGCACCTCTAAACTGCGCCAACTACAGAAAAATAAGTCTCCTCAACATCACGTACAAGATCTTTCCTACCGTCCATTGACAAGATATTTACACTGCGGCAGATCTAAGAGAAAAACCAGGAGTTGCAGACCAATACTCATCACCTTTTTATCGATTTTAAGGTGGAGACTGAAGAAAAAACACAAAGAAAACCGAATGCTGATTGCCACTCAAAATCTTATTCGAGATCAAGATACTCTTGGTCATAAAGAAAGATTCTTATAAAAAATTATTCTCTTGCTCATAAAGAAAGTTTTTATAAAAAATTGTCACCGAAAACAAGAATTGGTGTTTCTACGTCAATATGAAGTAGAGAAAGGAGTGGGTGGCCGCGGGAGAGACGACAAAGACAAGTATCAAGCAAAATCTGAACCCAAAGAAGAGGGAAGGCGTGGTGCTTAAGAAAAACAAAACAGTTGAAAAGGACCTCTACATAAACGAGGTAGAACGAGTAAACGAGGCTCTACAGCAGAAACATAGACCCAATAAAAGAGGTCAGGTGATCGTTCTTTACGACAACGCCAGTCGCCACGTCGCCATCGTCAAAATCGCCCTACACGAGTTTCAATGGGAGATTATTCAGCATCCGCCATACGGACCAGACACCCCGCCAACGGATTACCATCTTTTCCGTTCGCTGTTCAAACAAAGTGGCGTAAGCTTCGACAATGAGGAGGAACTCAAAAATTGGCTCAACAACTTCTTCTAGTCCAGACCAGCCGCTTTCTGGAGAATGGGCATCGAAAAAGTGGTCGAACGGTGGGAGGAGATCGCAAGCAAAAGCGGAGAATACATAATTGGCTAAATTGTTGTTATCATCATCATCATTAGTGGCGTTACAGCCCACGGGCTGTCTTGATAATCCCTGTTTGGATTTTCTACAGTAGTTTGGAGGAAAAGACTAAACGACGAAATCTATGAGCTGTACAACAACTTCCATAAACGAATTCAAGTGTCTCGGCTAAGATGGCTATGTCATGTAGAGAGAATGGGCAATAACGCTTCTCGTAAAATCTTCGACTTTAAGGGACAACGCGTTAGAGGAAGTCCTCGCCTCAAAATTGGAGGCACCTACCATAAGACAGTGAGAGATGGCGAGGCATGTTGTCTGAGACAACAGGTCCATGTCCACGCCGGACTGTAGCGCCCGCGAAAGAAGAATTATCGACGCAAAGCGATGCTTTGGTGTAATTGCAAATTCAAGTTTAGGTTTTTATAGACTTACATCCGAATACTCCTTTATAATAATTGAAATAGATCTGGTGACGTCTAACAGGATCGCATAAGCCACCGAGATTCCATAACCATCGCGAATGTTTGGTGGTTCAACCTTGTCCAGCATTTCCAAGCTAACTCGCAAAATGGAAAAAAAAAATATTAAAAAATATTAAAAAATATTTACATATCAAAAAAAAATAACTTACTAGATAGCTTTCGGCATGTTAGGTTCAAACTTTGCAGCCAGCGGAAGAAAGTAACCTCGAAACATGAATCCAGATTGCTGTAGAACGTTACCACCACCAGTAGTAGCATTTTGTCCGTTTCCAACACTTATTGCATGTCCATTAAAAACTGAAAACAACCAAATAGTGCTCATATATCAATCTCATACAGACAAATCAATCCGCTTACCTGACGAAACATGAATGAATGAATGTCGAACATAAGTTCCCAGTGCTGTTATCATATCCTTTACAATATTTGTTGCATGATTCTTCAAGTCATACGACATACAGAAGAATGAAATTAAATTTGGTTTTGTTACCATTTTATGAATGACTTCAAGAGCTAAGGCACGTTGCCAATTTGGTTTATCTGGATCCAGAAATTTAATAATTAACGAAAGAAATATTTCACATTCAGTCACCAAGAGGGTATGGTATTTGTCTATAAGAATTGTAACTAATCTTAGTAAACGCATGCTTATGGGAAAGTATGGCCTGTCTTGAGGTACATTCGAAGTAGTTGTTGTTTGGGGCTGTCGATGTTTAACATTTGGTGAGAATAATTTTATGACAAGAGCACAAACACGTTCCTTTAAAAGTACTGTAAACTCTACAAACTAAAAAAAATAAAATGTGTGTTGGAATCATTAAACTGTAAATTCAGATTCATTATTTCTTACATCATGAAATACTGTACTAAAATTTGTGAGAATAGTTTCCAGGAGCTCAAGACCGAATGCTCGGCTCATTTCCGTAATGCCAAAAAGCCAATAAGGTTGATCAGAGTTCACGAGTTGTACGAGATCCTGAAAAAAATTATCATTTTGTACTTCAATCACTGAAACAAGTTTTGAATTAGTCTACTAATTCCTAACCTGAAATAACATGAACGCATCTGAAGCAAGAGGATACATTTCACTATTCGTTATTGATACTTTGTTACTAGCTGTAACATTCTCATTATTCCTATCTGCATTCGCATTCGCATTCGCATTGACTTGCTGTTGACCGATCTGATGCTGATCTATTCCCTTCTCTAAAAATACACGCTCAAAAACTAACGCAACCAACTGACGCACCGTTGCTCCAGCCGTATTAACAATTGTTGCATTTTTTGAATTATGTAAACGAAAACATAAAACTATAGATTTTGCTAATGTCTCTCCATAGACAATAGTATTCGTTGTAAGAAGCAAGGTTATTGTTTGAAGTACTTTCACTTCATCGATGTTATTCTCCATTAGCATCCACAAGGCATCGGTTATGTATCGGGCACCCTTCTGGTCTACAACCTGTTGTGTAATAAGGCGCTGCATCATTCCGAGGCAATACTGGAATGAGGTAATAAGTATACGATAGTTAAATAACAATTTGTAGTGTTTGAAATATTGGTCATACCTTTATGATTTTTTGGTCTTTTGTTTCGCATCCTTGGACAAGGGGGTACAAAATTTGGTTGATGGTGCAGTAAACAGAATTGTGTTCGTCACTGCCTACAGCGTTTAATTTGGCAACAGCTTCTTCGCACGACTGGAAAGAGAGGACATTTAAATAAACTGAGAAACAAGTAAACGCAACAGAAATAAATTTGAAATGAAAGACAAAAGCAAAAATAAAATAAAAAGGAAAACAAAAATGTATAACATTTGATACAGCACGAAAAACACAAAACCAATTTCAAGCATTCAAGGATCGTGACCGTGATTTCCATGGGTGTTCATATCGCTATTGATTGACTACACTCTTAACCTGCAAACAAACTACACACGTAGAAAGTGGAAAAATAGATTGTAAGTTCATACGACTGAAGCTTACTATCTTAAACACATAGTGTAAGCTTCAGAGGATCGAGTTTAGCAGTCCTTATTATCTCAGAATCTTATACGGGTGGACCATTTAGTGGCTTCTTTTTAAATCAGAAGTTATTTTGACACTGTCAGTTGTTTCCGGCTCGAAGTTTCGACAGAAAGTCAGTACCATACTTTCGCGGGACGAAATGAGTCACTTTACGGTTGAACAACGTTGGAAAATATTGAAAACTTATTGCCAAAGACAGTGCAGTGCAGCCAAAACAGTGTTTTTTTTATTAAGAAGTTCCAGCTGAAATGAAGCACCCACTGCGCCTGCTGTACGCAAGTTTGTGTAAAAAGTTCTTGAGACTAGCTTGTCGACAACACTGCTGATCCCCGTTATCGTACGGTGCCCGCACACGAGAATGTGGCTGCTGTAACCGAGGGTGTGATCCACAAACATTAACTGGCTATCGCCCTCAACAGCTCACACGCGCTAGCGTCAGGAGAGCTCTGCACATAGATCTCGGAGTAATCGCTAACAACGTCCAATAGACTCAGCAGTTGAGAAAGGAAAATTCGTTATCACTTCGGAGTTTGGGTCTTAGAGCCACTGTACTTGAACAACGAACAGTCAGCTACAGCCGCATTCCGATTCCAGTTGGACGGGAAATGTTGACGACACGAAGCCTCAATGCGGCTTTGTCTTTATTTATGTCGACGAAGCAGTATACTGCTGTGCCCTGCATCGGACCACTTTTGTTCGAAAATAAGCCACGTTTCCGTCAACAGTGGGCGTTACAGAGCCAAGTTAACCGAATTTTTTACTGAAATTGATGACATGGCACAACCTCAGGTTCAGGATGGCGCCATGCCACAAACGATCTTTTGTGCACCAAGTTTCCAAATTGCGTCATCAGCCATTTTGACGATGTCATTTGGACTCCCGAGAGAAGCAATTTGACCTCTTTGGATGTTTTTTTGTGTGGAACCGTGTCGGACAGGTGTTATGTAATCAATCCGAAGGCGATTCATTCACTCAGGACCAATATCGCCCAAGCAATCCGTGAGCTACGGCCCGAAACTATCAACAAGGTCTTGGAAAATTAGAGTGACAGAATGCGTTAGTGCGAAGACAGCTGAGGCAGCCACTTGAGCGATTTTGTGTTCCATCTTTACTGGGAGTGTTTGCTCTCTCTAATAAAACCATTATACATGAAAAAAACTAATTTTGTTGATTTTTTTGCGTTTTCAAAAAGAAGCTTGTATCTGGCTACGTCCACTGCTTACAACGGCAGGTTAATATCTTAAACGCAAGGTAAAAACTTGAAAACCTGAAAATCAACTTTTATACTATCAGACACAGTGACCAAAAAAAAAGTCTACAAAGCTATCAGACAGAGGTACCAAAAAAAGCCTACAAAGCCCCATGAGAGTGTTAATCCCCCAATGCTGCGATAGGCAGCTGACAGTGGCTGTTCACTCTGATAACAAAACATGCCAATCGGCCCCACAATTGCTTTATATTTCAGCAATTAGGTTAGGTAGGTTCGCGAGTTTACTCGATTTCGGGATCGGTCTAAAAGATTCATGTGGCAGATAACTAAATCGTATTTTGTTTACTAATGAGGCGAACAAAATTAGAGATGCCTAGCCGAAAACCGTGCTAGATGGCGAGGCATGTTGGTAGTGGCCCAGGTCCACCCCGCACTGTAACGCCCGCAGAAGATGAGCCACAGTATTTTGCAGCAAAATAAGAGTGCAATATAAGTGTCTCCTACAAACTATCTCCGAGTTTAATGTTTACGAATGAAAGCATAAGTGAATCTATGGTTACTATGATAACTCAAAGCAAAAACATTCGTGTCTGTTGACAATTTAATCGCGTACTTTTTAACTGAGCCTATTATTTGCTATAAGACCTTAATATCTTTATTCTACCTAAAACTCTCACGGATATGAGTTTAAGTTTTCTTTTTTTGTTGGTTGATTTCGTACTTATTCGCTCGACAAGTTACGCAGTAATTATACAAACAGGACCAAAAATTACGTTTTTTTTCCGGCTGCACCCAGTGCTTACATCAGCAGTGGATTAACATGATGAATGGGCCAAAGTGGGGGTATTCCTTAACTCGATTTAGGCACGTCTTCTTTTCACTCAATACACACATATACATTGCCATCATCACCTAATACACGAATTGCTTTTCTCTCAGAGAGATGAGCTAACAAAAAATCCACGGTCATCAAAGAAACAATCTTGAATTTAAGGTCGCAATGTTTTCTTATACAACTTGTAAGTGAATTTCATTCAAGAAACTCCTACGACCACTTAAAATGTATTCCACTTAATCACTTGAATGATGTGTCACATACGAGGGGTAAGAACAGAAAAAGCCGAGGTCGTGAGGATCCAATCAGGAAATCAATAACAAAAATACTTATTTTTCTAAATTCTACGCCTACATGGGTGCTGCATCACAACACTATATTGCAGATGATGAAAAACAATAAAAATAGAAAACAGATGAATATTCGAAATTTTTATTACCTCCCTTATGTGCGGATATTTCTTTTTCGTTTCGGCTGATAAGCTTCGAAAATCCGACCGGAGAGCCTCTAAGAACTTATGCACGGATTCCGATTGTGCTACATTTGTCTGTACGAACGACATCTCCGATTTGTTTTTTATAAAAATTTACATGTAAGACATTAAATAAATCGCCGAAGTAAAGCTTCCTTTTTAATTGTCAGGAAAAAAAAACAACAAACTATTTCTCCACACATACACTTTCAACACAAATCAATTGTAGAAAGGTGGCAGAGTTCCGATGACAGGGAAAACTATTTGACAGACGTCATTTTTATAGCCCAATTTTGGATACGTTCAGGAAAAGTAAGCACCATTTATGTCCAATTAGATGGGACGTTTGAGTGTTATGTGCTAATGCAATTGATGCACTAAAATCTCATGGAGATAGTTAAAGGACGTAATTTTGTTTTGTATCTATTATTAACTTCCACGTTGCAGATTTAATGGTTTCACCAATGGCTCCTCACTTAAGGCATACTAGATTTCAATTAAAGAATTTAAGTTCATGAGCAAACAACGGTCAGATCAAACAATCATTATTTTTTCTCACTTTCTATAATTTCTGTGATAAATGATGGAAATAATCGAAGTCCGTGATCTTTATCACGTTCGTTATCAAAAACTCCAAAGACTCGATATGCGTGGTAAATAAATGAATTAACAATTCGATTCAATTCTATAAGTCGTTAGTTTGTACTTTTGGGTAAGACACACTGAAATAAGAGCAACGTATGTAGCAGTACATAACTTCGACTTCACGAATTTTATGTTTTCAACAATGATTCTTCACTTAAGACAGATAAGCATTAATTATGTTACTAAATTGAATAATCGTTACTTGGGGTTCCATTATTATTATTCGTTAAAGGCCGCTCTAATTTGCCATCTGCAACCCCAAAATCAACATCAACTACTAACTGCCTATCCAGAATACATTTCAAAAACCTTTTCAAATCAAACGTCTCTCCACACAAACTTCTAAGTGATACCTGCCACCATCATTATCTTCCTGACCGCGTTTTCCACTAATGGGGTCGCGAACGCAATGTATGCAGAAAATATCTCCGGGCAACCCGATCCTTCACCACTGACTCTAGCTCATCAGGAGGTATTCCCAAGCGTAACCAGGCGAGCTTAGCCTCCGTCTACAGTCGCCTTCTTGACGGAATCGCATTCAGAGCGGTCATTCAAGCCGCGCCTCGGAAGTCGAGATTTGGTCATTCGTGCCACGTAATCAAACCTACAAGTAAATTTTTTGATTTTTTTTAAAGGTTAAAAATATTAGTACTGAATCTTAGCAGCTGCCGCTGGATAATCTTAAGTTAGGTCTTAGTTTGAAACTAATTGTTAGCAATTACGTATAAATAATAGTATTGATAAGGAATTAGTTTACTTTTTTTTTTTCATATTTTACATATTCTACAGTAAAAAAAAATGTATATAAGATTAATCTACAAGAGTTATTAATCATATTTGATTTCAATTTGTTACACCGAATTTTAGGCTCAAAGATATTCGAGTCTTACAAACTCTTTATCCGCATACATTTAGAAATGTCAACGTGTTTTAAATCATGTTCCATAAGTGTCTTGTTTCTTATTAAGTAATTAGGTAGAATAACCGCCACACTTAGAGCAGATTAGAGCGGATATATTATACTTCGCATCCTATTGGAACCAACCATTGCAAGCTTCATACGAAGCTACAGATCTTGCCCAGAAGGCGCAAACAATCAAGCAAGTGCTCGCCTACATAAGTTCTTCTGTCGAGCGCTAAAGCCTCACACGAATATAGGAAGTGCTGAAAACTTTATTGGCGGGCATGGCCAGTCTGCTGGCATGTTTGCCGATGGTGTTGTATCCCGTAATAACTTTTCTTCTTCTTCTTTTGTGGGCGCTATAGTCCGGGGTGGCCTCGCCATCTAGCGCGGTCTTGGGATAGGCGCCTCCAGTTTCGTACGCCCAGCTGATTTAGGTCCCTATCCAACTGGTCATGCCATCGAAGGCGAGGTGCTCCTCTATCGCGTTGTCCATCAGGGTTGGACTCGAAGACTTTACGAGCCGGTGCGTTATTGTCCATATTGACCACATGACCTAGCCATCTCAGTCGGGATACTCGAATTCGTTTAACTAGATCGATGTCGCTGTACAGCTCGTAGATTTCATCGTTTAGCCTTCTCGTCCAAACTCCCTCCGTGCAAACGGGACCAAAAATAATTCGAACCTCTATTATGACCCTTGCGACATCTTTTTGGTTTGTAAACACGTTGAACCTTCTTGCCACTAGTAATCTTAGAGGTAAATGTTACTGTCTAAACATAATTCTTTATTCAAAAGACGAAGTGGCTTAAGTCGACTTAAGCTCAAAATGATTTTTCTGCATACTTACATGTGTTCAAAAATGTGTAACAAATTTTTAGATTTAGATCACAGAGCACACTTACGCTCCCAATCCAGATTCAATTTTGGATACGTCTGTTAAGAACGTCAGCGCCACATTCTGTTCTTTAGGGGATGCTTGAAGTACAATTTTTGCCAAAGAACCATTTCTTATCGTTATAATATAAAATGTTTTCACATGTCTCAGGAAACAGCTTTGCCACTTGGCTGCATTATAAAGACTTGGTATTAGGTCTTTACCATAGTCTTATGTTGTCTATCAACTAAATAACTTATGTTGCTCTTCGATGATTACTAATCAGTAATATTTCTATCTATTACAGAATTATTTGGGATTCCAAATTTTCCAAATTTCTATGGGGAGACAGGCTATGTTCTCCAATTCTGACAAGTCATAATCGAGTGGACTCAGATCTTGAATCCGCGGCAACCAAATTCCTGCCGCTTTAAAGCCAGGAATAACTACTCTGAACCACTCCTGCGTGGTCATGACTTTGTGCGCTAGATCAGAGTCCTTTTGGAAGATCTGAAGTGGGTTTTAATCAAACCCTTCACCACATCCTCTAGCACATCTTCTTGGTAGATCTTTGCACCAGTTTTTACCCCCTTTTACACAAACATTTAAGGCTGTTACGCAATGGGGGGAGGCCCCCAACCAGACCATTACGCTGAACCCTTGTAGCATCTTTTTTCGTTTTCTTAAATAAATGGACGACGTTGGCTGGATCGGTTAGTGCGTCGGACTGTTGAGCGAGAGTGCCCAGGTTCGAATCCAGCTCGACAAAAAAAAAAACACCACTAACATTTTTCACGGCCCCGGAATACTTCTGTCACGGTAAGGTTTCGCAATTCAAATAGTAGGGGCGCAATAGTTGAGGCGCAAAAAAGCTAGGCTTTGACTCTCAACAGGCTATAACGCCACCCCAATACAAAAAAAAATAAATTTTATAATTTTGTTTATTAAAAACTTCTTCCACGGTAAAAATTTTCACAGAGAGATGGAACTGCACCATGAAAACCCCGCGTGCAGCTATTGCCCAATGGCCACACCGTTCGAAGGCTTGTGTTAAAGCAAAAGGCAATCATTTCGTGAATCCAATTTGTTTTTAGTAACCAACATATGTAACAGAACTTATGGCAGGACCTTGCCTCATTTGTGATTGGGTGGCTTTATTTTAATTATTAAAATCAAAATCATTACGTACAAATATGTCTGAGTATTAACGACAAGGATAAGATACTAGAGACATAGTTTTTCAACTCTTCTCTTGGCTGTTCTTAATTGTCTTGTTCTTTGTTCTTCTAAAATGAATAATTGAGTTATATCACCAGCAGCATCAAAACTATACACCAAAGTCCCCATATCAATCAATTACTTCGTTAATGATAATTCATTTAATCTTCAATTCAATGCTTATTCGGCTTTCTAGTTGTTCCAAGTTTTTCATAATAAATGACAAAAGATAAGAATCAGTTGCGTGGTTTTTAAAACTATCTGTACGATTACAATATTGCGTGAATTGGGTGGTTGGTTCGTGCTTGAAATCTTCATTAATTCCTAAATATCAGGACATAAAAAAAGAGTTCGACGCCAACAGATATTTGGATAGATTCCAATCCAGCTTGGAGATAACCAACTGCTTAGCGTTTCTATAAATCGTTATCCAATTGGTTTGAGGGACCGCATGCAAAGTGGCCGTCATTTATTTAGAACGTAAAATCCGAATTCTTCTTTATGTGCTCTCCACCTTTTGAGTACACCAGAGCCTCGCTTTTTGTCGTTAATTGCAACCAGAAAAACACGACGCAAATTAAATTAACAATTCCCACATATACTAGTTTTGTGAACGACGCTGCTTTGAAACTACGCTAAATTTTAAACGATGCAAGTTTGAAAGGACGCAAAGCGAGACTTTGGTGTACCTCTTTTCCGGAAAAAAATGTTTGCCTTCTCTCGATACCGACACATAAACAAAGTAAACTAAAATTTTCTTTTTCAATTATAGTAATTTTATGTATTTATTATGATTACTTATGTACATATATATATGTTCATCTATATATGCACAGGGTTTTTTTTCGAATTATATTTTAAGTTGTTTTTTTTTTTTTTGTTTTTGTTCCGATCAAGCTTTGGAAGGTGACGTTTAAGATACACTCTAAAAACTATAAGACTTGAAAGTAAATCACACAGTTAATCATCGATTTTACATCTCCATGAGCTGGTAATCTGCGAACCAGCGCACTCCTCTGTTGGAATGCTTCTTTTTGTTTTGTTTTTTGTAATTATATTTTTTTTTGTTTAATTTTTTTAATTCCTTAATATGTAATTAGGTGCTTCTACAACGTTAGATCAAAATCGAAAGAATGCATTTTACTCTATACACAGAGATAGAAAGAGAATGAGAGAGAGTTAGTTGGTTTGCAGATTTGCAGTCATCGAAGTTTTTTTTCCCTTTATTGTTAAAAATTATCATACATAGCCTACGCCTAAGTTTTTTTTGTTTGTTAAGTTTTACAATAAATTATACCCACCACATTGTGTAACCTTTAACTTACTGGTAAGTATTACAAGTTTAGTTTTTTATTTCTTTTTGTTTAATTTTAATTTTTTTTTTTGTTTGTTTATGAATTAGTGAAAAAATAAAGCAATCATTATCGGTTTATGGAACAGAACTTACGAAAATAACGAAAAAAAAAACAATTCACATAAACAATAGAAAAAGAGGAACAAGAAGAAGATACAAAACTTTCATTTTTTTCTTTTTGTGGTCATAACTTTGAAAGAGAGATGACTTTAGGTTGCCACCACCACCTCCCACAAGTTGATCGGATAGTTAGGTATACGAACCTGCCAGATATATACATTGTTCATAATGTATAAAATTTATTTATATTGAATTGCTGACGTGCTGATCAGACCAGCGAACTGAGACAGAGAGACAGAGACATAGTTTTTTTTTAGTTTTTCATGTTTTGTTTTACCTTTCCAACGTGGCAGTTTACATTGACGTTACCTTGAATTGCGACAATTAATATATGGATTTTTTTTTTGTTTTTTGTATTATTTTCTTATTTTTTTTTTGGTTTGCAGAGATTAATTGAATCGAATTTATAATAAATGTTGAAATAATATAACCTGTTTACAGAAAGAATGTTAGAAAAAACAATTAACACGTTTCATTTTAAGGTTACCCTATTTATAGCGGAAAGCTTTACATTTTATCTTATGTAGTATAAACAGTTTTCTTTTTTGTATATTATATTTATATAATTTGTATGATATTCACATTTTTCTAAAGTTACAATAATTGTCCTATGATTCAATGGTTGAATATTATGAGTTAGTTTCAATAAATAATTAATATTTTTTTTTTTGTTTTTTTTTTTTACTTTTAAATATTTTTTTTATGGCGTGTTCAAATGGTAGTAATACGCAACATAGCAATATTGTACCATCGATATCTAGTTTTTTGTGATGATCATCTGCAACATTGTATTACATTGTTTCTTTTTTTTATTACCTTTCTCTATTAATTTTCAGTTTGTTTTTATTTTCTTATTAACCTATAAAAGTTCATACTGACGCAGATGCATTCTTTGTATAATGTCCCGACAATCGTTGAACACCCTTTTTATGTTTTCAGTATCAACTGCACATGTAAAGTGTGGATAACAATAGTGTTTGCCGTCGCCGCTTGCAGTGGAAA
This sequence comes from Syritta pipiens, assembly GCA_905187475.1. Lineage (NCBI taxonomy): Eukaryota > Metazoa > Arthropoda > Insecta > Diptera > Syrphidae > Syritta > Syritta pipiens. Next base: position 72,674,032 of record LR994571.1, read on the forward strand.
TGCGCTGAAAATGAATACATCAAATGAGATATAATTATGTATAAAACATGTATTTAATATGCTTTGATTATGTTTATTTAATTCGAGTATATTCTAGCAATACTAGCTTGGTTAAAACTAATCCACCCAAAATTGAGCAGGAGTCTACTTCGCGTCTACGTTATGATGTCTAACAAATATTTAAAAAAGGAAATACTTCAAAAGACGAATACAATTTTTGATCGTAAATACAGACACTTAAGTTTCTAGCGATTTGTTAACGATTCGTTATTTAGGAGGAGTTACAAATTTCCTTTTGCTCGGTTCACTGTCTAGGTTATGTACTTTAATTCCAACATATTGGCTTAACTAGGCAGCAGTTGAAGTAAGCAAGTTCAAAATTTAACATTAGTCAGAACTTAGAGAGAATGTGGGGATATAAAATTTTCTTTGGCCCTTAAAAGGTTGCTGTGAAGCTCTTCTTGCGACAGAATTCTATACTTATTGAGTCTAAAAGAAGCAGTAATTATCAACTTTTTCAAAAAAAAAGGTTCTAACTATGTATATACAGATCAAATACAACAAGCAATACTAAATTACTGAGATAGCTGACTGCATTTTCTGTCAGTATAACGATCCTAAGCGTGTAACACTAAAACGTGGGTACCACCAAGTGCCACAAAAATGGATTGGAATGCTAACCCAATCGTCAGATATACATCATATTAAAAATTTGGAGAGATTTCGGAGCAATATACGGTGAACTCTCCATAATTCAAAAACCTCTGTAAATAGAAGAAATGTCGCAGTCCTCTGAAAAAATCTCTGTAAATCGAAAAATACCTATCAGAGTTGTAAAAGACTGTAATCCTTTGTAATTTAATTCCTGATTTTTTGGAAAGTATTTCATGATTTGTGATTCATTCAATTGAGTTCATTTGATAACTTAGACTTCGGCATTAAAATTTTTCATTCTTTTTGAACTCTTGACTAGAACAGTCTTGACCACCAATCTGATTACAAATCAAATGAGCGCAAGTCTTTAGATTGGCATTGCATTCATTGAAATAACTTTGAAGACTTCGGGACTTTAAAAATTTCGTTAAGGTCTTTGGGACTTCAAGTATTTTCGTTGAAGTCTTTCATTTGTATTGGTTTTACTCCATCCCCATCCTCAGCCCCTCCTCCATCATCACCATTCTTTAAGACCTTCAAAAGTGCTCACAAGTCCGAAATGCTTCAATGAAAATTTTTGAAATCCCAAAGATTTCAACGAAAATTCTTGACTGCAACAAAAATTCCTAAGTCCCAATAATGTTAGTCTAAAGACTGCAACTGCTTTGCAATCAAAAGATTGGTCGTAAAGACTTCTCCAGTCAAGACTTCAAAAAAATGCGCGATTTCAATGCTGAACTCTGGTTTGAATTGAAAAACCAGAGGTATAAAGTTTTAAATTGATTTCTTTGGCTAACACACATTGGGAACGCATGAAATACACTGCCTGAAACCAATACTCCCACCACTACTCCGGCATCAATCCAAAAGCTATCCCGACCGTAGACCCAACCAAAACAACAACCATGATGAACAAATCCTACCTAAGATTCCGGCTCGGACACACAAAAATTACACATGAACACCTTCTAAAAAAAAAAACAACCCAACCAACCTGCCATCTATGCCAAACTGGAAACAGCCTAAACATCAAACACCTCACCTTAGAATGCCCAACCGTATTAAAGAAATGTACAAACTTATTCCATAAAAATCGTACCCAACTTATATCCAACCCCTTCGAACAAAATATAAAAAATGTATATAATCTTTTAAGAATACTAAAACTTCAAAAAATGTTGTTTCCGAAAATATCTATAATTCGAAGTTTTTCCTCAGTCCGATGAAATTCGAATTATCGAGTGTTCACTGTATAAAAAAACATGAAATTCGAAACAAAACTGACTTGAATGTCGTCATGATGAGTGGATAGGTGTACTAAAAATAAAATAACACCTGGCAATGCTCAAAACTATTCGATTCCATTTTAAATACATCAATGCACATAGTTATATACGAAGTAGGATTGATAAGATAAACTATTTGAACTTAGAACTCAGTTAATGGGGGAAAGCGAAGACTGTTTGTAGTTTAAAAACATTTCCCACAGCCCTACGGATGAAACATCCTATCTATTGGTGGGCGGGCACAGTCTGTTTCAACCAACACCCTCATCAAGGTCTGTCAAACCACAACCGTCACCACTGTCAACCAGACATTTCAGGTTTCATCGTTCCATTCCGAAACGAGAATAACTTTGCAAGCAGAATCCCCGGCAAATACAGTCGAATCCCTCTAAGTCGAATTTTTACGGGACTTCAAAATTATTTCGAGTTGTATTGTATTGGGCGGTGTAACAGCCCGTTGAGAGTCAGAGCCTAGCTTTTTTCGCGCCTCCACTGTGTTGTGCGCGTTATAATTTTGTCACATGTGGAGGGGACTGTATGCCGGTTCCGAACGGCGAATTGCGAAAGCTTTTCATGACAGAAGTACTTCAGGAAGGTTGTCAGTCATTCGCTGGAGGTGGGGCCGTGAAAAATGTTTGTGGTGTTTTTTTCCCCGAGCTGGATTCGAACCCGGGTACTCTCGATCGAGCCAACGGCGCCCACTTTGAGTTAGTTTTGGAAAACTCGAGTTAGAGGGATTGATATTTTTGTTGTTAAAAAGCCTTTTTTGCACTTCAATGTTTACGTCACTGATAGATGTCTGCATGTTACTTTTTCTAAAGGAGACTTCCAATACACGCACTAAATGAAGTAAGAAAGCATATCGGATACCTAACTGTTTTCAGATTAAAAGCAAATTTGTTGGAGCCCAAACAACAGAACAACGAATAGGCAGTGCAGTTGTTTATACAGAGGCCCACGATTGTGTGCGCGATGCAACTAAAGGTGATTCTACACGACGACCTTGTTCGTTCTCATGTTCATTGGTTTCGATGTTCTCCATGTAGGACCATGCTTGCGAGCAAATCATAATTTTTGCAGTAAATATCGTCTAGCACAGAGAAACAATCATAAGGGCAACTCAAGAATCACCACGAAATGAATTTTCGTGAAATGTGTTCATCGTCTAGTGCTACCTTAAAAAGTCAGAGGATACGACCGTGTGTGCTTGATACAAGTTGCGAGAGGACATTTTTTGTTTATTTTTGTGCAAAAGAAAAAAAAATTGACTTAGATGTATTGAAAACAGACTAAGAGTCGAAAAAATGTATTTGAGTTAGAGGAAGTTCGACTTAGAGGATGATTTTTGTATGAAAACTTAGGGGGAATGCCAAAATATGGCAAAAAAATTCGAGTTAGAGAGAAATTAGACTTAGAGGGATTCGAGTGTAATATCAATATGGTCTCACGAGATTATGCCTATATTATTTTCTATAGCTTTCTTACTTTCCGCACTGAAAAGACTTTAGATGAGTTTAAAGTCTTATAGTCAATTGACTACAGGTTTAAAGACTTACTGACTAATTTACAACTTACTTTCAATTGACTAAAGTACTAATGTAGTACTAATGTACTTTTCACAATGTATTAAATTTTTGGATTCAAAAAAATAAGTTAATCAACTGCGACTAGATTAACTGAATTACTAAATGACTTTTACAACACCAGAGATTGGCACGAAAATGAGTGGAGTGTAGAAAGTGGAACCGTTTATCGTATTGGTCCTGTTTTCGGAATATATTGTATAAGATCAAATGAAAAAGGGGCTTTGATCTGGTGCAACCTTAATAACAATTTCAGAGCCAAAGTAGGAACGATATTTAAGTGGTTATTGCTAAATAAGTATTATCAAAATCATCGAAGGTTACTTCTTCCGGCCAATGCGGAAGGAGAGGGACTACATCCAACAGTAACTTTGTCACTGGCCCAGCCTCTGTCAACTATGGTTCAGAACGCTTCAATGGATCAATAAACTTGGAACTCGAAATAATATTAAAGAATATTAAAGAAGGGATTAATATTAAAGAAGGGATTAAGATTAAATTAACTATCGGTAACTTAAATAACGACACCGCCAAGATCTTCTCCTCTCGTGAGATTTCACTTTCCTATAATACCATTACTGAAACAGATACATTATACAAAAGAACCATTTACTAATTCAACATTACTCAAGATTTATGTCGAGTTTTAGCAGACTGCTTTTCAAGACTTTACTTCTCTACCGCATACTTTAAAAAAAAAAGAAAATGATGCCACTTGCCTGATATTAAACACTTAAATATGGACTTAAGCACAAGTATTGGACACGTTTAGTTTCTTTAGGCTAGTGTTAAAAATCGAAATATATTATAATTGATTTCTATACACACTCTCGCCAAGAGGTGATAAGATAGCTTCCGACGGTGCACCTCTCTCACCAGTATTCCTATATACCAATTTCATAGTGAGTCTTATCGCCTCTTCTTGTTTCATTTGCTCAAGTGAAAAAATCTGGTTGATCAAATTTAAATCTTACCAGGAATTCATCTCGGATAAAATATTTTGCTCTTACAACTTCAGGGTTTTCACCAGCATCTAATATTGCGTCACCTGAAATAATTAGAGTCGTTAAGTTATATGAATTTTGTCATTTATCAAATGTATAATTACTTGGAGTTTCATATCTTAAAAACTCTGAAAAATAATCAGATAGTCTACTTTTACCAGCCTTGATTTTCTCTGCCAACAAATCCTGCTTGTTTAAGAATAGAATAACAGAAATTGTGCGTAGCCACCTGAAAAAAGATAATAAATAATTGTGTGAGTATAAGAAAATTAAATGAGACTACAAAAATTTAATGGTAAAAGCTAAGCATGTAGAAGCTAATAAATAAATTTATGTTAAATAAAACAAGATTGGATGGCTGATGCAGACTACAAAAATTACTAGTAGTCACAACAAAATGTACGGGCCTTCGTCGAATTAGAGTGCTCGTAACTTTTTGAAATTCTTTGAAATCAATTTATTATTATTATTATTTATTAACATGTAATTTAAATTGCAGGGTAGTATTATATAAAGATTATAGAGCCTAGCTGCGGAGACTATTGGCTCGAAATCAATTTATATTGCTCTTACTACCAGAAACAACGACTATAAATGGTTCACAAGTAACCAGAAAAGTGGATTTTACAGAAATATGTACGTGGTAGAGCGTTGTACACCCTTTTGCGAACGAAAAAAAAAATACACACACCAACCCAACCAACAAATTACAATGACGTATACACCAGAGCTTCCCTTTGCGTCGTTAATTTGGGACCGGAAAAACACGAGGCAACCGATACGGTGCAAACCGAATTACCGATTCCCATATTTTTTAATATAAAAAACAAAAAGGGCCCTGGTCCTTAACGCCGACCAATGCAATGCAATATTTTTTAATTCCATAATTCACATGAATTACAATTTTGTAAACGACGCAAATTGAAATAAAATTGACGCAGCTTCAAAGCCACGATAATTTTTAAACGAAGTAACTTCGAAACGATGCAATTCGGAACGAGGCTTTAGCATCATCATCATTAGTGGCGTAACAGCCCACGAAGGGCCAGAGACTAGCTTTTTGCGCCTCCACTGTGTTGTGCGCGTTATAATTTTGACACATTTGGAGAGGACTACAGTTTATTGCCGGTTTCGAATGGCGAATTGCGAAAGCTTTCCGTGACACAAGTACTCCAGGAAGATTGTCAATCGTTCGCTGGAGGTGAGGCCGTGAAAAATGTTTGTGGTGTTTTTTTTTTTTCCGAGCAGGATTTGAACCCGGGTACTCTCTCTTAACAGTTCGACGCACTAACCGACTAAGCTACGGCGCTCGGCTTTAGCATATTCATAACTGATATTCGAAATTGGTCGCCTTGTTGAAGAAATTTTCAGATATTTCCGAGGTTTTTCTTTTTTCAAAAGGCGAGCAATTTCGGCTCGAACAGATATTAAACGAGCTAATTTTAGATCGATCAACAGTTAAGATGCTGAAAATACAAGAACACAAAGTGCACCTAAAAGTCTGAGAACGTAAACAATTCATATTTCTTCACATTAATTTGGTTTAAAAAAAACTGGACCCGTTGTAAGTTCTATACAAATTTAAGAAGATATAAGCCAAGAGGTGCTTCAACTTTTGTTAAAATCAAGATCAGCACTTATGCACTTGCCGTCATGATTCCAAGAGTCGATTTCTATCAACCAAATGACAAATCAACCAATGACTATTTATGAGTGGTTAAAACATTACAAAGGTATTTATAACCTTTCGAGCTCAAGTCCAATCATGAAATAAACAAAACAAAAGCAACTATCTTAATAAACATACCTGTTGTTCCAAATGCTTTTAAATAGATCGAGCGACTCCCTAAGGCGGTTTTGTGTAGGATCTTCACGTAAAACCATGTTATAACTGGAGCAGGCAGTAACAAATATAATTGCTGTAACATCGTTAAAGCACTGGATCCATTTACGTCGTTCATCTCGTTGCCCTCCTACATCAAACATGCTAATCAAAGAAGAAATATTAAGTACTTATTTTATTTGGAAAATGTAAATGTAAATTTCTTACTGAAAATTAACTTTATCAACTTGAAATCGTGTTTCAAATATTCCTGATGTTAATACTCGACATCTTAGTATGTCTTGTTCACTTGGTGTATAATTTGGTTGTTTTATTTTACCAACGCGGTCTAAAAAACTGTATAAATAAAAAGAAAATATAGTTTTCAATTAGTATTAAAGGTAATAAATACAAGAAAGAATAAATGGAACAATTTTTTCTTTGTTTAGTGAAGTTCACAAAGACATAATTTTTTATATTAACCCTACTCCTGCCACGCTGTGACTGTATATCACTATTTAACTTCGATTATTCCTGCCACGCTGTGACTTATGTCACTATTTTATTTAAAAAAAAGTAATAGAAAATGTTATCAAAATAGAAAAATTTAGTGGCCAATAGAAATGATTTTGTGTTAAAACATCTTTTAAATTATTTATATTCGTTTGACTTTCAATAGTGACAGCGTGGCACGTTGAATAGATTTAAATATTACTTACTATTTCGCACAATCGATGAGTTGGTACTCATTAGACCTTTCAAAAGTTTGTTGCACACCACGGTCTTTCCAAAGTTCTTCAGTGCATTCATAGAATTCTAATGGATAGTTGAAGTCGGGACCTAGATAAAAGTTAATGAACAATTAATAATTGCAATTAAGTGAAAATATATAAAGTTTTACAAATATTTGGAAGCAATGCATGTGATTTATAGCAAATCACAGCTTGCGTTTCAGGAATTGCTATTTGTTTTTACATATTTGAAAGCAAAATTTGCATTTAATGTTATCATTTTGCTAATATAGTCGGTTCTCGATAATTTTACACTCTTTAAATTGAATACCTTGACTATTTGAAATTCTTTTCTTGTTCCTCGATTCTCTCCTAAGTACTTTGCATCATAGGGGCATCAAGCTAGTAGCATACGCTGTGTTCTACTAGCAGCAGGTACATTTCAAAACGTAGTGAGTGAGTTCATGGAGAGTGCACTCATTTCACTAAAAAAGTAGGCGACTGACAGAGGCCCTCCTTAATAAAGGGTTCGGATATGCTGCTTCATGAGCGAACATCAAACAGCTCGAGAAGCACATAAACTGCTCGCAAACGTCTGCAGTTTCAACAAACTCTTGCTCGCAAGCGGGTCAATGAATATTGTGCATTTATTGCATTCGCTCGCGAGCAAGTTCAACGGGATTTCGGTAACTATAATAGTTATAGTTTGTTAGCACTTTTTCTTATTTAAATAATGTCCACACAGTACTCTCAGTTCACTCGAGAGCAAAAGTTCTTTTTTTTAAATTTCACACGAAAAAATCACTCGCTCACTAGCATTAATGCGGTTTTTTTTTATCTGAGCGCGAGCGAGTTAATTGTAAAATTATTCGTTTGGTTGCGCTCACTCATGACCAGTTCACCAGTGAGCGTTTCCGAACCCTGCTTAATGTAAAAGCAAGGAAAGAACAATTAACAAACTGTTCTCCAGGAAACACAGAATACCAGATTTCATAGATATTATACTGGATGATTCAGTGCTGCATGATCATGCCAAATTCCTCGGTGTCATATTTGATTGAAAGCTTAGTGGGAAGCTAATGTCCAGGAACGCATTCAAAAGGCGCATACTGCCTTTTATGCCTATGAAAGGATGTTCGAAAGAAAGTGAACTTCTGGATCTACACTTCCATAAAAAGACCGATCGTACTATACGAAGTAGTGGTATCGTGGACCGATCCAAAAAAATAAATCGACTCTTCTGCACTTGGAAAGGCTAAAACGCCTGATGTGCATTGCAATCACTAGGGTTTTGAAAACAACAGAAGCCACTTCACTTAATTTGATCCTGAATCTGCTGTCAATTCATCGTTTTTGCTAAGAGTGTCACATTTAAGTCGGCTTATTTCTAAGTCGACACTAAACTTAAAGACGCTCAAACTTTTTGGGCACAGTAACATTCCAGATATTATCCACATCAATACTGTTTACCTCAAGGCCACGACCTTCTTTTATCAGGATTTTTTCATGATCAGCAAGAAGCCAATGCGTTCACTTGAATATATTACTTATTTAATGGACTTTATAAATCTAGACGAACTTAATATATCGCGCCCAAATTATCGTAAGCGACATTTGAAACAAAAACGAATTAATGATGCAGTTCGATTATTCGATTGCGCGTCTATCGACATCATTTGTTTTTTAAATAAAGCATTCCAGTTAAAAATAACAAAGAATACAAAATTTATCGTAAGCGATATTTATATTTTTTTGTTCCGACACAAAACAACACAAAATGCCTCTCCTGTGAAATATTCAGTTTGTTGCTTACGATAATTTGGCGTTTAGAGCGCGATATATCAATCTTTATTAAAATCACATTTTGCCGTTTAACCGGTGATATCTTGGAATAAAAAAGAAGGGCATTTTCATAACCAGCGCCTCCAAATCATCTACTAACCGAAACTTTTTGATATTTTAAAACGGCCAACTAATTTTCACCAGCTTTGTCCAGATATGAAACCAATGTACAATGGACCGATTGGAGTCTCAATAGGGGTAACTGCATCAATATCCACACGGATGCAAGTGGAAGAGTTTTTGACGCAACGCATGACCTCTCTTAAAGCTACAATCTTCCGGACAGTTGCAGCATCTTTCAGGCTGAATTATTAGTCATTCTAAAAGTGAAGGGAATTGTCCCGGGCAACGCGTGCATCTTGTCTAGGGTCACAAACTTCAATATCTATATGGATAGCCAGAAAGCGCTTAAGTCTTATACGGCTTTAGACGGTTGGTTACCTTATGGTGGGCTTCGGCACATAAGGGCAAAGAAGGTAATGGAGTTGCGGATACGATAGCAAGGGAGGGTGTGTTAAATCCCTACACACTACGACCTCAATCAAACGTAATTTTTAGTTAATTCGACATCAAACTCTTAACAGAGGCTGTTGCTAGGTAGAACCAGAGAACATCCTGTCGCGTCACCAACATCTTTTGTTTGGATTACTGCATACGTAAAACGGAACAAATCTTGAATCTTGCAGGCGCCAATTGCAGCTTACTGATTACTTTTAGCACACTACGGTCTCAAGTTGGGTTTAATCCCATCGGACACTTGCGGGAATGGCAGGGACCCATCGACCAACGAAACGCTCGAGCCCGTGCTCTGAACCTGTGCAGCGCTAGCCAAAACTAGATTGAAGACACTGGGTAGCCACTTTCTCAGCTCGTTGACTAAAGCAACCAGCCTCAAAGCAACTTAAGTCGTAAATGACGCTATCGCATCCAGATCCTTCTGTCTTAACCGGGGGTTACTGGATGTTTAAATTCAAAGGAACTCTGAGATGGTGTATACACTATGAACCTACACGGGTCTTTGTGATTGGCGACCTGTTTACACCACATTACATAATATCGAGTTCAAAAAAGCGACACCGCAGTTCTACAAAACATTGAGTTCATAAATGCTAGCTACAATGCTGCAGTGTTGGTTTTATGAACTCACCAATAACTTGTCCCTTGAGGTTTCAATTATCGAGTGTCGACTGCCCTATTATTTAACATAAACAATTTAATAGCTTTTAGAACTCGTAATGATAAGAACGAAAAGGATTCATCATACACTACCAGAAGCGCAGTAAAAATTTTCATATGGTCTTGCTTTCATTTCGTCAGGTTCTTCTTTCAGAAAAAAAAATCTTTTCACTAATATCTTTAAACTGTTGTGTTGTACTTGACATGTAAAAATACTTTGACACGTAGAATTCATTGCCAGGAGTTACATATTTCTTCTACTTCATACTTAATTGGTAGTAGTGCGCTTGCTTCTAAGTGTCTGCCAATTTTAAGGGATTTCAACTAACAGAAGAAAATAGAAGTCATACTTACTTGAAGCACAATCTTGGAGATATTCAACTCTAGACTCGTTTTCTTTCTTTTCCAAAGCTACAGGCGGATTCAATGTGCTCATAGCCCCGGTTATAGTCTGTAAAGTAAAAAAAAAATTTGTATAGAGGCCAAGATTGTAAATTTTTCTCTTCTTTAAAGGAATTTCAATGTTCTATGGTTGCTACTTGATTTACGCTCACTTGGTTTACGTGAATTCATGTTTTTATGTGTTTCGCCATTAATCATTAACCGAACAGAAAAAAAAAACAGGAATAAATGTGTTTTTGTGGAACACCAAAGAAGTATTTAAACCTTTTTCTAAGGTCAGGTTATTAGGAAAAACAATTTCATTGCTTTTTCATGCAGCGTGCTATTCCTAGAAGCGAGTCTGATTTAGCTAATCTGTATAGCTGCCAAGTGGAAAATAATGTTTAACTAACTAACCATAAACCTCATTGAGCGTAAGTCGAGTTGAATGAAAAACAAATAAAACTTTAATTGCAGATTTAACGTATAAAAAAAAACACTTACCAAAATCGCATCTCGTATATTCTTCTTAATATCTTCGACTTTTTGTTTTTTTTCATGCTCGGAAAATCCATCGACGTGAAGTATACGCATTTGTTTTACTATTGTTGATTTGCCAGATTCACCAGCTCCCAACAACAACAATCTATGAGTTGCTCTATATAATTGTTTATCTTTTTGTAATTGCTTAGATATTGCGTCGCTGCGGCGTTTTTGACTTTTTGAATCATCAGGATTGGCATCCGCTTGCTTTGAGCCTGGAGAACCAAAACAACCCATAGTATTCCAGGGAGTCCACCAACAAATACCTCCACTGTCTCGTACACTTTCGGGAGACTCCGCTCCTCTGGTGTCACTATACCGAGCCAGTCTAAAGATAATCACAAAAAAAAGAAAATATATATAGTAAAATAAAGAAATTAACAACTAGTGATAAACAAAAGTCCTCGGTAGAAAATAAATTTAACTTTTTGTACGATTTAATATTTAATTTATGTAGAATAATGATCGTGTATCACAAAGTTGCTCTCTGGTGAAATTTTTTGAACTAAAACTTAATTGTAAATGCCCAAAAAAGAAACAGTATGAGAAGGAGGAGGAGAAGATCATTGATTAGGGAGGAATTTTCAAAATAATGACTAATGCTGCTGTTCTGAATGATGCATGCTTATTCAGCAATTGAATCCCACATGGGTGTTTAATTCATTCTACCTTATTTTAATTAGCAGAACAGAAAACTACCGAGTGTATCAGAATCTCAATATATGAATTTGTTCTTGCTGAACGTCCAGCTGGTATAAATGTAACAAAACAAAGTAAAATTGAAAAACAAAAATCGCGAAACTACACAACATATTGGCTTTGAATTTAAAATTATACATTTATGGTATAAAGACAACACATGTTTTGAAAAACTGAAAAGATATCTTCACACTAATTTCAGTTTAAATATATGGACACGTCGTAAATCCTATGAAAATTTAAGGAGACTTTAGGAGTTCATTGAACTTTTGTTAAAATCAAGGTATGAACTAACCGTCATGACTTAAAGAGTAGATTTCTATTCGAAGAACAGACATTCCTCAAGAGCCGCACCTCTCAAGTCATTGATTACCATCTAACAAAAATTTCTGTGAATAAAAAGCTCCACTTAGCTACCTGCAGTTGTACACTACACAACAGCAGGTGCTTTCCACACGTGTGAAATAAAGTGAAGCCAAAACACGCACAACACAATAGTTACTATTGCTTTCAAAAGCAGACCTACTATGAATTTCCGTCTGCGAACTCAAACCGGATGCATGAATGCAAATTCTCAGGGGAACGACATGATTACTAAGAACTTAGCATTTACAAATAATTAAAAAAAAAAGGAAATTCACGCGCGAAGGTAGTCATTTATCACAATTTTAACAAACTTCACGTCAAATATTGTTCCTCAAAATCAAAACCCAACTGATGATCACACACCCACCTTTGAAGAATGTTTTTTAAGAAAAACGTTTTAAAACCTTCTTTAATTCCATACCACACAACGTTAATATTATAAAAAAATATTTTAAATATAAAATTATACCAATTTATTTATGAATGCAATACTCTCCGATATGGCTCTCCGTCAACTTCGACGATTAAATGAGCGAAAGACGGTGTAAAGAGTGTCAGGGTCCCATGAAATTACTCATTTTAATAACGATCATACTCAATATACCCTTAAGCTACGCTCTGAATATAAATCATTTTATACACTTTTTTTTTTCTGTGTGAAATTATTGCTGAAGTGAATTGGCGAGAGGTGTCCAACCACGCATGCTCAATAGTTTGAACTTTCGTCAATTTTAATTTTATTTTCCTAGTCTACTTGAAATGGTTTAAATGATTAATGATTTAATGTAAAAAGTATTCATAAACCAGGGGATGGAAAGTAATATTGATGAATTATTGATAGAAATTGGGACTATAACTGAGCCACTTGTACTGCGACCTGAACGATCTATTGTACCCACATAAATGAATTCAAGCTGCGGTGATCTGTTTTTACAAATTTCAGAAAGTTCGTAGTACTTGTGAAAAGTCTTTACAAATTGTTGAAACCACGAACACCAGGCTCGACAGGCTCTGAGTAAATGTATTTGAAATCAACTAGACTCTCTGTTGTGTTGTGCAAAACAAAGTACCTGCCGAATAAGGGTGAGTTATACTCACGTGCCAAGGGTTTTGTTCTTCCGTAAACAGATCACTACTAATATAAAGCAGCCCATACACGATTCAATTCAATCACCAACACAGTCAAATCTCAGTGAAATCAATCCGTGTGGGACTTTGTCAATTGACCGATTAGACGGTTGGCGATTAAAAAAATTAAATGATTTTGATTTTTCGAAGTTGACTGACAAGTCTTTCAACTAAATTGAATCGGGTGTGGGCAAGTTCATCGACAAGCTATCAAATTTCAGAAATCGCGGTAGATAATTATTATGAAATCGTTTGTAAACGAGTTTTGTTCAGTGTTAAAGTGAAAATTTATGTTTAAATTAGCAGGTTTTCAATTCAATTGATGTAGTCTGTCGCCAACTATCAATTTAGTTGACAACTCAGTTTGCAATCGAATTGAATCGTGTATGGGCTGCTTAAGTCAAAAAAATTACCAAATCAAAATAGCTTCTTGTCATTTCGAATAAAACTTAACAAAAGAAAATCCTGCCACACTAACTGATCTTGCCCGTCGCATACAAATTTTGTTGCTGGACTTAAAGGATGAAATGGTCACAAACGAATCTTCTAACATAATTGCCAGTTCTCATTTTTTTGCACAAAACGGGACTTTGAAACAAAAAGTTGAACGCGGAACCTCTATTTTTTTTTACAAGGCCTATCTTACGGTAATCACTCAATGGTTAGCACTAGAAAAAAAAATAAATAAAAAAAACTTAGTTATTGATTTATGTTAGTATGAAGAAAATATCGTACAAAGCTTTTGGGATATCACTACTATTTTGGCTATAACTCCTTACCAATAACCAATTATAACCCTATGTCTATGCGGAATTTTCTTTTTGACATTTCGATGGCGTAGTTGAAATACATACATCTTTCGTCAAAATATGTCTTTTGTTAGAATTTCAAAACTATTAGTTATTTGCCAGTTACTAAGATTAGGGTCTAACGATAGACCGACAAGCATTTTTATAAGCTAGGGTTCTCCTTCTTTCCAATGACCCCCATGGACCACCAAAGTTTGTTGATTTTGTTAATGTTAGTAGCAGCAGTAACTTTTTCTTTAATCTGCAAATAATTTCAATTTATTTAGGTTTACTAAATACATCTACTGCCCAAATTTCAAACCCCAAACTCGCAAGGATTCAAAAGTTATAAGCGGTTTCGTGACAGACAGAGAGATATATTAAAGTGATTCTATAAGGATTTCGATTTTTCTTTACAATGAACTCTTAAAAAAGAATAACTCACTCAAAACGTACTATCGAAAGCCATAACTTACATGTGGAAGAGGCTTTGTCTATCTAGGAAGACGAATGGCTCATACTAACCTTCTGTACAACACTCTAATCGTCCTGCTCGTATTATAATGCTGTGAAAATTAATATGGACAGTGCGATTTGTTACCCCAATGCAATGCAATGTACTTAAGTTTTATTCCTGCCAGAGAAAACACCACAAGCAACTTTCACGGCCCACCTTTAGCTAACAACTAGCAATCCTACTGGAGTACTTCTGTCTTCTGTGAAAAGCTTTCCCAAATCGCCGTTCAGAACCGACATTTAACAATAGATTCCCTCTGTGTGTAAAATTATAACGTGTACAACACAGTGGAGGAGCGAAAAAGGTAGGCTCTGGCCCTTAACGAGCTGTAACGCCCAATTATTTGTATACCTTACTTTACACTACGTTTAAAAAAATCGTTGTCCCAATTACTTCGCACAACATATGTATATGGCATAGAAGCAAGGACCTTCAGAAAAACAAATAAAAGCGCAAGATAAAAATTCTTCGGGTGCTCTATGGTCTCATCGGCAAGGACGGAGAAGCTAGAAGAGCAGCAAAATTAATTACGACAGTACTGGATGAGAGCAGTCCAACGTCTGAAATGGCTTGGTCACGGGAACCGAATGGACACCAACGATCTAGCCGATTTTTCGAATCTACCTAAGGAGGACGACACATTAAAGAGAAACCAAGAAACAGTTGATGCACCTAATTGGAAGCTGCTTTAAATATTCTTGGAATGGGGCACTAAAGTCAGATACCCAGAGGTTTAGCTGGCTTAAATAGCTTGTTGCGTCAGATCCTGGTCCTTCCTAGAGTGCAGCGCTAACTGATGGAGACTGCTAGCTAAGTTGTTATGCGCGATACTTTTTTCGAAGCCCCAGTTCAATAGCATGCCGCAAAAATGAACATAGTCCATCCGAAAATGTTTCAACTTTTTTTTTTTTTCAAAATTTAAGTTATCCGGTACATACCAAGACATATCTGATGCAATCTTTGAAGACAAAAACCGGAGCTGGTGAGTTACGAAAACAAATTGTATTATCCAGAAGGCTTAGAAATTCCCAGTTAAATAAACAAAAATACGACTAAACTAAACATACAACAATTGATCGAGCTTATCTTTTCCTAAACCCAACAGAATGTAGCGTGGCAAATATGCAATAAACAGATATTAACCTGTAACTAGAAAAGCCTCCAAGCCAAGAGAATTGTTATAGAAATATAAAAAATACAAGAAGTCCAAAAACATGTTTAGTCCGCACCCAACCTTTTTGTTTTCGAAAAAGAGAGAGGAAAGCACATTTCCTTCATCTGAACTGAACGCAGATACACAAATTTAAATTTCTTAAAATCAAACAAATTTTTAAGTCCATGACCGACGAAAAGTTTGTGTTATAAAAAAATATTGACTGTCATTAGTTTATTTCCAATTAAAAAAAAAACGAAAGTACACTATTTCATGTATGTGTGTATTGAAATGAGAGATGATGATTTGCTGTGCAACAGAGTGACGTAGCCATGACGTAGGTTCAAAATTTGATCACATATAAAGTGGTTCGTAATATTTATAAGAAGAAGAATTTCGGAGGCCAAAAATAAATATATATATTATATTATGAATATAAATAAAAATACTGAATTTAACCTTGCCAAGAAGTGAGAGATGTGGGAGAGTAAGAGAATGAACAAAAAAAAGAAAAAAGAAAAGGGGAAAGAAAAATAAAAACTCGTGGAAAATCATTAGTAATCCAAAATAACAAAAGCAAAGACATTTTATGTGAGAAAATTTTACTCAGTAAAATTTATTTTATATCTGTTTTTCTTTTTTTTTTCTTTACTCTACCGATAGCAGATAGTGTTGGCTGTGATAAAACGAAAGAAATGAAAACATCGACAAGAATTTAATTTTGGATACTAGGAGATGAAAGAACCGTGGAGTCATTTAAAAGTGCAATAACAAAAAAAGTCTAAAGTAGTATAAATAGAATTTCGATGATGAGAACAAGAAGAAATAAATATTCATTTTGTCACTTGTGTCTGAAATGTTGGCTCGTTAATGAAGGGAGTTTATCAATCTGTAAATTCAAAGAGGATATCCGGACAGCATACCGAACAAGCGGAGTCTGCGATCAGGATATTTCACTTGTGTTTCAAGGTGGCATGTAATGCTACGGGCTGCTTAACAAAGCTTTTGCACAAACCTTTAGCTACAGCGGAAACACTTTTCATGCATTCCCTTTCATAACTTCATAGCCACGTAGTTTAGGCCATTTATCCGACAAAAATGAATAGCCTGGTGTACATCAAAGATCTTCAAGCGTATTTAACACTTTAATGCCCGATGTAGCCTATAGGCAACGAATTTTGCGATTCGATACAGGAAGATCAAAGCCGGATATTTCAAAAGGATAACGTATACAATTACAGTCGAATTTTCACGGGACATCAAAATTAGTTCGAGTTAGAGGATGGCTTTTGTATAGAAAATCGGGAAGGGGAATGCCAAAATATGGCGCAAAAATCGAGTTAAAAGGAAAATTCGACTTATAGGAAGTCGACTGTAGGTTTATCAAGTTTTTTCAGCTTAACAATATAAAGACAAACGCTAACTATTTGCCAATATTCTCCACGTATGCGGGAAATATTTGGGAAATATTGGTCAGGAAATTCTAAGTCAACAAAACCCAAAACGGATCAGTAAATTATTTAAAAACACCTGTAGAAAAAAGAGGAGGATATAATTCCCCCAAAAACTCAAAAAATTTGGTCGACAGCAAGTCTAATAGATTGTTTAGTTAAGTATGTAGTCTTATTTTTCTTTTGTTATTTTCCTTAAACAGTCCGATTACTTACGCAGTCGACTGTGTCTTTTATTACAATTGGCATTGGCCCGAATGATCAAATGATCTATCCGTTTTTTTATGCATTGGCACCGTTTTTCTATTTCTGTAGACTCAATAATGGTATAAAAGAAAATAGTCAATAAATAACATTTAACCAAACCAAGGCTTTTACTTGCCCTCCCTCCAGAATTTCTACAAGTAGAATGTCCTTCATAGTCTTTCATATTTTGTTTTTTTTTTACTGGGCTTATGAAACACATGAATTATAAAATTTCAGATTTTGGTTGATTCTATAAATTTCCTTCAGCATTTTTTGAGCTTAAAACTTTCGTTTGATTTAAGTTTTTTTTTTTATAATTGGCGCGTGCTAAAGGGGTTGGGGCTACCCTTAAGTATCCTGTTTAAGACACAGCACGGGCCGAAGGTACCGAGGGAGAAATGGAAAGAAGGTACCGGTGCGCGTTGGTTCTAAATGTCTGCATGTTATATTCAGATGGGAAAATTGAGTTTGGAAGAGCATTCCATATTCGTGTGGTGCGGCTAAAGAATGAGTATCTAAACTTTACCGTACGTCCGAAAGCAGACTTGAGGGCGTACTGATGAGCATTCCTAGCGTGGCGAGTATTGCGGGTGAATGTTTGAAGAGGGGGAAAGCAGTTAGCTAACTCATTCGAGCACTGTCTGTTGAAATAGCGATAAAACAAAGACAGACAAGAAACATTTTGACGATGTTCAAGCGACTCTATCGAATTCGCAATATCATTGTCTTCTATCAGTTTAATCGCTCGCTTTTGTATTCTATCCAGTAGGTGCAAGAAGGTCTTAGATGCACCAGACAGATATGAGCGCTGTGCGATCTTTCTTAATAACAATGACAGTTGTAAAGAAAAAAATAGCAGTGCAGTGTCAATTTTAGTATTTTTGCCAGTAATCTGAATGTAATCTGGGAATAAAGAAGTATTATCTGATTTACAAAAATACTTTCTAAAGCAGAAGAAGAGACGAGAACTTTGTCGACAAGAACGATCAAACTTATTGTGCGATAGTCCAGTCATAATGCCAGTTCTCCAAGCACAGATATAGAAAAAATGATCTGAATTTAGCAACTGATGTTTTGCAAGTAAGAACGATACTTAGGAAAAAGAATTAAAAACTGTAAAACGTGTTACGTGTTTACAAATTAAGCAAATTTTATGGAAGTCCACGCTTAGTTTTCGATAAAACCCGATAGCATTAAACATAAACCACGCTCAACAAGATCATTGTTCGAAAATTATATGATTAAACCCACATTGGAATGGTGAAATGAAAGCCTTCCCTTTTAAGAGCTTACTAATTTTTCACTAGTTTCTAATTAATAGTAATAAATGAAATGGTTAGACTTCTTAATTAGATATTTTTAGTGTCTAAACTAAAATACCTATGCGAGAGTAGAGACTACAAGTCCTATAACATCGAATCGAGATAAGGTAAATGATTCTGTTATTCAGTTGGATGGCCTCCAAAGTGTCATATTGATTGACTCTGCTAAAACCAAAGCAATGAAACTCAGTGTATACTTTCACGGTTTGAATGATCTTCATTCATAAAACAAAGTTAATGACTCAGGTTCTAGGGAAATGTTAGCTTGGGTTATCAGTGCTATTTATTTGTATTTGTTTGGGATATTCAAAATTAAGTGATGGAGGATTTGTTTTTTTGTTGATTGTTAAGCTTTTCAGAGGAACAAAAGGTAATCCATTAAACATGAGGCTCACGAGAAGGATTTTAAGAATATGATGAGGCAGGGGCCGAGCGGTTTTCAAGTTTGTGCTCATAAAAATATTGTAAGCATGTAATTTATTGTTTTCTTCGTTCTTTAAATTACTGTACTGCATATACCGACTGCTAAGCAATTCGATTCAAAGCAGAAAACTTCTATAAAACCTTTTCTATGTGCAAGCTAGAATAACATTGTTTAAATATTATTATCCTATGATGGAATTAAATTCATCCGATGGACGTACTTCAGAATTCAAGAATTGTCTATCCGAAAAACCGTGTACAGTATTTTAAGGTTGCCTTGTATTTGTGAATCATCCACTTTGAATACTCCCAACAAATAAGATATCGCCGTCACAAAAATTCGTCAGAGCAAATAGAACTCACTTCAGGTGGTGAAAACAAGTGGTAGCAACCAAAGTGGTTATCTGTTCCTGCTTACCAAAATTTTGTGTCCTTTAAGAGTGCAGCATTGTATGAATGATAAATTGCGTTTATACGACGTGTGGACTGTGCTGCAGTGCACGAGATAGACAGCATCAGATGCACATTTCAAACATGCGCTGCACTGGAGCCAAACAGTCTACCGAACGCATTAAATCTTCTCAAAAATGAAAACACACTACTGGACCATTGACCATTGTCCACAATCACCAGCAAGGTGTGGACATAGCTCAAGAAAGAAAAAAAAAGTTCCACTGATTCGGCCACTCCCCTGAAATGCGTTGCAACCTGTAGCTTAAGCGGTACCACAGAAACACTAGAAAAATTCAACAGAAATAAATAAAAAAAAAAAAACGCCGAAGCTGCGTTGCTCACTTCACACGTCCAAACACCCAACACTGTTACCAATTAGGCAATTGCAATTCCTTTTCTCTTTGTTTGCGGCGTGGTGAACGAGGGGGGACACTGAAGCACTTTATCGAATCAACATTCTGCCCACTAAAGTCACACACAAACCAGCGAATCGAACGAAACGAAACACAAATTTAAATTAAATTTTACTCAAATTAATTTCCATGTATTCACTCCTGTCTCTCTCTCTTTCTCTCTGTCTCTCTCGATCTCTCGTTTTCTCGCGCGCTACCACCCTCTCCCGCTCTCTATGATTTTCTAAAATTGTTAATTGTAAACACAAACACATTATCATGCAAAATGCATAACAAATAAACTAATAAAAAATTTGTACGCCTTATAATTTCATAATACACCGCTGTCATTTCGTTTCGGAAGAATCGAAGCGAGGATTGAAGCTCAAAAAAATAATAAAACATCCAACCACATTTGTTTTTTTGAACTTGAAGAAAACTCAAAGAAAAAATCCAGAAAGACAAAAAATATTATAAATAGTGACAAGAGAAATTATAAAAAGAGTTCCTCCAGCTCCTGCAGAGGAGCCCCAATCGTTTACATTAGTGAAATTCTATAACAGATTTGTCACGCATGTGCTTAAATCCACCATCAGGTTGTTCACATGATGAACTAGTTAAAAATACGTATGGAAGTGGCCAAGTTTCTAGCCGGTATGCGTCCCAAGAAAAATTCAATGCGCAACAGAATACTCAACGACAGCACTGAAAGCCACAGCCACAGCGACAGCAACAACGACGACCAACCAAAAATAGGTACATTGTGATAAAGTCTATACGGGATTTAATTGACACAACAGCCCAAGTTCATTACTTCTTCTAAAAAATCGATTACTCCCCGTAACCTGTGCTGCTGGTGGTGCTGCTGCTGCTTCAACTGCTGCTGCTCTGCACATTTTATGCCAAAAAAAAAAAAAAAATTATACACACAAGTGAGGGACCTGAAATTTCGTGTGTGGATATCTATCTACCGACGAGTAGAACGCAACTATGCGATCACAAACGTACATAAATCCCACTATTTAGCAAGAACATTAAAATTAGTTGAAACCGGCTTCGTCAATAAACAAAATAATAGTTACAAACTATGTTCGAGCGAAAGTTTTTTCTCTTTTTTTTTTCTTTTTTCCTTCTCAACAACGACGACGACGGCGACAACGAAGACGACGACGGGGACGACGACCACAACGTCAACGCGACGACGACAACGACAACGACGACGAACATTTGGAAAATTTATTTTCTTTATTTCTGATTTTATATCTCGTCCTATAGGCACATGTTTACAAATCTACTTACTTTGTTTTATCGCCTTAAATATATTACAGTTTCGAAAAAAAACGAGGAAAAATGTTAAGGTGCAGAATTTTTTTTTTTTTTGTATAAAAATTTGTTGTGTGGTTGGTATATCACTCAACTCAAAATCGAAACTTCCACCAAATGTTTATATCTGCGATAAGTATTAATGCATATCTGTTGATATCGTATGCATTAATCGTAACACACATTAAAAAAATCAAAAAAAATAATAATAATAAATTCGCAAATCAACTGAGAGATGAACCTGTGCTCTGCTGTGTATATTTGATGGGTAGAAGAAGAGAAGAAAAAAAATTTTTTTTCCTTATAGTTTCTTCGCACGTATACTACACTCCTCCATGAGAAAAAAATATATTTGGCGAAACCATGAAAGGTTCTCCCAATCGGTCAATACTTCAGATATGTTTACTTTGTGACTGTTTCTTTTGGTGCCCAGAGTGGGAAAGCCACATACACGAGCACAAAATTATTGAACAACATAAATTAAATTTATTAATTCGCACAAAATAATTACTTTTTTTTCAACCGTCACTTCTCTTTTATTTATTTATTTTTATTTCTTCACTAACTTTTAATTCCCGAATGCCAATACTAAGCACTAAACGGCTCCCAAGGAGAAAAATTTAAGCCCAATATGGCTGATTATTTTTATACTGATTAAAGGATCTGGTTACTTGTACTAGATTTGTATGGTTGGTGGAAGAAACGTTCAGGCGAATTGGTGTGTTGTGTTTTAATTGGTTATTATTTGGGTAATCTAATTGGAAAATTATTATATATTTTGTTGGATGTACTACGGAATTCGTGCGTAAGATTGCCTGTTAAATTGTAACTGATTCAATTAACACAATGAGGCTTAAGGCTAACTTGCGACAACAAACGATGCCACTTATAGAGAGATTTTTTTGGTAGAACAAGTGTTTCATTGTATTGCTTAAAGGCGTTGGCCACATGCCGATTTCTTTGTGTATTCTTAAAATCCCCTCTGTTTCCACATTTTAACCGATTGTACATTGTACTTTGAATGGAGAATATTGTTGAAGTGAAGGTTTTGAAAATATTTTCCAATAAATATGTTGTTTTGAATGTGGTCACTTGTAGAGGGCATTTTATTTAACTTAATAAACCTAAATTTGGGCTTGTATCATCCTTATACAAAGGATACTTTCTCAAAAATTCTAAATATGAAAGTTTTTCAATTCAATTTGGTCTTGTTGGAACAAAAACTCGGGGCGATGACATTAGTCTGACACTACTCCCGTCATATATACGGCATTTGAAAACTAAAGTAAATTATCCAATCTCTGACAACCTGAACGCCGACTATGATCAAAGCTGATGGTTGCGTTCGGTTTCGTAGCCACTACGTGCTCATCGTGCATTGATTGGGTAAAAGCATCACGTGACCACAAGGGAACGTAGTAAAAGCTTGCCGTTCAAGTTTTGGCAAAGTTTTGACAGCAGTTGATCACTCTAATTAGGTTGGCAAATATCGAAATTGCCAGCTGTTTGTCCGAGAAAAGCGATTTCTGTTTAAATAAATCTACAAAATATGATATTAATTTCAGACATTGCACACTTATTATATTTGACATAAAATTCTACCCGTGTCACACAAACGTTCATGATATTTCTGATCATATGTGTCAATTTCATTACAAATAAACCAGGGCATAAGCGAAAGGTGCCAAAACGGAATTCCACCTGTTTTAAGAAAAAAAAATATATCAACTTATTTTCGTAGTAGTGATAAAGTAATTAAGGTTTCTTTTTCGTCACACAAACGTTTTCGACATTTCTGATCATAGATGTCAGTTATATTACTTATAAAACCATGACGGAAGTGGCAGGTGTCAAAATTGAGAAATACCTGTTTAAGAAAAACATGACAAAAAAAACAATTGCGTTCGATTCTGTTGTCAAGTTTCTGTATAAAACTTCTGTCAGGATGTCAGGAAAGACAAATATTTTTATATTTTTTTTTCCTTTAAGACCAAAATAATGAAAATAAAACTAGGTCATTTCTGAAGATGCGGAAACTTGTCAAACCTTGGTGTTTGGATCATTCATCTTTTGATCTGCTACTATCCTGGTGAAATTTATTGGTCAGTTACAAATTAAAATCATGCGCTTGGGTTACAAAAATGTATCTATACAATAATTCAGTCATTGAGCAGATATTAAGAAGCTGAATCTGGGTGTGGTTATTGATTATGCACTCAAATGTTATTTAATTTAATTTTAAGCTCTTAAAAAATGTATGAATTGGGAATCCTTAATCTTTGGAGCGATTAATTGATTTTGGTAGTTATAGAAACAACTTCCTTGATTTCTTCATTACTAAATTTTGTTAGATTTCCATATTCGTTTTCATTTATGTACTTGACGTTTGAAAGTTTGTTCTTCGAAGAAGTGTATTTAATCAACTAGAAACTTTGAATGGGGGCCACGAAATTACTAAAAAGCATGAAAGAAAAATTACGGGAAAATATTTTGTTAGTTTTTGCTGCTACTTCAAGAACTTTGGGTTTTCGTGTGCACCGAAGCGATTCAGGGTGGTGTCCATAGCATGTATTTATTGTTTAAATGATTTTAGTTGATGCTATCTAAAGCGCAGGACTTGTACATTTCAAGTGTGACGGGCTGATAATTCGAAGCGCTAGATAGCGAAAGTGAATGTGGATGTAGCGAATTTATACCCACAAAATGTAATCAGTGTTATCAACGAACTGCAGAGATTTTGGTTGATAAGAGAAAATTTAACTGTCAAAACGATACACACACTCTTTTCTCAATGGCAGTTAAAAATACCAACGACAAACTAGGAAGCAGCTGCAATAAAAAAATCCATGATACAAATATAGAAGGTAATATACTTAGCGCAAATATTTTGATTCCATTCTATGCATGTTTCAAAATGGCGTCGTTCGTGACCCCAATAGACAGAAAACGTTTAATTTTAAATGTCATTGTACTTCTAAATACACAAGTAAACGTAAACAAACGTATGACATTTAGTGTCACGAAAGTTGGAGTCACCTTTTCAGTCATTTTGAATTGTTTTTTTTTTTTTTTTTGATTAAAACATATGCAATATATTACCTTCTATATGTGTCCATAAACTAAGAGTAATTATGAAGCCTTGTGTGTGAATGGCTAAATCTCGATATTTGAGATTTAGGAGCACCAGAGCCTCGCTATGCGTCGTTAATTGGGACCAGACCATCACAAGAGATCAAAACGTCCTATGTATTTTAATTCTATAATTTCGATGCATTGTAAGATTTTGAACAACACAAACGCAAATAAAAACGACACAGCTTCAAAACAACGATAATTTTTGTGCGGCTCGAATTCGAAACTTGTATGTAAAATGGAACGACACAAAACGAGGCCTTAGTGTATGCATATCTTGATAGTAAAATGACTTATTGTCGCTAGCAATAACAAGATTTTCAGGAAGAAACTGACTTATTCGCTTCATATTTCTCACTCCAGACGTTTAAATCATATTCTTACATAAAATGTGCCTCCAATAAACGTAAAATTAATTCGGTTAAACCACATCATGCCATTGCACGTACGGAGCAAGAAAAAATATCCCATGTGAACAGACCTTAAGCACACTCTTTTGCTTCAATTCGCGTACGCTGAAGGTCATTATGAAATTGTTCAGGTTATGTACTCGTTTTGACATACCCAAAGCTTCCCACAAATAATTTTCTGACACACACTTTGATTCTTCAATCAGCATCAGATGTGTTATTTGTTTTACTATTAATCGACAAAAAGTAAAAAAAAAGTAGTCACTAAAATACTTGGTGAATTTAATCGTGAGTGAATTAAAAAATAAAAACGAATACCGTCTCTTTACCACGCAAAACGTGCAAATTAAAAAAAAACACGAGTGCTCTCCGTGCAGTAATTTTATGCGAAAGACTCTGCCGAAATAACACACTAACTAAAATGGCTGATGATTTCGATATAGAAGCCATGTTGGAAGAACCATATCAAAAAGGCGTAAGTCAAGTTGATTAATTTATATTTTATTTATTGACGTTATATGTACTCTGATGTTTTATTAAATATCGGATAAGTGCATTGACCAGCATGAATGGAATAATTTGTTAAATGTGCGTTGTGTAAAATATGAAAAAAAAAGAATTATTTGGTTCTCTTTTATAGAAGCACACACAAAACACAAAATCACAAAATCGCTATATCCGAAAAAAAAAAGAAAGTTAAGAATGTTAACTGCTCTTAAGAGGTACATGAACAAAAGAACAAAAAAACAATTTAATTGTGATTTTATTTTGCATTAGATGGTATGATTTTGGTTATGGTCGAGTGTGTGTGGCAAAACTCATCCATCTAGTCGCGCTGAGTTTGCCCCCACACACGTTCTGCGTTCTGCGTTTGGCGTGACCCAGCGGATTTTCATGGATATCGCTCATATATCCACGACTGACTGGGGATTCATTTGCATTTTGAGACGAATTACAGGTATCTCTTGTTTATCGTGGGCAACTAGGGCTGTATATAAACTTTTTTTTTTACATTCTATAATTCCATAATAACGTGAGTCTTTGCAGAGCAATTATTTGATTTGTAATTTCGTTTTTTTTTATGTTTCTCATCATTTTATTGATTTGTTGGTGTTGAAGTTAGGCATCAGAGCGCTGAGACGAGGTAAGCAACGGTTGCCTTGAGATTTATTTTGTTTACTTATTTCTTTTAGGCTTCCTGTTCATGGCTTAGCGATGGATTTTATTCTAGAATCTTCATTACCATGACTACGTGTCTGTTTTTGGTTATCTGCAGGGAAAAAAATGTGATTGTTGTTCTGGCAGTTGTAGGTTATTGTTGAAGCAAATGTATATGGTGATGGAATGCCATCCGAGCTAGTATCGTCTGTTTTGAAGTGGTAGTCGACGTGGGAGACCTCCGATTTAATGAGATTATCAAGTGACTTGGTAAATTCAATATTTTCTAAAGCTAATCGTTTACGAAACATTTTCATAATTGTGTACGTCTTTAATCGTATGCTGATGACAGATAGTTTTACTAAGGATGAGTTCCAATGCTTCTACGTCCTACTCTATCGTAAGCTGCAAGCTCAATGGTAGTTGATGTAACCTTAAAATAAGACTACTTAAGGCGAGGGCCAGGTCGAATCATTTTAAAATGTACATACATGTATATGTACACATAAGAGAAGAGAAGTGTGACAGCACAATGTGCGAACCTATGGACTTCTTCGTGGCAGTCAATCCTATCTAAGACTTAAAAGAAGAGCCAACAAAGTTTTACGGACCCATCAATAACTTGAGACGTTAGATTGAATCACTAGAGAATTTGAAAATTTTCTCCGGTCACTTGAAACATACTCGATTGCATGGTTATAAAATTAATAAGCTGATTAAATAAATATTAATTAGTCCCCCTGTAATTTAAAGTTGAGCGAATAAAATCTTGTTCGTGACTATTTTATAATTTGAAATCTGGGTTTTCCCATTCTTTAATTCAAAGCATTTTTTTTAGGAGTAGACCTGTCGTTTGTTTACAAAAAGATAACATGCGTGAGCTCGAAGTTGTTCCGAAGTTTGCAGTGTAGTCTTTTCTCATTGATATCGAAATCTAATTGAACAATGACAGGCAAAAGCCGCTCACTCAACAAAAAATTACTGATTTCAAAATGAAATTTTGAAATAATAAATCACGAATTTTGATCGTTTATTTAATTTTCTTCCTCGTTTCCTTTAAAACGCATTTCGCTGTCTTGTGTCTTGAATTGTACAGCAAAGAATTGCCCAAGCGGGGTCCTCTTCATTCATACGAGCTAGGTGTGATGTGGCCACAAAATTGGACAGTTTCTCATCATTGCTTCTAATACGATTCTTAACTTAACGTAACTTTATTGTAAATGAATAGTCCTCCAGACCAATTTGTTATTTTTATATAAATTCATATATAAATTCGTATATATCTGGAAAACTAATTTTTCGAGTTTGAATTGCGCCCTTAGTTACAGTTTTTGGTAAACAAAAGATTACTCTTTTGCAACGAGGCAAGCAATGTATTCATGGTAAATCCCCGTAGATAAGATATGCAAATTTATCCAACTGAACGAATTTTGAACATCTGTCTTCTACCAGCAGTATACTTATTAGAATAATCTGTATTTCCTTTACTCCACAGTCAATCAGGCTTTGGCGGACATAATAGAACTCAATCATAGTCAATTAGGGGACTTAGATTGCCTTGTTTGGAATTTGAGATTAGTACTTTTTGTTTTTTGTATCGATATCGACAAGAAAAGTTGAATTTTTAAAAATCATTTTGTCGTGCTGTAATCCCTCGATTTTTTCCTCGTCTGGATCTACGGTGTGTAAAATAATGAACCTTGCGCCGAACAACTTTGAGGTGCATACGCGAATTACTTATTCTTATAGCTCTTATGACACTGCACTACTACCTCCAAGCACCAGGAACGTTGTAAAAAAACGGGAGCAGAAAAAGAAAGTCTGTTTAGAATAGCTTACTGATACTTGGTTGCAAACGAGAACCTTCAATGCCAAACGACTAAGCCCAGATAACACCATGGTTAGGAAACGTGTAAGTGGAGTCAATAAAAATTTTAGTGAAATCGTTTTATATTTAGCGCCACCTTCTTATCCTATAACACTTCTTTGCATTTCCGCTTGATTCGTTCGACTTTGATGACACACTTCCTTGTTCTGCTACCAATTTTGCTGTCTGATGAAAAGCATACCTTTACGAAAAATTGTCCAATGTGGTGGAATAACATGCATCGTTAAATTGCAATAAACACCTTTCGTGTGGAAGAAATTTAATGCAGCATAAGGAAGTGGAAGCATTTCCTTTTTTTAAATTAAACGAAAGCATTCAGTGGAGCGAATATTTTTTGTTTGTCTGCTGTGAGTATCGAGGATGTTTTGTGTGTCAGCTTAGGTGAAGATTAATAGACAATCAAGTTTGGATTTTGTTTTTTGTTGTCGGTTGTAATAACCTATAAATTCTGGACTTTATTTTTTTTAATTTGATTGGAACAACGACGGGTTTGAAGACCCAAAGATTTTTTTTTAGTACGCGCTGGAAAATTCCGCCCTTTTTATCATAGATTCAGAGATGAGTTTAAAGACTCCGAGGTTTTTTGTTTTTATTTTATTAAGGGCTGAATAAATCGGTCATTTTTTTGTCTTATAGATTTTACTTTACTTTCTTTTGGATAATTCGTGGTAATGACGCTGAAAAGTTAATGTTTTTCCTTAGTGCTGTAGTTTTTGGTATTTAATCGTTCAATCAAACCTATTTTTATTTTTTGTGGTTTGTGGGTTGGTAAGAATCTTTAAAATACCCTATGAGACAATGTGCACCCCGAGAATTGTCAGATTTTTATTGATTAAACTCACCCTTCTCTGTTTTTTGTTAATTACAATTGCAAGTGGGAATGAAATCTGTGGTCAAAAGAAATAACCGCTAAAACGGTTTTGTCACGCTTTTCACACGCAGTTTGGAAATTAAGACCTTTCTGTATGTGAATATCAGAAAAAAGGCAAAAATTGTATCTAATAAGCATTCGTTTGATTTCCATTTAAAATTCAATATTTTCAAACTAGCCCAAATTGCCAAACGATCTTCGGTCGAAGAAGTGTAGTTTTAAAAATCATTTGATTATATTCCTTCCTCGAGTAGAAGCCCGACGTTTCCCTAACCTCTGAATGTGCTATCAAATAATGAATAATATTCGCGCGAGAGAAGCTTCATTTAAGTTTCTTTAAACAAAGAAAGCAACCTTTTTTTTTTTAGCAACAGCTGAGCTAGTCTGCTAAAGTCCTGTTTAAAAAAATAATCACCTATTGTTACTTCATTAACTTGTTGACTTTTTGTTTACATCGATAGAAATTTTTCTCGTGGAATGTAAATATGAAACATTTGCAGCTGTGTGAATTTTAAAAAAAGTGTCAACTTGGGATCTGAAAATTCTGTAAACAGACGTGTCTATTTACAATCTTCCCTGCACCTGCGTGCATTTTCCACCAATCTGCCACTCATTTAATTCCCGCGTAACGTTCTCTTCCGCCCCAACGTTGTGCAATCTAAATCCGTTCTTTTAATGAATGACATAATGAATAAATCACTGTGTAATGCCGTATACCGCACGAATATTAAGAGTGCAGCGCGTTAAGAGCTGTTGTTGAGTGCATCAGTGCACTATTGCTTTTATTGAATCGTAGTCTCTACTTTTGATAATGTGGTTGCTGACACGGATTCTTGGGGTCTAAAATAAAAATGATATGCAGCTGCGGTCAAAATAGCGGTGCATAGCAGTAACAGTGTGACAGAATATTTTTTTCTGTCATACTTGGGAAATTTTCTTCTACTTTAGAACAATAACAGAAAAGAGTAGACGATTTTTCAATTACTCGAATCATTAGCATGATATTACTCAAGTTGCAAGAAGGTATCCTTCTGGTATTATTTTGACCGCAACTGTGTTTATTAATTGTAGTAGCTGGGGAAAATTGTATTATTGTAGTTAATTAACCTAACCCTACATTGCACAGTGTAGTAGATTTGATGCAACTCGCGCGGTTTTGTGTTGATGCACTGTCGGATAGTCATAGACAGTTTGTGGCTTAAAATTTAAGTAATTAAGAATTGTGTAGGGTACAAAAATGGAAGCCTGACTGTCTTTAATTTAAGGCATTTCATACATAACTCTCTCTCTCTCTCTCTCTTTCCGCAAAATGGAATAAAGGGATCTTCCAAATCAACGCAAAATTTGTATTTGCAGCGATAGAAAGAAAGAAAAGAAACAGGAAACAAACATATGCTAACTCAATCAGAAATAAATAGTTGCACTGTCTCTAATTCGTGTCTAATAACGTTGAATGAGCAGAATCTGTTCACGTCAATCAATTACATACAATGTGTGTGCGAGCTGGCGACAAAAATTGCGCGTCTGCACGCGTTGATGAATCCCCTACGTGGTAATCGCCCCCAATGGAAAGAACATCGCGTGTGCAGCCAGACAAATTAAAATAGCTTCCTAAAAGCTTTGCGTGAATTTGCACACCGTAATTGGCTATAAACATTCACGAAATAAGCAACAAATACAAAACGTTGATTTGGCGGAGCCCTTTGACACAAGGGAGAGCCACTACCATGAAAACCTCGAGTGACGAGTGGCCGCATCTGGAGTCAATTACCCAACGACTTTGGCTAATACACAAATACATGGGAAGCAGCTGAGGCATACCTACTTTTCCTAAATTCAAGACTATAAAGAAATTATTGGTGTTTATAGAAAAAAAAAAAGCGCGGCGGTTTGATAATACCATGTTACGGAATCGTAATCGAAAGAAATCGAATCGTAATACTTTGAGAAAAACAATTAACAATCAATTCTTTCGTTAATGCTTTATTAAAAAATATATATATTATTAAGATCACGTATATTTTCTGTTTCATTTTAACATTTGTTTTTGCATTGACGTTTATCTAAATTTTTGCTGCTCTGACTTTCTGCAAATGTAAAAAATAAAAAAAAAAATCTATAAAAAAAATTAAAAAAAAAAAAAAAAATACCAAAAAAAAAGTGTATGCCTAGTCTGATCTATTCTCGAAAAAAGAATAACATCAAACAAACAAATGAACATTTCTCAAGGGTACAAATATTTTTTACAGAAATCCTTTAAGCTCAATTTGCTATTGATTGTATTGGTCATTCTAAATACTTACACATGAGCCGGAAGTTTCGGTAAGTTTTAAATACTTGTGAATGTTCGATAACGAATAAAAAAAAAACATATTAATTTAAACTTAGAAAATACACTTTCGGAAAACAGTTCAATATTTCCTTTAATGCAAAAATGTTGAATCCTTTGTACCCATCATTTTTCAAAATGCCACTGATTTTCAGATATACCTGACAAATTTTCGTCCGGGCAGCATACAAAGGGAGGATTAAAAATGCAATGACTTATAAAACTCCAAAGAATAAAAAAAACTTTTTTTTCGTAGCGTTTAAATCATTCCGCTATATGAGCCAAATAGTGCAGCACTAATTCAAAGTATTTTGTGTTATTTGTATTAACGAAAAAACAGTACTTCATATAAAAAAAAAAAAAAAAACAAAAATCATTATGATCTTTTACTAATTTAAACTCTTCGATTTGCTTCATCCTTCAAAAATTTTGACGTATTTTTGAACGTCTTTGGTGTACCTTTACTGAGTATTAACAGATAAAAACTGGACAACAATCATCTCACTACAGTCAAAGTAATGGCCGCAAGGATGACTCCTCCAAGGCGCGACACTCTTCAAGGTAAGTCATCATCATCATTAAACCTAAACCTATGTTTGGTGTTTAACTGTGGGTTTTTTCTTTATTTTTTTTTGTGTAGAAGCCCGTCAAGAAATGTTGCATCGGAAGATAAAAACAGACAAACTTATTCAAGAGACTCAGATAAAGAACGCTATCGTTCCGTGGAGCGATCTAGAGACCGAGAACGACGTCGATCTCGCGAAAAGAGAGGCAGTAGGTCTCGCGATCGTAGGCATAGTCGCTCAGCGGACCGAAAGGCAAATCGTGGTCGTGATCGAGATCGAAGGAGAAGCAAATCTGGCGATAGGCGCAGTCGTTCCAAGGAGAGAAGGGTTAGTCCCATCAGAGAGAAACCCAGACGCAGTCGTTCGAAACGGCGGCCTTCAAGCTCCAGAGATAAGAGGTAAAGATTCACAAATTACACAAGATTTGAAATATTCACAATCTCTCCTCCATAGACGTCGCAGTTATTCACCAAAACCATTTAAGAGAGGGCGAACACCGCCAAACGGTCTTGGCGAACAGTCGCCGAGGGCAGATTTAAGTCCCGAGGAGAGGGACGCTCGCACAGTTTTTTGTATGCAACTTTCACAACGCATTCGCGCAAGAGACTTGGAGGAATTCTTTTCGAGTGTCGGTAAAGTACGTGACGTAAGACTTATTACATGCAACAAAACGAAGCGATTCAAAGGAATCGCATACATTGAGTTTAAAGACCCAGAATCGGTAGCCCTAGCACTGGGGCTGTCTGGTCAGAAGCTTTTAGGTATACCTATTTGCGTTCAACACACTCAGGCAGAGAAGAATCGCATTGCAAGTGCTATACCAACGTTTACGCCGAAAAACCATACCGGACCAATGCGATTGTACGTTGGTTCCTTACACTTTAACATAACTGAGGATATGTTGCGAGGAATTTTCGAACCATTCGGAAAGATTGACTCGATTCAGTTGATCACTGATACGGAGACGGGGCGCTCTAAGGGTTACGGGTTCATTACTGTAAGAATGAATTTAAATATTTTGTTCGTTTTATTGTTCTGTTGCTAACCGATTTGTTTCTCTCACTCTAGTATCACAACGCAG
Organism: Syritta pipiens; assembly: GCA_905187475.1. Classification (NCBI taxonomy): domain Eukaryota; kingdom Metazoa; phylum Arthropoda; class Insecta; order Diptera; family Syrphidae; genus Syritta; species Syritta pipiens. The sequence continues at coordinate 72,706,750 of LR994571.1, forward strand.
ATGACGCAAAGAAGGCATTGGAACAATTGAATGGATTTGAGTTAGCCGGACGTCCAATGAAAGTAGGAAATGTAACTGAACGCCTGGATATGAATACAACTTCTCTTGATACAGATGAAATGGATCGCAGCGGCATCGATTTGGGAGCTACCGGAAGATTGCAGTTGATGTTCAAGCTAGCCGAAGGTGCTGGATTGGCTGTCCCACAAGCTGCCGCAAATGCTCTACTCGCAACTGCCCCACAACCGGTTTCAGTGCAGCAACAGACACAAAGTCCTACAATAGCAACCCAGTGCTTTATGTTATCTAATATGTTTGATCCCAAAAAGGAGACGAATCCAATGTGGGACACCGAGATACGAGACGATGTTATAGATGAGTGTCGAAAGCACGGTGGAACTTTGCACATTTATGTCGATAAGGAGTCACCAACTGGTAATGTGTATGTGAAGTGCCCCAGCATAACAACGGCGGTTCTTGCGGTCAACGCTCTGCACGGTAGATGGTTTGCTGGACGGGTTATTACAGCAGCATATGTGCCCTTGATTAATTACCATACGTTGTTTCCTGATGCACTTACGGCAATTAACTTGCTAAATACCATAAGAAAAACGGCTGACTAGATAAAATAGTTTTGAACTTCATTTTATGTTATGAGAACTCTAATAAAAACACAGTTAGTTGAAAAGTGGAGTTGTTTTAAATGTGGAAATTTTTTGGAGCTGGAATTTTTCAGTTTAGGTGTTATGCCTTTAGTAATTCGACAGGCTAACTAAGTTAGTTCAGGTTAAGTGGATGGGTGGATGGTTGGATGGGTGGTCTGTGGTCACATTTACGCGACACTAGGTGTATTGTGGATATCTACTCCACATCCCATTGGAATCAATGAAAGTTTCTCACGAAGCTGTGGATCTGGTCGATACTGATATTGCTCAGATCGCTCACTAGGAAGTGTTCACCTAGACGAACTCTGCGGAGCGCCCCGTACGAACGTAGGAGCTAAACGATCATGACAGGTTAACTAAGGCAGCTGTGACTTTTGATTGGACATCTTTGTTAGGCTAACGAAGGTTTGTACTACTCGTCCTGTTTGAATTTAAGAAAAAAGATCGTTTGACAATTGTGTTCCTATTTCTACACTGCTCTTAAGTCGCGATAGCTTCGAAGTGATGCCATGCTTCTCACAGGTGTCCACAAATTAAAAATGCGTTCCCTACGATAGTAAATTATTCATGACATGTACCTCCTAATCCATTTCGAATGCAGGCCAATTGGAATATAGGAATAAAGTCGCAGCATAGGAATTACCCACATGAAGACACTAAGGGCGCAAACCATTGGTTAATGGGCATAAAACCAAACAAAACAGATGGCAACGGTTTGAGTAGACGGTTTCGATCAAATTGTGAATTGGATGCTTCGGATATCCTGTGAACCCAAGTAAAAACCGAAAAGTCATCTACTCCAATTGGTATGTGACTTTGATAAATATCGTCGGTTGATGTCGATCGTTTGGCGAAAGAGGATGTGGTCTTTTATGAGTGAAGTTTGATGCATTGAAATATTTTTAAAAAGAAATCGTAGAAACTCTCCATTACTGTTTCTCTGTTAATTTTCTAATCTGTTCTGATTTTTGTGTTTTTTTTTTAGATTCAATAATGTAGCATTTAAAAAGATTTAATGTAGACCAATTGACCAGTGTGGGCCTGTTTGGAAATGCAAATTTTGTGCAAAATGTTTAAGGTAGGTGCTCAGAAATTCGCAAAATAAATCAAACAAATTTTAATATAAACGAAAGCCTTATGGAATCACCACGGTGTCCGCCTATCTGTTCTGATGATGATTAGATATCTGCCTATTATATATTTTTTTGTAGGATGAAAAACAAGTTTACTTTTTAAGATTTTCGAAATTGGCACTGGGAATTGAAAAAAGATGGCAGCTTAATTAAAGAGTTTTTCAACTGCATGTCCACCATCTTATTTTCTGGACAATGGACTAAAAAATATGAAAACAATTGAAGTCATTCGGGTGTCAGGCAGCAAAAAAAAATCCCAAAAGTTTCGTAAAATGTTTTGTCCATACTAAACAAAATAAAAAATTTTGAAAGAATTGTTAATGGAAAACTGGAATCCCGTTGAATAGATCCTGTGAAATAAATTCGAATTTTAATTTGAAATTTTTGTTTGAAGGTCCATGAAATATTGAGATTTAAAGACGAAAAAAGTCGTCTGCCCCATGTAACTTTCGCACCCATAGTTCTAAAAATATAGAAAAATCTGGAATATATGTATGAATCGATGTACAGTCGAATTTTCACGGGACATCAAAATTAGTTCGATTTAAAGGGAGTCGACTGTACTTTGTTTACTAAAACTAAATTGGATTCCGATTTTAATGAAATTACACAAATCAATCGATCTGCCTTCCTATCGAGTAGGGAGGGAAATTCGACTTACAGGGAGTTGGACTTAGAGGGAGTCGACTTTAATCCTTAGTTTAAAATTAGTTTGAGCATTATGGCTTTAATAATTTTCAAATTATTGGCCAAAAACAAAAAAAAAAAACGTCATGCGAATTCGAAAGAGCAAAATATGGACTCTTATAGATCTAGGGGCAAGAATTACAAAATATCATAGAAATAAAATGTATTTTTAATAAATCTTTCGGGATATTAACGATTCAATCAGTTTTCTGCTAAGAAAGGTTAATTGGTGATTGTCTTAGAGGACAATTTTCACACCATTGGCACGATCAGGAAAAAGGAAAGGACTGTCCTTGTTTAGTCTCAATAAAAATGAAAATAGTTTTACTGAAGCTGTTATAAGTAATAATCTGTTGGCGGCAGAACGAAACCCTAGGACCGTGAGTAAAACTAACACTTAACCAGAATCAATCATTTGACTTTTTATTTAATTTAATTTTTATTTAATTCATTAAAAATTAAATTTAGTTTAATTAATTCTAAGTTTAAATTAGTTAGTAGTTTTTTCCTAGAAAATAAAAAAAAAAAACAACAATTTTACGTATTTAAAAGGTGTGTTCGTAATATTCAATTGTGAAAGATTGAAAACTAAGTATACAAATTTATGTCTCATGTAGTAAAAAAAATCTTTGAGGCGTTTTTTACGTTGTTTGAAATTCCGTATATTTTTTAGTTCGGACGTGATACTTACTTTGTTACTCTTTCTTTACAGAAGATTGGCTTTGGATGTTGCATCGAGTTTTCTATTGCTTTTCCTATTCAGTGTCTTCAAACTAAGCTTAAGTTAGATTTGTTAGTTCTTGATCCAATAGTAGATTTTGGTGTTACGTTTGGGTAGTTGATGATATATGTACTTACTTAGCAGGCCTGCAACTGATGAAGGGTCCATGAAGAACCAGATACACGTTATAATAAAATTCTTATCATTAGAAAACACGTTACTTGGAGTGCTCCGCCAAAATGATATTATCTTATATAATTGCTTTTGATTTCGTTCTTTAAGTTAAGTTTATCCTTGATTATTTGCGTTTCGTGATAATTCTTGTTTGGTCAGAGATGGTATGCACACAGCGTCTTAATTTTTAGCCGCATACTTTGTGATATATAATAAAATACACAGATTTTTTTTTATTGTAAATTTCACTTTATTTTTAAACCATTCAAAATTGACTACATTCAGTTAACCTAGCAAAAGTTAAGTTCGCCTTTTTGTTACTCCTCATTTGGTGTAGCACTTATGAACTAAATGTTAACAATAATGTGTGTGTGTGTATCGCCCGGCTTCATTAGTTTTAATGAACTAGTGACAAAATGAATGTTTCTATTCTCTTCTTAAGAATATATCGTTATAACTTCACGACCTCCTCCACGAACCATTAATACTTTTTCTAGACCCTCTGTTAACACTTCCAAGAACTCCATATCTGTAAAATTAAATAAAATATTTATTGTTTTTAATTTGTGATGGAGAACAACATATTGAATATTGGAAAATTCTCTTACAGTTGCTTTCTCTCCCATGTTTTAAGTCCTTGGGTGGTCCTGGTAAATTCATTATTACCAATTGTGCATCTACTGACTTATTTACAATGACTTCGTTCAATTTCACAGCCGTGTGCATTCTCCGAACATTAAATTCATCCCTTAAAACAGTGAATGATTAAAAATAAAATAAAAGGATAAAGCAGAATCTAATTACGGTCTCGATTTGATCTCTACGTGTGGATCTGCGGATTTTTCTGATTTTTCATCATCAAGTTGACTGGTCTTTGATCTTAAACAAATTGCTTTTGAATCACCATCGGCGTTACATGAATTACTCTTCTGTTTTTCATCATCTTCGTTTTCTTTGTAATATTCTAAATGCTAAAAAAGCAGAAAAAAAAAACAATTAATTTGTAATTAGCCATCCTCACGGCAACTTACATTCTTATCGCAATTATCTTCGAAAGCCTCTGAACGATCAGCAAATCTGACTTTTGCACTGGTTTTGGTAGTATCATGATGATGATCTACTATTGCTTGAACCTAAAACAAAAATTTAAGATTTTCTTTTTTTAATATTTTGCAATAAATTTTGTTTTGGACAAGTCTATTTTTAGACATCTATGAATGAGTATATTTATAGGAAATCAGAATAAACGAATTTACGACAAAAATAGGAAGACATCAAGTATAACAGTTGCTCATAGCATATGACACATCAAATTAAGAATGTTTTTTTTTTTATTTTTATTTTTTTATGTTTAAAGGTCTTAAAAATCTAATTTGGTACTTTATTGGCGAGGTGAGGGAGATAATCCCTGTTGTGTTTGTTATTGACATTGACGAAAATTGGCAGTATTATTTATAAAATGGACGGTCAATGTTTTGTTTTTAAAAAAAAGTGTGGTTGTGTTTGTTTTCATTTAAAAGGCTTTCAGAGAGTTCAGAGCTACTGCAAAATTCTATATCCCTTTATGACCGGTGTTTCGTGTACACATGAATTTCATCTGTTGGCAACTCAAAAATATTGGCGCAGTTGTAGCAAGAACATCTTGTTCACTCTGAAACCCAATTTCAGTCCATTTAATTCAGTATCAGACGTCTCTTCTTCATTAAAAATATTCGGGATCTTCAACTAAGTTTTTGGTGAAATTAAAAGAAGTATTTTTTTTGCAGCTAGAATTAAATGCGATCATTAACTCGGCATTGTTTCTCTTGTTTTTGTAAAGTATAAAATCTTTTTTGCTTCAAAATGAATAACAGTTAATTTGCAAAACGTGGGTTATTGTAAGTTATTAAACAGAACCATACACAAAACTAGGTCGGTTCTTTTGCGATGTCAAGGATGAATCAAAAATAAAGATCTTATCAAAAGAACTCATCAAGTGTTGAAACAACGCTCTAAGAGTTGAAAAAATTAAAAATGGCTTTTGGAAAAAAAGGGAAAAAACTGGGTGGCAAAACAGGCACAGATCTCATTTCTATTGTTCTTTTTTTAGTATAAATTGAATGCCTTTAGAGACGCTGTTCTCTAAAGTAAGCGGACATATTTTTCCAAAAGCGATTATCTCCTTTTAAATTTGAATTTGATGAAGTCTCTGCGATAATCATTTTAGAGCCAGATTTCCAAATTTGGAAATTAAGCTATTGGCTTCGTTGCTCCAGCAACTTAAGTTGTTGTAATAATAAAAAAGGATAAATTATTTTTGTCAGTTTATAAAATTTTGATTTTCCTTTTTAAAACATTTTTAGCTAAAAACGCTGTAAAATATGGCTTTAAAACGCTGGTTGCATTTGCAATTAATAAAGAAAAAAATATAGTAAATTATAAACACTTGCTTAAATCTAATGAGATCCAAACATTCAGCAGATAAAAAATTAAAAAGGAAAATTAAAAATGCCGCTGCTGAAATGTTTTCGCATTATTAGACGTTATAAATTAACTTACTTTCTTTCCTCTATTTAATTTTCGTATACATTTTAAAACATTCTATCATTCGTTTATTTCACTCTCCATGACGATTTTTTCAACTGCCTAATTTTTGAATCTTAACATTGGGAAGTGTAATCTGTTTTTCCACTCCGACTTGATTGCAAAAAGGGTGCAATAAAGTGCTTTGTATTGTTAATAACCTTTTCTAGTACAAATAGTAAAATGCAAATCCTGTGAATTCTATTCGTTCAATACATTTAACTACTTTGTGATATAATTAACCTTAAACTGCCAATCTGGCTGTTGATTTATAATAGTACATAAAATGTATATAAACGTATTTATATTTTTTTATTTACATAATCAACTTGTTGAACATACATACAGCATCTACAAAATCTCTGTGGTAATGCAATAAACATCAACATTTTCTAGCGAGCAAAACATCAAAAAAACAAATTATCTTCTGAGCAGTGTGTCCGGGAAAAAATTGTATATCAAAAGAAGATACCTTAAATTTCGTGTTTTGGTGTGTTTTTTTTAGGTGAGTTGTTTTTGTGAAAGATATTAGGATAGAGCTTCGTAAAGTAATTACCAAGTTACGTGTGATTTACGCGCTGTGATTTCACATTTCCGAACCCTGTACTTGATTATTTATTTTTATTATTAGAGGCTTTTTATCATCAATATTTATGTAATTAAAGTTACATTTAACTTAAGTTCGGTTTCTTCGATTGTATTGCGCAGGCACGAAAAGACATTTATGGTCGAGCGCTTTCTTCTTTTCAGCCAAGTTTATATTGAAAGCTAAGTAGGGAGCTATTGCAAAAATCCGGAGTGGCATATTTGTTTTTGTAGCGTTGTTTTTAAAGATCAAAACGGTTGATAACTTAGCGGCATATCCAAAGAACGTTTAATAAAAGAAGCGAAAAGTTTGGGAGAAATTTTAAGGTGTTGACATCGGAAATAATAAAAAAAAATTACTAAGCTCTGAGCTGAGTTCAAAGTTCGCCTGATCCTGTCGAGTGATATATCAACCAAAAGGTCTTTGAAAATGAGATTGAGCTTTCTTTCGGGTTTTGTCAGTGAAAAGTACCGTTGGAAAGATATAAAGCTTCAGAGTTGTAAAAAGGGTGACCCCTGTGACTTTTTAAAAATTTGATATATTTTATGCGGTACAAGGTACAATTAGTTACATCATAAAGAAAATATCATAAACTTTTTCTCTGAACCTTAAAAAACGTAATACCTGCAGGGAAGAGAACCTTAGCTTGCTGAAAAGGGCAATACACCCAACATTACATTATCGATTGGATAAGTAATTGTTGTTGCTTTAACTCTACTCTTGAGAATGGTGTGTTTAAAAGGCACCTAAAATAAACAATTTGTCTCTCTGTGCTACCAATTCAAAAATGGTAAAATAAAATCCTAAGCTGCATTAGTTAATTAGCGATACAGCTCAGAAAAAATAAATCGGCCAATTAGGTCATCATTTAAAATTTATGGCGTCACAAAGTTTTTTATCTGTAGCAAACGTTTTTTTAGATCGCCATTGAGCCTCCACAAAAGCCTAGATAGATATAAAATAAATGAAAAATGGAAGGCAAACCTTAGTACTGTTGCCATTCCTTATTTGCCAAAACTGATGAATTCAACTAAAAGATGACAATGTATGATAGAATTCAACTTATGATCGTACATAAGTTTTTAAGTTAATTGTCTTTTAGCGTTTAAATTTAAATTCAGAAAATTCAGATTCAGATCCACTCTTTCGGTTATCCGAACAAGAAAATGAATTATGCCAATTTTTTGGAGGACTTCATTTCATATTCGAAAATTGTGCAGTTGTTTTATTCCTTTGAGTTTGTTACTCTGTTTATTGTGTCTTAAATTTTTTTTTTCATATCAAAGCCATAAGCATGTTTAGTTTTTTTTAAAAACTCGTTTGCACATGTGAAATAATTTTTAAGCCTTAACTTGAGTCGTTTATTTAAAGTAGACAGAAAAATAAAATGAACTAAGCCAATGCATGCAAAAGTATGGCATTCAGGGTGTTTAAATGAAATTTGTAACTCAAACTTTTTTGGTGAAAGAATTGTAAAGAAAATTAATGTATTCATATTTCGTTTTCTTTGAAATAAATAAAAGATAGAAGAAATTAAAATCAATTCGATGACAATGATGATGAAATGGTCCTAGAAGTCAGTTGAGTCGGTCGTCGGGCATTTTAAGTTCTATGGAACTTAAGGTGTTACCTATGATTTTATAAAATTATTTTTTTCAGTCAGTTGAGAGTTTGAAAAAAAATTAGATTAGGGTCATTCAATGGATCAGTTTGAGTTTTAAAAACTCGAAAGTTAAAGAGCACACATATAATAATATATTTTAGAACACTGTCACTAAAATTTAGATCAATCTTCTGCAGACATCAGGTCTGTTAAGTATTTGTGGGTTCAAAGGGAGCAATATATTATCTGTTTGGTCAGAAACATTGAATAAAATTAGTTAAGTTGAAAAAAACCATGAAAATTGCATAACTTTAAATTTCAAGTGTGTAAAAATTACAATTAGATCATTTAAACACCCCGTTCAACAACAAGTGGCACGTAACTATCCAAAATAAGAAAGGAAAATATAAATTAAACATTTTTATTTAGATCCCATTCAGTAGCGAGGTTGTGGCAAATGTCTCATCAAAATTTGAACATTGGAACGAATAGAAGCAAGACCCCTGCAAACATTGTTCGATATTATGACTCACGAAATTATTTCAGTTAAGAAACTGAACTTAAGACCTTCCTGACTTTCGAAAGTCAACTTTTATTCCGAATCGCATTAGAATATAAGTACGGAAATAAAATAATAATAATAGTAAACAAATAACAAGAAATCGAGTCCTTGACGAAAACTTTGCAAGAAAGGCTCTTAAATATTTTATATAACTTTCGAACTCAAATGCTACCCAATTGAAGTTTGATTACAATAGTTTTCGTGGCTTCTCGATAAACTTTCCAAGTGGGTATAGAAATCGATTGTCAAAAGTCAAGTTTAGTTTCGCTGACGACAGCAGGTTGTTGCTCCACCTTCAGATTGAAGATTCCATACAAACATCGATTTACTTAAACGATTCTTCGAATGAAACATAGTTATTTATGTATCAGAGATCGAGACTTCAATGTCAAGACAAAACTCATCTGTAATTAACATTAGTGCTAAAATTTTCTAGTTTCTCACAACTAGTTCACGACCAAATCTATCTAAAACATCAACTAACATTCTATGTCTAACGTTGAGTGTGTGAAAATGAATTTTAGATACATTTCCCATCGCCATAACGGTGGTACTCTGTATAAAAAGGAACAACAAAAAATAGATGTGAAAATCAAAATCAGGCAAAAGCTCAGAAGAAAAGAATGCATTTTGTAAAAAAAAGAATTCTATATTCACAAAAAACAAAACTTTGTTTTTTTTTTCTTTTTTTTTTTTCTTATCATTACCAGAGGGAATTTATCCTCCCCTGTGCTCTCGTTAATGTCCACCAATGTTTGTACCTTTTTAAGTTAAAGGAAAGAAAGTTATTTTTGATTACAGGTATTAGTTAAAAAAGTCTGAAGCTGAATTTTATTTAATTATTAAGGTTTCACTTATCTATATCTTCTATTTTTTTCATTGTGTACTTTGTAAATTGAGTGTAGGGGAGAAACTTACCACTTTGAAATTTTCTTTCTTGTTGAGACGTAGTTCACGCAGCATTTGATTACGTTGTTCCATCATAAGGGTGCGTTCGTAAGTATATGCGGAGATATCGCTGTTCATCTAAAATCAAAAAAGATAATTTGATGGAAACAAGTCGGGAGCTTATTTTTTGTGGTTACCATTTCAACAACTTCAACGTCAGCTTCAATACGCAGGTGATAAAGGAACGTCTTGAGATCCTTTTTCATTTGAATTGAGTTATCTTCCATTTGTGCAACGGTGAAGATTCGTAATTTACAATTTTTCCATGTTCGATGTTGTTTTAAAAGGAACGGCAGTAACATTAACAGTCCACCGTCATGCACAATCCACCAAATGTCAATGTTTCCGCAAATCTACAAACCAAAACCAAAAAAAAAAAATAAAAAACGTCCATCTTAGAAAAAGGTCATGGCAAAATGTAAGCGAGTTTAGTTTTACCTTATGAGTAGATTCAGGGTAAAAGTTAATACCTTTGGGTACAAGCAATGCCATGTGGCATGCAGCAGTTGTACGAACAGTCTGAATGAATGTTCTCCAACTTTGTTTACCTTCATGTCGCCAACTGTATGGCCATCCAACAATTACTGTATTGGGTTTCATCCCACCTAAGCCAATAGTTTGTATTCTAAGGATTATAAGAGAAAATTCACAACACAACATTAATAGTCAAGTGTTAGAGGTTAAAAAAATAGCCTACACAGAACTAATGCCTTCTTCAATCTCACGAGCTACTAGTATATCACAGAAGCCTTTAACTTTTTCATCGTCCATCAATTTTCGAATCGACGCCTTACACTGTGAAGCTTGTGAGCTTATTTTATTGTAATCACCAGGAATCACAGATACACAAATTGTGAGACCTTTTCCTGCCTTAAGTTGTGTGGCAAATGAAAATATTTTCCTATATTTTGGCATAAGATTATCATTCAATTTCGCAAGAACCAAAATTTGTGGACGCCAGTTCTTCGTGTGCGGTGGGCCCTCTTCCAATCGAAGTAGCGAATAACGTGCGGCAGTAAGAGCCATTCCTCGGATGCCGTCTCCCCATTCCTTTTCAGCTCTGCAAAAGAAGGAAGAGATGTTTGAGATTCCTTTCAGTGGAGGTTCAGTGTAATTACCCTCTGTATTCAATGTATTTGTAGATGACTATGGCCATTCCCATTGCTACCAGCGCGAAGTACCATGATGTCATGAACATAACAGATATGCAGAGGGTAAGACCAATCAAAGAGAGCGACCAGTGATAGTATTTGAATCGTGGTCTCCAGTTGGGTGTGCGTAAAAGTGTCTGAACAGCGCACGCCAGATTCACAAAGCCGTAGCACATCAGGAAAAACATTGACAGTAGTGGGGCTAGCAAGTCGACATTGCCTGAAATCAAAAAGAATTAAATGCTTGACTGATCGGCCTCTGTGGCTGTCCCTACCAAGCAAAATTCCACACTGACAAATGGCTACTGTTAAGAGAAGAGCCCTTGTTGGTTCACCCCGAGATGATGATTTAGCAAACGGTGCTAAGAACGGGATGATCTGATCCTTTGCTATAGCTTGGAGCAGACGTGGTGCTCCTGTTAAACTCTGTAACCCTGCTCCGAGGGTCGATAAAAACGATCCGATGAGAATAACCCATTGATTTGGCCAGGCTATATTAGCTACGACTAGCTTTCCACCTATAGACTGTCCAAATCTGAAAGACACCGAAGCATTAGTCAGGCAGGGACTTGATTTCCATATTCGGAGATGATTACTTGTCGCGTAAAAGTAAATTATCTACGGTTCCTGCGAAAAGCATTACACAAGATAGATACACTGTGCTGGTGGTCAGAATTGCGCAAATTGTTCCGACGGGTATGCTTTTTTGAGCATCGGCAAGATCACCGGACCGGTTCGAGCCAGCCATGATACCTGAAAGAATTCAACTCATTGGTTCAATGGAATTCTTCACCATTTTTTTGTTTTGTACAAACCAGTGACAGACGGGAAGAAGATACCGATGAGTAACGTGAACGAAGTGGTGATATCTGCCATAATCTGATTGTACGATGGATCACCGGCAACGCCAATATCGTAGCCACTGTCGCCGTAAGCTATGAATTGACCTTTCTAAAATACAAAAAAAACGTTTTACTCTCTTGATCCTGGAGACTGGCATGGTTTGACTTACTTCCATAAACGAAGGCAGGAGGTTGTCATAAAATACTCCACTCGATAGACCCTTGATTCCACGAATTTTTGTAATATTGTGAGCTGAAACATTAAATTCAAAATTCGTTCATGTAAACTAAGGAACTAATTTGATTTCGTCACTTCCGCCCACCTAAGAAGTATGGATCGCACTCTCCGTTGGTGCAGAACACATTATACAACATCCCGTTTTCCTCCTTTGTACAATTGTCCAGTGGTATATCCTTAAGTAATCTCTTGCCAAGTACACACATGCTTTAAACGAAAAAAAAGTCTCAATGTTTTCAGTTTCTTTTTGAAAACCCTCTTTTTTTTCTACTCACTAAAGTTTATCATTTCCATTTAAATTATCGAAGATTCCAATATAAACGGCTATAATAGAAAGAATTACACATGCCAGAGCGACTGTTGCGAACTTGTTCACAAACTTAACACCGACGAATACAATGAGCCCTAAAAAATTAAATTATTCCATGAAAAAATGAAATTTATTTTTTTTTTTTTTTTTTTTTCAAACAAACCCATGAAAACGAGGAGACACGATCCGTAGACGCGAAAGTTGTTATACATTGCCTCGGCGTCTTTTGTAAAGTCTCCAAATATAGATGCCCATGGGGCCATGTAAGTCTTGAATTACAAAGAAGGAGAAAAAAAAATTAAATCTCCAATTACCGTCAAAAGTATAAGTCAAGAGAAGAATGTTGGTAATGAAGAGTAAATGGGGTTTCTCTTAAAATTAAACACTTCCGTAACCGAATACCGAGTTATTGGTCACGGAAACACCAGTTGCATCCTGCATTCCTCCGGGGGGAAGTTTCATGATGTTCGTGACTGTGTCAAAATTGTTTTTTTTTTTTTTTTATGAAGGCGTTTCTTTTCTGGTGCGTGTTTGATACACGGGTGGTGAAAAGGAGTTTTTAAGAGAGTAAGGACATGTTGTGATGGGTGCAATGGATTTCTATGTGCGTTGGTTTAGGGCAATGGAGTTACCGGGTAAGTGGTTTTGTTTTTATTGGCCAAAATCTCAGTAGAGGGGATGATGGTATGAGTTTTTGAATAATGAAGGTGTTGTGGGTGGATCGCAGTCATAATAATGGAAAATAAAAACAAAGTCAACTGTTGATGGTAATGGGACTTTGCCTGCTTTTGTCCTGATTATTCTTTTCATTGAAAAACAACTTAGGTTCTCTTTTTATTCCAATATTCATTTACGTTATTTTTTTTTATCCATTTTCTTACTTAGCTTAAAAATGATGATTCTCAGGTCCATCTACAAAATACTTAGTTGGATAATCTGTAGTTCTACTATTTTTACTGCGACGAGCCTAATAATCAACTTAAATTTTTTTTTATCAAAGGTTAAGCAACCTATTTTTAAAACTGTAGGTATGTCTCACATTTAAAAAGATATTTAAAAAAAAGAAGACATTTTCTGGTGTAAAAAAAAAACGCATGAAGGACGGATAAAGATGGAATTCTATTTATTACGATTTTAAGTTTCTTTTCACTTGTGTTAGAACAATAAAATTTAACATCTTGTGTATCTTAGTTCAAGAAATTTTTTTTGTCAGTATTTTTATTATGATATGATGCAATTTGACATGAGTCAGAAAACACAAAAGAAAATATTTTGAAACTTACCAAAACAATTTCCACCGCACCGACAATGTACATAGCCGCCGCCAACGTGGTACCGGTGTAGAAAAGCATCCCTACAGCTCCTCCGAATTCTGGCCCGAGGGATCTATATTAATAAAATAAGTGCATAAAAATGAAATATTCTAAAGGATCTACATTCAACGCAAAAAAGGGAAACATTTAAAATATTTAAATGTAAATTGCTCTAAGTTTTTAAAGATGAAGTTGAATAATGCGAAATACTCGCTTTCAGACCAACTTTTGGAATCCCTCTCCATTTACTTTTGGACGAAAGTAAAGAATTAAATTAAAAAAAATGTCACTGACGTCTTTTAAGCCAAATAAAATGTCACTGACATATTTTGAACCTAGTTTTTTGGTTGTATGAACGTAAAGATCGACTGTAAAGCAGCAAGTGGGGTAGACGCTTTTATTTCCTTATTTCAAGAACATGGTACTTTTTTGAGAATTAACTAAGGAAATTATTGAATTAGACGAATTAATATATGTACATATCTTAAAAAGCAGGCAGTTGAAGTTTATTACAAAACCATATTCTTAAATGCGTACTTGAACTGGAGTGTTGTGAAAAAACCCTGTTTTATAAATTTATATTTTGTCCAAGAGAAATTACTTTACAAATTTATAAGGATAAGATGGATAAGATCAAAGAATTTACTTCTTCAGTTTTTGTTTGGCCCGTTAAACCTCACTAAAAAAAAACTATGCGCAACTTGTGACAGTCAGTCATTTTAGTTTTTCTTTAAGCATTTTTAAAAATCTTTAATGCACTCTTCTTTAGAGGGCAACACTTTGAAAGACTCAAACTTAAGAGGCGGCAAAAAAATATAAAACAGCTCGGTTAGTGAATTTCTGTGTTTGAAAGAAGTCCGAAGAAAGGAGCCTTCAAGTACCCCTGTCAATTACATTCAATTTTAGCAACCGGAAGGAAGGACATGAAATGCAATTTCAAGCGAGGTAACTGACCTTCTGTAGGGTTGTGTATTTCTTTGTACAATTCGAATTCGGAAAGGCTTTTGGAGCAAGTGGGTAATTCCAGGCCTTTGTTTTCTCTAAAGCAAACCAAATAACTTAGCTCATAAATCCGCGTTCAATTTTGCACCGTTTTGCTGCTATTGCTAATGCTACCAACCGAGCCGTAAAGTACACAAATCGATTAACTCCACTTTGTATAGTCATAATTGTCACTTGGTATAGTCATAACTTTTCATGTTGATTATAACTTCTCTAAATTTGTTTCAATAACAATGTATGTACATTATTTCATTATATTTTTCAATTTTTCTTCAACTGTTTAATGGAATTAATACAGTCACCGCCACTTAAAAGGGAACAACCAAAACAAGAACAGAATCCAGCAAACTTGCACTTAACATTATTTTTTTTTATTTTTATGATATTAAATTTAAGCTATTCAAAAAATCTAAGTTATGACAATTAATCGTTGGGTATATGTACATTCAATTAGACAACGTATATTTAAACAACAATAAATAATGTGTAGGATTTTAATATTATATATTAAAATCTTATTTGTTACTAGATTTTAAAAATAGTTTTAGAAAGTACAGTGCCCGGAAAAGGATACGTAATTATTTGATTTAGAAGAAGCGGTCTTTTTCTTATGAAATATTATTCCCAATTTCCTTCAACACTATATTTAAACAACAATAAATAATGTGTAGGATTCTAATATTATATATTAAAATCTTATTTGTTACTAGATCTTAAAAATAGTTTTAGAAAGTACATTGCCCGGAAAAGGATACGTAATTATTTGATTTAGAAGAAGCGGTCTTTTTCTTATGAAATATTATTCCCAATTTCCTTCTTCTTCAATCCATTTTTGGTGGATGTATCCTTTTCTTTTTTGAGCAGCGTGGCTTGATAATTAGTGCGTCGGACTGTTAATCAAGCGTACTCGGCTCAAAGACAAGAAAAAAACCAACAAAACTATTTTATTTATTATTTATTAACAGGTAATTAAAATTTCAACCTAATATATAGACCGTGACTGCTAGGACCCTCAGCTCCCAACAAAACTAAATGAAGTTCCTATGCCTTAAATTATTCTGTTTAAAGCGAAATAATCGACTTACGAATACTTTTGCGGTGCATTGTATATTTATAGCCAGATATTTTAATTTTTTAATAAAACTATAGTAATAACTATAAAATCGTGTTCTGTATTTTTAAAGTAACAATAACTTTGAATATGCTAATGACTCCACATAAAGAAAAATATTATCGTAGTTCGAATGAAATTAATAGAATAAATTTAAGACGGCGACCTCAATTCAATTGATAAGAATACCATTTTCTAGAATTCAACTTTTTCTACAGCAGCAATTGCAGATGGATCTTAAAATTAGAGACACATTTTGCCGTCAAATCTTACCTTGATATCATAAAGTAACTCCCTCCCGCCGGCACCACGCCATTTGTTGCAATCGCAGACATAGAAATGGCCGTAAGCATCGTCTAAAAATTACGAATTACAAGAAGAAAAAACTTTATTAAACTTTATTAATTAAACAACGCATTCAAGTAGATCACTTCCAATCATGACCATTATCAAAACATGGGACAAACATCCCAACAATTTGGGACTACAAACCCGTCTAATTTATTTACATAACCTTAAAAATAGCCCCACACACTTACCACACAACAGCATGTTAACACGATTAGAAATCCACAGATAGCTCCAGCGGTACCGACAACCCAAGTTAAACGGATGAAGAGGATAACTCCGAAAATATTCTGAATGCAAGGTAGGAACACGCCGATCAAGGTTCCTACGAGAAAAAAAGGATAATCGAATATTTAATACCTTACCTTCCAATAAAAACAAAAACTTTATCGGTTCGATTTCTTTCCTTTCTCTTTTATTTTGCGTCAACTTTGGGCCTCCAAGTCAGAAAAAGTATTCGAAAGGGCGTTGGTGATTAATAATTCAAGGATAACTTTACAAAAATCAATTTGAATCTATTTTGTTTTTTAATTACTTCATTTTAAAGCGTAATCCACATCGGTATTGGGATGGAAAAGAAAGCAACGAAAATGAAAATATTTCATTTATGCAGATGATTTCGTGGACGGATTACTTCGGAAGTAATTCATTTGTTGACATTGCCCATCGATAATTTACGGTGTCCGGAAGATAAAAATGAATAAATAAATTTATGAATAATTGAAGCGACATGAAGCAGGGATATCTTCTTGGGCGGTAATGAACATGACATGACCGGAAGTGTTGTCGGGGGCAGATAGGAGCCATGTCTTGACGTTGTCCAACCCTTTCAAGGGGTTCAACGGAATGAGAAGGAGAAGTTCGATTGGGAAAATATGTGTGTTAAAAAAAAGAAACATGATTATACGACCTGCTCTTGCAAATGGTAAGTGTTTAAGTATGTCTTGACTTTGATTGAATTTTTTGGTGTAATTGGTGCACAAGACTCTGCCGGAAATATTTAAAATTGCAGACTTGTAAAGTCTAATTGAAAACTCAACTAACTAAAACTGAATTTTAACTACAGCTTTACATAGAAGGGAAGTGTTAAAGTTGGAACCAAAGCATGCGTGAGATATTCACTAATTGCCAACTTTTCATCCACTCAACACCTTGGTTCCCCCATAATTTAAACGTCCATGAAAAGCTAAGGAAACGAGAGCCTGCAATAAACAAATTTGTCACAAAAGGGACGCCATAACAATGGCGAAGGAGACAGGAGGCTGTAAGCCCATTTCAAACACATTCGTAGAGTGTTTGTAGACACTCAAAAATATTAAAAAAAAAGTAGGCCAAGAGCCCTATAAAATTGCGCGCTATATTCAGATTCTAAATCAAAAATCAATGGAAGCTGATAGGGCGGTTTTCTGTTGTAGAGTAGACAGCTGAGGAGACATAAAAGAAGACTTCTCCGGAAGTGGATTATGGCCATTTGCAGATCATAAAACTGAGCCCTTAATGACAGTGGGAAAGGAGCAATGGGACACATTTGGTAGACACATATTTGTCGCCACAGTGAACGTTGGCAAAGTAATTGCGCAAGGAGTTGTTTTTTGAAAATGATCGAAACGAGTGAAGTAATGACTGATTTTGCCACAGTTCGTAACGTTGCATGAACGATTGTCACTAGCTTACATGGTATAATGGGCAATGAATGCTGTATTTTGAGGACTACAAAATTTATGTTTCTCATATACAGTAAGCCCACCAAAATAATTTTTTTATAGGTAATATGTTTTGCAAACTTTTGGTGTTTTTACTTTTGACTACATTGGATGAAATATGTACAATCAAAACTACATTTTACTTTTGTCCAAAAATGACTTTATTAAGATGAAAACAACAAAAATTATGTTTTAGTTGTGGGTGTATGCTAAATTTTTTTCAGATAGTGTGTGTATTTGTTGTATAAACGTCAGACGTTGATGACAAAGACTGGTTTCAAATTTTAGGTTGAATTTTTTTTGTCTAACTGAAATAATAGTCTTAAAAGTTGCAAAGGATTTCTGCAAGTCTGCTTTCAAAAGTGGGTGGCCGTATTCATACCTTTTACAAATTAAATTTTTAATAACGTTAAATGTTCTTTATTCTGTCAGAGTGATCAACTTTTGCTTTTTAGATTTCGAGTTTTTATTAACTTTGCAAAAATCAGTCATTGCAATAATAGCAAATTTTTAATAATTTAATGCAAACGCCCAGCAGTATTCTCTCGTTTTTCAGTCGATATAAAAATAAAAGTTTTTTCAAGCGTTATTTTAAGCATTAACTTTTCCTCTAATCTACGACTAACTTCGGAAAAAGTTCAAGACTTATTAGACAATGAACCTAACTAAGTAATCGCTTCAGTCACACCAAAATATAAAGAATTTTAGCGTTGCTTTTGGAACAAATAAAAACTAAAATAATGCTCTCGTTTTGGATGATTTACTTTGTCCTCAATTGAATCTGACTTAAAATTCAACTATTTATACGTAAAGTAAAAGAGAGTGTTAACTACTGCATAAATAGGTGATCGTGTTAGCCATAAAAATAAGTTATCGAACTTCGTCAACAAGATTTTAAAGATTTTCACAACTTCAAGTGGCAAAAGTTTACGTTCCAAACTTGACTCTCATTTTCCGTCATAAAATTTCCCTTCAATTAATATCACACAGAAGATTTCCCCCCTGCCGTTGATAAGTCGGTCAAAAACATTAAAAACTCATCTCAAAACCATCTGAGATGTAAGCTGATTGATATTTAATCACCCTTAAACTGGTGAGAACGAGTTTTTTTCTCTTTACATCCATCCACCCACAAGATGCAGATACACGCCGTAATCATATCAACTGCCCGCATCTTTCATCACTAATTAGTGCATACGTCGTGTATTGAGAGGAGTGTACTTCACATAGCCCGGCTCATCAAAGTGCGCTATCGTCGACTTAATTACAAACTTGGCTCACCAATTAATTGCTAACGCAAGAAAAGCAAAGATATCGAAATATGTTTTTTTTTTTTTAATCAACTATGACGTAAAGAAAAAAAAATGTTTGTTGTTCACTTACCCATGCGTGCCACAGGTGGGGCCTGTTTCGCATCAGGATCTGTTGCTGCAGGTATGGTATTCTCATAGTTCGCGAGTGATGAAATGAACGTCGATACATGTGGCCTGGTCTCCAATTCATCGTCGTATAAGTACAAATTTGCATCTAATCTATCCTTGTTCTCCTCGACGTTCGGGGCGTCTCTCTCTTCTGTAATGAAAAGGAAAGTTTAACGTTAAGTTTTAAGATTATCGGGCGAGTTTTGGGCGTCTTTAAGGAAGGTGGCGCGTTTTTCCATTTCAAAATTTCTTGGGTAGATCGCGTAGATAAACGAAAAGCCCTTAGTAAGGTAAACCTGTAGCATAAAATGATTTACAGTGAAACTTCTCTATAGCGGATACTCTTAGGACCATCAAGTTTGTCCGTTATAAAGGGATGTCCGTTCACTACTCCCATTGAGTGTGTCTAACGGGCTATGCCTTTTGTTATTTGTCATAGAAACTATTTATTTGTATAAAAAATGTTTGTAAATCTCCAGAAATGCTGCAAATATTTCGTAGTATGTGCGTAAATCAAGGGAATATAATGTTTTTCTGTCTCCGGCATCTTCGCATTTGGTTCGTGTCCGTTATAAAAGCGAAAATTGCTCAGTAGCCGTTGATATTCCTGTCCGTGTCCGGTACAAAGGGTGTCAGTTGTGAAGGGGTCGAAATATACACAAAGCCCTATCTCCATGCCGGGGACTAGACAAATTGTTTGTTAACAGGGGTGTCCCTTAAAAAGGGAAGTTTCACTGTAATTATAAAAGATCTTGTATACAACTTGACCTTTGGTGCTTTGGTGGTTTGACTGCAGAAGACCACTCAATGATTGAGGATAAGTGAATAAGCATGGATATCGTTTTCTAACATTAAGCTAAGGTACTCCTAGCGAGGTTGAACCATTCCAATTCTCAACAGATCAAAGTCTTTCAATGTAGCAGAATTCATGCGGGATTGCTGTCAATTGTTTGGTTTGGAAGAAAGATTTTGCGAAAAAAAAAACAATATTAGAAGAATTGGATGAATATTTTTTGACGATGTGAAATATGAATGCAATAATGCGAATAATGCAATCCACTTACACTCACACATCGTCTTGCGCGGTTTCGCTTCGTGTAAGGTTAATATATAACTCTGCAAATTTCTTAAATCGGAAAGGATTGTTAATTTTTTATTTCTTGTTATTGTACTTTTTTTTTATTGGAAAAACTCGTAGGTTCGCCTTTAATTAGTTTCAAATAAAACTTAAATTTTTTTTTCCCTCTCTAAAGTCATATAACCAAATTGCGATGACTGTTCAGATGCAATCTTCTAATGCAATGTGAAACTTCTTTTCTAAAGTGAATGGGGCTGATGAAGCAGCTAGTTATAATCGGTGTTTAAAATGGCTATTTTACAATACGTCTATAGTCAATTTGAAGACTTATTTAAGATAAAAACACATCGCACTTCACTTTACTTTTTAATGATGTTTCATATTAATTTCGCATTAGTATATCATATGCTAAGCATATGATATACTAATGCGCGAATCGCATGCTCATTAAATTAATCGAAAAGAGCATTAATTTCCATCACTGATGGAACTAGGAAGACCTGTAAGTCTATATGGATTTCATTATGTAACACAAAATATTATTTAGCTGTTACAAGTCCGAAGCCGGTGCATTCGCTAGCCAACGCATCCCTAGAGCTTCTGTAAGTGTCCGATGAAAAAATTTACAAAAAATGTATAAAATGCATGCAGGTTTAACTCTTGCGCAATGGATCTTCTACATCATCGAATGTATTTAAACCATCTATGAAAACTGCAGAGGGTCGAAATCAACTTATCGGTGGCCCATATGCGGCACATTTGACAATTTCTTTAAAGAAATAGACAGGTCCTAAGCAGAAGAAAGATTGGTTCTGATTACATTTATTCTATGTAATATAACTTTGCTAGCCCAATTTAAAAGCGCCCTAAGTTCTAAGTACTGTTCTTGTTCGTGAGAGACATTTTGGAAAAAAAAACTCTAATAAAAAAATTTCAGTCCTTAGATTAAGAGAAAGAAAACATGGACGAAAAAATTCCGATACCCTAGGACTGCGTTGTCACTGAAATGGAAAATATGGAATTGTCCATAGTTTCTTTTATGTTTGATGGGTTTCCAATGCAAAAGTTTTCTTGGTAAAAACGCAAATCTATCACATGCTTGGGTGGTCCTGCCTCTGGAACATAAAAAAGAAAGATACCCAACAATTCTACTATAACGCCAGAGAATCGAGCGATGCGAAGTGCTAAGGCAACGTTCTTATTGTCTGGACAGTAATGGATTCCAGACCAGATGCATTCAAAAGGAGAAGGATAACAGGACATCCAACCACAAATAATTGGGATTTTACTCGCAGAAAACGAAGAACAGCGAGGGTGAACTTTCAAACTTTCGACCCAGTTTCCAAGTCGTTTGAAAAGGACAAAAAGGGCCTAAGAGGTGCATTGTGCTATGCTACAAAAGTACAAAAGCAGGAGTAGATCCCGCGTGGACCGAGGGTATGAAAAGATTTCTTCGCAGTTTTCCCAGAGTCAATGAACTGTGGTGATGCCATGAAAACAGCGGTCGTGTTTTAACAACATTTATGCCAAGAGCAGCAAACATGCGCCATTGCTGGGAGCAGTGGCGGTGTCATTGGTCTCCATTTTGCGAACAAAAATACTGAGGCTTCTAGCGATTCATTGAAATACTCCTATTTCCCTATTCCACATTTCAGATTATTGAGTTAAGACTCCAGGGGGTGCTGGAACATCATTTTTGACAAACAGATTTTTTTTCTGATGAAGTTTAAATTTAATTTATTTCAGACTTTTGCAAGTTCCATTTTCAAGAAACGTCCAAAAACGGAAGCGTTGAAGATAAATATTCTTTTTCTCCTTTTTTTGCACCTCTCATCAACGTCACGCCGCTACGAAATGCTTTTGCGATTTTCTGAAATCCATCGCTTTACGTGTTAACCCTACTCCATTTGAATATGCTAATTTTTACTTCATGAATATTTTCAGGTGAATTTTAAGTTACAACGTTTCGTTGGCTTAAATGTCAACAACTCTAGGTCTTTAAAATGCGAAGCAGCATGGAATTTCGTTCACGTTTGATGTAAAATTTAAAAATGTTTACTATTTCCAGTTGATTCGTTACAAAATAACGTGGATCTCCGTAAATTTATCGCTTCTAAAAACAAGCCACAGGCTTTAGAGGCGTTTCTATTTGATCCTATTTGCATTTATTTGGAAATGCGTGTAATTATGGTATACTGATGTTATTTATTTGAAATTTTACTTAAAAATAAGTTTGACACTTTTTTTTCCGAGCAAGATTTTCTTTTTGTGCAAATTTCCTGCAGCGAGAGGTTTCGTATTTCTATTTTAGCGTCAAAAACAATTAAACCCATTTTATTTGACTAACACTTTTTGTAATTACTTGACTACTTATGTACGTCTTTTGGTTTATTATCCTATAGTAAACCTTGGTAATCGTAACAGAAAAAAAACGATTTTTACGTAATAAAATGGAGTGGAATCTAAACGAATCTACAATTCTACGCAATCGACTTCAAAACAATTTGTTAACTGTTTTAATTGATAAATGAGACAAATAAATAAGAAACATATTTTTAAAGTGTGCGAAAAATTGTCAAACTTCAACTACTCCCTTTTCTTGTCTAATTCAATTTTTCTGTAACTATTCATGAATCGAAAAATATTTGCAATTTTCTGTTGAATATATTAACAGGTTAAATCACTTAAATTATCCGTAACACTGCTGTGAGCTATCCCAAACTAGCTCAGCGTAAAAAATGAATTCTGTCCAAAATATGTTTTAATCACGCTTCAAGGGATCAGTCTAGGTAAAGGAATAAACTATTTTTAGACGTATTTTGAAAGTAGTTTTTAGAGGTGTTGATGTCCAGGGAGCACTTCAATCATGGGGTGAAGATACCGATCGATATCTGGGCACGTGGGCTCTTGAACTTTCCAGGAAGGGCGTTTTACAGGAGGGACAATCAATTTTCGGTTGCTTTTTTGCTTAGATGATTTATGTGGTTTATCTCTAAACAGTACAGTAACAAGTAAAAGAAATGCACCGAAATAATATGATCTTAAATAAAAAGTCTGCAATTTGACATAGTAATCAACCTTAAATATTCATCAAATCAATTTTCTAACAGACCTTTCTTAAAGCTCATTGTGAGTGGGTGAATTGTGTTAAGTAAGTGGTCGGACAAATACTTTAATGTACTAGGAAATACTAGAAAATCATAGATAGTAGATGTTCAGTATGACAATATTTAAATTTTGTTCTAGCTTGCACAGAGATATATTTTAATAGAACCATACTGCTGAAAATATAGTTGTTTAGCAGTTAGAATATGCAGTACAGTAATTTAAAGGATATTTGGTGGAAAACTATGGGAAAAAAAATCTCAATTTTAATGTAATGGAATGTGCCTTATGACAATTTATAACATTGACCCAAAACACACCAGCCGGTTGTTGAAAAGCTTCTTTACAGAGGAAAATGATAATGTTTTTGAGTGGCCAGCACAATCTCAACGTCAACTCCACGGAATATTTATGGAAGTTTGTAGATCAAGAGATTAAGCGAAAGAAATCGAATTGTTCTGAGCTGTAGGAAGGAATAAGGTCAAAATGGGAGCAAATATTCCCCAACTTATTGGTGATCGTTGCTGACTCAACGTCAAATAGATTGCGTGTGTTTATTGCAAACAAAGGGTACACAAAAAAGTACCAAGTTCATTTATTCATTATATCCAAAATTACTTTGAAAAAAACTAATAAATCTGGTAATTTTGAAGGTTTATTGTGTTTTTGCATTTTTTTTTGTTCCCCCACAAACTCGCATTTGCTAACATTTTCGGTATAGTAATTATTTTGTAGTTAGAATTGATAGAAATCGTCTGCGCATAAGAAAAAAACAAATAATTTTTAAAGTTCGAAAGTATATCCATGTCACATGGCTGAGTTGTTATTTAAGTCATATAGCCTATAACACTAGAATGTGGCTACCTCAAAATACCCCAAAAATGGACTTACATATCGATACCCCAAGAATGGATATGTAAGTCCAATTAAAAATTTCGAGACATTTCGCAACAAAATACAAGGAAAACATGAAATTTGTAACAAAACTGACTTGAAAGTCGCTTTGATGAATGGGACCAATGGATGTATTGAATGAAGCATATGACATCTGGCTTCAAATTGTTGGACTTCATACCAAATAGCTCAATAAACATAATTAAAAAGAAAGGTGGACCAATTGGATGATTCATGAACTCAGAACTGAATTATTGTGAGTATAACCGTATTAGAGCTCCAGATTTTAAACATGTATTTATTTACACGTGTACACGTGACATGTGTTGTCGTTTGACACGGCACCTTAGACATGGGTTCACGTGTATCTCATTCAAACACGTGTGCACGTGTATTTAACTATGTTGCGAAAGTAGAGTATAACAGCCTATTCATGTCTTCTGCAATAGCTACAAACCTCGAAGTTTTAGAATAAGACTGGATATCTTTCGAAGAACTCATAAACGTAATTGAATCCATGCACATCTTTACAAACATTGTGAGCACTGAAGACTCATCGGCATCTATGCATAAGTTGTTAGAGAAGCATGATGTTAACTTCCGAAAATAGCTCCGATATAGTCGTGAATTAAAAGAATATTAATATAATATTTGCACAGGATTTACAACAATAGTTTCATCAAAATTTGTAATATTTTCTACTGTTTTACTAAATACACGTGTAAGTGTAAATACACATGTGAACATAAATACACGTGTTAATATAAATAGAAGTGCAAATATAAATAGATACACGTATTACAACACGGATAATTTGATTACGCGTTTTCTGCGTCTACACGATTACATGCGAAGTAGTAGGCTCTTAACCAAATACTTTTTGGAGGTTAAAGTGCAAAATTAATGAACATTTTTGTGGGTATGTCGTTTTATTCAGTTATTCGGCTTATGTTGTTTTATTCAGTATACATACGATTTTTGTAAAACTTTTATTTTTTGTGTATAAGCATTTTTTTCCTTCAAATAGTTTCTGAAATCGCTGTAATTATATTATTAAGTGTCTATAAATACAGTGTCATAGAAAAAAAAATGATTGAACTCCATGACAATTCTATTGATTTGGCTCTGAATTGGTGTAGTCTCGCACTTGATCAATCCGAAAAAAACATGGGCGAACTTTTACCCAGTTAACAAGAACCTTATAATAATAATTCATGTAAAAAGGTTTTTGATTTTTTCAGTAAATACATAAACTCATTGTTTTTTTTAATAGAATATTTGCACAGGATTTACAACAATGGTTTCATCAAAATTTGTAATATTTTCTACTGTTTTACTTTACACGTGTAAGTATAAATACACATGTAAACATAAATATACGTGTTAATATAAATACAAGTGTAAATATAAATAGATACACGTATTACAACACGGATAATTTGATTACGCGTGTTCTGCGTCTACACGATTACATGCGAAGTAGTAGGCTCTAAACCAAATACTTTTTGGAGGTTAAAGTGCAAAATTAATGAACATTTTTGTGGGTATGTCGTTTCATTCAGTTATTCGGCTTATGTTGTTTTATTCAGTATACATACGATTTTTGTAAAACTTTTATTTTTTGTCCATAAGCATTTTTTCCTTCAAATAGTTTCTGAAATCGCTGTAATTATATTATTAAGTGTCTATAAATACAGTGTCATAGAAAAAAAAATGATTGAACTCCATGACAATTCTATTGATTTGGTTCTGAATTGGTGTAGTCTCGCACTTGATCAATCCGAAAAAGACATGGGCGAACTTTTACCCAGTTAACAAGAACCTTATAATAATAATTCATGCAAAAAGGTTTTTGATTTTTTCAGTAAATACATAAACTCATTGTTTTTTTTAATTTTATTGAAAACAAAAGTTCAATGCACGTTTATGTACATTTTATGCAAGTTTCTTAACACATTTTTTTATTGAAAAATCCTTTCTTTTTAGAAATTACCTTCTTCCTTTTGGGTGGGCTCGCCGCTTTCCTTATTGCTCTCCTCCATTCCGTTAGCCGTGACTTCCTCCTTTGCTCCGGTACTCATTTTTCGAGTGGTTTTTTTCTCTTTTTGCTTTCGCTCGTCCGCTTAACCGTTATTATCCTCTTCCTCACGCTCTCTCACACACTTCTTTCTCTTTTGGTTACAATTTCTCGTGTGGCATAATATTTTGTTATTTGTGTTTGTTTTTTGATTTTTAATTTTAAAAATTATTTTTTGAACATATTTTTTTTGAGCATTTTTTTGTTTTGTTGTATTTTAATTTGGAAATAATTTTCCGTTCTAATATCACTTTTTATTTCATAATACTTTTGGTTTTATTTTTATTTTTTTTTTTTGTTAAAGAAAAAAATGTTTTTGATCGTCGTTGGCGAATTAAGAGGTACACAAAGCAGTGGCGGCAAACTGTCCTGTGAAGGCGACTAAAGTCGACCTCGATATCTTGTTTGTAAAACCTTGATCGTTTGGTTTTAATTCGTCTGAATGGAAATAACTTTAACTTAATGAATTGTTCATTTAAAAAGTTTTTTTTTTTGAGAGGGAAAGAGAAAATAACAAGGGAAAGAGCATTTTTTTTTTTAAGTGAACAACTTGTGTTTGGAAAAACAACCGCTAATGACTCTTGATCCCAATGGCTGGCTGAGGGTGAAATGTGGGTCAAAGAATTGTGGTGGAGATTTTAGGGAGGAACGAGCACCTTTATGTGTTTGCCAAGAGTGGATGCTGGAAGCAGAGTTTGTTTACAGAAATTAACGTGAATAACTTAACTCCAACGAATAGAAGAAGGTACCTATCATTGTTGTAGATGATGGAAAAAAAAAACGTAAGTTATAACTGAAATGGTTCGAGGGAAAAGATTTAGTCCGGTGATGTTCTTAAGTTTATTCTAAGAGTCGATTTCCGCCCATTTAATACCAGAAGTCCCTCAGTGAAATAAAAATATTCGGTACCGTTTATTTCGTTGATGAAGTGAAACAAAATATTTTCCCTGCGGCTGGGATTGGATGTGATCATGAAAAGGTTAATAGGCTAAGAGAAAGAAAACATTATTTTCTTCATTTATTTATAACTTTTAGTTACCCATTGTTCGATAACTATAATAGAATGAACTAAGAGTTATTTAAGCTTTTATTTTTTTTTCATCATTGAAATAGGTAAATATGACCAATTATCGTGTTTTTTGGGGACACACCCATTATTTTGCACATCACTATACATCATCGTTGAATGAAAATGACTAAATTAATATCCGAGTTTTGACTTGGCTGATAACAACTTCCATACATTGCTTAAAATTCTGTGGTTCTTTATTTGTGGCCTATTTTACAAACTTGGCTCAAAGAAAGACATTAGAAAGAAAACTGACAGCAGCAGTGATATTTCTCTGGCTCTTTCGTAGAAGCCCGTAAGTAGAATGTATTTAAAGCTAAATACGCACGACCTTAGGTTCACAGATTTTGCCACAGTGATGGCGTACCTATAAGATATTAATTATCTAAACTGAGAGACCGCAAAACTTACTCAACACTCACACTTGTAAGTCAAAGACAATATATTTAGAAATTTCTTTAAATATTGGTCCAATAACAAAGAAAATTAAGACAGAAAAAAAACTGGCATATTCTCATTTCCTGCCAATTAACTATGTTAGAAGGAAGCCTTAAAAATGAAGCGCCGGCAGGAGAGTAATTTTCCATGTTTTTGATGTCTACTGACGGCCTGGGTGAAAATCTGGGAAATTGCTTCTGAAATTTTTATACAGAAATGTTAAAAGTCAAGTGCGTTTGGTGATTGCTAAGGATTTTCAAAAATGTATGCAATTACAAAAAAGGAAACAATTGAATTTCATTTGGGGAATTGTCACAGTCCGATTGGAAAATTAGCGATGTGATGTAATTCAAAGAAATGTATGCTGCTAATTTTGTAGCAAATTTGTCACTCATTTGCTCATTTGTTAAAAAAGAGCCGGACAAAAGATTTTTAAATCGTAGATTTCTCATCAAACATAAATATAAATTCTTGTAGTTATTTATCGTCAAATTATACATTCAGTTGTAATAAATTTTATTTCTAAAATTCTGTTTTTTTAAATCTCTAAAATGGCATGTTAAGTTTGGTAAAATGCTGCCATAAAAATTCGTAAAGTAGGCTAGTAAATAAATACAGTAGGTCAAAGTAATAATCTCGGAAAAGTTGTATACTTAAAATTAAATTCAGATTTAAAGTTTATACAATTAGGTTATTAAAAAACAAAAATCATCAAAAATCATCAATATGAAAACCAACAGATAACTCAAAACTTAACAAAGGTTTATGTTCCAGATTTCGCTTAGAGCTACTGCATGTAAAGAAAGCAGATCTCGAGCAAATCGAAGCATGATGAATTAGATTGAAGAAAAGTTATCAAATAGGGCTGGTGTTCGTTGACCTTACTCGAATGACCTATGTGAACATTTATCCTGCATTTGTTTAGCGTAGTTTTAATTCTTGAATATGAAATTTTCACACATAACGACTTGTAAAAAATAAATTTCATAATTGTTTAATTTTGTATTTGAATTTGTAAAATATAACATCAAAATCGATTTTATTATGTTCCACTAAGCAGTCATACTTCAGAGACAGACAATTTAGAATAAAGGACAATAAAGAATAAGATTTGAATCACTAAAACACCGATACTGAAAGTTTGAACTTCTGAAGGACAAAAGAGGTTTACTTTAAAAATAAAAGAACTAAATTTTACTTTAGCAACTTTTTCTAAGTACTGCACCGACAGACTATACAATTTATCATCATTAATATTGAAGGAAAAAATGAGAAAGCGAAAAAAACGAAAATTTTCAAACAAAGAACACACAAAAAACTCCAACCACCGTCAAAAAACTCCTGAATATATTAATGAATATGTACACAGGACAAGACCCATCCAAAGTGTCACACAAAAAAAGAAAAGTTAACACTGATCTGTTGTACTGAAAAAACAGCCTCATTAAAAATGAAACATCACCAAAAAAAAGCACGCGACGCTTAAGAGATGACAAAAAAGGACACTCGTTACATTTGAAGAAGTGTAATCTGCAGATAAAAAATTTATATTACGCGGACAAAAAAAAAGCCGAAACTAATAGTTTCACGCGCGAAATAAAATGAAAAACTAATTCCTCACTCAAGATTCGTTCCAAGGAAAGTCTCGGCGCGACTAAAAACTCCCTCGTTCGGATCACAGTTCGTTGTTAGTTGGTCGCCCCTTGGCAGAGCTCAGCGCACCAAAAAAAAAAAAGTGAGGAACTTTCCCAGTACCTAATTTTGTATCTGCCTGGATGTTTTTTTTTTTTAAGGATACAGCTTCCCCACAAGCGCGGGGGGCAAGGCGAAACCCCATACCACACACACCACACAAGCTCACTTTTGAAAAGAAAGCGAACGAACGAATGAAAAAAAAGAAAATTGTTCACTTAACCTATAAATAAATAAATTTATTTCACAAAAAGACAAGAACGAGAATGAGAACGAGAAAAAATGCCTTCAAGTGCCTTCCCCATACCCAACCGATGTATGTTAATCTGCGAAGAATCCTTATTTGCAAGGAATAACTGAAAAATTGTTTTCCATTTGGGCACAATGTGAATCTGTACACACGACTGGGTGTTTTTCGCTCTGCCTTCTGTTCGTTTTCCTTTTTTTTTGCTTTATCATTAACCTTGTTTTCTAAAGTGTGTGTATAAATGTATCCATACCAGGTCAGCTGGATGATTTTTTTTTCGCTTTGGTGTGCAGATATCCTGGACCAGAATCTTACGGGAGAGGAGTTGTGGGGCCGTGGGTGGGAAAGTTTCCTGGGAGAACAAAAATAAAGTTGATAGGATGTATTTTTTGAATTTTTTCTTAATTTTTCTAATTTTTTTTGTTGTTGTTGAGTAGGACTCTGAAGCAGATGCTTGAAATCGATTTTTTCCTACAAACCAAAGAAATGTGAGTGTTTTTTTTTTATTCAAAGTACAATGCAAATTTATTAAATGCAATTTACATAAAAAAAACAGACGATTGACCTAAAAAAGGACCACAACTCAAACTCAGGGTACATATACAAAATCCTGGAAGTTCGTTCTCCTGGCACACTTCAGATATGATTTTTTTTTTGGCTTTCTCAGCAGATCCTAAATTGAGATGTTATAAAACAAAACGAGAGAAAATAAAATTAAATCACATGATGAGCATCCACGACAAACAAAAATAACAAAAAAAAAGAAGCCAAAGGATTTCGAGAACATCCTTTAATATCATCACCATTGGGAAAGGTCGATTTCGTAAGGGAAATTATACGTTTTTTTGATTCACAGTTTTCGAGCTCAAGGAAAAGGAAAAATTGCTACGTTGCTACGGCACATGAACGTGTCCAGTTTTTTTTGTAAAATTCAACAAAATAAACTTCATCACAATGAAAACTTAGAGAAAAATAATTTTTTGGAATTTTTTTAAATAAAATATCTCACAAAATATTTTAAGGTATTTACAAACAGGAAAAAGTACGACTATTTCTACCTTGCACAAAAAAACCACTAGCTCAACTAAAGAGTCGCAGGATGGAGCCCTCCAGTGAACTACATTTTTCTCTTTAACCCATATACAGGGTGGAGCTTGCGTAGAAGGCTGGGGGCCGCTCTCTTCTGTGCAAAAAAAAAATATTTTGGAATTGTTTTTTTTTTTTTTCATGTCCTTAAGCATCCCCCAGTTTGCGGAGAGAGAAAACGAGAGAGGCTAAGTGATTTGCCACTCCCTGTTGCAAAGCACTCACGACACGAGGCAAGGGAAGAAAAGCTTTTCTGCAATAAATCGTCCTGAAAACTGAGCCGCTAGTTTACACACATTTCGCCGTTGTCGCTGCCGCGTTGAGCGAAAGTTCAGCTGGAGATTACAATCGTTATGGATGTTGATTGTTGGAGATGCTCTAATTTCAGAGCAGATCTAAATTTAAGACACTATCCGAAAACAGAAACAACAAGAAATTAGCTTTTTTTTTGTTTTGCTTTAATACTCTCTCTCGCTGTCGTTGTCGTGGTCGTGCCCCAAGTTGGCTGGGAAAATATCTCAAAATATTTGAAGATTCGTCCTCGTGGATTGGAAAGTGTGTCAGTAATACGATGAGGTTCACTTATTTTTTTTTTTCTCTCAGTTGTGTATCCTGTAAGGAGAGCCGACTCGTGAGAGAGAGAGAGCAATGCGTATCTTACGCGAGCCTGGGAGACTGGGAATTCGAGAAAGCCTCTTAGCTGGAGCTGGTGAGGCTGCTGCTGCTGGATCTGGGGGTGGTCCTGGGGGTGGTGGGTGATTTTTGCACAACGTGTACACATCCAGGCGTATAGGTCATAGATTGAGTTTGTGATTTTATCGTCTTTGCCGTCATCCAACCGTGAGGGGATGAAATTTTGAGACTCGAGTGGCTGGGTTATTTTTGGGATGATTTTTTTTTTTCTGTTTTTCCTTTTATTTTTTGTGGAGTTTTCCTTT
This sequence comes from Syritta pipiens, assembly GCA_905187475.1. NCBI lineage: Eukaryota > Metazoa > Arthropoda > Insecta > Diptera > Syrphidae > Syritta > Syritta pipiens. The sequence continues at coordinate 72,738,454 of LR994571.1, forward strand.
TTCGGTCTGTGTTCGTAATTTTGTAGTTAATTTTTCTTCGAGCTGGTGGATATGTGTGTGCTCGGCAGTGATGGATTTGCAGGATTTTTGATTTGCAGCGATGTAATCCCCAGGAGCCGCTGCCAAGGAGGCCACACTCATTTATCGGTCGTTTGCTGTGTGCATCGTGCCATTATTATTCTGCTGACCTTTGGTATGGCAAATTTGTTGACCGGAAACTGGGAGAGAATCTTGTGCGACGGAGGGTGTTTTTTTTCGGTTGATAGGAGCGGAGCGGTTGCTACCACAGGAGCATCGTGTTCGGGTAGGATGTGGGCAGATTACGAAATTTTTATGATGAAGTTTTTTCAGGTTTATAATACTTGAAATTATGGGATCCAGGTAGAGAATGTCACGTGCATATTTTTCAATTTGCAGTTTTTTTTTCTTGGTTACAGGTCGCGCAATTTATAAAATCTTGTATTTTATAAATTGCGCGATAAGCCGAACTGAAAGGTCTGCCTGTTTTTAAATTGTAAATTTATCACAATTCAAACCAAGCAAGTTTCGAAAATAAGTTATTTCTTGCATTCTTACGTTTTGTAGATGATCCACGTCAATTATTCCGTGCCTTTTTATTTTAGGTTGATGCTAGGCGTCTATGAGTTCCATAAAACAAGGTACATACAAAAACAAGTTGGTACATAAAACAAGGTTAATTTTTAAGTAAACAACACCTATTTGGCTTTTGAATTACAGCGCCGTGCACGTAATCAGAAATACCTCAAATGATGTTTTCGTTTTTATTATAACTCATATGTCTTCCACCTTAGAAAGGTAATTTTTGGTATTTCTTGTATCAAAAATATGTGTAAAAATATTACAAGATCCCGTCGAGTATAATGTGTGGTGGCAGGCGTGGGAGGCCGCCCGGACAGAGATTCTTTTTGTTTTTTGGCTGATATTTGAAACGAAACCTCTGACCTTTGTCGTTGCCGTACAACATTTTTTTATGCTACCCATTAAAATTTGTTCACACTTCTTCTACAACGAAAATGGTTTTTGTTAGTAGCCTCACGTTTTGTCGAAAAAAAGCAGACAGACGTACGTAGAGAAATGATAAAAATGTTAATAATATGGATTTAGAGTGATATCAATATTAATTTCTATTGAAGGTTTTTCTGTAGCTTTTCCTTCAAATGTTTCACAAAGATCAATAGCGATATATTTTGTAATGCTTTTTCAGTAGTAAGATAGGTCATACCACATCTCTGTAAATTGTGCAATGTAGTTCTAAGGAAAATGTTACACTTTAGCTACAATAAAGAAACTCGTGCAAGAACTACCGAGGTATATCCCTGCTCAATGTCGCCTACAAGATCCTGCCCAGTGTACTGTGTAAACATCTAAAGCCGTTTTGTACCGCTCTAATCGGCACGTACCAGTGCGGCTTCCGGCCCGGCAAATCGACGGTAGACCAAATCTTCGCCCTAAGGCAAATCATGGAGAAGACCAGCGAGTATCAGCTCGATACGTACCACCTTTTCATCGACTTCAAACCCGCATATGACAGCTCTCATCGCAGGGAGTTGTTTAGTGCGATGGCTGAATTCGGAATCCCGGCAAAACTGATCCGGTTGTGTCGAACCACGCTCAACAACACTCGATGCCGGCTCAGGAACCTCCGAGCCCTTTGAAACATGCACCAGATTTCGGCAAGGAGACGCGCTGTCATGCGACTTCTTCAATCTCGTGCTGGAGCAAATAGTGCAGCGGGCTAACGTCAACACGGAAGGCACTATCTTCCACAAGTCGGTGGATATTGATATCATCGCTCGTTCCCAGTGGGGCACTGTGGAAGCTTTCATCGCGAATGAGGAGCAGGTTTAACGAGCTGGTCTCAAGATAAATGAGCATAAAACAAAATATATGCTGTTGACGACGAAAGAATCCATCGCTCACCGACAGAATGTGACAGTCGACAGCTACAACTTCGAAGTAGTTTGTATACCTCGGGGCGAACGTAAACTCCACAAATGATATCGTAGTGGAGATCCGTCGTAGAATCACTCTTGGCAACCGCTGCTACTTCGGTTTGTCGAATCAACTAGGGTCACAACTCGTGACTCGAAGAACTGAGGTCATGCTCTACAAGACAAGTGTCTTGGCAGGATAAGTATTCTGCCACTCCTACTGTATGGAGCCGAAAGTTGGACGATAAGCAGGACTGCAGAACTGAGACTGGGCTCATTCGAAAGAAAAACTTTACGGTGGGTATTCGGTCCAGCTTGCGAGGAGGGCGAATGGAGGAGAAGACATAACCGCGAACTTTACGAGCTGATACAAAGATAAATAAGTAAGTAAAGATTTGGAATCAAATCAAGCGTACTCTTTTTTTATGGGCAAATTTAAGTTTTCTTTATTGCAAAAACTCCTGTAATTTTTCATTTCTGTATTCCAGAAATTAAGTATTATTAACGTGTTTTAATTACACGTATGCACGTGACACGTGCTGTCGTATTACACGGCACATTACCCACGGGTACACGTGTATTTTATTTAAACACGTATACACGTGTATTTAACTATACTGTGTTAGCATAGTTCAACAGCCTATTCACGTTTTCTGCAATGGCTACAAAGCTAGAAATTTCAGAACAGGATAGGATACTTTCGAAGAACTCGTAATCGTACTTGAACCCATATACGTCCTTACAAAAATTGTGAGCGGTGAAGATTCATCGGCATCCATGCATAAGTTGTAAGGGCATATGTTAACTTCCGAAAATGACTCCGATATGGTCGCGAATTTAAAGGATATTAAAAGAATATTTACACAGGATTTGCAACAACGGTTTCACCAAATTTGTAATATTTTGTACTGTCTACACTTATTTTACTAAATACACGTGAAAATATAAGTACACTTGTTTTTATGTGGATAATTTAGTTTCACGTGTACCCGTGAAGGGCTCTAATATTAATTTTGTTTACGAAGACTTTTTTTGGCTATGTGTATAAAGAGTGGAGATAAATTTCCATCCCTCTTTGTCCACTAAATACTGTCGAATCCCTCTAAGTCAAATTTCCACGGGACATCAAAATTAGTTCGAGTTAGAGGAAGTTCGACTTATGGGAGTCAACAGTAGTTTATATTGTAGATGTTTATGTTTCCTGGTGGGAATCAGAGAGTTCAACGTCGCTTGCCTTTAAATCTTAGGTCTTATCATGCAGCCCAATTGAATATGTTAGTATGTCCTACACATCTACTGTGGTTTCGCTCGTACGACAAGTATGTAAAAATGAAGGTATTGTCTTTTAATGTAAAGTAATTCTTTTTTCAAAAAGCATGGTTCAATGTTTACCGTTACAAAAATTCTAATACTTAAATCACATGTTATCAATTTGATTTTCAAAACCACATTTGGGTTAATATTTCGAAGTTGTTTTTTTTTTTTTACAAAGGGTAATAAGTGGATAGCTTTTGAGAATCAATCAAAGGAATCAAAAGAAAAAGATGTGTAACATATTCTGTTAAAACAATATTGTTGTTTGCATTTTTTTGGTTTTAAGTTATTTTTGTATAAACATGACCCACAAGCGTTATTTTTTTAATTCCTTTAACATTAAAACAAATGTTTAATATAATTGTTAACCTAATAAAGGTATGATCGTTTTTGTGTTATTTAGAGTAAGGCGTCAACTTTTCGATGACCATAATTTTAGCACCCAAATCATTCACAAACAGCGCAATTTATGTTTTAACTTCCTATTTTTAAGCGTTTATTTATTTTTTTGTATATGATTTTTTTCAGAGACAATATATTTTTGCTCGCTATGCACAAGAACGTCAGCATTTAGTTACTATGAGACGTCGAAGTTTGTGAAAAGAAAAGCCAATTATGTGATGAAAAATATAGAAACTTTAAACTGAATGGAAAAAAAAACCAAAAGAAACCACAGAAATATTGTTAAACGAAAAAACTTTTTAAATTAAGAAAAAGAAATATTGGTAAACGAAAAAACTACTTAAATTTATAAATGGGCGCGTCAGGAGGGGTTTGTTCTTAAGATTTCTTACAAAATTATCTATCATATCTGAAAGTTTGTCTACATTGGATGAGTGGTTTGGAAGTTATTGAATTTTGATGTTCCATACAAAGTAAGCCAATGTGTCATGGAGTGAAAAAAAAGACAGTCAATTTGTTTCCGCTATACTCCAATTAGATTCAATCAACAACTTCGATTGGTTTCAAACTTTCAGAACCCTGGGAAACGAAAATATCGTTCATAACTTTGCAAGGTTGCTTGGGGCCTGCGTAGCCAAGTTACAATTTGTGTTCTAAAAAGTGTCACAATTAATTTTCACAACACTGTACCCTGTAAAATATTTAAAAAAAGGCTCCAAAAGTCTCCATTCGCTATGGCTATTAAAAACAATCTATCATTTCAATTTCATGTTTTAATATGGAACAACACTAATCGCATCCCCAAACTCTGAAGTTATCAATGCAAATGCAAATCCGACATGCATTCGTGTCTAGAAATAATTTAATAAATTTTATTTGTACAACTTAAACACTGCTTTAACATTTCAGAGAATACAAATTCTCAACTGCGAAATACCCGCGGATAAACTATCTCTGTGACTTTTTTACGCCGACACTTCAGGGATTCAAAGTGACAGAAAGTCGGTTTTAACTTTATCCAATTTTCGCTTTTTTAAACAACATAAAATAAAAACGCGAGTATGAAATGAATAAATTACCTTGAATGTATGATAAAAGTCCTCCGGTGACCGTTTCCTCTTCCGCTTCATTTTGATGCGATTTTAAATCTGGTTCAGTTTTAGTAACTTTAAATCTATCGGGCATACTGTGTCCTTGTTAAGTTGACTTTTTTTTTCTTCTTTTATTAATGATGATGATGATGATGTGGTGCAGTCTGAAAGAAGAGAGATAAGAGAGTAAGAAAGGGTTGGGTAAACACAAAGCCGTAGGGTTCTGGCAAAAGGGGCGAAATGAGGATTCGTACTTTCAACCAGCAGCCGGTTGCGGATGAGTAATTGCAATAAGTTTGTCTTTTAGACCGAGAAATTTTTGACTTTTTGGTTGAGGCTTACAACGCTTACAATATTGACTTTGTTGGTAAAAGTCACCATAGGCACAGTCACGTTTTATCTCGTATATAACTTTGTTTATTGTTTTCGAAATATTAAAAGATTTCGTTTCGGTTGTGATTTTAATGACTTATGCCCAGGGCTAATTCCCGTGAATGATGAGTGTTTCAAGTGCAACTAGAACATCGTCGAGTTGTAACATTTGTTCGGTGGCGTCAAGGCTTCTGTTTTTATTGCAGGGGGTGTACAAGTAGGGGAAAAATATTCGCATGGCCAAAAATGCAAATGTAATGACAGAAATGTTTATGTAATCAATTTCTAATATGCACGTGAAGTTTTCTCGAACAATGATCAATAGTTTTTATACTCAAAATTTATTTGAAAACCTGCAGAGTTTGGATCAAACTGTTTCGAATGTCCGAAAACAATACGCTGAATTTGATTGATTACTAGACTGAAAATCAACCGTTGCAGATGTCTCCAAGGAATCTTTAATTTTAATTCGTCGCTCGGCCGTTACTTTTTGAATTAGAAGCAGTCTATTTTTTAAAATCTTTTGAAATATGCGACATACAGTTTTGAAAGTAAGCAACCCAAGTTGTTGCATGTAATAAGCACTTCTGGTAAAAAAAAATATATTGACGAACCTAATCGTCGCAGTAAAAAATAAAAAAAACTACAGACCCAAGGGGCAAATGAACGTTAGGTAAAGACGCTTTGGAATGGAATATTCTACTCTGTTCCCTGTATTCAACAGACCCTTTTCTTTGATTCAGGACCATAGAAAAAGAGAAAGGGGGATCGACGCATAATCTCAAAACATGATAAATTTTTTTTGAACAGGATTCTGGAATTGTTTGAAGGTTAAGAAAATTTGTGTTCACTCAATAATTTTTGAAATAAAAAGGCTTACAAAGTACATCAAATGTTTCATAAAAAGATCTCTAAAAGTATTTTACAATTAGAGTATTGAAGTCTTTCAAGACTGTATTGTAATATTAGGCGCAGTGCGTTTATTAAATATCAAACTTTGGAAACGCTTCTTTTTTAATTTCATTCTGTTTAAACTCTCTTTTTCACCTTGTTATTTTTTTTATAAAGTCCGCTTGTTACGAAGTTTAAAATATGCAGAACCTGAGTTAGAATTGTCAAAAGTAACGCTAATCCCAAGGTGTTTTGCTCACAGAGTTCAGAAAATAGAGGAGTTTTTGGTAAAAACTTAAAACAGAAAATTTTAAAATACGCATCGACCACAAAAAGTCACTTTGAAACTATATTTCAAAATTTTGAAAAAAAAAAAGAAATGATTTAAGCTTTTTTTAAATTTTCTTCTATCAAAATTTTGCGTTTGCAAACGAGTTTTTCAAAGTTTTTCAAAGACAGTGAGTTCGACGAAGAGCGTCTCAAGACACTTTTGGAGGAGGAAGGTCACCATATAAGTTGTGAATAGAAAAATTAATGACGATTCTTAATCATCTTCATTCATGAATACAAGAACCGACCATGTGATCTCCTCAGAAGTAAAATAAAAAGCATGAGTTTGATATGAAAATTCAGTGGTCAAAACTAAAAATGGCTGAAAACCATACTGCTTTAACTTTATTTGGCATTAGCAGCATTTTGCTACATTGTACTAATATAAACAATACGCAAAAATTGTTGCTTTAAAAAATTCCAGCAAGGTTAAATGAGATTGGATCACGACTGTGTGGTGTAAGGCGCGTCTAAGGTGGCGTACACAGGTAGAGAAGGACCTGAACCAACTCGGTGTGCGCCACTGGAAGCAGCTGGCACGGGATCGTGCTGGATGGAGGAGGTTGCTAAAGGAGGCCCAGTTCCACCCCGAACTGTAGCGCCTGACAAAGAAGTGTAAGGCGATTAAGTCCCTTCAACTATTTTTTGATTTTTTTTAACAATAAACAAGTTATTTTTCGAACATTGAAAATTGAAATAACAAAGTGCAGAAAGAGCGTGCATGAGTTGTATAAACAGGTGGAATATTTATCTGAATTTATAAATTCGGAAATTGCGATTTTTGTTATACCTGGTCGAATATTTTTACCTTCGCCGTTTTGTCTCCATCTTAAGTATGCTTTCATTTCATATGCAACTTATACTTTAATTTAATGCCTTAGGACACTACGCGCTCTGCTCTTAGACTACATTAAGTTTTGCAAAAAAAAAAAAAAAAAACGCTAGAAGCTTACGCTCTAACCTAACATAATTGCAACTACGATGTATATCAATTTCACCTTAAGTACGTCCCTTAAATTGTTCTTTTTATAAATTAAAATTTCTTTTAAAATTACATTTTTCTCATTTCAATCCCAGATTCGAAATGTAATTAAGATATACCATTTACTCAGTCACATAAGCTTATGTTTTTCTTTTACAAGATATCCAACGAAAAATTATGTCAAAAGGCTTTTTTAGATTTCCTCACACGTTTTATAACGTACGATCTGTACAGATTGTCGAATGGGTGTCTGGTGCATCTGCAAAAAACCATTCGGTCTTTGAATGAATGAAATTGGAAGCAACTTACGACTGATTCCTGCAGCCTGTCCTAGTTACTAGACGTACATTCACTGACCATGTTACGTTTTATGTAAACTGCCACCGCTGATTTCGCATTTTTCCTTCAATTTTTTTCAACTACTTTTCACAGGACATTTGATTGCTCATTCATGCTTGAATCCATGCAACGCTTGGCGAGTGCGTTTGACTTCACAATCTCATTTCATCCCTAATGAAAATAGATAATCGCCACCCTAAACACATCAAAGCAAATCTCCTCCTCCTCCACATCATTTACATTCACACAAAAGCAGACACCTGATAAAAGCCCACACAAAACAAAACCACTCAGTGCGAGTATCTGCCTCACAACCGATTAATAAGCGATATCCGAACCTCAACGAAACTCTCTGCCACCGATACGATCGGAATCTTTTTGTTTTTTTTTTATTTCTGGGTCAAGTGTGTACGGCGGCATTGCAGCCGTAGATAATGTCATCGAAATTAAAATCGGACAAATTGTTTTCATTCATTTTAATTCTATTTTTACTCCGTTTTTCTTGCGCCGGGCTTTGAGTGATTATTTTTGGAAATATTTGTGGACAAAAAGAAGAAAAAAAAAATGAAAACATGAACGTTGCTATTCTTAGCGTTATTGTTGTGTGGGGCTTCAATTGAAGTGCGATTTTGGGCGTCTTTGAAGAGTGGCAGCTGGAGGGAGAGATGATTAAATAAATTGAAAGGCATTTTTAAGAGGGGCTTGTATCGTGGTGGATGAATTGGAAGCTTTTTATTGGGTACGATGAGTTTGTCAAGAATCCAAAAAAATTGTGATCTGGGATTGGAATGCCTCCAATTCGTGTGGGTGTGGGATGTGCGTGAAGGGGGGGATGCAAAATGATTTGGACTTAATGTGAAGACGGATTTCATCAATTAACTCGCATACCGGTCCTTTTGATATAGAAAGAATTGAAGATGCTTTCCCAAACACTTCTTGCCTCTTCTAGTGTTTGGACGACGTTAAAAAAAGAACAATGTTATTTCTGGTTAGAAAAGATACGTTGCCAGTGATTGATCGGAGACATTGGATTCATGCAGAAAAAAAAATGAATCAAAATAGACTGGGGTAGTACTTCTCGTCGTAATTAAGCGAATTCAATATCCAGTTTAGAAGCTATTTTGATCTTAACATGTGGGCGGAAAGCGATAAACAGTAGGGCAGATCCAAAAAGAAATCAAATAACCTTTAAAGGTAGGAACTAGACACTTTGCATTGTTACTCTTAAGACCAATATGAACACATTTAAGAAACACGTCCACTTAAATGACAAAATTGGTTCAGTTCTTAACTTTTATAGTTTTCGTTTCAAAGAGAAAAAACCAAACCCTTTTAGAATCTCTTCATCATCTGACTGTATAGGGTTGTCAAATATCTGCCTTTCGCTTTTTTGCTCTTCATTCAATGCGTCATAAAAAGTGATCGGATTTAGTTCAAATATGCGCCGTTTTGTTCGATAATCTGTTTCCAGATTCGTAATACCCCCTCCTTATTTACGAAGAACTCGGACAGCCACTTTTCACAAAGGTCTCTTTTGAGTTCAACTTCACACCACCAAGGGCGTTCGCCATGGATAGGAACAGTTGGCACTATGTCCGGGCTATATGGTGGATGCGATAAAACCTCCCATCCGAGCTCCAACGAAGTGTGTGGTCTGGCGTTGTCCTGGTGGAACACTACACCCTTCCTGTTGGCCAATTCCGGACGCTTCTGGTCGATCGCTTGCTTCAAGTGGTCCTGTTGTTTGCAGTAGATGGTAGAATTAAGCGTCTGGCCATATGGGAGCAGCTCATAGTGGATGATTCTCTTCCAATCCCACCAAACACACAGCAAAACCTTCCTGGCCGTCAATCCCGGCCTGGCCACTGTTTGGGACAATTCACCGGCCTTCGACCACGACCGTTTTCGCTTGATATTGTCGTATGTGATCCATTTTTCGTCGCTTCAAAAATGAGTCGAGTCGAGTTTTTCATTCCAGGGGAGCACCATGAACAAAAGTATTGATCCCCACAATCGCATAGTGAGCGAGAACTTCGGTAAAGAACTCAACGGCTTGATGCATTTGCAAAAAAAAATCCAATCGTAGAGTACGCGTCGTTCTTTAATTTAAACGCATTGAAAACATGTTTTGTTATGTTTCAGCGCACTTGAATTTGTGCACAAATCGGATAATTTCAGCCTTTTTTGATCTGATCTGCTAATCGATCTTTTCATTGCCTTGATCGTCAAATTATGAAAAATTTCCACAGTCGCCCTTAAACTTTTTTTACGCTCACCGCAATCTCGAAATTGTCAACCATTCCAATGATAACCCATAATTATCACCTGGCGTGTAGCTCAAATTATTTATGCGATACATTTAAGGTGTAAAGATACAGAGGAGCTCCTAAAACGTATCATCGCCTACGACAATCGTCGTGTTGTGTATGTGTGAACAAGTTCTGGGTCACGTTTCTTGTCAAAAGGTGTTAATATCTCAAAATTATTTTTTTATTTAATTTGTCTGTGTTCTTTGTGTCTGCAGTGCCGTATTAGACTGCGTGCAATTTGTCTGCGTTTTGACAGTTTGACGGGAGGTGTCAAAGACCGCCCCCCTTACTGACTCATTTCGCTTTTTTTTTTTTTAATATTTTCGTAAATATTTTAACAATGATTGGGAGTTTTTCGCAGTATATTGATAAACAAGTCAATTGATTTGTCGCGTAATCTGCGAGTTCGTTGTCAGGTAGGTAGATGGAGGAGGGGCAGGAATGAGACTTGACAGTGAATTGGTTGTTGGAAGTGGAGGTGTAAATGGATGCTGAACAAAAAGGAGACAGTTTAAGGCACAACAAAGACTCTTGTCGGCATTAGGTGTCGTTACAGCTCGGAGATTTCGTAGTTGTCCGTTCAGCGTCAGAATCTATGGACGAATTTTGATTTTAAATGAATTGTTAAAAGCAGAGTTACAGATCGTTTATATACGAAATATAAGGAATGGTTAATGTTAGAAGAGGAACAGATTGCTTTTGGTATTAGTTCGATTTATTGCTTTTTAGATAAATATCTGAGATCAAAAAAATAAGAAGTTAGCCAATTAATCCGGTCATTTAGTATAATTCCAAGCTTTACTACTTTCAAAACGAAAATGTTCTCGTTGTGTGGTTTTTAGCTCTCCAAAATTGATGAAATTTAAAATTATGTGTTCAACTTTTGAGGTCATTTTGTTTAGTATAATTTCTGATCAGTTTGCTCGCATACCTTTACAGTAAAAAAAAGTTAGCATCAGTTATTTTTATTCAGTTTACATTTTTATTTCAAGGTCTGTAAGATACTTTTATACATTCATAGCAACCGATGAAATAGTTAAGCTTTCTAAGCATGAAAGAGACTTTTTAAAAATTGATAGCACCCGATCAAATAGTTAAACTTTCTAAGCACGGGTCCATCAACGTCCATGGGTACTTAGTGTCTACCAGTAAGCAGATCGCGTAAATGATGAGATTCTAAGTTGTGCTTTCTTGAAAATGAGGAAAAATCTTTCAAACTGGATTACCTCAGCAGCCCAGAAGCACACCTCTTTGTCATGACCTTCGAAGTCTCCACGTCAACTTCTCACATTGAAGATAAGTCTTAAAAAATTTGAAGATAGTAAACGACCATGTTCTCAGTCCTTTTTTTTAACCCATGATTCATCAGAGTCCAATCCCCATCAACAGTGAACGTCTTACATAGCTTCTCCTCTTTAATAACCACGGACTAACTAGCGGCCAACTAATTGAGTCTTATCTTAAATTTCATTTGACAGTCACAAGCAATGAATTGCATCACTTTTATGGATTTATCGTTCCTGTGGCATCGATGCGCGGTCATCTGTCAATGCAAGCGGATCACGGGCAGTCGAGCTGTTTGTCTCCACATGACTTGGCGTCGTTGGCGCGTCCCATGATCGTTATAAAATTAAGAGCAGCCTGCGTCAAATTTGTGAAGAGCTAACTTAAAGTTTGTTATTAATCTTGTCCAGGCGTTAATCCACAACAATTGAGGGCTGGAAAATAACGTTGGCGCTTGTTTGACACCGATTGGCAGCTTTACAATCGATTTGTATGAAATCAAATATAAGAATTTATTTTATTGTTTCCTTTCTTGAACATTTTTTTTAAAATGCCGTCCACATTTGGGTGGAAATTATTGCTTGCTGGTCAGTGTTTGCGCTTACTAACTTAGTGCCACTTGAACGAAGCAATAAATATGAAAAAATTGTAATAAAAGTCCTGGCACTGTCTGCAGCTGATGCATGCACTTGAATGTGCTTTAAGCGGAAATGCAAATTAGAAAGGTGCTTGTATAATGTGAAAAACTATGACTATGGATTTAGCTCTTTCAGGGTTTTGTTCTAAACGAATAAACGAAGTCCTTATAGAAACACTTCGGTGTCTGTCTGTTTGTCTGTCAGCTTAACATATTTGTTTTCATTTCATTGAACGGTGGAACTAAACTTGTGTTGCCAGTTTCGCTTTAGAATGTTTACGTTCTTTTTCGCTTTTTGAAACAGAAATTTTCAATTACCCTTAAGATCGCCGAATAATGGAACTCACATCTAGAGAATTCGTTCTTGAACATGAACAGTTAATAGGAACATGAAAATTGCTACAGTTGTGAGAATTGCAAATTAATATTGTCCGAGGGACTTCCGTGCAGCACATTTGAATTGCGAAAGGTGGGCCAAACGAAAGCGAAATGACTTAAATCTCAAGACATCCACTTACAATTGGTGTGCTTTGCTGTCTTGCTGCAAGCATATTCATTTCTGGGTAAACACTCAGATGACTATGCGCCTCTTCCACACATTAATTATACTCTGCCAAAGAATTTTCTTTTCCAGTACATAAAGGCTACAAATGACAGGAAAGAATTTTTAATTAGCCATTCACAAGATACAGTGGAAGGCAAAACTGTCTTAAATGTTTTGCACTTTTTTGATTATGATCATGATTTTGTCGACTCGGCTTACTTTACGTCGAATACCGAATTTTAAGCTCTTCGCAAGCATAAATTAAAGGAAACGTTTGGGTCTGCTTTTTACTTGGGAGCATATCAGTCCAAGTTGGTGATAATTAGGGCAATCGGAAATATGCAAAAGCATTGTTTGTCATTTGTCAAGATGTGTGTAATATTTGTAAAAAACCTCAGCTATGGAAAATCTTGGTTGTATGAGACAGTGGTCCTATAACTCAATGTATCCCTTAATTAATCAATTACTTAATGTCCAAGGACAGATGTAATGCAATTTGGGAAGAAAAAACATTTTTTTTTGGGAGGTCGTATTAAAAATTGGATTACATAGAAATACGTTTTATATGAAAATAAGCACTTTGAGCCCTATTCGTTGGAGCATATTTGTGCATATTTAGGGTATAAATGCATATTTTACATATTTCACTTTTAAGAGCATATTTAAGCATATTTTTGCATTTTCAGGACATATTTTAGCATATTTGTGAAGTTCTTTTTAGTGTTTTTATTTATTTGAAAAGAAAAAATGGAATTTGGGAATTTCGCTGCTGTCGAAACTGCCAAAGAATTCCTTGAACTTAATAAAACAACTGAGTTGGCGTTTTTGGCAACAAACTACGGTTTTTTTTTTTTTTTACTTTAATCAAGAAATTGAAAACGAATCGTCTTGAAATTGTCACGCAGGCATAATTAACTATATAAAAATTAAAGTTAATTTCATTGACTGCAAAGAATTGGGTAAGAAAATAAGCAAGAAACTAATTACCAAGATGTCAAATGTTTTGGAAAAAATACCGAATCTGGATAGAAATTCATTATTGTCTGTCCGGATAAAATTCAACAGTCAATGCATGCACAGAGTCTGAGATAATGGCATTTTAGTTTGCGCCTATTACACCCAATGTCATAGAGCAAAAAGAGTACATTTTTCTTTCTGACAATTTAAGCAAAATAATGAGCATTTATTGGAACAAAAATCTAAATTTATTATGATTCAAGATATGTTTAAGTTATGTAATGAAGGTGTTTCTTAAAAATCTCCTTAATGGAAAATGTTTCGATTCCTTAAATAAAGATTATTTATATTTAATTTATTTATTTGTTGGTAAGTTTTTCGTGGTTTTTCAATACTTTTAATAGCATATTTTAAGGGCATATAATGTCTTTTTAAGAGCATTTTTAAAACGCTATAAATGGTTTTTCAAGAGCATGTTTTCGGTTGCCCTAGTGATAATCCAAAAGATTGTGGGAAAAGAACATTATTTAAACATTCTTCAAACAAATATCTGCTTTTGTATTCAAGTGCACGTATCCAATGGGACATATTGTATTTCATCTAACTTAGAAAACCAAAATAAACAGTAACTACAACTCGAAGGTGAGAATAAATAAGCAACAATGAATAGAACTACAGAGAACAAATGATCTATAACGACCGAGAAGCAAATAATTATTTCAAGCTCATTTTAATGTGTCCCAAAATTGCGAAATCGAATTTTAAAGATAAATTTTATTACGTCACATGATGCCACATCGAAAGATGGTTTTATTTTAAATATCTCTGCCACATTTTATGGAGTCCTAAAGATAATTTGTTTATAGCTTGTTTATCCCCAAATTTTCCTTTAGAGATAAAAAAAAGAAATCACGAAATTCTGTAATAATTTGTTTACCTTGCAAGTTCGGTTGCCGTCCGTGTTTCTATCTCTCATTGAGCCCCCAACAACACTTTACCTTCACTGAGTTTATTACTCAGCACGCAAGTTAACTTGTTTTTTTTTTTCAAGATCTGAATATGATCATATTTTCGAATTTGTTTTTGAAAAAAATTACAACAGATCTTCACGACACCGATCCCATCACAACACAGGGGGCTTAGTTTAGTTTTGAATTTTTAGATCACTTTCGCAGAAGATCACAAGGTACACTCAAATAATTCTTTACAACTCGATTTGATTACCACGCTAATTTATATTTTGTTTTCTACTATGATTTAAAGCAAAAAGGGGACGAGGAAGTTACTAAAAATTAATATCTAACAATCACTTGGCTCGCGCATTATGTCACTGTCACTGGAACTGACGATGGTGTTTGCGGGCACACATGTCGTAGGTGATTGATCAAAATGTTTTTTGTGACGTAGCGTCGTCACCCTGTTGACTACCGATACATGCGATAAATATGTTAATTGAATGTTTACACTTATTTAGCAGAGATATTCGCTTTTTAATTAAATTTAATTAAAATGTACGGTCAGTCGATGCGTTTGCACGTCCGTTTCTAACCGCGTTTGTTCTGAGACTCTGGCGACCGGGCTTAAGTATGGCGCATGGGTGGATGGCGATTGTGTTTGAAGTCGTTTATTGTTTTAATCTCCTCCCGATAGATTATCTACCTCGACGTAGGAAATTTTGTTAGCACGGTATTTTTGTGTTTTTTTATATCTCTGATAAATCGGGGTCTGGTGGAGGAGAGAACGCTTTTCACCAAAATAAAGACTGAGACACCGGGTTGGGTGAATGACTTTTGCGATTCGTGAATCCGCTGGACCACCGGAAGTTCTTGCTGTTTGTCAACTCAAACCTGTCACTTGCACAGTTCGATAACACAGGTCCCTCCTTAGGTTCAATTGGCAATTAAGTTTGCGAAGAGGCACTACAATCTGCCGCGAACCAGAAAAAACGAAGGCAAGTGTTTTAATTTTTGAGTGCTCATCGAGTGTATCTGTCTTGTTAAGCGTTCAGAAGTGCACTTATCGGAAGCAGGTCTGTTGCCGTTTGATGTGACGTTATTAAAGGCTTACCCTCAAAACTTATCGCGTCCAGGCGCCGCAGTGTTAGCGTGATTTGACGTAACAATATCGAACCGAATTGAGATTATCCGATTGGATTAGGGTTTGTTTACTCAGAGATTGCGAAAACACTGCTGATTAGATTTACAAATCGTTCGGCTGCGTGAGGAGGTATAAAACTCTACTAAACCTTATTTTTTGTAATTTTAAGTAAAATCTGTAGCAAGCAGCTGAAAACATGGTTCCTCTGATTGTAACTTAGCCTTGAACAGATTTCGTAGGAATATTTCTGGTCCTTAAAACCGTTTGAGGCTCATGCCATAATATGTCTTCACGTCTTTATAGAGAAATGCGGTCTCAAAAAAATAGCAAAGTAACTAGCTCCGGGTTAAGAAACGAAAAAACATGAATCGTAGGCCAAATATCGCCAACTTCCATTTCGAAAACTCAAGGCTAGATGATGCTGATCAAAATCGATCGTCAACAAAGGACATCATTGGGGCTACCGGCTCAACAGTTTGTTGGACTTCTGCGCAGCATTTCTTCTATACATACCGTCCATTTATAAATGACTCAATTTACGGTCACTCAGATTACTGAGCCTCTTTGAATCCCTTATGATGCTTACCATTGGGATCTGAAATAATACCTCAGAAAGGTTTTTCCAGGACGTCTTTTGACTATACTTCGTGGCAGAGGAGAGTTCGGAGAACTCTGCTGCTGTGACCAGACGCATACCCCACTTTTTGGATGCTACTATTTGTTCTGTGTTTTAAAATAATTCGAAAATAGTCGAGATGCAATGTTAGGCTTCGCATGTTGAGGAAAAGAAATTAGATGAATGGAACTAGGCTGAGGTAAACAGCAGACAGACTGCATGCCTGAGATGTGGACCAATCTTAGGACTGGACACTCCACATTATTAAAAAGACTTAATTTCCTGTCCTCAGTCACCGACTACACCCTTCCCCAACTTCTCTTGGACAAAAAGTTAACTTCCAGCATCCCCCAACGAGCAGACTGGGTGGAAAACTATACAGCGCTGGAGGGTCCCCTAAGGTTCTTCGTGGACGGATTCAAAACTGCGTCGGGAGTGAATTCCGGGGGCCTAGATCCAAATATCTCTTTACGCCTCTCTGGCGATCAAGAAAGCTCTGCCTTGGCTAAAACAGATTGCGGTATCCAAATATTTGTTCAGATAGTCAAGCCGCAATTAAATGCCAATAGTTTCAAATCAGCCATAAGACTCGATAGCTTTAGGAACACCAATCACAGGTGGCAAGAAGACTCAACATGTTCACATACCAAACAAATTTGACCTGCACTGGATGCTAAACACACAACCTGCCTCCTTCGGGAAGCAGACCGGAAATAAGTCTCATGATAAGCGTCATTCTAGAACACTGCGCCGACAGACATGCCAAAAGATTGGGAATCTTTGCCAAAATTGAATAGGATTTAGAATTTTTCTCCTGTCGTTGAAATTTTGCATCGAGTTCCCATCGATTTTCATGGTCCCATCGCAGACACTTTTTATGCGATAGCGCCAATTCTTCAGCTTTAGCTGCACCAAACCGGTCAACAGGATCTGACCAAAACTAATTTAGTTGATAAGAGAATTTGACAAATATTATTTTTAGATTTTATCTTCACGAGCTTGTTGACAGATTTTAACAATTTAAGCAACAGAAAAAAATACCTGGCGAGTTTTCCCATTCTGCCATAAATGTTTATTTTTGGCTGTTTTTTTCTTTCATTTTGTTTTTGCGGTCAGAATAAAGGTCATTCTGATCGTATTGATTTGGTTGCTATACAAACAAACTTCTTGTTTGTGGAAAGCAATCTGTCTGAATCTAATCACTAGCTTATCAATCTATGCGGCTACAGGAGGGTGTCGTGGAGACTGATGCAGAAATGTGACGTGGTTTTGAGCGGTTTTGTGAGGATGGAAAGGCGGGTATTCGTTTAGAATTATCATTATGCAACAGAATGCATTTTGCAGGAAAAACTCCTATAAAAGCAGTTGTAAAGAAGTTTTAGTAATTAATTTGCAGAGCTGGAGAAATGAGGAAAAGGAGGTAGGAGACCCCAGTTCACCTTCATAGAACGTAGGTCGTTAGGTTTGGGTCAATCTAGGGCAAATATGCTGCAATCTTTTGCAATTTGCAGAACACTGGTGGACAATCCATTCCGAGTTTGGAACAAACCTCATGAGTAAGAGCACAAAGAACCAATATGTTGCCCAAGTTGGTCGCTAATCTTCGCGGCAGTTACACTTACTCTAACACTATCTAAGACCTAATAAAATTTAATTTCAAGGCGTCTCTCCAAAAATGAATTCCAAGAAAAGGAACAAACCTGATGAGTAAGAGCACAAAGAACCAATATGTGACAAAAGTAATCGAAAAGCTCCAACAATCAATGATGAATGATGGGGAGCCATTTCCTTTATTTTTTGACATCAAGTTCCGGGGAAAATAAAGGGCGGTAAGAAGCTGTGAATTTCACAGACGAATTTGAAAGCGTCAGTTTTAAAAACCGATTTTACCTGTTCTGGAGACCTTGATGGATTAGCTTGACTTATGTCGAGATTCACAAAAAAACAACACAAAAAGAAAATAAATCGCCTAAAAGTAGGCAAAAACTAAATACATTTAAGGATGATGTCTAGTCATGTTTCGGGTTAAAATGGGTAAACATCATTGGTTTAAAGCCAGGAATTCAGTCATTTACAATAGAAGGAACGTCTTTGGTTTTAATGCAGGAAGTTTAGATATTAAAGGGACAAACGTCTTTGGTTTTGAAGCCAGGAATTTACCCATTAAATAAGGGAATAGTAGCTTCAACGTGCTGCTGATAGTTCCTTAGGCTGTCATGTGTTTAAGGACAACAGAGACAAAATTCGCAGCAATCTAAGACGAGATGTATAAGATGAAAAAAGATGCTTTATCACGCTGAATTTGAGAACAGGCGATTTTGGTGGTCCTAGAATCCATATAGGCAGTGAAAATTTGAAAAAATCCTTAAAGGTGAAGAAGACGAAAACCGATCTCACCACAACTGACGTTCTCTTCTTTCTCCATTTATTCTCAGAAGACACGAGTGATTCCACTTGTGACTAACGTCATTAACGTCTCCGCGGGCCTGTGATAAAAGCTGATCACCTGATGATGCATTATATAGTTTCCACTTTGATTCCTAGAAAGTTGCTGAAAATCATAGAACAAAAAAACGCTTTACTAAAAACGAAGATCAAGATAACGAAGGAATGCGGGGGTACGAGTACTGTCGCCCCTCGGCGAAATCCAACTATCAAGGTCGAGAGCAACAGCAGATAAATCCCGAATGCACATGCGGATAAAAACAAAAAAATGATAAACAGAGAGAAAACAAAACAACCCAGAGGCTTCCCATTGCAGCAGAACAATGCAAATGTCATCATCACCCATCTCAGGAACATGCTGCCCGCCTCAATTACACGAGAATACGTTTATTTTGATGAAAGAAGAGCTGGCTTTCTACTCACGTTTGTAAGTGCGGCGAAAAGGGCGAACTGACTCAAAGCAAATTCGCCGAAACGTGCAGTTGCTGTTTTGTTGTCGTCGATGTATTTTGTATTATTTGATTGAAAGAAAACAATTTAGAAGAAAAAAAAAATTAATAAATAAGTGAGGGCAAAAGCAAAAAACTGATAAATCACAATTTAAGGAGAACGATGTGATCAGTTCTGCGGTCAAAGACAAACTGGTTTACACCCGGTCTAGGCGATCGGTGACTTAGAACCAACACCAATGCGAAATAGATTGTGTTGTGATAGTTATTCGCAGATACTCGATGTAGAGGACATTAGGGAAGCGTCGCGAAGTCCCGAAACCGCAGCTGAACCCGAAGATGAGTCAAAATTTTGCTGACCCTCAGAAGTTTTGGGATTAGTATAGTATGCTGCCACACAATCACCAGCTCAGAGGGAGAAAGGAGTTTTGTTTTCTTATCGTGCGCCAAATTTTAAAGAAAAAAATCAGTGACTGAATGAATGAATACCCGGCGATGAGTGACTACCCGGCGGACGTGTGTGTGCGTTTTTTTTTTCGCCATCGACGTCATTCGGTTGATGTCGCGTGTGTATTTTGTTTTGTTTTTTTTTTTCGTGCGATGTTGGAGAAGTACAAAAAAAAATGTAACAATGAAGACAGATATCTGATTTATCAGAAAAAAAATTTACTTCGAGGACGTCAGACTTTTGTATCGTTTTATTTATTTTCATTTTTGTGTCACTCTCAATTCTCTGTGAGGTTCTGTGATCGAAAGAGGCGCGTTGATCAAGTTCAATGTAACGTCATCGTCGGTAAGCTTGGGAAGCCAGCTGTTGCTGATAAGACAAAAAATGCCGGCAAACACACGTTGTTGATCAAGGGGGGATACAGAGCGGTCGTGAAATGTGGGACAAGGGGATGAAGGAAAGAAATAGGGGAAAGAACTTCTGCAAGAGGAAAAAAAGTGTGGAAGCAAAAATTAAAAAAAAGTGACGTTAAAAAGAGCTTAGAAAAAGATAAAAATGAATAGACATTGGTGACTGATTTAAAAAAAATTGAATTGATTTTTGTCAGTAGAAAAATACTATAGATTTTGTTACTGAACATTGTATTTTTCGAACACCTAACAAAAGTCAAATTTATTCGTACAGTACAGAGGAATTTCAGATTTCCTAAATTGCTGTTGGTTTTCTGCAGTGAGGTCGCTTTAAAATAAAATCAATAGCACTCAGGATGTGTTACGCAGAAGGGCGTCTCAGAAACTATTGAGAACATACTGCTCGGATGAGCTTCGCTCTATACATATACATATGTAGGATAAAAATCGACTGTATCCTTTTCGGATGCAGATTGATCTTGAGCTTTTTTGTTTTCCTTTTTGGAATTAGGCTCTGAAGAGTTTCCATTTGTCATCAACTTAAACTGAACAAGGCACAAATAACTAACGCTGCTTCAAATAAAGAAACCTTCAAGTTCTTAAAAGTTAGTTATTGAACTAAGTTATAGATTACAGTCGACTGCGATTTGCTTTTTTTTAGAAAAAAGGTGTTTTTTTTTTAAATTTTAATTGTCTTAGTTTACATAAAAAAAAGAAATAAAATTTGCATCTCTTCTAAATTTGCTTGACAGATTGGTATCATCTGTCCTATAACTTACATTATTTATTTACGGTTTCAGTTAAAATAAAACCAAAAATTACTATTGTTCGGAAATGCACAGCTCATAACTGTTCATGAACGTATGCAGTTTCAAAAAGCTCTTACTCGCGAGCGAGTTAATGAATCTAGTGTTTATTGTATTCGCTCGCGAGTAAATGGAGATTTCTAAAACTATCACACGTAAGCGAGAGAGTTCATATAAAATTTTGAAAACTCTTGCTCGCAAGTGAATCGAATTTTCAAAAACTTGCGAGTGAATAGAAATTTCTGGAACTCTTAAGAACTATGTTTATTGTATTCGCTTGCGAGTGAGTTCAACCTCAGAAAACCAATTAGATCTCAAGTTGCGCCGTCAATTGGACGAAGTATGATGTCACAGGGTTATTAACTAGACACAGCCCAGTTAACAATCAACTAAAAGCGATGGGCATAACGCAAGTTGATACCTGCCGAATGTGTAACGGAGCTCAAGAAATAGAACACCTACTGTGTCACTGTAGCCCACGTCAATGGAACTTAGGCAGACACTATCTTGAAGCCGACAAGATTGCGACTAGCTCACCCAAGAGCATGCCAAATTTCATCGTGAACTCAGGTTTCTTACGTAAGCTCTAAGCGGCGGAAAATGTAAAGTAGCCGCAGTGATTTAGGCGACTTTATCCCTGCCCTTCCTCTTTTCTATTTCTGTTTCACTCGCTAACAAGAGTTTTTGAAAATTCAATTCACTCCCGAGCGAATACAATAAATATAGTTTTCATTGAGTTTTTGAAATTTTTACAAGAAATTCACTCGCTCACCAGCAGTTTATAATTGTGAGTTTTTTTTATCTGCTCACGAGTAAGCGTATTATAGAATTCTTCACTTGATTGCTCTCACTCACGAGCAGCTTGAGTCTTCGCGAGCGTTTTTGAACCCTACTATAAAATAATACTTGTTTTCAAAAGGAGCTTAAACATAAAGAAATTTACCATCTGTGAATGCTACGACACTGTTAAGTTTGGGATCAAAAATCAGATCGTCTCCAAACGTCAATCGACTTTAGATAACCGAAATTGGAAGCCAATATGCGCTCAGCGAAATTTTATAAGTCACCACACTAAAAGAAACCGCATCTGATAAGCGCTTTTAGTTATAAAAGCCTTCAGCGGCTTTACTGAATTCAATTGAGAAGATTACGTTCCACTTATTGATGCTGGTCACGTACCCTATGAGTTGAAGAACAAAATTCGTTAATTATATTTTTACTGCTGACCGAAAAAATTATTAAAAGGCATTGCGACCGACTCTGAATATATTTCTACATCACAATTAATAAAAATTAAGTATTTCAAGAGCTGAAAATTCATGTTTCTTAGACTGTTGAAAGCTTTCACCTTCTTCTGTAACGTATTCCCTCTGTCGCTTGATTTCAGAAAAATTGCAATCCGCCCATTGGGTCTCCCACTATCACAAAACTATTAGCAGAACACGAGCACTTAGTAAACTTCGCGGTGTAGTTGAACGTCACTCTTTTTACTTAGAGAAAGCCCAACAACAGGTGCGAGTATGTTGTTCTTACACCTATTAATTTCATTTTTAATCGATGCACTTGACTTTCTGAGAAGCAATAAATTCGGAGCTGCCACTGGCTTAGAGTTAAAGTTTACTGACTGCGGGACGTCTTCAGAGCTTAGTCGACGTTATTTTTTTGTATTTATTTTGATTTCCTATTTAGGGATAGTTTAATTGCAAAAACCATTGGCAATGGTGAGCAATTATGTGAGTAACATTAATGGATAAGTTGGAAATATGATTCAACTGGGAGGAGGGCTTGTAATCAACACGTGTTCGATTTTGCTCATGATGATGATTTTTTAGCATCGTATAAAATCATGTTTGGTATTACTGCTGAGTGTAAGTATTTCTGGGAAGATTTATTTTGCTCAATTAGCTTGGAAAAATACAACTTGGGGTACTACATCAACTTACATCCGAGAAGTAAGAAATAAATTTGTTTAAAAGGGAGATGCTGAACTTAATGACTGCAACGAGCACAATAATAATAATGATAATAAAATAAAAGCTTACATTCATACGAATAGTATGACCTACAACCCTTTGACTTGCATACAAGTGACGCACATACTCTGTCTATGACGTATATAGATAGATTCGTGTAAAATATATAAGCAAAGCTAAATGAGAAAAAAAAATTGCAGCTGGTTTGAGATAAGACTCCAAGTAAATTTTATGAAGATACGATGTAGGCAGCTGGGTATCAGGGTTCTAAGACTGACCGAAAGTAGTAGATTTTATCATACTGCTTGTTACTTTAATTTTATTCAATATTATTTTCAATTATTGAATGAAAAGACTTCAATGACTTCAAATGACTTCAATGACTGCAAAGACTTTACTGACTTCAAGTGAATGCAATGAATGGAGATCATTCAAAATGATTGCATTACGTTTGACTTCAAAATTATGATGGCAAAAAATGGTTGTTAAATCATGACTTCAGAATGAATGGTGATTTATTTTTTTTAAATTGAAGTCATTGAATTGAAACAAATCCATTTGAATTCTTAAGATGGCTATTTGAATGCATTCTTTTACAGCCCCTGTCGACTGTTTGTTTTTTTTTTTTTGGGAAGAAAAAGTAAGTAATTTTTGCGATTTTTTACATTGTCAATACAAAAAAATTGAAACGTGCATCTCAACAGGCGCCTAAGGATTATTAGGCGCCCCGAATTCTTCTAAAAATTATTTGTGATGCCAATCTCTCGAACTAATTTTGATGTTCCGTGAAAATTCGACTCTATATATAATAAGCATGTGCTTCTTTAATTTTTTTAACAAAAACACTTAATTTTGTGCATTTTGTAAAGTTTTTTAAAAGAAACTTGTATTCTTCTTTGCGTTTGTAGATTTTTGTGACTAACAATAAGTTTAGGTCATTGCTCCAATTTACCGTTTAGGATCTTTATGCAACATCTCGAATTGTTAATAAATATGAAACTTCTTAAATGTGATTCCTACGTTACCATAACTATTGGTAGTGAACAAAAAGGAATTTAGGAATGGCTTCAACCAATTCCTTAGTGTTGTAACGCAACTGTACACAATGCCAGAGGGATTACAAACTTTGTTTGATTTTAATTTCCACCGTTTAAACGATTAATGTTTTAAATTTAAAATTCATCATTTTGAAATATCAGATTTCACCGATTCCGATCGCCAATGGAAAGTGAATTCTTATCAGACTGGTAAGCAGCCTATTCTAGCTCTAATAAGAAATTTCACTCATATCACAGGCACACATCTAGCTAACTATAAAAATTGTATACTTTCCTTTTATGACTCCTAAAATTTTGTAAAATTCAAGCAATGTTATTTGTTTTCTTTATTAACAACGTAGAATACAAAATAAATTTATTTAAAATTCAAAACACTTCGATTTTTTTTTTGTTAGCAGTTACGTCAAATTCAAGTTCTCGTACACATTTAAAGCTGCAAACTGACAAACTACAAAAGCGTTTTGCTAGTCATGCACCTATGTCTAGTCACGCCCACTCCAAAGTAAAAAGCAACCAAAGAAGAGTCTGTAGCACCAGCATTTCAAGCAGTCGTCATGGTAGGTTTTTGTTTCGTCGTACGTTTTAACTTAGGACTTTCTTGTTCATGGTCAATTTCCCAATTTTCTACTGTGATGACATCTTGCTGTGAATAAAAGTAACCAAAAAATCAAATTCGTTGTTCTTTGAAATGGTTAATTTCGTTACTGAGATGGATCGTGATTAGTAAGTAAATTTACATGTTTTTGAACGCCGATCATCATTTACAGGATCATTTTTGTATGTACACCATGAGGAAGAAATGGATTTTATGGTTTTAGTTGCTTACACTTTTTATTATGTAGGAAATGCAGTGGTTAAAGATTTTGTCTTATTTATATTTTACAGGAAAATGTTTGAGTATTAAAAGAGGGGTTAAATTTTAGAGACTTAAAAACTACGTATAAGTAAATAAATTTATGTACTACACTTTGTATAAACTGTAACTGTACTACACTGTATATAAACTGTAGCCAAAAAAAAAGCCCAAAATAGATTTCCACCTACAATCGAAAATGGTCGAAATTATTAACAGAAAATGAGGTAGTGTAAAAAAAATAGTTAGGTTGGCGATTTGAGAGCTACTGTCTTCATGTTTTTTATAACACGGAAGAAAAAGCCAATGAGAAGGCAATTTTTTCTAAACTCATGGTTTCCTTTTATAAAAATGAACAAAATTTGTGGTTTGTGAATAACTGGTTAGGTTTAGCTTAGAATTTAGTCCTTCAAAAACAATTGTTTGAAGGACTAAAAGGTTACATTAAAAGGTTACATTACATCCTCAACGATATTTCGAAAAATGTTAAGATAATTCTCAACTCTAACTAGAATCAAGCAATAAGACAGAATTTCTGACATGCCCTTTTTCAAAGCTCGTTAATCCCGGACTTTGTACCCTGTGATAAATGAAATCACTAACAACTCTGAATTGCAGAAAATATTCTGCACAAAAAATACGATGTTTAAATAAAGATAATGTCGAGTTATCACCAGCGATCAGGACAACAAGAAAATAAAAACAAAAATTCAGCTTGACACCTCACGTGATGTCAGCAGTTATCTACAATACGACCTCAGCCAATCGTCTACGGATCCCGAGCAAATTTAAACCCTTCGACAGAAATGTGGATATTTTTAGAATAGCTGCTCACTCACACTCGATCACCGCCAAGTGAGCAGTCAACAAAATTAGATTCAAGATACGAGATTAGAGTTCATGGTTAAGTTTTAATATTGCTTCGAGTACACGAGCGAACAAGTAGCCGGCTTGTTTCCTAAGTTTATATTTAAAAAAACGCAAATCAATTTATGGAGGAAAGCCGATCGGGCCCACTTGTGACTGCACTGATAAGCGTTCCGGCACGGCCTATGGTGTAATCTTATCGGAATCGTAATTATGCAAAACGTAACAAGTCGTCCGCTTCTTAAGTGAAAAATTCGGGCAGTAAATCGATTGCAAAATGTATCGATTTACGGGTATTTTCTTATTATTTTTTTGCAAAATCACTAAAATTTTAGAAGCTTATAAAGATTAAAGTGCTGGAATTTTTGAGAAGATTTGTCGGCCAAGTGGCGGTTGAAGTGGTTGAGGAGAATTTAATGGAGGTCGGTTGGATTGATTCTGGATCGGAAAATAGGGCGAAGAAAATTGTAAAGCTGATATGTTAGGCCGATTCATTCTTTAAAGAAAAAATCAAATCGGTTTATCTCAAAATCGATCAAGTTTTGCCTTACTTATTATAAAAATAAAATCAACAAAACAGCAGTATTTGGTTATAATCGATTTTGTAAATTAATGCACAAATACTTCCGTCATACTAAAAAGAATTATTGATACAAAACACTTATGTTATCGTGATGATAACAGCTAAGGCAGAGTAAAACAATTTACTAGCCTATACAACAAAACGTATTCTAGAATGAAAACAATATCTTCAGCAACATTTTTCGTTAAAATTTTCTGAAATGGTTTCGATTGGTTATTGGGCTTTGCGAATACAGAGTTTTTCAGACTCAAATAATGATGACAGTAATTTATTTATAACATCTTTTGCTCGATGGCTACTGATTTCTCAGTCAACAAATCAAATTTTTTGGAAAAATCCACACCTATCCTTTACTCTATACTTTCGCCCAATAATATTTTAAATCGTTAAAGAAAGTAACGAAATCTCTTTACAGGAAGGAGCATGGTTGAATTATCAAATTGATCATTTAAATTATCATCATTAGTGGCGTAACAGCCCGCGAAGAGTTAGATTAAGAAGCCTAGCTTTTCGCGCCTCCACTGTGTGTTGCTTTATAGTTTTGACATATGTAAGGGGACCTACAGTTTATTACCGGTTCCGAACGGCGTATTGCGAAAGCTTTCCATGACAGAAGTACTCCCGGAGGATTGTCAGTCGTTCGCTAGAGGTGGGGCGGTGAAAAACGTTTGTGGTGGTTTTTCCCCGAGCTGGAATCGAACCTGGGTACTCTCGGTTAGCAGTCTGACGCACTAATCGCTTAAGCCGCACTCGGCCGCCGTTTTTTTTCCGAAATTCGAGGCTTTATTGTTATAAAATGGTCATACATTTATGATTCGTTTTGCGTTTGATTCGATTCGTTTTGACACGAGTCTTGATCAAGTAATGCCTCCAATTCTGCATCTTCGAAAACCTTCTCTTCTCTTCCACCGCCATGCCGGTCTTCGACGTCAAAATCACCGTTCTTGAAGCGTTGAAACACTCTCGGTACGTTCTTTCACTAATAGCGGCCTCACCATAGGGCATTCGATGAGCCTCAGCCGCAGATTTCTTCATATTAAAGCAGAAAATTAAAACCTCCCGCAAATGACGAGAATTTGGCGCTTGACGAGTCATGACATTTTTAATCGAGAATAACTTTATGATGCAGACACAAATCGACTAATATTTCGATGGCGTTATGTTTACAAATAGCTAAGCTTATTGTATGTCATCTACGATCTATTTATTTCCAATACCGCTTACCGCTACAGCCATCTATTGCAAAACAGCGGAAGCAATGTTGTAGACCTAATTAATACAAATCTTCTAAACATTATATCGAAATTAACGTTACATATTCATTACAAGTTACTATGCTTGATAGAAAAGTGTGTTGTAACATAACCGAAACATTATAAAGTTAATGCCAATACAGCAGCTAATGGGCAACAGCAAAATCAATCGTTGAAAAAGGTGCCGAACTCGAAAATTCGGCCTTATTTCGCTTTCATAAGGTGAAATACCGACGAATTTTGGAATTCGGCCCTATTTCGCTCGGCGGTATTTCACGGCACCGTTGAAAACATATCCGTGTCATGTTCGATCCAAAAAGATTGGGGCTACCCTTAAGTATCCTGTTTAGGACACAGCACGGGCCGAAGGTACCGAGGGAGAGATAGAAAGAAGGTACCGGTGCGCGTTGGTTTTAAATGTTGTCATGTTATACTCAGATGGGAAAACTGAGTTTGGAAGAGCATTCCATAATCGTGTGGTGCGGCTAAAAAATGAGTCTCTGAAATTTACCGTACGTCCGAAAGCAGGCTTGAGGGCGTACTGATGAGCATTCCTAGCGTGGCGAGTATTGCGGGTGAATGTTTGAAGGGGGGGGAATGCAGTTGGCTAACTCATTCGAGCACTGTTTATTAAAATAGCGATAAAACAAAGAGAGACAGGAAACATTACGACGATGTTCAAGCGAGTCTATCGACTTCGCAATATCACCTCCTATCAGTTTAATCGCTCGCTTTTGTATTCTATCCAGCAGGTGCAAGGAGGTCTTAGATGCACCAGACCAGATATGAGCGTTGTACTCGAGTTTGGGGCGGATATATGCCTTATAGATGAAAGCCAGATCAGAAGGGGTGCAATATTTCTTGCATCGTTTAAGGAAACCTAGACATTTCGCAGAATTTTTGGGCGACCTCGAATATGTGATCATTCCAACTGAGTGTTGAATTGACGCAGATGCCGAGGATGGAAAGTCTTTCGATTTCTTTGATACAAGTGCCATTCATGGATGATGGCTGGTTGTTGGGTGTTCGCTTGAGTGACAGTGGACAGCATTGGGTTTTCAATTATTCAATTTAACCAATTGGAAGAATTTTCCGAGGAAGCTGCCGAGACAAAGAATAAGAACTTCATTCTTTTCGATAAAACCACACCAGAAAATTGAGTTTTTTTAGTCATTGCCTCTAAATGAATTAATAACCAACAATGTTTCCACATTTATAAATGGCAAAGTAATTTTATCCCCCTTTGTTCAGGAACGGAACTAGTGTACAGCCGGAGAGTAGCTTCATAAAAGGTGCAGATTTGAAATCCATTTCTGGGCTTTAAAAACAAACTGAACATTTTGGCTAAGCTAATAGAAATTCCTCTTTATAAGAGATTGCTTAGAAGGATAACGTTATGGCTTAATTCATTTATTTGTGTGAAGCTTATAAGGAAACATTTTAATTTTACATTTTTATCTTTACAATGTAGTGCTAGAAGACAACTGAATTTGTGGGAAAGTGGGAAAATACAATTTTATGTTAGACGATATTATTTTATTGTTTTTTCTTTATATGTTACGGTCCTAATGTCCTTAGTATAGGGAGTTCTTTTTTTTATTAGGATTATCCGCCATATTGCAAACACTAGTAAAGAATTAAAAAGCCGCCATCGACATATTTTTTTGCATCTCTCAGAGCATCAAGATCATACCAAAAAATATTTCGTCCGTATCACTCAATTGAAATAAACATAACAACATAAACTTGAAACCATTTCACAGACACAGAAAAAAAAATGCTTAGTGCTTGCATGCCTTTATAGGACAGCAGAAAATCCGCAGACACTTTTCAAATCAAATGCTTTCTTCGACTTTAAAATACAAACTTCTGCAAACCTCGCAGCACATTGCTTTACATCTGTCGACAATGTGTCTAAAGGTTGTCCCATGCCTAGTCATATGTTGTGAGCTTCTTAAAGTGAACAATTTAGCTTCCAAAACTCGGTGACATTTTTCTCCTAGCTCAACTTACTTGTGGTCGTTTAAGCCTACCCAGCTGAATTCCCCAAGCGATTCTTTAATTGACTTCATTGTTCCACTTCAAGTTTCAATAGAAAGCCATTGAAAAAGCTCTTAACCAACAAACGATTGAATTTTATTTCAACCGCGAAGGGCCAGATGTGTCCAACAAGAGCTTCCATTTGCCTAGATTGGAAAAAAATAAAAACGCATCTGAAAGAGCATAACAGAGCTGTCTCCGTGTACAATGACCAATCTGGAAATCGTTTCCTCATTGCCCGGAAGTAAAATGAGTCTTTATCTCGAAACGAATTGAAAAAAAGAAAAACTGAATCCTTTCGCAGCACCCACCAAGAAAGCAGGAAGGACATGCACATGGAAATACACGACTAATCGATAATTTTAGCTCTTTCGTCATGTTTTTGGAAGGAGATGTGAAGTGTGCTTCAATGCGAAGC
Organism: Syritta pipiens; assembly: GCA_905187475.1. Taxonomy (NCBI): domain Eukaryota; kingdom Metazoa; phylum Arthropoda; class Insecta; order Diptera; family Syrphidae; genus Syritta; species Syritta pipiens. The sequence goes on from LR994571.1 coordinate 72,768,174, forward strand.
AATGACGATGAAGGGCTCTTCATTAAAAGAGCCCAACGGGAAATACTAATCGAAAATTTTATCCACTTTTCTTCTTTTTTTTTTTTTGTTTTCCCTCCAGGGGTTTATATTTACGTAGGCATAATAGTGTTTCAGCGATGTAAGGGCTTCACAAGTACTTAGGGCTGTGGAGAAGTAAGAAGAGTTGGTTTTTTTTTTTTCCTGTCCTGAGATGGGGCCACTTTTGTGTGAATCCTGAATAAATTTAATGACTTCCGCTCAGTTTTTAGTAGCAAATGCTGAGCGCAAGCCGTTTTCTAGAGATCCTACTTAACTTCTGCTAAGCCTTTTTTTTATTGTCGTAGGAGTTATTTTGCTTCAAGAGTGGCAGAGTTCTTGTTCTTTTTTAAGGACTTGTTCTTAAGCACTTCGAAGACAAGGGATGTATCATTTCATTAAGCGCGCATTAATTAACCTAAGGAAAAGCAAAATCTGCGATTTTTTAAATTTTAGATCAGCAATCGGGGCTGGTTGCGCAATCATATAAACCAATGTTAAGTCTATCCACCATTTCATACAACATTGTCTCTAGCTGCTGATCATGTTTCCTCTGTTTGGTCAAGAGCACATGGATTACTAAGATGGTTTACCAAAAGATGGTTGGCAGCACAATGGGCATAGCTTTGGCCTAAGTGTACCAAAATTTCGAAATGGGTGACATGGCTTACATCAGCAACTTCTTTCATTGATTTCAAGAAAAATCCTTAAAAAAACATTTTTGGTTCGAATAAATGTTAACTAGTTTTCTAGCTCACAATCACAATATGGCTCCTAAAACTCACGATAAGCCTCCGCGAAACTGCTAACCCACAATAAATCAGAATCATCAGCTGCACCTTTCGTAATCGTAACATCGTCTTGCAAAACATATCGATTACCTAACGAAGCACCGAAAACTCCTGAGATTATCTCAACAGATACTAAAGCACGGATGTCACAAAAACTTAAACCTGGCGATTACCCGATGGCCAGTCCGATGATCTATTCGTTTTTTTTTTTCTTTCACATTCTTATCGTTATCGTGCCGGTGCCGGTGCTTCACCGACACGGACAAGTCTCTTACATAACACACGAAAGGTGTTGATGCAGGTCGACACACATTGCGGCTGTTTAAATAAAGAATTGTTGCAACAATTGTTTGATTGTTCCAGGAAAGAAAAAAAAATGAGCCCAAGGCGTCTACTTTTCGCATGCGGAAGAAGTAAAGCCGCCACCTAATCGGGGGTATTTAAATCAAAACAAATCGCAGCGATTCTTTAAAAGGTTCTAGTTTTTTAAAGCTGTGAGATTAAAGGCTCTCCTCATGCGTCAGAAAGAGACTTTTTCACGTGAGTTAAGCTCACGAAGGCTACCATGGTAAAGTGGGCAAACTGCACTTTGGTTTGGTGTTTTTTTTTTCTGAGCCTCTTTAGGAAACTAATTTCGTGGTCTTAATGGAGGAGATTAGCGAGACCATTACTCTTGGGTGGATTTTGGGAAAAGTGTGTGACGGTGAGGTAAGCTCTTTGCATATATTTTTTATTATTCAACAAATAAATACATTTTGCTAGTTTTTTTTTTTTTTAAATACCAACTTGCGTTGTATGGTTTTTTTTTTCTACAATTTGACGACTTAGAGTTTTGATGTCAGACGTTTAGATGTTTGTTTTGAAATAATGGGGCTTAGTCTTACATCGAATGTACAAGCCAATTATGACAAATAAAAGTTTTTCCATAGTGAACAAGTAATTTAACTTTTAAATTTAAGTGAAAAGAAAGTGGATAAGATATTGAATAAATCATAGCTTCTAAGACATAAAACATAAAGTCTTGAATTTGTGGTCTTCTTAGCAAGATACACTGAGATCAGGAGAAAGAGAGCGTCTGGTGAGAATACTGCGTTTGCTTTGTAGCTCCTTCGTGATGTTATCACCACCATCTCCTGGTCTCACTGTATATTAGCAAGAAGACAACGAACTTTAGCCTAGTGCTGAGTTTGCTTTTGTCTTAGAAGCTTTGATTTGTTCAAAATATTGTATAACACCAGATCTTGGCTGGAACATTGTTAGTTTTTTTGCGAAATTACCAAAGTCATCAACTATGAACATGACTCACAGCCTATAGTCTTCCAGATATTTGATTCTCCATTTTCACAGCGATTACTGTGAGAATCCCATGGCAATGGAAAACTCAACTTTGTGGTCGATGCGAGTTTCACCTCACAAATCACTAAAAATCGATTCTTCACATGCGAAGGACGAGGTCTAGTCAATGTAAACGGAATTCCAATTGAATTCACCCTCATGACTACCTGATCAAAGGTCACATCCACAAAACTAAATTCTCTTAAGGCGCATGGGTCCCACTTCAAAATTCCGAAGCTTGGTAAAAGGCTGAATGGAAAACACTTAAAACACTAACCCATTACGGCAATAAACCTTCAAATGACTATCGATTTATCCAGGAAGGGTGCGAAATTCCTCCAGACAGCCCCCTTTGCTGCGTACTTTTGCAGTGAATTCATAGTAAGTCAGACCAATCGTTGACCTAAGCAGTGGCAACACCCTTCCTCAAAAGACACCAACAACATTGTCTGTTTAGCACAACAAATTACACGATGTCTAATCAATCAACACCGATAAAAATCTTAATTGTAGCCGCCCTAGATAAACCACCCAAACCCATATCTATCATCAGCTGCCGCAACAGAGTCCCCATACAAAGCCCCAGGGATACCAACAGCAAATACCTCCACCAAAGAAAGGAAACTTTTCCGGGCAACGGGACAGATGACGCAAGAACCGCGTGCTCCAAAAAAATTATTATTTTACTCTAGAAAATGACCCCCACCTTGTGCTCTGTACATTTGGGATGTGAGGACAGACCACCCACATGAAGTGAGCCCTCCTCCTCACATCGTGCATGCAACCCCCGCTTAAGCAGTACAAACTAAAAAGTGTGCAACAGATATTTGGAGACACCCTGTCTGTGTGCAACCTCTAAATATAGGCCCAAATATTATTTTACACATTAAAATAAATTATCTCCCATAAAGACAGACAGACAAGTATCAACAGGTATAACGTTCTTTTTTATGCTTACCTCAATGTTTTTTTCTTATTTCCCCGTGTTTTCTTGTGTTACTTTGGAAATGTCATTTCCACCAAAAAATTTGTTGAATGTGCCTCAACGCAAAACTTTCTCGTGGTGGCAGGGGCGAATCCGCAGATTGAATTTCTTTAAACTCTTTCACTTTTGAAACTTTTAAATATTGTCTCTCTTCTTTTTTTTGTAACCAATAAATCAGAAAAGAATACCACACAAACTTAAAAAAACCGCCGCCAGTAAAAAAAAAACGAAAAAAAAACAAAATAAAACAAAAAAAAAAAACAAAACTAACAAAAACAGTCGGTCAAAAGATACGAGAGTACGAGTTCCAAAATTTTTGGCAAAGGCTCTTTCTTTGAATCGGGCAAGCTAACAAAAAATCAAATTGTGTGTGCCTGTCTCTACGAATTAATTTGTAAAGCAACACCGCGCAGAGGCCCAGAGTCTGAATTACTTCTTAAAAGAATGAAAATTAATGGAAATCTGAAAAAATAACATGCTCTTCGAAAAAATCGCCCTGAATATATTTCATTGCGACTTACACATGAAAACAACGGTCAAAGTAATACGTTCACAATCAAAAGAACTGTGTGCAAGATACTATGCCTTCACAAATATGTGTGCGCATACTTATTGTGGATTGCACGGAACGGAACTCTCGCTCAAATATCCAAACCATTTACTCAAACAAAATTTTTATTGCAGCATTTCGTTTTTGTTACGTTGTATGTTCTTTGAAAATACAAAAAAAAAAGAAAAAGATAACAAGCGAATTAATCTGGTTCTTGGTGGAAATTTCAAATTCATCGATTTTTTTTTTCGTCTGTTATTAATTAGTAATTGTTGCGCGACGATGGTGGTGTTTTTTTTTTTTTTGGTTTTATCTGTCCGTCGAAAGTGGTTAATGTAAAACAAAAGAAATGTATCTATGAGATATGAGTGGATAGAACATAAATCGCTTTTATTTCTCGATACGATGTATCCATTGTAATTCGTCGCTTGCGTTGAACTGCCTCAATAGTTTTTTTATCTGACAAATACGAATTTTCTCTCCCCTAAGAGCGCATGCTCTGCCGGAATGGTAGTGTATGATGTATGATGTATGGGGAAAGGGTTGATGGCAGACAACACGCACAGGGTGAACAAGTTTTTCTTTTTTTTTTTTGACAATTACCTGACCGTTTGATTTAGAGGTCAGAGTTATAAGAGGTTTTAGAGAAAGGAAATTCGTGCGACTTTATTTTATAAACATCCTGCATTCAATTTGGGGTGGGAAATTTCAAGGGGTTGCGTAATCAACAGAGCAAAGTGCTCAAAATGGGTTGAACTGCGTATCTACGACATCGCAACAAGTAGATTCCTAAAGCGGCAACAGGCATGTCAGGGGATGTTTCATGTCACACGACAGGCATGTCAGGGAAACTTTATAAAATCAAATCTCCAGTGTTTTACTTTCGCTTCAATTAGTTCCAGATATTGTTGCTAGTAAAATTACTGTTACTGTTGCTGTTTATTTGCTAGCCACAGTATCGAATTATAAAAGGCAGTCCAATCAAAAACAGGGCATACCATTTGTGGAATACGTTTTCTTATCGACCGGAGCAAACTGTTCCAACTCCTGTCTAACATTTCATCTTTAAAACAAAAACTATAAGTTTGAAATCTAAATCTGAAATGTTAAATTTACATCTGTATTTATTTGGTGATCTTAAAGAAACATGACATATTCCGTTTTCATGTAAATGCTGTATCTGTATGTTGAAGTCTTTTTTTTAAACGGCCATAATAAAAATATATCTAAATTAGCTGCCGAGAACGACCGAAGTAACGACCTGCTTATAGGCAAGTAAGGACTATCTATAGTTGCCCGATTTCAATGGTTTTTGAAATCAGGTTAGGGCCACGGTTTAGCTAAATTAGTTAATTGTATTATCATCTGCATAAAATATCACACTGAAACTGGCAAACACTAGACCAATTTGTCTGTACTTAATTGCTCTCGAAGGTCCCTTACAGCTATTCTTATTAATTAAGATGAACTTATAATTACAATTCTCGAATTTACTCTGCAATTGTGCCTTGAAACACCATTTTCCAGATTCCGTTTTTAACGTGAAGAATGATTAGGAGTGTTGATTCCCATATTCAAAACTGAAAAGCTTCCGAATAGTATTCACATATTCTAATTTGAAATTTATACTAAAATAAAGTTTACTAGTTAGTTATTTACTAGTTAATTGTAGTATACTTTGTTTCTTGCAAAGGAGTGTGTTATAGAAAGATTAAACAATATCCCTATGTAACGATTTACACCAAGGAACATTTTAAATTTCACCAGTATGGATCGACGGATGTTAATTTTCCATCTTAAAAAAAGTTTTCCATCAGCTATGAGAAAGCAAATGATCAAATTGAAGTGGTGAAGAATTATAGTAAACGATTTTTGAACGCTATTACAAGAAACGACAACACGACAGCACATGTTCTGTAGTCAAGCACATTTTGGGCATTAATTCGATCCAACTGCTAGCTTAACAGCAATGACATCCCAAAATGTGAAACAATCCTATCTTTTGAAGTCGGCAATAAGTGTAACAAGTCGTCGGTAGAGAAAAATGCGCATACCCTAATTTTTACATACGAATTACATATTTAAGTTGCAATACCTTTGCATAATCGAAAATACAACGTTTTATTAGCAAAACATTTCCATAAATAATAAAAGACTCTCGTTGGTTGTATTGTTGTATTGGTCTTGTAATTTCAAAAATATGTCTGAGCCATTACCTCCGAAACTCTGGGATAGCGTTCAGAGGCATAAAAGAAGGCTTTCTATAAAATACAGAACAGAAACATTTTGTCGAATTAGTAGAAAATTTGGTGGATAAGATAGAGGAAACCTCTGGAACTACATGTTTCTCAGTCCCATTTAGATTTTTATAGTAAAAATATGTGGAGTATTAGTGAAGAGCGTGGTCTCATACCAGGCAAATAGGATGCCATTATCACATGCGACTAAGTTGGACGCTTATTAAGAGGAAAATCTAAAGAGCATAAAAGAAAACCAAGAATATCCCTTTTCAGTATGACCACCGGATGACCAATATTTTTTTTAAATTAGATTCATTATAAGGCAATACAAGTTAAATTTGAAGTAAAATTTTGGATGATGTTGTCATACAGCTGCGGTCAAAATAGCAATAGCAGACTTTGGGAATATCTAATGTTCTAATGTTACTCATGTGTATGAGTAAGATATCTTTTAATTTCTCCAATTATTAGCATGATATTACTCAAGTTGTGAGAAGGTATCCTTCAGAACACAGCATTGTTATAACTTTGACCGCAACTGTATATATATATATATATATATATATATATATATATGTAATTTTTAAAAGTGCATAAATGGTAATATAATAATAAACGAAACAAAAATACAGATAGTTTTTTTTTTAAATTTTGTTACGCAATTCAGATGTTCCAGCCAGGATCTAGCAACAAGCACATTAATTTCTCTCTTAATGGGGAGTTCTGGTATTGCTGAACTGCTGTACCTGCAGCAGTTTCACATTTCTATACCTAAGAAAATGTCTTGAATCTCACACTTCTTACCGTAATCTGCTTAAACTAGATCCTTCAAATCTTGAGTCCAAAGACCACCCATCTCGAAGAAATCCTTCTTTCATTTCCATAAGTGAGACTTTCTGCTCCACCCAACATGTATCACAAAAAACAGTGGTTGCTAGTTAGCTTGACAACTATCACCAGGTTCGATATTAAGACTTAAAAGGATTCCTAAAAGAATGATTCATCCCCTTTCCACTCAATGATATTCGTTGTTCATTTAAATGTGAATTGCGGATAAAAAAAAACTTCGGAAAAAATTGAAAACATTACTCAATAAATCTAGCAACCATGATGAGAATAGAGAGCCAACCTAAAATCGAAAAAGAAGCTTCACATTGTGCCACGAAAACCTTTTACAAGCTAGAAATGGTATTTAGAAAAGCCATCGCTTACATCGTTGACAACAAACTCTTCTGACACAATAGATTTGAAGAATTTTATAAAAAGAAACTGAGTTTGAGTGTATTTTCTTTCAGCGGATTTTTTTTAATGGTCATCTTTAATCCAGAAGCAGGACCAGTAGTTTGTTCGGCCTTATGTTGTTTGCCTGTAACGTATGGGAATAGGCGCATTTGTATCAGCTTTCATGATATTTTAGTATCTCTGTTTTTAAGATTATTTTACACAAAAAGTGACCTCTTAAATTAATTTTCTACCTTTTCCTAACTTTTCATCTTGAAAACATTTTAGTTAGTGACGCTGATACTTCGCACTAGCACAATAAATTTTGTATTTCTTCCACAATGCTTTTTTGAATGCACATTATGATTACTCCACTTTCGGGCTTTCACACTTTTTTTTTCTTTATAATAAATCTTCAGGCAATAAACACTCATAAGTTTGTTTTTTTTTTTTCAATAACTCGTTGCTTTGAAAGCTACATTTTATTTAAATTAATTTTGGTTTTGTTTTATTTCTCAAATAAAGCGCACTATACAAAACTAGCATAGTATTCGGTGTCTATTCTAATTTTTAATTTGAACATTTCAAGCTGCTTGTAGCATTGCAAATCCTCTTAAAACTACGATAACTCTGTGAACTAACCCAGTGGTTAGTTCTTGAAGACGGCACCGCTTTTGTTGCCGATGTCGAGGCTTATGCAGGTCGGGATGGCATTTGACCACTTGCCGTTCTTCAAACACTTGACCATGGTGGCACCCCGCAGCTCCAGCCCGACGTCACAGGAGAATGTTATACTCTCGCCGATGGTGTAGTAAAACTTAACGGAAGACATTCGGCCACTGATCACGGTTCCGGGGTAGGAACAAGCCTGCACACACTTCGGTAAGACGCCCGACCACCGGCCGTTGTCCTGGCACGCGATAATCGGTTGTCCTTGCATCATGAACTCGGGATTGCAATTCAGCTGAACAACGTCGCCAGCACGATAGGGGGCCGAGCCTTGAGCGTAACCGTTCTCAGGTGCACCTGGGTCGTCGCACTGAACCTCAATGCACGTGGGGAAGGGCAGCGCCCACTCGCCGGTTGGGAGACATATTGATTCCATTGGGCCGCGTAGGCCATATCCGGAGGAGCAGGAGAACGACGCTCGACCGCCGACTTCCCGCGACAGGACAGCGACCCGCGGCGAGCTCTGATTATCTATGTGCATGTTGATATCGCCGCACTCGATGCTTTCGCAGACCGGCAACGGGGCGCTCCAGTTCCCGCTAGGGAGACAAACGATTTCCGAGGCCCCTATAAGGGAGTTCCCGTTGGCACATGAGAGATTGACCCTGGAGCCCATTTTCGTGTCGTTGACGCTTATGATCAGACCGCGACGCACAGGGATTATCGGGCAGGTTATTATTCGAACAACAACTTCGATTGAATGCTCGTGGCGAGCTGGCGTTTGGCACGTAAAGACTCCCGAGTCCTTCTCAACTGCGTTGACAATACTCAGTCGGTATTCCAGTTGGGCATCACGGCCCTCGTCTGCGTCGGTGACCCAACCCTCGGGGTAGTTTCTGAAAGCAATGTATGGTATGTAGGAGGTGGTGGAAAAGGGATGAAGTTAACTATACCTGTAACCATTGCTGATGTTCCACTTGGGGTTGCCGAAGCGTCTCATCCAGAGGCACTCCATGTGCAGCGTTGTACCCGGGTAGACAATGAGCTTACCATCGTTACTCTGTGCTATCGGACCGTTTTGGTGTCGGAAAAGGATGGTCGGCGGCTTTTCCACTGAAAGATGAGATGTGGTTTTTAAGCAGACTGATATTTTCTGAGAGTCAAAGAAAAGGAATACGGCGAATCGAATCGCGAAAGACAAGGATCCGCAAACTGGTGTTTTATAGCATTTTTATACTCGTCTCGGGGAAACCGACAAACAAATCCAAGCGAGGATATTTTTGAAGACGAAAGATTATGTAACAACTATACATGATTCCAATAAGCAGTTTTCTTACTCAATAGTCAGACTTATACAGCGGCAGGTCAGGACAATACGCGTTAATGTTGCAAAACAAAATGTTTATTCAAGAAGTTGGTTTAAAAAGTCAACGCCTTATCTTTTAAACTTCACAGAGTGCATTTCAATTTACTATTCGCAGAAGAATGGAATAAAAGTCTCATACAAATGCACGCAGAAAGATTGTCTACCATATAAGACCTCCTTGTCTTCATTTTCCTAAAATTAGTTAAAAATATTGCTTTCTCAGGTTAACTACTTAACCTGAAAAATGATTTACAGAAGATTTCGTTTCCTAATTCAAACTTAGTGAATGAGTTCATATTCAACACAGCCGAAAATAAATTTTTATTTTTCGAATGAATAGATTCAAATGTTTTTCTTCAAATGGATTTAAAACAAAATTGAACATTACCACATTTTTGTAATCATTTCATACTTGCGTAGTCATTTTCTTGATTCAGTCCAAAGCAGGTCGGTTGTGTTGAGGTCCATTCTGAGTGAATACATGTCCTTTCCTTATTTCCAACCATCGCATATTTTCCAATATCTGCACACCTGTAATTATACCATGAACTAGATTATGTCTTTTTCTAAAGTATTATTCTTATATTTTTAGACTTTATTTCAATTATATTTCATAAATACTTTCATTACTTTAATTGAAATGTACAGTACTTCACAAAATTGAGCATACACCCACAAAATGAAGTGTTTATATTTTGCCAAGAAATAGCATGTTTAGTGAACTTTTCTATTGTTTTTATTTTTGAATGTACAGTGAGGTGCACAAATGAGTACACTTCATAGAAAAAAGCGGAATGAAGTAGGCTCAACATTTTTTGCACTTTATTACTACATTTAAAGACGAAAAGAACGAATAATACAGGGCGGAAAACTTAAGAGCTCGACAAATAACAAGCAAAACAAAAAACAATCCGAATGTACTCAATTTTGCACCCAACATTTTTTTCGATATTTTAGCGTCAAAAACTCAAAAATGTACCATTATGATCACATTTTTTGGCTTGTTTCTCATTGCTTTAATTATTTTTGTTTATGGTGTGTTCAATTGCGTGTAATAAGTCCTTTTTTTATCCTTTAAAATTGAAAATGGTATTAATTGCAAATGATTTTCAAAAGATTGATGAGACGGCCACATTATATCGAAGATAGTGCTGTAGGTATAACAAAAAATGGCTAATCGAGAAAGGCGATAGATAAGCAGCTTAATACAAGCCAAGCTGTGACCATTGGAGGTTATAAGAGTTGAGGAGCTGCGTCAAAACCATAAGCTAGAGTCCGTAAAAAGGCATAAACGGAAGTAGACCCCTGATGTTGTTATAATACAAGCGAAAACAAACAAGTTTTCAACGCCTGAAAATCGATAAAGTGTAAGTAGAACTCTCTAGGACATTTACTACGCCTCTGACAAAAAAAAAAATCAGAAACCTGTTGTTGTTAATTTTAAATAAAAAAAAAAAATTTTATCAATATTATCTCATTCCGATTTTTTCTATGAAGTGTAAATTACACTAACAAAAAACATGTACTCATTTGTGCACCTCACTGTAGGTAATAGGTAAAATACATATTTAAACTACATTTGTGTTTTGTCCATAAATTACTTTTGAGACGTAGAAACGAATTTTAGGTGTATGCTCTATATTGTGAGGTACTGTAGCTCTTAAATAATTTTTACCCAACCTTGATATTATCGTCGCTCCCGGAGGAAACTCAACCACATCCTCTCGAATCTCAAGATCGTTGTAGAAGCTAACGACATTTTTTTCGTTGTTATGAAACAGGCAGGTACCATTTGCTGTGAAAAAGAAAATTAGGAAGAAGAGTTAATTAAATACAACAACAATTTCTTTGTAAATTTGTAGGAAGGCACAAATATTTTAAGTAATCGTAAGGCCAGTCAGATAATGTCAGATAGCAAGATGTATTCTTTTCTTTTGGGGAACGTGTCTTCATTGAAATAAATATTTACAGCGACACAATTAGTAACATTCTAAAGAATGAATTTTAATAAAAATTCGGCAATTATTTAGATTAATGGCCTACTCACTGATTTCAATAGAATTTTGATGTGTATCGAGGCTCTATTCACATTTTGTATGGAAACTTTGAAGGTTTAGGTATATTTCCAAATCTAGAAAAGTCCGACCTTTAATATACATATACACTCCGCGACAAAAAGATAACACATGACATTATCTTCTAAAATTATGGGGAAGAATGAGTTGAAATCCTGTTTTGTACTATGTGCCATCTTTTTGTCGCATACTGTATATACATATGTAACGGGCGAGTAGGCCTCTAATATAAATAACACAGAATTCTTTTTCGAATTACAAAAAAAAAATTGGTTTTGAATTTACTCAAATTACGTAGCTTTCAGAGAACTATTTCAATTTCTGTTTCAGTGATCTACATGCTGGGTCAGAGCGTAGTTTTTCAGTTCAGTGATCTAATGCCGTAGTAAAAGGCACTAGCACTTAACTTCGAGAATCTTTAGTCTCCCTTTATCATCCTTACTAACCACAACTGTAAGATCTTCCGATCCACTCTCCACTCTCGCAGATGATTTTCCACGTATTCCGCTCGCTCGAAACGCTGGCGATGCAATTGAAAAATATTTCCGTGCCATTTGGATAACCCTCCTCGTCCTCCACATTTTCATTGTTTCTGAAAACAAAAAGAAAATATTTGATTTGCTTGAATCAAGACCATGCTCACTTGTAAACCAAAGCCCCTTCAACTTTATTCGGCGGTCCACAGTACTGAGCCCTCCGCACCACCTCCGTTGAGTTGTCCTTGCGCTTCGTGATGTTTTTGCTGCCTTCCACGACGTGATGGAATGGTTCCACTTTACCCTCTGGCTTAGCCTTGTTCGGGTACATTTCTGGAGATTTCTTCAGCCTGTTCGAGCAATTGAAGGTGTTTGGTAGAACGGAACCCTTGTGGCATCTGATAACGATTGTTTTTGTCGGTCTTGATCGGCAGTGGGCGGTGATTTCACTTCCGTGCGCAATGGTGAAGCCGGAACGATAACCCCCCTGAAATAGATTTGACATGAGACAGGAGTTCGGGATCTGGTTGAATGTGGAGACTCGCCTCGTAGACGATTATGTCGGCGTGAGGCAATACACAAGGTGCGGGTACACAAAACGGGAACGCATTAATTGACCACTTTCCGTCGCTGCAGCGAAAATATACGGGGCCCTGAAAAAAAACGAGTTTTGAATCTTGAACGGTTTTTTAAGTTAAGTTAATAAATCTCAATTCTAACAAAATGTAGTAAGTGTCAATAAAAGAAAGATGTATCATAAAAATAAAATGAAAAAAAATCACGTGGATCACAAAATAATAAAGGAACGAATATGGAGCAAACTTCTAAGCGAGTTTTGATACATAGAACATTTTTTTTATAATTGCAATGTATTTAATTCGTAAAATTATTTGTCAGAAAAGAATCTTGTACTTTATATCGTCGATTCACTTCATGTTCGGCCATCATGGTTTTATATTTAAATTTTACTGGAAGACACTGGCAGCCATTGTATTTGTAATTCACTTACGATTTAATAAATTTTAAGTAAATAAATAATTTTTTGGTTTTTGTCAATCATATTTGAAGGAGGAAATGGGGCCATATTGCCTTCAAGGATCATTCTAAAGTTGCGTTCCTAGAAAACGGAGCAGTAAACAAAGCAAAAAAACGAAATCAGTATTTTGATTTAAAACACCAGTTTCACTTTCAACCAAAGTTCAGTAAAATTAAGTGCTCAACCCTAAGCGTAAAGCCATTAAGCAAATAGAAAAAACGGGCTTGACCATTGTTCTTGTTGAAGACAAAGATAGATAGGAAGAATCGCCTTTAAAAACTTCAAAATAAAGATGAAAGTTGGTGGTTAATCAAAATAAACCTTATAGATTCCAAGAGATTCAAACTTTCAATGCTGAGTCTCTCAAAAAGCAAGATATGAACACACACACTTCACACTTAAACTCAAATTCTTAGTACGCCTACCTTTAAGTGATATCCTGATTCACATTCCACTGTTACGTATTCATTTGATTGAACTTCAGTATTTGATGAAATAACAAACTTATCGCCATCTTCTGAACTATTGTAAAGAAGCCTTCCGTACTCAATCCTTGGCACCGGACATGGATCTACCACAAATAAAAATAAATTATGTTAGCTTCAATTAAAAAGAAGGATCTTCATATCAAGAAATAATATTTAGTCAGAGCTTCAAATAATAAAATTCCCCAAGAAAATAAAATGCTGCAATGCTAGAATTTTGTTCGCCAAAATGTAAGTTAAGAGAAAATCCTTTAAATAGAAAAAAATTGAAAAATAAATTTAGACATTAAGATTTTCATTCACAACACTTGTTTTTTTTTTATTATTTATATTATTTACCTTTTCACTTTTCCTTTTCTTCTCAGTTGTAATTGTCTCAGTAGCTTTGTTAAGCCACCACATCCTTGCCAAAAAAATGGTAACGAACCCACATCCTGTTGTTTAGATTAGTTTAAAAGTTTAATCTATTTGAATTAAATGAAAGCCGTTTTCTTGATATTGCCAAGCTTCATACATTGTTGAGATCATCAAAAATCATGTATAGGCAATTTCCTGTGGTTTGCTGCAAGTCCTCCAAACTGACTGACCAGTTCACTAAGTTTGTGCATACTTCAGATAACAGTTGACAATCTCTAGCCCACAGGATCAACTTCTCCAGCCTTTTTTCTACTTCTATGGTCTTAAGCAGTGGCCAGATAAATATTTCCATTTCTTCTGGTTCTCTACCACTTATATGGATAGCGAAAGCTACACATTTCATCGGTGCTTCCATTAAAATACTTATGGAGCGTTTTAAAAGACACTATGGAGAAATTTTAAGACTCAATGAAAGGTTATGTCAAATTGATAAGCATCCTTTAGTCCTCATAGCAAAGCGATAATAAGTTTCCGCATGATTTGTTTTGTATATTGCTGTAAGGCAAAAGAAATATTTTAAATTACTCTTTGAAGGAATACTTTGGCAAAATGGCTCAATTCTTGAAGTGTTTTGACCTTAGGCCATAAAAGAAAATAAGAATCATACAATCTTTGTTTTCAAATAAATTCACTAAGAAAACAAAAATACTAAATTTGTTGGCATCATATCTGTACAACTTCAAGCCTTTACCGCACTGCGCAAAAAAGCCAAATACAAATTGTTATAAAACAATATTCTGTGTTACGTCAAACAATAAATAAAACAAAAATTTCCTTCAGACTTTGAAAGAACATCAATGTGGAAATGTGTTGCTGTGTTTTGTTGACCGTTAAACCTAAAAGGGCACTTCGTCTAAAAAGTTGTTAATCGTCTTCTTTTTTTATATTGTCAAATATTCATACAAGAAAATAACTTTTAAGAACCAAAAAGAGTTAAAAATTGCAAAGTATATTCATTTCTAAAGTGACATTCTCTATATCGACATAAACATTTTCAAGACATGCGCAAAATTCCACGTGAAATGTAAATAGTTTAAACAACATTTACATGGTCTCTGTATGTTAAAAATAAAAAAAGGAAGGCGTTTACATGTTTTTTTGAGTCTTCTCAACTGTGTAAAATGGAAACTAGAAGGCATTTATTTTTCAAACGGAAAAGACAAAATATAACAACTCAAGTACTATACTGTTTGCTATTCGATTTCGGGTCTCGCTATGTTATTGCATATGGCGGAGTTCCAGCTGTGGATGAATCTTTACTTCAATGCGTGGATATCCTTACAGATGGAAATTTGGGAATACTTAGTTCAAATGCCGTAGTCAATTTTCAAGTTTTAGCGGAGCTTTATTCCCATTGCGTTTCATTTTATATTTCTAATATGACTTTTTGTTCCCAAACAAAAAGAATGGTAAAATATGTTTTTCCATATTATCAAATTGCTTTTTTTGATAATTTTCAAAATGATTGATCATATTATTCGTATCACATCTTTTAAAATTCAGAAAACTGAAAAATACATAATTTAAAATTCGCATTAGTAAAAGTGCTTAACCTGGCCCCATTTTATGCATTTCCTCTTTTCAACCGGATTCAGGGCCTTTTACCTGTTGTGACACTACGATAACTCTTCCATATAAACGCTATGCAAGCTCCTTTACCAGAATAATGGAGTTTGGAGCATTTCTTAAATAAATATTTTGTAATAGGCCTAACAAAAATCGAAGATAGTTATCTGGGGTGAGCTGGTATGAGCTAAGAGCAGCGAGGATTAAATGGATTCTGATACAGAATATACCAGGGAATCTTTCAACACATATCTTAAGCTCAGTACGTTCGTATAATTTTTTAATGCCTTCATAAAGTCAGAAAACCCAAAAAAAAATATGGCAGACCTAAACTTTCTCACAAAGGCTTAATTTTATCAACTTCCATAGCTGATACAAAATGTTGACATATTTTGTTACCTTCAAAATAGTAGATTCTAGGACTAACTTTACTCATTACGTTGGAAATCAACGATTAATTTGACAATTAACAATTGAATTCATTTTTTTCGCGAACTTTTTGCGTCTATTTCTGATGCTAATAATAATGTTGTATGTGGTTCTAACCAATCATTCACATCTAATCATTCTCCAGTTCCGATAGCTCTGGAAAATTGGCCTTGTGCGCGAGGCTTGGTGAGTAAGTTGGTACGCCTAAGTAACTGAACGAGCAGCCGGAGAAAAATGTCTTAAGCATCCTTTAATAAGTTGCACAGTTTTTTGTCCTTGTTGTTATTACTTAATATATATATAATACTTAAGATTAATACTAAAAAACCTACTACAATCTGTGGCAATATTGAAATGAGAGTTTTTAACTATTTTTTTTTGATATAGAGTAATGGCGATAAAAAGTTTTTGAGAAAAAGAAAACTTTTGTACTTCATTAATGCAATGACAAAAAGGTTTTTTTTTATTTGCAAGCAAAATTACACAATTACAATTAATTGGAGTCAACATAAACTTTTTTATACATATTACTGCCAGGTGTAAAACATAAAACATATTCTTCTCTAGGTTTATTTGACTGTGTGTTCTTTTTAAAGCTGTATATGAGCCGCTGAGTGCACAAATTGACTAACGGCACTTTTTGAAAAATCTTAAATTTAAGTGCCAAAGCACTTGGTAAAGTCAAAACATTTTATGTTTACAATAACGTTCCTGAATAAAAAAGATAAGGACAATTGAATGGCACCTATTTGAATAAAACGTAGTGTATTTCAGAAGCAAATGTAAATTATTTAATCGAATTTCTCAAATGTTTGTTTTATGGAGTTAATCGATCTATGCTCGGAACATATATTACTATAAAATATTTGGTGCCGTAACAGCCCGCGAATGTAGCCACGGCGCCCACATTACTATTACGTCTAGGTCTAAGCCACTACATCAAAAAGAGATTTTTGAAAGATTCTACTCTATTGCGGCCTATACTATACTTAGACTTCTATCGCTTATGGGACATATTACCGCTTATGGTATGCAAAGAAATAGAGAGTGAGCACTATAAACGTCTGGTCTTACCTGAATATAGTCGCATTTCATCATTTGCCTAAGGAAATAAGTGCAACAAACACAGTTTTCAATATGTGTTTTAATGAGCAGATGACCAGAATCAGATAAATCTAGACACGGGTACACGTGTAGTTCATTTAAACACGCGTACACGCGTATTTAACTATATTGTGTTAGCATAGTGCGACAGCTTATTCACAGCTTCTGTAATGGCTAAAAACCTCGAAATTTCAGAACAGGACTGGATATCTTTTGAAAAATTCGTAAACGTACTTAAACCCATCCACACATACTTACAAATATTTTGAGCGCTGACTACTCATCGGCAACCATTCATACGTTGTTGGAGAAGCATATGTTAGCTTCTAAAAATGTGTCCGATATGGTAGTGAAGTAAAAGAATATCAAAACAATATTTACGCAGGATTTACAACAACGATTTCATCTACACATATTTTACTAAATACACGTGAAAGTATAAATACACGTGCAAATGTAAGTACACGTGTTCCTACACGGATAATTTAATTTCACGTGTACTACGTGTACACGATTTCACATGAAATAAGGTGCTTTTAAGCACAGAAACATTTTTCCAATAGAAGAAAGCGTAGCAAAACCGATTCCCCAGATTACTAGGTTTCTTCAAGAATGTCAGTAACAAGAAACTTTATTTTTGAAGAAGGAAAGTTATGTAAGATAAGTACCAACCGTTCATTTCATTTGTCTGAAACAAAAAAAAAGCAAAGCAACAGTTTATTGCTCATTAGAAGCATGCTAATTTGGTTTCTTAAGCTAAACTTTATACTCAAGAATATCATACCCCTTCATTAGGCTACTTTCTTAATGTTCGTGATCATAAAATGCATATTCTACGTTCATTGTTCAAAAATTATTGTAGTCAGTTTTAGTTTATTTTCAATTCATATTTTTTAAATTTTATAAATTTTAAAATTATTTTATTGAGAAAAAAAGAAACAATATATGTCGTCGAACTCAGCTTTGAAAGAAGGGGTGTTTTTTTTTTTTTTATTTTTTTGAAAAACATGAAATGAGCATTTTTATTGAAGCGTTTTTTTAGAAACCACCCTCATTTTAGCTCACGAAATCACTCAAACTGCTCTGACATGCGCACATAAAAGAGCAGTTTTCATTTACTGCAATGCGTTTTAATAAAAAAAATTAAATAAATTTAAAAAAACAATCAAAAAAATACTTTCTCTCTTGTCTCAAGGAATTTGGAGAATCATCGATAATCATAACTCGAGGAGAAGTTTCAGTTTTATTGAGACAACAGCCTTATTTATTAGGTTAAGCAAGGCAAACTCTCAATGGTTCTTGGCAAGCAACGCAGAAAGTGCACAGAAAAAAATATTGTTAGGATTAAAATCTGGATCTGAATTTTTTTTCTCGTAGGACACCACTCAGGAAGGGGGAGGGAATTAACGCGTGAAAGAAAAGGTAGTTGAAATAACTTCTCTCAGGATTTTCCAAACGTTTTGCTTTGGTAATAAATCACGGTTAAGTAGATATAAGAGTTGTCTTCTTCTCAGTGGGCACACACACACCTAGTCAAGTTTCTTCCCATGTGTATAGCTCACCCTGATAAATATTTTTAAGGGATGACGACAATGTCTGGAGTTGACGCATGTGGGATCATGACCTCCAGCTTAACACCCTCTGCAGATGTGAAATTCTCATCGGTTTTGTGGAAACTTTGGTACTGACCCATGAATCATGCGAAATACGGTGCCCCCTAAAAATCAAGACACACCTCAATCCTGAATGCATTCGAGCCTATTGATTTTTCTCATAAGCAATTCACTCATGGTCAAACATGTGCAGAAAAAAATAAATGCAAATGAGCGGGCACGGTACCACCCCCTCGGACTGCAGCGATTGCACCCTACCAGCCATGTGTCCTTATGTACCATTCCTTGCTCTGAATTAAACCAAACTCCCAGCAGTCACGAAACCACTCAAACGATTTTCTCAATCTACCGAAGAAGACGCGTGCGCCGTAGCACACTTAAAGGTAAATAAGTTAGTCCGCCGACACTAAGAGCGCTTGTGCTGCGCATGTAACTGCGCAACATGGGGATGATTTTCGACGACTGCCTGTGAAATTTGTTGGTTGTTTTTTCTTCTAAACGGTGTAACTTTTATGCAACGCACAATGTGTCTGAACGAAGACACACAGGCCGCCGCCGCCGCCAGTAGTCATTAGCCAGTCAGTAAATTGGACTTCGCGGATAGAGTGCGACTCTTGCAACCGTGCCTACTCCCTACAAAAGGTAAAAGTTCAGCGCATTTTTTGTCTTCGTCGCAGTCGAAGACCGGGTGCAATCGATTTTTCCAAAGCGTTGTCGGTCGTGTGCCGTGATTCGCGTGTCTCGACGGTATTAATTTCCTTCGTGTTCTTGTTGTTGGTTTTATCATTGCCCGTTGAGAAAAAAGACCCAAGTCGGGAATGTCGAAAATGGGTCGTTTGAAAGTGAAGCGCAAAAGTGAAATTTGGGTGTCAAACAATCGGGTGCTCCTTGGCCTGGGCTCGTGCCGCAAGGATCCCGGGCGAAATCCGAACTTCGACACGGAAGAGACCAAGTTGCTCATCGCCCTGTGGGGTGATCCAAAAATACAGAAGACCCTGATAACCACGCATCGGAAGCACCTTGTGATTGCGAAGTTGGCCGAAAAAATGGCCGAGTACGGATACAACCGATCGGCGGAGGAGATAAACACTCGAATAAAGAATCTGAAGTGTTTCTACAATCGCCTGAAGAGGGACATGGAGCTAGGAATCAGTACGGCCAGTGGTGCCAACTGGAAGCACTTCAAAGCAATGGACGAGATTATGAATCGGTCGGTGTTTAGTGTGCGGCCGAATGAGATTCCGAAGCCGTCGCTGAAGTATCAACTGGAGCAGCAACGCGAAATGCTGGAACTGCGGGAGCAGAACTTAATCGAGATATGTAATCAGGTGGCTGAAGGGACTGTGAATGGCGAGGAGGTGAAAATGGACTTTATTAGCAGTGGCGATGACAGGACCGAAGGCGATAACATTGAGGCAAGTGATGCGCAGTTGCAGTGTGATGGTAGTTTAAATGTTATGGTGGAATGCGACGAAAAGGACGTGGGAGCGGTGAAAATCAAGGAGGAAGATGGAATCGATTTGTACGCGAATGAAATTCAGGAATCTCCACTGCTTATCCCCAAGGACGAACCTGTTGATGATAACGATGTGGAATTCCAAAGTTCCACCAGCGATGATCCGTAAGTAATGTTTGTGTTTATTTTATAGGAATCCTTTTCTTCGGGGTGGTTTTGAATATAGTTCCACACCTAAATGTAAAAAGAACGCGTTCCTTTCTTCATAGATTGGGCTTGTTCATTAATTTACATTCAACGAAGTTCTCTTATCTCTTAATTGAAATTACCTAAACTTCGCTTTGGAATTCAAAAAAGATCACCCCAAATCCCAACCAAGTCTCTGAAGGAAATAGTGAATAGTAGAATGAATTAAAAAATAAATGTCTTGAACGATAGTGAACAATTCTGTTTAGTGTAATCTAAAACTCGGAATGGAATAAATTCAATTAGCCGCCTTTTTGTACTAAAGCGTAGCAGTTCCTCTATAAATCTCACATTCATTGCGGGCCTTCCTTTTTTGAATAGACCTCCGCCTTTAGTAAATAGCTCTCTGTCACGTACATAGTGACTAGCGGTTGGCCATTTCAACTAGAAACTCGAAGTCTAGACCGTTTGTTACAGGTCTTTGTTACGCTCTGAGACGAGTGCTGACTTGAGCAACCATAGCCTTTTTTATCGGCAATCTAACTTCTCTCAAATGGTTGCTTTTCTACCTTTCGTCCGTTGTTTTTTTTCTGTCTTCCATGTGCTTTCATTACTGTTTATTACAATTCTGACAGTTCTCTCTTGAGTAAAAACCCGAAGACAACAATGTGAAAGCAAACTAACTTTAACTGAGACCTAGTGCAAATGGCAATGATGTTCTAACCACAAACTTAACATAAATCAAAACACCTTGCAACTGGGGTAATGTGTAGGCGGTCACTAACACAGATTACACTCCGTCTTATAATAGCAACTTTTAATGGTTCAGAGTGATAGGACGGTCTTATGCTTCGAATAAGTGTGAAGAATCATTGACAAATATTTTTTGACAGTATTTCGAAGGATTGAGACTAAGGAGTTTAGAATCACCCTTTGGCTTTATCAAATTTAAAATATCAGTCTATGTAGGTTTCAATTCGATGCATTACCTGGTATTCTATGCGGTGAATAATTAGTCGGTCATACAAATTGGCCTTACAAATTGTGGTTTGAGCTTCATAATACCAATGTTATGGTCTGGTCAAAATGCTCAAACGGATCAGTAAATGATAAAAAAATGGCCGCAGAGAGTTCTTGGGATGAAATTGACAATATGTCTAGTTGATAGTTTAGTTTGATTGAAAATCGAGACAACCCAAAGCAGCTCATAAAAAATTCTTCATACGTTGTTCCTAAAGAAGACTGTTGTAATACCATGCTAAGTGATTTCTTTTTATACGCTTTCGTAACTCGTCAGGGTCACATATGTAAACAAATCTTAGAAGCTTAATTTAACCCACTTCCCGGTTTCCGATCAAGCTAAAATTTCGCATACTAGTTTCGTGTCCGAGACAATGCATTGTCACTTAGGTGACGCCATCCTAAATCCGATATGGCGGACTTCCAAAAATGGGGACTAGCTATTTCTTATGCGCTACCATAATATGGGTATCCTGAGCAGAATATGAATAAAATTTCGTCATTCTGAATCGAATATGACAGACTTCCAAATATGACGGACTAGTTGTTTCTTATGCACTACCATGATATACAGTGGCATACAAAAATGGATATATACCCGGCGGTTGTAGGTTTTTTTTTTATAAACATCCTATTTGACCGATTTGAATGATTTTTGTGCTATTTTTTTCCTTACTTCATCACCAAAAATCGAAATCGATTTTGATCGCATCCATAGAAGGGTGAAAATTTACAAAAGTTCATCTTGACCCCAATATATTCATTTTTGCAAGTTTAGAAAAATATCTATTTTGATGTGCGGGCAGAGTAAGATATCTTTGGCGGCAAAAATTGATAATGGTTTTTCATAGAGCGTCCAAAAACGAGCAATTTTTGCTATGGGCGGAGGGTCTATCTCCCGCCGTTTAGGAGGTAGGGGCGATTTAAAATCAAATCAAACAACATGGAAAAAAATTCATTAAAAAACAATGGCAACACTATACAAACTTAGAAAGGCGGAAACTTGTTCTTTAATTATACATTAAAGCTAGATTGTTCATGCCCAAAGTTTGTGAAAAATTCACATACAAACTCAAAATTTTTTCTTATTAAAATTTTGAGTTTGTATAATAGAATAATAGAAAAAAAGTGTAGATAATTTTTTTTCTTCAAAACTGTAAGTAGCTGTGCTAAATTAGGACCATGCCCATGTTCATTTTGAGTCGAACACAAAAAACAGAATTGTCTTATGTCTTCTAGTTCAAAAGAAAACTAGAATGGACCAATAACTTTTTAAATGAGCCAGTCAAACCTTTATGCACTTGCTTGCAATAATAGCAACTTCAATTTTCCTTAAAAAAGTGGTTGGCCCATTCTAATTTTCTAAAAAGACTAAAAAGTAAAAAATTAATTTATTTTATGATAAGATCATATAATTTTGTTTACATTTTCTACTCATTACTGTAGATATGAAACACTAGTTTTGAGATTATGATTTGTTGATTTAGACAAGTTTCATAAATAATCCTTGAACATGTATGCTCAAAACTATGTTTTTTCTTCCTTACGTTCCAAAACTAAATCACAGCCGTTGGATCTGACTTAGCGACGGATATTACATTTTCATAAGTGCTTACCTATATTAGTTATGAGGCAAAATTTATTATTATCCATTTTCTTCAATGGCTCAGAGCCGGTTCGAAGTGTAGCTAAAAAATGAGACCAGTGATTTCCAAAACAATATTTTTTTAACCCCTTGGCCCTAGGTAACTTCATTTAGTGTTTCTGTTTAAATATCAAATACAGTCGAATCCCTCTAAGTTAAATTTTCACGCGACATCAAAATAAGTTTGAGTAGAGGGAGTTCGACTTAGAGGATAGTTTTTGTATGGAAAATTGGGAAGGGGAATGCCAAAATATTGCGAAAAAATTTGAGTTATACGAAAAAAATTCGACTAAGAGGGATTTCGACTTAGCGGGAGTCGACTGTAATTGAAATCGTTATTTTTATAAAACCCAAAAAATCTTCGGTTTTCTTGTTTCCATTATTTATGTTTGACCGCAAGCGTTGCAAAGCGTTCATACATTTTCATTAATTTTTCAAAAAATTGTATCCTTCATTTGTATTTAAAATTCAAGACACATTTGTGTACATACACATATGAAAATTTTCCTCCAATCCGTCTATACATAGTGTAGACAAATAGGCTTTTTATTGGAGAGCGTAGCGAATATCTCCAGACAGTCAAAATTAGCCTCATTTCTGGGCTTTATTGATTTCCCTTTTGTCTAATTTGCTGAGGAGTGGTTGAGTAAACTGTTTTCCACTTGATCCCTCAACTCTGTAGAAAAAGTGTTCGAAGTATGCCACCCTCTTATTCTCATCAACGGCTCTAGAAAGTTGAAAAATTGGACATGAGCCAATAATACAAAATTTAAAACGACGAAAGGCAATTTGTATATCAGTCGACTACGTAAAGACATTTTTTTTATTTCACATTTGTGTTATGAAGGCACACGTCTTAGCCATTTTATGAAAACAAAAAAAAAAACGAGAGCACCAAAGTGCCTACCACTCTCCCCCCGTTCGTTCACATTTTTTGACTCAAAAATTACTCAATTCATACATAAACTCAAATACTTCACTAGAATATTTCAACCCTTAATATCCTTTCTACCCTGCAGCACGTGCGTCAATCTACCCCTTCATTATAAAACGCGTGCGCTATAAAATCACATAAAAGAACCTCTTCGCTCTAGTAGGCGCAAACTCCAGAAAAATAATGCGCACACCAGGGATGATACTGCAGGTGGATTGTGACGTCAGCGATGGGAATAAAAACTTTTGACAAAATCCGTCGCACATTAATTTTGTGGAAGGAATTTCTCTGGAAAATGAAGACCAAAATTATGAGATGTGAAATCCGCTATCTCTCGAGAAGATAACCTAACCCCCAAGAATTAATCCACTTTTACTTCCAATACACCAATTGAATAGCTTTTTAACTCAAAAGGATATAAAGAGCTTTCTTCTTTCTCAAAAAGTCACCCTCGGCTAGCAGATATCAAAAACTTTTTCGTCCATGACATGCGCGATGTAGTCTAATCACAGGTAAATAAGTTAGTTTAGGGATACAGCCTGCACATGTGCATCTAGAAATGATGCGCATAGGACGGATATCTAAGTACTCCATTCGTGAATGTAGTTGAGAGAGTTTTAGTTGTGCCGGTAAGGCTAATTACAGGGTAGATGAATTAAAGCCATAAATCACTTAAAACAAACACTTGTTTCAATCTTGATTACGTTCACTTTTTTTTTGTAACTTTTTTCCTTCTCGAAGGACACGGTATTTAATTCGTTGACGTTTCTGAGTACGGTGTAAAGCGGTTATTGATTTTTCCGAATTAAATTACTGTGCGTTTTGCTTTGTCCTTCACAAAATAAGCTCAACATTTAGAAAAAATTCAAGCAGATGTTGACGCGCAAACCTAAGCGCCGTCGTCTTAAAGATGAACTATCGAAATCCAAATTTCACCTATAGAGAAACGAAAGTGCTCATTGAGCTCTGGGGTGATCCGAAAACCCAGCGACGTCTTAGAATTAAAAAGAACCATTATGCTATTATGATGGAGTTATCTGATAAATTGTCTGTATCCGGTTACAAACGCACACCAAGTGAATTAAATCAACGCATAAGGAACGTTAAGGCTTTTTATAAGCGTGTTAAAAGAGCCATTGTCCGAGGCGATACCGACAAAGTGTCGTGGGAGCACTACCATGAAATGGATCACATTATGACGCGGAACCTAATTCCTGAACCTTCCGATGAAGAAAGAAAGTCGTCTTTACAGCAGCCTAAAAATTTGCGTGGTAGTTCGGATGAGGGAATCAAGTCGCCTGTAGATCTGCCTGAGAATACCTGTAATTTGAGTGAGAGCTCTGACGAGGACAGCGCCTTAGAGAGTGATGACAGTGATAGCAAAGACTCTGTACCTGCAACAAATTATGAGTTCCCAGATGAGGAGATGTCGTTGCTGGTACCAAAGAACGAACCCATCCGCATTGATGACGATGATGACGCACGAGCTGACGTTGACGGCGCAAAAACTCAAGAGCCTGTTGCTGAAAAGTGAGTCAAATAGTTGATGACAGTGGTTGAGGTGGGGTGAGAGTGCTTTATTTTGGGTAGATACCAAGAAAAAGTATACAAATATGTATGTATTTGTGACAAAAAATAAGAAACACACCTTGTAGCAGTTAATAAGCCATTAGGTTCGATATGGGCGGCGTTTCTGTGTGGGGTTGTGTGCCGGAATTCTACGCGTATCGTTTAGTGCTCTAATCTCTGGGGACAAACATTTTTTTTGTGATAGCTAAGTAAAAATAGGACAATCAAAGCAATGGAAAAGAAAACATCTCATGATAACAATAAGATGTAAGCTTCCAACTTACGCTTACTCCTCAAATATGTAATTAGGAATTTGTATACTCTCATTCCATAAAAAAAAGTAGTACTTTCTTTAGTTCATGTAATAACAAATTTCTTTTTTCATTTTAAAATTCGCAGAAAGAAAAAACCAGAAGCTACGCCAACACAAATCCCTGAGTTCATAGAAATACCAGCCAACTCAAATGCCATCACAGTATCCTCAAACTGCCGCCAACTGGTTAATGGCAGCAACATTAACAACTCATTCCAGACAATATCATCACCAGCAATAACAGGCGGAATAACTCCATCCTATGTCTTTGCCAATCAATCGAACGGAATTCAAAATATGCCAGCAATACCAGCTGCAGGAAAAATCTCTTTAGTACCAACAAATTTCTTGCTACAAAATAACACACAGCCCCAACAAATACAAATCCGGCCACAATATCCACAGAGAATAATTTGCTCTCAACCGAATGCTACAACCCCCACCGGAATTGTAACCTCTACGGGTGCTGGTAAAATGAAAGTCCTTTTGGTGAATGCTTTTCAAAATGGTACGACGGCAAACGTTGCTGCAGCTAAGGACACGGCCTTTACAAATTCGAATTTGATTACAACAGGAAATATTCTGAATACAAACACAGCGGAACCGGGAGTGTTGAGGAACACCACTGAAGCACAAAAACCTGATGATCCCATCACTGCAAAAGATCAAGGTAAATAGTTTTTTTTTTGCCTGGGTTGGTAGGAATATTCAAAGGCAATTATCAGACATTTTGTCATTAAATTGTTTGGTTTCTACTGACGGAACACTAGTGATGGGTGCATTTTTTATACCTTCCCGGTGGGTGTTTTCAAAAAGGTAAATGCCAGGTATATAGTGAAATTTCTTTTTACCCACCCAAAAGTGGGTATTTATTTTAAGTAAGTAATTTTGTACTACCTAGTAGCACCTTAGATGAAATGCATGAAAATATGTTTCAATGGGCTAATTTTTTTTTCTTGAAAGAAATTTTTCTTTTTAGTTTTAATTTACTGCTAAAAATGTGATAAAACTGGGTTCTAGTCTTGAAATTGCATACGTTTAATAAACAGGCGAAATGTGATTGTTACTAACAAAGTTAGTTTGCAAACATTGGTTTTCAACAAGTTTTCCACTCTCTCTAAAGAAATCAAATTTGCGTGGCTAGATGAACACCGTTTTTGGAAATTAAATCCAATTAATGTATAAGTCAAACACAAATTTGGAGCAAATTATTGGAAAATCCAAGAAGAAAATGAACCGAACTGCAGTCATCACGAGCTTAATCTCTGTTTCAGATATAAATTCTTCAACTTATATTTTCTTTCAATACTTATTTTCTGTCTGACATAAATGTTCACATAAATACCCGGTAAATAAACGGGTATTTACCCCGAGAGGCTATTTACCGGGTATTTGCTCATCACTACTAAGCACACAGTTCGCTTTTTATTAAATACTACGACTAAGTCAAAAAAAAAACAAAACATTTCAAAAAATGTAGACGAACATTGCAGTGGTTCTTTAAGGGTTTCCTTTCATTTCCTTAGAACAAAGCTTTAAGAAACTAACCTATGTTTGAGGTTGATCGTGTAATAAAACTTATCACAGCTTTAATCGTTTATTTGATAAGATAGATCGATAGATTTTATTTTTCCACATACTTACTTACCTACTATACTATACTTGCTTATCTACTTACTAGGCATTTAACCCTTGGAGGGTCTGTGCCTGAGTTGAAGCCGCCTTCCAACGTTAACAGTCCCGGGCATTCTGCTTTCAGTCCGGAAGACCAAGCTGTCTTGCATCCGCGATCACTTGATCTCTGTACCGGTGGATCATTATCCCTCTTCTCCTCAAACCAGGAGGCTCGGATTCGTAGACCCTTCTAGCTGGAGCGTTTGTGTCCATGCGCTCGATGTGGTCGAGCCACTGTAGTCGACAGGTTTTTGCCTTCCAGACTATATCCACATCTTTGTACAGCTCATAAAGTTCGCGGTTATGTCTTCTCCTCCATTCGCCTTCCTCGCAGACTGGACCGAATGTTCGCAGTAGAATTTTTCTTTCGAAGGAGCCAAGTATCAGCTCTGCAGTCCTACTTATCGTCCAACTTTCGGCTCCATACAGTAAGACTGGCAGGATAAGGCTCTTGTAGAGCATGACCTTAGTTCTTCGAGTCAGGAGTTTTTTCCCTAGTTGTTTGGACAAATCGAAGTAACGGTTGCCAATGGTCTTTCATCTCCACTACGATGTCATTCGTGAAGCTTACGTTCGCCCCGAGGTATACGAACTCCTTGAATACCATAAAGTTGTAGCTGTTGATGGTCACGGGTTTTTATTTTAATTATTTCTATATGGCACGAAATTTAGCTTCAGAAAAGTTTTTCTGTCTCTCCAACTTTAAAGATTATTTCAACTTTTTGAATTGTATGGTCTCTCGATTACAGAAAAGAAAATTTGTGATGTCGGAATAATTTTAAAACTAATTTCATATTTTTAGGCCCCTAAATATTTGTTCAAAGCGATTTGCTATGAAACTTATTGGAAAACTTAAAATATATGAGAAATATTTTTTTTAAGGATCGGCAAATATTTTACCACTCACGCACAACGAGTACAACAAGGATTGACGAGGATCGCGCTGTGATTGAGCCGACTATATACAACGCGATATAGAGAATTTGTTGCTTGAACTAGGAATTTCTTTCTTGCTTTTTCGTCAACTCGTTCTTCAAGGCCGTATATTCTTTCCTTAAACTTCTTCAAACTCAGTTTAACGCTACATCCACGAGCGAGCTTTAAACCATGTAGTCTTGTTTCGTATTGTAAACACATATATAGAGCCACTATTTTCGGTACCCGATTATCTCAGGATAGAATACTTCTCATCTCTCTCATTCGTGCGATTATCTGGTATGTTCATCACCCGTTTCATAAAGTCGGTATAGAGCATGAGAGTATTTAAAACAGAGGCATGCCTGTCTCGAGTATTAGCATTTAATTTGGCGTATTTGTAGGCAGGTGGACAATTTTTTTGATAAAAGAAAAAAACGTTTTCGACTTCTTTACCCCGAGACTTGTGCCGCGTACAGAATTTGTAGCTGTTTCAAATGCTCTATATTTACGACTGTGTACTTTATTGTACAATAGTTGTTCAGACAGTTTTTCCAGGCTACGCTGATTACCGATTTAGATTTCTTTAACTTTCCTTTTAGATGGTTCTTCATATTGGGATTACTTGTACGCGGGGTTCTGAAAAACTTAATTTATTTCTCACTATTATTTAGCCACTATAGTGCATTTTTTCTAATTTGCGCCATTTCTTCTCAAATGCTTAGTTTCAGCTTCGTTATAGCGTGTGGTTTGCTAATGTAAGACTTTCCCTTCAAGTAACGACAAAAAGCCAACAGATTGATCATGGTGTACATTTAATATCACAGTTTTTTATGAGCTCGTCGCTCATCATTAAAGATTCAAAAAATTGTTGGTGCCATGATTTGTGTTCACTGTGTGATCAGACCACGGTGTCAAATCTTTCAAGTCTTATGTCTCCAACAAAAAACCAAATTCCCCAAAAATATAAACAAAAAAGTTATTAATTTTTTTACATAGGAAAATTAGCCTACATAGCATTTTAGACGGCCCAGTAAATGTTTAACTGTCCTGAAGCCTACCTAAAATTCTTTTAACAACTATTGCTCTCTTGCAGTAACCTCC
Source organism: Syritta pipiens (assembly GCA_905187475.1). Taxonomy (NCBI): domain Eukaryota; kingdom Metazoa; phylum Arthropoda; class Insecta; order Diptera; family Syrphidae; genus Syritta; species Syritta pipiens. The sequence continues at coordinate 72,797,384 of LR994571.1, forward strand.
AAATCCAAAGATTTTGTAAGATGCATTAAAGAATAATATGCGTTTATAATTGATTGGATCTGATGTATCACACCTTTTTCCTAAATGAGAAAGATCAACGCTTTATTATACCGTTTTGGCACTTTTTGGCATCTCATGGTTCAAAATCCAGTTGCATACATGGGCAAGGGTACCTATTAGGCCATCAGTACTATACTTAATAAATTCGATAGGTATACCATCCGATCCTGCACTTTTTACATCATTCAAGCGAATTATGTACTAGTAAATCAAATTTTTTGGGATATGTCTTGATTTTGTTTTTACTCAAACAAAACATGGCACCAAATCCAAAAGAGATAAAATTAACTTTACTTACTACATTTATTTATTTGCAACTTAACTAAAAACTTTTTTTTTCTTTTTTCAGGAATAGAACAGCTATTCAACAAACTAATCGTTATCCAGAATGAGAATAACGAAATTCAAAAACAACGCCTAGAAATCGAACGGCAGCGGTTAGAATTTGAGAGATCTATCGGGGACAAGCTGCTAACAGCTCTAACCTCACTAATTCAATCACCTAGACCTGAGTACATTATTCCTACAAGAGATGAAGAGAACCGGCAGGAAGATCAAAGCAATAAAACACAAGAGAAACAACCTGAGTTTATGGCCGATATAAATGGATTCCAGCTGCTAACGCCGAAAATTGAAAGAGAGGACTAAAAATGCTTTGTGCTGCATTAAGGAGGAAATGTTCCCAGTTTCTCAGCGGCATAATAGTAAACAATGTGATACATGAGAGGAAATAAAATGCAAAACATTTTTTTATATATGTGAATTTAATAAGTCAATGTGAATACAAAAGATATTTAGTGTATTCACGAAAAGAAATGAATAAATTTCGTTTTATTTTGAAGGTTATGTTCGACAGGCAACAGGTGAAAACATGGAACAGACTTCGAACTTTCTTTTCCCATTGCTTCTTCTAAGTCCTTGGGAAAGGAATCAAAAAAAAGAAAACACCGATTTTTTGTTTAAGATCATATGCGTATATATATTTCGAGAACAATTTTATGGAAACTCAAAGTTTTGGTCATCGAACTGATTCGTTCGATTTTGAATGTGAGGAGGAGCTCCCATATTCGGGTTGTTGATAGCCCCCATTTGCGGTCTGAAGTGATTAACAGGCGTCGATTGCTGTTGCAGAAGATGCCTTAAACCGGGATTGTTGCTTATGGGACGCATTCGCTGCTGTTGAATTCCGTGTGGTACTTGCGATGGAACGTTCATACTAACAGCCATGCGGGGCTGTTGCTGCTGCTGATGCACGAATCCCATGTTGTGTTGTACCCCAGTTCCGAGATTGTCTTGTACAGACTGCATCGACATCTGCGCATACTGATTGTAGTGCTGTTGTTGATGAGGATCTTGTTGCATTTGCGCTTCCATTACCTTTTGTTGGTTTGCCTGGTGCTGCTGGACGACTTGCTGTTGAAGTTGATTTGGTGCCTGGATGTTGTTGGTCGTCATAGTTGCAGTATGAGGGGTTTGTTGCTGCTGTTGCTGCTGCTGTTGGCCTTGATGGCTCTGCTGTTGAATGTTCATAGCCGGTCCCTGTTGATTTTGCTTCTGTTGAATCACCTTGCGCAAGCGATCGACGAAATTAGCCTGGTTTTTGGGAATGAAACCGAGGAACGTGTTCCTCTCAACGGTGTAAAGCAAAATTAGGACTTTTATTTCACAAGACGGCATCGTTGACGGTGTAGAGAAGTGAACACAACCGGCAAAACCATTTGACATTGTCTTTGACAGCGTGTCTAGAGCCTCACAAGGATTCGGCCGAAAGACCACCATTTTCGACTCCTTCAAATACTGACCACCAATTATTCCCACGAGATGCTTGGGCATGAGTTGCATCAGCAGCTTTGATGGCCAGTTGTCAGCTCGAATTTCAGGCTCCCCGTCCTTCACATTTGTGGTAACATAACACGGAACTTGTCGCGTGATTTTTGTTTGATCTGTTTTTGGCTTTTCGATCCATTCCAGGAGACCAGACCATATTTTCTCGCGTTCGCTAGTGTTGGGCAGCTGCTGCATCGGCTGTGGAGGTTGTGGCGGGGTCATTTGATTAAGTTGCGATTGAGCTGCTTGTGCCGCTTGTGCCGCCTGTGCTTGGGCTTGGGCTTGGGCCTGTTGCTGCTGATTCATCATCTGCATGCGTAGAGCTTGTTGGTGCTGCAGCATCGTGTTGCTAGGCGGTGTAGACAGCTGCGAAATGAGTGCCGAATTTGGATTGTGGGCGACACCCATTCCAGTGTTCGCTCCAGATAAGAACGCCGGCCTCTGCTGTGCATTGGGATGAAGCCACCGATTCCCTTGAGCCACATTGTTGTTGTACGGCATCTGCATTGGATTCGATGGGTTGTTGATGAACGGCTGGTTGATGTGAGTGGCCGGCTGCTGCTGTTGTTGTTGCTGTTGCTTCTGTGCCTGCTGTTGGCTCTGCAAGACTTGTTGCTGGTTCTCTACCATCATTGTGTTTTGCATGTTGTTCATGGGACTCTGCACGTTAACCGCCTGACTCATGCCGGGGCTCACTGGGCGCTCCTTCAGCTGAAAGCCCTTCAACAGGATCAAGTGCCGAATGTCCCTGCAATAGTTTTTCGTCGTCAGTGGCAGATCCGCATCCGCTTTGCTGAACAGCTTACACAGAATCGGCATCTTCCGCGGCGCAATGATAGACAGATGGATCTTCTTCTCCATGAAAATCGGAGTCAACTGGTCAATCGTTTTATTCTCGTACTGATAGCACTCCTGCACCGGAAGGGCATACGGAGCACTGTTACAAATCAGAATACAATGTCGCTGTACATTTTGGTTTAGACTGCCACGAATTTCTTTCATGTCTTCGAAACACACTCGCGCTGTGGCGAATCCCTCCGCCAGATTTGCGTTCGATTCGCTCTGCCCTCCGGTCAGATCAAGTCTCTCGATAGTTTCCAACACCTTTAATGGATTCGTGATCGGTCCAAACGTTTCCACGGACTTGTTGGGCATGCACTGCGCCGTCTTGTACACCACCACACCGTAGAGGACTGAATTTCGGTCAGAGATTAAGCACTCCCTGTCGTCAAGAGGACCCTGTGAGAAATACTCAAGGGTAGGCACGATGTAGTTAATTTTTAAATCATTAATGTAAGCACCATTAATGGCTGTTCCTTCGATGAGGAATATCACATCGGCCACTTTATCGGATTCCATTTTCAAGAAACAAACACGGTGACGAATGTGATAATCGATTACCAGGGAATGAAACTAAATAAAATGTTGTACACGTAAACTCTGAGAAATGGTTTGCATTACTTTATTATAGGTACAACTGCAAGTAATCGGCTCTTAATAATTGAATTATTAAATTTCTGTTTCCATAGCTGTTTTTTTATACCCGCCGTTGCCTTACACTGACATTCACAAGAAAAACTGGAAAAGTAATTTATCCGTCACAATGTTGAAGTGTGCGTTCAGGTTCATTTGGGACACATCCCAGACCTAATCCCACTAGCTGTGACTGACGTCGAATGATACGGATATTACATTTCAAATGCAATTCCTTTTGATACTGGAATTTGAGCTTACGTACTAAACACTTAAATCTACCTGGTGCAAGGGTCTTTCGAGAAATTGCTTTTCCAACCAATAAGCGAAAAAAAGGTAAAAGGAGAAAAAGTTCATTTGTGTAGTGAGCATTAACATTTGTGTAACCAGAAAAATTGTGTTGTTTAATTGTTTTTATTCGGGAAAGCTAATATAATTATTAATGGTCATATCCATTAATATAAAACATTATTCTCGTTATATGGAGTTTTTTTGTCGTTGTTTCCTCCCAAATCTCTTGTAAACTTCTTTTGTTAAAAATGTAAGATAATGCTTCGGATGAAAGATATGTACATTATAAAATATCGTATCTCTGTATAATTGTAAACTGTTAGACAACCACTTTGTAAATTTATGACGGAATAAAGAAATTAAAAAATGAAGCATTATTTTTTTAAATTATTTGATTAAATAATATATCAGATACATTTAAGACACACAAATCTTCTAACTATCCAAATATAATATGATTGAAATATGAAAAATGAATTTAATAACAAAGTAAAGGATAAGATAGAAAGATATACAAAAAATACAGAAAGGAGAAGACAGACGGTTAGAAGAATCTCTTAAATTTAAGATTTTTCAAAAAGTAGAGCTTTTGCACTGAACGGCGCATGTAGGTATTTCGTGAGCTCACTCATTTTAGCGCCCAGCTGAGAACGACTTATGGATTATTCCCCACAATCAAAACAACTTTTTAAGTAAATCCCCGAGCCGATCGTTAGCATCTTAAGTTTGTTTCATTTATTGAATTTGTTTAGATATGGAATTAAAAAATTAACTGAATAAATAGTATCATAAAACTGTTTTCATTCCTTCTGTGGATATTCAAACTTTGTTCATTCATCTTTGAGCTTATTTGCACTGGTTGAAGTTCGATGCATTTATTACATCGTTTCGAAAATGGAATTTGATAAATGCAGACAACAGAAATAATATATTTAACCAAGTTGTAGCTCTTGCAACTAGCTATACGACAATGTCCAGAAGAACGAGTTGTTTAATTTCAGCAATACTTAAGGGAATTCAAGAGTTGCTCACGCATAGCAAAGTGTACCGCAGAAGAATTTTGCAGCGAAGAAAAAATCACGATGAATGTAAATGCTTCACTACACAATGATGTTTTAGACGAAAATATGTAAATTAAAGTTACTTCATGTTTAAAATCGCAGGAAGGTCACAACAGCTGGCCCATTTGTGAAAGATGCTTACTGTTCCCATGGTTAATACCAACTTGGGCTTCACCATATAAAAACCATTAATCGAGGCTAACAAATCGAGACCTACGACCTACGATAAAACAAAGTGCAAAGTTCATGGTCTTTTTGAATGGTTTTCAATGCGCTAATCATGCTCTGTTCACTGATGCCGCCTCTTGGGCTCTTAGCGGTCTGCTCTTTTAAGTATGTTCTGCACTCTTACGATGAATAAAAATATCTCCGTCCACTCGCCATTCGGTCTAGGCATTGGACTAACTAGATCGTCCGGACTTGGTATGTCGACCCTGTCTGTTTTAAAGAACATTGGCAGACATTACGAAAAGGAAAATACGAGAAAAATATGGTATACACTAAAATTATACGAATATAAAGAGATTGCAAATTAAGTTATGCTTTCTAGGAAAAACTTTTAATTTTTGCCTTCTTTTGCTGATCTTATGCTCTTGAGATTTTGTGGTAACTTGTTTAGTATATTCAGCACCTGGTACTTCAGTCGTCTTCTCCCGTATTCATTGATAATCGGTGGGCTCGCTCGGCTCCTTGTCCCGAGAGAATGCGCTATTGGTGTTTGGAGTCCGCTATTCCAACGCCATGGTCATCTGAAATATTTGGGTTATGTTCAGTGTCCTGAAACTCGTGATTACTCCTCTCGACAGGATTTTGATAGCCCTGATTTTGAATGCTTTGCAGCTTCTCTATGTGGGAGCGGTCTGCTCAACTCCATGCCATTATTCCATGCCGGATTCTGGATTCCACAAGTGCATAGTACACCTGTCGTAAGATTGTATCTGGTGCTTTGTATTGGAGCCATGCTAGGGCGAATATTGCGCCTCTTAGTTTGCTGCGGAGGAAGTTGACGTGTGGTTCCCAAAGGAAGTGGCAGTCGACCATAATTCCTAAATACTTATACGTGTCAACAACTTCGATCGTCTCTTGATTTGCTGTTCAATCTGTCATGAAAAGCTTTCGCAATTCGCCGCCCGGAACCGACAATAAATAAAAAAAAATGTTCTAAATTATAACGCGCATAACACAGTAGAGGCGCTAAGAAGCTAGTCTCCGGGCCTCAACGGACTGTTACGCCAATCAATGTAATGTAAAAGTGTAAGTGTAAAACACACAAAAATCTTAATTTTTTAATCGTTTTAATTTGTATACAATAAAACATCAAACCACATAAAAATTAAAAACTAGAACAAATTTTGTACACTTTAAAAAATAATGTAAAAAATTCGGTAAAAAAAATTATGAAATATTGTTAAAGCTGAACCAGAATATCTTAAAAGAGAGCTAATTATTAAAATTCAATCCAAGGTTCCCCATGTAAAGCGTTTCCATTCTGTGACGATTTTTCAGAACCAAGTTTTAAATAAAATGAAAACGTAAATTAGTTTCCTTTGATTTTAAAACTTCGTTCGTAGGAGTGCGTATTCCAAGAAGAAAGCAAAGTTTTTGCTTGGCTAAAATCGCACATTCAGCTTTAGTCGGTTTCAATAAGATAAAGACTCTCCACACAAGTCAATTACCAAACCACTTCAAATCGATGATCAATATATTTTATTGCACTTAAACCAACGAGTATCTTTATTTCACAGTACGTTTATATAAAATCAAAGTTCTGATCATCAAATTGATTAGTTCGATTTTGGATGTGGGGCGGAGCGCCCATGTTAGGATTGTTGATGGCTGCCATCTGTGGCCTGAAGTGGTTCACAGGCGTCGGCTGCTGCTGCAGAAGATGCCTAAGTCCCGGATTGTTGCTCATCATCGGCCGAGCCATTCGTTGCTGTTGCATTCCGTGAGGAACCTGCTGCGGTGCATTCACATTCATGCTAACCGGCATTCGAGGCTGTTGTTGCTGCGGCTGCTGCACCATTCCCATGTTGTGCTGCACTCCGCCTCCGAGGCTGTCCTGCATTACCGACATCTGGGCGTACTGGTTGTAGTGCTGCTGCTGTTGTTGGAGGGGATCTTGTTGCATTTGGGCTTCCATCACTTTGCTGTTAATTTGCTGACTGGCCTGGTGTTGCTGGACGACTTGCTGCTGCATTGGATTCGGTGCTTGGATGTTGTTTGATGTCATGCCTCCGCTGTGCTGACCCGGCTGTTGTTGTTGTCCCTGAAGAGTTGGCTGTTGTAAGTTGACAGTGGGTCCTTGCTGATTTTGCTTCTGTTGGATCACCTTGCGCAAGCGGTCGACGAACGAAGTTTGGGCGTTGGGAATGAATCCGAGAAATGCGTTCCTTTCGGCGGCGTAAAGCAAAATGAGGACTTTAATTTCACAAGACGGCATCGTCGATGGGGTGGAGAAGTGGACGCAACCGGCGAAGCCCCCCGACATCATTTTTGCCAGTGTGTCCAGCGCCTCGCAGGGGTTTGGCTTGAAAACCACCATTTTGGCGTCCTTGAGGTACTGACCTCCAATGCTTGCTACGATGTGCTTGGGCATTAGTTGCATCAGCAACTTCGACGGCCAGGTTTCAGCTCGAATTTCTGGTTCCCCGTCCTTTACGTTCGAAGTAACGTGACATGGAACCTGCCGGGTGATCTTCGTTTGATCTGGCTTAGTCTTGTCAATCCATTCCAGGAGACCGGACCATATTTTCTCGCGGTCGCGATCACTGGTATTGGGCTGTTGCTGCTGCTGTTGCTGCGCGGGCGGTGGTTGCTGAGGCGGCTGAGGTGGGGTCATTTGACTGATTTGCGATTGAGCCGATTGTGCCGCTTGTGCCGCTTGTGCCGCCTGTGCTTGGGCTTGGGCTTGGGCTTGGGCTTGGGCCTGGGCTTGGGCTTGGGCTTGGGCTTGGGCCTGTTGCTGCTGATTCATCATTTGCATGCGTAGAGCTTGTTGGTGCTGCAGCATCGTGTTGCTAGGCGGTGTAGACAGCTGCGAAATGAGTGCCGAATTTGGATTGTGGGCGACACCCATTCCAGTGTTCGCTCCAGATAAGAACGCCGGCCTCTGCTGTGCATTGGGATGAAGCCACCGATTCCCTTGAGCCACATTGTTGTTGTACGGCATCTGCATTGGATTCGATGGGTTGTTGATGAACGGCTGGTTGATGTGAGTGGCCGGCTGCTGCTGTTGTTGTTGCTGTTGCTTCTGTGCCTGCTGTTGGCTCTGCAAGACTTGTTGCTGGTTCTCTACCATCATTGTGTTTTGCATGTTGTTCATGGGACTCTGCACGTTAACCGCCTGACTCATGCCGGGGCTCACTGGGCGCTCCTTCAGCTGAAAGCCCTTCAACAGGATCAAGTGCCGAATGTCTCTGCAATAGTTTTTCGTCGTCAGTGGCAGATCCGCGTCCGCTTTGCTGAACAGCTTACACAGAATCGGCATCTTCCGCGGCGCAATGATAGACAGATGAATCTTCTTCTCCATGAAAATCGGAGTCAACTGGTCAATCGTTTTATTCTCGTACTGATAGCACTCCTGCACCGGAAGGGCATACGGAGCACTGTTGCAAATCAGAATACAATGTCGCTGTACATTTTGGTTTAGACTGCCACGAATTTCTTTCATGTCCTCGAAACACACTCGCGCTGTGGCGAATCCCTCCGCCAGATTTGCGTTCGATTCGCTCTGCCCTCCGGTCAGATCAAGTCTCTCGATAGTTTCCAACACCTTTAATGGATTCGTGATCGGTCCAAACGTTTCCACGGACTTGTTGGGCATGCACTGCGCCGTCTTGTACACCACCACACCGTAGAGGACCGAATTTCGGTCTGAAGTCAAGTACTCCCGGTCGTCGAGTGGTCCCTGTGAGAAATACTCTAGTGTGGGCACAATGTAATTAATTTTCAGATCATTAATGTATGCGCCATTGATTGCTGTTCCTTCGATGAGGAATATAACGTCAGCGACTTTGTCAGTTTCCATTGCTAACTGATTTCAAAAGAATTGCACAACCCCCTTTTAAGAGAAAAAGAGAAATTTATGGGAACAAATCCGTATTCGAGTTATTTTAAATTTCGAGACGTTCGACACAGAGACACACGTTAAATGTAAACAATTGCATTGTTTTCGCAGTGTTTATGTTTATCGCTAGCTAGACTAATGTAAACGTTCTCAAAAACCGTGTCCAACTGTCCCAAATCCATGTATCCACGGACTTTATTTTCATCTCGGTTGCTCTTGTCTGATGATGAGTGCGTTCAGTTAAAAGGGGAGCGCAGTCGCGGAGATTTGATACACATGTTCGAAGTTGAAGGCTCGGCTGTTATACGTTGTTGGTTGAAGTGCAGAGGAAAAACTTGCAAAAGTTTATCAAAATGCTATAATTCGGGATTATATAAACAATCAGAAGTATGTGCTCCCATCGGTGACAGAAAATGAACTACGAATATTATTTTAATGAATCAAAATTCGAGCAAAAACTTTTGCTCCTCATTTCTCAATTTGTTGACTTAAAATTTATAACCTTTTGTCAATTTATAATAATATTAATAACAAATTGAATGTTTCCTGAGACCATATATTACTATCTCACTTAATATTTTGTTGAGGACTTTGAGTTCACCAAAATCGCGCCTTACGTCGTTTCGGAGCTTCGTAGCTTAGAAAAAATGGTGGTTTCAAAGATTTTGCATCGAATTCATTTTAGTTATGTCGCTAAAAACCTAGAACATGGGATTCATGATAATTTATGAATTTATCATAAAATCTTTAATTCTATCTACACCGTTTTGATCTGCGTAGTGGTTTTGTGGCCCTAATTAAAGAGGCAAAGTCTGACTTTGGTTGTTAATAGTTGTAGATATAGCTGCTCAAATTTGCTGTAGCGGACCTTTGTCATATTAAAGGTTGAAAAAAAAACCACCCGTAGACTTTGTATCAAAGAGACTTAAGGCAAGAAGCAGGCTTACAATTTTTGAACCACCTGAAAACTCAAGTTCTAAAAGTCCGTAAAGCACTAAGCACCCAGAAAGGTTTTTCGAAATTGCCACAAAAGTGCGAATTGCGCCCATTTTTAAGCAGCACCCCGAACTAGAATTTTTTATACTCGGGAACTAGAGTAAACTACAAAATTGAGTATTACCCGGGTAAAATCAAGAGTTCTACTCCAAGCTGACTCCGAAACTGCTTAAAAGTATTACCAATCAATTTCTTAAAGAACCATTTTGAGTTGGCCCCACTCTTACAAATCCTAATTAGAAATACATATGTCACATTGAAATTTTGACATTTAGATGAAAAATGATTTTTGTCATCTAGGTTGTCTTCTACTCGCGCTGCTAATTTGAAGTAAAGTTTTCTGTAGGTTACACCAAAATTAAACTAAAATGATAAGAAACAGTAACATGATGTATCGTCTCGTTAATATGGTAAGCCCAGTCCATTCACAGTGCACTAATGCATCTTCCATAACCAAATTCCTTTCCATATTGCAGAGGTTGTTAACGCAAAATAGGGTCACCCTTCAGCCGGTTCGACTAAAGTCGTACTCACCAATAAATACGATTGTTCTGTTTGTTCCGCAGCAAGAAGTTTGTTTTTTCCAACGAAAACATAGAGACAAATATTAATCTTTCAATTTTTTTTATATTCCAAAGGCATGGATTGTCGAAAGAATGGGACGTTTTCACAAAATAATGGAACCTGGTCTTAATATTTTATTGCCGTTTGTAGACAAAATTAAATACGTACAAAGTCTTAAGGAGATAGCGATAGATGTTCCAAAGCAAAGTGCAATTTCTTTGGATAATGTAACCCTAAGCATAGACGGTGTATTGTACTTACGTATTGTCGATCCTTATCGTGGTATGTTGTTCATTTCTTTCCCTGAATCCAACGAGGTGTTTTTAATTACGATTGTGTTTTGTCTCTTGGTAGCTTCGTATGGAGTAGAAGATCCAGAATTCGCGATTACGCAATTGGCACAGACAACGATGCGTTCGGAGTTGGGAAAAATGTCCTTGGACAAGGTATTTCGCGAAAGGGAGTCCCTCAACGTCAGTATAGTCGATTCCATCAACAAGGCCAGTGAGGCATGGGGCATTGCTTGCCTTCGATATGAGATTCGTGATATCAGGGTAAGGCACATGGTTTAACGATGAATTGTGTTTATTTGTGGATCTTGGATTCCCTGCAGCTCCCCGACCGTGTGCATGATGCTATGCAGATGCAAGTTGAGGCTGAACGAAGAAAACGCGCGGCCATCCTTGAATCGGAAGGTGTTCGCGAGGCCGAAATTAACATTGCTGAGGGCAAGAGGAAATCAAGAATATTAGCCTCTGGTATGTAACCGAAAAAGCTTTACTCTGGCCCTCTACGAACTGTAACGCCACCCAATTCAATGTGGCTCAATTATTGCATTAGCCACTTACTCTTACATTATTTTTTTTTTTATCTTACATAGAGGCCGAACGTCAAGAGAACATAAATAAGGCAAGTGGAGAAGCAGCTGCCATGCTTGCTATTGCTGACGCACGGGCGAGAGGTCTGAAGACAATAGCTCAGTCAGTAACATCTAAGGTACGGAAAAAATGCGCACATTAAAAATCACATGATAAAATAATTTTCATCTTATTTTAGGATGGAAAGCATGCGGCTTCACTTACATTAGCCGAACAATACATTGCGGCTTTTGGTAATTTGGCAAAGAATAGCAATTCAATGCTTTTACCTGCGAACTCAAGTGATGTATCCTCAATGGTGTTCCAAGCATTCAACATTTACGAAGCACTAACCAAGCGAGATAGCTTAGAAAAAGAAGTTACGAAAGTTCCAGAAGTTAAAATTCAAAAGGTCAAATCACCGACTATCACAGCAACAAGTTCACCAGCACAGCCCACACCAATTGAGATAAAAAAATCTGATCAAATTAATATTGATGTTGAATAAAGAAAAAGTTTATAAAAATGCACAACTTTAAATGTTAGCCAGAGATTTGTGCATTTAATATATAGTTTGAAGTTTGAGATGACATTAATTAGGACTTTTGAGTTTTTACGCAGTTTTCAGAACTCATCAATTTCACCATGGCTCGGTGCTTTTTATCAGTTCTTTTTTTTTTTGGTGAGCAGTAATCGTTGATATAATCGCGTAAGCAAAACAATTCGATGATGTCTTGCAGCCAGCATTTCGTTCTTTTTCTGCGTTAACGTCGTATGTACATTTTTCATGAAATTGTATGTGTTTTTATATAACAATGCTGGGGGGAAAAGACTTAATGTCCAAATGCAACAGCAAACCTATTTTAAAGCTAATTCTTTTTCCACGTGACTACATTCATGTTGTTGGGTTTCAATTGCTCGTAAGTCTAGTGATGTTTTATCCGTGAGCCTTAGCAGCTGGTGCATTGTAACATTAACTTGTAATATGTTAGGTGTTTAGGGTCGGCGCACTGCTTTAGCGTCTCATAAGACGCACAAATCAATTGAGCGTCATCGCCCGCTTACGTCCACTACTCAATTGATTATTATATAAGGCGCTTAAGCGTGCCGCCGCTTCAGAAAAACGCTTGTGTGTACCGGGCCTTAACTGCTGTTTAGCGTGCATAGATTTATATCCAAAGACAGGCTGAGGACCTGGACAACTCTTTCGGATTCCTAACAAATGCAGCTTTATCGTTCTACTATGAAAAGTAAAGGCTGGCGATGGAGAAATTGAGCTCAAAACGAACCTATGAACAAACTTATTAAGTGTGCCGCAATTAGCTAAAAAATAAAATAAATGAAACAACCACTTTTCTAGTGGAAACAAACAAGATAAACCGCTGTCACATTTTATTCACCTTTTTTCTTTCATGGAGTCCAATTTTAGACTAGAACATGTTTAATATACTCATCAAATCTGACTCAGAACATAAAATATATCGACTGCTGAGCAGAAATAAAGGAAAGGTCATTATTTCTGCTGCTGAGTTGTAAACTCATGCAGTTCGATACACACTCATCCCTCGTTTTGCGCGATTTTCAAATATCTACGTACATTCGATTTGCGTGACTTTGCTTTGGACGAAATAGCGTTTTTCTTCGAAGAATCTTGGCCCACTATGGTTTTTCTATTCAAAAGATATCCATTTACGCTCATAAATTTGTGCGGTTTCGGTTTGGGCGAGACTTTTTATTCCCCTAACACCCGCACAAAGCGAGGGATGAGTGAATATGAATACAATTGATCGTACGCATGAGAACGACTCCAACTGCAGTGATGGCAGCTATTTTGAACTTCCAATAATTACACATTGCCATACAAGCTGACGCTGTTGTAGTCATATTGGGGTCATATTGGGCTAGAGATCTCAAAAAACAGACATTTGGGAATTCAAATTAAACTTTAACCCTTTTCTGCAAAAGCAGCTATGCGTGGCTTTTGATTTTTCAACTGGTAGCAGTTTGTCATGCAAAAATGGTGTATAGGGAGTGAAATGACACAAAGCTCTAAATATGCTGGCAGAAAGCAACAGATTAAAACTGATCTGTGTGCCAGGACATGAAAACCACAAGCAAAGCAAGGTAGCAGACAAGAAAGCAGCTTAGATACCGTTTATGAGGTGTTTTCTCCTGGATCCTTAAACAAAGCAATTAGTTCCGGAAGAACTAGGAGGTTATTACACACTCTAAACAAGAGCAAAGCTCTAGAACTAAGCAAAGCAGGTCTGAGAGTGCTACGTGAAGCGCTTACAAGACACCTTCCGTCCATATTGTGAACACCTTCCGTCATTTGTGGTTGGTGTAGTTGGGTGGCGTTGTAGTTGACGTCAATGTGGCAATGAAACGACATCCCTCACCAGTCGTGCTGTCCATTTGCGTCCTTGCCACCGCTCCCTCATTCGTTCTTTCGCAGGTGCTCCTGCCGTTGTACTCCCTGCTACCATATGCTCGTAGACATGGTTTTGTGTTGCGGTCAGTAAATCGACAGGGGATACTCTTGCGATGATGAAGGCAGCTGGTTTAGATACCTTACGGTGAAAGCTGATGGTCCTAAGAACCCCACGTCGTTATATTGCAGCCATCTGTTTTCTGTTGACTTTCCTGTTCATCGCATCAGCCCAGATCTCGCATCCACACAGTAAGATGGAGTGGGTGACCGACATGAGGAGTCCTCATTCGGATTTAGTTGGGTCTCCGATGTTCGCAATTACTCTGCTGAGAGAGAACGTCACCTTCATCGCCCGCACTGCTGCCACCTTTATCTGTTCCCGGTAGGTGAGTTCGCAGTCCAGTTTGATGCTCGTATACATAATTACGTTCCTACTGTTCATTGTTTCGGTACCTATTAGAAAATCAAAATGGTGTGCAACTCAGCACTTTTTCTGTTTTCTTTATCACCAGTTTAAGACCAGTCCGTGATCCATTCTAGAGCCTGTCTCATCAAGTGAGTAAACTTCTGTTTTGCTTTCGCTGTGCTCCGGCAATGATGATACAGACGGCATAGATTTTGAGCGTAGCTAACGAGGATGGTACAAACCAAATCAGACTGTTGGATGGGTAACGAACCTATCGCTTCAATTTACCAACATTTCTACATAATGCGATGAAGACACCAATAAAACTCTTCACCAAATAATTTTATAATTTTTTTTTGTTCTATATTTATCTAATTTTCTTTTTCTACTTTTCATCTTCATCTAATTTAAAAATTTTGCAATCACTGATCTCATTAACATGTTGTTCCTCTGGTTGCTCGTCCGCTTTATCGTAATTTCTCAACCGAAGTATCAATACATCTGGAAAGTTTTGCAGTGCCAAGATTATAAATGTTCCATTGTCCAGTATCTCACAGGAATATGTCTTTCGCGGTGGAGAAAATACAGCTAAAGCATTTCCTAAAAAAAAGGATCAAACGCTTGTTAGAAATGTGAACATAAATTCCAAAGAACCATTGAACTTACCCGTGCTCAACTCCCAGAGACGCAGAGACAAGTCACGGCCCTCTTTGTCGCCGGATAGAAGGCATGTTCCCAATGGATCGACCTTTAGCAGAGTCACCGGTGCATTATGTCCTATCAAAGTGTGACGGCAGTTACCAGTTACAAGGTCCCAAATTAAAATCTCTGCATTTTCTAGTCCCGCGATGACACAACCATTGGCTTGTGATATTGCAATAGCTACGGTATTGCATGCTGGCTTGAGTTTTTGGAATAGAGTCCCGCTCTGAAGATCATACACAACAATGAAATTTGGCCCAGATTCGCGAATTTCTTTTGCCACAACGGTCACGTACGAGCCCTCATAGGTTATGGCAGAGAGGGAAGTGAACAGATCGTGATGCGGTATCCGAAGATCGTAGAGTAATCTTCGTTGAGATAAATGCCATACCAGTAGTGAAAACGGTTTCTGTGATTCGTCTCCACAAACGAGGATTCTGGAAATGAGTTAATTGAGGAGTGTTAAAAGTGACAACAGATATGGGGGACAGTTGTTTCCAGTCGAAAGTAAAATATTTTTTCTTCACTTCTTATTGCACTAAGAGATGTCTGATGCAATAAATGGACTAAAATTGGGTTTGATCACGAAAAGAACTGCTTTGCTAAAAGCGCGCTTCAAATCTAAAAAAAAATGCAGTGATTTCTCAGTAAAAAAGTAGCTAAATTATTTGTATTCAAGCATATATAATATATATACAATGTATGTATACAATGTATAAAGCAATAGCAGGGATAAAGGTACCTCTGACAAATTCATAAGCGACAAAATAAATAGCATGGACTTCAAAACGCTTAAAACAGAAGTTTTTCGTGCTCCTGAGCTTGAGCTATTCGATAAAAGAAGGACTAAAAATAATCATATTCCCGATTTAAAAAAAAATATGTAAAGGCGACAGACAGACAGACAGACACCGACGTGATTCTATAAGGGTTTCGTTATTCCTTTGGAACGAAACCCTAAAAATTATGACTAACCAAAAAAGCTAAGACCAACAAATTACTTAGCCCAAGTAATTCGAGGACGAAATAAATAGCACACCTCATAAATACGCTAATTTGGGCATATTTCATAAATAAAGCCTTTATTCGTCACTGACTTAGGAGACTGGAGTTTTATTTCTTTTACTGCAACAAACCTAGTGATCAACTTATTTTTTGTTTTTTACCAGAACTGCAAATTAATTTTATTTTTAGAAGATATTTTAGAAGACATTCGAGAAAAAAGACTGATTCAAAAAGGAACGGCTAAGGGATGGATGAAGGTTAAATAAATTGCATTACAGTAAATCAAAAACAACAAAAATTTGGCGAGTAAACCATATTTGTAATCACAATGACACATCGACTGCTCTTCTCTATTGAATTCTTCACTTTAACGAAGCACAGAGGTCGATTTGTAACAATTAGCCGGCGAAAAGCCAAATATTCAAAATACAGTTAAAGCCCTCTAAGTCGAATTTTCACGGGATGTGAAAATTAGTTCGAGTTAGAGGGATTTTTCGAAAAATTCGAGTTAGAGGGATTAATATTTTTTATCATTTAAAAGCCTTTATTACATTCAAAAGAGTAAGGAAAAAACGCAGGAAATTACTTAAAAAAGCTTGTAATTTTGGATTGGAGACTGAAGCCTTTTAAAAAAGGACTATATTTTAAAGAGGCAGTGTTGGACCTCATCCGGACTCTTAATGCATTCACTAAATGAAGCTTGAAAACATCTCATATACCTGACTATTTTCATATTAAAAGCAAATTGTTTGAGACCAACCAACAACACAATGAATAAGCAGCGCAGTTATTCATACAGAGTCGAAATTTTTTGCAAAAAAATCGGCTTTTTGCTTAAACGAGCTAAAGTCTGCAAATCGTAGCGACAGATGTCTCAAGGCAACTCAGGCATAAAAATAATGGTTCACAAGTATGTTTACGACGAAACATAAAAGTAAGACCAGCCCAATCTAGACCTATTGTAACTTATTTATTTTATGGTTAATTGTTGCTGTATATTTTACAAAAGACAATAATTTTTATTAAACTACACGTTTAAAAGTTAAAATAAATCACAAAATAATTATGGCTGCTTAAATCTTTCAAGTCCAACTCTGTGCAAAGTCTGGATGCCAGCTTCGGATTACATTACATCGCTTAAGATTTTTTTTTCTTGGCTTAATCCATACTACCTTCTAAGTAATAAAATGTTGACAAAAAAACATCCCCACAACAAGAATACTACGTTCACCTTGCCTGAAATTTTTTTTCTTGTTTTGTAAATTAAAAAAATTAAAACATGTTATTAGTACATAAATAAAGTAAATGTGTCTGTAAATGGAATTAACAAATGTCTCGGTAGCACGAACTACTTTTATTTTAGAGTTTTTGGGATACAGGTGCTATGAATTTTGTCCCCTTTGTAGCTCTAGCTTTCAAAGAAAACCAAACAACTTAGTTATTATTTTAAAGAGCGTAGTAAACTTCAAGACCTAAAATTGTAACTAGTTTACCCAGTTCATTCAGAAAAAGATATCACAATTCGGTTATTAGCGTTGTTAGCACGAAGAGCATCATTTCGAGAAGTCGCCATTCCTCGACACAAATCTTTTCCAACCGAAATACTCAAATGCATAAATCAAAATCTAAAAGACAAACCTGCCATTTCCAGAAACTATAATCGAGTTGAGAAATCTGTCTTCGCCAGCCTTAAAAGATGTCACACAATCTCCGGTCTCCAAATTCATAAGATTCACGTACATCCTGTTCCGCGACAAGCACACTAAATGGCTCTCATCGTGAAGACCAAAATAAGGCACTTTTTGGTTCATAACACCTTTCAGAGTCACCTACAAAAGATCCAATTCTATAACATAGTTCGATTTGCTTAAGTATTATTTTGTTACCTTATATTGCCCTTCCTTGAGGTCCAAAACTCTTATCTCACGCCTGCAAAGTACGGCAGCTTCGAAATCTCTAATAGAGGACAGTAAACTTGGTTGCGGGACGTTTTGTAAAATTCGAATACGTTTGCAATTCGGCACGTTCCACACGCAAATTTCATTGCGCTCAGTGTTCATTGAGGCAATGTACTGGCCTGGTCCCTTGAGGCTTACGACATCATTGCTGGTTTCTTCCTCGTTGGCGCTTGCCTCGGGATTGTGATTGTTCAGACATTCAAGATACGTCAGTTTAAGACCATCCATTATGGTTGTCCATTCTTTGACGCACTCATTCTCCTCCACGGTTGGGTCTTTCGACATTGAGCTCTTTAGGAAAATCTTAAAAAGAGTGTAGAATTGGCTTCCATCACAGTTAAGTTGTGCCATATGAAGTGTTAGAAATTGCTTTAGGATTGCGATGTGTTTTTGGTCGGAGGGTGTTGGGGTTTTTAGCAGGCTTTCTACCAGGAGTATGTTGTTCAGAAATTGGAAGCAGCCCGTTGAAGAAATTTTATTCAACATCCACGACAGATCACGGAAATAATGTCTGCCGAAGTATTCTTTCAAAATGCCATCATCTTCATTTGCTGCTATGATTGCCAAATCGTATTGTGGTACCTTCAAGTATTTCTCTGCATTTATGCTGGAAAAAAAAATGAATAATTTTCATGAATAATATTGTTGTAAAGATAGCTTATAGTCAATAAAACAACAAAGTTCGGTGAAATTATTCGGAAATGTTTAATGTGAACAATTAATGAAATCTTAGCTCTCTAAACGATGCTCGTTTCTGTTTCGTAACTAGCGTTTTTTTTAACTGTCTGGGAATGTAATTAAAAACCTAAATATAGAGGCAGATAACAACAGATTATAACTAGTCTTGGTCTTAGGGTATGAAAACCAAAAAGGTAATATACCCAGGACACACTAGCTTAGAAGAAAGGGGCACACTTCCCTCTTTAGATTCAACAATGCAGACAAAAACCAGCATATACAAATTGTTATTATCCAGGATGCCAATAAACACATTTGGAAATTTTATGGATTTGACCAATAACCCCAAACAAGCTAAAGTTGATCTAAAACTAAACAAAACAAACCTGAGAGGACATACAGGACACGAAACATGTAATTAAAATTTCATAAGAGGGTTCTTATCAGGACGGTTCTTATTATAACGGACGCAGGCACTGACTGGCCAAGCAAACGAAACTATGTAGTACTTACTAACCAACTGCCCTCGATCCGACTCGTCGAAGGAAATGAAAAAAAAAACTTCTCCACATGTGCGTAAGGAAATGAAACCACTCTCAAGTAATGCGAAAGCAGTCCCAGAGTGGATTATGTCAATGAGGTGAGGTCAAGATGTAGTTGTAGTGACTGCAAAGGTACAGAACGGGCCTAGCACGCATTAGCGCTTCTCATCGTTCTCAAAGGCCAAGACAAAAAGAATTAACCAACTACCAAAGTCTGAAGATTCAAAACAATCAACAAAAAAATGTAACAGGGACTGACCTCGAAGACATCGCATCTAGGGATATTGTCAAATTTATAAAGACAGCACTCAAACCGTTGATTAGAGAACAGGGTACAATAGATCTTTAAGCTCGCAGTAATAGTAGCTTAGTGATACTAGCGTTTTTCATCAATTCAAGGTTTGTAGCGGTTAGGCAGTTACCTTACGTGCAAACTCTAAGCGGGGGCGCCAGGCATTTTATTCTGATGCATTTATTTCCTTTGTGCATTTATTGAACCCTTATTGCAAAAGGGGTCGGTTTCCCAGTTGTTCGTGTGCTTGTTGTACACGCCACTATCATAGTATTTATATACTTTTCTAGGTGTGCCCAAACATCATTAACATTGCCTACGAACTGAATGATCATAGCATCGACGGGGAAAGTAGCAAAAAGTTTCGGGCTATTCTATTAGGACCATTGCGTGTAATTCATTAGAATGTAACGGCAACCAGCTATTGCGAATAATCGCAAAAAAAAAAAAATACTGACTAACAATAAAATATAATAAAACAAATATTCTAGTAGTAAGGTACGAAAGCAAATCTCTGTATCCCGAAAATTGTATCCACATAAATCCAATGTATCTGGTATATGCCACGTAAAATAAACTGTAAAAACTAACTTGTGCTTGTTCACTGGGGAGTGTCCAGCGAGAAATCCTCTAACTGTACACCAAAGTTCCTTTAATTAAAAGGCCGGGCTACTAGCGGTAAAGACAGAAGGATTTAAATAGGATAGCGCAATTAAAAAGTAGAGTTGGTTCAAGGTTAGCTGCTTCATTCAACGAGTTAAAGAAGAGGCCACCTTGCGTCTTGTTGTTGTTTATGCAGCAAATAGCAGTGCTGATGGATATGGCGCAGACTGAACCAGTACCCGAGTTCAGATCCGGCCCGGGAAAAACACCAACAACAATTTTCACGGCCCCACCTCTAGCGAATGATTGACAATCTTCCTGAAGCACTTTTGTCATGAAAAGCTTTCGCATTTCGCTATTCTGAACCGGATTTAATCAGACCTCTAAATGTGTCAAATTATAACCTGCGCTAAAGTGGAGGCGCTAAAAAGCTAGGCTCTGTTACGCTGCCCAATGCATGCGTGCATCTAAGTCTGCTTCGTCATTTCGTCCTATCACCGTTGTTGTCCAGGGTATCTAAATGGGATGCACTCTGTTTATATTGCCCATCTAGTGCAATAGCTAAAGGCAATCTTTCTATACTAGTTTGAAGAAACTTTAAAAGAAGACCTATAAGATAATTAAGTGTTTTTGTACTTAAGTACATTTTAATTACAATTCCTTATGTTTGAATTTTTTTTAAGTGCAAGGACAATTCCTTGGTACTAGTATTTAAAAATTACAAATGCCCAGTTCAAGTAATTTTACTTCTACTTGTAACTCCTTTCAAAGTAATTGAAATCGCAATCTATAATTTTTCTAATACTTAGGTACTTAGATTGTGATTTCAATTACATTGGAAGAAATTACAAGTACAATTACTTGGTCTGGGTATTTGAAATTTTTAAATATGTACTATTTCCGAGGAATTATATAATACTTGTAGTTACAAACATTTAAGTACAATGAATTGTACTGGTACTTGTATTTGCATTTTACAGGTCTGTTTAAAATTAAGTTGCGACATAGTTTTCGAAGATATCGACTCAACTTAAAGAGATTGACAGTTAAAAATTTATATTTAATGAGATATCCTGAGAGGACCTGCCAGAGTCACCTATGTAAGCATAACTCCAGTAAGATATCAACATATCAAAATTGTATCCCAAAGACACCACTGCTTGTATACACGTGCTAATCTTATAGGGTTGGTAAATGAACATCGAGTTGAGAAGGGAAATAAGTGTTTCCATTGGTTTTACGTGTCTTCTAAAGTAAAGGCTAAGTTTAACCTTCATCCGTTATCATTTAGACCTGAGTGACTGAAATTTTATTAATTTTACTGCAACGAACCAAATAATAAATTTAATATTTTTAACCAAAAGTGCTACAAAAAAACTAAAGTCACTTAGTTTCAAAACGGTGTGTGTTATATTATATTTTAGAAGATATTTGAAAGAAAGAAACGACTGCTTTTGAGCCATAAAGACCGAAACTTAAGTAAATATCAGTAGATCAGCGATGTACTTTACTAAAAAAAAAGAAAAAACTCACCACATTAGATTTTTTTCCGGATCCACGAAGCAGTCCGGTAACTCTTCAAAATAACGCTTGGCAGCGGTTTGAACAGTCGCCACCACGTTTGAGTATCTCTTTAGAACAGCCTGAAGAAACACGTCATCCATTATCTTAACTTTGTCCGAGTGCAGAAGTAACGACCCAACCACCCAACAAAATTTAGACCAAATAGCTAGAGAACACACCTCATCGAGTTTAGTTAGTTCTTGGAAAATATTTACACAGTCAGTCTCATATATGCCGTAAGTTGAAATTGATATAATTACTAATAAGGTTTCTAAAAATGTACGATCTAGTTTAGATTCAAGAGCAAGAAATAATTTATCAATGAATTTATCCGCATCGCTGTCGAGTGCATTGACGCCGAGTTGTGAGAGTTTTGCGAGAAGTTTAAGGTGAAACGTGTTTTTATCGAGGACATTTCCTTGAGATGGCCGACTTTTGTGCTTATCATTTTTGAGCATGTTCTTTGTGTGATCGTGTAGCAGGTGAAGGTTTTCCTTTGGGGTTCCAATCTTGATTAATTCATTTGCTGCCCAGTTATCATACAGATCATCGGCGCTGCTGAGTGTTAGAATTATTCTTGTGTTTGCTTTTGGAATTTTCGGAAGCCAGCTAAAGTCTTTTACTCCGGTCACTTTGTCCACCGAATCAATGATGATGATGAGAAATAGTTTGCTGGTCTCGAGAAGTCGTTCAATTGTGCTTTTGTAGTCGAGAACGCCCTGAAATGAAAATGGGTGATGAAAAAGTCTGTAATGGTGGTGAAAGGAAGCTTACGTGCTGAGTGGGACTCGGTACGCCGGACACGAGAATTGATATTTGCTCAGCAATCGATGCTAAAAGCGAGGAAATCTCCGAAGACAATTCTGTTAAGTTGCCAAATCTGTGAAGTGAAATTGTTAATTGAATGGTGTGAAATGAAATTCTATAGCTCACCTCAGTATGACGTGCGAGTTTTCAACCCAGTTATCTGCTTTTATAGACACCTCGGCAGCCAAAGCACTTTTGCCCTCACCTGGCTTGCCGAACACAACCAATGGATATAAGGAATCCCCACGAATGTATCTGTAAGAAGTTCAAATATATTCACAATTCCTCTGGAAGTGTAGGAAGTCGAAATATATACCTTGATATTGCTTCGGTAGCACTGATATTGCTTTCGTTCTCTTCAAGTGCAATCGCATGTTTCTTAACAGCCTCAATCTCAGCTAAGGCCTGCCGGCACATTCCCAGCGTGTTCCGCGACCGGTGGTTCTTAACATTGTGTTCAGTAATCACAGCGTCAATGCTCCCTTTGACAGCACCACCTAGCAGCAAGAACAGCTCTTCCTGCTCCTCAGCAGACGGCAAAGTCCGGAGCTGGTTCTTAATCAGAATATCTTCCCTTAGCTGCGAGTGAATGTTCGTCAACCTCCGCGACATTTCGGTCTGTACCACTGGATTTTCCGCCTGTACACTACGAACGTAGTCGCTTTGAATCCAAATGCATCGCTTTGTCAGTTCCTTTGTCTTTATCAACGCTCTGGCGATCTCCTGCTCCACAGCAGTCGCCAGATAGGAGTCCCTCAAATTAATTGGCAAGAGTTTTATAAGACTAACAAGGACTTCTTCGATCTCGTCCTTTTTCATTGCGGGCTCCATGGCCAGGCCGTAGCTGGCTGATTGCGTGTGATTGTTATCGAGCTTGTAAAATTTCTGCAACAGATCTGATTGTTCCCGGGTGGCTTGTGAAAGTATTGAATTGAAGTCGTCCTTCTCGATTCGCTCCGGAATGTGTGGTCTTCCGAGAAACGAGCCCAGAAAGAGCACCGGCACAATGTATGAGTGGCTATGTCTTTCGAATTCGGCGGTGCAATTAGCGATTTCCCCGTGGGCTGCCTGCAGCTCTTCTGGGGTGTCAATCATGCACTTGTCCTCCCGACTCAGGCTCTCATTGTGCGTGAATGATGTGGTCAGCTCAAAGCCTTTCACCTTGCAGTGCATCCAGAGATTGGGCAACAGCTTGGTGATGACCTTAAGCTGAGTCTTGTAGTCGTATTTATTGCTCAAGAGAATGTAAAGGACGATCTTTTTATTGCGTTCAAGTTTCCGGCTCGCTATCGGACTGCCGCAGATCTTGGAGTAGGCGCTTAGGCTGTTCTTTGCTTCTGGTTCTTCGCAGTCTGCCGGTGGAACTGTTGAATTGGATTCTAGAAAAGAATTTACGATATGAAAGGATAGGTGGAAAAGTAAATGTTGTATAGTTCATCCTTTTATATTGTGTGAAAATTATTGTTATTCCCTTATTAAATTATAAATAAATGTTAGGGATAGCAAAAGAAGGAAACGTGTATGAAAATACTTTTAACCATTTTCAAGCGTTTCATTTCAAACAGATTATATTTACAAGCTCTTCATTTTTAAATTTTTAGTTGGTCATAAATAAATAAGTAACTTCTATTTCTTTAATTTTCTAAAACTAAATTCTTACCAGCAGCATTGTTATGAGTCTTATTGGCTACTGCTGCATGCCCAGAATGAGTATCATGCTTCTCCTTTTCTTCATCTGGACATTGTGCTTTGTTTTCAGGCTCCACGCAGGCATTGTCACCGCTAAGGAAAATTTGAGTAGTGATTATTAGTGATTAAATAGTGATTTTTGAAGGGACCTACCCCTCTGATACTTCAGACTCTGGGTCTTTTCCATCCTTCTGAGTAGTGCTGCAAATGTTTCCCATTCTTTCCTCTTTTCTTTAAAAAGGCAGCTCCCGTCCTAATCTACAAAGAACAAATGAAAAGAAGAGTCTCAAAATGTAAAATCTAGAATGGCAGTGATGTCACGAGGGTTATTTCATTATTACGAAGTTCTATGAAGTCCAAATTAAGTCGAATGTTCTATTTAAAGTTTCCAGCTTAAAGGTTTGGCTTTTGTAAGTAGTCCTAAGAACTCGTTTTTACATAAAAAAAATCTAGATTACTTCTTAGTTGAGTCAAAATGAAAAAAATCGGATTTTCAAGGGTCCGAAAAACAATTTTAGTTTGTAAAAGGCAGCATCGAAGTTAAGGAAGCTATACTTCTAAAAAAACGCTAAAGAATTTTTAAAGAAAATTAAAACGCATCGAGTTCTTTTCTTCGCTGTGAATGAAAATCCAAAGAAAAGCTGTGATGCTAATGGTGAAACTGCAATAAAGACTTGGGGAAGAAATTACGACCGTTTTTTGAATGAATCACAAAAAAAAATGTCGGCAAACACGCCCCGATTCTGAATATGTTCGAAGATGTTTTGCTGTGGACTTCAGGTGATTGAAGAAACACGTATTTTATGTTTTATGACTAATGGGCTTAACGATTGGTTTTAAATCGATTGGATTAAAGGCGAAAGCGTTTGGTAAAAAGTAAATTTGATATCCTATTCAGTGATTGGTTTCAGTCTTTTAAGTGATTTGCATGTTTTCTATAATTTCTAGTCACTTAATGCCGCTTAATGCAGTCACTTAGCTTTTTAACTGCAGTCGATTGAATGAAAATCACTTAACTAAAATGACTTATTTTTATATTGTACAGACAGGAATGATTAGATTATTCTGACGACCTGTGGTTCGTGCAGGATGGCGAACCATGCCACACAGTGCTTGTCACAATCGTGCTTGTGCGTCTTCGTATGATTAGATTACACCCCTTTGGACTTAATTTTTTTGTGGGGAACCATGAAAGACCGATGTTATGGCAAGAATCTAAAAACGATTCAACTAAGTTGGAAAATTGGAGTGACAAAATACGCTATTGCGAATCTAGCCGAGGCAGCCAGTTGAACGACGTTGTGTCTTGTCTTACTACAAAAGCCACAAAAAATAGAAAAAAAAAAATGATTTCGTTCATTTTATTGCATTTTTAAAAAGAAATTTGTATTTGGCCTTGTATTGTGCAAGTGACTAAAAACGCTGAAACCAGTCAATAAAGTAATTTAACCGTAAGACTAAACCATAACTTTTATCCAAAGGATATAATTAATTGGCTGAACTTATCTGACTGCATTCATCAAATATCTGCAGTTGTCACAACTCTATTCATGAAAACTAAGAGCTGAGTTGCAGAGTGAAACAACGTTTCAAATATCAAATTCCAGGAATGGCAAGCAAGTACTTAAAAAATTATTCCCTCATAGTTTTTTAAAAGAAAACAAATGTTGTTGTTCAGAATTGCATAATAGTGCAATCGCATGTTTCTTAACAGCCTCAATCTCAGCTAAGGCCTGCCGGCACATTCCCAGCGTGTTCCGCGACCGGTGGTTCTTAACATTGTGTTCAGTAATCACAGAGTCAATGCTCCCTTTGACAGCACCACCTAGCAGCAAGAACAGCTCTTCCTGCTCCTCAGCAGACGGCAAAGTCCGGAGCTGGTTCTTAATCAGAATCTCTTCCCTTAGCTGCGAGTGAATGTTCGTCAACCTCCGCGACATTTCGGTCTGTACCACTGGATTTTCCGCCTGTACACTACGAACGTAGTCGCTTTGAATCCAAATGCATCGCTTTGTCAGTTCCTTTGTCTTTATCAACGCTCTGGCGATCTCCTGCTCCACAGCAGTCGCCAGATAGGAGTCCCTTAATCAATTTGAAACAACGTTTCAAATATCAAATTCCAGGAATGGCAAGCAAGTACTTAAAAAATTATTCCCTCATAGTTTTTTAAAAGAAAACAAATGTTGTTGTTCAGAATTGCATAATTATCTATTGAAAAATACCAGTAACATGTAACAATAATTTTGCTCACTACTGTTTATTACTCCGAAATTCTATTTGTTTTCTATTTAACAAATGTAATTTTTTTTTTTTTTTTTGATATCATACGAGCATACATTTGCCATACCAACATTGGAAATATAATATTTTTTTTTTATTTCATGCACCGCTACCCACACGTGGTTGCAATTTCTTTTGCATTTGAAATAAAACAAAAGATCAATTTTTCGAATCACTTTTAATCGAGAACATCGTTCGTTTATTTTTCGAATACTTTCTCTTTTCGTATAGGTTGCAAATGAATCGCATTTCTTGGTTTAAAAAAGCTTGAATCAGCTAACAGTTGTAGTGCAAGCTATACCGACATTTGGAATAAAATTCTGTCCCGGATTTGTCAAATTTATTCGGACATAATAAATTGAAAATGGAATCATGTGTACGTGCGTCAATGTAGATTATTCGTTGACTGCTTCAACATATTTAAGCCCTAGGTGTTTGAAAATTCAGGTAATTGCAGCACTTATTTAACTTGGAGATTGGCCAACTTAATATCATAGCAATCGTAAACCTATCAACTTGGACACATTAGAGAGCTACTTCTTTACTGGACAATTATCTGATTGAGACGAAGGCCGCCGAAATTAGGATGATTTTGAGACTGATCAAACGATCGGTGCCAACTTCTCAACCTTCACATTAAATTTGGCTAAATGCTGTGGAAGCTATTCATATTCACTATTCACTACCAGTCATTCTTTGACTACTTCAGTATATTTAAGGTCTAGGTTGATATTTGAAAGTTTAGGTAATTACAGCACATATTTCGCTTAAAGGTTGGCCAAATTAATAACATAAT
This sequence comes from Syritta pipiens, assembly GCA_905187475.1. Taxonomy (NCBI): domain Eukaryota; kingdom Metazoa; phylum Arthropoda; class Insecta; order Diptera; family Syrphidae; genus Syritta; species Syritta pipiens. Next base: position 72,824,334 of record LR994571.1, read on the forward strand.
AATGGTTAGCTCATCATTATGAACACATTAAACAGAAATTTTTCTTTACTGGACACTGTTCTAATTAGAAGACGAATGCCACCGAAATGAGGCTAATTTTGAGGCTGATAAAATAATCGGTGTCAACATCCGACAATTTAAATTCAATTAAATACAGCACGTATTTTGGTCTTTTTTAATTTAATATTTATTTAAATAGTTTTTCACTCAGTTATTTAAAAATTAAAATATTATATCGTTTAAAGTTACATTTCAGGAATACTTCTGCATTTTGGCAGATAAGCCCTAGAGACAGTTCCATTCGAATTGCAATCGAATTCATAAAACATATCGATTTCCTGTACCTCTTCGCATGAATATCCTGTTCCCAAGGCTCTGGACTGTGTGCGCTCCCATGCTGCAAACCGCGCCTTCACAGAAAAAAAAACTAAATAAAATAATGAACAGTCCCACGACACTGTAAAGGCTCCCCGACAGCTGCTCACAAGTGGCAACTGCCAGTGCAGTAATCTAAATGAATTGATTGTATATCCGGTATCACTTTATGGCGGGAAAAAAAGAACACACACCGACCGCCAGATGTGGGTCGCAATGGCAAAAAAGACAAAAAAAGGCCACTCACACAGGATGACATAGAGAAAGTCAGTTAACCATTGTGACAGGCAGGCGTGGCTACCACCCCATTAAAAAGGGGGCAGGTGGGCGGTGGCAGGCAATGCACTTATTTTGTAATTAAATTTCCTCCAAGCTCTCTGCATCATTAGCATACACCAATGTAAGTGCTGTAAAATTGCCAACAGTGGAGTTAAGTCTGACCTCACTTCTTGGACCGAAAATCTTACTTTGCTTGAAATCAATACATCAACAAATATCTGCCATTTAAGTAAATCCACAAAAAACGCCTAATGGCCACACATATATCTGTTTATTTTTATTTATAGACATAAACAGCCACAAAGCATACATCCACGTTAAGTGTGTACACTATAATTTAGATATGTGCACACGTTGTTTAATTTCCATGTCGTTTTGTTGTTAACTTGTTGCAAATTCTTCTCCGAAAACAAAAACAAAAAAACGAAAAGAAACATACAACATAAATTCATAATTCCACTCTCCAATTTTATCTGTTATCATTCTATTCTAAGAACATTCTTTTTTCGCGTAGAATTATATCTACCCGAGATTCATTTTCATTTAACTTCAAGTTATTTAATATTTTCTCAAAAAGAATGAAGAACGAAAAAAAACGACTAAAAGCAGAAACAACGTCACATTTTCCTCGCGGGTACATGCGCAATGGCCAAAAATTAAAAGATTTTCAATGTTTGTTTCCGAGAGAGAGAGTAACAAAGTTTTTTTTTATTCGATTCACTTACTTTTAAAACAAAAAAAGGAGATCACTCACATTAAATAATATTGTAGTAAAATCGAAATATGTATTTAGTATTTTGAGTGCACTTTTGATTTTATTTATGCACAATGATTGCGAATTATTTCATTCATCGATGAGAGAGAAACATTCCATTTTTATTCACCAATGGAAGAATATTCGTACACTATCCTTCATCCTTCACGCACCGAATATTGTTCTCTGACTGGCAGAACAGAACGCATCAACCCCCATAAGTATTTTCTTTTCCCATCTTTTTTTTATTAAATGAAAGCTTCAATCATGAGAAAAGTTTTATACAAAGTTTTATACACACAATCGTTTATTATGTGTCTTAAATGGGCGAGTAGATACTGTATCTGATGGATAGGCGAATGAAGGAGTATCTTTTGAAATTTTCTTCTTCTCTTAATAATTTATTTATAAAACAAATATTATTAATGTTATTGGTTTTGGCTATGGCTATGGCTTTGGCTTTTAGCTGTGCTTGAGTTTGTTTTCAACGTTTTGATTTTGGTTTTTTTTTATTTCAAATATTTATAGCCTTCGTCCAGTGGGGGCGGGGTGTATACATGTTGGTGTAAGGCTAGGACAAACAGGAGGGCAGCCGTAAGCTCCGGGAAAATTTCTGTATGTGGAGTGAATTTAAAATGATTTTTCAGTGGATTTTCAAATGTGAAAATGAAATGAATGGGTGTTAGTAAAATTGTTATTCGCTGCACATCTAGTTAGGAAAGATCTTTAAAAAGTTTTTTTAAATAACAGGCTTAAAAGTTGGTCCATAAGGCTATTTGTAATGTCCAGGATCCCCTGGTTTAATCAATGAAAGTGTTTACTGGAACTTCATGTTGGTTTATTTTCGCTTTGAGAAAAGAAAGATAACATTGCTGGATATAAATATTTTTGTGCAATATTAAAGCTTACTTGAAGTTTTATAGTTTTTCCAAAATCAATATGAGAAGAATATGAAATATGAGAGCTATGAATTTGAGATTCAGGTCATTTTAAAACCACTCTGCTCAGAACATGAAACTTCTTTCGTTTTATTCGTATTTTCTAGAAGCAGAAATATTCTTTGTAAGATTTATTAAGGTGTCCAAGAAGATGAAACTGAAAAGGATTAGTAAATTCTAGAACTCACTGAATTAAGAATAGTCGCACCTTGGGACCAGTTGTATAAATGCTCAAAATGTAAAATTGAAAAAACGAATCTAACAAAAGAGAACGTCTTGGTTGCAAAAAAGAAGACTATATTTCTTATTGAATTTTTGAATTGATAATGCATTGGAGATCGTAAACTTAGTGAGCTTGGCGACAAAAGGTGCCTTTTTTATGAAAAGTAGGAATAGGTTTTCCTTATGAAAATTATATATTTCGCACTAATTTAAACAGAATAAAAATATTGGCTGTATTATACGAACATTCGAAAATAATTCAAAAGTATTAGCATGCAAATAAAACATTTTTTTAAATTAAAAAATATAAAAATAAATTACCCGACATTTTTTTCAAAGTGTGTTTCTTTAAGTCGAGCAAGAAAGTGGGTATAAAGGGTGAGCCAGATACAAGTTTCTTTTAAAAAATTAAATAATATAATCAAACACTTTAAAGGTCTTTATTTAAAGAAAAAAACATTTAAAAAAATGTTGTCAAGTCACTCTCATTTTTTTTTTCTTTTTGCATTTTTTTCGAAATTCTTGTTTATTTTCATGTTAATACTTTAAAACTATTCTCTAACACATATATTATACCGACAAGTATTATTAGTTTATTCATTCATTTATTTAATTAGCGAAATACAAAAATATGACCTTTCTCTTTACTTTACTTTTTTTGTTTTTAGGATTATGCATTTACATACAGCTGTGGTCCAAATAATATTTTTTTCTTGGAGACTTTGGTAATGTTCTTCTACTTTAGAACAATAACTGAAAGGAATAAAAGATTTTGCAATTACTCCAATCATTAGCATGATATTGCTTAAATTGCAAGAAGGTATCTTTCAGAAAGCAGCACTGCTATTATTTTGACCGTAACTGTACATACAGTCGAAGCCCTCTAAGTCGAATTTTCACGGGATATGAAAATTAGTTCGAGTTAGAGAGATTTTTTGAAAAATTCGAGTTAGAGGGATTAATTTGTTTTTATTTAAAAACCTTTATTTTATTCAAAAGAGTATACATGTAAGGAAAAAACACAGGAAATTACTTAAAAAAGCTTGTAATTTTGGATTGAGATCTTAAAATTAGAAAATGAAGCTTTTTAAAAAAAGTACTCTCTTTTAAAAAGGCGGTGTTGATCTTAGATACCTAACTGTTTTTTAATTAAAAGCAAATAATTTGAGAGCCGCACAGTTGTGTGCACAAATAACCTATAGGCTATAGCTAATTTGTGGTTGTGTGTAGACGACAATTATGTGGCCCTAGACGACAATTGTGTTCGCCCAATATGATTGTACTTCGAGAGCCATTGACGAATACTTCGATTTTCTCATGTTCTTTGGGTTTGATGTTTGCCATGCAGGTCGCCCTGCAAATCATCATTCTTCCTATGAGCATCCTCTATCTTTTTTGCATAGGTAAACAATAATAAGGGCAATCACATGCGCTTTTCTCTCCGACATATTTGCACTAAAAAATCAACATGAAATTAAAGGCGTTCGTCGTCCAGTATCAAATTGAGAGAGAGTCAGAGCATGCAACACAAGTTGCGTGCGTGATACAAGTTGCGAGTGGAAATTTTTTGTTTATTTTTAAAAAAATAGACCAAAAGTCGCAAAAATGTATTCGACTTAGAGGGCTTCGACTGTATATGTATAGAAAAAAATCGTGTATCCCTTTTATTTGGAGAAGAATAAATCTTATAATGAAATTAATCAGAAACTTAAGCAATCAATTTAAGTCTTTAAATTACAGTCTATAAATAAAACGTGGAAACTATGTTCTAAGTTTTAATCTGACTAATAGAAACAAGTGGAGGATCTTGCTACGTTACTAGGAAAACTTTAGATCGGGGAATAAGATCGTAGTTTTCTTTTATTTCATATAGTTTTTTTTTTTTATTGTTGATAGAGCTCTTTCAACTGTACAAAACTTTAGCAACCGTCTTTTAGTGCAATTGACGCAGAGGAGTAGCCTGCCTGTTCGACAACTGCTCTTCTTCGTTTTTCATCGGGGCCAAAATGTCGGGACAATTGCAACGTTTATAAAAAAGGCGTCATAAGCGAATCTTCAGAATTCTAAAAGGAATAGCAAGCTTTAAAAATAGCTATTTTCACGTCGACGACGCGCCCCGCGAAAGACTTTCTAAATTCGAACTACTGCCCCAACCTAATAGTTAAGAGAGATAGAGCCCAATCCATTTGTACTAGTGTCATTAGTATTTTAGTCCATAGTAACAGTGAAAGTATGCTTAAAAATAATATAAGAGTACAAATAAATATTTGCGACATTTTTTCAAGAATTTAAACTTTTTTTGGTATTTATTAATTGCTGTGTACCTTTTTTTAAGACAGGTTAATTTTAAAATTATTGAGAATCTTATCTTCCAAACAAAAAGTAATTACAGTATTATATTAGGTGTACAACATTGCTTCCGCCGTTTTTTTCCGAAATTCGAGGCTTTATTGTAATAAACTGGTAAACATTTACGATTCGTTTTGCGTTTGACACGAGTCTTGATCAAGTAATGCCCCCAATTCTGCATCTTCAAAAACCTTCTCTTTTCCACCGCCATGCCGTTCTTCTACGTCAAAATCACGGTTCTTGAAGCGTTGAAAACACTCTCGATACGTTCTTTCACTAATAGCGGCCTCACCATAGGTATTTGAGGTCATTCGATGAACCTCAGCCACAGATTTCTTCATATTAAAGCAGAAAATTAAAACCTCCAGCAAATGACGGTCAGCTAGTAAGCTGACATGTTTAATCGAGAATAACTTTATGTTGCAGACATAAATCGACTAATATTTCGATAGCGTATGTTTACAAATACCTAAGCTTCTTGTATGACATCTACGATCTATTTATTTCGACAACAACTTACAGCCATCTATTGCAAAACGGCGGAAGCAAAGTTGTATAACTAATATTAAACTTTGTTTTGTTTTAGTACATTTATACTTATATTAAGTAAGGGATAAATACTGTTTATCTTTCCACAACTGCAATACAACAAAAATTTAAAGAGACAGACTGAAATATACTTGGGTCAATTTCAAATTAAAACACTTTAAATTTAAATTTATAGGAAACCAATTAGTCATTCAGTTGTATTATTTAAAAACATCTTTACTAATAACGCCAAAAAGTTAGTTGGTGGTAGCGCTCATCAGATCAAAATTTAGAGTTCCCCAGTGTCCCAACTAAAATTAGAAATTTCACAACACAATGGACTGAACTACACTTGACAAGAATACATTTTATGCAAAATTCTGTAAATAATATATAAACATCATAATCAAACCCTATAATTTTATTATAATGTTGATGATTTAAAGCATCATTCAAAATAACATATTTACATCGTCAAGCACTTACCCCCAACCCAATCTAATTTTCCGTACAACAAACAAGCCCATCGTGATGGAGGCATAAATATCCCACTACTTTTCCCTATACCCAATCAATCTTTAGTCAACAAGTTGATTTACTACCCACTTTTATTTTATTATTTTTTATACATTTTCTACTCATTATTACTTTACAAAGCTCTAGGCTTATGTTTGTTTATGTGTTTACCCTTTTTCAAATATCTCACATCTCAGCCGCTGCCTTGGGGATGTTACTTACTAAAAGTGCGCTTTTTTTTCCCTTTCCACTTGTAACTTTTTCCGTAGATAGTGTTCTGTGTTGATGGTGTCTTTTCCCACGGGGTCAAAGCTTTTCTTATAGCAACCGTTGCTATGCAACTGACCGAAGTGCACTTTCTCTACGGACGCCAGCTTGCATAGTTCTTCTTGTTGCTTGCCGAGTTTACCCCTTTCCGCATGAGTTGATATCTTAAAGTGCTCCGGCTTCTTTGAAACGCCGTTCAGACAAATAGGTTTATTTTCGCGTTGGATTCTTTGTCGGAAGCATGGTGTAAGATGTGAAAGAAAGTAAGTGGCTCCACGTTTGAATCGGGGCTTTTCCAAATTTCTACATGTGGGACTTCATTTTTTCCAAGTTCACTGTGCTGTGATTTTCTCTCTAACACCAGAAACACATGATGCTCTCGTCGTCAATTACACTACGATTAAGAGGTATTTATGCAATCTGAACCGGATGTGAGCCATTAAAATCGGGAGCATCGAAGATGTGTGCTGCAGTAACTTTCTGTATGATGTGCGGCTATCAAACATGACATGAACCGTTGTCTCATATAATAATTTTTTACATTTGTTGTTTCGTATTGTTTTTAAGCGCCAGAGTCAGTATAGGATTCGATTCTTAGTTGGACCTTGATCTCTAGCAACGACCACTTTCAGTTTCGAACGTGTTTACATATTCCACGTGTTTCTCTGCTGCTGAGTTTTCTGAGTCAGTCAATGAGTTGTCGATGTTCATTTCTTTGTCATGACTAAGTTTTGCATATCATTGCATTTTAATTTGTGTCGCTTTGTTGTACTAGCAGTAGTAGTTGAGCACGAGGAGCTTATGTTACTCAATGGCAATAACAGTGGAATCAGGCGATATGTTTTGTTTATGGTAACTGTAAAAAAATAACATTTGGTGGAAAACAATTCGATGTTAGCCTTTTGAGCGTTAGCTAAATTAGTTTAGTCAGGACATTGTGGGGCAAATGGAAAACAATCAAAGTGTACAACACTTGTAACTTGCGTTTAATTGAATTACTAATTCTTAATCACCAATATGAGAAGTATGTTCAGCAATGACTTTTTCTCCGGTTCTTCTTTGGATATACAGAGCTGTTCAATATAATAATAAATAATCTCTCAATAATTAGAATTTCATGAAAAAAAAAAAATAAATAAATAATCTGCGCAATAGACCGTACAGGATCAGACCATAGCTTGTTCGCACCTCCACTGTGTTGTGCGCGATATAATTTGACACAAGTAAAAGAATTTCATAGCACCAGGAACAAACTTCAAATTAAAGAAGTTTTCGAGTTACGGAGATTTCCGAAAAAAAATTGGCTTATTTTTAACACTAACGCTTTTCAACTAAGGGTTGGTAAAGAAAAACAAATAAATTTGAATTAGAGAAATTTTCATGCTGTTTCGTACTCAAGATTAATTATTAATTCAAATTAACGAAGGGGTCAAATTGCATAGATTTTCTTTAATTTAAAGAGGTTTTCGAGTTATCTAGAGCTCACTGTATGTAGATTTTTTAGTGTTCAGAACTGCATTCGTTGTTTCTCAAAGTGGTCTCGATATGACGCGACATGTAGTCAATAAGTCTTTGACAATTGCCAGCTGTTAAATCGCAGCCCGCAGTCGATTTTTAATCCAAAATGTTTTTTTCGTCAAGGACTTCCTTAGATTCGCCTGAAATTCTTAATTGGATGGTAATCGGGGACTGAAAAAACCAGAATAAAAAACACTTGATTTCGTCGAAGCCAAAACACTCATCAATTTTCGATATGACTCTTTTTTGATTGGCTTGGTAATTGAATATTGCTCAAACACCAAGCCAAGAAAAGCCTTGAATCATAATGCTCGAACACCCATATTTCAAGGTTTTCTTTTTGAGCTTGCGGACATTTTGACTATCGGAACCAAATAAATTTATTTAGTTTCATAACTCAAAAGAATATAGGGTCATTACATGACAAATCGCCGAGCCTGAACGACACCTCTTCGATTTGGCTTAGGTGGAGTTACTTATTGAAGTGGTTCAAGTAATGGAGCAACAAATTTTTGCTCAACTCGATATAGTTTGCGGTTAGCAAAGGTTCAAAAGTTGATGAAAAGTCAAAATTCAAGATTTCTTTTAAATTTCAAAAAACCATAACATTGGTTCTGCTTATCAGAATTTTGTAAATTATGTCTTATTGAAAACTTGAACTTTTAGGTAATCCCACTGAGCTCATAATAAGTAATCTATCAGTAGAATGCACAATTTAAAATACCTATTAAGAACAGTAAATTGTAATGCAAACCCCTTCAAAAAGAAACAGTGGCATCAATGCTTTTCAACCTCCGGACTAAAGCGAGATAACAAGAGGTTTCTTTGGATATTGGCAGTCATATTGATTCGTATGTTTCATTTTTATCCTCATAACGATTTTTAAGGTTTTAATTTAAATGTAATATTTCGAAGAGTTCGGTAACACGATAACGACACAGATTCAAGAACATGAATGGCGCAGCTTCGAAATGATACAAGTCGAAACGAAGCAAAGTCAAAGCCTTGGTGTAATAAGCTTTCAATTCCAAATTAATGAAGACGAAACAAGCTCACCCTCGAATTCGTTCTAGCCATCACAAGCTTTCCTTTCAATATGAGATTGTTTAAGAAATCTCTTTGGATTTGGACGACTATGAGACGTTCGAGTGATACGAGTAGCTAGTTGAAAACTTTATGTGAAAACTAGCTTTAGTGTTTACAATTTGATAATCTTCAGTAAAATATGATTTGGCTACGGCTTAGCCGTCTACTAAATTAACAATTCATTTAATCTGTAATGCCCGCCAAATTATCGTAATCGACAAAATAAAAGTTGTCTGAGCTAAAAATCATTGATTCTTAATTTTTGTTTTCTCTGTTATTTATAACTGGTATGCTTTATTAAAAAAAAAAAAAAACAATGATGCAGAAAGACGCGCAATCGAATAAACTATCGAACTGTATCATTAACTCGTTCTTGCCTAACATGTGACGTACGATAATTTTGCGGTTACGGCGTTATGTTGTATTTGTTTATTTATTTTAAAAATCTCCTTTAAAAATACGTTGCCTCTAATTGAGTGCGATTGAAGTGTAATTATTGTACATAAAAAATCCGAGCCTAGCTTTCCATTTAGGACGTCCAACGTATCGCTTATTTCCCTCAGAGCTATTCAAAAGCACCTCCAACAGAACTCTTTCAAAATGGGACACCTAGAGATGAAATGATATTTGTACATACTTTCCCTCTTAGAGGCTGCAAAGTTCGCATAGAAACGGCTGGTTGAGTCAGTGTGGAATATACAGTGCTTCACAAAAGTTTGCGTACGATGAAGAAATCTGAGAGAAAAAATGCGTCACAATTTGGTTTGTATACAAGGAAAATATATTTACTTACTTGCTACTAAGTTACAGTTATTTAAATGGTCCTTATTGAGAAAATTTCCCCACCGTACGCAAACTTTTGTGGATTGAGATTTGCAACATTGGTTGGTATTTTTGTTACAACTTTTGAATGGCTAAAATAATTGATTTAATTTTTGGTAAATTCTAAAGCCTTGTGTTTTGCTCTTTTCAAATATACCTCTTAAGCCAAATTGTCTTGCCTTGGTTTGTGAATAACCGCCTTTTTTAACCCAGATTTCTTCATCATACGCATAGTTTTGTGGAGCACTGTAGTTAAATTTTATTTGTTCGTCTCATACTCCAAATGCTACATATATTCTATTTATCTAGTGTAGGTTTCTGGAGTAGTGGGATGTTTTGTACCCGCTCCATGTGGTATCACAATAAGCCTCATCTGGTCTAAGTGCTTGGCTTCCTTGCGCAGCCCACCACACAACGGAGTTAACAATGCTTGGGAATTTGGAACATTCGGTTTGCAATGTTCGGTTTGTAGGTGTCATGTTTGAATCTATGTTTTTTCTTTATTACAAAGTCATTCATCACCAAATATAATATTTTAACTGAGGTCTACGTTCAACCGTTTGCGATTTTCTGTTTTCTTAAATTTTAGTTGAAGTCTCTGTCTGCGTGTTACTGTCCGATATAAAATTTACCATCCCTATATTTGTTTGCCCTTAATTCAATGCACTTCCCCAAAAATATTCGATTTTTCCCTCACCTAATTCCTGACCATTTGACCTCTAAAAAATTTTAAAATCAGAATTTGGCTTCCGCTTTGGAGCAGCTGTTCGTTTACAGACAGCACTCCAACCTCAAATATCCAACAAGCAATCTCAAAGGCTGTCAAACTATCTGCTAAATTTCTTTTGCATGGGAATACTTTTCTGTGTGTTAAAGAGTGGTTTTTAAAGAATGTATAACCAATAATCGACATTCCTTAACCAATTTAACAACTTTCCCTCAAGCAACTCATGTCGCTTCCACCATTACATCACAACCTGACAAGTACTTGACTTTGGAAGCAAAAATTAACCTTCGAACTACAGCAGCCTAACATTTGCCGACGGAAGAAACAAACAAAACTCTTCCATGTGTATTAAACTCTAGGAAGCGTCAACAATTTCTCCTCTCCACAACTGAGTTGCGCCTAGTCCGCCTAAATTTGTTTAGGGATCCGCCTTTTCTTTTCAAAACAAAACAACGCGAATTGACACTTTTCTCTTGACAAGACTCCACCGCACATGTGTTGGTGCATGATACGGACAAAAACACTACAGACGCTTTGTGTTGACAATCCACCATCCACCCGAGTTTCCTCTCTCTCACTTTTAAGCCAACTTAAAAAAATGAAACTACAAAAAAAGTCCAAAACGAAAATGATAATCAAATAAAAACTAAAAAAATTCACTTATGGAATTGTTCGTTCCCGCAAGAAGACCAATTCTTTATTTCAATGCAAAAATTTACTAGTATTACAAGTCCGTTCGAAGTCCCCCATAGATTAAAATTGAAAAAAAAGCAAAAAAATAATAATAATAGTTAAAAATTATAAAAAAAAAAAACTAAATCTTTAAAGTATTCTGATACATGCAGTGGTTCGGTTCGTACACCTTCAATAATGAATGCAAAGATCGTATATACAGAAATGACATAGTTACAATTCAATTCCAAAGTGCATAAAGAATAAATATTTATTTCATAATCATTAAGTCATATTTTCATGACCACCACTTCTTGCTTTTTTTCATTTAATTTGAATTCACAGTTCTGATACTCCTCCATCATCTCTTAGCAGTCCAAAAAATTAGCGGCCATCAATAGTTCCAAAGCAATTTCTGGCGCTATAGGAAACTCTGGTATTTCGGTGGAGCTATTTGTGTATCTTACTTTATATGTAAAATACATACAAACTTTTTGGAGAACATGGGAACTAAAATAGATAAGGTTATCTTCAATAGACCTGGGTGAATCAATATTTACATTCAATACTCACGGTATCTCTCGGAAATGTACTTCATTTGCTTCGTTTTCGGCAAACTGACCTGGTCCGGAGAGCATTGCTTTAATTGTCCCAGAAGTCAGTGCATGCTCTCGTTTTACGATAAATTCATGTCCATCCGAGGATATTAATTTCACGTACATAGCATCAGGTCCTTCGCAGCCACCGTATACTCGGCCATCGGTACTGGTTCGTTGTTCTTCCATTGCTGCGACCTGTACAAATTCGTCCAAAAAAAAGTTAACTCGGCACTGTAAAATTCGTATAAACAATTTATTCTTTAGCTCGGCCCGTCCGCATACAGCAGGAAAAAAAATGTCACGAAAATTGGTAGTTAAGCGCTGTCACTTATCAATATTTTTGCTCTCTCCCGTATAGCCATATGTCAAAGATCAACTACACGATACGCGGCATACTAATTGCTTCGTAGTGTTGTGACTTTTCGAACAAACGAATGACGAGTGAACACACGGCACGGGAGAGTCGATATGGATTTTATAAATAGGTGTGTTCATAACCTGAAATGGTTGCTAGTAAGCTATTCGAAGAGAATTGTTTCGCTATTTTAAAGGATAGGAAAAGGGATATTTACAAGCATTAGCGCATTTTAAAGTAAGTGATTAATATTTCACGAATTACACCAAAACAAACCATTTCTCTAGGTGATGGGCTTCAAAATATACCGGAGAGGCTAAAAATTAATATTTTTTTTTTTCGGCGTATATGGCTTCATTTTCATCGTCTACTCTCCAAACGAAACTCTCCATTCTACTCGCCACAAGCAGTGACATCCCTAAATTGAGAGTGGTCAGGTTGCCCTTGAAGGAGCACTGGATTAAAGAATACACAAAATGAAAGGGATGCGCGAAAATTGAATTGACATTAAACAACCGAGTACAGTGAATGAATTCATATACGCTGTGTGTTCAGCAAATAATTATCCATTGCTTTCTTTGGGAGCATTTTTCGTTTTGAATTTCTCGCAAGTCTCTCGTCTTACAGAGAAAATCTCAATATTTTATCTACTTTTAATTACCTATCAATTGATTGTACATTGATAACATAGACCTACCTAAGTTAACAACCTTAAGTTAGTTTAAGTCACAGACAACCTACTCTACTATTGGCTAATTTGTGGTTTAAGTGCTATAATATTTATGTGTTATAAATCAACACTATTTTTTTGTCTAAAGGAAAAATCTTAGTCTCAAGCCTCTTTTTTCCCTTTTCTTTGAAATGTTTACTAACCATTTCCATACCATGTTGTCAATTAATAATCTTTATATAATTTCAAACTGAAATAGGCTTTAACGAAAGACCGATTCAATGTATTTTATCACTGACCATCTCATTTTATATACATTTTTCTTGTTTTAAAAAAATTTCCAAAATTATTTATATAGTGACTTACAGTCAAATCGTGGCAGGAATAGGGTTTAATCTAGGAACAGGTTTTAATTTTTGATTCATAAATTGCTTGAGCTATTAATTTTTACTTTTTGATGTAGAAATTGCTTTTTTTTTAACCTATAATTGAAAATGAGAAAACTGATGGCTGAAGTCATCTAGAAATCGTCTTCTGTTTTTTAAAACGAACAACCTATGTGCATAAATAACCTACAGGGTCTTAAGTAGCACACGTGAAATGACTGTAGACCTAAGTTTAGCTAAGTGCTGAGCATTGACAAAAATTTATAGCTGGCACCACAGCCTCACTCCATATCCTATTTTCTTAATTTTTTTTTTCCCGACAGCATAGTTTATGCACTAATTTTTATCCATTTGCTTACCTAGGTTTTTCAAGCTTCACACAGTCTTTAACTATTACTTGTACTTAAGGCACTTGTGTTTATTTATATTTATAAATACGGAACACTTTACTTGTATGGAATAGATTTATTTAAATTTATAAATTTAAACGCGGTTTCTTGAGGATCACTACTTTGCTTGCTAATATCGAAAATACGTATGAGGTTCTTGATAACGATGCAGGTATAGATATATGTTGGTGCTTGATATATCAGTGTGATAATCATTAACATCTTTCATTAGATGTTTCTTTATTTACGTGTAGATGGCGCTTGCTATGAACAGGGATGCTATTTCAGCTATGTTTGTTATCGATTCGAATTTATTTTTAAAGCTTCGTTCCTAAGTAATCAAATAAAATAACTTGGGTGTCTGTCTGCCTGTCCGATTCACAAAATCACTTACAACTTTCAAGTCCTTGTTAGTTAATTGACAAAATATAGGTGAGTCAAAAATAAATTATTAGACATTCTGGTTGTAGAATAGATAAAAGGCTAGTGCTGATACTAACGCTCAAAAAAAAAAAACTTGTATTAACTTTGATGACCTAAGATATGAATGTCATTGGAAAGGCAGCCCTAGATTATAAAAATAAAAATGTCTGCAAATCATTTAGCTTTGATCTTGGTAACTGATGAGCCACTTAAGCTCGGTGCACATAAGAGGTTTTTTGATGCGACGTCACCACTTCACGTGGTCTAACAATACGTACAAATCAATTGAGCGTCACCGCCCGCTTGTTTGCACCAGTAAATTGATTTGTGAGTATCGAATGACGCCTAAGCGGTCCCACTGCGTCACCGCCGCTTTAAAAAATCGCTTGTTTCCACCGGGCCTTAGAGTTAGAAAGGGGGATTGGAGTTAAGATTGGAGGGGGATTGGAGTGTAGATTTTTACAGGTCACGTATAGTGCTGGACATAGATATATACATAACCTGGTGTTCATCATCATTAGTGGCATAACAGCCTACGAAGGGCCAGAGCCCAGCTTTTCGCGCCTCTACTGTGTTGTGCGCGTGTCAAAATTATAAGCTGGTGTTACCAACACTCAGGCAAAACACATTTTACGATCCAATACAACAATAAACAATAGCGACAAAAGTGGACAGAAGTATTTATAATTTTATTGAAACTTAAAATATGCGTTCGATTGCTTAATATTTAATATTTATATGGATTGGATTTTTGCTTTATGATTATTAGCGAAAAAAACTAGGCCCTGAGCCTTAACGGGCTGTTACGTCACCCATTGTAATGTAATGTATTTTTTTTTGTGTGGGACTACCTCTACGTCCCTTTTATCTAAAGCAAGTCCTTAGGATGAAGTATATTGATTATGTAACGTTGTTGCAACCGTTTATCAAACAATTTTTATCGATATTGTATGGATTTATGTTCTCGTCATTAAAGAGGTGTTCTTAAGGCACTTAGAGTATTATTTGGTGACCATAAAAACTCAGTACTTCAGTGGTGCACTGCGGGCTGGAATCTGGCTTTAAATAGGAAAATAGGAATTTTCATTCATTATAAGCATGTTTTTTTAATTATTTCTTAAACGTTAATAGTTTCATCTTTTTTCGATTCTATTATTTAAAACAAATAAGAGCTCCATACCTGCTGCAGTTGCTATGTATATCATGTTATGGCCTCAGCAACCCCATGCTTGACTGATGACCAAGCATCCCTTCGATTTAAGTGCATATGAGCTCAGTAAACATCTTTCACTGATGACCAAGCCCCCCTTCGATGTAAGTGCATATGAGCTCAGTCAACGTCTTTCATAATGTCAAAATTAGACTGCTAGGCCAACGGCTAAATACAATAAAAATTTCTCTGATTCTTTTTGTTCAGAAGTTCCATTTTCGAGATAATCAGCTTTAAATTAAAAAAATGTGTTACTCCTCCTTCAAGATTTCTATAACAATGAAACTAAGAATTTGAAATAAAATCTGGAATGTAATCTCGCTATTAAATTTAATTGTATTTTTGGCTGCTAGTGATCAAGACATGTTTTCGCATATTTCACGCTTACACTGATTATATCGCTCTGAAAGAAGTCTGGCTTCGTTATGAGACATTGATACATGCAACTTTCAAAATAGTATTGATAAGACCAGATAGTCATGAGCTTGATGGGATCTTTAGAAATTACAAGATGAAGTGAAGCTTATCAGAAATCCCCTCTGAAACGTTGAACTTAGAAAACGAATTAAGAGCGGTAAAGCCATATAAAAAAATACTTTTTACGTAAAATAAACTTATCCAATATATCAATTCCAAATATTACATTTCTCTCAAGAGACTTAAACTAATATGTAAACTAAGATACTTAAACTCAAATAAAATACACATATAACTTCTGTACTAAACTTCAATTGCTTCACTCTTTATACAAGGACTTATGGCAGGTGCAATATCGGGTACGATCATCTCCTCATCGCCTGTGTCCACAGTTAATGGTTCCTTCTTAGTTGTGAATTCTACTATTGTCTTCTCAATCGAAGACATCTCAGACGCAGTCAGGGAGTCGTTGGTTTCAACTGTTGCTGGGGAGGATGTGCTCGAACTCAAAACCGATATTCTGTTGGGCACAAGTTGCCTGTGCTCATTAGCCGACGATGAATTCTTTGAATTCAGTGTTCTCTTGCGATAGCCAATTACCTTCCTCTGGCTGTCGTAGATAGGTATAAACTGTTGATTTTTCATTCGAGATGTAGGACTGTCTTTCACTTGTAAACCCAAGTAGGACTGTAGGAATTTCAGAGTGCACTGCGCATCCTCCACCGTGAGCGATGAGTCTGCCAACACTTGACTCATTCGAGTCTGTCTTTCTGAACCAGAAGCAAACTTTAAATAGTTTGCATTTCGGTCCAACAGGGTGTTGATTTCGTGGCATACATATCTGAATTCAGGTCTTTCAACCTCGGTTTCCTCAAATTCTGGTGTTTCAGTCTTAAAAACCGGGATTGTTTGTCGCTGCTGTGCCAGTTGATTGATCTTTTGTCGGACCACGGATGGGACTTGGTTTGTGTTGCTTTTCAGCTCATCTCTCGTGACTATTTTTGTCTTCATCACAATGTACGACGGGAGCTCATACGCTGTGCGCTTGGTGAGATCCTGCTCGGTGGCTCCACTTTCTACAAAAAAAAAAAAAAACAAGAATTTATAGAACTTGTGGGAATGATTCAAAATAATTAAACGTGCCACTTGTCAGGGTTGTGTCATTTTTCGGAGGGAACTGATAGATGAATGTGTCATTAAATATTTCGGTTTTTGGTTCCACAGGTTCGAAGTGTTGATTGACATCCTGCTCTGCGGTGTAAACGCTCACGGGAGCTGCAGCTTCGCTGCTCGCACACTCGTTGGCAGCTTCTGTGGGTTCTTCTCTCAACTGCGGCGTCATCTCTGTAAGAGAAAACGTTCAAACACACTTAGTTTTTTTTATAAAGTCTACAAGATCAAATGAACAGTTAGTTACAAAAGTCCGACAGAAAACTGTGATGTCCCAGACCAGACAGTAGGGTCTTTCGAAAAGAAATAAAAGCAATTCATGAAACAGCTGTCCATGATTTGGACAGATAGGCAGTCTATTGTCCTTTACATAGACAGACAGGCGGTCTTTAAGACTCTGAAAACACCATCTATTCGATCAAAGGTGGTAAAACAAAGCCGCCAATTTCTGGGTGAGATGGCGGACATATATAGCGGTGGACTTGTTGGGTCCCTGGACACACGGGTATCTCAGAAAATAAAAGGGCCACTAAGTTAGCTAGGCTAGGAGAGTTTAAAAAAAAAAAAAACAGGAGACACCGTTTCCTTGCAGAATCCACATCGGAAGCAAACTCCAGTTGGACATCTCTACGCAGATGTGGCCTAGATTGGATAAGAGTAGAGCAAAACAACTACTCTTGCTCGTAATGGCCTACTTTTGTAGTGAGAAAAAATGGCCTTTGTTCGCTATCAGCGAAGTTAATAAGCATATAAAGGGACGGTGTAGTTGCACCTTTTGAAAAAACTGCAACTGCCTCATTCTTCTACAACTGATCCACAGAAACTGAAGAACCGAAAATCATGATATCGGTCTGCTCTTTTACTGAGAAAATTACCTCTGTCCGAACGGTCAGTAGAGTGAGGTCGATGAGTAGAGAGAGCATACGCAGACTGGTAGATCCTAACTGGTCACTGTCTGCCTTTTTGGTAACCACGCTAGGAGATTGGGTCACTCCTTCAATGATTTTCGCAGAGGCTATAGGGTTGAGTGGAAGAGGCTTCACTTTCTTCGAACATCCCTAGCACTGAGAGCTCCTGGTAAAGTAATTCTTTAAAGATTTGGGTGAATTGCCTACTGTGGATGTGAAATTCGTGATCAAATTCATAATTAGGGCCAACTGGATTAAGGTCAATCTAGGGCAAACATGTTATACTCTACAATAGCAGCCGAATAAGCCTGGTAACAGCTTATCATATGCAGGAAACTTTTAGGCGATCTAAATGAGGTGGCAAAATCCCCTCGTGCTTATAACGAAGTTGGATAGTGGATAAGTGTATACCAAAAACTTTAAGTAGGAAAGTTCTGGTGTATTTAAAGCATGGGGTTGGTGGCTCGCTTCGCTTGCTAACAGGTTTTCCGCAAGGTTTAAACGCTCACGAGACTTCGTCGCTCCGTTAAGGGTATGTCAACAACTGTCAGGCAGGCGCCTGGGGCTAGTTTTATTATACTTGTTCTAGTATATTTAGCAGAATAATATTTTAAGAACAAAAATCAATCACAAATGTAAACGCGTCCATTTGTGCAGTTTGTAGGTAGAATGCATGCACTTTTTTGTGAAAATTGAAAACAAAATAGAAATTCTTCGTGGAAATTCTTTTACAGTACATCTTAGAATAAGTAATTTCAACTAAAAAATATAAAAATAATAATTTGCTTGGTACGCATAATGGAAACCTCAGCCAAATCTAAAAACACGACAGAGAATTGGCTTGTTAGGCGGCACTATTTTTCTTCTAAGTCTATTGATTTCTTTCATTTTTATTGTATTGAATTTTTGTGAAGTAATACAACGAACTGATATTGAATATTAAATTCTGTGCATTCGATTTCTGTAGACTTTTGTAACTAAGTGCATATTTAACTCACCATGAACCTGTTGTCCTATATTTTCATTCACTGGAGCAGAATCGTGAACACTGCTCTCTTTATCCATATCAATTGAACTGCTTGATAAGTTTCTAAACCTCTTCTTTCTCCCCGCTCGTGGTTTAATCGTCGTGGTTTCCATTCCGTCTAAGTTTGAAAACGAACGACCGACACTTGCCGCAGGTGATGTTTCCCTCGTTAATACAGCTTCTTCGCACGGTTTATTAGGCGCAGGTGTTGTTTCCAGCACTGATTGATCATTTTGGGATTCTTTAGCTTTTGGGCAGGGTTCGTCGGTTACCGTCGTCGACTTTTGTCTTTCAACAATATTTTGATGTGGCTCGATGATTGATGACAAAGGTTTATTACTACGCCGAAGCACCTTAGGACGACTGCTAAGTTTAAATTTATTCCTTTTTCGCTTCCCCGGAGATGCATTAGAACTCGGTTTAACTATCACCTGGTCGCTCAAATTCACTGAAGCTTTCTCAAGAGATGCTTTATTTGGTTTAGTACCTATTTTCCTTTCGGTACTTGGCGCTAATTCTTCGGTTGATAATGAGAGTGTTTTTCGTGCTGATGGAATCGCTGAATCTTTTTTCAAGCCTTTCACTGCAGTAAAGCGTTTAAGTTTGGGGCAATATTTCGCGCATTTGATGAACTGTGGGACTGTGTTTTTGTTTAGTCTTATCCTTAAGCAACGCATTGTGAACTTGGTGGGCAGTGGTTGTGATTTTTTAGGGTCAGACTAAAAAGGAGAAAAAAACAATTGATCTGTAGTATATCATAAAAGAAACATGTTTAATGTTAAGTAAGTTAGTTGAATTTTCTCTCGACATTGTTCACGAGATTTTTTCGATGCAAAACTAAATGCCACTTTATAAAACCTCTACTGTTTTCAGTGACTTTTGTAAAGTGCAATCGCCACGCGAAAAAAAGTATAGAATTTCTCTGCACTTTCCATATCCATCGTCCAAGTGGGATATAAGGAACTTACACAGGAAAGTAATGAGACTTGGGTGTTTAGTCAAAGGCACTTTGACCTCTTAGCCGCGTTAGGTAGGAAGGTCTTATAGAGATTTAATTTAATTTAAATTAAGCTCCAATTGGTTTACCGACTAACGCGAGGTCTCGTCAGTTGTGTGGAAGCACACAGGGCCTAATCTAACCTAAATGCGGTTATGGGTTTTCTTCTGCAGTCAACCACATCAACCTAGTTAGTTAGTAGATGACAAAAGGATAACAACCTTAGTTTTAGTTTTCAATTTTTGGTTTGTTATTGGAGTGTACATTTTCTTTGACGCTTGTTTTTGTATCCTTTTTCTTATTAAATAAATGAATTACTTTATGTTTACAGTTCTGTTAGATAAAATATAGTGTACTTTGAAATATAAAATGAGATCTTTAATTTGATGTGCCCATGCCTGCAGAAATCATATTGCTGAGAATAAACTTTGATTAGATAGACTGTACACTTACTTTTGACGCTGACTGTTTTTTTTTTTAAATTTTTATGTGCCAATTAATAAAAGTTTCAAATACAGTGACGAGAATAACTTCTAACTTAAAATTTCATCAAAATCGGTGACCCGGACGCCGTGCACTCTCCTTGTTAGACGAAAGAAATGTTTTTGGTTTCTTTTTTTTAAGATTATGGAAAACAATTTTTCTATTGCACTGGTTTCCTGTTTCGTTTAACACGATATTTTTCAAAACCTTACTCGCGTTTACCTACCTAACTGTAGCTTTATGAACGCCAATTAATACACTCACCTTAGTTTGCTGAGATTGCATACTTAAGAAGTTCTCCTTCGAAGATTGTGAGTCCTTCGTTTTATCTTCCATCAGCTGCAATGTCGAACCATTTACTTTGTATGACGGCTTATTGTCTGTGACGTTATTTTCATTTTTTACATGACCATTTTCTATAATCGATTCCAAGTTTCTCTTCTGCGGCTTGAACGAGTGCACAACTACAGATTTTTCACTAAACTCGGACTCCCTCGACTCCTTACGTTTGAGATATGTTTTGTTGGAAGTTTGACCTCTTGCCGATGATGGCAGTGTGGGCGTGGTGGGTTTCAATGAACTGGAGCCAACGCTGAATATTGTCTTGCTCTCCTTAAAAGACGTACTTGTGTTTGGTTCAGGAGTTTTTCCTTTTGTTGCGGGACTCTTAACCTCCTTTTCCAGTAGTCTCTTAGCAGACAAAGTCTTTGGCTGATCCGAAGTTAGCTTTGTTTTCAACGTCTTTTCTTTTGTACAAGTTGGTGGCTTTATTGATTTCAGATACGATGTTCCAAATTTTAAGAGGGGTTTTTTTGGCGGTGGTGTTGTAACCTTTTGATTTACAGGCTCAGTTGGCCGTTTTTGCTCACCAATGGGTTTTTTTATGGTCACGTCCGGTGAACGTTGTGACTCCAGGATTCTCGACTTTTCCGCACTTGTGTTGAGATTTTGCGTGCTCTTATTCAACTCATTTTCCAACTGTGTAATCATTCTCTTGCAATGCTCCAGAACAGCGGTTTTCTTCGAATTAAAAGCAACTGGAGTGGATGAGGCTACCTTGTCTTCTGAGGTTTTCTGCAACTCTTGTGCAATTAACTTGGACAGTTCTTCACTTGGGACTAATCGCTTAACTTTCGAAGCCACTAGACTAATGGAACCATCCTTTTTTTCGACGGGTGTACGTATTGCGCTTGTAATTGTTGGTTTTGCTAGTGATGAGCTCAGGTTACTTTCTGGAGACAGCTTTTTTGCCGCAGCTGGATCATCTGCTCCAGTCTTCAGTTGCGGCGTGGATTTGCCTTTTTTCAAATTCGTTTGTCCTGAGGGAAATAAAATGAAGAACATCAAACTGAGGAATTATAATCAGAAGAAATACATACTACTATTCAACATGAATAATTTAGTAGCTCTTAAAACATTTTTTCAAATCGCAATGAAAGGAACAAAAGAGATTCATTATACACTACCAGAAGCACCAATTTTTTTAAGTGAGACTTCAGTAAATATGTTGATGTGGTCTTGTGTAAAAATAGCGCTTTTGGTTTCGTATCCAGAAGGACTCTCGATAGTTCGATACTCGTTGAGTTGAACCTTTCGATGGTTTGAAAACTTTTAATCGTCCCTTATACAATTTTTCCATAAATTGTATGATTTCAAAATTAATTCAAAGTATTTTAACTCAAAATTAATTAATCACCTTGGAAATTTGAAATTGAAGGCAAGCTTTCGTGCTCGACAACATTCAAAAATTTGTTCAGGGTCCGAGGGTTTAAGCCTATCGTTTGTTTAAATACATGCTTAGACCTTTGGTTTGTTCATTGTAAATGAAAAATTCATTGGACAACGATAGACGGAAGTGACTCAATCAGAAAAGTCCAAAATTTCCTTTTTTCCAAAATGAAAATTCACATATAATTGCAGTTTGAAATGTCTAATAACAAATTTTAATCAAAGTCTTATCTATTGGATATGTAAGCTCCTGTTATTTTGAACTTTTTGTAATTCGAAATTGTTCTCTAGTCTTTTGAAATTGTGTTTTAAATTATTGAGAGAGACAGCAATCATTAAAATTTGCGTTCGTTTGGTTCTATTTTACGTTGCGCAGCAAACCATTAAAATTTGACAATTTATTGACAATTTAACTCATGATTGAGATTCAGGTTAACTTGTATGGATGCGACTGACGCCTTTTTTTTTTTAGCAACACAAGATATCTAATCTAGAGAGGCTCTTGAGCATACTTAGGAAAATCGTATTACTTTGGGTGGCGGAACATCCTGTTGAAGGCCAGAAACTAGCTTTTCGCGCCTCCATTGTGTTATGCGCGTTGTAATTTGACACATTTGGAGTGCTAATCGGTCCTAATGTTTGATGCCGAATCTGAAGATTTTTATGACAGAAGTTTTCCAGGATGTCAGTGATTCGCTGGAGGTGGAGCCGCGAAAATTTTGTGTTTTTTCCCCAGCCGACGCACCATCAAGCCACAGCGCTCACATACTTAGGAAAACTGTTAAAGCCATTTGCTGATTTTCAAAGACCATTTAAATGTGCATTCCCCTCGAGAGAGAAATGGGAAGTTATGACTCGCATTATTAATTCGGCAGTCACGGTTTATTCGAATGGCTCGAAGATGGAAGAAGAAACGGCGCAGGCATTCATCTATTCCGAAGCGTTCGACACAGACAGGTCGATCAGACTTCTGATTGTATCAATGTTTTTCAGGTGGAGCTCATGGCGGTCAGAGAAGCGGCGGTAATTTTTGGGACTGAAATCAAGTCAAAGCTATAGTTCTAAGCTGCCGGGAAAAGATTAAGGTTCTTGGCTCGTAGCACAGAATTAATCTCTGCTGGGTCCCCGGGTATAGGAACACACGAGGCTTGTTCAAAGAATAAGGTAAATTTTTCAATTTCGCGGGCTACGTACATTCGATTATCGATTTTTTTTATATATGTACATTTTTTTTTTACATATGTTTACAGTTTCAGCTATATAACATATTTGTTTGCGAGAGGCATAAAAGTTAGATGTGTTTTACGTGTTCGGCGATTTCCTGCTGTCGGAAAAAAATGGATCAAAGAATTTGCATTAAATTTTGTATGAAAAATGGAATTAAGTGCTCAAAAGCACTTGAAATGTTGACAGCGGCATACGGTGAGTGTACTCTGAGTCAAAAAAATGTCAAATAAATGTTGCTCTTCAAAGAAGGCCGAGAAGATGTGAATGACGACGCCAGCCCTGTGCATCAACCGATAAAAATGTTGAGAAAGTGAAGAAAATTGTTATGGAGAATCGTCGAATGTCGATGTCGGCATATCGGTTGGCTCATGTCATGCAATTTTTTCGGGAATTTTGGGCATGAAACATGTGGCAGCGAAGTTCGTTCCAAAATTGCTGAATGGTATCGCATGGGTATCGTTAAGGAATTGTTGAACGACGTCAATCCAGATTTGCTTAAAAGAGTCATAACTGGTGACGAATCGTGGGTATATGGTTATGACATCGAAACCAAAGTCTAATTGTCCCAATGGATCCATTTGGACAGGTAATAAAATTAGAGAGCGGTAGATAGCAAGAACTACACAATAGCTTAAAAAGCCTCATTTTTAGTATTGGATTCCTAGGCGACAACATATGCAGGTTCTGTGGAGATGAGGAGGAGCGAGAAAACATCCAACACTACCAGTCACTACCACTAGGGGTCAAAAGACAAGTCTTCCAGGATCTTTTCACTTCTTAAGAATCTTTTCAGCCACCTGGGTAACACACATTGGACGGATAGCTAACACGGAATGGGAGAAGGGATCAATCCACCTAGTGATTAGCACAAGAGGCTCACAAGAACCTAAGCGAGGCAGGATTCTGAATTGTCAACCCGCACACCTAGCATAAATTAACTCATGACTAACTCTGTAACTCACGGGTCGCAACAGCTTAAAAAACCACCTATTTATTATTATAATTTATAGAAAATTAAAGAGCACAAGTTGCGTGACCTTCGGCTCAAAAGTAATAAAAGGTTACGTACTTAAATATCAAATTTACATTTCTGAATGAAATAAATAACAAATTTTTTGAATATGCGCTTAAGTTGGATTATTTAGGAATTGCATTATAGACTGCTGATTTTGTAGTGATAAAAGCCGCCTATAATGGGCAAGATCACCTAATAGGACAGTCTATGCGGGGGCTGTGCTGATGAGGAGGAGAGGGAAGAAACTCAACACTACCTCTGTCACTGCCCCAGCCTTTACCACTCGAGGCTTTGAACCCTAGGGAGACATTTCTTCCATGACCTTAACGAGATCAACTCATTACCTTTACAGAATCTTTTCAGGTACCTGAGCAGGACCAGATGGACCGAGAACACAACGGAATAGGGCACCATGAGCGAAGGGGATACAACTCCCCACATAGGCAACACAAGGGAGACTTAGGGAGACAGAACACCTTCCGTAAGCCCGCCCACCTAACCTAACCTAACTCTGTAAGAGCTGATTTGAAAATAATATTTTCCCCTTTTCATAATGTACCATTTTTCTGCTCCGCCTTCGCCGTTTGCTTTGGTTTACCAAAACCCTCCTGCTGTACCTTTCTCTTCTTGAATAGCTTTTTAATGTCCGAGCCATCAGAGGACAACTCTGAATCGAGGTCGAAATTATCGCTAAAGTTATCTGAAACTAAAATAAATTGTCTATTACAAAATTTGTTCTTCGCCTGTGTTCATTGCAACCTACAATCGACTGAATCCATGTCAGACAATAGGCCGGTATCAAAATCTGAATCGAAATCCAAGCCGTCCACTGATCCAGGTCTGTCAACATCAAAGTCCAGAAAAGCATCTTGCTCGTCAAGACCTAAAAAATAAAATAAGGACACATAAAAATTGCATCAACACCCGCGGGCTCAGGTTTAACGAACTCAGTGGATCAATCCTTAAACCGTTTGTTGATTTTATCTGCTTAGAGCCAAGTTTATTGTGATTTGTTGAGCTTTGAGATCCATGTGTCATTTTGCCATTGGCTTGAGAGGCAATCGATGTTGGCTGTAAAGTTTGATCTCCTGTTGAGTTCTTTAGAGGTGGTATATTGTTGTACACATTTTGCTTGGTGGGGTTGTTCTAAAAAAATAAAAGTATTTTATCCTCAAGACTCACATATTTAAAGAGAAACTCACATGTCGCTGAAGAGTTGGCTTGACGGTGGCAACGCTTTTCAACTGTGGTCGTTGCACTGAGTACGTGGAGAAACTCTTATCTTGCGTGTGGTTGAGAAGTGATGTGGTTGAACTTTTGTAAGCTGACTGCTGAAGTTGGTCGGTGACGGTTGTTGCATTGTTGTACGTGGTGGGGGCTGTGGGACGGGGTAATTGCCGTAAGTAAAAGACTGACTTAAAAGGGCACTATTACCTGAGATTGTGTTAGGTATCTCATATGAGTTCGATGCCAAATTGACGTCAACCTGTTGAAAGGAATGTAAAGGAAAAAAGATAAGTAGTGTGTAGTTTCTTTCATTTACAAGTTTTAAATTCGAGGCGTATGTTCGTAAAATCAGGCAGTTTGGATGGAAAAACAAATGACGAAGGTATACACAGTTATGTAAACTTCCTATTTAAGGATCTTGGAGTATATGCAGGAGCTCACACTTTAAGATTTATTATATTGTTAACAGTCTTTTATTAACACACGATTTTTTCTTTTCGTTTGCACAAAAAATCTCACCATAACTAGAGGCGATGTGTCATCTGTGCTCTCGACCAAATTTCCTATAAACATTGAATCAATTACAGTTTCGGTGGCAGGAGTTGGAGAGTCACCAACTGAAAAAATAAAGGGAAAAATAAAGTATAAAATAAATCAAAATATAATGCACTGAACCTACTTAGATCCTTATAGAGCACTTCCAATGAGTCCAGCGATTTTCGCTCCTCTGAAAGTCTTCTTCGTTTGGCTGCATCTGAAATGGAGATTAGGAATTGTTTGTCTAAAAGCCAAATAGAAAGTTCATTGGTTTTTTCTTTTACAAGAATGAACTAAGAAATAATAGTTTCTCTATTACATGAACTCAGAAATGGAGACTTCAGAGACCAATCTTGGTCCATAGAGTATAGTGGTCTTTTGGTTACACAAATTCTTGCGATAAGACATTACCCTGCCAACAAATTTTGGGTGTAGCTTCTTATCCGGTTGTTTACCCTTTTAAGTCACTGGCATGAGATTGAAAGCGAAATACGCGCCTGTTCGATGTAATTCTCCAAAGGTACATGCTGATATTTTTCTACTTCGTATTACTCCGGCCATTTTCACGCGCAGTCTTGACAAGCCCATAGCTTAGAGAGTTATGTTTTCTGAAAACGTAAGGTGCTTCGTTGCTTTTTCCTGCACAAAGTCGTTTTGGCTATTTACCGAGATCACATTTGTATCCGAAATTCTCTTTTAACCTTCGTCCACACTTAATTAATAAGTTAAGTGCTTCTTTTTAAATTGCTACAAATAAAACAGGGATCAGCATGCAAAGGAATGCAATAATACTCACTTGGAAGG
The DNA here is from genome assembly GCA_905187475.1 of Syritta pipiens. Lineage (NCBI taxonomy): Eukaryota > Metazoa > Arthropoda > Insecta > Diptera > Syrphidae > Syritta > Syritta pipiens. The sequence continues at coordinate 72,850,959 of LR994571.1, forward strand.
ATAATGTCTTCATATTCTTCCAAATATTCAATTTCTTCCATCATTTAAAATATTAAATGGAACTTATTTGCACTTGAGAAAACACTTTTGCTATCTTTAATTAGGTTTATTGATGTACAAACGATGGTTTTATTATTAGAATACCAAACAGGCACACAAAACAAAACTAACACCGACAATCAAACATTCATTATATCAGAAATGTACAACAAACCGCAGAATTTGTCGTGTACATGAGTAAATTGCTGACTGTTGAATTGCTCTGGCATGACACTTCCAGGGGAATTGGAAGAGTAGAGATGATATATTTCCAATGGCACAGGATGTCGTTCGAATGTTTCACTTGTGTTTTCTCTGGAATGCAAGAGTGGGTGAAGATTTCGTGAACGAAAAGTCCTTAAAGTAAAGCATGATGGAAAAATATATATAAAGTTAACTCTCGATAATTTGAATTTCATGGGACCAAGAAAAAACTTAGATTTAAAAAGGTTTTCGAGTTACGGAGGTTTCAGAAGTAAAATATTGCTCACTTTCGACACGAACGCATTTCAACTAACTGCTGTTAAAGAAAAAAAGTATTGACTTCGAATTATAGAGCTATATAAGCCATCATTTTCCAATTATAGAGGTTTCATGTTGTTTTTGCACAAAAATAAATTTGAATTAACGACGGGACCAAATTGCATAAGATTTCTTCGATTTACAGGAGTTTTTTCAGGGGACTGCGAAAATGTTTCGAATTATAAAGGTTCGAGCTATCGAGAGTCTGCTGTATATATATTTTTCCTGTAGGACATGGAACGAATGTTAACGCCTACTGAGCAATTTTTGTTGTTAAAACGGACACGAAACAAAACCAAAGATAGCAGGCACAGGAAAATATTGTATGTATGTATGTATGCATCCCCTTGCACAACATACAATATTTGCAGAGTTTGTAGAAATGTACGAACTCTGTTTTCTTGTTTCTACAATACATCATAGACGACATAGGCCGACGGAAACCCTGAATATGAGTAATGGACCCGTGTATGTATTTTTTTTAGCTTATTATTATTTTTTAAATTTTCATGAATTAAATACTTAACCTCCATAGAACAGACACCCTTTCAAAACGGACAATTTTGATGGTGCCGAATGTATCCGCTATAGAGAAATTTGACTGTACAACATAATACAGTAAACTCTCTATAGTTCAAGCCTCTATTATTGAAAAACCTCTATTGGTAGAAGCATTCTCACAGTCCCTAAAAAAACCTCTGTAAATCGAAGAAAACCCATACAATTTGTTCCCTTCATTAATTCGAATTTATGTTTGTGGAAAAGAACATGAAAAACCATTAAATTCGAAAGTGATGGCTTGTTTACCTCTATAATTTGAAATCAAGTTTGGTTAAAATACGTAAGCTATTAAATTCGAAAGTGATGGCTTGTTTACCTCTATAATTTGAAATCAAGTTTGGTTAAAATGCGTAAGCTATGAAAATGCCAACACTGTTTTTTCTCAAACCTCCATAATTCGAAAACATCTGTAACTCCAAGTTTTTCCCTAGTACCATGAAATACGAATTATCAAGAGTTGACTGCATATGCACGGTTTTTACCTTGATCAAAAATCTTAGCTCAATTTGACGAAATAACGGTATGGTAATCGCAACTTGAACTTCAAAAGGTTGTCAATTTACCCAAGGAACCGTTGAAGGTTAATTTAATGCACGGAACCTATGGTATCAGGACATTAGTAGATAGGATTTATTTAGAACAACAACTAAGCAAACAAGCACTGTGATAATAGTAAATCTATGTCAAGATTTATAAAATACCAGGTTCTGCCGTAACTCTCTTTGTTACGAGTCGACGTTACGTGAAACCCAATTTTCTTGTCTCGATTTGACTTCATTCTATGAATTTTGGTTCTGTTAGGGATAACTTATGACGTACAAAAGAGCGAAACACGTGCCGAATCTTCTATTCTATAAATTTTGAATCTACGTGATCGTTATTATTGAACCACCTCATTTTATTTAAATTTATCGTTCTAACGGAAGTCTAGCTATAGACAGGTCGCCATCCCGCGCCATTATGTCGTTCTTGTGACTTTATTCTCAAAATACGTCTTACCATTGAACTTGTTACAGTAATCCGAGACGCGTTCCCAGAAATGGGGACATAAACTGATAAGTATGAAATTGAATTAATGAAGTATATCCGTAAGCTTCATTTAAACTGCTGATTTTCAAATCTAGACTGATTAAATGAAGCAATTTCAAATCTTAACGCCTAAAAAAATAGCCGAATATAAAAACGTAAATCAAGACGTTAAACGAAGAAAATTTCATAATTATACACAACGCAAATAGTCGACTTAAAAAGGAGTAAGGAGGAGAGAAGGAGAATCAGAAGTAGTATCACACTATGGACTATTTGTATATGAAGGTTAAATAATGAAAAACATAACTGGCTTATTACACATCTTAAATTAAGATTTTTGAATTAATTCTGACCGTCCCATATAAGCTTCCCCTATGCGTTAGCCAGCGATCGGTATAGGTGGAAGTGCATGCTGCAGGAAACTGGAAGCTAGTTGATGTGCTGACGATAATGAACTTAAGACACTTTACTGTAATTGTTCCAATATTTTCGGAGTTGTCGACAGATGAAATTCATACTCACCCCTAGCCCGACAAAGCACTTTCGTGGTACGAATGCCGAAAAGTGGTATCATGACTTTCCGTCGTAGAAAAAAAAAATTGCTACGAAATTTGGAGTTCGTTAAAAGTAGTATCACCAGCCCTGAACGAATAGAAAATTTGCTTGTTTTCTCTACGAACAGTTATCTTCATCATGAGATGAGATGAGAGATGGTTTCACAGTGCTGTTATAGTTAGAGTTAGGGGGAGGGGTGGGAAAGTGTCGCTTGTGTCACTGTAGCCGCGAGTGGGCCTATTGTGACTGCCCCCCACTTAGCGCTCACGCAGAAAGCCTGAGTTCGTGATGAATCTTAGGATACTTTTGGGTGAGCAGGCAGCGATGTTGTCTGCCTAGGTGTCGATGACGTGTACTGACTAAGCAGTTAGTGACACAGTATGTGTTCCGCGGTTTCTTTGTCCTTGTTGCACATTCGACAGGTATCTTCCTGCATAGTGCCGATCGCTTTTAGGTGTTTGTTTACTCTGCAGTGCCCAGTGCCCTTAGAGATAATTTAGAAGCTACTGCAGCAAAATTGGTGTTAACCTGATGGTGGTATTTAGAACTAGATCACGACCCATAGCATACTGCAGAAGCTCTACGGCGTTGGCTTCTCTATAATGTGCCTAAACAACTCCATTCCCTTTCCGAGCCCCAATTTCAGGCCCATTGAGCTCCTTTGGGAAGAGCTAGACTGCTGTATTAAAAAAAGGAAATCAGTACAAAAGCGGATCTAAAAAAGTCCGCTTTCTGAAGATGGCATAAATTCTCAACAAAAACTGCAGCGAACCTTGTTCTTTCTATCAAAGATTGGCTTCAAGTTGTTCTTGAAAGTAGAGAAGCTAATATAAAACATTAATAATAAGTAAAAATTAACAAAACTTGGATTTAACTTAATTTTAAATTGCTTTTTTTTAATTACATCTGTCGGGTATGTATACTTCTCTGTGTTCAAAAATTGGTTTTTCCCTTTTTTATTCTAACTGTTAACAATTTCTGTAAAACGGATCAATAAAAATTGTATTATTTAGTGAGGTAGATTCAACTGCATCTTAAAAAATATCTTAACGCGGAAAGGCTAGTTTTCGGGGGGGTATGTATATTAACTTGGACCACTGTACATATCTCACAATTTGAAATTGCAATGACATTTAAAAATCGTTTTTCTTGTCGAAAGTGACATAAACAACTGATTCCGAAGCTCCAAGAAAAAGTTTTCGTGTGCCGCAATGCTATTTCGATCCCGTTCGGGGCTGGTGATACCAATATTCTCGGATTCGTAGCGTAGCTAAGTGTTCTGAATTTTTCTCCGGGCATGATAGGGATTTTCCCATCTGGCTATATTAGGCGTTACAAAAACACTCCACATGTGTTTGTCAGATTATCTGCGCGAATCTGCGCATTCACTTGACAATATAAAATCAATTATACTTATTGATTTAGGAGAGAGTTTGAAGGAAGATGCATTACGTACTCCCAGAAACAAACCAAAAATACTGCTTCAATATTTTTAACGTTTATCTTTTTATTTACACTTTTCGATTGATGTTAATGTACCTGTTTCTATGTGTATGATTTTCATTTACTTCTGAATATTCATTGAGAAAAAAAAAAACATGAATATATTTTAAACATATGTATAATTAATGAATTTTGTATTTACATTTTGATTATACGTCAATAATAAAACTATTTTCCTTTCTTGTTTATTTTATAATGAAAATACTTATGAATGCAAGAAATACATAAAAAAAAATAATTAGACAATCGCAAGTCGCATTAAGAAAAAAAAATAATAATAAATTTAGTAATAATAATATACTGGGTAATCAGGATAGATAATCGGTAACAAACTTACACGTGCCATTTAAAATACTTAATTTTAGATTTGTCCTAAAAACTTAAAAGCATTTGTTTTTCTAGCAAAAAAGATAAAAAAAAAACGAAAAACAAAGAAATATATTCAATGATATAACTGAGAACAAGAGAACGCAGGTCAAATTCATTCAACCGATTAAAATAGAAAAAAAAAAACTCAATTCATCTTAAATATGTTTGAAACATAAACCAGAAGTTTCATATAAACAACCATTAAAAAATAAGTGTTATTTTTTGTTTTTATTTACATATTAACATACAAGTTTATATTTTAAGGATGTGACATCCTGAAGCTGTTTACAACGACGCTTCTCAGTTACATCGCTTAATCTTAAGTTTATCTAGATCTATCGATAGTTTTTCGGTGTCCAACGCACTCTTTTTTTTTTTAAGCAAAATCCTCACCGCATGCAATTCGTACAGAGAAATTATGCGGCTTAGAAGTTGCATCGAAAAATAACAAAAGAAAAATAAGTTTAAGTTAGCAAATACTACTCTTGGCCTGTTATGTGTGGATGTGTGTGTTTCGTTGATAGTTAATAGGACAAGCGCTATTTCTTTAAAAAACAAAAAAAAAAAAAAATACCAGCTTAAAGTTAAGTGGACTTGGTGATGACGTTACTAAGCAGCTGAATAGTCAGCCATCATCAGTGCAAGTCAACGAACCAAGTCTCAGCGAATTTTGTTTTTAATTTTACTGATTTTAAGGCCTGAGGCCAAGGATGGTTTTTCGATACATTATTTGTCCCGCTCCTTAATAACTTTCCTATCCTATCTTCTCATAGTGCTGTTGAGTGGTATGTATGGGCTGTAGCCGGGATACATGGAGCCCTGCTGAGCGGCTCTTTGAATAGCACTGGCGTCCTGGTACTGCGACTGCATGTTCATGACGCCCATTTGCACGGGGATCTGAGTGGCGGGGCTGTTGATGAAGCTGGTTGCAGTCGCAGTGTTGGTTATGTAACCGGCTGTCTGTTGGGTGGTCATGCGATAGCCGTTCAGCGCGGGGTACGGAGACATCAAATTCGGATTGAGCGCCACACTGGACGAACGGCCGCTGGTAGGCATGTGCTGAACAGGCGCCGAGGCTGCATTGCGTAGCGGACGTGTTGAATTCTCTGACAGCGCGGTGATAGTTGGCGCACCATTCATGTTGCCCGGGTAGTACTTGTGGTACTGCAGGGGTGACAATTGCTGCAGCGACGCTGGCGGCGTGGTTAGATTCCTATTCTGGTTTACCAGATGCGTTGGCGGAGGTGTCATTGTGCTGTGATGGTTCGGTGGTGGGGTTAAGTTGACCTGTCCCGCTGGAGATGTATTGCTTGTTTGAACTTCCAAATCATTTGTTAGTTGTTGTAATTTAGAAAGACTAGACAAATTACCAACTAATAACGATGGACCTCCTGCTGATGAGGCAACCACTGCATTTCCTTGTCCTTGACCCGACTGACCGACAGATGCAATGCTTTGTACTGTCCCAGGCGCAGTTGTTGAGGTGTTTATCTGCATGGCTGGAGCTGCAGACGACATTGGGGTTGGTGTTGGCATCGGCACGGGTGTTTGTGACGTGGGATTGCCGCCGGCGTAGAAATTATTCACAGACGAGGACACTGCACACGATGATGGTGACGGTCCAAGACGCTGATGGGGACTTGGCAGTGCGTGTTGTACTGACAGATTGCTGTGACTGCCGGTCATTCTGTGCTGGATGACTGTTGGCATCGAAACGGCGTTGTAGGCGTTCGGTGAGTTACCAGAGTAGTTTTGACCCATTTGCGGGATTGCCAAGTATTCGGTAGACTGATGCATTCCCTGATGGTGATGCACGTGTGGCACAATTGAACCTGTCAAGTGGCCGTACTGCTGCATGTGCTGGAGATTTTGATGATTCTGCTGTTGTTGACTGATTTGTTGCATCGATTGATTCGGACTTGAGAGCTGCTGTTGCACAGCGTTGTTGTTGCTCGACGATGTACTGATTCGCGGTGGCGTGCTTCTACTGCTTTGCCTCTGGTGGTTGTTTGCGTTGTTGCCCGACCGACTGATCTTCGGCGTAGATGCACGCTGCGCACTGTTATTTGCAGCCCTCACCTGAAAAGTTTAAATATGTTTTATGTGTCTCAAAGGATAACATAGTCGACACTTACCTGCTGAGATATTTTTCTATTTTGGTTTTGCTGCTGCGACTGCTGCTGTTGCTGCTGTTGATTGGCCATGTTACCAGATATGCCCATCAAACTGATGTTCTGTGGAGGGCTGGACGTGGCCATGTTCATGTTGTTCTGCTGCTGATTGGATTGGTGGATGGTCATATGAATTGACGATGAATTCGTTTGTGTCTGCTGCATGGAACAGTCAGAGAACTGCTGATGCTGTATCTGTACACTGGGAGGACGGACATTTTCCACGGAGTTTTGTGAGGTTATATCGCTTGCGATACTCGCAGGAGATTCTAGGCCCAATTGTGCCACATCGATCTCACATTGATCGTAGTGATGCATCGTGTGGACAGAGTTGTTCGTCGAATCGGGTGTGTAAACGACCATGGGTGGCATTTCAGACGACGACGAGCTTTGTTTCATGTTATCTAAATTTGGCGTTGTGTTGCCAGTCATATCCTGCTCATGGGTTGATTTTTGTGAAAGATGCTGCTGTTGTTGTTGCTGTTGCTGCTGCTGTTGTTGCTGTTGTTGTTGTTGTTGCTGCTGCTGCTGCTGTTGGTTCATCAGATTCAATGTGCTCTGATTGAGGGCGCTAGTCGAAGCGTTGTGCTGTTGCTGAATTGGAACCCCGTGCTGTGGGATGTTTGGGGTATGCTTGTGAGAGTGATCCAATGCCTTTATGTTGTTTTTGTTGTTGACGCTACTGCTGCCATTCGATATCTTAGCCTGCTGCTGATTTTGATTGTATTGCTGCTGGCTATTGTCAAAGTTGGCTTGTTGCTGATGCTGCTGCTGTTTGTTGTTTAGGCTGCAGCTATTCGCAGTGTCTTTTGGTAGTTTGTCCTCTTTCTTCGTGCTGCTGCTGTGGCTTGAGGCGTTGGACAGCTGCTTCTCGGTGTTAGAACTGCTGTTCTTTCTGTCCACTCGCTGCTTCTCCTTTTGCACAGCGATGGCTTGTTGCATTTGATGATTCTGTTGTTGGTGCTGCATGGCCAAGGTGTTTTGGTATAGATTCTGTGTGAAACTGTGACCGTACGCCATCGAAGTAGCCAGATCTTTGTGGTACTTATTCTGCGTCTTCTGTACAGCGCTTGCGTCCAGCGGCGAGAGGTTGTACCCGGAGTAGTAGTCCCATTGCCAGTACTGCGGGTGGGGGGATGCTGTGATTTGGTAGTTTGGTAATTGGTTCATCGTAAACTGGGGAGCGATCTTATTCAGGTCGACCGTCGCATGTGGCTGCTTTTGTTCGAGGCTTTTGGTCGCTGGATACTTGTCGTGCTGTGACGGTGAGCAGGACATCGAGGTTAGGGTGAGAGACGATGAAGCCGTGAACGGAATGTGCATGCCTCCGTAGGCATTGGCCTCCTGCTTTACTGTGGTTGTGCACCTTGGTAAATTCGAATTCTGGTTTTTGTTGCTTGAGCTGCTTATATTTTTGTTGTTTTGCGTAGCGAGGGTGGCTGTCCAGGTTGTCGGGCAGCTTGGTGATGCTGAAGACGGCTGCTGGACCTTCTCAACCTTAATCTGATCGCTTTGCTTTCGGTTCTCCATTTTGATCCGATCCAGATTGTTTTTCTTGTCGAAATCAGAGGCATCTACTGTGGATTCTGTTGTGGTTTGTGCAATCTCACTGCAGTTGCCCACCGGCGAATCGGTTTGCGTTGCATTCATCTGCTTCTGCTTCACGGTTGGTTTTTGAGCGCATTGTAATTGAAAATTTGTTGTTCGTCGACTGTCCTCCCGGTCTGAGGGCTTCTGTTGAATCTCAACCGGCTTAGTGGAGGTTAAGTCAATTTGTGGAACCGTCTCTTGACGCTGTGTTGGAGCTGCTTGGGCTTGCGTTTGGGTCTGGGTTTGCGGTTGAGTTTCAGCCACGTGCTGAGCGGGCTGTTGAACGGGAGCATTTGCCTTCAGTGGTGCATTTGGACGAAAATTATTCTGTTGCTGCTGCTGCGGCTGCTGTTGGTGAACTGGCTGCGGTGGCGGAGGGGCCTGATTCATTTGCTGCTGATGAGTACAGTTTTCTTGGCTATGCGGCGGCTGTGGTGGCAGAGATTGTACAGCGTCGGTTGCAGTTGCGAGTTTGTTTGAATGTTCTGGTGCTGAAGAATTTTCAGCTGTGCTGGTTGATGGTTGTGGCTGTTGTATGGTCTGTAGCTGTGCCTTTCTGTAGGATTTATTCTGGCTCTGCTGTGGCTCTTGCTTTTCTTTTTCGGATGTTCTGGCTATCACTGTGGATGGTGCACTTTGGATGGCTCCCTGTTTGGGGTTCTGTTGATCACTTTCGGACTTCATCTCAACTACAGGGTTGATTATTATGATGTCGTTCGAGGATAAGTCGATTTTCGTGATTTTTTCTTTCGCCGAAACCGACGGCTGCACTAGTTCAGGTTCTTTTGAAACCGAACTGGTTTCTGGGACGATAACACTCTCCGCTGGGGTTTCCTTTGTCTCCATCTTATTGTCAACAATAATCTGTGGTCTCTGCGGACCTTCCGTGTTATCGCTGGTAGTCGGTTTTGCCTTTGGTGGCGAATCAGACGTAGGGGGTTCCTTCTGGCAGATCACATTGGTCGGACCAGTTCCAAACTTCTTTTCCACAACGACAGCGGCACTTTCGAATGCTGCACTTGTGGGAACGGTGGTTTCAGTGGTTTGCAAACGTTCCACGTTGCCGTTTTTAATTATACTCTCGTTCTCTGTACTCGGTTTAACTTCTGCTGGTTTAACACTCGGTGTGATCACTTTTTCCTCGTGGTCTTTCTTTGGGGAGTGCGTGGCTACCACGTGCGCCTGGGTTGAAGTGCTAGCAACGGGTTTTTCTGGCGCCTGCTGGCAGCTTGCCGTGCTACGAAAAGCTTCAGACACAAGGGACTTCTTCGTTTTCTTTGCCACCGCTTCCAGAACCTTTTCCTCTGCGTCGTTCGGGCCGGATGGCAGCTTAGCAGTCGAAGTTGAGGCAATGTGATTGAAGGGAACAGGTTCTGTGTTTGGTAGGATTGTCTTTTGTTCGGGCTTGCACGTTTCATCTACGACGATTTTGTTAAAGTCGTCGCTTTTGCTGTCGTCCGTGGTGCAGCTGTCCGAGCAGATGGACACGTCATTGCGTTGTTGTGTCCCATGTCTCTTGCCACGAAGTTTAGGCGCCACGTTAATGGTTTTATTTGTTTCCTGCGGTGTGGTATCGGTTTTAATCGAAGTAATTGTGTCCTTTTCAATTTGGACAGACGTTTTCACACTCGAATCCAGAACTTTGCTGGGCGATTCTTTCTTATCACATTCATCTAAGTCGATTGGTGAAGATTCCTTTAGAAGCGCACTCTCATTGGGACGCTTCGAAGGATTCTGCTCATCGCTACTGCAAGCGCCGTCCAAGTTCACTGAAGCATTTGGATTCTTCTTTCGATTAAAGCGCTTTCTTCTATTTACCATGGACATGTTCGCTGCCACGCCAGCTGGATCTGGCTTCGCCTTAACGTCTTCTACGGACTTCACTGAATCGACCTGCGAGTTGGCGGCGTAACGCATCTCTCTAGAGTCGTACTTTTTGATTACATTTGATGGCTTCGAAAGCGGCGTTGGCGTCTTTCTGTTCGCCAATCGAATTGACCTCGCCGACTTTGGAATTGCAGAGCTAGTCTCGGCTTGGTTCATCAGACCCCTCCATCGCTTCTTCCGACCCGCACCTAGCATTTCACGCCGCTTTTGCATGAACTTCGAAACAAACTTCGGACTCTTCTCTGCCTCGGTTTTCGCTCGAAGGCTTAAGCGACTTCGTTTTGGTTCGATTATGACCGACGAATTATCACTGTCCGCCTTGGTTTGGCTCCGTTTCCTCTTCAGGTCGGTGGTCGTTTTAAGGTTTCCATCAAGTAATGCGTTTCTTAAGTTGTTGCGCCTTTGGTTATCTCCCCTGGATTGCCTCCTGTCCTCGCCGAATGTTGTTTCAAAGTACTTCAGCGGACGGGCCCGCCTCCGACCGGAGGACGTCATTTCGATTATCTCCTCGCAGTTGGAGTTGTTCTGCGGGGTGGAATGACCGTCGGACATCACTGGACTCTCATTTTTTGCTAACATCCTCTTCCGCTTGATGGACATCGGCTTCTCCTTTTCATCGTCCGTATCCACGGACTCGGTCTTTTTACCTGCACGCGGCTTATCTTCCTGCTGCCGAAGACCAGCCTTCGGCTGTTTGACGTAGTGTCTGGGGGACTGATTGTTTGCTGCCGACTTCCGAATGCGATACATCTCAGGGCTACAGTGTTCGTGCTTGTTGTTGACGGGATTTTGTCGAGGCGTTGTCTTCATGCTGTCATCCTCGTCATCATCCGAGTCGCTGTACTTCGTCATACTCATTGACGCCGGCACATTTGACAGCAGCGGTGTCCACCTCAGACACTCAGCTTCAATGGGAATTCTTGTCTTAGACTTCATCACCTTCTCGTTGTGCATTAAAACTTTCGCCCAATTGATTTTAATGTAGATTTTGTATCGAATATCGCCTTTCTTTCTGCCCAGCTTCACAAAGTTCAGAAGTTGGAACGCCAACGCAATGTCTGGGAGGAACAGACCTGTCTTATTTGCGAGCGCTCTAAACGTTATCTTATCACTGTTTCTATGTTCGTACAGGTACTCTAAGACGACCGATTTCCAGTAGGCATGATACGAAACTCGGCCCAAGTCGGAAAGTGGTTTCTCCGGTGTCCCGAGCTGACCCTCTTCACGGCTCAGTAGATAACTGAAGTCGATTAGGAATCGCCCGAAACCTTGACGCTGATACTGTGGCATGGTCATGATGCACGAGACGTTGTACTTTTGCATGCAATGCTTTTCCTTCGAGAAGTATCCGATCAGGTGACACCCCTTTTTGTCGTTTTTGGTGAGAATGTAAAACAGGAACGGTTCCACGTCGTAGTATAAGGTCTTGTGGTCCAAAAACAGCTTTGCCAGTAAACATAAATTCTGGCAGTAAATCTTGTTAATGTTGCCATCAACCTCGAATACCGAAATGCCATCGTTTCTATAGATTTCGGTGCCAGGTGGGTGCCTCCAATAGCACTTGTCCTGATGACGTGCAAGTACAGCCTTACTCTTGGTGTACTTCAGACAGAATTCACACAAAAATAGCTTCGGTAGCCTACAAAAAAAAGGAAGATGAGTAAAAGTTGAGAGCAAAATGTGTTTATTAGTTACCGTGCATACTCCTGTGGAAATGGACTGGAGTACCATGTTTGAATTTCCCATTTGCCAAATTCAATTGCGGCTGGACAACGTTCTTGTGCTGCCAGCGCCAACGAAGGCGGACTCAACAAAGACGGATTCATGCCTGGAACGGCAAGATTTAGTCGACCACCAGGGTTAACTATCTCCGCAACTGCTTTAGCAGACTTCTCTCGAATTGTTCTATACATCTTTACGTCTTTTTCTGTGATACCTGGGGGTAGATGATTTTCTGAAATTCGATCAAAAATATTCAAGTTATAATTTTTGGCTATCCAGATTTTTTTAAATACTTAAGAAATCATAAACAAAAAATGAAAAGAGTACACTGGAAAAGAATTATTTCATCTCTTCCGACAGGAGTGTTTCAAAATAATAAATTGAAAAAGGATAAGGGAATATAGAACGAAAATCTTGGACAGTACTCTAATTTGGACCAATTTTGAAACATGTAGTTGCTTGTCACGTAAGCCTCAATCATCAATCAAGTTGCAAAACCAGGTAAACAGCGGAACTACATGTCTACTCGACGCTTACTTGATTCGCACTTTCATGAAATGACACAACGTGGTACGAAACCAGCATTTGGAGCTTAGTATTCGAAATCTTTAAGGAAGAGAACTGTAATAAAATCTATAATAGATTTAAAGCGACTCAGCAAAGCTTCAATGAACAGGTTCGTTCTTTAACCTATCATTTCACTCTAACCTATAACCAAACATGCGTCTTTTGTTACATGCAGTTAATGCAGAAACAGAAACGAACAGGAATGAAAATGCGTACATGCGAACAAAAATAAAGCAAAAAAAAAAGAAAAGCATTATTCCCTTACCCAATTGTGGAAGACAATATGGATTAGGCACATCATTCGATCCAGCGTTGTCAAATATATTACACTGATAGCTTTGCTGCCTCAATTGTGCAAAATCTAGTTGATTTTTTACGTCGAAGAAGCTGGTATTACATTCGGAGGACGCATCATCGTTGTAGTATCCTGCAGCGTTTAGGACTGTTTTTGAGGTAAGATAAGGAACGTCTTCATTGAGAGAGTTTGATGAGAACACATTTTTCTTCTCTAGCGGCATTGATATATGCGGAGCTATGCGCTTCCGGTGAGTTTTCTGACTTGACTCTCCGCTGTTGTTGTTTGTGTTGGACGATGATAGAGCATTCCTCATGAATGGATTCTTTGTTGGTTCCTCGTTTGTGTTGGCGGTCGACGATGAAGATGAAGAATTTTGATTGTGCTGCTGGAATTGACTCTCCTTTTCGTGTCCATCTGAAACGAGATGATTATGCTGTTGGTAATTCTTGAAAGTGCGACGGGTTTCTTTTAGAACTTCGTGGCCATTTGCTAGAGGGGCGATTGCCTTCTTTCCGTTTTTTTTACCTTTTACACCCGAATTTCGCGTGTAGTTTGAGGTTGTGAAAATATGCGACAAGCCATCGAAGAGACCCTTAAGCTGTGTGTTTTTCTTCTTGACTTCTTTTGACCCAGGGCTACTCGCTTTTGAGAATATGTCTACCTCCTTCTTGGCTACGGCGGCGAAGCCCCAGATTTTTTCATCTTTCACACCGGACTCGGAATTTTGAAATGGATTACACTTGAGGTCGTCGTGCCGATTCATGTATGATGAATTTTTTTTACTGTTCCTCGACAGGGTCATTTCTGATTTGTCGCTCTTCTCGGTGTCATCATCACCATCGTCGTCATCATCATCGTCGCCGGAAGATGAGCTTTCGCAGCTGGTGCCGGTTGAGTCGGATGCTGAGCTGCTGGACGAGCAAGAGTCTGATGAGCTGCTGTCACCATCGTCGTCGTCGTCATCATCATCGTCATCTTCGTCATTTTCAGTGGAGGAGCAGGAGGAGGACGAGTCGGATAGCTTGCGTTGACGCTGGTTCTCCATCGATTCGATCTTGTGATCACCCGCATGCAGGGGACTATTCGATAGTTTCTGCATTTTGTTTGACTTCACCGAAGCCGCCATCATTGGAACCTTGATGACTCGGTCGCTGTTGAATGCTGAATGTCTAAAGAACTTCTGCTTCTCCTTTGACATTTTGTCATTTTTCTTCATGTCCTGGAACGATGTGGAGGTTGAGGGTTTACTCTTCATGTCTCCAAACAGTGACTGCACTGGCTTCCGCTTGGCGTGCGTCTCTAACACCGGTTTCTTATCGACCTGCTCGTAGTCATCGTCGCCATCTTTGCTGTCCGCGTCGCTCTGGTATTCCTCGTATTTTTGAGATCTTTTCGGCGATTGTTTATCGAAATTCAGAGACTCCTTTTTTAAATTCGTGACCCTAGAGAGGAATAAAGTTATAAACTGTGACGGATTGGAGGGCAAATTAGACTTCAGTGCTAACCATCTTTTTGGAGTTCTACAATCATTCCCTTTCAGTAGACCCCTGCGAGACGAGAAGTCCAGCGAACTGTTTCTATTGGACGATCTCTTCTTTCTGCCTATTTGGAGCTCCGAACAGAAGCCACACCTAAAAACACAAATGCTGTTATGTTCTTTACTCCAAAATGGACGACCGATTAGAAATTTTACCTCCATGGACACTTTGGCTTTTTATCTGACGCAGGATTTAGGCAAGTCAAGTGGAAACTCTTCTGGCATAGGTAACAATCAAGTAGGCACGGCCCTTTAAGACGATCATTACAAGCATCACAGTCTTTGCATTTGTAGCAATGCCACTTGTTTCCCTTTGTGGACAAAATGTACAGCAATACCTGTGATTGCGATTTACATTTACCAGCTATGTTGGCACACGTCGTATGCAGGGACATTCCACAACTATCACATGAACTGAGAGGCTCAGGCACACCGCTTCCGTTTCGGTCTGCAGTGCCACAGCATTGAGAACACATCAGGTCCCCCTGCAAAGATAGGTTTGGATTATATTAAGCAAATATTTCATATTTCATATTTTTTTTGAGGGGAACTCACTTTATTGATTCTCTCTATTGAGCTATCAGCAGAGGCTGCAGTTTTTCGCGGCGTCGTTAGTGACCGTCCTTTCTTGTACAGTTTACCATCTTGAACTAGATACCCAGCATCTATCGCTTTCCGTACTGAATTCTTTACGACCAGCTTAAAATCAGTATCGGGTGCTAATTCAATATTGTTAAATTTCTGTACATAGTTCTCTATGCTTTTAAATGTTGAACCTTCACACTCGCCCAGATCGTGAACAGCCTTAGCCACAATCTTGCAAAGATTTGTATTTTTCTCTATTCGAATTTTTCTCTTTGCCATGGGTGCTTTGTATGAGTGCAGGCCTTTGTTATAAACTTTAATCACAGCACCCGAGTTGACAGCTTCTTCCAGTTTATCCGCAACAATATCTTCATGAAACTTGTGATGGCTTCCGATCGCTTGACATATTCTTTGTACGCTTGGTCTTTGCTTTTGTGAACGAATTTTCGCTATCGCGTCTAGGATCCATTGATGCCAAACATCCAGACCAATTTCTTGAGCTGATTCTCGCATTTTAGACTCTTGTTTACAATTCTAATTTCTATTCTTTTTTTTACCTGAAAACAGTCACTTTATTAGGAAGATAAATTTGCAGGGGTACATCAAATTGATGCGAATATGTTTGTAGTTGGGATGGTTACAAATGGCTAGAGATAAAAGAGTACAACATCAGAATGAAGTGAAGCAATAAGTGCGGGCTTATTCGCCTTCTATCTATTTTTGACATCCATGTTTTTATTTTACATCTAACGAACATTAATGGGCGCAAACAACTACAGTAAAGTACTCTGGTAAGCAACTCTGGTTAGAAAAAAAAGCGAATTAAAATACACAAGAAATTCGGATTGCGTCGTTAATTAGGACTAGAAAAACCAGACGAAAATCGTAGCAACAATTTAGGTCTACACCAAAATATAGGTTTGCCTCGTTGATTGGGAAAATAAAAACATGGGGCAAATTAAAATCACGTTTACCATGTATTTTAATTCCATACATCCCATGTACTGTAATTTTTTGAACGACGGAAACTAAAACAAAAACATCACATTTTCGAAACCACGGTATTAAACGGACCGATGCAAGGCGGAACTTTGATGAATTAATAAAAAAAAAGTACAACATAGCTGCTTTACAAATGTCGTCCATCAAACGAAACTATTTCTGATATTAAAACTGTGTGAAAACACCATCGTTTAAATAAAACTAATCAAACTCCATACGACAAAAACAAAAACACAGACTACCCTCTTATTTGTGTCAAACAACGCAAAGATAAAGTCTTTAATTAGATAGGATGATTAATGTAATCATCAGTCGTTAGTAAAATCGAACGACTTGCACTAAAGCGTCAATATAATTTGGATTAGTTTTTTTTTGCAGTGCATTTTTAAAATACGAATTCAAGAGAAATAAAATTTAGGCATAAATCAGAACGTGTTAAACTATAGGTCCATGCTTATTCTCGTGTACAACACCCACTCATCAATAGTGGTGGTCTCACAATGTTTGCACATGTAAATTTCAAATTTTATTTTGGAAACTAAACAATAAACTGCCATATTTTTTTTGTCTAAAAATATCTCCAACAAATATAGAAAATGTAATAAGGAGGTACAGTGCACTGTTCAGTGAGCAAAGGAACAGAGTTTTGTGCCATTACTTTAAAGAAAATATTATGTCTTTAAATTACCCGAAGATTGTGTAATTGTATTTATTGAATCTGCAATTTAATCTTAATTAGTTAACGAATGCAGAAAAGGCAGTGCGCGTAAAATGATAGTGAGTAAAACGACAAAGTTTTTTTTTTTTTTTTTTGAGAATCCAATCATCTGCTGTGGGAAAGATCTGAGTGCAGATGCAGCAGGTGGTCTTTTTTGACATCACCCTGAAATTTCATTGAAAAGATGTTGCACCCTTTGCAGGCATGTAGTTATGATAACATGCACATTGGCACGTAACATCTTTTTCATTGACAAACACGACAACCTGGTCTGGATCGAACGGACAAAATCGAGGAGCAACATTTTGAATATTATTACAACATACAACAATAAACGGAAGATATAAGACACTATTATTTTCTTCCTTTGGGTGTTTAAGGAAAAGTTATGGCGAAGTAAAGGCATCAACGTCAACAAAACTGGGGAAGTAATGTTTAAAAATAAAGTTTAATTTGAAAACCAAAAGGACTTCATTCTAGATTAATATTCTTGAATAAGACGGTATAAGGAAAATCTCTACCGCGCCTTAAGGAGGTCATTAGTCGTTTGCGCAATAATTCCTAGAGCCGTCTGTGACTTTAGGTGCTTAAATCTTGCAGAACATTCAGCGCATCTGGTCAATCACATAATAAGAAGTTTTACAAACTGTTGTCATGAAGTAACAAACTACAAATTTTATTTTCAGTTGCAGTACAATTCGAATACTGAAAACTTGTCAGGACAATCACCTGAAAGCAGACATAACTTTCCTGCGATCAGCCGAAGAAATTTTATTTCTCACGAGCCTTTTTAAGGAGTGTATTCGCAAGGGGTGTGTCTACTTGGAAATCAACAATCACGGAATGCCGTAGTAAACTTCTACAACGCTTGTTACTCTTGTGGCCTTTCGCTTATTAGCAAATTTAGAGCGCGATTGGAATGCAACAATCAGTCCTTTCTTAATTAAGGCGTTGTTGGGCAACATCCCAAACCACGAAACTGCTGTAAACAATTAGGTAGAAACTAATTTCTGGACATCTTCACCGTTCGTGATTGAGGTGGCAAACCTTTGGACAAATGGAAGGCTTACTACAGGTCTTCAGCAAATAAGCAGTGTGTAAACCGCCTTCGGTTTATTTGATTTTAAAGTAGTGACTAATTTTAGCCCGGAAAACATATGTACTGTTTTGAATCCATCAGTAAGGCCATGTGATCCTCTAGATCTGTGGAAAACACACATCAGAAGCCTTTTAAATGTCACAAACAATAAAACGGAGAACAGATCCACAAACTTACTCTGTGAATATGAAACGAAATCTTCGCGTCATGATGACGTAGTGTTATAGTTGCGCTACAAAGGCAAACCCTACTGACGTTTTGGAGTTTAGTCGTCTACCTCTCGATTCAGAAAAAAAAACCCAGCCGAACTGCGCAGTTTTTTCTCCACTGCATTTTACAAAGCTCGCCAGTTAGTCTGAAAAAATTATGCTGCACCGCACCACAAGTCCACATCACACCTCAAATAAACTACACTAAACTAGGACGTATAAATTTCTGCAAAACAAGAAAAATATTCATCAACCAATATCCAATCCGATTCATCCACAAAACTTTAACTTCTTGCATACATACAAACATTAATTCCGATCGCCCCTCAATCATCCACATCCGTAGCAAATTTTTTTTTTATTCTGCAAATATCTCCTCACTCATTTACACGCGAATTACAACGAATAAATGAACTATGGCCTCATCCGCAAGAAATCGTTACGAACATCGCACTACAAATTATTCCGCCATTTTGTACCTTTATCGGGCGAGAGGAAAAAAAAAATTTGACGAGAAAACGAAAACTCAACAAAGGGGAATGGCAAGAAAAACTACAAAATACATATTTCGCAGGGTGCACCGATGGAGATTTGCCTGTTTAACTGGCTCATAAATACTCTAGCGTGTTGATTGCGTACCTGAAAATCTTTTCTAGACTTGATCAGCGGCAAAAATTAATGGATTTTACACACAGCTATTAGTTTAGCATTGTTTTTAATAACTCTGTTTAATTGAGGAATGACATTTTTACAGAACATCACTACACACACTTTTGAAGTCCGTCGATCTGATATATGTATCTACACTTTAGTTTTGAAGCTTTTTTTTTTCCTTTTAATTGGTCAGAACGGAACGAAAAGAAACAACAACACACGGCAGTAAAAAGCACTTTTTTTTTTCTTCTTTTCCTCTTTATTTTTTTTAATTTATTTAAAGATCGAAAAAGTGGGAATTTATTTCACTTTTTGCTTTTTTTTTGTCCGAAAACGAGTCTGAGACACGACGGATATTTCAACCACTCACAGGTTTCTTAAAATAAATATTCGAATGAAAATGTAAACCAGTTAATTGTTTCAGCTGTATCGGTTTTCTATCCAAATACCGCATCGCGCTATTAAAGTAATTTTATCGCGTTCATTGGGCTGCTCGGGAAAGATGTCGCTTGCACATCGGGTGTGTGTGTGTTGTTATTGTGGCAAAAAAAAATTTCTTAGCGCCACGATTGGTAGCGCTAGGTGGCGGTTTGAAGAAGAAGACTCGATTTTAAGGTAGTCTTATGCTCTGTTTACATTTTGTGCTAATGCGACGATATGAAATGTGTTGGTTTTTTGACGAAAGTTTGTTGGATTTCCGGCGATGTTTTTCTTTAACATTATTCAAATATATAAAAATGGTGTAAAAAATGTACATTAATTCATTAATTGAGAATGGCGGTGCCATTCAGTTGTTCGTAATTGCCAAGAGCAGGTTTTTACTTATGAAGATTTTTGGAAAACCCTCTGAAATAGCCGTAAAATTTGTAAAATCCAAAATTAATTTTTGGTATGAAATTTTATGGACAATTGTTCATTTAGCTTTATAAATAAAAAAAATTGTTTGTTTTATTATTTCATACAATTCAATATGAATCTTTAGAGATGTGACAGGACAACGTCAGCTAGTTAAAGCATAGGGGCTTTATTGAAATTAGAGCTGTAAAGAACTGAAGTGAGTATGTACCACAGTACTAAGCAGTAGTACTTGTACTTGAAAAAGAAAATTCATACAGTTTACTGGGTACTTGAAAATTGTCAAATACAAGTACAATTAAAAGTACAGTAGCTTTGTATTTTAATATTATCAAGAACATTTTTAAGCAGTGTAATAAAAATAAAAATTCCTTTTGTATTAAATAATAAGAAATATATATATAATACAACTCGTGTAGTGTGGCCAATACTAAGTCGGCAAATGTGAATTGATATAAGTGGCTATGTGGATAGAATTAAGAAAATGAATAATGTATTAAAAGAGTATAATACATATATATTCAAGTACTCGTCAAAGTACTTAGGAAAAGGGATTTGATAAAGTACTTGTAATTGACTATTTTAAGTAATCAGTACATTTTACTTGTAATTTCCAAATATTAATATAAGTACAGGGTACAGAGTACTGGCATTCGAAACATGTATGAGTCTGATCGTGTACACGTAATACACGTGAAATTAAATTACCCATGTACGAACACGTGTACTAATATTTTCACGTGTATTTAGTAAAATATGTGTAGATAGTACAAAATATTACAAATCTAGATGAAACCGTTGTTGTAAATTCTGTGCAAATATTCTTTCAATTCACGACCATATCGGCGTCTTTTTGTACGTAGGCTTCTTCAGCAACTTATGATCTCGATGAGTCTTTACTGCTGAAGATGTTTGTAAGGATATGCAAGTGTTTAAGTACGTGTACGAGTTCTTCGAAATTGATTCTATTCTGAAATTTTGAACTTTGTAGCCATTGGAGAAGACGTGAATAGGCTGTTGCACTGTGCTTACGCAACATAATAAAATACACGTGTACCTGTGTTTAAATGAACCACACGTGTACCTCTGTCTAAGGAGCCTTGTAGTACGGCAACACGTGTATAGGTGTAGTTAAAAATACGTTTAAAATCTGGAACTCTAATTTTAAAATGTTTATTAATCTTGCAATTTCGCATAGTTGTAGGTACTAAGTTTGTTTGCTTCTTTTGTCGTTCTCTAAGAGTTAGTGCGTCAAACTATTGAACGAGAGCTTCCGGGTTCAAATTCGGCCCCGTAAATCAGTTTTTATACAATCCCTTAAATACGTGTCACATTGTACAAAGCGTCTGACCATACCGGGGCTAGAAGCAGATAGAAAGCTAAATTAGGATATGAATTATACAGAATGAGGTATTGGGAAAAGCATAATAATGACTAATGAATTTATTGTTTCAGCGGTTTGATTCGTGATGTACGAAAAAAGGTACAAAGCCCCTTAATGAATTTCGGAAATCTGGGTTCTAGGGCGTTAGGATTTATCTTGCTACTCGGTTCAACTGGATGGATTCATCAGAAAGTACCTCGGCTAAATAGGGGTAAATAAACACTGACAACATGAAAGGCATACAATAAGATGAACAGGTATGACGGTCTCTAGTAAAAGCTTGTGAATGTAATTACTATATATTTGTATTACTGGATAGACCTTTCTTAGTAAATAAAGGTAATTTCTGTTAACGAAAAACTTTATATCTGTAATAAGTAAGGACATACAGTAAAACCTGCTAATCGGGACTCTCCATAATAGGACCAATCGGACGGCACGTCATGCATTCCTTCATTCTATTTTTCATATAAATTTCCCTCTATAATCGGGACAAATGCTAATCTAACCACTTTTCTTCGGTCTAAAGGGTGATCCAATTTGACATCTTTGGCAATAACGCATAGATATTTAAAAGCTATTAAAATACAAAAACGTGACAGACATAGTAATGGTTCTGTGTTTATAGTTTTGTTTTTAAAGAACCATTTCTTTTGATTCAAGAAAAATGAAGTAATTTTTGTTATTTTTATGTTAAACTTTTGTTGTTGGATCTATTGTTATAGCTCACCTTGCCAATTTTAGAGAATGACTAAACCTTCTGAACTTAAATGCAATCGGAGTACTTGAACCCATTTTATGAGACTTTATGGTCAAGGCAGGTAGAACTCAGTCTCATCAGTCAGTAGAACTCAGTAGAATCCAGTAAAATATTACTTAAAAATGTACTTTCGTAAAACGTTTTATCCATAGTCCCAATAAAGACAATGTTTTCTTTATATTTCCAGAGTTTGCCAAATCGTAACAAGGAATCGAATGCTAAAATTAGGATTAAGATTAAAATTGAATTAAGATGGAGGTAACTAACAAGAATTTTTTTTTTTTGTAAGTAATATAAATAATACAAATTTCTGTCAAGAATGTCCGCAAGAATGAAGAATGCTTAGAAACAACAGCAGCAAGTTCTAGAGTAAAAATCTGTCGACTATACATCGAGAGCATGCTCCACCACCAAAAAAGATAAATTGAACGTCGGGGGCTAAGACCAAGTTATCGAAAGCATAGGACAGGTTGATTTTTCAAACTGCACGTAACGCCTTTCGTTTTCAAAGTGGTCACAGTAGTCGCAAAACTTTAGTAAGCGAGTAAATATTCCTCTGAAAAGTTTGATTCTAACCACAAATGAACCAATTGGGTTTTCTGTGATTTTAACTCTTAGCAGTTTGTTCTTTGCTCTTTTTTCTTCATTTCACACTTTTACTCCCTGTTTGGTTATTTTAGCGCTACATTGCTTTGGAAAAGACTCTTACGTTTTGCTTCCTTTGTTTTCCCATATCGAGGCTTTGGATTCAAAAGTCGAACTTTAAAATTATTCAGTCGTAATATGAATCTTATTAAGATTAAGTTTACAATCCTAAAATATGGCTCTTTTTGACGAAAAATAGGCAAACGAAGTCTTTGGCGACTTTCAAAGTAAAAATACATTTTCTCCAAATTAAGTCAGTCAATCTAAATTAATAACACTTGTCTTTGTTTTAAACAAGCAACGGTTTTCTGCATCAAAGGATCTTGCTCGGCATATGAAACTATTCTCACTCTTGTTTGAAGCATATTTAACTTAATCGTTTTCAGTTTTCATTTTAAAAAATAATATAACAACCTCATAAAATCACCTTTTTTTTGTTTCTTTTATTTGCTGAGTCCAAATTATTGCATCACCTATTTATGCCATAGCGTAGTCAAAAGCATTTCCAAGTCCTTAATTGTTTAACAAAATCTTTGCTAAGTATTTAAAAGACGTACTTCTGTTAATAAAATTTGGTTGTAATCTAATCTTAATAAAACTTTGTAGTGTCTCAACTACAAGTTCTGCAAAAAAAAAAACAGTAAAGCCCAAACAAGACAGAACTGCAAACTCTTATTTGTATTAATAACCTATTTGTTACGTTTACAAGAAAAAATAAAGAATATAATTATGGTTCTTACTGTCATTGTCATTAACATAAAAATGAAAAATACGGTCAAATGCTGATAGTTCAAAATGGAAAGGAATATTCTAAGAATTACCGCAGGTTACGAATTATCTTGATGTCGATTAAACGAGGTCAAAAACATAAAAATAGATAGACAGGTATATTGATTTACTTTGTTTTCTGTACAGATATGACAATTTTAAGGAAAAAAAATACATAAATTGTCTGACCGTGGCCTTGCCGTCTGGCTGAGTGACACTTATATAACTAGCTTTTAGTACATAAATCCAGATGGGTACATTGCATTTAACTTTTTTTTTTTTCATTTTTTCAGTAGATATTGTTAAGTTAAGCGCTCAATTCACATATAATTATATATCAAATATACTCTACTATGTCCAAAAAAAAGGAAAACTACATTTCAAGGAACAAAAAATTGAGTCTGTTTTTTACAAAAACAAGTAGAACAAAAAAACTACGGCGTGTAAGCGGCGCCTGAAGGCAACATCAAGCTACAAAGCTTAACACAAAAGGTTTTCTTTTCGTTTTTCGTTGCGATTTAAAAGAGGTTTAAGAACGAACTATGATTTATAAAAGGTTTTGTGTTCAATGCAATGCAAAAATACGAACTAATGAGGGGGGCAAAATGTGTGAACATTTTACGAATTAGCGACGATTTTTTAAGTGACTAGCAGTTTGCTATGAATTGTTGGGGCTCTCACTATCGCGTTTTCATTGTACTTAGCTTTCAAAGCTAGCTAACATTAACGCTTCTTAGGTTAACCGTCGTAACCGTAACAGTTGCGTAAGGTCATTGCGTCAACGGAAATGAGAAGAAGGAGATGAACCTCAAAAACTAAGTTTAATATATAGATAGATTTAAACTTATTGAGTTTTAACATTACAATCATTTTGTGTTCAATAATATAAATCATTTTCGTCATGGCTTTCCCATCTGCCGACTAACAATGTTTAACTTTTGCATTTGAAAACTACTTTTTACCGATTGATTTTGTTTTGCGTGTAAAATAAACAACTTGATTCACATCTTAGTCACTCATATTTCCTGTTTTCAACAAAAAATCATTGTTTATCTTTTATTTTTAATCATGATTTAATCCAATCAATACTTTTCCATTTCACTTCAGTTCTTACAGATACATTTTTCACTCTCTGTATGTTATTTTTGGACCGGAGCGCATGTCATGCACCCGCGCGTCAAATTCATTCTGAAGTTCTCATTGAGTGAAATCCTTGTTCAGTATCACAGACATGACGTCCCTTCGCTAGAGAATAACCGCGACCCGTACATCATTAACTGCTCTTGCCGAGGGCGGTATTCAAGTAAGACAATTAGAAAACAAAAAAAAAATATAAATAAATATCCAGCATATGGTAAGAAGAATATTTTTGGCCTCTCGTAGTTTGTTTCGTGGACGATATGTCCAAGTGGACTCCGATTTGACACATCTAATACGACGCACCAGCATCCCCCCCGCCGAGAGATATGGATGAAGTGAATTCCAAAGGAGGGGCTCGTCCCAGTAAATCAACGAGAAAGCATAGATCCAGGTACTTTATTCTGTTATTTTGTTAATCCAATCCCCCCGACATCCGTATGTCAAAATGACGAAATGAAGTGTCAATGTCAAGATGTTAAAGTGTTTCACTTTTGGACAATGTAAATCGATTTACACGCACTCTCCCCCACTGGAAGATGTTTTGAATTGTACCTAACTAACCGTGGACATATGATATGATGTCATCAAGTGACATAGAAATAAGAAAATAACGTGGATAGGTCAGTCAGGAGGTGTGTTGTCTACTTGTGAAACCCTCCCCATTTTTTCGTTTGTGAAACGCCAGCCCGTTCGGACCTTCTGGGGCGTTGCTGGGCTGCCACGTTGTAAAAGAATCTGCTAACGTAAACAGATACAATTCAACGTGTACATGGGATTTCATGTGTGTGTACATTACATCTCGTTTAATGTTCGTTGCTGGGGATTTACGAGTGGGTTTTTAAGAATTCCAATCGATGGAATCTCATAAGAGAATGGGAAGATGATTGTGTTTTCTTTTCACTCTGCTCTGTAAATGCGCAGTTTTGAAATCAAATTTTCGAAATATGATTTTTCAACATGGGCTGTAATTTCTTGCTATCAAGATGGGAAATTGAATTATTTCAACATCCCTTGATCTCGAGAAAGAGGGTGGGTAATTGACTTACACCTGTAGTCTCTTGTCGGAGAAGGACTTCTTTTTTTTATTGAAATATGAAATTTTAAATGTTAGGTTGTTTCATAACGACCCTTCGAGGTCAAGTAGCCCGGCATTAATCGCTTTTTAAGAACAGAATACATTTTTACTTGGTTTTGATTATCTTTATTTCATTGTCCTTGACATTTGTTGAGGTGGATGACTGTTACGGTCGGACTAACCTTGGGATGAACTTCAGTCGGATAGGAAAGTGCGTTCTTATTACAGGCCAAAGAATTTTTAAGCAATTGTTTTAGCAAATATTCATGTGTGGCTTTAAGGCAGAATAGTCTTTAAGTTAGAACCAAGCACTTCTTTGCCTTGCATTTCTATGCAGAATAGAAGATTACGCTTGCTGCTCCATTTGGGGATATTGAAAGTGACTTTTCCATTGATAGATAGACAAAATTCTTTCATTAGTTGTTTTTTTGGTTGGAACAATTGTACATTCTAAAAGGAAAAAAAAATATGAAGTTTACTCACGTTCCGGTGGTTTGGTTCTATCACAAGCACATTTAGGGCTTAATATAGGTTTTTGTTTTGGAGGTATTGCAATTTAAGTTAGCAACACTATTTTAACTAACGGCCATTTTGTCAGCAGTCAAGTGATTTATTTTTAGTTTGGTTTGGCATTTCAACATTAGTAGACTGACGCCTGAACAGCGCTTCCAAGTCGTGCAAATCATGAAAATCAGAAATCAGAATCAGAACAGAAACATGTTCCCAATTTTCATAAGCGAATTTTGTTTAGCGATGAAGCCCACTTTTGGTTGAATGGATACAACAATAAACAAAACTGCCGTATTTGGCGTGATGATAATCCTCAAGTATATGTTGAGACACCATTACATCCACTAAAACTGACTATTTGGTGTGCCTTATGGTTGAGTGGGTGGAATAATTGGTCCGTACTTCTTTAAAAACGATGCTGTTACAGTCAATGCAGACGGCAATAGAGCCATGATTACTGACTTTTTTGTTCATCAATTGAACGACCATAACACGCAGGAGCTGTGGAAGAAGACGCGCCGCAACATATCACGCAGCTCGTGCCGCAATTGATTTATTGGAGGAAACGTTTGGTAACCGCATAATTTCACGATACGTGAATTGGCTTTTAAGATCGTGCGATTTAACGTCGCTCGACTATTTTCTGTGGTGATATATGAAGTCGCTAGTCTACGTCGATATGCCTGAAACAATTGAGCAATTGGAGGATAACTTTCGCTGCTTTATTGCCGATGTACGGCCACAAATGTTGGAAAAAGCTATCGAAAATTGGACCTCCAGAAACGTCCCGTTTTCTTTTATATATAGATTAGTCGGCAGTGGCTGTCATATGCCAGAAATTATACTTTAATTACAATGCCAGAAGATTATCTTTCGAATAAAGTATATTTCATATTAATTCATTTCAAAAAATAATCTTTATTTTGTTACATTTTAAAGTATACCTCTAAAAAAAAAAAACACCCTATTTCTGTTAATGAAATTATATAATCAAAATAGCTTTAGTAAAATGCTTCCTTTCATTCCGGAATAAAACTAAGCAAAGAAAATCCTTTTCCATTTGTTGATTGTGATAGCCATGCGATAAATTGCGATTATTCAGTTGAGGATTAAAATGGCCGCAAGCTAATCCAGAAAGAAAATTGGTAATATTTAAATCTCGAAAAATTTATATACTATTTTATTATTCTTTTGTCGAGATCTATAAAACGTCTTTTTCAGATTTTCCAAAAATAAAGAGGGGATTACGGATTTTTAAACATCATTTTGGCTATAACTCCTTACTAAATAGAGCAAGGTGGTTAAAGCTGGACAACTTTTTGAACTAGTAGATACCCTGTTTCCACCGATACCTAGATCAAAAATTTTAAAAATGAATTATATTTTCTTATCGATTATTAGTAGAAACTTTTTCACTAATTTTCATAATCTAGACACTACTCTCTTTCTAATGACACCCATATTGTATTAAATTCGAATGGGGCAACAGATCCACTTATATGTCATAAGTGGGAAACTTAACCTTACTTAAGAACTAACTGAACACTTAAACCTAACTTAAGTATTAAGGACAGGGCATTTGAGGTTACGGAGACGATCTTTTAGGGTAGCCGGGTTCAGACTGAAGTCGAACGCTGAGAAGTGCGATGACATAATATTCATTGTTACTGAAATAGATTACTTACGCTTAATAGAGTAAAATATTATTATTAAAAATATAAAAAATTAATACTGTACCAAGTGCTTTAATAGATAAATTTAGGTTTTTCAATAAGAAAAATTGTAGTAGAATTGGCAAATGATAGCAGCATCGTTGGTAAAATCTTAACCT
Organism: Syritta pipiens; assembly: GCA_905187475.1. Taxonomy (NCBI): domain Eukaryota; kingdom Metazoa; phylum Arthropoda; class Insecta; order Diptera; family Syrphidae; genus Syritta; species Syritta pipiens. The sequence goes on from LR994571.1 coordinate 72,878,544, forward strand.
TCGCCTTTCTTGGATCTAACAGCATCCCGCCACTTTACTATTTAGAAAAAATTTGAATTGAATTGAAGAACGTTAAGAATGTCGCTGAACCACTAATACTGCGACCTTAAGGATCTTTTTTACCCCTTTCTTTGACCCAGGATTTGAGTGCTGTCTTCATAAATTTGACAATTTATCCCAATGTTGTCCTCGAAGTCAATTTCTGTTGCGTCGTTTGCTGATTATTTTGAGTCTGATTAGATCAAGGCAAAATATATTCGATTTTTTTTTGTTTTTAGATCTTCAACAGCATACACTGACTTCGAGAAAAACAAAAGAAGCAAAGGCGGTGGATCTCACAAGCTCGTGACCTTTCCAAGTGCCATTAAGCTGAGTATGCTCAACAGCGGTCTACTCTCATTTGGTAAATCAGAATTTTCACACAACCTTGTCTTCAGTCATTAAAAATAAAAATCTTTTTGCAGATAAAATTCGTTTGGAAGTTCGAGGTATATGTAAACCAAAAGGTAAATTAATTTCACTACAACCTTTTATTTTATTTTTAGATGAGTGCAATTCCCTTTCCCGAGCAATGCCCAGCACTCCGGTGACTCTAAAGAAATTCTTAAGACTCTGTGAGCAACGACGCAAGTTTCCGGTGCTCTATAAACTTGAGTTTATGGTGAGTTTGTAGCATTTGTTAAATCTAAAATGTTTCTTTTCTTTTTTAAATTTTGTAATTTTCTAGACTGCAATAAAAGTCGAAGGAAACACTTGTCGTCATGCAACAAAGAAACACAACCAAATTAAAAACCAAAATCCGAAGTGTATTCCGTACGACTACAATCGCGTTGTTTTGAAGAGAGTCGAAGGATCGCCAGAGTCAGATTATGTTAACGCTTCTTATGTTGATGTAAGTTAGAATTCGAAATAAATTTATAGGATTAGCTGATGCTGATTTGGACGGTGAAATAAGCTAGAGGGAATCTATTCCGAGGGCGTTGCAAATTTAAGTTAATTCTATTTTTTTTTTTTTTTTTTTTCAAAGTCTTCAGACTTTGTTGATAGTGAAAGGAATTGCGTAAAATAAAACTTTTTCCTAAACATTTTCTCCACAGAGTCTCCTAAAGCCAAATGCCTACATTGTAACTCAAGGACCAGTCGAGGAAACCGTCAACGAGTTTTGGAAAATGGTGTGGCAAGAAAATGTGATCGTAATCATTATGCTTACGAAGACATTTGATTTTACGAAGGTAACTTGAAGATTTTTTCAAAGGATTTACATTTTACTTAAGTATTTGCTTCAGAAAAAAGAAAATAGAACACTTTTATGTCTTTAATGTGCTGCCAGCATAATTGGATTGTCTTTTGTAGCAGAATTATATTCACAGAATTACAATTAGTTTCGATTTTTGCCTTCGATTCCGTTTGTTGACCACCTTTTTCAAAAATTTTAAATTTGAATCCCTTCTAAGGTCATGTGTGTCCAATATTGGCCACCGAACATGGAAACCCACGAGACCTACGGTGACATCCACATCAACATTTTGAAGGAAGAGCAATTGGCAAACTTCCACATCAGGACATTTCGTCTGTACAAGAAGAATGAGGTTCGAATTCTCGTTTATTTCTGAAGATTATAACTAATTTTGAAACCCTTTTATAGACGGAAGTAACAGAGGAGAGGGTCATCTACCAGTTCCACTACACCGAGTGGTACTCGCATTCGTGTCCGTTTTCGAATGCTGTCCTGGAGTTTCGTCGCCGCGTCCGTTCTGTTGTTGGAAACATCATCAAGGCCAGTGACATACGAGGGCCAATGTTGGTTCACTGCAAGTTGGTCTTTCTCTTTTGGCCACAACCACAGATGACAACCTTTTTTTATTTTTTTTTTTTTTAACTGCAGTGATGGTGGAGGACGTTCTGGTGTTTATTTGTCAATTGATTCGAACTTAGAGTTGGCAGAGGAGGAAGAAATGTTTCATGTCTATGGGTATTTGAAGAAAATGCGACAATCGAGGAAGGGATTAATTGAAAATATGGTAAGATAGATGACTTTTTGACTTTAAACAAAGTCTAATTTTCTTTTATTTGCAGGACCAATATAAATTTGTATACGACACCTTAGAGGAACATCTGACATCAGGGAATACTTGGTTCCCGGTGACAGAACTCTCAGAGAGGCTCAAGGCAAAGTCAATTAAGGATCCGACAAGCAGGGTTAACGAGTATCAAAAGGAGTATTTGCAGATCTGCAAACAAACACCGAGGTAATTTATAGTGGATTTAGTTATAGGTATGCTTGTTATATCATGTAGGCGTGTCGCCAATAACATAGACCTATGTAGCTCCGCAGTGTAGTTAGATGCTTAATCCTGCCTTTTGAAATACAGTTCATATGTCTCCTGATGAAATAACCTACATAAAAATTTTACAAAAAGGTGCCAGTCTTTTATGCTGACAGCTCAGTCATGACTGTTATAAGACTTGGTTAGGACAATTACCGTAAAGCATCGACGGGTGTAGGATTGACAAGGCAAACGAATTGAGAGCTCTAGCTTTATTCTTTCTTTTACAGGAACCTTCGAACACTCATTGGTTCTAACTGTTAGGTCTAAAGGAGGAATATCTGAAGAGCATAAAAGAACACCAAGAAAATCTCCGCACTTTTTAATGTTTATGGGATGACCAATATACTTTTTTTAATTGGCTACATGATAGGCTAATAAAACTTCAAGTAAAATTTTGGATGATGTCGTTTATATTTTTTTTTTATTTACAAAAGTGCATACATGCTCAAACTATATGAACTTTGAGATTGTCTGAAGCAAAGGCTAACACTTAAGAGGAAGTTTTCGTATTTTTGAAATCAGCTGGCGCACCCCAGCCAAACGTATTTCATTCCTATTAATTTGTAATAAACTAAACAAAAATTCTTACACTACACTAGGGACACGCTACAAAAATCTTTCCTTTAATATCACTATTCGGACAAGTTCGGCGACAAATTATAGCAAAATTAAAATCTTTTTCTTTTATATTTGAAATGAGCTTTATCAAACCTGACCAACAATGCAGCTTATTGTTTTTTACCACAGAGATGTAGTCAATGCTCTAAAGAGCTCAGCTTGCAATCCATCAATTAACAATTTTTTTTTACTGTTGTGAAAGTATCCTTTGGTGCTAAACACTTGTTGCTTTTCACTTGTATTATCATTAGATGTAGGTCTGCTTTCGTTTATCTCTTTTTACATACACGGCCCCACCTCAAGCGAACGACTGACAATCCTCCTGGAGTAACATTTGTCATGAAACTCTTTCGCAATTGCTCTGGCCCTGTATGGGCTGTTACGCCATAGGGAGCCATAACACAAGACTGTCTTCGATATCTCCTGATAGCTTTACCATTCTTCTGATGTTATTTTCAAATTAAAGGGAACAGTTCCGGAAACAGGTTTCACGCAATCGAAAAAAAAATAAAAATGTTTAGACTATAAAGAAACAAGATAAAGAAATATGTATAATACAAACACAATGGTAAATTTCTAAGTTTTCGAAAAATACTTTGTTTTTCGTTTTGCATTTGTTCGCCTTTAAACGTAGTAATAATGTGAAACAAATTTTGAGCTTAGCTTATTCCAGTTTTTCTGAAGTTTTGATTATACATACAACAAACTTGTATTCATTTCTGTTCCTCACTGTAGGGGGAGTTGGAAAAAATTGATACGTTTTTCCTTTGGAGAAATCCCAGTTAATGAAACAGTGGGTTTCATTATTTAACCTTTATTTAAATGCAAATGTTGTGTGGGGATAACAGGGAAGGCCTAGAACGCAAGTGCGACCATGGCGCTTTCGTTGGGAAGAGCGTTACAACTCTTTGGTTGGATTTGCCATTATTCCTAATAATTTCTGCGTACTTTTTAAGTCTTATGCGCCCAAAGTTCCCTCTGAAGCATCATTTTAAAAATTACCTCAAATTATATTTGACTGCACCTTTTCTAACTAATAATTTGCCTTGCAGCACTTCATATATTGCAAAAGCTACAGGAACTTCATCGTCCTTCTAGTTTTTTTGATTGTATGTTCACACCATATTACCTTTCCAAAAATGTATTAGGTTTTACCAACATATGACGGTTTGTGGGGAGCATTGATACGTATCAAACTGCCCCGATTTCGTGTGTATCAATGTGCCCCGACTTATTTCGCAAACAACAAACATCAATTGTAACTATGAAAACTTTCAATAAAGGCTTATTAAGTGAAAATCCTATTAAGAATAGCATATACTTATCATACAGTTTTAGATGAAATTTTTGACAGAAATATGCTAATAAAAAGCATACTCGAAAGAGACTAAAAAAGTTACTTGCAGGCTTGCAAAAGAGTTATGTATATGGTTGTTTCGCGCAAAATAGTAGCTGAACAAGGGTGTCAGACAGATATATGCTTGCAATCATATACATGTTGCAATGTGTGCTTAGTTGACCAGTCCACTGCTTTTAATTTTAAAATAAAGTGCACCGAATCAATGTGCCCCATGTATCAATGTATCCCATCTCCCCCTATATACCAATTCAAAGTCGGGAAACGTTTGAGCAGAAATATTTATTTTTTCAATATTGAAATGTTTCATTCAAAATTATATTAATAACCGACAACTTGAACTGAAACTCAAAGGAATCCTTTGAAAATCCCTGGAAGGTTTTATTTAGTTGTGCACTTGCTTCTTATTCTTAGTATCAATAAATTATGAACAATCTTTAAATTGTGTTAACTAAAAAGAAAATTATTATTTTTTTCCTTCTAAAGATTTTCGATTGGTGACTGTGCTGGTGGACATAGAGCCGACAACAGGGAGAAAAATCGAGATGTTTTATGTGTACCACGTAAGTATCTCTAAAGATTTAACTTGGTAGTCCAAATAAATATCTTACTGAATTTCCTTTCAGCCGACAATTTTCGACCATATTTGACGTCATTTCAAGGAAACGCATTCACTGATTACATCAACGCCGTGTTTGTAGATGTGAGTACTTTTTCTCTCTCTCTAAGGGATGAATAATAGACTTGAAATCGATTGTCCTTTTTTGCAGGGCTACACCAAGCCGAGAGAATATATTGTCACGGAATGGCCCATGAAGCATACATTGGGCGAGTTCTGGTCCTTAGTTTATGATCACGAGTGCTCGACTGTAGTCGTTTTGTGCCAACCACCAGTAACTTCCCAGCAATATCCATCGTTTTGGCCGTTTCAATCGAAAATGGAGAAGTACGGGCCAGTGTTTTCAGTTCACTATGTGTTGTCCAGGAAATACATGAACATTAAGCAGTGGGAATATAAGATCAATAAAAAGGTACGCTTTGTTTTTAACTATGTGTATCAGAATTTTATCGCAGGAGACATGATTTTTTGAATGGCTCCTCAAAACTTCTTTTTAAACTAACATTTAATGGCTTTACGAAGTAGCTTATTATTGAATTTTCAACGTCATTTCTAATTTACTGCTACTTTCTTTCTCACCACGATATTTAAGTATCAACTGCAAGAAAACCAAAAAAAAAATATGTTAAACAAACTACAGTCGACTCTCGGTAATTTGAAACCGAAGGGACTAGAGAACAATTTTTAGTTTTTCAAGAGTTTAAAATGATAAGAGTCGAAATAACTTAGAGAAAATGGAGAAAGAACAAAATTTTTTTAAACGCTTGTTTAAATTTTTTGTTGAGTAAGTGACTTTTATGTATCATTGTGCCATTAGTTTTGGTGGGAAATTGTCACTTGTATGAGGCCAATCTTTTCTAGTCACACTGAAGTGGGTTCAAGTTCGAAATTATTATTGAATTTCTTCGAGAATTTATGGAATAATTATTAGGGTTGGAAAGGTCTGAAGGCGTTTTGTGGATTTGGGACAACTCAAATAATAGAAAGTCTGCCATGTACTTTTGCCATAATACTTTTAAGGCGGAGATTTAAATGATATTAATTTGTGTGTATAGATTACTAAACTACTAACTATTCTTAGATCGTGTCCCTGACTGAAATGATGGCTGGTGTCAAAGCTCCAACAAGGACTGTTCAGTTCTTCCAATTGACTTGCTGGCCCATGGGTCATAAGGTAAGTAAATACTCTCTTAACTCTGTTCAAGTTATACTCAAGTTGTTAATTCAAGGTTCCCTCATCAACCAACTCATTGGTCTATCTAATGAACATGGTAGAGAGCTGGAGGCGTAAAACTGACTACGGTCCGGTTTGCGTGGTGACACCGTGCGTATTTTAAATATTTCCAGTATATTCCAGTTCAGTCTGCATTCAATCCTTTTTCCTTTTAGCGATGGCAGAAGCAGGGCAGGTGTATACTGTGCAGCAAATGCTTGCATAGAACAAGTCATCCAGCATGGTGAAGTCGATGTCTACCAAGCTGTAAAAACCGTGCGCAGGCACAGGCCTCAGCTGATTGAAAATATGGTAACATGAAACTGAGCCGTTCAGTACAGAAATCGCTAACTCTATGACTCAAAAAGTTGAGATATAATGAAATAATGTACATTGTTACTAAAACAAGTCACTTATTATTCAAAGGTCAACAAAAATGTTGTCGTTTGCTGTTTATCTAAGAAAGTTACTATAGCTATAACAATTTATGACTACACCAAGTTGTTTGTCACTTAAATTTAAGATTTTTAAAAATGTGGAGTTCATCGATTTGTGTGCTGAATGGATGAATTGTTAAAATTTTATTAGTTGTATAATAATGTTTTTTTTTTTTAATTTTAGACGGAGTATAAATATTGCTACGATTTGGTGCTGCATTACGTCCTTCACTTTTTAAACCGACAGTAGTTTGTTTTTTCTGGTATGAAATTTATTTCTCCAATTGCATTTCCTAACCTTAGAAAATTACAATTTCAGTTCCGGTTGTTGCATCGTGGATCACAATTATTTTTTTTTTGGAAGTGTTTATATTTATATATGTAGTCTATTTGAAATTCTATTTTGTTTGTTAATTGTATTGAAAAGCCAATAAATATACAGGAAGAATTATTATGAATAAACTGTAATACTTATATTTTAAAATAAATGGAAACCTGAACCCGATTTTTGTTCAATGGATTGAAAAAAAAACTAGGAAATTGTGACTTTTATTTTTATTGGGAGACGAAAAGTAAAATGAAGACTTTTTCGAGTGAAATTAAGGCATGGTTGAAGGACACATTTCAGATTGTAATAATTGATATATAAAAAATCGTGACTTTCGGTACGTAATTTTTTAGACTGCTCATGCGAATAGAATTAAGGAATGAATAAATAATCATTCAAAACCTTGCGTTAAATGGTACGTGGAGGAATAGGGACATGACACCCCTATCCCATCAAGTATCCCCCCCACATTTAACCACAATTTTCTGTACTCAGTACTTTGTTATTTGAATTTTCAAAGTTCGCACCCAACTTGTTTATTGCCAAAAAAAAGATATAAAAGCGTTGAATCGCCTGAGCTACTTAGATAACACAGTTGTACCTTTTCCTAAACCCTGTGATATTAGGCGTTCAACGGTTTTTTCATCTTCTTGCAACTTTATGTAAACAAATATAAATTAACTCTTAACTCTTATAATTAGCTCTTGAATCGGTCGATGATTAACTCCAACAAAACATGAATATGTAAATGCATAAAACATTAAAGTACAAAAGCAATAAAAAATACAATACAAAAAGCAATAAAAAAAAGGAAAGTGTGAAAAACATTACAAAAATCTCTTAGATAATAGATATAAATCATTAGGTGGCGTTGCAGACCGTTGAGGGCTAAACCCCAGCCTTTTTTACTTAGCTTTATATTTTTTTCATAGCTGACTCTAATACATTTAATTACGGAATTACAAATTCCGCCTAAATAGGTTGCAATTCGCCTGCAATAAAATCCAAAACACAGGTCTCAAAATCTTAGTTAAACAAATCTCCAGCAAACTCTATCAACCGATTTTTTATAAGCACTCAGAATGCGACTGTTTCTTATCATTTGTAGAAGTCATTGTCTGCTTGCAAATTGCACAACAATTCTAAATCCTTCAATAATAATAATTGAATTTTCTTATCTCTTTCCGCGTCTCTAATAAAACGTTTTATTAAGGAAAATTTTTGATGTAATAACGAAAACAAAATTATTTGTGGAATTATCAACGACGCGTAGCTCAGAGGGCAATGCTTCCGATGACAATACGTGTTATAAGGGTTCGGTCAGTTAACTAGTCAGGCTTCGGGTAGCAATTCTAAGGCGAAGTTGAAACTTCTACTGAACTCTAAAAAGGAAGATAAAAAAAAAACAAACTTTTAATATTGTATAAAAAAACACTAATACGTCCAGTAATTTCATATGGATTTCTTTTATGGTTTTCAATCTCACCAAATATTGCCTTGAAAATCCACATGTTTAGCCGCTACATGATTAGAAAATGTATTAATAGAAGACGTAGACCTTCTGGTAAATGGTATTCCAACAAAACAATTTATGAAGAGTCTGGCATATCCCGCTACTTGACTACCTTATGTTGCTGGCTAAGAAAAGAACTCCTACTTTGCAACATCATATTAACCCTGTCCTCCGGAGCATTTTTGATGATAACATCCACTAGTCCATTAATGATAGATATTATATGTCTCCAATTATCATGTCCAACGATCCAACGCCAACTTAGAACTCCCTGATAATGCACTCATCGCGCATTTTTATAGAGAACAATCTCCAGAGACCTACAGAGGCTAAGTAACTCAACTCCTCTAAGCTCTTCTGATACAAATTAATTTGAATAATATAATATACACTTGGCAATATTGTTCAAACAGCTAAAAAAATGTATAAAAAAAAGTTTAAACCAAAATAGAAAAAGAAAGATAAATATCCTCAATTTTCTGTATACTGAATATATCATTTAAATAACTTGTAATTAGATACTTAAATAAAACTGGGTCTTCTGCCCGTCCTTTTTGCACACCTTTCAGTGTTTTGGATAGAGTAGTCTTTTGCGTTCGTATCTAGTGTTCTCTTTTTGTTTATCTTAGGTTAAGTATTAAGTAAGATAGTTATATATAACTTTTATTTCAGACATAGAGAAATAGTTTTTAACAAATATCAACTGAAGCTTCAGTCTAATAGGTTTGGCCTAAGCCCGTCTACCAGGTTGTTTTTGGAAGAAAAAATATGCCATATGCAAAAAATGCCAGTCAACCCGATAATTTCTGTTATTTTAAAACTTATATGAAATCAAGACTGTAGCGGATTTTTCATAATTTTTCATTATTCTTTAAGAAATTTGTCTATTTAATACTTACCTTAACCTTTAGTTATTCGTCTCTCATCAAATTTAAGGGCATGAATCTTCAAAGTTTTAAGCTTTTGAATCAATAGAGCTCTGTGAAAAATTTGGAGAAGTTTGCTTAGTAAAAAGTAAAAGACTGATTCGTAACATACTTTAATTTATTAACAAAAATATAAATATTAGACTATTGCAATTTAAAAAACAAAAACATTGTAAGTTAAGCATACGCTTGAGCACCACAAGTACATTCTCCTTCAAAATGGTCAGTTAATAATTCGAACTGTTGACGATATTCAATAGTTTTACTGTGGACATTGCAGATTCTGAAAGAGTCAGGATTCCAAAGAATTTTATAAAATTTTTCAAATAAATACTGTAATTGATAAAGTTTTGGCATGAATTGCATAATGGTGCCAACTCCACGCCATGGAAATACATCGTCGACCATATTTGCAACCTTTCTTTTTCACCGATAATCAATTTACAAAAGCACAGGTTCACTGAATGATTTACTTTAGATTTCAAAACACACAACCTTTGTTAGCCCTTTGAAAAACTCTGACAGACAACAAGCACTCAGCCAGGTAAATATTTAACTCCCTAACGTCCGTCTAAATGACTTGCTTTTGCTCATAACACCAGTTATCAAGAAATTATATTCGCGCCAGATAAGAAAGCACTTTAAACAGCACATCTTAACAAAATAAAAATCCAATCACCAACCATTTCAGTAGACTCTTCGTAAATACCCCTCCAAGGCTGTTTGCTTATCTAGATGAGCCTTAACAATAGCACAATCTAATCCGAATTGCATTGAATGTTTCCCTATTATAACGCTTATCAGCCACTCAGCCGGAGCAAACGAAGATCAGAACCATTTTTTTTAGCGATCCCAATTTTTCTTTTTCCTTGTTGTCACTTTTTTACACCAACTGAGAAGAAACCCATCTAAATACCGAATAAAACCATAGAAAAAAAAAAGAAAGAATTATCTTTAATTTGCGTATATAGTATAAATCTGTGTTTAAAGAGGGATCACAACAAATTGGCTCTTTTGTGTTCCGTTTGACTCGGACGCTGACTCGGACTCGGACGCGGACGCTGAGTCGGACGTGAACGCGGAGGCGGTCTGACGGTCTTGTCTCTCTTATTACAAAACAGTGCCGGACTGCAGACTTTCGGATACGTACCGCGCACATCTCATCAGTTTCACACGTACACTCAAAAAACTACCCTCGATCGTTTGTGCCCCATGATCACCGATACACCGATACATATAGAACACTACACTATACGCGTATAAGAAGATAAATTAATTTTAAACTTAATATTTATCATTTATATAATTTAATTATGATAATTTCCTCTAATTATGTCATATTGCATCGCGCCGCATGTGGTGGCAGTGCCTAATTGCAAGCTGCGAAGAGACTACGAAGGTAATTTGGATTGTACTTTAAATTCTTTACTACGAAAAAAAAAAAAACGAAATCTCTTTTCTTCTTTTTATTTGTGTTTATTTTTTATCATATCAGATCAGTAGGTAGTATCGACTGATTGTTATAAACTAGTGTGCTCGTGGAATCACGAAAATTACTCTGATCGTGGAAAAGATCCATGTCGGTCGGGTGGGCTAAGGTTGAGGTTGGTCTGTCACATTGTCGTCGGAGCAGAGATTCTTTAAATCTCCTAGTGTGTTGTGCTGTGTTACGATTTACTTAATAAAGTAAAATATGTGCCATAGTTACATCAGAATTAGAGTGAAGTGAATTCAAAAGCCACACAACTAAACTAAACGTCAACTAAACGGCGATTAGATTCGTGCTCGTTAGTTTTTTTGTTTTTCTTTTGTTGACTTATAACACGACAAAACTAAGAAATTTAATTCATATTTCGAAACAAAAATAATATGATAAAAAATAATAATAATGAAAGAACTTATGTGGCAAAGGAAGTGTCGAAATTCTCGAGTACCAGCTACTTGTTGCTTTTGAAATTTATCGACATTTTGATCTCGTCGGTTGTCGTTGCCCCGTGCGTGGTGGCATACTGGCGGGGCACCTGGGAGCTAATGGAGCTCCTGATGCTGCCTGAGGACTATGGGAAGTCTGCGTTGATTTCGTTTGGCCTTGGCATTTTCGGTCACACGTTCTTTACGATGTGCCAGGACAGCTTTAAGAAATCCTTCGATCCGGACAAGGCGCGGCTGACGTACTACATAGCGTCCAGGTGTTACACGGCGATTTTTGGTTTTTTTTGCGTGAACATGTGGCGTGGAGCGTGGAATTTGTGTGATCATTACACGAGTAGGACTTCTCTGGTCATCGTAGTGGTGACCACAGTCGTGGCGGTGGCTGGAATGATTGTGACTAGGACCACTCGGAATCTGATAGCTACTCCGCTGGTCATTGCCAACGATCAGAAAAGTGTTTACTTTGAAATATCGACGATTTTCAATACCCAAGTGAGTATAGCTCGTGAGAGTAGGTTTGTTTGCTTATTCGCGGGGTAAATCAACAAAGGGTGTGTTAATGGCGCTTTCAAAGGTTTCGTAAAGATAGAATAACAAATTTTCACAAATTAGCATCTTGCAGTAAACCTGCAGTTAAATTGAAAAGCCTCAATTCGTTTTGCAAATTTTCCATTCATATCACGGCTCCTTGTTGATGGCTTAACAAAGAGACTTGACTGAGATATCGCGAATCCGAACAATTTACACCTCATTTTAATGTGATTTAATTTACATAAGTGTTTAATAAAAAGGAAAGCCTTTATGTTGCTATTCTATTTGATCATATGCTTTCAATATCGAACCAGAACCCAATTTGTTGCATTTTTAACTGATCGTTGTGTAATAGAAGTCATGGAATAAAAAAGATTGTATTCGACAACTTAAACTCATTTCTTTGTCCAGATGGTAAAAAGTCCCTTTTGAAGCGAAATTCATTCAGAATTTGAGAACTCAAGAAATACAAGACAGATCAAAAAAGTAGTTATTCCCTAAGGCGAGTTTCATTTTAGGTTTTAAAAACATGATAGACACGAGACTGTTATCCTGTTCTATTGCCCGTTTTAGCCTTCTAGGTTAATTTTTTTATATTGCAATTAAAGATCTTGTTACTGAGTTTTTTTTTTGTCTACACATTTGCAATATTCTATTCATGAAATATTTTACAACGATTAAACAAAGGAATTGCTGTCTAAAAAATACTTAAAATTTCGCTATAAAATTCTTCTTGCAAGATTTTGAGATTTAGAACAGCTTTGGGTATGACAAAGTCGATTTATTAAAAAAGAATCAGTGCAGAAGTATTGCATTAGCTTTCATATTGTTCGCAGAATTTCTAATAGCAGCCCTAAGAAAATCTTTAACTAAATATTGTTTTGATATCTAGACTATAAGTTTGTATGCTTGCTTCAATTCTCTCTTATTACTATTTACATTCTAAACCAATTTTTTATTTTAAAACTTCTTTAGTTCGGATCTGTCACAAAATTAAAGGATCATATCTTATTGTGCTAGCATATTTTTAATGAATAAACTTATAAACTGAACTAAAACCCGCACGGAGGAAAGAATAAGTCTAGCAATTACTTCTGCACTATCGAAAAAAAAAACATTATTCTCTTATTATTCTTATCTCGTTGTCATTACTCTGGAACAAATCGAACTAATAAATGCAGCTCATTATTTACTTCCTTGCAACTGCTTGGTTCTTTTTATTAAGGAAGAAAACGTTTTCAATACAGTTTCTCGCAATGATTGCAATTTCCTTCCTCGTCTTTCTTTTCCCGTCCTTATATATTGATTAGAATTCTAACCGTAGCAAGTTCTGAGCTGATCTCGAGAGATGCTGCGAAGCCCACAAAAAAACATTTTAAAGTTTTATTGACTGCAACTATGTTAAATGTGCGTCGATAAAACAATTTCGGGCGGAAGCTTAAAGTCTAAACGGTTATAAACAACATCCTAACTGCCCATCTTCGGTATTTTGCAATTATTCTTACGTAAGGGATGAAATCAAGTAGGCTTATCCCTCCTGGGATAGTGTTGAACGAAGGTTTTTGTTTGAATTTTTATTTAAAATTAATTGCTATCTGTGATATATTAATTAATTCTATAAAGTATATTACAGTGGTAAGTAATGTGTGAATGTGTTCTTTTTTGTAACCTTGGAAAAAAAGACTGTAAAGATGGACAATCATCTGATTTGCAACAAATTATTTTCAACGTTTCAACTAAAAATTGCATCTCTCACAGTTATCGATGATTATCACGTCACAATTTTCACAAATTAAAAAAAATAAGTAACACCCAATTCAAAAACCATCGCAGAAAATTCTCCATTTAGTCCCATTCAGAAGAACTTTTTAAGACTTTTTCGAATATTAAACAAATGTATGAAATAAAATTAAAATAACTTTGTATTCTTTTCTTTTATTCGTTTCAGGAATTTCGTCGACCCGTTTTGTACTTTTTGGATACACTTTTCTCAGTAATTTTCGTAGGTACATTGGTTGTTATCGCTTGGCGAGGAGTTTGGCAAACATTCGATTTAACATTTTACCGAGATAATGAAAAAGTCTCAGCTGTTGGATCTTTGGTAGAAATGAACTTAAACACAAAGAAATTTTTAAAAGAAATTTACTCATTTTTATTTAGGTTATTGGTTATGGGATTGTGATCATAGCGTTTATTTTTCAACCAGTCCTGAGGAAAATATGTAAAAGTGTAAGCGGAACACCGAAGCTGATCCTTGCTGACCTTTTTTATTTGATTGGATTTGTGGGTGCAGTAAATGTCTGGCGTGGAATTTGGATACTGCTGGACGTTTACTTATATCCAGGTAATGCTTAATGACAAGTGTTGTGCTTTTAAACATCAACTAATAGAAATTCACTACTGCTACTGAAAAATATGTTTTCGACAGTTTAAATTAGATCCTTAATTATGTATTTTTATGTAGAACAACTAAACAGTTTGTCATTGAAAAATAGCGGGCTAAGGTAAAAATGTTTATCGCTTGAGTAATCAAGGAAATTCGACGAGGTCCACTCTATGGAGTAATGAGTGTAAATTTTCTTAGAGATTAGACTGTAGCTTGTAGTTAATCAATATCATTTTAACTAGATGTGGTCTGTGTTTACTCAACGGAGAAATAAAACGAGTAGAAAACTAGTTTCACTGACACTTTATTCAAGGATGATTTAGGGGACAACACGCTAGCACTCCATTTTACTGATTTAATAATGATTCCATTTATTAGAGGACAACTTGTTTCAACTAAACTTGAATTTTTTAACATGGGACGAAAAATTCAACTTGAAATTTAAGTAAATGCGGTGGACGGCAGCAAAGTTCGTCATCAGTGGATCTAACAACTATTAAAATGTGCTTTGGAAAAAAAAATGAAATGAAATGCAGAGATAAATTACAATAATTCTATGACTGAATTGCCTTCTAATATATATACCTACGAATCTCATAGAGCGCCTTATTTAAATCAAACAAATTTTGACAAATCATAAAACTAGAACACTCCTTGTCGTTAACCCTTTCATGCCCACTGTTGTTTGCGTACAACATAAACTTCATTTACTCAGAGCTCAAAAAATATTAGCGCAATTAAAACAAAATTTGCGTAACGTTCCTGCTTAAAACTATTTTTATCCATTTAATAATACTTCAGGCATTTATTGGTGCAATAAAAATATTATATTCGGGATCCATTACTTTGCTTCTGATGAAGGGCAATCTCAATAAAAAGTCACAAGTTTCTTTCGATTTTCTGCAGACCCGAAACTCCGCCCACATCGGTGTGCACACCAGGCCATACACGTGAGACTTATCCTCGTGTTGAACACCGTGTTCAACACTGTGTCTTGTCTATGGGCCTTTTTAGAATCACAAAAGCATTCTGAAATTAATTCGATTGTATGTATGTATTTTAAACATTAAGAGTTACTCTTTCAATTAAAATGTATGGTTTTGAATATAATGCAATTTTAGCGAACATAGACGACCAGTGTTGGATAGGAACAACATTCTTTATACCGTTATCTTTTCATCCTTTTATATATATATATTTTTTAATTTGGCTTAGTTGAGAACTAATAAGCTCGATTTAAGCCAAAAATATTGTTCTTTGGTTTGGAATAAAATGTGGTCATGAAAGGGCTAAAAAGGATTGCAGGGTTGGGATTTTTTACTAGAAATAAGGCGATTTAAATTAATCAAAAACAACCAAGGTGAAAACGCTTCATAACTATTATATACAGCCAGAGCCCTCTAAGTCGAACGCCGTCTAAGTCGAAAAGCCCTCTAACTCGAATACATTTTTTCGACTCTTGGTCTATTTTCAATTCTTCTAAGTCGGATTTTTTTTTTTGCAAAAAAATAAACGAAAAATTTCCTCTCGCAACTTGTATCAAACACTCAACTTGTATTGCATGCTCTGACTCTCTCTCAATTTGGCACTGGACGACGAACACCTTTCATTTCATGTTGATCACATCGGAGAAAAAAGCGATGTGGTTACCCTTATTATTGTTTACCTATGCAAGGAAGAAAGCGAATGTTCACAGCAAGAATGAGGATTTGCATGGCGATGATACGGCAAACATCGAACCCAAAGAACATGAGAAAATCGAAACTATTCGCCAACGGTTCTCGAAGCACAATCATGTTGGGCGAACACAATTGTCGTCTAGGGCCACATAATCGTCGTCTACATTCAACCACAAATGAGCTGTAGGTTATTTGTGCACACAACCGTGCGGCTCTGTATGAATAATTGCACTGCTTATTCATTGTGTTGTTGGTTGGCCTCAAATAATTTGTTTTTAAAATAAAAACAGTCAGGTATCGGAGATGTTTTCAAACTTCATTTAGTGAATGCATTGAGAGTCCGGATGAGGTCCAACACTGCCTTTTAAAAATAGAGTCCTTTTTAAAAGGCTTCATTCTCCAATTTAAAGACTCAATCCAAATTGCAAGCTTTTTTAAGTAATTTCCTGTGTTTTTTCCTTATATACTCCTTAAATAAAACAAAGGCTTTTAAGTAAAAAAAAATATATATATATTAATCCCTCTATCTCGAATTTTTCGAAAAATCCCTCTAGCTCGAACTAATTTTCATGTTACGTGAAAATTTGACTTAGAGGGCTTTGACTGTATTGCGAGATCCATTGAATTTTGTTGAAACTTTTTACTTTCTGATAGAAAAAGGTTCTAATTGTTTAGATACGATGGAAAAAGAATAGTGTGGAGAAAACCAATCACCGGATATTAAAGATGGCATGAAATTTGGTAGTGTGTACAAACAAAAAGAATTTCACAAAATGAAACGCAGTGAATTTTCTTAAGGCACTTTAAAGTGTGTACTCGTCTGTTGTCTAATTCCCGTGTAGCAGCATTAGTTGTGCACAGCTCCATGCTCAGTGACTTTAATCTAAAGTCGTACTGAATCTAAAACAGCTCATAATTTTCAGTTTTCAGTTGCTTGAACAAATAAATAAACATCCGAAAGTAGTACGGAGCCTTCGTTATATGCACAAGAAATGTAATGTTTTTGAAAGCATTTATTTTTTTCTTCCTTTTGATTTTAAGATTTGATTTGAAATTTTCTATTTGATTTGATTTTATATTTTGTTTGTCGTCTTTTTCAATAGAGAACCCCCTAAAGAGTTGCTACATATCACACTCGGTCTCGTTCTTGATTCTCACCGTCCTGAATTGCTCGAACTCAATCCTGGTGCGTGGTATTGCCATCGATGGAGAGGAAGCCGATAACAGCAGCTGCATAGACCTACCAATCGCCTACGTAAAATTATATCTTCAAAATCAACGAAAACGAAAGTATCAGAAAAAAGCTCGAAACGAATCTAATGATAAACTTAAAGAACAAGAATCCCTAATGCAATCGTAAAGCGCGAATTCTCTTGCATTTATCTGCGTGCCAAGAAGTTGAAAAAAAAGCACAGTAACTCCTATTTAGATACGTTTGTACTTATGCAGTTAACCAACACAATCAAACTTAGACTCTTGTCGCAAAAGAAAATGTCAAGATAAAAAGTCTATAAATTAGTTTTCAAAGTTCTGAGGCCATAAACGAACACACGTGGCTTAGTAAAAAATTAACTTTTGTGAGACACGAATACATCTCCATAGAGATAAAATAAGAATCTGGATGTTGCTTTTAGATCATACTGTATATCGATGTATGTAATTAGATAAAAAAAAAACAAAATGTACATAAGTAGCCGTAGGTTGTGTAAATAAGCAAATAATGCGGAAATTATTTGAAGCGATATCAAAATTTAAACAAATGTATATTTAAGACAAGAAACTAAATTATTTGCAGTAAACAAAAAAAAAACGTTTATGTTATACAATTAGTTAAGACTGGGTACACACCACAACGAAAGTATTTGTAAATTAACTTTTTAAGATGTTTAGTTAAGTTTATTAGTTATACAACGAAATTGTAAAGATAAACGTTTGCAATAAAAATATTTTTTTCCTGACTTTGAGGAGATACATGCGTATACAGAAAATTACCTTTTTTATTTTGAACTGAACGTAGAAATGTGGATGTGACTTTAGTAGCATTACTGATCCAAGATGGGTGCTGTCTTTTTGTGAAGCTGAACGAATATCTAGGAAAAGATTATGTCAAATTAAAATGTGTCCTGCAATCGAGGTCTGGAGTTTTACTTATTGTTCATATGTTCATATGTTTAATTTGGCTCAAGGCTCTAAGGAAAAGAAACCCTCCGTAGAGCCTTGCCATCCCTGAAGACGAGGGACTAGAAGGCGTGTGTAGACCCGTGGGAGAGCATAATTACGTTAAATAAAAAAGTATTTGACTCAAGTTTGGGCGATTGTTAAAAATACCGAGTTACAACAAAACAAAATAGACAAAAGACTTTCCTTGATATCAGGAAGTTAGGATTAGAGGTCTGAGCACGTGCAAATTTTTAAGTAGAACTCTAAGATTGTAATTGCAATAAATTACACAGCAGAGCCTTGCTTTGCGTAGGTAATTGCGAAAAATATGACCCAAATCGAACTAACGAGTTTTATGTCTTTTAATTCCAAAGCTCACAATTTTTAAACAACGCAAATTTTCGGATGCGACTCGTAGTGTCCTTCGTGTGCCTTCGGATCATCAAATGTCAAGTAAAATATATTCTGAGTTGACACATAGAATATACAATTTTTTTTCTTTGTGATGACTACTAGTCAAAGGACTAAAAAACAGTTATTTGACTTTAATTCAGAAGACTAAGTGACTATTTTATATGACTAAAAAGACCGGCAGCCGCCAATAAAGACTGAAGTCAATTGATTAGATTTGTGACTTATTAGTCAAAATATCGAAAATAACTGGTGACTGTAATTTTGAAGTCAAAGTCGTTGAGTAAGTCAAAGTCATTGAGTAAGTCAAAAGACATAAAATAAGTCTTTTTAGTAAATAAACTGTAGTCATCAAATGACTGCGATTTTCGCAACTCTAATAAAAAGTTGTACATTAATGCGACTCATTTCAGGTATAGAAAAAAATGAGCACAAAATTTATCTGAGAATTCTGTATTGAGCTGTAATGAACAAGATGTACTTACTTATCAACGAATCAACCTTTGAAGGGTCGACGCATGGGCTAAGGCATCCTTCTCGCATTGAGCATTAGTATGCAGTCAGGGATATATTCTTCAATACACGACTTCAGCTTAGGGTTTACAAATTACATTTAATTGATGGAATAATAGTCCTTCAACCCTTTGTAAGACAATATAAAAAGAACATTAACAGCCTTTTACAAATAGCCAAACAGCCTCTTTACAATAATCCCAGGCAAATTGCATGTCAGTGTAGTAATGCCGTCAGCATCAGAATCAGAAAGCTTGGGCTTTAATTAATTACTAATAAGCGACAAATCCAATAAAATACTATAACTTAAAAAATGTTGTCAGTTTTGATTTTCCGTCTAGTTTAAGCACAACTTTTGTCCGCTTACATTTTTACTTTTTCTAACAATAAGATTTATAAGTAGTCGAAGCAGTTAAGTGATGGGCGCCGTGGTTTGATCGGAAGTGTGTCGAACTCTTAAGCAAACGTACACGGATTCAAATGCAGTCCGGGGAAATAACACCACAAACATTTACCACGCCCGCACCTTCAGCAAACGACTGACAATCCTCCTGGAGTACTTCTGTCATGAGTCTTTCGCAATTCGCCGTTCAGAACCGTCCACCCCATATTGGTCAAATTATAAAGTACTCAACGCTGTGGAGGCGCGAAAAAGCTAGGCTTTGACCCTCAAAGGCATTTTACGACGTTCAAAATAAGTAAAGTAAATATTTTTGAATTTGTTTGCTCGTGAGCGAGATAAAAAACTATATTGTTAGAGTTTCAATGAAAGGTTTACTTTTCCTAAATCCTAAGTTTAAGGGTTCTATTAAATAGAGCGCCCTATTTCACGTGTAATCGTGTACAGGTAGTACTCGCGTAATTAAATTATCCGTGTAAGACCACTTGTACTTATGTTTGCACGAATACTTATATATTCACGAATACTTAAATATAAATAGGCATTCATATTTACACGTGCATTTAGTAAAATATGTGTAAACCGTACAACATATTACAAACATAGATGATATCGTAATTGGAAATCCTGTGTAAATATTCTTTTAATTCACGACCATATCGGAGTCATTTTCGGAAGATAGCATTTGCTTCTCTAACAACTTATGATGTCGATGAGTCTTCACTGCTCACAATGTTTGTAAGGATGTGCATGGGTTCAAGTACGTGTACGAGTTTTTCGAAAGACACGCAATCCTATTCTGAAATTTTGAACTTTGTAGCCATTGGAGAAGACGTGAATAGGCTGTTGCACTGTGCTTACACAACATAATTAAATACACGTTAATCTGTCTTTAAATGAACAGCAAGTGTACCCGTGTATGCCATGTAATACGATAAACCGTGTCACGTTTACACGTGTAAATAATTACAAGTTTAATAAAAAATCCACTTTCAAAGTTTTGCTTGGTTCAGAATCACCCAGAGCTTGTCAATTCATGCTAGGTTTAAATTTGATGGATCAGACAATTTTAATAATTATTGGCATAATTGAAAGTGAGTGATTGAGAAGCCTAAGCTCTTTAGCTAATTTATAATTTTAATTGTAAATTATGCTTTTATAAATAAATAAATAAAGTGTCCTGAGAGCTTCTCCACTAAACGAAACTTTGGCGGTAGATTTTTAATGATCTGAGATTTTTTTTAACCATCATTGGAAGGCTTTAATATGCAAAAATTTGGGCCGGTTGAAAACAGATAGTTATTCAATAAGATAATTGCAGTTTATACGGTCCAGTCGTGAGTGGATTGTAGGGAAAAAAAAGTTAAACTTTTAAAGTTACCATCACGTTCCACGGACTTAAGCCCAATCAAAAATATATATGGAGATCTGTCTCATCATTTTTAATTCTGAACGTTGAAAGTTTGCATCGGTAAAGGGTCTATAGAAAGCTGTTACAGTAAACTCTCGATAATTTGAACCTCTGTAAATAGAAGCATTCATTCTGTCCCGTGAAAAAAAAACTTCTGTATATCGAAAAAAACCTATGCAATTTGGTCCCATCGTTAATTTGGATTTATTTTTATGTAAAACATGAAAACCTCGATAATTCGAAGTCAAGTTTACTTCTTTTTCTTTTACAACCGTTAGTTGAAGTGCGTACGTGACAAAAGTGAGCAATATTTTTTTTCTGGAACCTCCGCAATTCGAAATCCCCTATAAAACCTCCAAATTTGCTCTTCGTCCCATGAAATTCGAATTATCGAGAGTTTACTGTACGAGGAATTGGACTTCAACTCCAGTTCAGGAAATCCTCTATAAAATCTCCAAATTTGTTCTTCGTCCCATGAAATTCAAATTATCGAGAGTTCACTGTACGAGGAATTGGACTTCAACTCCAGTTCAGGAGTCTAAACAAGTGAGCACTTGAATGCCAAGTCGAATTTTCGATTTTCTAACCAACTGTGGAGGTTAAAATCATTATTAGTTTAAAGTTGTACAGAAACACAGGTGAAAAGTTTTCTACTCTTTTCCATTGATCGTCGGTAACTTCCGCAGACTTAATAAATGTCTGCTGTAGATGCTGACTTTTGCCACTAGGCTGGTAAAAAAAAACTCACCTCAAATTTTAAATTCTATCCATTTACCTACTTTCAATTCAAAAGACAAAAAAACTTCAATAAAATTATTTCGTTTTTTTCTTATCTATTTATCTTTTTTGTAAACTCATAATAACGAATGATTACATAAACTTCCAAGTTTACGTTCACAATAACATAACTGGTAAGCGCATTTAAAAATGTCTTCATTTACTATTTCATTATTTCATACAGTTATAATTGTGTTTGTTTGTGTATGTGTGTGTGTGTGTGTAGTTGTTGACATAACCGATTCTTTACAGTAGTACAAACTAATAAATCAGTTTTTCATCTTTTTTATATCTTTTGGATTTTTCTTTTGTCTTTTTTTGAAAAAACAAAATGTAATTAGTTGTATATTTATGTTTTATTACTTATTTAATAGTAATTTTCATGAGGCATACATTCTATTGATATCATGCTGGTATTTGTCTTGAATGTCCTTTCGTTTGAGTTTGAAGGCGGCCGTTACCAGTCCCATATCGGGTGACCACACTTCTTTGCACAGTGTAATAGCGGCAGGAATTTCAAACTTTTGCAGCTTGCCTAAAGAAAATCAAAAATATTAATGATTATGTAATAAAAAAGGGGTGCATGGGTAGCTTACATTTCTTTGCATGCTCCGCTATGTAACTTTTAACAGCCTTTTCCAATATTGGTGATGTACACAGTTCCTCGAAGGATTTTCCTGTGATTCCATGTTTAGCAGCTAACTCTTCCATATGCTTTGGATTAGGTACAATCAATGCAACCGTGAATTGCTTTGATGGATCACCGTACACGCATATATTCTCTACGAGAGGACACGTTTTAAGTTCGGATTCAACTTTGCCAAGTGATACATATTCTCCTGCTTGTAATTTAACTAAGTCCTTCTTTCTATCTGTTGAAATGGAGGGTGAAAATTAGTTTTGAATAACTTTGAATTTTGGGAGATCTCTTACCAATGATTTTAAGTACACCGTCGGCTTGTATCTCACCAATATCCCCAGTTTGGAACCACCGCTTGCCGTCTTCTTCGAAGAATTCTTCTTTTGTTTTCGACGGCAATTTATAGTAACCCAAGGACACGCTGTCACCTCCAATAACGATTTCTCCCTTGGAAAAGACTAAAAGTTAACTGTGAACTTTTGTGTCGAGCTATGGCATACCTGTGGATATGGTTTATTCGTTACTCTGTAGTTTCCTTCCTCCCAATTAACTAAGCGGATGTCGCACATTGTTAGTGGAGCTCCAACACGTCCGTATGACATATCGCGATCTGAAAAAAAAAAATGTATAAGATAAGATTTATATTTAAGAATATAGCAAAAAAAGTACACAAATATTAAATTATCAAATGCATCGACGTTGGCTGCTGAACAGTTTACATTCGTTGGTAGCAACTAAACGATTAGCATATTGCTTGAATGTTTTTGGCTAAATTATGTTCTACAGATTAACGAACCACGCAACGTATTATATCTTAACCTCCGTTTTTGCTAAAATGGTAATCATCTCAAGAACTATTCGATGATCTTAAGCCGCATAGTACATTTTGTTTTTTGTTTTTTGAGATAAATTTAAAAAACAGTGGAACACTCTTAAAATATCAACTGAGAGCAGTAAGTCATTTTAAGTCTTTTAATAAAATCAAATATTGCGAATTTGACGAAGATAAACCGAATTCATTTTATTTTCAGAATCTTCGCTACATAGTACACTAAAGTATGAGATAAATAGATTGAAGTCTATTTAAATAAAATTTAGTGTTTATTTTTAATTTGCGTATTGTTCATTTTAAACTGTTTGTTTTTAAAACTATACCTTATATTAAACCTTATATTAAACTGAAAAGTAAAAGAAAGTGCACCAACTTTTTAAACTTTTTTTGTCTTTTTAGAAGATTAGTAATTAAAAAAAATAGTCAAGTGCAGGTTTTGCTCACGGGCCGAGAGTTTCGTTCTTCTGTTAAAACATTGTTAACGAGACTTTAATATAAGTCAAAATAAGTCAAAAAAAATCGTTTCTCATTTGCAGATCGTGACAACCATGTGAAATTTGGTTTGGTGAACTTAATGGAGATTATTAATCAGCAGTTTCCTATATTTTTAGAAGAGAACTAAATCATTGATATCTCGAAAATGGGACTGAAAATCAAATTTCATGCATATGATATTTTGTAATTCTTTCGCCGAGACCTACAAAACGGTAGTTTAAGAACTTCAAAATTCAAATCTTAAAGTTTTGGCGTTTTTGACTAAATTGAAAACTATTTAAGTCAGGAAGTTTAAATTAATTTTAAACTAAAGATTACTTCGAGGTCAAAATTGCAGCTTTTTAAAAATATCTATGTGAAAACTACATGTGGGCTCCTTTTTTTCAAATTAATTTCAAGCACATTTGAAGCTAGATAGCTTGAAAATGGGATTTTTTTTAACTAAAATGGCGAGAATTGAACGAGCTCTGTAGCGCTTTGTACATAGCCGGAAAATTCAAAAGACAAAAAGGCGGAAGGGAGATATTTGACAACCTAATATACTCTAAGAGAAAAATATGCAAATAATTTAACACCTTCTTTTTAGAGAAAAACCTCGGCTTCTTAAAATCGTATTTTCAGACAAGATTTTTTATTGTCACAGAAATAATATCAAAAAAAATGGTGGTACCTAGATACATCTACACTTAAAATTACATGTATCAATAACTCCTAATTATTAAAGCATGTACACGGACAATTCTGTGGCAACAAGGAAGGTTAAGTCGGGTCGGACAAAATTACAAACTGAAACTGAAATAGCTGTTTTATTTTAGACAAGGCTGAAAGAAAATTAAACGAATAATTATTTAATATAATTGTTGCTACTTTCTAATTTTACATAAGGTTTCGGAAAACCCTTAAACTTCGAGTTTTATTTGAAAAGCGTAAGAAAATGAAAACCCGAATTATGTTATAAGTATTTTTTTTAATGTCGGTCATTTTTATTAATTTTTACGGGTTGAGAAGACATTAGGCATTCTATAGTTCTTCTAGCTGTGAACCATATGAACGTGCCATATGGTCACGCTGGCACAATACCGGTTAAGCGGTTATTCCTTGGGGCCCTATAACTAACGCCTTGTTTTCAATGCCCCAGTATACGACTTTGAGAAACTACAAATCGCCTGACTAAGGGAAATGGTTGCAACTGAAGAAAGTACCGAAAACATTTGAACATATGGAGATTATTATGAGCTCTTTCAGAAAAAGGACTCTGAAGTAAAATAATGTGCTAACGAACGAGTGTTCGTCTGTTGTATGGTTGATACTAAAGTTAATATTAAAGGAATTTCAGCCCGTCAAGCTTGCGAACGTAGCCAGCTGACAATAGACCGACGAAGACTATTGTTAGTGATTGAATTCAATAGATGTTTTTCAACCACACACATCATATAATGCGTGAAATAAAAAAAACTAAAAAAAAATCGATAAACATTTACTCACAATCCATAACAGTTGCGCCTGACGTTGTTTCCGTTAATCCATAACCTTGCACCAAGTCAACACATAGACAGACTTTTATTTGCTCATGTGTATCAGGTGATAGTGGTGCACCACCTGACATCATTATTCGCACTCGTCCGCCCATGAGTTTCGCCACTTTTTTAAAAACTAACCTAAAAGCACAATTGATAAATGTGTCATGCTGATTAAACTACAGGAACTAACTCACTTATCAACAAGTGGGGTCTGATATCCTTGCTGAGTCCATTTCACTTTGTATTTGTACAGAAAATTGAAGAGAGCCTTCTTGAAAGCCGAACCAGAATTGACTTTATCGTTGATTCCTTTTGTAATTCTATCCAAAATGAGCTATAGAATATTTAACGTGCAAAGAAATTAGTTTTGAGCTAGATTAATCTAAAGAGATTCTACACTTACCGGCACAGTTGTCATACAAGTCGGCCTCAGAACTGTTGCATCACCTTTGCATCCCTTCATGATTTTACTGCTGGTGTCAATAAGTGTCAGTGGTGTTGAATAACCAATTGGTACGCCGGTCAGAAGGCAAACACTCTCGGCAAGTAATTCAAAAACGTGGGCGAGTGGAAGGAATCTATAATGATGAATTAAGCATTGATTAAAGTTGGAGGAAGAAGAGGCAGTGGATATTGCGTTACAAATAAATATAAGTCGCCTTCAGTGTATCCGAAGCGCACCAAGCTGATGCAAGATTGGAATCGGGTTTGTATAAAGCGAGATGACGAGATTTAAGACAATTTGCCAGCGAATTAATAGATTATAACTAATTTTTCTAAGAGAGAAATAAAATACAAAGGTAAGAATTGGTCTCAATGCTTTCAAAAGCACTGCGGATAGGAAAAATCTGATTTGGCACTTTTTCAGGCTCATGACGTAGATGTAACAGTCCTTTAAAACGTTTTCAGATGCCGTTGAAGTATAAATTAAGAGTCAAAGAGGTCTGAGATGTTCCGCATTTGTCTAATAGCTTAAATGCCAAGCAACGTGATGTGTTATCAAATGAAATAAAAATAATCTACCACACAGCTTTCTTGCGTCAAATGTGGGCTATAAAACAACTTGATACTTTCTCGAAAATACAAAAAAAAAACTCCACAACATAAAATTGTTTGTGATGTGCAAGCTAACCGACAAAAGTGCTTCACACGTTTACAGTTCGTTGACATTTTCTTTTTGCTTCAATTCCACTTGACGTCAGTCTCTTGAAAAAGTGTAGCACATCAGTGATAACAATATTACAGAAGTTGCCTGCAGAACTTCGAAAGATTATTTTTATCTAATCTAAGTGCTTTACCATCACGTTAATACATTACTATCTTAAGCAAATAAGTGAAAGTGGGATTAAAAAATAAGAAACTGCATGAAGACGAATTGCTGTTGTTTATCCTTATAGCATTGATTTATTTTTGATTTACAATAAACTTACCCAATCAAAACATCATCCGGATAAATTGGTACAAAATCGCAGAAGCCTTTCATTGTTGCAATCAAATTATTATGAGATAACAGCACACCTTTTGGTGTACCAGTTGATCCTGAAGTGTACATAATAATGGCGATATCATTAGCAGTGGGCGGGACTCCCTCTGGAAAAGTAAAAGAAGAAAAATTATTATTATTATTATTATTATATACACGAAGAAGTACGTCTGTTTCTAGACACTTTTCTGCCACGTAACAGCTATATTTCTAGTTTACAAATGTTGTTCGAATTTAAATTGATTGGAGCCAGCTCTAGATTTTTTTTTATTTTACACCAAAGCATCAGTTCGCAGCATTTCGATTTGCGCATTTTCTAAGTTACGTCGTTTACAAATTGTTGTGAAGCTGCGTCTGTTTTATTTCAGTTTGCGTCGTTTACAAAATTACAATACATAGAATTTATCGAACTAAAATATACATGGGAATCGTCAATTTGATTTGCATCGTATTTTTCTGAACTAAATTAACGAAGGTAACCGTAAGGAGATTTTTTATTTACCGAATGCCAATTCAATAAAAGTATTTTTTGCCAGGAAGATGCGAGGATCAATTTTGACATAAAAAAAAATTAGATTATGTCCAAATACAAGCTCTACCGACAGTACATCTTTTCTTTAAGAAAATTAAAACACTACACAAAAAAGCAGCATGTGAAGGGGACCTACTGTTTAATGCCGGTTCCGTACGGCGTTTTATTTTACCTCGTTAAAGTTAGTTACAAATTAGGTAGATGATCTGGAACACACAAAGGATTTGTTTCTGAACAAAAATACAGCCAAGCTTAAGAGAAAAAGAAGAAGTGGCTGAAAAGAAAACCTGCTTTAGCTCAACGTCATCGGAAAGCTGGCCTAAGATTTGTCAGAAATCATCTGACAAGGAGGTGCAAAATGCGTTGCAAAAGTTATATTTATAGAGCAAAAAACGATTTAGTGTAGATAGACCTGTAAATTTCGACATTATTTTGAAAATTTGGGAAATGAAGACCTCTTAAAACAACCGCAGTGAAATAATTATTTAGAGATTATCTTACAAAAATGAAATAAATATTTTATAAATGGAAGAATAAAAATGATTTCGTTAAGATCTAAGCCGGAAGTTACAAGGGATAAACTCTATGACCTAAGCTACATTATCGACTAGGTCCACCGCCGCTTCAACTATACATAAGGTCGTAGACAGTGCGTTAAATAGTAAAGTTCGGCACCAACTTCCATACAACTGAAAAAGTAAAAAAATGAAAATAGTTCCAATGTATTAGTCTTTCTGTTGTTGACTGTGTTGTATGGGGACCCCCTTCCTAGAGTCTACAAAGGAGGTAGTCAATTGGACACCGGGGAAGAGCTTCAGAGATGAAAATTTTTTTTAAATCGTTGTTAAGTTATTGAACTTCAAAATTGGGGAAATGACTTTCCCACCGACTCGATAAAAAAATACAAAGATAATTTGGGACGCAGATGATGCTTTGGAATACAGCGTCATTTCAAAATTGGGAAAATGACGTCCTCACCCCCCCAAAAAGTTACAAAGATAACTTTAGGTGCAAATGATGCTTTGGAATACAGCATAACGGAAACAGTAACAGTGATTCAATATATTGCTCTCTTTTAAATTTGTATCTGTTTTTTTCGATGCCACACTGTGTCCTTGTTTAAGTACGCATGCTCGAATTGAATATTTAATAGTTCAGATGCTTACCAAATTTACTTTCGCATCCAACTCGCACAACATCAGAGAATGGAATGAGTGACACTCCCTCCTTATATCCACTGGTATCAGTTTTACGTAGCTGATCATCCATATAAATAATGGTCTTTATATTTGGGGTTTTAGCCAGCAGCGTTTTGAACTTAGGCAGCAAGTCGTGTGAAGTAATAACAGCAGTGACTTCCGTTTCATTAATACCTTAAAGGAAAACGGTTTATTAGTAAAAAGGATAAAAACCAAAGCCTCGTTTATTGGTTACTTACAATGGGCAACACCTTCATCGCCTAACGTAGCGTAGACCGTGACGATTCGCATGTTCTGCTTAAAGCACCCATGAGCTGCAACCATCCACTCAGCTCTGGTCTCAGCGAATATCACAATATTTGTCTTTGGTGTTTGTCCAAATTCCCGAAGTCCACGACCAAAAGATGCAGCCATTTTTTCAACTTCTATGAAATTTTTCCACTTGTATTCGCCCATATTGTATTTTTTGAAAATTCTGCCATTCGGCTGAACTTCATCTTCTTCGCTGAGAATTTGTCTTGTGCCCAAGCAACGTTTTGTCGAATGGATTTTCGTCACATAGTTGAACATACTCTCCAGCGTGTTTATGTTGGCCTGCAACATCTTTACATGAACTTCCCGGGGTGGTTCAATAGTTCGGTATGTCACTTGAGTGTCATCCTTTTTCACAACTTTTGCCTGTGAAAGAGAATTCAATGCATATGAGTGGGTATAGGAGTTAAAATCACATCAAGATCATCGGTTTGGTTATCATAGTTATTCACCTTTAAATCAGATGAGTGCAAATATAAAATTTATCTTATCTCAACCACAGAATCAATTATGTTATCGTTTAAGAGCGCACAAGTACTTTGCAAGCACTTGAACACACACAGATATGAACAACCAGTGAAGATACCCTGGTTTGTTGCGAGTCAAGTGAAAGCCTCCTAGTAAATTGCAGCAAATAAAATAATTCACGAACTTAGCACGCTGATAATAAAACAAGTAGTGTGTGGATTTACAAATTAGATAGCCTCCGAATTCACAAATAGTTCGCTGTGGATACACAAGCGCACTTGAAGAGATCATCTCTCCCCATTAGAATGGCGGCGGAAACATATTCATGAGGAAGCACATTTATGCAAAACAGCGCAATGTATCGCAGTGCAAGATGAATGAGAATATAATGACGATGACTTTCAAGTCCATTTACGGTTGGCCTTTGAAAAAAAAAAAAAAAAACACTATGGTGGGACCGACCGACCACAGGCCGATCGGTATGAAATTTTTATTAAAATTTTGGTAAATTTCAATAGAAACACGTGACATTAATGAGAAATGTGAAGGGTGGATAGACAAGTGGCAACTAGATGGGGTCTTTTTTGTTCAGGTCAACAGTACTTAACTTTTTAATTGCATCTTACAAGGAGAGTGCACGAATTTTGAGTCACCGATTTTGATGAAATTTGGCATAGTGATGCCCTATAGGAAATTAAGAAATTAATATCCTATAGGGGAGCTTAATGAGATTTTCGGTTAACGCGGAACAAAAGAGGATAGTTGCCGTTTACCTAGAGTACATGTGGACGAAATTTTTATGTTTAAGACGATTTCAAAGGAGGAAAGATGATCTCAGTGGAATTAAGATTCACCCGAAAATAGACAGCATGAAAAATTCCAAAAAAAAAAACCAGAGTGAGCAAAACCGCAGCAGTCAGAGAAGATAAACTTATTTGTCGGCGACTGAACTAAGTAATCAAATAACACCCAGAAGCAATAGAAACAGAATACTTGAAGGACGTTTACGGGGGAGCAAAAGGTCGAATGTTGAAAAATAAATAAATAAAATGTCTTTTGGGGTTTGCAAAAGAGCTTTAAAAGAAAAACATTCTCCTTTCGAAAAAAAATATTGTACAGTGACGAATACAAGTTCAACACGTTTGAATCTGATGGCAAGAGGGAGGTGAGACAGTCTGCAAACAAAGAACTCAACCCGAAGTATACCATTAACAACATCTCATCAAGCAAGAGGGTTGACATGTTATGGTGCGGCCAGCCTTTTCCTGCTCGATAGTATGATTACACGCCAATACGACTGACGCAACTACCTTCCAGGTTCTTCAGAACTACTCATGAACTTCAAATATTTTACAGTACTAAATATGCGTGAACATCCATACGAGAGTAATGAGCACCATATTTGTGGTTATTAATTGATAATTAAAACTTTATAATCCAAACAAACAGCTTAAACGAGCTCTAAAATAAAACGGCAAGACTAAATATATATAAATTGCCACTGCAATTCTACAGTTACGAAAGGGGGGCTATAAACATCCGGAGAAAAGTAAATAAAAAAAAAAACATTTTGTGGGTGTGTGCGGTAAAAATAAAAGTAGCAGACAAGAATTTATTTATAAATACAGCATGAGCACTTTTCCAATTCCATTCTTAAAATAAAGACCACTGTTGCATTGGGACTGATCTGGTGTGCTTTTAAGGATGGAAAAAGACTGGAAACATAAAATATATATCAGGTATCCTTCTCAAGGGATTACACACAGTTTTTTTTATGAAACAAGAAGTGAAAGTAGAGATTTCGATAGTTCACAACATTATATATGTATTTATTGCAATTTTGCTTTACGTGAACTTGCTAGTGTCTCTGTTTAGATCTGCCAAAAAGTTGGGTTAGGGGAATGTGCTTGTCGGAGCAGAACATATCTTTAACAAATTATTTAGCCTAAATAGTTATAGCAAGTAAGTCATCTTTCATGAGCAGTGTTAGTTGGCTAGTAACTCAAAAATATTGAAGCAATCGAAGCAAAAGTGTCGTCAGTCCAATTTCGGTCCATCAGACGTCTTTTATTGCAATAGGAATATTCGGAACCTTTTGGGTGCTGTGCAAAATAATTTGTTTGGCTTTGATGAGATGAAAAAAAAAGTTTGGCTGTATGAGACAATACAATAAACCGAACACTAGCGGGTTAAAGATAATTTTATAATTTAAATGAACAGTATTTAAAGCAGAAAATAATCATTTTGCAACTAAGTTGCAGTAAACGCAAAATCGGCCTTCCTTGGATGAGCAGACCAGGTTCATGATAGACTCCATTATAAACATTGGGACATCTAATTCCAGCTCAGCTCTTAGCTTTCTTAATCGCAGTTGAATTCCACGATATGATGGGGGTAATTCCGTTTGTTGTGACATATGTAGATTTCAGTCAGACTCCTTACCAGTGTCATAAGCGGGCACTCTATTTTTGGCAAACCTGCCACCCGACTGGGCCTCCCGGCCAACGACTTCTGCAGAGGCTGCAGAGACGAAGAAGAGGAAGAAACCTCGTTCCATCTTTTAGGGCCCTGTAGCGCTCTCGCGAACCGTAGAAAGAGGCATCTTAGCCATTACTTTCTCGATAGTCTCGGCGAACTAGTTGACACCAGCATGAACCGTATCCCCAGCTATATCAATAGCTCTAACTGGTTTCTGGAGTAGTGGAATGTTTGCATCCACTCCAATGGGCTCGTTTGGCCTAAGTGCTTGGCTGCCCTGCGCAGCCCACCACACAACCTAACCTAACCATGTAAGCTCCAGGACATTCATCATTCCAACAGGGTTCGACAGGCGACATGCCAGCAAATTGGGAGTCCCTACCAATGACTTTTGCAGAAATTACCGGAATGGGGAGGGGTAAGAAACCATCCTTGACCTCCTATGTTTGTGCAAGGCGTTTCGTAGAAGAAGTTAGCACTTCTGAGCACTTCCTCGATAGTCTGAGCGATGTAAGCAATATTAGCATCGTAGCTTTTTAAGAAGCTATCAACGGAATATGGAGTAGAGCAGATATCCGTGTTATGGTATCACACTGGGCCTAGTCTGGTCTAAGTGTGGTTATGGGCCTCTGTTCCCTCAGCTAACCACTCCTACCTAACCTAACTAAGCTACAGAATAGCCTCTTGTGCTTGTTGCTTCAATGGTGTCTTGATTTCAGTGTTTTGTTAATTAAATTTAATTGATTTAATTTTGCTTTTCAGAATTTGGTTCATATGGTGAACTCTTCATTCACATCAAACAGAGCTTAAATGTCCAACTACTCTTTTTGCAAAGCAGATGAATAACCGCAGCTCACCCAACAAACAGAGAAACAGCAGTTTGAATGTCTGACAAATAACAACTACATCTGAGAAGTAAGAACTCCACTCAATTCAGGTCCCGTGCGAGTGGAAGGCATGAGGTTAATAGCTTAAAAAATAACAAACAGTCCCTATCGCGATGGATGGCTAAAATGTTTTAATAGATAATAGCACCAATAATCACAACACGACAAGGTTTTTTCGATGTCAAAGAAAAGTTTTTCAATACAATTATGATAAGCACGCCCAATTCGTAGTCCAAAGTAGAGCCCCACATTTGTGCGAAAACCTGAACACGCACAGCCCGAATGGTTGGAAGACATCGTCATGCCGGGTACTTTGTTTTAAATTAAAGCGCTCACATTATTCATCAATTTCCCAAAAATCGATAGCGTGAACAGCGAAACAACTTAATTCTCAGATAACGAAGGTCCTCTTTATTGCGGTCGCCTGTAAATAGAAAAATCCAAATCGATCTCTCCCTATTAATGTAGACGCAAAGACGCCATTTAATTCAAATAAACAAACAAAAACACACACCAAATGAATGTGTTACATTCATCAGTTCAATTATTGATTGCTACTTCATAGCGCAAATAAATTGATTGTTAAAAACTGAAAACTCTCAATTCATAATACAAGAAAAAAAAAACTAAAATAAAAGGGGACAAAGTACAATTTTAGCATCGACTACACCAACAAACATGCGACAAAAAAAAAACAATTTTTGTAAAGGAATGTGATACGTGAATACAAGTTTTATAAATAAATACAAGACACTACTGAGTCAAGTTGCTTCAAGGAAAATAAAAAGAAAAACCTCTGATAAAACTGACGCGTGCAACTGTATCAAATGGAGAAGACGAGAAAAGTGTCAATTACTGAATGTCTAATAATAATTATGTAACGGTGTTAATAAGAAAAATTATTCTAGATTACTCTCGAGGGAAAAATTTAAATATTTCAACTGGAAATTGCTGGTGTGATGCCAAAAACAAGATTTATTCGGCAATGAACCTCTTCCCCAGCTTATCAACGTTAGAGCGGTGTACTTAATATCACGTGGGTATATTTTACTTTAGGGAAGAAATAATATTTCTGTGAAAAAAGGGAACAACTACGAACAAAGTTCATTGACATTGAGAAGCAATCAAATTGAAATTCTAACCGTGTCTGATTTCAAAGTCAATAGAACTCGTCAGGTACACGCACGATGAATTTCTGGAAATTTAGAAGGAGGCCAAAGTCGAATATTGATAAATTTTGTAGATCTCCTCCTTAGATAACAGCATGCTTTGGACATTTACCAATGAAGAGTCCTTTTCGGATTGGGAAAAACATGGGAATATTCGAGCGACCACTTGGAGCGAAATTACGCAGAACAATCTGTAAGGGATACGATGTTCTGTGAAATTATTTAATTTTACGCAGCTTCTGGAAGGAATGTCGTCAACTTGTTCCTTGTATTTTTATTTTTAGGGTATGACCGATGACATTCACTTTACCGCCTGTTTCGTTTGTCTAAAGCCGAAGAACTCTCTACCATTGCAGATCTTAATACTCTGGATTTGAATAGGACTCTGAACAAAGACGATTCACTTTAATCCTCGAACTGTCTGGATACTGATTAATCTTTTCGATCCGAAACTAGTTAAGTAATATGCCTTTTTGAGACGCATTGTCACAATCGGATGGAAATGATTAAGTAAACAGTTTATTAGTTTTCTATTTGAATGATGAATGATTTGATGAATGTCATTTGTAAGCTTGCATATATGTAGATCAAGAAAGGAAGATTTAGTTTATTTGTCTAAAGTTGGAAAGCTCGCTGCGGTTGCAGATCTTCACACTCCGGATTTGAATGGGATTCTGGAGAAAGACGATTCAGTCTGATGTTGCAAATGTCCGAATACTGGTAATTCCCCTTTTTTCCCGAAACAGATCTAGATAAATGCCTTTTTGGGGTGCCATCGGGTCGAAAGGGTTAAACAGACAGTTTATTAGTTTTAAACTACTCATGTATATCAGAGAAATGCCACTTGTTAGCCTGTACACCGCTTAATAAAACTCGACCCTTCGTTTACATTTTGTTTGAATGGTGGATTCAAAGGTCCAGATGGCGATGCACATAACGTTGCCTTCAAGGTCCACGCAGTGTGAACTTGAAAATATGAAGCTGTCTTTAGTTTCAAATCGAACATGGACTTTGTACATAATAATCAGTCACATTTATCATGTAGTCATGTCGTACTGATTAGATATGAAATGAGCACCAAATTTTCACAGTCTTCAAAGTTCCAGACACCTTCGTGTTACAGAAACATTATCTACCGGCTTTTTTAAACTCGATATTCAAAGAATTTGAACCATAAACTAACGACCTTCACCTACATCGTATAAAGTAGTTTATAAAATTACTATCTCATTGTTATTTCCTCCTTATCAGTGTAGTTTTTACCCGAGATCATATAACTACAAGCTTTTCATTACATCATTTGGGGTAATTTATATATATTCACACTCACCTTTACCCTCCTGGCCTCTTCCCTCCGCTTCCATGGTCGTTGTAATACGAGGTACACTGGTAGTGTCACAATATCGTAAACAAACGTTATCACATTAATGGCTCCAATTGCACCTTGAATCCAAAAACTTTCCATTCTACAAATAAAAAAAAAAAGAAGATATTCACATGGTTATTCTTCACATCGTTTTTGTTTATTTTTTACTTTTCAAAAAGAAAATTCTGCATGCAACTTTGAAAGTGTGTCAATGCAAACTGTGGGCATAAGTAAATAAGCAAAGTACCTAAAGTTAAATCGATACCATTTGCTATTGCTACCTTCAATATATCTGAGTGAAAGTATTAATAGATGTTATAGAAAATGTCTAGGTTTATTATTTATGTTCAATTTTGAAGCTCGCT
Source organism: Syritta pipiens (assembly GCA_905187475.1). NCBI lineage: Eukaryota > Metazoa > Arthropoda > Insecta > Diptera > Syrphidae > Syritta > Syritta pipiens. The sequence goes on from LR994571.1 coordinate 72,913,831, forward strand.
TGTTTATTTTTTTTTGCAATGCATGCGCTTTAACTCTAACAAATGAATTGACCCGATTTTTGTTTAAAAATTTTTTTAGGACTAATGTTTATATGGTGCGTGAAATATTAACCTTGGTTTATGAGTTGCAGTGGAGTGAATTGCTCCACTTTCGAGTTATTTTTATTACAGTAATTTAGAAGTCAGTACCCAATGTGGTGTGTTTAACATCAGCTTTTTGAAATGTTGATAATAAAAACAAGTTTACTACTTTATGTGTTCCAGCCTCAACACTCCTTTTAGGTTCGGATGAAGTGAAAACGTGTTTATGAGGTGGGTTTCAAGATACAATTAGAGGTCGTAAAGAAACAGCGGTTCTGAGAATCCAAGCTTCAAGATATAAGAAGGAAGACTGCCATAATCCAGTTTATACAGGATAAAAGATTGCCTTTTGTTAAATGATTGCATCCAGTTTAGGAAAGCTTGTTCTTCGACGTGAACATTTTTCTATAGCTAAAAATCGCTTTAAGCTTTGTGAGGCTTCAGGCACAGGTAAGAATCGACTTGAATTGAAGAGAGGAAATTTAGGGATGTCATTGTGCCAATTGTACTGCGACTTAAAAAATCTATTGTACACCCTTTCATTGTATTTGATTTTCACGCTGAACACCCTCATGGACAGGCAGAAAAAACATAAAGTGGTGGTCAAAATAATAAGAATTCAAGAATATAATCTGAATAACCTACAGCCGTTGTCTTCTAATTAGAAACGATAGCATTATCGGTGTACTTGAAACTGAAACGCTTTATCTAGCGTGCTAAGATCAACGATTGTTGAACCGAAAACCAATGGAAATTTGAACTCTGGTGTCATGAAACAAAGATCAATCGGATTGCTCCGGACGGTAGAAGGTAAAAAGGAGTAGAATTTGATCCCAGGTACACCTCTCCAGCAATAAAACATGGATGTTTTACTTTGGTCCAATTCATAATATCAAAGGAAGGATGAACAAAGAACAATACGTCGGTATATTCAAAAACGTAATGCTCCCATGGGCCAAGAAAAACATGGTGGCAATTGGTCGTTCATCATCATCAGCATCATACCATTCGATTGTTAAAAATACCTTCAGTACACAAAACATTTCGAACTTGGATTTTTTTGTTTAAAAATGTAAAGGAAGCATGCTGTGCGATTCCAGTGGAGAGATGCCGAAGCCTCATTGAGTTCATGCAAAGATGTTGCGGAGCTATGTTGAAGCAAAGTGTGTTTCCAACAAAGTATTAGTTATAATGAGACCCTACGATAAGTTTCAAGTTTATTTGTGAAGATTGTCTTACATTTTCGTATTATTTTTTCAGCGTTTCTGAAATAATAACTGTAAGTGCTGCTGTGTAAGTGTCTAATATTTTGAGCATAGCTCTGGTCCCTTATAACTTTAATTTTTTTCAAAAATTGTTTCTAAGTGCATTTGCGACTTTTTGAAAATAAACATGGGCCAAGGAAAGCATTGCGTTGAAGAGAAAAATGGCATTTGATCACCTAAGAGATCACGGGAATACCTATAAATTTATTTAGGGAAGCTCTTTATCGTTCATCATCTTGCATCATTGCAAAAGTTTTAAAAAAAGAGAAACAAGAGGCCGCCATCGAAAAACCACAAGTTTAGTATACAAACGAATCGAGACAAGAGAACAAAGAATATGCCAGAGGCTCTTAAGGACCCCTTTTCAAGGTCTACCTCGATGCAAAAGAATTTATCTGAATGTTAACTGCAGAACGATTCGGCAACGTTTGCAAGAAAGAAATTTGCTCGGTAAAATCGCTAGTAAGGTTCCACTGTTAGGCACTAAAAACATAAAGCAGCCGACAGAGTGCGCGATTTTTACCTAAGCATCAGTTAACGTACGCAATTGCCTTAACGTTGTATACAGCAAATTTACAAATTTATTTAGATCTAATTGTAGAACGTATGTTAGGAGAAAGAAAGCCCTAGAGTTGAAACGGTGGTGAAAACATCAAGCTTTGTGGTTGTTTTTCGTATGTTGGAGTTGGATCTGTTTTTAGATTACATCAAATATGAATAAGAAAATGTACCTCGACATTTCAATCGACAGTGGTGCCAAGGAAAACATACCATTGATTAGGACCATTCAATAAGATAACGACCGTAAACACACTGCCAAGGTGGTGACTAGGTGTTTCAACCATTATAAAATCACGATTTCTCCATGGCCCTCACAATCACGAGATCTCAATTCAATGGAAAATCTTTGGAAAGATTTGAAAAGGGGTTTTCTAAAGAATGTGATGAATAAGGACGTATTGTGTGCAAAAATTCCAGCGACGTGGTATTCAACACCCGTCGAAACATGTCATAGACTGCATGTGAGGTGATCCTCTAAAACAAAGGTCACGCAGGTTAGGTTAGGTTGTGTGGTGGGCTGCGCTAGGCAGCTAAACACTTAGGCCAGACGAGACCCATTGTAATACCACATGGAGTAGATGCAAAACATCCCACCACTCCAGAAACCAGTTGGAGCTATTGATATAGCTGAGGATACGGCTCATCCTGGTGTCAGATAGTTCGCCGAGATTATTGAGAAAGTAGTGACTACGGTTCTACGGTTCGCGAAAGGTCACGCAACAAACTATTAATGTTTGGAGATAACCTTTCCGGAGATGGTACAACCATGAGTTGTATGAAATCTACCTCGAAGCAGATGTTATAACGAAAATAAAGCTCGGTAGACTCCGGTGGGCTGGGCACCTAGCTCGTATGAGCGATGACGACTCTGCTCGGAAAGTCCTTTGCGGTACAATTTATGGTACAAGAAAGCGACGCAGACCGCACTTACGCTGAAAGGATGGCGTAGACCAAGACGCCCGAAACCTTGGGGTGCCCAACTGGATGGCGTCGGCAAGCGATCGGGATAGGTGGAAGTGCTTGCTGGAGGAGCCCCGTCCCGGACACCGGTTGTTACGAAAAATTTTATATAAATTGCATTTTTATTGTATTTTTTGCTTTCTTTTACTCTTAAGTTTTTGACCAGCAAACTTTAAATAGAAAATATTTATTTATTAAATTAAGTGTTTTTGCATGTTATTATTTTTGTGCAAGCAAATTTTTAATTTTCAAGAGAAAAAATTTAATAATAATAACAAACAAAAATTAAGGTGATACCTATTAAGGTACATCTGTAATAACAAAAAAACAGAGTAGAATGGTTCCACTCTTATTATTTTGGCCAACACTCTACGTTAATTCCAGTTTCCTAAAATATAGCAACAGTTCACAAAGCTCCGTAACAAAAAAAAATTATTTCTTTCGTTTTTTCACAAAACATCTATTTAAAAAAATTCTTATTTTTATGAAAAAAAAAATCACTTCTGAATACATCACAGTCCCTGTCACACCATGCAGATCTTAGCAACTTGAAATTTCTTCAAAAACAATGCGTTGAATATCTTATCGCTTGAGCCAATATTTATATGAACAATCTCCTTATGGCGAACTGTACGTGTTATCAATGCACACTCCTAGTATTATCTCGAAAAATCCCATCTGGATGTACAAGTTCCACGAATTGCAATCCAATTATTTCTAAGTGGACTAAAAAGAAAAGCACACCTTAACACCTCACACCTCAAAACCGAAACGAACTGGTCACTAGTAAGTGAAACAGTAAACAAAACTAAATCATAAAATTTTTCAATTTCAGATTGAGGGATTCGCTATTCCCACTTCAAAGACCTCTTGTTCACGAGTGTAATATGAAAATTCACAGACGCTATTTTCCCGAATGGAGAAAGGAGAGAAATTTACTCGTCACCGTTTTTTCATCACTTAACTCTTGAATGGCACTGTGCCTTCGAGACCTCGTGGAAATATTGTTATGCTAAACTATAGCAGTGACATTGGTGTCTGGTCTTTTCATTTACACGATAGATGACAGACAGACACCGACCAACAGTACGGGGAGGCTTTTGTCGCTGCTTTGATTTGACGTGCGTTCTTTTAGACCTGTGCTATTCTCAGGAGTATTCTTTCGCTGACAATTACAAGATATCAGATTTTCCTGGGACTGGGTTGAATGCAGTGTCGTCTACATGAAAATGTTGTAACCTAGATGTTCTAGACGTACTCATGCACATGTGCACTTTTTTACACGTCCTATTTGCTGGAGCGACATTGATGCAGCCAAAAGAGGATTTCACTTTGTAATTTTGGTTTTTCTTGCAGTTGATTAAATAAAAAGATTGGTTAAAAAAGATACATGTTTTACAATTTTAGGTTGAAAAACCCATTTTCATCAGAAAAAATTGCGACATTAATTAACATAAATAAAAAGAGAAGAAACCGGTTAACCGGTCCCATATATACACCGGACCTTCTGTCAACGAGCGGAATTCATAACACACGATACAAACTTTTTGCAAACACAAAATGAGCGATCGAAAAAATAACTAAACTCCCCTGTTAAGTCAAAGTTTCATGACCGCCTCGTGCTTGTGTGCAGTTGCTCAAAGGTTAAGGTGCCTTTCTATCATCACTCCTTACTTGCGTCACATCAATTCTTTTTTGTTTTCCTTTTAACAATTTGCAACAGTTTTTTGATTAAACATTCACTCGGAATGTCTGCTATCACGCACATCGGCAGTGTTTATGTAATTTTCATTCTGCTCGCTCGACAGATCATATCTTCTTCATTAATTGGTCCACTTTCGAGTTATAATAATCAATATTCATGCGTCCTTATGTCATTTCATTCCATTCTTTATTCCCCTTACTTTAAAGTGTTTTAAGTAGAAAACAATCAACGATCGGCAGCAGTTATAGGCTTTCGTGCAATAAGTGCAGAATGAGTACAATCATGATCTGCCAACAGAACGTGGTACAGCCATAGGGGCTTGTATGTTGTGCCAAATAGTCAATGCATTCAACTGACACATTAGAGGCATAGAATTGATGGACGCTCATTGATCTTCCCTAGTGTCAATTGTTTCTTGACTGGTGGATTGGTCGGTAGTCAATTGCAGAAAGAGATCATGTTGGACGAATAAATGCTGCTACCACCATCGACGGAAATTTAACAATAACCATAAGAAAATCTGATTTAGACAGACTCTGAGGGAAATAAACTAACTTTAATTGGCAAGCACGGTCGTTAAGATAAATCTCACACATTTCGTTTAATGTTTTTCATTATGAAATGCATATTTTATGTTCTTTCTAATGTATGGCTTACCGTTCATCCGTAGCAAAGTCACATGATTTGCTATGACCCGCATCTGTACGGTTGTGTAGATTAATGTGAGACACCGGAATCGAGTCACAAAATTACTGTACAACATTTTGCCGTGCTGTACTCGGTGGTGTTATGAATTTTATATTGAAATAAAACGCCTCATCGATGATATGCGGCGTCAAAATATGACCTGGAGTCGTGATCAAAAGCGAAGTCCGCATCAATCAGTTCATCTTTGTTTTTATCTTTTTTTATTACATTTCAATAAAATAGACTGCCCAGAGCTCTACAAAAACAACCACACAGTCATGTTTAGAACACTTTTTAGTGACCTCGTCAACTTCCACAGCAATCAAATTGACGGTCTTAGCCAATTTTGGCTCTGAATCCATGCCAAATAGTTGCAACTGCACCAGCGAAATTTTAAAACCAGAACAAAAAAATATCTATTTTGGTAATTTCAATGCTTCGTAGATAAGCTCTTATCATATGATTAGACAAGCAACGTTTTCCAGACAATAAAATTTGATTTAAAAAAATCGTATGATTGGACAGGCCACGTTTTCGAGACAATAAAGTTTGATTCAAACGAAATTTAAACGAAAATGTCATCGTCACTGCTAAACAAATTTATGAACTAATTTAGCAGATATGCATTTGTTGATTAAAATTAGGTGAGGGTTGTCAGTGTCTCGTGGAGAGATTGTATTGTGAAAATTATTTGATTTCAAACGCACCCCCCTTAACCAGTCGGTTATGTCAGCAAAATAAAAAAGTAAATTAACTCAAATTTAACTGACCAACATGTTTTATTTTTCAAATTTTTTACCAACCATTCATGAAATTTAAGTTACTTTAGTTATTCAACACGATCAAAATCACCAACAAGGTTATGCTAACATCGATTAGTTCCAACCTTTGTAGCGGAAAAGAAAATTAAGAACAAGAAATTATTCAATAGCCTCTGCGTCCATTGAATCTCATTCATCAACCTTCTCAAACAACCGAACTCACTCACGCAAGTGTCAAAGTTCGATTTTGTTTTTTCTTGGACCAAGTTGAAGATCCTTCAAAGATGTCTTCACATTCTTGGCAATTCGACAAATAGAAAGCAAACAAAACGTCCCAAAAAAAGACCTATCGCTTTCATCGAAGGCTATACGTTACGCGGTCGTTGATGTTTTTTTTTCATTTTTTATTTATTTTTAAATTATTCATTCAATCGAAAATCATTCTATTCTGGGTCTATACGCAAATAGATGTGCGTATACAACTGAGACATCTTAGATTTTTTTTTTATTTATTTATGTTATAAGAATACTGATTTTATTTTGTTTTACAAACAACTTTATAAATCTTAAAACAATGACCTTATCATAAGGCCAGATCAAAAATAGAATTGCGATATAAATTTCGCATAAATGACAGCCGGAAGTAGTTTCTGAAATGTATATAAATATGATGCCGATGGTCTTTCCAGTCACGACCGAAAAAGGGTTCGATTTTATTTTGATTCCTCTTTCCGAAGGTCGATGGCATTTGAGTGTAATGAAAACAAATAAAAAAAAAAATGGCTGAGTGGTCTGCTGGCAGTAAAGTTCACAAAAAAAAGAAAATATATTTTTTAAGAGTTGCCAAAGAAGGCACCACGTTGCATGTTCCCGTATGTAAGTGGTTCTGCGCATGGAGGTGGTGGTTTAGGAGTGAATGAATAAAAGATGTGTACGGCATGAGAAAATTCAAAGCATTCAGACACATGCTTTTATTTTCGTAATTGTGCTGCTTCAAATTGTCCTACCTACTGCCCACCTTCGTGGGAAATCTTTCAATTTTACCATCGCTATTTCTACGTCAGTTTCGTCAATATTTCCTCGAGACGTTTCAACCAGAACTCAAAGTCGAGTGTGCGAGTTTGTATTGTTTTCTGAAATGGAGTCAAAGTCATTGCAGTGGATTTTATTTTGTTGTGTCCAGTGCAATATCGTTTGCTTTTCGTCTAAGAAAAAAGGGCCAACCTAGTCGAGCAAAGGACTGTACAAGTCTAAGTAAACTAAATATGGCCATGTATCTGCTACTTAGACTATTGTCACAAGGAATTTGACAGGTTCGGGGTTCGATAATTCGCAGTAAAAATGCCTAATTAACCAATTAACACCCTTAAAATATTATAAAGTTGAAGTCCGATAATATCGAAGAGATTATCCAAAACTAATTAAGCAAAGTAAATAAATAAATAATGAGTTTTCTGTGCACATCTTTTTGCTCGATATTCGTATATCATATGTAAATGAGAGGCTTAGTTTTCATATTCTAAACATCCCCATATTCATCACACGGCCCAAAAGCAACAGCCAACCACCATAGGAGCTTTGCAGTCACTAGTCAGAGACCTCTGCACTTGCACCTAATCCCAAACCAACGATCTTATCTTCAAATTCCTCTATTTAAATATCTCGCCATATACAAATGATTGGCTATGAGATTTTATTTACAGATGTCCCTAAAACCGACACCTTCATGTAGCTTAATTTTCTCGAAAGACCCTTTTCCGCACTTCACGTCAATATTCACCGCAGAAACATTTGCCATCCTACAAGAAATGAAACACTCAAACAAAAAAAGAAAACCCTAATTTGTTCAGATATCCTATTAACCTAAGATGAGGATGTACCCCAATCAATCAATTAGTTCTACGCTCATCAGCAGCAGAAAGTCTCTGAAAATCCCCTAGACCCCCGGCCGCCAGAGTTGGGAAAAGTACAGTACAGATCACTACAACAATTCACTAACTAAGCTTTAAATTGAGTGGTAATTGTGTTTATAAACGGAAGACTACAAGAACAATGTTAATCTAGTCAATTAATTTTTAATTTATTAGTCAAAATATCGAAGGTGGCTGGTGACTGCAATTTTGAAGTCGTAAAACTAAGCGATAACTTATGTTCAAAATTAACAATTAATATCTGACTATAAAATTATAAATTAATCAAATGACTGCAGTTGTCACAGCTTACACAGGCATCTGAGTGAGCCACCGTGTTGGAATCCAAAGCAGCATTAAAACAGCCACTTAAAATTTTCTACCAATACAATAAAATAGATATCAATAATCTCATTCACAACTGGCAACACAAAAGAAAACCCTCTTTGCCATTCTACAGTCACATTTATAAACATCTCAACCCCAATAGCCAACAAAACAAATCCAAACCTACACCCCATTTCGACTTGGACACTGCTACATCACACACCTTTTCCACAAGAAATCACCACCATCTGGCAACTTTGCAAAGAAAAATCCACATTTACAATCTCTCATCTTCTCACCTGCAATAAAGTCACATCAACTGCCAACAAATTTTGCAACACCTTATCTCCCCACCTATGCCAATATCCAACATATAGAACCTTTGTACAAAATTATTAAGAGAAATATCACGTTTGCAAACCTTATATCTATATCTGTAGCCACAAGGAATAATTGCTTTAGTCGAGTTAAAATAAAATTGAGGTTACTTCAGGTCGAGATAAGACAAACAATTTAAGATCATTTTCAAATTGAGGTTGTTTGAGGTTATTCCGTCGAAGAATCTGTATTATTTTAGACAAATTTAATTTACTAGGAAATTAAATGAATGTTTATTTAAACAATTTTTGCTATTTTCTAATTTTCACAAGAGTTACCAAGATCATAAGCTTTAAACTTTCCTTTTGAAAAACGTGAAAATATGGCAGATGGTGGTTATTGCTTGCGACAACAAATATTAGCTCCTATTGTAATAATAATATAGTTGAAGGCCCTGGCAGCTAATAATAGTACATCATCTGTAATTCACTTACGATTTAATGAATTTTAGATAAATAAAAAAAAACACTTATATGTGTCCATTACAGTGAATTTAATTTTCAAAAAAAAAACTCATAGTCACCTGACTCATATAAAGAAATTACGATTCAAGTTATACCCAAAAACCTCGTATACAGGCGGTAACGTTAAAGCCCAACAAAGAGAGACTAGTTCAACAAAAACATTTCACTGCAATTAACACATTGCCAGTTAAGCTGTTTTTGCTTTCTCGACCTTCCGTTCAGGCCAGGTGTACCGAAAAAAAAAAACCGGTACACGTTATAGAATTTTTTTTTCTACACGAGAATAGACAATTTCGTCGTGGCTGCTATTCAAAAAAAGGGGAGAGTTCATGCTCAAATAAATATGTTAGTTAATTTTTCACAAAGTATTAATGAGGCAATTAGTTTCAATACCAAGATATCAGATAGTCTAAGCGAACGGATGCCTTCCACGTCACAAAGCTCTGACTCTGGGTTCTCTAACATCAAGCCATTTAATTCAGGCACGCTGCCCTTGAGTTCCCCACACCACAGAGTATAAAGTGCCCAAATTTGATAATTACTCCTCTGACGGCAAGAGTACCCATTCGTTCGATGCTAGTGCGCCATTTCTGAATCTGGCCGCTCATTAGTCTCGTGTTAGTTACGTATTTTCTTAGCTTTCTAGTGATCGTGTGTAAGACACCTGCTATCACACAGTCTCACAGAATTAATTCACAAGCCGAAAAGTAGCCGCTGCCACTGTTTCGTAAACAATTTGTCAGCTGAATGCATCCGAAATGTGTCATTTCGGTTTCAGTTTTGTTAATGGCGAGTGAAGGCGATTGAGTTTTACGTTTTTGGAAATAATGACGCGCATGTGAATGGTGACGAATGACGAGTGAATATCGTTCGATGATAAGAGCTATTTAAGGCATGACTCAAGTTCCACGTTGATACAATAACTTAGCCAAGAACTTCAAAGTTCAGGGTCAAATTGAATGGACCCTGCGTAATGGGTTTATGAGTGAAATGCAAAGTCACATGAGCTGTTCAGTCATTAGTTGGACTTCCGTGCGTTTAATACGACTCTCTATAATACGATTAAAGACAACCAATTACTTTCCGAACATAGAACACTGTGAGCTTTTCGTATAATTCTATTGAGTAACAGACGAGAAATTAACTGCCGACAAGTTTCAAGTCCATATTTGAGGTTCATATTCAAACGATCTGTTATGAAAGAGCAATTGTTGCATAAATCAGTCGGAGAGAAGGTTGTTCGAGAGATAAGAATATCAGAAAATATGAAATAACTTTAGAAATTCTTTCTCTGTACAAAATTAAGCATTAAAATGTGCTTTCCAGAAAATTACGATGCATGTTATTTTTTATGTCATCGCCCATAAGGGATATCTCACAAAATATTAGATGTTTTTAAATAATTTAAATTAAATTAACATACATACTCAATTAATAGTATTTAGCTATTTTATGGTTTTTTGTCCTTTTGTTAATCTTTCCAAGTTTGCTTCTAATTTTATTGCAAACTAAAAACAAAATGTTTGACCTTTTTATCGTATGTTTAATTGTGTTTGTAATAAAATCATTTTTTTCTCTATGTTTATGTAAGTAAAGACATATTGCAGTTGCTGTTAGTGAAAAAAAATACAGTCTAAGTCGAATTTCACTGGATATCAAAATTAGTTCGAGTTAGAGGAATTAATATTCTTTTTTGTTTGAAAGCCTTTATTTTATTCAAGAGAGTACACATGTAAGGCAAAAACACAGGAAATTACTTAAAAAAGCTTGCAATTTTGGATTAAGTCTCTCTTTTTTAAAAAGGCAGCGTTGGTCCTCATCCGGATTCTCAATGCATTAACTAAATGAAGCTTGAAAACATCTCAGATACCTAACTGTTTTTATATTAAAAGGAAATTGTTTGAGGCCAACCAACAACACAGTGAATAAGCAGCGCAGTTATTCATACAGAGTTGTAAATCAAAAAGAATAGTGCCGATTAAAAGTTCTCTGTTTTGCTATTTAGACTTTGACCTGTTTTAGTTGAAATAATTACTGAGCACCTACACAAACGATAGACTCTGGGCCGTAGATCAACAATATAAATCATATATTCACTTGCTGTGATGTTTAATCAACCAGAAGCTCCCTGCGTGTCTCTCACTTATATTTTTTTTTTTTTAGAAAACACCAATGTTATAATTATCCATGCATGCTTTTAGCGTTTGAAAACGTGCTCCTCTATTGAGGTCGGATGGAATAAAATCATAACATCACCAACATCACCTTTGGGTTCCAGGTGCTGCTGATAGTATTTTTTTGTTTAATTTAACCTTTTCAATGTCATATAATTACAACGTAGATGAGTTCAAATTACGATGCTTTTGTTTTTTATGATGATATTATCTAAACAAGTTTTATATCTAAAAAAAACATTTAAAAGCGGTTGAACTGTAATCATAGTCAAAAGCAATTGAAGCTATCATAAATCTATTTCAACCACAATGTCGTATCTTTGTTAGCCTGTTAAACGTAGATTACAAGGCATTAAGAAACGCAATCCAGCTGAAAGCCTGTGGAAAGCGATTGGCCGTTGAAAAGGTTTTGGCAAATATATTTTGACCGCTTGTCGAAGGTGTATAATAAAGGTTTTATAGAGGCGTGCAAAAATTAAACAATACAATATTAACTACAAGGAGATGTTTTTGCTTTCCCGACCTTCCGTTCAGACCAGGTCCGGAACACGTTATAGAATTTTTTTTTTCTACACTAAAATAGACAATCTCGTCGTGCTGCTATTCGAATAAGAGGAGAGTTCAAATGCTCAGATAAATATGTCCAAGTGCGCAAATAAATATGTTACTAATTTTTTCACGAAGTATTAATGAGGCAATTAGTTTTATTACCAAGATATCAGATAGTGTAAGCCTTCCACGTCACAGAAGTCTGTCTTTGGTTCTCTAACATCAAGCCATTTAATTCAGGCACACAAGCTCCACACGCTGCACTAGCACTAAGAAATACAAGCCAGCCTAAGAGGGTGATAACTCATAACCTATAAAAAAAACACTCCGTAGCAAGGTCAGAAAAGTGAAAAGTGATTAGGTGACGTAATAAAATAAAATAAAAAAGCATGACAAAAAGTCTCTCATGCAAGAGCATGAAAAAAAGTTCCTCGCTAAAGCAGTGGGCGTAATCACGGGTCACAATAGCTTAAAAGATCACCTATTGAAAATAGGCCTCCTTGGTGACAATCTATGCATGGGGTTGTGCTGATGAGGAGGAGAGGGAAGACACCCAACACGACCTCTGTCACTGCCCCAGCCTTTCTCACCCGAGGTTTAGAACACCAAGAAGACATTTCTTCCAGGACCGTAATCACTCACTACCTTTAAAGAATCTTTTCAGATATCTAAGCAGGACCACATAACGCTGGAATAGGACACAACAAATGAGGAAGGGAATACAAGTCCCCTCAGGGGTAACACAAGGGGTCCACAAGAACCTAAGTGGGACAGAACAACTTCTGTCAACCCACCTTCCTTACCTAACCTAAGGTCAGAAAAGTCTTTTTAGTCAATCCATCAAAATTAGGGCACTTCTAACTTCTAATAGAATACAAAACAATAACCACAATCCCACTGCCATCAACGAGATTACAGAAACGATTGTTCGAATTCAAAAGAATTCCAAATGGATGTCCTTTCTCGCATATGCAGGAATACAATGGAACAAATGCGTTTACAAGGACACACAGTCTTTTAATTTGCTTACACAACGAAAGTAGAAATCATTAACATACATATAACATCTTGAGCTGATAAAATTAGAAAAAAAAAACATGCAGCTTTATGGAACACAAATTTATCAGGTAGACAACAATAAGTAAAAGGAAACTACACCGTATCGGATTCCTGTAAAGAGGTAACAGGAGAGAATGTTACCACTGTTGTTCCTCAAATTAAAGAAATTCTGTTTGAGCTCCATTCACCTCCATGAAGAGAAATGAGTACAATATCTACACAAAGAATTGACTTTCTCTCGAATAAAAGGAAGTGGGAAAAAACTCAGTGAAGAGTGCATCTATTCACCAACGTCGTGCAACCCAACATCGACCTCTTGCAAGGAATGGAGAGAGAGCAGCAACGTTCTTTCATCCACTTAAAGAAGAAACTGGTTTTGGTTGAATGCCGCTCACTTTTGCAATCGCGCAAAGGATCTCTTGACAAATACGATGAAATCAATGAATTAGAATGTTTTAAATGTTCGTGTCTAGTCGTACAACGGAGAGTAATACTAATGCTGCAGATTTATTTCCTTCATAGTATATAACAATATCTAAGCAATGTTGCTCCAGCCTGCACAGAAATACGGTTTTATCGAACCTTACCACAGAAATTTCAGTTGTTTAGCGGTTGGGATATGCATCACAGCAATTTAAAGGACATTTGGAGGAAAACTGTGGAAAATAAACTCATTTAATATTGCTGCAAATAAACATTCAAATTTAATGCCGCATCACTAAAACTTCCACTGTCTGTGAAATTCACAAATAATCGAATTTATTGAACCAAAACCAAATCGTAATTTCTTCAACTCCTCTCTAAAGTTCTAATGACCAAACTTCAAAAGTTTTCCTCCGAATAATGGTCACAAGATGCCAAAGGACGAACAAGTAAGAACTCTTTCACCCCCAGACAATTACACACAGGTTACGTGGGAAAGAAAAAAAACTTTAGGAATACATTAGCCATAGAAAAACAATCACTTTAAATCCCCAATGACATCGATTACGAGCGCATCTATAAACAAAACGTTTCTCTAATGTCAGGGAATGTTTTGCATTGTTTTTTTTTTCTTCAATCATATACCAATTATCTCGACGACGACGAGAGAAAAATCTGAGACTGGGAACTGCATCATAATGTGGGAGTATGTGCGTAATGGGTTTATGAAAATTTAATCGAAGGCTGGGTAAGTTAGAAACAATTTAAATAACTTTAAGCGGTTTTTCCCAGTCTTAGTGAATGGATTATATGTTCTGCTTCTGAGAATTAAATATACTGCTGCAGAGTTTAGAAATGTAGGGCGATGTATGCAAATGTAGCTCTGACGTAGCACTGCAGTGGCAGTCAGATCTTCAATCAATGACTTTAAGACATTTGAAAGAAGCTTAGAATGCTGTAAAGAGCTGCAAAGTTTTATACCTTTGCATCAACATTTTATTTTTATTTCGAAAATGTGAACAACCACTTCCTAAACCAACATAGTATCCGGACAGAGTTAGTATCAAATCACATTTTGAAATTTTGGTATACTTAGGCCAAGGATAGGCCCATTGTGCTGCCAACCATCTTTTGGGTTCAAACAATTAGATAAATGTGGACAACGAATTTGGCTGGTGGGATGTTAGTATCATTCAACCGCCGAGTTAGTATCATTCAGGGCGTTTTAAAAAAAAAAAAAAATCGTCTTATCAGTCGTCTAGGTGATGTTAATTGGACGCCTCGGACCTACAATTTGACTCCTATGGACCATATGTTCACTTTGTTCACGGAGGACCGTGAAGAACCAATGTTATGCCAACAATCCGAAAATGCTCAACAAGCACTTATGGCCAATATCACCCTATATCATGTAAGTAGGTCCATATAACTTTAACCTACAAAACTTTAGTAAATTAAAAGAAAAACCCTTTGGATTATATTCGATGTATTGAAACCGAAATTAAAGAACTTTGTTAGTTTTCGAACAAATTATTTGAATACTGAATACATGACTAAAACGATGAAACTCAGTGCCCAGACAGCTGTTTTTACAATGAAATAGGTAGGTATTTCAATGCATTCTCTTCTATATATTTTTTCTGTTTTTTTCTTTTTTGAGAATGGACGTATGTGGATTAACCCAAGCCTTAAACGACATACAGTACTGGTCAGACAATTAGCACACAATGTAGTAGGAACTATGAAGAGCGGTAGAGAGTAAGACATGGTGGAGGGTGTGTTATGGTGTGGGCTGCCTTTCCGTGGCCTGGTGTTGGGCCTGCCATGAAAATAGAGCAACGAATGGACCACTATATGTTAAAAAAAATACTGGAGGGCCATGTATAACCCTTTGCAGACGACATTTTGCCATAATATGGACATTCATGCATAATAATGATCTTAGGCATACGTCCCGTTTGGTGAAGCCGTGCTTTAGTGATCGCCAAATCAAAACTTTTGTCGTTGCCTGAGAGAGTCCTGACCTTAATTCAATAGAACATCTTGAGAGCAATAGGAGCAGCACGTTGGATTAAGAAACTGATCAAATTATCAAAGCTTTGTGTAGCAATCGAGGAAGGATAGAACAGCATCCCTATTCGTCGATGCCAAGTGTTAGTGGAAGGCATCATAAAGCGTGTGATAAAGTAGAAAACGTGTCCAACATAATATAAGAAGAATTCTTGTTCTAATCCTTTTAAAATTAATTAATTTCACAATGTGCTACCACATGATGTTTATTTAAAGGTTTTGTCGTTATTATTTTGCTGAGATATAATTATTTGTATATTTAAGTTTTTTGTGGTTGAATTAAACAAAATTATTATTATTATTATTAAACTTTATTGAAATATAAATAAATTATAAAAACAATAAAAGAGATTAAGCTCTACCTAAAAAAAATTAAAACAAAAAGTGTTGGAAAACATCGCTAATAAAATTATCTCGTTTATTTTAAGTGAATACAGGGAAGTGTGCTGATTCTCAGACCAATAATGTAAGGATGAAAAAAAAAAGGATTAGACAAGAAGCCGATAAATATCGGCTGAACAAGTTTGAAAAATCTTGACTTCGTCGATCACTGGCATTCAACGTGTTACACATGATATCTAGCTTCCGCGATGTAGAAATGGAATGAATTGGAACTACACAATTTAATCGAACGTGGTGTAATGTCCACGTCTTCAGAATGAGAATTATCTCCAAGACAATGGATTTCATACAAAATGTCTTTGTCTTTCTTTATTTACTTTTTTTTTTACAAATTAGGAATATTTAACTTAATTTTCAAATTCATTATCTTTAAACAAAAAACAACCCAAACATTTGCGGTAGCTTTAACAGACAGAATACTATTCGATATCGAAGTTCAAAAGTTCAAAACCTGTCCGGATACTATTGCCTTTACCCTGTTTTTTTTTAGATTCTTAATAATCAAAATTCTCTCTGAATATGATGCTCTATATAAGAAAACAATGCATAAGCGAAAAATAATCCAAATGCAACGCCCACATTGTGAAAAGAACGAAATCGATTCCAGCACAAAATTATCGCATGATGCGACATGAAAACGCGGAAGGAATCAGGTCTTCTGGGTGTTCCAGAACCTCCACCAGACTACGATTACTCGTGACCTAGTGTAACGTCTTAAAAGGACTGTTGAACAAGGGCGGATCAAACAATTAGATGATGTGAAGGATATGAAGCACAGCGTTGGCATAGCTCAAGGATTACCCAACATTCTCATGCAGGGGTGAATATAGCGGAATCATCCCTCAGATTTCAAACTGCGTGCACATTGTGAAAGGTCAAGAATATGTGCGGATGAGAATTCCATTGCACGCAGCATTCGATTCAACTCAATGTCCAAAGACCAATTAATTTCAAAGGTTAATACTTTGTTTAGTTCCAACAACTCGCATTACAAAGCCCACACTGACGTACATGCATTGTACCGCGTAACACCATCAGTGCCAAAGTGCAGTTGTAATTCAAGCTTAGGTACAAAGCGCTGATAAGAACCGGTTACAATTGCACTGACACTGAACCCAGAAACTGTGTGAGCACACGTAACGAACTGCGCTTTATCTCTAAATTATAAGTGCCTATTGTTTTTATGACTTTTTGCAACGGCTGCCTTTGTAGACGATGATGTTGTCAGCAACACGAATAAATATCTAACGAGCTGCAATCTTTGGCTGCTGAGTGCTTTCTTTCTTTAAGAGGCTAGTCGCGTCATGGCTTTGTGCCGTGATGGTGAATCACCTATCGAACATCGAATGATTTTCTCCTCCATTGCACTTAACTCCAGTCTATCAATTGAGAAATCTAAGAAAAGACGCCAGACGACACTTTCACCACAAAACAAAATGAAATCCTTACTCCAATCGGTGTTTAGTTGTCTGTCTTTCAGAAATGTCCACGGTGTGCACAAAAATCACGTGAGTGGGCTGCATGCACCAGACACCGAAACGAAATGCGTCACAGCCCTGCCGTGGTGTGATCGGCCGACATCACGCCAAAATGCCAACCTGTTCAGAGGTGAACGCGGCAAAATTGTTTTCCAGTCAAAAACTCATAACGAAGGTAAACAATTCTGAAATAGTTGTACGACATTCGTTTTTGTTTTAACTTCCTTCCCTTTTTTTGGGCGCATCATTCAACGTGTCCTGGAGAACATGAAATTTCTGAATTTCTGCGCAGACTGCAGCAATTTTACCCCTGCGTGGTGAGTGTGTGTACGATGTACTGTCATCGTCGTCACACCTGCCGGTGGGACAGGTTTCCTTTGACTTTGCATGACTTTTTAACGTCGTAGAAAGTCTAATATCCACATATTCAATTATTTCGAGGCACGAATTCAACTAGACCGACTCTTATATCATCGTGCGAAGCTTGGACCCTGTCGCATGTCCGTAGTTCTAGGTGGAGCATGTTCACGTAACACACCTTCGGGCACGACATATCAGCAATCAAATATAAATAAACCAAAACCCATGATTAGATTTTGATCAATTGAACCGACCAAAAAGAATAGAATCGCAATAAGAAAAAAAAATTAAAACTTTTACCTGAATCAGAAAAATAACACACACCAGCCGATGTATCTCACAAGTGTTTAGCTCAAAACTTTTCACACAAAAGATAAGAAATTCTCGAAAAGGGCACATGACATTCATTAGTTTGACCTAATCTCCGAAAGGGTAAAAAAAAAAACCAAAGCATATTTACTTACTACACAAACTTATTGTCAAACTCAATCGCTCAATCGTAATCGTAAACGTAATCCACACATTTTCTATTTGAGAGCGCTTTCAAAATGGGGTTAGGATACAAATCCCACCGATAAAAAACAACAAAAAAACGATGAAAAAAGAATTTTTCTGCAACACTCAACACACAGCACACGTTGTTGTAGAGAAAATCTTTCTCTCTGATCAACTTTTCGCTTTTTCTTTTCTTTTTTGACAACTTTGCATGGTAACCTCGTTCGTTACGATAAATTTAAACACACATTTGACTCTTTCATTTTTTTACTAGTTCATTAGTTTGTCCGAATTTGTAATTTTTTTGGAACAAATGAATTTATTATTTTGGTGCAATTCAAAAGGAAAAAAACAAAAGCCTACTACTGGTTGTTGTTGACACTTTCATAACATACCTGCATTTATCTCAAAAAAAAACACAACACACAAAAAAAATAACTTTAAAAGACGACGGAAAGAAAATGAACAAAATACGATTTTTGAAAAACACTGAAAGTTTTCGAGAGCAGCAAAATAACACTCCGTCCGTCCGCCGAAACGTGTGGCAGCGTGTAACGATAGCAAAACCGAGCTACTAGTATTCTTACGAAACACAATTTTGCTCACTCAAATCAATTGCGATTGCGATGCGATGGTGATGGCGATTGTGAGAATACAAGTGCGAAACCGAGTGCGAGCGAATGGGAACTTTTTTTTTCAGAATTTCGTTCCCCGTATACGAGAGTGTTTAACCCTTCACGGCGATTTGTCGTCACTTGGCCGCGATACGATTAATTCACGAGATACACACATGCGAATTGTGATGGACGTTTTTCAAAATATATATTTTTACCGACCTATTTCATACACAAATTTGTTAAATTTTCTCTAACTGACCTTGAACTCGCAAGTAGTATATTCGCAAGTCTTTCTCTACGGTACAGATGTGAAAAGCAGAGATCAACTGTTGTGGGGCGCACAACACACAACTCTTTCTCACTTGATGAGGAGCAAGATGGACAAAAAAAAACTCAGAATTGCTTTAGGTGTGTTCGTTTCTCGTTTGATACCGCTCCGGTTGGAGGCGCACACACCCATGGGGATGATGTGCTTTTACTCGTGTGTGTGTGATGTATGGGCTGTGAGTTCTCTCAAACAAACTGGTGGCGTGATTTTGTGACGTTTTCTTTCTCGCTTTTTTCTCTCTCTTGCGCGCTTATGCGTTTGGTATGAGGGGCGGTATTGCCATATGGAAATCAATAGGAGATGTGGTAGGTTTGTTGAGGGGAGTTGAATCATGCGCGGATGCAATTCGTTGTTGTTTTTAATGTGACAGTTGCTGCAATAGGGAAGGGAGCTCGTGAATTGCGTGGTTTGCCGCCGTCCAAACAAACGAATCAAAAATTGAAACCCCTTGAAATGAATTTCAGTCAAAAACGTATATAACAAGGGATTGACGAATTTGGTCGTCGAATTTGATATCAAGGTATATATGCAGTCAAAGGTTGTACTGTACAGTCAAAATCGCTTACAACGACCAAGTTCTTAGGTATTACCTGAGCTCCATTCAATCCCACTGAATAACAAATTATAATAATATAACAACAATTTGTAAAAAAAATACACCAAATCATCGTTTTGGTTTATTCCGATTTGCATATTTCGATTTTCGTCATTTCGATTTGGAAGTTTTGAAGTTGCGTCTAAAAGTTATCCTGCTTTCGAAGCTGCAGCATTTTTTTTTTCAGTTTACGTTGTTCACAAAATTACAAAAAATGGGAGTTGTTGAGTTATAATACATAGAAATCATTAATTCGGTTTTCGTCATGTTTTTCTGTTCCCAATTATCGACGCAAAGCGATGATATGGTGTAAGAGGATGT
The DNA here is from genome assembly GCA_905187475.1 of Syritta pipiens. Classification (NCBI taxonomy): domain Eukaryota; kingdom Metazoa; phylum Arthropoda; class Insecta; order Diptera; family Syrphidae; genus Syritta; species Syritta pipiens. The sequence goes on from LR994571.1 coordinate 72,933,801, forward strand.
GGAATTTCGCGGATACTCAAAATGGGTGCCAATGTACATTTATTGGATGATTTAAATCATGTGCTCGTTAACGAAACAGTGACAGTTTGTTTGAACCGACGAAGAAACATTTTCTTGACATGACCACTGCTAGCTAGCGCTGCCTAAAAAACAATTCAAACTTGATGAGAAAAGAGAAGAGCTTACTGTCAATCGAACTGGAAAGGTTTCGGACTTCGAATGTATTTATCTGATCAAGGGAGCAGTGACCTGGACTGTTTGTTTTGATGGCCATCGTTTCGCTTGTTCTCAGGTTATTGACTTCTATTGCACCTGCAGTAGATTTGAAGATTAGATTTATCGTGCACTCATGATGAGAAAAGCTCATAAGGAAATTGAAATGTGATCATAAGGTGAACTTGACTCATTGTCAGACGACCACTTAAGATGAAAATAATGTCTTTTGTACACTCCCTATAAAAGTCAGCAGCAGAAGATTTTCAGTGCATAAATACCCTATTATGAATCAGAAAATTAAAATTGCTTGAATTTAAATTAAACCACCTAAAGTGGAATTAGTTGTTCTGCATTTCGGACAAAATTAGGTATGGTGGATTGTGTGTTGGAAAGTAAATACCCTCCCTCCATAATGTGAAGTGAAATGAGAATATGATCTAATTCCAGCTTTAAGGGGAGTTGCAAGACATGAATAATCTTGAACCTAACTTGTCAACACAAGAAGTTAGAGACTGGATCATTGTAGAAGGCATTAATAAACCTAAACAAATTTAGGGCACTGAGAATGAAAGTGACGAAGTCATTCCAGCTACACCTGCTAGCTCGCTGGCAATCCAGTGCATAAATACGCTTCTTAAGTATGCCGATCAAAATTGATTGAACGCAGAAAATAATTTTAGTTTGCTAACGTTGAGGTCAGAAGCACGAGAAAGACCAAGTCAAGCTAACAAAATATCCAAAATAACAAATTGCCAGTCCTAAAGAATATTTTAGATCATTAATGAAATATTTTAAAATTGAGAATACCAATATCGATGCCGGTACAGTCGTCTTCCGAAAATGTGAATTTCTCCAAAATGTGAATCTCTAAAACTGTACATTATCACCCTATAATGTAAGCTTCCGACAAGTTATTTCTAGAATGCTCTCTCAATCTCTATAATCTGAACTACCGAAGAACTACGAAGATGAAGATTTAGTTCCGCTTATCCAATGGAAGGGAAGACTGCCCGAAACTCAGATTTAAAAACAGTTTGAAGAAATAAATAATCTAGTTAAAGTTATAGATAGATAACACAACATTTCAATACAAAAAGTTAAAGATAGGGTCATCGTAGAAAGGACTGAACCTGAATCGACTGGCAGCATTTTGGAGAATAAGAGCAACGAAGTCACTTATGCTGCTCGTTAATTAACGAGCTCCTAAGAAATTTCATCCATAAATACGCTTTTTGAATATGCAGATCACAATAATTTGTAAGCAAAAACGATGTCTAGCTACTAAAGTTAGGGGCAAGATCAAGTCAAGCTATTCCAGTGCAGTCCAGCCTGAAGTAACAAATAGTTTTAGCAAGAATTGGTTGAAATGTTTTTCTTTTAGCTTTTCAAATGAATTGGTTGTATTAAGTAATTATTTTTTGGTCTGAACTTAATAAATGTCGAAACTGTGTTTTAAAAATTATTTTTGGTTGTGGAAAACGCATACGAAAGTTCTTTCAATCTCTAGAGTGATTCTCTAAAATTCAAAACGTCCTCTTTTGATCAGTTCACATTATCGAGGCAATATTTTATTTTTTTATTTTTTGGAATGAATAAAATTATTTTATTTTCGTTTTCTTCTGAAGTGTTTCTTTACTTAATTATAATGTACTTGTTGTACCCGCCGCGCCTTGCTACACATAAAATAAATCAAATTTTAAAAAATTCACAGGGGGCGCCCTTTTTACAACTTTGAAGCTTCATATCTTTCCAACGGTACTTTTCACTGATAAAAAACGAAAGAAAGCTCAATCTCATTCAAAGACCTTTTGGTCTCGACACGACACGATCAGACGAACTTTGAAAGTCAGCCCCCACTTCACCTCAATAGGAGCCATCCCCAAAAAGGGTTACCAAAATCTTTTTCACAGAATTCTGAACAAATTTTCCCAAGACATCGATGCTCTATATCATTTAGAAGTCTATAAAGGACAAACAAGCAAACATTAATTTTTATATATAGAGATTATCAGGAACTCAAAAGTAAGCTGATAACAAACGTAAGAGCCTATCTGCGAGGACTATTGGTTTCTTCTGAATCAAGAAGAATCAGTACTATCAATTTAATCTAAAGTAATCAATCTATCAGTATTTGAATAAAAATGAAAAATTTAGTAATCCCACTAAAATCCGAAAACTCCTTCTTTTATTAGTTCCGATTAGGAGTCCTGTGTTTCACTCAAAATCATAAAAGTGAATTGGTCTTTCGAGCATTAAATTTACTTTTATCATGTAAGACAACAATGGTCTGCAAATTTCAAAAACAGTAGTTTTTATGTGAATTGAATCTACATTAGTTTTGTGAATTGAATTTGCTTGCCTTTGTACCAAATCGTTTTACATGAAAAAAGGGATTGGAGTTGTAATGCAGGATTGGAGTTGTAAATGTATATTTCATCCAAGAAACCTGTTATTCCTAGAATTTTATAAATAAAATATATAAATTTATTTAAATTTTATAAAGAAAATAAATAAATAATAAATGACAGAAGTACTCCAGGAGGATGCATATTATATATACATATTACATACATATACATCTTCTTTCCATCTCTCCCTCGGTACCTTCGGCCCGTGCTGTGTCCTAAACAGGATACTTAAGGGTAGCCCCAACCCCTTTAGCACGCATCATAATATAATAAAAAATATATACATATTATAATTAAAATAAAGAAATACTGTTATTTATTTTTCCTATTTGAGTCGATAATTTTAATTTGGAAATAGTATTCCACATTACCCTCCAATTTTATAAAACCCGATTTCCGAGGTGGTATCAGTAAAAAATAAATAAAAATCTTAAAAATAACCCTAACCGTCTGAGTTTGTTGCTAACGTTAGCCAATATATCAATATTCAAAATGTAATTAAAATGTTCCATTTAATACATAGTATATGGTTGGAACATGTAAAAATTATTACATAAATGTATTCCACAATACCCGAAGTTACTCTACTAATAATAATATGGAGCACAAGCTGCAAGGGCTATCGTGTTCTCAAGTTATTTTGACTGCCTTAAATCAAAGTTCGTAGTGTAGCTGATTTTGACATTTTAAACATGAGTTCGAGGGGGATTTGAAAAAATTCAAATTATTTTTTTTCGAGTAGAATTCAAATTCGTTTTGAAACCACTTTCATTCGAAACGCAGAACAGAGACGTATATCTCATACATTTAATGTTGCTTCGGATTTGAGCCACTCCTTTCATAAAATTTCAGTCCATACGAATCGAATGACCTAGAGCCAAGAGCAGATTATAGCGATATTTCGTTTATAGCATTGACCTTAAAATACGGAACATAGCTGAAAATGGAAGGAGATATAATTTTAATTCATTCACAATTCAAAAATCTACAAAGATGGCGACATCAATGATGCAATCTGTTCATAACTCACAGCCAAACTATTGACCCAGTTTGATTTAAACCTTGCATGCACAACGTTAATTTCAAATATCTATGCAATCGGGACAACGCTAAGATGAATAATGAACGTTCTCACACGGTGCTCTAATTATAAGAGACAATGGGGTCGTTATTTTAATTGAAAGCTGCCGATCTAGTCTAGTAAACGACGAGTGTTAACGATCTACACCAAAGCCTCGTCGATTGCATCTTTGTTCCGATTTGCATCGTTTAAAATCATCGTGGTTTCCAAGGTGCGTTGTGTTTTTTTTTTTTGTTTTAGATTGAGTCGTTCATAAAATTACAATACATAAGATATACGAAATTAAAATACAATCGTTAAGTGCGACTTGCGTCGTTTATTTCTGATGCCATTTAACGCCGCAACTGGTGTACATGCAAAAATGTTTCTGCAAAATCGGGTCAATACAATTAAAAAAATATATTTATTTTAAAGAAAAAATAAATACAGTATTTTAAAGGAAAAAGTAAATGCTTTGCAGGTTAGATAAAAATAATTAAAATGGAGGATGAACCACTGAACAAAAAAGGAAGAAAAAAAACTATGAGAGGAAATATAGACAAAGGACTAATGAATAATCACAACTATTATCATTTTTACTTAAAGTTTAAAATTTAATCAACATTTATCTTGATATACATATAATAATAAATTAAATTTTAATATCTAATTTTCATCTAACTTCTATTTTCTACAATGAAGAAAATAAATCAAATGATAAAACGACGCCTAGTCTGTGTACTTTTATCCGAAATTGCTCGTTAATTAATAAACTTTAATTTATTAGTTCTTCTGCTTTATTTTATATAATTCTTTTTTTTTTTTGTTTTCTCTCATATTTCTGTCTACTCAAATAAATCGTGACCTCCATTTATGTCCGGCAAATGGAAACTGCATTTACTTTAAAAGTGGAACAAAATAAAAAGAGAAAAGTAAAAAATAAAAAAAAAAATAAAAAAAAATCGATGATCTAGAATTCGGTATTGCTGTCACTAATTTATATATATCTATATATATGTATTAAATAGAAGCTAAATAATAATTGTATTACTTATTATACATTCTTTCAATAGTTAAAAATTAAGCAGCACGCTCCTTAAACTAATCAGGAAGATGCTTCTTCATCCAGCCTTGTGGTTCCGTAAAATTGAAGCCCAAATCGACTCCATTGGTGGAACTAGTGGAATATGTTGATGGTCTCCTTAGATAGTATTGAGTGGAAACGGATGAGAATGCATTGTTATCGTAGACCTTATTACTGAAGTTCGGAAGATATTGTGGCTGATAGTAGCCATATGAATATTTCGACATCTGCTGATGATGATGATGATGATAATTCGCATGAGAGGAATCGGTAGAGTTGTCATATAAATTTTCACTGTAATTTGTTGCTTCAGCTTTATTGTTATAGCTGTTGTATAGCGAATTAAGTGATCCGTTGTTATCTTCAGTCGACGATGTGCTTGGCAATGAGTTATAGTAATTCGAGTTTAAGTTTAGCGAGTGATGATGAAAACTGTGTTCCTCTGGCTCTTTACACGGTTGCTGAGGGTATGATGAACTGTATTGGTCAACTGCAAAAAAGGACGAATAAAAATATTGTATTAAGTTGTACTTAAATTTATAGCAATCATAGCAAACTTATTGTCTTATGTCTTAGTAAAAAACTAGACCCACCCATAAAATATAAAAAAGGCATAGCATAGCAAACTTGTCTTGTCATAATGAAGAACTAGACCCACCCATAAAATATAAAAAAAAGACTTATTGCTTAGCTTCTTCAATCTCGTGTTTGAGCAAATAGTGCGAAAGGCCAATGTCAACAAGGAAGGCACTACCTTCCACAAGGCAGTCTACAATGGCTCTGTTACACCGAGCGCATGGACACAAACGCTCTTAGCCTTTTGATTTGACAAGATAAGGGAGGTCGAACAAACCGAGGTCTGCTTAGAAACTTTTTAGAGAACTGGCGCAAAACCTGATCGATTCATGCTTTTAGAGTTTTTAAACGTGGTGAATCATCTTCTCTAAGACTGTCAAACTTTGTTTAAATTCTAACAAAATTCCGTATAAAAATTGCTGAAATCTTCTTGAGATGCAAAGAAACTCAACTTACCATTCATGATGTCGGTAACTGGCTGCTGGGGCTGATGAGCTGAATGAGCCTGCTGAGGCTGATGGGCTGAATGAGCCTGCTGAGGCTGATGGGCAGAATGAGCATGCTGAGGCTGATGGGCTGAATGAGCCTGCTGGGGCTGATGAGCTGGGTGAGCCTGCTGCGACTGGTGACCTGGGTGAGTCTGCTGAGGCTGATGCGTTTGATGAGCTGAATGAGCCTGTTGAGGCTGATGTGCTTGATGAGCCTGCTGCGGCTGATGCGATTGGTGACCTTGATGAGCCTGCTGGGGCTGATGGGCTTGGTGAGCCTGCTGAGGCTGATGAGCTTGGTGAGCCTGCTGCGGAGCCTTTTCGTTTTTCTCAAAAACATTCATGTCGGAAATGGCCGTCGATGGATACGGAGCAGGAATATTACTTATCTTAAGTGATGGTTTAAATACTTCAGGAGATTTATTCTCCCATCGATTGGTGGGGGGCATTGCTTGAAGGTGATGTTGGTGATTTTCTAAATTATGTGGAGGATAAGCTTCGTAATTGGAATTATTTGGAATATTTCCATAAAAATTATTATGGTGTTTCTCAACGTAATTATTTCGGGGTGGTGGTGGAGGTTCATATTGTTTTTGTTGCTGCTCAAATTCTTGTGGAGCTTTTAATGGTAGTACAGATGTAACTGTATCTTGTTTATCTTTGCGAAGTTCAGTAGAAGGTAACTCGGTTCGGTTTTGAGGAAAAATTTGTGGTACAACTGTATCCTTTTTGTTTTGATTCGGAATTGGTGCAGGAATTGAAATTGGAGTCGGCTTTGAATTCGAATTTGAATTTGTTTCAGTTCGACTTTTGTTTGTATTCGAACCGGTAAGATCGAATGTAGGTTCCACATTGTCGTTAATACTATCACTTATCACAATAACGTCGTCCTTGTCTGAGTCATCCGTCGACGGACGCTCAACTCGGTTGCGGCCAGGATCTTGAAGAAAAAATTTAGAAGAGAGAAAACGAAATCGCATTAGTGGTTGGAAATACGAGTATATGACCAACTATGTTAAATTGAATTATGAGAACTTTGGGGGTCTAATTAAGTGCAATACTTGAACACAAGATCTGAAATTCGACTTGAAAACCAGACCGGTCTGTGTACCATAAACTACTCCGTTTTCCATCCTTCTCTAAACTTAACTAAAGAATATATTTCCAATCCCTACTGCATTTAAGTCGTTTCATTACTCTTTGTAACAAAAAATAGTTTGTGTTCTTTTTTGGTAGTTTCTGCTTTCATTCGTTGCAACTATCAGTTTTATAGTAACGCCATTGCGAAATGTAAAGTGCAAGCAGAACAAAGCTATCTTTGTTAATCGGTAATAAGTTTGACTGGTCTTGGTTGACACAAACCCAATCTTGCGTGAACCCCAATGCTGCATTAATGACAGCGTTAAACAATATTTAACTTTGAATAACTTAGCGCCGTTTTGCTAGCAAACAATGAAAACACTTGTTGTATTGGAGTTGTAATTTCAATTCAGTATGCCTGGATCATTGCCTCCAAAATGCCTGGACTGCATTCTGAGACATAATGCACATGCACTTTTCAAAGTTTATGGGATAGCCAATGTTCTTATCATTTGGACACATTATAAAATGTAACATTTTGGATAATGCTGTGAAGCTTTTTTAATTTACAAAATTGCATAAATGCGCGAAAGCGCGATCTTTGAGATCGAATTCTTAAGCAAAGGCCCATATTTAATAGGAACTTTAAACATTACAACGTGTCTCCACACGAAACAACTATGGCCATCACTGGATGTCAAACGGACAACCCGCCTTCTGCGGCTGAGCAGACCAGCGATTAGAGCCATGATAGGTGTTATCACAGGGCACTGCACTGCACTATCGGCAGACATGCCAGCACACTAGACGTCTCTGCTAATGATTTTTGTAGAAGTTGCAGAGATGAAGAGAAGGAAGAATCCATTTCCCACCTTTTTTGTTCGTGCGATGCCTTAGCGCTTCGTAGAATAACACATCTCGGCGAGTACTTTTTTGATAGTCTATTCGATCTGACATCCGTCAGCATCGGACGACTCCACAGCTGCGTACGAAGCTCCAATTGGGTAGCTCTACGGGTAATGCGGAGTCTTGTCCGCAATGTGGCATCACAATGGTCCTAATCTGTGGGTGCGGCTATGGGTTATTTGCTGCAGCCAGCCACTTCGTAACCTAACCCAATAGGAACTTTTGGCGTTTTTAAAATCAGCTGACATAAGCCAATTAAAAACAAAGCATAAATACTTACAAAAAAAATTGTTAAAATTTTGTTACACAGTGTCATTCAAAGGCAACAATTTATGAAATTAAAGCGCAAATGGCTTTTGTTGTTGTCCGGAAGAAAGGAAAACAATCTCCGTTAGTAAATAGAAGCTGTGGCTCCCATTACATTAGTCAGATTGGAGGAACTAAGGAATATCGTACATCAAACACTACACACTAAGCCAAAAGTAACAGGCTATACAAGGAAATCTAATTGGTGAATTAGTGATTTTCAGAGGATAGAAATTTTGGCCGAACACGTCATATGCAGCATTGTATAGAAACCGAATTTCATAACATCCCGGAAAATAGCCAGCACCCGATTCTGCATGGAATGATGTGCTAATGTTCGGCCTTAGAAAACCTTATCATAAATCGCAATTAGTATTCAAATTTACGGGAACATTGATCACTGCTTATTTAATTTGTCAAAGAATTAATAGAGTTTGTCTTATTCTGGTAACAAGTTTCCAAATAAACTAAACTAAATAACTACTAGAAACAGACTCTCAGACTTCGCCGCTACTCACCGTTCTTAAAAAGCATGGAGTTCATCATGTTGAATGGTTTCTTCGTAGTCACATCTGGGCAGTTTAATTTCTTTGTCTTCATCTTCTCTCTGTCCTGTGCCGCCTCAGCTGATGTCTTGATCGCGATAATCTTACCACTCTCCAATTGCATGTAAACACCTTTTGGTGATTTAAGAACCATGACCTTTTCGCCGGCTTTAACAACGATGTTTGATGTTTCAGTTGAATTCGTCGGTATAGCAACATCTACAAGTACCAAAATCAGTCATAGACACACATCTACGATTTAATTGATCGTACCTATTGGCAGCATCATTTCTTGAGATGACATTCCTTGCCGTTGCCATACTTCCGCTGGAATCCAACGTGTAAACTTCATTGTTGGCTTCTGGTGGAACATTTCCTTCGGATTTTTTCGAATAATCTGCAAAAGGAATAATTAGCAACTCAATCGAAGCGAAAGGTTTAATCAACCAAATCACCTGTGGACTGATCTTGTGATTGATCATACAATCCCGATTTGCTGGAATAATATTCACGATATTGTTTGGCATAAAGGTGGGTTTAGTTGAAGCCTTCTTTTCAATTTCATAACCTCGTTTAGCCAGTTTCTTTTCCGTTTGTGATAGTTTCTTGTCTTTTCGATCGATCAGGAGACTCTCGTGGTAAAATGGCTCCTTGGATAGGAAACTTTTGTAGTTTGTAACTATTTTACGCATCACTACATCTGAGTAGTTCTCTACTGGTTCTTTGAATTCAACGTCTTGATTTTCCTCGACCTTATCGTAGCATAGATTTGTTAGTTCTCTTATAGATAAATGCGCGTCTGGATTGCATTCATCTACAACTCTGTCAGACATGCCTTGCTTCTTAACCTGACGATCGTAGATGTTCTTCTCCAAGCAATTGTCCATTACTATTCTGTAGACGAAACATGATTTTCTTTGGCCGTATCTGAAAGGAAAAACAGTAAATTTAAATAAGATATAAAATTATTATATCGTTGTCTTTGATCACTGAACCGATGAGATATAAAGCATGGACGAGTGGTAATAAGGGGAACGTACATATAGCTTTTTGAGGAGGGTGCACGTCAAGCAACAATTAGTCAATAGCTACGAACAATGAAAGAAATTGTTGACTAAGTCCACACATATGGATTATTTTTGGTTGAAGGTGAATTATGATTAAAGTCGCGTTAGCTCTGTTCATCTATTTCTCTGCTGATTTATATTCTCACAAAGGCTTTTTGTCTGAACTTAAATGAGAGATGTGTGTGGGAGACAAATGTAATCCGAATTGAAAACGATTGTACTCTAAGCAGTCAGGGGCAAAGCCGGCAAATAGGATAGCGGGGTTCACACCTGACTACAATTCGTTCAATTTGCTTGACAATCTTGCTTGACGACTGCAAATCGTCAATGTGAACGTTTGAAACTACAAATCGGCCGACGTGTAGTCAGAAAGTTCAATATTTTCAACTTTTTGCCTCGATTAAACGATTTGTGGTTGAGTGTGAACACTTGCCCTCCAACTTCGGAGTTTTTTTCATTTTTCTTTGTGATCTCGATGGCTGATCTCAGCAAAGCGGAAAAAATGTCGTTGAGCATAGAAAAATAATTTTGGCTAGAGTTTTTTTGAACTGAAATTGTCAAGCATGTAGTCAAATGTGGAGGCTAAGGCAAATTTGGTTGTCAAGTCAGGCGTGAACCATGTTAATCAGACTGCCTCCAAAGGTCTTCACCTAGCATTGATGTCAATGACCAATTTACAGTGTCTCTGTACGTACACTCAAAAAAATTAAATGTTTCTTTATACAGTAAATGCTCGATAATTCGAACTTCTATAATTCCAAAGCGTCTGTAAATAAAAGCATTCTCACAGTTCCCTTGAAAAACCTCTGTAAATCGAGGAAAACCTATGCAATTTGGTCACCTTATTAATTCAAATTATTTACAACATGAAAATCACTATTATTTAAAAATGATGGCTTGTTGCCTCTATAATTCGAAGTCAAGTTTACTTCTTTTTCTTTAACAACTTTTAGTTGAAATTGTATTGGGCGGCGTAACAGCCCGTTGAGAGCCAGAGCCTAGCTTTTTTGCGCCTCCACTTTGTTGTGCGCGTTATAATTTTGTCACATGTGGAGGGGACCTACTGTTTAATGCCGGTTCCGAACGGCGAATTGCGAATTGCGAATTGCGAAAGCTTTTCATGACAGAAGTACTCCAGGAAGGTTGTCAGTCATTCGCTGGAGGTGGGGCCGTGAAAAATGTTTGTGGTGTTTTTTTTTTTTCCCCGAGCTGGATTCGAACCCGGGTACTCTCGCTCAACAGTCCGACGCACTAACCGATCGAGCCAACGGCGCCCAGTTGAAATGCGTAAGCAAATTTTTTTTTCTGAAACCTCCGTAATTCGAAAACCTCTGTAATTCGAAGTTTTTTCCTGGTCACATGAAATTTGAATTATTGAGAGTTACTGTATTGGGAAAATAGCATGTTTTGTTAACTCTTTTCTTTTTTTTAATTTTTGAATGTATAAAGTGATAATGTATGGGCCGAGCACAGATTGATTAACTCCATAAAACAAAAATTTGAGAAAAACGATGAAATAATTTTCATTCGCCTCAGAAATATACTACGTGTCCATCCAAATAGGTGTCGTTTAATGGTGGTCATCTTTATAACTAGAAAAAGATAATGTGAACATAAGAAGTTATGACTAAACCAAATACTTTGAAACTTAAATCCATTTTTTTTTTCCAAAAAGTGGAGTTAATCAGTCTGTGCACTGAACGGCTCATAAATGCAATTGAGACTACATTTTTGTCTAATGACTTTTTTGAGACGATAAAAGCAAAATTATGTTCTACTTATGTGTGTACGCTCAATTTTGTTAGGTACTGTATGTCTCGGGGAATGTGATTTCACTTAATCACCAAAAGACAAAATGTTTTAAAACTGTGCACGACATTTCTTGTGACAGACATGAAACCAATTACTGAATTTTTGTGCCCATCCATCGGAACGTCATTTAAGACGTAAAGAAATGGAACAATGACTTTTTTTTTGTCAAAATGTATCATTGCTTTGGGACTGGACTTCAGTCAGTATCCGATGTCAGTTAATAACCAGTTTCATCTTAGGTTTTAATTTCGCATCAGCGCTTTTATGCAGTCAACTAAGTTTTACTAGTCACCAAATGGAAACAAACAAAATAAACATGCTTCTCTTGCCAAAGTCTCGCAGTGGATTTTAAGAATGGCCCCAGGCTGTTCGAAGTTGCGAGAATAATCTTGTCACCGACTTTCAGGGAATAGTGAATGTTTGTAAGCAGCATTTCTAACAGCTGCTTAAAGGTGCCTCTAACCTACGGGCATACTCGCCAAACGTGCTCACTCTTGCGTAGGTACAGCTGAGGTCAAAATAATAGCAGTCCATAGCAGTAATAGTGTGAGAAAATATTTTTTTCTTGGAGATTTTGGGAATGTTCTTCTACTTTAGAACAATAAATGAAAGGAGTAAACGATTTTTCAATTACTCCCATCATTAGCATGATATTACTCAAGTTGCAAGAAGGTATCCTTTAGCAGCACTGCTATTATTTTGACCACAATTGTACGTACATATTTCTGGTGTTGGGAAAGGTTGGCGAGCCGCTCGACATTGGCGAAAAGGTTCGATTTTTTTATCTTTTGGCCTCGATGTTCGCGTCTAGTGACAAGTTCGCGAGCAAATTCTCATTCTTGCTATCAACGTTGCCCTGATACAAAAAAAAAAGAAAAAAGGCTGGAAGGTTGTATTCGTTGTGGGATAGCACAAACGAGCATGTTCGGAAAGTATGCTGAAGAACAACAAAGCCGCAGTCTCGGTTGGAATACCATAAGAGGGGTACAAAGCTGGAGGAGATGTTCTGTCAGGAAGCATGAGCCAGATTATTTCTAGAGCTTCGGAGGGCGAATGCATGCCTGATGACCGAAATACCAGCTCTGTTGGCGCTATCCACAAAGAGGATCCTGTCCAGTGTACTGTGTGAACATCTTAAACGCAAGTTTTGCACTGCTCTTTCGCTGTTCGGAATCGGCATTAAACAGTAGATCCCTTCCACATGCGTAAAAATATAGCTGGCACAACACAGTGGAGGCGCGAAGAAGCTGGGCTCTGGCCCTGTATGGTATGTTACGCCGACTATTTATTTTTTATTTTTATTTTTTTTGCACCGCTCTAATCGGTACGTACCAGTGCGGCTTCGGGCCTGGCAAATCGACCATAGACTCCATCGTCATACTAAGACGAATCTTCACCAATTTTCACTAAGAGACCAGCAAGTTCCAAATTGATACGCCTCTCTTTTCAACGATTTTAAAGACCCATATGACAGCATTCTTCGTAGAAAACTGTTCGAGATCTCGACACAACTGATCTGGTTGTGTGGAACCACGCTCAGAAATACTCGATGCACTGTGGAGCTCGATTCAAGAACGTCTGAGCCATTTGAAACATGCACCGGATCTCGGCAAGGACATGCCCTATCATGTGATTTCTTCAATTTCGTGCTGGAGTAAACAGCGCGACAGACCAACGTCAACACGGAAGGCTTTACCTCCCACAAGTCGGTCCAGCTGCTAGAGTTCACAGATGATATTGATATCATCATCATCATCGGGGCCATTATGGAAGCCTTTACAGGGATTGCAGATGAGGCTAAACGAGCTAGCCTTGAACAAAAAGAGAACACTGAGCATATGCTGTCGGCAAAGAAGCGATCAGTCACCTACCGCCTAGGACAAAGCGTGACTATCGACAGCTATAAATTCGAGGTATTTAGCCTATGTGTTCGTATATAACATTTGCAGTAAGGTCAACAGTCCGACCACCGGCATTTACCGGTCGAGCCAACGGATCTTTAACTTCGTTTAGTAATTGAAGTTAAAAGAAATATTTTTTCTGTTGCTGGAGCTAGGTACGGTCATAAAAGGGTTAACGAGTTTGTATACCTCGGACCGGAAGTAAACTTCACGAGCGACATCTTAGTGGACATTCATCGTAAAATCACACTCGACAACTTCGGTTTATCTAAACCTTTAGAGTCAAAGCTCCTGACCATAAAGAATTGAACCACAAAAAAAAAAAAAATTCATTAAAATTGAAACAAACGCAGAGCTGATCCTGGGCTCCTTCCAGAAAAGGCGAACAGAGGAAAAGACATAACCGTAAACTTTATTCGGCAGGCTAATGTCCGTCGACTACAATCGCTCGGTGACCTTGAACGAATCCGAACCTCCTGTTTCGAGGAGAAGAGCCTCCTATACAAACCGCATTCTGTTCGGTTTGTTAACATTTTTTTATTTTATAAAACGACTAAATAAAAACTAAAAATCCAATAGGAATAGACTTTGGCGGAAATAAAATATCCGAGATTTGAAATATCAAACAAACTCACCGGTATATCCGATGCACCGCTTGAGTATCATGACAGGGATTCCAGCTGGCATCGAAAACCACAACACGATTGGCTCCAGTAAGATTGATTCCAAGTGATCCAGCTCTGGTTGAAATCAAAAACAATTTCACGTCTGTGTTGTTGTTGAATTCATTAACAAGTTTTTCCCTTTCCATTGAACTTGTCGATCCATCAAGACCTAGACACACAAAAAAAAATTCTTAGCAAAAGCGTTAAAGACCATCATTTCTAATTACTTACGAAAATATGAAACATTTTTCTTCCAATTGCACTGCGACTCCGGAATAGTTAGATTCTGTAGAAACAACTCGACAAGATCAAGCGTTAGCAAGCTCTGGCTGAAGAGCAACACTCTGTCGCCCAACTTTATGCTCTCCTCTAGAATGCATAGAAATACTTCCATCTTCGGTGAGTTCCTCACAAGTCCCGGCTCGTAGTTCTTGATCAGACTCAACGCCCAGTCATAGGAAATAGTCTCGTTTCCAGTCTTCACCTCCGGTTTCACCACTTTCGGTATTGCACTGCCTGCTGGTGGATCCGTTTCCACCTTAGGCTTAACACTGCTCGCATTCGGTATGCTTGCGACATCCAGCTCTGTGCTGATGTCTGATTTAAGAAACTGAACTTCTTTGGTATCCAAGTCCACGATTTGAGATGAGCATTTGAGCTTCTCCTCGTTGCTCACGTCCGTCGGCGGCTTGGCCATGAGTCCAACATAATCTGGCTGAAGTGGTTGTGCATTGACAGAGCCTACGCCGTCCTGCCAAAAATTGTTTGCACCCTCCTTGGGCTGCTGTAGCATTGGATTCGGATAGAAACACTTTTGATCGCTCGGATTTGGGTAGAAGGGCGGCTGATTGATGAGGCTGTTGTCGAGTGCGGGCATGAACTCCTTGGGCATAACTTCATCACTCAGCAAAGAGTTGGCATCGGCTTTCGGCTTATTTAGCTTTGCAGGATCTGTTGGAGGGCATTTGGTTGCTGCTTCCGGGGGGACAGGTTCTTCGATATCCAAATCGTAGTCAGCTTCTTTCCGTTTTAGGAACCGGTAGAGCACGTCTGGGTGGTTCCATATTTTGCAGCAAACCGCAAACGCCTTCAGTGGATTTGGAACCTTCTTCTTGCGCACGACTTCGTTCATGAACGCCTCGTACAATTCTCGCTGGTACTTTGTCATCTTCGTCAAGATAACGTACTCAAGTTTCTGCGGCAGTGAAGTTTGAAGCACAGAGTCAGACCTTCTTTGCACAAATCCCACCAGCAGCGAGTGCAGGACGTGCGCACGATACCGCATCAGCTTTATGTCCTCTGGCGTTGAGTCAATGCACTGGCCATTTTGGATGGGGCGCTCAAACATGTTGCAGAACTCAGTTTTCGAGCCTAAGTAATTCGGCCGCACAAAGTCCACCATGCACCAGTATTCCAAGAGATTATTCTGCAGAGGATAGCCCGTAAGCACGATTCGTCGCCGGGACCGTATCTGCTTAAGGGCAACCGATATGCCCGCGTGAGCATTCTTGATGCGGTGACCTTCGTCGCAAATGACGAGATCTGGACCCGGCTTTACCAGAGCCATGTGAATGCGGTCTAGGAGCCTCTTGTGTTCAGGGTTCTCGTGCTTCTTGCCTTCCCTCTTCTTGATTATCTTCAGTCCGAGCACGCGGAACAGCTCATAACCTATGAGGAGGACGCCACCCTCGTTGGCCCAACGGAGGATGATGTTCGCGCGAGATGTGAGAGTTTTGTGCTGATCATCGAGGGCAAACACGGAGAACTGCCGTGGTCTGACCTCTTCGTGGTTGTGGGACACTTCTGGAATCCACATATTGAACTCCTTCATCCAGTTTTGGATCGTATTTATTGGCATCACGCAGAGAATCGTCTTCGAATCGGTATGCCTTAAAAAGATGTCGCAAAAACACACGACCTGAAGGGTTTTCCCCAACCCCATCGAGTGCGCCAGAATACACCCGAACCCGGAGGAGTTATTGAACCTCTTCGTCGACTCAATTATGTTGTCGAACAAGAATCTCACCCCTCCAATTTGATGTGGCTTGATAATTTTTGCAATTTGCGGCGCAACAAAAATGTCCGGCTCGCTTTCAACATGACCTACATTCACAAGTACCTTGCCGTGTTCGTTGGGAATGTTGAGGACATCTCTCACATGCAGCCCGCTGTTGTGATGGTCTTCATTTGGGTCATCGTCCTCACACTCATCGCTGTCCGACAAGATGATACAGTCGTCGTCCGACGAACTGTCGATAGTCACAACTTCATCACTCTCTTCTACCGGAACACTTGAACGCTCTTCGGAGAACCACTGATTCCACACTTTTTTATCTACCTTCTTATCCTCAACCTTCAGTATCTTCACCTCCTTCAGCTCCACATTATTCACCAACTTTCTCGGTGCCAGGGGATCTTGCGCTTCGCATGTATTAATAAAACACTTCTGATTCGGCAGTTCCGTGTCAAATGGGAGATCTTCGAGCATCGACTCCAATGTGGGATGGGAAAATTTGTGTTTGACCGACTTCTTGAGACTCTGCACACGAGCTAATCGCTCCGATTCCTCTCGCTGTGCGGCTATTGTTATTGTGTCGAAATTATTTTCATTTATTACACCTCGGATATTTTTGCGCATGTTATAGTTCTTTTTTTCCTCGATATTACTCTCGACATGATTATCAGACTTTCGTTTGTTAGAAGTTGCATTCGGTTTCTGTGCCACTGGATTGTTGAAATCACCAAATGGATTTGGATTTGGATTTGTATTTGGATTTTCAATATTCACCGGTTCAATTACTGGCCTATTAATTTCAACTGGTGTAACATTTACATTTTGTTCCACACATAAATTCTGTGAAATTTCCTCTGGTGGCGGAATCGGTTTGCTGACCTCAGCAATAGGAGCTTCTTGTGTTTGCGGATTAGTACTATTCACCGAATCAGTATTTTTTTCCAAGTTAAACATTTCACTAGAACCGTCATGGCTCGGCATTTCACAGACACCACCACCAGCCTCAAACACTTCACACGTTTCTACTTTTGATATTTCCATTTCATGCGAACTATTTAGAATTCCTTCCATAGTGCATTTAAACTGAATACTATTTAATATTTTATTTTAATTTCCAATTTTACGTTGCATCATTTAAAAGTTAATTGTTCTGCAATTTTTTGTTTATCCCTTGAAGCTTTCATGAACCACAAAATAAACAGAAAAAAATCTGTCAATTTCATGGAACAGATTTTGTGTGGGGATACACCTGCATCTGTTGGGTGCGTTCCGACTTTGTCTACACGATGAGAGGTTTTCATTTGGCGTTCTATAGTGTTGGTGATGTTTTGAGGCGCACGCATACGTTCACAGTGTTTATGGTTACCTGCAGAAATGTCGAATTTCGGGAAAGTGCCCAATAAGTGTGTTTCGTGATAAAATGTAAAACTAGCGCTCTCTAGTAAAGAAATTACAAGAAAATGCCAAGATAAATTGCAATTTGACCAAACTTTCAAGGTGGTATTACATTTAAGACAATAATTGTATTCTTGCAAGTGCCCTCATTGAATCTTGCTGCTTGTTAACCTAATTGTTTTTATTTTTCGTACGCTGGTTATGTCAGCAGTGAGACTGAGCGCCGTTCTACAAAAACTATCCAAGTTATGAATTTTAAGTTATCATATCTTGAGAAACTAAGTAATTATTTAATACAAACAGAAACTAGAAAATACAGTCGACTCCCTCTAAGTCGAATTTCCCTCTAACTCGAATTTTTTTCGCCATATTTTGGCATTACCCTTCCCAATTTTTCATACAAAAACCATCCTCCAAGTCGAACTCCCTCAAACTTGAACTAATTTTGATGTCCCGTGGAAATTCGACTTAGAGGGATTCGACTGTAATTCAATTTATAAGAGAAAATCTCATTTTTCGCTGACTCAGTTATGCACCAGTTTTGTAAAACGGTGAAAACAGAGTGAAAATAATACTTTATTGAGTCAGAAATTGATGCCCTTTTGGTTTCCTTATTTGCATTATACCAAAGACCACATAATACCAAGATAGTGAACGTCTTTGATTATACACCTTGTTCGACTTTTAAAAAGTCGAGAGCAACAACTTGCTAAAATTTTCGCCCATTGTTACTTTGTTTTCTCCCAAAGAATGGCTAAAACTGATGGTGATAACGGTCCAATGTATTTTAAAGGGTTCCAAAGACTTTCACTTTCTGGGGCTTCGGCTGTTCAGTCCAAGACGCCAAAGGATTACATTTGAAAATACACCTGAGATTTTTTGACTAATGTTTTCGGGTCTTTATCGTGTTGAAATATAACACCGTATATGGCAAATTAGTATTATGTGGCTTCAAAATATCTAAATTTTCATACTGAACCATTATGCGGTCTGTAAGGTATGACTTTCCAAGATCAAAAGCAGTCAGACAAGTCCATAGCATTATAGAGCTACAATCAAGGTGGAGGATCTCACCTTGTCTTTTCCCAGACCATGATCTCCCATCAGTGCAGCACGGGTTAATTTTGAATATGATTTCAAGCTATCTCGAGACATGTGGTCCCCGGGCTAGGAAAAACAAGAAGGTAGGTCACATCTTGTAAAACGAAAAATAAAACACGATGGTTGCTCCGTAATGCTGTGAGGTTATGTGTGCGGTTTCGGAGTTAAGGAATTTATTCTTAATAGAACGTATAAAATTATTCTTAATAGAATATATAAAATATTTAGACGACCTGCAATGGTCAAAAAGGTGAAGGGTTTGCTTTAAATGCAACGATTTGATGGTATAGACTAGTTAAGGCAAAGTCCAGATCATAAATCCAAGGATAATCTGTAGGCCTTCTTGAAAACCGATTTTGTCAAAACAAAAAAAAAGCTCTTTATACGAGAGCGAAAGAGCAATTAGACCCTTGGGCTTAACATTTCAAACGACTGTTGTCAACAGTCGACAATAGTCGAAGGCTTTGTAAGATAAATTTTATTAAAAATTATCAAAAAGAAGACTAGAGGACTTCGGACAAGATATTGAAATATAGTTTTTACCCGTGTGAAAAACTGGTGCAAAATTGAATAAGGAAAAATTAAGTGGTAAACTTTAAAATTAAACTTTTTTAAAAATTTTTATTTATTTTAAGGATAAATTTGCTTCGAATTTTTGCTGTTCATTTTTTTTTTTTTTTTTGCTTTGAGTGACTCAGTTTTGTCATAGTACTTACCTTTTAACCTTTTTAAGGCTTACCTTACCTTTTTACCTTTCTGCAGCAGTAGGATTTTCTCCTTAAACTGTTACAGAGCCAAACTTGTCAGGCTTTTAAGGTTCATCATCGCACAATCAACGCTTTCGTCAGAATATTCTAATTGCAGTTGCATCGACTTCTGATCAATAAATAAAAATAGCAATACTTCCGGCATTTTGTCGATAGCTGTTGTTAAGATTTTTTACGGAATTTGGAGAAATTGTTAAACCTCTTCGTGGACTTAATTATGTTGTCGAACAAGGATCTCACGTCTTCAATTTAATGTTGAATAGAAATAACGCCAAATCAGGCCTGTAAAGTAATGAAGTATTTGTTTTACTCAATACAAGTTCAAGTACAATTCCAAGTACTCCCACTTTTATAAGTACAAGTCCAGTATTTGGACCCTTTTCTGACAGGTCTGCGCCAAGCATTGCGTCTCCGATCAGCAAACCAAATATCTGACTTTAACTTCTTATTTAGTTAGTCGTCCTATAAAATTCTCAGTTTTTCTTCTCCCCCTCAGATATCTTTTAAATAAAAAACAATATCTTCAACTTTGTTTGTAAACTTTATTCGAATCTAAAGATTTACATAGCCTGAGTCTTAAATTCTAAAAATCAATAGTTTGTTTTTATTTCTTTCCTTTTTTGTTTTCTTGACATTGCAAAAATATATCATATGTCGAACTTTAACAATTAAGTGCTAATGTAATGATTTGTGTGCGTTGTTTGTTTATCAAAGTTAAGAGCATTAGTTAAAAGTATTTTATGTACGCTATCGTCTTAACGACAAAAACAGAGGTTTACTTTTTCACAATCTTGAGTAGTTTTCATTTTTCGTTGTAATAAAAAAATATTAGTGCCGTTCATTATTCAGCACTATTTTTTAAAAACATCGAATTTTCATATGAATCACTAATTGAAAATGTACATATATTTTTTTCTGCATTTAGTTATCCATGAGTTCCATATCCCTGATTTCCATAAAGTCGGTCTTTAAACGTTGTTTAACGATTTCTCGCCAGATTGCTTCACGATCGCGGTAATTTGATATCCCCATGCGTACCAAAGAGTGGTCAGTAATTCGGAGTAATGTTCTGCCGGTTATTTCGTTCTGAAAATATATGAGGATTGTGTTTAACTTGTTTTTCTATAATAGATTTAGAGAGTACGAGTAACGAGGAACTGCATCCAAAATATATGGTAGAGGGTATGACGAGATGGGTCTGTTTCATCTCGTCATATCCTCTACCATATTTGATAATACAAGTGAACAAGTGTTCAATATCAAAGGAAGCTTCTACTGCAGTAAATATGCTTTTTAATCTATGAACTGCACTTAAAATTCTCCAGGATATGACTTTATCTCTGCGGTAAACAAAAACAAACCTGCACTGTTGGTCAAAATTGCCAATTGGTCACTTCCAAGGTTGTGCCAACAATATGAGATACTGTCGGATTGAAACTGATTTAATTTTGGCTTGGCTGATCACGCCAAAAACATGGACTCAAGCATCCTGTGTGGCGAGTTGTTAGCAACATTTTTTTAATCCAACTGACGCATTGTTTGTACTCCAACAATGCGTCAGTTGAACAATAAAAAAGGATCTTGAAGGGAGCTATAAGAGACATCAAGTGCAATTTGCAATAAAAAATATCTCTAAGACTAAAAAACATTCGTGTTGGTCGGCTTCCCGCATTGCTGCTGCATTATAACTTTAATTTTCCTTTATATGGTGTTAGATTTTGCCAATGAAGTTTTACATCCATGAAGAGAAGAACTGGCTTACTATCAGACAAAATGTAAGATCGATTTAACAATGGAATAATGTTCCTATTCGAAAGAATGGACTATTTACTTACACTAGAGAAATTATCAATGTACGCTAAATATTCACTACAGTGTCGGCGATACCAATTTTGTACATCGTGAGCTGTCCACAAATACACCGGCTTCGGTCGTACTTTAACACGATGCTTTGTGTGAGCAAGCATTTCATTAATCATTTGTTATAAATAAAAAACGTTAAACTTTTGCTAATATTCTACGAGTTGTTGATTAATAAATAATGAGCAAGAAAAATACCACAATCAGTACAGCGAGAAAAATAACAAATAAGGTGAAACTTCAAAATCTTGTTTTGTCTCGCCCTCGCATTGGTTTTGTTCGTTTTTGATTAGAGAATGTTTTTGTTACGAGTTCTGTTTGTAGGGCAGGCGACATTCATGGGGACAGTAATTTATTTGGAAGTACAGTGAAACTTCTCTATAGTGGACACTCTCGGGACCATCAAAATCGTCCGGTATAAAGGGGGATCCGTTGTAAAGAGGTCGAAATGTATACTAATCTTCATGCGGGGAACCGAAGAGTGGTGTTCGTAAAGAGAAGTTTCACTGTAGTTTGATGTGGAGGAAAGAAGGAGTTTAAAATTAAATACAGGTCAAACTCAATTAGCTTTGTAGCCAATCTTCTGCAAATAAGTCCTTTAGGCATTGCAGTTAAAAATATGTAATATAATTTAAGAAATGGAAGTAATGAGGAAAAAAATTAAATTGAAGAATTGAATTTTGTAATAACAAATTTCACTGAATATATAATCCAACACACAGTACGTATAGCAACCAGAAAATAGCAACAAAATCGAGAAACACGGAACTACAAAAACAATATTCTGCAGCATCTTAGAATTTCCAAAAGGCAAGAGACTTCCTAGGTAATACACACTTATAAAAACAGTGTTATGCAAATTAATTGGGCCAGTCACATTTTTAGCGATATTTTGAATTGTTTTTAAATGTGTTTATAAAAAAACTCATATGTCACGCTTTTGTCTTAAAGTAATTCTTTACCCTGTTGAATATTAAAGACACTGAGGTTTGATAATTTTTTAAATTCTTTGATTTCTTCGCCATGAAAGAATATTTCAAAAACTTATTCTTCTTCTGAATGTTGCAATTCTTTTAACTGACTTTAATAGTGACTCAAAGATTTTCTATTGGATTGCAGTCTAGAGAGCTACAAGGCCATTGTTTAAAAATCACTTCATTTGTATGGCATGGAATCTTGTTTTTTGCCACATTCGGTTAAAAGTCTTCTTCGAATGGTTTACAGGAGTATATATTTCAAAGAGGTTTGCATAAGTTGTGCCATTCTTCACAAGTTTAATGAGATTCACGCAGAGATGTAAATGATTTAAAACTTTGACTTTAAAAATTAATTGACTTCATATATCTGATTTTTTAATTCATAAATTAACTGTGCGAACTACACTTTTCAGCATTGAAATCTCTCATTCGTTACGATGTCTTAAGTGGATTAGTCTTTACGACTTATCTATTGATTGAAATCAACTAAATCTAACAAGTCTATGTCATCACTAATCATGAAATACTTTCCATGAGTTGAGGGATTGGATTACAAAAGATTGCATGATTGAATATTTTGCAACTCTGGCTTCAAGCTCCCAGAACCCTCATGAACAAAAAAAAAAAACAAAAAAAAATTATGACTCTGTATGACTGCTTGGGGGTGCATACCTAGCCTTAAACTGTTTGTAAAAGTTTTCAAAATCATTCGCTTGGCATATAGAATCCCATTCGCAGCCAAAGAAGTGGATACTTATATTTTATTTTTGTTTACAGTTGCGGTCAAAATAATGGCAGTGCTGTTTTCTGAGGAATACCTTTTTGCGCCTTGAGTATAATCTCTTACTTAATGATTGGATTGAATTTTTATTATAAAATAAGAATTATTAACATTTCAAATTAGTTTATGGATGATATGCATATATCCATTTTATCGAGTTGTTTGGTTTTTCGTGTATCACTGCTATTATTTTGACTGAAGTTGTATATATCCAATCTTTAATTGTTAAAAATATAAATTCTTTAATACTACTATTTTTATTAATTGTATTTTCAGTTATTTTAACTTATGGTTACTCTGCATAATTCAGTTCCATCAACATGAACTTATTAAAATATTTTTCACACGAACATTTATAAATTTAAAAAACTTAAACCATTGTTTAACTAAATCTGATTTAGGTGTATGAACGGAAATATAGAAGGGAAAATAAAGAAAAAGAGAAAACGGACAAAAACAAAAATAAGAGGAAAGAAGAAAAAAAGAAGGAAAGTAGTGAAAAGTCTGTACAAAAATCATTTCCACTTATTTAATCGAATGATTCCTTAAATATTCAAGAAGTTTTTCCCAAAATAATTTCTTGTATTTAGCTTCCTCATACCCGAAGTGAGTGCATTGCATAAACCAAAAAAAAATGCCTTTCTGTGATTAAAAACTTGTATTTAGGTGGTACATAATTAAGGATTTTTTTTCGAACGGGCAAATTTTAGTTCGTTTAACACGATTTATGATCATGTCGTTCGTAAATCGACATGATCTTTGTCAATCATCTTGTTCAAAAGTTCTCTAAACTTTGAAACAGTCTTTTTCTTAATTGATTTGAATTGAGGAATTTGTGGAGTTTCATTGAGCCATTTGTAATATGGCTTAAAAGATCTATTACATCACCCTCTTTTGTCTATGATTTAAACGCTGCCCTCATGAAAAAAACATCCCTGAAGATGTAATACTCTCAAGTCGGTCTCTTTTACATTTGATTTGTTGATTATTTTAAATCTGATAAGGTCTTGACTTGAGCAATCGATTGAACGATTCGTTCCTCAACCATAAACATAGTCCTAGCTATTAAACACAAAATTATTGAACATTTCAGTTTTAAGAAACAACGTCATTCTAAATTACTAAGATTATATGTTAAGTAAAATGTTGTTCACAATTTCTACTACTCAATAAACAAATAAATAAATAAATAAATAAATAAATTAATTAATTAATTAATTAATTAATAAAAAAATAAGGAAATAAATAAAAGTAGCCTTGCAAATATATCCCAAGGACTCAGACCCATTGCTTGCAGATCAGACTGCTACATCTCTGTTATCGCCCCAGCTTTGCCATGAAGCGTCGATTGTTGAGCTTACCGAAAGGGTGATTTGGTGCTTTATCAAGTGAAATCCACTTCCTTGTTAGCATCCCTTGTTCCCGCAACAATATAGCATCATAATTACCAAGTCATACCATGCAACAATGTCAAACGAAAAAATCGACCCGGGTCATCTCGTGCAAAAAAGCTTTAAATTAAGTTCTGAGTTTGCATAAATCCCCGAATCGAGGTCACGATGTTTTGGAGAAAAATAATAAATAGCTACCTCAGCAGTGGAAATATACACACTTATGAGTCGATGGGGGATGACGCTATGGTGACCGATAACTTCTTGACCTTCATGACAAGTTTTTAGATTGCTTTATCGAGAGCGTATGTCCAGACCAAAGTACATAATTTTCATTCATCATTAAAACAAACGCTAATTGGCTATCAATTATTAAAATAGATCCGGCAATCAATTTGGGGCTTAAATTTAACATCTGGACAGCGTCGTCTACGTAATGAATTCTGGGTTTATTGTGTAGACACGCGCAACGACGACTGCATCTTCTCAGACACGGTAAATAAAGTTACACAACTTTTTATCTGTGACGATAGTCGTCTGGCCACTTTTAAACAGACGATGCTGACTCGAAATTCAGTTCAAGAAAAAGTTGTACCTCCTTAAAGTCAATCCCAATAAACCAGATTTTGTATGAGACGAGAAAGAGACGAGAAAATCATTAGCATAATTTTATTCCTCAGCGACAACCACGCGTATGTTGCCTGCAATTCCACTTGCTGTTTGTTTATGCGTTATTTAAAGTCAACGGAGGTGATGGCGGAGGCTGGTAGATCAACAAAATACCGGACGTACCTGTTTTAACTCAACCAGACTTAACAGAAAAAAAAAACACTGAAAAACACAACTGAAGAATTCTCCAGTGCTGAGTTGGTAAAGAAAAGCAAACAAAAAAAAACTGAAATGTAAAGGTATAGACACACCATTATGCCAATTCAGCCCAACGTCAAAAGCATGAAAACGGCTGGGGTTTTTGGATAAAATTTTGATAACAAAAACTAAATGCTCTTATGTGGTTTTCAAGGTCAAGCGATTCAAAGTTGAATATTATTATCTCAGGTATGCGGTGTGGCAGAATAATTGATAAGTTCCCGATTTATAAGTTCTTATTATTTTTTGTTGTTTTATCATTCACTCATCAGGTGATTTACTGTGCAGCCCCATTCACCTATGCGAATAATTTGTTTATTTTTTGTTGTTGCCTTTATGGTCTTTATGGTTTCGTAACAGTGCTATGAATAACTTTTTTTTTTCTGATAAAAGTAATCTTGGCGCGTGGTGATCCTTCAAGTGGGCGGAAACGATATTAGTTGGCAGGTGTACCAAAGTCTGTAGCGGCGCGTGTATGCGAGCTCCAATAATTCAGAGAAAAACCACTTTTTTACATTGAAATATAATTAACTTCAGAGTAAATGTATATTTTTCTAAGTTTATAATCTTATACAAAACCGGAAAGAATCAAGAGTAAATTCTAAATACAAAACAACAATCAAACCCCACCCTATTCCAACAAACAAGTCCTAACAAGGGCGTCACACACGGCGTAGGGGTCACAGTTGGAACTGGGACGCCTGTCTTCGAAGTAGCCCTTGCCAGCGGTGGCAACGTCTCTTGGAATACGAACACTCACTCCTCGATTGGCAACACCCCATGAGAATTCATCGATACTTGAGGTCTCCAGTCTGCCGATTAGGCGACGCTCGTTGTCTTTGCCCTCCTTAGGGTCGTAGGCGCGGATGTGACGGGCCTGCTGCTTCGAAAGCTTCTCGATGGCAGCTTCAATTGCCTTCATACCGCCGTTGGCACGCATCGCCTTGGTGGAGAAGTTGGTGTGGGCGCCAGCACCGTTCCACTGCCCCTCCACGGGCTTGGGGTCAAAGGTCACCACGACACCATACTCCTCTGCTATGCGATGGAGAATGTACCTCGACACCCACAGATCGTCAGCTGCCTTGATGCCAAGTGCCGGCCCTACTTGGTACTCCCACTGGGCGGGCATCACCTCGGCGTTGGTGCCGCCGAACTCGATGCCAGCATACAAACAGGCCAAGGCGTGCGCCTCGACGATGTCTCGTGCGAACACACGGTCAGCTCCCACACCACAGTAATAAGGACCTTGTGGCGCTGGGAAGCCATTGGACGGCCAACCGAACGGCTGCTTGTTCACATCCAGCAATGTGTACTCCTGCTCGATACCGAACCACGGCTCGTGAGTATCCAGCACCGACTTCATAGCCTCCATAAGGGAATGTCTTTTGTTCGACTTGGTGGGCTGACCATCAGCCTGATAGGTGTCGCACATTACGATCACATCGGTGCGGTTTGGCTTAAAAGGATCCTTGTACAGGGCACGTGGAACCAACGATGTGTCGGAATTTTTACCAGTCGCTTGGTATGTTGAACTGCCATCATATTGCCACTTAGGCAAATCTGCAACCGAACTTGGCACACCATCCAAAATTTTCACCTTCAACCGTATGTTTTCGCCTGTACCATCAATCCATAGGTAAGTTGCCTGTACACGATTGCTGGGCGTTTCCAAATCTTTATAACGATTCAAAATACTCTTGTCCAAGTATGTGTTCGGCGAATCGGCAAGATGTTGGCTCAGAGCCATAGCACGGCTAAACTGCCGTGTTCCACTCAAACGCATTTTGGCCGCCACTTCCTTGGCGATTAACAAACCCGCACAAGATAAACTCATTGTTCTTCAATGTCTGAAATTGAAAAGTTAAAAATAAAATAAAATAAAATGTGGCTCTACCAAGAAAAAGAAAAAAAAACAGAAACGAAGAAAACGAAAAAAAAACTAACTTAATAATACGGAATTAATAAAAAGTACGAGAGGTGGTGGATCCAGTTTTAATTACACTAATGCACTTTTGCGAATGAAATCAAAATCAAGTACCGCCTTTTTGGAAAGTTAACTTTTGTTATCAGTGACTGCGGATGGAAAAAAAAACAGTCTATCGCTCACGAAAAAACAAAAACAAATGCCGAAAGTAAAAGTGGAGACCACCCGAAACCATACCCCTTTGTATGCCGTTACTAGACAAATGGTACATACGTGTCCTATTTTCTGCGAAATTCCATAATATATACGCAGAAACTAGCAGCTGTCAAACTCCCCCCCATAGTTTCAATATTTTTAGTTGACCTCGCTGGTGGTTAGTCGTAGGGTTGCCATATTACTTGGGTGTGCTTTGGGGGGAATTTGTAAATGTCACTTGGGGAAAATGGATTCTATTTTTTTGTATGCAGTGGAGAATGGAACAGAGTTTTTTTTTGCAACTTTTTTCTATCTGCGCTTATATCTGTTAACGTTCTACTTGATAAGCAGTCATATACGGTTTTTGATTTTCAACGTTAACTACTAGGAATGCGCAACTGTTTTAGTTTACTCTAGACATTTGTCGAATATGGTGAATGAGCAGTGTTTTGGTTCTCCATTTCGTTCATGGTTACGCTTCGAATGTGGATTCTGGATTTGTGGGAAAATTTGTCTTACAGGTGTTTCGTATAATAATTTGAATTCAAAACTTTGGCGACAACAACGATCGCTCGGAATGAACAAATCCCCCCCAATGCCTCAGGTGGATTAAGACACACCTGTGCCACACATGGAGAAATAACAAGAACAATAATGGACATCCCTAACTTTTTTGCATAATCCCTGGTCTGTAACACCTATTAATTATTGCCACAAAGACAGATGTTAAGTAAATTGAGATAGCAAAAAAAATAATTCTTTGTTCATAAAACTGACAAAAGAGCCACCGGCTAGTAGTCTATCGTCTTATTCTCAGGTCCTTCGTACATGCGGATACTTCTTTAGGTTTTTAAATTTTTTTAAAGCTATTAAATATTTAGATTTTCTTTTTATTGTATTGTGTTAACTATCAGACATCTACCAAATTCGTTGTCCAGATCCATTTAATTGTCCGGATCCAAGAATTGGTTGGCGGCACAATGGGCCTAGCGGTGGCCAAAATTTTAAGTAAAAATGTTAGAAGGAGCGCTTAGTAATTGTAATTTGTAAAACTTAAAAAATAAGAAAATACATTACCCCGGCTTTCATCGTTTCTTTGTGTCGGGTTTATTTCAGTTTGCATTGTTGATAAAACTACAATTCTCGTACATGGGAATTATGTAATTAAAATACATAGGAATCGTTAATTCGATGTGTGTCTTTTCGATTTGTGTAGTATTCTTCTGCTCTCTATTAACGAATTTAAGCGAGACCCTAGTGTACTTAAAATAGCTCAGTAACTTGTGTTACTTGTTAAATAAATAAATAGCTAACCTTTCAAATTCAATTTAATAAAATTCTTTTGTATCGAATTTAATTCTTTAGAGTTCTTTTGTATTTCCACAAACAGCCACGATTCATCAGTATTTTCATAATTTACTTTCGGTTAAATTTTAGCCTCTTTTCCTTGCCTGGTTCAGTCCCATTTTTCATGCAAGATTTAGCAACCCTAGTCTTCCACCAACTGAAAAGAACGTGCCTACTTCCAGGCTTTGAAATACTGATGCTACTAACCTTTCACGCATCCATTCGTTTGTAATTCCTTGTATCTCTTTATTGCTGAACATCTGTTTCGAATCTGCATCAGATTCCAAATTAAAAAAAAAACTAAAATAATTAACAAGCTTCTTTTCAAAAAGGAAACTTCTGCGCAGTCTCTCTTATATCGATTGGAGAGCACCCCCATCGTATTTTGTTTGACATTTGAAGTGAACCATTTGGGTATACTCCTAGGATTAACATTTTTTTTTTTGAAGAAATTAACATCTTCAAGTTACAATATTGAATAAAAATAAAATTTATTTAGCACTATGTGCAATTCTCAAATATTGAGTCATTTTGATTTTGGTTTATTTATTTGGTGTTTACTTATATTGAGTTATGTTTCAAGTACGATTGAACACGATTATATGGAGGGACATAGGCCAGAAAAGCAAATGAGTTTGGAGTCATGTCTGGGTACGTTATAATTTTGTAATTAGTTTAAAGAAAATAATTTTGTATTCAATGTAAAACAAAAGAAAAAAGAACATTTAATTCGTTTAGATAAAATAAAAGAGGTATTTTGAGTGCATCTCTCCACAGTTAATGTGGTGGAATGAGGGTGATGTGAAGTCAACTTGTTGCAGTGGGGTACTTTGAGGGGTATTTTTACAGAACTGTTTTTGTTGTTCGTAAAAATTCAACTGAAGAAATTATGTAAAGTTTTTTTTTTTTTTTTAACAGCCCCACTCGATTTAATTCGCGAGTTTTTCTTATCCAGGTGGATAATTGTATTGTATTTACTACAAAAGCTAAAACTCTTGACTGAAACAATTATTTTTTCTTTAATTCCGTTTCATGGGTTAAATGAATATTATAATTTACAACTGAATTTTCGAATTGGTTCATAAATTGTTTTTAAGGGGATTAGATTTGTGTTTAAGGTGAATAACTAAAATCAGTCAATAATCCAATGTCTTTTGTCACTGGGGTATTTCACTCGATGTTATGATTTTATGAAGTCTTTCTGCGCGTGCTGGAGGTAAAAAAAATAAAAAAGTGAAGACGACTTAGAAGCAAATGTACTTTTAATAGCGCCGCTGCTACAAATGTTTTTTTATTAATCTTATTAAAAGATAAGGAGCTAAAAGTGTTCTTCACCATCTAAATTGGACTTTGATTTCGATAATATTGCTACTTTATTGTTTCGGTTTGTAACACGTCGGAGTCGTTTAAGGTAAATATTTCTTTACTCAAAAAGTAAAGTGACTTCAGTTTTTTTAAGTCATTTTTCAGGAGAATGATTTAATATTAGATTGTCAAATATCTTCCTTCCGCCTTTTTGTCTTTTGAATTTTCCGGCTATGTACAAAGCGCTACAGAGCTCGTATCCAAACTAATCATGCATAGCGTCGTTTTGTAGGTTATGTCAAGACCTTTCAAATGATGTATTGCCAAACTAATTATGCATAGCGTCGTTTTGTAGGTTCAAATGATGTATTGCCAGATACGAGCTCCGTAGCGCTTTATACATAGCCGGAAAATTCAAAAGACAAAAAGGCGGAAGGAAGATATTTGACAACCTAATACTTTAAAAAATTATTTTAAATATTCTGTTGTTTAAGGGCTATTAAAAAGTATTCTGCATTTAAGTCGCTTTTCCAAAAATGCAAAGGTGCCTTTATGAATTAAGCGCTTTTGGTATTACACACTGAAAAGACAGAAATTTTTTGCAGTGCAGCTAAATTATTTTCAGCTTAAGGCACTTTGTCTTTTGAGTAAAGATTTTAGAATACTACTTCCGTTAGAGCTACAAGAAGAAATTGAAAAATAGAACCAAAAGTGCATACCCCAGTATAATTAATAATAATAAAGTAAATAAAAAAACATACACCAGTATATATTAATCCAGAAGTATTGTTAGTTCATATTTTTTACAATATTTTCTATTATATTAGCAATCAAAAAGAAAAAATGTAAGCTAAAATATAAGTTAAAAGCAGGTTCTTAAAAGAATACACTAAAATTTCATCCAGCAAAAGTCTTCATGGGCTGTTACTACACTAATGATGAATAGTGTTGGTAGTCCCTAGATTCCCTAGATGATAACTTCGAAACCAAATGCTTCTAGGTGCTTCCGGACTATTAAGCATTTGCCCATAACTAAGAAGCATAAAGAAAACTTATTACAAAGCCGTCCTAGTGAACTAAAAGAGATGCTAACGAAATAAGTACAATAATACAAAAATGTCATCAACTTCTCCTACAAAAATGTCATCAAATTCTCCTTAGAAAAAGACCACTGAGGAAATTAGCTGCAGGTTATTACTTCAGTGCCGTAAGTGATGCTTCGTAGTAAATGAATTTTAGACCCCTATTATGGTTTGTGAGTCAGGTCATTTTTGACCCAGGCGACTATATTTTGATTTCTTTTACTGCAGAACCTAGTGATCAATTTAAGAAAAAAATTGTTTATCACAACTGCTAATTACATACAAAAACTAATCCCTTAATTTCAAAACTGTATGCCTGAAATTTTCAAAAGCGTTTGAGAAATAAGACTGTTTTTGATTCAACAAGTAACGACTGAGTGACGGATGAAGGTTAAATGTAAAAACTATTAAAATTTCACCAGTGCAAGATTTCGAGCCAAGAAAATAGAGTACGAAAATGAATATTCTCTAACGACTTTTTTGTACAACTTATGGACATTTTGGATTTTTAATGGATTTGTATGTTCTGTCGAAGCTCAACAATAAAAACCATACTTTTAAATGAAAAAAAAAAATCGTTTCTAATAACAGACTCCCTTGTATGCTATTTCCAGGACGCTTTGATGTTCACACTAATACCATTATCCGTACGGGCGAGTCCCAAGCGATTGGTGGGAAATTTCTTCAAGGCCTCGAGCTAGAAACACCAGAGAAATGCCAGCGCCTGTGCTGTGAGACGCAAGACTGTGATGTGTACGTTTTTGAGGAAAAAAATGATGGCTACTGTTACCTTTTCGAGTGTGGATCACCAAAGAACTTCCACTGCAAATTCACCCGACACCCGAATTACACGAGCGCCCTCATAACTGAGTATAAGACCATTCTTCCGACAACACCACGACCGATTCCTCACGTCTACATGACGAACATTTCAACGCAGGAGCAAGAACTAATTAGCCTAAAAATGAAGCCAGAGAAGAGTGCATTTTCTTCCACTCCTCCGCCTGTAGAAGTCGTCACAAATGAGAACCGGCTAGGAGCGCCTCCCACGGAGAGTGAGTAGTCGGAAACGATTTTTTGAAATGTTTAATCTCCTAAAAACGCTCTCTTAGATCGAAACATGAGCTGTGGACGGTTTGAGTTCCCGTGTCATTCAGGAGAATGCATAGCTGTTTACAACGCTTGCAATGGGATCCCGCAGTGCGTAGACGGAAGCGATGAAGGACCAGAGGTAGGAATTTCTTGCAGTGAAAATCTCTTCTGACTCGAAATTGTATGTCCTTTCAGTGCTCTGCAGCAGCAGCGATGAACCCAGTCAAAACGAGTATCCATCACCTCGAGAATCTCAAGCCAGAAGGTGGACCTCCAATGCCAACCTATATGCACACTTTGAAGAAATTCCAACAGACACCCGGAGAGCCACCTTTCGTAGACTCGCGAGGATCTTCTGTTTCGGCGCCGACAGTGTGGCTCAACCAGAAGGTTCAAGCAGACACCCAGGCTGATTTAGGTGGGTAACATTGACTTATACCCATCTTTCACCCAAAAAGACCAAACATTTCTAGATCGCACCACATTTGGACGCAAGAGCAGTGTCGAGCTGCCAGCAAAGAACATAATCAGTGTGGAAGAGCCGATTGAAAAGCAGTTCCCAAATCAACGAGAGATGTACGCCCAGTTGCCCGCTATCAAAAGCTCTTTTCCCACGCCACAGATTGCCCAGCCAACCGGTAAAAACTCCCTCTTCATCTTCTCGCACAAACTACAAGACCACTTCTCTTCCAGCACACGTTTTTGCTCCGAACATCAGGTGGCCCTCGCAGCGGCAGCAATGGCAGGCCCTCAACCAGGGTCATATGTATCCAGTACAAGACCAGCCACCAGTCCTACATCCCGAACAAAGCGTTGACGAGCAACTGGTGAATCCTGTACCCAAGGACAATGTTGTGTCCAACGTCAATCCGCCGATCCAGGCCAAGTACCCGGAGAAGAACACCGAGTACACTGACTACCCGGAGAAGCCGGCAGAAAGCCCAAAGCAATCTCCTGCAGTCGTAAGTTTCTCAGTCTCAATCTCCTGCCCCCTCCTCCTCTGAAGTACTCTCTTTCAGGAACCACCAAAGCATGAGGTGACAAAGTCCACCACAGTAGTGGCCAAGGAAACACCGCATCCCTCCGTCGTAGAGCAGTACAAGGCGATTGAACAGCACCTGGAAATGAAGTTCTCGGATCACGACGGGTATTCAGAGAAGCCACGTGGCGCAGTCCTATCGCTGACGCTGGGTAAGGAAGCACAGGGTATTTAGCGGATACAATTTATGGAGGGTTCTTCTCTTTTTACAGGACTCCTGGTTACGGGTATCATCGTCGTTCTCATCGGTTGCCGACTGCGAACGGTTGGCCGTCGCGGAGGGCGACATGGCGGGAAGGTCAGCTATGCACCTGATGAAGACTTCTTAGTTAATGGAATGTACTTGTGAAGACTTAGTAGTTATTTAAATTAATATATTGTATGATTTATGGTACTTAATGGGGGGCTATCCAAACGCGGAGAGACCCCAGCGAGAATGAAGATAAGAATATTGTTTAAATGTTGTTTTTCTGTAAATGGTAAATATCGGAAGCTGATTAAGGAAGTAACTTTCTTTTATTACATCACGTTTAAGAAAAAAATTCGACGGCGAAGATTTCTTACTACTAGGACCCTAATAATCGCCTGGAAAATGCCACCACCGAACCACTTTGAGAGGGTGTTACAACAGAGAACAGTGTTTGTCTAGCTCTAATTTCAAGGTGAACAATCTTGGTTAGTTAAATAACCTGCAAAATACAAACCTAAATTTATATACAGTCGAAGCCCTTTAAGTCGAACGCCCTCTAAGTCAAAAAGCCCTCTAATTCGAATACATTTTTTCGACTCTTGGTCTATTTTCAATTCCTCTAAGTCGAACAAAAAATTTCCTCTCGCAACTTGTATCAAGCACGTAACTTGTATTGCATGCTCTTACTCTCTCAATTTGGCAGTGGACTACGAACACCTTTCATTTAATGTTGATTTTTTAGTGCAAACACGTTGGAGAAAAAAGCGCATGTGATTGCCCTTATTATTGTTTATCTATGCAAAGAAGATAGAGGATGTTCACAGCAAGAATGAGGATTTGCATGGCGATGATACGGCAAACATCGAACCCAAAGAGCATGAGAAAATCGAACTATTCGCCAACGGTTCTCCAAGGTGGGCAAACAATTCCCTCTATTTTGTCCTTACATGTATACTCTTTCGTATAAAATGAAGGCTTTTAAACAAAAAAAATTATTAATCCCTCTAACTCGAATTTTCCGAAAAATCCCTCTAACTCGAACTAATTTTGATATCCCGTGAAAATTCGACTTAGAGGGCTTCGACTGTATTTCTCCTTTCTAACCGTTGAACGGCATTTTGCCTGTAAGGCAGAACTGATCTAGTACAATCTGCTTTGGCTTGTATAGTCTGCTTTAAACTACGGTGGCCTGTTGATTACCAAAGGTTTCTTCCAACAGAAATTAACGACAGAGAACAAACTGCTAACAAATAAGATTTGGCTGTGTATATACCCAATCGCAGTCGAATCCCTCTAAGTCGAATTTCCCCGGGACATCAAAATGAGTTCGAGTTAGAGGGACATAGAGGATGGTTTTTGTATGGAAAATTGGGAAGTGGAATGCCAAAATATGGCGAAAAAATTCGAGTTAGAGGGAAATTCGACTAAGAGGGACTTCGACTTACAAAGAGAATGCACGAACTTGGGGTCACCGATTTTGATGAAATTTGGCACAGTGATAGCTGCCCTATGGGATATTAATTTCTCAAAGTCAGAGAACGAAACACTCCCCATTTTGCGAGAAAAACGCCCTCAAAGTTTTCTCAATCGCTTTATATACTAAAAAAGAAACGTCGTCATATATTAAAAAAGAAGTTCGTGCACTCTCCTTGTTAAAAGGGTTTCGACTGTGTTTGAGGCCAGTGAAGTAGATCAAAAGTCAAAGCACTCCTTAGAGCGCTATATACACTGAGCGAAATCATTATAGAGGTAGTATAGGAGTTGTGACAAAAACATTATAATTCGCTAAATTTATTGGAATTTTCTAAAATCGCATTTTTATTTATCTGCATTTGCATGCATATCAATGAGATGATGTAGAATATTGTCAGTCTTGTACTTGTTGCATTTTTAATAAACTTAAAATTTAATTGAAATCTCCGATTTTCCCTTTACTCTAAAATAAATATAGCGGTAACTGATATTTAAGAAAAAAATAGATTATTCGTGACAGTTTTCTGAAATATCTTAATTTAAATTTAAAATTTTACCATTACAATACCAACTTCAATACGTGCAGACACAAACTTGCTGAAGGGTTAAAAAGACAAAATAACCACTCTTAAAGAAACTAGAAATTAAAACAAACTATTTGCATCGCTGATAAATGTGAAATTAGATATGACAATTTCAGTCAATTTTGAAGCTTAAGTTTTAATTGAGCCGTCTTACAGATGCTGTTAATGCTAGAATTACAACCATGACGAAATGTCATCTATAGTGATAAGAAAAAGTTAATTTTTTCTGAAATAGTGTATATTACAGATTTAAATAATGATAGTCATGACATGCATGACAAATACTGGAGTTACACATTGCCCCAATTTTGGAGGAGGTAGCGTCTGCGACGGTTTTAGGTAATAAGGAAAAATGTCTATCATTGATAGAGCGATGAGCACTAAAACATATATGAATTAGTAATAAACTTGCACTGAAACGCTTTTCAGTTAGAATGTGTTTAAGTGTACTTAGCACCAATTAATGGAAGAAATCACTGGATCAAATTTCATCTTTCAGCAAGACAATGTCGTCCACTCTGCAAGCAAGTAGGTTTCTGCAAACAAAAAAGGTTGCTGCAAGAAAGAAGGTTTCTGCAAGCAAGTAGGTTTCTGAAAGCAAGTAGGTTTTTGCAAGCAAGTAGGTTTCTGCAAGCAAGTAGGTTTCTGCAAGCAAATTTACCCTTACAAGGTTTGAGAAGAAACTTGATAACCAATACCATTATAAGCTAAATACGATAAATACTCAAAACTAACGATTATAAAAAGTAAAATCAGCTACTGTCACGAAAAGTATACTTCCTTTATATTTACAAAAACTATTTTTTTTTAAATTACTGAAGTACAAACTTAATTATTTTTAGTAATTTTAATGTTTTAATAATTTAGTGTATTTTAATAAGCTATGTTTTTTTTTTAATTACTGAGCGCTTTATATTTTATTAGCAAACATGTAACCAAGCAAATAATTATAAAACAAAAACCTGGTGACAACAATGAGCGAAAAGAGGCGCTCGGAGTGAACGCCTCGAGTGCATTAAAACCCACCCATACATAACATAAAACAAGATTGAAGGACATTGTTCTTGATTCGTTAATGTACATTCGCTCAGTATGTAAAACCTTTATCTAATGTCAAAAATAAGACAATAGACAAATTGGGAAAATAGAAAAAAATTGAGAAGTTGAGCCCGCTATTTCAAGTAGTACAGTAGATGACGGATACAATAAGAGAGTTGAAAAGGCCAAGGAATTTCTTCCTTTTATATAATAAATATTGATATAAGGAAGATATTTTCTTATACCAATAACACGCATGTAGGATAGAAATGCCACAAATGTTTTTAAGAAAACGATATCTAAGCTTTGATAGCCACGTTATACCTATATATCATTCATTTTGATGAATATATGATGGTTATTCGGAAGGGTATGTTTATATCAGAGTTGTAAAAGACTGCAATCTTTTGTAATGCAATCCCTGAATTCATGGAAAGATTTTTATGATTTGGGATTCATTCAATTGACTTCATTTGATGACTAAGATTTCGGCATTGAAATCTCACATTCTTTTTGAAGTCTTGATTGGAGCAATCTTTACGACCAATCTATTGATTGCAAATCAATTGAATGCAAATCTTTAGATTGGCATTGCATTCATTGCAATCACTTTGAAGTCTTTGGACTTCAAAAATTTTCGTTGCAATCTTTGAGACTTCAAAAATTTTCGTTGCAATCTTTGGGATTGCAAAATTTTTCGTTGAAGTCTTTGGGATTGCAAGGTTTTTCGATGAAGTCTTTGGGATTGCAAAATTTTTTGTTGAAGTCTTTGGGACTTGTGATCAGCTATTATTACTACTTTTAAAGACGAAAAGAACGGTATATAATACAGGATGGAAAACCAAAAAGCTTTAGAAATAACGAGCAAAACAAAAACAATCCGCATGTACTCAATTTTGCACCAAACATTTTTAGCCTCAAACTCAATAACATAAAATCAAAAACATGAATTCATTTAATTTTTTCATTAATTGTTTTATTTGTATTGGTACGACTCCATCCCCATCCCCACCCCGTTCTCCATCATCCTCACTCTTATATACTACTTCAAAACTGATCACAAGTCCCAAAGACTTCAACAAAAAAATTTTGCATTCCAAAAGTCTTCATCGGAAAATCTTGCAATCCCAAAGACTTCAACGAAAAATTTTGCAATCCCAAAGATTGCAACGAAAATTTTTGAAGTCCCAAATATTTTAGTCTAAAGATTTGCATTCAATTGATTTGCAATCAATAGATTGGTCGTAAGGATTGCTCCAATCAAGACTTCAAAAAGATTGCGAGATTTCAATGTTGCAGTCTAGTTGCAGATTTAACTTATGAATTGAAAAATCAGAGGTATGAATTCAATTGATTTTTGAAATCAAAAGATTGCAATCTTTTACAACTCTGGTTTATATCTTACATGTTGTTTCATTTCTATGTGTATATGAAAAGTATGGGAACTAATATAAACAATTTTCTTATATAGGATATTTTAAGTACATAACTATATAGGAAAGTGCATGGTGTCTTAGAATGTGTATTTTACAAGCGAGTCTTTCTTATATAGGATGCTCCTATATTCGTCGTCTACTGTAGAAGTAAAATTAAACACGTGTACTTATATTTACAAGTTTATTTGTATTTACATGTGTATTTATACTTACACGTGTGTTTAATAAAAAATGTGTAAACAGTACAAAATATTACAAATTTAGACGAAACCCTTGTTGTAAATCCTGTGTAAATATTCTTTTAATTCATGACCATATCGGAGTCACTTTCTTAAGCTAACATAATGCTTTCCTTATAACTTTTGCATGGCTGCCGTTGAATCTTCACCGCTCACAATGTTTGTATGGATCTGCATGGGTTCAAGTACGTGTACGAGTTCTTCGAAAGATATCCAGTCCTGTTCTGAAATTTTGAGCTTTGTAGCCATTGCAGAAGACATGAATAGTCTGTTGCACCGTGGTTTCGCAATATAGTTAAATACTCGTGTACCTGTGTTTAAATGTACCCGTGTAACACGACAACACGTGTAAATAAATACAAGTTTAAAGTCTGGAGCTCTTTGCAAGTTTCAAACACCCCATTTTTCAAGTTATCTTTTTTGTCTCTATATTAATTTCGCTATGTGTATTTCAATAGATGAATCTTTTTCAAAAGTGAACAATCTGTACAGCGTTGATACATCGTAAAAATTCATATACGTTGATATTTCCTAATTTGGAGAATAAGAGGTTTACTAAATATGTTATTTTAGACTTTTTTCGGTGCCTTTTTCAGAATTCCTTATTGCTTAACGTGGATCGATATTGATAACTTGTACGCTGGTGTGCTTGATGTTCTGCTCTCACATCAGCAAGAAGCTATCCGCAGTGTCTGTTTTATACACAATAGTAAAAAACAAACAAGGTTACCAAACGTTTCTTAAATTCGTTGACCTCAACTCAACTTCGATCAGGTTTGAAGATGTTTAAAATGTGATTATAGGACACGTAATCTCAAACTTTAAGTAACCTTTTAAGGACGCTAACGACCGGCGGTCACATTCCTCTATTTTTGCTTTGTCTGAATCTGAAAAATGTTGCACCGATTGGAACAAAAATTTAAAGGACTTTCACTTGAAACTACACAAAATATTGTGGCAACAGCTTAAAAAAGTCCAGAACTGTCTTAGCTTTCCTACCCCTCGCTTATCGAAGTGCACTCTCGAAACATGCAACACATACAAAGCTCACTGAAAAGCCCAAACCCGAAGGTAACTCGCAGAACTTAG
Organism: Syritta pipiens; assembly: GCA_905187475.1. Taxonomy (NCBI): domain Eukaryota; kingdom Metazoa; phylum Arthropoda; class Insecta; order Diptera; family Syrphidae; genus Syritta; species Syritta pipiens. The sequence goes on from LR994571.1 coordinate 72,973,101, forward strand.
ATGCAATCATTTCATTCATTTACCCACTGCCTCTTAGTTAGGCAAGGCGTTAGGCTTGCTTTCGTTTCGTTTTTTTTTAAATAAAATTTTCGTCTATTGATAAAAAGGAGGATATTAACTTCAAACAGCAACGAAGAAACGACTGGCGTCATGAAAATAGTCATCCTACTCCCATTTCTTCTCACGGTTCTTCTGAACGAAGGTAAAGATACAAAAAGTGCATTCAATTTAATTTTGATTTTCTTAGTAAATCATCTCAGTGAATTTAAGTAAAAGTGTTCCTATTCGAGTGTAAAACAAAATTTAAAAAAATGTGTGAAAAAGGATACAGAATTTCCTAAAATTTTCGTTCGAATTATCATTCGGGAGCAACTATTTGCCCGTGGTACGGAGCTTTTTCAGTAGCCTTCAATTAATTCAAATGTCTACCTACGTGTGTATCACTGCATCGGTTGTGGCCCAGACAATAGAACCGAAAGGACTTGAGTTTAGAGTGTTCGAAAGGCTCGAGGAGGTATTCGTGACTTAGGGCCATTGTAAGACTTCAATTTATTTTTCGTAATTCTGCGTTTTTTTTTTCCTTCTATTTTTTGTGTGTGACACATTTCTTTTTTTTTGTGTTCCTATTGTGCTCACTAAGCGCATGTCCTATAGCTACGTATGTATCTAAACACTTTATGCAATCGAGTGTTGTTTTGGAAAATAAAAGCTCCTCGAGAATCCATGCCACCACACATAAATGCACTCAGACGGGGAGCCATGTGTTTTGCTGTTTGTTTGTTTTGTTGAATGGCTCGTAAGGCAGTTGCGTTGAATTGGGGAAGGGGAGGAATCACAAACAGGTGCATTCCAATGTCGGTGTGTGGGGGAGGAGGAGTTTTATTCCACTTTTGGCGCCTCTTCAACTGACATAATTACACGTTGTAAGGACGAAAGGATTTAAGTGTGTCAAATCAATGTGCAAGGTGAATGAAATAAAAGTGAGAGGAGGTGGTGTTTTTATTTTTTGTGTACGTTGAGACTTTTGTGTTTGCATTTTTTACCTGCATCTTCTTGTTTTGTGTTCTTATGCGACTTTTAATTCGGTGGCATGCGATGGAGGTTTCTTTAGATTAGGTATTTTAGTTTTGCTTTTGAGCGTGATTGTAGGAGACTTCTCATACACAATTCATTTGTATTCATCTGTAAATTGAAATAAGATGCGTGCTTTTCTTTGAATGTGAAACGTTCATAGCACTTAAAGCGATAGAAAATTCCAGAAATCGGCAAATTAAGAACTTAAACAGGCGGTAAATCAAACCCTCACCTTACGTTATTAATTGTACCACGAGAAATACGACGCAGATCGAAACGAGGAAAATCAAACAAACAATTCCCATGCATTTTTATTCCGTAATTTTGTGAACGACGCAAACTGAAATAAAATCGACATAGCTTCGAAACCATGATCATTCTTAAGTGACGTAAATCAGACAGGTGCAAACCGAGCCGAAAATTTTAAGAAAATGCAATAAAATAAAGAACATTAAAGTTGTTCCATGTATTATTATTATTATTAGTAAAAGCTAATATTTCCATTAATTAATTGACAATTGATCGAGTGCCAGATCAACTGGCTATCTTGGCTGGCTTCGCAGCAGCGCATTCTGTCAGTCCGATTTTCCAAGACCTTCTTGGTGATTTTGGGCAACTAGCTCAGGCTTTGTTTAGATGACATTGGTCTTAAATACTTGAATCGCTTACGAATTGTTTGCATAACATCCGTCCGTCATGTCAAATAGTCCAAAGCAGTAAAATCGAAGATCCGATGCGGGTAATTGACATCGCCAAGATATCAGATCGTACGATTTCTTTTCAAACGTACTGTTTGGGCTACGCAGCACTTACTTTGAAAATAAGTTTTAAATATTTCACAAGTGTAAAGCAACTCAGTTCGTTCCGCGTAGGTATGATTATGACTTCAAGACTTCGCTATCAATGCCAAAATAACCGATGTTTTGAACAGAAACCACTAGATGGCCCACATTTATTGTAGTTTTGTAAACGACCCAAACTTAAATAAAAGCAGCGTAGCTTCAAAACCCCGATGACTTGTAAGCGACACTACCTCGAAACGACGCAAATCCGAAGTTTCTGTATATTTTTGCTTGCATCATCCAAACTTTGCGTCTAGTCAACTTCTAGGACACTTTATACATTCATTAATTCATCCTATTTAAAAATGTTTTCGTTCTTTCAGGTTTGTCTACCCCTATCGGCTCTGAGGACCCTCTAGCAGACGAAAAGGAAAGCCAAGATAGCAACGCTGAGTCAGCTGAGGCCGATGACGACAGCAAAATTTACAAAAACCCACGCAACTCACCGTCGATTGATTGTCCCAGGGATGAGGAGCAGGCTACGCTCTTTGGTCAGAAGTGTTTGAGAAAATGCTCATCCGATGAGGACTGCAAAAGCAAAAAGAAGAAATGTCTCTGCGACGGAGTCTGCGGAATGTCCTGCATCAAACCAGGTAAGCTGAGATTGTTGATTCTTCTAACAATTTGCATTCATAATCCTTTTCATTTCAGATAGAGAGTGCCCCGAGTTGTCACAGCCTTTGATCGGAACTGTGGCTGTGGCAGGACGACACTTTGGTGCCGCTGCTACTTACGCTTGCCCAAAGGGCTACCACGTAGTTGGGCTAGAGAGCCGATTGTGTCAGGCCGATGGAAACTGGGCGGGTGTGGAGCCAGCATGCAAGCAAAACAGTAAGCATGCCTCTTCCTTCGACTTTTTAAAATAGTTTGGAACTATTTGTTCTCTTTTTTTTCAGTCTATTGCCTTGTTCCACCGACAATTGAGCACGCCAGGCACTCAGCTCTTCCGGAGCAGGGCACCTTTGATCTGGACTCAACTGTTCAGTATCATTGCTACAATGGGTTCGTGACAAACGGCTTCCCAAGAGCCAAGTGCTTGGCCATTGATGGCCAAGCCAGTTGGTATGGTCCTGATATTCAGTGTGAAGGTAGAATCAGTTCAAAGTGTGTAAAAGGAATTCTGGTTGATGATGAGTTTTTTGTTGTAGCCCGATCTTGTGGACAGCCGGAGGACCCTGCTTACGGATGGCATGTGGGAGAGTGCTATACATTCGGCTGTCGTGTGGTGTACAATTGTGGAAATGGTTATGAGCTGGTCGGAAAACACGAGCGCTATTGTCAGGCCAATGGATCCTGGACACCGAAGGAACTTCCGACATGCGTGTGTAAGTAGACTTGTGTTGCTTGTAATGAATCATATATGACACTACTCAACAAGGGTGTGTGGTGCAATTAAGATCGATGAGGTCAGATAGGTAACAAACAATTAACGCGTATACCTTTAGATAAAGGTTCTTAGCTTCAACGGCAAATAAAGCAGAACAACGATTCGAAGGCCCCAGCAAAAATTGATAGGGATTGGCTGCTTTTTTGGACACGCAGGCCAATGAATGACCATATCATCTAAACAGACTTTAACCTGATTGATTATTTGTGGGAATACTTTAATGTGGGAATAAATTAATATTTCCGTGAACAAAAGAATATAAGAAAAATAACGCGTTGCTGTTGATTGTAGTCAATGGCAAAGAAAAAAAATGTCAAAATGTTTAAAAGCCATTTTAAACACAAAAAGATAACAAGCATAGTGCTAGTTTTAAGTTTTTAGCCTTGGTAATATCGATGTAAACTTACTTTTGACTCTACAAAAAAAATAAGTGATTCTAGTAATTTTTCTGTTAGTTTTTTTTTCTATTGCAATAATTCTTTCGTGCGAACAAGCTTTGCTCTGGTCTTGTATGGGCTGGACTTTCTTTTGACTCAGGAGACTTAGAAAAAATCAGCACCATGAACTCTAATCACAGCGAACTCAATTTTTTTAGTAGAAGGAAATGAGTATCAATCAATTGATCTTTGTATTTCTTTAATCTTAATTAATTTTTATTTAATTATGAAGAAAGATCAATAAATTGGAACAAACACCGATTGATTTATTAATTAATCATTAAATACATGCAAATCGCAATCGTGGAAAACAAGACAATTCTTTGCCATTGTGATAGAAAAGGTTATGTCTGAAAATAAAATTTTGGGAAACCACTGTTTTTGTCTAACATGTTTTTGTTACAATCATACGAAAAAAAATTATACTACACTCATCTCTCGTTTTGCGCGGTATCGTTTTACGCGGTTTCAACTTTGCGCGATTTTCGAATATTCACTCAAATTCGATTTGCGCGACTTTGCGTTGTGCGAAATAACATTTTTCTTCAAAGAATCATGAACCACTATGGGTTTTCTATTCAAAAGACATCCATGTACGCTCATAAATCGTTTTGCGCGGTTTCGGCTTGCGAGAAACTTTTTATTCGCCTAACACCTACGCATTGTGAGGGATGAGTGTATTAGTAGATTTTTATTCGAACTAAAAGTGGTCGTAACTCACCTTCGAAGTAAGCAATGAGGATGTGGCCCGTGTACTTTCAGCACAGTACTGTAAAAAACAATTTCTTTAGTTTTCTCTCTTGTATCTCTCTTGATCATGTACCTTTTTCTTCGCTTGTGTAAGAGATATCGAGATGATTTTTTTTATTTTGTTCAGTGCCGCCCTGTACACATGGAGAACCGGGAATTTAAAACGATAAGCTAAACCAAGTTATACATGATTAGGCAAGTCAAAATTCGATAATATTTTTGAAAAATTTGAAATTTTGTTTATGTAATATAAGCTTGTTACCAGCTCTTTAGATCCGCTACCTCATTAGAACTGCAAAATTCGAAGCAAATTGGATGAACGGTTATAGAGAAAAAGGTACATTTAAATGCGCGCTTTTGGATGTAAAATGTCTCGTGTAGTGAACTTAAGTCGACATAAGCTTATCCGTCTTATTGCAAAAAAAAAGATTTTTAGCATGGCCCGTGTTTTATATTTGCTGCAAAATGTCAAAATTATTGTTAATCATTTTAAGAAATTGTTTCTAAAAAAAATTAAATTTGTTATCCTTGTTAAGTAGTGTCACCTTTAAAAATACTTTAAATAAAATGTTTTTTTTAAATACTCAGTTTTTCATTGCACACTCTCTTTTACATCTATAATATCCCTTTTTCATATATCTGTACACATTTTCAGTGCACAAATCGATGAGCTCCACTTTTTGAAAAACCTTGAATTTAAGTGTCAAACTACTTGATATAGTCTCAACTTTTTATATTTTAGCAGCTTTTCTAAATAATAAAGATAAATACCATTAAACGATTTGTGCACTGAATAGTTCAAATGTTGCTCTTCAAATAAAAATAAAGAACAATTGAAATAATTCATACAATTTTCTGATTCAATTCATGTTTTACGACTCATTCCTATATTTTTATTTCAAACAATATGCAAGATCCGATTATAGGTTTTCATTCTTCTCAAAAGCTGAGTGCTTTTGTTTGATTTTGAAAATTTTGTAAAAATAAAATGTAATTTAGTACAGCTGTGCGCCACACCAAACCAGCGGTGACCTCTACAAAAATTAAAGATTCGAATGTTTAGTAAAACTTCATTCAAGTCTCAAGTGCAACTTCAAAAATATACAGTCCTTCAATCTCTATCTAGTTCCGTGTTTGAAACTATAAAAAATGACAATGATTAGTATTACTCATCATTTTATGTCATAGTTCGTTTGACATAAATCAAAACATTATTAGTTTAATGCCCCAGGTTCGAGGCGTACCACAAGGCAGATGCAAATTTCAATTTCATTTAAGATCTGTTCTCTACTCCTTTCGGTAACGAGACTAGGAAAGCTCTGTAGAGTCCCCTTCCTTAGCCAATAAGGCTAAAAAATATATTATAATGTGAACACAAATTAATAGGCATTTTATTTTGATGATCAAATACTTTCATTATGATCTATGATTTTATACTTCCGCTAATTATTTTTTACATTCCTGAATTCTCTAAAGTTGTGGCATCAGTCGTGTGTCCGACGCCCGAAAATCCAAAAAACGGAAAAGCCACGTATACCACCCTGTCGTATAATTCAATAGTCAGCTATGAGTGTCGTTACGGATACACTCTCTTAGGAGATGGCTCCAGTAGATGCGGAGCGGACAGAAAATGGAGCGGCTCGTTACCATCATGCAAAGGTATGATAAAAAAAAAAAAAACAAATATTGATAAATAATAATTTAGAAAAGTTTTATTGTTGTGAAGTGAAGTTTTCTTTGTAGTTTGAGGAGTGCGATAATTTTTTTTAAATAGTATTTTATTTCAATGAGTGAGTCAGTGATATATAGGGCTTAAAAAACTCGGGGTCGTTTAGCAGGAAGACTAAATACAATTTCATATCCTTCCCCTTTCTTTTCAAATCATTTCAATTCAACAATCATCGCATCTCATACATATCAATCTCTTAATATAAGATAATCAAAATCTTTTTAACACATTCGTGTTAACTCGTTTCACTATTCACAAATTGTATTATTTTCCAGAAGTGCAGTAAAATCAAAATTCTTTGGATACGCCCAAAAATTTTTGCCGAAATATGAGATGGCTTTCGGTTAACAATGACAGCTTCTACAAAAATTAAATACAAATACAAAACAAAAAAGAAAATATGGTTATATAACGTTAATTGATTAATTGCAATTTGTTACTAATTTATTAGATGTTTTTTATGAGTAAAACGAGTAGAATTGTTTTAAGTTACACTTTTGAAAAAAAAAACTGTTCTTAATGTAACGTTCACTTACGTATATGAAAAAATGAAATTTTGAAAAATAATAATCAATAATGTTTTAAAATTGAATTTGAGCTAAGCTCACTAAATTTGTACACGTCAAATCTTATAACAACCAAGAAAAACAAAAAAAAAGTTCTAAATTGTTCCTTAAAACACTGAATTAGACCGGACTTCGAGCCAATTGCTTTCTCATCCCGCTTAACTGGAATAACCACGGTAAGTATTTCTGTCAGTAATCGGTTTAGCATTGAAATTAAATATTTCTTCTACTCTTTATAAGCGTATTTTCTGAGCAAAAGCATCTTTTCCACTTTTCGCTGGGTATTAACAAATCAAGCAAATATTGCACTTGGAGTTTCTTTAGTCACATGTCACAAAACACATTTCCTTCTACATTACACATATCACGTTGTTCTTAAAATACGAAATCACTTTGTTATAGTCTATTAAGCATACGAGTATAAAATTAATTGTGTGTAAGGTTTAGGACTCCCATGAAAGATTTTTCAAACGTCTGAATGAAGTCCTCATATTCTTGACCGCGTATTCCACTAAAGGGGTCATGGAAATAAAGTCCTTGTAAAAGAAAACATTGAGAAATGCTTGAGCTGGTAGATCGAAGAAGCAATAGATAGAACTTTTCTTGTTGGTCGCTAGGATCGAATGCAGATGCAAACATGTGAAATATTAGCCCGTTCAATTACCTCCACAACAAATATTTGAAAAAGAAACCCTGCAGCTGTTACTTAGGGATCCTCATTGACTCGAATTGCTAAAATATATAGGTATATAGGTGCAGCTTTATTTTAGCCTTCTGTCCAGCAGAGTTGTAGGTTAGGTTAGATTTGTTGGCTGGGGCAACAGGGGCCCAACCACAATTAGGCCAGACTAAGCCCAATGTGATACCACAATGCGGTGATTCATTCCGCACCCTAATGGAACCAGTTGGAGCTTCTTACGAAGTTACGGATATGATTCATGCTGATTTTACTCAGATCGCTCACACTGTCAAGGAAGTACTTGCCCAGGTGAGTTCTTCTACGAAGCGCCAGGGCCTCGCATGAACATAAGAGATGGAAGATGGTTTCCTCCTCCTCTTCATCCTGGCAACTTCTGCAAAAGTCATTGGCAGGGACTCCAAGTCTGAGCAGCAAGCAGAGTTGTAAAAGACTGCAATCTCTTGTAATGCAATCCTTAAATTCTTGGAAAGTATTCCATGATTTGTGATTCATTGACTTCATTTGATGACATTTTGCATTGAAGTCTTTGAGATTTCAACAGAGAGCTCAGTCTGTTTTTAGACCCATCATCGAACTATATTTTAGAAAATTAATGATTAGGAAAGGCTAAAAAAATAAACTTTGGTCACCAGAAAAAAAAAAAAACAACATGGAACAGCATAAATACAAACTCCAATATAACGCAACGTGATATAAATTTCCTGAATGATAGTTCAATGATGACTCTAGAGAAGACTGAAGTCCAAAAGACTTCAATGCAAAAAGTTGAAGTCTCAAAGACTTCACTGCAAAAAGTTTAAGTACCAAACACCACAACGAAAATTCTCGCAAGTCACAAAGATGTTGGTCTAAAGACTTGCTTTCAATTAATATGCAATCAAAAGATTGGTCATAAGAACTGATCCAATTAAGACTTCACTAAGAATAAGAGATTTCGATGCTGCAGTCCGGTTCGCAGAGTTAATTTATGAATTAGAAAATCAGAGGTATAAAATCAACTGATTTTTAAAGTCATAAGATTTAAATCAATGCTTTCATTATTTTGAGGACCCTACAGATGTTCTTTATAACCTATCTCCATATCCTGCTCATTTTTGAGTTCTAAGATTTTATCATCAGTCTGATTTGGGTTGCTAGGAATTACTGAAAAACTATTTCGATAAAAGGAACTCGTATTCTTGAATTCCAGTCACATTTAAGCCTTTAGCACTTGGATTCTAACTATTGATATTAAGTCTAAAAAACAAATAAATCAGTCTTTAAATTATTTTTTAAACAGATATAAATAAACCATTGTTTCTATATTTTTGCACTGCACTCTTACCACGCTCACTGTTCAGTTTGACTGTAGTTTTCGAAGTCACTTACGCAAATGGATAAAATTAAAAAACAAAAAAAATAATTAAAATACAGAAAAGTCTAATAGAAACGGTCAAAATGATATATTTCCAATGGTAACTGTGAGTTTTTGGAAACTGACGTTCAAAGATCTAAAACTAAATATGGCTCCTTGTGCAGTAAAAGGTTAAATGTGAGACGAATTTTTCGATAAGCTGAATTATTGATTGGCAAGATTACAAATTTTGCAGGGTTGTTTTTGAATGTTGTTTTCTCTTCTTCATTGTTTAAAATTTTATTCACGAAAAGAAGTTTCTAATTTACTTACTTAAGGACTTAGCTCTAAGCTTGAAACCAGATCAGATTCTGTGTTATTTTTTTCTATGACTTTCTGTAACCTTGTTTTAAAGAATCTAATCAAAGAAATAATTTTAATATTCGGATTTAATCATTAGTATCTGTTAATCTTAAACGTCTCTGCTCAAACATGGGGTTGGGTAAGTTATGATAAAAACATAAATAATGTTTTTGATGTCAGGTGTATTGCCATGGCTTCTACTACACAATTTTTTTTATTTTTTTTACATATCAAATTTGCAACCAATCATTTATTTCCGATCTTAGCCTCAGAGGTTCCACATATCACCCCGATAAGCAATGAACTATGTACAAACGATTCTAACCAGCAGAATATAAGAACAGTCATGAGCCACCGATTCTTTAGGCGTGGTTTCTTTCGATACATTACTTTCTTTACATAACAAGTTTCGAATTTAAACTCTATTGTAGAAAATGTATTTGGGTTGATATAAAGCGCCTAATAATCTGTATACCTTGGGAGTCAGTTGTGTAAAGCAAGAAACCTTTTTAGCTTCGTTTGTGAGTAAACGTTTCACGAGTGCACGCTCTTAGACTACAGTCTTAGCACAGATTAAAAATTAAGTTCAAATGTAAAATACCCACGCTTACATGCACATTTATTTTTTCCACTTTCTCTATTTCCAGAAATCAACTGCGGTCACCCCGGCACGCTTTACAATGGATGGATAGAAAACACGGACGTCGGGACCGGGTTAGGCGCTAGTATAATATTCCGCTGTCTTCCTGACATGCTCTTGCAAGGCTTCTCTTCGAGCGTATGCCAAATTGATGGCCGCTGGCACCACCCACTCCCAGAATGCTTAGCCCCATGTGTTATACCAGCGATATCCCAGGGTAAAGTCAGACCCATCGATGTGGTCTCCGACGATAATTCGACAACGACCTTTGTTTCCACCACCACACCGCCACCCCAACTTCTATCGCCCTACACCGAAAAAGTAAATCACGGAACAATTCTTGAGGTTAAATGTGCAGAGCATTATGAATTTCCAATTGTGTCACACAGTCACCCAACGTGTAAGAACGGCACCTGGAGCACGATACCACGTTGCATCCCGGCCAGGTGTAAGGATATGCCAAAATCGCCAAAGCATGGGATGGTGTTAGCTCCGAAGACGGAGCACGGAATGAAGGCTACGTTTAGGTGTCGGGATGGATTTGTGCTCGTTGATGCTGCTGGAAAGGAGATAACGAATTTGTATGAACACGCTGTGACGTGCTCGTTTGGAAATTGGACCGGGGAGACGCCACAGTGTCAGGAGGTTTACTGCTCCTTTCCTGGGTACATTCCCAATGGGAAAGTTCTGCTTGTTGGGAATATGGGACTGTACGACTATCGACCGTATGTGAGAAAGGTAAGTGGAGATTAAAGGAGATTAAAGCTCTGTAGCGCTTTGTACATAGCCGGAAAATTCAAAAGACAAAAAGCGGAAGGGAGATATTTGACAACCTAATATTATTGAATTCTTAGTAAGAAGTATTTCATACCCACACGTGGATATTCTAGTTTCAGCGTCGAATTTAGTAAACAAGATGCCAAAACCAATTACCATTATTTGGTACATAATAATATATAAAAACTTATGTCTAAAAACACAATTTCGAGAAACCACAGTTCTTGTCTAAAATATGTTAAGGCCTTCAATAATTTTTATCTTTTTTCCGTGGCATAGGGTAGTGGTGGCACTAAGAGGTATCTGAGCAGGAATTTAAAAATATATTATGTACAGTGTTTTCTAATAAGAGGTGCTAATTTGATATTCAAAGAAAAATGGCATTTTGTGAGATAAATGATCTTATGTTTATTTCAATGTAACGAGGTGAAAAAAAAAAAAGATTTCAGCATTATTGCCACAGATATAATAATTTTCATGGATGAATAATAATAATTTTCACTGGGCAATTTTATTTTATTTTTATTTTTGTAATATAATTTTGTCAATTAAATGCTTTCACTTTCCAAAAGTGGCAACGCTCTGCAAGATCGTTTCGTTAAAATTTCACCGAGCCTATCGATCAGTTTCTTACTTTCTGTTGCGATCCGTTTTGGTACAATCGTCAGACATACAAGTAAACAAACGTGCGAAAAACGAACTATTTAATAGAGCAACACAAACCTGAATTCAAGTGCAGTGAAGTTGTTACTCAAGTCTTACCCGACCCTCTCACTTTCTACTTCCTTCCCAAAAACCCCTACAGCAATGGCACCTTCAGGTGGCTAAAAACCAGTTTTCAAATGTATCTCTGATGTCTATGTCGGGGATTAAGCACATGCTGCATCTCTTTGTGTCTTTTCTTCGTAGCTACGCTCAGTAGTAACAGAGTTGTTTTGTATTTTTGCATGTGGATATCTTGCAACACAAATGAAGCATGATGCTTTATAAATTCGTTGAAAGACGGAAACAGGAATTTCTCAATTGCGAGCAAATGCGATTTTCCACACGATGGTGACTTATTCGTATGGCGATTCGGCTTACAGAGCGTATATAATTAGGGCATGTGGACGGTCCTACCCGGAACCGTAGATTGTAGGTTCAAATTAATTTATTTTTGACTGCTTTAAAATCCCGTCTTAAGCTGAGCATCTACTTACCTTGATGTTTTTAATTATTTGCTCTTTTGAATTCTTCAAAAAATTTAAAAATGTTTTTTTTTACTGAAATATGCGAATTTCAATTCAACTAAAGCCTTTAATAAATCATTATTTTTTTTTCAGATTGTCAATAATAAGCAAATAATGTACGATTGCGACAAAGGATATGTGTTAGAAGTAGGTCCTCCGGGAGCTACATGCGTTGGCGGCAAGTGGAGCCCATCCGAGCTGCCACAGTGTCTGCTTGGACAACACCCCAGACTGCGATGGAATCGACGTAAACGATCTCTGCACATGCGACATTTGCGATCATCTTTCTTATTAAGACTAAATAGATTAAATCAATTAAGAACAATTAACGAAACACCGATGGAAAGCCTTCCAAAGGTGAGTAAACATGGCTGCTACCAGCATTTTAAGCAATCAAGCAATCCATCTTGCTATCTGCCATTTAAACCATAAATTTATTTTTTTTTTCTTTTTTTAGTAACCGACAATACTCCACAATGGATGCACGATTAAGACAGCATTTGAATGTTCCTAGAACCACCAAAAGAAAAAATAAATAGCTCCAGATCAATAAATCAATTTCATCGGCTCGTAGAAAAATAAATTAAAAAAGTTTAGACTAAGCGAAAACAAAGTGTACGAATTAAAAATTAAAAAAAAATGTTAAAAATAAATTTAATGCTTCGCGACACAAACAGATTTCAATTAGTAAATATTAAAATCGAATAAAATATTGAGTAAAATTTTAGAAAAAGCAATTATTAAATGTAAAACATTTGCTGTTTTTTAAATCTTAAGAACCCACAGAGTCAATGTATTTTTTTGTTTTCTTTATTAAATAATTGTTAGCGTAGATGTATAAGAAGTTCAACTTTAAGAGAAAAAAAATAATTATTTTATTCTTCGAAAGAAATTACGTGCGTAATATGTAAGCTTTAGGTTTTAGTTAAGATTTGAAATTTGATGATAATTTTGCAAAACGAATTAAATAAAACAAAAAATGAATTTAATTGAATGTCCCTATGATTGTAGAATAGAAAAAAAAAAGTTTTCCTTATTTCGGTTTGGCTTTGTTCATGATTTCTGGTTGAACTTTTACTTTTGCTACTTTTTGAAATTGTTTTTGAAATGTTAATGAAATTCAATCTGACACAACCCACTATGTGCATTCGTTATACGAGAGTCCTAAAATGATTTTCTGTGACTGTAAGTCACCTCACGAGACCCTGACCGCACTCTACTGTCCATCTTTCTATTTTATTTGTTCTATTTAAAAACTGAGGTTCTCGTCTTTATTATTCATTTAATTGAATGAAATATAGAATTTCTTCATCCAGTTTCTCATCGTTAAAACTAAGAAAGCGCCGGATTTTCTTTTCAATTCCCGGTAAAGGTTCGGCATAGTTCTATTTGGCTGATCTAATGGATGGAGACACACAAGTAAGTTTATTTTCGCAGAATACTAAATTATATACAAAAACAGTGTGATTTTCTATTATGAAAGTGATTTACCAGAGAATAATTTTGTAGCGAATGCACCAAAGTAAAGAAGATATGCTAGAAAATGATCTCGTGTGTAAATCTACCTGGCTCTCGATCTACGGACTTACAAACTTCTTTTGTAGATTTATGTAGCCAATGGCATTCCAAAATTCAGCAACCTCATGTTCTTCTGAACTCATCAAAATTCGTACTTTTTGATTCTCACAAGTTTGTATGACACCTGGGGATTAATTTTGTATTGCTATAGTATCGAAAATCTATTTGAAATTTTTGAATTTGTTCTTCTGTATCTCTAAAGAAAATGCTTAAAATCCGCTTTCGAAAATCAAAAGTACTACCAATTAATTTACAGATATTTATTACAGCCAACAACTGTGCACAACTATCAAAAATATGCAGCTCAAGGGACCAGAGAAAAGTTTCAAATTACCAAAAGCTTAAGATAATAAAAGCTAAAATAACCTTGATTGAAGAAATAAATAAAAACCAAATGAACAATAATTTGACTTATTATATTCGTGATTGATTATTTAAAACATTTGTACAATTATTCATAAATGCTCCTTTTGAAGAGCAGTCCATAACTATCTGTTAACAGAGCGGCTTTCGGATATCACTGTCCAACAAATTTTCGATTTTCAATAATGAGACTTAACATGATAAATCTGTGCATAAAAGATACTTCAAGCTATTGAGAGTAGGGGTATCAAGACCTTATGTACCGAGGGAACTACTTAATATTGATTTTATTTATTTTTTCAATACACCGGAGAAAGATGCAATTCAGATTTAACCCTTTCATACCCGGTGTTGTTTCTGTAACACGTTAATTTCATCTACTGACAACTCAAAAATTCTGGCGTAATTACAGTAAAACTGTAGTAATTTTATTCTAGAATCCGATTTTAGAGCATTTAAGTCTGCATCAGATTTCTCCTAGAGCAAACAGAATGTTCGGGATATTTTACTTCGTTTTTGGTTAATCGAAAAAAAATATTTTCCCTGCGGCTGGAATCGGATGTGGTGGTCATGAAAGGGTTAATTTAACGTGTATCAAATTATAGAGAATCGACTGTATTTTATATTTCGGAAGCGATTGTCAAAATCGTCATCTTCAGCACATTTTCATTTCGCTCATTCATTTCATTCATGTGTATTTTGTTTCGAATACTTTTTTCCATTATTTAAATATTTTATTTTTAAAGAACTTAACAAAAGATTACCAAGCCCGAATTATTGCGAATTTTATCGAAGTTTATGTGCGAAGGAATTGCAAAAGAGCTTATTTCCTTGCCTAATGGAAGACCTAAATCTCACTTGTCCGCTTTACATGTCTTATGTGTGCATGTCGACAACTATAATTGGCTAAGGTTTGTTAATACGTCTTGGCCAATTTGTCGTTGATATCTTTCTTGTGCTACAGATACTATATATTTAAGAAATAACCTCTATAATTCGAAAACCTCTGTAAATAAAATCATTCTCACAGTTTCCTGAAAAAACCTTATTAATTAAAAGAAACCTATGCAATTTTATCCCCTCGTTAATTCGAATTTATTTTTGTTCAAAACAACATGAAAACCTCTATAATTCGAAAATGATGGCATGTTTACCACTATAATTCGAAATCAAGTTTACTTTTTTTGTCTTCAACAACCGTTAGTTGATATGCGTCGTGACGTGAGCAATATTTTTTTCCTGAAACCTCTGTAATCCGAAGTTTTTTCTTGATTCCATGAAATTCGAATTATCGAGTGTTTGCTGTAACTACAAAAAATTGTCTGCTTTCTGCATCTTCCCCAAACCACATAACAACTTTAATTTATTGATAATACTTGAAATATATTGATATTGATATTTCAATGACTTTTACAGCTACAGAGAAATTTCACTTATTTTTAAAACAAGATGTGAATTACTGTATCTAGATGGAAGACCCTAAAATGGATGATTCAATCAATTTTGTTCCTTGTGCAACCTAAAATCAAAAGAAGACTTCATTTTCTAAGTATATGCCCAAACTTATCCCCTCAGCGACTTGAATATTTCGGAACCCTAACTATGCAAGAAACGATTACAATCCTAAATGAATCCAACTGGAAGAAACCTTAAAATTATATACGTACAGAAATTTAATCACGGAATTCGCTTAAAAAAGAAAAAAAAGCTTATATCGCCAACACAGCTGACGGCAATGCCATAGCAATTTATTCATGTTTTTGAAAATACGTGAATCTAATCTAATCTAAATCTAATCTATTGATAAGAGCCATTTTTTTTTTTCGAATTACTATTTTAATTTATTGCAGCTAATTGATTTTCAACTTAAGTTGAACTGCTTAGTCAGTTTAACTATTTGAAATTTCTAATGAATAGCTGGCATCATTGCAATCAAATTCGAAAGTCATACGAATTGACTTCAGGATCAGATTTTATTTCTGAATCCGAATATGAATTCGAAAGTAATACAAAATAACTCCTCTGCATAAATGAATTTAGTAATACACCAATGCAATGGTCAAATGAGGTTTAGTGGACATTTGTTTGTCACTCAATAAATATTTAGTTTAAAAATTAAGTACTTGTATGCCACTTTTTCATCTAACCAAGAAAATCAATAGCCAATTGACAAAATTATTTTTTTCCATGTAAGGTTTTATATATGGTTTCCGCCGTACTCCTTCTGAGCACTACTTTTTCCAAAATTATACAATTGTGATTATCTTCAAGATTTCCCTTTTCTATTTCAATTCCAAAAACCCAACAGCCATTTTAAATCTGTCCGATAGATCTCTAAAAAAGAATTAAACGAAGAAAAAACAATTTTTGGGATCCAAATGATTTTATTGTGATTTAAGTTTTGTGCGGATGTGGGAAAATAAAAGTTTGACTGGACGCATAACATTTACAATGCATAACAATTTTTTTTTTGTTCTTTTATTATATTTCAATGTCTCCGATAACGATAAAAATATAAATTTACACCTCAATTACGCTACATGTACCTACAACGAACAATAAACAGTGTCTCCAATGATGAATGTACAAATACAGATAAAGATACTCCTAAAAATACCACATACGATGGATGAATTCATAAATAAAACAAATTTTGAATAAATTCGAGAGCGAAAATTTTGGGCCGGCCACACGACGGCTCGTCTTAGCCTAGGAATGGATACTGGGGGAATACTGGTGGGAAGAAGCTGGCGAATGAAGGTGTCTGCTGGACGGGCAGCGATGTGGTGACGTACGTGGAGATATCCGTTGAGAGGACATTTGTGGAGAAGATGGTTGTGAGGGCGGTCTTGGCGCCGAATGTGAGCTTCAAGATGCGGCTGTGGGTTTGTGTGAGGACTGTGGGCTGGATGATTGGTGATGTAACGATTCTGAACTGCGGCTGTGGCAGTCCAAAGGGATTGAGAGATGGTATTGGCTGAGGCTGTACTGTGGTGAGCTCGGGGAAGGCCGTCGAAACCGGCGGCACTTGGCCGTTTTGTTGTAGAAGCTTGAGGTAAGCCAGCTGCTGAAGCTGCTCGGGCGAGAACTGCGGGTAGAAATTGGGAACTTCGGTCGAGGATTTCTTCGCATCGTCAGAAGGACTGGTAACCGGTGAGGCTTCAATGATGCTGCCACTCACGTTCTCGTGCTCCAGATTCGCCACGTCTCCAAATTCCAGGTCCAGATGGATTTCGGAGCCGGATTCGTCGAGTCTGGTGTTGAATTCGTTGAAGTTGTTGCCGATGCAGACCGGCGTTGTTCTCGTGGCCGTGATCACAGTCGTTACGCCATAGGTCTGCAGAATGGTGAGATAGCTCGTGCTCTGATTTGCCCCCACAATCGGGAACACTTGAGTCTTGAGCTTCATTTGCGACTGAGTGTAGGTCTCGATGAATTCATCCAGCGATGGTGTTTCGGTGGCGTCAGATAAGGTGCAGGGTGAGAATGTTGTGATGCTGCTCGCCTGAAGTAGCTGGTTGATATGCGTCGTCGGAGCGAGAATGTTCTCTATTAGCGGGCCCTTAATCGTGGACTTATCTGCGTAGTCAGATTCGAAGGCCTTCTCCGTCGTTGAGGTCACTGTCACGTACCGTGTCTTCTTTACACCACCCATCTAAAAAAAAAAAGGATTCAGACTTTTTTTTAGGAGAAATCAAAACGAGCTTACCTGGAAGGTGTACGGGGTCTTGATGGTGGCCACCTCGTAGTAAACGTCTTCCAAGTTCGATGGGGTGACGATGTCGATGTTTATGGTCTCCACGGGATAGAGCGTGGTCTGCTCGTCGATGGTGACGTTGTTCGGGACCTTCTCGACTTTTATGTTCGACGACTGCGGTGTTACTTCGACCGGTGCTATGTTCACGGTGTTCAACTCGATGTCATTTTGTGTCGAAAGGGCGGTTGGAGCAATTGAGCTAGAAAAGTCAGAAGCCTTTCGGATATAGACGCGGGGTTTTAGGGTCGACTTGTACTGCCACCTTCCGACTGGACGGAGTTTTACGTTTGACAGAGATGGAGCTGCGGTCGAAGTGGGTGGTGATGTTGTGTTGAGCACGGCATTTAGTCTTTGGCGGAATGCGTAGCGCCTTGAATCACTGGACACTGAGGAGCTGGGAGTGTGTTCGGTCTCGCGGTGTGAACTACGGAGAACTTTGCTGGTTTTGCTGAAAGAGAAATGACGGTTGACGATGAAATGGTGGCCTTATACAGTGAACGTAGAAAACAAAACAAAAATTTCTTTTTTTTTACATCATAACGTTTTAAAAATAAAAGGTTTATTTGACACTAGTTTGACTAAACACAAAGGCTTAAGTTTCTTTTCAAGTATCTTCAAAGTTGTCAAGATAATATAATATCTTGAGTATTTCTCTCTCCCTCTCAAAATTTATTTTTATTGTAACCAACCAACAGCCCAAGCACTGGCATATTAATTTAAAATAAAAAAAATTATTATTGAAAATTATGTAAAGTTTCGACAAAATACTACATCGTACATTTTGTTTTTGCTGTTTTTTGCTACTACATCGTATATTTTGTTTTTGCTGTGCATGTCTATGCTTTAACTGATGCCCTGTCGATTTACTGTCTAAATTTGGTTTTAATATTAAAAAGGCGACAGACAGACAGACGGACACCGAAGTGATTCTATAAGGGTTTCGTTATTCCTTTGGAACGAAACCCTAAAAGTGACATTGAATTCGATTAAAATGTTCCGTATTAAATGTTTGTTTATCAAATCTTTGATCTTTAACAATATTTGTAACTTTTGGCATCAATGTATGAAAAGCTAATTAATGAGCTCAACCCTCTGCAGAAATCACTTTTGAAATCACATAATTTTGGCCGCTTAAATTAGATCGTTGATTACCTGTTTTAACGTTTTTTTGTTTTTTTGTAATTGAGAACAATTACAGTCAAACGAAACAGTTTTCCTTTGGAAAATGGCGCGTGCAGTAAAGACTTAAGGGACTTCATATTACATTCGAAAATGCGAACTTCACGAACTTGATTAGACTTTGACAATAGTGGGAAAATTTGCTGTTAATTATATTCTTGCTGCGTGCGTTCGCCTGAACTTGCGAAATTCATGCTCTAGAAAAAAATAAAAAACTTTAAAATAATGCTCAAAAAGAAGCACATCATGATCATGCAGCTCGTAATCGCACCTGCAAAACCTATTTCAGTTAAACCTCAACGAAGTTATGTCATTCGATCGACGTGTGAATTTAAGGAGTTCCCATTTGTTGTTTTCAACAATTTCTGCACTGTCCGGCGGCTGGTAGCCGGTGGCTAGTGACTGCTGGTTAACCATATATGAGACGTGACAGAAATAGCTAAATCCCTCTCTGTACGGGAGTCACATTCACTTTCCACTTCAAACTTTGGCTAGAACCAGTTTCGAGTGCGGTAAAGGTTGACATAAGATTTCCACGTTTCGTGGTGTTGCATCAGACCGCATATCAATTAGACCGGCTTGTGGTGATCTTGAAACATGTTTAGCATTTATCTATTACATTGGATACATTAGAAATATAGTCAATTTGCATTTCCTGACCGTTTCCAATACCAGTATACAACCATGTGGGAGAAGTTAGGGTTAAAGGCTGAGGTTGAGTGTGAGTTGGGTGGGTAAGACCTGACACCGGATTAAAGCTTTGAGTTTGAAGGTTAAAGGAAGACGATACGAAAAATACAAGTTTGGTAATGCATTTGTGACTTGAATAAAATAAGTAACTGAATTATTTGTCTGTCGTTTTTTTAAAAGAGCTAAAAGATGATAATTACCCAATTGCGATGGATACTGGAACTATACTTGAAAAAAAAAATATTGTCCCAAAAGTAGAGTACTAACGCTTTGCGCTATGGCAAGTAAACTCATTGTGTTTATTTGCAATAGATGGAAGATCTGAATGCACAATCCGTTTCTAAATGTGAATCGAAGAACACCAAGAGATTTTTAATTAAGTTGGCATCTGGTTACCATTGAAACTCAGCCAAGTTCTTTTGTCAGTCACTATACCTTTTTTACAGGAACAAGATCTGGCCATCTCAACATTTAGCACCAGCAAAATCAGAAGCTTCAAACTTAGCCCTGACCATAACCATTGCCATAACTTTTTATCATAAATGGTTCCCAAGATAAAAAAGTCACAAAAACAACAAGCAACTGACTGATTCACTGATAGAGACTATTAAAATTTTAGAGAGTGTTAAATCTGAAATTTTGCGCAATGATAGGTCTTGTGGTACATATATATGTATTTACATCACTCTTTAAAAAAAAGAACCTAGATTGCTAAAATTTGGTGAAATTTTTCAATAGTGAAGTAGGGAGAAAATGTAAACTGATATTTTCGATTTTCGACAAATCAGGAAGTGGATTAATGACAAAAAAATTTATAAACTGTGTGATAACTATAAAAAAATGTGTATGGTAAGAATTGAACTCTAACGTAAACATATTTGCATGAGCATGACTAAGTGTTGCATCATCAAGCCAAAAGCTAAGTAGTAAATATTTCTGGTAAGGATCTTATGGGATTTAAGGAAAGGATCTTTCAGCGCAACGCTACGCATAAGGACTTCATTATCTGGCCAAGCCAAGCTTTAATGGTAGATAACAAAATGAGAAGAGTTAAAACTAATTTTCTGGTTTTATACTTTTGTTTATGACTAAGTTTTTCGAGAGATGAAACTTGGCGTCCACTGAAATGTTCCACTCTAGAGAATTTTGGATCCAACCATTCTAGTTCAAGAAAGGCAAGATGACCGAACATTAGTTACGACGACTAAGAGATGGCAAAACGAATTTAAGAGATCTTAATCTTAAGAAATGTAAGGAAACGTGCCTGCAACTCACAGGATTTATAAAGTAATTCCAGCTAAGTCTTAGGACTTTTAAGTTATTAAGAAGTGTTTTTATGTTTGATGGGTAATTTTGTCCATCAAAACGATACTCGTGATATACTTCACGTAGAAAACAGAAAAATTAAATTCAATCTGGATGAAGTAATTCGAAGGCTGATCCTCGCGGGAAGTTTTTTTTAAATAAAACATAAGCGAAGACATTACGCGTTCTACGATCTAGCTAAACAGTGAAATGTAAGACTGATCAAATTTCATCTTAAATTATTATCTTTATATTTTTTGCGATACTTGAGCTCATGCATACACCAAAACCAGGGTTTGCATTGTTCCGATCCGCGTGAAGCTGCTTCGATTCAAAAATATCGTGGTCTCGTTGGTTCACGAGCAAGGCTTTAATGTATTCCCACAAATTTGAAATTATTTCTCCAACCTCACTCACTTTTTCTGGCGTCCTTTTGCTTTGTGCTTTCCGCCGCTACTGTGCTTCCTTGAACTGTAATGCGTCGTACTCGGACTCGGCACTACGGTCGAGGTAGCCCGCCTTGTCTCATCCAAGGGTGGCCTATTCTTGAACCTAGGCCTCTGCGAACCCGGACTATCTGTCCGCAGAATTCTCACAGTCGATGACGGCGAGAGAATATGTGAGTTACTCTGCAGGACTTGAGCATATTTTCCCGATATATACGTGCCAATTACGCTAGTCTCATGAATTGTCGTTGTGCCATCCATGGCCACCTTTCCACTAAGAGTCGTCACTAATCCCACCGGATGCGGATCTTTCGCTCCATTCGTTCTTTTTGATCCGGATTTCCGCTTCGAGATCAGGTCGACTACGTGGTAGGACTCTTCCGCGAACGCTTCGGGCTGACGTGATAGCAAATCGTAGTCAGGCTGATTCATGTAGTCCTTTCGTGCAGTCGCCTGCGTTGTGGACTTTTTATTCTCGTTCTCATTCGTCGACAGTTTTGTGGGGAGGATTTCCGTTGACTTCTTTTGATCCGTGTATGGCTTTGTTTGGATTATATCCACAACTTTTTTCGGCACCTGGGTTATTTCTGAAAGAACAAAAACAAAATTATGTTACGAAGTGAACTGTGAGCTGAAATTATTAAAAGAAAGTGGTTTACAAAAAAGACAAAAATGTATTTGCTTTAGCTAATTTGCAATGGATCTAAAAATTCATTGGTCTTTCGATTAATTTTCAATTCAGATCTTCATTGCTCATTTGAAAGAAAAATCTTGCGTCGAATTCTGGAATGGAAGAGAAGACAACCACGAGCAGTGAGCTGTATAATGCTGTGTTTATAGTTCAGATGGAAAAAAAATCCGTCGATAATATTTGGGCATAGAAACAATGGGGGGTAAAACAGATTTTTAAGGTCGCGGTGCAAAACGGCTCACTGACACTCCGAATTTTCTTCAATTCCATTCATGGTTAGCCAATTCGAGAGCACGACGAGTCTTTTAGTTTGATGAAAAGAAAGAGAGCAATCAAATTAACAAAACTGCAAAGAAGCACTAGCTCAAAAGCTGAGCGTCGTAACGCAAAGAAAAAAATACAATTGCAGTTGCTAAATAATTTAATGTTGATTATTATGTGATAATGCTTTAAAAATTGCGTGACTGTAAACATACATTTAGGGGAGTCTACTATCTATCTTGATCTTGAATCCATTGAGTGCGAGGTGCGAGTTCTAAGACCCACTTATATTGTGGCCTAACATGATCCATTGTTGTCCAGCCTCTGTTGAGAGCCAACTATTGTTCATGTCAAAAAAAATCCAGTCTATTTTGTCTTTCTTTGGGCAACACTTCCTTGAAGCTGCTCTCTTCCTGGTCGATTTCTTACTTTCCCCTAAACACCCAATTGGTACATTCCATTCAAAACTAGACTTTTCGGTCCAATTCACAATGAATAAACTAGTTTCTCTAAAGTCAGAACTAGTTCCGTTCACAAAAATGTTTAATCACCAACATATGGACCTCTACGTACAGCCCGATACCGATTGGTTGACATCACCAATGGCTGCGATTCAAGAAAAAAAAACAATTTTTTTCCACGCAAATTGTCACAACCAGTCGCGGTGTACATAAGTCGCAATTATTTTCAGTAAATTCGAGAGAAAAAAAAATGGGATTTGTCGTACGCTTACAACCAACTCCTTGGCTTGGCAATGAAAAGAAAAAAAAAATACGCCAAAACCGGTTTTGACCAAACGCGAAAATTATGCGAACACTTTAACCTGAACATGATTAATAATTTCTAAGATTTACAAAAATTAATAAGACACGCGCTCACAATTATTTACCAAAGATAGGTACGTGGTTGACCCACCACCTAGTCACCGAGGTGTTGGCGGTGTTGAGTGTGAATATGGTTGGGATGGGCTTTATTGTAAACTGAAAACTACGTTGTTACCAAATGATGCAAATTAGTAGACCCTGTTTATAAGTTACAAGATTCAAAAAATCTTACCCAAACTTGGAGCACTTTGAGGTGAGAATATCATCACAGTTTTTCCGATTGTCGTTGTGAAATCCAAAAACCCGTATACGGTTTGAGTCACAAGGGTCTCGGTTTTGCCATCGGGGCTGGCGGTTACAATGGCATATTGGTATCCTGGAAAAAAAAAAAATGTTAAAGTTGCAAATAATGTTGTTTGCTAAATTTAAAAGTATGTGAATCATGATTCTGACTGTCTGCTTTTGTGAATTTAATAAAATTTCGAAAAACTTTCCTGATTAGAAATGATGAGAGAAAGATGATTAGAGAAATCATATCGTATTTTGCGTCACCCATAACCTGTCAATATCCGAACATGCGCCATTAAACTAGAAGTTAAATATTGAACGTAACTGGTAAAGATCTGAGATGGGATTCAACCAAATGAATTAACGTTGCGAATGAGGACTTTGGCCTTAGACGATGGTATTGATTTAATGGATGATAACAGAATAAGATGTGAGAATTCTCTAGTTTTATTCATTGAACATGGCTTAGCTTTTCGATGAAGAATTGTCGACTACAGCTGCGTGGCTACTAAAACGTTCCAGCCTAGAGAGTCATCTATCCAGGCATTCTACATTAAGAAAGGCAAAAAAAACGTGATAGAAAAATTACGACAGTTTGGTCTCAACAAATGTAAGATAACGTGCCTTAGAGAGGAATTCCAGCTCAGTCCTAGCATATTTAAGGATCGTGAATTAAAATGGTGCTTTAACTTTTGTCTTCGCATGTTCTGCAAAGAAAAAGGTGCTACTGCTTTGGTGTTACCATAATTTCCAACAATTTTTTTTTGTGTTTCCCTCTGACTAGTATTTTCCGTCTTTATTCAAACGCTATGCATTAGAACAGAGTTTAGCAGTGAAAATAAGCAGTGGGTTGATCCATCTAGCCTAAACTGTGACTATGTCATTACTAGCTACAGTCACTTTGTGTAATATCCGTAAACCTTTCAATTAAAACAAAACTTTATTGAGTTTGACGTTCCTAAATGGGATGTCTTCGAAGTCGGTCTCTGTTACATTCGTTTTGTTGTTTGTTTTGAATCTGATTTGGTCCAAGTTTGGGCAGGTGGTTAATATACATATGTTCCACAGTTTCCTTAGCCTGGTCACAATGTCTACAGATATCCGTGCTGGAGAGACCTATTTTATGTAGGTGATAGTTACATGCCGCATGTCCTGTGAGCGCTTCGCACAGCACTTTCAGGTTAGCTTTGTTTAGTTCCAGAGCTTCTTTAGCCCGTTTGGGATTGTGACGATGGTAGCTTCAGATTTAGATTTCTTTATTTTGGCAAAGAGTTACAATGTTTCTTTGTGTCTTGTATACAGAGATTCGGTGCATTACCTTACTACTTAGATGTTAATATAATTTCTTAAATAATATATCACAGATTAATTTTAAAGGGAAAGCCACTAAAAACCTGGTGGTGTTGGAGGGAAGAGAAAAGTGGTATCATCACTTGATTTCAAAGATCAGAGTGTGGCAGTATCTATGGTAATATTGATTTCATCTGATAATACTACGTATGACTTGTATAAAAGGTGTCATCTTAAGCTTCATTCATTTAAGCTTCATAGTTAGAAGACAATATTTTCCCGCAAGTTATTTACATTTAAAAAGGTGACAGACTGACACCGAAGTTATTCTATAAGTTTCGTTAGTTCCTTTGAAACAAAACGCTAAAAACAGGTACAAATTCGGAGCATTATCGTCCTGTTTTGCTATTATAGAAAAGAAGGCGTCGCCGGATGCTGATAAAATTGCGAAGTACGTAAACGATGCTGTAAGGAGAAAAACAGCAGCAAAGTGGTCTGCTCCTTTCCGGTCTGATAATTTTGATGTTAAAGATGCGCCTTGCTCTGGTTGACCAATCCCTAAAAAAGTCGATGAAATCAGAGAAACATTTGAGCAAGATAAATGGTGTGGAAGCAAAACGCACTTGGATCAGTTTTCACTCATAAGTCCCAGAAGTTCTACACTGATGAAATAAATGCCTTCCCCCGAAAATGGCAAGTAGTCATTGATCAAAATGGCACGAAATCGGTTCGATGTAGAGCTCTCTATTTCATGTGAAATCATGTTAACGTAGTACTCGCGTAATTAAGTTATCCGTGTACTTATATTTTCACGTGTATTTATATTTACACGTGTATTTAGAAAAATATGTGTAGACAGTACAAAAATGTAAATGAAACCGTTGTTGTAAATTTTGTGTAAATTTTCTTTTAATTAATATGCTTCTCTAAAAACCTATGCATGGATGCCGATGAGTCTTAACCGCTCACAATGTTTGCAAGAATGTGCATGGGTTCACATACAGTCTAAGTCTAAGTCTCTAAGTCGAACTCACTTTAAGTCGAATTTCCCACTAACTCGAATTTTCTCGTCATATTTTTGTATTCCCCTGAATTTTCCATACAAAAACCATCCTTGAAGTCAAAAATCTCTCTAACTCGAAGACATTTTATTGACTCTTGGTCTGTTTTCAATACTTCTAAGTCATTTTTTTTTTCTTTTGCACAAAAATAAACAAAAAATGTCCTCTCGCAACTTGTACAAAGTATGCACGCTCGTATCCTCTCACTCTTTAAGGTGACCCCAGACGATAATGTTAAATGTTATATTCATTTCGTGTTGATTCTTGTAGAATCGTAGAAAAAAGTGCATATGGTTGCCCTTATGATTGTTTCCCTATGCAAGAAAGATTGACCAGACGATATTCACAGCGAAAATGAGAATTTGCTCGCGAACATGGCCTTACCCGGCGAGCATCGAACATTAGAGCGCACATGGTCGTCGAATAAAAACACCACAAACATTTTTAACGGCCCCACCTCTAGCGAAAGACTGACAATCCTCCTGGAGTACTTCTGTCATGAAAAGCTTTCGCGATTTGCCGTTCGAAACCGGCAGTAAACAGTAGGTCCTCTCCACATGTGTCAAAATTATAAGGCGCACAACACCGTGGAGGTGCAAAAAGGTAGGCTCTGGCTCTCAACGGGCTATTACGCCGCCTAATGTTTATATATATGGTCGTCGAATAGGATCGTCGATTAGTCGCATCGCGCACCGTTTTCTTTTTTAACAAAAAAAAAGTATCAATCACTCTAACTCGAATTTTTCCAAAACCCCCTCTAACTCGATCTAATATTCAGTCCTGTCGTGAAGTTTCGAGCTTCGTAGCCATTGTAGAAGACGTGTTTCCATGTTTAAATTAACTACACGTGTACCCGTGTCTAAGGTGCCATATAATACGACAACACGTGTCACGTGTACACGTGTAAATATTTTTTTAACTTCTTACTTGATTTTTTTTTACAAAAGCTAGTGTCAAATATAAGAAGAATATTTTTCATTTTTATATATTTCGCCATATTATGCGAGTATGACTGGCAGTTTGGCCGTCTGGGTGACTGAGACTAACTGTCATATAACTCCACCAATTCTTCTTAATCTTTTCTTTGATTTTATTTTCCTTTGCTATGCAACGACTTTCGAATCGAGGACAATTAAAATAAATAATCAATCAGCATCTAAAATACACAAAATCTGCTTAAAAATGTATTTTAAGGACAAAAACTCTTATACTGCATTATGCAGATAAATCACGTCAAATTTTTGTTTCCCACGTGGATTTTTGTGGATTAAATTTATATGCTGAACAATTTTTAGTTAAACTTCAGTTTTATAGACAAAATATCATTGAAGTATTATGAAATTATTTGCATTTGTTGTTGAATGAATGAACGCATCAAAATTTCTTATCATTTGCTCGTATTTTGTTGAAATTACAAAATTACAAGCAGACGTGACGTCACGAAAGAGGAATTTCAGCAAATATGTAGGTCAGTTTTAGTGGGTAATATTCGTTACAATTTAAACGGTTAACAATAGTTTTGTTAAATGAATCAGCAATTTGTTAAATTTGTATGATCCGCATGCGATGTTTGCTTCTGTTCAAAGAGTAATTATTATTCATGATATGTAAAGTGAAATCTTTATGCTACTTCACACAAAATAATGACTTAAGAGGCTCAAAGTCAGCGTAAGTGCTCTCGAAATTAAGCCTCAAAATTCAAGAGTGTACTATTTCTTATTTAAAAGAATCGTCCAAGTTTATTTAAAAGAATTGTGTAGATTCCTTAGCAGAATTCGGAAGCACTTCTGTCTACTTTTGTTTACTTTTGACACCTTCAAGTGCTAAACAAGTTTTTAGGACTTGTCTGTCTCATTGCGTTGTGCTAGAGACCTTGAAAGACAGAACAGAAAGCGCATGAGAGAGGGAAAACGAACTACTTGCTGTAATTTATAAACGATACGAAGAAAGAATCTCATCGAACGAAAGAGCGAGTTTTTCATTCCATCTGCAAAAGTGACCACCAGCCACGGTCGTTGAAACAAGAAACTCGCTGCTTTCTCAAAGATATCAAATTGGTCACATCACTCTCGTTTCACTTTAAACACGAATAAATCGAAAAGAAGTTCACTTTTCACAGAAATACCCACAAACTATAACCAATACACAAGTCGAATACGCGCCATTTACCCACAGCACAATAACCGAAGAAGAACCTCTGCAAATGTAGACCGCGAGTCGTTGTTCAAGGCCAGAAGCAGCCCAAGAACTAATTGGTCTACCAGCTCTCTGTCTGCCTGCCTTAATAATATACATAATTCCATTGAGACATCAATCAATGTAAACACATGAAGCAATAGAAATCCCAACCAACCGCAAAAGATTTTCAGTCAAAAAGAGAAAATCATAAATAACGCGCCTGGCAGAACCCAAAGAGACCATCCATCCATTGGTCAATGACAAGTGCCATTATTCATAGGAACAAATCTTAAGTGGTCGCTCATCATCATTACCGTACCCCAAAATGACTTCATTTGGATTTCATTCCGGAAGTTGCTTTCCGCTCAGTCAAACTTCTCAGCTCCGGCGAATTATGCAAACGATCGCAGGTAGAAGCGCTGCGATTTTCGTAACAAGTGAAAAGAGTGTCTTCCTCATGCTTACGACCGGCTGGAGCTCAGCTAGGGATTAAAATAGAAGCCATAGCCGCCAAAAATTTTTGTCAACAGAGGAGACCAAAAAACCACAAAAAGAAAAAAAAGCCCAAGACATTGCAATAAATCTTTTCGATTTTTGATTGATACCTTCGTCAAAAAAATTCACCAGCCATCAGACAGAATTGAAAAACGAAAAAAATAAGTGAACACTTTTGAAGTATGACCAAACCACTTGAAAGCACCATTTACCTCAACGACCTTATGTAGTAAGGTAGGTTATTGAGTAAATAACCTAAGCCCGAGGCGATAAACAACAATTCCCATTACTACTTGTTGCCATAGTCTTCTGTTGCCTACGCTTTGGCCAAACCAAAGACTGTGGTCGGACTATGGCACATTCTTTTGTGCCTTTCATTCACTGCACGAGTACAAGAGTTATGTGTGCACACATAACACTTAATGTATGCACGTACTGCACATGTACACTTCTAACACAGTCACAACACAACACTAAGCGTAACTAACTTTTTTAACTCTTGGTTGGCTGTTTAATTGTTTCAGCACAGTGGCTTACTTCTTCTTCTATGGGCAAATAAAAAAAAATCACACACAAATATTCACCATAATTATGCAGAAAAAAATAAAATGAATTCGTCGCAATTTCTACTCTCTCGCGCAGAAAGAAGAAACTTCAACTTCTTGTTGAAATAAAAAAAAAATCGAAATCGAAAACGAAAACTTACCGAACAAGATACAGACGAGCAGCAATACATCTCGGGAATGCATTTTTATCTTCGAGACACTGCTCCTGAAGGATTTTTTTGCTTTTCTTTCTTTTCTTAGCTCCCTCTCTCTCACACAGTCTGTAGTTTTTTTTTTTTTTTGTTTTTCTGTCACAAATAAGAGCCCGGAAAAACAGGCACAGAAAAAAAGAACAGGCACCCGATTTGCTTAAATTTTATTTTCCGATTAAATTTCCGATCGTTTTAGTTTTAAGCTTCTCGATAGCGCAGCGTACGTTCGCCTGAACCTTGTAACTTTTCATCACAACTCGGATAGATCATTCGGATCTTTGTGGCAAGTACAATGGGACTTGAATAAAAGTTGTTTTTTGCTTTTTTGTTTTTTTTTTTCTTCTGTTAGAAATAGTTACCGAGGTGTGTAGTGGTAGTGGAGGAGGAATACGCGCCGAGCCACTCGCACTCGCGCAAGAGGTAAATCTTTTTTAAACTGATTAAATATGCAGAAAGCTGTGTGGAAAGTGGCTTAGAGAGCAAAAGATACAATTTAGGCTCGGGAACTACAAAGCGACATTTCTAGTAGTATTTGAACTATAGTGTGTCGCTGGTGTGGACTGTGTGTGGTGTGCGACCGTTATTTTGAAATGAAAATTTTTGGTTATGGAATTGAGTTGGATTTTATTTGTGTCGACGTTGGATGAGTTGCGGCGGTTAGTCACCGCTAAATTTTGTATTCATATCATGGCTTGGCTTGGATTGAAGTGTGTTTATTATACACAGTCGCGTCGTGTGGAAACGAACACTGGCTAGTGAGGCGTGGATTGATGTGACACAGAGATGGCTCTGAAGCGCACTCAGTGGTGAGAAGTTCGATCGCCGCGGCGCGCCGTTGAGATTGATATTAATCTTATTTTAATTGCTTATTTTTACTGGCTAAATTAATGAGTGAATTTTAGTTTGAGTAACAAAGCGTATTCTCTTGGTGGATAGTGTGAGTTAGTAGTGCGTTGGTGGTGGATTTGTTTGATTTGGTTTAGATAGCAATCTGGATGTAGCTGTAGTTAATTATGAAGAAAAAAAATATTAGTATAGTTGACGTAATAGCCGCATAATGCAAATGCATTCAAACAAATTTATACAAAAAGACGATAGGCAGAATATATGTATGTATATACAGTCCAAGCCCTCTAAGTCGAATTTTCACGGGATATCAAAATTAGTTCGAGTTAGAGGGATTTTTCGAAAAATTCGAGTTAGAGGGATTAAAATTTTTTTAGAAGTTAAAGAGTACACATGTAGTTAAAGTTAAAGAGCATACATGTAGAGAAAAAACACAGGAAATTACTTAAAAAAGCTTGTAATTTTGGATTGAGTCTTTAAAATTGGAAAATGAGACCTTTTGAAAAAGGACTCTATTTTAAGAAGGCAGTGTTGGACCTCATGCGGACTCTCAATGCACTCACTAAATGAAGCTTAAAAGCATCTCAGATACCTAACTTTTTTTTATATCAAAAGCAAACTGTTTGAGGCCAACCAACAACACAATGAATAAGCACCGCAGTTATTCACACAGAGCCGTACCGTTATGTGCACAAATAACCTATAGCTCATTTGTGGTTGTGTGTAGAGGACGATTATGTGGCCCTAGACGACAATTGTATTCGCCCAACATGCTTGTGCTTCGAGAACTGTTGGCGAATAGTTTGGATTTGGAATAGGTCGCCATGCAAATCCTCATTTTTGCTGTGAGCTTCGTCTGCTCTTTCTTTCTTGCATAGGTAAACAATAATAAGGGCCACCACATGCGCTTTTTTCTCCGACGTGTTTCGTAGTCGGAGGCTTAAAGGAATTGAAAATAGACCAAGAGTCGAAAAAATGTATTCGAGTTATAGGGCTTTTCCACTTAGAGGGCGTTCAACTTAGAGGGTTTCGACTGTATAAACCAAAGCTTTGCTATGCGTCGTTTCAAAATTGCATTGCTTAAAAATTATTGTGGTTTCGAAAATGCATCGGTTTTACTTTAGTTTGTGTCGTTTATAAAATCACAATACACGGGAATTATGGAATTAAAATACACTAGTCGCTTGACAATGTTAATTACCGATAAGGTTTATGTTATAATTTATCTAAAATATTAGTCGGCAAAAACTTAACATTAATATCTCTATAATGTGAACTACCGTCTGGGCGCCGTGGCTTAATCGTTAGTGCGTCGGACTGTTAAGCGAGAATACAGCTCCCGAGTTCGAATACAGCTCGGGGAAAAAACACCACAAACAATTTTCACGGCCCCACCTCCAGCGAACGACTGACAACCCTCCTGGAGTACTTCTGTCACGCAAAGCTTTCGCAACTCGCCGTTCGGAAATGGCATTAAATAGTAGGTCCCTCCACATGTGTCAAAATATATCACGCACAACACAGTGGAGGCGCGAAGAAGCTAGACTCTGGTCCTTCGTGGGCTGTTACTCTACTAATGATGATAATGCATGTGAACTTCCGACAAGTCATCTCTATATAATTTCCGAAGACAATTGGAAATATGATTTAATTCCACTTATTCAATTACGAAGGATACTACCCGAAACTTAGAAGGGATTCAAGGAAAATCATAAGAAATTAATTATCTTTGAATTATAGGTACCGAACACAACATGTCACACCAATCGCCAAACAATATAAATAAAGCGCTGAAACAATTTCCAATTTGCCGAAGTTAAGAGCAAACAAGATATTTGCCAGTCCAAAATAACAAAAAGTTTACCAAAGATTGAGAATAGCAATATCTACTCGGATATATGTAAATGTATTTTTTTTTTCATTTTTGAAATAAAGAAGAAAATTATTTTATTTTCGTTTTTCTTCTGAAAACGCTGTTTTGTGTTGTTTTTTTGTTAAATTTTAAAATCGCTTTAATCAATTAAGTAGGTACTGAAAAACAACTTCAGTAATGTCAATTCCTCTAAAATCCAATTAAAGTTTTAATTTATTCACGTTATCGAGGGATTCACGTTTATTGTTTTGCTTCATATTTTTCTGGTCCTAATTAATGACGCTTTAGTGTACTATTTACGCCATGCACATTTCTGTGGTCATAAGCAACAAACGCCTAAGTCTTTTTTTCATGTTTTTTTTTTAAAAGAATGTTTAAATCTGAAGACCCTGAAAACTCGTGTGAATATCAGGAAGTAGCAAAAATTGTATTGAGTTTTCATTTAATTTTCTTTTAAATTTGTTTAAGAAGGCACAATCATTTCAAATTCTATGTCGTAAGGAGCGAAACAATCTCAATTTTGTTTCAACTCCTAACAGATTCAATAAATCTATTTTTTACCAGGAAGATCAGTTTGGACAAAAAAACGCTAATAACTCTACAGTCAGTAGTTTTTTTCTTTCAGAAAATTAAAATATCAATAAGCTTAAAGTTATGTTTTTGACCTCACAAGCTTTAAGATTTTTCTAAAAATTTAAGCCGAGCCAAACATAAGCAGACGTCTTAACTTGTCGTTGCCGCTTCGGGAATCATGCCAGAAGGTTGGGCATTGCCTTCAACGAGTCTTGTAGAGGCTGCAGAGATGAGGAAGACGAGGAGACTCCGCTACATTTTCTTGGAACATACCCAGCACTTACTTAGATTAGGAATAATTTTTTTGGGGACTTGAGTAAACTAGCTAGTGTGAACTGGAAACGCACTAGTCAACCTAGTATAAATATGCTATTACCTACTATGGCAGCCAAATAAGCCTGCTAACATTTTATTGTTCGCGGGCGACTTTAGTCGTGCTCACATCTATCTAAGACCTAACTCAACGCAATGTACAATACACCATTTGTAGAGAGTAAGCTGCGTGTTGATCGTAAATAAGAAAACAGGCGACAATTAATAAAAATTTCAGAATAATTAGCCCAGATTAATAAATTGCGTTTGAGTTAACACTTAAGCTGAAAAATGATTGGAAAAGATGTTCGGTGCTCTGATAGGCAACAAAATGCTTTTTCTGTTGTCTTAATCTCCTAAAAAAATTGAAATAAATAAATTTAGTGGTGAATGTCTTACAAATACAGTCGAAGCCCTCTAAGTCGAAAGCCCTCTAAGTCGAACGCCCTCTAAATCGAACGCCCTCTAAGTCGAAAATCTCTCTAACTCGAATTTTTTCGCCATATTTTGGCATTCCCTTCAATTTTCCATACAAAATCCATCCTCTAAGTCGAACGCCCTCTAACTCGAATACATTTTTTCGAAGCACAATCATGTTGGGCGAACACAATTGTCGTCTGGGGCCACATAACCGTCTACTACACACAACCACAAATGAGCTATAGGTTATTTGTGCACATAACCGTGCGGCTCTGTATGAATAACTGCGCTGCTTATTCATTTTGTTGTTCGTTGGCCTCAAACACTTTGCTTTTAATATAAAAATAGTTAGGTATCTGAGATGTTTTCAAGCTTTATTTAGTGAATGCATTCAGAACCCGAATGAGGTCCAACACTGCCTTTTTAAAATGGAGTCCTTTTTTTAAAAGGCTTCATTCACCAATTTTAGAGATACAATCCAAAATTACAAGCTTTTTAAAGTAATTTCTTGTGTTTTTTCCTTCCTTCCTTTCCTTTTTTCCACGTATACTCTTTTGAATAAAATAAAGGCTTTTAAACAAAAAAGAATATTAATCCCTGTAACTCGAATTTTTCGAAAAATCCCTCTAACTCGAATTTTTCGAAAAATCCCTCTAACTCGAACTTGACATCCCCTGAAAATTCGACTTAGAGGGCTACAACTGTATTTAATTATTGAAAATTAGAATTTCTAATTCAAGTACTTTTTTTTGTTGTGTATTTCGTATTATTTTTCAGTTTCGGCAAGACAGTTTCAACAAAGCTATCAAATCCTGCTGAATTGTCATAAATTCGCTCTCTCAGAGTAATTCTGTTTCTCTAATTTCACAGCAGAAGCAATTTTGATGTATTTTGATATATAAATTTCGCCGATTCCTTGCAAAAATAGATAGCCAATATTAGAAGAGGTCTCAACTTGTAATATACATAGGCAAAGGCAGTAATCGATCTTTCAGAGCACCAGCTTACCAATACCATTTTTTCAAAAATCTTCAATTAAAGCGTCAATACACTTGATACGGTAATAACTTTTTATATGTGTAATGACTTTCCTATTTGAATAAAAAGTATTGTATTTCAGAGGAGAATGCAAATTATTTCATCAAATTTCTCAAATTTTTGTTTGATTGAGTTTGCCTTCTGAGCGGCTCAATTAAAGAATCATTTTTTATGTATTACAATGAATATTATTGAACTCATTTCGTTAATTTTTTTTAAGTAACTATTAAATACAGGAAACCTTACTTAGCACTTTTCTTAATGACCAGTCAAGTTTGGTAGAAATAAATATATTTAAATAGCTATTGGTCAGAAAAGTTATAAAATGAGTTCATTTTTAAGGTCAGGCGGACGAAGTCGCGAGAAGAAGCTAGTTTTCTTTATAAAGCTCGAAGCCAATAAAATATCAATTGATCAATAAATTAAACTCTGCAGGCATTGTTTTTTTGCTGGTTTTTTAATATGTGATAGTTGAAAATATATCAGCATCCTTGGATCTATAGCCGTGTTTTATTATGCATTATGTAGGAAGCTGATTTGTCTAGAAACCATTTCCATTTCACAGCATTGCCTGATAAGTATACAAAATATTATTTTTTGAATTAAATTTTAGTACTCACTTTTATTCTTTAAATAAGGTAATATTGTGCTAACATTAATACAAACTTATATTTCAATTTTAATTTCTATGAATTTTGTGTTATTTGCACAATTGTTTTGCGTAATTGTAATCATCATCGTAAAAGATGTGCAACCACTTGCTCTGAAGAGAAGAAAAATTATGTTGGCATGAAAACACCGCCCGCAAATATCACAACATCGACAGGGGTTAATTGTCAAACTACTGTCAGAACACGAAATAAAAATGTTCACTCATGATCTGGAGTGTTTTATTTACACAATTGATCCATATGGATCATCCGTGCATAATAAAACACGGCTAACATCTCTCTCAATAAAACTGCGAATTTGAGAATCTCACATAGATTACATACATAGTGTCGCCATCTCTCCCCTATTATAGAAAAAACACTTTATGTACATACACGTCGATAAGATGGCGACACTTTCTATGGAGAAAAATCCATCAGTCGTACGTGAGTTTCCCAAATTCGCCGCTATTATTCACTTGCCGCATAAGACGTTAGAGCCAGTGTGAAGTAGGCTACTAGGACTCCATATATTATATTATATGTCAGTGCCTACAATGCTAAGAACGTTTGTAAAAATATGAGTACTCCTCACGGAGGTCTACTCACTGATGGTTCCCGGTGTACTACTGAAACACATTCTGAATAATTGTAAACTTTTTAATTTGCTAGATTTAAATTCTGTTCTTTTTTTGAAGACCTCATTCCCTACTAATAGCAGAGTTCACACCTTACAATTTGCTGATGACTATGCTTGATGGGGCCAAATTGTAGAGTGTGAACGCTCGTTCAATTTCTCATCAAATTTGTCGTATCGATTTGATATATATTGATAAGTATGCAGATACATTTTTCATTGTTGTATTTTGTGTTTCTCCTCATTTTCAAATATTTCATTATTAATCATATCAATCAAAGAGCGCGCGCACTCATGTTGATGCTTCAAAATTTTTATTGCAAATGAAGTCTCTCAAGCAGTTGTATAGTATGAACGCCAGGCATTAATTTTAATCGTCAAGCATATCAGCAATAATTTGCTTTGTTATGTGTAAACCCCGCTGATAGAAAACTCCCATAAACCGACTATGAGTACCAAAACTCAATAAAATAATAAATAAAACATCAAACAAAATTAATTTTGTAATGAAAGAAAAACCAGCAACATCTACTTATTGAACCTAGCGAGCAACGCACCCTTATACCAAACGTCAAATATCAATAATCAGTTGTTATTTGTCAAAAATAAATTCACCGAACAAAACCAATTATCAACCGAGCTCTTTGATTACAAAGAAAACCAATTGTGTCAACTGTATTGATACTCTTCAATTGACCCGCAGTTGCAATTGGACAAAGCACACAATGTGAGTATTACGTTTTATCGCTGGTATTTGATTTATTTAGTGTTTTTACTTGCCAAAGGCCCCGAATAGTGAGCAATCGAAGGCAGCTGACCAGATTGGTTGAATTGATGCGGCAAAATACTGATATCGCTAAAGCTAATTGCACCAAACAAGGCGCACAAATAATGTGGGAAGTGTTCACTGAAGATCTGAACAGCTTAGGCCCTCCCACACGGGACTGGCAAAAATGGCAACGGGTGAGAGATTTTGAAAACTCCGGTCTGAATTTCATTTTACATAATTTTATAGGTTTGGACTGACTTGAAGTGCAAGATAAAAAAGAAAGCCATAGAAACCGGCAGAAGCAAGCTCCATCATTTGGAGGAAACTGTCGTGAAAATTTTGGAACTCAAAACGCACATAAGGCCCCGTATTCCAACCCGTAACCTAGAACCTCGTATTCCTGCCCGTAAACCAGAACCAGATTCAAATTCAAAGGAGGCAGTCGTAATTGTAAAACAGGAACTCAATGAAGTGATAGATGAAGATCCAATCGATATCAACGAGGCAAGTGACTGCGTCGTTATAGAAGCTGAAAATTTGCAACTCGAGCGCAGATGTCCTAGTTCAACAGAGCAACAGCAACAACAGTCCTACGAAAGGATGGCGTGGAGTAGTCAGCAGGTGAATGACGTTGTTACAAATATAAAACA
Organism: Syritta pipiens; assembly: GCA_905187475.1. Lineage (NCBI taxonomy): Eukaryota > Metazoa > Arthropoda > Insecta > Diptera > Syrphidae > Syritta > Syritta pipiens. The sequence continues at coordinate 73,009,859 of LR994571.1, forward strand.
AGAGCTCGATGGACTGAGGGATAATACCACTGAGCCAAAACAAAGAAGGACGCCACAGCCTGAGTCTAACACTTCCAATTCTGCGAAGCAACAATTCTACGACACGATGACTGCTTTGATGGGTGATATCAAAACAAGTGTGAGGAACATGGACCTCTGTGCCAAGAAATCATTTCTATTACAACGAAAACACAATGCGGAAATTTTAAAGCTTAAAAGAACAAAATTGATTCTTTACAAACACAATTTAAAACTAAAAATTGACATTTTGAAGCACAAACGTCAGCAATTAAATGGGAAGTCTTGAAACTAGCGCTAGTGTGTCGCAATTGCATTTTATTTTTATCTGTAAGGGTTGTATATATGTAACAAAAACTAATTTATATTGCATTTACTTGCGTGTTTTTTTTTTTAACAAAAATTAAATCACTTCGGTGTTCTGTTCAATTCGCAAAACCGCTATAACTTTTAAGTCGATACTAGTTAAGGAATGAAATTTGGACTGAAGATGTATCTAGAATCTCCAAAATTAAATTGAGACTTTTTCGGAACTACTCGTAGATTAAAGATAAACACCCCTATTACGAGTGTCAAAATATAAACGATAAAAGATACTTATCAAAAAGTTGAACGCGTTAGTATTGTGATCGTCAATTGTCAATGATGAATTGATAAACATCAATTTTTCCATTGCAAATGGAGAAAATTGGTATTTTGAGTGTTAATTGTGATCAATTCTTTTGATATATATATCACCTTTTTTGTCAATGGCTTTTTTGTGGACGACGAAGGCACGAATCGCATAGTACGTAGATCATTTTCGAACGAAGGCAGAGGACACGAAAAAAAATGTAAATTATAATCTTTTTTAATACATCTAACAATACAAATATATATGTTTTTGTCTAAAGTAGTTAGCAATAAAAAGCAATTAGAGCGGTTGGTCCAGTTGATGGGCGAAAAGGAATAAGTTGCCAAAGGAATTTGTTCGAAAAGCGTATTGCAACAAAAATGGGTGAAGTTTTCAACGTTCTGGATTGATGTACATCTAACAGCCGGTTTCAATTCTCCTTCCAATTCAGTCAATGTATATAAAAAAGCTGACTTCGATAAACGGACGTTCTTTATAAAGCCGAAAAGGAACAGCTATAAATACATATTTTGATTATGGAATAATGCATCTACATAGAATCCTCCAATTCCAGAGGGTTAGAGGCATCCCTTAGTTGCATTCTCCTGCTTAATATATTCAAAAATCTGGAATCCTGATAGTCGTCATCAAACCACAATTCCAATGAACTCATTTTCAAAATTAAATTCTACTTCTTTATTTTATTTAAACCACTTCCGAAAACAATATTCGAATCCAAACAAACAGAAATCTAGATTTTGTGCTGTGCTACAAACTCTATAGCACTTTGTACATAGCCGGAAAATTCAAAAGACAAAAAGGCGGAAGGGAGATATTTGACAACCTAATATTTGACAGATCTAGACAGGATTTGAATATTGTTTTCGGAATTTGTTTAAACAAAATAAAGAAGTAGTCTTCATTCACAACAGTCAATTTATTCACAATAGCCAAACATTTTATCAATCGAGTTACACAATGCTGATTTTGTTTTTGATTGATAAATTTATCAATCATCAATTGATTGATATTTGACACTCGCAATAGGAGTGAAAGTTACTAATACTAATTCTCGAAAAACTTTTATTAACTTTGATGGTCAATATGGGTGTCATTGATAAGGGGCTGATCCCTAAGTTATAAAAATATCTGCCCGTCTGTCACTAAGCCTTAAATTCGTAATTGGTGAACCATTGATTAACGAGTGAAATTCTTGTAAAAGATGTACAGTGAACTTTCTTCTAATGGACACCCATCATAAGCGGACACCTCTCATAACCGGACAAATTTCTTGGTACAGTTGGTGTCCGGTTATGAGAGAGTTCACTGTGTTTCTCTTGCGCAATCAAAGTTCCAAAAGTTTCAATTTTGCAAAATTTATCCATTAAGTGAATAGGTAGAGTAAAATGGAGGTTCCATTTTCAGCATTTTGTTTCCCATTTTCCCGTTTTCCAGACGTTAAATGTTAAAGCCAGAATTAAGGTATCAATTCTATTCGATTCCCATTCCGATGTGTCTGAAAAAAATCTTCAAAGTAAGTCGTTTGTAATTAGTTTGAACTTTCTCTCCTTAATAGTTTTCAAGTTATTGGCCAAAGCGGCAAGAAAGAAACAACCATTCAAAAACACCGGTTTATAGATCTCGGCAAAAAGAAAAAGGAAATACAAAAGTAGATTTTTGGTCGATCTTTCGAAATACCAAAGAATTAAATCCCATCAGTTTTCTGCTTAAAACAGGCAAACTGACGATTGTTTTGTAAGATTTGTTTGCGACCATTTCATGCTTTAAGTGCACCAACGCAATTTTCATACGACTAGTACGATTAGCAAATGTGAGAGGATTTTCTTTTATTTGATTTAATTTAAAACTAGAAGAATTTTATGGAAGCCATTTTGATTTGTTAATCTCTTATTAAATCCTAAGTATTAATTTGTTGGCGCACTTGACCGGTTTTTTATCTTTATTAAGGCTAGGCGCGCACATGCGCTTTCCGTAGCACGACTAGCCAGTCGCAAAAAGTAGAACACACAGCATTCAATGTGACCTTGCGCACATGAAACCTGACAATTGCAACGATTAGTAACCTGCAATTTGTCCCATTTTCTTGGCGATGCGATTGTCGCAATATAAAATGAAACATAGGCACCGCGAAGAGTATCCATACATTTGCGATTTAATTCGTTGCGACTAAAAATTCGTTGTCGCAACACGATGTGGGCATTTGCGATTTTTCATCGGATCATAATTTAGTCGCAAAAAAATGAGACACATTGTTTTATACGTAAATGCACACATATGCGACTTATTAATCGCAGCGATTTGAAAAAATGGAATAAGACCCAAATTTGTCGCAAATTTTAATGGATCGCATATGTGTGAAATGACATTAAGAGCTGTGTGCTCTATTTATCTGCGTCTGAATAATCGTGCGACAGAAAAAAAAACAAGTGCGTGCATGGTGATTTTTGTTTGCGAACACGATTTTTCTATCGCTGCGATATTACGCTAGTTTCATAAAAAAAATGGATAGATAAATAAAAGACTAGACTGTGCCAATTTTAAAAAAATGATAATAATAAAAAAAAATTCTCCAATCCAAGGAGAAGTTGCGACGCGTTTCTTTTGAAGATCACCAGGTCTAGAATGATTTAATGGCATTAAAAAAAGTTTTGTTGTGGAAACTACGGTTTTTAATAGATTTACTCCCAGCCGCTGGAACTTACATTTTCGTCATTTAATGATCCGCTGGAGTCAGCTGCGGTATATGATTTGACCCTGATAGGCTTCGAATTTGCCTCCACATTTTGTCTTGAATCATTTTCATCATTCTTTCATGGCCAGACTCTTCCAAATCATCTGATGCGTTTGATTAATTGCTTTCAGGGTGTGGACGGCTCCAATTATGTATATTCTAGTCGCTGGGCGTTGCTGCCAATGTGAATCGACATTACTGAGGAGGCTCAGGGACATTGCCTGTTTTAAATGCTTGTACCATCAAAGAACGGATTCAGTCGCTGTTCAACTGTCTATTTCGAAATTGTAATTACTTTTCTTCAACAACAAATGGAGTTGTTTATTTTTTTTTTTTCTTAATTTAATGCATGCCATGTCTGTTCGAGACGCATATGGTTTGCCATTTATGATCTCCGTTTAGACAAATGGCCCTCGTCGAAAACTCACTCCACTTTTTTTTATTCATTTCACGATCAAGGTCAACATGCAGAGTCAAACAAGAGAAGTCATTAAATGAAAGAAAAACAATTAGAGATAATTTTATGACCTTTATTTGTTAAGTAATCAATAAGTTTTGATAGTGAGTGAGCATAGAACGACAACAATAACAAATTGTATCTGACTAAAGAAAAGAATATAGATAAACAGATATGTAGATTGATTGTAAACTTTAATGTATTTGGATTGTATTATTGCTCATTTTAATTTTCTTTTTTTGTATTCTAAATTCACTAATTGAAAGATATTTTGATTATTTTTGATATGCAACTAGGAAATTATTTAATTTTGCTTCTGTTCAACAACAATGATGAAATTATTCGTAGATGAGTAGTAACTTTATATTGTTTTTGAATTACTTTTTTTAAATTTTATTTAAAGTTTTGGTTGAGACTTCATTCGGATCTTAGCCGTTGCCCGTGATTTGGTGTGAATCTCTGCAGTGCGGAGAGTGATGCCAAAAATGTCTTCGTGATAGCGATTTTCATCCTGTGGATTGGAAGAATGATAGAAAAATAATTAGTAAATGAAATCTTTGTACTATTTTTTTCTTTATCGTTTGTCTGTCTCAGAAAATTAAAGAAATCCAGAATTGCTCATAAGACGGTCGAATTCGAATCGAATTTGGATTGATAGTCTAGTTTCTACAATTTCTAATTTTGGGAAATGCTTGCTCGCTTCTTAAATTCACTTGATAAGATAGAGAACCGGCGATTGACTGGAGAATGCTGTTCACAATAGACTTATCAGTCTTATTGTATCAAGAACTCAGATGGCAAGCATTTCGCCTTGGCTTTGATAATAATACATCTTACAAATAGAATAATAAACAGGAATGGGCGAACATTCTCATACTCCAACAGGCAGGTTTATACGAAAGTAAAAACGGAAATTAAATATATCAAAAAAATATGTATTTTAGTTACTTAGACAAATTTCATTTTCTTACAGTTTACAAGCCATTCATCATCATTAGTGGCGTAACAGCCTACGAAGGGCCAGAGCCTAGATTTTCGCGCCTCCACTATGTTCTGCGCGCTATAATTTTGACACATGTGGAGTCTATAAGTAAAGGTCAAGCATCTCTTATGTGCTGATGATTTACTAATTTCCGCTGAAAGACTGCATACTCTTCAGTTGCCAATAAACAAATCTACCTCGGAAGCTTCAAATCTAATGCTGATTATATGTAGATAAACAAGAGTAGAAGTATGGTATAGAAGAAGCGGCTTCTCAAAATGGCCATTCAATATAGCCAGCCATCTGTCGAAGTGAAACTAGCTCGCAATGCTCTTCTTATGTTGAGCTAGGTCTCACAGGGACTAACGTAAGCGAATAAAAAGATCACTTCCATAAACCAATAAAGAAAAACGACGATTATTTCTAAAACGAGTGTATAAGTAGAGCTCAATAACTTCGCGGCTAGTCTTAAGACTTTTACACCATGCACTAGAGCCCAAGAGCTATTTTAGAGAGTATTTACATTACATTGGGTAGGATAACAGCCTGTTGAGGGCCAGATCCTAGCTATTCGTGCCTCCAATGTACTGTAGACTTTATAATTTGACACGTTTTCAGGGGAGCAACTGTTTTATGCCGGTTCCGAATAGCAAATTGCTAAAACTTTTCATGACAAATGTACATCAAGAGAATTGTCAATCGTTCGCTGGAGGTGGGGCCATGAAAATTGTTTGTGGTATTTTTTCTCCAGGCTGGATTCGACCCTGGGTACGTTCGTCTAATAGTCCGACGCACTGACCACCAGACCACAGCACAGAGTACTTAGCCTTACATATAAGGGTAATAAGAGTAATGTTAAGGGCTATAACTGAACTGCTAAGACTTAATTGCATGTCATATTGACAGGATATCAATGCTATCTGTATAGTTTATAATCATAACATGGATGAAAACATCTACCACTTTATCTCGATAAGTCTTATACTATCAGATCTGCGTTTAATCTATTTCTCTAAAGAATATCTCACACATCAATAAAGGGTGAGTTCTAAATAAAACATGGGACGGAACGTGCTTCTTCATTTTTTTACTCATGGTCTAAATTATCCAAATGCCGTCCTCGACCTCTACTTTTTTTTTCATAAATATCCTTTTTTTGTCATACTAAATCTTGTTATTAACGTTAACTCACGACAGTCGGCATTTAGCCATGATAGCTTTTCTTTTGTACCTAAAATATTGTTGCATTCTGGAAAACTAATAATAAATTTGTTATTTTAATAACAATAATTGTTTTTAAACCACTGGTCATGCAAAAAATTGGGTCTGAGTTGATTGTTCACAAACAACACATTCCCATACACATTCAAGATTTTACTTGCGTCCACATGATTGCTGAATATTACTTGAATTTTTTTTTCACATGGTTGCTGAATATTGCATAAATTTTTTTGTTGTGTTCACAAAAAAATGCTTATCGAATTTAACCAAAAATAAAGCCCCAAACAAACAAAAATATAGCTTGGCCCATACCATACTCGGGTTTTTTGATACAGAAGCAATCTTTTTTTTTTCAAATATCTCCTAAAACATAAGGCACACCGTTTTGAAATAAAGTTTTCGTGTGTAATCACCACTTTAGGTAAAAAAAACTTAAATGGATTATTAAGTTCGTCGCAGTAAAAAGGGTAAGACTACGGATAAAGGTTAAAATCTAAAACGATCTCTCACAGTTCGTAAATTTATCTTTCCTAGACATAACAAAAACTCATTCCCATTATACCAAATTGAATCGGTGTCGGCAATGAAGTCTGCAGTGATTTGTGTCTAGACTGTGGTGAGTTGAGATGGGTTTTTGCTAGACGTCAGCAAATGGGAAATTATCGATCAATTGGTGAGTGAGATTTGCTTTGGAGTGGCTGTATAATGATAGAAGAATTGTTGATGTAGGATACGATTTTTTTTTGTTTATTTAGACTCAGGATTAGATGGCAGGATTTTTGTAGTTTTGTGAACGAGCGACTGCGAAATTTTTTTTCTAAGTTCAATTATGTGGCTTCACAAAATGTACTTCTTGAACTTATAGGATCTATTTATCTTTCTGAATCTTTAAACTCTCTTTTTTTTTAGATTCTATGAATTTAATCATCTATACACACAGAGCAATCAACGCGATTCACTAAAAGCCAGCTTTCATTTCGGAACATTTAATAAGCAGTAGAATATCTGAGGCAGCTTGTACTTCTTGTTGTGTTGTGTGCTTGTGTTTCGTCCCAGCTAAGTTTTACTGCGAAGTATCACCCGTTCTCAAGACCCAGAGACAGAGAGACATACTACAATTTAATTCAAATTCGTACGACAACAACCATTCGTGTTAACTTTGAACTCACCTTCAATGATAAAAGAATCTTCTCTGCGTCATTTTCGGTGTTTTTGTCGATGGTTGTGATACATTTTCTAGAAAAAAGAAAAACATTTTAAATAAAAAATTTTACTTTTGCATTGGATTTCAATTTTGTCATTGAGAAATGACCAAACTCGTTACCTAATCGTCTGATAGACATCCTCCGCCATGGTCACATCCCCGCACACGTAGATGTGTGCCTTTTCTTGTGTGATCAGGACATAGAGCTTTTCGAACTCTTGCTTTATGAGATCCTGCACGTAGGTCTGCAAAAAACCATTAACCAATTAGAGCCCCCATCCCTCAACTCACGAATTTACTTCCTTTACCTTTGGTGCATTTGGTTCCCGAGAGAGAGCCAGGAAAACTCTTGTAAGGATTTTATTGTCCAGGAGATACTTCTTCTCGTCAGGATAGAGATCGTATTTCATGCTTCGGCAGCCGAAGAACAGCCACACGCTTGGCAACTTCTCGTCCAGCTCCTCCCTCATCACCTCCAAGTGCTGCCAGAACGACCGGAACGGGGCGATTCCCGTGCCGGGGCCGATCAAAATCAGAGGGCTGTCCAAAGGCGACGGCAAGTGGAAACCAGGAGAGCTCCGCACAAAAATGTAAATCTCATCGTCCTCCTTCAGGCCCAGCAGGTAATTGGAGCACACGCCAAAGCGTTCCGGTCCGGTGCCGTCCTCGGACTGATACTTGACCACAGTGACCGTGATGTGGATCTCATTCCTGCACTTCTTCCGCGATGATGAAATCGAGTAGAACCGCGGCTGCAAGGGCAGCAAATTGCATAGGAACAGTGCCACCGGTGGTTTGCACGACGGGAACTCCTCGAGCACTTCGAGCAGATGTGGAAGCTTCCAGTGTTTCCAGTCCTCAAAAGCAGACGTGTCATTGATAAGCTTCTGAATGCGATCCTTGTCGTCCTTGTCCTCGCAGTAGGCGGACAAAAATATCAACAACTGCCGCGAGGGTGGCGTGGTGATGTCGAAAAACCTCAACAGAAGCGACCGAATCGAGTCGATGGGCATTTTGTCGTGCGGCTCCCAACACTTGAAGCTGCCGTTGGGCGTCTGCTTCTCCATGAGAACCTGCAGCTGAACAATCTGATTCGGGTCATCCAGCCCCGAGAGACGCTTCAGGATGCCTTCTACGATGTCTGCGTTATTTATCGGGAATATTCCCAGATGGTCGCCAGGCTCGTACTTCACGTCAGGAGTGCAGATCCGCAGCAGGATCGTGGTCTTGTCGTTAACATTGGAATTGGTCAAGTTCACGGGAGAAGTCTTCAGGGAGCACTTGATCACCTTCTTGTTGTGGTACTTGCTGAGGAGATCCTCCAGCTTCTCGACGCAGTTGGTCGGGACTAGTCGCACCGTATTGATGGTGAGTGCATCGTTCTGCGACTGGAAACATACGTCAGAAATGCCTTCGTCTGCGTCCAAACAGAAGATGTCACAAGCAACCTGGACGAGAAGGTTAACCTCTAAAAATTTCCTGTTTCAGCTGAGGTTACCTTAAAAATCTTTGGTGCCCAGTTCCTGAATGACTGTTCTTGGCCACATATCTCATCTCCATAGGATAGCTGAAGGATTCTTTCACCGCCGAGCTCTGCTAGGATGTTGTCCATGTACTGGCCAAAAGCACAGAAGTTAGGATAGGCCGATGAACCCAATCCGAAGACTGCATATCTAAGGAGGAGTGGTAAGTGTTTGGCTGCATCTCAGAAGGAGCAATTTACCTAACATTCGAAAGTGGTCCAATTGTGTCCTCCGTGTAGGTCTCAGTCGTGGAGTCGCGCAATGAGTGCCATCCACGGATTTTCTTCAATTTATTTTGCTGCATTTTACTAAAGTCATTTCTGGAGCTCGCTTTGATAAAGGATTTCGAGGAACTTACTTGAATGCTGAAAATGTGGAAGTTAAAGAGACTATTTAGGCGTGTGTATCGTTACAGAGCTTACCTCTGCTCGTCGTGCATTGACTCCTTAAGGTGGAGCTTGTACAGCTCTTGGGCAAATTCCTAAACGAAAAAGAAAGTTAGTTCTGGTATTTTGGAATAAAAGTTTCTATTTTTTTTTTTTTTTTAATACTTCTCCGTTTTCTGGTGGATCTCCATTTCCGAATGTCGAAGCGATAATGATGAGTAGAGCTTCGTGCTCCATGAACGAGATGTCGTAGTCCGACATGCAACATGTCTGGAAGATGATTTTTTTATTTAAATTTGAAAATTTTTTTCAAAAAAGAAAATTTGGTGTCGGAACTCTGAACTACACTGGTCAACGAAAAGAAATTTAATGCAAAGAAATCTGGCTTCGTGAATTTGCATTAAAGGGGCAGCAAATTCAGATATCTATAAAAGTCGTAGTGTTGAAAAGAAATCTCTGATGATGTTATGCGATGACTTATTAATTACACTGCGTAAAAAAAATAAGAATCTTTGTTTATCTGCATGGCGACTCATATTAAATTAAACCTCAAGGCACTAGAGAAAAATAGAAGTTAAAAATAACCAGGTGTTTAAATAACTAAAAAAAACATTTAATTCATAAACTTTTTGCTAATTCTCATTTATTTAGAATTTACTCCCTTATATAAAAAAATAAAAAGAAAAAAAAATCTAAAAATAAAAAGTTAGAAGAAGGTTTTTAAAAAAATGCATACAAGCTTTATCGAGAGTTGGTACTCCCTAAATTTTTGATTCGTCATTTAATTGTACGTACACATCGCATATTGATTTTAGTCTTTTAAAGTAGTATACAATTGCTAAACGCCACCCAATTGTAATTTTTATACAATTGTTTAACGATAGGCCTTCAAAGTAATCATAAACGAGTTTAAGTTTTTCCACTAGTAGTTTCTCTTTATATTTCCCTTGTACATAAGCCCTTTGGCCACTTGTCAGTTCAAAAAAGGGAAAATCTTACTGAAATAGGTGATATGTAATCAAATCAAATCATTTATGTAAAAATCATTTCAACAGAATAGAATTAAAAATGAACACAGACCAGACCTTAAACTGAATAATAAAGAATGAAATAAATAGGATGCCATTATTAAAGATCGACACAACAAGACAACTTTATTCATACTGTCAAATTTTACTATCTTCAGTAACATTGGGTGGTGTAACAACCCGTATTATTTTCTTCCATCAAAATAAAAGCATTTAAAAATGTAGAGATGTCCTTATTTTTGTTTTATCCTTTTTATTTTTATTTTTTAATTCTTTACTATTTCTTCAATTTACACTAAAAAATCTAAATGGGCAACAGACAACCTAGATTCTAATATTTTTAACTAATGCATAAATATTTGTTTTCCAACTCTACATAATTTTTAGTTTTTGCATTTCCTAAAAAGAAGTTCTAGCCGATGCTAATGGGCTGTCCGAGTGTATTATTGTAGTTTTTTATATTTTAAAAGTTTAAACTTCACATATGTTTCCCTCAATTAACTCGAATTGTTATATAATTTTGTTTTTTTAAATATGGTTGTTCGTTTTGATTTATAGAGCTTCTGGGTGTGACCATACAGTCACGCTGCCTTAATTCGGGTTAACGACTTATCGCACTTATTGCCGATTTCAAATGATAGGTTTGTTCTGATCGCAGTTAATTTTTTACGATAACATTTCCGTAAAGCTGACATTTGGAATAAATGAATGCTCAAAATGTGTTTGAATAATCATAAATAAGAAGACTCTTTCTACAAATGAAGATAAATAAATTTGTGCTATACAGTAAAACCAAAATAGGCTCTATACGATCGTACATTAATAGTTTTTGATAGTTTTTAAGTATTTTATTGTGAATATCAAAGCATAAAATCACATGAAAAGAGGGGCGAAAGGGGTGACCATAATTCAGTGATCTCTGATTTGATTTATGTTCCAATAGCAAAATCACGTTTTAAAGCGGGTTCTATTACTATTTGTTAAAAACAATGGGATAACAGATAAACAACAAGTCGTGCAAAATATCAACTGATTCTGAAAGCAGTTGCAGCCCCATGCAATCAACAAAGGTATAAAGAAAATTCAATATGTCTTATAAATTATCGAAACATCCAAAATCAAAACTACACCTTACTTGAGAGTTAAATGCATGGCTCAGAATGTCGCATAACTTCTTTGAATATTGCTCCGATTTTCCAGTCTCCGTTGCGTATAAAATCGTTGCCTTAATCCTCTTCGACAGAGCGTGTCCGAAGAGCTTGGATGTAAATTTAACAGCTCTGAAAATATTCTCAGTCAACAATACCACTCATGACTATTAACAACCAAGAACCTTGCAATCTGCTTGAAGTTAAACTTCTTCCTTGGCTTCTTCGACTTCCCTTGATACTTCTCCTTTTTCCAAACATGTGTCTTCCAAGCCACGTCCTGGTACTCGAACGACGGTCTTAGGTGGTAAAGTGCCATTTCCTGATGAAACACGGGTGTAATTGACCCGGACAATGGAGGCACGATCCAAATCCAATCAGAGGGACAGCCGTTTCTAAAATAAACAAAAATTTCTCCAGATGCAGCTTTGATCTTGTAAATCTTCGTCTTCCTACCTTATCTTCGATTCATTCTCAAAATGTTTCATGAAACTCTCACTTGCTGTGTGATGGTCAACGATTGTTATGTTCCTGCTCTGGAAAGAGTGAAGCACTGCGATGTTCACCTCAACCAGAGCCTTATCCTTCCATAATGACGACGTTGTTCGGGTATCCAATTGCATTTTTATAGCAACTTTCTAATGATGAGCATACAATTTAAGTACTCATCTCACTTTAAAGATATGAAGGATTACCTCGAGAAGATTCCTTCGATTAGTGTCGCATAAATTTCTGCAACCGATCTCTGTTGACATGTACCAGCCACTGAACGCAGTAGCGGTAAACTGGATGCCACCACAGTCGAAGAGCATCCCAGAGACAGCTGGAAGGGCATACCATCGCAAGTTCATCTCGGCAAACCACGGATAGCTGCGGATAAATGAGTTTCTTTATTAATCAAATGAATAAAATAACAATATAACATTAGAAAAATTAAAAATGCGTATAGTAAATATGAAAATTAATAAAGAAAAGAATGAACAATGACTAAATATAATCCGTGTACTTACGTTGGGTGCTCCAATGGCACTTGGAGAATAAGTTCTTCAGGGTAGTCGAAATAATCGGGATCAAGACCATTAGCTGAGACTACCAATGGAAGAATGTCCCACTCGGTTTGCTTGCCTTTCCAGCCAATTTTCAAACAGATCTGAAAAGGGTTTTAATTAAAATAAAGTAAAAAAGCCACAACATCCTTAAAAGTGAATCAGTCCCAAAATCTGCAAGGACTTTCTTGAGAAGCGTTCACAAAATTTGCAAATTTGGCAACGAGTCCTTCATGAGTCTAAAACCCATAATTAGGGCAACAAAATAAAACAAAAAATTTCAAAGTTGTGTCTTTTTAGACAGATCTACAGAACAGTGCTTTAAGTTGCAGCGAATTAGCAAATTTTTATAGACGTCTTCAATATACAGTCGGTAAAAAAAGTATAACGTTTTGTAGTTTTTTGATTATTTCTCGATAATGTGAAAAGTTTGTATGAAACGTTATACTATATCAAAAGAAAGAGGAAAAGAAAGAGGAAAAGAAAGAATTCTATGTAAAAATGGTTAAAATCGGTTAAGAACTACTCCAGTTATTCAGAAAAAACACCAAAATTGAAGTCAAAATACGTACTGATTTTTACTGGATTCAATTAAATTCTGTTAAAATAACTGACGTAAACTGATTTAAATTTGAAGCCACTTATTCAGCTAATTGCATGCTAAATTCAAGTCAAATAGCGTAAATTCAATTGACTTCCATAAACGTTTTCAAATCTATGATTGCTAAATATTGAATGCAGCAATCAATGACTTCAAAAAAATGGTGATTTCAAAATTTTGTATGTCCCAATCTTAATTTAGTTTTTATTGCACTGATAAAAAAAAACGATCTTCAAATTCTAAGAAAATAGTCCCAGAAGAATGCATTCTTTTACAATTTTGCCAGACATGTTTCTTCATCACTCTGAACCTGCGAGAGCTTAGACTTAAGCCTCTGAAACAGCAACTAATATTTGATATTCCTCTGTCCATAAATGAAACTCTAAATGCTGCATGTGTATAGTAAACTAAAACGTTTCTTGTTACCATAACTTTTATGAAAATCCAGGGAATATATAATGCTTTGGAGAAAAGTTATACTGAAAACTCAAAAATAAAAAAAATGTATGTGCTTACGTCAGTGATTTCAACATTCAGTGGATCTCCAATGATGGTCCCATCGTTTTGCTTATATCCAGCGTATGAGATTAACTGATTGTTCCAAATTCGAAAATCATGAGTTCCATCAGTCCTCTGAGGAAAGATTGTAATCGCTGACCTAGAACAACAAAACGCAAAGTTTTAGATTGCTTGTTAGTAAGCAAGGAATATCTTACCTGATGTTTCCTTTATTGGTTGCATACTTAATGTGATTGCATATAGCCTCAAACATTCCACTTGTTGTTGTTACATATCTACAGTCAAAAACCTAAAAAAGGGATCATTAAAAAACCGTTTTCAGGGCTCGGAAGTCTATATGAAAATTAGCTTAGTTTGCTAAATTTAACTTTTCTGTGTATCCTTTTAATGGGCCTAAAAAAAAAATAAATCCACAGAGCCATTAAAATTGGTCTTCTGCACGCACGATTTTCCAATCATAAACTGTTCGATTCAACTGCAGTTGAATTTTGCCAATTATGCAATGGAAAAAAAACTAAAAATACATAAAAACCCATAAACAAAAATGTTATCTAAATTATCAAAACATATTTTCCAGCGCAGTTGCAGCCATTTATGGCTGCTTGTGGAGTACTATAGTGAATTGGGTAAGCGTAATTCAAAATAAAAGACCACTTAATATGGCTTTCATTGCTTTCTTGTTTTATGAATTATTATTTTTCCATTTCAGTGTTAATTTCAAACAGGCCTCATTTTTCATATCGCATTATGATGGTGCTAGTCGTATCCAATGGAAAATCACTCTAACTCTAGAGGAAATGCCCACAATCGACTTTAGAAAACCATTTCATTCAATTCATTTACAGTATTTCGGATTTCGTATGTCGAAACCGTATTCCAAATTGTTATGAATTGCGAATTCTCATTCGCTAATTTATTTGTTTTCGGATTGTGTTTTATGATGAGTTGTAGCATTCATTTCCCTGTTTTGCTCAACAGTGTTGTTATTAAAGGCGTTTTATATAAAGTGAATGATTAATTCAATATTCCCTATTTGAAATCCTTTTTATTGTTCATTATTTGATTGATTTACGGTCTAGAATTTGGTCCCACAACCGTTGCAGGACCATTCGGCCACCTATTTTGTGCACGGGACGACGGCCTTGGTGGTCCTGGGAATTATAATTGAAGAATGTGTTTTGGGGCGAAAGATGTGGTCGTAGAGGTCGTCTTGACGTGCGATGGAATTCAACAAGCACATTACCATTCAGCCGAAAAAAATGAATGCCACAAAAATAAAATGTAAAACCAATAATAATAATGTTCTTTTTTTGGATTTCTTTTGGTGTTGGCTTTCGGAATTGATTGTGGAGGGGGCATGGAAGTTTGGTGGAGGACTAAAGTCGACTACAATTTAGAATTTTTCGTACACCATGAAAACGTCTTGTTTGTTGTTTTATTTTGATAGTTGATCTTTCGGAAAATTTTGATGAAAAGCTAGCATCATTGCCACCTAATCCATAAGTGATATAAATATGAAGTGAGTTTAGAATTTGATTTCCGTATCCGAACCCAAAAGTGACACGAGTATGACTCGTGATAACACCACGTCCTTTTCTGTAAACATTGATCTCACATCTTTCAACTCTTCTAACCTGCAACTTTGACCACTGAATCCTTCCAATGCATCTCGATGAATTTCTCCATGCCAGCTTAGCTCCATAAATAAGCTCAGTTTCCGTCAAATGATAGTGACCGTGACGTCTGACTAGATTTTGAACCTGCTCCCATCTGGATTTGTGTGCGTTGCTCTCATACCTTAAGGAAAAGTCAATCAGTAAACTTCTGTGTTATAAACGAGAGTCTTACCTATTAATAGATGTGAAGTACTGATTGAAGAAGTCGTTTGCGTGGTCCAAAACCGTCTCGCAGCTGCGGATCTTATTCGTGGCAACGTTTCCAAGGACAATGCTGCTTACACACTTTGACTTGGAACAGGAGAGGACCTAAAAACGAGATTTAAACATTTTTTTTATCTTGAGAGGTTTCAAAACCGGCTTTTTTAAATACACAAAATCCTTGCTTTATGTCGTTAATAGGGACCAAAAAAAAACGCAACGCAGATCAAAACGACGGAAAGTCGAACTAAAGGTTTCTATGTGTTTTAATTCCATAATTTACATATGTTATAATTTTAAGAATGACTCAAACTGAAATAAAACCGATGCAACTTCGAAAACACTACAATTTTTAGACGATGCTTTGATGTACACTTTGGGAAAAAGTATTGGCACAGATACGATTCTTGAAAATTTAGATTTAGATTTTTCTAAAAGAAACCTTAGAGGTATTTTTATTTTTCGGTATTCTTTCAAAAATTTGTAAATAAACCTTTTTTGCAAAGGCAAGAAAAAAAAATTTAACAGTTTTAATACAGGAGCATTTGTCTTTCAAAATAACAACTGTACCAATGCTTTTTGCAGTGTGTGTAATTAGCGCTTTCATGACCGCGCCTTACTCCAAACCAAAGAACAATATTTTTTGCAGTTATCTAGCTTATGAGGTCTCAACTAAGCAAAATAAAAAGTTATATATATTCAAAGACGAAAGACGAAACAAATCTTTTAAATTTTTAAAATCCATACAAACAATCCAATTAATTTCAAAATGCTTTTGTGATTTTAGAACACGTTATAAAATCTGTTGAAATGTAACTTTTATTGACATTACCCTTCACCAAACCCAAAGTAATAGATCCCGAATATAATATTCTTTTTGTATCAATAAATGTCTGAAGCAGCATTAAATGGATTAAAATAGTCGTAAGCAAGAACCTAACACACCTTTTAATTTAATTGTGGCAATATTTTTTAGGTTCTGAGTAGATGAAGCTCATATTGTGCACAAAGAACACTAGGCATGAAAGGGTTAAGATTTCAACAGTCATTGAAAAGTCTTCCATAAATTTGAGCTACGATGTACACGGTCCCATAACCTCAAAAGTTTTGTTTGAATATATTGTTGACAGTAGATCCCAGTGATTATACTAGACCTCTGACTGTATAATTTAACCTCTTATAAAAATCGAGAATACAATGATCTTCTTGAGTCGCAGTCCAAGAGAATCTCAGAACTCGCACCCCAAATCTCCAATTGAGGTCTTTAACTATAAAAAAAAAAAAAACATTTTATGCAATACTCACATCCTTCCCGGTCTGATGAAGAGCGTCATAGACTTCCGATAAACTTGCAATATTCCTTAGCCGAATGTCCTTACGGCCACTTAAAAGCCGCTTCTCCCCGTTTAAGAAAGAGAAGCTTTCCTTTCGTGGCATTATCATTTGCTTATTGATATCTCTGATATTCATTTCGATAATATTTTTATTCTTATTATTCTTTGCAATCCTTTGAGCTTTCTCCGTGCTTAAAGCCATTTTCGGTTTCTTTTCACCCGTGGCTTTCTTCTTCCCTGAAGTTAATCCTTCGTTGGTGTCACCTGTTGTTGTTTTACTCAAACAAAATGTAACTTTCTTTGCCTTTTCATCTATTTTCTGATCACAATTCTTCGCATCATCAGAACATAAGTTGAACTGCATCATTTAGAATTTATTGGCTTTGATATGGTATCTGGAAATGAAAGAAAAGAGACGTCTTATTTACCATGCAATTCATTCAGATCGAGCTAAGTAAAGTTGAAAAGAGACTGGTGACAAACAAAAATATTGTGCAGCCCGAAAGATGTTTGAAATACCACCTCAAAACGTTTATTTTAAATTTTATGTCTCAACTAGGCTGAACTCAACCAGGTCTGAACTAATTTTTGTATTTGCTCTTGTTCTTGATGAACTCCAGTCATAATGCAAGTCTGCACTTCAGGAAAATGCTAGAAATGTAAATTTTTGAAGCTTTTGAGTGATAGCTGTTCGTAGAAATGTTGCCGTATGCAATTCGAAAAAACCACAATATGAACAATAAATTTAATACAGACTTAGCATAACAGCATTAAATATTATATAAAGCATTTCTTTATCCTTTCAGGCTTTTAAATGATTAAGCAAAAATTGCAAAACCCAGACTCATTCAAACACCAGAAGGAAGCATTCACAATCCACTTAAGAAAAAATGTTTGTCATCAACATCCAAGAAATTTGTTTTTATCCGATTATAGCTAGAGACACAACACATTTTTTTATGACACAGGACTTTCTACACCCCCAATCGTATTTGACCGTTCTCTAAACTTTTTATCATCCCATCCGTAAAAACATGAGACGAATAAGTGAATACGCTCAACAGTTGAAGTTGAACTTAAGTATACACAGGACAACCATTTCTCTAACCATACACGCCGAGATGCCGTACCAAATTCTAATGGAACGCACACATATGGTATGTATGTGTTATCACCGCTATATCGAACCACCCAATCGAGAGCACTATAAAAGTTAATTGAAAAATCCTCGATAAAATTGAAGTGTAATTGAAAACGGTTTTTATGAGTGCACAAGAACAAAAAAAAAAGGGAAATGAAAATGAATTGAAAAGATATAATTTTTATTTGTATTCAATACATTCGTAAATTTAATTTTGTCTTTGAGATTTTTTAAAAGTCTTACCAATTGATTTTCTTATTTTTTTTTTTTAGTTTTTCAAATGTATATGTAAATAGTTTTACTGAAAATTAGAATACCATTGATTAAAAATCATCCCAAACTATATGTTCCATAATTTCTACGAGAGTCTACTTAATTTGTTGGTTCTAAAGACCTCTTTTATGGGGTGGATATCCTCACTTTTTGCGTTTAAAATTTTTTTTTTCTTTGAAATTCCGATACACAGAGTTTGTATCTCACGGGGCTAAGACTGGGATGAAAAAGCGAGTGAATTTATCTGCGAAGAAGACGTTTTTTTTTGACAGACCACATCTGGCGCATGCCTTGATGTTAGGGGGGTAATCGATAAACAAAACAAAAGTGTAGGAGCGTGGGCAGCATCCCTTTTTAGTAATGAATGAAGTCTACGATGCTTGGTGTGGTGGTATTTCCAACAGTTGAGTAGGTATTTTACATTTCCTGTGAAAATCAAACACTACAAAAATAGTTATGTGTCTTATGGGAATCCGTTAATATTTGAATTAATTTTGTGTACGGAAAATAATGTTCGGAACTCATACATAACTCACTCACGTTATCCTACCGGCCAAATATTATGGAACCTGAGAGGCTTTGAAACTAGTTTGATGATTTGTCAGTGAGATCCAGAATTGCTTTAATATTTATTTTTTAATCGTTAATGACTGTTGGTGAAGAAAAGACAAACAAATGTTTCAGTAAAAAGAGGCTTACGATAAAACAACTTAAAAGTTATCAAGTCCAAAAAAAGGATGGAAATAGTTCTTTGTTTCGTAGCCAAACAGAAGCGGGCGACTTCGAATGATGAAATAAGGCACAAGAAAATATCAAATAACCTATGAATTAAGTTCTGTAGCTTAACCCTTTCATGCCCAGTGTTCTTTGTGTACAACATGAACTTCATTTACTCAGAACTCATAAAATATTACCGCAATTAAAATAAAACGTGTGTTAGGTTCCTGCTTAAAACTATTTTAATCCATTTAATACTGCTTCAGACATTTATTGGTACAATAAGAATATTATATTCGGAATCCATTACTTTGGTTTTGGTGAAGGGCAATGTCAATAAAAAGTTACATTTCAATCGATTTTATAACTTGTTTTAAAATCACAAAAGCATTCTGAAATTAATTTATATATATTTTGTATATATGTTAAAAATTAAAAGTTACTCTTTCAACTTTTCAACTCTTTCAACTTTTGAAATGTATGGTTTCGAATATGATGCAAATTTAGCAAACACAAAGGACGCAAAGGAACAACATTCTATATATCGTTATCCTTTCGTCCTTGAATGTTCTTTGGGTTGGAATAAAATGTGGTCATGAAAGGTTTTATAAAAATCTCCGCTGCTTATGTTCACTTGACTCCACTCCTACATACAGAATCGAGAAAAAAATATTATACAAACGAAATAATTTGATCTTGTCGCTAAAAATAACTCTGCCATTTGCCTTGCACATTTTGCACAAATTTTTAAAATTATTTGTTTTTTCATATGCAGAGTCGATTTTCATCAATTTAAACGAAAAGAGAATGTTTCAAATGTTCCTTAATAAAAGTTTGAGGGAGAGCAAAACAATGCAAGAAATTTGCACAGTAATTTTAAATACAATAAGTAAATTAACTTACTACTTTGATGCTGTATTATGTTGCATGTCCTCATCCTTATGTATTGTGGGCACGAAAACATCAATTATGAACGACAACAACTGAAATTCAACTTCAAGGAAGTTCCCTTGCCTTAATAGATACCAAACACAATTAGAGACTGGGTCATCGTCATCGTCCGTCAACACGGATAATTTGCAGACGCATCTGATTGATGAACCTGAACAAATTGAAAACACTTCGAGGATTGAAAGCGACGAAGTTAATTAAGCTGCTCCCAAAACAGTTGTCTCGCAAGGAAATACGCTTCTTGAATACGTGGACTAAAATGAATTGGACGCAGACACGATTTCTAGTTTGCTGAAGTTAGAGGCGGAAGTAATAGGAAGGTCAAGTTGTTTGCCAGTCCAAAATAAAACCAAAAATTGAGCTTTTTTAATTTTTTGAAAATTATGTAATATTCTTTTTTTTCCTCCATTCGAAAATATTGAAACTGTGATTTAAGAAATCATTTTGTTTTCTTTTCATTTATAAAGATAACCGTATCAACCAGTTTGCTAAGTACTGAAAAAAGTTCTAATAATGCGATCCTTCTGAAATCTTGAAGCATCCGGTTTAAATTGCATCTTTTTGCTCGCTAGATTACAAGTTCCACTCCCTCTCACTCACTCTGTGGCATCAAGCAATTCTTTGTCAGGAAAGCAGGCAAGAGGAATGTTCGCTCTCCCCCCGGAAAAAAAATTGATTAAAACAATGACTAAGAAGATCATAACCAATGCATCCCAGGATGATGATTGTCACAGTTTCCAAATACAATCTGCAATAATCAATCTGCGGATAATTTACAGACGCGTCTAATTCAAACAGCAGCTGCATGTTTTGAACACTTTAACAGCGTTTGTTTATTAACATCCCTTCCCCACTGACCACAGACAACAGCTGAAACTCAAACCCAGCACTGAAAAAATTCCCATTATTTTCGCCGGCGACAACAGCACACAGGATTTCCAGCATAGTAAACACCCTTCGTTGCCCTTATCCATCGTCACCATAAGGTTCAATTATCATCCCCCATAAATTCGAATACAAGTTAAACCAGGAAGCATGTTCTTGATGCCATATCCTTGATGGTAAATAAGGGAAGAAAAACATCCACAAAACACAAGAGAACCATCGACAATATCCCACGCATGCTCAATGCAAAATTTTACAAGAACATCACAACTCTACACACAGCCCCCTTCAGTAGTCGAAATCGTTTTCCGTGTTTATGTCTTGTAAATATCGTTGTGGAAGATTAATTAAGAAATTAAAAAACAATTCAACGCCTTTGTTTAACAATAAACTCTTCATTGTAAATATCGAGTAACATCCACAAACAGAAATCATCAAATGAACTCCGCTACGAATGATTTCTTTTGACTACTGCCATTGCGGACTCAACGTAGAACATTTAAGGTACACAATTTGTGATATAATCCTCGACAAAAGAAACATTCAAAGACCAAAATTTCCAAACCCTAGACATGGACAACTCGAACTCATTGGCAGGAACTCCTGTAACGAACATCTGCAAGTCGCTGACCAATTCAGGAGATTCACTCGCTGACAAATCGATTTCGGTGGAGTTTCTAAACGATGCTCTGCTTGTGCTGTACGACGAATGCTGCAACTCGACCCTTTGTCGCGAAAAGACATTTTCGGATTTTATAGATTTAGGTATGGGTTTTTATGGTGAGCCGATTTTAAGAGTGACATAAGCGTCTTTTTTTAGCCAAACCGACGGTGGGGCTGATAAAACAATTGCGACCATCAATCCATGATTTTGAGTTGCTGAAAATCATCGGTCGAGGGGCATTCGGAGAGGTGTACTTAACGCGGCATGTGAAAAGCGATGAAATCTACGCGGTGAAAATTCTCAACAAATGGGAAATGCTGAAGAGGGCCGAAACGGCGTGCTTCCGGGAAGAGAGAGACGTCTTGGTCTACGGCGACAGACAGTGGATCACGAATCTACACTTTGCTTTTCAGGATGAGAAGAATCTGGTAAGTTTGATGCTCCGTAAATCTCAACAGCTCTCATCTTAAACCCGGTTCCAGTATCTCGTGATGGACTACTACAGCGGCGGGGATCTGCTTACCCTGCTGAGCAAGTTCGAGGACCGCCTGCCGGAAGACATGGCAAAGTTCTACATCGCCGAGATGATCTTGGCCATCAGCAGCATTCACCAGTTGTCGTATATTCACCGCGACGTCAAGCCAGACAACTTTATCCTTGACGCGAGCGGTCACATCCGTTTGGCCGACTTCGGTTCATGCCTGAAGCTCGGCAGCGACGGTAAAGTCAAGTCGAACGTGGCTGTCGGAACACCGGACTACATTTCACCGGAAATCCTGCGAGTTATGGAGGACGGTCAGGGATGGTATGGCCTTGAGTGTGACTGGTGGTCTCTCGGCATATGCATGTACGAGATGCTCTACGGGAAGACACCTTTTTACGCGGAGAGTTTAGTGGAGACTTACGGAAAAATCATGAATCACGAGAATAGTTTCGACTTCCCCACGGAAGACTGCATCGACTTCAATGTGTCCGAGTACGCCAAGGACCTGATGAAGCGGTTGATTTGCAGCGCGGATATTCGCTTGGGTCAAACTGGCATCGAAGACTTCAAGGTTCACCCGTGGTTTGCCGACATTGACTGGGACAACATCCGATACCAGAGTGCAAGGTACGTGCCGGAAGTGAAAAGCCCGACGGATACCTCAAACTTTGATGTGGATGATCATGATTTTCGATCCTCCGACACGGTCCCTCCTCTAGTTAACAAGACATTCTCTGGCCTACACCTGCCATTCATTGGCTTCACGTTCACGAAGAACGGCCAGACAATCGAGTCTCCGCAAATCTACAAAATCCGAAACGAAAATGACGTTAAGTCAAAGGAGAAGCTGTCAAGGATTTGCAAGGATTCCAATTTGGCTTCGCCAGCTGCGGAGAAGAATAACATTTTGTCAATGGATAACGTGATGATGAATGACAAAATGAATTCGAAGAAGCAAGTTGCTCGGGACCCTGAGCCGTTCGAAACGAATGAAATGGACTCGGAGAAGGAAATTCAGAGTTTGAAGGCGCAGATAGACAAGCTGCAGAAGGAGAACAGCGGTATTGTTGAGAAATTAGAGTCGCAGAACACCGAACTGCGCGACGCAGTCTCTCAACGGACCCTGGCTATGAAGGAGTACTCAGAGGTCACGGATAAACTCTTCGAGTTGAGAAATCAAAAGCTTAAACTTTCACGTCAGGTATTTTTTATTGTGAATTTTCTAAGGAATTATTCTTTACTGTATAACCTACTTTTTTTGTTGTTCTTCAGTTAACTTCACTGCTTTTTTGTTGTCCTTTATCTAATTTTCGATAAAATCACTTTTAAACTGTATAACCTCACTTTCTTCAGCTGATTTTTTGAAAAATTGTGCCATACTGCATAACTTCACTTCTTTTAATCGATAGGTTAGAGATAAGGAAGAAGAACTCGATACGGCAATGCAAAAGATCGACTGCCTCAGGAGTGAGCTACGAAAATCTGAGAAAAGCAAACGAGAACTTGAGCTACGTATGGAGGATGCAATTGCAGGAGCTTCAAAACAACGAAAACTACGCGAACGCTCTGACGAGTACTATCGCAAACTAAAATCCGAAGTCTGGGCAGCAGGTGCCCTCGACTTTGAATCATCATCATCGACATTTGGGTACTCATCAGATTCGTTTCGCTCAGAGAAAGGAAACAATGAGGATAACTCTGGTGACCCATTCACGCAACAAACCGTCTTGACTGGAAAACCTAATGATTCAGATGTTATTTCAGAGATCTTCCGAATAGACTCACAAAAACCCAACGACGAAGTGGAGACAAACTTAAAGGAGACAATAATTGAATTAAGAAAAAAATATGGACGAGATAAGAATTTGTGGATGGAAGAAAAACAACGGCTATACACCGAAATCGACATGGTGAAGGACAGCCGAAACATCTTGCAAAGCAAGCATAAGGAGGTCGAAAAGAAGTGTCAAGAGCTAATGTAAGTCGAACCTTTTCTTTTTTATGAACAGTCTAAAAAACACTTCGTTTAACTTTCAGGGCCAAACAGAAGACAATCTTCCAGTGGGAGAAGCAAGTCACCGAAATAATTCAATGGGTCCTAGACGAAAGGGATGCTCGGTCTTACTTGCAGGTTCTTGTGAATAAGATGACGGAGGAACTCGAATATTTGAATCAATCTGGTAAATTGTCTTCATTTAAATACATCCATATCATTGATAAAGACAATAGACACACATCGCAACAACTGATTTAGGTTTCTTAGAGCGTCAATATGATAGAAGGAAATAGTTAAAACAGAAAAAAAAAAAACGTTTTAATCGCGTAGTGATGTACTGTTTAGAGTTGAATCGAAGACGTTTCATTAATTTGTGATTCAGGACCATAATACCAGATTTATTTCATGCCAAACCTTACCACAAAGAATAATAAGAAATAAAAGAAAGCTTTGTTACTCTTTAAAAAAAAAGTTACCTTGACATGTAATGATACGAAATAAATAAAGAAAAAAATTGTTGTAAAAATTATAAATACCCCAATGAGTATGTTTTAAGTGACTATAATGGGTGGCAAAGGGGCAATCGATCTGCGTTAAAACTTCTTTTGGTGCAAAACTTAAATTGGTAATTGTAATTTTCAAATTATTTTACTTGACTCAGGTTTTTCATTAAGTTAAGACTTTTATCTCTTATTTAAATGTGATGGAAGTGTTCTTCTATTTAAATGTGACTCCAATCTTCTACCTTTTGTGATGGTGATCGTTAACATTTATATCTCCTAAGTATGTTTTTGTTGTTCTCAATGCAGGTTGCAGCATTATAAAATGGGCATTGCAAAAAAGGGTACAGTAGATGACAGATATAAAAACATTGTATATAAGAAAGACACGTTTATAAGACACAGATTCTAAGACACCATGCACTTTCTCATACATGTACGTACATGTGCTTAAAAAATCCTATATGAGAAAATTGTTTATTAGAAAGACACTGATATAAGAAACGTATTTCGAAACAAAATAATATGCACTACAAAAAATTAAACGTACAGTCAAAGTCCTCTAAGTCGAATTTTCATAGGATATCAGAATTAGTTCGAGTTAGAGGGATTTTTCGAAAAATTCGAGACAGAGGGATTAATATTTTTTTTTTAATCGCCTTTATTTTATTCAAAAAAGTACATGTAAGAAAAAACACAGGAAACTACTTAAAAAAGCTTGTCATTTTGGATTGAGTATTTAAAATTGGATACTGAAGCCTTTTAAAAAAGGGCTCTACTTAAAAAAGGCAGTGTTGGACCTTATCCGGACTCCCAATGCATTCACTAAATGAAGCTTGAAAACATCTCAGACACCTAACTGTTTTTATATTAAAAGCAAATTATATGAGGCCAACCAACAACACAATAAATAAGCGCAGTTATTCATACAGAGCCGCACGGTTATGTGCACAAATAACTTATAGCTGTTTTGTGTAGACGACGATTATGTGGCCCTAGATGACAATTATGTCCGCCCAATATGATTGTTCTTCGAGAACCGTTGGCGAATAGTTTCGATTATCTCATTTTCTTTGGGTTCGATGTTTGCCGTGCAGGTCGCCATGCGAATCCTCATTCTTTCTATGAACATTCCCTTTCTTTCTTGCATAGGTGAACAATAATAAGGGCAACCACATGCGCTTTTTTCTCCGCGCTGTTTGCACTAAAAAATCAACATGAAATGAAAGGTGTGCGTCGTCCAGTTCCAAATTGAGAGAGTCAGAGCATGCAATACAAGTTGCGTGCTTGATACAAGTTGTGAGTGGAAATTCTTTTTTATTTTTGTGCGAAAAAAAAAATTTCGACTTGAAGGAATTGAAAATAGACCAAGAGTCTAAAAAATGTAGAGGGTTTTTCTACTTAGAGGATGGATTTTGTATGGAAATTGCCAAAACATGGCAAAAAAATTAGAGTTAGAGGAATTTTCCACTTAGAGGGCTTCGACTGTATTTTTCTAAACGTGCAAAAATGTATACATTTGTCAAGATGAACTTTTGTGAATTTGCACCGTTCTATAGATGCGATCAAAATTGCTTGTACGTTTCAACCGAGCACGTTTTTTTTTGCACACCACTGTATATCGATATTTTGTTTTGTTTGTTTGAACTTATCACTACATCAACATATATAAATACATGGACATTTATTCGCAAGTTTGATTTTGTGTTTTTTGATTTTCTTTGAAGACTGTGGCATATGAGACATGCTCGGTTGCATTTGATTTGTTATCTGTTGTCGACGAGAAAATAATTGTTTTTATGTCCAGAACGATGGACATCTTTTTTGCGGAACGAAAGGAAATGTTTCTGATTGAGGACATAGTTCCTGGAACTATACATGTACAGAAATTGGACATAGTTAGTTCTTGAGTTTGATTCATACGTGTACTTAAGTGGTACCTTGTACTAAATTAATACGGATAGTCTACATAGCATTGAACCCTGTAATACACAAATTTTTTTGGAAGTTCTGCAGAATGATTTCTAACGAATATTTTTTAAGCTACAACCTAGAGCTAAAGGAAATATATTTAGTTCACTTAAGGCCCATTGCGTGCCCGCAGCCTAAGAGTTGTTACTTTACTTTACCCACCAACCAGTACAAATTGATTGCCCCCTCAATCGACCTTACTTTCAAAAAAGAAATATAATATACAAAAGTTTGTAACATTTATTTGCATTTGAGACCATGAAACTTTTACACACTTAGCAGCAGAACTCTCAGACCTTGTGCAGTAGGAATAAATACGTCGAAAACTTTAATACACCATCAGCACAAAGTGCACTCCAATCAGTCCATCGATATCGTAGATATATCCATGCAGTCATTGTCGTTGTGGTTCTCATTCGGATTCGTACTCACATCCTCCGGTGCTGTCGCTCTACTCACATCCGCTAGAATACTTTCATCATCTTTTTCCATCAGCACCTTACTGTTGTCCATTGAAATGCAACTGCCATCGATATCTCTCGGTGTTGTGGCCGCGGGTGCGATTCTTGTTAGCCTCTTGTTTTCTATCGTCTTCAAAAGCGA
The DNA here is from genome assembly GCA_905187475.1 of Syritta pipiens. NCBI lineage: Eukaryota > Metazoa > Arthropoda > Insecta > Diptera > Syrphidae > Syritta > Syritta pipiens. The sequence goes on from LR994571.1 coordinate 73,036,753, forward strand.
TTTGGCTTCCGATTTTTTCTGTAAAAGAAATGTTCGAGAGATTAGAATTGATAAACCATGAGTACGGGGATGAAGTGTACCTCATCGGATTCAAGGCACTTGTAGGCAAAGTGTGCTGCTTTCTCGTAGTGCCCATTGCTTTCGTAGTAATTTGCTAGAGTTATATACGCGTGGTACAAGCTTTGCTTGTCTGCCGCCGCGCGCTCATCTATGCAATACGACAGGTAGGCTGGAACAGCGTTCTCGATGTTGCCCAATTTTTCGTAGAGATTTGCAAGCTTATAAAGCGCTATACCCTCGATATCTCCAACATTACATGCTTTCAGAAAACATCGAATGGCATTTTCATTCTTCTCTAGTTTTTCGTAAGTTTCGCCGAGTGCCACGAGCATTCGACTGTCGAAGGGCCGAAGTTTGTGAGCATTTTTGAAGTAATACAAGCTGTAGTAATGCATCTTTAGGATCTCATACGATTGTCCTAGGCCGTACCAAGCTCGGTAGTCGCGCTTATTGACTTCTGCAATAAACGGATCAGTAAGAATGTCAATGAGTAGATCAGGGCGACTTACCAACAGCCTTGCGATAGCTTTGGATTGCTGCATTTGTGTTCTTCAGTTCCATGAATTCGTGTCCCATTAGCGTCCACGCTGCCAAGTAGTGAGGATTAAGCTTGAGGGCTCTTTGGAAATACATAATTGCTTTTTGATGATCACATCGTATACTGTAGTAGTTTCCTGCAAAAAAAAATAGATTGTAAATGCCAATGACTCATTTTCTGCAGAGCCAGATCCAACGACGTTGCTTTTGCTTCGACAATTTAAGACCTTTGTTGGATAAACTTCGAATACTTGCTCGTCTTTTGATAAAGCGGTAATTTCAACAATTATCAGGTATTCAACCTTTGAAGTGTGTGTCCCTGGGCCAAGTTTGACTCTATAGTCCCAGACTTGCTGCTTCCAGTCCGAAAGACCAAGCTGTCTTTCATTCGCGATCACCAGTTCCAACAAATTTCGAAAAACTCGCGTAACAAACGCTGGTCAAAGTTGCAGTATGGACCTGTCAGGCATTCTTCTTCTATTGTTAACAGTGAAACTATTAAAGATTCACATCCACTTAACTCCCCATGAATCAAAATTATACCACGTACTGAGAAAGCTTGGCTCTATCCCCCAACCAGCTGTAACGCCACACAATTATTATTGCACACTTACCTATCACACAACACGTCTCCGGTCGGTACTTGCTAATGGACAATGCCTTATGCGCCAACGACGCCATTTCGGTCTTCAGTTCTTTCACAAACAACAAATTGGAATACGTATCCAGGTTATCTAATCGATAAGGATCGACTTCCTGAATTGTCTGGAAAACTTCTATTGCTTTATCCACCTCTGAAAAATAAAAATTAGCACTCGGTCTCTTCACGGAACAAACAAAAACCTTACCCCTTTTATTATGGTACGCCAGCGCCATTTGTGAGGTTATATAAATGCAATTCTGAAATCCAGCACTCCGCAGGCTCTCGTACTGCTTCAGTCCTTCGTCATTGAGATACAACTCAATGTAAGCATGGGCAAGAAAAATCTGCTTCATCCAATGGTTTGGTAAATTCAACGCAAGAACTTTCTCCTTCTCCGAAATCAGCGGTGCCAGCTCAACATAAGAACTCCAAAGCATCGGTGTATCCTGAATCGACTCAACAAAGATGTGCGTCGCCATGTCGTTGAGGCCAAGATTCCGTAAAACCACTCCATACAAATACAACCCGTACCCATCAAGCTTCCTCTGACTGTACTCATACTTTAAGCTAGAAAGCAGATCAGACATGTCTTTTGCATATGGGCCATCATTTAGATTCGAATTGTCCGTCACATTTTCTTGCTGCTTCTTCTGCTTTGCCATGTACGTGGAATAGTAATGCAGGAACTTCGGAACTGGCGAATCACAGTCACGTGTGAAAAATGCAGCTCTGTCATATTCACGCAGATCGAAATAACTTTTCGCTAAGTAGTAGTTGTCGTACTCGCTTTTTATTAGATCGGTAGTAGCCGTCTCATGGAAGTCATTGGTTAGTTCTACATATGAAAGGCCGTGGTTCATCTCTGCCAGCCATTTTACACTTTGCACTAATCCACGTTTGTTGCATTGGATGATAGCATTGCACAGATCACTCTTAACTTCTTGTAGCGAGACGTTCAGGATGTCTTCTTCCATATTTTATTATCTGAAAGAAAAAACAAAACATTATATGGGAGCTAATGTATCGGCGGATAAAAAACCATTCTCATTGGATCTACTGCTAGCATAAGCAGTACAAGTACAGGGTACTGGGTACTTATGAAAATTAACAAGTCTGGCTACGAAGAGCACGAGTTACAAAACGCGCTGTCAAAAGAAAACTTCTATGCTCTCGAAATCAGCGGTGTTTCAGTTCAAAACTGTAGCACAGCTTCATACGCTGGACAGAACATGGCATCAATATTAAAATCTAAACAACTATTAGGTCAAAACTGAGACTCCAATTGCAATTCAGTGTATACCCGGCAAAATTCGGCGTACTAGTTGAAGTGATATTACCAGTTGATGCTAATGTTACAACAAATGTTTAAGACATTAAAATTAATCTGAAGCGCTACAATTTGTCACTCGAAAAAAGGGAGGTAAGTCGGTCTTTGGGGCCGCAAAAGAATACCTGCAGTTACAGTCAGGCCGTCGGCTCCGCACCTTCGTATGAAGATCCAATTCGATTTAACGGGTAACGCGGAGTCTAGCCTGCAGTGTATTACACTGGTTCCTGACGCAGCTCGGATCGGACACAAGTGTTGGCAGAGAAGTGTTCTTCTGTGAAGCACTAAGGCATCACACGAAAAAGTAGGACAAAACAAATGACCTTTCCCTCTGAAAATTAAAGAACTAACAAAACACCTGAGCCACTTAGCCGGCGGTTGGATCTACAACTCCGATTTCCCATTCCAATCTTATTTGAAAAATGCTGAATACAAAACCACACAATCACTACCAATTATCCATAATTGCACATAAAAACCAAATTCTTTTTAACTCACACGTTTCAATTAAAGGAAAATTTACAATTTTTAAAATGCTGTCTTTGAAAAGCAAATTTGTTTTTTGTTTTGCTTCCTATGTCAAACAGCGAAAGAGACGACACCAAAGAGAAAGACCAATGTGAAACTTTCCAATCAAACTTCCACGAAGTACATAACAAAGCAAACGGCAAACCAATACGTAATAGATGATTTTTTTACAATGGAAAGGAAAAGTCTAGCTTGTGTAGCGTGGAAGATATGATGTTTACACGAAGCGTGTTCTGTGGATGGAAACATAAAATTGTGCAAACATAAATTTTTATGTTTTTTTGCAGTTCTAATCATGAAATTAGAGTTGGAATGGAAAAAAAATGGATGAAAAAATGATGATAAAATGAGTAAATATGTATGTAAATGTAAAGCAAATTGACTGCGTGAAATTATATAATTACTAACGTTGATGAAGAAGTAGGGCAGGTAAACCATTTGACGTGCGTGAATGTGGATGCACTAAAATTTTATTTTTCACAGTTTAACACAATTTTTAATGACACACGTCATTCATTCATCATGCTTCAGTTGCAAAAATCTCATGCGTAAAATCATATATTGCAGTGATGGTGTAGGCTTAATAGGTTAGGTTGTGTGCTGGGCTGCGCAGGGCAGCCAAATGAAGTCTTAGTGACAAAGGTCAAAACTATTTTTCAATTCAATCTCAATTCATCTTTATTCATTTCAAGATCTTTTACAAATATTTGTTTGCAATATGAAGAGGATTGTCTGTAGAAGACTAGCTACAAAAATATATTCTTATTACCTTCTTAAAAACTCAATGCAATATTAAAAAAAAAAACAGGCTAACAATTAACAATCAAATGTAAATAACAGCATAATGTTATCGCTAAATTTGGTTTTCATTTTCGAACTTGAACGAATTGACGCTAGAGCAAAGTTTAATCACTAATCGTGAAATGCAGTATTTTTCGAGTTTTTCTAAAACTTTCCGAATGCAATAATAAATCCCAAGGGTGGGCCATCTAGTGGTTTCTTTTTAAAGCATAGGTAATTTTGACAATGACAGCTGTTCGAGATCCTAACAGAATGTCATACCTTCGGAAAAAGAAGTGAGTTACTCTACGCTTGACCAACCTCGTAAAAGATTGAAAACTTATCTTAAGGGATGTTACCAGCCGTCTTGGCCGGCTCAGATCTGCGATTTAATCCCTATGGACTTTTTTTTGTGGAACCATTAAGGATAGATTTTATGTCAACAATCTGGGGATGGTTCAAGCTCTTATGGCCAATATCACACCAGTTATCCATGACCTACAGTGGCAGAATGAGAATCAGAGCATCAAAATGAGCTACTGCGAAACAGCCGAGGTAGCCACTTGAACGACTTTGTGTTCCTTAATTAACATAAATGCTTGCCCTTACTAATAAAGCCATAATATATGGAAAAATTTAATTTTTTTGATATAATTGGAGATTAATAATTTAAAGAAACACTTGTAATGACACCAAAACAATGGCAATAAAATAATTGGCTGTTATTTTCAAAGCAGTCCGCAACGAAATCATTCTTAAAACTTTACTATTCCACATCTTAACTAAATCAAATTTATATGCCCTAAAGAGAACAAATGAGGTCTTCCATAATTTTGTTCTTGTTGTTGAATTTAAAAAAAAAAAAAAAAACTTGTACTTGGCCCACTGAAAATCCAAAACAACTAATAAATATAGAATTCGTGTTCTAGTGATTTTTTGCGACTCATACAGCACACGGAAGACAAATTCTATACCAGCTGTCTCTTAAACCATTTGGAACGACTCAGTTTAAGACGAAAATTGAGGCCTCGATCGTTTTCCAGAAACTCTCTGACGCAAAATGTCAATTCTCAGCTGCATAGCGACCGACGCCAGATAACATTTGAATTCGCCACACTCCAATGACGTCAGTAACCTTTTTTTCAATCCTTTTACCAATTAGACCCGCCGTTGATAATCGAATTAGGAACTGACGATGCAAAAAAAAAACTTCTTTTTCTTGACGTCATAACACGTTTTTCATAAAAATCCCAACCATCCCAACCTCATTGCAACGTGGTTCGCATTTCCTCAATCGACTCTGTGTAAACTCAAAATCGGCGGCATTCCAATGTGCGCTGAACTACTGGCTAACGTTGTCTAATCATAAATTCAGTCAGTGTGTGCGTGCCCCGCTATTTTGATTGTATTCTTTTTTCAAAATAAATAGGAAAAAAAAAAAAAAAACGACGAAAACGAGGAGAAAAAAAAAACTAGAACAACTAAAATGACAGACGAAAAATTCCTCAATATTCTGGTGGCGATAAACTTCGTTTCTAAATAACTTGGTCGTAAAAGTTTCCGAAAAGAAAGTGAAATTTCGTGAGAAATTGTCTCGACTGCATGTTTGTTTTGTATATTACCGGATTCCATAATTCAATCGATTGTGTTCAACATCAAGTTGCTCTAAGGTCGTGAAAAGTTTATTATTATTATTATTTTTTTGCTCTCCTCTTCTAATTTTTTTTTTACCCTCGAATACTCTCCGTGCGAAAACACAGTTTCCACGCCCAAATGAAATTTACACTGCGTCTTTAGTTCCTTTTATGGTTAATTCTCTTGTCACAGAAGGGAATTTTTTTTTATATTACACCCCGTTTTTGCCACGTATTTTATTTTTGTTCATATTGTGTCTAGAAAAAAACAAAAAGAAAAAAGAAGAAAAAAAGTTTATTTTAGATCTGCCCTGGGTCACAACTCTGAAATTGAAATCGCGAATTTCTAAACCGAGAGGCGAGGAACCTTTAAAACAAAATACGACGTCGCGACGGTGGTGACGACGAAGGCGCATATGTGTGACCAGAGATTCGCATGTAGATCCCGAGTGGTGTGCCGTGTGTCGTCGATGTTTTTATTGGGCAATGGGGTGTAAGGCCTGGTGAAACGACGAGTGCACAGATCCAAAACAAAAATGAAGTGAAGTCTGCGGAAATGTAAAGAATAAACAAAACAACCAAAAAAAAAAGCGTGAAAAGAATCAATCTTTGTTAACTACAAGTTGTAAAGTTTAAGAAAGAAAGAAAGAAAAAAAAAAAAAACAAAAATTAAATTATACGCAGTGTTATTGTCGTTCAGTCGTAGCATACGGCATAAAAATATAATATGGTCAATGAGGAGGTCCACAGGAAAAAAGCATAGGTAAGTGTAGTTAGTGTAAGTGGTGTGTGGAAAAAAAATTGAGGTTCATTTTTATTTTTTTCGCCATTCATTTGTTGTGTGCGCATAGAAGAAGGTGGTGGTGGTGGAGGAACGTCTTGCATATTTTGGAACCGCTTCTTTGCGATAGATAAGAGAACGTGCGTGTAGCGTAGGCTTCCCAAATGTTTGTGGACATGTTCACAAGTTAGCATTTCCGTTGTGTGCTGTCTGTGTTGTGTTGTGTGCGGGGCGACGACGAGGGTTGTTGTTGTTATTGCTCTCGTCACTGTGAATTATTTTGCAACGATTCTGTGGTGGAAAAGAAATGTAGTAAACAAATTAGTTGTCCCACTTGTGATTGCATTCCTACCAGATGCGTCGCAGTTTTTACGATACCCTCTGAATGTGTATTTACAAGGGAAGCATCTGGAGACTGAGCAATTTAATTTTTTCACATCTTTTACGCGTGGACAATGTCAAGTGGTAGGAGAGAAAAACAAACAGCTCGCCACATAGTGCAGTGCTTATTTGTGGGTGGTGACATCAGGAGAGGGGGCTCCCCTTTCCACATTCTAGATACGAATAGAGAATAGCACATTTTTTTGTTTTAATAAAATATAAAGCCTTCTTTTGTAGATAGCAGCAAGTGACAAAATTGTATCATGTGTTTGAAATTTTTCGGTGTAGAGTGTTGTGTAGAAAAATAGAATTGCATCACCAGTTCGCTTTTGGGTGGGCAAACACGCATCATCACCTCCACGCGGTGCGTGATAGTTAACTATTTTTTTTCGATATATATATACAATTTTTGGTAGACTTATGATAAGTGACGTATATTTTGCCAAATACCCGGTCTTGCGCGAACATTGGCGGTTGAAGTTCTCGGAAATGAGGTAGGAAGCCGAGACAACTAGGTGGGTAGGCCACAGTCAAAGAAGGAGACACGGTGACAGTGATAGCATTGTTTGTCCATCCGGTTTTATGTCCCAACTCCGGTTTTTTTTTTTTTTTTTTCAACTAACAGAGATGTTCATTTATATGAGGCTGGAAATATAGGAAGCTTTAAAATAAAAGAATTTGAAATGGGTGGGTGTTCCTTTGTTTTGGTCGTGGTGCGACACTATTTAATACTAGAGCTTAGATTAGTTTGAAGGAAATTCCAGGACAACTCCCTGAATGGTCTACATCGACAGCTGTTGTTTTTATCTGCAACGCAATGGGAACGTCTTTAAGCAGAGCATGCGGGGTCCTTAACATGTTTGTGGAAAACATTTGTAATTTTAATATTGGTCTGTTGAATAAAGGTATTAGCGACAAATGAGGACGTCATATTTTACAAAGCTTATTAAATTTACTAAATAATTTTTTTCTCTGCGGAGATATTTTATGATATTGAGTTGGCACATTCGTAGGTGAATGAAACGCTCACCACGTGGCTGTACGGGCACATTCCGCGTTATCCTTTTGCAAATTGACAGCTATGCATAGAAGCCTTGTGATATTTAAGTCGTTCACTGCAGATTGATTAGCTCCACTTTTTTAAAAATCTTACATTTAAGTGTCAAAGCACTTCATATGATCAACTTTTTATCTTCACAATAACTTTACTGAATAGTAAAGATTAACCCCACTAAACGATAACTATTTGTATTCGTCGTAACGTAGTGTATTTCTGACGTGAATGAAAATTATTTAATCGTTTTTCTCGGATTTGTGTTTTATGGAGTTAATCGAATTGTCCTCTGAAGGGCTCATTTATTAAGAATAGTACACATTGGCAGACTTGTCCTCGGTCTATGTTGCTGATATCTACTTAACTTTGCGGCACAGCAGGAGTTTTCTGCAGTATATTGTTTGGCTTTTGTAGACTGGCATCTTTTTTTACACATGGATATGAGTGGGTTTAGCCTTGCCTCAAAGGTTATTTGTGTAAGAATGGTGTTACCTTACACCTGATATTGCCCCTTATTAAGCGTGTGGTTCTGTATGGTGACAAATTTTATGAATTGGACAATAAAACCTGCTAACCGGGACATTCTATAATCACAACACCTCCTATTCGGACCGCATGTGAAGCTTTCTCTGCTATTTTTCATACAAAGTTCCCTCTATAACCGAGTCAACTGCTAATCGGCCATGGACCACTAGTTGTTCGGTAGCGTATAACAAGCGTTGCTTAATGTATTTACCTGTCTAATCGGACCAGTGTTAGTTTTCGTTAGTTGGCAAGTAAAACAATTTAAATTTTGTACAGTGAGCAGATTAAGTTTTCGGCTTCGCAGACGTTTGCTTATGAAAGTGTCAAATTTATGTTGCTTGCAGACAGAGATGAGAGACTACTTTGTTAAGGTAGACGTTATTGATTTGAAAGAAAGTATTACAGTGCTTAACGGATATATGAAAATCCAAATTTTTTCTCGGATATAAGGAAAAAAAATCTTGTAGAATAGAAGAATAGAAGAAAAATTTCGATAATTCCAAATGGCAAGGAAATAGTTTCTTTTTACGAATTACCGCACGTTACGAATTATCGAGATTTCGATTTAACGAGGTGAAAAACATAAAAATACGAATTACATATTGCTTAACTTTATAAAAAATAAGAGCTGAATTAACATACATGTAATTAAATTCTAAGTACATATGCACAAAAATAAAAGGAAACATAAAATTACATAAAGATAAAGAAAAAGCTTGTTATTTAAAAAAAATTGTTATTTTCGATTGCTTGAGCTCCAATTTTTTGGAACATCGTGATTTGAAACGTAATATCAAAGCTATTCTACTTCATCGTCGCTATCTTCTTTATCACTGGTATTCCTAGTAGCGACATCAAGGCAACAAAATTGTCTACAAAAGTTAATGGGAGTTCAACTGAATTTTTTTTTTTTTTTTTTGCGTTTTGCATTACGCATTATAAGAGGTTTTGTGTGTTTTCGATTTATCGGGGTACGAATTATTGCGATTCGACTGTATAAGAAAAACAAATTCATAATAGGCAAAGCATTTTCGAACCGAATGAAAAAAATATTAAAACCAATTGCCATTTCGTTTGAGCTGTCAATGTACAGTCTTATTAAGCACAAATCGCAACGGCGCTTTCGGTCGGTCGGACTTTGAGTTCTGAGGTAGAATACACGTAAAAGCATTGTACAAATGGAAATAGCGCGGTCGGGCTGTGCAACTTCGCAGACCGTTATATTGCAAGTCCGACCGACTGGATCTACTTTCTACTCACTCTACTTTGATTTTAATTTCAAGACCAATATGGTTTTCTTTCAGAATGTGTTTCAGGGGATGGAATATTTCGAGGATAAACTGAAACATGACGCTCGAGCTCCATTCCTATTTGAAAAATTGAGCGAGGCGCGCGTATTTCGTAAAGTCAATGAAACGCATACCAACGCCTGTCAAAGTTCGACCGACCGAACGCGCCGTTGCGATTTGGGCTTTAGGTTTGAGGAGGTATTGTACACACAGTTTAAAACAAATTTTTCTAGCTATGTTTTTTGGGGGAAGAATTGTATAGCATAAAACAAGTAGCATGGTTTGTTCGGGAAACTATTTCTTATAAACGTATTTTTTTCATATAAATTTAGATATTAGTGTTAGGAAAAGCATTCTCATATCTAAAGAAGGAAAGAATATTTGCGGCGTAATGCGAATAAATTAACGACTGATGTTTTGGTTCCCCAAATCGTAGAGGTTAAACGCTCTTTCAGCTTATTATCAGATTTGTCGTTTGGAAATTTAATATTTTCAAATTTCGGGCAAATTGTGCGATAATGGGTGGAAGCTGCTATTCAAATTGTGTTAGTTTGGATTAGACTAGGCTTTACTTTCAAACAAAGATTTATCTAAATAAGGCTAAGAACTTTTAACTTCTTATGCGAAATGCGTAAGCTTGGGTTGGACTAGGTCATACATATGTCCGCACAAATATTTATCTAAAGGTCAGCTCTGGAGCTAAGCTATGGATTTTTGCTTCTTGTTTGTAATGTGTTGGCTCAATTTGTACTATTTTCGAACAAAGAATCCTCTAAAGTGCCCCGTTTATTGCTCAGACAGACTCAAACAACGCTATACAAAATATAATGGTAAACGTGTTAATCAAATCGCATCTGAGCCATTCTGACCGCCAGTTACGAGAGTAATGGTCTAGATTGAAGACAATTGTAACTTTGGTGTGTCTTAATGTAGTTTTAAATAAAAAGATCGTTCTAAGTCGCCTCTACTGCACTTTCATTCTTTTTTACGCCAGCTACTTGTCAAGACTTTCGAAAAGGCTTGCAAATAATGCGGCTGGCTTTCCGTCTTACCTAAAAGATTGTACTTTAACAGTGAACGCTTGAGGGCCAAGTGGAAGTTTGTTCCACAGATGATGGAGTAAGTGCGAAGATGGTTTTGGTTTTCTAAGAGGCTTATGATCAAATTACTATTCAGGCGAGCATCTTCTATCTATAGTTTTCCTGTGCAAGAGAACTTCACTTTACTTCTTAGTGTAGTAGCACAGTGAGGCTCCAGCTTTTGATTGCAACGCCCACTCCTGTTCTACAGAAGTCTTCCTAATTTCCAGCAAAATCTTATTTCTTTATTTATTTAAAAATTAAGAGCCAGTAGTGTAGCTAGAGCAACAAAGATGTTCGCTTCCAACAAGATTTTGATATCTTCTCCCTTTCTTTTATTTCAGCTTCAGCTATTCTCACGGGACTATTACTTTGGTTTAATTTGAAAACTGATTACAAGTCTACATAATTATATGTAAAAAAAACAATTTAACTAAACTAAATATATAGAAAAAATATATAAAATAAGAAACAGCCAATAAAAGGAACTGCAAGATGACGTCAAATTCAACTGAAGACGTTCGTAGCGGACGCGTCGTTTTGCATGGATACCACAAGAAGTTGAAAACCATGAAAAAGAAATACTTTGTCCTATACGAGTACAGCAATGAGACACAGGCACGTTTAGAATACTTCGACAACGAAAAGAAATTCAGATCAAAAGCCAATCCGAAGCGAACAATTACTCTGAATAGTTGCATCAACATAAACCGCCGCTTGGATACGAAGCATGAGTTCGTTATTACCTTGTCCACCAAAGATGGAGGCTTTGGCATTGTTATGGATACCAAGGAGGATATGGACAAGTGGTTAGAAGAGATGCGGAAGCTTCAAACCGGTGAAAATATGAAATACACAGGTCCACCGAAGCCCTGCTATGGTGAGTGAGAAAGCCTATAGGCTTTAAAATTTCCATGACAAACGTTCTATTCATTTGTTTACAGAGGTTGTCTGGCAAGTTGTGGTTCAAAGGAAAGGTTTAGCAGAGAAGAAAGGCATCCTGGGTAGCTACCACGTGTGTTTGTCATCAAATTCGGTTACACTCATCCGCATTGGGTCGGAACGCACGAATATCGGCGAGACACGAGCCCCACTTATTGAGTTTTATTTAACATCAATTAGAAGGTAAATTTGAGCCATATGATGATTTTAAATTGGGAAGTTAACGTATATTTTTTTTATTTTGTGTACCAGGTGCGGTGATTCCAAGTGCTACTTCTACATGGAAGTTGGAAGGCACAGTGTTGTCGGTGCTGGTGAGCTTTGGATGGAGACGGAGGATTCGTTAATTGCTCAAAATATGCATGCTATGATACTTCAGTGAGTCATCATTCTTTTTGTTACTCATATCTTTAAATTTACAGTAATGACCTCTAAGCAACCCTTATTGTGGGAAAAAGCCAAGATAATAGTTATCCCTAAAAATTCATGTAACAGATTTCTGCCCAATAGCTATATATTTGTCGCGACAAATTAAAGCCTACCTTTAAAGCAAAGACTACCCAATATAGACACCCATCTGAGCAGTTGCTATTTCCCCTCGCTCATCGATAAATTTGACAGTAATTCACGAATTGAACAGAAATACAGGAAGCATCGAGCACTAGCTCATCATTTTTACGCACATTTGTTTGATTTGTTTTTCAAACTCACACACTTATTCAAAATGTTATAAAAAACGCAGTCAAATAAAATCCAGGGGCAAGAGAAGAGGAAGTTGGATATCTGTATTGGCTCAATTGTGGTTTAGAGACTAGAAAGAATCTCTTGACAGCATTACAATCTAGATTTTGTCCCTGAACACAGCTGTGTTACATCTATGTTAAAAGTTTCTAACGATAAAAGAGAAGCTGTTGACGCAAAGAAAATCACTTTTTTAACTTTACTTGAATTTTGTAAAGCCTTTGTTTGTCAGTCCACTAATCATGTGTAAAAAATTGTCTGTATTGTTCAAGTTTTCTTCTTCGTCTCATCAACTTATTTATTCTTGCAAGCCATTTCGTTTGATAGCAATATGTCTTAATTTTGTGATGTAGTAAGTAGTGTGCCTCAGGGTTCGATTCTAGGTCCTTTAATTTTTTCTATATTAATAAATGAACTACCTGCTGTGATAAACCATTGTTCGTACCGCATCTACGTTGATTATGTCCAATTATACCTTAACTTCCTACCCAACTGAGAGTGTGAGGGGCTGAAGAGCTACACAATGAAATTAAACACTTCTTTTATTATTTTATACACACTCTTTATTAATAGTAAACGCGTCCAACTCGTCTGAAGTCCATAGCCACTTGGTGTAAGCTTAATGGACTTTTACTGAATCCCACTAAAAGTAAAGCTATTCAGCTAAATTTTTCTGCTATTGAGTTTGTCTCTCAAGTAAAAAATCTGGACATTGTTTTCAACAATAAGCTAACTTGGAACAGTCATACTAGTAAGGTTGTTTCAAATATACAGTTGTGGTCAAAATAAAAGCAGTGCTGCTTTCTGAAGGATACCTTTTTGCAACTTAAGTAATATCATGCTAATCATTCGAGTAATTGAAAAATCGTTTACTTCTTTCAGTCATTGTTCTAAAGTAGAAGAACATTCCCAAAGTCTCCAAGAAAAAAATATTCTCTTACACTATTACTTCTATGCACTACTATTATTTTGACCGCAGCTGTATATGCTGCTCTTAGAGGTCTTTCTATCACCAAACATTTTCTACCAATAAATGTAAATTTAAAACTTGTTAAAGCCCTTGTAGTGCCAATTATTACTTTATATACAGTTGTGGTCAAAATAAAAGCAGTGCTGCTTTCTGAAGGATACCTTTTTGCAACTTAAGTAATATCATGCTAATCATTCGAGTAATTGAAAAATCGTTTACTTCTTTCAGTCATTGTTCTAAAGTAGAAGAACATTCCCAAAGTCTCCAAGAAAAAAATATTCTCTTACACTATTACTTCTATGCACTACTATTATTTTGACCGCAGCTGTATATGCTGCTCTTAGAGATCTTTCTATCACCAAACATTTTCTACCAATAAATGTAAATTTAAAACTTGTTAAAGCCCTTGTAGTGCCAATTATTACTTTATTGTGATTCTAAGTATTTTCAGCACGATAGCGTGTTGTACCACTCACGAAAAATTCTTGGATGCAGCTTAAAGCAGGCCATACACGATTCAATTGAGTTGAAAGACTTGCCAGTCAACTTCGAAAAATTAAAATCCTTTGATTTTTCGCCAACCGTCAAATCGATCAAATGACAAAGCCAAACACGGGTTGATGTCACTGTGATTTGACTGAGTTGACGATTGAATTGAATCGTGTATGGGCTGCTTAAGAAACTATATTAATTATCGTCCTTGTATCCGGAATGTCTGTTTAATAAATTGTCTTTCTGTCAATCTAATCGATATCTGTTACTTAGACCATCTTAGGTAGGTAGGTAGGCTCTTAACTGCCGCATATCTCTTGACGAGATGTGTGTGCCGGGACACTGTGACATCTCGGGGAACTGCTTGGCCGATGATCTTGCCAAACGCGGAACCAGTGAAACCATCCAGTTGAATCGGTCTCTGCGCACCTCTTGCTACATAACATAATTTATATTGTTTAACTGTACAAAACAAAAGATCTTAGCTTATATGTGCAAAGACATTTGAGTGTTAATTAAACATTCAAACATTCATAAATGTGTTTGGGAAAAATAAAATATGAATAAAAAACTTTTTTTTTTTTGCAGCAGGATGTCAAAGAGGCCAGAGGAGCAGGAATATGGCCCTATGCGGAAGAGGTCATCTTCGGCAACTGAAACTTCGAAACCTGTAACTATCCTACAGCGAAGGCAAACCCATTCCGGTAGTAAGACTATGAACTCGTCGCCATTAAGTGGTAAGTAGCGGTTTTGTTACGCAGCATTACGAATGAGTTTTAGGGTCGCAATAAAATGAACGCTGTTGGTGGTTTACTGAAATTGCACTCACACTTACAAGGTCCTTACAGGATACTGGCAAGAAATTTGGGAGATTTGGGTTGATATCGTTTATATACTATAATATTTAGCCCAATACAGTACGTTAGCTTTCAAAACAAGTACAACAAATAACTCCTAACGCACGCGATCAAACGGGGTGAGGAAAAAGAAAAAGCTTTATTTGTTATACTTATTCTGAAAGCTCTTAGTCGGCCACGGCAAAGAATATGTTTGATTCTCTTGTGGGTAGTTTATTATCTGCGCTTAAACCTTAAAGTTTTCGTTTTGGTTTTCTTTTCAATCGCTTAAAAGCGGGGTTCACACCTGACTACAATTTGCTTGACGACTGCAAATCGTCAATGTGATCGCTCAAAACTACAAATCGGCAGACTTGTAGTCAAAAAGTTCAATATTTTCAACTGTTTCTTAAGTTTTCGGCAACCTTAGAACAAAATGTCAGTTAAACATTTTATTGATACGCCCGCTTCAACCGACGGTTATCAATAAAATGTTTTTTACGGTGCAACCGACGTAATATTTTCTGGTTCAACTTCTGGCCTGTTGCGTTGGTTGGTAGTAAATACAAAGCTATGTCCCTTAAAATTTGCTCAAAGGCTTTGTTTGAAGAAATTTGCTTCTTAATCACATCACACACAACTCCTTATTATCATGTCTAGTTTTTTATTTATATCTCATCCAATATTTTTTCAACAGTAAACCGCGATAGATGCGACAGTTTGCCGTCTTCAAGAAATCGAACAACAACTGAGAGTAGCGGTTACAACAGCTTAAACGCCTCAATGCCTCCATCACGAACAATGTCGTCCTTAAACACAGTGCCAAATTCTACTCACAACAGGCATAGCCATAGTCCGCCGATGAATTTCAACGCCTTAAGCCCATCTGTTGGCTGTTCCGAGAGTGACGGTTCAACTCTAAGCATAGACGAACCGGACAGCATGAAACTCTCGGTAACTTCGGATGAAAACACTGGATTTATATCACGTTTCTATAAGTAAGTCAACATTTGTCAACAGTTGTGACCTAATTGACATATTTTCTTTTTAGTTCACCTGGTGGAGTTATTCCTGAAGAGAACAGTGATGAATTCTGGCACAATGACAACAAGATCCTTAACAGTGTCGAGAATATTTCGTCTGACATAATGTTCCAAGTTCATGATCGCAGGCAAACGCTCTCCTCTAGTTCAAATATTCACGCGACGGAGGCGGAAAGTCAATACGTGGATATGATGGGTAGTTCAATAAGTCCGTGCGAAACAGCACTATGTGATACTAATTTAGCCGGTGCCGAGTGTCCTTTTAAAAGCTGCAACGACAGCTCGGATGGAAATAGTCGAACATCGAGTATCGCAGAAGAAGTCGTTGATGGTTATGTTCATATGTCGTCGCCGCGTAGCACAGACTACGTTGATATGAACCAGTCGATAGAGACTAATCGACATTACTTTAAGGAATATCCGCTGGAGAAGGTTATCTCGGGGATCTATCCGGATGAAGATGAATCGCAGTGAGTTCTATAACATTAAATGAATAATAAGTCTTATAACTAATTTCATTCCAGAGTCCTAAACGAACGACCTGCTCGAGCTTATTCAGTTGGAAGCCGCATCGAACACAACAACCAAAAGCAACGCATTGAAGTCATAGCTAATTCCGAACAAAGTAATTCTCGCGTACGAGCATTTTCCGTTGGTTCCAGGTCAAAAGTCCCTACACGCGACCTTCAGCGTAACGTCCTTCTGGCGGCTAACGCATGCCATTCGAAAAACAGCAACATAAGCAACAGCAAATCTTCAGTTGCCAGCAACGAGGCAGGTTCTGAGAGTGCTGGCCGAGGGCGAAAGTCATCCAGTGCACCGATGTTGATCCACAAAAGTCAAAACTCAGTCGATCGCATGGACGATCTTATGGAAATTGATTTTTCAAAGAACTCAAGCAGTCGCTCCAACTCGCTTTCATCCCAATCGGCAGGAACCTCCTCTCACCTGGGAAATCTGCCGAAGGGATGCCATCTACGAAGTAATATTCTAAGCAGTTCACCCGGTCAAAGTTCTATAAATAAATCACATGACAGCTTTTCGGAAGTAATACAACAACATCGAGCGGACAATGGTTATCTAGAAATGCGACCAGTAATTTATTCAACCAGCGCTGGTAGCCACGACGAGTCCTTGGAATTCATGCCAGTGCCAAATGATAGCTCAATCACTGAGTTACCGGAAAGTCACTCACCGCCACAACATCAGCCAGAAATTATCACGCACAATAAACTGAAATTGGACGATCAATATAAGATCGAAACACCGGAGGGTTACCTCGAGATGTCGTGGAACGGCAACAAAGACACTTCCTCCTCCTATTCTAATGTCGACCACGTTTCTACGAATAACAAACACTTCATAAATGACTTTGCGAACGCTTGTATCAAATCACGAACGTCGTCTCTGCTGGAAGCAAAGAAATCGAGAGCCGCTACGAAAATGCCTTCAACCACACCCAGTCAGCAGTTGAAAAACAACCGCACCCCTACTGCCGGCAGCAGTTCAAAGCTTTCACTTTTGCATACACAAAACCTGGCGAACTCTCAAAAGTGCACCTTAAACGTTCCAGCTAAGTCTGAGCCCAGTCAGCGTAAGCGCTACTTTGACCACGGGTACAATGCGTTCACTATTTCCGAGGAGAAAGTCCCCGCCAGCGAGCAGGATGCAAATATTGCCGACAACTTTCAGAATTTACTTATCAAACAGCAGAACTTTAACAATAACAACGACGACCTAACAAAGGCACTCATCGACGTAACTGCCGCCAAGGCCGACAGCTGCGACTACATTAACTTATCCACGGAGGGAACGAAGCATTTGCCGTCTCCCAAAAAGAGCGAACTGGACAGCGCCGAACGAGAAAAACCGCAGGATCCCGACTCGCCGACAAGTAAGCGACAGTCAGACGAGGTCACATCAAACCTAAAGGACTCGTCCTCAGACGAGGCCACTAAGTTGACTCGAAAATCAAATTCTCCAAAATGTACGCCAACATCACCGCACTCATCATCGCTACGTTGCCATCGCTACAGCGGAAATGCTAATCGACAAGCAAAAGGAGGCACCGGTGGCTACGAGCTTCTGCACATCTGCAGCGACAGTTCCCTGCAAACGAGGAAGAACTCATCACGCCCGAGTTCAGTCAACAGCGATAGAATTTTCCCTCCCGATGCCACTCAGTCTCGGCCGAGTTCTGTGAACAGCGACCTTAATTCATCGTCATCCACGGCGACCCTGTGCTTCACATCGCCAAAAGGCAGCGAAAACCGAAGTCAGGATCCCTTGCAAACAGTCAAGCCAGTACCTGCTGATGATAACAACAAACAGAGGAGCACCGACTCAGTGTCATCGAAGGGACAGCCCACGACATGCAACGATTTTACAACTTCCCCTGTATCGAAAAGCGCTTCACAATGTCAGCCTCCGCCGACGGCGGCGGGGACACCAGCAACACCGGCACAGCCCGAGCTGGCACTTAACTACGCCAGCCTAGACCTACCAGTAAGTTCCATTAATAAGAATTCCATATCGTCGGTGTATGGATCATTAGTCAATCCATCGCGACCTTCAACATCTGACGATACTTCAGTAAGCCTTAGTCCGAATTCGAATACTTCGCAGCAATCTACTTTCACATACGCTAAAATCGACTTTAATCAGTGCGAGAATAAGAAATTTAAGTGTGGTACACAAAATAATCTGTAGGTCTGGTCCTCTTGCATGTGAGAGAGTGCACACAAATAAATACAAAAAAAAAAAAAAAAAAGAATTTAACAACATCAATGACTTCCAAACAAACAATTTGTTAAGAAATAATATTCACACTTACCTCTGCTGGTGCAAAACACGATTTATTATTTTTTTTTTCTTAATTATTATTTTTCGTTTCCGTACTCAGTGCAATATCTTCGTTTTTATTTGTTGTAATTTCAAGAATAACAACTATTATTAAGATCAAAACGCCATTCATAGTAACATGGTTTTTTTTTTGTTTTGCGATGAGAATGCTCAAAGAATGTTCGCTAGTTCAGAGGCCTTCAGTTCCACAACAATCCTTCAGCAAACGGAATTTATCTTCCAAATTTAAACGAATCTTTTTTTTTTTTCAATCGACAAAAAAAACACAATTTATGAGTTATGTAAAAACACTGATGAATGAATAAAATAAAACAAAAGAAAATCTAAGAAATTTCGTATGTAAAAACAAAAACAAAAAAAGAAGATTATTCACCAGCAAACATAAATATAATTGTGCTAAAGCAAAAACTACATTTATAAAATCTAAATTGTATATCCTTGTGTGATGTACAGTTATATATATGTATATCTATGTGTACTTTTGTTGTTTCAAGTATAAAAAAAAAAAACAAAAAAAAAAGTTGTAAGCTTCAGCGAAGGTGTTTAGGTATTGTAAAGTGGAATGGAATTGTAATCTTTTAGTTTTGTTATTTTTTTTTTATTTAGTATTCATAGAACACGCTTAGTGCTTTTTTTCGTCCTTTTTAACACGACGTACGCGAAATAATTCGATCTTCTTCACTTGGAACAATCTGGGATAACCCCGGAATAAATAAGTCGCGGGTTCCTTGACGTGATCACTTAATTTATGTTCCTACGGCATAATAGTTAATTGTCCATTTACTCCCCATCGATCCTTTGTGCGAAATTAAAGAAATCCAATTGAAAAATTTAAATGTAATTGAAACCAGTTTCGAAGATACGACCACAAAAGAGTGGAGACACCATCGTGGAGTACATCGTAAGGATTCAACGCTTATTCCCCTTGCCCACTACGCAGTACGAAGTGGTGCAGACTTAACAAATGCTTTTATAGTCATAGAGGCTTGGGCGTTTTTGGTTTTTTAGACCTTTACTTCTTTTGTTGTATATCGACGTACATCGGTTTGTTAAAAGCCTAAGCCGATGCTGCTAATGGCAAGCTGAAGAAAAGGCATCAATAGGCGAACTAAACCATGAGAAGAAAAAATAAATAAAACTGTTATTTTGGGTGAATTCTTAGTTGAAACGTATATTAACGGAAAAAAGTATTGGTACAGATGCGATTCTCGAAAACAAATGTTAGTTTTGAAACGACGATGCTTATGGGTTAGATTTTCCTAAGAGATATCTAAAAGGTATTTTTATTTTAAGCTATTCTTTTAAAAATTAATAAACAAGCCTTTTTTACAAAGACAAGAACTATAAATTTAATACCCTTAATACTGAAGCACTTGTTTTTGAAAATAGCATCTGTGCTAATACATTCCGTGTGTGTATGTCGCTCTGCACTATAAACTCGAATACTGCCGCATGTTTGCAGCTGTACAACATAGTCAAAGAAAAGTTCATAAAAACAACATCAGGAGACGACGGAAAAAATGTTCGCCCAATTTTCTGCTGGTGTGCAACACGAAAGAAATCACTGTGAATTTAATCGCAGTGTAAAATCATTAAACAAATAAACATCCAAATTCCTAATGCTTTTATGAACTCAATCATAAACTGCTCTAATGCCGCAGTATTGCAGTTTATTAATATTCACGAACGCAACACCACTTTTTAAAAAGTCTCAATTTGCTTCACTGCCTCGTACTTGTATCAAAATAGCGATGTACCATCGCACACCTACCGAATGCGTCGCCCACATCCATTTAATTGTGGGAACTCAAGAATTGGTTGGGAGCTGAGTGTACCAAACTTTTAAAATGTTAGAATACTCATATCAAGGGTTAGAGACATCGTATATAAACTTAACCCTTTACTGCACGGACCATTTCCTAACCACAAACTGTTTAATTTGATTGCAATTATTCTTAACTACGCAGATGAAATAAAAGCGACAAATGTATAAAAATAGACAATTAAAGATCAAAACGATATCTTCCAGTAGCAGTTAAAAAATCAAAAGCTGATTGTGCAGTAGAGGATCAAAAAGATGTCACGCCGCTAACAACCCCCTATTCTACACGTTGCTATGTATCTGCTGCAAAGTTTATCATTTCCCTTAAAAAAATTTCAATTCATTGTTTGATATTTAAGCAGATAGCTTGGGATCGCCTTGTTCTAAGAAAATAAAAAAGGCAAATAAGTGGTGCGATTCCAAAAGAACAATATAGTTGAATAATTGCGGTGGGTGATGAAGCAATCATGCCCACATAAGACTGTGGTCCGCGAAACACTAAACAATTTTCACTGCCCCACCTAAGTGTAGACCGAAGCCTCTAAATAGAAACCTTTCTGCAAAGTTCTCAATCAGTGACAGAAACTCCCAAAAAGTGGTTTGCCGTTAGTGTCTTAAATTGATTAGAATAATCTAAAGCCTCGTCGTTGAAACTCCTCTGTGTTCTAATTCACTTCACTTGAAGCAGTTAATGTTAAATAATAATCGAAGAGAAATGTCCAGGGATTGGCAAGATTGTAAACAAAAAAAAGAAAAAAAAAAATCATGAACAAATGTAAAACACTAATCAGACCCAGCAAATTGGCATGCTTTAGGTCTTAATACGCGCTCTGTTTAGACGAATTGCTTGAATCAATTCACAGTCCATTTACTATGGACATAAGGTTTCACTGTAGTTCTAGATACTTTTGTTTTGTCTTAAAACGATCTAAACACGATTTACATGCTGAGTAACATGTCAACCCAACTGGACAAGCGATTTGTTTTGTTTTATTTTCTTTTGTTTTCTGTTTTCATTTATTTTTTTTACACAAGGATTATGTAAAAGGGTAATGTAAACATTTAAATTTAAAAATGTTTCTTGTTCTTGTTCTGTTTTCGTGTAAAATGGCCATAATAGAGAATTATTATAATGTAATGTGTTTTGTTTCATTGTCTGAAACACTGCACAATATGCAAAAAAAGCAACAAAACATAAACAAAAACCCAAAAGAAAGTCATCGTAGTTTTCTTTTGAATATACTACCAATGCAGACAACAATTTATAAAGCCTTTGCAATGAATAAATTTGAAAATAAAAATTTAAAAAAAATACAAAGTACATAAATAAATTTAAAAAAAACAACTTTGAAAGATATTATTTTACAAGATTTTTGTAATACAGGTATGACTCACTTAATGCGAGTGCGCTAACTTAAAAAGTCGGCGTTAAACTAAATATGTAATAATTAAACTAATTGTGTTTGTTTTGAGATAAGAGGAAATGGCGAATGGCGGTGGGAACATTATTTTTTCTATGTTCGGAAGTGTTCAACATGAGCACATTAGTAGAAAAAAAAAGTAGTAAAAAGGATAAAAAAAACAAAAATATTAAAAATAAAATGAAACTAAATAAAGAAAAAAATGTTTTAAACAGACATAGTCCATATTTTTACATCAAATTTTAATATCTCTGTGTTATATTAAGAGAATTTACCTTTTTTGGTCTTTTTGTTTTTAAGAACTATTACTGAGATAAACCTCCACTGAATCTACGTTAACAAAAAACGCATTAAGGAGGGGGTATACCTGTAATATTTAGCTATACAAATATGTTCTTACTATTATGATTATTATTTTTTTTTTCGTTTAGTTTATTACAATTGTAAATGAATTTTGTTGCTCATGGATTTGAGTGTTCGCTTTAAAGTTTTGTCGTTGCTTTTTTTCTCTATTTTATTTGTAAAGTTGTGACCTCAATAATAAAAGTCTACATATTTCTCGTGTTTCTTGTGTGTTATTTTTCATTGGAGCCGTGACGGTCTTTTTGTTGATCACATGGTTATGGTTTGTAACACGGAACCTCCTGTGAAAACCTAAAAATCTTCAAAAAACTGGTAAATCAAATTTTACCTGTGGTGTCTAAAGGGCAACCCTATTAAAAAAATAAAAATAAACAGTAAAATCTCGAAAAAATAAACTAGCTAAAACATGGCCAGTTCATCGTTTAAAAAAATTCGCAGCATCAGATAAAAAACAGTTTTTTTTCCTAAAAAAATCAAGAGAGGAAAGCTGTTTCCCTTTTTTTTCACGTTGTGAGAAATTTCAACCGAAATATATGGGAGTTTTTTCGTCGCAGCAGCGGGACACTTTAGCCTACATGTGTACGCTAAGTTATCGGGGTAAGGATGAATAAATGGAAGCAGCACACGAAATTCTTTGATTTGCTGGATTTTGGTTTGTGTTTCCTTATTTAATGACACTTTCATTTATGAGATTTTCGATTTCGGAAATTTGAATGCTCCATCAGATCTATTATTTGACATTGGTATGAAACACATCTTATTAGGTCATTCTGTGTTTACTAACAGTCCTGAAATAGTTTCCCAAAAGGATAAAACTATTGCGAAATGCAAAGTAAATTCATCTGATTTTGTTGTCATAGTTCATGCTTTGACCGTAAAATAGAAGTTGCCGAATTTCTTCTTTTAGTTCTCCAGCGAAAGCATTGCTCTTGGACGGTTGAAGAAAACTAACTTAAGTGCAGTAAAAAAGTTCCATTTTTAACCAATTAGATTCTTCAGCGCTATCATTAGCGGCGTAACAGCCCACGAAGGGCCAGAGCCTAGGTTTTCGCGCCTCCACTGTGCTGTGCCCGTATAATTTGACACATGTGAAGGGGACCTACAGTTTATTGCCGGTTCCGAACAGCGAATTGCGAAAGCTTTCTCTGACAGAAGTACTCCAGAAGGATTGTCAATCGTTCGCTGGAGGTGGGGTCGTGAAAATTGTTTATGGTGCTTTTTCCCCGAGCTGTATTTGAACCCGGGTACTCTCGCTTAAGAGTCCGACGCACTAATGACTAAGCCACAGCGCCCACTTATTCAATTGGTTAAAGAGTTTAAAAAATAAACGGACTAAACCTAATTCAAGAAATGAAAGGAAAAAATAAAGTCAGGAGGTGCATTAATCATTATTCAAAAACAAAACCGAAGAACACAACTATTACTCAGTAAAGAATTTTGTGATCTTCGTTTGAAAAACGCAAGACATAAACTCTCCGATTGTCATGCACCAAAGCCGTCTTTCCGATGTACTTCGTTTATATCGGAATTTATTCGTTTTTTTTTTACTCCTGCAGCACGGTGTCTTTTATGATTTATAGCAAACCTATTTTTTTGACCAGTTGTGTGTGCACGTATTTTACTGTTAGGTACTGAAATTCCAAAAAAATTCATTGCAATGACGCCACTTTTAAAAAGCCAAAATGCGTAAGCTGATTGCATTTTGTTAAGATTTCGAAAAAAGCGCACGTGGCTGCCCTTATTATTGTTTACCTATGCAAGAAGGAAAGAAAATGTTCACCGCAAGTTGCATGGCAACCTACACGGCAACCCAAAGAACATAAGAAAATCGAAACTATTGGCCAACAGTTCAGGAAGCACAATCATGTTGGGCGAACACAATTGTCGTCTAGTGCCACATAATCGTCGTCTAGACAACCACAAATGAGCTATAGGTTATTTGTGCACACTGCGCTGCTCATTCATTGTGTTGTTGGTTGGCCTCAAATAATTTGCTTTTAATATAAAAACAATTAGGTATCTGAGATGTTTTCAAGCTACATTTAGTGAATGCATTGAGAGCCCGGAGCTGATCGAACACTGCCTTTTTAATAAAGTCCTTTTTTAAAAGGCTTCATTCTCCAATTTTAAAGACTCAATCCAAAATTACAAGCTTTTTTAAGTAATTTCCTGTGTTTTTTCCCTACATGTACACTCTTTTGAGTAAAATAAAGGCTTTTAAATAAAAAAAATATTAATCTCTCTAACTCGAATTTTCCGAAAAATCCCTCTAACTCGAACTAATTTTGATATCCCGTAAAAATTTGACTTAGAGGGCTTCGACTGTATGTAGGTCTAAATAGCTAAGACTACGACCAGTACTATCATTTTACCAGAAAACTTAGTGACGATCTCTGGATATTCGACCGATACTTGTTATCTGGCCATAAGAAGATTCCATTCATGCCAAGGAAAATGTTTCTGAAGTTCCTTCAAATGAATACTCACTCCAGTTTTTTTATTTAAAGAAACTGGTATTAAAACGCAATATCTTTTTCCCATCAGCTTGACTATCTACTATCACCATCCAAATTACACATGCAGCAAAGTTATTTATTTACAAATCATTTGCAATCATTTTCACGTGGTAAAGAAAACGCAGAAGTAAAAAATTAAGTCTTGTTTTATTTCAAAGAAGTTATCTTTGCCTTAAGAATAAAATAGGCAACGATTTTAAACAAAATAACAGTCCCAGTTAAGGCTGCTAAGTCATTCCAAAAAAGGTCACCTTGCATAGTTATCTCAGCTAAAAATTTATGAGGATATCTGCAAAAAAAAAAGGAAAAACAAAATTAAGAAAAAAATCCAAATTAAGCTAATTCACGAACTTCTTACCTATAATGGCAATACGCAGCTTCGTTGCAGTCCAATGTCTTGCGATCCTGCCCATATATGGCACCAACGAATCCCTCAAGACCATATCGAAGATATGATATGTGACTTCCCCATTGCAGATATGAAGGCAGATCTCTAAGTGTTACACCGAAACCAGCAAACATCATCATAGGGATGGTTAACACGGGTGCAAGGAATGTTCCATTCTGTAGGATGAAGACTCTCATTAGTAAGCTAGCTTGGAAGATGCCATGAAGATGGATACTTACCACAATGTTAAACCACGCACCAACAATTAAGCCAAAACTTTGGCCAACTAACACAATCATACAGCTGATTGCGAAGAACATTAAGAAACGTGAGAGTTCCAACGGTTGGGCACTCCAGAAGTATATCATGAACGAGAAAATGAAGCAGCAGAAAATCTGGGGAAATAAGAAATGGTTGATGAAAATTATCACCAAGAACAGCACTCGGCTTTCACTCACGGATATTGGCAAGTCCATGAGAGTTATGGACATGTAGTAAGCCTTGAGTGAGTACCATCTGTTGAAGTGCTCTTTCACCAGTATGGACATCTCAATTGGAACTGAAAAAGAACGGCAGTCATTTACAAGACCCCTATCCAACTGTAGCGTAAAACTTACAAGTTAACACAGTCAACATCATGGTGGTCATGGAATGATGCATCAATATTGCAAACAATAGGTTGTAGTTATCCAACACCCTGGATCCTTCGTTGCCAGCCTTAAAGTACAGCAGTCCCAGTATCACCGCCATGAACACGTTGACGGCGATTCGCAAATGTGTGAGCGTTGTGTCCCTCTTCATTTTGATGCATCCTCGCTTGATAAGGACATTCAATTGATTGCTAAATGTGGTGTCCTCAAGAGATCTTGTTTTCGATCTCAACTGTATCGGGTATTTCTTGATCAAAGCTTCGGCGTTCAGAATTTTATCGTAGTTGTCGAGCCATGAAATACATTTTCCATTTTGTGTAGCCTGCTTCAAAACATCGACTTTATCGGCACCGTATTCACCGCAGGCCAATTCGATGACTGCGATTAAAAAGAGTTAAGAACAAGCTGTCAGCAAGGAAACTTATTCGACTTACTGTAATCCGCTGGGTTATGGTACATGGGGCAGGGCAAGCGCACGGTCTGCAAGAAGGGCACTAGGTTCTTCGTGCTTCCTTGGTATACACAGTAACCGGTAGAGAGCACATAGACCTGATCGAACTCCTCGAAAAGCTTAGCAGTTGGCTGATGAATGGTACAGATGATCGTTCTTCCCTGAGTAGCCAGCTGCCTCAGCAGTTGTACGACTCTTGAGCAGGAGCTGCTGTCCAAGCCACTAAATCAAAGAAGGGGTTAGGTTTAACTTAATTGAAATTGATTTCAAAACATACGTCGTTGGTTCATCTAAGAACATAACTGTAGGATTATTCAGAAGCTCCAGGGCAATTGACAGTCTTTTCTTTTGTCCTCCAGAGAGACGCTTCGTTAGAGTTAAGTCGTGCTGGTATAATCCTAGAAGAAGAAGAATCGTTTCCACACGCCTCTCCTTTTCTTCTTCGGAAACATTTGGTCCGAATTTAAGTCCAGCGGCCAGTTTCATGTTCTCGTAAACAGTCAACAGGGGCTGAAGACGATCGTCTTGTGTGATATAACATGACATGCGTCTAAATGCGGCTGTGAAGATAGATTTGGACGGTCAAACAAAATATCAAATGCAATTGAAAGTATTAACATACTTAAATCTCTTCTTCGCCCATTCAGAAGGATTGACCCATCCACTCCTGTGGTCTTAAAGCCGGATAGAGCGTCCAGCAGGGTGGACTTTCCAGCACCAGATGGGCCCATGATAGCAATGAGTTGGCTGCCAGGAAACTTCCCACAGACATCATGGAGAATTTCTTTGGTTCCTGTTTGGATGGATAAGTTTAACTTTATAAGCACGTCGAATAATCAAATTGCAATAAGAATTCAGTTGGGGACTGCTTCGAAAGTTAAAGAAATATATTTCAATACCATGAAAGAGATATCTAGTGCAGGTTCTACTTAAAAAATAATGATCTTTGAGAGTTGTGAGAACGCCTTACGGCTTCCACTGTATGGAATAAAATAAACAGTTTTAAGGATTTAAATAGCACTCGAAAATACGCACAATGAACAGATTACATCTTTATGCAACAAATTTAACCGCTGTCTTCAAGAAACCAGTCCGGCCTTTCCAAAAAACTTTATATGGGAAGCAGCGCAAGCATCGCGAAACCGAATTTATTATAGCAGATTAAACTACAATTTTCAGATCTTGGCCATATGGTGGTTTCTTTTTAAATCGTAGGTTATTTTGACTCTGACAACTGTTTCCCACTCGAAATCTTGACGATAGTTAGTGTCGAAATCCGCAGAATGAAAGGTTACCCTAAAAAAAAACGTTGTGAAATAATGAAAACTTATATCCAAAGAGAGTGTACTGTAACAAAAACAATGCCTCAGAGCTACTACTTGACCCCCTTTAGACTTTTTTGTTGTGGGGAACCATAAATTATCGATTTTATGCCACCAATCCGGAAATGATCAAGCTCTGAAGGGCAATATCATCCAGGAAATGCGTGAGCTACAGCCCGAAAATAGCAACAAAATTTTGGAAAATTGGAGTGAGAGAATGAGCTTGCGAGACAGTCACTTGAACGATGTTGAGCTCCATGTTATGACACATGGAATGAATTTAATTTTGTTCGTTTTTAAAAAGAAACTTGTACTTGGCCCACCCTGTAAAAGATGTCAAGTAGATGAAATTCTACTTGTAAAATAGTCATAAATTTCACTGTACAGATTGGAGTGTTTGTGTCGGAACAACAACATCAAATTCCGATCAAATTACTAATCTAACTTTGTACCACGCTCCAAGGGGCGAAGTGTCATCTTTACAAACTCAATTGCAATCTACTATGAAAACAAAAGCATTTTGATCTTTAGACCTCCTTCCATGCACATTTATTTGTCGTTTGTTATTTATTCTCCAACTGCGATAGTACGGAATGCCAGCACAACACTAACCCCCACGAGTTAAGGTTAATCACTTAATTGCTGATTCAACCGTGACGCAAATACAAAAGCTGGTAGGCAATTTAGACAAATCTGGCTGTACTTACCCTTTTTAAATCCCAAGTTAACTGAAAGTGAGAGGTTCTTGAATTCCATGTCCACCGGCTCATGTGGTGGCAGATCCGAAAATGGCTCATTACTTGTGTCTTTCTTCTCTTTTTCAAAATTTGTGGGGATAATTGTCTTTTGTTGAATTGGCGCCGCTTCAATTGGAGCTGATGTTGTGTTTAAAAAGTATTCTCGCATCTCTGCATTTCGCTGTGCTGATGATAACTTAGGCATTGTGGTTTCATTGTAGACTGGCTTCTCAGCGTTGGATATTTCAATACCCGCAAGGTAACGTCCATTTGAAGGCAGCATATTTTATGTGATTCTGAAATTAAAGAAGTGAAAACGATTAAAGTTTAGGTGCGAAATTTTGTTGTGTTCTCTTAAGCGATCATGAGTCTTTTTCATCTTATCTGTACACATGGTAACTAATCAATGAACTCTTCAATCGCAAGTTTGATTACAGATTTATGAGGTCAAGTCCGGCAGAGAACTTTTAAAACATAAAAATCTTTATTAGAAACCAGAACTAGGAAAAACAAACAGAGTTTCGAAGCCTTGAACTCATGCCAGTGATAAATTTGTATGAAATTTACTCAAGACCACTTTTGTGCTGCACTTTAAGACCTTTCAGCAACGTGATGTTACCCACGAACAAAAACAAAGATATGATTTTATAGAAAATTATTTAGCAGCTGAGTTGTAGTACAGACCTTTAAAAGACATTCAGAGGAAAACTGAGCAAAAACCTCCCTTTGAATGAAAGTTGTTAAGGAATCATCCAACAATCAATTAAACAAATAAACACTTACCAGCCCCACTGTGAGCTACTTATTTCAATTCGTAACAATAACATTCAGTCTTCAGATACGAATTCGACCTTTTCTAGGTTATGACCTAGTTAATTGGGTTCCTGCTATTTGGCCAGTGCTATTTTGATGAAATTTTTGTGATGCATAAAGATTTAACTCGACGATTTCAAGAGTCAGCGGAAGAATAAAAAAGAATCATTCGATGATAAGAACCATGAACGGTCATCTCTTTTATTGTTTTAAATAAATTAAAAAAAAAAACAAAAATATGACTTTGTGTACAATTTAATCATCGGCAAAAAAAAAGAGAATTATATTTTGTATCAGGAAATGCGATCGTCGTCCTATCTTTTCAAGATTACTAATTCCATTGTACTCTGATATGAAAAACAATAATAAACCAATTGTGCTTACGCTGACGGTGTCCAAGACACGGCGTCAAATGTGCACAGACCTTTGAGTCGGGTTAGGTTCGTAGGTATTTCTCATCGTTGGCAACATTGGACTTTGAAATTTCATTCGAAAAAGTTTTGCAAATGTTTTTGTAATCAATTTATCATTTGAACTTCTTAGCAATGTTTTGTGGCGATTAAAATTTTATCACCTAATCAGTCATTTTTGTGAAAAAAATAAAAAAAACACATGAAGGAGTTGGAGTGACGTTGGTATGGGGTGAAATAATGGGAATTTTTTTATTGAAATAAGTATATTTTAATTGCTACTACAAATGTTCAATTTAAATGAGCTAAAAATGTGGTGTTCGGTTTCTAAGCGCGTGGTGTTGCCTAATGGACTTTATACCCACAAATAGAGTTCAGCACTACTGCCGTAGCTTGAAACCAGTTCTGCTATTCCTGATAACGTTGATATTCATTTTCATATTTTATATATTTATGAGAAGTTAAGTGCACAAATCGATTAACTCCACAAAACAAATTTTAGCAATGCAATGAAATAATTTTCATTCGCCTCTGAAATACTTTATTTTTTATTCAAATAGTTGCCGTTTAATAGTGTTAGTCTTTTTAATTTAAGAAGGTTAGTTGCATGGAGACTTAAATTTAAGATTTTTCAAAAGGTGAAGTTCGATTTGTGCATTGGCCGGCTTAAATGTACATTAAAAGAATTTAGTTCAATTTTCAAAGTGGACTCAAAAATAATTTCAATTCCACTCGAAATGAGATTTAGTGTTCTGCAAGAAATATGAATAGTAAAAAACAGCTGTGTCTTTAAGTTGTAAAACAAATCAAACGCAAGGTTGTTAAGCAAAATCAAACAAGATTACTTTATTCTAAAGCTCACAATTAATACACACTAATTCATATTTCTCCTCGCCCTTTTATACAAAATATCGCCGCCAGTTGGCGGGCAACAGTCGCCACGCACTTGTGATGTGCTAATCGCAAGTGCGCCATACGCTCGCTTTTAAAATTTTAATTTAAAAAGTTCTTTTTTTCAAGTGGCTGCATTGGCTGGGTTTGCAGTAACGCATTTTTTTTTCACATTCACTCCAATTTTTCAAGACCTTGTTGATTGTTCTAAGCTGTAGTTCACGGATTGATTGGACTTAAGTGCTTGAATCGTTTCTGGATTTTTGGCATAGCACCGGCCCTTCACGGTTCACCACAAAAGAAAAAGTACTAAGGGCGCAGCTCCCAGGCGACCAATTGAGATCGCCAAGACGGCTGACAACACAATTTGTTTTAAAAAAAAAACGGAATGTACGGACTTAACAACCTTTACTTTGCAAATACAATTTTAATATTTTTCAAAGTTGTTCAAACATAAGGCGACTCACTTCGCTTTGAGAAGGTATGATACGGATGGTATGATATTCTCAAGATTTCGACCAAGAAATATTGACCTTTATATTCAATCAAATTTAATTCGGTAATTTTTCGTTTCTCTTCGTCGATCAACTAAGACCTATTCAATATTTAGATTTTAAACACATGGATCGATTGACAAAATTAGGCTTTATTGCTATTGCTTACTATTGATTTGCATCTTTTTCTTTTAAGCTTTACAATTTTTTAGTGACAGTTGCTTTGTGTGATCCTTAATTATGTGAAGACTTGCGCAAGTAAAATTGCTTGAGATATTATTCTAAAGGAGTAGAAATGCAGATTCATTTTGCATCTTTGAACAAACTTGCTACCGACAAGCATGACATTATCTTCTAGCAAAAAATACTGATTTTGACTTATTAGTCACACAAATTCTCCGTACAATTGAACATTTAAACAAATCGAAAGATCTTGTAATCAAATCTGTCAAATCTCATTTCCTGTTTCGCCTTCTCCTGTCAAACAACAAATCGTGCGAAAAATTCAAACAACCAGAAATAAGCGATTGTCATTCATAAATTTTCCTGACAACACACTCCCCGCTTAAATGTAATTTTCCATTTCGCTGATCACTACAATCAGTGCTCCAGCATAATCATGCGATGCTCTCCTGCTGATCACCTCGCGCCTTGCTTTCAAGTTCAAGCTTGATGTTTGCTGGGGTCGACCCGTCTTGATTTTTTGTCGGCAAAATTTATGAACAATAAACACGTGATGCGTCATGCGTACTGAGATAGAGATTAGAACTTGTGATAGTCAACAAAAAAAACTCATGAAATGGGTGAAGTGTGGACGAAGTGATACTAAATCCCGAAAAAAGTGCGGTTCACAATCGTGTGACCTCAATCACTTATCAGGAAGCTCAAGACGAAAGGCTTTGCCTTCAACTTCAACTTTAACACGAGTGAGTTGCAACGTTCTGTTAATAAAGTCTCATTCTGTGAGTTAATTAGAGTCTGCCTGTGCATTCAATTGCGGTTAATTGACCAGGTGGCATTTTGAGGGACCTTGAACGTTTGTGATTCTTGTGCTATAATTAAACACTGGCTGTGCTACAAAGTATCACTCGGATTTTCATCGTCAATTACAACGGAAATAAACTAGCTAGATTGATTAGGCGATATATTGGCGAGTGTGATAAGGGCGGTGATTGAACCGAGAATATGCACACGTCGTGGAGTTTATGAAAGCGCACAGTCAATGACTTGAAACATCAGTTACTGGAGGTTAAGCTTGAGTGAATTTTTGCAACACATCACATGGAGGAGGCCATGCATGAGAGACCAGCCGCTAGACAAGTCGGCTGCACGCCACAACTTCACGGCATCTCGCAGTCATCGCTATTCAATTAGATTCTCAGTACGCATTCAAAGTTCAAACTTCAAGATAATTAAAGAAAAATTAAAAGAGAAACACTTGTTCTGAATAAAAAAATGATGATGATGTGCTAAGTGAATGCAAAGCGCTGTCAAGTCTGTGTAAAGATGTAAACATTCATCTACAAAAGCGCACGTAATGCGTTTGAAACAAAGAAAGATGCGTCTCAAGCGAAGAGAACTACAATCGAATCCTTGGTTTGTTATCAATGAAGCGTGGATTTGTAGGTTTTTTTTTTAATTTCGATGTCACAATATGTGTGTGAGTCAATTTGAATTCGAATTGTCTTCTGTGGGGGCTTTCCGTTCTCGGTAGTAGATTTATCTCTGAATTTTAAACAAATCTCTTTTCGGCGATAAGTGACTCAAGGTTTTCCCAAAAAACGTGCAATCAGACAGTTTACAGCTGGTTGAACTTACTGATGAATTAAACTCTCGTCAACAAATTCGAGAGTGGCAATTAATCTTTTTGCAACGTTTATTTTAAAAATTCAAAATAATTTACATAAAACCATTAATCAATTAAAGCAAATTGCCATTAAAAGAAATAGTCTCTGTTGAATTGTCAGCAGCATAAAAATATCAAAAACTGATCGGCAAAAGAAAAGTTTTAATGAAATGCTGTCAACAAAAGTTCAAATAAGTCAAGGAAAAAGAAAAGCCTAGTACAAATGCAAATCTAGAAAGGTCATGAGCTCATGCAACTCTAGAATGGGAAATAGTGGAGCGCTTCATCAGACAAGCAAAAGAATGCAATCTTATGGAAATGCGTTTGCTTAATTTACAGAAAAACTTTCACGACTTGTGGTTCTTTCAAATGACTTCATTAGATGATTTTTGACTTTAATATCAAAATGGTTATTCTTTTCAAAGACTTGATGTAGACAACTTTAAAAAAAAAGACTAAAACCTAAAAGACTTCAATTCGAGACCTGAAAGACTTCAATGAAAAATATTT
Source organism: Syritta pipiens (assembly GCA_905187475.1). Classification (NCBI taxonomy): domain Eukaryota; kingdom Metazoa; phylum Arthropoda; class Insecta; order Diptera; family Syrphidae; genus Syritta; species Syritta pipiens. The sequence goes on from LR994571.1 coordinate 73,069,891, forward strand.
ATTTCACAACGACTTCAACTACCGATGGGATTTAAAAGAGACTTCCAAAAATTCTACATAATCCCAGAGATCGCATTCAATTAGTTTCAATTCATCGATTAGCCTAAAGAAGTGGCGCAATCTAAACTTCAAAAAGGTGATTTCAATATTTAAATGTTGGTTCCGAAATTTATTCGTGAAAAAAAATCAACAGCATAAAATCAATCGATTTGTTAAATCAAATCAGATTTAATTCTTTTACATTCTTTTACATCTCTGTTCCCCCCTTAAAAACACATAAAGCGATCAACAATAAATCGATTACTAAAAATCTATATTGGCCCAGTGCATTTTAAGATTTTATACGAGAAGACCTTCAATTTTAGAATTGAAAAGCTTCCAAATTGACAACTTAATTGAGCAACGCCTTCCCAGGTGTTGCTTCCGGTTGTCATGAAGTGTTACGATATACATTAGAACGCGATACGATTTCTGGCAAGATTAGCGCAAAAAGACTAAAACCGACTGAAGTTCTGATAAGAAAGCAAAGCAATTAGGCTATAATTAAAAAATGATAACAGAAATTCGGTTAACCATCAAAAAATTTAATATTTCCATGTCCTTCAAATTGAGAAGCAGATTGAAAAAGAAGAATGTACACATCTAATCTCCAAAACTGATTCCATATCAGATTGGGACATTACTGCATTATTTTGCATTGGATTAATTTCAAAGAGTTGACCTTTGTAAAATTACATGGTTAGTTTGTTAGACTTTGTACAAGTTTGTACATTTTATATTTTTGAGTCTATTTAGATTTGGTTAAGCATTGGCCACAACGACGACACTTACAGTAAAGTACTATACCAATTTTAAAAGCCAGAAACCTGTTCTGTAGCCGTACATTTAAGATAAATTACTCATGTCCAATTTTTTTTTGAAAATATTGCTTAATTTCGTCATGTACGAACTTCAACTAACGGTTGTTGAAGAAAAAAAAAAAGCAAACTTAACTTCGAATCATAGAAGTAAAGAAGCCATCAAGGTTTTCATGTTGTTTTGCACAAAAATAAATTCAAGCTGCAATGGGAAGATCAAGTTGCATCGGTTTTTTGTCGGAGGTTTTGTCATAGGTTTTTACAGAGGTTTTTTCAGGGGACTGTGGGAATGCTTCGATTATAGAGGTTGTCGAATTATAGAGGTTCGAATTATCGAGTGTTTACTGTATTTCATTCAATTCCATGCATAGACAACAGTGTGATAAAAGAATTGTAGTATATTATATAATCTACATATTTTGGCGCATAAAGAAACAAGACATACATCTTATTTTGAATTTTAAGACAAATTTATAACTTTTCGAAACGAATGATCACTGTCTTTGTCTAAAAGAAAATTCAATTCCAAGTTAAACTGCGAAATCCCTGTTTATACGCCGATGAGATTCCTGGAATTCCTTCGAACATCTTGTTATTCAAATTTGCCATAATTCAAGGGAAGTAAAAATCGGTCATAAACTTGGACTTGGAACTTGCACAGACTCCTTGAAGAGATCTGACCTATTTCCTTCTATATTCATTTGAAAATGGAAGTCTCCATGAGAATCGTACAACTAATAAAGATTTCGTCAGATTTAATCTACAAATTACAAATAAACAAAAAAAAATAAAGTTTAAGGATCAAGAAAATGAAGAAAATGAAGGCAACTAAATTAAATCTACCATCTTAACGTTTATCAAAGCTGGCATCAAGAGAAAGTGATAGAAAAGGTGGAACGGGAAGTTCACTTTGTTCGCGATGATCAAACAGCCACTGATGCGCCTGATGCGATTGAAGATCATTTTCATAACTATCTTATGTTTTCATTTCGCACTTCCTAACTATCAACGACAGTAACGAGTTTACTTAACGACCCCGAACACGAAGCGCAAACTTCATCAATGAACTTTCTGTCATCGCCACATGAGCATCGGAAAACCAGTTTTGCTTTTACCGCGTTACCGTATTGGGATAGTGAAACGATCAGTTTCTATTTCATCTAAAAGACCGCCACCCACCCTAAATCGCCTGTCAGCAAAAAAAAAAAACTATCTAATTCAGTTTATATATCACACTCCACACTATCTTTTGACTTTGACAGTCAACGTTGAGTTTTTCGTTTCTTTTACTTTTATTACTCACAGTAACAAAGTCTAATAAACCGCTGTTCTTGAAACGTGTGTTTATCTTTATTGGAAATAAAAAAAAATTAACAACTGAAATTAGACCTAACTACGCTTCACCTACACACCGAGAGCCGATTAAATTTCGAAAAAATAAGAAAACACACTGCCACCAAGTCGAACGCCCTGTCCTTGACAGCGTAACAGTTCAACATTACTATCTCGGGCACGAGTTAATTTTGCTCGCATCTGCAAAAAAACCCTGCCTAGCCACACGTCTCTGGATGGATTTCGATTTTCGCGGCACAACAATGACTATGACGACTTGAGTGATGTGAGTCTAGCTTGAAACTGGTGCACTGCACCGAGAAGAGAGTGAGTGTCGAATTGATTTATCATCATCTACGAGATACATTGACCTATTTCAGATGCGGGATATCCGCAGCTTCGCGTTGGTGCATCAACGCCCGTGTGACACAAAGAAAAACTCGTTTGGCTAAAATAACCAACGTAATTGGAAAGAGAGATGTTATGCAAGCTCCTCATCTGACGAGGTCGTGTTTTTGTTTTTTTTTTATTTATTTCACACGAAAACATCCACAACCGGCAGCTGGATGCGCAAACGTTCGACGACGCAAATTATTTAAGACCACCCAGTTTAAGGTTTTTCATTGTTTAAACTTTCACTTCGCAGATTATAACAAATAAAATCGGGTTTCTTATCAACAAGACTATTAATTTAATTGAATCTCGCGTAACACAGTAACTTACTCACTAGATGGCACTGTTTAGAGTCGATTTCAATCGATTGGATATTTTTTTAAGATCTTTCAATTTCACCGCGATGCACTCAGATATAAAGTAAAAGCAACAAAAAAATGTATGCCTCTTACCAAGGTTTAGTGTGTGGCATTAAAGAAATTTCACAAGCGACTTCAACGACTTCGACAACGAGGAGCTACAACAACGAGCGAGTACTGTTCCGTACGTCCGTTTGAATTCTTAGCTTATGATCGATTGTCGTCGTCCACTCGACGGAACAAATAAAACGAAGTGAAATACTAGATTCAATGAAATAATCTTTCGTATACACTGCAAAACATCTCCTACCAAAGTTCAAATCACCTATAAGTATGAATGTGGACGTTTGCTTGTATGTGGAGTATCGATTAGAGTGCTCGAGTTGAATGCGTAAGCGTAAGCGTATTGTTATCGAGGCGAAAACGGCTGATTTGGACAAAAAAAAAAAAAACAAAAACAAAAGAGAACTTTAAATTTTCTTGTTAGGTAGCCGTTTTAGTGCTTTACAATTATGAATCATAAAACCGGCGGTATCTTGGAGACCCACTAAAAGATTGCAACACATGTTTCTAAGACAGTTTTTGGTTATTTGATTGTGTCCAAGAAAGCACTCTTTACTTATCGCCAACATGGTGGCCGTTGAGTATATGGGCGCTTTGCGGTCTTTGTTTGAAATGGTGCTCTGTTTATGACTCTCATGTGCAAAGGTCAGCGGGAATTTTGTGTGAGAAAAGCTTGGCTCGACAAGACAATGAACTACACAAAAAAAATAAACTGAGACGGAAAAGGGTGTCCCTTGTGATTGTGTGCAGTGAAAATGTGCTGTGGTCACCAGAAATTGTTCGAGTGCAGCTGACGAGGTCCTAAAGTGCAAGAAAAAAAACTCGAAATGTATGTTGAGTGATCAGTCAGAATTTGGCTTAATTTTTTCACAGAATCTTAACCATGTGGTTAAATTTAATAAAAAAAAAGTTTTTTACTGCTTCATAAACTCTTTGCCCTCAATGTTTTTCTTATATCACATTACCAGTAACTCGAAGCAACTTCAGTGAAAATGCGAAATATTGCTCTAACCGCAATTGTCTGCTGTAGTCGAGAGCAGAATTATACGTAATCTGTGGACATAATTTGTCACCAAAATAGGAATACTCCGCTTTGCATAGTCAGAAAAAAATTGCATAGTCTGCGTAGCAGAGCCCTCGAAATTAAACGATATGTTATAAATAGCTCCGCTTCGTAGTCCTCGAGTGCAAAAGGTTAATAAACGTCATTCAGATTTACACAAAAGTTCAATGCTAAAGCAAAACTTTTCAAAAATGTATTTGGTGATGCTGCACTCAGTTTTGAAGCTTCCCGAAGACCAGATTGTTACGATTCAATACATCGATCCACGTAAATTCGAAACATGAAATAATTTGTTCTATTAAAATGGATTTTGTGGATTGCATTAAACCACTGATAATCAGCAGTAATAATACAACTTTCATCTGTCGTAGCTAAGATGGGTATTAATGACTGGATTGTCTTATAAAACGCACTAGTTAACTTGCAACTTTGAGTCTGAGTTCAAAAGTATGAGCATTGAGATAAAAGTATAGAAAAATAAGAGTTATACTTTTTTTACTACATAGCTAGTGTAATTTCCCCACCAACTTGAAACAGTTGAATCACAACGTAATTGTCGACAGAATTACTGCGCCAGTCCAGTAATAAATTTAACAGATTGTTAACCTTTCGACATTTTGTTTTGTATTTATTAGAAAATGAATGATGATATAATTAGCTTATGACGTCAGAAGCCCAGCTTCCTCACGTCGTGCAATTTATATGCAAGCAACTGGATGCGGGGAGAATCTAGTTATTGAAGATTCTAAACAATGGAGAAAACAATCGTTTATCGGACTTGTTTGATATTTTTTTTACTTTCCATTCATTGTAACATGAGAAATAGAGTTATGCAGTGAAAAGTCCGAAAATATATATAGATACCGGAAGATTTTTTTTCATATATCAAGTAAGTTGTCTTATTGTTTTAAACAATCTTGCGTTAGAAACGAACGATAAACCTGTTCAAAATAATTAATTTGTTTTTTGTTTTCTAGAAAACTTAAAACGATTTAGTCTATGAAAATCAGGAGCTTGTCAGATTTATTATAGCCAAGATTTTGTCGGAAAGTTTGGCGTTCTTTTTGTGAATTTAACCACCAAAACTGGAGTTAGGTGTTCTGCATTCCGAATGAAATTATGTATAGTCGATTTTTCGAAAGTAAATGTTGGGGAGTTCTGTGTTCTCGAAATCATAAGTGTTTTGCTCCGAGATTACATGTCTGATTAATTGAAGCTAACATAACCTCTGACTCCACTGTTTTGGGAACATGCAAGACAGATCTAAAACTCAAAATCGTCGACGAACTCTCTCGCCGCGTTTTCTTTGCAGTTTCCACTGATTATTGATATAAACTTTTTACGAAATTTTGAAAATGAAAATTTTCAGTAAAAAACCAAGGTTTTAATTTAAAATTTTAGAATAATTTAAATACACAGTTGATCTTCGAATTTAAATTTTAAAAGTACTCGAAAAATTCAAATACACGGATTGTATTATTGAAATTCGTTTTAAATACAATATTAGCGCTATCAAAATTCAGCACGACTTCAAAGTGTAGTTAAGACTTCTCTTATGATGATCACGTAAAACTTTGTTACGCCCTTGTTTGCTCTAAAACCAAAATAATGCCTTGCAGTTCTCCTCAGCTAAACACAATGAAGCCTAAAAAAGACTTACAGACAACTGCCTACAAATAGTCGATTCGTTTACTAACCGATCTTGAGCTTTTTAATGGAGTTGATCGAATACTATTAGGTGTACAGCTTTGCTTCCGCCGTTTTGCAAAAGATGGCTGTAGCGGTAAGTGGTAGTCGAAATAAATAGATCGTAGATGTCATACGCTTAGGTATTTGTAAAACGAAAACACTTAGTTCACTGTAGGCCCAAACACGTTATCGATATTGCTACATATAAAAAAAATTGTACAGTTCTGGAGATAAAAAACGCCATTGAAATATTAGTCTGAAATGCCTATGGTGAGGCCGCTATTAGCTTAAGAAACGGTGAATTTGACGCCGAAGACCGTCATGAGGACGGAAGAGAGAAGGTTTTCGAAGATCCAGAATTGGAGGCATTACTTCATTATGAGTCGTGTCAAACGCAATCGAATCAAACGCAAAACAAATCATAATGTTTAACCAGTTTATTAAAATAAAGCCTCGAATTTACTAATTATTTAACAAGTCAAAACTCCTGAGAAGGAAGTGGTGTGCTTAAAAATTTTGACATTTAAACGGCATGAGACTTCGATTCCTTCTTCTAATTTGCGTCATCATGATCAACATCTCTAGAGTACTTCTTTCTGATTCTGATATGCTTAAAGTGTTCGACCCTTACACGACATGCTATATTAAAAAATAGTTAGCAAGGTATGGACAGAAGAATAGAAATACGACGTCAAGTAATATCTCAGGGAATATGAGTTACAAGTGAAAAACTAACACGAATTTTGAGAGGTAGAAAAGATTCAGTAGTAAAATTGATACGATAATTTCCTCTCCACATGTTTCCTGATTTTCAGGCCTTGTAAACTGTAACAACAAAAGAGTCTGTGTCAATCTCAGCTCAATTTCTTATCTCGCAGCCTTTGTCTAAAACAAAAGGGCATTTGTGAGAAACAAAGAACTTACGTAAGTAGTGCACAAACAAAAAACAAGAGCCGATAAGGGCGCAGCTTAAAATATTCCAAAAAACATCACCACCGAGGATTTCCAAAATTATGACACAAATTCTTAAACACGATCGCGTCATAGCACATTGACAACAACCATTTTTTCTTAAAACTTACCTTGTTGCGTGATAAAAGGAACCTTCAAATTCGCCAATTTTATTACACAATCCACAAAAATAAACGCACATTTTCCACCCACCGTTGTCATCGGTTGTATTCATCTCCAAATTGCCGACAATGACCGACGTCTGTATTCAATGACCTACTAACTTGTGTTTTGTTTTAAAATAATTTCACGTTGATTCGTGCAAAAGTACAAATTTAAAAGAACCAGAAAAAAAAAAGACAGAAAAAGAAAGAAACCCAACTGATAACATGAAATACACACAACAAACGCCGCAAGATTTATTTATACCCCCATGGGAGTTTATTTATAAACAGCGTCGAAAAAAAAAACGTTCTGAAATATCAACACACCCGAACGTCACTGTCACGTATCATGTCGAACGAGTTCGCCAAAAGGATCAACGCTACGATGCGATGAATTTAGGAGTCGGGTCGAGATTCTCAAGCAAACTAATCCGCGTTGGCCCCGCGCTGATTTCGATTCCAAATTCCATTTAATTTGCCGTGAAGTGAATAGATTTTTTTTTTCTGATTTTTTGGCGACCCGATGCCAAAACAATGACGTAACAAAGAATCACCACAAATCGATTGGAACGCATGCGACTCGTTGATGTTTTGAAGTGCTTTTTGTTTGTGGTGAATCGCGACGAATTGGATCACGTCACAGCGTGACGTAAGCAGCGACAAGTGAATTTGAGTTAAAGGGGGATTTTTTTGACACAGAGATTTTGTTTAAAAAGAGACTTACTGACAGCAGAAGTGAAGTGATCCTTCATCGACGTGTGTTGTGTATCCCGGTCACTTTGCAGAGATGTGGCGATCTGCGAAGAGAGATGTCGATTACTGAACACGTGGTGGCGCAGATACTCGTAACGATGACCTTTGTCTACTCTGGCACGCGTTGCTTAAAATAACTCAGACAACACCTGGTGGCGTTCATCAGTCCTCCGTGTGTCTTCACGAACGCCTTGCACCTAGCAAAGAATGTCAGATGTTGTCATAAGTCATGGAGAGAATTCATTCTCCATTCTTGATGGGGTTGGGGTTTTTTTGAGATTAAAAAAGATTTTAAATACTTGGAGAATGCATTCTAGGAGAAATAAATGTAGTTGAGATATTTCAGAATTTGATTGAAACGCTTTTGTTCTTTTTTAAATCACTTTTGGAAGACTTTGATGAATATAAATATTTTAATCCGCCAAGACCAACTCAATCGATCTTTTTTAAAACCTTCACTCGATTTTCGAATTGAAATAAATACACTGTGGGCATTTTCCTTTTTGGGGATTCGATAAGGACAAATGTTTTTTATTTCAAAGTTGGTATATAACTATATTGCAAATTTCAGGTCCAAATATTTATTATTCTTTAAAATATGGATTTTCTTTTGTAAACAGCTAAAAGTGAATTTTTCGTTTTCTACAATTTGGCACAATATTCACTCGGTTGATCAGCTTGTCCCATCTCCAGCTGTGATGAGTTTCATTTTGACTTGATAGTCGGAAGGAATTGTTTTACCCATTCCATGAAATTAAGCGTTTTTGGCACCAATCGGAATTTCACTTTTCAGAGACTTAAATGATCACTCAAAATGGCTTTCGCTGATACTTCCGATAGTACAACAACGTCAGTAAGGCCTTATCTTCAACGTTTTCTTAATCCTCTTTCAACATTTTGTACCACTCACAAACTTTTTTGGATAGAGCTTCCTCAACGAAGGCCGACTATTAAGTCAAAATGAAACGCCCACAATATTAAGTTAAATTTAGACGTATTTAATACAAATTTGCAAGACATGACAAATCTACAAGACTTCTATATGGCGCTCTTCTTAGTTTGTAGAAAACATTTACAAGATCAGTATTTGAAACAGCCACGGCATTCCTTAGAAATTGCTGAAATTCGAATCGCAAACAGTTGTTTGTCAAATAATAGTTGACCATGTGTTGAAACCAGATTTGTAAAGTAAGGAAGTTCCTTTGGACTAAAATTCAAGGAAACATTCAGTTTTATAAGCACAAATACAATTCCTTGGTACTTAAACTTAAAGAAATCGATTACCGGTGCACGTAATTGTAACTGTACGGTGCGGTAATTCCTTTTGCAATACCAAGAGTACCTTAACATTGTTTTTCAATTGCCCAAATACTCTACTATTCCTCTTGCTATACCAAAAGTACTCGAACATTGTTTTTCCATCCCAAATACTCTATTATTTCTTCGGTACTCTAAAATTCCCTTGGCGCTCTATAATTCCTTCATTAAAATGAATTGTAGATTAATGAAAATAGTTTTGTTATTGCAAAAGAAATTGCAAGTACATTTACAAACGGAATATTTGTAGTTATAAAAACTTAGGAAGGGGAATGGTATTTGTACTCATACTTGTACTTAAGTTTAACAGGTTTGGTTAAAACACATTCTATGTGAAATTAATTACATCACAAAAATGAAAATGAATGTTGTGTCCAAAGCATGCATCGTTTCCTCTTCATATCTTATCGCGCTCAGATACTGAAATCCAAATTCTAAAATGTCAAGGTTGATATCAAATTGCACCACTTAAGCTATGTCTTTGAAAAAGTTTTTATCAACGAAAAGTTATTCACATGCCGTCTTCTTATCAGCTCGCACAAGGGCAAGAAACTTTAAAACAAAACGTAACTTGGGTTTTACGGAAGTCAGTTGACAGCTTTTCAATTGCCAGTTGCAACTACAACAGCTTCCTGAAATGCAACTTTTGCAAGATTTTCAAGTTTGTGATGTGCCGATCGTTCACTCGATTCTCATCACGCAATCCGTGTAAGCTCATGCCAGAAACTTGTGTTTTTCTATTTAAACACAAGATATCTTTCAAACTAGGTCCTATCAGCGCATTCCTTTGAAACGAACATGAACATGCAATAAATGGCGTCAATGAGACGATATCATAAACTGGAGCTGAACTTTGGCCCACCAACGTTTTATGTAAGCCAATAAGGGTCGGCAATGTGATATCTATTAAGCAACATTTGGCTTCTTTCTTTTGCTTCCACTTCTATTTCTTAGCGTTATGGGTATCAGTTTTAACTAAATTTTTGTTAATGTGGCATTTTACGGCCCATTACGCCATGTCGGTGTTTTAAATATGTCTGTGGTTTGATCTTATCTGGGGACTTATGAGGGTGGCAATCTAAGAAGGAAAAGTGGATATAATTAAATTGAAATTGTGCTTAATACAAATTAGTTTGAGTCTCAACACGAAGAATGTTTTGCTTGCGAATTGTTTTATTTACATGCACGAAGGAATCAACGTCAATGTCACATTTCGGGCTACTCAAGCGATCAATAATAATAAGTACTGCGAAAAAAATTATTTTATCCACACTGCATTCTAATGTCAACCGTGCTTACAAAAATTCGCAAATCATTTCGTTGTTAAAATATCCCAAATTAATGATCTTCTTCATCTAAAAAAAAAAGAGTGCATCCGTCCTGAAAAACCTTAATTTTCTCGATTGAACTAACAACAGTCTAAGTTTCAGTTTTCTTGATCGAACTAACGTAGGTCTAACTAACATATCCACAGAATCGATCGCGTATATGGTCGATCGCTTCAGTTAAGGCGGGTACTTTAATGTTAGCTATCAATGATCACTGTTTAATAAAACCCGCAGATAAATTCGTTGTGAATTTTCAGAATTTGAATGTCTTCTTCATGTGAGAAAACACACACCTTCAATTCCAATTTTTCTCAATTTGGCTAACATCAATTCCAAGATCCTTGAATGTTGTGAGTACACGATCGATCTCGATCCCTATAGTTAAAGCATTCAGTTTTTTTCGGTGTAATTTAATTTTCTTACAAAATAATTTTTTAGTTACCCTCGAAATTTTTTTTTCTAAACCCCAATCAGCCGATTTACACATCTTTGAATGAAACCCATGATGGCACCAACAAAATGACAAACTATTAAAAAATTAACCAGAAATAAAGAAAAATCTTTTCTAACTAATTAGATGTCACTGTATATTGTCTTTTGCTTTATTAATTTCACTTAATTATAATTATTACAATATTATTTATAACTGATATGTTTAAGAGAAATATTGTCGCTTACACTTATGTTTAATATTTACAAAAATTTCAGATGTTCAATCCTTTAAAAAAATTATTAGTTTATTTTTTTTCTTTTAATTTGCATTCGTAACTGTTGCTTTTTAAAAAACGAATTGAATTAAAATAGAGTTTGTCGTCAAAAAAAAAAAAAAACCTAAGACAATTTTTTGTTAAATTTTGATTTAATAAGTTTTCATATATTTTGATATTCTTTTTATCATTTTTTGTGTTCTTTTTCTTGGCTTTGTATCTAGTTCAAAAAAATTTGTGAACTATTTTCTTTTAGTAACAATAATTTGATTTTCATTTTTTTTTTATTGTAAATAGTTTAATCATTTAAAAATGTGAATTTGATTGCCAGTATTTTTTTTTTCTTTTTACTTAACAAAATTTGGTTTATAACAACATTTTAACAAGTATATATGTATTGTGACCTATCATTTACTGTAGTATTGTCAAATTTTTTTTATGTTAATTCTTATTCTTTAACTTAATGTAGTGTAGATACTTTATTATTGTTTATGAACATTTCATTTTTGTTTTTCTTATTTATTTCCTTAAATAATATTCAATATTTATATTCAATTGAAAATGTTTAACTTTTCTTTTTATTGTCATTTTTTAAGTAAAAAATATATAAAACTCAATAAAATATAAATGTATAACATCTCAGATATTAGAAGTATAGGATCATACTAAATAAGTATGTTAGTTTTTCGATTTTTATTCTTTTTTTTTTTATTTTTTTTTTTTATAATAAATTCGAGAAAAGACTCATGTGCGTAAGTTCACAATGAGTAACGCGTTAACGTTCGTTTGTAACAAGTAAGAGACTATTTAGAAGAAAAAAAATTTACTATTTAAACGTAGCCTCAAATACGACGTGTAGAAGAAAAGTTTGTGGAGAAGAGTTTGGTGCACTTAATCTAAAAGCGCCGATATTCATGGTTTATGATGGGATTGGGTCGTTTTTAGTGAATTGCTCAAATCAGTGAGGACGAGTTCGTAAATTCAAAAAATACATGGCCCCGAAAGTCTTTCATGCCTTTCTCTCAATTTCTTGATGTTAAGTTTGAATGAATTATAATTTATTTTATTATAAAAAATAAGGAACTGGATCATTTTACTAGACCAGCCTTTGTAAAAGTCTAAAATTACCTTTTAGGTTATGAAGTTGCTTTGCTGAACTATGAGAACCAAGGTTTTTATCAATTTTAGGTATGAATCTATTTTTTTCGCCAAAATATGTAAAAGGATATGTAAAATGGATTAGAGGTAAATGTGATATCATGATAATCAGCTGAATCAATGAAAGAAATTTTTAAAGTTATCACCAAAATAGAAGTTTTGCTTCTTAATGTAACCTGAATTGAAGAAATGCAAACAACAATTCTCGCAAAGGTTTTTATGATCAAAAGCGTTCAGTACTTGTGTTTCCTGTCGCCGATCAGTTACCATTACAGATTGTTGGATGTTTTTTTTAAAACTTTTGAGAAATAAACCTTGAATCGAACGTCTTTTAACTAATCCCCGTAACAATTGTCAACTTTAACGGGATTACGTTGCAAATAAGTAGTATAAACGAAGCATAAAATAATCGGTTATATAAGCTATCTTGGTTTAAAAAAAAAAAACATACAAATTAGATGAAAGTGATCATTAAGCGAAATTATTTTAAATAAAACCAAAGCAAACATCAATGCTTGCTGTTAGGCAAAAAAGAAATGAAAATTTTCTGACTCATTGATTGAAGAAGTAAATGATCTTTAAGTAAGGATCCTTATCAAACCTAAACTAAAATCGAGTACTGTAAGAAGATTGCGATACACAGAGATCGCCATTAGTTTAAATTGACATTAAGCATTTTATAGCAAAGGTCAAAGAAGTATGTAGCTTTCTACAACTACCAGGGAGAAAACTAATTTAAGACTTGCTTAAATGGCAACTGCTAAATTCAAGTTAGCTTCGATTTCCTAGAAAATTGGTTAAACATAAACGTTTTTTATGGTATTTCTCAAAAAAGAAGGGTAAGGAAATCCCTACAACTGGTGATCATTAATGTTGTACAATTCAGGAGGTTAAATTTACACAAAACTAATTCTGATCATGATCTTCTTGGACAGAACAAAGCGAACTTCATAGATTACAACAACGTTGACGATATGCATTGGGTAAAGTAATATGATTTTCAAAAAAATTATGTTAAGTAAAATCCCAGATCAAAAAAGGTAGTACAATAGTGACACTGCCTTTTTTCTTTAATTCAATTTAATTCAAATCAATAATAAGAGAAAAGTAAAAACAGCATGGCTTTTCGAAAAAAAAAATCTAAGGAAAACTATCTTGAATTTAATGCCTCAAAGGCGGCTGTAACAATGGTAAATTAGTCGTGCTCCATTTCTTCCACTTAACATGACCCGATTAAAGACAACACAAATTAATACAAATATTTGGTAGCAAAAGCTATAAAAGAGGTAAATGAATAAGGACCTCAATAAAGACTGGGATCACAAAGTTTTGAATAAAAAAAAAGTTGTGAAAGAAATAATTGAATAAAAACAGGAATTACAATCACTTAGAGCGTTGATGATATTTTCCCGGCTTTGCTTTCAAAGTGACGACCCCGGAGTTTCTTGTAAAAATAATTAGAAACATTCTAACGCTCGAATAATGAATTTCTTTCTAATTAAAATTACCAATCTACTAATAAAAAAATTTGTTTACTTATATAAAAACAACTAAAAAGGTAGCTTTAACGTAGATTCAGAGATCAGAATTTTTGTGGAGGATCGGTCGGTTTAGAAAATAATAATAAATTAAAGTGCTCCAATCAAAAAAAAAAAACGTAATATTTAACAAGTCAAAACAAGAATTTAATTTGAACTGTGTCAATAAAAAAAAACTCAATAATTTTTGAAGTAAAAAATCAAATTTCAATCATCTTGCCAAATACAAGTTGCATGACGGAACCTGAAGAGTGAACCTTGTCACGCGAAAAAAAGTCATAAACTTATGTTATAGAAGAGCACAACGACTTCGAAAAGTTTGATATGTCGATCCCCAAAAAAGAAGTTTGATATGTCGATCCTTAAAATAAGACATATTAGAAATACAATCAGGAATTGGCGAAGGAGTCGCGAAAGTTGTGTATTAGAGGCAATTCCAAACAAAAAAAACCTCGATCAACTAAAAAAAAGATCACCGTTGGCACCATACAAGTAAATGGATCAGCTACCACTCTCTCATGAGATGGTGACCAAACGGCTCCCCTACACCTCCATTCCTCTCAAAACTTAGAGTATAAAAAAATATGAGTCTTTTTTTAGGAATGGAAGGATTCATGCACTTACCCCGGCTGTAAGTTTTCGAACGTGACTTTGGAACTGTGACAGGATTTATTGGGAAGAAATTAATTGATGCCATTTTGGAATTTAAGCTAACTAACTCAAGTCTTGATTTTTTTTGGAAATAGAGAAAATCAAAAACCAAAAAACTCGTTCGTAATTTAATTCTAAATGCGAGGTAGTTTATGGTACAACGAAAAAATTAAATACAATTCCATTGTTCATTTTTTTTTTTTGTTTTAAGAAAAATATACATTTTTTTAACGTTTAAATTTTTTTTCTTTGTTTCGTTTTGTTTTTTTTTTTTTTGTTTTTGGTTTTTTTTTGTATAAGATCCTTGTCCATTGCTATTACACATTCCTTCTAATCTTTCTTATCAACACATAGCTGGTAAAAAATTAGTGGTTGCATTATTTTGTTTTTTAATAATTTAGATAGACGATAACAGTAAAATGTCAAATAAATGTATATATATGTATATGTATGTACTAGTACTCGTACTCGTATGTGTATGTATATAGAAAATACAGTTTTGACAATTATTACTCTTTGTTTTTTTGTTTTTGGTTTCGTTATAATGAACTAGATAAAAAAAAACTGAAGTCTTGAATGGAATTAAGATACATAGATACTTACTCTAACGTATGACAATACTCGACAAGAAGAAGCACTGGTGATTAGAACCACAATCACAAAGCGTTGATAGTTGTTCACTCGAGAAGTAAAATAAAACAGACGCATACAAAATAAATGTGTTGGTATGTTGTTCTTGGTGTAAAAATGCCGCCTAGTACTTCGGCGCCGTTTGTTAGAAGCCGCGGTGATCGAGAGGATGGCACAACAGCTGACGAGTGGGTGTTCCGAGTGCTGTCGTGTTCATAGACTGTTGATATTTGTGAAATTACTTAAAGAAAAAAGGTGAAAAAAAATCAAAAATTTATTTTATTTAAAATCAGTTGAGTACATGGCTTTTTGTATGATCGTTACCACTGATCAACAGACGATCGGAGAAATGTTCGTTAAGGATTTGTAGAAATTTGTTATTAAGCACTTTTTTTAGTAAAAGTAATGAAAATGTGAAGATCACTGAAGATTTAGTGATCGTGGTCATTTGAAAATGTGATCTTATCATCCAAGAAATCGTTGCTATGGGATTATTTATGCACAGTTGAGTACCTGAGTCGGTAAACACATTATTTCATTAGGCAAATTGAGGAAGTCTTGTGAGAATTTCCTTCGATGTAAATTTTAGCTTACTCTTTATAGTATAAAAAGTAACTTGTATCAAAAAAATGAAAAAAATCAATTGGCGATCTATACAAACTGCTAGCGATCACTGATCACCATATCATTCAATGAAAAAAAAAACGCTTCAAGAACTTCATTTTGGTTTTTTTTTTAATAATGACACCAATTATGAAAATGAAAATTATCAAAATTTTTAAAATCAATATATAATATCAAAATATTTCGCAAATAGTTAGACAACCGAATGATTCGACAATTGTTAAATTGCAATAGTACACTGCAAAAACTTAAAAAACTGCGAATATTTTCTACAAGAGCCTCCTCTCTTCCATAAGCTAGCTTATCTTGCTGGAATGTTAGAATCCAAAACAAACCACAATTTTTAAAAAAATTAATAAAACAATTTGTCGGTAAGTCTTAAAGGTGGATTTTTTAAAAAATTCATATACGACTTGCATTATTTCTGTAAGTTTTGATCACAATACCGAAACAAAGAAATCAATTCCCTCCTTTCTTGTAAAATTTAATGTTATTTCGGCACACCAGATTTTTGAATAATAACGGGAAGCTTACGACTTACTCAACAGTTTGAAGTAGAAGCTTTGACAGACAAAATGTGAAATTTTGATGTGGTGATCAGAATTTTTGTGAAGATTTGAGCTCTAAAGACCTAATCAAAATAATAATGGTACAGTTGCTTAAGGAAATTTCTATTTTCCGTATTTTCGAACATTTTTGATACAAGCTTTACCTTAAAGGGGCGCGGGAATGGCTCCCTTTGAAGTGAAGTGGAGGCAGACTTTCAAAGTTCGCCTGATTCTGTTGAGGGCGACAACCAAAAACCAACGGTCTTTGAAAATGAGAAGGTCCAAAATTGTGTGACTTGTTTTAAATTTGATTTATTTTATGCGTAGCAAGGCGCGCCGGGTACAGCTAGTATAATATAAATACCGATCATGAGGCACGACCACTAGTTTTAAGTTTAGGTACATTGACTGGAAGAGTGTCTCTGCCTCATTTAATCTCTAAGATCACTAACAAGGGGATCACCGATATTGATGAAAATTGGCTTCTAAGACCTGCCTCTCATGAGCAACCAGTGAGTGTGAATATTAAAATTGTATTAAGTATTAACGTAAAAATCAATTTTGATGCTCAATGCAAAACTAAAAAACTCGACAACCTGTGATGATCATTAATTAGATTTAAAAAATATTTTTGTGCAAGATCTAAGTGGTCTTCTTAGTGACACACTAAAAAAGGTCTGCAGCACAGTCATTGATCGAACTTCGATCGATCTCTAGGACATGTTGCCAAAACTGATATTCAAACCGATTAAATTAAAAACTTACCTCCATCGTTGTTGCTGTTCACATCAGTGCTATTTTCAAGGATGTGATTTATAACAATCGCTTGTTTCGGCCGAAACACTTCGTTGGCTTCTTTATTATAGGTTAGAGTTTGTTTTCGATTTGGTCTTGGTGTTGTGATGATCCTTGTGACGGTTGTTGTTTTTGGTTTTGGCAGACGAAGCTCTAAAAAAAAGAAAGTGCAAATAGAAAGTTCGGTAGTAAGAAGATTTCTTAAACTTTTTTGGGAGCAATTAATTTGGAACTCGGGAAGGGAATTTTTCACATATGGAACAACATTGAGTCGATCGAAGTGAAAGTTGGGAATTAGAACTGGTTGGAAAGAAAAAATTACATAATCCTACGTTTTACAAGTATTTTCAAGCACTTTTTTAAGGATTATAAATTTATAGCATGTTTTTGATAGCACATTACCTTGAAATCTTATTCGAGCTTCGTGTTTACCCAGAGCATTTGCACTCGAGCAGATATACGCCCCAAAATCAGATTTCGTTAGTTGGTATATTGTCAAGTTCATCTGCCAGGTGTACGGGTTGACCATCACTTCGGAGATGTTGTATTTTAGTCCATCGTGGACTTTTAAAAGATCTGAACAAAAAAAAAATAAAGTTTAGAAAAAATCTTACCCAAGTCGCCTTCACCTGAAATGTGACTGTGTAATCACACTCAGAAGAATTATTAAATAATTTCATGTGTCTTCCACTCAAAAATATAAATTATAGCACAATTCGTGTGATAGTTTACTGCTCACCTTCATCTCTGTACCAGCCGTTCAACGGCTTCGGGTAGACCTCCACAAAACACTCCAAAATCACTTGACTGCCAATAGGCGCTGCCACCAATTGGTTCAAGGCTTTTATTGTCGGTGGAACTAAAAACAGATACATATTAGTTTTTAACAATAAAACGAATGTCACAAATTACGTTTTGGTGAATAGCAAAATAAAAAAAACACTTACAATGTACATAAACGTCAAAGCGCTTGCTCACAGATGGTGGAACGCCATTAGATGCGATGCACAGATACCCGCCCATGTCAGTTCGCTGTACGTTGGTCAGAACAAGTCGTGCTCCTTCCACAGACTTTATTACTAGAAAAAATTAAATGAAATGGTAGACCTACATGTTTTTTTTCTTTTCAGTACCTCTCTTTTCCCTGTTTTCCGCTCGAAGAACAATGTTTTTGCCGCCCTCACGTCGCCAGACCACCGTGGGTTGTGGTACTCCTGTGGCATTGCACAACAGCTGTATGGTTCCTCCCTCATTACTTACGCCCAAAAAGGCTTCTTCTGGTCCTGGTTGGTTTAGTATGTCCGGCGGAACAACGACTTCGAGGTAGCCAGACTGTGGAAAGTTGAGCAATGTTAGCATCATTGACAAAGTATAATAAAACTATTTTGGATCTTATTATGAAACGAAGCTTTTCTACGTGCCATTTTTAGAATTCTTACAACATCTAACTAAATTGTTCTCCCAAAACTCTGTAGCCATAAAAAAAATCACAGATGCGTATAGGTATAACGATACTGCGCATGTCCGAATGGCATGTGTGTGGGATGGTGGCTCTTAACAACTTAATTACCCAAGTGCCGTTTTGAAACCACAGCTCTGAAAGTTGGGTTTATATTGGGATTTAGAACGAAGTTGAGTGCATATTGGAATTTTAGAGCCATCGTGCGGCGTTGAGGAACAAAATCAAGTCATTCGAGATAGCTCGCCGAAAGATTCAGGAAAGGGATGGCCTAAAGTCCGTTGCCTTGCTCTGGCAAGCGTATAACAGGTGCAGAGGAAGTGTGTTAATGATCTGGTTTTGCTGAATTATTACAACTCCGGCAGTGTGTATGATGAGGAATCCCCAGCCTAGCTGCATGATCTATTATTAGCCGAATGGCATAATGGCAACTAAATTTCATTTTCTATTTTCCCAATCCTCACCATTTGGACAGTCTGGAGGCGATTAAGCTAGGTTTTTTTTTAGAAAGGAAAAATAAATCCTCGGTTTGGTAGGTGATCCGTCGATCGTATTTACAGAAATATGGCACACATGGGTTTAACGAAATTTATGATATGATGGCTCAGGAAAAAAAAGAAAAAGAATCATAGAACCTTTTAACACTTAAAAGAAATATCCTAAAAAAATAAATATCCGGTTGAAAAGCATTCGGCTGAGAATTCAATGCTCCAGCGTCACGAATCATGCCCCCAAATGACATAGAGGTAAGAGATCTTTTTGAACTTATTGCTCCCAAAAAAATTAAAGAATATAATCTCGTGGACGTGTCTAATTAAGACCACCCTAACTTAGACACAAAAAAATAACGAGCGCGATAAGAACAGAAAAGTTAGTGGTCTTCCGCAAAGGTTCTCAAACGGTCTCATCATACTTCTTTTAAAAAGAATGGAAAAATTTCAACCAAAATTTTATCAAAATGTCACAAAAAATAAAAAAAATTTCGACGCTTCAAAAACATTTAAGTCTAAAAATACTAAAATGTCACATTTTTAGATTTAAATTTTAATTTTTCTTAAAAGACCGTTCGAATCGGCGCAGTAATGGTAACACCACAAGCAATTTTTACGGTCCCACCATCAGCGAAAGGTTGACAATCCTCCTGGTATACTTCTGTTATGAAAAGCGTTTGCGATTTGCCGTTCGGAACCGGCAAAAGTCAAAATTATAACGCGCACAACAGAGTGGAAGCGCGAAAAGCTAGGCTCAATGGGCTGTTCTCTACGGAATGTAATCCAAGTAGCTCCCTTTGTTTCAAAATGTTAGAAGAAATGTTAAAGGCTCCTCCTGCAGCTTTCTCAATTAGCCGTTTGGAACCAGCTATAAGCCGTATATGTCAAAATCATATCGCGATTAGCACAGCGGTTGCGCAAAAGGCTTGTCTTTGCCCCTTAATAGGCTATCACGCCACCCAATTATTATTACAAATTTTTTAGCAAGTTTCAGTTTGGACATAATGAAAGTATGGATACTTCAAAATATTTTTGAATAAAATCGATCAAATTTGGCCACTGAGACTTTGAATGCGAACTAGTGATTAAAAATAAGCACAGTTTCAGTTTTCATAGCCAAATGATTTTTACATGCGATTGTTACTAGTAGCCATATTTCCCAAATGGAGGAGTTTTTGTACTTCAGTTTAATAAATATTAGAACGCCTTTCTTAATTAATGTCTATAAAAATTAAGCTTTAGTATGTGTCCAATATATTTTCTGATCACGATCTTAATCAACGGAATAAGAAGTATCATTCATTCTCGTATTAACCGTCAAATGAATGAGTGCGTAATGTAGTTACAGTAAAATAGTCCATACCTAAAATAGTCCATACATTTTCGATACAGATTTCACTATGAATCGATTATGGTAGACAAAGCACAGTCGCATCGAAATGACCAAGTTAAAAAATCATTAACTCCATACTATGACAGATTTTGGGAGTCCTTACTTACTGCCAGACCACTTGCTGATCTAATCATTTATGCTTTTCATCCACATGAATTTAAAATTCGGTGCTCATTGATTTATTAAGGATTACTTTGTGAAACTGTATCCCATATTATCTGTCCACCACATTAACGTGAGCATTCATTCTAGATCACTTTATTCAATATTTCTTAAGCGATCAATTGCTGCTATAACTTGTTAGAATTATTATATCTGGCGTGTGAGCACCATATCCCTCGGTGAGCACTGCGAAACAATCCATCCTAGATGATACATGTTTCGTTTAATATTTTTTTTTTTTATTTTTTCCGGGTACTTTTAATCATAACAAGATCAATTCGACTCATATTTTCAGGTGAACTATTTGTTCGACAAAATTGCAACAAGATAAATTTACTTTGCGATTTATGCTTACTTCATATCTATATTAGCAATACTTTAAGTTAGGTTTACCGTCATATGGTGCAAGTGTACTCATAAATTTGAAAACTTCGACAAAGATGATCGCGACTTTCGAACATGTCTACAGTATACTTTACAAACATAGAGTAAGTCTATCTGTAAGTCTATCAAGACAACCTCCATGATTCACCTTACCTAACCCAATCTTATACATTCTGCATTTGGTGATCTAATTTTGTACTTATTTCAGAAAAAAAAAAGAAAAGGTGATATTATTATTACACTGATCATAGTTTTGAGACCAGATTTTTGTTGTCTAAGTCCTGGTTCTGGTGGATTATTATCACTGTTAGAAACACAATGATTGGGAAGACGCCTTGGACCACTAGGTCTTAGGTAGGTGACTTGGATGGGTACTGATCACGCCCACGACTGATCATGTAGAGTTCTTTGGCATGAGAGGTTAAAAATAAATTGTCCAGAAAGTTAAGAAGTAACTTGTAAACAAAAGTTTGAATTGAATTGGGGCTTACAACCTAAATTGGCTGTCGATCTTCAGTCTTTCTGATCTTCCGATCTTACGATCGTCTGATCTTCCGATCATCCGATCTTCTAATCGTCCGATCTTCTGATCTTCTGGTCTTCCGATCTTCCGACTTTCTGATCGTCTGATCTTTCGATCTTCTGGTCTTCCGATCTTCCGACCTTCCAATCTTCCGATCTTTTAATCTTTCGATCTTCTGGTTTTCCGATCTTTCGATCTTTCAATCTTTAGATCTTTTGGTTTTCCGATCATCCCACCTTCTGACCTTCCGACCTTCTGAGCTTCTGATTTTTCAATCTTCCGACCTTCTAATCTTCCCACTTTCTGATCTTACCACCTTTCGACTTTCTAATCCCCCCTTTTTCCGAACTTCTGATCTTTTGATCTGTCCATCTTCCGATTTTCATTATTAAAATTGTAGTACGACAGAAGCGTAAAATGTTGTTTAAGAAATTGCAAACTTTTCAAATGCGTAAGTATTTTTTTTTTTTTTTTTTCAATTTATATTGTGTAAAAGTCTCAATTAAGCGATTGTACTGGTTCGAATCCGACCCGATACTTAAAACAATTTTCACGCCCGACCTCCAAAAAGGGACCGACAATCCTCCTCCAGTTATTATAATAATTTAAATTGTTAATTAGAGCCATTCTGCGTTTTACCTTTCATCAAAAAATTATTACTTTATATAAATAAACATCCTGCTTAAAGTGTTTTTGTTTTTTCAGGTAAAACTCTGTTAGACAACGGCTGTTAACACATTTTTAGATATCAAATCCTGTGCTCAACTGAGAATTTTCAAATCCAGCGAATCCTTTTCGTGCAATGACCACGACCGATGCTAACCATGTCCTAATTTCTTCTGCCTCCTTGCCCATCATCAGCAGTATAATCATTTTCTAAAAAAAAAAATTGTCATCGCTTCTAATTGCGCGCATTAAATTCCATGAATTTGCACTGCGATCATGTTTTGCGTTAAGCTCATCTTTCTTGGCAACTAATTTTCGCCATCGTTGCAAGTGTCAAACCGCGACTGACTGCGATTATGTATCCGTACGAACGTCTCGTCCCCTCCCTCGTAATTTTCCTTGAACTCATTTTTCCTGACATTTCTACCCACGCTGCTAGTTGACAACAAGATACACACCTAAAGCGGGCGCGTGCTTTGGGGAAAAATCGATAAACCGCCTCAGTAGGCGGGAGGGAATCAGGAGTCACTGTGGAAAATCTATATGCCTCTCATGTCCTTCGCTTGTGTGAGGAGATACACAATTTTTGTTTCGGAATTAGCAATGAAAAAAAAAAATAATACAGAATAGAACAGAACAGAAAAGTCTTTTCTGAAGGGCAAAGTTGTAAGAAAATCACTCGAATATTGAAGACAAATTGGAAATTAGGAAGCACAATGGGATTGGGTTTATCTTCCCCGCAGCGATGGTTGTGCTATTTGGTATTTAATTTTATTTCTTCGTCTTCGTGTTATCTCTGACGATGTTCACTCATCATTGGATGAGCAGTAGTGAGACGAAGTGTCATGAAAGGTTTACACTGAATGCTGGAACATGATATTCTCAGTTAATACTTGGCCTGGATGTTTTGCCATGTTTCCAATAGTCTTTTGGGAGGGGGCTTTGTTTTTTTTTTTGCTGTAGCCTGTTTTCCAACGTTGTGGCTCTTTAGTTCGTCTTGTCCCTAGGCTCCCACGCATAGTGTGAACCGGGTTTTGAATACTAGGAACTGGACTCTGGTATTGAAGTAAGTCTTGAAAGGAGTACCAGATAAATTTTATAAATATTTTAAAAATCACAATTAAGATGGACTTCAGTACGCAATTCCAGATTTTTGATACTGAGCTGGGTTCTGACAATTAACAATTAATTTAAAGGGAGTTCCAGGTAAATTTCAGTAATATTTCTAGAGGTGCAATTAAGACAGGTTCAAACTGGCGGGGATCTAGTTGAGTTAATTTATTCACTGAGTTTTTAACTGAGGTTTTAACACTCTCATTAAGCCAAAATCAAAATCAAAAAAATATAAGTTTTTAGCGGACTTAAATTTGTTTAGACCACAAAGCTCCAAACTACGCATTATAGGTATATCCATCCACCATATTATTAAAACCGAGCTTAAAAAAAACGCCTACAGTACTGTACTGAAAGGTTTGATTGAGAGAGCGGCGTAAATTTAACAAACTGTGATATAAAAATTCAAAAATAATATGCACCTGTTCAAGACGAATATTTTGCTGGATATGATCCATGAGCTTAAACCATTTATTCACAATTGAGTTATTTTTACAAAAATTATCATAAAAACCAAGAAAATTTTTACAGAACTGCATTTTATCGATCGTCATATATTTTAATTCTTTTCAATCAAACGACACCGTTTGGGCTTCAGTACCACATACATTCTTCAGAAATTAGCTGACCAGATTGCTGTCATCTCTAAATGTTACATTAAGTGGGGATCACTTCACGAAAAT
This sequence comes from Syritta pipiens, assembly GCA_905187475.1. Taxonomy (NCBI): domain Eukaryota; kingdom Metazoa; phylum Arthropoda; class Insecta; order Diptera; family Syrphidae; genus Syritta; species Syritta pipiens. The sequence continues at coordinate 73,093,685 of LR994571.1, forward strand.
TACATCTTTTAAACTGACCTGATCATCAACTTTTATATTTCTCTGCACACGATCACTTATTGGTGGATATAAATAAATTACATCCCTATAATTCTGACGCTACAAATTATCTCTATTTTATATAAAGAGTGTGGCGTAAAACATCGCAGATAAGAAGATCTGGTCTTATTTTTTCAAAAATTCAATGCAAAAGTTGTAGTGTTAGGACTTTTTGAATGAAAGTGGTTATCTGTACTATCGAATTTTTCATCAGACAAAAATATATATGAGCAAGTAAAAATTGACTACGAACGATCAATTCCTCCACTGATCTCCCAAAAATTAGACACATGATTTTTGATTTTAATTGAAACAATGTTCCATTGTGATGACAGATTTAACTTTTGTCAAAAATACTTAAAACCACTTCACAAATATTTCACAATTAGCTCAATTTTATAAATAAATAAATTTTATAAATTCTATAAATTAGAAACTTCATCAAAACACATCACATGCATAAAATTCATAATTCACTTGAATCACTCATAAAAATTTGAAAAATATCATTGATCTTGTCTTAAAAAATATTTATCGAATCCCAGACTGTGAACACTTTTGATATAAGAATTTAAAACAAAAAAATCACTCCAAAAACATTTCTGCCCAAAGATTTAATATGAATAATAATTTCGCTCGATAATTTAATCAATTTCGATCAAAGAAAGGGTCCCAGCGATTTAACGCAACAAGAATATCTTAGCAAAATACTAAGCCTGGCTTGGGCAAAAATTTCAACTGTGACAAATTCACTATTCGTTAGGCTACCTGTTAATATCAAATAATACCTTTGAAACCCGATCGGTGATCTCATCAAATGTCAGAAACTGATCGTTAAGCAATCAAATCATCTTTGCCCAAATATCCTGAAGAGGTTTTAAAATTGACTCTGCACAATGCAATTGAGCCATCATATCAGACTTAAGATTCTTCTTTTTCTATTCTGAATGGTGAGCCATCATACTTAACTGCAACAACGTGACCCCATCTATCCATCCAGCTAAGAATTTTTTTGGAAGCTTAAAACTTTTTGATTCTTTAAATTTCCCAAAACCAAAATTTCTGTCTGCAGCTCAGCAGATCACCTTGTTTTGTCACCTTTCTAACTGCATAGGCAATTGGCTTACATCCAACTGAGCTAAGCTCCAACAGAATTTCGTTCACCACTAATAGCCACAATAGCGGTGATAGCACCCCTCCTTGTGGTGTTCCCCTACAGGTCGCCCTACTGGTGTGATGTTGTGAAAAGCTTACGCCGAGCACAAAAAAAACATTTTTTTTTAGAACCACTTACCAGACTTTTCATGGGATCTGTATTCAGCTGGCACATGTAGCTGCCCGAGTCGTTTAATTGCACATTCGATATAAGAAGCTTCCAAGTATTGTGACCATTGTGCGTTACTGATAATCTCGGATTCAGAGATACCATGTGCGTATGTATCCCAAGGATCGCTTTTGAATCGGATTTTATCCACGCCACCTACAAAAAACGTTTTCGTATTGCAATTTATTTTTTATTCATGTAAGTGATCATTGTTCAGTAAAATTAATTTAGGTCGAATGATAGAGAATATTGAAAACACTTGAAGCACTTATAGGGCTACCAAATTAATGACACGAAGATAAAAGCAAAATTTTGACATTTTGAAAATTAAAACTGTTTTATTTTTTTCACTAAGGTTTACCAACTATTTTATTGTATAGTTAGATATTTTTACTTATGTATGTAACCAATCAAGATAATCATGTTATTGTATAGACGGCTATTTTTTTTAACGAATACAGTCATCTTAAGAGTCACGATCACTTTTAAACTCATTCCCGATCACTTTTAGACTCACTTATGATCACTTAACGACTTACGACCACCATTCGATTAACACAATCACTTCCTAATGCACGCCACTTTTTCGCCATGCGATCTCACCCGCTGGCACTTCCACCAACACGATCCTCAAAAACCAAATTTTTCAAAATATTTTACACAAGCTTTTAGCAGACCAGCTAAATATGTTAAGTTCAATTGTAAGATGACCACTGATTTCAAGAGGACCACTTTATGCAACCGAATTTTGTGTTATCTGTTCACCACATTTTCGTGATCATTGTGAGAGTCCACTTTATACAATTGTTTACGAAAAAACAGTATAAATCCACCAATTTTAGCAGAAGAAGATGCGTGATTTTCTGTGATTTGCGACAAGGCTTCGAATCGTTGACGGTCGTTTCAAAATGTTTTCAAATTCTTGGTAATGATCGTTGTCATGACTGATCGTTTGTGATCTGTATTTTCTTTTTTCTCAACAAAGTTTTAGTGGGACAACGGCCCCATTTATTGACTTATGACCAACGGACACAATTCGATATTCGATTCGATTCGATGTATGCAATTTCTTTCTTTGTGATTACGATCAACGAAGCACAAGTGTTCTCGCATTTATCAACACCATACGTTCACCATGTGTTCGTAATATGGTAGTCTTCTTCGTAATGATCAAGTAAAAAAAAATCCGTAACTATCTACTATGATGTATTTTGTGATTCCTTATTTTATTTCTGCAAGATCACCTCCTAGTCTTAGCCATTCGTCATTATTATCCACATAAATCTAATGTTGTCTGTTCATCAACTTTCAGTGATCACTGATTTTTTGAGGATCGTTTTATGCAACTGTATCTCATGGTATATGTTCACCACATTTTCGTGACTTCGTTGACTTCTAGAGGATCACTTAATCCAATACTTTCCGAATGGTTAATTGCAGCTACAAGCTGTTAGGATTATTATAAATGTGCTTGTAAGCGTCATCACCAGGACTGCAAAACAATCCATGCTTCGCGGACCATTTTTTTGGTACTTCTTGTCATTACTAAATTAATCCAAATCATATTTTCACGCGAATTTCACAAAAATTGCCACAAGATAATTTTGTCTGTGGTTTTTTTTTCTGGGTTTCTCTTCATCAGATCAATTCGAATAATATTTTCAACTGAATTATATGTTCGAGAAAATTGCTACAAGATCACTTTGCTTTGCGGCCTTTTTAATTCATATCTAGATCAATATTCCTTTTAGTAAAGTTTATTGCCGTATGGCGTCACTGTACTCATAATAAAAAGAGTTTGAAAACTTCGACAGACAGGACGATCGTAACTTTAGATCATGTTTACAAATTAAAAAAAATAATCTGCGTAACAGAGCATAGCTTTTTTGCACCTACACTGTGTTGTGCGCGATATAATTTGACACAAGTAGAGGGAACCTACTGTTTAATGCCGGTTCCGAACAGTGAATTGCGAAAGCTTTCCATGACAGGAAGTACTCCAAAAGGATTGTCACTCGTTCGCTACAGGTGGGGCCATGAAAATTGTTTGTGGTGTTCTTTCTCCGGGCTGGACTCGAACCCGGGTACTCTCGCTTAACAGTCCGACGTACTAACGAATAAGCCACGGCGCCTACATGTTTACAGACGGCTTTACAAAAATGTTCTTTGGTTATGGTGACACCTTACTGTTTCCATCAACGAGTATTTCAAGTTAATTTGTTTGTTGTATCTTGGTAACAATGGACTTATTTTATTTTTATCACCATTTTTTAAAGCTTCACAAAATGTTTTATTCAAAAACTTCAGCCACTTGAAAACAGCTTTAAATCCACTTTAAAGCTGTAAAAAATTCACCGCATGACCACTTTGTTCTATTGGCTGTGTAAAATTTTGATAAGCTTTCAGTGGAAACAAAATGACGTCAATTTCTTCAATGATCTTCACAGGCTTAAAGTCCGTTACACCGGCTCAAAATTATCGTTGTCGTTTTTATGATTTTTTTTTTTTTTTTCATTTTTTCATTGCTAGATTTTTGGAGAGAACATTTTACTGTCAAGCTTGGCTTTTAAAAATTCTGAACTCTGTATTAGAGCCTCAACATTTCTGTAATTTAAACATGCTTCCAAGAGAGATCATAATAACTTTATTTTTAGGGCTGCTTAACCAACCAAGATCAGGCTACCAGTCATTCTACGTAAGCTTTGTTTTATTTTTAAAGGATCAATGCACTAGTTATTTCTAAATAGCCTTAAAACCCGTGACTTAAGACCCATAACACCGCTCCGAATTATAGCTGCCGATTTTTATTATCATCTTTTTCTCATTTTTTCTTTGCAGCTGGATTTTTGGAGAGAACATTTTACTGTCAAGCTTGGCTTTTAAAAATTCTGAGCTCTGAGTCTTGGTGTTAAAGCCTCAACATTTCTGTAACATTTACATACATGCTTGCAAGAGAGATTGTATTTACTCTATTTTTAGCGCTGCTTAACTAACCGAGATCACTGTCAAGCTTAAAGTTACTCTACGTAAGCCTTGTTTTATTTTTAAAGGAACAATGCTTTAGTCATTTCTAAGTATCCTTAAAACCAGTGATTTGAGATCCAAAATACCGGCTCAGAATTATTTTTGCCGATTTTTATCTTTTTTTTTTAAATTTTTCATCGTAGCTGGACTTTTGGAGACAACATTCTACTGTCAGGTTTGGCTTTTAAAAATGCTCAGCTCTGAGTCTTGGTATTAGAGCTTCAAAATTTCTGTCATATTGCTTGCAAGAGAGATCATATTTACTTTATTTTTGGCGCTGCTTAACCAACCAAGATCACTCACTCTATGTAAGTCTTGTTTTATTTTTGAAGTATCAATGCCTTACTAATGCCTAACTAGCCCAGCTAAATAAAACTTTTCTAGTTATTCACTCAATCTTCTTGTGGATTTCTCAGTAGATATCACAACTCACAACTGAAATACAGGTTATAAAGTGCACGCAATAATTAGACCTTCGATTAACTTTAATGTCTGAGGTCAGGCGATCAGAGATCGTGATGTGCATGACTTCACATGACATAATGACATATAATACTTCTGCTTAATTAGCCTTCCAAGTCATCATCGTAATTAATGTGACCAGAAGATCAATCACTACATACGCACTTTTTTTATTTTTGTCAATATATTTCACTTCTTTTAATTTAAACACAAAACTTCTTCATTCCAACACTTTACACAACCTTCACAGGGGTCATGAACACGCCCAAAGGACTAATCCTGTAGAAAAAAACAATTAAACGCATCCGTCACTTTACTTACTCTGTATTGCGCTAAATTGTTAACTATGCAGATGAATGAAATATCACGACCTTGTGGCACTGTTATGTTTGTCATTTCAGCTAGAAACTCTGGCTCGGCCTCATTTCCTTTGCTTTGTGCTATAAATAACAAAAGACACAGAAATTAAAGGAACATTAAAGAAATATATTTTGTTTTGATTTAATTTGACGTTTTCAGTTTATAGATACTCACCGTCTGCAGCTACAGGGCTGTCAACCAATAAGACGACCAACAGCACCAAAGTGACATCATATTTAGAGGAACCCATTGCAGCCTGAAAAAAGACAAATATAAGTATAGAATATTTATTTTATTCGTTGTATGGATAAAGATAAAAAAAAATGATTAAAAGTTTGATTCTGTATTTTTTTAACCATCGATTTCAATTAAAAACATTTCTAACAGGAAGATTAAAAACACCGTCAGTCAATTTAGATCCCGCATTGAAATAAAAAAAAACACTTTTTTGTCGTAGCTTCTGAGCCACGAAAGAGTTATTTTTAGCACCACTCTGGTAACGTTTTTTTTTTCCTAGCTTAACTTAAGCTGAGAGAGTTTTTCAAAGCCTGAGAATTCTCAAAGTCTGCTTTGACACGCAATCTTGGAACTCAGCCTTGCTTATGTCAATGTTATACAAGTGTGTCTGTACCCAGGCCATTTTAAAAACTAAATTTAGAAAAAAAAAATCCAAGCCCGACTTAAATATTTCTCCCCAATAAATCAAACGATTCAATTGAGGAAGCAGCTTGAACATGAAAACCAAAGGTTTTCGTCGAAAGATGATTTTTTAAAATTAATTTCATGTTTTTCTAAATCAAAACACTTACTTTTTCTTAGAATTTTTCCTAAAAGTTTTTTTTTCAATCTTTTCCAATCTCAGCTCAGAAAAAAATTCTAAAAATTGTATTCTAATCTACTTAACTGCATATACAATCTCCATCTATGAAAACTATGACATAAACTTTAACGAAATATTTTCAAGCGTGGCTTTAAGCCTGCCTTAGAAACACATAATTTTATTCGCAATGCTTTGGGCTGGCATGTAATTCCTTTTTTGTTTTTAGTTCCATGTAAAGATTTTGTTGTAGTTCCATTTTTAAGTAAAAATTTATTTTAAGCCGCTCTTAATAAAACTTCATGGTGTCAATCTCAGTTTTCTTAGAAACTATGCCTGTCTTATTCTTTTCTTCCTAAATGTATTTTTCTCCAATATTAAAATAATCAAATTCCTGTAAATCATAAATTTTCCATATCTCCAAGTGACCACGCCCTTTTTTTCTCCTGTTTCAAATAAAATAAAATATAAAAAGAATAAATGACCACAAATCGTAAGTTTCTGTATTTTGTAGCACAAATACCAAGTTTCAATGTTTTATACTCAATAATGAAAGTACACCCTCCTTTTGGGTTCACTTTAAAACTTTCTTTATCGCCGCAGGCCTTGTGTGGTGTGGTGTCACCATATCGATCCACCAATTGATTTCGTAGTTCAGTTGTAAGTTGGAACAGCATTTCAATGTGCCAGGATTTTCTTTGGAAACGATTGCTTTGTAGATGCCTACTTAAACAAAAAGAGAATTTTACGTTATTCAGTTTTATTCTCGAATTTGAGAAACTTTAATCGCAGGAATTCCACTGATTGAGTAACAGATGGTGTTTCTCAGGAGGAATTGGTATTGATGGTGTCCATTATTTGAATGAAACTTTCAATAAATTTTGTTGGGAACAGTTTATATTGGTTTAGAGTGTAGTAATTTAACACGTGTATTTTCAGACTCATGTAGATGTTCAGTGTCCATTTTCACCTAAATATATTTCCATGTCGGACAAAGTTTAGCGGTTTTATAATTGTTTTTTTAATTTTTTTAATTTTTTATTTCGGCCGGTATCTCACGAATAAATACTTCAATGTTGTCTTCCAATGCGTCAATTGAAGCGGGCTTGTCTGTATAGACATGAGCTTGAACATAGCCCCACAAAAAATAGTTTAGAGGCGTTAAATCGCACGATCTAGGCGGCCAATTGACCTGTCCCGAACGTGAAATAAAATGTTCACCGAACTCGCCTCTCAATAAGCCCATTGTTGCGCGTGCTGTGTGGCATGTGGCACCGTCTTGTTGAAACCACATGTCATGCAAGTCAAGCTCTTGCATTTTGGGCAAGAAAAAGTTGGATATCATCTCACGGTAGTGCTCACCATTCACAGTTACGTTACGATTCGCATCATCTTTGAAGAAGTACGGTCCAATGATGCCACCAGCCCATAAACCGCACCAAACTGTGACTTTTTCTGGATGCATTGGTAGCTCTTGCAATGCTTCTGGCTGATATTCACTCCAAAATCGACAATTCTGCTTATTTACGTACCCATTAAGCCAAAAATGAGCTTCGTCGCTGAACACAATTTTTGCGCGATGAACTTTCTTAACAGAGCACGCATTTTGATAGTCAAATTCAATAATTTGCAAGCGTTGTTCGTTTGTAAGACGATTAATGGTTAAATTATAGACCAAACTGAAGATGTTTGACAGTGAAACAAAACACGAAACGTGCGTCAGCTATTTAAACCAGTGTTGCCAAAAAGATAATAGCTAAAAAATCACCCTTTATGTTCTATAACCTGAACACCGAACAAAATTTAAATCTCTTCAACTTGAACAAACTTGAACTTCGCGGAACTGCAAATTTGCGGCAAATACCATTTTTTTTATCTTAAAGGCAAATTTTGCCGTTTTTATTTTAAATAAAAAATAACATTAAACAAAATATATTTAAAAAAGAGTATTTTTTGTCTTTTGGTTAAGTGATCTGATGACCCATTAACTTAAATACCCGTAGCTTGGTACGTGTTAACGAGAGATATTTTTTGTGCAGACACTCATCCACAAAACCGAAGACATTGTTTTCTAATCCAATTTTACTTAGGGCTTTTAAATCAACTATTTTATTATTCAATTAACATTTTTTAAAGTCTTTACGTTTTTTTAAATGTATTTATATGCATATTACATATTTTTTAGTTTCTTTTTAGTATACATGATCTTCACTGATCGAATTAATTAATATAAGTTTGGGTTTCAATAAACAGCTTGATTTTGAACCACTCTCGTATCGTAGCACTATTCTTGATCTTCATTTTTTTATCAATTTAAAAATATCAAAACGATCATTGAATAAATTTTGTTGAATTTGTAAACTTTTCTACTGGGACTGCTGAAAGGTTTTTTTTTCTGACATCGTTAACTTAGTGTTGTCAAACAAAACATAACCTTTTTTTAATATTTTAGAAAACGATCTTTTCTTGCTTTGAATATTCCCAAACACTATCTCAATTCTAGATTTTTTGGATTATAATATGAATTATATATAATATGCGCATTTTTTTTACTTATTTGATTTTTTTTTTGTTCAAAGATCGTTTTTTGCTGTTGATCGCATTTTACAATTTTGATTTACTTCTGATAAACCACAAAATTATATTTCAGCATTCGCCTTCTTAGCTACCGATTTTCGTTTTAATATTTTGGCGTGGTCAACTAATACAAAAATAAGATCGCCTTTATATATTTTTTATAGCAATATTAATTATTTCAGTAGGTTAGTAGCTTTTATTTTTTTATCATCATCATTAGTGGCGGAACAGCCCACGAAGTGCCAGAGCGCCTCCACTCTTTTGTGCACGATATAATTTTTGTGAAGGCGATCGTTGGTAATACTGATGACGATCTTCCGTATTCAGTGTACATTTAAATTATCGTGATCTTCAGGAAATTTGAAAACGGAATAGATTTCAATGTTTATATCCCATTCTGGTTTCTATAATTTCAGATCTGAACAGCACATTAATTTCCTCAGGTTTCTTACGTCTTTCAAGTAATTCGCTATCATCTTCGTTAAGGTGTTGTACGATTTATCTCAATTGATAATGTTCCATTTCTACATGCGTTGCTACAGTACTTAACTAAATTCATCAAATTTTACAGTTAAACTTTAAAAAATTTCTTCGACCTTTAGTAATATCATGATCAGCGATCTTTTTGGCTAACTTTGAATTAATTGTACTTAATATTTTACATGGGAGATAAACATATGTTTTCAGTAACAATTTTTAGCCACGACTTCATATGCTCTAAAATATAGTCGTCCCATATATTTTCGTGGTGATCTTTCCAAATCATTGCTGAAAATTATTATTTTTTATTTAATTAGGTGTAAAATATATTAATGTGATCTGCCGATTTAAGCATTATTAGTTTTCATAAATCTTAAAGTAGTTCGATAAGCACCGCCTAAAATTTGTAGGTTTTTATTTTAATGGCGCCGATCTATTACGCCAAGACGCGAATTGAAAAATTTTGTATATTTTTATATTTCTCTGCAGACTTATTACTGTTTAGCTTACTGTTTAGCGTATGTAAATAAAACAATTAAATGATTGCAGGTTCCCTTTGCTATGTAAAAATTGTGACGATTTACGATCGATCTACATTACTTTTTCAATAATTCAATGCAATAATTGTGGTGTTAGGACTTTTTCAATGAAAGTGATTATCCACCGAAATCTTCTAATTATACATAAATATAGCTGCTAGTAAAAATTATATATGAACAATCAACTACTCCACTGATCTCCAAAAAAATAGACACATTTATTTTGATTGGAACAATGTTCCATTCTGAAGACAGATTCAACTTGTTTCAAAAGTACTTAAAATCACTTCACAAATATTTTATTTTTACGACAAGATCACTACATATTATACTTTTTTTTTATTTCAAGCTTTAAAACTTCATCAAAACATATAACATACTCAAAATTTATAATATCACACTCACACAATTTAGAATATCACTGATCTAGTTTTTAAAAAAAAGAAATTCAACGATTCAACGATCCATGCTGTGCACACTTTTTATATACAAATTTAGAACAAAAAATCCTTCCAAAAACATTTCTGCTCGAAGATTTGAAATAAATCATAATTTTGATCAACGATCACAAATTTACCTGCTGCTTAATAATTTAGAGTCTAGAAAAAACTATGCCCGGTTTTTAATTTTACTTTAAAATCTTAGACCAAACATTTCCGAGCTCAGTTTTCTTTTAACGATCGATTTGAATGTTTCTACTAATGGACCTGTACAATGTGCAATTTGAGAAGCCTTAATACTCACCAAGAGAATAAAGAAGAAAAGAGCTTGCATCTAGGCTTGCACCACTTACGTTGAATGGAAAAGTGTTATCTCGGCTAGCTAAATAAAATAAAATGTTAGACCAAGTTTTGACCCAGATACCAAAGCAGGAAATGTTTCCTGTACTCTCCCAAGAGCCGCTTCTCTCTCGAAGCCTCTGACTCGCTTTCTAGGCCACGAAACTCCTGCGAAAAAATTCTAAAACTCGATCGATACCGTGGGTGGATTCCCCTTGGGCACCCTACTCGCTGAACAGAGACAACGATAGACCCATCAAATTAGCATGAACTAGATATCTCGTGTAAAATGAAAATGTACATTTCATTATTTAGCAGAAAACAATGCCAAAAGAATGGCGCACGGAAACCGAGCAGCGACTCCTCCACAGGGAATAATAATTACGACCAAATGACCATGACACATGTCACACAGCTCGCGCGTTGTGGAATACTGCTGCGTTCCTATGTATCTGCGTAGCTCCGGGCCCAGAGCGAACCTAAATATTCAGGCTTAAGCGTCGGTTTGAATGGTCCTTGCCTGGAATTTCCTCAAATGACTCAAATGACATTCCCTCCTGTTTCCGAGTGACAAAAAATTCGTAACGTGATAAACAACAATCCCTCCCTCCTTCAAGCTTGATGCTGCTCTATGGATTTCTTTTCTTTTGGCTGTCGATTCTTATACTTTCAGTTGTAGATATAATTTCTTACTTTGAATGAGAGATATAAGTAGGATTAAAAACCCTCTCTCTGATAGACGAACAACGTAACAAGGAAGTAAAACTCCGGTGGTTAAAAATCCCAACTGAGTAAAGTCGCTGCTTTGTTGACATCTCGAATCAGTGATGCTAATGCAGACGCAGACATTGGATGGGCACCAGCACAAGCACCACGGCAAAGCACCACGGAGGGAGTTTCTGCGCAGAATCTAATTTTTATTGTGTTCATTGGAAAAGTTCATATTCACCCTGGCGAGAACGTGTAGCGTGCCTTGTGGAGATTTATCTCGATTATTTCGTACCGTTAGCGAGAATGTTCCCTAAACTTGTGTGGATGTATGTGTGGGTGTGTTGTTCACTGAACTCTTCTTATTTCAATTACGGCCATTGAGGGACGCAACAAACGAACGAACGAAGGAACGAACGCATGAGCGTTATTTCGGAGCCTTAAATTGGTAAATCAAATCAAATCGCCGGAAAGAATAAGAAAACTAAATTCAACCAACGTGAAGATTAAATTATTGTTTCAATGTTATTATTTGGTAATACATAGAAAAACATAAATAAATAAACAGAATAGATTGGGTCTATTCCAGGGTGACCTTAACGGTCATGGGAGAGTGTAATCTCCGAGGAAATGATGCACCACATTTAGGACGCACCGTGTGGTGATTTTATCATTTCATACTCAAGGAGTGGGGTGAAAATGGGCGTGGCGCTTTTAAAAGGAGCGGAAATAGGTTCATCTCACGTGTCATCTTTTGTGCGATTTTTGTGTGGGAGCCTTCTGTGGGCACGTCACAAATTTCGGACGTCAGTGTGACAAGTAGAAAATTTGAAAGCATTGTTGGAAATTTTCAAAGCAGAACAGGAAGCAATGGCTAAGAAATATGGGCGGTGAAAAACGATTTATTTTTCTTCAATTCTTTGGAAAAAAGTTATATTATCCAACTCTCTTCTTCCATATTCAGAGTACTTATTTACAATGATAGGAAGCGTTTGAAGATTGAAAACCTAAAATTTGTTTAGCAAAGCTTTAACCAGGAAAGAGATCTTATGCAATAAGGCTCTGTAGTATCAGCGCCTTTCCAATTCAGATTCTGTTGATCTGGCCATCAAAAAACAGACTTCCCAACTTAAATTTAAAATTAATAAAATATCTATATGCAGACAACTTGAAATTGAAACATTTTTCAATTTAAAAACAAAAAATTCAAGAAACTTCAAGAAAACTTTTTTAATTCTCAGAAAAAAATGATCAGATATCACATTGTAACCATGATCAACGTAGTTTTCCTACTTTTTCGAACAATTTCTTTAAACATTGTTTGGATTATCTTTTTAGATAGGTCTACATTCTTTTTCAAAATTCCAGCACCCTCGATGATCGATAATCTAATGATCTTAAATATTCAAATATTATTATTAAATTTCCATTCTCAATTAGCGACACTAGTTTAAATACATAGCAACCGAATTGCTGATCGCTGAACTCGAGATCAATTAAAAATGTTGAGTCGTACTTTTTTTTTTATTGAAAAAAAAACGCTAGTGATGCTACATGGTGATAGCGTTTATGATAAGATATTCTTCTCATATTTTAAACACAGAATTTTGTTTAAAGGATTTTTGATTAAAGATCTTAAAAATTAGAAAAAAAAAGCGCACAAACAAAATCCATACCCAGTAAAAAATAGAAAGTAGAGCAAATCATTTTAAGTACATTAAAACAAATTGGAAAAGATCAAAATTGTAATGTATGCTTAGTTCCAAGTGAATGTGTGCAATCTATGAAAGAATGTGTCATAAACTTCAAGTTTTGCCGATATCTAGTTCTACGGACCAGTCAAATGATCTACAAAATTTAAATTTCTTTAACTCCTCTTGTGAAATGTGATCCTCACAAACGAATGTCAGTTACAATTAATTAATAATTATATTGTTAAAAATTATAGCTTGGGATTAATTGCAAAAAATAAAAGCAAATAACACAGAATAATTCTTTATTCGGAAAATTTTCGAAAAATTTTAAATGTTCTGAGGTTTTTGTTATTTTGTGGACGTGAATAAATCGTGCATTATGGTGCTTTAAAAATATTTACTAGAAGATATTATACTTAAAAAGCCACAAAAAAAAATTCTCTGTAAAAATCTTGCAATGATCGCTTATTGCTGATCCTTTTTTGTGTGTAAGTAAAAAAATAATTAATTGCAGGACCCCTTTGTTTATTCCTGGTCTTAAAAAAACAATATGTCGCAGATAAGAAAAAAAAATTAAAGTGATCGATTTACAATCAGAATCTGATTTTATTTTTTTAGAACTTAAAAATTGTTAATAAAAGAATTTTGAAAGTAAGTGAAATTAGCTATATCCACTATTAAAATCGTCCGAGTCCACATAATGCACACAAGCAAATAACAAAACAGCGATCATTGTTCGCGATCTCTAAGAAATTTTCATTTGGGGAAAAGGCTAATTCCGATCATAACAACACCTTAAATTCAAATTCCGATAACAATGTCCAATGACATGTAAGAAAATAAATAAGAATTTGATCAAGCTGGGTAAAGATAAAGCATCAAGTATGTCGATCGTTTCCTTGGCGTACAGCTTTTGTACCAAAATAAATTTGAATTTAAATTTATATTTTTTTATGGAACAATGAAAAGCTTATCCCACACAAAAAAAGTTAATAAGTAGGAAACTTCACAATAGATTTTAATGCCAGGTAAGATGCATCTAGAAAATTTGCAAAAATGTCATAATATGCTCAGTTTTAAGCGCATATGTAAAATATGTTAAAGAGCATTTTTTTTATATTAAAACCTTAGGCGATCGTGAGTGGTATCGATCACTTACTCCTAAACGATAACTCTGTTCCTTTAAAGAAAATTTTCAGGTTCTTGAGTAAGACCACATGGACGGATCGGGCCACAAATGGATAGGACTTGCAAGGTGGGGAAGGAACCGAAATGGGCAACACAACGTCCACAAGGACCTAAGTGGTGGCAGGGTGAAAACCCGCCTACCCACTAGCTTAACCTAACTTAACCTACACCTAAGCGATTATCAGAGGTCCGGAATTTGAATTTTTAACTTTAAATCTAAAAGATCCTCTTTGTGACGCAATGGCTAACTTTTGAAATATTGCGATCGATTTTATTATTTAAAAAAAAATACTAGAAGAAATAGTGCATTACATTGTGTCTAATACAATTGGTGTAAAAATAACTTTGAACACTATACAAAACAGCTCTAATAATTCTCTGCAAAAGAGACTGCATACTTTTTATACCATGTCCGCACTTTATATTCCTCAGCCAATTTTTTTTTTTAGAAAAAAAAAAAAAAGCTTTTTCAACTATCACTTATTACTGATCACTGCCGTGTTTCTAGGTGTAAGTACGTACAAAATAGTAATTAACTGGCTTTCAGATAAATCAGATACCGAAATACAAAAATGATCGTGTCACAGTTGATCGGTTTTATTTTTATATATCCACTTGTAAAAATTAAATACTAACGATCAATTACTCTACTGATCTCCCAAAGTTAGACACATAATTTTTAATTTGTAAACAATGTTCCATTCTGACGAAAGACTTCACTTCCTTCTAAATATTTCTAAGCGGGAAAAGAAAATCTTGGCAACTGATCGTACGTCTACAAACTATCATCTGTGAAAAATCATGGTGATGAATTCACTCAATCATAAAATTTTTACTGGTAAGAAAACACCTAGCCACACCCCCACACCACACCACCTAAACTACCACGCCCAAAAGAATAAAGGATTATAACAAATTTGATCAAAGACTCAATAAAATTCTCATCTACAATTCTTATAGAAATTAATTAAGATTAGTACGACAATTATCCGACTTCTTAATTGTAGATTTGTCACTCTCGATATTTGCAAAATTAATATCAAAAGCCGAAAACTTATGACTGATTATTTTTATTAGAAATAAACATTATTTAAGAATTCTTCATATTGATCAGCATCTTAATAGTTATTTTATTGACCTTTTTGATACCGATCATATTAATCAAATAATTTGCTTGCAAAAAAATCAAAGTTCTTTAATATTTATTTCTGAGCACCAATATTTACCTTTTTTCTAGACGGAAAGGAAGAAGAAACGATCAGAGATCTATGAAATTATTGAATTAAGAAAGTCCTATTCCAAATGATTCTAATTTCAAATGATCCTTTTTCTTATCACAATCGGATATGTAACCAATCATGAACACACGAACAGTTAAACAAGTGTACAATTTTTCTAATACACAAAATCTTAAACATACAAATAAAAATTTATCGATCATGTTTATGTGATCAACGAAAATTGTAAGTCAAACATTTTATCTTAAATGGTGAAAATTGTAGTAAAATATTGCGATCAGACTCAGTAAAAATTTCAACTAAATAATGCACCACATTCATAAAATGCACCAGCACATGAAAGACACTGGACCAGACAAACATCTGGATAAAATGTAAGGAATTTTACTTTAAAGACGATATAAATAAATAAGTAAAATGTTTGCATAGAGATTTTTCTGTTCACTAATATAAAAAGCATTCAGATTTAAAATAGAAAATTGAAATACGAATAAAAAAATTAAAATAGTGCCACGCCCAAAACTCAATGTTCTTGAAAAAAAAGATTCTATGGTCAGCAAAAAAAATTTATTTATCTCAAATGTAGTCTATGCTTATTTAACAGAGTAAGTACATTAACAAAAAAAAAGAAAAAAACCTCACGCTTAAAAAATAAATTTTCAAATCGATCTTGAAGAGAATTTGCTTCAAATTAAGAAAAAAGCACGTATACGCCTACGATCTATACCTCCTATTGATCACGAGAAATGTGCCTTCACAACATTTGGAAACTAACAATCAGCGAATACGAGCAGGGTTATACAAAAAAGAAGCACAAACGAAACTAAATTGGTTTATCATACAGCCAATTAAAACCCGATCGCACTAGTTAGAAAAAAAATGTAAGGATGTATGTTTGCGTGGTAATCCATGACAAATAGAAAAGATACAAAGAAAACATTTTTTTATTTTAAGATTCCAATAAATCGTACATTCATGCATACTCAAGATTAAATGCAAACAAAATTTTTAAGATAGCCTGAAAACAATATTTTTTACTGTGGAACGACTTAACAGTCTACAAACTCTTTCCAAATTTTGCGGTATTGATGGCTATCGATAATTTTTTTGATACACAAAAATTAAACAACATAATATTAAAAAAAATTAAAACAATTAAAACGTGATCAACTAAAATTTTTAACAATAATAATTTTAGCAGTTTAAGGTTTGGTTATGGTGTAGATCATTAAAAAACTACATGTGTAGATGTAACTTCTCAACTACAGCTAGTCTTTTTCCAGCTTCTCAAAAAAATTTAAACGAAGCAAAAATTTAAATTGATCTATCCGAAAAAAACGAGTGATCACAATCATTTATGATCTTTATTGATCATAGGAAAAAAGATCGTAGCTGTAAAATACGGAAAATCCGCGAAACAATCAGAGCAGCAAATTCAACAGTAAATTACTAGATTTAACAATCTAAAACAGTCTTAATATAACGATCTTTCACAATGTACAACAATTTGGTAATATTACAAATAGTAATTTTTTTATTAAAATTTTTATATTAGAATTTATTTATTTAATAAGTTTCTCAGCTAGGTTACAAAAAATAATAAAACAACGACAAAACAAAGATCAATGATAGTGATTTGTAAAAAAAATTTAATTAATTTCGATCGTGATAATATCTAAAATTCACATTTTAATAAATTAGAATTTCATCAAGCTTCGCGATCAAACACCTCGATCGTTTTTCTGATGAAAATTTGAGTACTTTTCAATGGGAAAAGCACAAACAAAATTGTCATCTAAATCTTCAGTGAAAAATTTCACAAGAGATTTTACAACATGTCAAATAAGGTGCATCTACAAATTTAAAGAAAAGTAAAATGTTAATGCATGCTCAGTTCCAAGCGCATTTGCAAAGTCTGTCAAAGAGTGGTTTGTGAATTAAAAGCTTCTGCGATCGCAAGTTTTATCAATCACTTAAACCTTAGCAATTTTAAAAAAAGCTAAAATTTAAATTTTTTGACTGTAATTCTAAAGAACCATTTGATGGAGACAATTTTTTTTTTAAAGTTTCTCGACGAAATTGTGCCTTGTATTGTGCAAATGTGCCAAAAAAATACGTGTAGGAAGTACTTACACAAAATAATTCTCTATGAAAGATACTTTTCTTAGCACCGCATTTTTATGTGCCACGCCCAATTTTTCTTTAAAACCAAAAAACAATTTTTGACAATATCTAATCGTTGCCATATTTGTAAATGTAATTTTAAAATCTTTTATTCAGTTTTGAAATGGTGCATAAAGGATCATCCGATAAGTAAAATAATAAATTATTAAAATAATCGTACTACGGTCGGTCTGATTTTATTTTTTTAAAAACTTATTTGAAATAGGTGAAGATGGCAGGTGCCCTTCGATTTAATCCAGTGGCTTCCTCAAAAGGATCGTCAAGTTAGACACATATTTGTTAATATAATTTAAATATGAATGATCACTCGCTAAGATCCATGATCCATGATTTTTGATTAGTGCATTTTCACCATAAAACAATGTTTCATTCCAACGAGTCAGATTTTTTAACTTTACAAATATCGGAAAATTTTAGTTGAAAACCGCATAGCTTTTTAAGAAAACTCTGCGCATGCAAAACCTCCCCAATGATTATTGATCAAGATCTCAAATAACTAACCAACTGGTAAAAAGATCAAATTCTGATGGTAAGTTAAACACCACAATTCAAATTTCAATTTGTCATATTTTTATAAAATATGATCAAAAAAAAACTTTTGAGATCAAAGATCAAAAGCAAGATCACTCTGCAAAATTGTTAAGACAAAATTTTTGTAGCAAAAAATTGAATTTTGGTTTCATGAAGTATTTTAAAAACAAGATTTAATATGTCTTATAAACGATCACAGTACAATACACATGTAATTTGGTAATATTATAAAAAGTATTTTTTTATTACAGTTGGACTCATTTGATAGCAGTATGAGGCTTTTCATAAGTTAGCCATCTGGGTTACAAAAAAGTAATAACAAATCAAAGACACTGATCGCAATTTATAAAAAAAAATCAGCTGGCGAAAGAACTTAATTTAGATCGTGATAGCATCTAAAATTCACATTTCGATTTACCGAACACGGGATGAATTTGAGTTTCATCAAGCTCCGCGATCAAAGTTGTAGATCAAATACGCCGATCATTTTCTGACATGCAAGTTTTGTAGCAAAAAAAAAATTGAATATTTTTTAATATAAAAAGCACAAACAAAATTAGTCAATTAAATCTTCAGTAGAAAATTTCATAGGATAATTCAAAACATGTCAGATAAGCTGCACCTACAAATTTAAAGAAAAAGTAAATTTTTAATGCATACTCAGTTCTAAGCGCATCTGCAAAAGCTGTTAAAAGGCAGTTCATAAATTAATAGCGTAGACGATCGCGAATTTTATCGATCACTTAAACCTTAACTATTTTCGAAAAGTCAGATTTTTATCAACTCGAAAAGTGGTTGTTAACCACTTTATATGAAAGATTTCGTTTTTTTTTGTTTTTTTAAAAAAAAGCCTACTCGAAGAAATTGTGGAAATGTGACTAAAACGTGAGAGTAGAGTAAAGTAAAACAATTCTCTATGGGCGATAATTGTTAGCACCGCATTTTTATGTCCCACTCACAATTTTTCTTTAAAACCAAAAAATAATTTTTAACGATCTATTATTGCTGATCGCTGCCATATCTTTGAATGTAAATATTTAAATATAATAACTAACTTTAAAATCTTTTATTCGGTTTTGAAATAGGGGCGTAAAGGCTCACACAACACATAACAAAATATTAAAATGATCGTGCTACAGTCGATCTGATTTTATTATTTGAAATTTTTTTTTAAATATGTGGAGATGCCAGGACCCTTCGACTTAACCCAGTGGCTTTTTCATTAAAAGAGTCGTCAGGATGAACATATAATAATAATAAATTAATATAAATTGAATATCTCTAGTGATCTCGCTAGAATTGGATTTCAAGCTGAAAATTCAGATTTCTTAACCCTACAAATTTACTAACTTTACTGAGATCAACGAATTATAGTTCAAAACAGCATAACTTTTTACAAAAATTCTGCGTTTACGAAAACCTTCTAAATGATTAGTGATCAAGATTTAAAATAAATATTCAACTGGCAAAAAGATGAAATTTTTAAGGTTTTTAAAGAACCAAAATTCAAACTTCGATTTGTCAACTTTTGCGAAATTTGATTCCAAAAAGCTTTCGATCGCTCCACAAAATTGTTCAGACAAAATGCTAGTAGCAAAAAATCACATTTTTATTTCACATACCATGTATTATTTATATTTAAAAACAGAATTGAATATGTCTCATACACGATCACAGTACCTTCAACGATCTATGAAAAAATGTTTGTGCTTAAAATATTTAATAAACAAAAACAAAAAAATGTTCAGAACGCTTACTTATTTCTGAGCATTGTGAGAAAAGTTTGATAGTGGTGCTTTTACCATATTGCCTCTCACTTAATTTTTTGCATTATTTTCAAAGGCTTACCTGTATGTTATTAGGAAAAAAACCCGACTGATCGATCCTATGCTATAGAACGATTATTGAAAATAAAAAACAAACGAAAAAAAAACACTATACTGACCACGCCCTTTTGTATAGCCCAGAAAATCTAACGTATGGTGCCATTCGAAAATTACATACTTTTTTCTTTACTGAAAAAAAGGAATAGCATGGAAATTTTGGTCTAGCATATAGAAATTCTTATTGTCAGTTTAAAATGTAGGTCCTAAATATGTCTAAGACCAATCAAACGTGCACAGGGTTTATTTTGCTATGGCCCCCAGTTACGCCAAAACGCGGTATTTGTTCAAAATAACAACAAATATTTTTTCATTTTAATAATTAATTTAATTGTTTGTACAACTTGAGTCAACTTTTCAACTTTTTTGAGCTCTCATTGATAAAATTTTAATCTTAATATCGCCGAAAATGTGTTTTGACACTTTTTAATTTATTAAGTTCAGATGTTTATACAAAACACTATGAGCAGAGTATTTTGCCACACCCACAAATAGATTTACTAGATTTATGAACTCGATTACAATCAATGCGATCTATGCATAAAAAAAATTAAAATAATAATAAGTATTACCTGCCTGAACCAGAGAGACTAAAAGGGGAAAAAATTATACAATCAATATTAATCAATAAATTATACAATTAATATCATGTATCAAATTATATATCAAAAAAATATGTGTTAAATTTGTGTGAGATAGTGCACAAACTAGGTCAAAGCTAGGCTCTGGTCATCAACGGACTGTAACACTTCTAAATTTTTATTACTATGCAGAGCTAATGAAATTATAAGAATTGACAATTTCGACCATCAAAAAGCTAATTGGGAACTTTTTGTTCAACGGAAAATAAGAACACGTCGAACGAGTAGACAATTTAATTGTGGACCTTTTTAATGAATTCAATAATCGCCTTCAAGCGGTTTCGTCTACTTACAAAAAGCCATTCAGTGTTCTTATATGTACAAGAGATTTGGAAAACTTAGCAACTGATCTTTGCCATGAATATTCAGTAGATCTGAGATCGAGGAATAAAAAAATAAGAATTGAAGGAAATATAATAAACGAAAAAAATTATAATGTTCTAGTGTTCTAACTTCTGTGCTCATGAAATCTAAAAAAATATGTAACCCTTTACTGCGCAAGCAGCCATACATTGCTTCTAACCTTTAAAATCGCAATCACCATTGAAAAAAATAACATTTACTTTGTAAAGTTGAAAAATTCGCAACAGCAACCATACTTATATGTCAATTTATTTATTTCTTTTATTTCTTTAATTTGAAAAAATGAAAAACAGAAATGCAGATTTTTTATTTATTTTTTTTTTTTTTCACTGGTTGAGGATTAGGTTAATATTGTTTTACAAAACCACAACGTACTGACAAATTTGAAAATTCAAAATTCATTGAAAAAATTATAGCGCAGTAATCTTCTAATTCACTTAAGTTAACTTACGTAGCTTTGTTCTCGAAAAACTCGCAGTATAGCTTCCTGATCAATTTTCATTTGATAAACCAGATTTTTGGAGTTTTGAGGTTTTAAAAATTAAAATAATGATCATAAATTTTAGGATTTTGAGATTTCACAAACTAAAATAATGCTGATCATAAATTTTTAAAATTTTAGAAGCATTGCTTATCATACAATTTTAGCTTTAAATAACAATCAGATCCGGAAAAATGTTTAAAGGTGTCATTGTTTTTCGTACAAAAATAATTAACTTGTACTTATACTTATTTTACACTGGGATTAATTTATTTTCGATCGACAAAAGGTAAATGTCATGATCAAAACTTCCCGAGTAAGATATTCAGTAATCACACAGATTTATTTAAAAGTATTGATCTTAAAAAAATAAAGATATTTAAGAAAAGAAAAACTTGAGTAAATTGAGGCCTGTGATCAAATGTCGATCTAAAGACGTAGTTTGCAGTGAAACTTTCAGCAAAAATTAATGGAGATGGTTTGCTTAGAAGAAAAGTCTGTGCTGGTGCCTTTGTTGAAAGATGAGGTTTATAGTAATCAATTAAAATGGTCAAATATTAAAAATCACTCAAGAAAAAAAAATAACAAATCCAAACTGATCATGTCGATGATCGATTACGTTCTGAGACTGAAGTTCAAGGATTTGAATTAAAAAATCGAGTCCTCAAGAAATATAGAGTAGAATAGTCGAAAACAAATTTCTCATCTCAAATTTCGAATAAAGTTTAAACTTCGATGGTTACAAAACGACGGCAAGTGATCCCTTCAACTTGGTGAACATCAGAAAATAAAATATGAATATTTCTCAACAAATTCAGAGAAATTTATGTTTTGCGAAAATTTAATGCTAGCAAGCATTGAAGAAAATACTTAGTGATTCTAAAATTATCAAAATTAAAATACTTGTATTGAAGACTGATCACATAATCTTAAAAGTTGCCAACTGCTATAAAAATTTTACCTCTACCATTTGGTTGTGAAAAAAATATCAAACAATTAAATTTAGTTTACATCTAGTAAAAAATAAATTTAATATGTATCTGAAAAAAACTTTTCTGTTCAACGAAAAAAAAATATTCAAAGAAAATCTAGAAAATATCAGCTTTTCAACTTCTACGATCTCCCAAGATCGCCTCAAGACGTAACTCCCCTCGTTAGAAAATTCCAAAAACCAAAAGACGGAAAAAAAATAGTTTTCAAATTTCATCACCACACATCCGGAAGACTTCAAAGACTCGCTGGTATTTAACAACACAAAGGATTCAACGCATCAAAATTCTCCAACATAATACTCGCAATATTCCAAACATAAAACATTCTTTTGAAGTCTCTCGAATTATTATAAAATTTCGGGTAAATATTTATTCAAAAATTCCTTACCTGGCATGTGGGGGGTCTACACAGCTTACGGAGTAATAAAGTTACCGGCTACTCTGTGTTGATTGTCTGTTAATCTGCATATTTAAAGAAAATTCAACGTAGTTTTTTTTCTGTTCGTCTTTTTTTTTCGTGTGGTCACCAGCAAGAAGTGGAAGTTCTTTCACATTTTTCTTGCACACTCAAGACCCTTTAACTGTTGCAAATGCAACAATTAAATTCCAAAAATTTAAACTGACTTCCGGGCGGTCACAAGGAACAAGAAAAAGAACAAACAAACAAACAACAACACCAACCGAAAAAAAGAAACAGACACAACTCAACAACCCAGCAATTATCACAATTTAACAACAGTCACGAGCATATTTATTTTCCATTTCAAAACCGATTTCGCCTTTAAAGTCTCTATAAGCTTTTTAGTTTTTTTTTTTTTAATTTGTTATTTCCTATAACTCATTCAGTGAGTTAGTAATCCCAATCGTCAAATACACACAAGGGTAGAGTAGTCCTTCTGTGTTTTTTTTTTATTTTTATGTTTTTTTTTGTATTTGAAAACACACCAAACCAAAAGGACAAGAAGAAGAAGAGAACGTGTTGTGTGTGGGGATAAACCGAACTGAACCACGTGAAATTCTGTTTATTACTAAAAATGCTTATTTAACATCAACAAGGGTATGAAATTAGATAGCTAATACTAGTAACGAGAGAAAAAGTATGAGCTTCAGGAAAGTAACTTGAAACACAGTGAACACAGTGAGTGTGATGTGGTGGAGTAAAATAAATAAGTTCCACAAGTACAAAAGAAACAATCCACCATGTGGGTTCCTTCGATTATAATATGCAATGTTTTGTGTATATGTGGAAGGATACACACTTGCCATGTGCCAATTATTCCACCAGAATAAAAGTTCCATTTTAGGTAATAATACCAATTCACCTTATTTCAAAATAATTCAATTTTTATTCCTTCCACTGATAGGCATGCGCCATGATTGAATTTGAAAGCAAATATCAAACCGGTCCAGAGTGGAGATTAACCGTATAGAGGAGTATAGTGTGGTGTCTCTGCCGTTACCCGTTCGGTTAGTTTGCCGTCGGTTCGATGGTTTCTTCCACTTTTTCGACTCAACTCGACTAGTGACAAAGGACTATGGATGCATGGTGTGTAGTGTAACTCCTTGCCGCCCCGAAAAGAACACACATATATCAATAGATGTTGCTTGTGTTTTTTTTTTCGGTCTCGGTTTCAGTTTTTTTCATACATAAACACAAAAAGCTTGTATGTACCACATTTTTGTTTCGACAACGACGACGACGACAAAACAAATGTTCAATTATTATTTTTTGTTTTTACCTTTGAGAGTTGTGAAATGTAGAAAATAGTCGCAATTAGGTTCCAAGACGAGCAGGAGTCGCACTGATACACACATTTCGTCTTGGAGTCTTCGGAGTCCAGCTGGAAATCACAACTTTATCACTTCGTTTTTTTATAAAAGAAAAACTTAACACAAAAAAACTAATTCTTTTTTTATACAATTCTTTTCTTGTCTTTCACAGCCTCACAACACAACACACAACACGCACAACACCCACCGACCGCCCGCCCGCTCTTCGGTTTTTGTTTGGTATCTATTGAAACCCACTTAGTGGGCTTTCACTACACATATGTGTGTACACACAACACATATGCATATGTGCGATGGTCCGTTAACACCACACAAAATACATTTATTCATTTCTTCATTTATTTATTTACAATATTTAACTTAATTTCAAAGTTTATCAACTCTGATTTCACATGCCCGTTGTTTGTTTGTTGCCTATTCTGTTCTGTGTTTCACATCTTCACATCGCACGTCTTATCATCATAATTTTGGGGCAAACTTCATTCTCTAATCCGCTCCACTCCACTCCACTCACTATGAAGGGTGGAATTTAACAAAAGAGTAGCATCTCACTAATTCCATCGAATAGATAGATACCCATAGATATATTTGCTGAGTCGTAGAATGATATCCTGTAATGCTATTATCTTGTATATACACACCACACACATTTTATTTCATTTCATTACATTACATTAAATACTTGGTACTTGGTACTCTTTCGTATGCACATCACCATCACCCACTAGTAAATTAAATAAAATAAAATAAAAATTAAAAAAGAACAAATCAGTTTTTTTGGTTTTGTACTATTTGCAGCTCTGTTCTCATGCTTATGCGGTTATTATGACTTTAATCCCGGCTAAGGACGTTAATCTTAACGTTAGTCTCGGATAATGCGATATCCCTTCTATTTGTGTTTTGACTCTTTTACTGTTTTCTTCCCTTTGCTTGATTATTTCTCAATAAAACTCAAATATAAACCGTTACCGTTAGAAAGTGCCATACTTTAGCACAACCGTACATGGGAAAATATTACGCGACGCACTTTGATGGAGAAATAAATTGAAAATTTTATTTTGTAAGAAATTTATTACTTATTCGAATGGGCGGCGAAAGGCGGAAGTTGGGAGTTGCTTAACTTTATTGCATACTTCGATGGTTTTCTGGTAATTTTTGGTTTCATTTTGTTGACCTAATTCTGTGGGTTTGGCCTCTGTTAAGGATTTTCTTTTTTTTTAGAAATGAGATTTTTTTTGTTTTGAACCTTTGGCCCTATCAAAACTAATGAATAGCTAACATGTTTGATTATTATATGCGAAATTATCATTGTGGGTTATTTTCTTAATCACGAAGACTGAAGGTTGAAAGCTTTTACGCTCTGGAAGAAGTAAAGCCTAAATTCACTGCAATTTAAAATCTGCAGAGATAACAGCATAATTTTGTAACTCGCATAGATTACATTGGGGAGATCATTAAAAAACCAAATTTATAGCCGAAGTTCTTTGTTGCTCTGATTATATACGTTTTTAATTTTTAGTTAGTTTTTAATTTCAGTTAATTTAATAATTAATAATAATTTAGTTAATTTCAGTTTTTGTGACAAAAAAAAGTCAAATATACTGCGGGTGTCAAAACTATAAGATGGTTATTATTTAGACTTATATTATACTTTTTTGCAATTTTCAATTCTTTAATGTACTTCAAGTCAAATAATGGATCGTACTACTGCGAATAAAAGCTGATCTTGATAGTCTATCATCAAATTCACTTTACTAACAGGGAACTGATCGTGAATAGCCTCGCACTGCATCGCGTGTTCTTAAACTAGTAATTGCATTCCAAATGTCTCAAAATCTTCACACTAATTGAAAAAGAAAATTGTGTCTAGCTGCCATAGACAGTCAATTTAATCTTAGTAGTGTTTTGATCGAGATGTTAAATACAAAACTGATCTAAAAATTTTTTGTTGTACTGATCAAGCAAGTTGTGTTATTTTTTCAAAAATACATGGTCATTGACGCGAACTCCGTTAATTTAGATTATTAGTCCATCAATGGATCTAGTAAACTGAGCCGTTACAGCACAAATCGATTAACTCCATTAGACAAGGAGTTGGAAAATGCGATGGGCCCATGAAACAAATTACTTATTATTCAATGGCCAAACAAGTTTTGTCGTTTAATGGTTTTTTTCTTTATTATCAATAGTTCAAAACTATGAGTGCTTTGACACTTACAGTTGGGAGTGGAGTTAGTCGAGATCAACTGACATCATATTTTATCAACTCGATCATGATCGTGTGTGTTCTTCATCATAAAATGTTGACAGAGATTATATATTGGAGTGTTTTGATGTAGTCCCACCTTTCTCTAGAGCACAAACAATCTTTCTTAATTCCACATGCAAATGAAACGAGGAAAAAGGAAGAAAGAAGGAGAATAAAAAAATAAAAATCATTTTTGCTTAAGTCGCTTCTAGATTGTTGCATTTTTTAAAAGCAAAATGCTATTCATCGCAAATATTGCATTTTTTAAATTTTTATTTTTTGTGGTCAAAAAGCTCATTTTTAAATACCGCTTGTACTCCATAGGTCTTAAGTCTTAGGTCCTAGTGACTGCCTACGCAAGCTCACGTTTAAAACAAAATGGACAGTCTCTGCTTTTTCGTTTATTATTCGGGATCATTTAAAGTTCGATCATCGTCTTGATCATTTTTTTTTTTATCAAGGTTGTAAAATGTTGTCTGTTTAAAGTATCCTTGCGGTGACTGATTCGTTTATGACTGCCTTATTTTTGTTTACATAATATTTTTGCTAAGATCACAGCTCAGCCAGATAAAGATCCGAAAGCATTGGTGTCAAAAGCACACATTAAAAGAGTTTCATATTCGTACATGTAAAACAAATAATTTGCTATTTTTATAGCTTAAAAACTTTATTCTCAATTTAACAAATCACAGGTGATCTCTTTAATGATCTTGCTGCATATCTGCGTATACTTCTAGGGTTATGTAATATGAGATCTACTGCCAGAAAGACGAATTAGATCCCAATTTTTGGAATAAAATGTTCAGGTCTCTGCGGCAAAACGAAATCGCACAGGGAAAGAACAACACATGTGCAACTTGAACAACTAGTCTACTCTAGATCACAGATGATGCTTTTGGTGATCTTGTTTCAAATGGATATATCACAAATAATCTTTCTGGTGATCTTGTTGCATATGTATATATAATTAGCTTCTGCCCACGAATTCGCCTACTGAGGACTAGTACAATTGCATACAAAATTTCATAAAAAAAATCT
Organism: Syritta pipiens; assembly: GCA_905187475.1. NCBI lineage: Eukaryota > Metazoa > Arthropoda > Insecta > Diptera > Syrphidae > Syritta > Syritta pipiens. Next base: position 73,121,066 of record LR994571.1, read on the forward strand.
ATTTTCGATTTTTTCAATTTCCCGACTTATTCGGAGGGTTTCCTAAAATTTTATTTTGTAAAAACCTTTCCGTGGCAATTACGAAGAACTACAAAAAAATTAAGTCAAATTGGTCCAGCCGTTCTCTACATTTGTACTCATTTAGATCATTTTTATGCATATACAGTACGCGACAAAAAGATAGGATATGTACCTTTTTTCGTATATTTTTACTTAAGGCTAACAAAAACTGTTTCACTTTCATTTAAGAAGAACTAGCAATGAAAAACAAATTAGAGCATAAAAATAAAATAAGATAATTCAATACGCTACAAAAAGATAGCACTTTTTTTTAAAAAAAACATTAAAAAGCTGAATGTAGAAAATTTCGGTATTTCAGATGATAAAAACTTATAATGCGTTAATCCTCCTTGTTTCTTAAGGAGAAATTATTACACTTAATCGATGAAAAGAGTATCTCAACTCATCCTTCTCCATAATCTTAGAAAATCATATCATGTGCTGTCTTTTTGTCGCGGAGTGTAGATTTCACAATCATATAATATTAAATCTAAAAAATCTGTCAAAAGAGCAAACAAATTTACTTTCATCTTTAACTGAACAGTAAGATCGCCTTTCAATGTTTTCAATCTTCTCCCATTACAAAAAGCCATTCAGGATTATATAAAAAAGACCTGAAAAGCTAAACAACTGATCTTTAGCTAAATACTCGGTAGACCTCCGTATTCGAGGAATTACAATAACAATTGGAAGTATTATGATCGACTATCGATAATGAGATTGTAATTCATGAACTATATGGCAGTGCTGACTTCTGAGTTCATGATCTGATCCAGATCCATCCAGATCCATAACAATCTAAAGTTACTCATCAATAATATTGCTCTACCAAACCATTGGATTCTGAAAAGCTATCAAAACTCAAAAAGAAATGGTGGTGAATTTTCATTGGAAAAATCATCGCGTAGTGATCTTGTAACTTACTTAAGTTAACTTACGTAACTTTGTTAAAAAAAAAAGGCTTTGAGGCTTTTTAAATTCTCTTAAAATGACTGCTTTTTATTTGCTATTTATACATTTTAGCATTTAAAGATCTTACAAACGGAAATATTGCTGATCAAAGATAGTTCATCATAAGATCAGATCTAGAGAATATTTTTGATAATGTAAGATTTTATACTGGGATACAATTAAAACAAATTACATGACATTCTTTTGAATAAAACTTTAAGGTCTCTCGGAAACAAACACGATCGTACAATAAAAGAGCAACACAGACATAGGTAGCTGACAAATCTATCGAATCTAATCTATTCTCACTCAATCTTAATTGGTATAAAAATATTGAATTTCCACAAATGATCTGAATTAAAAAATCCAGTAAACTCTCAATAATTCGAATTTTATGGAACCAGGTAAAACTTCGAGTTACAGAGGTTTTCGAATTAGGGAGGTTTCAGAAAAAAAATTGCTCACTTTCGTCTCGTACGCATTTCAACTAACGATTGTTGAAGAAAAAGAGGAAACTTGACTTTGGATGAACATAGCCATCCATAAACAAGCCATCATATCGAATTATAGAGGCTTTCATGCTGTTTTGCCAAAAAAATAAATTCGAATTAACGAAGCGACCTAATTATTAAACATTGTTTGTTTATTTGTTTCCTCCTTTGACAGAGGTTTTTTATATCGATTACATTACATTGAGTGGCGTGACAGACCGTCGAGAGCCAGAGCCTAGCTTTTTCGCGCCTCCACTGTGTTGTGCTCGTTATAATTTTGACACAAGTGGAGGGGACCTACTGTTTCATGCCGGTTCTTTCACGGCGAATTATGAAAGCTTTTCATGACAGAAATACTCCAGAAGGATTGTCAGTCGTTCGCTGAAGGTGGGGCCGTGACAAAATGTTTGTGGTGTTATTTCTCCGAGCTGGATTCGAACCCGGGTACTCTCGCTCAACAATCCGACGCACTAACCGATCGAGCCACATCGATTATGTTATAATAATTAAGTGGCGTTAGAGCCCATTTAGGGCCAGAGCCTAGCTGTTCGCATCTCCATTGCGTTGTGCGTTGTTAAATTTGACACGTGACAGGCAGAATACAGGACAGCCAATGGACAAATCATGATCAGTGGACTTAGTACCGATAGTGTGTATTTCTTCTGTCTTATAAGGCAACTAAAAAAATGTTATCATTTTGTCTTTAAAATGTCCTTGAAAATGTTTATAAAATATTTCTTCCCAACTAAAATTGATCATGATTAATTGCATAACTTTTTGACAATATTTTTTTCTTATATGAACTTATTTAATTTAAGGAATAAAATACAAAAAATCCCTTCTATTCTGATGATCCTTGAGATATTTATTGGTATCGATATGAATGCCTGTGTTTTTTTCCTGATTGAAAACCAGAGATCATACACAATTTATCCTTTAGCCTCTGCGACAGCCGCAGCTTAAAAAGCTTTTTTATTTTTGAGTGATCTTGTTTTGATCTACACTTTTGAAGCCTGTAAAAGATAAATTTTCATTTTTTTTTATTTTATTTCAATGACTTGTTAATTATTTAGGTCTAAATTTACTGGTTCTATTTTTTTTTTAAATAGCAATTTTGGTACTCAATGACTTCGATCTGAACCTCGATCTCTGGGGCGTTACTTTGAATAGCTTTCATTGTAATATTTTGATTGATTTAAATCGATTAACAATTGAAAGTAAAAAAAAAATAGGGCAGAATACAGGAGAGTTAATGGAAAAATCAGTGATCAGTGGATTGAGTACCTTCTTCTTCAGTTTTGTATGGTATGATTTTGTCTTTAGATTTCCTTAGCCTCCCCCTTAAGCTATTGTTGTTTTCCAAATTGCCTATATTAAGAGGTAGGCGTGAATTTAAAAACATCCCTAATCTGATAATCCTTGAAATATTGATCGCGAATGATATCAAGTGCTGTGTTTTACCCAGACTGGAAACCAGAAATCGTACTCATTGATATCTGGCCTTTTCGACAGTGTCGTGTAAAACAAATTGAAAAGAAAAAACAAAAAAAAAAATACAAAGTGCTCACCGTGTGACTCGATACTCGATATTCGATACTCGACTCGGTTTGGATAGTTAAAAGTTATAACCCTTTCGTAAGTCCTAGTTCTAGGATTCTTTCCTATTAGAAAGATAATAATATTCACCCACTTTAGAGACAGTCCTGAATGCGGGGCATTGTGGATCACAAAAAGATCATATGATCTTTTTTGTATCTTAAAATTGTCAATAATTAGTCAATAATTAGTTTTACCAAAAATAATTTGAAACTGAAAATAATTGCGCACAGTTCCCACCAATTTCAGCCGAATATTTTAAATATGTTTTCACCTTGCACCACGATCTACATGTTCTGCACCACATTGTCATTTTTTTTAAGGCATTTATTGCAAGTGAACTTAATAATCTACAGTTCAATGTTAACAAGAAAATTAAGGACAATCAGGCTGTCGTGCTGTAATTGGATGTTTGTTATTTCATATTCTTAAAGTTATTTGAGAATACAATTTTTTTATTTTTTTGATTATGGTCCCAAACCACATTTCTTTTGGATCAAAAAAGAAATGTGATTTGGGCACAGAAAAAAAATTAAAATTAATAAAGTCTGTTGATATATTATACCATACAAATAATTTCATCATTTTCTTTTATATTTAAATTTTTATGTCATTCTGACACATAGATATACAAATAAATCAATACTACTACGTCCAATACTACAACCTCGATGGTTTTACTACAAAAAATGTCTGAGTGAAAAACTTTTTCTATTTAAGATCACCTAAAAGATAATGAAAAAATAATAATTGCAAAGGAAGACTAAAAATATTATTTTATTGTCAGAAACTTTTTACTTAATATTTTCAAGTAAAAGGCTTTTAACTAAGCGGGTATATTAGAAAAACCCTACCTTTTGATATTTTGTAAAAACTATAAGATTAGAAAATAGAAAATAGTAGAAAAACATCGATCAAAAACTTGCACTGTTTTCAAGACGACGGTGCTGTGGTTGAACTGCAGCTTATCATATTTCAGACTAAACGAATATTTATCACTTAATAAAGATCAGTTGACCTTAGTCGTCCTCCGACGGCTGCTCATAGTCAACAGCTCCAGGTTAAAATGCAAGAAAAATAAATTGGAAAAATGATCGATAAAATTTATAATCAGTATGCACATAAGTTTTTAAAAAAAAAATTGTACTAAATGATCAGAACTGGAAAAAAAAAACTATTCAGCTTTGTTGCAGCTGATTAAACTAATCTTTTTCTAACTTTCAGTATAATTTGATTAAACTTTCCTTTCTTCCGATCATTCCTAACCGATCATTTTAATAAATTATTACATTTTAAAAAATTATTATTATTAACCTAATAATTATTAAAATGATTTAATAGTTATAATAATAATTATTTAAGTTACTTAAAAAAATATTTTAACCTTGTAATAATAATTTTAATTATTTAAAAAATTATTATAACCCTTGGAAAATTGTTCAGAATTTATCCATACAAAATGCCTAATATAATTGGTACACTTTTGAACACATTATTGTTGAAGATCACTCGAACATTTTTTCAAAATTAAATTTGAGAAAGTTAAATTTGCCACAAAATTGCACGTTACTTCACTAAACTAATGTAGGCGGGCGTTAGTGCTATGCTAAAAATATCGTTCATAGATCGCAAAAAAATGTTGTATAATTTTACCAGAGAAACTAAAGTTGTGTTCTCTTGACTTCGTAGATAAAGTTTCGAACTTTAAGGCCCGGTGCACACAAACGGTTTTTTGAGGCGGCGTAACCGCTTGAGCGTCATACAATCCTCACAAATCAATTGAGCGTCATCGCTTGTGTGGGACGCTTAAGCGGTTCTGACGCGTCATCACCGCGTCAAAAAATCGCCTATGTGCACAGAGCCTAAAAAGGATTTGACACTGATTGCTGTTGACATTTTCCAAAACTAGCTTACACCGAAGTGATCATAATGAAACAAGCAGCAGAAAACGAGAAAAGTGAATGAAGGCATACTTTGTCTAGTACAAACAAAATAGAACAGAAGTTAGGTTAGGTTAGAGTGGCTGGCTGGGGCATCAAAGTCCCACAGCCATACTAAAGCCAGACTAGGCCCATTGTGATACCACAATGCGAAAATCCATTCCGCACCCTAGTGGCACCAATTAAAGCTTCTTACGAAGTTGCGGATCTGATTGATGCTAATTTTACTCAAATCGCTCAGACTGTCAAGGCAGTGTCAAGGAGTTCTTCTACGAAGCATCAAGGCCTCGGAACATAGGAGATGGAAGATGGTTTCCTCTTCCTCTTCATCCTAACAACTTGCAGAATAGAAGTTAGGAAAACGTCTACCCAAATAATGTTGTCATGCATAAAGTGGTCCAATTTGTTTCCTTATTTGTATATTCTGATCTCGACTAGTTAAACATAAAAGGCCAGCTTGCTACAAGAACCTAGACTGTATCCTGCAGAGATCGTGGTGATCAATCAGTAATATGTTTAAGTAATACCACTGAAATTAAGTCTTGATCTGGAACGTCAAAAGTGCTTAATAAGAACCCTCCAAAAGAAAAAAAAATTTTAATTGATTTCATTAAGATCGATCAGCTTACTAAGCGACTGAAAGGTACTAGCTGATCTGATCTTCCAAGTCGTAATATCAAAAGCATTGATTACTACATCGCTCAAAAATGTACATCATTTTATTGAAAGCTTTGACCTAAAATTTAGAAAACTAATCTTGTTTTTTGAACTTGTAAAAATTTATAAATTCTTATGTAGAGTTGAGGACTCCGATAAAGACTTGGCATTGATTAATTTCGATGTTTTTCGAAGCTTAATTATCACCAGTGCACTGATCACACCATCACCAGCGATGAAAATTGATCTTAAATGGACTTCAAAAGCGCAAATCAAAACAAGATCAGTCCAAAAAAAGTTTCGGCTGTCACAAGGGCAAAATGCTACGAGTAGGATTTCTGGTTTCCAGTAAAGTGAAGTTAGGTACATCATTCACGATCAATGTTTCAAGGATCATCAGATTAGGAGGGATTTTTTGAAACTCACATCTTGCTCTCGAAGACGGCCTTCTTGGAAAAGATCAATAGCCTATTTTTTTTTAAGAAATATGGTCAAAAGGTAATATGATCTTCGTTGATCAATTTCAGTCGAGGTTTCAAGTTACGGAAAAACATTTTACAAACGTTTTGCTAAGGACTAATGGCATTTGAAAGATACCGTTTTTTCAATTCTCTTATAAACTTACTGAAACTCACGCGATCTGTTTTAAGTCCACTAATCACAGATTCGTCCTTTAATTGTCCTATATTTTGCTTTAATTTTTTTTTCTACTTCTTACAGGAGACTAAGCCTAACTAAATAAAAATCTGACAATAAAAGCTGTTCAAAGTAACCAGTGGAGATCGTAGCTCTGATCAGTCGATTACATTAACAATAAAATGGCCTATGTATTTCACGAGTCATTAAAATAAAGTAAACAAGATGAAAGCTGATCTTTCAATCAGTCTAATCAAACCAGTATCACTCCCAAAGTTTTCAAGCCAACAGCAACCAAAATTATTTCAACTTGTAATTCACAAGAAGTCTGATTCTCTGACTTGAATTTAAATGGTTTCTTAAAGAAATATTAAAGAATTATTAACAAAAAAAGGTTCCTATCAAAAATTTATTAGCTCTTGACCGAAAAGAAATCTCTGTTAGCAGAGGCATACAATAGACAAATTAAAAATGTTAGTAGCCTCCTTTTGAGCGAAAATCAAATCTTAATTGAGATGTTCTCCACATTCATTCAGAGTCAGATCAAAAACCTTGTCATGGTGCCATCACCACATCGTTGGCTGACGGCTGCTTGCTTTCTTTTGCGAAGAAGACCCTGAGACGAAATTCCATTGGTCAGAAAACAAGGATCACGAAGACGCTTAGGGCGTGGTTCAAGGAAAACAAAACTATTTCTTTTTCACATAAAAAAAAGAATAAACTAAACATTTCGTATTGCTTGCTGTTTTGTTGTTTTGTTTTTTTTTTCAAAAATATATAAAAAATCAATAACAATCATTCGCAAAACAAACCAAATTAGAAGAAAATTGAGATTATTTCACAAAATAGTGCCACTCGCTTTACTTAGCTCGGTGGCAATGGCAACATGAAGAAATCATAAAATCAATAACAACAATCATCACACCAGCGAAAGGATAAAGTGTAGCAATGAATACGTAGGCAGCTCCCCAGCTAAAAAAAAACTCCTCAATCGTGCACGACAAATACTCTGAGCTGAGTGTGGTAAAATAAGTTGACGTGTGTGTATCTGTGGGTTGAAGTTGATGTGTGTGTTTAGCTCAAAAGAACTTTAAGGCAAAGCAAATAAAATGTTGGTGTACTTAAATTCTCCTCTCTGCGGAACGGTGACATGACGAGCAAAGACAACGCGGGCTAATCCATTTTTTTTTTTTTTTTGTGAAACGAATGTACATGCGTTCTCGGCTTTTAATACTGCTGGGGAGGATTTGCAGAGGTTTATCTTAAGACATTGATCTAGTAATTTGGATGTCCGAAATGTGACGTGCGTGCGGTGGATGTATGAGCTTTGCTGGTGGGGGAAAATTTCCAGTTGAAAAGCTTGCTAGGCGTTATAATTAACAATAGAGGCTTAAGTGGAAGTTGTGGAATTTAGTTAAGACTTACGCGCAGTTTTGAGAATGGTTTATTTATTCGTGCCATTCTAATTTTTTTTGATTCATGAATGAATAATATCCGATTGCATGAAATGTGGTGCTACTTTTCAGACTCAGATCTTTTTGTACCTTTTTTTAATTATTATATATAATTAAAATATATACTGATCATTGTTATTGTTCGTTTCAACAAACAAAAATTTATTGTACTTGGCATTCCTCTTTGAATTGACACCACTGCTGGGATTACCCAGCACAAAAACCAGCACCAGGAACAAGCCCAGCAAATTTTTTATCTTAATTAAATAAACTAAAAAATGTGGTTCTCTTACATCAATCAGCCATAGCCATCCATGTTTGTTGACAAGCCAAAAACAGGGACCAAGCTCAGCAAAGTTTGTTGATATTTAGCTCAATAATCAACAACACAACAGAATCAGTCTTAATTTTGAAAATTTGATAATAAAATTGGGCCTTCACTTAGAGCGATCGGTCAATAATTTTGATCAGTTGCCTTCACCTTCAAAACTATTGGACACAAAATAGTACCCATAATCACCCGTGAATCACGGGCCGTAATACACCACGCTCCAGTGATGTGATCAGTTCTGTTACCAACAAAGCTTTACAAACTTAGGTAATTTTAACATTTCCCTGCAGTCAGTAGACTTGAAGCAATGATCACAGAAAAAGTCAGAGATTCAAACGAGAACGATCAACATCCATCTTACATCATCTGCTTTGATATTTTGCTTGTCAAGCCAAGTGTGCGGCTCTGATCAGTTCTCATCCTTAGTTATGGTGCCATTGCAAATACAGTCGAAACCCTCTAGGTAGATCCCTCTAGCTCGAATACATTTTTTCGACTCTTGATCTATTTTTAATTCCTTTTTTTTTTTTGCAAAAAAATAAACAAAAAATTTCCTCTCGCAACTTGTATCAAACACGCAACTTGTATTCAATGATCTGACTCTCTCTCAATTCGGCACTGGACGACCAAAACCTTTCACTTCATGTTGATTTTTTAGTGCAAACACGTTTGAGAAAAAAGAGCATGTGCTTGCCCTGATTATTGTTTACCTATGCAAGAAAGAAAGAGAATTTTCAAAGCAAGAATGAGGATTGGCATGGCGACCTACACGGCAAACATCGAACCCAAAGAACATGAGAAAATCGAAACTATTCGCGAACGGTTCTCGAAGTACAATCATGTTGAGAGAACACAATTGTAGTCTAGGGCCACATAATCGCGTCTACACACAACCACAAATGAGCTATAGGTTATTTTTGCACACAACTGTGCGGCTCTGTATGAATAACTGCGCTGCTTATTCATTGGGTTGTTGTTGCTTTTAATACCTGAGATGACACTGCCTTTTTAAAATAGAGTTATTTTTTAAAAGGCCTCATTCTCCAATTTTAAAGACTCAATTCAAAATTACAAGCTTTTGTAAGTAATTTCCTGTGTTTTCTCCTTACATGTATACTCTTTTGAATAAAATAAAGGCTTTTAAACAAAAAAAAATATATGAATCCCTCTAACTTGAATTTTTCGGAAAAACCCTATAACTCGAACTAATTTTGATATCCCATGAAAATTCAATTTAGAAGGCTTCGACTGCATACACAAAATTTCTCTCGAATAATCAAACTGTGCTATATTTTGAGACTGAGCTGTTGATGGTGCTATCTGCATCACTCTTTGTTTAAGAAATATTTTTTTTAGTGGAGTGGCTCAAACTGCACCATCATTAGATTCAATCACCATCGTGGCGCCGACGCGTCTGTTCTCGAAAATTTAGAATTTGTGAAATATTAAAATGCGATGTAGATAAATTTACAAAAGCTTTGATCAGTGAATATCATCAGCATCGAAAAATAACATTACAAATAGCAAATTTTAACACATTTTTCTTATGTTTAAAACGAGCTTTGTTAATCTGAATATATGCCATTTTGCTCAATAACTTGTTACCATTTTTAGTGAAAAGCCCCTGTTCCACCTGTGTGGAATTTCTGATCGAAATAGTAATCCAAGTACGTGTTTTCAAGCCTCCATGGGATTTAAAACTACACCACTATGCGATGGTGCAATAAATGATACTCTGAAGGTGCAAGGTATGGTCATCAAAGATGTGTGTGGTGTGGTATTGTCATGATGGGATACACCAACTTTTCTGTTGATCAATTCTGATCATCTTAATTGGATTAATTCTTTCTATCTCGTTAATTGTTCATAGTACTAAGCTACATCAATCGCTTGACCAGGTTTTAGAAGCTTATAATGAGCATTTTCCTTCCAACCCCACCAGATACACATCATTACCTTTCTTGATGTCAATTCTGACTTTGGCACCCTTTTCTAAGCTTTAGCCTTTTTCGCAGAAGGATTTTCTGACACATTATTGTCGTTCATGTAGGACTTTTCATCGCCCGATTTCCGAGATCCCGTACCGAGATCGAACGCAGAATAACTTTTGTCAATCGCTGTTTCTTTGGGCTCAAGAGGCAATTGAATAATAGACCGCCTTCTCGAAAAACCAGGATGGCTTTATATAACACCCTGGTTATCCCAGTCCTGCTCTATGGTGCGGAGATATAGACGTTGTCAAAAGCGGATGAAGAAGCCCTTGGTCTTTTTGAGAGAAAAGTTCTGGTTACGATCTTTGGTCCTGTTTGCATTGATGGTTACTGGAGGACACGGTTCAATCACGAACTGTACGGACTGTACGGCGGCATGCGCCTGGCCAGCGTCTACGGATCCAACGCCTACGCTGGATGTAGAGCGAATGGACAGTACAACTCCGCCCCGAAGAATCTTCGACTCCGAACCTATGGGACAACGCAACAGAGGACGCCCGCGTCTAAGGTTGCGTACACAGGTAGAGAAGGACCTAAACCAACTCGGTGTGCGTCACTGGAAGCAGCAGGCATGGGATCGTGCTGGATGCAGGAGGTTGCTAAAGGAGGCCTAGGTCAACCCGGACTGTAACGTAGCACAAGAAGAAGAAGAAGGAAAGGCTCGACTTCAATACATTTTAGCAGTGAATCGCAAATGGGAATTCGCTCCATTAAATTTTTCACTGTTCACTCATGTGGCACCCAAACATCGAGCATTCATCATTCATCAGATAGAAAACGAGGAAACCACTTCGCTGCTGTTTTTTCTATTAACAGCATCGTCTCTAAGAAATTTCATAAACTTGTTCGCTTTCTTACGTTTTCTATAACAGAATAGCAAAATATGACGATAATGATCCTAATTTTCACTAATTTTTGAACGCAAATAACTTTTTACGCAAAAATTCGATTTTAGTGTCTTTTGACAAAATGAAGCTTTATATGTCACCTCTTACCTCACGTTTAATGTCTGTTGCAATTAATGTTACCAGAGATATTACATTTGAGAACCATCTACCGATCTTATCGAACACCCAATATAAATACAACAAAAATAGACTAACATCTACTGATTGATACGCACCACGCGTTCAAGTGATCAGTTCAACCACTAACAAAACTACAAAACCTTTTCCCTGCAGTAAGTAAACTCCAAGCAATGGTCACAGCAAAGGTCAGAGATGCAAACGAGAGCGATCAACACGTTATGTGCAGAACGATTTTGCTCGCTAAGCCCGGCGTCCGGTACTGATCAATTTTACACCTGAGTTATGGTTCGAATTATAGAGGTTTTCGAATTAAGGAGGTTTTAGAAAAAAAAGGGGTTAGGGTTGCTCAAGAAAACAAATAAATTTGACTTCAAATTATAGCGGTTAAAAAGCCATCGTTTTCGAATTAAAGAGGTTCTCATGCAATTGCACTTACTGCAATTAATTTTAAAAAGATTTAGTATTTTTTTCTTATTTATATAGTTAACTCTCGATAATTCGAATTTCATGGGACCAGGTAAAAACTTCGAATTATAGAGGTTTTTGAATTAAGGAGGTTTCAGAAAAAAAATGGCTCGCTTTCGTTACTTACGCATTTCATCTAAGGGTTGCTGAAGAAAAACAAATAAATTTGACTTCGGTAGGAAAGCCATCGTTTTCGAATTAAAGAGGTTTCATATTGTTTTGCGCAAACGTAAACTCGAAATAGCGTGGGGACCAAAATGCATAGGTTTTCTTCAATTTACAGAGGTTTTCTTCAGGAGAATGTTAGAATACTTATATTTACAGACGTTTCCGAATTATGGAGGTTCGAGTTATCGAGAGTTCACTATATTCATCAAGTTTTTTTTTTTATTTTTAGGGAAACCGAAACTACAGTGGATAAACATCCTGATCTGAAAAGATCTTAGATCTACTATATTAAAAGAATTGCTTGAAAGTCTGACTAAAGCCTTGACGTCTTAATCAGATTGACGAGTACAGGCATTTCGTTTTTTTTTTGTTCTTAATTGGCCAGCTTCCTGACGGTTTATGCCACGTTGATGTTGAAATAAATATTGTCATGCATACAGTAGATGTATAAGCTTCACTGCAGTAAAAGTTTAACGGGCTATATAAGGAGAAATTACAAACCATTTTCTTCGTCCAGATGAAGCCCATCTAACGTCTTTTGATCAATAATGAATCTGCGGTGTTACTTGGCACCTTTGTGAATTTGCAATCAGTTCGTTTCCAATGTGAGAGATTTTTCTTATAAAAGTTTTAAAGGTGTCAGAAATATAGGTATAAGATAAGCAATGCTGCAGGAGTGATGCTTGGCTCAAAAGAAAGAAAAATTCTGCGGCGCTTTTGGGTCGGTCGGTGAGGAAGGCGATTGGAGCTGTGCAAAGATGTTGATATAGTCCGGAAGGCAAAAATCCGTCGACTAGAGTCGCTCAGCCACAGCAGCATGGACACAAACGTTCCAGCTAAAAGGGTCTTCGAATCCGAGCTTTCTGGTTCGAGGAGAAGAGGGAGACCCAACCTCCGGTACTGAGATCAAGTGACCGCGAATGCAAGATACCTTGGTTTTCGGGACTGGAAGCAGCAGGCCTGGGACCATCAACGTTGGAAGTCGGCTTTAGCTCAGGCACAGAACCTCCAAGTGTTAAATGCCCGATAAGTAAGTAAGTATATCGTCAATCATTTTTATTATGTTTGAAATTTCTTAGTAAGTCAGCAACATTGCTAAGCTTAGTTATTAGAATAATAATGATTTAAAACAACCCCAGCTCGCCATTTGTCGCCATTATTTAACTAAAAACCACCGAAGTCTTGGAGAAAAGATTTAAGGTCTTTGGCATATGTAACAGCTGCGAGGGTTCGCGGCTCACTTTGGTCATATGTCGGTCATAGGTTGTGCTGTCAGTCATCCGGCTTGTTCCAAATCCGGAGCTGGTTGCCTAGTAGCCTACTGAAAGTAATAAGAGTTTGTAGGCTTATTTGGCTGCCAAATCTAAATCGAAATCAATCCTTTATATAATTCTGCTAATGCACCTCACATCCACATAAATCCACTTATCCAAATCTTCAAAGACATACTATCCCAGTGTTAAAGTAAAAATAAAAACAAATAATCTGCGTAACAGCCCAGACAGGGCCAGAGCATAGCTTTTACATGTGAAGGAGACCTATTCTTTAATGCCGATTCCGTACGGCTATATTTGAGCCCGGGTACTCTTGCTTAACAGTCCGATGCCCTAACCATTTCAGCCACGGCGCCCACTGCCCCAAAGTATGTTTTCTGATTTTAGTGCGTTCTGAGTATGTTTTAAGAAGGTGATGTGGGATCTGCTCTTCCTCCCTATCAGTATAGCCTCTACAGAATTCGTGTACGGGTCACACCCAACGTTCGAGCGTGATTGCCAAAGAAGCAGTGACCAGTTAGGACACCTACCAGTCAGCTTATGCTTATCTAACAGTCAGCTTATGATCGAAAGTAGCTGTTTAGTCCTACTCCATTCTAGGCGACAGGTTGCAGAAATTTAAATTACTCCATCTGGAGTTTGCTGCTGATGTGAATTTTGCAAGGAACTGCGGGCAAACTTCTTGCATATGGAAGCAAAGTATCTTGGTTATTGTTTAAATCCATAACCCCACGTAACCTAGCTAATTCGTCGGTCATTTCGTCGGTCATTTCGTCGGTCATACCCGTGTGCCCATGAACCAGTAAAGGATGAGACTATATCTAACCGCCATCTCAGCAAGAGATTGGCAGCATTGTTTTACCGTGTTTGAACGATTAGATGATGTCCAGAGGCTGGAGGGCTGACTGGCCGTCTATTTTAAGGACAATAAACTGTCTATCAAACGAACTCATGGACAAAGAAGAAATATAGATATGATTTTTAAAAAAGATGGGTGTGCACTCCACACCGCTATTCTGGGAAAATAAATTCTTATTTAATTAAATTTTTCTTTAATTTTTTTTTTTTTTTCCTTTTCTTTTTCGTCTCTTCCAATTTAATTATATTTTTATTTATGCGCAGTCTAATGTGCGCGTCCGCTCCCGGCGGGGGTTGGTGCCTCACCTATGGTCATGAAATTTGGGTAGTGACCGAAAGAATAAGATCGCGAATACAAGCTACCGAGATGAGATTTCTGCGTGCTGTTGTAGGAGTTACTCGCCGAGATAGGATGAGAAACACGACAGTACGGGGAGAGCTTAACGTTGAGCAGCTTCTTCTTCGAACGGAAAGATCCATACTTCGATGGTTTGGCCACGTGGCACGAATGTCCCCTGCAGTACGACTTCCGAGGCGTGCCTTGAATACGACTCCGTCAGGTAGGCGACCGCTCGGTAGACCCAGGATGAGATGGTTGGATCAAGTCCAAAAGCTCGCCTGGTTACGCTTAGGCATACCCGCCGAGGAGTGAGAGTCGGCGGCGGAGGTTCGGGATGCCTGGAGATCTCTTTTGCGTGCACTGCCCCCGCAACCCCTTTAGTAGAACATGCGGGCTAAGAAAATGATGATGATGATGATAGAGCATTGATGTCTTTGGCAGAAGTCTGTCAAAAAGATTTTAGTACCAATTTTTTTGGGGCAAATGGCTCCCTTTGAATTGAAGTGGGGACTGACTTTCAAAGTTCGCCTGATCCTGTCGAGTGATATATCAACCAAAAGGTGTTTAAAAATTAGATTTCGGGTTTTGTCGGTGAAATGTACCGTTGAAATGTACCATTAAGAAGCTCCAAAGTTGGAAAAAGGAAGTCTCCTCTAATTTCCACGCCTAAAAATCTGGAAAAATCATGTAAAATCCGTGTTGATGAATACTTTCAATTCAAGAGAGAATTATGTGTTAAATACATTTGGAATTATTAATTGATTTATTTTATGCGTAGCAAGGCGCGCTGGGTACAGATAGTTTAATATAATTTTCAATTTGTTTCTGGCTCCCCCAGTTTCGCTTCACTAAAGCCTGATTAAATACATCGCATCAGCACTGGAACGATTACGTTAAGGCCAATTTGTATAGTAATATATTTGTTTGGCGTTTATAGCACCACTCTTGCTCTTATAATACGGTGATACTCTGATGTCTTTTGAGGCTGAGTTATCGATGATGTTAATTTGATCAAATTGATCCAAATAATTCAAAAAATGGTGATCAACATGAAAACGTTGAATAAAAATGTCTAGAATATCTTAGTAGCCATGACCCCAAAATCTAACATCGTACTCATAATATGCTCGATGTAAATTTCTTTCTGAGTAATAACTAGACTTCTTTGTGTGTATGCATTGAGAAAAAGCCGATCATTGAAAGGATTCACAGTGTTGACTGTTATAGACTCATAGTACTCTGAATGTACGCTTTTAGTGGACAAAAATAAAAATGTGTTATTGTTAATTATTTTTAAAATAAAGAATTCATTTAAATTAGAAAAAAATATTTTGAAAATCGCAAAAAGTAGCAGAAGACCAGCAAAACGTAGACATTAAGACACGAAAAGTATTTCAATATTGGCAAACATATATATATTTTTATAAAATCAATATACTGTTCAAAAAATTAGCTAAATATATAAATAAAATTACATTTATATATATTTGTAGTGTAATGTCATCAATTTCATTAAATAATTTATATTCCACAAGTCACAACTCAACTGCTTAACTCAACTCAACTGGACCGCAGATACTTCTTGAAATGTTATTTATAGTATTACTAGATGAGAGCAAATTGGACAGGCCGGCAGCTGATCGCTACACGGAATCGGAACACAGACTTGTCGGTGCTGTCAAATTTGCTGACGTTCACACTCAAGATTTATAGAGACTCTATCATTCTTGGTTCACACTAATATTTTATAATCTATCACCATGATAGAAGGTAGATAGAAGGTAATATGTTGCGCATGTGTCAATAAAAAAAATTGAAAATACACTCCAAGTTTTGTGACATTAATTGTCACACTATTGTTTACGTTTACTTATGTATTAAGTGACAATTCAAATTAAACGTTTTCTGTCTAATGGGGTCACGAACGACGCCATTTTGAAACACACGCAGAACGGAATCAAAATATTTGCGCTAAGTATATTAATTTTTATATTTGTATCATGATCTATTACAGTAGTAATCTCTGTCACAATAAGAAAAATACTTTTAAGTATTCATAATGACGAAGATAAGAAAATCAAAATACAGTCGAAGCCCTTTAAGTCGAACTTTAACGGGATCTCAAAATTGGTTCGAGTTAGAGGGCTTTTTCAAAAAATTCGAGTTAGAGGGATTAGTATTTTTTTTAAAGACTTTACTTTATTCAAACGAGTAATTTTTTTATATTTTAAAAAGGCGGTGTTGGACCTCATCCCGACTCTCAATGCATTCACTAAATAAAGCTTGAAAACATATCAGATACCTAATTGTTTTTATATTAAAATTGTTTGAGGCGAACCAACAACACAACGAATAAGCAGCGCAGTTATTCAAACAGAGCCGCACGGTTGTGTGCACATATAACCTATGGCACATTTGTGGTTGTGTAGACGACGATTATGTGGCCCTAGACGACAATTGTGTTCGCCCAACATGATTGTGATTCGAGAACCGGTTCGGTTTCCTTATGTTCTTTCGGTTCGATGAACAAATCCGATGCAAATCCTCATTCTTGTTGTGAACGTTCTTTCTTTCTTGCATAGGCAAAAAATAATAAAGGCCTCCACATGCGCTTTTTTCTCCGACGTGTTTGCACTAAAAAATCAACATGAAATGAAAGGTGTTCGTCTTCCAGTGCCAAATTGAGAGAGAGAGTCAGACCATGTAATACAAGTTGCGTGTTTGATACAAGTTGCGAGAAGAAATTTCTTGTTTGTTTTTTTGCATAAAAAAAAATTCAACTTAGAGGAATTGAAAATAGACCAAGAGTCGAAAAATGGCGTTCGACTTAAAGGGCGTTCGACTTAGAGGTCTTCAACTGTAATTTGAATTAAAAACTAAAAAAAAATTAATTTATTTAATTAAAAATTAAGATTATTAAAAAACTAGAGGAATCTGCTACACTCGCAGCTCTGTTTTATTTTTCTCTATTATTTACAAAAGAAAATTTTCTGACAGCGGAATAATTTTGAGCAAATTACTTAGTTTTGTTTCTATATATAAGTAAACTTTTCAGATTACCGCGGAAACATAAAAAAACTGGATATGCAAATACTTTTTTTAGCGACTGTACATCTTACAAAAACATAAAATTTTCTTGAAATCAAATCTCCCAGTACCTGCTAGAAGGACCCAGTTTTAGTACAGAACTAAAATAAACAAGAATGCTTTCTTTATTTTCATCATAAATAACAGAAAATTTCAAATGTAGAGTCCTAATTCAAGAAGCTCAATCTCAATCTCTGTAGCGTGTTTCAAGCGCAGAGGAATTGTTTGACAGACGATCTTGCCAAGCGGGAAGCCAATAAAGCCATTCAACCGATCGGTTTTTGCGCACCTCTTCCTACCGCGCTACTCGGCATTAAAAGCAATACCATTGTGGCACCCAATCTTAGATGGTCGCATGGTACTAATTGTCTAGTCACCAGTGAAATCTGCCCCAAGCTAGATCCTGGACCAAGATTAGTTTCTTAAGACTTAATAGCTATACGTAAAATAAAGGTCGGTAGACGCGGGTGGGCTGTGCACCCCAAGGTTTCGAGTGTCCTAGTCTACGCCATCCTTCCTGCGCAAGCGCGCTTTGCATCGTTGTCTTGCACTGATCGGTTTTTAGCTTCTCTTTTCTTATTATGGTGATAATATGCAGCTAAACATTTCTCCTCATCAGCTTTCCAAGCAGACGGTACTTTTTCATCATCCAATCGCAAAATCATAATACATAAGCTATAAACTCGTAAACCTTGAGTTTGATGCTATAAATCGTGTTTAATGCTTACCAAATCTTAAAATTCGTCATAACTAGTAGATCAAAACTCGTTTAAGTGTCATTGATACAGATAACTCACTGAGAGATATAAAGGTTATGGCTAGGCTTGAACAGATAACTCACTGAGAGAGGCTATTTTTGCTCGTCATTGGCAGACTCAGCGTGTAAACAGGTTCAAACAAATACGAAAAACCTTATTGATTACAAAAGGACTAAACACGCAGCGTTCTCACAGCTTGTCTATAACCTTCTGGGTTGCCGTTCTCACGATGACTTACCCTTCGTTTGGTCGTGTAAGGGAAGAGACGAAGCACACACACCAGCCACCAATTGCACTGTGGAAAACGCTTTCGTGCCTATACTCAACGGATACCAACAGGAATAAAGAATAACTGACTGATTGCTTCTTACTGATTTGTGGATACCAGTCAATCTTGCTGCCGGTAACAATCTACGTTATTTTAGGAAACAACGACTTGAATTAAATTTCCTTTGGTGTACATAATTACAAAGAAAATGCTCAATTGAATAATTCATTAATTTTATTTTAATTCCAACCCTAAAAAAGTCAACCTCAGGGTGTGACGGCAGTGGGATAGAACCATTAAATACACGCGTCCAACCAGAAACGACGCTTATTGATTTTTCATCAAGTTTGTAAATAGCTGCTGTCAGTTGTACTAAATACTAATTTTCGACTGGAAGTGGTAGTCAATCAGAAATCGCTGCACTCTTTATCGTAGAGCCGATTCAGTTATAGGAGTGTATGCATTGCATTACATTCCTTGGTGTAACAGCCCGTTAAAAGTCAGAAAACTAACTTTTAGGAGTGCCTAGTTATAGGAGTATTCTACACCATAAAGCCGACGTAGTATCGAAAATAAAGGACTCAGATAACAGGAATACAAAGCTGCTTTTCCTAATAAATCCTCAAACTTCATTGAAACCCACGTCCATCCCAGAATGTAGCATCAGAAGAATTCTTCGATCAGAAACAAACTTGATTGAAACCCAGGTCCATCCCAGAATGTAGCCTCAGAAGAATTCTTAGATCAGAAACAAACTTGATTGAAACCCAGGTCCATCCCAGAATGTAGCGTCAGAAGAATCCTTCAACCCTTCGCCACAACGTAAAGTATTCACAAACCAACCACAGAAATTATCTCTTAACAACTAGTGATTATAAAACGCAGTTTAATAATTTCTACAAAATACTACCACTATTGCTAGTATGTTTTATTAGTATTTAAATACATCAAACGAATGAAAACAGCATCACTCAGTCACGCAATACATTCGCCAATCGTTAACCCATCTATGCCTATAACTTTGTAACTACGCTGTAAAATGGAGCTCTGACTGCATTCATGGTGAAACTTTGCGTGATTTAAAGACACGCACGGTGTTATCTGCACCTCCAGAGACAAGGAATTTTGGATTTGACCAATCAACATCGAGTACTTTGTCATTATGTCCAATTAAATCGTAGAGTGGAGCTTTGGGACTAAAAATAAAAAAAAAAACAATTGGGGTCAGTGAATGAATAAAAGCTATATAGATCAATAACATACCTTCGTACATCCCAAAGTTTATTCATATTGTCATAGGCCCCGGAGAAGAACAGATGTTCCTCTGTTTTGGACCACGTCACTGCCTGTATCCACTGCGTATGTCCCAAGTATGTGTTACGAACAACTGAACCCTCTGCAAATTAAAAAAATAAACTACTCGTTGATCACTTTGAAAAGAGGAACATATTTCATCAATTGTCTTACGATTTGTTCGTGAATCATACAACCGCAAATTCTTGTCGGCCGACGCTGTGATTATTAGCTTGTTCAACTTTGAGTAGTCCACATCGAATATTGATTTATTTGCGGTAATTTCACCCTGAATACCTTCCAGGGTAACGTTCCATATTTTCAGTGTTTGATCCCATGAACCACTGAGGAGTGTATCAGAGTCCATCCAGTGCACACCGGATATACATTCTTTATGTCCTTGAAGTGTCATTATTGGAGTCTAGTGGAGTAAAAAGGAAATTTTAGAAATTCAAATAAAAAAAACATTATTGCTTCGTGCTTACCCTTGTAGAGCTTTCATTGAAGTCTCCTTTCATTGCATTATCGTTTTCGGAGGGATCTTCTGAAATTTACAAAAAAAAAAAAAACAAAAAAAAACCTTTCTTAGTATTGTAAAAGAAAAAGAATTATCAAAACGAATGTGGCTTCAGACCAGACAATCAACAATTGATCAGATCCTCACCATTCTTCTTTCTTCTTTTGCGGGCGCTACAGTCCGGGGTGGACCTGGGCCTCAGCCAACATGCCTCACCATGGAGAGCGGTCTTGGGCTAGGCGCCTGCAGTTTCGATTTTCACCATTAGGCAGGCGATATTTATAGACTTTAAAGACGCCTACGGATAGTATAGTCAGAGTAGAACTATATAAAGCCATAAGAGAATTCGGCATCCACAAACAAATTAACAAGACTATGACCATAACCAACTTTTAAGTCAAGTGACGGAATTGTTGTCCAAAACCGCCGAGATCTTCAATGGACTCCGACAAGGGGATGACTCTTCTTCAACCTAGCGTTGGAGAAAGCAATCTGAGACTCTGGCACATCAAGAAGAGGGACAATCGTCACCAAGTCTACTCACCAGGCTACGTAGACGACATAGACATTTCGTATTCGGACGAAGTGAACAAGCTATAACCATCCAGAGCGAACAGACGCAAGAAACCTGGAGCTGGACATAAATGAGGGAACAAAATGAAGGATTAGTGCGTCGGACTGTTAAGCGAGAGTACTCGGATTCGAATCCAGCCCGGGTAAAGAACACCACAAACAATTTTTTCTTCAACCTAGCGTTGGAGAAAGCAATCTGAGACTCTGGCACATCAAGAAGAGGGACAATCGTCACCAAGTCTACTCACGGGGCTACGTAGACGACATAGACATTCCGTATTCGGACGAAGTGAAGAAGCTATAACCATCCAGAGCGAACAGACGGAAGAAACCTGGAGCTGGACATAAATGAGGGAACAAAATGAAGGATTAGTGCGTCGGACTGTTAAGCGAGAGTACACGGATTCGAATCCAGCCCGGGTAAAGAACACCACAAACAATTTTCACGGCCCCGCCTCCAGCGAACGACTAACAATACTCCTGAAGTACTTCTGTCATGGAAATCTTTCGCAATTAGCAGTTCGGAACCGACATTACACAGTAGGTCCCCACCCCTTATGTCAAATTATATCTCACACAACACAGTGGAGGTGCGAACAAGCTATGCTCTGGCCCTGTCTGGGCTGTTACGCAAATTATTTTTTTATTTAAAATGAATGATCACCAGAAAAATCTCATCTTGTCGAAATCTTGACGTAACAAATTCATGAAATGGACCAGAAAAATTACGACAACACTCGTGTTGTTAGAATTACTGGCAGTTTAAAACTTTTGTAGTCGAAGAAGTGTAGACGTCCAAAAGAGGACAATTAGACCAGAACAAAAGAAACATAAGTGCCAACAGAAAGTAATTGCGCCTAAGTATATTACGGAATTCACCATTGGACTAGACATACAATCTATCCTCATTGCCACTCACCGGTCGACCATAGCTTCAGCACTGTATCCCAACTTCCAGTTACTATTCTCCTGGCGTCTGGGCTGATATCAATGCAATCAATTCCTCGCTGATGTCCTTTGTACGTACACACTGACCGGACTGAGTTCTCAAGAAGGTTCCACACCCAGTAAATAGCGGTTTGATCCTGCGACACACTGAAATAAAAGAATAACATCACCCATTAGTTGAATGCCATTGAGTTGAGGACCCCCCCGCAATCGAATAGGTCACCAAGGTATGAGGGCGCCAATTCCCTCCACAGGAGGTCCACAAGGATCTTAGTGAGGCAGTCACTCTGACAGTGCGATATTCTAAACCTAAGTGTCGTTGAAAGACTGAAAATTACCAACCTGATAAATCTGCCTTCCTTATCATCCAAGCTCACCCACGTCACAGCTTTCACAGGCATTGTGTGTCCAGGGATTGTGAGCACATGGGTTCCTTTTGTCGTCCATAAATTAATTGTGTTGTCATAGCATCCGGTAAGAATCCAATTTCCTTGAACCTTAACAGCCGACACCCAATCGTCATGCAACAGACAATCTTGTGGTTCCGGAGCAGGATATCTCTCCACATAAACGATTTCCGTGACATTCTCAAAGGATATGCTATTCGTATTCCAGTGCTCAACAATGGAACCTCTGCAAGGGAAGAAACAAACATTTGTTGAATGCCTACGCTTTAGGGGAGACAACAAATTACTTACAGTAAATATTGATTCTCAACCAGAAAGTCAAATTCGGCAGTTTTCTTTGATTCCTTGCCCAGCAGAGTGTTTACCAGTTCGTTAAGATCTGCTGGTTTAAGTAGGATCTCTACCGTGTAAGGAACATCTGGAAGAGCATACCTAGAATGGGAGAAAAAAAAAACGAATTAGTTGAATAAAAAGTTCAAAACCGAAGAAGACAAATGTTTCCTAAAGCCCGGTGGAGTTTTCGAATATCCTATTTTCAAAAACACTTCTACAAAATGCCTTTACACACGATTTATTTGTAAGGCTTGGTTAGGTTACAATAATATAGAAGGAGGGAATAAATGTCATGTAAAAGTGATATTCTGAATCTCTACGAGAGACTTCTAGAAATCATAAACCAGCAGCTGATTAACCAAAGGCAGGCAACACGAATAAAGCACAGAAAAATCGTGTATTTCAGTTGCATGACTGGAGCACTATATTTCTGTATTTAATAGCGGCAGGCAGATTCAAAATTTTGTCGACAACAAAACAACAGCCTATGCTTCACACCCGATATGGACCTAAGAAAATGTATATTAACAGCTCTTCCAGCTCATGGGTGATATTCTGTTAAGGAACTAAGAAACGAATATACTTGTGTAACCACATCCACTGTTCTTTTTAACCACCGCTCCACACGACTGGAGCATTCGTCCCAAAACCCAAAACACTGCCCAACTCCAGCAACACGAGCATTCATCACAAACCCAAAACACTGACCGACTCTAGCAACACAAGTGCACATGGTCCACCTCGGGAATAGATTTTAAAAACATCAATGAAAAAGAATAACAATCGGCAAAGACTATATTTTCCTGTGCACTTACTGGCTTTGTTTGGTGGTGAGACGAATTTGAACTTTTCCAGAATCAAGACCGTAATTCATTTTCACACGTTTTGTTTCAGAACGCGCCGGTGATTTATTTTCTAAGTTTGACTTTTAGTAGCACGTTGTCAGGGTTCCTTCAATAAAACTTAAAAGAAATTCAAGTTTATCGTGAATGTCAAATTGATGAAAGATTTGTGAGCTGGCATGATGATAATTTGGAAGGGAAATTATAGATTTACACGTGCACTCACACATTCCAGTCAAAATAAAACGACAGTGGAATGGTTGTTTACACTAAACGAATGGAATGAGCACATATTGCGAAATGCAGAAACTTATAAAATTATATGCTACCGATATTTTAACAAATTAAATGAAGCAATTTAACCAACAGTGTGAGATATTAGTGCAAATAAGACATAAATGTGTGTGAACATGAATTTTTTTCTCTCTCAATCGGTTGGAAATTTATCTATAAACCCAAATCGCAACGGAGCGCTCGATCGGTTCGACTTTGGTAGGCGTTGGTACGCGTTTTACCGACTTTACGGAATAGAATGTCAACGCGTATCTCACTCAATTTTTCAAATCGGAATAATCGGAGCTCGCGTGTTAGATTTCCCTAAGACAGTTTATCCTCGAAATGTTCCATCCCCTGAAACCCATTCTATAAGAAAATAATTTGGTTTTGAAACTAAAACCAAAAGCAATTCTTACTTACTAAAATAATCGCCTTCCTGTATAAAAATTTCGTTTATAATTTAAAAAAAAAAATCATACACACATCTGTAAAATGCGCGAGTAAGTAGAAAGTAGACCCAGTCGGTCGGACTTACGATATTACGGTCTGCGAAGTTGCAACGCCCAACTGCGCTATTTTGATTTGTTCAATGCTTTTACGTGTATTCTACAATATCATTCTACTCTGACCTCTTAGCCACGTTCGAGAGGCTAATCTAAAGGAGAATAGTTGGCCCCATAAGTGAGGAGGCACAAGTCCGGACACAGTACAACCATGAGCTGTACGAAATCAAATTGAAGCACGTGTTATAAAGAAATAGAGCTCGGTAATCTACGATAGGCTTAGCACCAAACTCGTATGAGAGGTCGCTGCTTAGAAAGTTCTTTGCGATACAAGACACTTGCTCTTAGAAGAATGGTGATCAGGGCACCCAAAGCCTTGGATTTTTTTACCAACCAAAAATGAAATACGACCTTAGAATTTTAAAAAGTTCGTTGAGAAGAATGTCCAGTCTAGATTACTGGGCTACGATTTTAACATTTTAAGACTCCAAATTTAACGAAAATTCTTTTGTTTTTGTGATAATTTCAGAAATCATATATTTAGAAACACTTAGAAGGGAGCGTAGTGTACGATTTTTCGATACGACTTGCTTGGCGACCGAATGATGCCTAGGATTCTCACCACACATCACACAATACATCATCATGCAGTAGAATTTTCGGAATATAAGCATGGCACCACGTTTTCTTTTTACACTGAGGATTATGCCTTAAAAAAAACAGTTGAAGGTGAAGAAAAAAAAAACAAATATAATATCCATACTTCTGAATCAACCCAAATTATTTTTTAAGTCATTCTTGTGATCAAAACTGTTGTTTACTCGTGACTTTAAAAAATAATTTTTAAAGCATTTAGTCTTAGCCGCTTTTCGATTTTTTTAGCAATATTATGGAGCTGGGCGTCATGGCGTTCTTACGAAAAATTTAAGCATCAAACCCAAATCGCAACCGTGCGTTCGGGCGGTTAGACTTTGACAGATGTTGGTACGCTTTATATCGACTTTACGAGAAAGAATGTCAACGCGCGCCCTACTCGATTTTTCAAATAGAAATAGACCACTGGCGTCAGCTTTAATAAATCAGCTTATACTCGAGACCTTTCAACCCCTGCAATAAGAAAACTATTTTATTCTGAAAATAAAATCAAAAACAATTCTTACTTATTTTAATAATAGCGCTTCTTCCTTCGAATTTCACATGTAAAGCCCAAATCGCAACGACGCGCTTGGTCGGTCGGACTTTGACAGGCGTTTTATCGACCTTACGAAAAAGAATGTTAACGCGCGCCTCGCTCAATTTTACAAATCGAAATGGAGTTCACGCATTAGCTTTCCCTAAATCAGCTTCTCCTCGAAATTTTTCATCCCTTGAAACAGATTTTGTAAGAAAACAATTTGATTTTAAAACTAAAATCAAAAGCAATTCTTATTTACTCAAATAAACGGCCGAGCGAGTAGAAAGTACACCCACTCAGTCCGGCTTACGATATTACGATCTGTGACGTTTCAAATGTGCTATTTCGATTTGTAAAATAATTTTACGTGTATTCTCCTTCAAATTTCAAAGTCCGACCGACCGAATGCTTCGTTGCGATTTGGAGTTTTGTAGAAAAGTCACCTGTTTTGCTTCAATGATTCATTAAATTGTCGCCCATACACATTTTCGAAGGAATCCCAGTTTTCCGAGCGCTTAGGCCCCAGCTGCTGTACGAAGGATAAAAGTAAAATGAAACCCTCTTGTCTCTGAACCGCCATCTTGAAGACTATTTCACGCACCACTGACTTGAGCCTGCTCGTTCTCCTCTCAACCATCCCTGCTCACACTCGATCTGTCATTACGAACTGCACCTTGTTTTAGTTTATTCAATCCGCGCATATCAATGTACGTGAATACATGTCCGTCGATATACCTGTCGCCTTAAAGGGTAAGGAAAATAATTAACCAAGGGATGCGCTTGACAGCTTTTACGTTCTGTTCAGTGTTTCTTGTCGCAGTATTTCGTTCGTGGTAAAAAAAAAAACCGAGAGAAGAAAAAAGTTAACTAGTTTCTTGTCACAAAACACAAAAAAAATTGTAAATATATCCACGCGTCTTATGCCGAGTTAAATAGTTATGAACTTGGAGTTTGATATTTTTTATTCCTAAATACAAAAAAAAGCCCCTCGCTCCCATGAACATAGTACATCATAGCATCGCCTCCCCGACATAAGTACGCTGGAAAAATCGATAAAATAATACAATCCTCTCAATACATCGGTAACAACGTTCTCTCTCTTTTTAAAATTATAACGCAACATAAAAGCAGCAAAACTAATAAATTGTAACAAAAAAAAAGAAAAAGAAAAATTTATTGAAATGATAAAACCTTGCGAAAATGTTTTGCTCTTGCTTTTAACTCATGTGAAGTGCAACATATTTTTCTCATAATTCGGAGAACAAAGAATCATCGTCGTTCGTATAATTTTGTGAAAAAGCAGAAAAAAAAAGATACGAAGAAGTAAAATAAAAAAGGAAGAAATAAAAGGATAGCCCCAGCACACAAGAGGAGACCACCGCACCACCACACGAACAAAATATTAAACAAGAAAAGTATATTTTTTCGGAAGGAATATCGCCGACTCAACTCATAATTTTCTGGAGCATAGATTTTTGTAAATGGAATTAGCGAAGAAAAGGTAATTGTAAATGAATGTAGCAATAATCTCATGTATTTATTTTTTTTTTCGTTTTGTATTCTGCGTTCGGAAGATAAAGGGACCAAGTTATATTTTTTTTTCCTCTTTCGTTTCTCTCGTTTGCGGTATGGGGTAAATCGCTTTACGAATTAAAAACGCGGAACACTAAACGTCTTGTGCGCATATACTGAACAAAGTAATATAACGTACAGTAAACCGTATAGTAGATCCATTAATTTTATTCTCATGCACTACATATAAATATTTACTATTTTTTTTTTTTGTATTTATTTATTTTTTTCGTTATTTATTCACCCTTTTTTGTGTGGACATCTCTTTTGTTGGGCATAAATAATGTTTTGTCAGTTGAAAAGTTGAGTTTTGGGATAATTTTCAAGTTGGGTGGTAAAATAAAATTTAGCACAGTGTTTTGTGTGTAAATAGAGGACTGAACCTCCTGAGATGCATTGTGTGTGTTTTGGTTTATGTTGGCTG
Source organism: Syritta pipiens (assembly GCA_905187475.1). NCBI lineage: Eukaryota > Metazoa > Arthropoda > Insecta > Diptera > Syrphidae > Syritta > Syritta pipiens. The sequence goes on from LR994571.1 coordinate 73,148,281, forward strand.
GCTGAGAGATTTTTGCAAAACAGTTTTTTTTTTGTTCGCTGTGTTTTTTTGGTTTGGTTTCATGGCATAGTCAGCAAATTCAATACATGGCTGAAACGTGTTGTTAAAAAAATGAAAAAATTGTAGGTTTTTCGTCGGCTCCCCACTTCCCGCAGCAGACACGGTTTGTAGTGGTGGTGCGTTTTTGATTGTCCTTGAATTGTTGTCTTACAACTATTTTGTATGCAATCCGGCGAGGCTTTTCTTTAAGCGAACGCAACGAAAAAAAGAAAAAAAAATTAATGGAATTCATTTTGTAAATGGCCGTGGTAGTTGTTCGTGCTTCGTGCTCCATGCTCTGTGTTTCGCGTTTCGTGCTTCGACCCACCCTGAAGCTGAAATTGTTAATTCGAAGAGTGCAACGTTCTCTGGTCCTTCGTAGGAATAGGGGTGTCTATGATTTTTAGCAAATGGATTATGCTTCTTTTGTTATTTTCTTTTTTCTGTTTTATTTTTTGATTCATGCACTGCGTGGTAATGATGTGAACAGATGCGTTTAGTTCACACTTTGGTCAGTGACCTTAGGAGGAATATTAGATTATGTTTTCTTTCAGAGAAGTTTTGTTGGATTTATTTCCCCAACAGCCACTTTGGAATAATTTTTAAGTCCCCACCCCATCTCCACTTCATTTATTGGTTTTGATTAACCTTTGCGAGTTCGAAGAAACTTCAGATTGCTTTTAAAGTTCTCGTATCCGCATTCGCGTTTGAAGAAAAAAATCTATTCCACAGAAAACATAATTGCGAAAAACATGGCGTAGGCAGAGCAATGGCAGACATTTGCTGGCCCCTTGTAGTTCGTTGACCACAAATTAATAATATTCAGGCGAATTTTGGGTCATAGCGAGGAAAGGACGGTTTGGTAAATTAAAAAAAAAATATATTTAAGTTCCAAGGGAGAGTCAGTAGTTCTTTGGTATTGGGTGACCAAATTAATTTAAATTGAAATTGGTCCTATAAACTTGTTAAATAACTCGTGTTCGTTAATGTGGAACTTGTTAAATTTCTACACTGTGTTGGTCAAGAGGCAAGAAAGCAACACCTAAAAGCGATGGGCATAACGCAGGATGATCCCTGTCGAATGTGCAACAAGGACGAAGAAGCAGCGGAACGCATACTGTGTCACTATATCTGCTTAGTCAGTACACGTCATCGACACCTAGGCAGACAACATCGCTGCTAGCTCACCCAAAAGTAGTAGTAGTGAAATCAACCCGTGTGTGGCTTTGTCAATTGACTGATTTGACGGTTGGCGAAAAATCAAAAGATTTTGATTTTTCGAAGTTGAGTGGCAAATCTTTCAACTCAATTGAATCGTGTGTGGGCAAGTTCATCCACAAGCTGTAAAATTTAAGAAATTGCGGTAGATATTCATTGCGAAATCGTTTGTAAACGACTTTTTTTCAGTGTTAAAGTGAAAAATTATTTTTTAAATTGGCAGGTTTTCAAATCAATTGATGTAGTGTGTGGCCAACTATAAACTCAGTTTACAATCGAATTGAATTGTGTATGGGCTGCTTAAGGTTCATCACGAGCTCAGTTTTTTGCGTGTGCTATAAGTGGGGGCTGTCACAATTACACAGGCGACACTCTCCAACACCCTCCCCGCCTAACTGTAACTCTGGTCAAGAGTGTTTCCAAGATAAAGTGCCTACCGCTATTTCCCAAAAATCCCTTTCTACATATGTCCGCAAGCGTATTCCCACGAATTTCTAGTCATAACCACTTGAGGGACCCAACCGACTAATAACCACTTGAGTTCATATCACAAATCAGCCAGTATAGATAACTATGTGAACAGCTGATGTTTACCCTGCCCCATCCATCGATATATTTGACACTAACTCACAGATTTGACACCAAAGTTCACGGAGCATCGAAGGAGCAAAAGAAGAGAAAGTTCTTTATACTGGTTCATACAAACAATTGACATCAGTATCCCAATAGGTATAAACAAATCTGAAACGATTAACATCGTTTCATCGGAATCAATCGCAATCAGAGAAATCAGAGATAAGCAAATATAATAAGTTATGAAAAAACTAAAATTGTAATCCAAAAATGTGGGCGCCGTGGCTTAATCGTTACTGCATCGGACTCCTAAGCGAGAGTACCTGGGTTCAATTCCAGCCCGGGCAAATCACGCCACAAAAACATTTTTCAATGCCTTATTTCTAGTGAACAACTGACAAGCCTCCTGGAGTACTTCTGTCATAAAAAGATTTCGCAATTCGCCGTTCGGAACCGGCAATAAATCGTAAGTCCCCTTCACATGTGTCAAATTATAACGCGTACAACACAGTGGAGGTGCGAAAAGCTAGGCCCTGACCCTTCGTGGTCTGTTACGCCAATAATGATGATGTAGTCCAAAAGTCAGTTCTAAGATTTAGGTGATCAGGATCAGACGTACTATAATCTTTGGTTTTTAAACCCAGAAATTTTCTTTAATTTCCGCCATCATAGAGTTAAATCTTTGCAGCATTCTGTAACACCTGAGAGAAGAAGAATTTTTTTGCAAATGCAAAAACTTACCAATTGAGTTGGTTTAAGGCGAACTGCTTAGGAAGAAGAGTTTCTGGTTCGGGCAACAGAATCCCACTCTCTGTAATCTTCGATTTACAGAGGTTCTTTTTCAGGGGACTTATGTTGCTTCTATTTTCTTCGATTTACAGAGGTTCTTTTCCAGGGGACTTCTTTTGCTTCTATTTACTCAAGTTTTCTACTTATAGAAGTACGAATTATCAAAAGCTTACTGTCCCACTTAGGTCAAATTGTGTTTGGCATGGTATACCAATTCTTCTTTTTCTTATCATAAAATTCTTTTGAAAATCGGTAGTTAGCATAAAATATTGCAAGTCAAAAATCATTTGGTCCAGATGTTGATTAATATTCATTCGTATTTATTTTCCTTATGATTGTGAAGAATGAAAGAAAGATATCGACTCATAATTTTGATTTTTATCCACCCATCTGCAAAATTGGATTCCCCACATCTATTTAACTATAGATACCCAAGCATTGGTTGGCAGCACAATGGGCCCAGTTTGGCATAAGCGTAATGCTGTTAAAAAAAAGTACTCCAGGTAATGATATACACACACGGAAAAAAGTATTGGCACAAATGCCATTCTCAAAAATAAATGTCGTTAGTTTTAAAGCGACGATGAAAAAGAAGCATATTGAATTTGCAGTATTGCAGTCTGAACAGTAATATGGACATCCGCAACCAAGCAATCTTCTGAAAACAACAAAAAGTTGTTTGCGAAGACACGAAATGAGCCGTTCAGAGCATCGATTAACTCCATAAAACAAAAATTTGCGAAAAGCGATGATGTTCGCCCTAGAAATGCACTGCGTTTTCTTTAAATAGTTGTCGATTAATGGTGGTAATCTTTATTATTAACACGTTGAATGCCATGGTCACCGGTGACCGGCACTCAATTTATTCGTAAATGGCGTGGCATTGAATGTTTTAAGGAAATATATTGTAAACATACCAATCCAACACGGTTTTAACACTAGACGGCGGGCACGAGGTATGCTTCAAAAACCGCGATTTTTCAATAACTACGGGAGAACACAACTCAGAAGTAGTGTCCATGAAGTCCTAAATACGCTTCCCCAAGAACTAAAGATCGCAACAAATATTAAAACTAGAAAAAGAAACATAAAAAACCATTTTATGAACTTAATCCATTTTAAACTTTAATCTGTAAAAATGTTTTATTGTTTTTTGAATTAGTTTATGAATTAATATTAATTAATGAAAAATGTAATCTGAACTTAATCATTAGTGGCGTAACAGCCCACGAATGGCCAGAGCCTAGCTTTTTTGCGCCTCCACTGTGTTGTGCGCGTTATAATTTGACACATGTGAAGGGGACCTACAGTTTATTGCCGGCTCCGTGCGGCGAATTGCGAAAGCTTTCCGTGACAGAAGTACTCCAGGAGGACTGTCAGTCGTTCGCTGGAGGTGGGGCCGTGAAAATTGTTTGTGGTGTTTTTTTCCCCGAGCTGTATTCGAACCCGGGTACTCTCGCTTAACAGTCCGACGCACTTACGACTAAGCCACGGCGCCCACATCTGATCTGACCTTACTCATAAATTAATAACAAAACTTAAAATACGATCTTCTGCAGAAAAGCTTTCATAAGGCTTCGCAGAAACAAATAACTTTTATAATTAATTTCTTGCAATAAATAAAATTGAAATCGAAAATTGAATAAGAAGTTATGACTATACCAAGTGCTTTGACATTAAAATCTAATTTTTTTCAAAAAGTGGAGTTAATCAACCACTGTGCGGCTCAAATATAAATTTAATAGTTTTGATACTAAAAAGACGTGTTTATAAAAATTGGCATGTGTCAATCCTTTTTTTCGTGTGAGTATATCATTCAAATTCCGTTCTAATATAGCAAATCCGCCACGAATTGGTTTCATGAAGTTATTCCGGCGATCAATATCTTATTAGCCTACAAACTATGCAAACATTTCTTACCAACACCATTTGTTACAAAGTTTTAGGGAACTGAGCATTAAACAATTACGACGACGAGTGATACTGTTGTGTCCAAAATGGGTCTACAAATTTTGTTAGGGAAAACAAAGAAAAAACTAAAAACCGGTAAAGGAAAATGCATAGTATGTGCATTTAGATCCAAAATGGTTGTACAATGCAAATTTATCTAACTCGACCTAGGCGGTTATTCCTTGTGGCACAGAAATATCGTGAACTCGACGTAGCACTTTTTCTTTGTGCGGATCGTAGCCAGAACTTTTCTCTCAAAAAGGCCAAGGGCTTCTTCATCCGCTTTTGACAAAGTCCATGTATTCGCGCCATAGAGCAGGACTGGGATGACCAGGGTGTTATATAAAGCCATCCTGGTTTTACAAGAGAGGGCTCTATTACTCAATTGCCTTTTGAGCCCAAATAAACAGCGATTGGCAAGAGTTATTCTGCGTTTGATCTCGGTAGTACTATATGTGTAAAATCTTATTACCAAGGATTGGAACATTTCATACGATTATTGTACGATTTGACGACATTCATAAGCATTATATATATCTCCGTTCGAAAGAAATTTGAACCTAGTGTTTCGTCATCAACCTAGACCTGCCTCTTCTATTAGGCATTAGGTGGTACTCACTGCACGTCTGCAGTGTCCGGTGTAACAAAAAACTTTACAAAATCGAATGGTTTATCATGAACTTATCTTTCCTGTATATCGATGTCCTTTCATTGATACCAGTTGTCATGTAGTTTCTTTGCTCTTCTAAATCTATTTTGAACTCGAATTTATATCCTGAGACTTTTTATATGACTCACGTTGAATTCCTACCTTTAGTGCAAATCATGTTGAGATGCGGAAGAAGACCACTCGAACTGGTTTTGTTGAATATTCTTCCTGTATGTGTTTTGCAAAAATTGTCGTTCAGTTAAACAGCATTTGATGGGCTCCCCTGATTGCCTAATAACCACCGCAGCCCAGATGCTAGCACTCCCAGAATTCGATATTAAATTCCAAGATGTGGGAATGTGTCTGCATATGTTCACGCATTAATGACATGTTAATCCGTTAATCAGTGCATTTAATTTATAAGTCGTTGTAATTTATGGAAAACATCATCTTACGGGCGCAGATGTCGTTCACCTTCACTCATTAATAATAAGTTTGGTTCGGAGAGGAAGGTTTTGTTGTTTTCAGATTTTTGCATTAATAACACATGATGCCCAATCCTTTGCTTTTTTTTTCTCTCGATCTCTGCTGACCCTAATCAGCGTTTGCCTCTTACTCATCGTGAAACGGTCAAAATATTTGATAAACCCACATGCCAACGTTTTATTAATGAGAACTCTGAATCAAATTTTCGAGACTTCCTATTTTTAGTTGATTTTTGTGACGTTGTGACTCAGTGTGTGGTTCAATTCGTACGTTGAACCATCGCTACGTGCGAGGTCATTCGAATCTTGTATCTCGAATCTCAAATCTCTGTGTGGTGTTGGCCTTCTAAGCTGTGCCACGCCATAAACGTGCATTTTAGGAACTGAGATAAATCCTTGTGAAGCTGTAAAAAGATTTCCGGCTATGTCTACGTTGAATTCATTTCGTTTCATTTCATTTTATAAAACCTGCCTCCATTTGTCATCAGTCTGGCATCGACGCTGTTGTTCTTCGACCACGGACCCGTTTCACTTTCATTGTGAACCCTTGTGTGGCTTATACTAGCAGGTCGTCGAATGCTTGCCTGGATGAATATTTCTTTTTGATTCTCGTTACTGCCGAGCACAACAAAACACAAAATGGTTATCGGGGATGAACCTGAGCCGGTCAGAAGAATAATGGCATAGGGTACATCAACCCCAAATAAACTCAACTTACACACTCGCACACTCGGCTTTTGTTGTAATAAAAATCTTTTCATTTTATCGAACCCCTATGAAAACGAACACCTTTTCCCATTCTTCTCATTATTCTAACGCGAGTCATGGTCGGCCATATGCTCTTTTTTTTTTTGTGTGTGTGTGGCGTTTAACTACCTGCATGCGTTGCGTACCACATCACAGATCCGGTGCGCTTGTTACAACAAAAACCTAAACGAAAAAAAAAGTCAATCTATTGTAAACTAACAAAGCCGAACCAAAATGTAGAAAGTGTACAATTTCTCACGACCTTTGAATTGCTGACCTCCAAAAATGAAAAAAAAAAAAAATTTATAAAACGTGTGCGTAGCAAAGGCAGCCGAGTTTTACATAATTTCTCGTATGGAATTTGCGTAATATTTGGAAGCTCTTCTTTTTACGGAAGCTCTTAGGAATAATAAACAAAAAAAAAAATGTAGCAATTGCGATTTTATTTTATTGCTTATCAGCTTTTTTTTTATTTATATTTTTGGCGTTGAGGCCAAAATTAATTCATTGGTTGTTGGATAATTGAGTTGTGCTGAAGTACACACAAAAAAAAAAAATTTGCTCGATTATGTGCGAGTGGTCTCAAAATTATCCAGTGAAACTCGTAAAATCGTTCGTTATCGATGGAGGCAGCTCATTGTTATGTAGCCGTTGGTTTGGTTCGATCGTAAAAGGAAAAGATACGACCTGAGTTAAACACAGACTGGCCGTGAATTTGCTTTCATTTCTATGATTTTACGTCATTACTTAAACTCTTGATTATTTCGTTGAAGGTTGAGTTAAGGCTGCCTGTCGACTGAACAGACATACAAATGTGTGTATGTCGTTTGGATCCTGTAGAATATATACATACATATGTGCGCCAGAGTTGTAATGAGTAAAATGCCTCTGCAGAGGGTGCTTGAGGCGTTTTCAATTAGAAACACTGATGAGTAGTTGCTGAAGTGATCTCCAAGTCTCAGTTCACTCAGGCAGAAGAAGCGGTCAAGTGTTTTGAGCTTCCCAATTTGTTTTCCGGGCATAAAATAAGAATAATTCATTGGGTTGGTGAATAATTGTTGCAGATGTACGGTAGCTTCCGTTTAGTTATTAAATTTATTTTTCCTCTGTGACTTTTTTCGTTATCTGTTGCCTGCCATATGGCAAATATATTATTCCCTCGGTACTTTCATCCTATTCTCTGTTTTGAACTGTACGCTTAAGGGTAGTTCCACGCCCTTTAGCGGGCGCTAAATTATGATAAAATTTATCACTGCCATTTGCAATCACGGAAGGCTGACCATCGCAGCCTTCTTTTAGTGACAGGCCAATGATTGTATTGAGTTATTTCTTAGGAGCATTATTTTCCACAAACCTTTTCCTTATCATATCTTATATAAATTGTCAAGAAATAAAGAGAAGAAAAAATGGGCCATGTTTGATCGAAGCCCCTGACCCAGTTATGCATTGAAGCATATCTCGCCAATGCTTTGAAAAGGTAAGCACAGGTGCTGTTGCTATCGAAAATTGGAATTGCTATGAGTTTAAATTGAAAAGAGTGTACCGTTGTGAAGTTTGCAAAAACGCCAACTTAACAACTATCTTTCTGCTAATATAAAACAATATTCTGTTCTGCGGAATACTTTGTTTTCGTTCATTGTCAGCAGAACAACTTTCACATCGGTATCTGTCTGTCTGTCCGATTCCCAAACCCGCTTACAACTTTTGAATCTTTCTTCTATTAATATTGAAGTCGCTCTTCAAGTATTTATATCCCAAAGGGATGAACTTGTAATCCTGTTTTTAAAATAAAACTAGTTGTGTGGTTAGAAAAACTGGCATAAAAATATGAATGAAGTAAAGGTGCTATGAAGATCTTCGATAGACGCGAACAAGGACATGTAAGCATGAAGATTGCGTAAAAAAAAACACATTTGAGGAGAATATATCAAAGAAATGAGGCATTTCATAATCTCTGACCGACCCGTCGGACAGATGAAAATGGACGTCGCGAAAATGGATGGATGGATGGAGGAAAAAGAACCTTTAAGGGAGAATAAAGAATAGTAATAATGGATTATTATGCATTAGGGATAGGGCTGAATTTGAGACTACTACAACTTAAGACTTTTGATCAAGTCTTGTGTACAAGCTTGAGGTTGAGTTTGGGACCTCTTCTCCTGACTCAGTTTTAAATAATCTACGTAACAGACAATATAGGCCCAGACCATAGCTTTTTCGCGCTTCTACTGTGTTATATTTTGTGACATGTGAACAAGGCCTACAGTTAATAGGCTACGAACGGTGAATTACGAAAACTTTTCGTAACAGAAGCACTCCAGGGCGACTGTCAGTTGTTCGCTGGGAGTGGGGCCGTGGAAATTGTTTGTGGTGTTCTTTCCCCGGGCTGGATTCGAACACGGGTACGTTTACTTAACAGTCCTACGCGCTAACCATTCAAGCCACGGCGCCTACTCTGACTCAGTTTTAATACTTTTAATTCGTCACAGAAGCGAATTGGGATCGTTCTCTTAAGCCGGAGTATGGCAGGCAAGTTCTTAGAATTTGGGTCCAAGAAAATTTCAAAGAAAACACAAAATTTGTTACATGAGGTCTAATCGCGAATGATTCAGGCATTGCGTGAGTGTGCAGCACAAAAATAGCAATGCGAGGAAAAAATCCGCAATCCGCGTTTAATAAAATGACCTGCGATCAAAAGAATAACAGTGTATAGTAGTAATAGTGTGAGAGAACATTTCTGAAACTTTGGGAATATTCTTGTAGTATTTTTTAGTTAAATTTCAATTTTATTTATAAATAATCCAATCACTGAGCACGAGATTACTCAAGTTCCCAAAAGGAGGTATCCTTCAGAAAGCAATACTGTTATTATTTTGACCGAAGGTATATAACTTTTTTTTGCCCATAGATCAGAACTAACTTGAAACAAAACCAGACCATATTAACCATATTTACGCAAAACAAAATAATATTCAAAAACAACTTCAGGCTCCGGCACATAGAACACGGTAGTTGCGCCAGCGTTAAAGTATCCGTTGTCTGCGAGCGGTACACGACGCATGGAATGGCACAATGAATACTTTAACGCACAGTTAATTTCATTTGATAGTAGGTTCAAATTCAATTTGCTTCGGTTTAAATAAAAATATGCACATACAAACCTTAACAACTCCAACGGGCGTTTGTTTAAAATTGAAAACAAATGATATGCCAAAATATAATTGTCAACGCTGAAGGAGAGGCAAAAGCTAAAAGTTGAGCAACTACATCCGTCGCGTTCGCGTCGGCGTTGGTCCATGTGTCACCTTCCATAAGAACGTATGTAAGTAGCGTATTCTATGTGCCGGAGGCTTTCTTTACATGTGCCAAAAGGTTATCCGTATGGTTAAGGTCAGGATATCGATCAGCCCTACCCATAGCTTTAGTTTTGTTTGCCTGTAACCAATTTTTTTTTTGTGCATATCAGGTCGAAGTTGTGTTGAAACACACATTTCAGTTGTTTCATAATCGACACAATGAATCATAGAACATTCATTCTAAACTACAAACGTATAAATGGTGGTCCATTACTCATTTGGTACAAACATTTGAGCCTAGATCGTAGTACAAGAACCTATCCATTATCAATGGGACAATGTGTTTCACCATTCTTGAAGGCAAAAATCTTTTTCGAACTCGATTTTCAGGGTTTTTCTTATATTTTCTAGCATTGGAACTATTTTTGTGAATTAATGAAGGTTTTTTTTTTTTTTATATTCCTTTGAATGTTTATTCATCGTCGAGCCGACTTCGAACAATAGATCTTCTTTTTAAGTAGAAAGTTCTGCTCGCTCTATTCTACAGTAAAAATTAGCTTGTATAATGTAGAATATTATGAATTTATAAAATCACGTTTTGGCCGCAGAAATTAAAAAAAATATAACAAGCAAAATGAAAAATCAGGGGCACTTCACCAAAATAAATATATCCTTTAAAATAAAATGAAACGACTGTCATAACTTAGCAGTTGATAAAAGATAAATGTTCCATCTAAGCAAACTTTTGTTTCATTTATTGAGCTAACATTCAATGACAGACAAAATGAAATTATCCTTCAGGCAAAATGCCTGTAAATCTCATAACAACGCAAAACAACGAAAAAATATGATTGCTATAAAATTTATCTATTTTGCACCCCAAGCGAAGGATAAATGTCAAAATTCTACGAATTTTGTCCCATCAAAATATATTTATGTAATAAAACTCTATTCTCTCCGTCTCTCTTTCTCTGTCTCCTCATCTTGATTTTCTCGTTCGCTCTTTATCATTTATTTCTTTTATGATTACTCATGATTTCCCTGAATACCAACACTCCACCTCTCACATAAACAGAACATTGATTAAAACAGAGCTTAAATGACGCTCCTTTCTGCCTTTTCTGATAACAACTAAACCATTTGTGTGTGTATGTATGGACTGGTGTGATAAAAAAAAAGAAAAAAAACATTATCCTTCGGTCCTTTTATGCTTCCTTCAATGTGTTGATCTGTGACCCATCACCTCCCCCTTAACCAAACAAAAAAAAAAAAATCCCACTTGAAAATTTCTAAAGAAAAAAACATATTCATACGATTTTATAAAGAAACGAAAAGATGTGTTAGTCTGCTATAGAAAGCAAACTTGCTTTTTTAACAGGATGAAGACCCAAGCCAGCATGCGAAAGCAGAGTTAAAGGATTGGTTGAAAACAAAGTTATACTAATCGTTTTTGGCTTGAAGAAAGGAATGGTCCAGTAAAGTAGACCCTCTTTATGATCACATTTCCCCTACGATGAAGAAGGTAACACATCCAAATGAATTAACAACACTGGATGAAAGAAATCAGCGGCTAGAAGAAGGACAGAAAAGCAGGTAAGACTAGACAAAACAAAAAATTCATAAATATAAACAAATAAATGTATGTGGAAGATTTCATACGTTTTTTGGGGTGGTTTACACATGTGTGTGAGATAATAAATTTTTAGGGTAGTTCCTAGAAATTTGTAAAATATTTACGTTACGTTTACAAAATGGACAACAATTCCGGAGACAATTGAGAGTCTGCTTTTGCTAAATTTTTTTGTAAATAACTGGTATGGGGCTTCATTTTTTTAAACTGCAGCTTTTGCCAATAGGCTTGTACACTATACACATCTGCGTTAAGTTGGGAAATATAATAAATAATTGTTGGGTAGGTTATAAGTTGGGAAGTAAGTCTGTACACTAACTCTGAAGATTGGATTAAGTTTATACTTAAGTTGGAGTGATTGTGAGAAGGAGGAGTCGTGCAAAGTGTTCATGGTTTCTTTATTCAAAATCATACTGCCGATCTTCTTTCTTCTTTAAACAGCAATACAGTCCAGGGTGGACCTGATCCTCAGTTAGTAAGCCTCTCCTGCCCCTACTGCCGACCTCTTACAGCTTTTATCACATGTCGCTGCGAAATGAGTTATGCGGATTGTTGATTCCTTCGAAGCTTGTATCAGAAATAAAACTTTGTCCATCCGTCCGTCTGTAGAGTTGTTATCTTAATGGACCTAGTTTGGCCTAAATGTTGGGCTGTTGTCCCAACCATCCACTCGTTCCCTTGCCCTGTATCTCTCGCACTTAAAGGCACTCTAAAATGGTGTAATAAACTATGGTCCACCACACATCTATGTGATTGGCGACCAGCCTGCTCTATATATAGTCCTTTATGCAGAGCCTTTTCATCAACACCTCTGCACCTTATAGTAACACTGTATTGTCTTAACTGTCGTGAAGAACTTTGCTTCATTAAATTACCTCAGCAATTGTCTAACTAAAGCTATTTTGTCATGTTTTTAAATTGGTGTTGCATTACAAGTTTGTGCTTTCACTGGTCAATTTGAGGGCTATGACTTCGGGCAATGAGCCGCCGAGATAAAAAAAAAAAAAAAAAAGCAAATTATTTTTTTTTAGCACCATGTCAATTGTCTTACATTAGCTACTCCACAGTTGTTGATTATTTAATGCAAAAAGCATAATTACTTTCGCTGGAATAGCTACGTGGGCGTCTGTCCACAACGCTGTCGAGTGTAAAGATTAAAAACGACGTGCGTGTTAAGACTTTGGGCAAATAGTATGTTGTCTTGCGCAAGATATATAAAAAGAATGGTAAAATTAAGTAAAATTGCCAGTGACTATGATACGTGACATTCGAGACCTGAAGCGCATAACCTGCGGCGAATGAGACTCCAATTAGTGATTTGGAGCTCAGATCGGGCGTAAGGTCGCAGATTGAGCGTTTCAGATCTCGGGTGACCTGTTAATTCTTAAAGACCAATGAAAGGTTCTATTGAAGACCAAAAAAAATATAAAAATGAATCTGGAACTACAAAATAAAATCTTGTTTCGTTGCTCCCTCTGAAGCTATCTTTAAGAGCAAGAAAAGAATATAAAAATGAGTCTGTAGCTGCAAAAGCAGGTCTCCTTTCCTTGCTACGACCTCATTGACAATGACTTTGGTAGGACCCAGAGACCTTTCTTTTTGTGAATTTCTTTAATGTTCCTTCAGTACTTCCAGCTCGTCTGTACCAGCGCTGTTGAACATTGCATTAAGTATTAACTGCCTCCAAGTCAACTTGGTAAATGTCTAGGCAGATTCTGGCAAGTCTGATGCGCTTGTTCCCTTTTTGAGATCCAGCAGCTTGTGTAATGTCAGTTGTCTTTTGAGAGTTGTCGCCACACAATGAAATCACACTCGTCATGTCAGAGGAAAAAAAAAAAATCTATGCTGAGTCTATTGCATCAGAGTTCTAAAAATATGTCAACAAAATTATATGAAACCTTCAAGAAGGAGGCTTTCCATAGACCTGCAATTTGTAAACACTTCGCAAGAACCAGACAAACCGCACAGTTGACAAAATTGTTTCAAGTGCCTACAGCAAATCAAGTCCAGAGATTCAGAGACTCGTTGCCGAGTGATTTGATTTGGAAAGTTTTTATTTCTTTTTTTCATTTTTACGAGTGCTGTCGACGAAGTGACAATAAAGACGGCGAGCTAGTAGGTAACTCTCATATTCTTCTTTTTTCGTTTTCCATAAAATGTTCTGTGGCAGTGGGTTTTGGTAAAAAAAAAAGAACATTGTGTGTATTTTACAAATCAAGTGAAATGTGTTAAATTTGTGTCTGCCATCAAGAAAAAGCGATTGCTTGTCAGAAAGGCCAGCCATGAAGTCGTTGCAGAGAGACACCGGAGTAACCCGGAGTCAATGTCAACCATTACCAGCCGTCAATCTGTGTTCTGTTGTGGAGACGGAGGGGGCTATTATGTACTTCTGTGGTGAAGGTTTCCAGAAATACACATTCCTCTTTTCTTACGTAAATAATTCTCTTTCACATTTCTATTTTTACCTCCTGCGACAGAGTTCCGCTTGGTAGGAGAGGAGGTCCATCACATGCACTCATTTCTGTGTGTGAGCGCTGTGTGTTATTTTTTTTTCTTCAGCAGAACTTGAAATCATGATAGTTCTTTGTTTTTTTTTTTTTTTTTATTTTCACATAGGATTTATTTTGCTTTTGTGTTTTATGTTTATTATGTTATTTTATCTGTTTTCATAGCATATTAAAAAAAACACATTTCTTGCATATAATGTTTCAATATTAGATGTTTCTTGTCTTCTTTTTCTAGGTACAAGGGTGGTCGGGCACCTATTTTCAGATCCAGTGACCGAAGAAGACCACAAAGCATATCATCTGCAACAACACTAACACCACGTGTGGTTCTTTCTCGATTGGAACCAAGAGATTTTGAGCGTTTACGTTTATCATACAAAGTAACCATACTAGACCAAAGACGAACACGTAACAATCGATCTGGCATGAACATGGGACAAAAAAACAGTGCAGTTGTTAAAAGTGTTAGTCGCGGTGATGCACAAGTTCCATTTAAACCTGTTATACCACGTGAATTAGCAGCCGAATATGTGAAGCCAGCCCGTATTGAAATATTACTCGATATGCCACCAGCTGGACGTGAAGCACAATTAAAATACTCATGGAATGCTGATGATAGATCATTAAATATATTCGTTAAAGAAGATGATAAATTGACATTTCACCGGCATCCAGTGGCACAGAGCACAGACTGTATACGGGGTAAAGTTGGCTTTACAAAAGGTCTACACATTTGGGAGATCTATTGGCCGACAAGACAGCGAGGAACGCATGCTGTTGTTGGTGTTGCAACATCTGAAGCACAATTACATTCTGTAGGTTATCAAAGCCTAGTCGGCGCATCAGTACATAGCTGGGGCTGGGATTTGGGTAGAAATAAACTTTATCATGACTCCAAAAATTGTGCTGGAATAACATACCCAGCGATACTCAAAAACGATGAAGCATTCCTAGTACCCGATAAATTTCTATTAGCATTGGATATGGACGAAGGAACACTTAGTTTTATAGTAGACCATGAATATTTGGGTGTAGCGTTTAGAGGGTTAAAAGGAAAGAAACTCTATCCAATTGTGTCAGCCGTATGGGGCCATTGCGAAATAACGATGCGATATATTGGCGGCCTAGATCGTAAGTTTAAATATAAAAATCTCATTGATTGATTGATAATTTGTGTGTGTTTTTTTTCCAGCTGAACCATTACCCTTAATGTATTTATGCAGACGTGTGATACGGCAGAATTTAGGACGAACGCATTTAGAAGAACGCATACAAGAGCTGCAACTGCCACACTCGATGAAAACGTATTTATTGTATAGGGACTGCAGATAGTAACATATAATAGTTTGACAATAAGAAATTAATTTTTAACTGTAATGATAACAGTAATCATAAGAAGAACAAAAGAAGAATAAAGTTATATATACGCATGTGCATATGTGTATATATATATATATTGTATGTATGTATGCTCTATGTGTGTATATATCAATCTATATGCAGACTTATATACATTGATATATATAAACATAAACTTATGTATGTATATAGTGACGGGAAAGCAAAAAAAAAAAAAAAAAAGATTTTAAATATACTCTACATAAAATTACTTTTCTCAATTTCTCGACTTTAAACGTATTCAGCTTTTTTTTTAGTGTGTCGGATGAGACATTTATTATTAGATATGTGTGTAGGTTCTCGGATATGTTTCTTAAAACCCTTTTTTATAAAAAAGAAAAAAAAAACAAAAGAAAGCAAAATGAAATGTTTTGTATGTCTGTAACAGCTACTTATTTTTTAAACAAAACAAAAAAACAAAATGATAACTAATTTGTGTACCTGAACAACAAACTGTCGTAAATGATAATGGAAACAACAAAAGTTTATTTCTTTTATAGCACATTTTCAATTTTTTTTTTATTTCGAAATGATTTTTAAATATTTTTTTTTTTCGTTTGTGATTTTTTTTTTTACAAGAACTACTACTACTACTTTTTACACGAATTCTTACGCGTGGAAATCCGCTTATATCGCGTTAAAACTTAACAGGAATAAATATTTTGCAATCTTTTTCCTAATTTCCTAACGCATTTTCTTTTTTATGTTTATGATTTGTTGTGTTTATGTAAATAGTTTGTAATTCTCCCTTTTCCTACACGTGCTTAAATGTTTTATTAAATGATGTAAGTTGTTTTCCTCCATCACGTAAGTAATTTTTAGAAAATGGATTATCTTGATTGCACAGTGTTACTTGAAACAATCCGAGAAGGAAGAGCAAGTTGTGAAGATGCAAATTAAATTCTGTAGTCTCAAGCTATAACCGGTTAAATTGAATTGAGATCTTTTTTTGGTCAATTTGTCACAGAAACTAAAATGGCCGCATTGTCTTAGAGGAAGTTAAATGGAAATTTAAAGGAACATATTTTCCAATACAATTTTTGCTGTTTCTTGATTTTTACATGAGCTCCTAAAAAGATCTTAGACTCCTTTTTATGTTTAAGCGGTTATTCCTTGTGATCACAGAATTATTAAGACATCTTTTATTCATCCATAGACTTAACTTGCACAAGTAGACATTAGGCTCTGGTTTTGTTGTTTCCACATTCCATTAGCTTTCCTATGTCTGCACACTTTAAGCAATTTGTAATTTTCAAGAATCATTAATCGCAAAAGAGAGCATCAGGAGCCAGCGCCATGTCATGGATCCAAAAACAGCCAACAACTGTAACAATTCACCTTGCAGAGCTATGCTCTATCAATTTCATAATTTTTTTTGTTGAGTTATCACCTTCAACCATGCGTTTAAACACCAAAAAGCAGTAGCAGGCAAATGTGAAGGTTACCAATGTGTTAATACCTAATACAAGGTCACGACGTGTCGAAGTGTTACGCTGCACTTATACAAGTGGGCGGTAGTGGTCCCGTCGTAGTGGTTTCTTCAATTTGAAGTGATGTAACAGACAGTGCGTGCGGATGATGTCAGCTCGGAAGAAACTGTCACAGTTGATGATTATCAGACAGTTTTGTAAATTAGTAAATTGGAAAGAGAGAAAACATGTGATACCACAGACACTGAATTCAGAAGAAGCAGATTAGATTAAATGAAATTAAAATTTAACCAGTCGAACTCTACTGGTATCCGAAGTAAATTCCGCAAATGATACCACCGCGGAGATAAAAGAAGGATAACCCTGGTCAATCGCTGTGTCTTTGGGCTTAGACGGCAACTGGAAAACAAAGGCCTCTCTCGAAGTTATCTATTTATAAGACCTTGATAGTCCTAGTCCTACTGTGTCGCACAGAAACATGAGCGATATCAAATGCGGAAGAAGAAATTCTTGGTCGCTTCGAGAGGAAAGTTCTTCGGATTATTTTTGGTCCCGTTTGCACAGAGGGAGTTTGGAGAAGAAGGCTAATCGATGAAATCTACGAGCTGTACAGCGACATCGATCTAGCTAAACGAATTCGAGTGTCCCGACTGAGATGGCTAGGTCATGTGGAGCGTATGGACACTAACGCTTCGGCTCGTAAAGTCTTCGAGTCTTATCCTGATGAACAACGCGGTAGAGGAAGATTTCGCCTCCGGTGGCGTGACCAGTTGGATAGGGACCTAAATCAGCTGGGCGTACGAAACTGGAGGCACCTAGCCCAAGACCGCGCTAGATGACGAGGCATGTTGGCTGAGGCCCAGGTCCACCCCGGACTGTAGCGCCCGCAAAAGGAGAAGAAGAACTCTACTGGTAGCTTAAGCTATTAATTGTTAAGGACGAAGTGTTTTACATGATAATGTGAAAGAAAAGACAAGGCGAGATCCGACAATAAACTCCAACATAAATTAGAAATGTTCTCGGATTGGGTAAGGGTCGCCTAAAAACTGAAATAAAAGAGCAAAGCACTGACAATCAAAATTGCACCAAAAAGATATCCTTAAATCCAATCAGGGTTAAAATACTCAATAAAATATGAAACAGCATCAGGCTAAAAGCCTTAAATATACCCGACTTGTCTGGAAGAATTCAGTAGCACGCTGCTTAAACACTCATTCATCCCTCGGATAAGTCTTTTAGACCCAGGAGCCGTCTTTTTTTTTAAATATCTTCTAAAATATGCGATATACAATTTAATTTTACTGTGTGAGCACTTCTGGTAAAAAGAAACGATTTATCATTAGATCCATGTAGCAAAAATAGAAAAACTAAAGTCGGATGAATGTTGTGTCTTGCAGCAATGATTCAAACAAAAGTGAATATTCCGAAACGAAAAGCTCTTAAATTCAACCAGATATCAACCACAGCAATAATTCCATATTTCTGATTCATCATTAGCATAGCTTTTAAAGGACTAGAATAGTAAACAGTGGAATACCGGCTACTCAAACTACTTAACAGCCTTAAACACCACCCCCACCCATTGCACAATTCCCATTTCTCTGTACTTCTGCTATAAAAGTATTAGTAGGCCCATGAACGCATGCGCAGAAATAAAAGTCAATCCACCAAATGACACGTCTATGAATGCGAAGGAAAACGCCTGACAGCAGGGTTGTCAAATGTTAGAAATGTCACAAACGAGACACTTTGGAAATAGAACAAACTGATTCCAATTCTTCTTTTAAACGACAATCTTAGTTTACTTAGTTTTCATGATGAATTGATGACCGAAACTCAGTTGGTAAACGTCAAGATACGTGATGTGCTTGTTTCGTACGAAGAATTTGCAAAAAACCATTTAGGCAAGCAAATTGTTAAGTGTGAACCCCGCTAATGTTAGAGACAGTTTGGGTTTATCAGCTGTGACTGCTGTTTCTAAAAGTTGCAATTATCCACTTTGATTTAAATTTTTTTTATGGTAACTGACAGAATTCGATTAAGGATTATTGTATTCAATAATTTTGCACATTTAGAAATCATACATTGTGTTTTTCAATAAAAAGAATGTTGTCAGCGGCTTTGTCTCGAAGCTGCAATTTGACCAGTTAATACCAATATCGTTCAATCAACCCGTGGGCTATAGCCAGAAACCATTAACAAGGCCTTGGAAAATTGGAGTGACAGAATGTAGAACTGCGAAGCCAGTCAAGGCAGCCGCATTTTTTTGCCTTTACGTATGGAATTTTGTTGATATTATCCCATTTTGAAAAAGCAAAGAAAGAAAATTTTGATTTGGCTCATATTGAGTTACAAGAAAATATGTGACTGCATGTGTCAACGTGGATATAACGTCAAATAGCTACAATTTTCTTTTGCAAGAAAAATACATTTTTAAGCATTATTTTTTTGCCGTTATTTTAAAGCAAGCTCATTAACGAAAAAAATTGTCTGCTTCTGATTTGTTGTTCTGTTTGCCTTGGCGGTGTCTGGGCGATAAGTTTCAATGTACAAACTGGCTGATTTAGTCAAACATGAGCATGAGTTAAGTGTTAAGTGTTAACGTCTACGACTTAGCTTATTCATGTCGAATATACGCATCTGTGTTATGCACATCTACCCTAAAGCGTTTGAATCCGAGTTATTAGGACAACAGAAGACGTGCTCGAGTAAGATGATTTACACAAGTGGAGAAGCAACTTGGTGTACGGAACTGAAGTCAGCTGATGAAGAATCCGGCCAGAGCTGGAGAGATCTGTTGGTTGAGAGCACAAATGAGCCAATACAGATACCCAACTTCTACTTCTCTTGCCCCTTGATTTTATTTGACAGCGTTTTTTATAACATTTTGTGTCTGTGAATACGTGTGAGAGCTTTGAATAATAAATCAAACAAATATGCGTGAAAATGATGAGTTAGTGTTCGATGATTCCTGAATTACTGTCAAAATGCTTCCTGTATTTCAGCTACATTCGTGAATTACTGTCAAATTCGTCGATGGACAAGGGGAAATAGCCGCTGTACAGTTGGGTGTCTATATTAGGTTGTCTGTGGTTGAGAGTCTATTGCCTATTCCGAACGGTGGAGTGCGAAAGCTGTCCATGACAGAGGTTACCCCAGGAGGATTACAATCCGACCCACTAACCGACCAAGCCCACGGTGAAATATAGTAATGTCATTTAATATATTCGACAATTCAAATTAAAGCCCAAATCGCAACAGCGCATTCGGTCGGTCGGACTTTGACAGGCGTTGGTATGTCTTTTATCGACTTTGCAAAAAAATACCAACGCGCGCCTCACTCAATTTTCCAAATCGGAATGGAGCTCGCGCGTGTCAGCTTTCCCTAAATCAGCTTATCCTCGAAAATGTTCATCCTCTGTAAGGAAACTATTTGATTTTGAAACTAGGTCTCAGGTATTTGCGACTGCCTGCGCTAAACGCAAGTTCACGTAGGCCATTTGTTGGCCCATTGTATGTCACACATCCAGATTGTTTCCAATGCCCGAACTCGCTGCCTAAAAAAGTTCCTGCAAATATACCAAAACTAAAATGTCAAACTACCTACATTTTGAAACTAAAATTAAAAACAATTCTTATTTATTCAAATAATTGCCCGTTCTCATCCAAATTTCACATTAAATAAAACAAACCAAATACACATCTGTCAAACGCCCGAACGAGTAGAGAGTACCCCAGTCTGTCGGACTTACTATATTACGGTCTGCAAAGTTGCAACGTCCGACCGCGCTATTTCGGATCCTAACGCGCTGTTGCGATTTGGGTCACGAACGGTATATTGTGAGAATTTTACAAAATGCGCAGAACGAAATCAAAAATACTTGCGCTAAGTGTGTTACCTTCTACAATTATATCTTATCATGATACAAATATTAAAGGTAAAATACTATATTTGTTTTTAATCGGACTTGAAGTCTGTCAAGCAGTTTTGTAGTGTGAGCGCCAGCTTGTAATTTTAGTCGTTAAGGAAATAAAACGACACGTCATAAGGTGTGAACGCGACTAATAATGTTTCACTTATTAGCATTCGACAGTTTTGAAAGTCGGCAAACAAATGACTGAAGCCAGCAAAACAATTTACAAAAGTATTTTCTTAATCTACTGCAAAGTTCCGTCCAGTTGATAAAAAAGTGTTAACTAAATTTTCGTTCCGTTTCACTGAAGAATATTTCCCCATGTAACACGAAGCATCTATTATTTTTGATGTGTGTTAACACATGTAACGAAACTACTCTGTGCCCTCTTGTTTTCCAGACCGAGACACTCTTCCACGACCATTTCCATGGCGGGAAACGTCAAAACCCTTCACATCTGTGCACGCACATCTGCATCAGAAAACACCAACACATCCATCCATCGGTAAATCCATCTTTGACTAGACACAATACGTGTGTGATTGAACGACTGTGCCATTTTGTTTCTAATTTTTTATTTTCAAACGGAAAATTAAAGAAAATCACCGCATTGGCTTGGGCAGTCATTTCGTGAAAAAAAAAAAAAAATGTCCAGCAAATAGATAGTTCCGCTCGTTCTCTGACAAATAATACGTGGTGTATTCGCGCACCGCACACATTCAAATCTATTGCCGGCAACTTACTAAATTCTTAATACTATATTTGCAACGGGGTAAGGGCCAAAACTAACACAGCCATATTATTGCTTTGATTTTGCATTGTGAAAGGAAAAATGAGAAGTTTCCCCAAAGTGGAATACCCTGCTGTAAAAATTGATCTCTGCTCTTGCCAGCAGAGCTTGTTGTTTCGTTATTTTCAGTTGTGTTAAAAGTAAAAAAGAGTACAAGTTGTGGTTGTTTTGTGTGCAAATTAGTGTGAACAAAAGAAAGGAATCAAGGTAGAGAAAAACTACATATTTCCGAAAGGGGTTTTACTTAAATAATAAAAAAAAAAAACAGGAAAAAAAAATTGCTCAACCAACAAGGAGTTACTACCGAATGTTCGAATATCGGTATATATCGTCGGTTACACAGACATAGTATACATTTTTCTTGGTCACAAAATGTTAATGCAATTTACGGATATTTGTCATGAACAAAAAGAAAAAAAACGAAGAAAGAACTCGACGTTGAGTGGTATTTAACTGGCGTGTTCTTTTGTTTTGTTTCTTTTGCAACTCGCATATAATTCTAAATAAAGTTCAAAATGGCCGATAGTCTCGCTCTTTTTCAATTGGTACGTAGGTATAATTTGCCATGAAAAATACAGACAGAAAATTGTGCAAATTAAAGAGGATTATGCTTGCCGAATGAGGAAAATTTTGTAGATTATGAGAGAGGATTTTTTGTAATGCATATTTGCATCTCGGCTCGAGTAAATGCAATAGTTTTTGACCTGGGGTATGGGGGTTAAATTCAGATAAAATTTTATGTGTGGAAACAGTTCTCTTCGTTCATTTAGGAATCCTGTAATTGCATAAATAAAATTGTTTCAAGAAATTTTATTTTCTCAATCTGCTCATCATTTTCCCTCGTGAATATTCTTCGGAAGAATTGTCTTGCGGTGGAGACAGTCGGATTGGAAACTCTATTGGTCATGTTTATTTTTTACCGTGATATGCCGTGAGACGGCTTTTTTGTCTTGCAGATTATTTGTTTAACAGCTTAGTCCGTTGAGTCCTTTCTATAAACAAAGACTGCATCTTTGTGTGTGGAACATTTTTTAATCTGCAGTTAAAAGAAACAGGGTGTGACGTCATTCTTGCTACAATTTCACAACCAAAAATCTGAACATTGGGCTGCTCAATTCGCTGGGACGTTGTTTTTCAGACGAAATGCAGTGCTTGTCATCATCAATCGGGTGCCACTTGCAAATTCTTCCTGCAATAAAGTAGCAGCGAGGTAAAACTATAGACTGCTCACCAGACTTGGCTTAGGTATGCAAGTTATAGTTCAACAAGACAGGCAGAGATCTTTGAGGCATACGAAACTTTATGCATGAAACCCGAGGAAAGCCTCAAGCATAATGATCGTGCGTCTAATTGGACCTTTTTTTTTTAAATCATTCTTGCCTGAAATAAGTTCACCAAAATGTTGCTCGTCCGTCTGATTAGACCTTTTTTTCTAAATAATTCTTGCCTGAAATAAGTTCACCAAAATTAATTTTCTTGAATTCGTTTACATAGCTGCGCCTGATTGTCTTTGATTTATGACTTTTGGCTACACAGTTAGATGTTTGTGAACCCTAAGAGTTTTAGCATCAAAATAGAATTGGCTTAATCTTACTCCAGCAAACAAATCTAAGCCAGAAGTTTGATGACGATTGTCCGTTGACCAAGCTTAGTATCATTGGCTGGTCTCAAACCCTGTGGAACAATACGACTGGCTAAAAATTAAGTTATGTTATCTTATTTTCTTAATGCTTTTCTGCAACTTTTAAGAAACTGAAGAACGAAGTTATAAGGGTCATTGAGGGTTTCTTTCTTTTTCGTCAATGTCTAAGTTGGAGGTTCTCCTTCTTCCAAAAGTCTTACCAATTGGGCCGACTTAAGTCTTTTCTTTTGACAAGAAATAGTCGTAGCAAGTTAGTATAAGAATCAATTAAACTTAAAAAAAAATATATTGATATTACTTTTTGTGTTTGGCTTCGAAAAATGTGTTTAAGGAGCAAATACGGATGTCACGGCTTTCGAAACAAACTTCATTAACCATCATATGCACAGGAACATTCGAAGAGGAATAAAAACTACTTAAAACCTAACTCACTGTACAATTGAATATCAATAGAACGCTTGAAACAATGAATCAAGAGTCTACATGCACATACATACGTTCTTACTTGCTATTTCGTAAAATTATAAAAAAAAAATAAAACAAAAAAAAAGAAATCACATCATCCAATTTCTAATTTCTAATAACTTATTTCAAATTAGGAAATTTTTGTAGTTGGTTGAGATGTCTTCAACATCTGGAGCAAGCGGAAGTGGACGCGGACGCAATGGTAGTGGGCCAACTAATTCCACGGCAAATGAAGCCAAACCGGAAGGGAAGGAGACAAAAACCAATCCAAAAATTTCGAAAGCGCTTGGAACCTCAGCTAAGCGAATTCAAAAAGAACTGGCAGAAATTACATTAGATCCACCACCAAATTGTAGTGCTGGACCAAAAGGTGATAACTTGTACGAGTGGGTGTCTACAATACTGGGGCCACCGGGATCCGTCTACGAAGGTGGTGTCTTCTTCCTTGATATTCATTTTTCTCCTGAATATCCCTTCAAACCTCCTAAAGTAGAGACACAATTGAATTTAATTAACAAAGAACATTTTTAATTAAATTCACTTTTATTCATTTTAGGTGACTTTCCGAACGAGAATCTATCACTGCAATATAAACAGCCAAGGGGTTATATGTTTGGATATTTTAAAAGACAACTGGTCACCGGCACTAACTATATCAAAAGTATTGTTATCAATTTGCTCCCTACTGACTGATTGCAATCCTGGTAAGTGAAACGTTCGTTTATTTGTTTTTTTTTTTTTGTTGGATAAGTGTCTGTCTCTGATCTGATCATAGTGGCGCGAAATTAATAAAAAGGAATTACTGTTTTCTGATTAGACAGTGGTGAATGACTTATCAATGAATGAAGAAGTCGAAGTTCTACTTTGAATTATTTGCCATCAGATTTGATTCGTGCTACGTCCCCTTTATGCATTTTAATATTGGTTTACAACTACCAAACCTTTCTGTATACATATTTTTGAGTGGTGTAAATTATGTTTGTTGTGAGGCAACAATTTTGTTAATAAATGTAGACATCTTCCTATTCGCCACGAGTCTTCTTTGCTTTTATCGTGATCCTTACCATTAACGAAATGTTCACCATCAATATTTCTTTACCAATTTTAAACATGAAGCTAGTGAAATGATGCAAGACACTGACATCTCCAGAAAGCACTGACATTCTTAATTGATTCCCATTTCGCTGAGACGCCGACTTGAAACATTGGCAATCTGGAGTGGAGTGTCGATGAACATCTCTTGAAACTCTTTGAGTCACCAAGCTTTTCTATTGGAAAACAACATTTTTGCAATATATTCCACGGCATAGATTACACCAAAAGATAAATGTGTTATCAATGCTATCAGACATGACAACTTTACTATTTGATTAATTCTTTTTTAATATATCTGCCAAGACCACGTCGTTTGAGTGTTAGTTTGTTGTTTCCAGCAATATGGACATTGTTTTGACTATATTTTGATTTTTTTTTTTGTTATCACTTACCTGTTTTCCTTTTATGATGTTATTTGGAATTTTCCGCAAGTTTTCTCAGGTTTTTTCCTTGTGAATGTTTTTTTTTTGCTGATCGAAGCAGAGGAAGAAACGTCATTCCATGTTTAAGTCCTTGCAGCGTTCTTGCAAACAGCAGAAACAGACATCTTTACCTATAATTTCTCGAAACTCTCGGCTGACACCAGCATAAGCCGCTGCTTCGATTGCTTGGGCGAGTAGTGTGTTGACCGCATGTGTAGCTGTGGTATCACAATGTCTTTTGTAGTCCACAACAAAACCTAGCTTTGCTGTTCGGTAATAAGCAATGAATTGATTACACTGTCAAACATTCTAGTGGCATTTTTTTTTATTTTTCACTGACTTACAATCCTCCTGAAGTACTTTTGTCATAGAACCTTTCGGAACCGGCAATAAACTGAAGTCTCTTGCACATGTGTCGAAGTTATGTTACACAGTGCTTGCGCGAAAGGCTAGGCTCTGGCTGTCAACGAGCTGGTACCAAAGTACCACGTTACCAAAAGTACGGAGAACTCAAGTCATATCGTTATATCATTAGTGTTGTTGTTGTTGTTTACGCATTTTTTTTTATGCGTTCATCCAGTAGCAGGATCCACTCATTTCCATGGTCCTTCCTCGCCGAGGACCGAAAATAAAATGATGTGTGCACACATGTGTTACTTTCGTGGCGAAAGGCAACACAACACGGTGTTCAACACTGTGCCTCGTCTATGGGCCTTTTAATAGAAAGTAAAAAGAAATTCAATTGACATTTAACTTATTAAACACGTTCAGCAAGTTTAATGGAGATGTTACATTTATCTTTGTTGAAAGCGATGTTTCCAAAATATCGGTTCCTTTTCTGTAACCCGGAATGGACCTTTTGCCTTAATCACTTTGCGTCTCCAGCCAGCCCTTTCACTCATCAGTCGCCACAAATTCTATACAATATGTTGGTTGAGGGTGGCAAAATATATCGCGCACAACACAGTGGAGGCACGAAGAAGCTAGGCTCTGGCCTTGTATGGGCTGTTACGCCGACTATTTATTTATTTATTTTTATGTTGGTTGAGGTCCTCTTTAAACATTTTTTGCATCGTTTTATTCGAAGGCGTTGTCTCAATGGCTCAGATCTAAAGAGTTTTCGGGCGGAAGCAGTGTTGTCCATACCAACGGGCGTAATTTATCTTTAGTGTGGCTGGGGGTTTCTGTCACAACCAAACTAAAGACACTCGGACCTATTTACCTAACCATCTTAAGCGTTGTATCCTTCGGTGACTAACTTGCTTTATTCCCGTACAGTTCGTCGTCGAAACTTCTCTAGACACCATCAGCGCAAACAAGACCAAAAATCATTCGCAGAGCCTTTCTCTCGAAGTCCTTTTTATACTTTCGTTGGCGTCAGTGTCTCTGATACGTAGAGCGGGACTGTGATGGGCAAGGTGTTGTATACGGCAAGCTTAGTCATTCGAATGATGGCATTACTAAAAAAAAATGGTTTAACCTTTACTATTCAGGAAATTTATAAATGCAAAAAATTATGATTATCCGACCTCTTAAATGCAAGATTTCTCAAAAAGCAAACTTAATGGCACTGAAATTTTGGAACTTTTCTGAAGAGCAGTGAATATAATTCTACTTAGACCCTCCTGTCTCTTTTTCAGTGTGAGACGTGGTTTCTTTTTTGACACTATTGCCGGATTTACTTGCAACCAGTCAGAAAATGGGTAGCTTTCCTTTACGTAGTCTTGCACAGTCTTAGTGACCAAACGTCGTGTTTGTGCGACTTCAGCTTATAAAGATATCTGATTTTTATATACAATTTGCAATATATTTTTTCTTTTACAAGTTGAGCACGGCTGTCATTTTTTATGTTGTATGTCATTTGAAATCCCTCAATTTTGAGCCTACGAAATAGATTAACTAATGAAATTCTGTAAGCACGGGGACTTAACATTTTCTATAATCATTTGTATTAAATATACATTTAATGACTATTTGTTTTTAATTTTTCAGCTGACCCCTTAGTCGGGAGCATTGCTACGCAATATCTTCAAAATAGGGAAGAACATGATAGAATCGCAAGACTTTGGACAAAGAGGTAAGAAATTATAAATGTTTATTTTTGTATCGTAGTCCAGTATTATAATAAAAAAAAAAACAAAAGGAAAACAACACTTTTACTCTTTATTTCCTTCCTCCATCTCTGAGTCACAATTTTAGACTTAAAAAAAAAACCTTCACAATATACAGTTGACGCATTCGACTAAGTCGAATTTTCACGGGACATAAAAATTAGTTCGACATAAAGGGAGGCGACTGTACACTTTACAGAAAATCCATCGCTTGTCGAGTTGTATGCTCGCACAGTTCGATACACAAATAAAAAAATACATCGACTGCTCAGTTGTAATCTTATGCAGTTCGATACTATTGTATACATTTTATATGTTAAGAAACTCGTAGGGTTTTATGTTGACAATTTCACATTTGTACGCTTTTCCATGTCAGAAAATAACATAATGGCAAAGAATTTAAATGCAAAATGCAGTGTGCAAATTGCATATCTTTTTTTATGCTCCCTACACAATGATATTTGCATTTAATGGTCTGAACAACTTTAGCATCATCTTCTGTGGCCGTATGTGCCACTAACGGGGTCGCAGTAATGCCGCTGACTCTAATTCATCAGGAGGTATGTCCAAGCGTAATCAGGCGAGCTTTTGGACTTGGTCCAACCGTCTTATCTTGGATCTGACGGACATTCGCCTTCCTGACGGAATCGAATTCAAAGCGCGTCTCAGAAATCGTGATGATACGGACTTTATTTTGCATTAAAATCTGTCTAACCGCATCTTCCAGTTTGGACGATCAGTTGTTAGTTCAGTCGAAAAAGGCAGTGTATTTAGACACCAGTCCAGCGCGTGTTCAGTTGGGCTTTCATTTTATTTGTAAGCAGTTGAAAACAACATAGTGATAGAAAGGGTCACTTTTCTTCCACAAACATGGGCACGCGAGTTAGAACATCGGGGGACACAAATGTTCCATCAGCAAGTTTGGTGACGTGCATTTGTGTAACTCGCGTGATAAATTTCAATACAATCGACGATATTTTTACTCCGTTTCGACATATTGAAAAAAAAAAAACAAGTAGTCGAAGATGTTGATTCACCGCTAATTGCAATTATAATAATAACAGAACTGACAACTGAACTTAAACGTATTTTACACATCAATTTAACTGACAACTTATGGGAATTCTATCAGTTCCTGTTAAATGGTTCAGTTTTCGCATTTTGACATCAGCTTAACAAAAAGCTAAGTTGATGATAACTGAAACTGAAATGATCGTCTAAAATGGGCATAAGAAAAGTTAAAAGCGCCATCGCGTTAAAATCTAATTCGCGTCAACATCGAAGCTGTTCTCATCGTATTGTTCGGGTGTATCATATCAAAGGTCTACTCTTGAACCTTTTGAATGACAACATATACACACTAGTAATACCTCCAAACATAAAGTAGCTCTCCTAATCAAATAGAACATCTAAGTTTAATCTATAAGAAGTTGAAAACCTTTAAGATAGGTGCTGTGTCACTTAAGGTAAAAAAAAAATGATTTTTGCAACCGTACATGTTTCAAGTTGCTGCTATTTCAATGGCTTCCCAACACATGCTTTTAATTAATCTACAACATGCTGTGTGCATCATAAGAGGAAAACCTTTCAACACTGTCCCTTGAAACCAAAAGAAAAAAAAAACATCTCGAAGTTACGCGTCTTGCTGAAATGCATTATTTCTCAATTGCAGTAAACTTTCAATAATTCGAAAACCTCTGTAAATAGAGACATTCTTAGAGTCCCCTGAAAAAAATTCTGTAAATCGAAGAAAACCTATGCAATTTGGTCCGCTCGTTAATTTAAATTTATTTTTGTGCTAAACAACATGAAAACGTGTATAATTCGAAAATGATGCCTTGTTTACCTTTATAATTCGAAGTCAAGTTTACTTCCATTTCTTCAACAACCGTTGACAACCTCCGTAATTCGAAAACCTCTGTAATTCTAAGTTTTTTCCTCATCCCTTGAAATTCGAACTATCGAGAGTTTATTGTACTAACTCTTGTTGTTGATTGTGAACGTTTGGCTCGGAAGGGAACAAATCTAGGCTCGAATTTGGCTTAGAAAATCACTAAATAATTTCTACCACCCCAATTTTTGTGACCATTTTTCAAACGTATTGTCGTTATGAAAATCATTCGTAATTTTCCGTTTAAAACCGGCAGTAAATATCCTTCTTGTGCTAAAAATTAAAAACCACGACAGAGTGGTAGGGAAAAAGCTATGCTCTGGTCTGTTTGGCGTCACAATGGGCCTCATCTGGTCTAGGGCAGCGCGCACAGTGAAGCGAGAACCAAGAAAGCGAGAAAACTGTTTCCATAGGGAACAGGGCGACAACTGACAACCGCAAGCGTCTCGCAACCGTCTCGCAAGCTTCTCGCTTCCAACCTCTTCTGACCAGTTTTCAAGCGAGTCTGTGCGAGAAGTGTTATTGGTTGTTGTTGTTGTTTCTATTTTCCACGCTTGCATCGTTTTCTCGCCTGACTGTGCGCGTGACCTAAGTGTGGCTGTTTTTTCTTTTGCAGTCGGGCAGATTTACCTGCCACTCCAGTCCGATGCGCTACTTCAATTTCGGACATTGTCTTTTAGTTCTCTCTTTTTTGTTGGAAATAAGGTGATCCGACTCAGCTAGATTGGTCTGCGGTTTACTACGAACAGTATAAATTTCTTAAAGTCCTTCTCTTAATACTAAGGCACAACCTTCGACATCCAAAATAAAACATTTTCTTTTTCTCTTTTCCAGGTACGCAACATGATTTTTTTTCCAGGCATACAAAATGATTTCACAGTTCTGCCAAATCATTAATTGTGTTCGTGTGGAATCTACAAGTATGATTGTACAATATATAATTTTATTACCTAAAATACGAGAGAATCAATAAAAATATATCCTATAGTATTAAAATAATAAAAAAAAATGTTTAAGTAAATTAAGTTTTATTTTTAAAGCATCAATTATTATTTTGTTTTGTATAACTTACTCAAAACATCTTCAGCAGAAACAAAAAAGAAAATTAATGAAAGAAAAAAAAAAAAAACAAGAAATAATAATAAATTAGGTCTCTTTTAATAGGTACGTAAGGCAGTTTGCGTTCGAATACTAAATTATTGTTAAGAGCACTAAACAAATAATATTAGTTTGTAATCTTTTTTCGTTAATATAAATGGACACACGTACATACATGTCTGTGCATACACATATGTACTTTTTGTTTTTTTGGTTATTGCAAAAATTATTCGCCTTAAACGTTCTAATTCAAATTTCAAATTCAACTGCACTGTGTAATACATGTTAAGCTAAAAAAAAAATTCCTTACAGAACCATTGACTTTTGATCTAACATTATTTTTGTTCGTAACGCTGGTTGAGATTGAGCGAGGAATGATGCGGGCGATTAAGTCCATCATGATAATTGAATTGTTCACACTTAATGTTTTCTTTATGTTTAGAAAAATCCTTTTTTTTTTAATTTTAATTCCACTAATTGTTTAGCCCGTAGTAAGCTGTGAATATTTTATCTCGACAAATAAACTTTTGTTCAACAGGGATAAGCTAAAACTTAACTTAGGCTGTTGTAAGTTTTTCTAAGGATTTCAAATGAGGTGATGATGGAAAATCGAATTGTTGGATGTTTTCTTTTCAGGTCTCTTATTCTGCGTCGGTTATCAAATTTCAGACCTACGAGAAAGTTATTTGACGGCATTGTTTATTCCAGTAGAATAGAATTCTACCCAGGAATTTGTTCAGCTAGGAAATATCAAACTCGAATCCAGTACACCAAAGCTTCGTTTTTCTTTGCATCGTTTCGAAGTTGTGGCGTTCAAAAATAATCGCGGCTTCGAGGCTGCGTCGTTTTTATTTAATCTTACTTCACTCACAAAATTACAATACATGGGAATGATGGAAATAAAATACATGGGAATCGTTAATTTTATTTGCGTCGTGTACACACTAAATATGGAGTATTTTTTATGCAAAACTTAAGACGATGTGAAAAGCAAAGTTAAGGCAATGTAGTTTCAGGTTAGAATGGCAATACAACACCAACTATTGCTGGCGTTACAAGCAACTATTTCAAAAGATGAATGCTGGAAGCATTGATGTCAAGGGTTTGAAAAAGGCATCACCCGAATTATACAGGCTGGGTACAAATGTTTTGGCAGAAATATGAGGTGTGGTAGGTAGGTTATGCCTGAATTCCACAGAAGTTTCTTGCCGATCTAATTGATCGGTAGAATGGTTGCCACTGATGGTATTGATGATTAAAATTGGAGATGTAACGAATAGTGATTTGACCGTTTTTTGCCGAATATTGGTACTCAATCCGGCATACGGCCGGAAAAAGTGGACGGATAGCCTGATAACAGATATTAACCGAATATCCATTACATCTCTAATTAAAATGGTTTATAGAAATTTACAACTTCGCAAATTATAAATTTTAACACTCAATCGCTCGAAGAAAGTGGCATGGGTGCGGGCGGTTTTATTGACATTTATTGTGACATTTCACATGCTGCGCCTTCCAAACTGTAATGTGTGGTTCAATGCAAGAAACGTTGCATACTCCGCGGATTGTCCGCTTTTAATTTGTTCTTAACCCTGGCATGGCACAAGTAGTTATATACGGCTTTTGATATTTAAACGTTAACTGGTAGATATTCGCAATTACAGTCAAATCCCTTTAAGTCGAATTTTCACGGCACATCAAGATTATTTCGAGTTAGAGGGAGTTCGACTTAGAGGACGTTTTTTGTTTGGAAAATTGGGAAGGTGAATGCCAAAATATGGCGAACAAATTCAAGTTAGAGTGAAATTCGACTTAGATATAGTCGGCTGTACCTTCAAAATATCGCTTGGACAGTTTAAATTAGATATTTGATTATGTATGAATAACTGCAAGAAACTAATCAAGTTGTCATTAAAAACTAGTACGTGCAGTAGAGGCTTAACTTCTTGTGTAGTTTTCCTCAGTGTATCTTTAGATCTGCTGGTAGAAGCAAATCAAACTGTTTACCACATTTGGTTTTCTTGTTATCCAGCCAAAATCGTTTTACTCTCTAAAATACTCTCTATGGTCGTTTTTACGTCAACCAACGCAACATGGAATCGATTTCGGATTCAAGTCAGCATCGAAGCTGGCATTTCAAACTAAATCCGTAGCCTTTTACTTCCAAAAACTTTCAGAAAACCTAAATGAGGGTTAAGATCATTTAATATTTGACCCAAATCGCCCCATGGATCGGATAAAAGATTGGTGCAATCAACAAAACTGGTGATTTCATTGTTAAAGTCGATCTCACCGAAATAATCTAATTGGATGGATCACAAATTATGCAGTTTTTTCTGTGAATTCGGCAATTGCGAAACCAGATTGCATTACTTTACATTTATGCGCAATACCAATCAGTCATTGATCAATGTCATAGACTAGAAAATCGAGAATAGATAATTTTCAAACACAATTACATCTCGCTGATCACTGTAACGTCTTTCAGGCGGATTTTGGTGATTAAAGAAGCGCTAGCTTGGCAATGTCATATCAAGCAGGGATACCTACAGTTGACAGTCAAGCTGTAGTCACAGAGTAGACTCTGTCACATTTATTCCTTATGCCGCCCCCAAAAGTGCCGCCCCCAAAAGTGCCGCCCCCAAAAGTGCCGCCAATATCTAAACGATAAGGCACAGCATTTCAATTTTCACTTTGTCTGGGTGACAGGGCAAAGTGATATACTAAGTTACTGCCACACTGAAAAACTCGCCAGGCATGCAATCTCCTCTACATCGCTACAGCAAGCCATTGGCCATTAGATTAAGTTTAAATCCTCCTACCAATCTCAAGTTGCGAAATGTCCCAAGGTTTCTTTAGACGAAACAATTATGAACATCACTGGATGTCAAACGGACAATTCCCATTCTGCCATTGCAAGACACTCCGCAATCGGCAGACTAAGAGTCCCTGTTAATGAATTTTGTCGAAGCACTGCGGATGAAGAGGATGAGTCTATTTCCTATGTTCCCTATCGTAGGAGAACACATATCGGCGAAAACTTCTTTGATAGTCTGTCCGATCGATGAGTTTCGTGAGCATCCGACGTTTCCGCAGCTTCGTACGAAGCTCCAATCGGTTTTAACGGCTAACACTGAGTCTTGTGGGCAATAAGTTTTCTGCAGCACTTGATGTATCAACCAATCTACCAGACATTAACTGCTGTTTTGATAAAATAATTGCAAAAGCTTCAAAGAACTTTAACACATTGAATGCCACGCCATTTCCGAACTAACTTAATGCCGGTCACCGGTGACCCCCATGGCATTGAACGTCTTAACTGACACTGTGGTATTTTCCTCAGCAGCTTCCCTTGAATTTTACCACCCCAATCATGATCGCATTTAGAGAAGAGTAAAACAACATTAATTAACTGTTTTAAAGGGTAGCTTTAATTTCTTATTATTTTAAAAATTAATTAATTTCTTTATAATACATTCATATAGAAAAATCAACTAATAATATATTAATGCTGAGCATTTTCAACATAAAAATTATGTAACTTCCATTTAGTTTTATTTCTTTTTGTTCTTGTTATGTGTTTTTATAGAGAGAGAATCTACAAATTATAAAACATTCGTAGGAAATATGTATAATTTTTTTTTTGTGTTTAAATGCCACTACAATGAGCATACGCAATTGTTACAATGCATACACCTAATTATTTACACAACTAGTATTTAAATTCATTAATAGCAAAGAAATATATTTAAGTAAAAATATGCAAAAAAAAAAATTAATATATATAGATGTATATATATTTAAAATTACGAAATAATAGTTTTAATGATGGATTCTATTGTTTCAAGAGATTTCTCTTCTAATAAAAATGTGCGATGGTTTCCTTCGACTGTTAGTACTTCGACCTGTTTTTCGCAGACCTGGAATTTGAGAAGAAAAAGGAGGACATGTAGGACATTTGCTGAAATGTTACAACTGATGTAATGAACTTACCTCAGAGAGACCATAATCTTGCTCTAGCTTAGCGTAGTTTTCTGTGGGTTTGATGAGTGTCACATTGCATCGCACCTTAGTCTTAGCCTCGAATGAATCAGCTGCCACAAGTTTCTTATAGAATGTTACTGCGGTTTGTTTAATCTGTAATAAAAAAGTTGTTAAATTCATAAACAGTTTGTTTTTTTTGCATGTTCTTAATAGATTACTTACCAAGTCTATTGGTTGATCGATAGCTCCCTTCAGGAGTTCAGCGCACTTCTCCAGTTTGCCTTCCCAGGTTGGAATTTTGATCAGTTGTGAGGTAACCTAAAGGACGAAAGGCAATTAGTACAAAACACTCCCAACAAACAGTCTTCGAACTTACGAAACGATAATCCATACTGCCACAGACCATGCTGAAGTAGGCCAAGGCGTAGGCTTGATTCTGCTCTACGTCCTCTATTGAGTTGTATCGCTGTTTGTGCGTTTGTGTGTACCAGTTCACGTATTTCGGGGCACCATCAAGCATGACCAGCTTGGCGACCTCGTTCTTGCTTTCCAACTGTGTAACCATCACGAAGGCGATCAGTGCACCAAAGGAGTAGCCAGCAATCGCGTATGGACCGCTGGGTTGGACTGTCTTGATTAACTTAATGTAGAAAGCGGCCAACTCATCGATGGTGTCAACGGGTGCCTCAGCCGTACACTGCACACCATAGACAGGGCAGTCAAGACGTGCTGCGAGCGGCTCAAGTGCAGCGACGAATCCCTCAATTGGATGGATAAAGAAGATTGGGCGTTTCTTTGAGTTGGCAGGGGCGGCGGATTTTAATTGAACAATCGACTCAGTTGGCATCAGTTCAGAGACGAACACCACTTGAGTGCCATCACCGAAGGGACTTGGAGAGTTACGTGATTCAGTTGCTTCGGGTGTTGAGCCACCACCTTCGCCGTTAAGTTTGTTCAGTGCTCCGAAGGTTAACGCTCTGATTTCTTGAGCAGACATAACGATGTCAAAGTTTCGCTCCAGGGTTTGTTTGATTTCAGCTCCCATCAATGAGTCCATACCCAAGTCAGCCAGGGTGGAGCTCTCTTGTACGTTCCTAATGTCCCTCAGTCCGAGAATATTTGCGACACAGGTGATTAGGCTCACGCCAGATGACGAGTCGTTCTTCCTCTTCTCGGCGACGACCATTGAAGCCAGGACTGGATGAGGTTGCTGCAAGAACATGTCGATTGTTTGAAGACATGACACCATCCTCTGCGGGAGAGTTCCTCCGATGACGGTGTCGTTGTCGCCCAAGTTCTCAATGACTAAGCCAGTATCACCGATGGCTCCCCACTGAATAGCAACGCCTGGGAATCCGGACACTTGACGGTTTTCACAGATTCTTTCCATCGCAGAATTTGCCAAACCGTAGTTAGTCTGTCCAATGTTGCCACGACCGCATGACACACTAGAGAAGCACACGAAGTAGTCCAACTCTGGGCACAGCTCACGTGACAGTTTATCCAAGTAAATGGTTCCCTCGATCTTAGGCTTGCAAACAGCTGCGAAGTCCTCCTTGGTTTGATCCTCAATCAGACCGTCTCTAAGCACAGCAGCCAAGTTGAAGATTCCACCGACTTGTCCCAACTTGCTGGCTCCCTGCAACAGCTTGCGGCATCCATCTAGGCTCGTCACGTCATTTGTGTCGATCTTGATGTTGCAGTTCTTCTGTGTCCATCTGTTGATCATCAACGACTGATATCCAGTCTTGACACCAGCGCGGCTGGTCAAGACGATGTTCTTTGCGCCACGGATTGTCAGCCAGTTGGTAAGCTCCAGACCGAAACCACCAAGTCCTCCGATGATGATGTACGTCTTTCCTGGGTGCATGTATGTGCGAGGAATGGCGTTGTACAATCGCAACTCCGGTTTCAGAGCGGTCTTAACGGGCTCCTCGTTGCGTACCTTGATCACAACCTTTCCAATGTGCTTGCCGGAAGCCATGAAACGGAAAGCCTGCTCGATCTGCATCTCATTAAACACCGACGTAGGCAATGGACGGACGGCTCCGTTCTTGATACCCTCAGCGACGAGGCCAACGACTTGATTCTGCATGGATTCCTCACCTTCCA
The DNA here is from genome assembly GCA_905187475.1 of Syritta pipiens. Classification (NCBI taxonomy): domain Eukaryota; kingdom Metazoa; phylum Arthropoda; class Insecta; order Diptera; family Syrphidae; genus Syritta; species Syritta pipiens. Next base: position 73,184,519 of record LR994571.1, read on the forward strand.
TAACACTGTCCAACAAGATTCCGTGGAACGAGGTGTTCTTCAGGAAAACGGACATTCCCAGTGGAGTGTTGTTGCTCAAATCGAACTTTCCGATTTCCAAGAAGCGTCCATTGAGTCCCAGGCACCTCACGGAGGCCTGCAACTTCTCTTCGGCCAAGGAGTTGAGGACGAGGTCCACACCCTTGCCCTTGGTCTCGTTCATGACCATTTGTTCGAACGAGATGTTACGTGAGTTTCCAATGTGGCTATCCTTCAGTTGAGGGAATCGCTGCTTAAGGAACTCACGCTTCTCGATGCTTCCCACAGTGGTGAAGACTGTCAGACCGTGGTGCAGGGCGACGGAGATGGCAGCTTGGCCAACACCACCGGAACCGGCATGGATCAAAATGGACTCTCCCTTCTTCATCTGACCGCGAACAACGAGGGCGTAGTAGACTGTAGCGTACACGCAGGGAACTGTGGATGCTTCCTCCATGGTCCAGCTGTCGGGAACTGCCCACATCATGCGTTTGCTGGCCAAGCAGGTTGAGGCCAATGATTTGGCTGGCACCATAGCCATGATGCGCTTTCCAGCAGAGTCACGTCCGGCGAATTCAAGACCCAGCACACAGTCCTGCTGTGCCAGATCCCCAGGCAAAGCATCAGCGGATAGCTTGCCTGACGTAAGCATCACATCGCGGAAGTTAACAGGTGCGTAGTAAACGGTGCAGAGGTCGAGATCAGCGTCTGTAGCCGACTTCTTTGGAATGGGTCCTTCAATCCACTTGAGGCTGGCAAGATCTCCCTTCACCAAAGCGTTCACGTAGGCATGCTCAACTGGAAGGGTGGCCACGTCGGTCTGGTTCTCGATTCTGAAGTGTCTGAATGATCCCCATGCTCCATTCTTGTAGACGTTTGTCACGAGATCTTTCTTCAACTGTTCCAGGTAGAATGGCTTCTCGGCTGAGAAAGGCTGTGCTCCCTTGTCCTGAACGAACACCATGCGAGCGTATTTACCGCCAGCTTCGTTTTTCAAGCAGTTCAAGAAACCAAGGGCTCCGAAGAACTCCTCACCCTCCGATACGAGGTAGATGAAGCGATTCTCCATTTCAGCTGTCGACAGGTAGCTCTTGAGGTCCTCGACCCAGTCGAAGTTCTTCTGGGTAACGTTGATCACGGCAAAGGTGCGGCCTTCAACATCGACGGGAGCGCGAGCAAGGACAAAGATGCGCTGTCCGTACTTTTGCTCCAGGACGGGGATAAGATTGTATTGGCTCAAAATTCCACGACCATTCTTCTGGTATTCGGCTAAGGTTTCATCCAGCAGAATGAAACCGTCTTCCTTGATGGTCTTTACAACATTCGCAAGGATAGCTGAATTCTTCTGGGTGATGACGTCGTAGGCCAACACAACGTGGACGTTCTTCTCGACTTCTTCCACGGCAATGTTCTTCTTGATGACACGCACATCGCTGTCTCCGACGGCGGCGGTGATGCTTTCCTCATTTCCGGTGGTGGCAACAGCGACTTCAGCGGCGATTGTTGGCTCAGATTCAATGATCTGAAGGATTTTCGGAGCCAGAAGAACGTCAGCGCTGCGATTGTTGTCGAGTTCGACTGCCTTGATCTTCAGTGCTCCCGAAGAGTTCTCCAGGACGATGTGAAGCGCCTCGGTGAGAGCATTCAGGCGGGCCTTCTCCAAGTTCTCGTGCAAGTCGTTGCTGTTGAAGTTTGGTACAAATGTGTACTTCTCCAGAGTCGGGGGAGCTTGCGATCCCGAACGACGTGGTGCAAGCGAAGCCTTGAGTCCTCGCATCTCGACACCTCCACTCTTGACGATGTTGAGATTCTCGTAGGTGCGAACAGGCAGAGCCTTCTCACCCTCCAGGTCCTTAACCAGGTTGTAGTGCTTGGCGGGGTTCAGGATAACCTTGTCGATCCTTGTGGGCAAGTACAGCTCGCGGAGGTCGTTCTTCAGGATGCTGAATTGCAACATGGTGTCCATGAAGCTCACCCAGTTGTCCACCCAGGAGAGGCTGCCGTTGGTTGCCTTGATGTCAGAGGCGACGATTCCACGGAATTCACCACCGTAGTCGTATCCACGGAGACGGAGCTCTTTGTAGACGTCGTTTAGGTTGAGGACCAACGAAGAGGTCTCCGAGTCGATGGACTGTGGAGGAAGTTCGTCGTTCTCGATCTTCTCAGCGACTGAAATCTTTCCAGAAACAGCCAAGGTACCGCCTTCGCAGATCTCGAAACCACCGGTTCCATCGAAGAAATTAATTCCGAATTTGACGGCTCCTTCCTTGTTCAAAATGGTGGCCCGGTGGAATACAATGTTCTCAATGATAACCGGAGTGCGGAGGAAGTCGAATCCGCGCATTTTGCTGAAGGTCTTCCATGCCAGCGTGATGTATCCAGTAGCTGGGAACAAGATCCTTCCGTCGATGGTGTGGCCTGCCAAGAAAGTATCCTCTTCCTTCGATATATTGACCTCGACGACTGTTTCGCCTGAGCTTGAGTCACTTCCGAACCTCGGGACGAGCCACTTCTGGGAGTGATCCCAGCCAATCTTTGAGTTCAACATTGGTGTTCCACGACCAACGGGGAACGAGACAGGGCGAACCAGCTTCAAGACATTGGGTTGAGCTCCAGCGGCGTAGAGTTTTCCGATGTTGGTGAGGAAGAACTCAACGTTGTTCTCGTGGTTGCGCTTGATCAAGCTAAGATTTGTGCAGGAGCTGTCAAGGGCTCGCTTGAGGATAGCCTGCAGCAGGCCAGTGGGTGCGACTTCAATGCAGATGGCGTTCTTTGGAACCTTCTGGAGAGCCTCGTAGAAGAGCACAGGCGACAGCAAGTTGTTAACGTGGTAGGCAGCAGAGCTCTCCTTGGCAATTGGTGTGTTCCATGCGCTCTCGGGAATGCTGGTACTGATCCACCTGGATGTGCGGTTCTTGGGGTTTGGAATGATTTTGTCCAAGCTCTTACGCAGTTTTGGACCGGCCTCAGCGATGTACTTGCTGTGGAAGGCATATCCCGATGATTTGACTGCCTTTGCAAATACTCCCTTTGCGGACAGCTCGTCGACCAAGGTGGTCATGGATCCCTCGGGTCCGGAGATTGTTACATTGTCTTCACTGTTGTGGCACACGGCGTACACATCGGAGGGCAGCAGCTTGCCGCAGTCCTCCCATTTGACACCAACGGCAGCCATCTTGCCCTTGGCCAGCTTAGTGTCCTGCAAGCTCTTTCCTCTCCAGTAGGCAGCCAAGACGGTTTGTTCAGGGGTGAAGCAGCCATCGGCGTAGGCACAGCCAAGTTCACCAACAGAGTGACCAATGATACCGTCTGGGACGATTCCAAGGCTGGTAAGCATATCGGTGAGGGCGACTTGTACTGCGGCGATTGCGATGAAGGAGTTCAGGATGTTCTCGAAGCTCTCTTCGGTGGAGTTTGTCAATATCTCCAACAAGTTCATGCCTTCTGGGCGAAGAACTTCAGCTGATCGGTGAATGCTCTGGCTGAACACTTCAAAGTGCATCAGGTCCTTTGCCATGTTGGCCCACTGACTTCCCATGCCGGAGTAAATGAACCAGATCTGGCGCTTCTCATCAACATGCTCTACGACTTCCCTTACTGCGGTGCCCTTACTGTTCAGGACTGTGTAACCACGGTAGTAGTGAAGGGGAACGTTCTTCAGGTAGATTCCATTGATAAGAGCCAAGTATTCGTCGTCGTTCTTGTACTGTTCAGCATCTTCCAGGAAGTTCTGCACGGCATCAAAAGTTCTGCCCGAGTAGGTGAGTAGTTTTGGAGGTCCTTGGGTGGGTGTGATCACCTTTGGCTTTGGATTAGACTTGAGAATCACGTGAGCGTTGGCTCCACCGAAACCAAACGAGTTGATTCCGACAATTCCACCGTTCCATGGGAGATTCGAGTCGACAACCTTTAGACGTCCCTCAATTAGACCGTACAAATCTGGATTCGGGCTGGTGAAATGCAAATTCGATGGAATGACACCTTCTTCCATTGCAATCAAAACCTTGGCAATTGAGCACACACCAGATGCTGGCTCGGAGTGTCCCATATTCGATTTCACCGAACCAATTAGGAGCGGAGTTGGTCTGTCCTTGCAGAAGAAGTCTGTGATCGAATTGACTTCCTGTGGATCACCCACCTTAGTTCCGGTACCGTGAGCTTCAACGTATGCCACATCATGGGGATTCAAGCCGATTTCCTCGTAGGTCTCCTTGATCAGTCGATTTTGCATTTTTCCAGAGGGGAATGTAATGCCCTGTTCCTTGTTTCCGTCTGTGTTTGTGCGTACATTCAAAATCGAAGCATACACACGCTTAGCCTGAGCTGGATTTTGCAGGAAAATGGCAACACAACCATCAGACCTCACGTAACCGGCACCAGTTTCATCGAAGGCCTTGCACTTGCCGTCCTGGCTCAACATATTCAATCGCTTGAACTGCAGAGACATTGTTGGCTTTAGGATGAGACCAACACCAGCAACCAGTGCATTATCACAAACACCGCGCTTCATGTCCGAGAAGGCTTGCTCCAAAGCATACAAGGAACTGGAGCAGGCTGTGTCCACGCAATAACTGGGGCCATTGAAATCAAACGTAAACGAGATACGATTGGCAAACATAGCCCTGGCACAACCAGTCAAGCCATAGCCATTGACACGATCGGGATCGGAACACCAATATTGTTCAGTCTCGGATGATGAAACACCAATGTACACACCGGTACGGCTTCCGCGAAGCTCCTGGGGATTGACGCCAGCGTCAACTATGGCTTCATATGTTACCTCAAGTAACATTCTCAATTGTGCGTCCATGCATTCTGCTTGCTTCTGATGAACAGAGAAGAATTGCTGATCGAATTGCTCCAAATCCTCATCCTTGATCTTACCCAATCTATCGGGTAAATCATACAAGCCTATTGGAAGATATGGAATATAGATTAGTTAGGAAAATGGATTTTTTCTTTTACAGACTTACCTTTGGGCCATCTGCGAGGATCATCGTTCACCATGTCCACACCTTCGAACAAATTCTTTTTGAATTCTTCGATGGAGGAGCTCTCTGGCAAGCGGCCAGAGAAACCAGTAATGGCTACATTAGCGTCTTTTGGGCGGCCTCCAGCGGTTCTTTCATCCCTCAAGTTGTTAGCATCAACATCGGCAATACGTGCGGGCATTTTGTTGATTTTTCTTTTTTCTTACTGTGGTTTAATATTTCGTTCCTTTAACTTTTATTTGTTATTTTAATGTTTGTATGTCTTTGCAAGGTTATTCTGCAAAAAGAAGAAAAGAAAATTATAGTATTTTGTATTATTTCGTTAGTAATAAACTTGTAATTGCAACAAAAATAAGTATGAAACAAGAAATACGCATGCCACAGTCTATCTCCCAACAGAAAATGCTTTTAAGGAGTCTAGGATAACTCTTTCTGTGGAAATCAATACACCGACACATTGCATGCGTTAGACACTATGTTTTTATTTATTTTTCTATAATAGGCTATAAGATTTCACATATTATTAGATCGTTTGCTTTACTAGTTTAACAAGGCATCAGTTTCAGGAAAATGTTCTGAGAAGTGCGATCAAATTGGCAAGACTAAAGACTGACAAAGCAAACATTTTAAATTTGTTCAAAAAAAAGTGTGTGGCAAAGGTTGCAGATATTCACTCAAACCCTATCGGCTCCTTCGTGCACTTTGTTATTATTATTTTTTTTTTCTCTTTCTTTATCGCATTACTTTATCAGCACTTCCCCCCAAATCTATTTCAATACAGCTCAAACTGAACAATCAAATAGAAATACGAATAACAATAATCGGAACGATGATGGAACGATTCAATTGCACGATCGTACTTACTCACTACGTTTAAATTGTATCTTAAAAGATTCCATTTAATTCTATAAATTAGTTTTATTACTTGCGACACGCATACACATATTAAGCGTAATCGTGTATCAAGTGTCGTTGACAGACGAGAATAAAGGAAAATATTTCATGTGATTGTCCGCATTCTTACAAGTAATACGCAGGTCATACACTACACTGTGGAAGCGTTAATGTCCGGAGCCTTGATAGCTTGGTAACAAAGTTATGAATGAAATTCGATAATTTACTGCCAAAGCTCGACCGCATGGATCCAAAAATGAATCTCTACCTATCGTACGATGTAGTCTTCATAAGCCACTACTACTTCAAGAAGCTTTACACTACACTGAAGAGCGGATAAATAAACTTTGCAGATAAGTTTCACACAAAGAAGATAATCGCAGTTCGTCCAGACACAAAGTCACCCCACACATCAGGTGTACTTGAAGCTTTTCAATGCCAATGCCAGCTAGATACCACTAATCGGTTATTACGTAGGCCAACAAACCGTCGTCAGTTAATGTGAGCATAGTGGTCTGGTCATCGGCGCTAAGCTAAGTTTTAGATTTGAACTTTCGTCCAAACATTGTTTAAGTACTGTGGAGATTTATTGGACTCTGCGTTAATAGATGCATCAAAAAAAGTCATTTGATTGCAAATTAAATTGTAAATTAACTATTTTATGTTAAAGATTAAGAATTGCTCAGTGATTTACGCACGGGGAACTGTTTATTCTGAGTTCTTTACGTCAGACGACGGCTGTAGTTACTTAAAAACATGTTTTCTCAAGTTACAAAAAGTCTCTAGTATCCGCCGAAAGTGAAATTTAGTTGAAAACGTTTTTAAGACTCTTCTTAAAGGCAGAAAATCAGCTATTTTCTTGCAGACAGTTTGACCGTATAAATTGGAACATTAACCCAATATATTTTATCCCACCAACTAACACAAATAACATCTCAAAATATAAACAGTGATGAACGCGCTCAGTTTGAAAAATCTTATTGCTGAGCTTTATCTAGCCGAAAATGAAAGTAATTCTGAATGCCATTTACGAAAAAATAAAGCAGGTGTAAAGTGTGTTTTAAATGGAGTTAGCTAAAGATTGAAAAGGTTTAACCATTTTAAAATGTGACACGCTTTGAATGTATATACATATTTATTTATTTATTTATTTATTTATTTATTACGTTTAACGATTTCAGAAGGTATTGGGTGTGTTTTTTTTCTGTGTCTTTGCAATTACTTTTTAGGATGGGAAAATTGGATTGTATATTTATCAGAAAGACACTAAAGCAATTTATTGCTATTGTATTTCCAATTCTTCATGTTATCATAGAGGATTATTTGTGGGAACTCCCGGCTCAGTTTTAAAAAGAAACTAACCAGAGTAACTAATACCCCCTTGTATAAATAGATTGTTCAAATCTGAAACCATTCTTCGTTGATAAATAAATAATGCATTTTGATTTGTCTTCACGGTCCTTGTGGACAATCACAATGGAACACATATGTTAATCACTGCTCCACAAAGCATATCGACAAGAAAAAAAACATTGCAAATTAGTCGGTCACTAATTGTAGGTAAGACGAGCAAATGCATCAAAAATTCAAATAGCTAAGAATTAATTCAATTACTGCCACAGGAAACAGAAAAAGTATATTACTCAATACACCTCGTCTGTCCTCTTTCTCGACGCAATTGAACTTCAAACTGAATTGAAAATGCAAACCACCCGATTGGGAAGGGAGACAATTTTTTTATTGCAGTTTTGTTTAACCACAACGGTTGTCAATGGGAAGGGATGGGATTTAATCAGTCAATGTTTAATAACAGCGTTTTCAGTTTGATTAAGAGTTTGTCTAACAAAGTGATTTGTGTAAGAAGAGGTGAAAATTAGATTTTGTTCAAACAAATGATGCATTTTTTTTTTTTTTTTTTGCAGTCTCCAATCAATTGAACTCACATGAGCGACCACCAGCTAATGTGTAGATAAGTAAACATCATTCTGAGAGGACATCACTTTGCATTTGTTTACATTGTTACAAATGCAGATAAGCTTTCATATACTTAACTTATACGGAATAGTTCTTCATGCGTCATTTAGCAGAAGTGCTAGGTCGTCACTCATTTACTATATTTCAAGGTGCAGTAGAAATGTTGTCATTGTAAATAAACATCGGAAGATGTTGTGTAATTCCGATGAAAAAAAAAAAGTTTTCTTACTTGATTACCATCGTAATCATTTGTCGCTAGGCTGATATTACAGGTGCTGGACGAAAACAGCAATGAGCCGAAATCAAATGCTAAAAGTTTTCCTCGCCAACGAAAGAAAGAAAGATTCTTTTTGCTGCTTTTGCAACTAAACCTTTTACTGACAGTGGTTTCAGTTTTTCACTGACTCATTAGTCAATTGATTTCATTTCCATCCCTCTTCCACATGTGAGTGTACGTTTCCACCACAAAGAGTAGGTCAACATCTGTCCGAGTCCACTGGCTATTGATTATTCCCACCTGACACGTGTGCTTCTAATTAGAAATTTCTAACAGGAACTTTTTTTTCTCCAAATTGGGGAAGTGAGAAATGAAAGCATTTTATTGGCTTTAATGTCGCGCTCCGAGAGACCTATGTAGCTCTTTTAAGGGTTCCTCAAAACAAAATAAACAATTAATCATTTTGATAAGTAATTAATTAAAATTTAAAATTGCTTCTTAACTTGATGACATGAACAGTCTCAATGTCAAACTAAATTACAAAAATTTAGTGTCTATATTTTTGCCATATTTCCATTTCTATTGCACGTTGTAAGGCAATTGAACTTGAAATTTACAAGCAAACGTGCAGCATTAGAGTTTATTACCCACAGTCTACTTCGTTGAATATATAAAAATGTTAAAATACGTCGATAGTGTACACCCGCACGACTCTATTCACGCTATTAGTGCAATCTTCCTCTTCGGCATTTAGTTTCAATTAGAGCATAGCAACGGGAATTAGTGTGGGTAATATTTTGATGCATTCAGGCACTGAAAATTAATTTCTTTAATGGAATGATTAAAAATTTCCAAGAATACTAAGGTATTTTTTTAATCATCAACTACAAAAAACATTTTTGAGTACAGAAAAAAATGTTTGAGAACGATTTGTGTGACCGAGTTTGTAATTAAAGAAAATTTGTAAAAGCCACAAAAGCAATGAAATTAAGTCGAAAAATAAACGAAGGAACCATTTAAATTTAAGTTCAAAACAAGTTGCATCCTATCGAATCCGAGGAACTTTTTCAATTTAAATGAAAACGCAGCCGGAGGTCTCGCAACATTTACTCTTTTTCTGTATTACACAATAATTTAAAATGCATGTTAACAAATTAAAACTATGAGAACAATAAATGAAAACAATGAACCTTTTAAATTTAAGCAACTTGGAAATTTGAGATGTCGTCCTTGACCACCAAAAAATATTGAAAACTAAACTTTAAAGTTTTAAGATCCAATTAAATTCTTGAGTTCATTTTTTTTTTTTTCAAAAAATATCCGTTACCCAGCACTGTTTCCTTTATGTTAATCACGCACTGACTAGTAATAACTTTCGATTAAATGCGAAACCACTTAAAGCTGTTAAAACTTTTCGCGTATGAGTATCAGAAGAAGCACGACGTGAAGCCTTCGCGAAACACCTTACACTAGATTTAATTTGAATTTTCAATCACACAAAACAGCTTTGCTACTATCACTTTTAAGTCCAACATAATCTTTAATCTTCGTTCAAATGATCAGGCACTGAACTCTAGCACTTTGAACTATCAAAAACAAAATTGTTAAATATGTATATTCATAAATGTGATTTTTTAAACGCAGAAAAGAGGTCAAACTTAAAGAGATTGTGTGAGCCTTAGTTCTTATTTTATAATATTAAATTCAAAACAAAGTCCGGCGATTCTTATCCCGAAGTTATGTAATTTGACTAAAGTTCGAATTGCCAATTCGAATGCGCATTTCAGCTGTCCTGCAAAACCTACCTCCTTTTTTGCCGGCGCCAGCTAGAAAGAGGACTATGCAACCTTCTTAGCAGTTGAACCCACAGAGCAAAGACGAAAAAAAGGAAAAAAATAATTTAATCGATCGATAATAAGGAAGGGCAAGGATATATACACTTACTATGTACACAACACATGTACAAAAATCAACTTTTAGTCATCAGAAATACAAATTCTACGTAGTATGCGTAACAATCAAATATAAACAATTTTCGCATGTTCTTTTCTGCCAACAACCAACATGCGGCTACTTATGTTTTACGGGGTCTTTTTCGCCTTTCTATTCGCATTCGGACATAGTTTGGGGTTTATTATTTTTTATTTGTTTGTTTTATATACTTCTGCACCAAGCTTCTTCAGGTCTTTCCTTCTATATCTTTATTTTTTGTATTTATTTCTTTCTTAAGAATCTCTGACTGACTGTACAAGTTAACTTCCTAAAAAAAAAACGCAGATCCCAATGTAAGTAATGAATACCGTATGTGTATACATTTTTTTTTCAAACATGAGGAGATAGTGGCGTGATTTTCAAACTTCAATTTGTCTCACTTGCACACATACGATAGCAGTAAGAGAAAGAAGTAAACGATGTGAGAAAACCTTAGTCTCTTGTTAACGGAAGAAAATATGTAAACAGGGTAATCAGCTGTTATAATCAGGCGACTTTTATTGCGTCACTATTTTGCAAGAGAGGGGAAAAGTAAGAATACAAAGCACACTATGTTGGGATGGGATTTAAAACACAAAACACAGTAAAAAAAAAAATTAAACAAAAAAAAACCGCCTCAGCTTTGTTGACATTTGGTGTGTGATGTATTAAACAAATGGGCGTCCGCCGGTTTGGGCAAAACATCCGATTGAAAAGGTTCACCGAAAGCAATGAAAAATTTATGCAGTTTGGTGAAATTGAATGGAAGGCTTTGTAAAACCACCCGCAAACTAAAAGTTAAACATTCAGAGGCTTTTATTTTGCGGCAATTGATTTATTTGGCTATGTACACACCTACCCCGAGATGTTATAGGTAAACCGGCTTTTTTTTTTTTCATTCGTTCTTATATTTAATTTGCACATTGTGTGAGAAGAAAAAGTACATATTCGAATACGAAGGAGAAGTTAAGCATGCGGTGGTTGAATGGCAAATTCAATTCTTTTCAAAAGCAAGACGCAAAAAATTCTATAGAAACTATTCTTCTAAAGTCGGACACAAACAGATATAGTTGCGGTTAGCAGATGATGAGATGAGATATACACATCGACTCATCTCGAATTAGAGAAATTCCCAATTAACATTTATCGACACAGCAATTAAATTTAAAGAAAACTTACCTCTTAACAAACCGAATGCACTTGCAGGATGAATCAAATTGTTTCAGGAAGAAAAAAAAAATAGAATTATGTATATGAATCCTTGTAATCGATGCACTTTTATTTTATTATAATTAAGTTTAGTTAGGACGCATTGCTTTAAGCGATGTGATTTGATTTAATTCAACGTTTAACGTTTTGTTTGCTTTTTTATACAACTCGTCGTATTCGTCGTCGTCGAGCGAATATCGAAGAATCCAGAGAGAGACTGAGCTGAACACCACACTCCGATTCCACTGTTAAAAAAAGACTAATTCGGTTTTTCGAAAGCTCTCGAGCTTATAGCCAATGTTTATGCAAAAAAAAAATACAAGCTATCTAATGTGGAGAACTCAAAACACAGATAATCATCGGCAAGCGGCGAAGTTCTAAACTACACACCAAGGCACAAGTGAAATGCTTTCCCTACTCCGAGACAAAGTTTTTATGCCGATAAAGCGGCTTGAGCACAGTATACTGGTGTTTGTGCACACAATCAAACCAAGTATCACCTCATCTTACACAAGCTTAGAATGCGTGGAAAAACTTCATACCATATGCCTTCGTGTGGTTCATAGTGCTGCGCGATGATTGGGTAGTTAATAGTAATTGTGTGCACTTGTTTGATGGGATTTGAATAAAATAAAATCGATTTGACTGTGTTGGAGACAGGACTGGTGTTTTTTTAAGAGCAAAAGAGCGATTACTTTGGTCGCGTGGCGATTTTTTTGTGAGATAATGGGCGACATCTAAGAGAACAGATAAGTTCAAGGCTATGGTTTTTGAACGCTGGCAGTTGTTAGAGGTGACGGAAAAGATGATTTGTTTATCTCTGGCGAAATTTTGGACTGAGACGTAACCGAGGGTGATTGGACAAAGTTCGTGCTTGGGTTCAAATTGTTCTCGAACACGCGGAAATGGATGGTGGGTCACGATGCGAAAGTTATACAATTAACTTTTGTTTCGTCTACCAAAACAAAAAACATATGATCAATGTTTTTGAAATGTCAGATGATTTAGACGGGCTTCATGTTTTCATGGGATGCTTGAAAAGCAGATTACATTTCTTTTAGCAACAAGTAGCACGGTAAAGAACTCTAACGGGTTTGTACAATTTGTTTCTTTTTAAGACTCTTGTGGGGACAGCACAGCCAAATTCGGTAGAAGTCTTATTGAGTTGCATGTAACTTCGTGTAAAATGCATTCCTATATTTTACAAGACCAATACCAAAGTCGGTAAGGATCTAATTATGTTGCATGTATCTTCTTGTAGAATGCATTCCTCTTTTTACAAGACATATAGACCAGAGCTTCAACTGGCATTGTTGAGACCAAAATTACAATCACGACGCATGGAGATATTTTAACTCCATAATTCGCACGTATTGTAATTTTCTGAACGACACAATCCGAAATAAAAACAACGCAGCTTCGAAACTACAATAATTTTTAAGCGATGTAACTTCAAATCGACTCAAATCGGAACGACGTAAAGGTTTTGGGTGTACTTATCAATGTGAGAATATTCCCCTAGTTTGTCCATCTTCAGAATGAAACTCTTTCATCGTGTTGACTAACATCTTGTTCAAATCAAATCTCTCTTGACCGACGTCATGTTTCACCAAATTTGGAATGATATTTTTAAAACTAAATCTACGTCAATTATTTGATTTATTTTAAGTTAATATGACGTTCACAACGATGGAAATTATTTGTTTTTTTTTAAGAATTCCAGTCTAGTTTGTTGTGAGCCAACTCAGAGCGTAGACTTTAACCTTGAATTACTTATCTGCCGCACTTCGTCCTTTCGACTACGCATTCAACTACTGGTTGCTCAAAAAGATAATTTTTAAAGACTTTAAAATTTTGATTGTGAGTTTTATGGGCGAGACAACAAAAGAATTATTGAATATTGCGTATTGTGATAAGATTTTACCGAACAGGTAAAGAATGGTTTGATGTAAAAAATCCTGTGGATTGCCGTAACTTCAAAACTGGTAGCAGTTTGATGAGTTTGCCATAAAGAAACTAGTTTTTTATGTATTCATCAGAAAAAAAAAAAAAAAAAAAAAACAGCAGTCTTTCCTGTCGTTTTTGGAACCTTTGTTTTAATCGTTGAAAGTAAATCCTTCAAATTTTGCATTAAATAATTATTATTACAAGTTTATTACAAACAAATTAAATTACATTAATAGAAATAAGTTTATGCTAGGCTACTAAGGCCTACGGCTACTTAATAATTTATGTTTCACATTTATTTAATAAAATCATTTTGCGTGCAGCATCGAAATAATTTAAGCAGCTTATTTCAAGAATTTTTTTTTATGATTTCTTTCAGAGTTTAAGAGCATATTAAATTCGAAGTCGAAAAAGTTTGTTAATAGTTAACAGACAAGCCGAAATGATTCTGCCAACTACATCCCTTGCTAAAACGAAACAACTCCTTAGACTAACTAGGAGTCAGATTCGAATCGTCACATGCTTTCCAACTGGACACTGCCCAGTTAGCAAACACCTAAAAGCGATGGGCGTAAAGTGAGATGATACCTGCCGCATGTGCAACGGGTACGAAGAAGCAGCTGAACACATACTGTATCACTGTAACTACTTGGTCAGTACACTACATCGTCACTTAGGCAGACATTATCTTGAAGCAGAAAACATCGCTGTAAGCTCACCGAAAAGTATACTAGGTTTCATTACAAACTCAAAGTGGGGGTTATCACAATAGGCCCATCCGTGGCCGCAGTGATTGAGGCGCTTTTTTCCCACCCCCTCCCCACGAACTTAAAGGTTGTTAATTGACATTTACAGAAGGAGTAAGTTGGTAGGTCCCATTGTACCTTTTTTCAACTCGGCAAATGGAATTAAAATACTTCTGAATGATGTCATTACCATTACAATACTTAACGGATATAAGAATAACTCATAAAAAAAAAAAAAAAAACGCTTATAAGAAACAAAGAACAATGCACCCCGTCCTTTACCATTTTAACTGCCACTAAATAAGTTTGGTATAAAAAAACGTTTATAAGAAAAAAACTAATATAGAAAGTATTTCCTGACACTAATATCTAAAATTATGTGAGCAATAATACGCTTATAAGAAACTGTCCCCCAAGCAAACCATTTTAGTTTATACTGTACAATACCTCCTCAAAAGAAAGATTTGTTTTATACTGTGCGTACATTACCTCCTCAAACTTAACATAAAATTTTGCCATTAATAGCTCAAACGTTTTCATTCTGTTCCCTAATTTTTATAAGCAATATATATATTATATGCTAATAAGTTATTAGAAAAAAGTTTTTCTTTGCAATTTCAGTTTTTCTTATATCCTTTAAGTACATTACAGAAGCTTACACAAATAAGATTACAGTACTAAGTACACCTATCGAGGAAAAATTATACACCAAGCAATATTATAGGTAGGGGAAATTTTGCGAAACTTGAAATAAAAGAAAGCAAATATTTCCATTATTTAAATGTTTATTTCATTTTTGTTTAAACTTATTCATTGATTTTTTCAATTAATCATTACAAATTGGTGGACTTTAGTACGCACGTATGTACCTGCATGTACGATTACATAAAAATATCCAAGTTTTTTGTTTCAAAAGGTCTGTAATTGTTGCCCGTGCTTTGTTACAATTCAGGCTTTTCAGAACAGCAGTCTCCCGTATCTCCTTCAGCGATTTTATTTTAGAAATTGAAGTAAGTTCATTCGATTGTGTCTGCACTATCCTTTTCTTGGACTTCGTGATTCATTTTTTTGCCAACTGGACTTTCATGCATCCACTCACTAAGCTCTTCATTTTTAACCGTCCCACGGCCGTTACTTTTTGACTCAGAGTTTTGAAATTAAGGGTCTAGTTTTTGTATGTAATTAGCAGTTGTGGTAAGAAAATATTTTTTTAAAGCGAACACTAGGTTAAAGGATTTAAAGTCCAGTGGGTCAAAAAAGACCGAAGGAACGAAGATTAAACCAGTCATTTGGTACAAGTTCTTGGAGCATTGATGTAAGGGTTGCTCGATCGTTGTTACTGACTTTTTAGAGAGTTGCAGTTCTAACGCCGTATTTTATACTTTTGGAAAAATCCAGGAGTTGTGTGTACAAAGAGTTCCGATTACCGAGTTCGTACTGTAAGTGGAGTTGAAAAGTCAATGAAAGATTCAAAATTGATTGAAATTTGAATGAACATTTGCTTGCATTGTTTTGTGACTAGTTAAAAGTCTCCACACGAGCTTGTGAGTTTTGCAAAAGTAAATCGAGTAGTGGTTAAGGTATCTTATGAACGAACCAAACTTAAGGATAATGCGTATAATTGGAAAATACAAAAGAAGCTTAAAGAAAAAACGTTTTTTTACGTTGATCTAAACTATAAACTGCAACAGTTCAAATAATTGAATGGCAGAAAGTGGTATGTTCTTGCGTTTTTCCTGTTAACATATTTGCATGAGACTATTAAAAACGGATCCCCCTGTAAGCTTCCGTTGGATGTGTGGTGGCAAAGAGAAGCAACATTACAATAGAAAAACGTAAAAGATAAACAATATTTTTTTATCAATTATTTTATTTATTTCGTTATAAAGGTTATAGTAGTTGTCTCACAATTTACATAAAAAAGTACAATATTTGTGATTTCATTTGTAGGTAGTTTGTCTGTCTCCAATTTGCGTAATAGGTGTGCCAAAAATTGGTTGTCTCAAATTTTCTGACACATTCAAAAGGAAAAATCGAAAAGAATCACTTCCGTGCCCGGCTGTCTCTGGCTTTTGTCTTTTTGAATGAGCACCTAAAAGCATTGGTTGAGCTTAACTTCGATTTAAGATCGATTAGGGTGATTTCCAAATGAAAAAAAAAAAGAACTCTGTACGTAAGCTCTGAACATTTACGTATTTGCGCACTTACGTCGAATGCGACTTATCCATCATTCGGTGCACTCAGCCGATTTCTTAAGATAATGTCGTTTGTTTATACTTGAAAACTATAATATAAACTAATCAGAGATTAAAACCATGGTACCGGGAAATTGATTTGTCTTTCGGAAAGTTTACACTAATTAGATCGTGCAATCATACGATTGTGGGAATTGTTCTTTTTTTTCTATTTACAATTCTTGATCGCTTGTCACAGTGGCATTGTTTACAAATCATGGGAAGTTTTATAGCGGCAAATTCATCAGAACGTACTCTCAGCAAGTGGTTTATGGAAATCCAATGAATCTTACGCGTGCCGATGTTTGTTTGATATTTGCGTTATTGCGGTTTTTTATTGGAATTAAGTTTTGTGAATACATCATGCCACCTTTATTATGTTATATAGTGTAGTTTGATCGCCAAACACATAGACCTGTGAACGTCCATTGGGGTAAACTCAGAGTTCCTTTATTTAACACATCGAGTCATCGAAAAAAGACTTTGAATGCGATAGCGTAACGAGTAAAGATGCTTTAAGACTAGCTGCTGATTCAACGAGTTGAAAAGGTGTCTACCGAGCATCGAGAATCTAATTTTCAGTACAAAGCCCGTGCTCCGACGTTTCGCTAGCCGGTGAATCTCAGCAGTTGCAGTAAAGAACTCTTAAAGCATTGTCTATAAGCAGACGACAGAGACAGATTGTGTTCTAATTCAAATCTTGCAGCGGAGTCCATCACCCAAAAACAAGCAAAAAAATCAAAGAAACAGACCCTTATCAAACCTAACATAACCCTGGCTTAAGGTGAAATGATTGCGATAAGAGCACGCGCCGATTCTTAAGAGACCACAGACTTCCATTGCAAATTTTTGATAAGGCGCGTGTGCCCGACCTCAATAATATGGCATCCAACAAAGGAGTCAAATTTTTCACAAAAGAATGCAATACCCTAAGCTCCATATAGGTAGGTGCATTAAATATGTTTTGAACATAATACAAATTTCATAAATTACAAAAAAAAAAGTATAATTGAAATAAATAAATACAAATCAAATTAAAATGACCTTTTTGGTAGAAACAAGTACAGATTCTAATGTCAGCTGGGTCAACTGTGTGCTCTGGTTCAAAAACTCTTTTGAGTGATATACCCATGCGTTCGCCTTATCTGAGTTGTGATTTTTCGTTAGGTCGTACGAGAAGTCATATGACTTTCGCAGATAGACTGAAAGTTGCTTGAACAATGACCTAGAACTTGATTATGGAAATGGTGCAGTGATAAGTACGGTTTTAATTGAACAACAATCTTGAGAGCGGAGGAAACATTTGAATATACTGTCCGTTAAAATATTAATCTGTGTATAAGCGTGAGATTAGGAACGTGTGCCACGGCTGTTTATACAATCGTGATATTGGAATGAAAGTGCGCCGGCTGTTTAATTGTTAGGGATTCCTCTGCTGTTTTAGGCGAGTATGGGCAAATTATTTTTAGCATTGATTATTGATAGCTGGAAGAGGTAAGGATCACGATGTTCAATTTTCTGCTAGGTCACTGAAAAAATTGTTTTGGTTTCTTAAGTAAACGTCTTTGATTTTGTGTCTGGAATGATCTTGTTCCTTCAAGTTTAACTCCCAAGTTTAATATCGAAATATGTCATAACCATATAACGATGAATGATCCACTTCTCCGCTCTGCTCAAATAGCATTTTAAGTTAATCGATGTAGGCTTAGGTATAGGTCCCGAATAAGTTCTTCTCATTACTTCACCCATCTCAAGTTTTTAAACATTTGTTTATTTCATATTTCGTGTGTTGGTATTTTACGTTACTCATTAATCAGAAATGATTTTCAGTGCAACTCTATACCCATTTGTAGTAAATGTGAGCTTAGATAATATTTCACCTACACTCACCCTGCCTGCCTCAGCTGTCGAGCAGAACCAGCATCTGCGTCACCGAATTAAAACGTCATCACGTTTAATCGAGAAGCTAACTGAACTAAAAATGGAAAGTCAACACGTGTCGACCCAAGTGCAATCAAAGTTTTTAGGTAAACTCAGCAAAATTAAAGTATTCAATTGATGTCCCTAATCTGGAGTTGTTATCAACCGACAAACGAATTGTGACGATCTAGCTTTGCGTGGAGCCTGTGAGATTTAATCATCTGAAGCTTCATCCGTCGTTGGGTAACTTTAACCTGAGGGACTCTAGCTTCAGTATTTTTACTGCGACGAACCTACCTTTTACACAAGAGATTCTAACTACACACAAAAACTAAAGCCACTTAACTTAAATTAAAAACTGTATGTCTCAGATTTTAGATATTTAAAAAAAAAAACTGTTTCTGGTTTAAAAGATCCATCAGAGGGACGGTTGAGCTTCATTTTAAGAAAACTAGGTTGAAGGCGACCGCTCGGTAGACCCAGGATGGTTCAACCAAGGCCAAAAGCTGGTTAGACCTGATTCAACCATCTCATCCTGGATTACGCTTGGGCATACCTCCTGAAGAGTTAAAGCCGGCTGCGGAGAATCGAATTGCCTGGATATCTCATCTACGTGCATTACCCCCGTTAGTGGAACATGAGGCCAAAGAGGATGATGATGATGAATATTCTATCTAAGCTTTGAGGTTAATAATTTCATGGGAATAAATCAGATGTGTCTGAAAGTCCTTCTTTGCTGCCTTTCAGCGCGTCGAGTTATGATTTTCATGGAGATAACTCAGGTATCCTTCTAGGCGTCTTTTTTGCTACTCTTCGGCAAGTCGAGCTATTAATTTCATGGAGATAACTCAGGTATCCTTGTAGGCGTATTTTTTGCTACTCTTCGGCAAGTCAAGCTACCACAAACAGACGTTCGGTATTAAAAGTCTATCAGAATGAGAACACGTGCTCCTTAGGTCATTCGGTGACACCACACGAATTTTTTCCTTTTTGTTTTACTATCTACTCTTCAAATTGCCCTGCTCTACCCAATAACTCAATTAATCCGTCATTCTACATTTATAAATCAGTCTGGAGATACATTATTATGACAATTAAATGGATTTCCTAAGCAACCTTTGAACAGCGTGCTGCATTCAAGCAAGACTCTGACAAACAAGACGCTATGACAAACGTGTGCAATGTGCGCTTTACTTGATATAAACTAATTCAGAGAACCACATGTTCGATGGACTTTGAACCACAGACGCAATTTCTACTTTAAAGTGTAAAATAACGTAAACAGGAGAATCCAAGAATGAAAAATCCATATGATGATAAACATTTTATATAATTTGCTTCAGGTTAGAATAAAAAAAAACATGCATGATAATGCTGTTGTTAATTAATGAGACGTTTTAAAATCGGTGATTCATAAAAATAGCCACCCAACCCCAGACGTTAAGTACATTGGACATTGAACATCGCAATTTTAATGTCTCTTAATACGGATCTCATTCTTCATTGTTATTGACATTTTTTGCCTTAGTTTTGAATAGATACTGGAAGTCTAAAAAGCGAGACAATTTTTTTTTATATTATATTACCGAGTGTCGCCCGTTGCAGCCTAGGAATGTGTTTACTTAAGAAAACTTTCCGTGGATTAATTCTGTATTAACAAAAAGGTTAATTGGAATAGGGATCTGACTTCTAGCGTTTTCTTTTTTTTTTGACTGCTCTGTACAACTTGTCACTTAATCAGAGCCTTCATTATTTTCTTGACTACAGCAACTTCTACAACCGCTGTTTATCCAGGAGAGCAACGAAAAGGCAGCTGTCGTAAAACTCAACAAATAGTCCCAACTCTTCGCATCTCCAAAAGACTAAACCGAAGTTCCCCTGGCTATAAGCTTTGAATGTAAAATCCGACCGAGTAGCTCAGCAACCATGAATTTGTTCATTGAATTCGTTACGCAAATAAAAATACTTTCACACAACAAACTATGCGAACGTTCCTTACAAAAAACCAGAAAACAGCAAAAAAGGACGCACAGTATGTGAATGGAAGAATGGTAAGCCATTAGAAAAAAAATTACCCACATTAATCTATTGAGGGAGCTCCCGAAATTCAGTGAAAGGACACTGTAGTGGGCTCACTTAAATAATAGGCTTTTTCAGCTACTTGCGAAGCACCATGTCTTCAGTGTAGTACAGTGCTCCACAAAAGTTTGCGTACGATGAAAAAATCTGCAATCTAAAATTGTTTTAGGAATAAAAGGCTTTTTTTCCCAAACCATGTGTGACAGTTTCTTTTGAAAGGAGGTAAGTACGAAGCTTCAGAGTTTACCAAAATTAACTCAATTCAAAAGTTATAACAAAAACAACGACCGATGTTACAGAACTCAATCCACAAAGGTTTGCGTACAGTGGGTAAATTTTGTCACTAAGGACTATTCAATTAAATAACTGTAACTAATTACAATAATAATACTCGTTGTTAGCAAGTGACGAAATGTAGAAAAATCCATAAATATGGTAACAAAAGACCATAAATATGGGCAAACGGAACTTAATTTAAATGAAAGGCTAATTTTGTACTAATTTGTACGAGGAAGGTCGAATGTCTTACGCAGAGATATCAAAACAAACCTCAAAAAGCAAGTCAATAATAAATCTAACAAATAATAAATCGCTTCAGGTACGATGGACAACGGCAAATTTGCCAAAGCAAGATCTGGCCACCATCGAAGCACCCTGAAAGATGTAAACGAGCACTAAAGCAAAAGATAGGTCAAGATGCATTTATAACGGCAAAAACAGTAACCAAACAAGACCTGAAATGCCATTATATCGAAATGGATCCAAAGATGGTACGAAGAACCATCTCTGAAAAGGCGTTGTCCACCGCTACAGGGAGACTAGCCATTAGGCTCTACTCACTTGGGACCACCAACTTGAAGTGGCAAAACATCACGTTTCTTCACATAAAGACCATCACTGAATATCAACCTGCCTTCTGCGGCTGAGCAGACCAGCGATTTGAACCATGATAGGTAAGGCATTGCTCAATCGGCCGACATACTAGACTAGGAGTCTCTGCTAATGATTTTTGTCGAACCATGAAATCTTAATTTCTTCATACAGCTTCTCGATGTGTGTTTTTTCCACACATTTCCAATAAAATCAAGATTCAAAATTTATAATTGCTCATCCAAAGCGGTCAATAAACAACCGTCGGTTCCCTATTTTGTCTATTCTGCCTTTTTTTCATGATCCTAAATCCAAGTAGCTGCAAATTGTCATGCAAATTGAATAAGGCATTGCATCAGGAAAAGTATTCCAATAAGCGTCACTAGAACACGGGTGACGCGGCCCCGTCGTAATACGGGAGTGCATGGACTAATGACGAATTACTCCATGCACTGACGGGACAAACAAACGAACTTAAATCACAATACGAGCAGAAGGACAAAATAATTAACATAATGCAAAAGCAAATTGAGAAGATGGAACAGGTGATGATACGAAATAACGTTGAGATTTCAAATGCTCCATATACAAAGGATGAAAATTTGGTGGAAGTAGTGAAGGAAGTCGGGAAAGCTATCGGTGCTGAGATAAACAGTACCGATATCGATAAAGTATACCGCATCAACAGCAAACAAACCGCTAAGGTACCAAAAATAGTGGTTTCGTGTACAAACGCTATGTGTAAGGACAGGATTTTGCACTTCGCCAAAGCGAACGGACCAGTAAAAAATGACCAAATTAAGAACAAATTAAAACTAACCGAAATCAAAGAAAACCGAAATGCTAAACACTTTTTTTGTTTTCATGATGATACCAATCATTAGAATCCATTCACCTTACATTTACAAGAAACCAAGAGAACATACATGGCCTCGCCAAAGTATTCGTAATTTTATTATTTCGCCTTAAAAATGTAATAAACAGACTCATTTTAGGCGTAGTAACTTGATTTTTTTGTATTTTGTTCCTTGTCTTTTTTTTCTTAAGAAATAGTAAAGACAGCAAAAAAAAAAAAAGAAAATAATGATTAGGTATCGTCAATTTTTCGAACCGCAAAAGTATTCGTAATTTTTTACAGTGAGTTTGGTATCAAGATTTGATGACGTTTTGTTGTAGAGGGGTCAAAGACAAGCATTTTTTACTATGGAGGAGGTGGTCCATCTCCCCTCGTTTAGGAGGTATGAGCAGTTTTATAGAAAAATCAATTAACATGAAAAAACTCTTGAAACTAGCTCTTTAATAATACATTTAAGTTCAAGTATTCATGTCCATAGTTTTTGAAACATTCACATACGAACTCAAGATTTTCATAAGGCGAAATAATGAAATTACGAATACTCTTGCGAGGCATTCTATATTGGGTGGCCCAACAGAGAAAAACAATTGAGAGACAGAACCTAGCTTATCGCGCCTCTACTGTGTTGTGGGCCTTATAATTTAACTTACGTATAGGGTACCTACTGTTCAATGCCTATTCTGAACGGCGAATGGCGAAAGTTTTTCATGTCAGAAGTACTCCAGGAGGATTGTCAGTCGTAAGCTGGAAATATGGCAGTGAAAAATGTTTTTGTGGCATTATTTGCCCAGGCTAGAATTGAACCCCGGGTACTCTCCCCCCCGAGTCCGATGCACTAACGATCAAGCTACGGCGCCTACGTTTCTCGCCTTTGGTGACCTTAAAAAGGAATATACATCGGAGGTATTTTAATTTCCAAAAATTGGTTCTCTATTCTATTACAAGTTTCCTTATTTCAAATCTTAATACGTGACTATCTACAAAAGGCAAAGGAATTTAAAAACATCTCATCATCAGATGAGAATGATTGCGTAACAGCTATTACACAATTTTATAATAAAGTGAATTTCTTTTTAAAAAAGAAAAAAACCTCAGCATTGCAATATCTCATATTCGCCTTGACCTTTAAGCCCCGCACTGATAAGACTGAGGAATTTAAGAAAGTGAATTTGATTGCTTGCAAATTATGCGAATTGTGCTTCTCCGCGGTTCTTACTGTTGCTGACCTAGCCTTCTTATGAGAATCAGGAAGAAATGTTATTACTGACTTTTGTTTTCAGATTTAGATTTACGTCCCATAGAGTTATATGATAACGTACTTATCATATAACTCTACTCGGATGCCTTAAGGATGCGTTTAACTTTCGCTTTCTTCAATTTATTTCAAAAACATTGCTACTGCTTGTTTAATTCGCAGCAAAGTTCTCTGCTTCTTTGGGATAAATCGGAGCGTGGTATTAAGGTACCATGGTGTGCCCTTGTTTGCTGACGTCCCTAAGGTTTACTTCTTCTAAAAAAATGTTAACTTATTGTTTACCTGCCAAGCTAAAGCCTAATCTATAGGTGCTTGAATGTATGATGTGCTCAAAGATCAAGGAGCCTCTTTTTACTTACAATTTTTGTTTTGGTTTCATTTGGTTTTTATCGATAAGAAAGACTATTATTGAGAAAAAAAGGAAATACACGAAAATAACGTGAAACACTAGCACACACCATTTTATGGAAATACTACGAAGAGGAGCCGGCACTATATTTTTTGTTTGTTTTGTTTTCTAGTATACCTATACTTAGCACATTGAAAAGCACAATTTTTCACCACTAGTCTTAAAAAAGTTTCCCTTTTACTGTCCTCAAACACTGCCTTGATTTGCGACGTCACAAAAAAGTTGTTTATTAAATTCTCATTATTGCGACCTAAAAAGACTTCTTAATTGGAATCCATTAAGTCTACTTCATAAAGTAACAGGACCTCTCCATCCAAAAGCTAAGAGCATAGCTGATAAGAAATGTAAATTAAAGCCTAAAAGATTTCAATAGTAAAAAGATTCCACAATTTATAGTTCTAGTGCCTATAAGTATAATTCAACATAACATCAAAATATTAGCTATGATTGTCGCATGACAAATATTTGTTTCTATAATTTGAAGACGAAAAAAAAAGTGCAATGCCCGACTTCTTTGATTAAATCAAATCTTATACTAACTAACTTTGTTAAAAGAAGAACATCAATGAAAGACAATAGATTGCTATACCTATTGGATGTTTATACAGCAGCCCCTCGATAATGTGTATTTATCTAAAATGTGAATCGGAAAAACTATACATTGTCATTTCTATAATTTGAACTTCCGAAGTCAATTGAAAAAATGTGGGTTTAATTCCAGCTACCCAATTATGAAGGGCATTGTCCAAAACTCAGCAACAAGAAATTAATGATCTGCAGACAAACCATAGGGTTTTGCAGGTATCTTAAACTGTAAGATGAATTGCAAATAAATAAATACAATACAAAAATTATCATTTTAGAATGCGTTGAAGAACATGAAAAAATTGAGGACATTTCGGGAGATGCAAACGACGAAGTGACTCCCTGCTCCCAAAACAGTTAGCTCACAACCGATCCACTATACAAATACGCTTCTTGAGTATGCCAATCAAAATCCATTCGACGCAGAAACGATATTTAGTCTGTTAAAGTCAAGTTCAGACATAATAGAAACACCAAATCAAGGTATTCGCTGGTCCAAGATAACGTATTCGATAAAAAATTGAGAATATCAATATCTACGTCAATATAAAAGTTATTTTTTTATAATTGTTTTTTTTTTTTGTTTTGAGTTAAAAAATATTTAAACTGTGTTTTAAAAAAATCATTGTGTGGTTTTTAATGGATTCTAAAAATCGTTTTAGTCAGCTTATAAGTACAGAAAAAAAATTCCAGGAATGTTAATCTCTCTAAAAATCCGTAAACTCATGGTTTTAATTAGTTCACATTATCGAGGGACTACTGTACTCGAATTTAAAATTCCGGCTTCTTACCGGGAATTACCGGGAACAGTGCATTTGTGTCTTCTCTAAAAGCTAGAAACCTTACAAGAACTAAACGAAAAAAAAAAAGAATTTCGCTGATGCGTTCCCCGAATGACCCACAAATGGAAAGCTTTTTCCAGTTTTATACGCCCCGTTGAAAAACAGGTTGCATATTGCGCAGGTCAGTGATAGAACTTTTATTTGTACTTTTTAAGAAATCACATGTTATACAAGAGCTTTGAAGACCATAAGCTGTTATCGTGAAAGAGCTTTTTGATTCAATGAGCTTTCAACTTTAAATTCAATTTCAACTATTTCGATTTGAATGAATTTGAAATCGAATTAGTTCCTCATTAAGTACATCAACGCAGTAGTTGTAACAGCATACAACTTCTTCCTAGCCTATAAAACATACCTAGTTTCTTGGACACGATTCAAAATTTCTTGTCGCCAGCAATACAGTCAAAGTTACTTAACGCTCTATCGAGTAAGACCGTCTCCAGGCGTTGATTTTTGGCCTCAGTCAAATCAGTTATATTTTTTGCGCATTTAGTGAATTTGACTATTTGACTTGATTATTTCTCACCTCGCGGTCGTTCCACACAAAACTTGTGCCCAAAATTTTTAACTTGAGCTTTTTTTACTTATGCATGCATTTATTTGGAAAAAACAAAAATGTATGATCTGATCAATTTTACGAGTTTGCCCGTTCGAGGGTTAAGGCGCTGAAAACACAAATCAGTCGGAACTTGAGGCGTTCAGAGCACAGATTGAATAACTCCACAAAACAAACATTTGAGAAAAACGAAATATTTTTCATTCGCCTCAGAAATACACTACGCTTTTTTTGTCGTTTAATGGTGGTAAACTTTATCATTAAGGATAGATATTGTAAACATAAGAAGTTATGACTATACCAAGTGCTTTGACACTTAAATCTAAAATTTTTCAAAAAGTGGAGCTAATCCAACTATGCTCTGAGCGGCTCACTTATTTCTGTTTGAAAATGAATGCACGTTTAAAATTTTACTGTGTGGCATGCTGCTTTATGTCGGAATTAATCTATTTGGTCGGATACATTTGACGATTTCTTGTCGTTAGTGTTACAGTCAAGCTTACCAAAATACTCAAGAAGACTCCTATTTGCATTGCCTGTAATTTTTCGTGTAATCTGATGCTTTGTCATACATAGTATTCAATTTCAGTCACAAATTTCTTATTCTTATTTCTTATTTCTGTTAAAAAGAATAGGGTTCTATGTTTTCCACGATAAGTAGATTCCGTCAATAGTACCAACCTGGGTTTAAGTTCTGTTCAAAAATAAGGTACTGACTCATGCTTATACTGAAATTCACTTTCGTTTGAAAGTTATTTGTATTTTGAGACTAAACCGATTAAATTAAAGAATCGAAAATCTGTTTTCGTTGGAGACAAAGTGTATTTTGAGACTTGAAGGTAATTTCCTTGTCGTTCAAGTCTTTGGGTCGATTAGAATCATTTAAGTATAACAATTGTTGTTTAAAATGATAAAATACAATAAACTTATAAATTGTATGATGATTTTGATATTTGTGGGTGAATTTTACACTCCAATTGAAACTGATTAAGTTGGCTAAGGAAAATCCGAAGATAGGCAAATGATTCTTCACAAACAATTTGAAAAGTAAATGTTATGGGAGATATGTAAAAAAACTAAACAGTTGCAAGCCTCCATCAAAAGATGGTTCTACATGGAAAAAGGCAAATAATTAAAAAAATTAGCAACAAAATTTTACAATAATGAAAGTTTGTTCGTTTGGATTTTAAATCTAAACCCTGCGATCAAATTTGTAGCTATTTTTTTCATGTTGGTAGACAACAGCGGAGAATATAGTGAACTATTCTTTTTTCATCGTCTGCTGGCTGTTATTTTGTACGTACAATATACGTTTTCAAAGCCTTTGTAAGATATTTTGTTTTGTGCAGGTGTAATATATCTTCCAAATATGAATTCATTCTTGCGAATGGCATCGACCAGTTAATCTCATATGTAGGTTTAGTGTCAAGGCCAAGTTATCGGTCTTTAAATCGGTATTTGTTCCAACTTCCACCTATGGTCAAGAAAATCGCGGCATACGCAGTGGTGCTGTGAACCACAAGGAGAGGGGAAGGAGATAATGTTCCCCCAAATGACGATCTACTACAGCCTGACCGGCAAGACTAATTAATTAACCCGGTGAAGAAAATGAAAAAGCTGGTCCACCTTCGGTGGAAGAAAACTACACCACTCTGAAGTAATGCGAAAGCAGTCCCAGAGTGAGGAGAGAGAGCTCAAAATGTGGTTTTAGTGGGTGAAAGTTTCACACTACTTGGAGCGGAACGGGCCTGTTCCACCTGCCTATTAGGTTTCCACATCGTCCTCAAGGCAAAAAATAAAAATGGTCATGAAAGAAATGACCGAATAAGATTGCGAATACAAGCTGCCGAGATAAGATTTCTTCGTGCTGTTGTCTGAGTAACTCGCCGGCATAGTATGAGAAACACGATGGTACGAGGAGTGCTTAATGTTGAGCAGCTGCTTCTTCGAACGAAAAGGGCTATAATTCGATTGTTTGGTCACGTGCCTCGAATGTCCTCATCACGACTTCCGAGGCATGCCTTACATGCGATCCCGCCATGAAGGCGACCACTCGGCAGACACAGGATGAGATGACTCTACCAAATCCATAATCTCCCCTGGCTCCGCTTGGGTATACCTTCTGATGAGTTGGAGTCGGCGGCGGAGGATTGACTTGCCTGGAGCTCTCTTCTGCGTGCATTGCCCCCTACCACCCCGTTGGTGGAACACGTGGTCAAGAAGATGACAATGAAGTTAGTCTCATTTAATCTTGAGAACGTTTACTGCTGATGAAAGTAGATAGCGTACACCAGCTTAACACACAGCTTTTGTTAACAGAAATAATGTCAGGTAGGAAAATCAGCTGAAGCTAAATTTTTCAGTCATCGGACATGACACACTTTGGATGTTTCTTAGTTTTCGAAATTACAAAACAAACAACCTGAGACGACAACGCGCATATGCTGTTACTAAGCACTGCACCAGAAACACGGAAACGGATGAAAAGGACTACAAGACAGCTTCGATTAACACACTGTTCCCAACTGCTCCACTCAACTGGTATCAATTCTACACTTTTCACAAAATTTACACGACCACGCAGTTAACGAAAAGCAAAACAAAACACTTTCCGGTCATTAAGTAAAAAATAAGATTAAAATTTATTCCTTCTTAAGCCGCGATGCTAACTTTATTTACTTCTTTCCCTTCTTAACATCTTTCACTGCATCATCAGGATTGTCAGCGTTCTCCTTTGCGCGCTTGGCACGAATTCCAACCAAACGAGCGTCCGAGCGGGCCTGTAACACGAACAAAAAGGCACTCAATGTGATTCCAACAATAACACGACAATTATCTCTCTTACCCTGCGCATTGTGGCGAATGCACCGAATGCCTTCTCTTCCTTTGTCACTTCCTTGTATGTGATCTCAGGAACGTCCTTCTTCAGTGGCATAATCTTAGTCTTGAGCTGTTCAGCCAGCTTGCACTCCTCAAGTGAAGACTCACCCTTGCGAATCTTCTTCTCATTGATGGGGAAGAGCACAAGTTTGGATTTGTATTCCTTCAAGCGCTGAATGTTCCTCTGACGTGATTCAACAGACTTGTTGCGACGCCTCTTGTCTACTGAAATGCCAATGGACTTGGCAAATCCAGATGAGAATCCAGCTCCCTGCAATTAAACAAAACACCACTTAATATTCGCAGACACGGACATTGTTTATCTTCGTCCTTACCTTAAGTTCTTCAAGAGTGAATCCCCTGCCTTGACGCAACTTTGTATGGTAGCGAATGGTTGGGCATCTGACCACTGGGCGCAGAAGACCGGCAGCTGGACGTGGGAATAGAGCTTTGGCTTTCTTCACACGATTCTGGCGCCTCCTCACTTTACGAGCTGGCTGGTTGAACCAGGTCTTCACATGCCGTTGCCACCATTTGTGGAAATGGGCATTTGGAATCATATTATTACCTTTTCCCATCTTAAAGGCTTATTTCTGTAGAGAAATTTAAACAAAACACATGTGGGCACATTAGAAAACATTCTTCTACATTCAATAAAGAAATTTATTTTGCATTTCAACAATCCAATTGATGAAATAAAACGCCGAAATGTAATCGAAAATTGAACAACATTAAAAAACACACCTTCACTTCTTCCACGACAATTCAAAAAGGAAAAGGAAGTGAAAACCACGTTCTGGGCAACCATACTCGTTGTCATCATTCAGTGCTACAGCAAAGTTTAGCAATGGAAGATTGTCTTGGAACGTTTGACTGGAGGGAAGAGAATTGCTAGCTAGCACATATTCTGGTGGAAATGGAACATTCAAGTCATGGAAAGTGAGAATAAACGTCTTGTATATGTGACGCATAAAACGAGCTGGCACATATTTTGATGTAAATGACAGAAAAAATACAAAAAGCGGCAACAAAATTCTCGTTTTTTGACATATAAAAGAAGCTAGCACATTTCTCGGAGGAAATGAAACGCAAAATTGACAAGAATTGACGTTAATTTTTGGGAATTTTTGTCAGATTCAGAGTCAGATTTTTTGACATTTAGCCCTTAGTAGGACCAGAATAAGTACGATATTAGTGGTTTCGGGACTTCGCCTTTCAGCTAAATTCTTTTTTTTGGACTTAAAGATATTATTCTTTTTTTGGCAAACAATTGTTGTGAAAACCATCAATCAATCGTCATCCGTTTGGACCGATATCTGTCAAATTGAACGCAGGAGAGCACACTGTCTTATATTAAAATGTTTGACAAGTTGATTGATACAACATGATAGATTTTAGGTTGCCTTATTGCCTCTGTCAATGGTCCGAATTTTAAGGCCAATGTCATGAAACACGAAACCAATTTTTGCTATCGTATGACATACGATGTTTCGTTTTTGTATTCAATATTTTTGTTCTTATTTCATAACTCTGAAATTTTATAATCTCCATAAACCTTTCCAGTTTTCCATTCGTTCCCCTTCCCAAGACGCCGTCAACGGACCAAATCGTCGCATGCGTCCTTAGAACCAAGCGTATGCATGAATGTCACCTCATTGCCGACCAATACACACACAAACACACGCCCTTTCCTCCAACCATATCTGAGTTTTTCCATTCTTTGCTGCCATTTCTTCTCTTCCACGGGGTAAATAGAGAGAAAACTTCGCAACACACCCCTGCGACTTGGCATTCCGAACCCCTCGAATTCACAAAATATCTACCATTTATTTACGCTCTCTCGAATCCTTCGTCCGTGAATACGTGTAAGCGAAAACAAAGCCTTCAGCCGCACACACCCAATCACTTGCAGACGGCAATCCCAACAAACAAACCCACACACGGTCATCATTCGTGCCATCCGCACTACGTTCGTCAAAAGAGAACATACCCTGAAGCTGCGTATCTTGACTATTTATTACCCCGATATACATTTCTATTCGTTTAGCTACATTTTGGTGCCGAAAAGAATCAAATGTTTTACGTGATATAGTCTTTATTTGTACATTAAATTTTAACTAAGACCCTCAGAGCCGGATACTTGTTATATTTAATTTAATAAAACACCAAGTTCTTACCGAAAACCATAATCAAGTTCACAAAATAAAAAAGGTTAGTACGAAAAATCATCATCGCCCCTTTGCCTTCGTCGTCGTCTTCATCGTCGTAGTCGATCAATATTAGGTTCAGCTGCCGTCTCTCAACTAAGCCAATGTCGTGATAAATGGCTGCCTGCCCTATATACAACTGAGTTCGGAAATTGAAACGCCGAAAATAATAATAAAATATAAACAATTTTTTTTATTGACAAATTAACGCTACCGCTGCTGAATACATTCGTCTAAGTGTTTTGCAAAAAAAACGAAACGAAAAACAAAATGGTTTAGCCTTTTCCTCCCGAAGTATCGTAAGTTTCCTTTATTTTTTCCTCATCACCATTTTTCGTTCACGCTGAAACGCAAGGTGAATTTTTTCCTCTTTTGAGGATAGAAAAAAAATCGATTAATATGCTATACATGGGTTTGTTTCACTTTTTTTTTATTTTCTTTGCTCTTAAAAAAATATAAAATATGCTTTTGCTTGAGTGTTTGATTGAGAGTTTGTTCAACAAAGAGGGAGGAATTTACTTTGCAGTGGACTTATGTAAAGGACAATTCGCATTTGCAAGTGAATTAGATCGAGTTTCGTTTTTTTCCAGGCTCGTTCAAAGTGTACTCCTTTTTTTCATCGACAAACGAAAGCTTGAAAATTTTCTTGAATAACTCAATTGTAGAGTGTTGTGTGTGCGGCACATCGTCTCATGGTAATTACATTCTGATTCCAATTGGATTCTTTCCTGATGCCGGTTTAAGTCTTTAAGTTTCCGTTGTTTGCTGGTAATGCAGGCATCCCGGTTGTGCGCCTCCTTCAAACGGTTGGAATTGCAATTAATTCTTTTTTCCCGCAAAATGATTCAGTGTATCTAAAGTACACACGCATTTCTCGTGTTTCTTTTTTTATTTAAACAAAATTAAAATAAAAAGCTTTAAAGAGCTTGACCCTTGAGTAACACCTCACGAAAACAAAAAAAAAGTTATAAAATAATAACTGCTGTATCTAAGCGGCTTTGGTGAAAATATCAATATTTGTCCAGTGAAAAGTTTGTTGTTTTTGTTTCAGTGCTCTTTACATCATCCCTTATGTTATACAACAAATTTTCCCAAGTGTCGTTTACTAACGTTGAGTTGAGTGGTGCTGTCGTTAACTGCTGCTATACACTTGCATCTCGGTAAGAGGTTTTTTTTTCGTTTCTTTTCTTTTTTGGCAAATCGCGTTTCTTTTAGGGTTGTAATTAATTGAGATTCTTCTGCAGTAGCAAGCGCGCCACTTGAAAGTGAGGTCTTGTTTTATTTCTACCTCCCGTTTTGGGGTGGACTCGATGAAACTAAGGGGGTTATTGACCGCACTTGTCCTAGTTGGTGGAATCACGTTATTATGACGTCGATTTTTGATGGACGCCATGGCTCCGTGATGGTGTGAGGTCAGAGTGTAACATAGAACACTTTTTCCAAGGCTCTGGCCTTTTATTGAAAAACCCTTCGGAAAATTAAGTGTCAAGGCAAGGTTTCGAAAACTTGCCTCGATTATGAATTGTCTTTCGTCTTTTTTTTTTTTTTGTAAGCACAGACACTTGAGTCGTCTTTGGACGTATAGGAATTTGATATACTTCTCCTGAAAGGCGCTTTACTGCCTCTGCTGAGCTCCTAAAAATACTTTCAACATCTGTTTTAAGGAATTAAAGCTAAACGTGACAGTTAAATTTAGGCGTTAGTCGCAAATTATGCTTTGCTCAAACCATAAAAATACATCCCTTAAATTCTTCGGTCAGCGACGATTCAAGAGTAAAGCCGATCGATTAAAACTTTTTAACACAGTCCACTGGATAGTTTGGTTGTGAGATCAAAACAAGAAACTTTCCATGGAACAGGACACAAAAATTAGGGAAACTCAATTTATTCCGTATGCTCCAAAGTCTGGCATTGCGTCGTTCCACTTTGTAACGTTCTGTCGTTCAAAAATTATTGTTGATAAGAAGTTGCGTCTGTTTTATATCATTTTGAGTCGTTAACAAAATTGCAATGCATGTGAATTATGGAATTATCGTTAATTCAATTTGCATCGTGTTTTCAGGTCCATTAACAACGCATTTTATTTGTGTTTGGTATTGAAGGCGAATTGTTTTTGTTGGCATTTTGAAAATGTATACAAAATAGCTTTCAATGGAGATTCGTGTGATTGAAAACATAATTGAAGCCTAAGACTCTTTCGCTCTGGCTTTTTAGATAATTTATAATTTTAATTATAGGTTCTGCTTTTATAAATAAATAAATAAAACATAATCCAAAGCAACTATTATGACATGTTTTAATTCATTTTGAAAAGAATTTATTGTTCGATTAGCAGTGGAAAATGTTAACGAATTCGTACCATGACTTCCACGAAAGTCTATTTTATTTGGGTATGTTATCCTTGAAAACAATAATTTGTTGTTCGAATAGGAGTGGAAAATGTAAACAAACGCTCAACTCTCCGCAGCGGTCTTTTTCGTTTGGGGATGTTATTTTTTCAGAGATTTTCTAAACAGTAAATTCGTTTCAGTTATTTCAGCTAAAGCCAAAATAATAGCAAAGTCAAAATAATAGCACAATCCAATGTATTAATAAAGGATCGTTGATTACGCTAAATAGATACAGTACGCACTCGGTTAATGCAACCCTCGATTCGCGCAACTCCTCCATTTTCGCAACACTTAAATCGTAACACAGCCTGACTCTATAAGTGCAACTTTTTAAAAGTGCTACCTTGATTAGTACACCTTCTTGGACTTGTCTATTATAAAATTTTTAAATATTTTAATGACTACCAAGAATAATTAGGATGAGCGAGAGAGAGAATTGATTTCATACGTTTCCGAACTGTTGTATGTAATTGTTCTGAACATTAGCATCTCAAATCAATAATTGTCTGTGTGGAAACGTTGAGTCCTCTTCAAATTGCAAGGATGCGACAAAAATTGAGAGCCCAAATGAAAGTGAAGCTGCTCTGGGCTCTCCTTTATCGATCGTTAAAACAGAGGCTGTAGTTCGATCCTGCAATGTATTTATGATGGTCAGAAGAGAACAACATTTCAGAACTTTTGAAAAAAATTTGAATCTAGAAAAAAAAACTCATGTTGTTTTGTAAGTTTTCTAACCTTTCGTTTTCTTAATAAAAAAATCTGTGCAACTATAATGATTTACCTTTGTTTCAATAATGTTTCTTTTTGTACCATTGTCGTTATCTTCACAGAAACTGTCATTTCCACCATATTTTTTTTAACTACAAAAATATTTTCCAATAAGTGTAACTACCTCGGTTATTGCAACTGCCTTAATTTCTATTAGTTGCGTAAATTGAGTCCGTACTCTATAATTCTATAACAAATTCAATTAACATTTATTTTAAAATCAATTAACCAGTGTGTCTACAAATAATTTGTTTTAAAAAGTTTGTCTTCACATGGTTCGATTTATTGTCGGTCAAAAAGATAGGACCACAGCAAATATGTAGTCTAAATAAGAACTCAAATTAGTTGTATTTCGAAAGATTGTTTTTATTTAATAAAGTAAATAATGAATGGCATTATCAGTACTTTATTACATGATCATTGCTGGTTATGACTGCCTTGTAACGTCGTATCATTACGTTAACCAATGACTAACATGTTTGTATACGGACTTGGAGGTGTACCATCCTACATTGACCAAATTCGTTGCCCATATCCATTCAATTGTGGAAAATTGGTTCGCAGTGCAATGGGCATAGCTTTGGCCTAAGTGTGTGTAGAAAGTGTAAAAAAGTGCTTTTGTACAGGCAATGCGTACCAAAGGCGCACACTGGGGCCGATGTATGCAAAACATGCCCAAAGCTCAAAATTGAAAATACAAGTCTATTATAAAAGGTGGGTCTTTAATGACCAAAAAGCAAAATACATTTCAAACCTTTTACCAAAGAGACTATCTTTCAGGGCTTAGCGCACTAAGCCTGGGACATCGAACGCCTTAAAAGTTTAACAACTAAACAGGACATTCCGTCTTCTTTCTTTTTTTTTTTATTTTCTCTTGTTGGGCGACAGAAGCTAAAGACATTTCTTTGGAAACTAATGGCAGCATGATATCATTCATTATTTAGGCATAAAGGTGTTGGTTTTGTATAGACTACACAAAAAATTGGACCAACACAATGGTGTGGCTATGCTGCAAACACCAGATTTCACCGTTTTTTGGTGGAAAGCTGATTAAATGTATATAATAAATAAAATATAGAATAAAACGAGATCCAAGACTACTAAAAAGCACGGTTTTACTTTCATGTGCCGATAAAATATTTCTCCATTTTTAAATTGTTCAATCAATGTAGTTTCGCGTATACGATTGTGCAATTTTTTTACCGCAGCTGTACAAGATCTAATTTTTAAATGAAATACATTAAATTGCAGTTCACAGATACTTAAAGTAGCAGCTGTACATGTATTAAAATTTATTGTATTGTATTTGATTTAACATTAATACCACAAGATTGAATATCTTGAAATAAAGCCGAATTTTCGAATTCTGTGTTATTTCACTGGAATAAAGTGAAGACTCATACCATCTTTACTTTTCACCCGTTCAGAACTACGTTCTCTCTGGATTCGGCTATATTTCACAAGCTATTCGGCATTATTTCACTTTGTTGTATTGGGGTGGCGTAACAGCCCGTTGCTTAGCACGAGCTTAGCTTTTTCGCGCCGCCACTGTGTTGTGCGTGTTATAAATTGTGACACATGTGGAGGGGACGGACCTACTGTTTAATTCCGGTTCCGAACGGCGAATTGCGAAAGCTTTTCATGACAGAGTACTTCAGGAGGATCGTCAGTCGTTCGCTAGAGGTGGGGCCCTGGAAAATGTTTGTGGTGTTTTTTCCCCAGCTGGAGTGCTACGCACTAACCGATCGAGCTGACGGCACCCACTTGAAAATTCAGCGTTACTTCGCTTACATAAAGTAAAATAACGCAGAGTTTTGGAATTCGGCCTTATTTCGCTTGGCGTTATCTGAACTAATGATCACATATAAAATGTTGTTTTTTAACAATTAGTTTAATCAGCTCTGCCGGAGTTATAGGACAAAAAAAATAAAATAAAAAAATATCTAATAAAAACTATTTCAGTGGCCTCAGTTGTTTTGTTGCTAAAATGCTGACAGTGCACAATGCACATTAGCACAATGCCCCAACAGTCTCATAACTTACATTCAACTCCAATTCCCTTTGCAAATCAGTGCATGTTTTACAATGTTGCCAAAAAATCATTTAAACCCAGGAAAAAAGAAAAAAAAATGTTCCCTTCTCATCTGCTTTTCTTTCGATGTTACTTCATGCACCATCGCTTGAAAATCGCTGCAATGCGTTTTGCTTTTGTCAAAGGCCTTGATTGTTGGTCCTTGATTGCTCCGCGCCAAGTTCACATGGGACGGCCCACTTTTCCTTTGCCCTTTTTACTTATTTTTTTTTTTGGATTGGATAAATCATTGTGTGTGGGTTGGTCGCCGATTTCTTGCTTTCAACTTTTGTCGTTCATTTTGTTTTATTTGGAGCCAAATCTTCTTGGAAGACAATGTACACCAGAGCTTCACTTTGCGTCTTTAATTATGGCGAAACAAACACGACGCAAATTGAAACGACGTACATCGTATTAACGATTCCTATGTACTTTATTCCAATGCCAATTTCATTTTCATTTTTTTTGTGAACAACGCAAACTGAAATAAAAGGAACACAGCTTCGAAATCACAATTATTTTAAAACGATGCAAATCGCAAGTTGTAAGAAGACACCATATTTTGAGATGCGGTAGTTTAAAGTAATAATAGGAAAAGCAAAAATCTTAATCAAAAACCTGGAACATAATCATTGTTGAGTTTTTAATTGTTTTTTGGTTTCGATGTTGATGAATTTTAATACTTTTTGTTTTTTTTAGTAAACTTTTAAATTACATTTGATTGTTTCCGGACTTTTGTTTGTCCCATTATTACTTTGAGTTATTGTATTTCTTTGATTTAGAAGAAACTACAATATTCTGATTGATTGCGCTACTCCCCCGCTAGAATTTGTAAAAAGAAAATTGACCATGTTAAGCAATGCTTATCTCACAGTAGAGCCTGATATGTCCATCACAGTTGGTTTATTACAGATTAAAAGTCCAACGTAGAAGTGGCCGTTCCTCGTCACCAAATATATCTTTTTCAGATTATAAACGTCATTGTCGAAAAAGAAATCACCGTTTTTGCTTATCAATGCTTTGTGGATAACGCCCATACCTGATAACAATCAGGAAATAGCTTTAGTGCCTTGCCTTTGTTTGAGCACTAGGTTTTTATTTCAACCTCTTATATCAGTGTGACCATTGGAGCATTTTTTTCTTTACTTCTGTGCCTCTCTCATATTTTTTTGTATATTATGCTTCATTTCCCGTGACCCAACTTGCAGAAAAGCATCATAACACCTTATCGAGCTTGCTTTTTCTCTTTTTTTTTTGCTGAGGAGATACTGAAGCCGATATCGAATCGTATATTTCGTATTTTCCACTCGCTTCACACAGTAATTGTGTTCGTTTCAGAAACAAAAGGTGCAAGATTGAACAAAGGGGAGAACACATTACTGATGTCCAAAACTAGCTTATCCGTGAAGTTGTCCCTTTTTTGAGGGCATTCGGAGGTATTTATAAGCGAATCAGGAGCAGTAGTTTACGGTTGGGTTAAACTTCTAACAAGGGGAGGTGGGGAAATGTTTTCGTATCCATTTCAAATGAACAACACGGAGTGGAAATAAATCGTGGACTAATGGTGTATTTGTGGGTATCAGAGAAATTTCCAGTTCTGAACCATTTGCAATTTTTTTCCAATCTGCCATTAGGTGATTTTATTTTTGATTACAATCCGGAATGGGTGGACTCATGACACAGCTGATTGTTAGCGTGTTGTTTGTTGAGTGATTAAAAAGTTTTCTAGTCGATTATTGAAGCTTTCTTATAGGTTTTTAACTATCAAATCAAGGTTGTGCTGTAAATTAGCAGGAGATTAGTATGCGCTTAGGACAAGTTAATGACGTTAATAAAAAAAAAACGTATGCGCTCAGGAAAAGTTGACGACGTTTATTAAAAAAAAAACATTTACCCGTTCTATTTGTTACGAAATGGCTATGAGAGTACATTTAATTAACATCGTGAGGTGTAATTGTGGAGCACGATAATTGCACTTTGATTTGCGGTGTAATTCATACTAGTAGGAGACTCCTGAAGACAAACTTTAGTAATTAATTTCAGTAGGAGCAGCCTATGTTGATGAATGTTAGTGATTCATTTTAGTGGGTAACGCCTAAAGACAATCCTTAGGTTCAATCCAGTATGTCTTACCTTTTAATTTGATTTACATTCGTTGGAATCATAAAATGCTTGAATGATAAAAGACTTTTGTCTTATTGTACCTTTAATGTGTTGTAATAAACTGAAATTGAATAGAATTGAACGGGTTTCTCGGAATTACGAGTTTGTTAGATGTTTTAAAATTGATAAAGACGAGCTTCCGACGCAGAATGTATTCGACCACAGGCTTTACTCTAAATATTTTCCCACTTCGTGGCACGTGCAAACAATCAAGAACAATCTCCTTACCCCGTGGTTAATGTCCTCAAATTAAATTTTGAAAAGTAAAGCAGGCCCAGTTTTAAGATCCCACAAAAGGGGACTCTCTTCTTAATCCTTTTTAATTACATTGCTACGAGCATACTTTCCTGAGTTTGAAATATCTGACTCCCTGTTTTCTTTAATTTCAGACAATAAAATGGATTAAAAAAGTGAATCTAGGAAATTATACACACAAAACACGATGAGCGTACGCTACCCTTTGTACACCGTTGAGGTGGGAGACACGAAGTTTACAATCCTCAATAGGTATCAAAATTTAAAGCCCATTGGTTCCGGGGCGCAAGGAATAGTGTGGTAAGTAATCGCCTCAAACCAGAAATCAAATACATATTTTTTGTTATTTATACTTTTCCTTGTTTAAGTGTTTTTTTTTTCTTTGTGAATTTTGTATTTTTGTTGCCTGTAATTGTGATTTTTTCCAAATAATAACTTTAACAAAAGTTTTGAAAAACAAAAAAAAAGAAACTAGATTGTCACAAGGTGAGATGTCTATTATTTTATTATATGTGCTCTTTATGTCCTTATAATCTTGTTTAAGAATTTCTTTTTTTTTTTTCTCCATCAAAAATCAAAACGAAAATTCTGCATTGATTAATTATCCTTTGTACATACACTTTCAGAATGCCTGTAATGTGAATGTAAGAAAAAGGAGGCACTCATTCGATTGTGTTTGTTTATTAATATTTTTTTCTCCTCTATGTGGTGTACTTTAAATATGTTTGGATTATGTATTTGATTCACAACAAATAAAAAAAAGTATATACTGAGAAAGAGAATAACAGCGGGCGATAAATAGTCATGACATAATTAGTTTAGATTTGTTAAAGAAACTGTTAGGGAGAGTCATGCGATTGAGCGGATAACGATTAAATTCTTCTCTAATGATAATTTCGAAACTTACCTGATCGTTTCATTATTTGGCTTTAGTCATAATTTATATCTCTTTGTTTTCATTTTTCTGGTTCTTCCAATTTCAGCATTGTTTGCATACATATTCTTATTTTTTTGTTGTTCGTGATATTTTTTTCGTTAGTCAGCTTTTCTTTGAAAGGTTTCGTGCAATGACCACCACACCAGAACCATTGAAATAATTTTTAGTGCTTATGTTGGCTTTGACTAATTTGAATGCAAATGACCGAGTTAAGCTATTCTTCGCAGAATTGTGAAAGTATTTTGGCTACACACGCAAGTTTGTGTTTGAAGGCAAATCATTTCCTTATCTTGTTCAGTAAATCTGCGACACGACGCATTTTTTTGTCTTAGGATCTGTGGATAAGCTGGAATTTTTTGGAAACACGAATTTTTTTTTTGCCATCGGCTGTTTAAAGTATAGTAAAAGTTTTTAGAGTATTAGAATACTCATCTGCATTTTAAATCTGCTTACGCGTATCATGAGTTTATATTTTGCGCTTCATCTCTCCCGTATTTGTTTAGTATAAAAGAAGCCCACCGGTGATCTGACAGAGCTTAAAATAAGAGAAATAACCGTTGATTATATTTTTGTAGGAAACTTTACTAGACTTGTTGTACAAAAAATGAGCAATGTTGTGACTTCATCTTTTGTGACATTTATATTTCCTTTAAATAATAATCTGCGTAACAGCCCACACAGGGCCAGAGCCTAGCTTTTTCGCCAGGCTTCGCTAAATAAAGAGAACATTCGTGTACATATTGTACGGGCGAGGTGTTCTAACAGAAAAAAACCGAGGTCTTATGTCAAGTCAGTAAACGCTGGCAACAAGGCTTATGGATGTATTCATCTATCATTAAAAAAATTGTATAAAATAAATGAGATCTGTATGAAATTCACTTGGAGGTGGTTCTCTACTTTGCACTGGGTTCATTTTAGAAGAAAGTTCTCGTACACACCAGGCGTGGTGTGCTAACAAAAGAAACCGAGATCTTGTGTCAACTCTGGTGGCTTTATCCAATCACGTAGAAAATTGTATAAATTATCCGTGGAAGATTAAACGATATCTGCTTGAACTTATTAACTTGGAGGTGGTTCTATATTTTACACTGGGTGCATTTGTTCTTCCATTTATCCTAGAGCTTGTCTACTAAACAAATTTAACATTTGGTGAAGAAGTCTCATGTAAGACATACAAAAAACAGGTTTAAGGTATTAAGTAAAACTTTACACAGTAGGAATCAAAACTAACTACAGTATTTTGTGTTTGTGATAAACTCTCCCTCTTCCCTTCTATATTTCTCTCTTTCTCTCACTTTTTCTCTCCAACCACTTCTCTCTCTCTCTATCTATCCCTCTATCTTTCTTTTATCCTTTCTGTTCTATTTTACAATTAATTTTAATAGTACTTGTAATTCTATGTATATTCTAGTGCTGCATATGATACAGTTTCCGAACAAAATGTTGCAATAAAAAAGTTATCACGCCCGTTTCAAAATGTAACGCACGCAAAGCGCGCTTATCGGGAATTCAAATTAATGAAATTAGTTAACCATAAAAATGTAAGTTTTCATTGAACGTATTTGAAATGACAGAGGTGTTTTTAATTTTTTCCTCTCCAATTAGATTATTGGTTTGTTGAATGCTTTTACCCCACAACATAACTTAGAGGATTTTCAAGATGTCTACCTTGTTATGGAACTTATGGATGCTAATTTGTGTCAAGTCATACAAATGGATCTGGATCATGATAGGATGTCGTACTTATTGTACCAGATGCTGTGTGGGATAAAGCATTTACATTCAGCTGGAATTATTCATAGAGTAAGTTTTTAAAATCTTTTTTGTTATTTTTTATCATTAGTCCTTAGCTACCCATGGTATTTTTATATACGCAAATATCCATCATCCATCACGGGTAAATTTCACTTAGTATTTCAAAATAATTTGTTTGACCTCAAATTTTAGAAAATGTGTAAGTAACCAGTTTTATTCGAATGATTAGCATATACTTAAATAGGATATCGAAATTGAGTAAACATACATTTTTGTTGTTTTTAAATATTTTATTAAACGAAATAATTGTGACGTACACTTAACACAAACGGAATCAGACCGAAATGGGTAAAGATGACCCAGATGGGTAGTTATGGGTTAACAAAGTGTTAAGTCTAAGAAGTAAGTGAGCTACTGCTCTGCAGTGGAAAAAGGCATTGATTTATATGATTTAAACAGCTGCAAACTAGCAGTCCGGTGCTAAAGTTGGAACACTTAAGCCCTAAAGCAACACAGAAGCAAGTATACCAGAGCCTCTTTTGCTTTGTCGTTAATTGGGACAAGAAAAACACAACGAGAATTGAATTAATGATACCCATGCATTTATATAATTTTCTTGTATTATAATTTTGGGATCGAAGCAAACTGAAATAAAAACGACGCAGTCTCCACTTCAAAATGATAAAAATCAGAACGACACAAATCGAGATTTAGGTGTAAACTAAAATGCTTTCAACTTTAAGTTTTTCACTCAAGAATTTGATAAAATTTCCAATTTAATTTCTCTTCGTTTTTTTTACAGGATTTAAAACCGTCTAATATAGTAGTAAAGGCAGATTGCACTCTTAAAATTCTCGATTTCGGCTTAGCCAGGACAGCCGGCACAACATTCATGATGACACCATACGTTGTTACAAGGTATTATCGTGCTCCGGAAGTCATACTGGGTATGGGATACACAGAGAATGTTGACATTTGGTCCGTCGGTTGTATAATGGGAGAGATGATTCGTGGTGGTGTTTTGTTTCCTGGTACTGATCATATTGATCAGTGGAACAAGATTATCGGTAATATAATCAATCGTTTATTATGTTTAGATTTCTAAGCATTGCTTTTTTTTGTGTTTATAGAACAATTGGGTACTCCATCTGCATCGTTTATGCAACGTCTACAACCCACTGTTCGAACCTATGTTGAGAATAGACCCAGATATTCTGGTTACTCTTTTGACAGATTATTTCCTGATGTTTTATTTCCAAGTGATAATAACGAACAGAGTCGGCGAAAAGCCTCAGAGGCACGTGATCTCTTAAGTAAAATGTTGGTAGTTGATCCAGAGCAACGTATTTCCGTGGATCAAGCACTTCTTCATAATTATATAAATGTTTGGTATGATGCCGAAGAGGTTAATGCAGTAAGTATCTAATAATTTTATAATTTTTATTCATTGTGTTTAGTTGTGTGGAATTTTATTTCTTTAGCGAATTGGTGGTGTTAATGTGGTTGCGAAGACAAAAGTTTTCTAAATCTTGTCTCAGTTGCACTGGTTTCAATGAATAATTTTCACTGAATCGCTTCATATTTTTCAACAAACTACAGTCGACTCTTGATAACTTGAAAGTCAAGAGACAAGAGAAAAATTTCAAACTACCAGGAGCTAAAAATAGCAAGAAAATTGAAAAACGAGTACAATCAAACGCACAAGAGTTTGATCAAAATTCGTGGATTGAGTCGAATGTCCTTTTCGCAATTAGTGAACGGCAATGCGAAAGTGTGATTTACTCAGCGTCTCTATTGGCAATTTTTAAGGCAATAAATTGAAACATAATATGTTGCCTCGGATATGGACAATGTAGATCCTGTGACAATGGCAATAGCAATATTGGCCGGCCCATGGCGGGCATTAATTGCGTTCAATGATGGAAGCAATGGACAGTTCCTTTACAAATGCAACGAAAAATGTTATCGCAAAGGAAAGATGATTGGTTGAGAATAGCAAGCATGTCGGAGCTACGATCGAACTCAAATTTTTCGACACACTGAATTGATATTAGTACATGGACAATGCTGTTGTATGCCATTTTGATAGTTCAAAAATGAAATTGTCTAGCAATGAATTGCCCACTCTTCTTTGAAATCGTCATTGCCATTGCTATTGGCATTGCCTCAAAAAATGCCAATGGAGACGCAGTGTTAGGCGAATATTTTCGTTCGACTCGCGAACCGTACCGGTTTATTGAAGATATTTACAAAAGTTTATTTTAAAGAGCAGTTCATAATTTTTCTTTTATAGATCGACTTTTGTCTATTACTGTCAACAAACCTTTTGATTTCCAATATGAACTGAACTTGGAATGATAGGTCTATGCATAAAAGATTCTTCAAGTTACAGAGAGTAGTGAAGCTAAGAATTTAAAATTATTGAATGTTTATACACAAGAAAACATTCATTCAACTTCAAAATATCGAGAGATTCAATTGAACGAGTGTCAAATTGTCGAGAGTCGTCTGTATATACAATCAGAATCGAAAATAAGTGTACACTCACGTTTCGAACATTCAAAGTCTTAGCTTTACTTTGATCTTAAATTTACTCTGGTCATTCATTCGTTCAAGTCAGTAAATACTATTCATTATCAAGATCAATGAGGTAAATAAATTCATTGACGTCTTCTATGATCAGAGTCATACATTGCCCCCGTGACCCCATTAGTGGAACACGCGGCCAAGAAGATGATGATGACGATAAAAAAAGCGGGATCAATACTCCTCCTGCAGGACTCTCACACTGCTAGTTCTATTGAATGGAGCTAGAGCTGAAACAACGAGTGTTAATAAGAACTTCTTTAATAAAGATAAGCCACATGTGTCCATGTATTTCATATCTCATATTCATGGCCTACATTTTGACGTTTCTTATTTTTAATTTACCTACACCAAAGCCTCATTTTGCGTCGTTAATTTGGACCAGAAAAACAAGACGAAACTTACGATTGCCATTTATTTTAATTCCTTAATTCTCATGTATTGTAAGTTTGTGAACGATGCAAACTGAAATACTGACGCAGGTTCGAAACCACGAACATTTTCAAATGATACAAACCGAGTTTTTGGTTTAGTTATTAAATATAATTTAATGTAATCATAGTGTGCTTGTGTGCTACCCAAAAATTGTCTTTTCTTGAAACAAAATTTTATAATAAATATTTACTGATCTTACAGCCTGCTCCGGAGCCATACGATCACAGTGTCGACGAAAGGGAGCACACTGTGGAACAATGGAAAGAATTAATTTATCAAGAAGTTATGGACTATGAAGCGCGAAATGCCGTGCCAAGAGATGGACGGTAAAGCGATAGTGCATTAAATTTTAAATGAAATAAAAAAAAAATCAATAAAAGAAAAAAAAAACAAAATGACATAAAGGAGGATATTCGTAAAAGAATAATATAAAAATAAATAAAAATATAAAATAAATAACTTGAGAATGTTCTCCATAGTGAACTAGATTATTATATACTTATATAATTATCTATTAAAAATGACTATACTTACATTAATATGT
The DNA here is from genome assembly GCA_905187475.1 of Syritta pipiens. Lineage (NCBI taxonomy): Eukaryota > Metazoa > Arthropoda > Insecta > Diptera > Syrphidae > Syritta > Syritta pipiens. Next base: position 73,229,083 of record LR994571.1, read on the forward strand.
GTATATATATAATATATGTACTATATAATATTATATACTATACCTATTTCATATTATAAATTGATTCCCTATGTAAGGAGACATTGTCGCATCACATAATTTATTTATAAAAAAAAAATAACAAACAACAAAAATGATAAGCTGACGATGCTAACCAATGCAATAATATTTGGTTATATGTATACAGTGAATGATATTTGTTTTATCTTGCTTTACAAATTTCGGGATTTTTTTTTTTACGTTTCTTTATATTAAATTAATAAGCTGAAACACAAAAAGAGCAAATAAGTAATATCTTCGTAAAATATTCTATTAAATATAAATTCACTTACTATTTAGACCATAGATCGTTAAAGGCTTTTTATTTGAATTCTGTGTTTTACTTAGAATAAGAGAATGATGTAAGGTTCTTCAATGTTGCAGAGTCGGTTGCAGTGCTGGCGCAGCTGGGAGTTTTCCGCTCAAAAAAGTCTGCTCAGAAAGACAATGAGTTGTAATATGGAAGCGCAAGATTTCTTTTCTTTTTTAGCTTACAATCATCAGTGAGTGAAGGTTTTTTAATGATGCTCTAAGAGCTAAGAGGAGTCTTGGACGGATTTATAAGTAAGATTTTGTATTTTAAACTGGTGTCTTATGTTGTACTTATGGTGTAAATTAAAATAGCAGCCACTAACAATAAAGTTAAAGGAGTGAATACCAGTATTTGTAAGTTCTTAAAAAGTAAAACAATAAGTCTCCATTCGTCCCTCGGCCGTTACTTTTCAGAAGCAGTCTTTTTGCTCAACTATCTTCTAAAATATGAAACATACGCAGTTTGAAATTAAGGGACTAGTTTTTGTACGTAATTAGCAGTTGCGGTAAATTTTTTTTTTTTTTTTTTTTTAAATCGACCACTGGGTTTGTCTTGCAATAAAAAAAAGTTGCCTGCGTCAAAAATGACCCGAGGGATGGATGAAGGTTAAAATGAAACAAATAAATCTTAAGCATTAGTAACATTAGATTAAATCCTGGGAAGCTACCAAATTTAACGGTTTGAAGTCGACAAAAATAAAGAACAAAGCAGAGAAAACTGTTAATAGCTTTCTTATTTTAAAAAAACTTTATTTTTCAATCTGCCTTTGTCTTTATTGCACTCGTTATGAATTTAATTTTGAGGTTGTTAACGGAGTTTGCATACATAGGGGCAAATGTGACCTGCTGAAATGTGCTGTTCTTTTGGTTTGCTAAAAAAAAACCAGGATTTCCAAATTCGGGTAGTGACCGAAAGAATAAGATCGCGAGTACAAGCTGTTGAGAAGATATTTCTGCGTGCTGTTGTGGGAGTAACTGGCCGGAATTGTATTAGGCGGCGTAACAGCCCGTTGAGAGCCAGAGCCTAGCTTTTTCGCAACTGGCCGGAATAGGGTGAGAAATACGACGGTAACGAGGAGAGCCTAGTGTTGAGCAGCAGCTTCTTCGGACGAAAAGGGCTGTACTTCGATGGTTTGGTCACGTGGCACGAATGTCCTCATCACGACTTCCGAGGCGCGCTTTAAATGAGATTCCATTAGGAAGGCGACCGCTCGGCGGACGCAGGATGAGATGGTGGACCAAATCCAAAATCTCGCCTGGTTACACTTGGGCATACCTCCTAGTGAGTTAGAGTCGGCGACGGAGGATCGAGCTGCCTGGAGATCTCTTCTGCGTGCATTGCCCCCGTGACTCCATTAGTGGAATACGCGGTCAAGAAGATGATGATGAAAAAAGTAGGATTAATACTCCTCCTACAGGACTCTCATGCTGCCAGTTCTACTAAATGGAGCTGAGAGCGCGATAAGCAAGAAAGCGGAACTGATCGTTGGCTCTTTCGAAAGAAAAACTGCGACACGTAATTGATCCTTTCTGCAAGGAAGACGAACAAAGAAGACATGACCGCGAACTTTATGACCTGAACAAAGATGACTAGAAGGTAAAAATCTAATTACAATGGCTCGACTACATCGAACGACACGCTTAAAGAGTTTAAATCCAAGCCGCTGATTCGAGCCGCGAAAGGAAAGGTATAAAGATCAAGTGATTGCTGACGCAAGACATCTTGGTCTTCCTGATTGGAAATAGCATTCACGATACCGGCAGAAGTTAGCTTTAGCTCAAGCAAGTAAGTAAGCTTTGTGTCCTCATTCCTCATTCATTCAAACCTCACATAAAATAGATGAATGGAATGGAATGAATAAAATAGATGAATGAAGCTAATTTTCCTTATAAGTCGTTCTTGAGATTTTATTTTTAATAAAAGCGCTTGATTATGGATCAACTATACAATTTTCTACTAAAAAAGTCTCTGCGCAGACCTTAATAATGTGCGTTATATCCATGGCGATAAGGAAAAACATGATTGCATTTATTCCACATTGGTTCCTTATTAAGCCTAGGTTCGTAAGGAAAATAATTTGCTGCACTCATTACATAATTTCAGTTTCGTTAAGTACCACTAGGAATAACCGCACAAAATCTTTTTTCACACTTTTAAAAAAGAAGTTTGAAGCTTAAGTTCTTTCTGCAAGGAAACTCGTGAAAATCAGGAGGTAGCAAAAGTTGTTTTCGTTTCGTTTATTTTCCTTTAAAAGTTATCTAACACAACAATTCGAAGTAATCTTAGGTTAGGTAAGGTTATGTGGTATCGGCTAATAACCAATCATATAGACTAATAAGTCCATAATGTGTTAAATCAACTCGGAGCACCTTCAATATAAGAACACTCACGTATTCCTGATACAGACAGAAGGGCTTGGATGTGATAGCGTAGTATATAAGTTGACTTTCTTTGAGGCTAGCCGCTTCACTCAACGAGCTGAGGAGGTGGCTATCTAACGTCTTGAATCTAGTTTTGGCTAGCGCTTGACAGACGCACATCCTACAGCATTTCCCAAGCCGATGAGTCTCTACAATTCCTACAGGTTTCCGATGGGATTAAGACCAATCAGAAAGCGTGTTGGCCCAGTAAGCAACGCTGTGTGATAATGCCAACCAACAAGTTGCATTTGACCCTGGGAAACTTTAGGACCTGCTCCGTCTTACGTTGGCAGTAATCCGGACAAACGATTTTGGTGATGGGATAGAATGTTCCAAATTACCATCTAAGCCTCTGTGATGAGTTTGACCTCGACTACTTTGAAGAAGTGTTCAATTGGGACCGCTATGTGCACAATTTCTGAAGTAATCTTAATTTAGTCCTAGCTTGACTTAAACGTTTATAGTTTGTGACCACAGAATAAACTCCTGCTTAAATAGAAACCCCACTCTTCCATTTAAAAACGAATTGGAGAAGAACCAACCCAACATGATTATAAAAAAGATCTGCCTTCCACAGTTTCAAAGCAAACTCGCTTGCAATTTTGACAGGTGTCCTTTTGAAGGATAGCACTTGATGGTGTTATACAAACTTTAGGTCAGTAGCGTCGCCAGTCACCTAACAAGGATGCTTGACGCACACGCCGCGTATGTATTTACAAACATATGTACATACATAAATGTATGTGAATGTTTTGTTTGAAAAAAGGAAACATACTTTAGCACTGCATATTTATGACACCCCCACAGCGCGTGTAAGAACTTGGGAGCTTTTTCAAATGTCAAACAGGGGCACATGCGTGTTAGTGTTTTAAACTTAAAAACTCTGTCTTATCGTATTGATTTATCAACAACAGACGGGCTCTTCGACGCTTAAGATAAGGGATGTTATTTCGATTTCTGGTTATGTTTTAATGGGCCAGAAGAAGAATAACATCTTATTCATACGTCCATTTTAAGATCGGTGTACATTTTACTCATGCATCTTAAAATCAGTGTAGAACTTTGGTTATTTCTGCTTTAAGCTTCTATACTGATTAATCTGAATGGAAAAACTTGAAATGTTTTTGCAATAAAAGGCAATGCCAGATATCAAATGCATCGAACCAGGGTGATGTTTATTACAAGTTGATATTTATATGGAGAAAGAAAGCTAGAAGAATGGGTAAACAAACACTCATTCGCAATAACATAGGCTTTGCTGTAATAGAAATATGTTGCTGTAATAAAAATACTCCGTCCGGAACCGTCACTAAACTACACGATTTTAGGTGATGGGATCCCTCTCACTTGGTGGAGAAGCTTAGTAATAGAGGCTATGTCCACCCCGGACTGCAGCGCCGCACAAAAAAAAAGGAGAATAGAAATACTCGGGATCTTCATAATCAAACCAGGTATTGGGCAGGATTTTATAATGGGTACTACTACTACGATACTAAAAAGATGGTTCTTAGGCTCAAGCATGAAGAAATAGCCTAAGCTAGCCACTAATCAAGCTACAACATTGGTAGTAAAATACATACACCAGAGCCGCGCTCTGCGTCGTTAAATGGGACCCACAAAATACGACGAAGATCAAAACGATGCAAATCGAATTAATTATTCGCATGTTTGCAATTGCAATTTTTTGAATTACGCAAACTAAAATAAAAACGAGGCAGCTTAAAACCACGAGATTTTTTCAACGATTTTTGAACTACGATCAAAGCAAGGCAAATAGTTCTTAGGCTCAAAAATGATCAAATAGTCGCTAATCAACTTGTAACCTAGGTAGTAAAATACATATTTCTCTAAGAGTATTTGCCGGAAATGCCTTCTGCAGTATTTTTTTTGTTTCCAACAAATACAAAACAGAAGTAAGATGTACTTAATTAGTAAAGCTCAAAAGAAAAGACGGTTTTCTTTACCGATCATGTGTCTGACTGATCAAGATGAAAGAGCAATAAATAATTTACAAAATAAAATAAGCCGTACATAGTCAAAAAGGAAGACAAAAGAAAATGAGAATGAGTGAATTCCGTCAAACTATTACAAAAATAGTAAACATCCAACTGAAATCTTAGCCAAGCATCTCTGAATTCCGATACACTCGTAATCTGGTAACATTCGCCTCAGCCAATTAGAGTAAACAGTCCTGGCCAGTGCAAACCGTTCGATAACACCAACGATGTACTCAAAACTTTCAAGTTGAAATATTTCCAAATTCAATTAAATCCCAAAAACAAAAGTATAAAAGCTGACTATCCATGTGACAGGTATTTATTTTTTGCCTACGCTATTCTCGTCACACTCCCCAAGGACATAACAAACAGCAAAATCCTTTTTGAAAATCCAAGAGGGTGGCTGGACTTTATGTTCAATGGATAAAATCCAACCCAATTCTATAGTGACAGCACTGCGTTTATCCTGAAATGGAATATGCGCAATATTCAAAACTTTTCACCCTGCTCCGTGTAGAAACTTCACGTTAAAATATTTAACAGGCAAACGAGGGCTTTTTTTTTCGTGTGCCACCCTTACGGGTAGACAAAGGGTGAATGGACAGCGGTGGTGTTATACTTCTGCGCACTTAAATCGATCGGTAATTTATGAGTATCTAAAAAAATTTTTGGGTAAAGTCTATCCGCAGCGTAGAGCAAAATTTAATTGCATTTAATGCGAAAAAATTTCTGCTCTACACTTGTAAAATATTTATAAAAAAATATAAACTAAATACTCTCGGTAATATTAAGTTCAGTAGTTATTTTGTGAATGGATAACTTCAATCAGAACTTTAAAAAGAAAATTCACTCGAGAATTAAGATGGAAAAATTCTGAAGAAGGAAAACGCTTTTTCTTACTCCTCCTACTCAACACAGTGTGTCAAAAGTGAAAAGATATTTTTTTTCCCGATGTACATAGATACAATTCGCAGTCTTCGTTTAGAGTAATTCTTAAAGTAATCCTTAAAAAAAAAATTAATTCAAAAATTTTAATAGAAAAATAGAAAATATATATGTATATGCAAATGCTCAAGTATATATATATGAAATTTAAATATAATTAAAAAAAAATATTTATCTACATCTGTATACATACACATACAGAGACCGTTAAACGACGACGACGACTACGAAAAAAAAAACGACTGAAACTCAGACGTGTGTGAAAATTTAGTTTTTCAGTGTCGGAATTCAGAAGCGAAAGGCGACGTAAACTAATTTCCAATCCACAATGGGTACAGTTCTCAGCTTTAGTCCTCGAGAACGTCGCCCCGTCTACTCAGCACACCATCATAGTCATCATTTTCATCGACATCATCGTAACAGCGTCGACAATGGTAATAATGGCTCCTGCAACGAAGCTACTCTAGAATCGTCGAATGCAGCCGACTTCCCGCTAAATAATTTTTCCTACGAGCAATTGAATAATGCAAAAAATCGCGAAAACGCAAAACCGATATTTCAACAATTGTCTAATAACAATTTTAGTCAGTATAATAATAACGAAAATAATAATTTAGTACTCGAGCAAACGCATAACGTTCACACTAATAATAATATAAATAATATTATAAACAATAACAATAGCATCAATAACAATGTCAATAATATTAAATCATCAGAGCGTAATATCGATAGTTCGAGGATATTATCCGAAAAGAATGCGCTGGAGAAAAACTTTAAGAAACATTCACTCTTCATAAACGCCTTGTCATGGAAGCGAGCACATAGCAGAAAGAAATTAGATAACAACAAGAATAAAGCAACCAATTTGCCAACAGTTAATATTAAGCCGTCCATTGGTGGAGGAGGAGACACATTACATCACATAGAGGTTGATAAGAATAAAAATGTTCAGCAAAAGCTACAGGATAAACAGCAAACATTTCAAGAGACTCAAGACCAAGTGCAAATGCAACAAAATCTTGGCGTTCAAAATCAACAGAGACAAATATTTTACACTCCTGGCACACCGAAGAGTATATTCTTGGCTTTAGATTCGGTTCGGGCAAATAATACAAATTCAACACAACTTCAAAATAAATTGGCACCGAAATTTCCTTTGTCGCTTCCATTGCAATTACCGTTGAAGAACTCTAGTAGACCTCAAACTCAGCATAATCATACTGGAGCTAGAAAAACTGTGATTCAGGTGAGTCTAAAATGTTTGTCTTGTGTTTCTTTTTAGTTTTAGAGGGGGATGAGGCAGGCTTCTTATCTTAGAAGAAAATGCAGTTTTTCGACTCATGTAAGAAGTTTCTTCTTTATGATTTTGATATCCTTAAACTTTGGGTATTGGCTGACGTTCATAATTGTTTTGAGAATTTATTTAAATTGCGATTTGTTTAATTATCGCATTTGCAGTTTATTCGGCGGTTGTTTACATATTGTCTGTTTCTACACTTAAATTCTCTTTTCAAATACTTATTTTGAATCTGAATAGACTGAGTATAAACTTAAAAATGCCAGTTTCTTAGCATATTCTGAGGTGGTGATAAAAGGACAATTGAATTCAAAGAAGGGGTATGGGTAGCGCTAAAGAGATATTGATATTCCTCTATCGCCCGCATCACAAGCACTCTTACTTAAATCTAGGAGTTCGCCTTTGCTTCGAAATTCTTTGAGCTTTAAGTGTGTTTTTCGAATGTAAACATCGTTTGCCTATCACTGTGACATTCAATGTTGTCAGATATAATATACATCTTTCTGCTGAAAACAAAAAGTAATCTGAACAAGTAATGTTTCTTTAACTTTACATTACACATTTTGTTACATTGACATTAATTAAAGACTTTAGTTAGATAAGAAACTGTAAAGTAAACAAGTTAGCACCAAAGTCCTTCATTGCAGCAATTTAAGAGTTGTTTTCAAGGCCCTAAAATAAATCTTTACCACACTAATGCCTTAGCTTTTTTTAAATTATTGAGTTGGTTCATCACTCTTATAAAAAAAAAACACAATTTCTACTTTTCTATTGGCTGCGCAACTTGACCAGCTCTTTCCCAAAAAAGTTTGGGTGTAGGCCAGAATGTAGAATGGTTTGATAATTTGAACATCCTCAAGACCAATTTGCCCAAAAAAGTTAGCACGATCGGCTTGACAGGGTCATTCATGCACCAACATGATAATGACTCTAAAAAAAAATGCGCTATTAAAGAACGAATGGTTGCTTTATAATGCACGAAGCCAATTCAAAATCCCACCAAAACTTTAAAAAAATGTCTTAATCAATTAAAATCAATACAATTTAAATGTTTTTGACCGTTTTTGGGAACATTTGGACCGAAATATTAGAAAGTATACAACAAATTCGGAAGTTATTCTAAGAACACTGTGCCAGAGGTCCACAATCAACCCAAGTATTACAAAATTTGCTGAATTCGATTCCATTTCACTTGCCTGTTATGAAGATATCAAAAGAGTTTTCCACAAAATTTTAATTACTGAATTTCATGTACTGCTTACTTACTTTTGTGATGTACATTTTGACCTTATTTTGGTTTTGGTTGCACAGTTTTTGCAGTTATAGACCGATTGGCATAGTTTTGCTTCAAAAAGTTATTGAATTTTCGAATAAAACTGCATCTCAGGTTTTTTCGTGAAGGCTATTTTGAGCTTGTATTTCCATAAGAAAAAAAGTGCTCTTCATCGTGCTGCTTACTATTGTGACTGACTGTATGTAAATGTGCAGGATTTTGAGAAACAAAAAATATTTTTTGAATTGTAATCCTTCCTGAATTTTGTATTACGTGGTTTGCGGACTACTTTATTAAACACTTGTGAGATAGAGAAAAAATTCACAAGCAGCATAACACTTTTGAAAATCATTTTGAAGAAACTTCTGTTGTATTTCCATGTGTCAACAATTATTGGTTGATCATTGATTATTGTTGACCATTGAGTCATTGAAAAATGCCAATAAAGAGGTTGGTTTGAGCATCATTTTATTTGTACGTAGTGGAGATTTAAGTTCTCCTAGTTTGTATTTATGCTGTTGCAAAATCGACATCCAAACTAAACTGAGCTGGAGTCAGTAACAAAGTTGATGAATACAATCAGTCAGTTGACAAAATCCCTTAAACAAAAGTTAAGGCGTAACTTGGAAACTACAGTCACACCACCTTAGATATTCTAATTAATAACTCAACTAAACTAGTCAATTAACTGTAAGTTAAATTACTTTAGCCCGTATTGACTGCTACCAGACCTTTCAGTGACTTATAAGTCTTTCATAAGTTTTAGGTATTTATTGCAGTGACTTGGTCTTTCAGCGAAGTCATTTAAATGTTTTTAGTTTTTCATCATCACCATCTACTTGACCAAGTGATCCACTAACGTCGTCGCGGCTAAAATATTAGGTTGTCAAATATCTCCCTTCCGCCTTTTTGTCTTTTGAATTTTCCGGCTTGTATCCAAACTAATCATGCTTAGCGTCGTTTTGTGGGTTATGTCAAGACCTTTCAAATGATGTATTGCCAGATACGAGCTCTGTAGCGCTTTGTACATAGCCGGAAAATTCAAAAGACAAAAACGCGGAAGGGAGATATTTGACAACCTAATATTCTTTCAGTTGTCCTTTGGAGTTTTCTTAAAGACTTATAAAACTAGTCTTTTTAGTAATTTATCTGCGATCTTCAGATGACTGCAATTTTCCCAACTCTGGTCAGCAACAAGGTCTGTTCCCTCTGACTTTCGGAATGTTGTGTTCTGGTGTAAAAATCCGGACTGTGTTTCCACTTCCATCTTTTAAAGTCAAAGCCATTAAAATACGTATATGTTTCCATCACCGGAAGAACTAACCATCCGAACTTAAACCATGATCCATCGAAGTAGGCTCTGCATAATAAAATGTATAATAAGTTCAAGAAAGCAATAAGTAGTAAGGAAACATGGTAGTAAAATTTTTTCAAGTGTTTTTTTTTTTTTCTAAATAAATCCACTACCACCACGTTAGATTGTTTGAAATTTACATTTTTTATATTTCTTTTAACAGGCATCGACTTCAGAACTACTCAAATGCCTGGGAATGTTTTTACATGAACGATGTAGGAAATTAAGAAAATTCGAAGCATGTGATGCAGTGATGTGGCTTCGATCCGTTGATAGGTGTTTACTGTTGCAAGGCTGGCAGGTAAGAGAATATTTTAAATATCTACAAGTGTTTTTGAGTCGTTTTCAATAGTAGAAATAATTTTCACATGACAGGATTCGGGTTTATTTTTTCTTACTTTTGAAGTGAGTTTATACGAACTGCTACTAGTTTAGATATATGTACGAAAATTGCCTTCTACTGAAGGAGTACGACTACCTTATATTTGTGTTAAATTGTTAAAGTAAGGATGTTAAAAATATTAAATGTTAAAAAATGTACAGAGAAATTAATTTATTTATTGACTGGCTTAACATATCTAGAGTAGAAGCCTATTTGTATTAAAAGACTAGTTAGACTTAATACCTGTTTGGAGTAAAAGAGGGACGAAAAAAGACATCGAAATTTTATAATAATTTGTAGGAAAAACCTAATTATACTTAGTAAAAACTAAGCTTACATGATTACAAGCCAAGAAAGACGTTTGAGGGCAATCATAAGACAATCCCATCTGAACAATGGGTAATGTGCGTCTATTTAAACGATAACTTAAAACTAAGCGTCTTAAAGAATTTTTATCTGTAAACTGTAGACAGTAGATTGTGTTCTTTATTTGTCATCAGCTTATTAAATGTATACAAATAATTATTTTTGAGATACGGTTTACGTATATAACCTTACAAAAATAATAAGTATAATTTTCATCAATTAATATGGTACAATTGACAAAGTTATTCGGAAGGAACAGCCATTAAAAACCTTCATTTAACTGTAGACAGTAGATAGCGAAAATATCGTCTCCTTTCTACGTTAAGCTCGTGTGTACATTTTCCATGAAATTAGGCTTTTTATATAACAATATTGGGAACTCTAACTAAAAATATATGAAAAAGAAATAATGTTTTAAAGTGTCCCTGCTTCAGAATAAAGATAAACAAACACTTGTGTGGAGCTGAAAAACTTGGTTAGATTTCTAACAAATGCAGCTCTATCGATCGGCTATGGAAATGTCGGTTAAAAGTAAAGAATATAGAACAAAAGGTTAGCTGCGGAAAAATTACATCCAAACAAAAGCCATTAACAGACTTAATAAAATACAAAGGCTAGTAGACATCTACAGAGCTTGTTTTTCTATGATTACAAAGCCCACTCCATGGTGTGTACTTACTTTTGTGATTGACTGTACATAGCTGTACAAATGAAAACGGCTCCAGCTGCAGATGGAAGCTATTTTGAACCTCTCACAATTTCACACTGCTATTCAATCTGAACAAAGGATCGGCAACATTCTGACATTTACAGGAGTAAGTGATGCGATATATGTACTGGCAGAAAACAGATTACAGATAATCTGGGTGCCAGGACATGAAAAGTACGAAGAAAATATACTAGCCAAGGAAGGAGCTCGGATACCGGGGCGCGAGGGATCTTGAAAATCGCAGTACAAGCAACTCAATGACATACCCCAATTCAATTCAAGTGCAAGCTATTTCATAATAAGATTATATAAAGAAGTAATAAACAGGTTTCAGTAAAATACTTGGATTATTTTCAATTTACCACTTGACTAGTCTGAAAATGTTAGCGTTAACTATAAAAGGGTGTTTTATATTAGAGCAACCACTATCAATCTACTAAATGTGCATTAAAATAGATGAGATGGAAACTCGTTTAAAATACGAGGTCTGTTCAAAAAATAAGGTGAATTTAGGTGAATAAGGTGAATTCATACAGGAAATCGACGAATACGCAAAACACGTCTAACTTTTATGCCTCCACCAAACAAAATAAATATTCTATATAGCTGAAACTGTTAGCATATCGTCCCATTTCTGCGATAACCTCGTCTACATTTTTCCTGAAATTGTACTTTTTATGTTACAATACTGGGCACCTCTTCCAAAACATGTAGGCAAAAAATAATGGCTAAATACAACAACAAACATATTTTAAAGTTAATTCTTTTTCCTCGTATCTACTACATTCATGTTATTGAGTTTCGACGAAAACCTCGTAAGTAATAATTTGTACTGATTTTTAGTTTGTGCGGTGCTTAACGCTGAGTTGTTTATCGTGCCCTAGCTCGACAATAAAGGTGCACATTTATGTCCATACTTCTGTGGAGCTGGGCAACTCTACTAGATTCCTAACAAATGCAGCTCAATCGCTTTACTATAAAGGCTGGTGGTAAAAAAAAAACTATTAGCAAACTTAATAAAATATACAATGAAAACGACTACAACTGCCGTGATGGACGCTATATTGAACCTCCCACAATTGCACTCTGTTAGAGCTAAAGCTCTAATGCAATCCATTGCTCTGTAAAGAATGTAAAGCTATAAAAATTGGAACTTCGTAGGCATCTAAAGATCCTCCCCTCTACTGCACAGCAGCCATATAAGGCTTTGAAGGGCATACAACTCTAAATATGCTCCCAGAAAACAATAGGTTAAAACTGACCTATTTGGTAGGACAAACAAAAATTCGAGATGAACAAGACGGCGGCCATACTAACCAGACGAAGTTCAGATACCGTTTATTGGTCCTTCTCCCCTCTATGGATTCAATAATATATACTAAACTAACACCTACGAAACAACGATCACTAGGGAAACTAATCAGTTCTGGAAGAACGAGGACTATATTAAACACTCAATGGGTCTACAGAAAACTCAGACACTGGTGGCTATAAAACACGTACGGCCCAAACCGCGTCATACTCCAATCAACAAGACAATTGTTAGAGTGATTGGCTTCCATGATTCCACCAGACAAAAAAGGAATTGCAATAGATTCTGAAGGCCGCCGTTGAAGTGTCTCAAAGATATATTATATCTCAACTTCGTCATTTTGATTAAGGTGCCAACCATTTCACTCATTTCAGGTATAAGGAAATTCTTACATTATTTACCGTACACCAGCTTGACTAGGCTGAAAATTACAGTTTTCACCATTTAAAAGTGTTTCCCATAAAAGCAAAACCCTCGTATCTACTAAGTCTGCATCGAAATTATATGAGAAAGAACCTCGTATCTACCAAAAACCTTGATTACTTGAAGGTATTAATATTTAAAGGTAAATGCGAACCATAGATCATTTACCAATGTGAAATACAAGTGAAAAAGACCCAAGGTTTCAGTATTGTGCTAGATGGAGGGATACCATTCGTTTTTTTTAATTCCTGAAACTTTTATGTTTTGTATATACGTGCTTATCGCAGAAAGGGGACGATATGTTCGAGACAAGTGTACCAACATAACAAAAATCGATAATCGAATGTACGTAGGCCGCGGAGTTTAAAAATTTGCCTTATTTTTTTAACAGACCTCGTATATGAATTTTTTTCAAACGAGAATGCAAAGATCAATGTTTTGTAATGGATAATATGATCAATATCCGCCTACTTAAATCCATGAATTGAAAGCACAGCAAAGAATTGCCCCTAATTAAGAAGATCGTACTCTACTGTTATTGTCAGCAAACAGTTTTTACTTACTTATCAGGCAGTCAACCCTTGAAGAGTCGGTCTCTGAGTTAAAGCTGCTTCACAAAGTTGACAATCCCGGGCTTGCTGTTTCCATAAAATTCACTGATTTGCACAACTGTCTACTTATCATTTCATCCCACAAAACCTAACACCGTTTTTTTAATCTTGATTTAAATAATGTTTTATTTCTATTTCAGGATGTTGCTTTTATTAATCCAGCAAATGTTGTGTTCGTCTACATGCTCATACGAGAGTTAGTCGACGGGGACGAAACCAAAGAATGTGAGCTTCAAGCGACCGTGCTAACTTGTCTATATCTCTCGTACTCATACATGGGCAATGAGATAAGTTACCCTCTGAAACCATTTTTGGTAGAAGAATCAAAGGAGAAATTTTGGGACAGGTAAGTGTTCAGAAATGTTTTTAGAAATTAAAATTTATTACAAATGGTCTAATCGCCCAGTGTTGTATGAGAGGAAAATCGTTACCGGGCTATCCTTAGGAAAAGGTTAAGTTGTGCGAAATTAAATTTGGTCGGACGTGAATGGTAAAAGGAATATTTCCACACAACAAAAAATTAGTCACTTGTCAAATGTGATCAATGAAATTAGCCGCGTTTGTTTTCAACTTATGATGAGGGAATTGAAAATTTTTTAACTATTGTAAATCCCATTAAAGGGATTTTCCAGCCTAACTTTCTTTCGATGTAGTAATTAAGTTATTTAGTTTTGTCGCTTCTTAAAGTCGCCTCAAAATTCCTCTTACTGTTTTTTTTTTTAACTCCAAGTTAAATGCAGCTCAAGTAATAACATTTGCCCACCGAAGAATGAGTCACGAGTTCACATTTAATGCTAGTATATGACGACGTTCTTGTATCTTAGGCTTTCTTTATTCCATTGAAACAACGTGTCTGTGATCTATTTTTTTCATTGATTTATTAAAAAGTATTCCCAATCCCAAGACCTACGGTGTAATTTTGTACGTCCTTCACCGAAATTTGGAAAATTTTCCTTCCCATTAATTTCCAAATGCTTGTCCCAAAACAAACTTTTTCAAAGAACCTTCTCTTTTCAGATGTCTTCTTATCGTTAATCGACTTAGTGGCGAAATGTTACGTATAAATGCGGAACCCGGATTCTTTACCGAAATCTTTACAGAACTTAAATCCTGCGGGATTTGCTCCAGCAAAAAATTACCAAATGATGTCTCGAATTGCACAGCCTGACATAAATACTCCCGAGAAGTTGTCGTACGACTATCAGCTGCCGGCAGAATGCAAAACTGTCATCATCGTGCAACTCTACAGGAACTGGCAACTGTTGTCTAATAAAATTAAACAAAAAAATTAAAACAAAAAAAGAGAAAACATAAAAAAGGCAAAAAAAAATATTATTTTAATTTAAGGTAAAAAAAACAATCGAAGTAAATTAATATATTGTTAAAGAAATAAGACGTAAATACAGAAATAAAATATACTCATACTTGCAAATACTTAAAACAAACCAAAAAAAATATTACATTACGTATATCATTGTCTTGATATTATACACATTACTCGTATAAACGAACCAATAATGGGTAAAAACTTATCATTTGACTTTTGTAGTTTAATTTAAGGAAACAAAAAAAAAAAAAAAACAACATAGTAAAACACAACAGAAGTTTCGTTTACTGGTGTTTTCTTTCTTACTTTCTTTTCAAAGAATAAAATTTACTGCATGCAAAATTTTAATTAAATTTACTGCTTATTGTAATGAAATACATACGAGTACATATATTGATAAAAGAAAAAAAAAAACAAACAAACAAAACAAACAAGTAAAATAATACAAAAGATGATAATTGCAGGAAATACAATTAGTGTTGTCTGCAGCAGTGTTTTTATTTCAGTAATTAAACAAACCAAAACAAAAAAAAGAAAAATTGTTCAAAATCATCTACTTTCTTATTATGAACATTAAATAAAAATTGATAGAATAGCACACACACCTTTTTATGAATTAATTCGCTTTTGTGTAAGGCTTTCAGTTACTTGCCAGTCTGCTCAATATTTTTGCTTTGCATGCCTAAGTGTTTTAGGTTAAGTAGGTAAGCCTGGCTATTTTGTGGTTGCTTGATTATTGCGGACCTTTTTAGTCCACATGGGGAGTTTTAAATATGAAAGCTGTAAAATTGACCAAATCTTAGAATTTTCATCTGTTGCAATATAGCAGCAGCAGATATCAAAACTAAAAACTGAATTGGATGGTGTAAGGAGCAGTATATGAAGATTCATGGTCGAGTAAGATTCTGTTCTTATTCACACAGTGATGTTTTCCAGACTCGGAACAAAGGTACAACCAACTTCTACTGCTTTCTATTCACGGGGCTTGTCCCAATCGCCAAATAAAATTTAATGTATATTACCTTCTTATAAGTAATATTACAGCAACCAGGATTAAAATTGAAAAAAAAAAAATAACGGACAGCATAAAGCACATAAACAGCTCATGCACCAGAAAACCACCATAGAAGTCATCCGCGTTCATGAACTCTAATGCGCTCTTTGAAAAATGAGGAAATGAAGATTTAAGGCAAGGATATTCCTAATTAAATTATTAAACAATATACCTCACAAAAAAAATATGACAAAATATCTTAGCGAAAGGTTAATAATTCTGTGCCAAGCTAAACAGCACACTCCATAAATTTGCCAATTTGGTCATATTTCATAAATAAAACAAAAAATTATATAAATTCCATTAAAGTGATTTCATGACACCTAAACTGCGTTTTTTGAGGTGAATTTATTGTTTTACAGACTTTTGTCAATGGCAACCAGGGTTGTCGTTTTAGCGGATTTGTCTCTAGATCTAGTGGATTTTTAAGACTTGTAGCTAAAATAAAATTTAGTGAATTCTACTTTTCACTAAAATAGAGCTTCGAAACTATGGCATTTCTAAATCGACGCAACTTGGACACTATGCAATCATTGGTTTTGATGTATTGATCAGTACGTATGTACTGTATATGTGTCCACTTCCTTCGGATTCCCGCTATCATTTTTGTACAACGCAACTTTGAGACAATTTGTTTCCCTGATTTTGATAAAGTCGGTAAAAAAAGTATTTGCACACCCAGTTTTTTATGGTTTCTGGGTATCTGCATATAAAACATCATTTGTAGTTCTGACATATTTATTTCCATTATTTTTCGCTCATAAAATGAAGTGTTTTTGACGTTGATTTTAGTATTTTCCTGAATAACTGGAGTAACTCTTAACCGATTTTAATCTTTTTTATAAATAAATCATACTTCCTGTTCTTTCTTTCCACACATGTGTGTGTGAGGTGGTGGTTCTAGAAGAACCCAATCAGCACTAAGTGTCATTTTGCTACCACAGCTCTGGAAAATTGAAAACTAAATTAGATTGGAAATTAGAACCATTGTGCGGCGTTCAGAAACGAAACCAAATCTTTGATGTTCATTTCAGATACCTCGCGCAGAGATTCAAGGAAGGGTTTGCCTAGAGTCCGTAGCCTTGCCCTGGCAAGTGCTGGACAGGAGCAGAGGAAGTGGGTCAATGATTCTGGCTCTGCTGAGTTCTTAAAACTGCGGCAGTATGTAAAGTGTAGAATCCCAAGCCTAGCTGCATGTTCTCCTATTGGCCAGTGACCCGTACCGTACTATGGAACTCTACCTAATGACCTAAGTGGACTTTTTGATTTTCACATTTTTCAAAACAAATTAAGAATCTACTTCTCTCCTCTTCAAATTCAATTTTTAAAACAAAATTAATAAATCAGAAACAATTGTTAATTTTACATCCTATTGTAGTATTGCTAACTACTCAGTTTTTCCATTTAAATTTTGAATTACATCTTAATTGTTAAATTTGTATAATGTAATAATATTTATTTTTTGCTAGCTCTTATACTTAAATGAACTTTACACAGCTATCTCAATAAATAAGATATTGTATCTTAATATATAAATCATATCGGATAAACTTAATAGACTAAAACGAACAGCTGTCTTACAAGAGCTTTTGGGAGCAAGCAAGATCTTAAATTCGACTTATACAAGGTTTTTTGGTAAATGTTGCCAAGGTATAAAGAGAACCTCACACTTTCCATTAAATATAGATTGTGCTGTTATTAAAGCTACAGAAAAACATACGAGTAGAAGGTGATAGATTTATTTTTCATTACATATATGTATTATGGATTTTTATGCTTTGTAATGAAATGTGTGCGAATGTGTGAGCAAGTTATGCTCTGGCCCTGTATGGGCTGTTACGCAGATAATTTTAATTTTTTTTATTTTTGATGAAATGTGTACAGGCAATTCGTTCATTCGTTACTTATTAAACTTTTTCTTGTTTGGTACTTATATTTGACTAGCGTCTTATTGTAAATTGATTGATATTAAATTGATTGACTAAACTGCATCTATTAACTAAATTTCATTTGTAGACAACTGAATGTATAAAAAGCGAGGCTCTGGTGTATAAGTTTTCTCCAAAGAAATAATTCAGAATTTGCAACTTCCAGTAATTTCTTATTACACGTTGCGAATTTAAAAACATCACATGAATTGTTGAAGTTCCTAGTTAAATTTCGAATTAAGAGACACCACCGACTTCATCTACGAATAATTATGACTAAAACTATCTAACTGATTCGTAATCAAGCTAAGAGTGACTCAGCTGATTGGATGAGTGCAGGTCTTAAGCAGGTCGTCTCCTCTGCTGATATTTTTAAAGAATTATTTCTTATAAGTTTTCTTTCTCTTCCGCAGCGCTGTGCTAAGAAAAAATAGGTTTATTAGACTCTTTAAACACTTGCAGTGGCTTAACTAACTCTTGAGCGCTCAAAAGCGTCACAACAATTTTGTTTATTTAGGTCTTAAGTTCTAAGCCTGATCTTTAAGTTAAAAAAAAATTGATTACGTCACTTCATGCATAAATCGCTGAACGATGTAAGTAAACCCAAAGTTCCTGTGCTCCCATATTCTGAAATAATTTCTCATAGTTTCCAATCAGTTCCTGGCATCGAACAAGTGGTTACAAATTCGTCTTGTAGTCTTCCCAAAAAACTACTCCAACGACCTTTTTAAGCAAACGCACAAAAGATAGATCACATATCATATACAAAAAACAAGTTTCGAAATTCTTATCATCACCACACCGTCAAAGTCTTTGAATAAACTACGTGAGTCATTTTTCAACTTAAAACAGCCGCACTTCTATTTATATCCAAGCCTCGCCGCGTACATGACGC
Source organism: Syritta pipiens (assembly GCA_905187475.1). Taxonomy (NCBI): domain Eukaryota; kingdom Metazoa; phylum Arthropoda; class Insecta; order Diptera; family Syrphidae; genus Syritta; species Syritta pipiens. The sequence continues at coordinate 73,247,731 of LR994571.1, forward strand.
ATTAGATAATTAAATTCTGCATATTTAATGGCTAGTATGTAGTCAACTGAAATCGGCAATAATTTGATATTCAATTTGATGGAGATAAGAGATACGGCACCTATTTTTGTGGATGCGTTCATAACGCTGTGAATGATAGTGGTTTCTGATTGGTTGGTGGAGAAGTAAGTGATAGTGCGGGAAAGGAAATGGCAGGTGAAGCCATCCGGGAAATGTATTTTTTGATGTTGAGTACGAGTGTGGTGAATTTTGAATTTATTGAGGATATCCGCTTGTTGTTAAGTTGTTGCAAAACAAGTACAAAAATGGAGTATCGGAAATGTTTAAGTGATCGGATTGTTTGAGGCAATTGAATTTTTACGTTTACCAACGAAATAATAACGAGAGTAAAAAAAAGCAATAATAATATCAATCTTGAAGGCTTATTTACAGGTTATTCGTTTCGATAACTCTCTCTGAATATTGAAAAAATACTGTGTTTTTAGGTTGTTTTTTTTGTTTTTTCTCCCGCGAGACTATTCACCTTGACGTGGTGCGGGGGCTTAGTAAGGTCGATGAGTCTTCTGAGCAACCTTCCTTCGGGGAGGATTGCGCTGAAGATGAGGCCTGAAGCTAAGCAATAGTCAACCCCCCCCTTTTATCTCCCTCCCTTAACTTCCTCTCTCTCCGATGGGCCGGATCAAGGTGTCATACGACCCGTGCCGAGGATCAGCCTGGCTGGGGGCCCATCTCAAAAATAGCCCAGTCGCGAACGGAGTATCCGGAGCACCTGGCGACACTCCGGATTAGCCAGCCTTACCTGTGTACTGCGGATCTCTGCACAGGCGGACCTTCCCTTCTCCGCTACTCGTGGGACCAAATGAATCCTTTAAAAACAAAAACAAAAACAAAAAAAAACCAAATCCGATGCCTCGGCATCAAGCGGTGCATCCTCTACAGGCTCTCCCGCTACTTCAACCTCAGCTCCTGAAGTGCTGACAACTAGTGCTCTGGCGACCAAACCTGGCACTAGCAATGTCAAGAGCCGCGTGGAGCCCCTTACTACTTCAACCCCATCGTCTACCTCGCTGACAACTAGTGCTCTGGCGCCCGAACCTGGTACTAGCAACATCAGCAGCCGTGAAGAGCGGCCTATCTCTTCAACCCCATCCCTCGCTGTGCTGACAGCTAGTGCTTTGGCGCCCGTACCTGGCACTAGCAGCAGCCGCGTGGAGCCCTCTCAGACTAAAACCCCGAGTTCTGCCATGCTTGCAGCTAGTGCTTTGGCGCCCATACCTGGCACTAGCAAAGCATCTTCTAAGGACTCACGCTTGCCATCTCGAGGTGCTGTTAAGGCCACTCGAGGCATTGGCCCCTCCAACTCTGTCTACAAGGCACGTAGAGCGGCAGCGCGGATCCTGGAGCGTTTCAAGGGCATCAACCCTGATCAGCTCTCGGACCAAAGAAAGAAGTCGCTCGCCTGGGCAACTGAAGTTGCCAGTGCAGTTCCTGCGGACCCCAGGTCTAGTGACTTCACGTCCAAGAGGCAAAGGTCTGCGGAGGAGTCCTTAACGGACCCCAAAAGGATGAAGGCCAGCGGCGGTAGTTCCGTTCCAGCTGGAACATCCTATAGTGAGATGCTCAAGGGTGACATCGTCTTGGCTGTCATCGACCGTAATGACATCGACGGTAGCATCTCCCCGGCGAACTGGAGGAAGGTGGAGTCTGCCGTCACGGAGCTCTACTGGACTCTAGTTCTCGAGCACCCAGGTCCCCCCCCCAAGTGTTGTGACGCTGGCTGGCATCAAGGCCACGTCAAGCTCGTTGCGTTCGCCGATCAGAGGTCCGTCAATATCTACAAGATGGCCCTGAGCAGGATCGGCGAACTCTGGAAAGGCTCTCGTCTCGAAGTTGTAAATAGAGACGAGATCCCCAACAGGCCAAGGACTCGAGCCTGGCTCCCTGCACGGGTGGATAACCCCGAAGTTATCCTTAACATCATTAAGTACTGCAACCCTGAGCTTCCTACCCATAACTGGAAGGTGGCGAAGCTAAGGGAACCAGTCGGGGACTCCAGATCGGCGGTAATAGTCATCAACACGGAGTCCCTGGCCCCTCTTGCACGCACCAACGGCATCATTAGCTTCGGCTTTGTGAATGTCACGTTGAACGTTTACAAAAAGGACGAGGAGGACGCAAACAGGGAGAAGTCCGCTTCCTCCACCAGTGTCGATAAGGCCGGTAGTGTAGCGGCCCCCACTCGGGTGGAGTCAGACACGGTGAGCACTGGGACGGGCGTCTCCTGTCCCCCGTCTTCTTCGACCGTCCCACCTCGGTTCCCTCCTGGCTATCCTACTTTGCCATCCCTTTCCCCCACTACGTCGCATGCGACATCCGAACCAGATCTGGACGGCCTCGAGCTATCGGATCTGGAACATCGCAGTGGTCGTGACAGTCCCGTCGTTTCGGATGCATTTATGGATTCCGACACGGATGAGGCAAATGTCACGGTAATCGAAGCTATCTGCAATGCTGCGGATACTTCAGATTAACCTTCACCACTCCAAAGCGGCCTCGGCCGCCCTCCTTCTCCGGATCTCCCGCACCGGAGAAGAGCTGGTCCTTATTCAAGAGCCCTGGGTCGTTAGCGATCTGGTGCGAGGTCTAAGGGCCAAGGGATACATACTCGCGCATGTGAGCAACGCAGGTAAACCCAGATCTTGTATTCTCGCAAAGGCGTCCCTTAAACCATTTTTAATCTCCAATTTCAGCGATCAAGACACTACAACGGTATGCATCGAGGCTCGCTCAAGTAAATTCTGGGTGACCTCGGCCTACCTGGCCCACGACTATCCAGGGCCTCCCCCTTCGGCCATTCTGAGGGGAGTGATCGCGGAAGCGGAGAACCGGAAGCAACCGCTCATTCTGGGTTGTGATGCCAACGCCCACCACACCATCTGGGGCAGCTCAGATATTAATGAAAGAGGTGAGCAATTGTTCGACTATGTAGTTAGCACTAATCTCGTAGTTTGCAATAGGGGCAGTGAGCCCACCTTCATCACTAGCAACAGACAAGAGGTTCTCGATATTACCCTTGTCTCCGAAAGTCTTTCCCTCAAGGTAAGAGATTGGAAAGTCTCGAATGAGCACTCCTTCTCGGACCACCGCTATATCACTTACAGCCTGTTGGAATCTGTGCCCCCACATCCTGCCTATAGGAATCACAGGAATACCAACTGGGCACTTTTCAGGGAAGCCGTGAGTTCTAGACTATGTAACCTGTCAAGCTCCCCTCCAAATAACTATTCTGACCTTGACTTACTTGTTGACAAGTTAACTCAAGTCCTATGTAATGCGCTGTCTGCATCCTGTCCTATAACCAGACCAGGCCGGAAATCTCGCCCACCATGGTGGAGTCAGGAAATAGGACTCCTAAGAAAGGATTGTCGTAAGCTTTTTAACAAAGCTAAGTTCTCTCGTCAGGCAGAGGACTGGGACGCCTATAAGAGGAAGCTAGGCGAATACAAAACGTTCCTAAGGAAAGCTCAACGCACATCCTGGAGGCTCTTCTGTGAGAAAATAGAAGGCATCCAGGAGGTGTCCAGGCTCAGGAAAGTCTTGTCCACCACCCCACCGAACCCTAGTCTTCTCATGAAAAACGATGGCTCATGGACCATCTCCTGTAAAGAGTCCCTTGAACTGCTTATGGATTCTCACTTTCCAGGTAGTTCTGTAGATCGAGGCAGAGCTCCCACTTACTTGCCGATAACCGGTTCCGCCGAATGGGTGACAGAGAACGCCATAACGTGGGCTGTCAACTCATTCGAGCCCTATAAAGCACCGGGTCCTGATGGCATCTTCCCTGCTGAGCTTCAGCAGGTCCTGGACCTCATACTTCCATGGCTGTTCACAATCTTCAGGAGCTGTGCGGAACTGAACCACATTCCTAGATCATGGACAGAGGTAAATGTGGTCTTCATACCCAAAGCGGGCAAATGCTCGCACGTCAGCCCCAAGGATCTCAGACCCATCAGTCTGTCGTCTTTTCTCCTCAAAACATTTGAGAAGTTATTGGACACTCACATTCGGGATATCATCAACCCTTCACTGATATCCTCCTCACAGCACGCTTACAGCAAGGGTAGGTCGGTAGAAACGGCCCTCCACTCGCTAGTAAGCCCCATTGAGAGATCGCTAGAGCGCAAGGAATTCACGCTCGCAGCGTTCATCGACATTGAAGGCGCCTTTAACAACATTAAGCCTAGTGCCATCACAGGCGCGCTCTCTAGGCTGGGTGTGGCCCCATACGTTTGTGCAATAGTTGATAGACTGCTGCTGAGCAGGGTCATCAACTCCAAATTGGGTGGAGCCACCATCCGGCGTTATGTGAGCAGAGGCACCCCTCAAGGAGGGGTTCTCTCCCCTTTACTATGGAACATCGCGGTGAATGAGCTGCTTTGTATCCTTGAAAGGGAGGGCTGTACTGTTGTCGCCTACGCAGACGATGTTGCAATAGCCATCTCCGGAAAATACCCTAATACGCTCAGTGAACTGATTCAGAATGCCTTCTCCAAGGTGGAAGCATGGGCCTTAGAATCAGGCCTCGGGGTAAACCCCCAAAAAACTGAGCTCATACTCTTCACTAGGAAGTACAAAATCCCTCGCTTCGACCTTCCCCGACTCTTCGGGACTAGCCTCTCCCTAACGGATAAGGCCAAGTACTTAGGTCTCATCATTGATCACAAGCTAAGCTGGAAACCCAACATCCTTGAACGGGTCAAAAAGGCCACAGCAGCTCTCTACTGCTGTAAAAGAGCAATCGGATGTAAATGGGGTCTAAAGCCTCGTATTGCCCATTGGCTATATACCTCTGTTGTACGACCCATACTGCTGTACGGAGTCGTAGTATGGTGGAATGCCCTGGAAAAGGGTGTTAACCTCAAACTTCTCAGCCGTGTGCAGAGATCTGCCTGCATTTGCATCAGTGGCGCAATCAGAACCACACCCACAGCTGCCCTAGAAATCATCTTTCACCTGCCACCCCTAGATATCTTCGGCAAGCAGGTCGCAGCCTGTGCAGCTGTAAGGATCAGAGCCGCTCAATCGTGGCCTTCTAGATGCATGGGTCACTCTACCATTCTTGAGTCTATAGATCTCCCCTTCAGGGAGTTAGACTATACTCGCCCCAGAACTCTTTTCAAGAGAAGTTTCTCCTTCAGCCTGCCCTCCAGATCTGACTGGAGTGAAGGCATACCTATAAGTAATGAATCTCTGGTGATCTACACCGACGGATCAAAAACTGAATCCGGAGTCGGTGGAGGAGTCTTCTCCGAAGACTTGGGAATCCAGTTTTCATTTCGTCTTCCCAACCATTGCAGCGTATTTCAAGCAGAGGTAACGGCGATCAAGGAAGCCTTGTCGTGGCTAAAGTACAACGTGGTATCGCATACCTCTATCACGATTTGTACGGATAGTCAAGCTGCGATAAAGTCCCTGAAGTCTGTCACTTTTAATTCAAAAACAGCTCTTAACTGCCGCAAATCTCTTGACGAGATGGCAGAGCAGTTTAACATTCACCTCATGTGGGTGCCGGGACACTGTGACATCTCGGGGAACTGCCTGGCCGATGATCTTGCCAAGCGCGGAACCAGTGAAGCCATCCAACCGGATAAGGTCGGTCTCTGCGCACCTCTTGCTACCGCGCTCCTCTACATCAAATCCAAGACCATTGCGGCAACCAATCTTAGGTGGTCGAATGGTACTACTTGTCGCGTCACCAGGGAAATCTGGCCTAGGCTGGATCCTGAACGCTCGCTTAGTCTCCTAAGACTCAACAGAATTCAGGTTAGGAACCTGATCAGTGTCATAACTGGGCACTCCACTTTTGGCAAACATGCCACCCGACTAGGCCTCCCGGCCAACGACTTCTGCAGAAGCTGCAGAGACGAAGAAGAGGAAGAAACCTCGCTCCACCTTTTAGGAACCTGCAGCGCCCTCGCGAACCGTAGAAAGAGGCATCTTGGCTACTACTTTCTAAACAACCTCGGTGTACTTGCTGATACCAGCATAAGCCGTATCCTCCGCTTTATTAACAGCTCCAATTGGTTTCCGGAGTAGCGGGATGCTTTTGCATCCGCTCCTTGTGGTATCACAATGGGCCTCATCTGGCCTAAGTGCTTGGCTGCCCTGCGTAGCCCACCACACGACCTACCTACCTACCTAGGTTGTTTTTGTTCGGATTAAAAATGGTGATATAAAGGAAAATCAAAGTTAGTTAGAAAATCGTGTAGCCATAGATCTAAGGCCGCAAAGGCGTAAATAATAGAAAGAAAAAGCGCATTAGAACGAAATTAGCTAAAGACCTACTTTTTTACACATTTGCACTCAATACGTATGAACATGATTCCCAAATATTTGTGAAACACTGACTAATTTAATCATGATACCGAAATTGGGATTTAATGATATTTGTAATTCGTTAAAGGTTTAAGTACAATTACTTGTAATTGTTTTTGAAAATACCTCAGTTATAAATTGTTGTAATTGAAATTCGATTAATTGACAATTTCCAATTATACATTACAAGTAATTGACCATTTTTAACTACACAGTAAACTGAAAATGTTATTGACTTTCAAAGTAAAAAAAAAACTTCACCATTACATTTTGCCTTCAATTACATGACTGTAACTGAAATGAAGGTAATTGAATTTTTCAATTACATGTAACTTGTTATTGCAATTACTATTGCAAGTAATGGATAGTTAATTTTAATTTTTTGTTATTATTGCTTCCCAACTTTGCTTGATACATCTTATCAAACTTCCCTAGGATCTCACCAGACCTTATAACATACAACGGTTGCACTAAAGTTGGGTGCAAATTGGTGCAAATGCCAATGCATTTATTTCAGAAATGAAGCAAGTGCATAAAGCCAGTACTGGTCGTTGATAGAAAATTTCAATAAAACTGCAAATATGCTATCGAATATAAACAAAATATGATAAACACCGCTCATGAAACATTAAATACGATCATATCTTATTGATTTACATTTGCATTTTTCTCTTTAAAATTAGATTTCCGAAAATTGAGTGGAATATGATTTTAGCTTTAAAAGTGGAGTAAGGTTATTAAAAATCTTAAAACATTTTTCGCAGATTTTGTGCAGCTTTCAAAAACTTTGGCTTTAGTTATTTTTGGGTAGTTATCGTAGGAAAAGGCGATTGGGCAACTTTTTCAGCCATTTCGGTTGACGACTTTTTAATTAATTTTAAGTGATACCAACCTCGAAAGTATTTGATAGTTTGGGGAACATGTTAGGTGCAGTATATCGGCCCGTGTTGTGTCTCTAACCTGATGAAGGGTATCCTAAAACTCTTTCAAGCGTGCAAAATTTTAACGGAATTTATTTTTTTTAATTATAGGTTGGGCAAAGTAGGATGAAGACTATTACAAATGCTCAAATGAAGTTAAATGTGTTTGCTCGTTACAGAACGAAGAAAAAAAAAGAAATTACTTCAGACTAAAGCTTGAGGATGAAGGAAATGTAAATTTTGTGCAAAAAATTGCATGAATAATTGAATTGCATAGACCAATTTGAATGAACTTGACATGAATAGTTTTGAACGCAATAGATGACTGCTTAACCTTTCTCCCTAAATAGGTTTGGCCTTATTTTTCAGGCTACATTTAATCTCTTAATTTTTAAATTTTTAGTTAGTCTATACAACATAAAATTGGTGTGGAAATTTTCATCATCACTTAAGAACGGCCGAGCCATGTGGCTCAAATTTCCTTCCAGTTTTTCATAATTGCCAGGAAAAGGTTTTTAAGAAGTTGAAAATTGATTTTTTGTGTGGAATTTTGTGTACAATTGTGGTACTCTAGCGCAGATGAAGTCGCGTGTAGCTGACAAAATTTGACAGTAGTGCCAATTCGATTGTCAGCATTTGTCGTGTGCTCACTGTCAGTTGGGCTCAATTCACCACTGCGTCCCATGAGATCATACCTATCGCTCATTTTCCTAAACCTCACCATGAAATGAAATCCAAAATGCGAAACGAAAGCAAAAAGAAAACGAAAAAATAGAGAAAAAAGAATTCACCACCTACGAAATCCGCAGACTGTCATACCGAGGATTTTTTTCTGCCTTTCTGTTCTTTGAGTCATATTTTCTGCTGCAATTAATGAAGTTGCGTTGAAAGTAAGGGAGTTTTGTGATATGAGCGGTTTAGGTTTAAGTCGTGACAAAAAAATAAAACAATAAAACAAAATAAATTAATTCACCAGAGAAAAATCCTTCACATACACTAAAAGCAAAAAAAAAAAAACTAATTCTCCATGGGAAAAGTAAAAGGAATATGATTGTGCAAGAATTACGAATCACCTTCCGTGTTTTTTGCTTACAAGCAGTAAATAAGCCAAGCAAAATACCAACGAAAATACTACACTCTTGCAATCGCATTTTGGACAAGAAAAAAACGAAAAAATAATACAAGATTAAAAAAAAAGTTGTCGATTTTTTTTTCTTTTCTGCTTCTCTGCTCTCCCTCTCATACGCCTACACAACATTTTGTATATATTTCTCCTCTCGTATGTTGTCTCTTATTTTTACAACAAATCGAAAATCGGTTGTACTTATCGTACATGTTCCATAAGATAAAATTCGTCCCCATGAGCAGAAACACAAACAAATCGATTTTTCGCTTTTTGTTCATCTAATTAAAATAAAAAAAAAGAAATGAAAAAGAAAAATGTGATCAGTAAAGTCGCAGTGGTGAAAAGTAAGTTACAACAAAAATCTGAGAAAAGGAATGAGATATACAATTTGATTCATTTTCTTTTTTTTTTTTTTTTTTTTTGTGAGTGATCTGTACTACACTTGAGAAATTTTTTTCTGAAGAAAAAAAAAAAACGAAAAGAAAATAACAAAAGAAAAGAAAAAACAACATATTTCTCTAGTGCTCTAGTACTGTTTTGTTTAGTGTGTTCTTTTGTTCTGTTCTGTCTCGCTCTGTCTCTTGTTCAGTGGTGTCTTTCTCGTTCGCTGTGGTGTGTTGTAAACTTCGGTGATGCAAAAGCCAAACGAGAAATGATTAATCGTAAATTTTAAAATACATTTTTGCTCGTATCTCTTGTTTTGCAAAAGAACAAAAAAAAAAGAAAGAAAATAGAAACCGATAACGAAAAGAAAAGCAAAAAAAAATCAAAAGAAACGACACACTAAATGTTATTATTATTTGACATGTCGCCTGTTTTGGCTAATTCGCCTTGAAGCGCTCCATTTTTATGTTTGTGTACGTGTGTATGTGTAGCCCCCCATGCATCGTAATTGTGTATGTGTAGGTGTATGACAAGAAATCAAAAAAACCAAGAAAAAAAAAAAAAAGAATTCTGCTTTGTTTTACACAATGGTATTTCTTGCCATTGGAAATCTGATTAATGAAATGTACCTTCTCACACATTTTTTTTCTTTTTGTTTCACAGAAAAATGAAATATGTTTTATAAACATTTAAAACTCCAATAGTGTTTGTTGTGTTTTGTGTTGTACGTACTGTGTTGTTTCTATTCTATATAAAAGTATATATATATTCGTTTTTTTCTTTCGTCTTGTGTTGTTATAAGTTTTCATTTTGGAAAATAGTACATTTTTTTTTGTGTTGTGTGTGGTTTATGTGATGTGCCGTCCTTTGTGTACTAAGTACCAGATAAAACTATGCTTTTGTTTTCGGCTGCTGTCGTTCGTTCTACGCTCTGTTTTGTCAGCATAAATTTGGTGCTTAGAAGTTTACTTAATGAGAAAAAGAAGGAAAATTCTTACATATACCTTAAAATAGCTACTTGAGTCGCCGTCATCGTGTAATGTTTAATGTTAATAATATCTCTCTCTTCTTCAAAACGATACAGTGTTCACTCAGTCTTATTTATTTATTTTTTTTATCACATCAATTTTTTTTTCGTGTAACTTGAACGGTTTTTGTTTTTGTATATTATGTTACATTTATAATACATCTATATACATGCATATATAGTTTTCTTTTTTTTGATATATACATAAATATATTTCACATCTCCTTTTGTTATTATTTCTCCAATCATATATAAAAAAAACGAAAACAAAAAAGTCTACAAACAAAATACTAAATAATAAGTAAAAACAAAAAAAAAAGATACAAACTAAATAATTATGTGTAATGTACCACCAAAGTTCTATCAAGTTTGTCGGTTGTGCCTCAGTCTGGTCAATGACTGTGATGTTGAAAAGTTAAGAATATTCGATTCATGCCTAAATAATGCAAACATCTACCATCATCAACACCAGTTAAACGTGAGGCAACAACATCTGCATCATCATCACCATCACCAGCAGCAGCAGCAGCAGCAGCATGTGCAAAACCTTGATGATAAGTTAGTTATTGGAAATGGTCTTCCTCCGCTTGCACCATCTCATCATTTACATCGTCAGCAGCATGCCAATGTGACGACGACACATTCAAATGATACTGCAACACCATCTTTACCACAGTTACCTGCTGCTGCTTTAATCACAATTAATTCCCCACACGAAGCAGCTGCTGATAACAATAAAAATGCAAGCAAATTCAAAATCAATGGTGGACGTGATTGCATTAGACCGTCGAGTCATCATCGGAGACATAATGATGAATTTTGCAATGAGAAACAAACCAATTCCACATACTCGTCCTCATCCCCATCCTCAGCTTCAGCTTCAGCCTCAACTTCAACCTCCTCGTCGTCATCGTCGTTGGCTGCCTCGCCGTCATCCTTGTCATCGCCCTACTCTACCACTACAATTTCCACCTCCGCTGCTGCAGCCGCCACCACCTCCATTTCCAGTACTTCAATTAAACAAGAAGAAAGCCTATCGGTACCGGTGTCAACGTCGACGTCTACGTCTACAACACCCTCAATGCTGCTGCTACATCGAACAACGCCATCGCCCACAACAATACCAACAAGAATTAAGTTAGAGATTACGGATTCGGAATTAAATGCAAACACCGAAGACGACAACGTCGACGACGGTCTCGGTGTCGGTTGTATCGTTGTCGGTGAGGGTGACGGCGAGGGCGGTGAAGACCACAACAACGAAGTAAACGACGGTGACGGTGACGAGAACAACGTCGACGGCAGCGGACCAGAGGTAATTATGGAACGAGCACCAACATTCGTAGGAGACAACAGTGATGATGTCAAGAGTAATAGTAGTGCTTTTATCGTTGCTGAAAAAGATGAAGATGGTGGTGATTCATCGTCTGATATTATCGGACAAATATATAGCTGCCTCTCGATAAAGGTAAAGTAATACACCAATATTGTAACACATGAATTTAACACACTCATACAACTAGAGAGATGTATTTTTTTTTTTCTTTTTTTCTTTTTCTTCTTTTTGTTTTTTCTGCTTTTTCGCCTTCATCTACTTCTTCGCCATCGACATCACCATCGCCTTCTGCTTCTGCTCTGCTCTTCTATCTATCTACTTATACTGTGAAAATTATTTCGCTATGAATATGATTTTTATATTTGATGCAATGTTTCACTTAAAATAAAAATAAACAACATGTGTGTGGTTGCATTGGATAATGGATTGGTTCTATTTATTGGCCGCTGATTAGTGATTGTACGGTTTATATAGGCATTTTCTTTTTTTTAGCTTTTTACTCTTTCTTTTCGCCTTGTTATCATGGCGTGTGTGAAGAAAGTGTGTGATAGGCCGAAAAAAGTAGATGATGTTCTTTGTGTTGCGCGTTGTGTTTGTAAAACGAGATGACGGTATCCACTCCTGGTTCTTGGAATCGGTTCAAAGATTACTCAGACTGTTAAAGAGGATTGAATCAGAGTTGGTGTATATGAACACGTGGTTAGATTGTTGGATTATCAGCTCGGACATGACGAATTGCCGACCCAAGCGGACGTTCTTTTGCGGTGGTATTCACCGGAGCTTTGGGATTAATTAAAATCATATGAATCATTGATATCGGATGCGGATATGAAGCGTGGCTTTATCAATGAAAAAGCTCTCCGATATTTTATTTTTATCACGTATCTGCATTGTTTTTAGGTTTCTGGGGAGATATTTGCTGTTGTTTGAACTATCAACAAATCAATTATTTAATTGAGCGCTATTTTTATTGCAACCGTTTAGTTGTGTGCCCTTGTTCCGATTGCGCAATACCCCATGCCGGTCTTGATAAGGGTTCGGTGTGAATTCTTGCTGGCACACAGTAGCAGTTCTTATCTTTGACCACATGTCGGCTTTTCACAACAGCTGTCTGCAGTGCGGGCTCGAGCTTATTGACATTTATTTCGTATAAAAAAAATAATTGACGCACTGGCAGTGCGTGTTGACTAAAATGTTCAGCAATCTTTTGCAATAATTTCGTTTATACGAAAGCCACACAGGTCGTTATCGACCTGTGTGGCTTTTTCACCGACTTAAGGTTTTTTTATATATTAGGTAGGGGTAGGCATTATTGACAACATATTTTTACAGAGTTTTCAGATCCTGCTGATCAGTCTTTGACTTGCAACACACATTTGGCATGTCTGTATATTTATATTTACTGCTGCACAAATTTAAATTTGAATTGAATTGCAATAACGTGATTAGCCACGTTATCTCCATTTTTTTTAAACTATACCTAGTTGCGAGAACCGTTAAACTAACGAGTTACGAAATATATATTTTGGGACTTGTCACTTTCATTCTCGGAGTTTCCGCAATTTGTTCAGGCTCGTAAATGTCTTCTACTATGATCACATCTTTAACTTCTTGTGTAGACATTTTGTGCCCGGTATCTATAATTCCAAAGAGATCATTAATTTTTTTTGTAAATCTTCTTGAAGCTGATCTTTCGGCGGTGTCCTTAGTCCGTTAAAAGAAATGTTTATATATTAACTGCAGTCCTTTAACTTGGTACATTACTAAAGTTTATCGAGTGGGGCAAGAGAATCCAAACCAAATGTATTATACAAGAACAGGTGTGCATAATGCTAATGAACTTTGTTTAACTGATACTAATCAGTCCCCTATCAGCTCAAAAGCTTTCGCCATACAAACACACAAGCGCACACAGTAAAAATATAGTATAAACCTCAGCCCACACAAGATAGAGAAACGTAAAGGGTTCAACATTTTTACAACAAATAAAGCATGAGTGATCGTGTTACTACAATTTACGTCAATAGCTAAGGGCTAATTAAAAAAAGATTTCCTGTACAGATAGTCTCCTGTTTTATGAATTTAAACTGGTTTGTCGAGATCTGTTTAATAGATGAAAATAAATAGTATTAGTGTTTTCTGAGTGAAAGTCTTTGCAGTCATAGAGTTTTAATGATGATATCATCGTTATCGACAGCCACGCGGTAATAAATGTTGTCTAAGGTTTGCCTTTAGTCCAAACTAAATGTGAGGCGGTATTTTAAATTCACGACTGAATAATGTTTTCTAACTCGTGCAACGCTTGCAGCAACAGAGTGACGAATACAAAGACGAATAAAAAAAAAAAGTTCACTGTTCGTGCTAGTCGAACCTGATGTTATTGACTTTTGGAATGATAAGCTCATGTTAGCAAAGAAAAAGTTAAGGCTCGTTAATTGTGAACCAAGGGCTATCAGATAACGAAGTTGCTTCGTTAATCGAGACGAGAAACGTTTTGTCGTAATTACTTCGAACAAATATAATATAAAGAACTTGGACCTGACCTATGATCTACATTGTACGTAGTTATATACATTTTTTTAATGTCATTCCGATAGTAAGCTACAGAGAGTTTAGAAGTTATTGCGACAATTTGTAAAACAGTACAAACTCTCCGATTATCCGTCACACGTAACACAAGGAAATAAAGTGTAGTTTTTCAGAAGCCCCTATAAAATAAACCAAAATGTAGATAATGAAACAAACTAAATTACAAATCAATCATGATTTGTGTTTCTTTTTTTAAATAAAAATAAATACAAATGTGTTTAATTCATGCTAATGTTCAATAAAACTTAAGCAAAAAATGAAATACACATTGAGTTTCCCAGTTTTTTTGTTTTTCAATTTCGATTAACCTTCTCTTTGATTATCAGTTTGACAGTGGCTAATGGATAATCGGAGATGTACTGTAGTTCTATTGACTCCTGAGTTCACTTGATTCACAAGATTGCTACCAATTTTTGAATTCCGACAGGTTTTCACATATATTTATCCACCTTACGAAACAATATTGAATTGAATTGAATTGGGGAGCGTCATTGAACCAATTGTTCTACGACCTAAAATATATATATATCTGTTGTACCCCTTTCTTTTGCTTTGGATTAAAATGCTGCTCTCATGAATTTGATGAAACAAGAACTGGAATTGGGTTTATCATTTTGCAAAGTACAGAAGTAGAAAGATTGTGTAATAATTATTTCACAACGTTGTTAAGCCAAAGATCCATTTTACTGAAAACATCATCATTATTCGGAGCACGTTCCAACCTTGGCCGCCACGTGGAAGCACAAAAAAGAGCTTGCGATGTGTGATAAAGAGACACTGTTAAATTCTGTTATGGAAGATTCTTCCAATAAAACATCACAAGCAGTCGTCATTGCTGTTTCGTGGGAAAAATTACAGGGCCCATGACACCGAGTCATTTGTGTCTCTACGACTAACTGAATTATTTCGTAGCGAATTTATTACGACACACATAGCTCTACTGCTTCCAGATTATCGTTGCACTTCTCGCATTCTCACTACTGTTACCTTTTTGCGACAGTATCCGGTGAAGCAAATTGGCGTAACTGACTGTTGTTGAATCATAGAAAATGAATTGTTTCGCGATGAAGCTACTTTCAGTTTCTTTCCACTGATGGTTGTGTCTCATTACAGCTTTACATTGAATCTTGTCAAAGAAAGAATATTTCCCCCACCACATCATCAAGTATTTCACATTAAATCACAAGCCTTACATAAGTCAAGGCTTCTACTTAGGTACACCGTTAAAGCTCTTTAAGTGACACTATTTTCTACTTTTGATCGTGCACGCAATAGTCTTTTTAATTTAAAAAAAAAATCATTAATTGATTATAAATTATGCGTCATAATGGTTTCCTCCAAGTGCGCTAGCTCATGTGCTTCGCTAAATAAATGGGCTTCTCCTTCCATCACATTTTCCATTACAATTTTGTTATGCGTCTTGGTTGTTGTATTTTTTTTCGCTTCGTCATGAATGTTGCTCTTTTATCTTCCAAGTAAAAACTTTCCATTTGAACAGAAGAAAACATTGTGAGCAGTCAAATCTATCTATATTTCATCGCTGCTCTGGCCAGAAAGTGTTTTTTTTTCTCTTTATCGTTTCGAGTAATGATTGGCTTTCTGTGCGCTCGAACCACATGTTGCAATTCAGGTGCAGCTTATGGAATAATAACCCTATTTTGTAGTTTTTCTTTCTGATATTTTTTTCTTACAAAATAAGCTTCTCGTGAGTCATTAAAGAGTTTTCCCAAAAATAGATTTTTTTTATTAGAGCTCGTCGCGGATATCCACACGAGGGGCAGGAGTGTTGCATTTCATGTGTCGATAATAAACATTCTTGGAATACATATATATGTATATTTTTTTTCAATAAGATGCATTCGTATTTCATTTTTGTGGGGTCTTTAAAATTTTGTAAAAAAATATTTTGGAAGTAGAATTTAGGTTGAAGTCAAAAGAGAGAAATGTCGCAAAAATTCAACGAGGCATAATCGATTTTTCGTGCAACGATTTGATATGGTTCGCTGTTTATTGGAAAAACAAATCCATTCGAAGACAAACGAAAAAAAGGCTTCTGTAAAAATACGAAGCAACATGCATCTAGTTGCGTCATCTCAGTCTGTCTGTTAATGCACTGTTTTGCGAGTGGGATTGTAAATTTGTACTAAGATCTACTTTACGATCGCTTGTCTCCGAAAACAACAAATTTTTCTGTTCTCCTTGTCCTTCACGGTTCGACGATGATAGACGACAAAAGTGTAAGAAAGAGCCATGTAGCGCTTCTTCTCTTCCGTAGGTTGAAGCAACGTTTCTTTGTCGTAACTTTTATTCGTTTATTTAATTCTACTCGTTTAGTTAATGTTGACGTATTTGCTGAGGTAATTGGGCTTCGAAAATCGACGCCTGTTTTTTGGTTTTTGTAAATTGTGCAATATCTTCAATATAATCCTATGTCTTAAGTTTTCGAGTTTCAGACTTCAAGTTTTTTTGTTTCTAAGTTTCTAATCTTTAGCCTTTGACCTCTGCAAGAGGACTCTAAATGGTCTCATTACACAAATCAAAACTTATTTTTGAGGTTATGATTCTTATTTATTTATCCCATCTCGACTTTTACCGCATGTTCCACTAAAAGGGTCGCGGGGGCTATGCTCGCAGAGTTTTAACTCCAAGTCTAACTCATCAGGAAGTATGCCAGCGCAACCAGGCGAGCTTTTGGATTTGGACCGTTCACCTCATCCTGGAGCAGCTGAACGGTAGCCTTCTTGATTTAAAAAAAATGAGAGCTAGTAAATATAGCCAGAGCAATAAAAAAAAGAGTTGCCTTTGACTAAGGTCGTGATTCTTGGTCTCAAGTTTTTTTTGGCAAATAATAAATTATGTGACAGCACAATTAAATTGTGCAAAGTTTAGAGATAGAGACGGTGCCTTGCAGGAAATTCCGGCTCTGTGTCTTTCCTGTATTCATTTCGTGCCTACTTCAGTAAGGAATGTCTTTCTTGTTTAACAATAAACCGTATATCTTTTCATACACAATCACGCACAAACGCGCGATTGAATGTGAGAAAGGTGAATATAAGTGATCTGTGATAGGCCAAAAGAATTAGACACATTTTCTGAAGATTTATTTTCCCTGAATTGATATGAAAAGCCTACGTTTTGCTGTTACTCGCCTATTCCATTCCGTATTCTGTTTGACGAGAATAGCATTTTTCGATTCCCAAATGTGGCCTGCGGATGGTTAAAGCATTTCACGTAATTATTTAAAGGTCACTGCCCCATGCGTTGTTTGTCGGAGTAAATGAATAGAACGGCTGTGAGTGGCATAATGACGTCAAATAATTTCTTATGTATTATTTCCTTAGATGCTTATTATGACCTTTAAGGTACGCTTTCAGTTGGTTGTTGGGTTAAAACAAGTAAAAAAAAAATTGTCTCTAAGAAACGGATTGCACACGTTTGAGGCTACAGGTACAATGTGAACTGAACGCACAGAAAACTGTTCAACTTGACTGCTCATTTAGATAAACTCAATATGCGCTCATCGGTTGGGCTCATTAAAATATTGTTACGAAAACAGATTGAAGGGGAGAAGTAATGTTTGGATTTTGTTTTTGAATTTTTCGTTCATATGTGAGTCATTTGTTTGACTTGTCGCTGGAATGCCATTAGTTTTGGTGACGCTGGAAAAAAAAAGAAAAACTCTGGAGACATGAAAGGTACCGCAAAAATGTGCGCTGGTGGGTAAAGTGTGGCTATTGAATTTTTAAAATTCTAAGTACAGTTTGTGGTTTTTACTTGACAACTATTCCAATTGATTTACAATATAAGGAAAGATCGAATGAAGAAGTGTCGGAAGACATCGATCCACATGGCTGTCAAACCTAAGTGAATGGCTCGATCTCTCAACCATAGAAATATTCAGAAGAGTTACAAACAAACAAACAGTAGTAGTAATGATGTAAAAAAAGAAAACAAAGTAAAAGTGTATAATTGTCGGTCCGGCAGACGGCAAACAGCCATGTCTAGACGATTTTATACGATATTGTAAAATTTATATATTATATTTTTTGAATAAAATCAATTCTATTCTATTCTACTAAGAATTTCCCAGGTCCGGAAATTATGAGGAATGTTTTTTTAAGCAGCAAAATACTGTCAACGTGGCAAGCGTTGATTTTATAGAAAATTAGTTTATGCCCATGGCCTATGATCAGCTCAAAAGTGTGTAAAAGTTTACACTATCTAAGAACAAACTATAATTAATGAGTAAGCAGCTAGTTTTTTTTTAGTTTTAAGTCTAACAAATGATGAAGAGTAGATAGAAAAGTACGAAGATCCCGTCAGACATGGACTCAATGTGTTGGGTTTCTCTTGATTTCGAGAGTGCAATCTTGTTACTTGAAGAACGTTCACACAACCTGCTTCTTTGCCATTCTTCTGCGCTTTATACGACAAGCAAACTCCAATTTAGCTTTCACATATTTGTTTTCTTTTTTGCTATAAGTAAATTCTAAACATTTTTTTGGGGGCTAGGCGGGTGCTTAGCATGCAATTCTTTTTAAACTCGGGGGAAAAAGGTTTTTATACTAATGTTCTATGTGGTTACTTGTGCCTGCATTTCTGTGCTTATAGGGAAGACTGCTTCCCACTTTTTGTTGTATGTGGTGTTCATTTTAAATGTATATTTAATTAGTTGTACAAATGTTTGCATGATAATAGCTAAACAATGGATTTACTTATTTACAAAATCACCAACATTTACATTTTATCTTTGATAATTTTTTATTTGTTTTTGAATAAGTTTTTAAAATTTTTGTTTGTCAATTTTTTTAGGTATCACCAACCGATGGCTTGCCGTCTGTTGTGTGTCACGAATGCAGAAACAAACTAGATGATTGTTATCAATTCCGTTCAAAGGCACTTAAGGCACAAACAGATTTAAGAAATTTTCTTAAACACAATTTACGAGATGTATCGGTAAGTTTGGATTATATTTTTTTGTTATTTTTAATTTTAAGGTTAATTTAAGGGTTCAAAACAAGAACAGGTTTGTCATTTCATTTAATCCGGAATCTACTTCTAATTGATCTTTTGTTTTAAGAGTGTCGTTTTTAAGTCAGCTGTGAGGTTAAAAGAGGCCAACAGCTTCAAGTTCAATCTTTTAGGCACGATAACGTTTTAGATATTTGGAATACCAATACTGATCACCATGATCTTCTTTGATAAGGATTTTTCCATGAGCATTGCAGCAAGGAGCCAAAAGAGGCATATACATCTGTGTCTACACAGATGGCTCGACACACTCTCAGTGGATAGGCACAGAAGTTGAGCTCGAGACAGGCTCAATGGGTAGGCGCAAGAGTTTTTAATGCGACGCATAACTTCGATACAATTGCAGTATCTTTCAGGCTGAATTGTTGGCCATACCAAGAGCAACAGATATCGTTGTAGGCTACTCTAACATCTCCTCTATGGTCACAAAGATTAATATCAAAGTGGACAATTAGCAGCAGGACGATTAAGTCTAAGGCAGTCAGCAATTTCTACAAAGCAGTACAGCAGCTCTCTAGTAGGTAGGTAGGTAGGTTGAGTTGCAGGTCATCAGCAGGGAATAGACGGTAATGAAGTTGCGCTAGCAAGGAGGGTGTGTCAAATCCCTTCGATATTGTGCACACGGCGGACCCAATTAAATACAATTTTAGCGAGTTCGACGCGAAACTCTTCACTTAGCTCGTGTTTGGTGGAACCTGGGTCGCATCATGAAAGCTTTTGGCAGAATTATTGCCAAAAAGGATAAAATATTGACATTTCACAGGCTAGCTGGTTGAAAGTCTCTCAGGGCATTGGGCTATTCGATTTTCAAGCTGGGTTTAATCTCCTCGGACACCTGAAGGAACGGAATGTGTTTTTTATCTACCCAGTGCTCGACAAAACTAAATTCAATATGCTGGGCGATTGTAGTTGGTAACTTGTTTCTAACATTATTCTAGTTCTTATGGTAGTTTGTTATGATCAAATGTTTCTTAATTTGGCTTTTAATTCACCGTGATGCTTGTAGCAGTTTTTGATTGCGAGAATCTGTAACTGAAAGAAACACTGAGCCAACTATTGTCTGTTATCAATTGCCAGCCACTCGTTACTGTGACTACATAATATGATTCCAAAACAATTAAATTATGAAAAGCTTGGATTATTTACTAGGTTTTATTTGAACAATGTGATGAAGTTGAAGAATGAGAGAAATATGATAAAATACTTAACATTCGCCAAGGAAATATCGATTATTGATTTTCCAAAAATTTTAGCCAATCGGTATGTACACTGAGCGGCTCATATATCACATCAATTGTATTAATTTCTTTTAATGAGTTTTCACCCCATTTTAAAGCTATTCTGGTTTTTTTTTTCGTTTTTAACAATTTGATATTAACACTCAGTACTAATATTATTTTCTTTTCTCCGTTGCAGGATCCCCGAAATTCTTCTCACACACTTAACAAGCTACTTAAACCATTTACCGTACGTAAGGCATCGGAAACGATGGCGGCCACAGCTTTAACCGAACTCAGCAAACCTTCAAACAACAATAAGCGCCAAAATTTAAGCATAGATCATTCAAAACCCATAAAGAGTATTAAACTGCCACAGATGTCCTCCGTTGCTTCAACCCTTGATCACGAAGATATAAGCGAGTTAACTCTTAAAGAAACAGCTCCTCCCCCTCCACCACCATCGTCCATAACGCTAATGTCTATCAAAGATGAATATATGGAACCTCTTCACGCGAAAATTGTGTCTCAAGAACCTATGGAAACCATTCAAAGTGCCTACATTTGCACTGATGATGCTATGAAGCGACCATCCTATAAATTCCGAACCAATTATCATCGGCTCGAAACGGATCATAAGCAGAATGTAGTATCATCGACATTTAATCCAGGACTATCAGCAACATCCTTGGAAAATTTAAATTTTACTCAATTAAAACAGCATTTGGAAACGGCCGCTGTCCTAATGGATATAAGTAAGAAGGTCGTTATATCCCCTCCCAATTCGAATCCACAGTCTCCGAATTTAAATCTTGCAACCGATACATGTATTAATAAATCTGTGATAAAATCTAAGCAAACAGCAGACGCCAGTAAACAAACCAACGAAGAACATCAAATAAGCATGCTCCGAAGTGAAATGCAAAAAGATATCATCAATCAACGTCAAACGTCTCAATCCCAAAATTCTTGTGGTCCATTGCGAAGTGTCAGTAATAGTTTACCAACAGGAATCAATAGTAGTAGTAGTAGTACCAGCAGCAGCAGCAACAACAACATTATTATAAACAATAACAACAATAATAACAGCAACAAAAATTCCGATGTACAAGTAACAACGGCAGCAACTGTTAAGAAGAAGATTGAAGTCGAAAAAGTCGGCTTTCCACCCCCGTTTAGTGGCTCAGATGAAAGTTCCGATTCGGGGAGATTACATATGGATATTGGAACTTTAGAGATAGAAGAAGTCGATCGTCCGTCCAGAGGCAAGGCAACCACATTCGATGGTTTAATTGAACGTCACTCTTTAGATAGTATATCATCAGAGGATCATGGTACTGATCCGGCTACAACTCAGCTATGGCAGGCCTTAGCTCATACTGCAGGTAAGCTTGGTAAATGTAACTATTCTTGCATGCATTGTTGAGGTTAATTAATATTTGTTTTTTTTTTAGTGAATGGAGAAGAAAATCATGCCACACAACTATTTCGACAGATGATAAACTGTAGATCGTTTCCGTTTCCTCTGCCTGCTGTAGGCGATCAGGCCAATAATGCCGGAGCCGAGGAGCCTATAGCTTTGCTCAAGGTACGAATTTTTGTTTCTTAATTTATGTAAGTTTATCGAGCGTAGGTGTTCTAACTTTGAGTGCAGGAATGTTACTTGAAATTGTCGGTAGTTTGACAAGATTTGAAAAACGCCTGAAAAGCCTGGCGATCCTCACAATCCTGCTACTTTCACAACGATTTAAATAAGACTGTTTATCTTGTGGCCTCTGCCAATGAAAGAGAATCTCGAGCAGTTTCATTTTTGGAAGTTATTTTTTGAAACTAAGGTTGATATACAGTGACAAGAAACTAAATACATTTCAATGTCAGCAAATTTACTAGTGCTGTTAACAATTTTAAGAAAAACAAGTATTATATTTTAACACTTAGTACTTTATTGTATGGCATTCCTGTTTAATAATTTCGTTGATTCTTGTAGGCATAAATACAATAAATCGTACGCATGCCTCTAAATATATTGACTTTTACGTTTGTTTTCGAAAGTTTCCAACAGGATTCAGCCTTAGACTGAACAAATCATTTTAAAACAGCAACACCATTCTTTTTCTTTCTGTTCCTATTTTTTTAGTAACAATACTTCAGTTTTGAAACATGTATTTATTTTTTTGTCCGGCAAAACACGACATAAAATGGATTTTTATAATATTTTTTGATAACGGTAGCCAAGTTGCTGGTTTTGTTTTATATGCTTTTTGTATCTACCACCTACCTACTACCTAAAAGATGGGCCGATCTTTGATAGATGGTAAAAAGAGGAAAAAATTGCAGTAATGTCTGCAAGAGAATGTTGCATTTATTGTAGAGCCTCCGTGCGTATACGTGAAATTAAATTATTCGTGTAGGAACACGTGTACCTATCTATCTTTTTACATGCTTAATGTCGGATCCGACCGGCGAATTGCGAAAGTTTTCATGTACTCCAGAAGGATTGTGAGTCGTTCGCTGGAGGTGAGGCCGTGAAAAATGTTTGTGGTGTTCTTTTCCCAAACAGCACAAGGAGGTTTACGGGCATTCAATTTGTTTGTTCCTATTGGTCCTGGGCGTTATTTTATTACTTACTATTGAGAATGTCCCAACTTAGTATTGGCTGGCAGAGGGGGTAAGCGCGGGAGTCTTCGACGCGACTCATAATCAGCAGGAAAGACACAAATTTCAATACAACTGCAGCATATTTCAGGCTGAGTTGTTAGCCATTTAAAAAATGACGGAGATTATATCTCCCGGAGTCACGGGTGTCAACATCTTTGTGGACAGTTAGGCAGCGCTTAAGTCGCTTGCTTGTAGAACGGTCAAATCTAAGTCAACTGCTATAACGCACTGCAACAGATCTCTAGCCGGTGCTCGGTTACCCTATGCTGGGTACCAGGTCATCAAGGAATAGAGGGAAATGAAACTACTGACGCACTAGCGAGGGAGAATGTGCCAAATTCATCGGAATTCGCACACATCGCGACCCC
Organism: Syritta pipiens; assembly: GCA_905187475.1. Classification (NCBI taxonomy): domain Eukaryota; kingdom Metazoa; phylum Arthropoda; class Insecta; order Diptera; family Syrphidae; genus Syritta; species Syritta pipiens. Next base: position 73,270,762 of record LR994571.1, read on the forward strand.
AATCAAACACTTTGTCAGTGAACGCCAAACTCTACAAAGAGGTGGATGTCAGATGCACATCCTCTCGGGTCACCAAGATTTTTTGGCCGGAATACAACCGGGGAAGGACGGAACACATTTTGAGGCTACCAAGAGTGAATTGCAGTTTCTTGGTTGGCATTAACCAAGGGGCGTTGTTTCTGTGCTATCATGCCCGTAAGCTTGGTGTGATCTCAACGGACACCTGTAGATACTGCAAAGAATCCAGCATGTGTTGTACATGTGTCCTGCGCTAGCAAAGACCAGATTTATTACACTGGAAAGCTACTCCGTCAAGTCGCTGGATGAAGCAGCTAGCTTTAATTTAACTCATTTAGTAAAATTTGCAATTGCATCCAAAGACTTTTGTCTAAACCAGGAGTAGGGGGTTGCTATGATATTTATAGTCTGTGACGGTGGCAACAGTACGAACCAACACCGGTCTATGTGATCGGCGTTTCGCCGCCACCTATACATAAGATAACATAGTATTAGCTATAGAAACAGTTCCTCATCAATAATTTATAGTTCTGTAAAATTGTTTGTTAGTATTGCGCTAAAATATAGTTAAGGCGCAATACTAACAGAATTAGAATCTGGAACATCTTTATTTAGCTAACAAACAATGTAATGTCTTATAGACATTGTGCTAAATTATTGATCGGAAATTGTTTGTGCCCCATATGGAACGTTAAGGGTGGCCACAACTGAGCGAATGTCTTTAACTGGTCAGAAATTAGTTCGCCTCTTCTTTTCTGACTGTAGTTTTCCTCACTCGTGGGTTTTTTTGAGATTTTTCATGCTGCTTATTTCCGTGTAGATCTTAATTGTACCGTAGATCATATTTTTTGAACACAATAAGGCCACGCGCACAGTGAGGCGAGAAAGCAATGCGATACGAGAAGCAATACTAGAAGCGTTACGAGAAGCGATGCGAGATGTGATGCGAGAAGCTATATAGTGCGCACAGTGGAAGCTGTTCTATTGCTGCAAGAGCTCATAAGCGTGGAAAATAGAAACAACAACAACAACCATTAACACGTCTCGCACAGACTCGCTTCAAAATTGGTCCAAAAAGTTTGGAAGCGAGAACCTTGCGAGAGGCTTGCGAGAGGTTGTCACTTGTCGCATAGAAAATCGCTTCACTGTGCGCACTTGCATACGACTATATGGAAACAGTTTTCTCGCTTTCTCGCTTTACAGTGCGCACGGCCTAAGGCCGCAGAGCAGAATCCATGAAAGCCTTTCCCTGGCAGTACTTTTCGATTATGAACTTCCTTAATTCCGTCATTTTCCTTTTTTCTTTTGTTAGAGGATATCTGCTAAAAAGGTAAACTAAAATAATACAACAGAACAAATATAGTGCGCTAAGAATTTACCGAAAAATAGGACCACAGTTCCAATGTTTTTAATTACTTTCCCAAAGAGTTTTTCTGATTAGCTTTCCACTGCTGTATGTTCATACTTTTTGCGTCCATGAATTGAATAAGCTATAACATAAACTTTCCAGAAAACCACATTTTGCATTAATTTCCTCTCTTTAATTTCACAGAACAACCCGTCAAAAGAGAAAATGTCATTTAAAATTGGTCGCAGGAAACAAGCATGGCCCAGTAAAGCTGATTCTAAAGATTTTCTTGAGAACGCTGGTCATTCCTTTAAGAATCAACATCGTGCTGATGATAATACTGATCGATCTAATAATACTGCGAGTGATAAATCAAAGACCAAGAGCTCAAGCTTTATTAGCAGCCAGAAAGATATGTCTTGTTCCAATTGTGGCACACTTACAACAACAATTTGGAGAAGAAATGTACGCGGTGAAATGGTCTGTAATGCGTGTGGACTTTACTTTAAGTTGCATGGCGTTAATAGGCCGCATTCTATGCGACGGGATACGATTCATACGCGTAGAAGGCGACCTAAGGGCAGTGATATGAGTGGAAGAAAAAGTGAGTTATAAATTAATGTTTAAGACGGTTTTGGATGTTAAATGCAACTTATGTTTTCTAGGAAATAAAATAGCTCCGAAAAGCTCATCAGATGTTGACACTCCGCAAGATAATGAGGGCAAAGGTGAATTAGTTTTAGCGAAAAATAACAGCTTCTTCATGACCATGGGCAGTAATAATAATCCCAACAGCGCAGCTTTTCCCCCACAAGTAAGTATTTCATCATGAGAGCAACGTTCAAGTGGCTCAATGGCACTACCCGATCCAAGTACTTAATCGATTTTCCAACATAAACTAATGCACAATTTTCTTTCTTCCAATCAGCAACATTACTCGCAGTACCTTTGTTCACGACAAAATACTCAACTTGATAACAAGATACCAGTTGATATTAAAAAAGAACCAAATCCATCTCGAAACGATGAATCTGAGAGTGATGACAGCAGTCATGAAAATGAGGGTTGCAACTCACCATTAAATTTAGTTTCAAGCGAATCCCAAGCAAAACTCCATTACACTACTAACTTTAATCGTTCAACTTGAGGGCGTCGTCGCAGCATTGACCAGAAACGTTTACGACGTCGACGACGACACCAGAGCAAGGAAAGCAGCATTAATTTATAATTATTTTTTTAAAATTAAACTCTAATAAGCAATTAAATCAAATTCGACAATTAACATGATATTATTTTATAAAAAAAAAAAAAAAAAACAAAACAAAAGGATCAAATTATTTTGAGTATTTTAGTATTTATTTAGTATATATATTATTAAACAGAATAAATTAAACAAAAAAAAAAAGAAAAGAAAAATTAAAAGTTTTTAAAATATTAACAAATCGAAAAAAATACTCAATTGTTAAGGGATTTAAGGGATCAATTCATTGACGATTGATGATTTCTGCAATCACAAAAACAAAAGAAATCACGTACTTAATTGACTATAGTAAAACTTTGGTAGAAGTAAACACGTCTTACTGACATTCAGTAATATAGATATATAATGGAATGTAATCAATAAATTAAAAACAAATAAAAAATAAACAGAAAACAGAATTTGTATATAATTCCTTTGGCCTAAGCTGAATGTCATGACAACCACTATGCTTATGAACACTTAGTATTATTATTACACTTCGAATTTACTAATCATCTTATTTTTTATTTGTATTTTTTTTTTTATAATTTTTAACAAAATTACTTCATGTATTACTTACAACCTTAATATTTATTAGAAACAGTATATTACAATCTCTTTAAATAAACAAAAAAAAAACATTAACATTTGTAAAACAAAGAAAACAACTAAAAAACAAAAAAAAAAAAAAACAATTAAAAAAAACGAATGTGAAAAGTTTCTTGCCTAAAATATGCAAAATGTGTGATAATAGAATTACCTTCTCTTACTTTATGTATACTAAATATATAAAGCCCTCCATTTGGATCGTATTTATATATTAAATCGAACAATATTTGAAATTATTCTCATATTTAAAATTTTTTCAAATTATAAACTAATGAACAATTACTATTAAACCAAGTGAACAATTTAAACAAAATTTCACAGAAAAACAAAAAAAAATGCATCTTAACACAAAAAAGAAATTTTATTCGTAAAGTCAACAAAAAAGAAAAAAATGTAGTAACTTAAAAAAAAAATTAAAGCTCTCAACAATTTTTATTAACAAACATACTTATAATACATACGATAAGTATTTTTTTAAAAACAAAAACAAAAAAAAAACTATATAATATATTTTAACATTGAAAATTAAGAAATCATATGCATTGCTTTATTTTTATATGAAAAAAAAAAGAAAACAAAAATTATAACTTGTAATATAGTAAAGAACAAGGAAAAAAAACGTATATACAGAAAAAAAAGAGCTCTATAATATATATATGTAATATAATACATGATATGTATGTGTATATTTAAAGAATCAATTTTTTTCTTCTGTGGCTAATGATAACTCTTTTTTTCCTTTGAAACGTAAAATTTAATTTAATATTTGTTTACGCATTCGTGGTTTCTGCTAAAAAAAAAATATTTACATTTTCAGAAAATAAAGTATTATTTGAAACTTAATTAGTTGGTTAATGGACTAACTAAGAAAGTAAATACCGCTTATTATATATATAAATATATTTTTTTTATTGGTTCACTTTCTAGTGTTTAGTTTTCTTTATTCTCAACAACAGCGGAGACACAATCTGCTAACAGAGAGAAAATTCAGCTGTGGTGTTCATGCAGATCTACTTGATAGCGTCGCTGGAGCAATTTTTTTTCAGTGCGATCGAAAAAATAGTCTCTAGAATCTCAGATGAAAGGAGTTCCTTTAATTCGTTGCAACTCTTACTAGATGTCTTTTAATTTCAGATATTTTTGGATAAACTTGGGACTTGGTTTTCCTACGATGGTTCACAGGGTTTTGCGGGCGGATAAAGGGTGTACTACGGTGAAACTTCAAGAAGTTAAAAGTGGCCGTTTTTTTGTGGTACATTTAACGACGGTCGGTATTTGAAACTTAGTCGTAGGTGATAATTTCAATTATTTACTTATGGTCAATTATATTAGGCGGCGTAACAGCCCGTTGAGAGCCAGAGCCTAGCTTTTTCGCACCTCCACTGTGTTGTGCGCGTTATAATTTTGACACATGTGGAGGGGACCTACTGTTTAATGCCGGTTCCGAACGGCGAATTGCGAAAGCTTTTCATGACAGAAGTACTCCAGGAGGGTTGTCAGTCGTTCGCTGGAGGTGGGGCCGTGAAAAATGTTTGTGGTGTTATTTCCCCGAGCCGGATTCGAACCTGGGTACTCTCGCTTAACAGTCCGACACACTAACGATTAAGCCACGGCGCCCACGGTCAATTATATTATAAATGAGAAATAAATGAATAAATACAACTTACTTATTCTTAGTGAAACTGATCAAAATAATTAATTTGATTTCACTTTTTTTCTTAAGTCCACATAATCATATTTATCAAAGAACTTCTGGCCCACAAATTAAAAGACAATCAAAAAATAGTTTCTTTTTGTTAAGCGCATGTAATATATATTAACACAATATCCTAAAACACAATTTTAAAATGATATGACTCTGCTCATCAGCTTAATCTCTGCTGACTTTGAGCACAGATTGCCAAACATCCTGCGGCCATCCTGTCCGACCTTTGCATTTTATAAAATGGTGTTTGTCGTGCATTAGATTCTACAAAGATGAAGAGGAATTATAAATATAAGAAGAAAATAAGTAAAATCATACACACTTTTATTTCCGATTTAATGCCCTTTTTTATTTTCGGCCCATTTAATTTTCCCAGTGGCATTAAATCTGATCGGAAACCAGTCGATAAGTCTTTGTCACCTTTAATCACTTCTGTGAGATATTTTATATACAGAATGGCAAGTTTAAGCGTCTTTATCTGAAAGAAAAAGTAAATAAATCATAAAATTAAGTATGATATTCGAACCAATAGTCTCAGTAGATTTGTATGTTTGCTTATAATAATGTAAATTCAATTAATAAATTGTAATAATATTAAAAAAAGTGTGATCGAAGATGAAGAGTCGGTGAGACGAAGATTATGGAGCTGCCTAAAAATATGTCACGTTCTTTCGAATGTTTTGTAATAAAATGGTCAGCGGCAGCATCGGAAAGTGTTCAGCAGCGAACAGGTAACATGCGTCATTATTTTGTAAATGTGTTAAAAAAATGTTTAATATGTCGACTTAAGAATAAGTCTCATTTCTCGCGTACTTCGTTCTTTCTACCATTCACGAGAACTTCATTGAAAAAAAAAGGGAATGATTCGTTGCTTCTGCCTTGATCTTTTTTAAGCTCCAGCTTATATTGACTTGCAACACATAAAAGGGAAACATATAAAAGTCAAAAAGTTTTTAGACTGAAAATGTTAGGTTTGTCGTTCAATAAATGCAAACGCATTCGTTATTAGAAAGAGAGTCTAATACCCTAACACCTAACACCATGATGCAAAAAGACGCGCAATCGAATAAACTATAGAATTGTATCATTAACTCATTTTTGTTTAAAATGTCACTTACGATAATATGGCGGCTAGGGCGCATTATGTGTATATTCAAAGCGTTTGAAATCTACAACTGAGCCGTTCTGTCCACAAACCGTTCATAAGACCAAAATCTAAGGAAAGCGATGAAACAATTTACGTTCAGCTCTAATATGTAGACATATACTACGTTTTATTTAAATAGTTGGCGTTTAGTGCTGCTAGTCTTTATTATTCGGGAACGTTATTATAAATATAAAAAGTTATGACTATACCAAGTGCTTCGACACTTAAATTTAAGATAAGAGTATTAAGAGAATGAGGCATTAGTAATTTTCAAAAAGTAGAGTTAATCAGCTCAGCTTGAGCTTCTCCATTTTCTCATGTAAACGCATCTTCAACAACTCCAGAAGGTTGGGTCATGAATAAAACAAATTTGTGCAAAAGTACTGGAGACTGTCTTTGACTGCTTCTCAAAAAAGTGGGCTCTTATCCTCTTTTTTCGTACAGACCATCATTCTTGCAAACAAGTGATTTTACCTATAAATCAAAACCTCTGCTGTAGTGTCGATGCTGGAGTCCATAATATGGACCTTGTGGTTCTGTTGCCACACAACATTCCATAACTCCCACATAAAACTCTGTTAACTTCTGTTTAAAATAGGATCGATGAATTCGAATGCTTTAAACTTTCAATCGGTGTGTACCGATTGTCCTTTCCTATTCCCACCCTTTTCCTATAACGTGAGTCTGGACAGATTGAAACTCTTCCATTAAATTCAAATTGAATTCTCAAGTAAGATCTAGTGCCTTAAAATTAAAAATCATTCCTAAAGCAAAATTACCTAGTTGCGCGCCAGAGTTTGCCAGCTCCACGCGCCTGTTTCTGAACAACCAGACACCACTTTTTTGCTTTATTTAGAACCTACAGACGCTGATAAAGACGCATCCCGCCGTCGTCAGCGTATGCCAGTTTTTGTCTACACGCTCCCGGATTTTTTTTTCCTTTTTTCTTTTTATCACAAAGTATCGAATCGAATGAAGCTTTGTTGCCAGCGAGAGAAACAGGTGATTTTATATTTAGAAAACGTGCATGAATAGAAAATTAGAAAAAATATGTATAAAAATAATTTCAATCTTTCGAGGAATGCGAAAAGCAATCCCAAATGTTTTTCATCCACAAGAATCTTTTATTTTTATTACCCAGAGAATCTTTATGTCAAAACTTTGGCGTTACTGAATGAATAATTAATTTGCTCTCCTCAAAAACGAGGAACTACCGGCCGCTTTCATGGACTACATTACGGCACCGTGGTGAGATTAAGTAAGGGGTCTTAAATTAAAATGATTTCGTGTAAAACAAACAAACATTTATGTACATACACGTAGTTTATACCTTAGAGAGTTTTGTATCGTAGGGTACGTTGGGAATTTTACTTCGCAGACAAAAGAATGCGTTATTGATTGATTGCGTTCGTCGGCGTTCTTTTTTGTTGGCTGTAGTTCTTCGTTTTACGGTTTGCAGTGGTGGACCTGAAAATGGTAGTTTTTTTATGATGAAATAAAGAATGTTTTAGGGGTCTTACCGTTTTTGACAATATATGAGGACTGATCTTGAATTTGAGTACTTTCGTTTACTATCGATGTTGGCGAGAGAAGTGGAAGATTGTTCAAGAATGAATCGGTCGTCTGCGGAACTCTATTGGAACTCCAAATGTTTGACATATCTCCTGTTTTTATTTAATGAAAAAAAAAAAGAAAATATATACATAAATAAGATATTTTTTAATGGATAGGATTGTCGAGATAGTGAGCCTTATTCTAAAAAAGGACCTTATTTTATTTAAGAACTATAAGTGAGTTTATGAGTTTCATGCTGAGCAGATTAGAGGGGAAATTGTTAATTTCTGTAAAAAATTAAATTAGTATAATGTCATACTATTATCTCACATTTACCAAAATCCTTGCCCATTTAATTGTGGGAACCCAAAAATTGGTTAGCACCACAATTAGTTTTAATTTGGCCTCAGTTTAACAAATGTTCAATATAATTTATACAAATTTTAATGAGTACATGTATGGCTGACGCTTAAATGTTTTCTAAATGAAATAACATTTTAAGGATGTAGTAATGCTACATGGACACTAATGCTGCAGAGGCTTTTCGTTAAGAATCCTGCAGTCATTTGACATCTAGATTTGGGTTGTTGCTACATAGAAAGTTAACGTTTAAAGCGGTGGCTAAAATAATAAAACAAAAAAAGCAAAACATATTTTGCGTTTGTGTTTTTAGACTTGATTGGAGCTGCAAGAATCGTGTTTCTATTGAAAATCAAAATAAGGAGCATTTCCAATTCTCGTACAAAAGCTGTATGTTAGGTCAAGTCTAAAAAGCTGTTTGATAAACAGCCCTGTGCATGAATTAGAATCACCTAACATTATGTTCTTGTTTTTATAATAACTCATGTAGGAACTTTTTACAAAGAAAATAACTATTTTGAGAAAAAATTGTGGCTTATGAACATCTCAGTGCTGCGCTATTTTGCTCATTTTTACGCTCCATAACGGCTAATGTTGTGTTACTTGATGCAAAATTAATTTTTTCACAGCCTATTTGGCTCAACCCACATTTATGACCTTAAACGAGTATAGCTCTTAAACGAAAAAAATGCCATACAAATTGAAAACATTGAATTTCAATGCTGATTTGCTGATTGCAACTATTGACATATTTTCATATCCGGAACCATGGACATGTTTTCATGTTCAGAAATGTGGAAACGTTTCCGATTGAGGACATAGCTCCTGGAACTATACATGTCCGGAACGAACCAACTCTAATTAATGTAATGAGTAATGGCAATAAGTATAACGTGTTTATTCATGGAACATAGCTCAATGTTTATTGTTACAAACATTTTAACACTTGAATCACATGTTACTAGCTTGACTTTGAGTTCCAAAGTGAGTGTATTTATTAATTTTCATGAACAGAAAAAAAAAAGATAACATAAAAGAGTAATAAGTGTATATTTTTGGAGATGGGATTAATTCTTTTAAAAAGATGTGTACATTTTTATGTTAATACAAAAGCAATGTTTGCGTATTTGGCTTTAAAGTATTTTTCGTATAAAAAAGACCCACTAGCGTAATTTTTCGATTTTTTCCAACAGTAAAACGAGTTTTTTTATAAAGTTCTTAGCCTGATATAGACATAAAAGCTTTTGTGTTATTCAGAGTAAAGCCTCAGCATAATTTTAGCAATCACAAGTATTTATTTTTGTTTTAAATAATTTTCTTCATGCACGATGTATTATTACTTCGCATAAAGAATATCTTCTACATTAAGGTACTAGAAGACAGCTAAGTTTATAAAAAGAAAAAAAAAATAAGTTTTCAATTCTGTAATGAAAAATATAAGTACAGAAATTAAAAAAAAAATCCTAAATTTTATTTGATGATGATGATTTTTATCTAAACACATATGGTTGGTTCTGACCCATATTTAACCACCTTGAATTTTAGCGTCAAGAAAATATTAATGATTGAACGAACTTTTTTTTGGCAGTAAGTTTTGAAGTGGGCGTGTTAGAAGGCGTTTGTTTTAATAATTTTTAACTGACTACAATTGAATGTGCCCCCTCCATACAGCGAAAAGCAATATGCTCTGATGAGAATCACGTCTATTTTGTCTCTCAAACTTGGTCTTGAAGCTTGGAGGTCCAGCCAACTCAGAAAGTCGCGAAGTGCCACCGGAATCAAAGTGGTTTTTTAATATGCAAACGGAGGAATTGTCTTCAATAATCGTGGTGGAATTTACCAATTCAAGTATTTTTCCAGAAAATGCATGCAAAGCAACAGCAATGCAGTCAAGCTATTAAAATTGAACCTGATAATTTCCCAGCTATTCGAGCAAGCCACTTAGAAGGAAAGAAAATGTATGGCATGATAGGGTATTTTTAACCAAAAAATGTTTACAAGGTTGTTTATTAGTGCGAGTCACAGACACAATCCTCAGAGACCTTTCTTTTTCTACTAGAACAGTCGGTCTGAAAAGTCATGATATAGCTATGCCACATTTCAGGAGTTTGATCTTAAAGACAAATAACTTTTCAGCACACCCTCTGACTCAAGTAGTCTGTCTGTCTTTTTTTTTTTTGGAAAATTCCAGCACCTGCATACTTTCCCCTTCAGTACTCAAAATAAACCAATTGAATGGGATAACCTGTTGTATGGTACCGGGATATCCACTTCAGACCACAGACAGACGTGGCTCTGTGATACTTGAGATAATTTGTTAGGAGATCAAAGTACACACATAGTTGGAATATTTTTCTAGTTGCGCCCATCATTTGTTTCTAAAAATAATTGTTTGTGTGTATATGAAAAGTGAATGTATAAAGTTTCTTAATGGCCTTTTGTTAGTTTCTTATTTTTTGTGTTTTGTTTGAGATGATGGTCGAGGGAGTGGAGTTCAGTTTATAAAAAAAAATGTATTCACAAGGATTAAGATAAGCATTTTTTTCTTTGAACTTCTCATGCAAAAGCTTTGTTAGTATATTTGAGTGGAATGACGAAAGAGGTTTAAAAATAGGTTTCAAGTGGTTGCAGAATTGTGGTTATTGGACGAAACCGTTCAGACAATTTTTATAAATGCAGCTTTTAAATTATTTACTAAGAGAACAAATAATTCTCTTCAGGATGTTGTGAACTATAAGTTAACGCCGCCTTTTAGATGTGGCGGTTAAAACCAATAAACTCTTCCTTAAACTCAGCTATTTGCGTACATTCAAAATCGATTATCGATAACGAATAAAGAATCTTTATCGAGTCTTACAATTCAATGTTGAGGTGGACATTAGAAGCATAGAATAACCTGATGTAAGAACTTGGCCTTTTAGACAGATTTCGATAAGTTTATTGGCTTAATAGCAAACTGAAATATCTCATCGCGCTTTGTACAACTCGCACAAGTTAAAACATTCAATGATTGACTTCAAATATACCTATGAAACGACAGAGCTAGAAGAATTAAATAAAATAATAACAATAATCTGCGTAACAGCCCATACAGGGCCAGAGAATACCTTGTTCGCGCCTCCACTGTGTTGTGCGCGATATAATTTGACACAAGTGGATGGGACCTATTGTTGCTGAGCTAGAAGAATTACAAACAACAAATGCATTTCGCATAAAATAAAATAATTCAATGTAATTTACTTTATGTAAAGTATTGTTAAGACGAGACTTATTGTGTTTTATAGCACAGCAAAGGCTATTAATTTAATTTAAACTAATTTAAATTACAGTAATTCAGTTTAAGTTTGCTTTTAAATATACCATTTATTAATTACCCTCGGAGTAGCATTACTTCCATTTTAGTTACATACAATCCTTGCCATGAAAACAGTTCTTATAGTTTAACTTCATATATAGAGCATTTTTATATCAGCGAATGGACTTAGAGTAGTGGAAGGGGCTACCACTGAAAGGTTGAGAAGTTCGTTCTCTTCTTGGGATGAAAATGAAAATGAATTTACTTTCGTTTTAAAATAAAATCTGTGAAAACTATTAAAAACAGGTATTCAATAAAATTCAATACCATTATTTGGTTGGAAATGTTGGTTAGTCAATCTGTTTTGCCGAAAAACGGTAACAGCAGAAAATGAATACTTTGCAATTTTTCCATTCTTATTTTCCTTTCTTATCTTTCTATTCTTATTTCTTTATTCTTATTTTGTAAGCAATATGCAGTCTAAGTAGATTTTTTATCTCCTTAATAATTTTCAGTGTGGATTACGAAGATCCTTACCCCCCTATTATGTAGTATTTCACAACACATTATATTATTTGTGTTATATAAATATAAACTCGTTCAACACTAACTTTGATAGTTATAGAATGATTATCTTCCTTCTTTATGCAGTTGTTTTTTCTAAAGAAATATATGTAACTATAGATTAATATATAATGAATAAAGCCTTGAACAACTGCTGCATCCGAGACACTTGTGAATTTCTTGAGCTATGGTCAATCTAAAAAACTGTGAATTCTATGAGTTGTAGGTTGTATTTTAATTAAGTGGAAGGCAAAGTTTGTCAACTAGGAGAAGCTGCAGGTTTTAAAAGACCACACTTCCAGTTAAATCGGCTACATCGAATAAATGTACATATGTACTTTGAACTTAGTTCGATTCCAAGTGTGCAGGCTCTAACAGCAGTGGAGACTGCATTTTTAGTAAAAAAAAAAAGAAGTAAGTATTCTCGATAGACTGCAAACAACCGCCAAGTATGAAGGGTAGTTTTAGCACAGCTAAATGGTCTATGACAAAAGCCAAGCAATGCAAATGCATATATCAGGTGTTATAAAACTGGACGTTCTGCATTAATTTCTTTACATAAAAAAGGTTTGTTCAAACCTGTAGTATTAGGTGTACAACTTTGCTTCCGCCGTTTTGCCTGTAGCTGTAAGTGATAATCGAAATAAATAGATCGTAGATGTCATACAACCTAAGGTATTTATAAACATAACCCCATCGAAATATTAGTCGATTTGTGTCTGCATCATAAAGTTATTCTCCATTAAACATGTCAGCCTACGAGCCAAATTCTCGTCATTTGCGGGAGGTTTTAATTTTCTGCTTTATTATGAAGAAATCTGTGACTAACGATCATCGAATGCTCTCAAATACCTATGGTGTGGCCACTATTAGTGAAAGAACGAACCGAGAGTAGTTTCAACGCTTCAAGAACGGTGATTTTAACGTCGAAGGCCGGCATGGCGGTGGAAAAGAAAAGGTTTTCGAAGATGCAGAATTGGAAGCATTACTTGATCAGGACTCGTGTCGAACGTAATCGAATCAAACGCAAGACGAATCATAAATGTATAACCAGTTTATTACAATAAAGCCTAGAAATTCGAAAAAAAGAAACGACGGAAGCAAAGTTGTACACCTACTGTAACTACTTTAATCATGTTGGCAAAGAGATTCGGCATAACATGCTACTTAGCTTCCAATCGACCCCGAATCACCTCATTGTTCAGTTTCAAAAAAATTCTTATGCGATTAAGAATTACATTTTGAATGAACTTAATTGAGCTTAGAAAAGGGTAATGTTTCATTAAAACATCAGAAATAGGCAACGGTGATTGCGCGAACATTTCGATCTCTTAATTCGAACGCGAAAGTATCGCATGTGTAATTCGAAAAAGTTAGAATAGTAGTTTTAAAAAATGGTTATGTTTGGAGAACTTCCAAAGTTTCATCATGAAACCAGCGATTTGCCAATGTTCCAAAATAAATTGAAGCAATTTTTCATTGGCAATGGGATCAAGGAGGAAAGAAGAAGAGCAAAAGAGAAGCCTTCTGATGCTTTTTCACAAGATGACAACCTAAAATTGTTGACTTCAGGCTTCAAAGGTAGAGTCTACATTCCTATAGTGCGTTATTGCAGAAATTGGGTAGTCTTTTCAAATAAACTTTTTCAATTTTTGCGAGAGGTCAAAATTTTATGAAACAAACAAATCTTTCAACAGGTGGCAGCACTTGTTCGTTCGGTGATAGCAAACTGCAAGTTTGATGCACATTTTGATGCACACCTTGGGATTGCAAACGATGCGCTATTTCTAAAGGATGTGATAAAAATAACTTTCGACTGGGCAATGAAGATTTCTTTAGCAGTGGAAGGTTCTAAAAGTGGATTTTAAAACGCCGTCAGCAGTTTTTCAACTAACTGGCTAAAAGATTAGTCATAAGTTTATTTTATTAGAATTTTTCTTTGCAAATTCGAAACCAATCTATGACATTTTATAAGTAATGGCCCCTAAACGTTGGATATGATTCAAAAATTATATGAAGCACTAAGGGTGTGGAATACGTACATCAGATTCATGGACACATGGATCATCAGTTTGTATTAGGATTTGAGGTGGTTATCTTATTGGGGCACTTTCGGGATCTGTGTCTTAACAAGACTATAATCCGAAAAATACTGCGGATGCCAATAAAAAATGTTTTGAAGATATTTGATCGATTGTTGGTGCTTCCGATAATCTGGGTGACATTTGGGTTAAATCCAAGCCGACTGAAGAAAATGTACTATCATAGACTTGTACGAAACTCTTGGACCATATTCTGTATAATATGCAACCAATTTTAGGGGTTTGTGGTTACTTAATATACAACGTATAAAATTAGTTGTATCTTTTACAACTCACAAAATTGATAAAATTAGTTTTGCCTTATTTTCATACCTCCTGTTAACAATTAGATATAAAAATAAAGTTATTTTATAATGAAACAGTACCAAAAATCATAAACAAAAACAAAAAAACCAAATCTCTAATTTCAATTTTTATAACAAAAAATGTACTCTTCGAAAAAAAAAGAGTCACTAATCATATTACACTCATCAGTCGCTCGCACTCGCGTAATGAGAAGTTTTGCAAACCGAAACTGCGCAAAAAGATACGGCAGGGATCGGATTTCCATGAAAATGCATGTTTTTTATGAACACCCAAGCATGGCAACTTATTATGTCTACGTAGCTTGGAATTTCCTTTAAAATGACATTTAACCGTTAGTGCATATTTTTGCATATTTTACTATAAATGCATATTTTTATTTATAATAGCTTCGTATTTTTAGAACATATTGTTCAAATATTTAGCTTAAACTTAAAATTTAATTTTAATGTGGTAAAGTTCAAAGTTTAACTACTTGCCCACAATGGTGAAGCCGCAGCAATAGTACGTAGCACTGTCAAAGTTCTGGCAAAAATAAAGGATTTGCAATAATGCAAAATGTAAGTAAGACCTTTATATCGCTAAGACGAAAATCACCCAAAAAACTTCACTATGGGGTGAGATTTGTTTTTTTAGAATGCTTCACTAACTTCAGTTGACGTCGAGCGATATTTTTCGTTGTATAAGGCATTCATAAGACCATATCGGCAACGTTTTAAAAAATTGCGTGGTTTATGCAAATAAATACTTTTCAAAATCAGAACAGTCAAGGAATTAAGGATTTTACGCTTACAAACTTTTACGTTACTGTGTTTTTATTCATTTTTTTTTTATTTAATGTTAATTTCGTTGAACTTATTATTAAAGACTGAAGAAAATGTGTTTTTAAATTAAATCGAAATTGAGTTAATTTTAAGCGCATATTTTAATTGCACATTTTGTATTTTTAAGCGCATATTTAAAGCGCATATTTAAAACGCATATTTTGAAATTTTCAGTTCATGAAAATCTGAACCCTTGATATTAGCGTGGATGTACATCCATGTGGTCTGGAACATTCCTGATTACTCTTCGAAAAGTTTACGAGTCTGGAAACTGGGTGCTAACCTGAGGGCGCATAGTGTATTTTAACCAGAAAAACCATGGGGAGCCATGATTCTTTAAAAAATAAAAAAATTTATTTCGCCCAAAGCAAAGTCGCACAAATCGAATTTAGGTATGTATTAGAAAATCGCGCAAAGGTGAACCACGTAAAACGGGATCACACAAAAAGAGGGATAAGTGTATCTGTTTTATTCAGATCAAAATTGTGGAGACACAAAAGTTGAGTATTCTTAGTGCTTTGCGGGAGGCCGATCAGTTCAAAAAAAACTGTTGACAATCTTCCCTTAGACATACGAACTTAGGTTATACACGCCTACGAATATTTAAAGAACATCAATCACAAGTAGAAAGTTAAACGCACAGTAAAATTATGCTTCAATTTATCTTTACAGAACTAAACCACTGCTAACTTTTGTGAAATTTGAACCATGGACACCAGACAAATGGTTGGCGAAAATGTGACCCTTAATCACCCGGTTACAATACAGCGACATGAACAGGATGAGCCCACTGCTTATATCAGCATTTCTGAATTGAATAATCAACAATGGTCTAGACTTTATTTTCCTCAACACTTGTCATCACAGAGTCTCAAATTCCCGTGAAAATAAATCGAACTCGACATGTTTTAGAATTGAAATGTTTAAAAAAAATTTAAGCCTCACACTCAAAATCGAGTCCTAGACAAATGCACTACACTTATATATTTACGCCAATGAGATTACGGTATATAATTAAATTTTCGATAGTTTGGCAAAATCTCTATGTGATTTTTGGAGTAATTTCGGAGTTTCTATGTTCTCCTTCACCACTGGTCCTATCTTTACACACACAGTTCTCACATCTCTCACACAAAAAAACTTTTTTTTTTTTGATTTGTAATAAATTTAACAAAAACCCACGTTCGAGATGTTGGCATTTCAACGAGTAAGGTTTATTCGAGTATATGACGTCATAGGTCGACGTTACATTTCCAAAAATGGCTGAATTTGATTCGTCCATTCGTCCGAATTTTAAATTTAAATTTATTACCAAATCGACATTGAACTCTATTTTGCAATAAGAAGTAATTTAAATAAAACTACGAATTAAGAATTTCGTTCCATTACACATTTTCTGCAATCGCGATTCCACTGACTGATTTTCACTCATAAATAGGGGCGAATTTCCTTTTCGGAAATTGCGCATCTTTGATGGCCACGCCTCCGCCTAGAAGTAAGCCAATTGTATTTCTATGTGCACATGGATTGAATAGAATATCGGATAAAATAATAGCCGTCGTCGCCGCCGCTGTTCCGTTGTGTGTATTGTGAAGGTACGCTCTCCGATTTAATGGATTAAAAGAAACGAATTCGATTTTTTTTTTTGTTTTCTAAGTCCACGAGTTACATTGGTGTTTCTATGTATAAGTGGGGGTTGTTTAAAAATCGCTCGGTTCTGGTGTTTTTGAAGGCATATTTATCGGATTCCACTTGAGAGTTTTTCCTCTCTGTGTGAAAATTGATTTTTGTGGGACGAGAAGAAAAGGTTGCTCTCGAAATTTCTTGGAATAGGCAAACAGGACATGTGACATAGCTAGAGTCGATAGAAGGATAGTTTCAAGTCTTATTTTCTCGGATTATATCTTTCCATTTTTCCCTCGACGTCTAAGCACAAATACCAGCAGATAGCTCATTGATAATTTTTTTATATTAATTTATTGAATAAATGACCATACTTGACAATTGCGATAAGTTAAAATAGGTTAAAAACTACTAGCGTATTTCTCAATATTTTTATTTATTTCGTCAAGCAGACTTATCCTTTTTCATATGGCTTCATTATAAATTCAGTTACATATCGTCCTCTTTCTGCGATGACCTCGTATCTGCATTTTTCATGAAATTGTACTTTTTATGTAACAATACTGGGCACCTCTAAGGCCTTTAAGGGCATACAACTCTAAACATGCTTGCAGAAAACAATAGGTTAAAACTGACCTGTTTGTTAGGACATAAAAATCTCGAGATGAACAAGACGGCGGCCGTACTAACCAGACGAAGTTCAGATACCGTTTATTGGTCCTTCTCCCCTCTATGGATTCAATAATGTATACTAAACTAACATCTACGAAACAACGGCCACTAGACAAACTAATCAGTTCTGGAAGAACGAGGACTATATTAAACACTCAATGAAATTCCTGGAATTGGGACTTGGAGCACGCAACTACCTTCTTGTCTATGGGTCTACAGAAAACTCAGACTCAGACACTGGTGGCTATAAAACACGTACGGCCCAAACCGCGTCATACTCCAATCAACAAGACAATTGTAAGAGTGATTGGCTTCCATGATTCCACCAGATAAAAAAGGAATTGCAATAGATTCTGAAGGCCGCCATTCAAGTGTCTCAAAGATATATTATATCTCAACTTCTTCATTTTTATTTAAGTGCCAACCATTTCACTAGATTGTTTTTTTTTCGGAGTGAGAATATTCAGGTATAAGGAAATTCTTATATTATTTACTATTCACCAGCTTGACTAGGCTGAAAATTACAGTTTTACCATTTAAAAGTATTTCCCATAAAAGCAAAAACCTCCATACCATTCGATTTTTCTAATTCCTGAAAAATTGATGTTTTGTAGATACGTGCTTATCGCAGAAAGGGGACGATATGTTGGCTTACAGAAATATTGAAAAAATTTGTCAAAAAATCATCTCTACAAAATTAAAAAAAATATCGTAATAAAATAAAGGCTCATTTCAACCATAGTTAGTTTGACTAATGCTATCTCGAAAAAGAACACGATTGCGTGGATTGATAAGTGGAATATGAAAATTTAAGAAATTTAAATGATATCACGAATAAATATTAAAGAAAAATATATCTGCCGTAGATGTAGTTGGCAAATATTGAATTAAAGACACCTGTAGGATAGTGTTTCTAAATTCCAATTTAGTTCTGCAAAATTATTTCTAGTAAATTTTCGCTGGATTTTCTCGACTCTTTTTACACTGCTATAGCATAGATTCCACTCTAGTCATGCTTTGGAAGACTGGACTTGAAAAAAACTATCACCTGTTGCTTAAAGAGAAGTGTTCGTGCGTCTTTGACTAAATGATATGAACCATAAACAGACGTTATTTAATGATTTTAAGATTAGTGTCTAAACCGATAGGACCGATAATAAATCGTAATATCAGATATATTTGAAAAGGCCTCACTTCACTGAGGTAGAGACTGGAATAAAAGGCATTAATGATGAACTACATTTAAGCCCTTCGTAAATCTTAATTTCACTCAAAAAACATTTTTGAAATATTGCGGCTTTTGTCGAAGATCATGTTTACAACTGAAGGTAGAGATTTTCATTGATGGACAAACATAATTCCTGTAAATTCTATTTAAAATCAACCAGTGAGTAATTTAGTGAGTAAGTCTCTGGCCACGAAGGAGTTTAACTCTATAGGAAAACTGATAGCAAATCTTTTTATTTTTAATCAAATCCCTTTAAGTCGAATTTTCACGGGGCATCAAAATTAGTTCGAGTTAGAGAGAGTTCGACTGTATAGAAAATTGGGAAGGGGAATGCCAACAGAAAAATTCGAGTTAGAGGGAAATTCGACTTGGAGGGAGTCGACTGTACATATAAAAAAGAACTTAAGAAAGTTCAAATTGACCTCTAGCAAACGTGGGGCCCCCGTCTTTTAGGCAGTAGACGTCGTCCTCAGAAGGTCACTCTTTCGTGAATTGTTTTTTTGGTCTAATTTTGCAGAAATGAATGAATTTGTTGAAGATTTGCATTGGAGGTCTAGTTTTTAGTTTAAATAGGATTAACCGAGATGCATTTCTTTAATCAGCTTTAGAGCAAGCAAGATTTTCAACAATTAAAGATTATAGAACTTAGCACACAACTAAGTAAATGTAGACAGAGTTAAGCGAAAAAAAATACAAATGGAAATACAGGACTGTATATAAACTGTGTTGCAAAGAAAACGTACATATATACAGTCGAATCCCTCTAAGTCGAATTTTCACGTAACATCAAAATTAGTTCGAGTTAGAGGGAGTTTTGGAAAAGTTTGAATTAGACGGATTGACATTTTTTTGTTAAAAAGCTTTTTTTGTACTGCAATGTTTACGTCACTGGTAGACGTCTTCATGTTACTCTTTTTAAAGTAGACTTCTAAAACACGCACTAAATGAAGATAAAAAACATAGCAGACCTAACTATTTTCAGATTAAAAGCAGATTTTTTGGAGCAATGCACAATGAGTAAGCAGAGTAGTTGTTCATACAGAGGCCCGCCGTTGTGTGCGTGATGCGACTAAAGGTGGCTCTACACATCATGAAGTACACAACGACCATGTTTGCTCTTATATTTATTGGTTTCGATGTTCGCCATGTAGGGCCATGTTCGCGAGCAAACCCTCATTTTTGCTGTGAATATCATCTGCTCTCCCTTTCTTGCATAGGCAAACAATCATAAGGGCAACCACATGCGATTTTTTCTTCGACGTGTTTGCGAATCAACACAAAATGAATGTTTGCGAAATATGTTTATCGTCTAGGGCCACCTTAAAGAATCAGAAGATACGAGCGTGCGTGCTTGATACAAGTTGTGAAAGGAAATTTTTTGTTTATTTTTGTACAAAAGAAAAATAAAATTCGACTTAAAGGTATTGAAAACAGACCAAGAGCCGAAAGAATGTATTCGAGTTTCGACTTAGAGGGAGTTCGACTTAGAGGGCTTTAACTGTATATTAGAAATAAAAGAAAACGTGTGTTATGTTGGTTGATTGAGGTTGAGTTAAGAGGATCAACTTACTACTGAACATACTTACGAAAATGTGAAGTATCGAATGAGTTTCCTTGAGACTGTCCCATATTGCACAGTAAGGTCATGTGGACCATGATTGCTGATTATTCACTTTTATCCAGAATTTGTTCATTTTTGCTTTCGTACTTTAAATTTTATTCTGTAAAAAAGGAAAGAAGAATTTAAAGAAGACATGCAAAGATTTGTATATATTAGAAGTGTTCTAAACGTAAATAACACCAAAAAATCTAATCTTAAATTCTTTTTAATCGCAAAAGTTATCGATTAAAAGAAGTCAATAAACTGCATAGAATATCTTCTGACCTTCACTCAACTTTTTTCTATTTTTAAAATTCAATAGTCTTGATTACTGACACCGTTTTTGTTGATTTAATTAAACTGTTCCCTCTTCTGTGTATGGAACCACTATTTTCAAACATTAACACTGACGGAAGAGTGAAATTGTAAACAATGTTTCCGGTGGAAACGCGAGAGAGGTAATTGAATTGAGATGTTTAACCAAAATAAAACAAAGAATACTAAGAGTTTTGAATATAATCCAATTTGGTAGGTTTCTTTCAAAGAACTAAAGGAATATTAAAAAAAAAACTTTGTTTAAATCATTTTGGATCGTTAAAAATGAGCTTGCTTGAAAGTTCAGTTCGAATCTAAAGCATCATACATAACCCGAGCCTACGACAAAGCAAATAAAAAAGTTCAAAATTCGTCTGGACTTAGTTTTCACTTTCATCTAAATTATTTTTGGGTCCAGCCATGATCAAAATTGTTGTTAATATTTGTTTGACATCAACTTACAAATGCACATACAAAGAGTTGTTATTTTGAGATTCGGTTTATATATATATCGCGCCCCAGCAGCCAAATTATCGTTAGCGACATTTTAACCAAAAATATGTTAATGGTGCAGTTCGATAGTTTATTCGATTGCGGTCTTTCTGCATCACTGGCTTTTTTAATAAAGCATTCCAGTTAAAAATCACTGAGAAAGTTTTTCGTAAGCGACTTTTGCGTTTTTTTTTAGCTTAGACAAAAAAACAGACGGACTCCGAAGTGATTCTATAAGGATTTCGTTATTTCTTTGGAACGAAACCCTAAAAAAGACTCTCCTATGAAATTTTCATTTTGTCGCTTACGATAATTTGGCGGCTAGGGTGCGATATTTAACCTTGCAACAATAAAAAAAATATGATTTTAATCAATTATTGGACTACAATTAAAATATGGGTGTTCCTCCCATTAAAAACGATTTAAATTGATTTGATTCGGAGATTCCATCGGAACAAACGTGAGCCAAATTTATGAACAGAAATTTTAGTTCAATTCTCAGCCTTGATGTCAAATTAATCGAGACTTGTCTTTTGAAGCAAGACCACCACCAGGAGCTCATTAAGCTCTCGAAAAAATTGAACTATAAATTTAAAACTCCTTGTTGCCACTGCTTTGAAATAAATCGTCATTTGATATTTCTAATAACGAATACATTTTACATTTTTTCTGTTGGAACAGAAGATAGCATTTAATTTTCGATTGAGTTTATGAAGTAAAGACCCAAAGACTGTGATTGCCGACGTATACTCCCTAGAATCCTTATTATTTTGTATCGGGAATATAAATTTTATGGAAAAATCGTAAACCACGTCAAAACCAATCAACTATGTTGTTTTGTTTGACTTACGCAGTTTTTCCCTGATTCATCAAGTGCGGGTTGATATATGGGTATGAGCTTCAAAAAAATAAAAGCAAAATCCAGAGTCTTACAGTTTATTCATAACGAAGAAGATTACCAGTTACATACAAATTCTGCTTTGTTTTTCAGATTTATTCAAATTGTATTCCAAATACATCTCTAGTGCATCCTTCCTCCGAGCGCTTCTCAACTAAAATCTGCATAAATTTTCCAACAACTCACTCGTTTTATTTATTGCCAAAGAAAAAGTCACTGTACACAGAGAAGTAAATTACATCGCTTACAATTTATCGAATGCTCATATCTTAGCATGAAAATTATCGACACATCTGTAAAATAAATTCAACACGCTACCAACCGACCGACATACGATTTTCGATACAACTACTGCACTTGTTGTGTTCAACAATCGACAATATGTAAAACAATACCAACGAGACCAACCAAACGTCCATAACCTCAAAACTCTTACATTGCGCATTTCCATTAGCTCCGCCCTCCTCCAGTTAATGGCCAATTAAATTCTTATGTACTATAAAATAACAACCCCCGGCGATGATGGTGGTGGATAGTGGGATGCTGAGCAGTCGCTATCTATCGGATATATTTGAATCGGACTATCTCGTCGCTCCCTTCTGGATATACCTATGCACAAGTGTTTGTGAACGGAGCCCATTTATGAACTACAGAGTTCCTCTACATAAAGGCGTCTAGTCAAAAATGATAAACGGGTGGGAAAACTTGAATTGCTTGAATTGCGTATTTGTATCTGAAGCGGGGGAAATTATGCCATCGACCGGGTTCTAGAGACCGGGTGTTCTAGAACATATAAACGAGCCACTCAACAATTAGGAGTATATTTAATTGAAGTCCATCGGGTCAGGCGATTTTATGAGACTTTCCTCAATAAAAACAGATAAGTTATTTGCTATAAAATGGAAGGTTTATCAACGCTTAAGAGGCTGTAAAATACTTCAAGCGAATTTTAGTGCATGTCAAGGTCAGGTCTTGTTTTCTTCTATGGTGTTGTGGTGTTCACACTGTTGAAAAACTTTACGCAGAAACGAACAAAATGTTGAATGTTATGCGATGAATTTGAACCTGGATGGACTAGGATGATTTAATTTCTCTGGTTACCCAAAGTTTTACTACTACTAAGGCTGAAAGAACGCAAGGATTCGTCATTACTAAGAGTTTATTTTAAGAGAACAGTTTAGATTACGACGCTTATTTCCAATATAGTTTTAGATTGTTTTTACAAGATTGTTTTTAAACAAGAGAAATTGAATTTCGAAACTTTCCACATCGTCCCTTTTCTGGGTTAACCTCGTACGTACAATCTTTTAAAGCTAATTCTTTTCCACGTAACTATATTTACATTGCTTAGTTTCAATGAAAACCTCGTATCCGTAGATCTTAGCAGCTAATGCATTGTTTCATTAATTTATAATTTGTAAGCTTCTTATTAGTATGCTGTTTATCATGTTTGGGACACGCTGTTTATCATGTCATCGATATGATTAGTTGATAGATCTATGTACTTTTGAAGAAAGGTCTACATTTGTATTCAAACACTTCTGAGGAGTTGTGTCCTACTTACTCTTAACTTGATTAATCTTCTCATTGATCTTTCGCCAAACATTCAAAAGCTCATTCTGCTTTCTGAAAGTCTGTAATATTTGAAAGTTAATTTACTACTTAATAAAATGGTTAAAAACCTTCTTGTTCCTACAGTTTCCTAATATACATACCCCTGAAGGGTATCCTGTTTAAGACACAGCACGGGCCGATGGTACCGAGGGAGCGATGGAAAGAAGGTACCGGTGCGCGTTGGTTTTAAATGTCGTCTGAGTATAACTCAGATGGGAAAATTGAGTTTGGGAGAATATTCCATATTCGTGTGGTGCGGCTGAAGAATGAGTCTCTGAACTTTACTGTACGTCCGAAAGCAGGCTTGAGGGCGTACTGATGAGCATTTCTAGCGTGGCGAGTATTGCAGGTGAATGTTTGAAGGGGGGAAATGCAGTTGGCTAACTCATTCGAGCACTGTCTATTGAAATAGCGATAAAACAAAGACACACGTTTCGACGATGTTCAAGCGAGTCTATCGACTTCGCAATATCATTGTCTCCTCAGTATTCTCCTTGATTTACCTCAGTAAATAATTTTTATTGATCCGTTTGACAGAAAATGTTAACAGAACAAAAAAAGGGAAAACCAATTTTTGAACACAAAAGAGTATACATACCCGGCAGATGTAATTAAAAAAAAGCAATTTAAAATTAAGTTTAATCCAAATTTTGTTAATTTTTACTTATTATTAATGTTTTATATTAACTTCTCTACTTTCAAGAATAGCTTGAAGCCAATTTTTGATAGAAAGAACAAGGTTGCCTGTAGTTTTTGTTGAGATTTTATGCCATCTTCAGAAAGTGGACTTTTTTAGGTCTGCTTTTGTCCAAATTTCCCAGTCTAGCTCTTCCAAAGAGGCTCAATAGGGCTGAAATGGGGTTGCTTAGATGGGTAATGGAGTTTAGTCACATAATAGAGAGGCCAAAGTCGTAGAACTTTTGCAGTATGCTATGGGTCGTGATCTTGTTCTAAATACCACCATTAGGATAATACCAATTTTGCTGCAGTAGCGTCTAAATTATCTCCAAGGACCTGCAGATGCATAATTAGATCCATATTTCCCTCAATAAAATGAAAATTCCCTACATCAGCTCCCGACATCCACCCTCACACTAATACCGTACCGTCACCGTGTTTTACGGTGGACACAATATTTTTTCGAAGAATTTCTTTATTTTACTTTCTCCAGGCTCTGATTTTGTCACCATTTTCGAACAAATTGAACTTGTTTTTGTCACTGAACATCACCTTTAGCCAAAAAAGTTCATCTTCTTTCTTTGGGGGCATGTATGGTATATTTATTTATTTATTTGGGCCACTATAAATGTTTCATAGCAAGTATTTTGTTTTGTCGTAATCTTAATTTTCTCGAGGTGAAGCGAAATTTTATGTATCTAAATGATCGGTTCACGTTCTCTCTAACATTTGTACCATGGATGTTACAATGCAGTCGAGGAAAGTTTCACATTAGGAGAGCTGAAGGCAAGTCAGATGTCTTTTGAAATCCTTATCCAGATGACTTAGTTATCCTCACATCCTATCATCCATCAGACGGAACTCCAGATAAGTTTGTGGCCGTTTGTATTGATGTTGGGATCAGGGTTAATGTGGACAAATCTGAGGTTATGGTTATTTCCAGAACGCCTTTTCAATGAACTCTGTATGTCAGTGGAGTCCCACTGAAACAGGTGGAGAAGTTCAAGTTTAAATATGTAATATGTTATTGTAAATATGTTAAGTTTAAGTTAGATTACGTCGAAAGACATAGTTTTAAGTTGTTATGTTTAGCTTAGAGTGCCCGCATAGGGCCAGTAAGTTAGTTAAGTTTGTTAAGTTAGTTAAGCTAGTTTTAAGCACTTTTGTCTAGCATGTAAGTTTTTAATGAATTTATAAATAAAACTGCGTTTAAAATGAAAATGAATGAAGTTCAAGTATCTCGGGGTTTTTTCACGAGCGATGGGAGGAGTAATACTGAGTCTTCCTCTACGAGCTACTCGCTGGGATAGGGTGAGAAATACGACGGTGCGCGAAGAGGCGCTGCTTCTTCAAACGAAAAGGGCTATACTTCGATGCTAAGGTCACGTGGCACGAATGTCCCCATCATCGCGATTTCCGACGCGCATCTTGAATGTGATTCCGTCCGGATAAGATCGTTTGACCAAGTCAAAAAATTTGCCTGGTTACGCTTGGGCATGCCTCCTAATGAGTTAGAGTCGGCGGCGGAGGATCCAGTTTTGGAGATCTGCCTGCATTGCCCCACACCCCCGTTAGTGGAACATGCGGCCGAAGAAGATGACTGAATGAGCTTAAAATGGACCCAACCCTAAGATCATAGGACATACAAAGACTTTGTTTGGGTTTCTGACTCAAACAATATTGTTCTCAGGAGGACTCTTGAAGACAATATTGTACAAAAATGAGACTAGCAAATCGTCCATTAATAGGCCCTCCCTCTTTTTGGTATTTTATTTTTTCATGGAATTTCATAAGTTTTTTTTAACTTTGTCTATTCGGACCTTTGATTATCGATGACCACAATAAGTCTACAAAATAAAATTACTTGTCAAGAAGAGATCTTCGAACCTCCGTGGCTACTTCATTTATGAGGTACCATGGTTAGAAACCTCGTTGAAAAGGCAAGAAGAACAATGATTTGACGAGCACCTACTTTGGGAAAAAATCCAACTGACGAATTAAATAGGCAGTAAAACACGATCTCTTCGTACATTGATATTGTATTGAATAAATTTTTAACATGTGTAAATGTCAATTAACTAATCTTAAATTTATCGTTTCAAATGTCACTTTTGTGACATTAAAACAATTGTTTCGAATTAGTAGGAGGTTATGATAATTCATGTTCAACAACAAATGTAATAAAAATTTTTGCGAAGTTAAGTACTTTATATAATTGAATTTCACGAACACTCGTCGAAGAATGATTGATCTTTCCGATATCGATTAGTGTTGACACTGTTTCCAAAAAAACAATACACTCTCGCTATTGTATCTCTTAAGCGCGAAACTGAAACCTCTTTTCAAACAGTATTTTTCAATTCAAAAACTAAGCACTAGCTCGTTCTTTGGTATCATAGTGCAATTAATCATACCAGCAATTCACTGATACAAACGACGAAGTACTGGATTTCGTATTCGTTCAATGTCCTAAGAAATAGTAAGCTTGATCTCACAAAGAAAACTGAGCCCATGGACGTTTTCTCCAGAGTAACTTAGAAAGACTGACTGGTATTGTTTAGTCACAACAATTTAAAAAAAAAGAAAAACAATACAGTCTGGTGTCGGTTAAGAAAGTTTAACATTATTAACCAAGTGTATAATTTTCTTGTCTGCGTTCGATGCACCGAAATTAATCCTAATCTGTAATCATGATATCCAATTAGCTCTGCAAGCTTACCTAGCATCATATTGCAGCATAGAGGCCTTAACCAATCTAAATACAGTCGAACTTCCCTTTAATGAATTCGCACAGGACCAGAAAAAAAATTCAATATGTAGAAATTTCATTATACAGAAATTTTGATATTTGTTATGTGTTTTCAACTTGTATTTAAAATAATCAGGTATTTGGTTTGGGTTAAACCCTTCCATTTTCCTTCCTCAACAAAGCTATCTAATACATTTAGCGACTTAAATACATTATTCGGTACGTTGCTCTTCATCTCGACAAAGATTTGAAGTACATTAAGGGATAAAGAAATTCGATCCATTGTAGGTAACACCGCATCCACCGATTCATTATAAGGAAGTTCGACTGTAATTTAACTTTAGAATCTTCTTCTCTCATTTTGTGAGTTAGGCCAATGCAGGAAAAGACATTACCGCGAATTACAAAAGCTCGACAGCAGCGTAAGAACACAAACGCTCCAGCTGAAATAGGCCTTAAATACAACTTTCATGGTTTGTAAAGACCATCTCTGGTACATAGACCAAATCATGAAAGACGTACATCAGTTTCGCCTTTCTATCTGAAGTAGCCCAATGGAAGACTACTCGATCTGAGGCACAGGCCCTTTATGTGCCACTAGCCAGATAAGTAAGCAAGCAAGTGCAACCCATTTTTCTGCTGGCGATTGTGAAGTTAGTAAATTAATCAGTCCTGGCCATCTTCTAATTTAGAGGTGCAACTGAAATTTCAGTTACCTGAAGCTCTTTCAAAAATTACAAAGATGAAACATTTTAGCTTAAGGATCACACCCTCATTTGAATTTTTATGCCAGCATAATGCGAAGCATGGTGATTTACCTAAAGACTGAAGGGGAGATATTTGTGCTGCGCATCACACCCGCACGTGCATTAGCGGGTATCTAAATGTTGCAAACAAACATAATACTGATCAGCCAATGTTCGACACTTTACTTCATCACATTTCCTTCCACATTAAGTTCAATTAACCTCCACTGGAATATGTTTTGGTGTCAGTCTCGGACGGGTGGATGAGAAGGATCGTCATACATTTGTTGATTACTTGTGCAGCTGCAGGCAATTTATTTCATCTCTTAAAACAGAAAAAGGGATGCTTAAGGGTTTCTTCCACACGCGTAATGTTCAGAAAGTCATGCACTGGAACGTTATGTTCATTCGCTGAAGCAATCCAAAAAATGAGTCAAGTGCTTTTATGACACACCACGCTAGTTGTGGTACAGACCGCAAATTTAAACACCTTCACTCGCTTTCGAAACATTTAAATTGATTATTTTTTATTTTCAGTCACCGTCTAGCTTCCGAAGCGACAACATCGTTTCGGTATTCGCTCCCGGTCACTTTTTGCATCCTCTCTGATATCATAAAGTACTTAACACTAATTACCTACCGCAGGCAATCTACATACGGGAAAACCCCAAAACAGTTAACCTTCATTTCCGTACAACACTAATTACCAAGTGAATAGACCGAAATCCATAAAGAGTGATAGTTCTCGTGCTTCCAATGGCCTCAGGGCCACGTGTTTTGACGGGTAACCGGTTCAGCGAGCTCGATTTCGAGACGCTTACCGAACCCAAGCATAATAAAAGAAAAAAGACAACCTACACTCCTTTTAACTCCACAACCCAAGCCCCTTCTAACCCCAAATTTATAGTTATCGCTCCTACCACCCCAGAAAAACCGCTATCCAACTATAGCGTCTTTTTATTGAAAAAAGCCATAGACGGTATTAGCACGGCATATGATAACATAACGCAACTCCGCGACGGCAACCTTCTGATCCTAACCAGATCACAAAAGATAGCGGAACTTTTCATCAAACAAAAAACCCTCGCTAATATCTGTCCGGTAAACATAACATACCACCATAGCCTAAATGCCTGTAAGGGCACAGTATACGCTCCCTGCTTAATTAACGTTCCAGAACAAGAAATAATAAAGGAAATGAAGTCACAAGGCGTCACAGACGTATATAAATTCAAAAAAAACACAGACGG
This sequence comes from Syritta pipiens, assembly GCA_905187475.1. Classification (NCBI taxonomy): domain Eukaryota; kingdom Metazoa; phylum Arthropoda; class Insecta; order Diptera; family Syrphidae; genus Syritta; species Syritta pipiens. The sequence continues at coordinate 73,299,696 of LR994571.1, forward strand.
CAATCAACGGGCCACTGGTCTAGTGTTATTAACTTTCGACCTTTATCGACCACCAACATCAGTTCACATTGGCTGGTATACAGTCAACGTAAACGAATATTTTCCCAATCCCATGCGTTGCCAAAATTGTCAGCTCCTCGGCCACACGGCCAAAAGGTGCAAAAGCAGCCCGTCGTGCGCCAACTGCAACCTTCCCCCACACAACCCCAGCAGCTGCACACGCACTTTGTGCGCAAACTGCCAAGAAGACCACCCATCGTCATCAAAAACATGCAAGCGGTATCTTCAAGCCAAGGAGATACTCAAGATAAAAACAATGAAAAAATGCACCATGGCCGAGGCGAAGCAGACTTTCAAGGAACAAAACCCCAGCCCTACAACCTCCGTATCCTACGCCGCAATCTCTAAAAACGCATCCCAACCAATTGCACCTACCACACTCCCAAATAACTGCGTAACGCGCAACAAACCTATCGAAACAATCAAAGCACAAGCTCCCAACGTGACCGCAACCTCTACCCCAACGCCATCAGTTTCGCAACCAAAAAACCCACAACCACACAACAATAAAAATCAACCCATCACTAGTCCCAGCACCACCTCTACCACCGTAAGCAGAAACTCAGCCACTCCACAACCCTCTACGACATCTTTCAAGCTTGCCACAAGCACAGCCTATCCTAACACACAAAATTTAAACACTAACACCATTACGCGAATTTTAACCAACCCAACACAAACAATGCCTGACAACAAAATCAACACAATCACACAAACACTCATTAAAACTAACAAATATTTCTTAGATCCCCCTGTCAAAATTGACGATGATGACAACTAATACTAACCATCCGACTCCACAACCTGTCTCTGTTGTCCAGACTTCGAAACATCCGAACTCCAACCGGAGTCCGAATGTTTCGAGGGCTGGACGACAGAGTCCCATCTCACAAAATATATCTAACACCAATGCCCCGAAACACAATCTGAACCCCTACACAACCAAATCATCTATCAAAATCCTCCAATGGAACCTAAACGGTTTCTTCAACAACTACCATGAACTACAACTACTCATAAATGAGCACAACCCTGCTGTAATATCACTTCAAGAAACACATATCAAACCTAACCTCCAACCTATTCCGCCAAAACAATATTCAGCATCCTTCCACAATCTGGACGCAATCACCGCTTCAAAACAAGGTGTCGGCCTTCTGATCCACAAGTCCATTCCACATACATTTCTTAACATAAATTCCAACATATCAACAATAGCAGTCGAATTAACCCTGAAAATCAAGCTCACCATAATCTCCTTATACATTCCACCCGATCAACACTTTTCGTCGTCAGATCTTGACAATATATTAATCAACATAAATACACCAGTCATTATCACCGGCGACTTCAACGCATGGAGTCCTACCTGGGGTTCTGACAAACATAACAAGCGCGGGAAAATAATAGACCACTTCATCAACAATTCAGGGCTAGCAGTCCTCAACGACGGCCGCCACACCCATTTCTCCACACACAGAACATTCACGCATGTTGACTTGTCCCTGATCTCTCCCTCTCTCCTACCGAAAACCACCTGGACTATCTCAGACAACCTATCAGGCAGTGACCACTTCCCTATCTTCATCACTCTCACATGTGGCCCCTACAACTCCCACATAAAGCACACAACAAAATTCCTGCTCGACAGAGCCAACTGGGACCTTTACGGTACCACAGTATCAAACGAACTTTCTAAAAGGTTAGAATCGCCGAATATCAATAGAGAATCCGCACTTATCCACAAATCCATACGAACAGCAGCCAACGTAGCCATCCCCCAAACGACTGGGAAGTTTCACAGGAAGACAGTTCCCTGGTGGAATAAAGAGATCAGCGACCTCCGGAACTACAAACAAAAGGCTTGGCATAGATTCCAGAAATTCCCCACTGACACCAATCTCATTCTGTATAGAAAGCTTAACGCTAAATTCCGCCAAACAGTTAAAACTGAAAAAAAGATCTGCTTCGAAAAATTCACAGCCCATATAAACCCTAACTGCAAATCGCGTAAGCTTTGGGCAGACATAAAAAAATTAACAGGTACATATATACCAACCACCATCCAAACAATAAAAACTAGCGCCACAACCCTTACCTGTCCAACAGAAATAGCCGATCACTTTGCCCAGACTTGGGAAAAGCTTTCTGACGACTCAAATTTTACTCCAAAATTCATTCAGGAAAAGTATATAATACTCAACGCCACCCATTCCTCCTTCAATCCCTCTCCTACAGCTACGACAATAGAAACTAAAATAAAAATGATCGAACTCATATCGTGCTTAAGCACTGCAAAGGGCAAAACACCAGGTTTCGATCGTATCTCATACGCTATGCTAAAAAATTCCCCCCCAGTTCTGAAAAAACGACTATTGTCGCTTTTCAATAACATTTTTAATTCAGGAACCATCCCACATTCTTTCAAAGTTGCAACCATTATTCCAATACCTAAACCCAACAATAATCCTTCCTCTACTACGGGATACCGCCCAATCTCTCTCCTTCCCTGCACAAGCAAAATCCTTGAAAAAATTATCGCCAAACGTCTTTTCTGGTTTCTCTCGAAAGACAAACTATTAGACAACCGACAAGCCGCTTTCAGAAGAGGAACATCTACCCTTGATGCGCTCCTCCAAATTGACCACTTCATCTCCTCGGCGCTGTCAGAGAGAAACCACGCGTCTGTTCTAAGCTTAGACTTCGATAAGGCGTTCGATAGAATAGGTATGCACGTCATACTAAACCAACTCATAAAATGGAAAATTGGTCCCAAAATCTTCACTTTCATCAAATCCTTTTTGTGTAACAGACACTTTCGAGTCAAGGTCTCCAACACCCATTCTAATCCACACCAACTAAAAAACGGTATTCCACAAGGATCATCCCTCTCGGTAGTCCTATTCCTTATAGCCTTCAACGAAATAAGTAAAACAATAGACATCCTTCCATCCATAGACCACTCGCTCTACGCGGACGATCTTTTCATTTTTTCCAAAGCCAAAGACCTTCTTGAAGTCAGTAATACGTTCACCCGCACCATCCTTGCCCTCCAAGAATGGTGCGATTACTCAGGTGCATCCATTTCGCTTTCCAAATCCATCATCTTCCATATTTGCAAAAAACACTCATGTAACAAAACAATAGAACTCTGCATAAACAATACCCAAATACAGAACACAAACTGCCTAAAAATTCTTGGGCTAGTCTTCAATTCAAGGTTTGATTTCCGAAACCACTGCCTTTATATAAAAAAAAGCCTCACAGCCAGAGTTAATATTATAAAATATCTATCGGCGAAAAATAGCAGATCTAATATTAACTCCCTCATTCATTTAACAAAATCCATCGTACTTTCAAAAATAGACTATGGACTTCCTATCTATGGAAAATGCTCCAAATCGTGCATACAACTCTTAGCCACACCCTATCACGCCGCCATCCGAACAAGCATAAGAGCTCTCCGCTCTACACCCATCAAAAACATTCTGACCGAAGCAGGACTCCCTAGTCTTGCAGAAAGATTTGGGAACCTCACCTCTTCGATCATTCACAAAATAAGCTCCAAATACCCATCTGCTATCCACAAAACTATAACAAAGACCGTAAATCGTATTCGACCTCCGAAAATCCAATCAACCATATTCAACGTCATAGCCTCAGCAAGAGACCTAAATATTCCCATATCCATCCAAAACCCCAAAAGCAATAGCCAACCTCCATGGGAGCTTTGCAGCCGCCAACTAATCACAGACCTCTGTAGCTACACCAAATCCCAAACCAACGATCTCATCTTCAAAGCCCTCTATTCAAGCATCTCCGACAAATACAAATCACTTGGCTGGAACTTTTTGTTTACAGATGCCTCTAAAACCGACACCTTCACCTCATTTGCCGTGGTCAACGAAAGTACTTTAGTACTCTCGAAAGGCCTTCTTCCGCACTATACATCAATATTCACTGCAGAAGCTTTCGCCATTCTCCAAGCCATAAAACTCAGTAAAAAAAAAACCATAATCTTCTCAGATAGCCAATCAGCAATCTCAGCCATTAAGAACATTACATCCCCAATAGCAATTATTAATTCTATCCGTGACCTCCTCATCTGCAGCAGTGACAATCTAAAAATCGCCTGGATTCCCGGTCATATCGGCATCAAAGGCAACGAAGCCGCAGATCTGGAAGCAAAAACAGCAACAAAACAGCCACTCAAAATGTTCTACCAATACAGTAAAACAGATATTAATAAACTCATTCACAATAACTGGAAACATAATAGGAAAACCTCCTGGTCATCCTACAATCACACCTACAAACAGCTCAACCCCGACGGCATTAAACCAATCTATCCCAATAACATCGCCCAAAAGCAGATCCAAATCTACACCCGACTTCGACTTGGACATAGTTATATCACCCACAAACACCTCTTCCACAAGGAATTACCCCCTATCTGTCACCTCTGTGATCAAAACCTCACACTCACAATATCTCATTTTCTCACCTGCAAAAAAGTTATAACCACAACCAAAAAATTTTCCAACCATAGCCTTACATATCTCCTCACACATGTAAACAGGGAAAACATAGAACTTGTTTACCAAATCATCGATAACCTCAACATCGCAAAACTCATTTAACAACCTACAATGAAAAACCAACTAGTTGAAGGCCCTGGCAGCCAATACTAGTATTGCATTAAATTGTAATTCACTTGCAATTTAATAACATTATAATAATAATAATAATAATATTTTTATTTTATTAGCACGCGTTTATAATTAGATGCGTTTGAGTTGCCCTGCTGTGCGGATAATGGTGTTTACAAAAATCTCGCTGGAGATACAATTTAAGGTAAATTCTTTAATTGATTCCCAACGATTGTAGTTTATAGCCTTTCTGCGAGAGAAAAACAAACCGTGGTAGGTAGGCAATGAACTCTCTGAAGAAATGATGATCCTTGAGTGGTTCATGTGTTTCTTTATCAATGTCTCTTATTGTTAGCCACATCAACCGGAATTGTAATTAATTTGCACGGTGATGTCACTTTAACACGTTCAAATCGGTAATGAGAATTAGGACTTTAGAACTTTGGCAGAAGTAATTATTTTGTAAGACACCTATTACGTCCGTTTTACTTTAATTCTAAGGTACATTTATAGAAGGTAAGGTAGAAGGGCTCAGTGCAAATATTTTGATTTCGTTCCGCGCATGTTTTAAATTCCAAGTTTTTTTTTTTTTCAATTTCTGCACATGCGTATCTGATATCTACTAAGTGCTCCGATACTGCTTAAATTTCTAATAAGATCTTAATCTACAGTTTGAAGACAGTTTTCAGCTCCGAAATAACCCTTCTGCAATTCTTTTGTAGAAATAACGAAGTAGACCCCAATCTCTTATTTGTTGGTCTAATGTTCAGTCTGTTGGTCTAATCAGGGCATTCGCAATTATTTCACACCGATTTCATTGCAGACGACATGTGCAAAGTTGACAGAAACTACAGGCTAAAACGATTACAAGATCAATGAAGTCTCTCTTAGGTAAACTCCTTGAACCCTCTTTAAATAAACTGCAGTTAGTCCATTGCCACTTATTAGGTTGGGTCATAAGTTCGTACAGTTTTTTTTTTTCAATTTTTTGTGATGATCTCGGGATTGCTGGAAATTGCAAACAAGAGCAGAACTGTCCAATCATTCAAACTCTATGCAAGAGATAAACGAGATTTCAAGCAAATACTAGATCAAGAAGCGCTTATAACGCTATAAGCAATAAGAGTGACGAGATAAATCCAGAAATTCCATAACATAGAAGTGTATCGGAAAATACTACGTAGAGCCATTTCTTATATGGGACCAAGACCGTATGTACCCATTGCAAATCTGCCATTGATTTGCTTGATCAACAAAATAACAGGCGAAAAAAAATCCCGTTTGCAGGAGAGTACCTAACCAAGCCTCCGGACTTCCGATGTATATTTTCGGAGCTTGTTCCGTCACTTTTGTTGCCATTAAAAACGGATCTTGATCTAGCATTTGCTTTATGGCTCGTTTACCTCTTGCAAGGAGATTCGATGATTGGCCAGTTCGTACCTGAAACGGTTTATGATTTCTTAGATTGTTGACTGACTTTTTGAGCTTTATTTTTTTACCCTCCCGTAGGAATTCGTCCTTCCTAATACAAATTAGTAACCATTAGTAACCTGAGTTCCGTTTTTACCGTATTTATGGTCTTTGTTGCCATATTTATGGACTTTTCTACATTTTGTCACTTGCTAACAACGGACATACAAAGACAATGTATTTACTTGCATCCTTGATTACTTAGTTATTTAAATAATTCTTATTGATAAAACTTACTCACCGTACGTGAACTTTTGTGGATTGATTTTGGCAATATTGATTGTTGTTTTTGTTATAACTTTTGAATGGATAAGAGTATTGAATTAATTTTGGTAGACTCTAAAACTTTGTACTTTACTCTTTTCAAATATAGATTCAAATACTCCTTTTAAAACAAGTTGTCACATATGGTTTGGGAATAAACGCCCTTTTTCGCCAGATTTCTCTATCGTACACAAACTTTTGTGGAGCACTGTAATTTGACTTAAATAAGCTTAATAACGCATTTAACGTTGTTTTAAATAGGTTTCACTTCATTGAAAACAAAAAAATGCGACGTATATCGGAACTATGCAAAGCGAGGTTTTGGTTCATATTAATCATGCCGAAAGTGTTGATCTACATATTACTTTGGGTGGGGGTGTGCACAATAACGTTGAACATGAACGATTCCTATTGTAAAGGGATAGGCAAAGTTTCTTTGTTCAGTCACCTGAAGAACCCTTTTCCAGTTCAGCTTATGATAGAAATTAATTTCGTTTTACATTAGTCGTACAACAATCGCAAGTCCAAGTCGCTGATGATTAACGGTCTTCTTTTCAATTCGTGCACATCTGGTATATCTAATAGTTTCGGTTTAGTCACCACAGATTGATTGATTAGTATTTTTTGAATTGATACATTAATCATTTTGAACAAGACTTTTATAATCCATTTGCCCATGCAATGTGATATCAAATAAAAGACATAATTTTCAGTAAAAAAAGTTTCTTATATTCTATAAAAATCGCCTATCTTATAATCAATCTATACCTTAAAATATTTGAATACACGGTTATTATCTAATTTCAGTACTAAGACTACACATCTAAGTCTACGCATGGATGCACAGTAATTTGATTAAAGTGTCCACTTAAGCTAAGTCTTTTGCGCAAAATTCCCGCTGAATTGCTCAGTAAACCTCCCAACAACTGAAATGAAAATTCCCCATGTGTCTCATTAGAAATCCGTAATAAGGTCACTGAGTTGGGTCTTTAGTTCAGGCGCGCAATTTAGTTGTAAAGGGTACGTGCTGGATGTCTCCTGTAGATTCGACGCAGCTTCATGCTTGACGTCATCCGCATTGTTGCATAGCGACAGTGGCTTACAACTGCTGTCATCGCGGAGCTGTAGTATGATTGCTTTCGTTGCAGTGTCCACCAGCGTCGTCCAGTCCAGTTTCTTCGCGTCGGGCAGGAGTGGAGGAGTAGCAGATAGGTCATCTTTCCGTCGATTCACATCCATGGGGGTTTTGGGTTTCACAGGACTGGCACGAAACGACTTGGAACTGTCCTCGACATTTGCGATTGTAGCAGGACGACTTGAGGTATATGACATTCGAGCAGCCTCATCGCAGTCCTCAAACATTTGTCGCATACAAGCCTGAAATTGGTTTCTAAAATTAATCATTTCTTCTCTCCTCTTTGGTTTCGTGGAACGTCCTGAGCACTTACCTGTTTAAGTTCGCCAGCCGTGAATGCCGAGCCATTTTCTGTCAGCTGGTGATTTGGAACTCGGTCGACGGCAGAGTTTCGCTTCACCTTCAAGCTGTCGTAGTGGGAGTTGGAACTGGGGCCAATCAACTCCAGTAGGTCTCGCCGGAATGTGTTCGTTCGGGAATAGCTGCCCATGTTGCGTTGCACGCTGTTCATGGGATTGAAGCTGGTGATGTTGGGAAGTAGCTTCGCCGTTTTGACTGTCGACGTGCTGGGCAAGACGGCACCGTGGAGGTCAAACTTTTGTGAGCTTTTATAGACTGGCTTCTCCTCGAAGACGTTCGGAGCCTCCAACGAGTGATTGTGGGTACGCATGCTCATATCGCCCGTGGAGCTGTCATTGTGAGCTAGGCTGAGGCTCTTCAAGTCTGTTATTTCGTATTTGGAGGCGCTGCGGTGCTTATTCAGGAGCTTGTTCGTGTCGGTTGGTTGTTTTCCCAGAAACTCCATGTTGGAGAGTTGCGTTTGCCGCGCGAAGTTCGTCGAATCGCTTTGCTGTGACGTCGGCACGCTCAGGAAAAGTGGGGATGAATTCAAGCTGAGCGGCAGCGAAGTAGACTCCTCTAACTTGGGCCGTTCGAAACCTTTAAGGGTGTACTGGCGATGAAGGGACAACGTGACATTTTGGGGATTATGCTTCTGCTCGGCGTCTTCTAAGATGTCGTACCACTTGTCGTTCGTGGACGCATAGGAGCTAGATGCCATCAAAGTTTGCTTGTAATCCTCAGTCATGCCGCCGTTTGTTAGAACAGAGGTGCTGCCACTTTGGTGTGAAGACCTGATTCTCGTCTTTTGTGGTGACAGGTTCTGATCGTAGTATCGCTTGTAGTTCGGCCCCGGCTGCTGGACCGCTCCGTTCCGCAGCAGGCTCTTCACGTTCATGTTCTCTGCTTCTTGAACACCATTGCTGCTGAAGCGGTAGGTGTCGTAGTCGTTTTCCACGCTCAGGAAGTTCGTTTTGCAGTGCTTGTTGAAGCAACCTCGTCGTGGCGTGCTGTCGGAGAAGGACTTGATAACTATGAACGTCAGTTGAGCTGATGTTTTGAGGAGATCAATCATTTCTCTGTATGATAACGTTGCCACTACGATTTTGCACACTTCCACTAGACGGTAACCGCGTCGCATACCCGCTGCCCATGCCTGTCCAGTGGCGTCGACCTGCGTCACGATGCCGTCTGGCTGAACATGGAAGCCCAGTTGACCCATCATGTTGCGACGTATGCTCAGCTCCATGACACCATTTCCAAGGGTCACTGCCCGCAAACGTTCAATGACCTCTAACTGCTCGTCCACTTCTCCGTAGAAGCGCATGTTGATGGTGATGCACTCGCCGTTGTGGTAGAATATTCTCAAAGCATTGTCAGACGTCGACCAGCCGAGAATCGATCTCGTGGGTGTTACGAAGATTATCTGCTTTGAGTACTCCTCGATGATGACCAAGGTTTCTACCGAAATGCCCAGCAGGCACTCAATTGCGATCGAGGAACCGTGATCTTGGAACATAATCTGCCAGCATATCGCTCCACGTTGGGATATGTCGCCACAAAATCGGATCTTCGGCTTCTCCTTCTTCTTGCTTGGGAATATCGAAAACTTATTCCCGGGATCTAGGTACATGTTCGTGCAGTAGTTTATGGACAAGTCTTTCAAGTATTCTCGCCTTGTCCGTGTCGCTAACGTGGCAAACTTCTCCGAACGATGAGCTGCATTCTCTGCGTTTATGATCTTCGCCAGGATGAACTCCGCAAACATCTTATTTCTCGAGAAGAGGGCTCCAGCTATAAGAAAAACAAAGAAGTCGTCGAAATCATGGAGGGTCTATCCCAAAATTCAGAAAACTCACCTGGGAGCGGAGGACCAAACACTGGTACTTCTTTGGAGCGTGAAATCGCCACGCGATACGTCGTGTTGTCCGTGCAGGGATTGATTGCCCTCACAATTAAGAACACATGCTGAAACTGGCTGCGAATGTTTTTCGGACTGAAAGGCAAAGCTCCGGGTTCCTGGAAAACAATCGTCACAATGTCATTCCCAATATGTCGTTTCCTCAGCAGCTGCTGTCGGTTATTTGGTGTGAAAGGAAGCATTGTGCAAACGTGAAACATTATTTCGCAGTCTTTGTAGACTGTGTACATGGAGTGTGTGCCCGTAGAATCTGTTTTGTTGTCCAGACCAGCTTTGTAGTGCTGGAAACCCTTCAGACGCACGCGCTTGCCGATGGTCTCCAAGAACTCGGTGAACGCAGGCCCAGCGTCCTCGTTGTTGTACATATCTTCTTCCGTTGACTGACCACTCCGGCAGTAGAGAATTCCCACCTTGTACTTGCTCGTGAGACCCTGTTCATCAAGTTTCATTAACTGCTGCTCACAGTTCGGGGTGCTGACACCCAGGCGAAGGCAACTGCTTTGAATTTCGGGCGCTACATACTCCAGCAACTCTTTGGATGACACTGATTTTCCTGATCCGCGGGCGTTCAAGATGGACTCCTCGAGGACTACGCCTCGCAGAGTAAGCAGCTCTGATGTTCGGATGATCATGCGGAATTGGTAGCGTGACTGCTGGTGCCGCGCGTCAGCGCCGCTGGTGTCATGCAACTTCTCCCTCTTGATGGACACAGCAATGGGACCCATTTGCTCATCCATGCCGAACCAGTTCTCGTGTTTTTGGCTGTGAAAATGACGCCTGTAGTAATGCGCTCCGTGGTCAATGGCTTCGATGGGGCAGGTATCACATTGAAATGGGCAGGCGCCGACTCGCCAAAGCGTCTCGTTCGGCAGCGACTCTAGGATTGAGATGCTGTACGCAATTGGTGGTCTGTGAAAGAGGCTGGTGTGTTGGCTGCTGCCTCCTGCCAGGCTTGCTAGGTGGTCGCCCTCCCCGCCGAGTTCGTTGCAATAATGCGGGCAATGGTCCACCAGTTCACTGCAATGAACGCGTTCGTTCCCCGCGCTTCTGCAGCTTGTATCAGAGGCGGTCACGTCCGGGGTTGAGGATCCACTGCTGCTGTTCGACGCCTTGGCACTCAGAAGCGCTCTCATCTTCCGGTAACTCAAGTTGGCAGCCAGACTTTGGCAATCGAAGTGCGCGAATACACGCTGTCGCTGTTGTTCCTCCATGTCGGCGAACGACATGAATGTCCGATGCGTCGCCATCGAATAACTCTGGGCTGCTGAAGTCTCGTCATTCGCTGGCACGTTCTTCGCCACCAAAGATGAGCTAAGCAGTCCAGGAACATTTTCATCGGTTTTGCTTTTTGATTGAACCAAAAATCGGTGGAGTTTGTTCTTCACCTTTGGATCGCGAGCTCTTTTCGCATTCGGATTCGCAACCTCCGGCGGAGGGGCACTGCAGTCGGGTTCTTTGTTTATGAATGGCGTGGCGTGCATGACTCTTCCCTGCATGAACTCCGCCGGACCCGGAGAACGCTGATCAGTTCCTTTTGCTCCCAACACAGCCGGTTGGTAGTCTTGAAGCATGGCGAAGAAGCTGTCATTTGGTTTCACGGGTGTAGAGGATGAGGAAGACGAGGCGGACTGCATTCCTCCAAATGGACCGTGGCTGCTCGATGGCCGACGTGGATCTGCCCGCCTGGGTATGCTGTGATCTCGGAGCGCGTGCAGTAGTTCTATGTTGGTGTTGCTGTTGTAGATCTGGTTGGTGTTTGAAGAGAACTCTTGACTGTCCGATGGATCACCGCACAGGCTCTTCGATTGACCTTTCACAACGCGACGATCTTTGACGCTGCTGTGTGGAAGTGAGAACCCAATGTAGTTGCGAGCTCCTGAATCACAGTCGTTTCCGTATTCCATGACGTTCGGAATGATGTTTTTTGGTATTGGAAATAGATTTTTTCTAACTGGAGGTGTGGTCATTTCAATTTTGAGATCATTTTTTTTTATCTCGAAATTACCTGAAAGAGAGGTGGGAAATGAATTTTTAATGGGCTGTTCATAAGTTAGGTTTAAAGAATAGCAAGTAATTGCAAACGATTTAGGATTTTTAGGTATGCGCTGGTTCATTAACTTCCTGACTGTAGTAGTGTCTGTCAGACGAAGGTCCTGGTGGTCAAAGAATCAGTCAGAATGATATCAATGTTGGCGATACCATCGGCTGATATCACCAAAATAGAAAGCAATTTTCGAGACGGAAATTAAGTCAAGGCTGGTTCTGAGCTGCCGTGAAAAGCTTTAGGTTGTTGGAATAAATCTCTACTGGGTTCTTGGCCATAGGGACATACCCGTAAATGAGGCAGCCGATAGGCTTGCGACAGAAGGATCAAGACTAAGTCTAGAACAGGCTATAGTAAGAATCTACGCACCAATCTGCTTCCTCAAGAAGCGAATTAAGGACAGGATATTGAAGATAGTGAATGATAGATGGCAGACACTAGCCACGTGCGAAACTACAAGGGCTATTTGTCCCAGATATGATTAGAGCACGAAGTTGGTGTTATCACGAGGATGCTACTGCTACGAGACAATACATGCAGGGGCTGTAGAGATGAGGAAGACAGGAAAAACGCCGACTACCACTTCTGTCACTGCCCCAGCCTTTGCCACGTACGGTTTGAAACACTTGGCAGACATATTTTTCAAGATCTTTGTGGAATTTAACTCTGTACCTTTAAATAAGTTTGTCATGTTCCTGAGACAGGATGAACGGATCGTGCCATGCATGGATAGGTCACACGATATGAGGGAAGGAGCTACAATCTACTGGGGTATCACAAGGACCTCATTGGGGCATGTCAACCCGCATAACTAACCTAAATTAACCTATTGATATTGATGAAGTGTCACAGAGCCACTTGTACTGCAACCGAAAAGATCGATTGTAACCCTAACCTAAAGGCTAATATGCAAAAGCCAACAAACAGAAAAACGGACACCGAAGTGATTCTATGAGTTAGTTATTCTCCATTATCATCATCATCTTCTTGACCGCTAATGGGGTCGCGGGGCAATGCACGCAGAAGAGATCTCCAGGAAACTCGATCCTTCGTCGCCGACTCTAACTCATACAGGTATGCCCAAGTGTAACCAGGCAAGATTTCAGACTTGGTCCAGCCATCCCATCCTGGGTCTGCCGACCGGTCGCCTTCCTGATGGAATCGCATCCAAGGGGCGCTCGGCAGTCGTGATGTGGATATTCGTGCCACATGACCAAACCATTGAATACTTCGATGGTTTGGTCTTTCCGTTCGAAGAAGCAGCTGCTCAACATTGAGCTCTCCACGCATCGTCGTTCACAGCTAAAAGTGAAAATGAGATCATCAAAGAAAAGCGTCGTTTTAAGCATTGAGTTCAATTTTAAAACTTAGCCCTTTTATATTTGGTTATAAAACTTCAAGTTTAATTTTAGAACTCTGATCCATTCTTTTACCTATGAAACACTAGCAATAGTGCGTAATAGAGAGCGAAATAGAGAGTAATAGAGAAACATGACATAGTACACACCACGTTGTCCAAACCCGTCAACATCTTCAAGTCAGCAATCCCTCCCCCTCGGACCAGAATCATTGACTTACTTCATCTGCTCCTGTCCAGCGCTTGCCAGGGCAAGGCAATGGACTCTAGGCAAACCCTTTCTTGAATCTTTCGGCGGTATATCTACAAGCATCAAAGCATTGATTTTGTTCTTCAACGCCGCACGATGGTTCTTTCAGAGCTGTGTTTCAAAACGCACTTGGTGCAAATTGGGTTCTCTAAAGACCACCACCCCACGCAGACGCGGTCAATAATATGGAAGAAGAAATACGCGCTTAAAACCAACAGAACCTACTACAGCCTTGCAGGGCTATTCAAATCCAGAAACGTAACCATGACATAAAAAATGCTGCTGTACAAGATAGGAGTTTTACCAGTACTAACATATGGATCTGGGACTTAGGTGCTTAGCCAACGGCACTCTGAACTCTTAGTCGAGCTCTAGAACTCTAGCTCGAGAGGAAAGTCTTACGGAGAATAGTTGACCCATATGTGATGGGCAATTCTAGAGATGGTACAACCATGAACTGTATGAAATCTACATCGAAGCAGATATCAGAACGAAGATAAAGCTCGGTAGAAGACTCTGTTGGGCTGGGCTTGTATGAGGAAAGCCAGCACTCATCCTCAAAGAAGGGGGTACAATAAATCTTCGCAGTACAAGTAGCTTAGTGACACTCCCCATTTCATTAATCAACGAACGAAGAGGGCCTTGATCCGAAAGTTGATTGCGGTACAATTCATGGTACAAGACAATAACGCAGACCGCTCTTGCAATGGAAGGATGGCTTAGACCAGGATGCCCGACGATTTGGGGTGCTTAACTGGATGGCGTTGGCCAGCGATAGGGATATTTGGAAGTGCTTCTTGTGTTAGGCCGACGAAGATAAAACAACTGCTTTTTAAAGAAATAGCATTGAACTAAGATTGTACCTCAGGAAATGAAAGGAATACCAGGAACCAGAGAAAAAGATGACGTTTTTTTAATCGTTTTTGCCTACGGATGTGGAATCTTTGAGAGATGACGGTGCCGAGATATATTTTACACATATAATTCTGCATAATAAAGACTTTTTTAATCGTGTCAATTGGTATCTATTCAATCGTCAAATGTTTAGCTTCTGTTGTAAGTCCTAGAAACAAACAAACAATTCGAGTATTGCTCTTATTTTCCTTCATTAAAAAAAAAAGGCCTTTAGTTTCTAATTATTATTTAGAACAGAATACTAAAACTCCATTCAATTGATTGAAGTCACACAAGATCAGTCACAAAAGATCATGGGTAATCAATTCTCTTTGTATCATTTATTTCATTGAGAATTTTCCAACTCCACTCAAGTGCCATATAAAGCCATTGCGGATAGAAACTTATTGCCAGTGTAGGAGGAATCGAGTGTAGGCACATAAACATGCAATATATTTTCTTACATTTCGTAGGAAGCATATCAAGTTCAACATTCAGAGCAACAAAATGGATATTTTGTCCCTCATGACCTACAGCACGCAGGCGTTTCAATGTAAAGAAAAAAAAAAAAATACAAGAACTCTGACGCAGACGTAACTCCCGAGCGCCTCAAGCGGAATTCGCCAATATCCGCTTCAGACTCGTTTATCTGCTCATAGACACACGTAAACTAAACCCCAAAACCCGATCGGAATTTAAATTAGCCTTCAAATTAGTCATTTTCGCGCGGAGACAACTTAAGTGTAAATTAATCTGACTAATCAGAGAAGTTACAAATGAAATACACAATTCACATCACATGTACTTACATTACTCATCCCAATTCCTAGATGCTGGTATTCGATTGAATCCCGCCAATATCCTTGTGCACAGGATAATATCGAACATAAACAACAACCCTCTTTCATGCAACATGAACAGGCGAGAAACTTCCTTTTCTTGACATGGAACACAATAAACAACTCCGAACAATAGCTTCGTGTGAAAGTAGGTTAAAGAATCCCAACAACGCCGACAATCTCAAGAAATTCTCAAAACACACAACTTTTATCACTGAAAGCGAACGCGAAAGTAATTTGCAATTAATTAATTTCCGTGTAAAAAATGTTAAATTGTACTGAAAACACGACAAATAGTCTTTTCTTTTTTTTATGTTAAGGTAGCATGTCAAATCGAAACAGAGACCATCTGCAATAGCATTGTCTCTTTGCTGGAGGCTACAAGTTGCGCGAAACAACTACTTTGGTTGGTTGTGTTGGAGAGCGTTGGGTAAACTCAATGGGCATGCGCATACATACGCAGTGATTAAGAGAAAATGCTCTGCGCAATCCAATAGGTGTGTTTTTCTACGCACTGGGAGTTCATTTTGGGTGGTTGGTTTATGGTTACCATGGTTCAGTGATTATGCTATAAAGTGTTTTTATGGGAAGTGAGTTGTACTATAGTCTTTTTCTTAATTGCGTTGACAAATAAAAGACTTTTACAGCTTATTATAACTCTGTTCCGGTCTGGAGGTCTAATTGTGTTAAATGAAAGTACTTTAGAGAGGTGGCGTGCTGTGACGATGAGAGGGTAACAAACGCCAAATTTTCAACATCGATTGAACCCCATTTCTCTAATCTCTTCAAATTGATTGAGATGATATTCAAATTAAAACTTAAATTCAAATATTTTGCGGTAGTTAACAACAAAATTCAAATTCAAATATCTCGTGGTAGTCCACATAAGCTTTTGATTCACACTCTAAAATACCCCCAGTTTCAAGCACTTCCGCCCTACATGTGTCATTGATGTTGTTATTTCCAAATTTTATTGATCTGTTGTCTATTTTTCGGCAATCTTGACATGATAAAACAATCATGACAAGATAAAACGTAATCGCTTCCCTTGAAGGAACCCACTCACTGACAGCAGGAGTTCGCGATATTGCGTCACTCTCTGTGCGGCTGGAAGGCGATTGGAACGTTTGACACAACAGAGTTTCTTGCGTTTCTCTACATTCACTGTACCCGTCAGTGGGATTTGCTTTCGAACTGACACGTTTTGCTACGACGAAGTGGGGTTGTACATATGTCGACCGGTTTCCTTCGTAGATTTCATCATATTGGTAGAGCATTCGCCAAATCCTACACGAGCTGTCATCATCATCAACATCGTCAAAGAGTTGAAATTGTTTCAGTGAAGGGATCTATAAATTACTCCACTAAACCCGCTTGGGGAACAAATAAAACTCAAAGAAAGGTTAAGCTAAAATTATTCGACGAAATGAGTACTCCGGAAACTGAAGCGATAGTTGCTCCATTGAGGGAAAAAGTCCTTGAACAGGGTAATCTTGTGAGGAGTTTGAAAGCTGATGGAGCACCAGAATTGGATATTAAACGTGCTGTGGCTGAGCTAAAACTGAGGAAGAAAGCACTGGAGGATAAGGAGCTGGAACTGATGGCAAACACTGTAACATTCGACCGGTCGAAAATGGAAGATTTGCTGAAGAGACGTTTCTTCTATGATCAGAGTTTTGCTATCTACGGTGGCATAACAGGTATGTCGATATCAAATGTGAGTTTTTTTTAGTTTCACCTAAGCATTAGATATTGTTCTGATGGGAAGGTGCCACCCAGTCAAAGTGGGTGGGTGGTTAGATTTTGGGTACTAAAGTTTCGAGCGATTGAAATATGTTTTGGGTAAAAAATCAATCAAAAGTTGACGAAAAAAATTCGGCTATTGCTTTATTTGTTGGCTCTTGTTTAGGTATTTCCCTACGTGACGTTGCCACATGCTCAGTGAGATGACTCACTGTATACTAAAAGTTGCTTAGACTTAAAAACTATATACTAGGATGTCTTGAAGATTGAAGAGATTGTAATTTTTTATTTTCTTTTCTTTTAAGAATAATTTCAACTCACTATATATCGTACTGGAGTTTATTGTTCGCTCATGGAGAGATTATAAAACTTCCATTGCTTCTAGACATTTAATTGAATGAAAGTCTTTTATTTCGCTAGCTTTTCATCAGTTGCTGGTTGATTATCAGCAATCTTTTGTTGGGTTTCTCCAACGATTTGGTTATGGGTGGTTAATCCGTTAACCACTTCTTCTCAACTATGAATTGTTGCGTCTGTGTTTGATGATGTTTTAAGAGAAACTTGAATAATTCGTTTTTCCATGTTCAATTGCTAAAAAAGATTGCATTTGGTTCAAATAGCCCAGTAGAGCTAGTAAATAGTACACTCTACTTTTGTGTTCCTAATTTCTGTTATGAGTTAATGATGAAGAAAGAAAGAGCCTTTATCTTACGGTTCCCCTACAAGTGTCGGTTCTAAAAAACAGCTCGAGCAGCATCGTATCAAGATTTTGATTTATTATAAATTAGATAGACCATGAATTCAAAACTGGTGCTATACAAGACACTTGTATTACCACACTCACATATGGATCCGAGACTTTGGTGCTTAGCCAAAGGCACTCTGACCTCTTAGCCGCGTTCGAGAGGAAAGTTTTACGGAGAATTGTTGGCCCCATACAACCATGAGTTGTATGAAATCTACCTCGAAGCAGATGTCATATCAAAAATAAAGGTCGGTAAACTCCGGTGGGCTGAGCACGTAGCTCGTATGAGCGAAGAGGACCCTGCTCGGAAAGTCCCTTGCGGTATAATTCATGGTACAAAACAGCGACGCAGACCGCATTTACGCTGGAAGGATGGCGTAGACCAGGACGCCCGAAGCCTTGAGGTGTCCAACTGGATGGCGTCGGCAAGCGATCGGGATAGGCGGAAGTGCTTGCTGCAGGAGGCCTGGACCAGACACTGGTTATTGCGCCGATGATGATGATAATCAATTAGATAAAGCTTATCTATTTCAATTTAAATGCAGGATTTCTGTATACAGTAAAAACGCAATTAACGCAAATAATAGGAATTAAGGCACGTTTGGCGCCGTGGCTTAATCGTTGGAGCGGGTTCGAATACAGCTCAAGGAAAAAACACCACAAAGAATTTTCACGGCCCCACTTCCAGCGAACGACTGAAAGTCCTCCTGGAGTCACGGAAAGCTTTCGCAATTCGCCGTTCAAATTAGAACGCACACAACACAATGGAGCGCGGAAAGCTAGGCTCCCTGGCCCTTAGTGGGAAATAAAAAAATATAGTTGAAAATACTTTTTCTACTGTTTTTGTTATAAAAAGATATTATTGAAACCAAAACAAAGTATTATTGCTTTACACATTTTTTTTTAGTAAGAAAATGAAAGGCTACAAAATACATACAGTAAAAATATATTTATTTATTAAAATTGAACCGCTTCGCAGAAGAGTTCACCAGCATCAACAAGATCCGTTGCTTCGTAAGAAGTTCGCAGTGATTCCATTTGGGAGTGGAATAGATATCCGCATTGTAGCATCACAATGGATCCAATCCTAATAATCCAGAATCGTATGCTTTGACATCCATACTAAATAAAACCTGCAAAAAGTGTGTTCGAAAAAGTTTTCACCAACAACAGCACAAGCCTTCGTGAGTTTGCGTGTAATCACGGCAGTCACTTAGACCAAAGACACAAAACCTAACCATCCGTACGGACCAAATTTAAATTTCCAAATCCTAAGTACATTGTGGGCCATGTATAAGTCTCTTTTTAATAATGCAATAAGATGTGGTAAGTGGTAATATTCTCATTAACTATGGAACACAATGTCGTTCAATTGGATGCTTCGGTTGGATTCACAAGTTACCAAGACCTTGTTTTGGGTTATAGTTCACAGATTGTTTAGATGATATTGACCTTAAGTGCTTGAATCGTTTCCGGATTGTTGGGATAACATCGGTCCTTCACGTACTGTTTAGGCTACACAGGATTCACCTCGGCAAAAGTTTTCCCAACATTGTTAAAGCATAAAACGATTCATTTCGTTCCACGGAGTTATGATACTGACTTTCTGTGAGAATTTTGAACGGGAAACAGCTGTCAATGTTAAAATATTCTATGATTTAAAAAGAAACCACTAGATGACCCACCGCTTAGGTCTACATGTAAGCAAATCGATTGCAGAATCTGGTAACCATGGTTCTATTATTAAATTAACACTAGGCGTTTTGGTCTACACACACTCCTTTAATTTTCCATTTTACTCTGCAGGTCAGTACGATTATGGTCCAATGGGATGTGCTCTGAAATCAAACATTCTGAACTTGTGGAGGCAGTTCTTTGTGCTTGAGGACCAAATGCTCGAGGTTGACTGCTCTATACTGACACCGGAACCAGTACTCAAGTAAGTAAAGACTTCTTCTTTTAACATTCCCAACTGAATTTCTCAATCTTGATTTACAGAGCATCAGGACACGTTGAACGTTTCGCTGATCTCATGGTAAAAGACACCAAAAATGGCGAGTGCTTCCGTTTGGACCATCTAATCAAGAACTTCTTGGAAAAGCTCTCATCGGCGAAGGATGCCACCCCTGCCGTGAAGGCAACTTGTGAAGATATTATTATTAAGGTAGAGTCACACAAACAGAATCACTGCAGCGAGCTGTTGTTACTCTGGCTCTATTTACCATCCCTTCATTTTTAAATTTTGTTTCAAGTAAATAAATACAGTACATTCCTCTCCCTTCAGCTCGATGGTATGTCCAAGGATGAGATGAGAGATATTCTGCGAAAGTATAACATGAAATCACCAATAACCAACAACGATCTGACAGATCCAATTGAGTTTAACTTAATGTTTGCCACACAAATTGGACCCACTGGTCTCATTAAGGGGTAAGACTCAGCGAAGAATAGAGATCGAACATCATTTTATGTGGTTTTATCTTTTAGCTTCCTTCGGCCAGAAACAGCTCAAGGTATCTTTGTAAACTTCAAACGTTTGTTGGAATTCAATCAGGGCAAGCTGCCGTTTGCAGCTGCTCAGATAGGTAATTCATTCCGTAACGAGATTTCGCCAAGATCTGGTTTGATTCGGGTGCGAGAATTTACAATGGCTGAAATCGAGCATTTCTGTGATCCGAATGAAAAGGATCATCACAAGTTCAAGTACCTGAAGGACACTCAAATGACTTTTTACTCAGCTTGCAATCAAATGGATGGTAAAAGTGCAGCACAGCTGACGATTGGAGAGGCTGTCGCATCGGTAAGTTAATGTTTTAAATTCGAAAAGATATATAGATGAAATTGGTGGAAAAAAAGAATTTGTTGTGAGATGCTGTTTGTTGTGAAGTAAAGTGCATAAAGAATTGGTTCGATTTGGATGGTGGTTCGCCATGCAATAGAATTGTGTGCATAATTGAGAGTTTTGTGGTCCAGATAGAAGAATTCATCCAAAATGATTTGAAGTTTTTTTTGGTAAAAGTGATTGCGATTCAAGAAAATGTGAGCCACCATTCTTTATGCATTAACGCAATCTATAATTCTGTGAAATCTTAGAATGATTACAGTCTCTTGAATAAAAAGAATAGTGAATTGAATGTATGTTAGTTGAAGTCAGCAGTGAAAATAAATCAAAAATAAATAATCTGCGTAGCAGCCCATAGAGGGGTCAGAGCATAGGCTTTTCGAAGTCAGCAGTGAAGTCACATTAAATCTTTAAAGGTCAATGAATTTAACGGGAATAGTTTGAATTCACTTGATTTAGAGCGGTATGAAAACACTTATTTGATTAGTCTTTTACTCTGGTCCTGCTTTGGTTGCCTGTTTGTATTACAACAATTATAAATATAATCGATTAAAAGGTTCAAAGCAAGTTTTATTAATTTTAGTTCAACAATTTAAGTATTTTGCAACTGCGGGTGGCCAAACCGTAGACCGCGAAGGCATGTGGCACATGGGTCGACTGCATAAAAAAAAAAACAGTCAAGTATGATTTTTACTCAACCACTGAGCGTTTCGTCTGCGACAAGTAGACTAGTACTCAGTATTACATTACGTATTCAGGACTCTGCTACAACCAATAACAATCAAAATAGTTTCAGTAATTTTTTTTTCATTTTGAATGAAACTAAGGGAAGGACTATCGTCTCATTTACTGACCATGTAAAAAATGCAGTGCGGTACATGGTGATGATGAAATGATCGCAAGCAAGCAGAAAACGGATGTATGTAATTTTAATCGTTAAAGTCTCGAGAAATTGTGTGAAAATATTTTTTTTTATTGTATTTTTTTATTACTTCGGCGAGATCTATAAAATGGCGTTTCCGGATCTTTCAAGTTCACATGTCATTGTTTTTCGGTTTTTGGCTGATAAATTCAAAACCATTAACGCCAGAATGCTCTAACCAAAGGTGACTTCAAGAAACATTCTAAATATTTGTAAATTCTTATAGGCCCATGGCTGTGAAAATTAGAGGGCGGTAGCCTTTTTTAAATTTCTAAGCTCAATCTCTAGAAAACGGAACTAAAAAAAACGTTCAAAATGAAAACTCTATTTTATTTTAAAAGACATATTCATTGCTATTCCACTTAATGGGTTTCCGTGAAACTTGTTTTCAAAAAATTGAGCAATTTATTTTAGTCATAAAAATCATACAAGATTATAGAGTATTTTAGCGATACTAGATGCCCATAACTCAAATTTTTGTCCAATATTTTTGGCTCATTATTTAAGAAAAAAATGTATTGGCCACGGTCCGTAAGTAATTTTTTCGCAGTTTATTGGCCAATAACTCCTTACCAGTGAGTCAGGTGATTATCTCAGTACAATTTTTTGATTGAGACGCATGCCAGGCGAGTTCATCAGCGCGACAATTACTTAGAATGTCACTATGTCCTGGCAGCCACATGAGAATGAAACCCTGAGTACACATGAATTGTTGGTACATGTTTATAGTTTTTTCATAGTCATAACAATGGGTAGCACGCGTAGCCAATTCTAAAGTTAACAACATAGCCTACAAATTTGGCCACCCCTGCCTTTTACGATTCTATTAAAAGTTTACTGCTTCATAAAAAAATTGTTTGTGAAATAATGTGAAGAGAACACTTACTTAAAATGAATTCAAATAATCTTACGTACTCCTAATTTACTTCTGGTGACTATTTTTTTACCTCAGTTTTTTTTTTTTATTGGATTGATAAAAAAGTGGAAACTGACATCAATTTGAATAAGAATGCATTCCCAAATGAATTTACTCGTTTACAACTTTGGTTCAGATGTACGAATGATCACGGATCGAATTTATTGCAAATGAATCTAATGAATCTAATGAAATTTCAAACGATACGACTTTTCGTGGTTTTAGCGTCTATGCAATCACCTTTTATTAAGCTTCTGCCGACATCACATGTGGTTAGGACAAATTCAATCCCATTCCAAGTACATGCACATGTTCAACATAACAACGACAGTAGCTACACGTCGACCATTTTGCATTTTTAAAACATTTAACATGTTCGCTTGATTACCTGCACATGTTTGCCCAGTTTTTTTTATATGCTTTGCTAGTAATTCCATATTTGAATAAACATCTCTCTTTGTCTTCTCAACAGGGTCTGGTAGCCAACGAGACGCTCGGATATTATCTAGCTCGAATTCATTTATTCCTGACTCATATTGGCATCAATCCAAAGTGCCTTCGGTTCCGTCAGCACATGGCAAACGAAATGGCTCATTATGCTTGCGATTGTTGGGATGCTGAATGCCTCACCAGTTACGTAAGATGCAACTGAAATTTAAATGAAGAAAAAAAAAAATCATACGACGTCTTTTAGGGCTGGATAGAATGTGTTGGTTGTGCCGATCGCTCAGCTTATGATTTGAAGCAACACATGGGAGCAACTGGTGTCCGACTGGTCGCCGAAAAACGTTTAAGTGAACCCAAAGAGGTCCAAGTCACAGAAATCGTTATCAACAAGCAGGCTCTTGGTAAGACTTTCAAAAAGGACGCAAAGGCCATTACTCAAGCCTTATCGGAGCTTTCAATTAATGATATTGAAAAGGTGGAAAAGGATCTGACAGATAATAAGTGAGAGGAATTGTGGATCAACACTAAACATGAGCTTTAATGGTTTCTTCTTTAGGAAATTCAACCTGTCTTTGGACTCCAATGCATTTGAGCTAACAAATGATACGATATCCGTGAAGCGTTCACAGAAAACTGTGCATGTTGATGAAATCATCCCGAACGTGATTGAACCATCGTTTGGTAAGGACGAGAGCGATTATTATATAACCATGTTGACTGAGGAGATCATGTTTTTTTAAGGTATTGGACGTATCCTGTACTCACTGCTCGAACAAAACTTCAAGTGTCGTCAAGAAGACGAGCAACGTTGCTTCTTTTCACTGCCAGCAGTTGTAGCGCCCCTTAAATGCTCCATTCTTCCGTTGAGTAACAATGCCGAGTTTATGCCGTTCATTAATAAATTATGTAAAGTTAACTTAGTGCTTGTGCATCTTCTTCATTCAAAGACGATTGTGTTTTCTTTATATTTCAGCATCTGCTCTTACAAAGTCAGACATTTCGCATAAGATTGATGATTCCAGTGGCTCTATTGGTAAGTTTCAGTATCCATGATTGACAAAAATAATCTCTAAACGTGTACATTTTTCTACAGGTAGGCGATATGCTCGTACTGATGAAATTGCCATTCCTTACGGCATAACCATCGATTTCGATACGTTGAAGGAACCGCATAGCGTTACTTTGCGTGAACGTGATACCATGGCTCAAATTCGTATTTCGGTGAGACTGAATTCAGTTTTGGATTCGCTGTGTGATCTAAAATTCATTCATTTATAGTTGGACGATGTCGTGACTGTTGTTAAGGCACTTTCGCAAGGTCAGCAAGTATGGGACGAGGTGCTGAAGAAGTACCCAGTTTTCGAGCAACAAACTGCAACCAAGTGATGAGATTGAAGAAAGACACCAACACTGCTTAAAAGAACTGCACAAGACGACAGAGAATCTGCTGTCTTTACATTCGCATTTTTACTAAGATCTTACAAATATAAAGTGCAAGAAAATTTTTGTTTTTCATTTCATTCTTTGTACACATTATTGCGGGCAGTGTTTTGAACCGATCCTCTGGAGTTGATTAAGTGCAGTTTTAGCTATGCCATCTGTGTGAATTCATTTGCCTTTTCACATATTTGCCTTTCACATAGGATAGAAGTTATTTAGGTCCCCTAAACTTTGAAGAGTTGGATTTTTTCAAAACGGAAAACTTGTTAGCGGAATTTAATTGTGTGAATAAACCGATGTCTAAGAGAGTACTATCCCATGTAAACTGTAACTGAGTCGATTGCTTACGAGTGCTCTTTTATAGATAAGCGGAGCTAGGTGGGACTTTGAAGAGCAGTAAAAGTAAAATATTTATTGGGTTCATTATCAGTATCTTCTACAACCCACACCAGCAAAAAAAAGTCCCAAATTAGGCGTCGTATAGCCATTGCCAAGGGTGCAATCGAAAATAAGTGTCTAACTTGCATCAAAAGAAGCCCACAAGACTTTAGTGCTCAGCTAAGATTTTTCTATACCAATCTATCCATCACAGAAATTTGATATCTATGGATTTATGTACCCAAAGCCTCAGTTTGTGTCGCACAGTGAGGCAAAACTCGGAAAACCTAGATAAAAATCAAATTCTAAAGTTGGCTAAGATCTTAAACTTCTACTCTCTTTCCATTGTCAACTAAATAGAGAACTAAAAATGATATTGGGTATTCAGCACTTATTTTTTTTGAAAAATTACGTATTTTTTGTTTAGATAGGCAAGTGTAAAAGCTTCCAAATTGGTACAACGTGTACATAGCAAAAGAAATTTCTTTGGCAATGGTATCTGTAAGCTCAGCTGAGTGTTATTCGTTTTGGTTTTTGTTCATAAAACCTTTATTTCGATATTTATCTGTGGTTAAAGACAGAAATTATATTTTAAAAAAATTCTTTTTCCGGTATGGGTTAGGTTTTAGTTGTGTTGTCCGTGAAATGTTGTTAAGTTTCTTATGTCATTTTGTTCAGTGATTTATCTAGTTTAAATGCATTTAATACAGCTGCATTGTTAAAGAATATAAAATAATCAAAATAACAAACTGCAAATGCAAATTTAAACCACCTACTGTCCACAACCAAATATACCACCTACTGTCCACAAGTGCTTGATAGATAAAAATAAACTAACTTTAAATGGTTTGTTGCTTCGCCTTTTGTTGAAAAGTGTGCGTTTTGGTAGGCGTGTTTCTCGAAAAACCAGGATGGCTTTATATAACACCCTGGTCATCCCAGTCCTGCTCTATGGCGCGGAGACTTGGACTTTGTCAAAAGCGGATATATTTTTATTTTCCTGCTTTTTGTTGTTATTACAATCATATTTCAAATTAACAACTTAACTAGCATGTTAATAATATGCATGTGCATATTTAAATGTACTGAATGTATAAATTAAATAAACTAAACTAAACTGTATTTAAATTCTTAAGCGGGTGGAAGTCTTCGAAATGCATCCTTTTGGAAATGATTTTTTTTTCTCTTCCTTCAATTGTTTTATCCTAATTCTATTTATTATATGTTATTTTTATTAATTTAACTACCTAATTAACTAATCACTACCTTATAATAGAAATTGATATGCTAAAATCATTGGGCACAAACTGCAAAGGTTTTGTCTTATTTACGCTGTTGATTCCAATACGGTTTTTATTTAATAACAAAATTTACCTTCCAACAGTTAGGCTCACATAAATCCAATGTTAAGTCGAATGAATGCTATAGTTCCTGATTAATCAGACAAAATAATTCTTTCATTTCGCATATTTTTCATGTTTTCGATTCGCATACTTTTAGAGTACTGTGGAAGTTAATTGCGAAAACACAATTTTGAGTTTTCTTGGCACATCCTAAGCACACAGAGTGAGGATGTGATCACCAAAAGTGGTGACGCATAAAAAGGCAGAGCGAATAGGGCCAAAATTTGGTCAGCAACAAACTTTCTAGAGTTTTTTCGCAGTTGAGGAATAAAAGCATTTCCGCTTACAAAAATTCCAGTGTGTCATTCTCCGTAAAGAACTAGCAACAAGTTGATTTTAGCAATTATTCAGGTATGTTCCTATAACAAAAAAAAAATCTGGAATATTTGATTGATTCACTTCATAAATGGTGAACAAAGCAAAAGACATAATCAGACAACTAAATTTTTAGAAACACATTTAAAAGTAGATCGAAACATCACTGAAAAGACTGCTTGTCCCAATTAATTTGCACAGCACAATCGCATCCGAACATCTGAACCACTGATTCACCAAAAGGACAACCCGATTTTAATTGACCACGTCAATGGATTTTTCCTTAGCTTGTCTTATCACTTATTTTTAAACGCTTAAGTAAAAGAAAACAATTTGCAATCGATTTGGAGAATAAAGCTGATAAAAGATCTTTTAAACTCTATGTCGTCATATAATTTCAACAATTTTAAAAAAGAACCGACCTTAGTTCAATGTCAACGAAAGAATACTCCTACTTCATATTAGCTTGTCCAATAACCCCGTAGGCCTTCGAAATTTTTATGACGAACTAATCAGTAGTCCCAGGATGCTCTCGTGAACACGAGAACCTATTAATATTGTGCCTCCACTCCCCCATTTTCCGACAGGGTGACCTTGAGAGCACTCACGATAATATTGAAAAACTTCTAGGACAAGCAAAGCGGAAGTCTGAGAAGGAAAACCTTCTGAGCTAAATTTTCAAAAATCATTAGTTGATTTTTTTTTCGGTTTTCCACCATCAAAAGGAACACTCTCTTCTGCACCCGATGTTCTTCATCTCACCCTCGTCTATTTAAAATTTATTAAATAATTCTCACAAAAGTACTCGAGACATGGTCTTATTTTAAAACTGCCTGGAGGACATATATTAAAATCTGTACTCTCCTTCGTTCGTAACATACGAATGTGTTTAAATATAGAATGACAAAATTCTCCTCTCTCTCACGCTCTTGTCGCACAACACTAACTATAAGTAATTATAATACAATATAATAGATTGTTATTATTACCTAATAATAATGTACATAAAATAAATCCTCTCTGTTGATTGGCATGGCAGATAACCAGAGCCCAGGATTTTATTTAGACTCTCCTCTGAGTGGCTTGTTGCAGCTGACTTTTACGGATGACCTTTATGCACACATTGTCCATACTTTTAAGGTTGCTAACAACGGCAACAGAGGAGGCAGTTCCCCGCCGACAACACCTGTTTAATATGTGTACCTACAATACGAGACCCCTAAAACAGAAATTCTGCAATAAGGAGCAAAACAATTTAAAGACTGTTCGCCACACATTCCATTTGAAATGCCTATTTTTAGTTATATTTCTAGATCCATATGTGTATATACGTTGTGTCTCTAAAATACAAGGTACGTATAAATAATTTGCATAATCGTTCTGCTCCTGGCTTGTGTGTTTGTTTGCTGTATTAATTATACACATATTAATAAAATTCTTTCTTACTACAATATAAAATAGAGTTCGCCGCCTTTCGAAATCCGTATACCAAAAATAGTCAAGAGCATCTAGTTTTGATCTAGCTGCATTTAACAAACAGTGAGTGAGTTTTGAATTTTTTGCTGATGTTCTATCTCAATCGTCTTTGTAGCAAAGGTAGAGAACAAGAAGAAAAGTATTAGGTTAAGAAATACTTTCCCATTGTCAAAATTGTTTTAATCATAATTTTTTGGGATTTCCTTCATTCATTTTCTCTGATGTGCTAAATGTGTTTTCCCGGGCATAAGAGAGTCTATTTGGGACTGATGCCAAAAACGCGGAGCACTGTTATTTTCGGTTGGTACTCTCGAAGAGCGTTTTTTCTCGCTGTCTTCAGTTGCCATCAATCGGTTCAATAGCGCGAACTTTCCCCTGGGTTTTCATCATCGGTGCTTATATAACTAGTTGATTAATTTATTTTTTTATTTTTTCGTTTCGTAAAGAAGACATATATTTCAAAAAGCAGATCGTAAGTTCTTAATCAAAGAAAAAAACAAAAAAAAAGCAAACAAAAAATTGCAAAAAAAAGATACTATACCCATGTGAAATAAATGCTCTAAACACAACTCCGTATGACTTTGTGCAAAAAAAAAAAGAGAAAAAGATTGAGTGATCCTAAATCTGTGCTAAACACTAAAACCTTATCACGCTGGGGTCTTATCTTAACTCTAAGACTCTTTTTGTTGGACAGAAAAAGTGATGTCCCTGGTGTTCCCAATATTTTTTATCCTTCCCACACACAAAATAAATCAACATAAAGTCTCCTGAAGACTGACAAAAAAGAAAATAAATAAACTGCAATGGAACCCAATAGCTTATACAATTTTATAAGTTCTAAGTGAATTATTATAGATTTGCACGTAGAAAGAAAATTTCTGCGATCAGGCTAGAGACACTTTCTGTTAAATTTTTCATCATTTTTTTTTTAATTTGTTTTTTGAAAAGGTACCATCTCTGACCGTGTGTAAATTTTTACCTTAGCGTATATGTATCACAGATTTTATGTCATACATATACCACACACAGCAGTGAGAAAGAGAGAGGAAATATATTCGAGAACAGGCCACCAGCAAAGTGGTAGCGAATATTAAGTATTTTAAAATTAATATAGAATAAAACACACACATCTGTTAGAGAAGAATGTATTGTATGTTTGTATACAACAACAAAATGAGATTTTTATTTTTTGACATCTCTATGCAGCAACCTGAAAATAATTAAGTTATTAATATAAATTTATATGCCCTGCAATTACATCCCTGGCCTAAGATTTATTATTTAACTCTGAATCTTGTTGTGTGTTGTGCATTATAAAATTTATTTGTACTATACGATATATATATCACGTAAATAAACAACGAATTAAAATTTGTAAAAAGTTATACAGACAAGAAAAAAAAAGAAATTTTTAAAAGAAATCAAGGAAACATCTCATATCTCTCGAGCTTTACGTGGTCTTTCTAAAATAAAACTACAGACTCGATGGATATATATAATTCTTTTTTCTTTTTTCTATTTTTTTTTTCGGATACATCTTTTGCTCATTGTCGTCATATGTACATATATTTCATAAATAACAGCGCTCGGTTTTGCTCTCGCGAATGGATAATTAAATTGAAAAAAAAAAAAATAATATATATTTAGGAAGACTAGACAAGACGTATGTGTGTATTTTCTCTAGAGGCAGAAAATCTTCAAAAGAACAGTTAATAAAAAAAATATATATATGTTCACATATTTACTAGCGCCTGGATGCCAAAGTATATTACCTCCTGCTATTTTTAGCACCTGTCCACTTTACTAAAAACACTGTTAACAGATTAATAGGTGACTGTGTTCAAAATTATTATTTATTATTATTATTATTCTTTTTTGCAGAGAAGAAATTCTTTTTCTTAATTTAAGAACCTTTACCTAGAGGACTCTTATCAGATTCTTCATTTGTACCTCAATCACCCCCTTGTATTCCCATCCCCGAAATCTACTGATCTTAATTTAATTTTTTTTTTTCGTTTTTGATTTATATATGTGAGTGACATTCTGTCGCATGCGCCAAGTTTTTTCTTTCTTTTTTTTGCATACATTTAACCTTTGTATTCTTCTTCTTCTGCTTCCCAGATTTTATGCCTTTCTATTCGTCTGCTTAAATGAGTCTAGTATAGCGGTAATTTTTAATGCTTCTCATAGAAAACTAATTGAATTTATGAAAAAATTTAAAGAATTATGTAACAAAACGCTGTGTCTAAGAAGATCGATTATTTTTTCTCGAGCAACGGAAAATATATTTTCGAACTAGTTCCGGAAAACTGTATCGTTTTAATTGCGCCTAGCACCCTTTTTATGACCTCTTTAGGTTTTTTTTTTCGTTTTTGTCTGTTGTTATAAAAATAGTTTCAGGTGGCCCTTTATTAATTGTAGCACTGAGTTTTTGGTTTTCTCTTTTTTTGTGGGGCCATGTTGCCGGCCCTGTCTTGTGCTAATTTTTTTCTCGATTTTTTGATATTTTAAAAACACTCATACGACCTACCGTCGGCAGTTCACACTTTAGTGCTAACAGTGTTTTTAAATCAATTAGTGGAACGTTTTTGTAAGGTACAATTTTATAATTTCTTTTTATCGTGTAGTCTCTTTAGTTTGTGTGTGGTTAAAGAAAAAAAGTGTGCTGTGTAAGAATTCTGTTAAAGTTTTGAAATAAGGGACTAAGCAGTCGAGAACTTAGGCCAAGCAAAGCCCATCGGTTTTTAGCTAAAAGGATTATAAACTATTTGTATTTTACGTTGTCGTGTATCTCTGTAGTCTTACATACTCCTCTTTGTGTAATGCAATGAAAAGTGAGGTTAGGCTTCGACCAAATGCATCTTTAAGCATCACTGTTAGTCAGTGTTCCGAGTCTTTTGATTTTGATTTTTTTTTTGCTTTTCACACAATTTTGTTTCTCGTAAAGATCATGATCACTTGCCCACTGATCACTTGATCATGATCTTCCTTGAATCTGTGGCCAGAAGGAAATTTCGCTTAAATTGAGTTAAATTAGAATTGAAGTTATGTCAGCTATTCCTCATAGAATCTAATAAAATGACTATTTTATTTTAACCAAGTTTGAAAGGATCTCTAGTGATTTTTGTTTATTTAACACAATTTTTGCTATTTCCTAATTTTTACGTGAGTTTCCAGGAAATCTTAAGCTTTAAACTTTCTTTTTGAAAACAGTGGAAAAACTACTTAGGTGGCTATTGCTTGTGACCGCAGAAATAACACTTTGTGTTGAGCTCGAATTTCATCCAAGACATCGGAATACATCATCTAAGATTTTTTCTTCTGCTTTTAAAACATCCTTGTTCAGACTTGGATCATCTCCGATCTCCAAGTATTATACATTAAATTGACACCGAATGTTTCCTCCTTTTTTCAAATACGCAGTTGAAAGGAAAGCCAATACACAAAAGTCTTACTGCGGTGTTTGGTAAAATCTTTTTTTGACTTGTAGATTTACATTCTTCAGACCAATTTGGCGTCAGATTCCTTAAGTCAAATTTTTTCTGTGTTAATTCTCTGTCTGATGTGATCTCGAAGAAGCTATTTGTCCATCTATGTCTGTCTGAACTCACATGTTTTTGCATTGTTTCTTAGATTGTTGATCCGAAAATCTATAAAACTGTGCCAATTTCAATCGAAGACAATCACATTTGGCATTTAAAATTGCAGTTTTTTTTTTGTTTGTTCAGGTGTTGGGAATTGACATCAAAACAAATATATGTACATCGTCAATTAGTCGTCCACGTTTAATCTTTGATCGTTCTGACCTAAAAGTCAAATTGAGTTTTCGTGTGCGAATTTGGATAATTTGATACTCGTTAATTGAACCTCACGATAATTTGAAATTTTTCTCCGGTCCATTGAAAAATTGTCATTAAAATGAATAGAATAAATTTTAATTAGTCCACTCGGTGATTTGAAGTTAAAGGAATGGACTTGTGCTTCTCAGTATCGAATAAAAAGAAGATATGGATGAGATTGCAGTTTGCAGTCTAGTCTTATTTTAAATGTAAACCCGTATAATGCACCTGTTCCATTTGTGGGGGTTTCTTTTTAATTATTTTAACCACAACGACAAAAAAAAACAAAAAACTACAAGAAACAATGTCTCCGGAGTCATATTCTCCTACTGTTCCATTGTTTGATCGGTCCTTAAAACCAAAAGTTAAGAACTTAGTTGGTGTTTGGAGTTTCTTAATGTTTTCATAGTATTTTAAATATGAGCTGAGCCATTTATATGTGAAGTTAAAGCCGCTTACTCTGCAGAAAACTGCAGATGTTTCAAAATGAATAAATATACAAGCGTTTGAAATAATGAATCACGAATTTTGATCAAACTTGACTTTTTTTCCTCAAGCGTTTGAAATAATAAATCACGAATTCTGATCAAACTTGACTTTTTTCCTCTTTTCCTCTTGGTCATTTGAACTCTTGGCAATTCTAAAAATTTTTCCTAGGCCCTTCAGTTTCAAACTATCTAGAGTTGATTTTACATAAAGAGCTATGGAATAGTGAAGAGTCTTTATACAAAAAAACGATCTGCTTATGAAAGGGATTTTTTTCTCTTCACGCAGAAATTAAAAAGCTGAGGATCAAATTAAGGATCGAATTAATCCATGCTACTGGGCTGACCGAGGATGTCGCACATGAAAAATGGAACCTTTTTTACTTAAACTTTTGCAGAATAAAATCTTCTCAATTTATAAGTGACTGTAAACCACATAAGTGTTCTGAACTTTTATAAGGCTTAATATGGCTCTCAAGGCAGAAACATTCCTCCAACCCTAAATCGCATGAATGTTTTTAAGATTTCTCCGGCAACAATGTTCCAACTTTCGAGCCTTTTTATACGTTAAAAGGTGTCTATCAAAAATGTAGAATGTTGAAAGGGGCTACAAAAGGAATTGTTCTCTGTATTTGTTTCCGTTTGTTTTAACTAAACAATTAATGGTTTTAACTACGGTAGCTAATGCTGTTTTTTTTTTCCTATCTTTCGTGAACTCTTCTTCAGCGCTTTCTGTTTCCCTCTACGACCATGCCACAAAAGTTTTAAACAATCTAGTAGAAAAAAGGTTTTGTTCTACCATATTTTGCAAAAAGAAAAAGAAAACTGCAATAACCTTTTTTTCAATTGATTTCAAATTCTCTGTTGCATATATCCAAACGTTAAACACTAAAAATACTACCGTAGTTTGCTATTATTTTGTTGTTTCAAAATTTACTACAACCTGCAGGATCATTGCAAATTTTCAAAATTTAAATTTCACCCATTAATCGCAAACAAAAAACCCACGAAGAAATTTGTTTATTTCAAAGACAGAAAAAAAAGAAAAAAATTATGGATAACCGAAGAACAAAATTCACGCTCTTGAAAAAACAAATGGTTCGGTATCTTATTTTTTTCTTTTTGTTGACCAGGGCCAATGCAAGACCTATTTATAAACTTTTCAGCTTCAGGCAATTTCTTTTTTGGACGCCTGTCCCTACAATCAGCTGCCCGAATGAATTTCTGCGAATAATAAGTTAGTCACAGTTAAAAATTTCTTGTGGTATTACGCAACTGTGTATTTTTTTTTTTTTGTTGTATTTATTTAGATCTTCTTCAGGTTCGAGCAATGAACTGTGAGATCTGGGACTTTGACGAAAAGATGTGTGACCTTTTCCAAAAGTGCGGAAAACGCCATCGCCTTGATCTGGTCATTATTTCAATGTTGTTAGTCCGTTGTGTTTATTTGTAGAGCAAACAAACATAATTCAAAATTTCTATCCATCAAAGTAAATTGTTAATGTTAGCCACTCAACTCAACTCAACTTAGAGAGGAACAAAAAAAAAAATAAAATAAAAAGACCAATGCGCACGACACTGTTTGGATCTGTGACAAGTTTCCTCATGGACCTTTATTTTCGAGCTATGTATGCTCATCGTTGTTTTGTGTTCTGGTGCTCTGATGCTCTGGTGTTTCTAAAATGTGGTGTTTTGTGGGTAATCAGGTGGCTCTGTCACCAGGCACCCGTAGCCCAGTGATCGCCGCCGTTGGACAGGGAGTCAGACAGACAGGCAGACACGTGGTTGTGGTACATTGCGATACTCACTATTTGTTCGTCTCTGACGAAAATAGATTCACTGAAAAAAAGAAAGAAAGAAAACGTCGCGTTAAAAAAAAATTGTTTTCAGTTGTTGTTTCTTTTTAAATAGTTACGTAACAAGTTGTGTTATATTTTTAAATTTAAGTACATTTTTTTGTGTGATTTTTAATGGCGACAAAGAGAGAGAGAGAGAGAGAGAGAACAGGGAAAAGCTGGCTAGGTACTTTTTTTTATTTTCTTTTTTTTTTTTTTTTAATTTGAGTTTTTATGTTCATAAAGTTGAGGCTATTTGTTTTATAATTTGTGTTGGGTTAATAAAGTTTATTTTATAATTTGTGTTTGGCTTTAGTTTTTTAGGGAAATAAAATTCGCTTAGGATTGTTTTGGAAATGTAGTCTTTGAAGTCGGAGAATTTCAATTTCATGAACTTAAAATCAAGTAATCAAAACATTGTCACATAAATTTTTTTACGGAGGTGTAAACACATCCCAGACAAGACGCCATAGACGAGGGAGTGTTGTTTTGCTTTCTTTGAGAGAGAAGTTCATGTGTCAATTAGGAAAATTTCTCCATCCATTAAGCTTATGTACTCCGCCTCTTTGCAAACGTAGTCAAAACTAGAAAATTTTCGTTGCAGCCTATCGTTTAAACATTCATATAAGTCACAGTCTGCAGTCGCTATTGCGACGCCATATATTTTTGTCCTGACCCTAATACTTCAAAAGAGCGACGTGTTGCACATGTTGTGCTGATTTCGCTTAAGTTCTTCTCAGTACATGTTTAGCCAGATGTGCCTCATTCACCCTTTAAGGGCTTGTGATAACGAAGATCACAGCAGCTGTGTCGAGTTCCATTCGCTCAGCATTCGCAAACGAAGCGAATTTCAAAATACTAAACCAAAAGCAATCGAATTCACTCGAGCATTTCCGCAGATATATTGAAAGCAATCAAATTACTACGTCTCCGAATAGTTTCTCCCATTCTGAAAGTATCAATCAATTTGATTTCAATCCCTATTGCAATCATTATTGGTTAATTGCTTTCTTGTCTACCGTCGGCACTCTTGGTTATTTTTAGAATTCGCCATAAACTATTTCTTACCAGGAAACAAATCAAAACGTATAACTCAAGTGGGGTCTTCTTTGTAAAAATCCATCAATCATATTTCAGTCAAAAACATTTTCTCCGCCTTAAGGAAAACACTGTCTGCTGTTGATTTTCAAGATTTTGTAATTGAATTTGAACATTCAAAAACAAAATAAGATGCTGGGAGACATTTTTATTTTCTTAACATGGAAATTAGATAAACAACGAAAGCCTTAAGACATAAGTTATAAATTAAACCACCAAATTAAAACAACATTTAGTCATGTTTATCCTTTTTATTTACACAATTATCTACAACACGATTGTGTACATTTAAGTAGATAAAAAAACATAAAAAAAAAATACAACGGGGCGAAGTAACTTCTCATTGAGGCAATAAAAGAGCTAGAAGCATGGACGGTCTTTGGATACACAGAGAAAGATCTCTCGTAGATAAGGAAAATGTTTCATTCATTCTTTTTTGCTTGCGATGAATGTATTTACGTACGGCTGTAAAAATAATTTGGATTAAATGGGGATTGCTGTCATTTGATCCATTCGAGTATTCTTACAAGACGTCTGTTTCGACAAGCGCGGGATGAATAATAGATTTGCAGATCCGGCTGCGTATCTAAAACAAACGACTGTTCAGATAGTTGATTTGTCATTGGGTGGCGTAACAGCCCGTTGAGGACCGGGACTTAACTTTTCGCACCTCCACTTTGTTGTGCGAGTTATAATTTGACACTAACCATCAAGCCCCGGCACCCACGTTGATTCGTCTGCGAAGAAAAAAGTAATTTAACAGTTCACGTTAGATGCCCAGTCAGCATACTATTTGCTTGAGGCACAGTGTTGTTCAATGAATTCAATTTGGAGTACCCTTTCTATCCAAAAATGAAGACTCTTCTTAGGCTTTTCCCCTGAGAGGCTGACTGACTCAAGCAAGCAGCAGTTTTATCAGTCCGGGTGTCCTTTCTATCCAACAGTAGAGAGTCTTCTAAGGCTATTGCTGTGAGAGGCTGGCTGATTTAAGCATGCAGCAGTTTTAACAGGTCGGATGCACTTTCCATGCGGAAGTGAAGAGTCTTTTTAGACATTTTCTTTGAGAGGCTGTCTGATTTAAGCATGCAGCAGTTCGGGATAGAAATAGAGCGTAAAGTTTATTCCGATTACTATGTAATACAATAGTCTTGTCTTGCTAAACTAAAGCTGCATTGACGTGAATTAAATAAGATAAATAAATGTTATAAAATGGTATCAATTTTATCATCCATGCGGTCTTGTTTGACATCAATCATGCTAAATAAAACCATTCGTTTTTTTGTGTTAAATTAAAAATATTTAAATGTAGGATTAAAGAACAAGTTTCCGGCTGTTAAATGGTCTATAACTTCATTGTAAATGTTGCCGTTGTTTTTTAATTATTTCTTTTTTCAAGTTCCTTGATTTTTCTAATCGCCAAGTGGGACGAAATGGACCCCCCCAAACTAAAAAAAATGTTGTTTTTGACCCCTCTACAAAAGCCCAACATAATTTTTTGAGTTATCGTACTCTCCCCCTTAGTCTAGCTCTACAACTTTAGCCTTAGAAACCAAGATTCTAGCTGAATAACGTTGAAATTTGTTTAAAAGGTGGGGGCTCTGGAATAGTCACTGATGAGACTTCAAAGTTAACAATCAAATTCGTGGTAAAAGCCTAAAATTTATATCCTGGATCAACTTCTATTTTCGGAACTGTCCGTGACATTCAAAGCCTTTTTTTAAAAAAAAAATTGGTACACCTCGCTGCCATGCTGCGTATTTAAGTTGGCACTCCACGGTGTGCTGCAATAAGGTGTTGAACGCCTTAATGTATTGGCGAAGGTGGATGAACACTGAAAGATGATCGAGAAAAAAGCCCACGGGAACTCATTTCATCGGCTCATTCATTTTCCGACATCCGCTGCTGGCTATCGTAAAGCCTTGTCGATCAATGAGCATCTACAGAATGCACGCACAATTCTTTTACGGCAAACTTCTGAGAAGACTGCGATGACAGTACTTCGGAGGCATTAATCTGTAGTCCCGGCTAAAAAAACTTCTCAATGATTTTTTTTTATTCATTCGTTGCCATCAAAATGTAAGTCTTCAAGTGGTTTTATGGCCGCACACGTCAATAATGTTCTACAAAATTTTCAATATTCAATAAAAAAAAAAACTAAGGAAATAAACAACTCTTGGACCTGCCATTGATTTTCTTTTCTGATTAAGAAATCTCATTATTAAGAGGTGTACTTTTTCACTTGTTTGTCATCACCATCGAATCAACCACACACAAAAATAAAGTAACAAAAAAAGCTTCGAGACGATTTGCATGTGGTTTGTTTTTTAAGTGTAGCAGTAACAAAATTAAATAATCTTTAAGTGGAAATGGTTTTTTTTTATCTTCCTCTTTAAAATAAACATTTTCTAAATTGGATATAAATTTATTATCGACTGTGGTGTCTTGTACCCCACCTGCCAGGAACGCCTACGAGAGTTTCTTCTTTCTTATGATGTGTAGGTAGTGTAAGCAGCAATAATTGAAAAGAAATTAGATTAAAAAAAAGTAAAAAGTCCTTCTAGATTCTCCGCACGCAACTTCCTTTATAATTGCGTTGTGTAGAAAATAGAAAGAAAGAAATTTGAACGCACAATCTTTAGCGGAAAGTTTGTGATTTGCTATTTTTGATTGACTACGGGTTTTCTAATTGGAAATCTTATTGTTTTTCGCTCTTTCAATTCTGTTAAGTTCAATTGAGAGTGGAAGCAAGTGGATTAGAGAGGCCATAACTTCAAATGTCTGGGACCAGGAGACTTTAGAAACCGAGCTATAAAATACTCTTGAAATAATACTAATTGGGTGGCGTTCGACAGTAGAGAATCTTTTAAGGCTATTGGTATGAGAGGCTGGCTGATGTAAGCATCCAGCAAATGGGTGGCGTTACAGTTTTTTGAGAGCCAAAGCCTAGATTTTTTCACTACCTTATTTTACTCTTAAAAGATTTGTGAAAATTTAGCCACGTCATCTTCAAAAATCGAACACGTGAAGTTCAAACACCAAAAACGTTTTATTACATTCGTGCGTCAGCCAAGCACTTTTCCGACACTTGTGTGACAATTCACACATTTTTCTTTTCCCTCGAACCTGGCAAAGAAAAACCATTTCAATTTCCACAAATTTGGTATTTTAAAAGGAACCTGGCCGAAAACGATTACTCAATAAGCTGTCTCTTTTTTGACGATTTTTGAGTGCGTTGCTTGTGATATATTTTAATTTAGTTAATCTGTGACGCATGCAGTCTCCATCCTATAATGATTAATTAGCAAAACAAGCCATTTTCGTTAACCCCGGCGCGGTGGGATAAATACACAATATTTTGTGGTCTCTTACAGCTCATCAGAGACGAATGTCTTTTCGGGATTGTGGATTAGCAACCGTGCGTGGAATTGACGCAATTATATAACAACACATCTGTCGTGGTGACAATCGACGCGTTTTCTATGTGTTTTTTTGGCTGTCCAAAAAGAATTGCGTCAATCCTTTCTTGATCGAGAGAAAAACTCTGAAAGTGCTTATTCTAGTTTGGAGCGCGTTGCGTTGTGGTCTTCTCTAGTGGGGTTCGTCTGGGTCCTTAGACTGGCACAAACTTTTATCAGAAATTCATTTTTGGTGAGATTCGTCTTTTTTTTTTTTAAGTGAAGTGTTTTGGAATGGAAGTGGCCTGCAGTTGGGGGCCAATACTTTTCGTTAACAAGTGCATTCAATGAATTTTGAAAAGCTAGTCTTTTGTAACCAATACAAATCTAAATAAGATGAATCTCTAAGAATGCAGAAATGGTTCAAATAAGTGTCAATTCGTTGTGAACCATCAAATAATGCAAAATTTGATTAAATAACTAATAATAAATGAGTTGTATACAGTCGGGACAGAGGCAAGGTTTTACTTTATTAAGTGCAAGAATAAAGGTGCAGTTTTTGATTTACTGGGCATAGTGGTAGTGAAACGTTTCTGATCGCTACTCAAAATTTTGACGGCATGTACAAAGGGACTTCAGAATTTGATTCTTTGATCTATTTTGTGATTTTTTCATCAATTTTGGATATGCATCACGATCTTAGATTTATCATAGATTTTTAAAAGTGCTTACGATCATTGAATAGTATTTCGGAAAAGTTTATCATGAAGTTAAATCAAATCTATTAATTGTTATAAAATTGTTTTTAATTGATTCTGAACTTAAAATAGAGAGATAGGATAAAGAGTGCTGTCTACTTTTAACTGAAGAGTACCTGCAGTCTACAGGGGTTTGAAAGTAGTGCAAATACTTAGATGCTGGCATACATCCAATTTGTTCAAGTTTTCCCTAGATTATATAAAACAAGATAAATATTTTTATCCAATTTAAAATTCGGTGGCAATTTTTGCAATCCCTTACTGGCCATGGTACACTCTCATCCGGCTTTCTTTTTTCGATTACACAAAACAAACGATTATTTGAACCGTCCTGGTTACTAGAACATCGTCACTCGCCCTTTTTTCGATTATGAAAAAGAAATGAATATTTCTGTGGCCATAAGGAATAATCGCTTAAGTCGAGTAAAGAAATACTTGAGAGAGAAGAAATACTTATTTTGATTATTACGTCGTAGAATAATTTCGATTCTAATTCCTTATAAGCTGAAGACTACAGACATTTATTATTACAGAATTTTATGGACACTTTGCTATTAATTATTTAATTAGATATTTTTTTTTTTTGTTTAATTTATATTATTGCAATTTTTAGAACAAAAAAACAAGCAATAAGAATCTGAAAACGAGTATTAAGAATCGGAAATGGCTACATTATTTTAGACAAATTGAATAAATGATAATTTAAAACAATTTTCACTATTTCTGGATTTTCGCATGAGTTTCTAAAAAGATCTTAAGCTTCAAACATTCTTTTTGAAAATCGTGAAAAGCGAAAAACGTTTCTTCTTGAAATGACTTTTGAATGACTTTTTTTCATTACTAACTAACAAATTTTCCTAACACGCCACGATACTGAACTGATCAGAAAAAATTCAGCGAAAACAAATCTCAGCTAGCCAGAGTGTAGCCCAACCATAAGATTTCGCCACTCGGAGCAAGTCTCCTCCAGTTGGAAAACGCGCTAAAATGGCGCTAGCTTCTTGAACGCGTACACCTGGCAAGCTGCAATACAACGAGCAAGCAACTGTTCCAATACGAAATAGAAAAAAGACTCCAAGAAGAAAAGAAAAAAAAAACCGATTTACTTTGACAGCACTTTTTTCATGTCATCTTTTTTTTGGGGTTGACAGTTGACTACGAGGAGGGTTTGTGAATTCGTTTTGAATATTTTCCTTTCTGCCTGCATCTAGGAAATAGTCAATATATCATTTAAAAACCTTGCACCAACCAAACATTAAACTCTCACTGGCTGTGATAAAGGTTACTGTCTACTTTTAGCATATTCTTCTTCATCTGTATATGCAATTAGATTTTTTCTTAATTTGCTTGGAAATTAATAAAACACAAAAGAAAAAAAAAGAATCGTGAGTACTGTTTACAAGAATGTGAAATTATTTTAACATTTTTTATATCAGTGGCACGTGTGCTTGTGCTACTGGTCCTTTGTCTGCAAAAAAAAGAAAAAAACTCTACCGTGGTAATCCCCCAGCCAAGCAGGAGACTCGTGAGTTGGAATATGATGATGAGATGAGGCTACTCTAAAATATTATTTAATGCTTCATAAATTTTTTTTTAGTTCTTTATTCTTCGCTGTGGCGAATGAAGTAACAAGTAGTGACGAAACCTAAAATTTTTTTTTCCGTGATGTGTGCAATTTTTTTTTGATTTTTCTTTTCAAGAAATTTGGATTTCTCTTGGTTCTTTTTTCTTATTTTACGCAAATAACCTCGCGACGTTAAGTGTAAGCCTCGCATGAGATTTTGTTTACTGAATGATAAGAAAGAAACTATTAATTTCATTAAAAAAAAGTTTACCAAACTACAAAAGGTAGAGGCAAGACACGGTTCCCGTGTAATGGAACGTAGTGTAAACAAGTTATCGAAGAAAACAGCAGACCCCAGAGAAGAGAGGTTAAGAGCTTAGGAAATAAAGACTCCATACACAAAAGTGAGTGTGTTCCGAGAACTAGGTTAAACGCAACGTAGTGTATTTGTGGCATTGAAATAACGAAATCACATCATAAGTCAAGCTGTGTTGAGGTTTTTGGAGAAATGAAAACCCTTTGTAATCGGTAACCACAACGCGCGTCATAATTAGTTTGTTAGCATACAAAATACGTATTTTAATCGAACGAGTTCTCTAAGTGATTCACACACAAATCTTTTGTACGGGTATTGACTTCGTATTTGACAAAAGAAAGCTGCTTATATTTTTCAACAGGGAAGATGAATGGCGCGCTAACTTCCCATTCTTGGGCTGACGTGGTCTTTGTCGTTTCGTTCACTGTTGTTGTTGTTTTTGTAATGTGCACTTACAACACAGCTCTCGTCTTAGTTTTTTATTTTTTTTTAATGTGTGAATTTCATTATCACCTCATCGAAGCGAAATCAAGTCGTACTGCTAAAACGTTTATGGCTAAGGGCTGAGACATGTGTCATTTCGATTTACATCGCGCGTTTCATTTTGCATGGTGGAGAGGTCATGTTCATGCACTTGAATCATATCGTTTCGAATTGAATTGTTGTTCGCGAAGAGAGGAGGGTGGTCATGAAATCACAAAAATACTTCGGCATACATCTCGAATGAATTATGATAACACGGAAAGTGTTTTTTTCTTGTGTGAAAAAAAAAAAAAGAAACAAAAAATGGTGTACATGAAAAGTCCGAGGTATATTGTGTGTATTCTCAGCAATCAACAGATGATTGCACTTTGCAGGGACATTCCTTGTCCTCGAAGTGGTGGTCCCTATTGATTCAGAGCACTGCATGCGCACGTCTTCGCTTTCTTCGCGGTGTTCTTTTGTTTTTAAATTCGCACTTTGCGCAATTTGTCTAGCCATGGCAGTTTGGTATGCATCGCGTGTTTCCCAAAACTTTTCATCACGCCTCGCTGTGTGAAATCTGGTACATCAAAGGCGACATTCTTACAAAGTGTTTTTGTCGGCAATGCCAATAGCTGACGGGGTTATGGGTTAATTGAATCGGTGATTTATAGCAGCTAATGTGTGCAATTTATAGTCAGGTGGGAATCCAATCAGGTAGGGTAATAAAATCAGTGTTGTGAATTAATTTTGAACAAATTTTCTTGTCGCTTTTTATATTTTTTGTCAAATTAAACCATTGTATATCTTTCACACCATTCATTTTCGTCAAGAAGCACTTTTTTTCTTTTCGTCTTTTCACGCCTTTTACTGGGCTTAACCCGTCCGGTGATGCGAGCCACTCGATTCAAAGGTTGTTTCTATTTGCACAAATGGTTCTTATCTTGCTTTGTGGAAAAGGTCATGGCTTTTCTAGCAACACGTTATCGAGACAAAAGTTGAAAAGTATTTATTTAACTTGATTAATTAGAGTATTACCTTACGCAGGCAGTGACTACTGCTATTGAGCATACAAACGAAAATACACTTTGGTTCTCAAATGGTTAGAGACATCTGAATCATTTTAGTTTATTAGACGCTTGTTGAAGGCCGTTTCAGTAAATTCACACCTTCTTGATCAAGATATCGGTTTTGAAATTAATTAACAATGTTCATTATCGCGATTGAAGAGTCCGAACTTAATTTTTCCTTACTATGAATATTGATAAAAAATTCATGAAAGCACGTGCAAACAGAATGGCGCGATACTTTTGGAACACTGTTGAGATGTGTATTATTTATTAAACCGACTCTTTCGGCATGGGAAGGGCTAAAATAAGCAGTAGCTGTGGTCAACAGATTTTTTTTTATCAGTATACCAATAGGTTTCACCTGAGACTCCAGCGTGGTAGACATGATTTGTACATCTGAACAAGTCTAAATAGAATCTTATTTTAAATTAGACGATGACTGAGGTCCGTTCACCCCGACTCCTTTTATGTTAGCACAATTCTGTGGTTCGTTCTAAACAACATTTTTGTCTTTTTATTTCAGAATTGGTGAAATATAGTTTGTGAAATGGAAGACGGTCACTCAAAAACCGTCGAACAGGCGTTAAACTTCTTCGGAACTGATGGGGATTCCGGTTTATCCCTTGATCAAGTGAAAAAAAATCAAGCGAAATATGGCCCTAACGGTAAGTCATTCTTTCCTTTTCGTTTTCCCTAACCGAATTGTGCCGTAATTATTTTCTTGTCACGGTTTGGTTTTTATTTTAACGCGGTAGACATATGCCATTATTCTGTAGCATGAATGATAAACTACAAAATTGCGCCGACGTGTGGCGCAATTTTGGAGTTTGACCGAATGGTCACGCTGGTGCAATTGTTTTTTTTTTTTGAGAGTTAAAGTTTTTCAATAAGAACATTCATTTGTTATTTTTATTTTTCCTATACAGAATTGCCGACAGAAGAAGGAAAATCAATATGGCAACTTGTACTAGAACAATTCGATGATCTTCTTGTAAAAATCTTGCTTCTAGCAGCCATCATTTCCTTTGTAAGTATCGATGATGTGTAAATATTTGATAATGAGGAGAAGAGTTTGGAATGCTGTTTATTCTGTCTATTTTCTATTTTATTTATCTAGGTGCTAGTGTGCATTGATAGGAGGCAGTTTGTTTTGAAATGGGCAACCAAAGTACTTAAATTTGAACTTTAGGAAAAGCCTTTTCCACATTTATCTGTCTGCCTTGCGAAACTTGTATTTTCTCAAATAAAGTAAATAACAAATTTAAATTAAAAACTGGGTGAGAGTCTAGTTTTTTTTTCTATTTGGACTTGCTCACGATTCAGTACATTTTGCATAACTTTTTTGCTAGGGCAGAGTTGATTTTGGCTTCAGCAGACATAACCCACAATTGTTTTTACAAACATCGTGAGGCGACCCCGTCTCGTCTTCGTGAGACAAACGCGTCTCATACAGGAATTCGTTGTTTTTGCAAACTTAGTAAGACACAGACACATAGTTGTTCAAACGTCACAAATTTCATGAGACAAACGTTTTATGTGGTTCATCGCCACTCTGTAAAATGCGCACTTTCACCAGAAACTTTTTGAAAGTTCTTAGGTTAGGTTCAAATAGCAGGAAATCACTTCACTTAGCCCGTTGTGATCATCACTTGTCTGTGATAGCCTTGCTCTATTTAAATAGAGTCCCAGTAACAATTTTCTGGAGGATAGACGCCGAAACATTATAAGCATAATTGCGACTTAAACAGACATGCAAACCTCTCCCACATCAGCACTTTTCAAAACTGAAAGAAACTAAACGATTTTTTACTTTTCCATTTCTTTAAAGGTGTTAGCGCTCTTCGAAGAACATGAAGATACATTTACCGCTTTCGTTGAACCTTTAGTTATTTTACTTATTTTAATTGCAAACGCAGTGGTAGGTGTTTGGCAAGAGAGAAATGCCGAATCAGCTATTGAAGCACTTAAAGAATATGAACCCGAAATGGGTAAAGTGGTTCGTCAAGACAAATCAGGCGTACAAAAGATCAGAGCCAAGGATATTGTACCCGGTGACATTGTTGAGGTATCCGTAGGTGATAAAATTCCTGCTGACATTCGTATTACACACATTTATTCGACAACATTGCGAATTGATCAGTCTATTCTGACTGGTGAATCGGTTTCTGTTATTAAAC
The DNA here is from genome assembly GCA_905187475.1 of Syritta pipiens. Classification (NCBI taxonomy): domain Eukaryota; kingdom Metazoa; phylum Arthropoda; class Insecta; order Diptera; family Syrphidae; genus Syritta; species Syritta pipiens. The sequence continues at coordinate 73,344,544 of LR994571.1, forward strand.
ACACCGATGCTATTCCCGATCCACGTGCTGTTAACCAGGACAAGAAGAATATTTTGTTCTCTGGTACCAATGTTGCTGCAGGAAAGGCCCGAGGTATTGTCATTGGAACTGGCCTGAACACCGCTATTGGTAAAATCCGAACAGAAATGTCAGAAACCGAGGAGATCAAGACTCCACTGCAACAGAAATTGGATGAGTTTGGTGAGCAACTGTCCAAGGTTATCTCGATCATTTGCGTTGCTGTCTGGGCCATCAACATCGGTCATTTCAACGATCCAGCTCACGGTGGATCATGGATCAAGGGCGCCATCTACTACTTCAAAATCGCCGTCGCATTGGCTGTCGCCGCCATCCCAGAAGGTCTGCCAGCTGTCATCACCACTTGCTTGGCTTTGGGTACCCGTCGTATGGCAAAGAAGAACGCCATTGTCCGCTCACTGCCGTCCGTAGAGACTCTGGGTTGCACATCGGTCATCTGCTCTGATAAGACCGGCACACTGACCACAAATCAGATGTCCGTCTCACGTATGTTCATCTTCGACAAGGTTGAGGGTAACGACAGCAGCTTCTTGGAATTCGAATTGACTGGCTCCACCTACGAACCAATTGGTGAACTCTTCCTGAACAACTCCAAGGCCAAGGCAGCCGATTATGACACTCTCCAGGAAATCGCAACCATCTGCATCATGTGCAACGACTCCGCTATTGATTACAATGAATTCAAGCAGGCCTTCGAGAAGGTCGGTGAAGCCACTGAAACCGCTCTGATCGTTCTCGCCGAGAAATTGAACCCCTTCACCGTCAACAAGGTTGGTTTGGACAGGCGTTCATCTGCTATTGCCGTCCGTCAGGAAATCGAGACCAAGTGGAAGAAGGAATTCACCCTTGAGTTCTCAAGAGATCGTAAATCCATGTCATCGTACTGTACTCCATTGAAACAATCCCGCCTCGGAACCGGACCGAAACTGTTCGTTAAGGGAGCCCCAGAAGGTGTCCTCGACCGTTGCAGTCACGCTCGCGTTGGCCAGAACAAGGTTCCATTGAGCACCACATTGAAGAACAGGATCTTGGATCTCACCCGTCAATACGGTACCGGTCGCGATACTCTGCGTTGTCTTGCCTTGGCAACTGGCGACAACCCAATCAAGCCCAACGAAATGGATCTTGGAGACTCCACCAAATTCTACCAATATGAAATCAACTTGACCTTTGTCGGTGTTGTTGGTATGCTTGATCCCCCCAGGAAGGAAGTTTTCGACTCAATTGTTCGCTGCCGTGCTGCCGGTATCCGCGTCATTGTCATCACTGGTGATAACAAGGCCACAGCTGAAGCCATCTGCCGTCGTATTGGCGTCTTTGGTGAAGATGAAGACACCACTGGAAAGTCATACTCTGGCCGTGAATTTGATGATCTCTCGCCAGCCGAACAAAAGAACGCATGTGCCAAGGCCCGTCTCTTCTCCCGTGTGGAGCCCCAACACAAATCGAAGATTGTTGAGTACTTACAGGGCATGAATGAAATTTCTGCCATGACAGGTGATGGTGTCAATGATGCCCCTGCCTTGAAGAAAGCTGAAATCGGTATTGCTATGGGCTCAGGAACTGCTGTCGCTAAATCGGCTGCCGAGATGGTGTTGGCCGATGATAACTTCTCTTCCATTGTGTCAGCTGTTGAAGAGGGTCGCGCTATTTACAACAACATGAAACAATTCATCCGTTATTTGATCTCTTCAAATATTGGTGAAGTCGTTTCCATTTTCCTTACAGCTGCTTTGGGTCTTCCAGAAGCTCTGATTCCCGTCCAGCTGTTGTGGGTCAACTTGGTAAGCCGAGAGAAGAATTCACATGCGAAGATATGTTTAATTATCAAACATCTTCTAGGTCACTGATGGTTTGCCCGCCACCGCTTTGGGTTTCAATCCACCTGATCTCGATATTATGGAGAAACCACCACGTAAAGCTGATGAAGGTCTTATCTCTGGATGGTTGTTCTTCCGGTAAGTTTAAGTGGTAATGCAATCTTTTTTTCTCGCTTCTAATTGCCTTTTTTTTTGGTAAAGATACATGGCAATTGGAGGTTATGTAGGAGCTGCTACCGTCGGAGCCGCTGCCTGGTGGTTCATCTTTGCTGATAACGGCCCACATCTATCATACTGGCAATTAACTCATCATTTGTCGTGCCTCGGTAGCGGAGATGAATTCAAAGGAGTCGATTGCAAGATCTTCGCTGATCCTCATGCAATGACCATGGCTCTGTCGGTTCTTGTAACAATAGAAATGTTAAACGCAATGAACAGGTAAAGTCGCAAAAGACCATTTAAAAAAAAATCTTTTAATGAAATCTTACTGTTTTTTGTTTACTTGCAGTTTATCAGAAAACCAGTCGCTGATAACTATGCCCCCATGGTCTAACATGTGGTTGATTGGATCTATGGCATTGTCTTTCACTCTACATTTTGTTATTCTATACGTAGATGTTCTATCGGTAAGTTTGTTGAACGCGCTATTTTATCTTTTAACGTATTCATAAATTATGATCGATTTCTTATCAGCTTTGTGAAATATCATGGCCCATGAGGTAGTGAAGGCCTTTTGCCTAACTGATATTCGTTTGCAGGGTACTTTTCGCATAACAATGAGAAAAGGTCATTGGCGCTTTCAGTGTTGAAAATAAGTGTTTGATAATAACCTAACGACATCGACAGATAACTTCGATAAAGAATTTTATCTGTTTGAGAAACGGGGCGAGTTTCTTTGTCTCTACATCTAGTTGAGTCTATTGCGCAGAGTCAAAAACGTTTAAACAAAATACATTAAATTTTGTTATTGGCTCATTTTTTGCAGTTTGTTGAATTTCACGAATTCGTTTCTAGTAATGAGTCACATCAAACTCACCACCATTAAAACTTAGTTTATTTTGAATTGAATTAAAGAAATTAGCGAGTATCATTGAGGCACTAGTACTCACGTACGTGAGTTTATAAAAGCAACACTGCGACAGAGCCTGCAAAGCTATTATGAAAGAAATATTTTGCTGGATTGCCGCAACGTTGCTTTCATGAGATTATTTCAATTATACCCCCTTCTTTGGATTTAAATGCTCCCTTTCAGAAAGAGATCCCTACTTTCTCAGAAGAAATTCACAAAATTTAAAATACCGGCAAATATTTTCTTCATTGCTTAGTTCTTAAGCTTTTTATGCCCGACGTTGTTCGTGTACCACATGAATTACATGTGCTGACCACTCAAAATGGAGTAAGTTTTATCTAAAACGTGGTTTCAACTCTTCACCTGAGATTTACCTGAAATTAGGTGTGATCGTGAAAGGGTTAAAGGGAATTCTTCAGTGCAATTCACAGCTTCATCAACTATGACATATTTGATGAACAGAGTTGCAACTAAAAGTAATTCTAACTCTTCAGCACTTCCCATTCACTATAGTGACAAATATTTGGCCTTAAAACATGTCGCTCTGTCAATCTACAAATAAGAGTCGCTGTCTGATCTGTTTATAGAAAAAATTACGCCTCCGCAATTCAATTCCTTGCGAAAGCATCTTAAACTTTTGCATTAGTGTGACTCACTGTTATGAAAAAAATGCTGGTTCTTTGTGAAACATACAAAACGACGGATCATATGGCACTCATCATTGTTAAGGTGAAGGCATCTCTATAATACGTGTTGAACCTGGAGGATTGGTCCACGTCGACTCAGTTTAAAGGTCATCAATGACAGCTGAACTGGTGGTGGGAGGCCACACAGTGTGTTTTTTTTCTCAGCGATGCTGCTGCTTTCCCCTGAATTTTATCGAGTAAATATAGAAATTCTAATTGGTGTCGTATTTTTTTTTTTTTTTTGAAAATAATCTTTCGTTCTTTTGAATGTCGTTTTTCGTTTTTCGAATGTCGTGTCGGTGTCGGCCGTTGGTGTCGTCGTGGTTTGTCGTCCATTTGTGTATGCGCTTGAAGATCATATTCTCGTCGTCTTTAGACGATTTATCTGTTGTGCTTCTATTTTTATTTATATCGAATTTTTCGTGTATTTTTTCTTTCTTTCTATTTTATAATTTTAGACTGTCTTCCAAGTGACACCTTTATCGGGCGAAGAATGGATAACTGTCATGAAATTCTCAATTCCCGTCGTTCTACTAGATGAAACACTTAAATTCGTTGCTAGAAAAATAGCAGATGGTGAGAATGCACTATATTCAGTGCACGGTATTGTCTTAATGTGGGGCTTATTCTTTGGCATGTTATATATTCCTTGCTTGGACATATTTATCCGATAAAAGTAAAGATTATGACACTAACATTGCAGAACATCTCAAAAAAGAGAACGAATATTTGGCTCTATGGTCTGAAAATAGTGTTATTTTTAACTTAATTATTGTATTTTTAGTAGAACAATATATTTTATTTATAATAAACACCGAAAATAAGAAAGAAACAAAAAAAAATATATTTGCATGTTAGACTAATAAGTACAAAATAAAAAAAAAATTAAATTACTAAACGATTGGGCCTCTACTGGAAAACAACCTACAAAATAATGTACTGACGTAAATCGTAAATAGCAGGTAGCATACATTCGATAATATGATACGTTGTTTATCACAGGATGCGCGCGAACAGTCGAGAAACTAATGAAGAAGATATTTTTTTTTGTTTTTATAACGCAGTCACCTTTAGTTGAACGTTTATTTTTGTCTTTTTTTCACAGACAAAATGTGACTGATTTAAAAAACATAAAAAAAATTTACAAAGCATTATATAGGAAAAAAGAAAGAAATAACTAAAAACTAACTTTGATTTGTTGTTGTATATATGATATATGAGCAGTAATTTAATTAATTGATCAATGAAATTCCAAATACATTCTCTTTTTAAGAATATAATGTAAACAAGTTATCTTCCAATCCGCCATTAAGTTAGGGGTTTCATATTAAATTCTCGTCCTGGAACTAATAACTTTTTTATTGTTGTTCTACTCCTTGCTATTTTTTTATACAACTCAATTTACTCGTATCGTAGCATATTGTATCAAAAAAAAGAGTGAAAGAGGATGCAACATTGCAGAGGAATGGTTCATTCACCGCAATGCTGCAATCCTTAATGTGTTCCATCCAAAGGAAAATAAAATTCTGTTCTTCTGTACTAACGATATCCAGAATCGCCAAAAATTTATTGTACTTTTCGTTGCTTTAAATCTCCCTTCGTCTCCCTCCCTTAAAAAAAACACGTACATTTGTCCATGCTATCATCTCACACCACGCGCCAAAAGTAAACCTAACCTCCTCACCACTTCACCATGTGAAGTGTGATTCATTCGTCGGGTATTTGTTGTCATCGGTTAAAAAACAAGATCTTTGCGAATTTATGTTTTCAAAATTCTCTGTCGAAGTTACAAAAAAAGACTCACGTGATGTATTTTTTTTGCTTTTTAAATCAAATATTTAATGAAGAATCTTGTTTACATGCGCGTGGAGAGATGATAACGTGGAACGACCATAAACCACTTTTTGTATCAAAAAAAAAAAAATGTAAACAAAAAGGAAAAAGAGGTTAAATTCTGTAAAAAACAAAAACAAACAAAAGAAAAAAACAAAAAAGAACTAACATGACGTGGAATAATGACGCTTTTTTTCTTTCATTACGAAAAGCAGATTGTTTTAAATTTTCTTTGTTAATAAATAATCTTTGCAATTTTTTTTTCAATTTTTTTTCGAGATCCAAGCCATAAAATTCGATAAATAAATGAAATTGAAACTTAATCTTTATTCATAGTCATTCACATTTTCTTTTCCCTGCTCACATACGCACACATGCTTCATATTTTCATATGGAGAGAGAAGAAAGAAGTGTTTTTGGAGAAAGATCAAAATTTTGGTACTTAATCTGCTCAAAAATTTTTATATGAACATTTTTTTTTTTACTTGTAATTCCCCCACAACCATGGAGGGAATGAATGATTCTAGTAATTAAACAATTAGTCGGTAGAAAAGTTTAAAGAAAAGAAAAAATATACATATATAGCATTTACGAATTTAAGAATAAATAAGTTCTATGATTATTCAACGTTTACAAAACTGAAAATGTCAGTACAAATATTTAAGTAGTTAGTAATTATTTGGCGAGTTCGAAGTAAAAGTGTTGTGTTATTATATATTCAGTGAGTCCTCCCCTCCGCCACCCAGAATTTTGAGTTTAACTAATGATGTTGGATTTATTCTGCAGCAATCCTTTCCCATTAACTTGTTTATTTTGTGACCCCAACATTTTGCAGCTGTTAACAAGTGGAATTGGGATCTGGAGAAGACAAGAGTTGTGTGCATGTTACAATTTAGGTTTCATCATTTTTTATACATCAGCTTTGTCCAAGAGATTTTTTTTTTAATTGTCTAACGCCTATTGTTTGTTTCATACAATTTTATCAAAGTCGTAGGTTCACAATCCTTTATAGCTTGACAAAGGAGCAGCAACTGATTTATATCTGTACAAACAGTTTATTAATTTAAATATATTCCGGAACCCACTCATTTCATCACCGGGGACGATATTTTGAAATCATTTTTAATTATCTCGACAAAACATAGCCACTAATATAAATAAACGATGCTACCAAGCACTTAGGTCCGTATCTGTATGCAAAAATTTAAACATTAATTATAGGCCCATTTATGCAATGATTTACGTAATTCAAAAATACGGAAACAATTGACTTGCGTAATATGGATGAATAGAATTTTAAATAAAAAGAAATTCTGATATTCTTCGCAGAGACAAAATTCATTTTGATACTTTGCCAAGTGGGCATTGTTGTTATGTGTTTCTGGTAGCAGCTGCTTTCAATTATTTTGTCATTGCTCATACGAAGATGGAACTTAGATTTCTCTGCTTTGTGGCAGAGCATGATACATTATAAACGTAATTTTGTTTTGTCGTCTGCGGGACTCAGATCCTGAGGCAGATGAAATAACTTTTTCCTCTTTTTATTGAATCATGTTTCCCTTAGTGTTGGATTCGTGATAAGGCTGCTACAGTTTATTTTTTTAGATGTATAAATCAATGATTTAGAGAACAGTTTTAAAGGCATTTTTAAATGATGCTGTTTATTTTGTGGATCTACGAAATGATGGAAAGAAAACAACTTTACTGATGGTATACCAATGAATGGGTAATAAAGAGCAATTTAAGATGCATACAAGTCCACTCTTCAATTAAAGTAAAAATGTGCTCAGATCATTACAAGTCTACAAAGTTTATAACTCGATGTCTAAAAAAGAGCCAATTTAGTTCAGCTTATTCAATTTATGCAAGTCAACTCTTCTATTTATTTAAATGTGTGAAAGTTTGTAAAACTAGTAGGACACAAGCGGTTTGCTGAATTTATTGAGTCTCTAACTGAGTGCTATTGTAATCAGAAGTTCGTTGCAAAGAAAAAAACGTTCAAGGGACTGAGTAAACAGTTCACATTTAATTAGTGTCATTAAAATTTAAGGCCAGACTGCTGCTTTACTGAAAATAGTGTTTCAAATTTAAGCATTTGAGCTAAACGAGTCAACCGGTTGTGCAATGCAATACTAAAAATGGAGAACTGTTTATTACAAATAACCGCAACGAAATAAAAAAAAATTGAAATGCAACCGCGGCAGACAATGGACCGAACGCAACCGCAAATAGTAGTGTCGAGACTTTTAAAATCAAATGCTGTTTGCCCTTAATTGTTTGAAATTGGGACATATCACCAGGATTAAGTATAAATAGATGGGTTTATAGACAAACATACACACACACCTCTAAAATCAACTTATAAACAAGCTTTATCTACTTATAAAACCCGTCTAAACTGGCTAGCTTTAAGTGTACTCTGTTCTTCCTGACCCCCCATTAATCTTCTCAACATCTCTTACCCCTTTCGAAATACTTCATGTGACGTAAGATGCTCTGCGAACTTGTAAAACTTACAAAGATGATAAAGCCGGCTGCAAAAGTAAACCAAACTCAGAAAATTATCGGCAAACCAGACCAAGCGGGCTAGATCATCTTTGTAAATCTTCTATTCTCTTTATTTCATGAATGATTATTTTGAATTTTTATATATTTTTAACATCCTCAATGCAGTTAATCCTAACTTCCATTAGAAGATAAATTTAAAACACCCGGCATGTATAGCAACCCTCAAACAAAAAAAAAAATGCATAAAATCAAGACCAAAAAAGATTGATGTGGACGATAACTTCCTGGACAGTCATTTTTCATTTCCCGATGTTGCGAAAACCCCCCGCTCTCATCATCGTGTGTTACTTGCACCAAAAATGAGTGGTGCTGTGAGAAACTAAAAAAAATAATATTTAAATACACAAGGTAAAAAAGAAAACACAATCCAATAATGAGACAATGCAGCTAAACAAAATGCCAACCAAATCAAGAAGTTGTGTTACCATCACCCTCCCCCGCTTTGGCAACTTATAGTTGATTATTTAAAGAAAGAAAAAAAAGAATTGTTTTTAACATAATTTTTTCCGAATACCAATTATAGTGCCCGACGTTGTCATTGACAAGTGGTAAAGGAGATCGTTTTTACACACCACCTATAATTGTATCTAACAGCCAGGAGAATTCAGTGTTAATAAGTATTTCAATCACCTCAAACGCAATAAATGGATTTTAGAACTAAAAATAAAAAAAAAATGGAATGTTTTATTCATGGTGTCCATATGTGTATTTGTTGCTATTATAAATGATTTGTGATTTGTAGCATAAGTCGCAATAAAGTATAATTTGATTGGTTACTGACGTTGATACGTGATTTCTTGGCATGTGTTATTCTCTCTTTCGTATCGAATTGGCTGGCAAAGAAATCCTTGTTCTCTTTGAAGGGTAAGTTCTATTAACTGAAATTATAGTCCGTTTTTAATAGGAATCCCCATACGAAGCTATAAAAAGATTCAGCAAATCATACAAACAAAATCGTCTAAAAATATCTCCCAAACAGATGCAGAAATGTCCCAATAAACGTCTTTAATTACTTCCTTTCCTGCGCCGACAACTACTTGAGTTAAAATAATAAAACAACGTAAAACAGTCTTGTCTATTTAGTAAATAAAATAAAAAAGTAATGTATTAGCATTTAGATACTAAATTGTTTATTTGTTTTTGCTCTTGCGTAAGTCAACAAATTCGTTGTTAACGTAATGGAAATGAATGACGTATTCACCTTGTTGAAAGTAAAATTGCATTTATCTAAAACTTTCACTTGAAAAAAAGTAAAACAAATTAAAATAAAGTCACGAATGTGCAGTGATTACGATAAATGACGTAGAGGTAAGTGAGATGATAAATCAAAAAATTGATAGTATGTGTCATTAGTTTCAGTCAAAGGTCTTTAATTTATTCTAGAATTATCTAGAGAGAATGGAGCTATTTATGTCGACAATAAAATGTTTGAAAGTTCAAGGAGGAAAAACGAGGAAAGTTAATTAATGACTGATCATTTTGTGGTTTATAATTGAACCTGTTTTAATATGAGAAGAACTATATATGAGTGGTCGGACAGACTTGATGTTATGGCAAACATATGTTTAATGTTAACTACAGTGCTGTGCAAATTTAATGATGTTTTTCAAAATTTGGTTACAATGATAAATACATATGTCTCCATATTGCCATTCTATTCTGTTGGCATTAAATATATTAATGTCTCACTAACATCCTTATCTTGTTGAAAGAAAGACACTTTCGGTCGATGATCCTATTTAATTGGTAGGTAAGAACACATGAATTATACCTTCAATGGTCTTCAGACTTCCAGAACCTACCATCCACCTACAAAAAAAACTACAAAACAAGCCTTTGTCATGGTTTTTAGGAGGTACATAGCTTAAAGAAAAGTTTGTGCTTACATAGCGCAGTACTGTTTTTATATATAAGACAGTACGGTAGGTGCCAATGGAGAGATGGAGAGAAGGTACCGGTGCACATTGGTCTTAAATGTCTGTAGGTTATAATGAGAGGAAAATTATTAGTTGGAAAAAGCATTTCATATTCGTATGATGCGGCTAAGAAAGGAGTAACTGCTGCTGTCCGAAGGCAGGTTTGAGGATATACTGATGAGTATTTTTACATGCACCAGACTAGATATAAGCGTTGTACTCGAGCATGGGGTGGATATAGGCCTTATAAATGGAAGCCAAATCAGAAGTGGTGAAATATTTCTTGCATCGTTTAAGGAAAGGTAAACATTTGAATTGACGCAGATGCCGAGGATGAGAAATCTTTCGGTTTCGTTGATAGTAGTGCTATTCATGGATAACAGCTGATTATTGAGTGTTCGCTTAAGTAACAGTGAACAGCATTGGGTTTTGAAGGCATTAAAATTCATTGTGTGGGCGTCGTGGCTTAAATGGCTAGTGCGTCTGATTGTTAAGCGAGAGTACCCGGGTTCGAATCCAGCCCGGGGACAGAACACCACAAACAATTTTCACGGCCCCACCTCCAGCGAACGAGAGACGATCCTCCTGGAGTACTTCTGTCACGGAAAGCTTTCGCAATTCGCAGTTCGGAACCGGCAATAAACTGTAGGTCCCCTCCACATGTTTTCAAAATTATAACGCGCACAACACAGTGGAGGCACGAAAAGCTAGGCTCTGACTCTCAACTAGCTTTTACGCCGCCCAATGTATGTATGTAAAGAGCTGGGCCGTAAGTTTTGAAACGAATATGAGAAACAAGAGTATTATCATCAGCGAGGGATTGGATTAGAACTATTTGGATATAGAAATGTTCTACTTATGGGCGGAATGTTCCTGTCTTTGAGATAAGCTGTACAACGTGATTATAATTGAATGGCGTGGAATGGTTTGAAGGCGTTAATTTGAAGGAAAAAATCATATCAACTCTGCAGCAAACATGCTTTCCAAAACTAATTTAGAGACTGAGCATCATCCGATGGTGGATGTAATTAAAGGTCAAAAACAATTTAGCTCATAGACTTAAGTTCGGATTGAAATACACGTCTAAATTGATCTGAAAGCGTAATTGAAGCGTCAGCTTTGATAAGACGTTAAGATTAAGTGTTTACGGTCGGCCACATTTAGTCTGCTAGGTAACGACAAAACAAGAAAAAGCAAAAACTAAATTTCATAATTTCTATTTACATAATTAATGGAGGTCACCAGAGCCTCGCTTTGCTTAGTTGATTTGAAAACACGACGCAAATCGAACAAACGATTCTCAAGTATTTCAATTACATAATTCCCATTCATTGTATTTATGTGACCGACGGAAACTGAAATGAAAAATGCAACAGCTTCGAAACTACCATAACCTTTAAATCACACAACTTCATAACGATGCAACTCGAAACGAAGCAAAGCAAGGCTTTGATACCATTTTAGTCTCTTGTAAGAATTGCATGGATGTTAGAGAGTTCATATCTTTCGGTGCCTATCCATCCTGGTCGTGATTCAAAGCGTTGAAAGAACTTTTCGTGTGAAGTTGCCTAATGTTGGGTACCGGGACATCAAGGAATTGAGGGAAATGAAGTAGCCGACACACTAGAGAGGGAGGGTGTGTCTAATCTGTTGGGGCTCACGAGCACTGCGACTCCAATTAAAGCCTTTTCCAGTAATATCGACACCAAACTCTTCAAAGAAGTTGGTTTTAGGTGTCAGCAGGGCATTTCCTGTTGAAAAATCTGTCGGGATTTTCATTTTATTTCATTTATTCATATAAAGATACATTTACAGGCTTAATAAAAATTTATTTAATAGATAGGTGAGCAGAGAAGTAAGGCTAAGGTAAAAATAATGAAAATAATAGTTAATAAGTAAAATTTCGGCTGGCAATGCTCGAAGGGAGGATTAAAACGGGGAAAGATATTATAAGAGTGAGGTTCTGCGGTGATTTGCAGTTCTTCTTATTTCTATTGATAGGGAATTCCACTGACAGGTGGTATGGACAAAAAAAGTGAGTTCTGATGCTAAGCAGGAGTATCTAGGTTGGATAACGACGTATGAGCGTTGCGAAACTGGAAAGTTCAGTTTCCTACAAAGGTAGTCTGATTGGGCAGTTTGCATTATTTGATGAAAACAGCACAAAGCCTTGTGCTGTTAGCAAATGAACAGCCAACGATTTTTATTGAGTGTTGTGATACGTGATCATTGCGTCTAAGATTGTAAATGTATCTAGTGATGTTATTAAAAAAAACAACTTTCAATTTTCTTAATGAATTGGAGTCTGTGTTACAATATATTTCGCAGCAGTACAGCAGGTAAGAGAAGTGTTTTGGCCAATGGTTTTACCAATGGTTGTGTTAATATGGTTCTCAACTTTTTCGACATAGTTTATCGCAGAATCGCCTAATTTGATGCTGGGAAGAAGGGACCTATCTAACTTGGCTCGATTTATGGCTTTTGTTTTACACTTGGTCGGGTTTAGCATCAGATTTTTACTTTGTGGCCATTGTTATATGCAAAAAAATCGTCGTTCATAGCTTCTGATGCCTGCGGTAGTCCCGCTGGGGGGCTATTAATAAGTACCTGTACATCTTTTGGCTGTAATATATGCACCCGGGAGAACACGGGACAAGTTTTGAAACTTTTTGGTATTTATACAAGTCACTGCTTACTGGGACATTATGTCGTAAAGCTTGGTCCGACCTCATTGGACACCTGCAGAAACTGCGGGGTCTATATGATCGAAGTTTCGGCGTCACATTATATTTGTGAGATTGCTTTTTTGATTTCTTGCCACGCGTGGTTGTTTTCGTCGATTTTTTTTTGCATGTTCATGTGTTTTTTTTATGATCACAAGTTGGTTGTGAGGTGTTTTAGGCGGACTGTATCTCACTTTTGTTTCTTTAATTTCTCATCGCTGGGTAGTTGCTTGGTAGTCTAAGCCACCTGCACTCTCGGATGGATGTAGAAGATTTTCTTCGTTAGATGCCGTCGCTAATGAGAGATCGGCTTCTAGCAGCCGTTGTCTCTAGTTTTCTATACTCTGGAAGGTAATATCCCGCGTTCTGAGTCTTTTAGAGCTATGTGAAGTGTGGTCTTTTTGGATGGTAGTCTATGACACCTGCACTCTCGGATGGATGTTGGACAAGATTTTTGTAGTTAGTTGCCGTTGCTGACGCCTTCTGACAGTGGTTATCTTTAATTGTGCAGCCTCTGGAAGGGGATTTATCATGTTTTGAGTCTCTTTTCTGGGTCAGTCCCTGATGAGAAGTGTCTGTCTGTTCTCAATCTGTCCCGGATCATCTGAATCAGAAAGTTCACAAACGCCATGAGGTATGTCTTTCTCAGACTGTCCCTGATTCCCTGAGTCAGACGATCCACAAAGGCTTAAGATTGAAGACTGTCCTACTAGCCCTCTGTATCTGCTAACGCTCTCTACCTTTAAACTTGATCTTTCCATTCGAATGTCTAGAAATTATTGTTTTCACAATGGCATTACATCCCATCACTGGCCATTAACGTAAGATACTACTTGCCTACTCGGCCCAAATTCAAAACGTCCAGAGATTCGCTATGCCACACTCGAAACAGACGTCACCCTCCTTTTTAAATTGTTAATGACGTAGACATGCTAAGTTAAGAAACAAATAACGACAAAACTTTCTCGGTTACCTAACAACAACCTGAACGAGTCCATCTGTGAACACGAAAAAATGCAGCTATTGCCCTCCATTGTCCTTACAACTCTATCCGTCTCTCTTCCACACGCATATAACCCGCAAAGCGCCAACAAAGATGTGCGCTGAGAAAAAAACCATTTCGAAAAAAGCTACTCGCACAATTCACCACCTATCTCACTCAGCCACATACAGTCCACTGTCACCAGCTCTCTCACTCGCGGCTAAGAGAAATACTGATTAACGTAAACAAATTCCCGACACCGAGCAGCACTCTCTTTGACAAGTCTTTCCATCTTGTTTTTCTCGCACATACGATGGTTCGGTGATTGGATCCGTGAATTTTTCTTTGATGGATGTTGCGTTTTGAAGTTGCTTAACTGAGTGAATTAAATGATTTTCTCGGGACCGTATTAGAAAAAAAAATCTCCTCGCAAAAATGTCGGTAAGTATTATATAAATCCATTGGTCTTAGTCGTTAAATGTTTTATTTTTTTTTGGCTTCGTTTATTTCTTTTTTGTGATTCCATAACTCGAACATCGATTTTTGATATTTTTTTTTCTCGTCGTTCTTCTCCCCTCACGTAGTAGTATTATGGTTCATAATTTTGTGGATGCCTCCACATTATGACGAAAAGAAATTTATTTTCCTCTTAAAATGGATCCGTAGGCGGTGTGTAATTTGTGTAATTTTTTTTTTTTTTTTGCAAACCACCAATGTCGCACAATTAAAAATTTGCGTATCTTAAATGTGAGTGCTAATCTTTAGCCTAGTGGGATTAACCTGAATTATTCCCAATCAAACCTATTTTCCAATGGGACATCTGTCTTTAATTAAATTTGTCGTCGTGTGATAAAATAATAAAAAGTCCACGCTCAAATGGGGGTGGTGTTACGAGGTGCAAACGACGAACCTTAACGGGGAGTACATTTCACAAAAAAAAAAAAAAAAAAGCAGATAATGGGTCCGCGCACTCCAAGTAAGTAGAGAGTTTGTCGATTGGATACCTATTTTCGTTAAACGTTCATAATCTATACAAAGGTATATGTGTCCTGGTGAAATTTAATCTTATTGCAAGTGAACAGTGTGTGGCCCTTGATTAGGTAAACTTCGAAACGTGTCGTGTCTGTGTCTTATTTAACTTCTCTTATATTTTTCATGCACCTGCATTGTTGGTTATTAACTTGAAGAAAGTGCATCTGTCGTAGTCCATTTAAAAAAAAATGGGAAAATCGCATGCGGGCATGGTTTCGAATAACCAGTGAAGCTTGACACGGGGGCCTTTGTTCTTTGCCAAATGTGTAAAATTACATTTGAACTCCGTGGAAGGAGGTAGGTGAAGTTTTATTTTGCGACCTTTGCGATGAAAATATTTTTCTTTTACGTCGCCCCAAATACCAAACACAAATTCAAGGACACATTTTCGGTGAAGATAACGTCATTTGTGAGAAGTGAATGGTAGAAGTTACAATATATGCCCGCATATGGATTAGTCGCAACCAGCAATCGGCTAGCACGAAGTACCTATGTAGATAAAAGCCTAATCAAGTGGAAAGCCCATAATAATACGGTAGAAATGACTGCTTAAAATTAGTGCTTCGTCTTAGAGAGCACATAGAAACTTTTTACAGACAGACAAAACACTCTACTTCACTCCACTCCACTCCACTCCAGTTATTAATGGTTTCTCCGACTACGTCCGTTATCATTTCAATTCGACGCAGTTACTGTTGTGTCTTTTCACTGGGTGGGATGGAGTCAATATGGGATAAGAAATAAAAAAGGTACGCACATATTTAAGTTTGTTTTGAGAGAGTCATTTCAACACGTTATCTCGATATATATTTTACTGCTAGTATTTTCAACTGAGACAACGTTTATGTGTTAATTTTCCTGAAAGGCATTAGCAGGCTTAAGACAGTTTAGTGCAGTCCTATTTTTACTCTTCGTTCCATAAAAATTAGACATAGATCTTAAGTTCAAAAACATTCGGATAGATTCACACATGTTCTGCATTCCACTTTTTGTGAATTCATGCACCATAAGTGGAATAAGGTGTTCTGCATTTCGAAGCATGTACATTACACATTTTTCTTATAAAAATTATTAAATACAAAAAGTTGAAAAATTTACTCGAAAAAACTAAAGCATCCCCTATTTTTTTTTATATAAAAGGTGCCCAAAAATGTTAAAACAGAAGTAAAAAAAAGGAGTTGCCTTCAACATAGGAACACATATTTTTAGCCTAGCTGAAAAAGTGCCTCTTATGTTCCTAGGCACATCTTTCCATACACTTTCCACTGTTTTGTACAGCTGGTTCAAATTGTTGCTTTCGTTTTACATAAGACAGATTTTTACATAAGATTTAAAGCAGTAGACCGCGCTTATCAATCCAGAACATCGATTTTATTGGCATTAATCCATGGATTATTATTCTGTTGGAATCTTAATATTGATAGCATATTTTTCTCTGCACAAGGAACCATGGCTGATTTCGAATTGTTATCGGTTATTTAAACCGAATCAAAATTGAACTCATTCTAAAGCTAAGGACAAGCTCCCCAATTAGAGACATCTCCGGACTAGCTTTTTCGCTCCACCAAATTAGACTGCTGCGATGAAATATCTCGTATACATTCTTTATCCTCGCGGGCTCTTTATTTTTCCGTCACTCAAATATGGACTTCAAGTCGTTAAAAAAATTTAGTTTTATCGTTTAGCAATCGGTCAGTTCAAACGTTCATTTACAAACACTATACTCTTATCACAATTGTTTCAAAAATAAAGCAATTTCGTGCTTGCTGAATAGGCCAAACTGTATAACCCTTCTACAAACCGATGTACTATATCCCAGCAAATGCAAATCTTGAACAATTTGATCTGTAGATATTATGGAAAAAAATGTTATCTTCGTAAATTCTCTCTGTCATCCGTTACCAGCAAAAATTTCAGTTTGCTTAGGGTACTGTACGTTCGAAACTAAATAATTAAAGGTTCTGTGTTTCACCGAAATCATAAGAGCGAGTTCGTTTTCTGAACATGGAATTTGGTATTCTGCACTTGCGTGAATTGAATTCACTTGTCCTTGTAACATATAGTATCGGACAAAACAATAGCGCCCCCTAAGCAAACTGAGATTTTTGCTTGAAGCGGGTGACCGAGAGAAATTACGAAGTTGCAATTTTTTCCAGTAAACTAAAAATTAATAATGGTTTGCTTTTGTTTATACTTTTTTTTATTTTAACTTTTATATAAAAAGATAGGATTGCTTTAGTTTTGTCGCGGCGATTTTTTATTTTTCGTGAGGAAAAGGTGTAATGTTTTTTTTTTTTGCTTAGTAAAATTAAGAAAATGGGGAAAAAAATTCAACTTCATAACTTTTCTTGGTCAACCACTACAAGCCATGAACTTCAGTTTGCTTAGGGGGATGCTGTTGTATAATAAAGCTTTTAGCTAGTTTTTAAGTAAATAAATAAATAAATAACTTTGACGACTTTTGATTTACTAAGAGCAATCTCACAATTTCTTTCCCTGATCGTCGACAGCTATCTTAAGCCAAACAAAGGCGACAGACAGACGGACACCGAAGTGATTCTATAACGGTTTCGTTTTTCCTTTGAAACGAAACCCTAAAAAACAGAGTGTTGCTCCGAGTTTGTATGTCTCAGGAATTGAGGTTAACGTAGTCTTTGACTTCATTGATTCGTGAAGATGTAACACAGATCTTAAACGCAAAATCGTTCGACGAACTCACTTCATCCGATTTTCATCGATATTGTTTAATAAAATGGTATTATGTTTGATGTGGGCGCCGTGGCTTAATCGTTAGTGCGTCGGACTGTTAAGCAAGAGTACCTGGGTTCGAATCCGGCTCGGGGAAATAACACCACAAACATTTTTCGCGGCCCCACCTCCAGCGAACGACTGACAATCCTCCTGGAGTACTTCTCTCATGGAAAGCTTTCGCAATTCGCCGTTCGGAACCGGCATTAAACAGTAGGTCCCCTCCACATGTGACAAAATTATAACGCGCACAACACAGTGGAGGCGCGAAGAAGCTAGGCTCTGGCCCTGTATGGGCTGTTACGCCGACTATTTATTTTTTTTTTTTTTTATTATGTTTGATATACGTTTCTTTATATCAAATAATATATTTTATCAAATTTCTTTTTTATTTCCAATAAAAAAAACTAAATTTCAACATTGAATTTTCAAATTATTTCAAATACAAAGCTAATTTTGATATTTCAGACAAGATTTCGAAGTAGATTGGAAAATTCGAATTCACACTGATTGTAGAACAATGAATTTTATTCGATCGTTTTAAATCCACTTTCACTCGAAATGGAGAACAGGTGCGATTAGATACTATTGTAAACAACCAGATTGGAACATGTTAGTACTTCACTTAGCTTATTAGTAACTCTCTTAGATTTCGACTAATTGATTAAGCAAACAAAAGAAAGACATAGTTTGAAACAAACAAAATATGGGTATGTCTTTTTCATAAGCTAAATGTTTGTTGACAAGAATGACATGTAATTCCTATTTTATTCTAAAAGTAACCCACTAGAACGAGAAATTCGGTGTAATTCAACAACAGATAGTTGCCATTAACCGATTCATAATCATTGACTTGCATCTAGCCGGAGATTTTATGCGGAGCTCGTCATTAGCTTCAAATTTTTCAGTATTGTCTTTGCTTCTACTCCTAATATTTTGAAGATTTACTAAATCTTAACTTAGGTCAAAACTAGGCCCATTGTGTACTTAATTATAAGGCTAACATCCCTTGGAGGATCTCTACCTGAGCTTACGTTGCCTTCGCTTATATGAACTTGTGGTGTGTGGTGTTTGTGAGCAGTTACTCTAACAAGTCCTCTCTAGTGGTCATTGCTAATCAATTCAAAATTAAGTAGACAATCTATCAAGTCCTTTCCAGGGATCATTACTAATCAATCCAAAATACTTTTTTTGTCTTCAAAACAAAGTACTGTCAAAGTGTTTATTTTTCTCTAGTTACTATTTACGAGCTCTGGCACTTAGCATATGGTAGTTTGTTTATTTGAGTAATAGAGAATAAAAAAATATTTATTTATAGATTAGATAAGGTTATAGTGCGAAGTGCGAATTGGTGCGCTTTATCACTGTTTGCTTATAGTGATGTCCTAGTCAATCTTTAGATCGGGAATTGGTCGTTGAGAGTGTTGATGTTCGCATGGTTTTTGTTATTGATTTTAAATCCTTTTATTATTCTTTATTTGATGTCACTAAGAGGTAAATAGCAATTGTGATTAAAATGTACCATAAACATCGGCCAAGATTTATGATTGTAATTCTTTCTGTGGTGCGTTTAGAGAATGATGAACTTGCTGATAAGTTTATACGATAACAAGCTGGTGTATCTGTGAGCACAAAAAATAATCGCTTAAATAATTTGTTCACGCTTTTCCAAGAGAAAGTTGGAAGTTTAAGATCTTTTTGGAAACTCATCTGAAAATCAGGATGTAGTGAGATATGCATGAACATCCCTTTAATTTCTATGCAAATTTGTCTAACTTAGTACGGTCATTTTAGATTCTGTGACGTAACAACTAAAAGATCTAAATTTTGTCTTAATCCGCCTTAGGCGGTTGATTGGGAACACAGATACATCTATACAATTGCTATGCTGTTAATCGAGGAAAGTTCAATGCGCAAATCGTCCTCTCGTTATCCGTAATCACTAGGTTATCACAATGTCACGAATTATATTTTTAAAGTCTGTTGACAAATGGCGTGCACTTCCGCGTCTGTGCATCGAACCAAAAATTAACGTTGCGAATAAATTAACAAATGTTTGCCTTCTGCTTGCGGAAACATCAAGAATCTGATGTCTTCTCATCAGTAATTGTCTCGACTTCAAATATGTGTTAATGCAAAACGAACGCGTAGGCAATTGTTGCTTGTTGTTTAATTTCGTCGTCTCGAAACCCACTTTCCTCCTTTAAACACCAACCCTGATGCATTAAAACAGCTTAACTCTTAACATGAATTTAATTCAAGCGCAAAATGCTTATGAAAATCAATAACAAACATACGCACACTTGTGCAACCAGAAATTGTATAAAAAAATGCCTTTCAATTGGGGCACAAGCGCTTGTTGTGATATTTCGCAAGTCACAAGGTGTTGGCATCACGTTGTTACGTTGCTAAAACTTTTGGCGAAAATCTCCCTATTGAGCTTGGTATTTTATTTACGAATATTTGGCAACAACCGAATGTACTCCAACTCGAGCGCAAAGTCAGAAAATAAAAAAGTCATTTGAAAATGTGCGTTTTCTTTTTGCTTTATATTTATGCGTCTGTCTTTCAGTGCATTTCAGTATGGAAAGCTTCACGAATGTAAGTAATTATTTGTTTTAACTAAAAATAAATTATTGATTTAATCAAATCAAATATATTTTATAGGCAAATTTACAAATATGTATACTCATAAACCACTCTGAATGTCTAGTGTTTGCTACGGAGGATAATCTGAACATCGCCAGAGGCCACGACATAAACCGGAGTGCATTTTATTTTCGAAGTAATTATTCTTTCTAAATGTGCTAAAGACAAGCACATTTGATTTGAAAAAAAATTTGAAAATTTGAAAATTCCTCTAGCAAAAATATTTTTTTTTTCTAACAATTTATTTTAAAGGGTTTGCTTGGAGATGTTTCTAATTTGAAACGTTCCCAGCGAATGGTTGGTAAAAGAGAATGGTATGTAAATGTGTATCTTTCGAGACAACATTTCAGACGTTCAGATTACAGCATTTCAGACACAGAGTAGTGGAGTTCGGCCATTTAATTGCACTTCTGCGGTTTATTTATTATTTTTTCAACTTTAAACTTTCAGTATTTATATTCAGCTCATAACAATTTTCAGATCAACAATTTTAGCATCTGGCTTAGAAGTTTAGTCCTCCGGTCTTTGAATTTTTTATAGAAAATTTCTTAATTTAGGTTTTCTCCTGATTTTGTGCAGAGTTTGGAAAAGATACAACTTAAAGCGGTCTATTTAGACGCATAGGAATAACCAAATCTAGCATTAAACTGGAAAATAGCTAATAGTATGTTGCTTGGCCTGCTTACAGTGGTTGACGCATAAGCAGGTTCGTTTTTATTGCCACCTCTTATCACCGTAACATATTTGCTTATAATACGTTCTTGACAGTAATACGAAAAAAAGAATATTAGCGAAAGAAGATAAATCACATGCACTCTTTTTATTCTATTTATTAAGATAGTGTCTTGAGGTAGGGAGTAGACATATTTTCGAAAATCATTTCAATGGCTTTGTGATCGTGCTTATTTCGTCAACGAAATGTCTGAAAAAGAAGTTAAATTTCTGAAATAGTCTTTAGTCGATAAATAGTTTGTATTTGGCGAATTGCCTTACGATGTATTCCGCTCTTTTATTAACCCCCTGCAGCATGTACTATGTTTCAATGTTTATAACACGTTCTTGACAGCAACACGAAAAAAAGACTAATAGCGTGCATTTTTTTATCCTATTTATTAAGAAAGGTTCTAGAGGTAAGGAGTAGACATATATTCGAAAATTATTTAAGTGGCTTTGTGATCGGGCTTTTTTCGTCAACCAGATATCTGAAAAAGAAGTAAAATTTCTAAAATAGTCTTAAGTCGAGAAATAGTCTGTATTTGGTGTGTTGCCTTACGAAGTATTCCGCTCTTTTATTAACCCTCTACAGCATGCACTATGTTCCAAGAAGACCAAAATAAAAAGGTGGCATTTTTGTTTTCCTTTTGTACGATTGGGGGAATAAAAAAAAAAAAATTGTTTTAACATTTCAGAAGTTGCTAACTTTTGCCGTAAATTGCTGCTTTTTTAGCTACGCATTTTTCAAGTTAACAAAGAAATCAATGAATATATTTAGAAACCAGTTCATGTTGACTTGCATATTTAAATACAATGCTTTTCTGGCGTATTTTTCGTATTCATCAAATATGTCAAAGTTTGATTTTTTCTTCTTATATTCCAATCCCACAAGTAGTGTACTTTTGTATGTATTTTATCATCAGAATTTTACTAGCTCTCATGAATTTCTGTCACATGCAGATGTTCCTCTTTCTCAGACTCGAGGATTTATTACTCACTCTGATTTCTGTAGCTAGGAAAAAGTTAAAAAAAAACTTGCATGTAAGGAGATCGTTTTGTTACTACAAAAACGTCAAACTGTATCAATATTCAGATTTTGGTAAATGTGGATAAGGAGGCATACAACAGTGTTCATAATAAGAGGAGCGATATCCCATAAATGAAACCAAATTACACTGTTTAAATGTTTATTAATTTAATAAACGCCTATCTATTCTTCGTTCTTTCGCATTTTTAAAGTTAAACCACATCATAAAGTTTCAAACCCCTTGGCACGAACCCAATCTTTTGCCTTCTTGTTGGTGTGCTTTGGGTCGTTATCTTATTGAAAGACCCATTTACACTTTTTTCTTTTCGCAAAAAGTACTGTTTTACCTGAGAAAAAAAATTTTATAATATAATTTTGAAATGCATCAAAATTCAAATGTAATAGTGAGACTTGCACTCATAACATAGATTTGTAAAGAACTACGGCACTGATGACAAAATCTCACAGTGGTCATGTTTTAACTCGGGATCATTGGGTTGAAATATTCAATTTTAAAATTCCGATTTTGATTGTAATGAATGGTTTACGATTTTTGAACACATTTTATGCTTGTTAAAAATAGTCGGTGGAATGAATTTTTGCTGCAGTGAACAAAACTGCGACGTCAGAAAAATCCGATTAGATGTGGAAACATTGAATGCAATTCTGACCATCAAATGCAATTTGAAGTATACATGTCTTGACTTCTACAATTATCTCAAATCCATGCTGGAATTGCTTCATCAAATTCCATCAAGAAACAAGTATAATGCAACCGCCACAGAAGATCCTAAATAAAAATTAATCATCTGATTTTATTTTATCATATCTTTGATTTTTATTGAATACGAAGTGTATTTCGAAAGCAGTGTTTAAAAAAACAAAAGAAGTTTAAACTGCTTTTTTTCATTTTTGGGCGAAAAGCACTGTTTTTGGTCGATACGAGATACGAGCGTTAGGCATATTACATTGGGCATAATTAAACATAACCTCGTCTAGTGCTTTGGTATTGAGATGTTGATCTTTAATACCATCTATCGAATATATGGGCCCACTTCATGGTAAGAGAAGACTGCACAAACCATAACTTTAGCATCACCATTTTTATATTTTTGGGATGTGCTGAGACAAATATTCTGTAGTATGCGGACGACGGACGTATTGTTAATTTTTAATAGCTGCCGTTTAAAGATCGAAAACCATATATGGCTGCTTCTGCCGTAGAGGGTTAAGTAAGAAGATTGGTACGACATTTTGAGGCTGTTTGGCTAAAAGAAAAAATTATTCAGGAAGTGCATTGGCTTGTAGCAAAGTGAAAAACATAGATTTGAAAGTTAAAGTAGTACGTATGCAAACGTATGCAAAACTCTGTAACTTACGACTCATACTGATGCGTTTAGAACCAATAAACCGACGCCGAGTGATTATGCTTGCCGCTCATTCCAGATTGCTTATATTCAAATTGTAGTTCAAGTTCGGTAAAAGTTTAAGTTTAAATAACTAAAAAGAATCGTTCAACCTTATGTTTTGACCAACACTACAGTATATCAAGTTGCACTGTTTTAATAGACCTCGATTTGATTTAGAGAGATCAGAACTAATAGAAGAAAGGACGCAAGGTCTATTGAAAAGGCTGCTTTAAATAAGAAATGTATTCACATTCAACGAAGTAAATTTGTTGTACAAAGAATAGGCTTAGCGCGAAATAAAAAAAAAAAAAAAAAACGTTATTTTATCAAACCATATTGTTCAGATTGTAGTTGGAAGCTAGCCAGATTATATTTTTACGAAGCGATGATGTTATTCTTGTTATCCGTTTTGCTGTGTGGCGTGTACCTGTGGTGACATTGACACAACATAACAAACAAATATTGATTGACTCACACAATCAGTCAACTTGTAATGTATGTATTTATGTTTTTTGTTTGTTTTTCATTTCAGATATAATGTTTATGCTGAATATAAATACAATGCTATGCAAATATTTTGAATTTTATGCAGAAAAATGGAAATACTATGCAAAGTCTCCTTGATATTAGCTTGGCTGAGCGCAGTTCTCGTATTAAACTTGAATTATTTGGAAGCAGTACAGCTGCGGCAGCCTCGTGGAGAAAAATGCATCTCCACATTAACAATTGCGGAGGATCATCACCCCAACCACCATATATTAAGCTCTGAAACTTATAAATTATCTTGCATGAACACCACGGTTAATGATATAAACGATGAACTACTTTTAATAGAGCCACACATAAACTTTGACATAATTAGGCTAATGCATTGCCCCAAAACCAATGACATCGATTTGCATCTGCACAAGCAGAATGTTGTAAAACACTTCACATGGAGCGACAGTAATTTAACGGATGTACAATTAGAATTGTTCTTTTCAAGGCATGAAAAGAATTTCCAAAACACCGAATCTCTTGATCTGTCTGGCAACAAGATCACTTGTGTTAGATGGGCATACCCGAAAGTGATCCCCGGACTCCGTGTCCTAAAACTAACTGCCAATGAGATAGAAACCGATCGTTGCGTATTCACGCAATTCGATCATTTAAACAATCTGCAGGAATTGCACCTAGATCAAAATCGATTAGTTACATTAAGCGAAATTTCAATGAGTCACTTTAGCAAATTAAGGATTCTAAATATATCAAAGAACAACATCTCGGGTATTCCGAGGAATATGTTCGATCAAACAATCAATTTGGAGCAATTGTTCATAAGTGAGAACGATTTATCTATTTTACCGTTTCAATTATTTAAGACTATGCCACGCATGAGTGTCCTTGATATGTCACACAATCGACTCCTGTCGCTGCCCGATAATTTCTTTGCCCTGAACAAGGACCTGCGAGAGTTGTCTCTGCAGTACAATGCCTTACATACGATTGAGAGAAATGTGTTTTTCGGACTGAAGAAGCTGAAAGTTCTGGACTTATCGCACAATTTGATATCGTCAATAGACCGTAAGGCTTTCTATTCTCTGAGTGAACTCACTGTGCTAAGTCTGCGCCACAACAGCTTGAGCGTCATTTCGGCCACGCTCTTTCAGCCGCTTCAGGAGCTAGTGAGTCTGGATCTGAGTGAGAACAACTTTAGCCAGCTTCCAAGTGGACTGTTTATGAATCAAAAATCACTGACTTCCCTGGTCATTGATGGGACGCGATTGGAGAAACTGGGCAGTTGGGTATCGCGCGATGACTCAGAGATCAGTAGCCATGTGCTGCACAATCTTCAGTCGCTGTCCATTCAAAATAATGATCGGCTTGAGCTGCTATCGCGAGACATTTTTAGACATGCGATAAACCTTCGGGAGCTGCACTTGGCTGGCAATGCCCTGGTGCAGCTGCCCGCAGAGATTGGCGAACTGAAGGAGCTGAGACTGTTGAACGTGGAAAATAATCGCTTGACTTCCATACCTGATTCCTTCAAGAACCTCGAACAACTGGAGTTCATAAACATTGTAAATAACGACTATATCTGTGATTGTAAAATGTACTGGCTTACGGAATGGCTGAACAAGACTGCGGTGAACATCAATCGATCTACAAATGGGCCTGCGTTCGAATTGGAGAATATTATTTCGCAGTTGAAGTGCCACCATGGCTATCCCGGCGACATGATACCGATTCTCAAGAACCTGCATTGCTTCAAGCCCACAATTTCCGAGTCGTCAGGAAGCAAGATGCATTTATTGCGCTCGACTGTTAATTTGGAGTGTTTGTTTACGGGAAGTCCATCGCCGGATGTGATTTGGGTTACTCCGTCGAACAAAATCTTGAGACACCGTGCTGACCCTGAAAAGGATCCAATAATTCTCAACCACAATGGCAAACAAATCAACAAGTATGAGTTTACTGCGCTGAGCGAAGAGATTACTCAGAATGCCACCGGACATCACGGTGATGTGAACAGTCACTATGCGTTGTATGAGAATGGATCGTTGAGGATCTACAATATTTCGCGCAGCGACAGCGGTTTGTATACGTGCTATGCCTACAATTTTATGGGAAATGCATCGACCTGTATAAGGTAAGACTCTGAATTCTGTTGTGAACCTTCCTTAATGGATTTGTTTTTTTCTCTTTTGCAGACTTTACATTGATCCTATTATTTTCTATAAGGTTAAGATTCGAAGTTTGTGTTTCGGAGCAGCAGCTGCCATATCATTTTTGTTGTTAACGCTTATTGTTCAAGGCATCAGAGCAGTTCTATCAAAGTGAGTAATACGTCGACGTCGGTGTTGGTGGACTATGTTTAATTTGAGCAATGTGTTATGCAAAGCCTTAATGATGATTGTACAATTGTTTCAGTGACTGCTGATTGTCTGAACATTTAGTTTTGTTCATGGAAGACAATTTGTTGGCTAAATTTGCTTTTCATTGAACAACAAATATGGCACTATTTCGTCGTGAGTTCGTCAGCTGTAGATCTCAGTTTAGTGTCTTTAAATCAAGTTCTACGACTGCTGCTGTCGGTTGCAAATAAAAGATTATTTCTACTGTCTACAAATTGAAAACTTTAACAGAGATAATCTGTTTTGATTATATTGTTTTCACACCACATGGTTTCTGATAGCTTCGATAGATTTGTAATTGATTTAAACGCCTCATTAAAACGGATGTCTGCGATGCTTCCCGGAATGTACTTTCGCCGAAAGCTTATGTTACACTACAAAACTCTTTTTGAAACAGTATAAGAGTTAAAAAAAAAACCTGTCAATGCTGAGTTCGGAATTGTTTGTCGAACCTTTTTAGGTTAAGAAACTAACGATTAAGTATATTGAAAGTAAAACCAATTTCAAAACAATATCTCAAATTTAAATCGAAGGTGCCAATGAAACCATGTTTGTTTTTCACTTTTATATGCTCAACCGAGAGCAATGTCTTCATTTATGCGATTTCCTTTCTTCCTATACCACAGTTCGTCAACACATTTTAAACCAAAAGCCATTTTAAACCAAACTTCTGCCTTTCACTTATATATAAACAGAACCAGAATGCTGCCAAGATGGCTTTAAATCTCAGACCAGACCTGAATTTTCTATTTCTTTCTCCTTTCCTTTTGTTTCGTTCTTTTCATATGACAAATGCTTTTTTTTTTTTTAAATCCCATCCAACCTCCTAGCACCGCAATTAAACTCCACCTTTCTAAACCACCCTTTTCCTTGTTTTCTCGTCCCTTTTCTCACTCTAAGTGTTCGCTTCAAAGAGGCTTACTGTTTAGGAATATACATCCAGATATCTAACCTCCCATTACAGATCAAATACTACACAGAAATATGATTCCGAATTGCCGAAGACGTTTTTCATGAGACAAAACGACATCCGCAATTCGAAAATTGCTTAGGTAAGCCTCTAATTAACAAATTCAAAAATAAATTGTCAGACGTCTCGGACACGACTCACAACGACGACCGCCAAAAAAATTTCAGCTCATGTCATGCAAAGAACGACTTCGTAACTTCATGTCACATAAATTCCCATTAGTTTGTTTTGTAGCAACCATATATTTCATAGCGAGATCAAAATTAAATTTAAGAAGTTAAAAGAATCACTATCAACTGAATGAAGTGTGTTATAATATTTCATAGCGAGACTAAAACTAAATTTAAGAAGTGTTTTCTGTTTCTCTGACAGACATGAGCGATTCTTCTCGATTTGGCACACGACTGTCTTGAAACAATGTGCAGTGTGAACGACAAATTTTAACATCTTGTTGTTCGAAAATCTTGTTTAGTAGAAAGTTTAATATGAACATTTTTGTTTTCACAGATACGGCATTTACTACAAAATATGCAACGCTTTTGTTTGCTTCTCGCGAAATAAGAAATCACCACGAGCTAAGCAGATTTACGCGATGCTGGATAGTATAGAGCACTACAAAACACAGCAATTAGAAAGACTTCGTGAGAACTATGCACAGCAGGTAAGTGCTTTATATAAGTTTAGGCCAAATACACAACTGTTTAAACGTGACATCAACTTGAGTCATCTGAATCAATGAATAAAAAAATCGCAGTGGTAATACAAAACCCACAAAGTTACACATATATTTCGGATATAAAGATTTAATTGGCCGTAGATTAACATTAAATTAAAATAAAAACGCAACAAAAAACTACTTTAAAAAAATATATTAAAAAATAAACTTCAATGTACGAACTTTTGATGAACAATCAAAATGATAGCATACGCCTTACGTACGGTACGGTTTTGCTTCAATAACAGCTTTTTCACATTCGCCCCAAGGTCCAGGACAGGATATTGATCGGATTTACCCATGGCCTTAGTTTTGTTTGACTGTATTGGTGTTTGTTGGTGTATTTCAGGTCGTATGATTGTTTAAACATACATTTCAAAACCTAGCACTTTTAAGACATTGCATCCTCGATGTCCTAAAAATTATCTTGTGTTTGTTAGTTTTTCTTGGTCCACTAACATATTCTCAAGACTTAGAGCAGACATAAAAAACAATTTTGCAGCACTCTTGGAACTAACTCTTTTTCGAGTTCGATTTTCGGGGTTTTCCTTATATATTTTGGCATAAGACCCTTTTTGTGAATCAGTCAAGATTTTTTTATGTTCATTTGAGTGCTTATGCTTATCCATCGTCAAGGAGACTTTGAACAATGGATCTTCTCTAGTACAAGGTTTTGCCCGTTCCATGCTACAGCCAAAAATGGTTGTGTATGATAAAAAATACGTACACAAAACAACCAAATCTCGAGAAAAAAATTGGCACTTCTATTGATATGATCGCCAAGAAAATGAACATGGATCACTAAGATGGTGCTAGAAAAATAACCTTTATGTCTACGATCAGTATTGTAAAAGACTGCAATTCTTTGTAATGCAATCCTTGAATTATTGAAAAGTATTTCATAATTTGTGATTCATTCAATTGACCTAATTTTTCGGCATTGAAATCTCTCACTTTTTTACGACCAATATATTGATTGCAAGTCAATTGAATGCAAGTCTTTAGATTGGCATTGCTTTCATTGAAGTCATTTTGAAGTCTTTGGGACTTCAAGCATTTTCGTTGTAGTCTTTGGGATTGCAAGATTTGTCACGGTTTCCATAAAGCAGGCTCCTGTTTACCGTGGAAACATTTTGCTTGAACAAGCAAAGAAGATGTGCTAGAGGGTGTTGTGAAGGGTTTGACAAATACCCAACTGAAACAGATGAATCTTCTAATAGGACTCTGCTCCAGCGCACAAAGCCAAAACCATGCAAGAGTGGCTCAGAGTCAATATGCCTGGCTTTAAAGAAGCTCAAAATTGGAGAATATGGCGTACAAGACAAGGCGTGGAAAGCCTTAAAGCATCATCAATTAGAACAGTATAGAGAATGGGCTGTTAGAAGACACAACGAATAATAACAAAATTTCGGGAAAATGTCAATGTTTATTCGCACGTGTGGAGGCGATTTTTCATCAATATTACTTGACAAAATTGTCGTTAATCGTGCTTGTCAAGTAAAATTGTTTTTGTGAAGGGATCTTATGAGACCTTTTATTAACCCTTTTTATCGTCAAATGAACGCAATCACAGCTTATATGAGAGATACTATTGTATTAGGCGGCGTAACAGCCCGTTGAGAGCCAGAGCCTAGCTTTTTCGCACCTCCACTGTGTTGTGCGTGTTATAATTTTGACACATGTGGAGGGGACCTACAGTTTATTGCCGGTTCCGAACGGCGAATTGCGAGAGCTTTTCATGACAGAAGTACTCCAGGAGGGTTGTCAGTCGTTCGCTGGAGGTGGGGCCGTGAAAAATGTTAGAGTTGTGTATTAGAGATACATTGAATATTATTTTTACACTTCATTTAGATGGTCCGCATATATTTGCAAAAAATAAACTCCAATATCCTCTTCCAGGTTCATCGCATTCGAGAAAATTGCGCTCAACAAGTAGAATGGATTCAAAATAGCTACACATCACAAGCCAAGCATCTGAAAGAGTTTCGAGACATTGGCTCGAATCATTTAACGTCTCTGAAGGATCAATACTACGATCAGGTTTGTTAAGATTCTACAATTTTCATGGGCATACCAATCACAACACCGCCTTCCTTTTTCTGGTTTCAGATGAAAAAGGTTCGAGATTATTCAAATACACAATTAAATTGGGTACGAGAAAATTACGTGTATCAGCGCAATAAAATACGTAAATTTAGTGCACATCAGGTTTTGCGATTACGAGAGGGGTACAAGTATCAGCAGCAAACACTGAATAAAGTTCTCGAGAATCTTCCAAGCTTCTATTTTGAAAACTGTCGTGGTCGATGTGATGAGGATATAACAGAAAGTGTGTATATTTTTGTTTTAATTTGTTACATTTTGTGAGAACTGTTTTGCATTTCAGATTTAGATACCTACTTTAAGAGTCAAATGAACGGTGAACTTGGCGACATGGATGCGAACATATTGCATTTCAAGTGTAAATTATTGCAGAATTACTCAGCGAAAAGTATTGACGAGAGCAAAACATCAATTTACTACACTCCCCCGGATGATTGTCTACGAACTTCTGTACTCCAAGTATCACCGATTCACATCAACTATATAAATGAGAATCTAGATATATGCAGCGCCTTCCCAACATGCTCTGATGAATCCAGTTTTAGAAAAAAGAGATCAAAACTAGAAAGTAGACGTAAAGCCGGTAGAATTAGTAGTCCAGATCAACCGATAGATAAGGATAGTCCTGTCGGTGCACTGGAATTAACTGAATTAAAGGACACGAACTTGAAGCCATTAACTATTAAGAATTCCAATTCCTGTCCAACCATTTATAAAATCTCCATGAACGAGGACGGTTCCGTTGTGCATCAATTTGTAAAAGACATTTCCAAAGCGAACGTAACCACACACGAGGGCGGCGAAAAAGTCGCCTCCACCAGCAAGCCTGAAAAACTGCACGCAGACAACGAGCAGCTTGAAAAAACGTAAAAAAAAAGACTGGACCCAAATCTGAGGCATGCGATAAATTTAAAGAAAAAATAAAATCAAATAAAAAAAGTAAAATAAATGAAATAAAATATTTGTAGCGTAGCAACAAACATGAATAAAATAAAGTGAATTAAGAAAATAAAAAGCAAAATAAAAACAAAAATGAATCAGGTTCGGTGTAATTAGCGTTCACTAAAAAAGGAATCTACTGTTTCAAAGTATCTAAGACGTATCACAACGTTTCCGATACTCGTCCTTTATAAAAAAAAAAAAAAAAACAATTAAAATTTTATGTATGAATCCATAAGGAAATTACATATGTATTACCAATATATATGTATATACACATATACACACACATACACGCAATGATTGTAAGTGAAAGTTAATAAAAGGATAACTTAATTTTTAATTTTAAATGTTTCAAAATGCCAAAAGTGTTTTGTTTTATTTAACCTTATGCGTATGTGCTCTGATGGTTCCGGATTTTATTTTTATTTTCAGAAAAAATAGGGGTTACAATTTGGTCAACATCAGCTTAAAATTAGAATCTAACAATAAGTCCTTTCTAATACCATCTTTTCGACTTAATAATCCATCCATTTTTCCTAACAACCTTTGATTTGTCTCAATTACTTTGGTCAGAGGGTGATGTATGTATATAGTATTCATGTTCAGTGCATGGGCTAAAGCTACAGTCGATACTCGATAATTTGAAATCGTTCTTCGGTCCGATGAATTTGATGAAAATGTATAAATACTCCCGGCGGTTTTTTGCGGTAATTTTTGAAGGAATTCTGTCTTGGTCGTCAACATTTAATAGCTTGATCTCCGGTTCATACTCTCTATGATTTGAAACTTTTTTTTATGAACATACTAATCGTTTACTTACATAAGTCAAAAGTAAATTTCCAGTATGCAGTCTACTTTTTTCAAAAGTTAAAGTGCTCACGATCCACGCTGCCCTAACCGATGCTGAACTATTGGATTTTGAATCTTTAGATTAGGACGAGAAGGTAAAAAAACGCTAATTGTAATCACTTTGCGCGATACAAGGAGATCTCTTACTATCCTACCCTTTTACGCCTTCAGCGTAAAGGAGTTGCACAGACTTAACTAATTCAGAGTTCCCATTAGCGCCAGTAAATTAGTTCAGAAAGTTTTGAATGATTTAAGCTAGTTTTAAACATAATTAATTCAGTGAAATAAAGATAAAAATGCATGCTTCTCCGTCGTTAATTTGCAAAGATGGATAACTTTTGCGGGGAAGCCAAGACAATGCAAAGTATACACGGCTTTAAAATCGATAAATAGGTTAAGAGTATCGACTTAGAGCTCCCAGGCCTTCTCCAAGATCTGCCCCAGTGTAAATATGTGGTCAATGGTAAACTTTGCTGGCCTGAACCCGCATTTATATTGACTAATCAAGTTGTTAACGATAAACGATGTTTAAGAGATGCAAAGGCTTGGATCCTTTATGAAATTTCAACGCTCAATAGAAGCAACTCAAAGCGCTTTGGAGTTAACAGCTTGCATCGACTTTTCGTCAATGATTGTCGTTTGTTATTCATAGGTAACATAGGTATATAGCAGCGGCCAGAGTTGTAAAAGAATGCATTCGTTTGATTCAAGGAAAAAAGTTCGGGAGATGCTACCAAAATTTGTATACAAGCGACAAAATGCCGATTCCTGAGCAATTAGAAGAAGACTTCCAACTTACAACAAAAAAACATGCATTTCTTTGTTTTCAATTTTTATTTTGCCTATACTGATAAGTAAATGTAATTGATTGTTCGCTGAAGCTTATAAATGGATGTTCGTAACGTTGTATTTTTACCATCATATTATTTGTAACAAAACGTTATTCACTAACTAAACAGCTTCGATATTAAAATTTAATTTTCTTTTTCTTTTACTATATAAAGAAATGCAGGAATGTCTTCAGTTCCAATAACATCATTCAATCGTGTGAGTACACAACATCACTGCATTACATCATTATTTCACGTGCAGAAGGTGCAAATGTTTCCCAATAGCTGATGAGCTGCAATTCAAACGAGAACAGAAAGAAAGAAAATTTATATAAAATCAACTTAATTTTCGAATCGACAAAAATAGGTACCTGGTGTTGATGAGCCATTTGATCTTCCACATACTTGAGAACACTTGATTTGATTTCCTTCACTTTGTTGACTTCAAAGCGTTCCATTTCCTTCTTAATAGCTACGGATATATCGTCAAATTCTTTCTGACAACGCTGGACTTTAGCTTCCCACTAAAAATAGTTTACACCGAGAGTTTGGTAAATAAAAAAAGTTTATGAATTCATAATTTACGTGTACACACCTCATTCACTTCTTGCTGCAACTGCTCCAGTTTGTCATTCCTATTGGCTAGTTCCATTTTAGCTTTATTTTCTCGCCGTTTTGTTAATTGCATTTGGGCGTACTGCCAATTTTGGAATACCTAAAAATAAGTAAAATTTGCAAATGGGAACCTTTTAGAAAATTGATTGCATGCAGAGTTTTTTGTGTATTTCTAAATTGCATTGGGAATTCTTTGGCGCCGAATAGAAACGGAAATTAAATCAAAAGCTGCATGCATATGCAATAAAATTCGTACGTCTCTCAATACATCAACGAGTACAAACGAAAAGAAAAATAAAAATGATTGATTGATTCCATAGCAGCCGCATAACATTAGAATTTACAGAATCCCAGTCGGCATGTAAAATAAATATCCATACAGTATAAAGAAATGTGAAATGGCTAATTTATGGCAGAAGCTTTTAATAATACAAAGTGATGGTTGGGTTTACGTTTTACGCATTTGTATTGCATTTTTTATATTATTTGCCAAGTAATGATCGCTAGATTTCTATTTTGTATGACTGAAACAGTCGAGTCATTCATGACATTGCAATAATAATCATCTGTGTACCAAAGATTATTTATCATCATAGTAGATAGGTAAGAAGGTAGGTAGGAAGGTAGGTAGATAGGTAGCTAGCTGCACTTAGACCAGACCAAGACCATTGTGATACGACAGGTGCGGATACGAGCATCCCACTACTCCTGCAATCAAGCTAAAGATACGGCTCATGCTGGTATCAACCGCCGCGATTGTCAAGAAAGTAATGAACAAGATGTTTCTTTCTGCAGTTCGCGAGAGGGCTACAGGTACCTAAAACGTGGGTTGAGGTTTCTACTTCTTCATCATCTCTGAAGCTTCTGCAGAAATTGTTGACTGGGGGACCAAGTCGGGTGGCATGTCTGTCAAAGGAGAGTACTCTGGATTCTATTGAGTCCCAATAGACTAAGTGAGCGTCCAGGATCTAGTTTGCACCAGATTTCTCTGGCGACGCGGCATACAGTCCGACGCTTAAGATTGGCTGCCTGCCGATTAAGATTGGCTTCCTCGATGGCTGTTGGCTCGATCGATTAGTGCGCCGGATTTTTGAGCGATAGTACCCGGGTTCGAATCCAGCTCGGGGAAAACAAACACCACAAACATTTTTCACGGCCCCACCTCCAACGAACGATTGACAATTTTCCCGGAGTACTTCTGTCATGAAAAACTTTCGCAATTTGTCGTTCAGAACCGGCATTAAACAGTAGGTCGCCTCCACATTTGTCACAAATTATAACGCGCACAGCACAGTGGAGGCGCGAAAAGCTAGGCTCTCAACGGTCTGTTACGCCATCCAATGTATGTAATGTATGTCGCGATGGCCTTTGTTTTGATGGAGCGAGGTAGCAAGAGATGCGCAGAGACCGGCTTTATCCAGTTGGATGTTCTCGCGCTTGGCAACATTATCGGTTAAACAATTTCCTGAGATGACATAGCGTTCCGGTACCCACATGAGGTGAATGTCAAACTGCTCTGCCATCTCGTCAAGATATATGTGGCAGTTAAGAGCAGTTTTTTAATCGAAAGTGGAAGACTTCAGGAATTTAATCACAGCGTGACTATCGGTACATATCGTGATAGAAGTGTAAGATACCACGGTGTATTCGCCATTATCTCTGCTAAAATACGCTACAGTGCTTGGGGAGGGAACCTCCGAGGTCCTTGGAGAAGATCCATCCCATAACTCCGGATCCAGTTTTTGATCCGTCAGTGTATATCACAAGGGCATGTATTCACTCTTGGAAGGTAGGCTAAAGGAGAAGTTTCTTTTTTTTTAAAACAGTGTGCGATCGAACCACTGAACCACCACTGCAATCTAACCACTGAATCAGGGATCGATGAACTCTAGAACGATAAAGTGACCAGCACAAAGCGAAGACCTTGAGAACATGGCTCTACTCCTTAACGCTGCACAAATGTCCAATGGTGGGAGGTGAAAAATAATTTCCCAGGCAGCCGTACGTGTGGTCCTGGTTATACCACTAATAGAAATGCAGCCAGATCTCAGACATCTTTTTCTACGATTATAGGTCTTACAAGGGGAAATACGCGGCTTTAGACCCCATTTACACCCGGTTGCTCAAGAGTATTAGAGGGTCGTTGTGACATTTTAGACTTATTCTCTTATTGTCCAGACTTATTCTCTTATTGTACATTTCCAGTTCATTGTGGCTTAATAGCCGCCTGAATTCAAAACGATTGAGGTTTAAACCATATAAAGACAAATTTAAAAAAAAACATGAATTAATCTAAAGTCACTTGAACATGAATTATAAAGACAAACTACCAACAAAACACCTTCTAATGTGTTACTTACCTTTACCCTCTCATGGAATGCACTCTTAATGGAGCCAAACAATCCCAAGTAGTCCTTTATGATTTCTGAGAAAATGAAAAAGTCCGAATTAGCTTGCGCTGAGCGAAGGATCTCAATTTTCTCCTCAGTATCGGCCAGCGATGAGAGGGCACGAGACAAATCCGTATGTTCCTCACATGTGCTGAGCATCGCTGCAGACTTTGCAACCAATTCCGTGGATGCGGCAAGTTCTTTGCGTGTTGTGACTAACTCCTTTAGAGTTATGTGCAACTTTTGTAAATGCATGTCAATATTTTCAACGGCAGCAATTTTCTCATCGAACCACTGAAATGAAAATGTTATGAGTGCCTTACACCAGTGCCTGAAAAAGCATTCTTTACCAGATCGTTTTCATCCATTTTGTAGGTTATCTTGTTGACTGTCTCCCCGACTTTATTAAACAAACGCATGACACCAGCTCCACTCAGCACGGCTGTATTCACAGATCGAGGGAGTTCCTAAAAACAGATTCTTCATAATTTAAATTCACAGTCGTAAGTCACTTCCCATTTACCTGATCACTCTCAAGAAAATTAATGAAATCGAGATCAACTCTGAGCAATGGATGCTGAGCTGTTCTATTTAAGAATCTCTGCAATGCAGCCCGACGAATTTCAATCCACTCGTGGTTAAATGACGTGTTTGGATCGGTCTGTTGTGGGCTCATTTTTACTTTGGTACTTCCTGCAAAAGTTTGTTAATAATTTGATGCCAATGTATTGGCATATTCCCTTTACACTCACCTATTAGATTCTTTGATGGAGCAGGAGGAATTATCTGGCCCAACCGCAGATATTTATCGACTAAGATCGCATGAATTCCCAAGAAATCACTAAATCGACGCAATGTACTAAATTCATTGCTTTTAAATTTTGGTATCTTTGTTTTTGTGGTAACCCTGGAAGAAACAAAACAAAAAAAAAGTTTAAGCTTATGTTTGGATCTCACGGTTTTCCTTGACTTACTTGTAGGCTAAATATGAATTCATGCCTTCGCCAACTTTCTGAGGCTCCGAGACAGTTATGTCGATGGCATAATCCCCGCAGCTTTCTGTGAGAACATCCTCGAGACTTGTTGATGATATCCTCCGCTGAAATTATAGGCAAAATATGTTAGTTGATGGTCTAAATGGTTTTCACCCAGTCCCTTCAGTATCCATCCGTCCCGTATCGGCAAAGAATATACAGTATCAGACAAAAATAAAGCACTCCCCGTAAGTAAACTGAGGTTTTTGCTTGTAGCGGATGACACAGAGAAGTTACGAAGATGAAATTTGTTTTCCTCATTTTCTTAACTTTATTAACCAAAATAAACATGTAAACATTATACCTTTTAGTTGAAATATAAAAATTCACGAAACACAAAATGTCGAAAAATCACGACCACAAAACTAAGCACCTCCTATTCTTTGTGTATAAAATGTGTCCAAAAATGTAAAAACAAAAGTAAAATATTATTAAGGCCTTTTTGGTTTCAGCATAGGTACGCAAATTTTTAGCTTTGGGCTGAAAAAGTGGACTATTATGTTCCTAGGCACATCTTTCTACACACTTTAATTACAATAAATAAAATAAAATAAATAAAAATACAACTTTCTACTGTCTTGTATAGCTGGTGCAAATTGTTGCGCAGGTAACAGAGTTTTTTTTGTCTTGTTTTGACTAGCTGTTTTGTTGGAACCTACTTGTCAATAGCATTTTCTCTACACAAGAAAATATTGAATTGATTCTAAAGACTGCCCGTATTCCCCAATTAGAGAGACATATCCGGACTAGCACTTTTGCTCCACCACATTAGACCGCTACTATCTAATATCTCGCACTTATTCTTGATGTTTCCGGGCTCTTTATTCTTTTGTCAACCAACTCATTTCATCACTCAGCAAACGCTCTATTCAAACACTATTTTCTTGTCACAATTCCTTTCGAAAACTAAGCAATTTTGTACTGGGTGTCGCCGGAATAGGACAAACTGTAGAACCCTTAGGCAAAATGTCCTGTTTACCTAGCAAATTTAAAAATCTTGAACAACTTGATTTGTAGATATTGATGGATATTTTATAAAAATTCTTTAGTAACATTCTCCTACCTTGCAGTCTTTTTTTTGCCTTCCCGTTTAGCTTTCCCGCCGAAAAGTTTGGATTGTATTACCAGTTCGTGGCCTTCCCCCCGAAATGTTTGTGTTGAAATAAATTTCTACATTAAAGCTTCATAGTAATTCTCAAAATGAAAGGAAGAAGCGCCACAATGCTCCAATTATTAGACATGGACCATCTTTTATGCAGTTACCCAACAAAAAGATTATTTTTCAAAACAAAACACCCACTTTAGAATCCCTCTTGGGTACAACGCTTTTACTTAAAAAAATAATACTCCTAATTTAATTTAAAAAATTGTTCATCATAATTGCCATCTGGGCTTAGTTCCCCGGCATTGTCTTTTATTGGGACAGTGTAAATTATTTTAGATTGTACCTATTTAAAATAAAATAAAATTCTCAAACTTTGCCTTAAACTGTACCTTCCACGAATTCTGGTTCTGTAGCTACACTAGTTATTATAATAAAACAAATAATTTTCCAATTTATCGTAAAAAAAAAAATACCACAGAACATTAAATTTAAAACAGAAAATCTTTTTGCACCAGAGTGTGCTTCAGTTTTGTCTGTATATTGGCTGCCAATCCAAATGGTTTTCATCAAGACCCTGCAGCACTCATCTCGCAATGGCAAAGGATATAATTTTTTTTCTTTTAGTGCACCGTATCAATTTATTTTTTTAACTCTCAGTTTCAGATCTGGTTACAATACAACTCCAGAAAAAGTCCCCCAAAAAATTCTTATAAGAAAACATTGGTGACAAGTTTGATAACCGGAAATGTGTATTTATTTAAAATTTATTACATCGGAAGTGAATTACGGACTTAATAACGTACCAGACCCTTCAAGTAAAACTAAATAATAGAAGTAATTTCTTCTTTCTGCAACATATTTTTATAAAACCATATCCACATAAAAGAAAATATAGTTCTATCAATTTATTTTTAAGACAGCTTTGCACCACCTATCATCTCAGCCATTGATTCCATGTCGAATACGGCAAGTATAGTGGTTTGCATTCGATTGAATAGTCACCATTCAATCCAAACCACTCGCATTTAACTTCCAACCAACTTTGATGCACTCCGATTAGAACCATTAGTCAACATTTCCCACCAAATCCGCTCCTATCAGCCACACCAATCTCCCTCCCCAATCAGTTTAATTCATTGTCCAACAAAAATTCCTAAACACAACAAATGAGATCACTTCACAACACTGAGCCCGCTCAACAGGGCGATTCAAGGGATACATTCGAAAAATTGATTTTACTTGATGGCGCTGATTAATTCCTGAGGTTTACACCCATAATTTCGGTCACAAGTTCTTAGTTCTCATTAAATTAGTCACCCAGCATTCTAGTGCTTTGTATATGATATTTATCATTCGACATTTCAACAGTTCTTTTCGTCCAGCACTCCCCCCAAATCAGTCTTAATAACTTGAATCACTTACATCGGTATCATTTGATCCTGAGAGATTGATATCCTGTTCGGCAGTTTCCTCTTCGGTTTCATCGTTATTGATGTTAATATTGTCGAAGGTTTCTTGTGCTTGATTATTTACTTCCTCGGCCATTCTTAATTGTTATTTCCTTCTATTTTTGTCGATAAAAGGCGATCTAATCTTTTTAATACAAGGCACATAAAATAACAGAACTTCAACATATGTCAATCTTTCCAGGAGGCATGGAAATGTCATAGGGGAAATGTTTTTTTTTTTTTACTTTGGATGGCAGTTTGTGATTCCAGGCATAAATTGCCGACGTGTTTTGATAAGATTCTTGTATTTTCTTCTACATGTAAAGTTTTGATGGAAAACTTTGAGTGGGATCTGTTCGATTTGTTTGTCGGAGTGGTATTTCATGATTTCTCCGTCAATCGAAACAAAAATTAAATTTATTGGGGAGAAGAGTTTAAATTTATCCATCTTAGGTCGTTGATCTGGTGCAATCGAATCTGTAATTGACATTGAGCTTATCCAAAAATATTGCATGTGCAGTGAATTCTCGATATTTCGAACATCCTTAATTTTGAAACCTCTGTAAATAATAGCATTCTCACTGTCACCGAAAAAAAATCCTCTGTAAATGGAAGAAAACCTATGCAATTTGTCCCTTTCGTTAATTTCGAATTTACTATTGCGTGAAACTACATGAAAACCTCTCTAATTCGAAAACGATGACTTTCTTGCCTCTATAATTTGCAGCCAAGCTTATTTGTTTTTCTTCAAACAAATTTCGTTTGGCAAAAATATTTTATTTTGAAACCTCCATAATATAAAATTCTCTGCAATTCGAAGTTTTTCCCTAGTCTGATTAAATTCGAATCATCGAGAGCTTACTATATTATTTGTATTACCATTTTCCTAAACCTTAGGACTGGCTTCCAGGGTAGATCTCTGCGCTACATCGAGGCCTTTCACAAAATGCAGCAATCCCATCTTTCACCTGCCTACCACTTCAAGTTTTTTTCCACAAAAAATAATAGGACACACTGATCACATCCTCTACTTAATTTAAACACATAAATTTGTTGGAAAAGATTTATTTAAATATAATTCAAATGCAGAATTAGATATTCCGGTTCTAACAACAAAAAAAAAAAAAAAAAGTAAATTGGAAGTTAATATAATATCAAATTTCAAACAAGCATTGTTTTTTAGACAATTAGAAATATAAATAAACAAATAACTAATTTTCTATATCTTAACTCGATTGGTGATGGAAATATTGCTTTAATGCGTGATAATATTTTCAAAGCTCATAACCATTTATTTAACACTAGTCAACAATCTGGGGGAATCCTAAGGGACCTTAAAACTTTACTCGCCTGTGAAAAAGAAACATTTTTAATAAATACAATTATATTTGCGAAAGAGTTTTACCTGATACTGTTCTTCAGTTTTAATGAGACCTCGAACAGCAACCACCTGATACTGTGGAGCTCTCATGGCGAACGGCCCTCTTCGTATAAGTCTAAGGGAATCTTGTGAGGATCCTAATGCAGCTACTTGTCTTGGGCCATGACTTGGATCTAGAACTAATAATGT
Organism: Syritta pipiens; assembly: GCA_905187475.1. Classification (NCBI taxonomy): domain Eukaryota; kingdom Metazoa; phylum Arthropoda; class Insecta; order Diptera; family Syrphidae; genus Syritta; species Syritta pipiens. The sequence goes on from LR994571.1 coordinate 73,385,224, forward strand.
CATGCCAGATGATCTTTGCTCGATACCTATGATAGTTCTAGAGTGTCCTGAAATTAAAATTCGATGTGGAGAAATTTCACATACTCACAAAATTGCAACCAATTCACTCACCTTGATGTTGCAAATACAAGGGCGGTGTATGGACACGACGTTGTTCGAAATACTGCAGTACCCAGTTAAACAACTCAGGATGGCGTCCATCCTGAGAAGTAGGCCGATGAAAATCTATCAATTGACAATTTATTCTAAGCCATGATAGCACTGTAACTATTTCTGTAGCTCCTATCCACTTTCTAGTGTTGTACAATTTACATCCTAATTGCTCTGAACCCTGTAATGTATACAGTTTAACATTGAAGTCCGTTTTTTCTATGAGTATGACCTACCTGAGTATCAAATCCTTGGGCCCAAGCTGCTTCTACCATTTTCTGAAGGCGTGAAATACTTGGTATTGCTGTCCTCGAAGGGTTTCGTTTACCCCAAGCGGAATACAAAACTTCATTATAAGTTGTGTTCTTTTAAATTAAATGAAACGGGGAATCAACTACAAACATTGTAAAGAGAAAGATCTTAGCTTTACCTGCAACAATGAAGAAAGAAGCATTTGAAGATTTCTATAGCCGCAACCCCATCCTTTATCGCCATAACTAGATGCATAGTGATCAACTGACGAGCAAAGCAAAGATTTAATAACTCCTGGTGATGAAGCTGATAGTGCAAGAACGCGTGAAGCTACTGATTTAGTGCATGAAGTCCCATCATCAATTCCATGTGATTCTGCAGCTCGTAATCCAACTTGCCGCTCATAATAATCTGCCACACTCATTTCACCAGCATAAACAGCTCGTTGCATTGCTTCGGCTGATTGCTCACGAAAGTTACCCTGATCATCCATTCCATATTGTGCTCTAAGCATATCGAATTCTTTTTGTTCACGTAACTTTTTTGCCTCCATATCACTCTCAGAGTCTTCGCTCTTTGTTTTCGGACTCATTGGAAAGTGTGTTTCAATATGCATTTCCATTTCTTGTGGTTTTAAATTATCAAAAGGCATATTACAAACTGGACACACATTAACTTTCTGTCCTGTCGGCATTATGTCACTTGGAATTTGTTTTTCAGGACTAAGTATATCCCTGTGTGATGTGAAAGTAGAAAGTAATTTAGTTAAATATTGTTTTGTTTTTTGTTAGAGAACAATCTCATTTGAGGTAGTCACCTATGCTCTATATTAACGTGAAGTTCTAAAGCAGCTGTTTCAAATATATCATTGCAAATAGGACAGTGTAGGCCAGTTAATACATTATTTAAATGAATGTTTGCAATTGAGGAACCATTTACACTGGGGCTCAATGGATCGAAATGTGAACGATTTATGTGCATCTCTAATATATTTGCGTTGTCCGATGTGTACCGACATAATGGACACTGTCAAGAAAAAACAAAAACGATTTGTTCAAATATATGTTTTAAAGCTACACAGTTCACTACATTTTTTACAAAAAAAAACAAGACTGTATAAAAACGAAATACAAGTATTAAATATGTAAAGCTTTCAATTTACTACTCATTTGAAACAAAATCTTTTTTAGAATAAACGCTGGAAGTGTCATGAAGGTGGAACCTAGTTAAACTCTCAGTTCACAGATTATTTGAAACCAATTTTTCTTTTGCATTTAACAATAAACAGGACAGTGTGTAAAAATGAAATAAAAACTTAAAGGTTGAACATCAGTTTCACTGCTCATTTGAAACGAATTCTTCTTTAAAATAAAGGCTGGAAGTGTTAAGAAGGTGGAGCTAAGGTTAATGAAGAGACACACGTCTTATCTGATAGCTTTTAGTCATTGGTAAATAAAATTCAACCAAGTAAATCAACTCATAGAAGAAATTCTCTGATAAAAACGAAAGTTCTAATCTTGAAATAAAAATGTTAAAAATTAATTGTAGCCATTTACAAGACCCCACTCTGCGTCGTTAATTAGGACCAGAAAAGGAACGACGCAAGCAGAGTCTTTGATTTACTTTCTACAATAAGAACCAACTGCCTTTAAAATTAGACTCCTTTCAATCAAACAAACACATTACAAACGACCTTCTTATTTCTGCGAACAATGCTCTGAATGAATCACAATGCCGGTCAAGGGCAACTGGTGATTCAAGTAGTCACAATTTAATAAAATATTAAAGCGGATTTTCTTAATTAAATTTTGATAAAATATAAAAGCTGGTTTTATTGAATTTATTTTATAGTTTTAAATTAATATGGATTTCCTTCACGTTGTCCTAAATGCCTTTTCTGTGGTATGGGAGTCACTACTTCTTTTTTTTTTGTATATACTGGGAAAAAACATATTGGCACAAATGTTATTTTCACAAACAAGTGTTTCCAATATCAAAACTATTAAATTTACAATAATTAAACTTTTATTTCATATCTTTGCAAAAAAAAAATGTTTGTTTTGAGAAGATTGCTTGGTTGCAGAAGTCCACATCACAGTTCACATACGCCTACGCTTGTTCATCGTCGCTTTAAAACTAGTGACATTTATTTTCGAGGATCGTACCTGTGCTAATAGTTTTATCCATCAGAACCTTGTGTTAAACGATTTAGTGTAAGTTTGAAACCACGCTTTTAACACAGAACGCCCAGATTTATTCCCACCACATTACAATTTTATTCCCAGATCTCTTACACTCAACCACCACCTTCACAAATTTGTTTTAGCTAAAGAGTAACCTTGTTTCAAACGCAATAAACTCTTCAACTAAGTCAATTAAACAAACGGAATAATAATGTTAGCTCATTAATAAAATTAAACCACCCAAAAGAAAAAAAAACGAAAGAGAATCGTGCAATAAGAATTCATTTCAAACCTGTAAAATCGACCCCTTTATAGCAGAGCAATAACTTTTCAATTGTAATTCTAGCTCAGATCTAGATTGCAGTCCCTGCCCATTTGGAGTGTCCAGCACATCATATCCATTTAGTATTTCTTTTTTACTACAATGAATGCCGTTTATGCGATCACTGTCACTGCCATTAGCTCGACAATCTGTACTTAAACTCTTTGAACACGATGCAACATTCGACTTTATGGTCTCATTTTGCCGTAGAGCATCACCATTTAGTCTGTTATTCTGATTGAAATTACAATTTGCCCTGGCCTCGTCGGGTGCCTTTGAAGGTGCTACGAGCTTTTGAAGCGGATTAAATTGTATGTCATCAGAGGCGTCGGATGTTTGCTCCGTACAGCTGCAAGTATTCATAGAAAACCTCTTAGTATTTTTTTTTAGTAATAAAAAACAAAATTTTGTCTTCAATTTTATCAATTACTTTGAATGGAAATTTTTTTTTCTTTTTCAATGCATGACACACACACACACACACGAATGAGATTAAATTCAAACCTTTGATTTTGTCCATCCGTAAGTCGAACTGTTTCATCTTCTGGGGTCAAGTAATCCAAATGCGCCTGATTCACATGGAGTAGCAGCTCCGGTGGAAGGACACCACCAAATCCACAAAATGGACATTGGCTATTACCTTCTACATGGCAAGTTCTAGTATGTTCTCTCATACGATCATCGGATAAACCAGACATTCCACATATCTCACAAGAATGAGCGGATATATAATTATCTCCCCCATTTTCACCCGACATTGCAGTTTGCAATTCGGATTAAGGTCTTCTTCAATCCCAACAATTTTTCCGATTTATTTGCATAGAAACAGATATGATTAAACAGCCCACACTGTAATGTTCAACTCCAAATGAAAGAAAGGATATTATGTGGAGCGAAAATATACACACAGTCGATACTGTCAAAGTTTTCAATGCACTGCAATATCCTTATGACGGCCTTGGATTAACTGGAAAAGTCCTTGCCGGGTGCAATATTCTTCCAGTTGCCATTTGTAAGTTATCGAGGAAAACTTTGCGGAAGATTTTTTCGACTTCCGATAGAAAAATCAATGATTTAATTGTCAGGTTGACATTATTTTCTGGTGGGTAGGGATTTGTTTACGTTTGGTGTTTGTCAAACATTAGGGATTGTTTGAATTTGTTGACGGAAATAAAATCTGGTCGGCGTTCATTGAATGGCGGCTTATCTAGCGAAAGTTGTTCCAGTGGGACTTTAGATTTCCAGGACTTTTTTATATTGCTAGCTCTGAGGCTGAGCTACGTGCTAAGGAAAGTGATGTGGCTACGAACAAAAGTCTACAATGCAATAGATACCTAGACATCCGATGCAATGCAATGGAAGAAAATATATGTAGATTACTTTTAGGTAACCGCTCTATGACTGCGTGCAATTTCGAAAGGCTTCATTGGTATTTCACATTTTGATGATCTCTCTTAAGACGTTTGACAATTTAGTTGCAAAGAAGTTTAAGGAAAATGCAAATGAAAAGCTTTTATATTACACCAATGCTGTATATGATATGAGATCAAATTGTTAGTTTATAATAAATAAATCGAATCAAAAATACTGCTCGACCGGCATTTATTTGGTTTATTCTTTTTTTTTAGCTGAAACCCCTGGTAGGTAGAGCTTAATCTCTTTCATTGTTTTTTTTATAATTTATTTATATTTTAATAAAGTTTAATAATAATAATAATAGAATTTTTTTTTAAGTCTAATCGATTTTAAACAGGTAATTTTTGACAGGTACTATGGGACATCAAATGTCATGTTTTTTTTTCAGAGTCAACGAACTCTGTTCCATATGAATGAGATTAAATTTTTGACAACATGATTGAAATGTTGGATGTGTGCGTTGAAAACAACTTGCTTGTCAACTTCAAACACATGATTAAGAAACGACCGCTTGTCAAACGTCGGGACATCATAAAACAGTTTATTAATATTAGAGGAGAATTTAATTTTAGTTGACCACCGTATAGGAACTAGACTGTATTGCCTTAATTATTTGCCTTCGCTCCACCCGTTTATGTTGTACCAACGAAAATGCCTTTCTTTGAGACATGGCTTTATCCAGATATCCCTCCTAATCTAAGGTAAAACACATAGACCATAACTCATCCAATTCGTCTCTGATAAGTCTTTCTTTTCAGTGAAATATTCCTTCAGGATGAAAGAAAACTGGTGATTGTTGGAGTAATTGGGAAATCGGCTTTCCCAGACTGCAATAAAATGGCAGGATTAAATGTGCTTGACACACATCCTGCTCATTTGAACTATGAGTGCAAGGAGGTGAGGCTTCCTGGTGTAACCCACGTTCATTTTTTTGCATTGAAATAGTTCTCTTTTTAGGGTCAAATAAGATTTTATTATAGTACAACGGAATCAATGTTGTTCTTACACTTTCAAACAACCTATGACGAGTATTGTATGAGAGAAATGTTGTTTAAAGAAATGGAGAACTATGAGCCAGGCCGATACTTGCAATTCAACAAAAATATACGAAACAGATTTGCGAGAATGTTACTGTTTGCAACACAAGTGTGCCACATTATTGTTTATGTTGAATTAAGTGTGACGTTCGATTCATCTTTGATATCTATTTTAAAATCGCTGAAACTAATTAGGTAAGTTTAACAATTTGATTTGAACCAGTCTGATAGTTTTGTGCTTTCTTGGTTGTGTTGTTGTTCTTATTACAAGAACCGACGTTTTAATTTAAATGTAAACCGGACTAAGTAAGTAGTACTTGAAAAAAATGTGTTCCTTTTTTAGTTTACATTAAGTGCGGGCCAAAATGATTCGAAGTATTGTGCAAATGAATCTCTTCTACACTGTTAAACGTTAGCCGAAATCAATTCTTATAAAGCAGCATGGCTAAGAAATGCTTTCTGAAGCGTTGATTAAACTTACCGCTCTCATTGAAATTTGTTTGAAAGTTGTTGTTTTTCTTAAGTCAGTTTTAAGTCTTAGGTTTTTTCTTTTTCATTATATGAAAATATATTTTTTTATTTTAAACTGAAAGATTCGAGTTGCTTGATAGTTTTAGAATTTTAGTTATTATTTGATTAATAATAATAAGAAATTCATTACGGGGCTTTGTTAGATTGAAATCAAATGTTTTAACCTTAAGTAGGATGCATGGTGTTATTTTATACAATTATTTGGCTGAGGTTTCCGTTATGTGCACTAAGCAAATTTATTTTTTTTATATTTCGTAGTTAAATTGACTTATTATAAGATGTACTGTAAAAGAAGTTTCACAAGGAAACTATTTTCTTTTTTTTTTTTACCTTTAAAGTTTTCAATTTTCACAGAAAAGTGCATGTATTCTACCTACAAACAGCACAAATGGACTCGTTTACGCTTGTGCTAAGTGATTTGTGTTCTCAAAATATTATTCTGCTAAATATTCCAGAGCAATATAATAAAACCCAAGCGTCTGCCTGACAGTTGTTGGCATGCCCTTAACGAAGTGACGAAGTCGCGCGAGCGTTTAAACCCTGCGGAAAAGAGGGTTGAAATCCTGTGAGGGAGCGAAGCGACCCACCATCCCCATACTTTAAATACGGCAGAACTTTCCTACTTAAAGTTTTTGGTATACACTTATCTACTATCCAACTTTGTTATGGGCTGTGGGCTGTTTAAGCTCGAGGGGATTTTGACTTAAATTTGTAGCACTGTTCTCACACCGATTGCTGGTTCATTCATAAAAAACTAAAGCACAATAATCCCTTCCAGTTCTCCTGTTGCTCCTGATAGCACACACATCAAAACAAACGAATTTCATTGAAGAGTAGTTAAGACAATTTTAGAATGGCAATTATTCTAATTCCTTTTTTTGATAGTTGAATAGCCTTTGAAGAGTTGCAAACAGTAGAGTATTTATGTAGATTTTGGAAAAAAAGGTTTAGAACCCTTGTGTATAAATCACACAAACACAGTTTGATTGAAAAAAAGTAAATAAATAAAACAAATTTAAACTTAAAAAAAAAAAATTAAAAAAGTTTTTTTTTTCATTTCCTCAAAAAAAATTATTATTTTTATGTTTTTTGTCATTTTAAGCCAGAAAAAAAAAAAAAATAAAACAAAAATGCTGCTCGGTGCGCATAATGGAAACCCGCCCCAATTTTTTTCACAGTTCTTAAACGTGTCATAAGTTTTCCTTTTTTACTATTTTTCGCTTTTCGCAAACAGTATAAATCAGCAAGTTTGTTCACACCTTTGTAAGGCTTCTTACTTTTTCCCAACATGTGGGCTATGTGAGTCGTGAATCCTCGCGGCAGTCACTTCGATCTAAGACCTAAGACCTAAGACCTAAATAGCTAAACGTGCATTCCTTTTCTAATTTTTTAATAGGTACTTTCTTTTATTTTGCCTTTTTGAGTACTCGAATTTACCTTTCTGTTTGCTGTTTTATTTCAACAACATCCAAAAACTGGGTATTACGAATGTTTCAATGATGCCCTAAGGATGCATCAAAAGATGTCACTTCTTATTTAAGAGACACCTTGGTAGAGGGGCTATGTTGGGTAGAATAAGTTTTCAAGAACTCTCGAGAACCATATTTTTAATCAATAAAATTTTGATCGATTCTTTAGTACTCAGCTACTTAATTCTTCCCCACACAAGAGTCAGTCATTAAACTTTTCCTGGTTCTAAAATTCTCCCGAAGTACAAACTTATTCTCTATCCTCTACTTTACTATACCCCGAAAACAAAAGTGCAATCTATTATTATTATTATTATTATTATTATTATTATTATTATTATTATTATTATTATTATTATTATTATTATTATTATTATTATTATTATTATTATTATTATTATTATTATTATTATTATTATTATTATTATTATTATTATTATTATTATTATTATTATTATTATTATTATTATTATTATTATTATTATTATTATTATTATTATTATTATTATTATTATTATTATTATTATTATTATTATTATTATTATTATTATTATTATTATTATTATTATTATTATTATTATTATTATTATTATTATTATTATTATTATTATTATTATTATTATTATTATTATTATTATTATTATTATTATTATTATTATTATTATTATTATTATTATTATTATTATTATTATTATTATTATTATTATTATTATTATTATTATTATTATTATTATTATTATTATTATTATTATTATTATTATTATTATTATTATTATTATTATTATTATTATTATTATTATTATTATTATTATTATTATTATTATTATTATTATTATTATTATTATTATTATTATTATTATTATTATTATTATTATTATTATTATTATTATTATTATTATTATTATTATTATTATTATTATTATTATTATTATTATTATTATTATTATTATTATTATTATTATTATTATTATTATTATTATTATTATTATTATTATTATTATTATTATTATTATTATTATTATTATTATTATTATTATTATTATTATTATTATTATTATTATTATTATTATTATTATTATTATTATTATTATTATTATTATTATTATTATTATTATTATTATTATTATTATTATTATTATTATTATTATTATTATTATTATTATTATTATTATTATTATTATTATTATTATTATTATTATTATTATTATTATTATTATTATTATTATTATTATTATTATTATTATTATTATTATTATTATTATTATTATTATTATTATTATTATTATTATTATTATTATTATTATTATTATTATTATTATTATTATTATTATTATTATTATTATTATTATTATTATTATTATTATTATTATTATTATTATTATTATTATTATTATTATTATTATTATTATTATTATTATTATTATTATTATTATTATTATTATTATTATTATTATTATTATTATTATTATTATTATTATTATTATTATTATTATTATTATTATTATTATTATTATTATTATTATTATTATTATTATTATTATATACATTCAAAATTTTTGAATATGCTCTTGAGTTGGATTATTTAGGAAAGGAACACCTAGAATGTAGTTAATATCGATACTGGAACAGCAATTGCTGCATGTGCGCAAGGTGTTTATATGTTATAGATGTATGCCCAATACGTAATCTCACAAATGTGGTAATCATCCGTCTGGGAGTCGCGGTGGGATATGTGGGTTGGCAGCCAGATAAGCCCTTTCATTACCAGCTATACCCACATGACTTGGCACTCACATTAGTTTTAATTTTATCGGCATAGCGATTAACCGATCTCTAATTTTGTTGATAACTGGGACACTTTTGTTTGGGTTACTAATAGCAGTTACTACTGAAAAGCTATCTGTCGCTATTACGAATTTGCTTTGTGTATTTGAAGCGATATTTATGGCTTTTAGGATAGCTATTGATTCGGCTGCAAAAATAGATGCATGTTCTGGGAGAATCCCAATGACAAGTACCTCATCGTCTTGTGATACATACGCAAAAGGTGTACTTTTGCGTTGGATCCGTCCGTAAAGATGAAATTGCAGCCGTTGGACTTTAGGTCAGGGGCAATCTCAGAATACATGCTACGATACAATGCTGGAGTCGTATTTATTTTAGGTTGTTGCATAAGGTAGTGGAATCTGGTTTACCATCCATAAAAGAACGGGTTCTAGAAGCTAAAACCAAACTGGTCTCCAAACTCATCTTTTCAAACAAATCAATTATTGGCAAAGACATATCATCCTGCCTGAAAAATAAATTCCCCAAACGTCTTCCATGTGCCATCTCCTCATCTTTTATGGCCGCCAGAGAGTTGAGTATTCACTCTATTCGCCCCTTTAAATATACCCAAATACATCCACCATGGTCTATCAAGCCTACATCTCTATTTATGCAATCTCAATCTTCAGTCTTTACTTTCACGATAAATTCTTTTCTGTTTACTTTTAGAGAAAGACATGTTTTGAAATTTTTACCAAAACTATTAAAAAACTCCAACACAAACACTTACATTGGTAAGCATGCTCGAGTTTGTGCTCCGCGATGTGTGTTTTTCTTTGAAAATTATCCGGATGGATACGGTGAGTATTTACTTCATTACAGAATTCTTGAAACATCTAAGTCATTAACTTTTATTTGCAGAAAGAACTGATGAAGCAATATCAAATTTAGAATATGAAATTGAAGATAATATTTTTAAAATGTTTCGAAATGAGCAGATTATTCCGGTGAAAAAGTAATCCAAAGAATATTGTTAATAGTTGTGTTCCCTTATTCAAAACCATTCATTCCAGTGGATCTCCTTTGTTTTCTCTGCCGGGGAATAAGCATTTTGTGTATTACAACACGGACGAGAAAATCAGAGAAGATCCCTTAATTAAGTCGTTAAATGATCTCCAATTATCATTCGAGAAAAGCACCACCAAGGATGATGCCAACAGTGGCTTAGAGGAACTACGTCCTTGTGGGGTAGGCTAATTGATCCTGAACTTGTTAACTATTGGAATTAAATATCGGATTTTGATAGGGGTTTGGGAAACCTTTAGCACAAAGCGGTGATGTGCGGCTGGAAGTTGAAGAAAAGAAGAACAACTTCATGACGTTTTTGAAGGATCATGTGAAAGAAGCTCTGCAACTAGGCTTTGACGAAGGGGTCTCGAAATTTAAAGGAAAAATTAACTTTGTGGTAATCATAGATTATGTTAGAGGTTTGACTGGAAATCTAATCAAATGATTGTATAGGTTCCTAATGTACGAACTTGGTACGACACCTTTAAGCTCTTCCACAAAATTTTTATAGAAAACCCTGATAATCCAGAATTCGAAGCCATGGATGCGAGTTACGTGAGTTTTGAACTATTCAAAAGGTGATTTCTATGATTAACAAAAAATGAAATTCATTTACCAGAAAGCCTACCTGGAGAACTTCGACAAGCTCATGGACATTGATGAGGCGTAAGTTTTTGAATAGACGATTTGTCGACAGAGAATTTGAAGCATGACAACTTTTTCTAGATTCTTTGCCAAATGCTGTGATATAGGCATGAAGAAAGCGTGTAATTTCTATAGTAATCCAGTTGTTATGCATTTTGGCAAATCGATACAAAAATCTTTGGTAACGAAACAATTGTTTTCTGTATTTTAAATGCAGCATTTGACCATTTATTTTTTCATCAGATTGATGATTCTTTAGCTGTATATGCGACATACGCGAGGGGACCGAGTATGTCGGTAAATGAATTAAAACTTCGAGAAAATTATGAGCAGTGTTGGATGAATGCAAAGCCTGGAAGTGAAGGGACTAGTGGACGGAGTGGTGGGAACGGAGGTTCATCATCAAAACATACATCAAAGGAGACTTCAGGTGATTCGCCTGAATCTTCTGTAGCAACGACATGTAATTGTGGACGTACACAAGGTTGGCGCGAAGATCCTTATACAATGCGTCAGGAGACTTATGAATTTCATCAAATCATACCAGATAGCTGCTTGTATTGTGTGAAAAATAAACGAGACGATAGTGCAAGGCTTATTAATGAAAGCAAATGAGAAAATAATTTGTTTCATTTTGCGCTTGGATTAAATTATGTGCAAGGGGCCTGTTGGATTGTCATTCTGTGATCTTTAACTTTAACCTTATTTATTTCGACAATTGTACAATTTGTTACATATTGGTAGTTTTTTTTACGCCATGTTTAGAGAAAAAACTTTTTGGAGACTAGAATATTATAAAATTGTCAATTAAAGTTATTAAGGGAACTGTGTATGTAAAGATTGCATTTTGTAAAGAGAAAAAAAGGAAAAGAAAAAAAAACTGGAAAATAATAAAACATTAAATTAACCTCAAAACTAATTTATAACTAAAAGACTGTACTAAAGCCGTAGATTTCTAATAAGTTCAAATTCATTTAACTAACATTTATTCTTTTGAGCAATTTACCTAAACAGTTAAGAAAACTAATTGACCGATAGCTAGAAACTCGGTTTAATGATTTTTTTGGTTTATGTAACTGTTTAACTTTAAGTATCTCTCTTTTTTTTTGAGAAAACATTCATGGTAAAGACAGGAAAAGAAATAACATGTAAATGAACATTTGAGTGTTTCTAGCAGTGATAACGTGATGCACAGCTTCCGCGTCTCCTTCCCCTGTAGGTAACGCAGTATTTCACAATATAGCAATCCCTGTTTTACCCAGAGATCCTATGCAATTGTTAAACAATTCTGTTTGACGTGTGTAGCTTTTTTAACATAAGTGGAAGTGTTGATTTTATATTTTACGATCTCTTTTATTGTTTTTATAATTTATTTATATTTCAATAAAGTTTAATAATATTTTTTACGAGTTTGGGAACAGTTGAGTATTGAGGAGAATATCAATTGAATATCACAAGCTCTCCTGAACTTTTTTGTGAGTACACTTGGATCAGATTCAAATATACCGTGTCTCGTTTTAAGATTACCAAACTCGGTACATACTCGGTACAGACCATCATTGGATCTCAAACGGACAATCTGCCTTTTACGGCTGAGCAGACCAGCGATTAGAGCCATGATAGGACTCATCAAAGGGCACTGGGATAAAAGCAGACATGCCAGCAGACTAAGAATCTGCTAAGGATTTTTGTTGAAGTTGCAGTGATAGAGGAGATATGCATTTCCCACCTTCGAAACCTTAGTACTTCGTAAAAGCACACATTTCGGTAAATGATTCTTTGATAGTCTGTCTGATCTAAGCTGCTTTAGCATCAGACGGCTCCACAGCTTCGTGCTAACCTCAAATTGGTTCAATTAGCAGGTCGGGGTCTGCCCTTGCTGGTAGTAGAAAACCTGTGGGTTTTAGAAAACCGTCGTTTTTATTTGAATTGAGTTCCCATTAATTTTCCGTTGTGGATTGAATTCACTATTTTATCATTTTTTGTATTAAAAAGATTGGAGCTCCAACCTCTTCCATCCTTGTTCTCTGGTCTAATTCCAAAAATTCGAATTCACACAGGTTGTAGAACACTGAATTTCATTTTGAGTGGAGTTGAAATTAGTTTTGAATCCGTTTTCTCTCGAAATGCTGAACAGGAGCGATGCGATAATTTTTAAGCAACGCAACTTCGAAACGATATAAATCAGAGCGATGTGAACCGAGGTTTTGGTGTACTTTGGTTACATTTCAGCCACGTTTCGGTAACAGTTTTTCATTTAAGCCGGGAGAAAAATATCAAGTCTACTTACTCCAAGTCCCCCAGGTCTGTTCTTTACCACAAATATCAAACGACCAAATTGACTGTTTTAATAGAATTTGTTTTATTATCTTAATTCATTTAACTAAAAAAAGGCACATACAATCTATTTGGACGGATCATTTTTTGATCAGTTTCTGATTTGGACGGATTTTGTTTTGTTCTGTTTCGTTTTTTTGTTTTTGTGAGAAAACATCTACAACTTCTCATGAGGTTCATATTCATTTTGTTTAACTTAAACTACATTTAGCCTACATTAAAGTTCATATTAAAGTTCATTCTAGTTCGTAAAAAGAATACAAAAACACTAATAAACACAAGTGATATTGATACAGAAGTTTTATAACTGAGATTATATATTGAACAGTATGGACATTGCGAGCTACCGCAAACTTCACAGATGTTAAGTAGATATGTTGGTAAAGCATCGAATATCTCTTCTTTGAAACGTTCTACAAAGAAAGAAGGAAATAGCAATAGTAAGTATGAGGAAATTTGTTTTAAATTGATGTAGAGTTCAATGGTTACCTGGGGCATAGTAATCGTAGACACGGATTGCTAAGTATCGTGACATGTTCGCCACGGGATACCATCGTTCGATTGTGAAATTTACACAGATGTCTTCTTTGTCCAACTGAAATAAAGACGAAATAAGTTTAGCAAAAAGAAAACGGGTTTCGCCCTCAACTGGCTGCTACGCCACCTAATGTAACGTTAGAGGATCCGGATAAGACAAATTGAATACTTACATAGTCAAAATAGAAAATAATTTTGCGCTCCTTGAACTTAGCTTGCTTCAGATTCCTTACACGATTGCTGAGCACATAGGAGTCGAGGTTCTGTTGTTGAATGTAATATCCAGTGGGAATGGTGACATCCAGGACTGCCATTCCAGATCGTTCTGATTCGTTCAAATTTATCCAACTAAAATAGACGAAGAAAATAAATATTATTATTACAGGTTTATTACTAACGAATTAAATTACATTAAAGAAATAAATAAAAAAAATAAAGTAGCAAAAATACCTCTGACAAGACACATAGGAGATATGCGACTGATTTCTACCGTGGAATACAGCTCGAGTTTGAAGATCGAACGCAGGAACTGGTGGTTTGGTTTGGAATTTCTCAATGTCCACGTTGTATTGGACGTGCATTTGCAGAATTGCGTAACCGGCACCTTTAGCTTGCACCTTCACTGTTCCCCAGGCATTCGGAATCTGTAAAGGAGTCATATTTAACCACACATATTCTTGCAACAGCAGCTTCCATTACTTACATCAATACTTTGCAATTGTGCCAAGTTGTTGTCGTTTATGCGAAGAACCTGCGTTTGTCCAGGAAGTGATGTTGCCTCCACTTCGATCGACAATGAAGACACTTCACGAATTCTTGAATGCACCGTGTATTCAATCAACGCCTTAAGAGCAATACCCGTATCCTGGAAGGAAAGCAAATCGTTAGTTTTGATCGATAGACAGAATCTAAGGTTATAACAGCACCTGAGTTGACGCCCAACCACCATCAGTGAGTCTCTGCGCGTTCAACCACCTAACAATCGGATCCACAATGAATTCTCTCCTCGAAACGTATACCAGCAGGGCATAAGCTGTCGTCTCAATGTTAAGAGCGTCGTATTCGTATGGCAATCGGGGCAGGGAGAAGTACTTTTGATTTTCCAATTTGCTCGGCGGTTGTGGAAGCTCCACGTTGCCCCAGTACATGTATTCGCCAGTCGTCCTAGCGTGACCTCGAAGAATAGTGAACACGTGCTCGGCTGTGGCTGCTTTACACAACAGCAATGCGTACGCAGTCAAAGCCACGTCGTACGGCTCCTTGGTCTCCTGCAGCAGCTGCATGTTCCTCTCAATCCAAAGTATCGCTCTCTGCTGGGCTAGCGCCACTCTCGCACCCAACGTTCCTGACAAGTCCTTAACAGTTGCTAGCGTTATCAACACATGAGAGGTTAGGGAAATGTTACGGTTGCTCAGCGTGTGTTCGCCAAAGTTTGTGCGATTCATTTTCCTGTCGGGCAGCCATGTGACTTCTTGGAATGCTCCCTCCGGAGATTGATGTTGCAGAATCCAGCGTATACTCTTTTCAATTATTGACGGATCGATGTAGATGAAGTTCTCCCACTCGTAGAATGAAGCCTCTTGGAATACACGAACGCAATAGGCAGTCAGCCAAACAGACGAGTCGGAGTTGTTCCAGTCAGAGCGGAAGAGTGAAAACGAACCGTCCCTGCGCATGAAACTCAACTGACGCTGATATCCAACGTTCATGTGAGCGAAAGCTTGCTTCTCGATGGTTTTATTCCTCTGGTTGATGAGCCTCATGTACATTATGGTGTACAAATTCGCAGAGAAACTGAAAGCGTTCTGCTCGGCAGATTCCATTGGCAGGTGCAGCATCGACGTTGCGTTCACAGGCATCGTGGGGAAAATTGGTCCCACCACATCACCCACAACCGAGATCCTTGCTTGATTCGAGCCGTACACAAAGTATCGGTCGACTTGGTATGGAATGATTGGAGTTTCCGTGATATTCACGTGCATGTATTGGAAGACGTAAGCACGATTACTCAAATCGAGAAGAATCGCCTGGTGACGATACTGCGGAAGGCCATCAGACGTGACATGGAGTTTCCGTGTGATCGTATCAGTTCCCAGGAGTGTAGCTGCATGCATTGTCACCTCAATGGTTCCCAGACGAGTCGGCACAATTGGCAGATAAACTATGGTGGTTCCTTGTGACTCCAAGTAGATAAAGAACTGGTGATCGCCAAATGTTGTTCGCGGATTGTACGATCTGACAATGCCATCCTTCTCGACATGCACAAACTTGTAGTCAGGCGAGCCGTGGAGCACCACATTCGATTCCATCGCCGTTTCCATGTAGTTAAACAGTGTCACACGGATACCCACTTGCTCGCCTTGACGGCATTCACTGGGCATTTCTACGTTGATGAAGAACGGCTGTACGCCAACGTACTCGATGGGGGTTTTGATCATGCCAAATCCTTTCGACGGGCTGACGCTGAACGCCGACACCATCCAGTATGCAGGACGATCGGGGACTTCAAGGTTGAAGATGTACCGCCCGTGAGGCCCTATGTTCACATCATCCCACAGCCAGACATTCTCGTAATGCCTCAGCACACGATTGAATCTGTACTTGCGATACAGCTTCAGGTCTGTTTCGTTGTATCTCTGGCAGCCGATTTCGTCCGTACCGTCGTCACAGTCAAAGAGGCCGTCGCATGCTTTGTCCAGGCGGTAGCACCGTCCAGACAGACACTCTCCGTATCCCTGAGTCTGGTTGCATGTGTCAAAACGACGCGGAACCTCACCATCAGTGAACACGACCAGGCCTGTGTACTCGAACGTGCGGTTGGCATCCACGCCGAACGACGACGACGGATAGTAGACCAGTTCGTCGGGGTTACCAGCATGCGAGTGCCAGATGTGCTTGTGTGTTCCATTTGTCTGCTCGTCGAAGGTTGACATCTTTGTTATGATCTTGGCGTAGGTCAGCTCGTTGCCAGCCTGCATGCTGTAGAAGGCACTATCAATGCCCGACAAGCTCACGTACGAACCGGGCTCTCCGTATATCGCCACCTCGACCTTCTCTCCCGTCCTACCCTTGCGGTTGTTTATGAAGACCGTAAAGTTATTCCGTGATATGCCATTGACCGGGAATGTTAGTGAGTCCACAATGACCTGTCCGTACTGCGAGATGGTCCAGACCACGATCGTGGCTACTGGTGCCATTTCAGCACTGAGTGTCACGGCAATCGTGCGAATTCCTTCAATGATCGGTTCTTGGTCGCATGTCAGAATCACACCCTTTGACATGATCAGATAGTTGAATGAGTTCGAGAAGAAGTTCGTCCTGATGTGGAAGATGATGTACTCTCCAACGACTGCGTCCTCAGTGCTCGTCATTACTTTGATATTCTGACTCCTCGGCGAGTGATAGCTAACCAAGAGCAACTCAGTCTGTGCTCGATTACCACGCATGTCTACAAAGCTCGCCTGGAGTCTCATGCTCTGCACGCCGTCAAGGAATTCTTTGACCTCCTTCGGGCGTTCGGAGAGGCCGAGGTCATGACGTAAGTCAACTTTGAGCTCCCAGACTCCGTCTTTTCGTGACATGCGAAGTCTCCGGGTCGCGTAATCTCGTCTTCCACTCCTGCCCTCCACAAACCCACTGACTTCCATGATGCTGTTGGTCAGGAGTTCTGGCTCCAGCGGTGAGTTGTCGTGGTACTCCACAACCAAGTAACACATGAACGGCATCATCGGCTTGAAGACCTGCGGTGAGTCGCCCAAGAACTTAACTCGGATCGTTGAGTTAAACACCCTTGTGATGGAGTAGCCGGCGATCATTTGGTCGTAGAACTTTTCTCCAACCGTCGCGGTAATCATCACTTCCAAGCTGGGCGTGTTGGGTGGAGCCAATTGCAGGATCTCATGCATCGGGTACTTAAAGTCGTACGTGCCGTTGAAGTATCGCAAATACGGAAGTGTTCGCCTATATGACCCCGTCCATGGATCGTAGCTTTCGTGACCTTCCGGCTTCGACACCCAGAATGGCCACTCTTCGTCGAATTGATAGACACGCTCCACGACGTACTGATTTCGATACAAGTTCTGTGTTGGATCTTGTTCCGGCTCAACGTTGATCGGATTGTAGTTATAACGGTACGGATCGGTTGGGTAGTCGTCCTCATCGTATTCCTGAGGCAAAGTGCGGCCGATTCGGTACTTATCGTTGAGTGCCTTGTAGTTGAAGGAGCCCATTGGGCGGATTGTGGCTTTGATGGTTAGATTGCCCAAAACAGGTGCTCCACTCGTGAAATTCGCCATGATCTTGCCGTAAATAAACTGATCGGTGTTGAAAAAGTACGCAGGAGTGGTTACGTTGACCTCGTATCTGGTCTGGTAGTACTCTTCAACAGTGAAGTGTCCCTCTTCGACTTGTCCCTGAGCAATGACTCGAATCGTCCATTCACCGAAGGTCGGCAGGTCAGACAATTTGTATTCCAAGCTTACGCTGCCCAAGTTCGATTGACGCGACAACCAACGACGGACAATGTGCTTCTTCGGATCCACCATGTACACATCGACGGCATTGTCGTAGCCCTTTAGTTCAGTGGTGATGGGAATGGTCCGGAACTTGACAGTCTCTCCCTGGATATACAGCGGTTTGTTAGTTTGAATGAAAATGGTCATAGATCGTTGTGAGAAAGACAATTCCGTCTCGTTGAGGAAAGCAATTCCGCCGAGCACGTTCTTATACAGACCCTCAACTCGCAGTTTGTATTTTCCCCGTACACTTGTCGGAGGAATTCGCATGAGCATTGTTTCCGGTACACCTTCCTTGACGTCTCTTGAGTCCCCGGATACCTGCACTCCATCACTGGATATACTCGTGTGCACGGTTATGGGATATGTGGCTCGCAGGATTGTCACTGAAACTTTGTAGATTAAACCTGGTCGCACCATGCGTGAGGCGACGATGAAGTAGGTCGGTTGCTTGGCGGACACATGCTCTAAGAATGAAGTCTTCGGACTGTACTGGGAGACACCACGATTTCTGCCAGGTAAATCGCTGCTAAATTGATTCTTCTGAAAAGACGTGCTACCCGGAGTGAGGGTGTTATCTTGTCCTGGTCGGTAACGATTCGTATTGGTTTTTAAGTAATCATCGCGGTTCTGAGTGAAAACGTTGCGATTTTGATTGAAGTCATCTCGGTTCTGATTGAACGCATCTCTGTTCTGGTTTAAGTCATCGCGATTCTGGTCATAGAGTTCGCGATTCTTGGTAAAGATATCGCGAGTATTGTCATAACCATCACGGTTCTGGTTAAACACATCGTTATTTTGAACGTTTTGGTTATTCAGTGGACGGCCAAATCGATCGGTCACAGGTTGCTCATCAAGTGTCTGCAGATAAACTTGATGCGCGTTGAGCGAAATGAGTAGAAACAGACTTAAAGCTAACCATGTTCCGGAAGTCATCTGCGAAAGGAAATATAAAACTTAAGAAAATAATAATAAACAAATTTAGAATGATGTAAAGGTAACCGTGAAATCAATATAACTAATGTTTCGTTCCAAAGGAATAACAAGACCCTTATAGAATTACTTTGGAGTCCGTCTGTCTATCTGTCGAGTTTTACATATCTCCCTATAGCTTCTATATAATTTGCAATTCAGGGATCAAATTTAGACTGGAGCTGTATCCGTTCTTGTTACTAGCAACTAGGCGAAGTCGCGTCACTACCCGCAGGAATATTTTTAACAAAGCCAAGTTCAAGAGGAAGATTGGGATCTCTATAAGGAGGTGCTCAAAAATTATACAACAAGTCTGAAAAAGGTCCAATGTCTTAAAGGGTATTCTGTGAAAAGATAGAATGTATCTCTAAATAGTTAAATCTTAGGAAGGTGTTAGCTACCTCTTTTTAAACACCCAGCTACCTACAAAGACCTGATCACACCTGGTTCCGGAACTAAACATAATAGGGCCATCTCTTGACCATCATTTTCATTTCCGGAAAAAAACTGCGTCAGTAATGCCACCTCCAGAGGAATTAATTTCTTGCGAGTAGATTTTTCCCCAGTTAATCTTCGACAGGTGGGCGCCGCCGTGGCTTAGTCGGTTAGTGCGTCGTACTGTTAAACGAGAGTACCCGGGTTCGAATCCATCTTGGGGAAGAAAACACCACAAACCTTTATCATGGCCCTGCCTCCAGCCAACGACAGACAATCCTCCTGGAGTACTTCTGCCACGGAAAGCTTTCGCAATTCACCGTTCGGAACCGGCAATAAATGTAGGTCCCCTTCACATGTGTCAAAATTAAAAGGCGCACAACACAGTGAAAATGCGAACAGCTTGGCTCTGGCCCTTCATAGCCTGTTACGCCACTAATGACGAATTTTCGACGAGAAGTTCACTACGCTCAACGATCAAAAATTGGGTGGAGGACTCTGTGGCGCTAGAGCGTTCACAAAAAATCTACACAGACAGATCTAAAGCTGATCGGAAGTCGCTCTCTCAATAGAAAATCATGGACTGCTCTTTAATGTAAACATTCGTGAATGATTGCAATAACACAATAAGCTACAAAAACAAAATATTGACTAAATTGCTTTTAAAGATTTGAATGTGTCTTCAAATGAAGATAATACGCATTGGAACATCTTACTATTTTAAATAAGTATTTTGTTAGCTATGATATTCTTAAGTGAAATGTAACAAAGATTTAAATTTTTGAGGCAATATGGTTTATCATACTATTTCAATAAAGAAAGAAGAAACGTGCCGCTAGCAAAAGATTTACTTCACCCATTACCGGCTGAAGAGAAACGCAAGCACAAGCTGAAGCGGTTGGTCCAGCACCCAAATTCTTATTTCATGGATTTTAAGTGCCCAGGATGCTACAAGATCACCACTATCTTTAGTCATGGCCAAGGAGCCGTTGTGTGCGTTGGATGCTCAACGATCCTCTGTCAGCCGTGGACGAGCAAATCTCGGAAAAGGCTGCTCATTCCCCGTAACGGGGCCTTTCAGCCGTTAAGGGTTAAATTATAAATTCCAAACTTTGGGACTCTACATTTGATTTTTTTTCCTTCTGCAATCTTGGTTATTTAAACTCTATGCCCAGTTTCACAGTAAGAGTTTAAACTGCAGTTTAGCTAAACCTTAAAATGAGTTTAAACTTTTCATTGAACTCATTCGGTTTGAGAGTCAAAAATAAACCTCAAGTTAACTAAAAGCAGTTTTGGAAGTTGTGTCTAAGGAAATTCTACGGCTTTGAAATGCCAAATTACGGCTTTTGACGTGTTTTTGTTCTAGTACCTGAAATTTAGATACTTGAAACTTGAAAAAAAACCTAGAAAAAACAAAGAATTTAATCTGAAAAGTGGTTCGAATCGTCGCAACTGATACGAGTACTTAAACCGAAATTTAAACGGGAGAATTCTGTCGTTTAACTTAAACGTCGAGATAATCTCCACTTTTCGTTTAAACGCGTACTGCAAAACCAAAAAATTAGTTTAAACTCTCACTGTGAAACTGGACAATAGTGTTTTAAACCCTAGGCAATTAAAATTTTTCTCTGGTCCATTGAATTTTAAATTATCGACTAAAGTTGACTCTAGCATGATCATTATTGTTGTGTATTCATTACCCCACAATTAAAAATCGGTAAGCAATCATTTTTTAAGCACAAACTGCTGAGGTTTCGTCTTGAGCATGATAATAAGAATGACTTTGATCAGCGATTTTACTTGTGAAATTTGGATTTTTCAATTGACGAAACCAAATATTGACTCTCAAATTTTCCAAACGGATTAAAGTTATCCTTCTGGCCTCTCATTTTCGAACGAAAAAAAGTCAGACAATGAACTAAATAAAAGGAATTAAGTAGGCACTAATAATAATAATAACAATAAATAAATAAAATTCTGCTGCAACAATTTGGTGGTGCCTCAAATTGTGTGATACACAAAATAGAGATTATTTGTCTTATGTGTGTGTGTGTGTGTTGGAACAGCTTGAACAAGTGATCAATTCGGATTCGGTGGGGATTGAAGTTTTAGGGTAATTTTTAACCTTCCCTAACACGCACAATTTATTAACAGGATATGCAACGCCAGTTCAACGTCCCGAAATATTTATTCATCCATAAATGCAACAAAAAATACGAACACAGTGAGCACAACAAGTGAATGGAGGAAATCGAAAATGAAAACGATGCAATCAACAAGTGTAACTAACCACCACCATTCAGCGACGACAGCAAGCGGACACACCTTCAAAAAATGTGACAGATCGTTAGCTACCCTAGACAAAAAGTTGGGGCGTATGGCACCTCGCACACACACTGCTGTCGAATGAATCACACTAATTTGGGGGAGAGCTTGGGATTGAGACAAACATTCAGCGGCAGCGCTTTACTTAAAGATTCAATTAAGGATCCATGCACGACCTGTATGTATGGCAAATGGGTTTGTCAAACCGACGCCTTCTTTTTGTTTTCTGTCCGAAAATTGAAAGTATTTTTAAATTGATGTCTAGAAAAACAAAAAGCAGCACTCAAATGCCGATTAAATAGCCGACACAATCGATCCACTTGATGTAACCGATGAGCGATACACATTTACATATCTTACGTCCGAAAGTCATTTCACTGGCTAACGCCCATCCGACGAACAAACAAAAATTCAATGCGAGATTGTGATTCAGACTTAACTTACACTTATTTATTAAGTAACACAAACTTCTCAGGAACAACTCAATTATATATTATAGTAATTCTAAACACTTATTTTCACAATTAATCCATTTAAAAAGGACGGAACAAAACAACTTTGACAAAAGATCTTCACCGAATGGCTTAAGCACGATCTGAGTTTTGAACCCAAACAAGATCTTTCATCACATCATTGCCATATCGAAAGTGAAAATGTTTTATAGGAAAATTAAGGTAGTAGATGTCTGTGAACTGATCGTGACTATTTTTTCAAACTTTTGAATGAATTGATGAAACCAAAAGGAAGAATAATGTTTAATTGATCCTTATCTCCCCAGCGGAAGAACGACGGGATATTTTTATTACAGTAATAAATTTTAAAGCTTTTTTTTTTTTCATTTCTACGAAGTGTTTTTTTACAGCTATAAATTCAATGAGTCCAAATGATTGCTTTTCAAAATTTTGTGAAAACTTGAACTGAAATGATGATCCAAATTTACCAAGTGGGCGGATTAGGGTTGAATTAATTGTTTCAAGATTCAATTTTACTGAAACTTACCAATTCTGAAGCCGCGTAAATAATTAGAGTTTATATTCGTCTCCATGTGTGTTCCCAAAAAAAATTCAAGCTTTTCAACTAATTTCGATTTAGATGTTATTGCAAGTAATTAATGAATAAATATGAAAAAGATTCTATTTATAATAAAGCCTCGGTTTGCGTCGTTCCGATCTACATCGTTTTAAAGTTGCGACGTTTAAATGCTATCACAGTTTCGAGACTGCATCGCTCTTATTTCACTTTGCGTCGTTAGAAAAATTATAATTAATGGGAATTATGGAATAAAAAGACATGTGGTTATTCGATTTGTGTCGTGTTTTTCTGCTCCCAATTGACGACCTAAGGCGTGCCTCTGGTGTACTTTCTTAGGACAATTTAAGAAACAGATCTCAAGTAATTTTAAGTAGAAAATAGATTTACTTTCTTAAAACCAGACAAAAAACATAAGATGTCCAAAGAACTTTTAATATAAATTTCTGTCACCCGGTGCAATCAGCCAGTTAAGCGTCAAAATCAGCTGATGTGGCCACGCCAATGAAGCGTTTTCCGTCTGCTGGGGAGCATTTCTTTAGCTCACCGCCAGTTCTCCCGGTTCTATTTTTGTTTCGCGTGCTTTCTTTGGTGGCAACAGAAAAAGACAACAACCACTTTTAAATAGTGCCCGTTGAACTCAAACTAAAAAAAAAATCCATCTTCTCAACTGAGCTACACTCAACTGTCATTTCATTCGAGCAACTGGTCAACTCAGTTAGACAGCCCTTTAGCGATAGGGGGTCAGCTGGGAGCGTTCACGTTACGCGAACCACTTACATCGTAACGTTACGTGCATTTGACAGGCAGACAGATTTATTCTCCTTATCTTGTTAAATACATTTTCGATAATAATTAAATTCACACAAAAGAATTAGAGCTCCCAATAACTTGTTGAATAGTGCTTGATTATCAATCGGATTGTTGATGGTCGACCACTAATATCGCTAAGTGAATTTCTTTTTTTTTTTCCTTTCTTCTATCATTATTGCCTTTTTTTGTATTTTCTGTTGTTAATGTCACAATGAAAAAATGAGTTTGTGAATTGGTTGAGAAAAGAAAAAAAAATAATAATTAAGTGTTCCCGAGATTATTGTTTAGTCGTGTGGTGATCGAAGTACCAAAGTTCCGGGTGATTGAAAACAGATGTGGTGCGATAAAGATCAATTGAAATGGAGTTGATTAACAGATCGGTTATCAGTAGTAGCAAACCCGACTCGCTCTCAATTGGTAAATTGCAATCTTAAAAAGCAAAAAAATACATATATACAAATTAGCAACAATGAAAACGCAATGACTACATATTTTCTTGTCTTCGTCGTCGTTTCATTTCATTTGCAGTACAAAGCAACTTCTGTAAGAATGATGGCGTGCCTGAGAAGAAAAAGAAAATCAAAGGCCTGGATATTAAGTTTAATAATTTAACTTATGATGTCAAGACAGGATTTATTCGAAGAGGTATGGAATATGTTTGGTTAAAAAACATAAACGTATGTACACAATCTTTGTCACAATTGTGTGTGAGAGTTTAATCACACTACAAGGTTCTTTATTATCTAAATTAGATGCTCTCAATTTTTGTGCACGATATGATGATAATCCGTAACGGTTGTCGAGTTTAGCGATGAAGAAACTACTCGAGAATTGTGTTTGGGGGTGGTGTTCGACTGCTTAGGTCGCGGAGGAATGGAAACTTTGAAGTGACTTTCATGAAAAGCCTGATAAAAAATTATATACTCGTATGCTGATATAAGTTCGCCGTTTAGTAGCCATCGATCGGGCAGTTTAGAGATTGCACATTGAAATCATGGCGTGTAATCTTCTATCGTAGATATGTCGCCGCTCGGCACTTGAATTGATTATAATAAAAAAAAAAAAGGCGAATAATTGGTGTTTCTATAAGTGAACAGGTGGCTCAAAGTGTGGCGTTGATAGCTTAGTTTGGGGGGATAAGAAATTAATGGTTCTTTACCGACAACAAAGTTGTTTGGGGTTTTCTTTTTTCATGTGACTATGCTGCGTGGGAGTTGAGGATTAACAAGATTTATTAGATACATCCGTCATCTTTGGCGTGTTCAAGAAATTATCAGTTGGCCTCTTGTGGAACTAGGCTTTGACCAATAAGTTTCGTGTTCATGAAACAAAATGAGACTCTGTAATTATTCCATTCGTAGAATCATGTTCATGAAACAAAATAAGACTCAGAAATTATTCGACTCTTAGAATCAGGTCAAGCTATATGTTGAATTATTGTAATGTGGTGTCGACAGTGTTATCAGGAATATCAATCACTCAATGCAATCGGTATTGTAACGCGCTAGTCATAGATAGGAGCATTTGACTGAATATCAGAGCTACAGAGAGCTTCAAATGCGATAGCTATAGAATTTCTATTAAAAAAAAACATTTGTCTACGGTTTCTTATTCGCATATCAAGGATCCGATCTTAACTCGTTTGGTTTTCGTTGCAAAGTCATAGAGTTTTATCGTTACAAAAAGACATAAAAGTGAAGGCGTGTCAGGAAACTCTAATATATTAAAATTCTAAATTTCAATTACAACTCTGCAGTAATTTTGTATCTGAAAACCTTTTTATGTTTGAATTCTAGTTTTAAATTAGAAACCTGTAGCAATTTCGTTTTTTATTTATTTGGTAATAGAAGTAACAAATCTATTTTTGTTTCAGTGGTTTTATTCCCACCGAATTTCAATAGTCCGAATCGCTTCCGTTTCGCCGTTCGGAACCGGCAATAAACTGTAGGTCCCTTCCACATGTCTCAAAATTATAACGCGCGCAACACAGTAGAGGCGCGAAAAGCTAGGCTGTTACGCCACTAATGATGGTGATGATGATGATGATGATGAACCGCCTCCGGAACTGGCTCTATCACCTGACTTTGGTTTTTGAAGGTTTTCCATGTGCTCTCGTAAAAAAATGCACCTTCGTTTGATTATGAGCAGGGGTTAGAATTATTTCACATTTTTAAAGTTTCAAGTTTGATAATAAAATCTTGTTTACTTTTTTTTTCGTAATAAACTTTATTTTACTACGTCGATGTCAAAATGTGAATTGGCCGAAAAAAAAAACACAGAACTTAAAGCTGGCAGTCAAAATGTAAAGTCATCAAAGCAATTTTCATTGATTTCACTTTTCTTGAGTTGATTTGTTAGAGAATTCAATGAACACCAAAGCTTAAAGGTTAAGTTCTGTTTTACTCAATTGTAATACATGGACATTGATCGTTTTGAATAAATCTTTTGTAGATGCTATGGTAATTGAAAAAAAGAAAAAAATGAAACTAAATTTACTGGGAAATCTGAAATTATTTGTTGTTCTGAGTAGCAATTCTTGGTGTAGGCATGAAACTGAAGTGGCAATTAAGCAGTCGGTTCTCATACTCTGTAAGATACTTGCAGTCCAATGAAGGGAAAATATGCCATTAATTGCTGTAGGGTAAAGGTACTAGTATCCGGATACTTAACTTATTTTGTTTAAATAGTTTTTTGGCTTATACTGTTACCGGGAATTATTGAATAAGGTTTCTGATTTTACTGCACGCATCATTGTTGTGACCATATCTTTGTTTTTTTTTGAAATAGCATCGTTTAATCTCTATAGAGGGCGATTTAGTCGCTTCTCATCCAATCAACTTCGTTCAAAGATCCAGAATTCTGGTATTTAAGAGATCATCAATTTTTAATGCAAACCTACATTTGCATAGATAAGCGGACCATTTAGCGATTCGTTGCTGTTCGTCCGTAGTCAAATATGGATCTGTACATATCATTGCTTTTGTTGCTTTTTACCAATTAATCCTTTTCCTTTGAAACAGTCGTGCAATGCTCAGCGAAAAAGGACATATTGATTTATCTGTCTGTTGAAGAATGCATATTTTATTCATACTTATGTCGTTTAACGCTTCGGCTAGTTGATCGATATACGTCCATTCTTAAAAAAAATCAGAGAAATAGGTGAGACATAGATTGTAATACCTACCTGTATCATTTAAAGCTGTTCAGTCATTGAGTTTTATCGTTTTTGTTATTGCGGAGGTTTTCAATGACGGAAGTATTCCAGAAGTTAACAGTCCGACGCTCTAACGATTTGAGAAAGGTCTGTACCTGATCTAAAGCCGCCTTCCAACGCTTGCGGTACCGGGTATGATGTTTCCACTCCGGAAGACCAAATTGTCTTACGTGGCTCGGTCTCCATCTTCTCCTCGAAGGTTTGGGTTTAAAGACCCTTTTAGCTGGAGCGTTTGCCGCGTTTGTGTGCGAGGTATTGTAGTCGACAGATTTTTGCCTTCCGGACTATATCCACATCTTTGTACAGCTCATAAAGTTCGCGGATCGGGTTTTCTCCTGAATTCGCTTTCCTCGTAATTCAAGTCATAATGACCCACTACTTTTTATATGAATTAGTCAATAAATAAATGTATTTTTTGCAAACAACACTATTATTTTTTACCCTTAAAAGTATGACATAAACTTACTGAATGAACTGAGCGAAGTTGCGTTCCTAAACTTAGTAACCCTTACAATATCCTGTTGATTGACCAAACGTTTCACATGTATCTTTGTAATATACAACTAACTGATCGTCGTTTTGATTATCTCAGCTGCTTTCTGTATACATTTTCACTATAATTCTGAATTAAATCACTGTGACATTAACACTGTCCGGCGGGTACTAGTGCCTTTACCCTATGAACTTAAAAAAAATGAATCTCGTGTGTGGTTAACGATCACACAACTCTCGTTATAACAATTATGTGATATATAGTGCCAGCTGATATACAAAAATAGCTCAGCATTTGTTCAAATCTTGCCGTGAGTGAGTTTTGCATGTGAGAGTTTTATTACGGCATATCCTTGATTTGATTTCTTATGAAAATCAATAGGATTTGAAGCTCATAATTGTAGAATGTAGGCAGAAAAACGAATGTAATTACTTCTTTGCAAAGGCGAAAAAGAAACTTTGGCTTTTGCCAAAAAATTTTAAAGGAATCTTACAGTTTTCAGAGCAATGTTACAGTTTCACTTCACTTCACTATCACTTTAATTCAAATTTGTGAAGGACTTTAGTTTGCGCCACAGACAACCTATTGGCTCATTTGTGGTTTGCGCTCACCCCTCAGACTTTTTTCTATGACCCCGTGAACATGAAACTCACAACTCGTAGTTGAAAATCGCCCAAAAAAAGAAAAAGACGAATTGTATTCGCTTATAACCTAAAAACTATTTAGTTTCCTCCGAAAAGTATTATTATTTTTTTTTGTAAAGCCGAGCTAAAAATAGTTAATGCTACAAACCTTCGTAATATAACTAGTCATAACTTTTACTTTTTTTTTTTTTTTTTTTTTAGAAAATCGAAGAATAGTAAAAGAAATAACCGGAGAATTCCGCAGCGGTGAGTTGACTGCGATCGTCGGCCCATCAGGAGCTGGAAAGAGTTCTTTACTAAACATCATATCCGGCTATGAGTGAGTTTCATTCCAAACTTCCCCCAGAACCTGCAGACTAACTTGTATTTATAAACTTTCAGATTATTTGGAACAACTGGAGATGTTTTCGTTGACGGTAGTGAAAGAAACATCGAGTTGTTTAGAGCAAATTTATCGTTCATAACACAAGATACCGATTTGCAACCATTTTTAACTGTTGCGGAGGCAATGTATTTTTCTGCGAATCTAAAAATCGGCAACAGCAAGTCTACTGATGCGAAAAAGCAAAGAGTATGATGAGTTATTAAAACAAAAGTAAAAAACAAATAATTATTTTCTATTGTAGATAAAAGACGTTCTTCAGTCTGTTGGGATGTATGATAAACGCCGAAATACAACTGGTAAACTGTCTGGTGGAGAAAAGAAGAGACTGGCTATTGCTTTAGAATTAGTTAATAATCCACCTGTCCTAATCTTGGATGAACCAACAACGTAAGTTTCAATTGATTGTGAATAGAATATGAGTTAAACGGCTAAAGTTCATTCAATGTAACAACCGACTGATAAGCTCATGGGAATACGGTGTTGTTAAGTTGATTAAATGGTGCTATTAAATATGACAGAGGTGTGCGAGTGTGCCTTCACAGACTACTTTATGCTTTTTGTTATCTAACAAGATTTTCAGAGTTTTGAATTTGTCGTAGACTAAACAACAGCACAAGACTGGAGGACTAAATCGATCCGCGTTATCTAAATAAGACCCAAATAATGCTGTCTGTTTTGCTTAAGAAAATTTATCTTCTTGTTCAGTGTTCAAATTGACTATATTCTTTTTTTAAGGCTTAGATTTGCACAGAGTTAGAAAATTTAATATGTAATATCACCCTGGAGACCAAAGTAGATGCGATTAGGAGGTGGTTCCATTATAGGAGTTTCTATTTTCAACCGGTCCTCTTAGAAGGCTTTTTCCGTCGGTGTTTATGTACATAAAAATCGGCTAGCGAAGAACTAAAAGATAGCGAATTTCTTAACCCTCAGTGGTACCTTATCTATAGTAACTTTAAAGTTCCTTGTGGATCAAATTGATCCACATATTCCGGGATTTTTATGTTTGCCTATGAATGAAATTAAGCATAACCAGGCGCTTAGCCATACCTGCTGATGATTTCGAGTCGGCGGCGAGTTGCTTGGAGATCTCTTTTGCGTGCATTGCTTCCACGACTTTGTCAGTGGAAGACGCGGTCAAGAAGGTATTGATGATGATGAATGAATTTAAGACGGTTCTCTAATTGGAAATTGTTTATTATTTTTGGCTTAAAAAAAAACACGTTTCGGATTGATATTAATACAAAAAAAGAGCTAAATGATGCCGAGGCATTGGAAAATCCATAAAAAAGAAATCAAAATCAAAACAATCCGGTATCTGGTCCACATTTTTCGCATATTTTGAAGCACTGAAAAGAACAGACATATTTTACATTCTACACAAGTATGACAGAGTCCGGAGTGTTGGAATTCGAGCGCGAAGTGCACATTTGGCAATGATCTCTTTTATTGGAAACTGGTTGATGAATCAACAGCAATGATTCAATGTGTGGTATATGCTCATATTGCTCTGCACTTGATGTTGATGACATTTGATTTCACAAGAGCGAGGGCATTCGCCCCACGTGGCATTCTTTTCTGATTCTGGACATATGGAGTACAAAGTGATTGACCAAGGTCGACCAAAAATAATCTAGTATATTTCTTAAAAAACTTCGTCTACCTCGGCTGCGCGGTAACAGGTACAAATAACATCAGTACAAAGATCCGACGTAGAATAACGTTGTTCCTTTAGTTGAGTTTAAATTTATTGTCCCAAGAGGCAATTCAGGAATAGAGGTCTCTTTCTCTCTCGAAAAACCAGGGTGGCCTCATATAACACCCGCTCTATGGCGCTGACAGAGATGATGGACGTTATCTTTTTGAAAAAAAAGTTCTGCGAGCAATCTTTGGTCCTGTGTGCGTTCATGGTTACTGGAGGAGAAGGTTCAACCACGAACTGTACGGGCTGTACGGGGACATGCGCCTGGCCAGGCGTCTACGGATCCAACGCATAAGGTGGCCATGTAGGGCGACTCGATGGGGTCGAAGAAGAACCGCACAAAGAAGAAGAAGAACATATCTTCCATTCAAAACTTAGAGAGATAAAGGAGAGTAGGGAAAACTTGAAACTGAAATGTGCTTTAACTCCTCTGCGAAACTTATGAGAAACAGTTTTGGAAAAGATTTCTGCATCAAGAAATTTTTCAAAAACAATTTAATTTTTTTTCTATGTAAAGAAGTAAAAGACGTTTTTTTTACTCTTCTGAGCTGTTAAACTTTTTGACTCAATTTTGACACATACAATTACTTGACTCAATTATTGCAACAAACTTAGTTAAAGCAACTGCCCTTATTTATATTATTTGCTTTAATTGAGTGTCTGACACACTGTAATACACTAATTTTCAAATTTCTTGTTTCTTTTTAGCGGACTGGACAGTTCAATAGCAAATCAATGTATTTCTTTGCTAAAGAAACTCGCTTTAGAGGGTCGTACCATAGTTTGTACAATTCATCAGCCTTCAGGATTGGCTATAGATATGTTTGATCAGTTATACGCCATTGCGGAAGGAAAATGTATCTACAGCGGAGGTACACGAAATTTAGTTCCATTTTTAGCCGAACTCGATTTAAACTGTCCAGAGATCTATAATCCTGTTGACTATTGTAAGTTTTTACATAAAATCTGTCTCTCTTCCTTGCAGCAAGTAAAATCTTTTGGTCTCTTTAATTTTAGTAATGGAAATTGCAACACACGATTATGGCGATCAGAATCACAGACTCGTCGAAAAAATCAACAATGGTCAAAATAATAGCTTCCAACAACTTAGTGCGGATCGTCTTGACAAGACTGTAGATAGGAAAAAAGTTGGTATGTTCTCATTTTTTAAAACCCTTTTCATACTGTTCAGTTTGTTTTATGTTTATTATTATTATTATCATAAGGTTATTACTTACGTGTTAACTATTTAATGTTTATTGTTTTCAGAAAATACTCCAAGTCCTCCATCACAGAACTACGTATCGAACTTTAAAATATCACCCATCAAAGAGGGTTCATTCCATTCGAGTGGCACGACCATAGAAAAATGCAGTACAAAGGAGAGTAATTCACCCGTAGACGTAAATCATAAACCAAAGAAACCGACTATTCATATTGATCCTAATCAACTCTGCAATCGAGAGAGTGTATATGCGACTCCGTTCTATTTGCAAACGACATTGCTGCTCAAGAGAACATTTCTGATTCTTTGGAGGGATAAATCGTTGACGTTAATGCGAATTGTTATTCATTTGTTGATGGCCTCTCTGATTGGTGTATTGTATTATGGAATTGGCGATGATGCTGGAAATGCATTAAATAACTTCCGATATATTTTTTATACTCTTATGTTCGTTATGTATACGGCATTTTCATCAATCCTAGTCAATTGTAAGTATGAAATTTTCTTCATATTCTCATTTATTTTATATCTTGTCTACCACTCATTCATTGGGTGACAAATGAATCGTTAACTTCAGACAAACATTGTCTGGCTATCGCGACAGCTTAATTGTAAATAACGATACGAAAGGCAGGAACGTCACAGCGCTGCAATTGAATCCAGTTTTAGGAGTTTCTACTCTAGTTTCATTTTCTTATCATTGTTTATCTTATCAAGTGACTCGTAAAATTAATCGTTTATTTTCATCCAGTTCCACTAGAGTTTCCCATTGTGACGAGAGAGCATTTTAACAGATGGTATTCACTGCGAGCGTATTACATCGCATTTACCCTTGCCGACATTCCGATTCAACTGATATGCACTTCGATCTTTGTCATTGTGTCATACACCCTTACAGCACAGCCGATCGAAATTGTACGAATAACTTTATTTGCTATAGTAACATTTTTGACTGCGTTGGTTGCTCAAAGTATTGGACTAACTGTTGGCGCTTCACTAAGCATAAAAGTAAGTACGAGGGAGTTTTCGACAAATTTGTTTAATTTATATTTTCCTCCCTCAACAGTACGGAGCGATATTTGGTCCGTTCTTCCTGTGTCCGTTTTTGGCATTTTCCGGATTCTTCCTACGACAAGATGATGCACACGAATGGCTTAAGTGGATATTTAGCATTTCTTTTCTTAAATACGGATTAGAAGGTTGTACTTTGGCCATATTTGGATATGATCGTCCAAAATTACAGTGCAACCAAATTTATTGTCACTTTGCCAGGCCAAGGATATTTCTGAAAAATATCGGGTTTCACGATGGAAGTTATGAAAGTGCTATTTTGTTCTTGATTATTGTCTTCATTGGACTAAGAATTATTGCTTTTTATATTATGTCATTTAGGTTAAGAATATTTCGTTGAAGTTTTCATTTAGATTTAAGACGATTTAGACAACGCATGTACAAGGAGACATTAACTAATCTTATGAGAAATTCTTTTTTTCATGTGTACGCATGCTTATTTACACACACATTACAACTTACCCACTATTTAGTATCTTTTGTATCAGATTTAGTTACATTCATAAGCAAACGAGGTTATAACAGGCAATGAATTCGACAAGTGCTTCGCACACAGCACTTGTTTATTGGTCTCACATCACATTTGAGTCTGAACTGAAATAAATGCATCACCTTTATCATTATTATTTGTTTCTGGTAAAATTTTGTAGCTTTGTTTTGTGATCCGTCTGCTCCCCTGTCTGTTATTTCATTTTTATGTGTCAATGATGAAATGTGGAGGCATTTTCTTCACTTTCTTTTGCGAACTATTTGCCTCGATAGAAGTCATCACCTTTATAATTTGTTGTCATATACCGAGCTGGTAACAGACTTTAAAGAATTCAATTTCTGTGTTCTGCCATTTAACCAGCATCGGTTGCAGAGAGCGGAAAAATCCGCAACTTATTCTAATTTCAGAGAATCATACAAAGAAGCAAAACAGTTGCCATAATAACCATCACATTTTTTTGTAAACCACCGACATTAGGTTCATTTTGGGAATCGTATTATTGTTTCCTAATCCCAGCTCTTTTTTTTTGTATACACATGTATTAAGAAATTAAAAAAAATTAGACATATATTTACACACATTTACAAAAATTTAGTGCCTGTGCAATAATTGAATTTGAATGTCTGTAAGTGTGATATTTATTAAATAAATTTAGCTCCTAAGAATGTTTACCAAATTTTTTTATACATAAATTATAAATAATTTACATTTAGGTGGACACATATTGGCATGCGGGAAACGGATATGAAAAATACGGTTGTAGCTTTGAGTAACATTATAATATTGAATGTAATTAGTTAATAAATTAGTTTTGTTTTTTTGTTTTTTGATATTGATCATGATTTATCCAATGTGGGGTCAAGCTTGAGTATATACAATTTTCCCAAAATACGACATTACATACACATATATATATATATTTTTTATAATTAAAACACAATAAAAGTTTATAAATAAAATGCATCCATTTGTTTGAAAATAAGACAGCTATTTTTCTTAATCTATGTGGGAACGTCTTTAAATTTGATTGGTACCTTATGAGCAAATTTAGCAATCAATCTTCTACATGGAATGGAAATTAAATCGTTTGTATTCCTAAAAACACGCGAAATTGAATTTAAACATCCTTGAAGAAACTTCTACAGACTCAGCAATGTACTACATTGGCTTACTAACCTACTCATAAGCGGGAAACCCGAGTCGTGGCCAATGACCTGCTTTCTAGCCACAGCAATCGTTTCTAGGCACATAAATCGATTGTGGGTGGCTCTTATTTTCGTTACATTTAGAAAGGATCTCTGTTTAAAACTTTTTTTCAGACAGAAATGTTCTTGGGGGAATATCAGTCGGGGGACCGTGAGAATCATGAGTGTAAAGAATATTCGTACACGATATGGGTATGGACGTTCAACACTGGCGATCGTTCTTATTACGTGCAATTGTTTGCCAATATTGAAGAAAAAAAATGAATGAAATGAAATGCTCTTCTTAAAGCGAAATTTTGCTGGTGGTTCAGGGGACTTTGTTTTATCCATTGGCAAACTTTCACTGGCTTCTCCGTCGTTCTTAATTGAAGTTCAAAAACAGACTGAATTTTAAGTAAGGTTAAGACTTCCGTATAATTCAATTTCGTTACCCCCTAGCAACAAACCCCAATACTGCAATCTTTCTTCACAATAGAAATGTTTTTTTTTTGGGTAGCTATATAGCTTTGAAATGGTGTCTATATTGAACGAAATCTAATTCGAACGGACACATTTTCTGTAGTCATCAATTCATCTGGTTTATGTGAAGGCTGTTATGAAAAGCCTCCAGCTGGGTGAGCCTTTTTGACGGTTAATAATATTTTTTATTGGCAGGTAATTCCATTCACATATTAATTGAAAGTTTAACGAACTTAGCTGCTAAGACTACATTCACCGATATATAACTCCTGTTGAGCTGTTAAACTTTTAAGGCGTTCGACATCCCAGGCCTAATACGCTAAGCGATGAAAGATAAGCTTTTTGGTAAATAGTGAGAAAAGTTTAGGAACTAAAGCCAGGACTCTAAAAGAATGCAATCATTTTATTATTTAACTCATTTCACTTCACATAGATTTATTTCAATTCAACGACTTCATGCATTCACTTGAAGACTTCAATGACTTCAAGTGAATGCAATGAATGGTAGTGGCTTCAAGGTGAATTCTATGAAAGGAGACCATTCAAAATGATAGCATTCGTTTTGACTTGAAAAATAATGATGGTAAAAAATGATTGCTGAATCATGACTTCAGAATAATGGTGATTTATTTTTTTAAGTTGAAGCCATTATTGAAGTCATTGAATTGAAACAAATTCATTTGAATTCTTAAGATGACTTCATTGAATGTATTTCGTAATGATTGCATTCTTTTACAGCCCTTAACCAGCCCTAAAGCCTTTATTAAATGACAAATTGAATTAAAACCCGTCTTCAAAAGTTTTCGTTAGTAATAAAGTGTGCTGTAAGCTGTGGTTTCAAAACATCCAGCACTTTTGAAGAAAAAATATGATTTTGGCATTTATATTGCCTTAATAAAATTAAGATTTAAAACTTTGAAACAAACTATAATCTCCTAACTACCATTCACTAGCTCAGTTTTGTATCCCACTGTAGAAAACTCCATGGGGCATTTGCTACCCAGCGCTATCTGCACAAAACGAAAATTGTGTTGTGTGTGTGGAAATAAGAAAACATATGCGGTGACTTATTTTCATTGTTTATCGCGAAGTCGAAGGGAGGGACCTATTTTTGACGTTTCCTCAAGTGAAAATAAAAAAAAACATCTCTTAAATTGCACGAATGCGTTTAGTTAATTACGATTTCCGATTAGTTTAGTTAGTGAAATTTATTTTAATTAAACTTTAAAAATGAATATTCCCAAAAAGATGCCAATGAAAGACTCGCATATTGTTAAAATTGCGGTCGAACTCGATGACCAAAATGCACAACTAATTAATTTGGATCAAAGGCAGCCACTAACTGGTAAGATGTATACTTACTTATTTGGGAAAGCTTGGGGTGTTTAATTCGGATGAAGGACTGAAGGCGACCGTGTTTTTAGAACTTCAATTATTTAAAGCCCTAAGTCGCTAGAGTGTTTTTCCTGAGACCCACCCATACATGGTCATGGCCCAACCCAACTCTTAGACGACGCGTTACAGAAGTCATACTAATTACGCGCAAACATAGGCTGCACATTGAACGACTTCTTCTCCATAGAACTAGTCATTGGTATTCCTGTAAAGCAAACATGGCTGTGAATAATTTCGGTGTCTTGACGTGCGAGTGGTTTGACCCCGTGTCTAGTTGTACAGCGTTTGGTTAGTTTCTGCAGCACTATGACTGATGTAATATTGCCAGTCAAATTCTTATTCTATTGGGTCTTTTAATTTACTCTACTTAGACTCCATTTGCATGCTAATCTAATAAGACACTCACTTTTAATTTCAGCAAAAATCCAAGAGCTCTGCAGCAATTGGGGGATTACTGATTCCGAAAACTACGCATTGCACAACAATCACAAATTCGTGACTGAGAAAAACCGTAATGAGATCAAGAACGGCTCCGTCTTACGCCTCCAATTTGCTCCATCGAAAAAAGCCAACGATACACTGAAGATTCTCCGCAGCGGTTCCATCAATGAAAAGGTCGCCTGTTTGAAGGAGCTGGCAGCCCTTAGCGTGGACTTAACATTTGCACTGGAATTCATAAAGGAGCAAGGCCTCACAATCATCATAAGCATGATTGAAGATGACAGCAGTGAAGATGAAATCCTCAAATACAGTTTGTCGAGCTTTGTGGAGCTGATGGAGCACGGAACTGTGTCGTGGGAGATACTCCAAACATGCTTTGTGACGAGAAACATCTACATTGTCCGTAATTTCACGAAGTTCCCGAAGGAATGCATCGAAAGCGCGCTCTCGATTCTTGAAAATATTGTTCAAAACAGTGCCAAGTATGTGCAAGTGGAGAACGAAGTCACTTTTGCTGACATTCTGAGTCTACTGCAATCCCCCGAGTCCCTGGTTGTTCACCAAAACACAATCGCTCTCATAAACGCGCTCTTTATGAAGGCAGACGATGCACGAAAGCGTCACATTGCACTGACGCTCAGCCGGAAGCAGTACAGATCGGTGTTGATAACCGACGTGACCGGTACCGAGATACAACATCAGCTCTATGTTTTGCAGACACTCACATTGGGTCTACTGGAGAATAGAATGCGAATGAAGATTAGTTCTCACGATCAGGACGCATACGAAAAGATTAAGGAACTGAAAAAAATCGCCTTTGACGATTATCCCAGTGGAGCGGGGATTGGTGATGAACAGCGTCGGAGTGGCAACGTGAACTTCTCTCATTATTACAAGAAACTAGGCTTTAAGTGCGAAATTAATCCAGCCCAGGACTTTATGGAAACCCCACCGGGCATCTTAGGACTGGACTGCATGGCGTACTTTGCGCGCAACTACACGCAGCAGTACACAAAGGTTGTACACGAAAACGCATGTCGAAACGAGCACGAGTGTCCGTTCGCCAAGACATCTATCGAGCTTGTGAAGATGCTGTGCGATATTCTGCGAATCGGCGAGCCACCCTCGGAGCAGTCGGTAGGATTCCATCCGATGTTCTTCACCCATGACCACCCGTTTGAGGAGTTCTTCTGCATTTGTATTATTACGCTGAACCGGACGTGGAAGGATATGCGAGCAACTTCGGAGGATTTTCAGAAGGTCTTGAGTGTTGTCCGTGAGCAGATTATTCGCACGCTTAAAGTACGTCCGGAGAACCTTGAAGACTTTCGTTGCAAGATCGCTCAGCTTAACTATCAGACAATCACCAACTTGCGTCAACAGGAGCGCACTTCTAAGGAAGAGTGCGAATCCACAGCTTCGGCCATTGTCAAGCTGAAAGAGAAAATCACCCCCGACATCATCAATCTCATAAAGCAGCAGCGGTTAACATTCCTCGTCGAAGGCACACGTTTCTCGAAGTATTCCCGAGGTGTTCGGAGTAAGGACAAGTTCTGGTATGCTCGTCTCTCGCCGAATCACAAAGTAATCCACTACGGCGACTGCGATGAAAAGGCCATTCCAACGCTCGAAGACCTAACGAACAAAGTGTCGGTGATAGATATCAAGCAACTGCTCGTGGGCAAGGAGTGTCCGCATATGAAGGAGATGCGGGCAAGGAAGTCAGCTGCGAATTTAGGCTTTTCGATAACATTCGATAGTATGGATCATTCGACGCTGGACTTTGTGGCACCGGAGGAACTCATATTCAACTACTGGACTGATGGTATAAATGCTCTGCTGGGACAAGAAATGTGCAGCAAACAAAAGGAGGAGGACTTTGAGAACCTCCTGTACATGGAGATAAAGCTACGACTGTTGGACACCGAGGGCGTGGATATAAGCAGTGCACATCCCGCCGTACCGGATGATCCGGAGAACTATGATTTTTGCTTTGAGAACTAGACGTTGAGTCGTTCTCGCTTGTCTTCGTATTATTAGCATGTAATTATGTATGTATCGATTTACTTGTCGCTATTTTTACACTGACGAAATAAACAGGATTATTTTATGATTGTACCAAAGAGAAATGGTTGGGTTTTGATTTTTGAAGGCATAAGAATAGTAGGGAAGTGTCATTCAAACTGATGATGGCATGTAGTGGATTGTGAGTCGTGAAGAGCATCAACAAATGCATCACATTCAGGTGTTTGATGGAAAGAGAGACAGAAGACATTTTTTTTTAATGTCTTCTAAAATGTGAGATATATAGATATGAAATTAAGTTTCTTTAGTCTTCCTGTGTAATAAGCACTTTTAGGGAAAAAAAATTCAATGATTTTAAGGTTCGTCGCATTCCCTCAGGTCAAAATGCCCCATTAAAATTGTTTTCCTGCAGGCTCGCTTCTGTTATTATATTTCTGGCAATAAGCAATAACGACAGTATCTGCAACTTTTCAGGAGTTGTTATTCTTTGTTGTCACAGATTATGGTTGCATCAAATTCATTCATTAGTTTGGAAGTGTTTCAAACTATATACGGTTATAAGAAATTTGCTTTTTATTTATTTTTGTTTATAATATGCAATAAGTACATAAGTTTGTACGTATTATTTAAACTATAAAAGAATTTCAATAATACATATAAAGAATTTTTCCTATATAGTTACATTCTGCGTACAAAAGAAATTATTTTTTTTATATTCGTGGTTCGTGCATGATTAATGTTTTTTTCTAATATTCGTTGTTTGCATGTAAGAAAAGCATGGATATAAGAAATGTATTATGTATGTATGTATTTATTAGTATAAGCATACTTTTTAAAAGCAATAACAATATATATATGTATATATATTTACCTTATGATATCTAGGCAAAGAAAAATTCATTCATTCATTTTTAAAATCATAGATTAAGTATTAAAACACAGTAAGAAAGACAGAACAAATACTAAAAAAATATACAGAAAGAAAAAGAGTGATGTAAGAAGAGATACAACAAAAAATGACTAATTTTTTTAGTAAATTTTGTAAATTCTGCTTAGGTAAAGTATAGTGGGAGGGAGTTCTACGAGAGCACGATAACCATAAAGAATTGCCTCATGGATGCCAGAGGCACTAAATAAGCACTAGTCTATCAAAGGGCAAGAAACCTCACAAAATGATGAGGGAGATTTTCAAAAAGTTGTCAAGGTTGTCTTACGACTGTGGTATCATACATTCCACATAAGAAGCCAGCGATGATATAAAAATATATCACCGATCAATCTAGATGATTGTAATCACAGAAGAGTGGCTACTTTGGAGAAGCAACTCACAACACTAGGAAAAAACTAATTATTGTCTTTTTTTAATATTTCATAGCAAAAACATAATGTGTCATTTAAGGGGAATTGGTGATAAAGGTGCACATGGTTAGACGAGCTAATCGACTACGTTGAGCCAATTGCAAGTAGCTCGTTATCAATCAGATTCTTTCCGATCAATCGTCATCGAGTATATCTTCTTTTTTTTGTAGGCATTTCTTTCAATCTCTCAATCTCTCAAAGTTCAATGTAGATAAAATGTATTTTAAATTAGACAATCAGCACGGTACATGCTGTAGCTACAATAAGTAACATATTTAGTTGCAAAACGCGTAACTACAAATAGATAATTACACATTTGCACAATTTCAACACAATTTATCTTCTAAATTATACAAGAAAATGTATAGTAATTCATCAAATGAGAACGGCCGGGCCGATTCGGCTTACAACTTTTTTTTTCAGTTGTTCGTAACTGCCAGGAGAAGGGCTTACAAAGGAACATTTTGGCAAAATCCTCCAGAAAAGTCAAGAAATATTCCAATCAACTCCTTGAATTTATAAATTAATCTGTAATTAATCTGTACCAGTTTCAACTCTGATTTTTTTGTCGTACTTGGAATCGTTATTGTTATGGCTCTTAGCGATAAGTAAGGAAGTAAATATTCCTAAACAGTCTGAACATTCAGGCCAGG
This sequence comes from Syritta pipiens, assembly GCA_905187475.1. NCBI lineage: Eukaryota > Metazoa > Arthropoda > Insecta > Diptera > Syrphidae > Syritta > Syritta pipiens. The sequence continues at coordinate 73,425,787 of LR994571.1, forward strand.
TCAACAGATTTTTTTTATTTTAGTCATTTGAAAACTGTTATAAAAAAAAAAATATAAAACATCCCTGCTCTATTGACATGTACTGCACGAATGTGTGCCTAAAACATATTTCCAAGCAATCTGGAAAATTAACCGTCGCCATGATTTCACCTCAAAATTGACATATCTTCTTTATTTTATTTTATAGAATTGACTTTCGGATATTGTTTGGTGAAAAAAGTTTTCTTTTTTTTGTATTTTTCCGCTTTAAGCCATTGTAACAAAATTTAAAATATGGACAAATCTGATGATATAACAAAAGGTGATGGGTCCGGTGACCAATTACAATGGGCAAAGCGTAAAAGACCTGACTTAAGTTCATTACCAACCCGGCAATATCTCGATCAAACAGTTGCTCCAATTCTACTTAATGGTCTGCAGACTCTGGCACGCGAAAGGCCTCCGGATCCAGTTCAATTTCTGGCTGCATACCTATTAAAGCATAAATCCCGCATCGACGATCCTATCGAGCCTAGCACAACGTAAATCCTAGTAGGCTGAAAAAATAGAATGCAGAGAATCAGTGCATGAGATGTTAAAAAAACATGGTCATTGTGTTTTTTTGGAAACAATAATGAGCTCTGCTTTGGCTGCTGGTTTCCTCATGCATTTTACAATTAAAATCACTTATATGTAAATTAGTTTATAGTCGCATCCCATTCATAAATATAAATGTAAAACTAACTTTTTGTGTTTCATTGTTTTTGTGGTTTGTCCTTTTTGCCTGTCTTAGCCTGTCGAGCCAAAATACTAGAGAGTTGTAATGCTGACTACTAACTCGTGCAACTAGTCAGTTATTGACTTAAAACATCTTTGGAATTCATCAAGAAGGAAGCAAAATGGTGGATCAATTTAGTTGATTTCTTTGTTTCAGAAATTTTACGCGCAATTTACAACATTGTTGCTCTAACCTTTTCTTTGTAGGGGATTGACCCTATCGATTTTCTTCACCCTCTTTAACTGTCCTATCAGCCCTAATGACAGAAATAAATGTGTTTTCATTTAGAGTTGATGGTTGGTTTTCACATCGAAGGTCATAGTTTGTAATTGAGTATTTAGATGTTGTGTATGAGGCGCAGAAGAAGAGCAAACGTAGTGGAGAAATCATCTGAACGTTATTCGAAAATTGTCGTGTTTTATTTTTTGATGAGCGATAATATGCTTTTTATTCCTCAAAAATTTTCTGCAGTTTGTCGTTTAGGTGCTTAGGGAATTATTTGTCCGAGTTGCTGGAGTTATTTAATAAGCCTAAATGGCGGTCTTCATTGAAATGATCGTGCATATTCTTACATATCCTAAGCAGGAGGATAAGAGGAGTGAAACTATCGGCAGAAGACCTTTAAAATAAATAATAAAAGATAAAAAAGAAGACCTTCATATATTATAATAAAAATGTTAATAAACACGTTTAAAGAGATGATACTGAACAAACAACTGACTACTGGCAAACTTCACTGTATCTGAGCTATATATGTATGTCTCGAATTGAGCGGCATGAGGATGAAAATGTGTTTGGTATGAGTTTCTCTGAAACTTAAAACGAAATGTTACCACATCACGTCTATAAGAAATCTGAAGGACAATGCAGCTAAAGCAAAAAATGTGCACTGCACTTATAATTTAAACAGATCGTTAAAGTCCAGACCCTCAGGTCCTTGTGTTGGACATCTGGACTGGGCTGCCTGCTGAGTAAGAATACGACAACAGATTGATTTTTTTTAAAGGACCAGGCCGTGATTTGATAAGAAATAAAGATGGGCGCAAGCATCTCTTTTCATTTATTCTTTGCGTATCACGCAGTGCAACATTACTTCTTTTATGCTTTTTGGATTACAACGTCATAAAGGCATTGGACAAAATGTTTACAAATTACAATACTAGGACAATGAGCAACAAATAACCAATTGTTATATTCTATGTACTTTTTAGACACACTGGCTGTAGCGCCAGAAGCAGAAAAAGGAAATAAGGTGATAATGTTTGAGAAATTTTAGTGTCCAATACGTTCAGAATATTAATATCCGTTTCTCCAAACTGGAATACACCAAAATACCACCACACGATGGTGTACGAAACAAAATCGAATTAACGATTTTCGTATATTTTATTTCCATAATTACCATGTGAACGACGCCAACTTAAATGAAACCGGAGTTGCTTTGGAAGCACATTACATATCGGAACAATGCAAAACGAGACTTTGGAGTATGTGTATCAACGCTGGTAACAAGCACGGTACAAGGTGCACCATCTTCTTTCAAAAGCCGTCAATTTAGACTGTGTATCAACGCTGATAACAAGCGCGGTTCAAAGTGCACCATCTGTACCACGTTTTTTTGCAAAATGGATAGCCACAGCATGTGGATTAATTGTGTAAAAATTTAAATATTCAAACATTTAATTTCTTAGTAGCTTGCTTTATTCAAACTAAAAGAAAATAACCCAAATAAAGAATTTGTAATTGAAAAACCGTATGGGTCGAAAAGACCCATTAGATTATAGTGCACCATTTTTTTAGGGATGGGTGAAGGTTAAATGCGTGAATTAAAGATATCGCTCAAGAACAGAGGAGTGGTACACAAGGACATTTATTGTTCATATGAAATTGCTTGATTGAAGTACACTAAAAGTAAAACGTTCAAACATTGTGTAATACCCCTGTTGATATGCAACACATCAGAACCAGGAGCAACGAAACCGATGTAATTCAAGTGGGACTTAAACAATGCCGAACCCAACTCGATTTTTCCTTTCTTCAAAACAAACTAAACAACATTACAAAAATGTAGAGGGAACTCTTTTTCATTCTTGGATGCACTCTTTTCACACTTTTGTGAGCACGCACCATAAGACCATACAGCTGTGCTCATCCGTGCGTTACCGTTGTTTAGAGGGGGCAAATGCCTCTCAACAAGTTCGCTACTTCAGTTAAAGTAAAGTAAACGTTAGCAGCAAGCCTTAAGTTTCTCTCTCCAGTCTTTGTGTACAAATATTTTGTTTTAGTTAAGTATGAGCTCGCAAATAAAAGTTTTGTTTTGAAAATAACGCCTCCGGCAACAATTTGAAAGGTGTTCACGATATTTAAAAGATATTGCTTGTTTATTTTGCCCTGCTCGCCCTCTATTGATACCGATAACGCACAATTTCAAATTTTGTCATATTCACCGGCCAAAAAAATAGTTTCTACGTGGACTGTTTTCTGTCAAATACACACACAAGAAATCTGAAAAATAAAACTATCCGAGTTTCGTTTATTAAAAAAATTTAAAAATAGATCCGTATACAAAACAATATGAGAATCTATGCTATGCATACAGCGAATCTGTATCTACAGCAATTTGCTGACTGCGACTGAAACGTAGTGTCTCTTTTATGATCTGCTGAATGTATCTTTTTTTAAAAAGATGAAGTAATAAAGTACCTTTTCGGTTTGAGTCTTCACAAAAAAAAAATTAAATTAAATCTCTTCTTCGCTCTAGTTAATGTTATGTATACATGAAATTTGCAAATAAATTATTGAGAAAAAAATAAGATCAAGTGAAAAGTACCGAGTGGTTCCTGGAGATGTATCATTCAATCGAAAAGATTCTCGTTCCTTTAACGAAATGCTTTTTGATATTGTTGTGGTTGAATAGTTTCGGTTCGTTTAAAGGTAAGAAAACTAATAAAGTATAAGTATTTGTGAATTATGTGAAGTATGGTCAATTATTATTAATAATCATAAATCTGAAAAAATTGGTGGTTTAAATTAAGTGATGACTTCATTGGCATACGCAAAAAAGTGTTGCAAAAACGAGGAAAACGAAAAATAGGCGCCACGAAGAGGACGCTTTTTATAGACAAAATTAAAAATAAAAAAAATTATATTGACCTCGTGTCGAATGTGATTTCCTATGACTAAAATATAGAGGTCTTTTTTTATGGATCTTTCAAAATCTTTTTTTTTTTTGCACATAGCTATGTAAACAAGTGGTTTAGATTGGCAGTTCGTGGGGGATGAAGATGCATTTAGACTCCTTCGACTTGGATTTGGCAATGAATCGAAAAAAAAACGGAAATGATTAATAGCCTTTGGGCGTTGTCAGAACTTTCGAAAAAAAAAAAACGAAAGATTACAGGGTCATTTTTGACGAATTCGAAACATATTTGATGACATCACTTTCACATTTTTCTGTCGACTACCGGAAGTCGCTCTCTATCATATGTCTGAAATTCAATGCGTGGTGCCATGTCTTGCTGTTGGTCTTGTAAATGTCTTGCGAAAAACGAGTAAAAGACGTTCGCATTTAGATCTGTAAAATTTATAAATACGAGTATTTCTATTCAAGATATTTACAGTACCTCACAATATTGAACATACGCAACTAAAACATAATTGTTGTTTTTTCGTCCCCAAGTCACTAACGGACAAAATAGAAAATTAGTTTCGACTGTACATACATGGAACTGGGAACTGGCCAAACACGAAGCCCTTAACACTCCACTTGGGCTTGTAAAAGCTCGAATTAAAGCTAACCTCAGATGGTTTTAGTTAACCAGCTGTGCAGTATTTAGGGAGACTTGGCCGGAGTACAACATATCACGAACTAACGACCTTCTAAATAGGACTCGCACAGACAGTGCTAAAAATATAGCGACTAGTGCGGGTCACTGGCCGATAGGAGACAATGCAACTAGGCTTGAGATCCCTTATTTTACATATTGCTGAAATTCTAAAAACTCGTCAGAAACAGAATCATTGACTGGCTTCCTCTGTCCCTGTCCAGCGCTTGCTAGGGAAAGACTACGGACTCTAGGCAAACCTTTCCCCGAATCTCTCGGCGAGGTATCTGAAATTAATATCAAACATTTGTTTTCGTCCCTCAACGCCGCACGATGGTTCTAAGTCCCAATTTACAATAGAACCTGTATTATCCGGACTAAAATTCGAAAAAAAAAACACTTCAAACAAAAATGTGCAATAATAGTAGGTGATGACTTAAAATGAAAGGGGCGTGTTGATCAGAGCTGTGACGACTGGAGTCATTTAACTACATTGTCTCAGTTAATTGACTAAATCCTTTGAATATAAGTTATGGCTTAGTCTTACGATTTAAACTTGTCATCTCTCATCCTAATTTTTACTCAATTTTATACGTAAATAATTTTTTACTGAAACATGCGAAATTTTAATAATGCCTTCTAACAAAATGAAACTTAAGAGTTCACCTTTTGCACAACCATAGTGTATTGTCAGGTGCAATTAATATTACCAGAGAGTTACATTTCACGGCCATCTACCAACAATTTGTTACTTTTTCGAAGACTCAATACTAGTGCTGACAGTCATTAGTAGAGCTAGGCTAGTAAGGGTTCTTTATAATCTTAGTATTTCTTACTTCTAATAACAAACAGCCGTTTCTCATTTCTGTCAAGCCGTTTCATAAACTAGTCAATTTAGCGTAAATTAAATGACTTCAGCCTTATTACCAGTCTATTTGATCACTAGTAAGTCTTCTAAAATTTCTAGTCAGTTAAAGCAGTTACTTTATATATTGACTTGCAGTCAATTGACTGTTGTTTAGTATTTTAGTCTTTTAGTTTTTAGTTTAGTCTGAATAATTAAGTGTAAGTCAAGAGACTAAGTAGCTGTTTTAAGTGACTGAAAAGACTGGCACCAGCTCCTTAAAACTAAAGTCATTTAACTAGCATAAGAGCGCACGAAGATAAATAGATAAAAAACGTAGATTCAGATTTCATAGCGAAAAAACTCTAGGCACTGGAAAAAGCTTTGGCTCGAAAAACAATATGTGATACTGCAAATTTCCTACAACTTAAATGAACTAGTAACGTAGCATCGATGAAGAGAAATACTGGCTTACATCAAATGACGATTAATAAAAATGTATTTTAAGCAAATTAGTCTAGTATGCACTTTATTGATTATTTTTTATTGTTTTTAATAAATATTAGTATCATTAGGTATTATACAATAACTGCTTTTCTTCATACATTTGATTAATCGGATTTTCGATTATCTGGATGCTTACCAACAATTAGTTCGGATAATCGAGGTTCTACTGTACTTCCAACTTCTTAGAGTTGTGGTTACAAAACGGCACTTAGTGCTAATTGGGTTCTCTAAGAACCAGCAGCTCTACGTATGATTTCTGATCCTGTTGAAAAGGTTTTTTGTTTATTCAACGACCCTGGATATGTGCAAGCACAGAACGCACAGAACTTATACTCAAATGTTTTCAGAACGATAGTTCGGTAAAGACTTTAAAATAAACTAAGATCTCAAAGACTTCAATAAAAAAAGTAGAATTCCCAAAGACTTTAATGAAAAAAGTTTTTTTGAGACTTCGAGAAAAAATGTTCCGAAGTCCCAAAGACCTGAAGTGAATAGAGGGGCCTTCAAAGTGATTTCAAAGAATGCTAAAGACTTGCACTCAATTGATTTTAATTTGCCATTCACTTGCCCAGAGGATTGGTGTTATGAAAGCCTTCAAAAAGAATTGAATATTGAAGTTAAATGGTGAAGTTTTTTCCGTGAATTCAGCAAACACATTCCTAAAAGATTGCGTACTTTTTAATTTTGGTATCTAAAACATTTATTCTCAATTACAGGCTTTGCACAAGTATCCGCTGTTCAACATCAAAAAATCCATATTGTTTCTACTGAGGAGTCGGAACCTCTAGTCTTGGACTGTGATTATGAATTAGAAGAAGAGCCTTCATCGCTGGTCGTGAAATGGCTTAAAGAAGGGAAACCAATTTACCAGTGGATTAAAGGACATAAGCCCACCGTTTACGTAAGTTTTTTTTACTGTCAAATCGTCATCATCAAAAGCAACAAAACAACAATTCAATTTGCCTCGCTTCGATCTGTGTCCTGTTTTGCTGGTCCTGTTTAACGCCGCAAAGCGAAGATTTGGTGTACATTTAGTTTTCAAAATTTACATATACAGCTGCGGTCAAAATAATAACAGTGCATTGTAATAATAGTGTGTGTGAATATTTTTTTCTTGAAGACTTTGGGAATATTCTTCTACTTTAGAACAATAACTGAAACGAGTAAACGATTTTTCAATTACTCCAATCATTAGCATGATATTACTCAAGTTGGAAGAAGGTATCCTTCAAAAAGCAGCACTGCTATTATTTTGACCGCAGCTGTACTTATAAAATGTTTGAGCTTTTGAAAATAATGTAGTCAAAGGAATATAATTAATGAAAAGATAAACAAAATTTAAAAACTAGCAGAGAATCGGTTTGTTAGCAAGTCATTTTTCTTTTTCATTTCTTCTATTCTTCTTCTATTATTTTTTTAATTTTTGCATTGTTTAATAAAGAAATTGATATGAGTTTTATGTAGATTCTTAGGGTCCATGCTGTAGACTTTTGTAACTTATTGTATTTACCTTAACATAGAGTTCGATGTATGCTAAATAAGTTAACGCTTTTGTTATAGTCACCAGCATAGATCTTCTGGAGTCTGGAATATTCAAACTCATTTAAAGGAAACTTTAAGTCACAATCAGAATTGGATTTTTCTTCAAAATGAATTTTTATTCGACATGCATTTTTCTTTTTTTTATTTCAGCCACACTCTAAGGGATCAATCGATGAAAGTTTCGAGTTATCTGCGTCCGCTGGTTATCGAGCCATTAGTTTCCCTGAGCCAACAAAGGAGCTCTCGGGAATGTACAAGTGTTTAGTAGAAACAGTTAATTCAACACAATCGATACAAACGAAACTTCAAGTAATCGATGTAAGCCAATCGAATATCGAACTTCAATCCAAGACTCTTCCAAATGATACACTTGTGATATGTGCGGTTGAAAACGTGTATCCGATACCAAAACTTGTTGTATGGTAAGTGAATTTATTCATTTTTCTTAACCTTGAAAAGATTTAAACTTCATCTCATCCTTGAGAAGAAAACTACGGAAATAGTACGTTTTTTTTATCATCATCATCATCATCATCATCATCTTCTTGGCCGCATGTTCCACTAATGGGGCCGCGGGGGCAATGCACGCAGAAGAGATGTCGAGGCAACTCGATCCTCCGCCGCCGACTCTAATTCATCAGGAGGTATGCCCAAGTGTAACCAGGCGAGATTTTGGACTTGGACCAGCCATATCATCCTGGGTCTGCTGAGCAGACGCCTTCCTGATCTGATCGCATCCAAGGCGCGCCTTGGAGTTCGTTATGTGGATTCTCCTGCCTTCCAAAAACCACAAATGGATTACTTCTAGGCACAAGGGTCCCCGTAATTTTAATGAAGGTTAAAAGACCCCAATTCATATAAGTAACAGTTTCGATGACATGAAGCCATGTCTTCTCTTCTTCGTTACGAAAAATCAATTATGGGCATCGATTCTTCTTTGAAAGTCCTGAGTTTGGATTGATTCTTTGTTTTAAATTACTTGTCAACTACTTAGATCTAGGCTTCAAAGAGTTTCAAAATCTTGGTGGATGCACCATAAATAAAGACGTTGACAGTTCATTTCTGAGTTTAAATTAAGTACCGTCCGTCTTTCCGAATTTTGATTCACCCGTGAAGATGACCATTAGAGGTCCATCAACTGCTCACAAGCGTATGTTTTTGTATTCCATTTGTAATCATCTTCGTTAGATATTCTATTTTCGGCTCGCTAACAAAAAATCAGCACAAAATTATAAATTTTTCAATTACGAGACACTCAACAGTCGCCCAGAAATTTGTTGTTTGAAATAAAAAAATAAAACAACTTTTTTTTTAACCTTAGCCATTTTTGTAACACAACAAAAACGCTGTTAATTCAAATTAAAATAAATAACAATAAAATACCTGAAGATACTTTATATAGATCACAGTTATTAATTTTTAAAATTTTATTTTCACAGGACGAATGATGATATTACATTCAACCGAATTTCCGAAACGATAGCACCTCAAGGAAATGGATTTTACAACGCAACTGTTGTTAGCTCGGCGAGTGATATTGATCCTGAGGATGAAATCGCCTGCACTCTACAATTTCACGGAGTCGAATTTAATATAACGAAAATTATAAAATCATCAGCATCATCAATCGCAAGATCGGCGACTATTGGAATAATGTTTTTGTTAATGTTTGTTTTGTTGGCGTAGTTATTTATTTTATTTTAACAATAAAGGTCTATATTTGTGATTGAGAATTGGTGGAGGATTTTTTTAAGAGGCAGAACAAAAGCGTCTGTCTCATATTTACCAAATACTTCCATTTAATTGTGGATACTTAAAGAATTTTGAGAATCACAATTGGCCTCGCTTGACTCAAGTTTTAACGGATGTTTTAGAATAAAATTCAAGTGGGAAATGTCTCGGTGGCTGATTAATTTATGCGGTATAAATACAACAACTTTATGCTGAGTAAACTGCATTAGACCGTATCTAGCTCGGATGACGTTTTTAGAAACAATTAGATTTAGGCTAAAATATTTTTTAAATAAATTAATAATATTGATAAATTAAATTAACGTTGATCATTCTACATTCTTTTCGATAAAATTCAATCATGAGAATGCGATTTTAGTCGTTTAACCTGGTTAAACGATTGATTCTGTTCACTAAAGACAGCAATTAATGAGATTTAATGAAGGAATTCAGTTAAAACGACTTAAATTGGTCAACAGAAAAGCTGTTGTGTTTCATCACGTGAACGTCAGACTATATACATCGTTGAAGACCCGTCAGAAACTAAGAAAGCTTGGCAGTAAACTTTCGATGCATTCACCATAAATAGACTTTGCATCTGCAGATTATCATTGTATTCGATCTATACAGAAATCTCTTAAAGGTGTAGTTTTTCGTTGAGGTTTGCAAAACGCAGTTGGATCAGTTTTTTTGCTTAAAAATACCAGAAGTTCTGTGCACATGGAATTATGGCCTTTCCCCAAAAATGCCAAAAATTATTAAACAAAACAATTTCAGTCGTTGTCCTTCATAAGCGATATGTCGTTGTAAGTGATTTGTTATTCAAATGGATTAAATTGAGCTCAGCCGGGACCTAAGAAATTTGTAGTTATAGTTAGTTATATGTCATTGTAAACGGTTTTGACTGTATATTATAAATCTGAAGCCAGTAAGAAAACTACAGGTGTAAATAAAGACAATGAAAGACTTGTCATTAGTATAATGTCGAGTTGCCTCCACTTTTTCCCAAACTAAACAATCAATTAGATATGCAGCCAACCAGATTTTATTAGACGGAGTGTAACAACAATGTTGGAGTAACTTCATAAAACAACACAATCCAAGAAACCCTAAAAAGGACACTCGTGTAACCGCAGCTCTGCAAAAAGCCACATCTCCCTAATACACATTTCGAATAATTCCCCCAACAACCAGCAAAAAAGCTCCCCAAAAGCATGACGTCAAAATTCTTTTCACCTCACCGCCATCACGCATGTCCTGGGCATACGCCTTTGATATTTATCCACATGTTAATTTCTCTCTAACGTGTTTAATCTGAATGGTGGTTATATCCTTTGCCTTTTACGTTTTCTACAACTAAAAATGTGACCCAGAAAACCTTTCGAAGACGATGTTTTTGTTAAATTCAGTCTCAGCCGTATCGTGTGCATAAATAATAGTTCCAAGAGTACCAAGTACAATTTGTTGTGAAAGTGAAATAGAAACAAAAAAAAAAAATCCCCGAAAATACTCTCCTGTGTGTACTGAGAAAATGAACATTCATGTTGTCAATCAAACACAAAAAATATTTAAAAACTAAGGTTGTCTCTGGTTGAACTCTCGCATTAGACTGGGCATGAGGACCGAAGTAATTGTTGCCAAAATAGTTCTTAAGTAAATGTGAGTATAGATGTTGCATCTTAAAAAAATTCGTCTCGCGTAATCTTTTCCAGGTCACAGATTTTAACGAAAACAATTATCTCTAATGAATCATTTTGGGATAACTAACTAACGACCTATTTTGTGTGTGTATCTCAGGGATGCTCTGACATACGAGAAACTATTTGGGAGGAATGTGGATTTGTTTTTAAGATCAAAATTCATTTTTTTTTTGCCCTGAGGTGGTGTAGAGTGACGTTTTTTTCTCAATCTAAATCTGAGTTTCATTTCGTTTTTAGGATCTCTTTTATACGCAGTGTCCAGTTGTTGAAAGAGATAACACCGGAAGTGGGGGTCTTTCAACTTCCCCCCAACTCGGGTAACAAAACAGAAACGTGTACAAGAGGGTTGTTTATTTGTTTTTTTCGTATTTTGTTTTTTTTCCTTGCTGCTTCAGCGTGTATATAAAATTAAAAAACTTTCAATCAGTGTACGGTGTACCTTTAGCATTGGTGTTGCGACGACGAGCATACAATGTGAATTCTAAAAGTTTTATTAATTTTGTGACACTTTTGCGATGGGGACAAGGGTTGAACGTGAAAGATTCAAATGGCCCTGGTTAGAGCAGTCAGAATTTGTTTTAAGTTTGGGGGGAAAGTTTCGACTTCTTTAACTATCCGCATTGTTTGCTGATGGCTGTCGGTATTTTGATGCACTGTTTGGACTGTAAACTCTGGCTGGATATTTGGCTGATTGGGTTGAAGGACGAGGGTTTTTTGGTTTTTCGCAACTGGTCGTTGTAGACTGGCCATCATTAAGCAGTCACGGCAAACGACAAGGGTTTGTTTTCAACAAACTTTTATTTTTGGTTGAAGGTTTTTAGGGAGGTTGGTAAGTTTTTTCTGATCCCGGATTGACTTTGTCGGCCACCCCAGTTCTACAGCTGTTTCCTGCATACGAAGTTAGTTGGGTTGGCCTTGCAACGCTGTGGCTTTGACTTTCCCTCTGCATGCATGTGTTCGGTTCTGCATCGTTGTTTCCTATTTGCCTTGTCCATACTCAAAAGTTCCTGTTGAGGTCTACCAGCAGAAATTTGTTGGATTTAAAGCAATGTAATTTTCAAAGGGGGTTGAATGGGTGGGTAACGTTTGTGAACATTTTTCTACAAGTCACTTAACCAGAGATGAATAAATGGCGCCTGAAGGCCAAAGTTAGTATTGTGAGAGAACATGAAATTTGTTTGCTTTTAATGCATTTTCTTTGTAGAATCAAATTAAGAAAAATGGTTAAAGGGTTGAGTTATGTATCCATTGAACTGCAACTCTTTTATCCTTGAAGACTTAGACTCAAAGAAAAGTCCAATATACGTTTTTAGATTGGCAGTGATCCTTGAATGTGATTTTACTTGCACAAACAATTTATTTGCAGAGTATAGAATCTGCATCCGTTGTTATTTAGTGTCATACATATTGATTAGAGCCCTCACGTGTAATCGTGTATGCGTGGTACACGTGAAATTAAATTATCCGTGTAGGAGCACGTGTACTTATATTTTCACGTGTATTTATATTTATAGATTAGATTAGATTAAATTTTTATTTTTATTTTCAATATATGTATAACAAAATATAACAAAACCATTTTGCATGGCATTTATTTATATTTACACGTGTATTTATCAGAAGAGTTCATCATTGGGCCTGCCTGTTGCAAAGTAACAAAGCGGAGCGAAGTTTTCTATTAGTTTTGCCTTAAACTTGTCACGGTTGGACAAAAAACAAAAAAAAAAACATGCTCTATTCTTTCTTTTTCAACTTTTTAATTGCTGCAGTGATGTCTCTTTGGAAAACAGTTATGTGCACTAGGATTGCATAAGACAATGCTAAAAAGTGTAATTTAATTAGCATATATTATATATCTTATTTGGTTTTTGATGTACCTGCCTGTCGAAAAATATTTTGGTCGAACCCATTAAAAACTCAATTTTAAATTTGGAATGATGATAGGTAAAGAGTGCGTCTATTACTTAAAAAAGGAAAATCTAAAATAAAGAATAGAACAATAATTGCTTAATTTAATTTAATTAATGTGCTTTAAAAAAAACTATAGCGATAATTGTATTTAGTTTGATTTAGCGTGCGTCTACAGTGCAACATTTCCCTAAACCTTCACCGAACTATTACGAACAACCCTATTGCGAACTCGAATAAAAGTCGTAAACAAAATGAATGCTTTTAAAGTCTAGTTTTTCAGATTTTTGCTTGAGATAAAGAATCTACTTCTGCCCAGACTTACAAGTTTTCACGTACCAGTACCTGTCTTGTACCTCGTACTTGTACTTATTTTTTACAAGTGCAATGTGAAGGAACTCTAAGTTGGTGTAATACAGTCTAGACCTACAAATAGCATAGCTCATCAGATTTGGGTTCAAGGTAGATTTTAGTCCTCAGCTTTTCGCTGGTAATTTTTTATCTTATTTAAATAATATGAGCTTACAATCGGCAATCAAAGACATTCGTTTTTATCTCTGATAAGATTTCCTAGTTAGAAACTCTCATTCGCTTCATTAAATTTCAACGAATACAACGAACTCATAAACGTCTGGTTTAAAAATGCCTTAAATCACTGTCCAATACTGTCTGCCTAAAAATCACTGTCCAACATAAAAACCAAAATTGCTGAAACCTTCACAAAATCAACTGTAAAAAAAGTCTCATCCGATTTTCAATTGCATTTTTTTACTTTAAATTCTTGCCCTCTTCGATTGCTGCGCTGAATTGGTATGCAAATCGATTGGAATCGATGGTGTTTAGTGATTGATTAATGAATTTAGCATTTTTTGTTGATATTTTGCCAATTGTTTTGCTTGCAGTTTTAATGAAATTAAAGGTTTGTGATTGGCATTACGCTAGAGGAATTAGTGAAGTGATGGATCAGCAGAATATTTTTACATACGATGTCACCAAATAAATGAAGGCAGCTATTTGTGTAATCGTCTATGCACAAGCACGAACGTTTATTCAGGAGAAAAATCATATTTATTTTCGCAAAAAACATAGACACAAAAATTGCTGCTTCCCTCTGCAAACTTTTTTAGTTTGCATCAACATCCATTTACCACATGAAAAAAAGTATGCTCACGACACGACGATATGCGTTTCCTTTACTTCCGGTATTCGATATTCCCAATTTTCCCGACTACCCTAATGAAACCCACGTCAATCACAACCGTAGAATTCACCATATCGCCGTGTATAAGTCCTTGTCTCGGAGTAGTGGCGCTCACTCAATTATGTCCGCCAACCGACAGAACCTGGCCAGATTTGGTTTTCGCATAAGCCGATTACAAATAGTCACGGACACACCATCACCCTTAAGGGATAGGTGCCTCTCATTGAAGTGCAACAGCATTGTAACTGGCATGCTATGTTTTTTGATCACCCGTCACCGACGATATTCCCAACTCTAAGAGTCTGAATTTCGTTCCGTTTAAAAACTGCTCCACCTCCAGAGATGTGCATCGGATGATGGGTCCAAGTACCAGGCACTTTTGTCCTACATTGACTTCGTTGATGTAGTCAATATCCTTGCATTGCAAATTGTCTGGATGCACAGAACGTCGGCAGCGGAAACTGAATAAGTACACCATCGACACCAACGCACTCATTAAGTTGGTCGATTACTTTTAAAAAGCTACGGTACTGATGCATTGGTTCTTAACGTTTCTGTTTATGACGAGTAGAAAGGTTCTGTTTATGCCAAAAATATTGGAACATGAAAAACTAGTTAAAAAAGAACTCGATTCAAACTAAATTACCCCCATTTTGATATAACTACCAGAACTTGTGTCGTGTTCGCGAAGCGCAATCGTTGTTTGGGGGTAGCTCATTAATTTTTCTTCCTGGATGTTTTCAAGAATAAAAAAAATCTAACTCAGTGTTGATTGCGGATGCAATCGATTAGTCTTTGAGAGGTTTGTCAATTTCACTAAAACTGAAATTTAATTATGGAGAACATATAAAATGTCGTCGTTTAAAAAAAACATTAATGGTTGAGTTTGTGAATGTGTCATACAAATATATGAATGTAATATGAATGCAGCGATGAACTCGAGTGCACGCACATACACAACAAATGCAAATGGCTTTGACGCATTGATGTTGAGTCACGTTGCAACACGTGTTAGCAGTTGCATTGTGAAAATTTTATTCCTGTGAAGGGGCATTGTTCCTATTCTTTGAAGCTTAGTCGAGTACAATTGAGAGGCAGAAAAAAAAATCCTTAGAGAGTCTCTTGTAAGATGACCAAAAGGAAAAAACATAAATTTCAATCACAATGGAGACATTTTAAAGAGAGATAGGGGAATACGAGTCGTTATATATTTTAATGCCTTAAATGGGTGTAAAGGGTCATTAATTTTTCAGTTTTGAAAGGCCATTTAATGATACGGTTTTCACACTTGCCACTGTGCCAAATAACGCAATAAAATTTTCATCAAAAATGTGTCGCTGTGTGTGGAGTATTTAGCTTTACTTTGGAAACCAACAAATGAATGAAAAAAATCTGAATCACCACTTTTTCAGTAAATTTTTATAGTTTGAACCCCTTGTTCGATTGTTAAGCGATCCATTATCGTTAATGCCAAATTCATTCAACTAGACAGGTGTCAATTGCTATAATTACCAACTTAAAACGATGAAATGATTAAACTTTATTAAAAAAGACGGTCTAGTGGGATTTATACTCAAGCGCCGAAGCTTCCATTCTATCATCAACAGATCAGTTTTAAGGATTCAATACAAGTTAAAGAAACCGACAAATCGAAAATCTTCTTATCCTATCCTTTTTCTTTCCCCTTTGCTTTTGTTCTTGTCAATGAAGACGTGCGAATTTAAGTACATTTGAGTAATGAAAATGAACAAACGAATCCACTAAAAGACTTGGCAGTTTGGTTTTTCATAGATTTTGAAACAACTTTGAATTACTTTTGAACAAGAAGTTGAAAAGAAAGACGGCAAACAGATGGTCACCGAAATGACTCTATTGGCTGTCAGAAGAAGTTCAGTAACAAACCTAAGCTGAAATGAAACTTTTTTTTCTTTTTAAATAAAATATGAGCTGTTTTCATAAAAAAAACTATTTGTATTTTTGTAATTTCTGAGCGAAAAACTGATCTGATTGCGTTTTGCAGGCTTCTACGGAATTTAAGACTACACCATTAAGTAAGGTCGAAACAAATGACAATCTGAAGGTGCAAGGTCTGGGATATATGTATATAGGCTATAAGTGAGGTCGAAACAAATGACAATCTGAAGGTGCAAGGTCTGGGCTATATAGTAGTCTAGAACTTCCTAGTTGTTTCTTCCTGTAGTTTCTGTTTTCTTATGATTATTCAAATACACTTTGGTCATTAATTCGTTCCAATTCTTCAGTTCAAGGCAATGCCATTGCGAAATATGAAATGCAAGCTAAGTAAACCTATTTTTTTGAAATTGGCAAACATTTTGACTAGTTGTTATTTATAGAAAAATGCATGAACCCCAATGCTGCTTTGGTGCTAACGTTCAGTAACTTTTTTTTTAGGTAATATCATTTTTCTCGTTATATTTTTTTTTTCAATTTACAAGAGTATATACATAAATGCGCGAAAGTGTGTAAATGCGCGAAACTTTGAGATCAAATTCCCGCATTCTTAAGTATAAGACAAAAATATTGCTATTTTTGAAATCAGCTGACGTACCCCAATAAAAAACAAAAGAGAAATGCAGAAACAAAGATTTTTTTAAAATGTTGTTACACGGTGAACAATTTCTTTCTTGACCTCAATCCTAGCCTTGCCACCTTTCTTCGTCCATGATCTTTTTCAGAAATAATTGTCCTACATCATCCACTTTGCATCGCCCGTAATTATTTACTTCAGATAGCGCCTGATTTCGTTATGTTTCAGCAGTAAGTCGCGAATAGAAATTCGATCTAATAATTTTTTTCATTTTTAATTCATGTGGAACCCAAACATAGAGCTTCTTTGTGTATGCCTTCTCCAAATGGTTGATAACTGTCTGGTGATGAATGCCTACTTTTCTATCAACGTCCACGTTTATGTGCCATTCTTGCTAAAATTTGTTCCGTGATTTCCAGACTAGATCGAAAATAGCAGCCTGTGACACTTTCTTACCTTCTATTATAGAAAAACAAAATATGATGATATTGTTCTGAATTTTCATTAATTTTTAAGCGTAAATAACTTTTCATGGAACGCGATATTAATAAATGTCTTCTACCAAATAACTGCGAAATTTGTGGACGGACAATATTAATTCGCTCGCACACAAATTTATCCGAAGCCACTACACAACTTCAACACATCGTGGACAAAACAGCAAAATGGTTTTATAACTGGATAAAACTTCACAAGTGATTTTTACCACAAGACCAACTAACACGACACCGACAACAATAAAAGGAAAAGTCATTCTTATTGATAATTGAGCCAAGTATTTAGGAATGTATCTAGACTCGAAGCTTACAGTGACACATATAAAAAAAGAAAAACCAAATCACAACAAAGTTTAGACAACTTTAGTGGATCCTTAAAAGAGCCTCAAAACTATCGACAAACAACAAACTCCTAATGTATAGAACGCGACAAAAAGTTAGCACATGTACCTTTTTTCGTATTTTTTTACTTAAAGCTAACAAAAACAGCTCCACTTTGCGTATTAATCATTTAATAAAAACTATTAAAAATAACAATGAAATTCAAGTTAGAGCATAAAAACAAAATAAGACAATTAAATATGTAGTGTAAGCACCATAAATGAAGCGATAAAAAAAATGTAAAAATGTAAAAAACTGAATGTAGAAAATTTCGGTATTTCAGATCATAAAAACTAATAATGCGTTGATCCTCCTTGTTTCGTAAGGAGAAATTATTACACTTAAACGATGAAAACTGTATCTCATGTCATCCTTCTCCATCCTCTTAGAAAATCATGTCATGTGCTATTTTCTCGTCGCGGAGGCTATGTTTAAGTCAATTTTGAAACCTTAAATTCTGTTAACCTATGGCTTACAGATCTGTTTAACTTCCAAAAAAATCAAACGTAGCCACCATACAATATCAAACAAATATCCTTCGCATAATAACCAACACAGAATGGTACATTACTAATGCTGACATACACCGTAAGAAAGAAAAACCAGTAGAACATAAAATATGACTACATAAAAACAATGCTATTAACACTATCTCATCGCAAAAGATGTCTGGACTAAGAAGATTAAAAAGGATACGACCCACCGGTCTAATAAGAGAGCACTCTCATCAACCATTATAAGAACAGTCCAAAGCACATCATCCTATACATATGTATGCAATTTTGTTTTAACATTCTAACTCAAACAAACTTGGTGGACTCCACATTGACTTGTTATTTTATGCAATATTGTTGCATTCCTCCAACAAAATGACTTCCCGACATTAGTCAAGAAGCAAAAGTTATTCCACAAAAAGCACTAAAATAAACTAAATGTCCAATCAAAGGGCAGATGTATAAAACATTGGGAAAAAGAAGATATTACATTTCACACAAGCTATTGTTATACGCAATTAATATCAAATATAGTAAACTCTCGATAATTCGAACCTCAATAATTCCAAACCTCTGTAAATAGAAGCATTCTTACATTTCCTTGCAAAAATCTCTGTAGAACGTATGCAATTTGACCACGTCGCGACGTTAATTTGAATTTATTTTTGTGCAAAACAACATGAAAACGTCTATAATTCGAAAATTATAGTTTGTACATGTACTCGTATACCTCTATAGTTCAAAGCCAAGTTTCCTTTTTTTTCTTCAATAACCGTTAGTTGCGTTAATGCGTACGTGATGAATGTGAGCAATATTTCTTTTTTTTCTGAAACATCCCTAATTCGAATTAACCAGATTTTATTGTTTTACATTACCGACAATAGAATTTTTCGGAGCACACAATATAACAGAGAGTAACCCTAGAAAGGCTCAATTAGTTTAGGTGGTAAAGTCATGTCTGAGGACTTCTTTGAAGTTTAAGTTATTGTGGATTCAAGCAGCTTTTTCTGTTGCTCAAACAGCAGAGAAATCTGCTTAGTCAGAATTCTTATAAAGAAATCATTGGATTGAATTCTTATTTTATTTCTTTTTTTATATTTTATATCTTCGACCTTCTTGCATCACTAAACATCTGAACCCGATGACTTCGTTCAGTTTACTTATGCTTCAGAGGACAAGGAATTTAGTCTTCCTTCCTTTTGTTCATATCGCCATGAGAACGTAGATTGACATGTACGTTTTGTAAAGGTTGAAAATGACTGTGGAACTCAAGCGAAACCAAATGCATTTTTGTGTTGGTGGTTGGAATCTATTTTCAAAGAATTAAATTCTTCCTGAAATTCAGAAACAGAAATATTATAGAATCAAGTTGGTGACATAACAGCCCGTTGAGAGCCAGAGCCTAGCTGGAGGAATCAAGTTTTACCTCCACCAAAAAATTCCTAAAAGATAAAATACATTCATCTTTTGAGAGACATAAATTTTCATTGAAACGCCATCAGCAATCAATCTCCAGAGAATATTCGAAATCTGAGAGCGAAATCTTAAAACTCTCATGTAAAATCAACCACATCACAAAGGAAATGGGAATTGAAGCACAGCGAGTTGTGTGACATTTTATTTCGATTAAACGCTGACCATGTCACGTCCTTCAGAGGACATAATACGGCAAAGTTATGATTGATATGTCCCCAAACCGCCGCTCCAAACCGTAAATGGCTTCGTTTCTTTCTCAACGATGGGTCACACGGGTAGATGTTCTCGTTTAGAATGCGAAAGCATTGCATGCCCCAAATTCCGACTCATTATTCGTTTCTTATCCATCTTATGGAAGTGATTATTTTAAGTTTGTGGTTAAAAGACATGAATCGGTGTTCTTTCTGGGACAGGGAGATCTTTAAGGAGATGGCTGGTGTGTTAAAATCTTAGCGTAAGTTTGAAGAGAAGGAAAGTTTTCAAGGAGTTAAAGGATTTTCTGTCCCTCTGGGCAATGTTATCACCATATTTCGAGCTTAAGTGGGTGGCAGCTCAAACTGCTGCTTCAATCTGATTTCATTATGAAACTCCTAAGCGTATGCTTGTCATAGTTGGGAAAAATAAAATGAAATTAGGCCATCAGTGTCGGTGTGTTCCACACCTTAACCAAAAAAGAAAAAGATAAAAAGATCTCCAGAAACCGAATGTGTTTTGTATTGCCAGTGAGACTCTTAATAAGAATCAAATTTGGCTTGTCTTCTACAACTGGTTGAAGTCAATTGGACTACTGAATAAAGGACATTTGTGGACTCCATCGTGTCTCAAATTGACCTGAAAAGGTGAATATTTTTTGCTTGGAAGGAATTGTCCAATTGTAGTTGATGGAGATGAAGTTTTCGTAACTGCTGCATCAATTGGTGCGCTGTTGGCTTGTACTCGGATCAGTGAACAAGGAATATTTTGGACGTGACATAATATGGTTTGGATATCATGATGATGATGATACTTCGTACATCATCACTCACTGTTCGTAGCGCAAAAGCTCATTGCCACTGTCAGAAAAATACAAATTCTCTCACAGAAATTCTTTGGAATTACTCATGCCTAAATTCAAATCGTCGTCTTTATTTAGCTCAAAGTGCTCATTCATAATTTTCTGGAATTTTTTAATTAAATTATGAAATTACATAGTCTGTAGTTTATTGTACTTATATGTTACCTTTTTTTCATTTCAGAATGGAAAATACTTCACAAGCTCAGTCATGAGGCAGTTACTGTTAGCTATAGTATTATTGTTGTTCTTTTCAGGTAAGTAATTACATTTTTTTTATTTTTTTTTTCTTGTGAACTTAATTAAATTTGTCGAAACTACTTGGACTCGTGGAGTTGAAGGCAACATAGATTTTGTTGAATGCCTTTAATTTTTGAGACTCAGGAAACTCCAAGAATTTGCGAATAGTTAGAATTTATTTTTTTTTTGCTTTAAGGTCGATGGGGGAGCGGAACAGGCCCGTTCTGCTCGAAATACTGTGGGATTTTCACCCAGTAAAACCACATCTTGACCTCTTCTCCTTGACACTATCCATTCTAGGACCGCTTTAGCATTACTTAAGAGTGATGTCTTTTTCTTTTCCCCATGTGGACCGGCTTTTCCATTTACTTCGGCGGGTTAAACTAATCTTAATAGTAAGGCTGTAATCGTTCTTCGTTTGGTGATTTTCACTCTCCTTTTGGTTCTGAGTACCACTTCTACGTATGCCACGTTCTTGGCCCAGAGGCTGCTGCTGGATAACATCTTTTCAACAACGGTGTTTGAGGATATGCTGCCTTATTTCACTTCCAACCTGGTCCCCCGCCCCACCCACTTACTGGATTCGAAGAAGGCGTGGTAGCCGCCGTCTTCTTCGGAGTCCACACAGCACTCTCTTTCTTGCCCATCTTGTGTAGGTAATATAGAAAGGCCCATGTCCAGATAGCAGGTGGTTAACGTAGTAGTTAATGTCACCATGCCTCTGATCAGTAGATGCAACAATATCCGTGGTGTCGGCATCCCGCCGCGGCTTGCCACCGCTTCCTCGTTCGTTCATTCACAGCCGATACTGCCGTTGAGATCTCTGTTCCCGTCTTATGGTCGTAGATGTACTTTCGTTCTGCGGGCAAGCAGATCGATAGGGGCAACTGAGTCGGATACCGTGCGGTATGAGCTGATGATTCTGAAAGCTCCACATAGTTGTCTTGCGGCCACTTGTTTTCTGTAGACCTCCTTGTCTACAGCATCAGCTCAGGTGTTTGCTGTTAAGGTTGATGAACATTGAACAAGAGCCTGTGGTCCTTGAAAACAAATTCTTTACAATGAAAAAAAAACTCGATTCTTTTTATAATTGAAAACGATACTGTTGCACTCACTGGATAGGTTGTTTCGACTAAATATTCCGAAAACCTCTCTCGTTTCAAAATTTAACTTTCCAGCCTTTACTACCCGGCTTTTGCTGAATTTGCGCGCCATTTTTCCTAAAATATCAGATGTTTAGGTATATTTTACGATCTCTGTTGCGCAGCTCATTTGAATGGAATTTTTTCATTCGACGGTACATCAAAGCGCTGCTTTGCATCGTTCCGATTACAATGTTTCAAAGTTGTGTCATTTAAAAATTAAAATGAAATTTTATTTCAGTTTACGTCGTCCATAAAATTACAATACATGGGATTATGGAACTAAAGTACAGTAGAACCTCGATTATCCGGACTATCCGAATTATTAATTCGATTTGCGTTTTTTCGATCTGCGTAAAATGAGGCTTTGGTGTACAGGCTTCTATCAAAGTTTTCCATCTGCCAACAGATATAATCATGAGAAGCATTTTTAATTTTAGTTTGTGTTTACTTCTTCGTGTTATTGTAGGCTTATTGGCATCTAACATTTTTTCTAGATTATTCAAAGGAAAAGATACAGGTTTGCAACTTGCACTATTTTTCGTATATTTCTTGCGGATTTGCAAAGATCTATTTTATTTAATTAATTTAAGGTAAATTGAAGATGAAGGTCAATCTTTTAAGATGTTAAATTGATCCCAGATTAAATTTACATACACTTTAGTTAGGTTAGGTTAGGTTAGTGGGTAGTCGGTGTTTCACCCTGCCTCACTTAGGTCCTTGTGCACCCCTTGTGTTGCCCAGTAGGGGGGATTTCGGTCCCTTCCCCAACTTGCAGATCCTATCCATTTGTGGCCCGATCCGTCCATTTGGTCTTACTCACGATTCTGAAAAGGAACAGAGTTAATATGTCAATGACCGAGGTAGTGTTGGTTGTCTTCCCTCTCCTCCTCATCTCAACAGTCCCTGCATATATTGTCACCCAGGAGTTCTATCCTGAAAAGGTGGTCTTTTAAGTTATTGTGACCCGTAATTACGCCAACCACCTTTGCTAGAGACTTTTTGTCATGCTAGAGTAGCACTTTCCTTTTGCTGTAATCGTATCTAGGCCAAATAGCCTTTGTCGTTTCGCACATCTATCATTAGCTGTCTTCAGTATCCTGTCCATTTGCTTCCTAACGAAACAGGTTGTTGGGTGGATACCTAATATCGCCTGATCTAGACTAAGTCTTGATCCCTCTCTCGCAAGCCTGTCGGCTTTCTGATTTCCGGGTATGTTACTGATACACTTTAGTTTAGTTAGTTTAAACGTACATATATTTCTTTATAATTAAAGACATTGAAGAGAGTTGTCTGCAACGCAAAAATTTATCTGCAGATGGTAAATTACATACATATCCGAGTATAGTTGGAAAACTTTTTTGAAAGTATACATCTAGATTGTGGAATAATTCACTTGTGAAGCTGAAAATGGCAGTGGCGTTGAAGCAAGTCGAGACTCTTCTAATTATTAAATTTCTATTTGAACAAAAGTTTCAAACAATTTTTGGGATACCTCTCAAAATGATGGCTGTAATGCATTTTAAATATTTTTTTAAAATTGAGAATGCACCTTTAAGAGGTTTTGTTTCTTATTCAACTATCCAATTGTTTATCTTCTCCCTAAGGTGGGAGTTTCACTTCAACTTCAATCTCACTTTTAAATACGAGACGAAATTAATGAAAACAAAAATTTAGACTTTTCAGACGGTGGTGCCAGTGAGCACAGAAAACATGACTACAGCGATGTCTTCATAGATCCAACAAGCAACTACAGCAAGACATTTGATACCGAGGAGGAGCTCTCTTTGCTGCAAGATAACTTAAATCAAAGACGCCCCCTAGAAAGGGGTTCATACTTCGATACATCCGCTTCGAGAAATGTCACAGTTCTCGTTGGAAAAACTGCAACATTAAATTGTCGCATAAAAAATCTTGGAAATAAGACGGTAAGAAATTGTTAAGATTAATTTTAAATGAGAAAAAAAAAATGATTGATATTTTTGTTTTCAGGTCTCATGGATTAGACACAGGGATCTGCACTTACTCACAGTAGTCGAGAATACATACACATCCGACCAACGATTTACAAGTACTCATAATAAACAGACCGGTGATTGGTCCTTGCAGGTTCGTCAAGCAGAAATTCAATTTTTGTTTCCTTTTACGGTTTTCAATTTCCGATTAAAACGGGCAAAGAAAACGATTTTTTTAACTTTAGCCATTCATTTTTAACGGATGTCCCTTTGCTTGTTATTTGTAAAATTAGTGACGTGTTATTGATAGAAAACTACGTGATGTGGTGAACGCATGCACTTCTTTTCTATTGTGCGATAACCAGACATGCCATATGTCTTTTGTTGTAAAAGCTATATATAGATTTTCAGTAGACTCTTCTTTAGCGTCGTTCATCTTCTTTATTACTCATATTTTTATAAAGGAGCCATAAAACTGCATTGTTTTAAGAACCTGTTTACTGGTCAATCATTTTCTTATGTTTTCCTAAGTTGCTACCGAAAGAGTTTTTATTGTTCAAGCAGAGGATTTTTAATTCGGAGGCGTTTGAGGTCTTATCATGGGGATTCTTTCCTGCTTTACTTCGTCTTTCAGTGAGTGGTAACAAGTTTTAATACATTCTTAAATCTTTATAAAGGGAAGAGTAGCTACCACGATAAGTTTTTCGGCTTTTGTGAACTTCAGCGAATGGATGGAATCCTTAGGTTTCTTTTGCACTTTCTAAAATTCTGACTAAAGTAGTCAGTTTTTCCCATCGTTTTTGTATTACTTAATTAGTTTCATTAAATTAAAAAGAGAGCATAAGTGTGTCTGAAGGCCTAAAGCTCGCGTGGAGCGATTACAGCGCTCATTAATTAACCGTATTTCCTCAATTTCCTGGCTCTTGAAGTTAAAGTCAATGGTATCAGCGTGTAAATTCAAGAATCTTTTTGGAATTTTACTTTCTTTTCTTTTTACTTTTTTTTTACATAATTTTATTCCGGTACGATGCTTGCAGCCCATCTTCGACGTTTGGTTACTGAAAGACGGCGAAGTTTGTAAAATATATGTGATGGAAAATATAAGTACAGAAAATATAGAAAACTAGCTGGACCCTGTGTACGTTGCAACGCCACTAACTAAAATAAATTTGAACGAAAGACATTACACAAATATTCAATTTATTTTAAGTCAATTTTTTAATTTTGTTCATTTCGAAAAAATTGTGACATTGCAGCGTTTCGTTTCAATTCGATATTTATTTAAGTGCTGTGGCATACACAATATTTCCAATTTTAATTCCTCTCACGACGATATCCGATCCAAATGCCTTCGGAGCGTCAATCAGCAGTCAGATCCTTTACATACACATTCGCTGATTCTCAGGAGTTCACTGTAGAGAATGAATAAAATCAGCTCACGGAAACTACGAAAATGCAATTCGATTGAATTATTTATTTAAATTAATTTAACTTACAATGAAATGCAAGAAACTATTCGAAAAATGACAATAGTGTATGTTCAATGTGAGCCGGATATGAATTTCACGATTTACATAAATTTGTATGTCACCCACAACTCGAAACGTCATAATTCGTTCGCTGTTGTCGTTTCCATCCAAATCAACATGAACTTTCACGGCAATATATGAAATTCATTGGAATTCATATAAACCATTGGAATTCGTCAGAAACCTTTGTGGACTCATGCACAAGAACTTTGCTAAAGATCGGCACATGATCAAATGCATACTTTACGATACTATAAAGGTGTATCGTAGCCCAGTATGATAATAAAAATAAGCTGCTTTAGAGTGGAAAACAAAGTAAAAAAAGAAACATTTTTATTGTTTAAACTCCTTTCTCCATTACTGAGTACAAATTTTAGACTAAAAACAAATCCTTCACAACATATCTTCTTCACAAGAAAAACATCGCCTGCCGAGTTGTATGCTCGCACAGTTCGATACGCAAATAAAAAAAGGACAAACATTCATTTTTATTTATATAGAGTTAAACTTGTCCATTAAAACACCTTCGATTGTTTCTGAAAGCTTCAATTTTTAACATAAAAAAGCCAAAGAAACCACAAAGATATTGGCAAATAAGCAAACTTTTTTAGCAATAAGTGTATAAATGGGCGTGTCAGGGGCGTTTCTACCCTATCTAGAAGTTTAATTGTAATTAGATGAGTGGTTAAAGAATCATTGGATATTGATACTTTTTCCATACAACATAAACCACTGTTCATTGGGACTCACGTAATCTTCAGTAAAAAAAAAATTATTAAGATTGTTTCTGCGTCGAAATTGGTTTCCATTGGTTTCAGTTTCTTATGGGAAGATACTATAAATAAATGTTGCATTGAGGGATCATACTTACTCCTTCCTTGTTTGCAATGCATTGAAAGACGAACTAAAAAAAAAACACAAATGAGACTATACAGGTACCCAACTTCTTCTTCTCTTACCCCTTGATTTTATTTGATAGCGTTTTTTATAAAATTTTGTGTCTGTGAATACGCGTGAGAGCTTTGAACAACGAATCAAAGAAATGTGCATAAAAATGATGAGCTGGTGTTCAATGATTCCTGAGTTACCGTCAAATTGCTTCCTGTATTTTAGTTATATTCGTGAATTACTGTCAAATTCATTGATGGGCGAGGAAAAATGGCAACTGCCCAGATTGGTGTCTGTTTGGCTGTGAAAAAAAACAACAATTTCTATGGGTTGTAGTTTATGTGCTCGATATGGTTATTGAAGACGCCTGATTCAACTCGCAATTGTATCTCTTTCTTTATTCACCAGAAAAAGGTACACTTTGGTAGAATTGTTTTTTTCTTTTTGCCTATGAGGACGATGGGAAACGCGCACGAGGAACAAGTCCGTTCTGTTCCAAGTAGTGTGAGACTTTCACTACACTAAAACGGCGTCTTCTCTTTGATGCCGTGCACTCTGTGGTCGTTTCGGCATTACTTCAGATTGGTGTCGTTTTTGTTTTCTAGAATGTTTCAAACATTTAAAACTCATTTTTACACTAATTCCCTTTTAAAACCGACAGGATATATTCATTTTCATTGCTCGAAAGATATCTATTTGTAATCATCCACTTAAAGTTTAAGAACACAAAACCCTTTTATTTTTCTTTCATAGGTTAAATATGCACAGATTAGAGATTCCGGGGTTTATGAGTGCCAAGTATCCACAACTCCTCCAGTGGGATACACAATGATTCTGTCCATTGTTGGTTAGTCTCTTAAACATCTGCCATTGTCCTCAAATAACAGCCTATTGTTTTCTTATAGAACCTATAACGAGCATACACGGTGGACCAGATTTGTATATAGACACCGGATCAACTGTCAACCTGACTTGCATTGTAAAGCACTTACCAGAGCCACCACCAGCGGTCAGATGGACACACAACAATGAGGTAGGTTGGCAGCGTACAAAGGACAAAGGACTCACAGCAAGAAACAATGAACTGATAAAGATGGAACGTGTTTATTTCCGTCAAAAGAACTTAATGCTCTTTTACAATTGACCTTAAAAGATTCTAATGCTTTATTTTCTTTGTTAAAAAAAAAAATAGGAAATAAATTACGACTCACCAAGGGGCGGTGTCTCGGTGATAACAGAAAAGGGTGACATCACGACTTCCTATCTTCTAATCCAGAAGGCTCGGATATCAGATTCGGGAATTTATACATGCTCTCCATCGACGGCCAATCCAAAATCTGTGAATGTTCATGTGCTAAATGGTAAGTTGTTGTTTTTCTTTTTCATTAAATTCAAAAATTCAATAAGAAGAATTTTTAGAATTTCTAGGTTAGAATTATGCCTTTACAGCTTTCTCAATTCAAAGCTTGCCATTGAATTTCACATCCATTTCTGATTTGGTACTGATTTGTTTACAACTCATAGTGCAATGTGGCCAAATCTACAGGATCACTCGAAAAATGAAAAAAAATAGAAAATATATTGCTTTTGGTGTCTAGATTCTAAAATATCCTAGTGAGGCTTTTATTGATTAAAAACTAGAGCTTTAGGTTTTAAATGTGTATTTATTTACACGTGTATATATGACACGTGTTTGCGAATTACACGGCGCCTTAGACACGGATACAAGTGTATTTAACTATATTGCATAAGTACAGTGCAACAGCTTATTCACGTCTTCTACAATGGCTAAAAAGCTTGAAATTTTAGAAAAGGATCTTTCGAAGAACTACTGAACTCCTTACAAACATTATGAGCAATGAAGGTTCATCGTCATCCATGCATAAGTTGTAAAAAAAGCATACGTTAGCTTCCGAAGATGACTCCGATATGGTCGTGAATTAAAAGAATATTTACACAGGACTTACAACATTTCATCTAAATTTGTAATATTTTATGTTGTCTACACATATTTTACTAAATACATCTGTAAATATGAGTTAACGTGTTCCTAAAAGAATTACTTAATTACACCTGTACGACGTGTGCACGATTACACGTGAAATAGGAAGCTTAAATTTAAACTCTCAACCAAATAATACAAGCGCATATTGAAGCTCTTCTAAGATTGTAATGGTAGTTTTTTTGAAGAATTTGGTTTAAGGGCGACTCAGGCTTTTAAAAATGCTTAGTTAATGATTCAAACGCCATTAAAATTAACTAATGCTTACTTGCAAACTTTTCAGCACTCGAAAAATTTCTCAAAAAACAGTTAAATCTTACTACAAAACTTAAAGCTTTCTAATTATACAAGTTTTGTTTTTATTTTAGGCGAACAACCTGCTGCAATACAAAGGGGAACAAGGATTTTATTAACAAGCAGAACATTAATATTTATATCATTATTTCTGGGTACAAAGTTTAAGTGGAATTATTATTTTATTATAAGTAAATTATAAAAAAACAAAACAAAAAAGAAAATAACTATAATAAATTTATTTTTGTTTAAATTAATGTAGATATTAAATAAAGTTTAAGCCAAAGAATAAGAAATGAAGAAAGAGCAACAAACAAAGTAAAACAAAAGAAACCAAAAAAACAAAAACCGTGTGGAATGTATGTAGACGTAAAGTTAATCTTAAAATTTTTCTTTATAAAATAAATTTAGGTGAAGTACCAATATGATAATGTTTCATTTATTTTTATGAAAAATAAACAAAATAAAGTAAATTTATTTAAATTTAAAACTGTTGAGTTTATTTTTTGACATCATCGGATCTTAAAAAAATTGGTCACAGCCGAAAACGCTTAAAATCGAGGACAGATATCGAACGAATACTTTCTGAGAGACTCTCTATTTGAGTCATCAATCGGTACAAGTGATGATCAGAAGGAGCAATACTGGCAGGATAAATATTCAACGTCATTAGTTTGGTTTTAATGATGGAAGAAATAACTTAAAGGCCTTCAATTATTTTTTTACGAGGCCAGAGTACTTACTATGTCTCACGATTTTTGGAAACCTCTCTATCGTGATTTTTAGTCTAGTCGAGAATTCCCAGTTACAAACAGAAAATGGCGCTTATAAAATTTGATATTATTGGAAGTAGTAAACAAATACCAAAACTAACTTGTTGCTGTTTCGGTTGTTTCTGCTTGCTCAACCAAAACTTTACTATTTAATTCAAACTTCCACTTATTAAACTCAGCTTTAGTTAATGAAAGAAATTCCGAGATTCCACATTGATTATTACAAAGTGAGCAACAGGCTAAAGGATTTGCTTCCCAATTACTAAAAATTCTCCGTTCTACAAGAGACTATGAAGACATTGTCCTGCTGATTTTTATCTTCGAGATTAGCATGAAAGATTAAGGTCTTTTGTGGCAATATACTATTAAGAGTAGTATTTTCATCGTTGGTGACTCTTCTGTGTTTTATAGACAGCAGAGTAATCATTTACCGAGAAAAACTTGTACAGCCTTCTCATTTTTAGCTCATATTTTTTTGGATTTCTTGAATTTGTAGGTATGTACTCTAGACTGTGTCTGATAAAATATTGTTTATTCCAAGTTCGCCAAATTACATATTTGCCAACTTAATTCAGCCGTTCAGTGCACAGATTGATGAGCTCCACTTTTTGAAAATATTTAGATTTCAGTGTCAAAGCAATTGTTATATTCATAACTTCGTATGTGTACAATATCTTCTCTTAATAATAAAGATTACCACCATTAAGCGCCAACTATTTGAAAAAAAAAACGTAGTGTATTTCTGCGACAAATGAAAATTATGTCATCGTTTTTCTCAAATTTTTATGGAGTTAATCAATCTGTGTTCTGAACGGCTCAATTGAAATTAGCCGATTGATGGAAAAAAGTGAGCATATTCAAAGAATCCTTTTATAGACTCCTTTACTCTAACAAAAATAAATAGCCATAAAACATTAGACTATACAAAAAGAAATTCAATGGACTGTAATACTTAAATGGCTTATTCGCAAGCTAAGAACCACATTAAAATAAAAACAGCGTGTTCTTAGTAAAGGAGACACATCGGAAGAATATCTGACCTGATGTCCATTGGTCTCAAAAGGTAAATTCAATAGGTTGCCGAATTTTCATGGTTGATGTCTTAAACTCTCGGATTTGATACCAGAGACGTTTTTTTCGTTTTTCCGAGGTGAATACTTTCACCCGTGTGTTGGATGCAGTTGAACTCTCATGTGGACCAATACTAGATAATATCCTTAAAACTATTGCTACGCTCACGGAAAACGAAGCATGCATATTTTTGTTTTTTAAATTTGCAAAATTTTTCTCGTTTATTAAGCCTGGCATCAGAGTTGGGTAGAATATAACTAAATTTCATAACTAAATCAGTCACACGATTTATTCAGGATTATGGTTTAGTCATACACATGATTGAAGTTCAATCGTTAGGCATGACTGATCGTCAATCATCTTCAAAACAACTTATTCGTGATACCAATATGGAGTGTTCGTGCTCGTTATCATCAACAATTGTGTGCCTATTGAAATCAAAGAATTTAAATACAGTTCAGGTATAGCAAGAGTATCTCATATAATATTGCCAAAGGAAAAAAGTATTGCTGATTAAGTTGTTGCAGTATGTTTGAAATGTTTACTCAGAAAAGTAAATTTAAAAGAACGTTCGAATTACCTTAGCCATTTGGGAAGAATTCATGGAGAAAATGTGGTACAAAACTACAAAAAAAAAATAGAACAAAAGCAAAAACATAAAAGCAGATACAGCTAGCAAAAAATTAAAAAAAATTATATTTTATATAGGTATAATACCATATTAAATACTCAAGCAAAATTAAATTAAAGTTTGCCGTCCACTCCATAGTTGCCTTAAACGTGGTTAATGATCCGTACTTCAAACATATTTTTGACGATCTCAACGTTTCTCAACAAACGTTCTTCAACAAAAATTGAACGTCACGTCAGGCTGGCGTGTTCAAGCATCGCTGTAGATTTTTATGAGACTATCTTCGAAGTGAGTGGATGGATACACCACGCCATAACCGGATAGATCAATATGAAAATTGGCGAAGTGACCAAAAGTCTGTCGGTTTTATAACACAATGGGTCCACAGCAACTTAAGTGAAGCGAGTCTATCCTTCCAACCCGCTTACCTAATCTAGCCTAACAAACTGCACCTCCCTTCTTACATAAAGCTCATTGGCTTCCTCAACTTTTCTTTAAACCTATTAACGAACGATAAAAAATTAAGTTGCGAAAATATTAGCAGCATAATAACTTCGGAAAAGGAGAATATTTGTCTTTTTTTTTCAAAATAAATTTCTCTTGATGCATTTTCTTGTATATCAATCCTTTGACTGAGACTGCTTAGTCGAGCTTTGTTAAAGCGTCTGACCATCTTATAAAACGTATCCTTGTCTTTGACCTATTTATAGATGGCAATTAGTTGGATGCAATAATTACGCTCACAACAACTGCATAACGAAAGGTCATGAAATGGACGGGATTCGAAAACTTGTTTGCAAATTCAACACAAATCTGTTATCGCTTGATATGAATTTCTTCATTATCCATTATCATTTACATTATTAGACTAGATATGTAAAGTCACTTGTCCCTTATAATCCTATAAATCGTCATCCAGGTATCGCGATATTCAACCAGCTTTATCATCGATGACTGATTTCGATAAAGTCTCTCCTTTAAGTATTATGTCAAAGAGCATAATAAAAAAAATCAAATGAATCCTAAGGTCATGCCTCATCGCACAAAAGGCAGCAATCATCTCTTTACTGGACCACGGATTTTACCACCCTCAGCCATTGTCATAACCCACCCACATTACACGACACATCTTGTCAAAGCCATAACCACTCGCAATAACTTTGAATAACCAGCAACCTGTAAAAATAAACGTGCGGTAGGATAAAAGTGATATAACTCTTATCGTTTCACGTGGGAAGCCTTTAAGCGACACGTAACAGCGTTGTGCACCGATGCCAGTTGAAGCCGAAGCATATGTCCCTTTGCTGCCATATTACTGCCACCGTGTTCGGTTGTCGTCGTTTGTTTTCCTTGAGCAGCGATATGAAAAGTTATTTGTTGGTTATGAAATTTTTCCGGTAGTGTTGAATGGTCTAGACTCTAGACGAATTACTTTGGACTACGTGCAGTTAAAGTTCTTGATTGATGTATTTTTAGCGTACAGATTTACTCAGTCAGTTGGAAATAGAAAAAATCCGCGCCAGTGTTCACTTATGATTTGGAGAGTTGCACTTTAATTGATTACCTGAAGCTCGGTGCAGAGGAAAACTCATCAGTTATCACTTAATTTGCGCGGTAACACCCGAGTTCAGATGCTCATAAATCTAATTCCTTTATTCTTCTGCTATCTCTACTGCTTTAAATAAGTCTGTTGACTGATGAGTTTTTTTTTTGATTAATGGAGAAATGTTTGATAGACATATTACTTTAAATGAATATTTTTTGATATGAATAAAGTTTCGTACAAATTCATTTTATGTACGAGTATTTATAGAGTTTCTCAACAAACCTGCTCCTGTACCAAAAAAATTATTTTCTTGTCACAGACCTTACAAAACAAGCAAATTCTAAAATTTTACATTATAAATTTTAAGTTCAACATGAAGCTTTTTTGTACCATGTGTTCTCATTTTTAAGAGAAATGAAATGAACTCCATGCCTTTTGTGAAAAGGTTCCTAGCTGATAGAAATAACAAATAAACGTCAAGTATCAACAAAAAGAAAATAATACATTCAATGATCAAACAATAAGCACTATTCGTTTAAATTAATTGCTATCATAACTGAAGATTTAACACGTCTCAAATTCCATTCGATATTAAAAATTGCAGTAAGAAAATGCAATGAGAACAAAATGTTTAAAATATTGAAAGACTCATAAAATGGGTGCTGGTACTTCGATTTTAAAGAACCATGTACTCGGAGGAAAAACCGAGAACTTAATCTAAAATATAAAAACTCAATTATAGCTTAGATAGTGATTCGCTTTAGTATTATATTATATTAAGAACGTCGTCTTAATTAGGTTGATAGGTTGATGTGGCCGACTGCAGAATGCCTGCAGCCGCACTCAGGAGCGTCTTCTTCGTCGTCTTAGATAACACTAAAGTGAAGCGGATCTACAAAATTTGAAAATTTATTATCAGGGCTTGAAAAGTCCCAGAAGAACAAAAATCCGAAGAAATGAAATGAATGAAGAGCAAGAAAGCGGGAGATATTTGACAACCTTATAGTGAATGAATGACTGCGTTTTTAAACACCTAAGCAAATGAATATACCTCTATAGTAATCAGGCTTTAAACTCAGTAATTAGTGGGAGAATTTTTGTAGTGTGCATTTTAAATTAACGGAAGAATTATGTAAAATGTTTGCCGTATGACTAAAATATTAGTAGAACCAATCAAAAACCAAGATAATTAAAGGCTATTTTGAAGATAACAGGCTTAGTGTAGATTATGATTTTATTATTAAAGTAACTCTAGAAAAATGAAGTAAACTACTAAACTTTTTGTTAAATTTTTGTTATTACTATTAATTATTATTGATATTGTAATTGTTCTTTTATTGTGAATAAACCTCTTCAAAACAGATAGCAATTTTAAAAGCTGATCACCAGAAATCTTATGAGAATTATTTTATGAGACTTTGAATGTTCGAAACATGGGTATACACTCTCTTTTGACAACTGTAAATGATCTGAGAAGATTTTTTTGATTGATCTCATGCAACATTCGATGGTTTTGTTTTTCAATTATGATTTGATTTGAAAAAGATTTTGTTGGCCAAGAAACAATTCTGTTTTATCTGAGTTAATTTCCTTGCCTTTGTCCTTTCCTCTTTTTCTTTGTGATCAGAATTCTTTATATTGAGTTTTTTCGCTTTCCTTATAATTAATTTAAATTTGTCTTTTTTCCTTTTCTACACAAATAAAAAATAATAATAATTAATTAGATAAATTGTGCTCTAACAATCTGTAGATTTTGAAGCAATATAAAACTAAACTAAACTAGGATTTGAAAAGAATTATTTGCTCGTAATATAAATCGTCCTTGTGTCTGCTTTTAAGAGCTGAGTAAAACTTATAAGTAAGTAAGTAATTGATTTATTTATTCTTTCGTTTCTTTTTGACACATTGCTTATACTTTTTAATGAATATTTAGAGATTTAGATAGATTTATTTATTTATTTATTTGAGCCATCTACAAGTACTTACTAACAGATACTGAACTGTGTTAACATATTTATAAAACTAATGAAGTACACAAAAAGCTTATAACAGCGTTTTTAAATTGGACCTGATCTGCGTAGATGTATCTAAAAGTTATGATCAATTAGATTCTATTCTGAGAATCACACACAATTACAAGTCGAAGATAGGCTTATATTACACTTTTTACATTTATTTACATTTTTTATTTTTCTATTTGTATTGCCACAAATCATGAAGTGAATGCTAGGGATGCTTCGAAAATAGTTAGAAAGCTCGACTGGTTGCTTTAATATTGAAGAGGTTGGAAGTCTTAAATATTTGGAGATGAGTAATGATTGTAAGTTAAGTTGGTAGCATCACAACTTACATCTTTCAAAATGCTTTAGTTATGTTTTGATGTGAGCTGTGAATTGACATTAAATCTATCGTCTTTCCTATCTCAAAGCTAGCTTATAATGGACTATTTAGTTTTTTTTTAATAGATCAGGTTGGATGAAGATAGTATGTTTCCATCGGCATGTATGTTTCCCCGTGTCAATAATCACTAATTAGTAAACGTTGCTATTGTAAGCAAATTACACTTTTCACTCTTCTATAATGTGACTGTGCTCTGCTCTGCTTAATAATTTACCTTTTAATCTTAGATGCGGGAGAGTTAAAGGTTCTTTCTCCAAAAAAATAAAATAGCTTTTCCTTACATTTGATTTAGAGAAAATACTGTTTTTTAATTATAATTTATTTATTGAAATGTTAAACGGCCAGAGCATAGCTTGTTCGCACCTCCACTGTGTTGTGCGCGATATAATTTGACACAAGTGGAGGGGACCTACTATTTAATGCCGGTTCCGAACGGCGGACTGCGAAAGCTTTCCTCACTCCTACCTCACAGTCACTCGTTCGCTGGAGGTGGGGCCGTGAAAATGGTTCTGTTCCCGGGCAGCATTCGAACCCGAGTACTCTGGCTTAGCAGTTCGATGCAAAAACGATTGCGCTGCAGCACCCACCTTATGTATTTTAGCTTTCATTAAATTTCGCTTAAAAATATTGTAACCTAAGAACTTAACAAAAGAACATTCTGATGGATCATTCGACACTTGTCTTTAAACAGTCTCTAATTATTTCATTAAATCTTTTTGTTAATCCACAATTGTATTGTATGACTTTTAAAAGGTTTTACGTGAAATAATGTTAAACACAAAAACTTTCAAAAAAAGGCAGAAAAGCCTATGTGTAATAACAATAAAGAAAACCTTAAACTGTGATTATCTAAAAACACAGGTATAAGCACATAACCCTTCTTCCAACTGTCTCCTTTAGTTGTTAAATCATTGTTGAACCATATTTATAAACAAACGATTGGAGATTTTCCTCTATCCCCATAGATCTACAATTAGACCACAAATTGACTATTATTCGTTCAGGGAAATAAGCTATATCATAACTCAAATATTAAATTTGCTCTCGGGTTAGGTAAAGACAGCTCAAAGTGGCTGTGAATGGGTAACGAAGACTGTAAATGAATTATTATGACCATTTCAAGCTAAAAGTCCCAGGATTAAGTACTTCTATCATAAACACATTAAGACAAGAGGGACTCTGCCGAACGAAATCCATCACAAGGATAACCTGGCAATTTTCATTTTCCCAGTCCCATACATCAGGCTCCGTAGTCCACACTCCTCCTCCTCGTCCGACCACTCTTCACTGACCATCAATCTATTCGAACGAAACAAATGAAAAGCCATTAATTACCAAACAATCTCCTGACCGTCTTCATTCTCACAGCATCCCTTTGGTCGATTTCGGGGAAGAACTTTGTGGCCTCCTTTTAATTGCACACACAACAAAATTACTGGCCCAATTTTCGGTAACACCAATGGGGGCGGCATGCAAGTGGGTTGCTTGACATTTTTCTTTGTGGTAAAATCGATAAAACAGGGTTGAAGTTGGGTTTTTTCTTTCGTTTCTTTTTTTCGTTCTTGGGGAAGGGAACATGGTACGTGTTTTTTTCAGGGAAAATGGACGGTGGTCGTTTGAAGATGACTTCAACTGGAGCTCGGTCAGGGAAAACACAACAATGTTACTGTCTCAGTGACACAGAAAAGATTGCAGCTGTGGTGGAGTTGGAGTTTCGAATTTAAAAACACCATTTATTAAAGATTTGTTTTGATTCTCAAAAAATCACGTATACGACATCGAAAAATAAAATTTAAGAATTCAAATAGGGGAACTTACTACTTTTCATACAACCTATTTACAAAGATTATCCCAAAAAGTACACTCGAACATTTGTGGGAACAAAGCGCTTAACTAAAGCAGCAAGCTACATTGAATATGGGTTCCGGGGCTTAATGTGGAATGCGTCGGGCTGTTAGCCTATTTGCATAACACAGAAAAGCTGAAATTCGTTCCTATCACCAACATTTTTTTGATTGTATTTAAATGAGAATATTTCAAATATGCATGGGTGTAATACACGGTTTAGTAGTAAATGCGTAAATGGATTGAGCACAGCGGTCTGGTTATAGTAACCAAATTATAGCACAGAATCGCTATTAGACTTTTAAGTACCATTAAACGTCCACTTATTTTATAGATAGATAGATGATAGATAGATTCGCTAGATTTTTATTTCCATTATTTCTTTTTTTTTTTTTCTAAATACAATTTACAAAATCAAAAAACAGCATGGCTTGCCGTCTGCCGGATTGACTGCGGTACTGAAAAAAGCTTGTATTTATTTCTGATAAAGTGTTTACGATGCTAACAAATTTTAAAAGTTGCCTAATTGAATATTCGCTCTGCATTTTAAAGCAATTTCGCAGTATTTATACAGCATAGTTACTTTCATTTCGTTAAGGAGAGATACAGACTCTGGTTCTGTTAAGAAGTCCTTTCCAAAACACGTTCTCCAACTTTCTTTTGTTGGGTATAATAACTTGTCTCAATTTTAATCCTCTAGAGCCGTAAGGAATTTTGCCGGACATCGGACAGAGGCAAATGATCCTCATCATCATCATCATTTTGCTAGCAGCACAGAATCCATGAGTTGACGATGCTTTAATCATATCACATGAAATGAAGAGATAATTTTTACATCAGTTTTTAGATTGAAAATGTTTTCTTTATAATCCTAGCATAGAGTCAAGCAGGTCTACACCACCCAATTATTTATTTTACACTTCTACAGCTTGAGGAGCAGGAATTTTTTTTGCATTGCCGGTCTTTCTACATATTTCCCACATAGGCTGATAGCATCTTCAAAGGTTTGCTGTTAAACCATGACACCAAACTTAATTGTACTCCATTGCCGATTGCTCTAACCACCAGCAAATATTCTGAAATCGTAACTGAACCCAGCTTTTTATAAACCCGCTTATGAACTTTTCCTAGATTATATTAGTTGGGCTCAATTTGGCATTTCCACCTCCAGGAATAATCTTTAAATATAAAAATAAACATTCATTAACAAAATCGACAAAAATTACCTTGCCCTAACCATATATGGCTTCAGTGATTAAATTAATTATGGTAAACGAGTATAACCATGCAAACAAAATATATTAGTATTATAGAAAATTAAGTATTTTAACCAAAACATATTTTTAAACAGATTGTATTTACAGATTGAACGCTATTATTTGCACCTAAGGTCAATTTGTTTCCACTTTTTTTTCGATGAAATAGCTCGAGGAACTGAACTACAAAAGACAATATTACAGGCAGCCGACATTTGCCAAATATAAAAAGCGCCATTATTTATTTTAATCATGATCATGATGTGTTGTAGATTTTTCGAATGCGATGCAGTAAGGAAAATGCCTCATAATTGCGAAAAGCCATATATGGCGCCGTGTGCAGTAGAAGGTTAATTAAAGTTATTATGTTTTGCGTTCCTAGTCAACAATCGGTTAAATCAGTCTTCTGAAAATCTAATCGCTAGGGCAACCGGAAATATGCAAACGTATGTTTTTTGGGATGCCGTATTAAAAATTGGATTGCACACAAATACGTTTTATATAAAACTAAGCATTTTGAGCCCTATTCATTGGACCATATTTGTGCAGATTTAGTGTATAAATGCATATTTTTACATATTTCGCTTAAGAGCATATTTCGGTATATTTTTACACTTTTAAGACATATTTTAAATTTTTTTTTAGTATTCTTATTTAATTGTTCTTTTTTCATTAACGGAAAGAAAACAAATTAATTTCCGAATTTTGCTGATGTCAAAACTGCCAAAGAATTACTTGAACCTGATTTAAAAACTGAGCTGGCATTTTTGGTACGGAAATCGAAAACAAATGGTCTAGAACCTGTCACGCAGGCATAATTAACTATGTAGAAATTAAAGTTAGTTCCATTGACTGCAAAGTGGGGAAGGAAGTAAGGTCTAAGATGTCAAATGTTTCGGAAAAAACTGAATCTAGAACTTGAAAAGAAATTTATAATTGTCTGTCCGGATAAAATTCAACAGTCAATGAATGCAGAGTCGCTGAGATAATGCCATTTTAGTTTACGCGCATTACGACCGAGAAAGAAAAAAGTTTTTTTATGCACCAGAAATAATATTGAGCGAAAAGAGTAAAATTTTCTTTTTAACAATTTAAGCAAAATTATGAGCGTTTATATTATATATCTAAATTTATTATGATTCAAGAAGAGTTTCGATATGCTTAAGTTATTTGACTAATGTGTTTCTTAAAAATCTTCTTTATTCCAATTTGTTTTGTGCCTTAAATAAGAATTATTTGTAATTAATTTATCTATTTTTGTTTAATTTTTCGTGGCTTTTCCAGTTTCTAATAGTTTTTATAGCATATTTTAAGGCCACATAATGTCGTTTTTAGAGCATATTTAAAACGCTATAGCAGTTTTTTAAGAGATATTTTTGGTTGCCCCACTAACCACCTTAAGTGAACACCATTTAGTAAGTTAAATAAGACCTTCTCAAAGTAATTTAGCTTCTGTCTAAAACAGCCGACTATGGCGGTTTCTTGTTTAGACTTTCTAATTGGTACTTCGGTGCTGTTTTAATTATCCCTAGCAATCCAACTTTTGGAATATTTACACTACAGTAGCCACAAGAATCACCATCACATCGTTAAACAAAGATGTAGTAATTAAACTTATTCAGTATTATCAGAATTCTCTCCGTCAGCTCTACTTTTATCCACCTTTCAAGTCGTATGCCGGCCAATTTCAATGCTTTATTCATCACTTTGAACATCCCATGCCCCGGAGCCCATAAAGATCTGATCCGCTTCAAAAAGAGCATGAGCCCAAAGGCTGAGGTAGCACTTCAATGTGTACATTGATTGCAGCAAAGAGGTAGGAACGTTAATCTGTGCATGCATGAATGATGATCGATTTCCTGGATTACTCGTTCACTCGAGAGCGCCTTTCCTTTGTGCGGGAACCTAAAGATTTTCCTTCATCAACTATGAATCATGTACAACATTAATTAAAACCTTTCGGGCATCCTCGACTACCCCACACCCACAGTCAACGTCATCGCCTCATAAAACCGCCAACACCAGTGCCAGGCCTTTCCAAATTTTCATTCAAAAAAACGCTATCCAGCTAAAGCCCACACGAACCAGATTGCCGACGCAATTCGTCCTTTCGCCTGGAAAATTCCCCAGCTGTTTTTTTCCTAATCCACCCACCGCCCACACCACTCACCACGAAAGGAGTAATCAACCAAAAGACACCCTTGATTCCATCGCACACGAACGAGTCACAAGGCAATAGGCCATAGAACACCTCCCGCCCTTTCTCTCTCACCATCCAGCCCGGTACGTGTACTTCTGTGACACACTATCACCGCCAAAGCTGCATACCGGTAGCCATACGGTTCGGTTCTCCATCAGAATCCTGGAGTAAGTTCCTAAGGATAAAGCTTCCGAGCACCTCCACAGCGCTCTGCC
Source organism: Syritta pipiens (assembly GCA_905187475.1). NCBI lineage: Eukaryota > Metazoa > Arthropoda > Insecta > Diptera > Syrphidae > Syritta > Syritta pipiens. The sequence continues at coordinate 73,466,235 of LR994571.1, forward strand.
CACGTATCCATAGCCTGTTGTGCGTGGGCGACAGTACAGCAGCCCAGCAGAACACAATACGGCAAAAGCTTCATGTCCTATTTCCATCGAACTGAAACTTTTTAAAGGTTAAAAATAACTTTAGCCATAAAACGAAGCCAACCGAACCGACCAGCAAACTTACGCCGATACGCTGGTAGGTACAATAACCCCATTCTAGGCTAAAATTAGAATCACCCGATGGAACGGGGCAAAGCTCCTTTGAAGCACCAATGACGTCCGCTTGCAACTCACTGGAAACAACAATAGCAACAAAAAAGCCCACAGAAAACTAGGAACGCACTGTGGCCCTTAGAAAAAAGCTCCAAGGCAAAGGCAACGACAACGGCAAAAGCAAAAGCAATAACACCACCCACGCACGCCAGTCGAGCTTCTTTTATGGATAACAGAGAAAGGAAAACGAGCCCGCAGACGCCATCAGTGTTTTTGTGCTCAGTGACATCATAGCTTGACGTACATGTACGTGTTCAAATAAATTCAACACACACACACACAGAGCCCTATGGCCCTCGCTCCTTCCACACGGAAGACCAAGAGCTGCTGCTTTTGCTCCTGCTGCTGCTGCTGTCGTAAGAAGTGAATGGGGACGTTAGCGGGTGTTTCATTCAAAACGTGTTGGCGACTACTCATACAAACGCATATACTTGTGTATTTTCGTGTATATGTATATCGGTGAAGAACTTCTAACGGGATGAATGAAAATTCCCACAACCCGAGTTTGCGGATTGAGTCTATAAAAGGATGTCTCTCTAACCGAACGATGTTATTCAGTTCGTGTCTTTCAAACGTTGTGTTTCTTGTGGAGAGTGAAAAAAAGGATAAAGAAATTAAAAGAAAGAAAAAGATTCTTGTTTTTGAATTAAAGAAAAACTGAAGACTTCAATAGAACCAAGTCAATTTAAAAAAAAAACATTTTCCAAGTGTGTTAACAATTAAAACTTGTGAGAGGATCTTGTGTCTTTTTTTTCTGTTCTGAATTTAACAAAAAACTTTTTTTAATTGAAGAGTTCTATCTATTTTTCTGTTTAATGAAATTCTAACCGGCTTTGTGTGTTGGTAAGTTAAAGAAAAAGAAAAACCCCACAAAACGAAATGAATAAGAAAAAACGCATAAACTAAAAATAGAATTGTGAGCTTATGTGTATGAGTGAGATTGTGTGTAGGCGGAGAGGGTGGTTTGGGCAAACTTCGATTCCCTCCCCACACACAAGAAGAAAAAAAGTACCTGTTGGAAAATAGGACGACGTTATCTCGTCTTTCTGCATGTACTCATGACATTTAAGGGCAAGAAAACGATTTTATGTAATCCTTTAAAAGCGAAGGCGTTGTAAGTAAATACCTACTCCTACACTGGGACAAAGTTTATGCGAAAAAAAAAAATAAAAAACAAAAATTCATACCATAAGCTAAGTCAACTTAGTTTATAGATACATAATCTTCCCGCTGTGTTTTTTACATAAATACAAAATGTCAGTCAATCAATGGAGTCTCCCTGTAGACTCATCAAAAAAATGAGTTTCTTATTTTTTTTACTCCTCACAATATGTCCGCATCAGAAAATGTCTCTACTGAAAATTTGTTGCATTATTAACTACTTCACTGCACATAAGTGTATGTGTGGCTCTCTGCAGGCACTTAGAAGCGTCATTGCATTTGCGTGGGTGCTTGCTGAACGAAAAATACGCCCCTGCAACCCCAGGACTTCGGTCTGTGTTGACGTCAAAGCCGAGTACATACGTCGGTCTCTCCTGGCACGGCGGCATATGGGGAGAAGGATATGCGGGATGTTCGTTGTGATTTTCTTCATCTCTCTCTTTCTTGCACATAATGCACACTAATGGAGTGCCACTGAATACGAAGTGAAAATTAAAAAAAAAAAAAAAAAAAAACACAAGAACCGAGTCGGTTTTGTAGCATATGCGGCTGAAAAAATGTGCTGTTTTTTTTTTCATTTCCAATCACCAAGAGAATCTTCTTTTTTTTTAACTAAAAATTCTTTCTTTTGTCTCACAGATTCAAAGTACCCACGCAGGTGAAAAAAAAAAATAAAACATATTCAGGACATCGGTAACTGTTGAACTATATTCCGAGGTGAGTGCTTTTATTCAATTTTCACACCCACACAGACGGAGAGATTTTCTTCTTCCTTCCCATATTTCGTTCAGCTAAGTGAAACAGGTGTTATTGCATAAATTATATGATCCTTGAAGCGGAGAAGGCGTCCTAAAAATAAATTCCACCCTACAAACAAATAGCTTTTCCTAATTCAACTGACGCAAATGAATCCAATGAAATAAATTCTCACTGTTTAAAGGGTTTTCCAAACTCCCCCCACTCTTTTTATTTCTGCTTGACGTTCGTGTATGTGTCACAGATAATTGGAAAGTCATTAATTCGAATTAGCCGTGTTTTTCTCCGATGATGACGTCTCTGGGTAAAAGCGAAAAGTGAAAAGCTTTACCCAAATATAATTCATAATTTCGAATTCAGCGGTATTTTTGTTGTTTTTTTTTTTTTTTTTTGGAATGAGTCAGTAAGGTTTTGGTGGAAAACTTTAATGAACCATCCCCTGAGTGGGGACGGGGGGCTTACTCGCTGACGTCTGTTTAATTGGAACGCGCTTAATCACCGACAATAGTCATAAAGGATAACAACAACGACTACGAAAAAAGGACGGAATATCAATTAATTTGGGGGCGAATGCGTTCGCAGACAATCACTTGTGCACGTACGTAGACGTCCGTCGTCGTTTGGAAACGAATGAATTTGTGAAGAACCAACTTTGGTAGTTGCAGGTAGAAATTCAAAGGAAATAAAATTTGTTTTCAGAAAAGCGTGATTTTGAATAAATTATGGGAATAATTACGAGGCCGTGGTGGTGGTGGTAGAAAGTATTCCCGGTCACGTATGGGAATTGGATGTCCGCGTTTGATCATCTGCAATTAAATTGTGAGAGTCACTTCAAAGTTTACTATTGGTACTTTTTACAGAAATACTCAGAATGAAGGGAAGCTTAAGTATTTTTGAATTCAATGACTTGAATTTCGTAGAGTCTTCAAGTCTACGCTGAGTAACTCGAACGTTTAAAGTGGACTTTATGTTCTTAAAACAAACCTCGTATATCAACAAATTTCATACAACAAATGTCATAAAAATTTAAAAAATACACCAAAGCCTTGTTTACGGCGTTAGACCAGAAAAATATGACACAGGCCGAAACTGCAAAAATTGAATTGACGATTTTCCTGTACTTTAATTTCATAATTTCCAATTTTGAAAACGAAGTAAGCTGAAATAAAATCAACGCAGAATCAAGATAATTTTAAAACGATGTAAATACGAAACGACGCAAAATTAAGGTATGCAAAGTGAGACTGTAAGACTATGTTTCACTATCACACGACGATGCCTGTTTTCAATTTTTACGTTCAAGGTAAGGTGGGCTAAATACAAGTTTCTTTTATAAATGTAATAAAATAAAGAAAATTTTTTTTTTACTAGTTATGTCCTTATTAGTATGAGCAAACATTGCCATTATTCATGGAATACAACGTCGTTCAAGTATCAGGCTTCGCAGTAGCACATTTTGTCACTCCAGTGTTCCATGACCTTGTTGATACTTTTCGGCTGTAGCTCATAAATTACTCGGTATTGGCTTTAAGTGTATGAAAGGTTAGATCGCAGCTCAGAGGCACCTAATAGAAATATTTCTTAAAAAAAAAACACTGTTTTATGCTATTTCAATATTTCGCAACGTTATTCAATCATTCATTCATATCATTTAGCAGAGGTATGATACTGACTTTCTGTCAAGATTTCGATCGGAAAATAGTCTCAAAATAGCCTATGATTTAAATGGCACACCCTTTATATCTGGAGTGGGAATCTCTCGACCTCCAACCGCCATACTCATATCCTCTCCACACATTTCATTAAAACTTCAAACCATCTGCGTACACCCTCTAAAAATTGAGCGTCTAAGCGTCACTTCCAACAATCGCTCCACTCTGTGTTCAGTGAATTAATTTCACGACCCATTCTGTACCAATTGCCCACTAATGCCGTAGTCATTAATCCACAAGAATGTTCTCATCAATCATTACGAAATATATTTTTCAAGTAGAGCGCTAAAATTTCCCTTCCAACTCTATGTAGGCGTTCCTTCCCACGCTTGACGCGTGGTGACCATCTGCCAACGGCTGCTGAATGAAAATTTCATCCTCGTAAACTACCACCAACCTCTTTCAAAAAGTTGTATAATTTTCCAAACACCATCTGACGGGCCAAAAATCATCAAAACGAAAGACTGAACAATTTTAGACATTCACAAAAAAAAAAACTTTTTGCAATTTGTGATTCATAAAGAGGTGCCATATGGACCTAGTCGACGTTCAGACGTTCATTCACGCGTAGTTCATGTTTCGGTGCATGCGCGCTATCCAACCGCGATATCCATGATGGCGCGTTGTTTGCTCCGCAAGGCAGAGTTAAACTTTCCTTATTTTGATACGTGGGCGACGAACTTTCCCCATTGAGTGGGGGTATCTCATTCAAAAATTAGAAAATATCTACACTGCGGTCTTGGATTAGTTCCAGTGTGATGGCATCCTAAACGCCTCCGCATAACCTTTACAAAGTGACTGCGGGCTTGTGGGCAATCTGCTCCAAGCATCAATTGACCAGCAGTTTTATGAATGCAATTCAGTGGCGGGATATGAAGATGACTTTTGTAGGAACGACGACGTGGGAGTCAGAACTTGGCTTTAGACATTCTCAATGGCAAGATAATGGTCCAATTGTATTGGACCCAATTTTCCACATGTCTAACGTTGCTGACGTGTTTACAATCAATTGTTCGGAACCACAGCAACTGCTACTGACCATTAGAATGAACAATAGCGAATTTGAGCAAAAGAAAGGCAGGCAGAGCACAGAATTGTGCACGACTGTTGCATGCCCTTCCAGTTGCTAAGTTCTTAAATTCGTTTGTTTAGTTCTCTTTACCTTCTTATTTTGTATTTCATTTTCATGCAAATATTCGTTTTTGTTTCCGTTGTTGCATACGAAGCCACATATGGTCCGCTTTTGATTTTTTAAACTAATTTATTTTCTTTTTACATTTTTTTTTAAATAATTATCGTTTTTTATAAATTATAATTAAAAGAACCTATTTCAATCAAATTTATTTTCCCCCCCGTACACATTAATTCATGCAGTTTGTTTTAAGTTCCAAGATCACAAGACTTTTTTCTACAAGTCGATAAACTCTGACGTCCTTTTGAAAAACATTTTATATGCCAACATTTTGCAAAAATCTTCATGACTCTTTAAGAGCAATGTTTTGAAATATAATATTACATATTTCTGCTTTAACCTTCACATTTATCAGTTGTTTTTTTTCTCTGTGGAAAGGAGAACCCACGTTACCATGATAATTAGAATTGTTTTTTCTGAGTGGGTGTTCATAAGATGATGGTTCTCCTCTCGGTTAGTCTACTCCTCCATATTTGCTGAGGGTGAAATTATTTCCAGAATCTTCGCCAACCGAATCTCTGTGCATTGATTGGGATAACACAGATACTGTAACTAAGTCTTTGATAAAATTTTCAGAATCGTCTTCAAACGAATTTTTGTGAATTTATTGCCATCAAACAGGTTCCGTGAGTAAAACGTTTTTAAAGACGATTTTTTTAAGGATGAGGTGACCTTTTGCATTATTTTCAAAGAGACCTTCTTAATTTGTGAATAAATGAAAGAACGTTTCTCATATGTTTTAGATCTTGCCCTATTCCACAACAAATGTTCATCAGTTTTAGTTAGTTTCATGACTTCTATTTCATATAAATAAAAGGTGTGTTATCTAGTGGCTTCCTTTTAACTTATAGGACATCGCTCGAAGTCTTGAAAGAAAATCAGAATCATACATCCGCTAAGCAAAATTAGTCGCTTTATGCTAGAAACAGATGTGCAAACTTTCTGCAAGCAGCGCTGCATGCAAATTTTCAAAAGTGACGAACGTGCAGAGTTTAACGACATTTCGGCACATCAGTTGCTATGACAACCAATAGCTATTATTTTCGTTTCCAAAACAAATAATAAACAAATGCCAACGTCAAAAGTCAGAGTCCCCTCTAAATTTCAAAAATATTTGTTTTATGTTTTGGTATAAATGCAGATGCGTAGCTAAATTAGAAATAGAAATTGATTGCAGGGCACATCTGCATGCAAATTTTACGTGTGTTCAGCTACATATAATCTCTCTATATTCTAATTGCGTTGCACGAGAAAGTTTGCACATCTGTTTCTAACATTACGCTTGATCAATGTTCAAAAATAAATAAAAAACTTATTTCCAAAGTGAGTGCTGTTAAGCAAAAATAGTGAGTTTTGCGAAAAGAAATCGTCTTACCAGCCGTCGTGACGATGTCAACTGGCTGCCTCCGACCTGCAATTTAATCCTTTTAGACTTTTTTTTTTGTCGAGAACCGTAAAGCATCGATGTTATGCCAACAATCCGGAAACGATTCAAGCACATAAAGCCAATGTCATCCACGCAATCCGTCAGCTACAGCCCGAAACCATCACTGAACACATCAGGTCTTGGAATATTGAAGTGATAGAATGAGCTACTGCCAAGCCAGCCGAGGTAGCCACTTAAGCAACTTTATGTTTCATTATTAATGGGAATGTTTGCTCTTACTAATAAATCCATAATACATGGGAAAAATTTAAAATTTGTTTATTTTATTGCGTTTTTAAACTCAACCGAAACTTGTATTCCGCCTACCCTTAATTGAACACTTATCAATCAAAATTAGTCTAATTAGTTTGGTCCGTTTACCAGGTTCGCAGTACAAGTAAATCCTAACTTATTTACAATTGCGGAAAATTCTAAAGAAGAATTAAGAAAGAGTTGTTAAGTAAAATTATTAAATAAAAAATTATCTGAAATCTCCTTCTCTAACTCTTTTTCTGTCCATCTGAAGTTTAGTTATACAAGAATGCCATCCTTGTTTACCCTTTAAAGTCTTCAACATTATATTTTCCCCCAAAACCTCTATCGAATACGTCATGACCTGATGTTCCTTATTAATTGAACAGACCCCCAAAACACGTAACACATCCTTTCTCATTGTTATGTTGCGCCGATCGCATAATGGATGTAAATCGGTACGGTGAGGTACAAATTTTGAATTTACTAACTCACCCCTCATTTGGAAATTTGTGATAATTTCTCCCACTGAGAAACAGCTTAGAAAGTAAGATTTTTCGTTAATGTGGTTCAGTTTTTTGTAATAGTTTCTCAACAGCGAACTGAGTGCGTCTTAAGAATATTTATCATAAAGGTTTTAGCTGAGTTTCTCCAATTTTTCACAAATAGAATAATCCGATTTTAGTCAAAGAAGAAGAACATATAGGAATGCATGACTCAAAAAAATGCTCCAGCAAAGAACAATGCCTCGACCCAGTGGTTTCCTGTTACTTTGTTTTTTCTGGACGTTTCTTTATCATCCTCTTGCAGTGCTCTCCATGTTTCAAATGTTCTTTTCTTTAAACAAATCTTATAGATATAGATCTTATTCTTCCCTCAAACCTTTACAGAACTTTTCAAAGATCCCCCAACATGAAGCTCCTAATGATGATTGTCACTATTTGGGTTTCGATGGAGACCACAAACTCGTTGCCGTACAGAATCTTCGGGACGAAACGATACCGCGATTGGACTGCTCCCCGACCCATTGAAATGGTACGTAAAAATATTTGCTCCTCAACTTCTTCACACTGAAGCCATTTTTTTCTTCCCTTCAGGCTGAACCCTACATCCGAGCTTCCGACAAGAAGAACGACTACCTTGAGAGTAATCCCTACCTGTATTACGAATCCCAGCAGCCTCGCTACTACGGCATGCCAGTGTACTTAGGCGAATATCAACCGAAAGCATACTTCTATGCAACTCCAAGGTACAATTTCTATTCTGAGGACCGACGAGTGTCGAATCCCCTCGACGACCTGCATGAGGAGATCCTACAGGAGAACGAGCAAGAACGTCAAAGCGATTTGATTAACGATGCCAGCTTATACGACGATTACTACGTGGAGCCCAGTCAAAGTCAACGTGAGACCTACACCAACAACTTCCTCCGAAACATGATTGACTACAACCGGGAGAAGGAGAAGCACCAGTTACTGGAGCAGTTCCGTCACCAACAGGCCGAGCAACAGCAACAACAGCAACAGCAGCAGCAACAAAAGGAGGAGGAGATCGAACCGGAGGACGAGCACTTCTCGGATGATGATTATCTCTCAGAACTAGAAGTGAACCCAGACGAGTACCAATACGAGCCAAAAGGTGACTCCAACTTTGATGTGCAGAAGTACTGGGAGTCGGAGATGTCATCGCTGGCGAACAGTGTCACCTCGACAACGCCCCGCCACCAATGGGTGACAACAAATGCGGCGAAGAATGACGAGGATGTCCAGGAACTGAAGTCATTGGCCAAACAACATGAGTCGTATGACGATGACGAGGAGGACAGCTCCAAGCACAGATTCCACGCCAAGCCAAATGAGGACCACCACATCTTTTCGAACAGCTGGGAGCACGATACCAGCTCGGACCTGAACTCACCCTACCACAACGAACACGATGACGACTACAGTTCCTTTGACTACGACGATGGCTCCTGGATCAACTGGGACCGCAAGAGGAGCTCGCTCCAGACCAGGAATCGCATTTTGAACACTGACAAATTCAAGAACGACTTCAAAGTTCGCAAGCGGCTATCCACCAAGAAAGACATGGACAAAAACTCTGCATCGAGAGCGACTGTGACGAGCATAAAAACTCCAGAAGCTCCGACCGTGAAGACACTCGGACAGAAGGAGAAATTTTTCGCGCCAGAGGACAAGACAGTGAAGCCAGCAGCAGGTATTGTGGAAAGCCGATTCACCGCACTCAAGGAGCACAGTAAAAGTCCAGCTGTAGATCAGAGTATTTACAACACCATCAAGCAGATGATCAACATCGAGCAGGAATTGAAGAAGGTGAGTGGGAAGGGGGTTGAATAGATTCTTTTCTCTGTCGCCTGCCTACCGGCTGTCACGTAACGATTTTTCTGCATCATTTTTTGTGTACCCTCTGTGCAGCAGGTGCCTGCTTGTAATGTCACGGCAAAAAGCTTTGCAGTGACCTGGTTTTTGAGTAAATGGACTTTTATGTAGGTCAAATTTACTTGAAAAATCGATTAAAATTATTCACAGCCCGGTTGTTGTGCAGCGGACGGGGACATAAGATGAAAACTAAGCAACTACCTTCTTCATTGTAAGATCTCTGCACGAGGTACAGCTTTCGAGGATTTTATGGCACTTTTTAAGAGTTAGATAAATTTTCTTTAGCACAAGTTGTCTGTCTAAAATCGACATGGCAGACCACCTTACACAATCATCTTTTCTCAGCATTGTAATTGTAAACATTCCCAGTCTTTGAACTCATTTTAAAGCATTTCAAAAAAAAAAAATAGGTCATGTGGGTGACGTAGTTTTTTTTAGGATCCAGTTATTTATAAGTGGCAATGGCGAACAATTAGATGAACAACTTTCAGCGAATTTCCAAGTAGTTTTGAAAGGAAAAGGTTTGCTAACCATCAGCTTCTGTGGCTTTGTTAGTTCATACTCAGCTCATTAAGACGTGAAAAAATTCAATGAAGATAGTTACATAGTAAACGTTGTTTGCTAGTAAAACTTTTAAAATTTAACTCTCTACTTCACCAACTTTGTTCCAATGATAAAGAGATAAAAAGTTCGCATATTTGTTTTTCATTTTGTACAATTAAGGGAATAAAACAATAACCAATGTTCAAAAATATGACGTTGACGGGTCGTTTTCGACTATCGTTTCTTTTGTTAGGGAGTTCGAAAAAATAAATGTTTCCCGAGACAAAAACACATTTGATAAGATTTTGTAAGACTAAGTATTACTATTGATTAAACATTTTCAGCATGTTAAAGCCCAGTAAAAAAAAAACAAAACAGCCACTTTAGAGTGGAAAACAAAATATAAAAAAATCACTTTTATTTCAGTACCATCAGTTCGATACACAATACATTTAAAACGCACAATATGATTGTGCATATTTTTGCAAATATTTTTGCCACAACTGCAACATATTTAATTTTTTTAAATTTTCTTTCACACAAAGTAAACATATGCTACGCTTTTTTGGCTGAAGAGAAGAAAGTACCTTGCCTCTTGGTTGGTTGTTTGAATCCTTTACTCTCCTGTGGACTGTAGCTTGAAGATATGAAGAGAGAAACAGTCTTGTTCTGTTCAGGATACATATCTTTATTTTTCAGTTCAACACCTAGATCGTGTTAAAACTTCTTCGGGCTGGCCTTGAGATGTTTGATAGCTTGATTTATGAGAAAATAGTAAAAGTTCTGCGTTCCACTTTTTGTGAATTCAATCCACAAAAGTGGAATTAGGCTCTCTGGATTTCGAGTGAAATGATGTATAGTGAATTGGTTATTCGAAAGTATATAATTAGGGGTTCTACAGACAGAACCAAGACAATTTTCCTTTCATTGTAAACAAAAATTCGAAATGGATTCGGAAATTCGAATTCACATGGATTGCATAACACCAAATTTTATTTCGAGTGGAATTGAAATTCGTTTTGAATCCACTTTCACTCGAAATACAGAACATGGGCGACAATGCAAAAATGTATGACGGGTCAAAAATGACCCAAAATAGGAGAAAGTCACAAATTTAAAAAAAAAATAGTCATCTTAGTCTTAAAAAATGTTTGAGGTTGGAATTGGATTGATTATAGTCCAAGCAACAATGTCATGAAAAGACAGCTTAAAATAGCAATCAGTTTTTTCTTAAGTAAAAAAAAAAATTTGAGTCGAAAACGACCCAAATGAAGGTCTACTTGAAGTTGTTAACATTTTCCACAGAATATAAAAATAATAAATAGTTGAAACTTAAATTTTACCAATCAATATTAAATCTAACTTAACAAAATAAATAAGTCCATAAATTCCTTTCTAGGTTGTAATAAATAAGCTATTGCTTTATATATCTGCATTGCACTCTCGTAATGCGCATTGTTCAATTTTACTGCATTTTTATCAGTAAGGCAAATGAAAAAACAAAAAAATTTATTAAAATAAATAAACAAAGGTTTAATACTAGTGCAGCAAAGGGTTAGATAAAACTGTGATGCTCTAAATCTTAGGCTGCAAGATCTATCCGCTCTTGGCTTACTCAGCTAGTTTCAACCCGTTGCTGGATTTCAGGGAAGCACTAAAGTGCATAGTACATAGCACACATGTATATAGTTTATGGACGTTATTGGCTAGCTTGTAGCCATAAAGTGGCGTTTTCGAAAAAAAACAATAAATCTGAATACCTGCGAAGTTACCTTAATTGAACTCAATCAATCTTATACTTTGTACAACTAGTTGTAGCCATTATTTCAAGTACGCTTTAATCAACTTCAGATCGCAATCAAAGAATTCTTCAACATATTTTCTCCATTTTTAATAAAGATTTCAGTTCCACTTTTTTTGTGTTACACTCCCACTATTCCTTTTTTTAATCTAAAAAACCAATAAAAATACAACAAATAAAACAATACAAAATACGACAAATATTATACGTTTCTCTCGGGCCACATCAAAGTCAAAGCCTCTACCGCCGACCTTTAAACGTCCTCCACCACAAGATACTCGAGGGAAACGAAATAATTGCCACCGATAAATGCCACCACTGTTGGCCTTTTAATTGACAAAAAGGTTATCGATGCCGCTTTAAAACTACCACCAACCACCACCCCAGTCACCCACACGGACCTGTTGCTAAACTGCTCCAGGCACAAAGTACTTATTCTCCTGTAAATGCCACAGGTCTTCTTCGTTCGCCAAGGACTTTCCTTTGTAACTAAATAATCTAAAATTCAATAACGCCAACTCAAAATGTGTCGAAAATTCTCCACACCGTAATCCACAATTTCCCCGAATTCTCTGTCACTCCCAAAGGAAGCGCGCCACCTTTGACCTTTACGAAAATTACAATTGCCCGGTGCTTTGTGCTCCGGAGAGTCCTTGAAAATACAAAAAGCTTTTCAAATCCCTTTGTATGTTCGTGTAAATATATACTTATGGTAACTTTTGTTTTTGTCTTCCAGGCCGGTTCGAAAAAACGAAAACGATTCGTTTCGGATGAAGGCAGCCTGGTAAGCCAACTTGATAGTCTACGAAGAATTAAAAATTGAAAAGGAAACAAAAATCTCTTTAAATAAAACATAAACCTACCTAGACATCGATAAGTAAATAACCAGAGTAAATGTATTCCTCAAAAAGAAAACAAAAAAAAAAAATGGTTTTGAAAAACAAAACAAAAAAAAAATACAAAAAACGTACTAAAGCTGTATAAATAGAGGTATAATCATATGACATGTAGACTTGCAATTCAATTTCTCCAAACAGCATTTGAGATGTATATGAAATTTTATCAAAGATATATATATATACTATATACATATGTAAATAATATTCGCAAGTGTATTTTAAACTGTGCCCCAGAGAGACAATTTTGAACGATTCCTAAATTCTTGAAAAAAAAAAACTATACTGCTATGTAGATCTCTATGCATTAGTTAATTAATTTTTTTTACTAATTAAAATTAACGAATAACGCAAAAAAAGGAATGATTGCTTTTTCTTTATTTTTTTAAGAAAAACAAAACAAAAATATTCTATCTCAGTGAATGTGTAAAAAAAAACAACAAAAACACATTTTTTTTCTTTATAAAATAAGTTTAAGAGAGAAGAAAAAACAAAAAAAAATATTTAATGTAATTACAAGTATAAATAGCTATCTTATCTTTTACTGGAAATTTTTTACTTCCAAAAACATTTAAGACTTATTTAGCTTTGCCAACAATTTTTATAGCCGATAAACCGATGAGAGTAACTTTATACATAGACCTTAGATAACTTGTGAAATTCTCATTTTTTCAAATCATTTATGAAAAAAAAAAAAAAACTATTTTATTTGAACAGAACATTTATATTTTTTATTTTTGAAACCATTACATTTCCCTACTAATCGCTAGATCCTAAATCCCATTCAATTAGTGTAACTAAAGAGTGTTTTTAGCACAAATTTTCGAGATAACTTTTTGGATATGACTTTTTTTTGGTTTTCTTGTACTCAAGATCATATCAAGCAAGAGAGTGGGATTTTATAGAATAATGTCAATTACCGGTTGCGATGGCATCTTCTGAATGGAAGCCTTCTAACAAAAATCATAAGTAATGTTAATTTTTTTTTTAGTCAACGATTAATGGTTGGCATGAAAGGAAAGAATTTGGTGTTAAACACTGTAGCCATTTATCTTGGCAGCATATGCTTTCTTATAATATTTTCATTCAACGTCTATTTAAAAGCAAGCCCGAAACATAGACTTCATTTATAGCTACAAAGCCAAGAAAAGAAAAAGACCCTAGGAAAACGCTTTATGCCGTGCTTTGCTTCTGTGAATTTAATGTTTGTAGAATTTTTTTCAAGAACTTACAGGTAATTGTTTGCTTGATGCGGCCACAAAACCACATATATAGAAGGCATTGTTCAGTCAAACATAAAACAGCCGCTAATATCCTTACAAGTCTTTCTAAACCCTACGCTTAGACTGAGGTGCCGTAGAATGTTGGCGATTAATGTTTTGCAAAATGCGTCAATTTGAGACAGAGTTAAATTCAAGTTCACTTTCATTTTTTACATAGCCAAAAGTTCTTTGAAACTATTTGGCTGTTCTGAAACCATCACCACTCAGTCTGGCACTCCAAAAACAGTGATACGTTTTCGTGTCTTCTTGTTAACTCAAGAAAAGTATTAAAACAACAGCATGGTTCACATTTCTCAGCTTAATGGGCTACAAAAAGATTTTGAGGGACTCTTCAGATTCTGATTTCTGTTAAGTCTAATAAAAGAAAGAGCGTCTTTCGAAAAAGCAAAACATATTTCAAATCTCTTCACTTTAATTTTTCTGTCAATTTGTTCTAGTAAAATGTTCTTGTAATAAAATGGATTCTTTTTGGATATCATCCAGGGCACGCAATATCAGCGATTAGTAGGACTGAAAAAACACTGATTAAATGATTTGAGGAAAACCTAAAAAAAAGAAGAAAATAAAATCGACATAGCTCAAAGAAAAAAAGAAAGCTCATAAAAAAGAAGTACAATAACGTAAAATTTCAATTGAATCCTAAACGAAAATTAAATTCGATACAAAGTGAAATTTAATTTATCCAAATCTTTGTAAATACTTTATTTAAATTTTTCAAACAAAAACCAAACTGTCAACAGTATTTATTCCATTTTTTTTTTTATGTTTCAAAGCTAAAAGCAAACGAATTTGCATACTTGCAACATTTACTTTCGCTCGGACAATGAATTTTGTGTGCGTCTAAAACTCAAAAATGGTAGCAGGACAATTGCGACCGGTGAGCAAATACTAAAACTAAAACCAATTACTAAATTTAAATTTAATTAAATTCTACCACATCCATCCACGTTGTCACCTTGAGTTTGTTGTGTTTTGTGTTTTACATGTTTTCTTTCTTTTTCAATTGAAAAAGCAGAAGCAAACTGAACAAACCAAAAACACAGGTCTGAAGTGGAGCATCCTTTCTAAAAGAGCAAAACCATTTCATTGATCATTTAAAAAAAAGGAAGAAAGAAAAAAAAACAATACAAATTATATCTATTTTACATTTATGAATATAATATTAGTGATTATGGAGACTGATTTTTAAATAAGACAAAATGTATCTATTCATATTACTAAAACAACACACATATTGTATAAACTTTCAGAAATTAATAAAAAGAAAAAAAAAAAACACAAGAGAAAAACTAATTTTCATACTATGTGAGAAAAAAAAAAAAACAAAAAAAAAATCGGAGATACTAATATGAAAAATTCAATTATTATATTGCAAGTTATTATGAAAATAAATGTATTTATAAATTAAAGAATGGACAAAAGCAAAAAAGAAATATAAATTTTATTGATGAGCTACAAAAGTGAAGTGTTCTAGTTTGTTTGTTTTTTTTTTACAGCTGTTGGTCATTGGAACGTTAATTCTTGCCCATAAAAATGTTTGCTCTGTTGTTAACCTCATTAAAGCTTTGAGTTGAATTCCAAACTACTACTACTATTTTATAAATCTAAATCTAAATCTACAGGTAATTGTGCAACTTTTAATTCTCTTCGTTGCATTCGTATTGTGCTTTCTCTGCCGAATCTTGGAATGTAAATTATACATAAAATACAGTCTAAAATTTTCTCCCGGATTGTTATTTTTAAAGAATTATATTTCTACATGAATAAGCATAGGACTGGCCAAAGATTTTTCGCTCACCATTGTAACACCGTTAAAGTTATTATTATCCAGAACGCTAACTTACACAGCCTTTGGACAAAAGGATATCAACATCAAACCTCAAATCTTGGGCTGCACTTTTAAAGCAGGGTTCCTAGCCCAGCGTTATCTGATTGATAGTATAGTGGAGTGACTAAAAATCGCTGCTGAATCCTTAGAAGGAGCGCGACGTTCAGTGGTTTCACTTGTATGCAGCGATGGAAAAAAAAATCTGTAAAACGAGAACCCGTGAACCGATTTTCATTAAATTTAGAACATAGCATGTGTGCTACAGTTCTTTCAACTTCTTAATCGGAGGTTGAAACATTTAAAAACAGTAGCTTCTTGAATTTGTTATACCTAGAAAACGTGTGTTTCATTGTCTATGAAACTAAATTAAGTCTTGGGACTTTGCTTAAACACATAAATACATAAAAAAGTTAAATATTAGGGAGCGAACACACAGCTTTGGCCGAATTTACAGGTTGTTATGAATCTTAAGGCCCGTACTCCATCACTCATTGGGAACCTATCATTTATATTTGTTTATGCCTTAAACGTGATATTAACAACAATGTTCCCATTGCTAGCTAGCCTATTGAGATCTTATTCCTGTTGTTTTAAGGTTCTTCTTTCAGCGCTCGACTAACGCAACGCATACTGCATACACAATGCATTCACATTACTATAACTTTTTCCAAACTACTGAGAATTTCTCTTTAACCAAGCCGCCATATTAAGTTAAAAGCGTATGTTGAACAAATCGCACTGTTTTATTTCGTTGCTTAAAATTAAACAAGAACCTTTGCTGAACCTCTAAAACTATTTGATTCATTTGTTACATAGTCTAATACTACATTTCAAACACTAGAAAATAGCTCCACCAAAAAAATATGTGTATAGAAATTGGTATTCATAAGAAATCATAGGAAACTTTATCCCGAAATCTCAAATTTACGAAACCAATGGTAAAATAAAACTGCAATGCTTATTGTGTTTGGTTATACATATAGATAAACTTAAAATACTTATTATTTAAAGAATATGGAAGACATTTGTGATTCATGAATACATAGCACTTATCTTAGCAATATAAACCTACTCCCACTCTTACGCCTGCTGCGACATAGCCTAGTCATGTGTTTTATGACCCCCAAATACTAAGAATAGGTAAACACAACAGGATTATAAAATAGAAAACATTTTTAGACTCAATAAAATCTATTTCACATCAGCAGAAACTTTTTTAGAACTTTGCAAAATATTTCTACAGAATTTATTTCGTAAAAAAATCGGTGCCCTAGCTCGACAATAAAGGTGCATATTTATGTCCGTACTTCTCAGGACCTGGACAACAGTATTGGGCTCCTAGGCTGACATATCTAGAAAGAGGAACAATGTTACATGAAGTCTAATGACATTAGCCGCACTTCAAAACAAACACACGCACTACAAAAAGATAAAAAAAAAACGTCTGCAACGAACAACGAACGAAAAATCAGTTGCATATCAAGTTTGTACCTTATGAACCTGGGTGGATTAGGGAGAAAAATGGCCTGTGCTGATTAGGGTTAAAGTTGCTGACGCATGTAAATTTATATGTTTTGACATACAGTGGGTTAAAAAAAGTATTTGCACACCCAGTATTTATAGTTTGTGTGAAATGTTATACATGGAAAAAAAGACAAGGAAAAAGGCTTTCGGCTACTTCATTTATTCAGGAAAAACAATAGAACTTACATTAAAAAATCAATTGCACACTTTATGTTGCGAGGGAAATATAATGGAAATAAATAAGCTAAAAATCTAAATAATATTTTGTATGCAGTCTATTTGATTCGATAATGTCTTGTAATCTCTTCCCATCTCTTAAAGATTACGAAAAATTTTAGAACCTATCTGGAGCCATTGCTCAAAAAATTCAGTCTTTAGGACATCTCAAGTTTTTAAGGAACAACATACAATACAATAACCATTCTCTCGTAAGCCTTTTAATGACCCCGTTTGTCGAGAAAACAACCCCTGCATTTCCAAACTGATGACGTTTTGGGTCAAATTATAGCGCAAAATATCAAAAATCTCAAAATACTTCAAAATTTCATCCATGAAAACCAGGCTTTCAACTTATTTATAAGCCGCGCATCTTCAAAGGCCATAGCATGGCCACCAATCCGTTTTATTGTTGGCTTTAGTTTTGACTCTCAAGTTCGGTGTTTGGCTTTTTAAAACTATGTACAGTCGAAGCCCTCTAAGTCGAAAATCGCTCTAACTCGCCATATTTTGGCATTCCCTTCAATTTTCCATACAAAATCCATCCTCTAAGTCGAACGCCCTCTATGTCGAAAAGCCCTCTAACTGGAATATATTTTTTCGACTCTTGGTCTATTTTCAATTTCTCGATTTTTTTTTTTGCAAACAAATAAACAGAAAATTTCCTCTCGCAACTTGTATTGCATGCTCTGACTCTCTCTCAATTTGGCGCTGGACGACGAACACCTTTAATTTCATGTCGATTTTTTAATACAAACACGTCGGAGAAAAAAGCGCATGTGGTTGCCCTTATTATTGTTTACCTATGCAAGACGGAAAGAGAATTTGCATGCCGACCTACACAGCAAACATCGAACCCAAAGAACACAATTGTCGTCTAGGGCCACATAATCGTCGTCTGCACACATTTGTGCACACAACTGTGTGGCTCTGTATGAATAATTGCGCTGCTTATTTATTGTGATGTTGGTTGGCCTCAAACATTTTGCTTTTAATATAAAAACAATTAGGTATCTTAGATGTTTTCAAACTTCATTTACAACACTACCTATTTAACATAGAGTCCTTTTCTAAAGGCTTCGGTCGCGAATTTTAAAGACTCAATCTAAAATTATAAGCTTTTTTTAGTAATTTCCTGTACTTTTTCCTTACATACATACTATTTTGAATAAAATAAAGGCTTTTAAACAAAAAAAAAATATTAATCCCTTTAACTCGAATTTTTTCGAAAAATCCCTCTAACTCGAACTAATTTTGATATCCGTGAAAATTCGGCTTAGAGGGCTTCGACTCTCTATTCTATTGCATTTTGTAGAAATGTCTTATTTTCCGATAAAAACACACACTGTTTTGGGCTTGATGGGAAAAGGTTTGGGTGAAAAACTTCAAAGTAAAAATTAAAGCTTACAGAAAATCTCTTTGAAAAAATTCGTCTAAAAGAAGTTCGGTAAAATAAACTTTTTCTGTGTCCTTAATTTGCGGTAAAGCCCTTTTTTTCTGTGCACTCGATTTGCCATTTCAACCAGATGTAATGACTTTGAAAACATTGAAGGTTCGTCTTTTTTCCCAACAAAGCCGCTACAGGATGTGAATGCAATAAGTATACAATCAGTGACCAGTTGCTTATTTCAGTGGTTTTATTAAGTAAATAGAAAAACTTTTTTCATCACAAACTAAAACTAGCAGTCAATTCAAGTTCATCTGGGTTTTCGATTTAAGTTAGCAGTTTGATTGACTCACCGCAGACCAGTGACCTTTTCCAATCTGTAAACTGCTGCACTGTGGGTGAAAAACTTGAACAGTTGTAAAATTAGAAGAAACTATTTACACGATAATAGGTAAATTTAATTCGTATTCGTCTAAATCGTTTAATGGACTAGTTTTATTCGGTGTATCTACCGCCAAGGCATAACTGAAACGAACTTCTAGAAATTGACGTGTTGGTTGTCAGCATATCACCGGTGATCACATCAAAATTGACTTCTTGGGAAAAAAATTTATTACATATAATACACTCATAGACCTCCAGAATATCGATTCTACCATAAAAGTTAAAAAAAAAGTTTATGTGAATTTGGAAATTAAATGTAAGAATAAAAATATTGTTGTAGTATAGTATAGTTAATCAGCAGCTAAGAAAAAATAAGAAAATAGAAATAAACAAAAAACGAAAAAAGAGCTGTTTTTGATTTGATCACTGATGACGTGTCAAGCAAATAAAATGACCCTGCTATCGAAAGCTCACCTGAAACAAGAGTGAAGCCCAATTATTTAGTTTATTCTAAAAACATTTAATATGTTAATCAAATATATAATTAAGTAAGGTTCATAAGGTTTCACTGAAAACCAAAATCTAAATCTTTTCCATAAAAACATATCCCTTTGCGGAATCTTTTACGTTAACCCTAATGGTGGTGGTGTCCCAAAGTGACCCTATTAGAAAAGTACCAATATTGAAAAGAACTGTTTAAAATTGGTTTTTCATTCTTTATTTCTATTTTGCAACTTCATTTGTAATATGTTTGATATGTTTTGTTTTTCATTATTTGTTGAATTTTTTCATAAGGTACAACATTGATAAACAACAGATTTTTCTCAGTGTTCACTGAGCGTTCACTGGCCAAAAATTGAAAGTTCACTGATCGCTTGCTGAACTTTCACTGACCATTAATTGAAGTTCACTGAACATTCATTCGTTCACTGAAAATTGACTGAACAATCACTGAACATTCATTGAATGTTCACAGAACATTCACTGAACGTGCACTGAACATTCACTGAATGTTCACTAGGCATTCACTGAACGTGCACTGATCATTCACTGAATCTTCAGTGAACATCTGAACAATGAACATTCATCGAACGTTCAGTGAATATCCACTGGACATTGGGGGTTCACTTTTGTTACAATTATAAATAGAATACTCAAAAACGAAGAAAAGATTCAAATACTATATTGGCATATTCATTTCCGTATTTCTCAATGAGCCCAACAATGATTTCATATCATCCTTTCCGCTCAACATTGGTGATCAAACTCTGAAGTCACAAGAAAATATGACAAAATTGGCCGAAGCTGTACGACAACTATTCACATCTTACGATAAGTCGATTAAGAAACCAAAATGTCGAAAAAATTTAACTTCTACACGACAAACCTCATTTAATTCAATTACATTTATTTATTATATATAGATAAAGTTTTACAAGCCGTCTTTAATATAATCAGTATTTTAGAAATCTAGGAATCTACGTACCTTCTTGAATAAGGTATAATATAATATAACAACATTTATTGCAAAGCGATTACTTATAATAAAATCGTTCACACTCTACAATATCAGACACCGAATCGTATCGAAAAACCATACTAAACTTGTCAAAATATCCACAGTAAATCCAAATTAACCATTTCAAATACAAACCTTTCAGTTTTAATTTAAAGAAGTTTTATCTAAGTAAGTTCTAAGCCGGAGTGTGTAATTTTACAAATCACGCTGACCGAATTATTCCTCAACACATTCTACAGTGGCAACTCCGACAAAAGTGTTCAGATTCCACACGAGCCACATTCGCTGCACATGTGTTCCATTCGATGAAACAAATCACGAATGAGAAAAAGAAATAAACAAATGATTCATTCCACAAAAGAAAACGCAGTGAGTTTGACAGTTCTGTGTACAATTTAATCGCCGAATTACTCAAGTCGAAGTATTTCAGTGAAAAGAAATAAATAATCCTTTAGTCGAACAATTAAATTACTGAATTCAATTATTGGAAGCCTGTCACATCCCATAATGGAGCCAGAGCGATACAAGAAGAACCTACAGGTATTCTATCTGCCCATCCAATATCATGTCCTGGGACTCATAAATTCCTCTATTTTTCAGGGTGTCCTGCAACTGGCCATTGCAAATTCAAACACCGAGGAAGCTCTGGACACCACAAAGTCGGACCAAATGGAAGCCGACGTGAGTCGTCTAGTAATTTCTAGAAAGCCTGCCATGTGTTACACGTCACTTTTTGTTTACAGCGAAAGCAATTTCTAGAAAATGCTCTAAAAAGCATGACAGTCGATGTGGTTGAAGAGTTGGAGAAGGCAATCATCACCCTCCAATCAGACAATGCCGAAGCGGAAGATAAGATCGACGCATTGAATGTTGTTCGAGACTATGCAGGGCACATTGATTTTGCAAATAATTTCATAAGCATAGGTGGATCATCAGTACTGCTCGATTGCCTGAGGGAGAGCCATGTCAAGCTGAAGATATGTTCAGCTTACGTCATTGCTGAGTTGTCGCAAAACAATCCCTACTGCCAACAGCATTTTGTTAACACCGAAGCTCTGAAGCTGCTGATGCTATACTCAAAGGAAGACGGTGACCTGGCCAACAGTTCGATGCATGCCATATCGTCCTTGGTTCGAAACTTCGAGGAGGGTACAGCCAAGTTCATCGAAATGGGTGGACTGGATTGCATTGTGAATGGTCTGCAGACCAAACACAGCAACGTGTTTGTGAAGTCCTGTTTCCTCCTGCGAGCACTAGCTTCAGAACACACTTCTATCAGAGGTAAGGTGTATCCACCATTCAATGGGGAGGCTTTTTTAATTGATGTTTGGTTATTGTGTGGCAGATAAATTCATAGAAAAAGGTGCCGTGCAGAGGCTTGCGACATTTGTCGATCCGGTTTCTGGATTCGATGTCAAGACCGAAACTGTGCTAGCTGCCTTGGATGTACTGACCCAAAGTGAAGAGGGAATACGTAGCCTACAATCGACTGACATTGCTGAAGTTCTTCAAAATCTTGTCGAGTTAAACCAAGGGAAACCAGAATGCGAGGTATGTTCAAGCTATCGGCAATGAAGGGCTAATTTTTGGAAAGGAGGACTAATGGTTCTTTAATTGCAGGAGATTCTAAGAGACAGTGCTGTGTTATTGGAGCGCTTTGGAAAGTAGAATGGCTGGTTTCGAAGAAGAGGTGTTACACAAATTAACTTTAAATGAAAATTCTTAAGGATACGGTTTAATATAATTTTACAAATAAGTTTTCTTTTTAAACCAAGCAAGTCTAGTAAATAAATTCCATGGACATACGAGTTGCATTTTTTGTTCAGTTGTTTTGAATAAACCAACCAAAGTCGCGTTTACAAAAATTATAAATTTTGGGTGTGATCTCTGCAAAGGGCTGATATCTTGGGTGGTGGCGCAGTACACGAAGAACGGGGTGATGCATTCGACACGGGAGGCGGCTGTAAAATTTTCTCTTCACAGAGTAGGAAGCGACTGTCGCCTATAAACATCACAAGAGGAGCACCGGTATGGGGTACTGCTTTTTTTTATATAGCCTAGATCCTTTTGTTGTAAACCAATACAAGGTGGGTGGTAATAAACCTTGCACACTGTACATTGAATTTTTTCGGCAGTTCTTTCAACTTAAAGTGTCAATTAAGAGAGTTTGGAAAAGAAAATACAGTCGAAAAGCCCTACTGCGTCGGTCAATCTAGAGACGTGGAGGGCCCATTAAGTGTTATCGCCGTTGCTTACGTTGATTGCAGGAATGAATTAACAAATCCACCTAAAATCGAGCGACTGTTGATACCGAATCGTTTTCTTTATGCGGCCCTACAGTACGGTCCGGAATGGATCTGAACCTCGATTAGTTAACCTATCTACCCAGCACGATCTGCTGCCAGATGCTGCAAAGTTTTATCAATGTAAGTATAACGATATATTTTTTAGAACTGAATTCATGGATTTATAGAGTAGGTTTCCAAATTGTTTTCTGGGACTGTATGTATATTCACAATATTCCACCAGACGCAATTTAACGACCGTCTTCATGATTCGATATATTTTTTTAGAACTGAATTCATGGATTTATAGAGTAGGTTTCCAAATTGTTTTCTGGGACTGTATGTATATTCACAATATCCCACCTGACGCAATTTAACGGCCGTCTTCATGATTCTCCATTTCTCTATTCGTGCTCTATTGTTTTTTTCCTGTAGACGATTAATGAACACGAAGCTTTTTTTCATTATGTATTTAATAAAAAAAACTTTGTTACAATATGCTACTGAATAAAACTAAGCTAAGGCAAAAAAAAAAACCCATGTGAGGTCGGCCACCCCCAGTACACGCTGACCCCCAGCGTCACAAAACAATGCGTAATAGTTAGTCAATACCCTAAAAACGACTTTGTTTAACATTTTGATTAATTGGAAATGATAAATATCATCATCATCGGCGCAACAACCGCAAACTTTCCTCTCGAACGCGGCTAAGAGGTCAGAGTGCCATTGGCTAAGCACCCAAGGATCGGATCCATATGTGAGTACTGGTAATTCAAGTGTCTTGTATAGCAGCAGTTTTGAATTCACGGTAAGGTTCTTGGATTTGAAAAGAATTTGCAAGACTGTAGTAGGTTCTGTTGGCTTTAAGTAATCGCCCGCGTATTTTTTCTTCCATGTTATTATCCGCGGCTACTACTGATCCTAGGCAGCTAAAAAGAATAATGAATAGTCTATTCTTTATTACAAACATCGATTTTTAAGAGCAAATCAAACGTAAAAAAAAGTCAAGAGGCCGACTACTGGTTCAATCACCCTACTCCATTAATAAGTCAGAGATCACTACAAGCACTGACGCAGCGAAAAAAGGCAAAAACATCACAAAAATGTGTAGCTGCACAATTTCAAACGGGTACACAATCTTGACTGAGCACTTATACACCAAAGCATCGCTTTGCATCAGTCCGAATTGAGTCGATTCGAAGTTACGTCGCTTAAAAATGATCGTGCTCTCGACTCTGCATCGTTTTTATTTCAGTTTGCGTTGTACATAAAATATTAATCGGGACCAGAAAAACACGACGCAAATCGAAATGACACTGATCGAGTAAAAAATGCCCATGTATGGAAGCTGATTTTCTGTACTTTCAAGCTGTATTTAAATTTCTTGTCTACCATTTAAGAATTCTTAGGAACCATGCAATATTCCTTAAAGCATATATTCCGTAGGGGTTTGTCCACATGACTACTTCCTAAAATCATAAACACTCAGATTTTAAGTTCATTGTTCATTATATTCACCTTTAACTCAATCTACAGATTTGAATGGAGAATGTGATGTTTGTAAAAACAACTTTTGATTAACAGTTACATCGTTAGCTATAACTGCTGATTTGTGTGACTTCTAGCTGTCCACTGTCTTAAACGTTGAGAACGTAAAAAAATACTTGTTTTGTAACTAAATCATTTCTTTCAAAGAAAATTACTATATTCAAAAGATAATCATGGTGCCTTCGCACAGCTGCGATATTTTTGAATTTATTCAAAACATCCTCGTTCATAAATGCAACTAAAAAGCCAACACAAAGCTCCGCTCAGCACGAAAGTCTAATCAGAAGCATGCGCATTGCTTTGGGATTTTTATAACCTTTTTTAGAACAAAGTTTATGTACACACACGGCTATATATGTCGCTGTATCGCTTCAATGAAGTTTTGTCGAAACGCATTTCTAGTCGATTAATTTTTGCGCTAAGCAAGTTAAAGAAATTAGTGGACATTGATCGAATTCCTTCATCGAGAATGTCGTCGTTCGTCCTCAATCCGTCGAGTGTTTTATTCATTTAAAAAAAAAAAAAAAGAAAACTGCAAATCGGTTTCCTCTCAACAGTTCCCTAGTGATACTTGTTGTCCAAACATAAATACTCAGTTCTTCATTTGAATGTTTGGAGTCAAGATATAAACTAACTTTCAAAAAAAGAGATAAAAAAAAAAATCACACAAAATGTACATGACTTGATGGTGTAGTGAAGGAAAAGTTTCGACCTTGCAAAAATGTTTGAGGAATTATTTACGATGCCGGTCATCAGGAAAACCAAAAAAACGGTCTTCATTGTCAAATGTTTTCTTTCGTCAAACGAAATGAGTGCTGTGCTTAAGTGAAAAGGATCCAACAAAAAAAAAATAAATAAAGGATTTCAACATTTCTTCTATTTGTGTTATTATTAGATTAAGTTCGAATAAGAGACCCAAAGAGCACAAATGCTCTTAGATTGCACACGAATAGAAATCAACTTTACGAAAGCACGCAAGGTAAGTGTATATGACATAAATCAGATTCATATACCCAGAAGGGATTTGTAATACATCCCCTCAATGGTCGTCAACCAAGAATAGGATTGCGAACTCGGATACCTATAATATGAGAGGCGTACTTAACTTTTTCCCATTTTTTTCTTCCTTTTCTGTGTGTATTTTATGTATTTCTTGGCAACAAGCTGTTAGCGATTAAGTCATACGAACGTCTGCATGCCAAATGAGGGGTTGGTGGTTGAAAGGTAAACGCTTTGGTGATAGGCCTCACTCACCACTTGAGTGTTTGCCTGGAATTCGTTGTAAAAAAAAAAAAGTTGAAATAAATCTGTTAAGTACCCCCGACGCTTTAAAATGGGTTAATGCGTATTTGAGAAAAGTGGAGTGGATTTGAATTCACTTTTTTTTTATATGTTATTGCACACACCAGTGTCAACCTAGATACAAGTTTTTAAAGGAAAGAAAAATGAAAAAGAAAAGAAGTCATTTGATTTATTTTATTACATCGAAGACTATAAATTTCTGGCAGACAGACAGGGGGAAGATGCCCGCAAGCATATGGCGAGATGCTCAGAAGTTTACTGCTCTGGTCATAAATTTGGATCAGGATATGGTTTAGGTCGATCCATTGAGCGTTGACAGTCTTACACGGACGTTGCTTGTTGTATTAGAGAAATTACTATCATTTCAATGGTGAAAGGATAATGAAAGTTGGCGCTGGATAGTAGTAGAAATACGCTTGTTAAATTGCTCTAGGTATAAACGATATGTGCGCTGGGTACGCTGTGTCTATGCGTTCAAAGCGTTTGATTTATGTTGTGGAAGAGCGGTAGCGACTGAATTCAAGCAGAAATCGAATTCCCATGGTTTATGGGGGGTTACGAAAACAGCATTTCAAATTTTCGATGGTTGTTCATTGTTTACCCGGACAGAGTTTTTATGTTTCTGGATTTGAATTGGTAGGGGAAGAAATCTCATGCGATTGAAAATGTTGGTATGCTTTTATTAAACAACACATTCACACTCTTCATCTCCTTTTTGGCAAAGAAACTCCTCTATGGTTTAACTTGTGGTTTATCTCAGGATGGTCTCGATGAGATGCTGCCTTCCACTCCTTCTCTAAATTGCAAAGTGAATGGAGACTCATTCATAAATTTCCTTGCCCATTGCAAGCACGACTTCCCAATGGAGTTGTAGAAGAAATTAAAAGTCAAATAAAATGTTAACAAATACAATTTATTTTTTAATAAAACACCACTGACTAACTATTTCTTGCTTCTTCTGATGGCGCGAAAATATATAAAACGTTGGAATCTCTCACCAGAAAACCTTGTGCTCGGCGGTACTTACAGTAGCTCATCTCAAGCCATTAGCGGGCGATGTCGAAGCCCGCAGTCGGCTCCTAGTCAAACTTTCGAGGACCAGACAGTTGCCACAAAGTAATTTTTTTAGTACAGAGATAAAAAACGTTCTTATCGCCAGGTGTTGAGTTGAGAGCTTGAATAAACAAAAAAAAGAAAATATGCAGTTAATAATGAAAAGATCTTTTGTTGTACTCATCACTTCAAGCCTTCACTTTAAAGCCTTGCCAACCACGATGAAATTAACTTCTTCGCCTTTAAAGATGATGAGAACACAAAACTTATTCTCTTATCACCTTCACCTTTAAAGATTCAGACAGCACAAAAGTTATTTCCATACAACTTTTCCTAAAAAGGTGTTCACAAAGAAATCAATCCACGACTCATTCAATGAAACCTGTCTCGGGGGCGATCTTTACACAACCACCTTTCATTTCTTTGAAATGAATGATGATGCATTAACGAAATTTACGGAGCTTACTTTAAAAATTTCAAATGTGCAAATGTGGGATTTGACTGATCTCGGCTGTGACCCTTTTCAAAACTCGACATTAAAAAGAAAAAAAACACTCGAAGCGCAAAGCAAACTGGATAAGGTCAGACACTACAGAAAGTGTTTGAGCGGGAAACCAAGCACCAGCACCCAGCACCTAGCACCATTCCACCACCGGGCATTCACGCCACAAAAGTACAACCACCCCTCTGAGAAAAACGAATAAGGAATGAGAAAAAGGAAAAAAGAAAAGGGTATAAAAACATTTGCCACCGACGGATAGGCGAACTGAAAAATTATAAAAGGAATGTATTCACTCACCATACATGGATTAGGTGTATGCCCTCTCTCTCAACGGTTGAATTCGTCGTGGTATCTGAATCGGGCAAACAAAGAAAAACAGACAATGGGCGAAATTTTCTTGCGATATCCAGGCACGGTTCTCTGGAATGTTGCTAACAAGTTCCGGTCTTAGGCTTCCGAACAATTCACTCGAGGGGTTTTCGATGTTGAGGAAAGTTTTCAGAGACTTAAAGATCAAAAATGTCTATGGAATTGAACTAAACTTATCGTTCTCCCTATAAATTCCCATGCTACGATTGAAATCAACCGGAAGAAAATTCTCGTCTCAGTCCAGTTCCGAAGTACTGAACTTCCGCAAAGACATTCGCTGTAATGTGTGAGCACCGTATGTTCAACAGAAGAGCCAGATGCAGGAAATTAGTTTGAACTTTGCCCAGTAGTGAAGACAAATCACAACAGTCAGTCTCAGGTAAAACGAAAACTTTAAGACAAAATCTTTCCAAACTCATTTAGCAGGATGAAGATGATGGATGAATGACAAATGGATGAAAAGTTGGTATAAATAGGACGTAATCTCCACATCGGATGTCCGGGTGCTGTGTCCAATATTACGTCCTAGTGGTCCCTAAGGATCCATGGATTTCATACAGAAAATCTTTCTCCATTTTAGACGGATCTACGGATTCCACAAAATCTTCCTCATTTCCATACAGTTTTATTTAATTAAACCATGTTTTGTGGAAATCCAACAGTCACCCGGTGGCAAACCGAAAATACCACCAAAACCTCATAACACACAAAAGCAATTTCCGCACCATGACTTGACTTTCATAATTGTCCCCCGAAAAATTACCAGCCTAGTCCGATAGCTGTCGCAAGATTTCCCACAGGCCCCATCCATCAATTCACCGAATGCCTCTTTTGCTTTTCATTTTGTCGACTCCCCGTCGTCCATATTGCTCATTTCCTTTTCGGTGACAAAGTTGACGTGCCGCGAGGTTTCACATCAGAAGTTTATTGGCATTTAGCGGATATGTGTGCCAGCAGGCTTCGAAGCACCTCGATGCACTGTTTCATGCATCGGATGCGTAGCAAACGCCAATCAGCACGTATCCACGTAATTTAGTTTGCGGCTTTAGCACCAGAATCAGCAACTAGTTTTGCTACGCAAATTCGATTACAAGTAAATCCCGAGCATAACAGTCAAACATCAGTTGTCGTAAAGTTCCCTGCCTTCACAACTTTATTTGGTGGTTCCGCCGTGCCGTGTAGCACGTGTGTGTACAAACATGAAATGCAAAACTTTTGATTAGTTTTTCCACATGTATCTACACATCTCGCCGCCCGATGAAAGTCTGACGTAATTTGTTACCTCGTTACTTCTTCAGTAAATTTTCGTTAAACTGTTGAGCACCCCACGGGTTGAGCACTTGTTGTGCTAACCTCAACTGAGTTGACGAGTTGTTAAATCAGATGAAGAATAATCTGTCACCGAATTTTCACCCAATCTCGACCTAGAATGTGTGCAGGAGGAGTACGTTAGGGGATGCCAAGAGGGAAGCAGCAGCCCAGCAGTTTATAATTGACTTATACGCCCGAGGAGCTGTGACTGCTACTCACACAATCCTAGAAAGGTGAAGAGGTCGTTCAAGGATCAACCTTGAGCTCCCCACACTGATGCTGCTGCTGCTGCTGCTGTTACCGCCACTGCCACCGCTACCAAATAACAACTGTTGTGGTTGTTAACACATCCGCTGTGTTCTAAATGAGCTTCACCACTCATGATTAACTTTTCAAAACATTCAGGGCCGTCATTATTCAACTCTAGGAATTCTCCGCGTGCCCTGCAGCGTTCATGGTTAAATTTCTTTTTA
Source organism: Syritta pipiens (assembly GCA_905187475.1). Taxonomy (NCBI): domain Eukaryota; kingdom Metazoa; phylum Arthropoda; class Insecta; order Diptera; family Syrphidae; genus Syritta; species Syritta pipiens. Next base: position 73,495,609 of record LR994571.1, read on the forward strand.
TTTTTCATCCTCATGCGCTGCATGAAATATATTTTTTCGCAGAGATAATAATTTTTTCCTTCTGCCTTTTTTTCCCCTACATAAAATATAAAATTGTTAAAAAACATGCATAATTTCCCGAAATTATGTCAAAGGGAAGCGAACGAGTCGTCGTTTTTTGTTGCCTCCTCCTCCTGCTCCGTGCTGTTGTGGTGTCAACTGGCGCCGCACAGAGCGAGACGTCTCCGATCCGAACATGACAGACGGACACCTCTAACGAGTGAGTTTTCGCTTTATTTATTTTCAGGCTGAGGCTCCGCAAAATGTGTGCAACGATTTTATATTCGCTAGTGATTCTGACATTTTTGTACATTTCAATTGAAGGTGAGTTCGTGTTTTTTTTTTTGTTGTCTCATGATTTTTATTTGATAGGATGATGTTTTTTGCATTTATCGAACAGGCAACCAATTCGAACTCTACAGCTACGATGACATATTCACAACTCCGGTTTTCACGAATGAAAGGCACTCCCGGGTGTCGGGGTTCTTCGATCTACGGTTTTCACACAATATAACAACAATCGCCGGGCAGACAGCCTTCCTGAACTGTCGAGTGAGAAATATCGGTAGAAAGACTGTGAGTTGAATGTAATTTATGGCTGGCTTTAACAATTTTAAATTGACTTGTTTTTTTAGGTATCATGGGTCCGGCATATAGACATCAATCTACTGACTGTTGGCAAGTACACGTATTCCTCAGATGAACGATTCGTCCCTTTGCACAACGACGAAACAGGAGACTGGACATTGCAGGTAAGAGAAGCTTGATAGTGAATTTTTGGAAATGAATATTTGCCAATTTGTAAGCATCGGCCTTCAGCCTATGGAAGTTTGCAACGCCTTTCGATGGAAAATGAGTTTTGAAGCATGACGAAATTGTGTGGTTATTATTGTTCTAACAGCTCTCTGATGGCTTTGTAGGCTTCAGTTGCGTAAATATCAAGCAAATGTAGGCAATTCTATGGACAGGGACTCGATTTTGCAACACCCAATTCAAATTATGCTATCCATTATTGTTGTCATACCCTGTCAGCCAAATTCAATTTGTTCTAACAAGGTGAGAGCATACACATCGAACGTGACGTGAACAGTCATGCTTTACGAATTATATTGAATAGCCCTAAAAAACCCCTGACAAAGTTCTCATACACTTCAATAAATTCTATTTTTTAACAAACAAGAAAGTAGAACCTAACAACTTCAGCTCTTATTCCCAAGTGATTTGTGTTCTGTCTGCACGAGTGGAAGCTAATTAGCACTCCCACACACCTTCGCCACCTATTGCTGTCGGTGATAAACAACTTTGACCCCGATGATAATTCATTTAATGACAGAGTTAGCTGAAGATGTGGGATTGTTGTACGCAGTGATGTGCATTTAACTCACGCAATAGGTATAACAATATCCATCTCTGGTCGTAATCAAGTTGTTCAACGCTTTCTGGATGTCTGCTGTCGAAAGACAGAGTCACTCGACAATGTTCACACCAAGCTTTTATTATAATGAAATGCCAATAATTTGAGCTTTAGACACGCTAAAATAAGTTTCAAGATAAAGAAACCGATTGCAGTAGTCCTTAACACACATTTCAGAATAAAAGACCCTTGTCATTTACTATGATTTTGTGGGTCATTTAGGACACTTCACCGTACGTGCTCAAAAAATAAGATGAATTTTCATTTTTCTCAAAAAATATTTATTTATTCATCAATTTCTATTTTGTCCCCTTCGCACAGACTTGTGCGTTGCAAAACGCCGTTCTTTCATGGGTCTCTTTAATTTTGGGAACAAGAAAAAGTCGCAGGGGGACAAATCTGGTGAATACGGTGGCTGAGGCATGATTAATTTTGAATTTTCTTCATTTTCTCAACATTTTTATCGGTTGTTGATGTGCTGGGGCGTCCAACGTGAGCGTCGTCATTTATATCTTCTCGACCTTCTTTAAAAAGCTTGTACCACTTGTAAGCATTTTTTTGACTCAGAGTACACTCACCGTATGCCACTATCAACATTTCATGTATTTTTGAGTAGGAAATCTTAGGTTTTCCTAGATTTGCCATGGTGGCGGATTTGAAGTCACTCTCGACCGGAGCATTGGTGTCAATTGCGTCCACATGGCCCAGATGGCTGGGTCGCTATATTTTGCCTTTTCTAACCAGGTCCATTGTACTGTACAGGTTATGGTTAAATCTTTTTCTCCAGTATCTTTTCTTTTTCTCCATCTATGAAAGCAGAGCCGATAATCACACGAAGCAGTTTTTTTTTCTCAAAGCAACCAAGCAGGGCCTTGTCCTCTTTTGACAGTGTCCAAGCCAAACTTGTACAAGGTATTTTATCCTTTGGTTATCCGAGAGACGGTTTTACTGCTTAATTGCCACTGTAGCCCGAACCTAGCCGCGATTGGGAACTCCAGGGTGGTGTCGTTTTGTGAATTAACTGCGGAGCCTAGGTAGACTAACTGACTCCCTAAATATTATTTTTTCGCTTTGCAAATATGAGCCCTTCCTCCCTCTGGAGGGTACCTGTTCAAAATATCTTGTCCTAGGAGTCATTGCTTCGGGAATTAACTCCTGTCCAAGCTTTAAGAGTGTAAGAATCGGTGTAAGAAGTATTTTTATGCCTTTGATTTAGCCTTAATTTATAAGCCCAAAACTCGAGTTCAACGTCCACACCTGTGCCTGATGCGCGAGTCATATGTGGGTAACCCTATAATTTCGTCGCCGTGGCTTAATCGTTAGTGCGTTAGACTGTTAAGCGAGAATACCCGGGTTCGAATACAGCCCGGGGAAAGAACATCAGATAGAATTTTCACGGCCCCACCTCCAGCGAACGACTGACTATTGTCCTGGAGTAACCTCTGTTATGGAAGGCTTTCACGTTTCGCCGTTCGAATCCGGCATTAAACAGTAGGTCCCCTCCACTTGTGTCAAATTATATCGCGCAAAGCACAGGGGAAGTGCGAAAAAGCTATACTCTGGACCTGTATGGGCTGTTACGCAGATTATTTATTTTTTTCTATAATTTCAACAACTTCGATCTATGTTTTTTCTAGTTACCTGGTTTGTACTTTCATTTGTTCGGACCTTTTGGTCAATTTCTTATTTTATATTCTCATTCTTTTGCGTGTGAAGCGTCTTTTTTTCAAAAAAGTACACTTTACCCATATATTTGTTTTTTTGGTTACCATCTTGTTTTCCATGTGCATTTGATGCTGAGCGTTAGTCGTGTTGTCGTATTGTGACAATAAAGTATAGTAGCAAATTAAACAATAAATTCTTAACTTGCATTTGTCTCATTTGTCAACCTAACTCCAGCAAGGAGTCTTCGCATTTATTGGATAGGATACAAAAACGTGCGATAGAACTGATAGGAAGACAATAGCATTGAAAAGTCGATAGACTCATTTGAACCGCATCGTAATGTCCCCTGTCTATCACTGTTTCCTGCAGGTTCGATAAAACTATTAAACGGATAAAATGTTCCAATAAAATACGATGTTATTTAATATAAAGCCGCATGATACATACATTACTATTGAAAAAACCGATTTCAAAATGGCTAAAAACGAGACCCAAATTTTTGTGACACATTGTCGTACGTTTGTTTACTTTTACTTGTGTATTTAGAAATACCATGACAATTAGAATTAAACGTTTTCTATTTAATGGGGTCACGGACGGCGCCATTTTGACAACATGCGCAGAACGAAATCTAAACACTTGTGCTCAGTATATTACCTTCTATTTTTGTACCATGGTAAAGCCCCTTAGACGATCAGTTGTCAGTTCAGGTAGAAAATACAGTGTATTTGGACGTCAGTTCGGTATTCGATTGAGCTTTCATTTTACTTGTAAGCAGTCGAAAGTCAGAAGAAATACATTGTGCAATGGACGATGAATTGTGATAAAAAGGGTCACTTATCTTCCACAAACTTAGTCACGCGCGATAAATTTCAATGAAATCGACCACGTCTCGGCACATTGAAAACAAAACAAGAACAGAAAAATGTTGATTCACCGCCAACTGCAAGTAAATGACAACTAAACTGAAACGTATTTAAGCATTAATTTAACTGATGACACAACTGACAACTTATGGCAATTTCGTCAGTTTCAGCTTTAGTTTCAGTTTAACTTAAACGCTTCAGTTTTTGAATTTTGACATCAGTTCATAGCTCATAGCTCAACTGAAACTGAAATGATCGCTTAGAAGGGGCTTAACATCTCAATTTTATCAAATAGACGATCAGTTTCGTCCCCTTACATATTATTTTTTAATATCAACCTCATCCAACGGTCTCACAGTACATTTAGTACAAGCGGGCCTAGGGCGTTAATGGACTTAAGAACACAAAACACTTTTATTGTAATGACGAACATTCCACTACTAAAAATCATTAAGTGAATTAGACAATTGCATTCAACCTCCTCAAACCTTCAACCGCAATACATGTCTCGCAAGGAATGCGCATCAGTACACTTTAAAGCCTTATTTCGGACACACAGTCAAGTTTAGAGATTCGTTTTTTTTTTTAGACACGAGAATATGAAATGCTGTTCCCAGCCTACTTTTTGATTGGTCTAAGTGAGTAAAAATATATTTCTCCATTAACCCGATGTGTGCCAGCAGCGTGACCGAATGGTCACACCCAAAAAAACTATACAATATTTTCATATGTCTTCCACTTGACCCTACCCAAAATCAAAAGCACAAATCGGGTGAGCATGCTAAAAAAGACGACAAAAATCAGAATATATTCATTCATTAATTGGCAACAAAACATTAAAAAAGAACTAGCCAAAACAATTTCCATAAAATAAAAAATAACAACAAAGCCAACAACCTTTCAACCTTTTAGTTCGTGGAACAATCTCACATAATCCCATAGATAATCCCCAAGTCCCTAACAGATTTACTGTAATCAGTGGAAGAATTTCAAATTTTTAATTACTATACCATTTATGTATTACATAATTTTCCTCAAAAGGGTGCTCCTTAAATTATTTATTGGATCCATGATGTGTTGAATCTCGACGCTGTCTATGTGCCCGAAGAGTTACCTTAACCTCATCTGCTACCAATTCTTTCCAATTGCACAAAAGCCAGAGGGACTAAGTAGCTTTTTGCCTTTCCGCCTCTGCTCAAATCCTTTCAACCAAGAAAAAAGAAAAAGAGAAAAAAACGTCATTTTCCTTCTATAGTGCGTCTCCAAGTCTACGCGCTTGGATTCCATAAACCCAGCAACCTTCAGGCGACCGATACCATAGTCGTTGGCAAGCTCTTGGAATTTCCACCCACCCTCTGTTTGTCGGGATCACAGTTGCCATAACACCACAGGCTGTCGACAAAGCAATAAAACCACATCTCCTAGCTATACGCGAGTATCATCTGACGGGGGTATTAGTTCGTGAAATTTAAGTGAAGTGACGTTCTGTTCTAATTAATTGCACGTTCATCACACTTTTACGCTATTTTGCGAGTTTAACAAAGTCAATGAAAGAAGAGCCCTCTTGATATTCTCCAAAAAAAAACGAGCTGAATATGGTGATGGAGTTTAGTATTGACTCTTAGTGTACCAGCTTCCGCTTTCTTCTAACAAACAGCGATTCGTGTGTAATTGAAAATTCGCCAAGTGGAAGTTAAAACACCACATGAATGTTGCTCGTCATTTTATGACTCGACGACGGGTTTCATTGAACTCCATGAGATTTGTCGCATGTCTCACGTCTAAACTAGAAAGTTTTTTTTTCTTTTATAGTCGCGTAATTGGTTCTCACAGGTCTTTTAATGAAACCATTGATTGATCTAAATGGTTAAATTGTCGAGAGTGCGATGAGCCTTAACGTCTTGTATGCCCCAGATCTTTACTTTGCAAAACAGCACGTTATGATCATAAAGGTGATGTTTCTCTGGCAAGACGAATTGTGATAACAAGATTCAAAATCTTGGTCAATAAGAATGGATGGTATTGTAAGACTTTTCTTTAAGTCTATGTAAGATTTCATATCCGGATCTCACGAACTCTGGTGGTTGGACTCATTAATTAATCCGATTAGTGTACAAATCTATGAACTCCACAAAACAAAAAGTTAAGAAATGCGAAAAATAGTTTACATTTTCCCTTGAAATACATTACTTTCTATTTATAAAAAAATTTCGTTTAGTGGTATTAATCTTTATTATTCAGGAAGGGCCGAAAGCCCTAGCAATTAGAGCAAATTTTTTTTTGTTTATATTAATTTGAATTTATTTTATTGTAAATAGAATTGCAATAATAATAATATCCAGGAAGGTTTTTATTATTATGAAAAGTTATGACCATACTAACTTCTTTGACACTAAAATTTAAGATTTTTTAAAAAGTTTAGTCAATTGCTTTGTGCACTGAGCGGTTCAATTTATCATCATCATTAGTGGCGTAACAGCGCACAAAGGGCCAGAGCCTAGCTTTTCGCGTCTCCACTGTATTGTGCGTGTTATAATTTGTGACACATGTGGATGGGACCTACTGTTTAACGCCGGTTCCGAACAGCGAATTGCGAAAGCTTTCCGTGACACAGAGTTGTAAAAGAATGCAATCTTTTGGGAATGCATTCGCTGAATTCACGGAAAAGACTTCGCAATTTGTGATTCATTCAATTGACTTCATTAGATAAGTGTGACTTCAATTTTAAAATCACCATTCTATTTTGAAGTCTTGATTGGACCAATCTTTTGGGCCACTCAATAGATTGCAATAAATTGAATGCAAGTCTTTGGAATTATGTGCATTCTTTGAAGTCACTTTGAAATCCCACCATTCACTTGAAGTCCCACCATTCACTTAAAGTCAACAGCATTCACTTGAAGTCTTTGGGACTTCAACCAATTTCGTTGAAGTCTTTGGGAATGCAACTCTTAACAGTGAAGTCTTTGGGAATGCAACTTTTAATAGTGAAGTCTTTGAGGAATTCAACATTTTGCATTACAGTCTTTGGGAATTCAGTCGACTTTTAGAGTCATCATCGAGTAATTTTTCAGACAACTAATGAGTACGAATGCGAAAAAATAATTTTTTTGGTTACCTTACCAAATGTTGACCTCAGCAAACAGACGTACGAGTATTTTTGCCCGCAAAGATGACGCTCGATGTCTTGACGTCACCGCAGTGTCCGCCTGCTTGCTTGCACCACTCAATTGATTTGTGAGTATTGTAAGACGTTAAAGCGAGGCCACGCGTCAAAAAAATGCTTGTGTGCCCCGCGTCTAAAATCATAGATCAGAAGTCGTTCGAATTCAGCTCAACAGAAGAATTACAGCTGCTATTGATAGACAATAAGGGAAAAAACAGCAGTGAAAATTTCTAGGAAAATGTTTGTCGCCGATGATATTTCAAGGACACTTTATGGTCAATTAATTGAGTGGCCCAAAAGATTGGTCCAATCAAGACCTCAAAATAGAAGTCAATTGAATGAATCACAAATCGTGAAGTCAATTGATTCATTAAATCAAAAGATTGCATTTTTTCACAGCTCTGCCGTGACAGAACTATTCCAGGAGGATTGTCAGTCGTTCGCTGAATGTGGGGCTGTGAAAATTGTTTGTGGTGTTTTTCCCCGAGCTGTATTCGAACCCGGGGACTCTCTACAGTCCGACGCACTAACGACTAAGCCACGGCGCTTTCAATTTATAGTTTTACATGATTTGATATTTACTCTACCCTGACTGCCTTTAATTGAATTTCGCAGTACAAATTGAGTTTTTTTTTTTGGATCAACTAACTACAAACACATTTATGTGTTCTTTTCTTTTGTTGAATAAGTAATTGCGCCATATTCAATAAGTTTTTAAATAGTATTATATTGAGCCTCCTTTTTTTTGTTATTAAACTATCCGTGTAGCAAGCAGTACAAATTTTGATGAAACCGTTTTTGTAAATCCTGTGTGAATATTATTTTAATATTCTTTTAATTCACGGCCACATCGGCGTTAAGGACAGATATCCTAAACATAAGAAGTTATGACTATACCAAGTGCTTTGACGCTTAAATCTAAAATGTTGTCTAGTAATATTTAAGTGGAGTTAATAAGTGAAGTTAATCAATCTGTGCACTGCTCATGTGCTTCTCTAACAACTTATTCATGGATGTCGATGAGTCTTCACCGCTCACAATGTTTGTAAATACGTTTACGAATCCTTCGAAAGATATCCAGTCGTGTGTTAAAATTTCGAGTCTTGTACCAATTGCAGAAGACGTTAATAGGCTGTTGCACTGTGCTTAAATACACGTCCCTTATATGACAAAAAACATTTTTTTTGGAAATTTGAAATGCATACCGTCCAGATTTTTTATAAATGCCAAAACGTAGTCAAATGTGAAATTTCGTCTTTTTAACATGATCGCAACGCATGCCGACCGAGCTATGAAGTTTTTCAAAACGTCGTGTGTATACACTTAAATCTAAATTTTTTCAAAAAGTGGAATTAATCAATCTATGCACCGAACGGCTCAATTGGCAAATATTCTTCTGTTGAATTTCTTACATTCAATATAAGCAATAGTTTTCCATCCTAATGGACTATGACTTTCTTCCAAAAGTCGTTTTTTTTTTATTTCCACTACTATTATATGGACCGGCTTAAATCGCAAGTCGGCACAACTTATCGTTAATTAGGGATAATATTTTTTTCTAGACAATTACAAAAGTTTTAAGAGGGTATTCGTCAAAATATTAGGTTTTCAAATATCTTCCCCTTTCCGCTTTTTTGTCTTTTGAATTTTCCGGCTATGTACAAAGCGCTACAGAGCTCGTATTTGGCAATACATCATTTGAAAGGTCTTGACATAACCTACAAAACGACGCTATGCATGATTAGTTTGGACACAAAGCAGCACACTTTCACCAAATTATTGTAAACTTTAGTACAGTCAATGGCTTCTCGTCAAAGACGAGTACTCTGAATTTGACTCCGAGTGGAGTACAATGTTGACTGAGGCAAATGGAAGTCTCTTAGAAATCTTCACATCTTTGCAAACCTGCACCTGCACTCAAACCCTCTTCGCATGCAACAGGAACTGGCCTGAATGTCAATGCAAACTTTCAAGAGCCCCAAACTATTTAGATGTCCTCTTTATTCAAAGATTACAAGTCGTCCCCAACCAGCTTTAAAAGCACCCACTTCCTCAAAACGGGACATTAAATGAAAAAAAAAAGTCACTCATACCGAGGGGCGCCACCTCTGACTTAACCCAGAAGCAGTGCTCCTTGTCGCTCTAGCGTTGTTGTTGTGAAATTGTCCATGACATGGCATCATACCCTCTACTTGATGATGTTTACTGATTGAAAACAAGAAAATATACAAAAGTATTCAAAATCAGTGAAGTATTTCAAGAGCAAGAGTACGAATGGAAATGGGAATGGGTGTGGGAGTGGGTCAGCATGGGAACCAGGTTAAAAAAAAAAAACAGTTCGTTGTTCTTGCCTGTTTCACCAGGATGTTTGAGTTCATCTGTGCACGAGATTTGGGTCATGATAGAACATGAGGATTATGATTTTTAACAAATAAAAGAAAACTTGATTCGGGTGGGAATACAATAGTCTCTCTTTTTGGGGGGCGATTTCCTGAAGAGCTTTGTGCTGCTTCATGGGCTGGTGGAGTGAAGGTTGCTAAGAGTTTTGAGGTACATTTTCTGTTAAAAGATGATTTATTTGGGGAATTAATTTTTCAAAAAAGACTTTTTTGTGGATCAAATAGAGCATTGATGACACTTTGGATTATATATTTTAATCAGTCAACAAGGCCGATTGGATGAATTCTGTAGTATTTACTCTGCTTGCAGTTGCAAAGCCAGGGACTTGACGTGATGGGTCTGACTTTTAATAACTAACAATCCTAAAAGTTCATGGTATGCAGGGAAAGTCTTTATATTTCATCCACAACATTATTTGCAACCACAGGGTCACAATAGGTGCTGCAATTTTCTAACTGGTAGACGAAGAATGCAATGCTATGCAATATAAAGCATTTTTTTCGAAAGCATTCTTACTGCTAGATCTAATTTCCTGTGCATTTCAAGTGCCAGTATTTTATATCATGGAGTCTCAAAGCTAAGTTCTCCACAAGTCTGAAATTAGCGTAGGGTTTTGGTTACTTGCAATACTCCCATAAAATTCATACACGTAGGTATTTATTGCAAATTTGTTGTTTGTTCTAATTTTGTTGACATCGCCATCGTCTTGATCGGTCGAACTTCCTCTTTGAATAATCATCGTCATAGTTTTTGTTCCGGTTGTCTCTCAATTGCTTTTTATTGATTGTGCCGTTCATTTTATTTTATTTTTAATTTGTTCATGATTTATTTGTCCACTTAATCATAATTACTATTATACATTTTTTGCTTAAACAAACCTAAAATCAATACACATCCATACACTTTTCAGAGCGTGTTAAAAATGTAAATTACAATGAAAAAAATTGTTTCAAAAATGTATTTATTTCAAGAATTGCAACTCAATAAAAAATATGCAAAAATTGTGCGTCGTGGCTTGAGCCTCTGGGGCCTCTTGTGCTCGATCCGGGAATTCGATGATTTATTTCGACCAATAATTTGTGGCATAACACGAACTTTTGAACGGACGCAAGTTGCTGTAAGATCGGCTGCTTTACTACACACTTATATAAATGTATTAAAATAAAATACCTCAAGGGTTCTCAATACTTATGCTATTATTATTATTTATTTATTTTTTCTGAGAACTATTTGAATTTATTTTTTTTTTATTTCTTTAATTCATATGTTTATTTCAGTTTTAAGGGCGAATGTGATAAAATCTTGTGAATAATTTATATTTTTGTCCTTTCTTAAAAACTAGCTAACCTACCTTAACCTAGGGATGTAGTCGGGCACAGGCATATGACCCCCAGCTCGCTGACAACACGCTAAGTGAAGTAATATCACTCAAGCATTTTATCGGGTTACCAAGAGTCACGTGTAAGGACCAATCCTATTTATCCACAATCGAACCACAAGTGTTTTTTATTATTTAATATTTGGAGATTAGATCCAGGTACACTTACGCATCATCTCAGACCACTATTTTCATTGCACAAGGATGCCTGGTCGTAGAAAGCAATAAGTAATTTATTTAAGCAATAATGTACATCATTTTATGTGCACTGGGCCTAAATTACCACTTCAAACCACCGGTTAATCCTTACCACATTCAACCCTCATCATTCACAGAGCCTTCCGAATTGATTGAAAATTCTAATAAACTTGGCCACCAAAACAAAAACATTCTATGGAAAAGGTTTTATCCAATCCATCACCTCACTAATTCCAATGACGTCGCTTGAATCGAGAAACATTTAATTTGATTAAAAGAAAAACAAAAAAAAATCAACCATCATATCAACAAAGAATTCAATATTCAACAACTGCATCAAAACCAATCAATTTGCATGCCATTATCGCTCGATAGTCGAAGTTTCAAGCAAATCACATCGAACAGAAATTTAAGCCAAAAAAGTGCTATGGGGAAATATTTAATCTCAAAGGATTTTTTTAGTTGATTTCATTCAACTTTCATAAACTCAATTTTTTGTGATTTACAGTGAAATTTAAAAGAATAGAGAGTGGTTTTGAAAACTTATTGAAAATTAAACAGAATAATTTATCAGAGCGTTGTTTGGTGACTGGGATGGGGAGTCAAGGGACTTTAATGATGAAACGTTAATGTTAACGATAAACGAGTTGCACATTTTTTTCAGAAAACATTATAAAGGGATGTTATCTGTAGATTTGGATAGTGATAGAAAAAATCAAGCCCTGATTAACCATTTTCTCTCTCGAGGTACTGCCTCAGTCGAATTAACGTCGACTAAGAATTTTTTATTACATTACTAATGAATACATTACTAGACAAGTAAATGAATACATTACTAGACAAGTAAATCTACTTTAGGCGATGAATATGAACTTGGGTGTTTAAAAGCTGAATTCGGTGAACGCAAATATAATATTTGATAACTCCATTTTTTTTAAATTTTAGATTTAAGTGTTAAGGCACTTGGTATAGTCATAATTTCTTATGTTTACAATATCTTTCGTTAATAATAAAGATTACCACCATTTTAATAACGAATATAAACTATTTCATCGCTTTTCTCAACTTTTTGTTCTATGGACTTAATCGATGTGTGTTCTGAACGGCTCAATTAAAGGTTTCCCAAATTAAATTTATTATGTATCATAAAGTGTTTTTTATTTGTACTCTATTAAACCTTGCAACAAGTTTTGCTTTGTTTCTACAAAATTTAACCGTAACATTCAATTTTGCCTATTTTTATAAGATATCAATATTTTTGCTGGATTCATTTTCAAAACTGCGTTATATTTTTATTTTTCATATTCCTAAAACTAAAGTATTTTTTGTATATGTCGAGGCCCTCTAAGTTGAATTTTCACTTAGGATATCAAAATTAGTTCGAGTTAGAGGGATTTTTCGAAAAATTCGAGTTAGATTAATAGTTTTTTTTGTTTAAAAGCCTTTATTGTATTCAAAAGAGTATACGTGTAAGGAAAAAACACGGGAAATTGTAGATCAAACTATTATGTGGTTAGTTCTATTGTGGTTGGTTCATTGACATAATACTGTGTCGAAAACAAGTTTAAAATTGAGAAATATAAATTTGTTTTTTATATCATCATCATAATCAGCGCAACAACCGGTGTCCGGTCCGGGCCTCCTGCAGCAATCACTTCCATCTATCCCGATCGCTTGCCAACGCCATCCAGTTGGGCACCCCAAGGCTTCGGGCGTCCTGGTCTACGCCATCCTTCCAGCGTAAGCACGGTCTGTCGCTGTCTTGTACCATGAAATATACCGTAAGGGACTTTCCGAGAAGGGTCCTCTTCGGTCATACGAGCTACGTGCTCCCCCACCGGAGTCTACCAAGCTTTATTTTCGTTAGAATATCTGCTTCGAGGTAGATTTCATACAACTCATGGTTGTACCGTCTCCGGAATTGTCCTTTCTCACGTATGAGGCCAACCATTCTCTGTAAAACTTTCCTCTCGAACGCGGCTAAGAGGTCAGAGTGCCTTTGGCTAAGCACCCAAGTCTCTGATCCATATGTGAGTACTGGTAATATAAGTGTCTTGTATAGTAGCAGTTTTGAATTCATAGTAAGGTTCTTGGATTTGAAGAGCCTTGCAAGACTGTAGTAGGTTCTGTTGGCTTTAAGTAACCGCCCGCATATTTCTTCTTCCATGTTATTATCCGCGGCCACTACTGACCCTAGGTAGCTGAAAGATTGCACGATTTCGAATTCGTGCTCCGCTACCTTGAATATTCTTCTAACATTTCTCGCAGACGATGCCACCATGTACTTTATCTTTCCTTCATTTATGTCCAGCCCCACGTTTTTTGCCGCCTGCTCGATCTGGACGATGGAGTTTTGTACAGCTTGTTCACTTCGTCCGAAGATGTCTATGTCATCTGCGTAAGCCAGTAATTGAGTAGAATTGGTAATGATTGTCCCTCTTCTTGATGTCTCAGAGTCTCGGATTGCTTTCACCAGGTTAAAGAGAAGGCAGGCCAGCCCATCCCCTTGTCGGAGTCCATTGAAGATCTCGGTGGGTTTCCGGCTACCTTAAATTGGCTTGAAATATTGGTCATGGTCAGCCTACATAGTCTTGTTAACTTGTTTGGGAGGCCGAATTCTCTCATGGCTTCATATAGTTCTACCCTGGCTATGCTAACGTAGGCGGCTTTAAAGTCTATAAACAAGTGGTATGTTGGAATGCTGAATTCTAGACATTTTTCCATCGCCTGCCTGAGGGTGAAGATCTGATCAATTGTTGATTTGCCTGGTCTGAAACCACATTGATACTTCCCGATTATGGTTTCCGCGTATGGGGCTATCCGATCTTGTGGGATAGAGGAGAATATCTTATAGGCAGTACTCAACAATGTTATACCCCTATAATTGCTGCACTCTGTGATATGTCCTTTCTTATGTATAGGGCAAATGACGCTTGTTTTTTATAACTACAACAAAATAGATGCTCAGTAATTTGTCAGTTGATAGTTGCTATAAGTTTTAAAGGGTTTCATAAAATCCCGCTTGAAAACTCAAATCTGCTCATATGAGTGTAAAAACAACTACAGAATCTCATAAACCACTATCTTCCTTCTTTCATTTCTAGATAAAATACGCAACGCCCAAGGACTCCGGTGCGTATGAATGTCAAGTATCTACTACCCCACCTATCGGACTTGTTATTTACTTATCAGTTGTAGGTAAGTTTCTCGTCAACATATATACATTGGGTAACAGCGCGTTGAGAGCCGGAGCCTAGCTTTTCGCGCCTCTACTGTGCTGTGCGCGTTATTATTTTGAACAACATCCAACCACAATTTGTCCCACTCACCTCGTCTCCTTGCAGAACCAAAAACAACAATAATTGGTGGACCAGATATTTACATAAACACCGGTTCAACAGTGAACTTAACCTGTATCATACTCCAGAGCCCTTATCCGCCACAACAGATTCAGTGGACGCACAATAACAAGGCAAGTTGAACGCACCCCCTCCCCAAAAGGATTTCCCTATTTAATTTCCTGTTCCTTTTCGCTTTACAGAAAATTAACTACGACTCTCCCCGCGGTGGAGTGTCGGTCATAACCGAAAAGGGCGAAATCACAACCTCATATTTGCTTGTTCAGCGCGCCAAGCCAGGCGACTCTGGAAAATACTGTTGCATCCCCTCAAACGCGAATCCTTTCTCAGTTAACGTTCACATATTAAATGGTAAGTGCTTGGTTTTAATACTTGATTACCTGTAAATAAATTTTACTTTTTGCCTCTTAGGTGAAAATCCTGCCGCAATGCAACATACCAGTGACACAGGATCCATCGGGATGCTACCACAAATCGCAACTACTTTACCAGTGTTTCTTACGACATACTTACTTACAATGTACAAGCGTTCAAATATCGTTTTACTTAATTGATTGCACTTCTTCAATTCGAGACTTCGTAATAAATGCATGATTCAAATTGATTCTTATAATAAAAGTTTAAGTGATGTTATAACTGTTTTCTTAATTGTCAATTCGAGTGAGGGAGCTGCAGTTGCAGTTGTTTACAGAATTCGTTTTTGAAGTTCCTAAGCCTCTGGATATCGCACGCGGCTTCGAGCGAACTTTAAAAGGCTTTTATTAAAAACCTATGTAATGTTTGCAACGTGGTTTTTGTAATGTTGTGCATTTTGAAGTGAGTTTGATGGGTCATCTTGCTTATTTTCAAATTCAAAATATGAAATGCACAAATAATGAAAAAATTCCTACTCAGCATCTAACGCGTTCTAGCAATTGAATCGATAATTGTTGAAACCACATAAGTGAAATTTTTATTTTTTTTACAGGAGAGACAAAAAACAGTATTTTCCGTAGAACAAAATATAGGGTTGATGCTGATTTCGCATTCAAGTTTGAATGTGTTTTGAGTATCCAATTATATCTTTTTGCTGTCAACGCAAAGTTCTTCAATGCAAAAACATAGTAAAAGTGATTTCAAAAATTGTGTTACTTATGTTATTTTAGCATTCATCGATTCAATTGTAAATGGTTATAAACTAAGGACTAATTTTTGTCGCAGTAAGCAAATTTGAAAGCGTATATATGATCTAGAGCTCACAATCAAGTTTATAGCCTTTATGCAAACGAAATTTAACAAAATAATAGAACTCCTCAGACGGAGCAATTTCTTAGCCCTTTATAGCTTAGCCCTCAAGCAACGGAAACCGTAGTTGTATTTTGCTTTCCGTCGTTCCGATTTACACCGTTTAAAAATTGCGTACTTTACATTTTATTGAGGCTTAGAAACTACATTTTTAATTCAGTTCCTGTCGTGTCCAAAGTTACGACGAGCAGTTAGCTTCTGATGTAACTCAATTTAGTCAAATAATTCGTTATAATGCCTATTTAACAGTTCACATTATCCTTCTTGTTGTATTGAAATAAGCTCTTAATTTAGTATTTAAGGCCAGTCCGACATAGCGCAATCAGATTCTCGAAGACCACACAAACATTTTAAAATTCTGATTTTCCATAAATGACAAAGGATTATGTGAAATACTTCTGCCTGTCAGTTTCTCCCACAAAGCAACAAAAAAATACAAACCTTTGCAGATGCAAATTCTTCTAAAACAATTATTTGCATAGCTTAGTCCTCTATTAAACTGACTGTGACCAATTGGCCAATCACTCTCTTTGTTTTTTATTAACAATGAACATGATATATTTTGCTTTTATTAATCGTGTCTACCAATCTCTATATTGTCTATAAATAAATCGAAAGCAAAACATAAAATAAAAGAATTTCGCGAATAAAAATAGTCCCGAGTAATAAACAAAACACGAGAGTAGGTCTATGTTATTTATATTTCCTATTTAAAAATGTCTACATGTGAACATCGAATTTATTAAGAAAAAAAGAAAAAAATGTGCACTGCTAATGTGTTGCAAAAAATTAATTCCGGTGAGTACAAATATGTTCTGTTTTTCTTTAAGAACTAAAGGAATGTTTTTGAGATTGTATCGAGTTTCGGGGCGTCCGTCTAATTTACGTTTTTTTGTGGAGAACTGCGGCTGTGTCCTGTGATAAGGGTTGCAAAACTTACCGTTTCACTTGAACTTAAATGAAAGCGAAAGCAACAAGCTAAGAGGCTTCGTTCTACACAACTTTCCAAGATTTATAAAATTTTAGTATCCCTTCCATGGATCTGATGTATTGTATTTGCCGGTACTGTTATAGCTAATTGCAAGATTTTTTTTCGGAGAAAATAACCTCATTCTCCAGGCCTGTTAATATACCATAGTAACAAATCGCCGATGAAGCCTGAAAAGTGTATACTTTCATTTAAATATGGGAGGCTACTGGATATATCGCACTCTAACCGCAACAACAAATTATCGTAAGCAACACTCTAGGCAAAAATGAGTTAATGGTTGTAATGGTAGCAGTTCGATAGTTTATTCGATTGCTCGTCTTTCTGCATCAGTGGTTTTTAATAGAGAATTCTAGTTATCAATAACAGGGAAAACAAAATTTATCGTAAGCGACATTTACACGTTTCTTAGCTCAGACAGAAAGCAGACAAAAAACAATTGGAGTTAATCAATCTGTATTTCCATTCTACAGGATTCTACTGAAATTTTTCATTTTTGGTGGCTAGCTAATTTTAGTAGTAGTTTTCATTTAGTTTTTATACGATAGTTTTGAATTAAGTAAAAATTCTCAGTTGAAGTGTAAAGCCCCTTTCAAGCCCCTTTAAAGCCTTTTTCTAGCCTTTAAACGATCATTTCAGTTTCAGTTTCAGTCGAGCTATCAGTAGGGCTTTAAGTTAAACTGATGTCGAAATGCATAAACTGAAGTGTTTAACTGAAACCAGACCTGTAAGATAATTAATTATTTTTGTTCTTAATTACACTTTAATTACAATTCTTGTAGTTGAATTTTTTAAGTACAAGTACATTTCCTCGGTATTTGTACTTAAAAATTTCAAATATTCAGTCCTAGTAATTGTACTTGTACTTGTAATTCCTTTCAAAGTAATTGAAATCACAATCTCAGTACCAAAGTATTTAGAAAATGATCTTAAGTACTTTTTGGTACTAGTACTTGTACTTGCACTTGAATTTTACTTTGAATTTCTTTGACTTTGGACTGCTCACAAGATTACCTGAACACCGGACTGACGTATAAATACACGGCCTTTTTTAGCTGAACTGACAACTGATCGTCTAAACGGGCCTTTAGACAATCATTTCAGTTTCAGTTGAGCTATTAGTTAAACTGATGACTAATTGCAAAGACTGAAGCGTATAACTGAAACTGATGCAATTCCCATAAGTTGTCAGTTCAGTTATCAATTAGACTGATGTGCAAATACGTTTCAGTTCAGTTGTCAGTTCAATCATTATTTTAACTGCAGTTGCCGGTGAATAGACATTTTCGAGTTCTTGTTTTTTTTTAATATGTCGAAACGGAGAGATAATACGATCGATTTCATTGAAATTTAAAGAGCCTTAATAGATATGTATATGAAAATCAAATAAAATAAACATTAGATTAACATATGAAATAATGGTACACACTTTTCAGATCTCACCAATGAAACTACTTCAGAACGCTTACAAAAGAAGATCCTCGAAATGAACGAAACTGCTGAAATTGCAAAATAATTTAAAAACAATTCAGTTAGACTTATAAGTTCGATTTTTTATTTATTATTTATTTATTCATAGTATTGTTATAAATAAATCATAACTCTGCAAACGACACTTGAGAATGACGTGCGGCTTTGTTCATTTTCTGATTACTAATGTCTTAGGTGGATGAAACCGCTGTGAAAGTCCTCGACACACTTTTCTGATGACGTAATACAGTCCTCTTCTCAGCGACGTTTTTCAAGTATTTACACTTCGTTACTGCGGACGGGAACGAAGACGCGACTGGACTTTAACCAAGTTCCATTAATAGTCAAAGTTTTCAAAGGCCGTCGTTAAATTCTACCGCCGTACTCTGCAATCAAGATGAATCCTCCGTGTTTCAGGACATCTTGTGTGGATATTCACTCTCTTACGACTTTTTGTTGGTGACTCAGTTCTCATGATCCTGCCGTCTAAGTTTTCAGCTTCGAAAAGAACCTGTAAGCAATGAAACAAATGCTTTATTAAAGAAACGATGAAAATGGATGTTTATTACAAAATAAAAAGTTTTTCAATTTGAAGAGATACTTGATAAAGAAGTAAAATACATATATTATATTTAGACCATTTAAAATACAAATATCATAATTTCGTCATTGTTTGAATTCCTATGCGTAATCGATATACACTGCTGCAAATCATTTGGAACAAGTGGATTTTTTTGTGATCATTTCATTTCTCTTAAAATATCTTTAAGTAGAAATGTAGTTAGAAAAAAAAAAACATGTCTTCTTCTGCCTTAATAAGGTCTTCTAGAAGATACAGTTACAGTCAAAATAATAAGAGTGCTGCTTTCTGAAGGATACCTTTTTGCAACTTGAGTAATATCATGCTAATGATTGGAGTAATTGAAATATATTTTACTCCTTTTAGTTATTGTTCTAAAGTAGAAAGAAGTTTCTAGAGCCTCCTTCCTCCACTTGCTTGCACGTGCTATGCTGTACATTTTTATCCTTTTTTGATTTCATCGTAATGACACTATCCTGCAATAATGCAAAAATTGCAATTAATATTCTATTTAAATATATTCTTTATCAAATTGAGGTCAAAAAATTTTTGGCCACCAAAAAACGTTGATGTAGAAAATTGTTTCACTTGTATGGAACACAATGTAGTAGTTGGAAAACAGTATTTTCGACCGGAAGGCGTCTTTGAATGATAGACAGGAGCATATGGATCAAGAGGTCTACATATTTGATATTCTTCATCGCGGATTTCTCTATCGTACACCAACTTTTGTGAAGCACAGTATGTGTCTTTTAGAAGCATATAGGAGATATAAAATGGTGGCAAAAATTACAAGGTAGATATAAAATTCAAATTAGAAACAAATTAACAAACTTGAATAATAAATAAAAAACACAAAGTTAAGAATTAACTACATTAAGTTTACTTTTATTGTAATACTGTTATCAGATATGTGGGAAAGAAGCTTTTTCTCGAACTCGGCGATCGAATTTTATCGTCTGCAATTCATGCAGAAGATAATTCCACAGGCGAATCGCAGATATGAAGAAGGAGTTTCTCCAACACAATGAGTGAAGCACGGAGGAATTTATTTGAAGCCACGTGAAAATTGCACAAATGTAAGAAACTCGAGCAAATAATTAGAACATTTGTTTTGAATAATTTTGTACAATTCAGAATATTACGATAGTTCAGAAAATCATCAAGTTTAGGCCAAGAACATTAGTTTTCAACTGAGATACACTACAACATCTGGGGACATTATAAATAAAACGAACACAGTCATTAAAGCCGCATTTAGTCTTCTCTTACATTCATAGTCAATATAAGGATACATGGAACTGTTATACGTAAAAAGTGGCTGTAGCAACCTTTTAGAAAGACGAATTTTCAGATGAGGTACAAATTCCTATAACTCTCCGAGACTATAAACCCCAAAACACCACTTGACCGCTTGGTGGATGCATCTCCTAGTTTCAAATACGTTTAACAGAGTCCCAATTAATTCGCACAGGACATTTGAGCAGATTTTACCCTTAGTTCTATCGAATCAACTAGCTTTTTTTCTAGTAAAACAAAATAAAACTAAAAAAAATGGAGAATAAAAAGTCATTCAAAAGAGCGAACTTCATGACTTTTTCTCTATTTCACTGAGGGTCAAAGTAATTGAGGTCAACTTTTTTGACTGCAGACCAGGATAAGACAATTGCTGGTAAAGTACTTAAGTGCAGTATCGCACCTCAACATTAATTATATGCTTCATGGTCATTTAAATTTACCCATCTATGTATGTATGCAAACTCAAATCTGCTCAATTATGTGTCATCTCTCTACTATCGAATCCAAAATGGATTCTGAACACTAAATCGAAAAGCCACATCCGTCTAAATCAATCCAACGGCCGGTTGACAAACCGCCAAAGGCCAAAGTATTCTCTCGCAAACTCCCAATTTCGATTGCAAATTAGCCAAAGCAATCTCATTAGCTGATTACATTTGAATTTCCTACCGCATCCGCTTAGATATTTCACTGTAACCACAGCGCCCAGTCGATTCCAATAACTCTCTCCTCCTCGGTGATTGATTGAAAACGAAAGGCTAACGGCGATGCGTATCAGATAACCACAAAGGCTCAGCAATCTGCTTCCATGTCTAGGGTCAACTTGCCAAAAAACAAATTCCCCAAAAAACAGAGCCAATCCTCTGCCATACAACGCCAACGACAACAAAACACTAAAATGTGAAACATCTGATAGGTGTGGTCGGTCACTCATTAAATGAGTGTTCCATGTCCTTTATCCCAACTGAAGAGGTGATTTTGTTAGGGGATGATTCCTTGAGTCATTTTAAGAAAAAAAAAAAAATACAATAGAAAAAAATAGAAAACCGTGTGCTCTGCCCTACCCCCTTCCCAGGACAACGTGTGGAATAATCTGCAGGAGTGGCTGAATATAATCGATCGAAATGTACACCGTACACCCACCATACAGCGTACACAAGACGAGTCCTGTACGAAGGACTTAATTTTGTGCGGTCGTACGTCGAGAGTTAATCAATTTCCTTAAACTGACTTCGGGGTGTATTTCAGTGCGGGAGGGTGAGTTGATGGCTGCTGCTTGTTGAAAAATTATTATCACTGATGGCATTGAGTCGAGGGACCACCTCCCGTGTGTGTAGAGTAGCGTTGAAACTTCCGGGGGGTGTTGGGCGTTATATTTTCCTCTTTTTGCTCTGCTTAGAAGGGCCGACAGTTTAAATTGAGAGGACGTAGCAGCAGAAGGCTGGCAGGTAATTGCGTCAGAGGATTCGACTCTCTGAAGTGACGTGTGCGTCGTGGCTGGCTGACGGTGGTTCTCGAAAAAAAAAGATATTGGTACAATGCTCCAATGGGGAATGAAGTTGAAGGGCATTTAAGGTGCTGAAAAGATGTAGCCTTAAAGCGATATCATCATGTCTTTAAACAGAATCCATTGGTTTTAAAAGAATTATTTTTTACTGGCGTTCTACACGTTGGCGTTCTTATATGGGACCGTCTGTTGGAACTGAGACATGGAATGCCTCCAGCTTACACAACCTAGCTTGCTTTAAGTACATTGACCAAAATGAAAGCAAATAAAGAGATGCAAAAACCGCTTGCTCTAGGAATTAACAAATGGATTCAACTATTGCTGTAGAAAAGATGCTTCGCAATGTTTTAACATTGTGTCAGTGATATGAAAGAAGACTTTCTCTCTAGAAAGTGCAAAAACAAAAAATTGTGTTTAGAAAATAAATATGATAGAAAATTTAGTGGTTAAGCTGAGAATATTACTATGCAGGACCATCCAGATTGGGATTAATGGAGAATTAGTAAAGAATGAAGAGCACGCTGAAAAGTTTCATGTTGGGGCAAAAAGGATGTGAGATTGAGGCGGATTAAAACAAAAATCCGAAGGGCATGAAAGAAAAACAAGAAAATCTCAGCACTTTTAAATATTTATGAAAGGATCAACATTTTTTTTTATTTACACTTAACCCTCTAGTGCATGGTAATTCATACATGAATCATTATGCTTTTTAACCGATATTTGATAAAATTCTTGCCAGAAGTAAAAAGGATTTTCTATTTTTTAATTTTGTAATCCTTGAATAGTTCTTTATTAATTTTTATTATTAGCCATTTCTGCTTACCTTTTTATTCTGTAGCAAGTATAGCGCAAGGTGCATGTGTGAGTAAATAAATAAAACAATTTTGGAAGTGAAATAAATATTTTTTTTTTTTAAAAGAAGTTGGAAAAAATATTCGCATATTCTCTGTTTTAGGCAAATAATTGACTTTTATATTTCATAAATTGAGAATAATTTATTTGAGTTAGAGTGACCCTAAAAGCATGGTGATGAATATATAAATCCCTGCGTTTTTTGGTTTTTATAATTCTAAATCACAAATTTGTGAATTTTGCTAGAAAAAACTTTGTTTTCTATGCAATTTCTAGTCTAGAAATATTTATTTTTCTTTAAATAAGAAATCATGCATTCAGACAAAATCATTAATACCAGATAACGATTCCAGAAAATTAGAGTCAGCCATAAATCCGGTAATCACAAGGAAAAGCAAGATAAACGAAAAAAATCGTCCGACAAAATTTGTAATTTCTATGAAAAGGAAATGCTGCGACCATCCTTCACAAAGTGGCTTAAACGCGTTCTAAAACTGACTAGAGACATCGCAAATATGGCCGCTAAAGAAGTTCATCTAGAAACAGCTCAGTTTCATCGAGTAGTTCCCAGGAAAAAGCCGCTGATCAGGCAGATCAATGGAAGAAAAGCACTCGAGTTTGCCAAGCGCTATATCTTTGAAGGTTATAAGTTTATCAGAACTGCACTATTTACCGACGAAAGTAAGTACAATATTTTCGAAGCCAATGGCCAAGGCAAGATATGATACTAAATGCTACGTTGGTTCTTAGATTCTGCCTTTTATGTGACTGTATATAGGTAGACTTTTGTGACTAAGGGTATTAGCGTTCTCTTACTTTATGCGTAGTAATTAAAATATTCTGCAATTCTTTCTAGTCATCATATTATAGAAGGCGAAAAAGTGAAAGAGTGAATTACATTGAAACTAACAAATAAATAATTGGATACTGAGAAAGTGTGCTTAAGTATTAGATGACACGTTCATGCATCAAATACAGTCGAATCCCTCTAACTCGAATTTTCACGGGCCATAAAAATTTGTTCGAGTTCCCAACATAAGCATCTCGAATAAAGAAATCAATTAGTTGTGTAAGTCGGGTTTGTACTGTAGTAGCACGCTTTGCAAAAATTGTCACACCACTTAACACCTACCCTGAACTGCAAATATTGGATCTGGTTTCACAACCGAAGTTGCACAAATTCAATTCATGCATAAGGTCTAATCTTTTTTTCAGATTCTATCTTTGATATGCTTATGGCGAAAGCAACTTGAATTCAGTTTTTGGTAATACGCAAATCCGGGCTTGCACAACTTTAAGGAGAAGTAAGCGTTGCAAGTGATTGAAAAAAATCACTTAAAAAATCAAAGAAGTGGGAAAAAAATATTAAACTTTTCGGCTTGAAACAAAAATGAAAGAGGCGAGTTTTTGATACTAACACTAGTCTTAACGTACTTAATATAGAACAGTAGTTCTCGTCGCCATTACGGGTGTGATTAGTATGTAACTCCACTTTCTCAATGCGTTGTCCTTATTTTAGAACAAACATATCACGTGTTCTTTCTGAGGATACACCCAAAGTCACATCCGTTCATCTTTCACAGTGTGACCCACCCTCAAACGCACCAGGTACTTTTCCAGCTGCAATTCTCTCTCCAAGTTAGCTCCAATTTCATTCCCACTCGAACACCCTCGGATTTGCTTCAAGAGCTAGTGTGTAACTCTGCTCGCTAGCTCTGTTGTGAAACACTTTGTTAAATTTACTTTATTTTGTTGTCTCAAAATACGCTCTGTTACCATCCCTTAGACGAATGACCTCTTTAATCTAGACAAAGGACACGGAACATTCTGCTTTTTTTTTTTAATGAGTGACCGCACCTATCAAATGTTTCTTCTTTTCATTAAAATATGGGATTGGCCGCTCGGTGGGTTAGCCTTTAAAAATACATATGATACTATGGCAGTCAGTAGAAAAGCATTCTTCGAACTTGTCGGTACTGTCATAGCGAAAAAGTTTCTCTTCTTCAATAATGTATAACGTAGTTTTTTTTTGCGTTTTTGTTTTTTAACAAAGCAATTTGTTGGTTGAAAACAGAAAACAATTTAGTGATTTAATTCAATTTTGGTTTTAGTAAAGTGTGTGCTTTCTCGTTAACAAAAAACTCTCAAAATATTTTAAAATTTTAAGATTTTTGGGTCTAAATGATGTAACGATGATGGAGTCCCACTTCCGGTTCTTTGTCGTTCAGTGAAAGTCCCTTATTTTTATTATTATTGTTTTGCAAGTATGCAATAAGGGTTTTTTATATTCAAAATTAGGAAAATTAACTGACAAGTTCAATAAAAGTTTAATATAGCTTCTGAGATGATTGTTCTAAATATATTTAAAAATTAAGTTATAAAAGAGAAGACATTTGTTCTGTCTTGAAGGACAATGAAACCTTTTTTTAACTGTTAAATCTTTTATGCTTCTAAAATAATTTCGTGATCTTATAAACTGGCCTTTTCACTCGCCTATTCTTCAAAAGGTTATGCCAAAAGAGCCGCAGGCAATATGCGACTTTTTCTCTAAAACTTTTCAACATCAAGACTTTCGATGAGGTCATTGTGTAAATGTTGTGGCACAAAAAGGTTAAATACTTTTTTAGGATTCGATTTTTCATGAAATAAATAACTTATTATTCAATGGCCAAGAAAAAAATGTTCGCTTAGTAGTGTTAATCTTAATTTTTTTCCAAAAAATGGATTTAATCAATTTGTGCACTGAACGGCTCATTTATTCTACTTATTTTGCGTAGCTGCGCAAATAGACAATTGTAAAAGCAGCCTATTAAATTACTTTTTTTAAAAGCAGAAACAATAAATTGAAGACGGTTAATAGAAAACGCTCATATGTCAGCCATTGTTAACAGACATTTCTCTTTTTATGCGTTGGCAATCATCTTTTGGATTTTAATTTCTAATTTTAGCAACAGTCTTTTGGATATTAAATGAAAATTAGAATAAAAGTTGTAACCAAAGTAAAATAGAGTCAATTCTGTAATTTTTTTTAGCGAGAAGACGAAATCTTTCATAGTAATAAATTTATCATTCTTTTTTGATCGAAATTATCATTCTTTTTTCGTCGAGCTATTATATTTTTTTTGCAAGCAGAACAAAACAACAAAAAAAAAGATTTGGGTGGCATTACAGCTAGTTGAGGATCAGAGCCTAGCTTTTTCTGTCGCACAAAAGAATTCTGTTTTAACCCATTTTCCTTATTTCCATTTAAAAATAAGAATAAACAAAACACAAAATACAAGATTTGCAAGTATGGCTGTACTTATTTATGTACAGTCACTTCTAATGGGTTCAATTCAGTTTTAAAATGAAGCTTACAGCGAAAACTCAATTATAGACTCCTATAACTCGTTAATTTTCCAAAAACTAACATACTATATTCCGTTTTGTTCTTAGCACAAAAGTGGCTACTATTTTAAAATCGTTTAGTAATATTTTTCGTATTTTGTATCATTGCTTTAGAAATAAAGAAAAAGAATTAGAAAAAAAACGTGAGGTCAAATATCTGGCCGAGTTTCTAGCTTTAAAAATGTCGAGCTGCTCGCAACCTTTATATCGATAAATTAGTCGTCTTTTTTATAAAGGTTTTCTGCCTTCCGAGAAAAATAGGTTATTCTGTTTTTATACAACAAATCTTATTCCCAAAATGAGGGCCGTTTCCATAATTGCAAAGCATTTCAGTCAGTAAAAAATCAGCTAGTGGATAAGCTTCCAAAACTTGCTTTCGGCATACTAAAATCTTTTAACTTTTTCTAATATTTCCTTAGTTAAATAACTAGTTTAGTTTATTTTAGGCTTGTTTTAACAGCTTACAATATAAAGCCGCACTATTTACAGAGATTGATGATTAGTGAATCATTATTTAATTTGTGAAGAAAAAGTCTGAAAATATTGTTTTAGTTACTGAAGAAAGTACGAACAAAAATTTCTTCAATTTAGAAAAATCGAAAGACTAAGATTAAAAATTAGTTGATTTTTTCGAATAGATTTCCAAGATTTCCTAGGCCGCCTTTAACTGTGATAAAACAATATAAATTATTAAACAATTTTCATTCGTGCCTGTATTTTGCTGAGCCGTCATATTGTACTAGCTGGTTGAGCAAAATCTCAGGTATGTGGGAAAATTGTCCTAACATCGATTTATATATTCAAATCCAGTGTTTTTCTTTTAAATAATCGCAGCCATGAAAACTAAACAAGTGAGTAATTTCTTTAAACGTTTTTACTTTAAATTTATTTCAACAAGTGTACAAATTGTTACATATTATTTTTTCTATACTTCATGCTGGTGATTAAACTATTTAGAATTTGTTTGAAAATATTTTTTTATTCGCAGATAAAGCCGCCCCGTCATAAGAATGGACACTTCTTGTAAGCCATGCAGAACCTATTTGGAAATACACTCTACAACCCGCCAAACACAAACTGTGAAAGTTTGAGGGGATGTTAAATTTTTTTTTCTGTTACGATTACAAAGGTTTATTATAGAATAATAAACCAAAACTAAGCAGACAGCATTTCAATTAAACTAACACAGGATCAGCTGAAAAAACTCTTAAGGGAATATTCTAAAGAGGGTTTAAAAAGTGGTTTGCACGATGTAGATGAGCGGCACGGTGCAAGGTTGAGTTTTTAAATGATGTACACCGGAAAATTTGAATTTAATTGAAAAAATAAAAACTAGATAACTTTTGTCTTTTTGTTATCTTTTCGTATAGATATATGTTGAAATTGGAAAAATTCTCTTTTCTGTGCATCTATGAATCTGCAAATGAGTCATCAGGTCTCTTCACTACTTTCTGCACAGATTATTTAAATAAAGGGAGTAGTAATGGATTCTCTTAAGGAATGAATAATTCTCTTAAGGAAACATAAGTCTCTTAAAGAGTAAATGATTGTATTAAGGTCAACTAAAACCAACAAAAAAGAGAACGAACGTTAAAGCTGCGAAATTCGCCTTCTTCAATGCGAAATTCAAAAGCACGAAGAAGATAACTATGATTTGGTTTAAGGATTTTATATGAATTTCAAAAATTTAGACAAATAAAATATACAGTTTCAAAATTACGCATAATACTTGAACGGCAGTTTTGATTATTTCGACGGAATGTATAAAACAGCCAAAAGAGATTTCTTGCTTTGAAATTTGTAGTACCTAAAAAAAAATGTCTTTTACTCCTTTGAAATTGTTTTCTCTTTGAAAAAAGACTCTCTTTCACAAAGATTACTCTCTTACGTATGCAAACAGAGTTCCATTACTCTTCATAAAAAATACTCTTTAGGGAATTTAGGAGCCCGAACAGACCTATGAGTCTGGTGAATTGGAGCCGAACGTACTGTTCTTTGATCTGAAAGAAAGCGAATCAACTTCTTCCAGTAACTTCTTGTTATGAAGAAGCTGTTTTGCATCATACCAATCAGCAAATCCACTATGCACTAATTTTCCACACTTCAACAAACATTGCGAAAGACTTTAGCTTAGCTTTAACTCGCATACAACCATCGATTTTAAGTCTGCATACGACCGCATCCATGACTAACAGATAATTCAAATGACTGACAGAAAATAAAAAATAATCCAATTGTATCCCGAGTAAAAAACAGACAAAATGACCTGGTCATGAGGTCAATAAGGACACCACTAAGTAAATACCGTGGAATCGATTCGTCAATCAACACCCGGGACAAAATGTGGCAAATGTTGCAGCCACCTCTAATTTTGCAAATTTGACCTCTATGAATGACATCGTTGTCAAGATCCGGCGCAGACTCTCTCTTGGCAACCTCATCGACTTCGGACTACCCAAACAGGTGCGGTCGAAATTTTCGAAAAGACATCTTGACCTTAGTGCTATTTTTATATTCTACCTCTTTTGAAAGAACGTGTTTTTTATATAATATTTACTGCCTTTTAAAAACTGAATTTATTGATTCACGCATAAGTAAATTTGAGTCTTCAATAAATTTTTGTTACTACTGCGCAAAAGTGCTATTTGCCTTTCCACCACTGTAAGAAGAATACCAACCTAAAGAAGATAAAATCGATTCGTTACGTTCAGACGAGTGGTATCGAACATCTTATTGGCGGACTTTCATCAAAAAAATTATTCTTCAACATTTATATTTGAATATCACAATGTTTATGTTTTTGAATCAATTTTGTGTGCACAAGGAATAACCGCTTGAGTCCTTTTTTCACACTTTTGGAAAAGGAAGTTTGAAGCTTAAGTTCATGCTGACAACTCTTGTAACAATTATTAAGTGCCAAAAAGGTTATCGGTTTCGTTTAACTTCCTTTGAAATTTGTCTAAGATAATGCAGCTATTTCATATTCAATGACGTAACAGCCGAAAATGTCTTAATTTTGTCTTAACTTGCCTTAAGCGGTTATCGCTTGAGACCATCCTATCTGTTAAACTTAAAAAAAAAAGATCTTGTTTGGAAAAAATGTAAGCAAATCACTCTAGAACTTAATGAAAATCGAATAATAATTTTCAGTTGTCATCAGAAAAATGATTGATATGCTTAACAAAGAATCTACAACAACATCCGAAACAATTAAATTTTAGTTTAAATGAACGAGTTAGTCTTAAATCGCAACCATCCCCTGATGCTTTCATCAATCTTAAAGTAAAATCTAAAAATAAACTATCACAACGTTGTCACTCTCACTAAGCGCATTTTGCAAAATTTAAACTCGCATTTTATTGCTTCGGATATTGTTTTAGTAGTTTATTAAAATGTTTCCCAGCTTTTGTTACTCTGGCTTTATTGCCTAGCTGTCAATTTTTAAATTTTAAGCTAGCTTTAAATAAATAAATAAAATTTCACATTATCACACATCAACATCAACACGAACAACATCTTGACACTTTGCATTTAGGAAAAAAAGAAACTTTTTTCTAATTGCACATGGTTTGTTTACATTCTTGTCATTTGTTTACATTTATCAAACATAAAATAATCATTGAATAATACATTAGTGGCCACTTTAAATCTTATTTACACATTCGCCAGCAATATACTGGAATAAAAACGAAAAAAAAAATCCTCTTGTTTCTATCAAACTAATTCGCCACGCTTTACAAAGTTCGTAAAGAAATATTATCCCGCCAACAAATTGTCAAAATTCTGTTTATCAACAAAACCCACAAAGGCCAAAAGCTTATAGATGTAATACACATAAAATCTTTACTATTCCAGGCTTAACTACATTGCAATCACACAGCTGATTCAGCAACCAACCCCCTACCCTTCAACAGAATTACAAAATTCCAAAATCTAAAGCAAAATTCCAGGCACTGGACTTATTCGACTCCGGGGGCGTATGTGGGCTAATTTTGTAAGCAAGCCAGCAAGTCAGCTAGCATTAAGAGTAAGTTTGATCAGCGCTAAGAAATTGGACTGGGAATTCACTAGGCAAACACTTTTCGGACTAAATTGAATTCACCTAAGCACTTCCAGTCGAAGCTAATTCCACCACAGAATTCAAAACTGCCATTCCAGTGAACTGGGAATTTCTTTTGTTCCGTTAAGGTGGCAGCATTTCAAGTAAGCCATTTAGCTCACCACAAACAATTCATTCTAAACACAGGAGATGGAAAAGCACGGCTTCACGAACATACCCAAAACGAATCTCAATTAACAAACAGTTCCCCTCCAAAGAAAATCTATCCAATCGTGGTAAATTCACACCAGCGTTTACTCCTCAGCAATGTGGGTAGCCTCTTCGGAATTACTTTGACTTGTTTCACCACAAACGATTTTGCCGTCAGTATAACGCTATTTAAATATACAAATCAAACACATGAAAGAACAGTACAATATTTATTTACTCCTATATATTTATTTAAATATTTAAATCTAACTCAAAGGTACATACAAAAATTTTGAATCTTTTGCACATAATTACTTTATGTAATAAGTGTAAAAGCATTTCATTTGAATCAGTTCATTCGGTCAATCGCCTGTAGAAAGATCACCAACTTTTACAATTTAGCTCTCGAGGGTTAAGACGATTAGAGTCGTTGGGGAAACTATCAATTATGCAGCTCAGAAAATCGAAATTGAGAACAATAAAAATTAGATTTATAGCTCTAGAACACAGAGTTCTTTACCTGAAAGCTTCTTGTCCGTGAGTAGTAATTTACTTTTTCGAAAATTCATTTATTAGTTCGATTAACCCTTTCATGCCCACTGTTGTTTGTGCACAACATGAACTTCATCTACTCTCAACTCAAGGAATATTGGCGAAATAAAACAGAAGGTGTATTAGGTTTATGCTTAAAACTATTTTAATCCATTTAATACTGCTTCAGACATTTATTGGTGCAATAAGAATATTATATTCGGAATTCATTACTTTGTTTATGGTGAAGGGCAATCTCAATAAAAAGTAACATTTCAACAGATCTCATAACGTGTTTTAAAATCACAAAAGTATACGGAAATTAATTAAGACCTTTTCAAGAAGGTTTTAAAAAATATTTGTACTGAAAGAGAGTAAGGAATATCTGAATATAAAATCAGTTTCCTGCCACGAACGACAAGCCCCATTTCTCCTCCAAACAAAATTCATCTAATTATTTTTTAACGAGAAAACTGCAAAGTTTGTAGTTTTAGATTCTATCCTTAGTACAACTTGTGAAAAAATAAAGCAGTATTTGTTTCTTTGTTTCAAAGTAACCTCAAAACAAGTAACCAAATAAACATAAATAAAAATATTTTATTCGAATCAATTAAATAAAATGCCTACTTTTCTCCTCCATTCACATTCCATAACTGCTAAACTGCACGAAAAAACCTCCCCAAACAGCAATATGAGAAGGTTCCCCTCCAGGAGAGTTTTTTTTAATCTGCCATCTACCTTTGCAGCAAAATAATAGCAAAGTTGGTTCTCACTATGATAAATTCATCTATAGAAACTTGATTTTATACTATAAGCAAAAACTATAGTTGTTAAGTAAACCACGGATTTGGAACTAAAAACGATTACTTTATCTAAAGAACTTAACAAAAATAGTATTTTGTGTTTTTAAATGTAGAGCAACCTCGGGTATTGTGGAATATGCGACTAATGCGGAATACTGTCTTATTTTCTAAACCGCAGAAGGTTTGGCTGTTCTCTTTATTTTTCCAAAATGTAAATAGCATAAAAGAAGTGTTACGCTTTTCTCCTTATTGACATTACCAACCGATGTGTCTGAGTCATTCAAAGTTCTTATTTAGGGGTGCATGACTTTTTTTGTGCATTTTTATATGAGATTTTTTCGAACCAAGAAATGTGCAGTTTCTTTAATTGTGCAAGTCTAATTTTAATTGAACATATGTCAAGTTTAAATATTACATATGTCAAGTTTAAATATTTTGCTTTAAATCATTGAGTTTTTAGATATATTTTATGTTATGGGCTGTAGTTTGCAATAGTTTCCAAATCGGGTAATGTAGAATACCCTGCGAAGGGTAATGTGGAATACTATTTCACGTTATCCGCCTATTATTTTTTCGGTTTTTTAGTTCAAAACTACCTAGGAACATGTCTAAAAAAGGTGAAATAAAGCGATGGAGTGTCAGTTTTGGTTGTCTAACCAGGGGTGACATTCGTTCTCTTGCTTTTCAAGAGGCATAAAATTGTATCCCGAATCGCTTTTTAACTTTAAAAGAATGAGCTGGGAGGGATTGGTTACACAGGTTTCTTAAGGGCCATAAAAATACGCTAAGAGTTCGTGCTCCAACTGCAACGCCATCGATAGAGCCTGAGGATTTACCAGAGAATATGCGCATTCCTTTTTCAAACTTCTGCACTTAAGCTCATACGGGACAACGCCATTAGATAGAGACTGAGGATTTACAAGAAAATATGCGCTTTTTCAAACTTCTGCACTTAAGCTAATACGGAACATTATGATGCACATTTTATATGTATATTATAATTAAAATAAAGAAATACTTATATTTATTTTTCTATAATTTTGATTCGGAGATAGTATTCCACATTACCCTCCAATTTTAAAAATCTCGATTTTCGAGGTGGTATTAGTAAAAAATAAATAAAAATCTTAAAAATGACCCAAAGTGTCTGATATTGTTGCTAACGTAAGCCAATATATCTGTATTCAAAATGTAATTAAAATTTTCCATTTAATGCATAGTATCTGTTTGTAAGATGTAAAAATAAAATGGGTATACCACAATACCCGAAGTTACTCTACTTTCAAAAGGAAAAACTTTAGAATAAATCTACCACAAGCTTCCGGCTAAAACAACTCATTCGAAAATATTGGACTACAATCATTGGAGTCCCAGACATGCATTGAAATGAAGATGGATTTTTTGGATGTATTGTACAAAAGAAAACGTTTGCGACAAAGCAGCGTTATGCGCATTACAAAGGATATTTTAAAATGAAAACCGATATATCATGAAAGCCTGACGGCTGTTTCTGATCGGGTTAAACACGAATCTTATAATTTGTTTATTTTTACTGAAAATTACATACGATGAGAGTATGCAATCAAAATATGTTGCTATTAACTTTATACTTATGACATGACTAAAGTATTGATACTTTACGAAAAATACATCTTTCCTCTGCTTTATGTTTATAGTTACACTAAACACACTAAACTTTTACTACTGGACAATATCTTACGAAAAATGGAGGAATATCTTGCATAGAGAAGACAATCTTGTTAGTCATTTATAATTACGCGAAAAACTAAAAAATATCCAATCGCATTGAAACCGTTCATTGAACCCCCCCTCAACAAATCGACCCACACAATCCGCAGATTGCTAAACAGCGCGAAAAACCTTCCCCAACAGCCCCAAATATTAAACATTTTTCCTCCTAAGGAAATCCTTCAATTGCGGCGAATTCACATCCGACTTTAAGCTTTGCAGCGACAAAACTGCAAAGTGGGTCGGTTTAGAAGAGTTCTCCTTTATTTTATAACAACATTGGTTTATTAGCCACGAATTTAAAAACACAAAGGAACATTTTATTGAAAATATTTGGATCGATTACACATACTTGAAATTCGAACACATTTCTACACAACCGTTGTCGACTAATTAGAAACGCTTGAAATAACAATATACAGTGCAACATCATCATCGATATAACAATTTCCTTTTTTTAATGAATATTTCGATATCCCCTAGAACCAACCGTAGGAAATTATCTCTACATAACGAATAAATTTGACAAAATCTTCGCAATAACGAACTTTCAATCATTGTAGAATATAAATGTTGATCTCCATATAACAATTTTTGTGAACCTATAACTTTCCCATAACAAATCCTTACTATTATTCAATTTCATAAAAAATAATTTCACAATAACTTCGATCACCTCAAAATGTTCGCTACGGGTACAGTTATGCTAGAATGTGATGTGATACGAGAAGCTTTTTCTTGCAAAGTGTCGTGCAAAAAGTAAAAAAGCTTTGCATTCCAGAAACTTATAAGAGATACAGAACACAGGCGCTTGAAAAAATCCAAGTACCAAGTACCAGTCGCAGGTACTAAAGTATCGGTACGGGTACTGGTACTTGGGTTTTTACAGCCCTGATCGTAACAAAAACAACGAAAAATATTAAGGCGGAAAATTTTCGTCACCTATCGGATATGACCAATTTTTGTGTTACATTCCAAATTTCCAGCAAAAATAGTAAAGAGGGTAGGTCATTCAAAGTTTTTCACAAAAAACCCACTTTCAAAACATCCAAAATGGGAAATGTGTCAGATACTTCTCCTTTGAAGCAATACCATCTTAACGTGGTGAGTTTACATTAAATTTAATCTACCAGGGGAAAACAGCAAAGAGTTTTCGGAGTTTTTTTTTTTTTTAAATGGACACACTCAATGTGAACTCTATTGGGGCAAACACTTCCCCTTCGCAGAATATGGATCCTAATGTGGTGAGTTCACATTAAACTTTTTGTCTGTCACTGGGAACATTTTCGGAGTTTTTTCTATTAAAAATTAATACTTTCCCCTCCGAAAAAGTCCATTGAATCGTGGTGAATGTACAACAACTTTCCAAAAAAAAAACAGAGGTTAGGTTTCGGGAATTTTCTGAATTGCTTTGCCACGACTGATTACTTCTTTCGAACAACAAAAGAGTTTTTAAATTTAGAATTATAAGACTCAAAGTGGGACTTGACACTGAAAAATATTCAAATCAATTGCTCATAATTTTATCTGTAAAAACACCCAAATTTCGAATACGGTGGGGGCAACTAGATACGAACACTTGTATCGTTCTCGTGTCGGCAAAATGAAATGAAATTTACCCTAATCTAGAGTCCAAAATTCAATATTTACATTGTTACAGAGTTTGAAATCGAAATTTGAATGTTGTATCAAAAAGATGTCTACACACGGGCAATGTTACTTGGCAATATTATTTCATTCATTTGATACAGTAGTCTTTCGATAATGTAAACTATTTAAAACAAGATGTTTCGAGTTTTAGAGGGATTTACATTACTGAAACGTTTTTTCAGTACTTACTTAACTGATGGAAATCATTTTCAAATTGATTTAAAACAACACAGAATGACTTCCAAAGGAAAAACTTAATAACATTATCTTGAAAACGAAACGAAACAAAAAGTTGATATTGAAACCTCTATTTCATTTCTTAAGACGATCAATTGATATACTCGATCGATTTCAATGCATTTTTTTTTTATGAAACTAGTGTTAGTACTAATTTTTTTTTCCTTGGAAAGAGAACCCCAAAAATTAAGATTTTAATAGGTTTTTGGCCTGAAACATGCATTTTCGCAAAATGTGGGCATTAGAGTGGTCGTCTGTATTTCGATCAAATTATAAAAATGATTATATATTGGTCTCAGGAATAACTATGTCAAATTTTTAGTCATTTTTAACGGCTGATTTAATTCCAATTTTTATGGTATTCTGCCCCACTGTGTGCCGTGGCTTAAATGGTTAGTGCGTCGGACTGTTAAGCGAGAGTACCTAGGTTCGAATCCGGCTCGGGGACAGAACACCACAAACAGTTTTCACGGCCACACCTCCAGCGAACGATTGACAATTCACTTGGAGTACTTTTGTCACAGAAAGCCTTCGCTATTCGCCGTTCGGGGCCAGCAATAATTCGTAGGTCCCCTTCACTTGTGTCAAATTGTATCGCGCACAACACAGTGGAGGCGTGAAAAAAGCTGTGCTCTGGCCCTGTATGGGCTGTTACGCAGATTATTTATTTTTTGATTTTTAGATGTTGGTATCCTCAATTTTTGGTAAAATATTCTATTATTTTGCATAGGTAAATAGCTTGACTTGATCTTTCTGTTGCTTCTGCCCGTCACATCAGTAAGCTGAAAATAGTTTTGGTGTTCAATTCATTTTGAGAGCTAGCTATTTTGGAAGTAGCTAGAGTGACTTCATTGTTTTCAATCGACGAAATGTTTTCAATTTGTTCAAATGTATTAATGACTTCTACGATTCTACGACTTCTTGTATTGACAAGTTATGTTCAGTATCTATAATCCCAAGGAGATCATTAATTTCTTCTCACTCTGCTTCGTAAAAGGAAATGGAATAAAATTATTATATAAATTACTAGTTTTCTTTAGAAATTAACATTATAACGATGATTTGTCGAAAGATCACATGATAGTGTCGTACTACAAGCCACCTTAGACACACGTACACGTGTAGTGGATTCAACAGTACACATGTATTTAACTATACTGTGTAAGCACAGTGCAACAACTTATTCACGTCTTCTGCAATGGCTGCAAAGCCCCAAATTTCAGAACAGGATTCGATATCTTTCGAAAAACTCGTAAACGTACTTGAACCCATGCGTATCCTTACAAACATTGTGATCGATAAAGACTCATCGATATAGTATCTACATGCAAAGGTCGTTAGAAAAGGATATCGCGCCCTAAGCGCCAAATTATCGTAAGCGATAAAATGAACATTTTACAGGAGAGGCTTTTTTTGTTTTTTGTCTGAGCTAAAAAACATATAAGTGCCGCTTACAATAGATTTTGTTTTTCCTGTTATTTATAACTGGAATTCTTTATTAAAAAAACAATAATACAAAAAGACGCGCAATCGAATAGCCTACCGAACTACGTCAATAGCTAATTTTTGCTTAAGATGATGCTTTCGAAAATGACTCCGATATGGTGGTCGTTATTAAAAGAATATTTACACAGGATTTACAACAATGGTTTTATCTAAATTTGTAATATTTTATAAATATGCATACACGTTTATATGTAAATATAAGTTCACGTATTCGTACACGGATAACTTAATTACACGTGTACCACGTGTACACGATTACACGTGAAATATGGGGCTCTAATAAGTAGTCATTTAGGTAAGAAAATGTCCACGAGATAATTGAATAACAGACGCATTGTCTTCAAATTCGTCATCTATACTTTCACAAACACTGAGTACGTCTTGTAAATAGTTATATATTCGCTTTGAATGCGATCCTTTCAGAAAGACGACCACTCGGCAGACCCAGGATGAGATGGTTGAATCAAGTTCAAAAGATCGCCTGGTTACGCTTGGGCATACCACCTGATGAGTTAGAGTTGGCGGCGGAGGATCGAGTTGGCTGGAGATCTCTTCTGCGTGCATTGCCCCGCCACCCCGTTAGTGGAACACGCGGTCAAAAAGATGATGAGATGTTGATTCAAGTACATTATCATGGAAAACATTCATATATCAAATAAGAGTGGTCTGTTATATAAATCAAACTATCAAACTATGTTCCCTGAAATCTCGTTTTCTGGTTGAAACTTGTTAAAACAAATCGTTTAACTGCCATACAGATTTCTTTTCTACTTTACTACAACTAAATGATAAACAATACGAGAAATTCATTTCTCGAAAACCCCCAAAGGACAAAAGGAACCCCAAAAGTAAACATTCACCCATCTCCAGTGAAAATTCACCCAATCGTGATGAATTCATAGTACACTTACAAATCTACTGCAGGAAAGCAACAAAGAGTTTTGCTCTCCTGCATTTTTTTCCACAAAATTTTACTGTCCAAACCCACGCCATGTGAACACTATTGGAGAAAATACTACCCCTCCGATTGTATAACCATCCAATCGTGGTGAATTCACATTATCCTTCCAAGTCGGCAGCGGGATAATAGCAAGGAGTGTGAGAACGATGCCCATATAAAGAAAATCCATCCTATCGTGGTGAATTCACACTAAATTTCCAACTCCACCATGGAAAGAAGCAGTTTTCGGATTTTTTCGCACACGAGACGGAACTTCCCAAAGACACACAATGTGAACACCAATGGGGGAAACATTTCCCTTTCGAAGAAAATCCAACCAATCGTGGTGAGATCACATAAGCTTTCCAAATATACAACGGACAAAAAACTGAGGGTAGATTTTTCTGAGTTTTTCTGGCGTGCTTAACCATAGACGTTTTCTCCCTTGGACCAATGTATAAAGTGGTTGTACAACACGGGCTTACCAGCTTATAATTTGAAAAAAATTAAAGTTGCACCTGACGTGAAAAAATATTAAAATCAAAAGCATATAACTGATAACAATTTTCTTAAACATACCATATATGTAAACAAGCATTTCATTTGAATTGAAAAAAAAACATTTCAGTCGAATTAAATCCATTCAGTCAATCGCTTCAGTAATTCGCGAATGTAGCTGAAATACAGGGAGCATTTTGACAGTAATTCAGGAAGCACCGAACACTAACTCATCATTTTTACGCACATTTGTTTGATTTGTTGTTCAAATCTCTCGCACGTATTCACAGACACAAAATGTTATAAAAAACGCTGTCAAATAAAATCAAGGGGCAAGAGAAGTAGAAGTTGGGTATCTGTATTGGCTAATTTGTGCTTTAAATTGAATATTTTTGATTCTCTGGCTCATATTAACTATTTATAAGTTTGGAGTTAGTATGAAAACAAATAGCTTCTCGAACACCCTCCAAAGAAAACCCC
The DNA here is from genome assembly GCA_905187475.1 of Syritta pipiens. Classification (NCBI taxonomy): domain Eukaryota; kingdom Metazoa; phylum Arthropoda; class Insecta; order Diptera; family Syrphidae; genus Syritta; species Syritta pipiens. The sequence goes on from LR994571.1 coordinate 73,534,104, forward strand.
AAATGTAAACATTCGCCCACACGGGAAATTCATCCAATCATGGTGAATTCACACCAACTTTCCCAGGCAGCAAAAAACATACGTTCTTCGTAGTTTTTTCCCACAAAAATACACCAAACACGCAATGTGAACACGGTGTGCACCTCCGAAAGAATTCCATTCAGTCGTGGTGAACTCACATCAGTCAAACAACTTTTCCAACAAGAAAACCAAAGTGGATCCGTTCTTCGCAGTATTTCTCGACATACTCTCCGGAAAAATCAGTCGTACCAACTGCTGGAAATCCACTGGAAACTCTGACATTTCGTCGCTCATCTGACATTGATTTCTGATTTCTCGCTTAGTCTCGCAGTCTAGGCATTCGTAAAATAGTGAATTTACGGGTCGATTACACGCTTAGCTTTCTATGTATATTTAGTAATTACCTCGGTAGATATAAATATCTTTTTGCCTTTAACCTGGCTACTTCGGGGAGAAAATTCTATATTGCTTTTGGTAAATATTATATCTCCCAGGCGGGTGTCAGGAGAAGAAGAATCGAAGAACCTCATCGTAAGATAAATCTCGTGACTCGTACTCTCTTCGCACTGCATATATTTCCCTAATAGCAATTGTTTTATACACAAATTAAAAAGGTATATTGTTAGAAAAAAAAAAACACATTTTGCTAATTTGCTAACTCTAAATAAAACCGAAAGAACGAAAAAAGAAAAAATTTTCACCCCCTCCTCCCGTATGATAATATCGATTTCGCTAGAGTACCTACACACTTTGCTGCAAAGAAAAGAATTGAGAAGAAAAAAAAAAAATTTTTCTTACCGTTAATCTAAACGAGGAAAATAAAACAAAATAGAAAGCAGAAAAATAAAACCTATGAGTGCATATAATTGAGTAATATTTTTTAGTACATTTTCTATTTTTTTGTTTTTTTTTTTTTTGGTTTTTTTGTTTTATTTTATTCGCTCTGACGACGGTGACTTTCGTTGTGATTCTCCCTCGGCCTTCCCGCACCCGCACCGATCCGTACGTACACATCTGTGAATCACACACTCAGTTTTGAAAGCAGAATAATACAGACAATCAATAGCAAAAATGGAGGCAAAATTCGTTGGATTATTGACATTTATCTCGATGTTTTTAGTGATAAATGGCCAAACTGCTGGTAAGTGAATTTAGTTTAACTTTAGTTTGCCCTTTTAAGTTCTTGTTCTTTTCGTTTTGTGTTATTTTCTTTTCCGTATTTTTGTGTTTTGTCCTGCTTTTCGTTTGGTTCTTTCTACACAAAAAGTTTAATTTTTGTTTTGTTAAGAATCTCTCTCTCTCTCTCGCACAGAGATTCAGATTCTGATCTGATCTGTCTGACTACATATCGATGATTTCATTTTGCTGCAATGTCCTTGTGCTCGAGAATGAAGTGTGTGTAGGAATGTTGTTGCAATATTTTCCTCTTCTCTTTTTTTTTTTAATTTAAACAAAACATTTTGCCTCGTTCCTCTCGTCGGTATTTCATATCAAAATCATAATCAATGCTGTTTGTCTCCCGAGATCAAGACGTACCGAAAAATGTTTGGTATGCCAAGAGAAGCTTGATGCCTCGCGGAGAGGGGCAGTCATCACCTTAACAACGAAGTCGTTTGTTTATATCGACAGTTCATCGAGTGGAGGGGGCTTACTACGGTGAGTAACCCAAATTAGGCGCTGTCATCCAGTGTAGGGGATGATGCAGCCTCATCGTAATCCCAATTCCAGAGAAAAATCTCGGGCTGTGTGAATGACTCGAAGTCTCCAGAGTTTTTTTTTTGGGGACACTCACTCATTCACTCACCCACTCATTGCTCTGCACCACGTGGAATTCTCGGAAGGAATTGTGTTACAAACCTTCTCTGACTCGGTGCGCATGACCACCCACAATCACATTTGCTCCGCTCACCAACAGAGAGTCTCTCTTAGTAGGACCGCCCGCAAGCCCTCCTAAACATGTGGATAACATTCTGCAACACAATCAACGAACGAGCAGCAGCAATTACAAATAAACAAATTGATGTCTATAGAAGACGAGTAAATAAATTAATTGAATGTGAACTGTGTCAGCAAACAAACAATCAATTGAGTTGATAGGAAATAAATCTATTTCAGTCACAAGACGAGGCCGTAAATCGAAGAGAGAGTGCCACAATTTGCCGCTTTGCATGTGTTGTGTAGGGAAGTAAACAAAGGTCATGTATCTTGGTGTTGAGCTCTGGAATGACTCCAGATAATTGTGTTGTTTTTTTTCTTTTCAACATGCTGCTGGTGTTCAGTTTTTGTTTTGTTATGTAACTTCTCTCTTCCTTTTTGGCCGAGCCCAACTCTTGCAGGGCACATGCGGGATATCGGCAACGCCTTTACGGTAGAAGATCTGCAACGTGCTAATTTTCGTGGTTTTGATGCGCTAAAACTCGTAGACGTTTGATACCGGTAGATTTAGTGAATAGGTCGGGATAAGGGTAGCATTCACATTTTGCAACGAAGATGATTCATCGTCATTTTCTTTTCAAAATCAAGGAAGTCATAAATGAATTACTGCATTTGCGATAAGAAAAAGATGTGAAGGAACTTTTTTCTTTTTTTTTTTTTTTTTTGTTCAACCATTTGCAGCATTTTAATATTGTTGGCTGATATTTATTCGCACAGAATGTCAGTGCTTACAAAAAGGTAGACGTTAAGTCAGTTTGACAAAAAATAATAACGGAAACGCCCTGAACAACTGTCGTTTGTTCAGTTGAAACTTCCTATCTATGTAAACTATAACTAGCAATCATTTTTCTCTAAATTTTCCATTTGTTTATTAATATAGGAAACTCCCTCCTTAAAGACACCTCTCATAACCGTGTGTTCTCGGTAACGTGGTTGTCCGGTTATAGGAAAGTTCACTGTACTTGAAACTAGGCCCACTGACTCCACAAAATTCTTCATAGTGTAAGAAGCATCTGCCCGACTATACCGTGCATACAGTAAAACCTGCTAGTCGGGACACTTTAATTAGATCGCACGTCATGCATTATTTCTTGATATTTTTCATGCAAATTTCCCTTTATAATCGAGATACCTGTTAATCGGACCAATTTTCTTCGGTCCCAAGGGTGGTCAGCTGCTGAAAACCGCGATTTGCTCATTTTCTTTCTTAATGTGCTTTAAATTAACTCACTCATTCAACCACTTGAACTAACAGTTGACTTATTGATAACTTTCGTTGAGAAGGGAGGCCAGTGGTGAAAATATAATTTAGAACCTTCTGCCATTTAGAACTTCCTACAACTAACTAACAAAACTTCCATTCTTTGTAACTAAAAGACTCTCCTTGCTCAGCTTTTCATGGATCATTCATGCAAATAAATAAAATATCAAAATGATATGCAAGACCAGGCCTAGGCGTTTAGCAACATTTGTCGATGATGAGGTCTTTGATCATGATTTATGCTATTGCCTTGCTAAAAATATCGGCTGGTTACGAGAAATCCGCAGATTATCCCAATTGGAACATCACTCACTGCGAGTTTATACCCCCGCACTACTATCAACTATTAGGTGTACAACTTTGCTTCCGCCGTTTTTTTCCAAGGCTTTATTGTAATAAACTGGTTATACATTTATGATTTGTTTTGCGTTTGATTCAACTGCTTTCGACACGAGTCTTGATCAAGTAACGCCTCCAATTCTGTATCTTCGAAAACCTTCATCCATCGCCATGCGACGTCAAAATCACCGTTCTTGAAGCGTTGAAACCACACTGCACGTTCTTTCACTAAAAGCGACTCACCATAGGTATTTGAGAGCATTCGATGAGCCTCAGCCGCAGATTTCTTCTATTAAAGCAGAAAATTAAAACCTATCGCAAATGACGAGAATGTGGCTCGTAAGCTGACTTCAATATCATCTTTTTTTAAGCCTTTTTTAAGCCTTTAAGGAATTGCAGAAATCTTCTTATCTAGGATTGATGCTCTATGGAATAGGACCCATGTTTTGGTCACAACTAAAGAATCTTCTGGCGTGTTTTGTTTAGACATCAATATCATCTTTTTTTAAGCCTTTTATGCCTGGTGCTATACAAGTGAATAAATGAATTTCATTGATTGACAACGCACTTGCACGCAATTTCGGTTCATTTAATTTTGCAGCAGACGTCTCTGCAATAAGGAGATTAGGGATCGTTTAATTTGTTTTTAGTGACGTCGAAAGCTGACTTGTTTAATTAAAAACAACTTTATGATGCAGACACAAATCAACTAATATTTCGATGGCATTATGTTTACAAAAATCTCAGCTTATTGTATGACATCTACGATCTATTTATTTCGACTACCATTTACCGCTACAGTCATCTATAGCAAAACGGCGGTAGCAAAGTTGCACACCTAACAGTTGTTAACACTGATTCACTTAAATTGTTGTAGAAGTGTTTGCATAGATGAGCTCTTCTGCAGTGTAATAGAGACTCACACAAGTTGAGAAGAACGTCGCCAACCAAGCGCTTTGCAAGGAAAACCCAGGCTATTGGTGAACCTATCAAAGATGGAGTAGCCGATAGTGTTGCCTTTTATCACCTCAACCTCAATCTTAATAAACGAATGGGAGGCTAAGCAATCAATAAGGAATTGCAGGAATCTTCTTACCTAGGATTGATGCTCTATCCTAGGACCAAAACATGATGACCCATGTTTTGGTCACAACTAAAGGATCTTCTGGCGTGTTTTGTTTAGACATCAATATCATCTTTTTTTAAGCCTTTTATGCCTGGTGCTTTACAAGTGAATGAATGAATTTCATTTATTGATGAAAGGTTTAAATGAAATGCTTAAAGCTTTCCCTGGCAGAAGTACTCAAGGAGAATTGTCAGTCGTTCGCTGGAGGCGGGGCCGTGAAAATTGTTTGTGGTGTTTTTTCCTCGAGCTGTATTCCAACCCGGGATACTCTCGCTTAACAGTTCAACGCACTAACCAACTAAGCCACGGCGCCCAGTTCAAGCATAGAGAGAGAAAAAAACATTAAATTTGTTGTTTCGAATACAAATACTGCATAGTTTTTGTCTCCTGCGGTAAAGTACTTATTTTGGTTGTAAAATAATTGAAATTACGGTAATGGAAAGTGTATACTGAAGTACTATATTCGTTTAGAGAGAGCAAATGAATACATGCATGCAGACCTCTAGTGTCCATACGCTTGATGTGACCGAGCCATTATAGATTTTTGCTTTCCGGACTACCCACATTTTTGTACAACGCGTAGGGTTCCTTCCGAACTGTACTCAAAATCTTTGTACACCTCCCATCTTTGGCGGTTAAGCCTTCTTCTTTTCTATTCGACTTCCTCACAGATGTAATCAAATATCCGTCGCGGAGTTCTTTTGAAAGAGCCAAGGAACAACTTTGTCCTATCCTGCTTATCGTTCAGCACCCAGCTCCATGAGGCAGGACTGGTGAATAAGTGTTTGATGGAGCCTAGTGTGACTAAAATTAAATTATATGGATTCGTTTAATGCAATATGATCCCTGGTAAGGTTAGGACCACTGCTTAGTTGGATATCATGACTACAGCTTAGGATTAATTTCGTCGCACGAACGCAACATACTTGGTTAACACTGTTAAACTAACGTAACGATTCTACGCTGTAATATTTCACTGTCTTCAAATTTTGTCTGCCTAACCAATTGCAGCAATATTTACACTACTGGAACATTGATTAGCACAGAAAGAATAAAAATATCGGTATTAGACTGGCCTCCTTAGAGTACAAATTACTATAATTCTTTTGCCAAATCCTAAATACTTTTAATCAGTGTTTATTTTAGTATCTATTTATTTCAATAAAAACTAAACATTGAGGTTAATGAATCAAATTTTTATCTTTTGCATTCATTTTACCTAACTATAACGAATGGGATGTGCTAATTAGCGTGTCAATACTGTACACTCATAGACTCGTTGCAATATTAGGAAGCAAACTTGGTCTACGTAAGTCTTAGCTGCTTGTGTGAGACCAAACTTCAGTTATTTCCTATTCCTTAGGAACAAAAGGAACGTGCTACGGATTGACTCAGAAGATACCCTATACGGGAAGTTCAAAATTATGAAAACAGTATTCAAATCATAGATTAAAGACGAGGGTATAATAGAACTTAGGGTCGCAGTAAATAATGGTTCAGTGACACTCTCCATTTTATTCAAATCATATATACATTGGACGACGTTATGACTACAGCCTATCGTTTCGCACTTCTTCTGTGTTGTGTGTGAGACGTCTGCTTATTACCAGTCCCGAAGAGCAAATTACGAAAGCTTGTCAGAAGTAGTCCAGGAGGACTGTCAGTCGGTCGCTGGAGGTAGAGCCGTTCAAATTGCTTATAATGTTTTTTCTCCGAGCTGGATTCAAACCCGGGTATTTTCGCTTTGCAGTCCGACAGCTTTATTCATATAAATATATACTAAAATAAACACTGAGTCCGATGCACTAATGTCGTTTCTTCAAATCTATTCAACTCATTTTCTTGGAATGTTGAAGGAATCCGCAAGCCAGTAATTCGATTATCGTTTGTGACAGTAAATTGCTGATACGAACTCTTCTATGATGCCCAAGGGAGAGTTAGGCTCCTAAATTACTTACGTTATGTTAGTAAACTCGCCGCTTGTATCAGTGGTTCTTTTGTGCCGACCAAGTGAACTATTCCATATTAAGCATTAGAGCTTAGATTTTTGTTTTTCTTGCACTTCGGGGAATACTGCGGAATTCAATTTCTGCGATAGCGCGGGTAATTGTTTTTTTTTTTCAAAACAGGATCGATTAATCAACATCAGAAAGGCCAATCGACTTTCGATCGAAGATCTCTTCTTCCCAAATCTTTTAGACTTTTTATGTTTTTTAGTGATGAAAGGATCAAGTTGATTTTGCTCCGAATAGACAAAGCTTGTTCAAATAAATTCCATGAGTCAATGAGATACCAAAAAAAGGCTACGACTCTATTAATAGGCGACTTGCTTGTATGGTTTTTGTGCAATATTAAAATACATGGGAATTGTTTCGATCTGTCACTTGTTTTTCTCAGGCTTATACTCTTTGATGGTCGTCTCCCTTTTGGATCAGAAGCCCAAAGGGATCTTTGTGTGTACTTTTTTCTCAGGATTAGAACCATTTTTAGGTTAGCTTTCATGAAAAGTAATTTCATGAATTTCACCCACTTTGGCAATTCGCAGAGCTCAGTTGCATTCAAAACTAGATAAATATTTCATTAAGGTACGTTTCTGGCTAACAAAAGAAGCCACTCTCGTTCACTTCATAGAAACAGCCATGTAATGTTTCTTTGTGCTCAAAATACGAGTAATAGAATGAGAAGTCGAATGCTTTATCTCGAAAAGAAAACTCCTGTGATTCATTATTTAATAAATCAACAAAGGCATTATCAGCAACAAGCTGTGTTAAATAAACATGACCCCATCTTTTGGATACATTTTCTCTGAAATTTCGCTTTATCTCAAGTAGAGTAAGCAGCTCTGATTGATTATTCAGCAAAATAATAGTTTTATTATGAGATATATCTTGACGATTTCACCAGATTTACTTTTCTTCAAATGAATAACACCCACCACCTTCTGGACATTTAAAGAAAGGCGCCCAACAATGTGCATTTTTAATTTGTCTTCCAACCTCGTCTCAGAGTACAACGCTGTGCGATGTCAACAATGAGAATTTTTTTCTTACGAATGAAACTCTTTCTTTGCCGTGCGACAAAGTGGTCAAATTTTTTTAGTATGGATATTGGATAGTTGTGAAAAACAGGAAAAATCAATAAATGCCTGCGACTTGTTTTATAAAAAAGAGTCGAAGATCTTTGCCAAATAACCTAAATAGTGATTTAAAATCCTGAATTCCCTCTCTATACATTTGTTTTTCGAAATCTACTTTCGTAAAAGACAAGCTTAGAGATTTTATAAAACGCAGTTCAGCTGCTACGTTTTGAAAAAACCAACAAAATGGCTGCCTTTTTTGGTGAATTTGTACACGAATTAATTATCACTTCTCGGTAAACAATCCACCAGAAAACAATGTAAGCAAAGTGAATCTCGTTTTCTTGGCACGCAGCAGCATGGACTGCGACAAGTTGTGCACGCCAAGTGCTCTCTTCTCTCCTCAATTTTTACAAAGCCCATTTCTGTAGAGTGGTGCACATCCACTCTTCAAGCCAAGCCCGATACACTCTTCAGCCTATTGCGTGCTTTCATCAGCAAAAAATTATAATTCAAAATAATATTCTTGTGAGTCAGCGAAGTCAACGAAGCTAACATACGTACATATATAAGTACATGTACGTCATTCAACTTGCCTTTGGGTGAAGGTCAAAGATAGTTGGTTACACCCACTACCACCACAACCCGATATGAAACGAAATCCTAAAGCGATTAACGATTTAACAACATGATATGGAAAGGAATACTGAAAAGTTGTTTCTATTTTATTTTTTTCAGTTTTTTGATTGAAAAACCTAATTTAGGATCAAGGTTGGGTTCACATGACAGCTATTTTGGCGTGGTTATTCCATTTCCCGGCAGCATATTCTTTATCCAATGACAAGCATCAGTATACACATTCCATAATTGTTGTAGCCAAATTCGACGTTTATTTTCTTTATCCTGTGGTGAAAAACGTAAACGTTCCAGGATTTTTGACGTATTTTCCAGCAAATGTCACTTTCCAGGACATTTTTGCGCGTCCTTTAAAGGGAAAATTCACCTTAGTCGATGCGTATATGAATTCCTTTTATTGTTGGAGTGACCTAAGTGCTTGTCTAAAACTAAATTTAAATTCATTAGCGAAAAATACAATATCTAGGGTGTGATGTCATTCAGTTTCGCACCTAAATGATCACATCTCAGTCAGTGGAAAACATTAGCAATGGAAACAAAAACAAATTGTGATGCTATTAAGAATCGCTACTTGTCGCGATGGGAATGTGTTTTTTTCTCTTTCGATGATGACCATAAATGAAACAGATGTACAAAAATCTCAAATCACATTGAACACCATTTTGCACTTCGCGTAGACACGAAAAAAATACAAATTCCTGAGAAGAAATCCTAAGAGTGCCAACAAGTCGGCAAAGTTGAGAAATTTCTAAGTGTTTATGTCTGGTGGGCGTATCCGCCGCTATGAATACGTTGCAGCTCAAATTCTGTAAATTTAACAATGTGGTTATAATGAAAGTATTACAAAATAATGAGCACAGAGTCCATCCTTCAAACATAAGACAAGGTGCTCCTCTTCCCAATCACTGTAGGCTGGTCGCCAATCATATATGATCCAGTGTAAATCAATAGTTAATCACTGATTATGTCATAAACATCAACACAGTGACACTAACAATTGAATAACTTCTCATTGTAATGGAGAGATCTAACCGCGACCGCAAGATGTATGTTTATGCACACCTAGATCTGAATATCTTGTGGCACACGTTTTACCACAAATCGGAGACGCGTATCGGGAGGTGTCAAGCACCTACAACAGCCGCATACATTTCAATCCTATCCACAGTTACATATTTTTATAAAAATAATAACTTTTAAGTGTAATGAAGTTAGCGTAGAGAACCTGGTAAGTTATGAAGGAAAGTAAATCCGACCAATAAGAACAAGTCACAATAGATTGCGCCTATATACTAGAACTAGAAGATATATAGTTTGATGATATAAACAAATGCATTGCTAGCGATTAACAGATTCCCTCTTCCCTATCAGCTGACGTACCTAAACCTAAGCCTACTAATGATTAGATCTGGTAAATGGAGACATCTACCTCAGCTTGATGTCAACATCGAAAAAACAAATGCAAGAGATGAAACAAAAGCAAGAGCTTAAATTAGTCCTATCTGTGGTGCCTTTATAAATTAGTGGAACCCGTATGTTATGGCGACAAAGTATCAGCAATGATTACTAGCTTATCTTTTATACCGAAAGAGAGTAAAATGATGGATGCAAACCAACAGGCTTTTCTTGTAATTTTTATGGAAAATTGGTGCGACGATATGTTGGAACTATTAAGATATTTCCAGTCAACGTCGTTATATCTCTGAACACAAGGAATAAACGCTTATAATAAGACTTTGCTATAACTATCATACGCGACTCATTCAAGAAACATCCGAGTCTAAGATCCCGATAATATTATCTCAGTACTTGATGAAATGATCAGCTAGTTTAGGAGAAAGTGCACATTAATATTCACTGGGAATCTTGGTCCTCTTCTTAGTCACTACTGACAGAACGGCTCTAATCAGACTCTTTTAATGTGTCTTCTGGTAATGTACTTCTAAGCAGCTTAGCTTGCACCACTCTCTAAAACAAAATTAATCATGAGAAGACTTTGACTCCAATTGATTTATAGAAAATTTGTTTGCTGTTTCGGGCCAAGGTTTTACAATTCGAATAAAAGCCTCTCCTATAAAATTTCCGTTTTATCGCTTACGATAATTTGGTCATTAGGGTGCGATATGTTACATGCAAAACTGCTTTCAAAATGTCCTTTCGATGTTAAAAACACCAGAGCACGTGAATCTTCCATGAGCACAATGCGTCAACCATTTAGCCGCCTTCAAAGACACATATCACACATATACATTGAGTAACCAAATATTGTTTTAATGCTGCTTTTAACTGACTTTAACCAAACACATCTGGTTGCTGGGCGATTCTTTACTCAGTTCGATGATAATAGATGACACTCAGACTCAGTTTGAATTCGTATGGAAAGATTTAATTATCAAGATAAACAAATAAATGTAACAGCATATTGGTAAGATAAAGGAAAAGAAAAAAAACACTGCATTGTTCTCACAAAAAAATCAAACAATACGCAAACTGTAGCAACTTTATTTTTCATTTTCTCTGACAAAGATAATTGGAACACACAAGTGTCATTATTTTCACCAACACAACAAGTTTCCGATCGGAGAGTTAAGAATTAAATAAATACCCAGGGCGACGGACTTGAAATTTTATTCCAGTCGATAGCGTTAGTCACATTGTATTTACTTTTTGTATATGTTTGCGCTGCAAGGCCCAATTAGGCTGTCAGTGTATTGCTAATTTAAAACACATTTAGCTTTTAATTGAAGCTCCATGTTATTGAATGGTGACTCAATAACTAAATGCTTTGCAAACGCATTATATAGCTAAGACAATTAGTCTTCCATTATTCATTGTCTAGAATTGTAATAAGCAAAACGCTTGGTGAATTAATTTCTTAGATTCAATGACGCTATAAATCAAGTCACGCGAAGAACTACCGTTGTGTTCAGTTTGAGTATTTATTGGTAAAAAAATGAAAAATGAAAACGAAAGAAGGAAAGGCAAACCGATCAGGCGTGGGTGTAAGCATATAATTTAGCATTGCCTGAAGTGAATGACTTACAGACGAATGCGATTAGAGATCCTCGCTAATGATTTTTGCAGCACTTGTCAATTTGAGATGGAGGATGAAACGATCCTTCACCTCCTTTGTTTCTGTGAGGCTTTACCGCTCTGCAAAAGAACTCATCTTAATGACCACCTCCTTTAAAGCCTGAGTGACCTGAGCAATATCAGTATTAATCAGACTCATAGCTTCGTTAGAAGCTCTCAATGGGAAGATATATCTACGTTGTGGCATCACAATGAGCCTTGTTTGGGTAAATTCTAGCCTCAAACTTCTGCTTCCCTAGCCAGCCATTCCTTCCTAATTATCTAAAGACGAATGCATTGCCCTTTGTTTCCTTCAAGGAATTTTCCTTCAAAGAATCTTGAAGAGGAAAAACACCACAATCCCTCTTGTATTGTACTGGGCAAGTATAAACCACGTGCTTCAGCGTTTCGCTAGCTAATAAGTCCCTGCCGTTTGTGCAAGCATCCGATGGAATGAAACCTAAATTAAAAGCGTGTTTTCAATGGCCCAGTAAGCAGCGCCCCGTAAGACTGCCAACCAACAAGCTGTGTTTGACTCTGAATACGTTCAAGATTTATTCCGTCCAGCGTAGCCGTTGTGGGGGGCGTTGACAAAGTGGGGGAATTTTGAATCGTTCATTGTTTAAGCAACAGAAGTAACGATTTTATTTTTTTTTACAGAGGACACAAAAAACAGTATATTTAGTAGAACAAAATATTTTGTCGGTGTTGATCGCACACTAAAATTTGAATGTGTCATCATATCACATTATGAGTGAGTTTATAAAAGCAACACCACGGTAGTCCTGCAAAGCAATTATGAACAAAATGCTTTACAGGACCGCCCCAATGCTGCTTTCATGAACTCATCTTTTAACTGCCCAGAACAAAAACGTAATGAAAGTGATTTTGAAAAACGAGGTATTCATCTTCTAACAATCATCGATGCATTTAGTCTTGCAGCTGAGCAACATTCAGCATTTCTCATAGGCCTACAAGAGTATTATTAACTTCTCGGCAGGAATATTTTTCCCTAGTTTTTCTTGTAGATCAATAAAAGCACCTATCACCTACTTGCACAACACTTTATCTATAACTAAAACACCTACTTTTATTTTGCTCGTTTGATTTTTAATTATTTCGTTATCTTCTCACAAGCAACAAAATCACTACTTCTGCAACGTCTCAAAATTTATTCCCTCAAGTAATTGCAACTACAAACACGCCGCACAGTAATTTGTACAATTATTTTTGTTTACTTTTGAATTTAAATCAAACATTTTCTAATGGCAGGCTAACTTGGTGCTTCAGTGACTAACAATAAACAGTTTACGCACAACAAATCGGTGGCAGTGTTCATCTAAAATTCATTGTTTGTTATTATTTGTTTTTATATTGGCAATTTGTCATAGATAAGGTTAATAAACAAACTATCTAGCAAGTCTCTCTAAATTGTAAGCAAAGTTGTGACAAAATTTGTCAGACAGTATTTAAGATAACAAATTTTATGGATTTCATTTGGTTATCAGTCGTTTTTCACAGCTACTTATAAATAGATAAACCACAACAAACTGTAGTGTTGACAGTGAGTCAACATAAACAAACGACACTGTATTTATTTGTGATTTTGACCTTACTATAATATTCACTAATCAGTGTGTGATAACTTCATATTTATGACAGTTGGCTTTATTTTGTTTATCTATTCGAGGTTTATGAAGTGCATGAACAATTACAAATAGTCATTAGCAGGGTAGGATCAACTTTATACGACAACACACACGAAAATATTTCTGGGGAGAACAATGCACTGACGCATGTTCTAGTAGTAGAACTTCTAAGTAAAAGTTCACCATGTAAAGTAGGTATATCTTAAAATGTAATTCTAGTGCAACTGCAATTATAAATCGATCTATGATGCCAACTCACGAGTAATCTAATCCAGATCAACGCACTAAATGAATGGAATGGATTTAGGGTTGGCACTAACGGGTAATGCGGTCCAGATCAAGGCACTAAATGAATATTTCTGAGATTTAGGTTTCAGCTTTTTCTTAGGCTTCGGGTAGGGAGTATTGCCCCTAAAGAAAAGTCTGCTTCTGGGCCCAGCCGAGCAGTCGCGGAATAAATCACCAAAAGTCTGTTCTTCCTCTGAAAAAGAGTGATCATCAGAAAGACTCACCTTCGTTAAGAGATATTTCAAGAGGCAGTGTCCCATAAAATACCCTGCAAGTGTTTGCAGGTCCTTTTTTAGAAACTTTTAGACCTCTTATCAGGGTATGATATGATTATGAATAGTTTAGCAAAAAGTATAAATTTTAGACACAAATGATAAACAATTGGACTTGTATAGAACGTAAGCGTAAACAAAAGTTTGCTGTCAATCTTTTTACAATGATAGGTTTAATTTTATAACACCAGGAATCTCAGACAACATGTAGTGACTAGTAATCAAACTGTTAGTGAACCCTCACCGGTGGAAGAATAAAATTGCTGTTTCAGAAACTTACGATAGAATGTTTTATTGCTGTTCGAACTCAGAGATCTTTGAGATAAAACTCTGTTTCTCATTTTTTCTTTACACAACAGATATGCATATGTAAGTACTTAAATTCATTTCAACAACTGAACTGATGATTTTAACCTTTGTTTAAAGGCTATTCGTGGGTTTTGTTAAAATCATTTTCCGTTGAATGCAAAATCAAACGTCGGCCACATCGAACGTCGTTTAGTCGTTTAAATTGCAATTTGTTGTACGAAGACATCTCGGGTGTTATCGTACACTTTGGTATCTCAAACTGGAGGACCGCCAAGAATAGAAACCTTCTTTAATCCAATGACTATGAGTCATTGGCTCGAAAGGTTAGGCACATTTACAAGCCAATTATTTATGTAAAATGTTTAGCATTTAGAGGATTTCTTTAAACTACACCCAGCTACCAAAAACCCTGAACTCGGTACAACCAATTATTTATCCCCTCATTAGGCCAACAATTGATTGCATGGAACCAATTCATTGGGGGGTACATTCTCCAGACCATCTTGTAAGAAATACAGAAATATAATCACTTTTGCTATACATATAATGAAATGGACTTAAATTAAGAATACAATTGTTAATGACCCCCCATCAGCAGCTATTAAAGTATGAACATAATTTATCTGCCTTATGGACTGTAATTTATCTCAATTTTAGTTCAATTGTTCACACCACCTATAATTTGCTGGAAACAATTCGCAAAAAAAATCTTCGCAATTATGTTTCCTTTGTTTGTTTTGAAATATGCCGATGGTAAAATGGTGCGTTTTTAAAATACATATATAGATCACAAACTAATTGATCTAACAAAAAAAAAAAAAATACAGCCCCATTTTCCTTGTTACAATGCTTGAGAATCGTAACACGTTATCTGACGTTAGCTTTAACCTAAACCTGTACACTATTAACTGTGTCATTAACTCTCAAGTCTATGATGACGAGATTCCCATTTAAGTGCGCTCGTGCAAAAAGCTGAAGTTGCGTGTTATTTGTAATAATAGGATTATCGAATTTATATGACTGTGACAACACAAAACAATACGTAAGCTAAACTTTAACGAAAGTATTCGTAAAGAAGATAATACTTGCTGTTCATTGTTTCATTGTTGAGTTAATTTATTGTTGTAAATAGTTTTGTGAAGTCTAGAACGTTCGAGCTTAATTTAAGTGTGACATTAGGTCTGCTATTAGGCTGCGACTGAACTGAAATCATTTTGAATCAGCTCGTCGAGTAATCAGTGACGGGTTATCTAAAATTGTTAAACTTTAATCAAAGTTTTTTTTTTTGAAAGGATGTTAGACAACTTTAATCAAAGAAGTTCAAACACAAGCACCTAAAAGGCGCCTGTGAGGTCTTCGTTCGTTTTCGACAACCTTAATCAAAAAAATTGAATGACAGGCAACAATAAGCCTGTACCTGTGCTCTGCGCTCTTTAGATTCATCTTCAAAATGATTGAAGTAAGCTTGGGGACTTCCAGGAATCTTTGATACCATCTTCTATTGGTCAGGAAATACTCGATTTCGAGTATTGGCCAATGACCAGGCATAAATAAACAAAATAGATGTTGTTCGTTCTTACCAAAGTTGTAAAAGAATGCAATATCTTGAGCAGAATGCCATATGAGGGTCTGCTGATCGTGAAAGATTCCCTGTTTGCATTCGCTAAATTCACGAAAAAAAACCAAGATTTGTAATTCATTAAACTGACTCCAACAGATAAGGTTGACTTCAATATTAAAATCACCATTATTTTTGAAGTTTTTGATTGCACCAATCCTTTGCATCAATTAATGGATTGAAATGAATGGAATATAAGTCTAAAGAATGGTGTAGCATTCTTTGAAGTCGCAATTATTAACTTAAATTCGTCAGTTGAATCAGCTCGTCGATAAATCAGTGGCAGTTGATTCATAGTTCTTTTTAGAAAGCACTTGGATAGTCAGAAAAAAAAAGTCTACTGCAAGAGCAAAAAAGGCGTCTTCGTTCTTTAAGTTCTTCAATTTTACAATCTGATTGAAGTAAACTTGTGGATTCATCAAAAAATCTCATACCTTTTTCTATAAACATCATCACCACTGAAATCATCATTTCATTTTCTAAGAGGCCTTAAAAATTAAAACCGAAATCATAGGTCAGGCATTAACTTGTTCATGAAATTGATACACTCGAAGGCGTGTTAATAAGGCAGCTCTTTAAACCCCACCGACCTGACTGCCAATTCAAAGCAAGGTAGATAGTCACATTCCCAACTTCGAATGCAATTTTGACGGAAGTGTATTTGTCGTTAAGGCCACCATGTCATTAAATGTTAAAAGTATGCATACCGGTCGGAAAAGGCGAAGTTATTTATATCGTTGCAATAAGTCAAATATAAACTGCATGTGAACTAGTTGTAGTTCGTTGCACTTCTTCCAATCGGTTAATTTCAGTCTCTTTTATGTTTAGTGACCGATTTATAGGGAAACCATTTTAGAAACAAAAAAAAAAACATCACCGTCATTGGCGGATTATGGCAATTACACCGTTATGCATAGTTAAAGCGACACACTGCCTGTGCTAGCTTAACTCTTCAGTTGCTAAGTGCGTGCTACTATCCCGCGAATCATTTAGTTACAAAAAAAAGAAACACCTCTTTAAAAAGAATCGGATTAGCGAATGTGCTTTCGCAAAACATTTTCACATAAGCCAGCTAATGGAAAGCAATCTACGAAGCAAATTTAGTTCGCGCCAGTGTAACTTTTTCTGTTTGTTTTCTTTTATACTAGTACGTGTATTTATTTTGTTTATTTGTTTTTTTATTATTATTATTTCTGTTAAGAACCTTAAATTAACACAAAACATATGCATATGTATGTAATTATTAAAAAAAAACAACAACAAACTCCGTAAAGGATTCTTAGAGAATCTATCGGAACAAGATTTTGAATCAGCTATTTACTATGGAGATTCCAATGTTAATATCGGTGAACCATTTCAAATCACATGCATTATCTCAATTTCTGAGCCCATTAATTGGGTTAAAGATGGTGAGCCAATTACCAAACATAACTTGCGTCATTGGCGAGACGAACACTCGTTCATAACATCGGAAAGTCCCATCGATGGTAAGTACTGGAGGAGTGTGTTAATGTTCTTTTTTTTAATCGAATCTGCGTTCAATTAAAAATCGAAAAATCGAACTCGAACTACATACAAATTAGATTTGGTCCCAGAGAAGAAATGCGAAAAAAAAAAAACAAACACTCATTTCCGTTGAACGCAGATGTTGCAAAAAAAAAATAAAAAAAATTGTCGGTGATCAATTGCTAACGTTTTGCTTTTCAAGGTGAAAGACACAAAATCGAAGCCCACATTAGTGTGCGACACGCTTTAAAAGCACATCAGGGCAGATATCAGTGTAACTCAGAGCACTCAAGCTACCATATGCTAAAGGTTCACAATACAGAAAAGTCATTCACACGGCTTCATGGTATCGATCCCTCAGATATTTCAATCTCGACCTCACTACCAGAATCTTCTTATATGCCAAGCGCCACTGATATATTCACAGTCAGCAATACAATGCATCAGGGTATACTACCGACGCACACAGCGGCACCGTCAGGTCCAACGACTAGAGCACATGACATTCCATTGCAAAATGTTTTAAATGTCTACTCTAATGCAACTGACTTTAGTAATATGTACACAATATCTGATGAGTTACCATCAATAACCTGGAGAGGTACAACCAACCATCCAACCGATCGTGAGAGCCACCATCGTAACATATTCGATAGAAATAACATTACCGGTGTCCTCTTGGTACATCCGTCTGCCTTTCCCGTCAGCCCAGAATATGTTCAAATGATCACTGGCAGAGTGGTAGACCAGTCACCAACGCCAACAGAACCAATAACAACTAAACAATATTACCTACCGGTGATGCCTGGACTTGCTACTACCGCCCCTGTCCGGCCTACTGCTATTCCTAAACCAATGTTTAAGGGTGAGATTAATAGAAAAACAATCAAAAGAATAATTATTTGCAAACCTCATGTGTTTCCATTATTCTTAAACGAAAAAATTAAAATAAAATTCAGTTATTTTTCAATAGTTTTGAATTTGTCTAGCTAAAAAATAAAAATTTATTTTTAAACATCCCAAACTCATAAATCCACCTCTACGTCTGCGATTGTATACTTATAGTTTGTCCATTTTAAATATTTATTTATTTTTATATATAGTAAAATTTCATAAGTAAATATCTTTTTAACGCTATTTTCTGCTTTCACCACAGTGGCTTGCGTATGTCTACAAGTTGTAGGTTTGTTTGAAAATACAAAAAAAAAGAAAGAAAGAAAGTAAATGATTTTCTTGTATGAAATAAAAGCGGCTTCATCATTTTTAAGTTCTATAGCCATGAAATTAGAGTCCTATACTATGCAAAGGTTCATTGACGTTAAAAAAATTTCGGACTTAAACATTGTAATATTTGCACACACATGTTAGGAAAGCTAAATTGTTTATTAACCCAAATTGTGCCAGCGTGACCGTATGGTCACACCCCTAAGAACTCTAAAATGATATCATGTGTCTTCCCCCCAATCAGTTGAAATAAAAAAAAAAAACATTAAAAGAATATAATTGAAGAACAGTTCCGGTTAAGAGGTAGAGAAGTTGTCCATTTGACGATCAAGGTTACAATGTTTAGGTTGCTTGGATCATGACTAGTTTGCCAAAAAAAAATCAGTAGTCTTAACTTTCTTACGACTAGCATTAAATTTCTAACGACTGTAATCTTCGTCTCTAACTTTAATCGTAATCCTCGTCTCTAACATTCGTCGCAATCTGTAAAATTGGGTTATCTGAGTAGCGTCAGGCCGTGGATAAAAAAAAAGCAAAGCTTTACGGTTCTTCGGCCGACTGGAGTATCGCAGTCCACACCTTATTACAACTCCTACTAATTTCTAATTCTATAGAATAAAATCTTTCTCTGCAATTAAAGTCACCATTGCACCCTGAATAAATACATAAACCGACTTTATTCTAATAGGACGTAGAAATTTCATTGTTCACTTGATATCTGCGCTGATGTTGCCCTCAAGCGAGGCTTTAAAATAAATTAAACAAATAAATGTTATACTACACTCGTCGTCTAGCAGTTAGCTTGGTTTGTTGGTTTTTTAAAGGAGATGCTTTCTGCTCAGCTTAAAGCAGGGAAGGTGGTAAGAATGCTTTTAGACTGAATGAAAGAAGAAGAAGAGTCCCAACGCTATTGTAGTATAGCTTTTTAAACTTTGGCTTCAAGAAACAATCGATAGCTCTGCATGGTCAATTGATTATCTCCATTTTTTTTTTAGTGCAGTTTCTTTAGCTACGGAAACAAACCAACAAACACTCGATAAGTTTGCATGCTAACAATTAAGCACTGTACAAATAATAGCAAATTATGCAAACAAATAGTGATTAAGATAAACAATAGAGTCTGGATGCCAAATTATAAATGGAGACGAGATCATTGACCAAGAACTGTTCTCTAAACATATAATAAAGCAAATGTTGAGTGCAAGTTCATTGCCATTAAACACGTTCATTGCCAGCGAATTGGGTCTTTATTGCCTGGCATTGTTGGTGTACAACATGAATTTCATATGTTGACCACTAAAAAATATTGTGATAAATATAATATTGGCGCAATTGCAGTCTTAAGTTCATTCTACAACCTAATTTCTGTCTATCTAATTGTGCTTCAGACATTTCTTAGTAAAATAAGAATATTCGTTTTTGGTGAAATGAAAAAAAAAAAATATTTCTCCTGCGGCTGGAATTAGGTTTGGCCATAAAAGGGTGAAAAATTAAGACGAAATCATTAACTAACAGTTGCCCTTCCAAGCATATGAAAAGACAAAAGTTCGATACAAGTTAATTTCTATTTGCTTGCTGAAATTTGAACTTGCTCATGCTTATTTCCAAATTAAGTTTCCGACATCGGTTGGAAATACAAATTTTGTTTGTCTGGTGGAGGGTAAAATCTTATCAATGATTCTTTAATTTAATTCTTTATTCCTTCCCAGCATATGACAAGTTCATTATCATTTGCTTATTGAAATTTTAAATTTTATTTACCCTTATTTGCAAATAAGGTTTCGGACATCAGTTTGAAAAACAAATTTTACCGGTCTAATAAAAAGGGAAATCTTTTCGATGATTCCTTAACTTGACCCTTTATGCCTGACACCCAGGAGTTATTTTGTTACTAGTTGTTTGGTTATGAGTATTTCATTTAAATGCAATTTACTAAAAGCTGAGATTTTTTCTCCGCTTTCTGTTTAGGCTTAAGAAAATTCCACTTTCACGAGATGTGTCATATTGAATATTAAACCGCGAGCGCGCGTAGCTTCCTCTAGCTTGCTTCCATTGCCTTAATTATATAAAATCCCCAACTTGTTGCCGCCCTGTCTTTCACAACCCATCTTATCGAAAGACAAAAAATTAAAATAAGATCTAATAATCAATCTACAAAAGTAAAAGAAAATTGTGTATATCCATGTTGTTTATAAATTATTGCCCAAATTGTGTTCACGCTCGCCATATAATTGAATGCACTCAAAGTTAATTTATGCTCATGATCGTAATTGGTTCCATGTGATAATTACCGAAATAACCACCATATTATTATTTTTTTTTTCTTATAATTGTTTTAGTTTGTGCATATAACATTTGGAATCTCCACATATATATTTTTTTATTTGTTATTAGTTGAATGTCAATACATATCAATTTCTTAATGTTCACAAGGTAGTGCAAAAAAAAAAAGAAAAACATCATTTTCATTAGACAGCCCCACATACATATGTTTATGCTGGAGTGTATATTTTATTCGCATTATTTGTTTTTTTGTATAAATTGGGATGAGTTGATTTTGTGAATGAAAAACACAATTAAAAACAAGTTTATGTATTTCTTTTTTACAGAACCAGAGTTATTGGTCCCGAATTACGACAATATCGAAAATCGATTAAAAGCATTCGCTATTAGACAACCACTCGTCCTTAGTTGCAATATTACCAAGGAGGGAGATTATGAGCTTGTTTGGTAAGAATAATTTTATTTAATTTGTGAATAAATACATATATTTTGTCTATAAGTGAATCAATGATTGTTGAAACAATGCGACAAGTTCATGTACCATATTTTTTGAAATTACGTATTGCTTACAGGTAGAGTAAAAAAGCCATAACTTGATACCTGGAACTTTCAGTTTGGAATGTGATATCAGTACTTTTATTCTACAAAATCTTTGTTTATTTTTGTTGCTCCTGCATAAAAAGTAAAAAAAAAATCAGTTCTTGTTGCTTTAACAATCATCGATTTAAGTGTCAGTTCATCTAATATTTTAATAGAAAGCGTTGAATTATATCAACCACAAAAGAAATCTGACTTTACTATCCTAAAAGGATCATATTATTGGATTTATCACATGCCATGATTAAGGAACACCGTGATTTGTCTCGTATTTGCAGAAGTGTCATCAGTTTGATGTAAACACTGGAGAGTAGACTGACTGTGCGCATATTCACAACTGTGAACAAAACCCCAACATAACCATGGGCCATGGCACAGGCTAACTTGGGGAAATATGAGAGAGAACAAGAGAACAGGAAAATATGACACAATGTCTCTTACGTTGGCGTGCGATAAGAGAATTTCGAAAATTATTTTCTCCATAATGTGCTCGATTTCATTTCACTCAAAGTACCCCTCTTGGCAGAAGTGGAGACTTTTTTTCGACTCAGTACTGCACGGTCCATTTTCCAACAACAAACTTTTTTGCTTTGACTGCAGTGTTTCTAAATTACGTAAATAAAAGTAAAAAAACAACAAATACTTGAAAAACGTATTCAAAGATCTACTCTTAACTGTCAAAACTATATTTTTCAGTGGCAGTTGCAAATTACTAGTAGTTAACTTACTTGTGCAGTAGACAGTTTAACCTAAATTATGGGAGTAAGAGATCAATTTTCCTCAACTACTTCATTGTTTATCATTCGAGTGATGGATTTTCTTTGATCGAGCCTTTTATCATTTGATAAAAGGCTCAGAGAGAACGGCCGGCTGTTGAACTAATTTAGGAACTGAAGGTAATACGCCCGAGCTTAGCTTTCGGTCGTTAATTCGGACCAGTAAAGCCCGACGCAAATGGAACTAACGATTCCCATGCGTCCTAATTACATAATTCCCATGTAATGTAATTTTGTGAACGACACAATCGAATTGAATCGAACGAATCAAGTCTACGCAGCTTCGAAACCACGATAATTTTGAAACGATGCAATCAGAACAACGCAAAGCGAGCCTTTTATAATAAATCGAAAGTGTTTGCCTCCACACCAGCAAAACTGATTTGAAATATCGCAATTAAACAATCTTTAACAAGACAATTATTAAGAACTGCCACATCCTTGATTTGTAATTTAACGTTAAGAAGATGGCTGTTAATTTTCATTTGATTTCAAAGAAAAGTTCTTACAAATGACTTCCTAACTTATCCTTTCTTTTTTCATATTACTCATTTGTTTGTTTTTTGTTTTCTAATTTCAGGGAGAGAAACGGAACAGAAGTCTCTAAAATAAGCTCATTAGAAGGTCGTTATAAAATAATAAAACCAGAAAGAAAATTCATTATTGAAAAAACTGAAGAAGCCGATGCTGGTACTTATAGTTGTAGAGTAAATAATGAAAAAAAAGATTTTAGAGTAGCAGGTAAGTCAAAGAAATATAATTTGCTTTTTATAGATTTAAACACATTTAAATTGTCTTTCTTTTTTATACTAGCAAAAGTTGTTGTTCGCGTGCCTTCCAATACCGGAGTTGTCGAAGGAGAAAAACTGTCAATTCACTGCATTGTTGTTGGCACTGATCCTAAGTTGTATTGGGAATCAGGTAAATTCAAAGAAACAAAAAAAATATTATTTTTACTAACTACGTTTCATTTTAGGAAACCTCACACTGTACAACTCATCCGGCAGATTCGTACTTACAGAAGATGAAAATCATGTTCAAAATGCAATCTTAACCATGGAAAATATTAGTTTAGACGATAGAGGAGAATACAAATGTCTTGCCCGTAATATTATAACCGATTTGGATATTGCCGAAGCCGCCAGTGATGTAACCTATGTTCGTGTGAAAGGTAAGACTCAAACTAAAGAGTGAAATATCAACTTACTGGAAAATTGTTTATGATGTCTGGCGGTGGAAGTTGACTTGCATCAAGAATCAGTCGATTTATATAGCAACATGTGATCGTGAAACTCATGTGCTTGTAGTTAAACATGCAAAAACAAAGTTATTGACAAAGCAAACGACTGGACTGGATTACTTGTACCAAGTTGATGTCGGCATACATTGTGTTTATGACACCAAGCGACTTCAATCAGATCACATGCTTTTGAGTGCCATTTTTAAACCCAACAATTGGTTTATTCTTCTTTAATTCACTAGTGGAGCAAAAACGTTATTGATTGTCTTTTAAAAATCTGCAAATTCAATTTGGTTTGTTAGTTAAAAAAGAAAAGAATCGCAGGTCCGTTTTTATTTGTTAGGATAGTAATCAGTTTGAGAACAATGCTTTTGTAATCACGTACTAATTTGTATGGTTGTACATACACTTTAAGCTTTAAGGCTATCGCTGGAAGTATGGCGAATAGCGACTTTGAGTTCAACAAAAATAATTTGAATTTGAAAAACTCAACCGAAGATGTCCTTGTCTTTTGTTGTGATCACTTAAGTTGAATTAGCATATCAAATGTATTTCACCAGACATCTTCACATAAAACTATTCAGATTTTATTCAATTCTCTAACTTAATATTAACTCAATTTTTTTTTATTTAAACTTACAGGTAGACTGGCGGCTCTTTGGCCATTCTTGGGAATTTGTGCTGAAGTTCTAATTCTCTGCACAATCATTTTAATTTACGAGAAACGACGCAACAAGACAGAACTAGAAGAAAGTGATACTGATCCAAACACAGAACAGTAGTAGGTCACTCAAAAGAACAAAACAAAAAATGTTACGCGGTGCAAAGAACAAAAAAAAATCCAAAAATTGTTTTTTGAATTAACAAATTTCATTTATTAATAAAAAAAGAAAATTAAATAATAACTAGCAGCTACTCATTTACTACTATTTTTACTGTTGCATTCAAAATGTTGTACGTATATAGTCTATTTTTGAAATATAAAAAAAGTTATGTGCTTAAAAAGAAAACAAAGAAAGAAGAATCCTCAAGTTGCCATATTATATTAAAAGAAAAAAGAGCATAAAATTTTAGAATTCGTTGTTGTGTGGTGGTATCTAAATCAAAACATAAGTAAAAAATATTTCGTGGTGTCACTCTTTATAATTAATATTTTCATTCATTCATTCATTCTCACCAAAAAAAAGAAATGTTAAATAAAGATTGTCTCTGTTCTGCACAGTTTTAGGTAAAAATTTTTAAAGTTAATCATTTTCTTCTGTTATGTCGATGATTTAGTGAACAAAAAAGAAACAAAACAAAAAATACATGTGTGTTCAAAGCCTTCAAAGGCTCTTAACTATTGATTGCGATGTATATGATAAAGAGAATACAAGGTTCCTAGTGAAATTCCAACTTTTTTATTTGCTAATTATACATTTGTAGATCATCCTAAAAAAACGCTTAGTAGTTTGTTTGGCAACTTCTTTTTGTGTGTTAGAAATCATACTCAGATAAGGGAAGAACGTTTTTTTGCAGAAACGACATAGCACGTAAGTTGTGTATACCAAAAATTAGAGGACTTGCTTTCGTAGATACTTAAGTGACATGCCTTAACGCCATCTATGTGCAAGGATCAAAAACCAAAGAAGAAAGAGTCCTGCGCAGTAAGTAATTTCCCCCATAGAAGCCATCCTAAGAAAGGCTTCTGGAGATACACAAAAAAATTAGAAAATTTCACCCGCCCACATTGAAAGTAAAAATGATGAAATCCATATTTAAGACAAAGCCTTCAACTTTAAATTAGAGATTGCTGCTTATCAGACGTAATAAAAAAAAAGACTTGGTAGCTTACGCCCACATATTCCTGACCGATGTTGTAGTCACAAACTGCGTCGTATATCCGCAAATTTTCACTTCATCTCTGAAAGAACTTTTTAACTTTTCAAGATCATTTTGATCTTTAAACTTATTTAAAAGGCCATGTTTTGATCAATTTTCCACTTGCTTTGGAATTTTTAAATAAGGAACTCACTCGCCATTGCTTCACTTACACTTGGCTTCTATTCTATCCTATTACCGACCTTGACCGTGACCTCTAAAGGACAACCGGTCACATACGCTGGCTTAAAACGCAACTATCTCCTACAGATGTTAACTATTATATTTTCGTTTTCCTGACGTGATATTCACTATTCCTGCACTTTTTTAATAAACTTTTTTACTGCACCTTTTTGAGAAACATGAGCATTTTTCCACCAAAACCAAAAAACTATCGATTTACTCGAGAAACTGTTGCACACCACAAAAATTTCTAAGAAATTCTAGTCAAACGATAATCTACTAAACGTAATCACTAATTTACTAATATCTTTTGTCAATTGAGAAATATTTTAAACGTTTTACTTTTACTCCCGACTGACTAGAAAATTCTTGAAATCTTGAATACCTAAACCACCAACAGGTACTGAGGTTTTTCACTTTTAATCTTTGCAAAAAGGGAGCTGCCTCTGTCCCGATTGGGTGGACTTGCGCCGTAAATTATCCCTACGACACGTAATATGTTGTAATATGTTTACTGGAGCGCTAAAACACAGTAGGGTTCTAGGTAGCAGTAGAATATGTTGGTGAACAACTAATGGAAACAACAATCAAAGTTATGAATGAACCTATGAGATAGAACTAAAGAGAAGACTGCAAAAACCTAGTTTGATAGGCTATCAATTAGGTCCTTAACCTTCAATTAGGTCCACAATCAGGTCCACGCATCGAATACATATGCACTAAGATTCGATCGGCTCACAAGGAGGCAAACTAAAAATTAGGTAAAAAGATGTCAGCACCTAGCTTATGAACAACAGTAAAAAAGCTTAGAGCTAAAATCGGGAAAGATACTAAGTCTTTAGACTTAGTGTAGATCATTTCATCTTCGATTTATATGAATTCGATCGGTTTACAAGAAGCAAACTAAAAATCAAGTCAAACAACTTTAGCGCTTAGTTTAGGAGCAACAGCAAGCAAACTTGGAGCAAAAATCGGAAAAGACCAAGATCTACATTTACGTCAACTAATTTAAGCGTGATTTTCTATCTTCCAGATATTTGAACGGACTAAGATTCGTTGGTTTGCAAGTAGGAAATTGAAAATCAAGTCAAAAATGTTAGGGCTTAGTGTATAAGCAAGAACAAGCCAACCTGAAATTAAAATCAGGAAAGGCGAATTTTCAAATTAAGTGTAGATCCTTAACAACTAAATTAAAGGTGATTTTCCATTTTCCCTTTATATGAACGTCCAAAAAAAGATCTCTCCACCAAAAATGATTCAAGGTTTCCACTCAAATTTGAGTCTACGAGGAGTACAGCAAAATAAATGTTTTCAAAGAAGTTTTTTGAGAGGAATGTGTAAATCATCACTAAGCTGCGATGTCTCGTCCTCAGTGAACGTTTATACTTCCTTTACAGCTCGACGAGGGCCACAGCTTAGCTTCTTCGCAATACATCAGAAATTCAGAAATTAAATTGACTTTTACAAAGTAATCTTCATATCAAAACATTATTTCATTTTAACTTTTCGATTTTAAAAGTCTCTCACTATGCGGCTTTGACTTCTCAACTAACTTCTCAAAGTTCTGTTCAAAGTTGAGATTCTGCCCTCAATATCTGATAACTAATAAACTGGTGAGAGCTGGCAAGCCTCGTATGAGCCACGTTAGAGTGAAGACAAACAAGTTGCCCTCCCAATTTTGAAACTCGAAAAGAACTCCACATATGCAGCCCTCCTCTAGTCTTACTTTTTCAAGGTTCATCCAATGATAAGATCCTTCTTCCATGTTTCAGAAACTGTTTGCTCAATTTTGTAACTCGAAATGGACCCCACGTACATATGTAACTCTTCTCTGATAGCTGAACTTTTTCAAACTTCATTCTATGACAAAATCCTGTCTCCATGGTTCGTAAACTGGTAACTTTAGTAAGTCGCACAAGTATTAGATGACAAACGAAATATTCGTCTGAAACCTTAAAGGTTCAAAAACTTGCAGTCTTGTATGAGTCACATTGGATTAAAGATCGAAAGATTAGTCTTTTCACGTTTGGAATAACTTAATGAACAAGCAAGCAAAGTTGATTCCCTATAATCAAAATGATTCTTTTGTAACAAAAATGATTTGTATGCAGTAAAACATTCTGTGTTCCATTCATTGCACTTCATACGAATTTTCTGTCTAGTTTAAGCCTTTTCTCGCTATTTACTAATGTTTTTTACCGTGATGATTATAAGGATCCCTCTTATTTCAGAACAAAGGACAGCATTCCCTCGGATAACTTATTCGAACCCGTATTCAGTCGGTCAATATACTCCAGGTATTTAGCCCTATTAGAGGTATTCAACCTTATCTGAGCTGTAAAACTGCAAAGGAAACAATTTTATCTTCTTCTAATGTTCACTAATATGCACAATTTACGCATTCATACAACCTTGATAGATTTACCACATCCGTAAGACTTCTTCCTTAACACAGTCTTTTGCTTCAGTTCTGCAAAAAAAAACCTTTATATATCCCAAAGCCGTTTTCTTTCTTCCTTTTCCTTGTTTTGTTATTGTTTTTGTTTTTGTTTACGTAACAAGTGCACTGTACCGAATGTAAACACATCTAAAATATAAATAAACAAAAATCTGCACCGTACCAATCAACGGCCATCTCATTCACACGAGACATTCAATTTTCTGACTCCATTTGACTTGAAAGAAGAAAAAAGAAAATGGCAGTGTTGCAAAATAGCCATGGCCGGGTTTAAAAACCCAAATTTGGTGTTAGTGTGTGTCTACTGAACACTCTTCACTTATCGTTGGTGAAATTCAAACGGTTATCGGTTCGTACTGCGCATCCGGAACGTTTCTTGTCCCACTGGAAGCACAGTCGTATGTCTTCTTGGAAGAACAACGAACAGCTGTCTATATTTCCCGACAGAAAAAAATTGTTTTCCATTTTTTGATTAAGACAAGTGGTCTTGAATAAAATTCGCGTGCATTAAAATTGTATGTGTGCCAAAATTCTGCTTAAATTATGTTTACAAAACTTCCACACAATATTCTCTAAATGTATTGAGTGGATTTATTTACCAATCTTAACTGACAGACAAAATAAAATTATCACTCAGTTAGGCGGCATGTTGGTTGCAAGTTGATAACATGATATTAACTGGTAAATATAATAAATTCTAATTAATGCATTTGATCTTCAGTAAATATGCAAATGTTAGATTGTGCATCACAGTGTAAATGGAAGAAATAACAGAGTTTGAAGGTGAAATCAACCGAAAAACAGAAGCAACGGCAACAAGCAACGACGGCATTGATTCACCACCACGACTTGACATCCAATCAGACAATCAATCTAACCACCAGCGACAATGTCGCCAGACGGAGCGAGTTACTAATGAAAGCACTGTTCCAGATAACAGCCACTCTAGGACGGAAAGAGCTGCGAGCACACCAAAAAAATTTTACAATTTCAAATTGACTATGCTGCTACAGTACAGTAAAGAGTTTTTAGGCTTTCTCGCATTGATTCTTACCACGTATGCAACTTTGTTAAACAAGTATGTATTGAGATGGTTTGTTGTTTTCTTAAATTAACATTTTTATTTTTTGAATGCTTTTAGAGAACCCATAATCGGTGGACCACTTGCCCCGAAGCCAATATTTGCAAAAGATTCAATTGTACAGGAATGGCCGTATGGACATTTGGTTGATGTTCAGTCCAAAGTAGCTGTGTCCGAGTTGTCGCTTATATTTTTCTACGCTCCCTGGTGTGCCGAAAGTTTATTCGCGAAAAGAGTTTACAATGCTGTAGCTAACTTGTACAGTAAAGAGGTAATTAACGTGCAATGTGCCACAAGTATTATGGATAGAATTAACTGACGGAAATAGTTTTCATCGTGTGAAATCAGCATTTGTTTTGCGAGGATGGCAGCTATTATAAAGCAACAGTGACGTGTTTCGAGGAAACAAGTGCAATAACAAATTTTGTGTTGCTGTTGCTAGTAGAAGAATTTGTTTATAGTTCGCGTAGTAATCTGATTCATTTTTATTATATGTTTACACAATTCAAACTGATACTAAATAACTAAAGTCAAGAAATGTAAGTGAATGTGTCTCTACGTGGTTTTCTGCACTCTGGTGCTGTGCGGTTAGATTTCTTCTATTCCCGATATTCTTTTAAAACATTCTTCAATATAATAATATCATGTGTTTGTGTTAAGTGCTCATCGATGTGTAATTGTTATTGCCTCTATTATAAATTTTATAATATAAACATTTTTAATGTGGGCTTTTTATCTTCCTATCGTTCAACACAATTTTTAGTATATTTTCTTACTAAAATGACCCCATTCAAGTTGAGCGTCGGTTGTTGTTAATCCAATAGCACAGATTAATCGTTTTATTTCTATGACGTGACTCACGGTAATTGTGTCGTTGAATGCAAGAATATTTTAGAAATTGTTTCTTCCGGTGTTAATAATGTGCTATTTGAGACAAATATGTTGTATTATTGTTTTTAAAGTATGACCTTCGTGCCTATCAGGTTTCCACATCGCCCTCAAGGCAAAGAAAAAAGTATGACCTTCTAAATTACATTCGAAACATCCAAACCAAAGGTTTAGTCAGTGATTGACACTATATGCCCCAGCTCTAAACCTGCATCTACCAATAAAAAGGAATCAATAAAAACACATGTAAACGTACCACAAGGAATACTAACGTGTTTAGAAAATCAATAGAAATAGTAAAAAATAATATCGCGCCCTAACCGACAAATTTAAGTAAGGAAGTTAATGATGCGGTTCGATAGTTTATTCGATTGCACATCTTATTGCATCATTGTTTTTTTTAATAAAACAGGGAAAACAAACTTTATCGTAAGCGACATTTACACGTTTTTTAACTCAGACAAAAAATAAATAGTCTCTGCTGTAAAATGTTCTATTTGTCGCTTACGATAATTTAACGCTTAGGGCACGATATATTAATATCATCATCATCGTCATTGGTGGTGTAACAGCCCACGAAGGGCCAGAGCCTAGCTTTTTCGCGATATATTATACAGTTAAAAAGTAAGGTTTTGAATGATTTCAGTTTGATGGGTTAGAGCATTGGTGGTGCAGCTAACATTGGGTCCATAACATTGTGATCAAGCTGTATTTAGTAAATTCTGTTCACTGAATTTGAAATTATGTGAATTATGGAAATATGGTTATTCTCAACGACTGCATATGCAACTCTTCTTTTTTATGCGGCGCAAAAATCCGGGGTAGACCTGGGTCTCAATTAGGAAGCCCCTCCACCCAGCACAATCTCGTTACAGCTGGTTCTACTTCCGCATACCGAGTTGGTTAAGATCCTTCTCCACCCATGTAAAATAAATATAAAAAAGATCTCCACCTATGTACGCCACCTTAAACGCGGGCGTCGTCTGTTGTGTTGTCCCACTAGGTGGGAGTCGAAAATTCTTCGAGCCGGAGCTGTGCTGTCCATTCGCTCTGCATGGACTAACCACCTTGGGCTTTGAATCCGTAGACGTCTGTTCAGCCATATGCCTGTACAATTCGTGGTTGAACCTTCTCCTCCAGTTACCATCAACTCAAACAGGACCAAAAATTGCATCTTTTTCATCCGCTTTTGACAAAGTCCATGTGTCCGCGTCATAAAGCAGGACTGGGATGATTACGGTAATATCTAAAGTCACCGTGATCTTTCGAGAGAAGGCTATATTACTCAATTGCCTCTTGAGCCCATAAAAACAACGATTAGCAAGTGTTATTCCGCATTTGATCTCTGAAGTCCTTGCCCACCTGAAAGATTTTTGCTGCCTATCGTGACGCTAGCCGTCGATGTTGTGCGTTCTTTTTTGATGACACATATACGCTTTTGCTGCAGATGCTATTTAAATAACATTGCTCTGGAAACCTTTATCGCTTTTTATAAGTTTAATATGCGTAGCAACTTTTCAATTGAAACAAAAGTCTCGTAGTCTATATCTGTGTTACCCAATTGGGCAACGTAATGAGAAGCTGAATAAACAAAATAAAATATATTGCTTTATATCTTTCTTCCCTTAATTAAATGTAAGTATTTGCTTTGAAGATATTGTTTTTAAGAAAGGAGCATAGGCGGTTAAAGAAAACTAGCAGAAAGGCTTCTGGCACTTAAAAATATATGTATTCTTATCGTTCGACTTTCAATTCAACAAATGAAAAACTTCGTAGACATATCATCTTATCTTACATGTTGCTCGTGCTGCAAAATTTGAACCAAACAATCCAATTCCATAGAAACCCGCCAACTCTTATATGTATTGTCAAAGACCATATAATATGTTATATGGTCTTTGGTATTATGCTAAAGCGTAGGTTTTCATTTTTTTCTATTGTTTACGTCCATGATTCAAATAGATATACAAATATTATGGATGCATACATTCGTAGTTCGCATTAATTGGGTATTGATATCTTGATTGGGGGGTTCAATTTAAGTTTTTTTGATTCATAGGTAGTTGGCTATCATTTAATATTGATTGCTTTTTTTTGACATCAAAAATAAAAATTTATCTATCGAATAACGATAAGTTGACATGTAGAATGTAATTAGCAACAAGTCAACTAACGAAAAAATGCCAACATCATGAGTTCTGTGCCGAAAGAGCAGAGGAGAGTGTTAGTCGCAGCACCATATCAAAAAAGGTGTTTCTTCAGAAAGAAAATATTGTGGCCAATTGCAAAGATAACATTTTAACCTCCCATAGGCCATAAATAGGCCCATTGTCACACATCCGTTTAGTTCCAGTCTCTTCTAAAACTCTGTTGTTTTTTCTTTCAGGCATATTTCGCTGCAGTCAATTGCTGGCAACCAAGTAGTGGCTGCCGCACCAACTATTCGAACGTTTACAAATGGCCTGTGTTAATGGCCTATTTTCCAAAAGCGTTCTCAGTGCAATACAATGGAGCTTGGACCTATAGCTCATTATCAAGATTCGTCGATGGACTCCTAACACCAATTGTGCGAATACATAGCGTTCAGAAGCTAATGCAGCTACGAATAGCTAATGATGCCGTTGTCTTCGGTGTATTTCCAACTTGTGACTCCAAAGAATATCAAATATTTTTTCAAACAGCAATAAAATGGTTGGAAAATGACTCATTTCAAAATGTCAAGTTCGCTGTGTACATCGGGAGAGAGACCTCATCGTTCCTACAAACGGAAAATATACAAGCACCTGTGATAAAATTGTTCACCACAAATGATACAATTGTAACGCGCATACACTCTTCAGATCTCAAAACCGTCAACTTAACTTTGCTATCTTT
This sequence comes from Syritta pipiens, assembly GCA_905187475.1. Classification (NCBI taxonomy): domain Eukaryota; kingdom Metazoa; phylum Arthropoda; class Insecta; order Diptera; family Syrphidae; genus Syritta; species Syritta pipiens. Next base: position 73,566,676 of record LR994571.1, read on the forward strand.
TTCAGATTTATAACAACATAAAATGGGAATCGAAGAGGATTCTTAACTACTTAAAGCAAAGCCTATCAAAATCAAGCATATGGATCAGCTTGTCGAGTATAAAGTCTTTAGCCATTCAAAAATATTTGAACAGCGGTCCTGTCTTATTAATGTTCGCGCCAAGAGTCCCGTCAAGCCATCACTATTTTATTGTAAGTTGTCCATTCACCTTCACAACACATTTTTAAAAGAATCAGATAACACATTAGAGACGCGAAAAAGTTAATCTATGGAAACCCAATTTCACATATTTTCACGTATTTTTCTCCATTTCAGATGAAGCAAATAATTTATTCACACAAAACCAATCAAGAAGACCTCAGCAACGCGGTACTCAACAACTATATTAACTACATTCAGAATGGTACGTGTATCTACACGTCCTAAATTCTATTTTCCAACTAATCATTCTGTCTGTTTTTTGCAGAGTATCCAGTCGAGTTGAAAAAACTGCGAGAATATTGTGAGTTTTCAAAAAGAACGAAACACCAAGAATTCGAGAATATCCTCTATGACATGGGAATGTGGGAGGATAGGCTGTATTCGCTTGGTGTACAAACACTTAACTCTTCGAAGCACATGTCAAACGATCCCCACCTTAGCGGCGGTCGAAATAGCTGCAACTATAGGTATTGTGAAGAGGAATTCTTTCGTCCAAAAGCTTATCAAAAAATGAAACAAAACCTCAATAAACGCGATGATCGTAGTCCTTCAGAGATATTAAAAAATCACATGCAAAAACAATGCTTTCATTTGGAAAAATTGTCGCAGACACTATTCAAGAAAGCGATTGTTGAACCGATTGTGAGTATCAAATATTCCGTTATAATATTTATATTAGTTTAGTCGTGATTAGTTTAATCGACTGATAGAGTGCACATAATGTTTGCAAATCTTTCAACCTTCGTCACACTGCAAGACTGTTGCCTTTTGTATAAGGAAGCCAGATGATGTTTGCCAGAACTTCTACTAAACAACGACAACAAGAAGAAGTTACTCTGGCTACTCAGGTTATTTTGCTAAAAAAAAAAAGACGACCCATTAGTTTTTTTTTACTTCACGCCATGGGTTTCATTCTTTCGTTAACAGATTAGTAATAAGTATTTAATATAATTTAAAAAAAAAACATTCCAAATAGCGGCGTGCTATCTCATATCTATCAAAATCGTTGCCCATTTAATTGTGGATACGATTTTAACGATGACAGCACGATGATCCCAGCCTTAGGCTGGTTGTACTAAATGTTTAAAATGTTTAACCATTCAAATGGCTTCACTAAAATTCTTCTTAACATTCCTAGTATAATTAAACAAAAGATAATCCTTTCCCATTTACTGATTCTGCCAGCCATGTAAAAATTGTGCAGTACATCATCTCTTGAAATTTCGTTTGTTAGTTCTTAGTAAGTAATTATTGAGATTCAACTTAAATTACAAACCCACAAACGTTTTTATATTCCTCAAGCGTCTACGTCTGTTCTTACATACATTTATTTCTTACCTTTTATGTTTACCACATCACTAAACCAATTCACTAAGATCTTCATTCTCTTCAACATAAAAATAAGCGTAACTACACCTAACCACAACTATTTCTATTATAAGAAAATCAACGAAATTAGTTCGATATACATATAAGTCAAGACCTACTCAAATTTTTCTGTGTAGCAAAGTGATTTTTCAAACAAAAATTACCCATACCATTACCCATACCCTCGACAGCATACGGTCCAAACCAGGTATCAATGCGACTTTGAAGTACTTAAGGCTACTGAAGCATATCCATTTCTCTGAGGAATGTTGTGTGCGCTTTTCTGCTGATGTGCAACGTCTCTTTTTTTAGGCCGGCTTTACGCTCTTTTATAGAGTTACCATTAATCGTTGTTGTTCATACTTTCTCTACTTCTTCTAGAGTCTACTAATTGAAGTAGTTTGAGAGTAGAGTTGGAATGGAATGATTACAAAAAATTTGAAGTAGGCAACAAAATAAAGTATTTAAAATTGTAAATGTAAAAATTTCAATTAGAATTTAATTAAACAATGTAATCATTACAGTCCAACTCTGAGAACCCTGTCTAGTTTAGTTTTAATCATAATTATCTTGCATGTAGGTTTTTCTATAAGTGTTTAATAAAAATGCGTTACAAATGAGTTAAAATGATTCTGGAAACCCTTGACTGGAGATTAAAGTCGCGCATTGTTTCATTTCATTTTCATTTTTTTATTTCATTTCCCATTTCCTTTCGCAGCTTCCACCAAACTTACTAGACCCAGTACTGATCCAAAATCGAACTTTAACATTCCTTATGTTAGACAGCCTAGTATACAGTGACTACATACGAAATTTCGTCGGTGACTTTGGAATCTATCAGTATTCTTCTCCATCGCCAGCACTGTTTATCGTAGACAACAACGTGAGTTACAATTCATCTTTCTTACAATTCAATTCTTTAAAGAAACATATTCGCAGGGTGAAACTTTGTATATGGATAACGCTCCAATTTCCACAAACTCTGCATTGGAATTTGTAAATAATTTTTACAAGGGAAAACTTCATCGTTACTTGAGATCGTCAGCGGTGGAGAAAAATGAGAACTTATCGCCGAATTCTTTGATAAGTATAAGGCAGATCAATTCTCGCGAATTTTCAAAAGTCACTAATTTAACTAATACTGTAAGTAGAAACAACTTCGTTCAGGATTTGTATGTTATCTCTAATAAATATTCTTCTTTTAGACATCAGTGGTGTTATTTTACTCTCCACAATGCGCATTGTGCTACGTAATGTCATTAACGCTGCTGCATGTTTCGCATATGATGAATCTTCAGAATGTTCAATTTTATCGAATCGATGGCACTGCCAATGATGTCTGCTGGGAGTACACAATGGACAAGTACCCAACACTTTTGGTGTTTCCCCAGAATAGGTAATCATCTTGTGGGCTTATCATCGACATATTAATTCTATTCAATCCTCTAGGTCAATTGATACAAACGTGTTTCCATCAACGCTGCAAATAAACGTAAAAAATGTCTTCGGTTTCATTTTATCTAATTTAAAGCCGGAGCAACAACTGAAGTCTCTCATAAATGCATGTATTCTAACAAAAGTAAGCACTCTCAAATATTTATTTGTTATTTCAATACAAATTTTAATTTATTCCCATTAATACAGTTGGGCGCAGCTTTCCAAAGTTGCGTGCGATACGTTCGAAAGATGATTGGCGATGAAATAAATCGCTATTTACTAAAATGGAGACGTTCCCCTAGTCACCGTCATGTATTTCTCAAACGTCTGAGCATATTTAACGAAATTTACCTGGAACTGATGAGAGCCAGAAAGGGTAGCCATTTAGAACGTATACTAAACGATATAATGACATATGAAAATGGAAATTATTCATATGTGCTCTGACTTATATTACATTATACAGAAATAAAAAGAAAGAATGGATTTTATATTTAGTTGTTTTGCTTATTTAATTAATCAATGTTATTTAATTCGTGCGAACTCAAAGAAAATGGTCTCGAATGGAGTTAAGAGTTCAACTTATGTAGGTTTTGAAAGTGATAAAGTGAATTCGAAGCAGGCAAACATCGGTTACTGAATGGTCATAAGTCTACCATACAATAAAAAAAAATCCTAGTCTTTTTCCAGACAGAACGAAATTTCTTAAAAAAAAACTGATGCAACTGCTTAAGAAGTTCAATATATTCTGATTCCCTACATTCAGCTGACTTAATGTGCCGGAAGGAAGTTAGCAAACGAGAGGATAAGTCAACAAATGCTCAGCGAGGTTATTTTGTATCACTTTCTGAGCCGGATTCGGAAATGAAATTCGAGTATGAAGTCAATTTATATTTTGTATCATTTTATTTTTATTATTATAAACTGACAAAAGCAGAACAGATTGGGAAAATATCCCTAGCAGCAAAAGCTTTCCGCTCGATAAGAAATAAAAATTACTTACAAATGTATCATTTTAATAATAAATTTCCGAAGGCTAAAATCAGTCTGTTAAAAAAAGAACGCAACAGTCTCGAACGACTCGCAATATCAATTCACAAACAGCCACAAAAAAACCCTCAACTCCTGAAAAAATTGATAAACACAAGTGTAAACACGATTTTCTCGCTCAACTATTCCACACATTATCAATTTTATTTCAAATTCAATTGAATTTAATTTAGCTTAACAATACTTTCCCTTCACCGTACAAGATCTCATTGAGAGGATGAAAAAAAAAAACCTCTGCACAGGCCACAAATTATTGCTATAATATTCATTGCCGCAAATACTAGAAAATAAGTACATCGATTACTCTGTGTTAAACCCTACTATGATATCATATTAATTTAATTGAGGAAGAGCGAGAAAAATACGATTCCTTAGAAAAAAGGAATATCTAAAGAAAAACACAATTGATTAATTTTATAAAATAAGAGGAAAAATAATTGTATTAGTTCCATTTTTTTTTTTCATTTCTTTTCTTTTTTTTTTTTAAATAAAGTATATTGAGAAAATTTTCATGTCATTTATGTTGTTCATGTGTATAATGATAATAACAATAAAATGAAATATATATGTATATATATTCTTATAGTAAATGGATTTTTAGGTGACAAATTTTATAATAATTCTCTTTTATATATTTGTTGTTTGTTTTTTTTTTTTTTACTTTGTAAATCGTTTATAACGCCATATCAAACTAAATATAAGTTATCGGGTCGTTATGAGCGTTTATTACGCTAGCTGTGTCTTCTAGTAGCATTCTCAACCTACTTACGTTTCTTTAAAGCTATTAATTGTGCAGCAAAAAAATTATGAGGAGTATTTATTTTATTATAAAAAAAAAAGAAATACGCGTCTTTGTAACATTTTTTTTGTTTTGTTTAAAACCCGCTACAGAAAGGTAGACTGTAAATTATGTTACTACAAAGAACATATTTATTTTAATATCCATCCTCTTCCATAGAAAAGTCTGAAGTGTCAGCGCCATTTAAAGAACTGCAAATGAAATGTAAAAAAACTATTAGCTCTATCGTCTTCGAAGTTGTTTTAAACTTAAAACTAAAAAGTGCAAAAATTCGGTGTACGTTGTCTAATTCTAATCTGATAGTCATATCCCAATGTTGGAATAACTGCAAACTTCTGACTTTCAACAATATCTCCACAGGGAAATCCGCATAGCATAGACAAACTACTCTGCACCACAATATATGCACATAAATATAGAATAATATAACTACTACTCATTTGATTTTATTCCATTTAGTCAAATATAGTACAATATTTTTATGTATACATGTTTTTTTTTTTTTTTTTTTGATTTGGTATTCATACTTACTTAATAGCGCGACCAGTAAAGAATACGATTCGCTTTAACTTTTTATTGTAGAAAAAATAATTGAAAGACCACAAGCAGCCAGGTTCGCCAAATGGATCCGAGCTTAAATCGGGATTATAGCTGTAGATGTCACATTCTGATAAGTTTATCTCATCGTCAATAGCTGCCCATAGAGACTGTCGAAGTAATTGATATTGATCGCCAGCGAGTGCAGATAAATTCGAATGGACAGAATTCATGACCCAATCCACTGATGGTTCTTTACTAAATTCATGAGACTGAAAAGAGATTAAAAAAAAAAACATTTAGCAAACAAAACAAAAAAGAGTAAATCGGAAGATAATTAAAAATACAGTCGACTCTCGATAATTTGAAAAATTTCCCCAGTTCCTTGAAAAATACATAATAAATTGAAAAAATCAACATTTATTAGTCCCATCCCTAATTTGAAGTCAACCCTCTTATGCACAAATCTGAACAGAGCAGTTTGATAGTCTATAATTATGTTTTTGGATCGATAATTTGGTTAATTTCAAATCGAATGGATTCAAATTAGTCTCGTTTATTTGGTAGAACTGTACGTGATGAGTGGCAGTAGCAGGTGTTGCGAAAACGATAATGAATTAAAATGACTGACTTTAAAAATGAATGTCCTGAGGCATCCTTGTGCATTAAATTGTTAAAGGAATGATATTTCGCGCGTGAACATTTTATAATTTGAAGTCTGAGATTCACCACTCTCTATAATTTGTCTTTTATTTTATTTTACATAAGTACAATATAAATTAATTTACATTGTCCCTAAAAAACACAATGCTGGGTAACTAAGCCCATATGGCACATACCTGTCTTTTGTTTTCAAAAAAGAATATAAGTGGGTTCGCAAGTTTGCACACTATTAATTAGGATTTCTTGTTGGCTCTTACCAATATCGTAAACTTATGGGATAATGATGAACAAAAGTCGCTCTCTCAACATAAAACTACTAACTTCAAAATGAACATTTGTGTTTCCTTTTACTTATTTAAATTTTTATTATTTCGTCCTCTTGGTAATTTGAAATTTTTCTCTAGTTTTTTGAGTTTAAATTTTTAGTAGTCTCTCGTTGATTCACACTATCACCGATATGTGAATTTATCTAAAATTCAAATCGGCAAAACTTAGCATTATCATCTCTGTAATATGATCTTCCGAGAAGTCAATCGCTATAACGTCATCTTTGTAATGTGTTCGTTCGAAGATAACTGGGAAGATGATGGTTTTAATCCACTTATCGAATTACGGAGGACAGACAAAAAACTCATCTTAATGGAAAGTTACAAGAATTGAATAATTTGGCTGGAATTATAGATACCAACCTGTCAATATAAGAAGTTTTGTGTATTGAGTCATCGTAGAGGGCTGCTCCCATAATAGGTAGCTTACAAGCGACCCAGTGCACCCAGTACGCTTCTTGTGTACAACAATCAAAATGAATTCTACACAGTAACGATTCCCAGTTTGCTGAGATCAGCGCAAGAACATTAGAAGGATAATATCAAGCTATTTGCCAGTCCAAACAAAACAAAATTTTCTTAATTTTTTCTTAAATTTAATTTCTTTTATTAAATTAAATCTTTTTTTTTTTCATTAAACTATGTTTATGTGATTTATACATCAGGGTTTTAAACTTTTTTTTTTGTAAAATCTCCAAAAAATATGCACCACTGTTTGAAGCAGCTCTCCAAAGGGGTCTATTCGACTATCCAATAAGCGAATTGGAATAATTTTCATTGTAAAATTGTCTTTTAACGACAAGTCACTGAGATTCGATCGTTTGCGTGTGTATGCTATCAGGAGCAATAAAAGGACTGTCAGGATCATTTATGCTTAATTTTTTTCTATGAATGAACCCTTGAGCACCCAAAAATTCGTACGACTTCCAGCAATCGGTGTGAGAACAGTACTACAAGTTTAAGTAAAAATCACCTGGCGCTTAAAACGAAGTTGCATAGTTGGATACCCAAAACCGTAAGTCGAAGAGTCTGGTGTATTTAAAGTATGGGGTGGGAGGCTTGCTTCGCTCGATAACAGGATTTTAACACTTTTTCGCAGAGTTTAAACGCTCACGCGACTTTGTCGCTTCGTAAAGGATATGTCAACAACTGTCAGGCAGGCGCCTGGGGCTAAAGTTTTATTATATTCATTTTGGGATATTTAGTAGTATAATACTTTGAGAACAGAAATCACTTAGCACGACGCGTGAACATGTAAACGCGTCCATTTGTACTGTTTGTAGGTAGAATACATGCACTTTTCTGTAAAAATTGAAAACTTTAATGGTAGAACAGAAAAATAGAAAAACTGTTTCCCTGCGAAAATTCCTTAACAGTACATCTTAGAATAAAGTCAATTTAACTAAAAAATATAAAAGAAGTAAATTTGCTAAGTGCGCATAATGGAAATCCCCGCCTTTATTTTTTGATATGAATAAAATTATTTTATTTCGTATCTCGCTGAATTAACTTGTTTCTTTTTTTTTCTGAATTAATAAACATTTAAACTGTGTTTTAATAAATCATTGTGTGTTACTTTGAATGGATGAAAATCGTCTCAATCACTGTCGGAAGTACTCAAAAAAGATCCAGTAATGTGAATCCGTCTACAATAATTATTAGTTAGGACTACTGTATCGAGAGTCGACTGTATTTTCTATAAAATTCAAAACGCACAGATAAAAATAAATGACATGATTAGGAAACGAAGGCTGCTTCAGAAAAAGGCGGTTGTTTAGTACTCTGACCGTGACGCTTGCCTTATCTGCTGTTAGCTTTTTTTCTCCCGTCACGTGACAATAACTCGAGCACGATTATAGACTAAAGGTTATGAACTATTACGCGAATTGAATATTATTTAGTTTTTGAAATTAACTGTATCAGGAAATGGAAGGAAAAAAATGATTGTCCTAACCCAAACAAATTAAATCTAAGTCAAAGGAATTATACTTATATTTCTACTGAAAGCAAGAAGAAAATAAAAATTCTTCATTTTTAACGAAATTATCGACCCACTCATTTCTCTCTAATCTAATCTGTATCATAAAACGATGTTTGTGCCGGCGCGTAAACAAACTCCTCAACAAAACAACTAAAAATGCTCAGAATTTCTACACACACATGAACGACGAAAGATGAACAGCGGCCTTTCTTTTTTTTTGCTAAAAATATCTCAACCACAACACACGATTGTGACGACAATCAGGGGTTTGACTTCTGCGTCATATGCCTTTATTTTTAATCATCAATCATGTAAACCCTTTTTACGTGTCCTTTATATTCTTTAACTAGAGTTGCCGGTTCAAAAGTTCTTTCTGTAAAACACTCTAAATGAATGTGTCTAAGTGAATCAAAAAGATTTTTTTCAAAAACCAAACATTTCTAAGTACGAGGGTCAAGAATAAACGAAATTGTTTTTTTTTTTTGATTACCTAACCGAAGCGCGCAAATATTTTCTTTCTCTACGTTTTTGGCAACCAATTGTGTTCTACACACTCTTGTATAAGGGGGGTTGTACAACAGCCATCGGCCATGTTCCAGAGCACTAACACAATTTCGTTGACCTTGTCGTGTAAAAACATCAAAATAAACTGCACGACGCTGTTTGCCAATAACAAAACAAAAAAAAATTACCTTAGCATCTGAGAAATCATAGTCCGGTTCGAATGCAGCATTCAATGTTGCTATCAAATAGAACAATGTCTTCCTTGAGATAGTATCACACAAGATGATCCCCTCATCTCCCGACTGGCTGTTGCGATTAAAATTTGGTGACAAATCCGCCAAGGTCTGTGGTGGAGACAGCGCCTGTAAGTCATGCGGACCGATCCCATGTATCTCCGATGTGAAGCGCTTGTACAAGGCTTTGTCCGCAGCTACCATTTTACATGAATAGCTCTCGATGCGTCCAAAAATAGTGCTATCCCCAGTTTGTATTGATAAAGCATTATTGATTGCTTCAAACCGCGAACTCTCGAGTAATTTCATTTTACGTTTGCACTTTAAGTTAAGATTTCTTTCTTTATTTTGAATTTAAAAAAAAAATATCTACCAAACCAAAAATAGTTTGATTTCTTTTTCTTTTTTTTTGTATTTCTTTTTTTTTTTCTTATTATTTTCTTTTTTTTTTATTAATTTATTAAGCAAATAAATAGAATCAATAGAAAAACGAAACTATTTTCAAAACATTCTTTCGAAACAATTTTTTTAAAAAGCAATAATATGTGTATATGTAAAACATAAGTTTGACAGCATACCGTAGATATTAGGCTCTTTGAAACACTTGTTTCTTTCTTTTGTTTTTTTTTTGTTTGTTTTGCTTTTCTTGGGAGGGGGTCGAAGAAGAAATTAATTCTTTTGTTGCACGGTACTCAACTTATTGGTTGATGCACATATCTCTGTGTAAGTTGTTTTACCAGTAAACTTTTGTTCTATTCAATTAGCGAATTTACCGAATTTAAATTTACAAGAGAGCACAAGAGCACATACTATGTAGAATAACTCCAAGTCTTGACGATGGAAATAAACTCAAATTAAATTCCTCGCTGATCTAATAAGACCAAAAGCAAGACTCTTTTGAGAGTTGCAACAACGATTTATCATGGCGGTGACTCTGAGTCCGCAAGAGTTTCTGAACATCGTAGATGGGTGCACTATAATTCTCTTTTTTGCAACTGCTTTGATTTCACTTATTTTTCCGATTTGTAGAATATCGTACATCACACTGTTGTGAGAAAGTATCTCGAATTTAAATAGTACAAAGAGTTTATATAAACTTTTGTTTGTATATAGATTATTCAATCGACGCGACGTCCTTTCAGGCCCGAATCCGAGTCATAAAAGTTTGTGTACACAGTTCACGAACAAATTTATAAATATATATATACGCCGAGTATATATATATTTCTATGTGGTATATGCAGGGGGTGTGTATGGTCTGGTGAATGAATGATGGTCCTTCACAGAGGGTATTTTTGTTATTTTTGTTGCTTATTAGCTTGTTTTTTTCGTTTTTTTTGTTTCGCCTCTTGTAAGAACACAAAAGAAAATATATATATATATGTATGAACGAAAATCCTCAGTTGGGATTTCTTTATTGATCAACTCAATGCAACTTCTTCTCTCGGCTATAAGTGTTCTAAATTAAGTACGTGATTATTCATATTTGTAATGTTAATATTGACCACTTGTTAATCGAAAATGTAAACAAATTATATGCACTAGTTTTGACCGCACTTTCCAAATATTTTCCTGGCTTGCGTTAATTATTTAATTGAACCTTTTTTTTCTCGAAGGGCAACTCACAGAATATACTAGTTTAATGAAGACGTTCAACTAAACACTGTTGGAGTACTTCAGCGCGTGATGTTTTATGCAGCTATTCACTTTGAGAAGCTCTTTGCTGCATGGCGTTCAGCGACTTATCGAAGTTTTTATTTTCCAGTCTGACTGGTTTCCAATAGGCGGTGATAGGACATTGACCAAATATTTTAAAATATTTTGGATTTCTTGTTTCAATTCTTATAAGTTCACTGTTCCCTGTTCGCGTGGGGTCTAACCATATGATCAGTTTAAAAAAAAAAAAAAACAACCTTCGTGTCAGGGATAAATTTGTGTATAGTTTATCTTCTGCGCCTTGGTCGGGGGTGGCCGAATACAAAACAAATTATATTCTAATTGGTAAATTATTATAGATAACTTTAAAAAACAACATGCTTATTAGACTTGTCCCAAACCATTTGATTATAATATTCCCCCAACCCTCTTTTTTATATTTCATTTTGCGTCGTTAACATAATTACAATTAATGAAAATTATGAAAAGCAATTGCATGGGAGGCGTTAGTTGGATTTGTTTCGTTCCTATCTACGCAGTGCTTTTTCCCAATTAACGACGTAGAGCGAGGCTCTGGTGCATCCACAAAACAAGGAATATCTTTAGATCAGAATCGTTAATATTCAGCTGACAACAAGCAAACAAAGGAGAGTATTGAGAAAAACCATTCGTATGTACAATTGTACTTTTACACTTTTCGCTTCAGTTTACCCACCCGTTGTTTTGGAAATCACGCACACACATTCCTATTGTATCAACATACACCTCGCACACAAACCCATCAGCTGTCTATCTTATTCCACTTGCCTTCCACTTGATTTTCTTCTTGTTTTTCTTGTTGCTATTCACATTTGGTTTGTTCTTGTTCTTATGCCGATAGGGCTCCAATAACCTTATTTGTTAAAGTGAAAGATGAATTCACTGCTTCATGCACCATGGCAAGTTGTGATGCAAAGACAGATTGTCAACTCAGTTAGAAGGCGTCTTTTAACCACCACACCAAATCTCTTTAAAGAAAATTCGCCCGATGACAATCCAATCCTAAGAACTTTCAAAGTAATCGGAGATGATTTTAAGAAAATTAGGAACTTATTTCCTTCGAGAAAAGCTGCCGACGACTCAAAAACAGTAGAAGTCCAGAAGCCAGAAGAAACAGATGAACAATATGACGGCGAACAACCTCTTTTCCAAACACATTGTGATATTCTAATTGTCGGAGGTGGTGGTGTTGGTTCTTCGACTGCATATTGGCTAAAAAAGAAGGCGCGGGATGGCCTAAACGTTGTGGTTGTGGAAAAAGATCCTACAGTAAGTTTTCAACATTTTAATTCATTCACATTTTGTGTTTTAATTCAAAAATAGTATAGGAAGGTATCAGCTATTCAACCATTTCATGGACTAAGCCAACAGTTTTCGCTGCCAGAGAATATTCAGATGTCCATCTATGCAGCAGACTTTCTGAAAGACGCGAAGCATAATCTGGGTGACAAGATAAATTTGAACTTCACTCCATATGGGTCTTTAACACTAGCATCGGATAAAGAAGCCGAATTAATTCTGAAACGATCAAGGGTCCAGGCTGAGCTTGGAATACGAAATGAAATCATTTCACCGGAAAAACTCAAATTAAAATTTCCATGGTTAAACACCGATGAAATTAAGCTGGGTGGGTTAAGAAAAGTTCTTTTCTATTCTCACTTTTGATAACCTCAGAGTTTTTATTTTTCAGGCTGTCATTGTCTCGAGCGGGAAGGTTGGTTCGATCCATTGGCACTGTTATTTGGATACCAGCAAAAGGCACGTGACTATGGAACCCACTTTGTAAACGGCGAAGTGGTAGATTTCGAATTTCAATCCCAGCAAAATGTGATGGTAGAAGGTGAACAAGGCCAAGGGTACCAGGCCATCGACAAGGCTGTTGTCCGAATGCCAAATGGAGATTTACAAACAGTTAAATTTGCTATCTGCATCATAGCCACCGGTTCGAGTGCTGGCGATACAGGCCGGTTGGCAAAAATTGGCAACTCCTCCGGTTTGTTGAGTATTCCTCTGCCCGTGGAACCGAGAGAACGTTATGCCTACTTAGTCAATGTAGAAGATCAAACTTTACCCACGTTCTCCATGCCAATGACCATTGATCCGAATGGAACGTATTTCAAAAGGGATGGCCTAAGTGGGAACTTCATTTGCGGTCGAAATTTCGGCGATTCGTACGTACCTACTGAAGAGAAGGAAGGCGTTGGCAGGGAAGAACACATTTTCCAAAATGAGATTCGACCCACCTTGGAGCATCGTGTTGATGCATTTAAAAAGGCCAAACTCGAAAGAAGATGGTGCGATACTTATGAGTATAACAGATTTGATGATAACGGATTTATCGGACCACATCCTTATTACAATAATTTGTACATTGCAATTGGCTTTAACGAACGTGGCATACAGCAAACGCCTGCGGTGGGTCGAGCCATGTCAGAACTGATTATCGATGGTCGATTTAGAACTATCGACTTGACTCGTCTCAGCTTCGACCGGATGGTTGTCAATCAGCCACTTTATGAAGTTGCAACGGGTTAAGGGAGCCAAGGAGTAATTTTGTTTGTTTTAAAATTTCAAAATTAAAAAGAAAATGTTCATGTACATATACATATTGCTAATGTTTTGTTTCTTTTGTTTGACAATCGCATATATGCAAATTCCATTTAAGATTCCATTTGAATAACTTTATTCAAAAACTATCCGCTTATCTAAATATGTATCTGAAAAGTAAGATTCCATCGAGTTGTACTTTTTCAATAGGTTTAAAGGCTGGAATAGGAACTAGTTGAGACGGTTTTCTCCGCTTCCAGATCACCTGTTAGACCACCTGAGTAATTCTAGCAGACTTTCCTTTGCCTGTGCTACCTCAAACAAGTTATCTTCATTGATCCATTTCATTTTATTTTCTATTTTATAACAAAAAAACTTATTTACATCAGTGTTTTTATTCATTAAGTGAAATAGTTCCGTACAGTCTGTTACCAAAATGGCAAGTGGTGAAAGTACATAGACAAGATTACAAATGTATCAATTAAAAAACAAAATACAGTCAACTCTCGATAACTCGAAGCTCCATAGTTCGACAACCTCATTTTGTTTGTCATTCTCACAGTTAAAAATTATGCTGTTAATCTAGGAAAACCTATGCCATTTGGCCACTTCGTTAATTAAAATCTATTTTAGGGCAAAACAACACGAAAACCGTCCTGATTCGAATATGATGGCTACTTTTTCCTCTATAGTTCACAGTAAAATTTATTTGTTTTTATTTTTCCAGCAATTCTTGTTTGAAACGCGTAATGAGGAAAGTGAGCCTTATTTTTTCTGAATCCTCCCTTATTTAAAAACCTCTGTAATTCGGAGTTTTTTCCTCATCCCTTATCGGGAGTTCACTATACATAGTTGTTTCCTGTTCATCACCACCGTTGGTCTATTTGTCAAACTGAAGCGACGTCCTCCAAACATTTTCCTAGCAAACTAAAACTTGATTCGTCCGAACGCACCTCTCAAAGCACATGTTATCGAGTGAGTTGTGGGCTCTTAAGTCAAATGCAGGTACTTCACCACCACTCGTGTTATAAAAGAAAATGAAATGAAAACAAAATCTTAAAGTTGAGTTCAACTTTGAATGAATAAAATCGCCCTTAATTTATGAAGCAATTACGTCTTTGGGCTTCTGATATGTTGTTAAATCACCCATGCATACAGCGGCCAACCGTAAAAAGTTCCAGCTAAATTTTCACAATGCAGCAGTGAAGTTAACGAGCATCAGATCAAATCAAATATTATTATTATTACTACAAATTTATTAGTAATGAAATTAATTCATAATTAATACAAATTAGCTCTAGCTGCTAGGACTTCAAATAACAAATAAAAACTAAAATATTTGAGGAGTTATAATTTGTTTCCTTTATTAAATCTTCCGTAAAGTTCTCATACATAATGTTAAATATTTACTTCAAAAATCAAATGTCTAGATATTTTTTTAATATTAGTTAGATATACGTATATATGTAGATACAATTTCCTTACGTTTCCATTTCTCTCTTTTGTTTAAAGTGAAATTTAGCAGCAGTCTTTGTTTCTTTTGCACAATTTCGTATTTGTATTCAATTAAAGACTTCATTGTAGAAGGAAATGTGTGTGTTTATGCTCCAAAAAAAAAATCCAAGAGCCTATATGCGTGTGACTTGACTGCAGAAACTTATCCAGCTGCTATTTTAGCCTCCAGCAAGGACATTACAATTTTTTTTTTTTTGAAAGCATTTCTGTTGCTTTTTTTTGTATTTGTAATGATGATAGCAATACGCGACGACACAGCAACAAGCGTGAAAGGAGATTCAAAGCAACGTTCTGATGATGATACAACATAAACTTGCCTAAGAACGGAACGATTTAATTTTATAGCTTAACATTTTTATTAAAAGATAAAATTTATAATTTAATTAAAATCATTTTAAAGTATCCGGCCTACCTTGCTTCTGTTACAATTGATGACGATAAGGAAATCTGCTGATACCTTTGAGGTATAGAATTTGCGTCATTTTAAAAAAGAAATAGAACATTAAGAAAGATCCACGCGCGTTCATCTATTTACTATTTAACTAACTCTGATACGGAAAAACTGAAAATACATATTTTTTCCCAAAAAATATAAAATAAAAATTAATGCAACCAAACCAAAGAAAAAGAATGTAAAGAAATGTGTCAATAAATTATTGATTGAGGTTTTTCTGTAGAAGTTTTGAAATAAAAAAAAAAAAAAAAAAACAATTCAGAAATTTGTCCGATATAAATTATTAAATGAACTTGATCATTCGAAAGTTGGCTATTATGTTGCATAAAATAGTTTTTCTTTTACTTGGGATCCTATAATTATGGGATTAAAACGTTAAAAAGAAACAACCACAGATCATGTATTCTCAGAGTTTTTTTTTTGTTTTGTATTAAACTTTTGAATTTGACCCGTGGTTGCAACATTAATATACTATTCAAGTGCGTTATAAAAAAAATATTATAACGCAATTGTAGTTTAATAGCGACGTCTGTCGCGACTACATGATCTTCGGTGGCCAATGGAACGTTCCCTTTCACGTCGACGTTCCTTATCCCTTTCGCGTTCCCTATCGCGTTCCTTCTCCCGTTCTTTTTCTTTTTCAAGTTCTCGTTGCTTAACACGTTCTTGATGTTCAGCTATACGTCTTAATCGGAATGCTTCCTTCTCAGCGATCTGAAATGAATCCAATGAGTTTAAGATGGATCGAAATGCGTAAAATAACAAACCTGTTCGGGTGTGAGGGGCAACCAATATATACACGGGGTAGTTTTTGTTTTTCTAAACAAATCGTCCAGCAGGCGAAGCGGAGGATCATTGTTTTTCTTCTTCGCTTTCCTGGCTATAAAGAATAATATTAAACGCAAAATTAGATTGTGTTAGCTTAAAGCATAGACATAGAATTTTTGCAATAGCATAAACTATGCTATTGCAGTAAGTACTGCTGGAAAGTGTAAAATATGTATACAGGATGGGCCAAACAAGTGTTTCTTTTTAAAATAGCAATAAATTGAGCAAAATAATTTAAATTAATTTGTTCCATGTATTATGGCTTTATTGGTAAGAGCAAACATTCCCATTAATTATGGAACACAACGTCGTTAAAGTGGCTGCCTCGACTGGCTTTGTGGTAGTGAATTCTGTCACTCCAATTTTCCAAGACCTTGTTGATGGTCTCGGGCTGTAGCTCACGGATTGCTTGGATGCTATTGGAATCGCTTGAATCGTTTCCATCCTTCACTGTTCCCCCATAAAAAAAGTCAAATGACGGCCAACTTACTTCGCCAAGACGGCTGAAAGCACAATGGAATTTGGTGCGCAAAAGATCGATTGTGGCATGGGTTGTCCGAATCCATGTCATAAATTTCAGTAAAGAAAAAGTCGATCAGCCTTACTTTCGAAGAAATATGGCCCAGTGATGCCACCACTCTTCTGAATGAATTGGCTTCTAGACAATAACGTGTGGGTTTTGGTCTAAGGATCAAACTGCGAAGCGGATGGTCGCACACCTTCAATTGCTAAGTCAATTGGACATTGTTAGCATGCACTTTGGTAATGAGTTCTTAATCACTCCTATTACTGTGGTCAAGGGTTAATATCGAATCGAGTCAAGCGTTAAACTTGAATGGCACATACGTTGCATTCGCATAACTGTCCAAAACCCATAGAAACATATCCTTAAAGTCCAGATATTAATTCTGTCAGATTACTTGGACAGACAAAACAGAAAACTAAAACTGGTAAATTAACAAAAAGAACTTTCAAAAACTAATATTGGAGCAGTAGTGTAAAATTCCACCTGATGTTACCAAAAAATAAGTTTAGTCAAATTGCAAATAGGCTCGCTGCTGCAAAAAGGCACAACAAAAACGCTACACCACATTAATTTTATTATTTTTCTGTTTTTTAAAGTAAAAATTTTAGTAAACTAACCGTCGTACGGAACTAAATATGTTCCGTTCTCAGTTTTTTGCCTTGTATTATTTTACAACCATTTTACTGAATTTGAATTTTTGTTTTTTCTTATTTTATTTCACTTTCAAATACTGCAGAATTTATGTTTTCTTTTTTTAATAACGAAAACTTTGCAAAACATAGCTTCATTTATATCTGAATGCTTCTAAGTGATATGATACTGACTTTCTATCAAGATTTCGAGTGGGAAACAGCTGTAAATGTTAAAATAGCCTGTTTTGAATAAGAACCACTAAAAGGCCCACCGTCTGCATCTCATTATCTTGACTCAAAGAAACTGGGGTTATCACACCGTAGTCAGTTCAACCAGAAAACGTTGGTGCTCGTTTTAGTTTTTATTCTAAAAAAATACAATATAAGTGCATAGATCTACTTACCAGGAGATGAACTTAGGCTGCGTCTATGCTCATTTTCCGACGATCGCCGCTTTCGGTCACGTTCCCTGTCTCCGCGTTCCTTGCTGCGAATACCCTCTTTATCATTACGATCGCTATGTGATACCCGATCTCCACGTTCACCTACACGTAATTTCTCCCGTTCTCTGGCCCGTTCAGCTTCGCTTTCAAGTTCTTCCCTCTTGCCGACATCCCACTCACGTACTGGCCTACCTACCTGAACCTACCGAATTACAACGAATCAGGAGGATTAAGGCAAAATTGGTCAAAATTCATATCTCTTACCTTTTTTTCATCAAATTCAAAGCGATCCCTGTCCCATCCGGTTCCGACAATGCGATTCTCACGACCAGTCTCCTGTCCAAATTGGGGTCCAGTCTCCTGTGTGGAAGCCATTGCCTTCTCCATATCAGCCGTAGTGCCAAAGTCCACATTCAAACACTTCGGATTCGATGTTGGCCATCGAACACCGTGAAGAGCGTGACGTGTCTCTATAGCTTCACTGTAAAGGAAAAACGTTTCATTGCTAATCCTAATTTTGATTGTGAGTGGGGAAAAACTTACTCTTCGGTCTCATACTGAACGTAACACTTAGACTTAATTTTATCGATCCAGAAGCGATTCTCGACAATCTTACCCGTTCGGGCCAGAAGTCCCTTAAGCTGTAGTATTGTAAACGGACGTACCAGATTTGTAATATACAAAATACAACTGGACGCGTTCCTAGGAGGCACTGGCTGTGCTGTCTCGAAGCCATCGTTCAAAACTGAAATCTTTCGCGTGGGTTGATCGTAATTTTTCGACGTCTTACGTTCCCTGTCAAAAATGGAAGGTTTTTCAGTTCGCGGTTTATAGGGTGTCGGCGAGGCTTCACCGTCTTCGCGTTCTGACTCTACCTCCTCGACATCGGACGAAGACTCCAGCTTCACATCGCACAATGGCACCGGATGCACATCGGAAATAAGATTCTTAAGTGAGTCTGTCGATATAGCGAGGATCTGTGAGTTTGTGTCGGACGATCGCTTCGATAGCCACCGTCGCTTACGTGTATTCTGGGTCTTCTCGTTTGATGGAGTCGACAAGAAACTCGAGTTCTTTTGCTGAGATGATTTACTATTGATTTCTGCATTCTCATCATTCTCTGGTTCTTCTTTTATTTTGTTCACCTGTTGTTGTGCTCGACGCTCTCTGCTGCGAGTAAAGGTTTTTTTACCTTCTACTGCTGCAGGAGCTGCAGATGCCGAATCATCTGTCTTCTCTGTTTTTTCTGGAGAATCAGTTTTATCCTGTTCCACTTCTATCGTTGCTTGCTTGGCATGTGTATTCACTTCACTACTAGCTACTTCTACATCTTTGCATTTTACTGGCTCTTCTCTGGGTGGAGGACTCTCCTCTTTATTGTTGTTATTCGAATGAATTTCATCTTCTTCTTTAGGACTATCATTGGATTCTTCTGGGATTTTCTCCACTGGAGATTTATCTGTACTGTTCTGTTCGGCAGTGTCTGTGGTGACAGCTACCACGGGGACGTTGTTTTCAGGTGTTTTCTCACTCTCAGGTGATTCATCTTTGTGATTCGTGGCATTTGCGTCATTACCAACGGTAGCGCTTGCATTTGCAGTGTTGTTGTCTGCCGGTACTTCTGCTATTGTCTGTTGGAGTAGAGGAATTTTTTTTTTAGAAAAGTTACAGAGGGTAATAAAATAGTAATATTATAAATTAGCTTTTTTTTCTAAACTAAAAAAAGGATCTTATCATGCGCTTATCATTCAGATCGACAGTAGACAAGGCTGATTAAAATTCTATTTCAGAAATGATTGTAAGGGAATCTCCAAAATTCATAGAACATGGAACTAAGATCTCTGGGACGAATGGTTGAAGTGGCACAAATCAGAACAATTTTTGAAGCAGATAAGTAATAAAATGCACAGATTATTGAATTTCTTTTCTTGGTCAAAAGAAAATATAATTTAGCAAACTTAGGCAGAGGTCTAAGCCCAATACACACGGAACAACTAAAAAAACTAAACCGATCTGCAACTCAGGTTACACGCTATTTACGGACTCAGCGGTGAATTGACTCTACACACCAGAAAACTCATTACCAATCAACATTTCTAATTCTACTTTAAAATCTAACAATGTGTTTTTTACAAACTAAAAACAGAACTGGTTAAAAACTCTTTTTATGTGAATCGCAAATGAGTTTTCAACCTGTAGCGTTCTGTGTGCCATTTGATAACACAGGATACGACTCAAAGCAAGGTAGGTGAGTTGTGGCGGGCTGCGCAAGACAGCCAAGCACTTAGGCCAGACGAGGCCCATTGTGATACCACATGGAGCGGATGCCAACACATCCCACTACTCCAGAAACCACTTGGAGCTATTGATATAGCTGAGGATACGACTCATGCATGTGCTGTGTCAGTTAGTTCGCCGAGATTACTGACCAAGACCAAGATGCCGCTTTCTACGGTTCGCGAGAACGGCGCAGGTTCCTAAAAGGAGGAGCGAGGTTTGTTCCTTTTCTTCGTCTCTGCAGCTTCTGCAGTAGTCGTTGGCCTGGAGGCCCAGTCGGGTAGCATGTTTGCCAAAAGCAGAGTTCCCAGCTATGATACTGATTAGGTCCCTAACTTGAGACTCAAAGCAAACTATTTGAAAATTCGCATCGCTGATCTGGTTTTTTTCCAAAAAGTTCTCAACGTACTGATCTCGAACGCCTTCACAGAAGTCATTGAATAAGCAGACAATATTACCATAATCAGGGGAACTTGTGCTAAAAGCCCTAAAAATAACGTAGAACTTGTGCGCTGCGCACAACTACACCCTAACATACAAAGCAAAGGCTGCAAAGCAAGAAATTGTCAACGTTTGTGATCTTACGCGACTTGAAAAAGCTCTACACGGTACTAAAACCTAGCAGAGAAGACTGGACCAAGAATGCCCCTAGCACAGATGGACCGAATTCTGATAACTACTTTCGAGCAGGTGTGATAGGACCGAGATGTGTCCTTCACATTTCTATCTGCAGCGAATCAACAATTATTTAGACTAAACTATTTCCGATCAACAAAGCAACGCAATCCATCGTCTACAGAAAACTAATTAAGACAAAAAAGTAAATCATTTTATTTAGTTCTTAGATTGTTTATGTTTAAAAATTAATATAAAAGTATTTCCGTCAATCAATCTCAGACAGTCATTCATTCATTCATTGGGTGGCGTAACAGCCTGTTGAGAGCCAGGGCCTAGCAACACCTCCACTGTGTTGTGCGCGTTATAATTTTGACACATGTGAAGGGGACCTACTGTCCGAACGGAACGAAGTTGCGAAATCTTTCTATGACAGAAGTACTCCAGGAGGATTGTCAGTCGTTCGCTGGACTGTCATGCTGTCATTAAAGCTGCAAAGGAACTACACCACCAACTCTAAGGTTGTCTGGCAATGCAACAGGAACCTAATTACACTGACAAAAAACAGCGGATTAAGGCAAACCTGGGTACCACGACATGAAAACCACAAGCGTTATTAGAAGGCGGACACATTAGCCAAGAAGAGAACCCAATTGCCGTTCATATGAAATCTAAATTTCTCTAAGGATTCAATAATACAGACAGAAACCAGCACATAATGAGCAAAGCAAAGTTCCCTAATAACCATAAGGGCAACAAACGCTTAAGGCAATTCATAAATCGGAGTCACTACCGCAAACGAGCTAAAGAAGCTTTAGAATTTAGCAATGCTAACCTGAGAGTGTTATGCGAGGACACAGAGTATGTAATTACACCCTTAACAAGATGGGTTTCACAACGATGAAAATCTGTACACTTTGGCCAGGCCAAGGAGACTATGAAAACACAGATTGAAAATAATCAACAAAACGAACATAGCAGGGATTGACTTCGAGGACTTCCGACCTAGGAAAGTTGTCAAATTTATGAAGACAGCACTCAAATCTAAGAAGGAAGAAGGCGGTCTCTAAGGTCGCAGTTCTAGTGGCTCAGTGATATTCCCCACTTTCTTAAATTCACTTTATTACTAACAAAACAAAGTAGTCTGGAGAACAAAATCTAGAGATAGTTTTGAATACTCCACACCGATCTATGTAAAGTAAATATTTCTCAGAAAAGGCAAAAAAAATAAACGCTGAATGAAATTCGAAACGAAAGTTTCATTTAACTAATGTGATTAATTTCGCATTAAACGCCGGGGTAAAAGTGTGGATGTATAGAAAGAATTGAACTGAAGATAAGACAATTGAAACAGCAGGAAAACGTTTAGTTACGTTTAATTTCTTTAAATTTAAATGGCTGACTTTTATAAATTGTGTTTAAACAAAGAAAAAAGAAAATAAGCAACCACATGTTTGTAATTTGTTGCTTTAGCACTCTTCCACGATCACCCTAATATTTTTTGTCGAAGCTTCCAACGCAAAGGAACTTGTTTCCATAGCTCACTTCACGTGTCTATTTCTGTCGTGTGAGTTTTCCGCTCACACGAAAAATGCATTAATTAGGTGGTAACGCGGGGTGGAAAAGAAATTGATTTTCACCCGGGAAAGGGTAGTCAAGCAATGCACTTGCACCGGCCAAAGTTGTTGTGGTTTATGCAACAAAGAATTGTTTCTATGGTTTCCGAAGATCATATAACTCTATTCATTCTTTTTTCGCCAAGTTTTATGTTCTTAATTGAAATAATTTTTCTTCTCATAAGAAATTCACAGAACCCACTTCGCCTGACACTTTGAGCAAATAGCAACCGCCTTCCGCAGAATTCACTTACAACAACCACAACTCGCGAAAACAACCGCCATTATTATGCACCGCGAGTCTCCGCCATGGCACTCCGAACCGCGCCGAATGTAACACAACCCTGACGCCACACTGGCGATGGCGGTGATAAATTTGTCTGATCACCAACTATCGAAAACCCGGCCCAAACCAATTTTGATTTACCTCCAATTCCTGTTCAACTACCGGAGTTTTCTTCTCTTCAACTTGCGGCGATACGGAACATCTTGGCTTCGCATCATTGCTATCGTCGGTTTTTTCATTTGCCGATGAGCTCTGCTGTTTTGTTTCGTTATTAACGACTTCATTATTGATCTTTGCATCCTCAGTCTTGTTCCCCTTGCGAGTTTCAACTTGTGATGTAGACCTATGCGATCGCCTTGAGGCACGTTTCACAACGGGGGGAGGCGATAGCACTTCTGTTGATTTTTTCCGCTCACTTCGGCGACGCATCTTTTTATAGAACTTTTCAAATTCACAATAAATATAACTATAAAAATGAATAAGCCGGATACCGTGCGAATATTTCAATCAAAATAAAAGCACAATGAAACGCTTTATGCCGTCAACTTTAACTAAATTATTAAAGCCGATTGTTAACACTTGGTTTTTTGGAAGGGGGGTTGTAATTTTAATTCACACGCAAATATGGAATATTTTAAATTAAATTCTTCACAAGGCATTAAATATATTCATTAGAGTTTGCATTACAAGTTCAGAGCACTATGTAGGTAACAGCAATAGGAGTCCATTTTGAATTATACCATTTTGTTAGAAATGGACGCGTTTCTCATGAAAGTTATGCTTATAAAATTGTATTTCTGGTATAAATGAGCGCTCGCCAGCTGAATGTGTTCAGAGAAATTGAATTAATTTTAGAATAAAAATTTTTTGATTAAAAATCTAAGAATTTCAAAAGTTGGAAATTGTTAAATAGTCAATTTTTCTTTCCTCTCTATTATGCTCCACTAAAGCAAAATTAAAAGTTATTTAACCTAGATCTAAACTTTCTGCACAAATTGTTTATATTTTATTTTATTTTAATGAAACAAGAAAATTTTGCAACATAATTTTCAAAATAAAATTCCCATGTTTCACAACACACACATTTAGTAAAATTGCTAATTCCTATCGCCATCCTTCTGAACTCAATTAGCTTTGTTGTTATAGAGCCGTAGAGTCTAACTTTTTTGCATAACCACTGTGTTGTGAGCAGCATAATTTGGATACATGTAGAAGGGACCAACCGTCTACTGCCAGTTTCGATTTACTTATGCTTTTTATGACTGAAGTACTACTGGAGGATTTTTCTGCAGTTCTCTGAAGGCGGGGTCGTGAAAATTACTGGTGATGTTTTCCCCAGGTTGAATTCGAACCTGACAACAGTTCGATACACTTCCTTCCGAAATTCATGGTTTAAAAACAACGCCGCTTGTATGTTAAGCATTTATTCTTGATCGGCCAAGCATAATATTCAAAATTGTCTTTTTCCCCCAATATCCTATCCACTACCATCGAACTTAAAACATTCCGGTGTCGCGATTTATAATTTAATTTAATTAATACAAATAACAAAACTATTAATAACAATAACAAAAAAAAAACTACGTTTCGAGCGAATTTGAATGGACTATCCTAGAAGCATTTTATATTCGTGCTGAATCGATTTGAGTTTAAAAATTGGGCCTAGATTTTAGGAAAAAAAATGTTACACGATTATGCCTGCGCATAGATTCATTTACTTTCAAATATTCTCATCAGAGAGGAGCTCGTTATCATCTCCATGATCCGGCAGGCATACGAAGAACTCGAGCAGATTCATAATTGGGCCACGAGAAAAGGGGTTGTGATAGCGTCCTCTTTTGTCCCGCAAGTACGGGTACCGCTTGTAGTTGAACATCTCGTTTGTAGTCAGGTTCATGCAGGCGTGCAGGATCTGTAAAAGAGAGAGAAAACAAATTATTTGATCCACAAATCAATCTTCAATCAAACTTACCGAAGTGCATGTCAAGATCCAACCCAGTCCGCAGAAGACAACCGCCTCGATAAGACCCAACACGTATAGCCAAGTGAATCCTTCAATCATCACACAGTAGCAAGCGAAGTAAATGGTAAACGAACAGTTTATAGCCACCGAAAGAACGAAGAGGAAAAACCACATTCGGTTACGTAGGCCCACACAGTTGTGTATGAACGGACAATGATGGTCGAAGTAGGATACACATCGATTGCAGACGCGGCAATGTTTGGCCCGCAGTGGTCTGAGACACCGACAACTGTGGCACAATCGCGTCAATATAACGTTTCGCTTCTTCCACTTGTCGAAGTAAGGGATCTGCTTAATGGCGCAATAGTAGGCATCTGAGCTCAGCGGAATGTAGCCAGGATCTCGGCGGTTTGCGATCAGCCAACTGATCCACATGATGGCGTTCCAGTAGATGAAGCAATAGTGGGAACGACGAAGGATATTCCAAGTGATGGGAATGGCCTATGAATGAAGAGAAAATCATGTTATTATGTACAACAAAATATTTTACATAATTTTGAGATTACATAATTTGAAATTAAGTGGCCTTTAACCGAGAGCCACTTAATCGAAGCAACACAACGTAGAGCGCACACGAACCTTTAGGCACCTCAATAAATTCAATTCCTTGTTGAATTAACACGAAGTAGAATACAGAACAGGAGTGAAAATTTGAAAAGTTGGTTAAACGAAATAGCATTTGTTTCAAGAACGGTCGCATCTCTACAGACTGTCTGGGTCAACTGCAAAAAGCATACAAGTTTAAGAACCCTTAGACTACTCTTTTCTAGAGAAACCAGTAGTTTGTGTTGGTTTCTTTTCACCAATTGGCACAACTAACTGCACAGTGAATCAACTCAACTTAGATCAAAGAACACTTAACAAGACAAAAAAAAGTTCTAGTCTTGACTCACCCTAAGCACCTAGTAAGACGAAAAAAAAAAAGGTAAAAATTTTCCTGACTTACCCTAATCATGTACATCGGATATCCCCAGAGGAGGACAGAAAAAAGAAACAGTAGCAGTGGTCCCTTGGTGTCCCCAGCGCCACCGAACAACATTCCCCAGATCTCAGAAATCGACGGCACCCATCGCGACTTCTTCTTCACTTCGTTGTAGAGGATCTTCACGATGTCGTGATGCCGGTGGGACTGTGCCAGCATAATGGGAGTCTTCCCGTTCTTATCCCTAGGATCCAAATCCAGTCGATTTTTCTCACACAACAGCCGCACACAAGTCGTATTCCCCGACAGGCAAGCCAAATGCAGCGGCGTTGACCCGAAATTATCGGTTTTCTGCAGCTCCACTCCGCTATACATAAGAAGCCTCATCAAATCAGCGTGGCCCTTGTACGCAGCCCAGTGTAAAGCCGTGTCCCCGTTGATGTCCGTCAAGTGGTTAAGGGCTCCCATGCCTAGGAGAAAGGCAGCCGTGGCTGTTCGCCCATACATGCACGCCGTCATTAGCGGCGTCAGTCCCTTGAAGTCAGCCACATTCACGCCAACACCTGTCTGTAGGAGCACTTGGACGACATCCGCATGACCCTTACGACAAGCCCAGTGGATCGGGCGAGGGCCCTGAATCCCAAGGCACGGCAAATCGATCGGGGCGTTACACTCTATCAGATATCGCATCATCTCCACATTCCCATTTAGTGCCACCCAGTGTGCGGGCGTGTACCCATGACAGTCCCTAGCCGAGAGATACTCCAGGCCGTTCTTCTCGATCAGCTGCTCAACGTCGCACACCTCTCCGTTCTTGAACACTTCGAAAATATCGTCTGTGTTGGCCATTATTCCATCAACGTTTTCCTTCAGTAAATTACTTTCGCACTGCTCTTCGAGTGGCGAATGGTTGACCTCCTGATTTGTGTGCGATGCGTTATCCTCCTCGGCTACCATGTTACAGGATGCAGTCAAGGGTAGCGCCCAAACACTGCGGGCGGCCCCCGGACTTGGATGGACCTTGCTGTTCTGCGTTCTGATTCTATTTTCCGAAGCCAGTTTATAATTTATTTCCACTGCCTGGTTGTGAGTTTAATGGCACAAACACAAACCTTGAACGCGAAGAAATAGATCCGAAGCGAAAACCTCTCAGAAATATTCTGGCAAAGGAAAATCGATGGCACTCGAAGTTTCGCATGACGTTCATTGTGCAGCACTGCGCAGGTCCTTACTACAGTCCTCGGGGAGAGGGTGGTGCAAATAAACAAAAAACAGTTGTGTATTCCAGTTGGTAAACATGAGTAAAGAGTGATGCAGAAGAGAATAGTATGCTGACGTCATGTTGAAGGTGAAAAGGAATGCGTCCAGAATTTGGCAAAAACGTTGATGCAACCTGTTACCTGTTGAACCGGAAATTATTCGAAGTCTTTACTCGTGTAGTCGCTCCAACAATCACGTTTTTTCGACAATAAGTAATGTACATATAATATATAAACGCTCTGAAGGCAAAAAGAAGAAAATGCATAGGGAATAGGCAGACGTATTTGTTTCACGTTTGTGCATTGCATTCGAAAAGCCAGTTCCAATTTTAAGCAACGAAAAAATACAGTCGACTCTCGATTATTTGACAGTCGATAAAATTCAATCTCTCGATAATTTGAAAATTTTCTGCGTTAGATAAATTGAATAAAATCAGCATTAATTAATCCCCTCGAAAATTTGAATTTGAAGGAATGCTTTCTGGCTTGCCCACATTCAGTAATTTGAAGTCATACCTTCCTTACTCTCTATAACTTGAATCGTCTTTTATGCACAGACCTACAGCTTCAAGTTCATTGGAAATCGAAAATTCACTGTATAGACGAAAGTCGAAAATTATTGACTGCTCCTCAAAATGAGCATTTGTGAATACTCGCTTACTTATCACTCTTAAACCACTTCGGTGTCCGTTTGTCTATCATTTTTTGCCATGAGGTTTTATTTCCCAGACCGTCATAGAGGCAACACAAAAGACCCAGAAGGACTAATACTAAATGCGATAAAAAAAATAAGTAAATCTAAATTCACCTGCATTTGTTACGATAACTTTTTTGCAATTCATTGTCACTTTTGTTATTCCCTATCAGTTTTGGAATAATGTCAAAGAAAATGCAATGGAGATCTGTCTCTACGAAGACTAGACAACTATCAGAACGATCGAAGAAGGTTGGGGCAATTTGGACATAATTAAAGGTATCTACAAATTGCCATGCACATCAAAGCCTCTCTTTGCGTCGCGTCTTTTAGAGGCTGCGTCGTTTAAAAATTATCGTAGTTTCTTAGCTGTGTCGGTTTTATTTTAGTTTGTTAAAATACATGGGAATGGTTGATTCGATTTGCGCTGTTTCGTTCTGATGCAAAACGATATTCTGGTAAACCTTTTTATTCAAAATCATTAGAATGAAGAATCAAAAGAAAAAACTAAATAGTATAAATATACAGGTATAACTCAAACTCGTGTCGACTACAAAAAAAACATTAAAACATAAAATAACTACACTAGAAACTGTAATGACAAAAAAGGCGGGGTTGACTGTAAACGGAAGATTCGCGTGTAATTTCTCATCCATGTGTAATAAAATATTCAAAGATTTTCATTAAGCCACTGCTCGGGAGTACAACAATTTTCATATGCTACGAAACTTAGAGTAAAAGGCTAACTCCAGACGATTTTTGGCGAATTGACGAATTTGGCAGTAACATGGGAAGCATCGATCCCTAGCTAACTATTTTTACACACATTTGTCCTTCTAGAAACTCACACGTATTCACAGTTATGAAAACACTGTCAAATACAATCAAGAGACAAGAGAAGAGCAAGTTGGATATCTACATTGGGTTATTTGCGATTTTAACAAGAAATTTATGCGTATACTTTGATATTATTCGCACCATCCCTTAAGTGCGAACGCACCCTTGACCACCCCATTTATTCCCACCATTTCCAATGCGTGCCCGCCTTCATGTTATTTTAGAATTCTGTTTGAACGCTTTTGCAAGAACAGTACAGCACTACATCGCGCGCGTAAAAAAACGAGAAAACACTGTAAACACGTTTGAAAAGTACTCACTTTTCTTTTTATTTTATTAATTGTTCACCACAAATTACTAGTTGTTTCAGTTCTACACGTTCAGTGGAGTTTGTGTTCGTTTAGTTCGGTTTGCCGCGAATTCTTGAACAATTTTTTAACTAAAATAATTAAATTTAATGTCTCAACCAATGCGAGAATGTGTGGAATATATCTAAATAGCATTTGATCGCTTCCAAAACGCCAAGGAAACCTCATATTTAAAGTTAGTTGACTAACTAAATTGGTCGGTCTTTCAATTTCTATTTCCAAAAAAAAAAAAAACGAGACGAGAAGAAAAAAATTTTTCTTTGCATTTTATTTTTTCTTATATATATATTTTTTTTTCTTGTTTCCAGTGAATAATTTAGTATAGGCAAAACTATAAATTAATTCTTATCCTGCATGCAAGTTCTAAATAATAAGATTTTTGTTTGGTGAGGTTTTTTGATTTTTATCCGGGTGTAGTGTAACATGTCGGAGGCCGCAGGTAATTTCGACACCAACATAGGATTTCATTGTGAAAAGGACTCCGTCTTTGGGGGTTTTATGTCGGGTGGATGATCGTTAAATGAAAAGAGCCAACTATTTGGGTTTGCGTAGTTTTGAAACAAAGCGTCAAAGTGTTTTCGAGAGACAAAGAAATTAGGATGATGGTGTGTATTGATTGTCAGGCGTATTTTAGCAACACAAAAAAGAATGCTGAGGGGAATTAAAGTAATTACAGGATTTGAGTAGACGGGTTTTTAAGTTTTGTTCACTTCGCTTTGTGCATCACTATTATCCTAGGGCGTGTTCTTTACAGACATAGTTTCGTTTGGACATGGACTTTAGGCATTTGGTTAAATATTGACTGTTTGTTA
The DNA here is from genome assembly GCA_905187475.1 of Syritta pipiens. NCBI lineage: Eukaryota > Metazoa > Arthropoda > Insecta > Diptera > Syrphidae > Syritta > Syritta pipiens. Next base: position 73,596,124 of record LR994571.1, read on the forward strand.
GGTGACTAGACGATGTTAAATGCATAAAAATCTTCCCGTGTGACTCAAATCGATGGTAATTCCCATCAACCCTTAAAAACGTAGTGACAAATACATCATCTACGGCTCCCCCTCTGTACTTGTTTGCGATAATCGAACTTCTCCCATGAAGTAAATTAACCCTTAGAAACAGATGTATCGGGGGAGCAATTTCCGGCTTTTTGACTTGGCTTCTGCGCTAAAAGAATCAAGCAATCATTGTAAAGTTGAAAGAACCCGCATAAAACAGAAACTACAACTTGTCCATTGTCCACTGCAAATAATAAATAAGTATAGCAAAGGTCTGTCCTTGGATTAAGTTGGCATTTTACACTGTTTCAACTCAAACGCTTTTACCCCACTGAGACCATAGTCACCATAGTCAGTGGCTTGTTCATCTCTCCAAATATGTTAAAGAAGAAAACAGTTTGAATTAAACTTTGACTGCAGTCGTTTCTCTTCATTTCTTGGTTTTTCTGTTAGCCTTATAAATTAGGTTAAGTTCTTTCGGTTTGTTGAAGCTAATAAATGGGGCTGTTGCCCACTAAAACACAAAAATACCCGACACAAGTGCGATTCTACTTAAATTATAAGTTGTTAGTTCCTACGATATCAATAAGTTTAAGTTCCTCTTTGCAGCTCATCATATTCATGTCAGTTCAATAAAGACCTTCATATTGAGCGCAGTATTTGTCTTAACCAGACCAGCAAGAAGAAGATCCTATTTGGAAATATTTTGTGTCCCTTGCTTCTAGAGTTTAATCGCCGGATACAGTCTTGAATCTGACCAGTTTATAAGAAACAAAATCCCCTTGATAAGTTTCGTCTTTTCGTATCACACTTGAACAGTTTAAAACTTTATTTCTTCAGACACAGCTAAACAAGTTGAGAACATAAAAATAGATTCTGCACTACTAAAAATTCTTCATCTGTTTTCCACATGTTTAACTGCTAGAATAGGGATATAGCTGGACAAGCTAACAAACTATTCGTTTGCACTCACACACTTTTTGTTTGATGCACAATACATGACGATTTAAACTTGTACTTCCACTTGTCTGTAACCAATGTAACCAATTGACATGCACGAATTGTAGAAAGCTTATTTTGAACAATAACAATCGTACATTTTTCTCAAAACAAACAAAATGTTAACTTTTGGTAGGATTTCCGTGTAAATTAGCAAGGAGAACCTTAAGTTGGGGTGCAACAATGAATGAAGGAACCGGCTTATGTCACCTGGTGAATCCACATCTACCTGCCGCTTGGATGTGTTTGCATGAGAGAGAGCGGATGTGTTTTTTTTTTTTTTTTTTTTCCGAAAAAAATTGTATTTTGCTTTCTGAGCTTGTTTCTTCCCCTTTGCAAAACATTTTCATTTGTTTTTTTTGGGCTGCCCACTAAAGTCGATGTAGATTAAGGTGATTTTTTTTTTTTTTTTTTTGAGTAAAAGACGAGTTTACCAGTGTCAAATGTAATGATGTTGCCTATCACTCTTTTATGTGTTTCACCCATATGTTCCACTGTGTGGATACTAGGTGAGAAAGAAGGACACGTCTTTTGAGGGCTGACAGGAAATTCTTCTTTTTATTGTTACTCTTCGCTACAGAAGTTAGAAATCATCGATGTTAGTCTAACCCTCTCGTGATTTGAATCGTGCTAAAATTCATCCTGTCCCGCATGTTAGGAATCCACGATAGTCCCCGGTGTACCACCGTTCTCCTTTTCTCTACCTTTCCTTACAGGATATGTTGGAGAAACTTGTATTTGTCGTTGCGCAGGATATGTCCCAGGTAACATAACTTCAATGCTTTGCCAAGTCCTCTTTTTGTACCCATCCGTCAAAGCACCTCTTCGTCAGATATTCTAGAAAACCCAGATATATCCGCATTTCGAAGACTAATATTCTTTCGGTCTTCTTCAGAATAGTTTGAGTCTTCTCCACATTTCGAAGGCTTATATTTTTTGGATTTTTCCTCTTTTTCCAGCTAAAGTAAATAAAATAAAATATAGCATTTCAGCATTCTTATTTTTATATTGAAGTCTATCTAGTTAGTATTCCCTGAGGGCGGTCACCATTCTGTTTGTTGTTTAAAGATTGGTTGTAAGGCACATAGCTACGTCTTCAAAATCTATTTAATGGCAAGTAGATTGTTGCATGATTTGAAGACGATATCTACTGCATATGACGAAGTTTTCTTATTTTGCATCAACTACATCAACTGAAAAAATTATTATTTGCTTAAAACTTCGACTTACTCTTTTATGTTATTTTTCAAAACAATCAAATAAAAATATGTTTCCTTTTCAGAATAAATATTAAAGAATGAACCCTTCAGAATTGAGAATGATGTGGATGAGTCAATATAACCCAGATCCTCTTGAAGATGCTACTTCATACTTCAGTCATCCTTCGGTTGGTTTGTCTGTTATGGAAGACATTTCCCAGCAGGAAACTCCAATGGTAAGTGATCAGCACAAATCACACGAAAAAAAAGAAAGAAACACCGTTAATAAAACGATTTAAACGCAACTTTGTATGCTTTATATATCACTTTTTCATAAAGAAATTAATTTGCATGTTCATCCCAAAGTTTAACTTTCCTTATTTTAGATCAAAATTTTTCTACATAATTTGATTTATTTATTTTTTGATTTCTTTTATGTCCCACGCGTTTCTTCCCTTTAAAACAAATGAATACAACTTAAAAAAAATATATAATTGCAATTCAATTAAAATCAAATAAAAAAAAAAATGCTTAAAAAATGTGCGCGTGTTTATTTGTATCTCGAAAAAACCACCCATCACACACTGTACAAAAAAAAACGAAAATGTTTGCGAAAATCAGGACATGAATCCAATGATGAGCGTTGTTGGAGGAGAATACAGTGCTCAGGGAGCACCATCTTCTGTTGTTACATCTGCTACGCTGCGCGTACAACCAACAACAATAATAGCAGCACCACATACAAATGATTTGTATGGAATATCACAAGTGGGTGGCATCCATCAAGTATTGCAGCAATCATCTGCATTCCAGAGCTATCCAGAAATAATCGACCAGGATGAGAGTATCGAACATTCTACTACACAGTATGTGACACAAGTGTTTAATGGGATGAACGATAATAAAGACGAAGAAATTTCTGGTCTCTCGAGTAAACAAGAAATCATAAATATCGATGATTTCGTTATGATGACCGACAGCAATTCATATGATGGAACAGAAAACATGACAGGAGACGTTAAAGTAGATACACGAGACAAGGGACACGTTGCTCCAATTAAGGCAAGAAATCAAAGAAAATCTCGAAAAATCGAACCTGTTAGTCGTCCTGGATTGGTGTTAAAAACACCAATTGCTTACAAAGGAAATATAGATCCATCCGTAATACCAATTCAAAAGGATGGCATGGGTAGGTTTTATTTTTGTTTTTAATTTTTTAATTTTGGTTTTGTTTTTTTCGTATTTTCATTTGCTGTGTTGCATTTGTTTAGTTTAAATTTGTTGGTGTGTATGGTGCTTGAAGCTGAAGTTGGAGGGAAATTCTATTTCTTTATTCAATTCATCAACTCATACACATCTTTTTTGTAGTTGCAATTTTATTTTATTTGTTTCTCATCATCTAAACACTGTTACATTTCTTGTACATATACATGCTTTGAATAGACTTCTTTTGCAGGTGATGTATGAAATTAGCCATTACTACTGTGTCTATTATTTTTAGACAAATCATGTATGCAATATTCGTCAAACAGTCATTATTAGGATCGCGATATGATGTTTAATTGCTTACTTATCATGCCGTCAACCTTTTAAAGTCACCTACCAACTTTGACTCAACGATATGTGTAGACCTATTTTTAATTTACCCGTAAACAAAAGTTTGATGTCGATAGGGCTTTTGGGCATGGACCACAAGTGCTGTGAACGCCAAAATAGTTTATACGTCATTAGCAGTGTAGTTGAGTATTTCAAACCATTACCAGGTATAAAGTTGACAGAAAAAACAAACCTTTGATAATTTGGAGGTGAAACCCATTTAAAAAAACTACAATTGATTAAAAGACAAAAAGATTTTATGAAGTGCCCGACTACAACTCAATTAAAAGCTCTAGTATTTTTTCTAAAACCTGAAGCGTGGTTAACCACATTATTACTTTTGTCATAAGTAGCAACGAATTTGAAATGTTATATTGTCTGTCTGTTTAGTTTATGTGATTGACTTTTCATAGTAATTATAACTTCCAAATTGAAAATTCTTAATAGTTGACAAAAATTTAGAATGAGTACGCGGTGCTGCTTTAAGTTTTTACTACGATTAAGGTTTAGATAGCGAGATTTGATTTTAAACTCCCCTTACACCGTACAAATAAGTAACAAATCAAGTAGATCGCCCTGGTGTTGTATTCAGTGCGGTGCTGGTGATTTTAGAATTTGATGTATCTATTTGAATTGAATTGAATCAATTGCAAGGAACTCCCGTCCAACCTTTTCAATTTCTTTTCTATTTTTCAGCGGTTTGTGAACGGTGTGGAGCAATCGGAGTAAAGCATACATTTTATACCAAATCTAGGAGATTTTGCAGTATGTCCTGTGCCAGAGGTGAACTATTCTCATTAGTGATAGGTTCATCTGGTTCAGGGACTATGACAACATCTACCTTAGCCTCAGTAACGACACCATCATATTCTGACGAATGTATAATGAATTCAATTAACAATCAACGTTCTGACATTGAATTAGCCTTACGCGTATCACACCTAAAGAGTCCTAATTCGAATTATCGCTTTAAAATAACTAATCAATCGTTGCAACAACTTAACGAAAGCGAACTAATGGACACTCCCGATGCAACGGAACAAATTGACAGCAACGAAAGTCTTAATCAGAAACAATTTATGTATCGAGATGCAATTCCGCACAGCGAATTACCACAAATACCAAAATACGAACGTCTTCCATCTCCTTGTCCGCAAAGTGAGAAGATATGCAGTGTACGTCGAAGACAAGGCGATGCAAGAGATTCATACGACTGGACACCAAGGCTGTCGGAACCAGAGTTTTATGTTGCTCCGGTTACATGTTTTCCCCATGCTCCGGGCTATGATGTGTGGGATAACATTGGTATCGATATGAAAGTTGAAGTCGAGAATACAGACTGCGAGAGTCAGGAAGTTGTGCAACCCGGACAAACTCCTCATTCGTTTTGGGTAGCAACGATACTAAACATTTGCGGATACAAAGCATTGATGCGATATGAAGGTAATTTTTTTCTCTTCTCCTGTCTTGTCAACTGCAGAGTGCCTTTTTTTCAGGATTTGATGAGCCATCACATGATTTTTGGGTAAATCTATGCTCGTCCGAGGTTCATTCGGTTGGCTGGTGCGCAACTCGTGGCAAACCTTTAATTCCACCGCGCACGATTGAAAGCAAATACAAAGACTGGAAAGATTTCCTCGTGGAAAGACTATCCGGAGCACGGACACTTCCGTCAAGTTTCTACAATAAAATCAGCGATAGCATGAACTCCAGATTTCGACTGGGTCTCAATTTAGAATGCGTGGACAAAGATAAAATCTCTCAAGTTAAACTGGCTACAGTTAATAAAATTGTAGGCAAGCGTTTGTTTGTAAAATATTTTGATTCCGACGATGGCTTCTGGTGCCATGAAGATTCGCCAATTATCCATCCAGTTGGATGGGCGACCACTGTTGGACACAATCTTGCAGCTCCTCAGGACTACCTAGAACGGATGTTAGGTAGGTGGTGGTCAGAGCTTATCGATCTCGTGGCTAAATACAACTCGTACTTTTTTCAGCTGGCAGGGAACAAATGATTGAAGTACATGACGATGACGCAACAATTGAATTATTCAAAATGAATTTCACGTTCGAGGAATACTATATCGATGGCAAAAAGAATGGCTTTATTGAGGGAATGAAATTGGAAGCTGTCGATCCGTTGAACCTATCATCCATTTGTGCTGCAACTGTTATGGCAGTACTTAAGTTTGGTTACATGATGATAAGAATTGATTCCTATCAACCGGATGCAACTGGATCTGACTGGTGAGTACCCTCTTAAATAGTAGAAACAAAAATTTAATCGAAAACTTCCTCTCTTAGGTTCTGCTATCATGAAAAATCTCCAAGCATTTTCCCAGTAGGATTTTGCGAAACACACAGCATCTGTTTGACGCCTCCCAATGGATACGATCCAAAAACATTCTGCTGGAGTTCCTACCTCAAGGAAACAAATAGTATAGCTGCGGGAGAGCAACTATTTCACCGTGTGGTACCAAATCATGGCTTTGAGGTAATTTAAAAGGTGTCTTAACAACAGCAGTAATTTCTAAATCGGCTTTTTTCACAGGTTGGTATGAGCTTAGAATGCGCTGATTTAATGGATCCCCGTTTGGTTTGTGTGGCCACTGTGGCAAGAGTTGTTGGTCGTTTACTAAAAATCCATTTCGATGGTTGGACTGACGAGTACGATCAATGGCTTGATTGTGAATCCCCAGACGTGTACCCAGTGGGATGGTGTGTGCTAGTTAATCACAAGCTGGAGGGCCCACCGCTGCCTTCAAAAATCACATTGAAAATGCCAGTAAAGCCAAAACATAAAAAGAAGCGAAAGAAAGTTGTTAGGACTGACAGTTCATGTGGTAAGTGAATAACAGTACTCGTGTCGGTAGAAAAATCACAGATAATGATTTCTTGTAGGTAAAAATCTTAATCGTCCAATGAACATAAAGAGAGAAGCACAGGATCAGTGCACCAGTGAAAGGAACTTTTCGTCAGAGCGTTTGGGTATTAAAATTGAGATGAAATCTGAACCACTTTATTATGATGACGAAGTGGATGAGGAAGAACTGGAAGATGATGATATAAGACACTCAAATCAATCAACCCCTCTCCCGACTACACCAGAGCTGGGTGAACGAAACAAAATTTCAACCACCGAAAGCACAAGTTCTGTGAACGCTAACAACAGTTCGAACTCCCCAGCTCCACCAATAGAACGGAAAGCGACGAGCTATATAGGGGTATGTTTCTAATTTCGTGGCACTTAATATTGGCAGAATATAGATACGGAGTCGTTAGTGCTTTGACGTAGAGTTTAAGATTTAAGTTTCAATCGACGGTCTTTTTTTCACAAATTCACCCTTGAACTCACTCGATCGGATTATGTTTGATTATTCTTAAATTTGTTTCCCATGCTGTCTGTTCGTATCAAAGAGACTTTGATTTTTGGTTCAATCTGAGGAGTCACGGCAAAATTTATTTGCCGCCAAAGCTTCTAAATATTGGCAAGGACACTAACGCAAAACTGAGATTCAGTCGGAATGGCTGTATTATTTTAGACAAAGTTGGAAAAGACAATTTAAAGGACTTTATATAATGTTTATTTAAGGCCATTTTTGCCATTTCCTACTTTTCATGAGTTTCCCGAAATATTTTAGACTTCAAATCAAATTTCTTAAAAACGTGAAAAAAATTACAAGCGGTTATTGCTTGTGGCAACAAAATTCACAAACGCTTTCACTCTAAAATTTTTAAAAATTCTGAAAGCAGGCATTAGATTCACAAGCTATTTTCGAATTCCTTATTTGAATGCAAAATTCTTGGCGAAACAATACTTCTGCTCGTTTGCTTAGTTTTTTTAACCTTTATTATATAACAACACATAATTTTTTTCATCTCCTCTTACAGAATTCAACAGTCTCAAATAGCAAGTACATTCCACGTTTAATTGATGTGTCACAAGAGCCTCTATGCAATCAAGCAAGTGGTGATCTAATGCCAGAGACATGGAATGTCTACGATGTGTCGCAATTTCTCCGCGTCAACGATTGCATCGCCCACTGTGACATCTTCAGCAGAAATAAAATTGATGGACGCCTCCTATTACATTTATCTAAGGACGAAATTATAACTTTGCTCGGAATGAAAGTCGGGCCTGCTTTAAAAATATTTGACTTAATACAACAACTCAAATGCAAGCTGAATCCCAGCAAATCTAGGCTACTAAGGGCAAATAAATTATTTTTATAGTGCCTTTTTTATTTCTTTATTTCATTTTCTTATTATAACTACAATATTATTATAATTTTTTTTCCGTAATAATTCATTATAGAACTAAGTTAACTAAACGCGATTTTATTCTAAGGATGTACATCGTTTAATTAAGCCAATGGTCTACCATAAGTTTTAATAATAGCTTCTACTTCAAATAATATTTGTCTTAAGAATTTTTCTTGCAATGTTTTTTTTTTTTGAAGGAATTACCAATAATTTAAGGATTTATAGTTATGTACATAAATGAAAAACAATAAATACGTACATATATATTATGTATACATGCATAGTCTAGCTCCTATTACTGTTTGTCAAAAGGTAAAACGAAGATGAGAAACCACTGCATATCCATATTTGTAGCTTTTTGTATTCTGTATCTAAATTATTGCAGACTTCGTTGAATTTTTAGCACGGGTGTGCAGCTGTAAGACTTACTGTGAATTTGAGTGTATCTTTGTGTCTTTTTGCTTGATGATGCTTCTCTAACCTTACTGTTCCTCTTGTTTCTATTTAAAGCCATTGATTGCAACGATAAATCCTGAAACTATTTGCAATTTTATTATTTTTATACATTTTAGATGTCAAACATGTTCCACAGCCATAGATTAATAGCTTTAATTAAATTTTAATTCGAAGCTGTAAAAAACGTCACATGAAATCGTCGCGTATATAAATTACAACTACTTACGTGCACATAATCGCGTTCAATCAGAAGCGACAAGACGTAACACTGCGCAGACCGTTCTTGAATTCGGATTTTCTGCAACTAATGTTGTTTATTTAAGACTGATGAAAGTTTACTTAGTAGCGACACAGCCGGTCCTGTGAAAATCGATTTTAGACTTTTCTGGTAAAAATATAATTCTGATGATTCAATTAAAATACATCTTTACTAAGAAACGTAATAGATAAGAAACCAGGACTAGATGACGTATGATATACATAGATGTATGTACTTGTTTCTTTTACTTTAATAAGACCCATCAATTAAACAACAAACTTAAACATTTAAAATAACAGCGTATATTTTTGGATTATTATTGGTTTGCCTTTTATCATGTGAGTAGTGAACCGCACTTATTTTCATATTAGCCATAGGTTTAGTTTTAACATAAAAATTTAAAAGCGCTTAGTCCTACAGCACTTAAAATATATATTTTTTTTAAATACGTCTTCACTTAGAGAAAAAAACCGCAAAACATATAGTCAGGGAGTAGTTTTTATAGATACAAATTGAGAAAAAAAAATAAGAAAGAAAGAAAATTACAAGAAAAGTTAATAATAAAGTTTTATATTGTATTGTAATGTAAGTTTATTAAGTTCTCTTGAATTAAATACAAACCAATCGAAAGAAAAAAAGAGCACTCAATTTAAGCAGACAATTCAAAGTTGTAAATATGTACTTGAAGAAAAAAAAATAATAAAAATATATATTCTAGCATATTCATATGATATCGAATAAATTTTTCCGCAAAATGGCATTATAACTGAGAGTTTTTTTTTTATTAATATTATTTTGTATGAATCCTACCGGAAAAACTAGCAAGAAGTATTTTAAGAATGGGACACATTTACAAGAAAGAATGGCTCTTTCGGCTACACCCTGGGGTGGACTTGGCTTAGGTGATAGTTAATTGTCGTTTTTGATTATCAACTGTTCTTTGCTGTGTAAAGCGATCACAAAAAATTGTTCGTTTCTTGGCAACACTCAAAATTCTGTCGCCAATGTCGCGAATTTGCCGATTCCATTCCTGGACAGCAGATTTGGGAAGACTGCAGCCAGTTGATGAATGCAGCCAGATAAGTCAATATATCTTTAATTAACCACAAAACGAAGTGTCAGATAAGTCGCAATCAATTGACTAAATTTTTTGAATAAAAGTCGTGGCTTAATTTTACGACCTTAACTTCAAAACTACAGTCACCAGTCACTTTGGAAATTCTGGCTAATAAGTCAACTAATCTAATCAATTGACTATAAGCTATACTTTCGTCTTTATTAGCTCGTACCAGTTTTTTTTTGTCACTTTTATTTACGTCCCCCTTAGGCCATAGATTGGCACACTTTGCTCTCACTTATTTGATTTGTTCCAAACTTAAAATTAATAATTAAAACTAGTAGGTTTGTAGAATATAGCATATTTGCATTAAAATAATCTGAACCGGATTGGTCTTATTTACGAATTTACGAACGAATTTCACCTCCCTATTAGCCAATTCAAATCTTCAAAGAAGTAGTTTCCCAGAATATATTTCCTCATCTTAGTGAATGCTGGGCATGTTTTAAGAAAATGAAGTAAGGTCTCCTGCTACTCCTCATCTGTAGGTCTACCGTGCAGCCTCTACACTGTAGACTCCGAAACGGTTAAAAGGGACAGTCAACCTTTTGGCGTGATTGCTGAAGAGGCAGTGATCAGTCAGTACACCAAGCAGTCCGCTTATACTTGTTGTATTGATCGAGAGTAGCTGTTTTGCCCTAATCGTATGCAATATAGGCCACATCTGCTAGAAATGTTGCAGAAATCTTAATTACTAAATCTAAAATTTACTGCCGATATGGCTTCTAAAAGTAATTATAACCTTGTCTTGCCTAGAATACTTGTGTGCCTAGAATGGAATCGTAAGGCTACATCTGTGAATCATCTCTCCTAGAGATTGGTGGCATTGTTTTACCATCTTTGACCGAATAAATTGCGTTTTTGCAGCCTGGCTTTCTATATAAAAAAAATATATAAAATATATTTATAAAAAAAAAAACAATAGACTGGCTCTATTTCTGCCTTTAAAACAAGAAAACACTACAGTGTTCTGAGCGGCGGAGTGATATATCGCGATATTTTGTTAGTTAGCGAATACTCCCAAGCCCGTCCCCTTCTCGATTTTATATCCGTTTGTGTATACTTCCAAGGCAGACTGGTTTCTCACCTTATCAGTCTACCAGTCTGTAAGTCTTCCATAACTTTTAGCCATATTCATGCATTCAATATATTTCAATAGTCTTTTAATTGCGTTGTTGCATTGGCATTTGGAATCCACCATGTTTAATCGCTCCTGTCTGTATAACATGAAAACAAGTTCTGTTGGTTAAGTAATTTTAAATTTTCGTCACAAAACAAGTCTCTTTTAAAAAAAAAGGTGCTGATTTGTTACAGAAAAGGAAAAATTTAATCTACCAATCAAATAAATTAACCCAAGTTCTCATCATTAAAAATGTTACTTCAAATTTTATTACCTTACCTGACCTGCGTCATCATCGGACGGCTTCACAGCTTCGTACGAAGTTCGACGGGTAATGCGGAGTCCTGCCCGCAATGTGGCATCACAATGGGCCTAATCTGGTCTAAGTGCGGTTGTGGATTATTTGCTGCAGCCGGCCACATCAACCTAACCTAACCTAATCTTATTACCGTATCATATCTCCAAATAAAAAAAAAATATGGGTCATCAGATAAACATTGAAAAGTGCAGAGATTTCTTGGTTTTCTTGCATGTTCTTCAGATTTTTGGCCTTTTACCATCTTAATGTCCTCTTCATTAAGATGATAAAAGGCTCTCCATATTTTCACTACAAAAATCGAATTGGAAGTGGAAAATGTAAAGCTCCAACGCCATTTCTAACATTCTCACTTATTCACTAAATTTTCTAACAATTAGTCACACTTTACCGAAAAGAGAGATTTGTTCTGCTTGCATTTGATCGCATTACCGTTGCCGTAAAGCTAGCAGTTAGAACGAATAAGTGGCCAAAGGGTGCTAAAAAAAATTAACACAAACAAATTTTTGATTGATGCTACAGTCAAAGTCGAAATCAAAACAATAAAGCATACTAATACCCAAATGTTAGGTTTTGTCAAAATATTACGCGATGTTTCCGTTCACTTTCAAGACTAATATTTCTCAAAATTGGAGTCTGAAAGTGCTCAGCAAAGCACACAAGCTATTGAAATAAGCCGTTCTATAGCTGCTGATGAGGATACTGGTGTGTAATATCTTACAAATATTTCTCTTAAGCAGGGGCAGTTGTTTAGTACCAGTTAAGTGATGAAGACCATTTGCAAAGTAAAAGTCGAAACATTTTCCATATCATCTGTAAATTTTTATAAACTTTTATATTCGTTAAACTAATAATTTAAGAAAAATACATATTGCTCCGGATTAATACCTCATACGAAAGTTAATATATTTTTTCTCAACTGCTTTCTAGGCGTGCTCTTGTATTCATCTATTTTCGATGAAGTCTTTAGTACACAGACTCTCTCATTATTTTAATCTTAAATCACAAGTCCATGGAGCGAACATTGCATCCATCAGTGATTTGCCCTTATGTAAAATTAAATAGGCAACCCGATCAATCAGTCTTATGGAAACTAAAAATTTGTGAAATGGGTTACAATGTACACTAAGATTAACTTATTATTATTGCTAAACTTTATTGATATACAATAAAAAAAAAAAGTTTTATGTATATTAGTAAATCACATTTTATTCAAACTTTATCTTAAAATCATCACGGCTCATAAAAATAACTTGCAAGTGGATACCGAATCGTAAATGCAATAATTGTACACGCTACTTGAGCACCCATTAGCATTTTTGTAAGTATTGACTCATGTACTGGACCGAATACGACTAACAGAAAATTTATCAGAGTAAAATTGTTTGTGATTACAGTTCCATCGGCTTTCTCAGTCCAAGAAATCAGTTTAAAAGTTCGAAATAATTTTACAAACAAATTGCCAAGCTTCCCCAATTCATTTTTGTTGAATTTTGTTGTGCTTATATGCAAGAGATCTGTCTTTGGATCATAGTGTGGTAGACGATGTCGTGGGCATGGGACAAAGTGAAACAGCTGCGGTACGGAGTAAAGAAAATTGATGATCTGTGGTAAAAAGAACAGCAGCAATGTTTTGCTAAAGTGTCCTAAAATACCAACAACCGCAAATGTCATGCCAGCAAAATAACAAAATGTGTCACCGACAAATATTTTCGCTGGATATCTGAAAAAAAGCAAGATTTTATTTTTTAATAATAAGTTTAAACTAGAAAATGAAATGAGGTTAGGTTTAGATTTAGTTTAAGTTTTAAGTGCAGCAACATTTATTAGCTTTAAGTGGCAAGGTTTATTTACATACCAAAGAAACTTAACCTAGCCTAATTAATCTAACTAAAAATCTAGCGTTGGGGTTGGCTAGGCGAAGTAGACGAGAAAGAGTAGCGAGACTGGCAGACAGGCAGACAGGCAACCGCGTTATTGCATCTACGCACTATATGGGAAGGTAGGTACGTGGGCTGACGGAGAGTGTGTTACTCAGTGGGGAGGATTTTTGTAACTTCCCATACTCCATTGGGACCTATGAAATGAGGTTAAGCACTGTTCGAGTACGAATTTGACACAGTTTAGTAGAAGATAGAAAGATCAACTAATCACACTCGCAATATTGACTAGTACAACTTTGTAGATCAATAGTTTTATTTAAATTATTTAAGTCTTTTCAACGTTTACTTACAATGTAAAGCTACAAATCTACTAAATTCAATACATAGTCTCGGCAACGCTTGGATACTACTTAACAGTAACCTCACGGATAGTGGTTTAGTGGCTTAAATGAAATACACTAAAGTTTCGCTTTGCGTCGATAATTGGAAACAAAAAACATGACACCCACGTAATTTAATTCCATAATTTCTATGTATTATAATTTTGGAAATGGCAAATTGAACTAAAAACACATCTTTAAAACCACGAGCAAAGCGAGGCTTTGGTGTATTGTGCGGGAAGATGTTATACTTCACTTCACAAGTTTATTTTGCCCACAAAAATGCATCAGTAAATAAATAATCAAAACTCACACACATCAACAAAGTAACAATGTGTTTACTTATCGCTTCCTCCTATGATTGATTAATTATTTTAGGCATTGAAAACGAAGCCACGTATCTTCACACCTTTAAGCACTATTTGTCATGTAATCTTATTATTCGAATTATTCAACTTACTTGTTATACTTCCACAAGGCCAGTGTGGTTGCCAGAAACGGTAGAATCAAATAAAGTGAGAATTTATGAGCCTGCACTTGATTTCCCAAGCACAATTCAGTCAGGTTAAATACAATGATTGACGTGGAAATGATTATAGACTGTCCCACTTCAAGTCCATTAATACCGGCTAAAATGTTAATAGCATTAGTGCAGAATACAGCCAACATCCCCATATACACGTAGTAGAGTACACCTGAAAGAGTCACAAGAAACCATTTGAATAAACACCAGCCACGAACTTCTATTGAATCCATTGACTAACCTATATCTAAAGACATTCCCAGTAAGGGTCGTGCAAACTTTGGTATGATGATAGTTGTTGAATTATAATTAACATAGTACACCATCAAAAGTGGCAGTGTAGCTATGGTAGGCAGCAGCACTTTATGCCTCCATCGCAAATCCAGAACATCATCCGCAAATCCCAGAAGAATCATACAGCAGATTGACAATAAGGCGGCTATTAACTCTACGAACTACAAAATTCAAATTACATCATCAGCATTTTAGTTTCATTTCTACAAACGAAAGCACTTACCTCCTGATGAGAGAATTCACTTTGGCTTAAACTACTTTCAAAGAAACTAGGCACTGGTATGAAGAAAAACATTGCTACCAGGAATACACATGATGTCACCACTCCTAGGGACTCTGGCCTAGATGAAAATCATAACTAGAATTTCATGTTCATAATATGGTTGTAAGTTGCAAGCCACACTTACACTTTAGTTTTATCTTTCTTACAGAGATCATGCCCAAAGAGGTTCGCTTTGATAAGGATTTCTCGGAATGGCGGTATGATTCTTACTGCCATGATATATGCTCCTATTGATATTCCAAGACTAGCAGCTAGTGCTAGATCCATTTTCAGGTGCTCCATACCGATTTACCGGTAATTTCTTGAGTAATTATTCCAAAATTACAACTGCACTGGTACAACTATCATAATTCGTCGACTATAATTTGATTATATTATATGTCACTTTCGTTGCTGCAATAGCGATAAGAGGCAAAGTTGCCAGACTTAAATCGGTATTAGTTGTCAGTTTAATTCTTGTATTTAGTGTAACAATATCTAAGATTCCTGATTGAATTGATGCTTGAGCCTATCAGGCCAATGGAAACGCTTGAAATTTTTAATAATATTCGATAGCGTTACGTATTTTATTCGTTTAAAACTGAAAAGTCCATCAAGAAAATTAACCACAAAGTCAGAAATTGTTCACCGTGAATCTTCCTTAAACAAAACGCGATGGAAAATTTCTGCCAGCGCGAATGCATGTAGTTTGACAGATCAGCCTATTTGTTTGTGCCCCTTAAATCCGCGTTGGTATTTATGTCATTCAACTCGTTTTGTGTTTTGCATGAAATTAAGTATTATGAGGATAATTGTTCCAATAATTAGAAACCGTCTGTGAATTAACTTTAAATTTAGATCAATATGCCAACCATAATAGCTCTCGATGTATCCCTCTCCATGCAACGTCTTATACCGGGTCGGAGTGACGACAATGCCATGTCCTATCACCAGCTGGCGGTAAAGGGTATTAATCAATTTTTGGAGCATCTTGCAAATAACTCCAAGCTAGAGTTTGTTTCATATGTAACCTACTCAACGGAATTTGAATTGCGTGTGGACTTTACCCGAGATTACGATCAAATACGGCAAGCAGTCAAGAAGCAGATACACTTCGATAGTTCGTCGATGGAGACTATGTTGAAGGGCGTAAACGACATGTTATCAAGTAACTGGGGAGCACAGAACCTCTGTCAAGTTGTTGTGTTCACTGACTGTGGCATAGGACTCGGCACAAATGCGCTTTCATACATTACTCGCAATATCGTGACCCAAAAGCCAGCATTGCCGTACCCATGGATGACTGGACTTGCCTCCACGAAATTAAATATTATCTGCATGGGACTTAACAGCGAGTACTACTTCACCAAGGCCCTACAGACCTACCAGAACTTCCTAGACGCAAGTGGCCTTAAAGGTGTGTTGTTCCAACCAAAATTAATCGAGCAACCTTCCGCCTTCGCACAGGAGGATACCCGAAACAACGTTCGGAAAAGCGAATTGGGCCGGACGACAATGTACGAAATGGTCGAGAGACTGTGTGAAAGTAGCTACAAATCGTTTGAAACTATCCTCAAGTGCGGTGGCTACTTTCGAATGGAATGCCCAATTCTCATTTGGCCTCCCCCGACGCTTTGTAATTGGAACAATAATCTCACCACAGACCAATCTCTGATTCTCTCGAACAGTATATCGATTTGTGGTTACGTGGGTCTCTCAGATATTGGATCACCAGCGTCGCTCAGTCGGCATTTGATAGTTCCAAAAATGGAACGCGAGAAACCCAGCAAGAGATCGTCTGACAAGCCCTCGAAGAACTCCAAACCTGAACCGTCATCGTCTCTAAATGAGTTTGAGAAGCTCGAAACAGATATACGTTCGTTTTATTTTAAGGCAGACGGTGATGGCGAAGAGGACTCCGTGCGATCCTCCGTACAGTCCGACACACAAAAGGAATCAATCTGTGTGCTACTGCACGGTGCGTTGAAGGTCGAGAACATGGCTGCGGTTGTGCTCCTTGCGGATAATTGGTACGGTTTTATTTACACATTTGCTGATAGCAAGAAGAAATCGAATTTGATGCTGAACATTCTGCCGAAAGGAAGTAACGTCATCCCATGGCTTGGTGACCTGCGAATGTTCGGCATGATGGACGACTTTATCGTCAGTGAAAGTTCAACGTTCCCCGTGAAGTCAGAGAAACGAAGCTATTCACAGAATTTCGTTATCTGGATAAAACACTCTAGTCTACACTCCGACATTCAGAAGGTACTAAGGCATGCGAAAAAGATTCCCGAAAAGACCCAACATTTTTACAAGGAACTCAATCGGATACGTAGAGCGGCACTGTCTATAGGGTTCATAGAGCTCATGGAGATTTTAGCAAATATTTTCGAGAAAGAACTCGCTGCCCTACCGAACACCTTAAATCCGGAATGTGTACACCAGCTGAAACATTCGGCGATCGAACTCAGGAAAACTGCAAGTAGGGATTTGAAAAATGCAATCAATCCGGCGACGAGTGAATTGAATCCTTAAGTTATTTCCATTAAAAGTATTTCTTTAAAACAGTATTCAGGTGTTTTTTTTTTGTGGTTTGAATGACACTGTGCATGTCATGGCATCACATGTACAGTGTATTGTTACAAAGACGTGTAACTAAAGTGCACCACTAATGCACTTTGCTTGCGATTTTACTTTTGGTTAGGACTGAAAAAGAGAGTTGTTTTCTTTGATTTAGTCAGACACTTTACATGAAGCGATTGAGCTCTGAATTGGTGTTCCACGACTTTAGATTGGGTGGCGTAACAGCCCGTTGAGGCCTGAGCCCAGCGCCTTCACTGTGTTGTGTGCTATATACTTTGACACATGCGATGGAGGCCGTGAAAAAGGTTTGTGGTGTTAGTTTCGCCGAGCTGGATTTGAGCTCGGGTACTCTCGCCACGGCTAGTACAATGAGACTTGTTCTTTTGACGTGAAAAAATCGCACTCCACTCACTCCTTGATGATAAAGGCACTTCTCACTTTAGATTAGTGTGCAAGTGGAGCTTACATGCACAACTATTCAAGTTTCTATAAGTTTCAAGTTCGGCGTTTTTTTTTTTTTTTGTAAGTACGGGCTTATTGCAATTTAATTCAAAATGAATGATTATTCGGTCCTGCATGCGAGGAAGGCTAATAGATAGAATAGAATAGAAGGCTAATAGAGTAGACAAAAGCTGTACAAAGGAACATTGAATTAAATTAAACAAATTGTGGAGTGTCATTAAGCCACTTGTACCCATGTAGATTGAATTAAAAAGATCCTAAAAGATCTATTTGTCGTTTATATATGATTTAAATGTTGCCCTCATGCATTTGATAAAGTCCATAGATAGGGTGCCCTAGAAGGCGAAACATATTACATTTTATTTCTTCATTGTTTTGAATCCAGGCCAGGCTTAGGCCTAGTTAGCCTTTTTTTGTCTTAGCAGTGTGTTTCTATTTCGTTTAGTAGCGAAAAGGGCTTAATTCAGCAACATTCAAGTCAACATTCATATTTAAAATCATTCTACTAAAAAATGTTTAAAATAGACTTATTTCACTTTGCTTTTTGGGAAAAGAATTGATTTCTGACTGAGCAATTTGAATTCACATACCCGGTGTTCAAGGATCGCTAGCTTAATAGGTTAGGAAGAAGAATAACTTTGCTTACATCTTAGTCTAACACAAATGCTCAAAATTGGAGCAATTTTTAAAAGGACTTGTCCCTTGAAGATGTATCCATTTAATTGTGCTTGTGACGTCCAATTTACCTACTTAACAGGCAGTCAACTTTAAGGGTCTGTAACTGGGCTAAGCTGCCTTCTAACGTTAAAGGTCCCGGCTTTGCTGCTTCCGAAAAGACCAAGATGTGTCACTTCACTTCTGTATTGAGGGTTTGGCCTTCCTCTTCTCCTCAAACGAGGAGACTCGAATCCGAAGACCGTCTTAGCTGGAGCAGGGAGTTTGTGTCCATGCGCTCGAAGTTCGCAGTTAGGTCTTCTGCTTTCATCGCAGACAAAATCGCAAAATTTTTCTTACGAATGAGCCAATAATCAGCTTTGTTGTCTTGCACATCGTCTAATTTTTGGCTCCACACTGTAGGGCTGACAGTCTTGTAAAGTATGACTTTGGTTCTTCGAGTCAGGAATTAGTTGCTTTGACAGACCGAAGTAGCATCGGTTGCCAAGGGTGATTCTGCGATGAATCTTCTCATTCATGGAGCTTACGGTTGCCCGAAGTGTACAAACTTCTTAACTACCTCGAAGTTAAAGCTGTCGACGGTCACGTTTTGTCCTAGGCAGTGTTTCTTTGTCGTCAGCATATATAGTTGTTCCTCGATAATTTAAATTACCGATAATGTGAATTTATCTAAAATGTGAATTGGCAAAATTTTACATGGTCATCTCTATAATGTGAACTCTCGACAAGTGATCGGTGTAATGTCATCTCGATAATGTGAACTTCTGAAGACAACTGGTAAGATAATGATTTAATACCACTTTTCTAACTACGAAGGATACTACCGCGCATTTGAGACAATATAATTCCTCTGCGATTACATGTTTTCAACTTTGGAGAACTGCGTTGAATGAAGCGATACCAAACTTGCCCAGTTATTGCGGCAAGTTAGACCATTTGGACTTGGCGCATTTGGGACAATATAATTCCTCTACGATTACATATTTTCAACATTTCAGAATTTAATGAAGAACCCAGATATTCATTCCTTTCATTGATCCTAGGGTCATAGTTGTCATGTATAATTAGGTTTGTATTTATGAGACTTTAAATGGAAAGTGGCCCAAGCAGCTCCGCCCTTCCATACTGAAAAAGAAGTTCCAACAACGTTAGATTCACAATCCGAAAAAATCCAAAAACGCCTTGTTTTAATTAGTTCACATGTACCCAATCGTTTCCTCGTTTATATTAAGACCAGCTCGTTTAACCTGATCTTCAAGGACTTCCACAATGATCCGCTGGGAAGGCGCTATGAAATCTATATCATTTTCGTATCGCAGCAGCTGAACCGACTTGTGGAAGGGAATGCCTTCAGTGCTAAAGTCGGCTATTTGCTCCACCACGAGATTGAATAAATCACATAAAAACGCGTCTCATTGTCGGAATCCGGGACAAGTTTAAAATGGCTCGGAGATCCGTGAGCCGAATTACATAGTACATCGAGTATTTAACTGCGTGGTTCGATACAGCCAGATCAGTTTTGCCGGAATTCCGAATTTGGGCCTCGCACTTCATTGCTAGACAAAAAAGGGGTTAGCGATTAATGAGCACACAAGAAAGTGCCGGCTGTCATTAAAAAACTAGTTGAAGTAGTATTGCCAAATTCATGAAGACTAAATCCTAGACCTTCAGGTCGCAGTACAAGCTCAGTTACACGTCCCATTTTATCAATCAATCAATCCATCAATTTCGTCTGCCCGAACTGAGTGCAGGAAAAGCCTTAATCACGAGCTATACGGGCTCTACAGCGACACAGGTTAGAGGGATAAACGTCCAGCGTCTAAGATGGCTAAGCCATGCGGATCGAATGTCCACCAACGCTCTGGCCCTAAAAATCTTTGAATCCATCTGAGGTTTGGCGCGAGATGGCGTACCCAAGTAAAAGCTGACCTTAACAAGCTTGCTGTGCGATACTAAAAGCAACTGGCTCTTGACCGCGTTGGTTGGAGAGGGTACTGCGTAAGGCCGTGGTCCATCCCGGACTGTAGTCTCATGAAAAAAGTAAAATAAAAGAAAACTATTGTTTGTACTTCTCAACAAAAACAAATTTGTTTAAACTTTATTTAATTTTTGTATACCTCTTAAATCTGAGTGTTCTTTTTTGTATTTACTTTTGTTTTTTCTTTTTTAAAGATTGAATCATTTTACAATTCTCAAAATAAATATTTACTGAATACGTAAAAAAAAAAAATCCACACCAGGCTCACGCGCTTTGCTTACAATCTCTCGATCTTTAATGTTTTAACCACTGCAGCAGTGATTGGCAATTGATGTGAAGTTTTTTTTCCTGTTATACTATTACTATTGAACTGTATGTACTGATGATGCTGTTGCTGCTGTTGGGGTATTAATAATGATGGCGTAGTAGTAGTATTTGAACTGAAGGACAACGATGATGATGATAATGATGCTGACGACGACGACGAGGACGTGGAGGAAGAGGCGGTGGCGGAGGATGAAGAAGTGGTCGTTGAAACGGTTGAACAGGACACAGAGGAGAAGGATGCTAAATTGGTATTGGTATTGGTAATGGTATTATTATTAATATTATTATTATTACAGTTGCTGGTTACTGATAAAATAAAGTTAAGATTATTAGTTGAAGAAGAGTTAGGAGGCGAAGAAGGACCACCTAGTTTTCTCGTTTTACCGCTGATGAGGTGATATTCCTTATAACTTGTATAAGTATTATCACAACTATTTTTATGTTTACTGTTGGCATTGTTTTTGTTGTTTTTATTAAGATTAGTGATCTTAAGACATTCACTGACTTTATTGTTGCTGATGTTGGTGTTGTTGTTGCAGTTGCTTGATATAATATTACTTCTAGTATTATTTTTATTATATTTATTATTATTATTATTATTAATATTATTATTTATATTACTAATATTATTGCTAACGCCAGCTATACTACTAGTATCTTTATTGGTGGTACTCGTACTGCTGTTATTCTGATGATTGTTGGTGGTGCAATGCAATCAAGATATTTGCTTGGCAACTATGACACCAGGTCGACATTGCTTAAGTGATGCTGTTGTTATTGTGATATGTGATGGTGATGCAGTTATGGGTATGGATGAAGTCGCCAGTGGAACTGCTGTTTGCACTTTAACTATTGCTGTGGGTATTGCAGCAGAGTTGTTCGTTGGTAGTATACTGTTCGTACTGTTGTTGTTAGCGCTGATGTTATTGCTGCTGTTGTTGTTGTTGCTGTTGTTATTACTAGAAGAAGGCATAGTATTTACTGCACTACTGCTGTGAGTGGATGGACTGGTCACACTTGATATTGATATAGCGTTGTCACTGTTAGTCAATGGTACCGGCCTGCCTCGAACGATTGTCACGATGTTAGTACTTCCTATTTTTGGATTCTTGATCTGTAGGAACGGGCTTAGCTCTGCTATTGTTTTTCGCTGTTGGTGTTTTTGGAGGTGCTGCTGCTGTTGAAGTGGTTGAACACCAGTAGAAACCAGTTGTTTAGTTGTAAGTGCCAAAGGAGATTCTTGTGATTTTTGTGCTTTCTTTTGTTGACCGGCACTTTCGCCAAATAAATGATCACCTTCCAGGTGGCGAATGGCTTCGACAATTGTTTCCAAATTTTGTCGTGATCGTGATCCATGGGTAGTACCAGCTGACCCTTTCTTCTGACTCATTTGTGGATCTTTTTCTATTTTTACTACAGTCTCATTGATGCGTTCAACTTCGACTTTGGGTTGGGCTTTAATTGCTGCTTGCAGAATTGGTTGAAGTATAGCACTGTCAGTGTATTTACCATCGGAGTCTTGTGTCAAAATTATCTCTTCGTGAATGGTGTCATCGGCTACAATTTCAGCACAATCGTCGTTCATCTCCTCGATTGATGAGCACACAACCACCTCACCTTGCTCGCCCTTCATGTCGTTTAGTCCTATGTAAGAAATCTGAGTGTCCTCCTCTCGGACATTGTCGGTATGCTCAATCACTTCACGGGTGATGTAATTATCCGCGTATAATCGTCTCTTAACAGTGCGTAGCTCCTCTTCGATAGATGATCGCAAGCGACGTTCCTTCTCCAGCTGCTTCTTAAGTTCGAGTAACTCTTTGGCACTGTGCGTTATATATGCGTTTCCATGGACAGCTTTGGCCAGTCCAAGGGGCACTCCTCCTCCTGCAGCGTTGTTACTTTGTAGTAATGTCGTCGGCTCTGGTGAAACTGAACCAAGACCTTCGTCAGAGGAATCAGATATCGGTTGCAGCGATATAACATTGTCTGTTAGCTTACGTTTTTTTATTGCACTGCATCCATCGTCAATGTTCCCTCCACTAGTCCCATAACCGCTCAATGCCAATTCATGCTGACCCAGGGTCCTTTTAAGCTGACTGTTCTGGGCAAGAAGTTGAGTTTTTTGATTCTCCAGATCGCATATGTACTGCGATGTTTGTTGTAGAATCGCAGCCTATAAAAAAAAGAAAAAAACAATTGCAGATGAAAGATTGTTTCAAGAGTCATCTCATCGCATCTAAAGTGTAATCGATTGTAAACTTACTTTGCTTAATTTCTCTCCTTCATGCCTTGGTAAGAGTGCCCTTAAATTCTGAAATCCGGCATTGATGCTTTGCATGCGCCGTCTCTCGTTACTGTTGGCGATCTCACGTCGAATACGTTTCTCACTCTCTAAAATATTTTTAGGAGAAGAATTTTTACCTCCAACAATTATTTGTTCAGTACCACCACTCATATTAACTTCGTTACGATGTTGCTGATGCGAAGACATAACTGTCGTAGTTGACAAACCATGCGATGGCTCCTGATGATGAACAGATTTGGTGTATCCTATACGTTGGTATATTTCACCTCCAGTATCTTCTAATGTTAAGCTAAAAAGAAATTAAGTGGGTGAGTTAGATATATATGGTTCGTTGATTTAAAAAAAAAAAAAAACAGTAGCACAGCTGATAAACAGAAATTGGATGGGTCATTAACTGAGAAAGAACCACAAAACTAAAAAAATCTCTTAATAGATGTTGGTACACTAAAAATCAATAAAGATAATTTACGAGATTCCAGTTTTCTAAGTCTAGGTCTTAGGTAGGAGTGACTGCCACGAAGTTTCGAGGCTCTAGTAGACCATAGATTGCCCGTTGTGTTGTCACAACTCCGGTTTGTTCCATACCCGGACTCTTTTGCCTACAAGTTTCCTGTAAGCTAAGTACTAACGACGAATACAACAAAAAACACCTTATTGGATTTAGTCAATTAACTTGAACTCGTGACGGATTTTATTTTCTTGAAGTTAACTGAACCCTACAGCTCTTAGACCGGCTACCAACTATCAGCCAACAATCAATACCTCAACAGTCTAATCTCATAACATCTCCAATTAAAACAGCTATTTTATCGACTGCTAATGGATTACCGGAGAGTGCAAAGGAATTACACACCTCAATTCAGCAAATTACAACAAAATACCGGGCGACGAGCGGCGCACAACCAGCGCCTACTTTGTTTACATTCTACGCTTCGGAATTCGCTAGATGCCATTATCAGCTGATTAGATTTACCGCATCGAATTTTTTTTTTTAAGAGGGTCTCCGAGAAACGAACAAAAAAAAAATACAACCGATTGTTGAGTCGAGCACAAGAAGTAGGGATAATTGAGGGAGGGATACTTTCGCATTGTTATCTTTTATGACAACCGGCGGCTCGTAGTATCCAAAAAAAAAAAAAAAATCTCGTGACTGAATATGCATGATGTGTTTACGTTGTAGAAGAATGTTTCATGAGCAAGCGTGTGAGTGGGTTTAAGTGAAAAATACACATGCACACATTGGCTGAGAGGTATTCAAAAGCGTTGTTGCAGCATGTGTTCCACCGAATGAGAACATGACGGGATATACAGGTCGAATTAGTTGATCTAAATTTTTTTGGTTGTTTCAGCAATTTCATCAGGCGAGGATTTTTATATGTTTGATTTGTTTCTGGGCATGTGATAGCATGACCGTAACGTGCCCGCTCTTTTCTTTGCAGGGTTTTCTGTGTTTGATATTATTGACCTTAGTAATCTTTCTAGTTGGAATTGGTATGGTCAGAGAATCTTAACGAGACTAATGAAAATTGTAAATATAGAGATAAAATTGCAGATTGTGCAGATGGACTTGTACACGGAGTGAGTTGTAATATGTAATTTTGACACTGACGTCTGTTTCCCGCTTGAAATCTTGATAGAAAGTCAGTATCATAAATCAGAGGAACAAAATAAATCTTTTTATGCCTGAACAACGTTGGGAAATATTGGAGAGCTTATTTGCAAAATGAGTGCTTTGCACCCCAAACAGAGCGTTTTTTTGAAAAGAATTCATGCTACCAATCGTCTTGGTGATGGTGGACTGGAGCGCTCGGAGCTGCGATTTGACTCCTTTGGACATTTTTGTGGTGAGCCGTGAAGGACCGATTTAAGACTAATATCATCTAAGCAATCCGTGAGCCCGAAGCCATCAACAAGGTCTTAGAATATTGGAGTGACAGACTCAGCTGCCACGAAGCCGTCCAAATTAGTCACTTGAACGACGTTGTGTTCCATAATGGTACCGACAATGTTTGCTCTTGCTTATAAAGCCATAATACCCGGAAAAACTTAGTATTTTTAATTTTATTGCATTTTTAAAAAGAAACTTGCACTTGGTCCATGCAAGCGTACCCGAATTTGAATCCACCCGGGTAAAAAGAAATTACAAACAGTTTTTACGGCCCCAAGTCCAAGCTTGCGCAATCCGCCGTTCGGAATCGGTATTAACCAGTAAGCGTTCTCAGCATGTGCCAATTTACACACGCACAACACAGTTGACCCGCGAAGCTAGGCTTTGACGCCACTATATTTTTATTGATGTAGAGTGCCATGAAAATAAGACATGAGAAAAATAATTTAGGAACTTTGAAAGTAGAAATATGCCAACACCAAGGAGAAAAGTCTTCTAGATCACAGCTTGGAGACACTTTTGCAACAGGATTCAGCCTCGGTACAAATTCGTCCGCCTATTTAGGACGTATAATCTGCAAAAACCACTTCGTGCTAAAATTGGTAACGAAGGGAAACTACTATTGCTATCAGAATAGAACAATATGAACAGTACAGCTTCTAGAATCTGTTTCTTATTGGCATAACACCTTATCCTGGAAATCCAGAAAATCTAAAAATGAAGAAGTTCATGGTATTTTTTGGGTCACGACTTTTTACAAAAATGTCATAGTTTGTGAATAGAAGAGTGTTCTGATGGAATTGAGATCAGAAGCCTTCGTATTAGAACCAACTCTAATAGGAATATAATGTTATCAACAGTTGAACTATTTTTTCAATAGAAATGAGAATATTTTTTCTCTTCTCCTTAAATTGCGTCAGACGCCCTTACGGCCTTACATTTTCAATTCACAGGAAAATAGAAGAAAATAACTTAATTTTTATAAAGAAAACTTTATCTGCAGTTCAAAGTAGCCGGCCGCCTAAAATAATTGGGTGTACCATTCAGAAAAAAAAATGTATATATATAAAATAGGAAAAGATCGATTGAGACCATCGTACACTTTCATCTCACCCACACTGCGCCTACTTGCATACGTGTGTGTAAATGCTATTTATTGTCGCGGCCACTAAATATATTTTTTTCCAACTTAAATCAGCTGTGAAATGCTTTTGTACGCGCTAAATAAGAGTACAACATCGACATTTTTCCCGCTAAAGTCAACGTTCCCCAATAAATATAAATATACTATGTACATATATGTATCACATTAGTAATTTCTCAATGAATTATTGTTCATGTAAGCGACGACGACTGCATTTGTACTCCACTTCACTCCACTTCAATTCGACGAAGAAGTTTTACGCACTCAAATAAAAATGCACACTGTACCTGGTCTGCTGCCGCCACTGCACTTTGTTTAAATGGAAAAAATATTCTAAATCAAAAATGGAAAACAATATTCTATTTTTCACAATATAATTAAAATTCTCATACACAATATCAGCTGCTTTTTACACACCCCACTTCACAATTAGCTCGCCATTCTTAAACAAAATAAAAAAAAAATACGAAAAAAAAATTTTGCTAAGAGAGAAAAAAAACGACACCCTCCAACCAATAGGAAGGCGTTGCGAGCTTAGCAAAAGGCGTTTTGAACACACATCAAGCCTGAACGAACCCATTGTCGGTGCACAACTGAGAATACAACACGCCAAAGGCGTGGATCCCAGAGCAATGTAATAAAAAAACTACCAGCTCCACACTCCTCGTTGTGTTTATGAAAATCAATAGCGGAATACGGCGATGCAGTGGCGGCAGCCACAATGAATGACACGAAAAAAAAAAAAAAAAAAAAACCCAAAAACGAAAAAACCGAAAAACTTCCACGCCACAAGATGAAAATTAATAAACATGCAACAAAAATGCTGTTGTGTGGACACAAATAAATAAATATATTAGTAGTAAAATTCAATAAGAAAGAAGATACCTACTTTAGTTCCTCATCTACGTCGTCGCTATTGTACTCGTTGGTATCTAAAATTATTTCCTCGGTTTTTATTGCTACGGAGGACATAATGTCGCCGACTTCCGTTTGGCTTTCTTTTTAAAAAAAAATATTTGTATTACACAAATGAGTCTGTCTGGTTGGAATTTAATTCTTTTTAGTAAGTTTTTTTTTTTTGGTTTGGCTTCAATTAAATTTTTTCTTTTTTTTTTTTCGTTTTCGTTTTTTGGGCGGCGGACCAGGATAATTATTTCTCTCACATCTGATTTCAGGGAGAAAGAAAAAACCGATCCTCACGTGTTTTTGTTTTTCTTTAAAGTTTTCACACCGAAATCCACAGAAATAATATTCTCAAAGTTAAAATTTCCTTTTTTATTTTGTCACTGGGTTGTAGGGTTTTCGCCTTTTTGGAAATTTTAATTTTTCTTTTTTCCTTCTAAAAAAAATTTTCTGCTTTAAGCACAACACATTTATACACAAAACACATTGGGAATACCACTTGCAAAACGAGAGAGAGACCTTGTCTGAAAAAGACCGAATCAGCTGCTGGTAATTTCGCTGCTTTCAACGTCAAATATTATCAAATGTAATTGGATTTTTGAATAACTGAGTTATTTAATGTTTACTCAACACTTATGGACGCAGTTTTGGAGCAAATTGATTTATTGAAAATGCTTTTTACTGGGTTTAAGAAATAATTGAAAAAATCACCCGGTTATCACGTACCACAGCAGAACACACAATGAAACGTAAGAATTTCTCACGATTTCTTGAGTGGCGGGAAACAGCTGAGAAACAAATGACGCTATCACGTGTGCGGCTACACAACTCGGTTTGAATGGAGTTTTTATGAGTTTTGTATGTAAAATCAATTCACCATTCAATAAATTATTAAATATGAGATATATATTACAATTGGATCTGAAATTTGTCAATATATGAAGCTAATTGGTAGATATTATGGTGGTACTACTTTTGTCTCGCGGTGTATGGAAGTGTAATATGCCTCGACGCATTTCATAGATACCTGGGTAGCTCCTCCTTTTATGCACGTATGATGATTCTTATGGGACTGTACTTGGGGTTGGCGTTACGGAGTTGCCATTCGATGGGCGGTGGAAACGGTAAAAATAGGGTGATGCGGAAACTTTCTGTTGGTTGGTCTATGACGCAGCAACAAAAGAGAATGTGTTGCAACAAACTCACAATGGCGGTTGGATAAAATTGCTAATGGGATATATCTTATGACAAGGTCATAAATTTTCTAATTGCAATTACTTAAATATAAGGCTTTTGTGATATTTCTAAAGTATTCTTATCTCTCTTCTGATGGAAATTGAGCGATTATTCGCGTTTTTGTGAATAAATATAAAAACATATTAATTTTTGGATGGTTTATAGTTTCCTGGAATCTTGCATTGAGAAATTCTTTGACAAATTTTAATAATCTCCTGTTTGCAGATAGCACCTTAATATTAGTATTTTTACTAACTCTTTCGACCCGATTGGGACAACGTATACCAAAAATGCATCGAAAGAGTTATATAATATTGATAGGTAATAAAATTACAATACCAATAATACACTGTCTAAGCACTGGCTATCAAGGCCTTAGAATAATTGAAGTAAGCTAAGAATTGAATGACCAACCGTCTTAATAATAACTGATTCTAACAACGAACTCAACGCTTCCATTTGTTCCAGGCGCTATTGAACACTATTGCCAAAAATCCATTATTTTTGTACAACAAAAGGATCATGAAACCTCCCTGGGAAAAGAAATCATCAATGTGAACAAGTCGCAATTCATCTGTTTCCAATTAAAAACAACAAAAAAAAAATCCCAAACAAGAACACAAATCTGAACATATGATAGATCCATTCGTGTTGTTTACAAACGTTTGGTTCAACAGCTGATACTCGGCACGTTTTCAGTTCAACTATTTTCCACGTTGAAAGTAGATGGAAGAGAGCGTTGTTTATTTGTAAAAAAAAAAAAATGCCGCGATCAATTCTAGTTTGCCTTTCCTTCTCCCAAGGTGATGAATTCTTCGGAATGAATGAAACAGAATTTTTGGAAAGGCGCGAACAATGTTCCTAAATTAGCATGAAGTTATCTTATCTTATTAAGACTATGTTTGGCTGATGTAGCAAACGAAATTATAACATATGGTTAGGAGTGATCACCAATGAAATACAATTCAGCTCTGAAAACATAGCGCAAAATAACGAAGCCCAATATAAGACACTCACAATAGTACATAATTCTGTCTCTATTTAGTTCTTGTAGCAAAAGTTAGTAGCTCCGACATAGTTTTAGCTGTAAACGATGTGAGTAAAATTTGACTGCAAACGTACCTTGGCTATGTCTTGATTCAAGGCCTAATAAAAGGGGGCTTACAGTAATAATCTATCTCTGAAAGGGGGTATAGGTTATGCATGTCGTGTTATAACTTTTTGAATGGCCAAATGAATTAGTTTCGGTAAATTCTAATTCTATTCAAATTTAACTTTCAAAACAAATTGTCAAATTGTTTTTCTCAGATTTCTTCGCCGTAGGATAATTTAGGACCGAGTTGTGGCCTTCATGTTCCTCTCTTCAGCATCTTTCAATCTTTCTGCTGAACTATTTGTGGTCAACGAAGGCAGACACGGCATCATCGAAAGAAAGCTAATTAACACAAAAATATTTAATTTCTCAGACAGTTCTAAAAGCTCTAAAGAGACACCCCACTAGTTCCAAGACTGCGTGGGAGTGTCACAAAACTCTGAAAACACCAGCAGAAAACAGCAGACCAGCAGCAGGCCACGCCATGAAAATCACGAAGGTGAACTTAGCGAAAAAAGGAAGGCAGATATCCTTCATGGGCCCTTCTCCCTTCTATGGATTAAACCATATGGACGTAAACCAGAACCTGGTTGGTGGACCATCAAACAAGGCAATCAGCTCTGGAGAAACATTGAGGGTATTCAACACTTTGAGAAATTCATGAGTCTGAAGCACAACCGTAAACGCACCTAAATCTGCAGACACCATAGCCAGGCCAAGAAGATGGCTTGGAGCACTTTTTAACCATTCTTCAAGCCTAGCTCTAGTCATATTCAAAACAATCAATAAATCAAATATAACAGGTACCGACTTCGAGGGCATCCCATTTAGGGATGTCGTCAAATTAATGATGGGAGGGCTTAAGAGCCCGACGAAAGAAGGAGATACAATAGATCTTTTATGTCGCGCTCTTCAATTCTTCAAAACTTACCTTCTAAACTTTAATGAACTGATGCATATCATCCCTTCTTGGCCCATCTTCATTTAGACAGCTTGCCATTGTTCGTGCACAACTTCAATGGCTTTTTTTTGTGAATGCTTGGACTCATTCTAAGTTTTTGACAATATGTAGTTAGACGACAGCACTTTGCCAAAAGCTTATGGTTTCAGTAAGAATTAAACCAGCAAACAACTAATGATTGTCCAACCATGATTCAATGCAACATCAACCGCTGAACTTACTAAATTGCATTAAAAAGACAGCTTAAAAAAACTGATTTGTAATCTATAAAATTTTAATATTAAGACTTAAGCTACAGGGAGACCAGAAAAACACGATGCAGATTGAAACGATGTTAATCAAGTTGACGATTTCCATATAAAGTCCAATCCCTCTAAGTCGAATTTTCACAGGACATCAAAATTAGTTCGAGTTAGAGGAGTTCGACTTAGAGGATGGTCTTTGTATGGTAAATTGGGAATGGAAATGAGTTAGAAGTCGACGGTATTTTAATTCCATAATCCCCACGTGTTGTAATTTTGTAAGTCGACGCAGCTTGGAAACCACGATAATTTTTAAACGAACCAACTTCGAAACGATGCAAATCGGAATGATGTTACGATGCTTTGGTGTACTAAATGTAAAGTGAACATTAACCGCAAATAAAATGCATGTGATGTCTTCTATTTGAACTGCAATATTTTATTTTAAATAAAATGTGTACGTATTTGAATTGTATATGAATATAATAGTAAAGGCTGATTTTACAAGAGTTGCATTTGTTGAAATCTGCTTTTGATTGATTGGTGAGTTGGGCTAATTAAAACTTAAGTGTAAATGCTGACAAATTTAATTGTTTTTTTTCTAGTTAACATAACGGTGATCTAATTTGTAAGATTCTCTGCATAATGTTCTATTTTTTTCATTGATTATTATTTTTCTTTTTTTTTAGTAAATCTCAATATGTATTTCTAAAAGATTTTTGTAAGGCAAACAAAATTGTTCAGGCGACGGAACATATAATCCTAGAGCATTTGATACTTTAAGGATCACATGATTATATAACATTTTTTTTTTAAAGAACTAAACTACTACATAGTGTACAATAAATATATACCCAGTAGAGAAACATGTACCACTTGTGACAAAAAACAATGTATATACTCTATATATATATATTAAACAACAAACAACATTTGTGTCTGTTGTATTTACCAACTTTCTCAGATTATTCATTTGCCTTTCGGCTACCACGCTTACAAAAATATACTTTGTTACTTCTTCACATTAGTTAGACTCTCTAAAATAATACACAATAATAATAATTATAAAGACAACAGAAACATCTCCATCTATAAGAATATAGATTACATGATTACAAGATTAACATTTTCTTTTTTCTAGTGTGTACTCTTTTCATAAAAAAATATAATATAACATGAAAATTCGTTCGTTTTTTTTTTTCTTTTTAATTTAAACATTTACTTCTCAGCTTAGAGCTGTCATAACAAAAATAGAGATAGCGCTCCTTTCTTAGAGACAGGAGGCCCAAATAAATAAGCGATGACCTTTTAACTTAATTTGTATTTATAGTCCTCGTGGAGTGTGTGTGGATACCTTCATTTTTTTTTTTTATTCACGGCGAGTCCTCTTGGGTCGGGTAGATATTGAGGAGGAGCTCTCTGTCGATTGAATATTACTTACCTGACCAGCAGATAAAGATGACTTCTCGACGCCACGGGCCTTTTTGTTAGCCACCGATTGAGCAGTTACTTGCAGTGAAATTGCATGCGTGTTGAGCTTCTCGGACAAGAGTAATTCCTTAAGACCTTGCATCTTCTGACTGTATAGGACTATAACTGGTTGCTTCGGCATGAATTCATAATCATCGTCATACTCTAACATGTCTAGCGGTGACGCTGATGGACGGGGTAAAATTAATTTAGGTAAAGGTTCTGATACTGATTTGATTTTAGTGGTTTTTTGTAGTGAGCTTTCATCGTTGGTTGAGGATGCATCTTCCCGTGCTGCGGTGTGTTTTGGATCAGTGGCAAATAGCTGTCCGCCGCCTTGGAGAAGGAAATCAGGATTTAGGAGCTTCTCACCACAGGCGGCTGTTAGATCTGCCAGGGTTTGTGGGATTTCTGATTTTTTCTCGGTTTTACAATCTGGTGATGGTAATTTCTAAAAAGAAAAAATTATACGATTTAAAGTTATGTATTAATAAAAACCTTTTTCCAATGTGTTTGAAGTTTCGATGGAAGAGAAAGGTCAAGATAAAGAAAGTTTTCTTTTGGAGGGTAAAGGCTTCGGAATCAGACGTTACGAATTTTTGAATTATGGGCCGACATTTGGCTCAGTGAATTAGTGTACACGAAAACGTCGCCTTACTTCGTACCAATTTGCACAGCTTCGATGTTAGCGTCTTTCAAAAATATTGTGTTTCCGAAGTTGCATAGTGTTTATTTCAGTTTGCATCGTTCACATACATGGGAATTGTTAACTTGATTGGCGTCGTGTTTTTCTGGTCATAACCAGTGACGTAAAGCAAGGTTTTGGTGTATTTAATGAATATTAGCTTAGTTTATTTATTTGAAAAAAAAAAACTACAACAATAAGATGGAATCGCTTAATTTTGGATTTACCTAATAATAAACAAAATCAAAATCCAATAATAATTACCTCATTGCAGCTAATCAAATTGTTATTCCCCTCAATGATTTTGTTCTCACTTCGTGTATAGCCTCCTTTAGCCTCATTAGTAGAAACGCTTTGCTTTGCATTCGCTTGATTTGCATCATTCTCCTCTATTGTTACATTAATCACAACTTGTGATCGTATATCATAGTCAAATTTTGAAATAGTGTTCACAAGAGGCTTAGCCCATCCGATGTGTAGAATCGGTGTTAGACTCTCTTCCTCCCACTGGCAGACTCCATCATAGAATCTCAGAATGTTAGCGAATACCTCAGAATCTCTTAGTATACTACGACCTGAATGCCCGGAACTCTCAGTTTTCATGATAAGTGGAATCATTTCATTGGCGATCTCAGAGAGTTCCTTGTACACCTCTTCATCATCGCGACAACTGTATGTGTAAAGTCGGATCACATCGCCAGCATTGCCCCATGATCGAAAGGCTTCTCTGTACTTGCCTATTCGATAATAGTAGGTTCCCTGATAGGTGTAGGGATACACGTGATGATTTTTGTAGTAAGCCTTTGCTGATTGTATTGCTTCGATATAAAGTGCTTCACAGCTTTTTCTTCCGGTTGTCGGACATACTTCTTCTAGTTCTCCAAGATTTCCTAAAAAGACGAACGAGAGAACTTGTTTAGTAAACATGATAAATCTTAGATTTATTTGAAGAGCAAAAGAACTTGCTTAGTAAATATTATAAATCACAGATTAACAGATTGGACATGTATTTTAAGCAAATTTAAGTCTTGCAGCGCTTTCCAAAAAGTGAAAACCAATTTTTTTTTTTAATTCTTTAGAATGATGTTGTCAAAGTTTCATTGATGTACATTTGTTAAAATTATAACCCGCACAACACAGTAATTGTGCGAAAAATCAAGGCTTTGCCCCCCAACGGGCTGTTACGTCACCCAAATTAATATTAAAAAAAAGTTTCACTGTTGGCCAACTACTGCTGACTGTACCCTACACAATTCGGACATGTCCTTTACACACCAAGCCAATGAAACAAGTGCGAACGAAAACCGGTTTGTCGATTGAACTAAGCAAAAGCATGGATAAAGACGTTATGCAGAAAATTCGTACTTACCAAGTGCCATCGGATACTTTTCCAAATGTCCCATGTCGTACAGCAGCCACAAAAGCCGCTGCTGCAACTCAGCTACTTCCAAGCAATCGACACTGGGCGTCAGTGAGATATTTATGGCCGACACAATAGAAGCCACTTCCATATAACGATTACATATAACCGGCATGCCCGCCAAGTACAGCCAAGTTTTTGCCTCGATTCCAGCTGACACGTCCTGTCCGCGTTTGTCCTCACTCCCCTTTCCGTGCCAAGTTACTTCGATAGCCTCTTGACGTTTCTTTCCAAACACCACCCATGCATGATCCTCCGAAATGGCCAGATGTACATCCTTATAGCCGAGCAATTGACAACCGGCAACAACGCCCAATGCAACACCAAAGCAATCCAATTTATTGGACGACAAGTAACTATAGAGATTCTGTAGATGCGCTCGGTCCTTGTGGCTGCTCCAAAACAACGAATGCCAAATGACATCGGACACCCGTTTGATCACATCTCGATTAGCACACCTGCCCGACTTGGGCTTCTGTATCAACGTCAGAATACTCTGGTACTTTGCGTATAAGGAATTTACCATCTCATAGGTAACGACCGGAAACTTTGTACACTTGACATTCACCGAATCCACTGACGATGCACTGGCGGCAGAATTCTCTGTAACAGCTGCCACTGCTAATTTGCCTGTGGTCAAAGAGATCTCCACAAAACCGGCCACAATTGATAGCAGCGTCAGATCCGGTTCTCCCTCTGCCGGTGGAGTCTCGAGGCATTTGCGAAAGAAATCGACAACGTCAGAGATCGACTTTAGGGGAAACAACGTGCGATTGATACCTGTTCGAACGCTTCCGGACGACATTGTGATGTGTTGCACGCGAGCGAGTGTTTAAATTGAAACAAATATTATATATAATTAATTATTAAATCAGGTATTCTGTTTCGTTTCGTTTTTTTTTTGTTTTTTTATATTTGCTTATGGGCTTTTTCTTCTTCTTCTTTTTTTGGGTATTCTTTTTTTCGTTTAGACAATACACATTCTTATGGTAATGTTATGCTTTCGGGAAGTATAGGACCACTTTTCTCGTTCATTCCCATAGCATTTCACTTGTGGCTGCACATGAAAGTAAGTGTTTCTTAATGAGCACGGGGAATTTATTTTATGGAGATTATTTTCCATAATTCTTATTGATGAAAATTTAATTTAAAATAATACTTCTTTGTTTACAAACATGATTCGGTTTCACCAGCGATATATAAGTACTTCGCGAAACATTGTGGAAGAGCCCACACACACAACAGATACTTTATTAGCGCGGCGCAACGCAGTAATACAGAGAGAGATTGACGTCGATGAGGAATTGTCCAGCTTTTGCCCTTTCGCCACTCGACATCGATTTGTTTACGTTGTTTTGCTGCAAAATTTCGTGCGTGTAGTCACATGTGCGCCCTTTAAAGTTGAACGTGGTGAAATTCGATGTTGATGTTAGTTGTTGCATATGTGTTAATTGGACTGCGTTGTTATATCAGCATTGAGCAGTCATTCCGGCGTTGATGGTGTGTGGCGGTGAACTGTTATACGCGTCATTGAATGGAATCGGTCAGTGCTATTTCAAAGTTTTTTGCTAGTGTTTTTTAGGAATAAGGGTAACGTGACATTTTCTTAACCGAATGTACAATCTGTTTAGAGATGAAACTAGAAATTGAGGAGAGAATTTTTTTTGAGATGAATTTCGAAATATGTGGCTAATCAGAGAACAGCTTCACTGCAATACAGTCGACTCTCGATAATTTTACACTCGTTGAATCTCTCGATAGTTTGAAAACTTTCCCCAGTCCATTGAAAAACATTCAATAAACTGAATAAATTCAAGATTAGCTGGTCCCTTGGCAGTTTAAGGAATGCACAACACTCAATAATTTAGTTTTGGCTCTTCTCCTTTCTACAACTTGAAGTGTCTTTTATGCACAGACCTATAGCTTCAAGTTCAGATCTTCATTGGAAATCGAAGATTCATGTAACAATGATAGACGGAAGTAGCTTTCTTAAGAAAAAGTAATGGACTGCTCAAAATAAGCATTTGTGAATAATTGTACAAATGTTCTAAATAATAAATAACAAACTCTTGGTGATTTGATTTCTTTCCTACTTCAACCTTGGTTATTTTGAACTATTGATAATTTAAAACTTTTCTCTGGTCCCTTGAGTGTTAAATTATCGAAAGCCGATTGTAGCTTGAGTGTAAAATTTATTTTGCTACCAACTTTATCAGTGGGCGCCGTTGGCTCGATCGGTTAGTGCGTCGGACTGTTGAGCGAGAGCACCCGGGTTCGAATCCAGCTCGGGGAAAAAAAAAAAAACACCACAAACATTTTTCACGGCCCCACCTCCAGCCAACGACTGACAACCTTCCTGGAGTACTTCTGTCATGAAAAGCTTTCGCAATTCGCCGTTCGAAACCGGCATTAAACAGTAGGTCCCCTCCACACGTGACAAAATTATAACGCGCACAACACAGTGGAGGCGCGGAAAAGCTAGGCTCTGGCTCTCAACGGGCTGTTACGCCGCCCAATACAATACCAACTTTAACAATAGTTAAGGACTAAGAACTATGAATAGCTTCATCTTATATCTTTCCACAAACGTGGCTGAAGATTCTGATCAGTAAAACTGTGATTAAAATATCAACGGGATTTCTTATACTTATCGATCGAGTGCATCAGGTGATGAAAGAAAAGCGAGATACTATCTGAGTCTTCTTAAAACCATTACATGTTTTCTTTACCTCCACTATACTTCTGAACTCATTAATAATCTCCCCGCGGGATTGTCGTTAGGTATTACCTCGCGGGGCTTGTGAGCAACTTATGTCCGCCTCCTGAGCTCTTCTCAGCGAGGTCTACACCCTTCCGATGAACAAGCAGATCTCCACCCATTCGCCATCTGATCACATTACTTGACTTAAGTAATCCTCCGGGCCTTACAAATTCACCCTGCGAAACGTGCAGTGAAGCACTGTGTGTTCTGCGCCTTCTTCCGCCTCTGGACATTCCGGCCAAATACAACAGAGCTATCTATCCAAACTTAGGAAATCGATCTAATTGGTCCGTACAGTGTCGACAACTTCCTCGTCCGTTCTTTCCTCGTTCCGTTTCCGGCAATGCGCTGGTCTATATCGGGGCAGCGTACAGGAAGACCGAGCAGATAATTCTAGCTAGCAGAATCCTACGAGGGTATCTATGACTACCGATATTCGGGAGCATTCGATGCTACCTGCACCAGCGATGCCTTTCTACTTGAGTACTCTGTGTGGGCTTTAAAGATCAACTTATTGTAGAGCACGACACCAAGGTATTTTTTCGGTCGTATTGCCTTGTCTCTGAGCTGGAAATACGCTACCGTCTTTCGACTGGTTATTAAGACAGCCCCAGTCTTGTGGGCACCAGGCTACAGACCACCAAACATTCACCTGTCTTATCGCATCATTAGTGCCAGACTCCACGTCGTGGCTACTGCGACCAAAGCGATGTCATCCCCCAAGCCGATCACTCTGATTTCAAAGGAGGGATCCAAGAACTGACCATTGCGGAGATACTGTAGATCTCGCGGAGATACTGTAGAACTTTGCGTGATACCTAAGCTTCCTGTTGTTGAGATACTCTGTGACTATTCTTCGTAGGTAGCATGGTGTTCCCATTCCAGCTAGCGATCCTCTGATGATTGAAAGCGTTTTTTATTTGTTTCTAGTATTTACCTCCAAAAAATTTGTTTTCCTTTGGGAACAAGATTCATTCTTGGCTGCATTTGCTAGATCATCACATCAAGTTGGTGACAAGACGATATAAAATTTTTGACAATGAATCAATGTCTTGTAGACCACATTGTGATTTCCCCAATTGGAGAAAACATTCTTGCCAAAATAGCCAAATTTCTCCGAAAATTGTAAGACTAATAGGGAAGGTAGGTAGGTAGGTCGTGTGGTGGGCTACGCAGGGCAGCCAAGCACTTAGGCCAGATGAGGCCCATTGTGATACCACAAGAAGCGGATGCAAAAGCATCCCACTACTCTGGAAACCAATTGGAGCTGTTAATATAGCGGAGGATACGGCTTATGCTGGTGTCAGCAAGTTCACCGAGGTTGTTTAGAAAGTAGTAGCCAAGATGCCTCTTTCTACGGTTCGCGAGGGCGCTGCAGGTTCCTAAAAGGTGGAGCGAGGTTTCTTCCTCTTCTTCGTCTCTGCAGCTTCTGCAGAAGTCGTTGGCCGGGAGGCCTAGTCGGGTGGCATGTTTGCCAAAAGTGGAGTGCCCAGTTATGACACTGATCAGGTTCCTGACCTGAATTCTGCTGAGTCTTAGGAGACTAAGCGAGCGTTCAGGATCCAGCCTAGGCCAGATTTCCCTGGTAACGCGACAAGTAGTACCATTCGACCACCTAAGATTGGTTGCCGCAATGGTCTTGGATTTGATGTGGAGGAGCGCTGTAGCAAGAGGTGCGCAGAGACCGACCTTATCCGGTTGGATGGCTTCACTGGTTCCGCGCTTGGCAAGATCATCGGCCAGGCAGTTCCCCGAGATGTCACAGTGTCCCGGCACCCACATGAGGTGAATGTTAAACTGCTCTGCCATCTCGTCAAGAGATTTGCGGCAGTTAAGAGCTGTTTTTGAATTAAAAGTGACAGACTTCAGGGACTTTATCGCAGCTTGA
The DNA here is from genome assembly GCA_905187475.1 of Syritta pipiens. Classification (NCBI taxonomy): domain Eukaryota; kingdom Metazoa; phylum Arthropoda; class Insecta; order Diptera; family Syrphidae; genus Syritta; species Syritta pipiens. Next base: position 73,634,865 of record LR994571.1, read on the forward strand.
CTATCCGTACATATCGTGATAGAGGTATGCGATACCACGTTGTACTTTAGCCACGACAAGGCTTCCTTGATCGCCGTTACCTCTGCTTGAAATACGCTGCAATGGTTGGGAAGACGAAATGAAAATTGGATTCCCAAGTCTTCGGAGAAGACTCCTCCACCGACTCCGGATTCAGTTTTTGATCCGTCGGTGTAGATCACCAGAGATTCATTACTTATAGGTATGCCTCTACTCCAGTCAGATCTGGAGGGCAGGCTGAAGGAGAAACTTCTTTTGAAAAGAGTTCTGGGGCGAGTATAGTCTAACTCCCTGAAGGGGAGATCTATAGACTCAAGAATGGTAGAGTGACCCATGCATCTAGAAGGCCACGATTGAGCGGCTCTGATCCTTACTGCTGCACAGGCTGCGACCTGCTTGCCGAAGATATCTAGGGGTGGCAGGTGAAAGATGATTTCTAGGGCAGCTGTGGGTGTGGTTCTGATTGCGCCACTGATACAGATGCAGGCAGATCTCTGCACACGGCTGAGAAGTTTGAGGTTAACACCCTTTTCCAGGGCATTCCACCATACTACGACTCCGTACAGTAGTATGGGTCGTACAACAGAGGTATATAGCCAATGGGCAATACGAGGCTTTAGACCCCATTTACATCCGATTGCTCTCTTACAGCAGTAGAGAGCTGCTGTGGCCTTTTTGACCCGTTCAAGGATGTTGGGTTTCCAGCTTAGCTTATGATCAATGATGAGACCTAAATACTTGGCCTTATCCGTTAGGGAGAGGCTAGTCCCGAAGAGTCGGGGAAGGTCGAAGCGAGGGATTTTGTACTTCCTAGTGAAGAGTATGAGCTCAGTTTTTTGGGGGTTTACCCCGAGGCCGGATTCTAAGGCCCATGCTTCCAACTTGGAGAAGGCATTCTGAATCAGTTCACTGAGCGTATTAGGGTATTTTCCGGAGATGGCTATTGCAACATCGTCTGCGTAGGCGACAACAGTACAGCCCTCCCTTTCAAGGATACAAAGCAGCTCATTCACCGCGATGTTCCATAGTAAAGGGGATAGTACCCCTCCTTGAGGGGTGCCTCTGCTCACATAACGCCGGATGGTGGCTCCACCCAATTTGGAGTTGATGACCCTGCTCAGCAGCAGTCTATCAACTATTGCACAAACGTATGGGGCCACACCCAGCCTAGAGAGCGCGCCTGTGATGGCGCTAGGCTTAATGTTGTTAAAGGCGCCTTCAATGTCGATGAACGCTGCGAGCGTGAATTCCTCGCGCTCTAGCGATCTCTCAATGGGGCTTACTAGCGAGTGGAGGGCCGTTTCTACCGACCTACCCTTGCTGTAAGCGTGCTGTGAGGAGGATATCAGTGAAGGGTTGATGATATCCCGAATGTGAGTGTCCAATAACTTCTCAAATGTTTTGAGGAGAAAAGACGACAGACTGATGGGTCTGAGATCCTTGGGACTGACGTGCGAGCACTTGCCCGCTTTGGGTATGAAGACCACATTTACCTCTGTCCATGATCTAGGAATGTGGTTCAGTTCCGCACAGCTCCTGAAGATTGTGAACAGCCATGGAAGTATGAGGTCCAGGGCCTGCTGAAGCTCAGCAGGGAAGATGCCATCAGGACCCGGTGTTTTATAAGGCTCGAATGAGTTGACAGCCCACGTTATGGCATTCTCTGTCACCCATTCGGCGGATCCGGTTATCGGCAAGTGAGTGGAAGCTCTGCCTCGATCTGCAGAACTTCCTGGAAAGTGAGAATCCATAAGCAGTTCAAGGGACTCTTTACAGGAGATGGTCCATGAGCCATCATTTTTCATGAGAAGACTAGGGTTCGGTGGGGTGGTGGACAAGATTTTCCTGAGCCTGGACACCTCCTGGATGCCTTCTATTTTCTCACAGAAGAGCCTCCAGGATGTGCGTTGAGCTTTCCTTAGGAACGTTTTGTATTTGCCTAGCTTCCTCTTATAGGCGTCCCAGTCCCCTGCCTGACGAGAGAACTTAGCTTTGTTAAAAAGCTTACGACAATCCTTTCTTAGGAGTCCTATTTCCTGATTCCACCATGGCGGGCGAGATTTCCGGCCTGGTCTGGTTATAGGACAGGATGCAGACAGCGCGTTACATAGGACTTGAGTTAACTTGTCAACAAGTAAGTCAAGGTCAGAATAGTTATTTGGAGGGGAGCTTGACAGGTTACAAAGTCTAGAACTCACGGCTTCCCTGAAAAGTGCCCAGTTGGTATTCCTGTGATTCCTATAGGCAGGATGTGGGGGCACAGATTCCAACAGGCTGTAAGTGATATAGCGGTGGTCCGAAAAGGAGTGCTCATTCGAGACTTTCCAGTCTCTTACCTTGAGGGAAAGACTTTCGGAGACAAGGGTTATATCGAGAACCTCTTGTCTGTTGCTAGTGATGAAGGTGGGCTCACTGCCCCTATTGCAAACTACGAGATTAGTGCTAACTACATAGTCGAACAGTTGCTCACCTCTTTCGTTGATATCTGAGCTGCCCCAGATGGTGTGGTGGGCGTTGGCATCACAACCCAGAATGAGCGGTTGCTTCCGGTTCTCCGCTTCTGCGATCACTCCCCTCAGAATGGCCGAAGGGGGAGGCCCTGGATAGTCGTGGGGCAGGTAAGCCGAGGTCACCCAGAATTTACCTGAGCTAGCCTCGATGCCTACCGTTGTAGTGTCTTGATCGCTGAAATTGGAGATTAAAAATGGTTTGAGGGACGCCTTTGCGAGAATACAAGATCTGGGTTTACCTGCGTTGCTCACATGCGCGAGTATGTATCCCTTGGCCCTTAGACCTCGCACCAGATCGCTAACGACCCAGGGCTCTTGAATAAGGACCAGCTCTTCTCCGGTGCGGGAGATCCGGAGAAGGAGGGCGGCCGAGGCCGCTTTGGAGTGGTGAAGGTTAATCTGAAGTATCCGCAGCATTGCAGATAGCTTCGATTACCGTGACATTTGCCTCATCCGTGTCGGAATCCATAAATGCATCCGAAACGACGGGACTGCCACGACCACTGCGATGTTCCAGATCCGATAGCTCGAGGCCGTCCAGATCCGGTTCGGATGTCGCATGCGACGTAGTGGGAGAAAGGGATGGCAAAGTAGGATAGCCAGGAGGGAACCGAGGCGGAACGGTCGAAGAAGACGGGGGACAGGAGACGTCCGTCCCAGTGCTCACCATGTCAGACACCACCAAAGTGGGGGCCGCTACACTACCGGCCTTATCGACATTAGTGGAGGAAGCGGGTTTCTCCCTGTTTGCGTCCTCCTCGTCCTTTTTGTAGACGTTCAACGTGACATTCACAAAGCCGAAGCTAATGATGCCGTTGGTACGTGCAAGAGGGGCCAGGGACTCCGTGTTGATGACTATTACCGCCGATCTGGAGTCCCCGACTGGTTCCCTTAGCTTCGCCACCTTCCAGTTATGGGTAGGAAGCTCAGGGTTGCAGTATTTTATTATGTTGAGGATAACCTCGGGGTTATCCACCCGTGCAGGGAGCCAGGCACGAGTCCTTGGCCTGTTGGGGATCTCGTCTCTATTTACAACTTCGAGACGAGAGCCTTTCCAGGGTTCGCCGATCCTGCTCAGGGCCATCTTGTAGATATCTACGGACCTCTGATCGGCGAACGCAACGAGCTTGACGTGGCCTTGATGCCAGCCAGCATCACAACACTTGGGGGGGGACCTGGGTGCTCGAGAACTAGAGTCCAATAGAGCTCCGTGACGGCAGACTCCACCTTCCTCCAGTTCGCCGGGGAGATGCTACCGTCGATGTCACTGCGGTCGATGACAGCCAAGACGATGTCACCCTTAAGCACCTCACTATAGGATGTTCCAGCTGGAACGGAACTACCGCCGCTGGCCTTCATCCTTTTGGGGTCCGTTAAGGACTCCTCCGCAGACCTTTGCCTCTTGGACGTGAAGTCACTAGACCTGGGGTCCGCAGGAACTGCACTGGCAACTTCAGTTGCCCAGGCGAGCGACTTCTTTCTTTGGTCCGAGAGCTGATCAGGGTTGATGCCCTTGAATCGCTCCAGGATCCGCGCAGCCGCTCTACGTGCCTTGTAGACGGAGTTGGAGGGGCCAATGCTTCGAGTAGCCTTAACAGCACCTCGAGATGGCAAGCGAGAGTCCTTAGAAGATGCTTTGCTAGTGCCAGGTATGGGCGCCAAAGCACTAGCTGCAAGCATGGCAGAACTCGGGGTTTTAGTCTTAGGGGGCTCCACGCGGCTGCTGCTAGTGCCAGGTACGGGCGCCAAAGCACTAGCTGTCAGCACAGCGAGGGATGGGGTTGAAGAGATAGGCCGCTCTTCACGGCTGCTGATGTTGCTAGTACCAGGTTCGGGCGCCAGAGCACTAGTTGTCAGCGAGGTAGAGGATGGGGTTGAAGCAGTAAGGGGCTCCACGCGGCTCTTGACATTGCTAGTGCCAGGTTTGGTCGCCAGAGCACTAGTTGTCAGCACTTCAGGAGCTGAGGTTGAAGTAGCGGGAGAGCCTGTAGAGGATGCACCGCTTGATGCCGAGGCATCGGATTTGGTTTTTTTAGTTTTTGTTTTTGTTTTTAGAGGATTCATTTGGTCCCACGAGTAGCGGAGAAGGGAAGGTCCGCCTGTGCAGAGATCCGCAGTACACAGGTAAGGCTGGCTAATCCGGAGTGTCGCCAGGTGCTCCGGATACTCCGTTCGCGACTGGGCTATTTTTGAGATGGGCCCCCAGCCAGGCTGATCCTCGGCACGGGTCGTATGACACCTTGATCCGGCCCATCGGAGAGAGAGGAAGTTAAGGGAGGGAGAGAAAAGGGGGGGTTGACTATTGCTTAGCTTCAGGCCTCATCTTCAGCGCAATCCTCCCCGAAGGAAGGTTGCTCAGAAGACTCATCGACCTTACTAAGCCCCCGCACCACGTCAAGGTGAATAGTCTCGCGGGAGGACTAATAGGGAAAACAGTATAAAAAAGTTCTTAACACAGGAGTGAAATCCTAATCAGAAACAAAGTGGTTATTAAACAAGTTTCAATTCGATTCATTGGAGGAGTATCGAAATAAATTTCTTTTTGATTCACCCGACCGTCAAAGATTGAAAGAACATATCACACCGAGGTTGCATGTTTTAGCCCTAAATTTTCGAAGCTAGGTGCAGCTTACACCATTTCATTCTTCTCCAACTAACACTCATTCCGGGTTGTCTGCGAATGTCACAATGTCACTAGTAGAAAAAAACAGACCAAATCTGATCTGTTGTTTTCTGCTAGTGCATTCAAGGCCATGAAAATCAGGAAGGAATTGAATTAAATTTTGAAGGTAACGGAGGTACAGAGTACTTTGTCAAAAGCGGATGAAGAAGCCCTTGGTCTTTTTGAGAGAAAAGTTCTGCGTACGATCTTTGGTCCTGTTTGCATTGATGGTTACTGGAGGAGAAGGTTCAATCACGAACTGTGCGGGCTGTACGGCAGCATGCGCCTGGCCAGGCGTCTACGGATCCAACGCCTACGGTGGCGAGGCCATGTAGAGCGAATGGACAGAACAGCTCCGGCCCGAAGAATCTCCGACTCCGTACCTATGGGACAACGCAGCAGAGGACGCCCGCGTCTAAGGTGGCGTACACAGACAGAGAAGGACCTGAACCAACTCGGTGTGCGTCACTGGAGCAGCTGGCACGGGATTGTGCTGGATGGAGGAGGTTGCTAAAGGAGACCCAGGTCCACCCCGGACAGTAGCGCAGCACAAAGAAAAAAAAAGACCTAAAAGTGTTATTTGAGGCATTTACAAAACATGGAGCCTGTAAATATCACTTTCACATTTCTGTACTGAAATCTGTAGAGCGTGGCCAGGTCAATGAGAGCATGGAACACCTTTTAACTGATTGTCCAAGCCTGGTCGTAGTCAGATTGAAAACAACCAACAAATCATATGTAACAGGGACCGATTTTAAGGTGCTTCCCATTTTGGAACGTTGTCAAATGCATTACGGCAGTGTTCAAATGGTAAATAAAAGGAGGTAGCAGTACAAGTGGGCTCCCAATCATCCTCATCCCAAATGTAGACACAAAAAATATGTTAGTCTATTCAAGAAATACATGCCATTTTTTTATTACTGCACATATGTCGTCAACATCCGACTATATTTGTTAAATTATCTGTTTTTATATAAAACGAAAATGAAGAAAGTTCAATTGCAACTGATGAACCTCGTAGCAGACCGCTCAAATCTCTAGAACCCATCGTCGTCATCCTCTGCCATTTCCTTGGCCAACTCCAAGTCCTGCTGTTCGCGCTCGCGTCTCTCCTCGGCACTCTCCAAGTCCTTGCCGTAAGACTTCGGTGGATAGCGCATAGCCTTGACACTCTGGTTGTGCAGATCCAAGCAGAACGAGATTCGCTCGTGGAAAGCCAATTGCGGCTCGCGTGTGCTGTAAACGTCAGTGCTCTCCTTGCTGCGCATACAACCCTTCTCGGGGTCCAAAGTGGCCTCAATCACACCGTCACGAATGGCCTTGGCGACGATGAACTCAGCGTCCTCGGCTGAGTCCAGCATAAGACGCTTGGCGATGTCCTGTGGCGATATGCGTGAGTACGACAGCCCGATGGAACGGATTGCGGTCTTGATGACGTTGTGACGCAAACGTATGATCAGGGTGTATGTGTGGTCCTGCTGAAACTGTGGCCCAAAGTTCTCGACAACCTCTCCGAAGCGCTGAAGATTTCCCATACGTACTGCTTGAGTGAGCTGGAAGTACGGTGCCAGCGACTTTCTAAGAGCTGGCTGGCGGAAAACTTGCCGCTCTGGAATGTTTCCTAGAAGAAGCTCCACCACGATGATGACCTTCTGGACTGTCTGCCTGAAGCCAACTGCAGTCGCCTGAGGTGCTTTCCGCAGAGCCTGCACCAGGTGCTTGTGAGCAACACTGTACTCAAGCTTGGCGGCCTTAATTCTGCCCAAGTAGTACAGGAATCGGGCCCACTCGTTGTTGCCGGCACTTTCCGGATACACGGACTTCTTCACCAACTTGTCCGCCTGGTCGTAGAGCGAATAGTGAAGGTAATTGCGCAACAGGCAATTGATGATGACTGCCTGACCCTCGAAGTCGTTACGTAAAGTTGCTGTCCTCAGGCGAGCGTGTAAGAATCCGCGTATGCTCTCCAGGTCGTTCGACAGCTCAGCTACGTGCGACCGATAGAAGTACGACTTGGCTGCGATCAAATCGAGTGTCCTGCGGTTCTGACACAGGATCTTGTTCATCAGCATCTCAGAGCACTTGGAAGCCTTGTCCAAGACGTTTTCGTCGATGAGCTTCAGCAGCACAAGCAGGTAGAAGTACACGTCGACCTCTGGCACCGGGGTTTTTGTTGCGGCGCGGTTCTTCAGGCCTTCCAACTCCTGCACTCCAGCCGGGGGAGTTGGGATTAAAGCGAGAACAGTGTCTCGTTCGGGTCCAGCCGGGTAGATGTAGGACGCCATGTTCTTCAAAACAACTGCATTGGTCTTGCGGCGGGTGCTCGGCAAACTTCGGATAACTCGTAAGATAAACCTACAGATGGTATAGGGATTAAGACGCATTTTCATCTTTGTTTTATGGTCTCTTCAAGGCAACACTCACCTGCATTCCTTGCTGACGATTGCTTTCTCAATTTGTCGAATGTGCTCCCGTATCTCCAGAATGGTGAGAACATTTTGATCTTTTTTCACTTCCTCTGGGTTCTCCGCTACGGTATCGGAATTCTCCATTTCGATATCTTGAATCACTGGACCGCCCATTGTTGCGTATTTGTATATTTAATTCTTCTTAAATTCAATTTATTCGTATCTCGCAGACGCTTTTGTTCCCCACAATGACGAATCAGAAACGAAATTTTAGCAAAAACGCCGAGAAAATGATTTTTACGAGACACACAGCTGAGTTTGTTCAACCTCGCTACGCACACAAGCACGCCAACTGGGTTAATGGATGTGTCCAGGGTGTGATGGGTGTGCGTGAATGGTGCTAAGTGCTCTTGTTTTTCCAGCAACAGCGGATAGGTTAAAATCTAACAAGAAAATATAGCAAAGGCTGAAAAAGATCGATCTAGGGAGTGAAAATATGTGAAAGGAAAATATAGGAGTGTCAAAAGGATATGAAAAAAGCTTTCTATTTGAAAGGAATAAATAGGTGTGTAAAACGAATGTGGAACTCTTAGATTTCTGTCGCTAGTTGAGCCGAAAAGTAACATTTCTAAGTTTGACGCCGATGAGATTATATAGCAAGAGATTGAGCAGCTCTCAGTAGAGTGCGATTCGATTGTAAACAACCAACGTGGAAAATATATATATTCTTACACCATAGTAGAAACCTAAATAAGGCTCACGATTGACAAAATGCAAGATTACGCCGTCAAGTGTTGATATTTTGTTTTGTTCCGCGCTCTACGTCATAAGAGACGACAGATTCAAAGAATCGAATTGAATCAAGTCAAAGAAATCAAGTCTCTGATGATGTAGAGCAAGGAAAAAAAGAAATGAAGACACGCCGATGTAATCTTGTATTCTTTCATTCGTGAATCCTGCTTACGCCCAAGTCCCACAGAATCTTTCAATTCATTTATGCATTGTTTTCAACTGACAGCTAAATAAATGCCATCTAACACATGGAAGTTTATTAGTTTTTCAACCTCGGTAGGAACTCATTGGTAACGATATCGCCTCTGCGGAGAGCAAAGTTATGTAATTTTCTCTATCTTATTTTTACAACATCTTGCAATTTGGTGCTAAATTATCATTGACTCGGATTGTATAGTCTATATCTTCTCAAATCTGAAAAGTTAAGGAGAACGGCATGTGGTGTCGTTTTCCATTGGGAATTTTTGACCTGAAACCACAAATTTTCTTCTCTAAATGACAAGCAAGAAATCCTATGATACATATAAGCAAATGTTTGCCCCTGCAAATATATAAGATCTTGCTAAATTGATTTCAATAAAAAAGTATATTTGTCAGAATCTTATTTTTGGCAACAAATAGATTAGAAGAGCGTTGCTTCATTGCCCATATTTTGATCGTTTAAATGTTTAAGATGTTAAAATAAAAAACAATTTTTGTTTTAAAACCTTGTTTCTGGCCCAGTTTCTACAAGACTTATTGGCTATTGAGAGGTTGACATCAGCGACAGCGGCTCCATGTCACGTTTTCTTTTTCGATTTTTTTTTTAATTATATAGAATTAGTATAATAATTAATAATTATCTTTTAAGTATAAATAATTGTTTTAAGTATAAATAATTGTGTGTTTAGTGCCTCATAAAATAGCAAAGCAATCTTGCAACTGCATTTTGAGTGTAAAGCAGTTTCCTAAATTTATTTGAAGTGCCATAAAATTCTGTATAAAATTTCTTCCCTAAATCAAACCACGTTTTTTCCAGACATCTTTATTAAAAATCACTGACCGCAGCAACACAACAGTTCGAAATAACTTTTTTTTTTCGAACATCATGTCGACTGCGAACATGTCCATGTTTCAAACATCGATGTGTCGAAAATGAATTTTTTGATCGTCGAACTGTCTCGGACGGACAAAATAATTTAATTCCCTTCCATTAAGAGGCTGAAAATTTCCAATACGATAAATTAATTGTAACAACTATCGGAATTATGACAAAGTCCATAAAATGCTTTCTCTCTCAGTGAGAACAACACAAATTAAATCAAGTAATTCACAAGTAAAACTACAAAAGGAAAAACGCGATAAATTACAAGAATTCGCACAGTGAAAAATTTGCTTCAGCAAAAGGAGAATTGCTCTCGTTCATAAAAAAAAAAATAAAAAAAAAGAAGGACAAGAACAAATAGCACTATAGCTTGTTTTCACCATAATTGCTTGTGTTGGTTTTTAACATTTTATTGTCCCAACGAAGCGAGAAACAAGTGGAATATATAAATAACGTAAAAAATAATAGAAGTAAAAGCATAAAGCACGCATATATGTAAATTCGCCGAGAGATTCGTTCGATTCTATTCAGCAGCGCACCTTTCTGTGGCTGTCCCGTTGTTGTCCCGATAAAGAAAGTCCGTGAATGAAAGACAATTACTTTGTGTAGCTAGTAAATTGTGCAGCAATTGTGTGCAGAATCAAGCCACCTAAAGAACACGCGCTACGCTAAAAAAACCAGTGAAGTGCAATCGGCGAGGGTGAAGAAAAAAAAATAGAATAAGAAAAAAAAAATAAATGAAGCCGAAAAAGTTTCGATAGAACTAAACTACACACGTCCTAAGTTGAATATTTTTCTCTTGAAATAATCAAAACCAGCATTTCAATTCGTCTCTGACCAGTCGATTTGACGACTTGTGTTGATCTGTTGGTTTGTCGATTCGCGAAAATTTTGCAAAGAGAAACAACAGGAAAAAGCAAAAAAAAAAAAGCAGAAAAAAAGAAAAAAAAAAAATATCGTTGGAGAGTTAAAGAGGCGAACAATTCTTTGTGCGTTGCTTTTGGTGAGAGTTTGCTCTCTGTCCCCTACCCACTATCAGAGGAGCGACTATCAGTATACCGTGCGACATCAATGCATCTCTGGAAATGATTTACAAAGAGGACGTCATTTCATGGTTTAAAGAACTAGAGAGCTATAAAAGGATTGACACGATGTGCACTCTCTTGCATATGTGCCTGCCATTTGAGTTGCGTTTTCTGGGGACTTGTCTGGAAGAGTTGGGTCGCCGTGACTCGCAAGAGTTGCGTGGCATAGAGTTGCGTGTAAGCAATCCACAGGACTTAGCCAACGATATGGCGGCATGTCAAAAAGGCGAGCCAACCGATAAGAAAATTCGACGGAAAATGGCTTTGTATTTGGCGTTAATTAGAGCATGCAATCGATCTTGTGTTATGGAGATATTCAAGACCCTAGACGGTTGGGGGCGACGAGACTTCAATAAACTTAACGACTCGGATACACTGCAGGAGCTGCTGTTGGTGTACACGATGGCGGCAAACCACCCGGTGTTCACGTTCGATCAGCACATGACTTGCGCCAAGATATTCGAGAAGATCCGGGAGAATAGATTAGTTCGTGATTACAGGGAGCAGTTAATTCGACCTGCAACAACGCCTACGGAACACCATCACATGGTGATGCCACATCAGCAGCCACAGCAGCAGCATCAGACGATTCATATGCAACATCAGACCATGCAGGCTCCGATTCAAGTGATGGGACAAGGCACCATACCGATCAGCTTTCAGCAGGCTCACATGGCAAAGGTGAGTGCGGTTTTTTTTTGTCTTCAGACGTAGTTCCTGTAAATGTATGTGATTCTTCTCTGAACTGAAACAGTCGGATTGTTTGGTAAGCGGTGGTGCAGTGTGCAGTTCCTTTAAATTTATGTGATTCTTTTTCTCTCGAGAAAAATAGAAGCCGAATTGTTTGGTAACCGGCCCGGTGTTGCCAAGGACACGTGTCTCAAGGTCGAGTGCGGTAGTCATGTTACAAAAATTATCTGACTGCTCGTGTCGAGTCTTTGGCGAGGCATTGAGAGGCTACGGTCGTTGAACAGGTTTTTGTAAAGCGTCAATTTACTTGCTTATCATTTTTAAATGTAACGTGGGCGTTTACTATCGCAAAGAAATGTTTTTTTTTACTGAGTTTTCTTGGTAAATTTGTTTGGGCTTTCTAGTTTGCAAGCCAAGCTACGCTTTCCTTACTAAGTTTTGGAACAAAGAAGAAAATTGCATCAGCAAGGCGTTCTTCATCGTATTCGAGTTGCGGCTTAAGCATTCTTAGGCCAAGCCTAAGGCCTATTAGACCTGAATCGAAACGCGGGAGTGAATTTCGACCGGAAAGATGCGGGAGCGAAAACCTGGGAGTAAGCCTTGCGTCGTGTTCTTTTCTGGATAGCTAATGTCAACATAAAGCTACGTTTTGCTAACTAAAAAATTAATAAGAAAATTCGATGAACGATGTGTTTCTCTTCGGGTTTGAGCGGTGGCTTATGCATTTTTGGACCAGATCTAACCTCAATTAATGTTTTGTTCAAATACTACGACTACCTTCCAGGCTTTAAGTAATAAAAAAACGTCGTTGAAAGAATATTCTATACGGATCATTTATCATGAACTAATCTAATTGGTTAGGATTGAACATCACACAAAATTTTCTCGGCTTCACTTCCAGTGAACGACTGACGATCCTCCTACAGTACTTCTGTCATGAAACGCTTTTGCAATTCGCCGTTTGGAACCGGTATTAAGCAGCGGGTGTCCTCTAAATGTGTCAAAAATATAATTACAAGGTAGTGGACGTATACAAAGCTAGGATTGGCCCACCAACCGACTGTTATGTAATGCAATCTAATTGATCCCATCTGAAGGCATTTGGCGCTTTTTGAGACTTTGAATCTGGTGCTGGCTGCATTCTCCAACAATCGTAAATAAATGCTTTTATTTGAATACAGTTACGTCAATGGTTAAAGATAGTCTTTAGAAATCGCTAAGTCGTACATTAATTCATAATGGTACATTTGCGGCATGCTCTTAGACTTTTAGCAGCCTTTTCCGTCTTTAAATTTTACTTTGAATCATATCTTCTATCAATTCGTTTATTTAATAAATCGATTTTAGAAAAAAATTAACAATGTTTGTATAACTAATCAGATAAACATAGATTTTGACCATAATTGGTCACGCACCACGTCAATCTGGTAGACGTTTATGAATTAAAAAAAGTATAAAATAGTTTTAGAAATAAAAAGTAATGCATTTTAAATGTCTAACCTCAAAATGTGGTTTTGAAATACATTAAAAATTCAACTGCAATACGCGCTCGCGATATTCAAAAGTTACGTAATAATCCGTCGCTGCGTTTGACGCCTTTGGTGATATTGAAGGTCTCGATGAAAACATTATCAGTGGGAACCAAACTAACGGTCTACCAGTATGCAAATAAGCTCGTTCTCATTTTTTCAAATGCTCTGGCTTACTCTGCAAAAATTCTCTGTTTGATCAGAGAGCAGTCCTAAGGTAAATTAAATGCTGCACAGGCTTTCTATTTTTCCAACTTAGCGTTGCAACGTCAACAATTAAAAATCGTTGCAATTAGTGACTAAGGAATTGCCTCAGTAATCGATTTACATGAATTTATTAATTTAACTTCAACAACTTTTTAAGAGTTTATGCACACGTTGAACGTGCAGGTAGGTTAGGATAGGTTAAGTCAGATTGTTGTCCACGTCAGATAAAGATCTGCTTTAGGTCAACCCGTTTTTGTTGCACCACTTGGTTTTTGAGTTGAACTGACTGACGAAACTTTATCATCACGTACTCTTGGAAGTTCTTAGGTCCTAGGCAGATGCACTCATCCGGTTTGTTCCAACCCTTGTCTCGATTGGCTAATACCTCTTGGAAAGATGTTTGTATGCCTGATTTTAAACACTTTTCTGACTTACTTATAAGGCAGTGAACATTTGAGTGGTCCTTGTCTGAGCTAAATCTGCCTCAAAACGTTGAGGGTCACGTGCACGCCGCTTCCAGTCCGGAAAACCAAGCTATCTTACGTCCGCGATCACTTGGTGTCTGTACCGGAAATTGAGTCTCGCTCTTCTCTTCAAACCAGAAGCCTCAAATTCGAAGCTGCTTAGCTGGAGCGTTTATGTCCATGCGCTCGATGTGGCCGAGCCATTGTAGTCAATGGATTTTTGCCTTTCGGTCTATACTCACATCTTTGTACAGCTCGTAAAATTTGCGGTTTTGTCTTCTCCACCACTCTTCTTCCTCACTTTTCTAAACTAATTTCTTTTCTTGATTTTTTTCAGATGATTCCAGTTGATGGTGCGCTTCAGCATCAAATAGCAGTTGATGGCATAACACAAATACTTTCAACAAATAGTGGCATTCCAGAATTGACTCTAGCTCACACAAATGCATGGACTGCAAGGTCAAATATGCAAAATTATCAACCCACCCCTGTTGAGGTAAAGATATATAAAGGTTTTCTTTTTGGCTTATCACATCAAAATGTAATCGATGAAAACAATTCTCATGCAGACACATCAACCGCAATCTTCGTCTCCGATGTTAAGTCAACAGTCTTCTCCGTCAAATAGTCGCACTGCGAGCCCAAATCGAACAAGTGGAAATAGTTTATATCAAGGACAACAGCAGCAGCAACAGCAGCAGCAGCAACAACAACAACAACAGCAGCAGCAGCAGCAACAACAACAGCAATCAATACAAGTGCGGTCTTTGCAAAGAGCGGGTGCTTTACGGACGGTTAGAAGACCATCGGCAGAGATAACGCCACCACCAGCAATGCAACAACATCAGCAGATCATGGGAAACATGGGCAATGAAATGACAGCGCCACAGAATATTAAAAATTTAGATGATGTAAGTTTTGCTTCCATAGATGGTAGAGTTTCTTTGTTGCACTCATCGTGCTGCCTTCGAGTCCAATGAAAGGCTGAATTGGTTAAGCTAGCGATGTTTATAGCTATTGACTTTATATTTTCTTCTGAGAAAGTTATGTGGTGCAGGCTGTTCACCAATCACAGATCTGTGTAGGTCCGTAGTGCCCTTAAATTAGAACACTTACATAGTTACCCCTAGTAAGGAAAGGAGGATTTGAATGCGGTGGCTTAATTTACACCTTGAGTTGCTTCGTAGCTAGCTGTTTCACTCAACGAGCTGATAAAGCGCCTTACATCTAGTTTTGGTTAGCGCTGGGCAGGCACGTGGTCCAGCGGTTCTCTAGCCGGTGAGTTGCTGCAGTCCCTGCAACTGTCCGTTGCGATTTAACACAGTTTGAAAGTGTGATGACCCAATAAGCAGTGCCGTGCGAGAATGAAAACCATTAGCTGCAGTTGATCCTGAAAAGCTTCCGTCTGCAAGCTGCGACTAACCTTGGGTAGCTTCAAGATTTCTTACCTCTTTCGTAGGCAGTGATCCAACAACAGTAAACGCCTTGGTTGCATCTAGGTTGGGTTAGGTAGGAGTGGCTGGCTGGGACTACAAAGGCCCACAGCCACACTTAGGTCAGACACGACCCATTGGGATACAACAACGCGAGTACACTACGTCGCGTCCTATTAGATCCATTGAGAGCATATTTCGAAGCTACGAATCTGGTCGATGATGGCATTGCTCCAACTATCCAGCGAGTGAGTTCATCTACGAAGCGCTAAAGTCCCGCACGAACATAGAAGGTGAAGGATGGTTTCCTCTTCCCCTGATCCCGGCAACTTCTGCAAAAGTCATTGGCAGGGCGTCCTAATCGATCTTTTGGTTTCACTTAACATCAGTTTCTGTAAGGAATTGCCGTCAAATTCATTGGATTTACATCTAATTGGGACATCCTTGTGCACAATTCCACAGTTGATTTCCGAGCCAGCAAAATTTGGCCGTATAGGTCGTTTTATAGACTCCTCAAATAAATGCAGAATTACGTTAGCTAATCTTTGTCCACCTGGGAGCTTTAGGGGGCTTTTACCCCACTAAATTAAATTAGCTCTAGATTCTAGGTTTCTAGGCTTCGACGAATTTCGTACTTATTATTGTAACATTCGATAAGACTGCAAAACGAGCATTCCCGTGCTCGATTCTAGCCCGGGGAAAAACACGATAAATAGTTTTCACGCATCCATCTCCAGCGAGCGATTGACCGCCTGGATTACTTGTTGTCATGAAAAGCTTTCGCAAATCGTCCTTCAGAATCGGCAATAAATCGTAGGTCCTTTCCACATGCGTCAAAATTATGTGGTGGTGCGAAAATCTATGCTCTGGCTCTTAATTAACTGATAAGCTAATGACTGCAGAAATAATAATAATTTCTGCATTTTACTTCTTGTGAATTCAACTACAAAACGTAGAATTAGATGTTCCGCTTTTCGAACGAAATTATGTATGGTGGATTGTATGTTTCAAAGTAAATATTGAAGGGTTTTGTTTTTCATATTTAAGGTAAGTTCGTTTTTCGGACATGAAATTTGCAGTTCTGCGTGCTCATCGTTCTTAATCGCTGCTTAATTAATTAATTTAAAGCCTCCGTGTTGCTCAACAGACTATCTGCGAGAAATTTTAACAAAAGGGGTTACTACATTGTAATGACGACCATTCGACTATCTGTGAAGTCACTACTTCTTGCAATTATATTCTAAGTTGATTAGATGTCCTGTTTATATTTAATTTTTTTTTTTTGAATTTCAGAACATGGTGAATAATGAAAATTCAAGAACTCAGTTAGAAGCATTAATACGGAACGGTTATGCTCGGCCAGGCAACCATACAATTCCTAGATTATCAAAATCTGCGATAAGCTTGCAACATCACAGTCAAATTCAGCAACAGCAGCAACAACAGCAGCAGCAGCAACAACAGCAGCAGCAGCAGCAGCAACAGCAGCAGCAACAACAACAACAGCAGCAGCAGCAGCAGCAGCAGCAACAGCAACAACATCAGCAGCACCAACAACAGCAACAGCAATTAAATCCACATTTTCAAGCGCTGCCCTCCAGTAACTATGGCCTAAGTTCGAACATTGCGTACACAATGCAGAACATGGCCCTTGTCGATGTGCCACACGCACAAATGGAGAACATGATAACAGTGATGAATCAACACAAAAGCACTGGCAGTGAGTCTGGCAGTCCGATCGGATCATTAGCTGAGATATCACCACCAGAAACACCCACAGTGAACGTGAACAGCACAGGCATGGGTAGTATAAAACTAAGTGAGCAACAACAAAAGCAACAAGTCACGCAGAAGCAGCAGCAACAACAGCAACAGCAGCAGCAGCAAATCAATTACAAGCAAATCAATCTTGCCCGAATAAATGGTCGCTCCGACAAGTTGCTGCCCATCAGCGTTGGCTCGAATACCGGCACACCGACGCTGATATACCCGTCTGCAACTAGTCCACAGCAGCACTACATTGGAAACGATATCATACTGACCAGTGGTCCGAATATGCTGCAGTCCTCACTGTCGAATAACAACACACTGAATCAAGTGGTCGGCAGTGGGGGCAACGAGGTGGGCTCTGCATCGGTGTGCGCAGGAGGAATTTCAGCAAATAACAATTTAGGCGCTAGTACAGTACTAATAACGTCACCGTCAGCGATAAATCCCGCAAGTGGGGCCGTCATAAGTAACGTCATCACATCGAATTCGGTGATGTTGGCGCCGACCCAGCATCAGCCGTACAGTGCCGCACCACCTTACCACACCCAGCATATTGCCTCAACGACGCGACCGGCAATAATTCCGCACAGCGGAATAGCTGGACCGTCATTTCGTTTGCCTTCATTTCAAATTCCACCTAACCCAGACATAATGTATCAGTATCCTGCAGGCAGCATCGCGTATTTACCAGCAACAGCGCCACCACCGGCGGCAGTGGCTGCCGTCCGTTCATCGCCCTCAACGTCTGTACCTCCCCCGACTACAACGAATGTCATACAACTGCCGCCGCCACCACCACAACAGCAACAGTCCGTACTGCCTCAGGTTCAAACAAATCCGCCTCCACCCAGCGCTGCCCTTCTGACCGCCTCCCCTTTCACATCACTCACTGTGGGCCTCAACAAGTTGTCCTGCTACAACTGTGGCTCACAGGCTCACAGCGGCTGCGATTGCAACGAAGCCTCAATGGAGGAGGTCACTCGCGGTGGCAGCTACAAACTGGACTACTCGGTCTCATCATCAGTCTCCCCCACGGGCCCACAGAACTCCGGCGATAGCCTCATAGCCAACACCAATTGCAGCAGTTGCAACCAACAGTCTATCGAAATGGGCACTGAATCATCATCGCCCACCGCATCCACATCGTCGTCGTCTTCGCTATCGAACAGCAACGTAAATCCGAAGTGATCACTTTATAATTTCTTTTTTTTAAACTAAGACTACGAGTATAATACTACATGAGGAATATAATATATATATATATACTTCTTATACATTAAATATTAGTTCTTCGACACACTCTACACGCTGACCTAAAGTATCCAAAAAAAAAAAAATATGTATGTCCAACGTCAGTGTGTGCCGTTAGTTTTAAATCCGTTTTTTTAATTATTTCTAATTCGTAATTGCGAGAAAAAACAAACAAAAAGAAAAATATACATATACAAAATATACATGTACATTAATCGAAGTTTGGAAATCTAATTTCCAACTTAGAGCCTAAAAAAACAAAATTGAAATATTTTTTTATATTTTTTTCCCCTAAAAGGAATGAGGAAAACTATGAAATTAGTTGAAAAAGAATATAATATTTGGAACGAAGTTTTAAGCGTGCCATTTGTTTCGTTCGTTCGTTTTGTTTCGTCGTTTTCCATGTTATTCTTTTTTTCTTCTTTTAATTTCCAAGTTAAAAGTACATGAGTTTTTATTTTCCCTTTGAAACTTGAAAGCGGCTGACATATTTTTTTTTTATTTTTTCTCATGCACACCACGGCATAAAATCATTAAATTAAAAACTTAAAGGACAAAATTAAGCAGAAAAACTATAATTCTTTTTTTTTCTTTTTGTTATAGCGTACAACTAACTTAAATTTTAAATACAATTATTAAATGTAAAAAAAAAATAAACCACTTAAACTATGTGCATGAGCGTGCATATCCACTTTGATGCGATCATAAATGTGCACGTACATGCGTATAAATTATATATTCTATATAAAAATAGGCAAAAAGTAAAAAAAGGAAAATCAACAAAAAAATTATATAAGTTAGCTTGCAAACAATAAAAGAAAAGAAAAAAAAATAAATAAATACATAAATTTTGAATGACTTGCTAGATTTTAAGCGATTTAAAAGAAAAAAAAAAAAACTTTTTGACAACCATTACTATTCTTATTAACAAAAAAAAGTAAAAAAAAAAAAACAAAATAGAAAATTAATAATTAAATTACTTCGACTGATGTTTCTTGTTTTTATTTTTCTTTATATAAATACATATATGTTTTAAGAGAAGTAAGCATAAATCCAGTTCATTCCCATTACTACAAAGGGCACACATTATTATCTATCAACAATGCAAAATATAAAAGAAAACAAAACAAAAAAAAAAAAAGAACTATTCGATTAGTGAAAATTGTTATGATGTTGAAATTATTGAAAAAAAAAAAACAAACAAACAAAACAAATATATATGCGTAAATATGATTATTGGCTAAAGAAGAAAGAATGAAAGTGAAGAATGTCGAAGTAGCGAATAAAGTTGCGTTCCGTGATTTAGATTAAACACTGACTGCTTGTTTTCCAGAGTATTTAAGAGAGAATGATTTGCACAACTACTGTAGTGGATGAATAAAATTGTTTTACCACCCTGTAGTTTTATAAAAAAAAAAACAAACAAACAAAACAAACTCAAAGTTTTGCTTCTGTTATTTCGTTTACAGCAGGAAGGTAATCTTGGTCTTTTGTTTCTGTTGTGCAAAAAAAAAAAACATTCTTTGATTCTTTCTACAGTGAACTCTCGATAATTCCAACCTTCATAATACGAAAATCTGTTTAAATAGAGCATTCTCGCAGTCCGTTGAAAAAACCTCTGTAAATCGAAGAAAGCCTGTGCAATTTGCCCTTTTCGTTAATTTGAATTTACTATTGTGCAAAACAACATAAAAACCTCTCTAATTCGAAATTGTTGCCTCTATAAATAAGGGTCAAATTTATTCTTTTTTCTTTAACAAGCATTAGTTGAAATCAGAAATAAAGGAAAGATCATTATTTCTGGTTGAAATGCATGCGTGACGAAAGTGAGCCATGGGTTTTTTTGTTGAACCTCCGTAATTCGAAAGTCTGTGTAATTCGTTTTTCCCTGTTTCTATGAAATTTCAACTACTGAGAGTTCACTGTATTTGTCTGGCTATTTTAAACGTATTAAATGCTTGATGGGGATTTGTAAGAAAAAATTCAGGGAAATGTTAGCCTTTTTTTATTTTGGTCGCCTGATAGACCAACTAACTTCTTCTCTTCTGTTGTTTTTCTGACTTATTTAAACATAACGCCTATTTTATTTGTGCGGGAACAGTGATTTTATTTGAACGACGAGCACTGGCTACTCTCTTATTGTGTGTTCGATTCCAAAAATGACCATCGAAAAGCCAAGTGATTTCTATGCCCTTATTGCAACTTTATTCAACAGTTGTTCTGGCTGAAGTGTTTTAATGTAAAGGCTGGTTTTTCTCAGGCGGCCTTGTCCTTTTAAAATGCGTTTTTAACAAAAAAAAAAAAAATATCTTGTAAAACCAGTCGACCAAGTTCTCATTAGAGTACAAAACACCGAATGTGTTATTGAAAAAATCAACAGGACTATGCGACATGTCCAAACAACGTTTGACAAAAGAAGCGAAACGTTTGGGGAACATTTGACATCTTCATCGACGTATTACGTGTTGAAATCGAATAAATGAAAGAAGAAAAATAGAAAAGTAAATAAATACAAAGGATTCGGGGTGGACCTTGGCCTCAGTCAAGGCCTAGGTCTGCTCAGTCTGCTTTAGCTTTATACCGCAGCTTTTTGGGGACGGTTTCTAGTTAGCAGCAGATGTCTTCCTCTAGCGCATTGTCTCCGACGGCTGGGGTCTAGATCTGTGAACTGTAGCGTTACTATCCATTTGCTCTTCATGATCTAATCAGCTATTTTTATGGTTTGCGCCAATGGATGTGTAATCTTCGTAAGATACCACCCGTCTTACCAGCATGCACGGCCCGCGGAATGTTATTCTCCTTTTTCCTCACGCCTAAGTACTAAACCACATCTCTGCCTTCATCAATCACCTCCCCTCGAGACTGTCGTTAGGTATTACTTCGCGGGGCTGATTAGCCACTAAGCTCCATTTATAACCTCTTGGGCTTTTCTCGGTGCGTCTGCTCTTTTTAGAGCGGCCTGTACCCTTACACTATGAGACAGCTGATCTCCAACCACTTGTCCGACTGAGTCATTTGGCTAACTAGATTTTGCGAGCTAGGCATGTTGACCCTCTCTTCTCTGAATCGTACGCAATGGAATACTACATTTTATGCGTCTTCCTCTTCATCTGGGCATTCCGGGCACAGACGCGAGCTACCGTGTCCAAACCTGTGGAGGTATTTCTGATAGCCGAGGTGACCAGATAAGAGCTGCATGAGCTGAAAGAGATAGTCCGAAAGCCTCTGATTGCTCTGATTGGCCTGTATGGCGCCAAAAGCTTCCTCCTTAGTCGCCAGTGTGCCGGCCCATATCGGGGCAGCGTCGAGGAGGCCGGACCCTGCGGTCGTATTCGGGAGAGTGTTGATTGCATCAGCGATGCCTTCCTGGTAGCGTTCGTCGTACCTTTTTTACTTTTCACTAGCTCAGAATCGCCTTCTCTCTGAATTCAGCTATATTTCAGAAGCAATGTTCGGCGTTATTTCACTTTAGAAAAGGGAAATAATACCAAACTTAAAAATTCGGCCTTATTTTGCTTTCATTAAGTGAAATAACGTCGAATTTTGGAATTCGATCCTATTCGATCGGCGTTATTTCACGACACCGTTTTGAAAGTCAGCGTTCAATTCAATACTTTAGGAACTAAATCTAAGTAGAAATGTTACAAATTACTCTACCTAACTTGGTCAGCAATCAACTCTAAGATTCGTCAATAAAAACTCTAACATGCACGGCAATTACTGGTGTAGACTATTGATGACTCTGTCTTAATGTAAGAATCAAATTTGAAGAAAACGCAACCTTTTTTTTTCATAAAAAAGATATTCTTTACAGTAAAAAATTAACAATTGATAAAATTCACAGTTCCGTTGTAGCAACGCCCCAATACTGACTAATCCGACTTGCGTACTCGAGCGATTCGTCGCCGATTTGTCTTTCATGTGTAACAGCGAAGTCATTTTCAAAATTGTATGGCATTATATGCTGCAGTGATCCGAAATAACCCATATTCGCCCCGCTGCCTGAGCACAGGCGGTCTGCCGAATTTAAGTTTGTCGCCTTAATGGAAGCGAATTGTTGAAACGATCGGGCAGTGCCAAAATGTTTCCCATACGTTGGATATTCCTTGACGTCTCTAAACAGAAGTTGTGGGAAACTTGATGAGATTTTCTTCTTGTTGGTAGATTGCATAAGGTCGTACGAGCTGGAATCGTTGAGGTTAACGCTGCTCACGGAGTTCTTATTCTTCCCGAACGAGTTTGAGATTTTGTTAAGTTCCTTGTCGAAGAGAAGCTGCGTGTTTTGCTCCAACATGTATTCCCAGCATTTGAATTGCTCCTCCGAAAGGACAGAGTCGGTTTCGTTGGAGTCGTTTTCGCTTTCTTCCTCAACCACATGGCAAGCCTTGGAGAGGTATTCCTCTCCACAGGGCGGCATCGGAAGTTTGAATGGTGGGATACCATTTTCGGCAAACGAGTATGAATTGTCTGACTTGATGCGTTTCAACGACACACTTAGCTCACTAATCTCCTGGTCTGTCTGTTGGATTGGCGATGTCCGGTCATTGATTGCGTTCAGTTGCTTGTGCTCTGTGGCGTGACAGCAGGTCGGGCAGTTGTAGAAGCCGGTCTTTTTTCGCACGTTCTGCCGCAGCTCATGTATCAGGAGGTCGACGTAGGTCTCGACATTCTGGAACTTGACAATGATGATGCTGAGGTTTTCCTCGGCACCGAAACTTTGCGCTATGTCCTGTATTCGCTTTGCCGCAAGGATCACATTGTCTTCGCTTCGAATCTCCTGAATTACAGTTTCGATTTGCATGGTCTCCCAGATCCTTTTGCTGCCTATCACCAAGTACTCATCATCACTGTTGAGGGAAACCTCAAAGGTGTCTGCATCGATTACGGACTTCAGATCCTTTTCCACGCTTGTTTTGGACGTGGTCGGCGGGAGGTGTACCGGTCCTTGCTTTCGGATGAGGTACGCTGTAGTACCGCCAACCATTGCTGCGCGGAGGGTGTACTTTCTCGAGCGTAGTGGCTTTACTGACACCTCGCGGCATGGTTTCTCCTTGGTTATGTGGCACAGGATGGCACACTCGCCGAATTTTTGATCGCTTTGCTTGAGTTTCTTGTACGCCGAAATAAGCGTGTACTTTACGTAGTCCGCGTCGGTGTCCTTAATCGTGCGTTGTTGGAGAAGAATGGTGGGAATGATTTTTGGTAGCATATTCAGTGATGTGGCTCTCACTTCTCCGTCGAACATTCCGAATAGTCCGTCTGTGTTGCAAAAGTTTGGCAGCCGCAGTTGGCTTATGTACAGCTTCGAACAGTTGCCCGGGGTCTCGGAGAAGCCAACTTTCCATGGGGAGTACGAGCTGGAAGTGCAGTCGAATGCTGCTGTTGTGGGTAAGCTGAATCGGTTCTTGCCGGAAACGTCCACAAAACTCATCTTCCTTTGGGATTGGTAGCTCTTAAGTTGTCCTGAATCGACCTGCAGCTGTCGGTTGCAGGATAAATCGAGAAACTGCACCTTCTTTGGAAGCACGGCACCGAAGTTCAGCTTCCCGAGGCGGTTGTGTGCGAGGTCTATCACTCGGAGGGTGTGTATGTTTGAGAGGTCCAAAATAGACTGCAGTTGGTTGGAGTGAATTCTTAGTATTTTAAGCTTTCTCAGAGATGACAGATTTTCTGGGAGCATCTCCAGCTTGTTGCCAGATAGCACAAGCTCTTCCAGATCTAACCAGCAACCCACGCACTTTGCTGGCAAGTTTGTTAGATTGTTGTAAGCCAAGTGGAGTACTTTCAGTTTCTTTAGATGCAGTAGGGTGTTCAACACTGAGTCGTTGAGATTATTTTTTGTCGCAAGTAACTTCTCGAGCCTGGAATTACTCTCCTCCAATGTGGGCAGTGTTTCGATGCTGTTGTATGAAACATTCAGCGTGACCATGTCGTTGCATGCGATGAAAAGATTCACGGGCAAGCTTTTCAGCAGATTGCACTGAAGGAAGAGCTCCTGGAGGGGAACCTTTTCCCTCGTGATTCGTGGTAGTGCTTTAAGTTTGTTGTTCCCGATGTGCAAAACTTGCAGAGAAGTCTTCTCGCTGTTGATGAGATAGCCAGGCATGTCGTTCAGGAGATTATTGCTGACGTAGAGCTTCTGCAATTGATGACATTTCTCAAGCCACTTTGGGAGCTCTTGAAGCTTGTTGCACCTCATGTCTAAGTGAGTGAGTTTTGAGGGCACTGGTAATATGGAAATTTTTGATAAATCTGGAAATGGAAAGGCGTTAGTGGATGATATGAAGCATCTGTAGACTTTGAGTACCATTGTTATTTGCTATCAGTGATGTCAGAGATCCACCGTGGAGGATTAATTCGTTAAGTCTATTCCTTTTACAATGGAGTACTTCGAGCTTTTTTAGGGTGCTCAAATCCAAGTACTCAATGTTGTTTTCGGTCACTTCGAGTTGTGTTATGTTCTGCAAAGGAATCATTTTGTGTTTAAGTTATCTTAAAAGACATTATACTTGAAGGACAAGAAAAAATATATAAGTAAATTTTGAATAAATGCAGCGATTATTACCTCATAGTTGCTGAGGAGTATGTTGTTGTGCAGTTGATATCCTTTGAGGCTGATTTTGTTAAGGGGAGTAGTTAGGTTGCCATCTCTTTGCCCATTAGGCGAACGTGTTATAATCCTCTTTGCCATTACAAATGTTTTTGTCGAATAAAAGTTTTGTATGCTGAAATGCTGTTGAGCTCCAAGAAAGAAATGTTCTAGGAAAAGAAATGGTTTTGTTTTAATCCCAGGACATAGATTGAGAAAGCAGCATCAAGAACTTGACAGAGTGAAGTCGCCGCTGCTGGAGAGGGAAATGTTGAAGGTTTTAACGAAACTTAACTTGTTCCTATGTATAATATATTATTAAAGCCTCGAATTTCGGGAAAAACGGCGGAAGCAAAGTTTTACACCTAATAGATCTAAGATATTTTTTAGGAAGGGAAGCTGTAACGAAAATAACGAACTATTAAAAGGCTTTTCTTTAAAAAAAAAATTGTAGAACCACTGTGGAGGCCTGGGAGGTTATTTTGTATCACTTTCAGATTCGGAAAACGAATTCGATTGATTTAATTATTTCGTATTTTACATCACTTTTAGATTTGGTGGTAATAATGCCAACTTTTCATCAGAAATTTTCGAAAGTAAAACTGTCAAAACAAAACAAAAAAGGATTCAATTTGATGTGAGTTACAAAGGGAGTAATTTCGTTTGCTTGTCTTGGAATCAGTGTGAAGGGTAGTTAAAGCAGTCGATCCCACAGTCTTCCCTCCACAGACAATTTCGAAAGCTAAGACCACAAGAAATCTTAAAAACAATTGGTCAAGTGTCAGTTTTACTTACGCTACGGTTTCGTTCTGACCCAAAAAGACTAGTTCTTGTGACTTAATATACAAAGGTCTAAGAAATTAACAAATCAAAATAGTTTTAGTAAAATTCTTCTTTTCATTTTGAATGAAACTCAATAAAAGAAAATCCTTTCCCGTTTGCTGATCGCGCTAGCCGTATGCCTTATCTTCGTGGTTAAAGCTTAATATCTCGAAAACTTAGCCTCCAAATAAAAAGTTCAAAATCGAAACCCTATTTTATTTTAAAAGAGCTATTATTACCCAATAGATTAAACTGATTTTTTTATTTTTATTCATTATTTTATTTTCGTATGAACAATCGTACACGATTTTTGTGATATTGCGATGAGATGCTCCGTAGCTCCAATTTTATAAAATTGGGGCACGGTACACGAGTCAGTTTTTGGCAGTTTTTTGGCTAATAACATCTTACCAATAAGAGTAAATTGATAACCATAGTATAACTTTTTGATCTAACTGAAATTTTCTTCCCAACGATACCAATAGTTTCTTTGGGCAAGCTAAACACATGTTTTAGTACAGTTTTAGTTCACTGACGAAGTGGTTCGTCAGTTACAAAGACTAAAGCCGAATGACAGACAGACAGACATTTTTATAATCAGGACCCCATAGGAATAAACGCTTTTTGGAGCGTTCGTATTAGTACTAACGTTTTCTTAAATCTTCGCCTAATTCCGAAAAAAATGATCCATTTTCGAGTTGGATAGATACAAGTTCACGCCAAATTTTATCCCTTAACTACCAAGGACTTATAAGTTATAGGCAAATATGTAACATGCGACAGACAGACAGACAGACAGACAGACAGACACCGAAGTTATTTCATAAGGGTTTCGTTATTCCTTTGGGACGAAGCGCTAAAAATGAAAACTTCCTTCATTGGCTTTTACATTTTAGTACTGTGGCACATTTTTTACACGACCGTGCAATGAAGTGCTATTTATAGTTACATGCATTGCTTTCTATCTTAAACAGCCGCTAACATAACTTGCTTTGTACCGGCGTCGAGTCAAATTTAATTGCCTCGTGCCATCACCTTTCAACTTGCCAGAGAGCCAGAGCCTAGCTTTTCGCACCTCCACTGCGTTGTGCGCGTTATAATTTGGCACATATGGAGGGGATCTGCTGTTTAATGCCTGTTCCGAATGGTAAATAGCGAATTTTCATGACAGAAGTACATCAGGAGGATTGTTAAGAGGGGCCGTGAAAAATATTTGTGATGCTTTTTCCTCGAGCTGCATTTGAACCCGGGTACTCTCGCACAACAGTCCAACGCACTAACCGATCGAGCCAACGGCGGCCACATTCATTTCGCAATATAAAATACAAAATATCCGTAAATGAGTTGATAGTATTTTTTATTTCCGAAGGTGGATTGTGGTCATTTTCTATAGAAATACAAAATACGGATTTTCGAATGGATTTCCGATACCACAGCAATATGTACAAGATATTACACATACATATTATATATACAACATACATACATAACCCCCTTGTTCCAAACATGAGTGAGGGTTTCCTTTCACACCGCCTTCTTTTGCTCTTTATGTTCTTCTAACAGCGATACGAATTTGAAAGGTGTGCCAAAGGTACGTGTAAAAGTAATTCGAACCAGCCCTTCCTAGCACATAGAAAGTGGATGGAAAAGTTAGCAGATGTGTTAAGTCGCCATCGAATTAATCGAGCCCAGAAGACGCGGTTTTTATAAATTCTTTCAATTTTGATAATTTTCCATGAACTAGCTCCTCTTGAATATAAGTCTGTTGAATTTTCACAAAAAAAAAACACTCCGCATAGAAACTACTGTCCGAAATAAGCTGCATTTGACGATTGTATGCATTTTTTTTGCTAACCTTCAATCATGTAACGCATTCGATTGCATCCGATTGCAACAGAGGAAACAACAAAAGTAATCGACTCGCGCTAAGCTGGTGCATCGACTGTGACGTTCACTGATTTGCTTGGCGCGATTCTTTTATTCTTTTTATTACTACTTTCCAAAATCATTACAGTCTGTTTATTTATTCGAAATGTAAAGGAAGCGACTTTCAAAAAAATAAGCAGTTTTCAAACAGACAGTACATCGATGTGATTCTATAAGGGTTTCGTTATTTCCTTTGGAACGAAAAATAATGGGGTTTAGGTATCTTTTTGTAATTTATTGGTTGGAACATTGCAAGTTTTTTTTTTTAATAACTTGATGTTTAAATTACATCAAAGAACTTAAATAAACCCTGTCTTTAATTTGGAACCTAGTAAATTTTCGACGGGGTTCGATGTCACACGGGTAAGCATGTCGGTGAAAGGTCTTAACGTTGAGGTAAGTATCATTTACTTTGAAAGTGTTTCATAATCGGGAATTGAAACTTAAGAAAGTAACATTATTTAAGGCCTTTCAGTGTTTCCAAACTTACTTCCATAGGCTAGGAGTTCGATGATTCAAGCAAATTTTGGACTCAGCTCCAGCTTAAGTTGTCTTATGAGCACAGAAAAAAAACCTTCGCTGTCTTTTGTTTTCAATGCCAAGATTATATGTCTTGAACAATTATATGATGAAAATATCATCTCTAGCGCTAAGAAAACGTTTAATTTTGGTGGCTTGATGATTTTTGTAACGAACGGCATGATTTGAGCGACAAGCCTAGAGTCACAATTAGTTGCGACTTTGGAGGAGGAATTGTTATAATCCGAGGCGCTTTTAGGCACGGAAGAGAAACGCCTATTGTCTAATCCAAAAATGAACTATAAAACATAATTTGCATATGCTAAATGCCAATATGTGAATGAAATCGGTGGATAAACATATTTTTTTCATGCTAAACGTAGCAATCCATTCTGTCAAAGTGGTTAAAGAGTTTTCGGTTAGCAGATTTATCTGGTTTGGTGTAGCCACCGAGGTCCTCCACTTTAAATCAAACTGAACATTGATAGGTGTTAATGGCAAGCAAAGTTCACAGGAATAGAAGGCAGTGGAACATACAAGCTGTTTGAAGAAACTTGGATAGAGAATTACTCCTATTATAACTAGATAAATGCAATGACCAGAAGAACTTGTGAGATCATAACCAATTGAGGAATAAGTAATTAACTTTTATAAAAAAGAAAATCAAGCAAAAGCAACTACTATCGCAAAGAGTATACTGTTTTTTTTTTTTTTCGCAGAACTTTTGACGTTACTAAACTTATTTCTTGTGTGTAATTTTAGTTTTTTATTGATCGTGCATTAATAATTAAATAAGCTGCATCTATCTATATTAATTGAGTGACCTACATCATATTTCAGTTTTGAGAGTCCATACAATAAAATGACGGACGGGCCTTATAAATCTCAAAGAATTTTGAATAGTCCGTCCCTGAACTACAGCTTACAGCTCTCGGCGTAAGCGGGTAGTATTTGAAGCCAGTTCAGTCATCATTTAGGCAATTCTATCTTCCGCGTAATTTAAGTAAAATCCTGTATGACAATGGCAGGAGTCATTGGCATAGGAAACAAATTGTATAAGAAAGTTGTTTCAATTTATTCACAAGATTATCCTGTATGCATGGTTTTATTGAAGTTGTAAGTTTTATTGAAGAACAAAATGTTATTTGATGAATCATTGCTACGTGGCACTTCTTTCCCCAAGTATAATCAATCATATTTCAACAAAGACTTCAACTTCGCGACGCAACAGACTAAAAGCGAAATTAAGTACCTTTCTAGCGTCTCGAATGCAGCTTGAATTTCCTCAAAATTTTCGCCTACAAGGCGAGACGTTTACAATAAAATTAAAAATTCATGCGTGCGTGGGGATTCTCCTCTCAAGTTGATTGTATAACACAACACTTCTTCGCGGCGTCTCGCTTCGTTTATCACTCTCGATTCACAGAATTAATTTATTTTGTTGCTTTGCTTTCCTTGTGATGATTTAAGTAAGATTATTTTTTTATTTTTAAAATTTACACTAAAAAGGAAACGAAAAGAAACTTTTGAATCACACTTCAGCATGACCGAGATGAGATCACTTTCAGGACATCAGACGAATTGGAATAGATTCACACAGAGACACAATAAAGGGACACGACCGCTTATGTTATTTTAGTGATTCTACTCCTCGTTTCCAGAGTCCACTGAGGCACCGTCATGCTCCGGTACGGCAACGATACTGACGGTGGCTCACCTGCAGCACCTTCAACCAACCTTAGTGAAGTAACTGCCGCTAATTATTCGCTTGGTGGGCATTGTTTATGTTTACGGTAAGCAGTTTGGGATAAAAGGTGATTTTTTTTCTTTCTTCTTTTCTGTGTGTGTACACCTTGGAGGTTCAAATCGTCGACATAACCATGTATCACTTAAGCACTTTCTCTATGTTCCATATTCAGCTAGTATGTCTTTGTGTGTTCTTTTTTTTTGGGCGATTGGAGATATTTGGCCGTTCCACTGCCAGATCTGTGGATTCTGGTAGTTTCCTTTGCAATGAAACTAACTACCAGGCTTCGAAAACTGGATCTCCATAGAGATCTTAATGAAGTCAAAGACACGCGGAAGATCACCTCCGCAGGCAACGTGATCAATTTGGCACGCAATTGTGTTAAGTGGTTGCGTCTCATTAACTTGGGAAGGGAGGGCATCAGGTTGACAATTTATTTATTCTTCTTGAGTTGAGTGGTGGTTCCGTACTTGACTTGGGCCATTCGAGCATTCGAGGTGAAACTAATTTTCTAACGCTGCGACCTAGACAAATTGGTTTATGAAGATCGCTACTGGGCGGTATAGCGGATAGCGGTAGCCTTCTGGTAACCTTTTGTGTAATGAAACCGTCATTTATGTGATTGTTTGACTGCGATCTGCATGCACTTGAATATTACAGCAAAACCTGTGTGTGTTCATGGTTCAGTGTAGAAGGTTTGTAGTTCAGTGGCGATAGGTGCTTGTTCCATTTAATGGCAGCTTTGAAGCGTTGTAAAGCTGAGAGTAAATCATAACCTTTACAGCCTATATCCTAAGGGAAGAAAGATAAAGAACATTCCTAATTGCAATTGATGAAATAAGAAAAATTATCAATCAATAAAGCCTAGCGTTATATTCTTAATGCAGTAGAGAATGACAAAGAAAATCGTAAGAGGAATTAAAACCCAGTTTGATGCTCTTTCCGATTTCCTGATCTTAATCTCAAAGGACAACATGGGTTTAAATATCTAACAGATTTTTAGTCCTACGCCATGAAGGTAAGTGACATTGGACGAAAACGAAAACGACAATGATGTGCAAATTAATTATAGCAAACATTTACAAACGTAGTTTAAAGTAAGTTAGCATTCCTTAGACAGCCGTACAGAATTATGATTTTTTTTTAGCCTCTGATTATTCCGGAAGATTATAGTTCATCAAAGGTATGATGAATTATTATTATTTATATTTGGTTTTAGTACCAAATATGCAGACGTATTTACAAATATGCTTAGACTTCTGATGTTTGCCAACAAAATTCTGCCATTTTTTTATGGAAAATAATATCAATGTGCTAAAATGGCTTTCCAGCTCACCTGATCTTAATCTAACAACAAATTTGTGGGTCATTATTGTGGGTCATAATTAGAAAAGAAGACATTTTTTTTTTAGCTATAGTTCCATGAAGAAGAAATTAAAGACTTTAAAAAAGTATGTATCCTTAAAATCATTAATGTTCAACAGGTTAAACGACCTCTTTAAGACAAAACGAGATATATTTACGGGTCATAAAATTCAATAAAACAAAATTATTTAGAGGCTATATGAACCTTTCGAGCATTGGCAAAACCGATTTTATTTATTGAAATATGCTTGAACCATCTGATCAGTAGAGGGACCATATGGCCCAGCCTTTTTTTATAAATACCACAAGCAATGTACTTTTTTGGCTTCTTCGAAAAAGAAGATAACGAGGAGTAACAAGATTTCCCCCTTTCCATTAGTTCTTATGACTATTCCTTTTTTTTTTTGAAAACTACTGGTTTCCTTTTTTCCCCAATTAAACAAAATCATATCATTTGATACTAAACCAATGTCTCAGGTATTTGCCAATAGGAATGGTAAGAGAGGTGGTATAGAGCGAGTTTAAAAATGGAAACAAATTATGAGTAGAGTAAAGAGTAGATATGAATGATCCAAAAAGAAAAAATTCTATCGTAAATAGGTTTTCAATAATATTAAGAGCTATTAAACTACAATCGTCCTAAATATCGACACAACGACCAAAATAAATTCAATCTTCAAAACAAAAGGAGAATTCTTAAACCTGAACTACGCCTAAAGATTGCAGCTACGAATGAGCCTATTGTGGCAACCCCCACTTAGAGCTCACGCAGCCTCGAATATTTCGCACATCGAATTGCTGTTAACAAAAGTCTATCACGCTGCTTTATGCAGGCGATGAGAAAAGGGACTGTGAGTAGAAGCATCGTCAGAGCAGTCATTTGGCTATATAGTCAAATAAGTACCAGTCAATTAACTAAATCTCTTGAATATTAGCTATCGCTTAGTCTTACGACTTTGACTACAAAATTAGAGTCACCTGTCCTCCTGAATAGTCCGAAGTCACGAATCCAGTCAAATTAATTGAAACAAGACAAGTTTCGAGTAAAAAAAACTCTGATTTGCAAGGACTACTAGTCGAAAGATTGAAAAAAACTTCAAGTCAAAAGACTACGTGACTGTTTTGATGACTATTTTGGTGACTTATTAGTCGCACTATTCAAGATGACTGGTAACTGTAATTTTGAAGTCAAACGTCATTGAGTAAGCTAAAAAGTTTTTAAAATAATCTTTTAGTGAACTAACTGTAGTCATTAAGTGACTGTAATTGTCTCAACTCTGCTAGTCGTCAGTAAATTGAGATGTTTGATCTACATGAATTCGGAGCTTCGGTCAGGATTCTTTGGGTCAAGTAACCAAACTTTGAAAAGCATTTTTTTTAGTTTAAATTGACTAACGATGATTTTTAATACTCTTATAGTTAACCTCCTAGGTCTTCCACAGAATTCTGTTCGGTTTTGGCTGCTGCTTCTTGAAAGTGAACTAAATTCTAGTCCCTGACATTCTGTGTACAATCGACGAGACGAAAATGTCGTCACTAACAAGCTTTTAATTCTAGAAAGAAATAAAGAGGTTTTAAGTAGATCTGGATCTTGTTTGGTTGCCGGAAAATGGTTAAATTCCTTCATTCGTTAATATTTTACTTTCACTTTTCAACATTATTATTCCTCTAAAACTTTTTGACATTGGTCGTGAAGTCAAAAAGCACTGAAATGTACCAAGTGGTTAACTAAGAGACAGATGTAATATTCTGCAGGAGTTGTAGGCAAGATGAAACACAGAAGACTAGTCAGATGGTAAGATATTCTCTGAAATTTAAGGCTATTTCGCAAAAGCAGGACAAGACTTTGGCCGCAAAAATGGAGGTTGGAAACAAATTCACCCCAAGTAGATTTTATGCTCTTTTCTCACGCTGCACAGAGGGGTGAAAGTGCAAAAACCTGTCTAAAAATCAAATTCTGAAAGAATATAAAACCAACAAAATAACAGACTCCAAATGCAAACTGCAGGAGACGAAGCGAGATAAACTTAATAAAAAATTCCCTAAGCCTAATATTGAATACCTTAACCTCTCATTTCTTCTATATGTTTTGGAAGTTCTAAAAGTGGTCAGTAAATGTAATTGATTTTAAATACCACCTGCAAGTGCTTGATATATAAAAATTTAATAAATTTAAATTGTTTGTTTCTTTAACCTTTTTTTGAAAAAGTGGCCGTGTCACTCGTAAATTAAAAATATGTCTATAAATTAACCACAAGAATAAACATACCAAGTTTCAAGTTTTTAGCTTTAACAATCGGTTTTACGTCAACTTTTAGCGTTTCTGCCCCAGTGTGCGCTGTCTTAGCATCTAGTTGAGGCTATCATCGGGAATTGTAAGTAGAAGGGGAACTTCGCATGACCGGAAATCTATAATCACGAACTAGCCAAGAGTCTTCTTACTTAATTTTGTCTTCAAAGCGAAAATCCCGGTCCAAGTTGGATAGGGAAACTGAAACTGCTGCATAGAGACCACATCAGTCGATGTAAATGGTCTTGGTTCTATAGGCAGAAAAACGAGTACGCAGTGCCTCCATAGTTTGAACGCAATTTTAGCCCAAGTACAGACTCTTTGTATGGCCTTTGGCGAAGAGGGCGTCTTATTGCGGCTAGTAATATAATACTTTTAGTTTTTTTTTTCAAGTACTTCTTATTGACAACTTTATCCAATGGCGAGAAATAATGATGCAAGTAATTTAACACTTCCTTTTTAGACAAAAACGGTGGCTTCTTAAGATTGTGTTTCCAGATATAAGCTTTTCTATCTTATTACGATAGAAATATGTATTAACTGTTTGCACCTCTGTGTTGCAAAAAAAGCAACGGTTGTTCTCCTCTATTGTTCAGAAATGGTTGCAGTTAAATTCACTCAAATTCACTTAATTCAATTTAAATTTTCTAAAGTATATTTTAAACATACAAATTATCATAAGGTTTATTTCACAGTGGTTTAAATTTCTTATTTTTTTCTTTTCAATAAATACATTTACATATTTTAATTCTTAAAAACGAATCGAAAAAAAGAAAAATAAACAGAAAACTAAAAATAAGGAAACTTATAAACTTCTAAGCAAGAATATCTATTTTATACATTTCTTCATCCTCTTACTTATAAATATTAATGACTTTTTTTCACGATAAACGGTTTCAAATCTTTAACACTTAAAAAGGAACTAACTTGTTTTTTAATCTTTTTTTAAATTTCTGTTAGACAAGTTTTTTTTTTAGCAAATTGCAAACACGAAATTTTGTTTGCCTTAAAAAACAAAACAAAAAAAAGTTTTTATAAATAAACAATTTTTACACTACACGATTTCTTTTACATTTTCTTTTTGGTTTTTTTCTTTGACTATGGGCTTTACGGTGCAGTTGGGTCGAGTTCAGGGACTTTGGTGATTGGTGAGTCTTTTTACATGCAACAGATTTGAGTGCTTCGATAGAATCCTTTTTGTTAGCACGATATTGAGTTTTGGGTAGTTAGGGCATAGTTTTCGATTTTTTTGTTTTCCTTTGCCTATCAACTCTGTTCAAGTGAATATTTTCTGAAACTGTCGGTTTTCTCGTCACCATCTTTCACTTTCGAGAAAATCCGCTGTACAACGTCGTAGAGCACACTTTTGAAACATGTTTTTTCTGACGAGAGTTGCCACGTCTTTAACGAAAAAGCAACTCAAAAAAATAGGAAACAATATTGAAAAACGATATGAACCGGATTTTGTTATCTTTTTCTTTACATACAACACACACTCGCGTTGTTTTGAGACTACGTGCTCCAAGACCTTGACGTGGACAAGCCAACACCATGGCGAGGGGCCCTTAGCATCGCCATTATGGTCGTATATCAGTATTGTACAGCTGGCGTCGTTGAATTTTGATTGGCACTAGTCGAATCGCCGAGCCATGATTCAGGACTTGGCGGAAAATCAGGATAACCTTGTGCTGGACTGGAATCGTTGCTTAGATCGGATATGCCACTGCCGGGTACTCCGTGAAGATTATTCGATCCTTTCGCGGCTGAATTGACTGAGTGTCCTGTAAGTTAAGAGGGGAAAGAGAGTCTGTTATTGTCTGCAATGGAGGAGTGAAGTTTTTTTTTTGAAGGACTTCACCTAGGTGTGTGTAAACTATATTGTCTGAATAGGATCCAAAGGAGTGTCCTGATCCTATTGCTGGAGGTGAATGGTTAGGCGGATATATTGGCGGACTACCACTTCCTCGCGTATATGATCCTCGAACGCTGTGCGGTGAGGCGCCGTCCTCGAGACCCAGATTAACCGTGCTGTAGCTGTCGTTACTTTGATCTAAAAGAAAAGTAAAATTAGTAAATGAGATTAGCATTTGGTAAAGAAAAGCAAGTATATATTTAAAATATTGGAAGGGACCAAATTTCAGCATAATGTTAGCAATGAATATCTTAGGAAAAACTGTTGATTCTTCTGAGCTTGTGGTGAGAACTTAGAGAGTAAAAGTACTCGCATATGTTCAATCAATGTTGATGTTTACAAAAGAAGAACAAAAATAACATACAATTTTCATCGCCGTGCTTTTCATTAACTAAATCTGATCTGTATTCAAATTGGGTAGATACAGTGGGAAACACAACTGTCCGGATGTTTTGCATTTCTGTGTTATCTTATAAGATTGTAATTTTTTTCTCGAACAAACAAAGAGACAAGCATAGTAAAATTTGTTGCCTCAGTTTTTTTTTGCGTTCACTTTTAGAAAATTGTCGACTTTTTTCTGCGGTGTAAAAATAATTGTTTTGTGAAAAAGAGAGAATCTTGTTCAGACCCATTTCTGAACAACTTCTGCTGTTTTTTTTTTCGGATTTCTAAATTTGTTGAAATACGATTCCTTCAGTTTTTTGCGTTCACTCGTATACAAAATCAGGAATATTGGTTTAAAGAACTTTTAAATAAAGTTCTTTACAATCCTCTGGATTCTTACCAATGGACCGCCGTGGACCCAGGTAAAATAGCACCAAACGTTTATTTTACTTGGTACTTGTGTCTCGAAAAATATTAATTTTGTTTCAAAACATTTCCTTTGTATTTAGGATAGGTTTTGCACTTAAGAAAAAAATGTAAACTTTCTCGAGAGTGGGTGTAAAGAAAGCCGACCTAATAAAACCATAACCGTAACTAAAGAAGTATAAAACATTTGGTCAATTTTGCTTCCCACTTTAAGTTGCGTGACTTCGTCTGCATGATTTGCAAAGAGAAAATGAGTAATAAAGTTTTTTGGACCAATTTATTAATTCTAATGCTTCGAAAACGGAATAGTCCATAAAATAATGCGATTTAATGCGTCTAAAGGCCACAGTCGCACTACAGGTCATGGGATTGTTCGTCTATACGAAAAACTTAAAGTGATTAGAAATGCTATGCAAATGCAGAGCCCGAAGCTAAGCAAATGAGGATTTATTTCATTATAACTCTAAGCTGGGCCATCAAACGAGGCAACCAGCTGTGGAGAAATCATAGAAGTATTCAATACTCTAAGAAATTCATGAGCCTGAACCACACCCTTCAACGAATTGCTTAGAAGTTCTACTAGGTTCTCCTCTGATTCAAAATCACTGCGTGCTCTTACGCTCTCCCCTGGGTTTGACTACCATGCCTTAACTCGATGCCACAATTTTCAAAACTCACCATTATGGCTAAAGCTATCATAATCAACTTTCAGCTCGTCCTTGTCGAGGAATTTATCGGTGCGCGGCGAACCACTGCCCTTCATCGATCGGAAATACTGACTCCACCTGGTGCGTCCGGCATCTTTTTTCAGTCGTTTCTCCTTAGCTCTCCTGCAAACGAAAAGACGAAAACCCAAAGAACATTAGATGAATTCTAGTTTATCATCATTTCAGTGACTTGCCTATTTTGAAACCACACTTGCACCACCCTCATGTCAAGGCCGGTGTCCTGAGATAGTTGCTCTCTCACATGGCGGGCAGGTTTCGGGCTGCTGTTGTAGGCGTTTTTTAAGGTTTCTAGTTGTTTAGCGGTTATAGTTGTGCGGGGCCTCTTGTTCGGCTGATCTCCGTCCAGGGAACCCTCCAAATAGAGCCCTACGTTGTAGCATTAAAAGTGAACTTGTTGTCTTTTGAGAAATTTATTTTCTTTACACTAAATTCGTTCAACAACGAAACTAACCTTTTGACTTGGCCTCCTCGTAGTCGCGTTTGCAGACGAGCTTCCGATCTTCCATTAGGTAGAACTCGTCGCCGGTGTTCAGCGTCCGAGAACACATCACACAGAGGAAACACTGCAGGTGGTAGACGTTGTCCTGTGCTCTTCGCACAACTTGCGTGGGGGGGATTCCTAGATCACATGCTGAGCATTTTGTGCCATATCTTCTGCAGGAATTTCAAAAGTAAAAGAAAATCAATTTTTGATCGGAAATGTGAAAGGGGGAAATGGGTCTAATCACTTGAAAAAGTCGTCTTTGCAGAAGAGTTGACCGTTTCGCGCAAAGCACTTGTCGTTGAGTTGAGCGCGGCACTCGCTGCACTGTAGACATTGCGCGTGCCAGGTCCGTTCGAGAACTTTCAGGATAAACCGGTCCAGGATCAGCTCATGGCATCCTCCGCATTTCGGAATGGTCGCTGGAAAGAAACTTTTTTAATCAATAACTTATCTGCTTGTAGTGGATATTGCTTACAAAAACTCGCCGAGCGCGAGTTTCAAACACTAAAAATTTAAAAAAAAATGTTCGTATAGAAATTGTCCATCAACAAAAATATTCATATAGACCTTGATATTTAGAATTTATAAGAAAGAAACGTTGTATGAGTGTCTATAAAAAGCTTAGAAGCTATTGACAGTTTTATAAGTAGCGACCTACGAGTAGAGAGATAGACGGAAAAGCACCGGTCAGATTCTATTGGAACGGAAACCTTATCAACAAATAAGGGATTTTGATACAATAAAGTTAAGATCTCTTGTTGTCCACTTTGACATATGATGAAAACCAAACTTAGTTTTCATAAATCTGTATACTGTGTGAATTTTGCAAAACTAGGAACTGCTGATGAAGTAAATAGCTGTCTAATTCCAACGAAGAATAGTTTCTATGACACCATTCAAGCAATTAAAAATGTGAAGCTCTAACATTTTAGGTATGTGGTTTTATTTCCAGCAGTTTGGTCTATTTTTATATTTCATACATTCATTCGATTTCTCCAGACATGGCTTAGATATGCTCGGCGCATGGAAATACACATGGAAAAGGCTGCCAAGAATCCAAGTGCAGTAATACTGCTGTCGAGAAGAAGCGCATTGTACATAAAAGTGCTAAAGGTCCAGCATAAGAATACTAAGAATACAAAAAACTTTCGAAAACCAATAACCCATCTACTTAAAATCAGGAGACGACAGAACCAGAATCCTGGCAATTATCAGCGAATGTGGTAGAAGGATCAATGATGCATAAAGTATCGAGTATACTCAATAAATTAACCATCAACAAATAAAAAAAAACTTTTCTTCAGTTATATAACTTAAAACTTAAAATTTAAGATCTAACCCTTTCTTGCCCAGTGCCCAGTGCTGTTTGTGTACAACATGAACTTTAATTACTCAGAACTCGAAAAATATTAGCGCAAACAAAATTTGCGTTGCGATGCTGCTTAAAACTATTTAATTCCATTTAACACTGCTTCAGACATTTATTGTGCAATAAGAATATTATATTCGGGATCCATTAATTTGGTTTTGGTGAAGGGCAATCTCAATAAAAAGTTACATTTGAACAGATCTCATAACCTGTTTTAAAATCACAAAAGCATTCTGAAATTAATTCGATTGTTTGTACGTATTTTGAAAATTAAGCGTTATTCTTTCAATTGAAATGCATGGTTTCGAATATGATCCAAATTTAGCGAACATAGATGACCAGTGTTGCATAGGAAAATCATTCTATATACTGTTGTCCTCTCGTCTTTAAATTCATATTTTTGTTAATTAGGCTTAGTTGAGACCTCATAAGCTAGATTTTAGCAAAAACTATTTTTCTTTGGTTTGGAATAAAATGTGGTCATGAAAGGGTTAATTTGTTTAAAAAAAAAGAATTTACTAGAACGCTGTGTATCAGCTACATACACAATTTTTACATTAAAATAGTTCTTGTCTTGCATTTCTGTCCTGAATTTGGGTGGTAGTTTTCAAATAGAATATAGACTTATTGAAACTATTTTGTTGTTATATCATATCTCTGTACTATAAGCATTGCAAATTGTGCGATAGCAAAATGTATTTTTTTTAAACGAAAAAATAATCTCCCAATTCTTAAAAATAAACAAAAAACTTTAAACAATAAACCATCTATCCACTGTGAAACTATTTATTACATTACAAATAAACGAAGAGTAATAAATTGATCTCGTCTAAAAATTGATTATGAAAGTTGCTGTTGTTGCTGTTTTTTGATGGGGTTGCATTTAAAATTTCTTTTAAATGTATGTACACTTTTTGGAGGAACGCGTTCAAGTTAGTTAGCTTATCATCTAAATACTGACTGTACGAAAATGCTGAAATACGCCGAGGTGAGCCTTCTACACCTTTGATAAATTAAGTAAAAAGAGATGTTGGAATCATCAAAATCCGTTTTAATGACCCTTCAGCTTACAGCTTCAAACATAATTTAAGAAGTCTACAGCCTGATCAAATGATTGAAGATTGTTTTAAAGATCAAAAGGCTGCATGTGGACGCCCAAAAGTAATCCCCCTTAATGATAACTAGAATCTAAGCCATGGTAAAGAACCGACTTCATCAAACCCTGCATGTACTAAACAAGCGCTTATAGCTAGTGGCTATTTTTGAAATCCCGAATATTAACATCTTCATTTATAATATTTCTGTTCATAACATAGAAAAATTCCTTACATAATTGTAATCCTGTCATCGATCAAGTGCTATCAGTCGTTTAAGTGAGAATAGCCCAGCTAGAGGAAACTGGAAGTCCAGTGAACGCAAGAAGCTGTTAAGGACAAGATGAGACAAAATTAAAACGAACTCAAGTAAGTCTACAGGAAGCGAAGCATCGTTTAAGGACTGGAAATAAAACTCTGGCGAGAAAATGAAAATCTTAAGACCTGTCAGACATCGACAGCTTTATGTTTGACCTTCTTTACCAAAGGAATATGGAACCGACATAACATTAAGGAAGAGGGAGAATGTAAGTATGTAAAGATGAACTTATAGAAAACGTATTGATTGATGATTTCTAAAAGGAAATATATATTTTGTTTCTAAAAGTAATTTGTCCTTTTTAAATCTTGAAAGCCAATCTAGTAGACAGCCAAAACCTATGTTTATTTGTTACTTTTACAAATATTGAGAAAATTTGGTGAAAGAAAGTTATTTAACACTTTCATGACCGCACCTTATTCCAAACGGCAATCGAATTAATTTCAGAATGCTTTTATGATTTTAAAACAAGTTATGAGATTGGTTGAAATGTAACTTTTTATTAAGATTGTTCTTCACCAAAACCAAAGTAATGAATTCCGAATATAATATTCTTATTGCATTCTTATTGCACGGCCCGGAGAGTCTTCGAATCTACCACCATGGGGAATCGCGGCAGAGTAAGACCCCACCTCAGGTGGCTGGAAACAGCTGCCAAACAACCGGGGCAGCTGGAGAGGCATGATGGTTGAGGCCCAGGTTCACCCCGGACTGTAGAGCCTAAGTAAGTAAGTAAGTAAGTATTGCACCAATAAATATCTGCAGCAGTATTAAATAGGTGAAAATAGTTTAAAACAGGAATTTTAACACTAACTTTGTTTTAATTGCGGCGATATTTTTTGAGTTCTGAGTAGATGAAGTTCCAGTTGTGCACAATTAACGAATTGACTAACTTAGCTAAAACAAAACCGACAAACGATAGGAAAAATGTTTTCCATCTTATTGGCAATGCACTTTAGTTCGCCTAAATGAAACGTGGAAAAAACGTTAATTATTTGAAAAGCACATCAAGGATAGGACAAACTATACAATTATGTACGATTTGAACTTCGTTATAGAAAATGTATTGTTTGATAAAAACATCTTAAAAGAAAACTAAGCTAAAATCAAACCGACCAACTACATCGACATTGAACCGCAGATGGAATTAACGTTCCCATGTTCTTTAATTCCATTATTGCCACGAATTGTAATATTAGTAAATGCTAAATAACTACAAGACCGTTTCATTTTAAATGCAAATGTTTGATACGTGGTTCTGATAAGTGACAGTTACAGGAGAAAAATTTGATTTTAAATTTTTAGAACTTAAGTTTGCTTTTATTGTAAAAGTTTAATTTTCATAATCAGTACGACGTATTCCTATTTATACCAAGACCCGTCAAAATGACGGCCTTAGCAGTTTCAAAGTTTATAACAATTTATGTATCATCTATGCAATGATGGTCATCAATATTTTTTTACATTCATAACATCGCTTCCAGACATTTTTATTGAATGATCTAAAGTGCTCGCAAGCCGTTATAACGCCGTTAGTTTAGAACTGTGGGTCTGACAAATGATAAATGATTTTGTTAATCGATTCGTTCACAATTGCGTAAAAATCACATCTAACTTCGTTCAAGTCAATAACGAATTTGTTAGTTTTTTTATTGATAGCTAATTA
Organism: Syritta pipiens; assembly: GCA_905187475.1. NCBI lineage: Eukaryota > Metazoa > Arthropoda > Insecta > Diptera > Syrphidae > Syritta > Syritta pipiens. The sequence goes on from LR994571.1 coordinate 73,676,408, forward strand.
ATCATTGTATTAAATGTTGTTATTACTAAATTGTATTCTTTTATTTACTTAAACTAAATAAAAAAAACCTAAAAATCAAAGGTTACAATGAAAACCATAATCAAAAATCTGTCAATTTGACGGGCGCGGTAAAACTAGGTATATATTAAACGCCGCGGCGCGCCGGTAATTCTAGTGTTAAAGACGTTAACTTTGTAGATGCTTTGTAAGCTTTGTAGATGACCTGCTTCTTATATTTTGAAGGGAATAGTCATGCCCATTTGCGTAGACTAGTGGTTTTTTGAATTTTTTTTTCTAGTATTTGCAGCCATAAACTATACAGGAAAATGTTTTGTTTAATAAAAAAAGATCGCGCTGTGTAGGTTCATTGTTAGGAAAAATCTGTTACTAATCCTGTACCACTTCTATCGAATTGAAGATTGTTTATGTGCTTCAAAGAATCCCGAGTCAATTGCATCGACTGTTTCCTACTTCACCAACCTGTAGTTGATAGTAGAATTTTATTTTTCCACATGGCTAGTGGTTGTCAAAAGTAGAAAATTTTCTAAGCGAGACCAAAAAATACGTTTCATAATAGATTCCAAACTAAATTGTTACAAAATGTACTGTCAATAAAAGACACGTGATGCCTACCATAAGAAAAAAAAAATAAAACAAAAATACTACACACTAATGACCAGTTTTACAGTGAAAGTTTAAACTAATCTTTTGGTTTAAACTTCCGTTTAAAAATTTTTCGGTTTCATAGTACCCGTTTAAACGAAAAGTGGAGATTATCTCGACGTTTAAGTTAATTCTCCCGTTTAAACTTCGGTTTAAGTAGTCGTGTCAGTTGCGGTGATTCAAACCACTTTTCAGATTAAATTCTTTGTTTTTTCTAGATTTCTAGTCTCAAACCAATTTTAGATACTAGAAACGAAACACGTTAAAAACCGTAATTTGGCAGTTCAAAACTCTAGAATTTCCTTAGACACAACTTCCAAAACTGCATTTAGCTAACTTGAGGTTTATTTTTTACTGTGAAACCGAACGAGTTTAATGAAAAGTTTAGACTTATTTTGAGGTTTAGCTAAACTTCAGTTTAAACTCTTACTGTGAAACTGGTGAACTTTCTGTGTTGGGTTAGAAATTCAACTTGTTATCTAGTTAATGCCGACATATTTCTTAAATTCTTCATGAGGTCAAAAAGTGTTTTACCACAAAAGATTGTCTAAAGAAATCCCTCCCCGACGTATGTCGCCATAAGACTTCTTCCGTCGGCATTTAAATACCACCACCCACACTCCTCCCCTTTTCAATAAAGTAACAAAATAATCATGTTTATCCATCATTTGAATTTATTTTGAAGAAAACACTGCACCACTACTTACAGAGTAAAAACACTGGTAACTGATCCAAATTAATTGGTGGAACACGTTCTTCACTTTTGCAACTGCTCAAAAATTCACTTTTGTACATCATTAACTTTAATAGTTCCATTGTATAACTCTAAGACGAAAAAATTAAATGTAAGAGGTTAGCCTTTTAGTTCTTCGTAGCCACATCGGTTCAGAATACAATTTAAGACCCGCACGAATTTTTTGATATTTTTTTTTTTTTTTTTTTGCAATCCAATTTGTTGTTACATTTTTGAACACTTGACCCGCTTGACGAGCGAAAATTGTAAATATCTTTTTTCTTTGATTGAGAATTAAAAAAAAATGTCTATTTTCCCGCAAAGTCAACTACCGACATGCTGGCCAAAAAATATCCTTGTGCCGAGAGCCCGCTTAAACTCTTCTTCGCCGTCGCGCAGTCAATGTCATGATAGAGACTAAGGGACAAACTAGAAAAATGCCGAAAAACTCAAAAACTGAACAGAGCAGACCGAGCAGTGTGTGTGGTGATTTCACTTCGATTTCCAAGCTTCGTGGAAAAATTGGAAAGCGAGAGGGGTGCGTTTGGCCCTACCCTTAAATTGTTGTTTTCCCCCTTTTGTCAGTTTTCATTCCAGAGTATCATCATCTCTCTATGCACTCTGGCTTTGGTTGTTTTTTTTTTTGTTTTTGTGTTCTGTTCTGTTTTCTTTTTTTGAATGTGTTTTTCCCAACCTTTCTCTCCAGATACACACAATACCTCGGCCTCGGTTGTACAGAGAGCGCGCATTATACAAAACTCGAAATATAATACAATTCTGGATTGGTTGTTGGGTTACATTTTAAGGGAGTGGCTTTTTAATAAATGGGGTTAGATGCATGCATGTGAGGGTGTGTTCGCGTGTGTATATGTGTAGAGAGAGAGTATTAAAGTCTACCGTGTGCTTTGTGCCGTGGGTAGGTTAGGACTATGTCAGAGGCAAAATGTAAGATAATTTAACTACGATAATCCCTAAAACCCCCCAGTAAATTATGTAAAAGGTAACAACACAAAAGGCTGTGTTGTGTGTGCACACGAGTACATGGCCGGCCGCTGTTGTGTGGTGATGGTGGTGGTGAGCTGTGTACTTAAATTTTTGTAACCCCCACATTTAAACTAACCACCCCCAAACGATTTCTTAATAGGAGTGTTTATTAAAAACAAAAGTAGAAGGGATACCAACGCAAAAAGGACACCATTGATGATCGGAAATTCAGCTGAGGTTAGAGTTCATTGCAGGCTTTGGTGGACAGACACACACATAGGCACACAGAGAGGGGATGTGCATACATACATACGAAAGGACTCGGTGTATGTACTCAAACCGGGGGGGATCATATATTTTGTGGGCTAACGTTTTTTTTATTTATTTTTTTCAGAATAATTCGTAGACAATTGTATTCATTTTTTTGCGCTCTGTGTTTCACGCATTCAAGTGGGATGAAGTGTATTACATGGAACCCGCAGAACATCCCCCTGCCCTGTTGCGTTGCGCCTGAAAGGACTGGGAGCCTTTAAAATTGAAATGTAAGACAATTTATGTGCATGGATATGTACATCATTTTGTGTGTATTATCCGCCATTAGACTTTGGGGCAGGAGAGTCCTTTTGTTCGAGGGAGATTATCAAAACCGATCTTAAGGCCTCAATGGCCGCCTTTGTTTGTGGGATTTTTCGAGAGTTTGCCGGGTTTCTCGAACTGAGAGGGAGCGATTAGTTGGGAAGCCGCCGCATGGAGATTTGTGGGTGGGTTGGGTTTCGGTTGTGAACTTGGTACGTAATCAAAGAATTTTTGTCCAAAGGGGTGCTGTGGTGTCTTTGGGGTCTTTTAAGTTTCCTTTTGACTACAAGCCCTATCAGGCTTTGGGTAGATTTTCCAGAATCCTACAGAAAATCCTACAAGCACGACTATTTAAATTTTCAAGGAATTCCTACAGTTTCAGGACTTTCATCACGTGTGTCATTGATGTGCTTTAAGAATTTGGCTTGAACAGGTTCTTTCGAGCGTCGTAAAACCGCTATATATAGCACACCAGGGACGATGAGTCGGAGGATACGAGAGATATGTACGAACGTTTGTTTGACGATTTTGGATGTACCACATTCATTTACATACGTAAGCACATCCTTTTTTGCTTTTTTTTAAGGATAAATACACATGTACACACACATAGGTTGGGGTTGTATTTAATGTGGCGGAAAGGTAAAGTGTAAAAATAAAAATACGAGTTTTTTTTTCTATTTTTTTGTAAAAAGAAAATTTCAGCGGTAAAGGATAACGATTGAGTACCACACACCTAAAAGGAGGAGTTTAAAAACTTGGGAGTATGTCAAAATTGTGCTCCGAGGCGGTCATGCGGTGATAGATTTCTGCATATGGAGCGGAACAATGTGTGCCTTAAGGTTATCGTGTTGCGTTCATAAAGGACGCAAGGAATTGTGTCTGGAAGATGGGTTTTGGAGTAAGACAAGGAGAGATTAAAATTTCTCAAAATGGCGACTGCACTTATGTTAAAAGTTTCTGTGGTTTTTATTCGACTTGCCACACGGTTCGAAAGTGAAAATTCACCATGAACAAATCAAATCAAGGCAACAAACGTACAGTAAATTGTTGTAGAACTCTTTTTGTTTCTTTCTTTTTACTGATTACTGCTGCAATTGGAGGTAAGTGCATTTATACAAAATTTGGGGTCATTCACTTGACTGGATGTTCGACTGTTTTTGGAAATTCGCGAACTTAACAGTCCACAATTCATTTTGTGCGTTCGCGAAGTATGTTACATTAGAAGGTGCTTACCTAAAGTTTTTTTTCCTACAAAAGTAAAGTCCGATAAGTTCAGGCTTTAACTTTAGTCTGAGATTGTGATGTTGATTGCGGAAAGCAAAATCATAAAAAAGAGTGGATATATGGCCTTGATACGTCAAATTTACCGATAATGTAAGTTTATCTAAAATCTAGAATCAAAGACTTTGAATTATCATCTTTAAAATGTGAACTTCCGACAAGTCATCTCAATAATGAGAACTTCCAAAGACAACTGGTTGGCTGATGATTTAATTCCACTTCCAATTACGAACGACACTAGCGAAACTTAGCTTCAAGGAAAGGTTTAAGAAGTTAATGAACTGCTTGGAATTATAGGGTGATTGAGCCAGTAGTCAGTAACTTTTACGTTTGATTTGCTCTTTAAAATCAAAACTAGCAGCTGCTTTGCAAGAACCTTTTACTCACAGATGGGAAAATCATTATCCTTTATAGAAAAACAATTTAAGTGTGTATTGCAAATGGATTAACTATTACGCATCGTTTTGTGACGTGGTGGCTATTAACTATTACTACTACGCATCGTTTTGTGACTCACATGCCATCACCTTAGATACCGAATACAACATGTTATCACATGAAGAACATGTTATCACATGAAGTTAGAGATTGGGTCGTCGTAAAAGGCATTAGTGAACCATTAAGGACAATTCGGAGCAACAATGAAATCACACCTGCTCCCAAAGTAGCTCGCAAACGTTCCATTACAAAAATAGGTTTCTTGAGTACGTCGATTGAAATGAATTAAGCACAGAAACGATTTCCAGTTTGCTGAAGTTAAGGTCTGCAAAAATAGAAAGATCAAGTCAAGCTATTTGCAAGTTCAAAATAACAGAATTGAGAACATCAATATCTATACCGATATAAATGTTTTTCTTTATTTTTTGAAATAAAAAAAAAACTATTTTATTTTGGTTCTCTTTTGTCTGAAATAATAAATATTTTTAACTTTGTTTTTAATGAATTTGGAACAATCGTTTAAATCAGTTAATTAAGTAGATACCACAAAAAAAAAGTTCCACTAATTGGAATGTGGGTGCCATGGCATCGCCCAGACGACTAGCGATGCCAATAATATAGGTAATACAATTTGGGAATTTGGCAAAGGATCGATTGTAGCATGGGCTGTGTGGTATGGCGCTCTATCCTGCAAGAACTACAGGTCGTCCAAGTCCATGTCATCAATTTCAGTAAAGAAAAATCGGTTAACATTACTCTGTAATGCCCACCATTGACCGAAATTTTGTTCACAGCTTCATTTTCGAAGAAAAATGGTCCAATGATTCCACCACTCCACAATTCGCACCAAACTGTTACTCTCTGTCGATGCATTAGCCTCTCGATAATAAAGTGTGGGTTTTCTGAGCCCTGTCTTTAATGTTGTTAACGCAGCCATTGAGATGAAAATGCGCCTCGTCAAAAAGACAATTTTTTCGCTCAAAATCTTTGTTCATTTCAAGCTGCTCTAAGGTCCAAACTGCGAAGGGATAACGAAGCGGACATTTGTGTGCTTTCAATTGCTGTGTCATTGGATCTTGTACTTGAATAGTCCAATATCTTTGTGCAGAGTTCTCCCCAGGCTAGTGAAATGTTCAGTTGTTGAGATCAAGTTTATGTTTGTAAATTAATTCTTACACTTCTGGCTACAGCAGCAAAACATGTTTGTCAGTGCACACCGTACGATTGCAAAGAGGTCATCACTGTCCATAAACCAGAATACGTCGACGAAACTACTCAAAAAGTTTTGAAAATCACAGTCGCCACAATGGAAACGAGTAGAAAACGGTACGATTGCCAAAATAGAATAACATAAACTTTGAATTTACATTAACACTAAAAAACAAGACTATTCTTCAGGTGCGAGTTCCTAAAGTTTTCAACTTGTGACAAGGTTCTTCGTGAACTTTTACGCAACCCACCCGCCAACGCGAATCTCGCGATGCACTCATTCTTTTAATTTCTTCGAAAGGTGCTTCTACCACTCCATCCAAAAAACACAATCCTTGGGAGGATAGTAGTGCCCAATAAATTTCCAAAACGAGTGTAAATCCTAAAGAGGATCTCTTCCCATCGCTCCTCTCCTCAGCAGATTATCGAAAATAACAAAAAAAAAAACTCAACCCCCGCAGATCCAAAGACAGACACACACCCGTGAACATCGATGGTGAATTATGAAAAGTAAATTCTGTCTGCTGGAAGAAAAAAAAAAAAATAGGGAACTTGGCAGCGCATCATGACAAAGTTAATAAAAACAAACAGTAACGAAATGGAAATACACTTAGTGTGCGTTCCAAGACAGCGCGGGATCCAAGACCCGAGGACCGACGGTTGTTTAGCCAGAAGGAGCGACCATTTGTCACGAAAATGAATTCGAAGTACCTTTTACAATTTTGCTAAGAGCTCCACCATGGACATTTGTGTTTTTCGAAGTCGATGTTATTATGCGGGGATGCGAGATATATTGCACGAGGGAGGGAGACTGTGTCTGTGTTCATCTCAAAGGATGTGCGGGGGAATGTAGATGAAAACATCGGGGTAAACAAAATCATCGTCGCCGCCAATGGCAGGGAGTTGTGGAGTTGGTCGCTTGTGGTGATCGAGATTCTCTTTGAAATCAGACCTCTTATGGACATTGGATGCAGTCTCTTTTAGGGGCTTCATTTGAGTGGCTAATTGGGTTTGAGGGGGAATAGGGTAAGCGAGTTGGTTTTTAACGAGTTTGTTTGACTTTTCGGACCCTTTTACAGGACGCTTCGTTTGACTGCAATCAAAATGGGAAGAGAATATTTTCGAAATTGGTTATCTCAGATCTTACTATTTTCACTATTATTTCTGTTATTTGCGTTATTTTTGGTCACTTTTCGATTAAATTTTCTATCTTTCACACATTCGAAACTTGCTCAAGGGTATCCATTTTCGTTGCAAGACGCCTTCACTGGGCTCGTTTGCAAAAAATCCATCACATATTGGCTCAGTATCTAGAGAAGCGAGGGCCGCAGGGATCTATCAAACAAGAGTTTGAAAGCCTATTTTCGAAAGTCATAGTTTATCTATAGATGCGAAGCCCATCTTTCAAAAATTCACAGTTTTTCTATAGATGCTAAACCCCAAACTAGACTGAATTCGTCTCTCTTCCTAAAACATCAGTAATCTCTTCATATTTTCAGTCAGTGATATACAGGCAGCATCAAAAGTAAGCGTACAGTCAAGAACATTTTGATGCTAGTTTATCCAAAAAAATAAAATACACCAGCAGGAGCTATAACACAAATGGACATATCGAATCAATCAAAAGACCTGAACTAGTCCTGCTGGAGTACCAACCCCGCAATCCTTTGTGTTAAAATATTGTTTAAAATGTTTACGCACCCTGTTTTATTCATTTAGTTAAAACCACGTTCTTAACCCTCTACTGCATACGAAGCCACATATGGCTTTTCACAACTATGAGACATTTTCTTTGTTACATACACACATTCGAAATGACTAAAGCACATCGTGATCAGTTTGTTTGCATCTCTTACCAGTGCTGCGAGATTTTTGACAGACGAAGTCCCCATTTTATCTAGTCTATTGTACTCTATATAGACAGTTAGGTGGCCATAAAGGCTTTGGAAACACCATCGATTAGATCTAGAATAGTAAAACAATGTCGCCAATCTCTAAGGAGGCAGGCAGACAGGTGTAGTCTCACCCTGTGCTGGGTCCCTGGGCACACGGGTATTCTAGGCAACGAAAGGGCCGACGAGCTAGCAGCTAGCATTAGGACTAGTTGGTGTCCTAACTAGTCACTGCCTCTTCGGCAATCACGCCAATTGGATGGGCGCCCCCTTTAATGATTTCTGCAGAAGCTGCAGAGATGAGAAAGAGAAGGAGACGCCGGTTCATCTTCTTGGAACATGCCCAGCACTCTCCGGTACTACGAAACGCACTCTAGGTGCCTACTTCTTCAAAGACTTAAGCGAACCCGCTATCTTGGATGTAAGGCGCATTAGCGGTTTCATCAAAAGATCCAAGAGATATCAGACTAGGAACTTTGCACGTCAAACAGGTAGTATAACCTGCTAATATTTTCTTTGGTAAATTTGCAGAAAACTTTTAAGCAGCGAGTCCAAGCATTGGGAACAGTCCGGATGTGTGACAACATAATGGGCCAACAAATGGCTAACGTGAGCCTGCGTATAGCGCAATGTTAATGTAGGTTTGTACTCAGTACTAAGTTTGCATACTTGTTTTTGTTTTTGTTACAGATATGGATCTAAAAAGGTGTTATGGTAACCAGGTTATTCTTGATCTGGTGGAGATGCCGACTCGAGCTCATGCAATATAATCCAGCAAAAGTTCATAAGCAGGGCTATAAATATCTAGTCCTAATCGGTATCTCCGGCAGAGTTGTAAAAGAATGCAATCTTTTGGGAATGCATTCGCTGAATTCACGGAAAAGACTTCACAATTTGTGATTCATTCAATTGACTTCATTAGATAAGTATGACTTCAATTTTAAAATCACCATTCTATTTTGAAGTCTTGATTGGACTTATCTTTTGGGCCACTCAATGGATTAAAATCAATTGAATGAAGTCTTTAGAATTATGTGCATTCTTGAAAGTCACTTTGAAGTCCATACCATTCTCTTGAAGTTCAACCAATTTCGTCTTTGGGAATGCAACATTTAACAGTGAAGTCTATAGAAAAAAAAAATCATTTTTTCGCACTCAATAGTTGTCTGAAAAATGGCTCAGTGATGACTCTACAAGTCGACTGAATTCCTAAAGACTTCAATGCAAAATGTTGAATTCCTCAAAGACATCACTGTTAAAAGACCCAAAGACTTGACTGTTAAAAGTTGCATTCCCAAAGACTTTAACGAAATTGATTGAAGTCCCAAAGACTTCAAGTGAATGCTGTTGACTTCAAGTGAATGGTAGGGACTTCAAAGTGACTTCAAAGAATGCATGATTCGTTAAATCAAAAGATTGCATTCTTTTACAGCTCTGATCTCGGGATTCAACTACGGTTGGTCAGACCAACCCTTTTCCTCAAGGTGCACTTAATTTAGGTGTAAGGGGAAACTTCAAAGGTGGTTACACATGTAAATCATAAAATATTCAGTAGAACCAATAGAACCAATCTTCAAGTTGATCTCTTCAAAGAGATTTCTTCGTTTTCACTGTGCTCGTTCAATATAAATCCGTCAGTTTTCTGGTTCCATCTTAGCCGTCATACCCAATTTAAAAAGACCTATCCTCAAATCTCCATCGGAACACAAACTTATTTGAGCCCTTTATTCCAAAATCATTACCATTAAGAGGCAGACAAAAAAGGAAAAAAAACTCGCGAGCACCACCCCGTTCAGCTATGAGCACCACCTGAAGTGCGATGCTATCTCTCGACTTTTGTAAGCTAATAGATCCCGAAATACACGCTTACCTCTGCTTTAATGGGTCTAATGGGCATTACGAGGACGATACTCGCCTCCTTCTTTGTCGCCGCACCCAAAAACCGAACACGCTCTCAGTTGGCTTTTTGCATTCGAACCCCATGAGGACGAAGACATAATTACCCGATATCCATTCACCACCTCGGCGGCAGAGGAAGGATTCTCCTTCGTGTATGCAACTCTGCATGTCACGTGAACTTTACACCTTGCCATCTGTTGTACACATCACAGCATTGACCCCTGGGTCTTCGCGCGGTGAGGATCGCGTGACAGGAAGTCATTCATTTCCATTCATTGCGAGAAGGGTACGCGCCGTGCCGTACTTTACCTGGAAGCACTTTGCCACTTTAAGGGCTTGTTTTTGATGTGCCGTTTCTTTTTTTTTGAGGGTGGCTCTACGAATTATGCACGCGCCACAGTTTACTACTCTCGACGCTTCACTTTTGTTTTGTTACCTCGGCTTATTATCTAATTAAATGGAATGCAAACAGCAACCTCTGGTTTGCTGGTGAGGCATCAACACGATTTGTGGTCATTTGAAGGCGTCCAAACACAAGACGGCTGTGTGCCTGGGTTAACAGGAACTGCGAGTGTGGTGTGCAACAGCTCCTTGGGAGGGGAAAGACCATTGTGGAGGCTATGGTTTGTGTAAATAATTCACGAGGCGAAGATGCAGAGATTCGTGTTTGGCGGGGGGCCAACGAGATGAAAGAGACCTTCACAATTACAGGGGCCTCCAATTGAGTCGGCGGCACTAACTCCTTTTGAATGAAGTCGAGGACGTTTGGAAGGGTGACGGAGTTAAGCTAGGATAGATCATTGTCGTTGTGAAGTTTGAAGATAAGTAAGACGTGACATTTTCAAAACGACCACGAGTTATAGTGAGTGAGTGAGACAGAAGAAACATTTGCCAGAGAATCCCAGTTAGTTAGCTCGTGTTAGAGCAACTACACTGAGCCAAATAATTGTAAATCAATGCAGCAATTGTGTCAAAAAACATGTATCACTAAATTGAGGGGAAAATTTCAAAATTGTAGTTTCAAATATGTATCTGTGGATGTTTCATTGGGTTGATATGTTGTTGCATTGTTTTAGAAACGAAATATTTAATGAAGATATGCGATTTTTCTAACTATTACTGCAAACTTAATATAGGCGCAGTTTTTTTCAAAAAAGTTGTTGTCTTTCAAAAAATTCAGTATTCCAATGTTTTTTTTTTTTATTTATTTGAATATAGATTTTATCTTACTGAGTTGTACGATGCAATATTACGTGCTTAGTCAGTAATGGATCGAGAAAACAAGCTTGCTGAAAATAAAAGAGTTAAAATTCCATTCTTAAAAAATAGGCTATTCAAATCAAGGAAAAGCTGTGCAATACCATGGTCTGCAAGTCCTATGTGTCGTTAAAAAAGGTAACTGTGGCTCCAAAAATGGTGGCAAACGAACGCAAAAACAAAGTCTTGGCTGCCTTGATAATAGGAAATCATATCTTCCAATTGGTATACAACGATTTCAGGAAACTTTGAAACCCTATCCAACATAAGTTTCCTGCTAAAAATTTTGCCTTTTTTTTGCCTTGACATTTTTACAGAAAAAGAGAATTTTTATGAAACCAGCAAGGATGGTCATCTCTAGCGAAAAGAAAAAGTTTAAATTTGATGGCTTGACGGTGTTCATAATTATTGTCATTTGCGTGACCCCACGATAAGCTTCGACTTTAATGGATGTAGCGTTATAATCTGCGACGATTTTAGCTACAAAGGAAAAATGTCCATCGTTGACTTTTTGCCCATTATTATTGTTATTTTTATCGCAGGATAATTAAAAATTACATTATGATTTTAAATTTAACGAGCCTAGCTATTAGGACTTTTAGCTAATTTAGCCCATAAATAAACACTAACAAATATTGTAAAACATATTTAGATTAGCTGCAGTATTGGCCAAAACTATAGCACGAAAATGTCTAACTTAGAAAAGAAGTCAAAATAGCCGAAAAAACTTGTCAGAGTTTGACAACTTTTATTTTTTTATGTTCATCAAACGTTACTGTTCAATATATAGTAATTAGTTTTCTCCTAAACCTTACCATATCTTTTTAACATTTAAATAATTACAAATCTAAGGAAAAATGAGTGAACAAAACTAAAGCACATTTATTTTATAACTTGCAGAATGTATCGTTTATTTAGAAAATGCACCAAAGCCTGATATTGTTTCTTAATCAGCATGGCCAAATATTTATGCAGGTAAAGCGGGATTCGAAAACTTTTTGATTAAAACGAGCGGGACTCTTATGACATAAGCCTGACATAAACAAAGTAGTCAGTAGTAGTAGTTAAAAAATAAGAGGTCAGTAGTTTTTCATTACTTATCCTTTTAATTGTCTGTAAGTCTGTAAGCTTTAGCAGAATTCAAATAACTACAGCCATTAAATTTATATTTCTCTGAGGACTTGTCTTTTTCTTAAGCTTATTTTTTTTCTTCAATATAGTTAAAGGACTCTCCATAGGACAGCTTCAGATTGAATTAGATGAGTAATACAGCTTTGATTGAATTCGCGGAACATTCATTTCTACCATCCCACCATTTTCAATTTAATGGAGAAAAAACACGTTCGGAAAAGAAGTTTGAGCTTGAGAAACTTAATACAAAAGAAACTAGTTCTACATATTCTTGAAATCATTTTTATGGAAACTATTTAAAGAACTAGAACCATTTCTGTGCAGCGGTGTCTTTACAATTTTCCACTAGCATGTCCAAAAATTGTTTCAAAAAGTTATATTTTTCATATAACTGAAACATCATCTGACAAATTTAATACAGATTCAACATTTTTAACCATTTTAAAACTCATTAAATTGTTAGTGTTTCGTAATTCATAATTCGAAAAATTATGATGCTTGCCTTTATGCGTTTGATAATTTCCATAAAAATTATTGAAGTCTTCGATGGCTTTGATTTTTTCAGATTCAACCAATTCAAACTTTGTGTAAATTTATTTTCCGTAGTATCCAAAAAAACGATCCTTTTCCTTCCTAATGACTCGTGCGTTTCTGTCATGGCATTATCATTTCCGAATGGAAAACCTTTTCAAAGGCTTTCGCTCAAATTCCTAGCTTATTGGAGTAATATTTCAAAGCAGGCCAAAGACTTTAAAAGCTATTTAAACACAAAGAGTGCTCGTTTCTTTTATTCTAGAAAAAATTCAGTAATTTTGGTTGATCTGTTAAATTTTTAGTGTTTTTGTACGTCCTTTAGAGAAAGGATAAACTTTTTCAAAACGAAAAAATGATTTAAAATCGAAGCACCAGAGCCCATTTTATGAGACTTTCTTTTGACTTTGACGACATTCAGCCACAGATGTATTGAATGATTGCCAAATGAAGTCTGAAAATATTTGGAAGATAATAATAAACAAATTATTGAAAGCGGGACTTTACTTGTCTCGCGTGGGACATTTAATTGTTGGGACAACATTACAAACGATGGGAAAAGGCTAATTTGTTTGTTATCGGATGCGTTTAGAAGTCAGAAGTTAAATCTGCATAAAATGGCTCGCAATCAACACTGTAACCAGTTAAAAAGAAGCTGGTGCCCATTTTTGAAAGCCTTAGGTCCGTAAAATCCAATGCCAAACATGGTGGTGGTGGTTGAAGTGATTTCAAGAATAGAAAGTTTGATTTCATGCTTTGAAAAGTATTTCTGCAGTGTATAGTGGCGATATACCCCGAAAAACCACCTGTCGCGGTAGTAAAAGAATTATCAGGATCATTGAAAACTTTTTTTCGAAGCTAGAATTGTTCGTGCTATAGTTTTGGCCAATACTGTATGTAGAATATGTTATATTGGGCTTATCACCAATCTATGGATGTAATCGGTTGATCAAATTTTATCCATCAGCAAGATGACGTCGTAGTTCACTCTGCCAAAGAGAGATATCGAGTGTCTTCGACAAAAAAATGCATACACTTTGGAGTGGCCACAGATTTCCCACTTTGGTATTTAGTGCTTTATTAATCGTGCGTTAATAATATAATAAAAATGCATCTTTCAACCACTTTAATTAGTTAAGTTATATATATTTGGCCTCTATATTAATTTCGCCTGGTTCATGCTCACTTTAAATGTCAAGCGTCTGTTTTGGTACTTAATATGCATTGGCCTTGCATTGCAGTACAAAAACAAACATTCGAAAATTCTTAGTGAAGTGTCTGTCTATTTGAGCTCCTCTGGGGAAAGAAACTGAATTGGTAGATATTCGTTTCTGAAAATCACTGACCATTGGCCTACTTACTCCTAAGTCTCCCCTCATCAATTCAGTCCACTATTTTCCCTACTTGACGGTGAATCACGCTTTATTGTGTGAATTTGTTGGCTATGCTCTGTAATCCTTGCATCTCATGAATTGTCACGTGGCACTGTGTCCTTGTGGGGAGTGTGCTGTGAGCTAAGCGTGGATTAGTAATTTAAGTATTTTTATTCATTTGGTGTGATTGTAAAATGCAGAGTCAATTAGGCTATTGCTCAACTGTTGACATATTTTATATGAAATAATTAGGGGACTGGTTTTAGGAAGAGGTGGGAATACAGCTTAATTTGTAAATTGGCGGCTGCACCTTACAATATAAATAAATAAATATGATATAAGTGTATGAGTAGAAAATATTAAGAGTAGAAAATTTAGTATTTTTGTTTTTGAGTATGAAAGAAATGAAAATTGACACATGTCGAGGGGGCTTATTGTTTAATGCCGGTTCCGAACACCGAATTGCGAAAGACAGAAGTACTTCAGGAGGATTGTCAGTTGTTCGCTGGATTAATTGTGGTATTTTTCCTACAGATGAACTCGAACCTGGTCATGCTCGCTTCACAGTCCGACGCACTAACCATGAAACCACGGCGTCTACTGCTCACTCAGTTGTTTATGAAGATAAAAAAAGTTAAATATTTCATATAACTAAAAAAACTCAAAGTAATTGAAAATCAAATAAAAACTTGCCAAGAAGTAGACATTCGAAAAAAAAATAGTAAGAACAATTTAGAGATTTTGACAATCCCTCACTGTGGCCTGCACTTTCCCCCCTTTAACCGTCACGCTTCACCTCAGCGAAAAGTACTTAAACTGCCGAGACAACGGAAAAAAAAATCCGCATTCATTACATTCCCTTGCCACCAGCATTGTTTAGCCTCGTATACATCATCAACAACATTTAATTTCTCTAACAGGTTCCTCCGCTTAACTCTCCAAGGATCAATAGAATCACCAACATATGCAGCGCCTGACATATGCGTGTAAGCTGCCGCACCCCAGCCACCGGAGAGCACATTTAAGAGTTTTATTCGATTTTCCTTTTTTTTTTTGTTTGTGTGTTTCCTTTATTTTTTTTTACATATCCGCGCACCGTAATGCACGACTAGGGTGTGATTTGGCCGCACTAATAAAATTAAACCTTGACAAGTGGCTGAGTGAGTAGTCTCTCACCCCAACCCCAACCCCTAAGTCCGTCACAGTTAAAGACGGCAAAGCGAAGCGCTTATTACCATTCCTTTGCGTCTGTTTCGTCGCAGGAACGAGCAAGAGATTTAAGTGCGACACCATTTTCGCACTCAATTACTTGCATTAGTGCTGACAATAAATTCTTTTCCCCTCGCATAGTTTGTCTGTGGCTCGATGGACTACTGACTGGCTGGCTGCCTGCCTGCCTTCGTCTGGCTGGTGCTAGTCAATTGTCAAATATGCAATCAACCCTTGGGTGGGGGTTGAAAGACATTATGCAGTTGGATTCTTTTCGCTAAGACTTTCCGAAGCGACTTAATACATCAAAGGATTAAATGGAGTTCTTGGGAATTATTCCGCTAACGGGCGAAAGCGAGTGAAGGGCTTTAGGTCTAATAAAATAAATGGATGCGAGGACATTAGTGGAAAGAATGTGTTGTTTGTTTCCATTTGCAGCGGCATAATGAGGGGTAATCGGTTGGCATACCGCTGGTTGTTGGGTAAGTGGAAGGGGGGGAGTTCTCTTTGGAAGAGTAGTTCAGGGGCAAAATCTTCAAAGGACTTTAATGTAAAGTTGTTTAGTGTTTATTTTTAGTTTGAAGAAGGAGTTTACGATTTTAAGGAATGATATTTGCTCAAGATATCTTTTTTTTACTATTAGATTATTAGATTATCGAAACCAATCATGCATAGCGTCGTTTTGTAGGTTATGTCAAGACCTTTCAAATGATGTATTGCCAGATATGAGCTCTGTAGCTCTTTGTACATAGCCGGGAAATTCAAAAGACAAAAAGGCGGAAGGAAGATATTTGTATGGAAGATTGAGGGGAATGCCAAAATATGGCGAACAAATTCGACTTAGAGGAATAAGACTGTATATTCTGTGAAATTTTATTTCAAGTAAATAGAGAAATAGTCTCTCATAGGCAAATCTTTGAAATTTTTGTTTAATTCCTTGCCATATAACATCAAACCATGCAGAATACATGCGAGAAAAAACTGTGATCATTACTGACTTATGGAAAAGATTCAAAATGAGTGTCTTTTGAAAAAGGAAAAAAAATTATTTATGATTTAATTATGTTCTTAGTCTACAATAACAAGGGGAACATTTTCTTTTTGAGTGCAACTGGAGGCAGCGGAAAGACCTTTCAATAAATCTATTGCTTGCAAAGATTAAGCATGATGGAGAGACTGCTTTTGCTGTGGCATCGTCTGGAATTGAACCCACAATTTGAGATGGCGGACGAGCTGCTAACTCTGCTCTTAAACTTCCATTAAAATTTTGTATTGCCGATGTTTCAAGTGCTTGCAATGTTTCCAAGTAGAGT
The DNA here is from genome assembly GCA_905187475.1 of Syritta pipiens. Taxonomy (NCBI): domain Eukaryota; kingdom Metazoa; phylum Arthropoda; class Insecta; order Diptera; family Syrphidae; genus Syritta; species Syritta pipiens. Next base: position 73,692,900 of record LR994571.1, read on the forward strand.
AATACTGGTAATGTGACGGGGGATTGTAGTTCAATAATTTAGGACGAGGTTTCAATGCCCCACAAAACGTCTAGCAAGACTACTTTAGTGCTAAAGCAAAGTCAATGCTTCACTACTTCGAATAAGAGAAGAAAAATTTGAAGTAAGAATTGGGAAGATACATTTCAGAAACATCTTTGTTTTGGTGCCGAATATTTTGAACAAATGATTGGGAAGGTATATTCGAATATTGCAAACTTTTCTACTAATTCATTTGGTTTGAGGTAAAGGACTATTTTGTCGCATACAAATAAGCAAGTCAATTAAGTTAATGATTCAATTCTTGCAAAATGTGATTTATCACCAAAAGTCTATTATTCAGTTGACAGCGTTTTAGATGTAGCATTACCCCAAATTATTTCTAAATTCATTAACACTTTCTGGTATTCCATTACTGGAATACTTGCCTGCGCGAAGCCAGGACAGGTTTCTAGTTGAAATATAAAAAAAGTCAGCGAGCCAGCAAGTAAGTGGGTGATTGGAGCACTTTACAAATCCAAAAGAAAAGGCATATTACTTAATCCCATCCAACCGCTCTCGTCAGCGTCACGAGCAACAACAAAGGCCACCGTTGGCTCACCTCCCTGCCCAGCCACACAAAGTCCAAATCATAAGCTCCCGTCGGTCGTCGTCGCCGTAGTCATCCGCTGCCAGGACGACACCCTACCCGGTGTAGGTTGCGTTAACACGAGTGTCACATTTAATTATCCACGCTTAAGAATGGCCAAGCCCATAAAACCGGCCGTAAAGCACTGTAAAAGGACACCAAATTGAAAGGAAGTTGCACAAGAAATTAACGTAACGAGCGAGGTCCTTTTACGGAATAACAACAATAAATTTGTTTACACTGTTCACTTACCTCAGACGTTCCCTATTCGCTACTCCTTCACACACAAAGAGCTTCATTCGTTTTATCCCCCTTGCCCTTGAGCAGAGAGTGAGATAAAGTTCAACTGCAGGACTCATTACTTTCGAAGACAAGCAGGTGTTTGGCGTAAGTGGTTCTGGCTACGAACACACACACACATATACACATAGAGGGAGCATTACCGTGAAGTGTGTCTTTATAAAGAGGATTGTCGTGTGCTTTTTCCTAATTGACTTACGGTAATACGTGTCAAGATGGTTAACCTTTTTTTCTGTTTCTGAGGCGGGCAAAGCGCTGTTATAATGGCCTATAAAGGGAAAGCCGGGTAAGGACCGAAGCGGTGAAGGTGAAGAAGTTAAGGGTGTTTGGGGAAAGTTGGGAGTATTTAGCGAAACGACTGGGGGAAGGTGCTCTTTTTAGATTTTTTTAGGGAGCCTACAAAGCAGCAAGAAAAGAAGTATGAATGCAAGCTGAGACTTGAGCTCAAGGTTCTATGGGTTAACCAGTGAACTTACTGTCGAAATATTATAGTGGTTAAAGAGTGAAATCAGTTTTTGTTTTCACAAATAATTGTGACATTGGGTGCTTTGATTGTAGTCATCACGATAATAAAGCTAACAATACCTTGAATTTGATTGTAGATGGTTTTTTCGAGTTACAGTCTATGTAAAATTTAGCTCTTGTACGAGCAATCGACTGCTTCGGATATTCCTATATACTTTCATTAACAGCGGCCATGTTACTGTCTTATCTGGTGGTGGTAGTTTCTTAAACTTACAGGTATTGATAGATTGCTTGCCGCACCATTTGTTTAAATTTTGACCACCATAAGTTCGATAATGCATTTTAAAGAGTCACGATCCCTACCGAAAAAGGGGTGCTACCGTTTGCACTAAGAAATGCTTGTTTTGGAAATTAGGTTTTATCATTTCTGCATGGTACTCAATTTTGTAACATGGTGGTCTGGGTTGAGTGATTTAATAATGAAAAATACACAAACAAACGCCGTCAAAAACATGGCTATGGTTGCTAGAGACGCAAGCGCTTGCTGGACGGTTGTGAACAGGGGAAGCGGGCCCCTTTTGTACATAGGCGCCTGCCTGGCAGCAATAGTAATTTTCTTCAAAACTAGAAATCATAAAACTGCTCGGGTTTTGGTTCGATTCAGAATTAATATGAGTACTGACAACAAGAAAACAAGTTTAGCAGTCCATCGTACAATTTAAAAAAAAAAAGGGAGCAGCTTCCTAAAAAAAAGTTAAATTTCGCTTTAGTTGGTAGCCATGGGTGTCAGACTAAAAGCAGAGAATGCAGACAGAGTTTAATTTGAAGACCAAATGAGCCCAGCAAGTTCCTGGATAAGTCCAGTCATTTCGTCAGTCTTTACATTGTTTGTACAGATTTCACTTAAGGTCAATCAGCAGGACAGTTCAAAAGCTTCACATGCTCTACCGAGAAAAGTGCACCTGCCTACCTGTCTCGTGTCGTCGGTCGCTACTTGTCGCATACATTAAGACCATCAGCCGTCGCGCAGTTCCACTTAATGGCAATCTGCTCACGCACATGTCACTGGCGGTCACCCATTGAGGCATGTGATTACCCTTTCCGAGCCAGCATCATATCCCATTAAGTGCCATTCACCGATAAATTGAATAAAGTACTTACACAAATCATTCAGCTTAAATCTCCGCTAAATCCTGCTCTCCATTTTTACACACACACGCAGTGAATCCAATCCACCCCTCGCTCACACGGAGTCACTCAATTCACAGACGAAGGCAGTTTATTTTGCGAAAGCCAGTTGTTCGTGTCCCTTCGAGTCCTGGGCGAAGTCTAAATAATTTCACCACCACCTCCCCCGCCAACCGCTCTGTCGGTGTGCGTTTAACCAGAGCACATTTTTGTAAATAAATAAAAATGAGGACACTATAGAGCGGGGCGCGGCGTGACATTCGGAAATTTATGTGCGTGCGAGTCCTACCCTCGCAATTCAGCAGACATTCGTTCTCGTTCTCTCCTTCGACAGGATACTCAAGGATTACTGATTACCGAGAGCCACCGATGACATCCGGACCTTGTCCCGCAGCAGGGGGTGTGCCGGCTCGCGCGAATCCTTGGAAAGTGATCATTTTATTTAGGGCACTTAACACACTCTCCGGGCCCATAAACAAATTACGAGTAAGAGCTGCACTTGCAGCGCTGGTGATGAAATGGATTCGCTTTTGTTTGCGTATCGATGATGGGCGGAGTGGGCTCAGGGAACAGATGCAGGAGAGGAGCCGGGTCGTCATCACCATCGTCACGGCGCTTAGCCTAATGTCACTTTGCCATTAAATGTGACATTAGCAGAGTAATCCTTGTGAAGTTGTGGCATAATGTACCGAATCGGTTAAGTAATTAGAATCTGAGATACGCTGGTGATATGGCATCGAGCGACAAGGGACGTGAATGTGCGTCACAAAGGATATTACTCTGGTCAAAAGTTGACATGAACCTTTCACATATTTCGCTGTTCAGAGAGAAAAATCTTCAGTCTTTTCAGAGGAAGTGGACAGTTCTCTTGGAAAGTTTTCAGTCAAGAATTTCTCTAGTGAAACATTAGTATTTCTGTCTACCTTAGCCCTTTGCGAACCTAAATGTTTTTTTTTTTTTTACTAACTAAATACTTTACTTTACAGAACGATAGAAGCAAAAGCATTTTATTTTTATTCACGACTGGAATGATTTGAGACCTAAAAGGTTAAGAAAGTCTTCTGCTGGTGGGTAGACACTAGCTTGGGGAAAACATATTTTTAGACAAAATTTTGGTCAGACCTTCGAGAGTCTCTATGCAAAAACATTGCGATTCGCAGAAGGGCTAAAATTATCTTATCGGCATGGTCGTGAGATAGGTTTCCTCCCTTGAATGTTCATAAGATACAAATACATACATAAATAAACTAAATGAAATCAATGGAATCAACAAAGCAAGGAAATACGATTCTGGAACGACTGAAGGCAGATAGTCTAGATGATACTTCAAGGAGATTGGTTCTGGAAATATTCAGTCAGTCACAAAAGTAAGTAAGCACCAAAACTAAAAAAAAGATAATTACACTCGTATATCACGAATTCATTTTTTGAGTTCCGTACGAATTTGCTAAGTATGTATCCAAAAATACTTGAGAAGTAGTATGGCTATGAAGAAACATTTTATCTCTCCTAAAGCTGAATAAGATTAATGAGCAATGACGGTTCTGAAAATACTCAGTCAGATTAAAATTCACAAATTTGTAATCAGTGATAAAACTAAGATTATGTTTTTTCGTCCTTATGGCTAGAAAATTGACTACGATCCTTTCCTGTCCTATTGTAAAGGTTGATTTTTAGCTATTATCTTTTTGGCAACACTGGTTTTAACAGCTGCCGCACGTTTCGTGTTTTGTTTTACTGTCAAACATCTTCAGTTTGGTCTATAATTTAACCATGTATCGTCTTACAAACGAACAACGCTTGCAAATTATTGGATTTTATTATCAAAATGCGTGCTCTATTAAGAAAGTTCACCGCATCAAAATTGTCATCATTGATCATCAAGCTCATTTTTGGCTCAATAGGTACGTAAATAAGCAGAATTGTCGATTTTCGAGTGAATATCAGCCAGAAGCATTGCAAGAGCTACCAATGCATCCAGAAAAAGTCACAGTTTGGTGCGGTTTATGGGCTGGTGGCATCATTGGACCGTACTTCTTCAAAGACGATGCGAATCGTAATGTAACTGTGAATGGTGAGCGCTACCGCGAGATGATATCCAACTTTTTTTTGCCCAAAATGCAAGAGCTTGACTTGCATGACATGTGGTTTCAACAATACGGTGCCACATGCCACACAGCACGCACAATTGGCCGCCTAGATCGTGCGATTTAACGCCTTTAGACTATTTTTTGTGGGGCGGAGAAATTGATGAATAAATAAATATTTTTTGATAAAAAATTAAAATTCACCTTATTTTTCAAACAGACCTCGTATGTATGTATTTTAATTCCATAATTCCCATGTATTATAATTTTGTGAACGACACGAACTAATAAAACCAGCTTCGAAATCACGATAATTTTTAAACGACGAAACTTCCAAACAACAGAAATGGGAAAAACACAAACCGAGGTTTTGATGTAAGCAACAAAATATCAGGTTCACTAATCAGGCATCAAACCCCAACAAGGAAAGTTACTCAAAATACAATCTCATTTAAATAACAGCACATTTTTAAGTTTTTTTGTTCAACGATCACAAATTGGTGGATACATACTGGTCGGCATTACGTTACATCTGACAGCCAAATTCAGTCTATGAAAGGATTCCACTCAACTTTGCCTTCAGGAGCTTCTCACGGCCAGCACTAGTCCATTCGATCTATGCCTTCCAACCAAATCCCATGCTTCGCTCCTTCGTCGTCCTGAAAATCGTACTCTTAATGGCCAACGACAATTACTTCTCTCAAACATAAAAGAACATTTTTCAATTATCCCCTCTTCACCCAATCACAATCCAACTCCCCATTTGAACGTCCGAACGCTTAGTAAATCATCACAAAGCGCCGCACCAGACATTCACTTGACGTCTGTCAATTCCTTCGGGAACATCCTCTGCAGCCGCACGTCACTGACGGAGAAGATTAAATATTTACAACTCCCGGCCACATGAATCCGTAAAAGTTCACGAAAAACACGAAAATGACATCGGCTGGCATCGTGCAAAGTGCATTTCGAGTTGCAAGTAACGTTTATTAAATTATTGGCACGTGCACACGACCTCGCCGCAGTTGTTGAGTCGGAAATAATCAGCGGGCATGGCCACATGGTCTTCTGGCAGCATTGAGGGTAACCTCCTACATAATTTCGGTGATATGCGCGCTTTGAGTCCCCGAGGTGAGTGGATAGGTGCACGTGACTTCATCAAAAGAGCCGAAGTGCCCTCGTATTTGTCAAGTTCGAGTTAAATGTAATCAGTGGAAGGGATTTGTGAGGAGTGTTTTTGGAAGTGAAAGGGAGGATGAGATTGTTGGCGGTTTTCTTTTTGCTTTGAAACATAGATCGCATTTTTGGAGGTGCGAAACTGTGGATGCATGCAAAAGGACGATTTGGGCAAGGATGGCAATCTCAAAAACGGGAATGAGTTCAACAGGTTTTGATTTTCCCATAGTCAGAGGCTAGGCGGTGTAACATCCCACCAGCCAAATTCGTTGCTCACATTCATCTAATTGTGGGAACCCAAAAGATGGTTGGTAGCACAATGGGCCTAGCTTTGGCCCTAGTTAACCAAAATTTCAAAATGTGTGTGTGTTTAGTCAGAGGCTATGCAACAAAAAAAAAACATAGCCTTTCGTGCTTCATTCCGATTCGCATCGTATCGAAGTAACGTTTTGTTTTTCAGATCCCAATTAACGATGCGAGGCTCTGGTGTATTGAATGTGGCTCTGGCAACATCGAGGGCGGCAAAGATGATGCTGTTTCGTAAGAAATTTTTGGAAAGAGTTGAAAAGGCGTAGCAGATGACCACAGGATTCTCAGTCTAAAAAAAAAAAGAGAAAACGCACATCAAAAACAAAAACAATCCTCGATTCCTTAGGGATCCCAACTGACATGGGACAAAACTTAAACAAAACTCTCTGCCACGTGCTGACTTATTATGAATTAAACAAGCAAAAGGGGAGATCTCCCTAATTTTAGACAAACACACACTTCAACTCACTTCACAGACCACTTCTCTACCCCGGGAAAACAAAGCCAACAAAAAAAAAAACGTAAAGGGGACGAATGCCACCCCTGAGATCTCGTATTCGCCGTACCCACGGACAATACCGAACACCGACCTAGACTAATAAAATTCCGACCCCATCCTCATTCTCCTGACGGTGCTCGTCATGCGTCACAGTGAAACCATCATCAATATTCTACGAAACCGGGAAACCAATTGAATTAAACAAATTTGTTTGCGTTTCTGTTTTGTTTGCGGGTGTATGATGCGGAGAACATGGATTTATTAGGTTACTTGACATGGATAGCTGTCGAAAAGTCCGTGAGGCATGAGTTAGTGGAAGGGATGGTGTGCTCTCGCGACAAGTGGAGATGCAACTTGCTATGGAATCGTTCAATTTGAATGACGGAGAATTGAAACTAATCAAGGATTCGGAAGGAGTTCATATTTCGGTGTGCATTGTCAGGTGAACAATGGAGTTTCCAGGTTCCTTTGTGTTGTTCTATTTGAACGAGAGGACCAAAATCCTTAAGAAATTGGCGAGTGGACGGGAAAATACAACCAATAGCTAGGGAGCACCAATTTACCTTTCAGGGTCGCAGTTGATTCAAGCTCCAAAAAATTACTTTGGGTATTCAAAGTCGCTTTTGTTGATTTTGAATGAAATAAATGAAGTCTTGACTCCATAGTCAGAGGAATTTCTAGATGTAGAAATACACGGATGTATAGATGGCTAGTGCTTTTTTCAAAGAAGTTGTCTTTGTTTCACAGAAGGAATAATTGTAAATGTACGGCTCTGGATCATTTTCATACATTTGAATCAGCAAAGACACGACGTTGTTGATGATCGGCCGGCTTGAGTTCTTGTGTTAACGGAACTTTATAAGCCCTAAGAACCAAGTCTTTATGCAAAATACGGTGTAATGACGTTTGTGGAATGCCCAATTCCAAAGAACGACGAGGAATGGACAAAGCTGGTTTTTCTTCAACACTTTAGGCTACAGCAGCAATATTTTCAGTTGTTCTTGAGCGACGTGCACGGGTTTTATTCTTTACATCACTAAAAAGACATTTTGGTACACTTAGGCCAAAGCTAGACCCATTGTGCTGCCAACCATCTTTTGGGTTCCCACAATTAGATGAATGTGAGCAACGAATTTGGCTGGTGGGATGTTACATCGCCTCTTCACATCACAAAATTGTCCTAATAGCTCGAATTTTCATACCAATTTCTGTATTGCGGTTCGCCAACGTACGACGATCCGAAAATCTTTTCATTTTACGAACCATTTCTGCCAAATTTTCAACATGTTTATAGTGAATTTTAATAATTTGAATGCGTTGTTGAAGCGTGTATCGTTCCATTTTTACTAATGGCGTAGTTTCTACTTGTCAAACGTCACAAAATTACAGCTTCAAAAGTGAAATCTACCGAAATAGTGGTGTTCAAAAACCTATACAAAAACAACGAAATTGAACAACTTTGTTCTTAACTGCTTCTTTTATATGGTCCTTTTGAAAGCATAGAATGGGCATTAGGACATTCAGAATTATGGATACTAATCAAAACCTCGGTTTGCTTCTTTTTGAAATTGCGTGGTTTAAATGGCTTTGTGTAATTGGCTACTTGTGTGCAGCACAAGTGCCAATACTACATCGTAGTTGAAGAAGCAGAACATAGAGGTGGAAGTCCAATGATGTCAGTGATCATGGGCTGCAACTCGTATGGTGAGCTTAGATTTTTTGAGACAATAATGTAGAAGATCACGAATGCACAATTGAACTCTTCTTCAAGATTCAAAGCTTCAAGAGGAAAGGCTTTTAGAGATTGCGCTCCATTTCCCCAGACCCCCAGGCGTTAATCCAACTAAAAACCTTGGGGATGTTTTGGAAAAAAGGTCTAAAAATCTTAAATAATTAGGAAAATACACTTCACGACCATATCTTAGAGGAATCCATTTAACCAGATGTCAATTCAAAATTAGTCCTTTATATGAGGAAGTACAGAACATAAGAGAAAGGAAAGGATACCACACTCGGTACTAACCATAAAATAGTTAAGTTTAAAGTTAGTGTTCGTATAATTATTGATGCACGTATACAATATATTATTACATAAAAATGTTTAGCTTGAACCTTAAACTTTTTATGGATAGTTCTTGTGCTTGTTAGAAAATTTCAATAAACACACGAATTTACGTATGTACAGCTTCATAAAATACTAACAATGACTACAATTTCAGTTGCTTGTTTCATAAATTTTATGTCCTATATGTAAGTGAAAGTGGAAGTAATGATCGAAGGTCGTTTGACTAGATTTGGAGAGGAAATGGGTTGGAACTTTGAAGAAGTGTCCGATAAAATAACTACTGCAAAAAATGTTGGATATAAGCTGCAATAGGCATAACCAAGTGAGTGTCTCTTCTGATAAATTGAAATTTTGTTTTAATTTTCGGTGGTAAAAAGCGGTTGAAGTTAAGTGTTGTCTATCACCTGGCTCTTCGATCGCCTCTCTGCAGATATCAAAGTTGTGACTAAGAGAGCCAAATAAATTTTGTAGTGGCCAGTGAATTACGTAGATAAATATTAATTTCCTATTATTCAATATTATTAGATATCCGAAAGAAAATTACGCGGCTCATTTTATAGACTTCTTAACCTCGAGTGACAAAGGCTGGACAGTGATAGAAGTAGTGTTGGGTATCTTCCCTATCCTCCTCATCAGCACAGCCCCTGCATAGGTTGTCACCAAGGAGTCCTATTTTAAATAGGTTATCTTTTAGGCTATCGTGACCCGTGACTACGCCCACCGCTCCTTTGTCATGCAAGAGCACCACTTTCGTTTTGGCATAGTCATATTCTGGCCACATATCCCCTGCCGTTTCGCAAGTAGATAACGCCTTCCATCTAGGAACCATATTAATATGTTAAATCACTCCGCGATCCTGATTGGATGCACATTAAAAACTTCAAATGTTCACAAGTGATGAGAAAGTTTGGTATGAAAAAGATTCCTCAATTCGATATTACAAATCATCTCTCTCACTGTGACTTAAAGCCGTGTTAGCGAAGCAACGCCATCAGAACTAGTTACATGTTAGGCTGGCTTAGTCAAACTTAAGGTCCATTGAGCCCTTTGAAGTTTAAGATATGCGATTACTGCCCATCAACCACTAGAAGGACTCGCTTTAAGAATATGTAGTCAACATTAAAACGACTGCATTATCCTCGCTTGAGGTTGTTCGAAAAATTCATTAGGCAAACACACTAGTCGCCACCTGAGGCATTCTCTGTATCCGTATCCCGCATCAGTAACCAAGTGCCTCGCTACATCCCAACAGCTTACAATTTATCATTCTCGATGGATGATTCCGTTCCACCGTGCAAGGGTAGCGCAAACGAGTCCTTCACATTCGAGGGATGAACATATTTTTGCTCTGAAGGATACCTGGAAACAATAATCCCAGGAGGTTACATCGATTTTAATCCCAACCTCTCTCTGCTTTTTTGTAGCGCGCGGGCCGCGCATCTCTTTCGACTTCTGAGGCTTCGCATCGTTCGTATCCATCGACCTTCAGCACACGAAGCCAATGAGGTGCATCGAACGAAAGAAAAAACTCGACCGAATCAAAAGATCTAATCACAGACGAGCTCAGCGAAGCCAATGCCTTGTGAAATCCTTTGTGCCGCACGCCAAGGATCGCTCGGCCTGCATTGAGCGTCATTGTTCTCGCGCGTCTTTCGCGCAATGTGACCAGATGTGTGCTCATTGACTTCCACACAGCACCGCCACTCTCTTTGTATCACCGTCAAAAGCTTCTCCATCCACCACCACCCCCAACTACGTACAATGCGAAAATGCAAACACACATAAAAAAAGCACATGCGGTCTCCGCTGGTCCGCGCCAGGGCGAAGACAGCACACAATAAACGAGCCCATTGTGTCGTGAGCGCATTAAAAGTCAGTCACGAGCACTAAGAGTCCTTTTTGTCGTTCCGCCTCTTTACATGGTATCGCTAAACACATGGGCTCCCATCTCTCACCCTCGCTTCGGCTGTCTGTGCGTTAAAACGTCGCCCGTCGCCGTCGTCCCATATGACAGGATTTTGTTTTTGTTTTCGATTGTGTGTGGCCAACGAGCTGACAGCCGAATCGAAAGGTGGGACGAGGACAATGCCACCATCGCCACCACCAACACACCACCACCCGCCACTACCACCGCCGACAGTGACTTTGACTAAATTACTTCGAATTGAAAGGTGGGTCTGAGTCTAACTGGGAGGGATGTTCGAGATAAATCGAACAAGACGCAAGATTTGTGCTCAATGACGATGTAAACAGGTGGTGTTGAGGGTTCTCATTTGCTTTTTTTTTTTTTTCTTTTTTAGGTTTTGTTTTGATTTACGCCCAACTGGGCCCAGTGATGCAATTAGAGCGATAACGACGGGCCCACCTGTGTCGAAAATGAGCGTGCGGTTGATGTTTGCACAACACACACGGCACGAGAGGGCTGCGCGATCCGAATCCTTTTATTTGCACATCCTTTCCATTAGTTTTGATTCATAATTCGGATTGATTTGTTAGTGGGATTGGCTCGGTGGTGCATGAAGTAGAACGAAGGCAAATAAGACCGGTTCCGCGTGGTCAATAAGTGTGTCAAAGTGGTGGTTTGGGTGGAATAGATGGGTTAAAAGAGAAGGTAAACTTGGCCAGAGAGCACCGATTGTATGAACCTTGAGACTATGAAGATGTACACATTCCCATCGGGCTGTTTTTGTTCAAAGTTGCCTTTAAATCGTGTTATTTTTAATGAAATCAAAATATTTTGACGTAGAAAAATGGGATTATTATTTTTCCCTATTTCAAAATTAGTCTGCTGCATAGACCATATTTTTAGAACTTCTTTTAATGACGCCATCATTAGACTGTGCAGATTATTCTCGCCCCAGAACTGTTTTCAAAAACTTTTCCTTCAGTCTGTTCTCCAGATCGGACTGGAGAGAAGGCATACTTATAAGAAATAAATCTCTGGTGATCTACACTGACGGATCAAAAACTAAATCCGGGGTCGGTGGAGGGGTCTTTTCCAAAGACCTAGGAATCCAGATCCCATTTCGCCTTCCCAAGCATTGCAGTGTGTTTTAAATGGAGATAATGACAATCAAGGAAGTCTTGTCGTGGCTAGGGTACATATCGCGCTTCTTCACGCGACTTCTATCACGATATGTACTGATAGTCAAGCTGCGACCAAATCCTTGAAGTCTGTGACTTTCAACTCAAAAACAGCTCTTAACTACCGCATATCTCTTGACGAGATGACAGAGCAGCTTAACGCTCATTTAGTCTCCTAAGACTCAGGATTCAGAAGTAAATTCAGGTTAGGAACCTAATCAGTGTCATGACTGGGCCTCCCGGCCAACGACTTCTGCAGAAGCTGCAGAGGTGAAGAAGAGGAAGAAAACTCGCTCCACCTTTTAGGGACCTGTAGCGCTCTCGCGAACCGTAGAAAGAGGCATTTTGGTCACTACTTTCTGAATAATCTCGGCGAACTAGCTGACACCAGCATGAGCCGTATTCTCTGTTTTATCAATTGGTAAGGAGTTATTAGCCACCAAACAGCCTAAAAATGACTTGAGCACAGTGGCACCCACTCCAAAATATGGGACCAACAAATTTTAAAAAAATTTGAGTTATTGGGCGTTTCATCGTAATATCCCAAAAATAAAGAAAAGTCTTGTATGATTTTTTATTCATACTAAGATTAATGATTTACAATTTTTTGGAAATTTTCTTTTATTGAAATTAAGAGATATTAGATATTAAGCTCAAGATATGAGATATTAAGTTTTAAAGACGAAAAACAGGCGTCCCCACACCCTCATTTCCACACCTATGGGTCTAAATCGTGAAAAAAAAAATCGAATGTAGGTCTTGATGTAAGCCTTATTTTAAAATTCCGAGCATTCTGGCTCAAATAGTTTTCGAGGTATTAGCCAAAAGCCAAAAAATAATGACATGCGAATTTAAAAAACCCGAAAATGCCATTTTGTAGATCTCGGCAAAAGAATCAAAAATTACACTGTGTGAGTAAAAATTACACTTGACTATTTTTTTTTAGTAAAATAAAAAAATATTGAAAAAAAAACTAAATTCTAAGGACAAGTTTCTCAGTGACAGTGACGACATGGCATTGTAACTCTCACTGAAACTTAAGACTTTGCAACCTGCACAAAATCAAACAAAAGAACTCTCTTAAGATTATTTATCCTCGCACTGCATTTTTTCTTACTAAAAATCGTGTTCCAAGTGCTATAGTCTCGTTTTCTGAACGGAAATATTAAGCAATCAATAAATGATACGGTGAAACTTCTCTAACTCAAAAACTAACTAAATAATAAACTAAATAGGTCCTACTCCATTCCTACTATTCTGGAATTAGTAAAGCGTAATTGATTTTACAACATTTCATTTGTTTGAATTCACCCATGTAAACTGCATTTTTTCGTGCCTGCTGTACTCGCATGTCTATCAACCACACAAAACCTGATCGCTGGTTTATGTAGGACCTATTCACCTAAAACTCCTGAATTAGTTTCGAGTCAGGTTTGTTCTCCTTCTCTCAGACGAATCAAAGTACGTCCTCCAGCATGCTCTACTTCTCGCTTCTTAACGATGATCCTCGAATAATATTCCATTTCCCTAATCCTCTACCATTGAGCAATCCATTCAATTATCCCAACGGCCAGCCAAACGAAACGCAAAACACTCGCAGCTCGTGTCCTGCTAGCCATTAGAGCCAAAACTCCTGCATTAGACCGCTTAAGGGGTTACTGACACAGCGCCAGCACTCACGCAAATTATGTTCAATTAACGCAACAAAAACAAAGCAAATTATTGTTTTCCACGAGAGTCGTAGCCGAGCGCATAGCAAAGAACCGAAGCGCCATTTAATTCCATTAATTGGCCCTCTCATTGAATATCAATTCGCTGCAATCGCTTTGAAAAAGCAGTTCAGGACACAGTTGGCCGGGGAGAATATCGAATAGTTATTGATTTTGACTGAGGCTCGATTTTTAGTTCAGTGGGACATAATGTGTGATGTGTGGGCGTGCGTGGGCTTTGAATGCAATTCAATTTTCTGATGTGTTTAGTGATGGATGAAGGCTCTGAGAAATGATATATTGAAGAAGATTTTTTAACTTTGTCTGAATCGAATTTTGGGAGGGTCAGTCGGGTCTAACCCGCATTTTATTCTCACCAAAATTTCTGGCACCTATCAAAATTTGCGGGTGAACATAACCATTTGTATAAAATTACATTGAATCACCAATCATTTCCCTCTAAAAGGTCATTCAATCAAACTGTCAACTCAGACACTCCCTCTGGGCTTACTGGCCAGTCCCGATCGTTGAGCCTTTATGATTATCTACCTTCATGGCGGATATCACTGTCACCGTAGGCCCCGAAAAACTAGCGATCCACTACCAGAGACTTTGAACAGCCTAAACAAGAAAAAAAAAAAAAGAAATCAACGCAGCTCCCTATCTGTCGGTATCTTATCGTGACTCTTCCTCCTTTTAATGTCGCGTCTTATCATCGGCATTCACCGAGAACATGCTGCAAATATACTTCGGTGTCGGTAGTGTGTTCGAAATCAAAAACTCATCTTCAAAACACACACTTTCCGACACGTCTTAGGTGTTTGTTTTACGGTGGTTCGGTGGTTTTCAACAAGAATATCCACTTGTTGTTGAAAAAGCGGGAAAAATCTTTTTTTTTGTGTCTATGTCTTCGATGCGATCAACGACAAGTCGTAGCGCTGAAAACCCCGAAGCCGATGAGAGGCACCGATAACGCTAATGGCCGAGGAAAGATAGCAGTTTGGAGTTTTTTTTTTTGGTGCCTCCGCATTCCAACAACAACGGTTACTTAAGAGTGGCGAGCAAATACGTTGACATATCGCACCTCAAATCACAGCACCGGGGAATTTCAACGATCGATATGCCGTACTTTTAGATTCACTCAAAGTGTTGCTACAGATATGCGCTCTTCACGTGAATGGGGGCTATTTTGCAAGGTACTTCAGTTACAGAATGGGACTTATCAGGTCGTTGAGGGTAGTCGTGGGTTGTGATGAAGAGGACGAGAGTTATTGTTGATGCTTATACAATAGTGAGTTTCCAATCTGATTTTGAAAGGCTTTTTATTGGGCAGAGTTAGAACCTTGGTCATTTTTATTTATTTTTTACATAGTTTATTCAAGATTTATTTTAAAAAAAGTTTTTCTTGTCTGCTGACATGTTATTCAGCTTAAATTCTAACTTCATTTTATCGTTTTTCCTGATTTAAATGCAAAAACGCTGTATAAAAATACCATTTAATAGTCAGTTTTAAGGCACAAAAAAAAAAAGCATTGCATGGTTTTGATCCCGTCTCGGGTTTTCAAGGCAAAAGTGATCTCCAAAGCAATTGTAATTGATTGATTTTGGTTTCTAATAATGAAGTCTGAAGAGAACGATCTTGTCCAGAGAATGCTTTAAAACTGTAGCACAATGGTTTAACCACATAAATAAATCTTTAGTTTAAGAGAATTAATTTTTAGATTTGATAAATCAATTGATTTCATGCCACTGATTTTTTAAATTCGTAATTTCCCTTTTTGGGGCTAAGGCTTTAAAGTTGAAATGACTGTAGTTGTGAATAGTGAGGACTTCAAAGTGACTTCAAGGCGATTTGATATTTAAGTCAAATTCATTTAATAAAATCAATTGAATACGTCACAAATCCTGAAAATGTCCTCGTAAAGTCAGTCAATGAACACAAGAAATGAACCAAAGGATTGGCACGAGTTTAATGATGCATGAAATATTTGCTTATGTGTGAACTTCATTCGAGTTTGTTTTTTAAGGTTACAACTTTTAAGGTTATAACTTTTTTTAGGTTGCAATTTTTTTTTTAAATCAAGAAAATTTTAGCGCAAAACAAGGAAGTTATGCAACGAAAATTTGGGTTTATCATTTAGCCAAGCAAGACGCAGACTTCCTTATTTGATGATGAGGAAATTTAAGGTATGCCTCTATTCATTATTACTGGAGGAGAAGGTTCAATCACGAACTGTACAGGCTGTACGGCGGCATGCGCCTGGCAGGGCTTCTACGGATCCAACGCCTACGGTGGTTAGGCCATGTAGAGCGAATGGACAGAACAGCTCCGGCCTGAAGAATCTTTGACTCCGAACCAATGGGACATCTCAGTAGGGGACGCCCGCGTCTAAAGTGGCGTACACAGGTAGAGACTGACCTGAACCAACTCGATGTGCGTCACTGGAGCAGCTGACACGGGATTGTGCTGGATGGAGGAGGTTGCTAAAGGAGGCCCAGGTCCTCCCCGGACTGTAGCGCCGCACAAAGAAGAAGAGGAAGAAGGCTTGTATAACTAGGTTTTATCCCAAAATTAAAACGACTATGTGACAAAAAATGTGAAACAGTTTGGGACCAAACTAGATGCAGTCTATAATGACAGTAAACCCTATTAATTTATATACTTATAAATGGCATTATGATTCCAAGTATTCCAAGTGCAAATGCGATGGAAACTGGACTCTTATTGTTACCAGAACCACGATACTAAACAGAAGCCCTGTAGTGTTCGCAGTGGGTTCCTCTACAATTCTCCCATTCACTCGCCATACTGACAAGATTTTAGAATCCAGTCCCCGGGATCCTTAAAAAACCACAAAATTAACGAATTCGAAACAAAAATAACCAGATTGCAGCCCAAAAGGTTGAACGGAACAAATTTCGTTAAATGACTCTCAGAAACTTAGGAAATAGAGACTAAATCGTTTGAAGTAAAGTTAAATAGCAAATAGTAAATAAATTTAAGTTTATATGTTGTTTTCAAAAATGTAACATCGACAAGACAAACACTTATTTTAAACATGTACAATATTTTGCTTTTTTTTTGAATTTGAGAAAATAACCTGCGCAAGAATTACCATTTAAAGGCCGTACAAATTGGATGCTTAGTGAAAAATAGCGTCGCAAAAATACAAAAAAAAAACATATTTCTAGGGTCTGTCCTACAAAGATTGTTAAAACTAGTTTAATATACAGTATTTTGTAATTCTTGCGCAAGTAATAAAATCAAGCTAAAGCTCTGAAGATTTTTCTCTTATCTCTGCGAATAAATGAATGGTTGAAAGCCTTTATTAGAATTTTTTTTTAAATTGAATTCTTCAACTGTAATACATTATTTAATTTTATTAAAAATGCTACAGGAGTAAGTAAAAAAAATCAAAACACTTTCAAATATCTAAATTGCTTTGTAATTGTGGAACAATAAAGACTCACTACTTACTAAAAAAAATGTTTTGTTAATAAATTGAGTTAAACGTCGAGGACAATCTGATCATAAAGGTTTTCGTGGGAGAAAGCAGTGGATGGACAATTTGAGTTTGAGTACTGTCTGTCAGTTACAACTCGCAATCTGCTACAATTATCTTCAGGGTGACGAACCTCATTCAAACAATAAAAACGAAGACATTGCCCTCGACTTCGGCCTCTCTTAACATTAAATAATAATTCCTGAGCCTTAAAAAAGAACACTGCAAGAAAATGCAAAAAAAATGCATCCCTCCTGGGATAGAACCGGTGATACTGACGTCAAAACTTTTCCGTAACTTCGCCCCCATCGACTGCTTAATGCCACTAATTGTCACAAACGGCAACGAACGATCGTAAAACCCAACTCCTCCGTTTCCATGCGCCGCACCCTGGACCCCATGGGATCTATGTCACGTCACTTTACTGCGACGATAACCTCTTAACCTCCCACGCTGGGGTCTCCATACACATGCAGCGTATGCTTTACTCTCGCTCCCCGACGCCGACGTCAGACCTCCGACAGCGCTAATTTGCGATAGAATTATCAACATTTTCAAATATCCAAGCGTTATGGAGCGAATTTATGACATCTGTGTTGTAATTTGTCCGCATCTAAGAGGCTTATGACGAACGCAGTGCTCACCCCTTGCATCCAGCGAATTGTGTTAACCTGTGTATCTCCGTTGCAGGTACAGATGAGATGATATCCCACCACCAACTACCGAAGATATAAATATAAATCCAGAGAGTTTGAAGTGAACAAGCATCTCGACCGAGACCGACCGTTGTATTCCACCCTCCGGCTCGCAGTCAGCCATAACGTCAGTGGAACGTAAAAAGCAACTGTCAAGAGGCTGTAATTTAATAAACTTCACCGCGGGATATTTCCTTAACCCACCCTGCTCGCTGTGGTGGTTGAGTGCTGGTAGAGTGGGCGAAACCCAAGCAAATACTCGTACATATTTTTCTCGGGACGGGGAAAAATGTTTGCGTTTCGAAAAAATTAAATAAAAGAATATAATGTTCAGGTATTCAGTTTTCAGTACTTTTCTTTTTTCTTTTCCGTTTTCGTTTTATTTTTAAGCTCGAACAAAGAAGAGGGAAGCAAGACAAACACATTATCCACCACTAGCACATCCCTTCGAGGTGGGTTGTACAAATTTGTTTCGCTTTTATGTGTGTCTGCCTCGGAGCCTTGAAGTGACGTACAGGATTTTTGATTCCAAATTTGATGAAAGTTTTCGAATAGATTCGCGTCGAGTAAGTGGGCTACCAAAAACACTGGAGGTTATGGCTTATAACACCTTTTATAAGATTCATTGGAAGTAACTTTTAGATACGAGAAGCCGAAAAGATGAACGATTTTTAAATGGAAAGGTTTTTATTAACAATGACCTTCATAGAAAAGAATCTTTCTCAGCGACTGCTTGGTGGCAAACTGACGTTGAAGTTTGGGACTTATGAAAGGAGAGGCTTTGACGTGACTTCTCGAATACCGAATACTCTAACAATTGGAACTAAATCAACCGTCAAAGATAAGAAATAGAAATTTGGCATGGTTACTCTTAAGACCAATGTATGTATTATATTTTCACAACTTGCCTGAAATACGTCCACTCTAACTCTTTTCGAAAATGGAGTCTCAGGCCAAAAATTGATTGAATGGGTTTTAAGTTTTAAATTGAAAAATCCAAATTTTGATGTTGTTTTTTTATTAAATTTGTCATGAATTAACGAAAAAGTTAGTATTAATACTAGTTTTATAAAATTTTATGGGATTGCATTAGACGATTTCAAATATCTGCTTAAGAGTTCTGGTTCTATAGTATTAAGCTTCAAAGTTGGAAAAAAAAACTAATTTTTGTAGAAAAAAATAAAGTAGCATGTTGAAGCACTTGTTCTTATTGAATGACTCTATCCGAATAAGAACAAATCTTGAAGTGGAATCGTGTGGAAACTTAGTTTTGGACTTAAAATTATTTTAAATTATTAACACAATTTAAAAAAAAAAACTCAATTAAATGCTTTTTGAAATACGAATTATATAAAAAGCTAAATAAAGTGCATATAGCTAAGCTAACAATTTCACTGAAAACAAGAAATTTGTACTATTAAAACCAAATACACAAGTTTTTTATTTTTTATTTTCACATTAAAAGTTTTGATTTCAATTAATTGCTAACCATTCAAAATGGATATTTTTTTGTACACGATTTATTGGAAAGATAAATAAACTTGCAAATCTCTTAAATCTTGGATTTCGATTTTCGAATTGATTCCGGCTGCCACTTACAAGCTGCTCTGTATCGCTCTGTATTTAACATTTTCAAAGAGATTACTAAAACATTCAAGTTTTGGTCGAATTGTAGCTTTCTATTTTCTGAGGAAAGAATAATTTAATAAATCTCAATAAAGGGCCTATATGCCTGTCAATATTCAAAGGTGAGTCGTCTTCAACTCATCGTCTTTGTATCGTCCTCGAAATAGATTTTGAATTGAGAAGATTTGAAGCAGCTCTTTCATGCTATCGATGTCTGCGAGAAGTATTTCGTGGTTCATTTATTTGGCTATAGAATTGTTCATTTCAAGATCTTTAAAACTGCAAAATTTAAACGATGTATGTTTGTGTATTTTTCATAGGATATCGCTTATTAGTTGTTAATAAAGAATGGTGTAGAAAGAGTTATGTGGATTTGATCTCTTAACTGAAATTCGTTTTAGAAAGAAAGAAAAGACAGAAAATTCACATTTTCTTATTTAGGCTTATTTGCATCAGACTAAATCTCTTTCTTTTTATCAGCCACTCAGAAATGATTGAAGTAATGATTGATGGAGAGTTAAGGGGCCTCGACATTTCTGTCCCATACCTGGCGACATAGTTATGTCGTATTTGAAACTTAAATCTTCCAGTTTTACATGACGGGCACATACTATTTTTATGTGTTCTCACGAATATGATTCTCCGTATTGTAGATAAGATCATCTTCAGACATCCTCAATGCCTGCTTCTGTCTTTCTTTTGGAGTCTCACCTGGGCTCAGGCAATGTGGCTTTCCTTCTTTGTCCAAAGTGGCTCTAACTATGCAAGTCCAATTCATTTTATTCAAACCAACTATACACAGACTTTAGGCTTATTTAAACGTGATTTAAAATTTGCTTTTCAAAAACCACCCAAACGCCCAAAAGTTTTCCCGGTTCTGGCTTTCCATTGAGTGAATTAATGAATGCAGTTCCATCAGAGCTTCCACTGCCAAGAGGCTGAAATTTGAGGTTTCATTATAGCTATGCAAAAAGACCAGAACTTGCAGCCGGTGATTGCCTCTTAGACCACTTCAGTTCGAGTGGTTGTCTGAATTGCGTTGGGTATTCAAAAAGCCACGCGAATGGAGCATCGGCGTATTCAGGAAACGTCGCAAGAGGGCTCTAAGTGGCACTTGAACTTGTGTGCCGTGATTGATCAGCATATTTTTTTGTCATTGTTGAATGTTTGTTATATAGGAGGTGACGTTGAAGCGTTTGGCGGCAGACACCAGTTACAGCTCAACATTATCAGGCGCCTAAAGTGTTATACTCTTTTATTTATGATTCATTTGGGCTTACCTAACTTAGAATTGTGAACTCGCCCGAAAAAACTTCGCTCTTAGTCATAACGTTGAGAAGCAAATAAAGTAGTCTCCAATTTGGAAAAAAAATGCTTCAATCCTTGAAAATCAGATTCAAAAAAAAATAATAATCTGCGTGGCAGCCCGTACAAGGCCAGAGCATAGCTTGTTCGCACCTTCACTGTGTTGTGCGCGATATAATTTGCCACAAGTGGAGGGGACATACTGTTTAATGCCGGTTCCGAACGGCGAATTGCGATAGCTTTCCGTGACAGAAGTACTCCAAGAGGATCGTCAATCGTACGCTGGAGGTAGGGCCGTGAAAAATGTGTTTTTTTCTCCGAGCTGGATTCGAACCCGGGAACTCTCGCAGTCCGACGCACTTACGATTAAGCCACGGCGCCCACACAGGTTCATATTTGGAGAAAAAAAGAGGCAAGATGAAATTTACCCAAGAGTGACGCCCCACAATGAGCCAACCACATCCTCCACCGTAGCCACGATTATCCCGCAACTCGAAAATTCTTCAAAAAACTAAACCAAACATAAAAACGTATAATTTACTGCAAAGTCTCTAATAATTTAGTACAGGCAGACGACATGTCCCATAATCCTCGCAAAATACCGAACGAAAAAAAACCCTCGGATGACAATTATGAGTGCATAACCACCAGGAACTACTAATCACGATTGAATACCAAAAAAATACCGAAAGAACTACTTAAATTTATGTATCCTTCCTTTCGAGGGGATAATCCTCATCCTCATTTTCACCCTTCCACCAGCACACTCCCTCCTCTGTGTATGTGTAATTGCACACGCCCCCGTTTTAGACAACGACGACGCTTGCCACTTTTTGTGCTGCGTCAAAAGGCACGTGTCATACGTTTTCTGGTAACCGCCCGCGTCATGTTTCCTTTATTTTTTTGCGCTGCGCTCCTTTTATTCCACGGACGTAATCCCAAAACTGGAACATACGAGATTCGTGTGAACACTCCACACCGCGTGGCAAGTCCATTGTTCGGTTGGAATGTATCAAGCATGTAACAAGAGCCCGGAGCCCGGAAAAGGCGACCACCTCGAGGCCGTGAGGGTGTGTTCACACTGCACAAATATTTATCAAATATGTTTTTAATTTACCCGTGACCCTCGGAGTGTGTGAGTTTGTGTCCGTGGAAAAAGGAATAGGGTAGTTGCGAAATAAAAAAAGGAATTGAGAAACAAGTTAATCGTTGGCTTTACTGGTGCGGTGGAAAGTCAAGCCGTGGCTTGGGATATCGTTTAACACCAGTCGAGTGTCTTGAAATTATGAAATAGGAGACTTTGTTTTAAGGTGTCTTTCCTTTTCATTTGGAGTGGGCTTTGCAAATCATCGATCGATCATGAGTAATCCTTCAAAATCGATCGGTTTTTGAACGAAAAAGGTGTAAAGGCCGATTAAACTTGTTGCTTCCTGGGTCATTCCACGGCCAATCGTTTAGCCTATATGGGGAGCTCTGAAAAATCTCCCTCTCTATTTGGCTCGAAAATTATAGATCTGCTCATTGGGGTAGTTCGGGTCGAAAGTTGGCAGATTTCGATATAGTTTGCGAGCAATGGAAGTTCAAAAATTGGTAGAAAACAAAACTCAAAGTTTTCTTTGTATTACAAATAATCACAACATTCGCTCTGTTAATCAACATTTTTTACATTATGTCCTTTGAGTTCAGGAAAACGGCAACTATTTGGGCACGTATTTCGTTGAGTGCTCTAAGTGGGGTAGACGGAAGCATAGCTCGGAATGTCCTTTTTTATAAGTTATAAAAAAAACCCTTCACCCATCTTTATTCAAATTTCAATTTTTTAAAAAAACCTAAATATTTTGAAATAAACTGGTCCCACAAAAAAAATCATATTTGATGCCTTAGTAAATACCACGACCTTTAAAAAAACGGTACTTGATAAATAAGTCAATTTATATATACAACCACAGCTTCACCCCGATACCGAGAATATATTGAACGCCCCTCGTATATGCCCTTTAAAACCACAAACATATTCTTTTGGTGGAAATTAATGATAAATTTATTTAATTTCAACTTTTCTCCAAGTAATTATTCAAAATCATAGTAAATTTCAGTCATTTTTAATTTAGATCTTGAAATTATGGTACTCCACTTTTTATTTTCATTTGCTCGATACCCGAAAAGTCCCAAAACAAAAACTACCTATCATAACAAATGCATATCCTAAAATATAAATTTACTTTCAACTCGTTTTGTTTCTGAGATAAATAAACTCGATCTGGTGTCCATTAGCAGTATTTGAAGTAAGCGACTCAAACAATAAGTTAAAGCAGAAAATTTAAAACGCCAGGTCGTATAGAACTTTAAAACATTTGAGACTGAACTGAGAGTAACTAAAAAACGATGGAACAAGATCGTGCATTGGCTACAAATTTACCAGTTAGGTACCAAAAAAGTGAAAAAAGAATGAGAATTAATTTTCCTAAAATTGAGTTTCTCGCGACTTTCAATTCAAAACGGATAAAGTAAACGTACAGGCCTGATTCGATGCAAAATTAAAGTTGAAGCCCAAACTATTGTACAGCAAATCTTAAAATGATTGGAAGAAGTCCATTTTGAAAAAAAAATTATTGCTGACGTCCTAGGTGTTGTCCCGGAGGGAAGCAAATACACTGAAGCTTCATAAGAAAAGCATTTGTTTTTTAATTGCATTTTACGTTCTTGTGTGCCTCTTAATAAAATAATTTTGAGGTGCTTCTCCTCCTTTTTCTTCCCCTGTGTACATGTACAAGGCTTAGAGAGAGTTTCAATTCACTCGGCTTTATTTACATTATTTTTATTACATAAATAGCCCAAAGCAATTTTAAACTTTTCAAAACAAAGAACTATTTTTCAATATTAGATTGTCATTATAAGTTTACGTGTGGAACGAATGTGAATCGTAACACCGACGCCAAAACGCCTATAACGTCACTCGACAAAAAACCAAGTATTCTTATTAAAGGCGTATCGCTTATCGGAATAAGGGTGTTTTCCCTACTTTCCCTACTTAATTGATATACATATATTTGGAGCTTGTTTTATCACGTGAAATCTAGTTTTTACGTTAACATCGTTGCCTGATACGGTACAACATTTTTATTTCACTTCGTAAATATAAACTTTAAATACCACAAAAATAGCACAAAATAAGGAATTCTATTATGCAGTTCCTCGAATTGTTACTTCCTTGTTAAATTAAAATTTAGCATATGTCTTAGATTGATTTTTATTTAAAGAAAAAACCACACCCATACTCACAACTTTGCAATCCTTTTTCCTCAGCCTGAATTTAACAATTTAGGTCAAGGCCATTTTATACCGTTCCTATAATTTTCCGTAAAAAATAACTTCATCTGGCAAATATCATTTTCGATAAACTACTACTTCGAAATATGATGATACAAGTGAGAACAAACAAGTTTTCAACACCGAAGGATGCTTTTACAGCATTCATTACGCTCGTTAATCGACGGAGTGTAAGAAGAATTGTCTAGGACATTTACTACATCTCTGATGAAAAACACAAAAACTTGTATTATTGGTCAAGAAATAAGACATAAAATGCGATCATAATGGTACCTTTTTGAGTTTTTTTGGGACTAAAATATCGAAGAAAATATGGGTGCGAAATTGAGTACATGCAGATTGTTTTTTGTTTTGCTGGTTATTTCTTAAACTTTTAGGCTTTCCGTCTTGTATTATATACCGTTCTGTTCGTCTTTAAATGTAGTCATAAAGTAAAAAAAAATGTTGAGCTTACCTCAATTCATTTCTATGAAGTATAAATTACACTTACGAAAAACATATGCTAATTTGTGCACCTCACCGTATATGTAAAGACGTTTGCATATTTGATACTATTCCCCATTTTTGATGAGCTTCAAACTACCAGAACAGGGTAAACAAGCTAGTCACGACTCTGTATGAATGCCTGTAGTAGCGCGTGCATGTCTTACTTTAAACTACATTTAAAAAAGTGTTTATTCCAGTTAATTTGCATACCACTGTATATTAAACACAAAACAATAGCTAATGTTCTTTAATTTAGTAATTAAATATTAGATTTCATAAATTTAAAATAATTTTCGTAAACTCTAAGAAGTAACGCGGAAGATACACAGAAAAAGTGTGGTACTAAAAGAAATGAATTGAAGAGATTTTTGTTTTTGGTTTTGGTTATTTTCCAGTTAACGAAAAAATTGTGTTTAAAAAAATGTTTCTGGTGTTAAATTGATGCATGTTATTTGAGTTATCTGCATGAACGAATGTGATTTCTCAAACTTAGTAATGAAGCACACGATACAAACGATGTCTTTCACATTTCGCCGTTTATGATATCAAAAAAATAATAATTCATATGGTCAGATCAATAAGGGATTATTTTATTTCTTATTTGTTTTATTATTTACCAAGCTAAGTACATTTTTTGACATTTTAATATTAAGTGATCAGCTATTGCCTCTAAAATTCTATCCACATACCCTTCTTGAAAGACCTATAGATACTGATTGTGCAGCTTGAAGGCTTTTCAGGGATTAGTTAAAAAACTCGTCTGAGATTTTATTCATACTTTTATTTTCACAGAATCCGTTGGTGACACAAATTTGCAAAATGTTAAAAAAAAACTGATTAATCATATCATCCATCTTTTTTTTAGATCACACGGCCCATACGAAAATTTCAAGATAATTTCATGTACGATCAAGTATTGCATGCCTGTGTTGAGTGTTCAATAGCGACAATCAACAAGAAGAAATCACCACATCAATGAAAAGAAGGAACACCACTCTACAGACCCCATTCCCTTTTTTCCAGTCCCCGTCCAAAATGCCGTCGGTACTTAGCCTTCAGCGAATGCCCCTACTAGCCGCAGCAAACGCCTCCATGTGACTGCTCGCCAAGAACTTATCTAACGCCTCCAGTCCACCTCTTGTCTGGAAAATTTTCCATTTCCACAACTAATATCCCTCCCCCACCGCAGACAGACACCTTCCATCAAATTTAATTAGCTCCCGTCGAGCCACCCACCCCCACAAAAAAAAAAGCCAAACAAACAACGAAACAAAACGTGTCTTACCTCCGAGCGCCTTGTTCCGAGCAATCAAAGTGAAAACCATTTCAGGATTCGAATCGTCATATTTGCTGTTCTGCTGTTGATGCTGCTGCAGACCCGCCAGAGATTGCTGCGGTGATGGATTGCGGCCAGGCAGCTCGTGCTGCTGCGACTTCCCCGCATGGTAGTGCGGGTGCAGGTAGTGCTGGTGATGATCTTGTGGTTGGGCCGTGGTATCCTTCGGCCGCTGCGGCGAATGTTGATGCATGTGATTATCCATTAGGGTGATGCTCTGCACAAAAATTCTCAACACAATCGTCGTGGGCTTTTCAAACGTCACAGACGATGACAGTAACTGCATCATGGACGTGCTTGTTATAGGCAACCACTGCCAGCGGCTTTTTCATGTTAGATTGTTAGGCACTTCACTAAAGGGGAGGCTTTGCTGGACTTCGCGAAAAGACTATCTCACCTTCAATCCCGCTCAAATTCAATCACCGACGGTTCACTCGCGACGTCTTTAAAAAAATTGATTTCCAATTGAAAACGCACGCGATCTTCAATCGAGAGCTGATTTAAGGCGACTGAAATATGTGACCGCGTGTGTGCTCCTGAAAATACGAATAAAAAAAAATCAAACACACAATCTCGATGCTGCTCTACGCCCCACAAAGAAAGCGGCCCCACAAACGATCGCTATTAAGCAACAGAGTCTACTTAGGGCCTAGCTGCGTGCCTCTTATCACCTTGAAAGTGAATATTTGCTTTCTATATCAGCGCTGAAGTAGCAGCAGGTAATAATATCGCTCCTTGGAGGCAGTACTCCTCCTACTCGTATAAAAGAGAGGGAGCACGTTTGCATTGTCGAACGTATTGATAAGGCCGGTCAGGTGCCTTCTGCAGGTCTCTCGATCGTTACGTTGGTTTGGAACAAAAGTTTGTTTTTTTTTTCGTTTGTGTGATTGCGAGTGTCGCAATTTTTTTTCTAGTTTTTGTATCTAAACAAACAGATAGAGAAGGTGAACTTTTTTTGTGCGAGTTTCACAGGAACAGATATGCGGGTGACACGTTTTTTTTTATGGGAGCTTGTAAACAGAAGGAAGCATCAGGGGGCGATTTTGATCGCTTGTTATTAGTTTTGATATCGTCGGCCCTGACCAGGCGATTCGGAGAAGTTACAAAAACTGTGATTCACTTGTGCTGTTGATTTTGAGGCTTCTTCATAGTTCAACATTTTTGAAAACCAAAGACTGATTGATAGCTGAACTCGAACGTTATACGGTCACGTTCAGAAGGACTTTGAAATAATGTGATATGTCTCTTTCTCTCTCTCCCGTTAAAACAAAAAAAACATGCCAAAAAAAAAGAAAAAAACTATAGCACAATTTGGGTTAAAGGCCTTTAGAACGAGTTGAAGCCCCCGGTAGTCATTGGAAATAATCACCGAAATAGGTGCTTTTAAGAAAAGCTAAATTACAATCACATTGATAACTAAAATTATTCAACAAATAGCACTTCTTCACCAAGCGTTTTATTTGTGACGGAACGGAAAAGGAATAGGAGAAAGGGGTTATGGCGAAGTGTTTCTTTCAACTAGCTAATCACTTCCCATAGCAAAGATCCAATTTTGTGGGCTTAAATGTTGAGTATGATTGATTTAGATTTCCCAGTATTTAAATACAGGAAATGTTAACACGTTTTTGACTTATGGTTTACAGCCTCGAACAAGTTCTTGTGCAAATTTTTAAAGCAATGAGCAAAATTATGAGTCCGCCAGCTTTCTAAGCCTTTTTTTTATCTTTAAAAGCAACTAAAGACCTGGGATTTTGAGTATTTCCCGGGAATTAGTAAATGAACAGAGACTGTTGCTGGTGATCTTCCACAACTAGATGCAATCAAAGTATTAAAATGATTTGATCTCAGGCTCCAATTGGTTTATTTCAGAACTTCGTTAGGTTAGCAGAGGCTGACAAATAAGGAAATAAAAGGAAGTTTATGTTTTGATCTAATTGAATAAGTTCCATATTTACTTTCTTACATATTTAGCCTACGTTCGCTGGAGTGTCTGGGCCTGAGTTGATACCATGTTCATAAAGCCTTAAAAACGCCAGTCAAATTAACTACTGTTCTGAAAGCCAAACCGCAGAGTTGTAAAAAGAGACAATTTTTTTGAATTACAATCGCCTAAAGACTTGTTTGTTAAGGCTTTCGATCTGTAACAAATAAACCATTCAGTTTACAAATCGATTAACTCCACTTTTTGAAAAATCTAAATTTAAGTGTCAAAAAACTTTTCATATTTAAAATTTTCATCTTAAGAAAATGCATCAATATATATTTAAAGGGCAAAAGCTAACACTATTTTGGGGAGTCGTTAAATTAGTCTACATTTGTTTTTTTAAGTATAAATTGGAGGTTGGGTAAGATGAAAGATATAACAAAAGTCCTCTTAGGATCCTAGGATCCAAGAATCCAACTATCTAAAAGTATTGTATTGTTAGCGTGCTCATAAAGTGAATAGAGGCGGGTTTTGTTCTTTTGTAACAGATTTAAGAGCTCGCGTGATAAACAGCCTTGGAGATTCTTTGATCGTTAGTTGGACAAAATTACCATATGTGATAATTACGTCAATATAAATAAAGCAATGAACTCTAAAGCACATACATTTTTGTATCGTCAATAAAAACTTTTAATTGGGAGAAACTTCTTTACTCAGTGGAAGCTACAGTACAAATGTCTAAAAGGTTCGACTGTAGAGATTGATCGCAATAATGAAAATGAAATGAGCCGATAGTCTCTGCTCCTGGATTCTTGTTACTTATTAATTAGTGATATATTTTGAAAATGTTATTGATAGAAAATAAATAAATAATTAAAAAAAGTTAAACAATTATGCTTACAAAAATTGGCAAATGCCTACTTTAGGTGTTATTCAACTATTTAGTTCAAAAAGTTCAAATTTAGGATATTTCAGAAAAGACTGTAAACTAGAATATTTTGACTCGGAATAGAATTTTAAAAAATTAAGTTTGTCTTGCGCTAATGCTTACAAAAGCATTATGGGATAATTGCTACAGTGTGATTGATTTTAAAAATGATTACATGATAGCTTAAAGTATACATAGATACTTGGATAAAATATAATATATGACGAGCCGCCACACTACCATATTGTAACCAAACGACGTTTTATAGCGCTGACTCTTCGTCTGATGGATATTTGTTGAGCGCATCACAAAGACTGTGAAAAGATCTAAATCTAATCTACAATTCCAAGAAAATCTATATCAAATAGGAAAACAACTCTCCAACAAATGCATGCCATTAAATGTATACAAAAGGGACTCGCTTATGTAAGCGTTTTCATGAATGAGTTGTGCGCATACGAACAGCGGAGAAACTTGATAAAGATCCAAATAGATTGTATGGAATAATTTAGTCCATCAATTTAATAAAACTCGTTAATTTATTCAAAAGAACGAAAAAAATGTCTCATAGCCAAAGTTAACGTCTATAAAATAACCAACATCATGACGAGGTGGCCGAGTGGTTAAGGCGTTGGACTGCTAATCCAATGTGCTCTGCACGCGTGGGTTCGAATCCCATCCTCGTCGTCTCGTACCTTTGTTTTTTAAAAAAGGAATGTATCTGTATTTTTAACAAGTTCAAGCAAAATTATTCGCGAATGTGAATGACGAAGAAACTAGTTTGCCAAAGAAGTGAAGTGAAAGTGAATAATCTAACTCCGAAAAACAGAGTGGATAGATTGGATAGTGTTCTACCAAAGATCATACAACATATTATATTGTCTTTGGTTCTACTTAAAGAACAGAATTAGAATTATGTTAGAGAATTTAAGTTTTAAGAAAGAGGATATTTAATGGCATCAATTTGATTATTGCTCTTAATCTTATGATGCGTGAGATAGCAGTTGGGATTTTGTGTTTGAAAGAATTGTTTATCTATTAAGTGATTGTGGTTCGCCCAATTTAAAAACGAGAGCAAAGCGGACTGGCTGACGATGTTCTTAACTACTCTGAATACTCTAAACATGATGACTATAATGAGCAGGCAAAATAATCCGTAAAATAGATGTTTGCAGAATTGCTTGGCTTGGAGTAATGGATTTTTTGTTTGGCGGCGCAAAGAGTAACCAAAGTTTATTAAATGTCAATATCCACAGCTAATTTCTTGCTTCTTCTTCAACTAACATCAATTCGTGCACATATACCCGAACCACTATCATATGCTATACGAACATACATAGTCCACTTTTTATATTTTTGGTCAAATATTTGGTTTTGATGCTATTTGTTTCTGGTGTCTTAGGTGTCTGTTTTACTAACTCGAAATCTACCATCATGGGTTGCGAAGTTAGTATTAAGAGGGTTATGAGTAGAGCAACCGAAAATATGCTTTTAAATAACCGTTTATAGCACTTTAAATGAGCTCTAAAAAAGACAGCATATGCTCTTAAAATATGCTATAATAAGTATTGAAAACTGGAAAACCACGAAAAACTAAACAAAAAATTAAATAAAAATAATCCTTATTGAAGGAAGCAAAACATTTTCCATTATTGGATTTTTAAAAAACACCTCAATTAAATAACTTAAACATATCTTGAATCATAATAAATTTAGATTTTTGTTTCAATAAATGCTCATAATTTTGCTCAAATTCTCAGGAAGAAAAATTTAATCCTTTTGCTCTATGACATTTTTGTACATGAAAAAACTTTTTTTTTTTCTCAACGGGTGTAATAGGCGCAAACTAAAATGGTATTATCTCAGAGACTCTGCATTCACTGACTGTTAAATTTTATCCGGACTGACAATTACATATGTATTTCTTTTCAAGTTCCAGGTTCGGTTTTTTTGAAAAACATTTGAAATCTTGGTTCTTATTTTCTTGCCCATTTGGCCACCCAATGGAACTAACTATAACTTCTACATCGTTAATTACGATTGCGTGACAAGTTCTAGACCATTCGTTTTCAATTTTTTGATTGAAGTAAAAAAAAAAACCGTAGTTTGTTCACAAAAACGCCAACTCAGTTCTTAAATTAAGTTCAAGTAATTCTTTGGCAGTTTCGACAGTAGCAAAATTCGAAAATGCCATTTCTTTCTTTTCAGTTAATGAAAGAAGGACAAATAAATAAAAATACTAAACAAAATTTCACAAATATGCAAAAATATGTCCTTAAAATGCAAAAATATGCTTAAATATGGTGAAATATTATATGTAAAAATATGCATTTATACCCTAAATATGCTCAAACGAATATGGCTCAAAATGTTTATTTTTCTATAAAACGTATTTCTGTGTAATCCAATTTTTGATACGACCTCCCAAAAAAAACACGCATACTTCCGGTTGCCCTAGTCATGAGTGTTCCAGCAGCACAACGATCGGAAGAGCACACCCATAATTCTTAAAAAATGATTTCTTTTATAGGCAGCTAGGCAAATGAATGATCATCTCTCCTCAGGCTTTAATCTGATTGATAATTTGTGGGAATGTTTTGATAGACAGGTCCGGAAACTGAAGATTACAAGAAAAATATCCTTGATGTTGGTTTTAGTAGTTGAAGGGCATAACAATTTGGCCAGACTTACTAAAAGGTTAGTAAAATCAAGACTCATATGTTTAAAAGCTGTTTTAAACAAGAAATATAACAGGCATACTGCTTTATTTCATTCTAAAAGATTGAAGTAATTTTGGTAATCGTTCTGCTAAGTTTTTTTCTTTCTTTTTGCCACTGTTAAAGAATAAATAAACATTTCCAAACTAAAATCGGAGCATCGGAACTTATTTCATTTTTAGTTTAGTTTCTTTATTGTATCTAAAATGTTACATTTTCTTTAGAACTACATTGCACAATTTACAGAGATGTAGTATGAGCTACCTTACTACTGAAAAAGCATTGCAATGATCTTTGAGAAACATTTGAAGGAAAGGCTACAGAAAAACCTTCATTAAGAGCCTATTTTATAAGTCTTTAAACATATGAAGCACTTTTGTATACTTTCTTTTAACCCTGACTATAAAATAAAAGACTTTAGTGAGAGCACCCGTTCGGAACCGGCTATAAACTGTAGGTTCCCTTCACTTGTGTCAAAATTATAACACGCACAGCGCAGTAGAGGAGCGAAAATCTAGGCTCTGGCCCTTCGCGAGCTGTTACGCTGCTAATGATGATGATGATAGAGAAAAGGAAGACATGAGGCATTTAAAAGCGGCTCTAAGTCCAGTTTTAAGCAATCACGCATTTTTTAACGATCACTTATGTATTTTAAGTAAACGGTATGAGTGATTCTTGATCCTAAGGTAAGAATGGATCATTGACCTAGTGAAAAAAAAAAATTCAAATTTTTACCACGTCTACTCATAGTCATATTGGCCACCGAGAGTTTAAGGTGACTGTTTTTTTTTGCCAACGAGTTATATGATTTTCGAAACTGGCACCAATAATCTTCAAAATTTACAACGAACGCCTTAATTTTGAAGGGGTTTCTTGTTATACGACGCAACGAAAGGCTTGACAGAAAAAAATGCACGAAATAATCTGAGAGATTGAATTCATCGGCTATTGGATAAGAGCCTTCATAAAACTGAAAACACCACTCTCAGAAACTGTGGTCGAAAAAGGAGAGACTTCATCTCGAGTTTGCGATTCATTTAGAAGGTTAATGAACTCCAAAACAAAATGTCGTGGAATGGATGGAAAACAAGCACTATAAAATTTCAATCACTTTCTGGTTGAGACAAATATAACTAACCATGAGTTAAAGTCCGTACAGCAGCCTCAACTTTAAATGGGAAAATTCACGCAATCATCGACCTCTGAACCAGTGATACACTATCAAATTCAGTGGCCATTACTCGTATGATTTTATCGACCGAAAACTCATGTTCCACTCCCGGTGTATTATGGTGAATTAAAATTTTATAACTTCATGACTTAATTCCACTCCAATTTTGACGTACGTAGCGCAAACAAATGACCCTCCATAAAAACCTTTTGTGTGAACCAAAAACGAAAACGAAATAAAGACAACGAAAAAAAAAAAAAGAGTTTATTTTTAGAATCAATAAACAGAAACTCCCCGTTGATTGAAAACTATGAGCCAATAAAGGATTAAAAGCAAACAACTTTCTCCATCGTATCGCACAACAAACACACGCGCAATTCACCTTTTTGAGCACTTCAATCAAAAAAAAAAAAAAAGGAAACGAAAAATTCCCATGCACGCTTCTGTGAGTCTTGTAATTTACCGCCGGACAATCAGACACACACACACGTCATTCGTCAGTCTTGAGTTTGAATCCCGAGAAAAATTATTCTATGAACGTGTATCCTCGTGACCTCGAAGGCAGGCGACGACTTCCTAACGAAGGTTTAATTAAAGGACAATAAATAAAAATCAAGCCACAAGAAACAGAAAACAACATTGAAAAGTTTTTTTCTCTAAAATAAAAATGCCCGAACTCAGACGGTGAAAATTTAAAAAAAAAAAGAAAAAAACATGTCCAGCGATGCATTTGTCCTGCGAAAAAGCACAGGGGAAGAAGCCTTCGCTCTGTTTGTTTGAAGCAACGCACTGGAAATGGGCACTCCGGCGCAAGTCACAGGAATCCATCATTCCAAACTCCCCCGGCAAGTGATAGATTCCATTCCAGTGCTGGTGTAATCTTGGCTCCACCCCCTGTGCTCAGGTTCCTGTTGTATATAACATCACGACGCGGCAGCCTATTTAATCTCTCTAATAAAAGCGCAATCGCAGAACTGAAAGAAAAGGAAGCAGAAAACCAAAAAAAAGAAAAAGATACAACCGAAAACAGAACGATGGCTGTGTTATGAAGTAATCACCCCTCGGAGCGTTTGTTTCGATTGATGTTGCAGTCAGCATAATGCCACTACAAAATATCTCTTCTCCATTTGTTATAGGTACACATATCTCTCGGATACTCTCGTCGTCGACGTCGACGTTGTCGTTGTCGTATTTTAGAAATTGTCAGACTTGAAAGGGCAGCTAGATAAGTTGTCGTGTACATACGACGACGACGACGACGGCGGGTGGATGGATGGGTGGTGGTTGTGTTCATATTCGAGCCTCAGTCGTCGAAATGTAAGAGGCAAGTTGTGGGTGTTGATGTTGGGGGTGGGTGGCAACATATTTATTTTTTTTTTTCTTATTTCATATTTTTGGCTGATAAATGATATGCAGCGGGGTGGCTGTATGATGGATGTCACATTGCAGCAGTTGGCGGGCTGTGATCTGTTTAAATAGGAAAATTCATGCTTAAAGGATTCTCGTAAATTCTATTTGAAGCATACTGGAGGAGCTCTTTAACAGATTCTGTATCAATGGAGTCCTCCAATGATGATGGTGTACTTCAAACGTGACATCTGTCAAAAGTTCAAACAATTTCATTGACCAGACATATTCCTTTGACAGTTAGAGGATGCTTTGGAGTTTAAAAACACGCTGGGCTGCAGTGGGGTCCTTTGATGTTGTAAAAGTCAAAGTTGAAGTTCTGTCAGAGTCATAATATCAGAAATACATCCATACATACATTGGGTGGCGTAACAGCACATTGAGAGCCAGAGCCTAGCTTTTCGCCTCCACTGTGTTGTGCGCGTTGTAAATTTGGCACATGTGGAGGCGACCTATTGTTTAATGCCGGTTCCAAACGGCGAATTGCGAGAGCTTTTCATGACAGAAGTACTCCAGGAGGATTGTCAGTCGTTTGCTGAAAATGGGGCCGTGAATAATGATTGTTGTGGTTTTTGCCCCGAGCTGGACAGTCCGACTCTCTAACCGATCGAGCCAACGGCGCCCACCGCTCAGAGTCGGTGGGCAGAGTCGGAAATAGTTTGGGAAAAAGGATACCGGCAAACACCTTTGTGTGATGCTTTTGTTTGATTCTACCGGCTTGAGATTCAAAGAGTTGAGAGTTTTACAAGAAACTCTTAGCCATAATCGACCTAAATCTGCGGTTTGATTGCATTAATGCTGAGGTCAACTACTTAACGACTGAAGATTTTTAAATTTTTTTACTAGTGCTATGTCGATAAAATATTAAAATATTAGAAGACAGCCTAGTTTGGAATTTTTTTAATACTGGCAACCATCTCAACAACAATTTTGAATCGATTTAAAAGCTGCCCTTATAAATTTGAAAATGTCTCTAGATGAGATGCTCTTGAAGTCGGTCCTTGTTACAACCGATGTAGTTTGTCATTTTTTAGGATGTACCCCAGGGCATCCATCGGTTAAATAAAAACCACCATTCTATTTGCTATTTTTATATGAAAACCGGTGAACGAAGCATTATTCCTCATTGAATACACTTGTTAATGGATATAAAATTGCAGGCCAGTTTACAAACCTGTTTAAGGAATAACAGTCAAGAGCGCCAAATTGACAAAACAGTAAAAACATACAACGAAAAAAAAAAACAAAATATCAGCTGGCGAAGGGTATTCTATACACTGAAAGTATGTGACATTTAAGACAGTTCAACAGAATTAGTTTACGATGTTACCTCAAAGCGCGTTCTTGTTGTCCACGCTCAGGAAGACTGGCCTAGTAAGGAAGAGCAATATTGAAATAAATTCTATTCTGCGATGCCATGAATATTGTATGTATGTTGTAGATAGGATGGGAGGCTGTAGATAGGATGCGAAAGCAATAGCAGATGTTTCTTATAGCTACTAGCCGGCTGTAATGGATGGAAAGCTTAAAAAAGGTTCAGTTTCAACTCTTCTGAAAATGATTAATTTTATTCCATAAAAAAAAGTATTTGCACACCAGGTTATTTTTTGATTTCTTTGTAATCTGTAAAGTCTAATCGGAATGTTATATACGAACAAGTATCAAAAACCTTGTCTTAAAATACCTAAATGGTTAAAATTGGAAAAAAAACTACCACGGTAAGTAAGAAAAAACGACTGTAATGTATTACAACAGAAACAAAGTATCTAAAGGTTGGGGAGTTGTCTTTCTGGAGGTGGCTCGATCGGGTTCTTGTTTTCCGGCAACCGAATCGAAAGGATGAATTTAATAAATTGTTGAACGTGGTTATAACAAATGGATATAATAAATTGGTAAAACTACACGAATAACGACATTAGAACCAAAATGTATTTCCACACTTTAGTTTGTGAACAAAATATAATGGAAATAAATAAGTTTCAAATTTAAATAAAAATGTCTTCTGCACTTCCAGTTATATTGCAAACAAATTTCAAGACCCGCCAAACTTCCATCTATGACAGCCAGGTTCCCAACTCGTTTATAGGCCACGCAAAAAACGCCTGTGGGCGATGAAAACAAGCTTAAACTTTTTGGATCCGATGGAAAAAGATTTATGTACAAGAAATCCAAAATCGAAAATTAAAGCGTAAGTAAAATGTGGTTGTGTGCATGGCTGTCTTGTCAATAAGAATGTTGTCTACATAGCCGCAAGGGTAATTTGTCTTTAACGTAGTAGTATTTATGGTCCTATTTTCATATTCTGGATTCCATAGATCTCAAAATTCAAAGTTAATTGTGAAAGTTTTAGTGCTGATTTTAAGCCGCTTGTTGAAAACTTACTCAAGGTCATGACATACGTATATTCCGGTCGTTGACATGTAATGATATTTTTTTCCGAGCTCGTAAAGACCCACTTAAAGATTGCACTGGACAACGTCAATTGGTGTCGACAAAATACACTCGATTTACTTGAGTCACTCATTAAAAACTCTAGTCGAATTTGCTATCGCTGTGACTTTCGTTTTAAGAGACTCTTGTCGAGCTATTTTTGAATCGAACCTCTTCTGACTGTAACTACTTGTAACTACACACTTACAAAGTCCACCTTTAACTACACCTTGTGTTGCAAGTTTCGAGCTGTTTAAAATTGTTTTATTTGTTAGCTGGCATCGAGGTGCCATTAATTCTTTGCATCAAAACAACGCTTTTCTTTTACCCAAATCTACTTCTTCAATACCTTAAACAATATATTCAATTCACTCCTTCTTATAGAAGCCACACTTTTTTTTTTGCCTTGTGGACGTTGTGGAACGTAATAGGCAGATGGAACAAGCCAGTTCTGTTCCAAGTAGTGTGAGACTTTCAACCACTAAAACCACATCTTGACCCATTACCTCAGAGTGGTGTCGTTTTATTCCCCCCAAGGAAATAAAACGAAGCCACACTTCAGATTAAACCAAATTAAACCAGAGGACTATCGTTGCAACCACAAGGCTTCCACAATTCATATACGTCATTGAAACACATCCTCTGGCTTAAAAATAATTTCAAATATTAAAATTTGTCACAAAAAAACTGCCAAAACGTCACAAAACATAAATCTTACTGAAGGTTACATGAATTTTTTAAAACTTGGTAATTAAGGAATGGCTACTATTTTAGACTACTACTAAGCAAATTAATGATTCCCACCCGTAATCAGGTTTTAATCAGATTTGTAATTTCCGTAAACGGAAGGTTAGAACAGAAATATCGTTCACATTGCTCTTAGAGTATTAATGACATAAAATTCTTGCCGGATTGGGCAAAAAGATGGTAGAATTAACACTGAGATGCTTAAAAGCTATTTTAAACTCAAAGAAATTAGAAGCTTAGTTCTAATTTTATTTTTTCGGGTTTGTTATCTAAGTGTACACTTTCTAAGAAGTAATTGTAGTAAACCTTCTGTTAAATTTTCTTATGTTTATTCAGTTTTTGTGTCGGCGTCACAGCCAGAGCCTTGCTTCTTCGCGTCTCCACTGTGTTGTGGAGGCACGACCTACCTGTTTATTGCCGGTTCCAAACAGCGAATTGCGAAAGCTTTCCGCGACAGAAGTACTCCAGGAGGATTGTCAGTCGTTCGCTGGAGGTGGGGCTGTGAAAAATGTTTGTGCTGTTATTTCCCCAAACCGGATTCGAACCCAGATACTCTTGCTTAACAGTCCGACGCACTAACCATTATTAATAATTTTAATTTGATTATTATTATTAATTTTCTTATGTAATAATTCTTTTTGTCACTGTTAGCTAATAAATTAAAACAATTGTAATATCGGAGCACCAGTACTATTTTTAAGAGTTTCTGAATGTTCGAAACGCTTGTATGTGCACT
Source organism: Syritta pipiens (assembly GCA_905187475.1). NCBI lineage: Eukaryota > Metazoa > Arthropoda > Insecta > Diptera > Syrphidae > Syritta > Syritta pipiens. Next base: position 73,730,769 of record LR994571.1, read on the forward strand.
TTCTTTGGACTCTGAGTATATTTACAATACTACCACAGTAATTAGGGCATCACTGTGAGAGAATATACACACCGGTATTGGATTGGCCTCGCCAGAGTTCAGATTACTATGTTTTTTTTTGCCCCAATGCTTCAATACACTAATTATGCTTTTTTTTTATCAATATAAGAATAAAAAGTAAAGTTTCTAAATCAAATTTTTATCTTTTGCTTTCGTTTTACCAAACTATAACCTTGTATGATAGGGTGTGCTAATAAGCGCACTAGTACTGTACATGTCCTTAAGCAGAAAAAAAGTGTTTAGCACTACAAATTTCGTGGTTTTCCACTTTTTGCCGATCAATAGATGACTGAGAACTTCTTGAAAACAATGGAATCGATGATTGTTAAAACAACGTAACACATTTTTCGAAATCAGTCTTATTACTTTTTTGTAAGGCTTATGGGTAGAATTTTGTGCTAAGAGCAAAAGCGACACAAGTAAAACGATACCAAAAACACACCCAAATTTGAATGCAAAATCGGCACTAGCAGTATATTTTGTTCTACAAAAATACTGTGATTTGTCTCTCCTGTAAAAAAATAAAAATGTCACTTATTTTGTTTTAATAATCGTCGATCCATTTGGATTTACTACATTTTCAAGCTACGACTTCAAAAGATATTTTTCGGTTTAAAATCTTCTCTGAAACTGTATTTGTTTACCATCGGGACACAAAATTTACCTTTTTTGCTCTTAAACTGTTTTCAGAATACTCATTGGGTCGTAGTTTTTTTTTGCTTATGAGTTTACTGCAAATTCATAAAAGAAAATGAATTCCTGCAAAGCCTAAACTTTTCTACAGAATTGAGGAGTTCGGCTTGCATTTTCCTTTTCTGCTATCAACATACTTGTTTCTGTTGTTAAATTACAGTCGAATTCCTCTAAGTCAAACTCTTCTAAGCCGAATTTCGCTTTAGCTTGAGTTTTTTCACCATATTTTGGCATTCCCCTAAATTTTCCATAGTAAAACCATCCTCTAAATCGAACTCCCTCTAAGTTGAAAATACCTCTAACTCGAATACATTTTTTCCACTCTTGGTCTGTTTTCAAAGCCTCTAAGTCGAATTTTTTTTCTTTTGCACAAAAATAAACCAACGTCTCGCAACTTTTATTGAGCACGCACGCTCGTATCCTCTGACTCTTTAAGGTGGCCCTAGACGATGAACACATTTCGCGAACATTCATTTCGTATTGATTCTTGTAGTGCAAACACGTCGGAGAAAAAAGCGCATGTTAAGATTGGTTGCCCTTATAACTCTATGCAAGAAACACACACAACACTCATAGCAAAAATAAGGATTTGCTCGCGAACATGGCCCTACATGGCGAACATCGAAACCAATAAACATAAGAGCGAACATGGTGGTCGTGTAGGACGACATTTAGTCGCAGCGCGTACACAACTACGGGTCTCTGTATAAACAAATGCACTGCTTATTCACTACAGCTGTGCTGTTGGTTGGACTCCAAAAAATTTGCTTTTAATCTGAAAATAGCTACGTACCTGAAATGCTTTTTTGCTTTATTTAGTGCGTGTATTGGAAGTCTACTTTAAAAAGAGTAACATACAGACGTCTATCAGCGACGTAAATATTGCAGTGCAAAAAAAAGGCTTTCTAACAAAATATATCAATCCCTCTAACTCGAATTTTTCCAAATCTCCCTCTAACTCAAACTAATCGATTTAGAGGGATTCGGCTATACCAAATGTACCAAACATTTTCAGAAACGTTTCACTATTATTTTTGACTTGCTGAACATTTGTAAGGGATGAAAAAAAAATTGTCCTACTATAAACTGTTATACAGGATATTTTCGCCTGAAACTATGCCTCAATATTTAAGAAACTTTTATACATACAAGCTTTTTATCGCTTTTTAAGAATTTCCCTAAATAACATATGTATATGGTGGGAAATTTTCGTGCTTGGTTTTTTGTCAAAGCTTTTTTTTTTCGCAAAACTTTCAACATGAATAGGAACTTCCGTTTTTAATTTGATATCTTGTGCTTTTATGTATTTAAACCTGCTGCAGTTTTCAACTTAACGAAACTCATTATACTAGAGAACGAATAAAATGCAGCTACTGTGGAGGCGGAATCCACTCTTAATTTTGAGTTTGAATCCACTGAGAATTTTGAGTGTCGTAATTGGCAATAGACTCACGTTGAGGAATTTCCATTAAATAGTTTTTAACCTTCATCCGTTAATCAGATGATGGTTCTCTTATTTCAAATACATTCTAAAATTTGATTTGAAATTTGAGAAAATTTGATCTGATTATAAGGTTCGTCGCAGTAAAAATCGTAAAACTACAGTACTACTGCAAATGACCCAAGGGACCGATAAATTTCAAACAAAATTTAGGATCGTCTAAACAACATCGTCCCATCCTTCACGTGTTGATCACAACATCGTTTATCGAAATTGGATAGATTCCGAATAAATTACAATCTCTTAACTTGTTTTCAGTTAACCCACGTTATTGCCAGTCACAACAAATACTACAATGATTGCTGAGTAGATCGCCACTGGCAGTATACATCAGATAAGAAACCAGATTCATGCTGGGACCTTCTTTTATAATAGGATAGAAAATATTACAAATATCGTCACGTTTCATTCATCTGGAAACTAAACAATGTCCGGAACCACTTAGCAAACAAGTTTGGCTAGAATCGCAAAAGCTTTGTTAGTCACTGGGGAATTCACCCTCCCTTTCTAAATTTTTCCGCCGAAAGTAATTGACCTAGTTTCGTTCATATGCACTTTTATTAGGGCAACTACGAATGTGAGATTCTAAGGGCTTGGACTCCAAAAGAGCTCCAAAAACATTGTAGAAAGTGAACGAGCGGAAACGTTTTCGTAATCGAGTCCTCTCAACATCAAAATCACTGGAAATGTATTCGGGGTCAGTTTTTCAAAAAAAACCAAGCCGACCGGTTGAGGAATAGAAAAACAAACGAAACCCGCCATCCACTGGCTGAGCTTTTTACGAGCGTTGCTTTGAGCTTCCACCCCGACGTGAAACAAACGTCTACTCTGCTAGAGCTGTTTTCATTTCCGACCACCACACTGCAGAGATGAGCGTAAAGAAAAACCTGTTCCCATTGACTCTAAATACAATTCTCAGAGTCGAGCGGATTGTGACGCACTTTCAGATGGAATTCCCACTTGGACTTTACAAGTTTCAAGAGACCACGGCTACTTCTGTTAATGCGCCTTCGTTGCTTTGGGATGCGTCATCTTTGTTTGCATTCGTGCTCAAGTTGGAGAGTGATTAAAGGAAACTCAAAGAAATAAAAGCAACCAAATGGGTTCTTTGATGCGAGGCTGGGAGGAGGGAATCTGTAATACTTGAGTAGGATAGGGTGGGGTTGGATCGAATGAAATGGGATTCCCCTGAATGCAGATGCGGGGACAGATGCGTTAAAATCGTAGTCAATCTGATTTTGGTCGATCACACGACACGCGGTGAAGCCCCGTGTTGACATGAATTGCGGTAACAGTCAGAGGTTTTCGTGTCTAAATTAATTTGTGTGACGTTGTTTTACACGAACTGGGTTTTTGATCTTTTACGTCATGTTTACCGGTCAGGTCTAATATTGGACTTCTTTGGCAATTCTCTAAATTTTTTTTTGTGATGTTGTATTAGTAGAGTTCAAATTGCAGCTCCGACAATTTACATGGCTAAGAAGGCAGATAACACCATTTAAAAAAACGCACTGTTTGAGCTACGCAGCACTCACTTTGGAAATAAGTTTTCCATCTTTCCCAATCTAAAGTGACCCACTTTGTTCGGCAGAGGTATGATACTGATTTTCTGTCAAGACATAACTGTCAATATTAAAATAACCTATGATTAAAAAAAAAAAAACACTAGATGGCCAACCCTTTATAAGAATCTCCTTACCAATCTCCTACCGCTCTTGGTACTTGGGCAGAAGCCTGACTTATTCTAGATATCAAAAAAACAGATTAAACCAGTTACATAACTGACAGAAATGTTGTTTAGTACGAAGTCTCACTCGTAGATCTCACTGTCGAAAACCTTTCTCTACTATTTACTGTAGCATCATCTAATGAATATCCAATTATATTTCAAATGAAGGCTAATTATGAAGCATTCAACAGATTCGTAGATTCAAAACATTCAAAACAAACTGTCAACCCCTTTTATGTCCCAATCATCCAACGCCCCTGACCTCGACGCCATTAACAACTTCACAAACTCCTTTCACAAAATTTGAACCTATTCAACTTTAAATTCACTTATCTGCTTACTCTCCAAAGCACTTCGCTGTCATAAGCACTCATCGAATGGGGCTTCCGATAGGAAATGGCACCCTCCATCCAAAAGTGCAGAGTCAAGTGGTTCCATCATCGGCAGACGAATTCATGTACCCTGACGAGCATAGGAAAAAAAATTACACTGAGAACTCTTTAAAAGGCTTTAAGGACATGACTGCGCCATTAAAAGCGTGCTACCGACGTCATGAAAGCAAGAAATCACCCCATAAGCAGCACTTCCCTACTTCAATTCAATCAAAGTTAAACTATTCTCCACTCCATCCCCCAACCTATGCGTGCTTTCTCTGCTAGTTGAATTAATTTCCAAGACTACGACGCCTAAGAATCGCATGTCGTGATTCTTCTTCTAAGCGCCAGCAGCTTATTGTCATTCCTCCACCTCCTCATCACGTCCATTTATCACTTGTTGAGTTGAATGGGAGAAGTGAACTCGAATCTGGCATCAACCCTCCCATCAATTTACCTTATCACTTTGTCACGCACACACACACATAAACTTGCCATTTCTGTGTGTATCTGTGAGAGATTTTTGCAGTGCTGAGGGGGTTTTCCACTCGCAACTGTAGCCTACAGGTTTCTGTGCTTTTTTTGATTTTTTCTTTTTTTTTCCTACCACCACCCGTGCCCCATGCAAAAAAGATACACACACCCGACTGAGGTTGAATTTAAAAGCTTCGGTCGAACGTTTTATTAGCACAGTTCGTGTTCGAACGGCCAAGCTGACAGTATTATATCTCGAATTTATTTAAAAGAAATAAAAAATTGTTAACAAAAAAACAATTTGTGAGTGCTCTTGGATTTTATATTCTCTTTAAAGACACAGTGAGTGCGAAACGTGTGTTTATTTTCTCGTATCAATTTCATTTTTGTCTTTCTGCTTAAAAATAACAAACTGCATCGGTTAGAATTTGTGCCCTTTAAGTTTTTTTGGATAGACAAAAAGAATATGTGCAATTAATATGTGGTGATGGTGCTTTTCATTTTTTTTAGATTGGCATAAAAGAATAAGAACTTTCATTAAAAAAAATTTAAGACTCTTGTGTGTGAATTAACACTCCTAATTGAGTTTGAAATTCTTTACATTAGTTGCATGCTTTAGGTGTTTGTGTAGTATGTGTTTTTCTGAAGAGATATCGCAAGAGTTTGGGTGTTGAAATAAAAAAGAAAAACATATCTGAAAGAAGTCCAAGTTAATTGGAACGTGTCCATTGCATTATTTTGGCATTGACTCTAACGACTTGTCCAGTGCGAGTGTATTCGATTGCCAGAAATCGCACGACAGGTGCATTAATCCAAAAACGTTTAATCTGATTCACGATTTTTTAGTGCAGTTTTTTTTTAATTATTATTAGCTTAGAGACTTGATTCAAACTCGGGTTAAAAAGAGGGGTGGGGTGCATAAATACAACTAAGAGTGAGTTAAAAATATAAATCAAGTTTTCTGGTGCTGATGAGACTATTCTAAGCTTAAGGAATTTATGTTTTTTTCAGAAGTTGTACAATTAGATTTAATCATAACGTCTACGAGAATAAATTCAGTGTTGATGTTGAAAATTGAGTAAATTTTTTGTTGTTCACACTTATTCAAAAATTATTATCTTCAGTAATTTTTTTTTATTTTCTGTGTACTTAAACAATTAACAACTTGAAGAATCGCAGAATTTATAGATTTATAGGTAAATTTTTTTTTATCCTTCTACTGAAACATTGTTCAAACATTTATTGAGAAAAATAATGAAAAAGGAAGAATGTTTTAGATATGTTTTGTAAATTTCAGTAATGTTTTGTCTTGAAAACTATTCGTTTTACAACTCCATAACCCTTTTTTTAGATTGGCTACTTCTTTTTACAATTTCTTCTCTCTTAACAGAGAAAATTCAATTTAAGATGACTGAGAATTTTTATAGCTGAATATTTTTAAGGATATTAAATATTCATAATTTAGAAAACTGAAATATTTTTTGATCATAATATTAACCCCAAACTGCGCAGTGTAGCAGATACAACTCAATTTTTACTTCTTTCATAAACTATGGATCACAATTTTACTATGTTAAGCTTTGTAGATGCCAAATTACGTAGAATAATGTTGTTTTAAAATTTTTATTCTAGCATTTGCAGCCATAAATTATATAAAAAAAAATATTTTGTTTAGTAAAAAAAAGTCGCGCAGTTTAGGGTTAAAGTTTATTTTTTTACACTGCGCTTTAAAATTAAGGAAACAAATATCTAGAAAAACTAGAGACTGGAGATGAACAAAATTAGAAAAGAGCTAGTTGCTGCTTTGTTGTAGAGTACACTGAATTTTATCAGCTAAATTACATGAAAAAACAAAATTTGCCTGTTGAGCCCCATAGCAGCAAATAATTTCTGTTTTTTTTTTTTTCTTGTTCCAGCAAAAGGCTCTAGTAGCAGTGAGTAAAGGCTTTCTTCCTTCAAGCCATAACTACCCATGAAAGTTGCTTTGAACGATGGCACCTAACTGGGTGTCAGAGATTAATATTTAGCGACATATCAAAAATAGGAATTCAATTTTTCTTGTTCTTTTTCCAATATAAATGCTCGGTGGTGTACTCATATAATATGCATTTCATCTGCTTATAATTAAAAAAATACAGACGAAGATCAAAGAAAATCTGTATTAGGCTTAAACCTATTTCAATTCATTCAATTCATCATCATGGGTGCCGAAATTATCGTTTCGTCCTTTCACGTTTTCTAATATTTTTCAAGTTAAGACCTAATAATCTAGAGCAAAAAATATTTTTCGTCTGGCTGAAATGAGTTGTGGTCAAGAAACTCAGTTGTTTCATAGAGCAGAAAGCGAACACTTCAGGTAAACAGAAAAGAAAATGTTCATAAGACAAGTGACTGCTAAGGTTAACATAATTTTTTTTTCTAGACACATTAAACATCAAGGCAAAGTACAAACAATATCTACTAAAAATCTCATTCACACTCCACTGGCTTTGATTTCTCTCGTTTTGTGTCTTGCATTTAGCCTCCGTCACTTGTCTACAACAACCACAATAACCTTTTTCTTTTCAAGGGGAACATTTATTGAATTTTATTTCTCTATTGGCCAACAATGAAATAAACAAAGAACAAAAAAGTTTAACTACAACAACTACCCACAAAAAGTTGTGAGTCTAACTATGAAGTGAATGAGTTGTCTGCTGAGCGTTTAAGATATTTGTTAAAGAAGTGATTACTCACACAGTTTTTTTGGGTTTCAAATTCAGGGATCTTAAGTAGAGATTCTATTTTGGTATCTTGTTTGTAGTTCTTAAATGCACTGAAAATTTCACATAAATACCGATCGAAAACACGACACGAACAAGACACCCGACTGGATCTATTTTTATAAACGCCAATTGAAAACTTGAAATGTCACTATCCTTATAACCGATATAGTTTTGAAGTAAAGTTTCTCTACATATAATTTTCATTGATTGTGATGGATAAAAAATCTTGCCACCTTTCGATAACTAGATTTTTACCAAAGCTGCAAAAAAAATTCTTCATTCAATCATTTCTTTCGACCTCCGATATGAGCTCACAGTGAAAGCAATGACAAAAACCCTTAAAAAATTGTCTACCGAAGCACAAAAACATGTTAAATGGAAAAAAAGAATCTTACCGACTTAATTCTTAACACGATTCTGCAATCTTATATTGTAACAAGATCCTATAGGCTTAGTTTGTAACACAACATTTTTAGAAAATATCCTTCTTTGACCGAAGCTGTTAGCTGCAACATCAGACATTGGCGTGAATTCTACTTTAAGAGTTTCTGGCTAGTTCTTTTCCTCAGGCATACTGCCTACAACTTAGGAGTTCTAGCCTACGTACAGTCAAAAACAAGTCAGCGATAACTTTGCCTTTGAAGGCCTTTCAGAACCTTAAAGTAATACCACTTTAATTAATCAATAGCCATTGAATGGCCCATTTCACCCTCACTAGCTCCAGCTATATTCAGTACCTGTAAATTTGTAAGTTATTTGCTATTTTAAATAAACAAATAAAAAAGTTTTAAGAAGGCACTGTTCCTATACCTCCAACGAAAGAGGCGATATCATTCCCCAGCAACGTGTGCCAATATCTCTTATCTAAGAGTGCACGTGGGACATGGGGCTTAAAATTAAATGCACATCACTTGAACGCTGATTCTTTTGTTTCTTTTTCCATTTTGCTATTTTCCCAACTATATTAACTAACTAATCTCTTCAATTATTTCCTATTCGCTGCTAATTCCAATCAAGAAATCTAAATTTAACATGAGTGCAAACTCTCGGACTGATAATGGTGATGGAAAATGCAAAAGCTTGGAGAGTGTAAGATTATTTCTCAGTTACCTATATTCTCTGAGAATGTTTTAAACCACGTTCCTGAACAACAAGATTCAATTCAAAACGTGTCGTGACATTAAAAGTTAATCAGATTATTCAAAGACAACGAACGTCTTTGAATTGAGTCACAGCTCAGGGCTCGTGATTTGTAGTGTGCATGCAATTGAAAGTGTTTTGTGATTGAATTAAAATTATGAATTTTTAATTTGTTTTTTCCTTCAAATAGATCGACATGGAAGTAGCTGAGTTTAAAGATTTCGCCAAATCGATGGTCGATTACATCGGCGAGTACTTAGAGAATATCAGAGACAGGTAAATAATGAACTTCATAATATTAAGATTACCTTATATAACTACCGTCTTATTACCTTGTGGATTGTCGTTTTGTGCCGGGTGACTACTTTCGTTCATTCTGGTCAGTGGCTTCGTGAACAAAACGAATAAATGTTACTTCGAATAACTTCGTTTAATAAAAGAAAACATGTGGGAATAAAATTGATATAGGAAACTCAAATTTATTAGCTGCTCTTTTAATACTAAGCTTTTGCATATTTAATATACATACCGCTTATATAAGATCCTGTTCATTGACGAATTGACAGTCAGAGTCAAAAGAAAGTGTTTCGATCATTTTGAACTTAGTCCTAATCAACAATAAAATTAAAATAGATTATTTAAACATCTCAAGAAAAATTTTCTATCAACGGTTGCAAAGTTGGGACTAGATGCATCAGGTCCTCAACCAGGACAACTATTTGAATAAATCAGCAAAAATAGTTAACGATAAATGTTTTCACAAGGTGAGCTCTAGCTACTTGGATTTTTTTATTTTCATCCAAGTAGCTGAATTTATTATTTTTTAAGGTTCAGAAGCTTAAGAAATACAAATTGTCAGAACGGTGACAGAGAAATGCTTGTGAAAATACCTACATATCCTAATCAATCCCCATCGATTCTATGAAATTCGATTACTTTACTTTCACTCTGATTTTGTTTAACGGGAGAAAAGTGCATTTGTACGTCTCTTATAAAATATCTTTCAGAGACAACTTCGGCAAATTATTTTCTTTATGTTTTTGGGAACAACTAGCACAGCTAGGTGATATGAGAGAAAATTGAAAACGAACACCTATTAAAACTGTATGCCTTGAAATTACAGTCCAAGATTATCTACTCACGAACGAATTCTTAAAAAAAAATACGTTAAAATTGCTTCAAAAGCCACAAGGTCTAAGTTGATAAATTGACCAAGTCAAGCAGCAATCCGATGGTGCAGAGAAAATTAAAAACGTTCATCTAACACATTTGTATTCATTAAAAATACATGACAAAAGTACTCAAAAAAAAAGAATCCTTAAAAAATCCTCAAAGTTTTCATGAGAAGCCACCAAATCCGAGTTGATTGATCCGTAACAACATCAACAGAACAACCAGATTTAACAGCAACCAGATGGCCAACAATGACATTCTATTTGCGGAAATCAAGTTTCAGCGTCTGAGTAACCTTTTGCATCAGTCAAATCCGTTTCACCTGCGGTTTTCACACTCCTCGATAAATGCCTTTAGAGAAAGGGTGACCGTTAATTATCAATCACTTCGTAAGCTTTGACTTTGAAGCCAGTCAACTGCTTTAATCTCTGTCTCCATCAATAACTTCCAGACCCTTGAAGCCACTGAATTGCTTCAACCTCTACCTCCCACAGAAGAAAGTCACTACCTACACGACTTACGGATACAGGAAACAACAAATTCCATTACCTTGAAATAGTCGTCAATTTATGTGCATTTAAACACTCGACAAGTACGCATTGTGACCACCTGTGCCACTCGGTTCTTACATAAATCCGAATCTAGTTCGATTTTCAAGTTCACACCTTTCCTGAGACCAGGTGTTGCAAAACGCTAACAACTTTTTCTTCCAATTGTGGTCGGATCATAAAGAACAATTTTGCGCACGAAAATCCCCTTCAAGTTTGGCGGCATTTGACAATGACGTCAAAAACGTGATTTTCGATTCGACAACAAATTTCAATTTATTTTCACGTCGCATTCAAAATAAAACGAAAAATATTACTTTAAAAGAAACTTGTTGGCCCGGTTTTTTTCTCTTCAATTGATAAGGTCATTTCGATTTTGGGCATAAAGTTCAAAAGAACTTGATGCTTTTTTAGGGAGCTCTTAGCAGTGACCGGAGCTCCGGCTTTGATGATTCATTCTACGTTGAGGTTAACTAACCTTTTTACTGGTGACGGCAAGCAAACCTATGCTGGTCGCCTTGACACAGAAAATGGGGGAAGTGAGAGTGATTTTTTTATTGTCCAAGCAAAAAGCGTGCGTATATTTTCAAGTTCACGTTCATGAATTTCGATTCAGTGGATTGGATTTTTTTTTTCTTTTGTCATGTGCAGCTAGTGAGTGTTGATTAGTGGGGTGTAGTCAAGTGGAAATGGACCACTCACTGGCTACTGATTTATTTAGATGGCTTTAGTTATAGCAAGGTTATTTTAAGCGTTATCAATAAAAGGAAGGAAGGGACAAAGAACTCTAGTTTCCGGTTTATTTCAAAAGTCATGTGTCTACGTCGTACATTATCGTCTAGCACTTGTTTTGTCAGCTTCAACTTCAAAAGCATACTTTACTGTCGAGGCTCCTGGAAATTCTAAACTCCAAGAAAACGTAAAGCGTTTCAAGTTTTAACTAAATTTTTTCACTAAATAAAAAACTTACTAAGCCGTCAAACCGAAAGTATGCAAGCAAGCAAATGACCTACAGCAGAAGGTTTTTTTTTCAACTTTTTCTTTAAAAGAATTGGTAGTCTAAAAAAACAGACATTCATGTAGATTTACAGCTTAAAAAATAATTTTTCAAAGCACATTTAGCTACAATGCCGTGCACGTAATTAGAAGCACCTATAACGACTTCTTAATTTTGTCATAACTTACGGTCATATTTAATTTTATTGTAGCTTCAAATTTAATTTATTGGGAAAACCATAGACACTGCATAAAGTACCACTAGTTTAATCAAAGTCAATTAATAGTTATTAAAAAAAAAAGGCTAAATGTGCCGTGCATAGCTAGAGACGCTGAGATTTTCATAAACAAAAATTGGTAATTTTTTTCCTGAAGTAGCTATAAAACTTTAGCATTTTGTGATTATTATCGCATCGTAAAGAGTATTATACTGTCCAAAAAGTTTGCCGCAATTCACAGGGCTAAGACAACCAGAAAAACATTTGCTGTAGCAACAAGTTTCTGCATTCTGTTTACATTGTTATGAAAGTAATTTGCTATGATAGGCGGCCGTCCATAAATGCTATTAAGCGAAGGTTGAATGATATTGGTCTTTTTGGACACATTCTAAAAAAGAAGTAATTTTTGCCAGCACAGATTCTACAAGAACATTTGAATTCGCCCACAAACGGAGGTACTGGATCGTCTTTAGTGGGAGAAGTTTTTACGTAGTGAAAAAACTAAAATAAAAGAAAGAACCTCTTCAAAGACAATGGCTTAATCTCAGAAACGTGGCCGCATTCTAATGAAAATAATTAAATGTCAAATGAACAGATTTTAGTATTGCTAAATATGCACAGCACTATAGATGTTGAAAATTGAACATAAAAAAATGTAATTCAATTAAAGTAGAGTAAAACTGTAAAGTTTCACGGAAGACGTCTGATAAAGATCAACGGAGACAGGTGGGGCGTTTAGCATCCAGTGCGAGCCAAATTTGTTTGGTGTGTAAAAACGTTGAGCCTTCTTGCCACCTGATATTGGTTGTCTTAAAGCTGTAGGACCTTATGGCTAATTTGGTTGCACCTATGGTCATGACCGGTAATTTTCTTTAGAATTTTAGTGGAATTATGGTCGCATGCCTAGCAAATGCGACCTTGTCGCAGCTTGTCAATTACCCGGAGTTTCACTATGCCCAGGCGCCCCATTTCGTCCAGAGATTGACGGCACTTTTGGGCGGTCCTAGAGGTAAAAGTGACGTTAAAGAAGAAGATTTGATTGCAGCTTGACTGTCTGAACTAATGATGATATCCCTAGATACCACATTATGTTTTAGCCAAAACAAAGCTTCTTTTATCGCCATTGTTTCCGCTTGAAAATCGGTACAATGACCAAAGGGACGTAAAGAAATGTTGAGATTTTGGTCACCGTTCCCACTCTCGACTCAGTTGAGGACCCCAAATGGTCAGTTAATTCAGCATCCACTTGTAGTCTTAAACAAAGACAATCATTCACTTCCTCTCCCCTTTAAAGCAAAACTTTTGTTAATTTTACCTTTTTTTTTTATATTTAGACGTGTTTTGCCAGAAGTTAAGCCCGGCTACCTGCGTCCCCTCATTCCAGACACTGCTCCTGAAAAGCCAGACAAATGGGAAGATGTCATGTCCGATATCGAACGGGTCATCATGCCTGGTGTCACACATTGGCACAGCCCCAAATTCCACGCCTACTTCCCAACAGCCAACTCATACCCAGCGATCGTTGCCGACATGTTGAGCGGAGCAATCGCCTGCATCGGCTTTACTTGGGTATGCATTCGAAGGTCGTCTTAAAATGAAAATTAAGTGAAATTTTTTCTTTTCCCTGAAACAGATTGCCAGTCCTGCTTGCACAGAACTCGAGGTGGTGATGCTCGATTGGCTTGGTAAGATGCTCGATCTCCCAGCTGAATTCCTAGCCTGCTCTGGCGGCAAGGGCGGTGGTGTCATCCAAGGCACTGCCAGTGAAGCTACCTTGGTAGCACTGCTCGGAGCAAAGGCTAAGAAGATCCTAGAAGTTAAGGAGGAGCACCCTGACTGGGATGACAACACAATCATCTCTAAGCTGGTTGCGTACTCGTCTGCCCAGGCGCATTCTTCTGTGGAGCGAGCTGGTCTCTTGGGCGGTATTAAATTGAAATCCATTCCTGCCGATGAAAACAACAGACTTAGAGGTGCTGCTCTCGAGGATGCCATCAAGAAGGACATTGCCGCTGGACTGATTCCCTTCTATGTAAGTTTTACAGCTTCTTAATTGCGCAAACAGCACCCACTAACTTTTCTCTTACTTATTAGGCCGTAGTTACTCTTGGCACGACAAACTCATGCGCATTTGATCGCCTGGATGAATGTGGACCAGTTGGAAACAAATATAACGTTTGGGTGCACGTCGATGCAGCATACGCCGGTTCGGCGTTCATTTGCCCAGAATACAGACCGCTCATGAAGGGAATCGAGACTGCCGATTCGTTCAACTTCAACCCTCACAAATGGATGCTCGTTAACTTCGATTGCAGTGCTATGTGGCTGAAGGATCCCTCATGGCTGGTCAACGCCTTCAACGTTGACCCACTCTATCTCAAGCACGACATGCAAGGATCGGCTCCTGACTATCGTCACTGGCAAATTCCCTTGGGTCGTCGTTTCCGCGCTCTGAAAATTTGGTTCGTCCTGCGTCTGTACGGAGTGGAGAACATCCAAGCTCACATCCGGCGTCATTGTTCCTTTGCCAAGCAGTTCGAAAAGCTGTGTCTGAATGATCCTCGCTTTGAAATTGTGGGAGAGGTTAACATGGGCTTGGTGTGCTTCAGACTAAAGGGATCAAATGAAATCAACGAAGTACTCTTGAAGAGAATCAACGGACGTGGACAGATCCACTTAGTCCCATCAAAAATCAGAGATGTGTACTTCCTTCGAATGGCTGTCTGCTCGCGTTTCACTCAATCAGAGGACATGGTGTTCTCTTGGAAGGAGATTAGTGCCGCAGCTGATGAAGTATTGAAATGCAATGCAAACTAAAAAATAAATTATTATATTTAAAGACTACTTAATATTTCGGGACCAAACGATGAAATGCTTTTCTTTCGTCGATGTCGACCAATCGCTTATGTAATTCCATTTTAAAAAAATATCCAATCATTGTTCAAACCATTTACTTGTTGTTGTATATATAAAAATAAAATATATGTATGTTACTTTAAAAAGCGCTGTTGAATTTTATCAGAAGAGAAAAGATTGTCTATCGTACCAGGAAATTGAAAAAGCTGATTTTGCTACTAGTGGTTCTTTCAAACTTCATCTCATAGCTATATAGCCACAAGGCATCAAAAGTGTAGTTTCTGTAAGAAGGATTGCAGGTCTGGGATTTGTCATCAGGATGTAAAGAAATTAAAACGAAAGCTTTAAGATCTCAGGTTCAGCAAAATTTTTAAAATTCGCCATAAACAAAGTCTAAAATGCGTTTAATGACTATAATGGTCGTATTCAGTAAAAAAAAAACAACAGATTTTAAATAGAATAAAGTAAGTCTTAGGTAGTTGTGACCGCGCGAAGATTCACGGCCCATCTAAGCCATAGGTTGACCCACTTAGACTCAGTTGAGCCTAGTCATGAATTTGATAATGCATTTAAGATCCACATTTTCAAATCCACCCCAATTCTCAATGGAGTTTCTTCCCAGAGTATGTTTCCTCATCAAAGTATGTGCTGGGCAAGTTCCAAGAAAGGGAAGCGGGGTCTTGTCCCAATCCCTGCAGCTTCTGCAAAAATTGTTGAAGGGTACACCCAACATTTAGGCGTGCCTGCCGAAGAGGCAGCGACCAGTCAGAAGAACAAGTTAAGAAAAACTTAAAATTGTAACGTCAAGTGACATTGATTCCCTACCAAACTAGAGATTCGCTTAGGCATACAATTCAACCAGATTTTTGACAGTTTACTAGAGAATTTCATCCCAAGCTTTCTTTTTAAGTAATTTACTGATCCGCGGCTTTTTTTTAGGTATTTTACTGATCTGTATTGGTTAGTATTGTTGTTAATCCCGTGTTGTAAAATTCCGTGATCAATGCGAATATTTTCTAGCAAATTTTAATCTGCGAGCATTTTGGCCATTCCATAGCATTGGAATTATTATTAACGGTACGCTAGACCTGTTTGTATGCATCGTCCTCTTAGAAATAAATTCCCATGCTCCAAAATTATACCGAAATCTCTTGAAGAAGTTCGATCTACTCCAAGCTACTTATATTTATCGACAAAAAAGCCAGTGGAAGTTTGTCATTGGACACAAAATTACCCCAACCGTTGTGCTACCGCCAACAAAATTCCGCCTTTTGAAATGCATGCGATCTTTCTCTAACTTCCCCATCTGAACCATCTACAATCCATTTAACCTAATTTAAATAAAAAGTTGACCTTAATTGAATAGTTTTAATTTGTGAATACTTAAGAGCCCTGTAAACTCTCTCAACGACAGTAAATGCATTTAGGGTGGCTATAAAGGGTGAACCATCCAGTGGTTTCTTTTTAAAATCATTGTTTATTTGCCCGCTCAAAGTTTTGATAGCAAATTATTATCATACATACATGGAACGGAGTCGCTTTACGCGTGAATAACGTTGGAGAATATTGATAGCTTATTTCCAAAGTGAGTGTTGTGTAACCCTAATAGTTAAGGAGAAGCTTTGGTCGAAATGAAGCACCTGCTGTACGCAAGTTTGGCAAGACTGGCATGGCATGGGAACAGTCATGGTTTCCGTCATCACATACTAGTTTCGTGCGCACATACGAGAATGTGGTTTCGGTAGCCGAGAGTGTGGGATTCAATCCAACATCAGTTCGTCATCGATCTCAACAGTTCAACATTACAAAGCTATGTTAACCAACTTTTTTTTTTACTGAAATTGACCAAATTTGGAATTTGGACATCTGGTTCTTGCAGGATAATGCTCCAAGGCACAGCTCATGCCTCAATCGATCTTTTGCGCATCCAACTCCCGAATCGAGTTATTGGCAATATCAATTGGTCGCCTCGGAGCTGCGATTTGAACCGTTTGGGTTTTTTTTCTACTGATCTTATGGCCAATGTGTAAACAGAAGCCCGATACCATCAAAAAGATCTTGAAAATATTGAGGTGACAGAATGTGCTACTGTGAAGCAGCGACTGACAGCGACTTGAATGACGTCGTGTTCCATAATGAATGGAAGTGCTGTATTTGGTCGTGTAGAAAGTTTCTCGTTTCAAGAGCTTCAAGCTAGAAAATTATCGTCGTATTAGAACTGGAAACGCTGATTTTGCTAATAATCGTTCCTCTATTTTGATTTGGCACTGTCTGTAGTAATTTAACCGAAACACTTTTGAAGTCACAACACGTACCCGAAAATAGTTTACTTGTTATTATGTAGTTCAAATTAACCATATTTGTCAAATTTTTTGCAGTTCAGTGCTTATGCAGGCTACACTTCAAAGCAACTCCTATCCCATTATATTCCAATGAAGAAATAAAATTCAAAGCCTGAAATCTTGGATTTGCAAATTAAAATTCATAAACTGCACGTATAAACAACGAATTTATTTTCTTTAACAAAAATACACATTGACTTCATTTTAAGGTATACATTTGTTTAGTAGACTAAGACGACTTAAACGACGTGCTTAGCTCTATAACCGGTAACTAGCCACCTAGGTATGTACGTAAAATTTTGGTGTGAACACTAGATACATACAATATATATTCGAACTTTGTACAGTTTTTGGTTTTGTTAGACTATAAAATAAAAAATTAAATTTTTCCTTTTTTTGTCATGTTTCTTTTTCGTTTGACAACTTTGAACTTTTTTGTTTAAATTGATGAGAATGAAATGAAAGATAAAAACAAAAAAATGCATTCAACAAATTTTCCAAATTAAATAATAAAGAAAAACAATATAGGAACTCTGAACTTTGGCGAAAAAGAAAAAGAAAAAAAAAAACAAAAGAAATTTAATTTCTAGTGTTCGCTTTTAAAGGACCATTTTAAAACAAATGCTACGCTGCCTAGCTACCATTGAAATATTTTTTTTTTTGTAAGTTCATTGTATTCTTAATCAATAGCAGAAAGAACAGCAGGATCATATTTAATCAAATAAGAATATTTCTACGTTACACCACATAAAAAGAACACTTCTAGGAAAAACTCTTTACAATAACAAGCTTATTAATCGAAAGAAACGAAACACGCTTCATAAGTAGTACAATTTCTTTTCCAAAGCATTGGATGGAATGTTGAATATATTCTGAGATACTAGCGTTGCTAGCTTCTTGGCGTACTGGCACACGGCCGGAACACGCGTGGTGCCAGACCAATTGTAGTACAAATGTGTCATTTTGTACGTTAGAACTTGGAGTTGGTCAGGAGTTAGCTTAATGTTACTGTAAACTACATTGTAGCTGGTGGGTGAGACAGTGCCCTGTCGAACTGACTGCGACACAAGATAAAAGTCGTATCTTTCCGGGAGCGTTACAACATCGTCGACCACTGTTCCTGGCGGTGGGTTACGTCCTCGGGCAAAGAAACGAGTGTTTATCTGCTTCGAAACGACTATGTAGGCAAACATTAGCGGTTTGTCTGATTGTTCCTTGTAGATTGTCTCCAACTTCGACACGAGTTCCTTGACTTCGTGCTCTAGTAACTGATTTATAGATCCCTCACCGACTCCGTCACGATACATAAGAATCCGCGCTGGTAGCTTATCGTGTTCCCGTTTATACTGTCTAAGGGCCTTTACAACACTAATCGTGAGTTCGTTCGAGAGCGAATCGGCGCTGTGGCACGGGGCTACCGTACTGTAAAAGGTTGCATTCGTTTTCATGTCCATTGTTGCTACAAGAGCTCCGTAGGCTTTGCTCTTGTCCTTTGTGCCGCGGGCAATATCATATCCAATAGTCATGAGACCACTGAGTGGAAGCTCGATCATCCAAGGTGCATAACCGAGCTTGCAGTTGATTTGTATAGCAACTTTTGTGGCCACTGACATGAGTCCACGCTGATTTGAGGCAGTTTTGTACGTAATCACTTGTGTTGGAATCGCTCGGTCTACGCAGGACTTCTTTTTAATTGATCCATACCTACAAGGTAATGTTAATGTTTTTAATTTCACTTTTTTTATTTTTAGGTGAATTGATTGTACCTGTCAGCATTGTTGTTTGGCACTAGGCACAAAACGAGCTGAGGATCTTGTTGAGCAGATTCTTCAATAGCTTGGACATAGGAATGGTTACGGTCGTCATAGAGCATCATCCTAAAGTTGAAATTCATAAAAAATTGGGTGACATACAATTCGCTGTAGCGCTTACTCTCTTGGCCTTCGAATTTGAAATTGCATTCCAGCTGCAGATCGAATTAGACTATCCACGAAATTGCGTAATTCTCGAGCGCTGCGATTTGGTGATATGACCACCCAACGATCTAATCCACGAGATGGTGTTGTAAACATCGCATTATTACGGAAAGATTTTGTCCAATCAGCTTCCTCTCCGGCAGAAATCCTTAAAGAAGAATTTTTACATTTTTGATAACATTCTAATCGACGTGTGTATCATACTTTGTTTTATTCACGAAAACTATTGCCTGTGGCTCCAAAACTCGGCCCTTTAATTCGACCAGATTTCGGTCGAGTTTCATGTTCCAATCTGTTAATGTTTTAACGCTAAATTCTGTTTCTAAAAGCCGTCGACTGAACACCCTTAATCTCTCAATACGACGTTCAGGATTCATTCGAGTGTGCTCGGCCATAGAACGCATCAGACTATGAATGAAAGAAAATAAATTACAACATATTTGGATAGTTGCCCGTGTGTGTTAGACTTACTGGAAATTCGATTTCATGTTTTCGGTAAGACCTGTTGCTCTACATAGCTCGGGAATAAGAACCACAAACTCCTCTTTTCCATCCTTGAACTTCGTATCCTTTGACTTTGTTACCAAAAGCGGCTGATTTGGATCTCGAATGCGAATCTTATATCTCTGCATAATTAACAAAAAAGAAAAATCAATTCAACATACATTGATTTTAATAAAATGCCTTTAGCCCTCCCACGTCCAAGTAGGCTACTTCAGAGGTTTAAGGGAGTCTCAAGAACATCTTTTATTTCATATGTGATTAATTTGGCATCCAAACTAAGCCTGTTAATCACTATAGACAAACAAGACCAGGTCCGGAACTTGCCGAATGTGAAACAACCCAACGTGTCTATTGTTGACTTATAGTTAACAGCAAAACTGAGTCATTGAAAACGGAAAAAGTCGGTTTTTAGTAAGAACTCACAAAATAACAGACATAATTTGAACCAAAACATTTCAAAATATATTAATACGAACTAAGTAATTATTTAACGCTAACAGGAAATAGAAAATAATTCATTTTATAAGAGCAAGATTAAATTTTCTATGACTTAGTTTTGCACAGCATATTGACATTTCGACATAACCGCATAAAACTGTGATATGGCTTAACATTCGGACGAAGTTGCATTTCAACATGATAGACACCCAAAACGAATTGCCGAAAAGGTTTAGCTTCATTTAGCTTCAAATACAGCGATTTAATGGCTTAGACTCAAGACTTAAGCTCAAACCTTAACACAATTGAAAATATTTGGTGGCTTAGACTGGTCAGCACAAACCCCAAAACTTAAAAAAAATAAATAAATAGTCGGCGTAACAGCCCATACAGGGCCAGAGCCTAGCTTCTTCGCGCCTCCACTGTGTTGTGCGCGTTATAATTTTTGACACATGTGGAGGGGACCTACTGTTTAATGCCGGTTCCGAACGGCGAATTGTGAAAGCTTTTCATGACAGAAGTACTCCAGGAGGGTTGGTTGTCAGTCGTTCGTTGGAGGTGGGGCCGTGATAAATGTTTGTGGTGTTATTTCCCCGAGCCAGATTCGAACCCAGGTACTCTAGCTTAACAGTCCGACGCACTAACGATTAAGCCACGACGCCCACGCCCAAAACTTAAACTCAATAATAATCTACAAGCCTACTTGAAAATTGTTGTGTGTTTGTTGAAGAGAAAAACATTTTAAAGACAGAGCCCAAGGCTTAAAATTTCAAACGACTGTCGTCGACTTTTTGGAGGCTTAGCAAGGCTCATTACGCAAATAAAAAAAGGCAAAAGATCTTTTGAGAAAATATAAAACTATCCTATTTCCTCAGTTTTCGCCTGTATGGAAAACTGGTGCAAAACTGAGTTAGGAGAAACTGAATGTTGTACTTAAGAGAATTCTTTTTTAAATTTTTGTTTATGTCGTCATTATTAAGATAAGGAGCAATTGTGAAACACTGTTTTTTGGGTTTGCTTCTTGTTTTTGTTTTTACTGGTGAACCGATTTTTTCGCTGTTTTGCACCTGACTAAGTCAGCCGCGGCGATCACATCTGCCTAAGACCTACCATTAGACCTTAGAAAACAGATGGGTTACGCATACCCTTAGGACACGAGAGCCTATTGCTTTTAAAAGCGATGCAGTTTCTGTGACACTTGTGCCCATATGTGAGGAAGGACAATTCTGGAAACGGAACAGCCATGAGTTGTATGAAATCTACCTCCAAGCAGACATTATTCCGAAAATAAAGCCCGGTATACTCCGGTGGTCTGGGCACCTATCCGTATGAGCGAAGAGGACCATTCTCAGAAAGTTATTTGTGGTACAAAACAGCGACGCAAACCGCGCTTACGCTTAAAGAATGGCGTAGACCAAGAAGCCCTAAGGCTTGGGATGCTTAAGTGGATGGCGTCGGCCAGCAATCGGGATATTTTTATTCCACTTCCTCAATAGTTTTGCACCAAAAGAATTGATCGACGTGGCGGTGAAATAATTTCAATGGCGTTAGTCTAGTGAAGGCCTATTCGGAGAAGGAAGATTTCTGACTCTTTCATGCCCAATGTTGCCTGTTTGTATTATGGGCCAGAGCACACAAGCGGTTTTTTGATGTGAGGCCACTGCTTGAGCGGCTTACAATATTTACAAATCAATTGAGCGTCATCGCTCTCTTGTATGTACCATTCAATTGATTTGCGAGAATTGAATGGCGCTAAAGTGGTGTAACCGCGTCAAGAAACCGCTTGTGTGCACCGAGCCTATATGTTTGAGCCCCTCCTGTAATTGTAATTTTTTCTCTAAATGTTTTTTTTTTTGTTTTTAGTTTGATATGTTGTGTAAGCTTGTTAGCGAATATTTTATCATTGGTAATGTAAGTGATTACTTTATGACTGATCTCGGTTGTGTGCCCTGCCCAATTTATTAGTGTATGAAAGGGTTAAAGAAATATTGCTACCAGGTCTAAAATTGCTTCGGATATACTCTATTAATGTGAATTGTGATTAGTCTCATTCTTCGTAAAAATTTGTAGGGACTAAAATTCAATCTCAAATAAAAAAACCGCCAAAGTAACCCAAAAAATAATAGCTTTATAAACTTCAAGAAAACTTACATCAAGGTAGTAATCGATGAAGGTTATATCCTTGCCTTTGCATTCGAATGTTTTCTTGGGATTTGACTTAAAATCTATATCGTTGATCCTGTACGTTTTATTATTGTAGTCAGTCAACACGGTCATTCCTGTAAAGATGAGATTTAATTAACTACTTGATGAGTATAAATGGCGCCTTCGACCTTACCTAGAACACGTTTTTTGAAAATTTCTTGAAACTCTCGAGACTCTTCCACACATTTCATTAAGATATCATACACTGTTTCGGTGCGCATTACTTTGTGCGCGATTTCCGTGCAAAGCATGATGTCCGTTTCATGCTGTCTGATTGAGGTTTGATAGCCGGGCCATAACTCCATAGCATAGTCCCTTAAATTAATCTGTGAAAAGTGAAAACTTTAATTTAATATGCTCCATAAAATAAAGGCATGCAACAAACCTTTGCAACAGAATCGAAGAAATTTCTTCCGACTAGTTGCAATTTTAGCCCCTCCATGGCTCGACGAAGGATGAGGTTCAAAATTTGCAATGACTGCCATTCCGTCATCGAAATTACCCCTACGTACTTCACAGTAATTGTGTAGAGCTCATTAGTCCTGCTCTTAGTCTCCAATTGCATCACATCTTCACGTAGTTTCGTTGTAGTGAACATTTTCATGCCATCGTACAAATAACCACCAAAAAGTAATTTGTGCTCTGAGAGCACTCCCCCGCGGATGCGACGGCATTCGATTTCGGGAGAGAAATCAATGTGATACTGATAGATGCGCCATGTTGGCTTTGTTAGTAAACGGAAGTAATTTGTTTGTAAAGAAATCGGTTGTCCAGACTTGCCGCACTTTGTTTCAATGTCCCGTGGACGGGTATGTACAATTTCATAGCGGTCACGTCTGTTACGTTGGCCTGGTTGCGCGGTTTGTGGACCTCCATCACCAGCTCTTGACGAGGATGATGCTGCTGAAGCTAAAGGGAGTTTTATAAAATACTGAATTTAAAAAAAAAAAAAAAAACTTACCAGGTCTTTGGGAAGATGAAGACTGGCCTTCTAAAGCAGATGAGGAAGTTGAAGGTCGGGCTTCTTCTTGTGTGGTGCGTTGAACTTTTTGTTTCTTAAAGGATGCAAAAATTATATAAATGAATGGTTTCTAATTGAAAATATTAGAAGAACGAGTAACAATTATTGCTCAACGTTTTGAAAAAAGAAAAAAAATCTTTTAAGACACATTTGCAAGTTAAAATGAGTACCTCAAATATGTGCGGTACAGTGGGAATTAAATGTTCTCACAATAGTAGGCCTGGCGTCAGCAAAACGCAATCAACATCTGTACCGAACGTAGAAATAATGCTGATTCAGCGTCTGGGCAGCATAATAGATTTAAGTTACATTTAAGAAAAAATATATTTGAAAATGGAGAAACATTAGTGCTCTGGCGTCCAAACGAAGAGGTGGTGTTTCAATAATTATTTTACATAGATTAGACTACTTTTATACTTTTCCATTTATAATATTAAAATTATAAATGTTTTCTTTTATGGTAACTAATGATAAGATGATGAACGCTCAAAATAAAAAATAAATAATCAGCGTAACAGCCCATACACGACCTGAGCCTAGTGTTTTCGCTGAACGCTCAATAATCCCATGAAATTTCCAAACTTGTAACACTATCACAAAATACATCACAAAAGGAAACTTGAAAACGTTTATTGTATGTAGATTATGGTTCATATCAAACACATATTCTATTTCCTAACAAAAACGCCTACAGAGCGTGAAAGCATCTTCTCGTTGGTTCATCTTCAGGATTAGTTAGTGTGCTTGTAGGGGGAACTAGATTTCGCTCATGTTTCGAGTTTCGACTCTTTTCAGCAGAAATAAGTTTTGTTTTCACTGATCAAAACGACAATCTGAACAGCGATTGTCGAGTGGCAATCGATATTCAACTATAATCGATTATCGATTGAGTTCGGTATTGCGATTCTTGATTGCAATCGATGGCTGTCGAAATTACGGCCAATTTTCGCTGATCGCAAATTTGTGATGGTCAATAAGGTAAAGGCTAGTTTCTTGTCTGCAGTGCGAGTATTTTATTCAGTCCATTCACAATATACATGCTATCAGTCACAATAACATAATTCTGCATTTGAAGATCATCGATGGGATTGCCATGCGACAATCGCAATAGGGGCCCATGTGTTGTTTCCACACGTGTTAAACCACACACACAGCAAGGAAACATGCACACAAAACAAGATGAATTCATTCATAAAATTTGAAATTCTCAACCACTTAAAATAGTTTTTGAGATAACCCATTGTGGTTAGTTTTAAAACCACTTAAATTGAGACATTTTTTGTCGCTTTGTTGGGATGTTTGAATTTTATCGAGTGCTGCATAGCACACACTTTGTACTGTAAGTAGGTTTGTGTTTTGAAGATATGAGGCTAATTTTTCCTTTGGATTCAATGAGAAAAAAGTATAACTTAACGTATGTTATGATTTCGACACTTCCACATGTCGTACAAAAGCCTATGATTTCTTTTTTATTGCTCTAAAACTAAAAGAGGGAAAAGTTATCGAGACACAACGTTTACGTTGTATTAGTGGGATCATTATATCGTTGAATATACACCCTCTTTTTCTCAGATTTCTTCATCGTACACAAACTTTGAAACTATTTGAATCCAGATATCACAGCGACTTCAAGCTCAAGCCAGGCTCTTAGTAGAAAAACTTTTCTGAGAGTTCAAGTATAAACTTCAGGTTGAACAAAAAGGCGAATAATGTCGTAAGATCACAGCTACTGCAGTCTCTAGTAGCAGCACTCTATGGCCCAGAAGCTATTTTGTTAGTAAAAAAAAAAAAAAAATATTGTGTTGTATTTACACACTCTTCCGACATACAGAGCTGGTCAAAAAAAAAAAAAGGTGTGAAAAAGTAATTTTAGGAAACTCAAATTTATTTTAGTACATTCTTCAGAAAGATCTAGTTGTTTGTCCGATGTAACCTATAGGCAGGTTACAGGTTTGAGCTTCAAAATTGAGCATACAGGTAGCATGTGCGCATGATACACACGTTTCGTAAGATCGGCATATGGTAATTTGTTGAAATATGAGGGCAATAAACGGTTCTGATGACCATTTCTGCAAATTTCTTTAACTGAAAGGATCTTATTATCTTGCTTGTGTGAAATAATGGCAAGCAAACAAGGCAAACCGACTTATCAAGAAGAATGCTTATTATTAAGCTATTTTGCGAGGGCAAGCCGGTGCAATAAATACGATATTGTTGGGCGATCGTATGCAACGGTAAAAAAATAACTAACAGTTATAGAAATGAATGGATACTAAAAAACATATCTATGTTGTCCAAGGTTGTTGGTAAATATTTTATTAAAAGTATTGCTAGTGTGGGCGCCGTGTGGCTTAATTGTTAGTGCGTCGGACTGTTAAGCGAAAGTTCGCATCCGGCTCGCGGAAATAACACCACAAACATTTTTCACTGTCCCACCTCCAGCGAACGACTGACAATCCTCCTGGAGTACTTCTGTCATGAAAAGCTGTCGCAATTCTCCGTTCGGAACCGACATTAAACAGGTCCCCTCCACATGTGTCAAATTATAACGCTGACAACACAGTGGAGGCGCGAAAAGCTAGGCTCTGGCCCTGCATGCCAGTGATCACTATGTAGCTGATTTGGGCTTAGTGTACACTTAAAAAGCCCTTAACTGTTTCATGTGGTAATAAGATTAAAAAAAAAATTACTTCGAAAAATTGCGGCTAACACGTTTTTTGCATTTGGCCAAAAAGAGTGATGTGCTTCTTTAAATATCAATAACTAGGGTGATGGAGCCAGAAGTCAGTAATTTTTTTTTTACGTTTGATTTGCTCTTAAAAATCTGTTGTTGCCATTATGATTCTGTTTAACTAGAGATAAAACGCGAATTAATCATCACATTTATATGAAATTTTATGAATGCACTAAAATAATAGTATTACTGGATAAATAAGTCAATTTATATATACAACCACAGCTTCACCCCGATACCGAGAATATATTGAACGCCCTTCGTAGCATGGATGGTGTTTCTTTCCCTAACCCTAACTTAGTTGTGATACTTAATGCAAAATACATGATTTTTCTATAGGTATAATCAGTAACTACAATTAAGAGAGAAAATCTCCTTTCTAAGATGGAAGGTACATGAGTTATGATGAAAACAAAAATATCATTTTAGGTGTTTCTAATTACTTGAACGGCACTGTTGCTGAAATGCTTCCTTCAATTTCGTTAATTGTAGTATCACAGTAGTGAACAGAATAAATCTTTGGACCAGGTTATTGAAGTTCATAACGAATAATTAATTTCCAATCCCACCAGACACAACAGCATTACTTTTCCTGATGTCGACCATGGTTTTCCCGCCATTGTTCGTCAGTAATCTTTTACATTATTGTTGTACGTGTTCCACTTTTCATCACTCGTAGTTATTCGCTTCAGACACGATTCCATTTCGTTCCTTTTAAGCAGTAAATTTCAAATGGAAATTCGATCTATTAATTTTTTTACTGTTATTTCACGTATCACTTAATCAACAAGCTTCTTTGCGTATCCAGCTTTTTTTAAATGGATCATAACTGTTTGGTAATGGAACAAGCCAAAAAAATTCGATCATAATGGTACATTTTTGAGTTATGTAGGTCTAAATTATCGAACGAAATTTGGGTGCAAAATTGAGTGCATGGGAATTGTTTTTTGTTTTGCTTGTTATTTCTTAAACTTTTAGGCTTTCCGCCTTGTATTATATACAGTTCTGTTCATCTTTAGATGTAGTAATAAAGTACGAAAGAAATTTTGAGCTTACCTCATTCCATTTCTTTCTATGAAGTGTAAATTACACTTACAAAAAACATGTACTCATTTGTGCACCTCACTGTACGTCATTAATTCTTCGAGTTACGACAGTAAATGCCTTAGTAGACCGTCCAAATTTGAAATTTTACATTCTGAAAAACTTTTTTTTTTTTTCAGGTTAGGTGTTTGTTCTGCATACATTTTTGCATTTTCCTGGAACGAATTAGCGACGTAAGTCGAGGTATGCCTGTAATGTGTTTTAATAAAGCGAAGCGTAAGATGTCGTCTTTCACACAAGCTATGATATCGTCAAATGCAACTAATATTACTAGAGACATTAAATTTCTGAGCCATCTTCCGACAATTTGTTACCGAACATATTCAAGCACACAAAAACTGTCAGTATTTGTTGGAATTCAAAATTTAAAAGGCTGGGTTAAAACATTTGCTATCAGACGAACGGGCTAATAGCAGCAAAAAATATACAGAAAGATTGTTAAGCTCAATTGATGGACGACTGGAAATGGTAAAATAGTAAGAGTCAACTTCGCCAAGCGTGACTTTTTTTTTTTTGTTTTTCTTTTTTTTAATTAGTATTTAAAATGTCTTAAATATAATAAAGCTAAAAGTCGGGTTATTTATTCACGTTCGGGCGACAATATACATAAGCCCCTCATTCCCTTTACCAGTACTTACTCTCCTAAAAGGTAAATTTATTTTTTATTTTAACAATAACCGGTCCATTGACTTATTATTAACTTTTTGAGCTAAATTACAAATTAAAAAGACTCCCAAAATTCCAAGTCTTGATTCTGATAACAAAAAGAGAATACTGAAACACAAGGCTCACTGTTACTCCTCAAATTGACCGCATGAGACACGTTGCGATAAGAATAAAATCCTAGCTTACACTTTGTTCGTTTTTTTTTTTTTTTTTTCTTATTTTGAAAAGAGCAAATAGCCAGCCTTCTCTGCATGAAAACGTTTACTCTCCACTGGTCAATCTCAATTTGGTTCGTCAAATTGCACAAATTATCGAAATTTTTTCTTGTAGCAGAGAGTCAACCGACATCTGCAAAGCAAGCGACTGTGAGTTCTCTGCAACCATTCAATTTTAAAGCAACCTAAGTCAAGGAGTGTGGTGGGGAATATTGAGCGTCGGTTTCGGAGGTTGGCATAGCAAAAACAAACAAGGTGGACACACTCTTTACCGTTTCCGATCCCGTTATATAAGATAAACCAAGAATTGTATACACAAGTTGTACCTGAGAATGGACATGTGCTTTGTATGCAACAGTGGAGGAGTTTGGAAGACGGCAGTTTTTTGTTTTTGTGTATAAATACTCGTAAGAATCTGCGCAGTTGCCTGGATGCATATTTTGATTGAATTAACTGTAGGAAGTATAAGAAATTTATAAGAAAGTCTCTTAGCAAGTTGCTGGCTAACATACGGATGAGGGAACATATCCCTTGATTCAATAGAAAACCCTGCCGGGCAAAAAATATACGTATTAGTTTCGTTTACATATTCATAAAATGCTAAGGTAGAAAGAAAATCAAACATGTTCACCGTTTGATGCGGAATTTGCAAAAAAAAAATCCAAGTTCCAGTTTCACTTTCGCTATACGGAAAACTAACTTTAATTCGGTAGTATACCGTAGGATTAATGTTCACATTGGAGAATAGCTGCAAAATTTTATAATATAATATAGCAATCCTTGACCCAGCTTACCGGTTCGTCTTCAGAAGGCGAAAGAGTTGTTCTTTGGCGACGCGACCCCGTTGCCTGATCCCTTTCGCGGTCAGCAGAACTTTCTCGCCGGCGCCTACTTTGATTGTCGGACATTATTCTACCACAGCACTTCACGAAGTGATTAAATCACAAATATATTAAATATAATAACTTGCAAATCAAACGAGAAAAAAAAATAGATAAAAATTAAAGGGAAAGGAAAATTGTTGCGCACAAAATGACGACAAACTTCCGCGACGTTCACTACTCCAAACAATACTGATGGAGGACGCGTTCGCTTACGAATATATTTGTCTCTTAGCAATGAAATAACGTGTTGCTCTCTTTCGCAGCGACCTAGGTCCACCAACACATGCAGGTTAGTAATATTTACACACTTTTTAGTGCACCGTCTATAAAATTATATGATGGGTGAACCATATGCTCTGTGGGGAATATCCTATACTTTTCACATGTAATTCTTCGAAATTTGTTATAACACATGTCAAAATAACTCGCATGAGTTCTGTCACTGTCAGTGCAGAATATCTAATTCAAACTAATTGGTTTATTTGCTGACACTTGTTACTGGATAAAGATATTTTTCATTAGTGATGAAGTTGGTTGAATCGGTTTTTCTTTATATAGAATTATGTTCTCTGCACTCAGATTTGGTTCTATCGTTCCATTTTTTGTCAACAATAGGTGCTAAATCACATGAGATCTCTCGATTGTAAATTTTTAATCGATGAAGCACGTAACAGAGTTTTTAAATTTTAATGCCCAATTTCACAGTAAGAGTTTAAGCTGAAGTTTCGCTGAACCTCAAGTTTGAGTTGAGTTTGAGTTTAAACTTTTCGTTAAACTCTTTCGGTTTCATAGTCAAAAATAAACCTCAAGTTAACTAAACGCAGGTTTGGAAGTTATGGAAGTTATAAATGCCAAATTACGACTTTTGACGTGTTTTGGTTCTATTATCTGAAATTGATTTGAGGCTTGAAAATTAAACCTAGAAAAAACAAAGAATTTAATCTGAAAAGCGGTTCGAATCACCGCAAGTGACATGACTACTTAAACCGAAGTTTAATCGGGAGAATTCTGTCTTTTAAATTAAACGTCGAAATAATCTACACTTTTCGTTCAAGCGGGTACTGTGAAACCGAATTTTTAAACGGAAGTTTAAACCAAAGATTAGTTTAAACTCTCACTGTGAAACTGGGCATAAGGGACATAATATAAATTTACAATCGCATAAATGCGATACATACATTACATATTAACATTTTTCCGTCCTTCGTATGAGTTTTTGACACATAAGCCGTTTTTTTTTTCTAATATCTTCTAAAAAGTTAGACAAAGTTTTGTAATTAAGAGACCTGATTTTCTGTTTGTAATTAGCACTTCGGGTACGGAAAGCTTAATTTTTATCTGGCCCTTTCGGTTGCAGATAGTAGCAATTGCAGTGCAGAAGTAGCAATTACTGCTCCTGTCTCCCTAAAACAAATTTTTTTTTTGTATGCTATGGTTATGGTTTCTACACTTTGCATATTGCTGATTCCATACTTGTTTTCTACACCCATAAGCATTGTTATCCCGACTAAGCGCACCCACTCCCGGTCGCAGTCATTCATTCAGCACTTTCCAATATAACTGGAAACATCATCTGCTGAATAGAAAAATCGTCTGAATACATTGTCATCTGTCAAGATCCACTGTACCCCGTAATATTTCTTATTTTCAAGAAGCATTATTGAGTAAGTTTAATCATTTTCTAGCAATATACTTCGCTCAATTATATCTTAATTGTTCTAAATAATTTCTCAATAGGAATAACAGAAGCAAAAATGGCTGCCCTTCAAGCAAAAGCAATGTCTATGGCTAACAGTATGTATTTAGAACCTCATAACCATCACATGCGTTATGTAATTTTTTTTTTCGTATAGAACTTATGGCCCTCGCCAAGCCACAATTGGAAGTATTCCTGAAATACGCCAAGGTAGAGCTTACTCCACCATCACCTGGTGATATCCCAGCCATTAGCCAGCAAGTGAGTAAACTTATCAAAGCCGGCAAGGAAGGAGCATGGAAAAAGACTACCGTTCGTGAAGCATGGCTCAACACACTGGTTACAATGGAGGTCTGCTTTTGGTTCTACATGGGCGAGTGCATCGGAAAGCACCATATTGTCGGCTACAACGTTTAGAAATTCTAAATCCTGGTGTCCGAGTCTTTTGTTTTTCTCAATACTACCATTGCGGGTATCGGTCAAGTAGCCGCATTCCGAAACAAAAAAATAAAGATTAGATCGAATTGGAACTTTGTTGTTATTCAATTTCAGGACGAATACTATGAGCGGCTATCTATTCTAACTTCTTCATTTTTTTGATGGTATCGAATTAAGTCAAATCATAACGCAGTGGAGGCGCGAAAAGCTATGATTTGGCCCTTCGTGGGCTGTTACGCCACTAATGATGATGATGATCGAACGAAGTCACGGCTCTGAAGATTGATCTTTACGCCCTCTTAAAGTAGGTGCACGATTCCTAGTTTTTTTCTACGTGCCTCTAAATAGAAGTGAAAGAAAAAGAATACTGCTTTTTTACTGGATATGATTTATTATTTTCCTATTTGTCTAGAGATTAAATTGTTTCTTCACCTTGTTTTCATGGCATAAGTTCCGAATGTGGCCATCCCACTTGTACTATTCTCCACGATTACTGCTTTGTGACTGATGCAATTCAATAAAAAAAACTTGTGGTAGAGACTTTGTTACCAATCAGACAATTAATTACGGATTTTAATATTCCTCTACTAACTTTATTGACGATGTGGGTCATTTTCTTTTCTCTGCAGTTGTCTTTAGGCTTCATAGGCGCCAATAAGATATCTATAAAATAAACCGAAAACAAAACCACCTAGAAAAATGTCTTTAAGGTTCATGTAAGCCTTTAATAAGAGTCAATTATCTGTCTGTTCTCTGCTGTTTTTTTCTATGCAGAGTTATTTTTGAATGACTTGGTCCAGTGGACTAGAAAGTGTGGCTTAGGAATAAACCTCCATAAGACTGAACTCATGCTGTCGCTAACAAAAGGATTAACCCACAATTTAGCCTCCTAACTATTAGTGGTACGCCACTTAAACTGTCTCATAGCACAAGATGCTTGGAATGATTTTAGATAAGAAGCTCAACAGGACAAAGAATGTCGAAGAAAGAGTTGGGCCAGGCTAAGGACCAGGAACCCAAGTCTGGACTGGAAACGTAATAAGCACCGATTTCAAGGACATCGTATCTTCTAGCCAAATTTATGAAGGCAGCACTAAGATCCTAGATCAAGTCAAAGAAAGATGCTGGTTTTTAGCTGTCGGTTTTTGGCTTGCAGCACAGAATAAATCTCTGCTGGGTTCTTGGACATAGGAATATTACCAGTAATGACGAGACCGATAGGCTTGTAAGAGAAGAATCGAAACTTGGTTTAGAAAAGAACTTATCCTTAGAGAGCTCACTACTCAAATAGAAGAGTATGAAAAGGATAACGCGGCGCGAAAATCAAAGGGGTACGTAAAAGTTCAAATTGCGGACGTGGATGAAGTTTTTATGCGCGTGAAAAAAAACCATTCGTCTATTGTTCATAGTGCTGCGGACCCCATAAAAGAACAAAACAATTGAAAGATCGAAGTAGTAGGGATCTACCCTCAAATCAGTTTTCTTAACAAGCAGATTGAGGCAGTCACTATGCACGTGCAAGCGACCAGAACTGTGTAGCTTAGATATGGTAACAGAAGGACGAAAGTTCTACCCTTGTATGATAAAAAAAAAACTCATAGTAATCACAGGGCACAATTGCTTAAAAGACCACATTTTTGAGGATAGAACTCCTAAGCGCAATATGCGCAGAACCTGCGAAGATCATGAGGAGCGGGAAGACACCCAATACTACCTCTGTTACTGCCCCAGTCTTTGTCACCTAGGGCTCAGCACACTTGGTACACATTTCTTCCAAGATGCTTTCGACATTAACTCTCTCCCTTTAAAGAATCTTTTCAAATACCTGCATAGGACAGAATGATGAGATCGTGCAATAAACGAATAGGTTATACGGAATGGATTAAGGGACTGAAATTCCCCCTAAATGAGTCAGGGTTCCTATCTATAATCTAACCCAGCTGTTTCTTCAAATTACTTCCAATTTCTTTCTTTTAGCACCATAGAAGTGGTCTTATAGATATCAAAGGCATACAGAAAGTGTAATCAAAAGCTTTTTTAACTAACTTAAAAATAATCCGAAATCCAAGAACTCCAAGTGCAAATTTCCACACCACCCTTGAGGTATTGCACACAGGCGCGTTAAGCCATTTATTGTTCATGGCTGGCTTCCCCGATAGGCCTATCCACCATGTAACGACAAGCACATGCTTTGACTCATTTGGTAAACCAGACAGTCCTCACAATGCAGTCGTTAAAAAAATATTAACAACCCAAAATCCCTTTGAAATATTGAAGCTCTGACGAAATTCTTTAAAACAAAAAATTAAATACCATACAAACCCTCGTGTATCAATTTTGAATTGTTTAAATTAATAAAATCTACATCTCGTCGACCAGGAGCGGAGAATACAATTCCTGCTCCTAATATGACCAATAGGAGAATACTGTAAGGATATGCCATTGTTTTAGAATTTGAGCTGTTTCATTCACCATTAACAAGGATAAGCAGTTAATAGTTGGGATATGTTGATTTCTCGATGTATCTGAAAAAGTAGGATACCAACACGTCAAGGCATTTTATTTTAACTAAGCTGTGTAGGTTTTTATAGATGGTTATCAAATTTCCTCTGTATAAAAAAAGAAGGAAAACAATTAAAAATTTATAAGAGCTAGTTTGATAGACCCTTCCGGAAAAGTCTCACCCTACATTATCTGTATCGATTTTATAAATTACCAGTGCATTGCACTTTGACTTACTTTTATTAATGAGTCTTCCAACTCACTTCCTTTATTTGGAAGTATATCCGCACTGAAAAGTAAAAAAAATGATTTAAAATTATTAAATTAATTTTATTATTTGTTTTACCATATTTATCGTCTACAAAATTGGAACATTTTGCCTTCGGATGTGCGTTATTTTCGACTTACGAACAAGTTAGTGTCAAAGGAATAGGTCATTGTAGCAGTTTGCCTGCGCATGTCCTTATAAATAAAGGATTCATCTCTTATCGAGGTTTGCTTTGCCTTTTGTAATACGATAATAACGATGGCGACGACGAAGATGAAGAAATTTATGAGTGAGTCTGCATTCACCTTGCAATTTACAGAAAAAATGGAAAACATCTCATCGGGACCATTGTGGGATAGACCACGGGAAATGGTTAGAGGGATAGTTGTTGCTGAATAATATTAAGCAGAGTGGCGTTAATTTTATGTCGCACTAAGCTGAGAATTTCGTAAAGACAAATTTTGTTTTCTAAACGAAAAGTGGGGAATGTTGATACCGCACGCCTAGGGTAGTTATTGAAATCTTTGCATATTCTAGTCCCTGCCGGGTTTAATTTGCAGTAATGTTCGAGCTTTGGGGCTTTTTGTTCAGTAAGAAGTGGATATTAATATTTCGGAGTGAAAAATATGAATACGCTTAGTTTGAATTCCTTTTAACAGGGGCGAGGGATTTTAATCAGAAATAATGGAAACTAACTTAATAAGAGCACTGACTCATTTTTGATTTCAGTTCTTTTTTAAACACATCTACCTATAAAACAACGAGCGGCTGTAAAAAGAACTCGAGAAAAGACAAAAATTAATAAAGAAAGATGCTTAACTAAAAAGAAAGAAATCAATCGACGCAAATTGAATTAACGATTCCAAACTATTTTGATTCCATGATTCCCATGTATTATGAACGACGCAAAAGAGACCACAATAATTTTTTAACGCCGTAAGTTCAAAAGGATGCAATTCTGAATGATGATGCTTTAGTGCACTGTAATTTATTTATTTATTAAAGTAATTTACAAATGAATTTATAAGTATTATAATTTCAATTCAATTTCAATCAACTAGCTACCGGAAATAGACCACACGTCTTCTGATATAAATATAAAAGGTTTTTATGGTGCACAAAACGAACAGAGAGAACGACACATCAGTTCCTGGCGTGAACGTACCCATTTCTTTTTCAACGCGGTACATTTGACAGTTGTCATTTTGACATCGGTGTTGTATACATTTACGCCATACTTCGGTTTTGTTAATTTCTGTTTTGTAAAACAAATTCTTTTCTCAATATGAATGCGCCACCAACATTTGAATCTTTCCTCCTTTACGAAGGCGAAAAGAAGTAAGTTCCACTTAAAATCTCATCCATACTTAAGTAATTCATGTATATTTTCCAGAATCGTCAAGGAGCTTGATACAAAAGTTACAAATGCAGCCATTTTCACGGTGAATAAGGAGGATCATACTTTGGGTAACATGATCAGAAAGTACGTATTGTGTTTTTATATTTGTTACTTTTACCTTACCCTTGGTATTCTATGATAGCCAATTGTTAAAAGACCCGAATGTACTCTTCGCCGGCTACAAAGTGCCCCATCCTCTTGAGCATAAGTTCGTCATTAGAATACAAACAACGCCAGACTACTCACCACAAGAAGCCTTTATGAATGCAATCACTGATTTATTGGCGGAGCTTTCTCTGTTCGAGGAACGATTCAAGGTATAGAAGTTGAAGTTATTTATGTATGGGTTTTTTTTTTGCTAATGTTTGATCTTTTAGGATGCGATTAAGGAAAAGAAGGAAGGCGGGGATTAACTTAATGTAAAAATATGTTCTGTAAAGTTCTTTATTAGATATCAATAATTTGTAAACAAGTTGTTTTTTTTTAATTGCACGCATGGGAAGTTATTGATTACACGAAGTATGGAATTAGCAAAAAAGCAGAGGGCTTCGTACAAAGAGTGGCTATAGAGCATTGTCTGCGGAAGAGTTGTAAAGACAGATAAGTCGTTTTATTGACATGATCCTACCAACGGCAGACACGCCAGCAGACTTGGAATCCCTGCCAATGACTTTAGCAGAAGTTGCCAGGACGAGGAGGAGGAAACCATCCTTCATCTCTTATGTTCATGCGAGGCTTTAACGCTTCGTAGAAGAACTCACCTGTGCGAGCACTTCCTTGACAGTTTGCGCGATCTGAGCAAAACCCACATCAATCAGATCTGTAGCTTCGTGATAAGCTCTAAATGATACCATTAGGGTGCGGTGTGGATTTCCGCATTGCAAAGACTAAGCCTTTTTGGTTAGTTGACTGTCTTTAGCACTGGTCTGGGGACGTGCTGGGAATGCGTGATTATTGTACCACGTTGTTATATTTTTCTCTGCTAGGTCTATTTCTAAGTGGTGCGCCGTTTTCTTTTTGTAATTGAAACAATCAAAAGCAAGAAGGAAGTCTTATTAAACGGCGTTACTTTCGTTGTCCAAATATAAAACTAAACAGATGAATTTGTAGATGTTTTGAGGACTCTGAAACATCCAACCGAATAAATATATACTGCAATTATTATTGTTATTTATTAAGAACGAAAAATAATCTGCTATTAAAAAGAGTTCACTACTGAGCTCTCGGTAACGTCTGAAAAAGCTTATCCTAAGTGTCAGTGCTTAGCTATGGGTGGACCTGATCTGATCTCTTTTACTTCTAGCGCCCTGCTGGCGACTTGCACTTGCACTTTTTTCTGGTAGGTGGGAGTGACTTCCACGAAGATTTACGTCTCGTGTGTGTGCATATTGTGTTTTTTTTTGTGCTAAAGCTAGCTTTATTAGGATACTATCAAGGAAAAGAAAGAAACTGATGGTGGATGTGTGTGGAAGCCCTCCTCCTTAAAAAAATAATTGAAGTAGAGGTTGAAATTTTGGATATTCATTTTTCCCTTTCCGAAACCATATATGTACTGCAAATCTTGAACTGGAAACTGGTAAAGCTCAATCACTATCGCAAATTAAACTCTGTAAGTGTTAGACAATTTTAAGATTTGAATAACTAATGGGATTGAAGATCCAAATAACAATAGTCCTGTGTACACTTTTTTCCAAACTGCTAATCTGTTAAGAGGAGGGCGTCATCACCTCAACAAAAGCAGCCGGTTCTAACTTTACTCATTTCTCACAGGTGCAATAGGGCTGGCTAGTGCTTAAGGCCAAAACATTTTGTTCATTCTTCAAAAGATTTTGCACCATTTTAATGTTTTTTTCTTCTGAAGTTGAAACCCCATTGACCGGCAAACACCATCTACCATAACCACATAAATGTTTCACATCACTGACAACTACGAATACACATCAAAGAAAACACGTCACTTGACCAATTAAAGAACAAACAAATTAGTTTTATTATTTATTTAATCGATTAGACTTATTGAAATGTTATAAGAATGCTTCACAAAATACAAATTCTTCGATTTTCTCGCAGCCAAACCAACCTTTGCTTATCCAATGAAATTAGCTACAACTAAATGTAAGACTACGTGGGCGAATATGAAATCCACGAATCCTCTCTCGGGTGATATCTTACAGAAGATGCTCTTATTCTCTGGATTGGCTTGAAGTCGTAGACAAACTCCCAGAATGAAACAACTCACGCTCGAGATAAATCCAGATAGAAAGGAGTTGAAAGGAAAAGTTCCCACTAAGCAACAGTAAGCAAACTGGATAACGCCGGTAATGAAAACGTAAAATAAATATGCGTCGACCATTTTAAGTTTCTTCGACGTGTGATGAACGTAGTCATTGTAGAATTTTCCCAGCACACTCTTGATTTCAATCATTTTGATGTAGATTTTTGTGAATTTAAGAAAAAATAATTGTGTACAAAACGAAAAGCAAATTGCTCCAGCCAAAGAATGAAATGTCTGGAAAGTGAGGTGGTGTTGAAGTAGTTGACGTCAACGTTTTTTTGATGGCCGACTATCGGCCCGTGGAAATCGCGTAATGATTCTGAACTGGAATCGTTGTGTTTTACGTGCTACACGGGGCCTTAATCATGTACGTTCTTTTGACGTGAAACGTCGTGTTGGCGTGTGATACAGCAGCGATTTAGAGCCCCTTTCGGGATTCGGAATTTTTCTCGAAAGTAGCTGAGTACTACAGAGATGTAAAAAGAGAATTTTATTTAAATATTTTCTGTGTTCTCAAGCCACATCTTTAAAAAAGGTTGCCATTAAAGATCAAAAATTGCTCAAGCCTCATCATTTTTCTGAGAAACTTGCGATATAGTAAAGGGATTCACGCTCCCAAAGATCGTGTATCATTGCTTAAGAGTAGCTTCCCTTTTACTATTGGCAAAGTAAACGCAATCACCTCTGTTGGAACTCAATTGGAAAACGTGACAGCTGTGTGCTCGATAATTTTTTTTTTCTTACAAATTCTGTCTCCTATGGATGTTGACACATTTCTATTTCTGTTATTATTCTTCTGTGCACACCGAGAGAAACGGATAAATAATTTTTTTTAAATTTCGAACATTTGTTATTTGTTGTTATTTAATTCTAAAACGAAACCGTAGTTTTATGCATGCGATAAGTATTTATCTGTTTGTTTTATTATGTTCTTTATTGTTCAAACTCTACTAAGTTAAGTGTGTGTTCTCAGTTTTCGTCGCGTAGTTCGAATCCGAATCGTTCGTACGTTTTTCAATCAAGTTTTTAGTTAATTTATTCCGTGCGGAATTAAAATTTCGCATATTCATTGAATATCTTGTGTTTTTGTGTATAAGTTTTATGTCACCACCATAAGTGATCATGAGTGATAATGATGCACGAGATTCTGAAAGTGCTGACACTAATCCCGGTCAAAACAGTCTCACTAAGGAGAATGTGAGTCACTTAAAGTATCCGACCTACAGCAAGAATACGAGTAATGTTCCAACCAAAATAAGTCCGGGCTTTCAGCACGATTCATCGCCAAGGTCTTCAACTTCCTCTAAAGGTAATTTTTCGTATTATTATTTTTTTCTTACAATTGAGATTACGAGTATATCACCGACCTTGAAATCATTTCGTAGGAGTATGTAAATATTTTCGTAGTGTTCTAAGATTTGTGCAAGTTGAACTGGTTTTCTACGTGGCATATCGGATTGTTATTAATTCCCATTGAAATTGGGTGTTGTGCTTAGTTGGTGTTGAATATGGTAATGAAGTGTTTTTACTCTGCGGGCGTTGTCGTCCCGCGAATAATCTTCTACACGAGAATCAATCGTATATTCAAAACAAAGTTCTTAGTCCACCCGCTCACTGTTCCCCGCCAGTGGACAAAGGTAACGAAGTTATTTGACGGGATTTTGAATAGCTTAAGATATGACAAATGAGTTGCGAGTGGGCAAGATTCCATGCGGGGCAACAGACGTGAAGATGGGTGACGGAAGAGCCCGAACGACACTAAACTGGCCCATTAGCAGGCATTCTCAAGTCAGCGTATTACAATAATTACTTTTAATATGTTTCCGTCTACGGTTCTCGTAACAACAATAAACTCATTGTTGTTCACTTAATGACTGCAAGCGTGAAGGTAGAGATAATGTGTTAAGCAGATGCGCATTTAGAGTAAAATTAGAATCGAGAGTCCTAGCCGATGAAGGCTGGTTTCGCTGATTACAGTTGGCAGTTGGCATTACCTCTTAACCTCTAGAAAGAAATAATGGACCTCTATGATCACCTGAAAAGAAATATTGACTTTTCTTTGAAGCTGGAAAGAAATAATTAATAGCTTTTATAAAAAATAATTATATCTTGTTTTGCGAAAGGAATCTTCATTGCTTCACGCTGCTACTCGGTGGGTCTACAGGATAAAATATTAAAGACAATTAGTAAAACCTGTTCGCAAATGATGACTACTTCAACTTTGCACAAAACGTGGTGAAGCAAGCGTCAAAGAAGTTTTTTTTTGTCTTGCGAATGCGGTTGTTTGATATGACTCCGGCAATAATTTAGACAGTCGCTAAACCTTCATTCGTCTCTCAGATCATATTGACCCAGAGGCAGTCTTTTTTTTTAAATATCTTCTAACATATGAGACATGCACATAACAACTGTGAACAAAATTAAAAATTGCCTTATAATAAATAAACTTTGCGTTCCTTATTTTTTCCAATTGCTTGCTTTATTCAGTCAGGAACTACGACAAATAAAGAAGCATTTGTGCTGAAAAATCCTCATTGGTCTTTTGTTTTGAGGTGGGTATAGCTTAAGTAGGTGTAGATTGATATTTCAATATCTGTTTGATCGTTGAAGTAACAGAGATAATTTTTTTCGCAAAAAAAATTATCTGTATTCACTTCCTTCCAAGAAGGCGAGACAAAAATTTGTTTTAGCACACGCTTCTCTTATTAGAACAAAAACAAAAAGTTTTATTTAAACTATAGCCCAGTGTGTATTTCCACTCATCAATTCTCTTCCATATGAAAACCTTGTAGTGGAATTTGAACCCTGATTAATAATCCACCGGCACTTGCATCAGAAAAGCAATTCTCCACAGGTACATGATGCACATTAAAATACAAGTCACATTCAAAGTCGTTCACAACACAAACTCGACCCCCTCTGCTCTGACTCATTATTATTGCACACTCGGTCCGACTTTTGGATGTATAAACTTTAAAGCACGATCGTGCACGAAACATTATAATGCACCCCAAACTTAGAAGCGACACAAGTAGTGATGATAGATTTAAGTTTATAAATTCGAGATCAGATATTCTCAAAACAAAAGTGTCTTTGAACTCACCGCCCTCGAACCGCATACGCCAATCTAAGTAAATGACTAAAACCTGTTACGTAACCAGGTCGGCAAAAATCCTAACACAAAAGTGCTTTAATTCGAACAACGCATTTACAGGCCGAGATTCGAGTCATTAAAACTAAAATATGTGTCAGGTAGGTGGGTTAGAATTAGAATCTAATGCATCGATTGACTATGGTATCACCGAACCATACCATAAAAGCTAAGCCACAGAAAAACAACATTTACAATCGACACCTCCTCCTCCACTGCCACCTACAATTACCAGTTTCAATATTGTTTACATGATGGTTTGCCAGAGCTAATGTTCGCTGGCTACTATTTGACAATCTACATTCATTCTTAGTCACGTCGAGAGTTTGTGATGATGAGCAGTAGAAAAGGTAGAGTCTTCGCTTTGAGTATGGTGATGTGATCAATTTGTTTTTGGATTATTTCAGAGCAAGGAACCGTCCTAACATCTGATACCGAGCAGTTTATTATTGGGCAGAGAGTTTGGGTTGGTGGAACCAGTCCTGGACAGATTGCCTATATCGGTGAGACGCATTTTGCACCAGGTGAATGGGCTGGTGTTGTCCTTGATGAGCCAAATGGTAAGCGGAGTTGGAATAATTGCACCAGTGATGTAAATTCTTGTGAGTTAAATTTTACGTTTTGTGTTTTTAAGGCAAGAATGATGGTTGTGTAGCTGGAAAGCGATATTTTCAATGTGAAGCCAAGAAGGGAATCTTCTCACGTCTTACTAGGTTGACTCTGCAACCGTTGGAGGGTGCATCAGCGAGAGGATTATCAAAAATATCACCTGATCGGTCGCGTACAACATCTCCAACGCCTAGTACAAGGAGCTTTCTCAATAAGAGTACAGGAAGTATGTATGAAAGGTCCTTTAGACAGTCTTAAGTTGATGTTTTTAGTTAAGTTTGTTTTTGTTTGTTAATTGGCTTTGGTTGGAGTTTGCTTTTTGATCATTGTGAAAGCAAAGTCAATAAAGTTTATTATGAGAGTATTATAATGAAATAAAAGGAAATACAAAAATAAAATAGGGCTGTTGCCCGCTTAGCAAGTAAGATCGGCGTGAGGAGGGTTTCTGTTCTGAAGCAAAGTCAGTTGGGTGCTATTTTAGTTCTCCTTGTTAATGATTTCATTGTGTTTTAGTTCGATTGCTTGGAATTTGGCTTTCGTTGGCTATAAAGCGCTGTTGACTTTTATGCATTAGTCCTTCATAGGAGCTTCTTCTTATAATTCCGCCCCTGTTTGGATGTCGGAAATGAATGATGTTTGTTTGTTTGTTTCTAGCTCTTCTGAATATTTCTATTGTTGTTGTTGAGGGATTGAGGCATTGTCTTAGAGCTGCACAGTGAGGACCTATGCGAGAAACAAGAAGAGCTAAGAAATTGTTGCTGTTATTCTTAAGCACGTGCCCATAAGAAGCCAATTTTAATGCGACATATGTAAACATAAGAACATACGTAATAATTTAAGCATTTCGTACGCATCTCGCATCGTATCTCGCATCGCATTGCTTTTTCGCCTCACAGTGTGCGCGGCCTTAGGTTTGACAATCATGTGGATCGCTCCTTGTTCCTTCGATCTTTCCTTGCTGGAGTAGTTGATATTAACTGTCCCTCATGACATGCTTAATCTTTCTCCTCTTAATTAATAGGATAAATTTTATTGACATTGGCCTCAAGACTTCGTCATTTAATATTCTGTCAACCCTAGAAATAAGTAAAATTGTTTTGTATATCCACATTCGAAGGCTTCTATTCTTTTTATTGCTCCGTATAGCAAAATCGATTAGACGTAGCATTTGACTTAGAAGCAAGGCATTTGACTAAGCAGCATTTCTTAATTCTTAGGTAGGGGTGACTGTCACGAAGATTCGCGATTCAAGTATGCCACAGTTTGGCCCATTGTGTTGTCACACTTCCGGTTTGTTCCAAACCCGGACTGGTTCGCCATAAAGGATCCTGGAAAGAATAATTTGCAGGCTTGTTTTGCTGCCGATTTGAAGAATGAAATTAGCACTGGCCTTAACCCATTTGGCCATCCTATTTATGAATTTGCTAATGCATTTTCATTTTATTTGTAATATTATTTATTTTCAGTTCAACGCTTTGAAGTTTTTGGCCTTCTTCTTTAGTTACGCATTTTGCTTTATTTATATTTCTGTTTTTTTTAAGCAGCTAAAGATAGCAATTTATTTATTTATTTTCCGGATTATTTACTCATTGTACAGGAGGACAAACTACATTTCGAGTCCGATGATTCAATTAGTCGAATCAAATTTAAGACTTGCTCATCAGTAGTTGAGCATCGATCTAAAATAAATACATTCTGCTACATAGCTTTTTATCTGCGCAATAAACGCTCTCAGATTTCACTAAATTCAATTGCATCCTACGCAGTAAAATTTCAGTAGCTTGATTACCTTGAGCCCTTGAGAACAAAAAAAAAAATGTTGTTATTCTTTTTTTTTGTCGTGGTAAGGCAGTAACTGCTTTAGACTTTATTACTTCTAAATTGAGGCGCTCAGAGCATAGATCGATTGAATCCACTTTTTAAAAAATTTTAGATCTAAGTGTTAAATTATTGCTAAAGTCATAACTTTTTATATTTACAATAACATTCCTGATTTTTTTTTGGTACTTGGTACTTGCTTGGTACCTTGCTTCTATATCTAAAATAAAAAATTTAAGCTTATCAACAAGCATTCATGAATAATAAAGATTAACACCATTAAACGACAATTATTTGAATAAGATTTAGTGAAGTTTAGAGACGAATGTAGGTACACAAATTGTTTCATTACTATTCTTACATTTTTGTTTTAAGACGTTAATCGATTTATTCTTTAAACGGCTCTATTATTAAACAAACGATTTTTTTTCTCTCGATGATCTTCTATCCACCTCTAACAAATTCTGTCATTCTAGAGCCAGGGTTCACATTGGGTGACCGTGTTATCGTCTCATCGGGCTTCGGTAGTCGTCCTGGTATCTTAAGATTTCTCGGTGAGACTCAATTCGCCTCAGGTAATTGGTGTGGTATTGAGCTTGACGATGCAAATGGCAAAAATGATGGATCTGTGGAGGGTGTCAGGTGATAAGAATTGACAAAACAAATGCATACAATGACTTCAATTATATTTTATTTTGAATTCATTTTAAAGATATTTTGAATGCAAACCTAAGTATGGTATTTTTGTGCCAATTGCAAAGGTCTCACTATCACCATCATCGAAGAAAACTCGCCTATCAAGAGCTGGATCTAGGGAATCCCTTACATCAGTTGGAACAATGAATAGCATTGCAACAACAAATACATCACGCTTGCGAATGCAGGTGAGAGAACTAAAAAAGAAAATGTCTGTGGAAACCGAAGTAAAAATGTTTTTGATTTGTTTTTGTTCATTGTTTGGTTATGGGTATTATTTTAGAGATTATCAGCGATGAGTAAACCATCAACTACGTCTACTACGTCAAAAAGCAGTTTTTCGATGCAGGTAAGAAATGTCTTTGCCATACGTCGAGTGATCTGTCTTAACTAGTGCGTTGATTACTTTTGTTTAAATTAATTTTAAAAAATTGATTTAACGTACATACATATGTATATTTTGTTTAGGATCTTATCAGGGAAAAACAAAATCACATCGAACAACTGATGATTGAACGAGATCTGGATAGGGAAGATGCTCAAACTCAAGCTTTGCAATTTCAAAAGATTATAAGCGAGGTAAATATCGTTTTGTGTTTTGTTATTTAACGACCTATATAATAAAGATAACATTTTCGTTAATTCATTTTATATGCCACGCTTTGACTAAAGGTTGTGGGTTTACCTTATAAAATAAGCTTAGTAAACTTTGTCTTAAAAATAAACTTTGTTCTTCAGTGGTTGTAACTTTACTTAATAAAAAAAGATAACAATCAAAACTAATGATTAAAAAAAATAGAAAGAAAAATTATTACAGCTTGGTTGATGGAACTCTGATCTAATTAAATTTAGTTTTATCTTTTGTCGGATGCTTTTAATCATTGTCCAACATTTTTGGTTGGTTTTTGTTTGAGAAATGTAGGAATGAAGTTCCAATATTCTGTAAGTTATAAGATTACAGAAACCTTCATGTGCTTAATACAAGGTGGTAACATCTTACTAAAAACAATAGTTCTCTGTAAGTTAAAATTTTAACATGATTTCAAAATCCATAGATGATAGATTCCAGAAACATGCAATGCCTAATGCAAAGCGATAACATCTTAGTAAGAATTAATAAGTTTCTGAAAGTTGAATAACTCAATGTACATTTCCTTAAAAATTCATAAAATAAAAAAGAGCGATATATTAAAATAAGAGCTCTAATTGCACGCTTTATTTCATGAGTGATATACCATTCAAAAACAGTGGCTTCACAACCATCGTCAACTACATCACCTACCATTGAGCAAAAAGCAATAACTATAACCTATTGGCTCACATAACCATTTTTTGCATACGTG
This sequence comes from Syritta pipiens, assembly GCA_905187475.1. Taxonomy (NCBI): domain Eukaryota; kingdom Metazoa; phylum Arthropoda; class Insecta; order Diptera; family Syrphidae; genus Syritta; species Syritta pipiens. Next base: position 73,775,580 of record LR994571.1, read on the forward strand.
TAAAATAACATATTCAAAAACAAAAAAAAAAAACATTTGTTTGTTGATATTTTTGAATTAAACAATTTCAATTTGCTATCCACAATTTTAACACTACTCTAGATTAAATTGCTCGATCAGGAATGTTAAACATTGCGTGCTCTTAACGATTGCTAAAATAATCCCGCCGTCGATGGAATGGTGACCACGAAACAACATTTGTATTCTGCATAGTTTGCTTTCTTTTAAATTCTTTTTTTATAAGCAGTGCTTCCGAAATCATAGCTGTAAATAAAACGAAATGAACCGAAACGAACCGTAATAAATGTACAACGAATGATGTTATCTTCTGTTTGTTAGAATTAGATTTTTTAAGTTTGTTTTTTTTTACTTATTTTGTCAAATATACATTGTTAATTGTTTGTTTTTGCTGTTGTTTTATTTTTGTTTGATAACCATTTGTTGCATAATTTGTAATTATTTACTTTCAGCTTAAGTCGAAAATCGGTTTCTTGGAAACGAAGTTAGACCAGGAGAAAAGTAAAACAGAAGATTTGCAGATTTCAATTGAAGAAGCAACTTTTTGTGGGGATGAATTGAATGTAAGACCAATTTAATTTTTTTCGTAGTAAGTAGTAGCTGGTTGTACTTAAAATTAGATACCTTATGTGTTTAAAAACCTTTCGAGTCAACAGATGTTTGACACCTGGTGTGTTTAAAAATGTTTAGAGTGAATAGATGAGTGTAAGTTAAACCGGTTGATTCACTACAGGAATGGTTGTATTTAAATAAGTTGTGATATGTGAATGTGATAACCCTGCATCAATACACTTCGACGTATTAACAAGGGAGGATTAAACTTCCTTCGCATAAAATGTTTTCAACAGTCGAACGGCAATCGGGTCTACGCTTATCTCGGAAGCTTGATGGTGTTCTTATAGCTGATCTTTGGTTGAGAGCTCGGTGTTTTCTAGTAATGGCATTGTATGTTGATGGCCTAGTAATGCCTGCAGCGAGCCTAACACGAACATTGTGTAGAATTTCTACAGTCGGCTTACTGATTTATAAACATGACGAATTTTTGATAAGGTTTTTCCTAATACCTATTTGCATTCCTTCCTAAATTTAAATAATTTATATATAAATGGTCAAAACTGGGTAAGTGTTCTAACTAAAAAAGCCCTTAGTAGGCTTGTAATTGTGTTTAATAAGCTGCAAAACTTCTTACTGTTACCCAACAGCTGTAGATCTTGTGCATTCAATTTTTTTTTATAATAAACAAATACATTGTAAAAGTTATTTCAGAATCATCATTTCAGGCACAAACACAAGTTTATAAAGAAAAAATATCTGACCTCGAACAGAAGTTGGCCTCGTTGACTCTAGGTAATTATTCTTTATTTGCAATCTTGTTTTTGCTGATCCTAATGTTTAAAGAAGTGAGCTAAGTCTTCTTCAGTATTTAATTAAATGCTCCGAAAAGTGTTTGAGGCAAATAAATAATCGTTAAAAAAACTTTTTTGTACAAATGTTTAATGCAATAAGTATTAAGTCAAGAAACGAAGATGGCATATGTATCGAACGTTTTCATCTTCCGCGATGCAAGGTACAAAATGTTTAAGGTAAAAGAATTTATGGTTGTTTCTATCAAAATTGTTTATTATACTTGCGGTTTATAATAAAATGATCGTATACTTTTAGGCAATGAAAAGAAAATTTACAAAAGAACGTACATGCGCTACAGTGGATCAAAGTGAAACTCATTTGTTCAAATTAAAATAAAACTCAAGAGTGAAGTTTGTACATAGCCGTTTTGAAAAAAGACTGAATCATTGTTTCTAATGATTACTTTATAAGTATTTAATGCAAAGAAGAATTTGCTAAAATGAATATAAGAAGAAAAACAAAGCAAAGAACAATTCAAGCAGGAAGTGAGCAAAAAGATAATTTAAGAGGCTTCTGGAATAGAAGTTTCAAGAAAAAAAAAAATTGGATGCTAATGAAATTTGAATGAAATGGTAGAGCATATTTCTGGGGATGCGTATGTGTAGTTCAATTCAAGAATTGCATCGTGTTGAATTTGTTCAAAGTGCACTGGGATACTTAAAATGATTTTTTTTTTCGAACTGCACATGATACCTAAAACAACTTACACTCTGTGTTCAATTTTCTTCTTCTTTCAATTTATTAAATGTATTGCTTATAGTTTTCTTTTAGAGATGTTTATTTTTTGTAATCACCCCTATTTCTTGCTTATTTATAAAACAACGAAGGGAGAACAATCGTGTATTGCAATACTTACAGTATTTCATATATTTTTCGCCTAGAAATGTTTTTGGTAATAGTACATGCTTGTCGGAATACCACAGACGGCAGTTTTTTAGTCTCCCAAGTCTTCTAAGTGAAGTCGTTGCTCATAGTATTCCATAAATCTTTCGCGTAGAAATTTTGTTAACAGTACATAATTGTCGGAACACCACAGAGAGAAGTTTTTAAGTTTGTCATAGAGTTTAGTCTTTCGACTTCTAGGATATATTATATGACCGAAGCAAATGAAAGAGGGGTGAAGATTTACATAATTATAAAATAATTCTGTCTAATGTTTTTTTAACAAGTGTATGAGTTTCACTTTGACTTGCTGTACGTTATTTAAAGTTCTAAGTGAAAAATCACACCTGCTTGTAACATTTTGTACCTGATTAAGTTGCGTAAAAGAAAATATTTAATAAACATGAAAAACTCACTAAAAACAAGATTTACTTTTTTTCTGTATTTTGTATTCTGTTTAACAATATTCGAATACCCTTTTTCTATAGCAAACGAGAAAAGTCTCCCAGCTGGCGAAACTCCAATCATGCCAACAGTTCACAGTGCCAAAGAAAGTGTCCCAAGTGTTCAATTAGAACTCACCCCAGGTCCAAATGAATCTTTGATTCCTTTTAGAAATCTCCTGTTCAAAATCAAAGATTTCGGAAAACAAGAACCAAACTTTCAGGAAACTCTTAATCGCTACATTGAAGATCCCTCTGAAGTTGGCCGAGTTCACTTAATAAACAAACTTCTACCTCAACCAGGAGATCGATATCTCACTGATTTATGTGAAAGTCTTGCATTGGCCATAAAAGAGCTAAACACGATGCGGTTGGAGAAAGGAAGCCTGCTGGCAAAATGTGAAGAACTGGAAGGTGCCCTAAGAACCAGTGGCGAAGAGAGTGATAGAATTAAGGGTGAGAGGTCTGACATTACCCAGAAGCTCGAGGATGCTGCAACAAACTATCAAAGCCTATCAGATTTAAAGGACAAGCTCGAACAAGATCTGAAAACAAAGCAAGAGAAAACCAATCAGCTCGAAGTGGAAAAGTTGGAAGCCTCGCAAAAGTTGCAAGATGCCACATCGAGTTGTAAAACGCTGTCGGAACTGAATGAAAAGTTGCAGGAACTCTTGAAAACAAATGAGGAAACTATAAGAAAGCTTGAAGCCGAAAAGTCGGATGCCTCACGAAGTGTTGAGGACATTACATCAAATTCAAACAGTTTGAAAGAAAGGAATGAACACCTCGAGAAAGAACTGAAGGAAAACGAGGAAAAGACAAAGCAGCTTGAAGTGGATAAAGTCAATCTGATGCAGGAGCTCCAAAACGTATCCTCCAACTCGATGAGTCTGTCAGAAGTGAATGGCAAACTTCAAAAAGACCTGCAAGCAAAAGAAGAAGCAATCAAAAGACTTGAAGCGGAGAAATTGGATATAATGAAAAACTTTGAAGGCGCTTCATCCAGCTCCAATAATCTGGCGGAACAGAATACAAACCTCAGCCAAGACCTAAGAGCAAAGGAAGAACGAATTAGGCAAGTGGAAGCAGAAATGGTTGAAACTTCTCAAAAACTTGAAGAGATCACTTCCAAATTCAATGCTCTCGGAGAAAGAAATGCCAAACTGGAGCAGGATCTTCAAACAAATACCGAAAAAACTAGTCTCCTGGAAGTGGAGAAGTTTGAGATGTCTCGGAGGCTTGAAGACCTCACCGCAAGTTCCGGCAATATGTCAGAGTTGAGTGAAAAGCTGCAGGAAGATCTAAAAACTAACGAAGAGAAAATAAAGAAGCTGGAAGTGGAGAAGTTTGATATATCACGAGAGTTAGAAGAAGTCACATCCAATTGGAAGAGCGCCACAGATCTAAGTGAGAAGCTACAACAACAAGTTAAATCCTTCGAAGAGAAGTGCAAACGTCTTGAGGCCGAGAAGTTTGAAATTTCCGGAAAACTTGAAAATGTCACGTCGAATTGTGAAGGTTTAACCGAGGTTAATAATAATCTACAACAAGATCTCAAGGCGAATGACGAAAAAGTGAAGCAGCTGGAGCTGGAGAAATTCGATGTGTCGCGTAATCTAGAGGATGTCACATCCAAGTCAAAGGTTTTGTCCGAACTAAACGACAAATTACAGCAAAACTCTAAAGCCAATGAAGAAAAAATTAAGCAACTCGAGATGGAGAAGTTTGATATTTCTCAAAAACTCGAAGAAGCAACATCAAGCTTGAAGAGTTTGTCTGAGCTCCGAGATAAACTACTGCAAGAGACTCAAGAGCTCGAAGGTGCTACATCGAAATCGGAGAACTTATCCGAATTGAATAATCACCTGCAGCAAGAGGTGAAGGCGAAAGAAGAGAAAATAAAAAGACTCGAAGTAGAGAAGTTCGAGCTTTCGCGAGAATTTGATGAGGTTAAGTCGAATTGTAAGACCCTATCAGAGATAAAAGAAAAGTTGGAAGAGGATTTGAAATCCGGTGAGGAGAGGAGTAAAACGCTTGAGATGGAGAAGTTTGACATATCTGGAAAACTCGAAAGCATCACGGCTAATTGTGAGAGTTTGTCAAAGCAAAACGAGAAACTCACAGAAGAACTGAAAGCAAACGAAGAGAAGATGAAGCGTTTCGAGGTGGAGAAGTTCGAGGCTGTCCAGAAGTTAGATGAAACTACATCAAACCTTAAGAGCCTAGCAGAGCTGAACGAAAAGCTGCAGTTAGACTTCAAGGCTCTGGAAGAGAAGTCAAGTCGCCTTGAAGTGGAGAAGTTCGAAACCACTCAACAGCTAGACAATGCCGTAGGCAACTTAAAGACTTCGTCAGAGCTTACCGATAAACTCCAGCAGAAACTTGTAGGTCTGGAAGAAAAATCAAGTCGTCTAGAGGTGGAAAAGTTCGAAATTAGTCGGCAGTTCGAAGACCTGACATCTAAGCATCAAACCCTAACAGAGCTTAATGAGAAGCTACAGCAAGAGTTGAAGGCTAATGAGGAGAAAATGAATCAAGTGCAAGGTAAGACCTGTGATATATCCGGTAGACTTGAGGACCTTACTTCAACCTGTAAAGGCTTGTCGGAAGAGAATACTAAGCTAAAGCAGGAATTGAAGGTGAATGAGGAGAAAGCTAAAATCCTCGAGGCGGAGAAGTTTGAAATTTCTGGAAAACTTGACAGCGCGGCTTCCAAGAGCAAAGAGATCAACGAAATAAATGAAAAGTTGCAACAGGAGCTAAAGATCAATGCAGAAAGAATCAAGGCTCTTGAGGTAGAGACGTTTGATACGTCACGACGACTTGCCGACATCACAACCACATGCGACAATTTGTCAGAACTTAAATTGAAGCTCGAGGAAGAGCTGAAGTCAAATGCGGCGAAGGTGAAATTCCTGGAGGACGAAAAGTTGAACCTCACATCAGGTTTGACAAGCCTCACAGAATCGCACAAAACACTCGACGATGAGTATCGATTAACACAAGAAAAATATAAGCAACTCGATGCGGACAAACTGGAAACAGCCCGTCAGCTTGAAACCGTCGTAGCAAACCTAAAGAACGCTACCGAAAAAAATACTAAACTCCAGCAGGAGTTGGAGGCACTGCGTATGCCCGTCGTTGATGTCAAGCAAATCACAGCCAAAGATTTGGTCGCAATCATTCGCCCCGTGAAATGTGAACTGGAGACAAAGCAGTTCGAAGAGGTCGTAAAGAAAAGTGAAGCTTTACAGCACTTCAGTGAAACTCTGTCCAAAATAGAATCCCAACTCATAGCCGGTATCGAACCACAAAGTGAATCCACCCAAAAGGAGTCTGTGGCTGTTTTGCATGCCGCACCAGCTTCCACTCCTTCACCTGATAGTGTACACAGTGAAACAATATTCGGCCAGCATCTTCTTGGCAACCAACTTAAAGAAGTTAACCAAGCCCTGAACCTGATCACACATCAAATGGAAAGTTTGGATCAGGACATTCGGCTGATTTCACCCGACAGTGAGGTACGAGTGGAATTCGTGACTGCTGCTGAAGAGAAATCTTGTAAACTGCAATTCGATTGTAGTGACTTGATTCGGAGATTCGAAGCTCTGAAAGAAAACTTTTCTATGCCTGGTCCAACCCCAGGCGACAGCAAACAAATGCGGTCAAATGTCTTAGAGAAGCCACCAGCTACTTTGGCAGAGCAAATAAGATTCTTACAAGACAAGGCTGATACTTTCCAATTGTTGTTCAAGGCCCAGGAGGTCGACTTGGAATCACAACTGGGTAACTTAAGTAACTCATCTAAGGCGAGTGCTGAGGAATTGGTCGAAATTGAATGTGCGTTCAACAACCTTCAGCTAGATCTGAGTACCACGAAGAGCTTTATTGAAAAAATCGAAGAGCTTAAAATGTTCTTAAGAACATTATCCTACTCCAACTTTAGGTTGGACAAAAACAGTTCCCAGTTGTATGAAGCTTGTCAAGATCTTCAGCAGGAGAAGCAGGCGGTTTTGAATGATCTAGGGCTGGAGAAAATTTCTGGAGAGGTTGAAAGCTTCAAAAAGCAACTTCATTCCGATTGCTCGGAGGTTGCTAAATTCTTTACCAGTAATATGGACGCCTTTGATGGCACAGAAAAGTCTTTCGATAAACTAAAACTGTTATTGAATAGAAGTACATTGGAAATATCCCGCATCGAAGGATTTATTGATCGAATAAAAGATCTCACTAACTCGAATATTGACCTATCGAATGCATTGAGTGAGAAGGTTAGACTTCTCCAGAAGATTAGATTATCATCACAGTCAAATACAAATACCAATGCTTCACCAACGAATTCCACGGAAGATCGGTCGAGGAGAAGCCAGAGCAAGCAATCCACGTTCGAATATGATGTAAGTATCAGATGCTAGACGTGATATGAAAGCAAATTCTGAATTGTGCCTTTTTCTTCCCTTAGGAAGTAACAGAAGAAGATAAGACGGCCCAAATAAACTTCTTGAATTCGATTATTGCCGACATGCAGCAGAAGAACGATACGTTGAAAGCAAAAATAACAGCGCTGGAATCATACTCAATTGATTTTCAAAAGTGAGTATTTGTGTGATAGGGTGTTTTTGTTAAGTAGAAAACAAATCATTGTTTCGACTGTTTCTATTATCTGACTCGGTTCAAATAGATGAAATGTTTAGTAACTATCACATTAGTAAAGCAAATGTTAGTAAAGCAAATGTTGTTTTTCAGATTTTTACACCTCTGTTCTGCATTCCACTTCTTGTGAATTTAACCACAAAAAGTAGAATTCTGCATTTCGAATGACATTATTATTTTATATTCGAAAGTAAGAACTTAGTGGTTCTGTGTTTCATTTGAAATTATAAAAGCGAATTCGTTTTCATAGCCCTTATCCGCTGATTGCTGGTAGCTTTGTTCTGGCAAAAAAAACAAACGGAGTTTGTATGTCTAAGAAATTGAAGTTAGCGTAATCTCTGACTCTACTGTTTCGGGAAGATGCAAGGCAGGTCTAAAACGCAAAATCTCAAACTCTGTCCAACCGGGTTTCGCGTGCTCTTCAGTAGTAATATTTTATAAAATATCATCTACATATATTTAAATTTAATTTAAATTTTTTTATTAAATTGTTTGTTCATTTCCACTAAAAGAAAACCAACTTACAATTTTAAAATGATTTTTAATACACAGCTGATTTTGACATTTTAAGCAAGAATTTGAAGCGAAACATGGATTTCTAAATATTGAGTTACATTTTTTGGTGGTATCGAAATTCGTTTTGATTCCACTTTCACTCGAAATGCAGGACAGGGGCGATATGCATTCTGTTGATGACTTTGTATATGATCGTGAATGACCTTTACACGATACATTGATGTGAACATCATAAAGTCGAATTTTCTTTTGTGTAAAAGCTATGTAAAACAATAAAAACTGTGAAAATCACAGATAACTTAACGCCTGTGAAGGAATGTGCTAAATGGCAAAATCGAATATGTTAGAAATCTGTAAATCTCTCCCATGCCCGAGCACATGGGCACACATTTGAAACGCTTTCCTTGCATACTACTTGTCTGCCACTTATATCCCGATTTTTGTAAACCAAAGATAACTGAGCCAAGGACACGGACGACTCCCTCGTGTCTTGCCCTAAATTTTCTTGGTTATTTTTCTTCTAAACCTTCAACCTTCAAATAATTTTGCTAAGCATTTGTTCATAAATTTATGATCTTTTCACAGGCCATACATGTACAATATTATTGCTGCAAGAAAACCAGCGCCCAGAATGTTTTGTGATATTTGTGATCAGTTTGATTTGCACGAAACTGAAGATTGTCCGTTGCAAGAGTCAGATGGAGGTGACCTTGTCACCAGCGAACTACCAACAAGAGATGGTAAACCTAAAGAACTTCCTGAACCGAGAAAGTATTGTGAGAATTGTGAAGGTTAGTCACTTAGAATAAAACACTTAATTGACTGTAGTTGCAAGCAATTTTCTTTTCAGCATTTGGTAATCACGTAACTGAAGAGTGCTTCGCTGGATTGGAATGATAGTTGTTGTTAGTTAGAAACCATGTCTAACTAAATGTTGCCTTAACCTAAATATTATTGTTACGGCTAGTTGTAATATGGAAACAATAAAATTATCAATTGTTTTTCTCTTTTTTTTATAATTTCTCTGTATTTTTGTTAATTCGTTACCAGTAGTAAAATTTATTTATTTAATAATTGAGATATTTTGTTTATTGAAATTACGTCTGCGTTTGTGAATCTGTAGCTTATTTACGCTGCTTTTCTCTATGCTCGTAAGTTTTAAAGTACAGCGAAACGTTGATAAGTTGACCACCGGCGCACACTGGCCGATTTAGTACGACGCTAGCTTATCATAAGTGGAAACAATTTTTACTATAAAAAAATTTCGTTGAGATTAACGTCAAATACTCAAATAAAAATAAAACGAAAAAAATGCTTTCTTTAATTTCATTACTGTATGAATGGGAAGCGTCTTAATGCAATGCAGAAAAAATGCTCATTTTTGATTTTGTTTTCGCTCATAAACGTGGGTTAATACAGTAACAATATTTTGAAGCAAATATGTCAGAATATTCTATTGGTAAGTAGCTTCAGGTATAGGGTGCTTTTATTAAGACAAAAGACGCTGCCACTGAGAACTTAATAAAGTAGTACATTTTTTTTGTAGAAGCAATCTAACATGTTTTTCATTTCATGTTCCATACAAAAAAATGCGGCAAAATGCGATCGTGAAACTTTTCTCATTTGAAGGTTATATTAATACCTTTTAAATAATGCTAAATATAAGTGCCGCTACTTAGCGCAACATTCTATTTTCTTCTCCTAACGGTATCAATCTGAACTTCTGAAAAACATGCTTTGCATATTTCTGATTGCCCTACATCACATACATAAAATGTACAAAAAGATAGGCTGCATGGCATTCATTTTTTTCTGCAATATTCCAACAAGATAAGTTTTGGCGAGTCTTTTTTTTTTTATAGCAGCGTCATTCTTAAATCAGTTAAATGGCAAAATAATGCCGTTTAGTTCGTTTTCTTCTATTTAGCTGTCTGTGATTGATAAAACATACCAAGTTATGATTAAACAAATTATTTTGACACAAATTTAACAGAGAAAAATATTGGCATATTTTTTAAATATTTTCAATGTCTTTATTTTAAATACCTACATATATTGCAAAAGAATATCCGAATACAACTCACCCTTGTATGTACAGTAGCACAGTGGTTTGGCTAGTTTGCCCAAACTAGCTGGACAACAACTCATTTCAATGCACACCAAAGCCTCGGTGTGCTTAATTAGGACCAGAAAAACACGACTCCAATCGGAACGGCCGAAATCCAACTAACGCAGATGCAGCTTCGAAACCACGATCATTTAAAACGACCCAAGTTCGAAACTATGCAAATTCGGAACGACGCAGCGAGACTTTGGTGTAATCTGCATTGTCATTTTCATAAATTCGTTCCACCCAACAAGTTTCTGAAATCAATTCAAACTCAAACGGCAAATATTTGATAAATAATTAAAAACAATTAATATTATGAAGTTATGAAATTGGTTCGTTTTATTATGGAAAAATCTCTTGAGGAAAAATAAATTCATCTTGACTAAATGTCGATGCTTATAATTCCTAAACGTTTTACATTTAATCCGAATAATAGTCGTTTATTAGTATACTCAATGCTTTTTTTTCAAACACAAAAAAAATCTCTGAGATTAAAATCAAATAATACTAATCGATAACAAATAAATACAACTACAGACAATAAAACAAATTTAATTTTAATTCTTAGTTACAAACTGCATTCGTAGAATACTGAAGTTAAGAGAAACAGGAAGAATTTACCAAATTCAAAAACACGCAATTCCTATCAAAATGCTGGCGTTAATAAATGTGAGCGCTTCCTTGTGATTCGAGTCAATTTTTCGTGATACAGTCGAAGAAATGCAGCTCTGATACTGTTTACTTAAAACTAAGCATGCTTTCTGCACTATGAGAAATAATGTAGTATGTTACAACTTTGGAGGATTGCAACGGCAGAAAACGGGGCTTGTGAACGCCTGGCCCCTGTTCCTGCTGCGTTGCAATCACAGCCAACCAATCTAATAACAAATTCAGATGATATACGACTTATGACAAACTTATTGCGACGTTAATAGCTTAGGTAAACGCAAATTACGTTGAAAAATTACAATTGTGAGTAGGTATGTACAAAATATACGTAACTAAAAACGAAACAGCACACCACGTCTAAAACAAGAGCTCCTCCTCGTTTTGGCCTTCGCCATTGGTTCATACAACCGGTGATGGAGATAGAGATGTTCTGATTATTCGAGTTGGTGATCCAGTGTTATTGTCGCCCTGTCCACGATGTAAACGGAATAGTTCGCAGACCGTTATGGCTACTTGCACCACACCTTTACCCTCAAGGACATCGGCTGCACAACAAATGAGATTCTAAAACAAAAAGAAATAAACAAGTACCAAAGAATGAAATAAAAGTTCTCGCTTTTTTTTGGAAAAATTGTTTTTTATGTATGTATATTTCAGAGGATAATAAAATATATTTTCCGTTCAGTTTTTAATTTTTCCTGTATATAATAACTGGGCAAACGTTATAGGATTGTACATACATAAATGCGGGGTACATTTCTTGGTAACATTAAATAAAACATTTAAAATTATGTCACCAAACATAGATAAATGCATTTTAATAAATTGTATGTTTTTTGAGCGCATACATTGATAAGGATAATGGGAATACATACACCAGTTAAGTAAATTAAGTTTAAGATAATACATAGTCAACTTGATCACACACAGATCTGATAATTGAAGTAATTAAATTCATATTCTAATACTTTCAATGAACGCATACGTACATTTTTGTTGTAAGAACTGAGATATTTTCAAAAGGAAAATAACAGGAACTCGTTAATTGTAAATTCATAAAGTTTTTTTTTGCCTGGAGCCAGAGATTTATGTTTTGTTTTTTGTAATAAGAAAAACTTCTTTAAATGACAAACTCTGTCTAATTGGCTCCATGAAGGTCAGTTGTAAAATAGTTAAAAAAAACCGGAAGAGTTCTAGTTAAATAAAATAGCTCTGTTGTGTCGTGGAAGCAACATATTCGGAGCAACTACTCAATCTTTAATCTACTAAAGGTTTCATTTAAAAAAAAACTAGCTAACTGCGGAAAAATGTTAGTCTCTTTAGAGATCCACGTTCATCTTAAGGCTTTGGGTAAACAAGTAACCTATTTGTTTTTCTGTTAACATATATTTTCTCATTCTTGACATTTTTTTCTTCTAGTGGCAATTAAAAACAACATGAAAAACTGTGCAAATAAAGTAACACTTTGCCATATAAGTTCTACAATGTATAAATTGTTCAGAACAATTTATCACTCACTATAAATACTGTTTTGATTCGGTTCAAAATATTTTGTTTTTCGTATAATTTTTTTTTTGATTTTTCTTATTTATTTGTTTCTTAAACTCTAAACTACAATTTTTGATTTTTCATTCTTCATTTCTTAAGTTAACCGAGTTGCTCTTGAATTATGAAAATACAGTGCGGTTAATTTCTCTGTTTCTCATAAATATAAAAGTTCATTTTCATTTGAAAAAACAAAAATTTAAAGAGAATTCTATGGTATATTTGTAAGTGTACATGTATGTACAAGCAAATCTAGTTTAAATCGCACAGATGCGCTCAAAGCTTAACTGACTGTATTTGATGTGCAATAAAAAAATGTTTGCTATAAATAGATGTGTGTTAGATTTCCTTTTTGAATACAAATCTGTGTAGTGGCAGTATTCAAATTTTTTGATCTAGTTTTGTGTTCTAGTAGAAAATTTAAAGAGACTATTGTGAGAAGTTTAGTTGTTTGAGTTTGATAATTTAAATGCTAAATGCAATCATCATAAGTTTTTGTCAGTCAATTACTGACCTCAGCTTTGGTTCGTCCCCTCTTTTTAAAGTAATTGTTTCCTTTCTTTCTTTCCTGTACAAGCAACATTAATTGCTGGCTCATTGAGTGGCAGGGTTTTGCGAGGAGCTATACCTAAAGATTCACTTCAAGTAAGGTGAATGTTCGGAGTTTTACTCACATTTTCATACTTTCATTTGCACCCAACACCGCCATAACTTAGTTCGCATCTGTGCTACCAAATTTCTATTTAAACAAGTCGTATATTATTTATTTAGTGCTTCTACATACATAAAATCTTTTTGCTATTGCTACTTGGATTACAAATCTATTTTTTTTAGAACATTTATTGTGAAAGTTGCTTACAAGAAAAGAAAAAGTTTTTATGTTGTTCTTTTTTTCAAGGCACTTACAATTGTTATTCCTATTTTCTGTATTTTTATTTTTTATTTCGAATTGAAATTGGAATTTGAAATTCATTAGTCCATTAATATTGCTAAAACGAGTTTAATATCGATTTTAATTAAACGAAATACACAGCTACACTTTATCGCATCCTAAACACAGATGCCAAATATTATTTGGTGTTATTCTTGAAATTATGGTTGTTATAATTGTAAATTAAATATATAAAAAAAACAAAAAAAGAATATTTTAAGAATCAAAGCAGGGAGAGTAAATAAATATAATTGTATGTTAAATAAATAAAAAAAAACAAAAAAGAATATTTTAAGAATCTAAACAAAGGAGCTGAATGTCGTCGACCAGAAAACTGCATCCAGATTTTTTAGGCTCATATTGAAGTGCGACAGCCAATCCGCCCTTTTTCTTAATGAACCTTTTTAGGCAGATATTCAGTTAATTGATATAATGTTACGCTATTTGACCAAAAAATGCTTTTTTGACGTAAATGAGTTGCGTTTCTCCATCCAAACATGTCAATTTGTGCGAAATGTTTTTTTCCTTTCTTTAACCCTTGATAGATAGGGTGCGCCTTAGAGGTGCAGACAGAAGTTTGTTCAGAATTTATAAAATTCGACATAACTTTTTATGAATAAAAAACAGTGTATATTTATGTTTCATTTACTTCTTAATAATGCAACCATTCACTGAAGTTATAAAAAAAGGAATAATTAACTAAATTTTGAAATGAAGTTTCTTTTTTTAAAATTGGGCGCCTCTCGGGCGCATTAGTACTATAAAAAAAGGTTATCTTTCATCGGTTAAATTGAGTAGCTTCTCAAAACATGTCTTGAGAGAAACAACCTGGTTCGTTCCGCAGCGCCGAAGGTTTCTATGTTGACTGGAAAGTGAGCTAAGCAATCAGTTTTTTATGCATAAAAACAACTAACGATATCAAAAGTCACCGCTAAAATATAGCAGTAGTTCATTGGAAGGAATTATAAAAGAACTAAGAACTGTGTGGATCACCACTAAAACCTTAAAAAATAAGAGTAAAACAAACATTGAAATTCATGTGGAAATATATTAAACTGAATATATGTAAATAAATAAATAAATTAAATAAACTCTCTTTTTAAATATTCATTTCAGAAAAAAACAAAATAAAATTATAATTTAAAATAAAAAAAGAATAGAAACAGAACAAAAAATTTATCAGAAGGCAAAAAAAAAAATACCACAATTTCATACAAATACACGCCTTCACTTGTCTTTCATTCGCTGATTTATGTAAAATGTTAATTAATTATATTTAGCAAAGCTTAAGCTCAAAATATTCAGATTAAGACACATTCACTTCCAATACTTCTTAATTCAAAAATACTAAAAGCAGTAGAGCGTTGATTTTAACATATGAGGCTTACACAAAACAGGGTTTGTATGAAGGAAAAAAAAACAGTCTTTTTATACCTTACACATTTCAAAATGAATATGTGTTTGTGGGAAAACTTTGGAATAATCAACGTTCTACCGTGGAACGGAAGCTTCAGAGGTCCAATTTAAGTCTTCTAAGCAACAGCAGGAAGTTGTATATATTATCATTTAAACAAAAAAAAAAAAAAAACTTAAAAATATTCGTTAATATATTAACTCTGTGTTGAAAATACTCGTTTGTATATAACTTTAAGTACAAATTAACTTTACTCCTCTCTTAATGGCTAGCAAATTAGTCTGGAAGTGGAAATATGACTAATAAAACGAAAGTTGCAATGAATACACACGATAGAACAACCGTGAGAATGTTAAAGTCATGGCTTAATATGCGGTCTTCTTTGTTTGCTTTCGTTTCGCCAGCGACGTTGTTCGCTTGATAAATGCTATAAATATTTTTCGCTGTATGATTCACATCATCACCTGGACTGCTTCGTGAAGCAGTGCGATCTTCAAAGAATTCGATTCGTTTCGTTACGATCTTGGATGGAGTTAGGCTGCCGCCCATATCTTGAACAATATTTGCGTTGCTTTTATTGACGCACTCGCCATTCGTAACACTGGTTTCATTTTCTCGTAGATCTTCGTTGTTATTATTCGAAGGGGTTATTTCGAGTAATTTAAATTTCATCGTGTTGAGATCGTTCACTTTAAGGACCACTGGGGATAGTTTTTCATTCACTATCTGATAGCTATCGGCTTCGGTTTCCTCGATAGTTTGCAATGTGCATTCCTTACCGTTGCCGCCGCCGCTACTACTGTTGTATTTTGAATTCGTATTATTGCTTGTTAGATTAAGCTTGATCTTTTGGAATGTTTTGATTTTTGCATGACGAAGGAATCTGCCGAATTGACCTTCTTTTGTGGTGAGAATGTCTTCTTCGATTTGCTCTTTTGTTGTTGTCATCTCACGGATGGAATTAACTTTATTTTCCCATTTTTCTGTTAATTGCATGTTGGTTGCAGGTGGTTGATGTTCTTCCATCATCATCGATTGTTGATGCTGCTGCTGAGGATTGTGATGATTGTGTTGATGATGATTTAGTTCTTGAGGTGACTCTTGATGGATATTCTGTGTGTCTGAATTGATTTGTAGAAGAGCCGAGACTGTTTTATAAACAGCTGTCGGATTAGGTAGCAGCGGCGGTTGACTGGGATCGTTTGATAGTGAACTATCATCTTCGGGCGGCACAACATCTTCACAAGAGCATATCAACTCCTGCAACCAACACCAATTACAGATGGGTTATTAGCAATAACGTTTTCTAATTTTATTTCAATGTGTATAGTTTGAAGGAATTGTGTTTTTTTTTCGGAAAAGTTTAAATATGTTATTTCATTTTTAACAAAAGTGCTTTAGATTAATGTATTTCGTTTTTTTTTATTCACTTTCACCGAATTATGATTTCCCACCAAATGCCGAGAAACACCGGAGATGCGCGTAAAAAATAAACAGATGCGGTTTTGTAGATCTCATTTTTAACTGATAACTGTGAGATGGATGACTGAGATTGGAAGTATTATTTTGTGATTTAAGAATATTCATGTGCTACCAGGAAGCTTTTTTCTAAAACGTACTGACTCTACCTTCGCCCCTACCGTCTGTGCCCTTGATTCAATGAAAAGTGCGAATGGAATGAATACCTTTTGTAATCTACGTTTCAAAAAAGCCACTTTAGTCATACAAATGTGATGAAGAAACAGAAGTAGAGTAGTATACGACTCTAGTACAGATAAAAGGCTGTATGTTTCTACGATTGATTTTTTTTACATGCTGCGCTTTCATATTCCTAATTGGTTTATACAGCATTCAGTTTGAATACTATAGTGCTGTGCAAATTAAATACAACAGTCAGATTTTTAGCAGTATTTCATATAAACTAAAATGCACTCCTGTTATCGTGAAAAGTTAATTTACCCTGTTGAACAATAAACATATTGACGTTCCATAATTCTTTGAGTGTTTGATTTCTTCATCATTCCTTTGACTGTGCATTTTTTTCCTTTTTAAGCTGGCAGGAGCATTTATGTAAAGTACTATGTACTATTCTTGAAAACCTTTAATGAGCTCAAAGCTTTCGGTACCTTCAGAGGCTAAATACCAAATCATTACTCTGTATGACTTAGGAGGTCCTTAAACTACGTTTAAAAAAGTAAAAAAATTGTTTTAGTACTCCTAAACGTTTAATTAATACATCTAATATAATCTGGACTGATTTTACATACGATGAAGCTAGCGAGCAGGTGTTAAATTATATCGCACACAATACAATGGAAGCGCAAAAAGCTGGATTTTGGCACTAAACGAGCTGTTACGGCACCTGATTATTATTATTATTATACTAAGCGACAGAGAGGTACTTTCCAAACTAATGAATCGGCCTACTAAATTGCCAGGCAGGTAATCAGATCAGACACAGAAACTTCAGACAGCGCATGATTCGGAAATGCTGGTTTGTGTTAGTTATTAAGTCTCCGTAAGGAATGAACTTTGGAAAATGAGTACTCTGATATAACAAAGACAATGTTTTGTAGCCTACTCAGTGTACCACGCGGAAAGCTAGGCTTTTGCCTTCAACGGGCTCCCATGCCACTCAACTGTTATTCATTATTATTACTCAGTGTACCCCTGATATTGCTTACACAAAATGTAAGCGTCTGCTGATTAATTTTCCCATTGGCCCACAGTCCCAGTCATGACTTGCAAAAGTTTTAACAAAAAAAAATTCAATTTTCTTTAAACCCCACCAATAACTACTTTACAATACCGTACAAATGCGGGATGATGATTTTTTTAAATACATATTATATTGCAATCAATGTTTGTAAGTCTAAGCGGAGTTAAATGTAAATACCGTGATGTGATGTTTAACAATGATTTTTAGCCCACGATATATTAATCTAAAGCAAATTTGTTAAATGAAAATGTTTTCTTACGAAAACTACTTTAGAAAATGAAATTAATTTGTGCCATAAAAAATTATGTTAAAAAGAGGAATGAACTAGATTAGAAAAAATGATTTACCTCATCAACGCCAATTTTACGACATGCCTCCAAAAAGTTATCCACGTTTCTGCGACATCGTGCCATTGTTAGTTTGGACTAAGTAAGACGAAAAAAAAAAATTAAAAATATTAGTTCAATGATATAAGAACAGAAAACTTACAACTCCAGGTGATGGTACATGAATGCTAGCCACTGAACGCGGACGTACGTAATTCGCCAAATGGCAAAGAATAACTCCATCAGTCAATGCAGACGCCATGTCTTCCGGCAGGATCGTCTTAAGACGATTTTGAATGATCTAGAAAGGGTAAAAATAAGTATAATGATAAAAGGAAGTAATAATCATTTATTAAATGTCGGCTCTAAATTTTTAAAAACTTCTGCAAACACCTTTCTTTCTTCAACTAGCCACAGCAGCTTTAGCAGACAGGCAGTAAATTTTTAATGTTGTTAATGTAATTTAATTCGTTAATAACAAAGTTGTAAGAATAATAATTGATCGTTTATTTTTCTGTGGCAATAAAACAGAGTGGCTTATGTCGAAAAAAGTGATTTCGAGAAAAATTGTTTTTTATCATCGGTTTGTATAACCGTTCCAACAACGAATGGTTACGAATTTTACAATATCTTTGTAACGGACAAATTTTGTGCCAAAGTGCCAATGAATATGCCACAGATTTTATTGCAGCCTAAACACTTTCCACATGTGCCGGAATTATACCGCGCACAATGGTTGCGCGAGAAAGCTAGGCTCTGGCGTTCAACGAGCTGTTAAGCCACACATTATTACAGCTTAAAAACCAAGACGAAGTCAAATAATTAAAGCAGAACAAAAGTAGATTTGAGAGCAAAAAAAAAACTACAAGGTTACACATTAGCTTCAGTAAAGTTTCTCGGAAGAAAAAGTAATTTTAATCGTTGCCGCAACAGAATTCTTTACAAATTAAAAAACTTTGTGGCAAGGCAACGCAAACTGGAATAATAATGTGTCCTCGTTCTACTAACGTTAAACAAAAGACCTTAACGTTGAAAACATACCGGATAAGGCAAAACGTATTTTTAGAGTTTCGTTTCAAAGGAATAACGAAAAAGTAGAATCACTTTATGTTTGGTGTTTGTCTGTCGGCTTTTTCTTGTTTCATGAAACAAGAAAACGCTGTTTCTTTTGAAAATCCACACACCAAAAAACAAAGAAAGCAAGAAAACAATACGTTTTGTTACATTCTGTTTCACTTGGTGTGTTCAAAGCTTCTTTGACTATCGAATCACAAACGTTTTGTTTGATCCGGTGGGTTTTCAGTCTTAATGGCGAGTTGTTAGAGATAGTCAAGTAGACGAATTGGATTTAGTTTAACTGTTTTATGTGTGGGCGCCGTGGCTTAATCGTTAGTGCGTCGGACTGTTAAGCGAGAGAACCTGGGTTCGAATCCGGCTCGGGGAAATAACACCACGAACATTTTTCACGGCCCCACCTCCAGCGAACGACTGACAACCCTCCTGGAGTACTTCTGTCATGGAAAGCTTTCGCAATTCGCCGTTCGGAACCGGCATTAAACAGTAGGTCCCCTCCACATGTGTCAAAAATATATCGCGCACAACACAGTGGAGGCGCGAAGAAGCTAGGCTCTGGCCCTGTATGGGCTGTTACGCCGACTATTTATTTTTTTTTTTTAACTGTTTTATATGTAAAACTTTGTTTAGCACACCACTCACAGTCTGCGCAAATCAAATGGACCATACTTACATTTCTAAGCTGCATCATAAGCTCAGTCTCCTCCCGCTGCCTGTCGAACTCTCTTCGCATGGTGAAGCTTAGCTTTTCCGGAGGTAGATCGTGGTTCCATGTAACAGACCTATCAAGAGATTTCCCTCAGTTAACACTAAACAACACACGCCTGACTTTCAACATACCTATTCGTTTTATTCTGCGCCATAAATTGTTGCTGTTGTTGCTGCTGCTGTTGTTGTTTATTATTTACTCCAGGTAAAAATTTATTTCGAACAACTCCATTAGCAGAAACAGAATTATTATTCATCGTAACATCACCATTCACTAGGGTTTTCATTGGACTGTTTGGCTTGACATAACCTAGACATTCGCCATTTGAATTTTGACTAGAGCTCTTCTCCTTTAGTTTTGGCTGAAACACAGCCGTCATAATCTCGGTATTTCGCGATGGAATCACTTTTTGGACAGGCTTCTTTGGCACAGTAATCGCGTCTTCGGGTGTGGTTCCAGTGGAATTATTCAAGTTTCCCATTCCCTCTTTGCAGCGGGAATCAATTTCCTCATAAGAGTTGCTCATGTTGTTCGTTCCGTTTGTCTCTTGCATATCGTAAAGTGCTTTGGCTTTGATTTTATAAACAGCCGAAATCTCCTGGTTTCGTTGCTGCTTCAGTGCTTCTTTGTATTCTCGATATGTTTGGATGTTGCCGAGCTGCTTGTTGTTCTTATCGATGAAAACTTGGTTTTCAATAAGCATATCATCCTCGGGAGTTGAGCCACTAAACAAAAGCCACTGATCAAAACTGAACTGGAATTTCGATTGCCTTTGAATTTACCTGCTGGTGGAACTCGAGTGAGTGTAGATTACGTTCTCATCATTCACTGAGTTTTGCCCGGAAAAACTACGTTCTGGCAATGGATCTTTTACTTGTTCTGGAGGCGAAGGTTTTGAATTGACTGCATCTTCACTGGTGTTCACATCCATGAGAAAGTTTTCTACACTGGTTGGAGTTGAAACTTTTCTCGGCGATCCTATGTCAGTTTTCCCATTTCCTTAACGAAAAATGCTTATTACCGTTTATAAGAAATAAAATAAATCGATTTGAGCTCACGGTTTGGCAAATCATGCGACCATCGTTTGTCCATTCCGTCGCAAGTGTTGTAACCAGAATCGACTTGATATCGTGGATTCCGAGTGGACTCGAATATACTGCCTGCATTCTGCTTTGGTGCTCGCCGTAGTGTTGTGTAGCCATCATAGTTGCCACCGGCTCGGCAACCCTTCTCGTCTTTGGTTGCTTGGGTTTCGAGGAATTTAAAGATGTGCACAAGCCCTCGCACGCAAAGCTGTAAGAATCAAAAATTGAAATGCTTTAAAACGAAAACCTGAATACTCAACTTACGCTGGCCGGAGGAGAAGTCAACGGATTATTTCCCAAATTAAATTCCACCAGTGTGGTCATTTGGCGTATTTCCAATGGGAGACTAGCTATTCGATTGTTACTCACGTCTAGAGAAACCAATGATAGACATGCTAATTCTGAAAGAAAAAAAAAATGGGCTAGATCGTTTTTTTTTCGGACTATAAGACGGTCAATTGATTGAATAAAAACAAAAATGTTAAGGGCATGCTTCCCTGTTTTTTTCATATGTCAACTTGCCAACCATACCACTCCATTCAAAAAAATTATCCAGCTTACATAAACATCAAGTTTATCCCCAACGTAGAGAAAAAATATTGATTAAAAAGGAGCGTCGGGATATAGGCCAACATCACCCCGATGGTGAACACTCCTTAGTCACATTAATTGCCACTTTATTTTTTTACGACCATTATTTCTACATACACCCATGTTTATGTTAATCTATTCACTTACCTCTAGGAAGATATAATATTTGGTTATTCCGCAACGAAAATGACTTCAAACTACGCAGCTCACCAACTCTAGAGGGGAGAGCTGTAAGCTGGTTATATGAAGCATCCAAGTCTGTCAGCCTATCCATACGACCGAGTTCTTCGGGCAGCGATACCAGACGATTGTTTGATACCAATAAAACTTGCAATGGCATGAAACATAATTCTCTTGGAAGCGTTGATAATTGATTACTGCGTAAGTCCAAATAAGTAAGTAAAGTTAAATGTTTGACTGATTCAGGAATATGACGAATTGTGTTATGATATAGAAGGAGTGTTTCCAGGAACGCGAAAGTCGTAACCTCTTCAGGTAACTCACAGAATCTATTTCGGGATAAATCTGAAAATAAAAAGAAAAAACAATGTAGAGATGTCAATGGGTGTGGTATGCAAATACAACAAATAGGAACTTATTATAGCAGCAGTATGAAAATGGCAACAGTAAGCATCCTATTAATGAAGAGGAGAAAGATCGAGTACTTGAGGCATGTTATTGGGAACAGTAAGTATCAACCACTCCAGTTCAACATGTAAGGAAAGATCGAGCAATGAAAAAGTTACTGAAGACATCGATCCATATGGTTGTTAAAGCACAATCTCTCGGCAGTAGAAATATACAGAAGAGTTACAAAAAACAAGCAGTAGCTTTAATGATTTCCAACCTCGGAACTACAAGATGATGGCAACTTTTTTAAATTGGATATTTTATTCAATCCAAGGATAGCACCGCATTAATGTCAACAGAAAAGAGCTGCATGGTTGGGTTTCGCAGGGCGGAAATGCGTTGGAACGTGATAAACATAACTGAACACCCCCGGATCATTCACAAGAAGTGCAAGAAGAAAGCATGAGCAGCAAAGCGCGAAGAAAAGTTCATGTTGCGAAACATCCGCTACAACTGAATCCATTTTAAATTTGTGCCAGACGTGCAGACGCCCTAAGCATACGTGCGTGACACACGTACATCAGAGATGGGCTGAAAACGAGTTAGAGTAAATTGCAGTTCTTTTTATGATTCCTACAAACTTACCTTGCGACAGGAAATAAAAATGAAAATAATGACTTTGACACGAACATTAAAGAAGAAAAGCCAGATCGAAAAATAAGAAAAACCAGTTGGAGCCAGTAAAGGCGGGTTCTTATATCGCAAAATAGGTATCTTGTGGGATTAACACTAACGCATGCATCGAATTAATCCAAACACTTTATTGCCACACCATTTTAAGTTGTCCTCAACTGCAAGTCATACGGACTAATGTAGATACAATCGGAGAACAACAGTGCAATGACCTCGAAGAATAGAAGAAGTTTATTTTTCTTATTGATATTTTTATCAGATAGGGGAGAACTTGGGGTTCAGTTTTAAAGACAATGTCTATCACCCCACCTCACATTTAAGGTGACATACACACTAGTGTTGTAATAAAAATAAGGAAAATAATATCGATGTCAGCATATTCAAGAGCAATCCAATGTCCGCCCCCTCGTTCGATTTGGTTTTGTTGAGAGCGCAGACCTGATTAGAGCAAAGGACATAGCGCATGTTACGGTCATTACTTCCGAAAATATGTATGTAACTCCCAAATTCTACCGGCATTGTAATCATGTTTAACAAACAAAATACTGAAAATCTGTTTCGTGCGTTAGCATCAATCCCCCCATTCGAATGCACCTTTCCCCAAGAGCAAGGAATCAACTTAATTTTTTTTCTTTATTTCCACAACTCAGATACCACACCCAACTGATAAATTCGGAAAAAAACACACCCACCTGCAATTACAGTATCCGATAAATTGTATTTGGTTGCAGCTTTTGGAAAGTCCTTAAGTTTACGATTTGTTAAAATAAGTTCTCCACTTAAATTGGCCTCCTCCAGAATCCTTTCAAGCGATCTAACCAACTGTGAATGACCCGTGGTTGTAGAATTATGTATCCGATTGCAATGAAGTGTTACTGCCATTTTTTTCTTCGGAGTTAATGGATTTTCTGTCTTCCACTTGGGAGAAAATATTTAACAAACTTCCTTGTTTGCGCTTTTTCTATATGAATTTTGATTTCCTTATCGCATTTTATTGCTTTGGTTGTTGGGAAGATGATGAAGCACTTGATACACTAACTGCTTAAACTAAAACCATTGATTTTCGGTGAAAACACAACAATTAAAGTGGAAAACATAACAGCGGAAGTTCCAAGATATTTTATACTTTTGTACACGAGAGAGAGACTGACCAGAGATAAAAACTGTATGGTGTTCTATGTTTCGGGGTGTGTTCTCATTTCGGACTAGGAAAAAGAAACATATGTGTGTAAAAAGTCAAAATGCATAAAAGGAGGACAGAGGAAAACGAGAAAGAGTGAGAAAGCGAAGTGGAGGAAGAATGATAAGATAGCTTCCTCATTTGGTGCATTCGATGTGTCGTTTCGTTTGGTTGTTCTTCTTCGTGGAACGAAGGAATTGAAGAGAATTTGACGTTTAGTGTCCCACGGAGTTCAAAATTATTCTGTTTTATTGGAAGGCCTAATTTTTTTCTCTTACAGGGTTTCAGGTCTCATTAGCTTGTTTTGATTTATAATGTATTCCAATCCATTCATGTGGAACGCAGAATATTATTGTTATTATTGTTATTCTAAGTTTATTACTAACGAATTAAATACATCAAAAAAATACATTAATCCTAACAAGTTGATCCCAGGTTACTAGAGTCTGCGGCTAGTTGAAGAAAGAAACATGATTATGGAAGTCTTTCTAGACTTAGAGAGATAAGAATGTATGAACACTGAATTGTTAAGTGAATTTGATCATAAATCTTGTATGGAATCTTAATATTAGGTTGTCAAATATCTCCGTTCCGCCTGTTTGTCTTTTGAATTTTCCGGCTATGTACAAAGCGCTACAGAGCTCGTATCTGGCAATACATCATTCGAAAGGTCTTGACATAACCTACAAAACGACGCTATGCATGATTAGTTTTGATACGAGCTCTGTAGCGCTTTGTACATAGCCGGAAAATTCAAAAGACAAAAAGGCGGAAGGGAGATATTTGACAACCTAATATGAAAAGCTTTAAAAAAAGGTCAGAAAACTTGGACAGTTAGCGTTGTTTCAAGAGTTTGGCTCTATGGAAGGTACAAATAATACTCCTTGATTTTTGATCAATGTTTTGAGTTGCTGTGGTTCCTTCAGAGCAGTATATTTTGTGACTTCGGTCAAAACTAGCGCTCGTTTTCTCCTATTCACACTTCTGACGTCACAAACGTCAATTTTTCAATTCACACAACTTGTCTGGATCATACCTACATCATGTATACTCAAACCGGAATGTCATTTCTGTGTCCAGTGGTTGATGTTTAAATGGGTCGGCGCTGTCATTACTTTGTTTTTTTTTTTAACGATGAGTGCAAATTAGAAAATAAGTGGACAAGTTTTTGTTTTGCTTGCAATGTTGTTCTATATTCACGTAATAAAATAAAAGAAAATCGTCCATCTATTTAGAGATTAGTCGAAACATCCATATAATTGTGAAACAATGTTAAATTTTACCACAATAGAGTGTAGTTGTTTGATACTCGGGCTGCTAGTAGTTTTCAATTTTCTGTCAAATGCTCAAAGTCAACTTTTAATAAATGTGCAAAATCAGGTAAAGAAAATGTTTGAAATTTCTTAAAATATAAGTTAAAAAGAAACTTGAGACAACAAGAAATGTAAGGAAGGTATAAGAATTGTCTGAAAATCTAATTTTTGAATGCGTAAATCTAAAAAAAGGGGGTGATACTTTCGCATTGATAAACTTTGAACCCGAAGTTATTTGGAGTGATTATTGTCCAGTATGTTTCCTTCTGTGCAGATTTATGACTTCTTGTAAATTTATTACTCTACAATGTGATTGTGCGGCCTAGCGGGGAAGTGTCTGTGGGTTGAAAATACTTTGGGTGGCCCTCTGTGGTACATTGATTTTGCTAAAGTGGAGAAGATGCTGCCATGAGCACTGAATGGGACTAAGTGGATAACAATAGAGTGGAAAACAAGGCTGATGAAAGCATCTTTTGTGCAGCTATGTCGGTTTTTTTTTCTCATTTAATATAATGTAATTGCATTTATTGTGTATATTCATAACAAGGGCTACGGCTAGAGGATGGGTGAAGAGCTGTTGCTATTATCCTCGAGTTTTCCGGTCTGCCGGTTTGAGAATATTTTACAAATAGAACATTTCTCTTTGAATATTCTAACAGTAGCGACACAATTTCGAGTACAGGAGAACGAGGGTTGCACGGATTTTCTTTACTTTTCGTTTCGCTAGTGATAGGTAACCATGTTCTCCTCATTGTTTTTGCTCAATTAGACGACATTCGGTCTGCACAAGTATTCCAAAAGTGTATATTCAGGAAGTCATTGTGCCCGTATGTGAACCGGGAAACATTTTCTTTTGATAAGAAAAAGTATAAAGCACTATTAATTCTGGTTTCCGTAAGAATGTGCCCTGATAGTTCCCTTTGTCAAGTTCTTTATAATTAAAAAATATGCATTTAACTCCATCAATAAATTACTGTTCAAAACATGCTCAAATGACTGAATATTTATAGTTTAAAACTTTTAATATTTACTATTTACTTTCAGGGTGGAGAAGTTGTACAGGAAACAATTACATCGAACGTGAGCGACGACTTAGTAACTTTAGAATTCCAAAGAACTGACGGTACACTTATATCGCAATTAATAGATTTTAGAAATGTAAGTAGACAAATTCCAGCCCACCATAATTCGTTAATTAAACTATTTCACATGAATTTTTAATTTTTAGGAAGTGAAAATTCTAAAAGCTCTTGTTTTGGGCGAAGAAGAACGCGGTCAGAGTCAATACCAGGTGATGTGCTTTGTTACAAAATTTGTCAAAGGAGATTTTATTTCATCCGATGCCATGGCAAAGTTGCGTCAGAAAAATCCAAGTACGGTTCGAATACCGGAAGAGGAAAAAGAAAAAGAAATCGTCACAATGACATCGTGGATACACTTAAATAAATCAACACCAATATCCAGGCACTTACTTGGATTATGCTCAGAGGCGGCCGATGCCACGTACGTTCGGGATATTGATGTTAAAGCGTGGGCAGAGCTTCCAGGTATGAGGTCAATGAATTATAATACATTCAAGAAAGGAAGGAATGAGGTTGAGGGTTGAGATTAAATGCTAGGATTATACACAAATTTAATCTGAATCTGCTGATAATATTCTAAATACTACTTGTACTCAAGATCTTTGTACATCACTTCTGTTTTATTTTTATCTTTAGTACAGCTAAAATATTACATTTTTCTTAAGACTACATTGCACAATATTTGTGTTCTCAAAAAATAGACTGCCTCATTTGCGTTTACTAATCTCTCCGTTTTTTTTTTTTATTTCCAAAAAGGTTCATCAATATCCAGTTTAGAGGCAGCTACACTTCTATTCCCCGACAGCATGCTATCACACTGTAGCGAAGTAACCAGCTTCTGGGCGCCCTGCCTTTGCACTTTGGAAATGTGCATTGGCTGGTATCCATGTGGATTGAAATACTGCAAAGGAAAACCAGATCAGTCAGTTGGCAATGGACAAAACTCAGCAAATTATCGCTGTGGCATAAAAACCTGCCGTAAATGCACGCAATACATTTATTATGTGCGTCAAAAACAACAGTGCCTTTGGGATGAATGACGAGTGCTGAATTTGTTGCCCGATAATTCTTCACCCTTACGTACTGTTGTTGTTCATCGTATCGCAGCAGCACCAGTAGAAAACCAAAGAAGGAGTATCGTTCGACAACTTGACGATAATCGTTACCAATCCAAGCATTACCACTACCAAAACGAGCCTATTCATCAACATCAATATTATCGGTATCAACATCTCCTCCAATTAATAATCGCTCGATCGCTGCCACTCTCAATATTGATATTCATCATTGCATACTTCATACGACAAACCAGTCAAAAACGAATGGCGGTGAGTTCTTTTTTATATAAACATAAACTCATATAAGATAATAGGAAAACAAAATAAAAGAAAAAAAACGAAAACAAATAAACCAAGTGAAGCATTCCTCACCCTAACTTCCTGTAATTTCTCTATTCATGTAAATAGCGTGTAAAAAAATAAGAGTAACTTAAAGAAAACATAAAGTAAAACAATAAATTTATAGAATTGCACAAAACTAAGGTAAATACGAGAGTAATAGATAGAGTTGTTTTATGATATAATATAAAAATAAGTTCTGTAAGATAAATAAATTATTGACGAAGTTATTATACTCCTAATTTGTTTTATTATTTTTTTAAAATACTATAAATATATATGCTCGATGTGATTTCGTTATTTTTTAACAATGTTTACTGTTAGAGAAAAATGAAAAAAAAAAAAAACTAAATAAACTTAGAATTCATAACACTGACGTACGTATATAGAATCAAATTATGGTTTCACTCTAAGTAAACCGTTGATGGACCGTATCTCTTGAATTAGATTTCCAAAAATGAAAATATTTTTCTTTTTTTTATGAAATGAATGTGTATTTTCCTGACCAAATCCGATAGTTCCGTAGTTCTAAAGATTTCTTTGTTGTTTAGAGATTTTGCTTTTTTAATATTCTATTTGACCATTCATTTGAGATTTAAAGTTATCCTTATTTGATGTTAAGTAAATTGAGTCAATCCAAAGCTGTTCAAAGTATTTTTGTGTTTATGTCCATTTAGCTTTTGATTCATGGCTTAATAAAGTTTCAGGATCTCCACCATTGTCGGACACACATTAAACTTGCCTCCATCCTTTTTAATCCATCACAGAAACTAGTCGTAGAATTGATATTCGGTTCGGGTGATCGTTTCACATTTGCGTACTTTTTTTAAGATGATATAGTTTCAGTATCCAGGATCAGCATTTATCTAGCACCCGTTTAATTGGCTGCCTTTTGATCAGGAACCCTCACATTTATTTCCTAGTGATCTCTTTTTGTTTTATAAATCTTCGTTGCTATTTTGTTTTTAAACACCAATGAATTAAAAGAAACCTTGCTTAACGCCCAATTAAATTTGTAGCTTCATGTTTTGCGCTTAACCTAATCTACCTAATTGACTTTATTCCTAGTATACCATCGGATAGTTTACTTAGACTGTGCTATCAGGTGTTGTCAAAACGAATCACCAGTTACTTTCGTTTATTTGATTGGTCTGTTCAGGAAAATTAATTGACCTGCTTACTGTAATCCCTCGATTTAAGTTTACTAAGTTTTCGTTGTCTCAGAGAGCAGCATTGTTATAATTTTGACCGCAGCTGTTTATGTTTGTTTCATTTCGAGTAATTTACTTTTCTAACAGTCAATTTTTATACTTCTCGATTGACTTCTCTCCACATTTCTTGTAAAACAACCCGAGGGGTTACTGTATTTAAATTTTAATTTATTAGTCCTCAAAGGCTTTGTTTTCTACTGAACACAAACATCTTCCTAGCAATCAACCGCTCATTTTTACTGCCATTCCGCTCACGAAAACTTAATCCATCTATATATTTCAAATCTTAGCTTCCAGCTCCCTACTGGCTGATTTCTATGAATTCGTCTACCAATTCTTCTACCAAAAACTTCTCTAACCTCTACAAACGTTTCTCCTCTTTCGTTCTTTCCAAAGTACGCTTTAAAATTGCATTAAAAAGGGGATCGTCCCTTTAGTCTTAAGCTATAATTAATAATAAAAAAAAAAAAAAACTTTTGTATAATTAAAACCTTGAACGCATTTTTGTATGGTAAGCTTCTGAGTATAACGTTTAGAATTTGTTGTGACCCCCTAAGGACGTTATATAAAAGGTCTTCTCCTTACAATTTTAATAGTGGTAATAATCTCTAGACTGTGATTGAATGCTTTTTAACTGAATGACATTGTAAATTGCACTGCTTTTAAAATTTATTGATTTTATTCTAAAGAGAATGTCTTGTTTATATTTTTTTCAAACAAAATATAAATTCTTCTTTCGACCTAAAATGCTTTTTGTTGAGTGCTTATGATTTAAAAAAAAAAGAAAGAGTGCATAATTAACATTCTAGGTCGTTATTTAGACTTAACTGTTAACAGAAAACAAAAGAAAAGAAAAAATAAATATAAAACTATCGTATTAAATATAAACAAAATGGAAACAACATGTAATTCAATTAAAATATATAAATGTATTAGTATTTGTACAGAGTAATTAGTAATTGAAAAAAAAGAAGAAAAAAGATTATTACAATTTAATTATTTTTTTTTATTATTGAATAAACTTCGGAATTACAAGTAGGGCAGATGTAAATGAATGTATCGTAAGCCCTTCAATAACATAACGAGACCTTATACGACACAAATTGTCTTTGATTTTCTAAACAAAAAGTTTAAAAAAAAAAAAAACAGTGCGACTTGCAGAAACAATGGAAAAGAAAAATCATGAAGACAAACACTTTTTGACAATATATGTATGTTTATTTTGAGAAAGTATTTAAATAAAACATATGCATAGTATTTTAAGTCTAAATATGTTAGTGTGTGTATCATGAAATGGAAAATGTACATGAACTTCTAACGCAGAAATAAAAATAGAAAAACAAAATAAATTTTCGAGGTTGTTTTAATTGCATTTAGTGTGGATGTGGTTGAAACAGGATGACAATCTTCTTCCGTAGAAACTTTTAAAATGCAACTCAAGCTCTAAGGCTCGGATTATGTTTTGTCCCGTTTGCAAAGGGGGAGTTTGGTGTGAGAAGACCATGAACTTTACGAGCTGTATAACGATATCGACCTATTCGAACGAATTTAATTGCCTTGGTTCAGATGGCTTGGGCATGTAGAGGAAATGGACACTAAGGTTCCAGCTCGTACAATCTTCAACTCCAAGGACGAGGGACAATGTGGTAGAGGAATCCTTCACCACCATTGGCGTCAGCTAAACAGCTGGATGTACGAAAGTGGAGGCACCTAGCCCCAGACCGTATGGCTAACACCCAGGTCCACCAAAAGAAGTCGAATGTTTGGTTGGCCTTAACTTCGCGTCCTTTATGTCATTACTAATGAATCTACTGAGTGAAAATATCGCAGATATTTAAAACGTACCCGAGCTAAAAAAAAAGTATCGCTGGTTTCATAGTAGATACTATATATAAACTAATAAATTTGACAAATTAGCGGTGCATGGTAAGATAAAAAAAAAAATTATTTGCAAAAACTGAGGGAGATAGTTTTTGCTCCCGGCCAAAAAAACAGATGTATCTTCCTAAAATATTAATATTTATGGTTCCTATTACCTATTATATTTTTTCTTAAAGTCAGTTTATAGTTTTCCTTACTCTAATAACCTGTGTGTCTTTCATTTATATTCAAAACCTTTTGGATTGGACGTTGCATGCTTTTTCAACTGTTTCCCACACTTGGTCGTTGTTTGCAAAGTACTGACCGCCTAGTTTTTGTTTTCTTTCTTGGGATTGGCCACAGAATGGCAGACAATTTTTGCTCACAAAATCTTTTCTTCCCAAGACTCGCAATATTTTTAAATCGTTATCGTTTGTAAGTGTGGCCGGACCAGCATGTTTTTGTCGGCAAATTGAAGTATGTCATTTTCCAAAATTTTACTATATTCATATATTGTTATGATGTCATTTACATAATATATAGGGCCGACACCATATCACTGCCAACAGCCTTGTCCATGATATTTCCTCATCTATTGTTTAAGCTTTTCACGGTGTAGAATAAGTGATATTCCTTTTCAGCATTATGTCCAAAGTCCGAGGATAACAAATTAATTGTTTTTTCCCTCCAAAGGATGCTGTGCCATTTTTTTTACTCCTTCAGGTTGTTGATGATCTATAACAAACAAAAGGCATACTTATTTATTTGACCAGCTGTGTATTTACAATGAAGTAATTTCAAATCTAACAGGCTAAGAAAATTCCCTAATAGGACAACGTAAATCAAGAGATAAGAGGACGTAAAACAAAACGGTTCATAAATTTACACCACGTAAATCGAGACGACGTAATCAGAGGAAACGTAAAGCGATAGAGTACAGTGTAGTTTTAAGCCCCACTTTTCATATACCCTTTAAAGTGTTGCTACTAGTTACATACAAGCGCGCCCGCTTTCTGATGTCCCAGAAGACAGACACTGCTCTTCAAATACCGCCGCGACTATACTTCAAAGTCGGTTGGGACACTTTTTTTTGTCGCCAATTGCCAATTGATTGGCTCTATTTTATTGAGTTTAATGGAGTTTCTCTTTTTTTATTGACACGAACCATTATTGGTGCTTTTGTTTTCGGTATCGTTAGACCGCACATGGTTATGTGATCTGTGTGGAATGCCATGTACGAGCATATATCTTTTTTTGTTAAAATGAAGAAGCAGAAGCACGAAGCTAACTACAATTGAACCGTACAAATGTGTGGTCCGCATGCGAGAGTCGATCAAGTTTTGATCATTATTGTGATGTAACAGACGTTGTTGATGGGCAAATCAATTTAAGTTCAATATTGCCCTTGAAATACAATTACAGATCAATAGATGTTTATTTCTAGACTATAACTGGTTTGGTTTTACTTTTGAGTGAGAAGTATAAGAATTCGAAGTAACAAAATTCAGAACCTTTCACAGAATGCTATTTGATATGGACCCAAGGATTTCAGAGGTTTACGAGTATTTGATTCTGTAGCTTTTGGCAATAATTTGGTTGTTGTATAGATATCGACGCTTAATCCTTCGTTCGTACGTATCGAAAGGAGAAGAAGTGGGTTATGTGTTTTTTTTTTATAAACCACAAAACCAAAAAATCAATTGGTGAACTGGAATGGAATGGCTACAGCTCCATTGAAATGCGCAACGTTTTTCTTAATAAAATAAAATAGTTTGACTTTAATTACTTCTGTTGGCACATCAAACAATTGAATTGAGGTTTTTATTTTTGTGCTCTTGAATTTAGAACGAATATGCGTACTCCAAACGGGCATAGACAATTTTTGAATGCCATGTCATTGACCTAGAGAGCTGGTCGCGATGCCATAAATCATTTAGAATATTTTTGCAATTAGTTCTTTTGCTGAGAGTAGTAGAAGCTTCGATGCTGTATAGACGATTTGTCTGTTATCATTGTTTTGCAACGTGATCAGATCGAACTTTTGAGATGCGGTAAAGAAGAGCGTCATGGAATTAAAAAAAAAAATCGTGTGGTAGCCACCCAATAATATTAAATTAAATTACTTATTTTGAGACAGTTCAGTCTTTGAAGAAGTCTATAATCAGATCCCCTGAAGAATTCACTTATACCATACCATTTACGAAAAGAAGTATCCGTTTCGAATTTTGATTTGAACTTAATTGACCAAGAAACTTGAAATTGAAATTAAGTTAATTGCATTGGATGTTTTCTTCTGAAAGAAATTGAATCAAAGCCTATTGCCGAGTTGGTCAAGTTCCTACATGCACATGAAAATGGACCAAAGTCTTTGTTTTGTGTTTGTTTCAAAGTACGCCTTTTACAAATAATTGTTGCTTCGAAGATACGTGTTTTTTATTTTACTTTGCCTCGTTCACAAAATTGCAATATAGAAAAGCTTCGCTTTGCGCCATTTCGATTTACATCGTTTCGAAGTTGGTCGTTCAAAAATTAACGTGGTTTCGAAGCTGTGTCTTTTTTATCTTAGCTTGCGTCGTTCACAATATCGAAAACTTATGAAGTCAAAATATATAGGAATCGTTAATTCAATTTGAGTCGTGTTCCCACACCCACACTAAGCGAGATTCTGCTGTACCCACCGATGTCTTAGTCAAATAGGCAGCCGACGGTTCCATCACGGTATAGTGAAATACCGTGTCCTAAATACTTGATATTCTTAGAATTATAATGCATTAAAGACAACATCTCTCTTCTGTCGGTTGAGTTTAATTTAATTTCAATAACTAAGTTAAGTAAGTGATAACTGCCTCTAGTCAATTATTTAATTGAGTTTGTCGGTCGTCGATTCATACTAAATCAATTCAATTTCTCTTATTGAATAACTTCGTTTAGTATTCATCTTTCATAAGTTGATCGTTTTATTAATTAATAACTTGTTCACGTTCTTGGCCAAAGAAAAGCAAGTGTGTGTAAGTCTTTGTTGCTTTATAACCAAAAATAATAGTATAGGAGGCGGTTCCAAGTAAAAGGATGGAAGGTTTATTAGTCGGAATAGTTCTTTGAGAGCAAGAAATTGACCATAGGGTCACGCTGTAATATCTAGGTTGAGATATAGATCTTCTCTTCTTTAAAAAAAAAACTTTCGGCAGTTAATTAGATTTTAAGTCGAGTTTGTGAGATAGGTCTGCCCAATTCATGAACTCCCCATGATGTTTTTTTCGCTCGTCTACAGCCCAACACTTGACAATATCAGTTCAAGAACTTTGGCCGAAAGAGGGAACAGAAACTAAAAGTACATCCCGCCAACATTTCCATGCATGTAATTGTCCGAAAAAGACTTGTTAACAATTGGGGCTACATAACTAATTAGCTGCTTCCGCTTCATCAGTTCTTTGTCCTCTCCAAGTCATTGGCCATTACATGGGCGCCTGCCAAAAAAAAAAACTAAAGTGAATAGCAACATTAAAATTAGTGAATGACAAATGATTGGTTTCGTAATGAAATTAAAATAAGAAGCTCTAAAAGAACGCTTTTAACAAAAGAGAATCGGTACTCAATGATTCAAGATGAGTAACTGGTCACCAACAAGATGACATTGGCGTACGTGAACACGATCACACTACTTTCCAACGTAGAGTGCCGCCAGCCGGAGCAACGAAAGTGAAATTTAAGATCGTCTGCCTTGTAGTTTCGTTTTTTGCTATCCATGAATCTGATTGGTGGTCCTCTTTAGCTGAACCCAACACCAATTAACTCAACAGGCAGTAACGTAGGTACCTGCCATGTCTGAAAACATCACTCATGGGTCAATGTCTCGCAGTGTAGTATTCCATTTCAGGAGGACGCCGCAAAAATCAACTTCCCTAACATTCTCATAGTACGACAACATGATTTGACATCAAAAACTGGCAGGCTTCCTCCAATTAGGCGCCAAAGAACTATTTACAAACCGGTTTGTCTTTTTGGGAGCTCTCTTCTCGTTCTTCGTTTTTGTATTCTTGTTTGAGCCCGCTACAGGGTGAGTGAAACATAAATGAAAAGACAATTCTTCAAGTAGTAGCTTCAAGAAAAGTTATTAACCGACAAATTTCATATCTCGTCCATTTAATCTATCCTTTTTGAATTGCCTACGCCTCCACCTCCTGTCGAGCTCTTACAAATAAATTAATGTCCTTCTAATCAAACACAGGAAGAGTTCACTTCGAATAAAGTCATTAGGTAAAAATTCGTCACGTTTGGGCTGCTACCACTCCTAAATTCTGTGGGAGGATATTCTGAAATTCTGAAATTTATCACCACAGTTGCTATGTCCTTAATGAGCGGATGGTTTTGGGCGAATTCGTCTGGGTGAAAGGTAACCCCCAAGGGCAATCGATAAGTTATAAAAATAGAAAATAAAACATTTTGTATCGAGGCACATTCCTATCTCGTGTTGGTAAAGATACCGAATGTCCTTGAATGCGGAGGCACGTTGTTTTTACGTAACGGGAGGAAGTCGTTTATGCTCACCCTTTAAGTTACTCTTCTTTGAGGCTGTGAGAGTTTGTACGACGCGCACTGAGTTGACGAAGCTCTGCGGTTATGGGATAGGCAGGAAATCGTACCTATTAAAAGAGTTTTATTTTCGCTGAAAATCTGTCCATTTAAGCTTTCATCCATGCGATGTAAGTTCGGTTAATACCACAGTTTAATCGTTTTAAAGTTTAGCTTCAGAAATTACAAGTCATAGATTAGATATCAGTTATTCGGGGTCTAGCTGGTGACTTATTCCGCTTCATGACTGAAAACAACAGCTCCCACCAATTGGTACTTCCAAATATGCAAATAATTTCACATGCCAGCTTTTGAGTGTTCTCAATTAAGACTGCAAAAATTACATAATTTACTATTTCTATTCTATATTTGTCAAAAATTGTTGTCATGCATGATGACTTCATTTAGCTTTATGAGGGCAGTGTATCACAAGCCTAAATATCGCTGCGAGCCACTCCTATCTAGAAGGGCATTATAGCATCTGCTTATGCCGCTACTACAAAAACGAGTTCTATAGAAGAACTAATTTAACATTTTGTTCGCTACTCAATATTAGCATGAAAAGTCCATGATGTAAATTTTCCACATTCTTTAATTCTCAGCATTGGAACAACGAAATTGGACTTGAGTAAGTATCTTTAATTTTGCCTCCTTCTGTCTTTTAGGCTTAATTCCTCCACGAGTTACTGATCATCTTTTCTCTACCTCTACTAATAAAAAACCACTAAACCCATTAAAATTACAAAAGAGAAAAGTATCCAAACTATTCGCCACGCCATTAAGCGATAAACAACTAAACACTTCCTCAACATCGTAATCATATCCTGACCTACCCCTCGGTACTTGGCAATGACTAAACGCTCTCTCCACGCCCTCTGCCGCATTCATACTAAAAATGCTTGATAAACGGTCAAGCGATTTGTGCGTGTTAAAGGTAAACACTCAGCACACTTTTTCCGGTCCAACGATGTCAGCAAGGGAGCCGTCGCCGGTTTA
Source organism: Syritta pipiens (assembly GCA_905187475.1). Taxonomy (NCBI): domain Eukaryota; kingdom Metazoa; phylum Arthropoda; class Insecta; order Diptera; family Syrphidae; genus Syritta; species Syritta pipiens. Next base: position 73,811,546 of record LR994571.1, read on the forward strand.
TCTCACGCAGTTTATTGGAGTAGCGCCAGCGTGCTGCTCACCGCTCGATCGACGCATTAATCAGTGGGGGCAGGGTCGATATCGGCGCGGTACACATTCCCCCACTGCTCAGGCACGTGCCCGCAGTTTAATTATATCGAAAATATTAATGGGGCCACGTGCGTGGGACAGCCGACGCTCGGGCGTATGCTTGCTTTGTAAATAGAAACACAAACAAAGCAACATCTTCACGAAAACACTCACTTTAACTTTTGTAGAGGGAAGTATCTGTGTATGTTACTTGTCGTAGATGTCGGCGACAAGTTTTCAACTGAAAGCGCCAACGATTAGTTAAACTTCTTTTGAGTTTGCTGTTGCCTGGCGGGCGGTTGCATTCAATTTCAAAAGCAGGCTTCCCCTTTGCGATAGACGGGATGAGTCAGGCAGATATTTACACGATTTGTGAAGAAATTTCGCTGCGAGCGTCGAACACTCAGCGGTGAGCAATGGGCTGAATTGCATGTGACGCTCGTTGGTTTCTACGAACGCTCAATAACAAAAGGTCATCGACAAATGGTGGCAATATCACGGTGCTCTTAGACGTAAGGCTCTGCTGGAGATTTCACGTGTCATAAGTGGCGTAGGCCAACATACTCGGGTGGAAATATAAAAAAGAATTAAAAGAAGCTGGTTATTATATTTATATTCCTATGCCTCTTTTTAAGCCATCGCTCCCATCTAGTGGGTAATGCCAAATTCTCATTCAGGGTATTTTTGTGAAAATTAGTTGCACTGCATACAAGTACTGGTCAAAAACAGTTCTACAATTTGTTTTTAAATTATTTTTCCTTGGTTCTGCATTAGGGCTTTTTCCAAACTAATGAATGTCTATCTAACTCTAAAACATTGATATTTTTTTATGAACGAAAGCAAGTACAACGTTTTTTCGTAGGATAACCTTTAAATACTTGGAAATAACCTATTGATAGAGTTTCCAGAATGAACGATATACTCTTCAGATTTTTCAGTGTCCCATAATTGCTTTGAATAACTGTATTCTGGAATCTAGGTCTAGGTCTTAGGGTTCTTCCCACAAATTGTGGGCCACAATTGTGGTGGTTTGCAATTAATCAATAGGAGTCAATGAAAATAAGAATTCGCACGAATTGATTGGGTATATTTTGGACAGTTGAAGCCCGCTCTGGAAAAGCGAGGGTTGTTGGTTAATCTTTTAGTCCGGCTAAAAAGAAACAAATCTCACTGAAACAAGATAGAACTAGAAAAATGATTATTTAGCGATATGCTTGTCTACTTGTTTTCTGTTTTATTTATCCAGTCACTCCTTTCATCGATTGGTTTTTTTTTTTTTCACAAAGTACACATCACGGGAACAACTCGTAAGCACCTAAAGAGGATGCTTCTGATAATACTTCACGGGCTGTTGCAGTATAATTTAATAAAAAATAATTTTTTTCCACAATTTAGGATCCAATGTGGCTTTCTTTACAATTTTTTTTAAATTAACTCAGACTCTCAGACTAATAAGATCTATTTTATTCCTTTTTAAGATTGATTTAGTACAGAACTAAAAGCTTTAAAATGTAATGTCAGGGCTGGACTAAGTAAGTCCATTTCATATCGAGGCAGAATTTTACAAAAGCCTTGTAAATTTGCAAGGCCCTTCTATCAGGAAGGAGGCACACGCTTCTCGGTATGTGACTAAAAGTGGATGAGAGACCACAGAACCTTCCCACATTGCTAACGCATGTGATAACTTATCGGAAAATCACTGCCTAATTGAATTCCTAATCTGTCCATTATTTGATTCTGTATTGCTTATCGTCAGCTACTTGATTTTCCACACCGTGTCACATGGTGAGGTTAAAAGTCCACAAGAGGTGAACAGGAACGTCAATTAAATTGCATTTATTTGAATCCCGGAACAGCTGTTCTATTACACTGCGTTGGGCCTATGCGATAATTTGCACGTGATCCCAGTCGCAGAAGTAGGCGGTTTAAATACAAATGATGCATCGACGACGCGAAAGAAGAAGGAATGCGTTTACGATCACGTAGGCACATGCACCTGAAAACCCGATCGAAGAATCGGGAGCTATTTTTAATGTGCGCCCAAGAGAAAGTACTAACTACGGATCGGAGTTGTCGTGGTGGTGCATGTCGATCCGGTGGATGCACATTAGGGGCAACGACATTTGCGCTTGTACACAAAACGAATTTTGATCGGCAGAAGAGAGGTGCTAAAAACTTTTATTTACTTTATTAGAACCTGGTTAGTGTGGTGTTGTTGGTTTAAAAACTCTTAAATCGACCGCCATCAGACTTTTCGACACCTGCCACGCTGCGGTACACCGTACCCTCATCACAACACACTTCCGGTTGACCTAGAAACCGGAAAACGGTGACACGTCGGGAAACAGGGACACAAAAACATAATTTTAACCCCAAAATTCCCGCATGATGGATTTGTGTAGGTTGAGGGATGTATCACCGTTTTCTTTTTTTCCACACATTCACAAATTTACGACGCATATAGGCAGCTAAATCGATTCAATTACCTTGACAGGGTGTCACAGAGAAGGAGGGGATCTATTCCAAGCATTCTGTGAGAAATTTAGCATGTAATTAGTATTTTAATGCCTGCTTATTTGTTAATTTTATTAACATCATCATATGGGAGTTTGTAGGATTGTTTGCTTTGAGTTTGCTGCGGTTTATGAATCTGTAATTAAATCATGTTCGGAAGCTTAACTCGAGTGGTGGGAAATAAACTTTTTTTTTTTAAAGGAAATTAAGATGTAGTTAAAGGCTATCTCACATTGAGATAAAGCGCCCTAATTTAAGTTCAGATTCTCAATTGAAAGTTGAAAAAGTAAAAAGAAATAAATAACACAACAGAAATATTTTTCCAAAAATATTAGGACTTTTTTACAAAATCTGAAATTTCAATTGAGTTTTGGCGAATCAGGTAACTTTTAAAAGATTTTTGTTTATTAAAATCGAATGGTGTCTTTTCTTGGTTTCATTTTTATAGTTGTGTTGCTGAAAGTCCAAAACTTAAACCAGAAAGAAATTAGAATTGAAATACTTCTCATTTTCAACAACCATTTTGTGTTTGGCATGATGATTTCAACTGAGTTTTGTAAGGCAGCGGAGTGTCTGTTCAAGCCATTGCTATAGGCCGTACTTTTCATGAGTCACTTTGGAGTAAACAGTCCTAAGATGAGCACCAAATGTTCTCTCAGTCTCTTCAAGCAAAAGGAAAGGACTAAAATATAAAATCATCAGCTTCTAACTCCTATCAGCTTCCTAACTCCAAATCCAACTATGAACATGTTTGAATAAAATTATGGACAGTAAAAAGAGACTACAATCAGGTGCAATCTCTGCGAAGACCTGTCTAAGACCTGACCTATGTTCGTCAATCAGAATTCTTCTGTGCTGTGAGTGAAACAATAATGATAACTGATTATAGACTTTCCAGAGCCTTATGAAACTATCACATAAATCTTCTGATAGTTTGAAATTCGTACTCTGTGATAACAGGATAAAAATATGTCCTACAAGAAAATCAGATTACAGATCAACACGAAGGATTAAGCCTTTGATGTTTTCTGTAGAAATCAATTCAATTCAATTCAATTCAATTCAATTTATTTCGGAATACAAGTAAGACAATGCAGTCTTTTATAGTACAATTATTTAGTATTTAATATTACAAAATATGTTTTAATCTTAAGCTAGTTATTAGTTCAAGGAAAAAGGTAACAAAGGAAAGAAGGGAGAGGAATAGGAAAATGGGGGGTATGTATAATGATTATTTAAGAAAAGAAGTCAAAAATCTCTTTTTTAAACTTGCTAGCTCCATTTGATTGTTTCACACGATTTGGAAGTGAATTCCAAAGCCTGACGACGTGGACATAAAACAAACGAGAACAGTGTAAATATTTTGTTATTGGTGTAACAAGATTGTAGGTCCTGGTGGATTGTGCAAATCGGAGCTTCTCAGACAAATACGGTGGCAGCTGTTGATGAATTATTTTATGCATAAAAATGCAGCATCTGGCAGACAGATAATCATTAAGGGTACAACCAAGAATTAGTCTTTGAAATTGAGAAATATGGTCAAATCTACGAAGTCCATAAATATACCTAGTCATGTCATTAAATGCTACTGTTAGTTTGTGAAACGACAGCGAATCAAGCTTACAATAGATAACTGCAATGTTTTCAATAATTGGAAGCAACAAAGTTTTGACCAATTTAAGCTTGATTTTGGTGGGTGTAAAATCTGCCGATAACCAAAGTTTACGAAGAACAGTGTAGATATGACGGACAATATGGTTGACATGATCGGTAGAAGACAAGGAACGGTTTATTCTAAAGCCTAGACTAACCACGCAATCAACATAAGGGAGGGTAACATTATTTAAGTAAAGAGGCGGCATTGTTTCAGTGCCATATTTTTGTTTAGATATTAAGATACAATGTGTTTTTATTGGGTTAAGATCAAGGCCGTTGCTTACCGACCAGTGGCAAATATGAGAAAGATCTTCATTGAACCTGCAAATCAGGTCTTCAACTAGTCCAATGGGTCTGGAAAAGTATGCTTGAACATCGTCCGCATATAAGTGAAGCGAGACATTACGGCACACTTTGGGTAAGTCATTAATGAATAGACTAAATAAAATAGGACCAAGTATTGAGCCTTGCGGTACTCCTGATGATACATCTAAGTACTGGGAAGAGCATTCACCAATCTTAACTTTTTGACTTCTGTTACTCAGATAATTCTTGATTAAACGGACTGATGACTCGGCAAAACCAAAATAATGCTTAAGTTTTTGGCATAAGATTACATGATTTACTTTATCAAAAGCTTTGGAGAAATCAAGCAAGCACAAGATAGTAATTTTGTCTAGGTCAAACTGAACTCTGATGTCGTCGAGAACCTTAACCATTGCAGTTGAGCAACTGTGATGCGGTCTGAAGCCTGATTGTAGAGGATACATCAAATCACTTACATTAAGAAAGTCCTGGATTTGGTTGGCCATAATCTTCTCCAAAATTTTTGACAGACAGGGAAGAATGCTGATTGGACGATAGTCAGTTAGAGACAACGGGGAAGGCTTTTTGGGAACAGGAGTTACAATAGCTTTTTTCCAGTTACTGGGGAATGTACTGGAGTAGATACAGAAATTGATTATATGCGTAAGCGGCGAGATAATTGAACAGAGTATCATTTTTACAAATCGTAAAGGAACCCCATCAACACCAACTGCATTAGACCGCAACAATCTAATAACATTAATAATTTCAAGTTCATTAACTGTCTGAAAATAAAAACTATCAGACGGCGGTTGAGGCACCTCACTGTTTGGATGAAAGTCAACGTCGACTATACCGTTAGTTAAGAAAGCCTTGTTTAGGGAATCAACATCGACCGAAACTAGAGATGTGTTCTTTTTCCCAACACCAATAGAGCGCAAGTTACTCCACAGCTTTTTAGATGGAAGTTTGGGATCAAGTTTAGAAAGGAAATACATTTTCTTAGCTCTTCGAACCATTACGCAAGCTTTGTTTCGAGCGAGGCAATAGCGTCTCCAGTTCTCATTAGTGGGGTAGTTTTTCCAAGTCGAGTAGGTTTTTCTTCGAAGTTTGATGGCATTGTGCACTGCTTCAAAAATAAAAATTTTTTAATTTCTGATACCTTCCAAAATAGTGTCTGAATTTTATAGCAGTCATATGCTTTGATGTGTTTAACTGCACCAGAGCCTCACTTTGCGTAATTAATTATGACCAGAAAAACAACGCAAATGGAATTAACGATTCCGATGTATTTTAATTTCATAATTCCCATGATTTTTAATTTTGTAAACGATGTAAAAAAAAAGGATAATTGTTACACGAAGCAATTTCGGAACGATGCAATTAGAACGAATGAAAGCGAGGTTTTGGCAATTCATCTAAACGACGAAAAATGGTGCTCGGAGTGGTGGATCAAACGTGGTGCATTTAACGAGCTGTCTCAAAGATGTGACCTGGGAGACGTTCCTTATAAAAGTGTCTTTAAAGTAAGTGCCTTAAAACGAAGTAACTTGCAGCAGGTGGCACAAAAAGTGCTTTAAAGCACATATGCACATAAAAAAAACATGTCCTGAAAGTAAGTAAGACGTCTTAAAAACGGTGTGTCTTAAAAAAATATCTTTATAAAAACATCTTAAAAAACGTGTTTTACAAGAGATGATTTTAAATAGTTGCATAGGTTTAAATGAATAGTTGCATTGTTTGAATTATATTCCACTTCGACCAGAGCCATCACTGTTGTCTGATCTATGCAATTTAAAAATACGCGTTCATATCTTGGGAGTCTGTCCAATGCTTAAGAAATTTCACAGGTGTTCTTTCCAGTGAACACCATTAGTTTGGAAAAGCTGATCACAGCAATGCAGAGCATAGTTGGGGACGTCTAATTGGCTATATTTAAAATGCTTTTCGATAAAAAAAATTATGTTAAACAATTTATGAAACTTTGTTTTGCGATAGTAATAATTTAGACAAATGTATTCCAAAATCCAACTTATTCTCGTATAAGTTTTTTTTGTGAAAATTTATAAATTAAATTTAAATGTTACTCTGGCAGAGGGCATGCGGCCACAGGATACAAAAACTTAATAATTTATTTTTAATTTGTTTATAAAGTATTTATAAAGTCAATAAAACTAAATTAACTAACTAAACTAATTGCATAAAAAAGGTGCATATATGTCTTAATAAATCAATGAATCATGTCCCAAAAAAATCGTACCAAGGGAGATGGCTAATGTCTAATGGCTCTAAGTGCTTCGAAAGAGATACCTTAAAACAGGTTTCTAGTAAATGGTGTTCGAAAGGAAGTGATTTAAAATATAACCTCTGAATTGGTGTCCAAAAAGAGGCGAAGGTCATAAAGAGATATTTCTGAAAAGATGTCTTAAAATTGATGGTTTTAAAGGAGTCCTTTAATCCTCATCTGTCGAAGTGAATTCAATGGCAAATAGTGACAGTATATATTTGTTACAGTAAAACATTTTTGATATTTATTTTTATTTCCACGCACTGTTTCCTATGGAAACAAGATCAATGAGTGCAAATATGATTGTTTTTCAAAGATTTGTATAAGCTCGAGAACTCGATCCAAAGTCACCGAATGGGAGGATTAGGGCTTAAGAAATATAAAAATTAGTGCCACAGTTAGAAGAGGATTTTGAAAGATACGACTCAAGAAAGGTGCCTTAAAAGGGCTGAAAGAGGTGATCTAAAAAAACGTATCTTCTTCAACGACTGAGTCGTTGAAAATCGACCTCAATTTGATTGCACTCAGGTGGTAAAGCTTTGAGCTATCAATTGAATGTACCTTAAAAATCCAATTGCTACCGGTTGGTCAATGGATGTGCTAAATAACTTTTGCCAGACGTTGGACTGTAGGACTGCAATAGATCAGCTCATCCCATTTGATTTCTAATTTTCAATCTTTAAAGGAAGAAATGCATACTTTCGCAATATTAGAGGAATTATTGTATTTAAACCGCACAGACTTGTATGTCTGTCGAAAGTGAATGCGACTGCTATAAAAGAAAATGGTTAGGGAAATTTCATTGCGTATGAAAAATAAAGCAATCGCAAGAATGTCAATTTTTTGACTCTCGACATTTTCTCAGCATCAAAACAAATAAAAGTTTAAATACTCCTATCAAATCGAGTGGGCGATAATACTTCCCAGCAAAATACCATCATCTCAGGATATGTCTCACAAATCCACCCACAAACATTCCCCACCACAACTGAAATCTTCTCAAAAGCTCACGTTATATCATCACTCACCAACTTTTCTTCAATTCAAAAGCAATCAACAGTTGGTTGTTGCGGCGAATTTACAAGCAACAAATACATAATACGATCGTTTAATTAAAATTGCAATTCAAGTCATGAGCAACTTAATTGGAGAGCGTGAGACGACAACTACGACAAAAGATGACGAAAAAATGTTAATGTCTCATTCTCATTTTGTTTGTTTTTCACTTGAAAGAAATGTGTACCTCAACGCATTTACATCACCCACAACAACCTCTAGAAGCCACAAACACTTGTGCTCCTGTCCCATGTCCACCCTTCGTACTGGAGCAGATGTTGTTTTCAGTTGCTCCTTTAGTAAGGTACCATGTAGTCAATTGCTTTAGAAATACGTTTGGCCTGCTGCCAGGTTTAATTTTACTCTCACAATTTTAAGAGTATGTATATAATTAAGTCAATTATACATAGATTTTTAAAACAATTAATGTTTACTTTTTGCCGGTCGACATGCAATGGAAGGGGAGAGTTTTTTTGTTCAGTGGAAAAGAGGGGACAAATCTATTTCAAGAGGTCATCACGAGATGAAAACGAAATGTGTGTGGTCTTGGGTCTAGATAATTTTGGAATTTGTTTGCATTTGTATTTTAGCAAAAGCAAATTTTTCTGACGAATGCAAAGAGGATAAATAAATAATTTACGATACACATACTTTTGAATAAAAGTTTCATTAGAAGTTAAAAAAAAATAAAAGACGTTATTGTATTTGGAAAAATAAAATGAAAATGTATAACACATTTTAACTACACATTATATGCAAAAGAAATTGAAAAGAAGTTTGTTTTTAAAGTACATACAACATTCGAATTTTTTTTAAAGTAAAGAAAATAGTTTTCGTACCGATATAAGCAGAGAAAACATTAAATTTTTCGTAAAACACTTTCTATGTGAATGAAAACCGCATGATTTGTGAAGTGTTGAAATTACTTCGAAGTAAATTTTAATAAAATTAACTTATTTTAAAGAAGAACACATTTCACCCAGTCGAATTAAATTGAATGAAATCGAGTCTGGCGCCAATGCGTACATCATTTCAACTTATGAAAGGCAAAAAAGATTTAGTTGATCGATTGGCAAAGAATTCACAATATAACAGATTCAATTCTCAACCAAAGTTCAATGCTTTCCATCCATTACACGAGCAATTAATTGAAATCCACCCAAAGTTAAAGAAAAGCGTGTGATTTTCGATACTTTTACAACGCGTCGCGGTAACACTGGTCATGCGTAGAAAAAACTGAACGCTCTTGAGTATTCGAATCAGTTCGTAACCATCCGCCGAACTGTTGAGTTGGATTTTCTACTCTCAGATACACGCTTTCCGTTGAGTACATTTCTCCATTCAAACAACTCGATTGTGGCCGTGTGAAATGTGAAGTTATAATAAAAGATACACAATAATTCGTTGTATTCTAGTATAGTGGAATCTGTTTAGAGAAGAAGTGTGTTTTGAATTAAAACCAAAAAGTATTGTTAATAGAAAAAAAATAAACACATAAAATGGTCGAAGAAGTGCCCGCGAAGGGGAACGTTTTAGGAAGTAAGTATCTGTGTGCGAGTGTGCGTGTGTTTGCGTATGGATTCCATAAGGACTAAATCAGTTGACCTTCTAAGAAGGTCGACGGAATAACATCATTCACCAAATTTTATTCATTTCACGAGTGTTTGTAAAAATTAAAAAAAAAAATAAAATAAAAATGGGAAAAACAAAATCGACGCGTCGTCAACTTATCAATGGACTCTGAGGAGCGTGTGAATGCAAGCATCGTCTTCGCTATTTGAAGGTCATTTAAAAGTCTTTCCGGTGAAGTACAAGAAACTTCGTAAGCATGTCACCCCCGGTCGTTGTGATAAAAAAGGATGACTTTGAGCTGTGTCGTTATGAGTGAAACATATTGCCGCTCTCTGTTCGATGATTAGGCCCGGTTGAAGGGCATTTAGAAGTCTTTTTGCTGTTACTTGTGGTTTTAAAATGCGATTGTGAAATTGCAGAAGTGAAAGTGGCAAATGCCGGTATCTATACCGTCTCCCAGAGGATATGGACGTGTGTTTCGGGGTCTGCTTACAACGCCGGTGGTGTTTCAACCACCGATCGAGTGCTGGGGGGTATCCATATCTGGGACAGTGGTTGGCGTGAGGCAAGCGCAAATGTGGTTTCTTATAGCTTTGAGAGCCTCGCATGGGGGTCCACTATGACTGGATGTTTAGAGTGTGAATAGGAGGGTTTATTGGGGCATAGAGGATTTTTTTTGTGGGTGTGCCAAACGCAGGTCTGTTCCTGATCATTTGAATAATATTTTCGGTTTCGGTGATGTCATTTCGTGTATCCAGCTGGTTGCTGCTTAGCTCGAATTGCCCGCGGGAGTAGAAAGCGTTTTGTTATATCGAAGTTGACCTATTTCGTTTTCGGCTGTTTGTTTCCTTATTATCGAAATTTTCTAATCACTCCCCCAGAGGTCATGGCCGTATTATCTTCGCTCTCCATCAAGATTCAGTATCAGGGATCTGTTTGAGGGATGGCGCATTTTTAAAAAACCGAGAGTTGAGATTTATGTAATTTACATTCGCATATTTGTAGTTGGCCCTTTCATGACCGCATCTCATTTTAGCCTCAGAAATTGTTTGTTTTTGGTAAAATCTAGCTTGTTAGTTCTCAACTAAGCAAAAATTGAGACAAAAAGATTCTAAGAACGAATAAATTTTTTACAGATCTTCCTCCTCGTAGTTTTGTTTTTTTTTTTTTAACATTTTTAAACAGTTCCGGGCGGTAGTCCTTATTACATCCCTGTACGCTACCACTCACAGCCACTTAAGTCGGCCGTCAGATAATTGTCTATAATACTGAGTTTTGTTGATCAAAAATATGTTTGCAGTCCTTCCAGGTCATGAGACTTGACAAAACTTTGATCTCTTATATTCGGTTTGGACTTTTCCATCTGCTGCATTAGTGCCGCCTGAAATTCGAAAGGAGATGTGTATAATTGAGGACTTAAGTTTGTTAAATAAGTAATTACAATAGCCCACGATAATGAACTTTTTAAAGCTAGACTTTTTCAGATTTTAGAAGGATTCATATTACTGGTACTTTTTTCAGTTTTTACTAAACTGATTCGAACGATTTTTAAATCCATTTAAGGCAAAATAAAATTATTTTCTAAGGCACAGTTTTAATATTTAATTAATAAAACTCAGAAGAAAAAAAAAAAAATAAAAAGAAGCATTTATATTTATTTTGGTATTCGTATGGATGTTCTCAATTTTTGATAAAATACTTTATTTTGGGCTGGCAATTAGCTTAACTTGATCTTTCTATAGTATATGCCCTTAACTTCAACAAACTGGAAAGTTTGTTGAAGTTAGACGCAGCTGGAGTGACTTCGCTGTTTTCTTTCCCGAAGTGTCCTCAATTCAGGCTCATCAAGAGCTTCTACGATGACCCAGTCTAAAACTTGTTGTATCATATCTATAATTTCAAGATAATTAATTTCTTGTAATTCTCCTTGAAGCAGAGTTTTGGATAGTGTGCTTAGTACTTGAATAAATGGACGTAAAGCATCATCTTCCCAGTAGTATTCGAAAGTTCACATTATATGACTAGGCAGAAGTGCTCATTTTGGAGATGATAGATGATAGATGATTTAGATAGATTCACTCAAATTCGTACAAACAAATGTAGGTGTCTGTCTCCATAGTTAAAGTTAGTTGGATATGTCTCCCAATTAGTCTTGACCAGCTAGAAATAACAATCCTCTTTGTAAACTTCATAAACTGAAAAAAATATTAAAGAGCATGCGGGGGTGGAAATCCTTTCACAGCCATTAGAAGCCCAATCGTCCTTCTGAAAAACACACACTGCTATAGAAAACAAGCATCCCATTTTGTTTATCTAGAAAAGATGTGGACATTTCCGATCTCTGTGTTCTCCCAGCTCCAACCTCCACCTTACTCCGAAGGATTTCTTCCATTTTTCCTAAGGCCAAATGTTATTAAATGTGAGCTAGGGATTTCATGAAATCCTTTGAGAGTGGGATGAGCACATGCTAGATTCTGTGACCTTTTAAACAAAATATAAAACTCACTATCGTCATACGCATTTCATGAATTCAATTGTTTGTGTTTGAATTTTGCCATTCTACTAGCAAAATTTCTTTTACATATTTTGTTTTTATGGAATTGAAATGTGGAGCAGTTGGTGGCATGCTATTTTTAGTAAAACATTTGGGTGCACGACCATAAAGCAAATTCAACGCATGTTTGTGAATGTTTCAATTTCATATTCAAGCGGCTTGCTTACATCATGACACCTTTTGTCCAGTTGCATGTGGTTTGGGAGTTTGGTGTAAAAATACTTTTGGGTGGATTTATTTGGAATATCTACAAATTGTCTGTTAAAGTATTCGCTATGTCAATACAAAATATTTTTTAGCTCATGATTGGGAATTCGAAAGAAGGTGTGTGGTTGATGTCACTAACGTTTTTGGAATAAAATTTATTAATTAGGAATTTTTGAGTAGATATTGTTATTGCTGGCGTTTAGCTTTTTGGACTTTAGTTTCAATCTGTGAGAATGAGTGCCGAGAGTAGGCTCGATCATAAAGAAGCCATTAGGTCTGTTCTGAAGAATGCCAAACAAAAAGGGCATATAGGACAACAAAAGAAAACGTAAGAGAACTGATAAATTTCTGTATAAAACGCGATGAATGTGTATTCAAAGATGCAAGGCGTCTGATATTATTACTTTTTCTAAACGTTCTCTAGAGTTGTAGAAAGTTCCATTTAACCCAATTTTGCTACAATTATTTTGCTGACATGGTTCGGTAACGCATTAAATGGAAGACATACATATGACATTATTCTACAGTTCTTCTGTGTGTGACCATACGACAACGTTGGTAAAATAGGGGTAACTCACCTTTGTGCCAAACCTTGTCTCTAAGGCAAGACAAGGCGTAATCTGATGACAAAGATTAATCTCTCTTTACAGTACAGAGAATATGAATGTTGAAATTTAAATTCGTGTTTGAGACCAAAATTTTTTGACCATAAAGGCTAAATTTACAAAAGTTAATACATTCTTTTTATTTATTTCCCGAATATGACTTTTTGGAGATAATAAAGGGAACTACGGATTTCTGTGTTTTGACCACATTTGATGTAGAACTGTAGAGAAGTAAAAGACCGTAGACCTTTTTTTTAAATCCTCAATTCCACGATGTCTACTTCTTCTTTGTGCGGCGCCACGGTCCGGGGTGGACCTGGGCTCCAGCCAGCACGATCTTGCCAATCGCGCACGCCGAGCTGGTTCAGGTCATTCTTCACCTGTATACGCCACCTTAGACGCGGGACGACCAGATCCGGGGCTAAGTAAGAAGCTCCCAATGGACCGATTGAATGTAAAGTAGATATTCGGATTGTGGCATCACAATGGGCCTAGTCTGGCCTAAGTGTGGCTATGGGCCACACCAACTAGCCACTCCTACATAACTTAACATAGAAACACAGAAACTTAACATAGTTACCAGAAAGCTAAGCCACCGACAGAACCTCACGTCAATATAAGTTAACCAACCTGTCACAACTTAAGTCCAATCGGAGGCGATGTAATGCACAAAAATCTATTCAGTTGTGCACATCACCACTTGAATTCTACAGCTAATCTTTGGCTTAGTAGATATATTCAAGGAGCGTTATTAACAGCGTTCACGCATTTATTTTTATCCTACACGAGGAGGCCATTAAAATCTAAACGACCACGTGGTGATACGACATCACATCGACCAGGACGAGTTACGTCACTAGCACAAGCCCCCCAAGCCACTGGACTGTGCCCACATTAGGAGGCCATCGACGTTGATTGTCTCATGAATAGAACTATAAGCCAGAAATTTGTTGCGTAATGTTAATTGTATCATTAGTTCTTGTCGCTCTTTGTAATTGAACAAGACTCTGAGTTTCCTTTAGACGTACTTTTATAGGAAAGACCTTTTCGCCCATGGACTGAAACAAGATAATGGTTTTTCAATATGCATTTGTGCTTGTATTTATTCAAATACAGTAAACTCTCGATAATTCAAATTTCATGGGACTAGAAAAAAACTTCGAATTACGGAGGTTTTCGAATAACGAAGGTTTTTATGTTGTTTTGCACAAAAATAAATTCGAATTAACGAGGGGATGAAACTCTTCGATTTACAGAGGTTTTTACAGCGACTGTGAGAATGTGTCGATTGACAGAGGTTTTCGAATTATGGAGAGTTCGACTTATCAAGAGTTTACTGTATGAAAAAAATTTACATAAAAAGATTAAAATCTTTCATATAACATCAGGCTTAAAAAATATGAGAAAGAGGAAGAAGAAGGAAGAGTAACGTGTCTTGTCAAACTTAGCCTGGAGGCTGACGTGGTCTCAGCAGTTTACACCACATTCAAGACCAGTCAATCAACTTGCCGGAGGCGTGTAATTTGAGAAATGAGCAGTCTCCTCCTTTGAGTGAGTTGCATCCTGTAGTTTGGCTGCATTCTCTCTCATAACGAAATTATTACCCACGTAAAGCCTGTCAACAAGAAGTGATTGCTCCCCAATTAAAACAGGAAGAATCGGTTCGGTGACTGCCACAAAAGGGTGACTGAACTGCGACATCACGTCATCCGCTGCGATGATTTACATGTCACAGCGACTAGCAGCCGCTCATTAACACAAAAAAATAGAACACATTTGCCGCCCTCTCCATTCATAGTTACATTGAACTCCTATCTCTCTAAATCAGAATCACTCCACTGATGCCATTAAGCGGATAATTTCGTGGACTGGAATTTTCTGGATTTCATTGCTTGCATAGAAAAGGGGGAATGATGGAGGGTTTCTTAACATGCGCGTCTAAATTCTACTCGATAAGAATGAGATATCAAAAAATTGTATGGAGCACCACGCTCTGCAGGGTGGGCTGCCGAAGAACATCTGCTCATCTTTCGGTTGAGTACTTGTTGCTGGCAGCTGTTTGAATTTGTGGTGACGCTGCTGGGGGGACGTTATATGTGTCCAACGATGAGTGCAGAGTGGACTAATTGTGCTGGGACCACCGATAAGAGGATTAATAAGGAGTGGCATTTAATTTGTTGTATCTGCGCTTATATTGACAGGCATCATGGAATTACTTTACGTTTCGGATGTCTTTTAGAACAGTAGTCCCTCGATAATATAAACTAATTAAAGCAAGGCGTTTCGGATTTTAAAGGGATGTATATTACTGGATTTTTTTTAGTACACCAATTCAAAGTTTTTGCGCCGTTCCACATTTTAAATAAATTCACATTATCGGTAATTCACATTATCGATGGACTACTGTAGTTTTCTTTCGATCACCTTAGATGAGGCGCTTTGGGAACTTGGATAAGTTATTGAACTTCAGAGCATGTTCTTCTGCAGTTTGATAATGACGCCGCGTACTTCCGTTGTGATATGGAATGTGATTGTTACGCTATCAGACAAAAGCATTGCTGCGGATGTTTCATAGTTTCCGCATCGATTAACACCCAGAGCAAATACATACCTATAAATCAAGCACATAAATATAAATAAAATAGAAAAAACGTAATTAAACAACTTCCCATTGTTGTGCGTTTGGTTCGACTACGAACCGTGGTCGCTGAACTGGAACCATTTTATGGTGCATTTTCATCAGTTCCTAGTCAGGCCTATGTTTTTTCGTTGGATTTTGGATCTTTTAAAGGGCGATGAATTGTGTGACGATGAAACCAGAAAAGTGTGGTGTAATATTTTCTTAAATTCGTAGAAACTGGAACATCCGCAAACAACATTGTAATACGTTAGTGAAAAGCTAGGTATGCTCGTCGTAAGCAAGCATACACAATAACAAAATGTATAAAATCTACGATGTTAAAAAAGCTAGACATATCCCTAAATCAATGGGATAGGATGAGTAATGAGTTTCAGTTGGTAAAATTTGCCTCAAAAAACTTCAAAATAAATTTTAAAAAAGTAGATTACTAAAAGTAATTATCCCTAAAGGAAATCTACTACTCAAATGGACGAGTTAGTCTGGTTTTTTTTTAGTTGGATGCGATCTTTATTAAAATGGACAATGTTAGAAGACATAACTAATTTATACTACAAACAGCATTGGCTATGATAGCCGCACGTTACAGTTGAACAAGTTTGTTCAACACTAGAAATAGTGTAAGGGCAACAAAGTCTGCTGCTCCACAAAATATTAACAAATTGCCAACAAAGCACAAACACCGAGACTCAGCTCATTTTTATAATGCTGCATCTTCATTTGCATTTTTTGATATTTTCTTCAATATTAAAAGGCCAGTATTTAGATTGTTTGTCGGTTTTACGGAGATAACCGAAAGTTGATGGTCAATTTTCATATTTGAAAATAAAGGTCGATATGACCTTATCCCTGAAGGTCATATGACCTAATCCCTGAAGAGAATTTGTCTGCAATGAACACAAATTATTTAGAAAGACGGATGGAAGAAATACGTGCAGGTTTCAAAGTTACCGCTTTCAAAAAAAAAAGATTCAAACAGATTTAGTGAGTTATAAGGAAATCAAAAACCTGTATTGTTGGTCACCCCATGCTAGTGACCATAATATTGCTGGTTGTCGGATTGAAACAGATTACATTTTGATTCGCCTGATCACACCACACAGTTACGAGTAATTTGCTGTCCAATTTCTTCTGCCGAACTTCAACCGTGCCCTTAGCATTTTTTGACCAAATATATCGGTTTTTGATTCTTACCTCAGAGAAGTAGCCAAAGTCTTGGAGCGCTCTTCTTGCAGTCTATAGAATAACAAGGATTATTTACTGCTGTAAAATCATTCTTTGCTGTTAAACACTTTTTTTTTTTACTTGTATCCTTCAGTTTATATCTTTTAACGGCCTGTCTTGTGGTTTAGATAAAGTTCCACTGATTGGCTTATATTAAGCTGCTTAGCTATCGCTCGCTTCGGTGAGCCACTCATTGTCAAAAACACAACACCGTTTCCGATATCTAATGATAATTTCGTCATTCTTTTAAAATCTTTTGAAATAAATGCCATATTTGAATTTGAAAATTATAAAGTGTCCTCGTAAAAGGTGTTGTTGCGCGCTTGCGAGTATAATAGGTCTTTAAGGTCACAGTACAAATGGCTCTTTGACACTCTCTCTGGTCTGCGACAGCTCTGAAAGTTCAACTCCATAAAACTTTTGAGCATTCAACCCGAAGAACAATCTTCTTAATAGACGCTGGGAGTATGAATGGAATTCTGGTAAATGTCTTACATCCCAGACATGCAGGTGACACGATCACACAATCCTGCTAATGATCGTTTTAGACGTAGCTAACAAGCCAATTGTACTGCCTCTTAACTTCTTAACACTTGTCAATCAAAAAGTCTTCGAACTGTAAACTGATACAGAGGATGTCATTTCTGTCTTCATCTATGGTACCAAAGAATTTTTGGAAACAAACACGTTGCGTTCCTTTCGGTGACTGTACCAATTTCTGTTGATTTTCTTATGATTTCATCCATAAACAAAAAAAAACTACTCTACTGCCAGCATTTGATGTGACCCAGAGTAAACACTGTGTGAAGTCATAACTCGCTAAAAATAACTCACATATTTGGAGAATACCAAAAAAATTCTGTGGACCTTATCGCGGTGCTATTGCACTACACGCGGAAATACTTTAATTTTTCAACTCTTCAGACCGATCAATTTGGTGGCACAGTGCCAAGATATGATCCACGTGCAGCTTGGCATTGATCAAGTTCAAGTAAAGACAATGCAGAACCTGAGTTTTATCATTCCATGCGCGGGTAAAAAATAAATATGTGTTCTCACTTAAGTGGAATTGAAAATATGTTTGGGGTGACAGTGGAGTTTATTTAGCACTTCATTTCTTTTTTTAGTTTTTAAAGGAACACACAGAGTGACAAAAACACACTGTTGTGTAAACAAACGAGGATATCAATAAAGGTTGGATAGATTTTTGTTGTGTGCGCCGTTGTTTGAGGATGCTTTTTAAAATTTCAATCAAAACAGATAAAGTGGTGTTTTTTCTTGTTTACGATTGCATGCAGGGATATTTTCTTAATTGTGACTGTTGCAAGGACTTCAATGCAACGAAAGAACAGATGTTGCTCTGATTTTGGTTGAAACTTAAATATTAGATGTCAAAGCGAAGTTGATAGCAACGATTTAGTGTTTCAAGATCCCTAATTTAACACTGGTACACTTTTTTTTTGCCTGGCAGTTTTTATCGTATAACATTTTAATTGAACACTTCCGAGGGCTCTTCCTTCTTCGCGTGCAAATATTGAAACTGTATGTTTGGATCGAAACAAAATGTTTATCCTATAATCTTATACGAAAACCAAAGCGGCGTGAAGCGGTGTACATTGTTTTTCCGATGAGACAAGATTCCTCGCGAATCGTTATAAAAAAAAACGTTGTCTATTACGGCCATTTTTTTATCAACGCTTATCAACTGCTATAGTCGACTTTAGTTTGATACTTAGAGAACTAAAGAATAATTCAAATAACCAAGAGTTCACAATAACAAGTGTTTAAGCAACTAAGAGAAAGCGAGGAAACATATCAAATTAAGCCTTCGGGTGGATTAAAACCCAGCTGTGCCATACATAACATAAAACAACAATGAAGGACATTGGTCCTGATTCGTTAATGTACATTGCCTTAGCATATAAAACCTTTACTTAATGTCAAAAATAAGACAGACAATAAACAAGTTGGGAAAATAAAAAAAATAAAAATAAAGCCTTAGACAAAAATTCGAGATTTATTATTTTAATCGCTTATACAATTAATCACAATTATACAATGTACATGTTTTTAAATCAGTAATTTTTTGTTGAGTGAGCGACGTGACATTTATCTATAACCGTCCAATGAGCTTTCGATATTGATGGGAGATGAGAAGAAATCGTCACTTGTGTCAGATCTAAAGGCGTAAAAGCGGAGGTTAATTTAAGTTTGAAAGAAAACTAGACTGCAAACTTGCGAACTCACACATATCCTCTTTTTCTAAACAATCGACAGGTGTGTGCATAAAAAAACGCTTAATTTTATAGGGGGTGGAGAGCCCCGACTTTAAATTATAAAATTTTCAAGAGCGAAATATCATTCCTTTAATTTCAAATAACGAAGAGGAGTAGGTTAAGTTAGGTTATGTGGGGCCGGGTAAACGCCAATCACACAGACCTGTTGGTCCATACAGTATTTTACACCAACACAGACTTCCAATAAAATTTGAACACACATTTACCCCTGATATAAACAGAAGGACTTGGATGAGATAACGTAGTTCATAATTTGACTTGCTTTGACGTTTGTTGCTGCACTCAACTAGTTGAGAAAGTGCCGAACGTCTTGAATCTGGTTTTGGATAGCGCTGGGCAACCACATGATGTGATATGATGAAATAGACAGTGCCATTAAGCCACTTGTACTGTGGCCTAAAACATCTACTGTATCCCTTACTTTGATCTGGGACTTTAGTGCTGCCTTCATAAGTTTGATAACGTTCCTAGATGGGATGTCCTGGAAGTCGGTCCCTCTTACGATCGTTTTATTGATTAATTTGAATGATTTGGTCTAGGTTTAGACAAGTGGTTAGTAGGAGTTCTATGTTTTTTTGAGCCTGGCCACATTGTCTGCAGGTATCCGTCCTGGTGAGACCAATTTTATGTGCTGGTAGTTACATGCTCCGTACCATGTCAGTGTTTCGCACAACACTTTGTGCCTATGTTAGGTGTGATTGCGTTTCATGAATTTCCTGGAGTGTTTCATACCCTCCAGGTTAGTCTAGAATTGATGCTTTTGTTTAATAATCCAGTTCTTAATGTGCTGCCTTGTGTCTGGATTGTTGAGCCCAAAAAGAGGAGAGGGTCTTATCAACGGAACTTGTGCTCCCTTCTTGGCTAGACTGTCAGCCGACACATAGCACGTGCTACAGCCTTTCGCTAGCAGTTCCAGCAGGTGTCCATAGGAATTAAACCCATCCTAAATGAGTGATGGCCCAGAAAACAATGTCCTGTGATAATTCCAACCAACAAGCTGCATTTGGCCCTGAGATACTTTGGGACCCGTTTCGTCTTACGTAGGCAGTAATCAGGCCAAAAGATTTTGGTGATGCGACAGGATGTACTCCGCTTCCATCTAGCGCCAGCCTCTGTGAAAAGTTTGGCGTCGAATACTTTAATTAGGGTAGGGGACTAATTAATAATGATTTTAATCAGTTTACCGAGTATTTCTCAATAAAAATTTTAAATTATCCAGAGATTAAATTAACGTGCCAGCCTTATCCGTTTTGTTTTTATTGTATTAAATTGACCAAAAATGTGTCTTTTCTCACTTTCTAACCGTTCCCGTTTCTTTCAGGATGTGTTCCCGCCCGATATATTCTTGCCATTCTTGGCTCAATTGGCATGGCCATTGTGTATGGCCTGAAAGTAAATCTCAGTGTTGCAATGGTTGCCATGTTAAATCACACAGCTATCGGAAGTGAAGGTGGACATGGTGGACATGGTGCTGGAGCAGGCAATAGTACCGAAGAGACATGTTCTTCCGCTGATGAGAATGTCACCGTGGTAATGGAGGTAAGTCAATAACAAATCTTCACACTTGTCTTGTCGAGCAGGTTTCGTAAGAAATATTTTAAATTTGTTTATAATTTGCACGCGTTCTTCGTGAATATAAACTTTGTCGTGCGATTAGAACCTGTTTGAAAATAAATATTCATGCAGAGGTTTCACTTGGTGGGAGGGGTTCATGAGCTGAAAATTCGGTTGACTCACATTTGAGTGACGATTGTAGTGCTTTTGATTAAAGGTTTTTTCATACATCTTGACCAAACAAATTTCTTTAAAGGTTTTACAAAAATAATCACGTGTTTGATGCGGACTTCTCATTGTTGGCAAAGAACAAGACATTATGTGTCTGATATGAGGCTCTCATTTCAGGTACAAAACTTGCACCACGTCTTCCACGTATTAAGGCAAGAGTCCTACATAAATGCAAGAGAAATAGAAATTGTTTGGACTCTAAAAAATGTAAAAATGTGCCAAAAAACGTGAAATACACAGCAAGACTGCCGAAAGTCAATAATGCTTCAATTAACCAGTCGTAAACCTGAAAACTTTGGTATGAAATCAGCAAGACCAACAGGAAGATTAATTCTGATTTATGGGATGTTTAAAAATTGCTGCTCGGAATTTTATTCTGAAAATTTTGTTTCATTGAGAAGTCATTATGAGCACCGCAGGGAATGATTTTCTTTGTCACTAATTATTATAATTAATTCTCGTCCTCACATTTCTCATTAACTTCACATCTCTTTTCAGAATGGACCATTTGTCTGGAGTGAGCCACTGCAGGGTACTCTACTCAGTTGTTATTTCTGGGGCTACATTGTTTCGGAAATGCCTGGAGCTCGAATCGCAGAGACCTACTCAGCAAAATGGGTGATGTTCTTTTCGGTCGCCATAAACGTGGTCTGTACGCTTTTGACGCCAGTCCTAACTAAAGTCCACTATGTCGGTCTCATTGTCTTGCGAGTGCTTGAAGGCGTCGGTGGTGGTGCAACATTCCCTGCTATGCACTGCATGATCGCTGCCTGGGCCCCACCAAATGAACGTAGTGTCATGTCGACCATTATTTATGTTGGAACAGCATTCGGCACAGCAAAATCCATCTTGCTCTCTGGTTTCCTTGCTGGTAAGCTCGGCTGGGAATCAGTTTTCTACGTCATGGGAGGCCTCAGTAGTTTGTGGATGATCCTATGGGTGATCTTGGCACAAGACACTCCCAGTAAACAGCCACTTATCAGCTATGAGGAGCGAACAATGATCAATTCTCAATTGGGTACAACTGAAGGCGCCAAGGAGGAACATCCACCGGTACCATGGAAAAAGGTGCTAACCTCGGTGCCATTCTGGGCAATTCTCATCGCTCACACCTGCAGCAACTGGGGATGGTACATGTTCTTGATCGAAATCCCGTTCTACATGAAGCAAGTGCTGCAGTTCAATGTCTCGAGCAATGCTGTGGCCAGTGCTCTGCCCTACTATCCCATGTTCCTCTTCAGTATTGTTTTGGGCAAGATTTTGGATACTCTAAAGGCAAAAGGTAAATATTACAAGTTATTACCCAATGTAAACTGTCGGTCTTAATGTCTGCTCGCTTTTAGGTAAGATAACAACAACCACCTGCAGAAAGACTGCCACCGGCTTTGCCACCTTGGTTCCTGGAGTTTGCCTACTCAGTTTGTGCTACATTGGTTGCCGACACACAGCTGCCGTGGTCTTAATGGCCTTCGGCATCATCGGAATGGGTGGCATGTTCTCAGGATTCCTCTCCAATCACATCGATATTGCACCTAACTACGCAGGAACACTTGTGGCCATTACCAACACCGCAGCAACACTACCAGGAATCGTTGTGCCGCTGTTTGTTGGATTTGTCACAAAGGGAAATGTAAGTAATCGGTTAAATTCTAGAGAAAGCTGATTTTTCTAATTATTCATTTCTTTTGTTTAGCAAAACATTGGCGCATGGCGAATAATATTCTTCGTCACAATTGTTCTGTTCGCCATTGAGTTTATCGTATTCACGATCTTCGCTTCGGGTGAGGAACAATCTTGGAATAAGACACCAACAAAGGCCGATAGTGAGCGTGCCGATCAGGACGAGAATACGCCTCTGAAGAATACCACCAACTCGAATCCAGTTCAAAAGTAGAACCACACATAGGAGACTTATGCATGAGCCTAAGAAGAAAATTATAATAAATAGTGTAAAAAACTTAAAAGTTCTTAAGATTTTTCCAAAGTCAAATGGCATCCCACTGGTGATGGGCCACCATCCCGAGTAACTTAAATTTATAACTATTAAAGTCTAAGGCGTTGCTGTACTTAAATGATGCACAGTCGTACAATGTATTACATGTCAAATTAATGATTCATGTTTATTTTCTTAAAATCATTTACTTTTTTTCTATTATGAACAATGAACCTGAACAAGCCTTTCTTTTTTTTGAAGACAAAATGAAACAGGAAATCTCTTTATAACCAAATCAATGCTAGGCATACGATATATTGTATTTATTTATCACAGTAATTGTACTTAAAAACCAGAGATGTATAAATAAAAACAAGAAAATATAATCTTCCATAGGATGAGGTTTGTTTTTCTGTTAAAAGCTTCTACAGGATGTTGACGTCTTTTAAAGTCCAAGTCCAGAATGGGGGCATCTAAAAAGGAGTTACATTTGAGAAGTTCTCTGCTTATAGTTTACAGATATAGTTAGCACGGAAAAAACCATAAAATAATGTGGTACTTGCAGCAGTAATCCGGCTACACACTTAGATTTTTCTTATTGTTAGTGAGAACGGCTTAGGTTATTTGATGTTAGGTAATGAATGCTACGTTGATGGACTCTAACTTTTCTTTCAGCGCCGCTACTCTGCATTATACTTCTTTTGAATTCGACCACCTTAGCTGGAGCCCCTGGTAGGTAGAGCTTAATCTCTTTTATTGTTTTTATAATTTATTTATTTCAGTAAAGCTAAATAATAATAATAATAGTAATAATTCAACCACAAGAAGTGGAATTAGGTGTTCTGCATTTCGAATGAAATTATTGGATTGTATGCTTGAAAGTAAGTAATGAAATGAAATGAAATGAATGAACTCGAAATCATTCTTTGAACATGAAATATACATTTTGAGCATTTCGAAAACAATGTGAATGTGAATTGAATTCACATTAGCTTTGCTTTGTGAAAACAACTCACTTGCCTTTGTATCAAACCTTTGCTATTAAAAACGCGTTTGGATTATTATTGGGCTTAGCAATTCGAATGTATGTATTATCTAAGCAACCTATTACTTCCTTAACTCTATATTTCTCTAAATAAAGCATCTTTTCTTCAATTTGAACTGTAAAGCGTGCAAGATTCGCCAATAGCTTTGCCGACTGGTGATCTACCAAGAGCAATCCCAAAACCCCTTTCCACTGACTATTGGCATTTTCCTTGAGCCCAAAAACGGAGTTTTGTTCCGAGCAGAGATTAAACGTTTCGAGTTCGTATATTTGCGGAATTGAAGTTGAGGTAATCTCTCTAGGGGAACTGTACTATTTTGTGGAGATGCTAGACAAATCCAAAAACAAATCATTCCATGAACTAACTCCATTCTATTTTCTTCTGAATTTTCACCGATATATTTAATATAAACTTTTGATGTTCATTTCTGCTAAAAATTACAAAAATTTTAACTTTAAATTTTAAACTGATTTTTAAAACACAGGTGATTTTGACACGTCAAGCAAGAATTCGGTGGTTTAGAAAAACTTGAATATACACGGATCGCAGAATTTCATTTCGAGTGGAATTGGAATTCGGTGTCACTCCAAATGCAGAACAGGGGCGATAATTATAACACCGTAGAACATACCACGAATGAGGTATCTATCATTCTTGGAACATGCTTAGGAGACTATTCTTTGATTAATGACAATTTTCATATGTGATCTCCTTGGACTACTGACAACAAGCAGCAATTAAAATCAGTAACCAGGAGTGGATACAATGAAAACCAGGAATAAAAACAAACAAATTGCTATAAATAAAATTTAATTTACAAATCCATTCGCGCTCAATTTCGCGTTAGTTTACAGAAATACGCTGGACCAAAGTTTGCTGGTAAAAATGGTACAACCATTTGGCCATACTTCAAACCTTTGGGGTTCTCAAATTTATAGATATCGCTAAATAACTCAATTAACAAACTTAAATCCTTTACAGTAACAGTGATTCCATATTCGTTAAAAGCGCTTTGCATTGCCATGTGTATCACACCATCATTTTGAATTGGACTAAGACTACAGGTCGAGTAAACTAGGCTTCCGCCGGGTCTTAATAGCCGTAGACAATTAGTTAGAATTCCAGCCTGGAGCTCAGGTATTCTCAAACGTTCCTTTAATCGTGACGGCTTGAAGATATTGTTGTCACTTTCCAGCAGAGAGTGTCGGTCAGTTGTACATGGAACGTCAACTAGGATCTTATCGTACAGGTCATACTCTTCGATGCCGCGTGCATCACGCTGCGTCAAGAGGCAACGCTTCCCTTCCCATCGTTCATGAAAGTCAAAAACGTATTCGTTCATCACCTTTCGTATACGATTGACTCGACTTTCTTGAACGTCGTTACAAACGAGCAGATCGGGACGCATTGTCTCCAGCATGAGCAGTGACTTGCCACCGGGTGCTGCACACGCATCGAGAACCCTTTCGCCGTGTTTTACATCCAGGAACAGTGGTGGGAGAATGGAAGCCCCGTCCATTAAGTAGTGAGACAGCGAGCCCGTCAGACACTTGAATGGAGGTTTGAACGTCGAACAGTTACCCATTTCGTACGTGTAGAGGCACATGTTTTCGGGATATATGAAATCAGCTTCCAGCTCGATGTTCAATGGGAAGTCTGTTGTGGTTTGGTAATACTTGAAGTAATTCGACTCTGGTATCCAGTCTTCCATGCCTTTAATTTTTGTCGCCGGCACGTAGTCGTACAAGGCACTCAGTTCGCGTTCGGCGTCGACTAATCGATGAGTGTCCAATTCAGTGTGTTCATTTATTGCTCCCTGAAGAGATTTATCTGAGGCGAATTTGTTTGTTGGAAGATGTTCCTTTGATTTGTCTTTTTCTTCGGATTTTTGTTTAAGGTGATTTTGTTCGTTGTCGGTGGGTTCGGTGTTTTCGGGATATATGGCCTGTTTCTCTCGTTCTTCCTGTTGCTTGATTATCACTCCGAGACGTTCATCTAACTTGTAAACTGTTTGGTTGCTTGTGGTACCAACATTTTCGTTTTCACGACGTTCTTTGGCCAAATTAACGAGCGATTTGATGTTTATTGCACCTAAAAGTATAGTCATGTGTGAGAGAGGTATTGTGAGCATGTTTATTATATGCTAATGGAGCTTCTTTATTAAAAAAAAAAAAACAACAAAAGTTTCCTCTGAAAGAGTGCGTGGAAGTAAGCAAACTCGGTCATACTCTTTCGCTTTATAGACGGAAAGAAACATTCTAATTATTTGGTTATTACGCAACAAAATTCTACAAAGTCCTCTTCTTTACATTACCAGACGAACGTTGAATTAGTAAATATCAACGTGCAACTTTTGTTTTCACTGTCAATGACAACTCAGTAAAAATTTACTAAGGAGCTCATCCAATCGTCGGAGTTAACCTAAACAAAATGAAAATGCCGCTGCCAAACGATTTCGCTTACCGTCCATCTCCAAGATGCTGCATGTTTTTTCCGTAGCACCAAAATTGTTAACCATTGCGACGTATTTTTGTTCCGACAGCAATGCTGCTCGCATATTATTCCATCGTATCCCAAAAACAGATCCATAGAAATCATCGAAATTCTCCAGGACACGATCTGTAACAGTTTTTTTCCTTTGCGTCACAGACTATTAAATAATTTCTTTTATAAATCATATTGAATAAGTTTGAAGATATATTTATGTTACCCAACGTTGCTTCCCACCCTTCCATCGTCGCTGACAAAACAGCACATTTCGAGTCCTTAACATTTAAAACAAGTCTTTGGATATTTACACTTCAGTCTAGAACTAGGCCTCCTCGTCGAGAGATTTTAATATCAACACATGCTGTTGTGCCAAAGATTACTTATTACAATCGAAATAGGGAGCCGGTGAAATGTCATAATAAACGAGGGCTTCGTGTAGCTAGTATTTGAACCTGAATGTGGTGAATTTATGTATCGGATTGGGCTAAATGATCCGAGACGCATGGGATTCTGAAAAATATGGTTCAAACCACAAATGAGCAATATTGGGTAGTCTGTGTTTCAAATTAAAAATATGGGTCAAACTTATACCATGGGTTCAAAAGTCCTTTTAACTTTTCGCAACTGCAGTAGAAGAACAAACGGGGATTGTTTCCTCCGCTCATAGAATTGACGGGCAATAATTGCAACAATGAATTTAAGGTTCAGGTTAAAGAAGAATTTACCATACATCCTAGTTTTTGTTTGGTATTTTTTATGTTGCTACCACAACTATCAGAAAAAATTGTATAATTAGGAGCAGCAAAGCCATTTTTGAACTATTCGAACCAGTGCGATCGTAACCTTAACTTCCCCATTTTGCTTTCGACAGCAGGCAAATTTAGCACACTTTTCTGTTTATAACACATCTCGCATAGGTCTGTCAAGTAAAGTTTGATAATTTGTTTCGGTTGTAGTTCAAGAAAACGACGAAATGGCTGAAGGTAGAGAAGAAAATGTTTTCAAATTGTTTATTTAACTCCTAATCGATTTTCTTTTTTAGATCCAAATAGCGTCAGCCTTCTCGTCATCGTGCTGGACACGAATCCATCACTGAGAATCCTCCGGCAAAATCCACAGAATCTTACACAACTCGTCGACTCTACTATAGCCTTTGGCAATGCCCATCTAATGCAGAAAACTCAAAACAAATTGGCAGTCTTATCGTGTCACCACAATGGAAGTGAGTACCTGTACCCTTCGGCGACTCCTATGGAATTTCGTCAAACTGATGGTCAGTACGAAGCTTTCACGCTAGTAGAAAAAACCATAAAACAGAGGCTTCTCGCCATAATGAATTCTGCGCCCAAAATAACCACTCTGTGTGAATCGAAACTCGCCGGTTGTATGACGCTGGCTTTGTGCTTCATCAATAACGTAAGATAAAGGAAATTATTTCAAGCATGGAATCTTTAAACTCTCTTTATAGGCATTGCGACAAAAGGACGAAAACACAAATGTAAATTCTCGAATTTTGGTCATAACTGGAAGCAACGAGTGTGCTTCGCAGTACTTAACATACATGAATGTGTTCTTCACCGCTCGGAAGTTGAGGATAACTCTGGACGTGTGTGCCATTGATAAGACGTTGAAGTTGTTTCAGCAAGGTTGTGACATAACCGGGGGTCACTACTTACGGTTGCCACAGATCGAAGGTATGCTGCAGTATTTGCTTTGGGTGTTCCTACCCGATCCTCCGACAAGAAAGAAACTTGTCCTTCCACCAGCTGAAAAGGTTGACTATCGTGCTGCGTGTTTCTGTCACAGAGAAGTCATCGATGTTGGTTATGTTTGCTCGGCGTGTCTTTCGAGTGAGTATGAAATTGAAGTAAATGTATAAATTGAATCGATGATTGTTAGAACAGCATTGCTTATAGGCAGAGCTTTGCGTCGATAGCAAAAGGATTTAGTTGGATACCTAAACTGAATGCGAAATCAGCATCAACAGTACATTTTATTCTACGAGAAACTTTATTTTTTGTCTCTTCGGTAAAAGAATAAAAACGTCACTTCTGTTGTTTAACAATCATCGATTCAATTGTCATCCATCCATTTACGTAAGCCGCGAATCTTCGTGGCAGTAAGTTCTACCTATCTATCCAATTATGTCTTACTCTCACTATCAATCAATTTAAACTACGGTCATAAAAGACAATTGCTCAAAATCTCTAAACAAACACTTTTTATTTGAATACAAAATGGTTAACGCTGCTCAGTAAATAAACAAATAAATAATTAAAACTAAGAGAAACGAAGAAGGCAAAGAGGATCAACGATTGATTTTACATGTAAATGTTGGTCTTTCCGAGTTTTTAGTAATCTCCAAATGTGTTTCATTGGCTTCCTCACATTGATGTTCTGCTATTTTTATATTGTGAACAAGTCCAGAGATTTAGTTATATTAATGTTCAAATTTCTTTTCAGTATTCTGCAAATTTAGTCCAATCTGCACGACCTGCCAGTGAGTTGCTAACGTACATTAGACAATGATAAACTGTTAATTGTTTTTTACTTTCAGCACTGTTTTCAAGACTCCGGGTCCACTTGCTCTAAAAGCGAAGAAGAGAAAAAAGTTCTGAGCACAGCTTACTATACTTGTATTTATCTTTTGTCTAGTAATAAAATTAATATCTAAAAAAGATTTTAAGTTGATTTTATACTAGTAACATCAAAGTGACTGATTTTTTCACGAGTAGTGTTTTGGGTGCAATTGACTTTCCTTCTCATTCATTATAATGATAAATAATAATGATTGATATGATGATAATTGAGTGATATGATGATTAAAAGCCTAGCTTTATCGCGTGACCAGTGTTTTGTGAATTCTTAAAATTGATCCTGAATTGCCAGTGCATCTTTTCTTCGAGGGTTCTATAGACTAAAAAGTATCTGTAACTTTTTAAAGCGCACAAAATGACAGTGGATTCTATCTGAAAGCTTCCTGTCCCAAGTAACTTTATTTTACGAACTCCGATATTTTTTTACTTGAGTGGGATGAGCTTAGAGCTGTGGGTGGAACCAATACCGGGCCTACTGTGTTTGACAGGCTTGTATGTGAAGGAGAACTTTCCCAAGTAGTGTCGAATTATCTCCGGCTTGATTTCAACCTGACTGAAATCCTTGCCATTGTACACACTGATGATGGAGGCGGTAATCTCTGGATCGATGATCATCTTCCTCAAGGGTGTCCTGACGATTTCTGCCTTCTCATATGGTGGAGTCCTTTTCTTAGCCTTTCTCAATTTCTTGATGGTGCCATCGGCTTGCGTTTAAGACCACGACCACGTCTTTATCTCTCAATTGGGTTCCATAAGACAGACACAAGAGAGACATAAAGATTTCATATTAATTTTAGATCAACTCAATTGATATAGATTTGATTTTCAACTTAGAATCCTATTCCCGATGTATGCAATCGGGTCTTTCGGTCATCACAAGACTGAATAAGCTTAACTCACCTTTGGGCTTTTACATTCGCGTCGTTTAGAGATTTTTTCAAGTTTTTCCATATTTTCTGAGTTCTTTTCTTCTTTTAAACTTTGCAAGCTTATAAATAAATCCCAAGAATACATATAGCCTGAAGCTGCATATGAATATTTGAATCGCTTGTTGATGCTTTCACTCTAATGGCGGCTGATACAACAACTTCAGCTTGAAGAAGTACTATCTGTACCATAAAAGGATCATATCTCTAATCGAAAATTTTGTAGATTACATCAGCTACAATCTGGACAAAATTCTTGTTCGGGCTTTTTCTTAGCCGGCTAAAGGGCAAATTATTTTTCCGATTTTTAGTTAGTTAATCATTTTTTATACAGAGTTATCTACTTCTTCCTTTTCGCAACTTCGCATCTTGTCGTGGTGAAAGTGCTTAGGAGGAGTCCGACGGTTCCAAGGAGGAGGGATAGAACATTTGAACCATAGAGGTAGGCAAAGTTAGTTCCAGTGGTGGTGTGCGCGTGCTAAGTAAGTAGACATCTACGGAAAATACGTTGCAACAAGAGTGGAAATCAGGCTAAAAGAAAGCAATAGATGAATGAGAAACCAGATAGCTTGAAATGTGGAAATCTCCGCAACTTGAAGATCCCATCTCCCACAGGCTATTGCTGCCTTAGAAATGCACACAGATGGAGCCAAAACAGAGAAATGGACAGACATGGAATTGTTTGCTGATCGGCAAAATATAGCGATTTCCCTCTGCATTCCAAACAACTGTAGTGTCTCATCATCATCATCATCATTTTCAGTGACCGCATGTTGCACTAAAGGGGTTGCGGGGGCAGTGCACGCAAAATAGATCTCCAGGCAACCCGATCCACCGTCGCCGACTCTAATTCCTCGGCGGGTATGCCCAAGCGTGGCGAGGACTTGATCCAACTACCTCATCTTGGGTCTACCGAGCGGTCGCCTACCCGATAGAGTCGCATACAAGGCACGCTGCGGTAGTCGTACTGCTGGGGGCATTCGTGTCACGTGACGTGTGACCTCCAGGCAGAAATAAAGGCAATTCATGAGACAGCACGCTTGTTGTTCATGTGCTCCATTGATGGCCAATCCATTTTCCTTTATCCATCAAGGTTCTGGAAACATAATCCATTCGATCGAAGGTAGTTCAACCGTGTTGCCAATCTCTGCGTGGGATAGTCTTACCCTGTATTGAGTCCCTAGGTATCTCCAAGCAAATGTAAGAGTAGAGCAAAATAGCTACTATCAATCGGTAGAGCGAGCATAAGCAACCACGTCAGGACCGGTGATCTCTTCAACGACTTCTGTACAGTCCGCAGAGAAGAGGCGGAGAAGAACCCAATTGACTTGGAACTTGTCCAGCAGTTGTGAGGGATAAGAAAAATATTCTGCGAAAATACTTCTTTGAAAACTCGGATGAATTGGCTAATGTGGACCTAAAATGCATTAGCAATTTCACAAATAGGACCAATTGAGCTTAGGTCAATGTGGAATATATGCTATATTTTACAATAGGCCGAATAAGCCTGCTTTCCCTCGCAGGAAACGATTTAACCGGCTGAGTGACGGTGCAATGGCCAAAGTTGACTGACTTCGCGGTGCTCACACCTACTTGAGATCTATCTACTTCTTGTGCTTCACAGATTTCACAGATTATCAATGAGTTGAACCAATCTTCCGAGAGAACCGCCCTTCTCCAAAAAACCACCAGGCGTAACTCCCTTACGAAAACACCACACATTACTTAGTATTGAATTTTTTTATTGCATATGTTTACCATTTTTCAATATATATATTTATTTATTTTAACCAAGAAAATAAAAATGGTACGAATATATAAATATTTCATAAAAAAAAGAATCTTTAAAGAAGCACTAGTATAAACAATAATCATAAAAAAATGAAATATATAATTGTAGAATAGAATTGAATTCTGTTATTTACAAATAAGACTATTTTCTGTGAATTCGTAACCACCTGCATCCAGTAGCCAGTATTTATGTGGGCCAAAGCTAGCTAGACAAATTGCACCACATTGGATGCGGCGGTCACTTTAAGGTTAAGTTTTAGGCTATTATATAATTCTTTAACCGAAACACGGATAATACATAGACGCGTTGGTATTAATTTAATATTTGTTTTTTTTTTACATGATCTATAGGGTTTGTGCTTGCTTGGATACGAGATGTATGAATAAAATTTATTTAAATTTAAAATATTTTTAAATACAATCACGTTAAAGTAATTGTTTATTTTGATTTCATTATTTTTACAACCTACATTATTTATTATATTCGCTTGGTAGAGTTAATTAAATTTATTTTGTATGTCTGCAATTTGTTTTCTTTTATTAAAAAAGGATTATTTATTAAATAGTGCAATAAATATAAATATTGTTTTTGTTTCCTAAAAAAGGACAATGCATAAATTGTCTTTTTTTTCTCATTCTCGTTTCAAAACGTTCAACATTTTGATAATTTATTAACTGCTTTATTTTCCAATACTTTATTTTCTTTCTCTATAATGATGAATTTACTTTTTTTGAATAAAAAAAAAACGCTGTTCATTAGATATAATGTCGGTGTTATTGTTTGTTGGTTAATAGATGTAGGTTTATGCAGATGTTTCATTGGGCTCTATCCAGCCTTCGCTGTCGTCTTCGCTCTCGGACTCTTCGGATTCAGACAGTTCGATTGCAACACGCCTTGCGAGGATTGATGCCACATCGTGCAGTGCGGTATTCCGCTCAATTTCTTTTTGCTCTGACTTCTCTACTTTTCTTAATGTTATACCTGGGGAAAAGAAGAGAAAGTTTGTGTGAATGGACCGTGATAGAATAAACTCCTGAATGATTGTTCCTGAAGTGCCGTCGAAAGACCTTTATGTAAATTTAACTGGGAACATTGCTTTTCTGCTATTCCCTTAAACACTGCTTGTCTCTTCACATCATCTATTTGCGTGTTGTTACAGTCTTTGATTTACAAACGTTTACACACGGTTTTTCACAAAGACGACCTGATTTTTAAAGTAATTAAATTCGCGTGAAAGCTTCTATTTTAGCACATCAATTTTCTTCTTCACGTCGAGAGAGAGTGCACTGATGCGTGGACGTCGATAATTCACGGTCAATCGCGTGTTCGCCGGGGAAAAAACAAAGCTGATTGAAAACATAAAAGCACCTACACGTGCATACAAAGCAGTACGGCCAAAGGTCAAAGGTATTTTCAAACCTTTTCACCCTTCGGATGGAAGGAAGCACAGATAAAAATACCACATTGTTCTGCTTGATTGAGCTGTGCGATTAAATTCATAACATCTGTCCCTCTGATTTCCGCATCACATCCGCTCGGAGCAGGAAAAAACAACTCAAAGAAAATTTTCTTAGAAACGCGTTATCAAACACAAACACTTACCATCTCGAATAGCCTTCATCAAATCATTCCTGGAATCATGATATGGTGGCAGCAACTTCTTTGCACCAACCATGTGCCCGCCGGTCGATAGAATCACTCCGTTTGCGGCAGATATAGATGAGGGAATGTCACCATTGGCAATGGGCTTCAGAACGTGTGCTGCTGTCTGCTGCTGCGACTCAACCGGCGGCGGTGGAGGTGGTGGTGGTGGAGCTGGTTGTGCTATTTTTGGTAAGTTCTACAAGAAAATGAATTAAGTCATCGTTTTCAATTAGTCAAGTAGATGCTATTGCCAAACCTGATCTGGAATTGGTGGTGGTGGTGGAAGATCATTGAGCGAGTTCAATTGTTGTGACACATTGTTGTTGAAATTGTTTATCTGGTTACTTAGTTGCGCCATCACAAGGGCGTTAGCATCCTGCACACTGCTACTAGGCGCCAGTTGTGGGGAACTAACTCTTGAAGTGCTATTGGTGCGGGCCAGTAACTTGGCTGCGATATTTCCGCCATTTAGAGTTGTCAACGAAGGCGAAGTTAGCCCATCCGGTATTGGTGGTGGTGGTGGAAGAGCATCCCGGCTTGTCGACATGCTTCGGCCTCGTGTCGGAGTATTGGCATTCGATGTGTTGGGTGTTCCGGCACCACTTCCGTTCGATGGCGGTGCAGGCGGCGGCTGGGACGGGCGAGGTTTCGTTCGCGATGGTGTACCAGCGGCATATAAAACTTCTGATGACATTGAACTTTGATTAGTTTGTCCATATAATGTCTGAGAATTATAAGCACCTTCATCATACTGCTGCTGCTGCTGCTGTGGCATTTGCATTTGATGCTGTTGGTGTTGTGATGGATGCATTCCGTTGCCACTGGCAGCCATAGCTGCTGCTGACGCTGCTGAATGGGGTGTTAATGGACCATAGACGTCAACTGTATCTGTTGGATAGCTGCGGCGCAATTCAATGGAACTAGGTCGAGGGGGTCTGGTGTCATACATTCCCATGCCTTGATAGAAAATTCACAAAAGAAAAAAGAAATCGCATATTCCAAAAATAAAATGATTAAAAAGGGAAAAACAAAAAATTTCAATTGACTAGAAACTGATAGACAGGCAAATTCAAAGTGTGAGTCTATGCGCTTTTGATTTGATTTGTTAAAGGTTGGAGACGAAACAGATAACTGACGAACAGGGACTTGGACTAACAAGCAGTTGCCTTACTTGTATTGGCGTCGCTTGTAAACTGAAAAAGGTGAACAGGTAGAAAGGTAGAAGATATAGGCGGTAATTCAAGCTATTCATTTTATTTAACAAAGACCGTCGAGGAATCCAGGATCTCCCTATGGATCAGCAAAAGCCTCACTGCTAAAAGCTGGGATGACAATCTCAAAATATAGAATACAGCTACATTCCATCATGACGAAACTACAAACCTTAGATACACTGCGACCGTCTGGTGTTAAAAATCGAAACAGAGCTCAGTGCAGGCCAAACTTAGAATGTTATAATGACTAGCTTTTACCGGGGCAATGAGAACTATTACATCTCCACATCCAATTAAAGAAAGAAGCCAGGC
The DNA here is from genome assembly GCA_905187475.1 of Syritta pipiens. Taxonomy (NCBI): domain Eukaryota; kingdom Metazoa; phylum Arthropoda; class Insecta; order Diptera; family Syrphidae; genus Syritta; species Syritta pipiens. The sequence continues at coordinate 73,846,270 of LR994571.1, forward strand.
CCACCGCTGAGAATGACTCTAACTCTATGATTCTGACATTCTCACTGAAATCAACAAACAAGAAATCTTTAAAATATCACGCACACACGATTGTCTAGATATAACTTCAATCACAGCTTCACTTGGGAACAGAACAAACCGTCTTTTAACCGTAAGTTTCATGTATGGTAGACTAATAGCTCTAAAGCCAACGAGGGCATTGGGGCTTGAGTATATGAAGCGAATATGTGAAACCACATCTACCACAGTATGGGCACCTCCGTATTTCAAGCAGACGTATTCCAAATCGAACTCTGCAGAGAAAATTTAAACAACCATAATTAACAAAAACCTTTATATTCTCTGGCCAAAGCCCTGGTAGCTGGTGCCGAAATTTAAGATTAGTCAAGTAATTTATTACTGATTAATAAAGTCACAATAATAATAGTAATTTATATTCTCTTTGTCAGCAAGGCTGTACTTCTAGCCTTAAAAAGCTATGAAGCCAACTCAAAGCTAGTATGGGACTGTCTCTAACACCAGCTGGCCAGCACAGAGTTTATTTCAATTGGATACCTAGACACAGAGGTCACATTGGAACGAAAGATTAGATCCACCTAGCCAGAAAAGGTTTTGCATCACTGTGGTATACCCTCTAGAGAACAATGGCCATTCATTACTGGACATAAACCACAGACTATATAGACAGCAGATGCTATTTCCCCTCGCCAATCGATGAATTTGATAGTAATTCACGAATTAAACAGAAATACAGGAAGCATTTTGACAGTACTCAGGACTCAGGATCGAAGACCAGCTCATAATTTTCACGGACATTTACTTGATTCGTTGTTCAAAGCGCTCGCACGTATTCACAGACATAAAATGTTTTAAAAAAAACGCTGTTAAATAAAATCAAGGGGCAAGAGAAGAAGTTGGACATCTGTATTGGCTCATTTGTGACATAAACATAAGATACCAGGAAAGCCAAAATGTTCCAACTACCAACTACTTCCATCGCTGGAACGAAACAACTCCTCAGGCTAACCAGGAGCCTGATATGAATTATCACAGGCTTTTTAATTGGACACTACAAAGTTAACATAACCTAAAAGCAGTGAGTAAAAAGCAAGTTGATAGCTGATAAATGTATAACATACTGTGTCTTTCTAAGTGCCTGGTCAGTAAACGTCATCCTCACTTAGACAGACATTATCTTGAAGCAGACAATATTGCTGCTAGATCACCCAAAAGCATTGTAAGTTTCATCGTGAACTCATGTTTCTTTCGTGAGCTCTACGTGGAGGAAATCATAATAGGCCCATCAGTAACCGCAGTGATTTATGCGACTTTTTCCCATGAAACCTTCAACTACCACCTTCCCAAAATGGCTTTCAACAGCATCTGACTGCAGACATTGTTATAGCTATAGAACACTTATCAGGAAACCGTGCAAGCTTTGCCTTGGTCAATCAATGGAACAATTGGAACAGTGATTGACTTTCAGGATATTCCAACTAGGGAGTCAAATTTAAGACAACACCGCTCAAATCCTAGAAAAACAAGGAAGTGCAAGGAAGGATCTCTAAGATCGCAGTGCCTCAATGATATACTCTAAAATCTTAAATTCAAGTGCCAGGCATTTCTAAATAAGGTTTTTTAACGAATTTATAATAATGTATCAGTAAAATCATTGAAAATTACAGTGTTGACCATTAAATGATGGATAACACAGGAATCGTTTTGATGAAACGCAAGTTTTTCAAGGTGACTTATCTGAAAAATGTTTTCCTCAATCCCAAAATTTGTACTCGGACTCGATCGGATTGTATGCCTCCCAACAAAACTGTCAGAAGAGATGTAGTAAGGTTAGTTTTTTTTGGATCAGATTAACCCTTTTATGTCCGACATGAATCTCATCTGCTGATAACTGAAACAATTTGACTCAATCGCAGTAAGTGTCTACAGTTCATGATAAAATCCAATTTCTATTCATTTAACTCTGCATCAGCCGTCGAGTAGGATAGTTAGATATTCGGGATCGTTTGCTTGGTTTTCAGTGAAGCGCACCGCATTCCTGAGGTTGGAATGAGGTGCGGTTATGAAAGGATTAAACCACCTAAAGGTCGATATGCAACTTCGTCCACCACCGACTTGAGATCCTTCTCTTCATCTATTCGAATCTCGTGAAGAAAACATTCGATTCATTTCGAAACTCGAGAATGTGCAGGCCGAGAAGGATCATATACAACCTTCTCGGGCATCACTATCACTAGAGTGCATGATTTTCCCAAGCCTTTCTTTGGATCCCGAGCAACGTAGAAGGTTCGCAATTAAATGAAAGTATTGCACATGAGAGCCAGTGCGTTCGAATGAATGGAGTTGATGGATTAGCTCCCAGCGAATGTGGCTTCTAATCCGTCTCGTTTTAGTTCTAAGGCACCGTTGCATTGGAGCTTTTTGTTGTTTTTTTTTCCTTTTTGACCTCAACTCTGAGTTTTCCGCCAAGCTAAACGACAGTGAACAAATTATACGAGTTATATGTATATAGAACCCGCGTGAGCTGGCGTTGGTTTTACATTGCAATAACGTGTTAAAGGCTTGATCTTTTATGGGCTGTGATGGGTCACATGTTTGCTATAAAAATCACAAATGAGCCAATTGAGTTGTCTGTGTTTTCAATGCAACAATACATGAAATGCAGCTCAAATGGAGTTAGAAGAAAGTGCACATCATCGCCCAATGACGTTACATTTCAAAACTATGTTTCCACTGATTCATTTGCATCTGCTCGAGTGCCACTTAAGACCATTTAAAAAGCTCTCGATAAGATCTGTGTTAGTGAGTCTGCACTTAAAGAAACATTTTCCTTTGTTTGCCTTCCTTTTCTATCGCATTTCGAGAGTTAGAAAGGGTTATAGACTGATTGTAAACCTGTTGGATAAGTAAATATTATCCAGAGTGTCTGCAAATCGTAAGCGCAAGTTTCCAAATGTGACCCTAAAATTTATCACAAACACGACAAACACTCAAATCCATGTACTTACTGCTGTATCCTGACTCGTCAGTCACAACGGAATTTGGTGTCCTATATATTACATTGTTAGGCATTAGCGTTTCGCCGTGTCCAATAACCAGTTGGCGTTGCTTCTCCCGCGTATTGTGCGGGATTCGTACTCGTTTCTTGTGACCACGAACTCCGCCACCGCCACCACTGCCGCTGCCACCATCCTGACGTGGCCTATGCATCTTCCTACCCTTATCATGCATAACCCTCTCTGTGTCTTTGAGCATCTCCTGTCGCCACAATTCGAAGAAATAATTCGGATCTGTGTAGAATTTAAGGCCATCCTTTCCATCATCTCGGTACACGTTCAGCTTATCAAGCGGTGGTGGCTTATCACACTGAGAATATGTCTCCAACATTGGCGTGGGCATTGTGCCACGTGAGAATATTTGCTGATCAAATACTTTGGCCGATTTGAATGCTTTCTTGCGTTGAATATCTGTCAATGGGACTTCTTCGACGTTGCTATCGAGTTGTGTGACTTTGATGGCTAGCCTATCGATGCGAGCTTGCAGTGAGTTGGCTCGATCTCCGATGTTCCCGACATCTCGGGCAAGCTCACCGAATATGTCTTCGGCATGTTTGGATAGTGACGAGAGCTGACGAATTATGTTTGTCAATGTGGTGTTTGTTACAGTCTCAAGCTCGGTTGCTTGGAGCTCCTCCTGCTGGTACACAGACCGAGCTACATGAACTGGCTCGATGGAGCGTTTTGGAAGCGGCATCTTGTTTCTCTTTTCCTGTTACGACTTTCTTTCGTTTTTGGCAGTGAGATGAGCTCTTTAAAATGTCATTGTCTTCCTAAAAATTATGTTGAAGATAAAAGAATCTGAAAAGAAACAGAGATAGGGCATGAAAAATTGGTTGCATGTTATCTGGATCTGGTGTGGCAAAAATTTCCTCCCATACTAGGACTACACACAGAAAAACTTCCACCTCCTCCCACCTTATGTATTGAGTAATTTATTTGAAGAGTCGAATGAATTGGAAGCAAGCCAGCCGTCATTTAACGACTATTCGACAGCCCCCATTAAAGACTGAAGCACATATCAACAGACATAAGGAGTGTTAACGACCTACGAAGGGTAAACATTTTCGCCTGAGTGGGCTATTGACCAGGTTGGCAGGGTTTGCAGCAACGAACCAGCAGACATACGCCCAGAGATGGTGACGTTCTTCACCGACTGCGCTGGGAAGGGGATTGGGATTTACTTATCATGCGGCAAAAACTGAAACAGTTTACTGGAGCGGAAGAAGGATTGTGAAATAAAAATGTGGCAAGGCTTTGAGTGCAGTTTTACATCAATGCAAGAGAAAGGCGAGGTCACAAATTGTAGACTTCAGAAGCCATGAAGCAGAAAATAGTTTATAAGACAACTGAGATATGTTTAACTAGTCCATTAATCCATATTTTGATTGATTATGCGGTGTCGCGTTTTCACAGAAAATGTTTGGAAGCTCTTTGGCTAAGTTTGAAGTGGTTGGTGATTAACTAAATGCAAATTGATTGATTGTTGAGATGTGACTGTGGTTAAACGCTGACGCAATACGGTGAAGCTCCACCGTCATCACAAATTCAGCTCTGCTTACGCCAAATCCCCCATGACAGCACTTTAGAGCTCAAAACCCAACCTTAACCTCACATTTCTTTAAAGCAACTGACCTTTCCGTCGACAACTGTGTTAGAAACTGCAAACGTCTAGCGACGAGCTTCTCCGATTGCTTTTGTGACCTTTGCGGTCCCACACTCATTCTGTGGGCGACAGTCGATGCCAAGAGACCTTGACCTACCAATCAATTGTGCGTAACTCGATGCAGTGCTCCAAGCTGTTACAAAGGTTCGACTGCTTCGCTGGAAGCCCATGTGTAACCGAGTGATTCACCAGCAAGTAAATACAACACAAAACATACGCACACACATTTCCGAATAAGGGAAACAACAATATTCCGCCATTTATTTTTGTTTATTTTAAACTAACTCTATCCGCTGATTACGTTTCACAGACATCACAGACCACCGTGTGTGTGTGCGTGTGGCGACGTATTCTAATTTACTCAAAATACCCACCTAAACGAGCAACTTCCTGGCGATAATGTTCCCCAAATCCACATGCATTTCTCGCGACACAGTTTAAGGCTGCCTCCACCCATTTGCCCTGGCTGGCTATGGAAATACAAGTGGTTGCTGCGCATTGTAAGTAAATAAATTCACGAAATTTTCGTTAACTTGTCGTCGTCGTTTATGAAACATAAGTTGTTGCAAATTTTGCCACACCCTTCTTTGAATTATTATTACGCTCGTTTTCCCAGCGATCTGTTACGTAGCGCATGAATTGAGCTGCAACTCAACACACAATTTTTTTCTTCACTCCTGTAAATGCACAGCAGCTTCACAGTTCCACAGCTTCACCGTGAAGTGTAAGATACATTTTCCCCCGTGTGAATGAATGAACGTGAACACTACGCTACTTACTTAGGTTTTAATTTTAAAGATGCAGTCATCCGAAGTTGTGCATAAAAAAAGAAAATGCTAAACAATGCCCCCGCTGGTGTTCACTTCACTTTCTTGGTTTCTCGGTGTCGATCTAAGCGAACTCTTATGACAAAATCGCGACTTTTCTCCTGTGATTTTAGTTCTTATTTTTTCTCTCTTCTTTTCTTCTCGCTTCACGGACTTGTACTTTCTATTTATCGATTAAATTTTTTCACACATCTCTCGGCCACAGGCACACTTTGAATTCTTTTGTTTTCCCACAAGCGGAAAATGTATCAAATTCTAACTTAAATTGATTATTGTAGATTAAAAAAAGAAACAAATTCAATGTTCAGCAGATGACGAAGAGAAAAAAAAAAGCGATTCAAAATTACGTGAGGAGAGGTGAATGCAACGATTAAGGGTGCGGACAAATTACAAAAGCAAAAAAAGATTTTTTCTCCCCTACATAGCCACGAACTTTCACTTGATAGTAGAGGGTGTTTGATGAAAAAAGGAAATCATATTTATTGCACTTGCACAAAACTCAGGGAGCAGAGAAATTCACAAAATTGTGTGTCGCTTTTTTTCTTTTTCTAGAGTTGAAAATTTCCAATTAGCTAGTAAAATTTTGCTGACTCGTAAGCCGTAACTTTGTAAGCAGTGTGTGGAAGAGAAAAACTGTCATCTTCTGGTGGATATAAATCGAGATTTCAGCCAATCCACGCACAAGGTACGAGCTGTCAGATCGAGCTGAACTGTTTCATTTTCTACTGCGGCTGCGTTTCGTGGGGCACGTCTGAAAATTCATAAATTTTATACTGAAATTTTTTGTCTATGTATAAATGCAGATTGAAACTTGATGAAGAATGTATTTATATTTGATTCTGACGGTCTCTTGAGTTATTCTCTTTTGTAATTTTCTTTCCATTTGTAATATATTTAAGAGTGGGAGGGGTAACATGCAGGCGATGTTTTCTATGTTTTGCTGCGTTCAGGACGAGTTGGAGTTATTTTCGCTTGTTGAATGTGAAGAGGTTTTTTGCCGGCTTTTAGACTAATCCGTGACACAAATTCATGGTAGAGCTGCCATCTTAAAAAACTGAATGCTACATAATTTTTTTTTATATTTCTTATTTTAAGGAAGTGCAAAGTAAACTGATAACAGACTTAAGAGCCTAACTGCAAGGACTATATGATTTGATGCGGTTGTGTTGCCTTTGTTCAGAAAAAAGCCTTTCTTCCATTCTCGCTTTTGATTATTTCCGACGCCGAAGTTGGCCATTTATCTGTTTCTTTTTTAATCATAGGGTTGACATGATCATTAACACAAAATTAGTATCTTACCTCCGCGGGACGCAAAGAGTCGTTTTACAGCGTTGAACAGCGTGAAAAAATATTCAAAGCTTACTTGTATTTGGCCCGTCCTTTAATATTTAAAAAAATCAGAATGACGGCCTTGCTCTTTAGATTTTTTTTTACCTTTTTTTGCTCCCGAATTTAGTGCGAAGGCTTAGTTATCCCTTCAGATTCTTCCAATTAACGGTGTCAGGTTTGAAGAAAGGCTTAACTGACTATAGATACGACGCAGTGCAGAGAACTGCAGGACTGGAGAATTTGAAGTTGAAGTTACTGTCAAGTCCACAGGGCTACTCCAATAGGGAAAGGAGCATAGGTAACCAGGCATGTACTCGTTAACCGCGTGCAATAAGTTCGTACGTTACGGCTGCTTTTTGGTGGGGTTTTAACGGCCAACTGCATATACACATGAATAAAGAAACTTAAGTGATTAAGCTCTCCAACGACGAGCTTTCACAGTAAAATGAGCTCTTCATTTCGACATCCAGAAGTTAAATCTAAGATACAAAAACTCGTGCATCTGGAGCTGACATTTTTTTGTTTGTCAATGAGAAAATGGACTAGTTTGGTAATTTGAACATCTTTAAGACTAACCTCCACAAAAAAGTTAGTACGTTGTGCTTGGAAGGTTCATTATTTTTTCAACAGGCTAATGGGCCAAGCTATATCTCGTTTTTAGTCAACGAGTGGTTGCTTTATAATATACGAAGCTAACTCAAAACTTCACCTGAACTGCAGAAAACCAACTGAAATCAAACCAATTAAAATGTCATTAGACGTTTTTGGGAACATACAGTTGAACCAGCAAACAGTAATAATAGCTTCGCCATCCTGGATTTGGACGACGACGACAGACGACCAACGATGAAAGAAATTAACATCGACAAATTTTCTATCAACACAGATATCCATGTTGCGAGGATCACTCGCAGCACTTCAGCAAGTGGCGACAACAGTAGAAGAAGTTCAGGGCTTCTTCAATGAAGGCCTGGTGTCCCTCGATATTTACTTAAGACGTCTTTACTGATCGACTTTACTGGAACGTCTAGGTTCAGCCTGGACGATATTGAACTCATTTTGAATGGGTTCTGCAAATTAAAAATGTTTTTTAAGGATACTGAGCTGCTTAGCTTTTTTATGAAACGCTTCAAAGAGTGCAAAATTGATGCGTTCTCATTTACACCAAAGCAGCTTAGGAAATACAATGTAATTTTGAAAGAATTATCGGGAGCCTGAAATCGAAAAAGAGTTTTTGAGGTTGGACCCCTCCCTTAAATTTGTTTGTTAGAAAGTGCGCAACTAAATGGTCGAAAGAAAATGATTTTTCTCTGGATCTCTTCCAGTGCGTCCTAGAGGATAGAGATAGCCTTATAAAAATAAAAATTAAAAGCCAATCAAGAGGGATTCCGTTAGGAATGTTTCTGATGCCAACGCTATGGACACGTCTCCGCTGCTTCCATGTAGCAAGGTGCGTTAAATGTGTGAAAGACCACGAAACTAGCAAGTGCAAGGTTAGACCCAAGAATGACACATCCACAGCCTGTTGCGAGGATGTGGATGTTTTAACTGCGGCGATTCGGGCCATACGACTAGCTACAAAGGCTTGAAATTTTTAAAAAGAAAAAAACTGCTGCCTACGCAACCGAAGTGAAAACAGAATTCGTTAAAAGCTCCACCGTGAATTTGATAAACAAAGTGCCTTCAAGTTCTTTCTCCTATGTTGATGCATAAAGAGAAAAGAATGGCCGGATCAGGATCAGTTCAGGTGCTCAAGCTGCCTCTTAGGTACGAAATAGGATGAGATTTTTGGTGTTCCTATCCACTAACTTATTTTTAAGATCAGCGAATTCTTCCCAAATTACCTTCAGCTTCCCTTACTCCTTCATCACCATGAATTTAAACCTCATTACAACTAATATTAACTTAATTATTTTAGCACCACCCTCCGCCGGGAGCGGACGCTCAAAATAGACTGCATTTGTTGTTGTTTTTGGGGACAATGCTTGTGGGTGCTAAACGACGACAAAGCGGCTAATGAAGTCGAATAAATCCGCCTTTCATTAAAATGACGTTGAATCCAGCCCCAGAAACTGAACCCCATTTGGTGACAGGCCTAAATGGTGGCAGTGTGCGGGCTCAGCTCGAAAAATCTTTAACCCGCCAGTGGCCTCGTGAGCCACTACGGGGATGGGGTGCGAGTTACGCCATGCGCTGATCAGTACATACAGAGATCAAATGGCAAACAACAACGGCCAACAACTTAGGATAGGCGCATGGGAAAGACCTCGAGCTGGTTGAAGAAGCTACCAGGTATTCGCTAGATATCATAGGGATAACTTATTTGCTTTGTCAAAGCACTGTCTAGAACTGTGGAACGTTCGGACTGGTGGAAACTCTGCACGTCGGGAGTTGCGGCGGAGGATCTAGTTGCCTAGAGATCTCTTCTGCGTGCACCCCGTATATGCGGTTAAGAAGAAGATGATGATGATAAGAGAATCAGTTATTTTTACGTGTCTCTGATTTGTAGGATTAAAAATGAATGTGAGTGTGAAATGTGTTCGGCCAGGATGTTCGTCGTCTAGGACCACCTTTAGCAATACTGAAAACATCGTTATATCTGTACTTTTGGTATTAGCAATACGCAATATTCAAAAATATTAGTGACATCTTAACGAATACTATTCGTTAACTATTCATTTCACCTCTAAATGCGGTGGGCCGCTCAACTGCTGAATTCAAACGCGCCTAATGCGCACGGTCAATATGATTAATCTAAATAAAACATTCGATAAATCGTCGTGCGCGGGTTGGAGATAAGATAAAAAGCCCTTTGAATTTAGTTTGAGGCAAACTTTCGTGTGGTTGGTTGTATGTCAATTCGTCGTGTGTGTTTTTTTTATACTTTGCGCAAAACTTTTGTCTCCCGTCCTTAAAAATGAACCTCAGCATCCTCTTGCTGGCATTGAGTCTGTTTTCATTTCTCACGTTCACGCAATCAAATGGTAAACAACACGAGCCTTTTTTTTCCTATCTGAAGTGCGTGTTTTTTGTTTTTTTTTTTTAGAAAATCTGTGCCGCTTCCAAGACACTTGCGAACGATGCCTCAATGTCGACTACAACTGCGCATGGTGCACAGATAAGGTTCATTCATAAATCCGCGAACTCCTACATCTAGTTAAAAGATATTTTATCTTTCTCGCAGACATACAAGTTGGATTCGAGATGTCTGACACGAGACGAGCTCATCTCGAGTGGTTGTAGTAAGTCCAGCGTTATCGTTAATCATCAGGAGCTGGAGCTGGTCAGTGATGCTATACTGAAGGACTTCGATGTAAAAAGTGGCCGGGCGGTGCACCTAAAGCCGCAGAAAATTAAAATGAAGGTCGTTAAGTGTAAGTGATGTCATCGTAATTTGGTAGAAAGTTAGTCGGTTAGTTTGATAAGATAAGGCTTATCGCGACGGTAAATTGGAACGCGTTTAGAGTGTTTGTGAATTCTCCAAAAAGTGAAAATTATTCCAGCTGACCGCGACTATCGCGTTTGAATGTTTTGCCGGTTAAAAGTAGGAATGTTTGGCAGAAGAAGAAGTTACATAGGCTTAAGAATGGCCTTTGGTCTTGGGAGAGTCACCGAACCATTTGTACTGCGACTTTAAAGATCAATTTCATGCCTTAGATTCGTAGGCATACGATGGTTCACAATATTCGGATTCCCAAAGTGATTAGTGAGTGAGCTTAGTGAACACCAAAATATTCAGAAATTTCAGATATTCAGTTGAGTATTAAGGTGGTCGATCATGTTTGCTATGGCGTATTTTTCTTCTCGAGGATGGTGCCTCTCGGTGTTGGTCTCTGTTCGATTTTCTATTGTTGTGGTTCGGTTTTCTTATGTTCGTTGGCTTCAAAGTTCGCCATCTAAAAATATTCGATAGTAAATCCATATTTTTGCCACTATATCCGTCGCGTCACCGGATTGAAAATCAACACAAAATAAGTGTTCGCGAAGTGTGTTTGTCGCCGAGGACTACCATTAAAAATATCGTAATATCTGATGGTGTGGGCGCCGTGGCTTAATCGTTAGTGCGTCGGACTGTTAAGCGAGAGTACCCGGGTTCGACACCACAAACCCGGGGAAAAATCACCACAAACAATTTTCACGGCCCCACCTCCAGCGAACGACTGCCAATGCTCCTGGAGTACTTCTGTTACGGAAAGCTTTCGCAATTCGCCGTTTGGAACCGGCAATAAACTGTAGGTCCCCTTCACATGTGTCAAAAATTATAACGCGCACAATACAGTGGAGGCGCGTAAAAGTTAGGCCTGGCCCTTCGTGGGCTGTTACGCCACTAATGATGATGAATATCTGATGGTATTAATAATAGGAATATTCAGAAATATTAGTGATAACGAATACTAATATATTCGCCTAACTTCTGCTCAAGAATTCTGGTGTCAGTAGTAATAATTCATAAAATAGTCAGTTCGTCATCAGCGAAGGTCCTCGTGGTTGTCAGAAATAACAAACAAGAAATAACAAACAACAAACATATTTAAGCGAATTCACGCGCCAAAAAATAAATATCAGATAAGCTGGTGCGAAAATTCCCACGGATTACATTTGAAAGCTCACATTGTTGTCTGCCTTTTTTGATTTCGGTGAACCGTCTTAATGAAGTTAATGCCCACTGTATTTGCTTTTTCATAAGCGTCACCTTTCAGATTCCACAGGTTGGGCTAAATACAAGATTCTTTTTAAGAGTGCAATAAAATTAATAAAGTTAAATGTGTTCCATGTATTATGGGTCTACAAGTAAGAATATTAATTATGGAACACAGCCTCGTTCAAGTGGCTGCGTCAGCTGGCTTCACAATAGAGCAGTCACTCAATCTAAGACCTTGTTGATGGTTTTGGACTGTAGTTCACGGAATGTTTGAGCGATTTTGGTCTTAACTACTTGAAAGGTTTCCAGATTGTTGGCATAACATCAGTTCTTCACGGTTAATCACAAAAAAGGCCAAAGAGGTTAAATCGCAAGTCCGAGATGACCTATTGGCATCGGTTGATAATCCGTTTTAGGAATTTGGTGCGCAAAAGATCCATTGTGACGTGGACTGTATGGCATGGTGCGCCATCATGAATGAACCAGAGGTCGTCCAAATCCTATTAATATTGCTCTGTAACGCCTACCATTGACCGAAGTGTTTTTACTGGCTTCAATTTCGATGAAAATTGCCTCTACTCCAGAATCAGCATAAAACTATCACGATCTGTGGATGCATTGGCTTTTCGGCAATAACGTGCATGTTTTCCGAGCCTTGGCATCGGCTATCTTTTTTTGTCAACGTAGCCGCCGAGATGAAAATCCGCTTGGTCAGAAAAGATAATCTTTCGCTTAAAAGCGCTGTAGTTTCTGAGACCCAAACAGCAAAGCCGTAACGAAGTTGATGGTCATGGGCCTTCAATTGCCGAGTAAATTGGACTTTGTAAGTGTATAATCTAAGGTCTTTCTCCTCAGGCTAGTTCTTGAAATGTTGAGTTGTTAAGATCGATGTCGAATTGATGTTCGCCGACTAAGTCTCACACTTTCGGCTACAGCAGCCACATTCTCGTCCGTGCGCACAAAACGACGATGAGAACCATGAGCATGACAGCCTCACTAACATTTTGTACAAATTCGCGTACAACAGTGACTCTATTAAAACAAGCGCACTCTTTGGGCTACATAGCACTCGATTGTGAAAGTAGTTTTCCAATAATTTTGGGAAAGAGTCAACGTCAGTGTCAAAATAACCTATGATTTAAAACGAAACCACTAGATAGCCCACCTTTATATTATCAGAGTCTTGTAAAAAATAACTGATATGTATTTTAAATAAAAAGCATTTGTGTTTATTACGTAAGGATTGTTTTTTACGAAATAATATAAGAAGAATGCTATTTATTTATTTGTAATTTATTTTATAATGGAACTTATTTTTTGACGACTTTTTAATAAATTAAGCTGTCAAATATCTCCCTTCGGCCTTTTTGTCTTTTGAATTTTCCGGCTATGTACAAAGCGCTACAAAAAGGCGGAAGGGAGATATTTGACAACCTAATATTTTTATTGAAAATTAAGTTACGGTGAAGGTCGTTATAGTTTGGTTAAATACAGACATAACAACCCGTTGAGGGCCAGAGTCTAGCTTTTCACACCTCCATTGTGTTTGACACATTTGGAGGGAACCTACTGTTTAATGGCGGCTCCGAACGGCGAATCGCGAAAGTTTTTCATGATAAAAGTGCTCCAGGACGATTGTCACTCGTTCGGCGGAGGTGGGGCCGTGAAAAGTGTTTATGGTGTTTTGTCCACAAGGTGGGCTCGAACGCGAGTACGCTCGCGTCCGACACACTAACTATTAAGCTACGGCGCCCACAGTTTTACTTAACAAAATAGTTAAAAAACAAAAACGTTTATTTATCCTATTAAAATTTCTTTTGTATATGCTATTCATTGCAATAAAGTTGATTACTTACAGTACCTCACAAAATTGAGCATATACCCACAAACGTAAAATGTTTATATTTTGCTAGGAAAAGCTTGTTTTGTTAACTTTGCTGTTTTTACTTTTTATTGTATTACATTTTACATTTTACCTTTGATTGTATTACATGAAATATGTGCAGTCGGAACTACGTTTTTGTCCTGTCTATAAATGACTTTTTTAAGCTGGCTTTTGAAAAAAAACAAATTATGACTTATTCGGGGGTGTATGCTCAATTCTGTGAGGTAGTGTACATATTTTGTTAAGAGCAATATTTTGAAATATTGGGTAAAGTTTATCCATGATGGGTATTTTCGTATACAAAAATATGATGGGTACCTAAGGGCTAAGCAAATAGATATAGTACTTAAATTATTTTTTAATGAAAGAATTCTAAAAATCGAAACTGAGAACTCTAACTAGTATCAATAGCAAGAAATGTAGTTTTTCAGAAAAACTTTGATCGATATTGCGAGTCACTGCATCTGCTGGTCTGAGTGGGGTACCACTAATAGCTGCGAGCCTAAATTGTGGCATTACCCTCTTGTTCGTGAAGAGCATCAGTTCAATCTTCTGGGAATTTATTCTCAAGCTGCAGTTGGCTAAGCAACTGTTCGCTACACTAATTTGCGAATTTCTCAAGCATGTGTGCCACAAATTTGCAAGCGAGCTGCTTTGCTATTCCTTAAAAAAAAACTTCTATTCAGCCGAAAGAAAGACTTCTCTTCGTTAACGTCCTTCTGTCTAGGAGGTGGTCGGAGCGTCAAATAACCACATTAGCTCTCATTAATTTTCCTCGCCCTCCGCAGCTCGTACACAGCAGATAAAGTTAACTTATCGCCCGGCCCAGAATAATCCCCTGGACCTCTACTACCTCATGGACCTCACATACACGATGCGTGACGACAAGGACACGCTCGTAAGCATGGGTGAGCAAATTTCGTCGGCTCTGCGGAACCTCACAGATAGCTACCGCATCGGTTTCGGGAGCTTTGCCGACAAGCCCGCGATGCCAGTGATCATGCCCAACCTAATGGAGAATCCCTGCGCGACGGAGGCCGATATCTGCGAGCCGACGTACAGCTTCAAGCACCGCATCGCGCTCACGCAGGACACCGAGAAGTTCGTGCGGTCGGTGAATCAGAGCGGCATCACGGGCAACCTAGACAACGTCGAGGGCGGCGCGGATGCCCTTATGCAGGTTATCGTCTGCCCGGAGACCATCCGCTGGATGGACCAGGCTCGAAAGATCGTAGTCCTAGCCTCCGATGGATACATGCACTTTGCTGGCGATGGTCTTTTGCTCGGTGCGACGCTTCGAAACGACCGCCAGTGCCACTTGGACTTGGGCGGTGAGTATGCTGACAGCTTGGTCTACGATTACCCGTCGCTTGAAGAGCTCTACCGGGAGCTGCAGCGGAGAAAAATCAGCGTGATCTTTGCAGTGACCTCGGAGGTCTACGAGTCCTACCGACAGATTAGTAGTCTCATGGAGGGGATCAGCAATGTAGAGAAGCTAAGCTCTGACTCATCGAACATCCTGGAGCTCATAAAGACCAGGTGGGGGGGCAGGTGTGAAAAACTTTCCATTTTAAACATACATTGCTTGCTTCTAGCTACGAGGTGTTCCTGCGTCGAGTGAGCTTCGATGACGACAGCCCACCATTCATCGACGTGACCTATGAGACGACTTGCGGCGGGCAGTTCGAAAAGCCTATGAAGCGGAAAAGCTGCAGCAACTTGACAATGGACCAAGAAGTCGAGTTCCTCGTCAGTGTGACCGTGTTGGACTTTCCTCCAGACGGACAGTTTGTGAGTATGACGCGTTGCCACTCGTTGAGACTAATCTGGGCCGCCCACAGCGACAAAGGATCCGCATCGGGGAGTCCACTCTGTCCGAGTCACTCGATCTAGACGTGGAGATCCAAAAGCCATGTCCGTGCGAGGAGAAGCTTGCTTCCGACAACTTCAGCCGCTCGAAATGCGCGCACCACGGCGCAATGCACTGCGGGATGTGTTCGTGCGACAAGGGCTGGTAAGTGGTGTGCTTCGTCTACTGGTTAAGGTATTATGTATTTTGCTTCGTCTCACAGGGGCGGGAGGCTGTGCAACTGCAATCTGGAAAACGAGACCATCGCGCAGGACATTGAGAGGAAGTGTCAGCAGCCGTTGTCGACGAAGGCTGACGAATTCGGGCCCATCTGCTCGTTCAACGGCCGCTGTGCTTGCGGCGTTTGCGAGTGCTTTTCCGGGTACACCGGACAGTTCTGCGAGTGTCCCGAGTGCCGAAACTGCGATACCAAAATTTCCGACTGCCATTGCGGCAAATGCGTATGCAAGTACGGCTGGAATGGCAAGGAACAACTGTGCAATTGTGAGCCCTCCGAGCGCGACTGCACGGGGCCCGACGGTAAAGTCTGTTCCAAGCACGGAACCTGCTACTGCGGCAACTGCGTGTGCGACAGAGGATACAGCGGCGTCTACTGCGAGGCTTCCCAAAGAGGTCCCGGCAACGAGTTGTGCGACTTTTACGCGGAATGCGTCCGGTGCCACATTCAGAAGGAGATAAACAACGTGGACTGTGACAATGTGTGCGGCTCTAGCGACCAGCAGACATACAAGTTCGTGTTTTCGAAGAATGAGATCTCAGAAGGTGCCAGGTTCTGGCTGACGTGGCTATCTCGATGGTGACCTTTTGTTTCTTGCAGGAATCATTTGCTTAGTGGGTGATACTTTTTCTGGTTGCAATTACTCTTTCAAATACGAGTGGTTCAGTCCTACAGAGACACAGTTGATGCTTTGGAAGCACAACTGCTTCGAGATAAGCGAAGCTACCATGGCGACTCTAATCGCGCTACTGACCATCCTCATCGGGCTGGCAGTTATCCTTCTGTATGTGTGCCGCATCAGGTACCTGGATGCTCAGGAGGTTGCGCGCTTCGAAAAATTAATTTCTAGCGAACAGTCCAACAGAAATCCACTCTACAAGGACCCTGTGACCAAGTACGACGTGCCCCGTGGAGAGGACGACGAAAGCATAGATTTGTAAGTTGGTATGTTTTGATGTTAAAACCAGTGTGAAGTAGGCTACTAGCCAACTTAGAAATTTCGAATAAAATTTGACGTTTCCGTCGTTTGACGGTTCGATGTCTCATTTATCAATATGATATGATATGCTGAATTGGGGAGTGCCATTAAGTCCCTTGTACTGCGACCTAAAAGCTCTGTTTTACCCCCTTCTCTGATCTAGGACTTGAGTGCTGCCTTCATAAGTTTGACCATGTTCCTGGGTGGGATGTCCTCGAAGTTGGCCCCTGTTGCGATCGTTTTATTGACTGTTTTGAATCTGATTTGGTCCAGGCATAGGCAAGTGGTTAGTATGTGTTTCATGGTTTTCTCAGAGTGGGCGCCGTGTCTTAATTGTTAGTGTGTCGGACTGAGTGAGAGTACCCGGGTTCGACACCACAAACCCGGGGAAAAAAAACACCACAAACAATTTTCACGGCCCCAACTCCAGCGAACGACTGACAGTACTTCTGTCAGGTTTTGTTTAGTTCTAGAGCTACTGAGTTCGCCTGGGGTTATGGTTGCGTTTTATGAATTTTCTGGAGTGTTTGATAACCTCCTGGTTAGTTCAGAATTGATGCTTTTGTTCGATAATCCAGTTCTTAATGTGCTGATTTGTGTCTGTATTGTTGAATCCAAAAAGAGAAGAGAATCCTATCAACGGAATTTGTGCTTCTTTCTTGACTAGAGTATCCGCCTTTTCTCGTTTATCAGAACAGAAGCTCTTGCCTAGACAGCGTTCCCACGGTTTGAAAACAAACACAACCCCCGCAATGCATTTTCTTTCATTGAATTTCTTCGCTGCTAAATCACTTCCACTGCTCATAACTCAAGCGACTTTGTAGTTTTAATACCAAATTTCATACAAAAACCCTCGTAAAGCTCGATCAGTTTTATTTCTGCTGCTCTTGCGAGCGGCAGCTTTTACAAAACAGCCTCCTACTCCGCGGCTTCGTTCTCCCGCCCTACTCAGATAAACGATCCAAAGGTGGGTCATGCCCAGTGCCAGTGCCGGAGTGCCACACTCATTCAGGCAAAATCAAATATTTTATCTTGTTCTAATTTTCTTATGAGCCACAGACGATTTATTTAACTCCTTCGGACCATTCAAGGGACCCCCATCGTTTTGTTAAATTAACAATGGCACCCTGCCGGGCATGTGGCAGTGCAGTTAATACGTCGACTTATTTATATTGTTGTTGTATCGTTGCTGCTCAAAGTGAGCCTATTTAAATATTTAATGAACTTAAATATTGTTAAAGGCATTTATGTCATTCGGTGTGGTTCATTCATAAACGTAGAATAATTTTCTTTTCATTTGGAGTTCTTTTTTTTCTTTTGACTTTCTGGTGTGGTGTGAGTTCTCTTTTCATTTTTTTTTGTGCGTTGTTGTCTTCGTTGTTGTTGTCAGCAATAACAGTTATTTAATATGATCAGTAAAATGAGCTGAATTACTCACAGAAATTTATGACGTCTTTTACTCAATTTGTAGTAAAACTGAGAATTATTTCATTTCACTTGGGAATGTGTGGCGTGAATGCAAATTTGATTGGCTTTTGATGACACTGGAGAATACTAAAAAAGAGATGAACTTAGCGTTTTCAGTTTGTTAATTGGCGGTGTGAATAAGGTGGATTGGTCATCCTGTTGAAAACGTTTTCCTTGCATTACTTGGACAAGGTTGCAGAAGTAATCGTTATTTATTTATTTCCTTTGTTTGTCAAGTTATATCGATAACCCGCAGCTTTTAGAAGAAAAAATAGTTTTTTTTTTAGTATACAACATTATTATGTATACAGTAGTTTACATAATAATGTTGTAGTGGCAGTACTGGGCAGCACTAGTCTGTGCTCTTTAATTATATAACCCATGACGGTTACTTGGCTGGTTAGTTTAAAAAGTAATTGTGAATAAAAGACTTAAAGCCAAACTTCTCATGTCGGCCATTTAGAAGACATATACATGAGCTGTTGTTACTTATTGAATCTTCCAAAACGAAATTTTTTTTGAATGGGAACGGTTAACCCTGGATCTGCTTAGGGTAAAATTTTTGGTAACTGAAAAAAGAAATAAAGTGCTTGCAGCTCCAACCCCAGACTAAGAAACCCGGATTTCCAAAAACTTCTTTTAAATGACTCAGGGTAAAAAATGGAATAAAGTCGCTCGAATCAATAATCTTCGATAATAGCCATCATCTGCCATCAGCATTAGTTCTATGAATTGCATTGGTCAATGAATTTGCAAGTTGCTACGGAATCGTGAAAACAAGAGTTTAGAATTAAAATTAGTGTGCCAAAAAAATCGGAGAGAAACATCCTTCACCAACTTGAGTCCCAAATAAACCTGAGACAAACTTACAAACGTCAAGGCATGAATTGGTTAAACTTGATGCCAAGCTTTCCATACAAATACAGAAAGAGAAAAATACAATAAAATTCTTAAAAAAGAAAAATAAATATAAATAGGAATAAGTCCAATCGACTCTCTAAAAATATTGTAAAGGAACGACTTAAAACTGCCCTCAAATCAAAATTTTTAGATTTCAGGAACTTTATTTGCGTGTTTAATACTTAAAATGTTTTTCCAACAGGTTTGGCTTCTATTGAACAGGTAAAAAAAAGTACGTTGTTGCAAATGAAGATGTGATTTAGGGAAATAGGGATGACGTAAAAGAAAAATAATAAACAAAACAAATATAAAAAAAATAAGTCAAAGATTTCTTAGTCACAATGAATTAGAATAAATTACTGATCCTAAGCTGAAGACTGATCGTAGACCAATATCACAAACAAATTATATTATCATTTCATTTTTTCCATTTCATTTTATTGTTAATACAAAAATACTACAAAATTAAAAAAGTATGAAAGTAAGTTAGCACTGAAAATCATTAAATGACTGATGAAACTTAACACGAGATAAGTTAACAATATAAAGGTAAGGCAATAGTTTAGATACAATATATTTCTTGCTGAAGAGAATATGATATGATATAAAGGGTGGTTTCTTTTTTAAAGATAGCACATGAAAAAGCTGTTTCCTGCTCAATATCTAGTCAGTCTCATACACACGCAAAACAAAATGAGCCTGGAATAACGTTGAAAAATATTGAAAACTTGTTTCCTGTGTAGCACACAGTAAAAAGTGAGTATTTTAAAGAGAAATCGTACTATCAGCCATCTTGGCGATGTCAATGTGTCATCTTGGAGCTGCGACTTGACCCCTTTTGTTATGCCAATTCGGATTCGTATCCGTATCCGTAATCCGTAATCTGCAGTCCAAAACCATCAACAAGGTCTGCAAAATTGGAGTAACAGATTCGCTACCACGAAGTCACTCGAGCCAGCACCTTGAACAACGTTGTGTTCCATAATCAATGGGAACGTTTCCTTTTACTGCACAATAAATGGGAAAAAACTAGTTTTCTTCATTTTATAGCATTTTTTAAAGAAATGTGTATTTGGCCCACTCTGTATATACAACAGACGTTTGCATATTATATTTTCTGAACTAGAAACTGCAGAATATTTCAGTCAAACGTATAGGCGTAAGAAGCTTAAAATTTTATTAACGTCGGAGTAAGTTGAGGTTCAGCATAACAACATGCAGGGATCTATGAACACCATCTTTGAATCTGTTGAAAATTGTTTGCCATTGTAAAGGACGGCGGCTAATAAATAACAAATTTGACTTTGTATGTTTATATTTCACTTTGTTTAAAATATTATATTTATTAAAATTCACAATTCTTTGTTATAATTTTGTTGATAGTTAATAGTTTCTTGTGTGATTGTTGCCAGATTGTGCTGTAGCTCCGTTCCTCTCAACAGATCAAACTCAACTTCTTCGGCGTTTAACAAGCTCTCTGCATGTATGTTTCGCTCTTTCTCTTATTAAATCGTCACAATGCAAAGTTTTTGCTGTCAACCACTCAGAACCGAAAAAAGAAAGTGCAAAAATGAGTTGCAGCTTTTTTGGGGCTACACATTTAACGAAAAAAAAAAACGTTTGGGAAGGCACGATGGTGTGGACGGTGCTTCTGTGAATCCTGGTACGCTAAAACCTGGGTTTGCGGTGTTCCGATTACAGTCGTTTCAAAGTTGCATCAAAGCTGCGTTGGTTTTTCTTATAGTTTGGTCGTTCACAAAATTACAATACATGCATGGAATTTATAAAATTTAAAACTGAAAATAATTAATTTGTGCTGTTTCGATCTGCATTGTGTTTTTGAATGACACAAAGCATGACTTTGGTGTACTCGGATGCGACTTACGGACTCTGCTCATTACAAGATAAAAATTTTGTGGCGACTTTTCTTCTGAAACGCGTTTACTCTGTGCACAGTCCTGATATTGAATCATTGAGATTGAAATGGCATAGGAGTAAGTAGAGGGTAAAACGTTCTTTTGAGCCAGTAAAAAACATTTTTTCCTGCCTCTTTTAGCCATCACTGTGGTAGTGCTTCGTAGAACTCTTAGTTTACAACTTAGTTTTATGGTGATGCGTCGCTGATGAGCCACTGATCCATTATTAGTCATTGAATAATTGTTAAAAGTGCAGCTCTTTTAAAAGAGAAGGTATGAGAAGGACAATTTCGGAAGCTCTAATTCTGAGTAGGCGCTATTTTTCCAGTGGGATAGGCTCTTAAATAAATAAATAAAATACAGAAAATGACATTTGGTTAAAAAGAGCTGGCGATCTTTCTTAAGACCTCCACGCAGTTTCCCCCACCATCGTTAAATGGAGTCTCCGGAATCAACCTCCAAAGCACACAAAGAACATCTTCCAATAAATGATTCTTCACCTGACGTTTCGTTCCGCCCCTGCAATCAATTGATTACCGAGTCCAATAAATTCTCCACGCACTGACGCATGCGTTACACTGTTTGACAGACTGCACTGCGTCTGTGCAGGTCCTTCCAGGTTCTCGCTCAGCTCCGATAAAATTTAATTAACTCCCGAATCTCATTTCACTCGCAACAGCACACACGAGTGCAGAGGTTTCCCATAAAACAGATTAATTAACAAGGGTCAGGACGCGGCTGCGCCGAATGCCAAAAACTCGTCCAGAGAGAGTTCCTGTCGGGGCTAGGGGGCGAATTACTCACAAATTAACTAAACGCCACTTGACGTTCTAAGTATCTGCCAACTGGTCCAGGACGAGAGCGAGAAAGAGCAATGCATGGGAGGAGCTGTTGCCCGCGCGTCTGTGTGCGCGTTGTTTGTTATCCAGTAGTTCGTTCGGCTCTGTTCGGCCCGAGTCGAGAACCACCTTGGCAATTTATCCTAATCGAATTTGCTCCATGGCCATCGCAATGATTTGTATTTTAATTTCAGCGCTGCGCTGCGTCAATGTGATGGGGTTTTTCTTTTAGGCAAAGAGCGCGCGCACGGTACGGTTGACCGGTCGGCCGGCGGGTACGCCTCCGGATTTCGGGCGCATAATTCAGGCTCCATTAATTACACGCTGCAGTGATTGACGGTGGACCATATATTTACATATTTAATTTGTTCTTAATTTGATTCTATTTTCGGCTGAGTTATGAATAAAGGGCGGATGAAATATGCTCTCGTGATGGGATTTAATTTTCGGGAATATCAATTCGGCGGGGCATTTGTCATTGATTCGATTTACGGTGGTTTAAAGCGGTTGGGGTTCTGCGTGTGTGATAGATGTGGTTAACGGATGAGAGGTTGGAGAGAAGTTTTGGAAGTTAGAGAGCTCTTTGACGTAGAATTTTTGATGCTCCTTATGTTTGCAGTTTATCTATGCTCTGCGTAGTCAAGGTTGGGACATATTAAGCAGATAACTACGAGTAATCATTGAAAAGGTTTTCCTCGTTTTCTCCCACACCGCGTGGAATTATTTATTTTTCTTCATCGACTATAGGCGCCGATTTGAAGCAACAAAAAGTCTTGGTGACTTGCAGCTCAGTTAGTTTTCATGCATACAATATACAGTTAAAATAATAAATACAGATGTTTAAGCCTTAAAACTTACTAAATCTTTCCGCGTTTTTGTTTTGTTAAAGTTACTTTTTCATTTACGAGCTATGCTCGTTTCAAGTTTTAAATGTGAGATGGGTCAAATGATTGTTTAAACAAAATAAGCAACACATTCGTCGAAAACGCTGTTGAAACTGTTTTATACTGTTTATGGGTAGAACTCTGCGTTGAGAGCAAAAAACGACATAATTCGATACCTAAACCGTAATCAAATTGGAGCAGTTTTTAAAGAATAATATACACTGTTTTTTGTCTGTACTGTAAAAACAAAAAAAAAGTCACTTATGTTGTTTTAACAATCATCAAGCTGCAAACCATTGTAGATTTCAAGATTTTTATAGCGTGTTCAGGGTTACTTGAACCTTTCGTAACTAGATCCTCCCCGAACTTGAGAGATAGTGTTAGCCTTCTTTATGACTACATATTTTTATGTTGTCCGTTGCCAGATTGTCTCTCTGACTTATTCATGACAAACTTCCAGTCTTCCTTTCGTTCAATTTATGTCCTAGTGCAATACCTCATTCCCCCAGTATTTTTGGTGTTTCTAATGGACTTAGGGTTAAAGTTCTTTGAGTTGTCGGAATCATCATAATCAGATTTTAGTTCATTTACTCCCGAAGTCCTCAATCTTACAGAGGCTTTGTTCTGTGGATCTTGTTGTGTTACGTTTTTTCCCGATTATCACGCTTTATTCATGCGAAATCAAAAATTGCAAAGCGGTGATTTGTTGTTGTTGTTTTTATTTTAAAATCTTATGTTTCATAATAACTTATTAATTTTGTGATAATAGTTTTATTTTTTGTTGGATATGTTTATTTACTAAAGTTTGTAACTTAATAGATAATAATAAGTAAATAAATAACTTCAATAAAAAAATCAAAGATCGTGATTTCTCTTGAAAACAGCTGACAGATGTCCCTGAACTGGGCAAAAAAATTCAGGTCAACAAAAGTTGCCCACAAGTAGGGTCCCTAATAAAAAGCTGGCTGAAGTCTTCTTCTTCTTCGCCGCAGCTGTTATTAGACAACATGTATAAGAGTGCTAAAGTCAAGTTTAAGGCAAAATTTTAACCAACAATTTTATGTTTTTGTTAACATGCAAATGTGGGTGCCGTTGGCTCAATCGGTTAATGCGTCGGACGCGAGAGTTGAGCGAGAGTACCCGGGTTCGAATCCAACTCTAGAAAAAAGAACACCACACACATTTTTCACGGTCCCACCTACACCTAATTTTTCTAATACTTTCATAAAATAATAATTGAATTCTATTGTTATATTTTTTCATAGAAAGTACACTAAGCACACTTAAAAGACTACGTCTTATTCTGTACATGCATTAATAAACTAATAAACTAAAAAACTACAGCGAACGACTGACAATCCTCCTGGAGTATTTTTGTCATGAAAGGCTTTCGCAATTCGCCGTTCGGAACCGGCATTAAATAGTAGGTCCCCTCAACACGTGGGGACACGCACAACGTGCAGGCGCGAAAAACCTAGGCTTTGGCTCTCAACGGGCTGTTACGCCACCCAATGCAATGTTAACATGAAAATTTCAATGACTGTAAGGTATGAAGGCGTGAAAGCATTTCATAATTTCTACGTCTTCATAATTCATCTGCGATGGAGACGACTGCATTTCTTGATGTCTTGTTCTGGGCAACAGTAAAAAGTCCATATCAAACCAAAGTGATTGTTTTACACGACAATGTTTTTCTTTTTGGGTTATGTGTTTGATAAAACCGTTTCTGGTCACGACGCAGGGGAAAATGTTTTATCAAAAGTATCACACACAATCGTCGCTCTATTTATAATATAAGTGGCTAATTTTACCTTGGTATTAATACGTTCCTAAACAAATAATTTGAGACGTGCACAATTTTAATTTTAAGGATCCTTGTTGAAAAGTAACTTTAGCTTAATCTAGTATTCATCTTAAAAACTAGAATTTAATATTCTGCACAGCAAGCTTTACTTAAAATTAAAAAGTTGATGAATGATTCTGGCTGAAAACCCTAGTCCTAAATTTGACTATGAAATAACTCAATCTTAAGATCACTCACTTAGAAGCATCCTTATAGAAGCTTAGATCTTAAGAATTTTTAACACTGAAAATAAAAAAAAATCAACAGTCCAAATTTTTTTCTCAAAACGAAGAACAAGTGTATTTCTTGTTAACTTGAAAACTGCACGAAATTCACTGTAATGCATCACTTAAAATGAATTCCAGATTAGGTACAAGCAGTGGTTTTAAAAAGCATTAAGACACAAGACGCTAAGATATGGGTCGAATAATTAAGCGAGTTTACTTTCTATTCTATTTCGTTCCGGGAAAAATACCAAAATTAGTTTTCATGACGCCACGTCCAATTCTTGGTTCGTAACTGGGAATAAAAACTTGGCACCAAATGAAAAACTATTGCGCGAAAGCTGGGCTCAAACTTCTTCTTGATAAACAATACCAATTTGGTTTCGAATCTCTTTGAAAATGTATTACTCAGCTAACCACTCCATCTTTTTGGCGAGTGGCCATAACATTGTCCCTGGTCAGGCCACTTCCCAACACAACCCACAGCGCGAGTAAAACCAGTTTCGACTTCCCGAACACATCCCGTCAGCCCGCAAATAAACATATTTACTCGCAATAAATTACCAGTCACAAAACGCGAAACAAAATTCAAATCAAATTAACGATAATTCGCCATGGTCTATTAAAATAATTAAATCACGTTTCGTGTTAACATCCCGTTAATTATTCTGCAATGGAATCAAATGAAGTCCGAATTAAAAATGCAAATCGATGGGCTGCCGTCAATCACTGCAGCGTGTAATTAATAAATTTTGAGTTATGCGGCCGAATTCTGGAGGCGTATCCGCCAGTCAGCCAGTTAGCCGGGCAGTAGTCAGCCGCAACCCGGAGCGAGAAAGTATGGCGAGGGCAACCGACCAGAGAACGGCTCAGGAGCTCTTCAGTCGGATAAATGAGCTGCACATACGCGGGGCGGTTTACGCGTATGGAGAGTTGCACATATTCCACGGGCTATGGGGCGTCCGGAGGCTCTGTGAATCCGATCATGAGAGACGGAGATAGAAGGATTCGGCTGCTCTACAAGTGGCGTTTGTGCCGACGGGTTTGGCGTGGGGCAAAAGGCGTCCTTTTAATTAAACCACTTTGTGGATGAGGCAGGCGTTAGAGGGGAAATGGGATTCATGAGTTAATTGAATTTTATCGACGCCGCTTCAGTGCGAGACTGACTGACTCTGGAGCGAAACTGACGTGGATGGCCTTGACGGAGGTGATGAGAATGCTATTTCAGTGGCGTAATTGAACGGTGATTGAGGGCACTCTGTATAAGGCGTACGTGGTGGCAAGCAAGGGGTTAGCAGCACATCTGGAGCATCGTCAAGGACGCAGTGTTGTATTGGAAGGAACGTGTAAAAAAAATATTAATCTTGTATTATTATTATTTAACTTTGCTGATATATAACATAATCTTGCGTTTGAAAGACATCACCTGAGATGAAATCAAAGTAGATGTAATATCTACTTTCCTTCAGGTTACACTTCAATCTCGACAAAAGGCAATGCCATTGATTTGCTTCGCTTATTTCTCAAATTTTAACCTTAAAAGTAATAAATCTTAAGAAATATTAACAAGTTGAATTGACTACATTCAAATACAGAATTCACAGACGATCGACAGCTCCAAAAACGACCAAATTTTGTTTTTTTTTTTTAGTTGAAAGACAAGTGGTATTTTCTCGTAATACTGCGTTCTAACTCATTCATTCTTCTTTCTTTCTTTCTTTTCTTTTCTTTTATTTTCAGTAATCTTAGAAACATACATAATTTCATTTTTTGTAAATTCATTAATATCCTTAATAAATAATGTGGAATGAGAATACGTAGTGACATATGTATTTAACAAAAAGAAAAATGTGTGAATGTCACTTCATGCTAAAATGTTTTAAGAGTTGAGTGTGGGGTGAAAACGTATATTACAATGGAAGAAAACAAAATTCATGTTACTAGAAACGTTTTATTTCATACATATCGATGTTGAACTGAGTTTGACAGCGAATCTCTAATTTCGTTGTGTTTGTAGAAGAAGAAGAAGTCAAATTTTAACACATTTCAGAAATCTAAGTATGTGGTTTATTAAACAGCTTACACGAAACTATAGAGCAGGAATTTTTGAAGAGTGTTGTGCGAAAAGAAGGAACAAAATTCATTGGAAAAATTCTTAATTGGAGCTTCGCGGTACATTTCATCGACGTCTACATTGCTGAATCGATCACCCATGGTGGTGAACAGTTCACGAAGTCGTTCTTCTGGAAGGACAGCATTTTTCTCTTTGTCGATGTACCCGTAGGCTTGACAAGATCAGTCAGCGTGTAATCCTTGCCACCCTGAGGTACTGGATTCTGATTTTTAAGGTCCACTTGGCCAATTTTTTTTCCGACCCAGTGAAGCAGCTTGAGAGTCACGTCCCAGAATTTTCTGTGGGAAATCTATTCTTCCATTCTTTTTCATCTTTGACAATAACACTTTTTCATTGACAATGTTTCAATAGTTGGCTTGTTGACAAACAAAACTAACCAAGTTGTACCTGTACTTACGCAGTCGAGTCAAAAAATAGAGATTATCAAAGAAAATTACACACTCATACGTTCTATTTAAATTTTATTTATCACAACTCTTCCATTTCATCGACACTCAACCGCATACAACTTCGTTCTGTGGAAACTGCGTCAGTGCTGCTGGTTGAACTTTTAATTAGTTTTTTTCTTTCTTTTAGTTTTCAATTTAAATTTTATAACAAATAGTCTACGATCACGGATAGTTGAGTGTTTCACTAGCTGATCACGTCGCCGTCCTCGTTTTGCCGCAGCATTTCCAGCTTCATCTCATGCTCCCGGGCTTTTAGGCGAAGTTCCGCAATTGATGAGCTCCGCCTGTCTTCGGGTGGTGTCGGTCTTCTGGTCGGCACCGCAGAGGTGATGGGATTTGATATAACCGACGTTGGCGATATGGTCGGGGACGCTATGAGGTTGCACGAGAGGATCTCGGGCGTCACCTGCTTAGGAGCGGCAGGCGGTGGCCGTGGCATGGCTGACATATTGGCCAGGAGCGATTGGAACGATGTCGACGGGGAGTACATGGAAGCCATACCGTGTGAGAGCATCTGTGGAGGACCGCTGTGGAGAGAGAGGAGGTGTCTGATGATACGGTTGCTCCGCGGATGAACAGCGAATGGATAAGTGAACTTACCGTTGGAATTGATTCAGATACTGCGAGGGTATCATAGGGCCGCTCGACAGGTGGGGGTATCTGAGAGCGACCAGGTTTGCTGAGGTGTCGAAAGGCTTGCGGAGGTTGAAGCCCAAGTGGGCGAAGTGACTTGGTGGCAAGGTGGATCCTACGATAGTCTGCATCTGGTTTGGCCCGCTGGCGATGTACGGGTTGTAGGGGTGCGACTGGGGTCCGACTTTCTCCTGTTTTCTCCACTTAGCCCGCCGGTTTTGGAACCAGACCTAGAATTTGAAGAAAGAATACAATTTAATGGTATTTCTTTTAATTTCGTTACATTCATACACACATAAGGGACCAAGATCATGGAAGTAGATTTTGATAATCTAATAATTCTGATAGAGAGATTTGAGATCTATGAGTCAGTAAGAAGAAAAAGGGTTATAAAGAGCTAACAGTAAATCAGTTTACAAGCGCTCTAACTTTAAGCTGAAAAAAAAATGAAGAGAAAGTTTGAAGGTAACGAAAGAATTCTACAGAAGGGTGGTTCAAAATTTGACACAGTTAAAGTCATTTCTGATACATTTATTTCAGTCGTTTGAAATACACACATGAATTCTGTAATCGTATAAAAAATAAATTTTGACTGGGCCACTGGATGACAGAGCGTTTGTGGCAAAAACAGTGACCTTGCTAGTCTTTGTTTCAAGAATAATTTTAGGATGTCATTGAATTTGTACAGAGAACAAATAACTTATGTTGCCTGCAACTTAAGGCATTTCCATGATTCTTACCAACAGACAAGGTAAAATTGGTAATAGAAACGCACCTGTCGTATTACATGCCTTTAACGGTTCATAAAATACTAATTAATGAAGTTGGGATTAAGGAAACAACAGCGTGACCATTTGGATTTCTTTCTAGAGACTCATAAAAAGCAAAATAATTTAAATAACACGATGGATATGTTTGTTCCTGGGGCTTGGACGGCAGCTTAAAAAAAATGCGTCTCCCAAAATACCAGTATTAATAATAATACTCTCAAGCTTGAAAAGTCTTTGAGTCCAACACCGGAAGGAGAGGAAGACTTGGGCTTACCATCTAAAAAACGACATCTGGGGAAACGAAACTGAAAGCTCCTAACCTAAGACCGTGGTAGATGGCAAGGCATGTTGCGTGAGGCCAGGTTTGCTTTAGACTCTTGTGCCCGCAAAATAGGAAAGAAGTTGTTTCTGAATAAAAATCTGTAGTACCCACCTATCGTAAAGCAGGCTCAAGCTTGGCATCATTTAAAAAAATTTAGCGACAAAATATTCAGTCTTCGAACAAAATTCGTTAACCAATAGTCGCGGTAGATGGCTCTGACATGCAATATTAATTGCATCTGATTGCTATAGCTTCGTTTTGAAGACCTTATTTAAATACGCATTATTCAGTGAAAATTTATTCGCGTTTAAAAAGGAGTGGGACATTCTCGTCGTATTTATTTTCTTTTAATTGTTTGAAGAAAGCTACATACACAAAGAGTCCCAATATTGGGGTACCACATGAATTTAAATTTCCTTGCACTTAGTTCTGGTAAAATCAAAAACAGAGCAAAATTTGTTCCTTAGTAAGTATTTCATTGGCAACATTTTCGTTGCTCCTATGCAGATTTTTAAAATATCTCTGAGTTGGGCTTTATTATGGCTGCCGGTTCTGAGTTTCTTCCAGACTTGGTTGATTGACGAAACATTTTGTGGTTTTTGCCTGTAAGATGATAACTATGTTAAATTTCTTTTCAAAATCAAAAAACTCGAGCTTGTTTGGTTGATTTGTACTTTCGAGTCGAAGACCAGTTTATCATAAGCTATCCTAACTGCATTCACTTTAGAATGTAGCTTTTTGTGCTTGTTGAAACCTTCTGTGGACTGATATCTTTATCCCAAGTTTTCGTCTTTGTCCTGACCTCAAATTCTGCTATAGTTATTTTTTGACATGGTTCTTTTTTGAGTTTAACGGGTTTAGTGGAGGATATGCATAGCAAAATTTTATAGCTCTCCTGGGTGTGACTGGGTCAAATAAGGGTTAAATGCAAATGAATGCAATGGCGAGCATTGGAATTCATTAGAATTTATTTAAACTCTTTTCCACCCGTTCTACAAAGAAATTAAATCGTTCAACATCCAACAACTCCAAGTTGGAGTTACAAGAAGCCAGTGTGGGTTTTCTTGAGCTTCTTTCATCCAAATGTAAATTATAGACGGCTGTTGCATCAAAACAGTCTACGTCAACTCAATGAAATGCGAGTTCTGCTCACTCATTCATTTGAGATAAACAGAATGGGATTTTTCGCATACATCCCGGACCCCAACGAAAGGCACGCAAATGACCCACGGCGACCCTTCTCCCTCGAAGTTCATTAAGCGCAGAGCTTCTTTGATGGGTTTCTATTATTCCATCTTCATTACAAGACAAGCTATGCTCGTTAAGTAAAGCTAATATGCCGTGCGTTAAAAACAATAAACCGCCGGCTTGCAGTCCCAGCCTGGAACAGCAGAGCGCTAAGAAACGCAGCCCAATCACAAATTGAGCACAAATTGAACAGCTTATTTATAATTTACACCTGTACTCCTTATCACCGTCTTCCGAGCAGGGAGCAATTTACGACAGCCAACCACTTTTTGCCTCCACGTCTCCGCCTGCAGTCTGACGTCGTCGTCTCTACGAAGTTGCTCCATTCTGCGTCTTTTTCATTTCTTGTTTTTGCTGCGATTCCACCACGCATTGGAGTCTCCAAAGCTAATTGACATTGAAATAAAAAAAAGCAGAGGAATCCGAAGAGAAATAACAGACAGAGAGAAAGAGAAGCAGGGAACAAAAAACCGCAGCCCAACCAAAAGATAAATAAGACGCGAAGTGAACAACAATAAAAATCGGGCCACAATGACGGCTGCTGTGGGATGTTCAGGCGAACTCGCGGGGACGCTGGGGGAAAATCACATCCAAAACATAATGCCGATGGTCTAAAATGATGTATCTGTTGTATAATTGGATGGCAATATCTCAAATTGTTGGAAATTTATTAGTCAAGCCTGCTGTAGGATGGCGCCACTTAAGCGCTGTCATTTCTCGGTGTCCTAAGATCTCGACGCGCTGGGTCTGTGGGGACAAAGAGGAGCTCTGCTTGCATGGTGAGTGTTGGCGGTGGCAGTTGTGACGTTGGCTTATGTCACACTTGCAGAGTGTGTGTGAGTGAGTTTGGATGTCGTTTGGTCGTCGAGAAGGTGGCAGAACATTGGTCCACTTTAAGCCCAGCGATCGGTGGTGTTGTGTGTGACAAATGAAATGTGTGGCTTGGTCAAAAGGTTCTGATGGAGGGTTGTGAATAAAATCGGCCACTCAGAACGAGCGCGGTGAATGACGCTATTGGAACGCATCGGTAAATGTGCAGGTGAGGATTCAGCGAAAGTTAGATGTGTGGTGAGACTAAATCTGTTTTGGATTTGCATTAAGTGTAGGGTTTGTATGGGAGTAGTTCAGAATGTACAACAGGTAATTCACGACCAATTCAGTATCCAATTGTTAGGCTTCGAGAAACACCATTTCAAAAAAAATTTGTAAGCATCAAGAAAAAACTGTTTGCGATTCAACTGACAGGTTCAATTCGTATGGAATTTGTTAAGTAAACGATAAGGTTCTGCAGCGGCCGGGCGCGTAAGAGTAATTTAAATAAACGGAATTTCTACTCGAACTTGGTTGAGTAAAAAAGAAAATCAAAGTAAGTTTTAGAAAGTAGTTGATAAGTGAAAATGTTTGGGACAAAAGACACTTATTTACACTACCATAGATTAAGTCGTAGTGGATGACGTTTGCCATTTTAAACATAAACGGTGAGGTTTACGGACTATTACATGAATCTTTTCAGTAACTGATAAATACGGTAAATTGGTAAAATTACCAAGAAGACTCATATGGGGTGAACGAGTTTCAAATATAAACCTTACACTAAAATACCTTACAAGGACTAAAACAACTTTACGAATAAATAAATGAGAATATCGACCTTCGCTAAAGTTGTCTTCGAGAAGTAAAACTAAAGACTAATTAGCTGGCGATAAAGGAAAAATAATTAAATTTAACTACAGTCGAAGCCCTCTAAGTCGAATTTTCACGGGATATTAAAATTAGTTCGAGTTAAAGGGATTTCTATTACTAGGGGTTACTATTTTTTTAGCGAATATTTTTTGACGAATAGCTTCGATGTTCTCAGGTTCTTTGGGTTCGATGTTTGCTGTGTAGGTCGCCATGCAAATCCTCATTCTTGCTGTGAACATTCTCTTTCTTTCTTGCATAGGTAAACAACAATAAGGGCAACTGCATACGCTTTTTTCTCCGACGTGTTTGCACTAAAAAATGAACATGAAATTAAAGGTGTTCGTCGTCCAGTGCCAAATTGAGAGAGAGTCAGAGCATGCAATACAAGTTACGTGCTTGACATAAGTTGTGAGAGGACATTTTTTGGTTATTTTTTTGCAAAAAAGAAAATTCGACTTAGATCAATTGAAAATAGACCAAGAGACAAAAAAATGTATTCGAATTAGAGGGTTTTTCGACTAAGAGAGCGTTCGACTTAGAGGATGGATTTTGTATGAAAAATTAAAGAGAATGTCAAGCAAAAATCGATTTAGAGGAATTTTCGACTGTAATTAATTTTTCTTTAATTTTTGGGCCAGAAATGTTGATGTTGCCTTACCTGTATGCGAGCCTCAGTTAATCCAATTTTCATTGCTAGCTCCTCCCTGAAATAAAAAAAAAAAAAAAAGATTTTATACATATTTTGTTTATTCAAAAAGATTACAACCCAACATTCGGACCATGAACTGTTGAAATAGCGAGCAAATCGCTTTTACGAATGCTGCGCAGCACTGGATTTACGTTTAGAAAACTTTTACTCGTCGTAACAAGTGCAAGACAGACAGTAAACAGTTTAGCAAAGAAGTTCTTAGAATGTTTTCCTAAATCTCGCGTTATAGTCTCTCGGTGGGTGAATACAATAAAATGATAGAGAGTATCTAGAGCTTTGTGCTTACTAGTGACTCAAAAAACTGTGGTTCATCCGTCAAATTCGATCTCAGTTCTATAAGCCTCCGTGTTAGAAGTCTTACGCACTCCGATTATGCACATCGTGAACTGATCAAACGTGTCTCACTCTCAATCGAGAGAATAATACGCACAAATCACGAAACAATCATAAATCGTTGAAAATAGCAAACCATTTGCCATTCACAAACCAAAAAATAATCATTCGATTCCGAATGGTTTTCTTCAAATTTTCAATCATTCAACTTCCTTTCCTGTCCATTTAGGTGATTTCGTAAAATAAAAAGCAAGGAACACCATCGACTCCAAGAAGGAGATTATTATGGGGTTGAGGGTTAATCAAGAAAATAAAAATAAAAAAAAAATACAGCAAAAAATTGAGAGAAATATTAACGACCACGCTAGTTGGCGCTGATAATACACCTGCTATTGATCGTGACGAAAGAAAATCACAAAATAATCATCAACTCCGGCCCGAGTCTCGCTCCTTACCTCTCCTAGTCATCGCTATTAGCCAAATCAAAGTTAATGACGACCGGCCCGTTGTTCTCCGGTAACACAATTATCAAATTGCACCTCAGTCAATCACCTGTTGATCTACCACCGATCGGTCCGATCTGCCGCCGTCATCGCCGCCGCCGCCACCGCTGCGGTGGTGTTCTTCGGTTTGCCGCATTAAACTGCTAAGTGTACTCAATTAATACAAATTCAATTACAGAAAACATGGAAAATTGATCAAGCTAATAAGTAATTTGATGAGCGGCATAATTGCCCCGGCAGATTCTCTCCCGATGGATATTTTTTTTGTTTTTTGATTCAGACACGTCGCCTCGGAACGCTGCTATTTTCAGTTCCGACGAAGTACATATGTTGCCGCCGACCGCAGAGAGGCTAAAACCTTCAAGACAGTGACGCATTTTTATACGCTGCGTCATGACGCCGACGGACGACGAACAACGAACGATGGACGATGGACGCAGACGACGACGACGGATGGGTCCGGATTCTTGGGAAATTAATTTGTGGATGCTTCTCCACCACACACCACTGCAATGTGTTGAGGTAGTAATAATTTTAATTACTTGATGAACGAATGCACGAAGATCTGTCGTCGAAGGAGGAGGAAGAAGATGTCGGTAACCTGCCGGCATGCGGCTGAACGACGAGGTAACGTTCTCTCTGGGCGGGAAAATTAATCAAAGGGCAACGCTTAAATGAATCGACCGATTAGCGCTGTAGCGCTGCCGTCAAAATTCGAATGCGTTTCGCTGCAGATAATCGTAATGTGAAATTGTTTATAAGTGCATTTAAGAGTATGTAACATCACATTTACTTTAATGACGGGGCTGGACGATGGATGGAAGGAGGGATGTTATAAAAAATGTTGTCATTGCCAATGGGGAAGAGTAGATCGGAATAGATCGAGTCTCTTTTTTCGGCCTGAGATTGTCAATCTTGGACTTCGAATTAAATACTGTCACAAAAATGGAAAACAGAAAAGAGTGAGCCAAGTTTTGTGGTAAACTGTTTCTGGTAATTGACATTCACTTTCTTTAAAAAAACGATGATATAGTTTAAATATGGGTTCATAGACCAAAAGCTATAAGAAAGGAGACCCACTTAGTTACTTCAAATACAGAGGTGTTAGTCTCTTAAATATTACGTGTAATATTTTCCGTCCTGTATTAAACCGTTCATAAACATCTTGATTAATCAATCAATGCGTTATCAGGTCAGCAAAGCCTACCATTGCCCATATATTTTGAATGCGGCAGTTCTTGGAAAAGACGAAGCAGTTCTAGTACTCACCACCTAATCATTATTTTATCAATACCGAGACGAGCTGTGTAGCGCATTGCCTAGTATTGGCATCTCTGCAAAACTCGTTCGATGAATAACACCCGTTGCTCCCTCAAGTAGGTAAAGATCTTATCGCTTCCCTTAGTCTCATTAAAGGCTTTAGATAAAGCGATCGACTCGCGATGCGATCATGCGACTGTCCTTAACATTCATAATCGCCGAGAAGATCATACGTAACTCGCATGTCAACACCAGAAGCATTCAGTCTGCTCATATGCCGACAACATCGCCATCGTAAGGACTCAATCTTCGTCTTTTTAGCATTTGCGATCATCGACAAGAAATAGCGGCGAACGAAGGTATGACGAAATATCCATTAACACTGACGTCTTGAACATAACGTCACAGTAAGCAGATATGTATAACTTTGAAGTTTTGAACGACTTCGTGAAGTGATGTAGATGATACCGGGGATTTGTTAGGAAATCCGGCCCAATATCCTATTACGAGCAGCAACTCAATTATAGTATCGTTTCGACCTTGATGAAAATCCAAACTGCTCCTAGACTCTAAATTCAAGTCAACTTTCTTAGGACCGTTTTAAAAATAAGCTACGAAAATGACTTAAAGCTTGAGCGAAGCTAAAATCAATGTTTGATGAATATTTTGATGAAGTGGCAAGAGATGCAAAAAAGGTTTTCGAAAAAAAAAAAACTGGTACTGCGACTGAGCTGGAAATTTTTTTAAAAACAGCCAGCCCACTGGTCATTAGTACCGAATTTTAGCGAAAATTGCGAAGGTCTTTCCTGAATTAACAGTAACAGCGAATTTAGCGAAAGGCTGCTTTCCAAAGCCGATACAATATACGAAAATAAACGAAATTTTTGTCTACAAGGGCCTTGAAATAGATTCCGGAAATGACACCAACAAGAAATAATTCCGCCCAATCGCTGTGTCTGTGGGCTTAGATTGTAGCTGAAAAATAAAGCCCATTCTTGAAGCACCAAGTTATCTATTATTATACCTGGACAGTCCCAATCCTACTGTATGGCGTAAAAAGTTGAACGATGGCTCTACGAAACTCGATGCCCCTAGTCCAAAACCAAGTGCTAGTTGGCTTGTGATGTTGGCTGAGGCTTAGATTCATTCCGGAGTAGAACCAAAAGAAGCCAAAAATGCGCCCGAACTAAATTGATTACAATTTTCTATTAAATTTTTAACATCAAGGAAATAATTTATTTATTTGAATTGTTTGATTTTGTAGGTTAATATTGAACAATTTTGCTGGCTTATAGTTTTATATTTGGTATACAGCAGACGCTTACAAATTAGAAACTAATCGTCGAGAAATTCGAGCTTTTTTATGTATTAAACGTTCCAAAAATAAAACTTGAAATTCTAATTTTTTATAACATTTCTGCAATCAGAGTTACCCTACAAAGTTGTTCCAATTTCTAAGCGTCCGTTGCATAGTATTATCTAAAAAGTTGAGAATTATTTAAGAAAGCTTCACTAAAGATACTCGTTAGTTCATTTCGTTGTTGTAAGATTTTCTTAAGATCTTTACTTTCACCAGCCGCTGGTATCAAAATGATACTCATATTTAAAGAATGTGAATAACAATTTCACAAAAAAATTAAACTGATTGTGTTAGTGATGACTACCTAACCCAATCTGATGAGAGTTGTCTTTAAGAAGCTTCATCTGATAGCACGTGTTCAAAAATGCGGTAATTGACAAATCACCAACCCAAAACCAGTGTAATCCGTCAAAAAAAATGGCATAGCGATTCGATTACCAAATACTCCACGCGTGCAATATTTCCAAATCGCGTCTTGCCATGACGTACGAGCCTCAAAGAGATAATCCGCACGGATCGTGGGATACCAAGCAACTCACAAATAACATACACGCTAAAAAACCAGTGTCAGAGGTCACGTTGTAGATTAATCGGCAGCAAGCGGCAAACCGGCCACATCAAAGACCCCCGCGAGGTGGGTTCCCACGGAGCTGCCCACCACAACAGTCTCTAATCTCCCTCGCCATTTGTTAACTGCCACGAAAATTGATTGGGCGCGTTCATATGAATTGAAGACAGAGTAAAAGTTTGAACTCACCTTGTGAACACATCTGGGTAGTGGGTCCTAGAGAACGACTTCTCGAGCTCCTCTAACTGGAAGCTGGTGAATGTTGTACGGTAGCGACGCTGCTTTCTTTTCGGCGCATATTCGTCCAGCTCACCATCGCTGTTCGCATCGGAGACAGGACTGTTGGTGCCACCACTCGCTGTCGTCGACAGAAACGATATCGAGTGATCAGGAGTCTTTTCCTGATGAGCTAATTTCGGTTCCTTTGGTAAGTCTTCCAGTTTGACTTCCTCCGATATGCCCATAATAGTGGGCAGTGCACTTTGAGAAGGACGTGATGGGTTGTGTTGAAGGTTGATTCCAATTTAAATTAGTTCTACAAATTTAAAAGCAAAATCGTTAAAAATGTTTCACTTATTAGTTTAGTTTAGTTTATTCATATTATAGAATACATGTACAGAATAAGACATAGTCCTTTAGGTTAAGGAAAAACAAAGAACAAAAAGAAAAAGAGTCTGAATTCGTCTTTACCTTGTCTACCGATTTTCGCGAAGTGAAGTGCATTTTTCATCAGCAAAATCGTTCACTCTAGACATGAATAGGCAGTAGTCACGTGGTTTCCCCCGGTTCTCTCTATGGCGAACTATTTTGCTGGTTAAAAATTCACTTCAGGATTGGTTTGCGAAAATTGCTTGCTACAGTATTTTTAAGGACCAGGGTGTCTATGAAAGAGGTATAATGAAATTACCTTCAAAATGGCAGAAAGTTATCGAACAAAATGGCGCATATTTAATTTTGGATTGGATCATTTCATTTATACTAAATAATGACTTCAATTTCATATAAAAATAATGGATTACTTTTTACTAGCTAGCTCCAGTCAGTCAAAAAAGTAAGCAAGCACCATAAAGTGCGGTTTTTAGTTAAAGACAAAAAGTTTAAAGTAGACTTCAGGAGAAAACCT
The DNA here is from genome assembly GCA_905187475.1 of Syritta pipiens. NCBI lineage: Eukaryota > Metazoa > Arthropoda > Insecta > Diptera > Syrphidae > Syritta > Syritta pipiens. Next base: position 73,883,927 of record LR994571.1, read on the forward strand.
TGAATGCAGGTTTATTCAAAAATTTCAAAGCTGTTCAAAGCAAAAAAAAGATTAAATCGATCGTATCACAACTGTAAAAACTGTACAACAAAAAAAAAGTCATAGTTTAAATCACAAAAGTAAGTAAGCAGCATATGAAATTAATTAATTTGCAATATTTCGTGGGAAACTTTCGTGGTCACGAAATGGCTCCAAATTAACCAAGTTTTGTAACATTTGGGGTGATTTTGGAACTCTTGCAGAGCGTTTTTAAGGTCAACTTTTGATTTCATTGTATGCTTTCCGATCTTTCAGTTCAAATGTCCCCAAATGCGTCTAGTGACATTTAAATTGGTTTAATTTCAATTGATTTTTGAATTGTCATTTGTTTTGAACTGGTTTCATACATTGTAAAGCAACCATTCGTTTATTAAAAGCAACGTGTGGTTTGAGTCGTTATCCTGTTGGAAAATGTATGATACTTTGAAGCCTTACTTGAAAATGCTTTGGGGGACTTTGATCTTGAGGATGTCCAAATAACCAAAGCGATCCATTTTCTCAGACCTTTCGCAAAACCTTATATCTTCGGTTCAAACTTAAGATAGTAAATTTCTTTTTGTTCGTAAATATTACAGAATTTCACACAGCGGAATTGTCTCTTGATTGTTTGGTGAAAGGTTTCCCCACTTTTCCTTCCGATGACAGAATGAATCTTATTAGTTAAGTAAGTATCTAATTCATTTATTCAATTCTTAAGTTGTTTGTGTTACAGAACATGAATAGATAGCTATGGCATTGCCGTCAGCTCGGTTGGGGATGTAAGTAACTCTATTTTTTGTATGCCTGGTTGTTATTTATATGTAAATATGTTTTAAATAAAAAAATGTTATATTTCAAAAATATTTGTATAAATATTTGTTATATCAATAAGGTTCAATTTATTATTGTTTGTTAAGTCAGTTGCGAGTAAACAACTCAATAATTATTATAATTACACTCAATGTGTATTTATCTTACACATCCTACTTAAAGAGATGCAAATTGTTGAGGTCCACTCACACTATTGAAGAAAAAGCTTTCTATCGATTTGATAATGGGAGAAGCAAAAATCTGGAATATAAATCTTCGTTGAGTTTTGAATTACTTTTTGCTTTTTATGTTGATGAATTTTTATCATTTCTGTTTTTTTAGTAAGTTTTCGAACTGCATTTTTTTATAACTCTTAAGTGATCCGAAAAAGAGACAAACAAGAATCTGGAGTATTATATTCCAGATTTGTGCTTGTTCCATTACAATAATACAGTTGATCATGGCAACCTCGAACCTAAAAGCAAACCGATATTTCCAGGAGTCATGTGATCTTGATTGGTTGTTTTTGTAAATTAGTACTTACTAGCAGCCCGTCCTGGCTTCGCGCAGGCAGCACTATATATCTAAAGTTTTTTAGTATTCCAGTAATGGAATACCAGAAAGTGTTAATGAATTTAGAAATAATTTGGAGTAATGCAACGCTTCTTCTACATCTAAAGCGCGGTCAACTAAATAATAGACTTTTGATGTTGAATCACATTTGGCAAGAATTGAATCAATAACTTAATTGACTTGCTTATTTGTCTGCCACAAAATAGCCCTTCCCTCAAACCAAATGAATTATTAGATTATTAGTTTGCAATATCCGAATATACCTTCTCAATCATTTCTAAAATATTCGGCACCAAAACAAAAGATATTTCTGAAGTTTACCTTGCCATTTCTTACTTAAAATTTTTCTGGTCTTATTTGAAGCATATTATTGGAAAGTGATGTGTTGTCTCTTCCGCAACACTTATATTAGTTTGAAGTTACGATTTTTCATGTGCAGCCATAACACACTTTGACACACTTGAAACATCGGCACTACAAAATTTTAATGGAAGTGTAAAAGCAGAGTTAGCAGTTCCTTCGCCATCTAAAAGTGTGGGTTCAATTCCAGACGATCCCACAGCTAAAGCAGTCTTCCCGCTGCCTCCAGTAGCATTCAAAAAGAAAATATTCCCCTTGCTATTGTAGACTAATAACATAATTAAATCATAAACGATTTTTCCCCTTTTCAGAAGACACTCGTTTTGAATCACTTCAATAAATCAGTAATTATCATAGTTTTTTCTCGCATGTATTTTCCATGGTTTAAGGTTATGTGGCTACTTGAAATACAATTCCACAGAACATACAGTCGAATTTCTCTAAGTCGAAAATCCTTCTTACCCGAATACATTCTTTCCAGCCTTAGTCTACTTTCAAAACCTCTAAGTCGAGTTTTATTTCTTTGGCTAAAAAACAGACAAAAAAAATTTCCCCTCGCAACTTGTAGCAAGTACGTACACTCGCATTATCTGACTCTCCCATTGGGGTCCTAGACGATGAACACATTTCCAGAACATTCATTTCGTGTTGATTCTTGTAGTGCAAATGCCCTTATTGTTGCTTACCTATGCAAAAAATAGAGAGCAAAGGAAGTTCACAGCAAAAATGAGGATTAACTTGCAAACATGGCCCTACACGCGAACATCGCGAGCAAACATTATCGTTGTCGAGAGCCATCTCTATTCGCATCGCGCACACACAAATAATCGGCTTTTAATCTGAAAACAGGTAGGTACCTGAGATGCATTCTTGCTTCATTTACCGCGTGTATTGGAAGTTTAGGGGAAAAGTCGGGGAAAAAAAGCACCACAAACATTTTTCACCTCCCCACCTCCGGCGAACGACTGACAATCCTCCTGGAGTACTTCTGTCACGAAAAGTTTTCGCAATTCGCCGTTCGGAACCGGCATTAAACAGAAACACAGAAACAGATTATAACACAGTGGAGGTGCGAAAAAGCTAGGCTCTGGTTCTCAACGGGCTGTTACGCCGCCCAATGCAAATATTACAGTCCAAAATAAAGGATTTTCAACAAAAAAAAATATATGAAACCCTCTAACTTGAATTTCCATAACTGCCTCTAACCCGTGAAAATTCGACTTAGAATGATTCGACTGTATGTACTTTGATCAATGTTCCCATAATCGGATGACAGTTGTTGTTGTCTGTGGTACAACATATCTTCAATCATATCTTGCAGCGATTTTGCCACGGCAACAAAGGTTCAGTAATTTTACACAACGAAATTATCAAAGTAAATAAGTGCCCTTGTTATTTTCCTGTAGAACAGAACACGCATCAGATATGTTATTTTCCCATTGGTTATCATATTCCAACAAAAAATACCACGTTCTTTCAACGTGTACATTTATGTAAACCTATACACATACATATATACATATATCCATTTTTCACATCTCATATGCCTCTATCCGTACAACACCGTTTCCGCGCGATCATCGTCATGCCAGCTGTGTGCAAATTTGAGTTGAGCAAATAGGGGTTGAAATGAACATGGAAAACACCACTGACACTCGCATCGATTTCAGCCAAAATTTTATAGATTAAAAAAATCGTTTAATCAGCGATTTCTCGGATTTCACCAACTAATCGATATTTTTATAGCTATTATTTCTTAGTGCTTGCTCCGAGATCTATAAAACTGCGTTTTTAGATTTTCGAAATTCGCATATTCACGTTTTATCGTTTTTGGCCAAAAGCTCCAAAAGTATTGGGGCTAGAATGCTGAAATAAGTTTTTTTTTAATTTACTCATGGAAACCGATTTTTTGTAATTTTTTCAGATTTTTTGACAAAGTGGTGTGGAAATTACAGGGCGGATTGGCTTTTCGAATTTTTACAGAACCATAAAATTGGTTATTGTGAGTCTACCTTAAAAGATACACATATGCCACCGCTGACTTTTTTTTAGAACTTTTTGAGACAATCAATTCCCTAGTACATTATTTTTTCGTATCTTTAACTGTTTAGACAGCGCCCGCCTTAGAAGTTTGCCAGTTCCCGACTTTTTTCACTTATCTCAATATACCGTTAATTTGTTGTGTCTAAATGTCTATAAAATGTAGTCCATACCCATAATAGATACCCAACAATACTACTGGTGAAAACCGCATACAAATCCGTTCAGTAGTTCCTGAGATTAAACTCCCCAAACATTTTTTTCGACTTTGTTTTATAATATTTATAGAAAGAATAGATGAACTGCAATTCTTATTTTACTGTTGTATGCTGTGAATTTCTTACTTTTTAGCTAATCTTTGCTCTCAAACTGGCCTAGTGTTTAGCGTGTCTTAAAGGCTTTATGCGTATATTCAGTTGGCACATGATATTTCACCCGCGGAACTAAAATTAATTTTACGTACGTTGTATAAATTAGTAAAATAAAAACTCGAGGGCTTAAAAGCGCGTTAGCGTCGAGGCGTTATAACAGTTGTTGATTTATTGTGTTTTCATCAAATGCACAAAGATAATTTATAATGGGTTTGACACTTAACATTAATGCCCCCTTGGCAATGGCTTAAGGCCTCAATAACACTGATCTTTACATTTATGTTTTCAATTATGTTTACATTTCAATCAATACATTTAGCATTTTTACACCTTTACATATTTTAATTTAGTGTATGAGTTTTCAGAACCGCATACAAACTTTCGTCTAAAACGAATGCCAATGCATTTGACTCAGCACTGCACTTCGGAGATCAAAAACAATTGAATAGCTTAAAACTTTATGCTTCAAAATACACAAAAAATATTTGACCATTGCGAACACAAGCGCCATCTGAAGCCTGCAATATCTTCCTCCCCATCTGCAACTGTCTGAAGGTTCTTCTTTCCACAAACAAACAAACAACCAGGTCCATGTAGAGAGGAGCACCACACCAGCAATGTCACCACCGTGCAGAAGACGCACATGAGCGCCAGCCAGTCGACCTCCCAATTGAAGAGTAGCCACCGAAAAATAAGAGATATTGCATTCGGTGTTTGCCAACTTGTTTTTATTGACAGTCGACTAGCGGGAACGTGTTCTGCGTTAATGAATTTCTTACGCTCGGACGCCAGGAGCATCAGCTACGCCATGTTCTCCACACTTAATTTAGTCACTGGGTCCCATGGGGCCATGGGGAGCGGAACGCATTCGCTGCTGCATTCATTTGCACAAACGGTTAATTAATTTATTACTCTGCTCCTGCTCTGCTGCTCCTGCTCGTGGTCTTTGCTCAAAATGTCCAAACGGATTTTTTTCTCCACTTGTCAGTTCCATTAATTTGTAATTCGAATTCGAGGAGAATACGATGGCTAGTCCAGGAGCTGACTAGTCAACTTCAGTTCCAGCTCCTGCTCCTGGTCCTGGTCGCCTGCTCCGTTGTGCTGAGCTCCAGCCAGACCCGCGAGATGATAATGACCATGTGTATCTTCATAATGAATGCAAATTGAACACAGTTTCGTACTCTGGCCAATGATCGGTTCCTGCAGAGGTACACGCAGCTAATGGCCGGCTCTCAGACTCCGATGCTGCGTTCTTTTTGTCTCCGCATTCGATTTGATTTATTTTACCCGGCGAATTTAGTTTTCCCACTTCGCGCCTGATTGAGTTGTTCGGAGTAATTGGGTTTTATTTTAATTCCCAGCCGATGCGCGCGATTCGCGATCGCGACGGTTAATTATGCGCGCGAATGCAGCGCTGAAGTAGGTGGATATTGTTGCGGTATAAATTAATTTACACGCGTGCGAAGCATGTTCTTATTAAGCAATTCAGCATTCGATGACATTCATGCAAGTCAATGAGCTGCCCGGCTGTCTCCATCGACTCGGCTGACATTTCTGCATGTAACTCCGACAATCGGCAGGCCGATGACGACAATTTATGTTGGCAATTAATGCGGGCAGCATTTTTTTACGCGCATTTCTATGCGAAATTAAGTGCTGTATATAAATCAAATTAAATGTCCAAATCTGGCGAGTGTCAGGTGGCGATGCCCGGGAACAAATGACTGCGCTGAGATGATTAGCAATTTGTTCCTTGCGGAGTCGCGTTGCGGACTTAATTGTGGCTGTGGATCACCAAATTTGGTGACGGTGTCCGACGGCAAATCAGTTCTACGAAATCGCAGTGCATTTCAGTTGATGACTTATTTAGCGAGTGAGGGCAGTTAATTGAAGCTGTTCTCAGCCAAGACGGCGCAACTGCTACGAATTCCCATGGCCGAGTCGAGGGATGTGATCCACTTTTTTCGAGTTTGGTTTTTGTTTGCGTTGGCTTCTTAGCATAGCTGTGGTGAAAAATCGCTTTTTCCTTTTTTGTTCTCTCACTCAACGGGCGAGGTCTTGTAATTGGATCTGATGGGGAGTGTAGGAATGTGGCTTTTATCCCGAACAGCTGAAAAAGGCGTCAAGGAAATGTCCTGGCTAGGTTTGGAATTAAAAAAAAGGCTTTGAAAGACGATCATTTCATGACTGCATTTCTTCATGGCTTGTGGCTGAAGACAATGCAGCTTCAAGAGGCCAGAGAAATCGGACAGCCCTTTGTTTTCTCTTTTTCCAGATTTCCAAGAAATTCACTCAGATGATATTTTTATCATCATGTTGACACTATCGTCGAAAAAGGCAGTCCTTTATGTTTTTTTTCGAGTTTACGATGTATAAAAATCCACTTAATTTGCTGAGATTCAGTACGGTCTTAATTTCAGCAGCATTTTTCATTATTTGCAAAAAATGTCAAAAGAAAAAAATGTCTCAGAGTGTACGTTGCTAAATAAGGAATTTTATTCAAGAACAGTCCACATTAGTAATTAAATTACAATGTTGTAAGTATCCTATCAGATGAGTTACGAAATTCTTTAAAATGTCGTTCTTTTTGATGCTCATAACTTAGAACTTTGCTTGTGTGCATGAAGTTTAGACCTAAGCGGCTATATCGCAATTATATTACGACATTTTAAGACGAATGTGTCACTTAGAATAAAGTAATGATAAACATTTTGTAATAGAGTTATATTGAGGAGATAAGAACGAACGCAAGGAATTATAAATTCATTATGTTAATGACAAATACATTTAGGAAATCTTTGCACTGTTTTCAGGTTTTCATTATATACAATCGACCCTTGACATTTGAAACTCAAGGTATCAGAAAAGAATTTTTTAATTTTTTTTATTTAAATTGTTGCTTATAAAAATATAATTAGTTCAAAATAATTAGCGTTTATATAACCAATTGAAAAAAAAATTTAAATATCAAGAGTTTGATCGAAGTTCATAGTATATTACTTACAACATTTTTATAATTAAATCCAAGTGCACATTTTGAAGAGCAGTTCATAACCTTTTGTTAAGAGAGCGACTTTCGTCTATCATTGTTCAATGAATTTTCGATATCCAATGAATAAACGATAGGTATGAATCTGTGCATAAAAGATGCTTCAAGTTATAAACTTCTAATTATTGACTGGTGACGAGCAAGAAAGTATTTATTCAACTTCAAATTACCGCGGGACCTAGTTGATATTGATTTTTTTCAAATAATCACATGTTTTCCAAGAGACTGGGCACGATTTCAAGTTATGGCGAAATTCAATTTAACGAGTGTCGAGATTAAACTTTGCCCGTAGGCACGTAAAGTCCAATCCAGTCTTACTTAAAATTTTTTCCTTAATTTAGTGAATTCGGTACCAATTAATTTTTGGTGCAGTTTCTTGATTTAAAGGTGTATTTTTTATAGTACATACTAAGAGTTTTGTGAATGGAATTAATATACGAGGTCTGTTCAAAAAATAAGATGAATTTTCATTTTTTTAAAAAATATTAATTTATTCATCAATTTCTAATTTGTTCCCCTTAAAGCAGACACCCTCAAATATAATACACTTGTGCCAGCATTTTTTCCAATCCTCGAACCAGCTCTAATATGCACTATTTAGTATGCCCTTGAGCTCTCGCAGCGATTCGGTTGTATCTCCTAAATCGTCGCAAAACGCCGTCCTTTCATGAATCTCTTCAATCTTGGGAACAGGAAAAAGTCGCAGGGGGCCAAATCTGGTGAATACGGTGGCTGAGGCATAATTAAGGTGTTACTTTTGGCCAAACAATTACGAACAAGCAACAGTTTTTTTTGGTCAAATTCAGAAATTAAGGAAGGAACACGCTTCATGCCCAAAATTTCAGAAAAAATTGCATGGCATGAGCCAACCGATCTGCCGACATCTTTAGCAACTTCTCTAATAGTGATTCGACTATTCTCCATAACAATTTTCTTCACTTTTTCAACATTTTCATCGATCATTCAAATCTTCTCGACCTTCTTTGAAAAGCTTGTACCAATTGTAGACATTTTTACTACAATTGGTACAAGCTACACTCACCGTATGCCATTGTCAACATTTCAAGTGTTTTTGAGCATTTAACTCCATTCTTCGCACAAAATTGAATCCAAATGCTTCGGCAGCAGGAAATAGTCGAACACGCCTAACTTTTATGCCTTTCACAAACTATCCTATATAGTAGCTAGAACTGGAAACATATGTTCGAGACGAGTGTGCCAACATAACCAAATAAAAAAATCGATAATCGAATATACGTAGCCCGCGAATTTTAAAAATTCACCTTTGAACAGACCTCGTAAGAATATTTTAGATTCGATTACACTGACTCAACTGAATCGGTTAAACTTACAGCCCCAAATTTCACCTAAGCTTTTAAATTTAACGCTAGGCCTTTTGAAGAATATGGTCTCATTTCTGAGACTACAGGGGATATGCTCACAACAAATTTTTAAATTTAAATCAGCAATTGTAAGTTTCGGCATATTTGCTCTCTAAACACCCGTGTGATTGACAAAACAGAAAACTTTTTTTTGGTGTGTTTTAACAACTTTCTAATTTAGCAGATTTTTTGATGATTTAAAGATCGTCCAGTGCCAAGTTTCATGAAGGCCTTGAAGCCTTGAAATAGACAAATATAGTTCTTAAATTGATTAAATGCAATTGGGTTCCCACAAAACAAAAGTCTTAATAAATTATAACAGTTCTACTGTTAATCGTCTACTCTAAGCACCATTTTTTAATGACAAATTCTTCAGTTTGACAGCGGCTATTCCCAATTATACAAATAAAATACAAATAAAAGGAAATTAGTATTAAGCACATAATCAAAGCTCTAATCTTTTAAAACTATATTTTCCAGTCGCAGCTGCGACTGTAGTTAACTCTTAAAAACAGAGGATTAACAGTCTCAAGTCAAGAAAGATCACAGAGGTTTTAAAATCTCAAAACGAATTATGATATGTACCATAAGACCTTTGCCTTTCTTAGGTTAAGTGGTTGAGAGTCTAGTTTTATGCGTTAGTTACGACTCACTGTCTTGATGCCAGAAATGTAAGTTTGTTGAACAAGTAAGTTTGTTCTAACAAAAACTAGCCTTCAACTTTTAGGAAATATGGAATTGATTGTTCAGTTATCCTCATGGTTTTAAGTGACTTGACGAACCTGTTTATTTTACAGACAGACGTCTGAATGAAAACCTCCTCTTCCTTTTTGCTACATCAAAAAAATAAATTTCCTTTTATCCGCCCCGTTTTTTTTTTTTTGATAGAACCTTCTTTCGACCTTCCCTCTGATATGATTAGATTTTGACAGATGCAGCGAGTGATGGTATTTCTTCCAAACAGAGAAAAAAAAATATTAATGCACCAGGTGTATGTGCGCGTCCTTTCCCGTTTGATGAACACGGATGTGCGCGATAATTGCCCGGTAAGGATAATTGTCCTGCGTCGGCTTTGTTTGTTTATCAGGAACCTGTAATTTGTTTGTCTTATAAAAAGATTAATTCTCTATCATTGAGCACGTTTTAATTACCTTTCAGGTATAAAAAAAAAAACTGAAACACACCGACAGAAATGAGTGAGCGAGTGATCCGGGGGAATACGGTTGTCGACGCGGCTGTTTAATTTATGGATTTTCCAATCAGCGGGGCTCCCGCTTTTATTTTTGGCCGCATGCACAGACCATGTCCGCTTAGATGTGGTGGATGGCGTTCAAGGTCTGTCTGTGGACTGGAGTGGGTTCTTTCTGGTTTCTTTTTTCGATCTTTTGGGAAAACACAAAGCTTTATGGGGGCGATAGTGATTTGTTGACATTCCTAAAAGTCTAAGTGATTCTGGAGGCTCAAGGCCAAGTCCGTGTGATTAAAAGGCTGGTTTGAAAGAAACAATTACTTTTTCGAGCATATGTAGCTCTGTTCTAAGTGAACTTTGAATGTTGAGTTAATATTAATGAAGGAGATGAAGAACTTAAATTCTGCAAATGGATTTATTGAAAGGTCTAAGACACACAAGAGATTGGCACCAGTTTGTTAAATTTTTACTATTAGGTGGACAAATTTGCTTCCGCTGTTTCTTTTGTCCGAAATTCGAGGCTTTATTGTAATAAACTGGCTATACATTAATGATTCGTTTTGCGTTTGAATTGATTGCGTTTGACACGAATCTTTATCAAGTAATGCCTCCAATTCTGCATTTTCGAAAACCTTCTCTCTCCCACCGCCATGTCGGTCTTCGACGTCAAATTCACGTCAAATGATAAATCGATTCCGCACATATCTTTAACAACAAAGGAAGTGCAGATGTAAAAAAAAAAGATTATGAAATTATTCTTGTTTCAATTAAGTTAGAAACCGTGCATCGCCTTTGCAGTATTATTTTAAAGTGTGCGAGCTTAACGTATTAGAAGCTTCTTCTCACAGTAGTTACTCTGTAGGCAGGTTAATTTGCTAAAAAAATTTTCAGTTTCCATACTTCTTTTAAGACTGAGATATGATTGCTCAGTATTCGTGTGTAATGTAGGTATGTGTGTGCAATATTCGAGTGAGTCTCAATAAAAAGCTAGGCGAGAATAAATTTGGAGGAACTAAAAATAGAAACACAAGCAAATTGAACTGTTTGAACAGTAATAATGACAATAATTCACGATACCATAAAAAAAACACTTTTAGGCGTGCAAAAGAGTGCTTCTAAACCGGCGTGAAACTTATATTCAATGGAAAGCATAAGCCAATTGAGAACTGCCCTTAAAATCGCTTAATTCCTCTTAGATGTTAGTCCAATCAACAAGCCTCACGTGCTGACAGCTCGTAAAAAATTCACTTAACCATCCTCTGAACATCCTACCAACGAGCTGACGATCACGCGAACTAATTTTCGCTCTCTTTCGAATCGCCTCGCTTGTCAGACATAAAAACATCGAATGTCTTCGGTGGCGTCACCAATTTTGTCCCGCAGATAAAATAATTATCGAAACACCTTGCATAGCAATGCATCACGAACTGCAAATAATAAAAAAATTCTTCGCAATGTTTTACAACCTAATTGATGTTGTTCTTAAGAAATTATCGAAATTCCACTTTCACCAGCTCCACGTTGGAATACCCAAAATAACTCCACCTCATTGCTCGCAAATTAATTTTAATTGGTCACTCGCAGTTGCATCCGAATTTCCTTTTTTTCCAATTTATCCAATTTAATTGTTTTATGTGATGATTTTCGATTTAGAGTAACACAGAGGGAGACGAACGTCCGGCGTATCGACAACGAGAACAAGAACCAAATGAAAATTCTCATAAAATGTGAAACATGCAACACAGCAGGTGACCAGCATTAATCGTCCTTCTATTAGACAAAAAAAAAAACACACGAAAAAAAAGAAACAAGAATAACTTGATTTCACAGTGAACATGTGTATCTGGACACCATCGTTGTGGCGCAACATCTGCAACTCGCCCGCAACTCCCGGGCAAAGGATGTGAAATATCTGCAGCCATCAACCCACACAGGACCCCGCTCAGAATGAAATCTAAACAATTTTGAGAATGTTCATTTAGTGGGGAATGTGAGTCACGATGTCGTATCCGAATTCGAGTTCCGAATACAAACTGAATCCACTTGTATCTTTGTGTCTTTTTTCTTTTTGGTTTTTGTTTTTTGTGTTCCGTCGCTGCGTCGCTTTGGTGGAGGGCACATCAGTAAAACATTAAAACATTTACGACTGATAACCGCATTGGCGCCAAAACAATAATGAGCTTTACAATTCGTTGTCGTGTTTGTTTGTCGTTGATGTCGTTGGTGTCGTTGGTGTTGTTGGTGTCGTTGTGTGTTGACGTTCGGATGGTATTCGGCTGTCTGATTGTCATGTTCGTCTAAATGCATACATTAGTCTGGAGATTTGCTAGATTCCGCTTGGGTCGGATGGGCAGCAGAGATACGTCGTCGGATTGGAATCATGCTTGAAATTTGATGGAATTGTGTTTGTGGTCAGTTGGCGTGGATTTGAGGAGAGAAAAAATTAGCGACGACGAGGCACGTGAGTGATGTTGATACGTTGCGTGGGTGTTGGGGGGAGTTGGGATATTGACGGATGTGTGGGAGAAGAAAACTGGTTCGCTGCTGCGTTGCTTTCACCGGTCTGTGTTGTGAACTACATCGGCGCTCATTTAGGGCACTCGACATTTAATGGATTCTTCGCTAGTTTTATGAGTCAGATTGCGGCAAATTTTTGATCTGGCTTTTGGATTTGGCAAAATTTGCTCTAAAGCTTTCCGCCTGATGTTTAAGTCCCAGCGCTATTAGCCAAATATTCAACCCTAGCTCTGAGGCCAAATTCTTAGAGGGTTAATTTAGATGGAGTTGTAATTTTGTGCTAAAATAAATAATAGATAATCTGCGTAATGGCCCGAGGAGGGTCAGAGCCTAACCTTTTCGAGCAGCTACTACGTTGTGCTCAGGATAGTGACACGTATAACAGTGACCTACTGCTTTTCGCAGCCTCCGAACGCATCTTTTTCTTTTTTTTCCGTTATGTTGGACACCTAGTACATTGTAGTGCGTTTGGAATGTCTTGACCTCACGACCAATGTCACGAAGTCATTTGTGTGAATTACAGTACGCACTCGGTTAACGCAACTTTGGATTCACGCCACTCCTCGATTTTCGCAACACTTAAATCGCCTGACTCTATAAGTGCAACTTTTTAAAAGTGCTACCTCGATTAGTGCAACTTCTTGGACTTATCTATTATTAAATTTTTAAATATTTTAATGACTAGCAAGAGATAGAAGGATCAACTACATCTATCTACATTATCTACAAAGAGAAAAGAGAATTGATTTTATACGTTTCCGAACTGCTGTATGAAATTGTTTCCAAAATTAACATCTCAAATCAATAATTGGTTTTATGGAAATGTTGAATTCTCTGCAAATTGCGAGGATGCAACAACAATTGGGAACCCAAATGAAAATGAAAGTGAAGTTGCTCTAGCCTCGATCCTTCAATATATATTTACAATAGCCCGAAGAGAAGCGGAGAGGGCATTTTATCTCTATAAAAAAATAAAAGAATCGGCACTTTTGAAAAAAATGTGAATCTTTACTACATCCACTTCCCGAAGAAGTTCTAGTATTTCAATGTTTGAAAGACAGTTACTGCATAACGTATGTCTTTTTATCTTCCTTAGTATAGCACATCGTCCAAAAAATTGGGAAAACATCCTCGCGCTCCCTCAAGTTACAAAGGCTACATAAAATCGGGAGGTCTACACGGTGCGGTACATGGCTCAAACTAAGAAGTTCTCCTTTTAAGCAGAACAGAAAGAATATATATCGTGGATGATTACTGAAGCAACTGAAATAATCCCAAGCCTTGGGTTGCCTTGTTTTTTTTTTTTTTTTAGTTTTTAGTTTTGAAAACCAGTACCAGTCTTCAATCCAAGATGACTTGTCTTGCAGCTAAATGATGTAGGCAATCTTTGAGGCGATCTTCAGAAGGAGTTTTAGTCATTAAGGCTCTAGAATTACAGCTGTCTTTATTTGTCAAGCAAAAAGACGTTACCAAAGCCCAATTGAAGTCGATCTCTGTCTTTTTTTCATTTTAAACGAAAAATAAAGAGTCGGATTGGACAAAGAACCGGCTGGTACCTCTACCCTGTTCTTATAGGACATCCTTACAAATCTGATGTGAAATTTGAGATCAAATTTGATTTCAACTAAGAGGCTCAGATCGCATCGTGCTCCAATTTGCTTTCAATCGGATGATCAATACATCAACTTAACTCCGGTGGACGTCAAACAACGGCGTATGCTTATCGCGGCATTCCAAAGCTTCTACTATGTGTCCGCTTACTTTGTAGACTATTAAATTAAAGCTGATTAAGCTATGATCGAGCTCGGTGATCGACACAATCCTAAATTTAGTCATGGTAGTTGGGATTTAATTTTCTTAGCATCTGCAGTGTCGTTTACTAACTGTTATAAGTTTTTTTTCCTTTTTTTTAGATTGCTGAATTCAAAAGACAAAAAGGCGGAAGGGAGATATTTGACAACCTAATATCTCAGGTATCTTAATTACATCTCTCTATATTTCTCTATTTTAATCTGTCGTCTTTTGAAATCCTCAGATAGTAGACGATTATTTGTGCTTCCGAAAACAAAAGGTTTAGTAGTTTGAAACTGGCCAGCAGCTCGCCTTTTTTAGCCTTTTTGCAGATATCTGCGGCCAAAGTCTTTTTTACAAATTCAAAGCTTTGATATGAGATTCAACTATTAAGAGAGGAAAATTCAGGATCGTGAACGTGTCCGTTATCAGCTCAGCACGAAATTGAATAAAAATTTAAACAAAAATTCCCAAAACCCATCGATGAATGAACAACGAGAACAAGTTTAAACGGCATAAATAAACCTCATCACGGAAATGAGTTATCCACCTAAGCCGAACCGAGCGCGTGGACTCATTTAAAAGCGAATTCATTAAATCATAATCACCAAGTCATTCAGCTGAGGGTTTTTTTTTTTTTTTTGTTGTTGACGCTCTGCGAAGCTCATAATTCTCAGAAGATCGATTGATTATTCAGGCGTTTAGTAGAAAGCTATGGCCATTATGATCACCCCTGCGGCGGTTGTTGTAAGTGTCAAAAAAACATGCAAAAGAGTTTTTATTGCTTTGTAGAAGGACACAAAAAGAGTCAACGAACATTAAGTTGACAAGAGCACAATTTATGGGGCAAGAGGTCTGTGTCTAGCTTTTTTAAATGTACTGGGTACAAAGTTTGAACCGTGCCGCTGACGGGCTCTGAAGTTTCTTCAACAAATGAGCTGATTGTGGTCGACTGGAGTGTCAAAGTGTATAAAATTGCGTCGGATTGATGCGAAGCCACCGCTGGCACTCAAATGGTTTCATTTAGCGCCACCTGTGGGGTCGTCTCGATCGTTCGCTTGGTGTTGCGTTTAATGACAAATCTCCTGGAAGCCAAAAAAAAGAAACTTTCCCATTAACCATCGAGCATCTCTTATTAAGGAGACTCACGCTGGCACCAGTCGACCTCACGTGCGCTAATAGACCTTTAAACGATCCGTCGTCTGTCACCGTCACTTCTTCCGTCACACTGATCGTCAATTTGGTTTTTTGTTTTTCCCATCAGCCGCTTGGCAAACAGCTTTTGTCATCAAAAACTTACGTCGGATGCACCCTAGACGCCTGCTGCGTTAATGTTGGGACCTAATAAAAATTCGAACAGCGGGTCAAATTAACTGCCAGCGTCGTCTTGTTATGAAATGACCGTTAAGGGCGATCACACCACGTTTCATGGGATCGAATTAAATTATTCAGATATCCGTCGGGAGGTCTGGAGAAGGATCGTGCCGCAACGACGATCACATTATCACTTTTTAATTGGAAATCGATCGGCGAGACGAATTGGGGCACGAGTGAAAGATTGTGTCGGATGGAGGGGAATAAAACGAGGAATGATCTGGTGACTTTTTGGTGCGAAAGGAACTGAGGATAAACGTGATTCTTAAATCGTTGATCGAAGAATGATCGCCTGCGCCTAAAGACTTGGTTGCTTGATACTTGGTTCGCCTGTGTCCCGAGCTGATAAGGAATTCAAATTAACTTTGAAAGAATAGTAAATAAGCAGTTAACAGACAATTTAATTGTTTTCAAAGTCGGTCGATCTTACCTTATGGTAGACCGCTCTATATAGCAAAGCAACTCTTCTACACTTGGAAAGGCTTCAACGCCTGATGAGTATGGGAATCATCGGGCTTTAAAAACAGCAGCAGCCTAATCACTTAACTTAATCCTGAACCTACTGCCAATTGATCTTTTTGCTAAGGATATCGCCTTTAAGTCGGTTCTAAGGCTAAAAGAGGCAAACAGCTTCAAGGCTCAGACCCTTCGGGAACGGTAACGTTTTGGATATTGATCAACACTGATTACCTAAAGCTCACGACCTTCTGTGATCGTAATTTTCCAATGATTATTTCAGCAAGGAGACGATGAACCGAAAGGAGTCCTAATAACGCCAACTGCATCAATATCTGCATGGATGGTTCGAAACAGGGTGTAGGCGAAGAAGTCTTTGACGCGGAACATAAAATGCACAGGAGCTACAAACTTCCAGACAATTACATCATCTTTCAGACTGGATTGTTAGCCAATTTAAAAGTGACGGAGATAGTGCCGGGTTATCTACGTGGACAGTCCGGCAGCTCTTAAGTCGCTTACCAATTTAAGTCTAAGACGGCTAGAAATTGATACAAGGCATTGCAGCAGCTCTCGAGAGGTACTCGGTTATCTTATGCTGGGTTCTGGTTCATCAGGCAGCAGACGGTACCCCCTCCCCTGCTGTGCTAGCGTGTTCGCAACAACAAGTCCCCCAGAATTGTGCATTTCAACGCATTCGAGGCCAAACTTTATAAAGGCCGGCGTTAGGTGGAAACAGGGAACATCCTGTCGCATCACCAAAGTCTTTTGGCCGGATTACTGCCTACGTATGGCAGAATATTTCCTAAAGCTTCCTAGGGCCAAATGCAGTTTGTAGGTTGGCATTATCACAGGGCATTGCTTACTGGGCCATCACGCTTTTAGGATGCGCTTAATTCCTTCGGACACATGCAGAAATTGCAGAGACTCATCGGCTAACGAAACGCTGAAGCAACTCAACATGAACTACGCTATCGCATCCAAGTGCAAGTCCACCCACAGCAACTCTGTAAAACGCTATGGGCCTACAGGTCTATGTGGTTGGCGATTAGCGGCACCATATAACCTAACCTAATGCTAAGATGTTTAAAAGCTATTTTAACTTCAAATAACACAGGCGTAGTGCTAGTTTTGACTTTATGGCTTTATGGTCTTGTCACCACTTTTTTGATTTGTGTGCACTTTTTTGATTTAAAAAAAATGAAACTTAACGAATGGTCTCTGGAATGGTCTCCCAAGCTAATATAGACAAAATAGATGAATTTGTAACAACTACTTACTTCAAATAAGTACACCTACCATAGAGCTAATAGTCCTAGCAGCTAAGCTCGTTAAATCTAAGATTATCATGTAATTTTCAATTACCTGGTTATAAAATTAATAATAATAATATTATAATAAGAAATGGGCTCACAGCGAATTTTGGAATAAACTTAAGACACTTGCAATAACTGCAATCACGAAAATATTTTTGAGTTATAAGCGGATTAAATTCATGTTGTATACCAACAACACTGGACATGAAATTGTTAACAGAAAACCATCTTGGTATAACAGCGTCCTTTGAAGCAGTCTGCAAGATTGTAAAGATCTCTTTTCCTAACCTGATGAATTACTATCACTTTCTTAACGGTAAAGCCGTCTCTGGGACTTTAAAGACTTTTGGACATTGGTCATCCAGGTCTAAAGGTTACTAACGAACCTCACTTGCGTCAGAGACCCGCGTTAGATTAATGATTCTTCGCACAGTTGCTGAGCGTCAAATTAAAACAGCGACCACTCACCAATACACCACACATCCGCGAGTTATCAATCGAAAATTAATCCAAAAAACGAACGCATCCATCCACTGGAGCCTCGGAGAGGCGTCTGCTTTTTGTGTGGAGCCATCACCACCGTCGGCGAAGTTTCGCCCGTAGACCTCAGAGAGAAGCCGAAGCGGAAACTCGCTACACGTGTTTTTCGTGTCCGTAAAAGACGACAAAGCAAAACGACGAAACGTTGTTGCCGCTGCTGCTGCTGCTGTGCCGCGTCCGTGTAGCGTCCTCGCATCAGGGGACTTCCGATTTATCAGATGCGCCTTAATGCCCGGGATCCGTCCGACTACCCGACTACCTGCGCCAGAGTGTGCGGCAATTATTCGGATGATCTGGAAAATTAATTTGACACTCGACGGGCTGCGCAGAGGAGTTATGATTGATCCCCCCCGTCTTAGCCTTCTTCCCCAATGACCACACACACCACCACCGCAGTCATGTCAATCGTCAATCACAGCGGCAGCGTTGCGCCGATGAAAGTTCGCTAAAATGCGATAAAAATTAAAACGCGCACCTATTTCAAGTGATCCCATGTTAATTACACGTCATGCTGAAGGCCCCCGGGGGTTTCTGAGCAGACGACGACGCTGCAGTGACACACACAAACACACAGAGCCACACAAACGTGTGAGGGGTGCAAATTCAGACGCAGAGCCCGCGAGTCATCGCCCCACTCGTGGAAGCGGTCGGATGAAGGGTGTGGCGGGGGGATTCTAATGTGATAAGTTCCATTAGTGACTGAGTTAATGGGCTTAAGATAGCGTGATGGCCCCTGAAAAGTGGTGAGCGACCAGGCAGCAGGCGTCTCTTAATATCCTCGCGGTGATACATTGTGAGGACTTTGATGATCTTTTTGTCATTCGTCTGTGTTTGTTTTGTGTTTGGTGCCGTAATATATGAGAAATATAATGCGTCATGTTGTATTGGCGAAGCGATGGAATTCGTCTGTGGCGTCTGAAACACAACAAAAAGAAAGAGAGAGAGAGAGAGCGATCATAGGGAGGCTGCACTTTTAATGAATTCGTGAGGTGGTTTGCATTATTTTTGCGTTTTTTGCCTTTTGGACATTGGCTTTGGCAACGAGGCGATAATTACTTGAGAAAAAGTGGTTCTTTGGCAATTAATTCAAGTGCATGTGTATGTGTGTGGAATCCCACAGAAGGTGACTGACACAAGGCGCTTGATGAATTTGGTTCGATGGAAGAAATTCTGGTGTCTGGGAAGTTTGCTTTTTTCCATTGGATGGAGGACTTTAGAAGACGACAGGATTCTTTGGAATTGGAAGGGGCTGCACTTTGACTGAATACGTCAGATAAGAAAAAACTTAGCGTGGTATGCTGGAACTTTTTTATTCCTTTAGAAAGTGAACAATCAGTATTTCGTGCAAGGGTTAGGATAATGTTGAGCTTGAAATCTTTCTTTCGAATTAGATTCAACAAGGGTAAAAAACCAATAGAGCGGAGTTTGATCAGATCGCATTTTTATATTAACATTCTGATGCATGATTTTTTATTAAAAAAAATAATATTTCTACAAAGGAATAGCTTTGAAAGCAAAGTTTGTGTTAGTAAAATTCACAAATTTGTGATTTGGAGTTATAAAAACCAAAAAAACGCAGTGATTCATTTCACCATGCATTAAGGGCCACTCTGACTCGAATAAGTTATTTTCACTATATAAAATATAAAAGTAAATCATTTTCCCAAAACCCAGAGAATATGAAAAAAAGAGATGATTTTGTTTTTTTTCACTGCCAAAATTGTTTTTCAATTGTTCAATTGTTTTTTGCTTACTTGCTGCAAAATTAAAACGAATCTATGTAAGCAGAAATGGCAAATAATAAAAATAAATGAAGAACAATTTAAGGTTTACACAATAGAAAACCATTTTTAATTCTGGCGAGAGTTTTAAGAAATATCGTTAAAAACGCGTAAAATATACGAACCACCATGCAATAAGTTTTGTAAGACTTTAGTGAGTCAGTATCATGAATCACATAGGGACGCTACTTTCAAAATTATAGCAGTGCAGTATCAGCCTTAACAGTTTTGCAAATAAAGACAAAAGGCTGGAATCTATTACTAATCTAGTCTAGGATTTTTCATTAGCCCATCAACGATTTTTTTTTAAACGAACGTTACAGATGTCACGATTATTGTTCTAACGCTATTTTAGCAAATTTGTTTCTTGAGACTTGGTTTTTGTTTTTGAATTTTTTGTAATATAATATACAACACACCCAGTGTTTCATTATGCACATTCGTGCATATGGATCACATTTGCACGCCTTGTAACAACAATAAAAAACCTATCAAGACAACGTGTTCTGAAAATTAGAGCGGGATCTTCTGCAGTATATAACCATTGCATTCCTATATGCATGTCTGCGAATAATTTAATTTTTTTTTTTATCTAGGCACTAGTATCAAGAAGAAGATATTTTACTGATAAATATGTAAAATTTGTGGAATGCAAAAATTAGTTGGCAGCACAATGGGTTGATGTAAAACTATTGCCACATCACAAAACTAAATTTTTCTATCAATCCGGACAGTTTTATTTTGTTCAATGATCATAACACACTTTTTTTTTCAAAATATTCTATTTCACACAAGCTTTTCTTCTATTACTCCAAGGCTTCTCAGAGATAAAAAGACATTCAAACAACTTGAAAATCTTCACAAAAATAGTACCTAGTACCAAAATTTGTATAAGAAACCCTGCCTAAACCTATCTAAAAGTCTAGTTCAGAAAATAGTTTTGTCTGCAAGAATGGTGAAACGCATTGTGAGATATTCAGTCCCAGTGCAGATATAAAAAATTTAACTGAAAATGGGGATTGATACTTTAAAAGTAAGAATTTAATCAATTCAATTTAATTTTATTCAGCGCCTAAGTAAGACTACAATGCCTGCTTATACAAAATAACTTAAGAGCTTAATAGGATAATAGCGCGCAGTCCCAAACAGCCACTCAGCTAAGCAGTGTTTAGTAACGGCTAGCTGATTGGAAAAGGGGGAAATACCCTCTGAGCCGATGCTCAGAGAGCTCTAAGTGCCATGAACACGTGCTGCTCCTGTACAACCCTGCATACACAAGAAGGTTTTGAAAACAATTTTTTTTTGCTTTTTTTTTAATGTAAATATGTACAGCGTACATAGTTCTTTTATATTTATATTTTAAATTGATGTTAAAAAAAGTTTCATAGTTGAAATATAAAGTCAGCGTCAAAAATGAGTTTTCAATGATTTGAACCAGCAGCACATCAAATTAAAGGACTCGATTCATGTTTCAAGGTACACTACATTTTATTCCCCACAATGGACCAAAAATTCGACCAAATACATAAAAAATCAACTATAGCTTATGGTAGTCGAACGACTATAGTATGAGATCAGCTTTAATTTGAAAATAACAAAAATTGGTCTAATGCTAAAAAAAATATTTTTACAATTGTCTTTAACAAAGACCAATTTTATTAACCGCTGTATGCCTTAAATCTTAAATTTTCACTATTTAAAAAAGTCTAATTAGATTTTAAGGCATATTAACAAGACGTGCACCAAGACGGCTTCTATTAAGGGACGAGAACTATCCCATATCCCTGCACCTCTTTTCTTTATCCCAGAATTGAATTACCCTACGTGAATCATTCAAACACACGTAACGGCACGACATTAATTAATTTGATGTATCAATGTATTATTTGCTCGGCCTTTTTTTGTCTCTTCAGTGCCCCAATAAAAATCCCATTATTGGAACTCTCAGGCAAACGAGATTACGAAAAGGAACCACCTCAGTCGCCGTCATAAAAAGAAAAAAAATTAGTCGCGAGCTAAAAGAAACAAAACGCAGTCAACAAAAAAAGAAGTCACCCAACTTGGCGGCGCCGATGAAAAGTGACTGACCAACTCATGACTCGATGACGGGCGGTGGTCAGTCACTTCACCGTCACCTTGTGTAGCTCATCGCTCATGCGGTAGACTAATTTGTGATTAGATCTATCACTCGGCCTGCCATTAGTCTCAGCATCCCGAACAGTGATCATAAAAATCGACGTGTTCTTTGTGTGGTAGTCGTCCGACAACAAAATTTTGTGACAACGGCAGTGAGTCATGATTTTTGGGTGT
This sequence comes from Syritta pipiens, assembly GCA_905187475.1. Classification (NCBI taxonomy): domain Eukaryota; kingdom Metazoa; phylum Arthropoda; class Insecta; order Diptera; family Syrphidae; genus Syritta; species Syritta pipiens. The sequence continues at coordinate 73,905,804 of LR994571.1, forward strand.
CGCTTAGAGGAGCTGTTCGACGAGGAAGAAGAAGAGTTGGAAGGTGACTGGAAGAGATCACAGGAAGAGGAAGTAAGTTTGGTTAGTGGAGGAGATGGAAAAGTCGTGTCAGAAATGGTTTTAAGTTAAGCGAAGACTAGGGTGGCAGGGAAGGGATTATATAAAAACAAATTGTGATGGAGATCAATTTATCGTGAAAAAGAAAATTTATCTCTGACGAAAATTTAAGTAACCCAGACCAAAAATTGTTCGGGGCTTAGACACCAATAGGAACATCTTCTCCGATCTCCGAAGCCTCAGGAAGTTGACGGTTGTCGAACATCAGTTGCAGTCAAGCTTGCGCTGACTGCCTCTTACTCGGTTAAGGAAAGGTTTCTTCGAACAAAATTTCAATGACTAAAAGTTCTTTCCAAGTATGGATCTTAAGAGCAGCCACTCACCTTAAATTTCAACTCCATCTGTAACCTCATCACATCCTTATCTTATCCCAACTTCGAGCAAACAGAACCCCCTTCCGTGAAAAAAAGGAAACCCAATTTCCAACCTCACATCCGTTGTCAGCTAATTAATTGACAGTCAATCACTTTGAAGTGACAACATTTAATCAAACTTTCCAACCGATCAACAAAAAACACCAAAAAAACACAAAAAACCGAAACCAAACAACATCGAATGGCGCACTGGTTACGACGATAACGACTTCGAACACCACCCGCAGTACTTTGGAGCCCATTTTCCCGGCCTAGACTCTGCGACAGGTAACGTTATCGGAAGCCCGATCCAGAAACTACCACCTAAATAAAAGTAAACATTTCTTCTTATTGACTTCTGCAAACATCTTGCGGAACACAGAACGCTCGGGGACGTGTTCTGTCGCCCCGATTGGGATCTTATCATGGTCGGGGTAGCAAAAGTGGGAGCAGCACTGATTTTTTGCTAAATAAAATTGGAAATAATTAGATGGGACTCTTTTTTTGGGTGTTTTTGAAGACATGTCAGTGTGTAGTGTAAATAGACTCGTAATCATTTTGAGATTTCTTTTTTTTTAGTTTGTGGAACCTGCCTGAAGGTTCTGGAGTTGTGTTGGAGGCGTTATCGTGTCCATCAATCGGAGATTTTTTTTTTCGACTGTTGACTTGAATGTGGTACCGGTCGGTGCGAGTGGTTTCACGGTATTGTTCAGGCGATAAGAATTTTAAAAGTTTTGGGACAGAAAACACTGCAGTGCTGTGCGAGCTTCTTAATTTGTCATATTTCGTCATTTGTAAAGTAATTTAATTAGGGTGAAATTGAATTTACTCTGAGTGGTTTGTTGTCATGATGGTATCAATTTTGTGGACTATGTTTCGCGTCCAAATTTGGAGACCTCCTGGGTGGTAGGTACAAATACTTAGAGAACTGTAAAATACATCTTGATGAACGATATCGCAGAGCGGGAGAGAGCAAGGATTAGAATAAAACTTCACGTCCAATCTACAACCTTAAATTTTACGGTTGAGCTCACTTGACTTGATCCTGGCAACTGTTGTAAACCTTTTACAACTTCTCTCAACATACGATTGACAACAGCAAAAAGGAGGACGGTTTTAAAAAAAAACGACAAGGTTCTGCTTGGAACAAACTTCTGGAGCAAAATAAAATATTTTGCTAAGCCAATTGTGCTTCCAACCATCTTTTAGGCTCAAGCAAAATAATTTGTTCTTTTTGGCTTGGAGCAAAATAATGTTTTCTCATTCACTCAAATGTAGCAGGTGCACATAAAAAGCCGATCCTTACAGAGTACGAGATTGCTGGCCCTCGTGACTTCAACTGAATCATCTCTTCTCGTTCCGCAAAAAACAGGAAAACAACAAAACGAGATGAAAAAGAATCATAATTCATTAATCGCAGCAACATTCTTTCACCGAAAAATTACTCCATCAACACTCGGGCAACATTTACAAAACAATCCAGAGAGACACATATCGCCGGTGAGCTCGTAAATTGACCTGTGGACCCCGAAATTGTATTCCCCAGACAGACGGACATGTGTGTGAGATGTCTGAACATCCGAAATCAATTTCGTGGTAGCCTTCTCCAGAAAGTAGTTTGTTTCTCATCCAAAAATCGTTCCGCGGTGGATTTTTTTTTTGTTCTTTAGCACGCAGGCCAACTTAAATAACTTGCGTCCAATTCCAACTGCAAGTCTGCAGCCGATGTTAAAGTGGAACTTCAAGTCTGGCGGGTAGGGCCGCTAATTGGTCTGTAATTAGAGGAGATCCGAAGGATACATTTGGTCTTTTGATTACTGGAAATAAAATTTTGAAACAAAAAAAAAGGAACCAGGAAGTGGCAGTTGTTGCGTGTTTTAATTTTTGTGCGGGGAATTTGTATGTTTTAGTGAAGAAGATGCAAGGCGACTGTCAAATTTGACAGATGTGTAATGAAACGAGGGGAGGGACCAAAAAGTGCAGCAGTTAGATGTGTTTTTTTTTTGTGAATTTAGTAATGACCTTAAAGTTTGGGGCCACTGGCTATTAGCCGATCAGACACATTCGTAGATAAAAGAAGGTTAATAAATGTTTTTAATAAGCTGAAAACTTACGAATTCCGCACTCATCAAAAAACTGCTGTCATACATAAAATTATCTAAAAAGAATGGAAAATAAAAAAAAAACAATTTAGAATTTGCTTTCATGCATTAGGTTGTTAAAGGCAATTGGAATATTTTAATCATTAGTATTTAGCGGTTTTTTCCGTTGCCCTTATAAGAATCCATTATTAACCCATTTATAATCAAGGGCTGCGTGGTGGAGCATAGCTCATATATATCACAACAACCTGGCAAGACCGAAGTGAGTCGTAATTTGTGAAGTTTTGTATTCTAACTAGAACCTCAGAAGTTGTGAGTATCACAAGAACTGTAGAAATTTAGTAGGTCATTTTACGACAGAAAATTAAGGTTAGCGTATTGTTGGTGTACCATAGTTATTGTTTGAAAAACAAATTGAAGAAGATGTTTTTATTATGCAGCTTGTGAGTGAAAGGCAAGCACTAAAAGAAAAGCAAGCAAAGCGTCAATATCACCGAAGCATAGATAGATTTTAAACTGACAGTCTGCTTCAATATTTAAATCAATGTTTAATTTTTAATATTTAATTTTTAACAGCCGTTTGGCTGTAAAGTATATTATGAACGGGATTTTCTAAAGCCACATTTTACAGTTGCCTCCAGTTGTTGAAATTTCCTTAGCAAAATCTTTGAAGCTTTTTTTTTTAGCTCTACGCCATATACGTGTTTTACAAAATTAACAAAAGAAATAAAAGAAATTCAGTACAATTCTAGTAGAGTTTTTAACTCACTGACTCTAAGTTCTGAATGTTGCGGAAAATGAAGAGAAGTCTCGGTAAGCGGTTTTTTTTCGGTTTTTTTTTTTTCGGTTTTGCACTCTTAATAGCTAAATGATACGCGTAGTTCTTTCTCTACATTTCGACTTCAAGTTAAAACGGTTAGAGAAAATCGCTATTCTTATATTCATTTATTTATTTACCTATCTTTTACTAACCCTTTCATGCCTGATGTTGTTCGTGTACAACATGAATTTCATGTGCTGACAACAATATTCGCGCAATTGCAGTCTTAAGTTTCTAAACAAATCTTCAGTCCATCGGAATGAGCTTAGTGCAATAAGAATATTTGGGATCCTCTACTTCGTTTTAGATGGAGTGAAATAAAGTGTTTTGCCTATGCGTTTGAGTTCGTAAACGTTTATTGTCACAAGAAAAACTAAAAAACAAAGGTCTTACCATCTGCTATGATTTCCATCTTTAATACAAATGATACCTTTGAAGAAAAGTTAAAAAAGCCATAGAAGCACAGAGTTCTTAATTTTCTTGATTTTTACATGACAAATACAATATTTCAAATGAAGCCTTTTTTTCAATATTCTTAAATAATTCTAATGAAAATTTTTTTTAGCCGGGCTAAAAAAAAATTTCTCTTTAGAAACAATTTTTTTTCTCATTTCTATTATATTTCCAACATACATATTCTAGTGGTTTTTAGTACAAACGGTTCGCATACATTTTTCGACTTCTGACCTACGGTGGAACCACTGTGTTACGGTTGGAATTAAGCGTGGTCATGAAAGCTATTTAAAATATATTATTAAAAATAAGTTGTAAGAGCACTAGTAGTAGAGACTATATTTAAGCTCTAATATTTTCTTCTTAATTGGTTTTAAATCGAACATCTCGTTGTTAAATTCAATTGTGCATCGTTCTCTTTTGTAAAATGGAAGTCTAATGGACCATGTGGGAAGTAAACGCATCCCGAGTCACGCGCGTTGATAAATTTGTGTATGGAATTAACGAATGTATTACCGATGCTGGGGCACCAAACTAAACGCAGCGTTTTAACAAAAATAGCGAAAGAGAATTTTTGCGGTTAACACTTGAGACAAACCGGGTGCATTTATTTTTCTGTCTTTGCCAGAGTCCAATCCACAGGTATAGCTCCACACCTTTGTCCTTTTAAATGCTTTGAAAAATCAATTTTACTTCTTATTCGCTATTCCCGTTCGGTGGTTTATTATCAATTTTGCAAATTTGTTTTATTAGTATCACCAGCGTACCTACTTTCATTTTACACCGGCATAAAATTATCTTGTTAATTTTAACTAACCGGAGGGGCTCCCCCATTGGCAGCGGGAGGCCAATTATCCTGAACATAAAAAAGATCAGCGGGAGGAGTGCTCGTATATTGTAGCAAAGCGATTGGAAATTAAATTGTATCAAAGTGTTTGAAGGAGTCTTTTTTAGGTGCCTAGTGTTGCAGTAACACTTTGCAAGAAAGATTGAGATTCGTGTTGATTTTTGATCAACGAATGATCGAAATCTTGTCTGATCGTGCCAAAGGAGTCACAGGTTAAGAAACTGTTGCGAAAAAAGGTTTTGAAGTACGTACGAAGCTTTTCTGATACTTGACAAATGATAAAAAGGTCCAAAGTTTGTAAAATTGTTGTTTGGTTTAAGAATCATAAGACTTTTACACCAAATTTTTAACATGCGATCTTTGACCTTTGAAATGCATTGAGATGGCTCAAATTATTCTGTTTTTCAAACAGGACAGCGAGGAAGGAGTGAGTGGTATTTTTTTTGAACAAATTACTGACAATAAATGAGGTGCGTGTAGTTAGCCTGTTCTACTAAATCGTATGACAAATGAAGAATATTGGAATATTGGAATAACCCCAAAAAAAGTCATGTTGTTAGCCAGTTTCAATTTAGACTAGATGTATCTAAAATCGCCTTTCATGGCAGTAAAAAAAATGTCAATGGTTGTGATCTTAAATACCCAAGCATATTATTCTTATTATAAAGAGCGTCTTTGCTTCATGACCAAGATAAGTTTTATAGCTTTAAGCATTATTCATATTTATTGCTTGTAAGATGATCCGTAAGATTATTAAGATATAATACTAAGGAAAGACGTTATTTCTCCTTACAAAAGATTAGGAATGTTGTTGTTGATTATTTTTCGTTCCACTGCAACTTTTTTTGTTGAACAAGGTCTGATGGTAGCAATCGCCTGTACGGTGGTTCACACGCCTCGACGCCAGTTCCTCATTTATAAGCAGCGCACAATCTGCCGGAATGTATAAGGCTCTTATCGAGCTGCAAGCAGGTATTTTAAACTATCCTTTAAGCGCAAGCATGCTCTACGAACAATCGTTAATACTTCGCATTTTATCGTAGAAAAGCAAAAAGTTGACTTATTTGGACCACCCTTTCGATGAAGCTCATTAGAAAAGAATCTCGTCTATTTCAAAAGATCTCACTGTCCATTGGTCACTTGGCTCCGCTTTATATTATATAATGCATAACTAGCACTAGCTTGTGCTCATTACAAAGTCAATTGATTCCATAAAAAACGGTACGTCAACGTATGGGTTTGGCCGATACTTTCTCAAAAACCGCCCTGAATTGGAAGAGCAGAAGATGAAAACTCGCAGAAGCCTTGCGAATGCGCCTTAAATCGCTCCATACACCGCGTGCCGTGTGTAAATAGGGAGTTGATTTCCGTGTGCTCTTTTTTTTCCACTTCAAAAACAAACAAACAGCCGGCGCATCTACGACGCTTTCCAGAGAACGTGGCTGCGTGTGTGAGTAGCGCTTAACTAGCCTCGGAGTTGTGTTGGTGGCCAAGTGGAGAACATGCATGTGCATGGCGTGTTGCATGTGAAAATTAATTATTCATCGTAATTTCCGTTTTGTTTTGATGTATCTGCGCATAATTTGTTTGTGTGGCTACGGTGGCGGTGTCGGTGGAGGATGGAGTGGGGAGGTTTCTCTTTGGTTTTTGTATCCCGTCGGAATGGAAATCGATTCTATACGTCGACACACCGGTGGAATTAACACGAAGTCAATTCTCGTGTCTATTTGTCTAGTAATAAGTGAGGGGTTGAGTGGAATAGATTTGCGGCCGTGATTCGGTAGCTCTTGGATTCGTTTGGGAGACTTTGGAAGCTGGAAGAACTAAATGGGTCGTTGGGAGATATGCGGACGGCGCACAGTGGTAGGTCAGGTGTAGAGCATTTTTTTACCATAAACGAAGCTACGAAAGCTGTTCGATAAATTAGTGACTTTTTGAAAATTAAAAATTGTTGGCAAAAAAACGAGAATTCCCAAAAGACTCGTGTATCGAACTGCATGAGTTTATAACTCAGCTGTCGATGTATTTTATGTTGTCAGGGAGTTTTTGCTGCCTTTGTAAGAACTTTACTTTTTTGTGAGAAATTGAGACAGAGGAAAGTGTTGCCAAATAAAAGTGGTTTTTTGTTTTTGTTTTCCATTTTAAAGTGGCTGTTTCCTTTTTTTTACTGGGCTTTAACAACTCGCTGGGCAAAAATTTGAAGTTTATGAGTGATGTCTACCTAAATCTCATACTTATCCTACTATGCAGCGTCAATAGTGATCCGAAAGTGTTCTTAAAGATGAGTACTCATCCATGGCTACAAAACTGCAGCTGTCAACAACTGGGTTTGAAATTGTAGCTAAATCTCAAATAGTTGCAAGAAAGCAAGATCCTGCTGAAAAATATTTGAAGTTAATAAAACTTAAAAAAAAAACAAATCATTATCCTCACTAAACTTGCATATTAACAACCGTGACTAGAACAAACTGAAACCTAAGTAAGTTCAAACATCTTTATTCGTGTTTTAACGATTTGCTAAAAACAAGGAAAAGCTAGAATAAGCTAAAGCTAATCTAAACAAATGAATAACAGACTTCTGTTAGAAACCTCGGCTGATATACAAAAGGTCTTCTTGTGAGCGCCGTGGCTTAGTCGGTTAGTGTGTCGGTTCGAATCCCGGGTTCGAATGAATTAAACACAAAGTGAAGCAATTCTGGTCTTTAGTCTTAAAGTCTTTAGTCCTAAACCATTACGAATTCGTAATCCATCATGACGATAAAAAATTAGCCCTGATTGATGGCCTGATTTTGGTGGCATTCAGGGACAAGAAAACGTTGCCATTTACAACTATTTTGAAACAAGTGTCATTTTCATCACTTGTTCCGATTCTTCAAGACATTACAGCAGCTTTCCAGAACTTATTAGTTAGTCTCTGCAAAAATTATTCTAAACTTTTAATAAAATCGTCGGACTATTAAGCGAGAGTACCTGTGTTCGAATCCGGCTCGGAGAAATAACACAACATTCAAAAAAAAAAAAAAAAACAAGCAAATCAAAAAACACAGACCAAATTTAAAAAAATGTAATTGACAACATAACTTTTGTCAAAGGGTACGAAGATAGACCGCATTGCAGCCAGAAATATCTTCCACTCACTTGGCATCAATAGATAGAGATTCTCAATGTCCGACCGACCGAACCGATTGAGATTTGGGCATTAACAATGTGGAAATCCTTCTTAAATCTTAAATTCATCGATCGAAATTTTCTTCTAGGCTTTTTGAAAAAGTTAAGTTTTCGAAATTAAAATATATATTTAAGAACATTAAGGCTATTTCAATATATTAAACATAAAAACCTTTCATATTCTTAAAGCCACCAGAAAATGCTCAGAAACTTCTTTAAATAAGAAGTCATTGATCTGGACTCCGTCCTTGTTGCCTAATCGCGTTAGCTTATTGTCGGAAACAAAGTGAAGATTTACGATTTTCGGTGTAAGGATATTTACTCTGGAACTATTTTACAAGTTTACGCGGAGTCTGCCTCCCGGCAACAGATGAAGGGGGGTCTCTAATAGCTCAAACTATATTTTGAACTGACAAATAAAACCGTCGGCCAATAAAATGCTAGACGCCCAATCATATGTAGTGTATCGCACAGTTGTCACAGGAACGAAGTCAACAAATGTCATGGCGCAAGATATTGGCGCAGAGATTAAGAGAACTGCGGAAGTAGAGACAAACCTCTATTGGCGTCCATCGGTCTTGATGGTTCCTTTTTTAATTGTTTTAGCACAGGGAGAGGGTGCTGGGTGTGGCATACCCACCCTGGTATTTAGATAGTTTTATTTTTTTTATCTGATCACGCAAATGGCTTATCGTTTTGGGTAGCTGGGGATAAAGAATTAAGGAATGAAATAGTGATGTGTTTGCAGTGTAGCAGTAGCCATCGGTCGAGATACAAGAGTGCAAACACCTGTTTGGTACGTAAGACCCATAGTTGGTGTCTGCAATATGTTTTTGAAAGATGTGTTAAGTTTTTTTTATTTCATATTGTTATATTCTCTATTTTTTGTTTATTTCTTAAATGAGTAAGAAGGAAAACTTTTTAGTATTTGTATTTAAGGTGCTACTTCGAAAATGAGCAATTTGTGTTATAAAAGTATAGCGAATCGATTTTCTTTCCGTTTTATTATAAAAATTCTTCAAATCTTAAATGTGTTTCATTTGCAACTAATTATTATGTACTCTTTATGACAATATACCATTTTTTAGATGTATGCAAATTATATTGCGCACAACACAGTGGAGGTGCGAACAAGCTATGCTCTGGCCCTGTATGGGCTGTTACGCAGGATTATTTTTGATCCCGTTTGTACAGAGGGAGTTTGGAGAAGAAAGCTAATCGATGAAATCTACGAGCTGTACAGCGGCATCGATCTAGTTAAACGAATTCGAGTGTCCCGACTGAGATGGCTAGGTCATGTGGAGCGTATGGACACTAACGCTCCGGCTCGTAAAGTCTTCGAGCCTTGATGGATAACGCAGTAGAGGACGACCTCGCCTCCGGTGGCGCGACCAGTAGGAGAGAGATCTAAATCAGCTGGATGTGCGAAACTGGAGGCGCCTAGCCCAAGACCACGCTAGATGTGTTGGCCGCAAAAGAACAAAGACTTATTTATAACAATATAAATAAGTAGTTTTGTGCATGAGTGGGTCATACCGAGACACATACTCCAGGTAATTTTTTTTACCACACTCTCTTCGGGTAAATGTCCCGGGGTTGATTGCACAGATTAGCGGACTTGAACGTCTCATCACAATGTTGGCTCCTATTGGTGTTGAGTCACTAAAATTGACCTTAGCTGACCTAAGTGTGGCTGTAGATTTAATTTTCAACCACAGGTGGTACTTACATTTTTAAGAGGTCTAAAGGTAATAGTGTCAGACGGTCCGCATGTGATGTAAGCAACATTTCAGTTGAAGCTTCTCCTAGCACTCCAAAAGGAGTACCAAGCTAATACGCAGAAGCGTTATTGTCGCAGTAAACTACCAAATTCTGTAAGAATAGAAACGCCTTGCTTGATATCTAGACGCGTTGTTGTTCAACTCACCGACTGATGAACGCATTGACTTCGTAATCAAATCGAAAATCAATCAATTTGAAAACCATGCATCCCTTTCGCCACCTCATGTGCACACGTCACGGTTGAGTACAAAATCAATACCTAGCTCCCGAAAAACCCCAACGTATCATAGCACCTAACTGATAAAAGCGTCACACAGACAGCAGAATTTATCAAACACCATCTCCCCAAACACGGCGAGAGATTCGATAAGATTGCCTCAGTTTACACGGCTTGTAGACTATTTTCGAATTCGTTGTTTTTAATCAACAAGTGGCTCGATGTGTTTGCCAAGGGACACCTTCGAGTGACATGCGCTGTCAGACAATAATTGGATTAGTGTTTTTAATTTAATTCCGATTTTTTCAAAAACAGGTCGCTACCGATTGTGATCTGATTTAAAAGAAACGATATGGACTTTGAAAATGTACCAGAATAGACACGACCAGGGCATGAGTGGTGGCTAACAAGGCGATCGACGTGGCTCTGCATTTCTACAGTTGCCTGCTGTTGGTTGCATCGGATTCAATTAGGGCTTTAGTCTCGACCATTTTTATGGCACTCGATAGCAGTTCGCTTTGTGTTTTAAGTGACATTCGCAATTTAGAAGATAGAAATGGGGTAGAGTCGCATTTGTTGTGGCTTAACTGTCAGTTTATCTGAGTGGGTACTTGGAACTACTAGCGACCAGTTTGTGACGTGTCTCTGCGTAATGTCGTTGTTAGTTGGCGAAGAGATTTGTATATTGACTGAAAATCGGTGGCTGGGAGTAGAACAGTGGCGTGGGTTGGGTCCTTAGCGCCATCAAAGGAGCAATCGTTGACTGTTGGGACTTTTCGTAAAGGGGCTGTATCGGTGTGGTGAACAGCGTATCGTTTCGGCTAAGAGCATCTACAGAATTTAAGACGAGTTCATAGCAGGGGACTTTTGTTGCTCTGTCTATGTTTGCAAGCTCTTAATTATTAAGTTTAAAGCTAGTTTTTAAATAAATAAATAAAACGATTTCATCGAGCAGACATGTGTAGATGCTGCAAGAGCTATAGTTAGTCGTTGATTAATTCTGTTAGTTAGTAGTCTGACTATTAGTAAGTACAAAAATGTGTAAAGATTGTAAAAATTATGTATGCTTAGACATTGGTTGAGGTGTGTAGGAGAAAGTTTTGTTAAAGAGTCAACTTGTAGTCTTGGTATGAAAAAAAAAAAAGCCAAGAGAACTCACATCAATAAAGTGAAATATCTTTTTTGATAGAACTGCTTTGATGTCTTTAAGGAAAAAGGCAAAAGAAAAGCACGTCATGAATCAGAGAGTGTAAACAACGCCGAGTGTTATCTTCATTGTCTCAAAACGGCTACGGGAGGTTCGGTAGACATCTTTCTCGCTTTGTGTAGAGCATTCTGGCAATTTTGATCACGCTCTTCATGAGGACTACAGAGTTCGGGTGAAAGCCATAAGTAAGTTTAATAAAAAAAAAACACTTTCTCATGATCTTGCTACGTCGACAATATTCAAAGATTAGTGATTTATCTGAATCCACGAAAACAAGCAACTACAAATGCACTACAATGTGCTCTATGTCGAAGTGGCTGGTATTCTGCGATGTAGTCAATTTTAGGCCGCATTCGTCTAATGAAAGATGACAAGTCCATAAATACGTCAATTCCATGCAAAAATCTTGTCAACAGAAAACATACATACCCTGAAATCTGAGAAAAAGTTTCATCAAACCACAAATGTGTGTACTCTCACGTCTACTTCACAGCAGTTCCAAATTAACCGTCAAACGTCCCGTGACGTTCGACAGTCACGCACCAACGACGTCATTAATCATATCACCCCACTGGGGGACTCCTTTTTTTCGAAGAAACTTTATCAAATGTGTATAATCAACGAACAAAATTTAATTTAATTTATCAGATAAAAAGAAAAAAACTCTTTTTTTCTGATTTGTTCCCAACCACGTGCTGCTGTCATGTCACGGCTACACAGCTCCTATCATGCAACGGAGTAGATGCGATGTTGATATCAACAAGTAATTTAATAAAAGTAAAAAAAAGCAATTCGCTGAGTGCGATTATAGACCCCCTTGAGACTGTCAACAGCGTTGCTTACAACCTCCAATCAGACGTAACGATTGGCAAGAATGATAATTACGGTGAAGTACCTGTGCCTGGTTGGTTAAATAAAAATAAAACGACAGTAAGACGCGATTTATTTAATGGAATCAGTTAATCGCTTTGACAGGTGTCAAGGAAACCGAGTCAAATTGGATCGTCTAACGTTAAAAGAGTTGACAAAACTCACCAAAATCGGCGTCTGGTGTTCATTCATCAACTTTTTTCAGATACAAGAAAACTTATTGCGGCTGATATTCCGTCGGAAGCGTGTGATTGTGATGGAATCCACAGTAAATATTTATCCAAATTTAACTCTCTCTATTATACAGTTAAACTGTCACTGTCACTGTTTCCATAGTCAATTGCTTTGTTTTTCCTTCGAAAATAATAAAAAAAAAACGCAAAATAATTCAATTAACTTCAGCACTTTAGGTCATTTAAATTCCCGTGAAAATCAATTATTCGAACAAAAAAAGAGAAACAAACCCGCAATCAAATCAAAACTTAATTTGTACAAAAATTTGTTGTGGTCAGCGAGCAGACAGCCACACAGCAGCACAAAAACAACAAAAAAATGATCCAAACACTGACGTCACCTAGCCAATTTGTTCAGCCACTGACTGGCAATTAAACGTCAAAATTTATTAAACTCCCCGTAAAAAATTATAATCGCCTTCCGAAAATTAAAGGAAATTAAACAAAAGAATGTGGAACACGAAAAAAGTAAAACAAAAGCGAAGAGAAATCGAGAATGGGGAACACACTAAAAACAAACTGAAAACGGAAAACACAACCGATCACCGTAGAAGTCGCAACTTAACTGTGTGCATTCACATCGAGTCAAGGTAACGCTTGCCACCTGGCTCAGAGAGACAAACCAACACACCGCCACCAGGTGAGAGGTGTGTTCATGCGGCGGAACAGGTTCAGCTGGTGAACAGGAAAATGACGACCATTTTTAAATCGCACGCACGAGAGAGATAGACTGAGGCGTGACACGCCTCTTTTTGCTTCCCCCTAATTGCCGCTCTGACGATGTGCACGCTTGCTCCTCCTTCCTTCAGAAAATCATGGGCTTTTTGGAGCTGCGTTGACAATTTGTGAAAAGAGTTCTTCGCCGGGCGCCATTTTTTCTTCCCAGACGGAATGTCACTTGGGCACATGACTGGGCGAGACAGAGAGAGAAGGAGAGAAATTGCCTCGACGTCATAACTCAGCTCTATTAGTGGTGGATTTTGTTTTAGTGACACCGACGAGATAAGAGGTGGGCGTGGTGGAGCTCCGGTGCACAGTGATTTTAATTCGATTCAATTATCTGCGAAGCACAGGTTCGAGTGGGACTGGAGATGGGCGATGTGGGACGCTATCTGATCGTAGTTTTGTTTGACAATGAATTTTTGTTGTCACTAATAAAGCTGTCGGTTGTCTAATCTGTGTCCTTGTGCGTTTGTTTGGTTGTTTGAGTAGTTTTTTCTGTTCATTTTTCACTGTTTTGCTGGTAATGAGGTTGTCCTCGTTTTTTTTTTGGCGGAGGTTTATTGTTTGTGGAATTGGTCTTAAGGGAAAAAGGAAAGTGGCGCTTATAAACTTGTCAAGTAGCTGTCAAATAAAACTTAGACAAATCGGAATAGTAGAAAATTCGGAACTTGGAAATGAACTCGATCAAATGAGTGTAGATAGCTGATGTTTTTTAGGCATCATTTTCAGTAGCCGAAGAAAAATCGCGGGGGATAAGATTGTTAGCGAGTGATTTTGCTGCATTCGTAGAGAAATAATTTGGTCAATAGCTTTGGAGTGAGAGTTCTATTAGTCATTTATAATTGAGCACAAATCGATTAACTCCATTAAACAAAAATTTGAGAAAAACGTGAAATAATTTTTAAAAGCCTCACAAATACACTACGTTTTATTCAAATAGTTGACGTTTAATGGTGGTAATCCTTATTATTAAGGAACGATATTGTAAACATAAGAAGTTATGACTATACCAAGTGCTTTCTGACATTTTTCAAAAAGTGGAGTTATTCAATCTGTACACTCACCGGCTCAATTATTAAAATCTTTTGCAAAATTGGTCGACGTGGTTGAAAATCAAGTTAGAGTGAAATTCAACTCAGAGTAAGTTCGACTAAGAGGGATTCGACTGTGGTTGAAGTTGCGCACCTTCCAGTGTATAGTTTTGTGTTAGATTGACATAATATCACTATAAAAGCAATAACTTATTGAAAAGTATAGCAAATATTTTTTTTCCATCCGTATTACCAAAGAATTCAAAATTAAATTTTAAGTTTTTGGTTTCATTACTTTAATAAAAAGCAGCTAAACAATGCAAACATTTTTTTTTTGCTTTATAAAAAAAGGATGAATATTGTTCTTAGGTTCATACAATCCCGTGTTTGGAAATGGTGGATGTTATTTTGTTACATGAAATTTTGTAAAGCATTTTGTCCGATTGTCTGTACTCAAGCAGGTATAATGGAAGTAAATGGTAAATGTACATTTCCAAAAACACACAAACCTAAAGCAACCACTTTAAAGCAATATAAGGTTTTCAATGATTTCAGTGATGACTTCATGTTTCAATCAAATCTCCAGCGATCCTTTGGGAATCCATGTGTCATTCTCTTTGTAAAGATTGCATTATTAATTTAGCCTTACCATAAATGAGAGCAATTCAGTGCACAAATTGATGAAGTCTCCTTTTTTAAAAATTTAAAATTTAAGTGTGAAAGCCCTTGGTATAGTACTCCTTTTATATTATAATGATTTTTCCAAATAATCAATATTGATACCATTAAAAGACAATTTTTTCGGCTACTGAATAGTTATTTATTTCGGTAACTTCAATCTCGCAATCTTTTGTGTGGTGGACTTACAGCGATTCTATTCACTAAAAGTTGAACACAACTTTAGGATTTTTCTCTTCAACTTTCGAATTTGTTATCATTCACTTACATGCTGTTATTTCAACTCTAAATTTTCAACTTGAGAGTTTATCAATTCCTTTTCTTAAACGGACGAATCCGATGGTGCTCGGATTCATACGGAATTCATTGGCGTATGACGAGAGAGTAAGAGCATAAGTCAATGGTGAGAGCATTTCATTTGCATTTGTGTAAATGTCAAAAATATTCCAGGGGAAATTTAAAAAGAGAGAGTTAGACAATTCCCTGTTTTTACACTTCAGACAGTCAGTTAAAATAGTGAATAAAATCAATTTTCAACTCTCCGGTTATATTTTGAGTTGAGCACAACTCCGAAGTTAATCAACTCTCGATTTTCCGACAAGTTGATCGATAGTGAACAAAATCGCCGCTAGCCGATTTGTGCACTGAACGACTAAAATAATGCCCAAAAGTCCTACCTAGGCAATATCAAGTGTACATTCACTCTAATACCAAGCGGTAATGGCTGCTACGTTTTCTTGGGCCATAGCTGTTGCTTAGAAAATTCCCTAAAAAACTGTTTCTCAGATCCGTGTTTCTTATAAAAATCAGCAAACTCTGGAGATTGAAATTAAATTGAATAAATTGAGCAATCATTTGAATCATATAAAGTTTGCTGCACCTTATATTTTTGGGCTGTGCAATTTATTGTGAAAATCAAAATAGTTTTGATATTTATTGTGCAATAAACAATGAGCATATCGTCTATTGAGGATATTGTAAAAAATATTTTTTTCAGTAATTTGTGTGACGAACGTTATGAAGTAAATAAAAAAAAAGAATGTGGGTGACAGCGGCCCCGAGTGTAGTCATTTCTTTATTAGCTAATCTTTCATTAATTTGCCTTTCCTTTTTTTTCCTTTTCTATACTCACATCAGGAAATCGCTACGCACCTAGCGTCTGATACTGATTCATACAAGATTTACTGGTCGCATGACTAATTATGCAATATTATTGCTTCATGGAGAACATTTTTGTAAAACAAATTAAAAAGTAAAATTGTAGGTATATAGACATAGCAATTGAGCAATTACATATAACTTATTCATACGCCAACCGCAAAGGGCAAAGGACCACCATTTTAGTGATTCAGTGGAGCCGCGTACATAATCTAAATGGCTTGGTTAAAAATGCGTGTGTTTCTCTTTCATTCGTTTTTTTAATGCTACAACGTTTTAAAATGATCTCTTCATTTGCGTTCACTAAAAAAGATTTTCAGAATTGTCTGACATTTGGACAGAAAATTTAAATTTGAGGTGATTCCTCATGCCATATACCAAAGCCTCCCTTTTGTCATTAATTAGGTTAGGACCAGAAAAATACGACATAGATCGAAACGAAATGTCAATCAATCCTACTTTAAGCTCTTATTATATCGGCAAGTTTTTAGTAGGAACATCAATGTTTCGAGTTCAATTGGATCCCATTAACTTTGCATAGGAAAATAATTCATGTTTCACTGCACAAGTTACAAAAGAGAAAACGTTTATAATCTGCAGATTCGTGAGAAAAATTACAAATCTTTGAAAGATTATGAGTTGTTGTTTAAAAGGGTCTTATGGTAATACTCTTTTGTAACAATTCGATTTGTTTTCCATATTAACAATGATTATCGTTGGAAAAGTCGAAGAAATTGAAGCTTACTTTGTGAAAGAAGATTTGCAATATAAATTGCAACATAAAATAACCAATAAGTTTTTCGTTCAGTAATCGATAGAACACATCTGTCGCCGATGATCTTCCATTACATTCATATGTGGCCAATTGAACGCAGACGTTTGCTAGATTTTCTGCATTCGTGGCTAACTGTACATATTTTTTTGTTTTTAGAGAGCAATAGAATGCGAATGCGCAAACTCAACACCTAAACGTCTATTGCATATTTTAATAAAACGACGGACGGACGAAATATAACTTCAGAAGTTCGGAAAACACGCATGCCCAACGTGTCATCCCTTAAATGATATCAACTATTCAAGTTTCTAGTACACAATAATACGTCAAAGTTGAGCTCTGGTATCGTACAAAGATCCCAAGTTACATATTTTGTTAAAATTATATTCCTCTTCGAATACTGAGCTACAAAAACAGAAGCATCTACAAAACACAGTTGAATACAATTTGCTTGCTCGCAAATTCCAACACAAGGCGTCGAAATTTTTTATTTGGTAAAACAAACTTTGTTGAATTAGCGTAGCTTCATTGCACATATGTACATTTCATTTCATTTCTCATTTGCTATCTAAGAGACATCGTAAACAATGTGCCATTCAGGCTGTCCGCCTACAAGTGATCAATTGTGTCTGTTATTCACTTGATCAGTCTAAGAGCTGTCCGCCGCATCTGTTGGCTTTAGAAAGCTTGTCCATTATTCGTGCAAGCAATCGATTCGAAAATCCAATCAAAACTAACCCAACCGCAGTCTACGCGTCGCGACTAAATCATTTCTCCTCCCGACACCTCGTAACTCGATCGGTTGACAAACTGCCGTCGTTGTTTTGCTGGCGTCCCAAAGCAGAACAATTCATTTGATTTGCATAAATTTCAAATCTCACAGAGTCGTACTAAAATATTCATCGTCATCTTTCTTAATCAACAGATTTTCACCTCCCACTTATTAAAAAGTTTTTGTCTTTTTTTGATTACCGCTTTTGTGGCACTTTGTTGTCAGTTTTAAATGCCGACGTGTGGCATAAATCTTGCAGCTAGAGACACGCCCCTTTTCTCCAAATCTAATTACGACTATGCGACGGCTGGAAAATGTGTTAATCTATTTCCTGCTTTGTATTTTCTTTTCATTCGAGTCTCATTAGGTGCCTTTTATACTCAGCCGATGTCGATAATAAAACGATGGGTGATCGATCTGATGGCTCCACCTCTGTGAGCAACCCACTCGTTAGTTGGTGCGATATCTTTTCTTTGTAGTCAATCCAGATCAGGTTTTTGTTTCGTGCGTGTATTTCTTGTTGTTTTATTTGAATCGGAAGTGAGAGGTCGATAAAAGGTGTTTAATTGAATTCTGACGCTTGGGAAATGGCTGCTTGAGATTCTTGATGAGAAATAAAAACATCTGCCCTCAGCGAAACCAAACTTGCCACGAGCTTTAAAATACGAAAAAACTTCAGTTCCGATTTGGAATATTTCGAAGTTGCGTCGTTTAAAAACTATCATGGTCTCAAAACTGCGTCGGTTTTATTTTACAATTTGTTGGCGTTGTTCACAAAATTACAATGCATGGAAATTCCATTTTCATTGTTTCCATCATGTCATGTCTTTCTGGGCCTAATTAACGAAGCAAAGTAAGGTTTTATTGTAGCTTAAAGAATTGAAAGCATTTTCTGAAATTGTAGAAAAGCTTCAAATTTATGTGTATAGTGGTGCTCAGAGAATTTAAACACTCAAAATAAGCGAGTTAACTATATTAGTGATGTTTTTCGACACTTTTTGTTTTTAATTTTGTTTAATGAAACCATAAACAACTTAAATAAACAAAAAAATAATATTGCAAAAATAAAAGTAATAAAGTAGGTTCAACATATTGTAGTTACCGAATTAGCACATTGTGAAATTAATTCGTTTTAAAAGGATTAAAACAAGTATTCTTCTCATATTATGTTGGACACGTTTTCTACTTTATCACACGCCTATAAAGCGGGGTAGAATGTAAAACATGGTGGAGGGTGTATCATGGTGTGGGCTGGCTTTCAAATAGAGAATAGAGCACAGAATGGATTAGTATAAGTGAAAAATATTGGAGGACCATATGAAGTTCTTTACAGGCGAAACTTTGTCATTAACATTCACATTTATGCATGATAATGATCCTGATCACACTTCCCGGTTCGTGCATTAGTGATCGCTAAATCAATCTTCTGTCATTGCCAGAGAGAGTCCTGACCTTAATTCAATAGAAAATCTCTAGAACAATGAAGAGCCGCACGTTGTATTAAGAAACTAGGCAATTCACCAAAGCTTTGTGAAGCAATCGAGGAAGGATATTATTACATCCCTATTCGTCGATGCCAAGAGTTAGTGGAAGGCATGATAAGGCGTGTGATAAAGTAGAAAACGTGTCCAACATAATTTGAGAAGAATTTTCATATGAAAACGAACGAAGAGTGACCACAATATGTTGAACCTACTGATGGGTTTAAGGGTTTTGTCGTTATTATTTTGTTGAGATATTATTTTGTTTAATTTAAGTCGTTTATGGTTGCATCAAACAAAATGAAGAACAAAAAGTGTCCGAAAACATCGCTAATAAAGTTACCTTGCTTATTTTGAGTGAATACAGGGAAGTGTGCTAATTCTCTGACCAACACTGTATATTAGTCCTGCTCTGCTCCTAGCGTTTGAGATAAGCTCACATCTCAAACGCTACTCACATAAACTACGGCCTGTAAGCTGTTAAAACAAACGAAATAACATCTAGCATTCTAGCATTTTAGCATTTATGAAAAGGAAAAACAAATACAGAATATTCAAATCGATTTTGCTTGACTTTGTTGCAATTCTTATTACCAAATTTATACTGTCTAAATTTTGTGTTTCCTGATTGCGAATACTGAAAAATACTCTTCGCTCTGCAAATTAATAAAAACGAAAAATACATAATAATCTTCTTTCTCATTATCTATTTTTGTCACCAGAGCTAAAAAAAAGGGCTCACATTTATCGAAAAGTGATATATTTGCAGACTTTTCGATCACATTAGAAATTCACGAGGCGTACTTTTCTATTCTCACTTTCTTTTGTGGAAGTGTGCAGAGGTCCAAATATTGTGTAAAACTATTCAACTTGAGTAACGTAAAATTGGTTATTTGGCAGATAATTGAAACAAATGAATATTAATAGAAAAAAAGTTCTGCCAGATGCTACGCTAGATATTTTTCAGTATTTATAGCAGTTTTATGATGAACTGCGCAGTTCCTAATACTAAGGATTCTTGAAGAATTATTCTCTAAGCTAACGAAACTCACTTTTTACTTATCAGTCTTATGACCCCTGGAACTCTGGATTTAAGCTAGTGCTGCTTTCCAAACTTGACTTGACGCAGTTTTCAGTCGGACAGACTATGCTGATTTACGTTCGTGACAAATTAGTGCTATGCAGAAGGTTAGGCCGCTCTTTATTTCTCCGACTAAAAGGCCCGGTTTTAATGATTTACCGAAACGTTTATGCCAATGCGATCAATGGACTCTTTGAGCTATTGTAGTCAATGGGTCTTTTATTTTATTCCACATCAGTGTTCACTTTAAGGAGCTTCGCTTTCCTTGTAAGCAGAACCGAACATTGAAGTCAGTGAAGAAAGAACAATTTCATATAAATTAACCTTTGTATTGCCCAAAAATCATTTTGTGCGGTTGGAAATGTGACTGACTTCTTCTGTTATTCTGTGTTTTTTACCCAAATCATAGCGTTGCGTTGTTTTGAAGTTGCGTCGTGTATTTCTGGCTCAATTAAAGACGCAATTTATGTGTGTATGTAACGTTAAACTCTGCTTGTCGAACATACATTTATAAATTTTAGTGAAAGTCCAAAAACGGTCAAGCAATGGGAAATTCGTTTTCGGTTAGTAAGCGTTTACAGGATTTGAGTATAAGCTAAAATTATACCGCTAACTTTGAGGCTCATGCGGAGCACATAATTTATCACCCTCGCATAATATCCTCAAAACCGGAACTAAACGCTGGCATTTCTTTTCCCTTCTCATACATGCAAACGAATCAAAGTCTACAGTTCCTAATGTCTGTGCTAGGATTACATTGAAGAATGTATCCATCTTTGGCTAACTTTGGCCACTAGATCGACCTTTTTGTTTTTCAAAATATCCACGCAAGTACCAGCTCCTGGATTACTTTAAAGTACTCATGTCATTTCTCAATCTTAGGTACATTTGACGTGTAGATCGAGGCGGGGTCATTGGACCTTACTTTTTCGAAAATGAGGCTGGAGCAACAGTTAGGGTGAATGAATTGCGCTATCAAGAGGTGATTAATGATTTTTTTATAGCCGGAATTGGATGATATTGATCTGGACAACGTTTGCTTTCCACAAAAAACAACTTTCCGGAAGAGTTTCCGGACCGTGTTATCTCTCGAAGGGGTGATCACAACTGACCACCGAGATCTTGTGACTTAACACCTTGTGGCTTCTTCCTTTGGGGCTACTTGGAAGATAAGGTCTACGCCAATAGCCCAGCGTCTATTCCAGACCACAAAGATGGGATTCGTGAAGCTATTGAGGGTATACAGCAGTCACTTTGCGATTTGGTAATGGAAAATTTCAAGAAAAGAATTCGGTTCTGTAAGCGTAGCCGAGGCAGCCATTTTACTAATATTGTTTTCCTTTATTAATAGCATACCTTCTTCATTACATTGAAATAAACATCGGATCATTTATTTATTATTATATCAAATAACACCTCTCATTGGAAAACCCTGTAGATCATTCAAGCTTTCACTGGTATCCCTTAACTTTATTTTAATTTTGGGACAGAATCGCATTGAATTCAAAGACTAATTTTGGATTCGTTTTTGTTAAAGGATATGTGGAAGTTCGATTCTACACAATAAGTGGTTAAATGTTAAAAAAAAAACAATATGGCTGGAATTGTACAAGCATTTTAAGTACCCTCTTTAGAACCTCAGCTGCAGCACATTCCTAGATTTTAAAATCGTTTGACATTTTTTAATTCATTCTGGTTACAAATATCAATTCCTACATTTAGAAGGATTAACTTTTATGGAAGGTATGTACCAAGAAATTTGAGAATCATTCGACAGCTTGAAAGAAAGGGTCTTGCTTTTACATTAAGCAACTTTAAATGACAAGTTTTTAGTCTGACCAATTCGCCATATCAGAAAATGAATCATAAACTTAATGAATGGAAATCAGTTTTTCATCAGCACATTTATGGACATTATGGATAATAAGAGGGGTTCGTTTTGTAAGTGGAACTGGGTTTTGTAGCAATAACGAAGATTACTCAATGTCGCACTTTGGGATCAAGATACAGTACTGTTTTCTTAGCCTTACGCTGAACATACGCCTTTCCTCCTTAGTCCGCCTGAATTTCTTCTCTGCCGACTCGTGTCAAATGAGCCTTCAAAGTTCAGCTCATTTACTCGTTATGTCCAGCAATGCATTCACCTGCCAACCAATAAAAGCCTGACAACAACAACTCGACGCAAACACTCCAAAGGCACTGCGAACCCTTCGTTTGCTTTCGATTAGGGCCGAGCCATATTTCATCTAAAACAAACCCATAGAACGCACATATCCACAAACCATTAAGCGGAAAATTAAATTTCCAATAACACGCATTAGTATCGGAGGCTTATTGTCATTCCCCAAGACGAATGGCGTCTCTGCCTCTCCGAACGAACGAGCAGTCCCCTCCTTGTCCTTACACGACGCAGAGAGCCGAGAGCCTTCGGCGCGCAAGCGCCAAGACTGCTGCTTCGTTATATTTCCTGCTCATCTTTCGTCTCTGTTTGTTTTAATTTGATCGATGCGATTCCCGGTAACTGCAGGCTCTGCGGAATAATTCATAAATTTCAATTATCAATTTTAAATTAGTTTCGGTGTTTCATGCATTACGCAAGAGACGTCTCTTTCTTTTCGCGCTCCTCAGTCCGCTCGTGCACTCCTCACGCGCTCAAGGAGTCAGAAAGGAGCGTAATTATTTATTTAATCAATGGGATAAACAAGGTTAGGTTATTGGTTTGGAGTTGGAGTTGAAGTCGGAATGGAAACTCGCGCTTGGCTGTTCTTGAGCGCGCGCATTTCATTTCTTGAACGGCCAGCGAAAGCGAACGCGCCGCGATCACTGATCGTGAATACGATCGTAACGATCTCGAACGTGAACAGACTATTTTCGGATATAAATTGGATTGGCTATTTGGCAGTACTGGGGATGCAAAGCATCGGCTTATGATCTGCTCTCGAGCGCCAATCAATTGGAAATGAAAATGAGCAAATGTTTGCTTTTGCTTTTTGTTTCTGTGCTCTTGGTTTTCTGTTGTTTATTTCTTTTTTTTCAATTAGTTGCGAATTAAATTATAAAATGCATCTGCTTTCGTTTTGCATTCGGCGGTTGAGTTGAGATATTTACACACGTGCGTAGACGGAATGGGATATTGTTTATTTCTGAAGCATGTTAGTTAATGGGGTGACGGGGAAATTGAAATTAAACGACGCCATGTACCGCGAAGTGGAGGGTGTTCCGGGTGTTTTGGCGCGCTTTTGCGGGGGGCGGAGACAGTGGTTCATGTAGGAAGATGAATTCATAAGATTGCTTTTCTATTTTGGCTCAAGTTGTTCAACTTGTGGCAGCGTACTTAGAAAGCAGATTCAGGTTCTCCTTCAGTGATCAGTGAAAACAAGATATTTTGTGGAGACAGACTCAGTCTAGAAAGCCAAAACTCGAAAAGTAAAGTGTATCGAAAATGACGTCAAACTTTGCAAACGAGTATCGATCAAGGAATCCCACTTAATGAGTAGTTCGTTTGCTGTCTTTATAAATATAATCTCTCTTTCATCAATTTCTAACAATTATTATTTATCTCATTAATTATTCTGGCTGCCTTATAACCTAAATCATACTACTAATACTTATATTTTTGACTCCGTATGTCAGCCACTTTTTTGATATTCTTAAGATAAAAAAATGCACCAATTCATAGAAAAGAAAAAGATGTGTTGGCATTCGACATATCCTGAAATGACTACTGGACCAAAAGATTTTGTGGGCTAACATAAGCGCCTAACCCAACTCGGTAAAGTCTAGTATTTGGGATCATTCAAAAATGCTTTTTGTGTAAAATTCATGTGTCTTAAAAGACATTGGTCTGACATTTACTAGGGCTGATAATAATAAGCGATCGCCTTTTTTTGTAAAAGCCTTATCATATACAGTGTCGTGCAAGCAATTAGAAACACCTAAAATGATCTTTTTGTTTTCACCATAACTCTTGCACCTTAGAAATATAATTTTTGGTTTTTATTGTAGCTA
Source organism: Syritta pipiens (assembly GCA_905187475.1). Classification (NCBI taxonomy): domain Eukaryota; kingdom Metazoa; phylum Arthropoda; class Insecta; order Diptera; family Syrphidae; genus Syritta; species Syritta pipiens. Next base: position 73,929,680 of record LR994571.1, read on the forward strand.
CCATACTAAGATTTCCATTAGAAATCGACAACTTTTTTTTCCACAAGACAGTTGTTAAGCTTTGGTGTTTTTTAATGCAGGATAGTACTTTTAAAAAGAATTAGAGTCCGCAAGTCCGAAAAAGTCTACCGCAAGCCAATCCTACCGCGAAAAAACAAGCTGTAGCAACAGGTTTCTGCATTTTATGGAAATTGGTATGAAAATAATTGGATATGATAGTCCACAGAAGCTTTGAAGAGAAGTTTGAATACTGTTGGTCTTTTTGGACGCGCACTACGAAAGAAGTCATTCTGCCACAGCAAAATCGTACGTAGAACATTGGAGTGCGTTCGCAAATAGAGGCAGTTTACCCCCACCCAGTGTAAGAAGGCTCTATTTGGTGATAAAATCAAAATAAATACATTCACCCCAAAAAATAATTTACCTGTCTTCTAATGAGAGCTAATAACATCCTACCCCAAAGGAATTTCGCCCTAGGTACACCTAGGTGTAACGCTCAAGCATAGTGTCGCTACAATTAAAAAAAATTAGGATGGATGGAATAATTTTAGTATTGCTAAATTTTATAGAATACAATGGTGCATTATCCTGATGACTACTTGCAACTCCTTGCAGCAGGACAATCATGCACAACTTATGGCAGTACACACAAAAGATTGACTCACCGCTCGTGATCGCTTTCTATGTGTGATCATAACAATTTTGACCTTTAACTTATTTCGAATTTGTGGACACACAAAAATATGTAATTTAACATCAAGAACATTGGATTTTTCGAGAAGTCCTTTGAAGAAAAGAAGGTTGCATGGCAGAGTATTTCGCAGAGGTCTTACAAAAACTGGGTGAAGTTCATGCTTCGAATATTGACTATTATTATCGATAACTAGGGCTGCTTTAGAAAATACCAAGGTTTTATTACCATATGTGGACAAAAGGTATCGATTTCTTATGAAGATCTTAGTGTTCCTAATTATATGCGCAGGCTATTTTACGCTTTAAACAGCTGAAGAAAACATAAAACTGGATTTAGTAGGGATTTACCCTACTGCTTATGACACTTTGATATTTATTTTAAATGAGCTAATTATTGTTTAAATGTATGTCCTGCACGTGAAAATGTAGAAACAAAATCAAAGCTTATGATTTTTCCCTAATCAAGATAGGGTGGGGCTAGTTGGGCGACTTTCCCCTTGAAGTCTCATAAATACCTACTTAATTATAATACAACTTTCAGGGTAGGATCAATGCAAAGCCTGAACATCTAGGTTCTTCCTGAAATTCTGAAAAATTGAATAAACAAATAATATTGTCTCAAATACGCCAAGTTCAAGTGGCCCAACTTGACCCACTAACAGAAAAAGTTGGGTTGAGTTGATAAGGTCTTTTGACCTAAACCTTTTATAAGAATTGGAGACAGTAAACAGGCAAATTAATTGTTACCCACGCAACAATTTGAAAAGCCACGCAAATGTGTGTGCCTATGTTAAAGTCAAACAGTCTTTCAACTAAATATTAATCATGTTTAGCTAACTTTTAGTGCTTTAGTTTTGTTGTGATGGTTTTTTGAACTTTTAGTGAATTTTAATAATTTGTTTCGTTTATTCTGATTAGTTAAGTTCGGAAAATGAGGAAAAATATGAATTTACGAAGACAACTGGGAAGACGATGATTTAATTTCACTTATCTAATTACGAGGGGACCCGAAACTCAGCCTTTAGAAGCTCAGCATTGCTTTTCTTTCAAATATAGATACCGAGTACAACTTGTCAATGTAAGGAGTTAGAGACTAGCTCATCGTAGAATGCATTGAAACCTGAAAAATTAGGGGCACATCGGGAAATGAAAGCGAACTTACATGGCTGCTCCAGAAATAACTAATTCACAAGAGATTCAGTGTACAAATCCGCTTTTTGAGTACGTCGATCAAAATGAACTGAATTGATCAACGATTTTCAGTGAGCTGAGCTTAAGGGCAGACGCTATAGAACGATCAAGTCAAGCCAAACAAATTTTAAAGGACTGTAGCCGCAAGGCGGCTCAACGATATAAGGCTGTACCTTTTTGCTGATTCATGCAACTAAAAGCAAAATTTATGCTCTTTAGCGTTCCACAGGCCCTAAAGTCATTCAGTGTAAAAAGTTTTCCTCTTAAAGCAAAATCAGAACCGAAAGTTCGTCATTTTGTTGTAACCTCTCGCCCTTTCGATGGACCGTCCCATCACTTCAGGCACACCCCTCCCTAACCTAAAAAAAATCAATTTAGAAAACTCAAACCAACTCTGTGGTTAACGTTGCCTTACGATGCCTATCTGCGCGCCCAGAGCACCGCCAAATAACCGCCTTCCTGACGGTAGTTAGCCTAATTAGAGAAATTATTTGTACGCATTAACCGCGACCGCTCCACACCACGATTTCCCAAATAATTTTCGGTGCTTATCACAACCATTACATCGCCACCTTTTCCATTAGAACGCAACGTGTCACCCGGGGTATAACTTACATCATTATGCACAGCGCTTGGCTAGGAGTTGGCTCATAACAAGAGCCACTGTCTCTTAGCAGGATCGCAGGCAGATGGGAATCCTTTTTCATGAATTCCCATGCAACCCCGCGGGGTAATTGTGCGCGATTTTTAAAATCTTCCAAGGCACCCGGCTTCGCGTCAATTACGCCCAATTTTGCTGTCAATTTTTATCTAGCCGTTCTGATCTCTACTCTAATGTTTTCTCTTTTTCTCGTTTTTGGGGAAAACGGGCGTCATTATGTTTGGAAAAGTTATCGTTATCCCTGAGACAAATTAGATTTAAACAATTTTAATTATTTCCGCTAAGAGCAAATAAAAAAATGTGGTTGATAGCGCTGACGACGGGTGTGGATTACTGGTGTGGAAGGGGCGGGCACTGGAGTTGCAAACGATCGGAGATTAATGGGTTCGGTGGTCTGATGTCGGCCGATTCTTTTGTTCTGTAAGTGGGACAATTAAAACAAAAGCACTGCGATGGTGGATGCGAGGAGCAGCAGATCCTATCCACAACGGCTTCCCACGGTTGAAGGAAAATGGATTCGAAGTGGGCTTATGAATCAACTATCGGTGGTAGGTTGTCATTAGATGCTAGATGGATCCTTAACTGGCGGCTGTAAAATATACAATAACGAATCAATCTAATATGTGGTGAATCTGATGCAGCTGAGTGTACAGTGAAATTTTCTTTGAAGTAGTCGAACTTTTGTTAGGAGGCGTTTTATTGTTTATCATTATCCACATCAACACGCGTTAGTGACTGAAGGATACATTTTTCCCAGCCTTTTCCTATCGTACGAATGTAGGCGTTCCTCCGCAAGAATTTTTAGTAGTAAATATCCTGATTTGGTCTAAGGGAAGAGTGATTCTTCTAAGGTACTTGTTGTGTTTCTCACAAATTATTTTTAAGCAGCTATAAAACTTTTCAATCATGTTAAACTACTCTTACTAGCTACGATTTTCTAATCAGATCTTATAAATGTAATTCAAGTATCATGGAGCTTAAATTTCCTTTACTTACAAATTTAAGTGACAATTCAGACTATGTTCGTCTTTATAATAAAGGAATAAAAAGAGTCAATAGTGTTTGGTCCTCACCTAAAATAATTTGTTCATTTGAGACCTATAGATCCAAAAGCTTCTCCTCACAGCAAATTTCAAACCGAAAGGTTGTTAGACTCGAAAAGGCTCTTATAAATAGCATCAGATTGTTCATTTTAAGGAGCAATGTCTAAACTTGTCATCATTTGAAAACATCTCCTATAAGTTAAAACCGAAGACAGAAAGCAACATTTTCCTTCATTAAAGACAACACAAAATTCAATGGATGAGCAACTAATATGTTTGCTTATTTTTTTCATGTAAGCTTCGTAATTTAGGTTAGGTTAGGTTGGTGGGCTGGCAGAATGTATAAATTCAGCCTCATTTAGGTCCTTGTGGACCCCTTGTGTTACCCATTGGGGGAAGGTGTCCCCCTCCTCACTCGCGGTGTCCTATTCCACTGTGTCCTCGGTCCATTTGATCCTGCTCAGATACCTGTAAAGATTCTTCAAAGGTAGTGAGTTGATCTTGTTAAGGTTTTGGAAGAAGTGTCTTCCTCGTGTTCTGTACCTCAAGTGACAAAGGCTGGGGCAGTGACAGAGGAAGTGTTGAGTATCCTCCCGCTCCTCCTCATCAGCACAGCCTCTGCAAATATTGTCACCGAGTAGTCCTAGCTTAAATAAGTGGTCTTTAAGACTATTGTGACCCGTGATTACACCCACCGCTCTTGCGAGAGACCTTTTGTCCTGCAAGAGCAGCACTTTCGTTTTGGCATAGTCATATTCTGGCCACATATCCCCAATCCGCTTCTTAAGGAGGTAGATCGGTGGATCGATCCCTACTATCGCCTGTTCCAGCCCTAGTTTGGATCCTTCTCTCGCAAGTCTATCAGCTTCCTCATTGCCAGATACGTTCCTGTGACCAGGGACCCAGCAGAGATTAATCCTATGCTGCGAGCTAAGAGCCCTAAGCTCTTTGCGACAGCTGAGGACCAGCCTAGACTTGAGCTCCGTAGCGGAAATCGCTTTTATGGCCGCCTGACTGTCAATAAAAATGGTGATATCAGCCGGTGGTATAGCCAACATTGATATCATTCTGGCCAATTCCATGACTGCCAGGACCTCCGCCTGAACGACACTGCTACAATACGGAAGTCTGATTGATCTTCGCATGTCCAACGCTTCGGAGTATATGCCCGCGCCTGTTCCTTCCTCCATCTTGGAACCGTCAGTGTAAACCGCAACTGTCGAAATGCCAGCTCATCCCACTCCTCTCTTGAGGGGAAGGTGCAAACAAATGGTCTGTCGAAGTCGGTGAGTGGCGACGTATAGTCGCACTTGATGCTTGTGACACCCATCCTTCTCAAAATACTCGAGTGTCCTACAGTACTGGATTTCCAATGGCCTATGCTATTGATCCTCAGTGCACATGTAGAGGCCAACTCAAGCACAAATAAGTCTATAGGTAGCAGGTGCAGTATAGTTTCGAGACCCGCTGTGGGAGTTGTGCGAAACGCACCACGTAATTTAAGAAGGTAAAAGATGTAAACGTCGATTATCCGATTCGCTGTCGCTTTGCGCATTCCTCGTCTTTGTTTTAGGCTTGTAGGTAGGAGATGTTTTCAAGTGATGAAAAGATCATACATTGCTAACGAAAATAAACAAAGTCCTTCGAGAATGGAAAGGTTTTGGTTATAATTTTGCTTTGAGGCGGAAATTAGTTGTGCAACTAGATCTCTAAAGAGCTCATGAAATAATAGTTGCTTTTATCGAGTCACCTTTTTTTGAGGAATTACATTTACTAAGCCATAATTGGTTAAATTAAGCTGTTGCTTTTATAAAAGAGTTACACGCTTGGAGGATTAATTTTTATTAAGGTCGCACTACACTTTTGTTCTTGATTTCTATCCTGTTTTTAAGTTTTTTTTTTCAATTCCCTTACTCAAAATGTAAGGTAATTTTAAGTTTGAGTTTTAAAAAAATCATTTCAATGTTGTCAAATGGGTTGGTGAGCGAATAGTTTCTGGAGACACTGTATGTATAAAAAATGGCTACTAAATGGAATCGAAGCACGCTGATAAAACAGAAAGATAGATAATTTTTAAATTCATGTCATATCTACACAAAAACTATTTTCGGCTTAAATCGACTTAAGCCACTTTGCCTTTTGAGCAAAGATTTATGATTTATGATCTATGCGTAAATATTGTTAACGTACAAGTTGAAATGTTTTTTTATTAATTCGATTGTATTCCCTAGTGTCTAAAAGCTAAGGATTAAATTGATGTCGATTTGGCCAAATGTTTATCCTGCAACCGTCATTAAATCCGTCATTAAAGCCCCGTCAGCAAAAGGTATTTTACGACTAAATTTTTTTGTGCTTCTGTTTTTGGAGCCAGAAATTGCTGCTGAAAAGTGCATGAATATTTGTTCAAGTCTTATAAAATATATACAGGGCCAGAGCCTAGCTTTTTTTTTGTCTTATAAAATGGATGATGATAAATAAGGAGAGTAGCAGCACCCGTCTTGTCTTCGGTGGGCGCTGAATCACAGAAAAGACGACAAGCACAGAAGTAGAGGCAGAACTTCCATAGCATCGGGTTTCATGAACAGTCACAAAATTCTGATCTACAGACAAAACTACAAAACTTATTAAATTCCTTATGTTGTATGTCTCTCACCTTAAAATAATATATGACGACAATGGACAAGGAAATTTGTGCTCGTTCAAACGTCAGTCTTCCTATTGAAATGTCTCTGTAAAACTTGTCCTGAAAAAATTATCCCAACGTTTGGCAGTGGAGTGCAACTAACCACGGAAAGTTTGTATTCATTTTCATTTATTTTGTTGAAATGCCTCAGTTTAACTATCTTTAATCGAATTTGCAATACCTTACTCCACTTCCCAAACAAATTCCAACTGAAAATTGATTTACAACAGCCGATGGTTCAATTTGTTGGCCAGGTAAATTACTCTGCTCGACGCTTTTATTATCACGTTATCCTTCCGTTCTTCTTTTAATTTTTTTTTTTGTGTTCCCTTTTCCTTCTCGTCCGTGACACGAAGCAGCCCGAATACATCCCTAGCGTTAATTTGCCTTAAATGCGTACTTACCCACCACCTGGAAGTGGCTCAATTTCACTTCACCGGTTCTGCCAGGACATGGTTACACATGCTTTCGTTATTCGTTGCCTTTTTCTGTGAACTTGTGCTAAATAGCAAACGCTTAAATGTAATTTTTTAGATTATCCATTCCACTGGCTACGTCAAATTACAATTTTCTGCCAAAATGTCAATTACTGGGGGCCAATTTCACGCCTCAATGCGAGTTGACGTCCTGTGACGTGCGTGGACTTCACTTGAGTGGCATTTGCATTTCAATTGACGGTTGTGTACCCAAAAAAAATTCCAAGTAGAAGACATCTGCGGTAGGTTCTCTAGTTGAAAGTGGCGTGGGACATAAAAGTTGAGAAGGGAGTTTGACAGACACTTTGACCGGACCGGGCTCAGAGGTTTGTGAGTGAATTTAGTATAACTTTGCCCAAGACCGCTCATTGTATTCAAACGTGGTATGAAAAGGTCGACTAATTCATGGAAAATGTTGGGATAAGGACACTTTTTGGGCTGCAAATGAAGTGGACTGTACAGACCTTTAGCAAGGACTACTACTAGGAAAAACTGATGGGGACAAATTTCGGTCAACCAAAGCGTAATAGAGACCCGTCCAATGAATTTTGTTTTTTGAAAGACTTAGTCTTGAATAGACTTCCTTTTTTTTTTTTGCAAATGTCGTCTTCAGTCGTCTGGCAATCTTATTTCGGTTCAAGGCATCGAATTCGGAGTCAATAATAAATTAGCTGATTCTTTACCGATTTTTGGTCCTGGGACTAACTAACTGGTCCCAATTTCGGTCGGTTAATTTTTAAGTAGACGGATAGATAGATAATTAAAGTTAAAATTAACATGCATGGTGTTAGCATTTTCAGTACTAGAGTCAATTGGGCAGACGAAGTATTCCTTCTGCATATTCATTTCATGTCACAATCACTTTGCTGGCTCAGTTCAATCAAAATGTTCACGCAACGTGCTGTAAGACCCTCTAAAGCTGCTTTCGCTCCCAGCGTCATAAAACGCGTTCGTAATAACGCCGGAAGCGATCGGTTGACACGGCAGCAAGGGTGTCGTTCGCCTTTGTTTTCCAATCAACTCAGCTCAACAGAAACCCGATTGCGCCCTCCTCCAGCGCACACACACGCGCTCAGTGCAAATTTGCATAACTCATGTAATTAATTAGGAGCACTTACAGCTCAGAAACGGCTCCCCCCAGTCTCACGTCGCTCGCTTGAAAATAAATTTTCCCCTTGTAATTGATTTTAAAATATGAGTTCGCTGGGGCACTTACCGTCCGTCCCGAGATTAATTACAACTTAATGAATGTTAATTTCGGACATTCGGGAATCTCCTCGGCTCTAAATTCAATAATTTCCCCGGCCGATTTCGCCCGAGCCACTCAATCATCATCATAATCAACAGCGGACTTCCTGATAGATGGGCTTCTGTCCATCCCAGCTTCAGTACGTGGATCGTGGACGGTGAACGTGGCCGGCCAAATAGAGCTCTTTGTACACAGACAAATGGCTTTGGTAATTTAAAAATCAAAAAAACGAAACAAAAGGCAGACGACGAAGACCACGACGACGACGAAGATGACGCCGACTGGGTTACAGAAAAGGTGTGTTCTACTACCTGGAAGCTGCGTTTAATTTATAAGTGAGTTCATCAGGTGAAGGGGGACGGATCTTCGGATGTGATCCGAGGAGGGCGAAACTCATTTTGTCGACCGACAGACTAACCAACCGACCAACCGATCGGCCGACTTGTGTGTGGCACATTTCGTCTGTTTGACTGATTGGAGAAGATTAATCTAACAAAACGATTACCGGACCATGTTTTATTGCAGGGCCTTCTTAATTGAGTTAATTTTTTCGGTAAACGGTAGTAAATTTGTTACTTTATTAGCTCGGGTTATTACTCGATGATTGCACGGAGTGCGAGTGGTTCGTGGATCAGTGGAAGCTGGGTGGACATGGAAGGAGGTCTCTAGAGTGCCACACAAGTAAAGAGGCGTTTTGATTTTCAAAAGTCAGCCGATTGATGACAGACTCCACGAAATCGAATTAAGAAAGATTGAAAGGCGTTCTGCGAGAAATCACTGTCCTGCGTATGTATAATCACGCATCATAATAATCGTCTGGCGATATTGACGAAACGATAATCATCCAAAGCGTTACGGTGCGCAATCGAATAAACTATCGGACTGCATCATTAACTCATTTTTGCTTAAAACGCACTTATGATAATTTTTCGGTTAAGGCGCGCTATTTGTTTCTATTAAAAAAGAAAAAAAAAAACAAACATTTAGAAAAATTTAATAAGAATTTGCTTACTTCCAGTTAAATACAAAAAAGGACAAAACGAAAGGAAAACAAATTTAACTTCAAATTGATGTGTTCACAGACAATCTTTTGGAAAATAGTTAAGGAAAGTTTTTATTTTTATTATTTTGTAAATGTTTTCATCAATTTCAATTTAAAATTTTTATTTAATCAAGAGGATGGGTGTAGGAGGCGACAAACCGCATTTTGGTAGGAAGTAGGGCTTGTCCCCGTGAAAAAGTATGTTTTGGTAATCCTTAGTTTTGCTTGACCATCGTTTGATTTACCGATAACTCGTCAACGACAGTAAATTCTTTCCAAAACATGATTTTTTGGATCCATTAATTATTTGAAATAACTTACGAAAGAGTGAAATAAAATTGTTTTAGGTTTTTCTACATTTGAAGGGAGTCTATTACATACTTGGTTTTTGCTTATTTATTGCGGGTTCTGGGCAGTTAATTGCAAAAGCTTTTTCATGACAGAAATATTTTTGACGGATTGGTTGTTGCTGCAAAAAGCGGTGGCGTGCATATTATTTAGTGCCTACCTGGGCCGGAATCGAACCAGGGCATTTTAGATCAGTAGTTGGGCTCACATCAACAGTTGGCTCACATCAATTTGAGTCTTTTTTTTTCGCTAACTCTTACGTTTGTGATAGCAGCACAAACAAACCGTAAATCTGATAGAAAAAATATGTTTAGTTCGAATTAAGCAAATTTTTCTGCAAACAGCAGCACTGGATAATACATTTATATGGAACAGCAGGTTAAAGTAGAATCGCATCATTTTCGCATAGTTGTAATATTCAAATCGCAAGACAGAGCAATGAAGTCCTTGTAATTCAGAGACTAAGCCATGTAGATGACACAGCGATAAAATGAAATATTTGATGGGATCGACTTTTTCAGATCCGCTGTTTGGTTTTTTTTTTAGATTTGACGGTTATTCATATGTCGGGTAAATAATTTTTTAGGTTTTTGGAAATCTCCAGACGAATATAATGTTGCGAGCTTAATGCAGTCGCAGTTGGAGGGATAATGGCGAATGAAAGACGAAGATCTATAGAAAGTGTAGTTGCAAAAGAAAATTATAGCTTTCATTACTTCTTGGGCTCAGTAGACAGTAGGTCTCTTCCACATTTGTCAAAATTATACCATTACCGATCAAAACGCTGGGGTTGCACGAGGGTTACTCTTGCCCTTTACGGGCTTTAATGCGGATTACTTATGCATTTTTTTATATTGCAAAACATTTTTTTTTCATTACAAAACAAAGCTCAATGATATACGTTACACCAACATTTTTTTTTCTGGCAATCAGTGAGTGTTACAGCAGTTTCAGAGGAGAATTGGGTATTATTTCACCCGGAACAGCCGTGTTTTAAACATTCAAGTCCTAAAAGAACTCTTAAAAGCAATGGAAAAAAAAAGAAAATTTGAATACGAAAAATCTTTTAACTTTCAAGCAAATTTAAAAGCAACGGCTGAACCAAAACATCGCACCGACGGAAAAAAAAACATCGCCAACAGTCATTCTCATCTAACACAGCAACACACACCACCTCAAACTTCGTGAGTGTTTACGATTTCTCTTATCAAACTGACAGCAACCAGCAGCTACTCCATCGCTCCAGTTGTAGTCAATGTGTGTTTAGACATTTAATTTGTGTTGTTCGCTGTCAGTGCGGTGTTTGCACAACTATCCGCGCAATTATGCTGATTTTATAAATAAATAGTCAATTGTTGGAAAGTTCTTTTTTAAGTGATGAATGAGAAAATACACGGGTTAAGTTGGTTCCCCAACTGCCAGGAGAAATTCATAACATGGGGCCAAGAGATTAACTTGTATCAAGTGAATTCGAGGAATGATCTCGAGCCGCCAAGAAGTAAACTTGAAACGTGATAGCTAATTACTACTACGCAGAGGGTTAATGCGCTGTTAATTGTACTTTAGGTCGTGATATACTTATCTCCCCCAAGTTGACTGCATCTTTCCTAGCAGCGGACAGTCGTTATCACTACGTGAGGTGTCTGCAGCCATCGTATCATAAAGAAACAATCATTGCCGTAGGATTGACCGATGGAAAAGTTGGAATATGCAATTTTGAATCGAATGTGGATCAGAATTTGGAATTCAGTAAACAGGATTTGGTTGCGTGTGTTTTGAGGACAGTTTGAATGTGTTTTTTTTTTTTTCCATTTCAGCTCCCAGACAGCAGCGGTCGTGTCTGTGTTTGGCGTGGAATCAAGTGGAGACAAATATTTTGGCCATTGGCCATGAACGCTACAAATCGGATTCTTGCATAACCATATGGGACATCGGCAGTGGTTGTCCGAAGGAAACGGGTGAGTCCATTGCCATTCAGGTGAGTCCACAGTCTGTCCTTTAACGTCTGTATCTTTGCAGCGAGCTTCTTTGGCTTGTCAGAGTCGGCACACTCGCTGTGCTGGGACAAAAACCACCGCGTCCTGGTCGCCGGAATGAGTCAAAAGATGGTGAAACTATTCGACTTGAGACGTAGGTAATTCTACTTTGCACACAACACAAACTCAGAACGGTTTCGTTTATTTTCAGAGAATTCGACATCGGCCACGTCGATCAACACTAAAGCTGTACACGGTCTTGCTGTGTCACCAAATGGAAACTATCTTAGTAGCTACTTAGACTCTGTGATACTCCTGTGGGATCTGAGAAGTATCGATAAGCCCGTGAAGCAGATCCAATCGTCGAAGGATAACATTCTTGTGTCCTGGTGTCCTACTAGGTGAGTTAGGTGAGGTTGTGTTCTTTTGTCACAGTGGGAAGTTTCTTTCAGATCCTGTCTGCTGTCATGCCTTCAGAGAGCCTCGCCATTTATTTTTATGTACGACATCCATTCGGTGGACGTTGAGAATGCACGGGAGATCTACCACACGAAAAACCAGTACACGCCGTTCCACTCGAAATTCTACTCGAACACTACAACCAGCAACAATGTGTCATCAGTGTCGTGGCATCCCACGGACTTTGAGAGGATTCTGGTCCTCTCTGAATCGGGTAAGAATCTCGCAATATATTGGAGTGTCTCATAAGCTTTATTTTTTTCCGCCTAGGTATCGTGACAGATTTTCGAATACCTCCCAAGATCGTCATGGTCTGGAACAATCAGCTAAAGCTCTCCACTGGTCTGGTAATGCGTCCAATGAACTCGTCAGTGTCAACGCAAGTGAGTGTTGACACTCCAGAGATGTCGACGTTGTCCACTTTTAAGTTCTCTGACTTCACCGAGGAGGATATATCGGACACGATTCGTAGCCGGGCGCAAAACAACTACGGCTTGGAGGTATGTGCCCATGACCAGTTGTAATTTGGAGGAGCTTATGGCTTTTTGTTTTTTTCAGGCCGAGACACGACACTTTGGAGATTTCCTAAACAGCACTTATCTGAAGAAGGTCTGGAAGGTGCTCCTGCACATCCATCGTTCAGATCGAATGATTGGGTTGAAGAGTGTTCTGCGCATCGGTCAGCCGCCCCAAACGGAGGACATGCCATCGTCCGGGATTGAATCGCAGGTGCTACAGTGGCCAGATTCAATCAAAAACACGAGTAATTTAGTGTGCTATAGGTATGACAAAACTGTACACATCAGGAGGCAGATTTACAACCGATTTTTTTGTTCTCAGGAGCGAGCAGCGTGATGCAGCGTTGAAGTTCTGTGGATGGACCTTCGATCAGGACATGGACAGATTCATACGGTCGCTGTGTGATAACAAAGTGGGTTCGTTCGAATCGAAGAAGACCACAAATCTCATCTTCTCTCTTTCACAGGAGTTCTCCAGAGCAGCGATGATATGTACGTTCCACTTGAAGATCATCCAGGCTTGTGAGATCCTCTCAAAGGCTGACGACCAGGTTGGTAGTTGCTCCCAAGCCCCCTTTGCATCCCGTCACTCTGAGTTTACCCCTCTTTCAGACGGACAATCCCAGTGTGTACAGAATAGCAGCAATCGCGTTGTCCAGCTTCAATGCAGACCACGGAAACAGTACGTGGAAGAGTCAAAGGTTGAGTGCGAACATGCAAATCCAGGATCCGCATCTGCGTGTGATATTTTCATTCGTCTCGACGGAAAACGAGAATTTCGAAGCGGTGCTGGTAAGTAGCAACATCATCCTCACGCTCTTTTTATTGAATTCGAGTGTACTTCCAGAAAGAAGAGGGTGTCGCCTTGGCGGACAGGGTCGCGTTCGCGTGTAAATACCTCAGTGAGAGCAAGCTTGCGGAGTACATCAGGTACTGCATACAAGTTTCGATTGAGAAAGGAGACTTGAATGGCCTTTTGCTTACGGGAGAGTCCATAGACGGCATAAACATCCTCCAGAGCTACATCGATCGGACGGAGGACGTGCAAACAGTTTCACTAATCGCCATTTGGTTTTTCCACAATGAACTCTTCGCGGACAGTCGCATTCAGTACTGGAAATCGAGGTAAGTTCCTATTTATCGCCCACCAAGACTGCAACTAAATTTTCATCACAGCTACTTAAACCTCTTGGACGCCTGGCGTCTTTGGGAGAAGCGTGCTGAACTCGAAATCAACATGCAGAACATTCGATCCACCCCAACAACGGCTCGGACGGTTTTTCTTTTGTGTAATTTCTGCGGCAAATCTGTGTCGAGTGCTCTGCAAGAGGACGCAAGACTTCGCAACGTGAGCTTAAACGTAAATAAGGTAAGTGATCCATGTATTCTACTTCTGAACTTGTATTCTAATGAGAAATTTTAGCTTTCTTCTTGTCCTAATTGTCGGAAACCTTTGCCGAGGTGTTCACTTTGTCTCCTGCACATGGGAACTACGGTTCACTTTCCTCCACAAAATACGTCTGGTCACGAGGGTGTGGGATGGCAACTGAAGTCGTTCTCGAAGTGGTTTTCCTGGTGCCAGACGTGTCGGCACGGTGGACATACCGAGCATATAATGCAGTGGTTTAGGTGAGCTTTGTATAACTTTGTTTTTCTCAGTTACCGAGATAAACTGTGTTTCTTTTGATTTCAGTCAAAATTCAGAATGTCCTGTGGCCTTGTGTTCCTGTAAATGTTTCGATTTGGATGGTACTATTCCAAAGAAATACAAAGAGGTTTCATAACACACGAAATTTCTCGGTGAACAAAACATGAACTTGAAATATTAAAAAAAAAATGCGAATTAAAAAAAATCAAGATTTTTATTGGGGAACGTGGAGGGTTGAGTGTTTGGATGAAGTTTTTCGTTGTAGAGAGCGGTAATAAGTTTAGGAGCGTTGCATCAAAGCCACAAATCGCTGGGCTCGTTTGTGATTCTAGCCAATAAAGGAGTTTATGGCTGTCGGAAATTCGTTAGGCTTTTTGAAAGTAAATCGAACTCGGCAGAGTCAATTATGTGTCTTTACTTTTCCTGCAAAGTAGATTGCTTAGCGTTTTAAAAGGACGTTGTAGGTTTCAGCGGAAGCTCAAATTTATTGTAATCTGTGGCAATGGTAAAGGTTTTTCAATCAATCCTTTATAGCACCTAAAATTATTCCTTTTTCTGCAATTCCAACAAATCGCTTATTTGATTCGATACACCAATTCATTCAATGTAGTTTATATGTGAATGTAATGGAGCTCAATAAATTCGACTTTTGAACTTTTAGCCGTGCAAAATTACCGACATTTCTATTTAATTTAGTAAAACCAGTAAAGTAAATAATACAAACAATAAAACAGTTGACAATAATCATTTCAATATGTTCACTGACATCATGGCTCTTGGTCTCTTTTTCTACGAACTACCTCTATGAAATTTATTTGTTTTTCTTCAACAACCCTTAGTTGAAATGCGTAAGTGACAAACGTGAGCCATAATTGGTTTCGCTGGCCCCATGAAATTCAAATTACCGAGAATTTACTGCATCAATATAAATTATATTCTACACCTTTTTTGTAAAATTAGACTTCGTTAGATTCCTTGAATCTGCCACTTCTCAAAAACTCTTTCAGTTGATTTGTTAACAAAAAAATAAAGTCTGACTGTGAAGGAGAAAAAAATTAGGAAAAGAACTATTGCACAGTTATAAAATTACTTTGTCTGTAACTTTGCAACATATTGAACTTTATTTGCGGTTACTCTTTGGAGCACAAATTTTGCCTAAAAACAAAAAAAAAAAATTGTATATATTTTAGTTTTTCTTATTTTAGTTTTTTACACTTTCTAGTCAACATAGAAACTGAAATTGTAAAAAAAATTGCAGTATATAATTCTACGTACGACTAGCAATGTTCTCTATACTTGTTTAGTTTAAAAGTATAAAATTTAGAAAAGCCAGAGCAAATCAACTATTAACCATAAAAGGGCCTTGCTTGTTTCAAAACATGTTCACTTTGGACCTACCGGCTGGCTACATTCTTGAAGTATAGATATCGGTACAGATTATATAATGGAATAATGTGTTACTTACTCCATTAGCATACGCCTCCCCTTGTTGGGGTAAATGTGCTGAAATTCAAATTAAAAAGCTCAAAATCTGTCAAAATAAAATCCAGTCATACTTAATCATACATTTTTCCACAAAAGCTTTTCATGATATTTCTAAAATTTCAACAATTAAATCCAAAATGTTTTTTTTTTATGAATGTTGAGAACAAATGCTTAAAACACGAAAATGTCCTTGTAAATTCTTTGTTTAACACAAATGAAGTTAACGATTAATTAGGTTTAAGAAATTTAACTAATCATCCTTTTCATTTTTTTCTATTTTTTGCATCCATTAAGTTTTTTGTTAATTTTTCTCATAACCATAAAACACTTATTTGAGCACTTGTTTTTTCTTACAAATAAAATCTTTAGTTGCAAAAAATTCATTACAATTCTAAACTCTTCATAAGAACTATCCTACTCTCTAACATGATTCTACTGTTTTCTGATTTAGACTGTTGCATTAATATTATTCTTTTTTAGATATTCTTTCGAACTTCCTTTGCTTAAGTTAAAAAGTGGTTTATCAGTTGATAAGACGGATGCCTAATAATAGTAATTTAAGCATCAGGTTTTTAAAATACACTGTATATCAAAGGTAATCAATTTTTTTTTAGAGTTAGTATCAAAACTATCTCTTTCTTTAATCAATGATGATTTCGAAAAGAAATTAGAATCCGCTGAAGAGATACATTTTTATCGCTCAACTACAGAGAACTTATGCAGGCGGTTTTGAGCCGGTGACAGACAGACAGACATTCGCGTTATCCTATGGGTTGTCTCATTATTCCTTCGGAACGAAATCCTCAAAGTGAAGTTGCAACATTTTCATGTCTCCCCGAAGCCGCATCTAAACGAGGGTTCACAAATTTATTAGTAGATTGATGATCACTTTTAGAACGCAGCTGTGTAGCGAATTGACCGTTGATATGTTTTTCAAATATTTTATTTTGTTTAAATTAGTGGGAAATATATTTTTCCAGTTTTTTTACCAACAAGCAAAACACATTCCTTAAAAAAAATATCCCACCTTTCAGCGCTTAGTACACTAAAATTTCGACCTTCAACGCCTTAAAAGTTTAGCAGCTTGACGTAAAACTTTTGTCTTCTTTCCAACGATACCATTCTTTTATTTCAATTTTGCATTTTGAGCATGCTCTCCATACAACTGGCCCCAGTGTGCGACATTTCGGTTGCCACACTTACACCGCATTCTGCTTCATCAACAAACTTCGTCGTAGTTTTGTATTTATTTTTTTTTTTCGGTCTTTTATTTAAAATTAATTGATAACGTATAACAAAACATTCAATTAACAGATATGTCACCCAAAATAAACTTTGCATTGCATGTATCGTACTGGCGTCGATTAATTGTAATTGTGTAAAATTACTCCGCATACTTCTCGTAAATTTAAAATAAGAAAATGGCTACTGTGACAGGGAAAACAGACCACAAACGATCGGCTTTCAGTTTCTAAATACAAATAATCGTGTTGTGTTGTTATAAATAAGTTATTTGTATTTTATTATTATTACTATTACTTTGCTTCTTTATCAACGCGGAAAACACAGTTTCATTGGTAAGTTTTCTTTCAACATATACATACATACGTCCAAGAATATTTACAATTTCTTTTTCTTTTCATTTACTATAGCTACATTAAATGTTTTTTTGTTTTAGTTTTAGTTTTTAAATTAAATATTTATCTTTTCTCTTCTCTAAGATGCTCGTATAAAAAAAAGAACGTCAAGTTAAACACTTTTTGTGAAGGTTTCAAGCGCTGCGTCGCCTACGAACTTACAAACGGTGTCAAGTCGGGAAATTTAAAGAGGTTCTGTGGTCTTGACCTTTGAACACGATGCGTTGGGGCGCTCACTGCTGGCCCAGATGAGGTGAATGAGTTGCCGCGTAAGTAAATGCCGCATTGAGAGTTGCAGACTTCATCGCGAAGGATGGCGTCTCGTGGCCATTGTCGAATTAGTTGTCCGCAGTCGGTGATGCGAAGTGATGCGCATTGAGGCTGGAAAAAGGAAGGAGCGGAGACTTAGCTTGGTGATCACTACAGCCAAAGACAGAGAATACTTACACCATCGGCAGAGCAGACGCAGCTTGTGCATGGCGAGGGGAAGGCTGATTCTCCGACTTGGATTTGTCGATTACCGATCTGGCAGCCTTGGACGTTTTCGCGCCATGCGCTGAGGTCGATTTGTGGCATTGACTGGCATGGAACACGTGGGTTTCTGAAAATGAATCAATTATTGGGTCTGCGTTGCACAAAATTTGCTGCACTTACAGGAAGTTGCTGGGTAAGTCGAAGGCTGCACGTTGCATATCGCCGGGGATTTCGAGATTCTCGCAAATAACCTTGGCCAGAGTTGTCTTCCTGATCTCGGCCAGTTGGCCTTCGGAGAATTTAATGGCAGGGTTTTCATTTTCATACCTAGAAGGAGAGAAAGTTTTTAGAGATGTTAGGTGTGATGTATGCATTTGGCAGCACTGTGCGCCAGAGGCGTAAAAGAGTACAATGATTTGTGATTCATTCATCGAAAATCATGAAAAGCTCTTCTTAATTTGATTGCAATTTGATATGATGATTAACATTCAATTTTGAAATCACCATTCATCATTTGAAATCATTTGATTGCGACAATTTTTTTTTAAATCAAAGATTACATTCAGTGAACGCATCATCAACAAATTCGCTACATTCATTTTCAAATCATTGTAATTTTGAAGTCGATCATTTAAATTTCGAAGTCATCGAAGTTATTTTACAGTCGTTGGAATAATTGGTCACTCTGAAGTCATTGAAGTTATTTTAATTAAATATACTTTGGTAAAGAAGGCCCTTAGGATTCTTTTTAGATAGAATTAAATTTCCTCGGTTTCATCATTATCCCCACTATTGAAGTTTGCTTTCGACCGAATTACCACATGCAAACGGATTACTTACGCCGTATTCTATGAACGCCTTTAGAAAATAAGAGCCATTATCCGTTACAGTTGGTGCAGTATAGTTACAATCAAGTCTAAATTGTCCATGAATTTTCAGTAAAAAATTACTATTGCTATACTGAGAAAAGTTTACATGGCAACGTATTGACATTTCGTCACAGGACTTGTTCAGCCAAAGACAAGTATACCAAAAAACTTTCTACATTTTGCTTACCTTATGTCAACAGTTGTGCTCATTTTTTCATAATATTCGAAACGAATCTTTTAATGCTTTCCTAACTTTTGATCTGCTCATAACTTGTAGATCAGAGCTGGTATATTTTATTAGACTCTTAAGCTATACGTTTTCTACAATTTTTATTGGCAGCATGTTATTTGCACTCACCCGCATAGTAAGGTATTAAAACTCATCTTGTTTGGTTTTGTGTGGACGATGTGATATACAATTCATTTGGTCGTAGTTTTGAAATTCTGATGGATGTTTTATTCTTAAATGATGAATGAAATTGGATGTAACCTGCAATGATCCTTGGAGCATTGGCAAAAGTAGTACTAAGCCAAAATGGTACTTCGTTTCCGATGAAATTCTGTACTGCTTAAAATACAAATTTCTGTTTTTACAATAGGGCTCTCAAACTCCGACAGTAAAAAAAACTAACGACTGTTGTCATTCAACGACGTAAACAAATTGCTAAAACGATAACCGCAATTCTGGTTTCAGACGGCGCGTTTTGTGACAAGGCAATTTGTTAAGTACTCAACAGAACAAATAATCTCTCTTTTTTTGGATTCATATTTGTGTAAACGTTAGTCGAATTCGAATAATTCGTATTTTGTGTTTTGAACGATCTACGAAAGTTAACTTTAGAAATCAAAAATTTATTACAAATGGCATTTTAATATTCAAATCAATTGTCATTTCTTCATAACAATAACATTTAGGTCTCAATAACATTTAGCCGATGTCCCCATAAATGAAGGAGTCTCATGAATTAAAATATTTTCAAAGTGATTTCAATTGTTTCAATGACTTCGATGACTTCAAAATTACTTCAACCATAGCAAGGACTTCAAAACGATTTCAACAATTTAAAAACAACTTCAAGGAATGCAGTGGAATCATAAAAGATTCCATTTATTGAATTGCAATATTATCATCATCTTCTGTGACAGCATGTTCCACTAACGAGGCCGCGGGGCCAATGCACGCAGAAGAAGATCTCCTAAATCTGAATTGCAATCTATGATTAAAAAAAAAGATTGGCTGCAATCAAATGACGAACGCTAATTTAAAATTTTAAGTTGAAGTTTTTGAGTGAATTTATGGATTTAATCAATTTAAACTTAAATCAAACTGACTTATTTGCTAAAATGTTTGCCTTCTTTTACAACTTTGATGTGTTCTAGGTGGGTGGATGTGTGCTAGCTACCCACTAAGTGGTTGACGTCTTGTTAAGTTGATTTTTGAAAGTCATAAAATATTGCACAAATTATTTTTTTTAGGCTTAATGAATGTCGCATTGAGTTAAAAAGGTTGCTTTTAATTGATTTACGGCGTTTCTGAAAAGTCAAATTTCACTCCCGTCAACTTTTGGCCTTACTTAGGTAACCTCAAGCCTAGTAACATGGTCGAAGGTCGAAACTTGGACTTACCAGAAGCGATCGCACTTCCTGAGCTGCCTGAACTGGATTCCAATGATGCACGCCAAGGTTGGACCGACCAGACCGCCCTGCAGTGGCCTCTCAGTCATAGATCCAGGGAACAGATCGATGTCATCGACGGAAGCGTAGATCTTCTTGAAGCGATTGATTACCTCTGGTGGAATTTCACGGCTCAGATCTGACCAAGTGCTGGCGCGTTTAAGGTTGCACAAGGCACGATAGTTGTTGTACGATGGAATACCGTGGTCACGGGCTGGGGATAATCAAGGAAGCCTGAGAAATGGGACCAAATTTCGATCAAAGGATTTTACCTCTTTGAACATTCAAAGCAATCAAATCGATGCCAGAGAATGGAATTTTCCTGTCCTCGAACAAGTGGTTGGTCACTTCGCCGGTGATAAACTGATCCAGAGTCTCCATGGGAGTGGCGACTAAGCCTCTGCCGATTTCGTCGATGATACCGGGCTGAGAGGGATTCGAGGAATTTAGCTCTAGTGCTCGCACGCACTTACTTTTCAACTCACCTGCAAGAGCGTGTCCATCTTGAAGAATCCATCGCGCAACAGGAGTGGTGGGTCGACGGGCTGGTGGTTGACACTCAATCGTGGGATGTGTGGCCTCAGCAGTGAGTGTCCAATTCGGAAGGCAGCAGCTGCGAATTCGTTGAACACAATGGGACTGCACGAGGGATTGTAGTCTTTGTAGTAGCCCTGTGGCAGGAGTTTGAGTCCGTACAAGTTGACGGCGTTCCAGCTGAGGATACGTGGCAGGAACTCATTGAAGACAATGTGCTGGAACTGGGCGCCGACGATACGTCTTGCGTGGTGGTACAGCTGGTCGCCAGTCCAGTGTGGGTTCACTCCACGGAGACCCTCTACAATGCGGTTGTGCTCTCTCAGGAAGATCGTGTGGATGGCGGTGAGACCTGGCTGTTCGGAGGCACGGTCGTCGCCAGCAATGAAGCAGAGACGGTTGCGAGACTTGCACTCTGGATGGGAGTTGCTCTGAGGCAGGAGTTCCTTTCCGCGGATCGGGTGAATAGTTGAGTTCAGGCGACCGGAGAAGCCTCGGAGCTTGTTGGCAATGCAGTTGTTGTCGCCGTAGATCATGGATGAGTCCAGGAAGTGGGAGTTCTGGTTGATCTGGTCTCGGGGACCGAGAGTCAGCTGGCCGGGCAGGGATCTCATGGACGGGAAGCAGAGCCGCTCGCCACTTGTCACGTTCACCTCGGGATAGAAGTAGTCTCCGGCTGGCACGGGGAACGGATTGCACTCGGGATGAACTGTTTGAGGAGAGTCACAGCGACGGCAGCTGGGAATGGACTCGTGGAAACCCTTGTGGATCGGAGTCAGCGTCAAGTCATGGTCCACGAACTGCGCGAACTGCATCACCATGAGCGAGTACCGCGTGTGCAAGTTCGATATGTCCGGATGAATGAGCGTTGAGATGGTCCTGGGATTGGGCAGAGGCGTTCCGGTGACAGACAAGATGCGGGGCTTCGAAACTCCATCGTCATACTGAGCTGGGAGCAAACGAGAGAAGGTCGTTAGGGACTTGCCCCAGTTCGGGTTGCGGAGATTGTTGCAGTAGCCGGAGAAGGTACGGAATGGTGTGTTGGTGTCGCATGGTGCCACGGGATCATCGCAGTTTTGCTCAGCATGTTGGCGGGCGTTCACGTTGCCTGAGAGGAATGTGCTGATGTCGATGGTCTGAAGGGTTTCTGTGAGTTCATTGCGGTTGAATGCGTTCAGACCGCCGTCGAAGACCTGACGCTTCCGACGGGAAATGCTGTTCAAAGTGTTCAGAATCTCGTTGGACGTAAGTTCAAACATGAGGGACGTGTTGGCGAGCAGCAGAGCTCCGCGATTGGCCTTGCTGAAGGATGCAGCTACACCGTCAGGGGACTTGGCATCAATTCCACCCTCTGTTTGGATAATCTCAAGTTAGAAGTGTTCAAGGAACCCGTTAATGGAGTAAACTTACGTGACAGCCATGAGTCGTACTCGAAGCGTTTCCTGGCAATCAGCTCATCCTTTGCGCGCTCTACGGCAGCTTCTACCAAAGCAGGGCTGAGTTCCTTGATGGCTTCCTTTACATGTGGCTCGATTTCTTCGCGTTCCTTGTGCTCCTCTTCGTTGGGATCGGCTTGCCATGCGCGCAGGTCAAGCCTAGGCAGTTGGTTGCAGGAAAGAAGTGTGTTTCTGTGGAAGAGATTCGGTTAGCGGTTGTTGTCGGAGAAGTTGATTCGTTTAAACACTCACAGGAAGCTGTCCTCACGAATAAACGCCTTCGGCTGAGCCTTCTTCACTTGTCCTGTGGCGCAGAGTAGGCCAGAGAGAGTGGTTGTCCGGATAGCCTTCAATTGGTCCAAAGTGAACGACGATGGGGGGATTTCATTCTCGTACCAGAAGCGATCTGTCATTTTCAACTGAGCGAACTGTTTGGTCAACAGGCACGTGATCGTGGGTCCAAAAAGCGATCCCACGGCAGGGTTTTCGAGTAGTGCTCCAACAAGCAGATCAATATCTTCAGCATTCCTGTAACGAAGCACAATTGGTATAAATCCTTTGCAGTCTAGACAGTCTCCTTACTTGTAAATGTCCTTCAACATGGTGATGTGTTCCTCGGGAATGTTGGCAATGGCGGACAGCCTCTCGAAGGTGATGTTGGACACGTCGTTGTCAGCAAAGCGTCTTTCACATAAGTCCAATGCGTTGCGGTAGGAAGGGATACCGTGATCGCGTCCACGATGAATTGCCAAGGCCAACTCACTCCATCCGCTGGCAGTCACACTTGGAGGCACGAGGGACTTTTGAAGAGCAGCAATCTTGAGCAGTGAAGTGGCAGACATGGAGGGGCTTATCTAGAGTAGAAGAAGACGAATTTTGAGAAAAGTTCCAAAAAGATGGTGAAGAGGACAGCCTACCATCTCAGGTGGGTACATAGTGAGGAACGCCGGCATGGCACTTGTGGCAAACTCATTGAAGACTCCGCCGCGGTGGCTGCTGGAGTAGTTCGTAAAGTGCTTCTCTGGGGTAAGTCTGGAATCAAAAATTCACTGTCAAAAGATGTTCAGTTGGGAGCAACTAAGGAAAACTCACTTAAGGTCAACTTTGGCAGTGGTTTCCTGGCCGAGCACAAGCGGCAAGAATTCGTTGTAGGTGATGTGCTGGATCTGTCCGGTGACGATTCTCCGAGCTTCGAGGAAGACGGTGTCTTCTGACCAAGAGGGATTCATGTGCGATAGTTGTTCCGCGATGGAGTTGTGCTCGAGCAGTAGGGCGCGATGAAGAGCACCAGTAGCACCAGAAGCTTGGCAGTTCCTGCAATGATCCACGTTGACTCCGCCGCTGATGAAAGTCCGCAGCTGCTGGAAGTCCTCAGTCGAGCTTCCGTACAGTCCCGAGCCATCGATATAAGACGAGGCAGTGTTCATCTGCTGGCGTTGATCTGGAGGAGACAGATTGAAAATGATCAGGAGAACCTTGACCTTGACAAGTTCGGACTTACGTTTGCCACAGGAGCTGGCATCGAATCCAGGAGTTGATCGCTTATACTCCTTGCAGTCACTTCCGAGTCTCACAAAGCAATTTGTGTTATCCTCAGTTTTCAGCTGTGCTGCGGTCTTGTCACAGCACTTGGCGGACGACGGAAGTTCAGTAAATTCGATTAAATCGCCTGACAGGAGCTGACCCCAGGCTGGAAGCATGGCAGTGATGTGTGGGTGACGGACTTCAGGCTCAATGTGACTCTGGAGACTTGAGATTATGGACTCGGCATATGGGAGCTCTTGTCCGGCGTTGTGCGATGATCGAGGCTTGCTGATGCCTAAAAAAAGATGAGTTAGTGTGACGGGTTCCAGGGCCTAAACGATTTTTCTTTCGGTTACCGTCGGCGTAGTCAGGTTCAAGGAGACGCATGAAGACATCGCCACGAGCACCCCAGTTCCTGTGGTTGATGTTATTGCACGCTCCATTCGGCAGGCGGTATTTGCTCGGCGGGCACACGTCAAAGTCATCTTCAACCGAGCATTTTATTAGGGATTTGGTTTTCTCTGAAAATATGGCCTTCTGCGCGTTGTCCAGAAGATCTTTTGGCGTTGTCAGTGAAGACACGTAGGTTATCGTGCACCTGAAAGCAAAATTAAAACAGTTTGTTAGTTAGAGTGTTGAGTGGTATTTTAAGCAAAACAGTTTTGAGGAGTGATTGGATGAGACACTTTTGCAGTCAAGCTTCATGGCTTTAAAAATGCGTAACCAGTTGCGGTAAAATAAATAGCACATGTACCCAAAAAGCCTAAAATAGAAGTTCTCCGTGCTCGATGAAGTGATCCACACCAGAAAGAAACATACCCCCACAGTGGCTTCTTTTGATATCGATCACACGCAAATTTTCTTCACCATGACGGTTTTTTAATTTTGCAAATTGATACAAAAATTAATTTAATTATATTTTGAGTGTAAAAAAAAAATTCAAGCAAGGTGAAGAGAGCACTCTTTTTTATGGATATTTGTTCCTGGTATGACGTAGAACCACTTCATCGCAGTGAAGGTAGTCTGGGCCAAGTCAAGACGAAGGACCTTCTGATAGATATAATGTGATCCAATGCTGAGGTTAAGACGCCATTAATGCGAACAATTCAATAGAATAATGATTCTATGCATACGGTTAAATTTGTAAAGCAATATTTAGCCCAAATCAAAAAAAAAAAAAAACATAAGAATGACGAGCTTAGTCCTGAGACCTCAATCCATTGGGATTTCATGGCGCAAGGTGGACATAGCTAAAAATAGGGTGATGCTTCAAAATTTCAGAAACTTTAACACGGAATTTGGCAAGGGTTTACTCAGCACCTGTTAAACGATTAGATGATTATTTTTTAATTTTCAATTCGCTGTAATTAAATTTATTTTTATCTCCTTTGGTCTTTATCCATTCGTAAAATTGAACAAAATAAATAAAAAAAGAAAAAAGAAATCGGACTGTACAGAGGAATAAGGCTATTTGACAAAGCCATTTATGATTGATTATTGTTTTTTAAACGATTTCCAAAACTCCTATGTAAACCTTCCCAGCAACCAACATCAAACACGTCATTGCATCTTCCCAAAATCAAGCAAAGAACTCGAAAGACTCGTTCCACTGCTGCATCACCCTAATCGTCGTCGACGATCCAAACAAAATTAACATCAAATAATCAAAAATCAGTTGTCGTTTAATTGACAAACATTTACAACGTAGTTTTAACAACCATCTAATTTACTGAGATAGATTTTTTTTGTCTTTGTTAAACCTGAAACGTCACCTTGACACGGTTCACTGCACTGTGTTCGATTCCCCTCAGGACGAAGTATTTCATTTTAATTTTCTGTCCCCAATTCCACTGCGGAGGTTCTAAAAATAACCTTTTCCATTGAATCACTCGCAATTTGCGAAAAAAAAAAATGTTTTTTGTTTTTGTTTATTTGACAGTGCGCGTGCATAAATCCAACCCAATTGACTTACATGCGAGATTTGAGTGCTGTTTTTTGCGCTATTTGTTGCAACAGCATTGACCCGGCTCGAATCGGTCGCTCTTGTGGCCTTAGCTTTTGGTTTTTTGAATGGGAACAAGCAGGTTGTCTCTTTCTCGTTAAATCTGATTTTATGGTGCCTATTATAGGCGCCACGTTTTTTTTTTTTTGTTTCTTCACATCCAACGCAAACTTTATTTTTTATTGATCCATTAAAATGCCTCCCTCGAGTAAATTTAGAGTTTAATGCTTTGTTACGTTACGTTGAAGTGATGTATCGTGTTGCTTAAGCTCTGGTTTCCTCTTTGATGGCTTCATTGAAGTGGCGCGGAGTGATGTGGCGAGTGGGGAAGAACTGCAGGAAATTATTGAGAATTTATCTGAAGTCTTGAAGATTTGTGGCTACCTTGAGCATAAGAACTTAATGATTGATTAATAGGCATGTCGTAAAGTGTGTGTGTTTGATGTTCTGAAGAGGCCACAGATGCTTCGGGTAAACAAAGAATTCGATGGCCTTTGCGTTGTAGTTGTGCTGTGAACGGAAAGGTCGGAGGAAGGCCGAGGGCTTGCGAAGGTGGTCTTAAAAGTTGCCGAGGGCTTATGGAAGTGATCTTAAAGGTTGGTAAAGGCGTATGAAGGTTTTTTTTAAGTGTTGCCGCATGTTCTTCTACGAACGATTGATTATTTGAAAGTTTTTAGTAAGTTGATTTGTCATGGCACACTGTCAATGCAATTGTCACTTCAATTTTGTGCTGGTATAACCGCGGTCATAAGAGATTTTGATCTCAAAAATAAGGAAAGTTAACTAATCACCCCAGTAATTGATCGGGGGTAGAACTATAGCGTTTTTCAATTCACTTGTTTAACTCGTTTCAATATTTACATGGTGCTATCGCACAGTTTACGGTTTATGGTACAGAGAAGTTTTTTGATCTAATCTTTGATCTTCCTACTAAACTATTTTATATTTGTACAAAAAGGAAAACAATTACATGAAAATAGAAAACAACTTGAGGAGAAAATAGAAGAAAACCTCAATATAAATCAGTTGCATTTTTATACGACTCTTCTCGGCAAATGAAGATAATAGAAAATCTTTTTATAATCGTAAACCATCTAAGTGCTTAGTGCTTTCATAAGACACTTTTCGTATACGTTGCAGGGCTACTTCAGAAGTTTTATTTTGGCCTCGTTGAAAAGCCGAGAAGAGCAGGTATTGAAAGTCTAGCTTTTACCTCCCGGATAGATAGGTAGATTTCTCTTTCTTTCTAACTTTTGTACAAAGATTTCCAGCGCACAGAGACATAATATTTCGCATAGATCTATGAAAAAAAAATTTATCAATATTTATAATTACACCTCCTTGATTCCTTAGCCTTACAATTAATTAAAATATAAATTACTCAAGTAAATTTTAATTAGCATAGATAATTAACTTAAGATCCGATCTTCCTTAGCCCTTGAGCTGTATCCAACTTATGAAAACATCACCACCTTGACCCAATTCACTTAGACTCTACCCCTCCCAACACAAACTTGTCGCCTGGCATTCGTCACGACCTGCAAACGTCATCGCTAGAAAAAAATTCCAAACGACTCTCGCTCTCCAATTTGCCAAGCCCGGTGCTTCTCTAAAAAGAAGGCTAAAAAATTATTCATTCGCGAAGATTTAAAGTCTCCCAGTCGCAGATAATAAACATTTTTATTTCATTGACATAAGTGCACGAATGAAATTTGAAATTCTGCGCGCGTTTGTTTTTTGCCTGAAACTAATCCAGCAAATAGCAGCGGGTAATTTTCATGCAAATTTAGTTATTAAATTCTGAATTTATCTATGATACAATGTCTACTCTATAGCGGTGACACAATTATTCGGTAATAGAAGTGCATGCGTGCGGCGTACAGTGCACCGCTCTGGAGGTGGGCATGTGGGCTTGGGTACGGCGGCCTGAGAGTCTTGTCTGTGTATAAATTATTGCTGAAGATCTTTTTTTTTCTTTTGATTTGTTTCTTTTATCTGTGCAGCTGGAGAGGCTGCCGGTTGGAGTCAAGTTGTCTTTGTGTGACTGTTAGAGGTTCAATTGCGTCGAGTGGATAAGAAGCTGTGTAAGTTAAAGGTGGTTGGCAGTTTACTTGACTGTTTTAATGCACCAAATGTTCCGGAAATGATATAAAATTTCAAGTATGTTGCATTAATGAGGACTAGAATGAGGGTCTCATTATAAAAATATTAAGCGAAAGAGCATAAAATCGCTCACACGTTTCAAAAGTCAAAAAAACTCTGATAAGATTATACTCTAACAAAATATAAGTATCTTTTATTTATCTACATTGTTGTTTTGTTTATGATTGGAATATATCAGTGATTACGAAAGCATTAAAATTTGCGCTTTAGTGTTATGCTTTGCTTCAAAATCCGATCTTAATGTTCGTGCCTCCGAATACATATTATGTATTTTTGTGAATAAACAAACATTTTAAGAACCAAATTTAATGCAAAATGTTATTGTCATATTTTATTAGTCTGTCATATTTCTAAACAAAGAAAATATTGGTACATGCAATATTAGAGGAGCGTGAATTGGAAATTGTGCAATCATTCAACTACCTTGAGACAGTAGTAGCTACGGTTAATAATGCGGAAGTAAAAACACGTGGGCGGCTGCCCAATGCCAACAGAACCTACAACAATCTTGTATTGACTTTTCAAACCCAGAAACCTTACCATGAATTCAATTCAAAACTGCTATCGTACACTAATTTTTCACACTTCGGTGCTTAACCGCACCTTATTCCAAACCAAAGAAAAATATTTTTTGCTAGAATCCAGCTTATGAGGTCTCAACTAAGCCAAATTTATAAAACTATGTATTCAAGGATGAAAGGATAACGATGCAACACTGGTCATCTGTTTTATACTCTTTAGATTATATTCGGCATTAAATATTGTCTTCTCTAATATTGGGATCCCAATTGCTCTGCGATGAGATCTATCACCATGCTCTTCACGAACACTCTCCACATTTTCACTATAAAAATCCCAATGGGACTGGAAAGCATGTAACTGCAGCGACACCTTTATCCTAGTATTTTCCCAATTTAGTATATTCCCAATTTATCCACTGAATATTCTACTTATCCTACAAATATAGTTTTCTGTTTTTTGTATTTCCTAGATAGCCTTCTTTTATATCTCTAAGCCATCATTAACATCTTCTTGACCGCGTGATCCACTAATGCGGTCGCGGGGGCAATGCACGCAGATATCTCTAAATAATGTCCAAAAATTGCGGAGACAATTCTCCAACCCTACATACTTAATTACAGCACCAGTGCAGCAGGTGTTTTTTGTTTGTTTTCAGTTAAAAATAGTTTGCTAAAACGAAGTATTTTGGGCCGTCCGAAGGTATTGCTTGTGTTGAAAGTTGAATATTAATAAACGTTAGTAGGTTTGCACAAGTTTCTCTTAACTAACGACTGGTCCACTTATTCGCGATTTCAAAACATAGGCTTGCCATTGTCACAATGCTAACAGTTGGAACGAATGAATTATCAACCTGTGCTTGGCAAATAAGAAGTCACAAGCTGCGTAAAATAA
Source organism: Syritta pipiens (assembly GCA_905187475.1). NCBI lineage: Eukaryota > Metazoa > Arthropoda > Insecta > Diptera > Syrphidae > Syritta > Syritta pipiens. The sequence goes on from LR994571.1 coordinate 73,958,878, forward strand.
GAAGACCAGATTTTTTCATAGCTAAAGTATTCGTCCAGATGTCTTTTCACAGATATCTGTGACAGCTAAGAGACTGAACCTTTACTTCAAATATCCGTTCGTAGAATTAAGATTTTGGTTCTAGTTTTTGTCATGCAGACTCACTTCAGCCTCAGATTAAACTGTGATTTCATACACTATGCCGTTTGATTTAGAGCTGCAACGCACAGCACGGCACTTAAGAAAACTCGTGCTCAAGACACACTAAACGACTTCCGGCCCCTAACTACGCCATCAATTTCGAATTCAAAGTCCGCATCTCATTAATTTTCACTCAAAAATTCATTAAGAATCCCCCCGCGTTGTATATGTAAACATTCCGCTAAAAACCAGATCACCGATTTAAATTTCTATTCATCAATCAAAGGCCCCCCGCACGAGCGGACGATCATAAATCTCGTTTTACTGTCAAAAACACTGAAAATAAAATTTCTGTTGTCCCCAAAACTCATTTGACTCCATGAGCTTGCCCACAAAAGCGACGAGCTTCAAGCTTAATGGTTTACCCCTCTGTTGGCCTTGACAACCACGTATAATCTCTCGGAGTTATTTCCTGAACGAGTATTAAAAATCTCACCGGCTTAAACATTTTTTTTGTCTTCCATCTCATTGAGTCATATGGCAATGAGGCAATGGTGGGATTAAATGCAAACGAAGTCTTCCGAGGATTTGCTGAACTCCCGAAATACAAAGGAAACACATGACGAATGAACCGACGACCTCTGTCATTGGAATGCAGAACCAGGAGTTGTCAAGGTGTGATTTGATTCGAAACCCGTTTATGGAGGGCAACCCCCGAGAAAGGGTTTTCTTGAACACTCGGGCAGATCTGCATATTTTGGGGGAATTTTTTTTCGGAAAACCATGTGGCCATTCGAACTTTTGCCTTAGTCGGTGTTTAAACAGGAAAAATTAGTCTCGGCTTCTTCTGAGAAAATAGAAATCCGCGAATTTCATTAGCAGCCGGGTGCTGATTGGCGTTGCGTTGGTGCGAAAGTTTGGACTTTAGACGCGGTGACCGTTTACCCGCATTCACTTCGATCTTTCAAGCGATCGCCCTTAATTTCGAAGTGACAGCTAGATATGTGACATGTTGCTATGACAATTTTTTCCCCTGCTTGTTTTTTTGTGAGTGACATGCTTCGAGGCATGTAATCGTGTGGCTTGGTTTTGGCGCCAACAGCTTATGTGTTGCTTGCGTGGAACTGATGCAATTATCGACTCTGAACTGGCGCTGACTCTGAATATGGAAAATTTAATGACATGCAATCAAATAAAATGACGGTTGGTGTGGCAACAGTGAGAGCACGTAGTCATTATGCGACACGGATATATGACAGCTCGGAAACACTTCAGAGTGTGGAATGATTGTCAATTTGGGATTGAGAGAACAACGCTGGAATAGGTTGACGTTGGCAATAATTTTTGAACAAATTTTATGGTATTTCTTTCAAGGTTACGTGAAAGTAAGCGACGCTTTGTGAAGGTCGATTGAAGAAGATTTGATGGCCTCGTTGAATGTCGTAAACACTTGAGAAGCTGCGAGTTCGTAATGGGAAAGAAATTTTCAAAAAGTAGAGAAAAAAGAATGATAACTATTTTTCAGTAGTAAGGTAGCATATACCATATCTCTGTAAAATGTGGAATGTAGCCTTAACAAAAGCAATATTCACTACAATAAAAATAAAGTAGGTAAAATTGTCTAAACAAACAACGCAAGTGCTTGAAAATGGGACAGGAATCTGTAGAAAGAAAGGCGGTACTTGTTTGTTGGATCTTTAATACATTTTCAATTTCAATTTAGAACGCTCTCCGCCATCTGACATGAGGTAATATTTTCCAAAACAAAAAGGAGCTATGATAATCATATTTCTATCCATTTTATCTTATTCATGCCTAGCCAGTAGTGTAGTAGTAGTGTGCTGCGCCGTGTATCTACGCATTCCTGTTGAACCGGAGTTTTTCTCTGAGACGCCTGGGGCGTCTGACAAAAGCTCCTGGCAAATCTACGGCAACTCTGTTCATTCGCGAATTCCCGCTGTGGACATGAAAATTTCTTAGTGTGGTAGTGTACTCTCCTCCACTCTACTCCACCTCAACTCAGATTTTTTTTTGTTACACTTCCAAAAACTGGTTTACTGTTCGAATTTCAGACCGTGGTGTAGCGTGTTTCTCAGTCACCCAAAATCCTCTGAATCACCAGAGTCTGGCTGCAGTTGAAGGCGATCTTTGCCGCGAGTTATCTTTGAGCAACGGCTACAAAATTTCTTCGCACAGTCCAAGCGACCAGTCTCGAGTACCACTTCAATTGGAGATGGGCGAATCTTGTGAAAGGCCCGCAGCAGGGCTGTCAATTTCAGCCGGAGGGCGAACTTTCATGAATCAGCTTTCATTTATGACCATCTGTCAGTAGCAAATCAGTAATCACTTGAACTTTGATCGGCAGCTGCATGAAGATGCAACCCGGCATTCACCAGAACGTGACAATATTCGATTACATGACACTCAACACCGGAAACGTGACTGCCGACACCTTGCTGAATAGTCTGACGTCAGCGGGCTGATTCAGGACGCCGACGAAGAAAGTTACAGCGATCACACCCTGCGGCACAAAATGTGTTGTTGATTTTTCTGTTCCACGCCCACGCTTTCACGGTGAAGTGTCAATTCACCTGTCAATACATCGCCTGACAGCCATTAACCATGGCGCCGATGTTCTAATGTCAACCAATTTGTTGAGATGACGTTTGGGTCGTAAAACGCACAGCACATGGGACGATTCACACTTGTGAGGGGCATTCGTTTTATCGTTTTCTGTTTTTGAGGCGATAAATCATCGATGGAGCGTCACTTGGAAGCTACTCCCAAGGAGAAGTCGCACAAAACAACATCGAGATTGTTGTTGTCTCGAGTCTAGGGAGCAAAAAACAAACTCATCAACAAGTGCCATTTGCAACCGGGCGTTTTTGCGATGGGCAAGTTTTTTTTTGTGTGATTTTTTTTTTACGGAGAGGAAAATAAGAGAAAAAAAAGTAGATGTTGTTTGGCTGGATTTGCTGTGCTCTGTGGACGAACGGTTATTTATTTTTTGACAGAACCGGAATGGGTTATGCTGAAGGAGTCGGGTGCGTGAGTGCTCTGGCAAAGGTCATCAACCAGGTACCGGATTTATTGCTGGTAGAACGTTAATTGGATGTGGACTTGATTATCGGACTCGATCTTCTATCAGCTGCATTGGATTCGTAGGAGACAAGTTTCTCTAGTTGGTCTCGAGTTGTTTTTTTGTTTTGAGGTGAGTGGGGTGTGTTTTTTATGGTTTAGATAGGGTCATCCCAAATGAATTGAGGTGGTGTCGTTGTTCCAATAGAATAACGATCCGATGAACACAGCAAAAATAGTTAAGGAATGGCTTGTTTTCGTACATCTAGTCAATTATATGATCATCTTCTTTAATCAGACTTTTATTTGAGTACTAATTTGTGAGAATAATTTTATTAGACAGGTCCATGAACGGAAGATTATACAAAAATGTCTTTAAAGTCGACTTTAGTGCATGAATGGCATAAACTTCTAGTGAAAAATTATGTTTTGACGGTATCGGACAAAAACTTCGCAAAAAACTAATGCGTTAAATAAAACTGTAAAAAAAGAATCCTTGTTGCCTCATTTTTTTCTTACTAGCGGCTGTTTTCTTTCAGAAATCATTGCTGTGCCAATACATTTGCTCGGCACTGTAGGTTAAGTGTGCTGTTTAGCTAGTAAGTTAGTTAAGCTAGTTTTAAGCATATTTGTCTAGCAGTTTAGTTTAAATTGGATTAAAAATAAAAATGCATTGAAAACGAAAGCTAAACGGTGTCATTGTGACCGGAAAAAGTCGACAGACTCGAGGATATTGAAGTGATTCTAAAACGGTTTCGTTTTTTTCTTTAAGAACGGTTTATTTTCGATGACCAGTGTTCTTAAAGACGTTCTTTCAATACTGGTTTCGATTGTTGAGCCTGCCAATTTCGATTGTTGATGACGCTCGTTTAAAAAGGCTTAGTCTTTGGAGATGTTTACGTCGGTCGCATTCCATAGGATTAGAACCGACTGACGTTAAGCAATTGCTTCTGAGCACTGGAGACACCCAGAGATCTTTGGAAAGCACTTTAAGGACAGCCTTCAGTGACCGGCAAATGGATGTTAGTAGAATTTGAAATGTGTGTATGGAAACAATGTGCATGAGCTAAAGTTTAAGGAATGCTTTTATTATATTTTATTTGATTCTCTAGAAATATTTTTGTTTCTGTGAGAACCGTCAGCCAAATGATATCAGTACCGATAACAGACACAGAATAAATCTAACCAAACGCATTTTCTTTGTTCAAGAGGCAGCTAAGTAATAGAACCGTCTCTCGAAAGACCTGCGTGGCTTTATGAGGCATCCTGATCATCCCTCTACGGCACGGAGACATGGATTTTGTCAAAAGCGAATGACAAAGTCTTTTTGAAGGAAAAGTTCTGAGTGGGATTTTTAGTTCTGTTTGCCTTGATGGTTACTGGAGGAAAAGGTTCAACCACGGACAGTACGGCTGTACGGCAGCATGCGCCTGCCTAGGCGTCTACGGATCCATCGGCCAAAGTGGTTAGGCCATGTAGAGCGACTGGACAGCACAGCCGCGAAGAATTTTGAACTCCGAACCAGTGAGACCACGCAGCAGAGGACACCTACGTCTAAGTTGGCGTAAGCAGGTAAAGACAGACCTTAACGTACTCGGTGTGCGCCATTGGAAGTAGCTAACACCGGCAACATACCTTTTCGTCCACGTTTATCAAAATCAAACCGCGCACAATACACTGGCGGCGCGAAAATCTCGTTTCTGGCGCTCAATAGGCTGTCGCACAAATTATAATTAGATATTATCTACATATATAAAGACGGCGCTAATACTGATAAAGATCTGAATCCCTCGCCCAGCTATGAAACTGACCTCCAAGCGTCGCCACCTAGATCAACACCACGCCAATTTACCCAGACCTGATTCTTAGTTTCCTTACGGATTTTTATGTGGAACCTAACCCGCTGGTAATTATTCAAAAAGCACCATGCTTTCAGATTGCATGCGACCACAGACAAAATCAATCAAAGTTTGTCCAGCTTGATACCAGTTTTTAGTTTGCTTTTGTTTGAGTTGTTTACAAAACACTCTCACTCTTGTCAAAGCAAAGAAAAAAACATGTTTATCTTTCCCTCTCCGCCAACATAACGCTAAGAGGCCTTCAAGGCTCCCATCTCGACCGGGCTAAAAGCACAGTCAACAATTCACAAATGCAAAATCTATGCACCGCCATGTGCAGAGAAACACAACCCAGCACTCGTTACATTGTTTGCGCGAAATTGCGTAAGAAAGATTGTAATTAAAGTTGAAAAAAAAAAAAAAAAAACAGAAAACAAAAAACACGTCACGACAGTGACAACTAAAAACCTACATAAGTCAGGTAGCTCCCTGACTCGCAGATACGATCGAAAGTTTCCTTTTTTCTCTCGCTTCCTCTCTTCTGTTTGTAGCTCTTCTTCATTTTCACTCCCAGGCCCATCCTCAATTAAAGATATTTAAAAATAAATTGCGACTGAACACCCGCTGGATATGTGGGTATGCTCTGATGGATTGCAGCAGCAGCATTCCGCTGGTTGGAAACCACTCATGACCTCCACCTGACGCCGCAGATTTCCGGAGAAGGTGCAAAGGGCCGGTCCGACGGCTTTTGACAATGACGGATACCGCACTGATGGTGCTGCAACAGGTCTGCGGGTCTCTCTGAATCACGGTCAGTGGGTTTCGGGTGAGCGGGAGACGGTGGGCGTGTGTATGTTGGCCGACTACGAGTTTCGGATGAGAAATGTTTGTTGTCAATTATTGGCGATTAAACCTAAGCTTGTTCTCTTATAATTAAGGGATGGGTCTGAGGAGGGAAAGGTTTTTTTTTATGCACTGCGTACGGAGATTTCACTTTCCGGATGCGGATTTAACTGAAAGTAGCAAGTTTTACTTATGAAACACAACAGATGTGGAAATTGAATGGATACAACACCGAAAATATTCTGTGAGTGAGGCGGAAACCTGCTGTGTTTAAAGATCTTTTGAAAAACTACTGAAACGTGACGCTGCGTTGTAAGTTAAACACGATCGATGGTTAAGACAAAGCATTTCACAATCATGTAAAACTTAACGCATCGTCGACGGAAGTATCTTCGTTTGAAATTTTGGATCAATCATCGATTGGTGCTCTGTGATTTACCCAGCAGTGGAGTATATTTTTTTCTAGTCGTTTCATAGATTCAAGCTTCAGATCAGCCAAAATTTGAATTTCGAAAAGCGTTTCAGCCTGTCTTTGAGGTTTATTTTGGTACACTTCCAAAAACTGGTTTACTGTTTGCATATCGAACCGCTGATCTTCTCAGTCACAAGGAATCATTTGAATCAACAGAGTCTGGCTGCAGTTGAAGGTGATCTCTGCCGCGAGCTATATTCGAGGAGCGGCTAAAAAAAAGCACCCAGTTTCGTGTACCACTTCAACTGGAGATGGGCGAAAAAATATTACTAGAACTGCATCTTTACCAAATGAGCTACTTTTTATTTCTTGACTAGTTGAAAAATATCTACGATGACTACTACGTTGTCACAATCTCATGGTACGGATCTCATGGTATGGAGTACGCCGTCTGTACCGTCTTCTAATTTATATAGAGGTAGGTCTAAATTTAACAACACAGGTATGGGCTGTTACGCAGATTATTTATTTTTAATTCAGTCTAAATGCACTAAGGCTACTCAATCTTTCGTTTACCAACACCTACAACTTAACTGGTCGCTTACGAAAAAGTCTTTTGGAAACATGATGTGGGCCATCTAGTGTTTTCTTTTTAAATCATAGGTGACAGCTGACATCTGTTTCCCGTTTAAAGTCAGACAGAAAGTCAAAATTCCACGCGTCAGAAACCTCCGTGGAATGAGCTTCACGCTTGAACAACGTTGGCAAATATTGACTTTCACTTGGACACTTAGTTCCAAAGTGTGCACTGTGTAGTCCAAGCAGTGTTTTTTCAAAAGAAAATGTTTCTCGCCACGAAACCATCAATTGGTCGCGTCGGATCCGCGATTTGATCTCATGTGGACTTTTTTTTATGACCGATATCATGCCAACAATTGCTATCCTAGCAATCCGGAAGCTACGGAGAACGGAGATCTGCTCATTCATCGTTAGTGTACAGACCGCTCTAAGAGAACAGAAGCCCTAAGAAGAGCCTAAGAGGCAGCAAACAGAGCTCAATAGCTAACCAGCCCCACGAAGTCTAGCGGGAAGAGTGGTTGATGAGTGCAGAGATGGGAAATTAGAATAAATAATATCCCGGAAATCGCACATGCTGGTAACACGGATTACGATTTTGTTTTTTCGAAGATTACACATCCGTTAGACCACACTATAAAAAAAAGCTCGAAAACATCAACAAGGTCTTGGAAGATTGAAGTGACAGAATGCGGTATTGCAAAGCCCGTCGAGGAAGCTATTTGAATGACTTTTTGTTCCGCTCTTTCTGACAATGTTTGGTCTTACTTATAAAGCCATGGAAAAGAATTATTTTTTTTCATCTTATTGCATTAAAAAAAAAGCTAACTATCTATCTCGTAGTCCGGAGCCATCGGACTGGACACAAACGCTCCAGCTAAAGGCGGCTTCAAATCTCAACTTCCTAGTTCAAGGAAAAGAATGAGACCGAATCTCTGATACGGAGATCAAGTAATCGCGGATGCAAGACAGCTTGGTCTTCCGGACTAGAAGCAGTATACCCGGGACCGTTAACGTTGGACGGTGGTTTTAGCCCAGTCATATAATCTTAAATGGCTAATTACCTGGTAAATAACTAGGTACAACTTAAACACGTAACTGTTTACAGATTTAAAAATGGCTTTGGGAGCACTACGCTGGCAATCTAAATTCTCAGACAGTTAGGTTGGTCTAAAAGCTTTAAGAAGATACACCAGTTTGCCAGCATAAAACTGGCTATCAGGGAATGTCAATATTCCCTAAATACATTGGCAAAAAACAACAGACTGAAGCTGATCTGGGTGCCAGGCTATAAAAATCACGCATTTAATGAAAAGTCCGACGTACTTACGAAAAAGAAGCGCAGCAGGGACCGTTCACAGGTCCCTCTCCCCTAATGGGTCTAATAATATGGACAAAAACCAACGCCTCCCCAAGTGGACCATCAAAGAAGACAACCAGCTCTGGAAAAATCATGAGGGAATAAAACACTATAAGAAATACATTAGTCTGAAGCACTATCCTAAATGAACCAAAGAAACTTCAGAATTAAACAAAACTGACCTAAGACACTTAAAAGATAGCTATCACCTTCACAAAATAGGTCTTATAAGCACTGAAATCTGCAGACACTGTGGCCAGGCCAAGAAGACCACGGAACACCTTGTAACTGACTGGCCAGGCCTGGACCTAGTCAGACTCAAAACAATCCACAAATTAAGTGTAAAAGGGACCGACTTCGAGAGCATCCCATAGGGACGTTGTCAAGTTCATAAAGGCAGCATTTAAATCCTAGACAAAAGAAGGGGTTACAATAGATCTTCTGGGTCTGCGTATAAGTGGCTGAATGACACTCCGCAATTGCTTCAAAGATGCTGGAAAAATATTTTTCGTTCATATTTTCCTTCCCAAATATGATACACAAGTTGGTAAGAACTTGAGATTCCAAAATTCCACCGCATCCAACTACGTTGTCAAAATTTATTGGTAATTAAGAACTCGAAGACAACGAGAGAGCTGATTACCTAGCAAGAGGAACTACCCTCCAATGGACCTTCCTTGGTATCTCCTTATGTCATTTCGAGTTCATGATTGAGAAATTTAAGAAGTGAATTAGCTTTGAATTCTTTGAGGTTCAGGCTATCATACGGTTTTTATCATCCTGGAAGTCCAAACGAGTCCAACTATGCTGCTCGACTTGAACTTTAAGGTATGGAACCTTATCTATCAATAGACTTCGTTCTTCATGTCACTTGCAAATGAAAAGTAACCTTTGTCAACCAAAGATCGAATAAGGTGAAAAGATATCTCCGTTAAATGTGAGAAGAAGAAAGTGCCCAGCGATCATCAATATATCTTGTCAGCCGCGACCTGGCCTTAGTAACTGTATCAATCGCCCTACAAGCGCCTCGCCTGTTACGCACGCAAAACTTTTACTCAAAAATCATTGTTGCGCAACAAACGAAAAACATAAATTTCAAATTATAATCGACTCTCGGTGAATGTCGTTATCTCATCAGTATGCATCATCGGAAACTTTCAAATGGCCCCCCTTGCCACAGAGAATTCATTCAGCCAGCCAACACCCGTCGATCAAAGGGCACAGCCACTCATGTCTCGATACACGTTACAAATTTCCACGCGTTGCAGACGCCCGACACAGACGCAGCGCAGCAAAACGCTTTCCCATGTCCTACTTACGGCCGATAGGAAACGGCCGTCGGCCGTCGTAGCCTCTTCGTTACATAAAATTGCAAAATCCTCTACGTGACATGGAAGTTGAGGAAAGGAAAAAAAAAACCAAAACAAAAATCACTTTTGTAATGTTTAAAATATGAAAGCAAATAATGGGAAATAACAAAAAAGAAAGAAAAAAAAAATAAAATAAATTTGCATCTTTACGGCAGAATGGTCAGTGCGAAGTGCGAGCCAACAACAAGCAGACTCGAGCAGCACTTTCTCTGGTCCAGCCCCAAGAGTCTCATCTGCTTTTGGTATTTCGTTTCATTATCTATTCCCGCATGCCAGCTCCGCTTCTGCAGTGCCTTCCGTCCACTTTGGGTCTGGCCGTGGCTCTGCTCTGCGAATGCTCTTCGGATATGATTCCATTTTGCTTCCCTCATCTTCTTCGTCTTCTCCCAAGTCTCGATGTATGTTGGAGGCTCGGACAAAATGTTGATCGTCTCATCGATAACGACGGCTTTCACTTGGCCCTCAACGCGATCAGACCGGGATTCGGTTTCACATTCGGACTCAGTCTCCTATCGAGATAAGAATGTGGACGAGTTTTGGTTTGCCCTCTCCTCTGAACTTTTATAAACTTTCGCATAATTTGAATAAAAAAGAGGGGACACCCTGTAGGCTATTTTTAGAGCGGTTCATGTTCTTGAGCATGCTTCTGACTGTGAACCAAGACCCGTCTCGTGTACTTTCACATGAATTTTGATTCAGCGTGGCGGTTGTGATTTATCGATGCCTTTCGAATGAATAGAGCAATCAAAATGACGTCTTCGTGATGCGGGAGTTCAAATTGTGGCTGAAGTCAGCTGGAAAAGAGCCTTATGTATGTGAACTGGCTCTGGACGTGGTGACGTATACTTGTTTTTTGATTTTTGATTTTTTCGACAATTTATCGCTTGACCTTTTCGTGGTCTGCGACGTGTACGAATTTTTTTAATTTGTACATCGCAACATTGTGGAGAGACCGTGAAATTCGTCACCTCTGAAGAAACCATAAAGGAGACTTAATCATCTTCAGATGACTCAGTACGAGAAAGCATTAATGGAGTGCCGTTAGGTAAGGAAAAATTTAAGGAGAGTTTTTAGTTATGTGTGAAGGCCAATAATGGCTCTTGCAACATTGGTAAGTTTTAAATTGCTAAGTGAAGAATTGTTGAAAAGCCCAAAAAGGCAACTTTGATGAAAGATTGCGAGTCAGGCTTCAACATTAAGCAATAAAAGCGACAGAAAAGAGTTTTTTTCTGTAGACAATTTGGCGTTGGTAATTTTTTTTAACGAAATTTAGCGTAGAAAGGCTTAGACCAGGGCTAAGACTGTAGAAAGGCTTAGACAGTAGAAAGGCTTGGACAGTAGAACGGCTTAGACAGTAAGAAAGGCTTGGATCGAACGCCCTTAAGAAAAAACTTTGCCTCCTCCGATATTTCAAAAACTTGTGTTAACAACTTTAAGATTAAGAGAAAGTCTTAAAAAGAGCCACAAAGAGAATTTTCAAGAAAAGAGCATCTAAAAAACCCTCCAATAGAATACCTAAGCCATCAAACCTTCACGTAGCTTAAAGTAAAACTTCCCATTGAAAGTTCTGCAACAACCACCGCCATCAGGTCGTTGTCCTCAAGCCACGAATTGCATTCTGATCGGTGTTTTATGGCTTGGCGCCAGCTATGAATAGGAATTCAATGATTTCTAGGAAGCAGTCTTTTGTGTCTTCCCTAAGGCTAAAATTATCGTGGACTACACCGCTTGGCTGCCGATTAGCACCAAAGACAATCCCAACGTTGAGAGAAAGCGTTTCCCAAAACTCAGCAAATCATTTGTATCAAATCGATTAGTTTCTAAAGATAGAATTGAAAAAAAAAAAAGCTGAGGTGACTTTCCGATGACAACAAACATTTTTAATGAGCTAGAAGATGAGGTAACGATCCGATCATTACCGTGTGATCTTCCGGTTGAATTGATGAGATTGAAGAACAATAGTTAATGCCACTTTGATTTCGATATTTTTGGGATAGATTTGTAGATTAAGGGCTAAAATATCACATTGAGACCAATTAAATTCACCCAGTACTTCTAAACTTGAACCTCGAATCGAAACTGACAACCCAAAAATCGCTTTGAGAAGGTGCTGAATATTCTAAAAGACGTCATCAGAGCCTCGGCCGGTGCTGATTACACCTCTCACTTCAAAAAAACGCATCAAAACACAAAAAGATTTCGTAAGCCTTTCGATGAGCAAACAATTCTTTGTTGACGATTCTTCAGACCTGCAGTCACCAAAAACTAATTTGGCTTTGGTCAAACTGGTTGCTGAGACTCCTTGGCCCAGAATCCGCAACGTCGTTGAGTTCGCCCACAGAATTCTTCGTCGTGGAAACTGCGACTAGCAACGAAAACAAGTACCCCTCAAGGTTGTTATTGCAAAAAAAAATTAAATAATCGTGAGACTTTTTTCGAGCTCCGCACAGAACTCAGCAAGATCATAACGACCGCCTACGCTCATCACAAAATGTCTTTCTTACCTCGCAGCCAGTTTAAGAACCCAGTCCAGATCGTGTTTTTCCTCTCAGCTAATGATCTGGCAGACCGGCATTAGGTAGATGTACATATCGCAGATGCATCAGATAAATGAGAGACGCTATCCCAAAAGAATAAAAATAAAAAGTGAACAGGTCAAGAAACCGTCACATTTCTGCTGAGTCAAGGACAGAGAATTGTTGTTTGTCGTGAATTGTGTTACATCATAGGCAAGGTCTTTAAAATGTGACTCGACCTTACAGCAGTCATTGAGATATCGATCGTCTGTGCAATCTCCTTTCAACCAGAGTACGGGCGTCATAAAACACGGCGATGACTTAAAATTCGACAGAAGCTACCCGCCTTCCGGAAGCGAAATCCCCAACTATTTAAAAAACACCCCCAGACCTAGTCCCACGTTTACGATCACTAAACAGCCACTGCATCTGAAACTCCTCCATTCTTCGTCTTAGCCATAAAAAACATCACGAAGAAACAAAACAATTGTGTAACGAATAACAAAAAGCTCGGGAAATTTAATTTCTTTTCACACCGAAATTGCCTTAAGTACTCCGATCTCTAAAGGCGCACGATCAGGCCCAGCGGAGATCATGATGCGCCGAGATCTACAGAAAATCTTCGCGTTTATATAAAAAAAAAAAAAATAAAATAACACACCGCTTGCCGTATTATTATTCAATCTGCTTAAATGAGTGAAATTAAAACCTGTTTGCTGTCACGTGCCATAGAAATTTTACAGAGATCCTATCGATGGTGTACGCCGAGTCAATTGGGCTGAATAGTGGCTGAATTTTGAAAGCATGCGGCCGAAGGTGATGGTGAAATTAGTCCGAGATTGTCATCAAAGTCATCCGCAAATTGGCCATCATTGTTGCGGTGGCGACTGACAAAAGAGTCACATAAGTGTTGCTATTCAAAAAAATTGAATTACCAGGCAAATTACTTCTCCCCTCACACTGTGACATCATTTTGAGTGTGAAAAGCCCTGCGCGTAGGAATTTTTAAGGCGCGCGAGCTGAATAATTGATCCACGACACGGCAGCGATCAAAATCGCAGCAGTTGAAGATCTTCACAGCGTCAGCGAGCAGAATAAGTCGTGCTGAATTGATGACACCAGAGCGGAGCTCATCCATGTGTAATGGGATAAGCGTCATTACGGCGAGGCATTGAGCAAAAACAGGTATTCAGCTGCTGGGTTTGTCCGTATGCTTCGCGTATTTGCGGAGTTTTACCACAGAAAAATGTGCTGACAGGTTTAGCACACGCTGCAAGTGTAAACAATTTGCGGCCACGTACATACAAGGCACCGGCATAAGTCGCTTTACGTTACACAGCAGCGCCAGCGTCTTTGCCGCATCACATGACCAACACTTGGCTCGCAAAGAGGCTCGTTCCCTGTTTGTGTGTGTTATGCTTGTTCGCGTGTTGCAGGCCTCACTTCCCGAATTGTGTTGAGCTGAGCGAGTGGTTTGTAGTTCGTTGCTACAAAGTGATGTGTGAAAATGTGGAGATTGCATGCGGGCTTTTTTTTATTTTCTGTGTTTTTCTGTCTGGGACATCCCGTCAGGGGGTCTCGTGATTGGGAGAGAAAGGAAGCTTAAAACCGAAGAACTGGTTTTGAGATAAGTGATGGTGTTGGCATCTTCGAGAATTGCCCAAGACTTTTATAAGACGCTGGAGAGACAGTGACCATAAGAAAATTATCACGAGTATGCTGAATCAGCAAGAGAAGATCGCTCCAGTGGATGAGATTTGTGGCACTAAACTGTTTTCACTTATTTTATTCTTGATAGGTATACCAATTCTTTCAGTATAAGTTTCAAATACATCTAGATTTGAATTCCGACACTCTTCTCAGATGGAAGGTAACTTAGCAAGCTCGTCTTCTTATTCAGAGATTGTCAATAAAAGCAATGCAAGTAATATTTTGCTTTCAGTTTTGGCAACAAACGACATTAGCCCCATTTTTTTTTCGTCATCAGAAGACTTTAGCCTGGCTTCATCCAGACCTCCTTAAGCAACTCTTAGCCATTGCGAAGCGAACCCTGAAACTTCGTCTCGACACGAAATCCTTCTCAGACTACCTCAAGATTCCACTCACAGACCCCATGCTGCTCATTGACCTTGTGTCAAACGTAGCCTTGTTCCACAGCACCACTAACTTGTCTTTCTTTTCTCATTTCCGTTCGCTCCCACTCATCATCTGAAACGTGATCACACCATCCTACCAACCTTGATTCCATTCCAACAGTCGCAACTTTCAATCTACAGAAAGTGGCCATTTTTTTTTTCTGAAAGTGATGCCAGGCCATCTACGCATGAGACCCACTTCATTAGAGAAACAAATCCAAAGTTGTAAGCGTCGTCACATGTCTCGCAAGGGCACCGTATCGCGTTTCGTGCATGGCCGGGGTCTGTGGCGAAGCCACTTGTCTCGGCAACAAGGTCAGCGATTTGTACGCGTTTCGATTGTGTCTTCCTCGTCTTCGGATGCATGCTCAGCATCATTGCACAAGCACTCGAGTGTTCGATTAGGACTCCAAGTGGTGCTATCTGATGACAGTGAGTGGATGTTACGCGGAGGTTGTTGAGCTCGAGTGCGTGTCGAGAGGTTGGACTTTGAAATGGTTGGGGCACTTTTGGGGGATTTGAGGAGGTTGAGAAGCTTGAGGAGCTTAGCCAGCTAAGTATTTACGAGGAAATACGAAGTCCACTCAAGAATGGTCTTCAGCTGAGTTTGTTAGTTTTGTGAGGAATGAAGTAATAAGAGTAGCTTTAAGTAAACATGTGCTGAAAACGGCTGCCGTGTGAAAACAATCGGAGCAAATAGCCTAAGTCTTTGGTTGCAATATTGCGTAAGAGCGTTCAAAGGACTTAGTCACAATCAACAATGCCAGAGAAAAAACCTTGACTCCGAAGTTTGTGGAAGTAATTCTTCGTGTTGTAAAACAAATATTTGATGTGGTGCTGGCGATAATTTTAACAGTTGATTATTCTGTGGCCAACAATCTAAAAACATAGTTGGCCAAGTCCGAAACTTTAAATCCGAGCACCAGGGACAATTCACCAGAGAGCGGTAAATGGTGCATACAGGTGAAGAGAAACATCAACCAATTTGGTGTACACAATTGGAAAAGTTCGGATCAGGGCGAGGCATCTTATTTGAGGCTCAGGTCCATCCGGACTATAGAACCAGTAAAAAAAGAAGTCGCGAATTTAATACAAGCGTTGAATTGATTTGTGTGAAGGCAGGTGCTGCTTATCTTGGTGTTTATCTTTCGTTCTTTTTCATGGTGTACTATCACAGTCAATCATCTCCATTGCGATGGGCATGAAGTTTAAGCGAGAATTGCCACGTTCAAAAATCGACATTGATGTCCTATGCTATGCTTTTGTGGAATGGAACTTTTTTTTCGACGAAGAGCCCAGTTTGGTTTATTCGAGAAGTAAAACGATAATTTTTGGTGTTCTCAAAATCTAAGAGATCCTTAGAAAAGTGAGATCTTACGCACATTTTTACTGCTTCCTATTCAGACTCTAAATTTGACTTCAATGCACCCACTTACTTCGTCTTCAATAATTCCGTCATAACTAATTTCCCACTCAATTAGTAGAGTTGTTATTTAACGAAATTAAACTATCTAAATAAATGAAAAAATGTGGCTTCCTCAGAACGAAAGAAAACAAAAAAGATATTTGAGAAGAAGGTACTTATTGAAAGTTCACAAATCAATCTCATTCTTCTTCCACCTATTGTGAAATAAAAAACATATATAAAAGAGAGAGTGTAAAAATGCGCTTTTGTATGGATAATAAGGAAATCGGTTCTTCAACACACCGATTGTTTTTTTTTTTAATTATAGCTCACATTCTTGCATACGTCCATTTCCAATGACTGTCTATCCTAACACTGATATTGTTTTCTTAATTTTTCTTTTATATGCATTGTCATCTCTGTGATGTAAACTTCCAAAGACAACGGAGAAGATGGTACGTGCAACAGTTTCAAGGATACAACAAGTTTATTTATTTCGTCTTTTACACCTTTATAAGACTACAGAAAATAGTAATAATACTTATACCTATAATTAACACCGCAGGTTAAAGAAATGATAATAATATTAGGTTGTCAAATATCTCCCATCCGCCTTTTTGTCTTTTGAATTTTCCGGCTATGTACAAAACGCTACAGAGCTCATATCCAAACTAATCATGCATAGCGTCGTTTTGTAGGTTATGTCAAGACCTTTCAAATGATGTATTGCCAGATACGAGCTCTGTAGCGCTTTGTACATAGCCGGAAAATTCAAAAGACAAAAAGGCGGACAAAAATCGTATGGACAATTAATGCGAATCGTAATTATGTCATGAGCAAAGAGAACTGAATGCTAAGCCCTTCTTGTATCAAGCTGCCTTAAATCTATGAGCAAGCATTTTGCATCATAGCTAAACATAGTTGAGTTCCACGCCATCTTACGGAGAGCGAATTTCGTGAACCTTTTTTAAATTCTTTCGATACAAATAACATCTTTTTTATACAATGGACTACTACACAGCCGTACTCTAGTGTTTAGCGAATCAAAGAAATATACAGATTTTTTAAATTGTAAGGATCCTGGAAATCCTTACAATTTCGAAACAGAAAGCCTAGCATAGAGATAGCTTTAGATAATCGATATTAATGATTCACTCAGAATAATAGCTACCGATCACAAAATGGCAATACAAGAAGTCAGAGACTGGACCAGTTAGAGAAGGCGGTGATTAACCTGAATAATTTGAGGACTCTTCTGGAGTTGAAAGCCATGAAGTCGTTCCTGCTCCTCCCAAAGTAGCTAGCTTGGAAGTGATCGTGTAAGAATATGCTTTTCGTGTATGCCAATCTAAATGAATTAGACATAGAAATAATTTCCAGTTTGCTAAAATAATGACACTAGCAACAAACCGATTAAGTCAATATCTATGCCGAATTACTGTTTGTTTTTATTTCTCGTTCGTCATCGTTTCAATCAGCTTAGTAAGTATTAAAAAAAGTTCCAGTAATGTGAATCCCTTTAAATTCCGAAAATGTCTTGCTTTAATTAGCTCACATTATTGGGGAACTAGTGATTTGAATTTTAAGTCAAAACAAAATTTATTCATCATTATCATAAGCTGTATGGAATGTATGGTTTGGAAATACCTGCCATAACGCAATACCGACACTTCAATGCCTAAAAAGTGACTCCACAGAAGAAGTGAAAAGTTTCGTTCAATAAAAACGACTATCGCAATTGGGGTGAATGTTAACAAAACAGACAACTAGACTACTCTTTTCAGATCACTTTTGCTCTTTCTGTCTAGCAAAATAAGTGCAACTAAAAAAATTCTATTTGCTGTTCACAGACGCTGAATTGTTTGAATTTTGCATAAGTTTCACAATACTTCTTCTGTTTTTGACTAATTTCGTATATCCAAAAAATGTTTGAACCTTTATGTTCGACCCTTAATTGGCATCGACTCGAAGACAGTGCCAATTGTTGATGTCTCCTACCAAATTAACATTCGGAAAATGGAAAAAAGTATTGGCATTGATGTTACTTTCATACACAAGTACTTTCAGTATTTAAACTATTAAATTTTTCTTTGGAGAATTTTACTTGGTGTCAGAACATCCATATTACAGCCTTTGCAAATTTAATAGTTCAACATCACTTTAAAACATTTATTTTCGCCAATAACTTTTCCCGTGTCTGTATTTAACTATTTGCGTTAGTACTTCATTTTTTTTTGTTTTGAGGATGTAAAACCTAGTCGTTTCGGAAAAGCATTCAGTCAGTTGCACGTTCACTTGATCAATTCCTCTGAAGTCAATCTCTCAAACCACGACTAACTCTAACTTCGTTGGAATTTCTCATGAGAAATTCATGAGAATTTCGATGAACGAGATGGAAATTTGTTACAAAACAACATGACGAATTTGCTTACTCATTATTCATCTTTCGCGATTGGGTTTTCAGAGAAATTGGAGAACCTGATCGACTCTGAAATCCTGCAAAGGAGAAGTTTATAACCTCTTCAGTGCAGTCGCACAGATCATTACAATTTGGAATGCTTAGATTTTGGTTGCTTTTTGAAACTAATCATTTCATTTTTCATTTCAATTTGTTTTCTTTCAGTTGCCTTCTTTTACTTCATTTTTTTATGACGAAATTGTTTAAATAATAAAATCTTAATGAAACAAATCGGGGCTGTTTACGTGATCGAGATTCAGACTGCTTTCTTCTTGGTAGCAGTTCTTCATGAGGGGAAAACCCGAACCAAAAATTATTATTAAACTCGATCGATAAATAATAAAACAACAATGACAATAATGCAACGTTTAAACACTAGCTATCAGGGCCTTAGACTAGCCAATCAAAAATAAAAACACTTCAGACGTTGGAAGTAAACGGCCCGGATTTGTTTTATTAATATTTTATTATTTAAGCAATTTTGTCGTAAAAAAATGAAGTAAAAGAAAGAAATTGAAAGAAAATAAATTGAAATAAAAAATGAAATGATTAGTTTCAAAAAGCAATCAAATTCTTGGCGACAAGCAACGTCGCAAAGTCTGCTCTCAAGCATAAAGATCGTTCAGATCATATTTTGATATTGTAACAACTACTCAAATCAAAACTTGGTGGCTGACGTTGTTGAAGATACCGTTTCCGGTTTGAAAAGCACCCACTGGCTGCGGAGCCGTGAAGTCATGGCCTTGATCTTGGTATCAGCCTTCTACTTAGTCTGCATTTTGGTTAGCTTAATCTTAAAAGTTGATCGATTAACGATTTTTTAGCCAAAGGTCATCTTCAAGTATTCCAATCAAAGAAGCATTAAAAATTAAGGCAGTGTAAGTCTCCACAATTATTGTATCTCATAATTAGCGGTATCATTCCCACATAAAAAAAAAAAAAAACTCAAAATTTGTGTCAAAGAACCAGCATCACCAACCGCCATTCTGTTGCGTGTTCCACTCTACTTTGAGGGTGCCATTTATAGTGAAGCCATCGAAAAATCAACAAAATTAACAAAAGCACATATAAAAATCTGTTTGCAACTTTCTCCCGCGTGTTATGCGACACAAAAAATGTCGTAACAATCTGTCACTCGAGTTTGTTTTGCCCAACATCGATAATTATCACAAAAAAAAGAAGAGATTTCAATGCGAAGACAATGACGACGGCGTCGCGCCGCGCATCTAACGTTTCGTCTTCGTTTCATTTCCCAATCGGCCATCTTTTGTTTCCTTGGCACGAGCCCAATTCAATCAATTAACGTTGTTTTATTTTTTTTTTTTTCTAACCGCTCTCCATCGACAACAAAGAAAGAAGAACAACGAAGACCAAAAGGTCAAGTGTCCCACTTAAATTACAAAACTCATCCGGCTGAGCTGTGCGACTGCGCGGCTGCATTGGCGGTAGAGTGGAGTCTCGGAGCGTCGGAGCGACGCCGCGACGGTGGTTAAGAGCTCTGTGGCTCGCGTCTCATCGTAGATGGTGTCTTCTCGTCGGAGGGAAAACGGAAACGAACGGAGAGCACACACTCGGGTGGAAACTCGAAACCAAAAGTTTCTAGATACATGTGTTTGGTCAGCGTTTTAATGGGCTTTAGTGTCTTCGCTTTCAAGTTCGATTCGATTTGAAATCTATTCGTGTATCTGTGTCTGTTTATTATTTTTTTTTTTTCTTTTTTGAGTCGACTTTGACTTGACGTCAAATGAAAGTGAAAATCGTTTAAAAATCACTCGGCGTAGTGCTAAACAAGTCGTGCGGCTGCGATTGAGGCACAGGCCCACCTCAAGTCTGTTGATGTTCGAGTGACGAAACGTCGGCGTATTAATTATGCCGCTCTACATATCGTTGACGGGAGGTTGGAGTGATTTGAGTGGTTGGACTCATCGGTGAAAACTCGAGTTAATCGATTAGTTATCGATTATATCACACTTAGCGGGACGCAGAGGCGGGCTGTGCGAATGAAAAGATATACGAGAAAGGGTGTTCGACGAATTCTTTGTGCGAAAGTGAATGGCTTGATAGGAGGAGAGGGGGAAGAAGATTCAACATAATTTCGTAGATGCAGACGCGGAAGAGGCCGTCACAAGGTGACTTCTTTTCCTGAGGCTGAGATTGCCTCTGCAATTTGTCTGCTATGGCCCGGAATTTCATCTCTTCGTCGTTTCATGATATTTAGGACTAGTTTTCATACATCGATTGGATTCTTGTTGTCTTCTCTTTTTGCTATCTAAGAATTTGCTTACAAAAGCTTCATTCATGAGCATTGTTTTAAAAGTTAATAATATGATATGAATATGAAAAAAATAAATCGTATGCAAACCTGGCCGCAAGCCACTGGAACAAGTCCCTCATCTGAGGCCATTAAATCAATAAGACAAAGTTTAATAGTGTATCACTGTGCACAGTCAATGTGAAATTGGCGCAGTGAAATATGCCTTCTCTTAAAAGTTTTAATTTGATTTTTACGATAGGCATTTAACGCTTAAAAAAAATGTTCCCTGTCTCAGTCATTGCTGGACTGAATCAAACAGAAACGAAGTGCTGAGTTCACTGACAAAAACCCAAGGACCAATCAGAGCTGAGTCATCACAAAATCATTTTAAATTTTTTTAGTGCCTACCGAAAATGTAGTTTTAAACTTTAGTTGTATCTGTGCAAAATGATATTTCATTCGAAAATTGCATCACAACAAAGTAACCACCAACAATTTTGTTCATCCCATCGGTCTACCCCATCGATCAAAAACCCTCATTTTATTGAGTTTTCTTTAAATTTTCCAAAAAATTAACACTTTTCAACTTCGACTATCATTTTTGTTAGAATCTTGAATTTCAAAAACGTGTCTAGGACTAGCAAACAGACTTTGAAGTTTCTCATAGGCCTCGTTTTGTAGGCGAAAAAAGTTTAATTTAAACATTTTTTTATATGGAAATTACTCTTTTGTTATCAAAAATATGAAAGGCTGTTCATCAAATATAATTTAAACTCAGAATGGTCAAATTCAAGACAGCAGTCATGAACGAAGGTTGTAAATCCTTAAAAAAAAACCTATAAAACATTTATGTTTACCTTCATTATAATAAAACAAGGAAAGACGTCGGAAAAAGTAGTCTTTTAAGTGTAAGACGTGTACTTTATACAGAAATAACCTAATTAAATTACATACAATAAAGCAAAAAAGAGTGATTATTAATATAAACTAATAACAATTTTTGTCAATACGTATTAGAAAAATATGACACGAAAGAAAGGTAAATAAGTAGGCCATAGTGCTGTTCCTTAAAGTTCCTAAAAATAGCTCTACCAAATTGTTGTTGATCCGATATTCTTTTAGTTTATTTTGGTAACAAGTCACGGATCATAAGACAAGTGCGATTTTAACTCTTTTTCGTCTCAGTTCAAAGTTTTAGAAAAATTGCAACATAAATTAGATCTCTGTACTTTTCATGTTGATTGCGAGACAGCTAAATAAAATCTTTTTAACGAACGACTTTTAACTTTAATTAAAAATTTTCAAACTCAAAAATGTATGTTTCTAAGGGTTAGTCCTTAGTTATAAGTTATGAAAATGTCCTTAACGATTTTACACGTCTTGTAGAAGATGTGCGTTAATAATCTGAACTAGCACTGGGACGTACGAATAAATTGTTTTGTCATGCAAAATGAAACGAAAACAAAGTCTTCAGTCAACATCAATGTGAACAGCAACCCAGTCCCAAAATACGAGTTTCCAACATAACACTTCAGGTACCATTCACAGCAGTGTCACGGAACTTCAGATCCAAGACCATCGGGCAGGCCTGTTTGATGGCCATGACCAAACAAAGTGCGAGATTGGTTGACGCCAGGTACCAGGATGTACCACCGCTCAGGTCAGCATCCGCTCTGAAATGTGAACCATCATCACTCCATCATGTGCCTGACTGATAGTGCCTCTAAACCACGAATTTGAATATGCAAATGTAATAAAAAAAAAATATATATTGTAGAAAAACAAGAAGTGATTTGTATCTAAAGGAGACATCACGCCGATGTGAGAGGAAGGAACAACCATTAGATAAGAACAAACCCCTTTGCCATCGGCCATAGACCGAAGAAAACCGATCAAAGGAATCCGAGTCAGACTCGGTGAGGTCTTGAACTGATTTTGAATCGCGACCGCGACGAATGAAAAACAAGCTTTGTTGGCTCAGTGCCTGCCGGCGATGAGCAAACTTTCCACGCACTTTGAATACCAATCCGATTGAATTCGTTGGTAGAATTTCAATTGAAGTGCCCGGTGATTGGGGCAGAAGGGACTGTGATGCGCGGTCGTGGCACGGAAACAATAAAAAGGCGGATAGCATAGTTAAGACATGGATAACCTTGAAAGGTAATCGGTAAAGGGCCTTGAACTGAGGGCGAGGGGTAATGAAAGACAAGGAATTTAAAAATGAACCAACAGTGGTAAATTCTCCGCGTATCAAATAAAATCATAAAAATGTTTTAATGATTTATGCATTTTTAAAATACATGTATGATTTTAAATGATAAGCAAAGGTCGATTTGTAACAATTGTCTGGCCAAAAGTCAATTTTTCACAGATATAAAAAATAGTTAGGGACCTGGACGTCAAATGTGGCTAGAGTTATTTATGACGTGACAGTCATGAAGTTCTCAATTTGAAACTACGAGAGAAGTCACGGTGGAATGGTCGAAAGGAGTTAAATTTTCGCATTGTACTTTGTCAGCCTAGTGCTCTAATAATTGTTGATTGAATAAACGGCTTTTGGTTGGAATTTAACCGTTTTTATATTTTCCAATGAACAATATTTTTTTTTAAACTATTTGTAATTTTTAATAGAATTTAAAAAAAAACGCATAATTGTTTGAAGCATTTTAATATATTATATTTTCGCCCTCGATTGCGCAATGTTTCTTTCTGTATTTCTACTAGAAGTATTTGGTTAAGCAGTGATGCAAAATATTGTTGCTAACAGCTGCCAATTAAAAAGATATTGAAAATTTAATAATAAAAGTTACACAAAGAAAATAAATATTTCTTCTTATTTAAACGAGGTAAAGTCTTTACTTTACTACTATGTTACAAGGTATCTCAGTGATAAAAATAATGATGCGATTTAGAATTATTACAACTTTTGCAATTTAATGTATATTTTACAAAGGGCAATAATTTCGTTTAAATAATGGTAAAAAAAAGGTAAAAAAAAATTTATTTAAATTAATTAAAATTAATTTAAAGGAAAAAAAAAAAAGTAAAATGGATGTGGCCGCCCAAATTCTCAAATTCGACCTCTGTGCGATGTCACCAATTCATGTTATGGGAGCTGACCAAGTATAAGCTAAACATTGAAAAGGCCTTTCTTGGAAACTCTGCGACGATCTACTTCTGTTGACAAAGCAGAATAAAATGAACAAACTATAGGTCCTTTTTCAAAATTCTGCGACTATTTTCTTCTCTGCTATTCATAACACCCGTCAGGTGCTTTAAAGAATACTTAGATTTAGAATTTAAGAATTTAACGTCTTTTAGGTTATCCGGAAGCTTTCAATGACTTATTGATCTCTAAAAAATTTGCTCGTGCTCAGATCAGTGAAAGATCAGTGATCATCAATTGATCGATGGTCTGAATATGGGTCTCCATCAATGCGACTCGTCGTAGTTATAAAACAGCCTCGAAATTCACCTTAATAAAATGATATGTAAATCATCGTAGATCTAAAAGACACTTGTAAAGTTATAACTTTTACTCGGCAGACCGAGGATGAGAAGGTTTGACCAAGAACAAAAGCTCGCTTGGTTCCGCTTGGGCATACCTGCTGATAAGATAGAGTCGGCGACGGAAGATCGAGTTGCCTGGAGATCTCGTCTGCGTGCATTATCCCCGCGACCACGTTATTGGAACACTCCGCAAAAAGATGATGATGAGTAATAGAAATTTATCTAAGCCTAGGAAGTAGTCAACCAAGGATCAGACACCTAATAGCCTAATTTTAAGCCCACTTAATCAAGCTTACAGTAAAAATTTAACGAACATCTGACCTATAATGGAATGTAAATTTAAATAGCCTAAACATAATTCTCGGAATGAATATGAAAAACAACTGCAAAACAAGAGTATTTGAAAAGGAACATTCCTACTGCAATTGAACACAGAACGCGGCCAGGATGCGAGTCTAATGAGCGGCTGGCATCTGCAGTCTTAGAGGCTATTCCTTTATTATTTTTTTCTTTAACGACAAACACATTCTGTTGCTGTCAAAAGAACTACTCTTGGAAAACTCCACAGTCGCACTATCACTATGGTCCTGATAAAAAACCACATGCAAAATAATAAAATTTTTCTTAAGAAACAAAAACAGGAATCTCAACCACAAGAATTCCTTCCACCGAAGAACAAAAAAAAGAGAAACAAAAACAAACCTTGACATATAAGCCTCTGTCTCGTCGTCTCGATCTCATTCTCTTTTTTTTTTTATCTCAAACGCAACGACACACGCAGAATTTGTGTCACTTGAATTTTTTCAAACAATCCAACGTGATCACTTTCAATTTCCACAAAACCACAAAAAGTTCTAAAGTTCACATTTTCTCACCACACATCGTAAAGCGAATTGTTAAATAAGACTTCCATTTGAGGCGATATAAAACCGAGCCGACGTCATGCCATTGACATTTGTGTATCGTTGTCATCGTAATCGGTCGTTTTGGGGAAGATGCACACACGTATTCGTGGTCATAAAAATTCTTTGAAAAGAGAGTGAAATGAAATGGAAAGTGAAATGTGGGAAAAAGGAAAAGTGGAAGATTCTCTCGAGACAAAAAAAAATGAAATCCCAAAGGGATGCTTAAGCTCGTCACTTGTTGATTTCACGTGAGTTTCAGTTTCAGGTTTTTAGTTTCGAACGTATGTCATAAATTTTGAAATTTATATAGCAGCACGAAAACTCGTTCGACGACAAACGAGGCTCTTGCAGAAAACACACTTCTGTGGTGTGGTTTTGTCAACATCAACAGTACTCTAGAAATACCATTTCATTAGCATAAAAACATATTCCCACACTTGTCCATTAGTGTCCTAACAGACGTCTAAGTTTAGATCTTATTCATTTCGAATGTCCGTCTAGACAGGCTTTATTTTAACTAAATTGTTATAAAAAGAATTTTATGCTTATCAGCAAAAAAATAAACTCACCATAGCAATAGAAACAACATCGTCGTATGAAACCTCATCATTTTGAGGAGGATGCTTACTATCCGGTTGCGCGTTTAGTTGTTGAATTTGAAAAAATAAATACACTTCCAATCAGCGGGTAGTTAAATAATTTATAGTCGATGCATTAATAGCACTCAAAGAACACTTTACACTCGTATTTTAGTTAGATAAAATTATTTTTTTTTTATATCATTTTCGTTGAAATCACTTGGATTCGATCCCGCGGCTGGATGCGTTTCAGAATAAACCCATAAACTGCATCTCACACAGTGACTAAATTAACAGCAGCTACGGCAGCAGTTGTAGAAATAATAGCAACAATTTAATGTCAGAGCCAACTTTGGGGTCATGAAACTAGCGAGGCTTTTATTTTCTATGAAGCTGCTTAATATTGTGCTGTGGCTTTGTGTTAGACTCGGAACTTTTAGTCTCTACGAAGTTTCCCGGCGTAAAACAACAAATGGAAGGAAAAAAAAAACAACGAGCGATTATTAAACACAACCGTGGCACAGAGCTCAGCACAGCACCGTAGAGTAAAGAGCGAACAACGCGATCGGGAATAAAGCCAGAGACTAACTGAATGTCTCAGCAGACACGAACTGGTAAATTTATGACCAAATAGTGAGGGATTTTTTAAAGCTTCAGGTATTTTGTGCATAAGCATATAAGCGAATTTGTTATGTTTTTTTTTTGTTTCTTGTTTCTTACCTTGCGCTCTACTAATGGCGCTCGTCGTCGTAGTGTGGAGTGGATTGGACTGGAGTGGAGTAGAGTCGAGTTTTTGAGGTTATATCTCCAATACAAAGAGATTTCTTTGGCCTGCGCCGAGAGAGAGAGAAGCTCTGGCTGCGGCTGTGGCTGTGTCTCTGTGGCTTTTCTTTTCTTCTTGAGAAAACAAAAAATGGTTTTTTTTGTTTCGCGACTGACTATGTGTGCTTTACGTGGAGAAAGTTATCGTTTATTTTTGATTTTCATCATTTTCGTTTTGTATTTTTTTCTTTTTTCAGTTTCATTTTCAGACTCAAAGCTGTGTGTGGAGGCCCGCTGTGTGATATAAGACTGGTGGTAGGAGTATCCGGTGAAGCTTCAGGTTCGCCAGGGAGTTTAGGTGTGAATTGGACGAGTGACCGGTGTGACTGGTGGCGGTGGTGAATGAGTCTTGGGCGACATTCGGCAGGAGTCACGCGGAAAGAATGAATTCGGGTGACGTGGGTAGGAGGGTACTAATCACATCGTCATCAGACGACTTGCCTCTGGCCAGGTGTTGATCAGTCGACATGTATCCTTCGCGTCACATGATTCAGCCACAAGGAGAGCTACAAGCAAAATTATGTCACTCTGGCGGCAGTGCCGACAATTACCAGCGTCCCTATAAGGCCCCCGACGCTGCTGCCTTCGTCTACGACCCGGATGTTCAGGCAGTTCGATGAGTGTGTGCGCTCACGAGTGGAGCGTCTTCAAACACTCTGCGAATCACATGCAAGTTCGCACAGCAACTCTTTTGTTTCATTGCTTAAGTGGGAGTCGAGATTCGATTCCATTTAATTATTTCATCGCCTTCTGTTCGACAGAACTTAATGAGGGGGTACGTGATAGTTGGTGCAGGGTGAGCTTGAGATGGACAAACATTTGATGAAGTGTTGGAGAAGGGATCGAATCCGGTATCGTGCGTGGGAGAACTTTTTGTTTTTGTTTCTGTTTTTGTTGACGATCTTAGATAACGAATGTCGCAGCTTCTTTGTAAGATTGTCGAAAGACGAATTCATTATTTTAACCCCGATGGTAAGGTGAACGTGTTTGTGGACGAGTTTGGCTGTTTGTTTAGTTAATTGTTTTTGTTGGTGCTGCGCGGATAGTTGTACCGGGTATCCGGGTAGATGAGTATGGAGATTCCGTAGAACTATGATGATATAAAATTCTGTGATTGTTGTTTGAAGGGGGAACTTTGAGTGGTGGTGATGGCGTGCTTGGCTTGGGGGTGAAAGGCATGTGAATGGTGTGCGTTGCTAGTTGCGAGAGAGAATGTGAAAGTGATTTTTTCGGATATGACCAAAAATGGAAACACTATGATACCGTGCCCTTTTACTGGAGGCGATCCCGTCTTTTTTGAAGTTAGTGAATGTATCGGAATTGTGTGACTGGCATCGGAATTAGGAGATTTGATAGAATAGTGCAATTAAAAAAACATGCAGGTGCACTTGTTTTCAGCACAAGTTGAACTCCAGACAAAAGTTATTATTTACAGCAGCTTAAGAACTTAAGGAGGTCTATAGCCAAAGGTGTAGCCAAGGCGCTTCTCCTCAAAGCAACTTTTCTACACATCATCAATCAAAATACTCGCCATCATTTCCAACAAATATTTGAATAACATTTTAATAAGGGAATAATAAGGGAATAATGGCTTGTTTTTGGCTGTTATCTGACCAAAAGTACGGTTTTTGACCCTTTATGTACTTCTGATATCAATGTACGACCGAAGAAGAGCTATCTGAAAGCGAACTTTTTATTTTTGCATACTTCAGTATTCCTTACGTTAACCAAGAATTAAAAATTAAATAAACCTACCAAAAAAGAACTACTCTTCTTCCCTTAGAAGTAGACCATCCATCTCTGGCGTTACAAAGTTTTCTGTATTAAACACACATTAAAATAAAAAATAGACTGGAAATAAATGCTAACAATTTTTCAATAGAACATCAACTTTTACAAAATTTCTATTTAGTCAGAAAAAAGTTTGTTTGAATCGTCCAAGTTGCGCATTACTTACTATTTATTATTCTTGGACAGAAGATGTGTGTTCATGCGGTAAGAAGCCACGACATGAAATGTTGTCTTACAGACGAAAAAAAGTTGGATAACGAAAAGTGATCTAGTCGTTCATTAAGTTTTTGATTGAACAGAATCAACACATACGCAAATTTGGGTGAAGAAAACTTTTCGTAATTTCATTCAAACTTAAATTATGTGTTCGAATAACTCGATTTCATATTTGCTTTATAATTGAGCCATTCAGAGCACAGATTGATTAACTCCGCCTTTTAGAAAAATATAGATTTAAATGTCAAAGTACTTGGTATAGTCATAATTTCTTACGTTTACAATATCGTTCCTAAATGATAAAGATAACCAACTTTAAACGATAGCTATTTGAAAAAAAAAACCTAGTGTATTTCTGAGGCGAATGAAAATTATTTCATCGTTTTTCTAGAATTTTTGTTTTATGGAGGGCCCAATTATCAGCAATCTAGCTAGCAGGGAAAGTACCAATTTTTTTCACGCATTGAACTATAATTTTTTGTCATTTTTCCTGAAACTTATTCTACAGATGTTGTGCTGTATTTTGTTTTCACCCAAATTAGCATTATAAACTCTTTTTCTTAAATGCATGGAAGTTTTTGGCAGCTTCACTCCTCCAGAAGCTGCCAATGGGCGTGTTTGAGTCAAATAGGTCAATACTCGACTGGCGAAGCAAATCAACAAGTCCGGTCTTTATAGAAAGCAATAACATTCTGGAATAAGGTCTGCCTTTCTGTCTGCTGAGAGTCGATATTCAACGAACTGATTGCTTAAACGTCATTTAAGAGAAAAACGTTTACACATATGCGCTTAAAACAAAAATTTTTAAACACTGCGTCTTCGTGGCTTTCGAATATTAGTAACACACGCGAACCTATATGAGCTGTTTTATGACGTCAGGTATCTTATTATTATTTTTGCTCAAACTTGCCTATAAATCGGGTTTTTTTTAATGAAATCATATCACACATATTTGTACGTGTGGTCTTATATTTGCTTGCTTGATAAATATTTATTTCATAACGACAGACAGACAGACAGACTATAAGGGTTTCGTTATCCTTTGGAACGAAACCCTAAACAGAACAAATGCATCATCTTAAAATTCGTCACCTGTGCTTCCACAATCACAGGATACGTCTGATAAATCAGTACACATTCGAATCCCTCTAAGTCGAACTCCCTTAAGTCGAATTTCCCTTAAATTTTTTCGCCATATTTTGGCTTTCCTCCTCAATTTTCCATACAAAAAAACATTCTCTAAGTCGAACTCCCTCTAACTCGAATAAATTTTTCAACTCTTGGTCTGTTTTTAATACCTCTAAGTCGAATTTGGTTTCTTTTGATCAAAAATGAACAAAAAATGTCCTCTCGCAACTTGTGTCAAGCACGTACACACGTATCCTCTGACTATTTAAAGTGGCCCCAGATGATGAACACATTTCGCGAACATTCATTTCATGTTTATTCTTGTAGTGCAAACACGTCGGAGAAAAAAGCTCACGTGGTTGCCCTTCTTATGATTGTTTACCTATGCAAGAAAGAGAAAGCAGATGATATTCACAGCAAAAATGAGGATTTGCTCGCGAACATAGCCCTACATGGCGAACATCGAAACCAATGAACATGAGAGCGAACATGGTCGTCGTGTAAGGCCACCTTTAGTCGCATCGCTTTTTTGTTGTGCTATTGGTTGGAGAATCTGAAAATAGTTAGGTATCTGAGATGCTTTCTTACTTCATTTAGGGCGGGTATTGGAAGTCTACTTTAAATAAAGTAACATGCAGACAAGACCAGTGACGTAAACATTGCAGTGCAAAAAAGGAATTTTCAACAAAAAATATCAATCCCTCTAACTCAATTTTTTCCAAACTTCCTCTAACTTGAACTAATTTTGATATATATGGGGCGGCGTAACAGCCCGTTGAGAGCCAGAGCCTAGCTTTTTCGCGCCTCCACTGTGTTGTGCGCGTTATAATTTTGTCACATGTGGAGGGGACCTACTGTTTTAATGCCGGTTCCGAACGGCGAATTGCGAAAGCTTTTCATGACAGAAGTACTCCAGGAAGGTTGTCAGTCGTTCGCTGGAGGTGGGGCCGTGAAAAATGTTTGTGGTGTTATTTTTTTCCCCGAGCTGGATTCGAACCCGGGTACTCTCGCTCAACACTACTAATTTTGATATCCCGTGAAAATACGACTTAGAGGGATTCGACTGTTTATTTCTGTTTCAACATTTCCGTATCCATTACGGTAAGAAATAAAACTAAAAAATATATGTGAAAACTAGGCAGAGGAAATGTAATATTTGTCAAAACATTCATACATCAAATCAGAGTGGTCTCTTATCTGAAAACAATTATGAGCAAAGTGCACAAACGAGATTCCTGATGTTAATGCGTTTTTTTAAAAACGAGGAAACGAGATTCTCCTGGTGATAATGTGAAAACATCGGAAGGCTGTTTTCTCCACGTTACGTACCTGAGTTGACAGGCAGAGTAGAGCTAGAGGCATCAAATACAAGCGCAGGCATTTACTCTGAAGTGTTGAACTTGCAATGGCATTCAAAGAGTTGGTGTAGAGCTTACCGCAATGATAAATCTTTGTAAGTTTTCCCGTCAAAGTAGCATTATAAACAATGAGAAAAGTGATGAGCTTGCGTGCAATTGATCAAGAATGGACTTACAATTACAATTAGACTAACTAATAGTTTCTTCACCAATAGGAGCCAAGAACTGCCGACAGCGGGTAACTTTCTTGTGAAACTTGGCAACCATTTGGACAGGATAGGAAACTCAACTAAACAAACTCCTCTCGGTAATTGTAAACTAGAGCACTATGTAGACAAAACTTTAAGAAATTTTGAGGTTCAGGGTTAGTCGACGATAACAAAAGGCGAAAACTTACGTAAGAGAAGGGGAAGCGAAAAGGGTGGACGGAAAATCATTTGTTGTTACTCGTTGATATCTTTACTTTGGAAGAAAAAAAAGTACTTATAAAAAACGCTGAGCCGTCGGGTTCATCACCTGATCAGTTGGCCTTATCATATTCTGGTAAATATTAGGTGGACAACTTTGTTTTCGATCTGTGTCCTGTTTTTCAGGTCCTAGTTAATGGCGGAAAACTTTGACGTATATTCCAATAAATCCTAAACATTCTCCCTAAAATTTTCAACTATTTTGTTGAGTCCAGTATTGTAAGAAGTTTTCCGAAGCGACAGAGACGTGTTATTTTCAGCAACGTTATCGTGTTAGGAGAGGTGGCATGAGGACTTTGATTGTGGCTTATAATAACATTGCCAGATATATATTCAATATAAGCAGAAGGGACCACGTTTCAAATTCTTTGTTTAATCTGACAGGCTTTGGAACTCTCTGCTAGCGGATTTGAGAGAGACTACTAAAACGCAAAAATTTAAACCCATCATTTTTGCTTACATGACCAGAGGAAACAGTTAATTAGTATAACATCTAACATGCCTTTTGATTTGCTTAACTTTTTTTTTTTGTTAAATAGTATTTTTCTCTAAAATTCTTAACCCGATTCAACATTTTCATCTTTATTTTAATTTGCACTGTACCTAAATTGTTGCATTTTAAGCTTGCACTTAATTTATAAGATTTAAAATCTTCTTGATGTAAGAAATAGAATAAATAAATAAATATGAAATATACCTAGCCTAAGACCGCCCTAGATATCGAGGCATGTTGTCGGAGGCCCAGGTTGACACCGGACTGTACCTCCCGCAAAAGAAGAAGAAGAATCGTGTGGGTTGCTGGCTAGTTTAGAAATTCAAACAAAATTTTCATACCATTGTTCTTGTCAATAGAAACTTAACAAAGAAACCGAAATCATACGACTGACTCGTTTAAGCCATGAACAGTAATACATACACCACATATTTGTTCTACAAAAATAAGCGTACAACAAAGGAATGTGAAAGCGACCTCTGAATGTTAGATCCAGCAGCTTTTTCTAACTTTTATCAGTTAACCACTATCAATCATGCCTTTAGCTGTTTGATGCTCCTAATGCACGTGCATTTAAGTTGCGTCACTGCAGTGTCCTTGACCAACAGCACACTTCTGATTCTCTATTGATCACGAGTACTTCCTGCCAAGCCCTCGACTGTAACACCAAACTCCGAGCTGGCGCATTGCATTCTGCTCATATCTAGACGCTGTCTGCGGAAGTGTTTACTTTGACATCATCACGTTTTCGCTGTTCTAAAACACGTAAACATCCATTCAACTTCCTCTTCGGAGCTTAGCTCAAATCGCGCGCCACTAAACAATGAGCTAAAGCTATAATACAATCACCATCACGACAAGTCGACGCCTCATGTCGGTCGCTTAATTCTTCTTTTGGTTATTTCCAACTTAATCCTCTTATAGCGTGCGAATGTCAAAAGCAAATTTGTTCTTAGACAGCCTTGAACTCCTTTGATTGGTTTGCCTTTGCAAATTTTATGCGCGATGTCTGGAGACGAACGGAACGTGCCATGACATCAACTCCGTGACGTCATGCGAACTGGGCTCGGCAAAGCATCGCTTCGGTGATTGTTTGAAGAGTGCTCACAGATTCATGTCAGCTGTCAATTGACGAGCTATCAGCACGCGCCGTGTTCATTACGAATTCAGCGATATTCAGCTCAGAAGCTTCCGGGTCGCTCGAGAGTGATGCGGGCGCCGAAAGCCATGAATGGCTTTGAAATTTCTGTCGTATAAGGGAAATCATGTGGGAGTGGTTTTTGGTCAACGTCGGCAAAGGCTTTTTAGGGGGTTTTCTTAATTTCTTTGGTATGGATCGTCACAGTGTGACGTCTTGCCTATTGAGGTGTGTGTTAAGAAACCGCATCGAAGGCCGCGAATTTTGTTGAATATAATCGTAAGCCAGATACGATATCTCTTTTGAACAAGTGCGTCCTCAACAACCTAAATTGGCGTGCTAGCAAGCAGTGAAAGAACTTTTTGAAGTTTCCTGGATATAGAAAATAAGCCTTTATTGTCTTTTTTTCTCTCTCCAGGCTAGAAATTAGAGTTGACCTTTTTGTTTGAATACTCGTCCTATAAGCGAAAGTAACCACAGGATAGAATTGAGATCGTGCCATCGCGAGGCATGATGTTACCGAATCCTTGCTTTTTGACTTGAAGCCTCCCAGAGACACGGATTAACAGCACACATCCAAGTCATGTGTGTATTGCATTGGATGGCGTAGCAACCTGTTGAGAGCCAGAGCCTAGCTTTATAAGTGGAGGGGACCTACTGTTTAATGCCCGTTCCGAATGGCGAATTGTAAAAGCTTTTCATGACAAAAGTACTCCAGGAGGATTGTCAGTGGTTCGCTGGAGATGGGGGCCGAGAAAAATGTTTGTGGTATTATTATTCCGAGCTTTTCTGCTTAAAAGTCCGACGTCCTAACCGATCAAGCCACAGCGCCCACCCAATCCCAAATTTACATCCCATGGCAGCTGCTGCCAATTAAGAAGACGCTTGTTATGAATTCAACTCCGCCGCTGACGGTCGATTTATTTCCGTCACATCTGGCGACGTGCATAACTCGCGCAGCAACCGAAATGAGACGCAGATGACAAGTTCAAGGGCGAAATTATGCCCCGCAAACGGATGCACCACCCGCCGCAGCTTATTTTCAATTTCACCACGATCAACCACGGAAGGCTCATCCACTCGGTTTTTTTTCACAAACACCGCCATTCATTGCGTCAGCGAAGTGTCTTCAAAAGACGACTATCACTCCAAACACGGATTACATCGATGGGAAACACAAGAAAAGAAAAAAAAAATTGCAAATCACCCAAATTTCAATTCGACTGCGACTCGAGATCGGATTTGATTCGGATTACGTGACGCGCATGCGACTAACGACTGCCGTAACTGAATTGAAAGAGTCGTGAGAAGGACGCCATTAAGTCCGGCGGCACGGGAGTTCTAGAAGTTTGAAGTGGGTGCTCGGGTTTTTCGTGGTGCTTATGGCTGCTGACCGGAACAGCTGACTGCGGCGACGGCGACAACACACGTCTCAGGCGTTATGTAAATCGAATGGGAGTCAGAAACTGTTTCAAGGTTACGCAGAGGAGACGCTTTGCCCATGGGTAATCAGCGGCCTGAATGGAAAAGGAAAAACAAATGCAAATTCACACTTTCACTGTCACTGTCCGCTGTCGTGGGATGGAAAAGTATGGCGCGTGCTTTCTTCTGGGCACGTGAAGTGGGACCTAGTGGGCGATGGAGGCTTTGTAGGCAGAGATTTGGCATACTATCACGGCGACATTGCCTTCTCTGATGATATGATTTTTTTTTTGGGAGAATATTAAACTTTGATCTCTTTTGAAGTGATGATAACGCAGAGTATCGAAAAACTAAAAAACTGTGTAGTGAAGTAGACCTGCACACTTTTTTCCCAAGCTGTATCTGACCAGGAGGAGGAGTATCACCTGTTGTTCAGTGGAAAGTTAAGCTTTAAAATGGAATGGATGAATTGATCTAGATCTTGGCCTCAAATTTTAAAACTCGTACAGAGGGAAGGCTGTGCCTGTAGATGCTTGTAAAAGGTAGTCCATAGAAAATCGATTGTATGGACTTAAGAAAATTGATGATTGTATTTAAAAGAGGGAATAATAGATATTGTATTTAAGGTTCATTTGACTAGCTACGCCAGTGCATTGCGGATCCGGATATCACACAGCAAATAATTTCTTGTAATTCTAAATTGAGCTATTCTTTCATTGAACTTGAAAAATCACCTCAAATGTAATGTACCGAATTTCTATTTTCGACTCACTGTTAAAATGGAACGAAATCAAACTTTTTCTGAAGCGCATAATGTAGGGCGATCAAAAGTGGATTATGTACGACAATAAGGTGCGAAAAAGATTATGGTCATTACGAGCTTCTACAACCTGGCCAAAGAATTGATTCTATTCACTACTGTCAACAATTAACGAGATTGAAGGAAGAAATTTAATTAAAACGGCCAGAATTAATTAGCAGAAAAGGACTACGCTAGACCACACACATATTTCATGACTGGTCAGAAACTAAGAGAGTTTAGGAAGTCTTGATTTATCCACCATGTAGCCCAAAGCTTATACCTTCAGATTATCATTTGTTTTGATCTCTGCAGAGCTTTCTAATGGTGTAGATTTCAATTCTATAAAGGCCTGAAAAATGCAGATCAGTTTTTCACTCAGAAATAACAGAATCTCTAAACTGATGAATGGCATTACCCCAAAATTGCAAAGACATGCGTCGCATAATCGTTAACTTTTCAGCGTTAGAAGGAATGTTCCCACAGCCATATTTTTCGAAATGTTCGAGTATGTACTGAGGAGTGACACGTGTACGTCAAGCTGCGAATGCAAACATTTTCTGAATCTACAGACGATTTTTTTAATACACATTTTTATATCGTGTGCTTCCACAAAGAAGACCGTGGGAGATATTCTTCTTCTTAAATTGTCACTTCTTCGCTTTCAAGAATTTCAATTATTTTCTGTTTGAATATCTTCCGATTAAATATTAGCTTGAGCTTAACTGCTAGAGAAATATGCTTAAAAATAGTTTAACTAATATCTTCACTAACTTACTGTCCCAATAGGTGCGCTCTAGCTAAACAGCACACTTAATCTATGCCTTTCTACGTATCTCAACTTAACATAATAATGATTACAACTAAACTCTCAAGTTGAATTAACTAAGAAAACAAAATTACAAAAACGTTGTGTTTTCTAGGCGCTTAAAACGCAAAAAGGCACGCCGTGGAAACTTTCATTCGAAATATGGCGACTAGCGGCTTTAGACTTTAAGTTAATGTGTTAGTAAAAATGAAAAAAAAAATTCGATGTTTCATGCGACGTGAATACCCAATTCTATCATTACGATTTGAAAGCATTAGCAAAATCATAAAAAAAAAACACTTAACAATGCATTCAAAGTTGGAAAGGTCTAATTTTTGGAATGCACTTGACTGAGAAAATCTCAAATAAAAAACAAAGGCGCACAAAATTTTTTAATAGGTCTTACAGTTACTGGTATCTAAATAACAAAAAATCTATGAAGAAGAACTTAAAATTATTTTTATTAATTGCTTTTTAAACTATGAATCAAACCAAAAACCCTAACAAAGAACAAACTTGAAGCTTTCGATTCTACTTGAGCTTGTTTCAGAACTAAGTTGAACAATAGGCATCAAAAAATGTGTCCTTTTCTGCTAATATATTTTTCTCAACACTTTCCGACAATGGCCCGAAAACTCGTGTTTCTTCAATTCAACAACTCTTTTACAATTTTCTGGAAATATCATAAAAACTATTAAAAGTATCGGAAGAACATCAATCTTAACGATAATTTCAGCGAGAGTGGACCGTGACAAATGTGTTTTACCGTGTGTTTTTCTTTGTAGACTAATTACCTTCTTGCGAACCTAAGGATATTCCTCTGTTTGATGTTTTTTTGCCTTTTTTTTTTTAGATAACAGTCCCAATTTCAGTGTCGCCTTTTATAGCCACCCAGCAAAGTCCATCGAAGTAAATTCTTATCTACCCAATCGTTGACTGGATTCCTGTGAGGATTCACTCCAAATGTGAAACAAAATAAGTATTTCCGACAAAGCTGAACAAAAATGTTTGTCTCAACGAAATGTCGTTGAATTTGAACGATTTTATGCTTCACTATATCCTTTCTCATAAAAAGGTCCAGAGTCATTTGCAACAATAACCTTTAAAAATGTATCCAATCTGACTGCTCAATGTTACTTCTTTTCAGTAAAAGAGACACAAGATCATGAAACAAATTCATGATCAAGATGTGGACTGTTGCAAGGAACCAATTATGTTTTTCTGGTTACCAGATAATCCCAAGTCCAACACAAGGATCGACCGTTGTTGGCTTGATCTCACTGAAACTTCTCACACCCAAAACCACTCGTCCGTTAAAATTCGACATGCACTTTCTAATTTCCTCATTCCCGAAATTCTAACCCCAATAAATAGTCATTAGCTCCTCCGACACCATCGCCGAACACCATCGCCGTCGCCACCGTTCATGACTTCCAACTCCAATGATTGGCGAGATTTTCGTTTGTTATTTTTCTTTTTTTGGTTAGGAAACCGCTTTTGACCCGTGACTACGGTGCGTTTTTTTTTACGTTTCTTGTGACTCCGTCGTAGATATTTTATTTTTTTTTTTTGGATTTCACTTGTATTGTCTATCTAATTTGCAAAACCATGTGCCTTTGCGAGCGCGATCACATGACGACGAAACTAAACCGCATTTGCTTTCATTTCGACGGTTGTTTTGTTGTTAATTTGACATTTTTCTGTTTGCGTTGTGCTGGTTGGTTCACCTCTCTATCGATCAGATGACCAAGCCACTGTTGAAACACAAGATGGCGCTACCAAACACTCACCGCTTGTCCTTCTTCGCTCAGTGGCCGGGTGCTGTGCTATGGAATTGAGGTGTGTAACATCACGAGACATTTGCAGCAAGAAGAAGGAGGTAGGTAAGCCATGTGACTTGTGATGCAACACATCGTCAAATATGCAACAAACAAAAAATCAAAAAATAGGCGCTATAATGGAGCCATTTGTATTCTTCTTTCACCGCGAGAGTGGTTTTCTGTTGCTTTGGGTTGTAATTCGTGGATCGATATGGGGCCGGGCGTTTTTTTATTGCATTTTGACATGAATTTCGCACGTTGACTTTCGCTGGTTAATTTGGCCGTGTTGTTACAGACAAGTGGATTCGACTTTGTTGTTTAAGGAACACTGGAAGGTAATTAGGAGAGTGGTGTTAATGCCATGCTGATGGCTGACGATGCTGAGCGATCGTGTTACATGCGATCGATGGACTTTGGGTGTATACATGTCCGTGAATGGAAACTAAACCACTTCCTATTTTTTGTTCTGATTCTATTGTAAAAAATAGTCGGTGAATTATATTTTTCGGTAACATAGAGCTGCGATAGTAAATAAATCATAGCATGATATTAAAACAAAACGATGTTGTGTCGATTGATAACTCGATCGTTCTCCAATCAACCAAAAATCATTGCTGACCATAGAGCTATTAGTTTTCTAAAATTCAAGAAATATTCTTATCCGGATTTGACTCAATAGAAGGTTGCCCCCAAACCACATGATGTTCCCCAAGAATTTCACCACAAAACCTGTTGAAATTTATTTGGGATTTTACTCGGTGGAAATTTTTATCCGGACTTCAGAAAGTGAAGCAGAGCTTTGATGAACAAAATCGATTAATCATCCAAACAAATGAGCCATCGAAAACTGATTTCCTAGTGTCGAGAAGTGAGTTCATAGCTAGTTCTCTTCGTTTTTTAGCCACGTGTTCTGAAATAAGCTCACTCAAAGCGAATTAATCAATTCAGGACTGAGTTGAATTCCTTTTCTTGCTTTTCTTATCACACATGTTTTCATGCGAAATTGAAGCTATAAATCAAAAATTTCCCTTTAGAGACAAAATGCATTACAAATCTATAATGGTCGTCCTTTTTGATTCTCATCGACTCATATGCTATTACTAGCCAACCCTTGGCGGCTCACAGAAGTGACTTGGATAACTTCTGACACTGAAACATATGGAAATATCTTTTATAATTGCTAGCGTTCGCTAAGACAACATACAATGGGCGAAGTAACACCCCTATGAGGGCCAGAAGCTAGCTTTTTTTTAGC
Source organism: Syritta pipiens (assembly GCA_905187475.1). Lineage (NCBI taxonomy): Eukaryota > Metazoa > Arthropoda > Insecta > Diptera > Syrphidae > Syritta > Syritta pipiens. Next base: position 73,997,753 of record LR994571.1, read on the forward strand.
GCGACTCCTCTATATTGTGCGCGTTTCATACATAACGAGGGGACCTACTGTTTAATGCTGGTTCCTAACGGTGAATTGCGAAAGCTTTCTAAGTACTCCAGGATGATCCAGGTCAGTCGTTCGCTAGAGATGATGATAAACTGTTTGTAGTGTTCTTTTCCCGGGACTGGATTGCAACCCGGCTACACTAGCACTAACAGATTAAGCCGGGGTGCCCTGTATTAAAATTTATAAATAGCCAGTGTTCCTTCTAAATTCTTGACATCGCACATGCTTCTTGCAAATTAATCAGCAAAATTTGTTGTTAAGTCATTCCCTGTCAACTCGCTCAACACCCGCGATCGAAATCATCCCGTAGAAGAACACAAATCAATTTACTGCCAGGAAACCGCCGCTGTTTATCTCGCAGTCGTCTTTGCTTTTCTTTTTGCTTAGTACAGATAACTTAAAACTACAAATCAAATTAATGAGCTTGTAGATTAAATTTTACTGCCAGTCAGGTGGCATGTATTTTAATGAAGAATTCCACCGAAGAGTTCATAGACTTTTTGAATTTTTATTTGACTGTTCGTAAATGAAAATTTAGATAAGCGCAAAGGCGCCTCTCTCTGAATTTAACTAGAATCACGTTATTTAGCAACACAGCGGGTTTAATAAATGCTCCATAAAAGAGAAGGGGTGTTGTTCAAAGGGTTTCGTTGCGCAGATTGATACGTCAAGTAACAAGTTCTGACTGCTTGATTTTGAAAATGATTCAAGGACATACGATTTTCTACATAAAAGCATTTCAAGGTTGCCTACCGGTCCAGCCTGGCCCCACTGTTGTTTTGAGTCGCAGTGAATCAACCGGCTTCAGTGAAGTTGCTACGCAGCTCGCTTTTCATTGAAGAAAATGGAAACAACGTCTCGTGAGATGGAGCCAACTGTGTGCCAAATGAAAACTACACAGTTTTTTTAGATATGGCAATTTCTTCAGGTATGACAGTTTTCCATACGAGCTATATATCACCATTGTAGCCTTCTTCCACTGCCAAACATTGAAGAATGTAAAGGTCTTTTCCACTTTTTTCACCTTTTTTATCGATCTCCTTCTGCTTATCCCCTCATTCATTCGACTGAGCCGTTAAATACTTTAAAAAATCGGTTAACACTGGTTGTGGTTCGATGACGTTCGGTCGGTTGTGGTTGTGGCCCTCTTTGTAATTTGAACCAACTCATACGAACACAGAAACTGTTGTAAGTTTCTAGGCGAAGTGGCCGGGGATAATTGTTGCCTAAAGATATGCTTTAGGTTAGTTGGTTAGTTACAGGTATATAGTTGGTTAGTATAGGTATAGGTATAAATCTATTCCCTAAACTCTATTGAGTTAGATAAGTTGCACTGTATTTGCATAAAGAATTTAAAAAAGTTAACCAGCAAACTGTCTATATTTTCATATCCAAAGCTTTACTCTAGCAAACATTTTCTATATATTAGGTTGTCAAATATCTCCCTTCCGTCTTTTGAATTTTCCGGCTATGTACAAAGCGCTACAGAACTCGTATACTGGCAATACATCATTTGAAAGGTCTTGACATAACCTACAAAACGACGCTATGCATGATTAGTTTGGATACGAGCTCTGTAGCGGAAGAGAGATATTTGACAACCTAATATTAACGCCTTCGGACGACATCGCTCAAGTGAACAACAGATCTAAAGAGTGGTCAACAAAATTTCTACTGACCTCGAAGAAAAAAGATCTTCCCGGACGTATTTCTTGACGCCGGCATAACATAAAGATTTACAACAATAAATGTTTAATATGCTTCTCTTTTACTTTTTTTTTAATATAGAGACGCTGCCTCATGGGTTGTACTTTTTATGTAAAGTGTATAGACGAATCATTGAACTATTTACCTGATGAATGATAATGTGACCTGCAAAGCATGACACACTCTTATTGGAATCCCACCCAAGCAAGTTGGAAACCACTAGACAACTACGGAGTTTACTGAATCAAATAATCAAATGGTTTGACGATTGGCGAGTTAAAATCAATAAGGATAAAACAATTACGGTTATCACACCACACCAAATTATCTATAACAAACCCTAGATAAAAGCTAAATACAAAACAACGTAGCTAAATGTCGACTTAGTACGCCGGGGGCAAGCGTTCCTTTAATTTGTCCATGTATAGATATTAACAAAAAATAGAAAAGTTAAATGCTTTTAGAAAAAAAAAGTTCAAAACCCAGGCACAATTGTCAATAGCCGGCTTCATGTTATAAACGTTGTAAGTATCTCCTAAGTTTGTATATTTTAAGACTCAATAAATATTGATTTGATTTTGTAGCTAAATGCCTGGGAACGCGCTTGAACTCAAATCTCACTTGGATGTTTCTTATTTTAAAAAAGAAACAGCACATATTGACAAAATTTAGAAAAAATCTAGCAATGCGAAATAAAATGAAATACAATTAGTTCACGTCTTATATAGAATCACGACGTTATTCTGTCGATTATGTTACAATTGAAAAGATATTTTTATTTTTATAAATGGATGTTAAGAACTTTGGGCATCATTTATCACGCACCCCTCATATGTAACACGTCCGATTGATGCTGAAAATATATGCCTTAGAACTGTACCCTGATCAGTTATTGCTTATGTGAGTGAGATTAAAAGGCACTAAGTGTCCCCAATTTTTGTAAAATTAACTTCTTTTAGATATGATATGGTTGCCACCAACTTAGATAGACCGCCGTATCCCACCCATTTATTCGAAGTTAGTTTTTAGAGTCTAGGAGAGGAGAAAGTACTTTAGTCTTCAAATAAAACATGTTATTAGGCATGAATTAGTTATAAGAATTATTTTTAAAAATATTTTCACTTCTTCAAAGGAGTTGAAGCCGCAGTTTTGTTTGAAGGTGAGTTTCGTTTAAGAGATGCTAGTGCGAATGATTTTCTCTTTTTCACTGTGGATTATGTTTTTGTTATTGAAACAACGATTCCAAACTGAAAATATTTCACGTTCATCTTCACTAAAAGTTTTTTGTGTTTTTTTTTCATATGTTACGGGTTTGATAATTGGATTTTATTAGGCTTTCGTTTCAAAGGAATAACGAAACTCTTATGGCAACACTTCGGTGTCTGTTTGTTGCCTTTTATATATTTGACTATAACTTACAAGTACTTTGTAGTTAAGGGATGACATTTGAACCTAGACATCCCAAAAACAAATCATGCATTTTTTTCGTAGAATATTTGAACAAAAAATCTCGTAAAAACTGAAGTTATAGGGCAACTCATCGCAATACCCCAAAATTATCCAATCGACTGGCACGATCAGCAAATGGGAAAGGATTTTCTTTTGTTGAGTTTCATTCGAAACGAAACGAAGAATTTTACTGAAGCTATCTTGATTTGTTAACTTCTTGAACTTAGACTTTTATGAAGTCGTAGAACTAGTCTGTTTGCATCAGAACGAAACCCTCGGCGTGTGAGTAAGACTCACACTTGACCGTTTTTTATTTTTTTTTCTATAGGCTCAAGTTTATTTTTTAAGGTAGTTGCCAAGCTTTTGTCCATGGGTTCGTAGTCAAGTCTCTGAATAATTTTCCATTAAGAGTAAATATTGTGGATCGTGGAGGCTATGCGTTTTTTCCTTCAGCTGCCCCACGTCAGATTCGTCACTCTTTGAAATTTTAGTCAAGAAACAAAGTAAAAACTGGCCAATCACGCTTACGAAACTAAAATCATTTTTAATTCTCCTAAATTCTTTAAACAAATCACAATGGCAGAGTTTCCTCCCTCCTCCCTACTCGTTCTTCGCCTTGTATGGCTGCATGTCGTTCATTATCACCAGGACGAACTTCAAGATCTTGTACAACAAGAAAACGCCGATGAACAGAACGATGGCGACTAGTAGGACCAAATCCAGAAGGAGGTATTTGTAGAATGGCACGTGGACGCCATACGACTTAAGGTGTGTCGCCCCCTTGTTCCGGATCACGTACTCGATCCAAAACATGGCCTCATCCATGGGATGAATTGGATTGTCCCTGAACAGCGACGATACCTCCTTCGCTCGTCGTTTGTACTTTGGATCCTCGGTCAGCGTTCGAACGCTCGCAACGATGTCGGCCTCTGTCATTTTTGAGAAATCAAGCGGGAGGGCGTAGCCTTCGCGAACTGATTTGAGAGTGTTACGGTGTTGGTCTCCGAAGAGAGGAATGCAGAGCATCGGGATACCCCAATGGATACCTTCCTGTGTGCCAAAGATGCCACCATGTGTGATGAAGAGGACTACGTTCTTGTGGGCCAGGATGTCATTTTGCGGCATCCACTTCTGGATCATGACGTTGGGCGGGAGGTTTTTCAGTTTCTCGTCCTCGTACTTCCACAGAACGTTCTGTTTGAGTTGGCTAAAGGCGCGCAGTAGAAGAGAGATCTTCTCCGGTGGCATGTCGGTGCTCTTCATGTAGGACCCCAGGCTGAAGTAGACCACGCCGTTCGTTGAGTTGTCAATGAAGTCCTAGAAAAAGAGGGGGGAGTTTTAGAGTCATTTGAACTTTAAGGCTCATTCTTGTACCTGCAGCTCCTTGCGGAGCGGTTTCGGCGGCTTGATGTGAATTCCTCCAACATTCACCAGACCCGGCATGCCAGGTCGCGGCAGATCGATGCTCCGATGGCTGTTAATGAGCATCAGAGAGATATTCTTCTCCAAATCTCTTACCGACGGCACAGGTCCTGCAAGAAAATCATGAACTGATTGTCTCAAAAAAGCAAAATTGTAAACAAACCTGTCACAAAGTTCGTGAAGTGCCTCTCGGCCATGTCTTGCATCTTTGGCATGTAGGACCATCGCCGGAAGACGTAGTCGTAGAGCGACAGGTACGTGTTGTAGGCCCTCTGCTTGAAAGTCATGTTGTCGGTGTAGGGCAGAACAAGGTGGGGAACAATCGACAGCGGCGTGAGCAGCCCCATCGCATGGTCCATGTTGTCAGCGTAACCCATGGTTCCTGAGAATAAAATTCATAATGAAAATTTAGAATTTGAAGCTGAAAGGGAGGCACACACCAATTGTCACCATGGGGGCGTTAAATCTGTGAGCGAACATCAAGAGACTCTCGTGGAAGAACTGCTCGAGAATGATAAGGTCAAACTTGGCATTGCTGCGAATGAGCTTTTTGACGTTGACGTCATTCAGAGCATGCTCTGTTGTTAGAACGCCAAGGTTCCACCACATCTCAAGGTTCTGGAAGTCACTGCTGTAGCGCATTTCAAAAATTACGCTTTTCGGATCTAAAATTGAAAAGCATTTTAATTTTTATAACTTTTATATTTCGGCTCTTTTTCCGTTAAAATTAAATTCTAATTACACATTTACCTAACTGATAGAAACAAAAAATCGTCTACCCATGGCAGAATTGTCGAAGATGAATTGGATCAAAATTCAGGTTTCCAACAATTTAACGATGCAGTTCATGTGCCGCGAGCAAGTCGTGAGAGGTTTTAAGGCAAAAAATTGCACCTTAAAGTAGCCGGAACGTTCACTAAGGCTAGTCGATCGGATTTAATCGGAATTAAGGCTTAACTCGCCGTGACAAGGCATTAACATGACACATCCATTTATAATCTTTAGCCAAGAGACTCCCCGCCGACTAGTAAAACAACTTACACAGAAAAAGAATACTTACAAAGTTTTGGAATATCAAATTTTGGATTGAGAATAATTTCAGTGCAGTTCTCGTTGCATTGGCTCATTTGGAAGTTCGTTATAACAGTCAGATGATGTCCTCGGTTCATGAGTCCGTTGGCGAAGTTCTCCAGCCATAGCCAGTGGCTTGGTGCCGGAAATGGCACCAAAAACAAAATGTTGGATGCTGCAGAAAATTGTGCTAAGTTCAGTACCAGCAGTACCGCTAAGATTGTTGACTTCATCTAAAAGAAGGAAAAAGAAAATATTTGTTCAAAAAGTTGTTGTTAATAAAAATCTGCATTCATTGGGGATAGAACGGATCTGACTGACTCATTTTCTGATCTAATTTCAAACTACTTTACTGGGGGCGTTTTGAATTTGATATGTGATCATCAGGCATCAACTAGGGGTTTTCCTAAGACGTCGATTTAATGTGAACGCTGTCAACGCAATCGGGTGTCGTGATATATTATAAGACGATGTGCTTCAAATAATATTTCTAATTGTTCCTGTGCTTGGTTTGGAATTCTAAAAGTGTTAGACTAAAACGTCAGTACAGTTGAATAAGTGAAACTTGTCTGTCTGTTTTCAAATATTTTGTCAGTCCCAGGGAATTTCAGTTCTGTGATAGTTATTTGTTGGGGTGTGTAAAATCAGTCCCATCTAAACCATTTTTTTTTTCTTTTATAAATATAATCGTTATGACATTCGGAAACTCATCTGCCAATTTAAATCATGAGACTTAATGAGCACAAAAAAAACAATCAGTATTAAAATATTGATCGCACTTCATAAACTTCGCACTTTGGCGTAAAAAACAAATTAAAGAAATACGTCTTAAAATCCTTGAAAAGGGGACTTTTGCTTTGCTTTGGGGCTAAAACCGATTTTATACTTCGAAACTGATACAAATTCACACCACTTGAACTGTATACACAATTTTTTGTTGTGCTTACACTACATAAGTAACCACTCGACACCTGGTGAATTAGTAATTCATTTTTTGTGAACAAAAAGCTATCAATCACTTTTTTGCAACGAAAAAAAAATCGTACAAAAGAAAGAAAGCATTGTCAGTCAAATTTTGGGACAATGACATACGAATCACTCTCAATGCCCGGCATTTACATCGTTTGCCTGTCCTTCTTTTTAGTTTTTGGGTTGAATAAGTGAAACGATTCACAATTCAATCAGTTAAATTGATTTATAAACAGTCATCGTCTGGCGGCCACTATGTAAGAGCTCCACTTGTTTGTCTAAACTTCCCTACCTGAAACAGAAGCATTTGAAAATCTATTCTTAGTTATTTCTTGCAAACAAGCAAGTAGTCGAGCCCTTTACCTACTTAAACGCAAGTGCAGTTCGCAAATAGAACTTCTTATCAGAGTTCAACTGCCGGCACGCTGGCAGGCAGGTGCAGAGAGACTCTAAGGGCACACTCGAAAGCGTCTAAATAGGTTAAGGCCCTTTACTATTGCTTAATAGGAAGATAAGAATCGCTGATACCATCCAAGTACAAAATGTTTGTATTGCTGTCAGATTCTCGGTTCAGTCTCTAGATGTGTTGGTTGGTAAAGTGAATTACAAATAACCGAAATTGTGCTTTATTTAATTTTTTTAAGGTGGTTCTTTTTTGATATTAGCTGGTTGAGTAGAGGATGACATGATTCTATAGTTCTTCTGGCTGTACAATGTTTCACGTTGCTAGAACTATGTAAGTAAAGTTGCTCAGTCGTCCAAAACTTGCAAATAAGCATCATGTAGAAGCCGAAATGAACCACGTTTTGGTCATGTCGAACAGGCTAAAAACATCGTGATTCTATGATTGACATACTATCGTTAAAACTTTTAAAAACCAAAAGTAACAAACCACGATAATTTTCGATTGATTTTGTCCTTTATCTTCCATCTTATATTTATCTTTTTTACCGCAATACCTCTATTTTATAGTTTGTTTTTGTTACAAACAATGCTTTAGATGACCACATTTTTCTTTTAGAATTAATGTTTTGTACCAACACTGCAATGAATTCTATGTCAAGGCATTCAAACAGACACCACAAACACCGCAGACCATGCCACGAGATGAGTGACACAGATTAGCTCATTTGGAACTAAAGCTTTGCTTTGGTTTGAGTCATTAACTAGGACCAGGAAAACACAACGCAAATCAAAATGATGCAAATCGAATTAATGATTCTAATGTATTTTAATTCCATAATTCCAACAGATTATTTATATTTTTATTTTTAATTCCAACGTATTTTAATTTTGTTTTGAATGAAGCAAACTGAAATAAAACCGACCCGGGTTCGAAACCACAATCATTTAAAAACGAAATCGGAAATTTGTTAGTTGAGGCTTTGGTGTTTTTTTTTTGAAAAAAAAAAGATCTTCACATCCACCAAAACATTTTTTTGTTGTCTTAAACTCATTGCACTCACTTTGCCAATCCCAATCGATTTAATTTTCACAAAAGATCACTCACTCACGCGTGCCGTGTTTCTCAAATGTCTTCATTATAAATCAAAACAGATAGCGTCGTAAGCACCGATCTCGGTTGTTAATTTTAAACTATAACAAAACTCCTATTATATCAAACCGTTTCGCTCGAGGTGATAAGTGAAACTGGCTTCCAGTATTTCACAGATCTCACAGATGCACGAATCCAAGTATCTTCCCGCTTCGACTTGTCACCGCCGAGGTGCATGACTTTATTGAGACAGACGATTGCTAGATCGGCAGTGTACACTGCAATTTATAGACGGACGATTCGTGTGTCCGGGGCGGAGTGTGGGAAATTTGCAAATAAGTCATATCAAGTTTCAATTTTCCCAAGAGTCGCGGATTTTTTTACCCTCTATACTCAAATGGCGGTGCGTACGGAAAACAACCTGAGTCAGGTTACGACAGTCTCTTTGCAATAACTCGTATAACCCTGTCACCAAAACAGAAGCGAAAAATATTTAATTGTTTGGAGTGTTTACTTTGAAATGGCAATTAGCAAGTACTTAAACGAATTAATTATAACGAAGCGTCTTTTAAATCTTTTGTCGCATATTTGAAAGTGAAATTGACGCTAAACGAGAGTAATCGTCAAACGGTTGTTTTCACGATTGCTAAGAACGTGTTTGCAAACGTCATCTGTCATTGAATGTTTGACATTTGGATTCGTTTTCGAACATCGTTTAACAACCTACAACCCAGTTAGGTACTAAATTAAGCTCAGTACCAGAAAAAATAACTCGTTTTTTATCTTCACCTACGTTTGCTGTCTAATTTCTCATCTGCGGAGGATGTACGACCTTGAGCTGTCAAACTTATAATAGCAAATTCTCACTAAACTGCCGGAGGGTCGTTTTATATTGACACGACAACTTTACACGACGTCCTCAACTAGCTGAATTATAATAAACAACTCAATTCTAATCACAACTCACTTACATTGGTCGGTCAATAGTTAAATCACTTCAAAGGAAACCAGTAGTGCGGTGTTTAAAGTCGCTATCAGTGTCATAACAGATTTTATTACGCCAGGCGATGTTTTTCGTGTTCTGAATGCTTTTATCGCGGTTAAATGCACCGGAAACATAAATGAAATTATTTGAGCTCGTTAAAACTAATAGTCATGTCAAGTGCAAATGTCTCAGAATTCGGTGATGCATTTGGAGCATTTAGATCATTAAGTGGAAAATAATTCAATGCACAGATTACTTTTCTACTTTTATTGAGCACATTTTGAGAATTCGATACACTTACGCCAAAGCTTAGCCAATGGTGCTGCCTTTTGGGTTCCGATGCACAGATTATTTTTAGCGATTTTTCAGCGGAACGATAGCCCTTTCTTGTAAGGATGTGACGAGAAATACCTTTTTGGCTTAAAAATGGAAGGCTCAGAAATGTGGATTCTAAGGAGTCTTTTCGAAGGTGGAAATCTATTAATATCCTGAACTTTTCTTTCTTTGTGAAATAGTATTTTTCTTTAAAATAATCAATTGTTTTTATTATTGATCATTAATCTTGTTATTTCAATTTGCACCGCACCTAAATTGTTACCTTTTAAGCTTGCATTTAACTTATGAGATTTATAATCTTCTTAATGTAAGAAATATTCTAAATAAATAAAATATGAAATATTAAGCAAAATTCATGCTTCCCCAAGTTGATTTGAATCACTTTTAGACCTGCAACAATAGACTGCAGGTCACAAACGAGACGCCCACAAACCACCTCAAAATAAACAAAATAATCAGCGAACACTTCAAAGCCCCACACGTCTTATAATCAAAAGCCCACCCCTATTTCCAGCCAGAACTCTCAAATATTTGATCGAAAACAAACACTTGAAGTGGCAAAACATAAATTATGTTGATTCTATTTTTTTGAACGTCCATGACCTTGTTACGATCAACAAAAAAACGTTATCGGTTGTTTTTGCTATCGTCTAAGTCGTCTACCACACAACTGCAGCCATATTTGAAAGCTATTTCAGGTAATCAAATAAAAACAATTAGCACAAGATAACGTAATCAATAAACAAACACCCGGCGGTAATCGGCAGAAGATTTCACTAAACTGAATTTAAAGACTTTCGTCTGGAAACGAATCGAACAACAGATCGTGCTTTCTTCGACCTTAGACAATAAATGATCTTGAAGCATGCAACTGATAAGAATGCTGTCGAGAATCCTTTCATAAGTCAGTGGCAACTGGCAAACTGACAAAAAACCGGCAGTTGCAAGACCCCAACACTCAATTGGAGTTAATTTACGACATTTTTGTTTCATTTATTGCAACATTTTGAGTATTTGCCAGAATTTTTAAATTGCACTTGGCCCACGTTCGGTCCGTTTGTCTGACCGATAAGTTTTGCCTCGCTGTGCTGTTTTCGCATGCAACTGATGTTGCTGAGTGGAGGGTATAGCGTAGAAAACTCGATGATGTAAGACGAGTGTAGCCTGTTTCCCCAAAGCCGTACATGATAAACTCTGGAAGGGGTGATTTGCGGTGACTTGGAGTTAGGGCTCTATTGATTTTAAATATTGACAGCTGTCATACGTGTAATGAATGGTGGGGAAATTAATTTGTAAACCTGTTAATTAAGATTTTATTGATGTTGTGGGGTGTTTGCAATAATTACATTTACCTTGAATGATCGGTGAATTAAATATTTGTTTTAATTTCAAAATTAAAGATGGCTTAGAAATATTTACTTGAAAGCCTAACAGTTTATTATGACTGACTATAAAGAACGTTCACGATCAGTGCCTTGTGTCCTCGCTGCTTCTTTTGAAATTGAACAAAGGGATAGTTAAATTTAGTTCAGTCTTTTCATTGACGGTGTAATGAAACTGAAACTGAAACTTGAGTTTATTCAAAATTGTAATCCGATTTTTCAATAATTTCTATTTAAAACTCACGATGAGGTATCGGCATTCAATTTGAACTGGCTCGCTATAAAAAACTGTTAACGTGAGTTGAAGAAATGCCAGGAAAATTAGTGATTTAATTCCTTCCATGGAGCTTTTTCCCCTTTCTTTTTCTCCTACAGGTACAATCTGTAGGTTAATTTATATATTCTTCGCTTAACCGGAGTTACAAACTGTTACAGAATGTTCTTAACACTAAGAATGAAGTAAAACCACATTAATATGTAACAAATTGTACACTTGTTAAAATAAAGTTAAAGTAAAGTACCAGAAATCTGTTTCCAAATACAGTAAACTCTGTATAATTCGAACCACTATAATTCGATAATCTCTGTAAATAGAAGCATTCCCACAGTCTCCAAAAAAAAAACTCTAAACTATCGAAGAAAGATTCAGTTCTCCCTTATTTCTTTGTTTGACATATGAGCGGCCACGCTCGGTGACAATCACACGACTGTTGATTTGATTTAACTCCTGAAAATCGAACTTTGAAAATCATTAAGGGTTTAATCGCCCTTCAACTGACTAAGTGATCTTAAATGCAGCTAAACGTCGATGTAATTATTTTGGCATTCCTCGCTAGGTCATTTACTTTGTACGCGCCTGATTACTCGATCAATTATATTCCGTGATTTTTAAGTTCTAGCATTAAATTGCTGGAGAAAGCTTAAATTGTTTTGTCAAATCAGCGCGCATTGTCAGAGGTCAGATTTCATGACGTAATTTCATTCTGCTTATGTTGATCCGAAAATAGTAATGAAAACCAAATGACAAATGACATGATTATAAAAGTGTCAACATCGATTTTTTTTTCAGAATGTGCTCGTTTAGAGACGCGCTCGATAAGACTTCTCAAAAGAATTGATGTTGTAACGACTTGGCTATTGTCGAATAGAGTCAAAAAAAAGTGCACATGTATGTTTTGAAAAGAAGGACTCATAAAATCGATTTTGGCGCTCCGAATTTGAAGAAGAACTTTTTTTTAGTTTACTTTTGAAAACGCTTATTCTCTAACAATAGATCTAACAACACGAATTTAACAGAAGAACAAGAATTTAACAGAAAGATGGCTGCATTTTTCTAGAGTTAAAAGAAAGTGTATACACCATAAACTCGAAATTAGCACTAAGTTTGTTATATTTTTGTGTTTAAGCAAGTTTTCTATTATCTAAGCACTAACGTTTTGGTTGTTCCGACAAGAATTTTATTTCTTGAAATTATTCGCATACAGACCTGCATACTAAAATATTCCCACAAATTAAAAATCAGATTAAAGCTTGGTTGGAATAGCCTAGGTGTCCAAAAGAGCAACAATTTCTCATTGATTTTCGCTCGTTGTCCTACGGAAACATTCATGGCCCTTTTGATAGTAACTTCATGATGGTAGACGCTAAGTGGACTCTGAGTAAAAAAATGAAAGAGGACGATAGTGAAGAGAGTACATTTATATGTACAGTGCCGAACAAAAATATGGCACAGCTGTTATTAAATACAAATATAGTAAATTAAATTTAATTAAATATTTAGCTAAATTTTTAGTCGGTTTCGCTAGAATCTTATGCCATCCGTGCACTAAAATCGACTTTAAAGGCAGTTTTTTTCTAATCTTCAGTTTATGGACCTGTCTATCAAAATATTCCCACAAATTTCCACTCAAATTAAATCCTGGCTACGTGCACGAAAACAAACTATTCAACCTTTTTTTTGTGTTTATCGGATCGTTGTTTTATTAGAACGCAACCCTTGATGGTCGATTTTAGGTTCAAATGTTTAGGCTGTGTTCAATGGACAGTTCACAGCGAAGATCATGTTTGACACTTATGTTTAACTGTGGGACTCTTTATCGAAACAAAATCGAAGTCACACCACTTCAAAGCCTCGATTTATTTATTATTAATTTATTTATTTTTCTTAAAAAAGTAAGACTTTAAAAAATATGAGCAAAGTTTTTTGACACAATGGACGATTTATTAACTAAATATGAATGTGACTTTGGACCATCAAAATCCAAAAATCCACAAGTTTCTAGCACTTTTTCTTAGAATATCGCAGAAACCTAGAATATTCCACTGTTATCACACTTAAAAATTATTGCAAATATTATCTCTATCAACCGTCTTGCGACGCGAGCCACCAAGCTATCTCAACTGATAGACGAGTAATCTGTCGTCTAATATTTGAAAAAGCATTTGGATCTCCGATCCTCTCACAAACACATTTATTAGCCCGCTCAAGGACGTCCCATAGTCCAATATCTCGTCTTGCAATTGCACAACAATTTACACAACCCAATCGAAACAATTAAATGCTTTTTCAATTAAATTCTTACTTTTCTTGTCGATGTTTTCCTGAAAAATGCTGACGAATTTTCTCGTCAGAAATTCTCACTTCAAAAATAACCACCCGGCGATTGTGTGAAAATCAAACGCGACGCGATCAAACACCAGACGCAAGCATTCAGTCTGACCGAATTGGCATTCGGAAATAATTAGAATTTTTTTTTTATTCAATTTTTCACTTTTCAAAGGCACGACTAATGAATTGAACCAAAACGCACAACCGTCGCACCGCGTATCAGGCAGCTAATTGAAGTGGGACCCCCTGACGACTCGACCGGCACACCGATTTCAAGTTCAAATTCAAGAGCTTTACGATGCGGTAGCTTTTCTTGACACAGACAGGTGGTGCTTTTTTTTTTTTTTGACTGCAACACAGATGGGCGGCAAATTCTACAACGATCAGGGGACGATCCTCAGTCAAGGGAGAAATCCGGCAAACTGTCGATCTGTGAAAGCGAAAGTTTCGATTTACGTTGCAGTCCACCGGGCAGAGTTTATTTGGAGCGATATGAAGTACGTACTTGTTAAACGAAGATAGCGCGCCGAATTTACGGCCAAGGCTCATGCGGTGAGAAATGATTACTTTTTGATTTGGGGGTCAATGACTTGTAGAGTGACAGTTGTGGGCGAAAAAAATTAGACCGAGTGTTCTCGATCTATTCACGGATTTTCGTTTGAATTTCAGCTACGCACAGGGTGATTGTGGGTTGGCAATTGAATTAAACTTCATAGCTTATTGCATAGTTATAGGCGAAGGAATTTAGAGGTGAACTCATCGCTCTTGATGAAAAATTACGCCAATGCTGAATTTTTGAAGTCCCTCGCTTTGGTACTTTTAAACTCGCTTCAATTTCCTCTGGAACTCTCACAATTTTGTTTGATTTTCAGAAAAAAATATGGGATCTTTTGCTTATCTAGGTCTTTTTTCTTATGATATGCGTGTTTGAAAAGCTCGGTAAAGTTATAAATTCAAGTAAAAATAAAACATACATTTTTCTTGAACACCAAATTCTTGCTGTGCGTCGTTGTGGTTGCTAGTGATGTTGCCATCACTCCATCCATCATTTGATGTTGCTAATGGGCGGCCTTAATTTAGTTTACGTCTTTTAAAAATTACAGTAAATGGGCACGGGCGCTTCCATTTGCGTCGTTTCTTGTCCTAATTACGCAATGTTCGCAATAGAGGCTTTGGTTTACCAAATATGTACTGCCTTGAACAATAACTTTTTGCAATTTTTTGAACAAGGTCATTATTCCATATGTGTAGAAATTCTGTAATCTCTGGGCGAAAAACTGATCCAAGTACAAACGATAATTTGAAGACGCAAATTCTGTGCTATGTGGTGGCTGATTGAAAATCTCCCACCCAGGCTCTCTTAGTTTCTCCCGTTATCGCGCTAGGACACAACACCTTTTCTATTGATCAAATTTGGCCGTTTTAATTGAATTGCTTTGTTCAATCTCGTTTATTGTTGAAAATAGTAAGCATAAGAAATCCTTTAACCGGCTCATAATTATAAATTCCCTTCCAATCCCGCTGGACACGGTGGATTGCATTTCAATCCTGGCTTTGCCACCGTTTGCGAAGCTTCACCTTTCTGCTCCCATGATCTTCTTTGCACATTATTGTCGTGATACGTGATTCACTTTTCATCGCCTGTGATTATTCGCTTCAAATGAATTCGATTTTGCTCCTTTTTAGCAGTGAATGGCAACTCGAATAGAAATTTGGTCTATTCAATACTTCATGGATGATTCATGTGACACACAGACATTGAGCTTCCTTGTGTGTCTAGTTCCCCTCAAATGCTTAAGAACTGTTTGGTTATGAGGTTGCTAGCAACCTCCAAGCTGCTTATGTGCCGGTATTTTTCCATGATTTCACGACACCATCAAAGTTATCAAATCAAACCAGTCGCTTTCTCCTTTTTGAAAAATTCTTCTTTCTACTTTTGAAAGAATTCGTATTAGCAGCCGTCTCGGCGTTGTCAATGAGCTGCGATTTAACTCCTCTGAGCTTTTTTTGTATGAACCGTGAAGGACCATGCCAACAATCTGAAAACTATTCAAGCACTTAAAGCCACTCAAGCAGTCTGTGAGTTACAACCTGAAATCATCAACAAGGTCTTGGAAAACTGGAGTCACAGAATGCGCTAGTACGAAGGTAGCCAAGGCAACTACTTCAACTGCGTTTGTTCCCTAATTATTGGAAATGTTTGCTCTTACTAATAAAGCCATAACACATGGAAAAAAATGATTTTGATAATTTTATTGCATTTTTAAAAAGGAACTTGCATTTAGCCCTCCCGGATTAGTAATTAACAAAAAGAGAAACGTTTTTTTAGTCAGTAGAAATCTGAAACTACTATGATTACATGGAATTTCGCTAATTATAATAGTTATTATTTCCGGGCGCTTGTGGCTATAACAAACCTAGTGATCTGCTACAAACAACCTAGAGTAGAAAAAATGCCTTCAAATTCTCACAGATTGTGTGTTTACTACGTATAATGCCTCCAAAAACTATTCGCCCACCGACCCTTTTAAAGGCAAAAATATTTATGGAAAAAGAAGTAGAAGTCTTAAATGATATGTACATACTCTTATTCTGCGTTATATACTAAATGAAACACGAATACAATAATATAGTTTTTAACAAAGTGACCTACAGAAATATTCATTAACTTTGCATTTTAACCTCCGAAAAATATTCGCTCATTCAAGTGTTTACAATTATTTTCTTCATTTGTTTATAACTTTTAGTAACCCATTGTTCGATAATATTGTATATAATTGTATTATTTCTTTCATCATTAAAGTAAATATGACCAATTTTTATGTTTTTGAGGACACACCTATTATTTTACACACCACTATATATTAATCCATTTAGAATGGAAACCAATAGTTTTGACCTATATCTACCATTCCTGTGACCTATGTTGCTACCATTGAATTCATCCATCTATTGGCCGCAATTATTAAAACGACTTTTAAGCCAGTTTTGTTGACAATCTCTAGTTTTTCGTGTATTTTGCCTCGAATTATTTATATCTAACGATTGTAAAAGCGTTTTAATCCATTTTGAGAAATTTGGAGACCCAAATTTTAGCATTACAGAATATATGACTATACTTGCTGGACCCGCGACTTCATCCGCGTCGGCTTAAAAATGTATACAATTTATAACTTAAAAATATTTCTGACCAATGGCTATTTTAAAAACTTGTTAGTACCTTGTTTATGTTAGGAGTTATTATTAAGAGCCTGATGGATTTGCAAAAAAACACTACTCCTCTTAATTATATTAGAATTTGAGATTTCTTCTTCTGCAAAAGCGGCAACTACAACTCCAAAAATACTCTTTGTGTGAATCGTCAAATAGTTTCTTATTCATTTTCCTTATCGCAAAGAAACTCCTGATTCAGGAGTACTTTAACCCCTTCTTCTTCTTTGTGCGGCGCTACAGTCCGGGGTGGACCTGGGCTTCTTTTAGCAACCTCCTCCATCCAGCATGATCCCGTGCCAGCTGCTTCCAGTGACGCACACCGAGTCGGTTCAAGTCCTGCTCTACCTGTGTACGCCACCTCAGGCGCGGGCATCCTCTGCTGCGTTGTCCCATAGGTTCGGAGTTGAAGATAACCCCCTTTAACCCCTGATTCAGGAAAAAAATGCAGATGGATCAATCGCCAATGCCCGATTTGAGATAGTTAGAAAAAAGGTACTTTGAACCCCTGCGTTATTTTTATGATTCGATGCATCTACTCGTGAGTTGTAGTCAAAAAGAGAACACTACGGAAACGATTCAAAATATTTTTCAATCCCTGTGAGTATGGCGTGAGTATGTTGGCTTTTTTTTATTGTATTTTAGTATTTTATTATACTAGTAGTTTTGTAGTAGTAGTAGTATTTTATTATACTAGTAGTTTAAGAATACTGATAATAAATAAAAAAAAAAAAAATAAATCTGAAAATGAAACCATCAAACACGTAAGCGTAAGCGTAGGAATATGAATTGCATGGAGTTTGGAACTCAATACGAACAATTTTGTATGGCGGTTATTTTAAAAGCACGAAACAAAGTACAGAAACGATCTTCACATTAGTTTTGTGGTTGTCTTTTGCAAAAAAAAAGAATCACTTATATGCCTGCAATTGTGTGTCTACGTATGAGTGTGTTTAAGCAAATTTCTAATATTTTCTATGCTGCAAGATGGGATGGATAAATGTAGGATCCGGAACGAAAACCACCGAATATTATTACTATTCACATCAATTTTATTGCATAAGGGTAGGTATGTTACATAAAAAAAGGATACGTCCGTATCTCACGAACGCCAACGACCAACTGTCCGTAGAATCCATTGCGATCCTACATCTCTCGGTCATCTTGATCAGCCTCGATGAAATCTTCTTCGAGACGGCTGTCTTGGAACAACGGATACGGCTTCATGTCATCGGCAGCCGTACTCGTGCTGTTAGGTCCTTCATGGTCTCCGATCTTCTCCACCAGATATCTGTCCCTGCGCAGAACAGATACAACCTTATAGGGCCCAAGAAATTTACCACGCAGCTTGAGTGATGAGGTATTCGGTTTTCCTCGTACCAAAATGTCCTTGATCATGTGCTTGGCGAATGATGTCATACTGCATAGCCTTGGGAACGACCAACAACGATTTACCCTCATGGATTCTATAGAGTACGCCTCCTCTTAACTCAAAGTCGGTTGTCTTACCAGTGTTTACATCGTCGATAATCTCTCTAACTTTTGCGTCGTCCTCTTGTGCTCTTTTAATCCGAGATGGTATTGTATGAATTTCCTTGTCGATAAGGCAGACTGTTACTGGATATCTACTGAGGGCATCAACGTGTCTCATCGCTTTTCCCGGCCGGTGTTCGATGGTGTAGTTGAACTCTTCCATCAAAAGTGCCCAACGTGCGACGCGCAAACTTATGTCGGTTTTGGCCATCGTCAAAGCAAAAGCTTGACAATCCGTCACGATGGTGAAAGGTATCCCAAGCAAGTACACACGAAACTTCTTCAACGCCTTAACGACTGCCAGAATCTCCAACTCGTACGACGTATATTTTTCTTCCGCTAAAGATGTTGTCCAACTGGCATAATATACGGGTCGGTAAGCGTCTTCCGTTGAATCCTTTTGGAGCAAAATAGCTCCCAAGCCTTGTTTTGCCGCATCAGTATGTAGTTGGGTTGTCGCTCCTGTTCGGTATATCTGAAGAACCGGTTTGCTCGTCAGTGCAAGTTTTAACGCTTCGAACGCCTGCCTTTGCCTTGGTCCAAATTCAAATTTGATGTCGTCTTTTAGCAGCTCGGTAAGAGGTTTAGCCACCGTCGCAAAACTAGGGATAAACTTACGAAAATAACCGGCCAACCCACAAAAGCTTCGGACGTCGTGTGCATTAGTTGGCATCGGAAATTTCGCCACCGCGAGAATCTTCTTCTCCGAGGGCTCGACCTGACCATTTTCAATGTCATACCCGAGGTACTCTATGCGTCTGCGGAGAAAAGAACACTTCTTCCAATTAATTTGAAGATTATACTCACCTGCAACATTGAGAACCCTCAGAATTCTATCCAGATTCTGCTTTTCATCCTCAGCTGGAATAATGATGTCGTCTAGGTACAAGAAGATTATCTCAGCAGCAAGCAACTCCCTGAACACTGCTTTTATATGGCGCTGGAACACAGCCGGAGAGTTACTTAGACCGAAAGGAACTGACAAGAACTCAAACTGTCCGTCGGGCGTGACGAAAGCCGTGTACTTAATGCTATCTTCCTCAACTGGGACGTGAAAGAATCCATCACGCAAGTCGAGCGTGCTAAAAATCCTTGCTTCTCCAAGCCTATCAATCTGATCCTCTATGAGCGGCAGTGGAAAACGGTCACGTATTATCTTCTGGTTGATGCGCCTATAGTCCACACATAGTCTGTTGGATCCATTCTTCTTTTTTACTAAGACTATGGGACTAGCGTATTCGGACGAACTGGGTCTCACGATCCCGTCGTCAATCCATCCTTCGACGATCGTGTTCACCTGGCGACGCTGCTCAACCGACAGCCTCCGGAAGTTTTGGAAAACTGGAACATCGTCTTTTAAAGCGATACGCATTCTCACGCCAGTGTCCTTGATCTTCTTGGGTTGATATTCCGCAATCATAGTACTAAGTCTTCGCCGGTGATGTGCATCTGTCACGTGTTCCGTCAATATCTCGATATCTTCAGCTTGGATGTCAATAGCCATAAGTTCGCTAACAGCTCTACTTGTGTCGTCTACGTCCTTTTGATCCATCAGCTCGACGAATTCGGCATTTCCATTTTTAAGTCGTATCTCTACGTCGTGTGTTATCTCATTTCCCAAGACCAGTTCATAGGGAATCAGCTTATCTGGGATCACATGAAGTTTCAGGTCCAGCGTTATGTCATCAATTACAGCTTCTGCGCGGAAACTACCAAGCGTGCGTAACTTTTCGGAGCCTATACCACAGAAAGATACAGTGTCCGATTTCAACTTTGGCGAACCCACTTGCACATACGCAGTTGAAGTGATAAGGTTGAGATCGCTACCAGAGTCAATGAGGGCGTTTAACTCAACAGTACCTATTTTAATATGTTTGTGGGTTTTCCTACCACTACAAACAAGAGCGACACTATTCCTATTAGCGGTACATTCATGGGAACGGTGACCAAACTCGTTGCACGTGAAGCATTTCAGACCTTTCTTCTTGTCTGGACAGTCCTTACTGATGTGTAGATGACTTCCACAATTGAAACATCGTCGTTGCATATTGCTAGTAGCAGATGTTGACGCGACAGGAGCAATCCTTGCCTGGCGACTTCGGTCAATATTCGATTGCTTTGGTTTTGCTCTGCTCTTCATTGTCTCGTAATGCACGAATTTCTTCCGCAACTCCTTGATCGATTCAGCGCCGTAGAGTATTGCCTTACTGCCATCATTATCGTCTATGACACCGTCAATGATGTATTGAATCTTACTTGCCAGGTCAATTTCCGCATGACTAGCCATCTCCAGCACTCGGTAAATGTATTCCTGACCAGACTCATTCGGCTTCTTCCTTACATTGCTTAGTTCTCGATGGACGTCCTTGCTGCTCCTTGCCTCTCCGAATTCGGACATCAACGACGTTCGTATTTTGGCCCAGGAACGGACATCCCGACATTCGAAGCTAATAAACAGCTTCGCAGCTCCCTTCAAAAGCTTACGCCCGTAAACGACCTTTTGAGCGTCCGTCCAACCACAAATGTCAGCTGTGTCCTCAAAATTGCGAAGCCACTGGTGTACACTTTGGCTTCCCTCGCCGTTGAAAGCTTCTAACGCGTCTTCCACATCCTTAAAACTTAAGGTGGAACGCTGAGCCAGATTTGCCTGCACCGTGTCCTTTATCCTTGCTGATTCACCGTCATCTTGCTTACCGTCGTCAACGTCTTCATCAGCTTCGGATCTTTCGTCTCGTGCCGTCATCAACCTGCTTCTAAGTTCCGCCTTCTTCCCGGTAGTGGTTAAGTTTAGATCACGTAACTTCTCTTTCAACTGGACCACCGTCAAAGAATGTAAGTTGGGGGTCCCTTCATCTCCGCTAGAGCTATCGTCTTTTAACACACTCATTTTTTTCGCGCACTATAGAACTTCACTCTTCGAAATTCGAACCGCAACTGCCAAATACAAAGCTGAACACTCCAGGTTTTCCTCTCCTGTTGTTTTAATAAACCGCAGGAAACGTCTTGTTTGGTTTCGTCGTCGTCGTTGCGACTGCGCGCCGTCGTTTATTGTTTTAGGTACGTCGTAAATTCATAAGTGTTTCGCTATACACCAATCGTCTTCTTTGCTGTCGTCGTTAATTATCCTTTTTTTGTCGTCGTCGTCGTTTGGGTTTTTCTCCTTTTCGTCGTAATTTGGGTTTTCCCACGTCGTCGTCTTATCTATCCCACTTCTGACACCACTTGTAGGATCCGGAACGAAAACCACCGAATATTATTACTATTCACATCAATTTTATTGCATAAGGGTAGGTATGTTACATAAAAAAAGGATACGTCCGTATCTCACGAACGCCAACGACCAACTGTCCGTAGAATCCATTGCGATCCTACATAAATCTTTGAAGGTTTGTTGTTTCTTAGACAGTATGATCATCGACTCACTCTCGAGCAAGAGTTTTTTTGTAAACTTTTGGCGAAAAATTGACTCGCCCAGAAACAGTTGATGATTGTGAGTTTTTTTTTAACTGCTCACGAGCAAGTGGATCGTAGAATTCTTTGCCTGGTTGTGTTACGAGTGATCTTTCATCCGTTTTTGATACCTGATCTTAGATATCTCGATTTCTTGTTTTATGAAAGACTAGGCTTTTGAAAAACATTAATTCTAATTTATTTACTTTTTGTACATGCATCAACATTTTTTTTTAGTTTTACTAAATGCTGCTGAATGAACGCAGCGCAGTGGGGGAAAGTGCTAACTGATTATCTCGCTCTTGTTAACTAAAATTTGCTTTTGCACATTGTTGGAGACAAAAACTCCGCCACTAGACTGACGCTAACAATTTGACAGCAAGAGACAGATTTGTGTCGATCGTGTATTTTAACGATCGTACTTGCCGAACCTGTCCACTGTTTCAGTAATCCAAAGATAAACCGCCGCCTTTATCATAATCTCACCCCGGCCACCCAGCACTCTGATAAGCCTGAAGAATTTCATCGCCATCCCACTCAACCCCCTCGATGACATGCTTGCAAACTTTTTAATCAATCCCATTTAAAACAAACACAACTACTGCGATCGAACCTAGTCAAACCGCACAACGAAACGACGTACAGGTAGGTAAACAAACCCCTTCACTGCGCCAAACGTCAAGTGTGACTGCCATTCGCCACTACACACCTTGCTACGATCGAAAACTGGTAGGCAGGTTAAAAATAGAAAACAAAACACAAAACGGGTTTCTTCGCAGATACGCGGCTCTGAGCGCAGCTCCCACCTGAATCGCCACCATAGAAGAGACACAGATACAGATGTATCTATGCATGAGCACCTTCAGTCGCTAGCAGTGCGTACTGTGAAGAGGAACTACTCGGTGTGCAGTTTGTGTCCGATCGTGTGAAGTTATCACATTTGCAGTATAATTTTTTGATTTGTTTTTTTGCAAAAACATCAGTCGATACATTTCTTTCAAATTTCTGTAATTTTTCCGTCCGAAATTTGTTGCGTGAAGTAGAATTTAAGGTTTGAAAAAGTGCTCTTAGCCATGTTAGTGTGAGTTCGTGTGTGTGTGAGTGAGCCATGTGAGTGAGTCATCGCTGTGATCATTGTTAGCCAAGTTATTTTGTCGTAAACAGCGAAAAAAAAAATTTAAGTTCCACTGAATTTTCTTGTAATAAACTAAAAAACAAAAGAAATAAAAATGAAATATCCTTTAACTGTTGCTGCAATCCTTGTCCCGACGCTGCACACATCGATGGCACTGACGCAGACCTGTCAAAATGGACCTGCTTGCCCCACGGGGGAGTATTGCTCGCCGTTCAGTGAACGCTGTGAGGATTGTCAGGATATGTGTGATACTACATCACACAACTACCACGAAAACGACTGCAGACGATATTGTCCAGGTAAGGAGTGTTTTTTTTTTCTTTTTTGTATCCGTGTGTGAGTCTCGAAAAATGTCAAATGCGAAAGAACTTTCTCTTTGGCGTGTGGAATGCGCTGAGGCCTTGTGATGATCCGTCGTATGTTTTCTTTTGTATTTCTTTTTAACAAAAATAACACTCATAGAACGCAGTAATAGGCGTGTTTTTATGATTTTTGCTGGATTACAAATCTCTTTTGACGACAGAGATTTTCAATTTCGTTTTCGAAATATTGATGAAGTCAAATCACATTCATTTTCTACTGATACAGGTAAACTGGTGATTGTGTCAGTTGACTCGTTTGCAACCATGTCAATTCTTAACTGCGTTAAAATAATTTTCACACGGTTCTCCCGATCATCAAAGGATAAGAAAGTATTTTGTTTTCTTTTTCTTTTCGTTTAAAATGATAATAAAGATCTTAGTAAAGCTATTTTGAGTTGTTAATTTCTTTAAAGTTTGTTGTGAACATCAAATCCAATGCACGAATTTTTTGACGGCAGTACGAAACATTCGGCATTTGAATATACCTCACACTTGACGTTTCTGCTTTGGAAATATCTGAACTAGTGACGAGCGTATAGAAGAAAACATAATCGCAATCATTCGGTAATGGCACTTTGTGGTGATGATAAGATTCAGCATACATTTATTGAAAAGGCGATAAAACAGTGAACGATCTTGCCGATTGCTAATTAAATTAGTAATTAGAAAAACTGAAACTTGATATTTTTTTTTAAGTTATGGTAAGTGGGTCGAATTGTGAGCGTATTTGGGCCGCGTCCAGCTCGAGGAGAAAACAACACAAATAATTTTGACGCCCCCACCTCCAGTGAACGACTGACAAACCTCTTAGAGTACTTCTGTCATGGAAAGCTTTCGCAATTCGCCGCTCGGAACCGGCAATAAACTGTAGGTCCCTCTTACACGTGTCAAATTATATCGCGCACAACATAGGGAAGACGCGAAAAATTTGGGTCTGGTCTATGATGCTTTTGAGAACAGAAAGACTTCTCAGCGTCTGAAGACTTCAGAATGTCCTTCTGTCTTTTTTTTTAATGTTCAGGTTGTTTCGGTGCCTTATTTTAATTAATATAGTAGTTGTCATTTACCAAATGTATATCTGGAATGAGAGCTGTATTAGCGTATTGAATATATTTTATGTATTAATAAGGCTTATAATGGTTAGGTTAGGTTAGGTAGAGTTTTGGGATGCGCAGAGCAGCCCATGATGATATCGCATGGAGCGGATGCGAACATTCCACTCTAGCAACCAGTAGGTGCTATTGATATAGCTGTGGATGCGACCCATGCTATTATCAGCCAGTTCACCGGGATTATCGAGAAAGCAATGGCCTCTTTCTGCGGTTCGCAAGGGCGGTACAGGTCCCTAAAAGGTGGAGCGAGGTTTCTTTCTCTTCATCGTCTCTGCAGCTTCTACAGTCAGGGTCGTTGGTCGAGAGTGACATGAGTGCCCAGTTATGACACTGATAAGGTTCCTGATTTAATTCTATTGAGTCTTAAGAGACTAAGTGAGACTTCAGGATCTAGCTTTGGCCAGATTTCTCTGGTGACGAGGCATGTAGTGCCACGCTTCCACCTAAGATTGGTTGCCGCGATGGACTTACTTTTCATATAAAGCAGCGTGGCAACAAGAGATGTACAGGGACCGACCTTATCTACTTAGATGGTTTCAATGGTCCCGCGCTTGGCAATATCGTCGGCCAGATAGTTAACTGAGATATCACAGTGCCCCGACACCTCGGCATCTCGTCAAGAGCTACAGCCAGTCAAAAGAGTATTTGCACCCGTTGCTTGACGATTTCGCAGTAATCGGAAAAGTTTGAATGGCATGTTATATATGGAAAGAGCAAGAAAATACCTTTCTTAGAATATAATAATGAATAAAATCGCTTAGGAATTACTCAAGTTATTCAGGGAAAACACTAGAATTGACATCAAAAAAGTATTTGCACATTTTATGAGATACAAGTACAAATGATATTTTGTGTGCAGTCTATTCGCTTTGATAATGTATTGTATTCTGTAGTGCCTAAAATGTAAAGATTACGAAAAATTTGAAGACCTATCTGGGTCGGTCGGTTTGGGTCGGTTTTGGTCGAAAGTCTCCTTTTCCTTACTTCACATACTTCAATACTTTTTTGACTGACTGTATATAATGTTAACTTTTATTGAAATGAAATATAGAAAATAAAATAAAATAAATAAATAACATAGCCTATGTTCAGTTGAAACAACTTCAAGGCTTCCTCGAAGCGAATTACTAAGACGATTTTACACATTCTTTTATTTGTTCTTGTCTAAAGTTTTAAAGCTGAAGCTTTAATAGTTGTTGGAACAAAAATATCAAAATTTTCTCCCTTTCACAGCCTCAATTACAGCAAATTTTGGCCTTATGCGTTCTGTAAAACGCTTAAGAAAATCGTTCATGGTACACCGAACGCGAAAATCAGTTTAAATGCAAAAAAATATTTACTTAATCTTTTTCTTCGATGTTCTTAAACGCAACCACTCAAATGGTCTTTGTTTGATGTCTATAAAAACCGGTCTTGGTTTAATGTTTATACAAACTGCGCTTTAACAGATCGTATCTTCAGTCACCCGCAATATCATCATTTGGGGTTTTATGGGTAAATCCAAATGTGGTTAAAAAAAATTATCGATTTACATATTTTACTACTGATTCCTATAACCAAAAACATTTATCGGTATTTTTCTTTACTGCACCTGATGCAACTATGATTTTCCATCGAGGTGACGCATCTTCTTTCTGAGTTTCTGCGTCAGTTTAATCGATTCACCTGTATGTGTCCGGGTTTGGGTGGCATCGTACCTTTTTTCAATAAAATCTTGAGCTTTGACGAGTCAGAATGTTCCTGAAAAATTGTTGCAAGTCATCGCTAGTTTTTGGAAACCAAATTTGTATCGAAGACTCTAAAACCTTGTGTAGACTTTGTAGTGTAAAGAAGATCGATTCTAATCTAAAGAATGGAAGCAAATCAAATCGGGTGTTCTTTTTCACTGAACCTTTGATGAAACTTTCTTAAATGACCAACAGAAGACCACTTTTATTTCAGTTAACCCAAGGTAGCTGAATATACCAGAATACGAATTGATTCGTCTACGTTTCTTTAAAACTTCTTCCTTTTTTATTAAAAATCGAATACATTCAAAAATTCGGCAACGACGTATATCAGCACTTAAAGTTATGTGCAAATTAAATGAGACAGACAGTTTTTTAGTGTAATTTTGAGGCATTTTTAAATATGTTTATAAACTATTAATTAAAAGAATTACTACATCTTGCTTCTGTCGTAGGGAAGTTCTCTACACTGTTAAAATTAAGAATAGTCTTTCCATAATTTCTTGTCTTTGATTTCTTTGTCATCAACCCACACCTCAAGAATTTATTCTTCTTTTAACTTTACAATCCTTTTTCCTGAGCCTGATTTAAAAAATGACTTACAATATTTTTATTGGAGGTCAAAAGAGCTACAAAGACTTTTTAGACCGTTCCTTTTCTTTTCTAAAAGAAATCACTTCATTTGCATGACATGGATCAGGATCTTGCTTCCAAATATAAATTTCGATCGCGTCTTTTTCAAATGATTGATAGAAGTATATTCTTCATATCTTTGATAAGCTTTAAGCGTACAGAGCACTCAGAGACCATATCATAATTCTGTATACCGCTTAGGGGGTGCATACCTTACTTTATACATTTAAAAGAATTGTTTGTCTCAATAAATTTTCACAGCACTGTAAGCTCGTAGACAGCAAAATTAATTCAACTTTTAATAGAATCTTAAGAGTTCCCGTCATATGATAGATGTCCTTTGACTGCAAGTTCGGCTTGCAGTGTATGCCCCAATTTTTTGCATTTATCAAAATTGTGTTTTCCTAAGTATTTCGCCATCGAAACAGAAACTAAATATCAAGGTTGGCAATATTTCTGCGGCAGTCGTTCTCCGAGTTTTAAGCCGTGGTAAAATGATTTAAATTTCACTGTTCTGATTTAAAAAGTTACAAAAAAGACCTTAAACAGCCTCATCACACATTTCTGTGACATTATTGAGTTTTGAATTTCCGATTTCTCTGATAAGACTACGCTATCCACCATAATCTCTACCTAGTCACCATATTAGCACTATGATTTCCACGAAATCACGCGCTTCCGGTGTGATCCAAAGAATTTCTTCTTGCGACAGGTGACAGAACAGCGTATCTTATCACCACAATCTTCGCAAACACTCACACGTTATTAATTAACTAATCCAAACAAAAACAATTTACTCATTCACCAACGTCTTCAATTTACTCATTCACCAACGTCTTCCTTTTCTCATTTCAGCCTACGAAACAAATAGCCTCGCCGAACAGATCCGTGCACTGCAGCGTCAGTATAATCTCCTGTTCATCCTTGTCATGGTCCTTCTGTGCTTAGTCTTAATCTCGAATGGCTTCACAATCGTTCGCTGGCTGAAGAGGAAACGCAGCGTAGCGCTTTTCTTGAAGAATCTGTCATCAAAAAAAGAAAAGAACACTAAGGAACATGCGGGGACCATTTGCAATGTGATGCACACGGCCGGTGAAGCAGAGAGACCTCCGTCTCAGATTTTTAGCGTCACAGGTTCGAATGCACTCAAAATGTTTTTTTTTTTATTGATTTTCTATTCTTTTTAGGGATGGAAGGCTCCACCGTGTTGACAGTTACAACGCCCGTGAGCACGAGATACCCTGCTGAGGACAGTACAAACACCACGGAATATTCTTACGACAACGCTGGTCTGCAGGTGACACCGTCCTCGAATAAACCGCCCTTCCCGCAGACTTCGTACTGAGTTAATTTTTAAGTTATCGCCAACGATTTCGTCCATTGACAGTGATACATACATTCATTTATTTTCCTTTATTTCTCACTCAATAAAATTAAAAACTATTTAATCTCTTCAATGCGGTGCATGTGTTTTGTGGTGTGATCCCACACAACCAAGATCACTTGATCGTTAATTGTTTGAGCAGTGCGAAGATTTGGTGAACGTTTTCAAAAAATTGCTTCTAGTCTACGCACACTAATCGAAGACGAAAGCATAATTTTAAGCCATTAAACTAAAATTATAACGCGCACAACGCAGTGGAGGCGCGAAAAGCTAAGCGCTGGCCCTTCGTGGGCTGTTACACCACCAATGATGATGATGAAGCAAAAAAATACGCCAGATGGTGGAAGTTTCTACATTCCATAAATGCAGGAGCCATGTTCATCAGAGAATAAAAAAAATATGACACTCAGTATAAAGATGTGTTGGACTTCTTGGGCACTTCTAAACCGTCGTACCAAAACCAATGCTTAAAGGCAAGCTAAATACAGTAAATTTTTTTACTGCCGAGCATACTTTTTTACTAAAACTTTGAGCGAAAGGTATTGTAGTTAATCACAAACGCGACTAAAGCTACAGTGCTCCGTTATGGTAATGTGAAAAGTTTCTGTTCAGTCCGACCCTAAAGGTGTCGCATATAAATTTTCATGAATAATTGCAATTTGGGCGAGTAATATCAAAGTGCTTTTTGAAATTGATATTGAGCGACAACAAGTCGTTGACAAGAAACGGTCAGGTTGAATATTCTTAAACATTTGTTGGGCATTGTGTTGGGCAAAAGTTTATAGACCTACCGCGAAAAGGATTTTATTTATGCATGCATATAGCTTATCTTTCTATTTGCTAATTCGCCTTCTTTAAGAGAAAGACGTTCTTGGATAGTATGTAAGTACGTCAACTCTTTCCACTCTTTAAAAATCGGTATGATATTTTGAAGAACTATCTTGAGAAGCCGCTTCTGAAGATTATTCTTTGTTTTACGCATCGCTTTATCCATATAGCCAGCATTAGCTTTCAAGTTTCTGAGGTAGATTTAAGGAAACGCCGCACAGTGGGAAAAATAAGAGATTTAGGTGGACATCATTCATAAACTTCAAAATTTTGCCTAACGAGTCTTTTTCTAAATTTAAAAGCCTGTGCACCAAGGTAACTAGTAATTTTGGGCATTTTCGTTTTTTTGCCAATAATTTTCAATTTTCAAAAAGTCACTAATTTATCGAATAGCTTTCGTGGCTTCGTTTGCGATAAAAAAAAACTACTGTACTCCTGAACTGAAAGATGTTTTGATGACTTTGAAGATTTGCGAATCCAATGCAAGCTTTAAAAAAAATTTTACTTAGAGCGCACCATACGACAAAAAGTCATTTTTGTTAGGACAATGTTATGTTATACCTTAAACCTAATAACCCTTCTCTTTAAGACGGATGGCTCTAGGTGGTTCTGAATTTTATATGTCTGTATACGTTGCGAACTCCTTTTTCAAATGCCATAAAGCAGAAGGTGAGCCTAGGTGATCCGAATAAGCCTTCTGGTTCGAGGAGAAGAGAGAGACCGAACATCCGGTAAAGAGATCAAGTGATCGTGGATGCAAGACAGCTTGGTCTTCCGGAATGGAAGCAGCATGCCCTGGACCATACACGTTGGAAGGCGGCTTTAGCTCAGGCATAGACCCTCCAAGGGTTAAATACCTGTTAAGTAAGTAAAGCAAGCTTAAAAATTGGTTACCTCTGTACCTCTGGAAAAACTACTTAAAAACAAAAAAGTAGCTAACACCAAACCAAACACGAATTCGATCAGATTTAGTAAAGCACATGTGAAAATTGTTATTGAATCTTTTATTGTTCTGAAAAGAATTATTTCGTTTCGTAAGTGCTCCAGCGTTTAATTTGACAATTTTTGTAGTTTTGCGGTCATCAACCATAAACTGTCTAAAGTCTTTTTTTCGACAAGAAATTTTGACCAAATGTCCACCTAGCTTGCTCATTTTTTCCAGTGTACGCCGATTCGACGTGAAGAGCAAATGAGGGACTGGTTGGCTGAAGTTTAAAGATTCGTTTGAAGAAAAATTGTGAATGTGAATTGAATTGCCTGGGTAACATATTCTTTTCTATTGTATATCTTGAGTTCTGTTGGGGCGTAGTAATTCGAATTTATGTATCATCCTGGAATTCTAAATTTATCAACATAAATAATATTTTTCTCTTCCATCGTTGTGTTCTGCTCTTTAATCTACTTAGAGCACAATTCAAATTGTAAAGCGTCCAAGATGTCGCCAATAACTTTGATCTACCAAGAGCTATATCCACTAATCCTTTCCACTAATCGTTGGTGATTTTTTTCAGCCAAAAACAGAGTGTTGCTCCAAGTTTGTATGACTAAGGAATTGAACTTGGCGTAATCTTCGGTTTTACTGTTGCCACGGGACGGTGCTAGACAGATTTGGAATGCGAAATCGTCCGGCGAAGTCTCTCCATTCGATTTTCTTCGCGGTTTTATATACGGATAAAATGGCATCTATATTTGATATAAAAATTTGCATTAAATTTGTTAATGATTTCCACAGAAGACAAGCTTATAAAATGATTCTTAAGAAGTCGAAGTGGATTCGAAAAATTTAAATTCTCACGGATTATATGTGGAACACTCAAATCGAAATTCGATTTGAATCTACTCACACTGGAATTGCAAAATAATTTTCTACTTTAGATTGCAGACGTATTTTGAGAAAAAGAAATTCGACAATTTTTCAATCAGAACTAAATTTGTAACTACTTGAAACCCAAGAGTCGATCAGCTACCATCATACTTCTTTGTTTTAATTTCGGCTTGAATTTTAATTGATTTCTTTTTTTTCAACACATGATCACCAATTTCTCTCTTTATAAATTTTAATTATGGGAATGAGCGATGCTTTCATTAGACTGCAAAACGTAATCGGCTTCATAAAACTGTCCAATGTATCATCTTGAACCTTATTTAGAACCTGAAACTTTAGAAAAAAGAAAACACCGTGACGTCTGTATCTGTCATTTATTTGTCATGGCAATCGAATGGCGTACGGCTAAAAACTAAAAACTATTTTCTATTTTCTCCATAAAAAATGAATAATCTGCGTAAAAAAAATGAGTGAAAGAATGAGACAAACCTAAGGGACAATGTGTCCGCCTATCGAATAAATACACATAATTACAAAATCGATATCGTTAATTAAGTAAACCTAAGTGCTAAGCAGGGTCGAGCCCTGGTCTCCGTCTTCTGTACAAGTTGGGGCTCCAAGAATGGCCGCCGCCGTTGTCTTTTCCGTCACCTAGACCCAGTATTGGTTGCGCCTGAGCAGGGGGTTGCTGGAGGGCTGGTTTGACTTCACGGTCGAGTAGCCGCCCAGGTCGTTCGCCATATCACAGGAGGAACTCCACGTGTCGTTGTCCATGTACGAGTGCTGGTACTGGTTCGGGACCATGTGCTGGATTTCGCCCTGGTCGTCCCGGGCGTCGTAGTCGGGGTCGTATTCGTCGAAGTCAGTGCCGCTGACCTTGTAGCTCTCCACTCGCATCACCTTGCAGTGGGGGATGTTGCTGAAGCAGGGCAGTGGTGTGGAGGCTGCCGTGACGGGCACGGAGTCCACCTCGGAGCTGGGGTAGTTGTGGTTCGGACTGACCGAGGTCAGGTCCGGCGGACAGGGCAGCGATGGTGGGTGCTCCTTGCAGAGGTTCACTTTGCTCTGCTTCAGACAGCGGAATTTCAGCGTCAAGACCAAGACCAGGATGATCGCGAGGACAAGGATAAGGACATAGACGATGGCCATGTAGTCGATGGAGAACTTTCCTGCTTCGACGACCACTGACATGGTGTCGTCGTCGGCGGTGCGGTAGTCGATGTTCACCACCGCCTGCGCGGGCTGGACGGACTTTATCAAGAGGTTGTACTCGAAGCTGTCGGACTGGGCCGCATTGTCCGTGTCGAAGGGGACGAAGTAGATGACGCCGCTGCGCAGCTCTTTGTACGAGAATACGCTGGTGCTGCGCTCATTCTGCGCGTCGCTGACGCCGGAGCTGCGGATTATTTTTCGAATCTGCCCGGTGCTGGGTGGTCGTGTGATCACGAACTTTGAATTGAGTTTATTGAGCTTCACGAGGAGCGGACTGTTGGTGGCCAGCGATGTTTCGAGACGGACCTTCCCATCCTTGCCCAACTCAATATCGTTGATCCTGATCACCGGGTCGACGAGAACCAGCACGTCGATCACCGTGCCGTAGTTCGTGTTCGGGACGTACGCGTAGACCTGGAACGTGTCGTTGGACCGGCTGAGGTCCGTCTGCATGTAGCTGATCTTAGATTCGTCGAGGTGATCCTGCGTGAACCGCAGCGTCGGCTGGTGCTTCAGGACGATGATGCCGTAGAGCGGCGAGTTGGTGATGTTGTAGAGCAGCCGATGCTGTTGGACGTTGGTTTTGAGGGCGATGTTGGATGTCTCGAGGAGTGCAGTGGTGGCGCCTTGCTGCACCAGTATCGGGTTCTGCTTCTCCATGGGGAGGATAGTAATGGGGTCTACCTTGATGGTGAAGATCTCGTAGGCGGGGTTGAACTTCCCATCCGAAACGGTGAAGCAGAATGTGGTCGACTGTGGCGTGCCAAAGTGGACGTAGACGATGCGGTCGTGGTTGATGTCTGCCTGGGTGAATTGGTTCGAGTGGACGATGAGGTCGTGGGCTTCACCGTCGGGGGAGATTTTCTTGAGGACGCCCAATGTTGGACCGCTCATGACGTCGTAAAGGATTTCGTCAGGGGTGGTATCTTTGTCTTCGGTGAGAAGCATCTGACGGGTGATTGTGCGGTTTTCGTTCTCGACGACGGTCATTTGAGGGGTTGTTGTTACAAGAGTGAAGGGCTGGTCGTTCACCGGGCTCACGGAGACTGGGATCGTCAGATTGCAGAGCAGGATGTTTCTGAAAATAGGTGAAAAATGGTCAATTGAATGTAATTCTATTCCTGAAAATAAACGAAAAATGACCCATTCAATTCTATTGATTTCTCAGACGGAACAAAAATTAAACCCTTTTTGAAGCGAATAATTAAGGACGCTAAAAAGTAGACGCAAATCATGACTTTGGTGTAAGAGGGTTTCATCTTTGCTTAGATTTGTTACCAAATTTTTTTAAACAACCAAAGCCATGTATAGGATGCCTTGAGATAGGATGCCTTTTAAAACCCACCCATTTATTCACTTCCCTACTCACCCCTGTTGCAGGAACACCGACATCAGGATCGTGTCCTCCGTAGTGTCAGTGTGGTCATGTTCGTAGTACACCTTTTTGGTGAGGAAGTCCGCCGGGTTGATCCTGCTCTCGGCCTTCATGTCGTGGCCCAATCCCACACGTCCGTGGTTCGGCTTCTGGAGAACTTCCACGTACAGCTCGGGGCTTCCAATCCCCGCTCTTGTCTTCAGGTACTCGAAGATCTTCGTGAAGTCCAACTTAATGGGCGTCATACCGCCCTCGTCCACCTGCAACTTCGGCACCGGCAGAAAACGCAGAAGCCCGCCCGACGACACGGAAATTTCAACGTTGAACTTCTGATTCGGCAGTCGATCCGATTCCTCGGCGGCCACGTCAAAGTAGAACGAATCGTTGACATGGAACTCGAGGATCACCGCCGTGTGTTCGTAGAAGATCCGCCCGTTGTCGATGTCTTCCTGCGTGAACTCATGCACCTCTGCCGTGTGGCCGTTCTCCATGAACTCGTAGAGCAGGCGTCCCAGACTCGGCGGTAACGTGATGTTGTACTGGATGCGTCGCTCGCTGTCCGAGCAGCGGTACATCAAATGATCGCGGAGAATCTGCTTCTTGGTCAGCGGGAACACGTGTAGGTTCTCGTTGCGCTCCTCGATGATCACCACCGGCTTGATGGCGATATTCAGGATCTGTTCGGTTGTGTTAAAAAGACCGTCGGTCACTATGAACGAGATCTCGTTCCGCCTCGCGTTCACGTCGTGGATGAAGACGAGCTCCTCGCGATTGATCTGCTCCTGCGTGAACTCGTGAACCTTTGAGTTTAGATCGGGTTGGAGTGCCAGGAAGCCACCGTAGATGTAGCCCACGATAAAGGTCAGGTTCTCCGGCGGTGTGTCGTAGTCTTGGGCCACTGGAAAGAAAGAAAGGAATGATGGGTTGATCTGGAATTGTGGGCGGTGAGAACTTGCTTAAGTCGCTGCTTTTTATCGTGTACTTCCCGCCATGCCAGATCTGAAGGCCTGTGTTGATGACGATCGTGGGGACTTCGTCGTTCACCGGCGTGACGGAGATGACCAGATCGAAGGGCACGCTCTCCTTGCTCCTGGCCATCGCCACGAGCGTCAGCGAGTCCGTCGCGTTTT
Source organism: Syritta pipiens (assembly GCA_905187475.1). Classification (NCBI taxonomy): domain Eukaryota; kingdom Metazoa; phylum Arthropoda; class Insecta; order Diptera; family Syrphidae; genus Syritta; species Syritta pipiens. Next base: position 74,032,141 of record LR994571.1, read on the forward strand.
CGCTTCCGTTGTGGACATACTGGATATTGCCGATTTCTAACTGCTTCTGCGTGAACCGCTTCACCTTCGAGCTACCCGCCATAACGTAGCCCGACGACGGTGTTCGAGTGATCTTGTACTCGAGGATCTTGTTCCTGTAGTACTCAGAGAACGGTTGGATGTCAGCCGGTGAGAGTTGCACGGTTTTTCCTAAAAAAAAAAGAAGCGAAAAGAAATTAAGTTTTGTGGGGAAACGGTAGAGCGAGTAGTCGGGTACCTTCTACAACAGTCACGACATTCGTGATCATGTAGAGCTTCTCGGGGATGATGATTATCTTCAGCATGAGGTTCCGCAGCCATGTGATTCCATTGGTCACGTCGAAAACAAAGTGATCCGTAGACTGGTTGACCCCGGCCTGGATGTAGAACATCTTTTGAGTGTTTATGGCCGATTGGTCGAAGACTTTGCAGTTGTAGTCGTCGTCGGAGCTCATCGACTGCATCTCAAGGTAACCGTGCATGGGAGACGATGTCACCAGGAACGTGATGTCTCCCGGCGAGATGTTCGGGTGAGAAACCTGCAACGAGCCAAGATTACGGGTGAATTCATATTTGTAGCAAACAATATCGGACAAAACTACAGTGCCGTAAAAGTGTTAAGAAATACCTAAACTGACCTTTTTGTTTACATCATAACTCATGTACTTTCTACCTTAAAGAGAGACGAAAAATTGCAGGACCTATCTAAAGCCCTTCCTCAAAAAATTCAGTGTTTGGGTCGGTTGTGTTTAAAAGTCTCCTTTTCCTTACTTCATATCATATATTTTGTGTAAGGTTCACGTTTCCTGATTGGAAAGACATCTCAAGTTGTTGGCTATTGTCCGCCAATACATAAGCCATTCTTTCGTAAACTTTGGGTGAATTTTCTATTTTTAAGGACCCCCTTTGTCCTGTTCAAAGAAAACGGTTGCATTTCCAAATTGACCGCCTTTTGTGTCAAACTATAGCTTAAAATATCAAGAATCATAGTCCTTCAAAATTTCATCCATAAAAGTCAGGCTTCCAACTCTTTCGCAAGCCATGCGGCCCATACCATAACATCCGTGATCAACTTACCTCTAAAATGTCTCTCGAGAGCAGCACACTAGTCGACTCCTCAACGTAAAGCGTCTGATTCTTCTGGACCTGCAGGTTCTCCCAATACGCTGACGGGTAGATCCGGAAGATTACCTCGCCCTCGGCGGACGTGTTCTTGATGACAACGCGGTACCTGGAAAGAACGCGTTATTATTTTCGCTCATTATTAATAGCCTTTACATTTTACTATAAAATCGGACATTTCATAACATACAGTTGGGGTCAAAATAACAGCAGTGCTGCATTCTGAAGGATACCTTCTTGCAACTTGGAGTAATTGAAAAATCGATAACTCCTTTCAGTTATTGTTCTAAAGTAGAAGAACATTCCCAAAGTCTCCAAGAAAAAAATATTCTCTCACACGATTACTGCTATGCACTGCTATTATATTGACTGTAGCTGTACAACCTAATATTTGGCACTCACCGAAGTTTGTCCATCGATGCAATCTCGGTGTTCCAATAGACCAGGCGATCCCGCTCAATGTCGAGGTGCGTGAAGTTCGTCAACGACGTCAGATTCGATGTCTTCAGGTGCACGGAGTCGTTTGTCCGCCGGCCGAGGTACATGAGGATCCCGTAGGACGGCGGACTGATCACCTCGTAGTGGATCCCGTCTAGCTTGATGTCGAGGTTCGTTTCCAGCACAAAGTCTCGGTTACGGAGGATCACGAACTTTCCCTCTTGCACCGTGGTGGCGTTCGTGGCCAGCATCGATACAAACGGATCTGAGGCGTGGATCTCCAGGGACCCCGTCGAATCGAACTGCCCGTCGGTGACGATGAACGATGCCGTCCCAACGTCTGGCCCCGAGTGCTGGAACACGATGCGCCGGTTGTTGATGTCGTCCTGGCTGAAGTGGTCCATATAGAGGCCGGACTTATAGAAGCCGCCATTCGTGCTGGCCACGTGGATGTAATGAATGTCTGAGAGGTTTGTGTTCACGTCTGCGTCCATGTACTGCAACTCGTCCTGGTTCACCGTCCGCATCGAGCCGCGGACCACGTGGAAGATCCTCTCCACGGTGCGGTAGGGCGCGTTGTCGTTGAGCAGCTTGATCTTAACGTCAATCTGACAGACGAACTGCATGTCGGTCTCCTCGTTGGACAGGATCAACAGGCTGAAGGTGTCGTCCTCCGACTCGGTGTCGTCGTGGCAGTAGTAGACCTCGTTGAGGAAAAGCTGCTCGAGGCTGAACTCGGACATTACGCTGAGCTTGGCCGTGATCGGGTCGTGGTGGCATAGGTTGCCATGTTGCGGCGGTATGGAGAGGAGGAAACGAAGGCTTTCGTAGGTGTTGAAGGTGATCTCGAAGTTGGCCTTGGTGATGAGAGCCCGATCGCCTTCTTGGACGCGGAGTATCTGCTTGGTTTGTAAGGCAAGCCTCTTTTCGAGGACGTCCAGCGGAGTGAATATGATTTTGAGTTTGCCAATGACGTTGTCGCACTCGAGGACGGACACCATGAAGTCGAGGTAGTCCACAAAGTATGAGTACGAGTTGCGATGAAGCGCGTAGCGGATGCGGTTTTTGTCCACGTCCAGCTGCGTGAAAGAGTCCAGTTCCTGTGGAGAGGTGTCATTGTCGGTTTCAAGATCATCTCTCTCTCTCTCTCTACTTACCTTCGCCGCCTTGCGTGATCCCTCCACAAAGATGGACCCGTACTTGGTTGGCTGCAAGATTTTGTAAATTATGTTCCTGGGGTAAGTCACCAGCGGCACAGTCTCGAAGAGAAGCACGTCGCTGTTGAAGACGAACTCCTTGGATCCGTTGAGGGCTACCACGGACTGCTTCTTGGAGGTGATCCGCAAACTCGTGAATGTGATTCGGAAATCGAAGGTCTGGGTCGTGACCAGGCCATGGGAGGCAACAAACTGAGAGAAAGAGATGTAAGAGGTTTGGAGTTGGAGGCTTGGGAATTCTTACTCACCTTAAACTCGTCTTGCCACGGTGTTCCGACGTTGTGAACGTACCGGACATGGCTTAGGAGCAGCTGGCTGTCGCTAAACCACTCCACGTTGACCCAGGACGAGTCGATCTGTCGCAGGCGCTGGATGGCGCCGTACTGCGGAGGCTTTACGATATCGTAGCGGATGTCAATGTTGTCCTCGGCAGAGTTCGTGCCGATCGAGAGATTGAAGGGTGTCAGGAAGAGCGCGGACTTGTGGATCATGATCAGGCCCGTGTTATTGACGAGCCTCAGCTCGAGAGGGTGTACAGAGACCGGTAGGTTGACAGTGTCACTGGTCTCGATGCCATCCGAGACCTGTAGTTTGATGTTGTAGGCGAAGGCCTCGGTCGTCGTGGTGTTGAAAATGTAGCTCACTTTGCCTAAGTCCACGTCGGTCTGAGAGAACGTCTCCGTGGTCTGGCCCATCAACTCGAAGTGGCCATAAGCTTCCTTGGGGTTCTTGGAGGGGATGATCGTATAGATGAGGACGTTGGGTGGGCTATCGGGGTCCTGAATCGTGAAAAGGTCGGTGTCCAGGATCTTCTCGATGCCCTCGATAACGCGGAGAATCTTGTTCCGTGGCACCCGCAGCTGGGGAGGGTCGTTAACTGGTGTCACGTTCGCGTGGAGCAGGAACCGGTGCTTGCCAAGGATGAAATCAGGGACCTTGTGCGATGCACCGTCGATCTGCATGTCGATCGTGGCGTGGTCATTGAAGTTCTCGACGCCGTTGTGGACGTACTTTACCTTATCGGTGCTCAGGTCCACAAGGCCAAAGGTCCACGAGGGAACGAAGGCGTTCTTCTCCTTCGAGAACTGAAGGATGGTGCCGAACTTCGGCTGCTGGACGACGCTGAAGCGGATCGCGGACTCGGGAAGGTTGTAGCGTTTAAAGTCAAGAAGAACGTCAATGTTGAGTGGGGTCACGAAAATGGTGCCTCCTTCCAGCAGCTGCAACGGGGACACGTTGAGCATCTCTGTCTCGGGCGTGGAGTCGGCGAAGATCTGCAAAAGATGTGACTTGTTGAATTAAAGACTGTCACTGAGTTATTTATTTTTATCTGCGTAACAGCCCAGAGACTAGCTATTTCGCATTAGGTCACTGGTAGTGCCACTATCAGACTTTGAACTCACCTTAAACGGCCCAGGGTAGTCGGCCTTGATGCAGTAGTTCTGCTGGCAGTAACAGATGAACTCATCGACACTCCACTGGTTACAGGTGGCGCTGAGCAGGCAAGGCCGCTCCTCGATACATGGATACTTCCAAATACAGTCTACCGCCAGCTTGTTGCTGGCCTTCATCTGCGGGAAGCCCATCGCACGGTCGTTTACCTGAATCGTCCGCATGCATCCCTTGAAGCTCTGATCGCTAACCTTAAGACCCTCAGAAAGAAGCTTCCTTCGCATTTTCTCCGGGACACCGCCGATGAAGAAACTCTTCTCCAGCTGAACTGTCTCAGTGCCGTTCACGTGTTTCTTCATCTCTGCAATGCCGTCCACAATGAATTCCACCTGCTCGGAGTCATACAAGACCCGCACAGTGTGCCACTGGCCGTCAGAGACCGTCCTGTTTGGCGAGAGCTGAAGAATGTTCCCGCCCTTGTTGAATATGAGGTGCAGCTCATCCTCCTGAATCTCTATCAGCACGAAGTCATAGCCTCCGTTGAAGAACACCAGTCCCGTGGACTCAATGGTCCGCAGGTCGAACACGAGGCTGCAACAAAAAAAATTGATTAAGATAAGAAGGCTGACAGTCTTCTGGGACCTTCTTACGCCTCTGCCTCCACGTTGGCGTCCTTGATCAGCAGCGCAAAGGAGTCGTCGTTAAGGAAGCTGATTGGGTCCTCCACGTGCGCGTCAAATTCCGAGCTGCAGGTCCACGACACTCCGATGCTTGTCGCGTGTCCGATCCGCTCCTTGGCCCGCTTGATGAGATTGATGTTGTTATAAAAAACCTAAATAAGATTCATCGTTACGCATGTCTTCCGAGGATAGGCTATCTACTTACGTCAGAAATGCATCCGCGGAAATTGTTTACGTCCTTCACGTATTCGGCTCTGAACTCACCCACCCCACCGAGATATGTCCCGTAGTGGACGTTGAAAGCGGTCAGGCCGGTCTTAAGGGTCTTCCGGATGATGTTGGCATCCACCTGAAGGGTGATGTTGTTATCGTATCGCTGTATAGCAATGTCATGCCACTCCAGGTCGTTTAGTCGTTGCTTCTTTGGTGAGATGAGCTGGAGGAGATACGACTTTGAAGAGAGCTGACAGATGTTTGGGAATCGGACTCACCTGCATGACATCACGATCAATCTTGAAGGTGAAGTTTATGATACCGCCATCGAGGCGAATCAAGCAGTAGTCAGTCCTTCCGTCTGCCAGAAAGAGGAAGGCATTTTCTTGCTGTGTGCGGAATTTGATGCGGATATTTGTGGAGAGCTTCGCCTCCTGCAGTGGCATTGAGATGTACCCGTCGCCGAAGAATGACACTGAAAGGAGTATGTTGTGTTTAAGGGGACTTCAGGATGCGTTAAGGTTCAATAATATAATTGAGTGGTGTTTAAGCCAAAGCCTAGCATAAGCTGTGAGTAAAAATTAACATGTGGAGAAGACCTACTGTTTAAGGGCGGTTCCAATCGGCGAATTGGGAAAGCTTTTCATGACAGAAGTACTCCAGAAGTCTGTCAGTCGTTCACTGGAGGTGGGGCCGTGAATAGATTGAGTTTAAATGTTTTAAAATGTTTTTTCTTGGACCACAGTACGAAGATGGACTGCGCACAGTCTTCAGTTCCTAAACAATAAAAAAAAAGGCTTACAATCGAAACCAAAGCATATCTGCCGATTACGCTTTTAAAATGCATTTCCCATAATCTCAAGAAACCTAACTCAAATTCATATAAAACGTCTGATTTCATTGCATTAGAAAGTCTCACAAAAAGCAAGGACTCTAAATTCACTTCTCTTGGAACGATATGAAGACGTAGAAGATTGAAGTGGCAAATTTTGGCGTGCAGAAAGCGGTTCAATTATGTCTCCTTTAATTGCTCTGTGTAATTGTCTTCAGTTTCTAAACAATAAAAGAAAAATGTTTTTGTTTTTATTTTCAGAAAATTTTTTAAAGAACCTAGAGATCTGGCCAAACAAGATGCCCACTGACGTAAACACTTTTCAAGAGCACGCGCTCGTTTCTGGCAAACGAGATTCATATCTTTTTTATCTAAAAAAGTTCATTAATATCTGAGACAGATGCATGATGACATAATTTCGTGAAACTAGCCATTAAATACCATTTGGAACCTCCGTGCGCTGAAAGAATCATTTGGTGAATCATTTGAGATAAAATGACGCCACGCGACAATAACTCTGTTTGAGGAAAACAAAAAAAAATACTTTGCAATCTTTAAATCTAGAAATCTTTAAAATAAAGATTATGATTCAGAGGTGAAACAGGTTTAAGTCGTTGCTCGTTGACTATTCCGTAGTGTGGACGCTGGGAGAAGTCGGCTCCAGGAGGAAAACACAGAACTGTTTTCCTCCATAAACCTCATCATCCATGGACCTATCTAGCACCTCTAGCGAGGAAATAAAATACTAAGGAAAGAGTATATTTCGAAAGGCAGACAGATGCTGTATTCATATCCACAGTATCGCATAAAATAGAAGGCGGGTCTTATGTGACTTATTGATTATGCACATCTCACTAATTTACTCCCAGAGGCTAGCTATGCTTCGTTATTTTCGACCAGGAAAATGCGACGTAAATTGAAATGAAATAAATCCAATTAACTTTTATTTTCTTTGTTTAGTATTTGTATTTGAAAAAAAAAAACTACACAGCTTCGAAAGCATGATAATTTTTAACGACGAAACCTCAAAATGATGCAAATCGGAATGACACAAAGCGAGGCCTTGGTGTAGGTTAATTCACAAAAGTTCAAACCTCGAAGAGGTCCAAAGATTGAAAGCCACTGCTATCTAACTCTTGATGGACAACTAATCTTAAAAGGAATCCTAGATAATAACAGCTTCATTAAAGTTGCTTTGAAATGAGTTCATGTCCACAGTTCAAAATTCCGATAAATCAAGTTGTTTCATTAAAAATTGAGCAAATGAATAAAACAAATAATTATATTCAATTTAAAATCCATGTTTCTATGAATTCGGTCCTAGGACCATTGGCTATTGACGAACAGATGCATTCTTTAAAAATGTAGTTCACAAATTTCCACAAATGGTGGGAATGGCTTGTTTGAAACAGTTGATCACTTGAAAAACGCTCATAGGATTTTCAAAGAAGCTTTTAAAATGCATCACAATCTTCCGAAGAATAATTTTTTACTTTGGAACAATTAAATGAGTTTTAAAATTATATAAAATGTGTTTGCATTTTCGAGGCATTCAGTTTTTGCCCTGCTACGACTTTCATCAAAAAGATCCAAGAATAAAGGAACATAAGTAAGCCATAGCTTCTTTGACAGTCTTTAAACAGTGGTCGCTGTGGAGAAAGCAGTGGATGCCGCCCTGGACAAGTTTAGACTTTTTTCCGTAGCCAGTAATCCGACGAAAAGTTTTTTGTGTTCCCTGATTCCACCTAACGTCAGCCTCTGTAAAGAGTTTGGCCACGAATACATTGAAATAATCTTAAATTTGAACTGCAGCGTGTGCACAATTTCAGTGGAATTTGACACACTCTCCCCTGTTAGTACATTCGCAACTTCATTACACTTTATGTCCTTATCACATAAGGTAGCCGACTACCTGCTCGAGACTGCTGCAATGCTTTATAGCATTTGCTAGCCTGACTGTCCACCTCTGTGAGCCTAGCGGAGATGTTAGAGTAGCCCGCAACGATCTCTATCTCTTTTAAAACGGCTAACAATTCAGACAGAAATTTGTATGTTTTTGGAGGTTATGTGTCACATCAAATACTGCTGCGCATACGCCTGTTTCGATCCATATGTATAAACATTGATGCAATTAGCTCTTCAATCGGACCTTGCTAAAATGATCATAGAAACATCATGTTATTATGCCCAAATGGTTTAAACTTGAAGCTTTTGACCTGTTTTAGCCCCAGACCGGACTTAAACATGAAACAATAAACTTACTCTTAGTTTTTGAATTGGGTGTCAACTTCTATTTGGCCATTAACTTTTCTGATGTATGTCGTCTGTAGACTCCAACATACACTAGCAGTCAGTGGTCAGACACAAAGTCATAGGCCAACAGGTGGTTTAAGCCAAACTGAAATTTTCGAGCTTTTGGAAAATTGTTTTGGTGTAAGAAACAGAATGAATTATAGCAAGAACAATTTTAAATCGAATTCCATTCATTTTCAACCTAATTGCATTCCACAAGCTTTTAATGAGTTTTTTTGCTTTATTTAGTTTTTCTTTTTATAAGTTTTTTAAAAGAAAAAAATAACAAAAAATATGAAAAAGATGAAATTGTTAGTTTTTCGGTCACGTATAAAGCAATAATCTAAATCATTTTCCACGTTTTTCAAAAAGAAAGTTTGAGGCAACTCTGGCAACTCGTGTGAAAAACTCGTGAATCTTTATATAAACGCTTTTCATAGATTTCAGTGGAGTCTATTCTTCGTTTTCTATAACCATAAATTTAGTCCTCTCCACAATCTGATTCATAAACTTAATTGGCACCACAACACCATTGATTTTTTTACAGCATATATCTTTATCTAGGTTTAAAATACTGTCCCAATTTCTAAAAACACGAATCTACGTAAAACAGTCTTGCTTTGAGAAAAGTAATAAAAGAAAATTAAATCATTTTTTTCCACCTCATTCTTGGCACTTGCGATGAAACTAAATCCACGCTAAATGCCCGACGATGAGACGATGCTCTTTACCCATCCCCTCATGCATGCACCACTGATCATTTATTGAGTTTTGACACATTTTCCGAGTTTTTCTGTGGCCCATTTTCCGATAATCGTGGGTGTTTGGTGCTGAATTCGGTGACGATGTTGTTGGATTGGAAAGGTGAGGTGTGACAATTCACGTGACTCATCCAGGAAGTGATTTTTTCAGAGTTTCTTGTGCAGTGCAGATCTAGTGCGCAGTGAAAGCACGGCATTGTTTAGTTTGATTGCTTCTGTATGTTGGTCTTGGGTAGTATTCGTTTTTCTGCGATGAGTAATATGAGTGATATAGATAAAATTTATTGAATTAGGAATCAATTTTAAAGGCTTTTAATCGAAACCAAAGTGCGTCTGCAGAGTACTACAACTTCCTTTCTTTATCTTAAGAAACCGTACCAAATCCGTGTAAGCAGTAACATTATGTCACTTAGAAAGCCTCACAAAAATCAAAGACTCTAAATTGTCTTCATTTGGCCGCTTTTGATGTGCAGAAAGGTCTGCAATTGTCTCTTCTTTAGGCGTTCAGGGTAGTTATTTAGGCGACGTTAACTAGCAGCCTTAGCCGTTCTGACTATATTCACTAGCTCATTCACTAGCTCATAATTTTTAAGTTTTAAACAAGTTTTTGCATAAATGCAAAAACTTCCAGACGAAACTCAGTAAGGTTCTTTTTCGTCCTCGTTCTTTTTTTTCAACTCACAAGCCCACCCCCATTCCATCTAACTCCCCTTCATCTTACCCATTCTGCGGGTCTGACTCAAAACGAAACATTTTCCAAATCCAATCTCGACCCGAAGCTGCCAATAAATCAAATCACACGCAGACCAGTAAAGCCGCCAATCAACAACGGGTCAGGGGTTAATTGTAAGTAAATTTCGGGCTTCCCCTCATCATCGTAAGCGATTTGTGAACACATCCAATCGACGCTAATTAAGACGACTCGGAAACACATTACGGAGCTCTCTGCATCGTTCGAGGAAAACTCCTTCAGCCAGTTATCAGAGCGTTTGTCTACGTCTTCATTTGGCCCGATTAAGCGGGCGACTTGAAAGTGAAGCGTTTCTCAGAGCGAACTCACCTCATCACGAGTTGCGTCGTAAATTTCAGTTCATTCCTGTTTAGTTGCCACAAAGTTGTGTAAGTTATCAAAACAGAAGCGTCTCTTTGGCTTCGATTTAGATAACTCGAGCATTTTACTGGCGTCGCATTGCGGCAAGATCCAGCGGTGTCATTACTCACAATTTAATCGCCTCTCGAAGTTGGCGCCTAAGGATGGCCGGGGGACTTAGGGTTGGCTCATTAGTGGTGCACTTTCAGGAGTGCTCTGACACCGTTGTCGAAGGAAGTTGAGTGCTTGTGGGTTGTCTCAACAGGTTCAGGCGGTTGTAAAATGTGTGAATTACGACGACGGAACGATTGACAGATGACATCTGCAACTCCAGTTTACTTGGAGTGTTGACTGGCAGATCGACGGAAACAAATACAGTTGACTCTCGATAATTTGAAACGCGAGAAACTAAGGCAAATTTTTAAATACACCAAAGTCTCGACTTGTGTCGCGTCGTTCCGACTTACGTCGTTTCGAAATTGCGTCGTTTAGAAATTGTCGTGATTCCAAAACTACGTCGGTTTCATTCCAGTCTATGCCGTTCACTAAATTACAATTCATGGCAATTATGAAATTTAAAAAATGCACGGTCTATTTTTAGGTTGCCTAGTCTAAATTTCATAGGACTTAGAAATAATAGGCAGGTATGTAAGAGGGGACAGAAAGACAGACGGACACCGAAGTGATTCTATAAAGGTTATTTCTTTGGAACAGCACCCTAAGAACATGGGGATCGTTAATTCGATGTGTCGTTCCGAACTACGTCATGTTTTATGGTCCTAATTAACGATACAAAGCGAGACTCTGAGAGGTGTTTAAATAACCAAAAGAAAGGGAAAGAATTAAATAATTAAGAGTTTGATTTAAATTCGTGATTTACTATTTTTAACATTTGTACAATTATTCATGAATTTTCATAGTAGTTCATAATTGTCTACCGAGTAAGCGACCTCCGTATATCTTTGTCAAATAAATTCTTAATTACAAATGAATAAAGGAAAGATTTGAACATACAGTCAGTCACAAAAGGAAGTACGCACCATGAAGAGCGGTTGGTTATCATGGAAAAACATGCTCAAAATAGGCTTCACGAAAAAAAACCTTAAGTGCATGAGGAGGTTATGAAATGGTATAGGGTACTGTGTCAGCATTTGGGATTGGAAATCTTATGTTTATGATGAGAAGATGGACTGGTTTGGTAAGTTAGCAAGTTCGGCTTGGAAGGATTATTCATTAACCAATTGAATAATGACTCTGCCCAAACTGCGCTTTTAAGTGAACGAATAGTTGCTTTAGCCAATTCAAAACTCTACCAAAATTTGAAAATGTGTTAATCAATTGAAATCAAGCCAATTCGAGTGTTTTTGGACGTTTTTGGGAATATCAGACAGCATACAACAAAATCGGAAGTTGTTCTGAAAACACTCTGCCAGAGGTCCAAAATCACTCCAACCATAACATAATTTGGTCAATTCGATTCCATTTCAATTATCTGTTGTTAAGAAATCACAAAAGTTTTCTACAAATGTTAATTTCATACTTCGCAAAATTACTGAATTTCATATACTGTTTACTTAATTTTGTAATGTAAGTTTCGACTTCGTTTTTGTTTTGCTGTTCAATTTTTACACTTATGATCCGATCGGCTTACTTTTCTTTGCTTTGCTTTAAAAAGCTTTTGAATTGAATAGAACTCCATTTAAGATTATTTCACGAAGCCTATTTTGCATGTTTTTCCATGATTACTTCGCGCTCTTCATTGTACTTACAAACTTTTGTGAGTATTTTTAAGTGACCGGGGGGAAATTACAAATTATTGAGACACACTAGAACAGGTTTACTGAAGTTCAAGATTGCCACCAAAGATGGCGCAGTTAGTCTACCAGCAGGACATAATCCAACAAGGCAAAGTAAGTAAAAGAAACGCCAAGAGGTTTTAAAGCTACTTTAAGTATAAAAGGATAACAGATTGAGTGCTAGCTTTGAGATTTGGGGTTTGTAAGGGTTAGAAACAAACGGAATGAGAAAAACACAAGGTCAGCAGATCACTGCTTGAGATTTAGGTCTTTTTGTACTTTTTGTATATCTTTTATAGTACATAGAATTGACAGATTTGGAGACTTTGCAGGAAAATCATACGGTCATGTGGCCAAATTCGAAATACAGAAAAGAACCAAAACAACAAACTACGATTTCATCGACTACATTATTAAAGTGTAAATTTACTTTTGACACATGTTTTCGTCCCTTCTCTTGTAAATTAAATCAATTACAATTAAATAAAAAGAAGTATGCCTTGAAATATGATTTGAAACTTTTGTTTTGATTTTTACATGTCTATGGTGTGTTTTGTGTTTACACCAAACGACTCAATTTTGATGATGACTGTTTGTTGTACGCTGCTTAAACCTCGCCATAATGCTTGATTATCTTTCTCTTCCGACGTGGGGTCTAAACAGTAGATTTTTTTTTTCAGTTTTTGCAGTCTACGACTGCTCAGAATCTTGTAGTGTTCCAACTCGGAACTAAAAGTTAGAATTAGCATCATCATTGCGAACTAACAATAAGACATAGTCGCAATTTGCTTCGCTCTAATTCAAATTTTTGAGACCACAACGGTCAGGTTTCTGCATAGTATTAGGATCATGTTTTATATTAAAAATAAAAGACGCAATTTAAGAGAACAGAAACTGTCTTACTTACACCGCTTCAGTTTATGTATCATTAATTTTGAGTTTTAAGACATTAGTTGTGGAACAGGTTAGAAAAGAAAAAAATGCAGCGTATCTGGAATTGCTTCACTTTCCTGTCGTCGAGCTTTTTGAAATGTTGTACAGTGTCACGACGGCATTGATGTTTTCCAAAGATATGAAAAAGAGTTTAATTGATAAATGAATTTATGAATGAAAGCTAGGAGGCTGCAGATAGTTTAAAAAAAAGTTCTTATAGGGAGATGGAGGATAAGGAAAGTTCCACTTGTGCCGGAAATAAAGTCGAGATGTATGTTGTAAAATAATTCAGGTTGCATGGACGACAAGCTCGAAGTGTTAAAGTGGAAATTTAAATGAAAAAACATGTATGGAGGCTAAATGAATTGCAGCTCTTTCTGCCTTAACCACTCCAGGCTCGCTTGGGTGACTATTTCACCCAAGGTCGTTAGAATTTCGTGGAACTTCCTCAAGCTTATGCCGCCGTACGTCTCGGGCGTTTCAGGTGTATGCCCGAAACCATTTCCAACCACCGTTGATCGTCCCAGCGGAAGATAGGATCGCCTTCCCCCCTCCTCAACAGCTGGATCCGATTTCACCCAAAAAATGTCATCGCTCTTGTGTTGACGACAACTCCCGTGACACCCATTCCCAAGACGATGGAAAACCCTTCAAATGAACTCACCTTTCATCGCGTTCGTTGAACTGCCGACAACCGCCGCCAAGAGCACCGTCAGTCGAAAAATTAATTGAATCCCAACGTTGGTCTTCATCATGTCCACACATAGCCTACACAGAAAAACAAAACACAAATATCGATCGATTGATTGTTACTCTTCACAATGGCACTGATGATGAGAATTTATTGGCAGCAATTAGTAGAACGCTCCGCGGAGGAGTTACACGGTAGCATCCGACTCAAGAGCATGCACATCGCCACTTCGCTTGGCCGACACAATGGGCTTTTAAGTACACTTCCGAACCATATGTTTTCCACGAAATGAGTAAACGACCCGTCACCACAAATTTCGACAGTCATACGCAATGAAGCGGCAATAAATACGCTCAATGAACACGTTTTTTTTGTCGGTTTTTTTGTGGAGTACGTTTGTGTTTTTTCACCGCGCGACAAGCGATGTTCCCTCGACAAAATGGATCAAAGATATGACTTGGAAAATGAATTACAAAAATACACTTTTATACATCGGCGTGCGCTAAAAATAAGTCCCCCCTCATTAAGGGTCCCAACGAGAGAGAGACGACGAGCGAGAGATCGACTCGTCGGCGGACTACACAAAGGCTCTTTGTAAAAAAGATTATGAATTATGCTTTCCTTTCGTTAGAGATTTTGGTTTATTTTTTACACAAATCTTTTTGAAAAAATCCCAAATCGTGAAGAGTTGTTTTTTTCGTTGCAGAATCGTTTTTGAGTTTCCCCCCAAACGCGTCACTTCGCCGCTTAATTAGTCATCGCGCGTGTGAGTTTTTTTCGTTTTTCCAAAAATTGATCTGCGAATCCACGATCTGCTGCCGATCAAGTCGAAAACACATCGCCGCGAACGAAGATCCCGAAAGTACTGCCGATCGCGGTCGGCCGCGATGACGATCGATGCAGACGCACCCAAGAGAACACGGAGGAGTCTCGGGAGGCAGCCGTCCATCCCTTGGATGCGGAGCGGCGTACATAGCGCGATACATGCGCACGCACATGGCCGGATGATCGCAAAGAGGGGGACGATCGTTTTTTTGTTTTTTTGTTTTTGTTTTGCTTTTCCGTGTGTTTTTCTCGTGCACTTCGGGACGTGTTGTGATTCATCTGGCTCTTCTGGATTTGGTGTCTCTTCTAATTTTGAGGCAGTGCTCGTATAAGAGCCGCCGCGCCGGTTGATCGGTTGTTGTTTTTGTCGCTTGTTGATTGTGGAGTGAGTTACATAAGTCTGGGGGAGAGGTCGGCCCTCTCTATTTACTCGCAGCTTCCTGGATGTGACCCGCTCTGTTGCACGTGCAGTGACCAGTTGATAGTTGGCTCGCGGAAAAATGCTTCTAGCAAATTGAGGCGGGTGTCGTCATGTGCCGCGCCAGAGTTTCCCAGTTTTGGGAAGTTTGCGTCGGCAAGTGAAATGGAATTTTGTGGGAACAGAGGCAAAAGTAATTCGGAAGGGTAAGACGAATCGGGACTTACTGACCTGGGACACTTCCCCTTTCGTTGACACTCATTCATTGGTTAACATTTTAGATCTCAAGCAAGTGGTAAAGAGGATCATTGAAGAGTTTAAAAAGGTTTGGAGAATCTTTGCCTGTTGTTGGCGTCGCACTGTGGTCGGAGTCGCCAATCTAGTGAGACAAAAATATATTGAGAAAGGAAATCACGTTTCGATAAAAAGTTGCATATCGGGCCCTAACCTCCATACATACGAGCTCTGTAGCGCTTTGTACATAGCCGGAAAATTCAAAAGACAAAAAGGCGGAAGGGAGATATTTAACAACCTAATATTTTTTGCTAGCATTTAGATTATAACGTCTCAACTAAGCCAAATTAAAAAAAAAAATGTATTCAAGGGCGAAAGGATAACGATATACAGAATGTTGTATCCTTTTCAAAAAATATTTATTTATTCATCAATTTCTAATTTGTCCCCCTCAAAGTAGCCCCTTCAGATATAATACACTTGTGCCTGAGTTTTTTCCAATCCTCGAAGCAGTTCTGATATGCACTTGTTGGTATGCCCTTGAGCTCTTACAGCGATTCGGTTTGTATCTCCTCAATCGTCGCAAAACGCTGTCCTTTCATGGGTCTCTTCAATTTTGGGAACAGGAAAAAGCCGCAGGGCGCGAAGTCTGGTGAATACGGTGGCTGAGGCATGACTACGGTGTTTTTTGGTCAAAAAATTACGAACAAGCAAACCGCGAAACGACTCATTTCGTTTCACGGAGGTATAATACTAAATTTCTGTCAAGATTTCGAGCAGGAAAAAGCTGTCAGTATCAAAAAACCTATAATTAAGAAAGAAACCACTAGACGGCCCATTCTTTAAGTGAGGGCAATTGTAAGGGAGTATTAGAGGCCCTGAGTTTAGTACCGCTGTCTTAGTAGCAATAAAAGTGGATTCGTCAAACCAAATTTTTCGCTAGTTTTGATCAACTTAAGTCCTTATTTTTGTATACCAGTTTAATTATAAATTCAAGCGTAATTGGTCCTTATTTTTGATAGGGAGAAAACGATATTTTTAGGTCACAAAAACGAGCAGAAAGTTCTCTCCTTTTTTTATGGATTTTGAACTTTAAATGTCCTTTTCTTCCTTTCTATTAATTTGCTGTCAAAAAGTCTTCGGACTTCGGTCTTAGACGCATTAGACTATGTTCTCAAAAAATTTAAAAAAAAATCGGAGGTGAGTACTATTCGGAACTTTATCTAATGTCTTATGTCCAGTTTCACAGTAAGAGCTTAAACTGCAGTCTAGCTTAACCTCAAAACTTTTTAAACTTTTCATCAAACTCGTTCTGTTTCATAGTCAAAATAAACCCCAAGCTAACTAAACGCAGTTTTGGAAGTTGTGTCTAAGGAAATTGTAGGGTTTTGAAATGCCAAATTACGGCTTTTGACGGGTTTTGGTTTTAGTATCTGAAATTGGTTTGAGACTTCAAAAAAAAAAAAAAAACTTGGAAAAAACAACGAAAATAATCTGAAAAATGGTTCGAATAAACGCAACTGACACGACTACTTAAAGCGAAGTTTAAACGGGAGAATTCTGTCGTTTAACTTAAACGTCGAGATAATCTCCACTTTTCGTTTAAACGGGTACTGTGAAACCGAAAAATTCTTAGACGAAAGTTTAAACCAAAAGAACCAAAACTCTCACTGTGAAACTGGGCATCAGAATATGTTTTCGACGTCCAGATTGATATGTTACAGCGGCGTTTAATTTTAACAGAGACTTTCTAGACTAGGTCTAGGATTTAAATCAAAACTGATAAAAATAAGAAAAATTTAAAACTGTGTCGAGGTTGTAAAGAAAATGACAAGTTAAAAAGATATCACAGAATAGAGTTGAGATCAGCTTTGATTTGAAGTGTCTAGTTTGACATTTCAAGAGCCGTTGAAATCTGTGCACAGCACCGTAAAGTTATTTCGGATCTTAGAGCTATTGGTCTTCAAATTTTAAAATGCATAGAAAGTTTCGTTATCCCACTTCGTAATACTTTTACGCAAAATACCTTCAAATTTTACAACAAAAACATAGCCACATAAAACAGAACCAAACTCTTTAAATCTCTATTTCAAAAGTGAACATTACAGTTATATCCCTAGACAAGCTATATAACGTATACAAAGAAAAAAAAGTAATACAACACGGAATGGCAACAAAGCATAAAGGAATAGATTATTAAGGCACTTCTGATATATTTTGTGTGCCGTGACAAGTTAAGAATGAAAGTTCGCTTACAGTTTGTTGAGAAGAGCAGGTGTAATACGGATGATTTCATTAATGGTGAACATTTTGGTAAGGGGAGACATTCCAGTGGGACATTGCGGCTTGAGCAATAAGGTACAGATTAAGATTCGTGTCGCTATAGACAGCAAAGACCCTGCGAGTCTTCTGGACCAGCATAATACTTAAAACACATTGATTTATAAAGAATTTTAAAGTCAATATAAATGCTCATACAAGACTAACCGTATTCATGGTGGCCAATCGTAAATTCCTTTAAGGCGCTTATTAGATTTTGAATCTAGCGGCGTATTCATTTTTTTTATTTGCAATTTTTTAAGACCTGAACGTCAAACATATTCTTAACTTTATTAATCTTCCTACAACTCTTAAAATACAACTTACAACTCTTAAAATCATCAGCAACGTTTTTCTCCCATCCACACAAATCTACTACAATTCCGAACGAATAAGCCTCTGATAAGACCCACTGTGCCAACTACTCATGGCGCAACACAGAGAATCTCCCATCGACCGAAAGTCCACAACAAACCTCTCCACACCTCTCGTACACTAACAAAACCAGCTGTGCGAACTGACAGACTAGTCTCACTTATCCGCCTTTTGAGTGCATTTCTCACTCTCGTGCAATACGTTTGTCTCTTTTGTGTGGAATTCTTCATCTATGGTCTTTTATTTTGGGCATTTTTCCGACAGAAACAAAGGAAATTATTGTGCATCTCATCGGGAGTCGCAAGCGGATTGCTGTAGCTCCAACTCTGGCTCTAGTTCGGTGAGCGAACGAAAAAAGTGAAATTATTAAAAAAGAAGAAAAGAATTGTAAAAAAAAAGAAAAGAAAAAGAATCAAAAGAATGGCGTGTCATTCAATTGCTCATAACTCTAATTAGAAGGAAGCCAAATAAAATTTTTAAATTTCTTTCGTGTTCGTCCATAAATTTTCTTGTGTATTGTGTGAATTCGTATTCAGCTGCATTCCTGTTGCACGAAAAATGTGAAGAAAACAAATGTTTTTCTATGAAACCAACAGAGAAACGAAAACATGAGTGAACCTAAAACTGATGCACTGCCCAAGAGGGGCCACGTCAATGAAGGTACGTAGCTTGTGGAATCCGAAGGTCGTCCATCGTCCTGGATTCTTTGTTCGTTTGATATTTTAATTTGTCTGCTTTACATGTCCACACCGATTTGTCTACAACTTTCACTTGATCACGGGAAAGCTAAAAGAAAATCATTTTTAATAAGTCCGCGAGATGTTAGAGAAAGTTCCTTTGGTTTGATGCTGATGAGGCGATCATTTTAATCACAATCACGACGGCTTAAAGTGAACGGCGAAGATTGTTCTTCTGGGTTGTTGAACCAGTAAACAACACACCTGCCGCTGATTGACACTCAATTATTGTTTGGCAGGTAGACTACATAGTTTTTCGCTTACTGCGCAGTTTGTTTTTAATTCGCTCCTCGGGCTTGGTCACATGGGTGCGTGTTCGAGTCACCTCTAGGCGGAGTTGTTTTTGCCGATGTTGTAGTTTCTAAGGTTCAACGGCTTGGCGTTTTGCAGTCCTGGGCTGTTTATAGCCGGCTCTCTAGGTTGCTGAATGTTGTGAAATTGGATACGTCAGTCGTATTTGTTTTTTTTTTTTTTTTCTCTTATTCCGTGTCCGACGTCGGCAATCCATAACGATGTGCGGTCGTATTGTGAATGCAGTCCTCTATTTTTGGCGAGCTTCCGCTTTACTTGGAGGTGACGAGCGTCATTTGCTTGGATTTGCGTGATTTTCGCGGTATTTTTTAAGCATCTCTTGATTTGTGTCCATTCCTAGCGGTGGTAGTCTATGAGTCATGCATCGCTTTGGTTCGCTGAGTAGCTGAGTAGCCGCCAGACATGCAACTGCATAATGGGCATTCACTTCTGCAGTTGGTAATCGCCGAGTCGAGGCTAACGGCGGGCGTGACTGTGACGAAGAATCGTACAAGACAAGACCGGCTCCAAATCAGTTACCAGCAACAACGTCCTCTGCTAGCGATGCGGAAATCGGCCACTTTTCCACCCCATTCGTCATTTAACTGTTGATTTGTGAAGCCCACCGTTGTGTGTCGTTCTTCACGTTTTTTGCCCCGACTATCAATAATCGGCTTTAGGTTCAAGGTCGTGGCACACTCGCGTCCGGAAGTCTTACTCTGCTCTGACTTGGAAGAACACCTATAATCCTTTTGAATGTGATATTCTCCAGCAGGTAAAGTCGCAAACATTTGTGGGAAAGTTAATCGGCTTTATAGCTTCCGTCGGCGGTGGAAGTGGGTGAAGGAAACAATAAATTCGTGGGCAAGCAACGCGAAAAATTTTGCTATTTGGCCATAGCTCTACATAGTTGGCTGCAAATGATGAATTCTTTATGTAAAAAAAGGCTGACATGCGAACTATCTCTTCTATCTTTAACACTCTGCTTCGTTAAAATAGTTTGCAGGGCTGGAATTTGTTACTAGAAACTAAATAAAACTAAAGTGTTAGCAAACAAGTTCAAGAAAATCTATAAAATTCTTCAAAATCAACAAAAATCTAAAAAAAATCGTTGTCGTGTTTCGTAATAACAGAGCCAGTACAAACATAACAGGTTTTTACTTTTTGCCTTAAAACAACGTGTGGGAAATGTGATGCGAATTCTGTGCCTAAATTGAGAACCTCATTTGAGACACGGGGTGTATTGTTGTCGACGCATGAGAAAAGTTTTCATTAGTGTCACACACAATCGATTCACAAGCTGTTAATAAGAACAAAGTTAGATAGTTATATAATTAATGGGCCGTTTGTTTCCGTAAGCCCATAGTTCCATTAGGTGTTGGTAGCATAAAATTTTCTGACCAGTATTCCTAAAGTCATTTTTGTCAGATTTTAATCCATTGAGGGTTTTGAGTAGTCCGTAGCTATGATATAATTAAGTTGAAACCACAATTCACCACGCAGTATACTTTCAGCCTCGACTTGACGTTCGACTCGGCTCGACTTTGACTCACGACTACCGTAATAGGGGTGGTTAAGTGATTATATTTAATTTTCTTAAATTAATTTTCTTAAATTCTTTCCAGTTTAACATCCACCTCATGTGGGTGCCGGGACATTGTGACATCTCGGGAAACTGCCTGACCGATAATCTTGCCAAACGCGGGACCAGTGAAACCATCCAATTGGATAAGGTTGGTCTTTTCGTACCTCTTGCGGCCGCGCTCCTCTATATCAAAACTAAGACCATCGCGGCAACCAATCTTAGGTGGTCGCGTGGCACAACATGCCGCGAAACCAGAAAAATCTGGCCTAAGCTAGACCCTGAACGCTAATTTAGTCTCCTAAGACTCAATAGTTAGGATCCTTATAAGTGTCATAACCTCACTCCACCTCAATAGAATTCAAGTTAGGAACCTTATCAGAATCATAACCTTGCTCCACCTTTTAAGGACCTGTAGCGCTCTCGCGAACCGTAGAAAGAGGCATCTTGGTCATAACTTTCTCGATAATCTCGGCGCACTGATATCAGCATGAGCCGAATCCTAAACTGGATCAATAGCTCCAACTGGTTTCTGGAGTAGTGGGATGTTTGCATTCGTTCGATGTGGTATCAGAATGGGCCTAAGTGTATGGCTGCGCAGCCCACCACACCATCTAACAGCACCTACCGAATTTAACACAGCTCTTTTTGTGTAAAAAAGGCAGCAATATTTGTTTTTAAGTTCACCAGGAAACTGAAGTTGAAATAGCTTAACATTTTTGGAAAGATCCAATTTTCCATTTTGGAAAAGAAGTAAAGAGGTTATTTTCACGGACTTCTGTAACAAATTATTTTTTTTATGTTTATCCCTATTTTTGGAGCCCTGGTACTATATTCTTATCCATATTGCATATCTAATTTGAGGACATTATTAACAACAGTAGCAGGCGATAATATTTTTACCGCTTTTTGTTGCTTTGAATAGTTAATTTCAGTTATTTTGATATTTTTGTCTTAAGCAAGTTTGTTTCTGCGGCCCATATTGAAGATGATATTGTAATGGTAGTGTTGTCTGTCTTCCACTTAACCCATTAAAACTAAAAACGGACCAAGTTAAAAAATAACGATTATAGCACAGGTTAATGACAGAAGCGGAAAAGAAGCTATAAAATTGCGTTGGAACTCTTCTTTCTTAAAGCGGAATTGGGATAAACTCATCTGCTCTTGAAATGCAGTGGCAGGAGTTTTAGACCCTCGTTAGATTGCTAATAATTTATTTTGATCTCATCAAATACATCAATGAAAGTGTGTTTCGTTCGTTTCCTGGAACTTATTCCGAGATCTGCATATTTTCATTCTTCTTATTGAAAGGCATTTATTCCCAATCCTTTTCTTTCATCTCCTGTTAATGGGATAGATATCGAAGCAAGACACAGGCAAGCAATTCCGGTTCGTATGTTGCAGACCATGCCAACTTCTTCCCTGTCTACTAAAGAACTGGTTTGAATACAAACTGACACACTTTGATTAAATAGAATTTTCAAAATAATTGAACGAATCTGCATTTCTTTTCGTCCAATCGTTTGACTGCCTGAAAAAAAGGATTAATTGAAACAACATAAACATACGGCGCGTTTCTGTTTTCGCCGTAATCACTCCGAATTTGCCCGCATTTTTACCGTCACATTGTAATGCCGAAGTACAATAATTTATTTAAATTTATGAACGCAATGTTAACACGACTGCTGCAGTTTTACTTTTAAACTGGCCCATATTCATAAGTTGTAGCAAAGTTTTTGTTTACTTGAAGCGACTGCAACGACGTAGGCGGTGTTCTTCAAAAACCTTCAACTCTATCAAGCAAATAAAGCGCCAATATTCAATCAGAAGTATCCGCACGGCTTATCTTATCCACCAGGAGTTGATGTTTGCTCTCGGGTGTTGGTGTTTATTGATTTCTCAGTAAATATGCACATGAGAGCAGCTGTTCCCTTATTTTTTTCGAAACTACTTCACTGGAAATGCAGTAATTGGAAACCTTGAATTTAAAAGAAATGCGTTAAACTCCCCTATCTTTTAATTTGTTACGCAATCTCATCACAGTTTGTTTACATTCGTCGTATCGCTTTCGATTCGTTTTAATTTTTTGTTTATTTCAGTCTGTCATTTGTGTGTATTTACCGCGTCACTTAAGATTATAAACAGTAAGTACATTGGATGGGCAATTCATCAGCAATCGCAAAGTTTTTCATTTAGCGGCTTAGTGACCGTTTCCGCTTTCATCGGCGACTATGGAACTGGTTCAAAGTGAATGAGTCATTGGGGGGCTCTTCGAGTGACTCTCGAGTGATTGTATCGCGGAATTCGAATCGTGTCAGCAAGAAATTTGCAACGGTAAATGTTCTGGTTAACATTAATTAGGTCTTGCGAACTTGTCCATAAAGTGGAAGGTTATGTGTGATGATCTGTGCTTGACAGTGCACTCCATGCAATTTTCTTGATAACCTAAAAAATGCACCAAAACATTGGTTTGCGGCGATAATTTGAGTCGTTTTGAAGTTGCGTCGTTTAAAAATTATAGTGGTTTCGAAGCTGCGTCGGTTTTATTTTAATTTGCGTCGTTCACAAGAATAAAATACATAGCATGAAACTAGACTACGTAAGAACTGTTAATTTAATCAGGTTCCAAAAAAACGTCGTAAAGCAAGGCTTTCGTGTCGTCACGATGGACCTAAGTGCGGCTGTGGGCTCTCTTCTGCAGCCACACACACTCAGCACCATCAACCTAAGGCTTGCGTGTAATTGAAGAGAAAAAAGAACTCCGCGAAAGCTGGAAGTAACCATGTTTTTGGTTGCCAGAGTCCTTAAACGACAGTTTCAAACGTTTGGACTTAAAGTTTTGGTGATGATGGTAGATGACCATTTAGCAGCCATGAGGAGTTCAGTTTTTAGAAAAATCGAGGACCTATTTTACAGCTCTCAACTGTAAGCGACGTCTCCAAAGACTTTGTCTCTAGTTTCTGTGATTTGTTAAACAGGTTGTGGTTACCAAGTTGTAGAAAATTTCGCAAAAAAAAGTAAACAAAGATCTATTATCGTTCCCTTCGTCTACTGAGAACCGCTTCGCAGTTGGCAGCCATTTTATTTGTTACCAAATGTGGTAACAACTTCTTCTACAAATGTTTTTGAAGTTTCTTTTGCGTAGAGAGGCAAAAAAGCCATCCGAGGATTGGATTAGGTGAACTAGAAAGTGAAAATCAATTACTCACGCCACTCGTCTTTCAATTTACAGTTTCCTAAGTCTCCCTCCTCATCACAAAATCGTTGCTCTTTTCAACTGTACACGATCTTCTTTTCTTCTTTTTTCATTTTCCTTCATCTATCTTTTCTTTTTTCAGTTTGTAAAGAATGGCTCGTTCGTGAGGATGGAGCTCTAGCGTACAAGCTGCAGTCCCAAGAGAGTAAGCTCTTTACCCCTCAAATGCAACATAAACTAATGCTTGTTCACTCTTTTTAGTAAACGACTTCTACCGAGGAAATCGCTACCGCAACGAAGTCGTTCGAACGGATTTCCCAACAGCCCTCAATGAACAGATTAAAGAGAAAGAAAACGCTCAAAAACAGACTGAATCCTACAAAAGATATCTCTCGGAACAGTAAGTGTCCCCGGCCTTGCAACGTTGAAAGTATTTATTTGAAATTTATTAAATTACAAGTGAATTACAAATTTAATGCGACACTAGTATTGGCTACCAGGGCATTCAACTACATTGAAAGAAAATCGGTAACTGATTAGGTTTTCCATTTTTCCAGAGAGGAACATGATAAACGGGTTGCTATGAGGATCGCAGAGAAATTGGAACAAGATTTGCTGGAACAGCGGCAGCGTGAGTTGGAGGAAAGCGAGAAAATGGCCGATCAACTTCAGGTATGACGTTAGTTTCTAGAAGCTAATTCAAGCTCTGCTATGAGGCCAACACACACCTGCTATCAGAGCTTGAATCTCGTTTTACGAGTGTGCACATTAGGCAACACAATTTGAAAATTATCTACAACACCTGTGCTTTACGTAGCAGAGCAATTTTCCTCTTCAAACCTACGTGTTCCAAGTCAAATAAGAACCGAAATCATTCACTGTATCCATTTCACAGAGTATCTACGTGAATCTACCAACACCTGGAGCTCTGGACAGCCAACGGGATCCATATTCTGAACAAGCAAGTATATCACATAACGTCCGATCATCATCCTCACATCATTCACAAGAAGTCGGTCTTCCATTAAATGTGAACTCATTAAACTCGCACTCAGAGCAGCTACAAATGAATCGCCCATCGAAAAAAGCACACAGCTCTTCATCACCACACGATTCACTCGATTCACCATCTCACACAAGAAACAATAACATGCATCGCTCGAAGCAATTGCCACAGTCATTGTCCGTGGACAAAATCATTCAGTATGCGGAAGTGGTAGAGCCGTCGACTTCTACCGACCCCACCAGGGCGACTGGCACACATAATCATTCGTATAAGAGTAGCATCGGTAGCAGGCACTCACCGGCTGATCATCATTCGCCCGGTGAGCGACCACTAAGAGGTGATTTCAATTTTCAGAAAGCCTCACGGGACAACTTTGGTGACGTTGGTCTTCAGCAGAGACATCAGCGTGTGCAGGAACACGCCGATGACATAGAACTCTACGTAGATCCGAGTTTACAGGAGATCGGACTGCCGCTGGACGAGATCAAGGAGATGAGCAAGAAAATCAAACAGGAAAAGAAAGACGAGGTAAGATTTCTTGGACTTCTGTACAACAAATCCTCAGTTTTTTTTCATTAGAGTTTTAAAAGCTCGAAAATTAGCTTCAATTGCAATAAAGCCTTCATTTTCTTTACATGATAAACCTTACCTTCATATTGTGCGCTGTACCTTTGTGGAGCCGCTTTTTTTGACCCGTTCTAAAAATGAAGATTCCAAGCACCTGACTACACCGTCCTTGTTATTGTTGTCCTTATCCAAGACTGCATTTGCGTCAGACTGAAATTTGAGAAATGTTATTTGTTTTGACAACGTGCATTGTCCGACTCATATTCCCCGCTCAAGTTTCAAAAAAAATTCTAAAACGAAATAAAGAGTTCGTATTTCGTTATTTATTTCGAGGCTTTTAGTTTCTTCTAAGCTTTGCCACGGATGGCATAGCTCCATTATTTCCTTTTACCTGCATTTGTTGTACTTTAATTTGACGGACTTTGTTTTCTCAACTTTTATATCGCGTATATTCCCATTAGTGTTTAATGACCAGCCGTTGAATATTGTGTGTCAATGTAATTTGTTTGAAACGAGACTTTAAATTTCTTTCAGGAACTCGCGAGAAAACTTCAAGAAATGGAACAGCAGAACGGATTAACTCTGGAAGATCGCGATCGTCTTCTGGCCATCGAAGCTCAGGACAAGGAGTTGGCAAAAATGTTACAAGAAAGAGTAAGACACCAAAATACAACTAAAGATGTCAGTATGTGACATCTCTTTTTTTCTTAGGAAAAAGCCAAAGCAAAGCGTGCTAAAGAAAAAGCGCGTCTCCGCAAGCATCAATACCAGAAAGAGTCCAATGGCATTCATTGCGGACCGTTGCTGCCGCTACCGCAAGAATCCTCTCAACAAACGTCCACTTCCAAGTCTGAAGAAATCGACGCAATCGACTTGGAGGCATATTCGAATCCGAAAGATCTAATCTCACACCAAAGAAATCAGAGTGACAGCTTTAGAGGAAGTAGTGGTCATTCTACGTTGGACAACGTGGACGACTGCAAAGACGATGACATCTACACACTGCCTGTTGACAGCTGCATCTCGAATCGTTCTGCTTCATCCCATAACCAATCACCACCACAAGAGAGCCTTCAAAATCACTCTTTAACGCGATCGGAACACTTTTCATTGATGGACATGCAACACGATCCGCGAGAGAGGGACTCGTCGATCCGAATGAATCACTCGATGTCCAGTTCTTATGGTAAGTTTTGAGTTGTAGTTAGACTCCTAGCCCTGCTTATGGTTTCCATGTCCTCTTAGATCAAAATTCAAACGCTGCTGCAGCATACATGCCCATCCCAGGCACACGAAGGTGCAATTCGAACGAGGAACGCAAGAAGAAGTCAAAAGATCTGTGCACCCATCAGTGAGCAGTGTCCCATTATTTATCGGAATATATTTTATTATTGATTAGGTTAAGTATCACAGATATTTGTACCGTCTCGAATAATTTCTTTCTTTTGTGCAGCGTATTGCTAGTTATTAAATTTACGAGGTATACACACGTAACGTACGTTTAATTTTGAATACTTTATAAAGGATATCAAGTTTATATAATTGTTAATGTATTTAGCTAGAAATAAAGAATTTTTTACAAATGGAACAGTTTATTTATTGTGTTGTGATTATTTAAACGTTTTTCACTCATGCATTCCAAACTTGCGGCAAGAAAAATCAACTAGCCGGTCAAAGAATTACAAAAAACAGCAAAATTTTACAATTGGGTTTATTATTTAATTTATCGTTGGATGTCAATTTGTCTATTCACACGCCTTTATTATACTTGTCAAATGTTTTAGGTTAAGTTGGGTACCTTGACAAAGTGTTGTGCCTCCTTCTGGATTCCTTGTGCTACCCTTGGAGGCTCCTCTTCCTCATTTGTAGTGCTCTATTCTGTCTGATTTTTTTTAGTTCGAAACAAATTTAAATTATGGGAACAAAATTTTAATGTTTTAATGAAGAACATTAGAACAGTTTAGTTTGGTTTTAGTGGGGCTATAGCCCCATTTATTGGCTTCAGAGAGGCGGGGAAACTTATTTTTACTTAGAAACTAACTAAAAACTTAACCTAACTTAACATCTAACGGGGAGGGTAGTTGAGTGCGCGGAGATGGAGTTTTAGGGTGGAGGGATTCAGGCTGAAGTCAAATGCGGGAGGCGCATTCCAGTATAGGGCGGACGAAAGTAGTGACGTATGGGTCGGAGAATTCTTTAGACCATCGTTTAACAAAACCGAGGGTAGAATTCACTTTATTAATTATGTGATCAATGTGGGCCCACACTTGTCTGTCGTAGAAATTTGGTGGCATCAGGGCCCTACTCTCGAATAAAAGTTTATACAATCTCAACCAACAAGATAGAATCTGTCAGAATTTTGTTTAAACAAAAATACGTCTGCATATAAATTCCCAGTCATTAATCTCTTACTTTAAAATATTACACAACAATAAAACTTCGTCTTTCTAATCGAAGCTTCATATACAAAGTTGTTCGTAGACGACTATATG
Source organism: Syritta pipiens (assembly GCA_905187475.1). Lineage (NCBI taxonomy): Eukaryota > Metazoa > Arthropoda > Insecta > Diptera > Syrphidae > Syritta > Syritta pipiens. The sequence goes on from LR994571.1 coordinate 74,059,658, forward strand.
ATTGATTGATATGATATTCTGTCACAGACCTCTTTCCTGATGGTTTCCGAGGTACACGAAGTTTAATTACATGCGTATATGACACACAAACATTTTCCTGCGATAAATGCTTCACTATGCCAGTCCTAGGACTGTCTCCAATTATTGCACCAGCTAGCCAGCACAAACAGAATTCATGTCATTTCGACAATATTGAAAATGAAAGGGCAGACCTATTAGCCAGAAAATGTTCTGCGCTGCTTTTCATGATGCCACGAACATTCTGCGACATACTTGTACCACAAATTCTGCCTAAATAGCTGGCTGAGGAACTGCTGTACACAAACGGGAGTTAAAAGGTAAGCCAAAATGTTCTTATCAACTACTTAAACCGTAAGAACGAAACAACTCTTTTTAGGAGTCAAATTCGCATCGTCAATTGTTTTTTATCTGCCACTGACCACCTTAAAACGGTGCGCATAACACAGGATAATACCTGTCGAATGTGTAACGAGGATGAAGAAACAACAGAACACACTATATCACTGTAGCCGTATGACGCGCCCCAGTGCAAATTGTTTAAAACTTGCAATGGATTCGCAAATCTTCAAAGTGATTAAAACTTTTTTTGGCTCAGGTGTAGAGTAGTTTTTTTTTTTTTTACCACAAACGAAGCTACGAAAACTGTTCGATAAATCAGCGATTTTTTTAAAATAAAAATTGTTAGCATAAAAAATTCATTACTAGTCACCTTAGTGGACCAGGTTTTTAAACAAAAAAAACGGCTCGTTAGGTTAAATTTTGAAGTTTATAGGCGATGTCCACCTTAATCTCTTATTTAGCCCACTGAGCGGCGCCCACATTTCTGAAAGTTCCTAAAAGAAAAATGAGAGTTGCAGCATCATTGCTGTATCAATTCGTTCTCCGTGCGCCTTTTTTCACTTATTGTTAGTTAAGTGTAGCAGGGCTAAATGCTATCAGTGGTCTATGTTTCAGATGAAGAAAAATACACGAATCAGCTTAAGGGAATGCCTATTTCTAGTTGGCAATTGTATATCATACACCCGTTTATATAAAGCCATCTCTTCAATTAATGAATCAGCAAACGTCATAAGAATGTAAATGAAATTGCAGTAGATAGGTCCCAACAACAAGTTGCATAATCTACCTAATCCGCAGAGGCTCGTTTGTTGACCTAAGCAACAACGCCAAAGGGCAACGAATTACTTCGAAGCTAGAATTGTTAGACCACCAAATACGTAAGAATAAATCCCTTCTAATTATAATGTTTCTAATTCACTTCGGTAAATCCTCTTTGAAACCACAACAGTCCTATCTGCGACTACTCAAACGTGATAAGGTCGCGTGGTTGAGCGGTAAACATCGCACTTATGTAAATCGTATGTCGGTGTCACGATGCACCACATTGTCGTTATTTACCAGTCAATATCAATCAATAGGCCTTCAGCTAATTATTCCATGAACTTACAACGCCTAAAATCCGACGTAACACTTTCTCTCCGTTGTGAAAATCCCCCATTCAAGGGTGACGGAGGGTGGCACATTGGCGAAATCAATGAAAATGAAAAACAACAATAGCGTTTGTTTTTCTCTTTCTTTTTTAATGCCGCCGTTGATAAATCCAATTATTCGAATTAGCCAAACGAAATTCGTATAAAACTGTGGACATTTTACGGAAATTCTTTTAGTTTGTCTCTCGTTATTGCTCAAATACACGGACATTCATTCAAGGATTTCAAAATAATAAATTTTTAATCGTTGCTTACAAAGTTCTGCAAGGTATCTTAAATAAAATTAGATTTTTGAGTGGGATTTAGTTGTTAGTTAAAACGCTTGTTTGATGCGGCAAGAGATTTTTATTGCTTCTTCGTCGATTTCCTGTTCTACTTCTTCCATCGCATTGCATTCAATTCCGTAAGAATATTTTTCTTGGACTACGTGACTCTGTGCATGATCGATCATAGACAATGCAAAAACGTGACAAAACTGATGCTATTTGAAGTGTGCCTTTTCCGCATACAAATCGAATTTTGTTGTGGCAACTTTGTAATAGACGGTGTCTACGTTTTTTTGCTTCGCATTATTTTATCTGTGCAATCAAAATACTTCTATTGACTCTAGATGAAATCGAATGCCAATTTGTCTGGAAAATTATATATATATTGCATTGTTCAATTTGCTAGAGACAATAAAGTTTCAATTGCCATTCTTTTGATAGCAGCCAATTTTGTTAATTAAATTAAACAGTGAAAGCAACAGTGTGACCCTTTGAAAAATGTTATCGACTTTTGTACAATAGTAGCTGCTCAATCATATCTTAATCTATTTAGTTTCTTGTGGAGATTGATTTGTTAAATTCCTTCCACTGCAAATAAAAACTGATGCGGCTTCACCTTTATCCATTAATTTGTATTCCGACGAACCTAGTAATTAAGTTAATTTGTACTGGACGTGTCAATTAACCTCAGAAATTAATGTCACTTAATTTTAAAACTGTGTGTCTCATATTTTAGAACATATTTGAAAAAAGAGGATGCTTCTTGATCAGCAAGACCCATCCGAGGGGTAAAAGCTCGTTTTTTCGCAAGTTGGTGATGCACTGAAACTGAAACTGGAATTAGGAGATCTTTACCTATCTTTACGTGCATAAAGAGATTAACGTTTTAATTTTGAGTTTCACACTCACGACCTCAACCAGATCAATTCTGGCACCTTGGAGACTTTATCTTTTACAAACCTTTTTGAAAGATTTGGATTTGAAGGGTTAAATTAGATTTAAGCTAAAAGTAGTTATGTAGCTAAATTGAGAAGTGGGTCCAACGTTTTGACTTTTAAAAACGTCAAAGACAATATGGCTTCCGATTGGAATAAGAATTTGCAATTCTAGGTGAAAGGAAACTTATTAAAATCCGCATAAAATATTGTTTGCATGTTTGGATTTATAAAGCGATGTGCTTGATTTATCTTCACCCCCTGGCTATTTTTACGACGAACCTAATAATCAATTAATTTTTTTTTTTTACCAGAAGTTCCAATTAATCACAGAAACTAGAACTGTATGTCTCATATTTTAGGTTATATGTATTTGAAAAAGAGACTACAAAAATAATCATCTGAGGAATGACGGATGAAGGTTAAGTTGCTTTTAATGGAAATGCAAACTAGGCCTATTAGAGACTAGACGTAATAAAGACAGAAATTGATCTTAAGCCAATTAGAAACAAAGGCGCATACTCGAAAAACTTTGGTACTCACACGAAAGGGCATTTTCCCAGTTGAGTTCTGCGATTCAAATGTGAGGACTCTGCACATTTAAAAAATTATTAAGAACATTTTGAAAATTTGGTACACAGGCCCAAGCTAGGCCCATTATGCTGCCAACCATCCTTTAGATTCTTGAGAGCTCGAAATTTGATAGTTCATTTGACTGACAGACCACAACCTCAGCATTCACTGTCCGTGCTTATGCTAAAACGTCTCCATAACAAGATGTGGTAGCAAATGAATTCCTTAATAACCTTCTGATTTTTGTGAATTAGCCAAATATTTCGGATGTTATGTTATGTTTTTGTAGAGCGGGCTAGTCGCCAATCGCATAGATCTATAGTTTCATAGTGCGTTACACCAACTCAGAAATCGTTTAAATTAGAACACCCAGTTACCCCTGGTACAGACAGAAGGATTTGGATGGTACAGCGGAGTTTACGAGTTGCCTTGCTTTGAGGCTTGCCGCTTCACTCAACGAGTTGAGGAAGGAGCTCCCGAACGTCTTGAATCTAGCTTTGACTAGCGCTCGGCAGGGGCAGCGCAGGTGCTACAGCGTTTCGCTAGCCGATGAGTTCCTGCAGTTCCTCCAGGTATCCAATGGGATAAAACCCAAACTGAAAGCTTGATGGCCTAGTAAGCAATTTCCTGCGATGATAGCAACCAATAAGCTGCCTTGGGTACTGGGAAGCTTTAGGATTAGTACCGTTTTACCAAAGACCATATCTTTGATCTTACGTAGTAATCCGGCCAAAAAATGTTGCTGATGCGCCTGTATATTAATTATATTTCGGATGTATCAGATGTCAAAGATGTTGGTTCATTTCATTTTTCATTTATCAATAAAAACTACTCCTTTCCTTCAGCGAAATAGCAAAATGTGTAACTAGAGTCGTCAAGAAGCAATGTAATTTAACTGGATTGTAATTAAAAAAAAAATTTAATTTATTTACTTTTCATTAGGAAATGTTTGCTTTTGGACAACTATTTATCATGTTAATTGCTGCAGATCCTTTGAAGCATAGCATTTGAACCCAAAGTGTAATTTTTTTTTGTGAAAAGATTCCTAGTTTACTTTTGCATAATAATAAACTGCATAAGATCACAATACACAAGAAAAAAAACCAACATACCGCGTCTTTGCTTTGACTGCATATTGAAAGACTTAACAAAATTCCCCGTAGCTAGAAGTACATTCTGAGGCTTAAAAAGACACACACATGCACATCCATTTCCAACTAATTGTATTTGATTTCTCTCATCTTTCAGTTTAAATTGAAAAGCAGACATGGTTCAAGGATTCTGCGAGCGCGGGCAAAGGTGGGTCTCGAGCGAAGTGGAGCGAATCTCTCTCAAGCTGGAACGCTATAAAACCGGCTACAATGGCTATAATCGAATTCAACCGATCATAATTTCAAAAAGTGTTACCTCAATCCTGAACAACCCCATAACACCGCCCAACCCAAGGCCCCGTGTGGACGCCGCCAGCGAGCAGGAAGCTCGTCCTTACAGATTTCGTCGTCACTGCTCCACTCGCATCACGTAGTGTGGATAACTTCCGCCAAAGAACTGAAAAAACACGTTTCCCTGCATGGAAATCTAACAACCAAAATTCAGTTTGTTTTTTTTAAGAATTTGAATTTATTACCAGATTTTTACATATAAATAATTCTTTTTATTCAAAAAATACAAACGATTCGTTCCTCTAATATTTTGTTTTTTTTTTTTTAATAGTTATAAAATGTGTTGTTGTTTTTACTTTTTAATTATTTGTTTTTTGTTCTTGTCATATAAAACGATCTGTTATTTAGTATATTTTTAATAATTAATTAAATCCTAATAAAGCATTGATTTTGTTTACATAGAATTTTATACACCATTTCAAGTATAGTTAACTTGTTTTTTTTGTTTTTTTGTTTGAATAGAACAATATTGCAAGAGTTATTTTAATATCATAGGCAATGCACACACATATATATATAGATTTTTTTTTATTTTGAAACAATGAGATTTCCGAAAAGTTATAAAATTCGATTTCTTTTTATTTTTTTTTTTACTTATATGAAAGAATAAAAAAAAACAATACCTTTGAAAACATAAGTTAGACAGAAAAAAAGTAAGCGTTGTATGATTAATTTGCATTTTTATTTTTTTTTGGGTCTGCACGTTTTTCGAATAAAGCACAGAAAAAAGTTTGTGATTGTTTACTATTATTTTCGATTGTAAAAAAAGTAAAGTAAGTACAAAAAATAATACGAGAATTGGTTTTATGAGGTCCTGCGGGCGATTGGCGGTTACACTTAAAATCTAAACAATTCCGTAGTCATGGGCGTGTTTTGTTTTTTGGGACCACAGCACTTGTTTTGTGATTAGAGAGTAGTTTTTTTTTTCTTTATTTATCTTTAAACTTATCCTAAGAATCAATTGAGTATTAGTTACATTAATTCGTTGGTGTTAAATCAACGAAGAGGTGTGATTTACGTAGATGCGTTGTGATTGCAGCCAAGTCGTTGTTTTGCATTTAGGATGGTATGAAAATTTTGTCGTTCGATTTTGGTTTTATTAGTTAATATTGCAATTAGATATTCGTATGATCTATAGTGATGGAATTCTCTGTTATTTTGTTAGGAATTACTATAAGGAGTCACTTTGGCAGGCTGTCTCACAGACTTTAAGAACAAACTATAACTGAGTACTGAGGTCGGTTAAGAATTTTGTATCCAAGGCTACAAATGTGAAAAACACCCTATAACCTCAAAAAAATCAAAATCGAACAACGAAATTTTCAAAAAATAATGAATCCTAATCTTGTGAAGCCTACAAAAGCAGTTTATTCAGCTTGAAGGTGCAATAAATTAAAAAGGAGTGGTTCTTTTTAAATCTTAACTTTGAGAAAACCGCTTCAGTTACATTTTTCCCTGTTTTGCCTGTTTTTACTTCAGAATTTATTTCTGACAAAGTTTTTGTTTTTTTGTAGGAAACTAAAAACACAAAACATCGGACCGCTTGAATAATTGGAGTCCGATTTATTTTATTTTATGTTTTGTTGTATTGTCATGTAAGTCGCCTTGACAGAGTTCTGATTTAATTTATTTTTGTCTTTCTTCTTTTTTTCTTTTGTTAAATGTACGGTTTGTTACATTTGAACAATTTTAAGGCACTTGGTTATTCGAATTTTTATTTTTTGAACTTTTAATTTGAACACAAAATGTCTAAGTTTCGATTACGTAAACGAGAAGCTTGTCTTGTGCATGCTTTGCTCGGGTTACAAATTCTAGATTGTTTGGGTTATAAAACGTTTAAGATAAAAAGTAATGAATGTAATTTGTGGCAGATGGCATGCATTTATTTCAGTAGATCTCACTGCTTTCGTAGGATTCTTAGGAGTGTTTTAAAATATAAATTGATGTGATTCAATGATATTATGAGCCGATTAAAAGTCTTTTGATTTTTCTTTTACAGAACATGATGTACCATTTTATTCCAAGTTCGCTCTGAAAAAACTTTCCTTAAATTTTAGCTCTGTAAATTGTTTTTAGCTAATTTCACAGAAATTCTGACTAGTAGAACACAGCACGACTTCATCACAATGCATATCGCCTCATCAAATGTGAGAAAGACAACGCTCTAGTGATTTGAAGAGGTAAAAAGATGAGGTAGCCATTTTTGTGTCGACTGCTATTTTTGTGACAAAACTAAATTTAGTGTCGACGAGGACTTTATTCACAATTGAGTCTTTTGACGACATACTTTACAGAGACATTAATAAATTTTGAAAGCTAGAAAGACGAATTAGCGCCGGGTTTACTTCCTACGATTAGAAGTGAGTTTTGTAATCAAATTGGGTCCCAAACTTACTGATTATTTGATGACAGTGATGAATTACAAACGAGCAGAATGTATGACATGCCGAGTCAAGACAAAACACAAGACAATCTCGTTGACTTTCACAAAAGACTACAAAGCGAAAAAGACAACTACTTTCTATTTAAAAGTTAACGCACTTGACCTACAATCAGTGTTAAGCGTGATGAAAGTTTTTTTTTCTTCAAAGGTGGTGACAAAGCGGAGATTCTCTGGACGAACACCACATCACATTCCAACGATGTGCACTCAAATTAGTTTCTCATATTAAAACAAGAAAATATATTTAAGACTTATTTATAAACTTTATACAAACCTTTGCAGAAATATTGTATTTTTGTTTTGTTTTGAGTACTCCTAAATTAAAATTAGCACATTCTTAAAGTTAATAGTTCTCTTATAACATGCAATATTTTGTTTTACTTTGATACATAAGTAAGTAATACTTATCATCTACTAATAAATATGTGTATATATGTGTTTTCAAAGGTACACGATAAATCTTGTCTTAAGTTAACGAAAAAAAAAATCGTAAAAAAACATACTTAAACCAAACAAAATAAACTGTAAATAGCGCAACAATTAAGACTTTTCATTTTTTTTTGGTTTTTGTTTGTTTTTTTTTTTTTAACTGAAAAAATGCTAAGAATCCCTGAACTTGAGTTTTGGTTACGAGTTTGAATGCACCTTAAAATTCTTTTATGTTGGAAAATTGTCAATTGTCCGAGGAACATTCATTTCGAGTTTTTGTTTTTTGTTTTTGTTTTCGTATTTATTCCACTCGACGGCTGGCTTTGCTGGCCCTACTGTGTTGACTTTCGGTATCGGTTTCAGTGTCGTGGATCTCTTCCTTTGGCCTGGTCCACTTGATCAAAGTCTCAGGTGAACGGAACAGGAACAAGAGTTTCGCGAATAAATCTTCTTCGAGGGCAAATTCTAAGGCTTCTCTTACCTTTGAAGCGGAAGAAGACAGATTGTTGAATGAATTCAAGATTTGCAGGAAAAATTACTCACCAAATAAATATCAAGGCACAATTGGAGCACTCTGTCCACATAGGGCAGGTCTTCAAACATAACCCTTCGACTCTGACCAGCTATGAACGATTTTAGCAGTCTGGAGGCTAATAACACAAATGTGGTGTACAGTCCAATGATTCTATTGAATGGGTCGACCAATTAATTTTAATTATCTAAAAGTTCTTTGTTAAAAGGATTTGGTGTTCACTTACCCTCCAGCTGTCAGGAAACTGAACGTTGAGGGAAATTTCTTATCGTTGAACGTGAACATGGTTATCCCCGATTCGCAGTTGGTAAAGGGCAGGTTTTGCAGGACATTTTTATAGAACGGACCTTCACATAATTCACGAATTTCCCACCAGACTCCCTGGGAATTTTCTCTGTTGTGCAGGGTAATGACTAATGGACGATGATCTGTAAAAAAAATAAATAATACCAGAGGTGATCGATGTTGGAGACTGCTAAAATAAAGCATGGGAGGGAGTATGGGACTACTTTTACAAAATATAGCTTTCAATACATACAAATGAAAATTAATTTTTATTTCACTAAACTGAAAAGAAGTAGAACGGATGGGAGGGAACATGAACGTCTAAATCACAACTAACACGATAAGCAGCAACGTTGAAAAAAATGTTCGTTAAAGGTCACAGAAAAGGTTCAAAACACATCCCAATCCACTGCTAAAAAACAATTCAAGCAGCGACCGACTGGACAATTGAAGAAAAGTACTATGGCATATAAAATTCATTGCAATCACTGGGCAGTATGGAGACAATGCTGCTCTTGCTCCCGTAGACATTTACTGAAAACACATAGCTACAAGAGACGCAACAATTAGGCAAAAATAAAGCAAAAGGCAGATAAGACAACAGATATCGTGACATGTGAATTCTGTGCAACTTAAAGATCCCATCACACACATCCTATTAACTTGTGTATCACATAAGGGTTTTTGCTGGTAGGGCTTTTACTTTACATATAAACATTACACAAACCGAATTGTTTGCAATATTATACTAAGATCACTGCCCTAATCCACTTAAACAAGAGTTAACGTACTATAATGTGCAATGTAATTTTTTCTATTTATTATATTGCAAAAAGAAATTTTTAAGCGTAAGGCTTTCCTGGAAACTCATACGAAAATCAGGAAATAGAACAAATTGCGTTAAATAAACGTTCATTTAATTTACTCTAAAATTTGTCTAAAACAATACTTTTTCAGATGCTACGACGGTAGTAAATGAAATAACCTGAGTTTTGTCTCGACTCGACTTAAGATATTATTCCATGTGGCCACAGATATATAAAACTAGAATTTCAGATCGAGATGAATAGGTGAGAAACCAGGCTGCCTTAGAAGTATGTGCAGATGGATCCAAAAGCGAAAAAGGAACAGGCATAGAGTGTTCGCTGACGGGGAAAATGTCGCGATGTCTCTTCGCCTCCCAGACTTATGCAATGCATAAAGCATCACTTATTACGTTCAGTAAAGCGCGCGTAAACAGATTCGTAGGTGCATTACTTGTTATTGCTTTTTCGTCAACCACGCCAGGAGGTTAGGTGACCTCCTCAATGTATTTTGCAGAGGCTGCAGAGTATAGCAATCTAATATTGCTAATGAGTAGCCTGTAAATTCAAAAGTTTATTGTAACTGAATGTACAGAGATGTAATTGAATCTTAATAAATTGAAATTGCAATAAGGAGGAGACCTCACTTCACCTTAGTGAAACATGTCCAGCACTCGCAAGAAATAAGAAAAATATTCTTTTGAAGACTTAGTTGAATTGTCTTTGGACGTGAAACGTATTAGTGAATTCATAAATAGGATCAACTGAGTTTAGGTCAAAAGCCTGCTAAGATTTTATCATTCGCAGGGGACTATAGCCGGGTCTGGAAATAACTGGATGAGTGACAGCACAATAAGCCCGCCTATGGCCTAATTGAGCCGTGAATCCACCATGAACTATAACTGGGCAGTAAGCTTAGACAGAGTAACCGTCAGGAATCCAGTCGATCACAACTTCTTACTGTGGCTAAACTTACTCTCCTTACATCGGCATAATTATAACCTTCCACGATCCATCCATGGCTACAAAAAGTCGCTCCGAACCAAGCGAGTTCTTGTGCATAAACGTGGGCGTATTTCTAAAAAAAATTCTCTTATTTTGAGATTTTGAGAAATTTAATTCTTCTTACACACTAAATGCAGTCAGGATAACCTAGACTTGATCAAAGTTCTATTGATCTATAATATTATAGCACAAACAACCTGACTACACGTCTTCGGCGACAGACAACCGCAGGCTCGACCTCGACGAACGAATCAACGCGTCTCAACCTCGACGGCATTCCTTTAGCAGCAGTTCAACATAGCCGTGGAAAAATGATGGATGGAATGGAATGACTGGGGTGCAAGATTAACAAAAAATAAAAACACAAGCAGCCCTTTACAGTGTGCATCGTTTTAAATTTAATGGTCGGATTAAATTCCTGTTCAAATTTCAATCTACTCACTCTCTTCATCTGTTATGAGCTTCGAGACGGAATATAGCTCGCCCGAGTTGAGAACCTAAAAAAAAAAAACAGAAATTTAACACTTCACGCGGCTGAATCGCACACTCCACAAAACGCATACCTTTAGGAACTTCGGCATAAGCCCCGGTATGACGATCACTGTATTTTCAGCCGCAGTACCGCGAAGCAAGGCGATCATGTCGGCCCGGCCTTCAAAATCCTGCGTCAGGTCGTATGTCACCTCATCATGAACCGTCCCCTGGCCGCCTTTCGTTGGTGGTACTCGAGCGAAGGAGTACGTAAAGCGACACGTCAGAGTTTTGCCTGAAACAACAAAAAGGGGATTGAGCTAGGACTGATTGACTGACGACTCCATACGGGACTACATACCTGTCTCCAAGTCCTCCAACATTCGTTCCTTGTCTGGAGGAGATATCGCCCAAAAGGACGGCGAATTTCCTTTGAGGACGAAGGCAGCAACATCGCCAGAGTCGTAGTTACTCATAAACGTAATCGCGGATCGGTCCTTTCGAAAGGGTGATTGCAACTGCGAGTATTGACTCGCTGAAAGGGTGTAGATGCTTTCACGATTGCTCGTACTGTAGATCGGATCGTAGGGTCCGATACGGATCGATAAGGTCACTTCATAAGGAGTGTTGGACTGCCCAACGGCGTTTCCCAACGCGAACAAGCACAGTGGGCCCCAGATCGCGATCACGATCATTAGAATAATAGTGCCACCTAGCAACATCTTAACAAACCACGCCTTCTTTGTTGCGCGGGCAGCTGGGAAGTCCGTCTCCAGCTGCCGGGCACACTTGATGAAGAATATGTCCGAGAATATGTCCTCCATTTTCAGCCAATCGAAGAGTGTCATCGTGGTGTCTGTACAAACCCAATCGAGGATCGTTCGCAGCTCGAAAAGGAACGGCACTTGCATGTAGCTGGAAGAAGACAGTAAGCCAATCTCGTGTGTGTATATGGATTCCAGAGAAGTATACTCACGTTTTGAAGGTAACCATATTGACCAGTGAGAAGCCTTTGGTGAGGAAGTTACCCAGAATGCGCTTAGGGTAACCGCACTTGATTTGGTAAGACGACAACAGAAGATAGAAGCACTTAACGATGTAAAAAATGATGGGTGGTGCTAGCGTGTAGAAGCTACGCTCGGTTACTGCCGGAATCACAAAGAACATCCAGATGTGGATGCCGATGACCGAGAAGAAGTGGAAGATAATTTTTTTCACCAGTGCCTTACGTAGGTATAGCGCTCGGTCGATGACAATCAAAATGAACTGCAACAGCAACATTATCAGGAAGGGAATAGGTACCTTGTTTTCCTCCAGATACGTCTGGACGCCGCCTCCGCTCTCGTGTTGTTGTGACTGAAATGACAGCAGAAGTGAAGGTGAGTTTGGAAGCGCTTGCAAAGTCATTTTGTGTTACTGAGGCTAACAAGCTTCATAATAAGGATAAAGGGTGCATAATTTGGATATTGTGGATAGTTTTTGGATTAAAATGGTGGTTGAATTGGTTGTGGACTTTTCAAGAGATTAAGCAACACAAGATCACAGCAAATTTGGAAGCTTTCTTTCTCTGTTTATCTTCGGCTGGGAATCGGAAAAATGCGGGTCTAAAACCCGAGAAATTTGTAACGCTCAATTCTGAAAATAATAAAAAGCTACGAATTCAGTTAATCAGCAAGAAATTCGAAGGCGGTGGTTTGTTTTCTAACTTCACTATGTCGGCAGTTGAAGCGCTGCTGTGGCACCCAACTCCAAACAGAGATCCGTGGAACTAATCTTAAGCACTCAGTTTCATTTTAAATCGTAATATTCAATATTTGTTAACTCGTATTATGACAGCATCACACCTAGAAGAACTATAGAATAATTTCTTCTATTCATCAAAAGAAAAGAACCATGTAAAAAAAAATTGTAACACATTTGAGGTTAACTCAAAAGTCAACAAAAAGTCTTTGACTAAGATTGAAAAATAGGAAGCCACAATTAAGGACGCAAACATTCACATACGAAAACCTTACCCCGAAAGCAGTGAATCCGAACAAAAGCACGAAAAAGTTGATGAAATCGCACATGAACATCAGTGCGTAGACATCAGCTGGCAGTCGTGTCTTTTGAACTAGACCGTAGAAGAACTTCTTGCACGATGAAAAATATTTGTTTTTCCTGAAATAGCAGAAACGGAAAACAGTTTAATCTTATTTACATAAGTCTACTGATTCCGAGTAAGTCTTACGTTAATATCGCAACATATTCGACAGAGTTTCGCTTCGAATTCCTCGGATCATCTGAACTCTCGTCGTTCATCTCTTCGTCAGGCTGCTGCTCGTCTCTGATCGCAAGCATATCGTTACTGCAAAAGAATTAGCATTAGCTAAGCTATTTCCATATGCTGCTATTCAAAATCTCACTTCCTAGGCTTGTCGTCTTTAAGAGTTATGGCGTGCTGCAGCATAACCTCACTCTTGTACTCGGACTTCCAGAGGCCTTGTGTTTTTAAGATGAATCTAAAAAGGAGTTTAAACAATGATCCTTCCGCCTTGTAATTTATGTTGTGAAGCTCCTTACCTGTGGAAGAACAACACAAGCAGCAGCAGCAGATCATAGTTGGTGTAGTAGTTCTCCAGACCAACGCCGATAATTTTTCCTAGAGCCAATGGCTGGTTGGGAAGGTTGATATGGTTAGCCCAGATAAGTTTAAACTGGAACACACACTTCACCACAATCAGTAATTGGGTGTACGCCAGTAATGTCACCCAAAAAGTTTTTGATGGCCGTGGCAGTGACAATGTTCCCCAGAGGAACACCATCAACGGCAGTGGAAGCGATATGATGCTCGCGTTCACTACCTAAAAAAAATTGATATGGTTTGTTGTTTTTCTAAAATTGATCATTCAGAGTCAATTACCTGGTTAACGAAGACAAAGATGTAGCAGATAACGTCGGTGTTTGCAATGATCGCGTAGTAAGTAGAGATCATCGCCTCAATAACGATGTTGTGGTCTTGGGAAACGAAGTCGTCCTCGTAGGTGAAGTCTTCGGACCTGTGGAAAAAAATTGAAACTAATCAAGTATTTGTTCGTGGTAAGCGAGTCGATGCAGGACGAGTGTCGAAAAGAATTTTCCTCAGTTTCTGAGCGTTTATTCGAGTGGAACGGAAAAACAAATGTGTGCTATAAAATTGCTGATCGTGGATAAGTAGTTCATTTATTGAAATATTACTTTTGTTGATAGACCGAAGGCATAATTTTAACCGATGTTTATATTGCTGGACCGATTTCTTAAGCCAATCGGTCATTGAAGCCATAAGCCAAGATTTGGATGCAGCGACGAGTACGCGCAACACGCTTTTTGAAGTTTATCACAAGAAGTCTGTCCTGCATCGAACTTCGTCCTCTTTTAGGCATTTCTAATGATCTTTGATCTTCGTCTTTCATTAAAGCGGTTACTTTAGAGTGTTTGTGGGTTTTTTTTTCTCTAAGAGCTCGGCACTATTGACACACGACTGAAATTATGCCAACCAAACATATATAGATAAATGTTTACAACTTTTTAGCTTCCTTCTTGTTTTTTTTTTTTGTATAGTTTTCTTGTATAGTTTTCTAATGCAACGACATATCATTCTACGTTTACACAGTTTCAAGCACTATGATCGATTCCCATCCAAAAAATTTTTCAAAAAATTGATTTTAATTCAAATAACAATACAAATTTAAAACATTCTTGTGAACATTGTAAATAAAAAAGAAAAGTAAGGTAAAGAAACATATTCTCATCTTTTCTTCTTTCTGTCTAAACATAAATCATATCTTGAATACTCGAAAGCGAATTTAGAAAAAAAAAATATTCATATTCATTTGTGCGAAAGAATGAAGAAATAGAAATTAAAAAAATAAACGCAATTTTTTAACTAAGAAATATAAAAAAAAAAATTCTTTCGAATATGTCGCATGGTTTACATCATAAGTTCACTTCACAGAAGTGAGAGGTTTTTTAAGATAAGTTTTCAATATCACCAACGCAGAAGAAAACGCTTTCGCTTCACAACATCATATAAATTTTGACGTTTTCTTCGATTTTGAAAATCTATCGTTTAAGTTATTTGTTTCAATGAAGCTTGAACAGGAACAGGACCAGCTGGGAAATAAAAACTCGCGTGCTGTATAATTTCGAATGAACGAATTCATGTTCAGAGTCAGGAGGCGTGTTTGCTGTTTGTCAAAACAATAAAAAGGAAACTTCATTGACGTCTTCCAATGATCAGATTTTGTCTGACTTTGGAAATAGGTTAAAACGGACATTTGATTTAAGTCTTGTTCTAGTTTTACACGCCTAATACTCTGACATATATTTTTCTCTAAAAAGCTAGTCTCTGGCCCTCAACAGGCTGTTACGCCATCCAATTATTATTATTTTCCACTCCCAAATAAATGGAATTGATTCTTGTAATGGGCATTCATTCACGGGTATTAATGGGTATTTCCATTTTTCTTTGGTCTCTTACAAACTTTTCGAATTAAGTGAATTGCATGTTGTGGTAAGAAATTTTGAAGTGAGATTTTAATTTTTGCAGTGCGAACGTGGGAAGGTATTTTGAATGTGCAAAAATAGAAATTTTAAACTTGAATTCACTTGTCCTTTTTTGTTCATTCCTCAAATTTGCTTCAAAATCAACTGGAAAGCGTTAGTCAAACATTAATCACTCTAATTTAAACTAATTTACTGGCATACATTTTACTATATCAACAATCTAACGATTCTAAGCATCTAGCTCCAAATGCAACTTCAGGCACATTTTCAACAAATGGAAGTATAACTTTTTTTTTGTTTTTGATTTTTTATACATGTACAGTGTCTGTCTTGAAAAAGCTTAAAAAATTTTAATTTAAAAACAACAAATGCATATGATTATGCGAGTATTGAGTGTTTTCTTTTTTTTTTTTTTGAGTAAATTTCACATAAAAATAAACAAAAAATTAGGTTGTTGACAATGCGGAAAGATATGATAACGTGCAACGTATATAAAAATACGCTATTTTCGAAAATGTACCTGTTGGCTTTATCATATGACCACTCCTCACTTAGGGTGCCTGTTTCGTCAAGTCCCAGCTCGACGGAGGGTGGCATCACTCTTATCCCAGGCACCCCACTTGCTCTTCGCCTGCATAAAAATTATTTCGGAACTTATTAGCAATGTAAAAACTCACTTAAAAAATCAAAAACAAAAAAAAAAACTCTAAAGGTGGGAAACAATATAAATTATAAAACATTTTTCAAGGGAGCCAATTCACCAGAATGGGATGCGTCAGGAGGCATCATTATGGGAAAGAAAATTATGCTGCAGTTGTGAGTTTTGTAGCGTTAAACAACTCAGTGGTTCTCCAAAAAAATTAAAGGTTGGACTTTCTTTTGTTTCCAAGAAAATTTCAGTTGCGTTTGCCTTCAGGGTCTCCTGCGCACAACTCATCCCAACAGAAGTCATCATTGCAGATTACGTACATAGTTGCGTATCGACATATAAAATTGAATTATGAATTTTAACAGATTGCTTCTCTTGAAAGCTTTCCGTGGCAAAAGTACTCCAGGAGGAATGTCAGTTATTCGCTGGACGTGGGACCGTGAAAATTCTTTGTGGCGTTGTCTCGCCGAGCCAGATTTGTACCCGGGTATGTTTGCTTAACAGTCCGACGCCGTTTCAATAGAGCTTATATTGTTTTAGAGCAGAAATAGGAAGAGGAATGTTCCTTTTTTCTCTTGTCGTCATCCTATTAATAAAATGCTCTGAAAAACAGCCTTTAAAAATAAAGTAAAGGAAGTAAAGTTAAGAAACAATTGCAAAAATATGAATTCCAGTGGCATCGAACTATCTCTTGTTTCGGAACATTTGTAACTGGGTTATTACTATTTTATGATTTTTAATAAAAATCTATCTATGGGTCATTTCATTTCAACTGTTATTCACTTAATTTGTTCTGAATAGAGACAAAATATGATTTTTAGTAAACTTCATAGCTCGATCGGCACGGGTTTTGCTTAGTACTTTTTGCGAAACAAGTATTCCTTGAACTTTATACTTGACGAATACAGTGCCTCGGAAAAGTATTCGTAATTTTATTAGTTCACCCTAAACTGTGCAGTTTTATAGAAAAAGCAATTAACATGAAAAAAAAAATTATTAATAAAAAACTATGGCGACACATACAATAAAGTACTGTGCTAGTTTTAAAAGCCAAAAACTTGCTCTTTAATCACACATTTCAGTTCAATTATTCATGTTCATAGTTTTTGAAACATTCACAAGCAAACTCAAAATTGTTGATAAGGCGAAATAATAAAATTACGAATACTTTTGCGAGGCACTGTATATTTATACGGTGTCTCAGGCGATCCATTATAAAGTTTGATAACAGTTTCTGGCTTATTTTAAAATGTGTTACGTTATTTGGCTATTTGATCTAGTACTGTAAAAATGTGATGAGTTTCTCAAAAATTCGTTCGCATAGACATACAGAAAAAATACCCTTTATCTAAATTCATAAATAAAAATATTAATCAAGGAAGGGCAGTATTTCGAGACTTTCAAAACAATAAGAACTTAATTTACATCTTCGATTCCATCATCTTGAAATTTTCAAGAGTTATAGTTTGTGGCAATAAAACTTAAAAAAAATTTAGCCTTTTATCGGTACTTTTCTGGCTAGGATTAGAATGTTTTTGAAACCTAATACACTCATCCTTCGGTTTGCGCGGGTCTTAGAGAAAAGTTTCGTGCAAAACGAAACGACGAAAAACAATTTATGAGCGTACATGGATGTATTTTTTCACAGAAAAACTATGATTCTTTGAAAAAAACTTATTTCGCGCAAAGCAAAGTCGCGCAAATCGAATTAGGGTAGATATTTGAAAACCGACGTTGAAACCGCCTCAAACGGGAGCGCGCAACACTAGGGATGAGAGTACTTTATGAAACTTGATTTGAGTCTTCGGATTTGTGTTTACGGGGACGTCAAACAGCTTTCGGCTTTTGTTATCTTACTCGAAATATGTTGAACTTGTGCATATAGGTGTTTTAAGTCTCCAATGTTTCGGTTTAATCGCGAAAAAATAAAACGTAAGACCCTGTTAAGACTTTGGGCGTGTCACAACGCCCTTATTCATGGGTGAGTTTTCTTTTGCTTATTTTAAGTATTGAAAAATCTTAGTTCTGAGCGACGCTTTGATTCGATTTCGTTTGTAAAGGATTAGTATTTCGTTTCCATTTCCCGTATTACAAATAAGTCCCGCTCTGCATCGTAAATTAGGACCAAAAAAACACGACGCAGATTGAAATGACACTAATCGAATTAACGACAATAATGCCTATTCCATAATTCCCATGTATTAGGGTGTCAAATTTCTCCATTCCGCCTTTTTGTCTTTTGAATTTTCCGGCTATGTACAAAGCGCTACAGAGCTCGTATCCAAATTAATCACGCATAGCGTCGTTTTGTAGGTTATGTCAAAACCTTGCCAGATACGACCTCTGTAGCGCATTGTACATAGCCGGAAAATTCAAAAGACAAAAAGGCTGAAGGGAGATATTTGACAACCTAATGTTATAAATTGTAATTTCGTGAACGATGCGACGTTACTTCGAAACCACGATAGTTTTTAAATCACGCAACTTTGAAACGATGCATATCAAAACCACGCAAAGCGAGTGTATATCTTCAACTTAAGTTAGAATTTCCCTTCACTACCGTATTTAAGACGTAATTTGGTTAGGTTTAAAAATTTATTGTTAGTAGCACTGCAAGTGTGTAATTGGAAGAAGCCTTTTTTGTCGTTGTACTTCTGAGTGATCGGTCTTATACCTCGCCAACGGACATTAAAGAGAAAAAAATAAAGTTTTCAATTTTAAGATAGTTTTCACGTCAAAAGATCGCAGGTTCTACATCACGCAGATCACACCGGGATTGTTAAGTGCTAAGAAGTTACTCCGATACACTGTGCGTTAGCCGCTGTAAGATCTAAGCCGGTCTTCACCACTCTCATTTATATCCACTTACCCTGATGCTCTTACAAGTGATGATTGACTTTCATAGCTTTTCCTGCAAATCAGCAACAAAACAAAAACAAAAAAAAGAAACCATTTAATCAACTATTCCCATCCAAATTCAATCTTTAACTTTAAAAAAGAAAACAAAATAGCAATGATCAAAAAGGTAAGATATACAACAAATAGAAATGCGCTAAATTTCTGGCGACAGCGGTGCTTGAGAAGCCTCAAGCACTCCTGTCCACCAGGTAAAGGCAACTAAAAGGGCGGATAGAAAAAGCTTTTACTCAGGTATTGCCAAAAATATGTTTGTTTTTTGTTTTTTACCTAAGGGGCGCGTCAACCGTGTCTAATTGAATTTCGTTGATGTCTACGAGTGGTTGATGTAGGACGGCTGTGGTTGTGGTGGTGTCGGTATCGTGTATTTCTGTATTTGACTGACTATTTTGTGCGTTTGAAACTGAAGCTTCGTCATCACTAAAAGCGAAATCAAAAAAGGAAAAAAACAAAACAAAAAAAAACACGTGTGGAAATAATCAAAGGACAAAACGTTATACAAAAACAGAGGAGAGGTCTTACTTTTTAGGTTACTACCACTACATGCATAATATGTACTTATTCTAAGGGTTTTTGTTATTTAAAATTTACATTTTTGTTAGTGATTAGTGTGTAAACGTGTGTTTGTGTTAGAATTCGAAACAGAAAAGCAAACGAGTTAACACTAGATTTACCAATTTTAATTCAAAATTTCTACTGCACGTAACGTTCTCTTTCTGTAATTACATATATGAATATTTTTCAAAAGTAAATAAAGGCTGGAAGCCTCACTAAGTACTTTTCTAATAGACCAGTTATTTGGTCTGGTCTGGCTGGTTTGATATACTCGTAATTTGGTAAATCGAATGCTTAGGACTTAGTTTTTCAATCACAAGGCAATGGTAAGAGTTTCTACAAATTCAAAATGCGCTTTTTTTAAAAATAACCCTTTCCTAACGTCTTTCATTCAATAAATATTCTAGTCGGTTATAAAACAGAAAGCAAAAGTTAAAGACCAACAATCGGTCACATAACACCCCAGACCTGAGAATCGAAAAAAAATATTTAAAAAGGAAAAAAGATTTGTTCGTCATCGAATGTTATCGTATAAATCCCGAGAGATTAAAAAAAAATGTATGGATAGCGATAGTTTTTTTTCCCTGTTTAATTTAAAATACATAGCTCTTAAAGGAAAAACTACTCCAGTAGATCAGAGATAGAAAGAAGAAATGTTGGAGACAGCATATCAGATGATTGTCAAGCCTAAGAGAATGTCTCAATCTCTTAACCGTCAAAATAATATTAGGAAGAGTTTCAAACACAGCAGCATGAATGACTTCCAACCTCCGCACTGGAGCGTGATTATAGGTCCTAGTACTTAAGATATCAATGCTTCGTTTTAATAAAAGAACACTGTCTTCATATGAAGCCCCCATCCTTACTCCAATTTCTTGACAATAAGACAGTTTGATTTCTTCTTTAATTTTGAATTTAAGGTCGAACTTCTGTCATTATTCAAAAAAATACATATCTAATGTGTATATATCTTTTTCAGTAATCAATACACACTTTCAAAGCCTCATTCCCTCCATGACAGGGCAATTAATAAACAAATTTAGTGTCCCTTGTCTTTATTACTTGTTAATTTTTAAAGAGATTGTAACAGCACAGTGAAAATCATCCATCGCACTCATATTGGCGACAATGTCACACCTTTGAAGACTCTTTTGCTTTTATTCTCCGTGAAATTCCGTGCTTTCTAGATCATTTGTATTTTTTTCCTAAACTTAAATATGGCTATGAATTGAAGTTTAAGTAAATTATAATATGAGCGACACAAAAAATATCACTATAACGCATGTATCTTAAGCGATACGAAACAAAAAATAATATTCATTAGAGACAGAAGAAAGTCATGAAATAATTTCTGTATCCTTTCCTTGATTTCATGCCTTGAATTAGTGAATACCAAATATGTATTCAAATATTCCAAATGTATATACAGCCGAGTATTAGTGACGTTGACATATCATAATGCCTGAGATATTGGTATTAGTAATACACAATATTCAGAGATATCAGTGATATTTTGACGAACACTAATATATTCACCCCACCTCTACCAAGATATAATTTTACACAGAAAAGAGGTTCCTAAAAACCAAAATGAACACGCAGCTGACAGCTAATGAACAAGCTGATGCAAAAATAAAGCCATGGCGAAACTGAAATTTCGTGGAGAAAATGGCGTTTCAAAGGGTGGAGCCTATGTTAAACAATTTCATTGGTTAAAGGCAAATTCAAAGCATATCGTTATCACGAAACTCAACAAACGCTTTAAATTTTAATACAGCAGTGAAAAAGGCCTTCTTTTTAAGGACTAGCAGTATTAGTAAAGAAGACTAGATCCAAAAACACCACAATGCAAAAAAACTACAGTGGTGGAAAACAAATTAAATATAAACAAAATAAAGCAGATTTTTTTCTTATCTGGCTCACACATGTAATTTACCATTATTGGCATTATCCTTTGTTTTGCACTGATCACTAAAGTATGTATCAACTGCAGATCATTTCGCAAAAAAAGTGGTATCCTCGTATTTTGCATCTAAATTCATTGGAAAAAGCAGACAGACAGACAGATGGGCACCAAAGTGATTCTAGAAGAGTTTCGTTGTTTCCCTTTCATTTTTGCGGTTCCTTTCAACTTGCGGTTTCTTCAACAACTCAGCGAATAATACCCAGAACCAATAGAAACTGATTATTTAAAGATGGTTTATGGGAGTACAATGTTTCAAAACAAATTTTATACGCCTGCTGGAATTTGCATACGAACGTTTAAAAAAAAAAAATCAATCCCATTAAGAACTTGTGGGCTGATGTGAAGAGAAGTGTATTATGAAAATCTGCAAAGAATTTAGGACAACTTTTTAAGAACATCGAACACCTTTGAAAAAATATTCCACTAAAACGATGCTTAAACTTAGTAGCCAATGTACCAAAAGGCTACCTGTTTGTTGTCGCCAATAAGGGATATCTCACAAAATATTACCTTTTTTTATTCAAACAATTTAAAACACAAGCAAGCAAAGGCATATTGCAGTTCTCGTTCCTCAAAAGCAATAAACATATATAATATACTTTGTCAAAAAATAAACTGCTTTTTCATTTGAATTTATTCGTTATACTAGTTAGTTTTCCACCACTGTGTGTTTAAAAACAAACAAAACCATTAAAACCCTTTCCAGTTTTCAGACAAAGTTGATTTTAGGAAACTAGGGTTATTTTAAAAAACGCTTTAACTTATAAATGAGTGATATAAAAGATGTTTATTCCGAAGTAGATCCATCTAATTGTATTGTGTTGTCATCTGTGTACCACTTGCAGTTGGACCACTTGACTTCTTGGAATTTTAGAAAAAGGAATCTCAAACCAAGACCATCGCCTGAAGCAGAACTTACATTGTGCATTGTCCCACAACCTCATTGTATTCTTTCAAATAAAAACAAAGTTTTTTTTTTTTCTTGACATCAATTCATTCTCCTGCGCACTTTGCGGCGAGAAGAAAAAGTCTTATGTTAGTGCTTAACTCGAGAAAGCCATGTACATAAACAAATGACAAGGGCACTTGTCTAGGCGCTCTTTGTAACTAAAAGCATCAATGAAAAGGAGCGAACCAACAACCATGGGTCACGAACAACAAATCCTGACCCTGTAAAGTGTTATGTGAGTGTTATGATGTGTTATTGATTGGTTATTATTAATTAGTCTACTTCAACTTCTACGGTTTACTATTTTCAACTTAAGAAAACTACTGTGAAATGAAAAAAAAAAAAAAAGAAAAGAAAAATGTTAAAATACCTTAATGAACACCTGATTGTTTGTATTTGTCGATTCGGAAGTTGCTCGGGATTGTTGGGGTCCATTTGGCTCGGACTGCCGCATGGTTCAAATGCATTTAATTCCTGAAAACGTAGCAAAACCAAATTTAGCAGAATTTGCATTTTGCAAACAGGTTCCTGGTACAAACCTTAAGCATTTTCTTTTCCTCGCCCACTATTTTCATTACGTAGCGATAGTTCCGGGAGAGCCTGTTGAGGTGTACCACAACTGTGACCATAAAGGCTTCCATTAGGCGAAGGATCGGATTGGGCTCTTCTTCTGTTAATGAAATGAGAATTAATAACCTTCACATGCTGTGACGAAATATGCATCTGATGGTAAGGGCGCCCACCTTCAGATTCGGTGCTGCCCTCTTCCGAAGGCCTCTTGATTCCATCGCCTTCTTCTGACGGCAAGTCCTTGCTCGTGCCTGCTTTTTCCTGCGCCTGCTTCTCATGCCTCTCCTTCTCCTGCTTGTCGTGCTGCAAAACACAACTCCATCGTATGACCACCATGAATACAAAAAATTCTTTTAAAACATTTCTACGAAACAAACAAAAAAACGTCCATCTAACAGCAAACGTATCAACATTCTTTTCACGAGTTGATTCCGAAACTGTGTGTGAGTGAGTGAAAGGATCTGAAACAGTTTTGCAATTTTCTGTGCATCTACTACATTAACGATAGCGTATACAAGTAAAAGGAAGTATGCATTTTTGTTTCTACTTTGTATACGCAAAATGTGCTACCATCAAAACAAAGAAGGAGTTAATTTGTGTACTGTGATTAGTTCGATTGACTCGTCCTTAAACAAAACTCATCGCCAGCGAAGCTCTTTGCCATAATGCAGAGAATCGTGGCGGGAGTGGTGGTGGTAGTAGAAGATTATATGTAAGTGCCATAGACAGCAGATATGAAAACAAAAGAATGTAGTAGAAAAAGATCGGGTGTCACAACATAGAGTTTGATGTGTGTATACGAAGGTCTTGACCAACTCACGTCATCTCCTGGACTGGTGTATTCAGGATACACCAAAGGATCGGATACAACGGACGCCCTCTGTATATCCGGCTCCTCCGCACTCACGCTCTTAATGCCGATGCGTGATCCTGGCGCTGAGGCATACGATCGCTGACGCTTAAAAGACTTTCTCCTGTCGCTGCTGAGCTCTTTACAAACCTTTTGTTTTTTTGTATTTTGTATGTATGATGTGATGTGGTATTTTAACAATTTCGAATTAAGATTTTTTTTTTAAACAAAATATGAAAAGTAAGGGAGATAGAATGTTTTTTTTTTTGTAAAAATCAATTTCCTTTTTTTTTGTGCTAGGAAAATTTCTAAGCGCTTTTAAATGGATTACCCAAAATATTTTCACTTAAACCAAAATTTTGTTAACCAAACAAGAAACCAAAGTTCAGAAACAGGCAAAGAAATTGCATTCGTCGTCGTTTACTTACCTCGAAAAGATTCTGCCTTCGTGTCATTTTCATTTCGCTCTGATCAATTTTTCCTTGATCCGCTAGGAAATCCACCTCGTCATCGATTAAATCCAACTCAAACTTTTCATCCATATCATCAAACATGTAGTAGTCACCTGCACGGATGGCTGTGTGAGAGAAGGGATTTCATTTGTAAAGTGTATCGTACCGTGTATAAGCTTTGTCTCAATCGATGTTTATGTAAAGAGTTGTGGTTTCTACACAGTTTTGTTTTTTTATGTTTAAGGTTAGTAGATAATTATACACAAATCAACTAAAGCAACACTAAACGAATTTTGAAAAATGCACATACATGTTTTTTTTTTGTTTTGTTTTGTTTTGGAAGTACGTTTTGTGTTGGTTGACTAAACTAAACGTATATTTACACAGTTTTGATGTTCAGTTGTCAGTTTTTCATGATTTTTGCATGTCGTAAATGACGGGAGATAGATAGGATAAGTTCCACAAGGTTCATAAACATGAATGCTTTTTTCCTGTCCTAGGTGTTTCATATGGCATACGACTTTTAACAATGACGAAGAGCCAGAGGACTTTCATATAGAAACTCATGTGAGGATTTGCTTTTTTTAACCCGAACTCATCTTGGATGCATCAATAGGGATTACAAAGATCTTACGGACAACTTTTTAAAAACCATGCTCGTTTCTCTAGGACACATGCTCTAATACCATCCCTCCATTACTTAACCAACTTATCGCGCCTTTTTTACATTCATTCTATTAAGTTTTGGAACAACTTGCTCCAGATCCTTGCTTATCTTTTCTTCTGAACTTTGAACTTTGCTTATCTTTTCCTCTGAACTTTGAAGAGTTACAAAACAATTACGTAGTTTGAAAACTTATACTATTAGCTTACTAAAAACAAAAATCATAGAAATTCATTAAAAAAAACCAAAAAAAGAATTCTAAGCTCAACAATGGTTTCTGTTCCAGATTTTTGCTTGTCCCATTATTGCTTTGAGCCACTGTAATTTACGTTTTATCATTAATGGAAAAGAATTTAAATCGACTTTCCTCTCTTATTTTTCTTCTCTTTTCTAAAACCCAGACCTCCCAATATCTCTGAAGCTTTCTTTATGGATAACTTAAGTTACTCTGAATTCTTTAGTGCTTTAAAAGACTCTTGTGACTTTTGTGGATTGTAATCAAAGGAATTGAAGTGAATTCTTAAGAAAAATTTATTATTTGGATCCTTTTGCCTTTCACAAAAAAGGTCAAATGAATTAGAGATCTTGGCTGTTATGTGCCTGGGATGTCAAAGGCAACCCAAACACTGCAAAGGTAAATGAAGATTCCATATACAGAAAGCCTAGTGACAGATTAAACTTCAATTGACTAAAATACAGGCTTGCAGCCTAACCTAACCCATCAAGTGATGTCTAGGGGTGTGGAAGGTTAGCAGCGTTCCACACCCATTTCTTTAGTCTGTCACTCTTGCTTTTGGCACGTTGTAAATACATTTAATAAAAAAACGAAAAAAGAAAAAAAATTGGAACACAAATTTCTAGATAAAGTAAAAGGTATTTTACTAGAAGCTTAAATGCTTAAGTTTCCAATAAAAAGATGGCCAACAATTATCTCTGATTCCAATCTAATTACATCACATTGTTTTATACATTAAAACGCTCTAAGTGTTTTTTTTTTCAATAACAATCACTATACAAGTTAACATGTCGAGTTATCCTCAAAGTGGTTTAATGTTTTATGTAAAAGGACATACAAAAACATTGAAGCGAAGTCTAAGCGATCGTTTAGGTTTAAGCTCCTTTTAGTATTCATTGTAGGTTATCCTTAGGCTGGAGGCTAGCTTCCTAATAAGCCAGTTTCTGTAGTTTCCATAGATTTTTTGTTTACATTCATTTTATAATATTGATTAACGCCCTAAATAGATTTTATCATAGTCACAATATTTTGGGAATCTTTTTCTCTAACTTTTAGATTTTAAAAATAAAACACAATTGAAAGAAGAAAAAAAAAACTGTTTACTACCAAAGCATGACAACGTGAGTATTTCATTTTGTTTAAGAATAAAATTCTAAAATAGAAAAAAAAAAAATAAACACACTCACGTGCAGAAAATATAAGCAAATGTTTAATTGAAAAATTATAAAAAGGATTTGTGGACAGAAGGAAATGACATTAACTCATCAAACATAAAAAAAGGTTGGGAAACACGTGTTCCTGAGGTCTAAGTGCCAATTAAAAAAGTAAATTCGTACTGAGTGGTTTATAGCAAAATAAGTGAGGCGTGATTACTTGGGGTTTAAAAGATCAAGCAAAGTTACAAGATAAAAAATTTTCAGAATCGGTCTTAAAACTTTCACCGCTGGAAGGACACCCGCGCAAATGAGTGCTGAGATTTAATCAATTCTCGACTACGTTTTCGGATAATCGAAATTGACTTGCTGCATTTTTACCAAAAAGGGTATCTGTATGCAGAAACTGAGACACATCCTACGAAAGGCCAGCTGTGGGTTAGAAGAAGTTCAGAAACTTTAGGAAGCTGTACATTTGATGGATAGGTGAAGGAAATTACAGCTAACACGAGTTTACGTGTGTATTAGAAATGTGATTCTGTAGCGATTGTTGGGTGAACTATAAAGCACCTCAGAAAATCTGTACGGCAGTGCTGAGGATGTACCCAGTGCTCTGTACTTGGACTTGTACTTGAAGAAAAAGTACATATAGTACTTGTCCTTGCAAATTTATAGGTCTGGAATATACTCACAATTGCCATTTATTAGTATTAATTTTTAAAGTGTCATTTTCGTACGATAATTACTTGTATCGTTTATTTCTTTTCGTTTT
Source organism: Syritta pipiens (assembly GCA_905187475.1). Taxonomy (NCBI): domain Eukaryota; kingdom Metazoa; phylum Arthropoda; class Insecta; order Diptera; family Syrphidae; genus Syritta; species Syritta pipiens. Next base: position 74,086,609 of record LR994571.1, read on the forward strand.
TCGTTTTTGACATAAGACTCTTTTTTTTATACCGAGCAAATCTTGTTTTTACCTTGACAACTTCAACAGGGATCAACAGCCTAAGACGTGCCACGTCGGACAATTGTACTTGACATTGAACAAATGAATTAAACAGACATTGAAACTGCCCGATACTGCCGGATAAGAATCAAGAAACTTCAACAAAAAAATGTACTACCATCCGGATTATGAAATTTTCACTTTAAAAATAAATGGTTTGAAAATGAAGAACTGATTTTTATTTAAAAGAAAAAATTGTATTCTATTATAAGGAAAAGAATAAACAAATTTCCCCCAAATCCAAGTTAGTACTCCCCCCTTCAAGAAAAACAAAACAGATGTTTTGCAATCATCTCAAACTTCCAAAAAACTTTAAAATAAATTATCGCGAAGTTAATATTAAATTAGAAAGAAATTGGTAAGTTATTGCTCTTTTTGTTGAAAATAACAAAACATGTATGTGCATTTTGCTTTCACAATGTCTACATCATCTAAATGTGTCTGTGTAAAGGAAATATAGAGAAAAGACATGTGCCTACAAGGTCTACCCTTTTATTATTCAATTTATATTAGTTTATGAAAAAGATTAAGAAATATTTTATTTTATTTGTGAAAATATGGTGCCAAAAGTAGCTTGCAAAGTCAAAGTATAAAAAAAGAAACGGCGTTATCACAGTGTTTATCATTCCCAGGAAATAAAACAACCTTTCTGTAACTACGTTTGGTGCATTCATTCTAATTTTTGCAAAAAAAACTGACTTGCATCACTACACTGTGTTACGTGAAATTTTATTATTTTCTTTTTTGTGCGAAACTTTATAAATAGCCAAACATAACAGAAAATGATTTTCTAATCTTGAAAGGATACTTTAAATTTAAAAAAAAAAATCAAAAGAAAGGAAAGTTAAGGGCAAGTGATTTATTCTTATGCGTCGGCTGGGGAATCTCTGATTTTAACACATTTCAAAAAAGAATGTCATCTCGGAAAACCTTTAACCGGTCCATTTTTATAAAAATTTTGTTTTCCACACGGCGAGGCTCGTTTTTCGTCTAAAAATAGGTTCCCACTTTCGTTAGGAAATAGAAATTCACTAACGAAAAGTAAAAAGCTAAATAATTCTTTTAGCCTGAGTTTGCTAATTTGTTAAAACTAAGTGAACATTAAATCAAAAACATTCTCAAACAAAAAAAAGTAAATTAAGTATTCGCACCATAGTTTCGCACCTTCACTAGCTTAGATGACTCATTATAGATTATTAGAAATTATTAACCATTTCTTTTTCATACATTATTAAGAATATCTAACTAGCTGTACTTGAAAATAGGTTGAAAATCAAAACAAGAAATATTAGATGTATAAAAGAAAAGAAATTACCCTCTGCGTGATATTTAAAGTCCTTCCGTTTGTAAGGTTTTGCGCCTAGTATGGGAGAACCATGTTCTATAAGTAGGATATGAGGAAAAATAATTAAAATAAGCGAAAAAATAAAATAAAATAAAACAAAAATTAAAGTAATTTCCTGTTTTGCAAAAAAAAAAAAACTTTGTTCCAGTTTTTTAATTGCAATTTTGGAGCAGAGAAAATAAATTTTTGTAAAATAAAATGCACATAAAAATTTAAAAAATTAAAATTTTGCAACTCAGACTCAAAATGGAGAACGTGGTGAGGTTTGTTGTTGAAGTTATTGTGAAAGTCTTAAGAGACGTGAGCCTTTTGGACCACAAATTAAAGTATTATATATAACCGAAAAGAAAATGTGATTCACACACCAGACCTAGTAACTGCAGGTGGTAGAAAATGTGTGAGAGTTTATTTATTTGAGAGTGCACGGTGATAAAGTGCCTTTTATTCAAATCACAAGCTATTGTTTTAAAGACCGCCTGAAAAATGCAAGAGAACTAGAAATCGTTCCAAAAAAACACTAATTCAACCGAATACACTTTGATTTCGAACGAAATTATAGGTCTACTGAAAACTAAGTGATATTTGCGAACGCTGACATTTCTTTTGAAATGGCTAAAAATGCTCCACGTTCGTTTTCAGAAACTCAGCAGAAAACTGAGCAACTTTCAAAAGTGAATGGGAATTGATATTAGATACACATACAAATATTTTAGAAGAGAAGTTAGTCACTCTTTTTTTATAATAGGCTAAGGGTTTCTTGCAGCGAGCCATTTGTTCTTAGATATGACTGACATTTGAAAGCAAAAAAAAATTCATTGGGTACATGTTAAGTAAAATTGTTGACTTGAAGAGTACTCCTACTCCATGTTAAGTAAAATTGTTGACTTGAAGAGTACTCCTTTGTTTTCAGAATCAACCCAAGTTTATAACTTAACTAATAAAATCCAAACCTTGTTGTTTTATAACTAAAGAACGACTTCAAATGGTCTTGTTACTCTGAAGAGTTCAACATAAATAGGTCATAAATTTATTATTAATTATTCAGATAAATAAATAGATTCAAATACTAACTGACCATGAGCCAAATAAACAATATACAACGTAAGACCAGTATTCCTTTTTCTTCCTTATTTCACAGGGCAAGTTTTAGAGTCGTAAAATCAAATTCAAATAAAAATCAATCGAAAATGATTACTAAAAAAAAAATCATAAAATTTCGTCCCCTACTATTTACAAGTGAAAGATTCTTTCTGTTGTAAGAACTTTCGGGACGAACTACGAAGCTCACTACTCAAGTTTAGAAATGGTAAATGTTAATTTCATTAACAAAATAAAAGACAAAGCTTCATTACCAGCTAACACAGAGTTAGGTGGGGAAAAAGTTAGGAGCTTCTCATTTCTCGAGGCCAGACAATCGACCTTTAGAGAAGTACTTTCATCTCATTTCGGTGAACTGCAACCGATTTAGAGTGTTTCGCGTACTTAAAAAAGAAAACAAAATGGAAAATAAATAACTTTTAGTGACGGACTTGCTTTCGAAAGTCCCAAAAGGCGTGATGAAATCAGAAGAAATACGTTTGAACAGCAAAAAAAGAAAAATGACTTTTTTCGATTTCTATTTGTTAAGTCGTTTTGTATTTTGTATTTACACGTGTTGCTTTATTTATTTTTATATCTTAAAGTAAGACTTATATACATCAGTTAAGAAGAAAACTAAATTTAAGAATTGATTTACACTCCGCATGTGAGGTGGGACGAGATCCGTCCATTATGACGGAATCCGGGAAGTAGAATATGTCGACGGGACCCCAGCTATTGGGGCGGCGCGAAAGCGACTCTTCTGGGGCTGAAAGGTTGCTGTAGCGGTGGCGGCTCGCAGTCTCATCTACGGAGTAGGTGGCGTTACCCATGCTAAGATGACGACGGTGAAGTGATTTCTGTCGGAGGGTGACTGGAACATCTTCGCTGACCTAAAAAGTGGGTTGCAGGGGGGAAAAGTTAGCCAATTGAGGGGTTGAAATTATAAGGATGCCGAGAGAAATCCAGAGCAGTCGATGGTAGAAAAGGTTCCTTGACGTTGTGGTTAAAATGCCGTAAGGAATATTCTTTGCAACACTAATTGCTTTACTTTTTATGTGCTTAAATAGCAGTCTTTGAGATCATAAAAAACAATAAAATTGGTGCAATCACACACAATAAAAGTAAAAGGCTACATTTTGATATGCAAAGAAATTTGCAATGTGTACTTGTTGAATGACGATCAAGGATTAATTTTATAGTTTAAACTTATGAGACTATTTTTCATTTTTAGGGTTATTTCTTTTTCGTTCTTTAGGTTTTTGGGTATTTTTTCTTACTGGTGACCTCAGAAGGTTCAGGTTAAATTGGTTATTCAAAAATATAGAAATTCTTGAAAGCACATCGCCATGCACATGTATTGGAACACCTCGGATTTGAGCGGTATTTTTAAATATTTTGAAATGTTTATAAACATTTTTTTTAAAAAAATCAGGGTTCTCATCACGTAACACGACTATCGTCTGACGATATCGTTTGAACTATAGCTGTGCTTTACGTAAGCATCAAAAAACGATATCGTTTCTCTGCTTCACGTAAGCCGGGAACTATCATTTTCTATCGTCTCGACGATGGTTTTCTGACGATACCTAATTTGCTATAGCAAATTAACAATTTGCTTTAGCAAATGTTGTAAAATTTTAGACTTAAATAAATGAAATATTGGATGGAATGCTGAAAAAAATAGTTTTGCTGATGTTTTTTTTTATGTCTTTTTTATTTCTCACATTCGACCTACAATATATGCAACCCACATTTTCTCTCCAAGCCATATAGAACTTTGGTATGAGACCTTGTTCAAGTAAATTTCAGTTGCGGAGAGGAAATGAAATGCTTATAAATAGATGCCAATTTAACTAATTCAAGCTTATAAGTTATGTTGATATGAACTAGAGTGCGGTATACCTCTTCAGCACTCATTACCTATATTTTTTTATTCGTTCTTGGACTTGAAAATACGAAAGGATAATGAAGGATGACAAGCAGCTTTTATTTTGACATAAGGAATGTAGCATTTAGTAGCGCTCAAACTGTGACGATAGACGAGACGGTAGAGATAGTGTTACGTGAAGCAAAAGTCTTTAACTTCTTTACCATGCAACCATATCACAAAAATTTTTTTTCCCTTTTTGGCGGGGCAATCCTTTTTTTCGAGCGTGAATTAAAAATGACCCACAGATTTTTTATTCGATTAAGATCAGGAAAGCAAGGCCATTTTAGTGTGGCTAATACTTTCCGTAAAAAAAATTACGATCTTGTTGGCTATTATCACTTTTAGTTAAAAGTAATTTTTGAATCCTTAGGAGCATACACAGTCACCGTCAAAATGTCATGTGCACTGTAAAGTCATGTGATCGATGTTCACATTTAAAAATGAGATACAGCAGCTGGAGCTATAGAAGAATGGGCACATCAAATGATAATTTAAGGATATGTTTGCGGGTGTGTAAAGCCAAATCTACTGTTTCGAACTTGGTCTTTATTAGCACTAGGATGAGTAAAACACTTTGCCTGAACATTTTAGCGAAAACGAACCATCAGGGGTTGGGAATTTGGTACTAGATGGGTCATGGGTGTTCCAAAAGGACAACGATCCTATAAATCGACTATACATACCTCCATATTTGGTACTATTTTTTTTACCTTTAATGAGTTTCAAGCTTCCGGAAACCTCAGAGGCTAAAAAACCAAGACATGATTCTGTACGACTGCCTAGGATTTGGAAACCTTATTTTAAACTACGCGTGTGTCCCAATCAATTTGCACGGTAGTCAATGGCATGCTGGCATTCAACAGACCAAGTTAAAAAATGCAGACAAAATTTGCTTTAAGATAAACACTTTCCTACAACATCATTTCTCCTAGATTTCTCTCAGCGAATTTTAAAAGAAATTCGAAAACTAAAACATTTATAATCAACTCTCATACATCAACAACCGCAGAGGCACCAGCAGCAGCAGTAGCAGCAGTTGCTGCAGTATCGATGTCCTTGCCCTGGCACGTCTCCGAAACGGGCTCATTCCACGAAACAGCGTTGACACTCGACTGCCGTCGATGTTCCCGTAGACGGCTCTGCTGCGTGCTCGAGATCACCGAACTGCCTCCACTCGTGTTCACCGCCAAGCTTGTCTGCGCGGTCGTCGGCGGCGGCAGCAGTCCGGTCATCGGTAGCAAATTGTCCTTGAAGAATCCCTTCGCCGCAGCGGTGTCGCCCTCTTCGATTGGTGCCGGAGAGAACACCGCACACGATTCATCCGAACTCGCCGGCTTTTGCGCGTAATCAGACCCAGCCGTCGAATCAAAGGACAGTCGGTTGGTGTCCAGGAATCCGTCAAACGAAATTGTCAACCCCGCTGAGCTTGGCGAACGAATCTGCTCGAAAGTAATGTTAATTCAAAAATCAACTACGAGAGAGGGAGCAAATACTTGATGAGTCCGCGGCACGTACGGCATTAAGCCGCCGTCCTTCGAGGCGATGTCCGAGGCAAACTCTTCCTGGGTAGCTTTGTTCTTCTTGACGCCGTCCTCGTCGTCGTCGTCAATCGGGGTGTGGTACCCAGAGCCGTGACACGACGAGAAGCTTCCACTCCTCAATAGCGGAGGGACCTCCTCTGCTTGCAACAAACAACTTGCGGTAAGAACACTTTCACTCTACGACCGCCGAACCGGTTCGGCGGCTGCAACAAAAAAAAAAAAATACGCAGACCAAGCGAGTGTGGAACAACTCTCAAGCAGAAAAAGAAAACCACAAAAACAAAAAAAAACGTAAAAAATCACATGATTCACATTCCTGAGGGGGAGATGAACACGGGACAGGGGAACAAGGTCACGTTTCGTGGACAAACGGAAAACAAAATCGCCATCGAAATCGAAACCAATAACTTCAAAAATAATCGACAAGTGACTTCGATTAACTGGACAAACAATCGACTTACCGTCAAAGTGCGTGGGCCTATCGATTGGCCGTAGCATTTTCTGTTGCGTGGCACGGATCTTCTCCATTTTTCGCTTGATTTTGCGCAGGACCTCCTGCTCGTGCTGTTTGCGGTGCTCGATTTGCTTCTGACGGAGGTCTTCGATAATTTCAGCGCCACTGTGGAGACCACGTTCGTTAGAAGGCAGCAATGCATTTTGATTTACATCCAAAGACTTACCGATAGGCGAGGAGAGTGTTCGCCTTGGTGTCGTTGATGATGTGGCAGAAGTAGTAGCTCTGGAAGATTCGCATCTGGACAAGTATACACGCAAAGCAAATTGCATCCCAAACCAGGTACGGATGCTCTCTTAACGCAGGACACTCGGACACCTCATCATCGACCTGGCTCTCCTTGGATGCCTTCGCGCAAATGATGCCCAGCACATGCACGAGCCAGCAGGTGTTCATCTGCAGCCACGGCATGAATAGGCAGCCGCCAATCTGCAGAACTGTCTTCATGGCAATGTTGAAGACGGTGTACAGGAGCAAGAGGTTCCATCTGAAAAGGAAAAATAACAGTTGCCATTAGCCTGAGTTAAATAAAAAAAAACGTCTTCTATTCTAAATCGAGAGACGTCTTATGTCTTATGAGCAGTCTTATCTGTGTGTGACATGCTCAGTTTTTTTAAAATTTTGTGTAAAAAAGACGATAAAAAATAATGGAGACAAGAGCTTATTTTCGCAGCAAAAAAAAAATGTTATAAGAAACGATATAAAATAAAATCAAGGGGCTCAAGGGCTCATTTGTAGTTTAAACATAGGGCAATACTTTGCCTAGCTCCACTTGCCCAACAAAATGTTTCTCATTTTGTTTGCTGCTGAGACTAATTTTATTTGTTTTTGTTAGACATTTCACTAACCAAACATAATTGTAACCTAAAAATCCCTTTTTCTTTACTTACCTAAATATAATCACACGAATCGGGCGCAGGTAGAAGTCGGTTCCTTGCCAAAGGAAGATGAACGCTCCAATTAGATAGCCGACGGCCAGCAGATCAGCAGTGTTAGTTCCCGCCAGATACACCACCGCCAGCGTCACCCAATAGAATCCGCATAGAAAGCCGTTCTTCAAGACATCCAAATAGTCGCGGATCGTCGACAGGAAGTCTCTAGTCGGGTTCTCGAACTTAACGTGTCCCAGCTTATCTATGTCGTCCACCACCGACTCGTTTGACCCGCCCGGATACACGTTTTGCGGGTTGCTACGGCTCTCAATAGTGAACACCCGCTTTTGTCTATTGATGAACATCAGCAGAATATACTCAAAGATCAACTTGTTCACGTGGCTGTAGGGTTCAATGTTGCCTGGAAGCATTCCCCACCTATGAAGCGCATGTGAAATCGACAAACCGCACCACGGGTATTCTGAGAAAGAAGGCGATTAGCTTGGAATTTCACAGAGTTTGAGTGTTTTTGGGTCTTACCTACACACAGGCCAGGTGGAGGCTGGACCAACACAAGGAACTCCAAGATAATGAATGTGGCAGTGCTGCACTGAAAGATGCCCCAAATTCTAGCGCAACTCGACCGTTTCAGTGACAGTAAGATGCACAACCAACCTACGTACACGATCGCTACCACGTCCTGACGGTAGACGATCATCCCGACAAGCGTCACCAGCGTGCACTCCATGCCGAACTTGTAAAAGGCGTAATTGAAGAGGTACTTGACCATGCCCTCGAGATTCTTTTCCGCATCGGCCCGTGTCACCCCCGGGAAGGTGACTCGGTCCGTTTTGCTTTTTTCTATTCCTTGCATGCATCGCATTTGATATTGCCGCAGCTTCACGACAGCGTGCAGCGTCACCATTACCATAAAGATGATGTACTTTTTAATAAGGTGAATTAGTCCGCCGTAGACCGTGGCTTTTTGGAGACCGAACCACACAGCGTTGTTCTTAATTTCATCGGTGCCGTTGCATTTAACGTCGTACTGCTCGTGGGAGATGTACTGCACTTGGTAGATCATCTTGGCGAGGATTATCACTGAGACAACTAGCGATATGACGCGGCTTATGAACATTCTGGCTCGGCTGGTTGTGATAATGCCGATAACGCAAAGAACGCAGAGGGTAATGTGAAGAACGCAGATCTGAAAAGGAAAATAGAATGCTTTTGTACAACAAATGAATTTAGTCATTCAATTTGCAAATTACACAAGTTTTTCGGGTCATCTTTTTGTCCCGAACCAAACGCATTTATAAAAGTCATAAATAAGCTGAGTTGTGCCAAAGTTCAACTTCGATCTACACCCAAATCATTGAAAATCGTGGCAACTTATTGCGATTGCATCAGTAGTGTTAAGCTAGGCGTGCACATGCGTTTTCCGTCGCACGAAGCAAAAAGTAGAACACGCAGTATTCATTGGCGATGCGATTGTCGCAAGGTAAGAGTATCCACATACTTGCGATTAAATCGTTGGGACTAAAAAATCGTTGTCGCAGCACGATGTGGGTACACACGCACTTGCGATTTTCTATCGGATCATAATTGAGTTGCAAAAATGAGACACATTGACACTTATTAATCGCAGCGATTAAAATAAATGGAACAAGACCAATTTTCGCATATGTGTGTAAAGGCATTAAGAGCTGTGTGTTCTATTTTTCTGCTTCCGAATAAAAGTGCGACAGAAAAAACAAGTGCGTGCATGGTCATTTTTGTTTGCGACCATGATTTTTCTATCGCTGCGATGAAGTCAGAAGCCTAGCGAATAACTCGATAGGTTATTATTTTGATCAATGGAAAAAAGGGCAAACATGATCCAAAACTAGCTTTATTCTTGCTCACCTCTTTCACGCAGCATACAAACGCACTGATGTACACAGCTTTGATTAAATGCAGCTCCAAGAACCTCCAACAGGCTCCTTTGAGGGTTCTTCCGATGTTCTTCGTTTTATTCTTACACTCGGTCATAAATCGTTGGAGCAAGTCCTTTATCGACTGATTGTAATCGAAAGACTTCGTCCTCGAGCTTTTTGGCATAGTATCCGTATTCGTCTCTGATTGATTCATTAAGTTAGGTTCTGTAAAGCCATTTTGCTGCCCTTCACCATGCTCAGCTGCGTTGCGTAGGGCCGCGATAAAGCGCCGATGAAAATAATGCACCTGAATTGCAGTCAGGATCACGATGATCGTCGGCGATACAAGATGTAGGAACAATTCTTTCGTTTCATACTTTTTCAGGCCGATATCCTGCTGTCTGCAAACAAAATGGGGGATGAATGATTAGAAAACGAGAAAACCTGGGGGGAAACAACGAGTACTCACAGCGTTTTCGATATGTTTAGGTAGTCGTACCAGTACTGATCGAACTTATCAAATTGATACGTATAGATAAGTGTGAGAATCGACATTGCATAGAAGATCAAGAACAGCCAGAAGCCATACATGACCTTCATCCATGCCTTGGAGGATGTTTGAAAGACGAGGAGGAAGAAAAGAAACAGAGCCATGTAGCAGATACGGAAACCGGTCATTTTAACGCCGGTGATGGCGCACAAGAAAATCACCAGGATCAGCAGCCATATCCAAAGGCGAACAAGAAGATTTTTGAATATGTCGCCTGCTTTTTTCAGGAACTTTGATGTCTTTTTGTGTGCATCCGCCCCCTGGAGATCTAAAAAGAGAATGAGGACAATTAAAATTAATAAAAAAAATTAAACATGATGCGGAATAAAGGATCAGCCCAAGTCGGATCCTTTGAAGCTATAAAGAAATTAATAGCTCCATTAGATCGACAGGGAACCGACAGGGGATCGACAAATTGCAGTTTAAACTTTTTTTTTTTTAAATAATGACAAATTTGGCCAACGTAGAACAACAAAAACGAAAATAGATAGAAATGTCAACATCAAATTATTGAGCTTTTCAAATTGAGGGTGTGTATCCTCTGGACTTTCGAATTGGCTACTTATTACAAATTTGCAGATAAAAAAAATACTTAACTGCGACTGCTTACAACTTAAATTCAAGCATAGAACCTTAATACGGGCTAAAAATTTCGCAAAGAAATGCTGCTAACACCTTCGTAGTTTGCAGCCATCTTTGAAAGAGGTGAAAGAAATGACGCGTAGAATACGCTTTTACAAACGCTACAATAGCTCGTTGGTTTAGCTTAGAAATATTTAGTAGTATTTTTTAATTCTAACAACGCTAAGACCAACACCATGATTCTAAAAAAGTCAAATAGAATAAAGAAAATAAAGAAACCTTTCGATGAGCTCGAAAAAAATCAATTTTCCGAAGACAGCTAGTAAAATAAATAAGTTTAGACCAAGAGGACTCCAAAAATTAAAAAAAAACAAAAAAAAATGTCTTACAGCTCCCTAAAAGTGTCAAAAATAAAACAACTCACCAGCAGTTGCAGTTCCCACGGTAACCTGCAAAGGTGCTACCATATCGGCTATAGTGCTATGCCTCTTTCTTTCCAGCTTCTCTTTGAAGAACTGTCTCAGCGTTACCCAGAACATGAGTAGGAACGTTGTTTTAACTAACAACGGAACACACGGTTGAATATTGTTATCCATGGGCCGTTCCAGTCCAATTTGCTTCAGATTAATACCCGTGGTCTAAAAAGGAAATATCAGAATCAATCAGAAGTCCTCTGGCCCGCACTCCATTAACTTACATTAACACTAGAAGGGAGCTCATCGTTGGTGAGATTCATCCCGTAGATGTACTGTGCTATCAGCAATAGTTCCGCATACAGCACGATAAATGGGCTAGATCTCATCATCGCCTTCCGCTGATTCGGAATCATCCAGAGGACATTGGCCCACAGGAGCAGCACAAACGTCAGCCAGCTGTGGTAGACTATGCTCCAGGCCTAAAATGCACGTATATCATGCCAGACTTCTCCCCTTCACAACAAACTCACCATCATCAGGATATTCGTAAAGATGTAGCTATTTTGATAGATGAACCCACCAACGCTAACAAAGCCGTAGTAAACTTGGTCCCACAGTGACGCGGCAGTCTCCTGCTCGGAGGTCGGTTGTATATCACTCAGCGGTATGTCACTCACCGAGCTGGTGGCGTGAGATCCTGTGTCACCGTGTGTGCGAATGGGCTTTTTGTGGCGGACCAGCTAAAGTCAAATAAATTTCGAGGTGTTAGTGTGCGTTCAAGTCAAAAAATGTGCTCCAAGCTACGATTACGACACAAATACCAAAAGCCAAAATGATGGAAGACAAAAAACTAGATGGACGAAAAGAAAACAAAACACACACATTTTTCTAGACTCTAGTCTACAGGACATGTTAGAGACAGGACAAACCTGCAGCCGAGGAAACGCGGTGCTATAGACTGAGGTTACCTCAGGAATGGTGGATCTAGAGATACTTTTTAATGATAGAAATGCATCCTACGAGTATTTTTAGTGAAACATGTACACCCCCTCCCAAAACACGAGTTATTCACATGATGAAAAATAAATGTACACAAAACCAACCAGGTGACGATCAAAGTGAAAGAAAGCATGAAATAGATTATTTGATTGTGGCTACACGTCCGACTCGGTCGCACTTTACAGATACCAAACAAATTAAATGAGAGTAAATAAATGTTTTTTCTATCGCAAATTTGCTCCGCTTTACGTACAGGTGTAGTTTCAGTGGGTTCGGCTGATCGATCTTTTTGGTGGATTGACATCTAGAGTAAAAGTAAAACAGCAAAAAATAAATCGTGAATGTTGTTGAAGAAATAAAAAAAGAATCGAGTTAAATTATGTTCAAGAAAATCATTATACAAGTAGACGATTATTTTCCCCTTTGTCCTCTACAATAGTGTGTTCGGATAAAAAGTAACCCCAATTCCAAGGTTGCTTCGTGTAAAGCCTGCTTCGACTATAGTTTTCTCCATCTCAGATGAAGGAGAGAAACATGTTTTTGTAGTTTGCAGTTGTCATCGAAACTTTCACTTAGTCCGACGATATAGACTGACCTAACCCCCTTACTCTAACTCGGCCGGAGTCTATCCTACTTAACTCTATAAGAATCAAAAACGTTTTAACATATGTATAACAAATGGTTTTGATAGGGTGATGAGTGAAAAGTGTTTAAAGTTCCGCTTGCAACTTCGGACGACCTCGTTCTATAAAGTATAAACTGAAACTGACTTAACGACTTCCATTTTTGGCTCGAAATATTGACCACTTTGATCTCTGTGATATAAAAAAGATTTCTCTGCTCAACCATTTTCAGCTGACGGTAAATTTTTGTTTTTTTTATCGACATTTAGTTTAAAACAATGAACTTATTGGTTGCATTTAATTAAAGGAACCCTCAAAAAAAGATCCAAATTGTTCTCAAGCTGTCTGTGGTTAAACGGGCTATTATTCTTTTTTTTTCAAAACTGCCAGTGCTAACGCAGGCTGCAGCCACTAATTCAGGGTGCAATAAGAGGTACGTATATGTATCTTTGACTATCAAGTGAATCGTATCTCTACTTCTACAAACGGTACAAAATTAAAAGTTAATTGCTATTAAATTGTGGCAGATCACAACTTCGGTTTTCCTTTAAAAAAAATTGGTGCAAATCTACATGTTCGTGCATAGTGTTACTAAGTAATCTTTTTTATTAACTCACTTGTCTTTGGAATTTTAAGTCTTAACTGGAATGAGTGAATTTCGCCGAACGATATAAAAAAGGAAGACTTTCACATAATATTTTTATCATATTTAAGACTTCTCTTTGCAAAAGTCTAAAGCTTCGATTGATTAAATATGTGAAAAGAATTGAAATCAAACGAATCAAACTCAAAAAATAAAACCTTCACATTTGCTGATCGTGCCCGCCACGTATTGTAAAAATTGCTTCCATGCAGTTAAGGGATGAAACCAGCTTAAGCAAATCTACTGAGGCAATCGTTAGTTCATCTTTTTTTTTTTAACAGAAAACTGAAAAATTTGCCCAAAATTAAATTTTAGGTCCATACATCCGGAGCAACTCAAAAAAAAAACTAAACCGATTTGTAGCTCGGGTTACAGACTAGTTATGGACTCAGCGGTGACTTGGCTCCACTCACTCCTCATCACAAATCAAAATCTCTAGTTCTAGTTCAAAATCTAACAAGAGGTTAGGTTAGTCAGTTGTTCGCAAATTTTCGCAAACTGGAAACTGAAATCAAGGAGCATACAAATGAACAGCCGACTGATTACAAACTGTTTTTTGTTATTAGCAAATGAGTTTTCAACCCGTAACTTTTTGTGCGCCGTCCCACTTGATTACACAGGATATGACTCCAACCAAACTACTAGTTGCCAGTTCGCATCGCTGATCAGTTTTTTTTTTTTTTTTACAGTTGCTCCGTGTGTATTGGGCATAATTTTTATAATATTTTGTTACTTTTTCGCTGACATCCATAAAACGGCTTTTACGGATGTTTCAAATTCAATTCCTTGTCTTCGTTTTCTTGGTCAATAACATGAAAACTATTGAAGCCAGAATGCTCAGACCAATTTTAAAGTTCTGCGGCTGACTTGTTGTCAGACAGATACTAAAAAATTAAAAATAAAGTTTAGTAGCCACATAATTTTTTTGATTTTGACTCGCTGGTTCTTACTCTTCTTACTCTGCTTAATTGCTCCTTTTTAATGTATCCTTCCATAATAATATATTAAGATAAGCTTATTAGAAGTTGCAATATGAACAATTCTTGAAAATACAAGATGAGATTCTGAAAATGGAGTCACGCCATTTGCAGAGGGTTACAGATTAAATCAGATTTACAGATAAAAGATTTATGAGATCAGAATCATCAGAACTACATTCAAGATTTTTAGATTCATCTAGAATTATTAATTTTGTTTTTTCTTTTCTTTTTTCTTATATCGTATGTTTGCATAAAACTTTCTTCTTTTGATTCGTATGGGTTTTTTTTTTAAACCGACAATAGTCAAATGCTGCTGATTGTCCGTTTCCAATATTCACAGTTTACCTTAACTAAAAACGAAACACATAACAAGGTTAACACTCTGTATTTTAATCATAACTAATTCGTCGTACAAAATTTTTAGCTTTGACTGATCAAGTGATTGAATATGTCGTTATGCCAAATAGTTATCAGTAGCTGTTGTCGTTTGTGCTTTCGGTTTCCGTTGACTGCATAATTTAAATTCTAAAAACGTTTATCCTTCCATTCATCAAAATACCCTCCCGTACATAAGGGGCAGAGTTCCCCGGTAGATTTAAGAACATTTTGAAATCAAGTCGCAGTCATGGCAGTTTCGACAAATTACAGGTATTGTCGTCGTTCAAGAGGACGAAATCTTATACTTAAAATAAGACCTAAATATTTATCTGGAATTCTGTTTTCTTGAATGCCTTGTAAAGGCATTTTTCGTGCTACACAAAACTTTTGCCGATGTCCTGAGTGTGTATTGTTTCGAAGAAAACAAAGCAAAAAAATAAAAGAGATCAATGAAGGAAGGGTAATACTTTTTATACAAATGAGTAAAAATTAAATTAAAAAATATACAAAATTTTGGCAAGAGGAAAAACGAAAAAAATAAAGATTTGTTTTTTTTTAATTGTAAGTTGTGTCTTACATTTAATCGTTGAGTCTTTGACCAACTGTCCTTTTTACTCGTATTTGTTGTGCGTGTATTTAACGACAATTGTCGACCGATCTTGGTACCGTTCTCGAGTTGTCCAAAAGCACTTAACGGTTTACTTACACTCTACGATAGAATTGTTATTTGTATGCGTGTGGTGGTGTGTTCAGAAGAAAGTGATTTGTGTTTTTTTTGTTCGTTATTTTTTTTTATTTTGGCGAAGGCAGGCGCAAAGCAGCAATAAAAAAAATTAAATAAGAGAATAGAAAAGCATGAATAGTTTTGTTAGTTTCAACTATTTTTATATATTGTAGTTAAAAAAAAAGAAAGAGATTAAGATTAAAAAGAAACCATTGTTCGATTCACTTTTATGGTTAGGTTACAATTGAAGAAAAAAGAAAGGGGAATTAGACTGTTTCTTTGTGTGTACTGTGGAATGGAGGAAACTTTTTCGTTCTTGTTATGAAAAAGTGGTTTAGTTTTAGGTTTATCATTCCTTTATACAAAAAAAATAAATGTAAGAGGAAACAAAGAGAACAATGAAGCAGAAAACACACGACCACTTACCTTCATCTTAATGAGATTTTTTGAAGTTAAAGCTAGAACGTAGTACGAGAAGAGCATCGTGATGGGATTAAGGAATGAGTCCAGCTTAAATGACGTTTCATACGTGAAGTATCGGATGTCATCGCTGCAGGTTGACTTGATAAGCGGCTCCAACCCAATAAGTCTATTGGGAAGTGTGGATTGGTATTCTTATGTTTGTTGGATCCTTTTTTTTTTCTCGGTGAAAGCGTACTTACCTTGCAACTAGTGTGTTATCGCCGATATTTTGCTGCATCCACGGTGTTTGATAGGACACCAATAACATTATGTGGACGACAAGGATGATCATTAAGCCCCGTGTAAGGATCGCGAAGCCACTGTGAGTGGCAAGGAGGAGAAATATTAGAACAGTGAAATAAAAATGTGCCATATTTACCACTTACCGTTTTAGGGATGTAAAAGTTGCCCAGTAGGAACCCGAAAGAAGGAAGAACAAAAAATAAATTCCTCCAGGAACAGACGGCCGCAATATGGCGGAGAAGAATATCGTTGACAAGCAGCACATCGGTGCTAAAAAAGTAGATAAGTTTGTTATAAGTGTGATTTGATCGAAAAGACAGTAATAACAGCTATACGCCTAACAGAAAATAACTGACAACTTTGGGGTTGATAAATCCATTCAATGATCTCTCTATAAGCTGAAGGACGCCTTTAGCCCGACTTCTTTGATCGGAGAATGATCATATACAATGAGCCAAAAAATGGGACATCTATCACAACCAATTGTTAACATGTCAGCCAGTTTTTAATATATCAAAACAAAAAAATTATTCTAAATACACATTTAAAAGCCAACAAAAAACTGGGACAATGACTTTAAATTCTAGCAAATCAAAACGAAAACCAATTCACATGAAAGTTTTTTTATTTTCTTTTCATTTTTATACTGACTAACATGTGTTTTTTTTTTTCAATAATCCGACCAGATTTTTTTCAAGACATGCTCGAATGTTCTTCTTTTTTTTTGCCCTAAATTCTGTGCATTAAAATAAAATGCATTGGCTTCTCTCATTATCAGAGTGGCTTAAATGCTTGCAGTGGAAAAAAAAGCACAATTGATTTTGGAGTATTCGATACAAAAGAAATTTTAAGGACTTTTATATTACACATCTTTTATATTAAAATACATTTGTATAGGCGCCATTTTCACAACTATGAAGCTTGAGGACATCAAAAAGCGATTTTATGCAAATTGTTTAAATTGATGAATCTATTTGTAACCCTTGATATAGAAATTGAAGTTACGAAACTTGAATAGTAGCCTTGAAAACAACTGCTCCAATTTGTTTGGCTTTTGAAATTTCTTTTTTTGTGATCGGCAATTAATGGATCGAGATATAGCATCAGAAGCGGAAATAGTCGTAGTTTTATTTTCAAATTATTTCTTTCTGCTATGTTAAAAAATGGCTGAGATATTGCCAATTGGACTTGGCTGTAATAGGTGTCCCAATTTCTTTCCCGTTCAATCTATGTTCGATAACAAAATCCAACGCAGCTACTCAAAATCACGTAAAATCATATTAAACAACATCTGCGCTGAGATTTGAGAGAGAACACACCGCAATCCAGTTAATCGCTTACTATGAAGAACCCAGAATAAGATCGACGACCGTAATGAAATTCAAAAGCCACCATTTTTTTTAGATTTTACGGCAACTTCCGAATCTCACAAAAAAACCGAACTTACAGCAAAAAAACTTCATTCCAATATAGCGTCCATTTACAGAACCAGGCCACGTTTTGGATTCCAATTAGTCGCAAATTACATAACACCGACCATTCTGAAACAGGTCGGCTGAATAAATCAACGCATCAAATTAAGCGCCTTTCGCCATTATGCATAATTAATCGCCCGATTTTCGATTTCCTAAAAGAATTAAGCCAAAAACCTCACCAATTTTCACCAGCGGCGCAAAGTTGAATTTTGTCTCGCTCATGGTTTTCGTTCGCGGCGGTACGAGGCCATCTGCGGCACTGTCGGTGGTGTCCTGGTCCAGCGCAGTTCCTTCACCGCTTTCTACCAGCGCGGCAGGGCCTTTCGCCGAGATTTTTTTCACGACCAAGTAAATCGCAATGGACGTCACAAAAACCACCACCTCCGGCACCAGCCAATCGACGACGGCGTAAGCCCTGAAATTAAAAGAGATCCAAATGAAAGAGATATTTCAGAGAGCGATTTACAAGTGTGACTCACTTTAAGTTTTTAAAGTCGATAAAGCCGATGTGCCGGAGCAGTTGCTCCGTGAAGCTACACGTGCCGAAGACATCTCCAAGGTCCAGTGTAGCGATTGCCACCTGCAGTGCAATGTGACACAGTAGTAGGATCGTGCTCAGTGCTATTAGAATTATTAGGTGCGCTGTTGCAGATCCTGTCGAAGAGCGGAAGGATAAGTTAGAGAGGGCAGTGTTTAGTTATTAGATTACTTCTTACCTTTGAAATTTTGTGCTGTAGCGACGGGAATATATGGTGATATAAAAAACATTAACAGGTACACGAATGATATTCCGACTGGGCGATAAAGTGCAGCTGAAAAGGGATGAAATAAACACCAATTAAATCGGTTCGAGGGGAGTATTTTAGTTTAATTGTTGGACTCAAAACATTTTTTCTTAGTCTATGAGTATCAATTTCATTTGAGTCGAAGTCCAAAATAGTTTTTTTTTAATCACCAATGCAGAATCCACTTTGGTCTCGAAGTTTAGAGTTTATGCGTACAACAATAATTTGGGAAGGCTTAATTTTAATGGATGCAGGTAATTGGTCCTTATCTAAGATAAGTCTGAGCTATTGGAAGAGAGAATCTGAATGCGCCAATAACTGCCTTTTAGAGAAACGCTCATTCCAATAGAGTTTTAAGAGCTTGGTCTGTAATGTGGTATCGATATGAACGTACGTTTACAGCCACTCAAGAGCACTTAAAATCCAAGACCACAAAGAATTCTGCTTGGACTCGTATCCAGCTGCTGACCCAAGAATGTAGGTGTCTTTGTCTTCTTCGTCTTTTTTTTTTTTACCAAGTTCTACAAATTGGTGACTTCAAATCGACCGTTGGAAGGACGCAGTCAAATCGCATGGATGCGTTCATGATCTTTGATAGGTTTATACATCTTTCGACATCAAACAATGTGAATATGGTTAAGGGAAAGGCCTTAATATGGCATACATTAAGACAGTTCCCTTTCAGCGTTCATTCAACGTTAAGTCTATTATGTAAGTCGTAGATTAATTAATAAGATGAAAAAGAGCAAGTTGGAACGACGATTTAATGAAAAAAAAAAAAGAAAAGAAAAGGACACAATTTTAATTTTCTATGATCTAGTACAGTATATCAGCGCTGGTCGTTTATTAAGCATGAGAGGCAATTTTAGCACAGCCTCTTAGTTTCACAGGATGCTGGTCTAACAGTGAATCAAACAAAGCTCTTAATTGCCCTAATTTTTAAAAAGGCATTCATAACGTGTGAAGCACTTTTTCGAAACTAAAACAAATTTATGATTTTATAGAGTTTAGGATTTTATAACTGAGTTGAAAGAATTTATTGACAATGGACAACGGTCCTGAAAGAGAACAAACAAAGGTAAGGTTAGCAGGTTCAATACAACTTATGAAATGGATTTAATGGCACAATTCCAAAAGGGAGCATTTGTGAAGAAAAGCACTAGGGTTTGGAGTCAAATCCAATCTGGCGTCAAATCCAATCTGGTAGATTATCACTTTAAGTTAACAAACACAAAGTGAACACAGAACACAGAGATCGGAGCATTTACCCTCATTCCGATAAGCGCTTAAAACGACTACTAGCACTTTTTGCGTTGTGCCACCTTGAAAGCCGAATAAACCATAGTCGTTACGAAAAGTTCCTTACAGATTAAAAAAATTAAGTAACATTCGCTTAGTAATGACAGTTGCAAAGAATTCCAGAATATTTCACACATTAAACATGAAAAAAAAACATTAATATGTAACAAATTGTACAATCGTTGAAATACAGTAAAAGTTGCCGAATTCGTCTTCTCTCTATTGCGCAAAAGTATAAGAACAGCCCTTAACCGATTGATAATAAAATTTCGAAAAGTAATAATTACAATCCACTGAAGTGAACAAGAGTTGATATTAAAATCAGAATCTTGACTTTCTTATCAACTCCGCGAACTTTGTCTTCCTCTTCTTCCCAGTGTCGCCTCATCGGCTAACGAAAACAATCAACAGAGCTTTAAAAGTGGTGTTGTAATCAACAGTCCAATTAATCATCTGTAGTAAATATTTATGACTAATTTTGCTTACAATTTACAGAGATACGTAAAATAAATGCTGAAGGTTTAAGGCACAGTAACGCGGTGAATGGGGCTGCTTTATCGTTAATCGTTTGGTTGATTAGGCGAGAAATTTCATTCATAAATTGGTGACGGTGAGTCGAGGTGATGATTCATGTCATTAGTTGTTTTTTTGTTGGGGTTTGAGGAAATCTAAATTACAAGAAAATTGCATTGCTAATGCAAACAATTTCTCATCAAAAAGATCCGAATGGGAAACTCTGAGAAGGGTACTGTTTAGAAATAATTTCCAAAAGCAGCACATACTGCAAGACCACGAGATTTTAGAGGAATTTTAAAATCTTGCGGATTTTTTGAATACTTCATCATCTTTCTGGAGCATCTCTAGAGCATTGTATCAACACTAGGCTAAAACGGAAATTGCTCTTAATTTCAGTTAGCATGCGAGTGCACAGCCATAAAAAGAAACAGTACACAGCTCTACCTTGATGTAGACGAGAAAATGAAAAATCCGCATCAATTAAGTTCAATTTAGTCTTTTAGTGATAAAATTTCTTAGGAAAAAGGAATATTCGAAATCCAGAAAGCATCCTGAAAGCACGAACAAGATTCAAAGTTTAATTCAAGTTCAAATTTCATCTCTTTTTGTTGCATTTTATATAAAGTTATAATAGTTTCTTTTCCAGCATATCTACATCAAATTTATTGAATGCGGAGTGTGACTGGTCCACTCGGACTGTAACCTAAACGATCTATTGTACCCCGTTTTTTAGATTAGGATTCGAGTGGTGTATTCATCTTGAGAAAAAGTCAGTATCATACCTCCGGAGAAATGAGTCGCTTTTTGCTTGAACAACATTCGGAAATATTGAAAACCTAAAATAGAGTAGCCCAAGGAGTGTGTTTTTTCGAAAAAAAGTTTTGGCCGAAATGATGCACCCTGCCGTACGCAACTTTGCTCAAAAAGCTTGTGAGACTGGCAAGCTAGAGCATCAACTCGCTACCGATCTCAACATTCCACGCACAACCCTGACGAGAATCCTACACAAAGAACTTGAATTATTCGCATACAATATTGGTACGCACTACCATCCGCTCCGTTATCACTCCGCAGTTTGGACCTTAGCTTGAAGTGGACAACGATTTTGGACGAAAAATACTTTTTTCTGACGAGGCGCATTTTTATCTTGGCGGCTACATTAACAAACAAAATTGGTGCTCGATCGGTTATTGTCGAGAAGCCAATGCATCTACAGAGAATGACAGTTTGATGCGGATTGAGGAGTGGTGGCAGCACTGAAACATTTTTCTTCGAAAATGAGGCTGAGAACAATGTTTCAGCATTACAGAGCCATGTTAACCGATTTTTTTACTAACTGAAATTGAGGACATCGATTTGGACGATGTCCGGTTCATGCACATAATCAACCTCTTGTGCACCAATTTACCAAATTGTGTTATCAGCCGTCTTGGCGATGTCAATCGGCCGTCTCGGAACTGCGAATTGAACCCATTATACTTTTTCCTGCGGGGAACTGTAAAGGACCGATGTTATGACAATAACCCGAAAAGGATTCAAGCCCTTAAGGTCAAAATCTTTCAAGCAATCTAAGCCCGAAACCATCAACAAAGTCTTTCATGTATTTGGTCTACCCCATATAAATTAAATTACAAATTTTGGTCTGTTTACCGATGCAAGACACGTTTTTTTTGCTACTTTGTTTTCGTTTCGCTAAAATGTTTTCGATTCATTTTAGGAACCCACAAAACTTCTGACTCAACAATTACACGAAATTCAATAAAAGTAATTGCCTACATTTTTTATTAACTGCTTTTAATGAAGTCACAGTGCATCCGAATTTTCGTTGAGTACGTTATATGCGCACACCTTGAAAACAAATTTTCAGGTTGGTGTCCACAAAATTTAAGTGTAAAAGTTTTGTAAAAAGAAAAACATTAAGTGGAAATGTCAGGAATAAAAACTCTAGGGACCCAAGGACACGTGTAGTCATTGTAAAAAACCACACTTTCACCTTTCCACTCCCTTTTCAATTATCCGCGAAACATTTTCCCACTCTTCAAATTACTGCTCGACTCATTCCGACAAAAATGAGAAGTTCTCGTGATAATGGAAAGAAAAAATTCCCTTTCCTTCCGTGACTTCAAAATATGACTGGGGTTACTAAAGCGGATCGACAGCAGGAAGTAAACGAGGTTTTGCATTTTCCCCAAAATGATTACAAGTGGCGCTTGGCCAAGAACCGAAAGCATATCTCCGCTTTTGGAACGCAGAATCGCTACTTAGGCAATAAAGTAATGAAACGAAAAGACAAACTCCTGTTGGCGTTGCAAGAAGACAGAATTGTTGGTACTTAAAAGATTTCGTCACAACTGTCCCATACGCAAACAACCGAGTAACTTCCGCAAACACAAGGCCTCTGTAGTTTCTCCACCTCCCAATGCTAACCGTCGCATGTCGTTTAATTAAAATTTCAAAAGAACATGAAACGCAACATAAACCCGCCCCTACATAACCCGAGGCTTATTTGGCAAAAAAAAAAAAAATTAATCAGCCCTAATGCGGGCCACACTCCAAAATAGCACTTATCCAGGAATGACATTTCCCCGTCAAGATAAAGTCCCGCACACGGCGGCAAATGACCGCGTCCTAGAAACGACCAGCGGAATCATTTTTCCCTCCTCAAGTGATGGCCGCTAAACCCCACAAGCGGTTGAGAAAGGTTCACAACGATTTGCGTACCAAGTAATGTCACTTGAGCACGATTACGGTCGTCGGCGGTTGCCGGTCGGTTGTGGTTCGCGGAAAACTGGGTGTGGACCGGAAATTTATGATTTTATGATTTAGATGCGTCCACGTGAGGTGCTGGACAGTGGACAGTCAACAGTGGACACGGTTTAAATGCTGGGTGCATGTTTGTAATTAAAGAAGACAGAAATGGGGCGCGCCAGTGGGCGGAGGAGACCACGAATGTAGGTCATGGCGAGAAAGAGAAGTGCCCTGTTTATCCTGTTAAATCGGAGGTTAATGTGTTTCTTGGCATTTTTTTTTGGGCAATTCTCTTGGGGGTTGGGCTGCAAATCGAAAATTTAATGTTTTCGCAACAAATTTGTTGAAGGTGGACCTTTTGGGTTGCTTTGTGTGTCTTGTAAGTGACACTTTGTCGTTTACAATATTCGGGGATTTCAAAGCATTTCTATGCAAGACATAAACGGAGTACAGAGTAATTTCAAATACAATTGCTGGTAAGGCTTAGCTTAGCACAATCAAACCTAACTGCAAGTAGGTAACAGTAAAAGAATGAAGTATTTTCAGAATGCAAACGCTGAATTCACGAATTTGTGATTTTTTCAATTGACTTCATTAGATGAGTTCGGCTTGACACGAATTTACTTTGGCACGAAGACTTGAATATTGAAATCACCATTATTTTTGAAGCTTTGATTCCATTGGACTAATCGGCTAATTATAATCAATTGAATGCAATCTTTATAATCATGTAGCATTCTTTAAAAACGCTTCAAAGTCCCCACTATTTACTAGAATACTCACCATTCATTTGAAGATCCAAAAGGATTGGTACAATCAACACATCAAAAAGCATGGTGATTTCAATATTCAAGTCTTCATCGAAAAGTAACTTCTTGAGCTAAAAAATCCGAAGCACGGAACCAATCATCATCATCATTTTCTGTGACCGCATGTTCCAGTAAATGGGTTACGGGGGCAGTGCACGCAGAAGAGATCTCCAGGCAACCCGATCCACCGCCGCTGACTCTAACTGCTCGGCGGGTATGCCCGAGTGTAACCTGGCGAGCTTTTAGACTTGATCTAACCATCTCATCCTGAGTCTACCGAGCAGTCGCATACGAGGCACGCCTCGGTGGTCGTACTGCTGGGGACATTCGTGCCACGTGACCAAACCATCGAAGTGTGGGTCTTTCCTTTCGGAGCTGCACATTAAGCAACATTAAGCTCTCCACGCACCGTCGTGTTTCTCACCCTATCTCGGCGAATAACTCCCACAACAGCACGCAAAAATCTCGTCTCCGCAGCTTGAATTCGCGATCTTATTCTTCATTGGTCATTACCGAAATTACATGACCATATGACATGCAGAGTGCATTGGACAGGCGTCCTGGAAATAACCATCACCTCGGATTTTTCCACGTTAACCTTCATTCCAGCATCAGTACAGACGGCCACAAACCTATCTAGCGCACGCTGGAGTTGCACGGAACCAATTGATTTGGTAAATCAATAAATTACATTCTTTTACATTTCGCTAGTCGGCAAGTGCCACCGTTTCATTGTCCTCAAAATACGCACTTTCCATCCATTGCCCTCATCTCATCTTGTATTCAAATCAAATTAAGGAGGATGGACAGTTTTTATTGCAGAGTGTTTGATGAATTTTACAAAACAACTAAAACATGGCAAGAATCTATTTCCAAAATTCTCAGTTCATCAACCGCTCATCTTTTTAAGTAAGTTCAATTTTAGCAAAGTATCAAGCAATTTCTACTATTACAAAATACATTCATAGGTATGTATATTGAGAGACGATGGCTCCAGCCTGTAACTGGAAAAAGAGCTTCATTGATCCAGTCGCGTATCTATCTATATAAAGTTTAAAAATAAAAATTTAAAATAAATTGTACTTACCCAAAACCAAAACGAAAGGCAACACAATTCGCTGCAGAGTGAGGCAAGCGTATCTGAATTCCATTTTTGGAACTCAAAACTGTTGCTCCTCTAAAAAATAAAACCAATAAACGAGACCACAACCTGAAAGAAACCATCAAAATTGTTACATCACTTACATTGATTTATTTGTGAAAAAAAATGAAACATTTAAATGACTATACGACTTCTCATGACTCATTCACAGTCGTAAGGCAGTCCCCGTCGAACCGGTGGAATGTGTCTGGAGGTATTCAACTTCGCCGAGCCCCATTACTAACCCCAGGCGCGAAAAAAATTCACACACCACGCGTTTACGTGATTTTCAAGTCAATTAAGAGGCTATTTAAATTCGCATTCGATTCGAACGGGGTCCACGCGCCTTGAATGGCGGGAACGGGTCTTTTGGAGGCTGGTGCGCTGAATTTTTTTGTGCTGAGGTCAATTTAGCGCGTTTGCGAATAGAAATGTTCATCTTGTAATTAGTATTTCAACTGGGTGTTGTTTGTTGTCAGCACCGATAGCTTTATGGTACGTTCGTGGTACTATTGGGGGAAGGAAAACAGACGTGATGGATTCCGTGTGGACATGCGATTTTATATTGGAAATAATGAGTTACGTCAATTGTTATATTTATCCTTTATT
Organism: Syritta pipiens; assembly: GCA_905187475.1. NCBI lineage: Eukaryota > Metazoa > Arthropoda > Insecta > Diptera > Syrphidae > Syritta > Syritta pipiens. The sequence goes on from LR994571.1 coordinate 74,111,870, forward strand.
TTTTTTTTGATTACTTTGGATCTGTTCTTTGATATTAATTAAAGGTTTTACAAAAAACAAGAAATTTATGATTTTTTAAAGAGACGGTTGATGACGAGAGGTTTATGTACATCAAAACCTCGCCGCAGAGCGAATTCGGAATTGCGAGTTAACGAAGATGACACTTGTCACACGACAACGAGGAATCTTTAACAAAAAAAGTTTCATGTAAAAAGTTGAGAGGGTGTGTTTGAGAATGCCTCATTAAAAGTTCCTTGATTGATGGAAAAATAAGATGTTTTTCGAAGCTAACTCGCAGCAGAGTTTGTTTTCCAAGCTGGTACACATTTTTTAGGAAATAGTAACTTGGAATTGTTTTGTCTTCAAAATGAATATGAAAGCGTACGTATTTAACACATTACAATTTTTGAAGTGGATGAGAGCAGTGTGTTTTTGCAGACGAATAAAAACCTGTATTGTTGGTCAAAAATGCCTATGGGTGATCTCCCATGGGTGGCCCTAACTACATTGGTTACTATCGGACTGAAACCAATTCAAATTTGATTCGTCTGATCATAATGCATGTTTTCAGTCATTTGTTCTATAGCGAACTTGCACCTTGCCTTAGCTTTGAAGATCATTTTTGACCAGCAATACAGGTTTCTGTTTTTTTTCGTCAGAGGCATAGTAAATGTCCTAGAGAGTTCTACTTACTTACTATCGCTTATCAGACGTATTTACTGCTGTAAAAGCATCCTACGGCGTTGAGAACTTGTTTATTTTTACTTGCATCATCATAACATCATGGGTCTACTTCCGTTGATGTCTTTTACGGACTCTACCTTAGGGTTTTGACGCAGCTCCTCAACTCTTATAACCTCCAATGGTCACAGCTTGGCTTGTATTAAGCTGCGTATCTATCGCTTTTCTCGATTAGCCATTTTTTGTCATAGCTTCAGTACTGTCTTCGATATATTGTGGCCGTTTCATCATTCTCTTAAAATCGTTTGCAATTAATACCATTTTCAACTTTGAACGATAAAAAAGGTCTTATTACACGCAATTAAGAACACCATAAACAAAAATAATTAAAGCGCTGAGAGAAAAGCCAAAAAATGTGATCGATGGTACATTTTTGAGTTTTTGGGGCTAAAATATCGAAAAAAAATGTTGGGTGCAAAATTGAGTACAGGCGGATTGTTTTTTGGTGTGATCGTTATTTCTCAGCTTTTAGGTTCTACGTCCTGTATTATATACCGTTCTTTTCGTCTTTAAATTTAGTGCAAAATTTTGGGCTTACCTCATTCCGTTTTTTTCTATGAAGTGTAAATTACACTTACAAAAAACGTGTACTCATTTGTGCACCTCACTGTAGATATTATTCATAAAAAAGGATTCCAAGCCCACATTTTAGGTTGCCCAGACGATTGATAGGATCCCTAACAGTCGTGCCACTTGCTCAAGTGTACATATTGAGTTTACATTAACAAAATGTCGCTGATGAGACAAGCTTTTGAAAGCGAGTAATGTGACTATCGCTTAGAAGCCACAGTCACATTCCTGAAAAGGTTATCTTCTGCAAAGAGGTCGCAATGCACCCACCGGATGATTAGAAAACCAACACAGGAGATAACAACTTTCAGCCGCAGAAGCTGTTTAACCTCAAAAAATATTGTTATTTTATTATTTAGTGTTGTGTTGACGATCTAAGCACTTTAACAGATTGGTAAATAGCTCGGTCAAATATTTGTCACACAATTTTTTTTCAGCTCCTCTCACAACGAAAAACACATCACTCAAGCAGATAGTATCATTGTACCGAGCTTTGGTTTGCTCTACGAGCTCATCCATTCGTTGGATGCATACGAACTCTTAACGTTGAGTTGTTTGTTGATTTTTTATTTTTTAGTTTTTTTTCAGAGGTTGTGCCACGGTTGGCTGCACGGGAATTCACAATGAATGGGCACGATGAAAGAATATGTTTCATCTGAGGTTGAAATGTTAAAATGAGCTGTGCCCGTATGTGAATGAATGTGTTGGAATATGGATGACTGGTTATCGAATTATGATTGAGCACGTGATCGGAGTTTTGTGACAAATTTGGGGTTAAAGGCAAGTGTGATACTAGCTTCTGTTTTTGTTTTGGTAGTGATTTGCATAAGAAACAACTTTAAATTCGGGTTGAATGAAAAAAAGTTTTGGACCCAAAAAAAGAGTACTATAATCTAAGGCTAACAGATTCGTGGCTTTTTAGAAAAAAAGCAAAGATTTCGTGGAACCTACTTCATTACAAATTTGTCCTAGCTAGCTAGCTTTCGTTGAAGGAAATTCTCTCAATCACTCGGATTTCGAATCGTCCTTTGAGCACTACACTCAAGCTGATGCTTCTGGGCTCATATCCACAAGGCGTCGCTTGAAAATACTTGCTTGCGCATTACTTTTGAAGGCCAAAATTGGATGCCATAAAAGGGGTGGCTGTCGTTAACAAGTTGCATTGTTAGCCTACAGAGTTGAAGAAGAGTTTCTTTCACAAACGAATTCAAAGTGTAAACTGCTTTCAGCAACCTTCGACAAGAGCACATGCAACCGAAACTGTTTCTCTGAAAAGCCATCTTCACTTGTGTTGTTTTTTAATTTGATTTGTGACCGCCGCCGGTTGTCATTCTTGGACTCGTCACTCCCGTTTTACTGCATTCGACCGCCATTAATCATCGGCCGAAACTGAGAAAACTATTTCCGGCTACCCCAGACGATAATCCACGCGCCAAAAAAGAATGCCTCAGTTATGGTACTTGACTCACCACTCCCAGTCTGATTTCCATGCCCCATGCCGCAAGCCCCAAACCCCACGACTTGCCCGACCGACCTTCACCGAAATTTAAATCAAACAGATTTCCAATCCGTGGAACACAAACAAACTGCCTGGCCGAAATCAAACACGCTGCAGGTGTGACCCAAATCAACAATAGGTGATGGGGAGGGGGAGGAGGAGGAGATTATTTAGTCTCCCTCGTCCCCTCTATCAACAACGCTAACTAATTGGAAAACAAAGAAAAATGCAGTTATTTCTCGGGGGTTTGTAAAGGGGGCACGTTTACACGTCGTAGCTCCTTTAATCACTCGGCTGCTGTTGCACACGGTCTCCCGTGTTGCCTGCGAGGGGAGTCCCTCCGATGCGCGAATGGTAATTGCATTTATTTTGATTTTTCGTTAGGCCGATGGACTTTGGGGCGATGAATAGAGAGAGTTTAGGGGATAGAGTAGAAATGGAGTCGCTTTTTTTGCTATTCCATCTGAAGGAGTGAACAGAATGCCAACAAATTTAAACGGTTGAAAGACTGAAATGAGTTCCTTTAATTCGGCAATTTGGTTTAAATTGGTTTGGAGGTTTGCTGCATGAGGATATGGTCCATCCCGGACTGTAGTGCCACCAAATAATTAACTTCACTAACTTTTATTCGCATTTTCATTTTGTTGAAAGGAAATCGAGACACTTGTGTGTCTTCGAAAAGTTTGACAAGTAAAACATCTGGACACTCGATTTTCTCACTCAGTTTTTTTAAGACTTCAACTCCTTTAAGCACCTCGCAAACTGTTAATGTTATTGCGGACAATATGACTTGAACGCGTCATCATTTAAATAACATTGATCGTAAATAACGTCATCTTCAAGGTTTTTTTCAAGTGACTGTATTACATTGATGAAAGTCTAAATGTTAAAAATACTTTATTCCCTTATTAGAAGCTTTCCATTATTTCATCCGTTATGCAACTTGCTTCATTAGAAGAATCGGAAGCAAAAGATTTTGAAGCCATTGGTAGCTCGTTTTTCCAAAGACCCAAAACGTATACAAAGGGTTCTCTGTTAAGCGGAAAAACAATTCATTTATAGGGACATTCAACTTACGATGCATCTGACAAATTCATCATGTTACCAGTACGAGGTCTGTTCAAAAAATAAGGTGAATTTATATATAGCACGTAATAACTTTGACAGATGTTGAGGGGACCTACTGTGTAACGCCGGTTCCAAACGGCGAATTGCAAGATCTTTTCATAACAGAAGTACTTCAGGAGGATTGTCAGCCGTTCGCTGGAGGTGGGGCAGTGAATATGTCTCTGCTGTTTTTTCTCTGAGCTGAATTCGAATCCGGTCACTCTCGCTCAACAGTCCGACGAACTAACCGATCGAGCTAGTCTTGGGATCCGTTATTTTACATACTGCTGAAGTTGCAAGAAATTGGCAGAACCAGAATCATTCACACACTTCCCTGCTTCTGTCCAGCGCTTCCCAGGGCAATGCTACGTATTCTAGACAAGCCCTTCCCTGAATCTCTCGACCACATATCTCAAATGAATATCAAAAGCTTGATTTCCTTCCTCGAAGCCGCTCGATAGTTCTAAATCCCAATTTACATTCAACTTCCTAGAGCTGTAGTTACAAAACGGCAATTAGTGCTAATTGGGTTCTCTAAGAACCACCACCTCACACACACAAACACTCCATAAACCATGCAAACGAATTTATTTTATATGGTAGTTTTAGTTATCCTCACTCAGCATAGCGTACTTCTTTTCAATCATTAGTGTCAACATTCTAAGCAAATTTCAATAGTCTTCATTGTAACTGAACCATACATTCAACAACCAACAATCTCCATGAAATTTCTTTTGAAGCAATCATTTTTGTTTTTTATCCAAGCTTTTAATTTTGAATTTGCCGCAGCACCTGCAGATACAAATTAGCGCCGATTGCAGTCAACACATACAAAACGAATAAACAAACAACATTTTAGGAAAAATTTTGTGAATGTCAATTGATTCATGTAGAGGCGAATTTTGACTTTTTGACTTGATAAAAAAAAGAGGCGTCAATTGTATTTGTCAAGCAACATTGATCATGTGCAGGGCGCCGATCATGTGCACTTCCAGCAGAAAAAATAGACCTATCAGCAAAGGAGTGGATGTCAAATTCTCTGAAATAATGTACACTTAAATGGATACTAAGACCCGTGGCGTACTACCCATGCTTTAATTTCAAACTTTAGTGTCTTTGCAGTAGGTTCCTGACGCTTTTAACAAACCAATTTATCTACGCTCCTTCCGGCTGCATAATGTTTAGCAAATCTATATGTGACCCAAACAGAAGCCAAAAGATGGACACTTTACAAAAGTATTAGGTGCACAACTTTGCTTCCGCCGTTTTGCAATAGATGCCTTTAGCGGTAAGTGGTAGTCGAAATAAATAGATCGTAGATGTCATACAATAAGCTTATGTGTCATACAATAGCATAACGCCACCGAAATATTAGTCGATTTGTGCCTACATCATAAAGTTATTCTCGATTAAACACGTCAGTTTACGATCCAAAATCTCGTCATGTGCGGGAAAGTTTCATTTTCTGCTTTAATATGAAAAAATCTGCGGCTGAAGCTCATCGAATGCTCTCAAATGCCTTTGGCGAATTTCGGAAAAAAAAACTGCGAAAGCAAAGTTGTACATTCAATATAATAAAGACCACCCAAAATAAAACAAACAAAAATGCAACCCACTCGTTATCAGTCAACCGCCCTCTGCCCAAGCCATCAGTGGATTTCCCAAGTGACCTCAGTCACAGTCATCGCCTCAACCAATTCATCACTCGAAATGCCAATTCAATCAGCAATACGCCGCTCAATGATATTTTAATCCAAATTAATTATTCTGAAAGCAGTGGCCAAACACGGGCCATTATCGCCGATAAGAGAGTACCGACGATAATATCGCTGCCGAATTCCACGTTTTCCCATATCCAACAACAAACAAACAAAAAACGGTTGAAAAAAATGAAATCAGCCATTGAGGGACGTCGACGAATACGAATACGCGTTGCGTGAGCGGGCGTTTCCTCATCGGCCCACAAGCGGTCAGGTGGCATCCCGCTGCAGAGGCTTCTGAGGAATTCCAGGCATTTCCAAAAACAAAAACAAAAATATAAATGCTCTTCGGCGAATTGGTCGCCACGAGAGAGCGAATTACATGGCCACTCTGCGTGCGTGTATGAGTGCGGCGGATTTGAATGTAAACAAGTGGCCCGGAGGGGCAAGCGCCTGAGGAGCGTTTGTTGCCTTTGGCTAAGCTGCTGGAAATTTGTTTTTTCAAAATTCGTTTGTTCAGATTTTTTTTTTATTTTTTGTATATCAACTGGGACTTTGTTTTTGAGATAAAAAACAGATGAAACATGGTGCCGCCTGAGAGTGTCGGACTCAGTTGGAGGTTCAGATGACTGAGGAACTGAAATTCTGACATCACGGGGATGGAAAAATGAATTTGAATTTTTGGTGACCTCGAAAAGGCCAAGTGGTCATGTGGCGGATGAAGAAAGTGAGCACTAAATGTATTTGAGATGAAAATAGAAAATTTCAATTAAGTACTGAGCAGACTTTTTTCGTTTTTCAATAAAACTGCGAAATTTGCCGGACGGCTATTAGCGCAGGCGACGACTGAGGACGTTTAACACAACGGAGTGGGAAGTTGTGATAGACTTTAGTAAGAAAGTACAGCCACTGTGGGAGTGGAAAAAGTTTTTGTAAAGAGACACATGGCTCTGCAGATTTTTAGAGCATTTTTCGGACGAAATTCCTCTGGGACTGGGAAGAACCGTCTATTCATTACGAGAAATATGATAATTTATTTCAGAGGACAATGTATGTTATTTCATCGCATTTCTCAACTTTTTGTTTTATGGAGTTAATCGAGTTGTGCAATGAACGGTTCATTTGCCATTCAATAAAAACGCCTATTGGTTATTATAATTTTAAGCTATAATTTTAGACTTCTGATCGAGTGATGTTTGACAAACGAAGAAGGCTTTATCTGAGCTCGCAACTCAAATATCAGACCTAACAAACACACTCTTTTACTAGCACGAAATTAATTAATGGTCCTTGTTGACTCATGGAATTAAAGTACACCAAAGCCTCGGTTTACGCCTTTCCGATTTGTGAAGTTTCGAAGCTTTGCGCCGAGTCAACGTTCTCCAACTTCACACACAGCTCTATCACTTTTGAAGACATTGACGTGACGTGACGTGACGAAGCCAATTCATATTTTTGTTGTAAAGCCTTTCCGCTTATGTATCTAACATTTGTCCGTTTTTCGACTCAAAGTCGGTTCAAAGAAGGATCCATTTAGAGCAGTAACAACAAAGTTTTCCTGCAGCTTAAGATCCAAATCGCTTGTTACTCAAACACCCGAAATGGGAAGTCAAAAGATTTGACCCACAAATGAAAATGTCATCAGAAATTCCCGACAACACGCACAAAAAAAAAAGGAAAACGAGTTCAATCGCATGGCCCCAAGAAGACCCCAACAAGTAGACCGAATCGAATTAATTTTTAAATGCGGCGCGGTGATAAGAGTCGTCCGCCTCGCCGGCTTCTCACTACAACCCGTTTTTTTCTGTCAGTTTACTATTTTTTTGTTTTTGATTTTTCGTTTTTTTTTTGTTTCTAATTCTGCTGCCTGCCCCATCAGAATCTAAAACAGATTCGAATTTTTTTGTGACGCTAATTATCGTGGTTGTTGTGGACAGAAAAAGACGATGTGAGTGAGGGGGAGGAAGAACTGAAATCATTTTTAGCGGTGACGACAGAGGTGTGTCAGCTTTTGAATCGAATTCAAGTGAATTGTAAAAATTTTGCTTGACATTTGTATAGACTCACAGCGGCTTAGATTAAAGTCCGGTTTTTTTGAGAAGCGAGAGAAACGGAAGGAATTTGATTCATAATTTCGGAATTACGAGGAAGCTGTGGTTAACAGTGAGGTGGAAGAGATTTTTAGAATGTGAATGTCCACTCACTGATGATGATTTTTTTTTTAGAATTCCAAACAATCAACTGAGATAGAACTATAATAAAAAAAACTATAGTAAAAAACGCTTATAACGACACCAGTTATAACGAGGTATTAGTTATAACCACTGAATTTGTCAGTCTCTTCAAGGTCTTTATATCCGATTTTGACTGTACAATATGAAGTAGATAAATAAAATAGAGCAAGTAGTGTGGTAGAGGGCAAAGAGGCCGAATTCTTTTCTCTTAATTCTGAATTTGTTAGGATTGGGGCGACACCTTCATGAAAGAAGTGCTTTTTGTTAACATGAAACAGAAATACCGATGAGGATAGAAGCGCGCTTAAGAAAAAAAGTCTCTGTCACAAATGGAAGCATTGATGTTTGGTCAACATTTTCAAAATCAACTCACAACCCCAGGCAGTTAAACCCTCATCGGTCAAACCAAATCCCTCATGAAAAAAAAAGGAAATTAGCAATTTGCTTCAGCTATATAAACAAATACCACCTTAAGCACCTTAATTTTGGGAGTGTTGCGAAAATAAGAAAGGGGATCGCGAAATGAGGTCTTCTTTGGTACGTCAGTGTCTTGAAAGAAATTGTGGATGCAGGCTAATAGAGACTCAAAATATATTCAAGCCGTTCAGTGAACAAATCGATTAACTCCATAAAACAAAAATTCGAGCAAAGCGATACAATAATTTACATTCGCCTCTGAAATACATTACTTTTTATTCCAATAATTATCGTTTACTGATGTTAAACTTTATTATTCACATAAATAAATACACCCATCCCTTGCTTTGCACGGGGGTTAGGGGAATGAAAAGTTTCGTGCAAACCGAAACGACGCAAAACGACTTATAAGGCGTACACGGATGTATTTTGAACAGAAAAACCATAGTGGACCATATGAAACTTTATTTAGCAAAGCAAAGTCGCGCAAATCGAATTTAGGTAGATATTTGAAAATCGCGCAAAGATAAAACCGCCTAAAACGAAACCGCGCAAAACGAGGGATGAGTGTATAAAATTAAAACTATGCCAAGTGCTATGACACTCAAATTTAAGATTTTACAAAGAGTCGAGTTAATCAATCTGTGTACTGTATCCTTAAAATAAAGAAGTGTTCTTTGTACAAAGATCTGGTGGGATGTCTCAGGGAGGCAAACGAAAAGGCAAAAGATTCCACAAGATGACATGAGGCACTAACTTTGAAGAAGTTTGTTAAGTGACATTTTTCCTTCAACAACACATACTTTAAATGTTTTGGGATAAAAAAGATCATACAAACTATATGGTGGAGCATCTTCTTCTTTTGCGGGCCATCTAGCGCGGTCTTGGGGCAGGCGCCTCCAATTTCAGGGTTGGACTTGAAGACTTTACAAGCCGGAGCGTTAGTGTCTATATGCTCTACATGGCCTAGCCACCTTAGTCGTTGTACAACTCATAGATTTCATCGTTTAGTCTTCTGCTCCAAACTACAAAAATAATCCGAATTACTTTTCTCTAGAAGCGACCAAGAATCTCTTCCTCCGCTTTTGATATCGCCCATATTTCTGCACCATACAAAAGGTCTGGGACTATCAAGGTCTTATAAATAGATACCTTGGTACTTCGAGAGAGGCCTCTGTTTTCAGCTGCCATCTAAACTCAAAGACACAGCGATTGGCCAGGGCTATCCTTCGTTTTAGCTCCGTGGTCGTATCATTTGCGGCATTTACTTTGGACCTTAGGCAGACGAAATTTTTAACAACTTCGAGTTTATATCTGTCTATTGGGGTTTTCAATGGTAGTTCAGGTGTTTTATGAAGACACAAGCGTCGACACTCTAGCCTCTGTCTACTAACTCCTACTCTCACCTTCAAGCGGTGAGTCCCGGGTGCTCAGTATCTTGATTATGAGATGAGGACTTGATGCTTAAGGATGATGCTGGCGGCAGCAGACGAGAAAGGGGTGAGGGGATGTGTGTTCACTAAGGCACCTCTCTTTTTTATATAGGTGGCAGACAGTGAACTCCCCAGATGGAGTCAACGATGGAGCCTAAAGTTCCAGTCAGCTCGAACTTCAACTTAGTGAACCCCCTTATGGAGCTACAACAACATATTTGGAGCACAGGTCTAACCCCCAGGTTGGAGGTTGCGCGTCAGGGTAACTGTCTGGCCGCGGAAAACAACTCTAGTTACGAAGCAACTCTAGCTATAACTCTAGTTATATTAACGATAGTGGACCATCTAGTGGTTTCTTTTTAAATCAAAGGTTCAGAGTCAAAATCACTGACAGCTTTATTCCGCACGAAATCTTGACAGAAAGTCAGTAGCATACCTCCGCAGAATGAAATGAGTATCTTAACGTTGGCTAGTATTGACAACTTATTTCCAAAGTAAGTTCTGTGCAGGCCAAACGGTGCATTAAAAAAAAAAAGTCATGTTATCAACCATCTTGGCAATGCTAACTGGCTGCCTTGGAGCTACGGTTTAACCCCTTTGGGCCCTTTCGGGAACCGTGAAGGACCGATGTTGTGCCAACAGTCCGTAGACTTAAGGCCAATATCATCCAAGCAATTCATGAGCTATAGTCCGAAATTGTCCACAAGGTCTTGAAAAATAGGAGTGACAGAATGCTCTATTAGCCAACCGCCGTGTTTAGTGTTACTAATAAATCCATAATACGTAAAAAAAAATTGGTTAATTTCACTGCATTTTTAAAAAGAAACTTGTATTTGGTCCACACAAAAAATTTAACCATATTAATTTAGTTTGAATTTAAAGGTGTTTTTTTTTCCTACAGGCCAAATAAAGTTGAAGTTTTTAGGCCCATGAAGTACAAAAGGGTCAAGTCAACCTTCAAGTCCTATGGAGGCTAAATTTAAGCAAGGACAAAGTAGGAGATGTGGCAGCCAAATTTCAATTGTACTAGCAATTTTGGAAGCTACCTCTTTGCGGTCTAAATTTTTGACTTTCAGATGTTTGTTTTTTTTTTTTTGGCAAATATATCAGACCGTGATAGACCATACATATAAAAGTGAAATTGCATCTAATTATAAATATTAGATGCAATTTCAGGCAACGGTTTTGGGTGAGAAAGAATTTGCAGTGCAACAGCATCGACAAAATAGCTCACAATTCTATAAATCTTAAAAAAGATTGTTTACTTTTCTTCCTGCTAGCCAGCTAGCATTCTCATTTTTACGAGGAAGCTCCCACCAGTTTATCTGTGTGTCAAAATTGAAAAGTGACCCAAATCTGTTGGAATTGCGTAACTGGTAGAAGTCATAAGTGGGATGAAAGGTACACTGACTAATCTTCATGCATCAGAGTGTAGAAGTCTTAACCCTTTCTACCCGATTGGAACAATGCATCCAAAAAATACATCTAACTAGACCAGTTTCGTGTCAAGGGTTAAAAGAATAATTTTTTAAGCAACCTATAGAAAAAACAGGGTCACACTGGTTTCATAAAAGAAAAAGAAAGTGGTCACTTCCCAGCGCTCCATAAAAAGCAACATTCTTTTGGTCGTAAATACGAGTGCGTGAAGCTGCCAAGACACATTTATTCTTTGAGTGCAGTTAATTTGTAGCAAGAGATATGCATCGACATAAATCGCAAGGGTGATGTCATCCACACAATGATTCGTCCTCAAGTTGAATGAAAAGATGGGCGCTGACCTGTCGCAGATTACCATATGGGCTACATTTTGACTCATTGTATACAACAAAATTGGTGCACTATTTGCAAATCAGAATTAAAAAGCCAGTTAGAATTAAGTGTACATCAAAACCTCGCTTTGTGTCGTTATTTAGGACAAGAAAAACACGACACAGATTGAATGAACTTCATGTGTATTGTATTTTTTTGAACAACTGGGATAAAAACAACGCAACTTCAAAACGAGCCGGAACGATGCAAAACAAGGCTTTAATGCAATAATATTTTTTTTTGAAACACAATCTAAGTGAAAAACCCACCCCATGCACTAAATTGCGTAGCAGCCATTCTCCACAAAAACCTTGAGACAAACTGCGTTTGAAACAAGTTTCTTTTTATTTATGGCCAACCGCATCCACCCCCAGTGATTCACGAAATTGGAACGAACCTTTGCATATCTAACAACCTCACTTAACGGCCCCCGTCCTCGGTTATTAGAATCATACCCCGCGACTGTCCGGCACACGCAAACGCCATCGGCACACCCGCGTCGCACTCGTTATCGAACCCTAAAAGCCAATTTCTCAGATAACCACCGGGCCAATGTGCGAATCGACGACCGTCTACTGCGGAGGCCACGACAACGCATCGACGATGTCGTCATCGGCGGCAAAGTTTTTTTTTTTTTTAGAGAAACGAGAATTCCACCGCGAGATCGGCATCGGGAATTAAACTCAATCAAGCGATTGAAGCACGACCCCAATCAAAAGAAAAAGCCAAATTCAATATTCATAGACCCCAGATGAACTTTGTAATTCACTTAGCCCCGCAAGGCACGCACAAGTTACTGCATCGTGCCACAGTTGAGGAGGATGGCTGCCTCCTCCACCAAATGGAGACGTGCCGACGAGGTCTTTGCATAGAGCCGACAAAAAAACCTTGAAATCAGACCCACCCACCGGTTCCACTAGCGATTCATCATCGCAAATTCACGCAGAGAAATCATTTCATAGACCAGCCACTCACCTTCGCTCCTTTGTGTCCAACGAAGTCTCGAGTCTCCACAGTCTTCGGTCTAATTGCTCAGAACATTTTCACTTTCCATCCAGCAGCTGTTCGATTTGTGCAGGGCGAGGGGGCCAAGTATACTGGCGATGAATGAACGAAGCAGCTCCTGTTGCCGGTGGGATGTGAGTTATTGCCGAACGCGGAGGACACTCACGAGCTCATGATAGCTTTTCACAACGCAACACGGATTCGTCTCCTCTCTTTATTTCTTTTTCGATGTTGTTGTTTACTGCGTTTGTTTTGCAAAACATTCACTTGTCACTGTGAGAAGGTAAACAGCAACAAAAAACGACGAATAAACCGAAAAAAAAAACGAATAGAAACTCAACACAGTACACAAACGCACACACATGCACACACTGGCACCCTTACCTAATAAGCACTTTACTGCCGAAATGCACAAAAATGTCTTGAAAAACGATGGGAAATTGGAAAAAGAGAAACGGAAATCGCGTCAACGTATCCGCGACAATCGGAGCCACGAAATTTAATCGAAACGTCGGTATCTTTCGGGAATGAATGAAAACGGAGGAGAATGATTTTTTAATTCAATTTTTTTTTCTTCCCTTCGACACGAACGACGAGCAGATTTGAGGAATTTTAATCACGATGACAACTCCCTGTCCACTGAAGGAAATAAAATGCTCGGATGACAGAATGTCAGTTTTGGGAAGCTTTCCAGTTGGAGTGGAAGGCGTTGTGCGCCGGTTGGAACTCTTTATTGGGGGGACTAGTGGTAGGTCACAGTGGGATTTGTGTGCAGTCACAATGGTAAGAAAAAAAGAAAACAGATTCTTATTGGAATGTTTTTTTTTGTTTTTGTAATTTTTGCTGTCAATTTCTCATTTTATTAGTTTTTCCTGTCTTAAAAATAAAAAAAAATGTAAGAAATTATTAGGATTGAGTTCATTTTTGTTTTAAAGAAATCGTAGGCACAAGTGATCGATCTACGTCAGAAATTTGCCTGCGAACGCCCACTGAAATTGTTAGAAAAGAGTGTATTTTACGTTTTTTCTTCAATTTAAATTAAAAAAAAATCACTATTTTTAGCCAAACATTGGTATTTCTTCTTTTTCAAAACTTTGCAATAGATTTGTTCGTACCTACCTTATCCGTTATCTGTAGGTTTACTAGTTTTTACAGCAACGAAACTAATAACCAATTTAAAATATTTCTTCTCCCAGAAAACCAAAACTTAAATCACTCATTTCAAAACTCATATTTTAAGGGATATTTGAAAAAAGACCCATCTGCAGGACGAATGAAGGGTTAGCTTATGCAGTCTATGTTGTGCATCTTACCGCACCCATTGGCTTGCATTTGCGAGCATTTTTCACTGTGCCCTTGAAACGATTTTAATCACACTTAAGGCTATTCAATTTTTCACAGCCCATATGCAACGCTTATTGATTCATGACAAAACCAGTGTTGCATATAATCAGGAGAAATAAAAAAAATAACGTTGCCTAATTTAAGGATGACAAATAATTGCTCTGCTTCTAAATAGTGGTCAGTCAAAACTCTTGCAGTCAAACTTTCTAAGCCTTCTTAATAAACAACATTTTGTTTTTGTCATATATTATAGCTTTATCAGTAAGAGCAAGGGTCCTTTGAAAGCGGCTATATTTTATAATAATTCAAATATTTCTTTCTGAAAAATAAAAGTCAGAAGTGTAAGCCTCTTGCGCTATATAACGAAAAAAGCCTTAAAACAATTTCAAGTTACTTTTTTTTTATATTTAACAAAGTTGTTGTATTCTTCATGCTACTATTTTTAAATTATTCTCTCGCATCGTAAGATACCGAAATATAGTACTTTATTTATTTTTTTACAATTTTTAATGAATAACAAGCAAAACATTTTTTGGTTTTTATAAAAGTCTTTTTCAGCGCTTAGCCTAGTAAGCCTGCGACCTCTAACGTCTTAAAAGTCTAACAACTTGACGAGGCATTTTATCTTCTTTCCGACCAAACCCTACTTTTATGTTAGACTTGTATTTTCAATTTTAAGTTTTGGGCATGCTCTCCATACAACTGGGTCCAATGGCTGCCTCGACAACTTTGTTTGTAAAAATTAAACAAAATGAACAAAATAAAATTTGATTCATTATGACTTTATTAGTGAGAGCGAACATTACCATTAACTATAAAACACAAAGTCGTGCAAGTTTCTAGCGCGGCTGGCTTCACAATAGCGCATTCTGTCACTCTAAATTTCCAAGTTCTTGCTGATAGTTTCAGGCTGTAGCTCACACACTGCTTGGATTATATGGGCCTCAAGTGCCTGAATTGTTACCAGATTGTTGGCATAAAATCGATCCTGCACAGTTTCCCATAAAAGAAATCAAATCATAGCTCCGATGCGGTTTATTGACATCGCCAAGATGGCTGATTACACATACATTTGGAAGCTTGTGGCAACGACTTTGGTGGTCGTCTAAATCCTTGTCATCGATTTCAGTAAAAGAAAATGTCGGTTAACATGGCTCTGTTAAGCCCAGTGGTGATCGAAACGTTGTTCGCAGGCTGATTTTAGAAGAAAATGGTCTAATGACGCCACCCCGCCACAATCCGCATCAAACTGTTACTCTTCGTATATGATTTTCCAATAAGAGGTGTTATATTGAATAGCCCACTATTTTGGTTGATGTTAATTTTAAAGGTGTAATTTTTTAATATTCAAGTAGAAACTACGCCATTATTAAAAATGGAACGATGCATACTTCAACAACGCATTGAAATTATTAAATTTCACTATAAACACGGTGAAAATTTGGCAGAGACGGCTCGTAAAACTAAAACATTTTTGGGTCGTCGTGAAGCGCCTTGTCGGACCCCTATATGGAAATTGGTGGATAAATAGATAGAATAGATGCATTATACTCTCGACGATAACTTAAGGTTTTTCTGAGCTCCAAATGCAGCAATTTTGTTTTTTAACGTAGCCGCCGAAAATATGTTTTTCACCCAAAATCGTTGGACAAATCAATGGCCAATTCTACACGATTCTTAAACTTCGAAGCGCTGACGAAGCGTATATTTTTTGCCGATCTTTGAGAGTTTTTTCAATGCAAGAACTAACACTTCGTCGAAAATAAGAGAAGCAGATGCGATGCAGCAAACACTTCACAAAATACAGTAGTTTTTTGAATTGGAAGAATTTTACAATGTGAAATTCTGAAATTTTTAAGCCCTAAAATGTGAAATTTTTTGTAGAAGTTTTTTATATTTCACTTTTTTTTCTTGCTCGTTTTGAGTGTGATATAAAGGCGAACTAACAGGAGTTGTAGTTTTAGCTGTTATAAATGGACTTATAGAGGGAAAACAACTTTCATTTGTGTAGGTATTGAAGTTATGTGATCGGTTCGTGGTTATATTTTTTCAATTATTTATTTGGATCGTGTTTCTTTCTTCGTTTTTTGTGTAAAATAAGTTCAATTAGTATCTAATTGCATTTAAACAAAATTTGCATCGATTTTTATAGACTAAAAAAGGTCAAAGCAACAAAATTTTAAATAAACTAGTGGCTGGACATCCTCGACATAAACCGAAAAGTGGTGTGTCAAAGTCCACAGTTAAAGGAACAAAGTTTAATTCGAAGAAGATTTTGGACTGTTTCAAACAAACCGATACAGTATATATGTAAATACGCTTCTTGATTCTTCTCGTAATTGCTGAAGTTAAATGCAGAAGCAATAGAAAGATTAAAGCTATTTGCCAGTCCAAAGCAACAAAATATTTTACTTGAAATTATAGAATACCAATGTCTATGCCGACATAAATGTTGTTTTTTTTTTTTGAAGTGAATGCGATCCCGTCAGGAAGGCGACAGCCCGGCAGATCTAGGATGAAATGGCTGGACCACGTCTAAAATGTCGCCTGGTTACGTTTGGACATACGTCCTGATGAGTTAAACTCGGCGGCGGAGGGTAGAGTGTCCTGGAGGTCTCCTCTGCGTGCTTTGCCCCGCGACCCCGTATGTGGACTATGCGGGAAATGAAAACGAGACCCCAATATTTGTGACACTAACTGTTTCCTTACGTTTACTTGTGTATTTAGAAGTACAGTGACAATTAAAATTAAACGTTTTTTGTCTCATGGGGTCACGAATGGCGCCATTTTCACAACATTCGCAGAACGGAATCAAAATATTTGCGCTAAGTATGTTACCTCCTATATTTGTATCATGGATCAAATCCATTATGTATTGAAAAAAGAGTTTCACTAATGTGGATCCCTCCAAAACCGAAAATCCGATAATTCGCATTATCGAGGAACTACTGTAATACCAAATCAACAAAGCAGAGAGTGATTTAGTCCTCTTAGCTATGAAGACTAACGTTGAAGACTACGACCAACATTTGTAGTCGCTCTTAATATGCCAGATAATCGTTGTCTTAAGGAAACGGTTCTTCAAGCCATCCAAACCCAAGGTGGATGGTTCAAAGATTGGTCCGCATTAGCTGAACAAATGGACTTTCCCCTGAACTACAGCAACCTTGTCCGATGGAAGGCAACTTTTTACCGTCTAATTCTTCGTCTGGATGAAGCGTCAAGGCAACAGTACAAGGAACAAGCCAAATGCTCAATGCACCGGACGATCTAAAATAGCCCGACTACGACCTCTGCTGTAGAAATTACTTTTCTGAGGACTACTCAATTGAACAAATTTCGTGCAGGCTTCGGTTAGGAGGAGGGCTCTTTAATTTGAACTGCATACCGCGAAGACCTTCCGCCTTTGTAGCATGAGTGAGCGCAGGGAGTTTTGACTTTGTTGGAAGATGTGCGATACTGGGGGATACAAGAAGACATACCTTAGGTAGTGACTTTCTCTCAAATAATGAGGTTCTAGAATTTCTTCGAGAAATAAATGCGTTAAAGCTATCTACATGTTGTAAAAAAATACTCAGGTACATAAATAAAATTAATTAATTAATTATTAAATTAATTAATTAATCTGATATTTTTAAATTAGCATAAAGAAATGGCAGGCAAAAGGCAATGCCATGCAATAAGAGAATACAATAACTTTTGTGGTAAAATAAAATCAATTCTAATCTTAATTTACGTTAACGTTAGTAAATCTGTAAGTTCAAAGCTGAATCCAAAATCTTCTTTTTATTAATGAAATTGCATAAATTTTGCAAGTAGTAACTTCGAAAAAATTTCTCAGCTGATGCACTGCACTTCATATTGTACCGTGTAAAAATCCACTCACACATGCAGCCACAACAAATGCAAAAAAAAAAGCAGGAGGAAATTCCCTCAAAGTATCTACATCTCCAATCTACAAATCCATTTCTCCGCCGCTCACAACTTCCCTCTATTTCCCCACCCCATTCGCATCGAAAAGCCCACCCCATAAGCTTTTCCAACTTCTGCAACCACTCACACACGCGCACCACCACTGCATGCGAAAAATGCAATACAACTGCACCACTGAACTTTCTTCACTCACACTCTCACACACCTGCGCACCCATCCCCCCCAAAAACAGTCGTTCTATGTACGAAGTACGTTGTCGTCGTCGTACCTCTCATGTACAACACGCAAAAAGCAAAAAACAAAAAAAAAAAACGCGAATTGCATGGAAAATACAAATTGAGAACAAAAAAGGCAAAAAAATGCATTCCCAGTAAGAGTAAAAAAAAAAGAAAAAAAAAACAACAAAAAAAACTGCGGATGCATTCCGTGTTCATCTTTTCTCTACCCTTAGTAATATTCGTGACTTCAAACGAAAAATACCAGATAATTCTCCTCCCTCAAGAGAGGGACGGATCAGGGAAAAAAGACTTGCTAACAAAAAGAATTTGTTTAAATAAATTGTGAGTGGGATGGGGTGGAGGAGGACAGCGGACAGAAGTGGAAAAGCGTTTGAACTTTTGAAACGCAAAAATGTTTCAATTTTCAAACATAACGAACATAGTGCATTTTTTGAAAATATGAATTCATAGTGAAAATTTATGTTTTTAAAAAACGAAAAATAAAAAACAAACGCCAGCGGGAGTGTGTGTTAGAAAGGGACTCTGTGTGTGAGTGCTGCAGTTTTTTTTTTCAAATTTTCTATCAGAACAAAGGTAGTTTGTGGATATTTTCTTATTTTTTTTTTTCTCTTTATTGTTTCGTTTTGCTCGTTTTTTGAACTTCCTTCATGCACTCGCTGAATAAAAACACGAAAAAAAGGAAAAAACAAAAAAGCTATCGATCATGCGCTTCTTTTTTTTTTTTTTATTATTTTTCGCTGTCGACTCGTAGTCTCGCAAAAATGAAAAAAAAGTTTCACCAGAGAAAATTTGCATTCAAAAATGATATTTTTTTTTCGTCGGCAACAACAAAAAAAAGGAAAAGAAATCATCACCAAAGGCAACACAACGATGAGATACAAAAAGAAAGGAAGAGAGCAACCAGCAGCAGTGCAAGAAAATCAAAAAAAAAAAACCGAAAAGAAAAGACTCGAGAGAAAGGAATCAAAGAATTCCCGTCGTAGCAGAAGCAGCAGCGGGCAGCGCAAAAAAAAGGGTGGTGGAGAAAATCCAGAAAAATTTGGGTGAATAAACCCATCTTCGTGGAAGTTTTGTGTGTTGGACTCCTTCACGAATATTTTAGTACGGCAGGTCTGGATTTTTGTTTTCCGTTATCGAGTTCTCGTTTTGTTTCGTTTTTTTTTTTTTTTTTGCATTTTTGCGGACGATGATTCTTGTCGTCGTTGTCGTTGTCGTCGTCGGAGTTGTTTCGAAAGGAAGTTTGTTAACCTTTGACTTGGATTCGTGTACCAAAAAAATCAGAGGTATGTTTAATCAGTTTTTTCTTTTTTTTTGTTGTTTGTTCATAAATTTCTTTTTTCTTTGTATGTATCTAGAGAAATTTTTTTCCTGTATCTATCCAGTGATGGAGAAATAAGTTTCAATTGAAAAAAAGAAAAAGTTTTTCTCGTTTTTTTTTCGTTTTTTTTTTACACTCGTCTAATATAAGGTATCATCTTTTTTGTCGGCAAAGACACATACTCACACTTGCAAACTTGCCATTCATGATTGGCTGCGTCCGATGGCGCGTCTATGTGTTTGTGTGTGTCATACTGGAGAGAGATACACACGAGAATTTTTGCATTTTCTGCAAGTACATGGCACTACTATAAAAATGGTAGTTTCAATACCAAAAGAGTACTTGACAAAAAAAATAAAAAACATACTCGACATCTTGCAGCTCGAAACTACGCCACTACCGGTGCACCTACATAATGACACATACACACTCGTAGATTCATATTTTTTTTCTCAATTAATTTTTAAGTGCTCTATTTGGATGGAGCCCACATTAGAATAGTTTTAGTTTTTTTTTCTGCTGTTTTTCGTTTGCATTTTTTTTTTAATAAAAGGAAACTGGGAATGGGCTAGTTGTTAGTTGTCAACAGCTAATTCTTGTGACACTCTGATGTAATGTAATAGTAGGACAGTGGGGGAGTGATTAAAGTGACGTTTTTTTTTTGGTTCCTTTAAAATGCGTGAAAAACTTTAATAATTGCGGTTGAGGTCGCCGTCATCGCTGCCGCAGTGAAATGGAGTCATCCTCAGTCACTTTGTTTCCGGTTATTACGAGTAAAGCTTCTGGTGTCCTTGTGAGTCCTGTGAGGGAGGTTGTTTTTTTTTTAGGGCATTAATATGGTGGTGATGGTGTTGGTCATGGCCACGAAGAGTGCAGCGTGCCGTCGGAAAAGTCTCACGCGCATGTTGAGAAAATTTATGGCACCTGTGTAGGTTTCGCGAAGTGGGTTGAAAAACGAAGTGTTGCCATATTTGAATGTTAGAGATTAAACCAGAGCCTTGTTTTGAACCGTTAATTGGGAATTGGCAGCTCTGGCCTAAGTACCTAATTTCAAAATATGTGGAACAATACTTAGTAAAAGTAAAATGCGCAAAGAAATGCATCGTTAATTGCGATCAGAAAAACACGACACAAGTCGAATTAATGATTTGTATGCATTTTAATTACATAATTCCCGTGTATATTAATCTTGTGAACAACAGAAATTGAAATAAAACCAGTAAAGCTTAGAAACGATAATTTTTAAACCACGCAACTTTGAAACTGCACAAAGCGAGGCTTTGTTGTCTAACCTTTATTTTTTAGACCAACTGTTAAAGAAGGTAAAAGAACAAGGATGAAGTTTGCCACAAACTGTTTAAGAAGATTTTTTTATCAACGTATTCGTCCTCCTGCAACTGTCCTGTTTAAGAAAATAAGTTTCTGCGACTCAAAGTCGGTTTTGGATTTTTATCTTTGGAGGATTTGTTTCATTCGTTGCGATTTTTGTTATTACAAAAGCGAACAGCTTGAAATGGCTACCAAGCTGAATAAAATAAACTCCAAATTATATTCAAGACCAACCATAAAAAAAGTACCCCTTCTATATTGTTGAGGCATGATTTGTTTCATTCTTAATTCTTTTTTGCTGAAACTGATTGGGATTTGCTACAATATTACCTTTTGTTTTTATAGTTGCTTACACTTTTGTTTCTGGCAAGGGAAAGAAAAACGTTGCCTAAATTATTCCTACTTATTTTGAAAGCTTGTGTTTTATTGCTTCCGTAACCCATAAATACTTATCACCAGCAAACAATTTCTAAGTAAAACTAAATGACTGTGGTCAGAAATCTAGGGAGTACTAATACCTGGATCTCCAGCGAAAAAGATCAAGATCCTGCTAAAGAAAGATTGTGCTGTTTTTAAAGACATCAACTTCTCAAGGTTGAGAAAATTAGAAGAATCTTCTCGACTCCTTTTGAGATCATGAATAAAAAGTCTGGCATTTGTTTGAATGACTTTTTTTTCAAATTGCTTACAAAAAGACATCGAAAGTATTAAATCTTTTGTTGGCAAAGAGCTACAATCGCACTTTTCTTATTCAGTCAAGATGCAAGGTCTCTTGCCTTAATATTCATCCTGCCCCTACCGAATGAATGCAGAGTACTAAACCACATCTCTGCCCTCATCAACCTTTCTCTCCCGGGGAACTGCCGTTAGGTATTACTTCACGGAGCTGGTTAGCTATTAAGCTAAATTCACTGCCTCTTGGGTTCCTCTCAGAGCTACTGCTCTTCTTAGAGCTGCCTATACCCTTACGATAAAAGAGATCATCGTCCGATCTACTCTTTATCTTTATCTTTATTAGCTTCAAAAAATTTACAATTTAAGTTTAAGTTACCCGCAAAGCTCATAGCTTATCTGCAGGTGGTTGAAATTCTTATTTGAACATAGTTTTAGTTTATATTGTAATATTCCAGTTTTAGTTTTTGTTCATATTACTAATTCAGGAAGAAGTTAATTTCTTACAAAGTAATGGCTTAGATAAAATTCTTCAATTTTCTTTTTTCGTTTTACCTCAGAGCAAAGTTTTGTTCTTAGTCGTCATAGAGGTTCAGTCGAGGTTCTGTAAATTTTCTTGTATAAGCTCAAATCATACATACTTAAAATTCTTTTGTCATTACAATAGCTTCATGTTTGCTTGTTTCCCGTAGAAAATGCCCAATTCTGTACCCTGGTTTCGTTCACTCTTTTGCTCCTTGTTATTTGGAGTTTGGAACAACCGCACATTTCCATCGCGCTTTTCGAACATCGTTTTCTTTTGTTTCTCCAAAAGTGCCTAAATCATTGCCAACTGGTCTTGGGTTTGCTCTTTTAAGCGCGCAACCAAAAATTTTTGAACGCGGTCATCTCATCATCATCATCGAACTGTCTACCATATCTACCACGATCCATCCACAGATTTAAACACAGAGACCCAACCGAGTCCACACAAAGATTCCGTTGCCGAAAGTTCAGAAAAGACGCTTTCTTTACAATATATCCCTATGTTTTAAAACTACCTTGTAAATAGTTTCTAGTTTTATAGTGCTGATAAATAACGTCTTCTATTAACCGTTTTAACTGACTGAGCAGATTGTGCAGTTTTTCTAAGAATTTGGCCTCATTCTCATTCAAATGAACTTTATCATTACGACTTCGCATAAAATGAGATTCTAGTATTCAGGGTATGCCCGGAATGATGTGCGCAGTGTTTTTTTTTTGTTTCTTGTCAAGTGTTTCAAAGTATAGTATGCCGCCATTTATTTTTTGTTTCCACTTCATTTTCCATTTTTTTTTTTGATGAATTGCTAGTTTTCATTTATCTTCTCAAATTTTAATTTTTGAGTTCAGATTTTTCCTTTTTTTCTAAATGCAGTCTTTTCATCAGCCTTTTCTTTCTCTCTAACTTTTTCAATCCATTTCCATTATTTGCTTAAAGGGAAAATTAAGCATTTGATTTTTGTACACTTTGCCTCTATTTAAAGGTGTTTTTACAGCAAAAAGTACAATTTTCCGTCTTCTCGCCAATTGCTGGCAGATCAGTTTTTTTACTGTGGTTAAATCGTTCTCTTGAATCTACTTGCTATTCCACTGTCGAAGAGCAGTTTTTTTTACACATTATCTGGCCTATTTGATTGGGTCAACATTATCCGTGTGCAAAGTTAAGGCTCGTTTTTCATTCACTTTGTAAAAACTACTTTATAGGGTTTCGCTCCTCGTTTTTCGTTCTCTTTATAAAAACTTCTTTTTAGGGTTTCGATCCAAAGGGATAAACGAAAGCCTAATGGAATCACTTTAGTCAGTCTGTCGCCATTTTGATTACGCTTTCTAAAATATTCACACCTTATTTTTTTATGGGGTAATAATAAAAATGATAAAACGGATATAATGTAATTTACACTCTGATATACTCCTGGCAAATATTCGAACATTTCTTTTTTTGACTCATTTGGTTCCAGTTAAAAACCAGGATCAATCTCTATTTCCATTTCAAAAAATCAATGTACGACCAATTAAAACGCACACCAAAAATGAAAAACAAAGCACGCAAAAAAAAGGAAAACTGAAATTTTGCAAACGCCCTAAATACAAACACAAGACCAACGGCAAGACCGATATTTCGCGTTCCAAAATTAGAAAATTGCGTTTTTGGAAGTGAAAAAACACAAAAACACATAACCGAACAATAAAATCATGTCATGTTTGCTTGTGTATTTCCCGTGTATGTGTTGCGAAAAATGGTGCAACAATCTCGAAACGTTGCACCGCGATTAATGAGAGCTGTGTGGACGCCAATTCGTTGTTCCAAATGCGGAATTGTTGTGTTTGAAAACGGGTCAAGAATTAGGGAGATGAAAAAAAAAAAAAAGATAATTAACAGTGTGTTGTTAGAGCTGTTTGTTTTTAGGTTGACTTTTGTTCAGGCATTTTATTTGCTTTGGGTTTTTCACGCATCGATGAATTTTGTTCAGATCACGGACAATGAACGTTTGGGTATGATGGGAAGGGCAAAATTGAAATAGTGCAGGTTTTTGGGCCATATAGCTCAGCGCCTTTTGGTTTTTAAGAAAAATTTAGCCAAGGAATTTGCCAGCCGCCGCTGTAACAAAAAATAACAAAAATTAAGTACTAAAAAAAAGGAAGTGATGCTAGGTGAGTGAGGAAGCGAGACGAAAACCAATCGAACGGCTAGGCTTAGTTCACTAAGAAGTCTTAAGCTTTTTCCCACAGTGTAAATGACGTCATGAACACGGAAAAATTATTATTTTGTTAGAGAATTAATATCTTTAGAATTATAAGCGACTAGAGTTTGTTTTTGGTTGGTTTTCAATTGATAGATTGCTACCGATTATGTTTTTGTACAGCTTTGCTAGTTGTTCTTAATTCTGAGACAAACAAAAAGTAGGTTCACGGAGTAGAACGGAGTTATGCACAGTTTTAGTTTCTTTATTTTTTGGTTTTGGCAATAGAACTCATTGATGTTACGTTTGGACTGATGGTCATTTACTAATGTCCCTTTAACTGACAGCTTTGCTTTACAAGACAATCTAGTGTATGAACTGCACATATTTGGTTCAATACTCAAGGAATCTTGAGTATTGAACTTTCAATCCTACCTCATAAAATAATAGTAAATAATCTGTGCAATAGCACTTAGCGATCAAGAGTCAAGCTTTCTGCGCCTTGAAACATTCCACTTCACATCAAGTGATATAGTCTGTCGACTCTTAAAGTCTGGGGACTTGAAACTTATAAAAAAAATGATGAAATTCTAGAAGCACAAAACTTTTAACAAAGGACATTTCCACACTGCAAATTTCTCAACTGATTGTAACAGTTTTGAAAATTGGAATTTTGGAATTTATAAACTTTTAAGAAGAGAGTTCATGAGAACGTCATGACTATTTTTTAAAAATATTTTCGTCATTTATCTTCGGAACATGTGAAATAAAGTTTCCGGATCACAAACTGGTATGCAAATATATAAACGCATTTTCAGTTTATCTATGCTAGACATAAGCTTCGCTTCTTTAAAGCCTCGTCAGTTTCGAAGTCAACACACATAGAAATCTTAACAAGTTGAATGAAATTCTGGAAAACGAGACTTGATGAAGCTCATTTACACACACCTTCAACACTTATAACATAATGAAAATAGGAAATGCCGAATGGCTATTTAAACATATTTAAATTGTTTTTTTTTATTAGTCAGCAGACGTACAGATAATTTTCATTTTTGTTTGAATGTATGACGCATGATTTAAGTAAGAAGCGATAAATTGCATGGAAGAGTCAATTTGAATTCTGCAATGATGACATGATAACTTGAATAAGACTAAAAAAAATATTAGGAGTTTTTATTTAAAGATTACCTTTTCTCTGTATATAAGAATGCAGTCTTTTTAATATTTTTCAATTTTTGTTTTGCTCCGAGTCTTTTGCAATTTTTTTTTTTTTTTGAAAGCGAGTGTAAAGATAAAGTCATGGGCGCTGTGTCTAGTGCTTCGTCGGTATAACAGCGAAAGCCAATGAATCGTAGATCCCTTCCACATGTGTCAAAGCCACTCACAACACAAGGGTTGCACGAAAAGCTAGGTATGAAAGCTGGCGGTTACGCCGGTCAATCATTAATATTATTTAGATGAAGCCAAGATGAGAAGATAAGAAATTAAGAAGGCTGGTTTAGTAGAAAATTGACATCTTTCAGCCAATTGTGTTTAGTTATCATTTTTAAGACACAAATAGTAGCCCACTCAGCTGTCTTCGTGTTGGTCAGAAGTAAATACATGATGTTTAAGTTACAAAACTTAATTATTCCGTGGTTTTAAAACTATATCGTATTGTCCTGTTGGTCTTTGACAGAGGTTTAAGCTAAGAAGAAAACCCTAACTACAAGAAATTACACCAAAGGCTCGATTTTCGTCTTCATTAAGGACCAGATAAACACGATGCAAATCGAAACAACGTGAATCAAATTAACGATTTACACGTGTGTATTTGAATGCTATAATTCACATATATTATAACTTGATGAACGACGCAAACTGAAATAAATCTGACGCAGCTTTGAAACCACGATAATTTTTAAATGATACAATCTTGAAACGGCGTAATTCGGAACGATGCAAGGCTAGGTGTGGATGTACATACGTACAATAATGAATCATTCTAGGGTTTCAAAGCTCAGTTGCACCCTTTTTAAAACGGAAAACATTTCGTAGTTGAGACCAAAGTGTGGCAGTTCCTTTGCCTGTATTTGATGACGACAAACAAACAGCAAGTTCACCGGAAAGTGATCTCTCCAATGACTGACGCTCGTGGCTCTTGCGATAAACACTAAACTGACCTCAGTCAACGATTCAAGTTGGTATGAGTTTAAATACACAAAATCTGAGCGTTAGATGCATCGCATTGTTGGCTTGGCTTCGACGCTGACTTCCCTCCAAGTCCCGAATCCCCTCAGTTTTTTTTCACTGCAACACGATGCTTGGGTCTAATCATAAAGACGCTTGCAATTTCATGTCTCCTTTTTAAGCCCTTCTTCGGTTTTAAAGCGACGCCACACCGTTGACCTTGAGTGTTTGAAATACACGGCTTAAGGTTGTCGCTGCGTGGCTCAACCTCTAACTCCTCCCAAAGCTCTGTGTGTGTCTATCTATTCCTTTGTCTATTCTCTCTGAAAATTCAAACGAGTAACAGAAAACGGCCAAGGCATCATCTTCCCTTTTCTCCTGTTCTAACAATGCAACCATCCCATCCATTTGTCTCTCTTCTACTTGTTTCTTCTCCAGCTTAAGGCTCTGCGACTCACTGTACACTGACGTCGAGTGTCGAAGTATGCAGCTCGTTACAAACTGCAACAACACAAACATCCATACGAGGTTTGTGTTTGTATTCGGCGATTGTCTACGGTCTAGTGATGCGAAATTTTATTTCTTTTTTGTGCACCCACACACGTACACAGGAAACTTTCCTTCGTCTCTTAATCCCCAGTATTCCGAGAGAGAGATGGAAAAGAAATTCAGAAAGTTGTGTAATTACGAGCCTCGTCTAGCCACAAAAAATTAATTCGACGGGAGACCCCAAAAATTCAATTAGCGGTAAGTTCAGTTGCATTTACAAACGCTCTGCACATTAAGCGAGCGAATGAAAGCAATAAGCACACGGAAAATCCAATGAATCCTTGCCATTATCCTTTTCCACGAGCGGTCGATTTTATAGGAATATCGGTGTTACACAAATATACCGGTATTACGTAAACAATTCACACACATGAGTCTTCAACCTGTGCACTTGTGTGTAGGTGCAGAAAGCTTTCCTCGTCGTCCTCCCAAAGTGCATTCACGCATTTGCATAGAGGGAGCAAGGAAACGAAGCAGGAAAATAAAAAGAACACAGTTATATACCCTCTATTGGCACTTCCACTCCGTTCCGCGCATACTCGAGCAAATTTCTCGTAGCTTTTTACATAAAGAAGATGCCTACGCCAGCGAACACGACACACGACATACGACGACATGCCATGGCGGACAAAGTCTCCACCGTCTACGGTTTGTCGTTGTCTTTTGCGATTCTCTTTTTTTTTTTTGCTTGCTGTTTCGCTGTTTTGTGTTCCTCTTTGCTCCCTAGCTTCTTCTTGTAGGGACATGCCATGCAACAACACACACACACACACAGCGATGCGGTTACCGATGCCGACGACGACGGCGGCGCACAGTGATGGTGTGCGTGCGTGGAAGAGAGGCACAAAAATATTTACACGGAGCTTTGAAGTGGTAGTGATCCTCTTGGTCGGTCTCCGGTATATAACCTGTGGTGGCGAGGCGATTGTGTGGGCACACGAGTGTCAACGACCTTTGGATTGCATTTCCCCATCTCCCAATTTTCGCTCTTGGTCGTGATGTTGATACGGACACACGATGACGACAACGATTTAGAGAAGGCGATAGACAAAAGAAACAGCAGAGCGAAGCAGATTCAAAGAGAACGGCAAAAAGAAAAAAGAACATGGCAAAAAAAAAAAAGAATGAAGCGAAACAAGGCTCACTCGGGCTCATACCAATGCGCCTTCTGGAGGAGGCAGAGCGGTAGAGCGGCAGACGACATTGACTGCCGCCTCGATGGATGTGCTGTGTGCCATGTGGATGGATGCACACGTACAGATGACGACGACGACGACGTCGACGGTCGGTCATCGTGGCGTACGGCGATGAACAACCCCCTCGTCGTCGGCTGATGGCCGGTGTATCGTTTGACTTCTTTAGGCAGTCGTTTAGCGTGCTTGTTCCTAAGGTAGTTAGGGATTTTTTTCGTTGTTTTTTGGAGATTTGTTGGCGACTTATGTGAGATAAGATACTGGGAGGACTTCTTTATGTGCCACCCACTGGGGTGGGTCTGTTGGGCTGAGTTGTCGTCCGGACACAGACTCGTCCGTGACGTTGGGTTGTTTTTCTTTTTCGTTTTTTGAGGAAGTAGGAAGTGCCAGGAAAATTCTTCACAGCCTGAGGAAACGGGGTAACAATGGAGCTGGGTTTTTGTTTGAGGCAAGTTGGACCCATAAGTCCGCTTAAACAAATGGCTGATGAATCAATTGGAGGATTCTTCGTTGTCGGTGTCACACTAAACGACAAATGGACAAGTGGGTCATTAGTCAATCACGGCTTTAAGGCCAAAGTCAGATAGGACTTCAAGCGGTTGGAATTTTTTAGACTGTATTTTTTTTAAATTCTCTTAAGGTCCAATATTTTTAATGTTTAGGATGTTAGTTTTAGTTTTATAGATCTTAACTATTCTTCGATCATTGATTTAAGGCACTACAACAAGTCAGGCTTATTCGACTGCTTGAGTTCGAGATTTCGCTAAATTCTTAAAGTTGATCTTAAGATCAAGTCTAAGACCACTTCGAGGTGTGCTTATAAACTACAAGGCGTTATGTGGACCATGGTCATTTTATTGCTATCAAAAATGGAGGAACTTGAATTCTGAACTTCAACTTCAGAAGTCGCAGGAATAGCAGGCGAAGATTACAAAGTAGCCCTTTTTTGGTTATTGGCTATTTTTCCTTCTGTTACTGCGCAAATTTAACTCCGCGAAAGAACTACTACTTAAGAGAACATGCGTCAGAATTTTAAGTCCCGACAAGAGAATGCAGACCAAGCTCTATTGAAGTGCCTGTCACAAAACATATAGTGAGAGTCAAAGGAAAGTGTAGACTTCAATTACAAAATAAAGTTAGCACTAAGAATATCTTTTTGTGTTCAAAATTTCTTTTAAACGTCTTGGCGTTGATTCTACTTACTTTTAGCCAATTTGGTAAAACATTTTTACCCCTGTTCCATTAAAACCGACTTCAATGACCATGTTTCGTTTGGCGAGCTGTCTATCAACATTCCAAAATGTAAAACTTTTTCCTAAAACGCGACTGTAAGTTCCAGAAAAAATACAGTATTTTCTTAAACATCGTCAGCTAATGAAGTTAGTTCATAGTAATTGTTCTTGTTTTATTTAATTTAATATGAATGTGCATTTTATCAGCTTTATCGAAAGATGAACTTGTTGGCAATGGCTCGATTTCCAAATTGATCTTTAGAAAGATGCTGCCACTAGTTTGAAAAAGGTATACATCCTTTTTAAGTTAGGCCAACTTAACCCACGGCTAATGATGATTAAAAAAAAAAATAACTGGAATATGGAAATATCGATTCTTTGATATCAATTAGTATACTTAAAAGACTACGTTTTTTTCTGTATTAAATTAATAAAGATAAAGATAAAAGAGTTAAGATGCCTCTTATAACGGCCTGATTACATCGGGTCAAATCAGAGACGCTGAACCTTGTAATCTTTAAATTTACTCCAGTGGTATAGGGGAAGGCCGAGGAACAGATGGCGCACTTAAGTGGAAGGTTAAGAACAAGCTTGATAGGCGGCACTGGAAGTAGATAGCTAGGGACCGAGTTGTTTGGAGAGGTTAGCTACGTGGGACCCTGGGGTGCAGTGCCACTCCGGCCTACAGCCCGGGTGGATAGATGGAGTAGAAACTTTCAATGAGATTTAGCAGCCACAAATCTGTAGATTGGGTATATTTGTATTGTCCTCATAAAAAAGTAAATAAACGACTAACCAGTCGAACACAACGAAGAAAATTTAAATTTAAATGTTGTTGACGCGCACTTTAAAGCTCTACTTTTTTCTGTTTTTCTTTTAAGAACATTCTTTTTTAAATACAGTCGAATCCCTCTAAGTCGAATTCCGTCTAACTCGAACTAATTTTGATGTCCTCTGAAAATTCGACTTAGAGGGATTTGACTGTATATCCCTTTGAGAAAGTTACGAAATCATTGACGTCAAAAGGTTTATATATTTTCTTCCTTAATCTACCAACAAATTGTAGGTTTTTAAACGTCTCGTTGAAGCGTGTAACGTTCTTGAAAGTTAGTCAAGGAATTTACGAAAAATCGTAGAAAATTATGGCTTTTTTAGACTCAAATTGCTATTTTTAAAAGTTATACAGGATTTTGTCGGGAAGGCTTTCACATGGTTTCCTAGAAAAATACAAACCTCATTAGAATTCAAAAAGAAAAACTTTCTCTTCCTGATCAATTTGTTTTCTGTTCCTTGATTGTAGAACTTTCAAGCTTAATTTGATAGAAAAAAATAATCTGCGTAACAGCAAGGCCGGAGCATAGCTTGTTCGATATAAACTTGTTTGATAGAACGTCAACGCATAATTTGTAATTTCAAGCTCTATGTGCAGAATTGACGTATCCTGGTCCTATTTTCCCATGCGTACCTCGGAGGCTTTGTAGGTTCCAAATCTTTTGAAAGAATTTGGTTTGTGTTTTCTCTAGAATTTACACAACTTATCTACAGATGTTTAGATGTATTGCATACAATTTTCTACCATAGTTTCTTCTTTAGATCATTTCCTGTTCCCCGTTCGTCGAACATCCGTCTGTTTACAAACTGTGTGTTAGCATACTGCTTTTTTTTTATCAATTTTAAAAAGCTTTTATCAACGTGCTATACGGAATAAATTAGTCCCATGTGATCAAAGCTGCAAATGATCACACGGAAATGTTGACAAACACTGAAATTTGAAATACATCAGAGCCTCGCTTTACATCGTTAATTGGGACCAGAAAATACAGATCAAAACAACTCAAATTGTATAACGCATGTAAGTTAATTCTTAAATTCCCATGTATTGTGAACTGAAATAAAAACCAGCCTCAAATCCACGATAATTTTTAAAACGAGGCTTTGGTCTATTTTATTTTTTGGTACACTTTTTATTTTTGAGTTTTTGCTGATTTGCCGATTTCTCAACTATTTTTTAACTAATAAAACCTATTAATCGGGACACTCTATAATGGAACTACCTCCTAATCAGACCCAAACTTTTCATCGGTCCCAAGAGTGGTCAAATTTAAAATATTTTACCGTAAACCTAGCTGTATTAATTACCTTGTGATAAAGACTGTACAAAAGTTTTTACACGTTAACAGAGCGAATCAAAGCTATGGATCCGCTCATATTCTTCGACTGCTAAGAGGCATTTTGAGAGACTGAGAGACAGACATTGGCCTTCGATGGGGTTTTTTCCTGACGATTGTCTACAACGTAAACGTTGTTCCGCCCTGCGTCGAGTCTTTTATCTTGACATCGCATGCACTGCTCAACCTGGGGCGGGTTGAAAATGTCGGGTCCAAAGCTTCATCGGCCGTTTCAGACGTCAATGACCTTGAGCTGTGTCTGTTCTTCCGCAATTGAATTCTTCAGAATCACACTCATTAGTAGCCACTTATTGCCCACTCAACATCTAATCGTACATTGGTTGGCGCCCAGTGGGCAAACAAAGCCTCAATCACCAAACTCCTTTACGTTGCAAACAGGAAAATCAATTCACTGCACCCTACGGGCGAAAACGTACGAATATGTTTTCAATATTAATAAACACAAATTGTACACACACACATAAGCAGTCGCCTCTTCTCTTCCTCTTCCTGTCGCTTGTCCCTTCTTCTTTCTCTTTCTATCTCTATCCTCATTCTTGTCCATAAATAAAACGATGTCTGCAAAGGAATTCAAAATCACAACACACACCGCATCGATTCGGTTGGGGTTAGGTCGGGACAGGAACAGCGAACGACCGGCGGGGTGGGTTTTAATCCGAGGGGAGCGGCATAAACATTCAATAACTGAAAGAACGGGTGAAAAAGATGCACAAAGAAACAAATAACAACAACAAAAAGGAACATCAGTCTCTCTTCCTGAATTTTCGAAATATTACAGTTAGGCAAATATTTCCAAAATGCCGAGTCAAAGGGCAGCAAACCAGCCAATAAACAACTAATAACCTCCGTCGCCTCTCTTCCTCTCTTCCCATAAAACACAGCCAGTGGCCGACCCGGCTGCCTTCTTTCACCTCCTTCTCCACCCGCCTCTTTCTGCCCATAGCCATGTATGTCACGAACACTCAAAGTCCTGCGAATTCATTCATTTCCCAGAGTTTGTTAACCTTTCGCCAGTTGGTATGTGTCGGTGTGCCCTGCTGTTCCCTTCGTTCTCCTTTTCCAATGCACACAACACCACGCACACACACACACACATGGTCGCGCGACTGAGCTCTCAGCCAGGCACAGACAACACGCATTTTGGCTACTTCTAGGGCTGCTTACATATCCATCTCCTGATTCACCCAAAAAAAAATGAAAGAAGGGAATGAAAGCAGCAACAAACACACAAAAAAAAAAATACAAGAGTTCCCAATATTCAGCCAGAGAGGATTTGCAAGAAAAGGGACTCGTTTCCCCTTTTGATGTAAGTCCTTGCCAAAAAAGTACGGGTGTATGATAAAATGTTCGCCTGGTCTTTTGGAAATTGCATTGGAGTGGGAACGAAGAGTTTCGGGGTGCAATGCATGCGTGTTGTGGAAGGCGTGAAGTTGTTGAGGGGCTTTGAGAACAGATCAAAAGAAAATCCGTCGGTTGGTTGTGCTTTGGAGTTTGAACGGTTTTGCTGGTTTATAGTTTAGTCAAGAACGACGACCTTTTTCCGACATTAATGGGTCATTGATGGTGCTTAATAGGGAATAGAAGTGACGGAAGTCTGGCTTGGCAAAGGACAGACCTAATGTGGTTTAATGGGCTTGGATATGTGTTGCTTTGAACTTTGAAAATATAATTGTATTGTGAATATTAACTAAACTACAATAGAGGGAAAAAATGGAAGGACCACTCGAATTATTTTTTAATTTAATTTAAAGAATTCTAAATAGGCTTCGAAATGCGGGGGTTCACAAGTCGTTTCGGTAAATATCTTTTTCTAAACTGACAAAAATAATGTGATTTGTTGAAGTTATCGAAATTCCAAAGATCGGACAGTATAGCTGATGATGATTTGATCCGTGTGTATTTCTTAGCTCAAGATCGTGAGAAAACTATGACAATCCTTATTAAAATCGTTGAAACGTATTCAACTACGTCTTCTTTGTTCTGAAAAAATGGTGGTGGTGGTAAAATGTAGTATACAAAACATGATTAATTATGTGCTTTTCACCTCAAAAAGGTTTAAAAAATGTATTAAATACCTTGATCTCTTTAATTTTGATAGTATCAGAGGCTTAATCTAAGTTCTTTTCGAAAATTTTACACATACCACATACTCCCAATGCCAAAACGTAATGTTTATAAAATTCGTCATACCGAATGGTAGAGTTTAAAATAGAAAAGGAAAACGCAAAAATTTATAAATAAAGAATGGATCGCTTGCCAATTTGGAGTTTACCTTTCTTATGTTGAATGAAGACATCGTGCTGTTCAATGGTTCAATACCTAAGACAATTTTAAAGTGAAGTCATAGACGAGAAATCGTTTGTGCGCTAAAGTTAAAAAAAATGTTTTTATTTATTATTTATTATTAAACTTTGGGAGGTTGGGGTCGAACAGTGCGACATCCCGGCAGTATGGAAGCCGCACTGTTCTACCGACCAGCTGGTACTACTGACCAGCCTTTTGCTCTAAGAATGGCTCAGGAATATCACAAACCGATCTACAGTTGTTTTGCAGACTTGGAAAAGGCGTATGACCGAGTCCCTCGAGGTAAACTCTGGAGTTTTCTGCAGAAGTATGGTCCTCAGTTGAGGGCCATTCAGTCTCTATACACAAACTGTAGTAGCTGTGTTCGGGTTGACGGTAGTAAATTAACACCTTTCACCGTACGGGTTGCATCTTGTCACCTCTCCTGTTCATCATATATATATGGATGAATGGACGAGGCGAGGAATGTTTCACACTGGCAGATCTGAGACTTGTGGCCGTTTGTACCGATGCTGGGATGAAGGATAAAGTGGACAAATCTGAGGTTATGGTTATTTCCAGAACGTTGTTCAATTTACTCTGCATGTCAGTGGAGTCCCATTGAAACACGTGGAGAAGTTCAAATATTTCGGGGTCTTTTCACGAGTTATGGGAGGAGTTTGCCTGTAAGATTGGCCAAGCTGCGTCAATTTTGAAACAGCTGGGAAGGTTGTCAGGAAGGCCGGTATTCGTTCCAAATTTCCTATGGTCATGAAACTATTATGACCGAAAGAATAAAATCGCGAATGCAAGCTGAGTTGCTTGCCGAGATAGGGTTTTAATGGGGCAACAACCCCATTTATTGGCTTTAGATGGCAGTGCGCGGAGGAAATAGCTAAGCTTCGATGGTTTGGTAACGGGCACGAATGTCCCCATCGTCATGACTTCCAAGGCGCACCTTGAATTCCGGCAGGAATCCAATTCCGGCAGGAACCCAGGATCGAGGATGAGATGATCTGACTAAGTCAAAAAGCTTGCCTGTGCAGAACCCCTGATGAGTTAGAGTGAGCGGCGGATGATCGTCTGCCTGTAGATTTCTTCTGCATGTATTTCTCGGGCGACTCCGTTAGTCAAACGCGCGGTAGAAGATGATGATGATTATTATTATTAAACCTTATTGACAAATAACGTGATTGATTACAAAACCAATTATACAAGGTTTAAGCGTTAGTTTGAACACTTTGAGTTGGCGAAATGGTAATCAGTGGAACATAACGTACAATACACCTACTATTCAAGAAGAAAAATGTCCCTGAAACAGTGAGGTCCTTGAAAATTGAAACTAGAAAAACTCACGTTTTCAGGAATTTCTTCCTCATTTTAGGGAAGTGTTGAATTTGAATTTGCTATGCCTTTTCTTCCGTTGCATTCATTTTCATTTTATCAATTTTTCATTCAATTTTATTGTCTGTCTGTCAAAAATATTCCAACATATTATATCTTATAAAAGTACAAAAGTAAATTATATTTCGTAAATTGAAAATTGACGTCACAGTTAAAAAAAAGCGTACACCAATGTTTTGAGCATTCAAAGACTCATAAAATTGCTTCTGGTTGTCCGATTTTGGGACTTTCTATACTTTCTTTTGACTGTGACTGGACCCGTAAAAGTCGGCAAGAGCTGGGCCACTTGTAAGGTCAGCTTTATCTCTTCTCTGCCGAATTTTATAAAATAGTTCACCAATTCGATTTCAATTTTATAATTTATATGACATTTAAATCTGTTTTATTTAAAACCGTCTGCCTTTTTCCTTTTTTAGAACCACTCTAACGCATCTGAATAGAACTCAATAAACTCGTTTTCAACGACTCAAATTTCAGTGGTAAGTAACAGTAACTTGTCTCTAACCATGATTTGATTCAAATAACGTGAAAGATTTGCAGGTCGTAAATTCAATGGGTTCACACTCAATGGCCAACATTGATGAGATTGAAGTTAGTTGCAGATCATCATTTTTTTGGGTAAGTCCCCTTTTCTTTCTTTTCTTGTTATAAATTAGGAGCTGAGTTTATAGCTTGATATCCAGTTTCATTCCAAGAATAACAAATAAAAAAAAACGTTTTGCCAGATGCCAATTTAGGCTTACTAAAAATCATCATGAAAAATGTGTACAGAAAACTCTAGTTAGCAAAGCATTAAAGACTAATTGCCCGATGTGCTTATAATACACATCCATCCTGCCTACAGAGTCTACAAAAAATTGCGATTGAGAAAACTGTCACTGAAGCTACTTGCTTCAATTCTATATTCTTTAGCTTAATTCAAATTTGGTACACCACTACAAACTACAGGATACAAATGGCTTCAATTTTATCAAAAACTCAACGATTCTAACCAATTTAAACAAAAAGCAACTGACCGTAATATGTCATTCAGTTGCACAGCAAAAACTCCAAACAAAATCCTCACAAATGCTGAGTGTGATCACAACACTAAAGCATTAGAATCAACACCAGACGTAACTTTATCATGCAGCCAACTTTCATAAATTTATCTCCCTGACAGTTTTGAAAAATCGTCTCGCTACAGATAGCAGTCACATTCCGTGTGCAATTCGAAGGGGTGTTAAATTGATTTTTTACCCCCAACATGATTCCAATAAAACTTTGAAACAGAACAAAGAAATATATTTTAGTCGACACTTTCCGATTCCGCCACCAATAAAAAAACAAAACCTCCATACAACCAACTGAAAGTTACTTTATGACGCCAGAAATAAAATTTGCGCTCTCGATTTATCAGAAATCGAGAACGATTACGAGAAAAACGCGACAAAATTGAGTGCGCAGCATGTGAAATTATTTGACGCAAGGTGCGGTCGTAAATAGGAAACTACACTTGTAGTGCTACTGCATGCATCCTTTGCACAAGGATACCAATCTTTACATTAAACTGAGTTGTGATCGTTAAAAATTTAAACTGGTCTGAATTTTAACGTTAATTCAGTGCGAGTAGTGAAACTCACAACGATGACGAAGACACATCGAAGCGTCGTCTTTGGTTGGTCCTTGTCGCGAGTGGTTATGTTAGTTGGTCAGCGTTAGTTGCTTTAGAGTTTTATAGACGATATTTCCGGTGGGTATTAAACGCAACTTGACGAGGAATGAAGATTGGATTAAAGAGGCTGTTATTTAGCCTGCGTTGATGATAACACGACTGTTTGAGTCGTTATCTGGGTCATTGTGGCCAGTGCAGGATGTGGAAGGGTTTTTACATGAAAATGGATTTAATTTTATTTTTAGTTATAAAAAGATCATACAAAAGCAAAGAGAAAAAACAGACGATGTCCGAAACGAGTTTTTTTTGGGATGTAGACTTCTGGTCCTCTCTTAAATGAAATGAGGCAGTACATAATTTCACGTCTGCAGACCGTCCACAAAATTCATCCTTCTGCGGCCACCAACCGCAAAATTTATTTAAAGGTTGTTTTCATATTTTAAAATTGGATGGAAACGTGTTTGGAATCAAAGATGAATATCTTAACGACAAAATATTGAAATTACGTATTGATGTATCGGCTCTGCAGCGTTGTTTTCTAATAAATTCTGTCACAAGCGACAACCCCTTAAGTCTAGTTAGTATAACTTCCACATCTTGATTGTCTAGACAAAATTGGAGTTATTTCGGTTATTACGTCATAAAGAATAAACGGACAGTTTTTAATTGGCTTTCATCATGATTAGTGGCGTAACAGGGCTAGAAGCCAGCTTTTCGCGCACCCACTGTGTTGTGCGCGTTATAATTCGACTCATGTGAAGGGGACCTACTGTTTTTTGCCGGTTCCGAATGGCGAATTGCGAAAGCTTTCCGTGACAGTACGTGAAGTACTCCAGGAAGGTTGTCAGTTGTTCGCTGGAGGTGGCTTTGAATTCCACTAATGATACGACCGCGGAGATAAAACGAAGGATAATCCTGGCAAATCGCTGTGTCTTTCTTCTTAGACGGTTGCTGAAAAACAAAATCCTCTCTCGAAGTTCCAAGCTATCTGTTTATAAGACCTTGATAGTCCCAGTCCTTCTGTATGGCGCAGAAACATGAACGAAGAGATTTTTGGTCATTTCATAGGTCACTTCGAGCCATTCGGATTACTTTCCGTTTCGTTTGCACAGAGGGAGTTTGGAGAAGACGACTAAGCGACGAAATCTACAAGCTGTATAACGACATCGATCTAGTCAAACGAATTCGAGTATCCCGACTGCGGTGGCTAGGTCATGTGAAGGGTATTGACACTAACTTGTAAACTCTTCGAGTCCAACTCTGAGGAACAGCGCGGTAGAGGAAGACCTCGCCTCCGGTGGCGTGACCAGTTGGATAGTTACCTAAATCTGCTGCGTGTAAGAAATTGGCGGCACCTAGCGCAAGACAGCGCTAGATGGCAGGGCATATTGACTGAGGCACAGCTCCAACCCGGACTGCAGCGCCCGCAAAAGAAGTTTTCAATTTCAAGTGAAATAAAACGAACGCTTATTCGATGCAATTTTTGCTATCTCTTGATTTTACTTTGCGTTTCTAGAGAGATCTTAAGCTTCAAAATTAGTTTTTAAAAGTCTGAAAATAGGACTTAAACTTATTGCTTGTGGCCACAGAATTTTTGACTAACTGTAAGGGCATAATTATGGATTCGGATTCTTTTTAATCGACTGTGCTTGGAATTTCTGAATTGACAACCTTCCAGAAATAATCTTAACCCTATATCGGATAAGATCATTTTTGATTGAGTTCGGCCGTTAGAAGGTTAAGCTAAATAAATTTTTTTCCAACCAACTAGCTATGCCGCGCCAATTCTAAGTGCATCCATCAATTAACGACTTCATTCAAGCTATTTAAAGGAACCTTGTAAACGCTTTTTATAATTGACGCCAAATTTGAATTCTTACTAC
The DNA here is from genome assembly GCA_905187475.1 of Syritta pipiens. Taxonomy (NCBI): domain Eukaryota; kingdom Metazoa; phylum Arthropoda; class Insecta; order Diptera; family Syrphidae; genus Syritta; species Syritta pipiens. The sequence continues at coordinate 74,150,480 of LR994571.1, forward strand.
CACAATGTGTGACAGTTTGAAAGTAGATAGTCAGGGAACGAGCTGACCAAAGAAGTTTGTTGCGTGAGGCCCTGATTCACTCAGGACTGTGGTACCATCAGATCAGATCTGTGATAAATTGCTGATCAAATTATTTGCTATTTTGCAAAACTGAATTCAATTATCTGCTGCTGTCCAAAAAGACGAAAGTTTTCTGAACTCCCGCTTTACGCATCAAGAAACCAATTCAACTTTATTCATGAGAGTTGCTTTTAAATCCTAAACAAATGAGGGTGTATTAAAGGTCTTTTAGAGCGCAGTATAATTCTCCCCAATTTCTTCAATTCAATTTAACTTCCACATCTTTATTCTCAATGCAGTTTTTGACGGCGTCCATCTTGTCTCCCGGGGGAAACTTTTGACGATCGAAAAATTGTGAATATATTTTTGAGACAGGCGAGTAATTGATTTCGACAGCGAGTATAATCATCTTTTCTTTGCCCAATTCGAAATCCATCTGTATCTCTCCCCGCACAGGAAAAACTTGCGAATACATAAAATAACGACAGTGAGAAGGGAAGCTGCACAGAGAACAAGCGACATTGCTCTTGACATTGGTCATTGGTCTTGGTTATCGTTTCATATGCACCGTGGTTCGTATAAACAAATGAAATGTCCTTCAAACCCTTGCCACCCGAACAATTTTCTGTACCCGCATCAAAGGTTGGATTAGCCAGATCCATCTGTGTGAGCGAGAGAGGGAGAGAAAGACCAACGACTACTATGTGCAGCTTATGTCTCTTGTAACGTTGACTGCGGTATGTGTCTGCATGTCTGTCTATTTGTTTGTATGTAAGAAGACCCCAACAAGATACAGGAAGGCAAGACTCGCACAATTTGCAGACTCCCAAGAGCACCCCACTTAACCACAACGCACGCTCGCTAAAAATACACACAAGATGACCAACAAGTAGACCTCAGGACTAATGTCAGGAGTGCAACCAAAAAAAAAGGAAAAAAAATACCAATGCAGGAAAAAAAGGCAACGAACAAACGACACAGACAATAAAAAAAGAGGAAAACGATATTTTTTTGTTCCATAACATCTCCCAAAAGCTTCATCCGCTTATGTAAAAGCTTCAGGTGTTGAGGTAGGTCCTGATCTGGAATTACCTAGATACAGCATCCAGAAGATACACAGATGCACAGAGATTGGTGGGGAAATAGTTGTGGGGCAGCACAAACACTGCCGCATGGAAGTGTGCGTATGCGTTTTGTATGTATGTCTGCTCCATTGGAGGAGAGACTCCTGCTACCCACCACCACCACAACGAGATATGAATCCAACTAACAAACGGAAAGGGACGAGGACAACAACGAGGATGGCTGCGAGAAGCAGTCAGACGCCAAATCTTTCTCTTCTCCTACGCTTACGCTTACGACAATACGACCATACGACGATACGACGACGTGCAATTTTAACCAACAACAACTCCACTCCACTCTACTCCTCTTTCAGCCATTTGCACCACGTTAACACACCACCAGTGTGTTGTTGTTGAGAAAGAGCGGTGGATGGAGCAAAGAAGCATCCTTGTGTTCCCGAATGGATGCGACTCTGTTGTGTATGGCCAGGCCAGATAGCAGCGCTTGCAGTGGAGGTGCATGAGAGTTTCTTTTCTTCTTTAACTGTGTTTAGTCTTCTCTTGTGTAGTTTACTTCTTTTTTCATCATCCACTCACTCAGTTCTTTTTTTTTTTGCTTTTATGCTACGAAACAACCAGGAATCGGACTTCTGGAAATATCAGTTAGAGTCGGGACTTTGGTCGAGTTCGGTTTCAAGTTTTTCCATCCGTTTTTTTTTTCTTTGCCGTCGTCTCTGGCCGTGTTCGAATTCAAAAAGAGAGAGACGTGTCTGTTGTGTGTTGCAATAAACAATTTGTTTTTTTGCTGTTTAAAATTTACAATAAAATAGTTTAAAAAAAAGATGAAAAATACATACCACGTAAATATGTACTACAGAGAGAGATCATATGTTTTTTGTGTATGTTCCAAGTGGTGGAATTGTGAGACTTAACTCTTCTTGTTTTTTGTGTATGGGTGCTAAGCTCTATGTGTGTGTGCTTTTTTCATTTATATTTCATTTTCTCCTGCAGTCATTGTCCTTTTTATTTATGCAACATATAGACAAGAGACGTGAAACGAGAAACGAGAGACGAGAGCCGAGTGACTTGAAAAAGTTGGGGAAAGTATGCAATTGTAGAATTCTTCTTTTTTTTCAATTAAAACCGAAAAATTGTTTCTCTTGTGACTGATGAATGATTTTTTTGAACAAAAAAGGGAGAAATTGTTTGACAAACTGCAAGCACTTTTTTTGCGAATGAGTGTAACCAACCGCACAGAAAAAAGAAGTTATGAGCATAGACCGTTTCTTGTAGTGATGATTGAATTTTGTAATTCATTTAATTGAAATAATATCGGGCTTTGAATGTTCAACGTTCAACAATAATCAACCGTCTGTCTGCCATCGATTTTTCTTTTGGTCTGGAGAAAACTCACCGAGGATGTGCATCGCGCTAGTGAGATGCCATTGAAATTGAAGGATCAGTGTTACCTTTTTCGGGATTTTGATGCAATTGTGTAGCGTGTGATAGTGTAGTACGAAATAGCTTTTAAATAAACTATTTTAAACTAAAACAAATTAAAAGGATTTTCGTTTCATGTTGATTGTTTTCAGTATTTCTTAATTATTTGTGGATTTGCCAGTGCGGAAAGGAAAACAATTATTCTTTTTGAGATACGAGTTAAAATATCTTTAATAGGTGATCATTCTAACTCGAAAACTTTTTCAAATACGAAACCGAAATTCTACGCAAATAGTTCCTTATATAAAACATACATTTTCCTGCTTATTTTTGTTAGCACATCTAAACCTTTGAGTGTTCAATTAGAACCAGAAGTACACGGGGCAGGTGGAATCGAACCAAATCGAATTAACAATTCGCATGTTAGCCCAAAGGTCTAGCAGCTGAATTGTATTAATTATCTATTGATTTCATTACTAATAAAATTGTAATAGTAATAATTCTCATGTATTTTAAATCCATAAATCCTTTGTATTGCAATTGTGTGAACAACCCAACCTGACATAAAAGCAATGGTTTAAAACCACGATAATTTTAAAACGACGGTAATTGAAACGCAAACCGATATTTTAGTGTATTTAAAAATTCAACCAAACGAAAAGCTCCAATTGGGTGGGTCTATCTTTTTTAAAAACCTGCTGTCTAAATTGACCTTATTTAAGTACTTACAATTTAGTAAGGAATCAATTTTCAAAAGCCATTGTTGTAAAATAATTTTTTCGGCACTATTTTTAATGTATCATCGAATATCCATCCTACTTTTGACTTTTACACCGTCACTTCAATTCAATCGAGGATTGTTAAAACAACATAAGTAACACATTTTTCAAAACCACTTTAACTACATTTTTGTACTGCTTTTGGGTAGCGCTTTGCATTGAGAACAAAAACGACATAGTTTGATACCTTAAAAGCATTCAAATTTTAATTCAATATCAGCATTAGTTATTATAGTATATTTTCTTCCACAAAATAAACTGTTGTTTGTCTTCCTGTAAAAAAATACAAATGTCACTTATGTTGATTTAACAACTATCGATTCAATTAGCTACTACATCATTTCAACACCACTACTTTGTGACAGATTAGGAAACAATTTTAACAAACAATTTATTTCTGACCGTAGATAAACTTCAACGATATTTCATCATCACAAGCTTTCCCGCAGCTTGTCTTATTACGAAAAGAAAAAGGTACTCGGCGTGGAAAGCAATTTTCGGCTTGGGCTTGGTACTCGTCCTACAGGGATAATTTTGCAAAGAAATTAGGAATTTTTTGAAAAGAAACTAGAAATTTTGAAAAGAGAGATTCATTTTAAAAGTTTCGCTTCGATTGACTTTCTAAAACTTTTAGCAAATTAAATGGATTTGCCGACTTTCCTGGAAGTTTGAGAGAAGGAGAGAGCTATGGGTTTTTTGTCGATCAACATGTGTTGAAAACTTTTAGATTGAGTTGATTGCCCAATCAGAGTCAGAGTCAATAGTAAGTGTACACAAATGTTTCGGACATTCAAAGACTGATAAAATAGTATCTGATGCTCTAATTTTGGAACTTTAAAAGTTTTGAAAAGTTTTATTTATTTTCTAAAAGTGAAAAGTATTATAACAATCGATCTATCGACAAAGCAAGATTAAAAACTAAAATCTAGCATTATGCGTGTTATCGTTCTATGTTTAAAATAGCTTTTGTCTGTAATGCTGTTAAAATCTTCAGTTTACGGAACTACTTTTTAAAAATATTCCCACAAATTACCAATCAGGTTAAAGTCTGGTTTGAGTAGATGATCAGATATCTATCTAGATTTCCGAAAACTATATTTTACAGTACTGTATAATTTTGTTTAACAGCATGATAGTCTCGGTTGAAAGTCCACGTGAAGTCTCCCTCACTTCCATTTGACGTCACCATTTCCGAGATAAATAGTCTGGTTTTAGGGTAGGTTAGGTTAGGTATGGGCTGGCAAATTAACTCCGCCTCACTTAAGTCCTTGTGGTCTGGTCCTATTAACGATTTTTCGCACTGAGTTGTTTTGGGGTCTAAAATGCCGATGTGGCTTTCAGCGGGAAAGGCAACGCAGATGGTTTATGACTGATAGTCAAACTCGTCCTTTGCGAAGCTCAGATAAATATCCTGTCCATCTATTCACTGTCATTTAAAATTAGCCCAAATAACCGATAAGCTATTTGACAGCAATTTAATCAAATCTTACATCGCCATGAAGTGTTACTCTGTTGAAACGCAGGGTTCAGTCTAGCGAGTCTTTTGAAAATTCCTTTTAGGTTTTTATTTAACTCTGGTGGTATGATATTTTTTCTTTATATTCCTTCTCTCTTAATCTAAGTGTCTTTCTACGAACAATTATTCATATTCTAATGGTAATCGGTGCGTTGCAAGCGATTTTTTGTGAATTAGTTTAATAGTTCGTGTCATTTGAAGTAACACCACCTAAAACAAAGGTTTAACGTAAACGTTAACTTTACAGAGTTGATACCCCAAGATGTATTGCACTGTTTTCCTTTTCAGGTTCAACAATCCATAAAATCCGGCAATTGAGCAAATAAAAGTCTTCAAGCTGACACTTTTTGAATTTAATTTCCTTATTCCACCCACACTCAAATACCTTCGTCAGAACTTCTGTCTGATTATCTCAAATTGACTAAACTCTGAAATATTAATTAATTCAAAGGTCGATATTGTTTAAAATCACAATTTTTTTTCTTTTCTGTCTTTCCTCTCCACCGCATTGTACTTGTGCATATAAAATTCATCATTTTTCCCCCGAAACAACAGTTGAGGTTTATTGCCAACACATGCAAAGTACCTGAACATAAATGACAAAGAATTTTTTTTTTGTTCTAATTATTGCAACGCCACCCACGCTCTCCCGACCATTCAACGAACTCGTGATGTTTGTTTCCTTCGGATGACGTTTTTTTTTCGACGCAATCATTTTTAATATTGGCAGAGAGCAACCCCCACTGTCAAGGTCACTGCATAACACATGCATTCATGTGCATGTGTGCGAATATTGATTTGAAATTTCTACATTTCAAAGGAGTCGTTCGTTTGTGGAAAATTGTTTTCTATTTTTAGTCCTTACACTGCTTCTATTTTATTTTTATTTCTCAGTTTAAGATTGAAATTGATGGGAGTTCGTAAAAGTGCTTACAATGAAACGACTTAGGCATGGTAGAGTTGTCTCTTTGGTTACATTTTTTTGAACTTCAAAGATTCTCAGAATTGGAATCTTGATAAGCTAAAAAAGCTAAGCTTCGGCTCAAACGGTTGCTTTGCTGCGTAATTTAGTTTTGATAAGTTCTCTTCTGCTGAAAGTCGTTTGTACTTTGGAGTCGATTATTCTTAAAAAAAAAATTGTATATTATTCTTAACCCTCTTGGAGTTGCGACCAGAAAAACACAGCGCAGATTGAAACGATGCTATTTAACGATTCTCATGTATTTGAATTCCATAATTCCCACGTATTGTAAATTTCTGAAAGACGCAAACTTAAGCAAAAAACGACGCAGCTTCGAAACCACGACAATTACTAAACGACGCAATGTCGAAACCATGCACATCAAAACGGCGGCTTTGGGGTTTTTCCTGTGAATCAAATGTGTATTTTTCAAGTTGCTTTCTATTTTTTTTTTTTTTGTAAAAGTATAAAACAATTCTGTACAGAAATCAATCATAAGATCAATCATATCTCTGTTCCATAAATTGTTCGATCACATAGAACTGTGTTGATCCATAGTGTACAAATTGTGCAATAACATCATGTAAATTTTGAAATAACCAATTAAATTGAAAATAAATGTCTATAAATGATCATGACTACCAATAATACCCTGAGCAGAATCGTAACCCCAAATAGGCGTCACCTATCACCAGCCAAGCACAGCCCCACTTAAATCAATGAGGTTTCACTAATTTTGTTTATCGCCTCTAATGAGCTTCTGTAATACTGGCAAACGTGACTTACTGATCATTAATCATCATCATCAGCTGCAGTCCGCCAGCTTACGCGTACCTTCGTTTCACTTGATTAATTTAAAAGCCTGTTGGCCTGAATGTAGAAAGACGTCTTACAATTTGTTAGGGTTGTTAAGGTAAATTATTACACGTTGTCTGATTGAGCGTTCACAAAAAATGAAAATTTCAAAATTGGTGTCAAATTCGAAAGGAGTTTGCGCGAATTTCCATAGGACTCGAGACACATTGATTTTATGATTTGAGTACGAAAGATCTTTAAGGTCGCAGTTCTAGTGGCTTAGTGGCGCTCCCCAAAGTTTTTAATATTTCTTATATTCTAAAATTGTCTTACTATACTTAATTTTATGTAAATTTAAGCTTACGAATTCATTTATAAAACTGATCTTGCCATATAGTATAGTCATATCTAGTCAGAACGAATGCAATAACTTAACTATTAGCATTCTGGTCAACGGAGTTTTGTTATATTAGTGTGTGTTATGGAACAAGGCATCTACTGAAGCTCATAACGAAGCATGTTTGCTGCCTAAAAAAAGTTTGATTAAATTTATTTTAACTCTTAGTTGTGTATTTCAATAGAAGTTATTGCATTTTGTAAAACGTACATCAATTATCGACCAAAAAATAAATAAATTTTAATAAGTCTAGAGCAAGGTGATCTTACTCTCATGTTCTACCATAAAGTTATTCACGAAGTATTCTTTTTATCACTGAGGTGTTTGTAACATCTTAGGTTAAGATAATCAGGCTTTACCTCATTTAAGCAAAAAAAAAAATTGTTTTCTTTGTAAAACAATATTTACAAAAAACTCGATGACTTAGTAAAGAGCAGCTAGTAGCAGCTACATTCTATACCATTACTTAGCTAAATACTAGTATACAATACAAAGAAAAAAAACTCTGCACCATCGGGTGCGATAATATACTAAAATGCTTTACAAAGATTTGCGTTTTTGCAATTTTGCTAAAAATAACCATTAATTTAAAAAAAAACACAATTGGTATGATAACCTTTTGTTTTTTATTGGAAAATATTTTGACGCATTCAATCTGCCCAAAAGTATTCAAATCCGTCACCAATTATTACAGCAATTGACAAAGTAAGACATGAAAATTAACCTCTTTTTGCTCATCCCACTTTGACTCCCCGTATAAGCTCAAATTGATAACTTCATGATTGATTATAAATAATTCTGACCACGATTGTCCTCTACGCTTGCGACTAATTTTTAAGTCTGAATTGTTACTTTAAAAAGTGTACTTATGGCCAATAAATATTAAAAACAGACCTCTGTGCTCTGGTTCACCTACTTGCGCATCTTGTACGAATATTAAAAAATTGTAGTAACCATAAATCGACTCTAGGTTGCTCACTCGCGTGTAAAGCACTCAATGAAAAGGTGAATGAGTGTAAGGTCTTGTTCGATTTAAAAACAGGAAGCATTGCAAGCATTTAGATTAAACCAGTGCATTTCTTTGCTTACACTTTTTTAATGCTACAGCCCTAGTTTCTCCATTTTCTAAGGTCATGTGAAACTGCAATAATTTATGTATAAAATGCTAAAAAAAAGAGCAAAATGATTAAAAATTATGATTCCCAAGCTTTGTTTAAACTTCCTGTTTCAAGCTGTAAGATCTGTTTTCTTTTCTTCTATTTCTTTTCCACAAATCCGAGTAATAGAGGAATAAAAATCCATCATCTCGCAGGAGCAGTCTTTCCTATAAGCGAATTCTGTGCCGTAAATATTTTAATAAAAAAAATATTTAAAAATATTGTATTTATGTACGTTCTACAAATGAAGAACTTAAAAATCAACACCACTTTTAACGCATTTAAGCCCAAGCAATGTTCAATTTAAAGTAATAAACAGTTACTGCAACAAAAATATATACAGGGTCGCCTTATATCGTTCCGATTTGCATCGTTTCGAAGTTGTGTTGTTTAAAAATTGTCGTGCTTACGAACCAGCATCGTTTTTATTTTATTTTGCATCGTTCACAAAACAACAATACATGGGAATTATGGAAATAAAATATATAGAACTCGTTAATTTAATTCCCGTTGCGGCGATCTGCGTCCTGTTTTTTTTTAGTCACAAACAAACGACGAGGTATAGTAAAATTTGTTCACGTTTGTATTAATGCCCACATAATTTGGCTTAAGGCCTTATTGACACCATTTGTTTTATAATTTGGCTTATATTTTCAAAAAAAGGTCAAACAGCCAATAGACTCTGTAGCTGAAGTTTACATAAAAACTGATTCTTTTGGTTCATTTTAATCCATTTTTTGAACAACAAAACATAATTGTCCACCCACCATAATTGCAGTGTTGCTATGTTAAGAGATTTGGAGATCTCATTCTCGTCAGGAGCTAACGATGACTGTTCGATGCGGCGTTTTCTGAACGGCAGCAGCATATAGTTCACATGAATATGCATGTGCAAAAATGAAAATGTTGTGTGCATCTAGTACATGAAACACAAAGAAAGTATCTATTCATTTTAAATCCAAAGAAAATGAGTTATCAATACAAATAGATAAATATGTGGCTTCGTATAGAGTCGGTGATGAACAATGAATGCAATACATTTGCTAGTTACTTACCTATGCCTTTTTAGTCACACCTTTTCAATCTAGTCCTATTGTCGAAAATAAATTTCTTTTCAACAATGAAGCAATACGACATCGCAATGGAAACTTTTTAGTGAACAATGAAGATTCACCTTTTGAAAGACTTCTCTCTTTTAACAAGGATTCAAGCAAACTCTCTTTAACACAAATAGATTTTGACCATCCCACTTGTTCTAATACTTTTTTTCTTTTTCATTACAGATGGTCGCTATCCAACAACAGAGCTATGTCCTTTCGAAGGACATTGTACAGAAACCCGTAAATCCGAACTTGTGCTGCATTAATGTCACAAGACCGGAGTTATGGGAATTTGTTAACGCATGCAACGTTTTCGATTTTAGTGGAACTTAAACAAACACCAAATTGGGTGGACGATTAAAATTCCGATGGAATAATTGATGGTACTTCCTGCACCATCAATCTCCAGAATGTATTTCTAGCAAATTGAGGTAGTAGGTTGTATAGTAGTTTTGAAATTAACATTCTATACAATTTGCTAACTTTCTTTGCTTGACTGTTGATGCAGCGATTTTGTCATTTGTGTTTGAAAGTGATTTAAAAAAAAAAACTAAACATAAAAAAGAAAATCCATTGAAAAAAAAAGTGTTAATATGTTTGTCTGGCTGATTCCCTGAGACCCTAACTTGTGACTTTAACATCAGTTTCACAAGTTTTGATCTCCGGTATTGGCCACAAGCTTGCAATTTTAGAATTTTTTTTCTGGACCATAAAAAAGAAGAGAAAAATCAAAATTAATATTGAGTTAGAAATTTGTTTTTTCGAGTGTTTTTTTTTCTAACCATAGAGAATCGATGTGAATATCAAAGGAATTGATATCAAAGCATATTTGCAGCAGAGACATGTGCGGCGGGAGCCATGTATTTAAATTGAAATGTATTTTTAAAGACTTTGAATCGAATAAATATGCTTTAGATGTTTGTTTGTTCATTTACTTGTTTTAAGTCGTTTACGGGGGCAATTGCATTGGTGGGACAGTCATAGCTGGGCTTTCTTATAGGGAGAGGATCTTTCTACGACAGTCTATTCTAGTTATATCATTCTCATCACGCCTGCTCTATTTTTGGACAACAGGACTAAGACGAGTTAACCTTTATCCGTGATTCGGGTCATTTTGACTTAAGGATCTGCAGATTTACTATTTTTATTGCGATTAACCTAATAATCAATTATACAATGCTAACTACGCACAAAAACCAAAGGGACTTAATTTCAAAACTGGATGTCTCATATTTTAGAGTATATTTGAAAAAATATACCAATCTAAGGGACGGATGAAGGTGAAGAAGATTTGTAGGTCTTGACCTAAAAGTAAAGAGGTCTGCTATGGAATGTAACCTGACCTGCTAGCCACAAGATAATCACAGAAACAATTACATTCCTAGAAGCTAAGGAAAGTGTCTTAAAAGAGAAACTTAAGTGCTCTTCTTGTACCAAAAGCCAAATTAAATGAAAAAATAACAAAGTATTAGCCACTACTTAGGCTAAGCCATTCATCTTGTAAACATAAAAAATCATGCATATTTTTGATCGACTTCTTCAACAGCTTTTTATACTAGTTTTTTGTGTATTTCGAGAGTATTTAACTATTTTTTATCAATAACATAAAAAAATGTAAGGTGTTTTTTTTTTGTAGAGGAATAAAACTTTGAAATGAAAAAAACAAACATGATTTTTTTCAATTGACATGAAAAATACTTCATTCGAAAGATAATCTTCTGGCATTATAATTTAAATATGATTTCTGGCATATGACCGCCATGGTACGGACGCAGTCTAATCTGCAGGTCCAATTTTTTATGAGTTTTTCCAACACTTGTGGCCGTGTATCGGCAATAACGCGGCGAATGTTGTCTTCCAATTGGTCAATCGGCGTAGACTAGTGACATCTCCCAGCAGAAAATAGTCAAGCGGCGTTAACTCGCACGATCTATAGTCCGTAACTTAAAACTTTAAAACTATTACCTTCAATAAATCCATTGTGTCACGAGCTGTATGATATGTTGCGCCGTTTTGTTGAAACCACAACCCCTGCACTTTATGGTTGTTCAATTGATGAACGAGAAAGTCATGGTTCTATAGCAGTCACCATTGAGTGTAACGTTCTATAGCAGTCACCATTGAGTGTAACGTCAAAGCCAGAATTATTTTTTTTTAAGAAATACGGACCAATTATTCCCCCAACCCATAATGCACATCGAACAGTCAGATTTTGTGGATGTAACGGTGCTTCAACATACACTTGAGGATTATTATCACTCCAAATACGGCAGTTTTGTTTATTGAGGTTTCCCTTCAACGAAAATTGAGCTTCTTCGTGAAGCAAAGGCAACTGAAAACTGGGAACAGAACCATGTTTTTCAATTTGTACAACTTGAAAGCGTTCTCTATTCATGTCGAAATGCCAAAAAAAAAACTAAAAATACTCACTTGATAGCTGACAAAACGGCCGCCAGTTAAAATAGTGTTGCCAAATTAAAGCTCTACACCTCTAAAAAAAACACCCTATAAATTACTAAGCACAAGTTACACCATGGATTATCATTGAGCCGATAGTTCGAGAGAAAAAAAGTTATTTGTAACAAAAAAGTGTGCATTCGATTGTTTTATTACTATTATAATTAAACCTTATAAGTATACCAAACTTATACATATATTGCATTAGTAATGATAAATTTGATAGCTACTAAACGCTAGCTTCCAGGGTTACTCGCCTGTTTAAAGTTTAGGTATAAACTTCGATTACCAAAAAACTCCACAATTTTTGCATCTTCGTCATCTATAGCAGGATTTTAGGATTCAGTAGGGGCACATCTATTACACAACTAAAGATCTATCTAAAAAGCCTATTAAAGTAAAAAGGGATTTCGAGCTGACATTAAAAAGAAATGATCAATTTTCAGAGAGATGAGAAGCTTACGGAAAAAGTGAATAATAACTCCGGGCGTTGTAGAGTTTTATAGTCACCCGCCATCATTTGGCGGGAGGATTGCTCTTTTCTGTCGTCCTGCATGACTTACACTTCATTCCCGATATGTAGCTATAAATAGAAGGTAGATATCAACGTCAGGTCTTTGTATTTTTTAACATTGGTCATAATTTCGACAGAACTCAGCGACATGGATCACACTATTTTAGTGAGCCTATTGGAAGGAAGCCCTTCGCAACATGGGGCTTTCTCCATATCCTTCGTTGGTTAGTCAACAGAAAAATTTGTACATACGCCTAAAGCTGTTGCTTTATAACAGTGTTGGACCAATGTTAACCTAATCAACAATATAATTGACTAGAAATCGGTAATGATTAAAAATCAGAGTCAAAAAAATTGATTACCTACTTACTTGTGCCTGGCCTAAAGTTGACGGTTTCGGGCATACTGCTGCCAATCCGGAAGACCAAGCCTACGTACCGCAGGCTCTGTTTCCCTCTTCTCTTCGAACCAGAAGACTCGGATTCGAAGATACTTTTAGCTGGAGCGTTTGTGTCCATGCACTCTATGTTGCCGAGCCATTAAAGTCGATGGATTTCTACCTTCCGGACTGTATCCACATCTTTGTACAGCAGATTAAGTTTCCAATTATGTTTTTTCCTCCGTTCATCTTCCTCGCACACAGGACCGAATCCGAATATCAAAAAATTTAATAAGACTAATTAATCATACTCAAATTAAACAGAATTAAAATTATTTGCGAAAAGCAAGGCTCTCGCCCACCACGGGCTGCTACTCCGCCTTTTATTATTATCAAAATTGTTAATGAAAACGTAAAGGAACAGCATATTAGTTGCATGAAATATTATAACTAATATTATATCTGTCAGCGTGCTGATTTCAAACCTGCAGTCAAATTGTATCAGCTTTAGTATCATTAATCGTTAATTTGATTGTTTGATTAACTATAACCGATGTTATAGCCATGCATTAGATAGATCACAAGAATTGAGAAGCTAATGATCCTCCTCAAATCTTTAGCAAATTTAGTGCGTTCCATTCTTTCTAGCAAGAAGAATCGAAATGAAAAAGTGTTGCTGGTTACTTCAAATTCTGTATTTGACCACTTTTTGTTCATTAAGTCGACTGTAAGCATTTGTCCAACCAGCTCCAAACGAAACCAAAAATAGAAATACACAGTTTCTAGCTAGCCAAGAAGAATTTATAACTAACCAAGTGGATCATAGAAAAAGGCTACGTGTAGGTGTTGCATCAGAACAGAGAGTTGATAAAGAAAATTAGACGTTTATCAAAAACGAATTTTTAAGTCTTGCAATCAGTTTATTACAGAGCTGGTATTATAAATAAATAATCTGCATAACAGCCCATACAGGAGCAGAGCATAACTTTTTTTGCGTCTCCACTGTGCTGTACGTTACAATTTGACACATGTAAAGGTATTGGCTGGGATCATTTTTTCTCAAAATATCAGTTTTTTCTAGAATAAACAAAATAAAGAAAAATATAATGCCAACACTGCTTTAATGTGTTATTTGCAATTTTTTGGCTAAAAACGTTAGGCTTTACCGGCATTGTCAATATTTTGCCCACATTGCTCAATTATGATTGCTGCAGCATAAATAAAGAAACTTACTTTATAAATCGTGCCCCTCTTAAGGATTTCCGGATATTCCTTTCTTCCCAGTTCGATATAAACACGAATTTTTACCCCAAACATAGAACACTCATTCTCACAACGCATTCACGAACGCATCCATTTAAGCGCTAATTGTAAATAAACGCACACTCAGTACATCAGCGAAACGTCAAACTTGACTTTTATCCTGATAAGCAAGGTTATTTATTTTCAAGAATTAAATAAAAAGATCCCAGAACTACGATGAAAGGGTTGTACAAACCGTGAGTGAATTGAATTTAAATAATAAGATAACCCACGACATTAGGAATTTCATTGAACTTTAAATAAATTGTGTATTTCCAGCGAAGCTGTCGGCGGGTCAGCGACCACTCCAGTTCATGGAAGACAAAACAGTCTCGAAGACATAAATCTGGATCAGTTCCTAAAAACCTCCAACTACGAGGACACCGTGAAGCAACTCGATATTTACTATGGGATTGGTTAGCTTGCATAAATTCTACTCATTCTTACTCTCATGTCATGTTTGTATTCAGTTAAACGACAACTCTTACGCTTCCAAAGTCCCATTACCGGCCTGTTTCCAGTGATGAGCACTGATTACGATGTGGGCAGTGTGCGGGACAGCGTGTACTGTGCTGCGGCTGTTTGGGGTCTCTATCAGGCATATCGGAGGATTGACGATGATCGCGGCAAGTCATACGAGCTGGGCCAGTCAACGGTGAAGTGCATGCGGGGTATCCTGCAGTGTTGGATCAAGCAAATGCACCGAGTGGAACTCTTCAAGCAAAGACAGTCGAATATGTTTGCGTTGCACAGCAAGTTCCATCTGCACACTGGCGAGGAAATTTACTCAGATGAGCTTTACAATCACCTCCAGATCGACGTGGTCTCGCTGTACATAATTTTCCTAGTCCAGATGATTACGTCGGGCTTGCAGATTATTTACACTCAGGTGGGTTAGGCAGAAATGTGTGTGATCCGGTGATGCAGTGTGTTTGGTTTTCCAGGATGAAGTGGCTTTTGTGCAGAATCTTGTGTACTACGTGGAGAGGGCATATCGTACTCCAGACTTTGGCATGTGGGAGAGAGGGTCAAAGTACAACAATGCGACTCCAGAGATCCATGCGTCATCAATTGGTAATTAATTGTTTTTTAATGAATTGTGCTCTTCAACTGACTTTGACGTTGGCATTAGGAATGGCGAAATCTGCCCTTGAGGCCATCAACGGGTGCAATCTGTTCGGTGAGAAGGGAGCTTCATGGAGTGTCGTGTATGTGGACATTGATGCGCACAATCGAAACAGGAGTATTTTCGAAACAATGCTACCGAGGGAGTCTAGTTCAAAGGTTTGTATTTGTGGATGGGGGTTGTGTTTTTGCTTGGCAATTGTGGATGTTAATCTGTGTCTGTTAATTCATGAATCATATACCAGACAGCTGAACATTTTTTTTGACTCTCTGCCGTCTTTGACTTTTAAGTCGCCTTGAAGATTATCTGATAAGAGATTTATAACCTTGTTACCACTTGAAGGTGTCAGTTCCTAAGCGTGAAAGATTAAATTAAGAAATTTGACCGGAATATACATATTACAACAAAACTAGGCCGCGAGTGTTTGCTATGAGGTGCAGAAGATAGCAGCAGTAAAATCTCTGAGTAGAATTAGCTTTAATGATTCCGGAAAATTCTGGTTTCTTGTAGAGTTCTTATTTATAAACTGATGCACTCCTTTTTCTCTTCCTTCATTGAAGTCTTCAAAGATTCTTCTTTAGGTAAGCGGGTAGGCAGGGTAACACCCTACACTCATTTAATTTGAATATGATTACTAACTTCAAAACTTGAAATCACCAAATTCGTTTTATAGTCATTGACAGCAAATGTATTTTGATGAAGCCAACATATAATTTAATATTATTTAGGTCTTTGTTAGACCTGAAGTCTGCGGCTCACTTAGGCCATAGGTAGGTCCAGTGTGTTGTCACCCATCCAGTTCCAGACTTCATTCGATTATTTGGAGTTTAAAATGTCAAAAGGCTTATTTAGCTGTCATTGTCATACGTTATAGCATGTTTGCCCTATATTGGCCCTAACCCAGTTAGCCTTTTTTATGAATTTACTAATGCGTTTAGACCATAGATCCAGTTCGTTTAAGTCCTTATTTCCCAGAATATTTTGCCTATTCTTGGCAAGTACTGGGCATGCGTCGAAAAAGTTGGTTGGGCTCACTCACCTCTTCCTCCCTATCGCAGCGTCTACCGAGGTCGTTAAAGAAGATACTCTCATCTCTTGCTTTGCGCGCGGGTTAGGGGAATGAAAAGTTTCGTGCAAACCGAAACCGCGCAGATCGATTTATAAGAGTACATGGATGTATTTTTAACAGAAAAACCATAGTGGGCCATGATTCTTTGAAGAAAAAACGTTAATTCGCGCAAATCGAATTTGGGCCGAAAGGTGAAACCGCGTAAAACGAAACCGAGCAAAACGAGGAATGAGTTTATCTGATATTCTGGAGTAATTGCCGAATAGACAATGACTATATAACCTTCAACCTATTTCTACTGCGACGAACCTAATAATCAATTTAATTTTTTTTCACTAAAAGGGTTGATTACACACAAAAAAGAAAGTCACTTAATTTGAAAACTGAACGACTCTTAATTTAGAAGATATTCGAAAAAAAAAGGCTACTTTTGGGTCAAGAAGACCGATCTAAGGGATGGCTGAAGTATATGACACCTAACAGTCAGCTTGAGCTTCCTCTATTGATCGTTTTTTTATTCTACTTTTATCTGTCTCCTTCGGAGGGACAGACCAGCTATTGGGGTCATTATAGGCCCTATTACGGAACACTACACCATCGGCAGACATGACAGCAGACTTGGAGTCCCTGCCAATGACTTTTGCAGAAGTTGTCAGGTTGAAGAGAAGGAGGAAACCATCTTCCAACTTTTATATCCATGTGTGGCCTTGGCGGTTCGTAGAAGAACTCATCTGGGCAAGCACTTCCTTGACAGTCGGAGCGATCTGAGTAAAATCAGCATCAATCAGATCCGCACATTCGTAAGAAGCTCTAATTGGTGCCATTAGGATGCCGAATAGATTTCCGCATTGTGGTATCTATTCGGGCCTTTGATGCCGAAGCCAGCCACTTTAACCTAACCTATCCATTCTATGCCACATCTACTTTCCATCAGAAAGTTTGCTGCCCATATAGCTTCTGCAAATTCTTGTGAGCCAACTGCTTCCATGGAGTGAAACGGTTAGCGTCTCCTGGCGTTTAAACACAATTCCTCTCCTAACTTAGCTTATTCCTCGAAGCTTTCTTTGCCTAGGATACCGGTGTACCGAATAACCCAGCAAAGAGTGAGGTTACATCCATCTGCCTTCAGAGATTACCACCATTCTTTTATCGTCTTTGAGCGAATAGAGGGGGCTTTCAGGGTTTTACTAGCTACCTTTCTGTCTCTGTAAAGGACAATAGACGGCCTATCGATCGAACATTCGGAAGGGAAGTGTGCTCCAAATGAACTGCTTTTATTTATGCCTGTTCTGCGAGACGAACGACCATCGCGGTTTTTGGCGATTGCTCCCATGCCCAACTTTTCTTCGGTTTTGGATCCATTTGAATAGACTTCCAAGGCAGCCTCGTAACTCACTCAAGTGCCCCCCGGCTTGATGATTAGCGCGTTGGACTGGTAAGCAAGCGTACCCAGGTAGGTCCCTTCCACATGTGTTAAATCATATCGCAAACAACGCAGTGGAGGCGTGTTGAAAACGTAGCCGACGTGGCCGGAAATAAACGATTCTGTAATTGAAGGGTTTATTTTCTACGAGCCATAGATACAATTGGATTTCTTTTTTAAATAGTTGATATTTCTTACCCTTTGGCAGCTCGGTCGGCCCTCTTAACTTCAACGATATAATGATTGAAATTCGAATAAATATGGCTCGTCAGCATAGGTCTACGTGCAAGCGCGTGAGCAGAGCCGACCGAGACACTAGAGGGTACTAGCAAGTGAATATCTTAACAAGGCGCGAAAAGCTAAACTGTGGCTCTCAACGAGCTGGAAGGCCCCAGCTATTAGTATAATTATTAGTGAGGGACTCTTCCTTTGTACAATTTTAATTAAATTTCTGAAATTTCTTGCATTTCCAGGGAGTAGATGCCTCACTGTTGCTGACGCTGTCTTTTCCAGCCTTTGCTTCGCATGAAGAACGCCTGGTGGACCAAACCAAACTCAACGTCATTAAGCGACTGCGCTGCAAGAAGGGTTTCAAGCGCTTCAGCCGTGATGGATACCTAAGCAAAGTCGAGGACAAGAGCAGGAGGTTTGTAGAAGCTCCAGAAATTCCAACAAACTAACTCGTTTTTCTTCCAGATACTACCACAAGGGAGAAATAAAAGATTTCGAGGGTTATGAATGCGAGTGGCCGCTGTTCTTCATCGTAATGATAATCGATGGAGTTTTCAAGAACAACCCCGAGCAAATCGAGGAATATCAGAACGAGCTACGCCGCTGTATGCACACAGACGCTCATGGCGATCCCTTCGTAACCATGTACTACGCACCCGATGGCGAAGGATCCTACATCCGCGCCCCATCACAATCGCTCTACCTCTGGGGACAGTCGCTGTTCATCATTGCTCAACTTCTCACTGCAGGTCTGCTCCACATAAACGAATTGGATCCGATCCGTCGTTACTTGCCTAGCTACAACCGGCCACGCAGAGGCGGACGTTACTCTGCATTTCAGGTAAGTCTCGATCGATCGTTACGTAGAGACCTCCATACATACTCATTCAACGCATTTACATATCAAAACAAATTCCAATAGAATCCACTCAATTGAGAAAACGACATTTTCTTTATTTTCTGTATAAATACATTTAAACACACACAACAACAAAAAAAAAAAAACAAAATTTTCTCTTTTCAAATTGGCTTTTTTTTAATTCGATTAATCCAATACCGATTTCAAAATTTTGTTATCCACTTATCCTCTTATCTCAACCCTCTACACCTTCACCAGGGGAAAGCTGATGATGGCCACAACGTAAGTTATAAACTCTCTAAGTAACTTTATTCTTTTATTCTTGTTCACTCTCTCTTTCTCTCGGCTCCCTTTTTTGATTTGTAATAGAGTTTTAAAAACAAAAAAAAATAATTTTTCTACGTACGCACATCTTGCATTTGACTTAAATGTGCACTCTCGAGTATGTTACTAGTGAATTGAATGTAGTTGTTCGCAATTATACTTTTAATGTATGTTTCTACAACATAATTTACCTTTTTTTTTATCCTATTCTTTTTGTTTATTCATGTTTACACACTTCACAATTTGTTCTCTCACTTGGAATTTCCGGGGCAGATGTTTTTCAATTTTCTTTTATTTCACATATTTTATTTTTTCGATGAATGCAGGGGCGCCTGCAGTGTAATTAA
Organism: Syritta pipiens; assembly: GCA_905187475.1. Lineage (NCBI taxonomy): Eukaryota > Metazoa > Arthropoda > Insecta > Diptera > Syrphidae > Syritta > Syritta pipiens. The sequence continues at coordinate 74,169,780 of LR994571.1, forward strand.
AAATTCTTAGCTTCTATATATTTTTTTTTTTGTTTACGAGTCAATAAAATTCAATTTCAATCTATAAACTCTATAAAAAAAAAGGATTTATAAAGGATATGCGACAATTTACTTATTCGAGACTCAAAATAGCGCTATTCGATCTAACATAACTTTGACTAATAAATGGCACTGATGTTCAAAATGATTCCTCCTTTTTTTTTTGTGATAAACCAAGTTATTTACTCAGAGTTTCTTTATTTGACAGGCAAAACCAGGCATTGTAAGTACAAATAAAAATCAGGCATTGTGCTTTTTTTATTTTCTTTTATTTTTCGTTTGAAATTTTTTTGTTTGATGCTTTTGATTACATATATTTTTTAAGTTGAGTTTTTATTTTTGTTTGCTACTAACATTGGATAAATTTTGTTATTTGAGAATCGCTGACTAACACAAAACACATTGATTGCAAACTGATAGCAATGACACTCGTTTTTGAGACGAATGTTGCACAGTCATTTTCTATTTTCTACTTCATCTTTTTCCTTCATGATAAAAAAAAGAGAATTTATTTTATCGTGATCTATTTAGTTTTTACATTCATACAAGTTGAATGAGGTCTTTAAATCAGAAAAACAAAACACGTGAATATTTTAACATTGACCCGCGTTTGATTAAGGTGGGCGCCCCTTGACGAGTAGATGCATCTTACCAAAGACTCTAGTCGTTAACCACTGAAGTCTTTGGTCTACTCAAATCAGAGTCCGGACGTAATGCATCGTAATTGTTTGTATCTTTCAATCACGCATACAAAAATTAGTTGCAGTTGTCGTAGACGAACTCGAATTTGTGAGGCATTTTTCCTTCACCAATTTATTGCAAGCAAGTGAACAATTGAATGTCTTATGTCGACTCCAGAGAGATTGTCCGGTTATTTTTGTCCGTTAAATTTTTAAATTTTTAACGTTGTCCGGTGTTGTTTTCCTTCTAGTTTTCCAGTTAACATTTGCATCCGTTTCGAATGCATTTGTTCCGAGAATTATTCGTATGTTTGTTTTGATGTTCGGTTGTCCTGTTGTTGTTCCACGTATTTTGGATACACCATCACAAAATTTCTGATACACAAATAGTACGCTCAAATAAAATAATTTACATTTGATGGTATCGTCTTCTTTCGACTTAAATTAATTTTGTTAACTCTCGTGTTTTAAGGTCTTCAAGAAAGTTTTTTTTTACATTAGTAATTTAAATTTAAATTTATGTGGGCGCCGTTGGCTCGATCGGTTTGTGCGTCGGACTGTTGACTGTTGAGTACCCGGGTTCGAATCCAGCTCGGGGGAAAAAAAAACACCACAAACATTTTTCACGGCCCCACCTCCAGCGAACGACTGACAACCTTCCTGGAGTAACCTCTGTCATGGAAAGCTTTCGCAGCTCGCCGTTCGGAGCCGGCATTAAACAGTTGGTCCCCTCCACTTGTGGCAAAATTATAACACGCACAACACAGTGGAGGTGCGAACAAGCTATGCTATGGCCCTGTATGGGCTGTTACGCAGATAATTTTAGTTTATTGCATTGTTTTAGATTTCTGATCGTGGTTTACATTCTTAATCTACTGTTTTTAGTCCTCATATTTTTAGGAAAATTATTTTTTCCTTTACTTCTAAACTGTTACTTTTGTCAGTCAATCTGTTTATCAACGGCTTAGTGTATCGTACAAGTCTTACTTTTGTAGAGTAGAATATAATTCAATTTAAATTAATTATTTTAATTTACATTATTAAGCTAGTTTGTATATCTTTGAAGATTCAGTTTGAACGGAAAATAATATTTAAAACACTTTACAGTACACTTCAATTTGGAAAAATGGTTTAGTTTGCGATATTTTATTTTATTTTACAAACTTAATTTTGGTAAAATGTTGAGAAAGTCATCTGCAAATAGTGCTAAGTTTGGAAAATATATCATAATAAAACTTCTTTTATGAATAATCACAATTGACTAATCGATTTTGAACTACGTAGGAGTCCTATTATATCTTTCTCATCAGTTTTTGGTTGTTTAATAAATTCGAATAAAACTATATTAAATTCTTCTTGTACCTTTTGGTCAAATTTAGCAGGCACACTGGCTATAATACAAATGAGTAACCAGTGTAAATAGTCAGAGTCAAAAGAAATTGTATGCACATAATTTGAATAATCAAAGTCTCATAAATTGGATTCTAGTGTTTTGAGTTCTTTTTAGTTTTGAAAACGTTGATTTTTATCTACTTGATGCTAAAAATACCAAAATTAAGGTTTGCTTTTTTGGAATAAAGGGGTTTTCAGTGATGACAGTAAACGAAAGAAATAAGTTGTTAAAAAATATCACAAACATGTAGAAGCACCACTTAAGTATTTTATCAAAAACATTAAAAGTCAACTAAAACTCATGACAATGGTTCGGCTATAGTGGGGGGCATATAGCCGATCCTGGTGTTAAGAACAACTGATTTTGAAATCGTTTTTTCTCAAAGTTCATTCGACTCCAATATTTTTTTTTTCCAATTTTCTTATTCAATTTACACCACCTTTTTATTGTCAACACATTCAAAGAAAATTTGAAAAAATAATAGAATAACTTTTGTACATACACACAACCTGATTTTGTAAATCTTTTTGTGTCAAAATTTGTTTCGCTTTTAAATGTTCAAATGAAAAGTGATTTTCAATTGTTGGGTGTTGGATTTGTCTCTGTGGCCCCAGATTCCTGTTCCTTGAGCCTCTGTGTTTGATTTTCTTCCACCTTCTCTTAAATTATCCTGTTGGTAAACAACTGTACACTATAAAACAGTACAGGAAAATTAAAATTAACTTATTTTTTTTTTTTGTTTAACCTTCGAGTCTCTAGACGGCTCATTCTTTTAATTTGTATTTTTTATGCATTTGCATACGCATGTATAATTTCCTTTTGTAAATTGCATTGTTTACACTTTTGTTTCAATTATTGTTATTCTGTGTTATGAATTCGAAACAATTATTTGTCTGAAACTGATGTTTGTTTAAAAATTAAAAACAAAGTCGCACTGGAGCGACCTTTCTGTAACACAATTTTTTATATTCACGCACATTCATGTACTTAGTCAAAGTTGAACCTAGATTATGCATGGTTTTTAGTTAGAATAGTTTTTTGTAGACAAATAGATATAGTATCAAAGTAGAAATAAATGAGCAGCATAAAGGAGATTACAACCACTCAATGAATACAATATAATTGGACACATGTAAAGTACAGACAGCTTTTGTTTCCGAGTCCGGATAACACGGCGAAATAAATCAGTTCATTGGAAGATGCCTATCCCATTGGTTTGTTTTTATTCATTTCATTAAATATATGTTGTACGATTAGCAGCAGCAGAAGATGTTTAACTGAGCGAATCTATTAAGCGTTAAAGTCTGTTGTTGCAATATATTTTTATCCGGTTTAATGATTTTTTATCAAAACTATTTCTAAACGATAATCTAATTCATCTGCTGTCTGTGGTGGCTTACGAATCCTGTTTAGAATTCATGAGATCAATGAAACTGGATCATATTTAGTAAAGCGATTTTCCACCCGCGTTGCTGATATTGGCTTCATTTCTATTTCTTTCATCGCAACCTCGTCTTCGGAAGATCGTCATCGTCAAATGTCTCTATATGATGCTGTTCGCGAAATGGAATAGTTTAGAATTTGAAAGACAGTTTTCGTATAGCAAAGCTGATCCGAAAGCCACAATTTTGCAAATCAAATTTCGTTTGGGGAACCACTTAATCCTAAACTGGAAAAGCCTACTATCTAAATTTATCATAGGTTGTAATCTTCAACCACGATGTAAGTACCGTAGCTTCTATTGTCACACTTCTAACAAGGTAAAGTATCCATAAAGTAGTTTATTTTACAGTCACCAGAATTTCTATTTACTATTTAAATTTCGATACCAACATAGTCTGGGTTCAATCGTTTGTCAACGTGCTCAGCACATTTTTGTAAATTTATCGCCGTGCATGAATATATATTTGAATTGACTATCTTCAACATTGATTGACATGTACTGCGTTTTCCCCTTTTTTTCTAATTAAAATATTTTTTTAAAGTTTGCCATTTGGATTGGATTTGTAATATTTTTTTTTAGTTAACTCTTTGTATGTATCTTCTGTCTTGTGTGTTGCGTACTTGGTACATATTAAGCGTGTTTCTTTGAACTTTTCCAGGGAACTGCAACAGATTTAGTTGTTCAAATCGTGTTGATTGCTGAATCAATGCGATTGCAAGCGATGATGGCAACGTATGGTATTCAGACGCAGACTCCACATGAGGTAAGTGTAAGATTTGCTGCTCTTTTCATGTGCACTTATCTAAATCCGTTTGCAGGTCGAACCAGTTCAGATTTGGTCGTCAACGGAGTTAATAAAGGTCTACCAGCACCTGGGAGTGAATAACAAAATTGGTTTGACCGGGCGTCCACCGCGTCCAGTTGGATCCCTGGGCACTAGCAAGGTGTATCGCATCTGTGGCATGACTGTGCTGTGCTATCCTCTCATCTTTGAAGTGTCCGACTTTTACTTGTACCGAGACATGGCATTGCTGATTGATGATATCAAGACGGAGTTGCAGTTTGTCGGAAAGTATTGGCGCTTGTCCGGCCGTCCAACTGTGTGTTTGTTGATTCGTGAAGAACATATGCGTGATCCTCAATTCAAGGAAATGCTCGATTTGCTTGCTATGCTGAAGAAGGGGTACTGCGATGGTATGAAAGTTCGTATCGGACGTTTGCAGAATTTGATTAGCAGCTCTTGTATTGGTGAGTTATGAGTTATGTTGAGAAAGGTTGATGTGAAGTTAATTGTGGTTTTTCTTTAACAGAGCATTTGGATTTCATGAATCAGAGTGATTTGTCAGACAACGAAAACGCTTTTGCGCAAATTAACCACGAATACATTGGTTATCAGAGCTTAACAGATGTTCCTAAGGCACTAACTTACGTTGAAGAGAAGATGTCATGTGAGGTGGGTTGAAAGAGAGTCTCTAGATATATAGATAGACTTATTTTCTTCATAGTATAACTGTATGTAACACGTTGAATGCCATGGGGGTCACCGGTGACAGGAATTTAGAAACAAACTTGGTGCCGATCAATGTTGCTCTAACCTGCACAGAGATACGGCTTTATAGAACCTTAAATACAATTGTTAAACTGTTGGGATGTGAATGTACAGGAATTTAAAGAACATTTGGATGAAAAAAACCTCTATTTGAGAAAAATAATTTTTCATGATGTTTTGATGCCTCGCATTGGTTCTTGTGGTGCAAGTTTGAAGCTATAGTTGACATGAATATAATAAAAGTGAATAATTTTTTCTGTGGGTTTTGCTGTCTTGCTGTCTATTTTTACTTACAGCGGATTTTTTTCATTTTCAACAGGTTTTGTTTTTTTTTTTAGACTTCAAAGAAAATGTACATGCTTAGATCGGACTAGCTCCCACTTCCTTTCAAGCAGAAGAATCATATTCGACTTAATATCAATCCATTTATTTTCGTTCTTTTATCACAGGAGTACTTATGCAAGCCCACACATGAGATTGTTGACGCGCTACGCAACACCGAGTCGATATTTTGTTTGTGCCAACTTTGGGGCTACCTTCTGAACCGTGAGGGACCACATTTTGAGGTAAACGGCTTAAGTGTGAGCCAAGCACTGACTCAACTCTACCACCGAGCCGGTTCCTTGCGATACTGGAGAGCTGTCCGCTACTGCAGTTCACTTCTTCATCACATCGTTGACTCCATCAGTCCGTTCATCACCACAGTTCTGGTCAATGGCAAGGAGCTAACCGTGGGTGTGATCGGTCAGAAGGAAACAGTCTTTGATAAGCCGATGACGCCAGCTGAAATCCAAGATGTCATGTACACCACTGTGCAGCCGTACAACGTAATCCAAGCTGTACTGCAACAGGAAGTCGTGTTGTACTGTGGTCGACTGATTGCCACAAATCCGGCCATGTTCCGGGGAATTCTAAAGGTGAGCATGAACAATCCATGACTGAAGAAACACTCATGCAGTTTCTTGTTGTTTACAGATCCGGGTCGGTTGGGTTCTCGAAGCCATGCGTATATATCTCGAATTTTCTGGCCAAAAGTCATTAGATTTGGATAACCTTTCGCCATATCAAGTAAGAATCTTACTGCAAAAAGTATTAACGGTCAGCGAGTGGGCTGCTGATGAGAAGTAAGTCTAAACCAATCCGTGCGTGGCTAAAAACTCTCACAAAAATGCATTTTGCAATTCATTTCAGACTCACAACGCTGAAACGCCGTCAGTTGGAAGGATCTCTTTGCCGCGTGCCAAAACATTTCTACAACAAAGTGTGGGATATTCTTCAAAGGACGCCTCAGGGAATAATCGCGCAGGCTCATCTCCTGCCAGCCGTTCCCACTCTCACAAACATGAGTCGAGGTGAACTGACATTCTCCTTGCTGGTCGAGGAGACACTTATTTGCATCAAGGAATCAGAGCGTCGTCAATTAACTGTGGAATTGCTTTGCATCATTGCAACCATCCTAAGCAGGAATCCAGAATTGAGATTCCAACAGGCGTTGGACTTGGATGAGATCCTCCTGGAGGCCTTTCTAATGTATTGCAAGGTATTGCAACCTCTGTTACGTAGAACTCGTATTCCTCTCTAATAACATATCAATTTTAGGATAACAAAATCGTGTTGGACAACAAGCAGCTGGAAGCAAAGGATATATCCCCATTCTATTCACTGGTATACGCGGAAACAACAGGATATTTAGCAAGAGCTGCTGTAAACAAGGTTCTCCAAGGCGGAGCTCTGTCACCACAAGGCGAGGACAGAAATGATATTCATGATGAAACCTGTAAGGTTTCATAAGAGAACTCGAGGGGTAGTCGGACGCTCTCTATTTGTTACGTCGTCTTTTTTTTGTGTTAAGAATATAGTCAAGTCTTTGTTTATTTAAAGGACGAGTGAATATTTCTTACTTTGTTATAATAATATATCCTGTAAGAAAATATACAGACATTCAATTAGCATGGTTTTCGGGTTTTTATTAGAATCTTTGGGATGTGTGATCTAAAAGAAAAGGTCCAGTGTGGAAATTCAAAGAAATGGTCCATCGAGTAAGATTTTTCGACTTACAATTTCCAAAATGAATAGAGAATCAGATTAACGTTCAAACCAAAAAAGATTTACTAAGAACAATGCCAGCCCTGGGATGGGTCAAATTCAAAATGCAATAAGATGAACAAAATGTTTTTTTTTTCTTGGAGTATGGCTTTATTAGGTATGGAATACAAGATCGTTTAAGTGGCTGAAAAATTGTTGTCCAATTCAATCTGATCTAACAGCCAAACTGTGAAGCGATAACGAAGCAGTGTGCGTTTAATTGCTGAGTCAAGCGGACTTCGTAAGCCTTCCAGATCTTTGTGTAGCATTCTTTTCAGGCTATGGAGCGTGAAACATTAAGCTGTGGAGATCGATTGCGAGTTGATGTTCGTGGATTCACTCTCTCTTCATGATACGAAGCAAAGTCGGGAGTGAATGGTGCTTATGGACTGTTGCCTGGCAGACTGGATATATTTAATCCACAAGTCATTAAATTTTCCCTTAATTTCGATTAAATGACACCTCAAAAGAGTCTTTTCGTTTCGCATGCAGAACAAACAAGATTTTTTCAAATCTTTTTCTTTTGTATGACTTGTGGAACCCATGATTCAGATACCATCCAAAACGCGCACAGTCATGAGCACTTTCGCAGCTGACAGCCGAATTTGACATTTCATCTGTCGACCCGGATTCTGAGAAGATGTGGGCGGCTCGCGTAAGCAAACAACAGTACTTAAATTTTAAAATAATGTGCATCTCGATCTAAAGATAAATAAAAGAAACCATAACAACTGAACAATATAACATGTGTGTTTTAGTTCGCCTGAGTGCCATCCTAGTAATAAATTTTTCACTATGCTCAACAACAATTAGCGACCAATTCCCCGATGTCAACTTGCCAACCGAACATCTGGTTCGGTACTTCAACACATTCCCCGCACTAAGAGACAAATGCCTAAGCACAGAATCATGTCCATACCATGATCCCCTTCGAAACGAAACGCACAAAAATGCCTGCTGGGGACATGAACAGAACTGCAAGCCAGAGAATCGCCTACTTTCGCCACAATGCCTTGGCGATCACACCGGCTGGGTGCAGAACAAGCAAGCCCAGTTGGACACGTTCTTTTACCAGGCTGACTTCGGCTATATTCAACAGCAAGTCAGCGAGATGACAGTGATGTGCGAGCCCACGTACCGCGAGGATTCATCACTCGAGTGCACAAAGTACCTGCGCTTCTGTCGTGGCAGAAATATTTTAATAGACTTCCACGACTTGTTGCATAGGAAGGATCTCATACGTTATCACATGGATGTACTTAGCCAGGGTCAAATCGGTGGTCATTGCCGGCTGAAGCGCGAGCGTCTTATGAACGAAACCGAGCACATGGGAGCCCTGCAGTCGTGGGCACCGGAGCTGCGTTACTTCGAGGAGAAGAATTTCCGTCCGATTGCCGACAACAAATGTGATATTGTGGTGGAAAAACCAACGTACATTTTGAAAATAGATGCAAACTACAACATGTATCATCATTTCTGTGATTTCATTAATCTCTATGCTTCGTTGTTCGTGAATCAGACGCACCCGCTGGCGTTCCACACGGACACGCAGATTATCATTTGGGAATCGTACAAATACGAATCACCTTTCGCTGAAACCTTCAAGGCGTTCACAAGTAACCCGGTGTGGAACCTGGACAATGTGAGAGGGAAAGTGGTTTGCTTCAAGAACATCGTGCTGCCGCTACTGCCGAGGATGATCTTTGGACTCTATTACAACACTCCAATTGTAAGTTTGAATGAAGGTCTTTTCGCCGCTGAGCTTGTCTTATCTTTAGATTTACGGATGTGAAAACAGCGGGCTGTTTAGAGCTTTCTCTGAGTTCATTATCCATCGGCTGAGGGTTCCTACGCACCGCAAGAACAACCCTAAGGTCCGCATAACCTTCCTGTCACGAAAGACAAAGTACCGTCAAGTATTAAACGAGAACGAGCTGCTTCAGGAGATCAGCGCAAACGAAGAGTACTCCGTGAAGAAAATCTCCTTCGAAAGGTGAGCTTGTAGAACCGACAAACCAATAGGACAAGTATATCATTTCTGTTTTTCCAGAGGTATCCCGTTCTCGAAACAACTCGAAATCACGCGCAACACTGACATCCTAATCGGAATGCACGGAGCCGGGTTGACGCATCTTCTCTTCCTTCCCAACTGGGCGACGATCTTTGAGTTGTACAACTGTGATGATCCAAACTGCTACAAAGACTTGGCACGTTTGCGTGGCGTGAATTACGTCACGTGGGAAGATGCTTCGAAAATCGAATCGAAAGATGATGGAACTCAACAAAAGGGCGGAGCACACGCCAAATTCGCAAACTATCATTTCGATCGAGCGGAATTCGTACGTCTAGTAGCGAAGGCAGCTGAGCACGTACGAAGCCAGGAGGAGTTCAAGGTATTCACCGGCACCAGTGATAGTCAGCGTGATGAGCTGTAATGAAGATTCGTTGCGACGAAACATTCAAGTGAAATAAGTCAATTCATTGTTAGGATGTAGTAAATTTGATAAATCTTGTTGAATATCATTCCGAGTAAGGATTAAGTTGTAGAGTCTAAATATATGTAAGATTCCATTGTTTTGTGTGTTGTTAACGTGTTGGTAACAATATCAGTGAACTTAAGCGATTTGCGATATTTTTTTTACGTTCCCTTTTTTTAAAATTCTTTCGAATGTTTTTTTAAAATAAATACCCAATTTTTTTATGTCAACTTAAATGTGTGATTTTTATTGGAAGTTATGCTACGGTCGAAACGGCTGCAGAATGAACCGAAGGGTTTGAGAATGAAAGATACCTCTGATTTACAATTTTTACCAATTTACCAATTAGCGAAGCATCTGCTCAAGTGTCGCATAGGCGTTTAATTTTGAATGAGCAACAAGCGCAAAGTCTCATTACAGCTGTGTCTCATCATAGGATCGCATAAAGATGCTGAACTGCTAATTAAGGAATAATGGCGAATCATATTCGCTGGAAAATGCAATTTTCATAGAATCCCAAAAAGTTTAAATTGTGTTAAGGTCTAGAAAGAGCAATTTCCAGAGAATCCCAAAGAGTTTCAATTGTGTTAAGGTTTTAGCTTTGTGCTTGCCAGTCTAAGCCGTCAAAGCTCTGCAGTTGAAGCCAACCCTTAACCGGGTCTTTATTGTGTTCAAATACAAGTTCATTTAAACGACTGGGCATATTACAGATTGATGTCTCGACCCTAGTCTTAAAAATATCTAAATAAACATACTGGTCCATTATGCTCTCTATAAAGTGTAATTTTCCAATACCAAAAGCAGACATGCTACCCCACAGCATTATTTTATTTACTTCCTCTCCCTACTTTATTGTTAAACGAACGTGGCGTCAATTTCCAAACCCATGTTCGCCTGTTATTGCTGTAGCGATTAATATTGGTCAAACTAAACCGGCTTGATATGAGAGAACCATACAACATCAAGATAGTTCCAGTACTCCATACAAAAATATTTTGCAACCACTTTTGTAATAAGATCCCCAATAGTCTCAGAGCCGACCGTAAGATCTCCTTAGGCATCGAGTTAAAGGATGAGTCGCATATGAAATCAAAGCTTACTTGAAATGGAGACAAAACGACCAAAAGTTGGCGGAAATTTTTGTCCAGGTACATGAAAAATTTGCCATACCCGGTACGTAATTTTTTTGAACTGTTCATAGGAATTCAAAACCTTAGATTAAATAGAACTCGTAGATATAAGATTGGTGGCCCCCATCCACCCACATCTCCCCGCAAACCCAACTTTTAGTACCATAATTTTTTCGATTAATCTACGGCATATAGTTAAAAATTGAAATTGGTACCAAATTAAAGATGACAACTTACCATTCACGAATATATAATATAGTATTGGCTAAGATGAATTGCCCGCATGTCTAGCAAACCCGTGATTTTAGCACAATTTTCCTGTACTCAGTACTTATAATTACAGTCGTAGCCAACTAAGTCGAACACCCTCTAAGTCAAAATCCCTCTAACTCGAGTTTTACGTCATATTTTGGCATTCCCTTCAATTTTCAATACAAAATCCATCCTCTAAGTCGAAAAGCCCTCTAACTCGAATACATTTTTTCGACTCTTGGTCTATTTTATACAATACAACAATACATAAGGCACATTCAAATTTGAATGTGAATGCAGCATCAACTTTGTTCCACTTTGTTCCTCGAGAAACTTTGTTTTTTGTCTCTCCTGTAAAAAATTAAGAACGTCACTTATGTTGTTTTAACCATCATTGATTCAGTTGTAAATTTACTTAAATATTCTGATGTTAAGCGGTTAAACGTTTTTTTTTTTTAACCCTTTACTGCACAAGCAACCATACAGTCAGAGTCAAAAGAAATTGTACACACGTGTTTCAAGCATTCAAAGACTCATAAAATAAGTTTTGGTGCTCTGATTTTGGCACTTTTTCAGTTTTCGGTTTATTCATTTTCTAAGAGCTATAAAAACAACGTTAACAAGAGATCCAACAACAACACATTTAACAGAAACATAAACAAAATTTGTTCATTTTGTTCAAGTCAAAAAAAGTGTACACCCTAATAAAAAGGCTAAAAAGTAAAAACTAACACTAAGACTGTAATGTTTTTGTGTCTTAAATAGATTTGAAATATCTTAGCGTTGATTCTACCAACTTTTTATGCCATTCATTTACTAAAATTGACGTGGAGGATATTCTTCTTGTAATCTACAGTTTACGGATCTGCGTATCAAAATATTCCCGCAAATTACCAGCCAAATTAAAACCTGGTAAGAGTAGATGAGCATTCATTTACCAAGGCGTCCAAAAAATCGCCATTCCTTAATATTTTCTGCTGTATTCTTCATTTTATTGTCCTACTAGAAGATTCATGGCCCTTCCAGTCCTTACTTTGCAATCCTTGATGGCAAATTTCTTCTTAAGATAGTCAAAAAATCTATTAAATATATCAATTTTAGTATTGATTTACACCAAGTTCTTGCCACGTGTTGCTGCAACCCACAAAATATATCAATTTTTTTTTATATTATATTTGCGGCAATGGTTGCAGCAGCTCGAAATCAGTGAGCAATGGTTGGTTCAACATGGCTAAGTTATTGCAACGGTTGCCTCGTGGGTATCTAGCTAAATAATTTAAATTCAAAAGCCTTCAGCGTTTTAGTTTCAGTTGCAATATTTATCTTTTTTTGTACATACCAAATACAATACTTTTATTTTCGAATATTCTCAAATTTAACACACGATGGCATATTAACTCGTACACATAGACAACGCGCTTATCGGCAACAGACTTAGGCTATCATCCAGAGGATCAAGGTTTTACTACCCAGCTTTCCGTTCATATCGAAGACTTCTTAGCTTATTATCTTGTTAAGACTATTGGTTTTTGGTTTGAAAAGCTATTATTTGATTAAGACACTTTTTACGCGACTCCTTAAACTATCTTACACACTGGGGTAAACTTTCGAAGGGAATTATATCTCCACTTGGTGAGACGATAAAAACAATCGACGGACAGGGCTGATCACCCTCGCTAGACCAAACCTCATAGCTCTTTACGCCCGAAGCCGTCTTCTTCTCAATCCATTGCCGGGGGGCGGTTGGTACCTTATAATTCGAATGACGTGATTTCAAAGTGGGTAAGGGTTTTGGTGGAGGTGGCGGCGACGGTGGTGTTTTTTGCCGAGTTAGGAACGCAGGGTACATATCTTTTCTTCGAAGTTCTGACAAGTTCGAGAGGGACTGGGATATTCTAACCCTATTTTGAGACTTCATTTCCTGCTCAGTGTCTGACATAGAACATTGGCTTGACCTTAACATATCTGTAAGTAGGAGTGTCAGAAGCGGATCAGACTCTATGATTTGATTTTCTTACCTTGTTTCCGTGGTTCTGCTTCAACTTCATCGGTATCTAAAGTTAAGGCTGCAGCTTCACGGAAAGCACATAACGCAGAGCAAATGTCGGCTGAGTAATACAACGTTTTGTCAACCGCTGTTAGGATTGGCTCATCGGCAAATGGCCCAAAGACGTCGTGTATAAATCCGGTGTTCTTGAATTGAATCCAAGGCTGGTCGATACATGTATGACATGGCGATTCCACGATGCTATCCATTGGTCCGTTAAGTTTATGTGTATTTATTTATTTTTATTTTGCTTTTGAGAAATGAAAAATAAAAAAAAGGGAATTTATAGAGTATGTAGTTAAATGAGAGTTTTGAATTTTGACAGAAAAAAATATTAAGTGGGCATGGCTGTATAAGGAAACGAAGCATAGAGAATTTCGCCAACTATGTATACATTTTTGTGGGCTTCTAATCGACGGGGTGGATCAAAAGCGTTGGAATTGGCTTAAAGCAATACATTTGGTTAGTTTTTTGGTCACAAATTATAAACTATTTAGTGTTTTTTAAAGAGGAACAGCGCTGGTGCGATGCGGTTACTTCATCAGGTTATATATAAAATTTTATATATGGAGATAATAAACCAAAAATCTGCAACCTGCAAGATTTTTCTTCAACTCTTTGGAAACTAGTGTCAGGCAGATTTGCCTGTAAAAATTGTGCCACTAGCAAGTATTTAGCAAAAGCTAACAGGTAAACATTGATTTATTTCTTCTTCCCAACAAAATGGGATTAAAAGTGGACCTCTCCTTATTGCGAAAAGTCGTTTAGTTTGTTTGTTAGGTTAGGAACAAGTTGTTGCCACCAAAATGCCGTCGGAAACTTTTGGTCATTGAAAATGCATGATTATTATCAATTTTATCAATTGTAACATTTCATATTTATTTTACTATATTAAATCTTTATTACATTCATTTTTTGTATAATGTAGTTCTTTTTTTCGTAAATAAATAACTAATACTGTGAGACGTACACTTTGCTCATAACAAATGTCTTTTTTGTTTTTTTTTAATGAATTCGAAAGATGAGCACTAAAAATTTTCAAACAATAATCTAATTCTTTCTCTTTTTGCATTATTTTTTGTAATTTTTTATCTTTTACCTGTGTTTATATGAGAACTTGATATATGTATGTTTTTAGTTTTCCTAACTCACAAATGATAGCTGATAAAGTTTTTTTTTTTGCATGTAATTCAATTTTTTTTTTGGTAAGATTTAGGATTTTATTTTCTATCAAATTTTTGCTAAATATTATACATGGCTAGATATTTATTTATTTTCGTGTATGTTTTTTTTTTTTAATTTTATATATTTAAAATGCTTTGTTTTGTGCTTAAATGATTTTTTTTCTTTTAATATAATAATTTAACCCTGTTGGCTCTGGTTTTGAATTCCATTACACAGGAAATATATTTTATTTTAAACTTTTGTTTTGTGTTTTTCTTATTAATTTATGAAGTAGTTGTTCTTTTGTTTTATTTCACAGATAATAGAGAGGTAAGTTTAGTAAAATATTGCAACATATTAAATGAGAGTGGAGTTGGTGAAGCTTTGCCGAAGGTAAACCGAAGGCTATGGTTTTAAGATTCTCTTGAATTTTGTTGAACTTACCCGCTTTGTACGCAGGGAACTGTTTGCAATAAATCTAACGAAATATTTAATTAAGTGGTTCCTCGTGTCGAAAGTTTATGTTTAGCAGGCTTACAATTTTCTTCCAAATAGACGGATAGGGTAAGAATGGTACTATTCTTAAGTGTTGACCAGGAATCACAAGACTGCCAGTCATTAGTGTTCAACAAAAATATTTTCATTCACCGAGTGTGGGTAAAAATAGGCTATCGCTTTATTTGAAACGTAGTTAGTTTACAATCAAAGGAAATAAGAAAAAAGTTAAATTGATCTTTAATTTAGTAGGTAAATCTATAAGTAGCTAATAAATCATTGGAGGAGTGCAGGACTCTTTGCTTAGCGAAATTGAAAAACAATGGACTGCATGTGACACTTTGATTTCAATGATCCTTGACAAAGAGCTGCAAAGTTTGAGCAAAAATCAAAATTTTAAATTAAACTAAAATTTTGCTAACTTGATATGATATCTGCGGGGATGTGTTTTGAAAGTTCAGTGGCATGGTACATTAATTTGTTATTAATCTTATATTAATATTTTGTTAAATAACTTTGCACATACGTATTAAGATTAAATAAAATTTTAGGATACATATCTATCTATACTGCAGACTACAGGATAGGGGAAATAATTTAATATCTTTCTTTTTGTACATATTTCATTCTTAGTTATAATAATTTTTTTTTTCATATACATCAGGAGGGGTTTCATAAGGGATATCTACTTTAAATGTGTTTTTTTATTAATTTATAATTTGTTTCAATATAAGATCTAAAGATATAACAACACATGAAACATACTGTGGAATAAGAAAAAAAAAAAAAAGGTTGACAGGATGATCACATGAGTGTATATAATTGTAATTTTTTTCTCACAACAGTATGTTACACATATTTACAACACACCCTGTATATTAGGTTTGTTTTGTTGTCTGTACACAGTGTAATTTCAAGAAATACAATTAAACACGAGTTAACACTTTCATTTCATACATATACTCATAAAAAAAAAGATATTATATAGTACAATATAAATTTTATACATTTTCTCTTGGCATATATTATAATAATATTTTTTGTCTAATGCTTATTTACTAACTATGCAAATAATTTTAATATTGTCGCTCACAGCGTATTTTTGTTGAACATATTTATTTATTTATTCTTCTTATTGACTAAATATAATGAAATTCTAAATATTTTGGTATAAAGAATATTTCGTAGAACCATAAAGAGAGAAAAATGTATTTAATTTAAATTTATATGTTTTATATACACTTAGAAAATATTCACAAAAGCATTTGATAAATATGATTTATTAAGTAATAGAAATTATTTATATACGTTAGTTTGTAATTTATAGTTTTACTTAAAATATGTTATTTTGATAAATTTTTTATTATTGTCAACACAGCCTTGAGAGTGAGAACCCTCAATAATTTGTTTTTTTTTTTAACCAAAAACTTTAATATTTTTTATGTACAAATTAAAATTAACTCTTGTTTATTGCTTTACATAGAGGAGTAACTAAAACAATACAGTATTCTATTATTTACATAAGACTACTCAACTAAATTGTGTTTTTTTTACACTTTGTTGGAAAAAATTGAGAGTTTAAGAAATTTCATTTCATTTTTGGTTTTAACTATCAGAGCAGTTCTTACTTGGAGGTACGTTATTTTCGTATAAGAATTTTTTTTTCTATTAAAGAATTATTAAATGTCGGCGAATGTAAATTGCATGATTTTAACAACCAAATGGTTTTGAAATCAAAATGCGTTTCTTTGGATTTCAGTGCTTCTTCTTTGTATTATCTTCCTAAGTGGGAATCTGTGATTTGCCGTGGGCGCAAAATTTCTTAATAAGATTAGCAGAAATCTTATCATCCCTACCACCATCCCACTTTTGCAGAAGTTGTCGAGATGAGAAGAAGGACGAAACAATTCTTTACCTATGCGAGGCTTAGTAACTTATCCAGGAGAGCACTTTCTTGATACTCTGAGCGATCTGAGCAATATCAGTATCGACCAGATCCGTAGATTCGTAGGAACCCAATGTTTCCAATAGAGTGCAGAGTAGATAATCGAATTGTACCATCACAATGGGATAAGTCTGGCATAAGTGTCGCTGAGGGATTTTGCTGCCTCAGCAAGCCCTGATTACCTCACCTATCATCGACATGAAGGAATAAGAAGCCCATCATTGTTTCAGAAAGCGTTTGTGCATTATAATCGAAAACATTTAGTTAAGGTTAAACTCAGCGACTCATTGTAATTGGAAGCATTTAGTCAGGACTTGTCTAGTCGATTGGACCGATTGATTCACTTGATAAGGTTTTCTTTAACCAAACAAACTAATAGTAATGAGTGAATTGACTTGAAATTGCATCAAATTAGCAAGTTTTTAAAATTCTGAATGTTTTTTGGGATACTTTAGTATTACGAGAGTCATAAGCTAAATTTTCTCCCTAACGTATTCTGTGTCTTTCGCCAGTGATTGAATTATGGGATTTGTAAAATATGAAGCTAGGTATTTTAAAAGAAGATCGAACGAATTAAAAAGTACTAGTATTAGTGGCTCGTCAGGCTCACAGAAAATGAGTTTCGTAGCAACTAAAAATTGGAATCTCGGCATTTGCGATATTCATGAACAGCAATTATCTTGGTATCGTACGTTGAAATCTAAAATGACTTAAAAGGCTTCTATTTTAATGGTTGTGACTTGTTTTAAAATCGAAATGTTCATTGCTTCCATTAATTTACATTTGACGTAGCTTCAAAGCTTAGATGTTCTTAGAAATATGAAGTAAACAGCGCTTTAAATAAATTTGCTGTCCATGCCAAGAGAGTAATGAAAACAGTTTACGAATGAACATCGATCATGTGCCATTAGCTATACTAACAATCTGAAATCGACATTAACAATGAAGAAGGTTGAAATTATGAAAAAAATCGTATATACATTCTTTCGTTACGTTAAATATTCAAGGCTGTAGCTTAACATTTAAGATCATACCCATACAATCATGAAACTTCTTATTATACACTCATTAATTTTTCTTATGTTTTTCTATATGCGTTTGTTTTCTTAGAATATTTGTGTATATAATTTTCTCTACAAGATTACATATTTACTATTTTATATTTATTATTTTTGAAAACACATTTGAAGTATGAATTTTTCAATATACATTGTATATTTTATTATACACATTTCAATTTCTCTACGTTTATAGAATAAGAATTGACTCTTTTAGTTTAGAAATTGCGTACATTTTTTTCAACATTTTGAATAATGATTTTTTTTATTTATAAAAAAAAATTATAACGAAAAAACTAAATCAAAAGCAAACTTTAAAGCTACAAATATAATATGCAATGTTAATTGTTATAATAAATACACGAATATCACATTCATAGTGGTTATAAATATAAATTCTACTATACTTTTATGAGTTTTTTAAGTTATTTGTATTTTTTTTTGTGGTTGCTAGATGAATGTGTGCTAAGTTGGTTGTGGTCATCAGAGGAAAGAAACAAGTTTAAGGAAATCTAGTAATCATATTTCATTTGATTGATTTTCGGAAACATTGCAGGTTTGTAGACAGTAACGTTGGTTAAAAAGAATAGGCATTGAAGTAAGAAACAAAGTATAGAAAATAGGATGTAATTTAGTTTCATAAGGTTTGTCTATTTTATTTTTAGTTAAA
This sequence comes from Syritta pipiens, assembly GCA_905187475.1. NCBI lineage: Eukaryota > Metazoa > Arthropoda > Insecta > Diptera > Syrphidae > Syritta > Syritta pipiens. Next base: position 74,188,208 of record LR994571.1, read on the forward strand.
AACAACTTCTGCACAATACCAAAACTGCAACATGTACATCAGGACTTTATTTATGGTTTGAATCACATTTTTATCTATCCATTTTATGGCTCAAATCCGCGTTAACACATGTTCATCAAGAAACCAATTTATGTATGTGATTAATTTAAAATTTACGTAACAAATATTTTTTTTTTTGATTTTTGTTTATGTGCGAATTTTAACAAATGCTTATTGATTTACTTTATAAGGTCTATATCTACTGCACAGTAACAAGAATAACAATCTTTCCTTTTAATAATTACACGAAGGATTATTTAGATATTTTTTTTGCTTTTCTTGCTATAATTTATAAACATTTTTATGGTACAAGATTTAAATTTCATATACTTTCTTTTTAGTTAGTGGAATATTATACAGACAATTATTTTTATTTATTTTTTCTTTTTTTCTTTATTAAACAATAAGCAGAAGTGTTTTAGCACTCATATCGCAGTAAAGAAAACAAATATTCTCCTTATTTTATTTTACACTGAAGAGCTTGTAATGAGACGTGACTAAAAAAAAACAGCTACAACAATACTTCTTTATATACTTTTCTTGTAAATTTACAATTTTGTCATAAATAACAATCTCTGAACTCCGTCGTAGACATATGTATGTTTGCTTTGTTTTTACTTTTTTTTTTTTTATAAAAATACATTTCTTTTAGCTTTAACTTTATTTAATCCATCCCGTCAATATTGCTATTTTATTGGTGGTATGTGCATAATAAACGTTTTTATACTTACAACAAAATAACATATTCATAATATTTTGGTCTCAATATTTATAGGTGGATATTATTCAATGAAATTTACTAATTTAATAATAAATATACAACATCGAATGCAAAGCCCAAAGAGTTTTCCCATTTCTTTGAGACCTTTGCAGGTTAATTGCACTGACCGACCATACTCATTTTTATTTTTTTTTTAAGTGAAGATTTGAGAAGATTTCCATGTTTAATTGCTCAGAAGAAAACGATTTAAGGCTACTTGAAAGTTTTCTGAATTATGGCTTAGGTACCCTGTCATATAAAAACTTATTAGATTACTTTATTAGACGGTGTAGTTGCTTGTAGTCACATTTAAGCTAAGCCATGCCTACTGTGGTAGAAAATCTCGTTTATTTTCTATAGTATTAAATAGATATGGGCAACTTATTTGGGAACACGTTACAGCACTGATTGTTTCATATTTTGTTTGTTAACTTTTTAAAATTTTATAATTTATAGGGAGTTTTGGTCATCATGGCTGCTAATACTTTGGGGATTGACATCTGTCAAACGTTTAAGAGTGAGTCGAGTGAGTTTTTTAGCACGTAATTTCATAAAACAAATTTGAAAATGCACAAGGGAGCAAAAATTGCAAGAACGGCATTGCGATGCAGGTACCGGCATAATTACACAAACGGCGTATCGTTGAAACACCATCGGACTTGTCGATTGCAAACGAAACTTATCTGCATGACAACGCTGTTATAAATATGAATATATGGAACTTATAGAGCGAACCATGGCATCCCTAGTAGATGACAGATTAAAAAATTTACCACCTAAGTCCTACTTCGAAGATATATCCCACAAAATGCAGCAACTCCGCACGGAAAATGTGATTCTAAAGTCCATTCAAAAGATGGAAGATCCATTGAACGCAAACTTGAATCTTTGGAGATGAGGGCCACCGAATATTGTTGTCCATATCCCAAAGTAAATTGGAGTTGAGGCTGAATCTAAGGTGGAGCAAGTGTGTTAGGACCTCCTGCATATGACGGACGACGGGTAACAATTAACACAAATCTTCTCCTTTTCCTTCTCTGTTCATAGTCCAGTACTGGTCTTTAACAAAATGTACTTTTATTACATAAATAATATTTACATATTAATTTAGCTAAAAGAAACGAAATGTTTGGGCTTCGATTTGTGTTCTTTGTAGAATTCGTTCCGCTTGTAGACTCTTAAAAGCTCGAAGGATATAGTTCAATAGAATTCACATGCCCCATTCTCTAATTGACTGGGCGAACACTTCTTAAATAGAATTAAAGAGCCAAAGTTTCCCCATATTCAGATTGCTTTTTGTGCTCTGCAAGGTTCAAGTTGGGAACTTCGCTTTTAATTTTAGAACGCGTATTAACTTTGTTTTTTTTTATGAGATTTTTTAATTCAAGAAAAAGGATCCAAAACCGTATGTACGGCAATGGTGATGATGATTTATGATTCTAAAAAAGTAACGGATGCTGCTTAAGTCGATACCGAACCTCCGGTACAGAGATCAAGTGATCGCGGATGCAAGAGAGCTTGGTCTTCCGGACTGGAAGCAGCATGCCCGGGATCGTGAACGTTGAGAGGCGGCTTTGGCTCAGGCACAGACCCTCCAAGGGTTAAATGCCTGTTAAGTAAGTCGATACCAGTCTGACAGCTAAAGTAAGGCCTGCTTCAACGAGTCTTTGACTTAATATAATATATTGAATGCTATTAGATAATGTTGAGGTTTATAAAAACTGACAATTCGCTTATTATAGCAGAAGAAAGACTATCTGAAAAAAAAAAACGTTGGACACGTAAGTTCTGTTCTGAAATCAATTTTCGTTTGGTAAAATTCGATTCTTATATCGACGTGGGCAAACCTTACGACCTAGAAAAAGACGTGTGGACCTAAAGTCAAGTTCTTTTGAGCATTTTCAAATGGTTTTTTTCTTCTCTTTTACATTTTTTTTTATCCATTAGACTTAAAAATATACACATACATTAAATAAAAAAAATTTATGAAATCTTTCGACAGATTTGATAAAATATTTGTTTTGCTTTTGTTGCTCTCCAGTGCTTAATTAACGTACTTACACGTCATACCTGTTGTGCCTAATAAATCGATGCTTGAGTTACTCTCTCTCTCTCTCTCTCTTTCTCTTTTTTCTCTGCCTTTCTTTCTCACTCTTTCTTTCTTTCAACCATACATGCAAATACTAAATATGAAAATTTTAACTACCTAAAATGACTATTCTTCGATGGTAGAGGTAATGTGTGGGAGAAATTTTGCGTTAAATTTTTGAGTTAAATTTGTTTTGTATATCACGCGTTTTCCTTATGGATTATTGTAGTCGTACGTATCCGCTTCCGGCTGGACAGGCTCTTCGGCGATGGTGCTGGGGAACGCAAACGGATTATTTGGCACGTGTCCTGTCGCGCCGTAATTGATCGAATTGGACTGTTGCATTTGCGTGTGTTCATTATCCTCGTCGCCCTGGTGAGAAAGGATTTAGTTTAATTTGGAGATTTTGATGAAAAAAAAAAGATATAAGTACTTACGAATGAAGTTTCCCGGACTTGGCCTCCGGTTATTGCGCCGGTTGGGTGAGTCCAGACTTGTTGCTCTTCCACTACGGGTTCTGCCCAAGGCTGCAGTTCACCTGAAGCAAAGAATCCATAAAACGAGCATCCGATTAGATGCACTGTTGCTGCTATTGTAAAAACGGTTGTCCAGCATCCTTTTGGCTAAAAGTGGATCGAATAAAAGATGTGGATCGCTTTAAGAACTGGATCGAATAAAAGATTGTTAAGTTTATAAAGGAAAAAACAAACAAACTTAAAGGTAATGGAATAAGCAGGTTGAAGACGGAGGAAAAATGGCACGAGAAATCTCTTAGATATTTGTAGACTAAAACATTCATTGAAAATAGTACAGTGCCAGACATAAGTATTCGTAATCTGGTGTTACTATTACTCAAAATCGATAAAAATGCATTAAATATGGATCGATTTCAAAAACTTTTTTTCACTTTTGTTGTATATTTTTTAGATTAAAAATATCTAATACGTTTTTTTTTTAAATAAGTTCAGCAAAGGCCTTTCTCCATTTTGAAAAACACATACAAACGGTCGATTTATAGAATATTGACTCCCAGGAAACAAGAAGACAAGCCTTATGTCATTTTTGCTTTAGCTCAAGGTGCATGTGCATCAAAGGACGCTAGGTCTGATCGACAACTTTTCTATATTCACATAAGTTGCGGCTGAACAGCAAATCCCAGGATTTTTTAAGAGTACTTCGACTGTTTCAAAAACATAAACTAAAACGGAACTTACATCCTGCTTAATGAGCCTCTCAATCGCATACGGCACAATGACTCCGGCCAGCGTTCCAATTCCATTTGATAGACCCATCAGGATACTCGCATATCGCGGTGCAATGTCCAAGTGGTTGACGTTGTATCCGGAAATCGCGAATCCACTAAACGCCACCCCACATGTCAGCGCAAACATCGCTCCAGTCTGGAAAGAGTCACGATTGTCTCACCGCGAGCAGAGAATCACAGAGACTTACCGAACTATTCGAGTGTGCCACGAATAGGAAGAACAGTCCCTCCATGCCGAAGCCGCCGCAGTTGAACAGCTTCCGTACGTTCGTCGTCGACATGATGCCATTCTTTCGCAAGTAATCCGCAAGCATACCGCCGAAAGGCACGATTGTTGTCATGATCAGATGCGGCAGTGATCCCACCAGTCCGGCCTCCTCGATTTTAAAGTCGAACTTGTGCTTCAGGAACGAGCTCTGGTACAGCACCAGCAGGTAGAAGTTCCACGAACGGCAGAAATTCGCCACGATTATCGCGTACACCGGCATCGAGCGCATCATGTCGTGCCACGGGGTGGTCGCCAGAGAGGGCATCGTAGGCTGGCGGGACGTCTCGCCGAGCGACTTCTCGATGTACTTGAGCTCGGGTATGCTGATCGCTGGATGCTTCCGCGGGTTCTCGAAGCACAGCCACAGCCAGAAGACGTACCTGTGCCAAAGGTATGATGTGAAGCCATCTTTTTCAAGTCGCCTGTTTCTCTTACCATGTGATTCCGAAGATGCCATACGCGTAGAACGGCGCCTGGTAGCCGATAACATCAGCCAGGATCCCCGACAGCGGCAGTCCAAATACCACTCCGGCGTAGGAGCCACTGAACGCCAGCGTTGCCAGCCGTGAACGCTCCATAGGCGGGGCCCAGAATCTCCAGATTCCGTGGCAGGCAGGATACGTGACACCCTGGATGTGCAGAGAGAGAGAAAAAAAAAAAAGATTTTCAGGGATTACGTCGTGTTTTTGTACCTCACCGCGGGGGAATTCATTTCATCAGCCCCATGCTACACAAAAGATACACTTCGCTTCAATGGCTTTCTGACTTCTTAGGCGAAATCAAAAAGCCGGGGGTGGCTTAGTGAATCCTTTTTTCTGTGTAGTCGGGGGAGAGGATTATTTTGCTTACCTCAAACAATCCTTGTAACACTCGTACGCATATCACAACCTTGCCACGCATCAATGTCATCGCAAACGGGACGAACAGATGTAAACTCGCTGAACTGGCAATCGCCAGACCGAAGATTTGATTCGCTGGAAATTTGGACGCAATGAAACCGCCGGGAATCTGTGTCACCAAGTAGCCCCAGAAAAATGATGAATCGACGTGACTCTCAATGGCCACAGTCCAGTTGAGGAAGGCGGTCTGCAATGAGACGTGATGAGATGAGAATGAAAAGGAGTTTTTTGTTTGCACTGAAAAGGAAACGGATTTGATAAATGGATTTGCTCGGTGTGGCGACCAACAAAGCGAGCGAGTGTATGTGAGTGGAAGGACTCATCGTGTGAGGGAGTCATTTCCGGTATTTCCTCTCGAATTGCGTTCTGATTTATGGTCGTCGGAAATTCGGAGAGTTTTCTTGTTGATTTAAATTTTTCATTTCACATTCGATGGCTTATCGGGGGATTTCTTCTCAGTTCATAAAGGCAAAGGGATGTGGTCAGTGATGCAGCTAGAACTTTAATGAGTTTTTTTTTTTTAAATTTCTTTTGGGTGAGATGGAGGAAATCTTCATTTTCCAAACTGCTAACTTGCTCGAATCTTGGGCCAACAATTTTACAAATCTTCTTTTAATTAAAATAAGTGAGTGAATAAGTGGCTTCTCTTGTAAACTGTAGTAAGGTATTGAGGATTTTTTTAGGTCCCCTTCTATCGTGGGGACAAGTTTGACAAATTGGTTCTAAGCATTTGAGACTTTTTTTAGATTTATTTCAACAGAAGTGGCAACTCAAAAGGCTTCGCATTACTTTTATTGTTCAAGAACCTTAGATCGTAACATCTAGCCTCCAATCTAAAATTTGCAGCACAGCTTTTAAGCAAACGATGCAACCCGGGAGTACGGAGTGACCTAATAATGTGGTTCGAACCCCGCTTGGAGGCAAAGGAGCAACAGAAGGACACAGCAATTTTTCACAATTTAATATCAGAGAAATGGATCGACAATTAATTGCGTATAATGCCTTACGAAAGACGTGATTTCAAAGCAATTTTATTTAAAGTGTAACTAGAACAACAGCTGTTTGATATCAATATTAGTCGCGTGGAAGTTTGATTGACGATGGTAGCGGTTTGTTTTCCAAGTCAAAAGATTGTAAGAAAAATGAGCATAATTTTCTGATCACAAGTTGGTAGTGCTTTTAAGTCTTCAAAGATTGAAAAGTCTAAAATCTTTATAAGGATAGAACGTCTTTAAAGAAAAACAACATCCCAACAATAACAGAGAAAGTTGGAAATGTTCAGCAGGCTGCATTCAAAGATCTAAGATGCTCATATATTTATCGTGTCCGACTTTGATTTCAAATCTGTACAATTATTTTGACTTTAAGTATGCTTCTTATAGAGTCTATCTTACAAAAACCTGAAGGGTAAATTTTATTGTAAAACATGAAATTATGCATCACTGGAAGAAAATCACTGGAAGATTTTTATGAAAAATGTCAAATGAAATAGCCGTTGATCCAAATGGCACTTTTTTGGGATAAAGGGCATTGGCATTGTTTCGGTGATTTTTTTGCCTGTGTTTTCGAGTTTTATTTCTTCTTATTATCAGTACAGTAGCAACGTTCAATACCACTCTGAGTTCTTTTAATCGATGCTAAAGGAGCTGCCACCTAAGGTACTTTCCAGTGACTACTTCCAAAGTGGTTTCTAGTTCACTAAAAGAAACGAACCCCTTCAAGTAGTTTGAAAGCCAGCCTCCAAAAGTGTAGAGCTCATCAAAATGTCCTGAATTTTATTTACAAAACAACCGCTTTCCCTTCTTCGACTGAATAGAATTTCAGAAGTAAAAAAAAGAAAAACCACCCCACCCACAGTCTCTAAAACACAACAATCCCCTTCAACCATCCGCAACAATGCATTACAGTACTCAGTTTAATGCATTCCCACCCCCCGTTCCGGCAAAACACACTAACGAAACGAAAATCTATACTCAGCCAACGATGAATGGATACATTCGCAAAAAAATGGTTGGCATTCCCGCCACATGCTTTTCAATTCATTTATTCAAAGCACTCGTTTGAAACCGTGCAGCACCCCTCGCAGCCGCATCATCCATTGTCGCAGCGCTCCAAAGGCGGAGTGGGGCGAGTGAGCATTCCTCTCAGTGCCACGCCAAAGGGGCGGACGCCCCGGCAAACTCCGAAGAGAACATCCGAGCAGAGTGCCGGAATTAAAGATTTTCCATTCAGGGCTTTACACCCCCTCGGGGTATTATTAACGAGCGTGACAGAACTGGCAACAAATATGATCTCTAATTTTATTGTGTGTTTCGTTAGGGGGGTGGGAGTCGGCGGTGGCCGAAGGAACATTTCAAATTTAATTGACACAGCGATTTAATTTCTATCAAGGAATAGAAAAAATAGAAAACTTACCCCGTTGTGCTCGAGTTTCAGCTTAGCCGCTGACATGTTGCAGCGCATGCCGAAGGATATCATGAAGCCGAAGCAGGCCATCATCGCGATGGTGTAGCGCGCGGGTAGGCAGGGACACTCGGCTTTGCAGTATTTGTCGATCTTTCGCAGCGGTGGACGTTCGATTTCTTCGAAGGATGTGGGTGACTCGACCATGTCGCCGTCGAGTCCCTTGCCGCCGATGCCATCGCCGCCAACGACTCCGTCGCCCCCGTCCATTTGTTCGTAGCCATGCTTGGAGATTTCGAAATTCTCAAATTGCGGCTTGATCCTGAAAGGAGAGAGGTATCTGGTTAGATTTTTATTGTTTGCACGAAAATAAATTATGATAACGGACGGAAGAACCACAGGGTCGGATGGCGAAGATGTGAGCAATTCGCCCACACGATTTTCCATCAACCGTCAAGAAAAGCGAAAATTAAACCTATGGAAGTAGTCTCGTCGGTGGTGGATGTAAAAGTGGGAGACACAATCTTAGTCGTGTCATTCGAAATTTCATCGAATGCAACGACCTTAAATCTGCAACCTTGATATGAAAATATTTGCGCTGATAAGCAAATTATAGGATGCATGAACAATTTCGGCAAAATTAAACAAATGAAACAACAAAACTAAGAAAAGCAAACAAATTCCTTTTCAAATTTTTCTAAGTAACTGGTTTTAGCTGTTGATGAATTTATTGAAATCTAAACTGCTGTTCAACTTTGGAACAATCTTGGTAATTACAGTTTCTTTGAAATCCGCAATGAACCTCTGTTCAGTCTGTGATATGAATGAGTCCAAAATAATATTCAACGATTTGTGATCCATTGTAGAGGTTAGAAATAAAATAATGCTCAAAATTGCGTCAGTCAACATGAGATGGTGCCAGGTTCAAGAGCAAGCCAAAGCCTGGGTCACGACGGTGCTAGTTGAAATAAGTGTGGTTCTCTTAGGGTATGAATAAGTCCATTGTGTAATCACGCATTAGGTTAGTTTCAAAACTGGTCTTGGTTACGTATAGTTTTCTGCAGGGTTCTTTGGCTGCCATTGTAGGTTATGGCTTGTTTGCCCTAGTTTGACCAAAGACTAGTTGTTCTTATTTATGAATTTACTCATGCTTTTCACATTCAAATTAGCGAATGCATACAGGTCTTTAAAGAGGTACTTCTTCTAGTCCTACGGAGTATTGTGCATGTTCCAAGAAGATGAAGTAAGATCTCCTCCTTATCCTCAAATCTGCAACCTAGTTTGGCACCCAATATTCTGGTGTTATGGCCTGTTAAGACAATTATTTGTCTGCTTATGTGCGTTCTGCTGATTTCCACCTACTTTTATCCATATCGCACTCAAACCGCTAAATTATCGTAAGCGATATTTTAGGCAAAAATGAGTTAATGATGCAGTTCGATAGTTTAATCGATTAAGCTTCTTTCTGCATCATTGGTTTTTTTGTTTTTAATAAAGCATTCCAGTTATAAATAAAAAAGAAACCAAAATTTATCGTAAGCGACATTTACACGTCTTTTAGCTCAGACAAAAAACAAAACAAAAAATTACTACATCTGAAGTTTGCTGATGTTATGGCTTAATGCTGTAAGCGAGCTCTTGAATGGATGGATATTTTGGTCTTTTCTTATATTCTTCTAAGAGGGGTTCTTAGAATAACTGTGTACCTAAGGACCCAGAACAGGGTAAGGTTTCTTGATCTCCCTGGCTTAAATACCCAAGATCTGGCTTTAAAGGAAGGATGACCATTAGGCGATTGATGAAATGTCTCTAAAGCCGAAAGGGGCTATTGTAAAGCAAAGTGTAACATTATTTGCATCTATCAAACTGTATAATTAAGTAAAGCAAACAGCTCTGAAAAAGGCAAAAGAGTATTAAGCCGCAACTATAAACGAACCAAACGAAATCTACAACTAAGTAATGAAGATCTGCATGTGCTCTGATCACTAGCAGGTCATGGAGCATGCAATTATTACCATCACAAGACGAGTCTCATCAGGAAATAAATCTGCGGATTCTGTGACCAGTCCAAGAAGACTATAGAGTACTGATTAGCCGACTGTTCAAGCCTTGGCCAAGTCAGATTTATAACAATCAACAAAACAAAAATTCCAGGGATATTGCAAAACAGCACTCAAATTCAGGGCAAAAGAAGAATTGCAAACTCTAGATCTACTTTCATTTCTTTATAATTTTATATAAATATTTGAAAAGGCGAAGAATATCGCGTTTTTAGAGACTTTAAATCGTCGAAAAGAGAGAGCGAGAGCCGTCGTTTAAGATAAAGCAAAGTGCTGTGTAGTGTGTTTAACTTTTGAATAAAGTTTTTGACTGAACATGCAAAAGAAACTAATAACTTGATACAATCGAGTGCTCTTTGGAGGTAAAATAATTCAAACCTACAACCACAGTAGTATAAGTGAAGTGTGTATGCATTTTAACTGTGGGGAACACTATCAACTAAAGCTTATTAACTAAGTTTGCTTAGCAATTTATTTTGTCTTTTTTGTTTTTGAAAGTAGTTCAGTTCTTTTAAATCATTCTTACCCAATATCTGGCTTTAAAAAAAAGGAATAATAATGATTACAAGGTTATTTAATGCTGATATGTGTTCAAAGGAAAAGGAGGTTATTGTTAAGCTGAGCCAAGTACTTAAACTATCATATAAAAAAAATTTAAGGATCACATATAGGAGGTATTACAATGAGGAAAGCATCCTAAGTAGCAGCATCCTGTAAGCAGCAAATTCTAAGATTGAACAAGAAGGATTACAACTGTTTAATTGAATTTATTTGTTGAGCCTTCGAGCCATGGAGCAGATTGATAAATGAAAGAAATTGATGATCAGAAACTAGGTTTTCGACCATTCTTACGAGCAGCAGATATCCTAAATATCATCTTTGCAATAACACGTTCTAATACAGGAAACGAGAAAATGGGCTTGTCGGTGATTTGCAACGTCTTCATCCTTAAGGTTTGTTGGCTGTTAGAATGTTAGAACCGAGAAAATGCTTTCCTATGCAATAAGAAACTAGGAAAAGACAACTGTATCTTTAAAAAAACATGTCAAGATTAGGACAGTGAATAGACTCATGTCAATTAGAAGATAAGAATCCATACTAAAAACTTAAATGTGTAAAATAGCTGCTAAAATACTCTTACTAACATGCTCATTCACAAGTTTCTGTCACAGAATTTGAAGAGCTTCAGACACTCAGACATCTTGACCCCTTTGTATATACTCGTACGACGATGAACCTCTTCAAGACACAGGAATATCGTATCATATCAGTTACCCCGAAAACTGGCCACCTGTTCGACTGTTATCCCCAGAACAACACAAAAGTCAAAACTCTTTCTCAAGCTCTCTTCAGATTCATATCATTCTCTATCTTCACCCCAGACCAATGTAATTTCCTTAAGAGTGCATTATGTCCATCAACTAGATGTCTTCATCTGGCCACTCTCGGCGCTTGAATGTGCGGAGTCTGCACCCAGAGCAACGCAACAAAGAAAAAAAATTCTTTTAAAGTGCTTCTCGATTAGTATCGATGGCAACCCACAGCCGCACGCATACGCATCTCCATCCCTGTCCGTACAAACGTTATTCATCACATGTTTACCTGGCAATTGTGCCCTGAAATTGAATTGAAACCCACTCGATGAATAGCGAAAGCCATTACCTTAAACGAGTTGTTGTTATGGTAGCACCCACTCCCGTCACTGTTCGATCCTTTCATCCCTTCACCCACAAACAGCATCCCCCGACTGCTATCGCTTCTCGAAAATCACTGGGTAAGTGATTTTATCGGCGCGGTCCTGACAACAATACCTTCTACGGATTCCCATTCATTTCAGCCATCCCCCGAAAGGAGCGTCCTGGCGACACGATTCTTCGGCGATAAAGTCAGACGAAAAAAATTCGCCGCCCGGCGTGGAGGGTGGATGCTCGCTCGCCTGAGTGATTTGTCATATTAAACGGCAACAATGCATGTAAATTCATTAATTTCATGTGCTTTCAGGACCTCGGCCTTAAAGGACTTTGTGACTTTACGCGATGCACATTGACCTAAATCATGTGTGGAGTTCAAGAGCGGAAGAAGACAGTGGAAGAACTTCGTTTTTGTGAATCTCTTTTTTTTTTGGCAGACATTGTGGGGAAGTTTTATGTCTGTCGGACGCGCTGCTGAGCAGACTTGGCGGCGGCAAATAGATTACGTTGGTGGCGCCACGTCAATAATCACAATAAGACAACTTTTTGTGTCTTTGGGTTGTTGTTGGGCGGAAATCTATTTTTGGATGAAATTGAGGAAGATTTTTATGAGAGTCGTTGTTGTCAGGGTCCTCGGGAGGTCTGGGCAGAGAAATTTTATTGGCTCTTGAGAAGTTAAACGAGATGTTGTTGAGTTTACGTCATTTATGGAGCTTCTTCTATGCCCTTCTTGAAAATTTTCTCTTCAATGTATTGAACTTAGCGAATTTAAATGCGGGTTGCTCGGGGAAATCCGCTATTTCAAAGAGAATCGAGGACATTGATGTTAATAAGTGCGTTTTGCGAATATTTTATATGACTTACGCTTTTTCCTACGAAGTGAATTTTAAGAAATATATGCCAATTTGTGCACATTTCAAGAATTAAAACAGATCAAATAAGGTAAAATTAATTAAAAATAGTTATAGTGAACTAAAGGCAACAAACATTTGGTCGGTAAATACATATTTGTAATCAGAGTGGCTCACCGAATGCCAATTGATAAAATAAGAACTAGACATAGTTTACCAGGTGCTGTGTACCAGGCTCGCCAAATCTTCTGCTAAAATTTTTCAAATTTTGAAGTACCAGATCTATTTTTAGCAATATCCACCTCATCCCACAAGATCTCAACAGGATTATAATTATTCCTTTATGGTGGCGTAAATTGACAATTGTCTTTGTACAATTTTTTATATAGAGATTAGGTATTTAACCTTATTACTAAAATATTATATAATTTATAAGTATCACAGAAAAGGAAGTATGAAGGAGAAGCCACTAAAAACCTTTAAGTCAAAATATGCAAAACCAAAAAAATTCTCAACAGGATTTCCGGAAATGATCACTTACATTTGAGCTACAACACCTCATGAGCTCATTAACTTCTCATGAACGTGTGCAGTCTCAGAAAACTCTTGTTCGCGAGTGAGTCAATTAGGAGGCACTGCATTTATTACCTGTTTTTATTTGCCTTATTGAACCAAATGTTCAAGTTTGAACAGAAAAGGCGAAAAGATCTATCTTTTCCAGATGACCAAAGACAGTAACATCTTTCCTAGGCTATGCCATCGTTTTTGGAGTTCGTCTCTGACTTCAATTGAACATTTTACAAAAAAACCTCAACGCCAGGCATTGAATCAGAAATGACGGCTTCGAAAATTGATCACGACTCTGATAATTGAAAGTTAATTTCTCTGGATCAATTCACTATCTTTTATTGTCTTAGTTTTTGAGCACTACAGTGACTTACAATTGCTGCTCTTCTGTCATCCAAAGTTTAAGAAGCACCACAGAATATAAAAATAAATATTTCATATAAAAGCCCAAAACAGAATATATATATGGGGCGGCGTAACAGCCCGTTGAGAGCCAGAGCCTAGCTTTTTCGCGCCTCCACTGTGTTGTGCGCGTTATAATTTTGTCACATGTGGAGGGGACCTACTGTTTAATGCCGGTTCCGAACGGCGAATTGCGAAAGCTTTTCATGACAGAAGTACTCCAGGAAGGTTGTCAGTCGTTCGCTGGAGGTGGGGCCGTGAAAAATGTTTGTGGTGTTATTTTTTTCCCCGAGCTGGATTCGAACTCGGGTACTCTCGCTCAACAGTCCGACGCACTAACCGATCGAGCCAACGGCGCCCACAAAACAGAATAAATAAACAAAATAAATCAAGCAAAAGACATCAGGGACCATCACTTATGGAAGAGCAAATCCCATCCATCAATCGAGAGATGCGACACCCTCATCCTCGCTGTTTTCCCTGTAATCAGTGTCAATGAGCGAGAGCAAAAGTCCTTCGAGGTCCCCGTAGCATCTCTGACAACTGCTTAATCCAATTGAATTTTATTTGCGCTATACACCTCATGATACCCACACGAAACTACCCCCGTGGGAGTGTATCACCGGCACCCGCACCGGCGAGTGCTGAAAGGTGTGCATTTACATTCCACACGCCGACACCGCAATCAACAGGTCGGCCATCATCGTCTCGTTAGGGTCTAAGTTACAAGTGTTACAACCTCTCGCCATGTGTCCCATGGGATGCCGGTGTGTTTGCCAAAAACTCCACCCCACCACCACACAAACAGACACACCCTCTTTGATGGACACAATCTGGAAATTCACTTCAATCTCGTGGATTGAGTTTTCGTCTCGTCTTCGCATCGAAAACAATGCCGGCTGTGAATGAATTCGTTTAATGGAAATTCAGAAATTCACGGTTTTTCTTTTGAATTGAAAAAATGTGCTCAGCCGGAAAGGCGACGCGACGTCACCTTTCTGACGCGAACGCCTTGTGTTCTTTTTTTTCCCCCTCTAACCCTAATCGATTTCGCTCGGGTAATTTTTCGGGGGATGGGTGGTGGTAGACGTTAAATGGTAGATTTTCATTTCATTCATGGAATCATCTCACAGGATCGTTCTAGCGTAACATGATAAGTGCCGTTATGATTGCCATATCAGCAACAGAAGTCTGTAAGGAGCCATTGAGTGGGTGAAGTGCCGGCGAAGTTGCCGTGGATGGGGAATTCCATTGACTGACGAGGACATGAACTGAATTTTAATGAATTTTTGCAGGGCATATGAATTTTGATTCATGGAGTCTGGAGATGCGGAAATTGGCAGAGTCTGTGAGTCATTTGGGCGCCACGAAGTTGTGGAACGTGACCGCAGAATCCACAGGTCCGGCGACGGAGGCAATTTTTCGATCGTCTTGTGAGTTTTGCACTTGTGCTGACAAATTTGGTGGTCGTATAAAAGGTTTGGAGTTGGAGAATTCGACTATTACGTTGTGAAGAAGGACCGATAGAACAGCCGATATAACAAGAAGCCAAATTACGATTCTAAAACTTTCACTTTTTAGGCAAAGACCTAAGAACGAAGATTGCTGACTATGGCAGAAAGAGAAAAATTGGTATCAAGTGCCAAGTGATAGGTAACAATAATCAGTTCTTAAAGGTGTTTGTAGCATCATTCATGTCCTTGAACAAATATAAGATGTAGATTCGAGACTGAATATGTATTTTTAACGCAAAAGAAATATTTTGTACTTTCATTGTACAAAATGTTGTCGCTTTCAACAAATCTTTCAACAACCACTGAATCTCTTGTCTTTTAAGCACTTTGTAAGACTCTTCAGAGATCAGAAAGTCCAAACTCAAAAATTTTGGGGGGCTATTTTGCGGTGCTATAATATTGGATCTTTCAAATGCTGCATTCTTTAGTTTAGGTTTTATATGGCTTTTTTTTTCTAATGCTTGATAAAATTGAAGATTTCGTTTAGTTTAATATGAGACAATATGCGAAGTTGTGTAAAAAATTTTGTGAAAATGGAACGAAGATTCATTCTTTTTAAAGAAGCCAAGATTATGATGGTCAAAGACTCGTTTTTGTTAAAATATTACTGTGGGCGCCTCTGTTAGTGCGTCCGACTGTTAAGCGAGAGTACCCGGGTTCGAATCCAGCACCTCCAGCGAACGACTGACAATCCTCTTGAAGTACTTCTGTCATAAAAAGCTTTCGCAATTCGCCATTCGGAACCGGTGTTAAACAGTAGGTCCCCTCCACTTGTGTCAAATTATAACGCGCACAACACAGTGGACGCGCGAAAAATCTAGGCTCTGGCTTTCAAAGGGCTGTTACGCCACCCAATGTAATATCACTCTTTCACTTCTTTGATACGTTTAGGCACAACTGCACTTTAAATTTGAGTTTTTTTTTCAAAACTTCAAGCTGTTAAATCGTATTAATAAAAATCAATCATTTCACGCCTTTCATGATAAATGAAATCTTCTAGTTTTAAGTGTTAAGCGCGGCATCTTTCTCGTACAGAGAAAACCACTTAAGCCAGAAACAACATGATGGCTGTAAATCTTCGTTGTCGAATCAAGCAGTGCTCTCTATGACTTTGCGACGTTTCGAAAACTCCTTCCCCACTCCCACAGACCTCATGAATACAAAGAACACGCGCAAACTTCCTCATGTGACAAAGTTCCCCCAAAAAAATGTTCGTCGTCCTCATTCCTCATCTCTACGCTGACACAGCCCAACCGATTTTACCTCATTAAATCACAAAACAAATGAACCGCATAAACATCTCTTGCAGGCTATAAATCTTCCCCTACCCAATCGTCCTCTAACGTCTTCATCTTCTAAGCAGCTTCACCACAAATTAGACTCCCTTCACAGCCCCCCACAAACCCACCACAACCAATGGGGAATAAAATCATAATTTTTCAATACAAAAAAAAAAAATCACCGCCTCTAGATTTTCACGAGAGTCAGAGAAATTGATATGAAACCGTTAATTTAACGCTTCGAAACTTGAAAAGTCTTTACAATTAAATTTTTGCGTTTCTTCTCCGCCTACTGGGTGACGGTGTCGTTGGCTGGTGACGGTTGAGCAGCTGCACGCGACTTTAAGGGTACTTTGGCGAAGCTCTGCGGTGACGCGAGAATGGGTGGAGAAAAGTGGAAAGGAGAAAATTTGTCGTTTGGTAAAACACGAGCATTGTCAAATGCAAAACTAATTAACGGCATTTAGTAAGGTTTTCTTGTTTTGGTGGTATTTCGAGAAGTTGAAAGAGTCCTTCGATAAAGGACGAAGCCTTTGTCTTTGTCAAAGGAGAAGTGGTTATGTAGCCTTCCAGGGAACACTGTTGATTTGGGTTTGAAGGTTTGAAGACAAGAGGAAAACTTCTTGTATTGCGGAGGTTTTTGAGAGCTTCTGAGAGTTTGTTAGAAAAATGGGACACATTTAGGGAAGATTACCTAAAACGGTCTCATTTTTCTAACAAGCATGAATTGTATTTTTACAATGGGCTAGTTACAGTGCAGGACGTTGTACATATTAATTTTAAGAATATTTCATGCGATTGATTGACGTTCCTGTGAATCCTGTAATGTTACCTGGAATTCATGATCGAGACCAAACTGAATAACAAAATTTTACTTTAGGAAAAACAAAACCAACTGCTCCAAAACAATATTATGGCAAATCTAGCCATTCTTAGAGTTTTTTAAGGCAAAAAAAAAACAGTCACTTATTCCAAATCTTTCGAAATCTACGAAATAGGGTATCTACCCTGGTTCTGCATTTAGAGTGAAAGTGAACTCATTTCGAATTTTATTTTTACTTGAAGTGAAATTGAATGTTCTGCAATCTGTGTGAGTCCACTTCGAGTTCCTGTTTAAAATGTCAAAATTGAAATCGTTGTTTGTTTAGTGGAAATGAACAAATTTAATTTAATAGCCTTGTTTGATTTAAATACTGATGGCATTTTGTTGAATATTATCGGTGAAACCACGAAGACTATTGCACGGAGAGAGTTTGCCGGAAGATTTTGGGATAAAGTCCGTCTTACAGCTTCCTGAAACAGTGGAATCAGAGATTACTTCAATTTCAATTCTCAGACGCTCAAATCTCGCAACAGCACTCTGTTTTTTAACTAAAGAAGTTACCAATGATCAGTAAAAAGGGATTTTGGTAGATCAACAGTCAGAAAAGTTATTGGCGAAATCGTGGCCGCTGTACTATTAGTGCTTAAGTGGATTAAAGAGCGCAGCACAAGGATGGAAGAAGAAAGGATGATTTATTTTAAAAAATATAGAGTTCCAGAAGTAATAGGTTGTTTGGTTTGAACTACATTTTTATTTTAAAACAACTGAATTCAATTTACAACGCATAACAATGAACATTTTAGAAATGCAGGCCGCTGAACTCCATGTTCGAAAAGCAAATTAGATACTGTTATTTTTAATGGAAAAGAGAACACAATAATATTTACTTTCGAGCATAAAATTAAATAAAATATGCACGATTATATAAATTTTCGAAAAGAGGAAAGCAAAGATTTTAACTGTCGTGTTATGGCTCTAAAAGATTTGGGCTTTGCAACCGTGATTAAGGATCTCGTCTTTATTAGTGCTTAAACAAATAAAACACATTTTCTGACCATATTGAGTGAACATTTTCCACCAATGGTTCTGAAATTGGTATTAAATGAGTCATGAATGTTGGAGCAAGACAGCGATTAAAAAATAGTTGAGGAATGGTTGCTTTTGTTCATGTAAAATGCGATGCAATTATTTTTATTTCTAGGAAATATATTTTAATGACATCAGACAAAAAGTAAGTAAAAATCAAAAGTCTATATTGTGTTAAATAAAATTGTAAAAAAAGAATCATTGTTGCCTTTGTTTCTTGTTTGCTTATGATTTTTTTCAGAAAATAGTGCTGTGCCAATATTTTTGTTCGGCACTGTACATTGCCACACGATAAAGAAAATCCAATCGTAATCCAATTCTTACGACGAAATTATTTAATTTATAAATATCGTTCTTAACTCATTTGTTAAAAAGAGATCCAAATTCTTCAAAAAATCCTAAAACCAAAAAATCAAAGATATCAAAAGTGGCAGAATCTTTGCAAGCAAATCGATCTAAAATCTTCGGACTGCATTTTTTTTTTGTTTGAAATCGTGTTCCGATCTGAATCTTAATAATTTTAATGCAAGTTAAAATAAGTTAGAAAATGACACTAAATCGGATTTGAAATGTATTGTGTGTTTCTTTTGTAAATCTTATCATTGCACTCCATAGTTTACTCATTTTACTTTTTAAAAATTTTTAGGTACAGTACGACCTCAATAAAAGCAACTAATAGAAATTTGGGCAGTTGCTTTTATTGAGTGTGTTGCAATAAGCGAGTCAACAAATTGTAGGCCAAATATAAAGCAAAAACACCTCAGAATAGTACAAAAAACATGTGCAAACTCTGCTAAATAAACCAAAATTGGTAGTTTAATTCGGATGTGTTAAAATTAAAAAAAAAAAATAATTATTTCTAAAAAATTGAGAAATTTTTAATTGTGTTATTTTGGATGCAAAGTTGTTTTTATCAAGTCATATTTTTTTGAGGAGTTGCAATAACTCAGTCAACAATGGTAAGATTTAAGGCGTTGCTTTTATCGAGGAGTTGCTTTTATCGAGGAGTTGCACGTATCGAGGGTTGCTTTTATTGAGGTTGTACTGTAATTGATTCGTGTGGTGTCAGAGCCGTTTGTGTATTTCATTAGCAACGAATCATCGGGGACATAACTGAAATGCATTCATGGCAATTTCATGGTGGCAATAAATTGATTTCTAAAGCATTTGTACTGGTGGGCTTTGCAGTTTAACACAGAGATATTGTATTTTACAAAAACTTAACAACAAGTTTCATCTGTAAATTGACCGACCGAATTTAGTTTGTAAAATTAGGCCACACTTGAGTGCACATATCGAATGTCTCCACTTTTTCAAAAATCTTTAATTTAGGTTTTAAGGCACTTAGTATGGTCATATCTTCTTATAATTATAATAACTTTCCTGAATAATAGGGATGAACACCATTAAACGACAATTTTTTATTCTCGTTTAAAGAAAAAGTAATTTTTTCAGAGGTCAAGCTATATTACTTCACCGCATTTCTCAACTTTTTGTTTTATGGAGTTAATCGGTTTATACTCTGAAGGATACATTTGCTTAAATCTTTTTCCAACAAATGTGATTTTGTACCATTTCATTTGCTTGTCCGTTGATTTTTTTATCCGCCCTGATTTGCCTTGATGGTCCAGGAATACTTCGGCGAATTACGGAATAGGTGACAGTCTGCCAAGGCCATCAAATTGAATGTTTATTATTCAACCACGCGTGGTAAGTCACACGATTAGCAGCCTGGCAAAAAAATATAACTTTATTTCAAATACTTATGCATCAGAAGTACCGTCATACAAACAAAATTCTTTTTCCCCAAGGTCTCTACACACAAACTTTTGTATTGAAAATTCCTTTCGTGACCATCATGGTCTTTAAAACAAAGACCTACTCACACATTGCCAAGTAAATTCTTAAAGTCACCGTGACCACCATCGATAAACACGTCGATCTTGTGACGCACTGAGCGGTCGTCGTCATTCGCCCACTCGTATGCAAAAACTGACCGTCGGAAGCCTCAAACTGAACCGCATGGCGTCTTTCAGAACAAAAGACCCATAAAGAGCGCCCTTTAAGTGAAAGTTGTGCACCTCCGGTCGAATGCCGTTCAACTTGCGATATGCGGCTTCATTGGCACGTCTCTTAAACGTGCTCAGAATCCCACAACGACGCCCGGAATTCCTCGACACCGTCGAATATCGAATGAAATTTTTCCACTCTGTCCTCAATTATCAAGGAGTTGAGAGCGACCACCATGAAAATTCTTCAGAGGCTGGAGCTCATTAAAGGCGTCCCATCTCCCCACACTGATATGAGACGATGCGAGGAAGACCGGTGAATCCATCAGATCGATATCGGGGAATGACTTTGTGCTTAAACTTGCTCCCTGTAGCTTTAAGAGACCTCGGATGTCAATAAATCAAAAAAATATGGAAAAATAAAGCCGAAAGGATGCGCGTCAGTTGCTCAGCCAGTCGGCCGTTAAATTAAATTTTCATTCGCAAATGCGGTTATGATTTGATACGGTTGCGCTTACCCTCCGAACATCCCCGTGGCCTTCTCTTTGAACGTCTGTAATCCCTTCATTTTGTTGCTGTGTTTGTGTTGTCTCTCGACTAGAGCTGCCGGGCCGTGCCTATCTGGGGAAGTTACAAATTATGATGGAAGCGATGATGCTGGACGCCTCCCGGAGTTGTGGGTGGTGGTGATGCTGGGTGGGCGCTGTTGTTATATTTCCTTTTTCTGCTGATTACTGGTGTAGTGCTCGATGATGATAACGCTTTAAGAGGGGATAATGCTGACGGCTCTAAGCGGCATGAGGTCACTTTTCGGCAATGGGCTCGCGTGGCGATTCAGAAAGGCCTTCCTTTCGATGAAGCGCTCTGTGGAAGCGATTCGCAGCGATTTGTAAGGATCTCACTGTGCGACGCTGATTGTATCGCGGACATCCATTTTCGTGTGCTTTGAGCTTAGTTGTCCTGCGGCTGTGAGAGCATTTTCCTGTAACGAGAAAAGTTTAAAGTTGTTAGTGAGATGTGTGGGTGTTCGGGAATGTAGTTGTAGAGACCATCTCTGAAAGTGGAACTCTCAAAAATTGAAACCTCAGCTCCGTTGAGTGGAGCTTTTCTAGTGAGATGCAAAAATTATCGAGAACGAAAGATGAAAAATACTCCACGCTCATCAAAAAATACTAAAATTCTTCAAATTTACGCTACTGCAGGATTAGGTTGCTCATATTGTTTTGTCCAGATATTTTGACCCGGCTGACTGTAGTTTTATGCCCCTTTTAGACGATAGTTGCAATTGGCGGTGAGTCCACATTTTCGAGTATCTGTTTTATTTATTTATTTTTTTTTCAATGTGTCGAAACGGAGTGATAATATGCTCGATTTCATTGAAATTTACCGTGCGTGTCCATGTTTCTGGCAGAAAAGTGATCATTATTACCACAATCTAGTGAAAAGAGAAGCAGCATACAATATGTTGCTTTCGACTGCTTACAAGTAAAATAAAAGCTCAACACCGAACTGACGTCAAAATACACTGCCTTTTTTAACTGAGCTGACAACTGAACTGATAACTTATCGTTTAAAAGAGGTTTTATTATTTTTCCTCCGGCGAACCAAACAATCATTTCATCCTTTTCACCAGAAGTGCTAATTACACACTAAAACTAATGCCACTTAATTTTAAAATTGTATGTCTCACATAATATAAGATACATATTTGAAAAAAAATAGTTACAAAAATTGAATGCAGCTCTTAGTCAGTGGTCCATTGATCCTACAAGAAACGATTTTGAGATCTAATCAAATTGACTTGCTAAATATTACATTAGTTTTCAGCGAATTGCTGAAGATTTGGGAATAAAAAATCAAAAATTTTATGGAAAGTATTTATTTGATCATTGTATAGTAAAATCTTTGTTGGTTGCCTAAAATAATCGATCATGATTTCGACTGAGTTTAAATTGTATGCGTCAGTGCAAACTTATCCGAAATTTGGCAACGACTGTGAATAAAACTTCGTGCCAAATCGGCAGTGCAATAAATCGAAGGCTATACTTATCCGCATAATTGTCAGCGTAATTATTAGATTTCGTATTTTACACTTGGAACAATGCCAAATGGTTTTTAAACGCAGGATATTTTTTGTCAATTTCGTGGGTCTTTTCGTGACGCAGGCACTTCCTTAAAATTTTAAAAAATATAAATTTACTTTTATGCGACTGCATATTTTCCTCTTCTTAATTTGAGCCGTTCAGAGCACACATTGATTAACTCCATAAAACAAAAATTCGAGAAAAGCGATGAATTTTTACATTAGTCTTTGAAATACAGTCGACTCATCTGAACTGAAACACTATTGCAACATTTTTTTATTCACTAAAGCGATATTTTCTTCTTCTTTCCGAAGCGAGCTTCGGATAACTGAAAAAAAATTTAATTTAACTGGAATTCGGTAAATTTCACAACATAATTTTTAATATAATATGCCAATATTTTATTTGAAAAAACTCGAAATAAAACAAAATTATGATAACGTGAAAATAAAGAAATACGAAAAAAAGAAAAAT
The DNA here is from genome assembly GCA_905187475.1 of Syritta pipiens. Taxonomy (NCBI): domain Eukaryota; kingdom Metazoa; phylum Arthropoda; class Insecta; order Diptera; family Syrphidae; genus Syritta; species Syritta pipiens. The sequence continues at coordinate 74,210,771 of LR994571.1, forward strand.
AAATAAGGTCACATATATTTCAATTTTGCGGGTAGTTTAAGTATAAATTAATTAATTTTGTTGCACATTTTTTCAGCTGAGCGGATTAAGTATGAAGTATGAAGATTGTGATAAAAAGCTTCGTAACAAATATTGTGTTTCTGTTAACCGATTTTTTCAGCAAAGCGTAGTTCTGTTAAGTCGACTATACACTACGTTTTATTCAAATAGTTATCGTTTAATGATGGTAATCTTTATTATTAAGGAAAGATATTGTAAACATAAGAAGTTATGACTATAGCAAGTGCCTTAAATCTCAATATTTTCAAAAAGTGGAGTTAATCAATCTGTGCACTGAGCGGCTCATTTCATTTTTAATTTTTTTTTTCCAATCTGTTTTCAGGATGAGTAGATTTTGTCTTGAGGGATTCTTAAAGTCAAAGAAAATGTCGGTGTCCAATGGTTTAAAGATAAAAAGAAGAAGACGAACGAAGAAACTTTTTTTTTCAGACCCTTTAGCTACAAAATACTAGAGAGAATACGATTTCTTTCAGACTCTTTGCGGCCACTGGCTACAACACTGGCCTGTAAGAAGAATAACAAATTCAAATCTTTCTATGGCTAATGTAAAAATGGGCTGATGTTAGGTTAGAAAAAAACATTTTGCCAACCGTTCGTGTCTTACAACTTTATTAAATTAGAATTAGAACAAAGTGGAGAGTTCTGAACTATTCAGAGGAAACTAGCTTGTCTCTACGTGTTCATGTCAATGATCGAGGAGAAGAAATAGATTTGTGTTAAAATTTTTCCTCGGAAAGTTGAAGTGTTCTGCAAAACAAAAAGTTTACTGAAAGTTAAGACTTCAGACTTAGAAACCTACCAGCAAACCACTACAACTAAAAGACTTCTTATTCTTTTTTTTGTTTTTAAACTGAAATATTAATTTCTCGTGTTATTTGCAGTATTTCGCAGCTTTTACAAACCCAAAAGGAACAAGAAAAATTTAACGATCAGAGTTTAAAAAGAATGCAATCATTTGAAATCTGAAATGTTTTCAATTTTTTGAAATTTCAGCAATTATTTATATTTTTTATGTTTATTCTAAAAAGTGATACAAAAATGCATCAATCTTTATACTTTGCTCCAAATAATAGGCCAAAGACAGGGACAGATAATATCTGTTTTAGGTGCACAGCTCAAATACCCAGTTGTTACTCGCTGGAACTTCGAGTTCGACTTTATAAACGATGTTATAAAACTAAAGAGTTAGCTCCTCTTTTGTGATCAAATTAGAGGTCTCTGAGATATTCGATATACTTGAGGATTATATTCAGCTCCTATCATTAATTACAGAGGCCATTGACTTTTTGCAGCGACAAAATGGCATAGTCATGCATATTTACTCCTGGCGTTGACAACGATTACATAAAAATTTCGAAAAATTCACCTCTGAAAGTTTTCGACTCTAGAGTTATCTCCGAGTTGAAAGAATGCGTGAAGATCCGGTTTCGGTTTTTGGTTTATGTCAACTTAATGCGGAAAGTTTACGAAGCCACTGTTGCGCCTTTTCCCAATAGTAAAATTAAAATGGATATCTGCACTTAACTCATGTTTTAGTGAGGAACAATTTGCAGAATAAAGGCGATTAAGTTTTAATCTCTTACTAAAAGCGCCTTAAATCAAAATGACTTGCATAAGAATCTTCGGATTCATATTTCGATATTTTTATGAACGGTAAGGAAGCTATGTAATTATGTATTTTTTCTTTTGAATCTAAATTTTGGAAATATGTATGTAAGTGGAAGAATATTATTTGTATACAGATAAAGATACAAGGGAACAAAAATATCTGCTATGCAAATGAAAGATAACAACGAATGAATTCACAATAGATTGCATTTCATTGAATGGCAAAAAATAATGCAATCTTCAAATGCTAAATTACTGGTGATTGCATTCTCTTGTTTGAAGTCTTAAGAGAAGGTAATGACTGCAATCATAAAACTGCATTCTTTGAATGTTTTTTTTAAGAATGCGATGTCGTTTTACTGAATGAAGAATGCCTAGTAATTGTATTCTTTTACAACTTTGTCAAGGATCACCAAACCCGGCGTCATACCAAATCTGCAGCCGTTGACACATTGTCTTCCAACCACTTTTGGAAATAGATGTCTGCTAAGGAGTTTTTAGTTGGTTTCAAATTTCATCGATTTTTGATCGAATTTTTAAGAGGATCAAGTCGAGTTAGACTCAAATTAGTTTCAGACTAACTAGAGTCCATTCTAAACTCTGAAAAAAAATATCTAATATCTTAAATATGCTAGTAGCACCTGAAAAAAGCAAATAAAACACAGTAAAAGTGAATCTCGGACGAACGGACGGACGGATGGACAAATTTGAACAAATTAGCACCCACGATAGCAGAAATTGGTGGCACAGTCAAAACTGAATTCAGACAAAATGTAAATTGTCAATATTTTTTTTTTGCTTTTTTATACATATGTCTATAATAATGAAAGAATGCCAGACGTTGAGATTCTATTTTACTTGTTTCGAAACAAAAATGACTGATATTGTACCTTGTTTTATATGAATGCAAATCTGAAAATCGCTTAAAACATTTAATGCTAAAAAGAAAAAAAGAAACGGAATTCAAAAAAAAAAAAACAATTATTTGTTCTTCTAAGTTTAAAAAATTAAAAAGTGTTGGACTTCAAAATCTACGAAACATGAAAAAAAAAAAAACATAATAAAAAGAGATAAATTATCAAAAAATTCAAATTTCTAACTATCTCCCACAAATGAGTTGTATACAATTTTAGGCAAAACTAAAAACTAAATTATATTTTTTTTTAAATTTGTTGTTACATAATCTTTTTTTGGGGAAAATCTATAATCTATATACATTCATGTGTAAAGCCTTCTGAGCTTGTCTGCAGAAAAGGTGACTGCATATTTATTTCGTGCCAGCGAGTTTAATCAAGCTTTTTCGAATTCTCAAGTCCGTTAAAGTTGGTGCTCGAGCCAAAATACTCCAATTTGTTTTTCCCCTATTTATCGTTTAAAGAAAAACCTGAGACTTAAATGTTGACGGACTAATAGACATTAAGGGGAAAGTTTTTTTTAATTATTAAATTAAAAGACAGGAGCTTTTAATTTAATAATTAAAAAAAACTTTTCCCTTAATCGAATTCTAAACTACTTTTTTAATCTTCGACCTGATCGATCGATTATGAATTTGTCCAAGAAGAGCTTTCAGCGTTGGCGTTGATTCTCGTAACATTCTAGCAGACAGTATCAAATTGAGTATCGATTAACACTACAACCACGCCCACAAAGTTATACACAAATCAATGCTGCTTCGGTGTGTATAGATGTGTTTGTAAGAAAGGAATTTATAGATACACAATAACTCGAAAAAGGATATACATCTTACAAAGAGTTCTCTTAGATTAACTTTTTTTTTTTGTAGAGTCTTCCAAATTTGCAGGTGTGAGTTTTCGAAGATTGATCGTTTATGTTTGCTTAAGAGTTTGTGTAGCCAGAATGCGATCGATGGGTGGAGGCCAAAAAGACGAAAACTTACTCCAAGGTGAAGGTGTTACGTAATCCTTTACCCGAGAAGGTCAAATTTGCCCAAGAAAATTATATTCAAAATTTGGCGGTTCAAAAAGATATCCAGAACTTTTACGTGCGTTTAGTGCATAAGGACGTTAGTGTTACATCACGTTTCAGAAAATAGAGAGAATGAGGATCTCAGACTTTTAAAGTTATATTTTCAAAATTTAATAAGAAAATGTATTTACCTTTAAAAAAATTATCCAAAAACTCAAATTTATTCCAAAAAACTCTCGTATTAATTTTCACAATCGTATAATCCACATGTTCTTCGGTTTGTTGGATTTCTGAACAAAAATTAAATAAAAAAAAAAATAAAACACAAAAGAAAAAACTTTTGTTTAAAACAATTTTTCACTTTTCATTTTCACAGCAAACACACGACTGATAAACTGTCCCGTTCGCACTTTTTTTTCAGTTTAAGTTACACAATCAGTGTTGTTCGAGGGTTCACATCTTTTTGGGTTCGTGGTTACCGAAAATTTAAACTTAAATCAAACCAAAAAAACTGTTTAAAATTCAAAAACCAAATTCAGTCCAAGAAATTTAGTAAAATGACCCACCGCTGCTAACTCCATTCAGACAGAGTTTTGCTCTTAGTTCCAGTCGAACTCTGTCTGAGGACTATGAGCGGTGATGCATTTTTCGCAAGGCCCCCTCAAGGACCAAGTACATACGTATGAAGGTGTAGGTGTGTAAATGTAGCGAGAGAGGGAGAGGATAGAGGTGTTTGTGTTTAAATTATGTACAAGTTGAGTGTTTCAAAAATTTGGGAGCTGCAAAATTGACAAATTGGTGTCACGGTACACACGGCTCTAAGCAGCGATCCACTCAATCACTGGATCCTTTCAATTTCTTTTTTCTACGCGGTTATGTATCCGTGTGATTACTTTCGAAAAAAAAGAAAATGTTTCGTTTCACTCTGACTACATGCAAAAAAGAAGGCAAAAAAAAAAAATCAAACCGAATTCTTCACAAAAAAATTACCACAGAACTCTGCGACTGCAGCGCACGGGATGGCCAGGATCGAAGTACTCGGTAAACTGTCGGTACATAGGCGAGGATTCAACAGCGACTCCGAGCTTACCGAGGCACACAGCAACAACAACTACCGAAGCGCCGAAGGACACACTTCCAGTGAAATGTCTTTTGTGGTGAAAAGCACCGCACGGCAAGGAATCCTGCGCAGAGAAGCCACCCGAAAGCTCAGCGACGGAAGGAATTCCTTGTACATAGCTCCGCAGTGCGACTTGTAACTGTATCATTCATTGGACACACACATTGCGCCGAGGGCTTCCATGTGGGGGTGAAACGTCCGGCCAATCTCAGGCGCGCAAAAGGTGGAGCCGTGGATATTTACCCGGGCTGCTGGTATGCTGCTGTTTCGCTTGCACTTGCTGCGAACTGAGATTGGGGCGCGGATTTGTTCCTGTTGTGTCCTGATTCCTGGGCACATTCCATGAAAATGTTAACGTTGCCATATTCTGGTGTTCAGCCATTTTGATTTTGTTGAATTAAAGAGGCACGCTGCGCCAAAACGTGGGGAAAGGGTCCGGGTGCCCAAACCGTGGGTATTTGTTTTTTTGTTTTTTGTAAGGGCGCACCGGATGTGGGTGCCTAGCTACCCCGTAAGCAGATTTTATCGGATTCATTCGAGTTTAAAACTTAGTTGGAGGCTGAAGGGGGTTCGCAATGATTTCTGGTCATCCGGAGAGTGGGGTTCGGTTTTTCTTTTTTGGTGGAACAATAGCGCCGGCCTACGTGGAGCAGGAGAAAGTTTTTCCTATGCGTGGAAAAGACGGAAAATTAGATTAAATTTTCACATCCGTGTGGACGTTCTACGTGTTGTTATGATCCCACGCACTGAATATTTTTAGTGCGGCATCCGGGAATGGACTACTTTGATTCTTTGACATTTCGCAATAGAGCGTGGGTCTAGGAAACGCTTTCTGGCTTTTGCGTCAGAAGTGCAAACAAAAAACAAGTTTCTGACTTTGGCAGACGTGGGAGGCCGCCTGGACAGAGATTCTTTTTGTTTTTTGCCTGACATTTGAAACGAAACCTCTGACCTTTGTCGTTGTCGTAAAACATTTTTTTATGCTACCCATTAAAATTTTTTCACACTTCTTCTACAACGAAAATGGTTTTTGTTAGTTGCCTCACGTTTTGTCGAAAAAAACAGACAGACGTACGTAGAGAAATGATCACAATGTTAAAAATATGGATTTAATTCAGACTGATATTAATATTAATTTCTAATGAAGGTTTTCCTGTAGCTTTTCCTTCAAATATTTCACAAAGATCGATAGTGATATATTTTCTTATAATTTGTAATGCTTTTTCAGTAGTAAGATAGCTCATACTACATCTCTGTAAATTGTTTAATGTAGTTCTAAGGAAAATGTAACATTTCAGCTATAATAAAGAAACTAACTAATATTAATTTCTAAATATCTTTAACAAAAAACCTAGACTATGAGTTTAGTATTTGTAGTATTTTTCAACAATTGCAGATATATTGAAAAATATTGATTCAACTGATTGCGTAAGCTTGCTGGTTCCTTACGTTTATACTCGGTTATTGAGTTGTAATAGATGTTAGATGCCGCCGAACGGGTGTGATTGACAGACTGTCAACTCGGCCTCTTGGAAAACTTTTTAAAACACTTCTTTTTTTTTTGAGTGCACAACAGCTTTCAATATTAAAACAACACATTCACAAGGAGACGAATTGATCTTAATCAGATTAGTTTTCGATTAAGTCATTGCGTTTTTAGAAGCACTTTGAGAAATTTTGGTTCCTCCTAAAGTCTCTTAAAAGTCTCAAAGTTGAGCTCAAAGAAATATCAGGCATTGCCCTGAAACGATACGGAAGATGATTCATAAAACTAATAGAGAAGTTTGAGCCGTTCAGAGCACAGAGGGATTAACTCCAAAACAAAAATTTGGGAAAAGCTTTCAAATAAATTATATTCTTCTCTGAAATACACTACGTTTTATTCAAATGCAGTCGAATCCCTCTAAGTCGAATTTCTCTAACTCGGTACATTCGACTCTTGGTCGAACTTATGTGAGTTGCTTTATGACGTCATTTTTGCTCAAACTTGCTGATAAGTCGCTGTATTTTTAATGAAATCAAAATATTTGTGCGTGTGGTCTTATATTTACTTACTTGATAAATATTTGTTTCATAACGTAGATACGAAAAGAAGTCATTATAAAATATGTACGACAGATAGACAGACAGATAGACACCGAAGTAATTCTATAAGGGGTTCGTTATTCCTTTGGAACGAAACCCTAAAAAGAACAAAAGCATCGTCTTCAAATTAGTATTCTGTGCTTCCACAATCACAGGGTACGTCTGATAAGTTGAGTCCCTCTAAGTCGAACTCCCTCTACGTCGAATTTGCCTCTAACTTTTTCGCCATATTTTGCCATTCCCCTCAATTTTACATACAAAATACCATCCTCTAAGTCGAACTGCCTCTAACTCGAAAATCCCTGTAACTCGAATACATTTGAATTCTTGGTCTGTTTTCAATACCTTTAAGTCGAATTTGTTTTCTTTTGCACAAAAATTAACTCGATTTACAGCCTCTTGGGCTCTTCTAAGGGCTTCTGCTTCTCTCAGAGCGGCCAACACCATTACGATGAAAGAGCCGTCCGATCTAGTCATTTGGCTAATTAGATTTTCCGAGTTTGGCATGTTGACCCTCTCTTCTCTGAATCGTACGCAATGGAATACAGCGGTTCGGGATTAAAAATCATAATCAAAAAATTTGATTAATTAATCATAATCAAATAAAAATGACTAAAATTATTAATCATAATCATTAATCATTAATTTGATTATTTGATTAACTTTTAACTTTGTTTAAATGGAAGTGTAACAAAGTTCCTTATGTCCGTCTAGGAGACTCTGCATCATCATCATCTTCTGTGACAGCATATTCCACTAACGGGGTAGCGGGGGCAATGCACGCAGAGGAGATCTCCAGGTAACCTGATCCTCCGCCGCCGACTCTAACTCATCAGAGAGTATGCGCAAGCGCAGCCAGGCGAGATTTTGGAATTCGTCCAGCCATCTCATCTTGGGTCTGCGAGCGGTCGCCTTCCTGACGGAATCCGATTCAAGGCGCCGCGGAAGTCGTGATGGGGACATTCGTACCACGCCACCAAACCATCGAAGTGTAGCCCGTTCCGTTCGGAGAAGCAGAAACAGCTGAAGCACTGAAACCATTTGTCACCTGAGTGCAATATTGACACCTTCACCTTGTCATTGGTTCCAAAGCAACACAAATGTGCATTTATATAGTTCAGTGTCATAGCATATTATTAAATTATGCGAAATTTTGTTATACTCAATAATTAACATAAAAAACCATCATGAATTCTGATGATTACACAGAGCGTAATCCGATCAGTCGTCTTATGAGTGTTACAGGAATGTGTGGTAAGTCCGACTAAGGCTATTCATCTAGTCGGACGATTGCACACAAATAGAAAAATGCACCTAATAAACTGAAGACAAAGTGTCCTTCACATGAAGAAAAGTGGTGCACCAAAGTCCTCGTTTTAAATTTGCTTGCACATTATTTTTTATTTGTAAAATTAACGTGATTGAGATTAGTTTTTTTTAATCATAAACAATCTTAATGATTACTTTTAATCATGATTAAGATTACTTTTTAAATCATGATTATGATTTTCTTTTTTAATCATAACTATTTTAATCATGATTAATTTAATCATGATTAGTTTAATCAAAATTATTAATTGATTAAAAAATTAATTGATTAATGCCAACACTGGCCGGAACCATTCCGGCTAGCGCACAGACCGCCTCGTCGGAGCCGCTGAAAATCTTTTTGCGTTCAGTGATAGTGCGGTGGCTTTAATTAATAGTTTCCTATCTAGCTGATATCAAAGAGTTTTTATTAACTCAAACTGCTTCTCTGCACTACTACCTATCAACCAAGGCGTTCCACAAGGCTTGATTCTGGGACCAATCTTATTCTCCTATTTATCAATGACCTTCCGTCGGTCACCGATATAGGTGACCTATATGCAGATGATGTCCAACTTTACGCGGCCAATGATTACAGCAATGTTGACGCACTAATCCACTTCCTATATTCCTATATCTAATTCTTCTGTGTCCTTTCATTCCTCACCGGAATTAATTCTGTTACAACTCCAGGATTCGTAATTAACAGCAAATTGTCCGGATATGACCACATAAATACTGTAATCAGACGTAAGTATGCGTGCCTGCGCAAATTGTCGATAACTGCAAATTTCACGCCTATAAATACCAGGAAAAGGCTTGTTTTAGCCCTCATCCTACCACTGTTAACGTACGCTGAAGTTGTCTACTGCAAACTTGACTCTTTATCGCAACGAAAACTCCAGGTAGCGTTTAACGACTCTGTCAGATACATACATGGGTTACGCAGATACGATCATATTTCTCAACATGCACATTTGAACATTTTATTGATACCAGAAATCTAATTCTGTTACACAATATTATTGTGAATAAGTCTCCTTTGTACTTATTTAATAAACTTAACTTTGCGCGTTCTGCTAGGACGCATGCTTTAATACCATCTCGCCATTACTTTACAAACTCATCGCGCTTCTTTTACATTTATACAATTAAACTGTGGAACTCCTCACCAATAAATTTACGTGTTATCATTAATAGAAGACGTTTTAAACATGCCATCTTTTCTTATTTTTCTACCCAGTCCTAAAACCCAAATCTCCTTAAATCTTAATCTACCCATTTCTATTTAAATGTATCTATCTAAATGCCTTACTTATCCTTAGTACTATAAAAGGCTCCTGTCTTATTGTACTTCTAAATTGTAATAAATAAATAAATGAAATGAAATGAAATGCATGATTGCTCTGATTGCGCAGAGCCTGTACGGCGCTGATAGCTTCCTCCAAGGATCTTTAGTCGCCAGCGCGCCGACCCATATCGGGCCAGCGTATAGCAGGACCGAGCTGACCACTCTAGACAGCAGGACCCTGCGGGTGTATCCAGGACCGCCGATGTTCGGAAGCATTCGGAAGAGCGCTGCCTGCATCAGCGATGCTTTCCTGCTGGCGTACTCGATGTGTACCCTAAGGCGCAGCCTATTGTCAAGCATGACTCCGAGGTACTTTAGGGAGTCCTTGGATCGGATTGATTGAACACCAATCTGGAAGTTCGCATACTCCACCGTCTTGCGGTTATTAACCGGTTATTAAGAACACCTCAGTCTTGTGGGCAGCTAGCTGAAGGCCGGCAGACTCCAGCCAGTCCTTGATCCTTGTCATAAAATCACTGATATGGGTATGATCCTGTCGTCCTCATTTAATAAACATCATCCGTGAGGACGCCATCAACCAGTTAATGCCGATTGACTATGCCTGAGATGAAAATGGTAATTGAACTTCGTCTTACACACTTTTTTTGAGCGTTATTTTTTTAACTAGCATTCTGTTTTTGTTGATACCGTCCAAAAAATCGTTGAACGTGTCCTTCAACAGATTATTCGAATTTGAAACTGAAATTTGTATTTCCATAGTTCCCGTGAAAGACTCTTTCATCTCGATTAGTTGACTTTGCAAGGTCTAGACGAAGAGTCTTTTAATTCGACTTATGGACCCAGTTCTAGTCACACAGCCAAGTAAAATACAATCCAAGGCTAACATCAGCAGCTCCTTTAGGCTTGAAAGCCTAAACACACAAACAAGAAGCCAATTCGTCTTGTAAAGCTTCACATCACCAGTCCTCTCGTTTTCAATTGCCAATTGTGCGTTAGGTATCCATCTTCCACCTATCCCAACCCACCTGCCAATCATCATATGCTCTGCAACAAGCGTGACCACCCCTCTCCATTAGCGTGTAAAACTCTTAAGGATCTCATTAAGATTCCATATAAAGTCATTGTCGGTTGTCCTTCGCAACGCCCCACCGCCTCGCCTTTTCATTCGATTTAATTTCACGAATTGAAATTCATTTGTGCTGAATGGAGATATAAATCAAGGGCCGTACGATGGCCCTAAAACGATGCTCAAGAGGAGGGGGGAAAACAAAGGGCGAAACGAACACTTCAAAAGGGGTGTGGGACGGGCGCACACCCACCTCGCATCCTTGGTCTATATACGACGACGAGTATTCAAATGAGAAAATATCTCCGAGTTAATTTAGCGCTATGAAGTTGACGACGGCCGTTGCCGAGGTGACTCGGAAACGTACTTCAAAAACTTTTTTTGTTGCGTTCTTTTTGAAGCGAGGGGGATACGCACTCAGGGCTTATAAATTGAACGTCGTTATCATTGGTCACACAGTGGTGTGCCATTTGTAGCGTCTCCATCTCGGGGTTGATTTATGATCGTCCATTTGATAAGGCCGCGCCGGAAAAGGAGTCCGAACTCCATCAATCTCGCCGTCGAAAAGGTGGATGGATAAGGATTAAGTAACGTCTCACATACGATAAGAAAATTGATTCGGGACGATAAATATCCCTTAACGATGTCAACCCGATTAAAGGTCTCCGTTTCGGGGCAGAACGCCTTCGTTTAGACGCACACTGTGATTAATTCCATTTCCATAATTATCAACGATTACCGTGATTCGTTTAATGGACTCCGCAGAGAGACAATGCCATTGTTGAAATCCAATTGAGGCCTCAATTAATACGAATACATGTGCGCGACGTACCATCGTCGGCGTCAACCCTTTTAGTGTTTGAATCCATTATCACTCCGTTGACGTTACGCCTCAAACCGCGCTTAGTTCGACACCAAGGGTGGGGGTGAAAGTGCGCTTTTGTTTCGCAAGGCGGTTCGGCCCACCCTCGCTGCTGGTATTTATTTTGTCATCAGCAAAAACATCCCCTCTGCGAGTGTGCGTGTGTGTGTGCGAGAGAGAGAGAACTCATGCAACATGCTAATAATTGAACTTAACAAATACCTCGAAGGGGGTGTAGTGGTTTCCATTCGGGGGGACGCAGTAATATGCCGCAATAATCGTCTTTGGTGCACGGGAATTATGACTTTGCCCTGTCGAGAGGGTGGCTTTGGGCGTGGGGGTGGAATGGGAATCTCTTTCATGAATTGTGAGTCAGGTGGTTGGGAATTTAATATACTCCTGCGAGCAGGACGGGGTGAAATTCTTCAAAGGGTACTCGAGAGCGATGAGTTTTGGGAAAATGCAGCCACAGTCCCCACAACTTTATGGGAGCTTTATCTGAAATTTGAGCGGTATCAGGTGCCTATTGTGTTCTCTTGGTATTTGGAGGACGTCTTCAACTTCTCAGAAATACTCAATCGCTGAGGTAAATTAAAATCAGGATGACTGATTGAAAATCGGGCTAAGCAGATCTTCCAATATGTAGGGGAGCTCCAAAAATTCTTAGCTACGACCTACGAGCTTCGTTTTGATGCCATTTTCGTTATAATGTGTCTGAAAGTTTAAATTAAAAAAAAAGGCTCACCAAGCTCAGTTGTGTGGTGTCTATTGTCTGAAAAAGTTTTAACCCGGACTTAAATCTCATCAACGTACAAGCATCTGTTTTTTTTTCCTAGGTCGGGGTGGTAAGATCGGTAGGTTTGTTCTGAGGTGGTAGATCAACAACTTAACGTTAAATGTTGCACTATAATTTTGTTTAACTGAAAGCATCTTAATGTATTACTCTTTTAAGTCTCTTACTAATATTGTATGTAAGTGGCCGTAGCTGATGGAACGTCAGCTAGGTCAAGAAAAACCGGTGGCGACTAATAATATAATCAAAGCCTTCAGCAATGAATCGATCTTCAGTAAATTAAAAAATAGAATCGGGAACCCATCGCAGCCAAGGTTAATTTGCAATATCACGGCCATTTTTTGACATGTCAGAACGAAATAAATGATGAGTTTTTTTACGAGTCAAGCTGATTTTGGTACAATAAATTTGTTTGTACTGCGGTTACCCTGCAGCACAAGAAAAAGAAACGAATCCTTCAATTTCAAAAGCCAAAAAAAAACTGGGACATTTGTCTTTCAACGCCATCAGTCAAGTTTCGTAACTTTGGATTCTTTTCCAAAGGTCGTAAACAGTTTTTACAATTTAAATGAGTTGTATATAAAGTGCTCCACAAAAGTTTGATAGAGAAATCTGTCAAAATAGGGCGTCTATTTCAAACCAATTTGTTTTGAATAGTAGATTTCAAAAAATAGCAGTAGAAAGCTTCATAACTTGTCAAAATTAATTTAATACTCTTATCCATTTTTTGGGCTTAGAAATCTAAAGTACATTTGGTTAAATTTTTTTCTGTGCAGCACAAGAAATGTATTAAAAATAAATTTGTAAAAAATCAAAAATCAGCTTAGGTCGTAGATTAATTTGCAATTTATTCGCTTTGCAGTGTGTTTAAAAAGTATTCCGTTTTTTTTTTTGTTTTTTGCTCACTGTACAGAGAAGACTTTGTTTTATCAAGCTTAGGGAATGAATGGAACACATTTTTTGTTGTTCAAATCCGGATATAACTGAGTCTTCGTTTCGAGTCTGTTCATTGTACAATGCTTGTGCAAATTTTCTTTTAAACAAGTTCTTAAACTTAGTCTAGCGCTTCTTTTCTATCATAAAAATGTTTTCTTGATTCAGACAATATTTATTTGTCTCTCTGCCTTTTATTTTTATTTCTTTTATTTCTTTTATTGTATACAAGAACTAAAGTCACTTAATTTCAAAAATGTACTTCTCATAACTTAGAAAATACAGTCGAAGCCCTCTAAGTCGAACGCCCTCTAAATCGAAAAGCCCTCTAACTCGAATACATTCTTTCGACTCTTGGTCTATTTTCAATTCCTCTAAGTCAAAAAAAAAAAAAAAAACGAAAAATTTCCTCTCGCAACTTATATTAAGCACGCAACTTGTACTGCATGTTCTGACTCTCTCTCAATTTGGCACTGGACGACGAACACCTTTCATTTCATGTTGATTTTTTAGTACAAACACGCCGGAGAAAAAATGCAAGAAAGAAAGAGAAAGAACCCTTCACGATTTATCTTGGAAAACTAAAAAAAATGCTCATCATGATGCCAGGAAGCAATAGCAAGCCATCTTTGACAGCTTTGGTCTACTTTTATTATTCGTGTCTTCTTGATTTCTATTTTGACCATTTAACAAAAAGCACCAAAAAAAGAAACTAAGATGAGATTTGCCTTCTTTTCTTTTCAATAAGCTAACTTTCAAAGTCAATCTAGATACTTGGAAAATCGAAGAATATAACGACAACAAAATTAAACAAAAGAAAAAAAAAAACTCATCCCATAATAAACGAACTCCAAACTCATCCCAATTGTTAGAAACTGTTTCATTTTTATTCTTGTCAACAAATAACTGGGGCACAAAGCCAGCTCTACGAAGACTCCCTCTCGTTGTATGCCCACACAATGACCCATTTTTTGCGGCAATAAAAGTCCACGCATTGTAAACATGCATCGATTTGTCCCTTCCATTTTATGAGCAATCATCAAATAAATAAAATTTCCTCGAAATTTTGTTTACCATAGACTAGCATTCGAGCCAAATGTTAATCGGTACTCAAAATGGTTCCACCAGCGCCATTACATGTCAGAAAAGAACACTTCTCTCCTTCTCTCTCCTTGCGCAGGGATTAGAGCCCTTACAATTTATTAGCTCACATTTTCTTATCGCATTTTGTTACGCCAACACACTTCTCGAAAGGACCTCGTCGCATGTGTGTGTGTGTGGGGCAACGTAAGGATTCAAGGATTTTCACATCTTCTCATACTTCGAAGGAAAAACAAAGTTACGAAATAAGAAAAAAAACTTTTTGACAAACTCCTCCTTCGAAGGCAAATGGAGGCCCCCCACCTACCCACCTACTTTGCGCAAAAGAAAGTTCTCCGCGACTCCCCAGATACAAATCAATTTCCAGGTAGATGCGAGTACATAATATACTGGTATATGAAACATTTGTAACCGATCCCTAAATAGGACGCGACCCCAATTTATCCCTCCGTCGGGTTGCTGGTAGTAGTGTGCTGTGCCTATGGCTGTGTTGGGGTGGATTTTAATTGCCCCGACATAAGCTTGCGCAAGAGGAGCTTTCGTATACATACAGAGAAAGATTTAAACTAGAATAATTTTTTTTCCTGGCAGTCCTGGCATACATATGTACACGAGCAATTGTTTTCCAGTGATATTGATGCCTGGAGAAGCTTCGCGTTGTGGGGGCTTTTTAATGGCAAACTACTTACATCACAAAGAAGGATATTTTATTTTTTAAACGTGATTTCCATGACTTGTTTCCTTGCGTTGTGATTCAAACGACCGAAAACGACGTTAAGCGGAAGAAGTGCTGCATGACAGTTAAGCATGTCCTTGGCGTCGGTAAAGCTCGATGTCTAACTAAATCACGGCAATATGCCTCTTTGCCACCTTGATTTTGGGTCAGTTGTCATTATGAGTTTCGTAACGTAGAGGTTTGAGGTCCAAAACTGCGTGAGTCTTTATAAAGTTGGGTTTCTATAACTAGCTAAACTATAAGTTAGCTACCTCAGTTCGTTATGTTGGTCGTAGTGTGTTGATCTTAAGCATATTGCTTCTATCCTTAATTTGTTCATTTCTGTTTTTTCAAGTTGCATTGATGGCTGGGACTTTCAAGATGATGTGAATCAGTATAAATCCAGTACATGAAAATATTTCTGTCCAGATCTGAGGTCTGATGTTAAAAACTGATCCAAATTTGAAACACAGATCAGCAAGCTCTTGCAACGAAGTCCCTAAATTACTTAAAAGTTACTTAGAAATTACCTTAATTAATTACAATGAACGTATTTCTGTTCAGTAAACGGACAATGAGAACTTTAAAATGAAAAGTTAAATATGCTTTTCCTCTTCTTCCTAATTAACAGGTCACACCAAATACCAACGATTTTCTAAGAAATATCTAATCGCCCATCGTTATTCTCGTTTCAGTACTACAAACTTTTTTTGCTAAATTTTACTTAAAAAAAAAAAAACTTTAAACAAAAATGGCACAGTCGACTTTCGATAGTTTGATACTCGGTAAAGTGAATCTTTCGATAATTTGAAATCTTTCGCCGGTCCATTGAAAAAGATTCGATAAATTAATTGAAGAACTTCTTCTCTTAATTTATTGAATGAAGCGAATCACTGGGACTTTAAATAGAATAAATATGAATTCGTTGCCTCGGTATTTTGAAGTGGAAGGAATGCTTTGTTGCTCGTCAACATTCAATAATTTTAATTCTTGGAAACCTTGCTCTCTATAATTTAAAGCGTCGTTTCTGGGGGGATCTATCGTTTAAGTTTAAAATACGATGAAAGTCGTTCTCTTAACAGAAATATATGGACTGCTTTTCAAAAGGAGCATTTGTGAATAGTTGTGCAAATGTTTTAAACAATAAATCCCGAACTTAGGCCAAACTCTTATTCATTGACTTTCTTCTTTCTTCAATCTTAGATATTTAAATTCTTGCTATTTTGAGCTCTTGGCAATTTAATATTTTTTTGTGGTCCCTTAAGTTTAAAATTATCGAGAGTCGATTATATTTTGTTTCTAGTTCCTAAATCTAAAGTTTTACGTCTACTTTTAATCTTTTATTGCATGTCAACATTCTTCCCTTACCTTACTTTTTGTAATTTTTCATCATTTATGTTTGTTCTAAAAATCTAAACATTTAAAGTAACTTTATTTTTACTTTTAAATTAGATTGAATTTGTAAGCCTTTTAACTCAAATCTCTAAAATGCAGAGAAATTAATATGGTCTGTAAAACTAAAACATGAAATAATCCTTTATTTTTAATTTTAAACATACTTGAGACTGGTAAGTGGTGTGATGTCAAAGAATCGACCGCGTTGTAATTCATTGACTTCAAATTTTAGAAGCAAAGATCTAAGTTCCTAATCCAATATTAGCAAAATCCAAAACATGCATTGCAAGTGAGCTTGCTGAGGTTCAGTTAGAGGCCGTTAAAACCCGATCTGAAGTTGATCTAAGACCCATGCTTCATTGAGTTGATCCTAGACCCAGACAAGCACAAGTTCATCTGCTCATAAAAGAAACGTAAGCTCGAGTGCAAGTCTCGTCTCCTGAACCCGCTTCCGTTCCCAGAATTCCGAATTTCCGTAGTCCCCAACTAATTAATGTCTTAAAAATGGAGGGTGCTAAAATAAATCTGATTCCATCACAATGCACCCGGAGACAAATGAAGTCCTAAAAGGTTCCGAATCCTCACACAGAAGCGTGACTCTGTTATCGTGATGCAGAAACGAAAGCAGCACGTGTCCATTACACGAGCGATTGTTATTTCACTTTTTCATTAAAAATTATGAATTTCACTGTCTGACGTTTTATCGGACCGTCGTGGATAGTTTTTGTAGGTAAAAGCCATTTATCGTTACAAGAATATCAATTACCGGCGAACAAATGGACGGAGGGGTGGGCTGCTTTGATTGAAGCGATGCACGGCACCCTTTCGAATCGATGCGGATGTCTATGAATCGCTTAGGAAGTGAATATTAGTGCAGGAAAGTGATGGTTTTTTGATATCTGCTACGCATTTTTGGATTGTCTTCAGTAGGATGTGGAAGCGGTGCTAAAGCGCACTTATTTTCGAATGTTAAAACCAAAATCAGTCTCTTAGAAAAAGAAACGCCGATGTCAAGGACTTTTCCGTCGGCTTTTCGATCCAAATTGACATTGTTGGCTAATATTGCTGGATATATGATAACAACTGCTTAAATTATCAATAATGTCTTAAGTGTTGAAAAGAACTCCACCGGGAATACAAATATCTCGACGGCAAATTCTGCAATTTTCTGTTTTAGGTTTAACTATGGGTGATTTTTTCAATCATATCAGACTTTCCATGTCGGTATTTGAAAGTCTTTTCATATGAGGAATGCAATTGAACCATGAATGTTCCTAAAAGGCAAGCTTGAGTATATAAAATAATTTAGTAGTTCTTCAAAGTCTCGTTTATTCAAGTGAATTGGCCAGAATTTTTTATTAATCATTAATAAATTGAATCGTTTTGGAACAACTTTTATGTAAGCCCACTCCTCAAAAAATGCGAAACAATTTTCTGTAGTGTAAAATGACCTCCTGAACTCAAAAAAAAAAAAATTAATTATCGTGGTATTTATTGTTTGTACAACAAGTCACAGCCATGTAAAAATAACGACTAGAATCGATAGACTACTTCACAATTCACAATTGTCAATTAGAAGCCGAACAAAAAGAAGCTTTGTGTACCTATAGTTCAATAATTCAATTATACAGTCGCTCACAGCTTATTTCAGACAACTCATATTTACAAATTTAAACGAGCATAATTCCTAAACGAAAGAAGCTACCAAAGAAGTAAAAACGCAGAAAGATTTGTTGAGTCTTAAACTTCTTAGAAACCAGATCCAAAAAGAACGAAGCTATTGTCGCTATTGTGTATACCCCTCCAATTTTTTTAAAGCAGTTTTAAGCATCCTGCGTCATTAACTTTTTTGGCCTTTACACACGGTTTTTTTGCCCATTCTTCAATTAAGTAGTCTTATGATGGCTTTTCTTCAAAATCTTGCGTCTGCAAGCACTTGCATCCAAACTGAACAAAAGATATTCAATCACATTAAGGCCTGAAGACTGTGCCGACTAATCCAGGCATACCACGATATGAAAATGTTTATGCTTGACTGTTCGATTTTAGTGTTTTCCCTGCAGCTTTGGAAGAATTCAAGACCCTGGGAGCAAAAAATTTTTGTTTAATGATTTTAAAATAAATATGTTTTGGTCCAGAGCGCTATATTATGCATGGCCTAAGCCAAATGTAAAGCTGTAGATGCAGGCGAATCGATAATAAGGGATCCTTTTCGGGAGTACAAAGAGAAGAAAACCTAAAAATACGTCGAGTTTTCTTAAAGCTTATGACTCAACAAATCTTACTTCTTTGGTAGCTTTTTTCGTTAAGGAGCTACGCTCGTTTAAAGTTGTAAATATGGGTTAGTACAAATAAGCTGTGAGCGACTCTAGGCCCATCTTTCTCCTCCTTACAAAAAAAAGATTAGGTAGAAAACAGTACAAACGCTGCGGGTCCAACATTCCTGAAGCCTTCAAAAAACCCTGGGCGAATAGGAACCCAATTCAGATGCCAAGAAGAAATTTATTTTATAAGCCGTCTCACCTGTTTATTGGGCATATTGTTCAAAGCGCTGCATATTTGTCTTAAATAACAAGAAAGACAATTTAATTGTATTTTCTCAAATAGCATACAATACTCGTGCGAATTTTGATACAGACTAAAAAAATTCAGAAACATCAGTCCTAACATTTTGAGCTTGATAACTCTAAAAAAGCGATTTAGTTTTTGATTTAGTTGCTTGTCTATCTCTCAAGAACAGGTTGATTGAGTACGTTTTTTTTGCAATTTTTGATGATAGTCCGGTCGATTTGAACAGAACGACAGAATACTGAGCAAAGTTGCCAAAGACATCAATGTTCTATCTCTTACCATTTAGAAGTCTATAAAGGACAAACAAATAGATTTATATATTTGATAGATTTTTATGACTGAAAGGTTTAAATTTCAATCATAAAAATAAATACTGCCAGTATTTATTTGAATCTATAACTTTCCAAATGTCCGGACTTGCTTCAAATAATTTCCAAAATCTGACTAAACGATTTTATAATACAAGCATTTCCTTCGAAGTGATTGGCTAGACCACAGACACTTGGAAAAAGCATTTGACATATTTGCTTTTACTTTATAAACTTCAGTATCCGACTTGAGTTAAAGTCAAGTCATAATGCTTGCTAAGAATTTTGCCAACCCTAATTGCGTTTTTTAAATCCCTACTTCAAATATAAATTGGGTTTAGTTTGTGGTTTTGTCACCGAAACAAAAAGGACTATATTTCCAAGAGGACTAAGTAAATTTCCTTTAGAGTTTAGTCTTAAGTGCCGAACGAGTGATTAAATAAAAAAAAAAAAGATTGTGCTTTAGACCACACAACTGAAGTAAGACTTCTTTACCTGTAGTCAAACTCAATGCATCGAATACAAATGTAGCTTAAAGCCATGTTTGCAAGATAAAGAGTTTACCTTCCAAATTTCAATCCGATCGGTCAAGCCGTTCAAAATTTGAAAAAAACCCAAACATTAATAGAGCCGATTTAAAAGCCCATAGGTTTTTTTCAAACTCTTGAATGGCTGAACCGATTTCGATGAAAGTTGGAATATAAATTTCTTATGTACTACATTAAAATGTTAACTAATTTGTTCTCGAATGCAATAAGTTTGACTTCAACTTCGAAAGCAACCGCGGCGCATAGCATGGCAACGTTTCCATAAATTTCAAGAAAATCGAGCCGATCTATTGACCCCTTTGGCGATTGCACACACGTGTTCAACTATAGTATCTCCCGTGACTGCAGTGAACCACAACGCAAAATTATTTCACCCACTTTCTGCTCTAAAAAAATAAAATATACAGAATACGATCGCCGAATAAGTTTACATGAGAGGGAGAAAGAAAGCACCATCACATTTTACGTATCGCTCTTGTCTCATATAAATCAGTTTACCCCCAACGTCCGACCGTAAGGAAGTTTTACTTCAAAATATTTTCTCAAAAATTTAAATTGAATTTCAAGATCGAAATAAAGTTGGCTGAAAACTATCAAAGAATTGTTTCATGCCATTTTTGTGCGTCTTACTTTTGAAGGAATGGAGAACATCTGCTTTTTAAAACCAATGTAAAGGCCATCGATATTTAGCGAGGAGATAAAATCTCTTTAATGGTTTTCCATCGTCTTCTGCTTATCCAAGCTCGTCACTAATCCCTCGTTCGATTGTTTCAAATTTAATTGAAATCATCCAAAACGGCACTCAAATTCTTTCAAAAATTTCTCGAAAACAAAAAAAAAAAAACACCTCTCTCCTCAAATGAAAATTTCATTTAATTAAGTCGAAACCAATTTATCGCAAGCACTACGACTTTGTAGCTATTAAATCCGTAAGAGCCCCAGCCAAGTCCTGCAGCCAGGACACACGGTAGCTGTTTACTTCAAATTCAATTAACGACGATGATTCGCCAGACTCACAGGTTTAACTAAACGCTCCTGAGCACCACCACCGTGCACAGCCAGCGAACGACTCTATCAACGACGAAACATCCTCATTATTAACCTGCCGCTCAAAAAAGGGGGATGAATGGTCTACAGTGAATGGTACCAACAACAACAACAAGAAAACCAAGTGATAAACCAAATTACAGGGATAAAAGGGCGACGACACAGGGAATAATGCTTCGCTCTGCAAAACAGTGATATGCATCGCGAGCCGGCCGGAGCAGGAGTACAAGGACATCGTCTTCGGGTGGGTGGTGAATCAGAGCTCCGCACACAAACAGATATACAATTTTTTTCTAACTTTATTTGGTGGCTATTGCCGTTGCCGTTGCCATTGCATGCCCTCGCGCACTTTCACTTCACCCCTTTTTGTTTGTCTCAGGGATGTTTTCCAATATCTTCCAGGCATATAATTTTTCGATCAAGAGATCAGCAAACAATTCAACAGCAATTTAGAAGTAGCATCCCGGGGATTACTGCTCGCCCGGGGGAGTTCGGTGGATGGGCGAACTTTTCGGAATTTGTTTGCTAACACAGACGCAAAGTGGACGCGGAGTTTTGTATCTCTCTGTATCCATTTCTCTGAGTATGCGGTTCGATAGAAGAGTAATTAACATTTCGGGCTTTTTTTTTTTTTTTTTTTTTTTTGGAATGTATTTTTAGTCGGGATCCGAGTGGTGGAAAATTTTGTTTTCCAATAACATGCAAATGAGACATTGAACAAACTCTCGCCGGGCACTGACACGAGGCACATGGGTAAATATTTGACGATTGTAAAACGTTTTGTGAGAGGCACAGGTCGGGGGAAGTGAAGGCTGCGTCTCGATGGAAGTGAAAGTATTGTGTTTAGATCCTTTAATAAACATGAGTGGGTGGATAAGGTGAGTTTTTGTAGACACCTCTCTGGTGTTCGGAGGCTGTATTTGAAGGAATAGACATATTCTAAACTAAAATCAATTAAGTGGCTGTAGGTTATCTATAGAAATGCTGACTGCGAAGTGGAAAAGGCATGCATATGACTTAAACGTCTGTAACAAAATGCAAAATGCAATATCAGAATATTGCTTTAATAAAACGTGAAAATTTTAAATTAACATGAATGGTGGGTCTCAAATGTAGCTCATCAAAATCAATGTTAAGTGGTTACATTCAGTTAAGTCATTTGCTTTTCTTCATTTAAAAACTTTCAAAATTTCAGGGATCAAAGTAAAAGCGGTATCGGACAATTTCTTTTCTTCTTGGTTTAAGTTTTTTTTAGGAAAAAATTACAAATTTAGGAGCAATAGACTGAGGAGCTTGCTTATGATTTGGACTTTAATAATTATAGTTATGCTTGAAGTTTCTTTATGATTCTAGATAAAATGGCTTAGGTTATAAAGATAAATTCAATTTATTGTATCATATTTTTACAGAGTATTTTTTTTTTACAAAAAATTCCTTAAGCTTGGCTATGCCGTCTTCACAATTTAGTATTTTAGTATTTTTCGGTAATACAGTGTTTTTTATAACTAAAAAGCACATTTAACATTTTCGACAGCTACTCATCCTTAGTTCTAATCAAAGCCCAAAAAGCTGTTGAAGTAGCTTGAACGTTCGGTATATCATCTAAAAATCACTAAATTCGTTGCCAACATCCATTTAATAGTGGGAACCCCAGATTTAGTCAACCCAGCGCAAGTGTGGAGTGAAATTAAGACGTGAGAAACTCGGGACATTTGCCACCTATTTGAAGAAGGTGTCAAAGGCGAGTCTACAGCACGGAAATTGTTTGTAAAATTTTGCTGTGCGGTTGAAATTTTTTAACGCTCACAAACAATTTTTCTTCATTCACTTCTTTTATATTAATAAGTAGTCTTAAATTTTGTTCTTATTTCAATTGATTCATGACAATGGAATTCATGCCTTTTCAATTCAAAACACCACCTAATGTTACCGCCTGACGGCTCTATTACAGATCATTCACTGAATAATGGTATTAAAATGTATTGAATCTACCATACAGAATTGTTTACTTTGCTGCCCATAGATGATAATTTTTTTTTCCAAACACTTTAAGGATCGACAAAATGCGCTGAAATATTTCTTTTTCACGCTATAGAACGAAAGATCTGAAAAGTGAACGAAGCCTACTGGATTGAATTGATCTAGAAGCTTTTCCCAAACAGAGCCACTGTAAAAATAAAAACTTAAAATAATAAAAAAAATGTGCCAGAATGGACCTTACACTTCATCTCACGGTTATATAACCAAACTAAAAAATATAGTTTCCATCGTTAAGCCAAATCCAACTGTTCGGTTGTTAGATTCGTTTTTAGAATGCAAGGAAATTAAATAGAACCAAAGTTCTAAGCTGACCATGTAGTCAAAGAAATTTATTTCAAATTTGTCAAAATCAACTAAAATCCAAAAAGGACTGCGCCATAACTACATAGGCTATAAGAAAGCAACAGGTTTTAATAAGGACAAAGTATGAAAGCTTATAGCTAACTCATCTGCCCTGACTATTTATTTAATTAGACATATTTTTAATCGGATTTTTGGGGTTTGAGTCTATAGTATTGGTGTTACTTAGTTGAGACCACAATTTGTTAGTTCAATTTATATACCTCGAAGTATTGCACCCCAAATAACACCAAATAATCTTAAATAACTTCGTCATTTTCGTCAACGGAAAGCAAGTGCAGCAAGCAAATTTGTCCACTGATGAAAGAAACTTGTTGTTTGCACATAAAAAAATGTAAAGAAGAAAATGTTAAAAAAAGAAGACTTCTGAATGCATGCAGACTTATTTTCAAGTTACCGTCTTATTCATATACTTATGATTTTCGCTGATTTAGAGAAACTATTAAATGCCGCGGAATACGTTTCTTGTTTCACTGTTAGATCATTTGCTAAATCATCTCGAAAGAAAAATTTAAGAGTGAAAGATCACATATTGATCATCACTCTTAAATTTGTCTTTGCTTTCTTTTAAAACCTCAGTATTAAAAAATGTTTGTCAAAGCAAGTCCAAGGCCCTTTATAGTCACCTGTCAAGACCTAACCTACTCTCGATCGAACTGAAAACCCACCACATTCTCACGCAAAGGTCGTTCATGATGATATCGAAACTTTGTAGAAATCTCTCCTTACCACCACCATCATCCCATGCTGGTTGTCGACAATAACTCCCCATCTGTACACCCCAAGGGAAATCATTAAATCCGGCTTTAATGTAACGACATATAAATGGAAAAAAACCCGCCACCACCACATACGATTGCGATTACGACTGTGTCCCAGTCCACCAGCCAGCCACCCCCAGACAAACGTAAAAAAACACAAATCTCTGCGACACGGATGTTTTCATTGAAATGCCGGTGCTCGGCGATAACCGTATCATATCCTTCCAACTGCATCCTTGTCTCTAATGAATTATTCAAGATTTTTTCTCACGTCGCCTATGAGACATTCACCCCTCGATGTTAGACGCAGACGTTTGGCAGTTAGTTTAAGCATCTGAGCTGCGAAGCAACACGTAATGGAAACCGCACCTCCCCGAGGTCAGGCGAAGTGAATTATCTAGCTAAATGGGATCATTTAAGAAGTTATGGGCAATTTTTGAGCTCGTCGATGAGGCATTTTAAAGCCTTGAATATCGCCACATTTCCGTCAAACTCAGCACCAAATCCATCGTCATTTAGTTTCAATGCTCACCTTCATCCATTTATTTCAATCAACATCACCCAGACTTCCCCAAATGTGCCACCACTTTAGACCAAAGGGAATCCTTGTAATCCCCTTTCAAGTGCGGGACGTGACAAACAAATTCGCAGTCAGCTTAGACTCCCAAACAACAACAAAAAAATAAACGTCTCTCAGCTCTTCTGTGGTATTTGCTTACTCCACAACATTTAATTGGATTTCTCCTTTCGTCTTCTGTTTATACACGTATCCTCGCTTCCTTGCAGGCTTTTGTGGCACATTTAGAGTAATAGCACTGCTGCCGCTCGTCTCTGATTTGGTTATGAAAATGGACCAGGAAGAAAACATCATTTCCATAAAGTCACCACTTAGACGGAGTGGACCGCAAGTACCATGTCCTGGAATCGGCCCGGAAAGTGTCATTATGCGGATGAACCTGGTCCTCGCGCTCTTGTTGGCAGCGTGGCGTGCAGTCCCAGAGCGATCATTTCAATTAGCTAAATGCATCTGTCCTCCATTTCGATGATTGTTTCTCTCTAAAGGGAGTCCATTGACCTAAGAGCAGGGTGACGGGTGTGTAAACGGCAATTTAATGGATGTCGGGTGGGTGTTTTTTGCATTGAGACAGTCTGGCAGGTGGAAGGTGTGAAATGGCACGAATGGAAGGTCAGGCTGAAGGAACTCAGAACGATGTGAGGTGTTCCAAGGTGCTTACGTTTTTTTTTTTGGAATATGTCCCTTGAAGCAATGCTATTCCGAGATTTAATTGCTCGTCACCATTTGTCAACCTTGCTGTAGTTTTTAAAGTCTAAAATAATCTAACTCTCAAAAGGTTTTAGAAAAATTTGTTTTTCTTTTGTACGCATGAACAATCTGGATGTGTGACAACACAATGGGTCAACAGATGACCTACGTGAGCCTGCGTATAGCGCAGACAGTCACTTGTACCTAAGACCTAAGACCTTTCTACGCATGAGTCTAAAGGTAAAAAAAATGGATGTAATTGAAAGTAATAGATCTGTTGAACTGCATATTTCTACGGTTAAAATTTGTGGGATTATAATTTTTAAACAGCTGGGTTAAAAAATCTTTTAACGAGAGACACAATAATTAAAAGTAAACGAATAAAAAGGAACTCGTATAGACTAAAAACAATAAAAGTGATAGTTAAAGAAATTATAAGCGTGCAAGAAAGGCTTTCACTAAGTGCAAATATAGAAATCTCAAATTCAGTGAAAATAAATTCACTTAAACTTACTCATTAAATTTTCTCTTAATATATTAGTGCTCGGAAAAGTTCGCTAACAAATTTAAGCAAAAATTAAACACTTTTTTCTTATATTTAAAACGAGCTTTATTAAGTTAAATTTACTACATTTTGATCAATAACTTTTTTGGGTAAAACCATTATTCCATTTGTGTAGAACCTCTGAGATTTTTGAAAAACCTAACCAAGGGCGTTTTGCTGGCCTCTAGGGAATTCAAAACTACACCATTAAAAGAACTTTGCAGAGATGGAAACAAATTATGAACTAAATATGCAAGATATCGGCTAAATGCATCGAAATTTCCCGGGCAGTCAAAGATGTGCGTGGTCTGGCGTTGTCATGATGCATAACACCATTCCTCTTGATCAATTCTGGCCATTTTAATTAAATTGCTTCCTTCAATCTCATTTACTGTTGACATTTGTGAACAGAATTGATCGTTCGACGAGATTGTAGGAGCTCATAATGAAGAATTCCCTTCCAAGTCCCACCAGACACACACCATTACCTTTCTTTTTGTCAATCCTGCCTTTCCCAATGTTTGCGAAGCTTCACCTTTTTCCACATTATCGTACGCGATCCACAACCCTTAATTAGCCAGAACAAGCCACTTCGCCGCCGTTTTATTATCGTCTCCATAAAATTCACAAATTTTTTCACCAAAAAAAAAAGAAAGAAACTGAATCGAAAGTTGCTGTCAACGTTTAAAATTTATTTCGGGTGTCAGCTGTTCCACACCCAGTTTTCGTCAGATATATCCGTCGTCAGATATATCCTACCTCAAGGTTCCTTTTGTGTCTCCCTCTAAGTCCCAAATACTTATGCACTGAGATGCGCCGTGTAGACCCGCCCCGACGTCATGGTTACCCTCTCACTCATGTGCCAATCCGATTGCTGAAAACAAATCCCACAATTTCCACTCTGCCCACACTCACATAAATTCAAATTAAAAGCGCATGCACGTGTTCCATCATCAATCCTCCAAATCAACAGAATTTCAAACGAAATCCTTTTAATAGACGCAAAGCATTATAATTTGTTTAATCCTTAAGCCCTATCCCCTTCTCTTCCTTTACTTTGTTTCAAACATCCTCGATACATACTCGCGAAGATTTTCCCCGTAATCCTCATTAATGTCCTCCAACTAAGACTCTCGCATTGTTTTACAACATCCCCGTGCCTGCGAGTCTTAAACTGGATCATTGGGCTTTTATGTCTTCCATGATACACCTCCATAAGCCAGTGGGGATTTTCGAGTGCAAATTTTGGTACACGAGTATCGAAGACGAACAGGAGCGAGAAAAAAATAAGACACCGACGAAGGAAATCCCGATGACGACTTCGCTGTTTTATTGATGTACGTGTATTTGTGTGCGAAACCGAAACGGCCACGAACCCCTGGAGAGCGATTTGTACATTTCACTCGTGGCTTTCTCGGATTGTTAGAGTTTAGGGATGCTGCGGCACTTTTCATTTTGTAGTCCTTTCTCTCAATTCCACCCCCAACTCCGCTCAATCCCCTGCAACGGCACTACATGCGGTGGGCGGACTTCATGCTGTTCGGTTGTTATTTATTTCCCAACAATATTTATGTCATTTGAAGAAATAATTTACGAGAGGACGATGTTTTATTTGGATGGAATTTAAAAAAAAGAAAGGAGAAGACAGACGGAACTTTAACCCTCTCCTGGGAGGGGTCCTGGAAGTGCAGACAATTTTTTAAAGTGCTGATAAATTAATTTACGTTTGGCAGAAGTCCTGATGTGGGAAATTCGAAACAACTACTTTATAATCGATGGAAGTATGTGTCGGTTGAAATTTTCGGTAACGTTGGGGGGAGTGGCAGGAACGTGGCACAGTGATAGGGTGAAATGAAAGTTGTTACATGACTTTTGGAGACGTGACTTTCGGGCTTTTGAATGGCAGTAGGTGATCCAGTGCTATAACTATTTCGTGACTTCTTGGCAATGAATCTCTTTAATGGCAACATTTTTATTGTTTATGGTTTCTATTTTTCCATGAGGAATTGCATGCTTTGAAATCTAATTTATTTGAAAACAATCGGACAATTTAAGGAAATACTTCCACCAAACTTTGATCGTAATTTTTGAAACTCAAAGGCTAAATAGTACTAATGAAATAATTCTAAAAGGCTAATCAAAATATCATTACATCAATATCATCTTTTCTGAAACAACACTTAACATGTTGCGCCCAAAATTGTAGGTGGACAACATTTTTTTCTTCTTTTCATCCTTAGCAAATTTTAAAAAAATCACGTAGTTTATGTAGTTTATTCTCAACATTGGTTTTTACTTAAAAATATTCTGGATAGAAACTGGCTTCTCGTCGCTTCAAATGGACATTGATTCAGAGAATCTGTTTCAAATTTACATCAGATATCATTTCATCTTGCGAATAGAATTTTTTTTTTATTTATTTTCCAAGGAATTTGTCTCTTATTAACACTTTGTAACAGTTCGTTTGGGATTTGTCCTTTGAGCTAGTAATCAGTATTCTATGTCCATTTAGCTTTTAACATTATTTGGACATTAGTACAAAACAATTCTAACGCAGAAATTATTCTTGGACAATGCAAACTAGTTTGAGAAAAAAACAAGAATAAGAATATATGTACACTTTGTAAAAATAGTTCTATGTATCATGGTTACCAGATCAATAGGCTGGTTTCTTTTATTGGTAATGAGTTTACTTTCTTATTTGAATGGGTTAGTAGTTTGAGGTTATGTGTTCTATTTATGGTTTAAATTTATTCTTCTATTCTTGGAATTTGTATGTCATGATGAATGTAGCAATAGTTAGTAATAGTTCGTTATACTTTTAATTGCTTTCTTTGAACTAAAGCGATGTTGGTTTTCCTCGAAGGCCCTATAGTTGAATCCTGTATGCCGGTTTCTTACGAGCAGCTGCTTATATTTGAGTTTTATTTGGTCCCTTTTTTTAGATTATGTTTCTAATTAAGTTTGTTGTTCCAGGACATTTATCCACATTGGCTATTGGAATTAGATTATTTAATTTCGTAGTAAAAATTATTTGTTAACATTGTTTTTGGTACAGAAAAGATCTTCTCCAGGATGTTCGAATATAAACATAAAAACGACGATCGCTAAAGTATTAGGTGTACAACTTTGCTTCCGCCGTTTTTTCCGAAATTCGAGGCTTTATTGTAATAAACTGGTTATACATTTATGGTTCGTTTTGCTTTTGATGCGATTGCGTTTGACACGAGTCTTGATCAAGTAATGCCTCCAATTCTGCATCTTCGAAAATCTTCTCTCTTCCACCGCCATACCGTTATTCGACGTCAAAAGCACCGTTCTTAAAGCGTTGAAGCCACTCTCGACACATTCTTTCTCTAATAGCGGCCTTACCATAGGTATTTTAGTTCATTCGATGAGCCTCAGCCGCAGATTTCTTCATATTAAAGCAGAAAATTAAAACCTCCCGCAAATGACGAGAATTTGGCTCGTAAGCTGACATGTTCAATCGAGAATCACTTTAAGATGTAGACACAAATCGACTAATATTTCGATGGCGTTATGTTTACAAATACCTAAGCTTATTGCATGACATCTACGATCTATTTATTTCAACTACGACTTACCGCTACAGCCATCTATTGCAAAACGGCGGAGGCAATGTTGTACACCTAATAGTTTGTATTCATGACATAAAAGCCTAGTGAGAATGTGTTATGCAGTTTATCTAATGGTCATTTGTGCTATAACTTGACGAATGATTTTGCTAAGTCAAGGAACATCCCTATGCAAAACCTCTTTTCCTGGATGTCCGTTGAAAAAAAAGAAAGATTTGTTTTTAGTTAAAACACGACTGCCTTATTAATTAATTGGAATTTAAGTATCCTCCTTTGATTCTTGAAAAATCTAGAAATGCGGGCATTTGTAGTTGTGGTTATTTTTCCTGGTGTACAGGACTGATAATGCTCCTGGAGTACTTCTGTCACGGAAAACTTTCGCAATTCGCCGTTCGGAACCGGCAATAAAGTGTAGGTCCCCTTCACATGTGTCAAATTATAACGCGAACAACAGGCTCCGGCCCCATTAGGGGCTAACGCCCCTAATGATGATGATTCATCACGAAATTTATGAAATTTTTTCCATCTACTGAAACTCAAGAATAAAATGTCACTGGTTTCATTTAGGTTTTCAAAACTTATAATCAGGGTGGCTTATGCTAAGCCTCAACTTCGGTCTTTAATTTTTTTTAAGCCGAAATATTCTTTGAGCGTATTTCTTTTTCAGCCATCACTGCACCAACGTATTCCAAACATAACTCAACTTCAACTTCAACAAAGTAATTTGAGCAAGACTCAATGCAAATAAGCAACTCAAAGACAATGTAAAGAGGATTCTCTACGACGCGACGTGATGTACATCCCCAGCCTGATTGAAGATTTATCGCCGTCACATAAAGTCCTTGCACATGCACCAAGTTCCTTCCTCCATTCCTCAACATCGCTGGATGTCTTACATTGATGCAAATGAAGTCAAGGGAAGTTTCTCTTCGCAAATAGGCACGTTTCACGTTCGTTTCATCTCCTCCCCCATCATTCTCCCCACTCCATTGACGAGTAAGAAAAAAAAGGGAAATAAAGAAAACTAAGCGAAAACATTGAATATCGAATTATATTTCAGAAATACAAGAAAGCAACTCATGTGAGATATTTGCCCGCAAATCCCTCAGAAGAAGGATTTGCTTTGCTTCTATTTTTTTTTTGCTTTACGTTCGTCAGCATCCCTTTTGTCATGTACTCCGTAGACGAGAAAGAAATTTTTGCTAAGCCACTTTCGGCATAGAAGTCTCGAATTTCGATTGTTGGGTTTGCTTTAACGGGGGTGATGTTACGAGTCTTGGTTAAGAGAGTTTGTCCGGGGGTGATTGGATACGAGATTGAGATTTAGATGGTTTGGCTTTGAATTGTCCAACGCTGAACATTCGTGTTGAAAAAGGAAAAGGTTTAATGCAAACTGTGATAGTCGTTAAAATCAAAAACGAGCTATGTACAAAAAAATTGTTAGCACAATCCGGTTAGCCAAACGGAGTTTTTACTTGGTCTAAAATTATTATCCAGGTTTAAATACTCAGAATTTGGTGTACTTGTTCTTATAAAAATTATTTTTTGTAAACCTTGATAGCGTGTGTTTAAATGTTGAATGTTGTTTTTTAAAAACTCACTTACATAATTGATCGTTTTTTACAAGATCATTCAGTACGTAGCCGAGTAAGGCTACAGCAATTTAGTAACTTTCTCCTCAAAAATGTAACCAAATGGAAAGATATGTAAGGAGCCACCATAGAGTTTCGTTTAATAACGTTGGAAGCCTTCAAGCATACGACGCCGCTCAACAGAAGCAAGTAGACACACAAAAAAATGTTTGTTTTCTATCTCAGCCTACGCAGAGGACATTTATCTTACATAATATACGCGTTGACGTTACGCAGAGTCCTTGAAACTATTTTAACATTCTCATGGTAACATTGCGACTGGCAATTTATCGATTGACCTGATTTCGTCGGTGATGATGCTTCGACTTAAAATGTTGCCAAGTCCGCAATTGATTTTTTTTATTATGTTTTTTTTCCACTTTTTTTATCCTCCGGTGCACTTGAAAACAACACACATCATTGTATTGATACATGTTATGTGAGGCGTTGGTTTCTGTCCAGTTGTATTCTTTGTTTTACTATAAGACTGGGAAATCTCACAGGCGAAGACGAAGTGAAACAGAAATTGAGAACTGACAAAAATGTCCAACAAATTGTTATATTTATAAAAGAGTTATGTTTACCTTGCTTGTAGGTAATTTGAAGACGAGCACGGTGCTGAATTGTCTGGTTACAGATTGTCGATAGATGGTTCTGAAATGTAATATCTTTGGTTATATTAATTGCATCTGATTATGCTATTGATGATAATATAATTTTTGTGAAAGATGGCATCTCAAACCTACACTGCTCTCAAATACCTATGGTGAGGATGCTATTAGTGAAAGACCGTGCCGAGAGTGGTTTCCACCCTTCAAGAACGATTTTGACGTCGAAGACCGGCACCACCGCCAGGAAGAGAGAAGGTTTTCGAAGATGCAGAATTGGAGGCATTACTTGATCAAGATTCGTGTCAAACACAAGCGAATGAAACGCAAAACGAATCATAAATGTATAACCAGTTTATTACAATAAATCCTCAAATTTCGGAAAAAAAAACGGCGGAAGCAAAGTTGTGTTACATTTTTTTTTCTGTTACAATTGCAAAGGTTTATTATAGAATAATGATTGACCAAAACCATCAGTCTGCGTAAATTGGCATGAATTGGCATTAACTTCAAAATATGTGAAGTAGATCATCTATAAAGCTTAACAGAGTAAGACTGTGATCCATAGTTTATGAAAGAGGTAAAAATTGAGGTGTATCAGTGTAGAGTTAAGCTATATTTTTTTAAATGACATTATTCAAATCACCTTTTTCCAATGCAAAGTTATTTACATACGTTGAAAAATGAGTGAAAATTCGTAACAGTATCGTTATACTTTGTTCTTCCATTATGGAAAATGCAACAAAGCGTGGGAGGACTCGTGACCAATTACTGAAAATGTCACTAAAATCATGGAAAAATTTGAACAAGACTGTCACATAAAGAGCGAGGACTTTGCTAGCGAACTAGTCACTCATCCCCCAATAGTTATCAACCATTTGAAAAAATTGGATAGATCGAAAAAAAGAAGATCGATGTTGCAGAGAAAAATTTAATGGACTATATTTAAAGTTGCGATTTACTGCTAAAACGAAACAAAATCGAACCCTTTTTTAAACGAATAAGTAAGGCCGATTAAAATTGTATCAATTAAAATGGCCAGAATTGATTAACAGAAAAGGTGTTGTAGAGCATGACGCCAGACCACACAAATTTTTGATGACTGGGCAGAAACTTAGAGAGCTTGGCTGGTAAGTTTTGATGCATGTACTTGTAACAATGTAACAAGGCCCAAATTACTGATAACAGCTTGACAACACTTGTTGCTGTTGAATGTGTTGTTGTTGTTGGATCTTAGCCACCGTCCCGAGGAGTTGTCTCCGCTAAATACTCTTAGTTCTAATTACGATAATTTAATTATTACACTGAATTACATTTATATTTTATATTTTTTAGTAAATGAATACATAAATTACAAAAGTACAATATACCTTACATCTTCAGATTATTATTTGTTTCGATCTCAGCAGAACTCTCTTAATGATGTAGTTTTAGTACTCGCTTCTGTTTTCCGTTTATAAGAAAAGTGTTTCATTTTTGCTTGGCTCAGTGCCGTTCGCCATTTTTATCAATATCAATATTTTTTTGCTTAAATTTACTACGAAATTTTTTTGAACACCTTGTGGCAATGTGGTGGAATTAGTGGCTCTAATCTCTGCTCATTATTATACGACTTTAAATCGATCGGACAAGCGAACAAACGAGGCGGAGAGAGTCCAAAAAGGATATTTTAAAGATAAGAAGTTATAGTTAGCTATAACTATGCCAAGTGCTTTGATACTTAAATCTAAGATTTCCCTCAATTGTTGATATTGTCTAAACCGACAATTTCATATTCTCCAAGATAATTCTTTTAAATACGTACTATAATGGTTGCAAGAAAGTTTAGGTGCTTATGCCCCGTGTGCGTAGATTTACCTAATCTTATCTGACTACGTCCTATGAAGACCAGTGCCTAACGCAACAAGCCAGCTCGATCTTTGCCTTATCGCTTTCAGTGCCACACACCAGGTATGTTTAGGTTAGCTTTCACTTGCTTGCGACCTTTAATGCGATGAGATCCCTTTGGGATGAGTTTGAAATTGGTTTTGTGAAAGATGGCCTTACTCCTTAATTGCTTTCTGGCCCCGTTCGCCAAATCTAGGACATGTTAAGGAGTAATAAAAATGTTTTTGATGAATTTATTGTACAGGTTTTTACTGAAATGCAATTCATGTATAGTGCATTTCACTTAAACAGCCATTAGGATTTTGTGTTTGCAAGTAAGCTTCGTGGGTATGTTTTGTGCACAAACAAATCAGTTTGTAAAAACACAAATATTTGTATTATTATTATTATTGTTTTTTTTCAATTCATATTTTATAAATAAACATTTCTTTTTCATTAAATAAATAAATAAATAAGTTTGGCTGTGGCTTAAAACCGTCTGCCAGATGCCAACTTTTCCATTAAATTTATATGAAAGCTAACAAAAGTTTTCTAACAAAATATTCTTATAATAAAAATTTTTTTAAGCTAATTTTAATTTCAAAATTTACGCACTTTGAATTTACATCTGTAGGTATATCATAATGTTTATTTGTTTAACAAAGATGGATATTGAAATCTGCTTTCTATTAATCTTCAATAAATTCTTTACGATCTTTGAGTGTTTCTATACAATGCTGAGCAAGATTTCTCCAGCTTGAAACGAAAATATAAATGCATTGTTTTTTCTACAGATAGAATTATGTAACAACCATAACCATTTAAACATTAAAAAAGCAGAAACGATATAAAAAAAATTATAACAACACAGTAGAGGCGCGAAAAAGCTTTGCTCTAGTCCTGTATGGGCTGTCACGCACACTATTTTTTTTTTTTCATCTCATCTGTTGTCTGTTGTGCTCATCTCCTAAAACATGCACAGACTGTTCCCAAACCTCTTCACCCCACGTCCCACCCACGATAATAACTCTGGTTAGCCACAGTTTAATTTCTATGTTCCAATTTGCCAAAGTGCCTCGACAATTAAGCGCCATAATTTCACTGCATGAGCATTTGCTGCGTTTAGTGCGTGTTAATTTAAGCAAACTCCCCATTTTAATTACTTCAGCTTGAGTACATCAATTATCGTCCCTTTGACAGGTCCAAACAAGAGCCATCATCAAAAATTAATACGCATCATTTTGCGAACAATGAACATCCGCCGTGTGTTTGGCCGTCATCCTGGACGCTCATAAATGCCCGGGAGGCATGTGTAACTCGCAACCACAAACAGAAAGTATCTCGCCCCCCCCACACCTCTGTGCGGTTGTGTATCTCAAAGCCAAAATCTGAATACACGAACACACAAATGGGCATCTGATTGTAATCGATACACTCGACAAACTCCCCCCAACCATCTTTTCCACCCACTTTTGCATCACTTCATCATTTTTATCGCCACCATCGCTTTTCATTCGGGCGATTTTATCACAGCGACGACGGGGATTCAAGGATTTAAATATCCTTCAAGCAGCAGCGGCAAATGCTCATCCATCTCTCATCGCGACTCGTTAAAGTTCATTAACTGTAGACGTGGGGAGTTTTTTTTCTTCTTTTTTTGTATTTTGGGAAGCCACAATGTGTGGTTCTTGCGTCAAGTCAGAGTGCTGCAGAAAAATTAAAGACATCGCATCCTGGGGATGAAGTGATGAGTTTGAGCGGAGGATGAATGTCAGTGACTTGAGAATTGAATTATCGATTTAGTCGTTGGAAAATTCAAATTCACGGCGCTCGGTGTCAGATCCTTGGAGGATAGTGAACAGACATTTGCTGTAATTTGATTATTAGTGTTTCTAGCTTCGTTGAATATATTTATCTCGTCGACTAGTTTTTGGGCAGGATTCATGGAACTTCTGTCCTTATTTCTTGACACGAACAACTCCTAAGATGATGACTTCCGTGCCACTTACAATTGTCAATTTTGTTGCCACTTGAAAGCTGAAAGCCTCACAGTCAATAAGGATGACAACACGCGCAATGAATGAAAGTAAATCCCCAACTTTCCAACCACTGTCCCCCATCCGCCTAACGAACGCGAGACCAATAAAAAGAAATTCAAACAAATTCAAATGCAATTACGTGAAATTGAATATTTGCGGCTCGAGTTACTCCCAACAAAGGACTAAACGCCTTTGAAGACCCGAACAAAAAAAAAATCGAGAAAGACGCACGCGAATCGAAACCAGCGCGGTGTATCCTTTCCTTCCCTCCCGACGCTGTGTCTAATTTTATACGTGCTGCTCCACTATCAAGGCGAAAAAAATACAAAAAGAGAAGAAAATCGATAACAAGGACAAATTTCTTTTTTTAATTTTAAGATACATTCACCGTGGAGGCGGGAGGAGGAGGATGTCCCATGAATTCCAAAGCGTTCACCCTCCGAAACATTTGTGTATTCACACACACTCACACGGATGGAGAACTTAATTCTTGTTGTTTGTGTATGTGAGCAGAGCCGCTTTCAACCACCCTAACGGGTGCGGGTGCTGGTGCTGTTGCCTCGCATTCCTTTTTCAATTAACTTCAACGAGAGCTCTCAATGAACATCCTATTAAGGATATCATCCTTGCCATGTTGTTCGAGCTGCTTTGCGATATGAAATTCAAATGCTGCCAATGAAATGGAGCATTGATGGGGACTCTCGGAATCGATTGAATTCGGGGTCCACCCACACCCCATCTCGTTTGATGTATGTATCCTTCGGCGGATGAGGAAAAGGACTTTTTTCCCCTCCTTTTTTTTTTGTGCTGGTTATGAATGAAGTTATTAGTTTCGCAGAACTATTGTGTTGTCCGGAGCCGAGAATCTTTGTACATTATGCCATTCGGGGATGTAGAAGGATATCGAAGGATGCTGATGAGGTCATTCTTTCTATTTGTGTCGCTTGGCTCACGGTTCGAGGATTTCTGTATTTTTTGAGGAAGAAATTATTTTATTTGGAAGTCGAACATCTTTGGAGGGGGTGGATAAAAAATGGAAATAAGGACGATGACTCGCAAAGACGATTGGCGACAAACGGCCGGGATATTTGCTGAATCTGTGGCGCGGGCGTCATCGGTTACGAGGAATTTGGTGGCATGATCGCAGACGTGATTTAGCGCCAGTTTCCGTCATGTCGTGTCGAATTGCGTCAAGAAGAACGATTTTTTTGACTATTGCAAAAACGTTCGTGCATTAAGGACATTTACTCTACTTTCGGATGTTTTCGAAAATCTTTTGCGCAAAACGTTCGATCCTACTTAGTCTTTAGACTCGTCTTAGCTTATCATCGTTTCTCTAATGAAACAGATCTCTGAGTAGTCGTCTTAAGCTTTCTTCGAATCTTACTTTTTGTTAAAATTATTTATGACTTAACAGTCAAAATGAACGTCAAAGGGCAATAAATTAAATGAGTTATATTTTTATATTGTACTTTGTCAACCGATTTCTATGGTAATACTTTTGGTCACAATTAATGCGTTCTAAGTTAGGTTAGGTTAAAGTGGCCGGCTGAGGCATCTGAGCCCCACAGCCATGCTTAGGCCAGATTAGGCCCATTGTGATACCACAACGCGAAAATCTACCCCGCATCCTAATGGAACCATTTAGAACTTCTTACGAAGATTCTTACAGATCTGGTTGGTGCTGATTTTGCTCAGATCACCCGGACTATCAAGGAAGTGCTCGCCTAGATGTTCTTCTACGAAGCGCTAGAACATAGGAGGTAAAGGATGGTTTCCTTCTCCTCCTCATCCTGACAACTTCTGCAAAAGTCATTAGCAGGGTTCCCAGTCGGCTGGCATGCCTGCCAATCTTGCAGTGTCCCGTAATGACGCCTATCATGTCTGCCCATCCGCAGGAGGAAGGTTGTGCGTTTAGCATCCAGTGCGGGCCAAATTCGTTTTATGTGTAGACGAGTTGAGCCTTCTTGCCACCTGTGATTGGTGGTTTTAAAGCTATAGCTAATTTGGTTGTATCCCAATACAGTAAATTCTCGATAACTCAAACCTCTATAATTCGAAAACCATTGTAAATAGAGTATTCTCGCAGTCTCCTGACCCCCCTCGTTAATTCAAATTAATTTTTCTGCAAAACAACATGAAAAACTACAATTCGAGAATCATGGCTTATTTACCTCTATAATTCGAAGCCAAGTTTTTTTTTTTTTTCCTTCAGCAACCGTTGGTTTAAATGCGTACGTGACGAATGTGACAAATATATTTTTTTTAAACCTCCGTAATTCAAAAACCTCTGTAATTCAACGTTTTTTCTTGGTCCCATGAAATTCGAGTTATTGAGAGTTCACGGTAGTTTAAAGTTTTAGGCGCAGCTGACTAAGAACATTGGCCTAATTTTGAAAAACGGGTAGGACCACCGAGAACTACAATCTTCACTTGTTCAGTTTTACTTCAAATTCAAAGCTTGAAGTCTTGCTCGAGAGCTGTGAGAATTCTTTCTACAATTTGTGAAAAAGTAGCATTTCATCGGCTCCTTTTCCAGGACGTTCCGATTGAAAGGGCCGCAAACTGTTGAGCAGACAGACATCGCATCAGGTACACCCCACCCTCAAAGGCCACTTACCTCCCCAGTGACCTACCGATCTTCTCCCCTCACCAACGTGACCTTTCCCTTTATTTCAATTTCATCAACTCCAAGAATGAGAAAATGAAAAATCTCAACCTGTAAGTAAAACTCAGGGAAAAAAGAATGCAAGGAAGAAAAAAAAAAAGAATGCCCCGGGAAGGGATAAACTACGGCAAACAGAAGAAAGCAAAAAAAAGCAAAGAAGACATCCTTTCCGGTAATCACCGTAATGTCCCCACGTTGAGCAAACAATAAAACCGACAGAACGAAGTGCCAATGAAGACAGCTTAAGCCGTTAAGGTGATAATCGCAGATAAGGAATTCTATTAAGGAAATGAAGGAAAATTACTTCGTTTCCATTGTCGAAGTCGCCGTGACCGTTTTTCATTGTCTCCCATCGCCAATCGTCTGCCGTCACCTTTAAATGCTTTCATTTCCTGATAAGGTGAACGTTGGTACACATCCTCTTCAACTTTAAGCATTGAAAAGCCTTAATTAAAACTTCAATGACAAACTGAAAGACCCGGGATATTACGAGCTCTCGCAATCGATTGAGAGATTTCTATCTCTGACAAAAAGGATAACGCACCAAATCAACAGCAGCAGCATCAGAGAAGCAGGAGCACAAAAAGGATTTGCCAGAACCTTCTGACGAACATATGTCATGAAAATGAGAGCTTTGATGTCTCCAGGGAAATATGTTAAGCCGTTTATAATGAAAGGAATTATTTTCAACACAAAAAAAGGATCCAGGATACATGTTTGCGGTGCCTCTAATGACCGCAATAGACGCACGGTATGAGAATTGTTCATTTTGTAATAATTTTTCCTGTTCAAATTAAAAAGAGAAAAGTAATCAGATGTGATACATCGCCACCAGGAAAATAATGAGACGTGTGCTGTCATCTGTCAATGGGACGACACTCCGTCCAGTGGCAATGTAGCGATTAACTAACCATTCCCTCTGCTCCAGGAGGACAAACAACTTCACACAGACGCAGACAAAAATATCAACACACGAAAACTGAATTTCTATGCCCGAAGGTCAAATTGAAGTGAAAATCCCGAGCAATCATCGAACTGATTTCTTGATGGGGGAGGGTGAGCTGCCGAGTTTCCTGTTATTGCTTCGCTCGTCCTTTGAGTGACAGATAAAAACTTTGATACAATAATACTGAGGGATGTGTGTGGGGCATGTATATGCCCTGCTATGGAGCGTAAACAAACAGAAGGAAGCGATCGAACTTCGGGCGACGACGACGGCGTTCGTTGTTTGCTCAGGCAGCTTTGGCAAACAGAATTGAATGGGCATCGAGTTTCTGAGGTCGATATTAAAAACTGCAAATAAAAAAAAAAAAGAGATTTTCTTTTCTGGTTTTGCGGGTTTATTGGGAAATTTCGTTGAGTGGCTCACTCGTTTTTGTTCGAGTGAAAGTGATTGGGATGGCGGTTTAGTTTCGCTTACATTTTTATTGCAACAAGTTGGCAGTTGGGCTGAATGCTGCATATTGCTTCTCCTTCTATTTTTAAGGAAATTTAACACGGGATGTAAGAGTTGATAAGAATTCAGAAACTGGAACTAGCAGTTGACTAGAAATATTCTGTTGGATTTATTTATTCTTAAGAACTAACATCATCATTGGTGGCGTAACTGTCCGCCTTGCTTTGGTGCCTCCACTATGTCGTGCGCAGTATAATTTGACAAATATGATCTGTAGAGTATTTAATCATAGCACAAATGCACTACATCAAAAAATTCTACATACATCAACTGTAACTGAAGTCATTTTTAGTAATTATGTACCTAAATCAGCGTGTTTGTTCAAATTTTTTGCTCTAATTATTATTTATACCAATAAACACAGGAACTATGCATCAAAACATTTTAAAAATAACACAATAAATAATTATTTTCTAGCAAGAATATTGTACAAAAATGTTAAAAATTGTATGTACATTAACTTTAAACTTAAACTTAATACTAATTGTGGTATCCTTTCGCTTTTATTATGTTTGGCAGGCAATCTCCCATATGATGGAAGAGTTTTGACTACAATTTCGCTATCCCTATAAGATTACGGTCCCGAAGTGTGGTTATTTAAGATTTTCTAAACTTTTTTTTTACAAAATATCGCCAAGATTTTTACTTACGTCAATTTCTGGGGATTGGTGAAAATGGGACGACTGTGGTTTAATTTTATAGAGAAGCTCCTCTTCTACTAATTTTCGGAAATGTAATGCAGTATTCTAATTTTCAAGAATTTAATGCGAAAAATATGCAATCAAGAACTTCATAATT
Organism: Syritta pipiens; assembly: GCA_905187475.1. Taxonomy (NCBI): domain Eukaryota; kingdom Metazoa; phylum Arthropoda; class Insecta; order Diptera; family Syrphidae; genus Syritta; species Syritta pipiens. Next base: position 74,251,160 of record LR994571.1, read on the forward strand.
TCAAATTACAAGAGAATAGACAGAATTCCTTTATTTTTTGTTTCCTTTTTGTTTTCCAAAGAAGCAGATCCCCATTAGTCTAAAAATTTTGATTTCCAAGAAGCCTTATTTCAATATCATTTAACGCTTTTCTGTGCTACCTGTTTCGCTTTCTCTTTTCTCTATTGAATTTCTATATTTAAATAATATTCAGAGCTGGCCTTAGGTACAGGTCAGGTCAGGTTTCATTAGGATGATGAAGAGTTTTTCTTTTTTAAGTGTTTTCGTGCATCCTCACCAATATAAAAACTTTCAAACTGAGGGCTTTGGAATTAAATCGGCAAATGTGCTAACTTATTCAGCTCCTGCAGGCCTGCAGCAAATCACAGCCTTTGCATTTCTTTGATGGAAGTGATGCCACTTCTTATGTCTGACCAACCTATTAGATGGTTGGAGCTGCTGTAACAATAATAATTGGATGGTGTTACAGACCCTTGATTACCCTGCGTCTTATATTTTAGTTTTGAGCACTTTCAATTACAATTTCATCATCAATAAAACTTGTATCATTAGGAAGTAAACTACTAACATTAAGTTCATTTAAATATTTGAGAATCAAAAAGTACAACGATTTTCATACAATAAGCGCTGAAAAAGCCCTGCCGGCTTTTGTAATGCACTTTGTAGCGCACACAATTAAGATTTATTTAACAAATAGAAAAAAAAAGCTCATTACATTATTCCTTAAACTGATTTTATTAGTTTTAAAGACACCGCGGGAGTCAAGAATTCAAATTTCTGTCTAAATGTTATTCCCAACCTCACGCAAATTAAATTAACCCTCATCCTAGTAATCTACTCATCTTGTCTGAGTACTTAATTCAGCAGTTGCACCAAAAAAAACCGTTGTACGTTTCGCCAAACGCCGAAATCGCCCAGCAACAAACGATTTACTTGTGTCCTTAAAGGCTCAGCCATCCGCTGATTTATACTCCTGCCGAGCACGGGGATAACGCAAAAACCGAACCCATAAAGCGGGACATCAGAAAACAAGCTAAAAGCTTTTACTGTTAAATCGAGTGGAAGGTGATATGATTATGTTGCCATGACATTATCCTGTGCAGAAAACACAACGGGAACAAGGATTGTGATCCCCTTTCTGTCGTAACGTCAGACCGTCGTGATTATCTGTGATGAGTTCTATTGTGTGAAAAGCCGGTGTAACCATGCGCCCAATAAACGGGATGAGGGTAGGGGAATGCGACGGGATGATGATTTTTTTTTTCGTTTGGTAAGTCCAACCGATGAGTGATATTAAATTTCTTAGCAACCATCTGCAACATCAGTCATCGGGTGAAGTTCAGCGTTTAAAAAAAGATTCTTTTAGAGCCGATCTAAACGGAGACTACGGAGACCACCAGAGCAGCTAGACAGTTTTTGTCTTGGAAGATGTTGTTTAAATTCGGATGGGTACTGGATTATTCCTCGTCTTCTTCTGTTGGTTGTTTCTAAAACTTGGCATCTTAAGTTACTCTATAACTGCAGACTTTTGGCACAGATGAAGTTTCTCCACAGACTCTGGAAGCTGTCGGTAATTCCTGAAAATGTGCATATGGAATCGTTAATTCTTTGCCACCTCAGTTCAAAGGTCCCTGTTTCTTAGTCGTTGGCTTTTAAAAGATGATATGGGAAGACGCGATTTGAAAATGCACACATGTCTGAGACTAAAAATCAAATCCACGACCATCATTCCAAGCCACAGGCCTGTCCGACACGAGTAAAGTGTCATTAAAAGTCAGTCACGGTCTTAACAGAAGCTCATTAGCACTCAGACCATCTGTAAATCCCAAATAAGTAGCAAAAACTAATTTAACGCTGGCTTACCGCTCCTCCGCAGCTCCCCAGGACATCCACGCACAGCATTCTGGCTGTGACCTAATGAAAATATTTTCAAAGTTAAATGGCGCGTCAACATTTATTACCGCCTCAGCAAAAAGATGCACCCCCACCTTCGCTCAGTCATTTCTGATTCAAATCTCCGCCTGATTTCCACTTAAGGGAGACATCGTTGAAGGGTGGCAAATGTTCCGTGAGGGTGTTTCAAAAAAAATTCACTCACTCATTCAGTTTATGCAGCAAACCGTTAACAAATGCATCACCATGGTGTTGTTATTCATTTTCTTCAAAAAAATGAAACTCACATCTCCTGTCCGGAGGGCGATGTGTGCAGCAGCATTTGCCATCCACCGTCCTCTGACAGCAGCCAGGAGAAGGACTCAGTTTTTGCACACAAAAAAAACAAAAGATTTTCGCTCGCAGCTACGCTTCGAAACGTCACTTCGTTCTCGGAGAACTGTCAAATTGTGACGCCACCACCACCAGCGACTTTGTCATATTTTATGAAATTAAATACTGAAACATGAGACCATCATTAATCCTGTTTCGTTGAAATGTAATTAGTGGCGGAAAGTGTCCCTTTTATGGATTCGCAATCAGCTTCCATGGTGGAGAGGGCCTACGTAGAGTAAGGGTTGGAGCTGTAATCCACTAATTACTTTAAGGACGAAGATGTACGAAGGATGGTGGGAAAAGTTTTGTTGCGGTGGGGTTGTTTTGCTGAGATGAAAGGATGACTTGTGTTCACGCGGCATTTGAGAGGAACGCCGAGGATATTCGATTATTCTTCATTATTATCAATCAAAGATGTCACCGCTAACGAGGGCTGAATGGATCCGGGAGAACTGGAACTGGAGGTTCGAAACGGAAGTGATTGAGAAAATGCAGTTGGGAGGCACACGTCAAGAGGAAAAGAATCCTTTTAGGAAAAATGTCAAATAGAGGGCTTAAGTACTCGTGGTTGTCCCGCCAACCAGAATTTGGATAGTAAGAGACCTTGTTGTTTTAAATAAATGTAGTTTTTAGAATTGTCGACATTCTCACTTGGCAAATTTTTTTTAAGCATGTCGGAGATGAGAAAAATCAAGCTGATGTTTTCTTTTTCTTTTTTAAATTCAGTCTTCAGACTTCTGCTACAGTCTTTACACTGCTGCTTATTTCTTTTCAAAAAAGCTGAATGTTTGGGCTACACAGCGATCACTTTGGGAATAAGCTTTCAATATTTCTCTTTCTGTTAAAATTTCAAACGGAAAACAGAAACGGAAACAGATGTCAGTGTCAAAATAACCTAAAATTTTAAAAGAAACCACTAGATGGTCCACACTTTACAATGTTTTCGCTTGGTTGCAATCTTCTTCCTTTTGGCTTGTGAAACCATCAAGCTCCGATTTCAATATTCATGAAGAGTTTTTCACGATTTCAGTCCAAAAAATTTTTCCCACATACTTTTAATTTAATTTTATTTTCTCCCAAATCAAGGTCTTACCATAATTCCACCGGTTATTTCTCCAACTAAATGCATTCGCAATAATTTCCAAACAAACCTAGATACATATGTACACAAATAAAGATACAGATTCATAAATTAAAGATAAGATAATTAATTTTGTACACAACATCCTCGACGCGACAATGAATAGAATATGTAAATCACAACCGTTTTACAAAAGGAAACGAGGAAAGAGAATTATTCTTAAACACTACATATCCTTATGCTATGCGTTAGATTCCAATCGGGTCGTATGAATATCACTGATCGCCCGGTTATTTCCTAACGCCTCGGTAATCCCCTCCGAAGAGAGATCGGCCCTTGCTCGGGAATCCACGAGCGTAGGGTGGCTTCGAATTCGTCGTCACGTAGTACACACCTCTGGCCCTGAAAAAACACGCGATTAAAAGACTGTGAAGATAAATCGAAGAGCTCCACTTACTTCCGTGTGACATGCTCTCCCATGAGCACATAGTCGCTGTCCTTTGGCTCACACCAGCCGATCAGGTACGTCAGCAAATTCGGACACGGCCCGGCATAAAAGCCCCTGTCAGTTGTGATGGACTCGATGAAGTAAGGCGTCACTTTGGTGTGATCGCAGGCGAGAGTTTCTGTAAAAAAAAAGTTGATAAGAAGACCGAAACTCTATGCTCCCAGTTAATCCTTACGAAAAATTGTTGAGGACGCACATCCTGGCTGACTGGTTCCCCCGTTGACGTAGAAATCTGCGTGGCCACTGCTATGCCATTGGCCAAGGATTCCGGCACCGGTGTGCAACACATCGACAAAGTTCGCGTCACTCGGGTCAAGATCACGCGAGTTATTTGTGCCGGCGTAAAAGAAGATCGTTGGATCCAGCCCTGTGATCCGACCCAGCCTTCCCTCCTCCGGGGTTATGTAGTTCGCAACTAGTCCGGCGATGTGCGCCCCAACGCTGTACCCTATAAAGTGCAGGTCATCGGGACGCACGCCTCTGGGGTGCTGGTTGAGGTATTTCACCAGCTGGGCAATGCAGAGGCTGCCGAAGCGCGGGGCCCACTCCATTTGACTGAGGCATGGCTCCTTGACGGCGTTTCCATAGTCAACAATTATGATATTGTACTCGCCGATGCTAAAGTAGGCATTTCGAAGGTCGGGGCTGGGCGAGTTGTTTCGCCCGCCTCCGAAGCCATGGATGATGATCTTGGTCGGGTGCTTCGGATTGAAGTGACTGTAGTAAAGGGACTCTTCGTTGAGGACGTCGATTAAGTCTGGGTTGTCCTGTGTGCGTTTGGTGTATAAGAAGAATTGAATTTTCGGGTGCGGACATCGGAAGGGCTTTTCTAAGCAGGAATTTGTGACGTAAACCTCGTTACTTTTGTTTCCATCGGCAGCCGCTGTAAAGAACAAGAAAATGCTAGGTAATTGTGGCAGAGGAGAGTTTTAGGCTAGTTTTCAAAGAAGTTCTCTCATTTTACGTCAGTTCTGTGGACACAAGGAATAACTTTTCAAGTAATTTTTTCACTTTTCAAAGAGTAATTTTGGAGTTTAGGATCTTTTTAAAAAAGCCTGTAAAAATCAGGATACAGAAAAAAATTGTATTGGATATATATTCGTTAAGTTTTCTTTTAAATTTGTCTATAATTATACGGCCATTTCGAATTCTGTGACGTAAAAATAAAAAAAATCTAATTTTTGTCTTAGCCATTATTGTGCCGGTGTGACTTTATGGTTAGATCTAGAAGAACTATAGAATAATCTTATATGTCCTCCACTCAACCCGTTAATATCCAAAAAAAGACCATCTTCTAATAGTTGTCGCAAAGAAAATAAATAAAAGTGGACCAAAAAATTGTCCTCATACCTAGAACTATAAATTTAGTAAACTTCTGATTGATTTCTACTCAAAATAAAAACTGGGAAGAATAATAAAGGTCTCTTGCCGAGTGAAACTTTATCGTCACTTATTTAAAGGGATTGGACTGAGAGGGAGCGATTCGTTCTGTTTTTTGATCGTAGGTCATCGGAGGAATTACTGTCGCTACCTTGTTTTCAGCCCGAGTAGTTGGGTGATTTTCTGGGTTTTATTTATGAAGTAATAATATGTTCTCATTGTGCACTAATGCACAAAATGCACGGGTGGATGCATTACAACTTGTTATGACATCTCTGTTAACCATGCAAAGCAATTGTAGATTTGATTTTGGCCAATCTCCCTGCCCAAGTTTTTACCCAGTCATTATTGTAAATCACTTCAGTCATTTGATCATTACACCCTTCTTCTTATTCAAAGCTTGATCATTATTCGGCGCTTAACTCTACAGACTTTTTACATTACCATAAGACCTTTCAGAGTTTCATAAATAGGCTTGTTGTTGGTTCAGCGTTTGTTGCCAAACAAAATTTCAAGGACTTCCATCTTTAAACTTTTTCTCTTTTCTTCACCAAATTTATTTTTGGGTAAAGTACGTGTACATTTTTTTTTTTCTAAACTTGTTTTCAAATTAGAGAATATATTTCGCAATAAGATTACGTACACACACAAGAGATACTATAATCAACAAAAGTATACGCAAACTGAAAACAAGACTTTAATTCAGGACGATGTCGGCCTGTACTGCATCTTAAGGACTTGAAGAAGTAGTCCCATGCCAAAAACAAAAAAAAATTTACATTTTATATTTGAAATAATTTGCTAGTAAATATAAAGCAATAACCCAACCCAATTAACTGGTAAATGATAAGTTATCGAACGCATAAAAAGGGTGGGCCATCCAGTCGTTTCTTTTTGAATCATAGGTTCTTTTAACACTCACATTTGTTTCCCTCTTGAGATCTTTATGCCTAAAAAACACTGGAAAAAATTGAAAACTAATTTCGAAATTGAGTGCTATGTTCCTCAAATAGTGCGTTTCTTGAAAATAAGTTTTGGGTGAAATGAAGCACCCACGGCGCCTGCTGTACGCAAGTTTATGCAGGAAGTTCGAGAGACTGGCATGCTAATAGAATTTCTTCTTCATCGTCGTACGATGCACATAGACGACAAAGTTGCCGCTGTAGAAGAGCGTGCGATATTCACCACGACCATCAACTCGTATCGATCTCAACAGCCCAACATTTTATGCACCAGCCTCATAGGGCTACTCTTATTGTTGTTTACGCATTTTTTTTTTGCATTCATACGCCAGCAGAATCAGCTCATATCCATGGTCCTTCCTCGCCGACGACCGAGGATCAAATGATGTGTGTTACGTTTGTGGCGAAAAGCGACAAAACACCGTGTCAAACAATGTTCTGCTTAAAAATCTCGGATTATGCGCATTGGACCTTGTCCAATGGACTCAGCAAATTATGACGCATGAGCATCCGCTTCTTTATTGGTTCGCAGTTTTGGCGTTAGGGCAGCTTGAATTGGACAACGATTCTGGGCGGAAAGTCATTTTTGCTAATGATGAGCATTTTAATCTCAGCGGCTACGTTAATAAACAAAATTGCTGCATCAAGGGCTTACAAAATCTGCACATTATTGTCGAGAATGCATAGACAAAAAGTGACAGTTTGGTGCGGATTGTGGAGTGGTGGCATCATGGGACTGTTTTTCTTCGAAAATGAGCCTGGAAACAACACTTCGATAGACATTGGGCGTTACAATGCACTACTGCGAAGCCAGCTGAGTTAGCCACTTGAATGTCGTTATTCTATTCATACTTATGGGAATGATTTGTCTTACCATTTGTCTAGCCATAATACATGAAACAAATTCGATTTCGTACATTTTATGTATTTTTAAAAAGAATCTTGTATTTGGCCTGCCCTGCATGCTACATCGTAAAGACCTGCTTCAGGAAAAGGGACAAAAAAAATTGTACATTGCATTCTACATACAGTAAACTCTCGGTAAACCTAATTTCATAGAGCCAGGAAAAACAGAGGTTTTTGAATTATGGAGGTTCAAAAAAAATATTGACCATTTTCGTCACTTTCATTGTTCTGTAACGGTTGTTACAGAAAAACAAGTAAGCTTGACGGATTATAGACGTAAAGAAGCCATTATTTTCGAATTATAGAGGTTTTCATGTTGTTTTGCACGAAAATATATTCGAATTAACGAGGGGACCAATTTGCATAGGTTTTCTTTGAATTACAGTGGTTTTTTTATGGGGCCTTTGAGAATTTACAGAGGATTTTGAATAGTTTGTAGTTTGCTACTAGTTATAAAGCAGAAATCCAATCAAATCAAATGATCAATCAAATCAAATGATCGAAACGAAGACATATTTAAAGTTTAAAAAAAAATTTGAAACAGTATGTTTGAAGTAGATTGCCTATTTTATTTTATGTTTTCTCCTTTACAAATGTTCTCTTTTCCTTTATTCTCCTAAAGAATGAACATTGGGTTCACTTTGAAAGCGTTTTGTTCGACCTTGAATCTTAGTGAAGAGTACTTTCGTTCGCCACTGTACTCTTTGGACCACTTTCTTCGACATTCGTGATCGTCAAATGACCTTCTAGCGGCCTTTAGTCCTCTCTTCTTGCAAAATCAAATAAAAATGTTACATCAAACCGGAGATGGCCTCAAATTCGATGACCTACCAAGAGGCCGCACCGACAATAGCCACTGCCACATAAAAAAAAAAAAAACTGCAACATCTGTCAACAACACACAATAAAGTGTGAACCCAACGAAACCATAAACCTGCAACAAAATTATGGAAAGCCCCGTGCAACACAACCTTGACCGTCACATCTCCGTTACGGGATATCACAGCTTGTACCTCACTACCACCACCGGCGAACTTCGATAAAATTATCTCTAAAATTTGCTTTTCAATTTAAATTATGTCAGACTCTATAGATTCGTCATTGATATTCCGATTGCTGCTAAAATATTTGCATAAATTCAGCGAATCAGCGCAGCCGTTCCTTTCCAAATGTTATGTGTCTGTGCTCGACTGTTAACTTGGCCAACACACGTAGAGTTTTGTAACCAATTTTTAGTTTTTTTTTTAATTGGTTATTCGAAGTTAGATAGTCATAGTTGTAGTTGTGCAATTGCATCGCGTTTTTAAGGCTACACATAGTTTGGGTGAGAGGCGCCTGGTTTGGTAGCATAAGTGTCTGCCAAGTTGCCAGCTCGATGATTTTATGTGGCATTTGAGATTTTTTAAATGCCGATGGGTTTCTGGCTGATTGCATAAACGACTGCTCGTGAATTGAATGTTGTCGGTTGTGTGGGTTTAGCAGTTGATCTGCAACCGGAAGAAGCTTTAAATCGATTTAGAGAGGCGTAGAGCAACATCTTTCATCGTCATCGTGGTGTTAAGTTTATGAGTGCTCCTCGGGGGCATAAGAGGTCTTTAAAAAAAACGTCTACTTGTGAAATGTTAACGAAAACTAATTAGTTTTTTACGACGGCTAACTGGGTTATTTTCGTAGCACTTAAATATTAAATAAAAAGAATGCCTGCTTCTTTTCGTTAGGCTTAAATTCTCTAAAGATATATATTTGACATGCTTCATCATCATCATTATTAGTGGCGTAACAGCCGAGGATTGTCAGTCGTTCGCTGGAGGTGGGGCCATGAAAATTGTTTGTGGAGTTTTTTCCCCGAGCTGTATTCGAACCCGGGTACTCTCGCTTAACAGTCCGACTAACGACTAAGCCACGGCGCCCACATTTGACATGCTAGGATTTACTTTAAACTAGCAATTACTGCCCGGTCATTACTTTCATCTCACGTACTACCTAGCGAGTTCCTCTATATTACGATTGGCACATATTTATTTTTGTTTTACTTAATCCTTATGCGTGTGAAGTACAAAACACCTTTTAGCACTGGTTTTGGTACTTGAAAATATTTGGCATGTGAAAATGCTCGTATTTGATATTATTACATTTAGTTATTCCAATTATTTATAAAAAATGAACTGAAGAGCTCTCGCAAGTTTAATAACTACGAGTTTAAGTCACTAAAAATAGTGACTCAACCTCTTCACTCACATAAGGGTGAAGCATAGAAGATAAAGATTTTGAATAAAAATACTTTATGAAACTTTCCAGTTTCTGTATGCGTGGCAAAAGGTTTGGTCCGATACTGTATGTCGACTAGATCTGTAATGCCGTTCGGCAGTCAAGCTATTTTGATGACTTCGCTTAAAATGGCAATTTCCTGATCAAACATTTTTTTTCAGAAATGCCTGAACTTGTAATCGATAGCCTATAAATTTTTTTTTCAGAAATGCCTGAACTTGTAATCGATAGCTTATCATGGGAACTCGTATGCAAATACTTGCCAATGTCAACCAATCTTTAACGACTCTGAATCTGTCAATGTGACATTTGTCAGAAGATTCTGAATGAAATAAATGTCCATGACCTCCATAATTTTGGTGGGCTTCGTGGCTTAATCGTAAGTGCATCAGACCCAGATTCGAATCCAGCTCCGGAAAAAGAACACCACACACATTTTTCACGACCCCACCTCCGGTATTAAACAGTAGGTCCCCTCCACATGTGTAAAATTATAGCGCGCACAACACAGTAGAGGCGCGAAAAGCTCGGCTCTGGCCTTCTGCGAGCTATTACGCCACCAATGATGATGGATCATAACGTTGACAAAAAGGATAAAGACCCAAACTAAGGGTCAAAAACTGAACATGAAACTTAATTAGGAATTTAAAACTTCTAGACTTTCACGAACTGCTTCCTAACCTGGTCGCATTATATTGGAAAAAAAAGCATTTAAGAAAAGTCGTACTTCGTTTAATTTAAACTTAAACTAAACCGATCTTAGCAAACTTCACTGAAACACTGAAATGGCCATGACAAGGTTACTCGACTAGAAAACATTAGACCTGGATAGCCTTGACCAATATTTCGACCATTTCAACCGTAAAAATGATTGAGTTTTGACAAACCCATTTCAGTTACTAATTCTATACAATAAAAGCAATCTGCAGCCTATACAGGAGTCCTGTAACCTGGGCCTGGACCAGAGCATAGTTTGTTTGCATTTCTTATATTTTCCATCGAAATCGTCCTTGCAAAAACGTCTTACTTGCTCTTCATTCCTCCCTTTTATAAAACCATCGATAAGCATCAGAAGCCGGATATGGTTATTAATTAACACGTCATTTAAGCCCATTTTCACCGCCACAAATGCCTTCAAACCTCTAGCCACCCAAGTACACGGTGGCTGTCACACTTAAAGCACCTTTTAACTATCTAATTTCGTATTCTACAGAAGCCTTCACTAAATCGGTTACCGCAGTCCAATGATGGCGATGAGTTCATTGACAAACTGTGGGTCCCCCTACTCACAAACGCAAGTCGCATACTTTGATGAATAGATCCCCTCCTTTGGACTAAGCCCTATTCAAATGAACGCGTGATAACGTGAATTGCGATGTGGACAAAGCAAATTGACGCCAACAACTACTTGGGGTGGGTGGGGTTTTGTGGAAAACCCAATGGTCTCTATCGGCTACCTAAATTGTCAGCGAACAGGTGGACCGAATATTTTGTTTGTTTACTTCAATAAGAGCGATCGATTCAATTTCATAAATTTTTATTTTTCGTTATCAATTTTACAATAGTATGCGTTTCCGCAAAGCCTTGTGCAGGCTTTTCTGCAGAAGATTACATTGCAAGATTCATTATAATTATGATTAGATAAGTAAGCTTATTTTAATTATTATAATTTTTTTTTCTATAGTTACTAATTGTTTTTGTTTCTAATAATGTTTTTTTCTTGTTCTTTTTCTCAAATTACAGACTTACTCGGTTTTGGATCTGACTTGAGGAGCATTGGGAAATAACTTTGGAAGGTATTAAAACGCATTTTCATTAAAGACTTCCAGAACAAAATCAATTAACCAGAAAAAATGCAAGTGCAGCCACTGACTAGTTCTACACAGTGCGCTTTAAGGTAAGCCAATTAGGGGAATAAGGTCATCGGAATACATGCAACGTCATCAGAAAATTGGTCAAGATCCAAAATTCTAGAGACAATTTCGAGTCTGAACTCCACCTGGCTGCGTGTTGTCTGCCGGTTCGGAGGCGGACACAGCGTTCATCGCGTTTTCATTGGCAAGACATTACGACCATGAGCCGTTGAGTAAGTGTTCGTGACCAACCGTGTGGCCTTCGGAAAAAGCCGGCAAAGCATTCAAATCGAATTGACTGCCAAGGTCGATGGGCTAATATTTGTATAGCTGTGTTTGAAGGTGTTATTCCAAAGCTTATGAGCCTGGAAGATAGTCTTTTGGAAGTTTTTCTTGATGCTTTTGCAATATTGGCTGACATCTCTAAAGGTACTAGCTCGTAAATATGGATGATCATTAAAAACGGTCCTTGGGAAAATGCGACAAAGATTTAATGAAAACATTTATTGTGTTGACACGAATTTTCGGACTTCAGCTCTCAGCTTAACCCAAGAGTTCCATTAACCTTTATCCATCCCTTGAATGGATTTTTTTATTCCAGAAGCAGTCCTTTTTTAAACAATCTTCTAGAATATGAGACACAGTTTTGAAATCAAGTGACTTTAGTCTGTGTGTGTAATTAGCTCTTCTAAAAAATTATTATATCGTCGCAGTAAAATAGTTAATCTTCAGACTCTCTAGTCATTTTGACACAAGGAACAGATGAAGGTTAACCTTGGATTGACCCAAACTGAACAAATCTGAAATAGTTTGAGTGCCTAACCATGACCTCTTTTTGACCCAACAGATGTGGAACTCGCTCCAAATTTTTAATCATGTTTAGGCTTAAGAATGACCTGAAAGGTCACTCGACCTCGATGCAATAAAACATTTCTCCGCAGTCCGATTTTATAGACAAAGATTGACCCAAATCTTCTCGCATGGTATTCGGCTAGCGCAAAATGTTGTTCAAAGCCACTCTCCATACATGCAATTTTCATTATCTCGTGAACTGGCCTTCAATACTGATTGGGCAATTATCTAATGAACTCTCCAAAGCAAGAGAACGTGAGCAATGTGAAGCAATGAACTTCTTTAAGGTGAGGTTTATTTACTTGAAGCAGGCAGATCTGTAAAAAGCTTAAGGTGACCTGACCACGAGGTGTCGCGGAGCATAAAAATGTCAAAACGCAAACATTACGACATATCACTGAATGGTGTCACTGTTTAACAATTAAAGGCAGTGCAAGGTAAGGAAAGTTGAGTGTTACTTTTGTGTTAAATGAAGGGACCAATAAATAGGCTTTTTGTGTAAAATCAAACAAAAAAAAAACAAACGATTCAGATAGTTTTAGGGAGTTTTTTTATGTACGAGAGGAGATGGGCTGCGAGTTTAAAAAATGTGAGAAGTGAAAAGAAAGAAAAAAGTTGGATTGGAATGTTATCAGTCGTCGGGTCTTTTTGACACAAGTGACTGTAGTTACTAATTTTACTTCGGCAAATCTAATAATCAATTTCAATTTAAATTACATTTTTTTTAAATTTTTTCACTAGAAACAGGGACGGATGAATAATAAAACGACAAATAAAATAACAAGACAGTTGAGTAAGAATGCAATCTTTTGGGAATGCATTAGCTGAGTTCACGTAAAAAGCTTCACGATTAGTGATTCTTTCAATTGATTTCATAAGATGAGTTTGACTTCCATATTGAAATTACGATTCCTTTTTGAAGTCTTGATTGCACTAATACTTTTGTGCCAGTCAATGAAATGATTGAATGAATACTTAAAATCGATTGAATTCTTTGAAGTTCCCACCATTCACTTAAAGTCTTTTAGACTGGTTGAAATATTTTCGTTGAAGCCTTGTCTGACCGTTTTCATTGAAATCTTTCTCAGTTCAACTGTTTGGGTTTTCGTTTCAAAGGAAGAACGAAAACCTTAAAGAATCACTTCGGTGTCCGTCTGTCTGTTTGTCTGTCTCCTTTACATATTTCCTAATAACTTCTGAATCCGAATAATTAAGGGATGAAATTAGCAATGAAGGTGTATCTGAGCAACCCAAAAATAAATCGCAAGATTTTTTTAATTAAAGTCTTTTATATTTCAGTATTTTTTAAAGTCTTTACCAAACTATCTTTTTGAAAACTTATGAGTAAGAGGTCTAAAAGAATGAAATTTGCGTTTTCTCTTGCTGATTTTATCAAATCAGAAATGGGAGAAACTTTTATTTTAGGTTGTCTGCATAGTTATAAATTTTGTTGCCCGATCCATACATCGACTTTAGAAATCAGCGGCTGGATTGATTGTTAAATAAAAAGAATGTAATTGCTTTACATCTCAGGTACTCATTTCGAAGAATGTCGCCGCCTCTCCATTAACCTAGTTATCAAAATCACAACTCAGCAAAGTTAACAAGATACGAGTTTTAAGGGCAATCCAACAACTTTCTGCACCAAACCATGACCTCGTTTTCGATCACCAATGAAATCAACCGCAATATTTGCGACAAACAAAAAAAAAAAACCCAAGAGGCCCTTTCTGGGTCACTCTCTGCGGCTTTCTTCCACGAACGGCCGTCATAAGCCTCTTACTCATCGCACACCGCTTCTAGAACAGTCTTGACTTGGTTTATAGCTCCAATTACCACCAGAGCAGGTCTCATTACCCCTAGAAGGCAGTCGTAAATGTGGACCAACACACCCATTAATTGAAAAATACCAACCACCAAGTCGGCTGCAACAAAAAATACCCAGCGGATGAAGAAAAAACAGCAACAGGAAGCGAGCGGAGTAAGACTCGAACAAAAGCAAAAAAAAAAACTCGCCGCAAGACTTCAGGAACTGCATCAGGAGGCGAGCGATTCAAGCCACCAAAGGAACTCAATCTACAAACAGGTCTTCAAAACAAAAAAAAAGAAGCAACATTTTATTTGTTTTCACAAAAATGAAAAATAACCAAACACGGAAGGGGAAAGATAAGAGAGAAAGAGTGAGTGTGTGATGTGTGTAACCCAATTCAAAAGCGGAGTCTTATACAATTCCCAATTCCCAGTCGAGATACACAGATACACCATCCCATACTAACCGACATATCTTAGATACACGATGAGTAATCCGATTTTTGCGTAAGCTCCCAACATATTCATGAAACATTCCAGATCTTCACGTACTCTATTGGCATGCGGGCATGGACAGATAACCACAAGATACTCGTATATCTTTTACATAACTGCACAACAAACCATACGGGTATTTCTCTTTTTTTTTTCTCGAAAACGAGAACACTTTGCAACTCTTCACGTAAACAACGTGAAAAGTCGTTTCACTTTTCAATTAAGTAACGCAAACCTACGGACGACGCGACAACACGGCGGGGACGGTGACGGACTTAAACAAGAACGACCACTTGTTGTTAGACTCGAGGAGTTCTCCGAGCCAAGGAACGCTGAAGGTTATTCTTGAAAACACTTGCAGATACGATTTTTTTTTTCGAATTTATTTTTGTTTTTATTTTTTTACGGTTCCCGATCAACTCACCGTACCAACTTCCGCACGCACAACCGCTCAGAAATCAAATTCAACTCGATGTGCCGCGGCTCGAAGCGAACCCACTGTACCCGTCCGCCAGTGGCAGGTGGTTTGGCGACTGAAAGTGAGAGTTACACGGCTCCCCACCCCACTCTGGTTTCGGGGCCTTACCGAGGAGGCAACTCTTCGCATGAGACTAATAATTGAGTGGAAAAATCGCATGCGATTTAAGCCGGGCTCTTGGAGAAATTTATTCGGTCTAATGAAATGTGAGTTAGCGAGTATCTACGAAGACGACTTCGTATCTGTTTTTTGTGTTTTTTTGATTGCTAACCATCAGCCGAGCGTGTCAAATGATGAGGCTTTAGTGAGCGGTGTTGCAATGTTGATCTGACGTTAGTGAGGCATGGCTAAGACGTCCCTGGACGGGCTAATTCTCTATGCAAGTATTTGCACTGGTGTCGGTCTGTTTTTGGGAATCGTGTACACAATGTGCATGCAAATGGCCGATTAAGTGGGAATCGAATTCGCTGATTCAGAGGGTAAATGAGGAAGCGAATTTTCGGCGGGCATGCGGCCACCGAAAAACTGGTTTATGAAAGGTAACATGCTGCGGACAGTGGCAGCCGGAAGTGGAGTTTTATCCTCTGCGGGACGTGGGACGTCGTGGTATATCATGGGGGACGGCGCTGAAGTCTTTTGTGTACAACGCGAAGCGAATTATGTGATGATGGGGAATGGACCGACGACGGTCGTTTGTTTGACTGTTTTTTTCTCGATCAGATTGCGTTGTGAGGGAATAAAAAGTTGAACTCGCAGTCATGGTGGACATTCCACTCTGAATTGATCTGTAAGCATTTTCCTCGTCAGTAAATTAGGTAAAAGACGGAAGAAGAGATAAAATTAATTGCATCACCGTGGGTTTTATGCCAAGAAAGTTCGAGAAAAAGAGCAGCTTAACGCATTTTTAAGAAAAACTTTAGTTGTTAAGGTTTAAAATTTTGTTACCTCGACTTTTGTTTTTGACCGATCCTCAATTCTAAAACATTTTTCACAGCATAAAATATCCTCTTCAAAACGAAAGAAATAATTATTTTGCAAGGTGATATTTCTCGAGATCTCTCTCTATAAGCGCCCAACACACGGCCAATGTTATTTGACAACATTACTTGAACGCGTCATCATTTGAGTAACATTGATCGTTTGGTGCTCTTTAATGTTTTTGTCAGACAAAATTGATACATTAGTGAAGACTAAAGCTGATTTGTTTGTTTTTCATTCTTACTACTGCACGATGTCTGGTTTTCGTTTATGCACACATCATGGACATCATGGCCAGCATGAAGACAATCACTGGAATGGTTTAACCGTCATCCGAATTTTATTTTTACAAACGAATAAGTTCCTGGAGTTAACTTTTACGCTGTTTTTTTATGAGTTCCCTCCATAAATTATGCAAATGAGTTTAAATTAGTTATTGTGTTAGTTATCCTCTCTCATCATAGTATTTTTTTTTTATCAGAGATGTAACCAGCCCCAACAATTTAAAGAATACATTTTCATACAAATAAGCAAATTCTTACAATGTTAACCCTACACTGCGCAGGGTAGTAAAGCTGATACAACTCAATTTTCACTTCTTTCATAAAGTATGGATCACAATTTTACTCTGTTAAGCTTTGTAGATGATCTGCTTTATATATTTTGAAGCAAATAATCTCGATCGGTTAGTGCCCACTTGAAGTAAAGTAATCTGCAATCAAAAGAAATCAGGAGTAATGACGAAAATGAAGTTGCACTCTGCCAAAATATTGGGTTCTCGAAAAAGTTCAGTAACAAATTGACCGTAGATGGTTGTTAAATGTATTATCTCTGGTAATATTAATTCTGTCTGACAATACTAAAGCTTGTGTGAAGGATAGCATCGTTTTGTTAAAAGACATTAGAAATAGGAAAACAAATAAATGTGAAAATATTCCCGCCGCAATCAATACGCCGGATTCCATGATCAGCATGGTTGGAATCGAATTTTTGTAAAAGTTATATACGTTTTAAAATTAGTGAAAATTCTGCTCATCGTATAACTTTGCTTGTCTATTATAGGTAAGGTAAGAAAGCGTCGCAGGCTGCCGAAAATATTTCTGTAGTTTATGAAAATGATGCTGTAAGTAGGAAAACAGCCAGCCACGAAGTGGTTTGCTCGTTTTCGGTCTTATAATTTTGATGTTAAAGAGGCGCCTCGCTCTGTTCAACCAATAACAGAAAAAGCCGATAAAATCATAAAAAAACAGTAAGACCGACATATACAACGAGGACGCTGATAGGGTACTAGACATTTATCACCAAACAATTATCAACAATTTGAAGAAAGTTGGATATTCAAAGAAGCTCGATATTTGGGTACCACATGAATTAAGAATGAAAAATTTAAAGGACGAAATTTCTATTTGTGATTCAATGCTTAAAAGAGATGAAATTGAACCCTTGGCAAATAACGGGCGATGAAAATTTGGTCACGTGTGACAATAATATATGAAAATATTGATTGACAACAAGAAAAATAATGCTATGTCTTTGGTGCGATTGGAAAAGAATTGCTCATTTTTAGCTTCTACAACCTAGTCAAACGAGTGATACTGCTCACAATTCTGAACAGTAAATGAGATGGAAGAAAGCAATTCAATTAAAATGGAAAGGAAATGCGTTGTGTCCCATCATGATCACACCACATTTTTGGTGACCGGCACAAACTAAGAGAGCTTGGCTAAGAAAGTTTGATGTATCGACCATATGGCCTATACCTTCAGATTATCATTTTTTCGATCTCTACAGAACTCTCTTTAGGGTGTAGTCTTAAATTCTGTAGAGGCAAAACGCACTTGGACAGAAGTTCTACACAGAAGAAATAATGGCTTTACCTCAACAATGTCAAATCAATGGCTTGTGTCAAATATAAGAAAAATGTAATTCAGTTTTGATTAATTTTTTAGCCGAACTCTTTCCAACATCCTTTAAAGCAGAGTATGTAAATCAAGCATTTTAAGCAGAGTATGTAATTCAAGCATTTAACATGTTTTTGTTTTGTTTGATTGAAGAAAACTGTGCTTAACTGAGAAACATTTTAACTCTGCAAAATATACGAGAATCAGTTGCGGTAAAGAATTATCCGTCAAAAAAAAACAATAAACCATTTTTAATTTTTTTTTAAAACTATTAAAATTTTTGCTTTGTTTTTTTTTTTATCGCTATTTTATCTTTTTTTTGAACCTATTAAAATTTGACTCAATAAAAGCAACTGCCCAAATTCATTCGCATTTTATATAAAGACCCGCATTGCTGAGTTATATGATTAGCTTCGTTGGCAGGTGTTCGTAGCATACCACAAAAATGCAAAATTAATAAGACCAAATGTTTGAGGTCTCATCAAAATGCAACTAAACCGTCTTCAGAAATCACTTTTCCAAGTCATTTGGACACAGATTTGTTAAAGTACTTCGATAATAGATTACATTAAATGAAAGTGATTTCTTAAACGTGGTCCAAAATTTAAATCGAAGGATAAGAGCGCCGAATGCTGATACAGATATGAAAGGGAAAGGAGACGACTACGTAAATCAATTCGAATGTACGACAGAACGAACAGAATAATTACTTTGGTCAACTTTCACGAAATTTGTTGCGAGTGAGTCTTTCGCTTGGAAACTTCGTAAGCGAACAGCTCTTTGTCTCATCTAAAGGACGATTGTACAATTTCTATAAAAAAAAAACTCTGGTGCAAGAGCTTTCGGAAGTTGCAATCTTCAGCAGCCAACTGATTTAATTAGGTAACAAAACAAATGCTTCGTGTACATGTTGTCAACCACAGGCCGAAATTCATTATAATATGTTACTAATCTTCCGATTGCTATTTGACTCTTGCTAAAAAACGCCGACCCATCCCCAGCCACTTTCATCGAATCGTTGGTCCAAGTTAACTTGAAGTTGTTTTGTGTTATGGGACAGACTACAAACTTCATACAGTAACCGGCTAAAATTCCGGTCTCTGTTACGAAACGTCTGAGCAGCAACAAACGAACCACTTCCATAGGCGACACCACACCCACTCTCCATTCGCCGCGGTGCTAATTTCAGACTATCCAACGACAATATTTACCCAGCATCGACAAGTCTGCTTTCTTTTTCCCATACCATCAACCACGGTCAGTGATTTTTAGCAGAGTAACCCCCTAAACCGACCTCCGACTCACCTACAGCGCCACGGAGCGGCACCGGTTGCATTGCCCGGCCTGCCATTTGCCATTTGCCATTCTTCATTTCGTCGTCGTCGTCGTTGTTGCAAGTTAATTGATAGTAGTCATCCGTCATGAATTGTTAAACAAACCATGAAAATTTTCAGTTACATTACCCCAGCATAATTTTCATTTTATACGCCCGATCTGCCCGAACATTACACGAGCGAGTTGTAACGATGTCTCAGGCTGCATGTCGCTTTTGTTTTTTCACTACTTTGTCCGGTCGCGTAAGACAACAAAGAGACAGAAAACGCAACAGACTAATTGCACACTTTTGAAGCATGAAGTTGATCCGTGGCATGGAGTTTTCGTTTTTTAAATGAGATGTCGTTTTCAGTTTAATTGAACCCAAAAATGATGCAGTGTCATTTCATTTTCCAAAAATGTCAGAGGCCGAGAGGTGGCAATGAATTTTTCACGAAAAACTAACCCCTCATGGCATGAGTGACAACTAAAGTTGCATTGAGTGGCCTCCCCCCGTTCGTGAACCTATGATTCAAAAGTTGGCATTGATGAATCTCGGGGTATGCCGGTGCCTGCTAACCCATAATTTATGCATTTTTATGGCAAATTAATGGCTGGTTGTCGTTGCCGTGGCAACAAGCATGAGCCCGGCAATTAGTGGTTGGATATGAAGGCGTTGGGGCTCTTCATGGTTTCAGGAGGCCTTCTGAAATGCTGCAAATGAAATGCACGTGTGGTTTGCATTGGAATTTGATTTGATTGTAGCACATTAATGCAGAACGTATTGCGCAACGCTTTTACTTATTTTTGTTAGTGCAGTGATCTTTTTGACAGAGAACGTTTTTTACTATTTGATTTATTTTTATAATTTTTTCTCGTTAATTATGCAAACGAAACTATTTTGGGTATAGTTTTTGTTACAGCAACTCAAAATAATAATGGAACAAGCAAAAATCTGGAACATGATTATTTTCTCGGAACTCTTAAACGTTACAAAAATTAAAATGCAGTTTAAAAACTTTAGATTATTAGCATGGTAAGAAACAAAAATTATGAATTTTCAACAAAAAAAAAAACCAAAAATTGTTCAAAACTCAGCAAAGATCCAGATTCCAGATTTTTGCGTGTCCCATTATTACTTTGAGCTACTGTAACATAATGTAAGAAATATCAACGATTTCTTCATTTTAATTTTGTAATTTAATTTATTTTATTTAATTTATACATCCAGTACAATCACTGTTAAAATTTCCAGTCCATTAAATGAAAAAAAGCATGATTTTACGGAACGTATAGTTAAGAACAGTGAAAAAATTAGAAAAAAACGAATAAAGTCCAACAAAGTCTTAAAACAAATGTGCGTACAAACGTGTCCAATTCAATTTGTTTTTCTTTCTTTTGTAAAAAAAAACTATTTCCGCATGAAACATTCACCACCATAAATAATTTTCAATATTTCTTCAAAGTAAAATAAAGCTAAATTAAACTGTAAGAAATATGCAGTAATGCAACGAAAACAAATCCGGCATCATAACCAGTCATGCGTCAAAGCCTCTTAGTAGCCACCAAAAATTTCTTTTGCTGCAGCGGCTAGTAGCCTCGAATACCATGTTGCCACCAGTTTCTTGGGGACATGTTCCTGGTCACACACATGAATTGTTCTTTTCACCAATTTCAACAATAGTTTGTAGCAAATACAAGCACCACTTCTAATGGGAAAACATCGCCACCTAGTAAGAAATTCCAGCTTCATCCCAGTTCTCAGTGGTGAACAAAACCCACTTAGGTCTTTGAGAAATATGAAATTAGCTGTCAATTCTTTTTCACTTAACTCCTCTTGAAAAATCGCCTTCATATCTCCAACGCAAATTATAATTAATTAGAACTACACTTTCTAATACAACAACATTCAATTCATCACCAGTAAGGCACAGTCTTCATGATTACCACCAGTTGACGCCGACCGAAAAACGCGCTACCTAGCGCTCCGTGGCCACATCGACCACGAACACACTCTCGAGCTGTCACCGTGACAGCTGTTATCCATCGCAATATCAACACACTTGCATACTCTTGGACGACATATCATTCCGAAGTCCTACTCTAATGGCAATGGTTAAGTCCATCCAATTTCACATAGAAAATCTCCGGCACATTTTCCTAACTTCCGTAGAGTCAGTGCGTCCGGCGAATCTATTTGTCCGCAACAAGTATGCGCTGCAACCGAAGCTAGCTGCCAACAACCGGGTGGTCATCAAAATCCACGGCAAGACCCTGGACATCACTCGGAAGCGTTGTCATGTAGTGGGTTTCGGGAAGGCAGTCCTTGGGATGGCAGTGCAGCTGGAGAAGTCGCTGGACAAGCGACTAGTGTCCGGCATACTGAGCATCCCGGTGGGGACACTGAAGCAGTTCGCCGGCGACCACAACATGCAGCTGTCGAGCGAGTCGAAGATCCAAGTGTTCGAAGGCGCGCCCAACAACCAGCCGGACCAAGTGGCTCTGGAAGCCGCTAAGTGCATAAAGCAGCTGGCCTACCGGATGGGTGAGAACGACATCCTGTTTGTGCTGATATCCGGCGGCGGGTCTGCGCTGCTGCCAATGCCGAAACCGCCAGTGATGCTGGAGCAAAAGCAGGCGCTGATAAAGACGCTCTCGAACAAAGGCGCCTCCATCGACGAACTGAATATCGTGCGCATAGCGCTGTCCGATGTGAAGGGAGGCCGCCTGGCCGTGGCCGCGAAGAACGCTTACGCGGTGATATCCTTCGTCATCAGTGATATTGTGAACGACCCCGTGGATCTGATAGCCAGTGGGCCGACGAGTCCTATCCGCTCGAAGAAGTTCAGTGCGCAGGACATCCTCAAGAAGTACCAGCTGTGGCTGGGGCTGTCGATGGAGGTGCAGGAGATGATAATGACGCAGGAGAACACCGATGTGCCCGGACTGAACAACGCAATCTACATCGTGGGCGACAACAAAGTGGCCACATCAACTTGCGTGGCGGAGGGCGTGCAGCTGGGCTACAATCCTTTCATCATCAGCACATCGATCCAGGGCTCTATTGGAGAGGTTCTAGACACGTACAGACTCCTTCTGGAGGCGTTGAAGCGGTTCAAGAGCAACGAAATCACAGAAGACGACTTCCAGGAGGTCTTCCCCTTCGACTGCCGGATATTCAAGCACTTCATCAAGACTGTGCGGATGAGCGAGCGAGCGGGGAAGCCGCTACTGCTGATTTTTGCCGGCGAGCCGACAGTGCACGTGACGGGGACAGGCGTAGGAGGACGAAACCAAGAGCTGGCCTTACGAATGGCACTCGAGTGCCACAATAATCCACTCCTCAAAGACATCTGCTTCCTGAGTGCGGGAACCGATGGCATCGACGGACCGTGTCCTGCGGCGGGAGCGGTCGGCTGCAGTCTCGTGCTGGAGGAGTTCCTCAAAGAGCGTGATCTTCCCGCACTGAACTGCTACCTCGACGAGAACGACTCGTACAACTTCTACAAGACGTTGTGCGATGGAAAATTTCATCTCGTCACCGGACACACTGGCACGAATGTTATGGACCTGCATTTGATTGTGATTCCCTAAAAATTGTTTTACATATTTTTGTACAGAGAATAAAAAGTAACTATTTATATAAAAGTGAGAATGTGTGTGGTTCTTATAGCTGAGAATGGGCCGGATTGTCGTTGGCTGGACTAGAACTAGGGGTGGTGAGTCGTTGAGTCGTGTGGCACTTATAAAAATTTTTATTTTCTTGCTTTTAGCATTTTGAACACCACTCGCAACCACGCGGCGACTGAGATGATTCCGATTTAAGCCCACTAGACTGCGGTTTGTCCTACGCACGATTCGCATTTTCTGGGCAATGCTGTTCTTGAAGAGATCGCTAGGAAATTCATCGAAGTGGAGCGGTAGCGTAAAGGCAGATAGGAGCCCAGAAATCAATAGAACCAAACTGATTTCTCGCCAACTTGTCTTGCGAGAAACAACAAAAGACTTGAAATTCGAAAAGAAAACATTCCCATATGCAATTAATATACGCAGTTTTAACAGCGGGCATTCATTGTGAAGAAAAAAAAAATTGCTCTATGAACATTGCTTTTACTTTTCATATGCATGCTCCAATGTAGCGCCTATTATACATACATACAGCTGCGGCAAAAATTATAGCAGTTCATAGCAGTAATAGTGTGAGGGAAAAAGTTTGGTAAGACATCAAGACAACGTTTTTTCTTATACAGACGGAGCAATCGAGGGAAAATTGCGTTTATTCCCAAACCATATGTGAAACTTTGTTTTGAAAGATATGTCTGAAAAAAGCTAAGTACAAACTTTCAGAAATTAGCAAAAAATCCTTCAATAAAATTGTCTATTTTAAAGTTATAACAAAAACAAGAACCAATTTTGTAAAACTCCATCCACAAAAGTTTGCGGACTGACGGTAAATTCTCCTAGTTAGAATGATTTAAATAAATGAAACTAATTAAGGAAACCAGTGAATTGTCTTTGTACAATCGTTGTTAGCAAGTGGCGAAATGTGAAAAGTCTGTAAATATGATAAAAAAAAGACCACAAATAAGGATAAGGAACTAAGTTTGAAGGATTACTAACATGTACTAGCAAGGACGAATATCCTACGGGTAGATATCAAGAAGCAAGTCAACAGTCCTACGAATAATAGACCGCTTCAGGTACGATTGATAAGGCAAACAAAAGCAAGATCTGGCCAACCATACAAGCTCTCTACAAGAAAGATTAGGTAGATTAAGAATCGTTTATTTATTTATTTAGCAAAATAATTTGCAAAGAAAATTTACAATATATTTATTATAAAAAGCATCGGGGTATCCAGGAATCGTTCACAAGGTCATTATTCCATCTTTGTACAACTGTCGATATTTTTGAACAAAAAAATAAACCCAGTGCGTATTTGTAGAGGCCTACTGCAGAATTTAAACCTACGCCGTTAATTTATGCGAAAATAGAAACAAATAATAATCTAAAGGTGCAAGGTCTAAGCTATATGGTCGATGCATCATAACTTTCCAACCAAACTCACTTAAGCGGGGTTCGCACCTGAGTACAAGTTGTACAATTTGCTTGAAAATCGTGATTGACGACTGCAAATCTTCAATGTGAACGCTCGAAACTACAAATCGGTAGACTTGTAGTCCGAAAGTTCAATTTTTTTGCCTCGATTGAACGATTTGTAGTTGAGTGTGAACACTTGTCGTCCAACTTCGTAGTATTTTTAATTTTTCTTTGTGATCTCGATAGCTGAGCATCTCATCAAAGCGGAAAAAATGTCATTGAGCACAGAAAAATAATTTTGGTTGAAGTTTTTAGAACTGAAGTTGTCAAACATGTAGTCAAATGTAAAAGCTAAGGAAAATTTGAGTGTCAACAAAATTGTAAGATTTGTAGTCAGATATGAACCCCGCTTTAGTGTCTGCCGAATCATAAAAAATGTATTTGGTCTGGCGTTGTCATTATGGAACACAAAGTGTTTTCTATTGCTGAAATATGCCCATTTTAGTTACACTTCTTCCTCCAATATAGTTTATTGTTGAGAGTAGAGAACAGAGTTAATCGTTTGACCAGGTTATAGAAGCTCATAATGAACAATTCCTCTTCAATCCCACATGAAACACAGCATTATGTAACTTTCTTAATGTCAATTTTGGCTTTAGCACCTTTTGCGAAGCTTCACCTTCCTTTATCTGTTATCTTTTTTGCATATTATTGTCGTACGTGATCCACTTTTCATTATCAGGAAATATTTGCTTCAAAAAGGGGTCGATTTCTTTACGTTTGTAAATCGATCGTAAATTGGAATTCGGTCTATTATATTTTTTAATCTTAATTCAAGTGACACGCAAAGTTCGATGTTTGCGTCTTTCTTCAAATGTTTGGGAACTGTTTGCTAATGAATGCTTAGTTCCCTAGGGAGGTCCATGCTGTTTATGTGCTGGCCTAGACCAATTTTTTCCATGGTTTCATCTACTTCTTCAGTGATTAGTCGACCAGAGCGAAGCGCATTTTTCACACCAATATTATCAGATCGAAATGCATTTTAATACTTATTACTTTTCAGCACCCTGCGACGCTTTCTTACCTTTTCTATAATAGAAAAGCAAGATTTATAGAATACCAGGTTACGTCGTAACTCTCTTTGTTCTGCGTCAACGTCATAGGGGATCCAATTTTCTTAGTTCGATTTGACTTCATTCTATGAATTTCGGCTCTCTTTAGGGGTTCCTTTCGCTCTCTTTAGAGACGAAACACGGCAAAGCATAATCTCCTATTCTATATATCTTGATAGAAAAGCAAATAAAGCAATAATGTTCCTAATTTTCCTAAACGTAGATAAGTTTTCACGGAAAAAAGCGATTTTAATAAAGTATAGCTTGCGATGTCAGAAGCTGTAGTACATATTGTCAGATGCAATTAATATCACCAGAGATATTACATATCGACGGTCATCTGCCGACAACTTACTACCGATTTTATTCAAAAACTCAATATTACTACGGCACAGAAGAGGATTGATGTGAACATCGAATTTGAACTCTTTTTCCTGAGAATATGTGGTTCTAAACGAAAGTACTGCTCATAAATTCGTAGAAAGAATCCCATTCCAGCACTACATCGTGTTTTTAGCCTTTTTGGGGGCAATGTGTGGCAACGAGGAAATTTCAGAGTTTGTATCAAAGTCCATCTATCAAATACTTGAATTATAGGAGGATTGACTCAGGCCGAATGGATTACATTTTAGTTTAACGCCGGGCTAAGAATAACTTTCACATTTTAAGAGCTAGTTAATTAGTTAAAAAGATTCTCTTAGGCGCTGAAGGTGTCCAGATAATGAAAGCTTCTTCAGGTGACAGGGCTAAGTAAATTGTGGATATCTTATTAGAGTGCACCTTTGTTTTTTAAATGTTCTTTCTCTGATAACAGGCTTTTAATGATTCATGGAAGATCGCTTAGAACTCTTATGCCAATAGTCGTATTCAAAAAGGGTGTCCTTCATTCATTGGGTGGCGTAACAGCTCGTTGAGAGCCAGAGCCTAGCCTTTTCGTTAAAGCCAAAACCGATGGAAATAGACCGCCAGTTTCTTGTTTAACTTGCTCTAGAGCACACTGTTGACTAAACACATTTCAATACAATAAAGCTTGCTTTTTCTTTTTGAATTCTCAACAACAAAAGCTCATCCAAGTACCTCCTGTGATTCCACCTACCACCACCTTCGATTAGAATCCTCCCAGGTTAGAGATGACAAATTTGTCAACGGCTACTGATAAATAGACTGCGATCTCAAATGCACTAACGCACCACCTCCAGTAACACATACAACCTCTTTTGTACTCCTTCCGAAAGACCATCAATCTGCGACAAATCGTCGATGAGTTTGTTTTCAAACCGACACGTGATAGATGAACAGATAGAGAAGCTTATAAAAAGGGGCATCTAGTGATCCCACAAGAAAATCAAACCCAACAAACGGAAGCTACTCTCCACGGCGGTCTTTAATGATATTTAGTGATTTGTTTTCAATACTCCACCCACCATTCAAATTGGTTTTGTGTTCGTTAGAGAAAAGTGGATTTCGAGAGATAATCCAAACAGAAAAACAAACCACACACGCACACGTCAACAATCAATATTGACGAACAGAATCAAAGAAAAAAAAAATAAGAAAAAACACTCTGAAGAGTGCCAATCTGTCAATGCTCTCATTAACAAGCGGCACACAAAATAAAATACAAAGCAACCGACCGGCATCTGATCTGTAATCCAAAAGTATCTCGAACTACAAAGAAATTGCATCACAATCACAATAATAAACAACCTAAGATCAATGCATCGTTGACAAGAACCAATAACAACGTCAAAAGAGAGAAAGAAAAAAAAAACTCCGTGGTTTCCCGCAGGTTTGCTTCATCAGTCGGAGATTTGTAATTGGAGCGCCCAACAAACCTGCAGCCCTCGGATCTGCAAAAGGGCGCGCGCTTTTTGAGCAAAATAGGTGCTGTGCTTGATATCGACGGATATTTGGATTATTTACGCAAAGTTTGGGAAAAGAAAAAAGAAAAACTAAGCAACCGAAAACAAGTTGTTTCACTGGAGCTGATCGACGTGTGTTTGTTTTTCAATTGATTGTTGAAATTCAAATAAAACTCATCGCGGGTGGCCTCTACGCACTCGAGGAGTTTTCTGTTTCTAAGTGGAAAATTGGTTAATCTTCTGTGTTGTTGCTGCTACTACCTACTCGGCATTTGCTTTGTGGTCTTTACTAGTGCATATTTTATGAAGAGAACAACTTCAAGGACAAGGCGGATTATTGAACCCTATTTGGCACGTGAGGGGGCAATCGCTGTATAGTCCCAGCATATATCACTTAAGTAAAATGCTTAGCATTGATTAAAAGAATTTTGACAATTCAACCAAGACATCATTCGACGTAAGCTACAGCAATTGCCACACGAACGAGAGATTTTCTAGCGTACAGTTTGGTGGTTTATGATCTACATAAAAATTGGGTTAAAATACAATTAATATTAAAAAACAAAATCCAACAAAGGAATTGTTAGACGATTCCTAGCTACCTTCTGGGGCATGTTCGCGGGCAAATGCTCATTTTTGCTGTGGATATCGTCTGCTCTCTCATTCATTAAAGAGTCAAAGGATACAACCGTGCGTGCTTGATACAAGTTGCAAGAGGATATTTTTTGTTTATTTTTGTGCAAAAGAAAGAAATTCGACTAATAGATATTGAAAACAGACCAAGACTCGAAAAAATGTATTCAAGTTACAGGGATTTTCGACTTGGGGGATAGTTTTTGTATGGAAATTCCACGAATCATTAAAAGCCTGTCATCAGAGAAAGAACATTTAAAAAACAAAGGTGCACTCTAATAAGATATCCACAATTTACTTACTTACTTACACCTTACACCTTCAGCGCCTAAGAGAATCTTATTACCTAGCTCTTAAGAGGATCTTAAAATGTGAAAGTTATTCTTAACCCGGCGTTAAACTAAAATGTAATCCATTCGGCCTGAGTCAATCCTCAAAAAATGGTAATAAGTTATTGACCGAATATACCAAACATGCTTGGTTGAATAAGGCTCGCTTTAAATATAAGAAACAAGTGGTTGATTTTTGCTTAAATTTGTTACCGAACCTTTTCGAACACCCAACATAAAGTGTGATTATAAATATTCCAAATCGGTTGCTTGCTGCTAATGTAGATGATGCAATTTTTGAACATTTCAAGTCGTACCGATACGCTGGCGATATGGACTTTATTATCAACGTTCCCAGCGACTATTTTTATGAATATTCCTGAACAACGTCAACGTTGACAGCACAAAGAGTACAATTTGGTGACACACGAAGAGCAGCATCTGTTCAATGCTCCATCGCAGTCGTCATCGCTGGACCCCTTCTGACTTTTGAGCGAATCGCTTATCAGCAAACCGAGCGCAAAAAAAAAGAAAGCAAATTGGCCACACAACTGGCAGGCGCTTTGAACAAAGGAATCAATCTGAGGCATTTCAGAATATTGATCTGTAATAAAAAAAAAAGTCGATGGAAAAAAATGCATTCCATCAAAACTGTGGATGAACTTAAAACACATTTCGATAATCTTTAATCGGGAATGAACTGAGGACTTGTGGTTTGATGACAAAGCCTCACTCGTCGAAGAGACGATGAGGAGCCTGTCACGAGGCAAAGAACAATTCATTCCATTCATTCACCGTAACTACTTCCGAGAACGACACGAGATTAGATGTCAACTTATTTCAAAACAGAGTATCACCCGTCATAAAAAACAAAACAGAAATAATCTACATCGTTATTTTTTTTATACACAAAACAAAAAAAATTATTAATATTCTAACTGAGCATTTTTTTAACACATTCCCTTATCAATAATTTTTTTTATTTTTAAATTTTTTATTGTTTCACATTTCTAGGAACGATCACACTGCCACAGAGAGTGCAGTGAAAAGGTAAACTGAGAATGCGACAAACGCCACAGGTAACATAAATAATAAAAAAAAAAAAAAAATAGAAAAGGTGCCTCCGCCCTACAAAGAGATGAATCTCTTAGATAACTTCGAAGATTCTTGATTTGTTTCACTGCTGATAATCTCTGATATACCGCGCCAAATACATATCTGAATGCACGTAAAAATTATATACGGTGTGTAACAAAATACTTGTACGCTCGTAGATCGCTTGTCGACAAGGATACCACCGCGCCACATAAAGTATCTTTCGTTTGTTTTTAGGGTTGAATTGGAAACTGGAATTTGAAGTTTATTTTTTGTGAGACATCGGGTTTTACATGTGTAGATGCAGCGATAAAATGTCAATCTTTGAAATACTTTTTAATTAGAGTATGATAAGCGGATGGGGATCGGTTACATCGGCAGGGGTTGGTCGATGTTTTGAGTCAATTCAGTTTATCAGTTCTCTTTTGGGCTGGTTGAGTAACTGCTGGTGACTCACTGGATTCTCGGTTCCCATTGAGAAGATTCGATTGGTTAATGAATTCGTTTTCGGGGCGGTGCAGTGGTGTGGGAATTGTTGCATTTTTGGATGATGGTCGACAAGGAAAAAAGATTTGAAATAGCTGTGGGGGACGACAAGTTAAGAATTCTGTTCGTCGCACAGAGAGAGAATTTTAAAAGTTATGTAAAGACTTGAGGGAGACAAGACTGTGTGCCATAATAAAAACGATGAAACGAAGTGTTTTCAGTGCTAATTTTTTTAGAAACAGAGAGTTTCCAAAGCTCTGAAGAAATGGAACTAAACGACTAAAAATAATGCCGAGCATCCCTTAAAACCCCGACTGTAAACGACTACCAAATGTTAGCACGTATCTTTGAAAAGCATGTTGTTAAATAAATGTAACGTTCCGTACAGCAATTGTATGCATGCAAGGCAAGGTCTTAAGGCTCTAATGCGAATTTGAGAATTTTACAAAAAAAAAAAACAAGAAAAATAAAGAAAAATTGTTATCCCTATTTCTTGTAAATTAGCTGTCCGAAATCATTGCCAATTATATAATTCCTCACCGGAAACAACCTCTAAAAGGTGGGCCATATAGTGGTTTCTTTTTAAATTATAGGCTACTGATACACTGATATCCGCTTCCCGCTCAAAATTTTGACACAAAGTCAGTTTCATTCATTCGAAATAAGTCATTTGAACAACGTTGAAAAACATTTAAAACTTTTAAATTTCCAAAATTAGTACTGTGCGTCTAAATAGTGCGTTTTTTTTTTTTTTTTAAGAGAAATTGTGGTATCAGCTGGCTTGGCGAAGCTTCTCTGACTTTTTTTTCGTAGGAACCGTGTTATGCCAATATCATTCAAAGCCGAAATTTTCAACAAAGTCTTGAAAATCGGAGAGACAGAATGCGCTACTGCGAAGCTAGCTGAGACAGCTCTAAACGACATTGTATTCCCTAAGTTATTGCATTTTTAACATAGAAACCTTTATTTGGGTGTAATGTAGCATGAAGAGAAAATGTGAAATCTGTTTGATTTCTTTTTGATAAAAAAAATAAATTTAATTAATTCTTTGAATCAGCAAGATTTGCTCTATTTCAAAGGTTACAGCACGGAAAGGAAATAGACCCAAACAAGGCACACACAGTAGCTCAAACTTATAATGGGAAAACCAAAACTCTGCAATAATTGATACTGATCGATACTGATTCTTCTTTGTATCTCTTGGATAACTCTTAAGCAAGAAAAACGGGTAAAAGGAGTCTTACTCTTTAACATACTACGGTTAAAAAAAGAAGGGGAAATAAAACAAAATCAGACAAACCCACTCATTGCCTAAGTTGGTTAAGTTTAAGAAAGAGATCAATTTGAAGGAGGAGCCAAAACCTCTCCTCATAAACACAACAAAAAAAAATCTCAAAACATTAACAAATATGAACAGATCAAAAGACGAAGGGATTTATGATGCCCCAAAAAAAGGGCCCGCTCTGTTTACCCACCAAATATTTCCATCCACAGTCAAACACTTCAAGCCGTTTGCTTGCAAATAAGTGTCTAAAGCACTCCAAACCCTGTCTGCACTCAAACAAAAATTCCAAAAATTGTATCGCCCAAAATCTAGCACCAGAAACCTAATAAAAGTTAATTGCGGTAATTATCATTAACACTGGAAAATTGGTGATCAAACAACAATAAATTTTTTCTGAATTAAGTGTGAATTGCATCGAATTGTTACCGTTAATTGAAATCACTTTGAAGAAGACAAAAATACTCGAGATCTGTATGTGGCACGCCCAAGCCAAACGAATCCCGAATCCCTTTTTCTTTCCCTAACCAAAGCGTGAATGTTTATGAACATAACCGATGATTTGGTAAATAATAACACCGACGAAAGAGTTACCAAATTTTATGATTTCATAAATACCCGCAGATATAGATTCGTCACATCCGTGAGATGTTGATGCTCTGCGTGTAAACAACCGCTGGCGCCTTTCCACAAAAAAAAACACGCACACCCAGGATGATCATTTTGGGTGTTAAGAGGATTCCCACTCCAGCCCCTCGGTGTGTTATGATTTTATATTTTTTTTTTTTCATCCGTGTTTTTCTACTTCAACTTGAAGGTGATATTGAAATTTGTGATAATACCGTGATGAAAAGATGTGTGAAAAAAAGAGGAACACAAAACAAATCCCGGAAAACTGCCGCGCATTTGATGGTGAACATTCAATTTTTGTTTTTATTGCTGCCAAGAACAAATAAAAAAAACAACCAAGCCAACACACTCGAGAAAACCTCGAAAACAATCGAGAA
Organism: Syritta pipiens; assembly: GCA_905187475.1. Taxonomy (NCBI): domain Eukaryota; kingdom Metazoa; phylum Arthropoda; class Insecta; order Diptera; family Syrphidae; genus Syritta; species Syritta pipiens. The sequence continues at coordinate 74,283,059 of LR994571.1, forward strand.
AAATAACATTAAAAATTATTTTTTTACAGATTTTTCTCCGCAGGAAACTTTTAGGTACTAATTTGATTGAACCTGGGTACACTGATCGTGATCGGTTCTCGGATTTCAACGCGCTCTGTTGTTGGGATGCCCTCGGATGCCTGTCACCGAGAAGGGGGGAGAATTATGATTAAAAAAATATTTTGACGTTTTATGTCCGCACCACATGGTGTGAAGTTTGTGCCCAGAAACATGATCGTCTTTAAATTATCATGATACATTCTGATCTTGAATTACAAGATCGTGATCCGGCTGCGTGTGTTAGTAGGACGATTTCGATTCGATAATGACTCGGGGTCTTACATAAATTTTGTGCTGTTGTGGCTGTTAAACAGTTAGGGCCGACGCTCTGAGGTGGTCGTGAGTTGTTGAAGGTCTTTTGAGGTCTTAACCAGATCTCCCAACAAACAAATAAAAGAAAAAAAAACAACCCGTTCCCAGGACACTCTCCCACCATCTTGTCGTCCATTCATTCACATCTCAGACACCAGAGATGCTGCTGAAAATACCCCCCAGAGACACGAGTGGTTTCCACTGAATTACACATCGGAATAGTGGACAATCATGTTTCGATGAACGATGAACAAAAAACGTAAAGCACAAAACCAAACCAAACAATTGTTGCGTCTCAAAAGATGATCTACAACCACGTTGCCACTTCAGCCGCAGAAGACATCTGCAGTCACTATCCGCCACAATCCAGCGCCACTCCAGCTTGGGACTTGGGACCCGCAGAGTGGCGCTGAACAATGACCTTTCCTATGGGCGCAATACCACGAGCACACATCTTTTTTTCCCACTGGCATTACGCGTTGCCGCTGACGCGGCCTCTACCGATGATGCAGGCGCAGGCGCTGCTCTGTTGGTGCTCACTTGGTGCACTTGTTAATGGAAAAGCCAACCGATCTCGTGTGGAATCTTTCAATTTGCAGGTCACTGAATCAACTATGAGACAGGTTCTGTCATGAAAGGGAGTATGTTATGTTTTTCTTTTGCTTTTTAGTTTCTTGCTACCGCGCAAACACACCCATGTTTATTTGTTTAATTTATTTTAAGATAAAGTGTCACTGTTTGTGTGTGTCCTGAAAGGCTGGGCAGTGTGTATGGGGGGTCCTGGAGATGGTAAGAGAGGATATTGGAAAGAAGAATTTCTTAAAAAAAAAAAACAAAAAATTGCAAGGAAAGTCGTACGTCTTCGATTCAATTGGCCAAATGAATGAATATGCGTAGGAGAACGTCTGTTCTTTCTCAGATATATGTTTTGTTTTCCAGATTTTGTACCCTTGTAATGAAGAATTAGTAATGATGCCTTTCATCAGGCTCCAGAGAACGAATGAAGACCAAATGTGTCACTTAGAATTTAGCTACAGAATAAAGAAGCAAGAAAGCTAACAAGGCAGTTTCTCTATGCCTAAAGCAGGGATATTTAAGTTCGAAGGTCCTTCAATTGGAGAATATTTCCTGCTCTGTTTTACTTTTATAGTAAATCCTCCGTGAAAAATAAAAGTTTATATTTGTAAATTTCACCTCCAACTGCTTTTTAAAATCACATTCTTTCTTTCCAATGCACTTTCGGAAATTATTTGCAATCATCTTAGATTGGTTCTTCGAATTGTTTATATATTGAGAAAAAGTTTTAAGGACCTTCGTGTTGTATATTATATTAAAATACATTTCTAAATATAAAAGTTTAAGTAAATATTGTATTGATGTTGTAAGTAAATATTATATTGATGTTGTATACATGTTATTTGATATTGGAGTACGACGCTGGAAAATATTTTTAAACAATTTCGTGAAAACTACAGTGAACCAAAAATAACTAGGACAGACCTCACAGCAAAGTTCAGTTTGTAATTTCTCTCATTTTTTAACATATTAAAACGAAATAAATTAAAAATTAACCTACGACCTGAGATGAATATGGCACTATAAATGTATTTTTGTGATGCACTAGAAAAAAAAAATAAGATAAATCTACTTTAATTTCACAAGCAAAAAAAAAAAAAACTCACAATTACTTTAAGTTCTATCAAATCAATCAATTTTTACAGTTTCATGCAATCTTTTCATTTTTGTAATGATTAACGTAATTTTTTTCATTTATCCGACCACATTTTTTCTAAGAAACGAGCAAGCAATTCTTGGTTATGTTAGCTGTATGTTTCGTGTCGTTTTCATGAACTAGTGGTATCACCGGCAATGCACCCAATTTTGATCTTGGCTGTGGCTTGTAAACATTTGAATTTATTTGAGTTTTATTTATTTGGTAAGCGAACTAACATCATTTGCTGCCCTCGAACCCAAAACTATGACGGTTCCGCACCTAGCTTTTAAATACCACTTTAACATTCTCAGAACTCAATAAATGAATAGAACTTCGACCTAGACGACCAAAAAATGGCCAGAAATAATATATTTTAATTGATCTCAAAATAAAAACTAGTGTCAGAACGTATTGGACTTAGTATTTTGCAAATTAGAATGCCCTTGTCTTATCCCTGTTGGACAAACGTTTTCCTTCGACGTGTATGCGCATTGTAACCGTCTCTTTGGAGGAAACAGCATGGAGCTTATGAGCGAACGTCTGCAATTTTGTCCTAATCCTACTTTTTGACCATTTTGACAGCTTCTTCTTTGACAAATTCTTCGGAAAGACCATATCGATGGAAGCTTTAAAGGAATTCTTCTTCCCTAATCGTTCTTTTTAAAAGTTTTTTTTGCATTCAGTATTTTGTCTTCCGTGCATTCATTGTAATAAAAAATCATGAATATCTTAGTTTGGTTTTGAATGATGGACTATGTATTTTACTAACTTTTTTAACTAATATTTTATACAAATAGGGCTCATTTTTGTACCGATAAAACTTCAGGACACAAAAAACGATTGCACACAGTTTGTTTTGATTGTTGAAGCTGCTTGTGATCTTTGACAAAGAAATCAAATTCACAAAACTTGTGAATCAAATTCACAAACTGACGTTGGAAAATAACTGCCCCAGTTCTTTTTTTAAAAATGTGGAAAGTTTTTAGTCAATTTTTTTTGTTTTTTTTTGTTGTAAAAAAAAAACACTTGATGTAGTAAACAGCGAAATATAAAATCAGAATCAGAAAAGTCCTAGATAAATTATACTAAAAAAAAACAAAACTAACACGTTTTCAATTTTGCTGTGATCGATGTTCCAGTTTTTTGTTGATTCACTCTATAACTATTTAAAAGATAAATTTAAAAATCTAAAAATGTCTACGGTTTGTCGTGTGGTTTATTTTACGATACAATTTTTGGCAAAAAATTCAACTATTACCGAACGACCCTTCTAGCCCTCCAACCCTGGTCATTCGGAGACAGTTTTAACGTTTCAAAAAATAAATTTAATAACAAATAAATAAATATTAATGCATTGGTCGATTAAAGCTTCCTTAATAATGCGTATATAAGACCATAACATTTGCTCAGTAAACTTCACCATTTCATTACTTTTTGTATGAGTAGATCGTAGTAGATTGCGTGGATGTTAGATCATCCAGGCAACGTTTTCGACGTTTCACGTGTGGCAATTTCAATATTTATTTATATTTATATATTCGTTATATAATCCAAAATTCGAATGCAAGGTATTTGAGGTATTACTTATAGTTCTGGGTTGAAATTAATTGATTGACCACAGATCTAAGTTGTGCGTTACGAAAAAATGGCAAGGATACGAGCAATAACTCGACAAAGAAAATTGACTATATTAAAAGTTTCGGACTTATTTTGTAAAAGTCCTTAAGGAACCTTATTTGGATGTGCTTCAATGCTAAATAGGCTATCACTTATGTCGGTCGATGACAATCCGCGGAAGAAAGATGGAGTGGTTTTTCAATTTTGCTTTACATATGACTTTTGCTTTTTATTTACTGTTTATATTGACCGTTTGTTTTTTTTTATTGCTACGACGATTACCTGCCCATTTAAACAAGGATTCAGCCACGCGTCATGGTGTCCCTACAGACGGGACAAAACACTAAACTTCTATGTCCTGGCACTTATTCGCCATATCGTCTGCCCTATCAACAAAGGATTAATCGTCCTCAGATAAGTAACCACGCGATCAAACGCTGTTCAGCGGCACAGCGACTCAGCGCCATACGATCAAAAGCATGAAAACGCCTAAAACAAAAAAAAAGAAAAACAAAAAACTCCCAATTCCATTTGAATCCATTACCAAGCGATCCTCCTCGACAGCTCATTTACCTTTTGTTGTGTTGGCCGATTAAATTTTACTTTGGTGAGTCATCGCAGGAAGCGATAATCAATTTAATTACGAAACTTCAAAACTTAACTTGAACTTGTTTCCCACTCCGAGGAAGGTAGGGGGAGAGAGAGAGAGACAGAGACCCGTCTCCTTTCCCTCGGATGATCCCAAAAACACAAAAAAATAAAGACCCAAAAAACAACAGATGGCGCACTGCAGCACCATTAGAATGGGAATGCATGTAAAAGGCATATCCCTAAGATCCGAATCGCTTTACATAGTCTTTTGTGTGTAGCGCCGCCAGTGGCGTTGTACGCCCAACAAAAGGATTTTCGGCTCCACCCACGCACGAGGTCTTGAGCCAATCGTGAGTCGGGAATTTTGTTTTTCCCTTTTTCACTTGTATTAAATTTTTTTTTTATTCGTTTTGTGTTCCTCTTTTTTCGAAATTGTGTGCCTTGTTAAGTGTTTTTTTTTTTGTTTTGTTTTGTTTGTTTTTTGGTTCTGGTTCATATTAAACAATAAATTGTTGAGATATATGAGCATAATTCTCATATCTTTTGAATCGCTCTTTCTACTTTGGTCTGGATGTGAGAGCCGTGCGCTGCGATGGGCCGGAGATGGATCTTCTGAGTTTGGGGAATGGTTCGTCCAATTGGAGTGGTGCTTGGATGGGATTTCGTTTTTCTTGAGTTTTGTGGAATGTGTTTCAGAGTGGAATTTTCATTCTTGAATTTTTTTTCTTTCAGATATTTGATTTGTGATGCGCGCTCTAAATAGAGTTGAACGAGATGTTCTTTTGATGCAAACCAGCGTGTGTTTTTATGTGATTAACAAATTGAAAATTCATTGAGTACATTTGGGTTCTGGCAGCGGGCTTCTAGTTGGAAGGGCAGGAAGTGATCTCGTTGAAGTCGTGTGAAAATTCTATTCAACAGCGATCAGGTCGTGATTAGGCGATCAGTAGAAAATCGGATGGAAAATTTTATGATGATACCGCAGTAATGGTGGTGAAAGGCGAAAGATGATGACGGTACGTTCGTGGGTGGTCGCAGGCTTCTTCGAATCGTACTTCTGCAGCCAGTTGATTAAGTTATCAGGTCATTGCTTGAAACTTTATTTTGTGTCAGCTCTCTTACGTTGAAATTATAACATCAATGACATTTGAGCCGTTCAGTGCACAAATCGATAAGCCCCAGTTTTTTGTATAATTTTAATTTAAATGTCAAAGCACTTGGTATAATCAAAACTTTTTATATTTATATGTAATAACTTTCCTAAGTACTAAAGATTAGTACTACCGATAACACTTGTGTTTCTATTGAATAATAAGTAATTAATTTCAACAACAAAAGGGTGGGCCATCTAATGGTTTCTTTTTAAATCATAGATTGTTTTGACAGAGATAGTTATTACCCGCTCGAAATCTTTACAAAAATCAGTATCAGTATTCTGCTGAAGGAAGCAGTTGAAAGTTACTAGCAAAATTACTGCTGTGTACCCCAAACAGTGCTGTTTGTTGGAAAGAAGTTTTCTCAAATCGTACTTGTACTTTTTTGTAAACTACTTTAGCTTTTTGTTCCATGGAGTTTAACGATTTGTGCGACGTCGATCGTTTCTGGTTTTGCTCACGAAATGACCGCCTTTCTATTTTTCAATTGCAACAATTCTCCCCCACCGCCATTTCATTGTATCTCATGTTATATGTAGGTTTTCAGTGGCTGTTCCTGTTCTAACTATTTTTTTAAATTTTTTTGATAAAAATTATACTTTTTATTGTTGCAAGCCGAATCTCAAAGACAAAAAAAATTGTTTCTTTTTTATATTTGTATCTTTATCTAAACAATAGCTAATGTATATACTTCCCTTTGTCGTGAAATAAAGAAATAATAACAAAAAAAAAATATAAAAATTTTTTGAATACACATTTAATTTGATGTCAAATAAAATGAAAAAAAAGAAAACTTCTGAGAAGGTTCGCACATTGAAGAATTTTTGCTACAAAATTGACCATTGATTGAAATTGTAGTACGTACGCAAATAGCAGATGCACCAGAGCTCCTGAGACAGAATGAGCCAGTTGACTTTGTTTTTGGTTGCGTATGGGAGTAAGTGTGGACATAGCCAAGTGACAGAAAATCCTGCCCGGTCTAAACTTTAGTTGTCATTTTTTTTTTTAATTTTGCCTGTTTTGTACTTTTTTTTATATAAGCAATATGCTCAAATTGAAATATTTATGATGAAATATTTATTTATTTTGTCCTAAAATTGCTTGACTTGGTTTATTTATTTCGTACCTTTTTGGTTTAAAGTCTATATACACATGTTTTGATTAACAAATTAGGAACATCCTTGATTAATTTATAACAAGCTCAGGAGCATGGAAACTTTCATAAAAGAAGTGCCATCATATTTATCAACTTGATTAAATTCTGTATTCATTTATTTTATGTCAACTATGCAGAGATCTTCAAACAGTAAATTTTTTTGAAATTGTTTGGTAGAAGCAACGTTTTACATTACGATCAGTCCAGGAGTCCATGTCACGTCATACGATTTCAAGACGTCAAAAAGTTGTAACTTAATACTGTGCATCATTTCCCACTTCGATCATGTGTAACAAAAGTCGAGTGTCCAAATGAAAATTTGACTGACGCCAGCTTCGAACTTTAATGTAAAGCATACAAAAAAACTTACATTTCGCTCATATGCCTAATCATATTTTGTCTCAGCCTTGAGTCATATTTTGTGTGAAGCCTTTTCTGAGATTTTTATTTTTCTTCTCTAAGAAGATCTCCATCACTAGGGCATAGCCGAAATGTCTTCATTCAATTTTATCGCATAAGACTAGGCTTGTTAGAGCAGATATTCCGCACTTCCAGCTCGAGTTATAGCTTGTCCACTTAGACCCCAGATTAAGGAAACCGTGCCCCACGTCGCGTCAATCCCACCGCTGATTGGCTAATTAGCAAAACATTCGAATATTTCAAATGGACCGAGTCAAGCTCCCGCCTATATGCCTGTCAGCAAATCAATTTACAGCAAAATAATCCTTTTAGGCGATAAATTGATCCTCAAACACGACCATTCTTCCTAAAAACCGCCACCATATTTTATCCATAGACAACACAAAAGACCACAAAAGAATGAAAAAAATACCCAAACAGAGACCGAATAACTAATTGGAGGCTACCTTTCCCTAAACGACTCCGAATGGGAATTTGAAATAAATTTTCGCAAAACAGAAAAAACCAAACAACAGCAAATAAAAGAAAAAAACCCATCCACGAGGCTGCGCTTGTGAGCTGAAATCCATGCGCAGATAAAATACCACGCACCGTGCAGCAGACGCTCCACCAACTCAGCAGACCACCAGGGACCTCACGAAGATACTGTGAATTCCCCACGGATTACGTGTATCTTCGTTTCTGTTTTTATGTTCCTCTTTTTTTTTTTGTTATTTTCGATGATTAGGCACACAATGCATTCATTCATAACAAAAACTGTCTCGCGACGTTATTTGGCCTTATAACTTCTTTATTCAGCGACCAATTTTGCGGGCATAAAATAAAAAAAAAAAGAAGTTTTCCACGAATTTACGCTTTTTGTGGTGATTCTTTTGAAGTGAAGACAGAGCTATTTGGGAAAAGAATGAAGCGTTTAGGTGGTCCTGATGGTGGGTGTTCCACTTTGTCTACGATCACCCATGAAACAGAGCGACCCGTCACTGGACTAGTCTAGCCAATCTAAAGACGGCTTGTGGTTTGCAAGAGCCTTAAAGGATGATTTATGGAATCAGAGTTTGCTCGAAATCGGATGGAAAATTTTATGATGATCCCGCAGCAATGTTGGCGAAACAGCTTTAAAGTCCACGATCAAAGAAGGGGTACAATAGATCCTTTAGGTAGCAGTACAAGTGGCTTAGTAACACTCCCCATTTCATCATATCATAATGGTGATGAAAGGTACGTTCGTGGGTGGTCGCAAGCTACTTCGCATGATACTTTTGCAGCCAGTTGATTAAGCTACCAAATAATTGCTGGAAACTTTATTTCGTGAAACTTTATTTCGATTATATTGGTAAAACAATTCGAATGAGTCTTAAAGCCACTAGTTTCCAGAAGAAAATTGGTCGATTTTTAAAAGTTGGGCCAAACGAATCTCTCAAGAACTACAAGTACTACACGAACAAGACAGATGCAAAATCTGTCTCACTTGATAGATGAGTCGCTACCATTTTTTTTACTTTTCAAGTGAAAAGTAAAAATGAATTTTCATTATTATATTTATTCCAGTGGCGAAAAGGTGGAAGTTTTACATTAAGTTTGTTTTCGTATGAATCGCCTTATTACATTTTAGTATTCCGATTGAAAAATTGAACTGTTTTGAGTGTGTTTTTAGTTATGATGCAATATGTTCATCAAACTAGATGCGGGGTCAGTTGGATAAGCTAAAAATAACTTATTCTTTTAGGAGGTTCAGCTGTTCCCAATGAACATCAATAAATTTCCAAGAAAACTGGGGCTGATATTGTCTAATATGCATGGAAACATTCTTTAAAGGTGCGGAAATCGGGCTCATAAGAAGTGTTTACTCGAATTTGAGACTATTTTTATATGGCTTCATTGAAAAAGCGACTATTCCTACTTGTTGTATTTGGAATAAAATTCTATTATAAATTCATCCTTTTTGTCATCTATGGAGCTCATTTTCCCACTTTTAAACCCTTTGAGCAACTAATTATGCGTGCATTTGGACTTGACGCATTTGAAACAATATTATTCTTCTGCGATAACATATTTTCAATTTTTCAGAATTTCATAAAGAACCCAGGCGTTGATTCTTTCCATTGAACCGCCCTACCGTAGTATTAGTCGTTTTTGTCAATGTTAAAGGTTTATGCACTCGTTGCTAACAATGTAGAGAATTTGATTTCCTTCATATGCCATATTGAAATGGGAGTTATACATACTAACACGCGCTTGGGAAAACTTTGGGAGCGTTTTTCTTGAAAAGGCGAGAGTGTTGCAGACTCTCACTTTAGGAAATTAATATCCTATAGGGGAGCTATCACTATGCCAAATTTCATCAAAATCAATGATCTCAAGTTCGTGCACGCTCCTTGTAATCTAATCCGATCACTTCGGCTGTATAATCCACAATAATATTGATTATCCTATTGATTACAACATGATTATTGTGTATCAAAAATACTATGTATTTAGAATTTACTACAATTCATAATTTGTGGTCCTTAGAAAAACAATATTTGATGAAGGATAAACATTAACATTAAGAAAACAGTTCTTAATCAATTCACATGGCAACATTTCTACTAGCCAATGTATACTTAGTTGTTTTTTTAATTTAGTAATGCAGAAAGGACCTTTCTATTCACTATTAAATTGTGATCGTTTTTCTAAACATTCGTGGATGATTTTCAACGGCTCGCAATTGGAAGAAGAAAATTAGTTGTGAATGATCGCTTGATAGTCTGACGCATTAACTATTAAGCCACGGTGACCATCATCCTACTTGATTGAAGCACTCATAAGAAAATTGTTATTGATTTATAATTAAAAATTCCTGATAATTATTAATCTACAGTACAGGCATTTCATACATGGATTACCGATTCGTTGAGTGGAGAAACTCAATAAATAGAAAGTGTTGCTACATCGCTCTGCGCTTTTTTAGAAACATTTTCAACACAAATGTCAACATTCATTCAGTAGGTCCTCTTCACACATGCCAAATTATTGCGCATAACACAGTGATGACGCAAAAAAGCGGCCCCAAGTTCTAGATTAGAAACTCATGAAAATGGGGCATTTTGAAAATTTTAATTAGCGTGACATTTGGGTAAAATCCACTCTGCCTGGAAAAGTATACTTTCAGAGACTTGTAAAAATTTGATGGATTGTATTTTAAGTAAAATCCAAGCAACTTTAAAGGCTTGAAAGAGTAACTCAAGGTGCTAGGTAATACCTAGTAGGTATGAGATAAGTTGTGTTCTTGACAACTTACAAAATTGATCAAACTAGTTTTGGCGGGATTTTCATACTCTATATTTGTAAGCAAATAGATGTACAAAATATACTATTTTATTGTACAATGAAAGTACACTAAAAATCGGAAAGAAAAAAACAACCCTGAGATCTGTAAGTCACTTCTGTTAGTTTTTATAAAATTTTATTCTGAAAAAAAAAGCGCAATCAAGACGGAGAATCCAATCCAAATCCAGTCAAAGAAAAAATATAAAACACATAACATCCACCATTGCTTTTTTTTTTATAAATTAGTGGAGTTGTTTAGAAACGCTTTTTTTCTGATCTTGTTTTACAGCTTTTTTGGACAAAACTATTTATTTTACTTAGAACTCCGTGATGTCGGTCCAAAGTTTTCCGGCTTTCAAAATCTCAACTTTTTCCATAGCTGCATCTAAGTGACTTCTAAAAACAGCGAATCAATAAGAAACGTCGTTCCTAGTGGGACACTCATTCAGATGGATTCAAAGAAGTAGAAGTCGATACAATTTAATTAACAACGTCAATTAAACAGCGCAGAATTGACCAATAGGCCAGTTAGTCAAGTTAAAGTTTCCTTTCTTTGGACGCTTCGAGTCAAATAGACTAGACTATACCTGCCTTCGAAATTCTCAGGATTGACGAGCAAGCCAAAAAGGGTCCTATTTCGTCCTGGACACAGAAAATCAACTTATCACATTGGTGCCATTTAGACTGTCAAAATCCGAGTACACGCTGTCATAATTGACACAAATAAACGCCATGCCACGCAGTCCACACACAAATACTTTACTTTTTTTTTCTTTCTTTCAAGATAAACAACCCAACGTGACAAGTAAGTAGTAACAAGCGGAGTATTTAAAGAGCAATCTACGAGGAGAACCTTGGCCTCAACCGGGCTGCACAAATGTTGCATACGAGATACGATGTGTCTTTTACGTGAAACTGAAAGTTGCAAAGCTATACACATCTCTCAGGCCGAGAAGCACGTCCTACCAAATGTAAAAAAAAATGAAAACACGAAAACAAGAAGCCACTTGGAGTGATTCGAGGAGCAGAGGCGACGCGACGTGCACGCTGCCGGTCCATGCAAAGTGGGAGGGAAGCAAAAAAAGAAAAAAGAAAAAAAAAAAAGAACTCGTGCAGCAACACAGACGCGTAGACGAAACTGCCTCGGCGACCACACAGCTGGGTCGTGCTTGGGGCTAACTCAGTGCTTCGTTTTTAGTTTGTTTTTGTGTTGTTTTATTTTTTTCGTTTTATGTTTTTTCGTCTCTAATTTGGCCACAAAGACTCACAGGGCGCCTTGCAGTCTTCGGAGAGATATATTTGCTGCACAAGCTCAAGTGGACAACGCAGAATGAAACACGTGTAAAGTTGCTGAAAAATGACGGCACGTGAGGATGCTGTACCCTATGTGGGGGTTGGCATTCTTTCGATAAAGGTGGGTGGGTTTTGAAACAGTGTATAAACTTTCGGAGACCCTATAGGCAATGAAGCATCAAAGCAATGCCCATTCAGCAAATGCTAGAACTGCAAATATGCTAGAACGTTTTTTCCACGCTCTGTCTGTAACTTTCTGAAAAATGAACTTTTGCATAAAAATTGACTTTCTTTCACTTTGGAAATTAAGTGAATGTTAAGTTTTTTGACACCAGCTTTAGGGTTGAGGGCTGAACCATGCTCAAACGCCAGCATTAAATAGTAGTTTTCCTGTAGATAACTAATCAAATTACACGGAGAATACAGTGGTGGAGCAACAAGAGCAAGCCTCTGGTCTTCAATGTGCTGTGACACCACCCAATTATTATAACTATGTTCAAAAGCCTTGGCCTTGTTTGACTCTCAGTGGTTTTCATTCTATTACCATCAGTCTCAATCGATTCTGAAATTTGAAGCCCTCAATCGTGACCACCAGTTGACATAAAGCGAATAATTACTCTGAAGCCGGACTTCGATAAGAATGATTCAAAGCCCTTTAAGCGCAAAATCACCTACGATCTACGTGAATTGCACATGTTGCACTCTAAAAAATTCCAGTGATCAGTGGAAAAATATTTTTTGAACAAACATCTGACAACGATGAGCAAAACACTGACCCTTAGCCTCCTTTACAATGAAACCGAAAAGCAAACACTTCGAGGGAAGTTATTTTCAGCGAATTGTTTACACGAAACAACACGCAGGAATGAGCGATTACAAAACTTATGACTAAGTGAGAAACACTAAGTTGCCGTTTTTGTGCGTATTATTTTGCAGTGAACAGATAAGTGTTTGTCTTTCTCATTCATTCACTTTAATGTGCGGTGATCGACAGGTGACATTGGTCATCTGCTGGTCAGGTGCTGTTGTCGTCGATCGGTCTGTGAACCTTTGGTCTAGGATAGTCAACAAGGTGATGGAGGACGTGAAAATCAATAAGGCTCTTGTGAAATTTCGTGTCCAGATTTGTGCTGAATCTTTTCGAGTGAATCACAAGGGATCCTTGCTGGAAAATGAAACCAGGCAAAGGCGATAGTGGCTACAAAATGGAGTTGTTTTCCTTCAAATGTCCTTGCTATTATTGTACCACATACCACAACCAACATTGCAACATTGCTTGGATATTGTTATATTATCTATCTTCTAAATGAAGTCGTTGTGCTAAGAGTAAAAACTTTTTTAAAGCTACGTTTACCAGGAAGGTCAAAATGAGTAGTCTTGCAATTTCAATTTAAAATTCTCACTCAAAATTTTCTTTCTGTAATGATATCTAGATTTTTGTAGCTAAGACTAAAGAAAAAAAATGGTATGTATTACAAGACCAGTCATTTTGACTGCTCTGGTAAGTCTAGTGTTAAGTTGGCTTTGATTTCATGCAGTGGTCTGAATTTAATCCAAGCTGTTTGCATTAAAAGAACATAAGGGCGATGTAATGCTTTTGTATCATGAGTTGCATGAGTTTACAACTCAACAGTCGATGTATTTTTAAATTGCACATCGCATTATGCGTGAATATAACCCGGCAGGCGATGGATTTTCTGTAAAAATGAATATGTATTGTGAAGGCGTTAGTTAGTCTAAGATTGGAGAACGAATGAGGCATAGCGATGGAGGAGAGAATTGATTAATAAAAGTGTTTTGTTCTTTTGTTTTCCACTTTAAAGTGATTGTGTTTTTCTTTTCTTAATAATACTGGGCTACGAAACAGCTTTTTAAAAAGTAAAAAGACAAATATAAATGTTTCTGGTCATTATGCTTGAAAAAAACTATCATCGAAAGCGTCGCTCGATTTATAAGGTTCGATCCCAGCTCGTGGAAAAACAATTCTCACAGCCTTACACTCCAGCGATCGGCGAGGTTTGTTTCAGTTTCATAGATATCGTAATCACCTTTGCAGTCTTCGTCAGACTCATTCCATTCCATTTTTATCTAGATTTCTGTTCTAGAGACAGATGAAGGAACATTGTGCCTAAAAACATGTTGTATGATAAGAGCCTAGTGTATACACAAACGACATGAACATTTGTTGATACATGCTAAACATGGATCTGTAAACATCTTTCAGAATTTTTTAAAAACCTAAGATCTTCGTAAAACAATGGAATCTACTTCAACATGTTTTTGTGATTTTAATACAGCACATGACATGACATGTTAAAATGTTGCCTTTTTACTGGAATTACACTTCAAAGTAAATGATCCTGAGCATAGTCTTTTTGTTGCACTAATAAACGTCTGATGGAAATTTAATTCGATTGACACAGTGCTCCACAAAAGTTTGTGCACGATGAAGAAATCTGAGAGAAAAAAAGCATTTATTTAGAAACCAAATGTGACAATTTGGCTGAAAAGGTGTATAGAAAGCAAAGCATAAGGCTTCAGAATTTACCAAAAGGAACTCAATACTCTTAGCCATTCAAAAGTTATAACAAAAATAACAACCAATGTTGCAAAACTCAATCCAAAAAAGTTTGCGTAAGGTGCGTTCTCGATAAGGACCATGACCGGAAATGTAAGAAAAAAACTGCAAAAATATGGTAACTAAAGACAATAAATATAGAAAAAACGAAACTAAGTTTGAATGAAAGGCTGTCTTGTGCTAGGAACGACGAATGTCCTTTGAAAGTATCAAAATAAATCTCAAAAAGCAACTGTTCGATAGTCATTTGCAAACAAAAAGCAGAACTGGCCAATCATCAAAATCAGGTTGCAATGTCCACATGTGAAAAAAATTTACCAAGCATAACACAGTGGTTGCTTTAAAAAAAGATAGATAGACACACGAAGAATAAGTAGCTTTCAAGAAACACTCCCAATTTCCAAACTGACATACGAATTGGATTAATGGCATAGTTTTCTATCAATTCAAGATATGAAACTCCTTCTAGTCGTATCTCTTTTCTCAGACGATTGGAATTTAGAAAATAGTCGAAACACAGCTGAATGTATTTTCTAACTGCTAAGATTACAAGTTTAAAAATTACCTTACAACACCTCTTCGAAATCAAAGAAAAAAAGTGCTTCATGGATTTTTGTTTATTAGTATTTTGCCCATGTTTTTACTGAAACCCGTTTCTACTGAGAAGCAGTCAAAACATTAAGCAACCTAATTCTGTAAATTATCATTCGCTTGGAAAAATGTTTTGGTCTTTACATTGCTCAACTGCGAATCATTTATAAGGATAGAGCAGGTTGGGTCGCTTTTTCGAAGCCAACAATGTCAACATGCGTTTAACTGATACAGAGACTCTTCTTATTCATTTTAAATCAAGATGAGGTTAAACTTACAATGAGAGTGCACAAACTTGGGGTAACCGATTTTGATGAAATTTGGCTATAGACCCACTATAGTGATAGTGGGACATCCCAAAGTCAAAGAACAACACCCCCCCTTTTCTGAGACAAACGCCCCAAAGAAAAAAGAAACGTTAATGAGGAGCTATCACTATGCCAAATTTCATCAAAATCGGTGACCCCAAGTTCGTGCACTCCCCTCCTTAGATTTGAAAGTTTTCTTTGTCCAGAAATATTTATGGACAACTATCAATCGGCGGATCTTTGACCTGAAGATATTCAAGCCATTTGTGCAGTGGACAAGGCAATTCGAAAACTCATTTTAAGATTAAATTCTTGTTTTTTTAAAGATTAATCAGTTTTTTTTTTTATTTGTACAGCAACTTGCGGTCTATGTTACTTATATCCAAATGTTTATTGCGATTCACAAACTCTATGTAAAAATTTTAACAATTGAAGCAGAGTAATAAAACTATTGCAATTGTAATTGTAAAATAGGATTCATCACCATTAACATTTACAGTGCTGTGCAAATTAATCCGGGCATTCAGGTTGTTAGCAATATTTTAAAATGTTTTTAAACATGGTTATAAAAAAAAACTAAATCACAAGAACTAATATTCTACAATTTGTTAAAGTCTTTGATTTTTTTACAATAGTACAATAACTCCAAAAGTTATTTTTCTTGAAATTCTTTCTCTGATTCTTTTTTTTGAACCTGCCTCATGTCAGGTCAGCTTACAGACCATATTTCTGCGAAATATTTTCAGTAAAAAAAATCATCTCATTTATATCACACTGGCAAGATCTTGTAGGAATATATAATTTTCGCTCAAAAGTCTTCTTCCAATGGCAAGTACTGTACACTGTTCTTCATACCTTTGTGGAGGCGTGAAAAGTTAGCCTCTGGCCCTTCGTGGGCTGTTACGTCATTAACGATGATGATTCTGTTTGTTTCGCATATTTTTTCTAATACGAAAACAAGAAGCACTCATCCAAGACCGCAACCTCATAATGTAATCGTAAGTAAACGACTATCACGTTACGCGTTTAAGAAATTTCGAGACTAAACCCCTATAAACCGGTAACTTGCAGACAAATCAAAACTTTTCTCCAAGTTCCCCGTGCCCGTGTTCCCCGCCCCGTGCTGACAATGACACACACCTCATTTTTTTTCCTTCGAATAATTTTGCATAATTTAAATGAAAACGCATAAATTGTTATTTTGATGTTTACCTTCAATTAATGTTGACTTAAAATATATAGAACACTCTACAAATCCCATAAACAACCTTTCTAAATGAAATTAAAAAAAAAAAAAAAAAATATTAAAATAAAGCGAAAAAACATGAAAACTCACATTAAATTGAGCGAGGTAATGGTCTTGCAATACACAAAACCTGCCATGGCGCACGTACTGTGAACGCAAAAACAAAAAAAAAAAGATTTGCTCTTAGCCAACAAGTCAACAACTCGAATGAAAACATTTCAAAAATTTTCTACAGAATTCTAGTTTAAACAGCTTCCACCGAGTGTAGAGATATAATCACAAATTCAATTTATTTTTTTCTTTTCCATTCGAACAGAGATATCTCTCTCTCTCGTTGATATGTGAGTACTTAGAGCAAAAACAACAAAATTGAAATGTGACTTAACTTAAACAAAAAATTTGAATAATTTATACGTAACTGTCCACGAGGTAGAGGAGAGAGATCCAGAAGATACATGAGTCCCCAGCAAGAAGCATTTGTTTTGTCTTTAATCATTTTCCTGTCTCTCTCTCCATTCAGCAGCTGTGTGGAACTTCATAAATTAATTTCCCTGCAGATACAGCAGAGTGTGTTTAATTATATCTCCGTGTTGATTTTTTTTTTTTGTATTTTCTTTATTGAATAGGACGACGTGTGTAGTGTTGGATGGACATTGCGATTTTCCATCGTCGCCGATCAGAGGAGCAGTGTGTGCGATTAATCTAATCAAAGGCACCAGTGGTTATTTAGTACGAGTTGCTGGTTACACCACCGAAGATACTACATAAAGCCAAATGAAATAATAATTTCAGCGCAGAAAAGAAACACAGATACAAAAAAAAGACGAACGGATGAACAAGTTGATGGAACCGATCGTATAACATGTTCCACGCTCTTTGCTGAATTTCTTTCAGAGAATTTCAGAGGAGAAGGAACCTGTTCTCCAACCAGATGAAGTCGATTGCCATCTGTGCCGATAGTCAGAATGTCTGGCATTGCTAAAATGCGCCGAAGACTCCTCTGCTGTGTATACAAATACAACGTGTACTGTATCTTTCAGAGATCAGAGAGAGAAAGATATGTGTGAAGAAAAAGCAAAAAAAAAAGACGGATAAAAAAAACTGAACCTCGATCATCGAACAAACGTGTATCGTCGATCGAATCGATCGATCGATCGGTTGGTCTCGTCTCGTATTTATTTTGATTCGTGAGAGCGTGCTGATTTTCATTGTGTGGAAAAGTTAAGAAAACAGAAGTTGAAAATATGAAACGCAAACAGAATCTACGACGAAGCAGAAGCAGCAGAAGTCAAAGCCGAAGCTGGCTCTGTGTTCTGTATTCTGTGCTCTGCTCTCGATCGAAACAGGTGCAGAAAAGAAACCACCCGAGCAAAAACAGAGACAACAGCAGCAGACTCAAGGAGCCCAACCACACATCACTGCGGATGGGAAGAAGAAAGATGCACAGATGTATCCATGCATGGAATTCCAATTCAAGCAACCAATAGAATTATACTAATTCACCTAAATGTGGTGTGGACGACGATGGCAAAAGGATGGTTGCGGGTGGTCGTTGCAAGCTTATGTCATACGATATACGAAAAGTTCATGTCGTGTGTCGTGTGTGTGTCGGTAGAAGGAGGGGGTAGTAGCTCTTCTTTGCTTGATCATTTGAGTGGTTAAAATGTTTCGAAAATGTAAACTAAACTTGAATAACACAAAACACCATCACACAGATACCTACAGATATTTCTCCTCTAATACTGAGCACCACCACCACCACCACTGTTGTCGTTGATTTTTACGACTTAACGTTTTTATTTGCGTATCAATTACTTGATACGATATGCACTAAAATGTATAGGGTAAAACATCATCGCACCGCTTAAATGGGACTTTTTTTTATTCCCTCTCTCGAATCCAGATAGTCGTCGTAATTCAATTAAGTATCTGTTTATTCAAATTCTCCTAAGTGTTCATATTTCATTCGAGAATCGATCGCGCAGATTCTTAAGTCAAACAAATTATGATCAATAAATTAATTTATAATTATGACGAGTTTGAAAGTTGTTAGAGCTAGTAGACACGCAGCTGGCTTATTTTTTTGCCGCTCTACACTCTAATCGAAGGTAAGTTATGAGGCGTTTTGAATGCGTGGCTTTTTTTCTTTTTATCTCTTCTCATTTGATTAGAGAAGTTCTTTTCATTAACCTCATCAATTATTCATCTCTAGCTTTATGAATTTTGATGCAAAATTTTTCGACCATGAGTGTACCATGTGTGCCATACCGTTGCAGACATTTGTGACTCAGATTGCTTGAACTGCGTTGTAGTTTTGTGTAAGTTTCCTGGATGTCTCCGCACCTGTTGCGTTTGGTTAGCCACGCGCAAGTTACGACGTCCACCTGACTTCCACCCACACCGCAGAACCCCCTCACCAATCAACACTTGCAAAGGTGATGTTGCGGAGTACGTAGATCCGGGAAAACCCAGTTCCGGTCGCAACGATAGGACAACAAGATCAGGCGATAGACAAACACGTTTACACAGGCAGGCGACGACACTAAAACAACACAGACGGCAAGCAGACGACGCACAATCAACGCAGACACATAAGCAGGCAACCATATCGCAGGCAAAGGCCTTCTTATCGCGGATCCTGAGAAGGAATATGTACATAATAGTTCATATATATATATCTCCTATCGTGAGATTTCATTCATTAGTTTTTTTGGTAGCGTCATTGAAGACGGTTATGCTCTTTTTCCCTTTTCGTTGGGAATAAATATAAAGAAAACCAAAATTCCTTTGTTTTAATTCCTATCATGTTTTAACTGGCGCAGTCGGTAGGATAGGTGACGGTTTATTTTAAATATAAAGCGAAGTTTTCTCAAACCGTGGGTTTCAACCCTTAATCACCGCGGAACCAGTGAAAAAAAAAAAAAAAAAAAAAAAAAATTTTTTCGTTATAAATTTCGAAAATCGGCAGTGGAAAAAAAAAAAAAAAAAAAGAACATAAGGAACAATAAGTGCAGAAACAAGAAGGACACCTCTAAGGAAAACCTGCACAGATAATTCTTCTACTACACCGAAAGATGTCTGGTGGTCATCAATTAAGAAACACGGAATTAACGACGGTGGCTCGGTGTTTCGAATTTTACCATGAAGAGAAACTCTGGGATTCGGTCTGAGAGAATGAGAAAACCACGTTTTTGTTTTTTTTTTCTTTCCGAAAAGTTTTTATTTATTTTTTTGTAGGGAAAATCATTGGAAAAAACAAAATACCTTTTAGCTGATAAAAGGGAATCAACCATCATCGGACCATCGAGAGAATCATGATCTTCATAGTTTTGGGTGCATGTAAGTGTTTTAGTGATTGATCATTGTTTTGCAAATATAAAATAGAACTAATTAATATATAGTAATATATACTGCCATATATACTATCCCACATATATATATATACAGATGAGAATTTAAATGACAAAAGATAAAAAGCCAGAGGAAACAAAGGTGAACGACACAATATTTCGAAAAGAAGTTAGACGTAATAAATTGACACCTAGGTTCTCAAAACAAATAATAAAAAAAAAAATAATAAGTTTACAATAATTACGCGAAATGACAAAAAACTTCATAAAAGCAAAATAAGAAGAAGAAATACAAACATATACTAACACCCTTACCCATTACTAATCCCACACAACCAGTCTATCAAACCCACTTTTCTAACCCCTCAAATCCATATATTCAAAATATGCACGATCAGAGCATAGCGTGATCGTAGCCTGCCAATAGCAAAGAACATGTAACCAAGGAATATGGTTAGCATGATTCTTAAATTAAAAAAAAAAAAAAAAAAAAAAAAAAAAAAAAAAAAAAAAAAAAATTAAATTAGAAACGAAATAGACATGTAACCAGGGAATATGGTTAGCATGATTCTATTTCAATAAATAAATAAATTTTCAAAAAAAAAAAAAAAAATTCTAATTAGAAACAAAATAGACATGTAACCAGGGAATATGGTTAGCATGATCCTATTTCAATAAAAAAAAAAAAAAAAAAAAAAAAATGTAATTAGAAACAAAATAGACATGTAACCAGGGAATATGGTTAGCATGATCCTATTTCAATATAAAAAAAAAAAAAAAAAAAAAAAAAAAAATTAATTAGAAACAAAATAGACATGTAACCAGGGAATATGGTTAGCATGATCCTATTTCAATAAAAAAAAAAAAAAAACTAGTATGTAACCAGGGAATATGGTTAGCATGATCCTATTTCAAAAAAAAAAAAAAAAAAAACAACTAGCATGTAACCAGGGAATATGGTTAGCATGATTCTAGTTCAATAGAATTAAAACAACTTATATATTTAGACGTAAGAACACCATAGTTGTTGCTCCCAACTCACTCCTTATTTTAACACTTCTCCTCCACATTTCCAGCATACCACTCATTTCTACCCAACTAATAGAAGTTCACAATATCCCGAAGAACCGTAGTATACTACCTCTCCGACTAGGAACTTCGATTTTTTCACCATTACTAATTTTCACAATCTTATCCACATTATTAACCTTGACGAATATGATACTAACATACGAAAAATAACTGATACTTTAAATACCTTCCAAAGGCATGCCGATAACAAGAACACAATCCAAATAACTCAACTTAAACTAATAGAATTGGAAAAGAAATTCCATGCAATATACCCCACGATTAGGAAGAAAAGAGGCCTTATAGATGGACTAGGTTCAACAATTAAGTTTATAACAGGGAATATGGACGCACAAGTTGCGCAAAAACTTAACAACCAAATAGAAATGATAAACACAAACATACGAAACCTCACTCATACAATAGGTAAACAAGACACAATAAATTTCCATATAATTGACAGGCTCAAAAATATAACAGACCACATAAACAATGAACAAAATACTATAAAATCATATTTAGAGAACACAGCCAACAAAGTGAAAAGGGAACATGATATACTGTACGAGAATCAATGCATCAACCAAATTAACTTTAACATTGACTTACTAACAAATCACCTATCCGATATTTCCGAAGCATTGATCCTCGGCAGATTAAACATAATCCCAACATTTCTATTAAACACTAAAGAACTAGAACTGATACAAAGTAAATTAAATGACCAAGACATTAGAATCACTTCCACAGAACAGTTATACGAACTATTAAGATTACAGGGATACTATAATGGCACGACAATAATATTTAATGTACAAATTCCAAATTTTTCCAAATTAAGATACCCTCTATATCATATCATACCCCTTCCGGTTAACGAAACAATGCTTATAACAACAAAGCCATTTGTAGCATACAATGATCAATACATACAGCACTTTAGCACAATTTGCCCCAAAACTGGAGAGACCTTCATCTGTACGCAACCCGACCTCGTAGAGAAAACCCCTGAATCCAAATGTCTGGGAAGATTGCTGGAAAATCAATTAGCACATTGCGGATTCAACGACGTGGGAAAAAAATGAAACAATAACACAAATCCAACCTAATCTCATACTTTTCACTAATGTACCGCAAGTTTCTTTTAATTCTTCTTTTAGCACAAAAACCGGCACGATAAAAGATACAGCCTTACTACACTTCGAAGGATGTAGTGTACAGATCAACGGCATCACATCACAGAATCGAAGCTGATCGACTTAAACATCAAAACCGAAGTCCTTCACTACATGACGACATCGTCAACAGCCGTCTTCATCATCGTAATCATCATAGCCATAGTCATAATCATCATTAAAAGGAAATCCCAAAGCTTACCGCAACATCCAACTTTACAATCCTTCGCTCCAACCCCAGCGACGTCACTATGGCCATCGCTCTACTCTAAGGGGGGAGGAGTTACGACGTCCACCTGACTTCCACCCACACCGCAGAACCCCCTCACCAATCAACACTTGCAAAGGTGATGTTGCGGAGTACGTAGATCCGGGAAAACCCAGTTCCGGTCGCAACGATAGGACAACAAGATCAGGCGATAGACAAACACGTTTACACAGGCAGGCGACGACACTAAAACAACACAGACGGCAAGCAGACGACGCACAATCAACGCAGACACATAAGCAGGCAACCATATCGCAGGCAAAGGCCTTCTTATCGCGGATCCTGAGAAGGAATATGTACATAATAGTTCATATATATATATCTCCTATCGTGAGATTTCATTCATTAGTTTTTTTGGTAGCGTCATTGAAGACGGTTATGCTCTTTTTCCCTTTTCGTTGGGAATAAATATAAAGAAAACCAAAATTCCTTTGTTTTAATTCCTATCATGTTTTAACTCGCACGAGGAAAGAAAAATGAGCATCGTTACGATCCCACTTGAAGCCATAAAAGAGGAGAGCCGGTTTGACCTGATTAATATTCTGCTGACCCAGTATTGTTCATAAAGTCACACCTGTAACCGGAAGAGATGTCATGATGTTGCTTTGCCGGCGGCCTTGTTCATTTTGTTTTTTTTGTGTGTTAAGTTTGTTATTAAAATGAACACTTGGCGGTGCCTTGATGGACATTTTACGGAAGTGATACGTTTGTGTCTATACGCAAATCCAGGAAATTAAGCTACAGGAGGTTAGTTGGCAGTGAGTTTATGTCGACGGAGAGATTTTATATTAATCATGGAGGATTTTGTAATATCCTTTCTGCATATCTGAAATCAAAAAAAGAATGCAATATATAGGAGTCTATGAATTTATGAAATAAAATTAACATATTAAAAAAAAAAAAATTCAAGATTTTAAAAGTATGTGTATATACAGTACTCCTTCGATAATAAGAATTAATCCGTTTTCGGATCTTATTACTGAAACCCTTTTTTTTACTTCTTGCTGATTAAATCGATTTTGAAGTTCAAAAACAACATAAAATGATTTTTAAAGCACAGTTCAATTTTTATTTATTCACATTTAAAAAATGAGAAAAAAGAACGCATATGTCGGCGTAAAGGGATACTAGTAAAATAGTGTTGCTGTGAACTGGCTAATAGCTTGACTTAATAAGTTGCTTCTGCATTTAAGTCCAAACAATTGGAACTAGTTTCTGCGTTCAATTCATTTTGATCGACGTACTCAAGAAGTGTGTTCGTAAACTGGACCACTTATGATCCAGCTATTTTATGAGCAGCTAGAGTCGTTCCCATTCCCCGAGATGTCCTCAATTTGTTTGGGATCAATGCTTTCTACGATGACCCAGTCTCTAATTTTTTGTATCCACATGTTGTGTTCGGGATCTGTTATTACAAGGAGATCATTTATTTCTTAAAACTCTCCTTGAAACTGAGTTTCGGTTTGTGTCTTTCATAGTTGAATAAGTGGAGCTAGAGCATCATCTTCCCAGTTACCTTCAGAAGTTCATATTTAGTCAGAGACGACAATATAAAGTAAAGTTTGTAAAGTTTTGCCGATCCACATTTTAGATAAGATCACATTATCGGCAATTAAGATTATCGAGTGACTACTTTCTCTTAATCAAGATATTGGGCACAAACTCGAACTCAAATTAACGGTATTTTAAATTTCTGCCGTGCACTGCTACAGTTTAGCCCAGTTTACAGGTAAAAATCTAAAAAAATCTCTGAAAGCTCTGCAGAACTAATTCAATTTAAGAAAAAAACTGACGATTGAATGACTTCAGCGAAACGGTGAAACATCCCACCGACCAAATTTGTTCCCCACATCCATTTAATTGTGAAAACCTCAAAGTTGCTTGGCAGCACAATGGGCCCAGCTTTGGTCCAAGTACACCAAAATTTCCAAATGGCTTCAGCGACACCTCAAAGTGACACAAACGACAGTGACGTTGCAGGTCCCTCCTAGTCTGAATAGAAGAACTCGTAACAGTCTAAGTCTTAGCGATCCACCAAAAAATATTTAGTTAATTTTTGCAGTCCAGAGGAAAAAGAAATGTCATTGGCTATGCCTGAGTATCAATAGTTTACATTGAAGAGCTGTTTTGACTAAGAGATAAAAATAGCTGTCAAGTACTGCCAGAGACACAAATGTCTCTGGCAAGTTCTTGAAAGTGGTCTTTTGTGGAGACCTTAAATTTTTAAGAAGGATTTACAATCTAAACGACTCACAGGCTGATACGGGGCTTGCTCCTCCTTTCTGAAATATAACTCATAGCTGCAACGCTAAAACTGTTTTTCTGTTACAAAAAATATCGTCATAAGAGGCAATGTTCTTTATACGAAAACATGTACATCTGCATCTTGAGGATACAAAATCCAGTCTCAGATTTTTTTAGGTCTGCTGTCTTTCGGCGATTACGTAAACGTAAGCTAGGAATAGCTAAGTACTATATTAGCAATATTATTATTATTATTGAGAAATGGCTAGTTTTCTTTGTGTTCTCAGTGTTGATTTGTGGGAATATTTTGATAGGCAGGTCCATGAACAGAAGATTACATAAAAATGTCTTTAAAGCCGACTTTAGTGCATGAATGGCATAAAATTCTAGTGGAATCAACTAAATTTAACTTAAAAAGTTTGTACTCAATAGCAGCAGTTTCACAGTTCAAAATGTTCCTTACTGGATGGTTTGAAGTGTTAGCAATGAAGTGTGGTTACTTTCATTTTTCAAAAATCCGTTTTAATGGTATCAGACAAAAATTTAATGGTATCATGCAAAAATTAAAAGTCTATATTGTGTTAAACAAAAGTGTAAATAAAGAATTCTTGTTGCCTCATTTTTTTTTAATACCGGGTTGTTTCTTTCAGAAATCATTTCTGTGCCAATACTTTTGTTCGGCACTGTAAGTTTTTTGGTTTCATTTTTCTTAGATATAATTGGCAGAATGGTACGACGATTATTAACGACCGATGCTATATCGTACATCTTGGATGAAGAGGTGAGAGTGACGGTATTTTTGGGGATGACACTGAAGAAGATGAACATTTTGAGGTAACAATCTTTGGAAAGAAGTACAAATGCACAGAAGCACGTAATGAAGACTGTTCTAGCAATATCATGACGCTTTTTTAACAATAATTCGTAAAATTTTTACCAGAAGCAAAAACGGTTTTCTATTTTGTAATCCTTAAATTGTTCTTTGTTTATTTGTATTGTTTGCAATTTCTGCTGACACAGATTCCTTTTTAATTTGAAGCAATTATAGCGCAAGGTGAATGTGGTGTGAGTAGATGAATAAAACAATTTTGGCAGTGGAAAAAAGAATTTTTTTTAAAAGGGAAGTTGGAAAAAAGATTTTCATATTCTCTGGGCTTTGAGCAAATGATTTACTTTTGTATTTTATAAAATGACAAGCATGGTGATGGAAATATGAATCACTGTGTTTTTAGGTTTTTATAATTCAAAAAACAATAAGTTATAACTCACAAATTTGTGAATTTTGTTCGAAAAAACTTTGCTTTCTAGAAATATTAATTTTGAACATATTTTTTTTTTTTTTTCAGAATAATGGTATTTATTTTATTTAAAAATCATAATGGGACTTATTTTTTGTTGACCTTTTTATTTATTTTTATTGAAAATAAACTTACTAAACAGAAGGCCGTAATTGTTTTGTTTAGTAAAAAAAAGGGAGTTTAATTAGTCTATTTAAATTTCATTTAAGTTCATTCCGATTAAGTTAATTACTTACTTATTTTCTGAAATTTGAGGTTGAGAACAATATTTTGAAATACTGGGTAAAATTTACCTATGAGAAGCATTTACGTGTATAGAAACATGATGACTAAGATTCAATTTAATTATTTGAAACTTACATTGAGTGTGAGTTTTCCACACATCAAAGAATTTTGTTTTCTACCCCTTTATAACACCATGCACCCTATAGGCCTAGAAATGTTGGGCATTTCTCTAACACTGGCCGTAACGATTTAAGCCTACTCACCACCAAATAGGGTATCCCACAGCATCACCCTAGACGTTTATAGTCTCGCTTTTTGTCTTTTATTAGTTTCTGTTGTTTGGCAGATTTTTTTTTTTTTGTTGAAATATTTCGTATTAAAATGTTTCTGGTTCGTCTCTGTTTCTCTTCATCTCTACGTTTTTTTTTCCTCCGTCCATACTTGTGGCAGCAGAGGGTAGTCTGAAAGTCTAGGACTGTCTGTGCAGTAAATAAGCTCTGTGTGTAGGAATGAATTAATTTATCTGAAACTAATATGATGCGAAGCAGATGACAAGTAAATTTGTTACTAGGTAGAGAGCGACAGCTACGCAGTCGTCGGTGGAGGGAAGGCGTCGGCGAAGAAGAAGAAGAAGAAAAAAGACCAATGAAAAGTCCATGCCTGGACTGGTGTTGTAGTCCGGTGGAGAAGCCGTACGGAATTTTACCCTAATTAGGTCTCAGATTTTGCTGTTGCAAAGTGTGCATAGTTTTAGTTTTGGATAAAAGGAAAAAAAAATGTATCTCGTGGAATGTGTCGCTTGTGATATTTACATGTGACGCTCGCGCATGTTCCCGTTTGCGTAACGCGAGGCATAAAGTGATTTGTGATACTGCGACGAGACGACGAGGCGATGGTCAGTCGGGAGCACGCTGAGACGCGAAGTGGTCAGTCGGAAGCAATGGAAGGCGGGGCGATACACATATGGCGCTGGTTGTGGACAGATGTAATTAGCACTCATCGAGGAGTTGGACTTTTGGACTCTTCGGCACTGACGGACTTGTGGACCCTGGGAGGTGTGCAAATCACGTGGCTGGTAAGAGTTGGGCTGGGGGTTTTGTTTTCGAGTTGGTCGAGTTGGTTCTGTTGTAAAGTTGTGAACGTACTTGAGTGCTCGAAGCGTGGAAGATTCCTAAGGTCAGACCTCGTCATCGGAGGATGAGGCTAAATCAGGCCAGACAAGCCACAGCCAACGATACCAAGAAAGTTCTGAGGCTAGCCGCCTTGACCTCTGAGCTCGTCTGGAAATGTCCAAGCAGACTCCAAGATCAATGGACGACGGAAAGATACGCTAAGGCTGCACTTTGCTTGAAGAGATGATTAAACAAAAAAGACGTGGATCAGTTTGACAAATGCCGGATCATTAAAATCTTAAGGGATGACAAGAATTCAGTCAGATATTTCTTATTTCTGGAGATCCGAACGAAACGTTTAGAGGCGTCTGTCAGTGGTCAAGATTTCGTTGTAAATGAAGAATGAATGGCGCAGTGCTGATATGGCGGGGAAACTTCTCGCCTCTGATGAATCACAATTGTGGCTATTTTCGTGCCCTCGATAAGCTGGATCAGCCATAGAGCTAATTGTTTGGAGTACAGTCATACGAGGGAATGTACGACACTATGAGAAGATGTTAAACAGTGACTTAAGTGAAAACTCAAAGCTTATTTTCTGAGTTAAAAGAGTATGTTGTTATTAAAAAAAAAATTTTACAATTTAATTCTTCTTCTTTTTTGGCGGCGCTACAGTCCACCTGCCTGGGCCTCCTTTATCAACCTCCTCCATCCAGCATGATCCCGTGCTAACTGCTTCCAGTGACGCACACCGAGTTGAGTCAGGTCCTTACAGCACGATAAAGTAATGTCAATAGATTCCAGCTTTTGTGTGCCTTTCCTTGTCTTCTGGAGGACGGTTATTTAATTTAAACATTGCGCATTAGAAGACAGGTCAACATAAAAGTTTGGCCGTCTAGTGGTTTCTTTTTATATCGTAGTTTATTTTGACACTCACATCTGCTTCCTGCTCGAACTCTTGGAAGAAAGTCAATTTTATGCCTCCCACAAACGAAATAAGTGGCTCCACGTCGGAAGTGGCAAAACGTTGGAAAATATTGATACTTTTTTTTCCAAAGCGAGTGCTGTGTAGACTAAGCATTGCGTTTTTTGAAAAAGTTTGTGTTATCACGATTAACAATGTCGATTGGTTGCGATTTAACCTCCTTGGACTTTTTTCGTGGGGAACTGCGAAGAACCGATGTTATACCAACAATCAGAAGCGATTTAAGCATTTAAGACCAATATCATCCACGCTGAGCTCCAAGCCGAAACTATCAACAAGGTATTGGAAAATTGAAGTGGCAGAATGAGCTACTGCGATGCTAGTCAATAATCAATAGCCACTTGAATGTTGCTCAAGTGTTCCATAGTTAATGGGTCCCCTTTGGGGGGAAGAAAACGACACCACTCTGAAGTAATGCGAAAGCGGTCCCAGAGTGGATGGTGTCAAGGAGAAGAGCTCAAAATGTGGTTTTAGTGGGTGAAAGTCTCACTACTTGGAACAGAATGGGCCTGTTCCACCTGACTATTAGGTTTCCACATCGTCCTCAAGGCAAAGAAAAAAAAATAGTTAATGGAAATGTTTATTCTTACTTATAAAGTCATAATATATGGAACACGTTTTGTTTTGTTTATTTTATCGTATTTAATTTGGACCTCCCTGTATTCTATTATTTCTGTTCCCCTCTATGATCTGATCGTCTTTACTTAAGAATACTAAGAATCTAAATGTCTTCAAAACATGACAAAATTCGAGAAAAAATTTAGTCTCATCTGTGTCGACTTAAAAAAATCTCGAAGCAATATGGATACACCTGATATCGAAATAGTGATTAAGGATGCTAATTAAAATGTCTTTGAAGATAAATTGAGCAGCTTAACAAAAAAAAAAACTTGAAACACATAAATCTTACTTTCAAAAAAGTAGCATTCCTCCGAAAAAATGCTGCCCCAGCAATCAGCAACAGCGAACTGCAAATCTCATCAGCATCCATCCACACCGATCATAACTCTCTCATCATTCAGATGACCGGCATCACGCTGAGAGTCAACTTCTAATTCCCCAATCATCTCATCTCATCGTCCAGCTAGTTGACCTGTTTGCTTTGACAAGTGTTATGGTCAAGCCAAGACACCACACCGATCACAGAGATGTACCCGATCACTAGGGCAGACCCCCTCTTAGTCATCTTCTTCCATCTCAAATTTAAAATTCCTCAACAAATATTTTCTCATGTTACGCTTTTCTATAGAATCTTTTTTTTTTTGTTTTTCTCCTCTCTCTCTCTCTCTCTCCTCCCTGCCTTTCTGCTAATTTAAACAAAAAATAAAAAAATATATAAATATTCATTTATGTATCTCACCGGCTAAAATATCTCACAAAAAAAAAGGAAATCTCTCCCGAATACCCATCTTTGTATCGAGCAGTATGTCGCACGTCAGTATAAATTTTAATTAGCATTAACATTTCTAAAATGCTTAGGGATTTGATTAAACCGTTAGTGTTTTGCTGATGATGTCATTTTTAATCTCATCACAATTTTTTTTTTAGTTTTTTTGAAGATCGCTTGGTAATTATATTACTTTAGGTCAGTTTTGGGATGGAATGTGACAAGAGAGAGATTTTTTAATTTGTCTTGTTTCGAGCCGGACTTGAGGGCAAATAATTTGCCGCCTATTTGTAAATGTAAAAATGTGTTAAAACTTAAATGAAAATCGACAACAACTTAATCGAGACTTTGAAGTAGAATTCAAAACTAAACCCAGCCTGTAAAAAACACAAGACTATATTTATAACTATTTTTCTTGTTTCATACACACGACTAATAGAAATTAAATGAAACAAGAAAATCGTACTTGTTCTAGATAACGGAAAGAGAATATGACCATCACACATTTGCAAAAAAGAAAATACTGAGCTTTAATATAAAATAGGGCCGTAGACGATTCGATGCGATTCCTTCTCAAACTATGGTTAAAATATTGCACGATATCTTTTAGGAATGTGTTTACTTGTTGCTCATGCACAAAAATTAAGACGACGAACGAAGGCAGGAAGAAAAAGGAAAGAAAGAAGAAGACTGACTGAAACACGAAAGAAAGAAGAAGAAGACGAAGACGAGAAGGAGGAGAATGGAAAAAAATTGTATCTTATGGGTTTCAACAGAGACGAGATCACCATATGTATCTTTCACTAGTATAAGTGAGTGTTAAGTGCTAACTCTCTCTCACTCTCCCACTATGGTGGCGCTCTCACCAACACTTAAATATCCCACAAACAAAAAACAACACACATCTACAAATAGTAGCAGGAGTCACGGAACTCCACGATGAAGCAGCAGCAGCAGCAACTAAACAACGTGAACAAGTGATCATCCAGCAGCAGTAGCTGCTGCGTACACTGGCTGCTGGTGTAGTATACACTTTGGATTATTGAATCAGGTAGACAGATAGGCGTTAGTCGTTCTACAGCCCTGATCGAGTTTAAATCTATTCCGTTGAGAGATCTCTCGGTTCGGAAAAAAAACTCTTTTTTTCTTGTTTTTTTACCAATACAGCAAAAAAAAATTTATAATTATTTAAAACCAAATCAGCTTAGAGACTAGCGAAAAGTAAATCAAAATTTTAATTTTTTTTATTATTATTCACAACGTTACTAATGTTAATCAATTAATTAGAGTGTCATATAAATAAAAAAATAAAAAAGAAAAATTGCGCAAGGAAATCTGTGTGTTCGCTCGCAACAAGTAGAGAGAGGAGAAAACAAGTCAATCGTGCAAATGAAAGCAAATATTTTATTTTATATTTAAATGATATTCTCATCTGTCTGTGGTGTCTTTTCGGTTCTGTGCGGTGATACCGTGTGAATCCAAATTGGATTATACATCTCTACTTCTCTGTGTCTTTAGATGAAATCAATAATGATGTTTATAATCCATCCCTACAAGATAGCGATGCAATTGAAAATCATCACAGCTAAGTGCAGTTTTAATTTAATATAAGAAAAAAGCAAAAAAAAATAAATACGATTGAGTGAAAATATAAGTTCTCATTTTATTTGTTGTTATCCACAACTACAAATGCAACAACACACAACACCAGAAGAAGCTGAAGAAGAAGAAGAAAAAGTTAAACGAAATAAGAAAAAAAACCACATTCACATGAAAGTCTACAGTCTACAGTTTACCTACATAAATAAATATTGATTTTTATATTTTGCATAATAAGGAAAGTGTCTCAAAATATACAAAAATCCAAGTGAACCAAAGTGAAATTAAAATACCTGTCCCTACATTTATTAGTTGTCAGTTGTCACCTAATAAAAAACCAAATCAATTTATTTATTTTGTCTTGTTAATGCACCTGCTGCTGCTGTTGCTGCAAAGTGAACATCCAGCAAAGTGAAGAGAAAATACAACACCACAAACAACAACTACCTACACAACTACATAACATAACTGACATGATTGTGACAGTAATTAGTGATCATAATTATTTCATAGATGCTGTTTGGCATTTTTGTGACAATCGTAATAACACAGCGGAGAAAAAAAGTTTTTAAGAACTACATATTTTTTATTTATCACTATCGCCGGAAAACTAAGTTAAAAACAAGTTGTGGTGTGTGCTGTGCGGATAGGTGTTTTATTTTTCTATTATTTTTTTGTTTTGTTTTTTTCACACTTTGTGAAGCAAGAAATAATAAAAAAAAGAAAATTCTCCCATCTCGCATCGATCGTTTGTGAGAGAAAGGAAAACGAGATCCTCACGTAAATGAAGTGTATAACGATTAACAGACGTTACTACAAATATCGTTAAAATAAAAACAAATTAAAACAGAATTCAACAACGCGCACGCGAAAAAACAACAAAACATAAGACTGAGGTAAGTTTTACAAAAACAATTTAAAATTTTAACAGTCTGATTTCTGAGTCTCTGTACAATTTTAATAACTTCGAAAAAAAAAACCAGCCTTGAGAGTCTCTCTCAGCCTTCAGTCGCTTTTGATATGTTTCAAAAGAATTATAGATGCCATTTTACCGGATGCTGAGTGTGTTCGTAGATCCCAAAAGCACAAAACACACAAAAAAGCTGATTTTTTTCGAACAATGAGTGTACTGTTCTCCTCTGCAAAGGAATGAGATAATTTTTGTTAATTATTTCAATTGATTTTTTAGTCATGGACATGGGCAAAATGTAAGAGACACATTCGAGAATGTATACATTCTCCAGAAAAAAAAAAACAAAAAACAATTTGACCCACGTGCGACAGTGGCAAGAGTGGCTTTGTTTCAGAACATGAACTTGCAACTGAGCCGAGTGTGGTAGACACTTATTGAGATTAATTAAATAAAAATGTTCACATACGAGTGTGTACGAGGAGGAAAGTTGTGCAAGTGGAATTTCGATGAGTGGTGTACGTATCTTGAAAGGGGGGAATAGAAAGAAGCGTGGAGATCTCTTGCGGTTGCCGGTTTTTTTTTTTTTTTGTGTGGTCTTAGAAAATCTTAGAAAATTGACAGGCATCAACTAGCCACGGAAAATTTTTTAATCTAGTTAGACGGATAGACTTTGTCGAAAATAGTACAAAATGATAAAATCTTATCAAATTGACACAATCGCAGTGCCATGATGTCTGCGTTTTTCGACACGCCCAGAGTAATTAGTTTGAGAGGCTTTGGTTTGGCAACCACATCAGTTTCTTTGACTATAGAATCATTGACGGGCAATAAAGGAATCTTTGCACTCATTATAAGAATTGAATGAATGGATCATTGTTGAAAAAAGAGGAAGAGCCTCTTATACAAACATAGCATCAATGAATCCCAATAAAATCTAGGCCTAGAAGCTTCTGAGCTCACCTTCCAATTTTGGTTATCTGTTGTGTCGGCGAATGACTTAAAAAAATACATCCCTGCTCCTGTTTCGTATTAGTCTTAACTATAACAAGTTAAATTGATCAGCTAGCGTGAATGAGTCTGATTTCCACTTCCACCCACTTGCCCACCAGAGCATTAACACAATTTAAAAAGGAAGTCCTGAAAAACCGCGATCGGAATAGAAGAATACAGAAAAAAGAAGTACAAAAGTATAGAAAATAAAAGAACAGTTTCGACGGCGAATATGTTTTCATATTTTTTAACTAATTAGAATTTTCGGGGGTATTCTGTTCTTTGTACTTTTTTGGGTCGTAAGGATTGCTTACGGGACGAGAAAACGAATGACCTGCAAGAGTATAAAAATGGTCTTCACTCAGAATCACCATCAGTTGTGTTTATGTCATAAGGAAGTGAATAAGTGCAGTACTATTTAATGCATAGTTTGAAGAAAAGTATTACTAGGAGCAGAACAGGGTAGAATCAAATCAATATCAAGAAGTTATGTGAGTATAAATCACTAACCTGGGGCGCGTAGTTTATAGTATTTTTGAACGTTTTGAGAATTCTACTAAATGGCTTTAGGGTATCTTTCGTAATTTTTATGTACTTATCCGATTTCGGTTAGAATGCCATCAAATAAACAAAATTAATTTAGTTTTTACATATTATGGCTTTATTAGTAAGAGCAAATATTCCCATTGAGCCCAAGTGGCTGCCTCGGGTGGCTTCGCAGTAGTGCATTCTATTACTTCAGTTTTCCAAGACCTTGTTGATGGTTTCGGACTGTAGCTCACGGATTGTTTGGATGATATTGGTCTTAAGAGCTCAAATCATTTCCGGATTGTTGTCATAAAATCGGTACTTCACAGTTCCCACAAAAAATGTCCAAATCTCTGACATCGCCGAGATGGCTGATAACACTGATTTCTTTTCAAACAGTCACAATCTTTTTGGAGATACATTTTCAATATTTGCCAACATTGCTCAAGCCATCAAGCAACACATTCCGCCGAAGTATGATACCGACTTTCTGTAAAGATTGCGAGCAGAAAACAATCTATGTTTTAAAAAGAAACCACTAGATGGACCAGCCTTTAACGTTTTTTTTTTGCAAATCAGAAGTTGGGCAAAGTTCTGTCATGGTTTATTTAGCAATTGGGTTAGTTTGTTACACAGTTTTATTGATCATCTCTTCTGACGAATGAGTCGCTTTAATATAAAAACTTATACGCAATTAATGCACATGTCTGCACACATGTTTAGAAAGACTCAGCTTCGTCTGCAGCTTATCTGCAAGTCATCCTTAGCCTCCCCAGATTGTGGATAAAAAAATGAATGAGTCAGAAACGTGATTGCTCAGAAATGAATAAGTTATGTGGAAAAATTCATTAATCAGTGCCAATTGAAGCTCATCAAAATACAGAGAAGCAAACGTCGAGGCTTGGACAGGAACTGATCTTCAGATACCTATTTACGTGACTAGTTTCTTATTGGTCCTTTCGATTAAAGGTTGAGATGATTGACAAGAAGACAGCATTTTTAATGGAGCATGCAGCGAGACAAGCTGAGGTTAATTTAACCCGAATTGCAGACGTCTGCATTTAAGGAATATAGCAAAGAAATGTCAAAATATCTGAAATATCTGTGGTTCAAAAGGACGGCTTGAGATTGTTTCTAGCCGTTGTTTGTTTTTACGTAATAGAATCAGAAATGATTGTACTATCTTGAATAAATTTTAAAGGAAACTAGACGAATATTTAATTCTGGACTAAGTCCAAAAGCTTGCCTGCCTTGTGGCGGAGGATTGAGTTGTGTGGGGATCTCTCCTGCGGTCAAGAGATGATGATGATGTTTAAACGAATGTTTGTTCAATATAACTTATGCTCTTTCCTGATATTCACATGAGTTTCCAGAAAGATCTTAGGCTTGAAACCTTCTTAAGATTGAGAAAAAATGACTTAGGTTGTTATTTCTTTTGACCACAGTTATGTAGAAAATAATAAAAAAATAAAAAAACCTGAATTAGTCCCTCCACTTTAAATTTAAAGTTTCATCTGCTGTCCCTTCAAAATTAAGTTCCACATACTCGAAACCCCACACCCGACTATCGGAAAATTCCAAAATCCAGAAAAAATTTCACACTCATTCAAAAGCTGAGTAACTGCATGCCTCTCCGATACAATTTCGCTCAAGTGTTATAAAACTATTCAAGTGTGAAAGTATAGCTTGGTTTTATAGTCAAAAATCCAGTTTAGTTTCATTGTACGAGTATCTAGATATGATAATGCGATTATTTATGGCCGGCATCACTTCACGGCATTTTACAAAAAAAAAGACAAAAAAAAAAAAACAAAGACTAATTGGGTGTTTGGGATTCTCGAGAAGTTTGTGGATGTTTTTTTACCAGAGATGCGATTTTTGTTGTGATTTTGAAGTCAGCTTCTGAATTTTCTGATACTTTCAGAAATTGTGTAAGTTTAATTCTCTGTTTGGAAATTGGAAAATCAAACAAGAGGTTAAACTTATTTAGCCTCAGAGAGGAAGAAGTTCTCTAGAAAATCAGAAATGAATCAGCATCAAAAAATTCATCAGTAAAGAATTAAAGTAATACCAGCAAGTACTTCACCGAATGAATAATTCATTATTTGTTTCTTACCCTTGGCCGGAAATGGTACTAAAGTTTTAACTTTACAAGCGTGCCTAAGATCACCATAACCAGCAGCAAAAACTGATGGTTAACGACACTCAGTCAAACCAGCT
The DNA here is from genome assembly GCA_905187475.1 of Syritta pipiens. Classification (NCBI taxonomy): domain Eukaryota; kingdom Metazoa; phylum Arthropoda; class Insecta; order Diptera; family Syrphidae; genus Syritta; species Syritta pipiens. Next base: position 74,318,770 of record LR994571.1, read on the forward strand.
TCAACTCAAAAATCAAGAGAATTTGACATTTGAAGCAGCAGCATTGAATCGCTTGCGAAAATGCCTCAAATCTGTTCATAAATTCAAATCTCCGATGGCTGAAACGCCACACACTGGTCTCCTCATACTTCTCTTTCATTTATTCGGCAATTTGTCGTTTTGAATTCATATTTATTCATCACACCAAGACCCACACTCTTACTACTTGGCAAAAGTATTTGGGTCAAAAACCCATGTGACGTTGCCCAACTCGTCGCTCAGACAGCTTGACGGCCAAGTGCTGTGCCTTTGACTTGACAGCAACTTGTATCATCGGATTTCCTTGTTCATTGTTTTTTTTTTAACAAACTTGTGATGTTTTTTTTTGTTTTTCAGGGTCATACTACCATTGAAGTGTTGTCCATAGGATGAAGTGTGCCTTTAGGCTTCAATTGACAAAAACCTTGCAGCTTATTGAACTGTCATTCAATGACCCACCTAGCTACCTTAGCTCGTCTCAACTTCAATTTGTCTACAAAGTTTCAAAAGAATTTCATTAAATTTCCCTCCCATTTCAATGAGTAAAGGCTCTTCCATAATTGAATTCCAAGAAATTCTATTTTTAGCCACAAATTAGCGAAGGCAATTTGTAATTTTATTAATTACCTAGTGCCTGCCGGGCGGAGAATAGAAATGCATATGCATGTGCACTTAATTTGTTACAAGAGCTGTAATTAAATGTGTCATGGAATAGACGTTTAGTCGTGAATCATGATTGTAGATCTGGGCGAGTAGATAATATTCGGGTAACAAATTGTCGCAAAAGAGTTGAAGCAAGCTTCGGAACTGTGCCAACTCTACAAATGTTACCACATCCAACCAAACCCTGATCAAATGACATCCACTTGTAAGTTCTGTGTCAAAAAATGTTAAAGTGATATAACAGTTTCCATTTATTAAACAATTTATTTTACATTACTTTAAAACCTGCTAAAATCCACTTCAGGTGGACTACATACGCTAGGAAAAAAAACGAAAAACAACTGACTTAGTCCTCCTTTCTCTCGCGGCACGGGCTCTTACAACAAAACGTAACCAAAGCCGTCGGTATCGCGCCTTGTTAGTGGCGTGATACTGAAATAGCTGAAATCGCTTTTAAGTCTCGTTTGGAGCTGTCAGAGTATTGTATTATTTACTGATTGAATTAATATTCTTTTTTTTTTCTGTTAAAAAAAAACCTCATGTTTTGCTTTTTTGCATTCATTATTTTCAGGTTTTTTAGTTGTAGTATTTAATTTTTTGCCGCTGTGAGATTAGATAAAAATATGCTCAAGTAAAATAAGAAAAAAAAATATAAATGGCTCTGAATATTTCGTATGACGTACTTTACGATCACGAATTTTGTAGTAAATTTCTCGAAAAAAAAAATGAAAACTTGTCAACAGCGCGTATTTGCCTGCGACACTCAGAGTAGTTTAGTAACCCGACTAATCCCTTTAAATGAGTCCAATTTTTCGTGCACTTGGACGCATTTTACTTCCATTGAAGTTTTTGAGAATCGGCTGTGCATTTGCAGGTCAGTAGCTGCGGTTTATAATCCCATGGATTTCCTGAAAAACTAAGCCGGTCGTAGGGATTAACGGAGGTTTAGAGTCGAAGAGACCCCTACTCAACTTTTCATCATATTCTTATTTTATGATGGTCTTAGCCTCGAAGAAGGTTTCCTGAAAACAGGTGAATGGGTTTTCCCCATCGTGTGGCACGAGTTGTTAGGCAGTCGGGTCTTTGTGCCTAAGGAATAATTTTAATGGCACCAGTTCTGGGAGTATTCAAAAGTGTAAAAGTGTGTACAGAATACATTATTAGGATTTGTTTTCATAAAAATCGGTGAATTAAGTAAAAAGTAAAGAAAACTGCCACTACTACTGCAACAAACCACCAGATATCGAATTTACATTAACCACTTGATGCACGTGCTGTAAGTCAGACATTGGACTGTGATGATTTCTAGTTCACTTTTTGGGCTGCATTTGCAAAAGGTCTAAAGTTTTTGGACAGTCATAACCACTCTCAATAGAATCAATCAAAGTCGTGGTTGGTGTTTGCAAAACATCTGCTGCACGGTTTTTAAGCAGCTTATAAGTACAGTCAGAGTCAAAAGAAAGTGTAGACAGTGCTTCGAAAATTCATGGTCTCATAAAATGGGTTCTGGGGCTCGGTTTCGAAAACCAGTGTAAATGGTTAAGGCTTTTTTGGACACCTAAGCAAATGCATAAGCAGGCCTTAATCTGGTTGGTAATTTATTGCGAGTACTTTGATAGATAGGTTAGTAAACGGAAGACTACAAGAAAAGACTCTTCTAAGTTGATTTGGAAGGGCATACAATTATGCGAAATTTACTAAAAAGTTAAGTTAAGATATTAAAAAGCTTTTTTAAATACAAAAATATATCAAAATTATTTCCAATTTTGACGTTTTGGTTTCCTATAAAAGTGTACAGTTTTTTGACTCTAGACAAATTAAGTAATTCTGGTTACCTTTCTTTTTTTTATCTATTGCTCTTGCCTCTTTTATGAATGAATAAACCTTTTATAAATAATAACAAAATCTGAGAGCCAGAACCCATTTAATGGGACTTCAAATGTCCAAAACATGCAAGTACTCTTCCTTTTGACTCTGACTATAAATTTATAAAAACCTTTACATATGTATGTGCAAATACAAAATCTAGGAAGTCTAGGGGGAACCCAATGGTTTGATAGACAACACATGAAAATCACGCACGATTGTGTCAAAGAATATAATTTATAATTAAAAAAAAAAAACAATTTATTTAATCAATTTCGGTGCCAACTACTTCGTTCTTTTTTTGTCCACCAAATTCTGAATTTTCCCACCTCACTTTTAATGCGTGAGCAAAGTTTTCATTGTGCAAACATTTTTGAAAAGAGAACTCGCTCTGATGCTTTTTGTTGTCCAAATTCTAATTATTTTACCGATGAATCTTTAAACTATTTAGCTCTTCATTTGGTTAAGTTACATGTAACGCCAAAAACTATACTAAGTCTTAAATATTTTTAGCTAAAAAGTGTCAATCTTTTCCCAAACTACGAAGTTAAATTCAAACGTGAAGTTTATTCACAACAAAACAAAGCCAGTGTCTGAAGTCCGCATTTTATTTAATCACTTTCAAAAGCGTCCGAAAGCGTAAGTGACAAAAGTCAAATCTAAACTCACTAAGAAGGAAAGGCGTTTGGAAAAAAAACAGCAAAATGTAACAAAAAAAAATACGTTAAAAACCAACCCTACACCTTCACTTAACAAGTGACAAACAAAAAAACGCGCATTTATTTATTATCAATCACCGTGTGTGGAGGTTTCCATTTTGGAAAAGAAACACACTGCAAGAACCGTAAAAATAGAAAATGCAAATATAAATTTATTAAGAAAAACTAGTTTCAAACTGAACCACCATAAACGTATAGTGTACAGGTGCAACCTATTTAACCCAGTTCCTATCCATTGCCATCCTAAACGCTAAGTAGAAGCTTCACGCACACACACTCGTCTGAGAGCGTGTTGCACACGACGAATGTCTCAAGAGTGAGGAGTGAATGTGAAATAAAAGACAAAAGTAGACAAAAAAAAAAAAAGATACTTGCAACTGCAACAATATATAGGCATTCATCCTGCACAATAAATACCCACTTGAAACACAAGTGAAAAGTAATAAAAGATAATTTCGCATTCCTTAATCTTCCTTCAACCGGGGGTATTGTGTTTGAAATGTAATAATAACACCCTTACAACAGGTAGGAGCGGAGCGCACAGCGCACAACGCAGAGCCACTTGAAGCCATGAAGAATCATGGGATTTTCCAAACAGGTAACCTCGACTTGGTCGTGTGTGTGCGAGTGGAACGCACTCCTTATACCTGTCAGATTTTATGACTTCAAATGCACTTGAGAGAGTGCGCAGCGGTTAATTCAGGAAAAAAAAAAAGAAAAAAAGAAGGAACTCCGAATTTTTACAGCACTGACAGAGAAGAGAGATGTCACTTCGCATAAGGTTTTCCGCTCAAACACCCCCATTAGTTCGTTCGATCGCAGAGAGAGATTGCGTTTTCTATATTAAGAAGTGTACTTAACAGTTATGATAAATGTGTGTTTGTGCCAAGTGTCACCGAAAAATATTAATTGATGAATTTTTTCTCGTTCTTTCAGAGTTGCAAGCGACCATGGGCGCATGGCTACTATTCCTTATAGTGCTGGCGACTTTAAAACCCATCGTTCAAGTTGCTAGCACGGATGAAAAATCAACATTGTCGTTATCGTTATCGTTATCGTTACCGTCGTCATCACCCACGTCCTCGTCCTTAACCACGTCCACGTTAACATCGTCGTCGTCGTCGTCGTCGTCGTCATCTCCATCGTTACCATTTCCAGTGATTGATAATTTTAATTCTATTAATAAATTAAGTGATAGTGATAGTAGTGATCTTTCAAGAAAAGAAAATTTAGTTAAAGAAAAGACAATCTTCCAAATGGGTTCAACGAAAACAACACCAGAAGCTGAAGAACAACAAAGTAAAAAACACGAACAAGAAAAGTCGTCATCTTTAACAGAAGAACAAAATACAGAACCACAAAAACAGCTAAAGAACGGCGACGATGATCAAGTGGATGAACACAATGAACACGAAAATGAAGTGGACAGTGACAGTGAAGAAGAAACTATAAATAATGTTGATATAAATTATAGTTATAGTGATACTAGCATACTTACTGCTAAAAAGCCTGATCCTGATACTCTAGTCGAAATCGAAAAAAGCCTACTATCATTGTTCAACATGAAGAGGCCGCCGAAAATTGATCGATCAAAGGTAGTAATTCCAGAAGCAATGAAGAAACTGTACGCACAAATCATGGGTGAAGAACTGGACTCTGTAAATATTCCAAAGCCTGGCTTATTAACGAAATCAGCGAATACAGTGAGAAGTTTTACACATCAAGGTGAGTTGAGCATTAATTTTGTTTGAGAAGATTTGTGAACACATCCGCATGTTTGGCTTTTTTTTTTGTTGAAATTTACACGAGTTTGTGCGTGTACCTGTTTTTTGTTTTACTGCGAATGACCTTGAAAAACTTGTGATCAATACCACAGGTCCACAAAAACGAAAGTAATAGGGGCCATAAAAGAGTTTTTCGGACAGCTAAGGTTAATGTCAGGCTAAGGGAGGGGTGGGTTTTCCCAACTGCTGGTGGATGATTGCTTCTTTAGAAAGAAAAAGGCGCCAGGGTTGCCGTGGGAGATTCCTCATCGTCTCATCGATGACGAAAGTTGAGTGTGGTTGAGATGTTTGCTCGGTTCTCATTTCGTTCGCAATCAGCTGCCAGCCACGTGATGGCGCTGATCGCCCAGTTCCAGCGATCGTCGCGGGCTTTTTTTTTCTGCGGACTGCACTCAGTGGGCTCGTGATGTTGTTGATGTTTGCAATATCGCCCGATTGGCGAATATCGAATGCCAAGTAATGTGAATGTGGTTACAACAGTGCTGAAACTCGTGTCAGTGGCGCTTTGGTTAGAATAATTACTGTCATCTGTAACAGAGTCGGGCACAACTTAAAAGATTAGCCCAGTTGTGGTTAATGAATTTCCAATCAGACTAACGAACCTCTTTTGGGAACTATTTGCTCACGTTCAAGTGATTCATTTACTTATTTAATTAAGTAAAATGAAAAACCAGAGCAATAAAAGCCCTCGGCTGGGCGAATGATAACAAAATTCTAAGACGTCTGTAGTGGATTTCTACTTTTTCATAGAGTCAATAAGTGTTAAGCTTAAAATGACCTCCACTTCTCGTCCACGTATCACGTGTCTTAAAAAATGTGAACACATTACTTTGCGAACAGAAAGCACTGTTTTGATTAGGAATAAAGCGCATTCCCAATCAACTCGTTACATTCGTCATTTTTATTGGATGTCTGAAAGTGGAAAACGTTTGGACACACATTTCCTTTTTCCAGACCCAGCATTTCATTTCTAAAGTTCTTATATCGCAAGTTTATGGCAAGACATGTGTAAGTCCTGGCGTTTTGTTCCTTAAGTTTTTTAAATAGCATCTTTGTGGCAAGACCCGCGTGGGTCTCAGTTTAGTCAAGCCCCATCAGGCTTGCATTCTCATTCTCGTTGTCATCTCATCCAACAACTACACCATCTCGAAAATGCCAAATACCGTGACTCTATTACGATCGCATTGGGGAATTTTGTTTAGCTTATCTTTTGAAACAACAAAAAAATCCATTCAAATTCATATTTTCAAAATTTATTGAATCGAAAATATGGTAATCGACGTCTTTAGAGAATAATATTCCAGTTTTCTATGCGTCCACCGGTTGGCAAACAGGTGTCACTCTTAATGGATAGTCCCACTTTTTTTTAGTTTTTTTTTGATTCATCTAACCGTCTATTGTTGAGGCATGAAGTGAAAGGCGAGGGGCAGACAAGCTTAAGGCACATTTTCTGTTGTGTGCTTTCGTGCATTTTTTTTTTTTAATTTTCAGTCGATTTTTTAATTTGCATTTTGGCAGAGTCTGCGTGTGGCTAATACTCGTAAATTGAATAATATATTTTCTGTTTTGAGGTTTTTTTATGTTTTTAATGGTCAATAAATCAGGGATTTGTTCTTAGACAGTTATTTGGATTGATTGATTGTTTTGAAAAATTAAATACTCCTTGCTGTAAAGTCTGTGACTGAGATTTTTAGCTTGGCAGTTACTAGAAATTCTCAACGATTTGCCGCTACCAACCTTGTCTTTCGATTCCACTCAGTTTTTTAAACTCACTCGAACTTAAGATTGCCCTTCTTCATTCCCTAAGTTTGAGTGCAAACTCCCATGACATTGCCAGGTTAACAATTTATGTTTTGGTGTTATAGATTTGTGTTTTGTTATGAGTTATGAGACAGTTGGTGATCAATCGAGTATATGCCCTCATCAGTCTTTTTTGACGTTTTTTTTTCATTTCTTTTACTAGGGACTGTCTGTTATACGCTTTCCACTTTTCTGGTACCTTAAACCGCATAATCTTTAGCAGATGTGTTGGTAATTCATGATTACTTTCGTAAAACTTGGCTTACCAATTTCCTCTATTTTTTTCCCTCAAAGTTTTTCGTACACAAAGCTTATGCTTCAATTTTTATTTGTACATTTGTCATTTTTAATACGCTTTTGTCAGCCGCTTCTTTAGCTGATCATAAAATGGAAGTCGTAGACTGCTTGACGCCATTATATAAAAAAAAATATATGTTCTCATAAATTAAACTTAAACTGCTTGTTTAATGGACGAGTCACAATTTCTACCACACATCAACTGCCTAAAGCTCATCTCTAGTTGCTTCTTAATTTACGTTTTCCTCGAGAATAGTTTGCCAAACGTCTGGCGTGCTTTTTTTTATTTTTCACGCCTACATACGATGCTGTGAGAACTAAAATTCAAAACCATAAAAATAACCTTCCGCGTGTGTCATCAGCCTTAAATTCGCATCCAATTGTAATAATCGTAGCTATTTTATGGCCCATAACACATAAGCAGCCGCTTCAACGACTCAATAAATCTTTTGTTTAACGTATCTATTAATTTTTTTACCTCTTCTCTGTTTTTTTTTTGCAATAAAATTCTTCTTCTTTTGGAAGTGTTACTTCATAGCGTGTGAAAATCAAGTTATGTCATCAAAGCTGAGTCGCAAAAAAAAAGCACTGTGCCCCATGAAGCCAGCAGAGTCTTCGTGAAGCACGTGTTTACACGAGAAAAACATATGCCATCGATGCCGTTGGTGAGCTCGTTAGTTTGATTGCCTGCCTCTCCGTCAAAAAGGCGTAAATATTTTCTTCTTCGGAATATCTTGCTTTTGATAAGATTTCCCCGAAGACAGGCGCCAAAAAAACTTCTATCACAGCCCCACCGCCAGTCCGCTCGTGTTTTGTATACCTTGCAGGTGAAGAAAAATTTATAAAAGTGATCAATAAGCTATTATAATACTCGTACGTGTTGTATTCTCCACCACAGATGAATCTGTGTTATTTATACTTCAGTCGAAACAACAAAAAAAAAAAGAAAAGAAAAACTGGAGTAGGTTGTGAGACCGCGATCGAAAAATCGTGCAAAACACCGCAAGGTAAACGCTGGAGAATACCTGCCACTGATGTTCGAAATTGAAAATTATGTTTATTTTAAATAAAGTGAGGTTTTTCTTCACAATTTTCTGCAATTAAAATTTCTGCGCCACGCTTCCACGAGCATAAATCAGAACGTTGTTTACACTGAGATTGTTTAGCTAAAAAGTATTTCAAAGTATCTTCTTAATTTCGTGTGTTTTGTGTTTAGGTTTTCGGTTGGTTTTTCTTCATTTTCTTAAATTTAATTTAATTTTAAAGAGAACTTATCCTTGAGACCACTTAGCCGTCATATAAATAAAAAAAAAAAGTTTGTCTGCTAGGTGTTTTAGATGTTTTTTTTGGATGCTTCCAAAGAGCGATGGTGAGACTGAGCTTGCGATTTTTTTAAAGACATGTCTGCGTGTGTGTCTGCCTGTCGTTTTTGTTTACCTTGCTGTTATTCTGGGGGGGCCTAGCAATCGATTTCGGGCTTTGAATTCAGCGGGGAACTTGATCTTTAACGTTTTTTTTTTTTTTTTTTTTTTTTATGGTTTGCGCCAATGGATGTGGAATCTTCGTAAGATACTGGCAACCCGTGTTACCAGCATGCACGATTCGCGGGATGTCTCCTCGCGCCTACGTACTAAACCACACCCCTGCACTCGTCAACCACTCTCCCCGCGGGACTGCCGTTAGGTATTACTTCGCGGGGCTGGTCAGCTATTAGGCTCGGTCTGCCGCCTCTTGGGCTCTTCTCAGGGCTTCTGCTCTTCTCAGAGCGGCCTGCACCCTCACGATGAAAGAGCTGATCTCTGTCCACTCGCCGTCTGATCTAGTCATTTGGCAAACTAGATTTTCCGGGCTTAGCATGTTGACCCTCTCTTCTCTAAATCGTACGCAGTGGAATACTGCGTGTTCCGCGTCCTCCTCTTCATCTGGGCATACCGGGCACAGGGGCGAGCTATCGTGGCCAAATCTGTAGAGGTATTTCTGATAGCCGCCGTGACCAGACAAGAGCTGCGTGAGCTGGAAGTTACAGCTCCCTCTTGCTCTCTCTATCCATGCCGCGATTGTAGGGATTAGTCTGTAGGTCCACCTACCTTTGGTGGATCTTTAACGTGGATATGGCTTTTTGCATTCGGGCCGCGCAAAATTTCACAAGTTGTCTAGTTGTCAGGTTGTTCGTTTTATTTGTTTAGTCTATTTTCAGTCTTTTAACAGACCGAAGCAGTCTTATGTCTGCAAGCATTTTGCCTGATGCCAAAAAAATATTTTTCAAAATAAAAAAAGGTTTCCAAACAGCAATAACTCCAAGAATACTTTTTTAACTTCCAATAAGTTTGGACCCGTAATAGCCAGTGTTGTTTGACACTTGTCACTTCATAGAAGCTGCTTCGAGTGATGTTTGACAGCATGACGATGCGCCTTTCCGTTTCTGATCAAGCCACTTTCGTCCAATAAGCTCAGCGAAATTATTTAAAAGTGAAAATTTCAACATCATTTAAAGATGTCTTGGAATTTGCAGCTAAAGCATTTTTGTAACAGCAGTGAACTCTACAGTTCTATTGGAATGGCCAAATACAAGTTTCTTCTTAAAAATGAACTACGATGAACAAAAATACAATAGAAATTGTTGGCATAAAATCGGTCCTACACGGTTTCTCACAAAAAAAGAGTCGCAGATCCGAGGTTGCTAATTGACATCGCTAAGACGGCTAACACGATACACGATTTCTTTTGAAAAATAAACTGTTTTGGCCACTCAGCATTCGATATGAAAATAAGTTTCCAATATTTCAAAACGTTATAAACGAGGTATGGTACTTTCTTTCAAGATTTTGAGCGGAAACAGCTGCCAGTGTCAAATTAGTCTATTATTTAAAAAGAAACCACTTGATGGCCAACACAGCTCTGCCATTTGCTTTGACAAACATCTTACGTTTTCTCTCTTTTAACTTTCTTCTGCCACAATTTCCCATTTAATCATATGACTCCTCTTATTTCTCTTTACAGATAGTAAAATCGACGATCGGTTTCCCCATCATCATCGATTTAGATTACACTTCAGCGTCACCACAATACCGACTGAAGAGAAACTAAAAGCTGCAGAGCTCACCCTAAACCGTGATCTAATCCGTGGCATCGGACCGGCCACAGCAAATCGAAGCTGCTACCAGGTCCTTGTCTACGACATCCTCAAGGTTGGCATCAAGGGTAAACGAGAGCCGGTCTACCTGCTGCTAGACAGCAAACAGATCCGCCTAAACAGCACAGAAGTTCTCAGCTTCGACGTGCAACCGGCCGTCGATAGATGGCTAGCTACACCAAAAAACAACTACGGCCTACTGGTCGAGGTACGAACAGCGAAGAGCCTTAAGCCGGCTCCACATCATCATGTCCGCTTACGACGAAGCGCGAACGAATCTCCAGACGCTTGGGCGCACAAACAGCCGCTGCTCTTCACCTACACCGACGATGGCCGGCATAAGTCACGCTCCGTGCGTGACATGAGTCGTCCCAAACGAGCGCATCACTCGAGAAAACATCGAAGGAAAAACAACGACGAGATATGCCGACGGCACTCGCTCTACGTCGACTTTGCGGATGTTGGGTGGTCCGATTGGATCGTAGCGCCACCTGGTTACGATGCGTATTACTGCCACGGGAAGTGCCCCTTCCCGCTGGCCGAGCATCTCAACACAACCAACCACGCAGTCATACAAACCTTAGTCAATAACATCCATCCAGGGAAAGTTCCAAAGCCATGCTGTGTGCCCACTCAACTGACGGGCATCTCGATGCTCTACCTGAACGACCAGAAGAACGTCGTGCTGAAAAGCTACCAGGACATGCGGGTGGATGGTTGCGGCTGTCGATGATTGCTGGGTGGCAGGATGGGTTGCACAATCTACACACACAGACACATCAACACACAAACACACAGAGCGCGAGGGAGACAGAGCGAGTCAGTGTTGCTGTTTGACGGGAAAACTACTCCGCCGCTGGCCCTCAAAATGCTGTAAGCGATCCTGAGAGGTAACAGCTGACAAGAGAAAATCAAAAAAACCAACAAAATTCACATGTGGGCGTAGAACGAGCCTTCGATTGGGCCCCGCCTTGCCCCTGTACAGGCATTCGATAGTCTACAAATGGACGAAAGCCGTCCTCGTTTCGACGCTACAAAAGCATTCGCTAACGCTACAAAGGCATTCGATTGAGCCGCGTCTAATCTCACTTCGCGAGGAAATTTGGTATTTTCTTTGTTTTAGCAACACACACACACATACACAACAGCACGTACACAATTTTCTTTAAATAAATTACTCAATTGATGTTTCTTTAGTGTTTTAAACAACGAAATTTAAATTATTGTACATAAAAAGCAAAGCGAGATAATGTCTCTCCAACACCCCCCAACTCCCCCTTTTACACACACGCACACAATTCACAACCCGATTGAGTAATCCTCCAAACCTCTGTGTATTGTTTAATATTTAAAAAAAATGTGATTTAGTTAAATTATATGTAAAATTTAAGACTTAATATATACAAAAAGAAAATAAAAACAGAGTATCAATATGTAAAACAGAGATAAAATCAAAAACAATTGTTGGTAAAGAACATCAAATCTGCTCCATCAGTACACATTCTGTTAATAGTTTCATGTGCATTTTTTATGATTTAAACAAACTATATACATAACTATATAAAACAACAGAAAAATAAAACGATATATGTGTTATAATTCCAATTTTAAGTTTAATTAATTCGTTTAACCTATTTAAGCAAACGTACTAAGTAACAAATCGATGTGTGTAAGCTATTTAAAGAAAGAAATAAGCAAATTAAATTTTAGAAATTAAAAACAACAATTTGTTAACCGTATAAAGTAAAAGTAACATAATTTATATTTATATTTGTAATTAATTGCGATGCTGGAGAGTGTATATAATGCGGAAATGTTTTTTTAAGATATTTTTTTTATAATTATTATCTTATATATTAATATATATGATTTTTTTTAATGTTAAGTGAGATTGAAGTGGAATTAATAAAACAAAAACAAACGATAAGATGTTTTCCAAAAAATATAAACGAACGAAAATTGAATTTTTTATTTTTCCTTTTTTTCAGTTGTTTAAATATGTGACTTTTCACTGAGATGAGACGCCGTTTTTTCTTATTTTATTAAAAAGAAGAGGTCATAGTATAATCAACGATGCAAATCAGAAGAGACAAAAATATGTTTTTAAAGTTGCTTATTAAGTTGTATTAGACGAAGTGTATTAGGCGAACTCCGATTCCCGAATCTTAGATTTAGAAGTGTTCTGCTGAGTGTATTTAAAATCAAGTTCTTTTTTATATAGAGTTAATAATCTCTCTTCTTTTATTAGGATGGAATGATTTAGAGACTCCCTTCCAAACTGATCATTTTTGTTTTCCTAAGATCTTTATTACTTAAAAGACATATAGACGTAAATTAGTTACTTAGTTTAATTGATTAAAGAAATACTTTATAAACAAAATACAAATCAACTAAGTAAGGTGTGACTGTTGTCGCCGAAGGCCCTCTAACTGAGTGCTATATAAATCAATTCTGTAAATTTTAAAAACAAAAGCTGAATTTTGAGAATACCATCGAGGTTGACAATTGCTATCTGTGAAAGTAGATTGCCTAAGAAGGGCTTCATAGAAAAAGTGAATAAAAAGTTGCTAAAATACAATTCAAGTGAGATTTAGGAAGCGCGTCAAAATAAGCGCAATTCCTACACCAATATATTAAAATACCAGTAAGTCATCAAGTCAAGGCTCCACCAAATTTAACTTTATCTGCTATCCATCTATTATCTGAACAAAGCTTGAAGAAACTTATACTCATCATTATAGAAAATCCAAAAGGATTCCCCCAAAAAGACCGAAATGATAACAACTAAAACGCTAATTAATTGTGTCAAAAAAAACGAAATACATAAGATATTTTATGTGACTTAGGGGATTTGACTTATGAGTGAATGAAAGTATATTTCAAAGCACTCTTTAGAAAATGAGTTGAACGAAAAAGTGTTGACATTGTTTGGGGAATGGTTGGTTACTAAAAAATTTCAAAGGTAACAACGTGCTTCTAGCTGTGGTACTCATCATCATGATCACCCATGGACTTAACCCTAGGACCTTGAATGAATGAAATTAGCACAAACAAAAAAGTGGTTGATGGTATGTATGGGTATTCAGGTTCCAAAACCCACGAATAGTGCGATCTAACTTATCAACAAATAAAGGATACTTACCACTTTAAAAAAAAACAAACATCGTCTTTTCTTTTCAACCTTGGTTGTGGACCTTTATTAGAAATAAATAAAAGGTCTAAATAATAAAAGGTCTTTGGGCGCCGTGGCTTAATCGTTAGTGCGTCGGACTGTTAAGCGAGAGTACCCGGGTTCGAATACAGCTCGGGGAAAACACACCAGAAACAATTTTCACGACCTCACATCCAGCGAACGAGGCCGTTCAGAACCGGCAATAAACTGTAGGTCCCCTCCACACGTGTCAAATTATAACGCGCACAGCTCAGTGGAGGCTAGAAAAAGCTAGGCTCTGGCCCTTCGTTGGCTGTTACGCCACTAATGATGAATGAATGTCCACAATCACAAATGTCTTTAACATAGGCAACTTACATCGTAAACATGAAAAAGGCCCTGCGAAGAAAAAAATAAAAATAGTTGATTAATTCTTTGTTTTCAACCTTTAATAAAAATGTATTCGAAAAATCAGGGAATGAAACTAGAAATCTTCGGGTACAGCTATTTAACATGATTATCTTTTATAGCCATGTAGAACAGTTTTGAGGACTTTGTGCTTTTTTCAAAATGTTAAGGTAAAACATGATGCTAACATGACTGACGATCAGTTGCAAAGTCTTTAAATTAATCTCTTTAATTTTTACTCTAACACACATGATCGACCTTCGTTTCAGATTCATATTCAGTAAACTCTCAATAATTCGAACCTCTATCACTCAAAAAGCTCTGTAAATACCATAGAAGCATTCGCACAGTCCCCTGAAAAAAACCTCTGTAAATCTAAGAAAATTCAGTTTGGTTTTTTCGTTAATTCGAATTTATTTTTGTGTAAAACAACATGAAAACCTCTAAAATGATTGCTTGTTTACCCGAGTAGCCGTGCTTGTAAATACGGCCTACATTACTGATGAGAGTCATTGAATTGTATGCTTTTTTTTCGAAATTTGCTGACATTAAGGTAAAATACATTTGTTAAAGGCTTAGTTTTAACGCAGGGATGAATTAAAAGGGTTAATGGAAGGACGGCCTATGTGACTTTACCATGTTTTGAGGTAATAACAATTCAGGTTTTTCTACTAGTAGTTTTTCCTTATATACTTGCTGCGTTACTCATCCATGCAAAAAGGAGTAAACTGTACCAAAAGACAAAATAGAATTGCGAATGAACACAGACAAACCAGACCATCATTTTTCAAAGCTTACAAGGAGAGATTAAACAGATGGGGTCTTTCATTTATGTTTGGTAGAACATATGTTCATTTCATTTTTCATGTTTCATTTATGTTCGGTGTCGCTACAATTTCGTGAAATAATGCATGGTTGTTCTAATCAAGATAAAAGACTTTCGATGAAATTGAATAAAATGTAATTAGTAGAAAAAATGTTCAACTTGAAAGATATTTTACGCAGTTGATTTTTGTTTTTTAATAAAAGACCCGCTCTGTGTAAAACCATTTAATTTTTGCTATTCAGATAGACATTAAATAAATTGGGATTAATGAAATTTAAATGCAATTTATAGTATTTCCATGCAAAGTTACAAAAACTGGGACTTAAGAAAAAATAAGCATTGATGAATAAGATGAAAAACATCAACATGAAGTTTTCTGATGAGTTTTTTATACAATCCTATTTTGTGTTGAATCCCTGGTTTCCTGCTTTCATACAGAAATTACATAGATAATTGTTTGAATTCTATTATTTTTAGAATAGAATATGTACTTTATTTTCTCAACTCAATTTGGATTAACAATTGCATATTTTAAAAATACAATTTTGCCCCTGGTTTAGAACTGTCTGCCAGACAGTTTCCGTAAATTTGTTTATCAGTAAAGTGGTAAGTTTTTCCACAATCCCTTAAGTCTGTTCTTATTTTCTAATACCAAGTTTCTTTCGAACAGAAACCACAGTGGAGCCTAGAGTTGCTTTACTGGAAGACCATAATTTTCATTTGTTTTAAATGTCAGTCTTTCGCTACATACTTCTAACGCCTCAATGCCTCGACCTCTTCATTACTTGTTTCTGTGTTAGCCATCAACTTTGTTCACCGTCTTCCCCCGCTAAATTGCTCACCAATAACATTAACCTCAGTTCACTCTAAAGGCATTTTCCATTTCCGAAGATCTGCCTTCTCACATTTCCAAATTCCAAAAAAAGAAAAAATACCTACAGCAACCCAATCAAGTGGCCATATGACGTGTTTTAAAGAACTTGTCTAATGAGACATCCTCGGTCACGAGATATCATCGGGATCGTCCGAAATTCAAAGACCCATGCCGCGCAATGTAATTTAAGAAACTCTCCACCGGCCATTGACGATGATTTGCGTAAGAAAGTCGCGGTAACCAAACGAATTAAGTGCTAATGGGCTTAGACGGCGGACGGTGGACGATGGACGACGGATTCATCTGTCCGTCCATCCATCCATCCGTCCACTTGTCCATCCGTCCGTGAGTTTGCCGCAGACATTATGGGACGTTGGCGGATTAAAAACTAAAAACAAAAGCCTCATTGCTTGCTGCAAAAAGACCAAAAGAATGCCCGTTATTAGCCGGTGTAATTCAGACGAAATGTCTGCGAAATAAGAACCTCCCAACGAGGCCATTGTTCGCAGGAGGGGCAAGCATTGGATCGGCGAAGGAACGCGACGGGATTATATTCAAAGGCACGGCGCGCGGCGGCCGGATGATTACCTTTTAAGTTCGCTTTCATTTAATACATTTCGCTGCAAAGGATTCCTTTGTTTTTGTTTTGTGAATTTAAATTTCGAGTTGTTTGATTTAATTCGAGCTTTGTCTTTATTTTTTGTCGGAAATTCCAATTCATGTTTTTTTTTGTCTTATTTTCTACGTACATATGCCGCGATAGGTTGTTTTTTTTAAATTCAGGTGAAGAAATCGGGGTTTGGCTTTTCAGGAAATTTGAAGTTGAAAAACGCATGTCTAACACACTAATACGAGTGAAAGTTTCAGGCTTTAGAGGGAACAACATTTTTTGAATGTCATGAACTTCGCATTAGATATAAAATGTTCAATTTCAAGTTTTTAGTTTGATTTGGCATTTCAACATGAATAGACTGACGCCTGAACAAGGTTTTTAAACTGTGCAGACTTATTTTAAAAATCATTATTCTGATCGAAATTTTTATAAGCGAAGTTTGTCTAGCAATGAAGCTTACTTTTAGTTAAATGGATACGTTAATAAAAAAAATGTCGTATTTGAAGTAATGGCAATCCTCAAGTGTGTGTTGTGACGCCGCACACTGGAGCAGAAACGCTAAAAGCTGGCGTAAAATCAACCGTTAAAGCTAGGACTTGAAATTTGGTATGGTTGTCCTTGAGGTCAATATATAAACATATTTTCAATTTGCGAGATACACACCCACTAAAACGCCCACTTGAAAAAAAAAGGCTAAGGAACAAACCATTTAATTTGATTTTTTTTTTATAAATTAAGCACTTGTGGACATTTACTGACTACTATTAGAACTTCCAAAATATATAAAAGAAATGGGAAACTAAGCTAGTCAATATTAGATTTAGGTAATTTTTCATTAGGTTTATCTTGCTGGTGGAATAATTGGTCCGTACTTCTTTAAAAACGATGCTGGCAAAAACTTTACAGTCAATAGTGACCGCTATGAAGCCATGATTACCGACTTTCTTGTTCATCAATTGAAAACCATGATGTGCAGGGGCTGTGGTTTTAACAAGACCGCGCAACATGTGACACAGGTCGTGTCACAATTGATTTATTGAAGGAAACGTTTGGTAACTGCATAGTTTCACATTACGGATCCTTAAACAGGCTTCCAAGATCGTACCATTTAACGCCGCTTGATTGTTTTCTGTGGAGGTGTGTGAAGTGGCTAGTCTACGCCGATAAGCCCGAAAAGATTGACCGCTTTAAGGACGAAATTCGCCGTGTTATTACCGAATACGGCTACAAATGTTGGAAAAAGTCAAATTGGACTTCAAAAACAGACTACGTCCGAGCCAGCCATGGCGGTCATATGCCAGAAATCATATTTAAATTAATCTTTCGAATAAAGTAAGTTTCATGTCAATTTAAAAACAAATTATCTTTGTTTTATTTGATTTCTAAGTTCTGCTCTAAAAACTCTAGTAGAAAAAACACCCAATGAAAACTATACACTCCGTCTAATAACTATTGTACATAGCCACCTCTAAAAATTAACTTTGTGTTGTAACTGCTATATTAATCAATAGGAGTAGTCCAATGGATGAATATGCGACCCAAAACATTTTTTGTTTTTCTATTTGTGTGAAGTTAGTTATGAGGTAGTAAATGGTGTTTAATAAAAATAATTGATTTGTCGTGGTAAGGACGGCTTAGCCGAACACAAGTTTCGGATGGACCAATAAGTTTTTTTTTTTGCAATATGCAATAAAGTGAATAAAATTAAATTTGTTTCTGGCTTCATTAGTAAGAGTAAGCATTCCTATTAATTATGGAATACTACATCGTAGAAGTGGCTGCCTTGGATGGCTTCGCAGCGCATTTTGTCCCCCCAATTTTCCAAGACATTGTTAATGCCTTCGTGCTGTACCTCATAGTTTGCTTGGACAATGTTGGTTTTAAGTGCTTAAATCGTTTTTGGATTGTTGGCATAACATCGGTCCTTCACGGCTACCTACAAAAAACAGTCCACAGTCACAGTCAGTCAAACAGTCACAGTTTCAATGCCGCCAATTGGCATCGCCAAGATGGCTGATAACGCGATCTCTTTTCAAAAAACGCACTGTTTGGGCTATGAGATTTGATGCCGGCCTTTTATCAAGATTTCGAGTGGAAACAGCTGTCAATGTCGAAATAATCTATGATCTAAAAGGAAACCACTAAATGGCCCACCATTTTTGAAGCATTATTTGGTTTGGATGATTTAAAAAATGATGGAGATGATTAAAATGTTGAAACTTACCTCATATTTCCTTAAAGGTAGATACGGTAAGGTAAACCGATTGTGGGCGCCGTGGCTTAATCGTTAGTACGTCGAACTGTTAAGCGAGAGTACCCGGGTTCGAATACAGCTCGGGGAAAACACACCAGAAACAATTTTCACGGCCCCACCTCCAGCGAACAATTGACAATCCTCCTGGAGTACTTCTGTCACGGAAAACTTTCGCAATTCGTCGTTCGGAACCGGCAATAAACTTTAGGTCCCTTTCACATGTGTCAAATTATAACGCGCACAACACAGTGGAGACGCGAAAAGCTAGGCTCTGGCCCTCTGTGGGCTGTGAGGCCACTAATGATGAAGATAAACCGATTCATACTTTTCCCTTTAGCCTTAAGAACAAAGCAACCACTTGGTTAAATTTCTCTCCGTTGCAAAATACCAAATCAAGTTGTCTGCACCCTACGCAAATAGGGCACCCAACTCCACCACCACTGCCACCACCACAGCCGCCGCCAGCGTCATCAACCATCGCGATAGCAACCGCTGCAGTCTCACCTGAGCTTAGGGGTGGTCGCGGGAACTTCTTAGTGGCGAAATCAATTGATGTACAATCCACTCGAGAATGAGCCCAAACACATACCGATGCACACCGCGATACGTACGCATACCATGATTGAGTAATTTATTTCTTTATTGTATTAGGAGTTTACAATGCCTCTGCGCGGTTCTGTGCCGTGCCGTGCCTTCGCGACGTCGCGGTCGGTTTATTGTTCGCATTCGCCGTTGGTTGGCTGTTTGGCCGGGTCGGGTTCGCTACTTTGGTTGGCAATGAAACGAGCCAGGCCAGACTCTGTGGAGTGTGTGCTCCCTTGCCAGCCCGCCAACCCGACATACGGCCCGACCGACAGCCCGCCGGGGCATCATAATATGTAGCAATCTTGTTTGCGGGTTGTTGCGTATTCCAAGTTGCGAGTTCGACAACGGAGGCCCTCACAAAGCAGAGCATGGGAACACAGTCCGAGGAATACATGAAATGCCATTAAAAAGAAACTCCTTTTGGGCATGCAATTAAAATTGTTTTGGCGACCGTTGAGTTGGTTTTGCTCTGTGAATATTTTATTTGTGTTTCTCTTTCTGTTTTTCTGTTCTTTTTTTTGTTGTGTTTCTTGTCTTTTTGTTTCTCTTCGGTTTACAACAACAAGGAGAGCAGTCCTGATTGGATGCAATCGAGATGCGCTTTGCGAGTGTTCTGCTGCTCTAGGAGCATCCTGTTGCACCTTTGGTGGTGTCTTTTTCCAGGAAGTTCCATCAAAGACTCATCCCCGCCCAGCGGAGCTAAAAATTTCCCAAAAAACACTTTCATCTCGAGCAATTGATGGACGAGCAGATAGCAACCAAAGATGAATGGTGTCTAGGGCCACTCACAGTTGTAAATATTTCGGGAGATAACATCTGAGTGCCCCCTGAGACCGACCGAACCGATACGCCGGAGAAGCGATCATTTTATGCAACACCGAACTTCTGGCATCTAATCGGGTGGCCATCTTCGCACTTACGTGCGTGCGGAGTGAGAAATCGACTGGGAAAGAGATGCGTTTACCGGCAATTACCGGGGCAGGTATGAGATGCGTCCGGACCGCCCTGTGTACTTAGCCAATAAAATGGTGGTGGTGCCACACACCGTGCGGTGGTGGCAGTGTTGGTAATTTGAGTAGAGGCCGATAAACTCACAACAGGATAACTTTTCGGTTCATTGATGGTGGCGGCGTACATCTACTTTTAAGCGCCGGCCGGAGAGTTCAATGGAAGTTTGAGATTCTATTTTAGGCGGATGAAATGATCTTTGATCTCAACCAGTTTTCGACTGCTTTCTGTTCCTGTGTCGGGGGAAATGTAAACGGAATCGGTTTTTGTAGTGGATATTAGTTCATAGTGTAACCTTTAGATAGGACCACAAAACCGAGTCCTTAATTGGCCACGATTTATAAGGAATTGGAACTCAGCGAATTCTGTTACATGTTGCACCCGTGACACGAAGGATTATGTTCGTAAGTAATCTAAAGAAAAAACACAATAAACTTTCTCCTTATGGACACCTCTAATAACCGAACAATTTGTTTTCGGTACCATCCCGGTTATGGGAGAATTCGATGTATATACAGTCGAATCCCTCTAAGCCCAATTTTCACGGGACATCAAAATTAGTTCGATCGGAGAGAGCTCAACTTGGAGGATGGTTTTTGTATCGAAAATTGGGAAAGGGAATGCCAAAATATGGCGAAAAAATTCGAGTAAGAGGGAAATTCGACTTAGAGGGAGTTCGACTTTGAGGGAGTCGACTGTATTTCTAAACAGATACATTTATGATAGTTTCATGTTGGTCGGAAAAAAAGTTGAAAATTCCGTACGAGAGCTCTATAAGTAGCTACCATGCTACCAATTCTTTCTCATCCTCCAAGATCAGCGCAGAGTTCAATTAAATGCAGAACTCGAGTTTCATTTATAAGACCTCATCCAGCTCAATACATCCTTGAACCTATCGGCACTCTTCAGATTCACTCTGTTCTTTTTTTTCAAACTCTTGGGACAACTCGACGAAGAACCGAAAAGTACTAATGACTTGTAAAAAAGGAATTGTTCTGCGGGAGCTCTTGACTTTTCTGTTGACTGGATTTTTATTATGGCCAGGGATGCAAGCGATATTGACCACACTGTTTATTCATGAAGTGAAAAAACATACAGAAATTGAGTAAATTAGTACTTCAATTCTAGAATTTCCGTAAATCTTCTTGCCAATAAAGGGATAATAGAAAAATGTTAACAATCTTCTATTTCTATTGTTTGACCTCAACTTAATTCATAACTGAGAGTGGTAACGGACACAACAGAGGAGCTAAACGTTGTTTGGAAGGAGTTTTTTAGAATCTAGCGTTCATCTTAATCATTCGTTTTAAATACAAGTCTTCCGCTACATACTTCTTACGCCTCAAATCTAAGACGATCTTTCATACAGGATCGCAATAAATCTTCGAAACTTGAATGCGACAAAAGTCAACGCCATGTTTGCTATATAATCGAACCTCCTTCACTAAGTTCACAAAAACATCGATCCCCTTTCGAGCTGCCAATCAAATTAAACGCACGTGCACATCATTCTCAGTTTACTATTGCTAAACGTTCTTGATTGACTAAATTATCCTTGACTACCAAATCTGAACCTTCGAAATGGTCATTGCCACTTTCTACTTCATTAGGCACAGAATTCTTTTGGTTTCTCGAAGGTCTATATAAAAAGCATGTCTCACCACCCCGTGGAGTCAATTTTTCTGTATTTGAAATACCGAATTACCTTCGACCTCCCAGCTCACACATTTAGCGCCAAAGTAATTTACAAAATCCACTGACTGCTAATCCATCTCAATCGCCACATCCTCAAAATTTTCCACTTCTCAATGACTTCTGATTTTTTTCTTAAAAACCCCCCACTGCTGAGGTGAAATACCATAAACAGCTGATTATTATTTCTAAAACTGTTACCAAATTCATTATTTGATTAAAACCAAATTCTCTATTTAGTTTTCTTTTTTTTTTTTTTGATTAAAATGTTTACCAATTATAGAAAGAAAAGAACAGAGCCAATTACTCCGTAAACAAATCCGTTCAAAATATTGTTGAAAGCGAATTCCCACCACCCGTGGGTGGGAGTCGATGAGTATTTATGACTACAAAGTTCGTTTGTGGGAGTCTCCTGGAAAATTTTCAATTTTGATTTGAAAAGAATTTGTTTGCATTTTCCAGTAATTCATAAATTGCGTTTTTGTTTTGTTGGCTAACAAAGTTGTCGACTGACGTTGTGTTAACGAAGTCTTATTTGGTGATTCCTTCAAATGATGTCATAATGCCAGACAGCGATGCCAGATCGAGGGATTTTTCCCCATTTGGGGATTTTCCAAGCTAATAGAAGAAAAGGGGAAAACTGTTTCAAAAATGGGGAAATCAGATGAACCGAATTTTCGAATAACTAAGAACATTTCAAATTATTTCGTTGAATTCAACTGAAAATTTGCATGCCACAATCGTAACCTAAACTTGACTTTTGGTACGATTTCCTTTATATCTTTACCGTGTGTACAAAAGATAATATGAAGGATTTTTAACTTCTGCTTACAAGTGCAATGTCTTTCTGCTTCAAAATTTGTTGTATTGTGATCACCCGATCACGTCGTTGTTGTCTTGTTCTTTTATTGCCGGAATTTGGAATACATTGGGTTTTCATTAAATTTATTATTTATTTCCAAAAATCAATGGATAGTTATGGATAAAATAATGACTCCTCCATCGCATTTCTGAAATTAGAAAAAGAAAATGCCAGTACACAAAGAAAGCAAGCAAATATATAACAATGTTTTCTCTGTAATTAATATTTTCAACTGCAATTTTGATATCATTTAAAAAAAAAAATGTCATTGAGCAGGTAAAACAATTATGAATATAATCCAAATTACTAAAATAAATGCATATCAGAATATTTCTGAAAATGGAGAAAAAATGGGGAAAACGATTTTGAAAATGGGGGAAAACATTTTATTTGGAAAATAAAAGGGGGATTTCGTCTGTTAAAAATCTAGCAACATTGATTCCACACTACTTCCAGGAAGACCAAATTACGAAACCAATTCGATTTCTCGTACGATAAAAATGAGATGCCGAAAGCATTTTTTGTTACTTAAGAATATTCACTCGTTGAGAGACGTTGCTAAAAATTTCTAAACACAACTTCATATTTTGGTTATTGAAACAGAGCATCAGTGATTTTAAAATCATCTCTACTATTATTTATTTATTGAATGTAGGTAAAGTTTAAAAAAAGGCTTTCATATAGTTAGTATTTTATAGTGCTATTATCACAATAAATTAACGTAGTTTTTATGGGGAAGTTCAGAAGGTGAAACTGCAAGACATATTGACGCGCATGGTTTGGAACTAAAAAATAATCATTTTAATTTTCATAGCCACTAAACTAATTTCTCTCTTTCAAACCGAAGTCTTAATAAAAACGATAGAAAAACAGAAAATAAAATAAGAAATGACTTAAAATGTGATTTTTAGCTTTCACTAAGCTATTCTTAAGATGGTTCCATGTTCGAAGACTTTTGTGTCTGAGATTCATCCAACGGAAAATCGAACCACAATCATTGGCTAGTAGTAGCTGAATGTGATCCCTGAGAAAATCTCTAGACTGACTTTTGGCAGCAGTCCTTAGTTCTGTTAAAATAGTCTTAAACGTTTCCTGTTCAGAATCAGAAACACAATAAAATCCCGCCAACCACGAAAGCAGACGTGACAGCTAAATTGCCTGTTGCTACGTAGCCCTCTTCAAGCCAAAACATTTTTTTCTTTTTCCTATAAATTTCTGTGCTTCTGTTCAGTGTCCACAGCTCGCCGCCTCATTATCCGACATTGCGCAACATTTTCCCAATCAGCTTTTCAAAGTCATTCCCCACCGATGCCGGTGCCGCCCCGCAGAGATGAGAATAAATCCAAACATTTCAAACGCACGTTGTTTAGATTCAGAAAATGGGCAGACCATCACAATCGCTGCTGCGCCCGACCGTCACTTCTTCAGCAAACAGGTGTTCCAAAACATAGAATAGATGCAAATTACAACCTTTGAAACAATTCCAACTCCAATTACTACTCGTACAACAGCCCTTTCGACCTAAACTAAAAATACAACCGCAGGTGGTGGCAAAACTGAAAAAAAAAAAGAGAGAAAAAAGATTAATAACAATTCTAACAGAAAACACATCCATGTCATTAAGTAGGACGACGTGTGCTGCACAACCTCTGGAGCGATTCATATTCATGAGACTAAATTTAGACCCCATCCACAGGCCACAAACCTGAAAATAGAAGCGAATAGTACTAATTATTTGTACTACACACTTCGTACCACCACCACCACCACCACCACCACTAGCAACAACAACAACAACATCAGCAAAAACGCCAGCAAAAACTAAGAAGAAAAATCACCTCGCTAAGCAGCTCTCTATTCAATAGTTTGCGATATAAACCACATTCGCATTAAGGAATGCGGTTTATAATCGCCCGGAAAAATTCCACACGATCTTCAATGAAAAATTATTTAACGTGTTTGCGTTGTGTGTATCGGTCTCTGTATCTAGCTACCACTAGTATCTCTCTAATGGGGAGAGAAATTATCTTCGAAATGCGACAGAGGAGAGTAAGAATCAGAATCAATTACCTCCTCCTCCTCCTGTTGCTGCTCATCCGCCACGGTTGAGGTTGCGTGTGTCGTCCTTCTTCGGCTTATCGACAAATGACTCACCTCAGGAAAACAAAAAAAACAACAAAAATTTATATCGACGATGAAATTCCAAACTCGAAACTATTTTGGTTTTGGGCTATCTTCTTGTCTGACAGCAAAAAAACACAGAGACTGGACTGGAAGGCTGCGTGTGCCCGAGGAACACCCAAATTGTCAACAGGACGCCACCTTCTTTCAAAAATGCCTCGAATCGAATTCTTCAAATGAATCATCTCGAGTTGGTTTATTTTTTTTTTCTTTCGTTTTGGTTTTATCATCGTTTCTCTGATAAAGAAGGGAAAAAATTAAATAAAAATGTAAACCCAATCAGCCGACAAATTTAAGGCCTCCTGCCACTTAATAACTGACCACCAGCTCAGAATCTCTCATGGAATTTCTTTAAAAAAAATGTACTTCTCTTTTTTTTTCTTAAATACCTGAATGAAAGAGGAAGAGCAGAAGGCTGTAAAGTGAGTGGAGGGATTTGTGCAGTACCCTATGAGGATCCGATATTAACCTCGGGCAGTGGGAACACCAGCCACAGTGGGGGGTCGAAATGAAACACGCAATGAAGAAAATAATCAGTTTTTTGGTGAGTTTAGAGGATAACTGAAGTAAACTTTTTGCTTACCGTAGGTGGCTTTTTTCTCTTTCTACGCTGCTCAAGAGAGTCACCATAATCAGGGCTTCTGCCAATGGCTGACAATCCTCCCTGAGTACCTACTTCTGTCATGAAAGGCTCGCAACGACTATAAGTCGTGGTCCTTTTTGATCCCAAATTATATTATATCAGGCACAAAACAGTGATTACGCAAAGTTCGACTTTGGCCCTCTCTTCAAGACTTGAATTGGCAACATTCGACGGAGTGAAAATATGGATTCGCTATATCACCGGATTGTAGTCAATGTATGTATTGTAGTCCACAAATTATTGCATTTATTTAGATTTTGTAGCAATGTTTTCATCCTTTTCATCTTCATCCTACTTCTTACTGCTAGAAACATGTAACGACACTCTTTACCTTTTTCTGCCTCGATTGAGCCACAAGTACAGCCGACTCGCAATAATTTAAAACTCAAGAGACTAGATTTCAAGCTACAAAGAGTTCCAAATAATAAGAGTTAGAGCAATAACCAAGAGGGAGGGGGGGAAAAATCAAACTAATGAAATGAAAGAATAAAATGAAGAGTTTGGTCAAAATTCGCGATTTATTATTTCAAAAACTTGTACACAAATATTAATTTTTAAATACATTTTTTTTTTTTTGAATGAGCAACTTTCACCTATCTTTGTCCAATGAATTTTCCATATTCTTGAGTGCTTTTGTCATTTCTAAGCACCTAGAAGCGGAGAGCAGTTAACGTTTGGAAGAAAACTAGTCTGCAAACTGCAAACACACGCATATTCTCTTTATGTAAACAAAGGATAGGTCTGTGCATAGAAAAAGCTACAAATTATAGAGGGTGGGGACTCCAAACTATAGAATGTCCGTGATCAAAATATCGTTCCTTTAACTTCAAAGTACCGAGGCGACTTAATAATATTAATTTGATTAAATCTATCTAGTATTTTCAAGGGAGCCGGGACGATATCAAATTGTTGAGAGATTCAATTTAACGAGTGTTGAATTATCGAAAGTCGACTGTAGTTAGTTAAAAAAAAAAACCTGCTGTGCTTTACGGTCAGAGAATAAACGATTTCTTTAATTTGTCGATGAAACAAAGAAAATTCAAAATTGTCTCGCTTTGCGTGGGGGTTAGAGGGATGAAAAATTTGGTGCAAACCGAAACCGTGCAAAACGATTTATGAGCGTACATGGATGTATTTTGAACAGAAAAACCATAGTGGTGCAGGATTTTCTGAAGAAAAAACGTTTTTTCCCGCAAAGCAAAGCCGCGAAAATAGAATTTGGGTCATAAATGAGCTAAACAAGATTTCCATCTCCCTCGTCTCTTTCCCTATAAAAGACAGTCGAAGAGAGATTTGTTATTTCTTTACAACAATTCTCCGATTTAAGAAACAGTCTAGTTTTCTTAGTTTTTTTTTTTTTGTTCTGCAATTCAGGGATTTGAAATTCAGGCTCAATAGAATCACAGATTTTCGATTTCCGATAATGCAGTGCACATAAAACTCTATACCAAAAAAAATCACACTTTATTATCTTTGCCCTTGTAAGGGTTGCTATTTTCACCTCAACATCATTTCGACACCAAGAGTGCTCTCTAATTGTCAATTTATACACCTTCGAATTGGTTTCATTACGGACAACTGAAATGCGATTCAATCCCTTATTTCGGAGAATCCGCTTTTCCTCTGTGCAGACTTTTAGTTCTCTTCCAAATTAAGGTGGTTCTCAGAATCCCTGTGCGCCTTCTCTTCCGCAACAACCCTCTTTTGCCTAATCACATTTTGATGACACCACCAGAAAAAGAAACACGACCCAAAACCCAATTCATCCTGAGCCTGTGTCCCTTGCATAGGAATGTTTATTTGCCTAATTCCACAGACAGGATGTGCTCCCGCTGATAGACTAAAAGGCGCTCCGATCTCACACGACAAATCGAAGATGTAACTCGCTGATAATCTCTCCGGGAAATTATGCCCCGAGATCAATGCAAAGACCGTACTTTAGATTCCGATTACCGGAGGACTGGAGTGTTCATTCCACACCGAGAAGTGAGTTAAGATGTCGGCCGGGAGATTCTACCTGTGGATAGGGGATAATTTTTTGTTATCGTTGGCAGCCGCTACAACGGTTGTTGTTGGCCGAAGTCATGAGAGGGTCTGCTAATGTGACTCTTCAGCCCATACCTGGGCTTCTTAACTGAAACTGACAATTGACCTGCTCATTGCCTAATTGCTCTGCGGCAAAGGCTCTGCGCTCTCTGCTGTGTTTTAATTCATTTATAATGCCGTAAGTGAGAGTTATTTTGTCAAGCTGATGGGTCATAAATTATCCTTGAAGTGCGCAAAAGGAAATGACGAAAATACGATGGTGGAAGGCCGTTGAATGGAGAGAAGGGGAAAGTCATGCCATCAGAATTGGGCACTGATTGATGGAGGAGCATTTTTGAGTGCAGCTGAGTTAAGAAGAAGAGACTTGTCGGTGGCGGTGGGTTTGCGAAGTTGTTTTCGCCTAAGGATCCTTATTTCTACAACTTTGAAAATGGTGGAATTCATAATTTCAGAAACGGAAAAAAAACCGATGGTGAGTAAAAAAACTGGAGCCGAAAAGAAAGCTCTCAAGAAGAATTGTTGATCTGCTGTTAAAAAAGAAAAAAAAAAAAAACAAGAAAAAGAAAAAAATGTTGTCGAAAGCTGCAGTCTCAAAACATTTTGATTTGAAAAATAAAATATTTGCAAAAGAAACAACAACCAAGCCGTGATAAAAGCTGTGTTAGTGTATCCCCGTCGGCAGTTTCATGTTGGACAATGGAATGGCTAAAAAGTAGACGGATTTCAATATCTACGACATATGTACGTAAAAGTCGTAAAATGTTAAACTGACGTTTAGCGTTTTAGGAGAAAGATCAAATAATGCATTTGAAGCCACAAGTTTCAAATTCAGCTTTCGAAGATTCAGCTCAATCTTGGTTCGGCTTTATCTTACGCCCACCCCCTAAAAATGGTCAATTTTTATTTTTGTAGTGTGAAATGACTTCCTGAACGCCCCTGAAATCAATATTTTTCAATTTATAAGCAACTTAAGCTCGTTTTTTGGGGATTATAAGCACCTTTCCGAAATGTGTTCTTGTTCACACTTGATTAAGAGCGCATGTCCTTTCCTGTTGACCTTCCTAGCCTTTTGTTGTTTTTGATCTAAGAACTAGAGTTAGAGTTAGTGGGGAGGGGGTAGGAAAGTGTCGCCTGTGTCACTGCGGTCGTGAGTGGGCCTATTGTGAGCTGAGAACTAACAATTCTGCTTCTTGTGAAAATCAATGGGATTAATTTTCTGTCTTACATTGTATTATACAATAAATTAATCAAAACGAAAGCGACATTAGAAAGGATGCCTAAGGGTCCTTCAGAGACTCGTAATCATGGCAGTCAATGTAGCACCACGCTTAAGAAGTGGAATACAGTTTAAAACAATTTCGGTTTTAAATTTATAAACGCTCTTGTGTAAAATGTAAGTTCATGTTGATGAAGCTTAATTGAACAGAGCTCCCATAATAAATTTGTAATTGAAAGGAAATAAAAAAAAAAGTCAGTGGAAAAAAGTTGTACACAATCGATAAGAGAAAACCTGCAATAATTGTTCATTTCTTCTTTTATTTTTTGCTTGCTGACCTTCCCCATGAGAAACTATAATTTTTTCAAAATCTAACCACGTAGAAACATAAGCTCGCACCTGTCGAAGAGTCATTATTTCCAGCAACCCCATAACCCACCCACGACGCATTTCACTTTCCGTTTAAAAGCTTTTCCTAAAAAAAACACCCCTTCCACTGATTCTCACTAATTGAATTTAATACTAGGGGAATTTTATTTTATTCTCGTGAAATAATCTAAAAGTAAGTCCTAAATCCTATTTGTTTTCAATGCCATGAGCCATCGCAATTACCGTCGCCATATCGTAGCCGCACTACTCTTTTGGGGGCAACACGAGAAAACGCACGTTGCCACGTTAAGCATCGAGATTAAGTGCTTGTGTTTATTCGTAGGCAATGATTGATATTTTGAATAAAACATTAGAAATTATTACTAATAATTGATATTAATCATCGCACCGCATCGATTGTACATCGCACGTATGGCGCAATTTGGAGAAGAACGTTTCGCTATTTTTACTTCGAATCCACTCAGTTCCGGGAATCTGTAGTGAGAAACAACTCACCTTGAGAATTTGATTTATTTACAACTCGTGTACGAATCAGATCCGTAAAGTTACAAGTCCGCGGGTGGGAAAATCGGTGTACGTTTTTTTATGAGACAGGGTTATCTTATTTTTGGGTGGTTGACCCTTTGACGGGTGTGGTCAGTGTAGGGTTGGGTTTGATAGAGGGATTTTGCGTGAAGGCAAAGCCGGTTGTCGAAAGTGTTTCGAAAAAGTGTAAAGTGGCTCCTTTAGGGGGGCCATGCTGTGTTCGGGGATTTGCGTGAGAGAAGCGTGCTGTAGATTTGTTTTAATGCTTTAGCAATAAGAGCTCTGAATCGTTTACGCGTACAGATGATTCAAGGGGTTTTCCAAAACCGTTTAAGTTGTTATCCATGTGAATCACAACAATTTAAATTTTTTTGTTCACACTTACTTTTCATTTTCCTTAAAATAAGAATTTAAATCCGTCAAATTAGAAACAATACTCGATCGAAAGCAGCAAATTTGGCAAGAAATATTTGGCATTATTTCGATTCTAATCTCTTAATACTGATATGACGATGAATCGGAAACAAGTTTCAGATTCAATCAAATGTAGAATGGAGTTACGTAGGAGGGCCCCCGAAAGTTTCACTGTTCAATAGTTTCTAAAAAAAACCGATAATCCCGGAAATTTTCAAAAATCGGGGTTTGAAGTTAAACGATCATTTTTAACTTTTATATTGTAATTAAATCATAAGGAAATACTGAGTGGGAAACGGAGGTAAAAAAAGAATCTATTTCAATTTATTCCTCTCCTAGTCCAACAAGGCCTATTGTTTAGTGAGTACTTTTATTGTTAAAGTTTTCAAGTTCTTAAAATGGTTCCAAGTCATCGGTCTCAGTTGGTGTTTCTAGTTAAAATTTATTGGGTGCTGCTTCAGTCATTGGGAATATTAGGCCAACTTGCTTTAATTTTCTTAAGTAGCTTTATATTTGTAAATTGTGCGATAAGACCAAACGAATATGTCATAAACTAAAACTAAAAACGAACACATCTATTAAAAATCGAATTTAACAAGAACATGCTAAAAAAATTATACCTACTGACCACATTCTATTATTGTTCTACTGAGTACGAAAGTTATTCTGAAAGGAAACCGGATAATAGTTTCAGTTTAAGACGTACGACAAGTTACTTTCGAACCAAACATGATACTTCTATCATGAAAAACTGCGGTTTTTAAAAGCTCTATCCACACGTTTTGAGTTTATTTGACATTGATGAGCTTAGAGCTCACATTTACACACCAAACCCCGCCGCGGCCGTGTAACATCCCACCAACCAAATTAGATGCCCACTTCCATTTAATTGTGGGAACCCAAAAGATAGTTGGCAACCTAGCTATGGCCTTAGTGTACCAAATTTTCAAAATGTGCGCACAAAACCTGGAGTTTTCATTTAGAATAAACAATTATTTTTAATTTAATTTTTAAGTTTTTAAATTTTTCATAAGTTCGTGAACCACTTCTGGAAAGGTTTTACAAAACTTAAACAGAGACTCGATGGAAAATTATAATCAGCTTGGATATTGGATTAAAACACAATTTGGAACCCTTTTAGGTTTTTCGTAAGGTTATTGTAGTCCCAGCCTAGCTCACTTCTTGTCAATTTTAATATTCTTTTTCAGGAAGTCCAGAGGCTTCTCCTATTTTCTCGGTTTCTCTCTCTCTCCATCTCAGCTTTTTCTAGGATCCTTCTTTGAGGCATGTCTTAATCTTCAGACATAAATTTAAAGACTATTTCCTTCAATGGCCTCTTACAGCATCATCAATTATCAGAAACAAGTATCGAAAAGTTAAGAGAGCACATTTTATAATTATAGACCTGATTAAGGCATCCAAATAATGTGACGCTACGTAACAGAATCGTCAAATGTATTTCTAATTACAATTTTCTGTTTCTTTTTTATTTAATACAGCTTCAAAAACTTCAAAAGCAAATCTAAATGTAAAAATTTTTGATTTTGTTTCTTTTGACCCGAAAATTGATCATTTCAGGGACTCAGCCTGAGTGATCCTCTCCAATGTCCCTCCAAAAAAATAACCCATATCGCAAATGTTCCTTCATCGAACTAATTTAAGCTTTTCTCTCTCTGTGGCATTAAAAAAATGCCTGTCTCATTATTACCGAGTAATTACTAAGAAATTTTTGATAATAGTCCATAAAAAATCCACAAGCTCCCAGCAGAGATGGGCACAACCAAAGAAAAAACGTGAACGTTAAAAGGAAATGGAAACCTCTCCTCCATTTGCTCGCTCGGAAGTTTTTTCTTCTGTTTTTATTTGGCGCAAGCAATTCCAGCTGCCGTCGGAGTGTCTGTATGGGTAGGGAATAAAAAAGAAATTAGGACAACCCCAGGCAGGAGAGGAGAGATGCAGCAGCACACTACATGTGATTTGTGGGGCTCCTTACGTTGGCGTGGGAGAATGTGAACGTCATGTTCTTGGGGTGGAGTTTGGTGTGGGGCTTCAAGGAGGGTACAAAAAAACAAATTAAAAATGAATTCCTTCCAAAAGTTCCCATGACCGAAAAGTATGTTGTACGTTTGTAATTTAAGCGTCTGAGTCAGTCTATCAGCGCCACTCGAAAGGATTCATATCTGAGGGGATTTGTGAGATGATAACCTTTCGAAAAAGTGATGCCGACTTCGGGTTATCGGAATTTATGAGGTTGGCCTTGGTGGCTTTTACCAGCTTTTTGTTAATTGACAGGAATGGCGATCGTTTTTTTAACAAATTTATGGCGAAAATTCACTTCATTTAGTGGCGAATGTTGTTTTATCTAAGTAAGCCGATTTCAAATGGCCAAAAATTCATCCAGATGCTATGGCGGGATCGAAAGTTCATTGCTTGGTACGTTTCGTAAGCTCAAGTACTTACTTAGATCAGTTAGCAAATATTAGGTTGTCAAATATCTCCCTTCCGCCTTTTTGTTTTTTGAATTTTCCGGCTATGTACAAAGCGCTACAGAGCTCGTATCCAAACTTGCATAGCGTCGTTTGTAAGTTATGTCAAGACCTTTCAAATGATGTATTGCCAGATACGAGCTCTGTAGCGCTTTGTACATAGTCGGAAAATTCAATTCAAAGACAAAAAGGCGGAAGGGAGATAGTTGATAACCTAATATAATCAGGACGATTGTGTGATGTATAAACTGAGGCAGAGGATCAATCACTATTAGGGAGATTGTTAAACTTAATTGTGATTGCTTTACTTCCCACTTGACGTCTTCAGCCCCTGTTTTTTGTCAATTTTTAAAGGGGTCCCTAAAAAGGACCTGACTTTAAAAGAGCTTGGTTTGTTGAAAAGACGTTGTTTGTAATTAAAATGCTAAATACTACTTTGAGAACGCGATCCGGCAGTTGAAGTCATTCCCTCATCGAAAAAATTGATGATCTTCCATTTGTCGCCCAATAAAGAATCTGGGCAAACTATCATTGGGAAGTCAAATTTAGCAAAAAATGTGTCAGCTGTCGCGATAAAAAGAAGTGCTGGCTTTATTAAAAAATATACTCTTTTCTTTTACTCTTTACAAATTGTCCACCTTCTTTTCTCCAAATCACTTGCACCACCTTTGCGCTTCACTCAAACCAATCCAAGTCAGCATACCCTATCGACCCATGGTATAATAAAGAGGTCTGTTTGTTTTAAGTTGTTGGAGCGCGTCCTTTTCTTCTTTTTTTTTCTTGTGTTTTTTTACTTTTTGTTTTTTGTTCTGATAATAACATCTTCAGGTAATAAGTCATAATATTTTTATGTTGCTTTTTGAGATTCTTGTTCTTCAGTATTTTTCGTTTCGTGTTGTGGTGTTTTTATTTTTCTGTGTTTTTGGTTCTCTTCTCGGTGTGTTGTTTTTTTTTATGCACTTTGTGTGTGGTCCTATTGGGATCTCAATGGTAGCGAAAAAATGCTGAAGATTTAGAGGTTTTATTAAGTTGTTGGAGGTTTTAGTTTTGTTTAGTCATTTTAAGAGGTTCTACGGATTTTCGTCTTGTGTTTTTTTTTTTTTGGTTTTTGTATGTTTTTTGCTGGCGTGCCTTTCATCTAGTTATCTTGAAGGAGATCGATCGATTTGAGGTCTTGAAATGCAGTAATTACGTGAAGGCAGCTGTAATTTGGTTGATGATTTGGATTCGGGTGAATGAGATGTTAAAAATTGTGTGGAATAGTGTGCTTTTGACATGCGTCCTGGTGATAAGGATCTTTGTGGTTGAGAGTCGGGTGACTGTTAAGCCTTGATTGCGGTCGTTAGCATGGAGTTTTGGAAAGCGTATGGATGGAGACAGTGGAGAACATTTTGTCAATGAATTTGAGAAAAAATCTTGTTTCTTGAGGTCTACGGCATGATGGATGTTTTTTGGGCTATATACAGATACATTAATTTAAAATTGATTTGGAATAAAGGCTAGACAGTGAGAATCGTAAATTAATTTAATTGCTTGGGTCCGGGATTGTGTCATGTCCGTAAAAAAAGCAAACACATTCTACTTATATTTGCACCAACTGCTAACTTAGCCACACCTCAGTCGTCCGTAGACAAAGTGTCACCAGAAAAGCCCCAGTCGCACCTCCACTCAAACTGGTTGAGAATTTAACTCAACCAACACCCGTTCAAGGGCTACACTCCTAATCCCTTCCTGTTTTCCACCTCTCAGCTTCCTGATAGCCTTTGAACACTTTGAATTGAATACCTTACCCCCAATGTAAACAACCCACATGCTTACGTCCATGAATCGGATTGTATAACAAATTCAAATCGAAATGGATTTTCAACTGTCAAACCAGTATACTGACGACGATTGTGACTGCAATTGAAATCCACAAACAATTTATTTTTTTATTTCACATAAATCGCATTCTACACCTCAGCAAGTGACCTTGCATTCTTTGCCATTACTCAATGGAGAGGCAGAGGCAATCCCACTTTAAATTGTTGACATTCTTTATGTAAAACTTCTAATCTCTCACAATCGAACTGTCACTCAATCAACACAGGCCGAGTGCGGCAGATTCACGTTAACAGATTTATTGTGAATATTTAAATATGAATAAATTTTTTCATTTGCCTGGAAAAATTAATTGATCCATGTTTTTTTTTTTGTTTTTTTTGTATTGTGTTTTTTTCTGACAAGTGCCGCGGATTGACGTAGTGTTGACGTCAAAGGTTTGTGATGGAAAGGATACCAGTCTTTCATCCGTGTGTGTTGACACATTGAACCCACTTTTGCCAAATTATCTCCCCGATCGTACGCATCTGTCACTCAGGCTTACGTCAGATTACGACAAATTTCCCAATGTGTCGCAATGAAAATTTCTTCTTAACAAATAACCCCCCCGAGCTACGGGTGTGGTTGCCTCAATCTCATGACTCAGTCAAATCAAACCTCCACTGGGTTGGGCTATCATCCATCCATTAAAGTAGCGCAATATGAACTATGACTTGACGCTGGCTCCATTGTTCACGTACCGCTTGTCAACGTCAACACACATTAGAAAAAGCTAAGCAGAGAAGCAGAAAGAACGTAAAAGACAGAAGAGACAGAAAAAAACGTACAATTAACTGTCAACAATATCGCAGATAATTTATAAAAACGCCGGAATGGAAGAAAAGAAATCACCGCCAGACATATTGTCTCCATCGTGATTACTGTCAACGAGTCTTGCGATTTTTTTCTTGTTCGCGTTACGTATGCTTGACACGTCTGCCGCGATCAGCGCAGCCAACGCAAGCGCTTCACCCACGGCGATGCGATGTGAGGTGCACCGTGCACATCGTGGATTAATGAGAAGTCCCTTTCGATGATGTGAACCGTATGAATGCATAAATTCAAAAAAAAAAAAAATTGAATTACAGAATACAATTTGAGGCAAGTGGCTGATCGGTGGATCGTGTCGAGGTGATCTTTCGAAAGTGTTCTGGATGGAAGACGATATTTTCGCGGCTGGGTATAAATTTATGAATGTAGGTCAGATGGCGCATAAAGAGCTCTAAGAGATGTGTATTAACGCCAGCTGGTTGTTAATTTAATTCTCACGCGGTGGTGCTTGAGGCGTTTTTCGGGGAATGCTGTTGTAGTCGTTTTTGTGGGGCTGAGTGAGGTCAAAGTGGTATTCAATATTTTATTGTTTGCCTGTACGCAGGGAAAAGATCTGGATTGAGGTTGTCGAGGTCAGTTGATCGCGCATTTTTAAGGAGTCATTTTAATTTGCAACCAGTCGGAAGGTGGAGCAGAATTGATGGAATTCTGGAAATCGATCGATGAGCTAGAAAAGTTTGAAATTGCTTTTCCAAGCATTTGATCTGAATCGAGAAATGACTATGATTCATCTTTATTTTTACGATGTAAGATTGGATTGGCAAACTAAGTCTTTCTAGTGGACGATGGCAATATGTCTATGAGAATACTTTAGAAATGATGCCATTATCTACGTTAAGATGATTAAAGATTTGGTCAATTTGGAGACTACGAACCGTCCTTATCCAACAGAGAAGGTGATCATCAAAAAGTGATCTTAGGCTCAAGACTCTGATCTGCCTCGTGTTCAGCTGAGTTCAATGATTATTTCAACGAATTCATATGGTGAACTCAGAGTTCATCAGAGAGATGTTTTTCGTAATCTAATCCAATGATAGACGAGGATAAATTCGAAATTCGCATGAATTAGATGTGAATGAACTATCATATCTTGTTGATGTTATTTTAGGAACATACGTATGTGAAAAACTCGTTTCCCAATTATATTCGACGTAGTTTCGTTAGCTTTCTTAGAATCGTAACCATGATCATGGCTAATTTTAAAATTCCTTCTTGCTGGGCTTCCACTGCGGTCTCGAAATGTTTATGTCTGGGATGTGGGTGAAGCTGGAATTATAGTTTTCTCTCAGCGCAAAACGCGTATTCAGTGTCTTTCACTTTAGGAACTATTGTTTTCATATTTCTATTTAAAAATTTTCCATGCCGTATTTGCTTTTCTACATAGTGCTTGATTGCATTAAAGTTCGGAGAATAGAATTGCCACTCCAAAATATTTAACTTTTCCCATCGGATAATTATTTTGTTAGAATACCCGCTTTAGACGCATATCCTTTTATACAAAGGGGGATAATGCATATTTAAATACCAGAATCAATCCATAATGGCTCTGTTCGCAATAAAGAATCAACTCCAGATCAACTCCGCCAAAAACATCTCCGAACCATAATAAATCTTTGATAACGTCACACTTAGTGGTTGTATGGTTGCATCAATTTTAATTATATATAGTAATTTTTCAAAACATCAAGGAATAAATCATTAATATTCTGAAAGAGTGGGAACTAGAAGAAAGCAGTTTATTACAGAGCACATACTTACATTAAGGGAAGGACGATTATCTGTCACGTCGTTTAAGTAGTACATTGAATGGTTTACTATTGGATTTGCTGCTTGGTACAAACCTAGAATGAGGTATGTTAAAAAAACCCAAGCCTATTTCTTGCACTCGTTTGCTAGTCGATGATATGTTAGAAGCAATGACACAAAAGCAGCCTTGGAGTTGTTTTAAGTAGTTTTAAGACGCAGTTTTTTTTCAAATACCTTCTAAAATATGAAATAGATGAAATTTTAAATTAAATCATTTTAGTTTTTGTATGCAGTTAGCTCTTCTGGTGAAGAAAAACTAAATTGCTTATTATGTTCGTTCCCCGGTAGTGGAACATGTGGCTACAGAAGATGATGATGATGAGGTTTGTCGCAGTAAAAACAATAAAATTGCAATATAAAAAATAAAATTTTGCGCATTTTTCCAGTCTTCTGTTTGAATCTAAATTTAAGTCTTCATTCTTTGATTGAAAAAAAAAGACTTACGTAATAGAGCATAGCTTACTCACGCCTCCACAGTGTTGTGCGCAATATAATTTGACACAAGTACAGGGGACCTACTGTCTAATGGCGGTTCCGAACGGCGAATTGCGAAAGCTTTCCATGACAGATGTATTTCAGGAGGATTGTCAGTCGTTAGTTGGAGGTGGGGCCGTGAGAATTATTTGTGGTGTTCTTTCCCCGGGCTGGATTCGAACACCCTCTGTAGTGTCTTGCAAGATTGTATTGCATACTAGGAATGGGTTGCCTAGCAACAAGGTAGTAAAGTGTAAAGGTGTTCTGGGCATAATAAATAAGTGACACTTGATATTTGACGAGAGCAGAGAACGGTCGTCTTTTAGTTGCTCTGCGGGATACTACATTTTGCGATGAGAAGCGGACGGACCTACGAAACGTAAGAGGAAAAGGAAAGAGGAGTAAAAGGTAAACAACGAGTTAATATCTTATCTATTTTGTGTAAAATTTAATGCGGCTTAATTATGAGCGCAAATTTGTTGAATGTGTTGATATCTGATTCAATAGAATCGGATAGATTGCTCGCTGTTTCAATTAATTTGGAACAGGAGAAAGAAGTTGTAAGCTCGAAGGATGGAGCTTTGCTCGCTGTTCAAGTTAATTGAACAGGAGAAAGAGGTTGTTGACTCGAAAGATGGAGTCTTGAGGTAAATGCCTGGTTCGGTTGGTTCGGAACAGGAAAAGTAGTTGTTCGCTTAAATGTTAAAGCGGTATAGAGGGAGAGAAATTGTTCGGAAAAACAAAGCAAACTGGTGGCAATAAATGCCCTAGAATGTTCTATACATGTATGGGTTGGAGTTTTCTAGATAAAATTTATTGTTGTTTTTCTCGCCGGTAACTGCGTTGAAAATTTGTGAGTGGTTATTTAATCAGATATAAATACGAGCGGTAGAAAAGGTACTCAATGAAAATGACTGGATTGGCAATGCATCGATGTTTAAAGCTTTCCGGATTGAGCTTTGTTTTGCCGGGAACATTTTGCTTCGTGGTACTCGGATCGTTGTACCACGAAAACTGCGAGAAAGAACATTACAGTTGGATCATGAAGGTCATCCGGGGATGACTGTGATGAGACGGCGACTGCGGACAAAAGTCTGGTGGCCGAAGATGGATACACATATTGAAGATTTTGTAAAGAAGTGCCGGGGCTGTATTTTAGTAAGCGCACCATCTGCACCGGAACCTTTGAGAAGAACGGAGTTACCGTCAGCTCCGTGGGAGAACCTGGCAATAGATTTTCAGGGCCCATTCCCGTCGGCCCACAATTTGATTTCAAAGCGGATGGGAATTGTGGTGGTGAGTGGAAAAAATGGATGCATGGGTTCGAGATTTAAGAACTTAACTTTATTTTTAAGATGAGTAGCGTTCATGTGTTTTGTTAAAAAGAAGAGAATAGATGTAGTGTCTTGCAAGATTGTATTGCATACTAGGAATGGGTTGCCTAGCAACAAGGTAGTAAAATGTAAAGGTGTTCTGGGCATAATAAATAAGTGACACTTGATATTTGACGAGAGCAGAGAACGGTCGTCTTTTAGTTGCTCTGCGGGATACTACACCCTCGCTTAACAATTAAATTGTTGTTTCAAATCATCAGTGACTCAATGGTTGAATACATCATTCTCCTCACAAAACAATTATTTGGTAGCACCGAATTTAAGGACTAGCTAAAGGATATGACCATACATATGTATTATCCCTTTCGTGGAAAAATCATCATTCCCCTCTGTGGTCCCCCAGGATCAAAGCGTGAACCTTAGGATTCCCAGAATGAAGCCATAAACCGCTCTTAATAATCACATCAAAACCTTAATGGTCACGCATTGGCCATAATACCTCCAAAATCTCACCAAAGAAACACACACAAAACCAATCCGGATCCGTGAAGTTTTTTTCTGAAAGAGATATCTTCGAGTTTATTCATCAATTAGACCACCGGATGCGTTTCACCTCGTTAGCGTGTGTTGCTAAATATGTGCCGAGTCCTCGTCTTGGTTAATTCACATCCCTCGAGCGGACTTAATTTGCTGATCATAAAACACGAGTATAATTAATGACCTCGTTCCTGCGGTCGGTCTCCTGTCAAAAAGCTTGCTTGTTTCTCCAC
The DNA here is from genome assembly GCA_905187475.1 of Syritta pipiens. NCBI lineage: Eukaryota > Metazoa > Arthropoda > Insecta > Diptera > Syrphidae > Syritta > Syritta pipiens. Next base: position 74,358,299 of record LR994571.1, read on the forward strand.
TAAACTGAAAATCCAAGCCGTAAATTTTCAGTCTAAACTAAGAAAAAACAAAACCAGACTTACTTCTCAGACCTCCCTCGCTCCATGTGTCAACCGAATAAAACAGAGAACCAAAAACAAAAAAAAAAGAAAGATACAACTTCATTTTATTAATTAAATAATAATTCCCAACGAATTAGTGGGATACAATTAATTTACATATTTTACTCGGTTGCGTCCGTCTTCCCCGGGGTGATTCTTGGTATTTCCTCGTTTCCTTTTCACTCCCTTATCCTTTTCGTCCATCAACACGGCCAATTTAAAACCAATTAGTAAAAATTTTCAATGAAGCCGATCATAGATGCGTAACCTGAGACATCGGGAACACGCCCCTGCTGAGTTTCGAAACTTTGTGTGTGGTTTGCAACAAGGTAACAAAGGAAAACAGGTAACCGAATGGGCTCACATAATGCATCAAAATTAAATTGTCATCCACATCGTTTTGCTTAGTATATTTTCTGTTCTGTTCTGTTCTGTTTTTTTTTTTTGTTTTTAACAATATACTCATTCGTACGAGTGCACGGTGTACACGGTTACGAGGAACAGGAAGGCTGCCTAGAGGAATGTTCCCATTCGAAAATTGGTAATAAAAACAACGACCACGACGACGAATCCCCAATTTGTGGAATTTGAAATCATTAACGAGAGTATCTCCGAGTGTTTGTGTGCTGTGAAGAAATCCATTTCCTTATGAGCCAGCCATTAGACGGAGTAAGGGGAAGGGAACCTTTATTTTTTGGTTTTTTGTTTTGGATATTAAAGGGAATAATTAGAGGTGCTATCAACGAGTGAGGATCTACAAATGATGAGTGCGTTGTAAAAATTGAGAGATAAACACGCATAATGACGGTAATCGGTGGGGAAGGATATCGCGGTACGATGTTCAGTGGATGTTTTCGGTGCGCAGACAAAATGGAGTCGATCGAAATGAGGCGGGGGTCTCAATGCTTGAGATTTTTTTGGTCGATTTTTTCTTCGGAAAAGAGAGATTTAATTATGCAGTAGGTATGTTCCCTATGACAGTTTAGCTGTTTTTTTTTTTCCACAGATCTTTTTATTGGCAGAAGACATTTTCCATCAATTGGAAACCTTTTGAGTTACTTTGGTAATCATTCAAATTTTCCTGAGACACAATAAAAGATCCTATTCCATATGGTAGACGCTGGTAAAAAGTTCGTTCCCATTATAAGGATTTTGCCTGCATCGAATGATTCTTACAATAATTTACAATTTATGCACAAACTAAGGCTAAAGAAACACGAGAGCATGTGAAATCCAGCTTTCCATGGCTAAACCCTAAAAATGAGAGAACACATTCCTTCTCTAATTCCAAACCAAAGAACAATATTTTTGTGACAAAATCTAGTTTATGAGATCTCAACTAAGCCGAATTAAAAAATTAATTTACATATTTCAAGAACGAAAGAAGAACGGTATATAGAATTTTATTCCTATGCAACAGTGGTCGTCTATGTTCGCTAAAATTGCATTATATTTGAAACCATACCTATCAATTGAAAGAGTGTATTTTAATTTTTAAAATACATGTATAAAATCGAGTTAATTTTAGAATGATTTTGTGATTTTAAAACAAGTTATAAGATCTGAGACATTTTTTACTTTGTACTAGTTATTAACCTCCTTGAAGTATATATTTTTAATTTGTATTGTACTTGAAACATGAAAATGCTTTGGAAATAAAAATATAGCCTCAAAACATTTATTATTTACAACATTTATTTTATTACACGCTTGGATGTATTTCTGATACGTTCGCAATCTACAGTCATGCTGACATCGTCGGCAATGATCGAGTCATCCGTGGTAGATGTTTTAATTTCATCTTCACCTTCTTTTACTCTTTTGCTTTGCTTTGCTTCCCTTTGCTCTTGTACACCCACGCTTAATCCAAGTATTGTGCAACGCGCAACAATCATTCACAATTTGAGTCGCTTTCTTTGGTGAATAGTGTAGTTTGCGCTCGTTCAAAAGACATCTGAATCTGCTCTTAAAAACACCAATGTTCTTTCTATGAAGTTCCTTGCTTGCGCATGCGTAATATTAAAGCGGCTTTCTGGCGTTCAGGGCTGGTGTTCTTGAAGGGATGTTCTGGTGTTCTAAAAGGTATGGCAAAAGGGGATATCCTGCACCGCCTATCCTTCTAACAGAATGTGGAAAGATAAGGTTCAAAAAAATATGTATGTATGTACTTAAATGCTTACCAAGATACATTGACAATTCATTATGTCTCCACATCCTCTCCAATATTGTTTTTAATTCACTACAGTCCCAAACAAAGAATTCATGTGAAGAACCTGGAAAACTTGCATCAATATATTGAATTATCATGCTGTTGCCAAATGCCTAAATCAATCGAGAGTTAAAGTACGACTAAACAATTGAAACAAAAACCATTGCCACTTACTATCAGTGCATTCAAACCCATAATAACCTTTACGATTTAGGTACTGATGTTTTAACTGGCTGGGGGCAACAATTCCAATGTGAGTTCCATCGACGCAACCAATTATTCCCGGTATCTTAGACTTTGTGTAGAAGTAACTCCCTGCTTCTTGCTTCTCTTCTTCACTCATTTCTGCCCGAATATGAAGTGGACACATTTTTCTTCTGAATATTTTTAATGTTTCAGATAGAATAACAGAAACAGTCCCCTGCGTTAGTCCCAAATCGTAGTCGTTCCCAACAGAAGTCTGATAGCTCCCGCTTGCTAAAAAGCGGAGAGCGCATGTCAATTTAATTATAGGAGGAATCGCACAGCTGCGAGTATCATAAAATTCATCTTTTATTTCATATATGCCCCCTTGTTTAACCGAAAGTATGAAATAAGTCTGTAAAAAAGGGTGGACGTCAAATATTGTAAATATAAAATAATTTCATACACACAGACGATCAGGAAGTTCCAAAGGGTTGGAGGTGCATATTTCTGATTTGCCTCTGGAATCTACCCATGTCTCTAGTCCTTCGTTCCTCAGCTTCTCCAGCAAAAAAAAAAACAATACTTACTTATCATTTTCTCACAATTTTATTTGTAACTCACAAAAATAAACTTTATCACAACTCAATTAAATTTCGAATAAACGAATTTCATTTGACGTTTGACATATTTTTCTTTTTCAGTGCTGTGGTGACAATTCTGAGATTCAGACGAACTAAGTAACTCGCGAAATATTGGCCTGGTCGTTCGAGACGAATCGAATATGCGACTAGCAAGCCGTAATAGGGATATAAACTATATTTTCTTTGTCTTTTGTGTTTCGAAATACAATTTCTAATTATCATGCGCTCAAACCTATGCAACTCCAAGGCTACATTTGGTGTGGGATGAAACCATATCAGCAAGCCATAGGTTATGAGAGGGCGAATTAGGGACTTATGTATAGATGACGGTTTTAGTTCTATGTTTAGGCTCTCTAGAGTTGATCAGTATGCAATCTTAGCCGTACTGAGAGCGAACCTGGCAGGTGTATCTCAAGATTCTTGATAGATGTTTTGAGAGGTATCAGATTTCCCTCCATATAGAGTTTAAGATCACGGTACTATCACGGATCGTGCATTGTTGGGCTTTACCGGATGCCTTTCGAAAACAAATCAGTTCGCATCTACCTAAATTTACCTTTATACCCCATCTTCTGTAGTAAGGGAGTATAATCCTAAGGTGTGATTTGTTTGCCTTTAATGCAACCTACGGCTTTTCATGGTGGCTAGTGAGGACGGTATCGTCGGTGTATAAGATCGCCTCAGAGTTAGGATTTCCCATAGAAAAGAACCAGCCACAGACTTCAGCAATTCTCATTCGATTTTGTTTCGCACCCAACTAGTACACATTCCCCTTGGGGTCCATCCCATACGTCACAATGGTCAGCTCTAACGACCGTGAAATGGCAGTCTTTTCCACTAGCCATAAAATGCATTCTAATCGCACATATGGCATAAAATACACATCACACAATCACTTTTATGAATTTAATGGAGTGAAGCAAATATGGGCTTGTTATTAACTATAAACGCATTTATTGCGTATTGCTAAAAGCATTAAACAGAAAAGAACGCTTTAATTGAAAATACGTTTTTGAGGGCATTCTAAATTTTCTGCGACGTTTTGTATATCTTTATCGGAAAAATTTATGTGGTTCACCTAATCGGAGAGAGTCGGAGTTCCTGAACCAATTAGATCTTCAATCCAATTTCTTTTTGCTAAATTAGCAACGGTGTAAAGTACGAGAGGAAATAGCGACTGGCAGATGCAGTAATATGAATATTTTACTTTTTCTGGCCTTGAAGAACAATTTCCCCATCATTTATGTTATGTGTTGAGACGAATTCACTCGTAAATTGTTGATTTCTTTTTCGTGTCACTGAATATCATAAATTGAATTTGTAAAAGAAAAATACACCTGTACGCCGATTTGCACGGTACTTTTTTTTACATGATTTCACTTTTACACGTCTTTCTCAAGTCCCTGTATCGATGTACTTTGTATTTTTCGCCTTTCAACGGCTTTTAAAAGCTATTGTATACAAAAATGTACGCTTGGATTAAACTGAAAGGGGATTTCCCTTTATATATTTTCAATGCGCCAAACATGTTGATTGCTGGCACAGAGATTCGTTAATAACAGAAACAGAAATAAAAGAAATAAAGAAAGCTAGTTAGCTACTAGCTGGCTGTTAGAGCAGCTAGCTATTCTTCCATATTCTCAGCAGGAACTTTATCTAACTTTTCAAAACATGCGACATATTTTCCAGGACATCTTTATTTCTTTAAATAAGTGTAACAACCATTTTCGGAAAAAATGATTACGATTTCTTACTAAAAGCTAAACGTTTTAATTATTTGCAAGGGCTTTAGCACATTTTTCCACTTTTGGTCGACAAACGGCTAAAGTTGTGGTACTTGACAGAAAATCCATGGGTTTTCTAATAAGTGTAATCTGTAGCTATAGTAAAAAACAGAAATAAACTATGGAAACTCTGGAAAACACATGAGTTATGATTAAAACCAAAAAGATCATGCAGGGTGTTTCTAATTACGTGCACGGCACTCTATTGTGTTTTTCAATTGTACTTCAATTTTCTTTGCGTTGAAATTGAATAGTTATCAAGAAAACTGAAGAAATTCTGTACATTTTGGGTTTTTTTTTGTTTGAGTTACACACTTTTTCATTCAAAACTCTGATCTCAACTTACCTTTGGAACCTATTGGAACCTATCTCCCGAGTAAATCTAGGTGTTTTCAATATTTGTTTCTATTTACAAAAACATGTAATTTAGGATTCTATTTGATAATTGTATAAGGTATCACTACTACTACTACTAGTACTACTATTGTAGTAAGAGAGACTTTGAACTTTAGGTAAGTTGGCTGATAGAATATAAATATAAGGAATATACAGAAAAAGGTTTTGATGCTGCTGGCAAGCTTCACAAAGGCTTCAAGATCAAGATATGATACAATTGAATGCTAATTCTATTTCAAGAACACTATCGTGTCTGCAAGCAGTGTCAGTGGTTGACAATGTATGTTCTATGGTTGACAATGTATGTTCTATGCGAATTGGACAAACTGTACAAAACTCCTTCATCCAGATCGAGCAGGCGACAAAAAACCTGGGGCTGCACATAAATGAAGGAAAGAAAAAGTACATGGTGGTATCGTCTGCAAGAAATGTTAGAAGAACAGTCAAGGTAGCGGAGCACGATTTTGAAATCTTGTATTACCAGTACTCACATATGGATCCGAGACTTGTGTGCTTAATCAAAGGCACTCTGACCTCTTAGCCGCGTTCGAGAAGAAAGTTTTACGGAGAATTGTTGGCTCCATACGTCCGGAGACCGTACAACCATGAGCTGTATGAAATCTGAAATAAAGCTCGGTAGACTCCGGTGGGCTGGGCACCTAGCTCGTATGAGCGAAGAGGACCCTGCTCGGAAAGTCCTTTGAAGTACAATTCATGGTACAAGACAGCGACGCAGACCGCGCTTACGTTGAAAGGATGGCGTAGACCAGGACGCCCGAAGCATTGGGGTTCCCAACTGGATGGCGTCGGCAAGCGATCGGGATAGGTGGAAGTGCTTGCTGCAGGAGGCCCGGACCGGACACCAGTTGTTGCATCGATGATGATTATGATGCCTTTCCTCAACTGCTTCAAACTTTGCTTGATTCTTTGCAATTTTTTTTTTTTTTTGAGGGAAGTGTGTAGATTTATCTATTTGCTTCAAGCGTCATTCATCTCTTATTTTTAATCGTATTTACCAGCTTCTGACACATGTATGCTTTTAGCACTCTAAAATTCACGCACAATGTTCGACGCTCATCGACCACTTACAGAATTCAACCACTTTAAGAACAATAAATCAAAAAAGAAAAATTCTAATAATTTACACAAGAAATATACATCAAAAATGGGCATAGAACAAATATTTTATTTAAAAAAATAAATAGATAAATATAATCTTCTGCAAACTGAAAAACAGTCATGCGATTACATAATAAAACTAAGGCGTGCGCAAAAAATAATTTATGTACCGATTTGAAGAATTCACAAATAGCACGCGTATAATCCGCAGACGTGAATGAAACCAAAGCCAATTCCAAAAACGAACTTAAAGTCCTCACAAAGAATCGACGGAAGCTCGCAAGTCTTTTTAACAAAATAAAATAAAGTACGTTTCAGTATTGATTTTGTAAATCATCAGCTTAAGCTCAGCATTTTGTGTGCCTCACGATCACTTTATTAACGATACCAATTGTCTTACACCGACGAAGCGTTCTATATGCCACTTCGTCTCGATTAACTACTCGTATAATTACAAAATATGTGGGTTTACAGTAGACGTGTCATAGCAGGGCCGTGGCTCTGTGAAAATTAAAAAAAAAAAAGATACTAACAACAAAATACGGAGCCCTAACTCAGCACAGGCGCCTGGATCTCTTTTCCCAGCTGCGATAACTCCTTGAGGAACTGCTTCGAGTTGCTCAGGTTCGAGGAGCCGTAGATGATTCGCTTGTTGACGTTCGCGCTCTGCTTCTGTTTCATGAAGTCGACCAGGTTCTGGTATTCGATGTAGTTACCACCGCCAACGATGAACACCACCGCGTCCTGGAATGGGGCCCGGTTCTTTGGCATCACATCGCCGCCCTTGAGGAGTTTCGGGTCCAGGTAAAGGTAGTCGTCTGTCTCGACGGAGCTGCGGCACTCCATCACCTGTTCGGTGATTTTTGTCACGGGAAGGTTCTGCAAAAGGAAACGAGTTAAGTATGAAGGCACAGCCAAGTCGCCATCGCCAGATACTTACATGCCGCTTGACGACCAGATTTTTGACCCCCTCCATAACGAACGAGGAGCCCTGTGAGACGAGCTTCGAGAACATCGACACGGTTTTGGTGCCGCCGCCCTCGTACTGCGTGGTCTGGTTCACCGACGACCGGATGTTGATGCTCTTCCACCGCTCGACGTACGCCAGTGGCGACAGATCACAGCCAGCCTCCTGCAGGGTTTCCTTGATGCGTTGGAACTCAAATTCCGGCACGTTCACCGAGCAGATGTAGTAGATTATGTACAGGCGCATCTTGTCCTCGGGCAGACCGAACTCTGGGTCCTTCAGGATTTCCTGGAAAGGCCGGTCCAGGGTCTGCTTGGACATGATCTTCTCCTCCAGCTCAAAGAACGAGTCGAGGCGCCGGGTTTTTATGAAGTTCAGGATCGCGGTGGCGATCTTTGTGTGCATGTCAATGAGCCGCTTCTTCTCCATCAGCTGCGGCAGCGAGTTGATCGCGTTTGTGATGCGTGCCGTTGTGTCGTTGACCATCGAGAAGGCCACTTCGTTCTCGCCGTCGATCCCCATCGATGTCTTCAGCTTCTTGATCTCCTCTTCCGACGAGCGGTACGACTCCAGCTCCTCCTGAATCGCCTCAGCTACCAGGGGGAACGGGCTCCCCTTGTGTGTCATCCAGAACCGGTCGTTCTTGTCCAGATCGCAGGCCTTGAGCTTCTTCTTCGTGCCGGTCCGCTCGGTGGCTGACTCCTCCTCCAGGTAGACAAGATTCAGGCTGAGCTCCAAGACATCATGAACCAGTGCCTGGTACGACCAGGTGTGGTGCAGCGGCGTGGCCAGGTCCAGATTCCGATCGAGCAGCAGGAGCAGTGGTCGCTGGAAGCTGAAAACCCCACCGGCCTGTGTGGCGTCCATGTGGAAGAGATTATTCCGGGCGTCCCAGAGGTTCTCGCGCAGCTTCTTCTCCAGCTTTCGGCCCACCATCTCCGCAGCACTGTTCCGCGGACAGCGGATGATCGGCACGTTGCCCAGCGTCACAAACACCGAGAATAGGCTGTCCACGATGTTGTCCATCAGGATTTCTATCTCGTCGTCGCGGGTGTTCGCCCGGTTAATCGAGTAGTACGAGATTGCCTCGCTGTTCTGGTGCTTGAACACGAAGAAGTCGTCCTCGAGGCTGATGAAGTTCACGTACTGGTCGTAGACGCTGCGGATGTTGGCCACGCACCCGGCCTGCAGGGCGACCGCGGCCAGGTCCTCAATCTTCTGTCTTGAAATTGGCGACAGGAAGTTCAAGTAGTACGTGTCGTAGAGGCCGTTCTGCAGATCCTGCTGGATCCGGCCCAAGTTCTCGCTTGTCGGCGCACAGAAATAGACTGCGGGCACGTCCGGAATGGAGTCACGGTCGGAATGCAGTTGTCTGGAAGAAGAGGGGTGGTTATGACAGTTAATAAGAGCGAGTGAAATGCTAGGAAGGGTCTGTTAGCAAGAATTGAATGCCAGAAACTCAAGAATTAGGGGCATATGTGAAACACCGATGAAAATTTCGAAGAGCGATAAGAATTAGTCACGTCTTAGTTGGGAAGAGGAGTAAAGGTTGGTCACGAGGTGTCTCTCTGTTGATCAGCCACAAAACTCTCGTTTCACCTCCAAAAAAACGACAGTATCCACCTGAGATCAATAATACTTACACATGCAATGTTACACCCAAATTCCTCAGCTCCCGAATGGGAATGATTGGCGATATGATGTCCTGGCCATCGCGATCGTAAATGAGGATTTTCCACACAGGTTCAGCAGCCAAAACTTTCTGTTGTTGCACATTCAGATTAAGCATCTGCTTAATCGCATCTTTAATAAAAAAAACAAGAAAAAGAAAAACTCAATTCGCATCATCACTTCACCCAGGCCACCAATTTGATGCAAGTTTTTGTACAAAAACATCAATTTCAAAGCCGTGGCAGTCTACAGTTGGCGACTTACTTATTTGCCTTTCTCGTAATGTTAGCATTATGCTGATTTTGTGGAATTTAATTGAGTTAAAATAATTAAATGGAATTTGTTTAAATTATTTTCCCTTAATATTTTGGCATTTATGTACGTCAAAACCTTTTCTTCACGGTCTGCTGTCAAAGTGACGGTACACGTACTGAAGTTCGAATTCAATGACGTGGTTTCTGTCTGAAATATTCGAAAATGTGTCTCATTCACGATGGGAAGGAGTGAAGTGGTTGATTTGTTGTGCGTGTTTGACTATGTAGAAAATCTTTTTGTAAAATCTAAATTTTAGTGAAAAGTTTTCGAAATGTGTGGAAATGTTAAAACAAATATTTATTTATTTATTAAGTAGTAAGTAAACTGATAATAATTGTAAGAGCCTAGCTGCGACAAGAAACGAATATATTCCCATTAATTAGGTTCAAAACACCATCCAGGAGTGATTTTAACCAGAAAGACTCTGGTTTTACTAATTTTACCACAACCATAACAATGAATGTATTCGTTTTATTAGAAATGCTAATTACACACAAAAACTAAGACCACTTAATTTCAAATTTGTATATTTCACATTTCACCCAAAAAAGTAAAACAAAGGGACGGGTGAAGGCTAAGAAACCTGTGGTGAAAATGAGAGTCTAAGTAAAGCCCCAAACCTATTTACTTTATTGCCGACATTCTGCTATCGGATATCACAACCGTGAACAGTTGTTTTTTCTTTCGTTCTAGACGTGTTCAAATAAAACCACAAATTAGCCAATTAGGTTGTCTGTGAGTAAAACATATCGTCTTATGTCTCTGACGAAATCCTTTGTAAGATGCTTCGCAGAGTACCCGATAAGAAGCAAAACTCCTGCTCACGAAATAAAACAGCCTATCGACTATTTTGAGTGTTGAAACCAAAAAAGAGAATAAGTTTTACTGTGGTAGCTTTTTAACTAGTATTCGTTCACAATGGAATAAAGTGTGTTCAAACAATTGTATAATAGTTACAAAAAAAAACGTTTTACAACAATCTAAAACATCAATCCAGAGTTAGCAACTCTGGAAATAAGATTTCAATATTGTTCAACATTGCGATTTGTAGAGGTGTAAACTGATTCTTTGCCAAAATTTTGAGTGAGAAGGTTAAAAAGAAACCACTGGATGGCCCACCCTTTACTTCGGTTGTAGCATTTTAAATACATCAGAGCCTTGCTTTTCGTAGTTAATTGGGAACAGAAAAATACGGAGCAAATTGAATTAACGATTCCCATGTATTTTAATTTTGTGAACGACGAGAAATGAATTAAAAACGACGTAGTCTCGAAACCACGATAATTTTTAAACGCGCAACCTCAAAACGATGAAAACCGAGACTTTAGTGAATTTTTCGCCGCAAGCCTTTAACGACACACTCAGCACCGAACATGTAGTCACCGATTTCTTAAACTTTTTTTTTTTAACTTTAGTTAGTTTAAGTCTTTCTTCTTATTTGGAACCAAAGAAATTTGGAGTCCTCGCTTCTTCCAGTAAGCGGTTTTCATATTATCTGCCTAAAAATTCTCTAATGACAATCTCAGCTTCCTCTGCATCCGAAAAAGCAATTTCCGTCTTCTAAACACATACGAATCCTCTGCCGCCCGGGGCAGCCAACGGGCCAACGGCATAGCACAGAAATGCAAACACCCCCAGGAATCAAATAAAACGTCTTAATTGCCTTCCCTTCCCTTTCACCGGCCTTCAACAAAAAGCGCAGCACGACGAGTGTGGGGCCAATCTGTCAACAGCTGCACCCTGGACCCTAAGTAAACATTTCTGCCACAAAAAACTAAAACCCACCCCGCATACGAAGGCGGGAAATGCACACACAAAGCCAGCTGTCTCACCTCGGTGCGAAAATGACTCTCATCTTCTATCCCCCCGCTGTCGCTCCCGCACACAAAAAACAAACAAATAAATCCGCTTTGCCTCAAAATAAATCCATCAACGTGCTCAGCGTCGAAATGCGCAAGACTGAGAGGGGCCAGCAGCAGTAGCTCCCCCGAAAGCTCCCGCACATTCCATTTGACCAAAACAGCGAGAAACTTTTCATCGTCACCTCCTAACCAGAATTGGTTCGGTCCAAGTGCGGATAAGGTGCGCTGCGCTAATTTCCTCCGTCTCGAGGTTAAAAAAAAAAAAAGAATTCTTGGCACGCGATATTCCAAAAAAAAAAAGCAAAACGAAAAGAAATGCCTCAGAAAATCGCCCAATAATCGTGAAAGTATCTCGCGTGTCGAAGAAGTTCAAAAACGCGTTCTCCTCGACACGTCGTCGTCGACCCCAAAAAGGTAGCGTCTTAAGAAGCCCCAAGGAGTGCACTCGCTGAGGAGCTCCTTCGTCCCTCTTCGAGTGCATTTCGTAACACTCCGAGATGCACAGCAGAGCTCGTGCCTTTTACTTTTCAAACAACGAAAATCTATAAATTGATTATTTTTTTTTTGTTGGAATCAGATACAAAATGTATTTGTGTGTGTTGTGGGGGTGAGGGAAAGAAGTGGGAATGACAGTTAATTCGCAGCCCTTAACTAGGGCTTTTCTTCTTTTAATGGTTCTCAGTGAACGGGTGGTGGTTTTCAATTCTAATTTGATGCAAGAGAAAAAAAAGAAACCCGCAGCTAATTAATTAGCGGGTCACCAGTGATTTTGAACAATAACAATAGAGCTGTTTGCGCGCTGACATGGGAAAGATACGCGAGGCAAATAAAAGATAAAACACAAATCGTGTATCTTGATAAATTCACTAGACAACGCGCGGGAGGGACGATCGTCATGTGTGAAGGTTGTCGGGTTTTTTTTGGGACTGAGCTTTAGTTTTTTTTTTTTCGCCAGGGGGCTTAAAGTGCATTTTGTTGACGGAGGGTTGACGACGGAAGCTTGCTAAGTGCCTTCCAAGGGCACTACTGAACTAGTGGGAAAGAAGCAGATTTGCATTATTTTCTGAACTTAACTGAAGAATTGTCGCTTCAGAGTCGATTCCTGGGGCAAAGTCCCCTCAACTTAAGTTGATTTTTGAAGCTACCACCCCTTGGTAGCCACGTGGAATCTTTGGAGGCATAATAAAGTCGGTGAGAAGCCGTCGACACCGTTTCCAACAGAGCAAAGAAGCAGAGGTTGGGTTTAGCACCTAGCGTGAGTCTTCTTTTCCATCTTTTATTGGCGCTACAGTCCACAATTGGCTAAGGTGTTTCTCCACCTGCGTGCACAGTCTTATTCGAAGACACGCTGTGTGCGTTGTTTGAATCGTTCGGATTCAAAAACTCTTCGGGCTAGAGCAGAGTAGTCCATGTTCGACACAGCCTTCCTAGCCTAGCCATTTTAAGCGTCTTAGTTGTATAGGTTTAACGTTCGTCGTTCAATCTTCTCCTCCAGACGGCATCAACGTAAAAAGGACAGAAAACCGCACTCCACTTTTGTCTCCAAAATGTTTTATTAACCTCAAAACTTAGAAAAACAATCATCTGCAGAAAAGCCTTCAAGGCTTCGCAAAAAAAAGTGTATTGAACATATATAATACAGTGGTGGTCACAGAATTAGAAACGACTACTTTTCCATTAATTGTGTTTGTATAATATTTTTCCTTTCAATGGTACATAAAAATAACTTTAAATCTTCAAAGAATTTTCAAAGTTATAATTTTAACGGTAAAATAATATATTTAAAATTCATGAAAAGCAAAAGCAGTGAAGCTAAGGCTGGTGAAAGAACTAGAAACAAACAGAAACAAAATATTTTAAAAACTTTGAGCAACACGAAACCTTCTTTATTTGTTGCCTTCCAGCAGTGTCTCAACATCTTCCTTTTCTTTATTTTTCTTCTCTCTCCAACATGGAGTCGTTCTTCATTCTACTGCCAGGGGGGACACTAGCATACGTCAGTTAAGGCACTATTACATTTCTATGTACATTATTGTACCATACATTATTTATACTCTTACAATGTAAAAAAAATAAATCATGTTAAAAAATGTGGTAGTTTTATGTTGGAAACCCTTTGTTTGTTATAACAGAATAACGTTTTCTATTTATACTTTCAACCAGAGCCTGCTATCTTGAAGGCACTAATATGATCTTGTATTGTATTAGGCGGCGTAACAGCCCATTGAGAGCCAGAGCCTAGCTTTTTCGCACCTCCACTGTGTTGTGCGCGTTATAATTTTGACACATGTGGAGGGGACCTACTGTTTAATGCCGGTTCCGAACGGCGAATTGCGAAAGCTTTTCATGACAGAAGTACTCCAGGAAGGTTGTCAGTCGTTCGCTGGAGGTGGGGCCGTGAAAAATGTTTGTGGTGTTATTTCACCGAGCCGGATTCGAACCCAGGTACTCTCGCTTAACAGTCCGACGCACTAACGATTAAGCCACGGCGCCCACATATATATATATATATAATATGGTCTTGACTTATTGAATAAGTCTGTTGCGTTTTTTGATCGTACATGTTTCAAGCTTTTTCTACGTCTTTCCATAAATTTTCAATGAGGTCTACATCGGGACCTTACTTTGTCCAATGTACAAAATAAATTTGACTACGTATGCGGCGTGTTCAGCTTTGTTATCGTGTTGTGAAATGTACGTAAAGGGCAGTGAGGCTCAATTATGTTTTCTAGTATGTCCTTAATTAATTTATCTATCCATGTTGACATATCCATATTAGATACTTAATCTGGGACCTACACCATACCTAGAAAATGCCCCCCAAAATTCGATTTTTCCTCCTCCATGCTGTTTGATCCTTTCAATGGTGTATGTAATAAACCTATAAAATTCAAAAAATTTGGAGCGACAAATCAAAATTTAACTTGATGGGTTTGAATGTTAAAGTGTTCTTAAGACGCCCTCCCAACAAAGAGCTTGACCTCAGCTACAAAAACCACCACTGTATATAATCCTATCTTACCAAAAATAACGAGTTGAAGTAAATTGAATGGAGAATACTGCGAGTTATGCATCCGCTTCGATAGCGTTCATGTCTCTGCATCAGAGAACATGTATTGTACTCGTATGATTAAGGTTTTGTATAGAGCACACTAACCCTTCTAAAAATAGCTTTTCTATTCAATTGCTCTTGGAACCCAAAAAAAAAAAAACGGTTTGCTGCTTGTCCTGCTTTCGATTTCATTACTGAGTCATCGACTAACTCAAAACCCTTTCTGCTTATCGTGAATCATATCGTATCGACATATCGTATCTGACATGTCCGTATTTTGTGTATCCTTGCCCTCGTTTACTGCCAGACCCATTTTATTCGCTTCCGCTTCAATACCAGACTCATCATTGACAGCTCGCTATGTGCGTCCAATCACTTCGATCGCCCGCGTATGGAGGCAACTGAACGGATTTCTAGAAGATCGTGCGTCTAGTGTTGGCCTGTGAGTTTTTGTAATTTCGTTATCGCAAAGTTTTTTTTTATTCCGAATTCCGGAATTCGGCGTTATTTCGCTTTTATAAAGTGGAATAACGCCGCACCGAGGATGGCGAAGTGAACACTGACGAAGTGGGGAATTATGAAACTGATAAAATGAGATCTTTCGAAGTGCATGCTCCATGTTGTTTTTGTAACATTATTTACTTTCTCTCTTATTAATTCTTAGAACTATAATTCCTGTCTTTTAGTCCGACCACCTTCCTAAAACTCTCATAAGAAATAACGTTGAACATTTGAACATCCATTATTTCCTTTTTCACGTCTTCCCACCTGACTACACGTGGATCTGCTACGTTGCCTTTTCCACGAAGTGCATCATTCCTCCTCCGCCAGTTGATTGGTTTAAGTGCAGCTTAAGCACTCTTGGGCGCCTAGTCGATGTTGGGTGCAGAGTTCCCTCCCACCACTTCCTCGTTTAATTGAAAGGGCTCTGTAAGGCAATAATTGCTTCCTTTATTTAGTTCGTACCCCTGAATTACGTCAACAACATCTTCGTTTTCCTCCACCAGCAACGCCACTTGACGACTAAGTTGAAGGGGTTTTATAACAAAGGACCTTTTTCTGAATAAGCTCTGAAAGTGTGGCGCTGTTCTTCTTCCGGTGACCAACTTGTTTTATGACTGAAAGGGAGACGAATCATTAAGGAGGCCACCAACGTCTGATTGGAGGTGAACCACCTCCATTTGGTTGGCTGTTTTTTTTTTCTTTGCATTCCACTATGCCCTCGAGTTGGATGAGTCTGTTTCTGGAAACGTTGAATTTCATTCATGAAGCTCTGTCAACATTAGAAGATGCACGTTCTCCTTATTTTTAAATAACTTTCAGGCGAACCAAAGTGGTGCTAGACTTTGACTTCAGTCCATACCCTCGGGTCTTTTGGCTAACTCAGACGTGTGTCAAGTCATCATTTGCAGGATGGTTGAGGTTAGTGCAATGACTTCCACTCATTCTTTAAATTTCTAAGTTCTGTATTTTCTTTAATGTAAAATAATTGCTAAGAATGCATAGCCTGTGATTTAATTTATTCTTTTTTCACAAAAAAAATACTTTCTTTTCTTCAAGGAAACGTGGACGTCAAAGTTTCATGGATGAATTCAATTTCTCTCATTTTTATGATTCAGCACCGGTGCACACAGGCGGTCTTAGACGCGGGGGACCGCTTAAGCGTCATTTGATACTCAAAAATCAATTGACTGGTGCTCGCAAGCGGGCGATAACGCTCAATTGATTTGTAGGTGAAGTATGACGTACAAGCGGTGACGCTGGGCCTTAGGATTACATTTTTGCTGCAGCCAGCCATTCCTATTCCTCCTCCATTTAATGGTAAAATCACAAATTGAAAGGTTATTCAATCAAAAAAAAGAAGCACATACATCAAAGCGGCAATGAAAGTTGATCTGTAACCTCAAAAATGATGTCAAAAATGTTTACTTCTAACATCGGCTTTTACAAGTGCTTTTAACCAAATTTGTGATCTTCTATTTAAGGCGTCTTAGCAAACTGTTAATGTCACAACGCTATTTTGCTATTTTTGTTAAGATTCACAATTGAGAATTGTAGTTTGGTGAAGTAGTCCAAACATGGTGTTCGGAGAGTCATATATTTACTTGCTGAAGAAGAAATTGTTGCCTAGATTTCCAATAGCATTACCAAATGCGGAATAGAGCCCAACAACATCAAAACCATAGACGAAAACAAAATGGGCCGTACTTAGAAAATGTCTTAGAAAGTCCGGTATAATATTTTAAAATATCATTTGTTTTGCAAGCAATGCCGGTAAACCGTCGTCTCCCTTAGCTTATGAACACATAAACGGGGTATCCATCTCTCATATGCAGAAAAATGCCTATAACTTAGGTTTAAGTCGTAATTGTCTGAGGGTCTTAGTCCCCTACTGCATAAGCAGCCACATATGGCTGGTTAACTACTAGGAATTTTCAACTTGTCATTGGAAAATCGTGCGTGCAGTAGGGGGTCAAATCATAGCTTACCAAATTGCTCCTCCAATACTCTTTCTATCTCTTATCTCTTTGAGATCATTGTCGACCTCAATTAACCCTTATTGTGCCACTGTTAACGCATGGTCACTCCCAGAAGAATAATCTTGTATGTGTTCCGCCCAACCCGTTGAAATTAAAAACGAACTATATCAAAAAAACAAATTTATTTTACACAAATAGTCAGTAAATGGAACAACTTGTATCCCTCTTAGAACACTCTTTCTTGATGAATATTAAATTTAATCTTCCTCATTCTTTTCACAGAATGTGTGAAGCACTTTTAAATGGATGTGCAGGCCGCTTGGCATTGGGTTCAATTGTTTTGGTCAGCCTAGTGGTTTACAATGAGACCTCTGGACCGACAGTCGTGCTGGCGACGTTATTCGCTTCACTTTATGGATTCATCTCAGGTGGGTAGAAATCATTTATTATTTATCTCCTTTTCTTTCTTTTTTATTACATTCAATATTTTTTTTTTATATGTGAAACTCACAACTTATTCAAGGCTCCTGCTGAGGAGTCCCCTATCGCACCTTCTATTAATCCAATCAATTTTTTTAATACATTGAATTTATGTAAGATAAAAAACGTTTGTTGTATAAAGAAAGGAATTACTTATTTAAATTGGCTTCCAGGGACTGGCTTCAGAAAGCATATTTAAATTATAATGGGATATCGATTTGTGCATTGAATGTCTCAAATGATTTCAAATCACACATGGCTTTTTCATTTCAATTTCATATATTTCTCCCTGTTACAGACTTTCCTAAGTAAGAAAGATTGACACCATTGAACGACAAAATGTTTGGCGATAATAAGTAACATATTTGTTTTCTGAATTTAATCGAATGCACTGAACGTGTATATGAGTTCGAATTACTACACAAACATTTTGAATTCACTTTCAAACATTTCTAGTGTAAATCAGCTGCGATTTCAAAATTCGGCTCGATTTTAATTCGTTTTTATTAATTTCAAAATCTTTTACAAATATTTATCTGCAAAGCTGGAGGGGCTTGGCTGCAGAGGACTAGTTACAAAAATATGTTTTTATTCATATATTGTTCAAAATTTGATTAAAAATTTATAGTTAACAGTCATATAGAATAACAAAATGTTGTGGTTACAGTTTTAGTTTGGACTTATAATAAGTCCAAAATCGCAAACATTCTTAGCCAATATTTGATATATATTCGCTTTTCTGTTCCTTTATTTCCTTTGTCTTTCGCATTTTTAAAGAGTAGAACTAGCATTTTAGCCTTTCCTCTTTCCTCGCAAACAGGGCCGAATATACCGCACTTACTTTTCCATTCAAACAAACCAAAAACCATCATTGCTCTCGACCAACTTCTTCCAGGAAAGTCTTACACAATGTTTACTGAACTTTTTAAACGGAATTCCAGCCCTATTCTCTGATTAAAGGGATCCTGTCGGATGTCCTTTCCCTTAGCAGCTTCTGAAAAAAGCTCAAAAAGATTCAATAAGGTTAAAAGTATTTGAGTTTGAGCACTTGTTTAAAAAGACTCGTAGCAATTAGTTTTAAACTCTCAACAAACTCCAAATGATTAAGAGGACGTTTTAGTCTTCACCTATGAAAAACACTAACGGAACCAAGTATTTTCCTTTAGAATTTTCATCCGCCAAATTGTACATTTTGTGTAAATACCTAGAGCTTTTTTTTTCTATTTCTTCTCTCTCTTTTAGCTTCTTGTAAAAATAGCCTAAGACCACTTCAAATGCCTTACATTAGAGCTAGTAATAAGTTTGATTTCACGTGCCTATTCCTGGCCACATGGATGGACATCCTGCCAATTTTAGCAGCGTGTGGAGCGCTTGCCCGCACCCTGAGTGCTTGCCTCGACGAACTGATGGGTGGATTAGCAAGAATTCTAATTTTAGGTGAGTCCAAAACCCTCTCGGTGCCTATACTCATGTCGGCCGTCTTTTTACAGGAAGGAACTCGTCGGAGAACGAGCCGTGGCCAGATGTCCTTGGAGTCGCTGTAGTCTTCCTCGTGACCGGAATGTTCATGCTGGGACTGGAGGTGAGAACATCCGAAGAAGGACCAGAGCAGATGACTTAAAATTTTCTTTCTCTCCATAGAACACAAGAGTCTTCAGTTTTATTATGACCCTGGGTATGCTCGGTCTCAACGGTATTCTGAGCATCGTCGGGTGGTACAGTGGCACCTCCAAGGAGTGGGACGGTAGCCTTCTGCTCCCGAATGGATTAAGTAGTGTAAGTAAGTTCGGAGCAGATACCAGCACATTGGATTTCTAACATCTCCCGATCAACCTTTTTTTTTAGTTTCTTACAGCAGCGGCCTTAATCTCCTTCGCCTTTCCGGGCGAGTTCACGAACAAGCCTAGAAATCAGCGGTTTTCAGGTTTCCTCGTCGTCCTTGTAGTCTGTGCGTCTATCTTATTGTCGGCAGGATGCTTGTCTACCATCGTTCATCAAAAGTCAATTGAAGAGTACATTGCTGTACCCTTATTTAGAATCTTAGAAGAGAACAATTTCCAAAAACTCATCCCAGCCGCAGCGTGCCTTCTCCTGCTTACGTGTTCAGGCGCATTCTTGGAGCTCTTCCCCGAGATGTACAATATCATAGTTCGATTTGCGAAGTCTGAGTGGAAGATCCTGTCCCGGCAAATTAGCTACGAAAGCTCAGACAGTGGAAATCCAGTGCTGGCAGTGTTCATTGGAGGTGAGTTGTGGAGCTGTGCGCGGACTTATGAACTCCGTTGACCACATCGGTCGTTTACAGGAAGCCTCTGTGCGATGCTGGCGTTTGCGTGTCCTCTGCAGAACCTCACGTACATGCTGGCGGCCGGACACCTCTGTGCAGGACTATTTCGGGCCTTCTACTTGCTCTACTCACCCTTCCGGCCGAAATATGTGCAGCAGAGCAGTGAGTTGAGAGAAATCTGGGGGAAGTGCGCTTGGTTCATGGCGTGTTGTTGCAGGTGACTCATCATTATCCTACAGCCGTTTGTCGACGGCGCCGATGGTGAAAACTAACACTGCTCGACGGAGGAGTCTGTGGAACATCAACTTTCCAATTCAGGGCAACGTTAAAAAGTCGAAGCCAAAGTCGGGAAAGAATAAGCGCGAGGTCGAGAAGGAGTGGCTGTTGTTGGGAGAGCCATCGTCGCCGTGTCCAGTGCGGGACAATCCAGACGTGGAATCGACTATTTTGTCCGATGGAGAACCACCGGTTGTAAGAGTTGTTTTTGGGTACGTGACGGGTGTTGACTGAGTGTTATTTTACAGCCATCTGATTTCGAGTATGCGGAGAAGTTTGAGACCTCAGACTCGGACACGTCGACGGACATCGATGCCATCGTAGACGAATATCGGCAAAAGATTAAGGTAAATTAGTGATTTTTATTGCGACCTATAGAAAAAGTGGCCACGATGGCGGTAGTCATTAACAGAAAGCAAATTAATAATGAATACAAGTATTCAAAGAAACAAGAACTTTACTTTACCGAAGCTGAGTATAACAGTCCCTTAAATCTGCTTTTCCCTTTTCAGGTCACGACTGCAGGTCCGATGGAGCGCAGCATCCGAGTGCCTTCTAGAGGTTCCTGGCGCTTAACCATGTTCGCGATCGTTGTGATTGGGTTTGGAATCGCCCTCACAGTCGCCGGCATATTCATGCACCTCCTCCCAGTCTTCGTGTCTGGAATCATTGGTAAACTTACCGCAACTCAAACGATTACACTTTACCACACGCTCTTCTTCCGCAGGTACCACTCTCGTCAGCGTTATGATGTCCTTCATTCCCAAGTACACTGCAAGCGTCATCAATGTCTCACCAATAATGTGCACCACATCCATTGCGCTCGGCTCACTTCTCCTCTCGTCGTGCCTCGAATATTCATGGCCAGCCATCGTCTTCTGGATTCTAGCAGGTCTTATCCTCATCCTCCGATGCGACAACTGGTGTTGCTTCTGCTTCAATCCGCCATCACTGAATGAGGAACTGATTCCGAGTGTCTCAGGAAAAACCACGATCCGAATGCCACGAGGCCAGATTCTGGCTACGAATAGATGACATTCAGAGTCCTCAGAGGAAGATTTCCTCAATGACAAGGGAAGCGCCGACGAATGGACTGACCAGTTGAGAGATTTGATCTGAGCATTTTTCTGTTTATTTTGATTTTCTGCGCTGCGCATCTAGTCAATGATTCATAACGCCTGTAAATTTAACAAACAAGCTTCTGAACAGCTCGAATTGGTTGCATCTACTTGTAATTTGGATCTCAAAATGGATTTTTAAAGCGAAACCGGACGGATGTAGAGTGGAGACTTTTGCAGTATTTATCGTGATGTCGGCATTCGTCGACCTAAAACAAAACCAGTTGCCTTGATTCTAAACCTTTATATAGTTGGACAAAGAAAAAAAAATGTTATCTAGAACTCACTTATAGCAATTATTGCGTATTTAAGAAAAAAACAAAATTTAGTAGTGGACCTCTGAGGAGGTTCACCATTTCTTCCAATCGAATTTACCACACTGCGAGGTGAATAGAAAGAAATGCATTAATCAAAAGTATTAATTTCACTGTTTGTATGAATAATTACCGCAATAAAATCGTTAATTAATTTTAAAACCGGATGTGTTTTTATTTTCTCATTTATTTTCAGCAATTTTTCAGAAAAGCTTTTAGATGCAAGTCTTTGTGGATGCGTTTTTACGATAGGACAGTGTGATTCCGATGCAATTTAATCCAATTCGAAGTTGGCGCAAGTGAAATTTCTCTGAGGACCAAATACTGATCACCAAAATAAACAAGAATTTGGAAAATTCAGTGACTTTTTTCAAACTGTTCGTGTTGCTTATAACTTTCAGGCAGAGATTTAATTTGTGCTTTTTAGTCTGTTCTAATTTAATCTATGCTTTCAGGTAAATTGAGGGCAGCCTGCTACTGACAAGTCTTAGACGAAATGGAATAAATCTACAATCACTGTTTCGTTGAAAATCCCAAGGACCTGGTGGCGTAACAGCCCGTTGAGAGCCAGAGCCTAGCTTTTTCACTCCTAGGAATGGCTGTACCAATTAAAAATTAGCAGAGTCACTTTGATGAGCGTAAGATACCTTTCGACTGATGGATCAAAGAACAAAGGAGGATCTTCAGTTTTAGTCGTTCGACTTGATCAATAAATAAAAGCGCATTAAACCACATCCATCTCTTAATGGTTAGAGAAAAAAAAATTAATTTCGAAACTGTGTTTTTCTTATGATAAGTTTCTCTGTCCAAACAAAACGTTGTTAGATAAGGACTTTAGTTTGTACACCGACCATGTTGAAGAGTACCCGCACTTAACGCATCTGCAACTCTGCCCAAAGATCTCGCACATCTGCTTGTCATACACAACAATCCACATGAAAATGCCATCTGCGAAGTCAGCTGACGCCAAGCCACGTAAGAGTCGAAGGACAAATTGCCAAGAGGCGTTTTCTGATCGTTGGTTACACAACAATTATTGGCCGCGAGGAAGAAGCAAGACTCCAATCGTATTCCCGGGTTAACGACATCACCACACACTTGACAAATCTTGCGCAATATTTTATTCGTTTTATTCGTCTCCTAACACACAACTCCAATTTATTTGGAAGCCAAAAACGTAAACAGGAATCAAGTTCACATGCAAATAACGAAAGTGAAAAAAAAAACAAAAACAAAAACAAAAACCAACGTCCAAACTCAACAAAACCAGAAATTTTGTGGAGGAAAAAAAGACTTAAAAACTAGCCCCAAGTGACGTGCAAGCGACGTAAGACCCACTGCTGGACTCCTCCAATCCAAAACGTTTAACCATGTACATCCCCATTGCACAGGTACCGACAGCATATGAATTACCCCAGTCGCACCATGATAACCAAGACTAAGTCGTTGTCTAAGACATCATTTGACAACCGCTGCAGCCTGTAACCAGACGCTTACACTTACAACTTTATTAATTTAAATATTGTGTAAGCTTATTGCAATTAAATATTTATTGCTCATGGAAAAACAAAGTCATGTGAGAGGCGGTGGTGGTACAACATGCTATGGGAGGGAAGACAATTTTACGTGTGGCCTGGTTGCTTACGGATTCACGAAGAGACCCAGACAGCCGCGGCGGTGATGGTTATGAAAACGAAACATAAGTGGGGTGAAGGTTGTTGAGAGTTTGGTGGCGTCGTCATTCGTCCAGCGATGCACAAGTAATGGTGGTTGCTTGGGCTTCTTGAAGAGGCCGCAAATACAGTCAACAATTAGCTCGGATCACTTGAAGTGTACGGACTGCTGTCGGTCGGTTGAAGTTCTGTCTGTTTTGTGTCTTTTTTTTATTTCAATAAAAATATGTAAGTGTTTCAAATCCGAATGTGAATTTAGAATAAAGTTTTTTATCTGTGCAATTTGTGTGACTACTGAAGAGCCACCAGAATTTTGAACAAGTGCTGTGATGCATGGATGCACAATTCGCCTGTACACATAACCCAAGTGCAAGAAACACAATTTTACTCTTCATGACGGAAAAGATTTGGTTTTGACTGACTGACTGACATTCGACTGCAGGTATACGAGAAGACTTTATTTGCATTCGCCGCACGTTTGACTTGGTAAAGAGCAACCGAAAACATTCAACATCGGCGTCTCATCTCTTGTATGCTCATATGGCTACCGAATTTTTTTCGCTCTTCTTTTACCCTTATCCCATTACTTCTTCTTTTTACACATGCAAGTAGTTAAAAAGGTATTTATTGGCTGTATGTTTAGTTCCAGCTTTTCTTTCGGTCAAGAGCATCGGATGCAACTTTGAAATGTTTAAATAAGTCGTATCTCGTTTTTCTTTTTTTTCAATCCCCCAATTTGTAGTCCAAAAAGCAACGAAAACTTCTATTAAACCCTTTTTTAAACGTTTGTAAGATACTCAACATCTGAGGTTTTTTTCAATTACCAAATCTTAAGTGCAACGAAAACCTCTATAAAAGTCGCTTTTAAAATCTAGTTTAGATCCTGTATGCTTCCGTGAAACTTGCTGTAAAGATAAACTGTGTCTAAAAAGTGAAAATGCAACAATTCGTGCAATTCAATTTCATCGCAAAAATATATTGAACTTTAAATGCCACTTTCCACTGGCTCCGTTTGTGGTGGCATGGAAATGATCCCATAACTCATCCTACGCCATCAACTTTTTGAAAAAGCAATATCCCTATTTCACGAGCCCACTCCATTTTGTCGCACTCATAACACCACTAAAATAAAATTGAAGAACTAGTTTCATTAATTGTGGTTTTCTTAAAAGTACTTTATTGAATGGGCCTCTCTGGCATGTAGCGACGCTTATTACTAATTTGAAACGCGTCATCTTTCAAAAGTCTTTATGGCGCCCAAAGGTGACACTCTGCTTAACAGACAGGGTAAATCGCCTCGTGATATCACCACGTTCAAGGTTCAAAAACACAAACCACTTGAAAACAAAAAAATGCATTGGTATTTACCTATTTTGGCTTGGTGCCTTGATTTTGTAGAAGACTTAGGTACGCACCCTCGTTAGTACTTTCGTTATCACTTCTTCACTCTCAATTTGAACTTCAATGGCTTGTAATTTATTCAACGGATTGATTTGCAATTACTTCATTTACCTTCGACGATGTGTACGTGCGCGCATAAATATTTGGCTCATATCACTGTTGCATGAAATACTTTTGAAGGCCAATTTTACAGACAAATTATGCAGACGTTAAATTCATGGACGGCAATGTGCATAGTTTGGAAAATTTATTAGAAGAGACTTACAATTAATCAGTATTAATTAAAGAAAAAGGGTAAATTTATTAAAAGTTTTTCCAAGCACTAGTAAATCTTAGTACTAGGATTTTCTTTAATTTTTGACTAATTTAATTTTTGTCAAAGTAGCTTGATATGTTGTGCAAGGTTGTTGGTAAACATTTTATTATAAGTGTCTCTAGTGATGACTTTGTAGCTGATTAGGGCTCAGTGTACACGCAAACAACCCTTAACCGTTTCATGGGAATTTAATTCAGGCAGGAAAGGGTTAACTCCAAAGGATTTTGAGGTTACGTGCAAAGATGTAAAAGACGACAGACAGACACGGAAATAATTCTATTAAAGTTTCGTTTTTCCTTTGGAACGAAACCCTAAAAAGTTGTTCTGATGAAAAGAAAAGTGACGAATAATCTGTCAGACGGTTTACATCATCGGTAAATCTAAAATCAGCAGCGAATTGGTAGTGATCCAAAAAATCTGGCTACAGAACCATTTTGCTCTAGAATATGTGAACTTCCAATTAAAATGGGTACGTTATCTTGCCTGTAGACTGATGCGGTAGATACAGTACAGTCAACTTGTCTGCTTGCAGACGAAACTCAATCCATTGGAAAAGATTTACCACCGTATCATTGCGTACGAGTTGTGGTCTGGACAAAAAATCGTTGAACCTGAAATTCCTGCGCAAAATGCGAAGTGTGATTTTCTGTGATTGAAGACCACTTCCGTGTCATATCAATTTTTCTTTGTTTTTTTTTTCTTTTTCTTTTATTGCGTCAACGCACGAATTCCGTGTTCTCAGACGGCGTGTGTGATTATTGCATAAAGCCAGTTTTGCAGTCGATATCTTGGTTTTCAGATATTTACTTTCACTTTTCCTCCTTATTATCTTCACTTTTTGTTGGTTACACAAGCAGCAAGATTTATTTTTTCAACTGGAGTAGCATGAATTCTGTTTGGGAGGGAAGGTTAAACAGTGTCCTCTGGAATAAATTCGTGGATACTTTCAAATTTTATGCATGAATTTTAAGGTTAAGTCCACTTATTTTCCATGTCTCCTACAGGATTATCAAATGCCTCTTTCAACTTTGGATTGTGATGGTGGCTGCATTCGCGCAGGTTCAGCATGTCGCTGTGGTAGAGAACGACGCTTATGAGCAAACGCTTTCGAATGAATTTCGGAATCCATTTTACAAAACCGCGAGAGTTCGTGCAGCACTTATTCAATCAAGTTGGCTTGGTCCTGGTGAAGAACTGGTAAATCAATTTAACTTTTTTGCTCCAAACTATCACTAACATTTTACATCTACAATTCTTTAGGTTTTTGAAAGACAAGCGGAAAAGATCCCACGCTCAGAAATCTACTCCGTCCTGTCACACGCCGGACTAATACCGAGGAATAAACCTCATCTAAGAAAACTATAGAGGATCAAACCCCATAAGTATTCATCCACATCCCATTCAACTTAAAACGAGTCACTATTTAGAAATAAAACAAACTTAATTCAATTTAAAATTTTTTTTATTCATCTTTACACATATCACTAACACATTCAGTGTTATAAATGATTTAAACACTTTATCGTCAGTTACGCTTGTTTTCTAAAAAAAAATATACGTACTATTTATGTTTATTTGCTCTGAGTCTAAAATTCTATTTCAATTGTCTCGGCAGCGATTTTCCGTAGATGGGCCTCTTTAAATATATCATGTGGGGTCGTGTTCTTTGTGGAACTCAGATTATTTAGTTTCTCATTTAGATTTCTTCGCATTTTAATTTTTTCATCTTCGTCTTCCTTATCACTGGAATCGCTGCCAATGTCCATGGGTTCATCATCGTCAGGTGCCCTCGAGGAGTTCTCGTTTTCAGGTCTGTTCAGCTCAACCACTGATTTGAGGAAGTCATTGCACAATAAACTGAGCGGGGCCATTGTATGGGAGGACATTTCCAAGAACTAAAAAGAGAGTGAGTG
Source organism: Syritta pipiens (assembly GCA_905187475.1). NCBI lineage: Eukaryota > Metazoa > Arthropoda > Insecta > Diptera > Syrphidae > Syritta > Syritta pipiens. The sequence continues at coordinate 74,384,840 of LR994571.1, forward strand.
ATTAAAATCTTAGATCGGAGAAGGTCACAAGTGGTTCGCAGAGCTACTACTTCTAGAAACAGATTAAAAACTAGAAGTCCCTGACTAGACTAAGTAGCTAGCAACTAAACCGATTTTCCCGATTCTACAACACCATTTATTTCCACACTTTGTGGTCCTTGGTACTCACCGATTTTACAGCAGCCTTCCCGTGTACTCCGATTGATACATCTCGATTTTGTCCTCGATTGCTTTTAACCTCGTTGACTCTATTTACAGCGAAAGTACCAAACGTTGAATACTGCGTCGCAGCAATGTCCGCGTCATCCGTAAACGCCACGGCGGGTTCCTCAAACTCATCCTTGGTACCGAGGTACATTATTTCCTGCAAAGAACATCCTTAGATTCCAGCCAAGTCTCCCGAATTGATTACAACTTACATGATTGTCTGTTAAGAAATAGAGTGTTGATCTCGCTTGCCAGTTTACGATAACTGCCTGAGGTTTTGAGAACTTTCTCGGTAGCCACACAGCTCCATGCACACGTGGCATATTCGCTCTGAAGTAAAGGGGCAGTGCGACGCTTGGAAGGAACACATACACTGGAAGGATAAAAAAAGCGATTGAATTTTGAGTTTTAAGAATGTAGATCGCTAAACTTACACTCTTGATTCTTTGTGAAGACGCTTATTAAATTAGTTTGTGCATCGACCGCAATCTGGTCTGTTGATAGTTTCAAAACAGTCTGGAGTCGCAGTGTAAGCAGATTCCATATGAGCACTCTGTTCTCTGTGCACGCAATAACCTACGAAAAGAGAGGAGTAAGACATTGCTCAGCTAAGGGACAAGTTAAACTTACGAGGTGGGCGAAGTCTCCATAGCAGAAGGCGATTTTCACAATGGACTGGATCGACTGCAGGGGTGGTAAGGCGTCTTTGCTACTTTCTTGCTCCTCCGAGTGCGAACCGATTCCATTAGTCAGCGGAGGCTTTGTCGGTTCATTTAGCTTCAACATTTTAAGCATCGAAATCAGATTGCTTTGCACATTCTTTTCGTAGTTAGACTTTCTGTTTGCGTATTTATTTATTCGATATTTCGCTTTGAACCGTGACTTCATGTTCAATTGATACACTTGGCTGTTGAGCTCCTTGCTCTTCTTGTCTGTCAGCACATTGGCTCGTATGTAGTCAGACATCTTTGTGTGCCACTCCTCGGACAATTGGAACGACAAGCCCAGTTTTTGGTAGAGGAACAGCTTCTGGAATAAGTTAAGCTGATTCATGGATCGAATGTGTTTGTAGAGCTGTTTTTTCTGAGCTTCATCGACTCCTTGCTTCTCTTTGACTTTTCTCGGTTTCACAGAGCCCGTCAATTCTTTTACGAACGTCTTTTCATTGCTTTCTTGGAGCAGATTGGTGAATAGCTGCATGATCTTTTGCCTTCTGGTACCCAAGTCCTTACTGGAGCCGTTGCTTTTGACTTTTGGAACTATCATCTGGGCCTTATGAAGGCATCCATCAAAATTTCCATTGGGAAGGAGCGTTGTGAGGAGTTTTAAGCCATCCGATTTGTACACGCACAGAGAATTGCCGAATCCAGCGGCCAGTAGTGAGCCATCTTGGGAGAAACCAATTGATTCCACCGGCAAGTTCTTGTAACTTGTTTGCCCAACTAGGAACCAGACTTTCCCCTTCTTGTAAATACTTCCTGAATCATCAAGTGACCAAAGCTTGATTAAATTATCCTCGCCCACTGTCGCGCACAGGAGGTTGTCCACGTGATAAGGATTCGAAAACTCAATTGCTCTTATCCCGCCCTCATGCGGCAGCTCCACATTGGTATTCAGAGAGTAGCTGCAAAGATGCGCGCGTTAGAGAAACCTAAATGCATTTCAAACCACTCTTTTACCTCTGTATTTCCTTTTCGTACTGCCAAAACTTTAGGCGAATCTCTGGGAAATGTTGCTCGTCGTTGAAAACTTCCCCAGTTGCCATCCAGTCGATGTTGAAGGCAGCGTGTGTCACACGAGTGTTGTACAGGATCTTCGCGGATTCCATTGAAAGTTGGTTCAATCCCACAATGTCCATCTATAAAGAAGAAACAAATTTGATAATGACATTGTCTCACGCGTTTGTTCTCGCTCCACTCACATTGTACAGCATACTCCTTGTGTATGCGGAGTAAAACTGCAAATGGCCCACTCTACCATTCAGAACGAGGGTATTTTTGCGTGGGTTCACTTTCAGTCCAACTGGGAAGATGTCATTTCCAGTCCTGTCATCGAATGTGTATGTGAAATCTTGTAAGGTGACCTTCGTGTTGAGGTCCACACCTAGGATTTGAATGCCTGCCAGAAGAAAACATTTAGATTAGCATCGGAAATTATTATCGATAGATTTTCTGTCTACCGTTGTCAGCCGTGCACACGGCTAGATTTGAGTTCTGCGCACTCGATGAAATGTGCAGAATGATTGAAGACATTCTAGGGACAAAGTCCTTGCGATCCGGTCGACTGATGTTCCAACGAACGAGGACAGCTTCCAGACCACTACTATAGAATCCAGACCCAGAGTGAGTGAATGCGATGCTTGTGACGCGAGTATGATGCCAATGGTAGAGCGCCTGAGAAATATATGAGAAATATAAAAATAGTTTATAGAGAAGGTGGATGAGCGGATGTTTTTTGTGATACTTTAAATTTTCTGAATAATTGCTGTAGAACAACTTCTTCTGGGCCTCATTGACGCATTGCTTCTCGACTTGGAAAGTCTTTTGACTCTCAGAACTATTATCTGAGCTTTATGAAGACACCCATCGAAACTTCTGTTGGAAAGGACGATGGGCGGTATGCTTGGGATGTGAATTTCCAAAATGCCAATAAACATTCTTAAACAACTTCGATGTACTCCCAACGGTTCATTGTTATCAACTGAAAAGCAAGGACAAGTTTTTCAAATGAAGGAAAAGCACACTACACTTGAAAAACCTCCGACCGCTATGGATCATTAGGGGGTTATATAGCTATAAACTCCGTCTTATATGCGTAGAAATGTACGCAAGGGTAGACGATGTATTTATAACAATAACAATTATAAAAAACATTTATATTATCAATTCAATTCCATTTGAAACATATACATGGGAATTTCATTTCACAATTCCCATGGAAATAATTTCGTTAACGATGCAAACTGAAATAAAAACGTAACACCTTCGGAACTATTGAGATCAAACGCGGAATAACTCGTGCCAGTCGCTGTTTCTTTATGCTCAAGAATCAATTGAGTAATAGAGCCTTTTCTCGAAAGACCGCTCTAAGGCGCGGAGCCATGGGCTTTGTCAAAAGCAGATGAAGAATCCATTGGTCTTTTTGAGTGAAAGTTCTGTGTGAGATCTTTGGTCATGTTTGCGTTGATGGACGGGAGGAGAAGGTTCAACCACGAACTGTACGGGCTGTACGGCGGCATGCGCCTGGTCAGGTGTCTACGGATCGAAAGCCTAAGATGATTAGGTCATGTAGAGCGAATGGACAGCAAAGCGTCTGCCTGCTGAATCTTCGCCTCCGAACCAGTGGGACAAAATGCAGCAGGGAGCTGCAGCGTCTAAGAGGGGAAGAGAAGGACCTGATCCTTATTTAGTTCAGTTAGTTTTTGCGTCGTTTTCTATGAGATGAAAGTCAAAACAGGAGTCAACATCTGCTAAACCAACACTTTAACCGTAGTTGTGACCAAACCTTAGATGCGATTTAAAACTTACCATTGACACTTCGCCGCTGGGTCCAAAGAATTGACGCCACAGTACAATTTTTCCCGTCTCATCTCCAGTTGCTACCAACTTTTCCGTCGGATTGATCTTGATGCAGGTAAATGGAACCCGATGAGTGTTGGTAAGCCTTAAAATAAAATTAAGACGATTAGATGAAAGGTCAGATGGATCCAGTAGAATATTCACTTTTTCCACTCCCAGGTGTTGTAATCAATGAAGAAAACGAATGGCCCCTGTGCAACAGCAATGTACTTAAAGAACTGCGTGTCCACATCAACCATGACTCGCTGTCGCCTGAAAGAGAAGAGACATCCACCTGTTGACTACCTCATAAACCTCCAAAGACTCATCACAGCTTACCCCAACTTCACGTCCAATGGACAATTAACTTGCTTTCCGCTAGCCGTGTTCACAATGAAGCACTGCATCGGAGTCCCCCGCTTCGATACAGTCACAAAAGCACAACACACATCTCCATTCAAGTAGTACTTGATAAGATTAAAAGTCTCATATCGGACGTCTGCTCTCACTTTCAACTGAACTCGACTGACCATCGTCCCAGTTGCCCACTTCCAAGTGATCAGCTCTCCTCCTTCTGAGCATGCTAAAAGGATGTTATCGTCGAGCAGGTCATATTCCAAACTTATAAGCGGATGAGTGGCTCCTTCAAGGCTACGGACTGTCTGTCCAGTCGACGAGGAGAACACTTGCACAGATTTGTCCGTCACCACAAACAGGAAGCTAAAAAAAGAAAAATAATCATCTACTTGTTAGCAAATGAACGTACACACGTTTGGGTGAAAGTCTTACTTTGCATCTGGCGAAAAAAGCGGTGGAAATTTTGTGATGTTCCCTCCAGCCAAGTGCTGCAATTGATATCGGTCAGCGTTTTCATCTTCCATTGTTGTGGTTTTCTTTGACGCTTTCTTATGAACGTTTGATTAAGTTTGTTGTTTGTTATTCACTGCTATAACCTGCGAAGATGTCCAGAGGAAAATTTATTTGAACATGCTTCTGCTCCGGTCTGGCAAAGGAAATTCACACGTGCTCCAGCACGAATCAGCGATGACAGTAGAACAGATTCGATGTGCTGATGGTGTACAAAGCGGGCGATGAACTGTCAAAATAGGCTCCGCCTTCGAAGTTTTGTTTATGTTTATGAAGTTTAGCTGTCAATTTGAAGAGAGATGGGTGGTCTAAGGTCGGTCGTGTAAGCAGAGCGGCTAGATGGACGGACGTTGTGGTCAGAATCAGCTAGTGAATCTAGGATATGGAAAATCACTTCTTGAAATGTGGAAATCTTTACATAGAATAAAAAACGGATATTGATGGAAAAATGCTTGGAACTCTAAGGCACTCAACCAAGAGCTTTCTGGACTACAAGAAACTCTATTGAAAGGAGCAAAGATAGCCTTTCTATAACCTTCAATTACTTTTAATGGATCTAGACAGAAATAAGGGAAAACTGACTGATTTATGGACCTAAATACGAATAACAGAGGAGAGTGTCTTAAATCACGTTTACTCGCCATTAAGTCTACAAAATTGTGCTTCCATATACCCCACAGCTTCATGAACTCAACAGCCGGGTGAGGAACACCCAAGTTTATGCCAAGTAGTGTGTGGAAGGAGTTTGTTTTTTAATCCGCACATGAAAAGTGTTGCAAGTACTTCAAACGTTAAATATGTCCGCATTATGAATATTGTCCATCAACTAAAGTTTTCAGACACATTTGCAGCCAATTTTAGTGGACTAAATAGTTCCACTCGTCTAGAAATATTCGTTGATACATCCTTTTAAGGCAACCTTCATAAATACTTTCAATTTGTGTCTTTGGTCTAACTTAAAAAAAAGAAAACTCCCGCTCCTGTTATCACAATCGTCTAGTACAATTTTGGAAAATAACTTTTCTCGTATCTTTTTCGCATTCGGCCTCCCTCCCATCTTCCAACTACAACCAACTTTCTACCAAGCACAATCCAGCTGATAACGTTCGGAAGAAGAGAAAAAAAGTACTCCCAGTTACGTGTCAACTTTTCCGTTCCACTGGTTGTGTTTTCTCATAAAGTATTCGATTTTCCTGCGTTCAATTGAACTCCCCATTAAATTACTTCTGACCACGAACGATGCCAACCAACTGCGGCATAAACTCTTAGCAAGTTTACAGTGAAGTGCCACAAAAAGATGGAGTAAAGTCCGTCGTTGTCATTCAAGATTTTTTTCAGACAGGTAAAAAGTACACATCCACATAGTTTTTCGCCAAATTAAGAATAAAAGACACAGAAAGCACACAAAATGCTTGCCAAAAACCTGAGTCCATTCCTCAGCACATACGCACACTATGGAATCTTAGCCATAGTCCTTTTGGTCCAGCTCACACGTGCGGCCGAGTCAACAAACCGATTGAGGGTGGTGTATGCCGTGAACGCTGGCGGAGATGGGCACACCGACAAGAACGGCATACTGTTCGAGCCGGATCCTCTGAGGGGAAAAATAGGCACGGAGTCGGACTATGGGAAGCAGCTGCTGATAATCGGACGAGTCTCACAGCAGGATGAGATTCTATACCAGACCGAGCGTTACCATACGGCGACGTTCGGCTACGACTTGCCAGTGACCGAGGATGGAGAGTACGTGCTCATCCTGAAGTTCTGCGAGGTGTACTTCAACGGACCGAACATGAAGGTGTTCGACGTTGTACTTAATGGCGACCACACGGTCATCTCGGACCTGGACATATTCCATCAAGTGGGGAAGGGTACGGCGCATGACGAGTACATCTTCTTCACGGTGTCCCGGAATCGGTTGTTTGTGAAAGAGGAGGAATCCGAGATCCGGAACGGACGGATTCGGCTCGAGTTCGTGAAGGGTATCAAGGACAATCCGAAGATCAATGCGTTTGCCCTGCTCAAGGGCGACGTGGAAAGCATTCCCCGACTGCCGCCGATCGTGATGGAAGACCGTTCGCCACCGCTGGAAACCGAGATCCCCATTGAGGACCTCGTCGAGAAGCCAACACTGAAGTCACGGAAGACAAGCGGACCCAAGCAGCCAAACCCCTACACCATGGACGATTCGTCAGTTATGTTGCCAGTATTCATCGCAATTGGAGCCTTCATTCCTCTGCTGTTTTGCCTGTGTACGCTGTGATTTACTTAAATTTTATTTTTTAATTTTAGCTAAGTTTACTTATTTTGATAGTTTCAATTGTTTTTTTTTTTATGAAGTTCATAAGGATAAAGTAAACATGACTAGGTTAAGTTAAAACATTTCACTTGGCCGCTTTAGTTTAGTGAACCCAACCGCTGGTGTTGATTGACATACAAAACGTCTTAAGAGACGAACCAAACTGCATTTAGTGACACGACATAAGCTCAAAAAGTAGCCATCCAATCAGCACAAAATAAATTTCTGTCGTGTGATAGCACAAATAGGTAATTAGCTGTCGCATGCGGTGGGATGTCGTCGATGTTGTCCTTCGAGAGAATGTTTAAATTATTCAGGAAGTAAAATCATAATCAAATTCCCCTTCCGGAGCCCATAATACATTCCCATTTCTTTATTTGTCACTTTGTTCGTTCTATTTATCGATAATCGATCTTGTCACGCGCCATTAAAGTGGTTTTGATGTGGCAGATGTTTAGGAAAACTCAGTGAAATTTTAAATTTTCACTTTGTCGGTAGATTTTTTTTAAAGTTCTTTTGGTTTTTGGGGAGTGACGTGTGCCATACTTGCTGTGAACGTTTGGAGAACGACGAACCCTTAATATGGAACGTGATTTTTAAAAAAAACAAATTTCAAACGATTATTTTTAAAAGTGTTTTGCTGCACTTGTTAAAGATTGCAATTTCAAAAAATTTAATTTTCCTTTGCGATTTTGATTTCCACATGGGCCACGGAGTAGAAATCATTTGATATACGGATATAAGAAAAAAACAACGCTTAAAAGAAACAAAGAACAATGCATAATATCCTTTCCCATATTAATTACTACTCTCATAGAAGAAAATTATTAAAAGAAAGAGATTCTTGCAGTTTTAGGTTTTCTTATATCCGTTAAAACAAAATTCTAGTTTTTAGGATTCTCGGCATGCTTTTATTCTTCTTTATTGCTTTAGAATTGCAGTAAGAGCAATAAAAGTGCATTGCATATTCTTTAAATACTCAAGCCTTTCAATCTACCAAAATGTAAGACAAACTATGATCAGCACGAGCCCTAGTCTATTTTTTCTAGTTTTTTTTTAGGGGCGTTGTTGAATTATCGCATGTTATTTAAATGCTTTTGCTGCAGAAATCTAACACTGATAAGTGGATTGGAAAAACGTTCGCCTTGAATGCTTCTCTATTTATAATTTTATTTATTTCCTTATGTATTTGCTTTCGGTGATGCTGTTTGGGTCGTTGATAGATCTCTAAACCAGCAGGTTGAGCTTTATTTTTTGTTGATTCAACTGGGTTTTTTTTATGGAAAATTGAAAAAAAAAGACAAATTCATTTCGTCTCCCCAAGTGGTGGACTAATTGTTAACACGTTGAATGCGATGGGGGTCACCGGTTACCGGCACTTAGCTTGTTCGTAAATGGCTTGGTACTCAATGTGTTAATAATTGTTGGTAGATCTCTAAGCCAGCAGGTTGAAATTTATTAAATCAAATGGGTTTTGTTTTCTCATGGAAAATTGAATAAAGTCCCACCTTCCAAACGTTGCCCCAATTGTTGGACTAATCGTGAATGATTGTTAGTAGATATCTAAACTAACAGGTTCTATTTATTGAACCAACTGGGTTTTGTTTTTTTTTGGTGTGGATTGGGAAAACGTACCAAGCTTAATCGTTGCCACAAGTGGTAGATAAAGCTTCGGGAAGTTTATTTTTGGGCTGTTTAGAAATACTTCTCTCAGATTGAACAAATAAATTTCATTTTCTTGCCGACAAAGCACTCAGAAAGCAACGTAGACAAATTTTCCATGGTCTGATCTTAAATTCCAAGCACTCGGTAGTAAAAAAAATAATAGGTCTCAAAAGAAAAGAAAACAGTGGTTGCGATAAAGCTGAGCTCTGGCTTCTCATGAGCTGCTACGAATTTAATTTAATTTTATTTGTAGAGATGAGATTGCATTTGATGTTCGTAAATTGTCCGTTGTGCTGTTGTTACACTTTTCTTTTTCTAGATCTATTCAATTTCCTAAATTTGACTTATAATCTTTTAAAATAACTTAAGTTAAGCATTATAGAGCCCTTTAAAAATGACATTGAAAAACAAAAAATGACATGCAACTTTAGTTAATAGATTTAAGCTTAAGCTCATGAATTCGTAATATATTTCGATAAGAAACAGAAAGGTCGATTTCAGATTTATTTTTTATTTTATTTTGTGTAAGCGTTTTGTCTGTAGAGGTTGTGCAATAGCGTGGATTTTATGTATGAATAAAAATTCTTATACACTACTGTTCTTATGAACTCTTTTAACTTAATTTATTTATGATGTAATGAAACAAAAGAAATAATTGTGTAAATTGATATTTTGAGTGTTATTGTGTCCAGTCCATTAAAAAAAAAGAAAAAAAAAAAAGGATTATTCATAGTTAAATAAATTATTGCAAATGTTGATGGCATCCAGGACTTTGTTTTTTTTATTCTTTTTTTGTTTATTGTTTTGTTGTGGTCGTGCTAATGAAGTACACATTTTTAGTTTTCTGTTTGTATCGTTGGACTTGTGATTTACTTGGATTGGTTGATCGATCGACAGGATTTAAGGCACAAAGGTTCTCTACTTGCCTACGTTGGGCTTCTGATTTACTTGGACAAACGCATGCACTAATTGATCGATATGCAGGTTTTAACGCTCTTTGGGGACGTCTGTGGTGTGCTTTTAATATAGATGAAGAAAGAATTTAGCATACACATGCTTTGAAAGCAAAATTCTTTAGCAAGAGGATATAAAGACTGAATATTCTCGGAGTGCTAGCGTTCATCATTGGATCGGAAGCAGAAAAATCTTTAAGTAAAATCTGATTTGGTGCGAAAGTAACTTACACAATAGGGTCTTTTATAGTACACACCATTTCGCGTTTCATCCAATACCTCTGAGCAATACAAACGAAAATTTTGTTCATAAAATATCCTACGTAGATTCATTCAATCTGAAACAATTATTTAGTTTTTCCTCTTCACTACTCGTCCGTGTATACCAGTTTCCATTCGTTTATAACACCCCTGTGCATATACCAAAACGAGTTTATCAACAGCTGTCTGTCAAATTGGCAGAATACAAATTTCGAAGCTAAACAAAATAAAAATTGAAGATAAATCTTTGTGATTTTTTTAAAAATTCCAGATGAAAAAAACAAAATGAAAATTCTCTGTGAAACTCAGGTCTTCAATCGACAAACTCAAACAAATAAAACAAAAACACCAAAAGCCACAATAGCACTTGGATTTCATCCCACCAAAGGCGATAAATCCCTTTTGGAAATAATTCACTTTACGCCACAAAATAGAAACGGCGTTCGCTACAAAGTCACCGACAATATCGAGAAAATGTTCACCAAGTTCATAAACGATGGCAAGACAACTATATCCTTCAAAACTCCGCCAGAAAACCTCATGATCAAATGTAATCCGATTCAGCTGAAGTCCTTCTTGCAGACACTGAAGCTGGGTCTTCAGGGCAAATCATCGCCAAACTTAAGACTGAATGTGGCCGCCGCCACTGCAATTCCAACCAAATCGCACCCTCTGCAGAAGATGGTCGTTCAGAAGCGATCGGATTACCCGACGAAGGGATTCCCGCGCACGCTGAAAATGCTGACGCTGACAGGCATCGGCCTACATAAGATAACCTTCGAGATCTGCAGCCTTATGAATCTCACCTCACTGCGACTAAACGACAACAAAATATCCAGGATCCCCAAGGAGCTCGGACGTCTGCGGTTGTCCGAGCTGGACTTGTCGAGTAACAACCTTGGAGAAGATCCGTGTTGGGTGTGGCTTACTGGCAAAGAACTGAGAAGTGAGCTCTGCGACCTAAACATGAGCAACAACAAACTGGACTACTTTCCCATTGAAATAATCAAGTTGGAGAGCCTTGTCACGCTGAACTTGAACCACAACTCAATCACAAAAGTGCCTTTTGGTATTCGGGGCATGCGAAGTCTCCGTTTTCTGCATTTGTCCACCAACAGACTGGAATCACTGCCTTCTTCGATAAACGAAATTCGCCTGGAGCTGCTGGACGTTTGGGACAATAATTTCCAACCAATATGTGAGAAGCGAATCGAGGTGAAGCCGTCAGCCACAATTTCACCCACTCCATTGTGGCTGAGCGCCGCTCAAGTTGTGTCCAGCTCAAAGCTGCCGTTCAACCCCAGTACACTGCCTTGGATATTGTGTGACCTTATTGCTGAGAGCCCGAAGTGCTTCTGTGGAAGACTCTGCATCGGTGAGCCTGTCTGGGAGCGCGCTATCGAGGCTACTCTGGACAACATCAAGCAACTCGTGTTCAGCAGAGATCGGCTCATCTACGCAGACATCGTCGTTTGCAGCGCTCCGTGCGCATCGAAGAAGTCTATTTTCTAGCTTAAGATAAATGAATGTTTAGTTCTTGTTAAGGATTTTTTTTATACAAAAAAGAAATCGCAGTGTTGAATATATGTGGAAGTTTTACACTTGTTACGTCAAGTTGTTGTGTTTTTTTTTGGACGTTGGAAGTGGTAGAGGAGTGTTTGTGGTGTTTAAAAATAAATTGAAGAGATTTGTAAGTTACACAGGAATTGTTATTCCTAATGGGTAATAGAATTTTCTTTTTATGTTGCTTGCCTCTCGTAATATAAAACATTTTTGTTCTGTGAATTTAACGTGCAGTCACATAATTGATCAAATGTGTTTACATGTTGCACTTTTTGTCATGTATAAATGTAAATCGTTCGCCCATTTTTAAATATTACTCAATTTCTGGAAGCCCTTGATCCTGGCATTAAGAAAAATTAAGTAGCAAATTAATTGAATAATGGAGTAAAAAATACCAAATGAAAATCTGAGAACTGGCAAACGAACAGTTTTTTGAGTTTAAATTTTTCCCCCTCTGCTGCTTACATTTTTCAACATCCTCCCTAGCCGCAGTCCTCCCCCCTAAAAAATTCCTTCATATGACTTCTACAAAGCCAACTTCCGGAAAATGTCTGCTTATCTTAGCCAGTGTACTTTCGACTTCACTAATCAAATCACTGACCAAGGTGTCGACTCCCTGTACAGAAACATTCTTCTCTCCTTCTCTCTCTTCGTCCCACTCTCTCGTAATAGACTAGTCCCTAGGTCCTAAGCATGATGTCACAAACTACAGGCCCGTACCCAAACTCTCTCACTTACCTAAGATCTTCGAAAGCCCAATGTACGACTCATTAAGCTTTCAGTGCAAGTCCCTTATATCCCCGAACCAGCACGGTTTCGTTAAAGGGAGGTCCACTACCACGAATCTCGTCGAACTAGTCTCATTCGCTTTGTCAGCCATGGAAAGGGGCGATGATGTTGATGTCATCACCACCGACTTCAGTAAAGCCTTTGACAAAATATCCCATAAGATGATTCTCTATAAATTAGCTGCCTTTTGGGCTCAGCTCGTCCTTACTATCATGGTTTTCATCTTATTTAGACAATCGCTCCTACCAAGTCCGCTTCAGATCTATCCTATCCCGATCCTTTGCAGCCCCATCAGGCGTCCCTCAAGGGAGTCACTTAGGTCCTAGGTCCTCGCAGTCAACGATCTGAAGTGATGATCTCGCAGTCAACGATCTACTCCACTCCTGCGCCTCTCTATATGCCGACGATACCAAATTCTCCAAGTCTTTCAAAACCGCCAACGACTCTTTACATCTTCAATAGGACCTCGACCGGTTCTCAACTTGGTGCACAAAAAACTGCCTAGAGCTCAGTATTCCTAAGTGTCAGTCCATAACTTTCTCAAGAAAGCGTTTAGCCTCCACTCCCAGCTTCTACCGCCTATACGACCATCCCATTACCCGTGTCAACTCTATCCGTAACTTGGGTGTAATATGTGACAGTGAACTCAACTTTCGAGCCTACATTGATCACATAATTAGCAAAGCAAACTCTACCCTCGGTTTTGTTAAACGTTGGTTTAAAGAATTCTTCGACCCATACGTCACAAGAGCACTCTACACTACCTTCGTCCGCCCAATACTTGAATACGCCTCCCAAGTTTGGTGTCCATACCAAACCACGTATATTGCCAGGATAGAAAATATCCAGCGCCACTACCTCCGCTTCGCAATTCGTGGTCTCTCCTGGTCCAACCCTCAAATACTCCCCCCTACCACGACCGCCTCCAACTCCTTAACTTACAAACCCTTGAAGACCGCAGAGATATTGCTGACATCCTCTTCATCTTCCGTCTCTTTAATGGCGGCATCGATTGCTTAACCATTCTCAGCTCCATCCACATTAATACCAACCCACGTAACACACGCACCCTTCGCTTCTTCTACCTTCTTCCTCCCATCACAGCTCCTATGGCTCAAATGAACCTATATCCCGGATGTTACGCAAGTGTAACTCCGCTCCCGCTTTCGACTTCAGCGTGAATACCTCCACCCTAAAACTCCGGCTCCGCCGCCTTAACCGCCATCCCCGTTAGATCTTAAGTTAGGTTAAGTTTTCAGTTAGTTTTTAAGTTATGTTAAGTTTTTTTCCCCTGCTTGTCTTAAGCCAATAAATGGGGCTATTGCCCCACTAAAACTAAACTAAAACTTTACACTGAAAATGCGTGGTTAAGGAATTTGTATGTCTTCTTTTTCCCGTTAAAACAACTTTTATTTGCTCTGGCATAATGTGGTTGAGCCTTTGGCATTCTCTAAACCTAATTCTTTGCAATTTACTTATCCCAGCCCGTATATCATCCATTAATCTACCAGAATGATTTAAAGATATAATCCTGGGCTTAAGGGTTCCTCAAACATGGAGTTCAAACCCGTAGATTAATTTAGCCAATATAAACCATTGATGATTTTGTCTTAATAATCAATGGTTTACACTAGCTAAATTAATCTACGAAAATAACGCCCGAAAGCCCCTTTACCCATTATCAAACACTTTTTTTTTTATAAATGTTGGCGTAGTTAAAGAGCTAACTTGGTATTTTCTTTTGTATCAACCTGCTCAACCATTCCTATGGTCAAAAGAGTCTTTGTCGGCGTGAAATGTTGACATAATGTTCACCTATTAAACACATTTTTTCCACTTGTGCAATATTTTCAACATCACATTACAACTTACATGTAGTAGGAAACTTAGCCTAGAGACTCAGAACATTTGTCCTTCACAACTATGATTTAAGATAGTTTAGGATGAAATTAAGATACAAACGATAAATCAATTGTTTTCGAATTAAAATGAGAAAACATTTAATTTTTATAAGTTTCTTTTTTTGGAAAAAAACAAAAAAGTATGCGGATATTTGAAGAAAGACATTACACTTTACTTTTGTGCCTTCCTCTCCTCTTGTGTTTCAAGACGTAAACAACACTTGAGTCACGTTTATGCGAAGTTGTTGGAGTCGAAGTGTCATCCAAACGGTATTTTATGTAATTTAAATAAAAATATAAAACCTACCCATGGGTTTCACCTTAATTCACATGAAGATTTCCCGCTGCCTTTTCACATGAATTAAGAAGTTTTTTTTTCTTTACTCACATGGGCGTTATGCAAATAAAGAGTATTTGTTCGAAGTAAGCCCATCCATGGTAGCCAAGACACAGAAGAGCAGAGATTGTAGTTGTTTATGGAGTTTTCCACTTTCTGGTAAAGTACAAATTAGCTACATCGGTTGGTTGCAGGAACATGTCGACTATTTACATAAAAGAGCTTATTTAAAGCCGAAGTGATTTGGCTTCTTCTGGATCACTTTTTCCTACAATGGATTTTTCAACAGCAAAGGCGTTCTTTTCTTTCTTTTGAGGTTGAAATAGATTTGCTGCCCTTGCTGTTTATTGAATTAAAGTTCTCTTTACGCTCAAAAGCCAATTCTTCTAAAGCAATGCCAAGAAAATAAAGTTCACAGTCAATGCCAAGATTATGTGGATTTATCAGGTATTCGTAGCCACGTAATAAGAGAAAACCGGTTAACAAATGAGTAAATATTTGTAACAAAACAACGTCTATGACGTGTCCAAACAGATTCCACACCAAACAAAAAAACAAACAAATTGTAAAAAAAATAATTAATCTTATATTTGCTACATCATCATCTACAAATCACACTTTGAACTACACCCTTATGCTATTGTCCTCGCTCAACCGAAGGAATTGAAATTTTGTGACGACGCACTGGCTTGCGCACTGGAAGCACTACCGCCCAGTCCACCGAAACCACCTCCTTGATTGAAACTTTGAGACGAGGCACTGGCCTGTGAGCTGGAAGCACCACCTCCGAAACCGCCACCTAAAAAAATCACACTCAATAATTTCAGATCAAAAGAATTCACAGTCTCCATCCATACCTCCGAATCCTGGTCCACCGAATCCACCACCAGGTCCACCGAAACCACCACCGTATCCGGGTCCACCACCGAATCCGCCAGGATAACGTCCGCCTCCGAAGCCACCTCCGCCGTAACCGCCGTAGCCACCATAACCACCACCGCCATAGCCATGTCGTCGGCCATATTGGGGAGCAGCGCAGACTGCTGCAACCAAAACACAAAGAACTACGAGGACCTTCATTCTACACAATAGACGTCTCGATACGCAAACTAACTTTAGACTGATAAACAATCCCACTAGGCGAATAAATTTATATCAGAAGCGTCCGGCGCGGTGCTAATCAGTTAGAAGCCGAGAAAGCTGCTAGAAAACTGGAATAGGTCTCGCATCCCAACCGAGCGGCGGCATCTACGCATGGGGCATCCCCACATTCGCTCACTTACACACTCAAGTATTTAATCAAATCCAAATCGAGCCATCAATCTTTTGTGCTTCTAGCCTGCTTGCTCTTCGGCCCCAACCGCGTCGCACTGACCCTCAAGCCAGGCGACGATCGCCTTCGATCGTGTCGGCGCTCCGAAAGCTTGGGCGGTGGGCTAACACGATTGGTAAACACTTCAAGCCGAAGACTTGTAAACTAGATGTCGAAGCTATTCGGGTCCCTCAAAGGTTATTTCCCCCTCGTTAGACTAGAGTGGCATCTGGTGACATCAAGTGGCCATTAATCACGTTCTGCCGACTTTCGCAGACGGCTGTGAAGAGGAAGAAGTACCTGGCGAAGGCGGGGTGGGTCGACGTTGTAAAACTTTGTGTTTGTCTGAGAGAAAAAAAGCCCCTGATGGGTTGTATGGTATTTACTCGCACTTTCATTAGCATTTTTAATGATTTCTGGATTTGTGGAAAAACCGTAAAATTCGACGGAAGCGACGATGCGTAGTATTCACAGTGTCTGCATAGTTTCCAGACAGAGATTTCCTCAATAGTCGGTTCGAGTTGGAACGAAGAGAAGAGTGTTAGAAACATTAAGTGGAATGTGAAAACGCTGATTTTACGCAAGCTTTGTGTTGCACGTATATGAGTCACGTTTAGAAGGCTTAGTAGATGCACGCGGATGCGGGTTATATGCGAAATGATGGTAAGTTGTTCAGTGCAGCTTATGTCCGGTGTTGCTGTAGTTTTGTTTGGGTGCCGAAGGAATTACTATTTAATTTAAACGTCAAGCTCGTGGTGTGTGTTCTTTTTTGGTTCCTGCGGTTTCGCGACTAAGCGAAATGACTTGAATTTTAAAAACTTCAAAGAGCTCTCTGGACTTTACTCCCGCTTTGTGTTTACTTAACCCAATGGCTAAATTCCATTCTTCCTTTTCTGTGGCCACAAGGAATATAGTATAGTCAGTTGAATTGATATATAAATAGATGCCCGACCGGGGAAACTGTGGCCATCAAAAAGAGCTGCCTAGATTTTTTGTAAAAGACAATTTGTAGTTTCGTTGCCTTTGTAAAGTATGGCTCATGTGCTTTCACGCAACTAATTTGAGTCGTTAAAGTAACTTCTGCATCTGGACTACGTAGAGGTCCGGAGACTGTTAATGAAAGAATCTATGAAGGATTTGAGCCTTGAGTCCTCCCCACACACGTAAGAAAATGTCTGGAAAGGAGTGGTCAATACAAAATATTACCGACCAAATCGTGACCTTGATGGGTTTCAAATGTCGATGAGCTCAGTCTTCACTAAATGATGATATTGTAAGTGAACCATTATTAACATATACTCGTAAAAAAATTTATTTTATAACTAGCTTTCGTTTCAAAATTAAGTTTCTTATTTGAACCGCATGTACTTATATGTTCTGCGCTATTTAAAAACTGATGTCTGATCGAAGAGCTGATTGCCAAAGGTCTTTCAAGAAATTGTTGACATAGGCTCACTGATCCTGATGTAAGTTTCAACTCTTATCAATCATATCTAAAGATCTTTCGAAAAGATTTGTGAAAAGAATGAACTATCGAATGCTTCTTCGCCAAAGCCCAGCTGAAGAACCCTAATAAATCAAACAAAAACAATCATCTGAATGCAGAATGCCATTTTCCAAATTGTTGAAATCCAGTTTGTTATCAAATCAACTGCAAAATAAAAAAAAAACACAGCTTCTGATAAGTTGAACTAACCCATCAGACATCTATGCTTAGATTTACACTCTCATTTCAAGACGCCATAACAAACCACAACTCGTCGATCATCATTGAAAAGCAATAAAAATCATAATTTCCTTACTCCGATGCCGGAAGACACCACCGAAATTATGAAATATGACCACAAATTCCAATTTTTATGTTTGGTTGTAACAACCAGAACTACATGAATCCATAAGCCACAAATATTTGTAAATGTTTTTTTTTTGTCTAAAGCTTCTGAGAGGGAGGAGCGGTTTCATAGATCTCGAGGTTTTAAGGTTATTAGCATCAATCTTCACTATTTGATCATTTCATTTAATAAATCGCTAATTATAATAAAAGCCGACAAAAAATTGCGTAAAACCCTAGCCAAGTGTTATTCCCATTGACGATGGCTCAGAAAATATCCGCAGCCGGTGTTGCTGCTGTGGGGGTCACAGTCAAGGGAGCTTTTCCATTTATTGACCGAATAAATGTGGTTGTGTGCGCGTTTAAAAAGACTAGCATCGTCCAAACTTCGCTTTGAGGCCTCTGTGGAATGCTCCCTATCGTATCCAATTGTTTTCGTACCAATTTTTGTAGAATGCAGAAACCTGTTGCTCTACCGGGCAATGTTTCTTTTTTCGCGGTATTGTTGCCATAGTCCTAAGCTTGCGGTAGACTTTTTCGACACTTAAATTCTTTTCAAAAGTACAACTCAGCATTAAGAAACACAAAATACCAAAGTTTAACAGATGTTTTGTGAAAAAAGTTACCGAGATCTTATGAAAATCTAAATAGCATGGGCTATTTTACGCCTTTTTGCGCTTCTGATGGTCGAACGCTTAATGCTGTTGTACTTGCTGCAAAATCTATGGTTTTTCTTATAGTTGTAATCTGCAACTACAACAAAAACCACCTACACAACCTTCCTAAGGCGGAAAGTAAATGAGTTCTGATGGAAACAAAAATATTTTTTTATGCGTTTCTAATTACGTGCACGGCACTTTACAATAGCATAAATCAACAAGAAAAATATATGTATAAATAAATATTTAAAAGTCAAGTAGCTCATAAGGAGCTAGAATCGAAAACAGAAATGAGATAACGAAACTATATAAACAATAAAACTTAAAACAGTGTGAGTGAATAGAAACATGTGTAATCTCTTTTTTTTTTTTTTCATCCTGGATAAGTTTTCGGGATTGCGAAGGAGTTTTTGCATAGACACAGACGATGGAAAACAATCTGACACTTCCGCCTTCTCATTTCTACAACAAGAAGATGAAGTCTCAACCTTTGAATTTACCGACTTAAGCTAAGTTGATTAAAACTAAGAAATAAAGAAAGCATTGGACATTGGTTCTACAAAAACATTTTAATTTGCTATTTGTATTTGAACTTAGAAAATGTATCCGTGATATTCAGATTCTTTGCAAGACTTAAAACCACTTAAGTTCACTTAGTCACAAAACTACTATATAGCTTTCAAGCCAAAGTCCAGTCCAGACGGAACTAATGTACAAGTGATCCCTTCTTGACCATCAAAACAAAAACAAACGGTGCGTTTGTTTTCTGTCTTTCTCCTGCGTCAGATATATTCTTGCATGTCGATAACTGCCTTTTTGTCATCATCTTTTGACAGTCGTTGACCAGTAAAGGCCGCTTTGTAGTTCTACAACTTTTCGGCATAAACAATGTGATCAAGTTAGCCGTCAACTTAGAATCTAATCAAAACCGTCAACAAATTTAAAAATGCAAAAAAAGTTGTATTTTCTGAGAACTCCTCAAGATGCAGTGTCTGTATGTGTGCCTGCGTGATAAAAGTGCCCAGAAAGCCAAGCTAACGCAGGTGATTCATACCTGCGCAGTACGACCAAAACACGATACGAAGGTCTTAATTAGAAATTACTCGTAGTTATAAAACTCGTAGAGCATAAAATTCATGCGAAAATTTCCATCTAATTAGTCCGGCTTTTCGATGGCTTGAGATTGTTTATTTTGAAGATTATGGCGGCCAAATAAAATTAAAGTTTCGTCCAAGAAATAAAAAAATCCCCTGAGCTCGTCTCATGAGATTCATTTTAATGAAAATCAACCACATACACACGGCTTAAACTTTCTCAGTTTCGTAATTTAATTTGAAATTTTATTTTTTTTGAATAAATAAAACATGAATGATATGTTGAATGGAAGGTGCTGATGTTGATTAACAAATAAATTCTTGTTCTCGACGGAAGGGATACTGAAACTTGTTTTTGGTTGTTTTTTAGTAGTGAGGAATTTATTCTGTTTTTATTCTGCTTCTGATTGTGTGGTTTGGAATATAAATCATGGTTTGTAAGTACATTTGTTATTTCTCGCCTGTTTTAATTAAAGATGCTCGTGAGAATCAAGGAGAAGGACACTTTCACGTTTCAGGCAACTCAAGTTGAACTTCGTTTAGAGCAAACAAAGAAGAAATAAATCGAGGTTAAGTAATTTCTGTTGTTACTGTGCATTCTCATTATTAGAAAAATGATGTATATAATTCTGCTGCGGTTATTTACCATAAAACTGTATTGCGACCTCAGTAAGGCTTTTGTGATTTGAACTGAATTGCCCTTGTATAGGACCTTAAATCTCCTAATATAGTTCATGCTGAAAAGAGTTGAACGTTACCAAAAAAAGGTGAAGGGATTCCACTTCGCCACTTCGACTTCGATAGGATGTCTTTACAGTTAATTTTAGTCCGATACGCTGGTTGGTGATGGCGATGAAATGCTTAATTTACACAGCATTTTATTGCACAAATTTGAGTATATCATCTTAGGCAGAGCGAACATTTGTATGGAACGGATGGAATTATTGTCGGATGGTCTTCAGACCACATTCAAGAGGCCACTTGTACTGCGACCTTAAAGGTCTACTGTACGCCCTTTGATTGAGCATTTGAATGCTGTCTTTATACATTTTAACACATTCCTAGGTGGGATGTTCCCGAAGTCAATCATAGTTTTGTTTGTTATTTTTGGTCCGTTTAGTTCCAGGCTTGGGTAGTTTGTTAGAAAATGTTCCATAACTTCATTGGCTTGATGATCTTTCCCTGTTGGTGAGACTCATTTTGTCATAATCTGTCTGCCATAACACTCTCAAGTTAAGTTCTTTACCTCGTTTGGGCAGTAGTACAGGTTCATGAATTTCTTCCCGCATCTTGGTAGTTGGAAGACTGATTAGGAGTTGGCTTGTGATTGCATTATTGAATCCATAAAGAGGAGAGGGTTCTATGAATGGAGTGAGGCATTCTTTCTTGGCAAATGTGTCGTGGAATGTCCTGGACCCAGATTAATGTTTCTGTTTCTGCCAGCGTTCTTAGGTTTTTAGTTGCATTCCCACACAGCCTTGGAATTGGTGGTGTAGCTAATTAACACTTTAAGGGTAGACTGGCTATCTGAGAATATAGATAGTTGTGTCAATTTCTTTCGATAATGCGGCTTCATTAATTGCACACGGTTTAGAAATATTGATAATTTACTGCAGAGAGAAATGTGATGGATACATCTTGGTCCTATCACACCCAACCTCGTTTTCAGAATTCGACTCATAAGGAGCATTAAGTAGGCTTTTTGAACTTAGCTTTTTTAAGATGCAACGCATAAAAGAAATGATAGATCTATTTCTGAATGCAATGACTCTGAAAGAGCTATGAAAGTTGTCAATTATTTAAATTACTGATACAAACGTCAAACGTCTTCATTAAAACTAAACTTGAGGTTCATCATGTGGATTAGAAATTTTGATCCATTACATCATTGCATAGATTCCACAAGTCAAGCAGAGAGTGGTTGATATATGTATGATTTTTATTACAAAGGTATAGTTTCTAAGGCATACCAACTGGAGACAACTGGATGCATGAAATCTCGATGACAAACTGGTTGCATAAAACCCTTTATTGTATGAAAAAAAAAAAAACTCAACATTGATAAATTCTATTTTGAATGTTAGTGCAGCAATATCCCGTTGAAGAAAATACAATTGCATATCCTGAACTACGATCTGGTAATAGCATTACTAAGAATTTTCACACCAATTGAAACAGTAATAACCAATAACAAATGTAACAATGGCTCCCTAGAAAAGAGTAAGAAACCATCATATAATTTGGTTGAGAACAAATTGAGAACAAATTGTGACGTAAATGGCGGCATGTGTATGAAAATATTTAAATTTTGCATGTAAATGAACTGATTAATTAAAATAAACTTGTTAAGGCTAACGGTTGCCTGCTTTATTTAGCGACGCGTGCTTTCTAGTCAATCGAATTTGATTATGCGCAGACCAAAAAAAAAAATCGTTATTAACCACTCCTACATCTCCACTTGGACTCATTTGCCGGATTGCCCGGCTTTCTAAACCAACAACAACCAGTTCTATGCTAGGGATTTACATTTCTGATGGTTTATTGCCAAAATAAGTGCCTTCCAAATGATCACACTCCCGGCGACGCATAGAGTCAGTGCGAAATTTACAAAAAAGAAGAAACAAAAACAAACAGAACTAGGAATCTACCCGGAGGCTTTATATGAATGTTTCGATGCACGGCCGACGTGCTAAGCAAAAAAAAATAGAAAAAAAACTAATCTAAAAAAACGTCAATAAGCGCTTCAAATTAGCACCTGCTGTTGTCTCCTAGGCGAGAGCTATTTAAGACGCTGGCCCCTCCGTGAGTTCGTCAGTTGAAGTTGAAAGTTCTTGAGAGTACGTTTAAAGCACAAACATGAAGGCGGTTATTATTTTCTGTATGGTCCTTGCCGTAGCCATGGCTCTACCACAGCGCCACCAAAACAACCGCGGCGGTGGCTTTGGCCCAGGAGGTGGTGGACCAGGAGGTGGCTTTGGTGGACCAGGAGGCGGCTTTGGTGGACCTGGAGGAAACCGTGGCGGTTTTGGCGGTGGCGGTGCCTCTTCCAGTCAGTCTTCGGCTTCAGCTCAATCACAAAGCTTCAACCAGGGCGGTGGATTAGGTGGTGGTGCTTCATCAGCTACGGCTTCAGCTTCATCACAGACCTCAAACTTCAACCGCGGATAAAGTTCTGACGCAGTTGGATAAAGACTAATTTATTTTCTAAGTTTTCTAAAAAAAAAAAAAAAAAAACCAAATAAAAAACTCAAAAAAATACCAAAACGAATTCAGTGAATTTTATTTCTGTTTTGTGTGAAAGTCTTTAGTCGGATTTTAAGTGACTTCTAGTTGATCTAAAACCTAAGTTTCACACTAATCATGTGGCAAACTGAGCATGTAAATATCCTAATCATGAAGCTTAACCACTTCGAAAATAGATTACCAGCATCCGAGAAGTCAGGACTCATTTGTTTGTTTGGTAGATTCTGAAAAATTCTGGAAGCTAATAGGACACTTAAACCAGATTGGTTGAAAAAAGTTCTTAAGAAGATCTTATGAAGAGATCTCACAAGATCTCAGAGAAGCCGGCGAAAATGTGAAAGAAAAGTGAGTTAAAGCTCTCTAGCAGTTCCTCAAATGCCATGAGATACATACATAATTCCACTTAAGGAGAACCAGGCTATGATTTTGCGACCGCTTTGTATTTCTAAGCAATTTATGTATGTGGATTAGATTAGAGTTTAGTATCCAATTATGCTCAAAGTCACGTATTTTTTGTTTACCTAATAGAAAATAAAGCCAGATAGCAGGAGAACGAAGGACAATGTCATAGCTTGTCAAAAAAAAAAAAAAGAAATCGGAAGATGATTACAATAAATTTTATCTAATGTACGATGATTTCTGTTTAAGGTCTATTCGGTGTTGAGTGAGGAGAATGATAAAAGTCCAGTGATGATATAAAAAAAGCAAAAAAAATAAATTGAAAACTAGTAATAACAGCAGTTGCTACATTTTCAATGTACAGCAGGCAACAAGTTATACAAGCATTTTTTGTTTGTCTTGTGGTTTTTCAATAAAAATGAACAATATGAACTGTGTGTAAATATCAACTCTGTCATTTGACATGGTAATACTTTGAAATTTTGCACAACCTTTAAAAATTATTTATTTTTCTTATGCAGAGTCGATGATTGTTTGAGGACGATAAAACTTCAAAAGCATCAAATTTATCCATTTCTTTCAAAATAAGTTTGCATGTAATAAAAAAAATTTAACGTATTGCGCTGGCCATTCCAAAACATCAACATTCTTCTCTATCAAGGACCTTTTCACCAACCGGTTGGTGTGTTTTGAATCATTGTCATATGATTTTTCAGTATTCCCTTTTACATTTGGGCATTCAAATGTTAGTGTTAAGCTCCAAAAATTAACTTGAAATCTGGGCTGCAAGATAAGCCCATAATACGAACTCTTTGAAATAATTTAAAAGTATTTCAAGGAATACGTATATAAGACAAGATCATATTATAGACAAACCTGTCTCGGCGATCAGTTTATAAGAGTGGCCTCTTATAGTGGCCACCTAAATAAGTGGCGGTGTTTTACCTTAACCAAGAAGAACAAATACAAATGTTGCACAAAACACCTTTATATGTATGTTGTCTACGTCTGTTATTAACTCCTGCCTATTTTGGAACTTGGCCACAAATTTGTCAATTTTTTATCGTTTCTCTTAGAAAATAACCCGTGAAAATTGACCAAAAACCACAAAGAAAATGAACTTTTCGTTTTTATTAAAAGTAAAATGTTTTTAATATAAATGTTATACACCTTGATAAAATAGACACTTGTTTAAGTTGGCCGCAAAATTTTGCACCGCAGGTTAAGGTTTCACTGTATTTCGTTTGAACTTTTTTTCCTCTGTACTGTGTGTAGTAGAGTGTGGGGCTTTTGGGCTCCAGCATAAACTTGTGTTGTTTCGAAATTAAAAAAAAAAACATGTAGCAAATTGCTTCCAAATATTATGTTGTCAAATAATATATCTGGCAATACATCATTTGAAAGGTCTTGACATAACCTACAAAACGACGCTATGCATGATTAGTTTGGATACGAGCTCTGTAGCGCTTTGTACATAGCCGGAAAATTCAAAAGAAAAAAGGCGGAAGGGAGATATTTGACAACCCAATATAAAAGAAAGAAAACAATTCCAGATCTTGTATCTGTAATTGGAAAAAGAGTGAATGAATCAAAAGCAGAAAAAAATTATAAATTAGTTGCAAAACTGCAATGAAAGTGACCAGGCATTAAGAAAGAATAAGTTAAAAATATATCGTAAAATACTTTTCAGGCATCATCAATACCAATCGAAAAAAAACTTATTTACCAATTTTTTTAAAGCCGCGATTGCCTTCTTAAAAACATCTAACTTGAACTAAGTGTAGTACTCGCAGTGAAGAGAGTTCACCTTGTTTCCAATATAACTAAGAAGCTTTTCGTGCAGCTGAGACGATCTCAACTTCAATGATTTCCCATAGATTTGTGTATTAATATTGGCCTTACGACACCAACAAAATTGTACCAGAAGAAGGAAGAATTTAATTCTTTTTTTGAAAGAAAAGAGCTTAAAATGACTTATTGAGCTGCTTTGTATCTATTGGACGTTGTGGCTTAATCGGTTAGTGCGCCGGACTGTTAAGCGAAATTACCCGAGTTCGAATCCAACCCGTCGAACGACTGACAATCCTTCTGGAATACTTCTGCCATGACAAGCTTACGCAATTCGCTGTTCGGAGGTGGCATTAAATAGTAGGTCCCCTCGACAAAAATTATAACACGCACAACACAGTGGAGGCGCGAAAAGCTAGGCTCTGGTCCTCAACGGACTGTTACGCCACCCAATGCATGTATGCATCCATTAACATATGAAAAAATCTCAAAACCACTCCTAGTACCCTCATTTCCACATCACAACATTCAGAAGAAGATTCAATGCAATATCTCACGTACGACTGCTTCCCAGAATTTCAAGATTTCACTGTTGTACTGAAACTGGCTGTTGGTCGATCATTAAACTAAATGACTTCTATTTAATGTCGAATTTCGGGATAAATTGGCCTATAAAACGAAACGAAATAACTCGTTTCTATTTTGTTTACATTTCTCATCAGAATCAAGGTTAACCAGAGGTGGCAGTGCTGTTTCAAAGCGTCACTGTCTCGCAGCATCAGCATTGCCGGTTTCCTTTCACGGTCGAGATGCTTGAGCATTTCGCAGAATCATTATGATCTCGTCAAGTGGATCGATTGTAAAGTCCCAATTGATCTTCATTCACGATAATGAACACTGACAATCAAGTGCGATCCGAAAAGAGGTGATAATTGGACGACCAAACTGTGAGACTTTGTGGGGAATACCCCGCAGAGTTTTTAGCGTGTTCTTTTTGTGTGAGTCATCGAATGGGGAGATCAATTTAATTTAGAAGAGTTATTAGCAAACAAATTTGGGAGTTACTGACTGCGACCGCACACATTTTTCACTGGTCATTGGATGACGTTTTTGGATTGCAGCAAATGAAATCTCAACGTTTTTTCGAACACTTAACACTTACCCTTATCTATGAATAGCACCAAAAACGACTGTGTCGGTGGAAAAGAAAACGTTTGTTGGTTGTTGCCGGTAACCATTTTTGTATAAAATCTTTGCGTAGTAGTAAGATGCTTAGAAATGCTTTACAAGAACCAAGGTCAGTAACTTGCCGCCTACTATCAGAGAGAAGACAGTGAACCTCTGTTTCTGAACCTGAACTCTAATTGTAGAATGCTGATTCTAAGATCGAAACTTTAGCGAGAGATATTTGCGACAAGGAATTCTGCTTTTACGAGCAACAAAAAGGTTTACGAACAGTTAATTAGGACACTTGTTAAGGCTGTTTCAAACTGGTACGAAAACAGTCACTTCATTCAGCGCATAGCTAAAGTAGCGATCTAAAGAGACAGAGAAAGTTTATTGAAAATATTCCGGACACTCAATTCCTTATGAACTAGTCTGGTTTCTGACTTAGTCTGGTTATAGAAAAAGAACAAAGTGAACAGACGTGATAATAAAAGTTCAGCTTCATTATAAAACTTATGTTATCAAATGTAACCCATCCGCTAAATTATTACAACAGTATAACAGTAAGAAAATCCCTCTTACTCAGGGCAGGACAGGGAAACTGGGCTGCACGATTCGTGCAGCACGATGCAGCTCGTCGTCGTCGGGGGTTAAGATCGTTTGACGGACCTGATTGGGAAAGGCGCTTGGCTAGTTCGCGTGTTTGTGTTTTAAGTTTACACTTAATTTTTTAGCAGAAGTACACAATTAGACACAAAATCCACAAAAAAACAAAACTCTTTATCGTCAAGATTCGCAGTCATATATTTTACGTTTCAGTCAAATCTATCGTCTTCCAAAGCCAAAGTTTTGTGATGCCGATGTAGCAAAAGCATTTGAAGCTGATCCACCGCCTCCGAATCCAGGGAAGCCGCCTTGGTTGAAGGACTGCGAAGACGCCGACGCTGAGGCGCTGGACGCACCTCCGCCGAAACCTCCTCCGAAGCCAGGATTGTATCCGAATCCTGGGTAGAATTGAGCGGCAATCCCCGCAATCAGCATTGCAAAAACAATGAGGAACTTCATTTTTTTTATTTTTTTGGTTTTTGGTGGATACCACAGACTTTAAATAAGCACTGGTATTGTCCGCCGGCGCTGGAGGGGTATTTATACCGGCCTCCAAAGAACGAGTCTTCTGTATCTGAAATGAAATATTCTGTATTTGTATACATATTTCTTTGATGGGAAATATTCAAGGTTCTTATTAATTCTAAGACAGTTGTGGTTTTGTTTCGATTTAATTTGGTAAAATCCAAAAAGCTGGCCCGTGTGACTGGTACTGATTGCGAACGGAGTTTTTGGGAAAAGAGTGAAACTGGTTTAGTCTTCTGAATCGATGAATTGAAAAGCCATGAATTGAATTGATTTTTCCAATTGGTAGAGTCCCCTGAATAGTGGAGATGCGTAAATCAATCCAAACAGAGGACGAATCACGTCTGAAACTGAAGTGGTTCAGACAAAATTGACGTCAAGTAAAGGGCAGTTTATGAACTTCGGAGAATTACGTCGCAGTAGGGTTGCTCACATGTCAAGAACAATACGATCTCAAATTTGTGGAAATTCGAAGGCGAGAGCATAATTTTATGAGTTCGTGGAAATGTTTTCCATATTTTCCAGAATGTTCCGAAATAATTTGCAACATCCCAGGCGTTGTGATTATGGCCGTTTCACAAACGCTTTGTAAAATTTTGTTTCTAAATTAATAACATGTCTGGCAAAACTCGATGAATATTAATAGATTCCAACCGCAAGGCGAAGGCGATGAGCTACTGATTTGATTTATGAGGAGCAAATAAAATGCGGTCTCTGAAGCGCGACCTTACATTTAAATAGTATTCATGTCTATGAGCCCAGATGTTGCCTTGCCATTTCCTGAATTAAGACATTTTAAGTCTGGATTGTGTCTGAAAGTAGAACTTGGCTTTTAGACGCTTAATAGACGCGTTAGTGCTTGAATCAAAGAAGCCGTTGCGCAATGTAACTTGATTTTTTTATTCATCGTTCAGTGTGTTGTCTGAGAGATCAGAATATTTGCGGTTTCATATGAAAAGTTTTGTCCCCGAAAATAATTTTTTTCTGAGATAGAGAAACAGGTGTAAAGATTGAGTTGATTGACCGCAGCCGCAGGTACCGGGTATAAGATGGCGATGTCCAGTTTTTGAAATAGAGCAAGTTTATTTGATAAGATTTGTAGACTTCATTTTGGAAAAATTTATATACTTTTGAATCAATTTTAACATACATGTAGTCCTATCTGAGCATACCTTTAGCTATGAGTCTCTTTTAATCAATATTCAAACTCAAAGCTAGAACTCAAAACATGAAGCCCAAGAAGGAACATCTCAAGATAAGTGGGCTAAACCATAAAAAAAAGTCTGTTACAATGAGATTGTGTCGAAAAAACGACATTATTTATATTTCCCTATATACGACATACAAAAAACTAATCGACATCAAAAGAAAAGGACATAATTGGTTCCATCTGCAATATGAGCACGTTGAGTTCAGCGTAAATTCATCGAAATACACAACAATTCCAATAGACCAATAATGCGTTTGCAATTTTTAGACTTTTCTTTCTACACATTTGGAAATGTTTTTTTCTTGGACGTCATGGATACGGACATACGCCAATTTACATACAGTATACGTAATTAGAAATTCTCATCTACCTCAGAAAGATGATTTTTAGTTTTAATTTTAAAATTCTTCTAACAGGTGTCGAAAATAGAATTTTTACTAGATTTAGAACACATTTGAAGCTGTTATTTTGTGACATTTGACAAGTAGAAACTACGCCATTAATATAAGGGGAACGATACACGCTTCAACACGCTTCGCATTATAAAAATTATATATTATATTTTATTATATAAAATAAATAAACATGGTGAAATTTGGAAGAGATGGTTCGTAAAACTCATTTTTGGGTCGTCGTGAAGCACCTTGTTGCACCGCAATACAGAAATAGGTGGGAGAATTCGAACTGTTGTGACAACCTGTGCAAGTTTCTCAAGAATAACTGAGAATATTTCTGATGTAGCCCAAAGTGTGAAGAAAACCCAGGTTTGTCCATTCCTCATCGTTCTTTGGAATTGGGCATTCCACAAACGTCATTATACTGTATTTTGCATAAAGACTTGGTTCAGTTAACACAAGAGCTCAAGCCGGTCGATCATCAACAACGTCGTGTCCTTGCTGATTAGGTCCTTGAAATGCATGAAAATGATCCGGAAATTCATCGAAAAATCATTTTGATTGGTGGGCTGCGGTGTATGGTCCTGTGGGGTCATTGAACCTTACTTTTTCGAAAATGAGACTGGAGTTACGGTGAATGGATTGCGCCAACGAGATGGCTCATGATTTTTTATGGCCGGAATTGGATCGTATTGATCTGGAATACGTTAACTTTCAATAACACGACGCTACGTGCCACACAAGTAACGAAACTTTCGATCTTTTACGGGAAAAGTTTCCGGACCGTGTTATCGCTCGAAGGGGTGATCACAATTGGCCACCGAGGTCTTGTGATTGAACATCTTGCGACTTCTTCCTTTGGGGCTATGTGAAAGATAAGGTCTACGCCAACAGCCCAGCATCGATTCAAGACCTCAAAGACGGAATTCGTGAAGCTATTGAGGGCATACAGCAGCCACTTTGCGATTTGGTGATGGAAAAATTCATGAAAAGGATACGGTTCTGTGAGCGTAGTTGAGGCGACCATTTGACTGATTTTGTTTTCCATTATTAATGGCATACCTTCCTCTTTACATTGAAACAAACATCCGATCATTTATCTCAAAAAATTTTATTTTTCTTTGAATATCAAAATAAGACAATTGGAAAAACTTGTACAAAGAATATCAGCGTCGAAAAAGTCTACCGTCAGACTAGGAATAAGAGTATCCTTCAGCGAAAAAACAAAAATCAGGTGTCAAATTTCAATAACCATGTTTCATAAACAGAGCTACATAGCTGCAAACACGACAGTAAAGCCATCGTAAGAATGCAGCATTAAGCACTAAAAGTGGTTTCTACACAAACGGTTTGCCAAGAATTTGCTACTAGGCGGAAATTTTTTGCGTTAAGGCCGCCAAAAACTCTAGGACTTCGTCTTGATATAGCGACTCCGGCTCATCGAAAGGGAAAAGCGCCATGCTTCAAAACTAAAGTATTTTGAATTAAAGGCCACGACAATCCCTGCAGCCAATTTATTTACAACCTAGATGGCTAAATAAACTCGTTGTAATGTTCCAAATAAATGGTTTAATGAAAATATTAACTACGTTTTCTTGTGTGATTCTGAAAACAGCCGGTGAACCACTGAGCTGGGCCGATTTGCAGACAGACTCTGTCACCGGTGAAACTACTGGAAAATTTAAATAAAGTCTCCCTCCACACCATTTCTCAGTCTGCACTTTGTCCCTCGTACTACAGATAAACATCATAATCACGTTGAATTAATTAATTAATTTGGAAATATAAAAATCACAAATTTTCGCCGTAGCAACTAAACGCTTTGTATACTGAGTCGCAATAAATTTCATTCGTCATCTAAGACTCCCATCTCGTCTTCGGGTTGAGTCTCGGCAACAGACGATGACTATGGCCGGTCTAACGGAAAAGGGCCTTTCCATGACCTCTTCGCATGATCAAATGATCACGTGAACTGTCATAACGAAAAGAGTTGTGACTCTAAGCCAGTCCCATTACCCAGATCAATGAGACCAACAAAGCTCTCACTACATAAAATCCGAAAACTGGTTGGATTCGTCTTAGAATCAGGGGGATCTTTGTGCGCCTCCGCTCGCACTCACACGAAATACTGGTTCCTCAGGAGGAAGGTGCATTAAAAATTCAACAATCGCGAGTATAAATACGGTTGGCCATAAAAATGAAGTTCCTTATTGTATTCGTCACTCTGATTGTGGCCATCGCCGCTAGGCCAGGACATCATGGACACGGACACGGACACCATCAAGGACCTGGATTCGAGGGAGGATTGGGTGGTGGATTCGGTCCAGGTTTCGGTCCTGGATTCGGTCCTGGATTCGGTGGTGGCAGCTCATCGAGCTTGGCCAGTGCCTCATCACAGAGCTTCAACCAGGCTGCTCCTGGATTCGGTGGCGTTGGAGGTGGCGGCGCTTCATCAGCTAACGCTCAGACTCAGAGCTTCAACCAGGGTGGACTCGGAGGTGGCTCAGCGGGATCATCGGCCAGTGCCTCGTCGCAGTCCTTTAACCAGGCTGGATTCGGCGGACTTGAGGGCGGTCTCAGTGGAAGCGCATCTAGCGCTAACGCAGCTACTCAAACAGAGACGGAAGGAGGATTTTAAATTGACGGAGAATGGTGTGAATGAATAAACGTATATCTTAGAGATTTTGGTTCCTTTTTTGTAAACAACTTCGGTTAGGATTAACCTTTTGAATAAGTTCGGACAGCGTTGAAGTTCAAGTTCGCAATGTGGCCCTACCGTTTTAGAAGAAGTTGAGTTTTCGAGAAAAATAGAGACGGGAAGAATACTAGCAGGAATAGGGGCAGGACACAAGCTTTGGTTATTAAAATCATGGGTCATGGTCTCTCTCTTCATGAACTGAAACTTCTTAGCTTCGTAAATGTTTGCTCTTTTTAAAGATCAATCCGATCATATTTTCAAGTGTGTCATAAACCTGCCCGAGGCTGGAATAATTAGAAAGTATATTTTCTTTCGATTTACGCGTTAGCTGAAATTGGTCAGCTTACATGTTCCTCTAAGTTTAGAAGGGAATCACAGGACACTACAAAGTTAATGTTGTGTTTTCGACTACATTAACGTTGTCATAGCAAATACTTTCACAAAAGTTTAAAGGATGCTTCATTACGCCTGCTGTAGGAACATGTCCGGGTGATGCCGGAAACGTGGCTAAAGTCCTAAGCAATGAATAGGATCAAAAAGAGCTAGAGTGCTACAACTCGTCAATGGCCAGTGTCACCTTTAGGTTTATAATTTCTTCTTAGCATTTGTTGACAAAAATTCGAACAATATTATTACAACGGTCAGAGTTATGGTCAAGTGTCGCCTTGTTTGAATAATCAATAAGTAGAAAACTTCGATTGAAAGTTTAGTGAGCACACTGTAAGCTTGCATTTTCACTAACCTTTTTATTAGGGACATAAATTTACTCATATACGATTTTCTAAAATTTTCCGCCCGGCGAGGAAATTATTTCTTCCTTCACAAGAATAGAGGTTTTAGATTCGTTGTTTCCTGTTTATGCTTCAATGATCTCAAAGACTTGGTTCCTTTTCTTACTCTTTAGCTATTGATAAGATAACTAAGGTTTAGTCTATGAAAAAAACTATACTAAAAACTATCTCAAAGCTGTACAAGCCAATATATCTTTGACCGCATCTTCCTTTTACTAACAGAGTTCCTCTACTTGAATCTCACGGGTATGAGAACTGAGTTTTTACTTTTTTTATGTGAACATTTCTAATCAATGTGTTAATTACTTATCGTTATCAGGCATTCAACCCTTGAAGGGTTTGTGTGTGATCTAACTCTGCCTTCCAACGTGGACATACTGTTTCCAGTCCCAAAAACTGCATACAGACACGCTCTCTTGTGTCTGTGATCACGTGGTCTCTGTACCAAAGTTTTGGTCTCGCTCTTCTCCTTGAACCAAGAGGCTCGGCATCGAGGAACTTTGATGGCTTCAGTCAAAACTCCATGCGCTTGATGTGCCTAAGCTTTTGTAGTCGACGGATTTTTGCCTTCCGGCAATCCAGCTCATAAAATTCGCGGTAATGTCTTCTACTCCTTCCGCCTTCCTCACAGACAGGTAGGACCAAATATCGGAATTTTTCTTTCGAACGAACCAAGAATCAGCTTTGCAGTCCTGCTTGTTGTCCAATTGGGCTCAATACCATAAGACTGGCAGGATAAGGCTCTTGTGGAACATGATCTTTTTCAGGAGCTAGGAGACCCTAGCTACTTTGACACACTGAAGTAGTAGTGGTGGCCAATGGTAGGTCTACGACAAATCTCCATTATGACGTCCTTCGTGGAGTTTACGTTCGTCCCGAGGTATATGAACCCCTTATCTTCGTCGACGTTATAGATGTAGACAGTCACATTTTGTACCGGTGCGTAACGGATGCTTTCTTTGTCAATTTAAAAAAGCGTAAATAGAGAACAGAGTAAAATGTCTTTTTGAAGTTGATTCTTAGGAGCCGAGTCACTTTTAACTCGGAGCTTTAATTGAGTTAAGAGAAAGATAAGTCCAAATTCGCTTATTAAACGGCTGAGACGAGAAACTCTCGCACAATTAACATCCATTTCCAATCTCAAATCCGGTCGGAGATGACTACTATATTGAGCGGTGATTGCATGAAGAATGTGATGAAAAATGTTATATTTATTACTAGCCTTAGCGTAGCTACTTGTTGAGAAATTTAAATACACTGAGAAAAATTTAAAGAC
Organism: Syritta pipiens; assembly: GCA_905187475.1. Lineage (NCBI taxonomy): Eukaryota > Metazoa > Arthropoda > Insecta > Diptera > Syrphidae > Syritta > Syritta pipiens. The sequence goes on from LR994571.1 coordinate 74,418,233, forward strand.
ACAGATTGGCGTTGGTCTAAATTCAGTACACTTATAAAAGCTTTAATGAGTCTTAAGCTTGCCGTCAATCAATAAAACCAAAACCTATTAGGTCAACAGAACTTTTATATGGGCCTCCGAAATCGCAATCTTTAGTTAAGATCTAATAAATATATATATATTGGGGAGTAAGTGAGGACTTTTCTCTTGTTTTCGCTCTTGACTCGCTCGGAAAATAAATCCCTTCTGAATTTCTTGGTAGATCTTTTAACGGAATGAATTGAGGTGCTTTCTATCTTCAAATGAGACGCATTCGAAGCCAAACTTATCTCAAAATATTGTCAAAGATATTTATATAGTTTTAATTTTGCTTAGGATTTGGTCGAATTTTAAGTCAGAGTGAACTGAAACTATCTGGAGTATGCTGTTCTTGTAAGGAGAGATCATGTTCTTATTGTTAACCTTTTGAAAAGTTGAAAGAACGTGTACTTAGTTTATGTGATTAAATTTTGAGAGATCGTCGATCAAATCAAAACGGTGTCTTGATATTTATTGAAACAGAAAAAACAATGCAGCTCATCTAAAGACTGTATTGAAAAATCGTGTGACTCTAAAAAGAAAGCCAATGGCTATTTTATACCCCATTTGTTGATCCGATATTCCTCCCCGAGTAAAAAGCTCAAAAGCACAGAGACATTTCTAACATTAAAATACTTCCACTTGAAATCAATTTTCCTATCAAAACGCGGAAAACCACCTAACCGTCTACCGTCCAACGCACACCGCACCGTGCCTCGGTGCGTCAGTCCACTCGTGTGCCCGCGAGTCGAGTACAATTTAAATAACAAGCAAAATACCGCTGTAACACAACTCATCTGCATCTGCTCACCATATACGAGTACCGGGTGCTTATGAAAAAGCCAAACAAAAATTCTATGCCCGAGTGCTTCCCCAAAACTTGTTTTTCATTTTTTTTCAGTTCTTTTAATTTTTAATGTTTTTTTTTTTAGTTTGAAGTTTTAATTAAACAACCGGTTGGCTGATTAAGCGCGATATAATCGCGTAGAGTGAACATTTTATGGTTAAAATGGATGACAGCCACTCCCTCCCTCCCATCATCCGTGAAGAGAACACAAATTGATTAATTTATTCAGAATATAGAATTTAGATTTTTTTTTTGCTTGGGATTTATTGGAGTTGAAGATCTAGTGTTAATGTGATACCTAAGACTTTGGTAGGAGTTAGTTAAGTTACATGTTTTCCATTCATGCTGCTGTTGACTAGATGGATGTAAAAATAATAGTAAATCGTAGTAAAAGTTTGGGGAAGACATTTTTTAAACGATGGTTGAACGCCATATCTCAGGGCCGGCGGCTACGGTGCGGGTGATGATGGCTGAGTTGAGGAGGAAAGGTCAGGAAGCAGTGAGTAGACGGTGATTTGTTGTTTTTTTTATGGAAGCAAAGCTAGAATTTAATTTACACAAAAGTGAAATCGATAGACGTTTGCGGTTTTTGGATTTTGTTTGTGATGAAAGTTGAAGGCACTCAATTCAACTAAATGAACTTGTTCATTGATGGCGTCAGTTAGCGTTGAAATTTGTTCAGGGAAGTTTACTGTGGGCCGCGGGTGGTAATCGATCAAAAATTATGCATGGGTAGTAAATTTTGAAGTACTTACGCTCAAACGTTTTAGTGCTCTATGGTTATTGTTCGGATTTTAAATGGAAAAGGTTTTGGAACTGGGATTAAGGCTTTCTGCCATGACTTTTGACATTTTTGGGACACAAGGTCAGAAATCCTGAATAATATTTCAGAATGAGTGTGCTTTGGATTTTCTGAGGCTATAGCAAGACTTCAGCGCTCCTTTCAATTGACTGAACTGTTAAATTGGCGAAGAATTGAATGCAATGCAAAAAATATAAGACTTTGCATAAGCCATAAGCTTCAGTTTGTGGAACTTTTATTTTATTTTGCCCCGACTAAAAGTTCTTGTATTAAAGTCTCTTATGAATAAAGATTACTCAATTTTGACTTGATTAGCGATTTCATATGCCTCTAAGGCTGCTTTCCATGTTCTGCATTAGCCTACGAATTAGCTAGTTAGATTCTAATGATGACACCACCGTCTGGTCCGAATACAATTTCGGCCTTTAATCATCGGCCTAGAAATCTCAGCATCTACACACAGTTCAATTTGTTCCAAATCTTACTCCAAAAAACAACTTAGAGGCCCCCGGCCTACAATTTTGACAGTGATGAGTTTCTCAATTTTCATTCGAATTTGACGATAGAGACCATCCCTCCACATGTGTCAAATTAAATCGCGCACAACACAGTGGAGTTGCGAACAAGCTATGCTCTGGCCCTGTATGGGCTGTTACACAGATTATTCTTTTTTATTTTATTATTAAACATTTAGGGTAAAGCATTATCAAAAACTCAATAAAGGATCACCATCATTGTAGCCAGCTCTGCTAACTAACTAAACACCATTTACAAGACTGATGTTAAGTAAATTTTTGTTGTAACGATGTTGCCAAACAAAAGGCATGATATTTATTGTTAGAATATGTAATCTCCTGGAATACCTTCGAGCCGATTTCAGAATCTCGAACGAACCTATTCACAACCCAACAACGATTTTTCAAAAAAACACAAGATAGTTTAATTTGAACTATTTTTATTCTATTCTACGTTGACGAGTTAACTTATTTTCCAAAAGAGTTGAAGTTCTGCGATGAAGCAGCAGCATTGGCTGAAGAAGCTCCACCACTGAGTCCTCCGAATCCACCTTGGTTGAAGTTCTGTGACTGGGCTGAAGCAGTAGCACTGCTGGCACCACCACTAGCTCCACCGAATCCTGGACCACCTCCGAATACTGGACCACCACCGAATCCTGGGCCACCACCGAAGCCACCGCCTCCGAAACCACCTCCACGGTGTCCACCGAAGCCGCCGCGGTGTCCGTGGTGTCCACCAAATTGAGCCATGGCGACAGCCATCAGCATGCACAATACAATAAGGACCTTCATCTTCTTTGAGGATTTGACAAGTTTTTCTGTCTGACTATGTCGGACTACTGATACCATTGATCTCTATTGAGTGCGTATTTATACCCGTCACTCAGAGAACAATCAGCGCACCCAAGCCCTGCGTAAGCTGAGAGTCGAACGAACAAAAAAACAAAAAAAAAAAAAGCCCCCGAATGGCAACCTGTTTTTGAATTTTATTTGCCACTTGATCTTGAAAATTTACAAATTCGACTACAGTCAACTCCACGGTGGCGCTCTTTGTCTTGCGTTCGGAGGGGATGGGGACTCGACGTATGTGCGTGGACTGGGTCATGAATAATTCGTTTAAAACGCTCCTGATTAGAACACAATTCTGTTCGACGATTATCGTTTGTTTGTGTTTATCTCGGACGAAGGCAAATGCCAGGGCTGTTCCGCTGACGTAATGACTTTCAAAGCAGAAATTATCTGACCGCAAAAACACAATTTCTGTTTTTGATGCCGGGTACAGGAAAGATGGTGACAACAAAGTCAGTCTATGGCTCCGGCCTCTTGAGCGAGTGGTTTCGTTTACTTGGCATAAGGCTTTGTACTAGACGAGAATAAGTATTAAAGAAATTGGGGACTACCATTAAGCCCCATGTTCTGTGACCTAAAAGATCTCTTGTACCCCATTGTTTTGTCTAGGACTTATACGCTGCCCTCATGAATTTGACAACGTCCCTAGATGGAATGCTTTTGAAGATGGTCGCTCTTACATTTGATTTATCGATTGTTTTGAATCTGACCAGGGACAGATTTGGACACAGGCTCGGTTACAGAGGATTACTATCATATGTTGGAGAGTCAGTCATTGCTTTGAAGCCTAGATCCTTGGAGCTTCAATTTCTGTAAGAGCTCCTTTTTAAGAGCTGTCACTTCGATATTTGGGAATTAAAAGGATATTAATCTCTGGGGATTCAACGTGTCAGAATAGAATATCCTTACTTAACGCTCACGTCGATTTTTATTTTTAAGTAAAGTAAATGGATGTTCGGCGTTTATTCTACTTCCAGAATTTCTGAAGAAAAGAGCCCGTTGTTTGTTTTCGTTAGTATGTTTTATTTTTTACTGTATTCTCCATTTCTGTATTGAATTGTGTTGGAAATTTGATAGTTGAACTCAGTCGATTAAATTAGTAATAGTGTATATACAGCTGATCAAAAAATAGGTGTAAACCATTTATTTAAAAAAAAACCCTAATTTCCCCTCCATCTTTTACGATTCTCTTTTTATTTCTATATTTTTTTATTTCTTTATAAAAAATTTTAGTTTGTATGCGAATTTTTCAAAAATTATGGACATGAGTAATTTATCTTAAATGTATGGTTACAGAGCAGGTTTGTGGCTTTCAAAACTAGTATAGTACTTTATTGTTATAATTTATTATAATTTTTTTTATAATGTCAATTAATTCTTTTTTTTTAATTGACCCTGCCTCGGAAACGGGGCGAGGTAGATCCCCCTCCCATAGTAAAAAATGCTTGCTTTCGGCCCCTCTACAAAAGCTCATCATCAGTTTTTGACGCCAAAGTTATCGCAATGTCCCTTACTTTTGTTTCATATGAAAATATGTATCCAAAAACTTAGATTTTCTTTAAAATTTATCTTAAACCCATAGAGATCCGAACTGAAATTTGGAGTGAAGATTGGTGGAATATTGTTTTCCAACATATAAAAAAAATAGGAAAATTAAAATACCATTTTTTGAGATCGTCACGGATACGTGTCATAAAGGGCAGAACTATCCTTCGTCCTTGCAAATAAAAATTATGTGGATTGGTTAAAAGTTCAAGTTTTTCTGAATTCTTTAAAACATAATTTAGAAAATTCTGATAAGCAGAACCAAAGTTATGATTTTTTTAAATTTAAAAGAAATCTTGAATTTTGTCTTTTCACCAACTTTTGAACCTTCGTTACTCGCAAACTATATCGAGTTGAGCAAACATTTTTTGTTTCATTACTTGAACCACATCAATAAGTAAGTTCAGAACGTTGGGCGATTCTGCGTGGAATGACCCATTACCAATTGGACTGCTTTCGGAAGAGCCACAAAAAAGCAGGAACAAAGACTAATAATATTATCGACTCGTTTCACAAAAAAAAATATTTCCATACAGACACAAAAAAAAAACATATCCTTATATAACTACTTTGGTGTTTGCCCAAACAAAGATTTTCTTTTATTTATGAATTAATTTAACTTTTGGTGCCTAGATTAGAGTATGTGCATCAAAAAAATCATTGCTAAGCCTTAAAAGCAATCGGCTCATTCTCATTATCTTAAAATCACCAGGAACCCCGAAAGAAGAACATCAGATAATTAAATGTATGACTATTTTTTATTTAATTCTACGTCGTTGAGGTAACTTATTTTCCAAAACTGTCGAAGCTCTGCGACGAAGCAGCAGCATTGGCTGAAGAAGAACTGCCACCGAGTCCACCTCCGAATCCGCCGCCCTGGTTGAAACTCTGCGACTGGGCATTAGCACTGCTGGCACTGCCACTGCTACCGAAGCCACCGCCTCCGAAACCACCTCCACGGTGTCCACCGAAGCCACCACGGTGTCCGTGTCCTCCGAATTGGGCCATGGCGACCGCAATCAACATGCACAGTACAATAAGGAACTTCATTTTCTTTTTTTGATTCTTGCGTCGGACTTTGTCAGACTACTGATGAGATTCTTCTCTATTGATTGCGCTTTTATATCCACCTCCGGAAGAATTCTTAATGCTTTTTAGTCCTCTGCAAAAAAAAAAACCCGAACGGCAACCAGTTTTTTAAATTTTATGTGACACTTGGTCATGAAAATTATTTAATATCGACTCCACTCTATCGCATCGTGGAGAAAAAGCACTGAAAGTCAGAGTCTAAGCTGCGGGGGGAAGGAGCCTAGAAGAGCCTTAGTGGATAGTTGTCCAGAACCGGAGTGACCTGATCACTTAAACATGACGATGACGTTTCTGATTAGAAAAGAGTTAAAGATTAGAAGATGAAGATTTTTACTTTCCTTTGGTGTTTATTTTGCGGAAAGGAAATGCCACGGCTGTTCTGTTGACGTCATAGCTTTGGCTGCTTACTCACAGATAAATATTGTGTGGCACATTATTTCGAAAACAACCTCCAAGGCCACTCCGTCGAATCAATAAAATTATTTTTAAGCTGTGCCTAGGGAGAAGTAGATGAAGCCTTAAATGTTTTAGTCTGTCTCAACCTCTTCAGCCCTTTACGTGCAAGGAGCCATATAAATATTGTTTTTTAAAAGTTAACTACTAAAAAATATAGTTTCTTTAGACTATAACTATGCAGTCAAACTAACCAGAGGATTTCATTACATTACATAGAGTAACAGCCCAGTGAGGGCCTAGCTTTACGCGCCTCCACTGTGTTGTGTCCGGTATGATTTTTGACACATGTGGAGGGGTCCTACAGTTAATTGTGGGTTCTGAACGTCGAGTTGCAAAAGCCTTTTACGACAAAACTACTCCAGGAGGATGATCAGTCGTTCGCTGGAGGTAGAGTCGTGAAAATAGAGGAAGGGAGAGAAAGTAGAGTAGAGGTTTAACAACCATAATAGACGATGCTCGTTTTTCCAGAGTTGTGCGATTAATACTTTGATGCTCTAATCTTGCCAGTCATTTAAATTTTCACATTTTTGCAAGATCAATTTTCCCAGCTAAATGTCAATCCTCCATGTAAAAGATCCCAAAGTAGAGATGCGCTAAGTGCGCTCAGACTTTTAGAAGTTGGTCACATCGTCTTGATAGGGTTTCAACGTACTCGTGCTTAAGCTCCCGAATCGCGTACCACTTGAGGGAGACTTAGGTAAGGTTAGCTCGAGTCAATCGATTGACTTTAGTAGAAAGACGTTAATTAAAATCCAGCGCCAAGAATTAAGGGCCCGATCGCCCTTGTTTTAGCCTTAAAGGATGTATCATCGAACATGGCATGGACGTCCTCAGTTGTGCATTTGACAAACATCTGATGATTTGGAAAACATGAAGAAAAAAATAGAGTAGGCTAAAACCTATTTTGCTTTTTGTATTTTAAAAGCAATAAATTAAAAAAACAAAAGAAAAGAGACTAAGATTTTTGTTCCTTCTTTTATTGTTGTTTTGGTATTGTATTTCTCTTCAAGTTGTTTTTTATTCTAGTTTAAATTTTTTTGTATTTTTTTGTGCAAATTATAAAATAATTCAGTAGATACGAACTAAACTTAAAAACTAAAAAAAGATCAAGCATTTTGAGGTTACATATTACATGCGGCACATGGTTACATTTTTTGTCTTAATGAAGAATGTATGAACAATTTTAACAATTTAGATTAGATGAATCATTTCAAACTACTCTCCAAAACAAGATTCGTCTACAACTAGATGTATGTATACGAATCTTGTTTATTATATATTTTCTGTTAGTCGAATGCATTTCTAAGAACTTTCAAATTCCCCGTAAATTCACAGTCGAAACTTCCCCTTGCAAATGTCACAAATTTCACAACAACCAACGTCATTCTTTATTTGTTCATCTCATGGCCTTAATTAACTTTTAACAGCCCTGCGTGTCCACATCTCAAACCAACGATAATTTGCAATCGAAATTCGATTCTTCGGTCAATCCCAACACTGTGCAGATCTCTTTCAAAAGCTCAATAGCTCAATTAACGATTCAGGGTCACTTAAGTTTTGTAAACAACCACCATAAGGCACTGAAGATTCTTCAAGAACATAAGACAATATCAACGTCGACGTCATGTCGAATATGTTATGTGTGTTTTTGGTGGTACGATGGAAAAAACTCGTTCCCACGGAGACATCTTTAAGCTCGCTTACGTAATGAACAAACAAACAAAACAAATTCTCGTTCTGCGGCAAATTCCTGTCACCCTCTGTTGGGGGTAAATGTGACGGTTGGCATCACATGCGATGATAACTTGTTTCGGTTGAAGCGCTGAATTGTTAAATTGCCAATAAATCCGATTGAATTTGATTCCTTATTAATTTTATTTAATTAGATTCGAGTTTGTCTTCTTTGCTAGTAAGACTTTTGTGGCACGGCGGTGACACGGTGTTGGTGTACCATGCTCATAACCAACTAAACAAGAACAAATCGAGTTTTGCTTTTTTAAGCCTAAATTATGTTTAGTAGAGTTTATACAATAAAACAAAGAAAGGTTTTAATTGGTGTCGATAATTGTTTCAATTCAATTGATTAACAGGAAGAAATAAGGAAGGAAAACCGTTAGTCTTAGCGGATGTACGAAATACCATGCACTCGATATTTTGAGATTCAAGTAGGAGGGCGCAATTGAAGAGAAGCTTTCTAAGGCTAAAGTAAGGGGTGGAGTTGTCTAAAGTGTTTCAGAATTGTGATAAAATCATTTCATTTGTATAAATATTTAACTTTGAGCTGATTTTTTGTCAATTTTGTGAATCATGACACGCTTTTGTCAGTGCTCTAATTTAAAAATGCTAAGAAGTTTCTGCCCCTTCCTAAGTTTCAGACTAATATCCCCCTTTTACCCCTACCTAATTTTCAAACTAATACGCTTCTTGCTGGAAAATTATTGCTATTCAATACTGAAAACGTGGTTCAGCATTTCTTAATGCAACTTTAAACTTACATCGAGAATTTGTTTTTATATTTACACTGTGCTGATGACCGTGTCTTCTTCCGTGTCTCAGGGGCTCTGAACTTGCTTAGATTCGGTGAAACGTAATTTTTCTCGAAAGGTCACAGACGTTCAAAGATTTAAATAAACTCGTTTTTGAATTTCCTGAAAGTGGTTTTACAAAATGGGCGTGGCTCTATGCAAACGCGTAACCTTCGACTGGGTGTGTGCCGGGCAGGGTCGGGAATCCCCATAGTTCTTCTGAATGAAGCTCAGTTTGTGCCACGAAAGCCTTCGGATTGATGAAACCACAAGTGAAGCTGGAGATGTTGAATATCTACGGACTTAACATACTGGTGATAAAGTGACATTTATTTTGATGAGACTTAACATAAATGTGGATAATCAATTAAATCTTGAGGTTCAACACTGAAAGAAAAATGTTCATAAAAGGAGTAAATTGAGAAGCTTGTGGAGCTCTAAAGACTTTGAAATTTCTCTTGCCATAGACTGATCTCACATGTTATACTGTTGACAACATCTTAGAGAAATGTTCCTAATTATTTACAAAATGGGAAAACTAGTGAAATTTATGTACTGCTTAAGAAAAGAAAAGAGTCTTAATCATTTGAAAACTAGCCAAAAAGACTAAGAGCTGGAAAAATGTTCGACGTTATGTCATCGAGAATTCTTTTAAAAACCACCCGTCTTCATATAATCGTCGCACTATTGACAACTTCACGCCAACTTCTATCGCCCAAAACTAATAGCAAAAAAAAAAAACCAATAACACCAGTTGAATTAATTTACCACTACTTTTTTTTTTTTTATTGTGATCTACGTCGACGAGTTACCTTATTTTCCAAAACTGTTGAAATTCTGCGATGAAGCAGCAGCATTGGCTGAAGAAGCACTGCCTTCATTTTCTTCATTTCCTGAACTTCATATTCTTTTCTAGATTCTTTCGTCGGAATTTGTTAGACTACTGATGCTGCTCGTCTCTTCGGGGTGCGAATTTATACCCGTTGTTGGAGAATAATTAATGTACTCTAGCCCTCTTCGAGCAAAGAGCCAAAAAAGAGCAAAAAAAAAGCCCGCGAACCGCAACCAGTTTGTGAATTTTATTTATTACGTGTTCTCGCAAATTATTAAAGAAAGCAATTTTTTGGGATTTATTTACTCCTGTCGAGACGGTTTCTAAAAAGCTAAAAACTTTAGGTTTACAAATATTTTCTAAACTGTTGTTCACTGTTTTTTAACAGTATTATTTGAGCAGTGTTTTTTTTTTTAAGAAAATTAATTTATGTGCAATTTTTTAACAAAAAATTAAATACGATTGCTTGTTTGAAGTGTGTAAGAGTGAATTCTTTGCTGGGAACTTGCGTTGTGCTCTTGTGGTGGTTATCAGATTTAATATTATTCAAAAAATTGTTTTTAATGAGATGGAACTTTTTCTTAGTGGAATTGCGCTGTTGATTGTTTTTTTTGCTGTAGTTCAAGGCATTTATTTTTATTTTTTTTAGTTCAAGACTTGTATAAACTAATTGAAGCTCTAATTTATTTTGAACATATTAGATGTTATTTTAAGCAGATCGAAATAAGTACGCAATTTCAACATAAAAATGTTAGAATCATTATTCGAGTTTGATTAATAGTATGTTTTTTTATTATTATTATTTATTAAAATAATTTACAAATTGTTAATCATATGACACCGTTTTTTAATTCAACAAAAATTTAGCCCTTTCATGCCCGGTGTTGTTTGTGTGCAACATGAACTTCATTTACTCAGAACTCGAAAAATATTAACGCAATTGAAACAAAATTTGTGTTAGGTTGCTGCTTAAAATTATTTTAATATATTTAATACTGCTTCAGACATTTATTGCGCAATAAGAATATTATATTCGGGATCCATTACTTTGGTTTGGGTGAAGAGCAGTCTCAATAAAAAATTATATATTAACAGATCTCATAACTTGTTTTAAAATTACAAAAGTATTCTAAAACTAATTCGGTTGTATGTATGTATTTTAAAAATTAAAAGCTGCTCTTTTAATTGAAATGTATGGTTTGTATGGAATATGATGCAATCTTAGCGAACATAGACGACCAGTGTTGTATAGGAACAACATTCTGTATACCGTTATTCTTTCGTCCTTCAATATATATCTTTTTTTAATTTGGCTTAGTTGAGACTTCATAAGCTAGATTTTAGCAAAAAATATTTTTCTATGGTTTGAAATAAAATGTGGTCATGAAAGGGCTAAAAGAAACTATTAACATTTATGTGTATGTTTTTAAAGAAAAGATAGAAATGGATTGGCTGGATAAGAACACTAGACACATATTAGTTGCTTATAATACTCGGCCCGTTCCATCAATAGATTATCTGCTAATCGATTTTGTTCAAATCATCATGAATCGGGCATAGACATCTAGTAATCAGAGCGTTTTGACACATTAGTGATTTTATTTACCGTCATACACTTTTGGCTGTATTAAAATGTCTGATCCTGTGCCAAATAAATGTCATTTGCGGAAAGTGTTTCAGTCGAAAAAAAAGGTTGCCGAATTGCATCCAGTGCTCGGAAAACGTTTACGGAGGTGCTGCTCTGGGGGCAACAACGTACAGTGGTTGGATCCGTCGCGACGCGTAGCTTAACGGCCGACATCCTTCCGAACCCACGATGAGGATTCAAGCCAAACACAAGAGCAGTTTGCTTTAGCATTAGAAGTTATCCACCAAGTTCTTGCATGCATGGCAAATGATTAAAAAGTAACGAACTTGGTTTAATTATGATCAAAAGCGAAGAGTAATTGAGTAATTAAGATAGCCTCAAGATATGAATAAGTTCGAACACAATCTTGGTAAAAGCGTGATTGTATTCGAACTCAGCCAGAAAGAGAGAAAAAGGTTGTAGCAAGCAGTACTACGATACTTTGATGATGATTTATATGATAGGATTTATAATATTTTTTTCACAATAAAGTTGCGTTTTCATGAAAAAAATCAGGGAGAACGTTGATAGTTGCACATTTAATAAATTTTTTTTCTAAACATACTCTGTGGGTATTAGCATGGAAAGAGCCTTCATCTATTAGATTTTAATGTCTTTGTTAGGATGCAGGCACATTCCGCAAGCTACAATAGTCAACAATTTCAATGCAATCAAAATAATATTGAAACAATTATAACTTCTATATGTATCTAATCTATAAAAAGAGAATACATACTAGTAAAATGACACTTCTTTGAAAATTAAACAAAAACTTTTTAATTCAAATAAGGTTATCGATACGTGTGCAACATCACGAGCATTACTTCTACCGCAAGCAAAAAAAAAAATAAAACACCAATTCATTAAATTTATCACTATTTTTTATTTTATTTTGATCTACGTCGACGAGTTAACTTATTTTCCAAAACTGTGCAAGTTCTGCGACGAAGCAGCGGCATTGGCTAAAGAAGCACTGCCACCGAGTCAACCTCCGAATCCGCCGCCCTGGTTGAAACTCTGCGACTGGGCATTAGCACTGCTGGCACTGCCACCGAATCCACCTCCGAATCCGCCGCCCTGGTTGAAACTCTGCGACTGGGCATTAGCACTGCTGGCACTGCCACTGCTACCGAAGCCACCGCCTCCGAAACCACCTCCACGGTGTCCACCGAAGCCACCACGGCGTCCGTGTCCTCCGAATTGGGCCATGGCGACCGCAATCAACATGCACAGTACAATAAGGAACTTCATTTTCTTGTCTAGATTCTTGCGTCGGACTTTGTGAGACTACTGATGCTGCTCGTCTCTTTGGGGTGCGAATTTATACCCGCTGTTGGAGAATAATTAATGCAATCTAGCCCCCCGCGAGCTAAAAGCCAAAATAAAGCAGAAAAAGCCCCCGAATAGTAACCAGTTTGTGAATTTTATTTTTATTTATCACTTGTTCTCGTAAATTATCAAAGCCAACAATTTTTTTTTAGGATTTGTGTACTCCTGTCGAGGCGGTTTTTCAAAATCATTTCAAATATCAACTTTAATTTTTAAATGTTTTGTTTGAACTGTTATTCGCGAGTCCTAAGTTTTAAAAGCGTTTATTTGAGAAAATTTATGTGCAATTCTTTAACAAAAAATGCAAGTTTTTTCCTCTAGTAGTGTAGTAGTAGCAGTTTTTTCCTGGAAATTTGTGTTGTGGTTGTTATCAAATTTATTCGAAAAAAATTTTATTTAATGAAATACGCCTTTTGAAGCTTCCGCAGTTTGATCTCTTCGATTAATTTTTCATATCGTTGTGCAAGACTTTTGTATATACATACTGAAGTTCTATTTTGTTTTGATTAAATGGCGTTAATCTTTACTTAATACACACCAAATGACCAAGCAAAACATAGATATTTTTTTTCCACGTCCGATCCGATATTTTTTTTCCAGTCCACGAATAATGTTTGTATAAAAATAAATAGCAAAATAGAATAACAACCTTGTGCGATCTAAACATTATCCTGACTATAATGTGAAGTTGGTATTTATTTATATGGAGAACAATTTTCTATGCGACTGATTTTAATCTTTCAAACATATAACTTAACTCAATTGCAATAGTGACGCTACTTCAAAGGATCTTTTGCCACCGGCTCGTCGACTAGCACGACTAAAAGAATTACTTGATTTTGCTGAGATACCAAAAATAAAACATTTCTAGCAGTTTTTAAGGGCAATGACCTGACACGGCAACGTCGCTGAACTTGCATAGCTAAAAATTATAGTAGCGTAGACCGAGAGTAGATGTTTTTTGTCTTTATCTCATTTTTTGTTCTCTTTGCTGTGATAAAATTTAACCAGTATTGCGCGGTGTATTCTTGCTTAGAATTAAATCCAGCCTTAAAGCAATAACTAGTGACAATCTTAAAACATGGATGGAACAGGAAACAGACAGACATAGCGCTCTGTTGATTAAAAGATAAATCTAGTACATGAGTAATCTAGTTCAAAATCGTAACCATCTATAGTTGCATTGTTAAATTTGCATATGGAATAATATCAAAATATTAACATTATTAATGATTTATTTCATTCGCAAAAAACATCACATAAAATTTCAATTTCTCAGAACTCATGTCCCGATTGTCTACACATTTATTTTGGCAATTTAGCGTCATAAGCGCTTAAAAATCTACAACTTAACTCAAAGTCTTACACCTAAACAAAAACAAGTCTTTTGTAAATCGATAAACTAAACAAAAAATAAAAATATTTACAATTCACGAATAAAAAGAATTTTTAACGATAAAAAAAACTTCTTAACTTTGGTAATCGAATAGCGCCAAGAATAAATTCAAAAATCCCTTTTCTTCCGACAGCCATCACACGTTAACGTGTGTCACCCTGAAGCCTACGCCTACGCCTACGAACCCACGATCCGATTGCCATGCATGTGGCTCTCCACACTGCGAATGTTGCTTATGAGCCGCGCATAGACCAGCGGCTTAACATCGATGGCCCACAAGAAGTCCAAGTGGTTGAATTTCTCCATTGGCACGATGTATTTGTCAATCACTTTGGGTAATTCGCGTGCCAGTTTGTCGACGCCAGTCGTTGACACGAGCAGGTCGTTCATGGAGTAGTACAAGGCGACGGGTACCTTCACCTTGGATAGATCGTAGTCGGGCGGTGACATGCGGCCGTACTCCAACTGGTTGCGGAGGTAGCCGCGATCAAATTTCCGAAAGTGACCGGACTTCATCAGTTGGCCGAAGTGCTCTAGCTGCTTGATGGACGCTCCTGAGGGCGTGTGGCTGAGCATTACTGGTAGCATTGTCTGAAAGCGGTTAGAAAAATGTGGGGAATGAGTGGGTTAAGTGGTGGAATATCGAGGTAGGGCCTTTTGGTATTCTGAGGTCGAGGTTAAGAAAGGGCTTTGTCTGGTAAAGTGGTTGGGCTGAGCGGAGTGGAGTCTGCTTCGTGCTTATGACGTGGCCCTTTGCTTTGAAGGCTATGATTGGGCACAGTAAGGGCTTGCATAGTGGTTGCATTTTGTTAAATTGGATTTGTACAAGAACCATGCTTTTATATTCATAGGGTTTGCAAAATATCAAATAAAATTGTAGAGAATTGTGGTTTCTTAAGATGCCGTGAAACATAAACACCTTTAGGGTGTTCAGACAGTCTCTGGGCACAGTGTTCGCTCTGTAATTGTCTATTTAGAACTCTCGAGCTTCGTTTAGGAGTTGGTTATTACTTGGCTTATATGTCGATCAGGGCGTACCTTTGCCCAGTAGTAAAAAGTGAAAGCGAAAATGGAGACACTCATTGGCAGCTAACAGTATGTAGAAAGGCCTTTCAGAAAACCTCGATGTAAGAAAATCCATTTAAAAATTGTTAAAAAAATGTCGCTAGAACCATTCTGAAGCCGAGCCGTGCAAAGTGAGATTTTCCAAAGTAATAGGAGGGTTCTAGTTCTCATAATTTGTTTAATGCTTCAAAAGTAGAACCCAAGACGCTCAAACGTCGTATACTTAGAGGTTGTTAAAAAGCGATTTATAGACAGGAATGAGATATATAGACAGAAATTGCAGCTCAAAGTCCAAAAAGGATTATTCGCAAAGCTAAGAGGTTAGGTTGATGTGTCTGCAGAAAAAAATCTAACTTTTAAACAAAGAAGCAGTCTTGCCATTTACAGCTGCAAACAGTGCAGTATCCATTTAGCATTTTTGCAAATTTTTTAAAAACTGTTCTCAATCCATTACTAATCTAGTCCTATATTTTTCGTTATAATCATATCAACAAGCAAAAACTGTGTGAGAATGATCGTCGTAGATATAACTGTTATTTTCCTAACGCCATCTAACTGTTATTTTTCTAACGCCACCATTCCCATTTTAAAGGCAAACAAAATAATAGCAGCGCCAGTTTTCTATAATTAATTTTTGTTTGTTTGTTTTTTGAGGTTGAAGTGGGGGATTACTTTCAAAGTTCGCCTGATCCTGCCAAGTGAAGTATCAACCAAAGGTCTGATTGAACTTTTTTTCGGATTTTGTCGGCGAAAAGTACCGTTAGAAAGATACGAAGCTCCAAAATCGAAAATGGCTACTACTCTCCATAATTGTTTATAATTGCATGGCTTTAGTTCAGGAAACAAATGTGCTACATTCGCCTAAGAGTTTCTATTAGGCTAAGGTTAGGATATTGATCGGGCCTACCCATGGCGTTAGTTTTGTTGCCTGAAACAATTTTTTTGTTTTTTTGTTGACGTATTTCAGGCTGTAGTGTTGTTTAGGCACACATTTCAAAACTTTTTTATAGTCGACATAATGAACCATAGTAAATTCTATGATATCAACTTATAAAGGCTTCATTTAGTACAAAATATTGATCCTAAGCCGTAGTATGAGAGCCTACCCCGAATTATAATAATGGATCCTCAATGTTTTAAAAATTTTCTAGGGTCTGTTAGCGTTTGGTGGTCCTCTTACTGCTTTTTCGAAGGCATAGAGAAAGGAAAGCAGGCATAGAAACAATTTTGCATTTAGCTATCCACAGGATTTTTCATCATTCTTTACTTGCCGCTAAGAGTTTTAGTAATTTCAAGTTTTTTTTTTGGACAGGTGGTATTTATTTTACTATGTTATTTTTGGACTAAAAGCCAAAGGAAGTCAACTTGATCAGGTCTTTAACTAAAAGAATGTTCAAGAAAATTATTCTTATTTCTAATTCCAGAACGAATTCATGATATAAAAGTCAGTGGTATTGGAATCACTATAAGTCGTCGTAGTATGAAACTAATGATTTTGTTAGACGGCATACTTGCCATCAATTGAACTCCTCAAAAAATGGAAACTTGTTGTTTTAAATGCGGAAATTTAAGTGACCAATTGCATTTTGGCTGTGACTTGAAGACTCTACATAATCGACAAAACAGCATCACTTTGGAACTGTATTAAGAATCAAATACCATAAAAATATTGATAGAAGTCAATAACTGGGACTCCAAGAACGCAACCAGATAGAACAAATGCTTTTCTTTTAAAGAATCAATTGAAATTGTTAACGACATTATTGTCAGTGTAGCGATTTGTCCTAAAAAAAATATAGCAATTTTGCGAAAACCCTTGGCCTCATTCGACTGCACACGATATTATTGCTTCCACTTTTCCAAATCAGGCAAATACAAGACTTGTCTCGGTAACAGACTCGATGCAGCTACAGCCCACCTACAATCTTTCCTTCGGTGCAATACCTGCTCACCTTATTCAGCTGCTCTGAGTTGTACCCCGCGACGAGGAATAAAATGTTTGAGCACACGTCTTGTGTCATGGCATTGTCGTGGCACACCACCTGACTGTTATCCACTAAAAACTTCGTGTTCGGCATGAACTCTGTGATCCGAAGCACTCGTGTTGCAGCCTACAAAAAAAAAAACAAATATAAATTTAGTTCTCCTTCTCGAAACTCACTACACTCACCGTTAAGAAATCTAAAAACAGCACCAGCGTCCGAAACAGCGGACTTTTCATGTCCGAAATGAACGCAATCGGCGCCAAAGCGTGCATCGATTCAATTTTTTCCGCATATGATGGTTGCTCAGAGCACAGAACCCAAAAAACTGCGGTTCCCTGAAAAAATAAATGGATTTCCTTCTTTAGTTTTACGAATTTGATTTTTATCTTTCTGGGCACTTTACCTGTGAATGGCCAATGTAGTGGAGCTTCTCGTGGCCGGTTTTCTCCAAAATGTAATCGATGTTAGCCGGAAGGTCATACTTGCCCATCTCATGGAAGGTGAAGTCCCAGAACTCTTGGTAGTCGCTGTTGAGACTCGTGTGGTTCTTCGAATAACGATTGCCACGTGCATTGCCCATCCAGACATCGTAGCCGAGGTTGGAAAGGACGTAGGCTAAAAAGGACGAGGAGCCAAATAATAAAGAGCTTTGTTGGTGCTTCGAGTTGTGATACGTACCAAGTCCGGATTTGGGACCCATCAGCACCCACGTCGCGGAGGTGTCCAGGATGCCATGCATCAGGAGAATGGGCTTGGCGCCGATTTTTGGTATGCGATGCATCTCCAGAATGTAGCCGTCCTTGGTGACGACCGTGTGTGTTTCCGATGGGTAACCATATTTGCGAATGAGTTTTGGCTGAAAGAGAAGATGATGAGAAGGAAGTTAGAGTTGGGCTCGGAAAAAAATTCTAAAAATTACGTATTAAAAAAAAAAAAATGATCAATGGTTTTTTTGGAGAATTTTTATTTTGAAGGTCTCTACAGCATTGTGGCAGATGTTATGTAGCTCACTTTTTTTTTTGGAAAACACAGTCGTACAAGCCCAACGAAGCGTCCACGCCTCAGACAATTGGTAAAGCTTTAGCTGATATTTACAATTTGAAAGACCTATTCAGGTCTAGACAATTCTTCAGGATTAGACAAATCTTCATAAATCTTAAAAAAAACTGTCCTACAGGAATGACGAAACATTGACTGTTCAGGCAAATACTTAGCCGTTGTTTTAAATCCTTGGCCGGTGTTTTAAATTAAAAAATAAATCATTAGGCTTCAGATGACTTTTCGGGCTGTAGGTTTCTAGAGTTCAACCTTTTTCGAAAAAGACCTACAGGGCTGACGAGAGCTTTATTCCTCCAATAATTGTTAATGCTTCAGCCGCCGTTTTAAACTTTTTAGGCTTTAGACAGCTGTTCAGTTTTCGGGTGACTTTTCAGCCTAAAGTTCGAAGTGTGTGGATTCGAACCTTTCACCGAAGATGAAAATCGTCTAGACAGATATTTTTGCTTTTGACGACTTTTTGGTCCGTAGGCAACTTTTCATGCAGCACATGGCTTTGAAGTCTTCACGTGGGGCTTCGATCCTCAGACGAATCTTTATACTTTATTCGGCTCTCCTGTCATTAAGCAGACCTTCTGCCACCAAAAGCCTCTTCATTTGTTAAACAGTACTGCATTGAAGTTTATGGACCCGTCTATGTGCGTCGGCTAGCAAGTAGAACTCCCCAAATCGAAACTTCTCATTGACTTTCAGTAACGTTTGCAGGTCGTGACTCCCTGGGATGCAACGCATTTTTTGCGGCATAACATGAATATTTTTATAAATTGTTTCCATTACCACAATCCACAACTGCTACTTGACAACAATAAAGGGCTTTAAACTAAGTCCATTGACTCAAGACGCCTGATGCCCATTTTGGAAGACCACACACTCAAAACCGAACCCTAATTGTTTTTTTGCCGCCTTGTTTGCGACTTAATGTGCCATAGGCACCTCAAATCGGTACCGCAATCGGCTTTTCACTTTCATTTGAAACAAAAAAAAAAAAATATTTTTATGCAAATTTTGCACCCGAATTATGGTCATGAAGCTCAGACCTTAAAGTGATTTCTGATACATGTCTAAATGGCCGCCCAAGGTCATTCCTAATTGATAAGTGACCAAGGGAATGGTGCCGCAAGAGACGTGTATAGGGCCAAGTTTAAATTGGTCTGCGCTGTTTTCATCGCGTTGATGGACAAATTTGAATAACAATTTGATTTTACAAACCGTACGGTGGCAGTAGCTCCGTCCGTTTTGATAAATCGACAAAATGAATGCGTTGACATTTCATTTGAATTTTAAATTGATGTGCATTTTGGTGGGCTTACAAAAGTTGAGTCACTTTGGCGACGAAATGCAGTGAATGGAAGTTTTATGCATTTCTTGGTTTGTTGAATTAGTCTTGGCGGTGGAATTAGTTTTTGAGTGTCAGGGCCGGGCCCCTTTTTGTGGCCTCATTCGATGGATTCGTTGTGGTCTTTGGTGATTTGGTGGGTGATGGAAATGGCCCCAAGGTCTGGCAGATGATCTAAAAAAAGGTGCCAAGATAATTTTGCTGTTTGTCTGTTGTTGGCATTTTTGGGGTTTCTAACATCGTTTATGTGTTATGCTGTCAGCGGACCAAAAGAAATACACCAACCGTAGATAGTCAAGGTGAGTAAGGGCGTATAAGCCTGCAACCAATATAAGCTTTTCCTTTTTTTCATGAATTGAATATTCTGCGAAGCTTGCGTTCATAATTGCTTTGTTGGACTGCCGCCGTGTTGCTTTTATGAACTTATCATTCATTTGGCGTGTCTGCGATCAGAGCAATTTACTAAGCTTTGTAAAAACTAGAGTTGTAAAAGAATACATTTATTTGAGAATGCGTTCTTAGAATTTGAAATCAGTTCCAGTTTTCTTTTTCAGTGCAATGAAAAGAAGAATGAGATTTTAAAAAATTTAAGTTATCATTCTTTTGAAGTCATTGAATGATGCATTCAATATTTAGCAATCAAAGAATTGAAGTCATTTACGGAAGTCAATTAAATACGCATAATTTGCTCAAGGCAATGATTTCGGGCTTAAATCAGTTGAAGTCATTGAATTAAACTTTAAATCAGTTGAAGTCAGTGACTTCCAAAGAACCCATTCAAATGCTCACGAGGATTGCATTCTGTCGTCAACAGATTTATATTTAGAAGAAAAAAAATAATTGATACAATATTTTGCATTAAGCGCTTGACAAAAATTTTCCACAGTGCGTCTTTGCGGTATGTTGTGTTTGCGTTATCACGTTGGCTGCGTTTTTTTTTCCACGTGCCCTATACAGATCACGATTGATTTCAGACAAAACTTTTTTTTGAAGTGAATTCGTAAGTGTCTACTGTAATACAAACAGCCAATCAAAATGAAAAACATAGAAGTTGGTTAAAAGAATTAAGGTTGCCATTCCGCTTTAAGTCAAAAGAATTCAAACTATTTTCGTTGACTGACTTCAACCTACGAACAGTGAATTTATCACTTTTTTTTTTTTAAAAAAAAAGACTGCAATTATTGGACTTAATTCTAAGACTTTAAAAAAATATAATACGTAGGTCATTGAGTTCTCAAGAATGGGACTTATATTTTTTTCAATCCCATTCACTTTTATCAAAAAGACAACAAATTATTTTTGATGAATTCAATTGAATTAC
The DNA here is from genome assembly GCA_905187475.1 of Syritta pipiens. Taxonomy (NCBI): domain Eukaryota; kingdom Metazoa; phylum Arthropoda; class Insecta; order Diptera; family Syrphidae; genus Syritta; species Syritta pipiens. The sequence goes on from LR994571.1 coordinate 74,438,865, forward strand.
ATTCTCAAAAGATTTAATTCTTTTACAACAATAGTAAAAGCAATCAGTTCTCTACTGCTTAGTTTTCAATTCAACGTAGCTCTCTAAAAGTTTTTGGAATTGAATAAATGTTTAAGATCCTTCAATTTCTTAAATGCAAAACAGAGTCATCTGATTTTGAATAACAACAGCAAAAAGAATCAGTCAAATTTGGTTTAAAGGTGATCCGTAGTTTCTCCCAACAGTGTTTTTTTTAAAGTCTTTTATAAAATTTGGGGAATGTGCTTCATTCGCTTCCAAATCATTTGACTGTACATCAGCTTTTTGTACGATGAATAAACTCAGAGAGAGCATATTACGCCTAAATATAAAATCGAATCTTAATCAATTCCCAGTTGTCAACAATTGTTCAAATTCAACAGAAAATTTTATTTTGTTGATAGATTTGCATGCACTGACTAATTTTCTAAGAATGGGAATAAATGAATGAAAGAAGAATGCGCCGATTGATGAATATTCGTGTATTTTGACTTTAATAAATGCACCTGATTTTCTTAGCATTTTATTGCTATTAATGCACTGGAAAATGAATCATTCGGTTTTGCTCAAATTTAGTGTAAAAATTTTTATTTTCGCCATTTTTTACCATATGGCAAATGCCAACCAATTTCAAAGAAATGTTTCCTTGGTTGATTCAATTTCATGTTAAGAGTACTTTGCTTATTAAATTAAATGAATATTGATAGCAATTCATTGTTTTTCTAATGAAACAAACTCATGAGTCGTTCTAATTTGTGTTTAAATTTGTTTACTTCTGTTGTTCTGGAATGGAAAGTCGTTTTCCTCTTCTGCATTCGCTATCGAATTCAAATTTCTTATTAACAAACAAAAATGTTTTGTCGATCAATTAAATTTTGTGTTAAAAGTACTTTAGTTATTAAATTCAATGAATATTGTGAGTATGTAATTTTTTTTGTTATCAAACAAACACATGAGTCATTCTAATTTGTTTATGCATTTGTTTACGTTCATTGTGCTGCAATCCTATTGCAGCCGTCCGTCCTCTTCTACATTCGCTTGCGAACTTGATTTTTTATAATCTTTGAATGAAAAATAGTTCAATATTAACTTTTAAATAACATCGCATTAGTGCACGCTGTACTTTAAATTTGAATAAATCTTTTTCTTTTCGTGAATACATTGAGAGGCTTTCTACTTGATTTTCATGCTACAGTGTACTAAAAGAAAAAATAGAAGAATCAGTTGGAGAAAAAAAAAGTTAACAGTAGCTTGAATTTATCTAGGAAAAACAAAAAACGTTGGCTTTGCTTAAATTAAAAACCCATAACGAGGATTTTAACTGATTTCTCGACAGACAGTGGCAGTCAAGTCTATTTAAATTCCAGGACAGTGTTGCATTAAATTTATCACCAAAGTCAGATTCTTAAGAAAGCTCCAATGTCACAGAATGATATTGGCAACCCAAGGAAGGAAGTGAAAAATCTACATGACATCGAGTAGTGAAAAAGTGGTCAAATGAATAAATTAACATCCCCGCTGTCACAAAATATTCGCACACCTCACCCATGACTCACTGCAGAAACAAAAAAACGCAGTCCCATTTGGCTCACAAATAACCACACGACGATGATAAATTGTTTTTTTGAAAATTTAAAAAAAAATTAATTTTTTTATTTTTTTTTGCTGTTTGCTGTGCTCGCCACAACGCCTGCGGTCGATGTTGTAAGCGCAGCTTGCATTTCCATCTGCTGACATTGGGCCTGGAGGTGTGCAATACCCCGATTCGATTGCATTGTGGTGACATAACACGTCTCTCCATGTCCCCCGCTCGCAACAAACTTATGGAATGCAAATACTCGCATCGTAAATCATCAAGATCTAAGCGTCGTTGTATTATTTTGGAAAGTTTATCACAATTTATCACTCAAATGTTCAATTTATCTGCAAGTTTACACCTAGACAGTGTTAATTGGATTATGTAATTTTTGGAGAAAAAGTCGGACATGTATAAACGGTAATTCGGAGTTGTAACAAAAAAAAGTGGCGGTCGTAAAAGGTTGTTGGTAGGTAATTTAGGGAAGAGAGTACGAGTTGCTACGGTGCAGAAGAAAGTCTCTAATTGGGCCCTCGGGCAAATTGAAGTTCACGTGTGGATTCTAAATGGTAGCGGCGGGACATCGAATAGCTTTATGCAATGTCGGAAGGGTTACGAGTGCTGAGAAGTTTAAGTCCGGACGGTATTAATTGCTTAAGCCAATGAACTGAGGTTTAGCCATTCGATTTTTATCGTTTATTTTTAAGATCCGCTTTGACGAAATATAAATCAAAGTTACGATTGGTCGTCTTTTTGTTAACTACTGCCACTAAAGGGTGGACAGTCTAGTAGTTTCTTCTTAAGGTATTAGATTATTTTGACACTTACAGTTGTTTCCCGCACGAAATCTTAACAAAAAATCAGTATCATACCTCTAGGGGAAGAAATAAGTTCCATTACGCTAAAAAATATTATGAAGTATTGAAAACTTATTTTCAAACTAAGTCCACACAGTGTGGTTTTTGAAATAAAATCATGTTATCAGCCGTCTTGGTCATGTAAATTGGCCGTCTCTGCTCTGCGATTTGACCCCTTTGGATTTTTTTTATGGATAACCGTGAATGACGGATGTTATGCCAACAAATAACAAACGATTCAAGCACACAGGGTCAATATTATCCAAGCAATCCGTGAGCTACAGCCTGAAACCATCAATAAGGTCTTGGGTCTTGACAGAATGCGCTCCTGCGAAACCAGCCGAGTTAGCCACTTGGAAAACGTTGTGTTCTGTAGTTAATGGGAATGTTTGCTTTTACTATAAGGTCATGATATATGGAAACAATTTAAATTGTTCATTTTATTACATTGTTAAGAAGAAACTTTTATTTGACCAACTTTGTTTACTTAGGTTATCGATCTTTCTTAGGGACTTATATTTTTTTGCGTAACTCAGCATTTAAGCCTAAGCTTGTGTCCAGTAAGAAGATCTGATTCGGGGTTAATTTTGATTGTTGGCTCTTCAGAAGCCTTAGCAATCGTCAGTTCTTATTGACAATCGCTTTATTTGTCGCGATCTTTGTCTTTGGCAAGCCTGGTCATCAATTCCAATTTCACTTCCTTCAAAGCGATTCATGTTTCCATCGACCTTACCGATCAAAGTATTTCCATGTCACACTTATAGACAGCTCTTCGGCTTCCAGTCACTCAAACGTAGTCATTTCTTTGGCGTTTATTTAAAGGGAGCTACACCATCAGAAGCCTGCTGCCCAGCATAAGAAACCCAGCAAACATAAGCAGGAATACATATTTTGGGAGGTTACTTCTACTTCTTTAGAAGCTCTTTTCTAATTTTTCTCCTTGGCTTAGAGGTCGTACATTTAGGATCTTCCAATGAACTTTTTTTTCATTTGTTGGTTGTCGTCAATCACTCTTTTGTCGCCACTCCTTTTGCCAAATCTCACACAAATTCGTCAACCAATCTGTAATTCTCACAGTGATGCCCCGTTGCAAACATCCACAAAACTTGCACAAGAGCTCCAGTTTCGCTCAACGATTTTGCAAGCCTAAATCAAGCCCCCTTTCCACCAGATACATAAGCAGGCACTTAGCCACCTTGTCTAACTCCTCTAAACATCTTCCACAATCCCGTGCTCGCTGAGCACGTTCAGCCTCAACAAGCATCGGTCATGATTCGGTAGTTAAACTTTACCATCAGCCTGTTGACGTAAAAGATGACACCGTGACATGAACTTCAATTCACTGTCATAAAAAAATTAAACATGAAATAACATCGCTCCTTGAATTACCGAATAATCTCAACTCTTCCCCACCCAATTTCTCACGGTACTTCATACCGCATTTCGTAACATTTCTGCGCGGTTTTTTATGTTTTCCTTTTTTTTGTTTTGTTTTACTGCTTAGCAGCAATTTCAATTTCGCGCAAAACTAAATTATGCAATAAACGGCGCTTAAAAGCATTTCTTCTTCTCCTCCCCCAGGACACAGGGCGACTGACACAATTAGTGCAACTGACAGAGAGTCAGAAAGAGTTATGAGATGCCCATTCCGAAACAATGGGCTCCACTTAAACTAAGACCCCCATTACGAGGAAGTAGGTGAGGATTGATTAGACATGCATGAAGCGCCAAGACAATGCAATGGCTCATGTTTTGTTGCTTTCTAGTTCCCCCATCTTCGCCTGTGCCTTCATCTGCGTCTCCGTTTCTTTTGGGGGCTATGTTTGTGTTTCTTCACACCTTAATTGCCGTGTTTGGAGCACCACATACCCGTGTTGTATGAGAAATCGTTGTAACATTTAACCTCTTTTCTTTCACGTGTTTTTCGTAGTTTTTTTTTTTTTTTTCTTGTTTTCATGGTGTGGAATAATAAAAACAAAAAACGGCCTTTTGTTTGTCAATCGTGTGACAAGCGGAAGCTGAATTAAAGCGAAATTGTCAAGATGACAGTTAACGCAGTAAACTGTCAAAGCGATGTCGATTACTGGCATTTTGGGTGATTTAATGTGACAACACGGCATACGAATGATTCACGCAAAGTGTGGCTCCCAAATTTGGATCTGTTTTTTTGTCTTCCTGGTGTTCTTTTTACTACTCAGTTAAACGGAATATTTCGTAGGGCCTTTTATGGAGGACGCATGCCAATAATGCCGATGCCGGGTGATACTCCGTGTTTGGCATATTTGCCAACAGATTGCCGGAACACTTGGGAAGTGTTCAGAATGTCTGGCATTAAGTGGTCAATCAACGTCTGATGTGCGGCGAATGTCAAAATCTCATGCAAATGTCGATAATTTTGTGAAAATATTTCCTACAAATATTAAATTAAGCAACTAGGAAAATAAGTACGAGTGTTTTAGTGTTTTTGGAGATGAAATAGGCGTTCGGTCTGCCTTCGTTTGGGCATAGAGCGAACCAAATAAAAGGTGCCTGCAAACGTGTTGTTTTTAGGTGTTCCGTGTTAGTGGATAGGTTTGCTAATGAGCTTCAGGGCTGAAGTGCCATCGTTAAGTTGGAAATCTGAGAGACTATAGACTGAAGCGCCGTAGCTAAGTTGTAAACCTAAGAGACTATAAGTGCTTGATTATTTTGCCAATAAATCTACACGTAGTCACCACTAACTTTATTCATTTTAATTACTTCCGCCGCTGACTGTCATCTCCTACCAAAGTGGTTGCAATTCGAATAAATTAGTTCAGAGTGTCCATGTAACTTGACAGACATTCGTTAAATGGATCGTAAGGATATTGAATACTTTTAGGAAGGCTGATTTGTGTGCAACTCTCAGCAATTGCAAAATGTCTAAACATTTAAAAAGTTCAATGCTTGGAAAACGGCTTTTATAATTATCCCCTCACGAGTGATAGTGCCATTAGCAAAGCTATCGCTTAACTCAGCTTATACTTAAAGGCGCGGCAAATTCGCGCCAGCTGCACCCAAGTCGCAAGTCCACCAATCGCTACAATTTAATTGCGTGCAATTTGTCGATGCCAAACCACCAACCGACCTAATTGCCCGTAACGCCAGCCAAATGCCTGTCATAAAGGCTGAGCACTCAATCGGCCAGCTTGCGACAGCAGCCAAGATCAAGACCTCTGCCGGCGCTCACTTCCGCCAAAGCGTTGCCAAATCTCGTTCCCCCACCCCAGCGGCTAACTCACGTCACGATTTTAGCCCTTGATGCGTAACGCTGCTCCGCGGTTCGGTGGATCCTCGTGAACTTCTGAGCAGTCAAATCGCCGCGCAGTTCAACGCTCTGCCGCAGCAAAAGAAAACAACAAAAGCGCAACGCTCATCCAACCCGTCAATCCGCCAATCCGCCAACCCAAACTGACTTGCGACCATCAGCGAGATTGATTTCCGCATTCGATTGATGTAGTAACAGCACCAATCGAGCGAACAGGTATGCGCCACTGTTACACGGTGAGTGGTGATTGCAGCCACTCGCCGTGTGTCTGCCGCGAGATAATTAAATTACGTAACGTGCTGCAAGTTAGGATCACGGCCTATTCTACTTGTCCCAGAAGTCGTCAGGCCATCCATCGTTTTATTGTCTCGTTGTGTGACTTTCGTTTGGACGTCCCAGCATCCTGCTGCTGCTGCTGCTATTGGGACCGGTTGGTTTGGCGTGCGGCAACAAAAGGAGTGATGTCATAATCTGTTGCAGGTGTGCGGCGTCGGGTATCAGTGGCGCTCGATTAAGATATGCGCCTTCCTTGGTGCGACAACAACTCGAGCAGGACACATGCAGGAATGTGGGTCAGCTATGGGCTTTTGTGTGATGGAAGAGGGAGGGGACGAAAAATGTGCCAAACGCTGAGGCAAATCGTGCGGAGTTAATCAACAATTGAGTGGGGCTGTTGTTCGTTTGCTAAACGAATTTGAGAGATGCGGAGAAATTGGTTAATTGAAGCGTTCTACTTTCGACCGCGGGGTGTTAACGTACGACCGAGAGAAGTTCACCACACAGTGAGTGGCAGAGTGGGGCCTTCTCAAATGAGTTGTTGTTGACGTGAGAATGAAATACGAGCCACAGATGGGCATTTAGACAATGTTTTTAGTTTAGAGTTTAGCCTGAACTTGGTTGATAAAAACAACAGCGTAGATATTTGCATTTTATTTCAAAGCCACAAGTATTATTTTGTCACTTCCTGAGCCAAAAAGCTTATAATGATTGATCGTTTCTAAAAAAAATTCAAGGATGACGAATGACGTGATCCTTTTGCTCTGCGCTTAGTTTATTGTGTTCAGCGACTCAAAAAAGCGCGTCAGAACAAAACGGGTAGTTCATAAAGCTAAACATAGGGCTGCTCTATCGTTGTTCGTGTTATCGATGATTTACGATGATTCTTTTAGATGCGACTCATAACCTGGCTCAAAAACTACTAACTTTCACACAATTGCACCAGATTTTAGTTTGAACAGAACACTAATATCGCGCCCAAACCGCGAAATTATCGTAAGCTACATTTTAAGCAATAATGAGTTAATGATGCAGTTCGATAGTTTATTCGATTACGCGTCTTTCTGCATTATTGTTTTTTTTTTTTCTAGTTAAAAATAAAAGAGGAAACAAAATTTATCGTAAGCGCCTTTTACACTTTTTTAGCTCAGACAAAAGAAACAAAAAAAAGCCTCCCTGTGAAATGTTTATTTCGTCGCTGACGATAACTGGGCGGTTAGAGCGTGATAATTCTCCCAGAGAAATGGTGGATAGATAGGTAGCGCCTGCCCGTCAAACAGGTAGTATAACATGCCTTGTTTGTTATATTTGCATAGTTGTGCATGCATAGCTGTTATATTTGCAAGAAATTCTAGGCAGCGGACCAGAGTATTGAAAACAATCGGGAAGTGTGACACCACAATGGAATAACAAAATAGCCTACGTGGGCCTGCGTTGAATCGCTACAGTCACTAAGATCTAGGTAGCGCTTAAGTCACTCGCAAATAGAACGGTTAAATCTAAGAAGGTTTTAAATTTTTATAAGACCCTGCAGCAGCTTTCGAGCCGGTATTCGGTTACCACAAGAAACATCAAGGTATTGGGTGAAATCAAACAGCCGACGCATTAGCAAGGGAAGGTGTGTCTGATCTTTCAAAGTTCCGCTCGTCGCTATTCCAGTCAAGAACTTTTTCAGTGATTTCGACGCCAAACTTTTCGCAGAGGCCGAAGTTAGGCTAAAACAAGGCACTTTCCGGATGAGTTCAACCATTGTACCAGTTTTTTCATTCACTTTCTGTCGCGTCACCAAGATCTTTGTATCAGAATATAACTGAAGAAGGATGGAACAAATTTTAAAGCTACCGAGGGTGAATTGCAGCCTATTGGTAAGAATTAGCACAACATAATAACGCCCTTAAGCTTGGTCTGACTTCATCGGGCACCTGCAGGAACTGTAGGGCTTGGTCGGCTAGTAAAACATTGGAGATTATGCCCTGAACTTGCACTGCGCCACCACATTCAAGATGCTGTGAAGCTACTTCATTAAGTCGTTGAACTAGCAACCAACCCAACTGATAAACCCAACTGATAAATTATGTACTTGCATCGAAATCCTTTTGTCTTAACCAGGGGTAACAGGATGTTAAAAAAATATGTTACAATATATGTGACGATGGCTACGCTATGGATCACTACTAGACTATGTGATCGGCGTTTCGTCGCCACCTATATACATATGTATGTATTATATTACATTATGATTATTTAAAAAAAAAGATAGTCCAAGTCCTGCCATAGACAGTTTTAAAACAATCGGCGGTGTAACATCCCACTATCCGGATTCGTTGCCCACATCCATCTAATTGTGGGAACCCAAAAGATGGTTGGCAGCACAATGGGTCTAGCTTTGGCCTAGGCCAAAGAATTTTGGTGTACCAACATTTTAAAATGTGTTTAATGTATGTGTGTTTGAAATAATCAACAAATCAAATGTAATAGTGCTCGACTTCGAGAGCATGCCATCTAGGGACGTTGTCAAATTCACAAGTGCAGCGTTTAAGGCATAAGGCAGTATAAGAAGGAGGTGAAACAGATCTTTAAGATGGCAGTACAAGTGGCTCGATGATACTCCCCAATTTTCCCTATTTGACGTAAAAAACGGATAGGCAATTCTTTACGTCAACCCGCAAATTGGACGAAAATGGTTAGACTAAAAGGGGATTTGAAAAATATTGACTCAATCTACGGAATTCTGACAAACGATCACGTACCGCTCAAGAGAGTGCTATAGCCACATTCTCAATTAAAGCCGATAAATGCCCCATTCAAAGCAGAGTTCACTTAAATGAAACAACTCATTATATAATTAAAGATTCATCTACCTCAAGTCTGTTCTGCCTTTCGATCGCATTTTAGTCCTGGCCTAGACTCAAGACCTTCTGTGGTTTAGTAACTTTTCTTCTGCTACAAGTCCTAATGCAAGAAGGCAGTTCCTGAAGCAGGTGATAATACTTCGGTCACACGCCTGAAAACGCCGTCAAAATAAAGGCCAACAGGCAACCAACTCCATCAAAAGCCAAGAAAACAAGAATATGAAGAAACATGCCTAAAGCATTCTTCGCCGCACTCTGTCTGAAAAAGTAAAAAGAGCCACAAATGGAACACGCCATCAAGAATTGATTGTTTTTAGAAAAAAAAATGTTTTGACTTTCTAAAACAGTAGAAAATTAAAAATTAAATCATCCAAAAGATTCAAAGTTCGTATCAAAACGCAGAGAGCTTTAACAAAATTACCAGCCACGCAAATTGCAAACAAACATTAACTTTAAAATTGATTGTTGCAAAAGATCTCAGATAAGTGGCTTAGGGAATTCTAGCAGGATAAAAGAGACCTTTTCACTATCCCTAAAACATCGACGTCTACGCGTGTTCAAAAATTCAAGCCAACGAATTTCGAAACAACAAATCCTACTGAATGACACTTTTAAAAATGAAGTCAAAATCATAAACCGTCAAGTGCCCTCAAACCCAACAACCAGATACATTTTAGCAATTTTGCAACCGAGCAAAACCAATTAGTGTTCACCCGCTCAAACAATTAAAGACAATAAATTTCTGCCAATTAAATCCGGATTTGCGGAAATAAAAAAAAAACTCCCGCCTCTCCCTGACTCACTGTACACATGCACTCGCCCACACTACGAATTTACGTTACGCTAGACAACAAATTCCACCGCACTCCTATCGAACAATGAAAACAATTCAAAATTCAAATCATTACCGTGATCAGTGAGGCGTCCTCTAGCACATCAGAGTTGAGAAATCTTCCGGATCCTGCCAAGTTGGGATTGCTCGAGAGTAGCAGGCTGTTGAGAAGGCTCTTCAGCGAGTAGCTCGATGGAACCTTCAGGGTAAACGCGGAAGCACTTGTTGCCACTGACAACCACGATACAAATTGAATCAACACAGTTCCACTTTTCATTTTTCTCAAAAACAACTAAAAAATAAAAACCAAAACAAAACACGATTTTCTCGAGTCACTGTGCGCGTCTTCTCTGAGACTGAGTTTTTTTTTATCGACACTTTCCCCCGACTGAAGATGGATCACGAACGCTGGCAGCTGGGCTCAAACTGTTTCCCAATGTTCCGCCGAATGTCATGACCAAACTAATTTCGAAAAGTAAATCGGTGCGACGACGACGGCAACGGTGGCGTTGTTCGTCTTGTCGCTCGCGCCGGCAGTGACAATTACGTCGGTGTACAAATAGACGCTCTTGAGTCGGCCCACTGTCAATGGATCGAGCATAATTCGCGAGGAAATAGACGTGCGCTTAGGTGTGACGTAGCTTCTTCTACGACGTAGCGCTCATATCCGCGGTGCGATACGGCGAGTGTATTGGCTTATGTAACGCGTGGCCTGCGAGCGCTGCGATGAACGATTATCGACTGGTGCTCTGAACGCGAGTATACGGCGCTCTAGTCTCTGGCTCCGCACGAACCTGAGGCACTGTAGTGGGGGCCTAGCTGAGCGCACAGGTGATCCGACGATGTATCTGGGGATAGACGGTGGAGCTTTTATGCCGTGAGTTTTGATGGTGCGGTGCGGTGCGAACGGGTTTAACCTGCATCTGCGTGCAGTGCATGTGGCAGCATTCCGTGCAGGGCCTATGTTTTCGGTTTTATTTGCTTTTTTTATGGTGCCATTATCAGTTTCATGCACTGACCACTGCCGGAACGGAGATGGCTTGAGTCGAATGGATGATGTGGGTCAGGCAAGTCAGCCAGGTGGTGGTGAAAGACTTCCTTGAGGTGCGGGTGACTGTGATCCTGAACGGCTAGTGGATGGTGGCTGCGCTTCGGTAAACGTTGTCGTTCGGCAATGGGAAAGGTTGTTCGAAGGCTGAATGCCATCGTCTATGTTATGGTAATCCGTTGTTGACCTTTATCTGGTCAGGTTTTGGAAATAAAATTTGGATCATGTGTGGAAAGGGAAAACTGACCCACTTTGGGCGGCTTAATGGAAGGGGAAGGGAATTCGGCTTTGTAATGTTTCTGAGTGGAAAAATTGGACGAATAAGATTCATACGTCATCAAATTTCTGATTGTTTTCTAAACTCTGCAGTCATGCCGTGGATGGTGTATTGTGCCATGAATATGGCCACAAAAAAAATTCTTTTTGTGGGCCACATCAAAATTATCGTATGCTCGTTGTTCCTTAGATGCACGGATTAAGCTTCAAATTGATTTGAATAATTGCAGCTAGTAGCTAAAGTTATGTAGGAAAACTCCACGCAATATTTTGTTCTTTAGTGTAGTCCTGTAAAGAAACTAGAAACAGAAGTTTCAGACCTTTATATGAGAAATTTGCAACAAATAGCAAACGAAGATGGCTCTTTAACGAAACTCGTATTGAATGGACGAAAAAAAAGTGATCTTCGTCAGCAAAGCGCCTTAATTTCGTTTCTTCCTTTGGAAGGAAATAAAATTAATATGGGCAAATGGCTGATAAAGATGACATTTTTTCGTCCATTCAAGAACTATTGAACTCCAATTCTGTTCCTTCCAAAGGAACAAACGACATTAAGGCGCTTAGCCAGTTCTTTAACATTTATCTCATCCACAAATGGATAACTACTAAATTTTTTTTACTTTATTTTACGACCAAACCGTAAGCTATAATAAAATGTTTGTGACGGCTATAATTGTTGGTAGAACCAACATCACCACAAGAACAGTCGAGATAAAGGAGCACGAATTTAAAATAAGGCAATCGTTCATCTATCTTGGATCACTAGTAGTCGCGGATAATAATATGCAAGGCGAAATACGTGGGCGGCTACTTAAAGCCAACAGAGCCCACTACAATCTTGCAAGGCTGTTCTAATACAGAAACCTTACCATGAATTCAAAACTCGTGCTATACAAAACATTAGTTTTACCACTACGTATTCGAGTCTTGGGTTCCTGGCCCTGTTAGCACCGTTTAAGAGGAAACTTTTATGGAGAATTGGCCCTATGCGTGAAGAAGGACAATTCCGGAGACGGTGCAGCCATGAGTTCTATGAAATCCTCCCCGAAGCAGACTCGGTAGACTCCGGTGGACTGGGCACTTATATCTTATACACGAAGAGGACCTCAATCAGAAAGTTCTTTGTAGTACAATTGATGGTACAATACAAAGTGGTTTGGTTAAGAACAGCTCTGTACAAAAAATTCTTTAAAAAGTAAATAAAGCACGAAATAAATTAAAGGAAATCTGTAGAAATTTAATACAAATGCCATTGTTCATCAATAAACTAAAATATCAGTAAGTAATAGTACTTAAGACTCTTGAATCTATTGCAAAGTTGCAGACAAACCTAACGTTATATATCAGCAAAAGAGGGCTTAAAGAAACTTCCCTCGATCATTACAGTAATCCAAAAGGAGGTCCATATCAACACCCAACCGATATGATTATCATAGGAAGAAGTGAGGATAAAATGAAGGAAATCCTTAGGAGGGCAGCAGGTCTCTGAGCTGGTGACTAAGACTGACTTCCAGTTGTTTTATGCTGATCTGTCAACCGTCAGGGTAAAGCAGAAGGAGCTTTCTGTAAAATTTGCTTCGCTAGAAATCCGTAACAAATATCTAGAGTCGCAGACAGAAAAAATATTGCAAAAAAAAATGCGAAGATAATGTAGTAGTGTATCTGCCACACGAAGCAATCAGCGATCCGGTAGAAGAAGCAAAGAAAGTTTGTGATGGCTTAATCGGCGCAAGTGAAACCAACTCAGAAGTGAAGTCTGCGTATAAATAAACGGCTAAGGTTTGCGCTCGGCAGTAATAGTGGTAAAGCTGAGGTCCAGAATAGCACCCGTAAACTCTTAAAAAACCCAAAGCGTTTTAAAGAAACAAGAATGAGTATGCACAAAGACCTCCGCCAAGTATGCACTAAAGAAGAAGCAAGCTGATGCCAATAATGAAGGTGTTCCACGAGGCCAGAGTTGTAAAAGACTGCAATCTTTTGTAATGCAATCCCTGAATTCATGGAAAGAATTTTATGATTCGTGAATCATTCAATTGACTTCATTTGATTGACTTCAGCATTGAAATCTCTCATAAAGTCTTGATTGGAGCAATATGTACGACCAATCTAAATCTACGACGACAGCTTGTACGTTGAGGACACAATTTTAACGTGGGCCTCAGAATAAGGTCTAACAAGTGGACGTAGCAGCGACTTAGCAGACAACTAAAAAGAAAAGCGATCCAACTTAAAAGAACTTATTAAAGAAATTCCCCAAGCACTAACGGATTTATTAAACAAACTGGGAACACAACAAACTAGTGATAACGAAACGTCAACTTTTTTTCTCTTTTCGATTTTCTCATGTTCGTTAGTTTCGATGTTCGCTATAGGGCATCATCAAGTCTTCATTTTTGCTGTGAACGTCGCCGGATTAATCAACACGAATTAAATGTTCGCAAATTGTGTTTATCGTCTAGTGGATAACACAAACGAGCATGTTCGGCGAGCCACTGGCACGACTTCGATGGCATTGTGTGATAGCTCCTTAAGCAGCCCATACACGATTCAATTCAATCATCAACTCAGTCAAATCACAGCAAAATCAACCCGTGTGTGGCTTCGTCAATTGATCGATTTGACGGTTGGCGAAAAATCAAAAGATTTTGATTTTTGCGAAGTTGACTGGCAAGTCTTTCAACTCAATTGAATCGTGTGTGGGCAAGTTCATCGATAAGCTGTCAAATTTAAGAAATTTCGGTAGACATTCATTGTGAAATCGTGTGTAAACGAGTTTTGTTCTGTGTTAAAGTAAAAAATTATATATAAATTGGCAGGTTTTCAATTCAATTGATGTTGTGTGTGGCCGACTATCAATCGAAATCGACTATCAAAGACGAAATAGTCGACTGTTTTTTAGGGTTTTTTGAATTTCTTTCTCAACCACAGGTCATTTGTTGAAATAGTAGCTTTTCTCAGAAAGTGAGAGCAAATCAACTGGTCGTCGTTTCTAGATATGCCCAATTAGTCAGCCGTCCTTCTGCTTTTTCAACAGTTCAGTTCAAGTCGTAAAAAGTCAACTAAAGAACCAATGTTTCCTCGATTTCAAAAGTACATCCACACTCCAGACTGATATCCAAAGACCAGTTTGACGTATGGTACTTCATCAGTCAACGAGGTCTGATTCATTGGACGGCTGCGTAAACCATACGAGCCACTCAGAAACATAAATTTCAGCAAACTGATGGTTTGCTGCACATTTTATGACAGATAAACATGACAGGCGACAAAATTTCAACCGCAGATGGTGGGCCTTGAGTTACGGTTGTCATCTGGCACTTGGCACTGACTGGCATTTTGCTGCAGATATAACGAGTACAAGGTTCAGCAGCGGACTCATCTTGCATCAAAATCCACGACTTAACTCAAATCTAATGGGTGCCTGTTGCGTGAGCCTTGATTGGTGGCTGAAAAAAAGGAAAAAAAAAGAGGGAAAAGCAATCCAAAAGAAAAATATTTCAAGGGGAATGCACTCAGGGGGAATACACAATGTAAGCCCCATGAGTGCACCCCACGTACCCGTTCCCGAAATCCCAGGACCCCGACGCAAGCGTTCTCCTCCTGTTGCGGTCCCCGTGCCCCTCCTTTTTTTTTTGGGTTTTCCTTTTTTTTTTGTTTATTTTCATTGAAGGCGAGATGCCTTTGATGGCAATCCGATGGTTTTAGATGGATTAGTTTTGACAGCTCGAGGAGAGCAACATTTTTTTTGTAAGCAACTAAGTGTGGTGAATTTGTGGTGGGACGAAGAATATATTCAGCGGAAAGACAATGTTGCAAGCTTTCAATAATAAGATCGGAGAGCGATCAAGTTTCTCTATTGACGAAACCCACCCCCCGTCTAAATCGAGATTATAGGTAGATCACTTTTGTGTTAGTCAAGGTTAGTTATGTATGTTAGTGAGAGTAAAAGAGTAAGATAAAATGGTCCCCGACGAGAGGATGAGGGCTAAAATTTCCCACCGTGCCGTAGAAAGAAAGCTCGGCGCCGTGGTATAAAAGGAGCATGTGGGAACAGGCACTCTCTCCTTTCTTTTAGTTAGACAGTCGTCAGCGATAATAAGTGACCGAAGTCACGGCGGGATTCTGTTTAGAGCCAGTATTAATAGACTGATATCGGTCATAACAAGCAAAAAAAAAAAAAAAAAAAAAAAAAAAAGAAGAAAAGTGCGCAAGAAAGTCGCCGGGCTGTATATATCTTCTCTGCCCGCGTTGCTGATTCCTCTCTAATCCCCATTACATTGGAGGAGGATTCAAACTCGTCAAAAAAACCCGTCAGTAAATCAGTAGCGAACTGCTCAGAAATCGCCCGATCATCCCCACAGTTACCCGAACCGTTAGGCAACGGTCCCGAAATCACCCCATATCGTCGGGAAAACTAATTTGAAAGTCCCAACAGCCTATAAAAAAAAAAAAAAAAAAAAAAAAAGGAGAAAGACCAACTCACTTTATTTAAGATCAATGTAAACTAGTGAAACCAAAAAAAAAAAAAAAAAAAAGAATTGAAATTGTGAACTTACCCCACTTAGTTAAGCCTCAACCCTTTTGGTTGATTTTGAATTTTTGTTTTTTTTGAATTTTGATAACTTACCTTGTGGTTTGCTTCAAATTAGATCGATTAAGTTACTGTGAATTATAACTCAAGTGAAGTGGTGCGTGTGAAGAAGAAAATTGTTTTTGCCTTAGTCTCCAATTTGGATTGATTTATATATAAATGTGATATACATATATCTATATATATACCAGTGGTACGCGGTGGTGGCGTTTTTAATTCCATAAATTCTTTTTTCTTATATATGTGCAAAAGTGAAGTTATAGGTACCTGTCTCCATCAAGTGCTGCGCGCAGGACGACGAGGGACAGACGATAACCAGTAAGTCAATTTTGTTTATTTATGTGTATGGTTTACCATTGCCATTAAGAAGTTAAGAACGAAACCGCCTTAAAACCCAGAATAATATTTAGATATATCTACCCTCAGCCATTATAAAAAACCTAAAAAAAAAAAAAAAAAAAAAAAAAAAAAAAAAAAAAAAAAAAAAAAAAAAAAAAAAAAAAAAAAAAAAAAAAAAAAAAAAAAAAAAAATAATAAAAAAACCCTAACTGAATTACTACGCACACATCATCTTCATTTGTCTTTAATAACTGAATTTTTTTTTTGCATTACCTTTTGATTTACCTTTAATGTAAACGATCCTTAAGATAAACTAAATAAAATTATGTGAATTGTAAACCTTACCTCATGATCAGCTGTTTTTTTAATTTCACCTTCTTGTGGGTCGTAGACATAATGTGTCGGTGCTAATCTCCGATAAGGGTGTGTGTGTCAAATAACTAGGGAAGGCCGTCCGCTTTGAGGCACGACGACAATGACGTAACCGGTAGCGTCGAGTTGTTCGTGCAAGGGGTCACCTCCCAATAACGTGGGCCAGTAGAGGTGACCATAGGAAGTTGCCACATGCCATAAGCGGTGAGCAACGAGGGTGGGAAAGGCCAGCCGCTGCCAATTCCAACAGGCAGGCCAGGATGTTTTGACGACGTCGGCTTTGGAAACTGACGTAGGTTAGTTAGCATTAAGGTTAGTGTAGCATAGGTTTAGGCGTACAGGCGAAATTCGGTAGTTGTCACCCTTCCGGTGACAACAACCAAAATCCCCAGTAGGTTTTAGAGTAGGCTAGAGTAGATTAGAGTAGTATACTTCTAGGGAGAGGTAGTTAAATACGTCTCCTTAGAAGCCTATGTGTTTAAGCAGTCACGCTCCAAAGCCGACCAGGAGAATTGAGCCTGGTCAAGTTTTTATTCTTTTTCGGTTTCTTTTAGTTAATGTACTTCCCTCCCCCCATACAAATATTAGTCGGCATGTTTTTTTTTTGCTGTGACCAGGAGGTGTGGTTAGCGGGGAGCAAGAACCCCCCCGTCCGACGAGCTAGGCCGTGCCATGGGCTAGCATGCCGCCGCTCCCTCCACCACACCGAAGTGCCCCCTTGGCCAGTCCCTGGCCCCACAACAATGGCGCCCAACGTTTTTAGAACCGCCTTCACGGCTCACGATGGAGTAGCAGATCCGAAGAGATGGTCCTACTTGGTAGAGGTCATTGAACCGGACCAGCATCCATCATCCCAATTTTTTTCCTTTCCCTCGTTTCTTCTTTTTTCAAAATTTTTATTACATAGGACGGCTCAATTTCCGGGTTTGCATTCCACAATCCACCGGCGGAAGGTCTGCTGTCCAATCAACCGGCTAAACGCTTGGGATCCTGTGAGGCAGCCGGATGCTTGTGGACAGTGGAGTGCGGGATGAGGAGACGATACCGGAACGCTAGCTGCTGCCCTAGTTAGTTAGGCCAAAGGCTGTTAACTAGTGAGGCACTGGCGGAGGTTATCGAAATCTCGTCCGTGTTGGACTTTGGATCCAGAAGTCCTAGCCAACCTATTATCGGGTCTGCCTGGTAGCAGATGTGGCAGGATGGAAGGGACAAAGGACAGCACTCGTCAAAACATCGTGGCACTCGACGTAACCACGACTAGACTTTTAACTTGGGACAGACAACACAATGGACAACCGCCTCGAGGCCAGGACCGGATAACCGACCTAGAGTCACACACACCCTTAACTTAATGAAACCGTCTTGAGATCAAAAAAAAAAAAAAAACACACACATCCTTTTCTTGCTTCCTTTATTTTTATTTACCATTTTTTTTACAATCTAATTACCATTCCTAGTTTTAATTTTTTTTTCTGAATTTTTATCGTGAAATTTTGATTTTTTTTTAAATTTTATTGTTGAATTTTAATTTCTGAGCTTTGAGTTGTGAATTTTAAGTTTCGATGGTCTTTCTGAAATATTAATTTTTGGATATTTTTTTTTGGTGAATTTTGGGAAATTTGAATTTTTGAATTTTGAACTTCGAATCCTTGAATTCTAATTTATTTTCCTTTGATTGAATTGAGTCCTTGGCCCGTTGCCGGCTTGACTCACATTAGATTTCGGGTTTCGGGCTAACATTCCCTTCTCTATCCGTGCATCGCTTCGGGTTGAATCTTACCCTTCTGTTTCTGCCAGCGTTAGGAGCAAACGTTTCCTTTTTTGGTATTGACGCACACCTCGAGTACCTACGGGTACGAGCGATATCTTTTCGGTTAGTAGACACCCTTCATTAGAACCGTGTTTCTCCTACCCATCGGTTTGCTTAAATCGTTTGTCGAGATGGGAGGTGACGCGCCACCCCTTGGCAGTAACACGGGAGCAATCCCAAAAACGAACCGCCGCACTGATGGGGAAGTAAACCCACCACCCAATGAAAACAATACCGGTGCTGCGCCAAGAGCGTTGAGGACAGAAGTCCCATATAATGCCCCATACACACGACAAGCCGCGCGGAGAGCCCGAGACCAACTGGGACAGGGCGAATCGGATCAATACCGGCCGTTAGCCGTCAACGATGAAAGTCCATCGCTGGCTACCAATGCTGCCGCGAACTCCATATCCTTCCAAGACGGCTTCCTGGACACTTGGTTAGAAAGGGATGACGGAGGCGAACTAGAAGATCACCCGGCATTTCAGCAAGCCCTGCGCGGGGTGCAAGAAGCTCGCAAAGCGGCTGCACAAGCAAAATGGAAAGAGTCGGCTACGCATCCACTACAGCCCCGCCCGTCGACAGAGAGACCACCAGTCCCGACCCAGGAAAGTCGACAACCCCAGTGGACGGGAGAGCTGTCACAACGAGTCGACGAAGCAGTAGCCGCTGCGTTGGCAAGGGGACACACCGAAGTAATAAATATAGTCGACGACAGCCTGGCACAAGTAGTATCCAAGTTCCAAGCGGGGCTGGATGAAATAAACGAAAAGCTGCGATGTCTCGAAATCTCACATGGTCCTCCTCGCACACAAAGAGCGGAATCTTCGGCGTGCCTACGCCAATCAACACCTGCTCCTTCGGGTCACCGGCCGAGGTTCTCGGGCTTCAATGAAACCCATTTGACTCGGGGAGGCGGGAAGGTCGATGTCCACAAATGGGGCATAAAGTTCGATGGAACCCCCAAAACAATGCCAGTGGACAGTTTCATCTTCCGCGTTGAAACCCTCAAACGAAAAAACGGACTGTCGGACCACCAACTGCTGGGAAATTTCCACCATTTGGTGACTGGCCCGGCGGAAACGTGGTACTGGCAGTTCCTGGAGGAAAACGCGGAAGAGGACCTTGACTACCTCGACCTGAAGGAGGAACTAATAAATGAGTTCAAAGACAAAAGGCAGGACCACGAGATACTACGCATGATTATGGACAGGAGACAACTGCCGCACGAGACCTTTGACAACTTCTTCAGCGACATTAAATCGCTTTATTTACAAATGCGAGATCGCCCTCAGGAAAATATATTAGTGAATATCATCAGGCAAAATATCAAAGACAGGGTAGCCAACCTGATCTTTAGTTCCAAGATTAGGACGCTTCGAACTTTGAAGGAACAATGCCGAGCAGCTGAGGAACATATCGCTAGTAAAGAAAGTAGGAGAAGGACAGTGAACGAAGTTAGAATTAGTCCTAGGACGCGCAACAGAGGAGAAGAAGAGGAAACTAGCGAGGAAGACGAACCGCGTATAGCAGCTATTAATGACAAGAGGACTCCGAGGTACGACAACAACCTCCACGGAGATCCTCGCAAAAGAAAGGAGCCATTTGACAGGGAACATTCGAAAATTAGGGAAGAAAAACCGCCTACGTGCTGCCCCTCAACCTTCCACACCTTAACGTGTTTCAGCTGCGGACAGGCCAATTTCCCAGTTCAATGTCCGACGTGTCAGGGAAACCTGAGGGTTGGCGGCGCTTCGGGGACCACCCCGCCAACAACCAGCCCGGTCCCGGAACCGCAAAGAACCCTAAAACAATAATTCCTGACGTCCCTGAAAAGATAAAGATATTAGCGAGGGATAACCCAATTAAATTAAAAGGCTTACCTTCCCATAAAGACGATCCTCCACGGAAGAGCCTGCACCAAAGGCTACTGGAATACGAAGCTGCTAGGCGCAGGATTTTTGGGGAGGAGATTAGGACGCCTCAAAAGAGTAGAAGAAATTATGTTAAGATACGTAAGTTAAGAGAAAAAATTAGGTTAAGCAGACAACGCCAGAGGCGGCTGGAATCTTCAGTTCTACCTTTGAATGACGATAACAGACCCTACGCAAAAGTAAAAGTAGGAGATGAGGAAGTCATGGGTCTGTTGGATAGTGGCGCATCAGTAAGCTGCCTTGGAAAAGGTGCCGCAGACTTCATTAATAGGAACGGGCTAACTATGATCAGGATGGCTACCGACATTAAGACAGCAGATGGGGCAAGAAACCGAATAGAGGGACGAGTAGTAGCAAAGGTCTCCTGGGGCAGGCTAACTAAAGATTTAGAGTTATATGTAGTGCCGAGCCTCCAACAGAAATTGTACCTGGGGGTAGACTTCTGGAGCGCTTTCAAGGTCGCTCCTAACATTATTAGCGAACTCGAGCAGCCCTCACCGGCGGTAGATTTCGGTCCGGAAATACCATTAACGTCCGCGCAAGCCGAACAACTGGAGAGGGTGAAACTATTATTCCCATCGTTTGCATCTAGGGGATTGGGTAAGACGAGTGTCGAGCAGCATGTGATTGAGGTGGACGACGAAAATATTCCCATCAAGCAGCGACACTACCCAATATCTCCCGCAGTGCAGAAACTAATGTATGAAGAGCTTGATAGGATGCTGACGATGGGGGTAATAGAAGAAAGCAATAGTGCGTGGAGCTCTCCGGTTGTTCTGGTCCGTAAACCAGGAAAGAATAGGTTGTGCCTAGATTCGCGAAAGGTGAACTCTGTCACCAAGAAGGACGCCTACCCACTTCCGCACATAGAGGGGCTGTTGAGCAGGCTTCAGGATACCAGATTTATTTCTGGGATCGACCTGAAGGACGCATTCTGGCAGATTCCGCTGGAGCCCAAATCAAGGGAGAAGACGGCCTTCACAGTCCCTGGGCGGCCGTTGTATCAGTTCACGGTTATGCCGTTCGGGCTGTGCAACGCTGCTCAGAGAATGTGTAGGCTCATGGACAAAGTCATTCCTTCCCGTTTAAAGGAGAATGTCTTTGTCTACCTCGATGACCTCTTGGTTTGCTCTCCAGAGTTTGAATCACATATGAAGCTGTTGGAGGAGGTGGCTAGGTGCCTTGAGGTGGCAGGGCTCACTATAAATGTAGAAAAATCAAGATTCTGTTACAAAGAAATAAAGTATCTCGGCTATATCGTGGGTGATGGCTGCTTGAGAACAGATCCCGGGAAAGTTGCTGCCATTAACGAATTCCCTATTCCAAAAACCCCAAGACAACTCCGCAGATTCCTAGGGATGACGGGTTGGTACAGACGTTTCATCCCCAACTTCTCTTCGGTGACAGCACCGATGACAGACTGTCTGAAGAAGGGGAAGGGGTTTGAGATGTCTACAGACGCAATCACTTCCTTCAACCAACTCAAACAAGCGTTGGGTTCGGCCCCCATACTCACAAACCCAGATTTCTCTAAGAGATTCTATATACAATGTGACGCATCAACTTCTGGAGTAGGGAGTGTGCTTTTCCAGTTGGACGATGAAAGCAACGAGCGCCCCATAGCATTCATGTCCCAGAAACTGAATTCAGCTCAACGGAACTACAGCGTGACGGAGCTTGAATGCTATGCGGCGATCGTTGCAGTCAAAAGGTTTAGGGCGTACGTGGAGGGCCTGCCGTTCACAATCATTACAGACCACGCCAGCCTCAAGTGGCTGATGTCACAGAAGGATCTGTCTGGGCGATTGGCACGGTGGAGCCTCCGACTACAAATGTTCGATTTCGACATCGAACATCGGAAGGGTACACAAAATGTAGTCCCGGACGCCCTATCCCGAGTTCACATGGATGAGCTCAACCCCGAGACCTCACCGGAAGTTGACTTGAGCTCGCCATACCTTTCTACGGGAGAGTACGACGAGCTCAAGAAGACAGTAGAAAGAGAGAAAGAAAAACTGCCCGACCTATGTGTCTCCGACGGGTTTGTGTACAAACGAACTGACGTGCGAACGGGCGACGTGCTGCAAGAGGACAGGGCCTGGAAACTCTGGGTGCCTGCGGAGTTGCGGAGGGGTCTGTTAGGGTCTGCACATGACTCCCCATCGTCAGGGCATGGAGGAATGCACAAAACTCTAGGCAAACTGAGGCAAAAGTACTACTGGCCTGGGATGGTAAGTGATGTGCAGAACTGGGTGAGGAATTGCGAAAATTGTAAGTCAAACAAAGCGCCTAATACGATATGTAGACCCCCGATGGGGAATCAAACTGTTACGGAGCGGTCTTTTCAGCGCCTCTACGTAGATTTTTTAGGACCATACCCCAGGACAAAGAACGGACACACCCACATCTTCATCGTCCTGGACCATTTTAGTAAGTTTGTTCTAGTCCACCCCGTCAGAAAAGCAACGGCAGCTGAAATAGTTAGGTATCTGGAAGAGAGCGTCTTCCACATTTTTGGAGTCCCCGAATTTCTTCATTCAGACAATGGAAAGCAATTTGTCTCCGGGACCTTTTCGTGTCTGCTTGAGAAGTACGGAGTCAAACACGTACGAACAGCATTCTACTCTCCCCAGGCGAACGCTTCCGAGAGAGTCAACCGTTCGGTACTCACCATGATCCGATCCTATCTAAAAGATAGTCAGAAAAAGTGGGATCAACACCTGAGCGAAGCAGCGTTCGCATTGCGGAGCGTAACACACGAGGCCACTCAACTTGAGCCATATTACACCCTTTTCGGCGCACATATGGTGCAACACGCGGATGCATACGAAGTGCTGCGTAGACTCGGAGCAATAAAGGACTCCAATATTAAAATCCTCAGCCTTAACGATAAGCAGGAACTGGTCCGAAGACAAATTGCAGACCAGCTCAAACTAGCATATAAGAAGGGCGCGAAAATCTACAATACGCGTAGCAAGGAAGTGAAGTATAAAGTAGGACAGGTAGTATACAGAAAAAATTTTAAACAAAGCAACCTAGCCAGTGGATACAACGCCAAATTGGGTCAACGTTACATAAAATCCTACGTACTTAAAGTTTTGGGTAACTCCCTGTACGAATTGGGAAACCTGAGAGGCGAACGAATGGGAGTCTACCATGCCAAAGATATGCATGCTTAGCTTAGAGTAGTTTGACAATGCCGTTGCTTTGCAGGGTAGTTTTTATTTTATCATAGATTAGGTAGATTTTAATTTATTTCAGGCTAATATGTTATTTATTTCATTCCGTGACGTCGTAATTTTTCCTACCATAGAGCTTACTCATATATATATTTAGTATATGTTACTTATTTATTTATTTATTTACGTATTTATTACTCTATTTATTTATTTATTTATTATTGTACGTATTTATTACTCTGATTATTTATTTACTTATTTACTTATTTACCTGTCTAACTAGGGACACAGTTACCGACACATCTAGTCAGCAATAGTTTAGAGGTTAATAGCACACGGGTGGTAGGTAAGTCTAGCAGAACGAGTAAAGAATCCACTCCCTGGAGCGCGCGCGAAAGATGATCGCCAAGATGCACCAGTGACCACGAAAATGGTGAAGCAAGATTGAACAAACTGCGACTACGTACCTCAGAATCAACGAAGCTTACTGCCCGGCTAAAGAGACTTTACAGGGAGTGGGCCCTTGCCACACGTTCACCATAGAACCGCCTAAATCACTCACGGGATAGTCCATCGGCGTCACAGCAATAACTTCTTTGCGATGTGGTTTCCCTCGTGACCACTCGCCAAACCCCGTCGAGCCTGTTGCGTGAGCCTTGATTGGTGGCTGAAAAAAAGGAAAAAAAAAGAGGGAAAAGCAATCCAAAAGAAAAATATTTCAAGGGGAATGCACTCAGGGGGAATACACAATGTAAGCCCCATGAGTGCACCCCACGTACCCGTTCCCGAAATCCCAGGACCCCGACGCAAGCGTTCTCCTCCTGTTGCGGTCCCCGTGCCCCTCCTTTTTTTTTTGGGTTTTCCTTTTTTTTTTGTTTATTTTCATTGAAGGCGAGATGCCTTTGATGGCAATCCGATGGTTTTAGATGGATTAGTTTTGACAGCTCGAGGAGAGCAACATTTTTTTTGTAAGCAACTAAGTGTGGTGAATTTGTGGTGAGACGAAGAATATATTCAGCGGAAAGACAATGTTGCAAGCTTTCAATAATAAGATCGGAGAGCGATCAAGTTTCTCTATTGACGAAACCCACCCCCCGTCTAAATCGAGATTATAGGTAGATCACTTTTGTGTTAGTCAAGGTTAGTTATGTATATTAGTGAGAGTAAAAGAGTAAGATAAAATGGTCCCCGACGAGAGGATGAGGGCTAAAATTTCCCACCGTGCCGTAGAAAGAAAGCTCGGCGCCGTGGTATAAAAGGAGCATGTGGGAACAGGCACTCTCTCCTTTCTTTTAGTTAGACAGTCGTCAGCGATAATAAGTGACCGAAGTCACGGCGGGATTCTGTTTAGAGCCAGTATTAATAGACTGATATCGGTCATAACAAGCAAAAAAAAAAAAAAAAAAAAAAAAAAAGAAGAAAAGTGCGCAAGAAAGTCGCCGGGCTGTATATATCTTCTCTGCCCGCGTTGCTGATTCCTCTCTAATCCCCATTACATTGGAGGAGGATTCAAACTCGTCAAAAAAACCCGTCAGTAAATCAGTAGCGAACTGCTCAGAAATCGCCCGATCATCCCCACAGTTACCCGAACCGTTAGGCAACGGTCCCGAAATCACCCCATATCGTCGGGAAAACTAATTTGAAAGTCCCAACAGCCTATCAAAAACAAAAAAAAAAAAAAAAAAGGAGAAAGACCAACTCACTTTATTTAAGATCAATGTAAACTAGTGAAACCAAAAAAAAAAAAAAAAAAAAAGAATTGAAATTGTGAACTTACCCCACTTAGTTAAGCCTCAACCCTTTTGGTTGATTTTGAATTTTTGTTTTTTTTGAATTTTGATAACTTACCTTGTGGTTTGCTTCAAATTAGATCGATTAAGTTACTGTGAATTATAACTCAAGTGAAGTGGTGCGTGTGAAGAAGAAAATTGTTTTTGCCTTAGTCTCCAATTTGGATTGATTTATATATAAATGTGATATACATATATCTATATATATACCAGTGGTACGCGGTGGTGGCGTTTTTAATTCCATAAATTCTTTTTTCTTATATATGTGCAAAAGTGAAGTTATAGGTACCTGTCTCCATCAAGTGCTGCGCGCAGGACGACGAGGGACAGACGATAACCAGTAAGTCAATTTTGTTTATTTATGTGTATGGTTTACCATTGCCATTAAGAAGTTAAGAACGAAACCGCCTTAAAACCCAGAATAATATTTAGATATATCTACCCTCAGCCATTATAAAAAACCCAACAAACTAAAAAAAAAAAAAAAAAAAAAAAAAAAAAAAAAAAAAAAAAAAAAAAAAAGAAACAAACAAAAAAAAAAAAAAAATAATAAAAAAACCCTAACTGAATTACTACGCACACATCATCTTCATTTGTCTTTAATAACTGAATTTTTTTTTTGCATTACCTTTTGATTTACCTTTAATGTAAACGATCCTTAAGATAAACTAAATAAAATTATGTGAATTGTAAACCTTACCTCATGATCAGCTGTTTTTTTAATTTCACCTTCTTGTGGGTCGTAGACATAATGTGTCGGTGCTAATCTCCGATAAGGGTGTGTGTGTCAAATAACTAGGGAAGGCCGTCCGCTTTGAGGCACGACGACAATGACGTAACCGGTAGCGTCGAGTTGTTCGTGCAAGGGGTCACCTCCCAATAACGTGGGCCAGTAGAGGTGACCATAGGAAGTTGCCACATGCCATAAGCGGTGAGCAACGAGGGTGGGAAAGGCCAGCCGCTGCCAATTCCAACAGGCAGGCCAGGATGTTTTGACGACGTCGGCTTTGGAAACTGACGTAGGTTAGTTAGCATTAAGGTTAGTGTAGCATAGGTTTAGGCGTACAGGCGAAATTCGGTAGTTGTCACCCTTCCGGTGACAACAACCAAAATCCCCAGTAGGTTTTAGAGTAGGCTAGAGTAGATTAGAGTAGTATACTTCTAGGGAGAGGTAGTTAAATACGTCTCCTTAGAAGCCTATGTGTTTAAGCAGTCACGCTCCAAAGCCGACCAGGAGAATTGAGCCTGGTCAAGTTTTTATTCTTTTTCGGTTTCTTTTAGTTAATGTACTTCCCTCCCCCCATACAAATATTAGTCGGCATGTTTTTTTTTTGCTGTGACCAGGAGGTGTGGTTAGCGGGGAGCAAGAACCCCCCCGTCCGACGAGCTAGGCCGTGCCATGGGCTAGCATGCCGCCGCTCCCTCCACCACACCGAAGTGCCCCCTTGGCCAGTCCCTGGCCCCACAACATGCCAACAAGCCGATCTCCGTCGTATCACCACTGCGATGCGTTGGAATTCGTTACATAAACGCACCGCACAAAGCACGTCGTTTACGTTCAAACTCCACCAGAGCTACACGGGCTAATTTCTCTTTGGCCAAAAACGTTTTTGTCTCAACCGAGGTTTGCTGTTTTACCAGACTCTCTACGTTTTATCTTTCCAGCGATTTATGCAACACAACAGCTTCTGTTTATGGTGTTTCGCGTAATGATTCACTTGCGTTGCGCAAGTTTATTGCAATTCGCAACTCGGGGTGGTGTGCCACAGAGGAGGACGATCATTAAGTTCTCCGAAGCATTGTCCTCGAGACATATGCCAGGAACAAATCAATGATTGAATCGACGCACATTAAGTCTCTTCAATTGAGCGTGACGTTATCAGATAAAAACCGTCGCGGCCATTGTCTTAATCGGTATCGTTCAAGACGTTCAATTTTAGTTTACTACGCGGGATAATTGCCCACGGCCTCAATAAACGTGGGTTTATTACCGGCAATAGCCATGCGGTTGATTGCGAAAATCGCAGATAAAATATGAAATGTGCGATAGGATTTTTGGCGAAACTCCAAGCCAATGTCAGCGATATTTTGCAAACACAAGTTGCAGAAATATTTTTTGCATGGTGGTGTTAGGATATCGGGTACGGGGCTGAAGTTGTCTGACATTAGACGAGTGAAGGAGATTGAAATTGCAAAACAAAATGTTTTGGCAAAGATAACAACTGTAAGTGGAGCTTTTTGAAAAGCATGATGACGCCTTTTGCTCAAGAAATGTACCTATTCAACAGGCTTCAATAAAAAATGTGTGGGAAGGGTTTGCTGCTATGTTAAAAGCTTAGGACCACCAATAAAGAATGGCAAAAAGTACGTATTTTAGATAAAAAATTAGGGAAAACTACTAAAATGTATTTCATATGTGCCTAGGTTTGGTACGAAGCAAAATTTGAAGAAAAAAAAGTTAATTTTCAACAAAAAAGAAGTAAGAGCCACAGGAGGGGGATCGTTTAGGTAAAAGTACTTGAACACTGCTAGTACAGACAAAGGCATTATTGTTTTAGTGTGCCCTGCACTGAGAATATAAACAAATGCCTCTTTATTTAACTGAAAATACGCTTTGAATCTGAAAATAAAAATGTTTTACCTTTATATTTAAATTTTTTTTCTTTGTACGTGCTTAGCATCTGATAAATCCAATGGGCTGGACTTATTCTGCGTATTCGCAATAGATAACTTTTTCTTGTTTCCTTCTCATCATCACTACTCCGCGACATAAACATCAAAATACTGTCCATATTTTACACAAAACTATTTTCCAATATTACTAATGACTTAATTTTTCACCCAAATATATACCGAAAGCAGTTTTTACCACTTATTTTAAGTAAGCAATTTTATACTACCTTAGATGAATTGCATAGGCCCATTCATGGCCGCAGTGATTTAGACGTCCTTTTCCACACCCTCGTCCCTAATCCTAGATGAATTGCGTGAAAATATTTTCCAATGAGATATTTTTTTATTTCTTGAAAGAACATTTTCGTTTTGGTTTCATTTTCTGCTAAAAATGGGATAAAACTAGAGTCAAGTACTGAAAAATTTAATACGCTTAATAAACATAAATGTAATTGTTACTAACAAGGTTAGTTTACAAGCATTGGTTTTAAACAAGTGTTCCACCCTCCATAAAAAATCAAAATTTGCGTTTCCAGATGAATACTGTTTTTGGAGAGTTATTTATTTTATTTTATTTTTTTATTTATTATTATCAGTATTCTTAAACTACTAGTACAATAAAAAAGAAAGCCAAGAAGTCAAATAGTTAACAATGTAAAATCAAAAATTAATGGTAGAGAAAGAATAGTAGTGGCATTCGTATTTAAATAACAAATAGCTCTGAATGCCACATCAAAACGATTTATAAATATTATTATTTTATACAAATTTATATGGAAGTGATCAATATAAATGGACATTAAGACTTTAAGTTATTCATTGCACACAAATACAAGAAAAATACAGGAAAAATACACGAGAAACTATAAGAAAAGTAAGATTAAGATTAAGATACGTAGGAAAGCAAAACTTCAATTTGATTGTGGTCAAACTCAAGAAGCCATTCTTTGATTTTGTTTAGAAAAGATGAAAGTGTTCTGACTGCGCGAATCGGATTAGGAAGTCGATTGAAAAGTTTACAACTAACGACGGAGTAAAAGTCTCTAAAGTGGGTGGTTCGGAATGAAGGTATGCTAACCAGAAGCTCAACGTTGCTATCATAATAATCTCTGTCATCAAACCAATTGTTGGGTCAATGGTAAAATTTGAATCCAATTAATGTATAAGTCTCGAAGCACACAAATCTTGAGCAAATTATTGAAAAATTAGGGACAATCGAAGGAGAAAATGAACCGAGCTGCAGTCATCAGAATCTTAATCTTTGTTTTAGATTGAAATTCTTCAACTTATATTTCTCTTCATTAATAATTTCCTGTTTTTAATTTGCCATAATAATAAAATCATCTACTAACAATGTTTTCTGAAATATTCTCTCTGTCTTAATAAATACCCACATAAATACCCGTTTGGGTAAAAGCCCGGTAAATAAACGAGTATTTCCCGGGTATTTGCCCATCACTATATGCAACAGCTTCTACGAAGCAAAGCCTAAATTTGTGTTTAATGTTTCAACTAAAAGTTCATATTGAAGTGGCCAATTCTTTTCAATTTTTTTGTAATAAAAGATTCGAAAGTTTGGATGCATCCACCATATAGCTTCGACCATGAATTTCCAAACTATCTTTTATTCCGATCTCTGCGATGTAGAGGTTTACAAAACGCATTTGGATTAGTTTTACACTCAGACATCCCAGAAGTTCTACACAGAAAAAATAATGGCTTTACCCTAAAAATGGCAAAATGCAAGAAAATGTCAAATGCAAGAAGATTGTTTCATTTGGATTTTTTCGAACACCCAATACAAATTGAGTTTATTTCCGAAAAAGTAAATCAAGATGGCTGTCATTTAGCCCTTTCATGACTGCAACTACTTTCAGCCGCATGGACAATATTTTTTATCATTTCTCCAAAAGTAAAAGATCTCGACTACACTTATTGCACTAAGAGAGGTCTAAAGCAGAATTAAATAGTCTGAAATTGGGTTATAAAGTGAAGTTAAAACACTTTTAGTGCCATTGCGGCAATATTTTTTAAGTTGTGAGTAAATGAAATTCATCTTATACACGAACAACACTGGACATAAATGCATTCAGGAAAAAATAGTTTGAAAATATGCCAAAAGTTCAATAAAAGGGGCTAATAGTGCCTAAATGCTTGAGTTAGGAAAAAGTGGACGGGATGTTACAACGCAGCCGAGGCGACGACTGTTTCACGTTGGAAGAGTGACATCTGCATCACATCTGCTCAAACTAAACTCCAACGCGTGCGTTTGTACCTATCCTGGGATGAAGATCAATGTGGACAAATCCGATGTTATGGTTATTTCCAAAACGCCTGGTCAATGCACTGCACACTCCCATTAAAACAGATGAAGTAGTTCAAGGATCTCGGGGTCTTTGTCACGAGTGATGGGAGGAGCAATACTGAGCTTTCCTGTAGGATTGGCTAAGCTGGATCAATTTTGAAACTGCTTGGAAGATCTGTAATCAGGAAGACCGAGCTTGGTGGGAAGGCCAAGTGTTTAACTCGGTACTTGTTCCAATTCTCACCTACGGTAATGACTGATAGAATAAGATTGCGAATACAAGCTCCCAAATTTCTGCGTGTTGCTGTGGGAGTAACTCGTCGGGATAGACTGAGAAACACGACAATGCGTGGATAGCTCAATGTTGAGCAGCTGCTTATTCAGACGAAAAGTGCTATCCTTCGATGGTTTTATTACGTGGCACGAATGTCCCTATCATCTCGCGGCGCATCTGGAATGCGATTTCGTCAGGAAGACGACTTTTCGGCAGACCCAAGATATGATGGTTGGACCAAGCATGCCTGGTCACGCTTGGGCATACCTTCTGCTGAGTTAGAGAGAGGATCAAGTAGAGTGGAAATCTTTTCTGCGTGTATTGCCACCGCGATTTCGTTAGTGGAACTTGCCGCCTAGAATGACAAAAAAAAAAAAGGACTCCAAAAGTCGTGATAGAAAAAAGCCATTATGTACGGTTTAATAAATTAATTTTATTAATATTATTGCTTTCTGCAATGTCTGTGTGTTTATAATTAAATGTTTGTTTATCTTCATTTTTTTTCAAATATTAAATTCTATTTACATAATCATACAATTTCCTGTATTTATGAATCACTAAACATACAAACGCTTGCGTCTCAAATAGAATACTGTATGACGTGCTCACGTTACTTGAGGCAGATTAAGATACTGGAGTGTACAGGGTAATTTAATTTAATTTCAATTTTTGTATATTTTGTTTTCTTGCTTTTTTTGTAACATTACTTAAGTGGTAAGTTTATTTTATTTTTATGTGAAAGTTCAAATCCTGTCACAGAGCCTGTGGTGCCACAGACTCTGCATCTAAATGTCTACAATATGCCTACGTAAGAATTACTTAGATTTAAAAAAAATGATTTTGTACAAACTTATTTCACTAAATACAACTTTAAAAGACAACTTCTATGTATTTCAATCTTCGTTAAGTGTAAAAAAAAACTTCAAAACAAAAAAATCCGAAAGAGATTAGTAAAAAGATTTTCTTATGTATTTTTTTATATTTACTCGTGAATATGAATGAAAGAGTTTATTTTCCTAAAAATGTATGATTAATCATGAGTTTCGATTGCAAACTAAATGCACATGCGTTGTTTTCGCCGCTAGATAAGGGAAATGAGCAACGAAGGATCATCAAGGGGAAGGATATGTGAGAGTACGAGTTCTTTTTTTGTTTTTGGTTTTTATGCGATAATTTGTTGAATACTTTTTTGTTTTTGTTGCATTTTTATAGAGTTCTAATGGAATATTCTTGTTTTTGGTAAATTTTTTATGCTAACAGAGATCTTTAGTGGTAGTCCATTTGGGGTGCGTCGAGTGCTGTGTGGAGGGTAAGGGTGACGCCACGGTTGACACTGACCGCTGGATAGAAGACGCCGTAAAGATCTCGGAAGGCCACAGATCCTTGTGGCATTTCGTTGACTAAGAAACTGAGTGTGTGTCGTTCCAGGTCGAGGAGGACGCCAATTGTGCTGCCAGTGGTTATGCCGCCCTCGACGCGACGCTCGTGAACGGAATTGTGCTGGAACCAGGATCTCTGGCGATCGATGTACATAGCGAAGGCTTTTTCGTCGCTTCCTATAAAAAAAAGAAATAGGTATTAATTGATTGACTTAAAATGGAAGACGGAACTTTAGTCGTTAAGTTCTTGTAAATCACTTACGGTTGCAACAGAATAAATAACACATGTACCTCCAAATTCCTAAAATAGAAGTTTTCGCTGCTTCTTTTGGGGCACATGTGCTGTTTATTCTGTCGCTTCTGTATATTTATTTATTTTTATCAATCAAACGTTTACTCACCCAGCATTTTATTCCGATTGACGTCAATTCGAGCGACGCCAAATGCAGGATCTGTGTCCGCGGTGTAGTTGTTGACTGTGAACTCCCAGTAGTGGACGCCACGCGAAAATCCCACCGATCCGAGTGCAACACGGTGCTCCCATCCTTCCACCGACACGGTTGAGTTGTTGTTTGAGAAAATCAACCCCGATCCTGATCCTCCGCTTAGCTGTGGGTTGAAAGTGAACCAAGCGACTGTGAAGAAGAGATGATTAGTAATAAGAAAAAGAAGTAGCTCGCAATCACTAACCCTCTGCCGTCTGCAGACCAATCAAATCCGAGTACTCTCCCTCGCCGCTCTTGTTAAACGCCTTAACTCTAGCGTTGTACATCGAGTTGAAGTGCAATCCGTCTACGGTGCAAATGGTTTCCTTGCCGCAATAGACTTCCTATTGGAAACGAAACGTAAAACAAAAGAGTGGGTGTAAGAGTGAGTTTAAGGAACGCCTTTCTGCTTAAACACACAGACGTGTAGCTGTCATAGGTACCTTACCCTGAATTCACCACCATTTCCATCGTCCAGCTCGAGGACATAGCCCTCGACAGTGCAGTGATTCGGTGCCTGCCACGCAACTGTTACAGAGTTATTTTCTGCTGAGCAGTTCTCTGGGATGACTGTCGGTATGAGCGGAGCTGAAGTTAGAGAGGAGTTTTAGTGGAAGTGGATTTGGATGCTTTGTTATGAAACAAATTTCGGGTGAAAGAAGTAAAATAAACAAAAAAAAGTTGTTAAAACCTCGGCTTTGGGGTAGGGGGTTAAACGCATTTCTACACCAAAAAGTGTGAGGGGAAAAATCAAGAGTGCGGTTTTTTTTTATTTTTTTTTTTGTTTTAGAGAACTACAGGAACACTACACGTTAACAACTCTCACCTGCTGGGAGTCTTCCATCTCCATCCTTGGAAGCTATTCTCGAAATTTAGCGAAGCAGGGGATAAACAAAAAAAAAAAAATAGAGAGATACAGGGTGATGAGCATACATAAAATGTTTTTGTTTTTATTTCATTAGGATTAGGATTGGGATTGAAGTGGGAATTTACGGTTTAGTGATGACTAAGTCTAAGATGGGTGTTTTCATCGTGGAATCGGTAGGGGGCATTGAGACAGTGCAGTAGCTTGAAGTTTAAGAAAGTTTAACAGAGATTGATTTTTTAGCTAATTTGGATCTGTGTTTTGAACTAATAACCAGTGTTCTATTCCCATTTTGTTATCAATATTACATGAACATTCGTACAGAGCAATTCGAGGGTAGAAACTATCATTTGATGGAAGCAACAACAGAAAAATTGATACATTCTGATTTTTATCTGTTGGTATAGTCGTTTCCCTGACGTGTACCACCAATCAATTGCTTAGAGTTAGCGAGAAAGGTGGAAAAAGAAAGCCTGAATCACTGCGGCCACGGATGTGCCTGTTGTGATAACCTCCACTTAGAGCTCACGCAAGAAAATTGAGTTTGCTATGAAATTTAGTATTTTGAGATCTTTGCTTGCTTCATTTGAAATGAAATGACCATGAAAACAAATGTTTTCACAATAAAACAAAAAATTTCTTTGAAATACCATAACAAAATTTAAAATTACCGTGACACAGACGTCAATTGCATTGCGGGTTGTAAAGGAAAATTTGACAAACAAGAAAAATCGCCATGAGTCAAGGAGAACATGTTTTCCAATTAGGTTTTATATTTATTCTGTTCATAAATCTTAACATCGAGAATGTGTCACGAATATGCCATTAAGAAAATGTAACCTTATACATACACCTGGATTGCAGGTTTTCGTTTTTTGATGAAATGTAGGTCAGTCGTTAGAGGACGTTTGTTTCGGATCTAAATAAGTCTTTGATCTAGACTTGTTGGACTAAGCCGAAAGGTTTCTGTGAACCCTAGGCCGCTCTTCTGTATGTTTATTTTGTAGAAAGAATTCGAATAGAACAGTTCATTCTATTTGTTTGCTCATTCGCTGGCTCTCGATGGGCTGTTACACCAACCAATTCACTTAGCGAAGCAAGAAAAGTTTCTCGATTAAAGAGTACGCGAGTCCTATTTCAATAGTTGTGAAGTAAAAACTCGTTAGTTTTATTTCAGTTTGCGTCGTTCACAAAATGACAATAACTTGGAGTTGCAGCATTAAAATACATGGAATTCGTTACGTCGTTTGATCTGCTTCGTGTTTTTCTATTCCTAATTAACGATGCAAGACAAGGTTTTTTTGTATTTTGCCCAATTATATGCCGGGGAGAATACGGAGGAGAAACATGTTGCATTTTTTCATTATTGTTTTCCATAAGCTTATTATATCGGCAACTTCTCAGAAAATCCCCAATAAAGTCATCGACAAAAGCCACTGGTTCCCAACGAAAGCGTAGATTCCCAGGATGCGTAAATATTCTTTTTAACAGCAGAGAGCTTTATATCTTAAAAAACACCGCCAGCCGAAGCAATCGATTGTTTCCATGGTTGCTGAAACCATCTCGTTTGCCTTGGAGATGTCAAGAATAATTTTCTTTGAAATTATGTTCTTCTGCAGCTATTATCCTTGTGACTTACTTATTTATTGTTAACGTCTATAACCGGCTAACAAAACAACAGTTTAAGCAACAAATTGAAGTCGTCTTCAAACAAGACGCAAGCAGAGTATTCCCTCTGGCACGCACAACTGTGCCTACCAACATCCAAGGCTGATTGTAGAAAACTACATTCATCACTTTCTTCACTCAAACGAGGAGACTGTCACGTGAACGAAGGCTATTCCTTCGAGGCGAAGGCGACCTACAGACGAAGGCTGACATCAGAAAACAGCACGCATATAACATAGCCGCTTTATGTGGCCATGAAAATTCTTAATTTGAAGTTCAAGGCACAAGTTCAATCAAAAGTTCATTCCATGGTTGTGACACCCTGCTTAAAAGGCGGCGCCGCCTTCTCTCCTCATCATCTCTGCTGCTGTTTTTTTTTTTTTTTTTCTCAATTTAAACACACGCCATATACTTACGTTTCATTTGAATAAAGTTCAAGTTGTCGATTGCCCTCAAGAGCGGGGCGTCATCCAAAGTCAAGTCGACAACTGGCGAGACCCGTGGAGCAGCATTCGTGACTTCCTGGTGCCAGGTCATGTCCGTATTCGCCACCCGATTAATAAGCATAGACCCCACCTAATGTAAAACACACGAGAATTATAATTTCATCTTCAACATTTTTCGGGCGTGCAACTTACTTGCAAGAAGGCAGCTCCGTCAGTCTCCTTAAGCGCTTCGATGCAAAATTGAATCAACCCCGTAGTTTGTTGGAGTTTACCCGTGCAATTTGACTGTTGATCCTGTCGACGTAGAAAAATTAGTTTTCCCTACTCGTACACCCAACCGAAAAAATAAGCAAACCTTTAATATTCTAATTTTCGTATCCTTATCCATGCGTATGGCCTCTAGAAGATATTCTCTCCGGTCGTGAATGGCCTGGATCAAAGTCTCGCACTGTGCAGTCACCAGTCTTTCGAACTCTATACAGGATTCCTGTGGTGGGATAAAGGTCGGGAAATAAAATTAGCATAACCGTAAATGTGGATGACGAGGGCATAAGCCTTCTGCGACGTTGATTGCGTTTCGTCTCCGGAATGGGGGTGGGCGATGTCGTTGCACCCCACCAAAACCAGGACAACGCTAACGGCCGCAAAAGGATGACACCACGCCATCATATCAAATCATTGTCACTGGACGGGTTCATTTTCTGTTAATGGCTTTATGATTATTTATATTACAACTACAAAAACCGAAAAACGAAAAAAAGAAGGAAAAAAATTAAAACTAATTCATGTTTATAGCTCACCGTAACTTTATCGCTCATTCCTTTTAATCGTTGGATGAATTCCGTCGTTGAACGGGCTTTCTCGGATAATTGCTGGAGATTGTGGGAGAGCTCGGTCTAGAGGGGAGGAGAAGGAAAAGCGGCATGTTATTTGAAACAGATACAACTGAGAGGGGTTGGGCGCGGTCTGTCGGACTGTTTACATGTTTGCGGGGAGTCGCTGTGCATTCAGATGGACTCATTAGGAGACACTTGTATGTGCGGAATATGCATGTGAGATGTGTGTTTCGTGTGAAATCGCACGAATTCATGTCGTGTCATAATGAATTCGGCGAGTGCTATAGTCTGGGATGCACGACAATCGGTTTGTTGTTTTGGGTGGGTGAACGGCGGGTGCAGGTGCCCGAGTGTGTGCCGTTAACGCATGCAAACGCGTTGTGTTGATGAGTTGGGAGTTAATGTTGAAGGGCTGCGCGCAGATAACGCGAAAAATTGCTGTGTCGGGGTGGTTTTTTTGGCGACATGCCAATTTGGTGGAGAAGAAACGTTTGTGAGCTCGGCGAGTGGCTGGAGCACCATTGGCGCCCAGAGCGGATGGAGTGGCAAACATAAAGTGAAGTCTTTGAAATCGGTTGTTTCAGAGTTCAACGGAAACTGGTGGTTGGTTAACTGCCGGATCTCTTTTTCACTCCATGGTTATGGAAATTGCAGTCTGCAGCACCAGACATTGCTTGTTAATAACCTGAAAGATGCCTGTTCGAGTTCAATTTAAAAAGTCACGCTTCCAAGTAATAGAGAAAAAAAAAAGTCGATGGGATTTCAGACAGTCAATGTTGAAGTTAAAGCATCTGAGTAAAGCCTTTAGGTGAATTATCTACGAATTAAGAAAGAGAATCAGAAATGATCTGAATTTATTCGCTTTATTTTTTATTTTTTGTGTCTAATTTGCCATCTGTTTTCTTATTTATATTTATTTCTTAGTTATCTTCATTCTATTTTTCATCACAGATAATTTTTCCAAATCATAATGTAAAGATATTTTTTTCCGTTCTGTATAAATGTTTAAATGTACTGTACAAATGTTTAAGTAATGTTTAAAACAAAATAGACACAGAACACTGATTACTGACCCGAAACACAGATCCCAAACTAATTGCTACAACCTGTACTGAGTGTCAGTAAAAGGAAGACGTGTACACAGCATTGGGAAACAAAATATCTTAAAGAAAAATAATTGCACGTATTTTGAACCAAAAAAAATCAACTTTTAAATTGTAGACTAAGTTGTTTTACCATTTGATATCCATAAACATTGGTCGAACGGCTTTAACTATCCTAGAAAATTAAAAGCCGACTAATTTTTGGCGAAAGAAATTCAGTCCAAATAATGTCAATAGTTAGAAAATAAAATTCGGTTAAGGGTCATTCATTTTTTAGTTTGTCAGAAAGTCCACAAGTGATTGAAGGGTGCTGTTGCATCCAGGCAAAGTGACTGTTTGATGTGCTTAGTCGAATGGTGTCATTGGAATTTCTTTGATGCCAATGGGCAGACGGCGGTTACAGTCGGAGCTATATGATCGAACGATAACTAATTTTTTTGCTCGACAATTAAAGATTATGAATTGGAAAATATACGCGGGTCAATAAGCCACGACCAATTATGGCTTTCAAGTTTTGGCGACATAAATTAACCACCAGGATCATGTGATTTGACACTCTTAAATTTATTTTTCGGTGGGGCAACCGTGTTTACGCGAATAATCCCCAAACTCTAGATACATTAAAAATCTAGATTACTCAAGTTATGGCCAAAATATCGCTCGAATTGTGCGAGAAGTGGTTAATTCGAATGCTACGAATCTTCTCGATGCGGCCACTTGAATGATTGTTTTTTTTCATACTTGATGATAAATACCAAACTTACTAATGAAACTATATTTTTATCATTTGAATGATATTGTTTTTCACATTTAATCACAATGAAATTCAGAAATATTTGGATTACTCTTCAGATAGCTTATGGAATTTGTGCTTCAATTGATATTAACTTGCAATTTCAACAGCTGTTCTACCAGAATTCGGTAGAGCACTAGACATTTCTTATGACGCATTTTCCTTTGTATGATTAGTTTTTGATTACACATTAAACGAGTAATAATCACATTGGCTGTTTACCCAGAAATTTCTGCGAATCGCTGTTCAATTTTTATGAACAAATAGTTTAGGAATGTGTAGATTATGATTAGACATCGAAAGAAAGTAATAAAAACTTAAATGTTCTCTAGTTGACTTCGTTTTGCGAACAATGCAATAAATAACGAAATAGCTCTTTGAAGGGTTTAAATGACTACAGTACTTTAATTCATTATTTTCATTTAGTTTGTTAATTCGTTTATTTATTAATTCCATTTTATCAAAGTTTAACAAGATTTATATAAGAAAGCAAATAAACATAGGTTTTGGCCGTAAGCCGTCTACCAGATTGACATTTTTCCATCTCAGATAAAAGGTCGTATACAATAGCTGTTTTAAATCACGCGATAAACCACGAAAGTAACTTATTTTCAGATTGCGATAATGATTATCTTCGTGTATTCGACGTCTACCAAATCAGCCCCAAAGTCACAACATCGCTATCGAAACTTCCAACTCACACTAGTTGAATATTCTGGGTCCTTAAATTTCCCCCTCAAATTTCAATATTTTCTCTACCAACTATTTTTTTTTCCAGCCGCCTCGGCATTGAATAGCCTTCCCCCTCCAAAATCAGAAGTCATTTCGGCTCCATTTTTCACAAATATCTTCCTCCGAAAAAAAAACTTGTCTCAATGGCAACGCTCTCTGCTACTGTCTGGTCTTCTGATCCTGGTCCTGGTCCAACACCAGTCCGAAAACAAAAACTCTCATCACCAAGCAAACAACATAAAAAGAAAACACCCCTCCTCGCAGCAACATCTTTTCTTTACAGATTTCGAAAATTAATTCTGAAATTGATTCCAGACCAGCACACGAGCTGTGCCCCCTCCTACACGTCACATACCGAGAGTCTGGAACACTTAAAATCATTTATCATCCCAGATTAAGGATCAGACGTGCAAAAAGAATTAAACTGCATCTCGGCCATCACCGTGGCGCGGAGACGCCGAGACAGCTGAGGGCGATAGTCGAACGAAACACACAACAAACACACAGAAAGCAAAATAGGGGACAGGAAAATCAATGAAACAATTCACTTAGCGTGTGCTCCTGCAGCCGCCACATGCGAAAAAGGATGACGACTCTCCGCAGACAGCTGTTTCCAATACTGCACCACGTCGCCGACGTGTATCTCGAAGCGGGTCAATTTATCATGTCATTGTTGGGTGCTCTTGCTGTATTTGTGTGCATCTGTATCTGAGCAGGGGTGTATCTGCTGCTGCTGTTGCTGTTGCACCTCATAATCAGTTGGATCCCAGAATCTGAATCTGAATCTGAACGATTATAACGGGTTCGATGAATTACATCAAACGCACGGTGTGTGTGCAGACGTTTGCTGGAGGCCAGGGCGACTGCTTTGTTTATACAGTGAATCAGAGAAGAGCTCTTGTAAAAAAGACGAAATCAAAACATGGAGGGTGCCGATGTGCGATGGAAAGGGGTCAGCATTGTTAGCGTTTCCTGTTTTTCGGAGCGTGTCATGTCGTTAATGGGCCTGATAATTCGGTATTGTGGTTAACAAATGAGGGTTGCTGTGTAAATAGTTTCGAGTTACCTTTAAGCAGAAGGTTTGGCGTACTGCTGATAAGTGGACGGGCGGACGGTCGACCGGACGGATGAAGATGCCGCATGCCGACTTGACAGAGATCAAAGAAAGTTGCATGGTTAAATAGCGTTTCGGCAATTTTGCCAGGTTTTTGGCGGATGCTGAAAAGCAACCCTTGGAGCGTTGAGAAACTTCTATCGGTTTTTAGCCATCTATGACAAAAAATTTTTGGGGGCACAGTGGAACTGAGACACTAATGTTAAAAGACAAGGAATAACCAGCAGTATGTTACGTTATGTGCTGCAGGCGGGTAATCCAACCACATAGACCTGTGTAGAATGTTGGGTTGCCAGAAATATTTCAAAATCCCGGACTTTCCCAGAAAAATGAAGATTGAAAAACTAGGACAAAACAAACGCATAATTTAATATTTTTTTCTAAACAAATGATTTTAAATTCGGTTGGATGGATTTGGATGCGGTAACGTAATTAACGAGCTCAGTTGCTTTGAGGCTGGCTGGTTCACTCAACGAGTTGAGATAGTGGCTACCAGGTTCCTTGAATCTAGTCTTGACTGGTGCCGGGCAGGTACAGAGCACGTACTTTAGCGTTTCGCTGGCCGAAGAGTCCCTGCAGTTCCTACAAGCTTTTCATGGGATTAAGCCCAGTCTAAAATTGAGATAGCCCAGTTATATTGTATTAGGCGGCATCAAAACAGCCCGTTGAGAACCAGAGCCTAGCTTTTTTCGCACCTCCACTGTGTTGTGCGCGTTTTAATTTTGACACATTTGGAGGAGACCTACTGTTTAATGCCGGTTCCGAACGGCGAATTGCGAAAGCTTTTCATGACAGAAGTACTCCAGGAGGGTTGTCAGTCGTTCGCTGGAGGTGGGGCCGTGAAAAATGTTTGTGGTGTTATTTCACCGAGCCGGATTCGAACCCGGGTACTCTCGCTTAACAGTCCGACGCACTAACGATTAAGCCACGGCGCCAACAACTGGATAGCCCAGTTAGCAGTGCATATACCCTTGGGAAGTTTCAAGATTTTCTTCGCACATATGCAGTAATTTATCCAAAAGATTTCGGTGATGCGACAGGATGTTCTCTGGTTCCACCTAACACACTAGCCTCTGTAAAGAGTTTGCGAATTCGTATTCACTGAAATAATGTTTAATTAGGGCCGCATTGTGTACGATTTCGGATGGATTTAACGCATCTTCGCTTGATAGCGCATTCGAAAATTCATTACTTTCGATGTCCTGATGACTCGGAACCCAGCTTAAGTTAACCAAGTACCTGTTCCAGAACTGCTGCCTAGCCTTCTAGCAATTGCTAACCGTCTTATTGCTGAGCGACTTAAACGTCGTTAAAGTGTCTACCTGTGTGACCCTAGAGGAGATGTTAGAGAAGCCCCCCTACGATCTCCGTCGCCTTTAGAATGGCTGCAATCAATCTAAAATGTGCTGCAGTTGGAAGTTTGCAGCAGCAGCATGAAGACAATGGTTCAGTATTCGGACTAAAAAACGTGATCATAATGCGTTGGAAATACCAAAATTTTTAGCTAACCTCAATTTAGGGAATGTTAATGGAATATCTAAGTCAAGGCTTCCGTAATTGAATTGAATTTAATTATTGGCTCACTAAGATTGAGATCTCTGACGATACACAATCTTTTCTCTAGTCTTCAATACAAGAAAACATTTTTTTAAAGTTTCTTACATCTCATGTATCTTAAGTTCTAGAAGACGAGAAGAGAGTATGTGGATACTAATCATTCAAATCATATCAAAAATAAAAATTAAAATCATTTTCTCTCCTTTCGCTCAAAATTTGTGAAATCACAACAAGCAACAGAAAACCTCTGAAACTCAATTTTGAGTGAATTGAATGATATTTGCGTTGTTTTTTAGTTTTCTTCAATATTCGAACACATAAGACCATGGTGTTTTTTGTGTTCGACTCAGAATTAATATAAACGATAAGGAAAATATCCTAATTTAGCACTGCCACTCACATTTTGAAAAAAAAAATTATGTAGACTTTTTTCTATAATTTTTTATCAAGATTTTGATTTTGTATGCGAATTTCTACGAAACTATGGACATGAATAATTTACCTTGGATGTATGTATAAATAAAGAAAAGTTTCTGGCTTTCAAAATTGGAATAGTACTTTATTGTACGTGTTGCCATTGTTTTTTAATGAATCTTTTTTTCATGTTGATTGATTTGATTTTAAATTGCCCCTACCTCGTAAATGGGGTGAGATAGCCCCCCTTCGTATAGTAAAAAATGTTCGTTTTTGGACGTTCTGTAAAAAAAAACATCCATTTTTGGCTCTTACACTCCCCGTACATTAAATAGATTCTTTTAACCAAATCCTTCAAATCGGTCAAATGGAAGGTTTTTTTACTTACAGAAAACCATAAGATCGCCGATTATGTATCCATTTTTACACGGTAATGTATATATGAACAATAAGACAGGCAAGTCCACGATAAACTAAAGATATTTTTTCAGCGCAAATGTAAATATCATTTGTGAGAACTCAAAACCGCATTACTTTTCATATTTATTTACTTTAGTGACCTTGCTATTCACAAGACTTGCTGTTGTGAATAGGGCCCACCTTCTTTCTTATCGCAAAATAGTCGACTCATTTCCGTACGTCATTTTTTCTAAAAAAAAAATGACACCTAAGCAAGGTCTCTGATAAAGAACTTTGCACAGCCCAAAAACATTGTCATTACGTTGCTTTGGCTTTTCCACGAAATTCGCATTTCTTGCTCCATAAGACTAAACGTGGGCACAGGTGTAAACTTTTAAACCAGTTTTAGCGATGAGTAATATCTTCCACTACAAATTTACAAATTCAAGATTATCTGTTTCTTGAAATGAGCAAATGGGCAAATACTTGTTCCAGGAGCCTGCCAGTACCCGATGTGACTCACTCTGACACTGATAAATCGCAAATGATATGGCTTCTGCCAACAACCTCAAAAAAATTTTCACGTATGTAAGTGTCAGAGGTTCAGACATTTGACACCTCAAACCGATGCGTCATCGGAAGCTGCTCTCATCAACGCATGAAATCTCGGACACAGCCG
This sequence comes from Syritta pipiens, assembly GCA_905187475.1. Lineage (NCBI taxonomy): Eukaryota > Metazoa > Arthropoda > Insecta > Diptera > Syrphidae > Syritta > Syritta pipiens. Next base: position 74,481,623 of record LR994571.1, read on the forward strand.
GTCCAAGCGTCAGTTCAGCTCCACTGAAACTTCTCTTCCATTTCGAGCAACCTCTCAACCGTATTGCAGCATCTTAAACATCAAGCAAACAAAAATCAAACAGAGCATGACTCCACTTCAGAGTGTCCTCCTCTCCGATGCATGACATCACCCTCCGACTGTCTAACAGCACATCTCACCTTGCACCACAAAACACTCCCCAGAGCTCAGTGCTCCCTATGGCTCCCGGCTCCACCACAACCCTGGCAAATGCAAAATCACCATAAATCCAAAGCGATATCTACTCATTCCAAATGCACTTTGAAGAGCTCTGCTCCCGTAACTCAGATCTTTGAGTGCGTGTCGTCGTCATCTTCAGGTGTCGTCTTCCCGCACACTCGAATACCGGTTCCCGAGTAAGGTTTCTTTTTGTTAACGACGGCTGCAAATGCAGTCCGACTATAAAGGTGATGGAAAAAAAAAAATTGCACGCACTTTACCATCAGACATGAGCTAGCAATTAGACTGCCGCGTCGGAGAATCGGTTGAAACTGGAGACTAAGGTATCGAGGTGAGAGCGGTCAGAGTATCAGGTGTCACACATTAACTGAGCATGAGGTCAGATGCCATTTAAATTTTGAGATGTAAGGACCTCCGAAAAGTATAGAGAAAAAAAATGGATTCAAATGAGGAATTAATTTGAGTGACAGTTGACCGAGGTAGACACTTTAACACGGGGGATGTTTAAGGTCTTCTTGCCTTAGCAATGAGAAAGAGGGATACACATTTTTCTGAAAAAATAAAAGAATGCTAATAATAATTCAGGAGGAAACCTTAAAAAAGAGTCGAAGATGACGGCTGCACTAAAGCAGGTTCTAAATGTGAATAGCCATGAAGACTCAGAAAGGTCAAACGGCATGATGGAAAGTGGACAAGGTGAGACTTATTTCCTAAAAGGGTATTCAAGCGACAAAAAGCATATTCAAGATACGTTCTATGTATTTGAGGACAGTCTGCAGGCGTAAGAAACCAAGGGTTAATTGATGATTTCCCAAGAACCTCATAAACCTTGTTGAGTATTTCTTTTTTCTAAATAAGGACACCCAACCAAAATCAACCCAGAAACATGTAAATGGAACATTGCGAAAAAAAACGTTCTGCTCAACCCAAGATAATGCAATTTCCAAACTGAAAGTTTCGTGGGACTCAACCGTTTCAAATTGTGCAAAAACCTTGAAAGAAGACAAGAAAATAAAACTAATTCATAAATGAAGCCTGGAAACAGGATCAGTCATCACTCATAGATCTTGAAGAGAGGCAAAGATAACAAACGAACAAATCATTACACTCTGGTCGCAAACGTCTTAAGTATTGGGAGTTTGAAAAAGTCAGATACCAATTTGTCGGTAAATGGCTTTGAAATGTAATACCTCTGGTAATATTTATTCCTTCTGACAATACTATAAAGCTTGTGGGAAGGGTGGCATCTTAAACCTAATTTTGTTAAACACTACAATGAACATTTGAAGACGTTTTTACAATCACATTTTTCCGTGAAAAGTTATTTATGTACGAATAAGTGAAATTTTTGAAAGAAGTTCAATGTTTGGATGCCACAAGAATTGACAGGAAAACATTTTCAACTGCTTAAAAACTACTGAAAATAATTACAAACGATAAAAAGTGGGTTGTCTTCATCTTTTACGGATGCTATAATTCGCGGTGTACATGAGCCTCAGCCAACATGCATCTAGCACGGTCTTGGGCTAGGCGTTTCCAACTTCGTAGACCCAGCTGATTGAAGTCTCTAGTCAGATGGTTACGCCACCAGAGGCGAGTTTTCCGAAGCGCCCAAATAAAAGCATAGATTTTTAAGCAGCGGTAGCCTAGTGTTTGCCTTTTAACCAAAAGTGTTGGGTTTGATTCTCGATCCTATTGAGGTTTTGCTTTTTACGTTTTTTGTTCTTTTATTTTTCCTAAAAATTAAGCGATTCTAGGTTAGGAAGTGTAGAAGAAAACGATTTATAGTTTTTATTAATAATAGACTCTTGAGGTGGACAAACAAGTATGCTGAGTTATTTAGGGATGAGGAGTACTTGCCTACGTGTAAAATAAAAGCAATATATACCTCTAAAATGCGGTCCACTCGTTGTTTGAGAAATAGAATTTTGCGCATGAAGAGTTTGGACACATAGTCCTCAAAAGATCCTTAGATCTCTGTTTAACAAAATTAACAAAATTCCAACACTTCAGTTAAGATGAAAAAATGAAAAATGTTGCCCAATATTTCTTAATGTGTGTGCTCATTAAAAGTTTTCTATTTTTTATCAATACGATTCGAACACTAATTAGAAAGATTGATCGTGCAAGGCCATGCTAACCTCCATTTTCATATTCATTATTAAATTTTTTTCAGTTAAGCACCTTGAATCGGAAATTTTTGAAAGTGGTTATGAGAGATCGATTTACTGTGCCAAGCGTTTCCCAAGACAAACTATCTGGTTTAACTGCAGTTATTCTCAACTGAGCAAATTAAAAAAAGTGGTCTCATTTTAGAACAATGAGACAGAATGAAAGCAGCAAAGATCTAATCTAATCTATCAAAACGATATTTTCCGGTGGTAGTTGTGAGTTCTTCGCAGTTAAAGTTTGCAAAGCAAGACTTGTGCAGTAGAGGTTTATGTTGTGTTTTACTAAGGTGGAGGCTAAACAATGATCTCATAGACCTCTATTAGTCTATAACGTATCCACTGTCACAGAGTTTATTCTTTGTAATACCTTATTACCTCTCTTGTTAATACAGAAGGATAATTAACACCATAAGCTGATTTAAGGCTAACTTCTAACTAGAGTAGAGGTTTAAGCTCGGTCAAATTAAATTAAACGGCGACCCCGTTTGTGGAACATACGGCCCATGGAGATGATGATTCCAATGTTCAGACTCATTTGATCAGTTGGTGTTCCCTAATCTGCCACAAGCCGAATCACTCACGTTTCCCTTAAGCTCACTTCTCGAAGGCACATGACTTAACTCATTATAAAAACACTTCCAAGGAGGTGGGCGGTCTTTTAGAAAAAAACATTAAAACATTTGCAAGCCAATGTCATTGACTTCGTTAAACACACGCATAGTTTTCCACACTAGAAAACAGTTTACCACTCTCAGACGCCACACAAATCGACTGACTACACCCTATAACTCATAAATAATACAAATTGCATCCACAAATCAAAAATTAAACTCCGCTTTGTACGAATCTCTGTCACCAGACTGCCCGGCCGCCAGCAACATAGAACAAGAGCATGAATAACAAAAAATCTTTAACAAGCTCCTACCCTCTGCGGGCTTCAAGTCGTCGATGGTGATTCAAGTGTCATCAGCAATTAGCTCGAAATTAGTTTTATGAGCCACACGCTTCTAGATTCAAATAAATTGGTCTCAGCAGAGTATCTACGCGCACAGAGAGTCGTCTTTTTGAAGTTGGTTTTATTTTTCTCTCCACCACCACGACCGCATTTGCCTCGTGCAACGGCGTCGCCATCGCCGCCGCCTGGGGCGCCGATTTTGATACCTACCCGTGTGATTTTTTCCACATCTTTTGATTGATAGCAGTTCATTACTTTGAAATTAACGTGAAATAAAAAAAAATGTACTAATCAGATAACGGTAAACATATCGATTTCATCAGCCCCTCTCCCTTTTGTGTATAAAAAAAGTTCACTTTACTGCCAGGTGACTAATTAAGGAGAAGCAAAAAACATGCAACGAAAAAAACACAATCAACTCGCGAGTTCTGCGAATCATTAACTCACACAAACGCAGATGACTGTTTGTCTGTGTGTGTGGGATAACCCACGTCAGCTCAGTGTCGCCGTGGGTGGGAGGTGTATGTGTGTTTGTATATTATATAATGTGCAAAGTGTCAACCAACCTGCTCTCGGACATCGGGACATAGAGCTCTGGCCGCATTGTTGATGTCTTGTGAAATAAAATGACACTTTGCGGCGTAAAGCTGGGGCGACTTAACGGTTATGTGGGGTCGAAGGATTTGGGTTTTTCGGAGATAAGTTTGTGAGGAATGCCGAATGGGTGGGAGTTGGGGGTAAGATGACAGAAGCATTTAGGGGGTTGATTTCTGTGCGCTTGGGGCTTTTTGCGAGCCAGTCACCCGTGAGTGCAGAAGAAGTTGATGTGACCTCAACACAGGAAAGTTGTGTAACTTGGAAATAATTTGTTTTTCAAAGTGACTTAATGGTCGACGCTTTAAGGAAGTGGCAGGGAGGCGGAGGGTTTCGTAAACTTTAAGGGTCCTAAGAAATACAGAAGCATTTAAAATACCATTGAAAACGTGTAACATCATGAGAGGAGGTGAAGAATCTACCCGCATTTCATGGTCGAGGATACTTTTACGTCATCGTCAGAGGGGACCATGAGGGTCAGTGCATTCTTTCTAAGATTTTGATGAGACACATTTTTCGTGTTTTGTTTTTCAGTTGAAATCAGTGTGTGGTCTCATTCTTGAACAATGGGACCGAATGCCACTTGATTTGTGGTAGAAATTTTATTCAGAAGACTAAAAAAAAAAAAAAAATAATCTGCGTAGTGGCCCATACAGGGCCAGATATAGATATAGTTTGACACAGGTGGAGGAGACCTACTGTTTAATGCCGGTTCCGAACGGCGAGTTGCGAAAGCTTTCCATGACAGAGGTTACGTTCGCTGGAGGTGGGGCCGTGAAAATTGTTTGTGGTGTTCTTTTTCCGGGCTGGATTCGAACCCGGGTACTCTCGCTTAACAGTTCATACTTAACGTCCATCCGCACTCCGTACAACATGGAATAGAATGGCGGCGAAAATAAAAAATTTAGAACAAAACGGAGTTGCTCGGAAGCATGTTCGTGAATCTGCTCAGAAGCCCAAATAAGTGTGCGTGTAAAATGTAGGTGAGGGGTTTTCCAGCCTGGAAAGCTGGGTATCTTGTATAGGTTATTTGTGGTTCTATGACCGCCTCTGATTGTGGAGTACAAAAATTTCATTTGCAATAAATAAAATACGGTTAACAACAAAGTAAAGTACGCAATCGGTTAACGCAACCCTCGATTCGCGCAACTCCTCGGTCTTCACAACACTTAAGTCGTAGCACAGATTAACTCTATAAGTGCAACTATTTAGAAGCGCTATCTCGATTAGCACAACCTCTTGAATTTATTCATGTTTTTACATGTTCTCTACCAAGTATAATTGGGATGAGGATGAGCTACTACTATCAACATTGTCCGTTTCCAAACCACTTGATGACGATCCAAAATCAATGATTGGCTTAATGAAATCGCCAATTGTGAGGATCCAACAGAAATTGGGAGTACAAATGAAAGTGAAGATGAAGTTGCCTCGATTTCCCTTTCATGGAAAGTTAAAACGGAAGTCGCAGTTCGGTCTACTAACAATAAGCCGATGAAACACTTTAGTGAAAGATTCTACAAAAAATAAAAGGAATTACATTTTTGAAAAATTTTGAATCTAAAAAAACTCAGTCTAACATATCTAATTATTGAAAAAAAAAAATCAACATAATATTTTTATTGTATAATTTTTAACCTTTCGTTTTCTTACTAAACATAAATTTGTTCAACAGTAACGACTGCGAATATGCTTTTTTTAACATTGTCGTTATCTCTACAGAAACATCTTTTTCAATCATAATGTTTTATTTACAGAAATATGTTCCAGTAAGTGCGACTACTTCGGTTATTGCATATGCCTTAGTTTCTATTAGTTACGTAAATGGAGTCTGTACTATACTGTTTTAAGTTACACTGGATTTTTACACGTGTCTGCTTATGACCTTAGGTCAGTTCCTTCTCTAGACTTTGATTTTTCAAATCAATGAATCTTATGACTAGAAACTAAAAGCTTTGTTTTTATTAACGACCTTAAATAAAATTTTCTAAGATAAAAAAGAAATCAGAGATAACGTCATGTGGTTATTGCACTGGACTTCGCCATATTCCGGAGCACGTACGACATTCACGGGAAGTCTATGAAAATGAAGATTAAAACGGAATGTACTATTTAGATAAGTGTCGAACTCGCTGGATGACAAACAGCAAATAGGAACTTATGAAAAAAGTAGTTGTAGATCTTGTATTCAGCATTTGCATCTCTGATGTTGGTCGAATGGGTAAAGATTTTTTTCTGAATCTTAGAAATCAGTTCTTTAGCTCAAGCAGACTGAAGACTAAATCAAGCTGAACATGCAAGGTCCACTGAAAGTTAATTTACATACATTGAGTGGCGTAAGAGCCCGTTGAGGGCCAGAGCCCAGCTTTTCGCGCCGTCACTGTATTGTGTGCGGTATACTTTGACCTACTGTTTAATGCCGATTGCGAACGGCGAATTGCGAAATTAATAAACAGGCTAAAAATAAATAAAAAAAAGCCAAAATAAGGTAATTAGTCAAAAGATAAATCGATTACTGCTTAGTTTTAATTGGTGGCTAAGACTGATAAGCTAACAACTCATACAGATTTCATTTATGAGTTTATTGTCTCCAAATGGGATACGAACTGGATGTATAGTTAAAGCGCATTTTGCACAGCCAGCGAAATAGGCCGGATCATGAAAAAATGTATTTCCAGAATAACACATCTCTTTTCAAACACTTTCACAACTGACGACCCTGTCCGAAACTTCAAAAAAGGCACCCCAAAAACAATGTCCCTGTTTGACACTCCAACTGACCTGTAATCCCCTAAACGCAAAATTGAGGTGATTCGGAGCCATGTCAAAAAGGTAAAAAAGCTTTCGATCCACTTTCAAAATCGATTACCTATCGGATGTCCTCAAATTAAAAAAAAAATCTCCTCTTTCACCCACTGAACCGTGAAAACCGAACCGCTTCTCATCCACTACCCCACTTTCAGCGGCTGTCAATCCACCACTCAATGAATCTCTGCCTTTTGACAGGTGTCGTTTGAAGGACGACGCTTCACAGCGTCGATGTGAATACCAAACCACCCCTTCCACGGAATTGAAAGTCCTCCTCCACTCCCCTATCTGCGACATTTCTCCAGTTGACTGCTTGCCATTGTGTTGCGTAACTTTGCCACCAACTCAATTTATTCTCCACACCCAAAACCCTCGGTCTTTTGTTTTGTTTATTACTTCATATCGCTCCCGGTCTCCTCGATGCTATCAGATAAGACAATTAGAAATAATAGAACAACTCAACAAAAACACCAGAAACTTCTTAAGGAAGTTCCACCATCCTCCACCCAAAAACAAAAAAGAAAAGTGCCGATTATCTTTTGCCTCACATCCGCCATATCTGGCGTACGCAGAGACTAAGCACAAAAGAGCACGAAACACAAAACAATTTCAATTTCAATCTCCATCATTGGTTCAATGGAAAAACAATTGAAATAAATGAATTCATGTGGGTTTCGCTGAATACTGCCACAGCCAGGGAGGGCACTTAGCGTCACATATGCCACCAGTAATCAACGCTGATGGCCGCTGGAAGGAGCGAGCCGTGGTGGCGCCTCACATTTTGGCGACCATTTATCGTGCCGCTGCGGGAACCGAGAATCTATGTGCGTTCAATGCAGCACCGATAACAGGCGGGCGGGGTGGGACATTTAAATAAATCGGGAGTGGGTCAAAAACTTTGTCGTTGTCTAAAACAATCGACTGGGCAGGCGGGCGGGCGAGGCGGTTGGAGTGGAAAAGTTTTTTTGCTAAGTCAGGTCGATGTGAGAATTTAGGGACACACTGGACGGGGGTGGGTCCTATTGGTTTGGGGTCAAGTGATTATCTCTGGAGTGGAACTAGAACGCTGCTGAGTGGCAGTTTTCGTGGGCGGACTTTCGATGGTCTGATTTGGAAGTGGTTGGTGTTTGTTTGGCCCTTTTGTGGAGCTGGACTATTTTCAATCGACTGACCGGAAGGCCAACAATATGACAATCAGCTTAATGTTGAAATTTGGCAAAAGCATGCATTTTTTGGCACATTCAATCGAGTTTCTGCTTTTGTGATTTTGGAGATATAATCCAATTCGAAGCATTCTATTTCCATCGGAGGTGTTTTACAACAACGACATGCACTCGACTCTTTCCGAAACTTTAAAAAAAAATGTCTGTTTTGTTTATATGACACTCCAAATGACTTGAAATCACTTAAACTTAAACGACTTGCACTGCTGATTCTGATCGGGTGCGTAATTGCATTCAATGAATTAAGAAAATTGGGCTTATTTCAAAGCTCTGAATCATCGTTTAGAGTGAATCAGTGGAGGTTGGAGTGGGTAAAAAGAAAAATCATTGAACCAAGAAGACCTATTAAACCTCAAGCTTACACGCGCCACAGTTGAACTGTGTTCGTGGCAGACAGAATTATACTGAACCCAAATTAATGATTAATTCGGAGGATGCTCTAAAAGTTTAACCAGCGGAATAAGTCCGGCCAATGTTCGTGTATATTTCTCAAATCAATATTCAAACTGAAAGATGCTTAAAAGGTTTAATCACCGTTTAGAAGTATTGAGACGAACTCCAAGTTGAGAAAATCGATTTCAATTGAGAACTAAAAATATCTTTTAACCCAAGCTAATCAAAATAAATTTGCAAATAAACTCTTGAACCCTACGTGGGATGCAATAGGGACATAAGTCTCAGATAAGTGCCAAGGTTCAGTAAGTCCCTTTGCATACCGCGCCGTAAGCGACATTTTGAGCAAAAATTAATAAATGGTGCAGGTCGATAGTTTAATCGATTGCGCGTGGTTCTGCATCAATGGTTTTTTAATAAAGTATTCCAGTTACAAATAACAGAGAATACTAAAAATTAAAAATAAATGTTTTTTCATCATCATTAGTGGCGTAACAGCCCACGAAGGGCCAGAGCCTAGTTTTTCGGGCCTTCGCTGTGTTGTGCGTATTATAATTTTTGATACAAGTGAAATAGACCTAGAGTTTATTGCCGGTTCCGAACGGTGAATTGAGAAAGCTTTCCGTTACAGAAGTACTCCAGGAGGATTGTCATTCGCTGGAGATGGGGCCGTGAAAAATGTCTGTGGTGTTTTTTTTTTTTTTTTCTCGAGCTGGCTTCGAACCCGGGTACTCTAGCTTAACATTCCGACGCACTAACCGACTAAGCCGCGGAGCCCCAATCAATGTTTTTTAAGCTTAGACAAAAAAGCCTCGCCTAAAATTTTCATTTTGTCGCTTACGATAATTTGGCGGCTAGGGCGCGATATAGCATAGGTCGACAATAGATTAGCTTGTGGTCATGGTATAACTAGAGATCTAATTTTAATATGACTCAGTGAAGGGTTTTGGAAATGTAGGACTTTGGAAAATCAAACCACTGATAAGTTGTTAGAAATTAGCAGCGATCATGGCGAAGAGAATTTTGCGAAACTAATTTTTTTTAGTCAGAATCCATAAAAAACAAAAATTATTAATTTTCAGATTCTCTATAAGAGGTTTTAAAAAGAAACAAATATAAAATGGTCGACATTATTATGTCGAGTCCTTAATTCTCCAAGTTATCTTTTTTTTTTATAAAAAACGTTTGCATTAAATTATGTACAAGACTTCGGTTACCCTACACTACAATGTAGAACTAAAAAATAAATAATCTGCGTAACAGCCCACACAGAGCCAGAGCATAGTTTGTTCGCATCTTCACTGCGTTGTGCGCGATATAATCTGACACATGTGAAGGGGACCTACGGGCAACCTAGTGCTGGTTCCCAACGGCGAATTGCGAAAGCTTTCCATAAAGTCGCAGAAGTTTTGTAATTGAATCGGAGACGTTCGCTCGAATACTAAGAAAATTTGTATTCATTTTCTACAAAACTACGATTCATATTATTTCAACAGAAATAATTTTCTGAATATGTGAGTAAGTTGACTGCTTTGTGCAAATTTAACATCACAACAATTAGTTGCAATTCGGGGAATGGATAAAACATCCTTAAAAATTAACACTTTAGAAAAGTGAATATAGAATAGATAACTTTGAACTGCATACAAGGATTTCGATCTTGGAGTTCATATCTTCGATTCAATGAGGAATGAAAATGGATGGCTTTTTGGTATAGCAACTGATTTTGGGAACCATTATGTGGTATAAGACATGGGTTTTTTTTATGAATAGGAGGCAGCATACGACAAAAGTCTAGCACATAACTCCTATGATCAAATGCACCTCTGAATTTATGCACATTTAGTTAAGAAGCGAACACCACTTATGATGAAAATAAAATGGAAGGACTCTGACAAAATAAATAAATGAAGTGAAGTGTGTACACATGAATAGAGATGGATTTTAATTGTCATGTAACATGTGATAGTGACTCGGGTTTAGTGGGGGTTCTATAGCTGAATCCGAAAGTATCCATAAATACACAAAATTAGTAAAATAAGTCCTTTACCATCTTTAAGAAAAATTTGCTATAAAAGGATTGTAAAGTTGAATACAACAGAATGAATTAAGGAATGGTTGCTTTTTTGGACATCTAAACAAATGCATGATCATCCATCATATTACTACGAATATTTCGATAGGCAGGTCCGTGGGAGATCGATTTTTTTTTTTTACCAGAAAAACATTGTCGACGTCAATTTTAATGCATGAATGGCATAAAATTCTGTCGAATTGATTTAAAAAGTGAGTAGAACTAACGCTAAGATATTTTAAAGCCTTTTTAGACACAAAAAAATAACAGTCAGTGTTAGTTTTGAGTTTTTGGTCTTTTCATTAAGATGTACAGTTTCTTTTGACTCGAGAAAAATTGACTAATTTTGGTGATCTTGCTATTAAATTGTTGTTCGATGTATTGTTATATTAATGTTACGCCTGGAGACTGGATAAACTGAAAGAAAATCCAAAATCGGAGCACCAGAACCTATTTTATGAGTCTTTGAATGCTCGAAATATGAGTGTGCACTTTGTTTTGACTCTGACTTTATATGTAATTGTAAATTGAGTGTATTTACATAGTTTTTAAGAGGAACTATTCGATTTTAACAGTTCATGATTGAAAACAACATGAATTTTATCTACTCAAAACTTAAACAATTTTGGCACAATTGCAGTAAAAGCATCTCAAGTTCATGGGTAAACCCATTTCTAGTCCATTTAGTTCTGCATCAGACGTCTCTTAGATCAATAAGAGCTTTCGGACTAATTTATTTAGTTTTTGGTGCAAAACAACAAAAAATTTCCTGGCACTGGAATGAGGTGCAGTCATGATAGGGTTAACAACAAAAAAAAAGACCACTCTATATTAATGTTAAGATGGTAACACAAACAATTTCTAAGCAGGCCAATGGGTTGAAAACACTTCCAGAAAGAAAACATGATAAGGAATAGAAAATAGTTGGTTCCCTTTGAGGCTAAAAAATTTTGCAAAGAGAATGTTTGTCTACTAGTTAAGTCTTAATTAAATTAGAAATAATAATGCATTAAAAACGAAATGAATCCTGCAAAGAGAATCAGCACAAATTAAATTTCAGGATGGTAGAGACTAGATAAAGAACGGATTCCTAAGCCTTCAAAAGTCTTTACTCAACTCGATCGATGTGCATCAGTTAAATTAAAACCATCCTACGCAATGAGCGCCTTAATACGACTACCACAAGGCTTAGAAATTTTCTAGTCCACTGCTCATCATTCTCTTAGCTAAACGCATTTCAGACTGACGAGCCTGAAACACTAAAAAAAAACACTTAAAAAATCATTTGCTAAATTAGTTCCGACAAAAAACCAGCCTCTCACGCCACAAACATGCATCTCAATTTGATGAATGAATCTCGTCAAGGCTACAATGGAAAACAACCTGCACAAATCTCGCTGCAAAAACAACAGAAAATAACAATAAATCCAGGTACGTCAAAGAACCTACGTGGGTATTTATTTCAAAACAAAAATATTTACGCCAAAGTGAAAGTAGAGACAATCGGACAAAGCCTTTTTTCAAAGGCCTCTCCTGCATTGAGACGCATACAACACGAAACATGCTCTCGGTAAATAGCGACAACGTAAACGGCAACATCAGCGACAAGGGTGTCAGCATCGCGTACGCAGATGAGAAAAATCGATTGCAGCCCTCGGTATCGCGACAGGTTTTGAGAAGCAGCGAAAATAAATGCGACACACCGCACGACTTTCTGTTTACAGAAAATCTGAGCGATGAGGAAGAAATTCGCTCCGCGCTACACCAACAGAAGGGTGGGTCTGCGTCCTGAGGAGTGGCGAATGCGATAGAAAAAAAAAAAAAAATGAGGGGTGATTCTCGATCGCGAGGAAATTCCCCCCGACTGACGCAACGTTTGAATTGCCACCAGTGATGCCACCAGAGTACAGTGTTTTGTTTACAGTGACAGTCCGACATAAATAAGCAAGATATCGACGACGACGTGCGTCTACGCATAGCAAACACCCTCGGACCGGGAATAAATTGCCTCGCATCAATAACAACTCTTTTCGACCCAAAAAATTGAAAAAAAATGAATGCTCCCGATATCTTATCGGCGGCTGCCATTTAACAATCAGTCAACGTTCCAAACGTCGATTGAACACCAGCACCGAGATAATAACTCACAGATACCCAGATACAAGTGTCAAATTGTTTGTTTACGCTCCGCTCCGCGTTCTACCTGCGCGGTCCGCGTGAGTCTCTGACTAACTGCACACGGTGACTGCAATAAATTTCATGATAACACGGCCGATTCGAGGAACGTGTTTATTTGCCCCGAATCCGATTGCCGATAGCCGAAGTCGATGCGGTATCGCGGGAAACTTACCTTTTGCGCCTTACAGGTCTGCGTTATCGGTTGCACGTCATGCGACTGGTGGCCGTTCTCGCTGACGCACTGGGCACAGGCGGCCTCCTTGCAATTGAGGCAGAACAGGGTGAACGGCTCGGTGTGCTCGGTGCAGAGCGACTCGCGGATCTGTGCAGCGCCCAGCGGCTTCATGAGGTTGTGCTTAGCCAGTGGCCCGCGAGCGGGGTGGCACAGCTCGCGGCATCCATCGCAGTAGCGGATCTCGCACTGCTCGCAGATGAGCGAGGCGACTTTTGGGTCGGTCTCGCACATCTGGCAGCGGAGCGCCTCGCGGGCGCAGAAGCGGTCGACGATAGACTCCATCACTTTATACGGCGGCAGGTTGCGAACGCCAGCCTCGTCAAAGAAGGCGACTTTGCGGCAGTGGGGGCAAATCAGGAAGTACACAGCACCGCCGGACGGCGGGAAGAGCAGCGCCTGGAGATTGGGCGTTCCGACGTACGAGCCTGGCCGGGATGTGCAGCACACGACGCCGGAGTCCGCCTCGCTGAAGATGCTGACCTTGTCGGCCTGGTCCTGATCCGAGCTCTCGGTGGTGCCTGAGCTGGCGGTGCTGGCCGCCGACGACGTCGATGAGTGGTGCGTCACCGGCGAGTTCTGGTGGTGATGGTGATGGTGGTGAAGGGCGCTTACCCCACAACCTGTTACGGCCGACGACTGCAGACTTCCGTTGGCCGCCGCTGCGGCGGCGGCTGGGGTGTACGCGGCTTGGATGTCTAGTGCACAGCCCAGGCACAGGGCATGGTAGCACGGCAAGAGTACGGGATTCGTGAACAACTGCTTACATATCGGGCAGCGTAGTTCGTCCTCCATATTCGGCGGACTCGCAATCGGAGTCGAAATTTCAGTTCCTTTTTTGTTTTTCTTTTTTCTTTTTCTTCACTTTTCGTCGTGGTTCGTCTTTACGATGCGATGGGTTCAAAAGTTTTCTAGACCTTGCGCATTTGTGACTTTAATCTCTGTTCGGGGGTGTAAAAAAGGATGCACATCCACTGCAAATGGGGCGAGGGTGTATTTTTGATGAGGTGTCCCGTTGGCCTCTTCTTCCGCACGGCACTCGGACTCTTTCTGACCCAAATCTCAGGCAGGATTCATGCCCCGAAAAATCACGGTACGTTTCACTCAGAAAACACAAACAAAACCGAAACAAAAATTCATAAAAAAAAAAATTAAACGCAAACACACACACGCACTCGAGTCCTCGCGAAATTTAACCTCAAAATCGATTTATTTATCTGAGACTTGCGCTAACTCCGAGTAAATTTTTTTCTTTTCGCCTTCCCGGGTTCAGTAACACTCACGGATATGGAACAAAGAAAAACGGATTTTATGTTTTGCTTTTGTTTTATTGTTTTTTGTTGTTCATCTGAGGAGCTGAGCGCTGGCAGATTGTGCCGGATAATAATCGAATCCAATAATCCACCCTTAACTGTCCCCTCCCCATTTGAATTTTCGAAGTTTGATGAGTTTTTTTTTTCTTTTTTGTTTTTTCGTTGATTCTTTTTGAAATGCTCTTTTCCGACACGGTACCGAACCCCGTTAAGGTTGCTCTCGAACTGAAATGTATCTACTCCGTCAGTGTATGGGTGCTGGCGAGGATGATGGGCTGCTACGGGCGTACTGCGCCGGTCGATACTTTTCCAGCGCCTGATGGTTCGCAATGCCGAGCCATACCGATAGCGAGCGAGGGAACAACGACGAAATGAAACGCGGTTGAGGTTGGATGTGCGGTCGAACAGGAATGCTTTGCAATGACTTTCAAACTGTGACTGTGGCTGAAGCTGAGCCTGGAAGTATGTAGGCTAATCGCCACGTATTTTGCACGATGAACGTGAACGTCTTCGTTTCATTCGTGCGTGTGGTTTTGGAGTTGGTAATTGGGCGCAAAAGGTTTTGATGGCGCAGTTGGAATGTCGTTAAAACAGCAAGTTTCTTTTGGTTGACGCCAAGCCAAGCGTGTCTTCTTTAAATGCCAAATGGCAAACTTTAGTTGGGAGATCAAAAGTCGTGGACAGCGAGTGATTCAAAGATTGAGACTTCTCAGATGTTACTTTTTCTTGACCTTGAAGATTATTTTTTTTCGAATCCATCGTCAGGTCGCGGTGAACGAAGCACAGCAATGAATTTTTAACAATTTTTGACTATTTAGTGGGCAGTGAAGAGAGGTCGATAAATTCGTATTCCTGATTTCGCGAATGGCTGCTCATGATCTCATTTGGATTGAGATTGGGCAATGAAATTTGGATTTGAATAAAGATTGGACAAGGTAATTTGTATTGAGATTAGGTGAACAAATTATCGATGGAACCCTTAAACGAATGACGTTCTAATACCTTTACCAATTCTTTAGAAGAGTGCTACAGTCGCGAAGGAGTCAGTGAAACGATTAAAAATCGCTGGAAGATGTTTTTTTTTTGTCAACATTGCTCCTTTTATGCAATGATTCAGCTCCACGACGTGGTAAAATGTGGATAAGTTAGTTCGCCGACTGTGGGCTTTAATGAGAAATTAACATTTGTGGATTAGTTCACTTATTTGCATCCATTCATCTCTTACGCAGCTTATCTTTCAGACTTTTAAAAAGTTCTACTGCTTACTACATACTTCCAATTGGCAAGGACAGGAATCTTGAGAGGTCTTTATTTATACGTAAGTTTTCGGTGTACACCAAAGCCTCCATTTACACCGATTTTAGGGACTAAAAAAATTAGACGCGAATTGAATTAACAATTTCCATGCATTGTATGATTGTGCCAATGACACAAACAGAAATAAAAGCGATGCAGCTTTGAAACAACTATAATTTTTAAGAACTCAGCTTCGAAATGGCGCAAATCAAAAAGTTGTAGACAGAGGTTTTGATATAATTAAAAAAAAGTTATAGCACAGTAATTTGACTAAAAATGCGGCCAGTTGAGAATTTCAATTAGCTTGCTGGTGTATCATAACTTTCGCCGTTATACAGGAAAATCTGTCCTTCGGGACCGAAGAAAAGTGGTCGGAATAGGTAGTGGTCCTATTATAGAGTGTCCTGATAAACAGGTTTTACTGTACTTAACCTTTCAATAAGGGTGTTCATTCATTTTTATTAAAGTCTGAGAAATCTTAACAGTTTAACTTCAGTTTAGCTTTTTCTGCAAAAACCTTCATGCTAAGCTATTATAGTCATCATCGTTGAGAATGCCTGTACAAAAAGAATCCAAGATTCTGATTAGCGTATATTTTTGTATAATTTTACAAAAATTCAGACCCGGGCTAAACAAGATGCGTCCCAAAAGAGTCTCATAATTTAAACATTATGCACATAGGCCCCTAATATAAGTAAAGAAGAAAAGATCCAAAAGTCTCAGAACGATACTTAACAGGCTTAACAGGCTAACAGGCTTATTTAGTGCTGTAACACATCCTTTTTTTCACTTTTATTATCATTAGATGTGTGTCTTTTTTCAATGAATCTGGCTTATGGTTTAGATACATTTCCTTGGGTTTTTTTTTTGCGTACTTGGAATTTTGTTTTGCCCTTTTAATATTCTAAAATTGTTTTGTTTTCCACATATGTATACTGGCTTGCTCGTAAGTAAACGTAGTAATTTGTCATTACCACATGAGGTTTTTTTTATGCAGTGTTAATTACATTTAGAAATGTCAATTACATTTTACATTTAGATGCAGTGTTAATTACATGTACTCATTTTACCACCATAGAAGGATTGCCGACGCTATATAGATAAAAAAGCGTTTTAAATACCTTGTCTTATTTATGCAAACTCCAGAAGGAATAAAATTCATTTCAATTAAAGTCGAACTCCAATTAGAATAAAGTAGAACAGTTCTCAAGTTTGACTCAAACAATTTTAAGTCACTTATTTCATGGTTACATGAGGTTTTCGAATGAAGGTGAATGAAGGGCTCGAGCATTATTCGGCTTCTGCCAAATTGATTTCCTTGATAACCTTGGATTCCGTAGCAAGCACTCAGTTGTTTCTCACAACCCCACGCAAATCACTGTGTACAAAATGCTTTTCGAGTGGTTGTTCAAACTCAAGATAGGAATTTTTGTTTTTTCGGTCAATATTAAAGTTAAGGTACGTGGGCTGGTGGGAGACTCCGCCTCACTCACGTCCTTGTGGATCCCTTTTGTTACCGATAGGGTGGATTGTAGTCCCTTACACTATTCCATGATGACATAACCACCTTATTTGAGAATGAGAGGTAAAATTTATTATTTTTTCGTTTAAATAAATTATATTTTGCTATCGCACAATTTATAAGTGTTATAGTATAGAAAAATGATATAACAATTCTTTGCCTTTCTACTGAATCTATCCATCTTGTCTTGCTCAGGCACCTGAAAAAATTCTTTAAACGTACAAAATTAGTTTCTCAAAGGTCTGCGAAGAAATGTTTTCCGAGCGTTCTGAACCTTTGGTAATAAAGCCTGAGGCACTGGCGGAGGTTGTATTGGGTGCCTTTCCTCTCCTGCTCACAGCCCCTGCACAGGTTGTCACCTCGTAGTACTATCCCAAAAAGGTGGTCGTTTAGGCTGTTGTGGCCACCTAGAAACTTCTTGTCATGCAAGAGTAGAACTTTTCTTGGTCGAAATACCTGTTTATTGTTAAAAAGAAATCTCAAGTGTTTTCGAAGGGATAATTGTAAATCAGTCGCCAAGTAGCTGATATCCGCACAGTTGACAAATTGAAATAGAGTTTTTGTTTTCTATAATTTCTGCAACTTGAGACATTCACTCCATCGTTTGTCCCCTGCGGTCTTAAGACCTTCAAAGCACATTGCTTTAGAACTTGCGAACTTTTCTAGCCTGTAATCGACTTTTAAAAGATCTATTTTTAATTTGTTTTTCAAATACCTTTCTCTTCCAAATTTATGGCGACTATGAAATTATCGATATTCATCTGCTAACCCAGAGGCCATTAACTCATACAACTTTAAGTTTTTCCCAACGTTGACTGATTTCTTATATAGAAAACAACATTTAAAAAAAAAACTTAATAGTTTATTAAAATAAATATCTTAAACAAAATTTCCTAAGACACAAAACAACTAAACGACAGACCGTCCATGTCATGTGGCCACTGTCTTTGACTTCGCCACATTTTTGAGAACCTCATCATAGAGCAGTCGCTTCACATTGGACGCCCACAAGAAGTCCATGTGATTGAAATCCTTGTGTGGGACTAAATACTTTGCCACTGGTCGGCCCAGATCCTTATACAGCGCCTCCACATTCTTTGGTTGCACCAGCAGATCATTGGACGAGTAGTAAATGTATACGGGCACTTTGACCCTCGTGAGGTTGTACTTCGGAGGCAGATGTTCCTTGTAGACTGCCAAGTTCTTCGATACGCTGTAGCTGTACGGTGCGAAACGACTCGATTTGATGATCTGGATGAAGTGCTTGATCTGCTTGGCCGAAGCACCCGCTGGGTAGTGACCCAGGATCACTGGGAACATTTTCTGCAAGGAGAGGAAAGTCAGAATCTAGAAAAGAAAATCTTGAGAGTGTCACAAACCTCGTTGAACTCGTCCTCATCTCGGCCGGCTATTGAGAATATCGCCTCGATGCACGTCCGCTCGGTCTCCTTTGTCATGCGGCAGAGGAATCGAAATTCACCCGTGAACAGCTCCGTTACAGTGCTGCCAACTAAACTCTGAATCAATTTACGTCAATTACGCTTGAGATGAATAACTTCTGATCACGTAGCCTTACCTTCAGGTACAAGTCCATCACCTTGATGTACGGATGATCCTCGGTATCGCCAAGGTACGCGGCCGGCGCGAGCGCATGCATCGTGATGAACTTTTTGTTGTACTCTGGCCGCATCGAGCACATGACGAAGAATGCAGTGCAGCCCTGGAAATCAGGCAGAGATGATCACTAGACTATGCTGTGGAGGAGTTTTCCACGTACCTGAGAATGGCCGATGTACTGTAACTGCTTGAAACCAGTGGTCTTCAGCACGTAGTCGACCATCGCTGGGAGGTCGTACATTCCGATCTCGTGCCAACTAAAGTCCCAGAACTTTGACTCGTCCGGATCCAGGGTCGTGTGGTTGCGTGAGTATCGATTACCGCGAGCGTTACCCATCCAAACGTCGTAATTGAGATCTGCCAGAAGGTACGCTGAAAGCAGACTCATAATTGTGGATAAATGCGGATAAAATTAAGTAAATCAATGAATGACTGTAAATTTGAGTAACTGGTTTCGAGTTTTGGAAAACTGCCAAACTTGGAGTCTTAAAAAAAAATCCTCCAATAATGTTTGACTAACGACATTAATATTTATTCATTTATTTCGTCTTTTAAGTATAATTATTCAAATTCAAATTTGCAGACAATATAATTATTAGTTACGCGAAGTATTCCCAGTTTCGTGATTGAAGGTTAAAGTAATGAAAAACAGAAAAACAATTTGGCGCTTGTCTATTAAGTCCCTTTTGGAAATCGACCAAAAAGGAGCTGAGCCATTTTCAAAAAATTCCGATTCCGATGACGTGATTAAGCAATAAAAGGAGTGTTTCGATGTTTGACGATGTTACGTTTGAGGGTTTTTAAGTCTGAAAGGGTTCCTATTTTCTCATTGAAGTGAAAGGTACAAGAAACGCTAACCCACAAGTCCACAAGAAAAATCTTCCTGAAAGTAGTTTTGAGTTAGATTAAAAAAAGACTAGATGTAGCCTCGTAAGATTAGGAGCGAGTTAACCCTTTCATGCTTACTTTTTTAGATGTACGACATGGATTTCATTTCTTGATAACTCAAAAAATATCGCGCCTAATATCGTAATTGCTGTAACATTTTATTTTATAATTGGCGCCTGCTAAAAGGGTTGGGGCTACCCTTAAGTATCCTGTCTTAAATTCACGCTAAAACTCAATTTCGATTCATTTAACTTTACATCGGATATCTCTAAGAGCAAAAATAATATTAGCGATCGTTTACTTAGTGAAAGCAAGAAAATATTTTTCATTAGGCTGGATCTAGATGCGAACAGAAAAGGGCTAAGAAAGGAACAAGATCAGCTCCTTTTATCTTTGGAGGACAAGTGTGTCTTCTGCATTATAAGCAAAGTGTTTTGTAGACTCATTACACTGTGAGTTCAACCACAAGTCGAAAATCGAAAATTTGTATAAAACGTTCTTACTAAAAATCATTAGAATATGTTTGAAATATACCACGATCACTAGAAATGAGAAACCAAGATTGTATTTCTAGACAAAACTTATTTTTTGGCTTCGATAGTAATTATTTTGTGGGCGCCGTGGCTTAATCGTTAGTGCGTCGGACTGTTAAGCGAGAGTGACCGGAGCAAGAACACCACAAACAATTTTCACGGCCCCATCTCCAGCGAACGACTGAAAATCCTCCTGGAGTAACCTATGCCATGAAAAGCTTTCGCAATTCGCTGTTCGGAACCGGC
The DNA here is from genome assembly GCA_905187475.1 of Syritta pipiens. Lineage (NCBI taxonomy): Eukaryota > Metazoa > Arthropoda > Insecta > Diptera > Syrphidae > Syritta > Syritta pipiens. Next base: position 74,501,885 of record LR994571.1, read on the forward strand.
ATTAAACAGTACACAAATTATATCGCGCACAACACAATGGCGATGCGATCAAGCTCTGGCCCTGTATGAGCTGTTACGCAGTGTTATTTTAAAAACAAGTAATTTATTTTCAAATAAACTTTTTATTTGAAATTCGATATAACTCACAACGTTGCCATTTATATTTAAGAAGATACACATAATAGTTTTTTAGAGACAATACATGTCCAAATGTAATTGCTGGAGCGCTGTGGAACTTAGGTTGAAAATTATTCCGATAAATGTTCCCCCAAAGAGTTTTGTATTGACCGAAAAGCGGTTATTTCTGTTTTAGAAACATTTTCAATTATGTGCGGAAACTTGCAAATTCTGAGGTGACTGAGCACTAACTTGCAACACTTCTTATATTTATTATCTTAGGTAATATCAAATAGTGCTTTTTTAAAGGAGCTGGTCTTTGAATACTGGATAGCTGTTTCTGGATTTGAGAACAGTAAAACATACTCGATTGGAATAGACAAGGATTCATTGCTTTTAGTGAAAAATTAACAAATGCGTAAGTATTTTGCTATAAGATATTTTGTGAATTTCTTTTTAAAATGGCAAAATAATTTCAGCCATTTTTGTTCAGGACGTGAGTTATGACAAATGCAATGTAAAGTTAAAATATGTATCGTTTCTTGTTTGGCATCATGTAGCGCTTTGTAATAAATAACTTAGAGAATCTATTGATCAACAACTGCAGTTCATTGACCAATAGGTTGAGTATACAAAGATGTCCATAAATCAATGGTAATACTCAGCCAGAAGACGGAGTTTGAGTCAGAAAATCTAGAATCTCGATTTGTTTAGCTGATGTTGTCCTTAATAATAACACAATGAGAGACAAGAGGAATCAGTTCGTTTTATTTTCTATAAAAGACTGATTGATTAGAATCCCAAATACACATACCAATTCAGAATTTTTGCAACTGACATTTCAGAGATTTGACTTTGTAAAAGACCATAGTAAGCGGACGAATTTGGGGTTTGTTTAAAAGTGCTTGTTTCTTGTTCGTTGTGTTTTATGTTACTTTTGCTTTTTAAAACAATTTTTCTTTAGCAATTTGTATGCGGTTTTATGCTTTAAGATTCATGTTTTTCTTAAGTCCATTACGTCAGGATGTTGTTTCATCGACAGAGATGTTCATTGGAATTAAAACGTAAGCTCTTGAGCCTCTGATAGGAGTCGCTTGCTTGCAGAAAGGCTAGTCTCTAGACATCTAGAAAGCAATGGCTAGTGACTTTCTTTTGGGCGTTCGATTGACAAAAACATCAGCAAAAATATTTAAGAATTTTTCATCAAAGGTTATACTTCGTGTCTAATTAAAAACATCGCGAAAAAAGATGATAACTGACCACAAAACTGCAATTATTTCACATCACTCTTGAAAATTTCTTAGCTGATTCTCAGAGAAAAGAGTCTCCAAAAGAGAATAATTAATTTATAAGACCTCTGTCTATTTCTCACACTTGCAACTTCTGCAAAAGCCAAGAGGAGATCTTGTTCTCAGGTTTAAGCTGTGGTTGTTTAGTATATTTTCTAGGATCGGCTATGTCACTCTTAGAAATTCACGAATATGATCTATATGTATATTCAGACAAAAAACAAAAACAGCCTCTCCTGTAAAATTTTCATTTTTTCGTTATAGTTTGGCGGTTAGGGCGCTATGTAGTCTCATTTGAATTTGGATCAGTGTACGGAAAGTCTTGCTGCAAAGCAGCCTTTTTCCTTATGAATCATCAACCAAAAGTGGTCAGAAATAAAATGACATGAAAATATGTTTAAATTGACATTGTACAAAAACATTTCTACAGATTTCATTCGAAAGTCGTCGACACTCATGAGACACCTGATTTGACTTAGAGCCGGCTCTAAAATTCCCTCTCACTTGTGATGCAACACAAAAAGGTCCCGAGAAAGTTTGACTTTCGTTGTGAATTGTCTTTTGCAAGTTCACAGAATAAAACATTTTATGAGTTTTGGCACTATTTAATGGGCGATGCTCAATGAAACGCATTGCTTCAGTCACGCACAAAAGGCTTTAAGCGAGGCAACCATTTTTACTGGCAGGGGAAAGAACATATCTTCTGTTTGTTGAATGAAAAAAAAAAAATGCACGACAACAACGCTGCACTTGACACTGAGCAAATAAAATCACGACACTTTTCAGTCTTACCCAACAACACACCTACGCGTCAAAAAGCCGGTGCAACGCACCCACACGGCGCGTCAATTGACGTGCAAGTGCCGTCCGTCGCTTGATTAGCACCGCGCGTGCCGCAAGTGACAGTAAATGGCACGCTCGCGGTTTTCACAGAGAAATTTCCACTCACCCAAGCTGACGTTAGGACCCATGATCACATATCCCGCCGAGCTGTCTACGAGTCCGTGCTGCAGGAAGAACGGTTGCTTCCCAGACTTCCTGATCCGGTGCATGGTTAACACGTATCCGTCGTCGGTGGTCACCTGATGCACCTCCGACTGGTATCCATACTTCGCGATCAGCTTGTCCTTCGAAATTGAAAGATAAGTGTCAGACAAGTTCACCACATCATCCCCCACCCACGTACAACTTTCAACGACGAGTCCTCGCGAATGCTCTTCTTCGTGAGTTTATCCAGCGGAGTGTCCTCCTCCAGGCTGCTATCGTAGTCCTCCTCCTCCTGGCCACGCACGCCCGCCAAGCAGCTAAAAATCAACGCCAACGCGCACACCGCACTCCGCCACTGTCGCCGACATGACTTCACTTTCATTGTGTCCAACAATCAACTAAGCCAACAAATTGCTACCGCCGCGCAAACGTACCTCTGACGAAACGAGAGTGAAAACTAAAAAACTAAACAGAAAAAAAGACCGCTGGCTGTTCGAAAAAATAAATAAATAAAAGTGAAAATTCGGCTAAATCAGATGAACGCCAAAAAACTTATGTGCGACTGCTCCCCGACATCAGAGCGTGGCCCGTTGGGCGGTTGGGCGATAGTTTTATACTGCTCCGAGCTTCGCAGCACTAACGGAGCGGCAACAGGCAGAAAAAAAAAAAATAAAGCCACCAGCAACGAATTAGCCCAACAACAATGGCAAGAGAAAAAAAAACAAAAAAAATTGGTAATTTGTTCCTAAAGAGGTGCGAAACGCTGCGATGGTTTAAATTGTGATCAATAAACAAACGAAGATTTGACGCTGACGCTGGTGACGGAGTCCACCGACTGCCGGAAGCACATTCGAGCTCAAGAGTTCGCCTCGGGGGCTGGGTGGATCTAAACGATGAGCGCTTTAAATTTCAATTTGCATCCGAAGTTTGACTTTCTTTTTCGTTTTTTTTTTCTCTGTGCGTTTCGCCGGTTGACAGGTGAGTTATGAATGCCGAAAAGATGAGGAATTGGTTGGAGTTGTGTGCGGGGCATAGGGGAGATATTTTGTGCTGAGAGATTTAAACGCCGCCGGCTAAACGATGGAATCTCTCTTTAGGGCGCGGAACGTTTGAATATTTACGCTGAGAAGGGTGTTTCCACGATTTTTGCCCGCAAGAGACGAAGGAACGTTTATTTAGTTTGAAGTCAGTAGAGTTTTTAAGAAGCAAAAATGTTCACTGCTAGGCAGCACATATAAACCATAATTTAAGGAAAGCGGATGTCATCGACAGGAAACGCTGACTGAGTACAATCTGGTTATGTGATGTGGTTATAAGATGTATTGGCATTGAGAAGTCTTTTGCGCTCAATAAATTTGTTGAAACGTGATTTTCCAGATCAATTTGCGTTCAAGCAACAACGTTAAGAAATACTTAAGAGTTATAAAGCATTCAGTATTCCTCTAACTGGCGGAAACTCGTTATCAACGAAAATGATTGTATTATCTTACTACATATAGTCGCTTAAAGGGTGCACGCAAAAATCAAATAAAACTATTCTATTATCGTTTTCTCACCTTTTTTTCCTTTTTAAACCTATGAATGACTATCCGACTAAAACATAGTCAGGTTTTTTGATCGTCGTTTGAATATTCTGAAAAATAAGCCTATGAAAAGATCTACCGAAAAAAAAAAAATAGTTACTTCCTCATCTTCATCTTTTATCTGAGCTCGCTGAGTTTCTGTGTCGTCTAACATTTTCCTAACGAAACACAACTATCCTGACTGTTGAAGCAATTTACTCTTAGTCAATGTTGTTTTTTTGTCTAGTCGTTGATAGTGCACACTCGAATTACAAGTTTTGTCATAAGGAAGCAACTGCTTAGCCGCCAATCCTATTAAATATACAATAAAAAAATTCTCTCTCTTAAATTCTTGTAATCGTATTATTAAAAGCTTCTTCGACATCAATGTTAGCTTGTCCACTGTTTGTTGTATTGACTCACCAAAATTAAAAATGCAACAAAAACCTACCGAAAATCTAAAAATTTATTAACTTGTGAATCGCGTGCAAAGTTTCTGTGTAATTTTTGAAATTTATAAGACCTGCTTCAGAGAACCGCTGCTACAAGCTCTTAGACTACTACGGACCTGCTTATGGTCTACAACCATTAAATTAATGTCTTCAGACTAATTTTAAAGTAAATTTTATATGTCAAAATAATAAAAAACACAAGAGGTAATAGGCTGATTAATAACTAAAGCTTTGCAATCAGATCTTGTTGCGAATTGTAATCTTCCGATATTGAAACTGTCTCTAAAATTACAGGCAGTATTTCTTACCAGGTAGGCTATCAAAATTCTACGGTGGAGGCGCCAAAAACACGGCTCTGCCACAATTATTATTTTTTTTTTTAAAACTCGAAGAGACTTCGAGTCTACCACCATGGTAAATCGCGGCAGAGGAAGACCCCACCTCAGCTGGCGCACCACCCTCAGTCAACTAGGTGGTAAGCTGGCAAACAACCGGGCCAGTTGGTGGGACATGTTGGTTGAGGACCAGGTCCCACTCGGACTGTTGCACCACCTACGTAAATACAATAGTACTGTATAGTAACTGCAGAAAGCGCACAGCCGCACTTTTTTTCTTTTAATACTAATACCAACTACTTAAGAAACGCCTTTGATAGATGCAAAAAATCAATTAAGTCGCTTAAGAAAGGCACCAACAAGCGCTGTCAGGGACAATAAATAGAACCGGTGAGACATACGGCGTTATGTAACGAAAAGTTTTTGGCTGCACCTTCATCAATCGAGTTCTCTGTTTCTTTGAATACAATAAATAAGTACTTTTGCCAACCTAAAGATTGTAAACTATTCTAGATTTTGCAATAATACTTCCATTTGCGTAGCCTTCTGCTGGCTTCTTCTTCCACCCCTCGCAGCCATCACTTAATAATTTGAATAACTTTTAAATGGGAGAGCTCGGAAGGAAAAGTCATCTCTTCCCCCAAAAGACAGTCATCGGCTATTTTTAAAACGTGCTCCTCCCACTCCCTATTCAGCCACTCACCCGTCGTCAAATGTCACAGCTGACAGCCCGTAATAAGGTGAAGGTTACCATCGTTCGCGTTATCAACCAACACTGAAATTAATTCCAACTCTTCGGCAGAAATAAAAGCCCAACAAAAAAGAGTCTAAGGGCGTGTATCTGTTCCACTTTCGGTAATAATTTCCCTCATCCATACACCGCACGAGTTGCGTAACAAAGCCATTAACGTCGCTTCGGCCCGCTCTCATGTGGGCCACTTGTCCCATGAAAATGCTAATAACCGGGCGGTAATTAGCCGCGTGAATTATGATCCGAAATTAGAACGAGAACTCAGTGGAACCTCCGATTGAGTTCCTCGACGTATTCGTAGAGCAGCTCGGGCGCGTCGATGGCCCAGAGGAAGTCCATGTGATTCCACATCGGCCAGTTGACTTTGTGCACCTCGACTACGTTTGGCAGGAGTTTGCTCAGCTTCAGGACGTCTGCGGGTATCGACATGAGATCGTTGGCACCGTAGTGCAGGGCAACGGGCGCTGTCACCTTCTTCAAGTCGTAGGCCGGAGGTGTACGCTGACCGTAGAAATTCTGGTTGCCTTCATCGTGGTCGTAGCGGCAGAAGCAACCTGACTTGATCAACTGGAGATAATGAAGGATCTGCTTCATTGAGGCACCTGCTGGTATATGGCCGAGGATAATCGGGAGGGTGGACTGAAATGAACTCAAGTTAAGTGTGAGATATTAGGTCGGCAGTAGAGACCTTACTCTGTTGAATTGCTTAACGTCACTTCCGACAACCTGGAAGTAGGTTTCGACACAGACGCTTTCCGTGGCGTTGGTAAGGCAGAGCTTCTTGAAGGAATTGGCATTGCGCATGAACTCCAACATGGTAATGGACTTTCGCTGAAAAAAAGAATTCAAGATCAGTTTATTGGGGTCCTGGAGTTCGGTTACCTTAACGAAGGTCTGCCAGTAGGCAAGGAGCCGTATCCGAATGTGGTTCGTGAAAACAATCGGCGCAAAGGCATGTGCCAGAACGATCTTCTCGTTGTACTCCGGCAGCATGGAGCACATGACAAACATCACCGTGGTACCCTAAAAAAGAGAGATGATTGGAGCGCCTTGCAATAATGATCTTCACCTGCGAGTGACCCATGTAAAAAAGCTTCTCGAACCCTGTCAATCCCAGGACATAGTCGATTATGGCCGGAATGTCATAGACGCCAATCTCATGCCAACTGAAATTCCAAAACTCCCGATCAGTGTCTGGATTCAACTTCGTGTGATTTCTCGAATACCGATTCCCTCTCGCATTGCCCATCCAAACGTCGTACCCTTGATCGTGGAGGTAGTAACCTGCTTCGTGTACAGACACCCAAATGAGCGAGACCGATGTTGTCTGATCTCAGCTACTTACCGAGACTCTGCTCTGGTCGCATGATGATGAACGCCGCCGATGTATCCAGGAGTCCGTGCTGGAGCAGGACGGGACGGCCGCCTGGTTTCGGTATCCGATGTAGGCGAAGAATGTAGCCATCCGTTGTAGTGATAAAATACGTCTCCGCGGGATACTTATACTTCCGGAGAAGCTGTTCCTACAATTACAGCGACAACTCATTTGTTTAATTTACTTTGGGCTGCAATCGAGGCCATACCGTGTCTAGGACGCTGTCCTGAATTGTGTTAGAGGCTCGTGAGGCGCTCTCAGCTATGCTTAGGAGAATGAGGCTCAAAATATGTGTTAGACCGAGACCGGTCATGATGCCATAAAAATTCATCTGTAATTGACTTTTGCGTAGTCGTTTGGTAGCGCGGTAAAAATATGTAGTATTTTGAAAAAAGCCACGTTGGTGCGAGGTTAGTATTTAAATGGTGTGGTTATTGAAGTCGCGTGCCGATCAGACTGAGATCGGGAAGCTTTTAGTTCCGCATATTTGGGAGTATTTTTTTAGTGATTACAAGGCCGGAACGGGCTTCTACGCAGTTACAACGACTTTTTGTCGAGATAGCCTCTTAACTTTCATTTCATTCTCAAAACAAAAATTACGTTATATACCTTTGTGCATAAATTTCTACGCATAAGGTATTTTAGTGTGTATTACATAACATTTCTAATTTTCTTCAATTTGAACATGTAGGAAAATAAATATAATATTAGGTATGCACCTTCTTGTGCAATACACTGTACAAACGCACAAAATGCATTGCGGACTGTTAGGTTCGCGAATTTCGAAAAACAGCCGAACATCAAATCTCCAAAACTTTTTCATAGAATTTTGTATACCATAAATGCATTCACCTCAATTGCAGCGGCGATCAATACAAAGAAAGAAATAAAGAGTTTTGCAAACAATTTACTGTACATTCGTTGTCTTTGGTTTTGTTCGCGGTGTATTTTTGCTCTACAAACAAGTTAACACTACTTTCAATATGTGGTGGGAAGAAAAATAAAAGAAAATTGTTGATAAATATAAGCAACACGGACTTTTGCATATTTTGTTGTTCCAGGATGAAGAGGAATCACATTCAGCCTTTTCGTGAATAAAATTTTCCCCGGAATTTCCCTTTACGCTAGTGTCCTATCGTAAGCGACTCCCTGATGATGAAATATTTTTTCTTGCTAAATAGTACAGTCTTTCGAAACCAGCAATGGATTTATATTTTCGCTTTAAAAACTGCTTAGCGTATTCAAAAAAATGCAAATGTAATTTTGTATGAAATGCATTAATTTGTATAGAAATCTACACAAGGGTAGCAACGTTACTATTGCAATAACAGCCGTAATAAACATTTTCAATAGAGTCGAAGAACTCTAAAAGTTATCCGTTAGTAGTTGTAGAACAAAACTAAAAATCTATGATTGTTAAAACAACAAACACATTTTTTGAAATCACCTTTATTACGTTTTTTTCCTGTTATGGGTAGAGCCTTGCATTTACAGCAAAAACCAGACAATTCAACATTTAAATTTGAATGGAAAATCAGCATTGGATGCTAAAACAATTTTTAGAATAGAGAGCTAAAACATGTTAAGTGCATATACATAACTAGTTGTTTTTACACTCAAAACTCTAAACACAATGCTTCGTAGTAGGGCGGTCATTGAAGCTTTGCAATTGTTTGCGGTTTTGTCAGCGAAAGACTTTAAAGAACCTAGATTTTTAAAGTAGTAATTTAAGTAAACACTCTAATGTCCCGTAAGAAATCAAAAAATGCAAGTCGATTTAAAAGGTTCAGCTCCAAGACGCTGCCTTCTGCATATTGAAGGACAATACAAACTTTAATTCAGAGCCAGTTTTAAATTCAAGACCTAATTCCGCAGGCTAATCTTCAATTTCAATTGCTCGAAAGATCAGAATTCGAGGAACTACTTATTATTATTGTTTACGTGCCGACTATAATGCTGGTACACTAAAGATTTGTCTGGCAGTAATTGTAGGGATACTTCAGATCCCGAGCATACATTGATGGGCTTGTAACTTCCTAACGACTGCGCAGACTGTGCAATTAATTGAAGGCCGATAAACTGCCAAGTGAAAAGAGAGGAATTCAGTGAACTAATAAAAAAATCTGACACCCATCACAGTCAGGCCTAATTTGCAATATATCAACTGTTTTTTAACATATCGAAACGAAATAAATTGCAGATTAATCTACGACTCAAGCCGATTTTAACCTCAAAAAAAGAAAAAAGTTTGCTTTATGCGTAGGACGATGCTTGTGCTTGACGTTGTTAGCCTCGAGGTAAACAACTTCTGCCGTGATTTTAGCATTTCACTTACATCGTCTTGGTCCTCTGTAATTTGCAGACGTCATGCTGAAACTCTCGAACGTCAAATGAATGAACGAACAGCTGAAGGTAAGAGAAAAAAACCTTAGAGGAAGACTGGTAAAACACCATCAACCGTTTACGATTTGTATTTTCCAATTTCGAATAAGTCAAGAAAAACAACCTCATTATGAATGCACCTATAAATTTATTTACACCGTCAAACACCAGCCTCAGCAATTTTCAAGTTTAACTCTTCCATGTGCTCGTAGAGCAGCTTCCGAGCATCGTTGCCCCAGATAAAGTCCACGTGGTTCCAGAGTGGTATCTTCATTTTGTTGACTTCAAATTTGTTTGGCAGCAAATCACAGAGTCTTAGCACGTCCACTGGTTCGGCTAAGTAGTCATTGAGCCCGTAGTGCAAAGCCACTGGTGCCGTCACCTTAGACAGGTCATAGTCGGGAGGCGTGCTCTGCCCGTAAATCTTTTGGTTCATCTGGTCATAGTCGTATTGGCAGAAGCGGTCGGACTTGATCAATTGCATGTAGTGGTTGACCTGCTTAAATGAAACACCCGCCGGGACGTGTCCAAGGATTTTCGCAACTGCAGTCTGCGTAAAAGAAATCGTTAGCTGAGTGGATTGTACAATAGAGCAGGCCCTACCCTATTGAATTGCTGCACGTTCTTGCCCATGACCTGGAACAGTCCGTCCAGACACATCTCCAGCATGGTCTTGCCGCTCAGGCACATCCTCCTGTAAGTCGTCGATCGGGGTAGAAGTTCGGAGATATAATTAGTTCGAATCTTTTTTGGTGGGATAGGAGTGATTAGGCGAGGTCGTTTATAGTGGTCGGCAGTTCACTCACCTTTAGGTAGCTCATTGCGTAGCCCACAAGCGGTGTTCGGATGTGCTTCATGAATGCGACCGGTGCCAGAGCGTGGGCGAGGATGATTTTTTGGTTGTACTCTGGTCGCATAGAGCACATGACAAAAAGGGCGGTTGTTCCCTAAAACGGAGAGGTAGACAAAATTGGAGTTCAAATTTGTGCGATTGTGGTGATTTCACACGAGTAGACGCGGACGGCTCTAACGGCGTGAGTCATAATTTGCTGTAATTAACTTTGATGATGTGACAGTAAGTGGATATGGTGCGAGATTTGAAACCAAGCAGAGAGAAATAATTGAACTCCAACAGACCATGAAAATAATATCGCTTATCGAGGCTTGTACTCCCAAAAAATATTGCATTTTTGTGTTCTTTAGCTTTTTGAATCAGGGCGGCTGATGAACACAAATATATTCTTAAAGAAGAAAAACAGCAGCTTATTAAGGCCGGTTCAAGAACAAGATTAGTCTAATGGAGCACAAAGATCAACTTGGGACTCTGACAAATGAAGCTGACGATTGAAGAAAATAAAATCAAAGCAGCTTCTGGAATGGGAAGTTTAGGAAAACAGTGTTCTCTGATAAAAGGATCTCTGTTTTTCGGTGCCATCGTTAAGGCTAGGACAATACGAGACTTAATTCGAAAGCAAGAAAGAACGGAAAAAATAAACTGTGCAATTGATGGCTTAAATTCTAAGGCAGTGCCAAAATTCGTTGACCTGCTCACAAAGAATGAATTCTAAGACCAAAGGCGTGCTAAGCACCTTCCGAAGCTAGGATAAACACGTGGTTATACTAATTTATGAGGACACGGAAAATGACATCTCGTTAAGCTACACAAATTGCGTCTTTTTGGAAAAAAAGAAAACATCCATGACGAAGATCAACTATCAACGGCTGAGTAAAAACGTGAAGTTGTTAGTCACAGCCATTAAATTTGTCAGAGAGAATATTTGTAATTGAACAGATTGCGTCTAAAGCGTAAAAGCTTAAACTCCAAGATAACTGACTCACTCTGGAGAAGGCACTAGTCGTTTTGACGTATTCCTGTGATCAGATGTCACAAACCATCAGCTGGTCGTGGATTTTTATTCGTGAGAATTTTTAATGGCTGACTCCCGTGTTACCTGTTCACAACCCAAAAATTCCAACTTCCCCTCTGACCTGTGAATGCCCGACGTAGTACAGCTTCTCAGAATTTGTCTTGTCGAGGATATAGTCGATCATCGCAGGGATATCGTGAACGCCAATCTCATGCCAGCTAAAGTTCCAAAACTCTCGATCAGTGTCCGGATTTAGCGTTGTGTGATTTCTCGAGTACCGATTCCCTCTCGCGTTGCCCAACCAGACGTCATATCCTTGATCGTAGAGAAAGTATCCTGGCAAAACAGCAATCTTCACTAAGAGCCCTTTCTTATAGTCCACCAAACTCACCCAATGCCTTTTCTGGTCCCATTAGGATGTAAGTCGCTGAACTGTCCAGCAGTCCGTGCTGTAGTAGAATTGGCTTGCCACCCGGCTTCGCTATTCGATGAAGACGGAGCACATAGCCGTCTGTCGTGGTGGTGAAGTGCGTCTCTGCAGGATATTTGTATTTTCGAATGAGTTGCTCCTGCGCACAAACACTTATTTAAACTCAATTTAAGATTCAATTCAAAAAACAAATCTCCTACCGTGTCCAAGTCGCTATCCTCAACCACATCAGGAGGGTACCAGATCGCACCCATAGCCGCCGTCGTTCCCATGGTCACACGGAGCGCTCCAAGGAGCAGCAGGATTTTTAAGTGAACGCTCGCCATATTGATGTACCGCCTGCCCAATAGAATCCGAACTAATCTGTGACCACTGCCCGGCATTCGTTTTGCGAATTTACAATCTCAATTTATACCGCATTCGAGATTGATCATGGGCCACGCCGGTGTTCGTGCTCCGATCTGATCGCGATCCCGAGTTAATAGCTCAATTTCTAAGCCGGCAATTAAATCCAATCCCACATGTAAAACACACGAATTTATGCGAATGAAAAGTGAATAATTGTTTTTTTTTTGTTTTTCGGTTTGTTTTCGTATTTTTTTGACATTCTAGCTGCTGCCAGCTGGGAGGCTTCCCAAAGTGATGCTGAGGGGAGATCATTAAAAAGTATTTTGGCAGCCTGTGAATGACTCCTGTGAGCCCGGTGCCCTTTTCGTCTGTAAAAATGTTTTGGTTGTCAGTTAATTAATTGTAAAATGATAAAAATCAGATTTTTTTATATGGCAGAGACGTGCAAATGTGCCTTAATAAAACGGTTCAAATTTAAGTCAAACTTCAATAAAGAGGGATTTGCTTCGAATGAGCAAAATGTGGCCTTAAACGAGCTATAAAGATCGTCGCTTGTAGCTACCACAGTCTCACTGTTATCGATTGTTCTTCATTCGTTTATAAGGGTAATTAAAAAGGGTCATCTGTTTAGAGATTTTAAAACAATATAAAAACTACAAATGCGCATATGAACCAGCTTCCGAATACAAAATTCGTCCATTGTTACACCTCCGAATGGAACAACGTCAAAAATAAAATCACCTACAAATTCGTTCTAAAGCTTCGAACGCCTCTCTTGTTTTTTTTTTTCGTCAGAGATGTAGTCAATGTGATAGAAAGCTCTTCTTACACTCTATCGATTAACCGGCATATTTACTGCTGTAAAAGGTGGTTAGACTGGTGTTAAAGACTTGTGTTTTCACTTGTATCAACATCGCCGTGGGTCTATTTTCGTTCATGTCCTCTTACGGACTCTAGCTTATGGTTTAGATGCAGCTCCTCGCCCTTTCTGACCTCCAATGGTCACAACTTGGCTTGTATTAAGCTGTTTATCTATCGCCCGTCTCAATTGGAAACTTTTTGCAATGTCTTCGATATATTGTGACAGTTTCATCGTTCTTTTGAAAATCGTTTACAATTAATGCCATTTTCGATTTTGAAGGATAAAAAGGGTCTTATTACGCACAATTGAATCCACCGCAAACAAAAAAGAATTAAAGCACAAAGGTATAAGCCAACAAATTAGATCATAATAATACATTTTTGAGTTTTTGGGGCTTAAATATCGAGCAAAATTGAGCACATGCGTATTGTTTTTGGTTTTGCAGGTTATTTCTTAAACTTTTAAGTTTACCGACTTGTGTTTTATACCGTTTTGTTCCCCTTTAATAACAGTACTTACTTACTTAACAGGCATTTAACCCTTGGAGGGTCTATGCCTGAGCCAAAGCCTCCTTCCAACGTAGACGGTCCCGGGCATGCTGCTTCCAGTCCGGAAGACTGGAATCGGAATCCGCGATCACTTGATCTCTGTACCGGAGGTTCGTTCTCCCTCTTCTCATCGAACCAGAAGGCTCGCTCGGATTCGAATACCCTTTTAGCTGGAGCGTTTGTGTCCATGCGCTCGATGTGGCCCAGCCACTATAGTCGACGGATTTTTGCCTTTCGGTCTATATCTACTTCTGTGTGCAGCTCATAAAGTTCGCGGTTATGTCTTCTCCTGCATTCGTCTTCCTCGCAGACTGAACCGAATATCCACTGTAGAATTTTTCTTTCGAAGGAGCCAAGTATCAGCTCTGCAGCCAACTGTCGGCTCCATATAGTAGGACTGGCAGGATGAGGGTCTTGTAGAGCATGACCTTAGTTCTTCGAGTCAGAAGTTTTAACCCTAGTTGTTTGGACAAATCGAAGTAGCGGCGGTTGCCGAGGGTGGTTCTTTGACGGCTCTCCACTACGATGTCATTAGTGGAGTCTACGTTCGCCCCGAGGGATACGAAATATAGTCATAGTAATGAAGGGCAAAAAGTGTTTTTTCTATGCAATCCTAATCACACTTAGAACACTTCTGCACCTCACTGTATGACTTACACTATAAAATCCGGAATGCATCGTTAGATTTTTTGAATTGAAACTGGTATGCTCAAAAGCAACACCTATTTTGAAGATATCAAAACTTTGCGCAGATCAATCAACCAGCTTTTTTTCCCGCTTTTCGAAAGAATTATTCTTTCCAAGCTTCTGCGACTTTGATGCTAATTTAAATGACACAACGTGTTACGAACTTCAATCAATAGTCAATTGTGCCCTTGCCTGGGTTGTTCATTTTGATTTGGTAAAATTTACTGTTGCACTTTTTTTTTGCTTCGAAATGTAAAGTATATTTGGTTTAATTTTCTTTCTAAGTTATTGCAATTGAACTTGGCAGTTATGTGTCCCATTTTTGTTTCTTTTATTTTATATAGCGGTACAGACAGACAGACATGCAAGTGGCAAGGACTTTATTTTTTCAAGCCTTAAAAATTAAAACTCATTAAAATTATTAAATATTGTTTATTTAACAAATTTCATGATACTTTACACATACTAGTCTCCTATTTACAGTTTCCATGTTCTTGTCATCTTCTTGAGGACTTATCGCCACAGGAAATAGCTTTTACCACTAGGCGCCGAGTGGAACTTGAACTTCGGAACCTTAAAGACACTCTTGTCGATGTACCCCACCGAGAGGTTGTTCCTGTACATCGACCACTTCTTACTCCGCAAACTCGCCACTTCTGGCGACCTTCCATGTTCTTCATATGGATCCTCATCAGACTCTGCACTAGCGTCTAGATTGTTAAAGGACCCCTCCAACTTGCCCCACTCGTCGACCTCCTTCAACAGCGGTCCATGCTTGTTAAGACCGCTCGGCTGTAGTATCGGCGACTGAAGATTCTGCCGCTCTCCCCGGATATCCGTCCACTTACCTAGCGCGAAAGGCGTCTCTCCAGCAGTGGTGATGAGGAAGAGCCCCTGCGTTAGTGTGTCAATGTTCTCGCCGGCCTCCACCAAGTAGTTCGTCGGGGGGCACATACCCAGAAGATATGCCACATAAGAGCTGCAAGGCCAGCCCCAGAAGCCCTTCGTGGTTCGAATCGACTCCATAAAGTACGCCGGCGCCCTCTGGTGACTGCAGGCGAATATGTCTGCAAAACAAAACGGAGGAATTTAGGACGTCGACATCATGTTATCGCAAGGACCTAACTTCCTGTGCAGCCAGGCTGGAAAATCCCGCCGTTGATGTAGAAGTCCGCGTGTCCGCACCTCTCGAGTTTCCCCTGAACCAAGGCGTTCGTGTGGATTACGTCCACGTATTGTGCGTCAGTCGGATCCAGCTTCTCGTCTATCTGCGACGTGATGAAGAGCGGCAGCGCCGGATCGAGACCTGAAAGAGGATTTTGATGAAACTGCTTCGTGGGGTCCTGGAAACCACTCACCCGTGATCCTTGGAATAGTGAAGTTCTCCAGGTTCAGTGCCACGTAGTTCATGAGCTGCGCTCCCAAAGAAAAGCCAATCATGTGAATGTCCTTCGCTCCCATGTCCACAATGCGTTCTACAAGCTGCGCCACACATATGCCCGTGTGGCGAGTGTTGTGCACGGCACTGAAGTAACACGGCGCTAGGCCGAGAACACTCCAGTCCACGTAAATCAGGTTATAGTTCCCCTTCTGTAAGTACTCTGGAAAAGAACAGGAGTTAAAGCGACTGACAGTAGAGGACTTGCCACATACCTACCGTCCTTCATGGCAATGAGGTTGTTAAGATACATGTCAGAGTTGTATCCGTGGATGATGATTTTCGTGGGGTGCGACGGGTTGAAGTGGGAAGAGGTGATGTTCGATCCGCGCAGGGTGTCGGATATGTACAGCTTCTGACGGTCCATTACGTTGTGCCGAGTGAAGAGATAGAACTCGATATAGTCACTGGGGCAGGTCTGATTCAAGACCCAAATGCAGGGGCCGATGTTCATCGAGTCGAGCGTCTGTTGGCCCCGAGGCTTACTGGTCTCACGCTGGGCGGGACTGCATTGCATTGGACATAAAAAAACAGCTAAAAAGGAAACATTGTCAACTATTCTGAAAAGAAGATGGCAGTGATTGGTGGAAGCGCTTTCAGAAAGTGTTTGGGCGTTAAGTGTTATTGAAACTGAATGTGGAATCAAACAGAGCGCATGGAGGTTTAATCAGGAGTTTTATCTCTTTTTAGGACTTCTTCTCTCTGACTGAGATGTTAGTAATTCAAAATATACTAAGAAGAAAGGAACGATTTAAAATGAAGAAGGATCGAGAAATTGGTCAGGACAGACCTGAGAGGTGTGGATTTCACTGAGAGGCCAGAAAATTGTTTTTCGCGGAACATATAAATTTGTTTTTACATAAATTTTTAAAAGAAACACAAAAATTAGAACTTCAGTTAGTGCGACGACCAACAAACAAACGTCAAACTTCAACAGAGAACCGCTTTAAAAATGAAAAACACATCCAAAACCACTTCTCAGCGACGTCACCACCGAAAGTTATCCAAACACCGTCATAGTTTTCACTTTCACAACCACTGCGTCACACATTTCACCATACTCACCAAAAACAACACCAACCAATGCCAGAATTCGTATCCGCAAGTCCAACATTTTAAGCGCCTTCCTCTTAGAACACTTTCTCAAAACTAAGCTCATGCGTAGCCCTGTAAATAAATCTCAATGGCGCTGTGCGTCTGTTTCAAAAACAAAAACACACAAAAAAAGAAAGAAGCAGTTCAATTTCCTCCCATCTAACGACGGTCAACGCACAAATTCTACGCTTCGAATGCGAACGTCTCCAAATAAAGTTCCAATTTCCGATCGACTAATCGATCGGTGTGTATGCGGTGCAAAGTGAGAGTTCTGAAGACGCCACTTCCACGCTACCCCTTTTCATTTGTATACGTCTGAGAAGCAAAAGCAACAAAAAAAAAGTGTTTAGTGAAGAGCGGAAAGAATTTCGACAGAAAGAAAACTTGAAAAGTTCGATTGATAGCGCGTCGAATGGCATCCGCGAAAAAAAAAAACGGTCTGCGACTTTTCCAATTAAAAAAAAAATATGAGAAGTTAAGTAAATTCGTTTTTCCAATATCTGACTAGCGCTTAGTCAAAGGGAAAAGTCGAGTTTTCTCATTTTAAGAGCCCTCGATGCGTATCTCGGACACCTTGCCAACTGATATGTGCTAAAAATTACATTAATATGATCACAAATTACACAAAAGTTAAATAAATCAATATATCTTTTTATGAATCCTTTGTTTGCTTCACTTTGAATTTTATACAAAATAGAATAGTTACGAATTATAACTTATTATTATTATTATTTTTTGTTCTGAAATCTATATATAGTGAATTAATATTATCTATCTATCTATTTGAATCGATATCTTATTGAATCGTTATACACCAAGATTAAATTAAAATTACAATCAATTCAAAATATGAATTCTTAAATGTCAACCACCCACAGATAAGCAAAAGCTACGTGGATAGCACAAATATTTTTGTAAGTCTTTTAATATGCGAATAAAAATTAATTAATCAATCAGAGATAATTTTTGACCGTCAAAAGTACAGCAACATGTGATATCTCTTAAAAGGACAATCAAAATCAGAAACAAAATACCTGCAGCTTTATTTCTAGACAATAAACAATGGAATAGTTAGAGACTTGTATTAGAAGGCATTGATCAACCTAAACAAATTGAGGACACTTCCGAAAACTTTCCTGTTTTCTTCTGAAATATCTAATAACTATTGAAACTCTGTTTTAAAAATATCATTTTGTGTTGTTTCTAATGAATTTACAAATTGTTTCAATCAGTTTAGTAAGTACTGAAAAAAAAGTCCAGTAATGTGAATCCCTCTAAAATCCGAAAACGCTTGGTTTTAATTAGATTACATTATCGAAGGACTACTGCACTTTCGATATGTTTCTGCTAATTCATATTTTTTTTGCATTATTCTCTATTATATAAGCAAAAAAAAAAATCAGAAAAAATACGCTCAAATTTCTTCAAGCAAATGTTTTGTTGATCTTAAGATTTCTGAATTTTGAAAATTTCTGATTTTCTATTTTGTATTATTATAAAAAAAAAACCTTTAGACGCATTGAGAACTTTAGACACTGAGTCTAAGATTTGAACTGAGGAGAGGACCAAATTGGATAGGTTTTTTTAGGGGACTGTCAGAATGCTTTTTACCTATGCTATTTACCGAGGTTTTCGAATTATAGACGTTCGAATTATCAAGAGTTTACTATATTTAAATATTTGTACATACATTTTGCTTGGTTTCGTCTGTCACTTCCTTTTATACGATAATTTAAAAAAAAAATCTTGGAAAAGACTACGTTTAATTTCAACTACAAAAATATAAAAAACGAAAACACAATAAATATCTAACTAATTCACTTCTCTAGCAACGAATTTTTCCCCATGGCGAAGGGTGGTTTTGAATGCGTATAAACGAAGATTACACCTCGGGTTCTGAAAAGAAAAATATGGTATTGTATTTTAATCAGTATATCAATTAAAATAACATATGTGGAAATGTTTTACTAAGTGATTAAAGTGATGGTAGTGAGTTACGGTGATGAGGACCTAAACTGATCTAATTTGTCTAAAGCGACTACACTACACTACGATTTTAACCGCCCACTGCACAGTTTAATTAACTCTACTTTTTGAAAAATCTTATTTTCAAAAAGGGTTCTAAAATAACTTCCTGATAATGACCCTATGGTTGATGCTTCAAATGTCTCCGCTTCATGTTCTTCTTTATTGTACTACGAGGCAAGTAAGTGAAAGAGTACGCTAAAATCAAAGCCTCTACACAACATACGTACGCTACTCTACATAAATCAGACAGTGTAGAGGTGTGTTCAGTATATAATCAGCAGTCAAAGAATTGTTGCGTGGAAATGTAGAGACGTACTCAGAATTCGACTTTAACTGACTGTTCAACTGACTTAATCTTTGTTAAATTTCTTATCATCCTTTAAAAGATTTCTCAAATTGCTTTATTGCTATAATGGTGGGATTGCATTTCGGTTATTGCACTCTTCTGAGTCACGTTAACGAATTGGCCAATACTACATCACCGGATATATTTTTAACTTATGAGCTGCAGTACGTCGTTCGGGGTTAACGATCTTTTGATGACTTTAAACGGGCAGTGATGAATTGCAAAAATTATCAAGTACAAAATCTGGATCTTTGGGTCACAGTCCGTTTACGATCTGAGTCCAGAGATTCTCGTGTGAATGATCGTCAGGGAAAACTTGATCACGTAAGTTTGTAACAAAAAATTGCACGTTAAAGGTTGTTGATCAAAAGTCGCAAAAGAAAAATACTTTAAAAGCAGAACTATAAAAAAAGTATTATGATCTTTTAGCAAACTGTAGAATGTCTCTAGTTGTGACTTTAAGAAGACAAAGAGCAGGTATCGTCATTTTAGAGCAATGTCTGCTATCTAGATTTAGCTCTAACTTTGAAATTGAATAGACCGATCTATCTAAATCGTGCATCAGGATCAGGCAACTATTAACTTTCAAAGTAGGAACAAAGAAAACGACTTGTTCGTTGATAAATTTATTGCAACTCAATCATTTACCTTGAGGATTCATTGACAAAGGTCTCAAAATTCAAAATCTGTCGATTTCAAGGAAGAGCAAATGCACATCGATCTAAATCTGTGAACTTCTTTGAGTCTGAAAACAGAAAATCAAACTCATAACTCACCTGTACCGGCACTCGACAACTTCACTTCAAATCACTTTACTTTTATCTAATCTCGGACGCCTTACCCCGTCTCACAACTTATACATCAAAAACAAAACACCCGACTTACGTATTAGCACAATGCTCGCCCATTAACGCGATGTCCGAGTTCACAATGATCGAGTTGTTGCCGCACCACCCAAAGATGTACTGAAAGTAGCTCGAGCACCGGACACCCCAGAAGCCCGTGGGGCTTGCGATCGACTCCCTGAAGTAAACCGGTGCCATTGTGTGACTGCAAAGCGGGACATCTGTGAATTGAAAGACAAAGCGCTTTAAATTCTCACTCAGTCTTTTGAGTTGTTAGTACTTTTTGTGTTGTTACAGAACGGTTGTAGCTGGCCGCCGTTCATGTAGAAGTCCACGTGGCCACAGGACTCGATCTTCCCGAAAATCCCGACGTTTGTGTGGATCACGTCGACGAACTCAGCATCTGTCGGGTCCAGCTTGAGGTGCGTGAGGGATGTTGCGAAAAATGGCAGTGCCGGGTCGAGGCCTGGGCGAGAGAAAGAAATGAAAGTGGATATTTTAGATCGATCATTATTTACTCACCTGTTATCCGTTGGACTTTCTTTCCGCTCCATCTTTCGAGGGCGTTGCTGGCGAATGCTGCTACATGAGCGCCTAAGCTGAAGCCGATGATGTGCAATTTCGAGGGGTCAAATTCAGCGTTGCCTGCTGCCAGGCGCTGTAGGAATGTGGCGATGCATTCACCAGCCTGTTTTGTGTTGACTGCCGCTGAGGGGTAGCAAGGCAGAGCTGCTAAAGTGCCCCAGTCGACTGTGATCACGTTGGTGGAGGCGTACTTCAGATACTCTGGAAAAGTGGTTATGAGTTATGTGAGTTTGATGGAGGTAATTGGTCGATTGGGTCCACTGTCGTTCGCTGGACCACCGAAAATGTGATGAGGTGCAGAGCGTTAAACAAGTTGTTTTTCTGTTTTGTTAACAACTTTGTTTTGCGAACACTCGTTTGTATTAACTTATACATAATTTGGAAGAGAACAAGAAATAAAAATCGAATCTATGAAAACGAAGAAGAAGGATTGGCTCACAACCAAGATAAAAATCTCAATCAGAGTTGAATAAAATTGACCTCATCGCGGTACCTTAAAAATGAAAGTAACTAAGCGATAGCATGGCACTCGAAAAATCAACGGATTTCAAGCAACATTATCAACCTTAGAAGGATGCCGAGGCAAAAGGCGGTTCTTAGTCTATAATCGTTCACGGTTCTAATGTGTTTAATCTCAAATTCTTGGGGCTGCTGGAAATGTGGGTCCTCTTCTTGTTGTGATCGTCGACAAACAGATACAGTAAGACTCAAAAGAAAGTGTACACCCTTGTTTCAAGCAGTTAATGACTAGTAAAATAGTTTCTGATGCTTTGATTTTGGTGTACACTTTCTTTTGACTCTGACTGCATGTTTTATTTTTAGAACACTTTTGCTTGGTCTAAGATCAAAGTGCGCATGATACGATAACTTTGGGCACAAAAAGTGTTTATGGCATTTTATAGGGGTGTAAAATAAGCATTTTTTACTATGAGAGGGGGAGTCTAACTCGTCCTGCCGAGGAGCTAGAGGCAATTTAAGAAAAATCAATTAACATGAAAAAAGAAATCGTTACACATTTCCTATGAAGTAATACACCAGTTTCAAAAGCCAAAAACATCTTCTTTAATCCTACATTTAAAATTTTTAGCTGTGTTAATAGTTAAATTCGTTTGGAAACTTATAATTTTGATAAAAAAATTAAAAAAAAGTCTAAACCAATTATTTATCGCAGACAGATTATAAATAATGTAAAGGCTCTCAACGTCTCTGTGGTATTTGCTTCTTGGTACTTTAAAATTCTTTTATATCTTCGTTCATCTAGCTACAATCAAGTTAATTTGTTAGCAAATGTTGGAAGTTGTCAAGTCGAAGACGCCCTATGTTCTCTTATGGACATCTTCGGCTTTCTAACTATAGTATGAGAGTACATGTTCTTCTGTCGCAGATGCATGAGCTCACAGGTGGAAAAAGAATGCTTCCAAACGAATGGCAAATGTAGAATACTCTCTCTTCGCTTCAGAAAGACAGAAGAGCAATGAAAACAGTGAATCGCAATATCGACAGTCTTTTTAGCTGCCGCCTGACTGTACATTTTATACTATTTATTTGTTCAACACCATTGTTTTTCTTTCACCTCCTCGCCAAAGCCACACCCATCTTTACCCAAGTGAATTTCTTTCGTCTGTTGGTACTCCAGTCCTCCTCCGTATCCATGAATCACTAATTTGTATCGGTTCGTTGGGGAAATCCACTTAGGCAGCACCGCCGGACTCCCGGTGACCAGAAAAGGCTCGTTTCCTGGCTGATCACTCGACGACACGTAGAACTTCACAAAGTCACTTTCGCACGCCTCCAGATACTGAACTACACACGAGCCCACGGTCAGATTTACCCCGGCAAAGGCCCCGCTTAAGGCCAAGACCAGAAGGCAAATTGATACCCGAAAATTCTCCGCCACCGGTGGCATGTTTACTCGAATTTTATTTATTTTTTTTTTGTCTCTCACAATAAAAGTGCCGCCATGTGGCAAAGCCTCAAACGCACTGCTCTGCAGAAACTGCATTCGACAGACAGACCGCGTCCCAAACGCGTATCGGGCCAATGAGCGACGTGGAACGTGTTTCGAATCCGAAATCGTTTTTTTTTTTTCAACAGAGAAATTCTGTGGGTGTGTGAATTCTATGGACACACATTTTTCTGTTTTCAAAACAGAAGCGGAACCAACGTACGACGTGGACAATTCTATTTACGAGTGATCATATCAACCGTAATTTTTATCCGGATGCGTGACGGAAATGATAAAATGATACAAAGAAAAAATAAAATACGAATCCATAACAACATCGATGAATGAATGTAGATGGGTGTCGATGGAGCGGTAGAATTTCATGCATGGAAGCGTTTGGGTGTCATTGACACACATTTCGGCAGAAGAATGGCGGGAGATGTATCTTTGAAGTTCACGGAGAGGTGGACTGTTGGATAACATTAATTTGGTTGAAATAGTCATGAGGACTCGGTGGGTATGCAGAGTCTATACCGGGGAAGAGCGCTTATTGGGAAGTTTTTTCGCATTTTCGAGAGGATTCAGATCACACGCTGGTGCCAGCAGTCTGCACTGCCTAACATTCAATCAGACTCTACAACATTGAGCTAAATGGGTTTTGTAGTGAGGATTAAAAGTCCACCGATGTTGCTTCATTTAGAAATGTTCGTGATTTCGTTCACAAAATTTCATTACGTGGAAATTATAGAATTAAAATACATGGGAATCTTTCATTTGATTCGCTTCGTGTTTTTCTTGTCCCAACGTACGACGCAAATTGACGCTCTGGTGTATAATAAAAAAATCCGTAAAAAGTAAATGAGTACAAGGCTCTATTTGCAGTGGTTTTTATTCCGACTTACCGAAAGTAAGGTTACGTGGCTTATCGCCAATCACCAATTCAGAGTTCCCACCGAAAGTGATCTTAAAAGATTTTGAAAAAAATCAAAATTGAGGAGAACATCTTTCAACTTTAAATCCGTGAACTTGACTTAAAAGAAAATGTTTCTTGATGATTTCTGCTGTTTTTTTTAAACACTGAATTCGAAAAATAGTTTCTTTGTGTGCAGTAAAAATTACTAACAAATGTTTATTGCTATACCCAACAACATTGTTTTCTAACTCTCCAGTTTGAGTTACCTATAGTCAATTCGGCCTCATCTTAGCATTAGCAGTGATTTTCTTCAATTTACAAGCTTCAGCGTGTTTATCAGATACTGTTTGGCCATAAAAGCTAATATTCTCACCTCTCGTTATTTGTTTTAGAAGAGTTTATTGAGCTCCTGAGATAGGTTATGCCATCATTACACATCACATGAATTTAGTGAAGGAGTAGACACAAATGACTGAAATATGTTCATCTCTTGTGCCAGTTGGCACACCAAAATCGGGCTTTACGTCATCCTTTAGGACCAGAAACGAAACGACGCAAATCTAGTAAACGATTTCCATGCATTTTAATTTCACAATTCTCATGTAATGTAACTTTGTTAACGACGCAAGCAAACCACGAAATGACGCGATTAGAGGTTTTGGTGTATAGCAAAATGTGCAAGAAAGAATTGAGCGAAGCAAAAACTACACGCATTTCTAATAAGACAAAAGCTGACTGTGTGATGACCTGAGGAATAAAATAAGCATGAGTGCATATGAGATGAAAACTTGCTTGACAAAAAAAAATGATGGCTAATGGTTCCCGGACATTTTTGCTCAGGAATAAGAAAAAATTGTGACTTCCAGTACGTAATTTTTTCGAAAATTTATAGGAAGCTGCTGACCGCTGAATATGCACTGGGCCAAGTAACAAATCGATCAAATTTCATTACAT
Source organism: Syritta pipiens (assembly GCA_905187475.1). Taxonomy (NCBI): domain Eukaryota; kingdom Metazoa; phylum Arthropoda; class Insecta; order Diptera; family Syrphidae; genus Syritta; species Syritta pipiens. The sequence continues at coordinate 74,526,027 of LR994571.1, forward strand.
AAACGGACAGCTGGAGAGGAATAGAAATGGAATAAAAGAATGAATGAGTAAAAATGTATTTTTCAATGTTCGAAAAGCAACTCCAAAAACAGTTGAAGCTCCTAAATCGCCTTAGTTACTTAGTCCGCCAATATCTAAGCGTCCCTGCTAGCTAGGACAGGAGTGGAAACGGTTTTGAACAACAATCAGGAGACTCCTGCATGCAAGAAGTTGGCTCACAACAAACTTCAGATGGAGTAATTTACATTCCTGCAACGTCTGTAGGCAGAGTTGGCCTAGACTAGATAGGAGAAGAACAGAACTGCTACTGTCAACAAGCAGAGCTAGCATTATCAGACTAGGTGGTGTCCTTGCTGGTCACTGCCTCCTTAGCAATCACGCCAGAAGAATGGGCGCCCCCTTCAATGGTTTCTGCAGAAGCTGCAGGGATGACACGAAAAAGAAAATGCCACTTCATCTTCGTGGAACATGCGCAGCACACTCCAGGACTAAGAAACGTACTCTAGAAGCAAACTTCTTCGCGGATTTGAGCAACTTGGCTGTCATAGATGTAAGGCGCATTTGCAGTTTCATCAGCAGATCCAATTGGATTTAGACCAATCAGGGAAAATAAACTACACATTTTGTCTCTATTTAAAGGCAACAAATTAAAGGCATGCCATTTCTAGGCAACGACTCCGAGTTTTGGCAGCAATCCGAAAGTGTGACAGCACAATGGGCTTACAACCTTCGTGGCCTTCGTGGGTCGCGAATTACTCGTGGCAGTCACTCAAACCTACGACCTAAAAATATATCTTTTAGTTCGCGGTACAATTGGCTCAATGACACTCCCCAATTTCTTCAATCCAGTGAGCCTCTGATAAAATTTTTTGCACAAAATTCTTATTAGATAAAACAAGTGCGACTTTTATTTGGACACAATCATATCCGGGAAAGAAACCTGAACTCAGCTAAAAACTTTAAACCAAAAATTCACTCAACTCGTTGACCTAAAAACTGCGGCGATTCCCCACGGAGCAATGACACCGGCGCGACAATTCAAAAATGGTTCGCAACACGGAAACACAACGTCGCCGCCTCAACTGTCATAAGCGTTCTCTTGTCGTCGCTCACTCATTCCGATGACCAGCACGTCCCGCAGGCACGCATTGAATAATTAATTTTTAATTTTTCCCACTCTCCTTATGAATGCTGACTGACGGAAGCTTCAAGATTTTAGGTCATCCATAAAACAAAAGCACAGTTAAGACATTCCCCGAAGTGACTTTTACAACGAATCAACATCCTTCTCTCTGCCGGAAGGTTCAAGTCCTTTCAACGTTTATTCTTTCTCTTAACGATAAAATATTTCATAAGTTAACGGCTAAAATTGAGTCTTAAACTTAATGCAACAATCTGAACAAGCGCAGGTTGTTGTCGCGAACTTCTTCGGTGGGCGTGGCCAAGCAGCACCTTGTATCACCGATTTCGTCTGACGTCTTTGGGCAGAATGGCGCTACCTCATCCTTGAGGCAGTATGATCCGAAGGCGCTGAGGAAACGAAAAAGGGTGAAATTGATGGGTGGATGTATAAGAAAGGAGCCGTTTATTGTGTAGCAGGAGTTACTTACTTCATTGGGGTGTGCATTCCCATAGGAATCGCGTTGCGAACGTTGTGGATCGTCTGACTTCTGGAGATTCGTCGCAGACCGGAGGGGCATCGTCTGGAGCATGGCTCTGCGTGCGGCTGCTGACCGGTGAATATACTCTGGGCCAAGTAGCAAATCGACCAAATGTGACTACATAAATTGGCATCTGGAAAGAAGGTCAAAGCGGAGACGTTTGAGATTTTTTCAGGTTTTTAGCTGTTGACGGGTTTTGATATCCGATTTGGCGTATGCAATATCTTTTTAAGAAAAATTCGCTTGAGGCCGGTTCGGAGATCGAATCTTTTCCGCGACAAAAAACTGTCGATGATTCTAAGTTTGGGGTTGAGTGTGATTCTTGGGATTTGTGCCAGAAGGAAATAGAAGAAAGGAGCGCCTCAGTTACCTAAAAGTTAACGACATGCCTTTAATAATTGCTTTATGAATTTGTCGGCTTGCCCCCTTGCCAATAGAATAATAAAATCGTCAACGTTTTTTATCTTGCAATTTGATCTTAAGACCTATCTGACCACTTTCAAGGCGCACATGAATCAGATACTTGAAAAGTTTTCATTCGAGTCAGACCTTCTTTTTGATTCTCATCAAAATGACTGCACAAAAAAGAGGCGCGATTTCATTTTAGCAAATAATGACGGATCTATTGCCGTTTCTTTTTACTTCCGTCGGCATCACATCTCTTTTTTCCGGGCTATAACACCGCACTACGAATTTCTAAAGATTCACACAAGCTGATGACATTTTTTTTTAACCTTCAGCAAACTACCACCACCATCAGTCCTATACTTACTCGATGTTCCACCGCAGTACGGTTGCCGCTTTCCGCCATTAACGCAAAAGTCAACATGCCCCACCTTTCCCGTCTCTCCGTAGTATCCCGCATTCGTATGAATCACATGGACCGCCTTCGCATCACCACTATCGAGTCTGTTCGCGTTCCCCGGCTTGATGAGTGGCCGTGCCGGGTCAAGACCTTAAAGGAAACAAAATAAATCAAATTTTTAATTATTTCCCACCCCCTCTACAACCATCTAATCTCACCGATGATCCTTTCAACTCTAAAGTTCAGGTAGTTCGATATCAATCCGCAGATATGCGCTCCCAACGAATGCCCGACACAAGTGGTCTTGGCCACTTTCATTCCAGAATTTCGTAAGAAAGTGAAACTCTCTGCCAGGCATCTGGCCACTGGCTTCAGGTTATGCACGGCGGCCACATAACAAGGCGGCAACGCCAACGTGCCCCAATCAGCAACGAAAACGTTGTATCCACCGTGACGTAGGTAAGCTTTTTAGGAAACATAAGCATGAGGCGCTTATTCATGTGTGTGTAATATGAATTTGTAACTTACCATCACGCAGGACCGACATGGGCAGGGCGTTGTCCCCGCCAGCGTAGCCGTGCACCAAAATGATGTTCTCGTTTTGGGGATTCCACTTGGTGTTCCGAAGCCAGTCTCCTTGCTCCACATCCAACTGAAATAAGGCAACAAGGTTTTGTAGTCTTTTTTTCAAAATCTGCATCTTGTGGGAGTGGGGATTTAGTATTGCGCATGTGCGCAGACTACGGGAATCGCTAGGCTAATTGCGAATGCAGAAAGTGAGTTTAATGGGGTCTGAACTTTCGTTGTGGTTGGCAAAACAAGTGGACCATTAAAATTTTTGTCGCACGTCTTTGTGATGCGATGCGATTTCACTGGGCTGAGGTTTAAGGCGCCAGATGCGGGACGAGTGAGGTAAACAATAGGAGATGGTGTTACGCTGAAGGTTTTTTTTTTTTCGTGTTTTCATTCCGGGGAAATGCGGAACTTCTTTCGTTTTCTAAGCCACTGAATACCACAGAACATGGAAAAGATTTTTAAGCTCAACATGGAAAAGTTTGACAAGCGTTAATTGCAAATGAGAAGTTAATGAGGCTGAGAAGATGACGCTTGACTGAAGCTTGAAACGGAAGAATCTGAATTCAACAGATATCAGTGATTAGTTGCATTCCTACAATAAAGCAATTCTACAAAGTTGTACTTCCTAAAGGAAAATTAAAGGTATTTCCAAAGCCCGAGCAATAGTTACATTCCTGAGTCAACAGCTCATCTTGAATTTACTTATTACAAAATAAAGAAAGCTCCACAATGTAATTTAAACGTGGCCGAATGGTCCCAATTAGCCCTGTGAAATGGTCTTAAAAAATTAGAATAAAAATTTATTTAAATTCGCACTCAACCTCCTTTGCTTTTAGTGACAGGTTTTAGTGACAGGTAAATGATGTTTAAGACTCTGACGCAAGTTGTAAAAGAGCTTCACTGAAGCATCATTCGTGTCACAATTAACGTTTAGTTTAAGATGGGATAAGCCCTCCTTCCAATTTGAAGGTTCTTCAAACCCTTTTTGAAAAAAAGCTGCTGCTTCTCGTCCTATGGTGGACGAGAAGCAGCTATTTAAAGACTATCAAATGATAGTAAAATGTTAAGTTAAACCTAATGCATTTTTTATTGTGTATTGAACAGTATTTATGTACATTCTATAGCTGAGACAGTTAGTGTCGAATACATCTATGTCACTATTAAAAAAAGTAGAAAATAAATAAATAAGTAAAAAAAAGTTACTTAAAAATAACAAAAAAATGTAAGGCGAAAAGGATGAGTTAGAGATAGAAAGAGTTGATTGTTTTTAATTCAAACTATCCGCATACTACTTGTTCTAAGCCGCATTGATTTTGTCATTCATCTTTCGTCAAATATTCAAAAGATGATTCTGCTCTCTGGAATTCTCTAGTATTTATTGATAAAAGCAAATTTATTTTCTTAGGTCCGGGAAAACGGTGTAAGTTTTTGCGAAAGGTCAATGAGAAGTTCTAGGCTTAGAACCGTCAAACTTGAAGGAGATTATGTAATGGCATAGGATAATATAGCAGCTACTGGTGCTGGAAATTTTATGTTTATCGATGAGAAAATGGATTGCTTTAGTAATTTAAAAATCCTCAATATTAATCTGTATAAAAAAGCTTACAAGTTCGGCTTGTTGAAGTCATTTATTCACCAATAGGATAATAACTTTAACCAAATTGCGATTTAGGGAACGAATGGTTGCCTTATTATGCACGAAGCCAACTCAAAACTCTATCATAATACAGAAATGTCTTAATCAATTGAAATTAAGCCCATTAAATTAAAAGCCATCGGACGTTTTTGGAAACATTTGCACTGAAATTTCAGAAATCGTACAATAAAATCAGAAGTTGTCATGAAAGATCAGAAAAAGTTGGGTTACCAGGTTGTAACACTGGCGCATTATAACGAAACGAGACAAACACCCAATATAACGAAGCACTGGCGAATCTGGAATACACAAAATGTGTTATCAAATTGTCCTCAAAGACTGCTGCTCAATATTATCGAACATTTTCGGGCTGTATACTAACGAGAACTCAGAAAACAGACAAGACCTAAATTTGCTGTTCTTAAAAAACTTTCAAAAGGTTCCAGAGTGTCTTGAAAAAAATTTGGTCGGATAATTGAAAAAAAAACAAAATCATTCATTGTAAAAATGAAAGAATATTATACAAAACATAAAATTTTATATCGATTAGTTTTTATTTTGATTAAATAGAACTAAGAGTTACTGTCCTTTTTTATTTGGATTTGAAATTGAAGTATATTTACTTTAATTATTATTCTATGCAGCAGAGTAAACGTAGCACAAACAAATATAAAACGACTTGAATCAAAGATTAAGTTATTTATTCGTCGTGATATGTTAAGAAATGGCTGAGATATCGCAAATTGAACTTGGCTGTGATGGGTGTCCCATTTTATTTTGTTGATTCACTGTATCTTACATTTACAAAAATTTTTTTTTGATTTTAATAAAGTGTGTGTCTTCTGACTGTGATGGCACGTAGCTCGAGATTGATTGCTAGAACCGTTTTTTAGTGTTTACATCACACTCCTAATGTTTATTATTCAGGAAAGATTTTAAAAATATAAAAAGTTAGGACTTACCAAGTGCTTTGACACTTAAATTTTTCTATTTTTCAAGAAATTGAAAAAGGACTGGTTCTTGGTTTTAATTAATACTTAGTATGTCATTCGCCACCAACTTTGTTAAATAATAAGCTCTCAATTAATAATTTAGCTTATTTTCTTATTAAATTTTGTTGTGTAACATTAAGTTAAATTTCTCAATAACATTTAAATAAGTTTAAGTTACGATAGCATCTAGGAAATTAAAGTGATCTAAGTCAGAAGGCAATAGTCTAACAATCGCTTAAAGAAAGTCTTCAAGTCTGAAACGAAGGACTTTTTGTGTCGATTTTGTCTCATCATTTACTGCCAAGCATTCAGACGACTGTCAAGCACATGAAAATACCGCATCAAGCAAAAATGATTCATTAAATTACCCCAAATTAAGAAATAAGTGAAAATTCTGAATTTGTTACAAAATAGATAAGGACGATGTATATTTCTTCATTGATCATTGACTGGTTTGTTATCAATGGTTAATGACGACTTCTTCTAAAGCGTCAAAACTCTTTCTGTAACTCCACTTAAGGGCTTTCCAATTAAAGGCAACCTAGTGATAGTTCAAGCGTAGACATGATCTGACTTCAAAGCTACACCCGCGGCCAATATAATATCAAAACTTTAATTGCATCCATTCACAGAAAGCACTTCAGCAGAACAACGCTTTCTGAAGCTCCAACTGTGCCACCTGTCAACCTGATGCCAGTGGTCTCCATTCAGACGTCGCGACGTACGAAAATCCCACGCCGAATGTCTATGCCGCGGCAAAAGGGCATCTATCAAGCACGACCCACTCATAAAGATAAAATTCATTGCCTTTAAAGTGCTTTGTAACATCCCCGGAAGAGAGTCTCAGGTTTTGTGTTGGGATAGGCCCTTCTCGCACTTAATTTCATCTCAAGTGGATACACTTGACGCACCTCGACGTGTGGTCGACGTGAGGTCTGAGTTGACCCTGAATTGTCGAGGTCAATGTTGGTTGGTCGATACACGACACGACGCGTCGTAACACAAAGAGGTCTTCTTGTGGTCAATTTAAAAAAAATATTCCACATACGCCCGAGAAGAATGCAAAAAAAATTCACGATTCCACTTACCAGTCGTCTCGTTCCGTTGAACTCTGTGTACAGATACAATTTTATGTCTGGATCCGGGCACTTGTCGTACAGATCGTTGCCACGCTTCCAAACGCAGTCCTCCCGCGTCGTATTGAAGTTGCCCGCATCGCCCAAATACAGAGACTGCAGAATGACCCGCTGACCACTTGAATCTGCACAAAGATTACAAACTTTTTTTTTTTCTTTACAAACTTAAACAATTTTTGAAACTCTTACGATTTCCACAGCACGCAAAAATTAGCCAACCGATCAGCGTTGCTGCACCAATTCCATGGGACATTTTGTCACAAGAAAAAAAAAACAAACCGATTTTCAAAAAAAAAAAAATATATAAGCACTGGTTTTGTCCAAAAACGATTCTTTTTTGTTGCGTCTTTTGATTGATGCGACTCCGAGGGGTGATCGCGCAGTTATGAGGCGCAGCCAGTGACTCCGCAAGCAGTAGACCTCCTCCGGCACGCAGCCAGTGCACAGCGACCAAACTCAAAACGACGTTTTATTATTTTTTCAGATTTACTTCGTCTTTTTTGTTTTTTTCGTTTTTTTGTTCGTTTACGTTCGTTTTCTTCTATCGGTAAACAGCAATTCTTCGGCGGCGGTAGTCAGTCGCGGTGACGTAATGACTGCAAGCGACCTGCTCCCATGTAGCGCAGGGTAATTGACTTTGGCCAAGCGGCAACATGTTGCGTTTACATTCCATGCACACATGCAGACCGACATGTTGCCGGAGGGAGACGGAGGATGGTTTGTCTTTCACCGCAAAGGGAGGGCAGACAGTTGTTGGACAGTTGATTTTTGATTTATTCGAGTGTTTGATGGCGATCTTTGGATGGGCACTTGCAAAAGAAGGAAGCGGGCTTCGGTGGTCAGTGGGAGTGGGAATACATATTGCGATTTCTGAGTTTATTGTATTCTGTGCGGACGATATGCATTTGTAATACAAACACAGGGATGGGCTTGTTTTTGAAGGCATCACGTGCGGGTTTTTCAAAATGGCAGGTAACTTTTGGACTTCCTTAATTGTTTGTGGGTAGTTGTGGGAGCATTGTAAGGTGGAGTATATTTCTTTTAAACCTCCTGAAGGAAATCATAATTCATAATGTGAATTTCCCATTAACTATAATTTTGTGAAAGGACGCAAACTGAAAATACATTGACACATCATCGAAGCCGCAACAATTTTTAAACAATGCAACTTCGAAACGACTTCAATCGAAAAGACTCAAACCAAGGCGTTGGTGTAACGGATTTTAAAATATAGCCGAGTCGACATGGACAGTCTGTGGTGGACATTTATTTCATTTTGTTAATTATTGTGCAGTGATGCTAAATTACACGAATTGTACACCAAAGCCTGCGGAAGAGCGCTCTAATTTTAACAAAAATCATGGAGCAGATTTTTCGCGGATTTCTAGCGGAGATGATGCAAATTGACTATTAAGCGGTTACATGGGTTTACTCAGGGAAAAAAGGCCTGTTTTCTAAAATTTTTTTTATATTAAATTTTAATATTTTATTCACATATTTTGAACTGTCTTAAAGATATATTTTTGAAAAAGAATTTCTGAAATTTTCTAAGGCAAATATGAAAAACTCCGTCATTATGGCGTCATTTCCGGTGACCCCTCACAAAAGATGTGCGTCCGCGTTCACAGTAAAACTAAAGACAGGATTATCTGAAATGAAAAAAAATTCGTGTTTTAGTTAACGCCATAAAATAGAATTCAAACGAAGGAAACAGAGTAAAAATTGGATTTTTGGCAGACATTTGTACAACAATATGCCAAATTTTTGTAAAATTTGCTTAACATTTATTTTTAAATAGTTGGGATTGAAAAAAAAAAATTCTTCGTCCAAGTCCTCGTGTACAATATCTCGACGACCTATGTGAAATTACATCAAGATCGGTTGAGTAGTTTTCGAGAACGTTTGACAACCGACTTTGAAAACCCAGTTTCGAGAAAAAACTGGTTTAACGTGTTTTTGACAGTTAAAATAAAACTGACTTTGAGCGTGTTCCTTCGGAAGTCTGTATCCTTTGGAATTTTTATTCACATCGGCTTGAAACTTTAGGATAATATTCTCGAGATGTTGTGGAAATTAAGAAGACAAAAAAAAAATCGATTTTTTGGAAGCTGTGAAGCCAATGTAAGTCCTTAACACCGCACCCTTGGACATAATTTTAAGTTTTTTATTACTCGCGCTAGACAATGCCAACAAGCAGCCATCAGATTATGCCGTCATAAGGAGTTGCCTCCTTTTGACGAAGAAAAGGACAGAACTAAAACAAATGCTGCGAAGTTACTTGATTAATCTGTGAACACAAAATTTGGATGACAAGTTGATGCATCGCGTTTAAAGAAGACGCTTTAGAGTAGGCTCTTATTGAAAAACTGTGAAATATAAATTTTGATGTTGCTAAGATGAAAGTGGCTGCTAGAAAAAAACTCACCAAGCAACTCCTTTGGACAGTATGTATGTTTCAGCTACTGAATTTTTAGTGTCAATGGTGTTTTTTTCGATTAGGACCAAAGTCGACTGCCATTACTCTTTTAAATTCCAAAACTGATTTCGCATCTCACACACAGTACCTTGATGCAGCGAAATTGTCCAAATTACTGTCCTCATAAACATTTTCGCAATACTCGCACAAACGTATTACTTTAAAAAGAAAATTCCTAACTAGCCACAATTTTTTGTAGGGACTTTAAAGAAAAATTCCAACCTCCGGAGGCAAAATCACGAAAAGTAGATTCATTCATTCATTCATTCATTCATTCATCTTTTTGAGCGCATGTTCCACTAAACTTGTTAAACACAGAATACATTGAGTTGGAGGGGAATCTAAAAGACCCGAGAGTCCAGTGATCTCTTACAGTGTCATTAATCTGTCTCGTCCACCATTCATCAATTTACCTACCTTCTCTCATTTGATTGCTTGAAAATGAAAGCGCTGCACTGAAGGTCCCCTGTCCAAGGTCAGTCTAATGAGGCATACACTCAGTACCTACACAACTGATACTTATCGCCATCGGTCATTGAATACCTGCAACCACGGCTTCTCACTCCCAGAATCGCCGATTTGTTCCACTCTGATTCCACTCGCTTTGACTGACCACCACCAAATTCACTGCCCGAACCGTGTCCACGCAGCAGCTGGGCACTTAATCCACGAGTAAAAGTTTCTTTACCATACCTCATTTGACAGATACCCGGGAGGAAGACGCTTATCATGATCTTTCACTTTCACGACTCAACATCTCCGTTGACCATGGACTTTTATTTCCTGCCCGTCAGATGCAGTTACCAGCGGATAATGCGACACTATGCAGGTGCCAAGTCCGCATGGTGTAGCGGAGGCGCGTTGCGAATTTCTGCTGCCATTTTCGGTACGGCGCTTGTAACATGAGACTTTTGATGGAGGGCAGGGTCACAGCGGGTGGTATGGGTAATTGGCTTCTGCAAGCTGAAGTGTTGCGTTGGACTATTGGACGATAGGCTGCGGAATGGAAACTGGATTTAACGGATGGGTGATTACTCGGCAATTGAACCTATCGGATAAGTTGCAACGATTGCCGGTGAAGCCAACGAGTCTAGTGCGGGATCACTTTCAAGTGATGTCGCAGTGGGAACTTTCGCAATTTTTTTTATAGACATTTTTCTAAAAAACTATCGGTTTTAAGAGTAGGTCGAGAATGCAGGTTAATGTTTATATTGATTTCAGAATAAATGCCACCAAGAAATAAGTGTCTTAGAGATTAACCACTGAAAGAGCTGTAACGACTTAAGTAAGTACGTAAAATTGGGAGGGCAAGCATTATCTCACTCAGCTTCTATTGCGAAAATAATCAAGCGTGTTGTCCTTCTTCAAACAGAGTCTTTACAGACCAGATGCAACCAGCAAGGCTTTGAAAATTTGTCCTTCTTATTTTCCAGGCTTTTAGTCTGGAGTCGTATTGTCTTTTTTTCTGTTATGATTAGTGAAATATTCGAACTATCTACGTTTGGTCATCCTCCTTAAATTACGCAAGTAGCTACTGAAAACAATACTTGGTAGTTGGTAGATAGAAAAATCACATGGAAAAACTACAGCCACTTTTTTATCATTATCGAGAAAAATTATTAAATGCCGTTTTATGTCGTTTTTTGGTTGAACAAAAAAGTAAATACACGTTCCGAAACTTGAGTATTTTTACTAAAAAATAGGAAAGGAAAGGAGAGGGAGGTAATGGTTTACCAAAAATTGTGTTGCTTTTTTAAAGTGCTGCATAGTCCCCAGGACCTTGTAAGCGTGAGAATCAATATCTTTAAATACATGTATACCTAAAACAATGAGCGGAATTGATAAAAATTAAAGGACATACATTAAAGTATTAAATATTGGAATAAACAAGTTGTTTTTCTTATAATTCTATGCAACATCCTAGCAAATTTGGTAAAGGTGTCGGAACATTGAAGTGTATTTATTTTTTTGTCCATGTTAAAATCCACTACTCTACTATTTTGATCAATTTTCCCAAAAGTTCCACGCTTCGCCATATTTCCAAATAACAAACAACTATTTGAAGGAGTACTTTGGCAAAAAAAAATTCTTAACCGTTATATGTCCGAATTAATTTCGCACGAAACGGTTAAGCCTTGTTTAGCAATATTTATAATAAACTATTTACCAATAACCTTGCACAACATATCAAGCTATTTTGACAAAAACAAACCCCCATAGAGAAAAGTTAAAATTACAGGATGGGGCTCGAATATGTAATGTTGCTATTTTGGGCATTGAAGGGTTAATGCACTACTTAAGATAGCTGAAATAATGCGAATTTTCGAATGGTCTCAGGTGTATTTATTTTTTTGTCCAACACAAGTGTATTTTCAGTGTATGAACAATTATTTTACAGAAAAAAACGCCAAGTACTATTTGGACGGGTTAGACAGATAGGATCATCGTTGGGAGAAGTGTGTAGAGCTACAAAGAGACTATGAAGAAAAAACACTAATAGGACTTAAGTGCTGTCTTCATAAATTTAACAACATTCCTCGATGGGTTGTCCTCGAAGTCAATAGCTTTTATTCGTTTTGCTGTTTATTTGGAATCTGATTAGGTCCAGACTTGGGCAGTTGGTTATTAGCTTTGCCACATAGATCCGGCTAAGTGGTATTTTGTCTGCGTTAGAGATAAGCCTGATCCTGACCATTATTTGGTATTCATTGTATGAGGCGTCCTGTTAGAATCTCTTATTATCCACCATCTTTTAATATGATATGATAAAAAATTAAAATTAATGAATAAAAATATTATATTTTATTATGAATCAATAATGAAATAGCTGTTTGAAAAAGGAAAGATAGTTAATATATCACAAGTAATCTAAAAGTGTGGTTGATCAAAAACTTTCATGTATTATTAGCTGACGAAAGTGAGCCAACTATCGATTCATAATGTCCTTCCACCATGTAAATTTCATATAGAATATCCTCGCAATTTTGCTTATAAACTTCACTTATTCAAGCATTGCTCTTCAGGAGAGTCTGTCTTTGTTTTTTTGCCAAATGCTCCAACGTTGAAATACAATCTGTGCACATTAACTTTGAGCTGGTAGCTCGGCTGGATATTTTGCAGGTATAGACCAAATGTTAACCCTATGCACCAAAGCCTCACCTTGGGTCTTTTATTAGAACCAAAAAAATCCTGGACCATGTTTAATAAAAGCTAATTAAAGATCAAAACGATGCAATTTGAATTAGCGTTTCGTATTTATTTTAATTCCATAACTCACACGTATTGTAATTTTGGGTACCACGGAAACTGCATTAAAATCGATGCAGATTCAATACCACTATAATTTTCAGACAACGCAACTTTGAAAGGACGAAAACCAAGGTTTTAGTGTATAAAACTCGCCAAGTTGACATCTACGAAAATCTGAGTTTTTGTCTTCTACACACTTTTGCGTCAATATTCTTGGTCGATATGGATGCGTGGATGTAAACTGATCGCCTATCAAACCGAAAGTCTCAAATTCAGTCATCGAACTGTAAAAACTATTAAGACGCATCTGCCATTTAATAGGCATAACATTTGCACTAAAAAACATTATTTACTTACCGTATGCAAAATATTTTGCTCTGCTTAATAAGTAAATGAATAAATAAACTAAAAAATTGTCCTAAAGAATACTCAATATTCAACTCACGCTCACTCATGAGTCAGGTCATTGAATTAAAAATATAAACTTTTTATTTTCTTATAAGATATATCCTTTTCTTTATTCCTAAATCAGAAAGCACTTGAGCATTACCCTACTTCTAATTTGCACATTACACAGTCGGGCTTAACACAAAATAAATAACAGGCTAGTTGTAAGTCTAATCTAAAGTTAATAAATTAAAGATAACGAATACACCTAGAAACTTAGACCCTAAAGCTAAGAAATAAATGAACACAACTCTCGGGTGGAGGGCGCTATGCAACCTCAGTGAAGGGGCAATGTCTGGCGAACGGCACATCGAGGCAGTAGCATCCTCTGGCACTGAAACAAAAAAGGGCATCAAGACAAGGACAATTTAAGTCAGTTAGAGCTCCTTACTCATCTGGTGCATCGTTTCCGAGCCGAAACTCTCGGATGAGTTCGTTGATTTTAAAGGGATCCCTCGTCGATACTGGCAACCGGCCTGGGCCTGAGACCTCTGTGCAACCTTTCGGGCAGGGTACTCCAAGGAATTTTTTGTGCTTAAAAATTGCATTTGCTAAGTAGCAGATGCTTAAGAAGTGACTACAGCGAGATCGCCCTGAAAGACGACAAAAAATTAATAGTGAACATCATTCAGTAGGTTGGATGAGAAGGTCCTCTCACTTATTGGATGTCCCTTGCAGTAGGGTTGGTACATTCCTCCATTGATGCAGTAATTCAAATGACCAGTGTTCTCTACTTGGCCAAGGAAGCCAGCGTTGGTGTGGAGTATTTGGATGACGTTGGCGTCATCGATGGTGAGGCGAAAGCTATCAGCTTTTTTGCGTTCTATCAGAGGTCGCGCTGGATCAAGACCTGGACGAGAAGGAAATCGTTTTTTATGGAAATTGTTATTCTTTTTTTTTAAGAGAATCTGAAAAGTCGTCTTACCTATGATTCTGTATTGTTTCTTAGTCAAGTGGTTGCTAATCATTCCACAGATGTGAGCTCCCAGCGAGTGTCCAATGCACGTGATTTTTTCACGTGGCGTCCCGTGATGGGTCAGGAAGGAATAAATCTGGAAGGGAAAGAGAAATATTTTAGTTCAGTTCATCAAATGTGAAAAATCAAAAATTAAAGAGAAACACAATTCAGTAATGTGGTAGTTGTAACGACACCCATTTTCTCATGCGTCTTTAATAAGCTTGTTATTACGCTTCCTAAATTGTTTTGAGCAAGTACAGAACAATGACCTGATAATATAATAGCCGCTTTAAACGTATTATAAATACTTAAGATCGTCGAGTTAATACTGACTCGATCAGTTTCTGGTTGCAAGCATACTTTCTGGAGGTAAGCAAAAAATATTATTCTGCACCGCAAACTATGCAACTGATCTAACCAATCACTGATCTCTGGAGTTTGGAGTGCAGCATCTCTGCGAGCGATTTTCGTTTATTTTAGAAAAAATGGAGGAGGACTTAAGAACAAACTTTTAACTACACCAAAGCCTCGCTTTGCGTGGATCCTACTTACGTCGTTGTTTTGAAGTTGGTTCATTTGAAAACTATCGTGGTTTCGAAGCTGCATCGCTTTTATTCCAATTTCTGTCGTTCACAAAATTACAATACATGAAAATTACAAAACTAAAAAACATGAGAATCGTTTTAATTTGTGTCGTTTTTATTTACGTGGTATTTTTGGGGTCCTAACTAACTACACAAAGCGAGGCTTGTGTGTATTCCAAATACTTTACATAAAATTGATTGGGTAAAGGTCTTAAGTTTTAAAAATAAATTTTGGCTTAATAAGGTCTGGCTAATCGCTGAACGTAGCCAATTTTGTGATCTTCAAATTTTTATTCTTTTCTTGATATTGAGAGGCGTTCCACTTGATTCTCGTGAGTTTATGTGAATGAATGACAATTTTTTGGCAACAAAATTATTGTCGAAGGATTTAACTTTTCTCGAGAATCGAATGAAAGAATGCATATTGTAAGCCCATTTTTTGTTAATTTGTTTGCTATTATATATTTATTTATTTGCTAGTTAACTTTTTCTTTTGAATGTTAAAGACACAACTTAATTCTTATTGATATGACTTTCACCTTTTTTCTTTTATTGGGGATTTTTGTTTGTACTTTTTCTTCTCTCCTTTTTTATCAATTGTTTCCCATTTCAATTGTCCCTTTATCTTCAATTTAACATAGATTCTTAAGTAGCAAGGTTAATCATGTACCAAATTTCTATATGTAAAATGTGCAATACATGTAATGTAAGAAAAGCATTTTACGTGCGAAAAAAAAAAGAAAAGTAAAAGTAAAGTAAAAGCCCATTTATCAGCACTAGGAAGGCAAGCGGAGGTAATTAGGCCCTTTTTTTAGTTAAGCATTTAATAATTTTCATATTTTTAATTAGTATTGCATGTTCCGTTGTGCTTTCATCAGTACAGCTTACATTCAAATTTACATCCACAGTTTAATCTTTCAAAAAAAAAAAAACAACATAACAAATATACCATCTATCTATAAAGCCGACGTCGATTATAATGACAGACCAAGAGACCCTTGCCATCTACCTTAGTGTGTTACTTCCAGTCCAAAATTAGTTTCAAAATATGTTCACTCAAAGTCCTTAAAATTATCCATTTTCTTTATATACATGCTTAAAATAAATCTAAGCACTTGCCAGAAAAAAACACTTAACACTTAGATGTGCCTCGAAGAATACGCACTAACTTAAATTTGTATGTAGCTTTTTTAATTCAAAAACAATTCCATACATTTCCTATCAAAGATCATTCCAAAACATAACCTCCTCTAAACCAAAAATAATTTCAAGGACCAAATCTCCATCCTCGCAATCTAAACTAAAAGTCATTTCAAAAACCTCCTACGACTGCCTCTTCAAACGACAAACGCCTGAATCAGGACGAAATAAGATGCGTATTTCCATAATTGAGGATAAGGATAATCCTACATGCAGAGATTTCGAAAATGGATTTCATTTCTTTTAGTTTCCTGGAGTAGAGGTCCTTCTTCGCGGGCAATTAGGCAATCGATTTTCTGCTAAGAGATCTGCGTAATGGAAAATCGATGACCCATCACTTCAATTGAATGCGTCTTTTATTTTCTTTGACAATGTGGTGTGGCGAGAAAATTAAAGTGGAGGATACACAGGGAAATAAGAGTTCCTTCCAATCCAACATGAAAAGGACATCGGACTACTACAAACAACTGATGATACGATGAACCACGTCAGGTCAGCCTGGAGTTCAAAGCCCACTCATGCTCCAGCAGATAGCAACAAATCAACTCATCTTCGCTTTGTTTTTTAATTAAACTCACCTGAGCAGTGCACTGAGCAGCCAGTCGCGTGTTGATGAGTGCCGACAAGTAGCATGGATACTGCGTCAGAATCTTCCAGTCCACGGTGATGACGTTGTAGTCGCGTGAAAGATAAGCTAAAATTATGCATACAGTGAATCTCATATCTCAAAAATAATCGAATGCCAACCATCTCGCAAGTACTGCAAATGCCTGTCAGCGGCAGTTCCATTAAAACCGTGCACGACAAGGACTGCCTCCCGGTGTTTGTTATAGCCGGCCTGATATAACGTCCATGGACTTTTAACATTCAACTGAACTCCATAACGTGGTCCCTTTCTGGAAAAAAATAAAAATTTAGTAGAATCAAATGATCAATATTGTTACATGAAAATAAACTATAAAAGTCCACTCGCAATTATTTGTCGGCACTCTCGCGTGGCCATTGGACGGGAAACAAGGCGGAAAATTTGCTGTCGGAAGTGCACGCTTAGCGGTGGGATACGTGGAATCAGTCACTTAATAAGGGTAACTGATACAGCGCTCGGAACCGGTGTTTCCGCTTTAGCTATATCGCCACAGTCGACTGCGCTGAAAGTGAAAAGCAGACGCTTCACGCTGCACGCACCGAAATGATTTTGATTTGTTTCGTTTGCATTTTGCCGGGCTTTAATATGGCAGTAAATAAATATTGCCAGACATATTACCAGAGTTTGTAAATTTTTTTTAAAAAATCGTCTACTAAGTGCACAGTAGTGTTGTTTGAAAAATCCTTAGAGCTTTAGCTTTTTACATTCTAGCAAAAACCTTAGATTTTGAAAACCTGAGAGGAAACGTTCAGGGTTCGCATAAATTGCGTACCGAAAGTCCGATAGTCATAAAGCTATACACTTGTGTCTTTATCTTTCTCCTATTTAGAAAAATGAAAAAGCAATCTCAAACGAGATTTCTATCTCGATTTTGGTTTTGATCTTGATTTTGAATTTGACCTTGATCTTTATTGATTGATCATGATCATGATCATTTACTAATTCAATGAGAGTTCTCTTAAACTCGTTGTTTTATTACATTGAACGGCGTCTATAAAAAAGCAATCGTTGACATAAAAATGTCATGGATTCTCTAATGACCTAAAAGAAGATATATAGATAGATTTATTGTCTCTATAGTATAACAATAATTAAACAATGTTGCCCTAGCTTGAGCAGAGATATGGTTACATAGAACCTTACTGCTGAAAATACAATTGTTTAGCGGTTGCGATATGCAGTGCAGAAATTTAAAGGACATTTGGAGGAAAATTAAAGAAAAAACCTCCATTTGAATGGTTCAAAAGAATGTTTTTCAGAAACGTCGCAAAAATCTCAGCCTAAAACCATGCCATCCAACATCTGAAGCGTCGTGAGACAGCTCAGCTCAGCTAAACACAACTATTGGTGAGAGAAAAAGTGTTTTTCTTTTTACAGTCTAGATGTTTAAGCCCGTCTCAACACCATATCCATGACCCATCCCATTAATTCACAAATCTCATTCATTTTCAGGATCCATTTAAACAAAACGAAGAGCCATAAATAAAGCCACACCTCTTCTCACAGCCACAAGCAGCGCAGCCTGCTGATGACCGAAGAAGCGATCGACTGGTCCGGCAGCTGCGCGTTTCTTTAACGATCATGAAAGCGCTCGCGGAAGGGCTCATAAAAATCGATGCGGCCTTGTCGGTTGTAAAAAATTATTACACAGCCGTCGATGAATCAATCAGTCTCCGAGTCTCGGATGTAGACCAAACCGACGCAAAATTTCCATAAGCTCTGCAAATGAAAGTGAATAAATAAGCAAACAAAGTATCTTAAACATGCGTGCTTTGTCTTAGGCCTAGTCTCCGGCCTACTGTCGCCATTACGTCTCTCGAATTAGCATGACTATGGCCGGTATCCTCGAGGCAAATGACTTGACCGGATATTTTGAATTTCGCATTCAAATTTATACGAGAAACCCTTCGTTTGAGTGATGTAATTCGCTCAGAGAAACAAAGAGAAGAGGATTTTATTTTTTGCGAATTGGCCGTGAAAGTTACACGAAGATGATGTAAGTGAAAAAATTTCTTTTATGAAAGATTTAACAGTAGACCTGCGGGGCTTTCGTGTTTCGAAATTCACTTTTTATTCAGGTTGTTAACTTGCTGTGAACAGATTGACTAGGATCGCGTGTGAAGAAAAGAAAATTAAATGAGTTTAGCGTTGCGGTAGCAGTGGTTGGTTGGAGCTAAGGCCAAGGCAACGCAAGAAGCCATGAACGAAAAGTGGGTGTTTGTTCTCAAAGAAAAAAAATACACAAGAAATTGAGATTAGTAAGTTCGAATTCATTTTGGAAGAATCTGACAATAAGATTTGAGACTACTCTTCAATACATGCTGTGAGCATTTTTGAGTATTTATTTTATGGAGACTCTTTCTGTTTGATTCTGGTGACCTAAAGTCCTCTACAATTATTAATGTGAATGAACGATTGCTGCTTTTTTTTTTTTAAATTTTAAAGGGAACAGGAACTTCAACTTCGTCTTTATTTTGTGGTAAATGTTTGTTCCTTATTTTTGTGAAAAGTATATTTTTAATGTGGGCGACATGGTTTGGTTGTTAGTGCATCGGGCTGTTAAGCGAGCGTACACAGGCTCTAATACAGCCTGGGGAAAAAGACAACAGTTTCACGGCCCACTTCCAGCAAATGATTAACAATTAACAATCCTTTTATCATGAAAACCTTTCGCAATTCACTTTATAACACTGACAAAAAACTAGGCTCTGGCCTTCACGGGCTGTAAACGCCATATAATGAAAAAGATGTTTTGTGTAAGAAGTTTTATAAATGATCGCTTTAAAAATTCCGATACTCTTATTTTTTTTTTTTTAGGACTTTCACAAAGCATTAGCATTCGCATCAGGGGTAGCAGCAAAAGTTGGTTTCTATTTTTATTTTTTATTTTCTTCTAATATGTCGACCGACCATTAACTCATCTATCCTTTGATGTCGTTGTATTTCATATTCGCTTTCATTGTTGATAATTAGCCATATTAGTGGCAATGAACTTAATGTCTCAGTGTCAATGTTCAAGGATATAATTTCATTGATTTACTCCAAACAAAGTGTTCGCCTGGACAAAGCCCCAGGCTTAGTAAGTTCCTAATTAAGGAGTATGTGAGTCTACTAAATAGTATTTGGAAAAAGGCATTCACTGTCTTGGAATGAGTGGTGCTTGGCTCTTTAGTGTCTTAAATACGTCGTCAGTTTTCCAGTAAAAGGCCTACAGGCATTCGTGTTCCTCCATGGTCAATAAAAGTCCCATAGGAATTCGAGTTCCTTCTGGATTCAACCCAAGTTGTCTTTATGAGTAGCTTTGATAATCGTTTTGCTTTCGAATGAACATAATTTTTAGTTTGAGTTTTTTTTTTTGTTCTGAATCTAATAAGTTAATCATCTGATTGGTATTGACATTTTAAAGTAAATAAGGATTAGGATTGAGGTATTTGCTATTCCTTGATCAAAAATGACTACGAAATATTTTTCTTCGTAATATTTGAGACATATCGTGCACATTTAAAAAAAAAAACAATTTATTTTACAGGCCAATGAAACAATGGTCCTACTCCTTTTTTAAGTAAGATTAATCTGTAAAAGCGTACCTTCGGGTAAATCGAAATTCATATGCAATTTTATTTCTTTATCAGGTCAACTTCTTTTTTCAGATTTCATTTATGATTTTTATTTCCTTAGTATACGAAGCACCAGTTTTTCGTTCAAAACTGTGCAGCGCTCGTTGACTCCATCGTAGAAGTTAAGCTCATGGTCTGGTATTCTTCAACACTTCTTGCAAAATTTCCTCTCTTCTCTAATTTGTAAGTAGTTATTTAAGATTGCTTGCAATCCGTGTGGCAGTCGTTGTCACGATTGTTGAATAACCCCGTGACCACTCACGTGCTGATTTGAAGTGCAACAAAGTCAGATATAAAAGCAGAATGCGCAGCGTTACTTACTGGCATTGATTTAAATGGTATAAATGGACGTTTGGCACATTATTGTAGTAATCTGAAAGCAGATAGATCAACTCATTAAGAAACCCATACATAGAGTGGAATCAGAATCTCACTACAGTTTTCCTGCCCTCTCTGCAGTTTTGGGATGGAGTGTATCAAATGATCTTCATTTTTCCTTTATTACATTTTAAATTGGTGAGTCCTTTAGAGCTACAACAGTGACATAGACTTAGAGTTATATCGAGACATGATATTGTAAAGTCAAAGCCTCAAAAAAGACTTAATCTTCAGAGTGGAAAGGATGTTGCTTAAAAGTCCATTTTTTTAAAAGTCCATTGTCCCGTTTGTCATTAACCCGAATTGTGACCTAGCGTGACCGTATGGTGGCAATCCGAAAAACTCCAAAATAACAGTCTAAGAGCTCACAGTAAATTTTGGGCGTGAAAGTATAACCAAAAATGGTATATTTCAGCGCGAAGGTCTTCGACAAACCCGGTCCAGGTTAATAATGGTATGCTAAAAACGTCTATTATTCCGAAATCTGGATTTTTATGTAACCACTTTAATGTAGCATCATGTGAAATATTAGACTGCGTTTACAAAAAATGTGGGTGCCAGACCTTTTGCATTCATCCTTCAACCTGCCAGACGCCCAAATACAGAGCCATACATGAACATAATCTCCAGCGAACGACTGATAATCCTCCTGGCAAAAATTATAATTCGCACAACACAGTGGAGACGCGAAAAGCTAGGTTCTAGCTCTCACCGGGCTGTTACGTCACCCAATGTAATGTAATGCATGTATATAATTAGAAATAGCAAAACGTATGGCACCCACACTTTTGTAATCGTGGCAGTCTAATCTTTCTTTTGATGTTACAAGCAAGTGGAGGATGGATGTTTCTGCAATCAGGAGACGTATGCCTGATAAAATATCCTTACATTATTTTGTATTGTGAAGTGAGGAAAAGGAGGGTTTTGACGAAGAGCTTTAGATAGGTCCTGCAATTTTTCGTAATCTTATCGATTGAAAATCACAACACAACACAAAACATAATTTGTACTTACTTATTTCTATCATATTTCGCTCAAAACAAATACTTTTTGTGTGCAAATACTTTTTTTCGTCAATCAAATAACTGGAGTAATTCTTAGCAGATTTTAACCAGTTTTGTTTTGTTTTCTTTCCACACAAACTTTTCACGTCAAAAAGACCGACCACGCTCAAAATTTGCTGTGGACTCTTATTGTATAACGTCATGTGTCTTTCATCCAACCCGTGAAAATCAATAATGAATAATTTGAAAACAATAAATATAGGACAATTCATGTTCAGAATCTGAAACACTTTTATTTAAAAAAGAATTTCACTCAATCGCAAACAATTAATCAATCTCTCTTCTGGAATTCATCTGCTATGGCTCACATGAATCCAACACAATTTGCTCCATCAACAAAACGTTATGCATACAATTACTAGCCACACTGTTACATCGACTATAAGTTATCTAATCCAAAGCACTTACAATGGAATACAGAAATTGTGTCAAATTGATTCTTTCAGAACACCTGCAACTCAGTTGAGGCCTATATCATCGTAAATAAAATGGTTGACAATGAATTCATGTCACACCAGTCGGTGTGTCCTCATTATAAGATTCCAACCACAAACTGTCTCCTTGTCGTCATCATCGTCATCATCGTCGTCGTCAACTGTTTCATCCGCCCATTCGACTCTACCAATTTCGAGTCATTTCCTCACAACAAAAGTCACTGCTCTTCATCGTCCGGATCAATTTCTGATGAAAAGAAAGTAACTCGTTCATTGATCGTAGTTTTTCTGTGTTGTGTGTAAGAAATACGCATTAATTGACTTATCTCAAATCAATTACAAATTATCTGCGTTCGCCACTTCAAAAACGAACAATAAAACACACAAAAACACCGAAAAGTATGGCTGTTTTTTTACTTTTATTCCTCTGATTGGCATTTAATTCCACTTCCTTTATGATGCCAACCCAAAAACCAAACACGTTATCCCCCCGGAGCCGGCGCACTCTCCATGAACGCTGGCACTCTCTGCGCCGCATCCCACGGACACCAGGATACCAGTTGTCGCCACTGACCCAATGGCCAACCAGTTTACCCATATTCACTCCGCGGAAAGTAGGTAATCTCAGAATCGCGACGCTTTGTTAGGATGACACTGCACAGAAGCAGTGAAAATGTTGCGCATTTTACGGGATCGCTATCGAGTTGCAGGGAGTGATGGAATGCAAACAAATCTTAGGCACAGTGGTGATGAGAAGTCATTGGCTGTGAATTATGACAATGTCCAAACAATGGGAAAAAACCACCAGGTAATGATGTCAGTCAGATATAAATCTTTTGGTGTGCTGCATACAAATTACCTATGTCTCGATACATTGCGTCAGTTGTGAACGTAACTCGACATGTGACAATCAGACGTGTACTACAGTCTGATTTTTTGGTTCCACGACTGTTTGTGAGGAGATTGTGATCTATCTGCACGAAAGCGTAAATATGCCATGCGCCTGATCACTGCAACAGGTGCATGTCATTTGACATGACGCTTATTAAGGGAACGTACGTGGGGAGATTATTTGGATGATGGATGATTGAATGTAGTCTTGTTTGCGAAAAAAATGGATGAGCTTCGGTACTGCACTCAAGTGGTAGTTGGCACTTCTGACAAGTGTCAAAAATTGAATGTAATGAAACATTGTGAAATCAGGGTACGACAGGAGTTAACAATATGAATAACTTATAAAATGATTTGATGAACATTATTAAAAATATCAACAAAACAATTCAACGACACTTGTACAATCGTAGCCTTTGCCAAGCAAAGCGAGAGGCTGTCGAAGTAAGGTGTAGGCTCTTTTGAGCCTAAAGCAATTAATAACATTTTTGGCCTCAAAGCTATTAAGTTATAAAAATAACAAACAGTAAAATATCCTTAAGAACTTATAAAATTATTTGATGAAAATTGGTTAAAATATCAACGAAACAGAAACATTTAAAAAAAAAAGGAATAGAATACCCCCAAAGACGTAAAAAGCTAAGCAATGCATACAAAGCAGCAACCGTATAATTTGACTGATTATGAATGGCTAGAACTCAATTATGGTTCGAAATTTGTTTAAGACCACTTGGTGTAAATGGCTCAACCTTTCCTGCTCCCAGTTAATAATTAGCGAAGTAGTCAAGCACCAATCACTGTTTTTTTATTCACCTGGCTGTCTATGCGGCCAAGCACCAGACATCCAAGCGCGGCTTTTACTCTCTCAACCATAACCAATCCGGCTATGTCCACATGAGCAGGGTTATCAATGAAATTCAACATAGAACCGGCGACCAGTTGTTGACGATTACTGTATCCAATCATCAACAAATATATACAAACCATAAACTCATCGTTATGGTTAATTCTTCGATTCGATTTACAGTTGACGACTGCGAAATTCATTTTTTTTTTAAATCCATACACATCTTTAGAGGAAACTCGTTGGTTTCTATAACATTTTGTTCAACTCTTTATAAAGCCATTCACATCTGGTAGAAAACATTTTGATTATTTAAATTTTTTTTGTTTAAAAGTATTTTTCTTTAGAATAATTAACCCTATTAATCGTTTTTGTCTTTTATTCTTTGTTGCACTGCACCTAATTGCTGCTCTTTAAGCCTGCATTTAATTTATAAGATTTATAAGAAAATAGCCAGGAAATATGAAATAAAATATTCGAACGTTTTCGTGTTCTACATAACAGAGTATTTGCGACTTACTTTTCATAAGTTACATGAACCATTCTATTTTATTTCTATTTACTATGCGTTTTTCCCTGAACAAATCTTGAGCTCCCTACAAATACAGCCGATTTATTGGTGTCTTTTTGACCGATTGTTGCAGAACAGGATCAAACTCACGGCCATTAATGAATGTTACACTATAGACAAGTTATGAATATGATATGATATGAATGTTACACTATAGACAAGTTAGCGGAGCATAGGATACTTCAACTAACAATCGAAATTCGTTTATAAAAAATCATTCGTCCACCGGAGCAAAAGATCGGAAGATAGAAATTTCTAATCAATGCGGTGACGGTAAAAGTCCGAATAAGCGCAAAAGTTAATTTTAAATAATAATAATAATAATGGCTCTGTACGGGCTGTTACATAGATTATTTAATGAAATCCTTCTTTTCTATTTTACTGGTAGATCATGCGTTTGGTATAGAAAAAAAGTTCTTAATCAAAACTCATTGAGACAACCATAGGCTTTCTATTAGTTACATATCTATTAATTTACATAGATGACACCAAAATCTTTAACATTGTAGTACCTTATTTTACCATCCTTTCTTACTAGATAGGGTGGCGCTCGTAAATAAGTCTACCTAAGCCGAGTTAGGACAAAATGGAGATTGTTTCGGTTTTTACGTTATAAAATCTGAAATCACAGTAGTATCTAAAACAAATTTTAAATAAAATTAAACGAATCTTTATTCAGTACAATTATTGATTTTTATACGGGTTTT
Source organism: Syritta pipiens (assembly GCA_905187475.1). NCBI lineage: Eukaryota > Metazoa > Arthropoda > Insecta > Diptera > Syrphidae > Syritta > Syritta pipiens. Next base: position 74,550,899 of record LR994571.1, read on the forward strand.
CAAAGAAATCTTAAGCTTCAAACATTCTTTTTGAGAAAATTATTTAAATGGTTATTGCTTGTGGCCACAGCAGTCAATGTAAATTTTTTGGTGGAAAAGAAATTGTTGAAAAACTTTAATTCCTAAGGTTCAACACTGAATACTCATCATATCAAGGTCAAACATTTTTTCACCACCCATTTTTGTGGTTAAAAAACAGAAACAGATTTATCTGGTACTACGGAAGCAGATTTTTAGCCAAAGATCACCTCCCAGTCCATGGCTAGACAAATCCAAATCATAAAAAAAACTGACTCGCTTTCAAGTTCATCATGTCATTATTGTTGTGACATAATTTTGCTAGTGGTAATGTGACACAAAAAAAAATTGGAGATGTGACCCTTGTCTCGGGGCAATCAGTAATTTGAAATTAAGTACAATTTAATTTAGATACAAAATGCCCTAAGAATGTCATGGACTCACGCACTGGACGTAAAAACAATCATATTTTAAAAAGTAGAATGGTCAAAGACTCCGAATGAAGGTCTTCCTTCTGTTCCCGCAAGCACATCTCTCATGAGTTTTTGGCAAGAAAAAAAAACAGCTTAGAGAACACGAACAATACATTGGTCCGTACCGAAAATTTGATTCTTCACTCAACAGAAAAGCGAAATTATTTCCAAGTCGTGACGATGTAACATTATGCTTGCACAAGTAATATTGATTATCCAATTTAAGTTACATAATCACAAGGAATACAATTTGTGATTCTTCATCAAGCAGCTCATCACACGAAATAATGATCAGATTGATTAGCCGTTTACGGGTTATATTGCCAAAAGCTGTGTGCATGACCTATTGGCTTTGGAATCGAAATATCCACGATAAAAGTCCACAGAGTAACGCTATTGCGGAATGTGAATCTGTGATGTAACAACCCCTTAGACAACATTCCTTGCAACAAAGATGCATCTGTATAACAACTCTGGGAAAATTTTCCACAAACTAATAGACGGTTAATTTATTGGCGTTTAATCGAATTTGAACGTTACATCCTTCTTTATGGCTAATTTGTTGAGCAAATTTTGAAAAACAATATACAAATGGTGAGCTATAGATTGCGAGCTGAAGGAGTGAGAAGAACTGGATGGTTAGCGTCCAATGAACTTGAACTTAAAGCCGTCAGACTGTACGGAATGTTTTTTCATCGAAAAGAAATAGACAATAAACTCAGGGATAGGCAATGAATATTAGCGTGTGTTATGCAAAAATATACCACGCTTGAAATCCGAGAGTGTCGTTTTCAAGTGCAACAATGAACAATGGCTTGGGTTTTGATGCAATATATTTAAAGCCAGCAAAATTTTTTGATAATGAGCAGTGGGAGAAAGTTTTCAATTGGCAATTTGCAAGTTGTAGTCCCGGTCGTTTACATGATTCTCTAAATACCGCTCGAACAATTAATGAAGCTAAAAAATGATCAAAGTTTAATTTTAGATAATTGCTTTAGAAATATAAGTTTTCTAAGTGACTAAATATATTGCACATAAAATTATCTTTTTGCAACAGCCATTCAGGGAAGACTACTAATTCCAATTCAATTAATTTTTTTTTTTATTATAATCTAAGAGTGCAAATAACAAAAGAATTTTTTTCATTTCACTGTATTTGTTTTATAAGGAGTTTACGAGACTATTAATTATTCCCAATGCAGGTCTTCAATGACTTATTAAATTAGTCGCTTTGAACCAAACTCCAATTCCCTGAAGGTACTGAAAAACAAACAGTCTTAAGTGTCTTAGGCGCATCAGAATTCATTGCACAGAAAACAGGCGTCTGACAATTCATCCAGCTAGAATGTATACAGCCAATTTTTTATAATTGGCGCACGCTAAAGGGATTGGGCCTATCCTTAAGTATTCAGTTTAAGACATAGCACGAGCCGAATGTACCAAGAGAGAGAGGTGAAAAGAACCGGTGCACGTTAAATTTAAAACTCTGCATAGTTTACTCAGACCTTAACCTTGCAATAGCCCTTTCTTTTTGTTTTAAAAAACAGTCTTTCAGCAAACTGGGCATACGAAGGGCACGCAAAACAACACAATTGAGATGAAAAATTATAACTATTACATCCGACCTCTTCTATTTCTTAGACAAAACATTTTGACTAACAAAAACTAAGTTTTTGGTTTTTTCACTGCATTCAGATCCCAACCAAAAACACGTTCCTTCTTCAGGATCTTGTTCCCATTTAACGATCGTCAATAAATATAAACTCTGCGGCCGGAAATCACAAAATTTCCTGACTGGGACCCATTTAAATCAGGATTTCTTATCGAACGTGACTCGAGCTATAAAAACACATCAACTTGATATTAAAATCCAATTAAACCCACACCCGAGGAGCACCAAGCCTCAAACGAAGTCGAAGGTTTTCTAAACGAAAGTAAAAGTCCCAACATCCATCAAATCGAGCAAGTGAAAGAAAATCTCAATTAAAGCAGCATCCTGCGTGAAAGTATCTCACGGGTGACTATTTATCAAAACCGAACATTAATTTTTTTTTTAACTTCACTTCCACTTACGGTGTAAACATTCGAAAATTCACATCCGGATGCGGACAGACGTTCGTATTCTGGACGATGCACCTTAGCACGTTCACGTCAAGCACACCACTTTGAAATAGATTCCGCAACAATGTTTTATTAAAAATTATTCCATTGGAACCTGAAAACAATTACACAAAAATAAATAGATGGCCACTTCCTCCGATCACTCGAATCACTTCTACCTCCGATGAAGAATAATACCACAGTGATAACTATAAGATGCTTCATGATAGGAATAATTTCACAGAACCGATTACACAAAAAAAAACAGCACTTCGATCCTTTTGGTTTACATTTTCACGATCCTTTTTCAAAATTAATTTCGATATTTTTTTCTTTCAGCACAACACGCGCGCTCTCGAAGTCGGTGTGTTACTTTTTTAAGTGCACGATGGCGAATGAAATGTAAGCCGATTTTTTGCATTCAATCCGCATCCGTTTTTATTATGTTTGTGGAGGCTTCACGCGCACACTACGAGTTATAGCCAAGCCATGGCGATGTAATGCAAAGCAAGTCTAGTGGTGTCTTGGACTGGTGGTAGTTCTGGGAGATTCAAGTGCACGAAGCCACCCAACCCGACGATGACGACAACGACGACCGCGAAGAGGAGGAAGAGAAAATAAGATTGGCTTAGATATTCGCTTTAGAATGTCTTTCGGTTTTCTTTTACTCTCCCTACCACGGTCGTAGGGTGCGGATGTGGATGCGTTTAACTGGTTGTCTGGGGGGTTAATAAATAATCTATTTTTAGTTCAGTTAATAGAATTGCACGGATACATTATGTAAGCAAAATTATATGAAAGAAAAACAAGCGACGAGGTTGTGGGGCAGGCTTGGGTAGTGGGGTACTCCATGGCATACCATGAACAGAATTACAGTATAGTATAATATAGATTTGTTGGGTAAAATATGTTATGCAATGATTTTTGGCTATCAGACATATTTAGTACTTCTGTTCTTCTGAGACATTATTCATACAAATGAAAAATATAAAAAAAACTATGAGCATTAGAAGGACGCAGAACCAGTATATTTTGTATTAGTTATTTAAAAGTTATTATCTATATAGTATTAGCTATTACAAAGTTAAAAGATTCATTCTTAATGCTCCAATAAAACCTTCAATTAGAAAACAGAATGATAGTTAGATAGTAACTCTCTTCAAAAACAACAAAATTTCATTCTTTGCCGCTGATATCCTTTTGAGCTGCATCCGTTTCCACCCGGATCCATTTTATTAGCACCACAGCTTTCGAGCTCATGGCGTTAAATCAACTACAAATTGAATTCGAAGTTTGCAGTTATACCTAAAGCCTTGGGAGAAAGTTAAACTATTACGTTAACAATAATTATGTCTTAAAGCTGGGCGTAGTGAACTGGATCTGAAATAAAAATAATGTTATGGTGACTAGCGAAAAAATGCTCTGGGCAACATAATTACCTTCACGATTAAATAATGATAAAAAAAAATGTCCAATACTTCTTTCCAATTTTTGTCGCATGCCCTTTGCCAAGTAAACCCTTTCCCTTTTTAATTTTTTTTTTTTGTTAATCCAAACGATTTTTTGACTGACGATTGCGAGCATTACAGTAAGAGTTTTTGCGAGACAAAATTAATGCATAATGAGGACAAATATTCCGCGTCAAGAAAGTTGCTTTAATCACTGTAGACACAATTGCGTATACGATTATTCTTAGTCTCTTTTAGCTTTCGGAGAAGAAGGAAAAACGGAATACCTTATGAATATTCGAAAACCTTTGTAATTCGAAGATTTTCTCTAGTCTAACGAAACTCGAACTAAAGTCCACTGCAGTTTTTGTATGAGTTAGCATTTAGTAGCAGTTGATAAATAAAGCCTTTAAATATTTTGAAAAGATAATCATTCGTTATCTGAGATATTTTCTCTTCTACGAAAATGTGTGAAAACTATTAGAAATTTCTTTTAGCATTTTATTATTTTTTACGCTTCAGCTAAATACGTGGCGACATTAAAATCAGGAAAGCGCAAGGTAACACTGTCCTTGTGTTAGATGTGTTAGGGATAATTTGATAAGGTAAGAAAAGACTTGAAAAATAATCTTTTTCAAGATCAAGTTCTATTGAATTCATTGGTAAAAATACCTACGATCAAACAATTGCAGTCTTTTGAAAAAAATAGTGAATTCAACGAAGCCAGCAGTTAATTTAGCATTAGAAAAGCAGCTAATTGTTTTAAAGTCAATGAATTCAAAAAAAAATTCTATAGTAATGATGTGATTCCGCTCTCTTCCGGCTATAACTCTTCCTTAGCCTATATATTTGTTTCTGACGAACTGTACAAGACGTCACACAATGGGAAAAATAAGAAATTCTGGTTGACACAGCTCAAAGTTCTACGAAATGAACCTTATCTTTCTTTTGTTTAAAAACCTGGTCTACCAAAGTGACTAGTAATGTTGATAATTGGCGTTTTTTTCTTTTCTCTCTTTTTTTTCAAAAAGTCACTGATTTATTGAACAACTTTCGCACCTTTGTTGGTGGTAAAAAAGAAACTACTACAGTTGAGCTGAAAGATGCTTTGATTGGAGATTTGTGAATTCATTACAAGCCTTAAGAAATTTTAAATTGAAATGGTAAAAGTTATTTTTATAAAAATAATGTTGTTTTATATCTCATACCTGGAAACCCTTCTCTTAAAAACGAGTGGCTCTGGATGGTTCTGTATTTTATATGTCTATATTCGTCGCGCATTCAACTTTCAAATGGCGCAAAGCAGAAGATGTACCTAGGTATGCGAAGAAAGTTACATCTTATCAAACATTTGTTTATAAAAAAGAAATAGACAAACATAGTTGAAGAGCTTTTCACTAGTTTTTTCCACTATGTGTCGTTCACAAGAATTTAAAAAGAAATTATTTGTCTAAAAAGACCATTTTACTTTACTTAATAACTCTGTTTTATCGTATTACTCTTACGAGGCATCTAATCAACTCTGAGTCATCTTGAAGACTTTGCATAATACCTTTAGTCTTGCATGATATTTTTAATCTTACTCTTCCATCAAAATTGCTATGCTTTTGTTGAAGTTGGGCCACCTAAAAACACCTAAAAAAAAGAAAATACTCTAAACTGCTATCTCTGCAGCTCCACAACCACCATTTTGAGCTAGCTATCTACTCATCCAGAATGCATTTCAATAACTTTTTCTAAAACAAACCTCTCTCCATACAAACTTTAGAGTGATACTTTGCCAAATAGTATAAACAAAAATACTTAGAGTATTTAAAACAATCAAAGCTAAAACAACAGAACTGAACGTCATAGCAAGTAGGGTTCGTTAATCTTAAGTTAGCTCTCAATTTGTAACCAATTGTTTTTTATTAAACAATAACAATAAATTAGTTCAACCTACACCAATCGATTTCTTTGACTGAAACCGAAACTTGAACATAAATTTAATTTAATTTTAGTCAAAGTGGAATACAACTATGGCTTGTAATTCTAATGTGAAAATAATAAGTTGAATTGAGCAAATTGAGTTACGCTACAACTAAAAATACTCATTTTTCATTGTATTACACACCAATCAATTTACCCAGCCATCCTTTGGCACTAAATTACTTACGGATTATATTTTGGCAATCTACTTAAAAGCATGTAGTGCCTTTCAATCAAATTAATCCCTACAATGAAATTCATTGTCGTGGCAAATCTCTGCGGCAAATCTCCACGGTCCCCACCAACGGCCTTCAAACTTTTATGGTGATTGCCTTAAAAAAACAAAACTGATAAAGGTGTTTTCTTTCTAGGAATTCACCGTTCTCATGTTTTAATAGAAAACTATGTTTCCTCCTTCCCCCAGACTCGAATAACAAGCCTCAGACATTGGCACGCAACTGGATCTCGTGCAGACATGACCATGATTTTGCGATGCGTTGAACGACAGCTGCATCTTCTTCCGATCACGGCTGTGAGTTACACCGAGGCACACTTGCAGCAAACGTGTTTTTTTAGTGTCGAGTAAATCAGTTGCAATTGTCTTCTTATTACGAGGAATGAGACACTCACTCTTTTCCACGATCCATGCGAACTTGTCCACACACAAGTTTCGTGCAACCAGCTGCGCTTATATGCAATCGACTGACAAAATAAACCTAATTTATTACTACTTCATTAATAATCGTACAATGAAGAGGTCTTCGATAATTTCAAATTCTTGCCAGAAGCAGACACATCAACTTGGCACACCTCCCTGCCATCGCGTGTAGATGCGACTCTCTCCAAAACTGTTCCCAAAAGATTTTGCTTTCTCATAAACTGTTCTACATCAAGTTTGTCCCGTAAAAAAACTTCTTTCGTCTGAATATGTGGCTCATCCACGCAACTTTCTTCACTTGATGTAGCTGACCCATTCAAGGCTACACTTGCCATAAATAATCACGTCTGCAGCAAGTAACCTTCATAAATCCATATTTCAAGTACCTTTTTTTGTTTATTTGACTTAAATGCATTTAAGAAAAAGACTGGAAGTGAATGAAGCCACGCTAATGCATTTCCTGATCGCAAAAAGATTTAGTTGTGGCAAGACACTGTTAGCCACCGTCGCCGCCACCGCAGAACCACAGAACCGCATTATTTAATTGAAACTCGTCGCCCAACTTCGTTGCTGCATCCCAGCGCAGCGAACTGCTCAGATTTAGATTTAAGTTGCGAACCCACTCAAGCGAATCATGGTGCACGGTGGAGCAAGTAAACTAGCGATTATGTACGATTTCCGCAATCGCTTTGGCTTTGAAAGGTACCCGGAGTAAACGTTTCAATGTCAGGTGCAGTTTCTTTTATTCTTTGGCGGCGAATAGGCTAACAGACTTATGATTCAATTGACATTGCAATGAAAGTGCTTTCACTCGATTAAACGAGAAGCTGCGGTAGACTTCGAAGTGAGTTGAAGGACTTCACTTGATTTTTTCACATCTTTGCTAAGACATGTGGTTTCTTCTTATAACCCCATGGGCTTTGAACGCATGGAATGTAACCTGTAATATAAAAAATAAATAATTTCTACTTGGATTGTCTCTGTACTAGGAGAGCCTGAAACTGTTCATAAAGCCATGGGCAGTAAATATACTTGTAACGAAGTCCTACAATTTTCTTCGATTTTATAGCGCTGTTGGGACTATGATTTTCATTTAACCCACATGCCTTCTTCGGCTGAATTTACTCCAACACCTCAGGACCGGTCGCACTTGGAATAGTTTCTATCGTTTAAAAACCAACCAATGTCGTACAATGAAATTTCAATGCAAATTACTTTTCATAATGATCTCCCGCTGTCGCTGTCGTAGGATTTTCTGCAAAAACGAATTGCACAACTCCCAGTATCCAAGTAAGTGATACTCTAGTATCATTGCGTTGATCGATAAACCTCTTTCCAACATCTATATACTACAACGAATACCAATTAATTCGCCAGAAAACCTCCTACCCACCATCCGCAAAATACTCACTTTTCACGTAACGACTTGTCCCAGCTCAACACCTAGTCCCAGCACGGCCTTCTTAGCACACACTAATTATAGGCTACTTCCCCTAGGCACTCTTAATTTTTACAGTCACTAAGCACTCTGCCATAGAGCCGGCATTTAGCAAAGATCCCCTCACTTACTGTAAACTTCAAGTGCACATGATGCATCGTCCCGCCTGGTAGTCGCGATTGTATGAAGTTAAAGTACTTTTTATTTACGTTTTGTTGACTCTGCCAGATGAAGTGATGGGTGCTGCGTGCACATAATAACTGCTTGAAGACGACTTTTGATTGATTTAAATTAATCTTCCACAAACATTTGTCTGGTGGTTAGATGAGCGTCATTGTATGTTCAGTATGCGTGTCATGGGGCAAAAACTACGACTTTTGCAGTCACTTAACAGGGAAAAAACAAATCGGTCGATGGCTTTAGTAATAAGAACGATGTAATTAAAATCGATTTTATTGTTTTTTCTTGTTTAAGATAATTGCATAAAAAAGAGTCAAGGTAGTAAATTAAACACAAAAGTGTTTAGCTCAGTCGCGTAGAATTTAGCCCAATCGTTTTCTAAACCTGCAGACAGTGCTGAATAATTCTTCAATGCTTGTGCCTACCACATATTGCTCCTAGTTCATGTGAGTCCATAAAAAAAAACAAGATTTAGTTTTCATCGGCACCCACAAGTCTTTGGAAATATTTCAGAGCGGTTGTGTAATAGAAAAAAATCGTCAAAATGTTGGTTTCTTTGGACTTCTAATACGATTCTAATTCTACTAAAATTATCAAAATTTGTTGTAATTTTGTAGATGCATATACAGTGCAAAAATATTCGTAATTTGATTATTTCGACTTAGAAATGTGTTTATTACGCTCAAAACTAAAAAAATAAGTTCCTAAAAGTAGAGCTTATTTTTTTTTATTTTTTGCCTTGTCTCGACGCACTAACTACGGTGCGCTGTCTGCAAAACCAAAGAATGCTATCAAAAAAAAATTCAATGAGAGCCATAGAGCAAATTAGAGATAATAATTTACACAAAAAGCCCTTGCCTTGGTATCTTCAGAGCCTCTATGACTACAAGCTATAGGAAGGTTATCCAGCAAAGCATTTAAGATTCGCCAATATAATTATTTATCCGGTAAATCGAATAATTACGCATATGTTAGCTTAGGTAGACGGGCTGACTGAAGCGAATTCTTCCTCACTTAAGTCCTTGTGGACCCCTTGTGTTACTTTGGGGAGGAATTGAGTCCCCTTTCTCATTTGGTTTGGTTCTACTCAAATACCTTAAAAGATTCCTTCGACGTTGACTGTAACTCATCAGGAGTATGCCCAAGCGCGGTTAATTTGTTTGTTTTTGTCTGTCGTAATAATTCTTTATGCCAATGTTACAAAATAAGCCAAACTAAAAACAATTGTAAAATCGGAGCACCTGAAGCTATTTTATAAGTCTTTAAATGTTCGAAACATGAGTGTACACTTTCTTTTGACTCTGACTGTAGATAAATTAAATACGATAAACATTGCAGTTGCATTTTACTATGGGCTTCTTACGTCTAAAATTTTTCAGGATAATAATTATAATTGAGTACCATATCTTACAATTGAATACCATATCGCGCCCTAGCCTCCAAATTATCGTAAGCGACAAAATGTACTTTTTATGAGTTTTTTTTTTTTTGTTTTTTGTCTGAGCCATAAAACATTGATTGTGGCTTACAATAAATTTCGTTTCTCTATTATTTGTACCTGGAATGCTTTATTAAAAAAAAACAATGATGCAGAAAGACGCGCAATCGGATATACTATCGAGCTGTAGCATCATTAACAAATTTTTGTTAAAAAAGTCGCTTACAACAACTTGGGGGTTAGGACGAGATATTCTAAGTGACTATTTGCTTGACGGACCGATTTTCAGCATTAGACACATTTTAACTAAATATGACTACGTTAGATGGTAATTCTTAGTAATTAAAAAAAAAAAAAAGTCGTAGCCATTTGGTTTTAAAGTATGTGTTATGTTAGGGAAATATAAAATGAGAATCCAAAATATAATAATAATAAGAAAATTTATCTGTTTGGTTAACTATGAGGATATTTTTGATTAAAAGTTGATATTATTTAATAAGGATTACATATTTAAAACCTTAGCAAAAACAAAGCAGCTTCTACTGAGTAACGAAGCATAGGCCTTAATAGGCCTTAAACTATCAAATACTCGATTCAAAACTGTTGCCAAGTTCTTTCACATTTAATTTAGTTATGTATATGGGCATTAAAGTTAAGTCTGAAAACACCCAACATTGCCTCTGACACTGCCCCAGCCTATGTCACTTAAGGTGTAGAAGGCTTGGAAGTCATTTCTCACGAGACCTTTGTGAGAGAAGTACCTTACATTAAAGGAATCTTATGACGTGCCTGAGTAAGCAAATAAGTTACCATGGAATGGACGAAGGGACCATAATCCTACTCATCTCCTACTCACTAGCCAACACAATGGGTCCACAAGGATCTAAGTTCAAATGTCTACCGGTACAGAAACCAAATTATTCAAAAAAAAAAATAAAAACAAATGTTTTGGAACTATAATAATTTACATGTATGTGTCACAATAATTGTTTGTTTTGAAAGTTTATGAATTAAATTTAAACATCACTCTGGTAGACGGAATTCGGCCAGACCGACTTTCAAACCTTGCTGGGGAACCACTTTGCAGCTGTCTAACATGGAAATTGTGCGTACTATCTGCAAAACTATGTGCATGTTTTAGCAACTCGAATTTTGTTAGCTTAAAATCAATGCCACTATAATCAGAGTTCCTTAGCGCCTTTCATACTTACTTTAACTGGTAGAGATGTATCGCCCATTTGAACCATCTCTCCTAATCTTTACAAGAAAGGGAACATCTCCAACAAATACCAATAAAATACAGAACTTGACTTAAAATTACTTATTTATTGCGTTTAAAACAGGAAAAAAAAACAAGAAGACAGTGATTTAAATTTAAATACAATAATTAGATATAAATAACTTGAAAAATATTTATATTCAAGACTGCATTCCATGCTTGTTAACTGTGTCTTAAAACCTAAGTATGTTTGCAGACGTGGTATGAAAGTGGAATAAATATATTTTTAAATATAAGTGGCAAACCATTTGTCCGACGTTCACAAATTTTTCGAATAACGTCTTATTACTTCTTAGCTATTTTGCTTGAGCCAACTTCATCTCTTCGGGTTCCACTTCTTGCTTAGAAGGAACATCCTTAACGACTAAGTGGTACAGGTCCATTTCTTCGTCGGAAATGGGAACTGGAGCCTTAGAAAGAGGATCCTTACCATTCAAGGACTTCGGGAATGCAATTACATCGCGGATTGACTTTGTCTTGCAAATCATAGCCATCAACCGATCAATTCCCAGTGCTATGCCGCCGTGAGGTGGACAACCGCTTTCCAAAGCTGTCAGCAAGTGGTTTAGATGCTCGTGGGGAATTTTCAAGATCTCCTCCAATACAAATGACTGCAGCTCGCGGTTGTGGATACGTATTGAACCTCCGCCAACCTCATTGCCATTAAGTACTAAGTCATAGGCTTGGGATTTGATGTTCTCCAGGTCTTCTTTTCTCCTCAATTTCTCCAAGTCCTCCGCACGCGGTGCTGTGAATGGATGATGGGCACTTTCATACCCGGTGTTGTCCTCTGACTTGAAGAACATGGGAAAATCAACAACCCAGAGGAATTTGTTAATGTTCTTTCGTCGAGGCAGCAGCTGGTTCTCTTCTAGTAAGTCGGCGTAGTCCAGCCGAAGGCGTCCCATGAGTGTTTGCTAAAATCAAAAGCAGTTAGTACTCAACGTTTTTAGAAGCACGTTCGACATCCTTACCGCATCACTTTTTTCACCTATCGCCAGGAAGATAGTGTCCTCCGCTTTAATGTCAAACTGGCTCGCAATTTTCTTCGACACATCTTGCGTTACCAACTTTCCCAGTCTCTCAACTGCGTCATTGTGGCTCTAGAGCAAAAAGAATACCCTCAGTAAGAAACGAAAACAAACGACAGTAGCTCATCGACTTACGGCAAATCGTCGGAAATAGAAAATACCATTGAATTCTTTGACGATCTGCTCCAAGTGTTTCCTCGTGGCACCATCGAGTAGCGAGATCGATTTATCCACGTATATCATGTAGGCACTTAAATCTTTGAATCTCTTGTTAAAAGTCTCGTTATCTTTTATCAGTCCAGTAATATCATTCAACTGAAAGACAAAAATGTGCTTGCAGGCCCTTGGAAACTGTCAATTAGCTGCTTACCAATAGCTCGAAACGTGTGTCCGGTTTGTCCACACCGTACTTCGACATGGCCTCGTCGTAGGACATCCGTGGGAATGGAACATCGATCTTTCCCAGCTCCTTGGGCCAACAGAACTTCAGAGTTTCCTCGATGAGGGACATGATGTCGTCTCGGGTTGTAAACGATAACTCAATGTCCAGCTGAGTGAACTCAGGTTGACGATCTGGACGAGTTGCCTCATCCCTGTAGCAGCGAGCAATTTGGAAGTACCGATCAATGGCACCAGCCATCAACATTTGTTTAAACTGCTGCGGACTCTGTACCAACGAGTAGAAGTGTCCCGGCTTTCGTGTGGGCACCACGAACTCCTGAGCTCCGCCAGGTGTGCGCCGGAAAAGCGTTGGCGTTTCGACCTCAACGAAACCGAGGTAGTTAATCAGATACTCACGCATCTTCTGCAGGATCGATGACCGCAGGCGCAAGTTCTTCTGCATGTCGGCGAACCTGAAAGGCAACAAATTAGGAAAACTTTTTCTCTCATCGCAAACAAGCACTCAAACCTCAAGTCAAGGTAGCGATACTCCATACGCAGGGCCTCCTTAGCTCTTTGGTAACCACGAACTTCGAAGGGCAGATTTTTTTTAGCTGGATTGATCACTTCAATGTGTGTCGCTTCAATTTCTATCTCTCCTGACTTCATTAATGGGTTTATCATATTCGTCGGCCGTGGAATGACAGTACCTTCTACGCGAACAATCGACTCCAGTGGTATCCCATCGGGATAGATCTCCATACCTTTACACTTGTCAGTTATCAGGATCTGTGTTTGGCCATAGCCATCGCGGAGGACCAAGAATTTTCCCATTCGCTGAAATTCCAGCCACCCGGAAATGTTCACTTTCTCTGCAACATTTGAACTCGTCAACTCGCCGCAGTTGTGCGTCCTGGTAGTGAACTTCGAGGTGTCGGCTATTCCGATAACAGCGGGGGAAGCTTCGTCGGTGGTACCATTTTGTTCTGTTGCATTTAATGACATCTTTTGTACTTTCTCCTTCACCGGCCCATCGTAAGGATCGTCTGGTTTGAGAAGTTTAACTGTTTCCACCATCACTTCGACTTCGCCCGTTTCGAATTTCTGCAAAATGTGACAAAGTGGAAGGTAAGCTACGCGCAGTGAATAGTATTTTGGATTTTTTAGCGAGTGTTTAAGACCAAACCCGCACTTTACTCCACGACCACGAAAACCGGGGTGCAATATTTGTATATATACACATTTATTAGTAAATATAATATAAAAACTAGAAGCGTTTATGTAGCTACCAAAGGCGCCAATTCGGTACAAAACAGAAGTACACAACAGAATGTTCAAAGGCAACACGATATGACTATTTTGGTTTTCGAACTTAATTTGCTTTCTAAGGCCGACATTTTACAACAAAATTCCCAGGAAAAAGGTCCTTAGTAGGATTAATATAGAAACTTCCTATTCATGAGCACTGCAGTGTCTATCAGACAAAGATTAGCCAAGCGCTACCGTGACTAAAACAAAATTTGATAATCAACAGAGATATCATCACTTCTACTAGTAGCCAAGCTTCAATCAAATCCCTAGACTCACATTTACCTCTAGGACCGCTTCAAAGTGCCGCAAGTCTAGACGAATTGGCCCAGCACTTTATCTGGGTGCCTGGACACAGTGGCATCCCGGAAAAATGCACATGTCACCTCCCCTGCTTTTATCCCTTGGGGTGAAATGCAGACCATCTGCGTCGCTACAACCAGATTACGCATTAGGCTCCGTTCACTTGCCTATATTTTTCATAGGTTACTGATTTTGTCTGGCACCCTCGATGACGTCTTGATTATCAGTCCAATGTAGACACTTGTTGCGCATTGCAAACAATCAAGGAAACTAGGACTTTCATTAAGAGACCACCAAAAAAGTCTTGCAACTTGGGGAGCTTACAAAAAATGTTATTGATTTGACTGTGGATATAGAATTAGAATGCGTAAATCACTTTGGACAAGTTGTTTTGGATTGCGTAACATTGATTTGAATATTTGTAGGTCTAGGGCGATGAATGGCAGATATTTGCATGTGTGGAGACTTCAAGAACGCATTGGTTAACCTTGTGAAATGCGAATCAAAATCAAACAATTTGCCCTGCAACAAATTTATTACGAAACCTTAACCGTTGTGAAGGATGCTATTTGCTTGATAATTGATTCTTATAGAATGTGTGTGCACAGGGAACTCTTCCGAATCACACGTCAATTACATCGGTTATCTTTAACACCCTAAAGCCAAAAGCAATCCCTCAGTGATAATAATGATTGGATGGCGTTACAGCCGGTTGTTTCCACGCATCGATCAATAATTCCCAATTATACTCACAGTGTTAATGTTTGATCTTGGTCTCGCTAGAACTCTCCCCTTAATTTGTACGATGGTGTTCGGCGGAGCCCCGACAAAAGTTGACTGCAACTAAAAGAAAACAAAAATAATAATGGAATTTTAAGAAATCACTCTCTCATAAGAGTATTAACTTACACCTTTATCCTCGATGATAATTTGCGTCTGACCGTAACCGTCTTTCAACTGATGGAACTTTGAACTGCCACTCGATGGGATCCAGCCCACCAGGGAAATCACCTGCCCGACATGTTCCTTCCTCAAGTCGTTACAGGTCAACTCTCGGTTTTCAAAATATTTCAGAATGTTTTCACTCTCTACGAAACCATAATTTATTCCTACATTCAACAAAAGCAATTAATCCATTCACTTACTGGCAATTTTGTACTCCGTGCTTGTGATGCAGTTCTTTGCATCGACCATGGTGCTGTACGATCGCTTCTCAGCTCCACGGCGTCCAGCAGACGACCGTTCAATATTCAAAATATCCTCAACCTCCACTTCAATGTCCCCCGTTGGCATTGTTGCATTTCTAGAGTTATAAGGCCTGAGAAGAACAGTTCCCACAACCGTCAGGATACATTCAGCTGGCATATTTCCGAATCGTCGCGACAAGCGAGGATTCTATATTAAACACCACCACATAAAACAATTTCACAACACTGAATAATAACACCTCACCCTGTCGTCGGATATAACCAATTGCGTGGCACCATGACGATCCCTCAGCTCAGCAAATCGCCCGATACGCTTCTTAATGAACTTCCCCGTCAGCTCGATGTATTTTCCCTCGTGATTTGCCCGGAGCTCGCCACAGTCCACGACTAGCGGCGGCGGCGGAGGTGGATTAGTGTTGAGGTTGTTAGAGAACGTCTGCCATGGGAAATTCGTCATGTTGAACATATTATTGTCGTCTAAAGGAAAACGCAAGCGGGTGAACTTCATGCAGAGCTTGGAGGAGTAATTACACCACTTACACATATTATTGCCGCCATTCCAGTTGCCTCGGTTGTTGTTTGCCCCCCACATGTTTGATTTGCCGTCTTTCACCTGCGTTTTATCAAATAGATTTCCTTTTTGAAAACTTCTGTACTCATTCGCGTTTACCTTCTTTATAATTGTTTTTTTTTTCTATTCACTTACAACAAACTTCTCCTTTCGGGCTACTGATGCTGTTGGTAAAGGTTCACGCTGGTAAACTTGTGCTACCGATGACGTTAGCTCGAAAATCTTACGCTTGTTTAACGATCTAGAAATTAGATACATTTTATGTTAGGTTGAAGTTTATCTTAACCGCTGCGGCAACTTAATGTGCAGAACGATGTACATTAGCTATATAACTTTTAAGAAAATAAATAACCTCACCGGCTTTTCTTGGCAAAAAACAGATGTCAATTGTCGAACAGAAAGAAATCAAAATGGACACGTTCAGTGAATGTTATATGTTGTCTTTTTTTGTTTTTTTCTGTTTGTGTTCTGGAGTCGGCGATGTGCATGCGCTGTGCTCAAAAGGACTTTGCAGGTGGCAGGAAGTCACCTGTTAACGTCATTTTGATATTATTTTAATTAATTTCAATTGATTTTTATTTCATGGATATTCGATTACGTTTTTTTACGTGTAGTAACGTTTCTTAGTTGTTTTTTTCGTAATCAGAGCTCGAAACGGGGTGTTAATGAAAGAGTTTCTCCCACAATATCATGGCGTCCAACAGTCTGGCTTCAGGTCTGGTATTCAATTAATGATGGAAGACACGTTGCATAAATGTGTTTAGCTGCATGAAAGCACAATGCGAAGAAGGTGGTGATGATGTAAGAATCATTGTTCCGCTTCACTGCACTTAGGCAATGGCATGGAAATTTATGCTAATCACGAGTGCTGCAACTTCTATAATCGACTTCTTTTTATCCCACCTTTTGAGACGTGGTCATTGAACTGCAAGCAAAGAACTATTAAAGCAAAGAACTATACTAAGCAAAGAGAGTTTGTGAAAATCACAAAAATTGCAACTTCTGGAAATGAATTTAAGTAATGCCCAACAAAAACGGCTGACAGAAATTCCTATTGGTGTGACGAGAAGAAAGGAATTTCGTCCACTGTATAGCCAAACGGCACTCTGCATCGAGCCTTTTGGAACGTGGTTAGACACAACCGGATCAGTTTTGCCAGGATCGCGCTAAAGAGGTCTCTGCAATGAATGCTGTCATACGCTGCTTTAGAATCGATGGGCATTGAGCAATTTAAAACTCGCTGGTCCTTTCCAGGATTTGCTTTATTGTGAAGATTTGGTTTATGTTCAATTTGCCGGCCCGGAAGGTGCACTGATACGCCCCGATTAGCTTCGTATTTGGTATAAACGACGTTCACACCGTACTGATCAAGACAAGATCTTGTAGACGACATTGACAAGGGATATACATACCATAGTTGTTCTTGCAGGGGCTAGGTGGTTTTTGTGGATGGAGCAAATGGAGCTGGTATTCTAGTCATCGGCTCTCCATTTTATAGATGACGTGACGCATATTCCCTAAAAAAAACATTGCCTCCAGCTTTTAAAGAGCTTGGATGGTATTTTATGCGACCATGCGGCCTGATTGCTCCTCAGCCTTTTAACAGCCGTGCTTGCAATGCTTGGAGGGGGCGACTTCTTAACCTGGGATTGGGATCCCTGCGTCCGCTACTACTCTCTCGTCTTTATGCACGTTAACAATTTATCGGGTAAAGATTTTCCCGGCAGTATTTGTCCTCTTATCATGAATACTTTGGAGGAGATTGCAGTTCACGTACTTTTACGTTGCGGAGATGAGTACTCTTAAAAGAGGTACTTCAACGTATGAGGACAAAAAGGGAACTGCGCAAATAGAAACTTCTTCAACTTATTCTGCAACAAAAAATAGTGGGGAGGAGAACGGTGGGACGGCAGCGACTATTGTGGATATCTAACCTGAGAGACTGTCTGAATCTTACTACGTTTTAAAGCACGAGAGGAGTCAACAACCAGGTTATACTAATATCGATGAGTTCTAACCCCAATAGCCGAGAGGAACATTAAGAAAAAGGACTCTTAGCCTCTGGAGAATAAAAAAGAATTGCTTTAATAGAATTCTTGGCAAATACATCCACCTTAGGAAATACGTCCACATCTTCATTAAGTTTATGGAAAGTTCTATTCAAAACGAAACGGTTAAGGAGCTCATGGAATTTGTTCTTATTGTTTTGATGTCGCAAGAAAAATTACACAATTGTAAAACCATCTACCTGTTTTCGGATCTCTGAATCATTTTCACTGATCATTTCAATCTGATCACTAGTTCTTTTTGCCTTGTGTTGCTGAGGATGGACGCTTAACAGCTCCGCTTTTTTGACCGCTTTTTGACCCAAACACACAAAATATCATCTCACATTTAACAAAATACAAAAAAACAAAATAGCTGTTCTTTTTATTATAAATGTTTCAACTAAATGCAACAACAGAAAAAAAAACGTGAATGTCCTTAGTACCTATTCGCTGTACTCAGCATTCGTGAGGGCATCCTTGAAGTGCGTTACCACGTAGTCGTGGTAGTACATCATGATACACAGCGGTTGACCCAAGATAATTGATGCCCAAACAACGATGTTACCCATGCGTGGTCCAAAAGCCTTTTGCATAGTTTTTGAAAACGACGAAAGAGGAATTTGTCCCATCATACCCATGAATGCCCAGATTTTGTATGTCTGCAGAGGAACGCTTACTAAATACTCATGGAAGAAGGCGCTGATGAAGAACACAATGACCGATGCTTTCCGGGATGAGTAACCCATCTGAACCACTGGGATGTACAAGTGTCGGACGCACCATCTGCAAGCGAAAGAGAGACTGGATTACTCGTGGACTAAGTGAGTATGTGCTTTCGTGTGTCACCTGTGCACGGGCATATTCCATGTCCTCCAGAATGTGTCAATGTTATTTGCGTTCCACCAATCACAATAGAAGTTCCTGTCGGCAAAGTGCAGGAGTTCTCCGCACAGATTCAAGAATGAGTGGAAAGTCAAGTAGAAGAAACATAACCACACCAAATGGTTGGGGATCTGTGAAGGAGAATTAAGAGTCTTGCCTAAATGAGACGAGTGGTGGACTTACAGCTAATTTGAGCAGTCTTTCGGTTGCTAGTGCGACGTCCATGTTGGAGAAGGGGATGAGTGAGTTTCTGACCGAAGGGATGATCCACTGCTGGAACAATGCCATCAGGACATTCACACCGAATGTGACTTCCAGCACGCGCTTTAGAAGGAACCTTTTGCGAATTCTAAGAGGACGACAAAATGTTCGAATGAGGGAAATTCTTGAAATCTTCACATTTACCGTGTAGTTCTGGGAAAGTTTAACTCGTAACACAAAGTTGGGGCTCCGAGGAAGTAGAACAAGTCCTTGTAGCAAAGATTGTTGGGATATTGCACCAATTCGGGAACATCTTTGTCGGCTTCAGTCGGTTCCTCTGAATGGCCGTTGGAGTTTTCTGCAAGGAAATTTTATTTTTCATAACAGTTATTGCTCAAAGTAAAAGGGTGAAAATGTAAAGAAATATTGATTCATCTAAGTCAGTGTGGACAGTCAGGATGAAACTTACGAAGCTCTGCAATTGAGATACTGGGACGCCTTTTCCGGGGCTGGTGTTGATGTTCCTGGTAACTCTTGCGACACCACATGTTCACTTGAACGTAGCTCCAAATCTTCAGGAAGAGTATTGAGTAAAGGAAACACACTGTGCTTGCTCCAACTGGGAATAGGTGAAGGTGGAAAATAAGTTTATGAACTGGACAAGGATTTTGTAAAAACAAGCACACTTGGCTTGACGTTGTAAGCAATTGGTCATGAATTGTAAAACCAACCGACATCGTACATAAATTTTCTTTTATCGCTTCACGGTTTTATCTAGCGCAACAGAGATAGCTCCATGAAGACTTTGGAAGGCATATACATAGATATGGTCTGATTTTTCTTTTTTTGCAATGTTATTGCATAGCAAACTCGAACTAAAATAATTTACTCACTTAAACTAAAGGCATGACCCTTAACGTGTATAACGATCATTGGCAATAAAACGAGAACCAAAATATTCACAATTTGTGAAAACATTCCAGCACCCTCTGGAATTATTTCCTGAAAATAAAAATAATTCGTCAATTATTAAATCTGTGCTCATAAGGTATTACCGTCTAAGTCGCTTTTTCATGTTCTTATAAAAAAAAGTTTAAGATCTTTCTGGAAGATCTTCTGAATATCAGGAAGTAACAAAAATTATATGGAATAAACATTAATTTTACTTCCTTTAAAATTTGATTAAGATAATGCAATCGTTTTAGATTTTATGAGGTAAAAACCGAAACAATCTCAGTTTTGTCATAACTCGACTTAGACGGTCATTTCAAGTTCGAAAGGTCAAAGCACATTCCCAGCAAGGTCATCCAGTCACACGGTACACATTTTGTAGATAAGTCATCTAAGTTACATAACTAAATGACTAATTTGATTAAAAATATCCAGAAACTAATCTTATCTACAAGAAAAATGTGAAAATAAAAAACATAGAAAATGAAAATTCCAACCATTAAACACCATCGCACCGAGTTATCACGCAAACAACCCTGCATAGTGACAGTTGAACGATTACTCACCACTCGCTACCAACTTCACATTTATTTCAAATCGCAAAGCAAGGCGGCATAGCATCACCGTCCATTTATTCGCATTACACAAAAAGAACGACAAAAGAAAAGACTAATAGCAACGGAATTCACTCCGAAACTTAAATTATTTCACAATTATTTGACTTATTTTACTAACCGAACACAATGCAAATGGAAATTAACGATGCGAATCTGCAGCAATTGGGTGGATATTTGCAACAAACACTCAGCCCTGATCCAACTGTCAGAAGACCCGGTAAGTGACCAAGAATCTACTTTGGAATTCCAACAAAATTCGAATCCCGCTAATGCTGTGGACTGGTTGAAAATTTTCCAGCGGAAAAAATGCTCGAATCTATCGAGGGCAATCAGAATTACGCTGTTTTGCTGCTGCACTTGATCGACAAACAAGACGTGGACACAACCATTCGCGTTGCGGGTGCGATTGCTTTCAAGAACTACATCAAGCGAAATTGGGTTGCCCATGAGGTGAGGAGTGGAAAAAATGAATCGATAGTTGGGAAAGTACAGCGTTTTTTTGTTTTTCAGGACACCGGTGGTCCCGACAAGATCGACGAAAACGACCGGAACGCCATCAAGTCGCTCATTGTCTCGCTGATGTTGCGGTCGCCGACGGCGCTGCAGAAGCAACTTAGCGACGCGGTGAGCATCATCGGAAAGTACGACTTCCCGAAGAAATGGCCGCACCTAATCGACGAAATGGTCGAGAAGTTCTCTACCGGGGACTTCAACGTCATAAACGGCGTGCTGCAGACGGCGCACTCGCTCTTCAAGCGCTACCGCTACGAGTTCAAGTCGCAGGCGTTGTGGGAGGAGATCAAATTGGTGCTGTACCACATGGCGAAGCCCCTGACGGACCTCCTGCTGGCCACGATGAACCTCACCAAGGTGCACGAGAACAACGTGGAGGCACTGAAGGTCATCTACGGCAGTCTGGTGTTGGTGTGCAAAGTCTTCTACTCGCTGAACTCGCAGGACCTGCCCGAGTTCTTCGAGGACAACATGCAAACGTGGATGAACGCATTCCACGAGCTGCTCATCATTGACGTGCCGCTGCTCCACACCGGCGAGGATGAGGAAGCCGGCGTCCTGGAGCACTTACGGTCGCAGGTCTGCGAAAACTTGGGACTCTACGCACAGAAGTACGACGAGGAGTTCGGCACGTACATGCAGCAGTTCGTCACAGACGTTTGGGAATTGCTCGTGAAGACGGGAATTCAGACGAAATACGATGCCGTAAGTTTGCACCGCCGTTGAGTGTGCCCACTTGCCTTTTCACGTTTCATTTTCAGCTGGTGTCGAACGCCCTGCAATTCCTGTCGGTGGTGGCCGAGCGGAACCACTACCGCACGCTGTTCGAGGACCCGAAAATCCTGGCGAGTATCTGCGAGAAGGTTGTGATTCCCAACTTGGACTTCCGCACGTCGGACCAGGAGCTGTTCGAAGACAACCCAGACGAGTACATCCGCCGGGATATCGAGGGCTCGGACATTGAGACGCGTCGGCGAGCCGCGTGCGACCTTGTCAAGACCTTGAGCCAGAACTTTGAGCTGAAGATCTTTGCGATCTTCGGGCAGTACCTTGAGATTCTGCTGGCCAAGTACAACGAGAATCCCACGGTCAATTGGCGGGCAAAGGACACCGCGATCTACTTGGTCACATCACTCGCCTCGCGGGGCGGCACCCAGAAGCATGGAATCACCCAGGCGTCGGAGCTGGTTCCACTGCCACAGTTCTGTCAGCAGCAGATCATTCCCGAGCTCGAGAGGCAAAATGGTGAGTTGAGTGTCGATTGCAGCCCTCAAACACGTGTAGAGACTTAATTTTGTTTCCAGTGAACGAGCTACCGGTGCTCAAGTCCGACGCGCTGAAGTTTGTGATGGTGTTCCGCAGTCTGCTGGGGCCGCAGACGATTGTCGCATGCATTCCGCATCTGATCCGTCACTTGCAGGCAGAGAGCGTGGTCGTGCACAGCTACGCGGCGTGTGCGATCGAGAAGATTCTGATCATGCGCGACGAGAGCAATGCTTTGCTGTGAGTTGGAAGGAATTTTAAGCCCTCAGAGCTCTTTAATGCTGGTGTTTGCTTTCAGGATATCCGCAGCACGGTTGGCGCCTTACACGAACGATCTGCTTGGAGCTTTGTTTGGAGCACTTTCACTCCCGGGATCTCATGAAAACGAATACGTGATGAAAGGTGAGTTGACCTCTAGTTTTTTCCAATGAGACGCCTGTATTTTTCCCCTTACAGCAATCATGCGCAGTTTTAACACGCTGCAAGGAGCCACAATGCCCTACATGGCCGTGGCGCTCCCAAGACTCACACAGATTCTCACGCAGGTCGCAAAGAATCCGTCGAAGCCGCATTTCAACCACTACTTGTTCGAAACCCTGTCGCTGGCCATCATGTAAGTCCATCTCTTCCACAACCGACTCTCTCTGATCATCTCGTCTTTCCCCAGAATCGTGTGCAAAACCGAAGCGGCTGCCGTCAGTTCGTTCGAAGAGGCGCTCTTCCCAGTGTTTCAGGGCATTCTGCAGCAGGACATTCTCGAGTTCATGCCGTACGTATTCCAGATGCTGTCGCTGTTGCTGGAAATCCGCGAGGGAATCGGCTCCATTCCCGAGCCATACTGGGCTCTCTTCCCGTGTCTGCTGGCCCCAGCCCTCTGGGATAGACCAGGAAACGTGACACCACTAATCCGACTTATTTGTGCATTTATCAGGCAGGGCTCGGCTCAAATTAGTTCTCTGGGAAAATTGGTAAGTCCTCCATCCGCCATCCAATTCACAAAACTGACGCATGTCTCCCCGCGCAGAACGCCGTTCTTGGAGTGTTCCAGAAGATGATCGCCTCCAAGTCCAACGACCACGAAGGTTTCTACTTGATGCAGAACCTTCTCACATACTACCCGCTGCCGGAGCTGCAGGAGCGAATGCGTCAAATCTTCGCGCTACTCTTCCAGCGCCTGTCACTCTCGAAGACGACGAAGTACGTGCGCGGCGTCATCGTGTTCTTCTGCTACTACACGGCCAAGCTGGGAGCACCCTCGCTGGTCGAACTGGTCGATCAGATACAGAATGCGATGTTCGGCATGGTCGTCGATCGAGTGTTCATCCCAGACATGGCGAAAGTCGCCTCCGAAATGGACCGCAAGATTGTGGCCGTCGGAATCTCGAAGATTCTCACTGAATGTCCCGCTATGCTGGCACCACCCTACGTGCAAAGTTGGTCACGCCTCCTCCAAGCGCTCGTGGAGATGTTTGAGCTGCCTCCGGATCAGTCCACCTACGACGGAGATCACTTTGTGGAGGTGGACGACACACCCGGCTACCAGGCCGCTTTCTCGCAACTAAATTTCGCGCAGCCCAAGAGTCAGGACTTCTTGGCTGACATTCCAGATGGCAGGAAGTTCCTCGCTCAGTCGCTGGCC
Source organism: Syritta pipiens (assembly GCA_905187475.1). Classification (NCBI taxonomy): domain Eukaryota; kingdom Metazoa; phylum Arthropoda; class Insecta; order Diptera; family Syrphidae; genus Syritta; species Syritta pipiens. The sequence continues at coordinate 74,574,815 of LR994571.1, forward strand.
AAGTTGGTGCAGTCGCGCCCCGAAGATATTCCGGCGTTGATCGCAACTTTGGACGCCAATCACAAACAGGTTCTGCAAAAGTACTGTGAGGGAGCCGGTGTTCGTATTGGCTAAGCGATGCGTTTATATATTTTTTTTTTAACAATGTATCGTACTTTAATTCGGAAAAAAAGAAAACCGTTTATTTCGACCCTGTTGATTTGTTCGTAGTCGAACTATATGCTTGTTTTTGTATTTGCTAAAGTCAAAACCAATAAATTTTGTTCTTAGAAAAGAGAATGACGATGTTTGTTTGGGAAGAGGATTTGCATTTATACGGTCGATCTTTTTGGCTAGTTGGGAACAAGATTATGACCATTGTTATTGAATTCAATGGCTAAAATTAATTGAGCTTTGAAAGTTCATCACCGACCAATGACAGAAATATGGTGGGCATATCGCGTCCTAACCAACAAATTATTGTAAACGACATAATGAAGATTTCACAGGAGAGGTTTTTTTGTTTTTTGTCTGAGATAAAATATAAAAGTCGCTTACGATAAATTTTGTTTTCTCTGTTATTTTTAACTGGAACGCTTTATTAAAAAACCAATGCAACAGAAAGACGCGCAATTGAATAAACCATCGAACTGCATCATTTCTGTTAAAAATGTCGGTTACGATAATTTGGCAAATTCGAATCTTTCAAATTTATGCTTGATGTGACGAAATCAGCTGTGTATTTGGAGTCATGTCAAAATTTAAAGGTAATAAATAAGTATTTATGCGATATAGATGCCCTTTTAATAAATATTATCGGTGAAAACCTCGATAAAAACCACAGACAACCCAATATTGGCTCATTTGTGATAAAAACGGATGAAGGGAGTGTTTCCGGGCGACTTCGTGTTTTAGATCTGTTGCATTTTCTCGAAAGAGTTGAGTCAGCGACTACTCCTCATACAAGCAAACTCGGAACAGTACTTCTCTTTTTGGGTGAAGAAAGTTACCAACGATCAGTGGAGAATGATTTAGAGTTTATTTTGGTACACCAAGAATCGGCAAAGTTATTGGCGAAATCTTAAACATTTTCACACAAATTCTGTTATAAGTGAATTAAAGAGAAGAGCAGAAGTATAGCAAAAATATAGAAATTCATGAGTACACGGTTGTTTGGATAATATACACATTCGAATTACCAATCTCCATCAGATATCCAATCTTTTGAAGTGCAAAAGAATAAAATTCAAAGAGCAAGTGAATTCAATTTACAAAACAAAGCAAATGTGAATTCTATTCACATAAAAACGACGGAAAACCAAATTCAATGTTCGAAAAACGAATTCACTCATGATTTAGAGTGAAACACTACACAACACTATTTACTTTCGAATATACAGTCAGTTACAAAAGTAAGGAAGCACCATGAAGAGTGCTTTGTACTCATGAAAAAACAAGCAAAAAATAACCCTCACGAACGAACCATAAATGCAGTTTAATTTGAAAATTCAATAGCTTTTCAAAGCAGAAAAAAAATTAAGCCGGTTGACTGACTATATAATAAATCCTCTATATATTTTCCTCGGAATACAAAACATCCGATTTTACTTTTGGTGGTTGAATTCATAAGAAGTGGAATGTCATATACAATTTACATTGAAGACATACATTTCCTCATTCCAGACATATATTTTTCTGTCTTATTATTATTTTTTTGTCTTATTGTCATTTATAAGAGGGCTATATCAAGAGACAAACTTCAAAATGTTCGTTGGTAAGAACAACTACAAGAAACTGAGCTTTCGGACTTTAAATAGTTTCTTTATGAACATCTCTCCATCGGACTTCACACGGCGATTGGGACAATAACGGCCTGGAGTTATCCAAAAAGCGACCACTTAGAGAATGATTGCCTTGAAAACATAGAGCTCGAGAACGATGGCTCCCAAAAAGAACGAACTGAAGATCGACAAACTAGAAAACTTTGGGTCAGAAAATCAAGTAAATTCTTTCTTTGCTCGTTTTGTGGATGTGATTTTACTTCTATAATTCTGTGGCCAATAAACAGCTTATGTCGATTAAATACAAAAACCCTTTCTTCTTGCATTAATCTAATACAGTGAACTCTCGATAATTCGTATTTCATCGGACCAGGGGAAAATGCCGAGTTTCGGAAGTTTTGACCCAGGGAGTTTTGACCCAGGCGACTGTAGTTTTACTTCTTTAACTGTAACTAAACTAGTAATCAATTAAAAATATTTTTTTACCGGACCTTTTGTTTTACATCTAAAAACTTAAGTTATTTAATTTTAAAACTACTCTCATATTTTCGAAGATATTTGAGAAATACTGCTTCTGATACAAAAAGTTATGGCCGAGTGACGGATGAAGGTTAATTAGGACCAGAAAAACGCAAAGCAAATTCCACGTGTATTAATTCTATAAAATCCATGTATCGTAATTTAGTGAACAATACAACCAAAATAAAACAGCTTTTCAAAAAGAAGTTTGGACATAGCCGAAGGTCTTTGTTGTTCTGGCTATCATTTCTAGCTGTCAACTTTTGAATTTTTAGCTTTAATTTAGCTTTAAATAAAGAGTAGACAAAAGAAAGAAGAGTAGACAAAAAAGGAAGATCTTTTATCCAATGACCGACTTTAAAGGATCCAGCTTCATGATATTCCAGTACAAATAATTGAACCGATTAGCGGTGTACACACCTTACGATTTGCTGTGCGATTTGCTCACTGACCATGCTGGATAGGAGCAAGTCGTAGAGTGCGAACGCTGTTTAAACTTGTCATTAGATTTGTAGTATGGAAGTTCAATATTTTCAACTTTCGTTGAACGCCGCTATGGACCTAGTGCTGCTTTTTCTCTGAAAGCATACTTAACCAGATAGAAATAATTTCTAATACTTAATTTTAAACTTCTAACTTAATTCCAAATAAGGCAATCCAATAATCAACATTCATAGACCTAAGATTCACAAGATTTTAAACTTCAGTGAGGCTATATGTTACGGACTATTATCGAAAGAGAGTACTTCAAGAAAATTTGATTGGTAACCTGATATATATATAGAGGTCAATTAGAAGTGAGGACTTACACTGCATACTGCTCGGCAAATTAATGAACTAAAACTTTGCATATTTTTAAAGTATTTTTGTCTACTTACCTGCCTTTGCAAAACTCATTACACAAATATAATAATTGTTCAAAGTCATTGCGCCGAATATGTCAGAATAGATCGGTCTTTATCTGTCCTGACAACTAAATAAATATATGAAATAACTAAAACAGAAAGTGACTAACTGACTGACTTAGCAATTTTCTAGGTAATCCAATGTGAAGACCTTATTTCCAAGGAACTGAGTGACCTTACTGCAACAGCGCTTCGAATTAAAAATTTAATTACTTACCGCGGCCAAGCCCTTCTCAATTAAAAGACAGATGCTAATAGGAACAAGTGAATCTAAAAATACACAAACGTAGTCTTTAAAACTTGCACTTGTTTCGATGATGGGGTTACAACTTACATGCAACCAGCATTAGTGAAGGATGTCCCACGCCCTCATTCTTCCCACTTAAAACGATATACCATTGCACTGGGTTTATTCTAATTCCATACCTTCAAAGAATATATATGAAGGTTTTCAGATTGTAAATGTAAATATTTTAAACTCACTTAAGTAAATTCTCCAAACACAATCGAAATCCACCGATTGTCAGCAGAAGAAAGCCCCAATTCACAAAACCAGTGAAATTATCAAATCCAGAACTCCACGAAAATAGGGAATCTCTTGGTCGATGGCAACTGAAAGAAAATATCCATAAAAAAAACATGCAATTGCTGTATTCTAATAACTCACGGTCTGTCGGGTTGTAATTTTCTTTGTTTCTCCTCCTTGGTACTGATCTCTTCTGCGCGTGTCACACTTTGCGTACGCCGGTAGCGCAGCTTGGTTTCTTCACTTTCGGTGCTACTCGCTGTGCCCGGCATGTTTACTTAAATGAAAGTGAAACAAAAAAAAAAATAACCACTAGAACAGTCAACTGTCACCAAAGCAGCTCCTTCAGTTGATGAATGCTTTCTGCCGATAACGGAACGGTGGACGTGAAAAAAAAACAAAATTCTTCGATTGTCAAATTAAGAAAATTATAAAACGTTATCTATCTTGATATTGATTTCGGTTATCTTATCCACATTTTTTTATTTTGAGGGAGGGAAACAGCGCTTCAGACTTGTAACCGGTGGGCTAAGGAACATGTTAAGCATGTGCAACCTTTTAATGGGGGAAGAGAGACTGTACTTGAGGATTAGGGAAACAGGTTGTTGTGTAAAAGTGTGATTTTGAGTGTTTTCTTCATTGTTTTATTTTTATTTAGAAGACCTGAATCTTGATGCATTATCGTCGCTTCCAGAATCAGTGCACCTTTATGAATTAAAGTCAATTGTGATTGTTTCCATTTACCTAACTTTAGTTAATCTTTCCACTCTTGCAACTTTAATTAAGCTCATAAATGTCGAATTTGCTGAATCAGTTAGTTTATCGTGACTTTGAAAACTGGTTAGCCTCGGTTGAGGTTAGCAATTCAAGTCTTTTGCCAATAAGTGTGCAAAGATAGCTAAGTAAATATTTACACTTTTTAGCGATTGATTCTATCTAAAATTAAAAAGATTGTAAAAAAAATGAATTAATTGAAACCGTAAAATTTCAATACTCAAAACTGCTCGTCTAATGGCTTAGTCCAAAAAAAAAATGCTGTGTTCACGCGACCATATAAACAATTATCTTGACTAGACAATGGGAGGTTTTTGTTTTGTTTCCATTTTTACTGTTTTGCCATAAAAAAAATTGCTAACAATATTTCCAATAAACTTTAACTATTAGGGGTAAGTTGATTAGTGCAAGATAAGTGGGGTAGGTTATCTGGACAAAAGTATTTAGAAATATAAACGTACTGTATAGTTCCGAGTGGTTTGCTTATGGTAACACGGACAAGAGCATGCATTCTTATATCCATACCTTATCACAAGACATTCGATCAAAAAAATGTATGTATATAGCAATGTGTCCAGATTACCAAATTTATCTCGTCAAACGTAGACCACATATATTTTTAGTCTGATCTTCATAAAGAGTTTTATGGGTGCCGTAAGCATCTAGCAGTCATTGGCCTTGACAGTGTCTCACGAGACTTCTCTTATCTCAATTTGGGGACTGGTCGAGATGTATTCAAATGAACGGCGTTATCTGCTTTTTAGATATCTTTGTTTGTAGTAAACCAATGTTGGAGAGACCTACAGACTGTGAGTCAGAGTAAGAGCTGTCAAAGATAACGTGGTAGTTGACCATGACCGGATCAGAATGGAAGATTTCATAAAATATGGCTGGATCACTCACCCCAACGTCGCAGAAGAATTAATTTAAAAAAAAGATGAAATGGTACTTCAGGAATTTTGCAGAGAGTAAGATATCCTTGACTTTTACTAGGAAACGAAATACAGTAAACTCTCGGTAATTCCAATTTCACCAGACCAGGAAAAAACTTCGAATTACAGAGGTTTTCGAATTACGCAGGCTACAGAAAAAAATATTGTTCACTTGCGTCACGTACGCATTTCAACTAATTCAGCGTCTCCATTGGCAATTTTTAAGACAATAAATTGAAACATATATTGCCATTGCCTCGGATATGGACAATGTAGATCCTGTGACCGGCAGGCAATATTTCTATTGCCTGGCAGGCATTAATTCCTTTCAATGATGAAAGCAATGGATTTGATGGTTTCTTTTCAGATACAGCGAAAATGATATCGCAAAGGAAAGATGATTAGTTGAGAATAGTAAGCATTTCGGAGCTACGGTCGAATTCTAATTTTTCGACACACTGAATTAATATTATCGCACGGACAACGCTGTTGTATGCCATTTTGATAGTTCACAAATGAAATTGCTTAGGAATGAAATGCCCACTCTTCTTTGAAATCGCCATTGCCATTGCTATTGTCATTACCTCAAAAAATGCCAATGGAGACGCAGCGTAACGATTGTTGAAGAGAAAAAAGTAAACTTGACTTCGACTAACAAAGGTAAGCAAGCCATAATTTTTGATTTACGAAATAAATTCGAATTAACGAGGGGATCAAATTGCATAGGTTTATTTCGATTTGCAGAGGTTTTTCTAGGAGCTGTGAAAATGCAGGTTTTCGAGTTATAGAGGTTCAAATTATCGAGAGTTTACTGTGTGTTAGCAAAACATGGGACTGTTTCTGAACATACCAAAGCCTGCGCCTTGCATAGTTTTGAAGTTACGTTGTTAAAAAATTATCCTAGTTTCGAAGCTGCATCATTTTTATTTCAGTTTTTATGCAGTGGACATAGCTTTGTAGTACGCGATACCCAGCCCTTGATATCAAAAACTGCAGAAAAGTCAGAACATCAGTCATTCGAATACCAATAGACTCCTCCCGTCAGAAGAACAAGTACACATGAAGCATTCTTCTACGAAACTCTCCGATTAAGCTGCTGTCTAGAATCTAAATTTTGGACGATCATGTCAAACAACATTCCATCCTCAACAGGTGGCACTGTCTCACGTGAGATTTAAAAGAAAAACTCCAAACAATATAACGAACTACCATCTCAAAGAAGGCGCCAAACGCAACAGTAAAGTGCAAGTTTAAGTTAAAGTTGAATGTACACATCTCATGTGTATGCACATTCATACACATGCTTATGACGAAAGAGTTTAATGACCAAACAACCATAATGAGCAGTAGTTAATCTCTCGTTTTATTTATTACACCTTAATGGACTTTTAGCCAGTTTAAATGTGTACACGAACACGTAATTCTCAAGGTCACGGCTGAATAAACTCTGCTCGTAGCAACATAAACGAAAAATAATTAGAAAAAGATTATTTAAAGGTCTAATCTGCTCGAGAGGCTAAGTTGGTGTTTTGTTCGGTTTCAGTAGTCTGTAAAGGTGATAAGCAATAAAGTGTCTAGTGCGTTGCTGAAATTTTTTAAAGTCCATATTAGGCTCAGGACTTTAATATTATTTGATTGACAAGTGTATGGTAGAAGCGGAATTGGGCAGTGAAACGCTCTACTCGAAGAAGGAAATTGGATCACGATCCAAAGAGCTGCTCAGAAAATTTTTCACTTCAATTTGAAGGACTTTGACTGCAATTATAAGATTAAGTTTGCGATTCACAGCTGACTTAAAATTTATTTAAAATACACTCACTGCCGTCATAAAATCAATTTCAAAAATGTGTATACAGATAAAGAAGTCATGCTAATTGAGCCGCTCAGCGCCACAGATTGATTAACTCCACTTTTTTTACAAATCTTAGATTTAGTGCTTCGACACCACTCGGTATGGTCAAAACTTCTTATGTTTACATCTTTACTTAATAATAAAGATTACTACCACTAAACGACAACTATTTTAATAAAATGTAGCGTATTTCAAAGGCGAATGTAAATTATTTCATCGCTTTTCTCAAATTTTTATATAATGGAGTTAATCGATGTGTGCTCTGAACGGCTCAATCCACAAAAGAAAAAATCACTGAATAAGAAGTACAGACGTACGTCATACAAAGAAGTTTCGTCACTTTTACGAGATAATGCTTCATTTTACATACATTGCAGTCTTTGTTAAAACTAGCTGCACAAAAAACCATATTCAATGAATACCCTTTAGGTCAAGTTCCTAGCATGCAGAGGATAAAAACGAGATTCAAATTCGCGTAGCACTATCGGTGACGCAGAGGTCTAAATTGCGTCGGTCTTTTCTGCCAGAGCAATCTGGCTAACCGATTTCGTGAACGGACAGAGGTCATGCTGCCTTTTGCAATTTGTATGTTAACAGTGTAACATCTTGTGAAATAAATTCTGCTGGTCAATCGCTCTTAATCATGGAATGTTTATTCTCTTTTGTTTTTGTTTAGATATGGAACTTCTTTTTGATGTGATAAACGCCTATTCTTAATCTTTCTTTGCCACAAAACTACTAGGACCAAGATCACAGTGAGACTTTCGAACTGGTTTCGTAAACAGAGGGAGATGATGGTTGTGTTGGCTTTTTAATCCATTCAAAGCCTTAATCGCGATAAAAAAAAACTATCAGGATCAAGTTTTCAGTGGGTACTTGCGAAATGAAGGTGAACAGATTCGCCCCTGTAGTTTAGATAATGTAACTATTCTAGCGAACTTAACGGAATAAACGAGCTACCCCCACTTCCTCTTCCCCACTTCACTTCCTGGATTCAAATTAAAGCAAAAAGATAAAGTGCTACAGAGCAATAAGCACTCGACAATATTTTGAACTAGGCTTTTTTCTATAAAATGCAGACCTCCGCCAAGTAGGGCAAGTATAGCAAACTGAACTCCTCCATGACCTACGACGTTTTTAGCGCTCTTTTCTGTTGACTGCAAACTATTTGAATAACACACAACAAACAATCGACCAGCAACGATACACCGAAACAATCGTCGTTATTAGGATTAAAATGTTCTAGATTAACCGCACCATCGAATACTGGATTGAGCCGCTCTTAAAAATAGTTCCTTCATCGAGATGAATATAACCACATCATTAGCTCCCCATCAAAATTGGAATCGAATTGCCGACTCTCACTTTTTTTTTACTTCTACTTTCGATTTCCTACGGTTGAACAATCAGCATGTTCTGGCGATCACAAAATATTAAAATTACTTTAAAATTGCCGGGACATAAATTATACTTTGTTTACAGTCCCAAGCAGATTCAAACATCAATGGAAAAATCATCCGCATTTTAATTTCAAATTCACTCCCAATTTAAAAAAAATTCACTTCATTAAGCGCACTTCCCCGCCGTCCGACAAGTCAGTGACCTTGCAACAGAGACCACAAAACACTTCTCATTGCCCCACTGGACACATCCAACGATTGCGTAGATCCAGCCAGAGATCAAAGTTTGCAAATTTTATTGTTTATCTCGGCGCGAAGTAGGAAGCAAGTCTAGAGGGAGGTTCAAATGCCAGATACTTGCTATCGGTTGTTATGCAACAGAGCTTGTGGCCGGAACCTGCGTTTTCTGCTGGAAACAAAACACGAACATCTCTCGGAAATTGACGAAAGTGAAAGTCAAACATATCTCTCGTGTTCCCTCGATGTGAATTGATAAATAATTTTTTTTCTTTCGATCTAAATTTAGGGCAAACTATATTTAGAACCACATGCGAGTTACACGAAGACAGAGAATTTTTTTTCCAGTGAATTTTAACTGCAATCGCGGTTGGGATTAGATGCCGGCTCAAAGAGATAAGTAAAACATGCACTCAACACTCGTTCTCTTTCATGGTCAACACTGCGAGCCGAGGGTGGGGAGAAAGAGTCCCGCAGTGACCTTAGAGACGTTTTTTTGACAACTTCACATAAATTTTTTGATAAGACGCGTTGAACGGCAAAAAACACTCACTCAATTCAGCTCTTTTTTTTATTTTCTTCTTAATTATACCTTCGACGTTTGTGTAGAATTTTATTTTAATTCCTCTTAATCACTTTGTTAAGTTTCCTTTTTTGCTATTTTAACGCGATCGCGCTTCAGGAGGGCGATCAATTTGCAAAGTAATTGTTGTTTACCGCACGCGTCTCTGTCGCTCGTTAATGCGCGAGGAGAGGAGTTCACAATCGAGCCGTCGATCGAGCTGACATGAGCGAAACAACTGCACCACAATTGGAAGTCTCTGGTGAACATCTGGAAATGCTGCCTGACCACTGGTTGATTAAAAAAGAGAAACGATTAAAATTGTGTACTCTTCCCCGGTGCTCTTTACCAAAGAGAGAGTGTCTGTTTTTATTCATTTTTTGAGACCTTTACGATCAATGTTTGCTTAGTTTTCCGGATTTGCGACTTGCTTGTAGATGAAGCTTCTCACGCCTTTGTTGACTTTGCGGCGTGCGGCTGTGAGGGTAGTAACCTTTGGAAGGGCCAATGATGCATCATCGCTTGATAATGATTTATAAGCGTATCGGCAGTTTCAAGAGCCGTATTCTTTACGTATTTTAAAACAAAAGCGACATTTGTCTGTTGAGGTTTCGTGGGTGTGGCAGCACACTGAACTTGTCGGGCAAAGGTCGGAATATTCACACCATTGATCGTTTTTCATATAGTAATCCCTCGATTTAAATCTAGAAGTGTTCCAGGAAATGGGAACGCAAGTCGAGACGACGTTGACCGAGAAGTACGAAAATGGGTTGTTAGTAAAGTCGAAAAGTCATGCAATGTAATTTCAAATCTAAACGCTTAAAGAAATCCTCGAACATGGGAACGTAAATCGAGAAATAGGAGGACGTTAAACAAAATAAGAATCATTATTTTACACAACTTAAATCGAGGCAACGTAAACTCAGGTAACGTAAATCGAGGGATTACAATATCGAAATCTTGTATCGGCTCTCGACGGTGATTCAAGACAACATCAAATATTAATTTCCGGATTTAATAGCTATATCTTACGTACTTGTTTATTGTGCCAAGCCAATAATAAATAATAATTATCACTATGCCAATCATCGCTTGAATTTAATTTTTAAATTTTCTCTGCAATCAGCTCAGCCACACCTAAAGGTATACTTTCGAAATACTTGCTCCACTGTAGCATGAACCTTACTAAATTTGAAAAATAGAATAGAACAATTACTTTTCTAAGTTAACTTACTGTACGCCTACAGCGCCAATTTATTTGCAGAGCAATTAGGAATAAACCCATAGAAGGAACTATCCAATTTGGTCCCTTTCCAAATTATAAGCATCCGGACAAACCACGACCTCCAATCCAATCCTCCCAATAATCACATCTTTTCAGGTTCCAATAAATAATCACAAGCGAACCGGATAGGTCATGATTTTCAGCATACTAAAAGGGAAAGCTATCTCAAACCACGATAACGTAATGGCTTTATAGGGATCTCTAAATGCAAAGTTGAATTGCTTTGAAGGAATTGGGGAGTGTCTTTGAGCCACTTGTACTGCGACCTATAAGATCTATTGTACCCTCTCCTTTTATCTAAGAACTAAACGCTGGCCTAATAAATTTAACAACGTACTTAGATGGGATGCTCTCGAACTCGGCTTGGTTGTTAATTGTTTTGAATCTGACTAGGTTCAGCGTTGGGCAATCGGTTAAAAGATGCTCCATGGTTTCCTTGGGCTGGCCACATTGCCTTGAGATTTCAGCTCTGATGAGATCTATTTTGTGAAGGTGATAGTTCTATGTTCTATGTCCTGTAAGTACCTCTCATAGCACTTTAAGATCAGCTTTGCTTCGTACTAGAACTTTTTTGGCTCGTTTCGTGTTGTGCTTGAGACTCATGAATTTCTTAGACTGTTTAATATCCTCATGATTTTTCCGGAGTTGTTTTAGGGTCCACGTGCGGATGTGTTGTTTTATCTCTGTATTGACATATCCATAGAACGGTATCTGCACGCCTTTTTTCGCTAATACGTCCGCCTTTTCGTAATTTGCATGGCCTGCCACCCACATCAGCTTTACTCTTTTGATTTCTGCCAGTGTATTTAGAGTACTGCGACATTCCCATACAGCCTTGGAGTTAGGTGTGTACCGCGTTATAGCTTTTTGAACAGCGAATATATTTCAGTCTGAAAGATTGTTGATTTGCTGAAAAGAGGAATGTGAAGGCCACATTTCGGTCCTAAATGAGAGGTTAACTGGTTTTGGCAGTTTTAAGACAGTTTTTTTTTTGTAGCGCTAAAAAGTATGCAAATTTTAAGAACAACAATTTGTTGTATTTCGATTTAGATTAAAGACGACGACTATAAGCCACCACATAAATGTTGGTTTATTGAACTTAGAGTTGAGTTGGTAGACACGATTTGTGGGTACATATTTAACTTTGAAAAATTTTTTAGTGTAATCATTGCAAGTCCGACCAATTAACTCAGGTGGTATTCTTCAGAACATGAGATTTTGAAATTCAGAGTTTCATGTTTGTTTGTTTGCCTGGATATTCACAAGCCCGAAGATTATTTTGCTTTCTGGCAGCTCTATCCGGTACGTTGGCTTCAAGAAGACATATTTAACTGACCTAAAAAGAATTTAAAAGAAGCATCCTTGCTGGTCAAAAAAAAGCATCACTCAAATCCCCGAACGAAATCAGCTACAACAGAAATTCATTCCATGCCCGATGTTGTGTGTGTTTGTTTGCGCAATTAGAGTAAAAGCGTCTTAACTTCATCCTAAAATCCAATTTCAGTCCCTTTATTTCCACATCAGCCGTCTCTAAGAACATTCGGGCTCTTTTACAATATTTTTGGTGAAGATGAAAACATATTTTTCCGGCTGCTGAAGGTTTTAAGAACGTGTACTATTTTGCCGATAAAAGGATATTGTTCTCTCTCAGATCTAGCTCACTGCAAAATCCCGTCAAATAAATGCATTTCAACACTCTTAAGAAAAAGTTTTTGTTTTATTTAATGTTAAATTTCGAATCGTTGCATTGACAACAACAAAGAATATTCTTACAAAAAAAGAATAAAATACATTTTCAACGAGAAATAAATAATTATAAATAAATACAACTTAAAAGGTAGCCTGTCGTTATTTACACACGAAAATAAAGAAAACACAGAATAGACGCTTTGTCTCAAAGCGTCTCAAAGATTTTGAAACTAAAGTTAAAAATAGATTTGGTGTAGAGCCATAGATATGTAGATAAGCAGATAGCAGGTATATCTCTTTAAGTCTTAACCTCAATTGGAAGGGTTGGGGTTGAAGGTTCTATCTATTCTCAGCGTCGGCTGGGATGTCAGCACCCGAGGACCGCAGCCAGTCCTTGGAGACCGAACCGCCGTCGTCGACGAAGTCTGGCATTAAGGAGTCCTTTAGTCGGGACTCTGGCAGCTGATCGTAGTCAAAGATCTGACGGGCACTGCGGGGTGAGCCCAGCTCGAGGGCTGACGGCGGGTAGGCTGAGGTGGTTGTGGTGACGAAGATCGTCGGCTCGGTGTCGAGGGCGGGGCCAGCGTAGAGCGTTCCCATCTCGTCGGCGGACGGCTCGTCGATGAAGAAGTTGCCGAGGGACGAGTCCAGGAGGCTGAGAAGGCCCTGCATTGAACCGCCCTGCTTAGCTGGCGGTGGGGCTGCGGTTGTGTGGTCGAGAAGGACAATGTGCGGCCGAGGAGTAGTCGTGGTGGTGGTCGTCGAGGTTGTGCTCTGTTTGGTGTGGAGGTGCCTGACCTGCATCGTGAATCTAGCGTCGTCGTGGGACGTGACGTGACGCACGACGGACTCTCTCCTAGGGGTTATGGGCACGATCTTCGGCTGGTGAGTGGAGGTTTCGTTGTCGTTTTGCCCGTAGGTCTTCACCTTTGAGTGCCCCTCGATGATCTGGTACATGGATACCTCAAAGTGGCCGTTTGGGTTCGAGACCTGGTTGAAAGGCGACTTCGTTGTGATCTCCAGCGGAGCCACTGTGGGGTACATGTACTCGGGCGGCGACGTGGCCTGGTACGATGGGTACACGACTCTCTGCGTGGTGGTGGTGGTTGTTGTCGGGGCGCGTATTGTCGTCGAGGGTGGCGTGTAGATTGGCGTGGAGGTCGTTGTTATGAAAACTTTGGGTGGTGCGATCTTCACTGGTGTTGGCTTGGACGTGCTTGGCTTGGGCTTGATGAGCTCCTTCTGAAGCAGTTCATGCACCCACGGCTTCCGGGGCGAGGTCATGCCAACGAAGTCGTTCGGACTTGACCGCGTGTTCGAGTACTTAGAGTCCGAATACTTCGTGTCCGAGTACTTTGTGTCCGGCCTCGTGAAAGTCACGTACTTGACAGACTCCTCGTGCTTGGAGTCGTAGGGCGATTTTGTGCGGTAGGTGCTGGAGGAGGAGGGGCTGTAGTAGGTCTTTGTCGACGGATAATGTGTCGGATAGTGATGCATCTCGGTCGTGGCAGCGGTAAGCCTGTGCGATTGCATGGTGTGCATTGGTGGAGGCATGAGTCTCGTGGGCAGGTGGCTTCCGTAGTAACTCCTGCGGACTGATGTGTACTTCTGCTCCTTTTTCATGTTCTCCCGCTTAGAGGGAACGCCCAGCAGAAGGATGTCTGTCTTGTTCCTCTTTCCTCCATCGTCCTTAGTCTTGTTGTTCTCAGCCCAGTAGCGGACTCGATCCAGTGCCGGTGGGCTATAGTCGAAAGTCGGGTCGTTCTTCAACGGGTCTCCGTGGCCCAGTGGCTTCCATCCATTATGGTCCAGTCGAGGGGTAAGAATTCGCGCCTCAAAGCCTAAAAAGAGAATGGGTAAGTCACGCGTTTATGTGTGGGTGCCTCATGTTTACCTTCCTGCGGACGGTTGCTCACATCCGCTCCACCTTGAACTGCGAGGACAATTGTGAGAAATCGAAGCCACAGGAGGAGTGTTGTGTGATGACTAGTGAACATTTTTTCTGGCGAGAAAATCTGGAAAGAACAAATTAAAAAAAAATTTACTTCAAAAATGATTCCGAAAGGAAAAACGAACGCCGAACGAACAGACATGTATCAGAAGCTCCAGACCACCAGTGATGTGCAATTAAAAAACATAATTGGGTTATGGCCTGGTCCGGCTGTGAGAGGAGATCTCTTTGACTTCCTGAGTAATTGACGATGAACAAAAAAACAAAACAAAAAAAAACCCCACCGTGAAGAGCTCTGCGTGCGTGTTCCCTGTGGACGCTTTTTTTTCTGCCCGTTCATCTTCCTTCGGCATCCGTGATCTGGATGAATCGAAAAATGAAGAAGAAGAAAAGATTCGCCGCTGGACTTATTACATCAGTGCAATATGCGGTGAAAGACTGCCGCTGACGTCGGTAATGTTGGACATGAAGATGCAAGGATAACCAGCGCTGTCCGGAACACATCAAAAGACAGATCACGGAAGCGGATTAACTCAGTTGAAAGATGACTTGTTGTCAGAGAAGCATAACAGCGAAAAAACAAAAACAAAAAAGCACAAAACGCCACAGGGCATCCTTTTGTGGGTCCGCTGGAAGTAATTGGGCAAGCAACTTAATTTTGGGGCCAGAGGATTCATTTTGTGGCCAGAGTTTGAAGGCGAGAAGAGGAAAGTCTTTCAACAGAACGGCCAATAGTGGTCGCAACCACTGTGTTTGAAATTGAGGAATGGTTTGGAAGGAATAAAATGTTGTTTAAACAATGTGACTGACATGGCGTCCTTGTGTATAGGCTGGACATGGCGATAGGAGGCGAATGGGAGGGATAGATACTGTGACCATCACTCAAAGGGGATGACATTTATAACGTTGATTTTGATACAAAAAAATATTTTTTTTTGCGACTTCTAAATGGTATCTTACTTTAATGATCAAAGCTTTGGTGATTTACATAAGCCGTATATGTAGTCTAATTATACCTTCAATAAACCAAACCTACCAGGATTCGATCACTTAACGTTCCAGACAGGGTCTGACAGAAAGGTCCGGCTAGGAGGTGTTGAATGCGCATAACTCTTGAGGTAGTAAATAAAGTGCAGTCTTCGGGTAGGGATAACAAAAATGCACCACTGTTTACTGAGCCACCACACCCTTAGGCTAGGTCACTAGCAGGAACTGCAGGTATTCGTCAGCTAGCGAAACACTGGAGCATTTGCTCTAGCCTACGCTGCCACTCCATCAAGTCGATGAGTAAAGCAGTTAGTCTTAAACCAACGTAACTCGTATGTTATGCACCTGCATCCAAATCATTCGGCCTTACCCAGGAGTAACAGGATGTTAGAAAGACTTAACTCTGTACCGGTGGATACAATATGGAGCAATATAGATTTATGTGACTGGCATTCGGCCTTCACCTTAACATAATATAAAATAGTTAAAAAAGTTTTGGGTGATAACACTGTGTAACAAAAATTTGCTCATCTTTATTTTTTATTAGTTTCTGCTTTCTTATGATTAGCCAAGCACACTTTAGGCATTCGTTCGTTCCAAGTATTAGCTTCAGTATCGCCATGTGAAATGCGAACAGAGCAAATTTATCGTCTGAATGAAAATACAACACAAAGGTTACCTAGCTAAAAATGAAAATTTCTTCAAGTGAAATAACTTAAGACTCCGTTTCTCTGCAGATTTAAAATAACTTTTGGCTGAAAGATCAAACCAATATAGTTTTGTCCTTGCACTCCATCACCATCAAGTTGTAGATTACGCTCAACGCGCCTAAGACGACATACAACTCAACAATAAGAGTCTAAATAATAAAATCAAAAACCCAAAAAAAAGCACTAAAGCCAGTCAAGGGTAGCAAGCGGATGGTGAACCCAATTTGAAAGAAATCACAGATCGCTTTTGGATTATTTCTTATGGCATATCTTGGTTAACATGGTACATACAGCTGTGGTCCAAATAATAGCAGTGCATAGCACTAAATGTGTGAGAGAACATTTTTTTCTTGGAGTCTTTGGGAATGTTCTTCTACTTTAAAACAATAACTGAAAGGAGTAAACGATTTTTTAATTACTCGAATCATTAGCATGATATTACTCAAGTTGCAAAAAGGTATCCTTCAGAAAGCAGCACTGCTATTATTTTGACCGCAACTGTAGGTATGTATAACTGCCCGTTTGAGAATCATGGAGCACTAATTGCAATAACCTGATAAGCCACGTTGCTTCCAACATTGATATTTTAGTTGCATTCCACAATGAAATAAAAATGAAATGAATACCAAAGTTAACAATACTCTTACTGGCACACAAGATCATTTGTAGATTTTAATAAATCCTTGAGACCCATTTTCTCAATTGTTTGTTTTTGTAGCTTATTATGTTATTGCAATAAGCCCTTTAATTGTAAATCATGAGGCGGCAGCCCCAGCAAATCCAAGGAATTCCCAAGGATTTATAACCATATCCACTAGCTGCTGCATACAGAGTGGGCTAAAAGTACCTCTCTCTAACTGTCTTATTTATAAATATTTTTAAATAATTTCTTCTTGTTGCAGACGATCGCAGAATTTTTAGGAAAGTTTATAATGAGCGAAGACATTATTTAAAAAAAAAAAGTGATATTGAATGGGCCCCACGATCGCCTGATCTGTCGACTCTAGACTTTTTTACGGGGTACTTGAAGAAAAATAATTACTTTAACTCAACTTTCGAGAAGAAAACGTGTTGCTGACATCTGCAACACAACACAGAATCCAAGGAAGGTGCTTTCAAAGAGCCCATGAATGCCTGCATTCTAATGGCGGCCGTTTAACCGATGCAATTTTCCATACACAACGAAACAACTTCCTTAAAATATTTTTTTTTTTTTTTGTAATTTATTTCATTAGCTTTTATCTTTTCATTCCAAAATTGTTCTAGATTTATATAAGAAAAGGACCTTAAGCCCACCCTGTGGAATCTGTACAATCTCACTTGGCACATCACTTAAAATACTACAATATGGGCGTGGGTCGCTGCATTCAAATGACCGACGTCCTTTATTTGGCAGCCAATATTGTCCTTTCGATAATTTTGCGCAATGTTTGAAAAAATACTTGAAACTAATTGTTGTTTTGTCTGTGCGAAATCAAAAAAAATATCTAGCAAACTGATTTATTCAGTAGCAGCATCAATAAGAATATGTCTATTTCCTATCCTCTGGGACACTATTTGCGTTTGAAGAACATTGGCAAACCAATTGCTTGCTTTGCTTCTATTTGTGATGGGCTTACAAAAAACAACGTGCTTGCCTGAAAAATTAACTGAGATCGAATCTTGATCTTAATACGAATACATTGTCCTCAAGTGAGTTCAAGTAATAACAGGTACACGAGGCAGAAGTAACAGATGGATTTTACTTCATGTCCACGCCCAAAAAAACTCGAACTTTTTTCTATAATTTAAAATGATTGCTGAACACGGAAAAATGATTATTTTGTTGTGAAATTAATGGGAACGAGCTTTAAGTTTATTTTTGAGCGGTTTTCAATTGGCGAGTCAGTATTAACAACCGACCCAAAGTCACACATAAAATGACGTCATTAAAAATACAACACAAAGGATATCCAGTTAAAAATGAAAATTTCTTTAAGTGAAATAATTTGAGAGTTCATTTCTCTACAGATTTACACTAACTTTTGGTTGAAAGTACAAACCAAAATGTTTTTCTACTTGCACTAGAGGTTTGGCTCCAACAAATTGTAGATTACGCTCATCATGCTTCTGCGCGTCTAAAAAGACAAACAAGTCTCTGTCTAAATCATGAAATCAAAAACCGAAAAAAAGCGCTTAAGCCACTTATTCACATTGACCAAATTACTACCAGAAAAGTAGATTTTTGATGGCTGCAAGCTCCAAGGCTCATTTTTAAAGACCACTCAAAGCAAAAGAATTAAGAAATAGGTTTGAGAGACTTGATATACGCGACTTTGATCATAGTTCAACTTCGAGAAACACTTACTGTGAAAATAATGGCCAAAATTCAAATCGTTAGAACAGATTTGGGCCACAAACAAACTAACGACAACACCTCTTGACTATGAACCTCCTTGCAACGCATTCGAAATTGAATTAATCTCAAGATAAGAAGCTCACTTTGTAACCACACAAAATTTCTCTGGCTAATCGCCACAATCCATAGATCACACAAATCCACTAAGGTTCACTAGAATTCACCTAAGAAAACCTACCACACACTTCCGGTTTGAACGTAAGTCCACTGTTCTTTCCACCGCGCGCAAAAAAAAAAACAAAAATTTTCTAGTCCAGATTAAAACTGGGGGATGGACGGATATCAGGCAGGTTAATGAATTTTTTTTTAACGATTTTATAACACCACCACAAACAAAAACAGAGACGCAAAAAAAAAATTCAGTCAACAATGTTTTGCATAAACACTAAACACACAAGTCTACGAGTATCCTTTTGCGAATTTCACTTTTATTTTTCCCGTCAAACGTCCGATCAATACAACGCCATATGAAAAACTGAATCCAAAAGCAACTTTGATCGTGCTCCGATACCAGTTAGCCGACTCCGGCGAGACCGACGACGCGACGACGACGGCACGATATGGTGGCCAGCCAGTCCCCACAGTCAATCCATCCATCCATCCAGCCATCCATCCATCCACACAGAATAAGTCTATGGCGTTGGCTTCTACTGGTGGCTGGCTGGATGGCTTATTGAAAAGAAAAGCGCAATCGAATTCCAGCAAGGTCTGTTATGGCAGTGGCAACTTTCTTGATTGTTTTGTTGGCCATGGTTAGGAGGCTAGTGTGTTGAGCTACTTGGCCACCTTCATGTTCATCCGTCTATCTTTCCACTACCAGAATGGTTAAACCCCACAATTACTGCCGAGACACTGTACACACGGTTTTGTGTGTACCTATCGATGGTACTCGTATTGTGACTGCTGGACGACAAAATGTGTGTATTTTTGTTTTTTTAATTTTTATTTTTTTTATTTTCCGTCGAGGAGAGCATTTACATTTGGTTTCATTGATAAATTTTTGTATCTAGTTGCGCGGCAAGTTTTATCTTTATAGTCCGCCACGATTGGCTTCATGTGTGTGTGGGTTTCCTGCTTTCGGGATACAAAATTCATTGATCAACTCTTCAGCGCCCGGGGCAACGGCTGTGGATCATAACTTTAACCAGAGTTATTACTCGTGTCGTTTTTTTTTTTTTGCAAACAAGCAAACTCAACGTCTGCTCGCGGTCTGCCTTAGATACCCGAATGCATCTGCGATACTTGAGACGATCACATAAGCAGAAGCGCAGACGTTCAGACGGACAGACGACGAACGATCGGACGAAAACGTGCCTGTATTAATTAATGACCATATTCTTGCGTTAAGATGAGATGAGCAATGTGAAGACACTCGTGCTTGTGCTAGTTTAGGTTGTAAGCAAATAGAAGAGATATCGAGTCTTTCTATGATCGATTGGCGATCGATCGGCGAAAGTCCTTGTTCCCTTTTTTCCCGGAAAATGAAGACGAATGCATTATAGGGCTGTGGAACGATAAGATCGTTTTCCTTTTCATTCCCAAGCCATTCTTCACTTTCTATTACAGATTCATTATCATCTGGTAGCGTTTACGCCTTTTATGGTTTATGGTGTCTGGTTAATGGACAGGCGGTTAGTTGGTTTGTGAACCCGGAAGTGAGTAAGGAGCAAGAAATATTGATGCAGGTCTTCACTGGTTTTGTGAAAACTGGTGGCGTAATAATCGATGCTGACATTTGAAATGGGAGTGAAATCCATTTGAACTATTTTAAAGTTTCAAATATACCAAAGCCTAGGTTTGCGTCGTTCCTATTTCCGTCTTATCAAAAGTGCGTTGTTTAAAAATTATCGTCGTTTCGAAGCAGCATCGTTTTTATTTGAGTTTGCATCGTTCACAAAAATGTATGGGACTTATGGAATTAAAATACATGGAATTCATTCACCTGCATCGTGTTTTTCTAGTTCCAATTAACGACGCAAAGCAAGGATCTAATGTACTAACACCTATTGTTCACCGAAAGCGGTATGGTGAAATGCGAAACACTAAAAGCCGAGCACATAGACCGACTGTGTCTATTTGAAAACAAAAAGCTGTAAGCCATGTAATCCCGTAAATTGACCATAAGTGCTTTCCTGGATGAATTCAAACTGTTTCAGCAGTTTCCCGAGGCTCTCAGGACTGTAAGGTGTTTCAGAAGCTTCCTCATATCGGTCACATCGAAGAATACTTTGTGATTAGCTAACGCAAGATGTTTCATGTTTCTTTCTGAGTCTATTTATGATTAATAAAAGACAGAGATTTTCTCTGAAAAAAAAAAGAAAGAAAGACACAAAACAGATTAAATGCCTTACAATGTTGCATCTTTGTGCGTCCCAAGAAAAATCGTATCAAGGTGCCCCAACTCCCCCTAAATAGAAACTTCTCACAACTTCTTGCAACTTTTCTTCATATGGTCAAGAACAACAACTTTCGCTTGCTACAATTATGGATGGATATCGTCCGCACATCGGATGGATGATGAACTGACTACGTCGTTTAATTCCAACTCTCGTTGAAAAATATGTATGGCTTCGGAAATATCTTGTGGATATTTTTCAAATTTAACTATAAACGGCATCCTTCGGTAGAATTTAAACGATTTTCTTCAATTTCTGGATTCCGAGGGATGACACGAAGCTCTTCAGAAGATCACACAAGACGGTCAAACTTATAATGCAACAATCAATCAGTGTTCTAGCACTTTCAAGGCCGAATTCTCGTGTATCATCGCTGCACTCACGTAACGTAAGAGCACCATGTCGTAAGCATTTCACATTACCTAATATGCGAAACTCCAAAAAACAAAGACACAAAATTCTTTCGAATCATTTTTTGGTTGGTTACACTTTCACTTGTGCTCCCTTCGTGTACCCTAACCGCGTACGGCTTCTTACCCCTGCTGCATGCATGCACCCAACAGTCAGTCTCACCGCCATAATCTGTAGAAACATTCCGATAGCACCTCTTCCGTCACTTAAAATTCAAATCAGACAGCGTAAGATTTTCACTTGTCCAAGGCAAATAGTTTTTGCCATTGGATTGGAAAGAAGAAAAAAAATAAAAATCAAAGTGCTCAGCAAGTGCAAAACCGAAACCATGGAACGATTAGCTTCTCTTCTGCGGTCGAGTATGCAAATACATAAATCATAGCTCGATGGTACTGGTGCACTTGATTTTTTTTTTCTGCGATGTAAGTGCATCTTTCATCTTGGTATTTAACCAATCCATTGGCTTGTCCACGGCAGCGTCAGTCCATCAGCAGCCCATGTAGTTGAGGTTCCCTTCTGAAGTTTCGTGACGGTGGTCGTGTCATAGCTGTGTGTTCAGACGTAAGACTTCATCGAGCAACCAAGCTATCGACGAGCCCGCTTGGACGCGCCTGGAATAGTAATACTCTGCGTGTAAAAGAAACTCATACGAATTTTCTATTCATACCGGCCAATACTTTAGCCATGGCCGCTACCTTTTGGAAGCAGTAAAAGAAATTCGTTGCAGGCTCGTTGGACTTTTAAAGTCGCTTTTCAAATTCGGAAGTGCTTCGGTGTGCTGCGCTTGATAGCGTCAACTTTGTTTGCAAAATACTGGCATGCGGACAGAGGTACGATTAGAAATTGTGGCACTCCACGATGGTCGGCAGTGGGTTTTTGTGTATGACTTGGAAAGTGTTAGTTACGTGACTCAAGATCGGAGTATTTACGAAGCAAAAACGTGCCTCGAATGAGGGAGGAGTTCGGTTTGGAGATGTGGAAGAGAAGTTTTTATTGTCATGTCGTAAGAATTTGGAATTTAGTTGTGAGATAGTTCGGACTGATGTCGTACGTTAATTTAAGGCTCTCAAAAACGAATATTTGAATCTAAAGAAAAATGTCTGAATATCGGCGTAAAAATTGAGAGAGTCTAAGGTAGATGAATTGGCCGGCTGCAAAAGAAATTCCACAGCCTCACTTTAGCCAGATTATGATGCCACATTGCGGACGAGACTCCGAGTTAGGTAAGGTTAGGTAGTGTGTTGGGCTGCGCAGGGCAGCCAAGCACTTAGGCTAGACAAGGATCATTATGATAGCGCATGGAGCGGATACTCTAGAAACCAGTTGGAGCTATTGATATAGCTGACCATTCGGCTCATGCTGGTATCAGCCAGTTCGTCGAGAAAGTAAGCGCCAAGATGCCTCTTTCTGCGGCTTCCGAGAGCGCTACAAGTCCCTTAAAGGTGTAGCAAGTTTTTTTTCTCTTTTTCGCCTCTGCAGCTTCTACAGAAGTCGTTGGCCGGGAAGCCCAGTAGTGTAGAATGTTTGGAAAAAGTAGACTGCTGAAACTAATAAGGTTTCTAACTTGGATTCTATAGAGTCTCAGGAGACTAAGTGAGCGTCCAGGACCTAGCTTTGACCAGATTTCTCTAATGACGCGGCATGTAGTGCCACGCGACTACCTAAGATTGGTTGCCGCGATGGGATTACTGTTAATATAGAGGAGCGCGGTAGCAAGAGGTGCGTAGAGACCGACTTTATCTAGTTGGATGGTTTCAATGGTCCTGCGCTTGGCAAGATTCGTCGGCCAGACAGATTCCTAAGATGTCCCCGAGACTCTGAGTTACCCGTCAAACTAATTGGAACCTAGCATGAAGTTGTGGAGCCGTTCGATGATGTTGCAGCTCAGATCGGACAGACTATCAAAAAAATATTCGCGGAGATGTGTTCCTCTACGAAACAATAAAGCATCTTACAAGCAAAGGTGAGGAATCGATTTCTCCTCCTCTTTATCCCTGCAATTTTGACAGGGTTTCCTAGTCTGCTTAGGATCGTCTTAGTCTGCTTACGATCGTCTTAGCCTGCTTTCGATCGTCTTAGTCTGCTTACGATCGTCTTAGTCTGCTTACGTAAGCACCTAACACACTAGAGTTGAATTAAGTTACAGCAGCATTTAATAGCTTTGTCTATGAGACTGCATTTAGAGGTCTTTTTTAACGGCGAACATTTCTCATCCATCATCCAGAAATATAATTTCTTCTTCTTTTAACCCTTTAATGACCGCGCCAAATTTCAATCGCAAAAAAATATTTTTGTTTCACTTCACTGAAAACGTAGTAAAAGATCTCGCATTTTCTTACTTTACAAGAGACGTCGATGTAGAATTAAATGGACTGAAATTGGGATTTAGCATGAACCTACAATTGCGCCGATATTCCTGAGTAGTCAGCACAATGTAATTCATGCTGTATACAAACAACACTGGGCATGAAACGGTTAATGACGTTACAGTCCGCAGTTGACCTGGGCTCTTCTTCTTCGTAAGTGGAAAAGAGATCCTCTCGAGCCAAACAGCATTTTTAATTCATGTGATCATGTCATTGATGTCAACATTTTTCTATCATTCAGTGCTTACAAGAATAATTTGGAAGCTCAGAAACCACAATAAATAACTTCACAAAACAAAAATTTCAGAAAAGGGGTGAAATAATTTACATTCGCCTTTGAAATACGCTACGTTTTTTTAAAATAGTTGTTGTTTAATCTTTATTATTAAGGGAACATATTGTACACATAAGAAGTTATGAAGTTATAAGTGCTTTGAAACTTAAATCTTAAATTTTTAAAAAAGTGGAGTTAATCAATCTGTGCACTAAGCAGCTCAATTAACTACTCGTCAGTCACCGAAGATGATTAAAGAAAGACTTCTCAATCACAGAAGACGCGATCAAAGCTGCGCAATTGTACACCTTTCTAATGTATATCGATTTGGTAGGAGTGAAACGAAGTGATTCTATAAGGGTTTCGTTATTCCTTTCGAACGAAACCCTAAAAAGGATGTCACACTCAGAAGTCGAATGCCAAAACAATAAGATTGGGATAAACAAAAGGAAACAAAAAGGTTTATGTAAAACACGCAAAGATGCGTTAATTTCCCCAATAACCGGGTAAAAATCAATTAAGTTTCAGTTAGTGAATTTTGCAGTCTTAGCATTGAAATCAGATACTTCTTCTTCTTAATGTTCCTCTCCACTACGGAGGTTGGAAATCATGAATATTAGCATAGCCCTACTGGTGACTTAACTCGTGTTTCAAATTTTAGTAAAATTCAGTCAGATGCTTCCTTACCTTATCTGAATTTACTTATTTCCTTTTTGGGCCCATCCGTCGAAGAATATCCTCTTTGTTGGATATTCTGTCAACCCAGAAACATTTAGGTATTCTCCGAAATATCCACATTTCGAATGCTTCTATTTTTCGAATTGTTTCTCTTTTTAACAACCACAGTTCTACCCCGTATAGCTACACCCACTAAATAAATTCATCGTTCTCATTTTTATATTTAACACGAAGCGCTCAATGTTGAGCAGCTACTTCTCCGAACGGAAAGGGCTATACTTTGATGGTTTGGCCACGTGGCATGATTTGTCCTCATCACCACTTCTGAGGCGCGCCTTGAATGCGATCCCGTCAGGAAGGCGACCGCTCAGCAAACCCAGGATGAGATAGATGAAGCAAGTCCAAAATCTGGCCTGATTGTGCTTGGACATACCTCCCGATGAGTTAGAGTCGGCGGCTGAAGATCGAATTGCCTGGAGATCTATTCTGCGTGCACTGCCCCCGAGACCTCGTTAATGGAACACGCGGTCAAGAAGATGACGATGATGATGAGACTATCTCTGTGCTGTAAAATACTTTTTACATTTTGCAGAAAACCATCCTCCCTTGTTCTATACTAAATTCTATGAGTTTAGGTTCGGTAGGCGGGTTGACAGAAGTTTTTCTGCTTCACTTAGGTCCTTGTGGACCCCTTGTGTTACCCGTGGGGGAAAATGTGTATACTCCTCACTCGTGGTGTCCTATTCCAGCGCTGTATGCTGAGTCCACTTGGTCCTGCTAAAAGGTAGTGAGTTCATCTCATTAAGGTCCTAGAAGAAATGTCTTCCTAGTGTTCTAAAGCTCGAGTGGCAAAGACTGGGGCAGTGACAAAGGAAGTGTTGGTTGTCTTCCCTCTCCTCCTCATCAGCACAGCCCTTGCATAGTATTACTAGAAGTAGTCCTATCTTGAATTGGTGATCTTTTAGGCTATTGTGACCAGTCATTACTCTCACTGCTCTTGCGAGACTCTTGATCGTGCAAGAGCAGCAGTTTCCGTTTTGGCATAGTCATATTCTGGCCCTACATAGCCATAGTCGTTTTGCAATACTAAATTCCATTTCTTTGCCTTCAATTTTCCTAGGTACTTGATACACTTGAACTTATTACGCATATTTTGCATTGACGATTGACTTAGTCTCCTGGCATTGACTGTTTGAAAAGATATTTGCAGATGATCAGAAGTCAAGCGCAATTTCTTTTTACTAATCTGATGGTACTTTCGTCTTATATCCTCTTCTTTTTCAATTCTATAATCGATTCTCAACTAATCCAATTCCTTTTTAACTCAGCAGCTAGATTTACCTCTCAAACCACAATGCAGTTGGTAAAGATTGCCACGAAAAAAATATTGGAATGGTATGGATTCAAAATTATCAGAATTACCAGTGGTATTATACGAAACGAAAATTAGATGGCGAAACAGAAAATTCGAACCGTACTAGACTGCACGTACTATGTAATCAAGTATGGAATAATTGCACCTTATGTAGCCATGTACTCAACTGGTGACAAAGAAACCATGGTATCGTATCACCAAATATCCTGAACACGTTATTGCAAATGCGATAGCAACTACGTGTTACGTGGAGAAACAAAACAAATACTCCGGCCAAGATCTTTGAATCGCAGTTTAAGTCCAACAACCTGCGGAGCTAAGGGCAGTGACTGTCTACCACACAAACATTCCATTTCGTGTTATAACAGCTACAACTCTTACTTTCGCATTTCAACTACCTTTATCCGAGCGCGGGCAAATTCATTGAATCTCTTGTGAAATTTCATGACGCTATTTTGATTGCAATGATTACACACGCACACTCTCTTCCTACGACTTGTTTTCTTCTTCTGCAGTTTACTTTATTGGTCGGTCGTTGCCTCCTTCTCACGCCACATCTGAGGTCAAAGTTGATCCGATTCACGTAGCAGATCCATAGAGAGTTCATCTGCTCACTCGCCGATTTATACAATCTTCAAATTAGTGTATGCCGACTGCCACGATCACGAACCATGCCATTCATCTGTTGATTAGATAAGAAGAAAAAAATAAACCTCTGCTTTGACTGCGAGCTATTTTGAACATTAAAATAAACTTTATTGAATAACACCTAAAGAAATTTATTTAGCAATGAAATTCTCCTCGTAGTATTCTTCAAACTCCTCCTCATCTAGTGGACCTTCGTCGCGCAACAGCTCGCGTTTGTAGAGATCTTGGAAAGCCTCAAACTCTTCCATTGTGACATGCGCCACTTTGGTGGCGAATCGCTTATCAGATGTATCAGTGATCTGGTACAGACGTGGATTCTTTGTAGGTTCATCTGGATCTGCCTTCAATGGTCTGGGCTTGAAGAGACCCAAGCGCTCCAAGAAAACATGACGACACTGAATGTCAAACAGTGATTTGGATAGTGCCTCTGACTTTACGATCTCTGGAATTTCAATACGCATCACTTTGTTGATGTATTCAATTTTGTTGCTGATGGTCTTCTCCGACTGCTGCAGTAGGTCCGGTGAATTCATCAGCAGTTTCCAAACGTTCTTATTTGTTGTCACATATCCTCTCAGGAATGTAACGTGCTGCAGAAGTTTCCTCCCATCGCTTAAATCCAGCAACGCCGGATACTTTGTGATTAGCAAATGCAAGAAATGCTCTCCAAACTGACAGCTCCTCCAATTCTCCAAACTCTCGATGATTTTACTCGGTTGCCGCGATAATAGTGTCGGATTACCGGTAATGATTCTCAAGAAACTAGTCGTTTTCAGTCCATGATTGGCAAATGTTTCGTGTGCCTGCCTCCACAGTTCATTGCTTGCTGATGAAAGAATGGGTGTGAGTTTGACAGCCTCATCTATGTGTGCCTGCTCCAGAGTTTCTGCGCAATATTCTTTTGGTTTTGTTGCCTAAAAACGTAGTTTATATTTTTATGGAAAATCAATTGGAGTTTGTTAATTTTAGGATTGTACTTACATATCTGTTGATGGAACCCCGGAAAAGGCTCTGGGTCCGAAACGTAAACAGTTTCGTCAACATTTTTCCACTGTAGTTATGTCAAATTGGATTCAAGAGATTAATAACAACGAGGTGGCACACAGCTGGCTGAGGTCGTTCTCTTCCGACCTTCAAAATCCCAAAAGAGCTCTGCGAATGCGAGGGTGTGTGAGTTAATTTCAACGGACTCTACGGCCCATGCTCACCAACACTCTGTTCACCTGCCGGACTGTCAAGAGGTGGATTGTGCAGGCGGTAGCGTTCGGTAATTCTACTTTTTGTGGATCTGAAGCCATTTGAAGTAAATTTAAGAGAAGTGTGGTTGTAAAAATTCCATTTTATTATTTTAAATGATTTGTGAGCAGTGATCTTAAGTTTTTCAAATTTAATTGAAATTATCAAAATTCTGGAAAGATTTCTGATAACGAGGTGGCTTTGAACAACGACTCTCACGAAATAATTTTTCTCCATAAACTTCCAGAGAACTTTATTGCCTCCAAATCATAAATAAGTACGTTATAATAAATATAAGCGGCACAGGGTTTTGTAAATACAGTCGAAGCCATCTAAGTCGAATTTTCACGGGATATCAAATTTAGTTCGAGTTAGATTGATTTCTCTACTTAGAGGACGTTCGACTTTGAGGGCTTCGACTGTACTTATAATGGATCCCAAATGAATTCCGTAGCAATAAGGAACGACAACTTTTTAGGAGGATCATTTGAATTTTGGACTTTCGAATTTAAATCAAGTACAAAAGTTATGAACAAATTGAGCTGTTGTGTTTCTTTTGTCTGTAGTATGCAATAAATATGACAAACAGAACCTCTTATTGCGCATCAGACTGTGTAGAAAACCTAATTTCGACATAAACTCCTTACTCCTTGTTGCCACAGAATTGATTGAATTGATTCCTGATTCAGAGAAAATCCCAACAAGAAAGAACTTTCACAAAAAAATCAATTCCTTTCTACAAATCACAAAACAACGCCCCAACTAAAGCGACACAGTTCAAGAAAACTCAACATACGACTCACAACTACACACCACCACTTGGTGTCTAATGGCGTCACCGGTAATTTCTCTCGCACTGTGCACATATGGAACTCTCCTAACTACGCTATTCAATAATCTCCGGCAAACAAAATGTCAGACGAATCAAGTGCCTTGTCAAAACATGTGCGCGAGTGAATAAAATCCGGTGTGAAAAACTGTTGTGCAATCGATATAATGAATTAAATTTATTTGTGAATATCATTCTAATTGCCGTGTACGATAATAGCGATAAAAATGTTTTCATTTATACTTCGTGACACTGCGAAATTACTTCGGACTGCGTTGACACTTAATCCTAGCCTTCCAAATGTTCTTCTTGGCTTTGATTATTCAACCCTTACGGCAAAGGATTTCATTTATGACCGGTCAGATGAGACGGGAACGCTGTTAACACGTTTCGTAAAGTACCTTGCGATCGAGAACTCGAAATTTGACAAGCCCATCCCGAAGACTATCAAATACCCGGATTTCTTTCCGGTCACCGACAAGAATAGTTTCCGTTTGGAGTTGAAGAAGTGTACTCCTGTTCAGATTCCACATCTGATCATATTTGCGTACTCCTACAAGACGAATAGTGACCCACAGAAGTTCGTAGACGTGATTAATGACATCGACAGGTTCTGTGAGCAGCACATTGAGAAAATGGATTACGACACAATTCTACGCACGCTTTATTCGCTCATGTACCTGATGCCGAATAAGATCACGAGAACGAGCTTTTACTTCAAGGCAATGGATAGATTGGTGTCTGGTTTTGACAGTGAGTTCCCAAAGGAAAAGTTTGTCAAGGTTTGTTTCTACCTGGGGCTGGGCAAGAAAAACACTACCACTGCGAATCTGCTCAAGAGCTTGCTGCAGGAACATCTGATGAGGTATCTGTCCGAGCTGACTCCGGTCGACGCATCGATAGTTGGTAATGCGAGCTACAAGGCCAGCATTCCAGTGAACAACTCAGACTTTATTGAAAAAATAATCTCAGAGTTCGATGCATATGACCAGACCGAAGATGACGCAATGCTAGTGAACACAGTGAAAATATTGCGGTTTCACAAGGTCAGGTCTGCGCGAATATGTGCGAAATTGAATCAAGTTTGCACAGAAAAGGCACTGAGAGGCTTTCAGCTCGCGGGGATTGCACACGTATTCGCGTACTTTGCAGAATGCGGATGGAATGAGGAGAATACATGCTCCAAGTTCATCAGGCACATGATGCTGCGCATACGGGAAACGAATGATGAATTACGGCCCAAAGATCTTTCAACATTTCTCTGGTGCTGCGCCCAACTACAGCTGTCTCACCTCTTGGAGAAGAGCGAACTCAAGTACCTAGACAGTTTGGTGATCGAGATGTGTGATTCTAATATGTTCAAGCGATTCCACGATCAGCTAATCGACTGCGCACTGTCACTGTGGATGCTGGACTACCACTCGCGAGGTCTGGTTGCAGAGATCACCAGCTTGAGAAAGAACTCTAGCTTAATGAATCCGGACCGAGCAAAACTTGATACTCGCTATAGAGTCCTGATGAGCTGTGTTGCCATCGAGAAGCCAGACTGGTTAATGAAAGACAGGAAGCAAGTTTTTCTGCAGACAATGCCTGCGCCAGAGTACTTAGTTCGAAACAGACCGACACTCTTGCACGCTTTTGACAAGCTGAAGACGGAAGGTGTGGATGTAAAGCTTGTCGCACCGATCGAAGGAATAAACGTGGCTGGTATTTGGGCGGAGGCAACTCAGAATCTGAAGAGCTACCTGGAGGTGGTAGAAGACTCGCAGATGCTTAGGTTTAACGAAGTTCCTAACGCAATGATCCAGTTGAAAATGAGGCTCATCAAGCACCTAGGGTACAACATTATAGCGGTAAGTATACTCTTGAGAAATGTTTTGGCGTCAATTAATGAAAAATCTTTTTCTTTCTACAGATTCATGCCGACGAGGTTAAGACGACAAAGAGCTTGAAGGATTTTATTAGCTCAGCAAATGTCCAAGCCAAGGAAGATGTAGCAGTGTAAAAATAATTCATAGTGATTTTGTTGTTATGTCACTGGTGTATGTTACACATTGTGTATGAGTATGAAATGAATATATAATCAGTAAAAAAATATGAAATATGAATAGTTACAAATAAAAATAATAAAAATACTATTTTATAAAAAATTGATTCAGTGATTTTTATTGACCAGTTTCTAGTGAATCTGTCACTATTCATTGTCATCAATTTCCTGAATAAAAGATGATTTAAATTTGCCTTTGTTTCACAAGATTCGTCTTACACTTCGCAATTTTCTAATAAGAATAAAAGAAATGAGACTTAAAAGCCCAACACAGAATGGACATTAAGATGTAAGCTGGCAAGACTTTACTTGTGGAATAAACATAAAGTTGTATTCAAGGATAAAATTATTTGCTTGAATTTCGCTGTTAGCGGTAAATTCCTTTAGAACTCATTACCAAAAGCCAAATTGTGTGCTGAGTGCGGCAACTCCGAACGATTTATTAGACACTGAAGAAAAGCTACGGATGGAGCAGCGCTGAAACTAGACAAGGTGATCATTTAAATTTAAAAATATTGAAAACTTCAAGCAAAACTCACATGCTGGACAAATATATTTTAAACTCACACTCGAAATCTGACGAATCTCCTCCTGGTATGCTCTGAACCCATTGAAAACTTCAAGCAAAACTCACATGCAGGACAAATATACTTAAAACTCCCACTCACAACCTGGAATCCCGCTCCTGCTATGCGCCGAACCCATCACCAGCAAGAAGACGGTCAAGTACCTTGGCGAGCATTTAGGCTGCAAGCTCTACTACCAGAAACAAACAAAAGTGGCAGTAGAGCACGCTGCAAAAATGACGTTTTTACTCTCCCGCATCATGGTGAGCATCAGAAGCGCGACCATGACCAAGTGGAAGCTCCTCATGTCTATCGCTCACTTTATGCCACTGTATGGATGCGAGATCTGGGCTGATGTGCTAAAGAAGGAGTTCTATAGAAGATGCAGACGTTTTACAGATGGCCGCAGTGCATAAACAGAGCGGAGGTTCAGTGGCATCAATTTCCACGTCCCCCAACTACTGTCTCGAAATGGCCCTTTCAATAGGGGCCTCCACAAAATGGGCAAGAAAGAGAAAGCTGCCAGTATCTAAATTCCTAAGAAGTTGACGTTTACCATACCTTCTGGGCTTCTGAGCAAATTCATGCAAATTGTTATATGCTTCCGAGTACCTCCATTTTTTGTTTAATATTGAATTTCCCCCCATTCTTTGCTGTCGGGAGTGTGCATAGACGCTACTTTTTGAAAGCATGAAATTCAATTTTTAATTGATATAAATAAGCTAAATTTGTTATCTCTAGTAGTAACAGTGGGGAAAATGCCCTAACAATAGCAGAATTTTTTATGCATTAAAAGAAGCCTAAAACTTGCAAAAAAAAATTAATCGCTATGAATAATCTTAAACAGGAACCAATAAGCAGCTCACACGTATTCACAGACAGGAGCTGAAGAACTTATATTAACAACGCGGTGAGATGGAATCAAGAAGTAGGAGACCAGGAAGATAAGTATCTTGTATAAGTGATCTGTGGGCAACACATCCCTTTATAAGGTTGTTGGAAAAATGTTATTCAGCACCCTAGGACAAAAAACCTGAGAATAGATAGCGCTTATGTTGCAAATTTGAACACCGTAACATTACGTTCGGTTCATCCCACGCGTCAGTTCTGCTAACCAAAAGTGTCTTACTGGGTACAGTATATCACAACCTAAAACCCTAATGTCAAGAAGGCTACGTTTTTACCCATTTAAAGTTTGAGAATAGGTTAAGGTCATTTCGACCCTACGCCGCCTACGAAGAAAGCGTGCAGAGATTGAAAAGAAATCAATATTCCCCTAAATGAAGAGAGATTGTAGCCTTACTGGTAAGATTAATAAACCCGTGGAAGAAAATGAAAGCAGGGTTCAATGGGGATAAGCAAACGACATAACTTTGAAGCTACCAATACTGACCTAGAGTGTATGGTGTCAAGGAGAAGATGTGAGGAAATGGTTGTAGTGGCTTGAAAGTCTCACACTACATGGAACAGAACAGAGTTCAGCAATTTTCCGGATAGAACCTTGATTATCCGGACCAATTGTTGTGGGCAGGCATCTGGATAATCGAAAATCCGGTTAATCGAATGTCTGAAGGAAAGCAGTCTTTGTACATTTTATTGCATAATACCTAACGATACTAATATTTATAAAAAACCATAAAAACTAATAATAGTACATACTAGACTGATTTGCTTAAAATACGTTTTTAGTAGTACTCATTTAATGTAAGCCATATCAGCCTTCATTGCTGATACATTACTTGTTCGATTAGGCTGTTTAGAGCTGTTTCCAGTGCCTAGAGTGTTTCACTATGAAATCTTAATTGAAATCTACTTTCTAAATCTACGTTTTTTTCCATTCATCTTCTTGTTCTATTTATGTTACGCTAATTAAATTACTCTAGTCTTTATTGGCTGGTGTCAGTCTTTAATCACTGAAAGTAGTTACTTAGTCTCTTGACTTACAGTTGATTATCTGGACTAAGCCAAAAACTAAAAGACTAAAATACTAAACAACAATCAATTGACTGTAAATCAAAGTCAATTGAAAGTGACTGCTTTATATGGTATTTAAGGGACTTACAAGTGACTAAAAAGACTGGCACCAGGCTGAAGTCATTTAACTCAACTGACTACTTTAGTGACTAATAAGTCAGAATGGACTGGTCAAGATGACTGGCGACTATAGTTTTGAAGTCAAAATCGTAAGACTAAGCCATAACTTAATCAATTTAGTCAATTGACTGAGACTTAGGTGACCATGTAGTCAAATGAGTCGTCAAAACTCGTCTTTCTTTCTTTTGTTTGAATTCATTTTCTTTTGTGTTTCAATTTAAATCCGAATAATCGCTAATCCGGATAATCGAGGTTCTGCTGTATATAGTTATTCCTAAAAGAGAATATTGTTTCATAGAAGAGAACATCGTTGCAACATAAATGGGTGATGCGATATCACCGACTAGCTCATTTTAGAGTTAATATGTGCTGGTGGACTTGAGCTATTCAATATTCCTTTAACCCGTACATTTTTTTCTCTCTTCACTTCCGGCTTTCTGTTGCCCGCTTTCTGTTTTCCGCTTCCTGTTTTCTTCCTTATTCTACATAATAAAGAAATGAAATGCCATTGATATTATCTGAAACTCTATTTGATAATATTCATCAAAGTTTTGTGTATTGTGTTAAACCGGAACCAAAGAAAAATAAGAATAATGGATTAGAAAAATAAAGACATCGAGAGAGGCATCTGTTTCGTAACCCCACCTGATGGCCTTTTGTCAAAACAAAGCTCTGTGTTAGCTAGGAACTCTCGCTACTACATGTGGGAATGCCTCAGGATATACCACCAAGCTAAAATTTACGAGGTAAGCTATTTCGCAAAAACGATTTCTGCATGCCAAGTAAAATGAATCTCTTTAAAATTTAACTATCGCACGCTTGGTGAATTCCTAATTAATAGAAAAACGTTAGCAAAACAAACAGAGAGCCAACGGCAACGACTTCTTTCTAGACCAGTCCATATTTAGTATAAATACTTGCGACCATTTCAGCAATCAGCATTAGAACTTCTTCAGTTCCACAGTTGTCTAAAAAACAAAAAAAAAACTCTCAAAATGATGATGAAAATCGTAAGTAAATATCCTCAACGATACATTTGAAATAACTTCTTTGTTTGTTTCACAGTTTGTTCTCGTTTTCGCTGCACTCTTCGCTGTCATTAGTGCTGCTCCATCTCCAATTCCCGGACCAGAGCCATCACCACAGGTGGTCTACTCCTCACCCTATGGCTACCCATACTCGTATGGAGGATACTCTCCCTATGGATACTATGGATAAAGTGTTTGAGTCATCTTTTTGAAAGTCTCCCCAACTGACGATTTGGAATTTCTAATGGATACTCGAGTAGAAATAGTGTTACTAAAAAGATCTTTTCATCAAGGTCTGGAAAAATAAAAAAAAAACCAAGCAAACATACTCATATAGTTTTTTCATGGAGTGATGTCACTCGGGTGTGGTTTCTTTTATTCTGTGCTGTAATTGATGAAACGCAGACAGCGATAGTTTTCTCAGCTCTGAGTATGAGCTCAGAGTATTTTTTTTTGTAAAGAACAATGGGTAAAAAACTGTTTGGACTCCAGTAAAGTTTGAGTGAAATGTTGTATATTCTAAGAACAAGCATGCAAGTTACAGTGATACCTGGGCATTTTATGGTAATGGGCTCCGTGGCGTATGTGCTACGAGTTCGGAACTCTACCTTCAGAAATTAAATTTTACTACTCTTGATGTTATTTATATTTTGCGCTGTAATTCAAATAAAACATGGTCAAATTGGAAATGTAGGGACATTTTCCTTCAAACAGGGCAAAATATTCCTCAATATTTACGACAGAAGGGTTGTACTGTAAATATCGTCTAACAACTTGT
The DNA here is from genome assembly GCA_905187475.1 of Syritta pipiens. Taxonomy (NCBI): domain Eukaryota; kingdom Metazoa; phylum Arthropoda; class Insecta; order Diptera; family Syrphidae; genus Syritta; species Syritta pipiens. The sequence continues at coordinate 74,610,028 of LR994571.1, forward strand.
GACGTCCCCCTAATCGGCAAATCTTATAGAAAACACAGAAAAAAGGCGTTTAAAGAAAATTAACCTTGGACTGCGCTTCAGTTTTTTCGTATCGATTTGAAGCCGAAGAGATTTTAAGCCATTGTCGAAGCAAATAGACTGCTGTACAGTTACAGATGTACATTACAGATAGAGCTTAACGTATTTATTTGAAATTTCTTACTTAGCGATTTTATGTAGTGGTTTTATGTTTTGTTTTGTCTTATATCGTTTTTTTGCTATTTAAGAAAGTGTATAGTAGTCATTTTACAGGGGTCTATCTGCTCTACAAAACTGTGCTGATGCTCTATTGCTGCTGTGCTCCATTTCTATTTTTGAGACATAGAAATGAAATATCCTGTACTGTGTTCAACTTGAGAAATTCATTTTTTTTTACTATTTTTGAGACGTAAAAATGGAATATACAGAAGGTAAGAAACTGAATTTCCGGCACTTGCTTTTCGAGGATGAAAAGCTGCTAAAGTTGCCCGGAATTTAAAAAGTTCACGGACAGAAGGAGGCATAGGCAAGTCTACATTATATAAAGGGCTTCGAAGGTTAAACAAAATGGCTATTTTAACGTCGACTACATGCCCCACAGCGAGCAACCGTCGACGAAAAGCGAGTCAAAGCAGTTTGGAAGGACAACGGTCTCTAAATGAATTATAAACTGGACGAAAATATGAACTGCGGTCATAAAACAACTCTCAGCAATCTCAATTCAATTGAATTTGCTAGCAATCTCAATTCAATTGAATTTGCTGCGAACGGGGATAAAAAAAGTTATGAACTTGTGCCCCAATCAAGTTCTTCAAAAAAATAGTACGCAGCTGGTGGAAAAAAAGTAACTTTGACGAATTATAGAGACTTAAAACCATCATTTTCTAATAAGAGAGGTTTTTGTGTTGCACAAATGTAAATTCAATTTAATGAAAAGGACAAACTGCATAGGTTTTCTTTGAATTACAAGAACTATAGCGAACTTTATTACTTAAAGAAACGTGTAGACGTTTCCCGACTACCCATTAAGCGCAGGTTAAGGACTTTAGACTAAAACGGGGTCCAGATGATGTTGCTTGTAGCAGTCAGTGTAAGCGAAATAGTTGAATAAACCATTGCCTATGGTAATACTTTGGCTCTGTTAAATCTCTCGATTTGTGAAATGCAGAATATAAACATGAAGACATGTCTACTAATAAATGGAGATATTGAAAAAACAAATTATTTGCTTTATAAAGTGATTGCAAGTGTATTGAATGGGAAAAGAACAAAAAAAATTTAACAAAAAAGATTAAAAGCCAAGAAAGTTGTGCTTTCTATTCAACCGGGTTGTCCATGGCAGTCCTATTAATCGATTCGGGCGAGTTTCAGCAACAAAAGAAGAAAACTAGAGTCCTTCAAGATCCTTAGCCATAGAAGGCATATGGAGAGTATCCATAAGAGTATGGGTAGGCGGCGTATGGAGCTGAGTAAACGACTTGTGGTGATGGTGCTGGTCCGGGCACTGGTGATGGAGCAGCGCTGATGACGGCGAAGAGAGCAGCCAAAACGAGAACAAACTACAAACGGGAAAAAATTTAGACGAAAAATAGTATAACTTTAGAAAAAACTTTCACTTACGAGTTTCATCATCATCTTGAAGGATTTGGTTTTGTTGGTTGTTTTGAAACTTTTCGAATAAGTAGAGAAGTTCTAATGATGACTGTACAATCGGACGCTGGTATTTATAGTCCAAGACCGAAATAATTTGGAGCATGACTTGGTGCATAAATTACATTAGTTTATAGCGTATTTTATTGTCGCGGTAAATTAGGAATTCTGTTGGTGTTTAGCGCATTGTTAAAGGCGGTGGTATTCCAAATTCTAGGTGGGCGTGCAATTGGACATTCCATAGAGCGGAACTGATCTTAGAGTCCTGTTGTGTCATGAGATTTATGATTTCAATTAACAGATGGTTGTTCAATGAGTAGTTGCGTAACAGGTGTCGTAGCTAAAGATTGTAATGGAGCCTTAGATCGGTGTTAATGTCGTGTGTTCTTTAAATTTAGTTTCGTTGACAATATTTTCCAACACTTGATTTTTTTTTTATAGCAAAAGAACTTTTATCATGAGTAGTCTTTTAAAAACTCTTTTTCTGAAAACATCTCCACTAAAATAATTACACCGGCATCAGCACCGAGAAAAATGTTGCCCGCTTGTTTTTTAAAGCTGGTTTAATAAATTGATTTTATTTTTGCATTCACCACTTTACACTATTGCTTTTAATGGTAGATATTCCTCTTTATCTGCTAGCCCTTCGTTAAAGGAAAGATATACCAAAACTAACCATAACCTAGGATTCGGGGAATCAACGACTAGGAAAGTGGGAAACGAAAGAAAAATAGTTTAAGCTCCTCAAAAATTCATAGCACTTGGTGAAATATTTTGTCTCCTTCGAAGAATTTGACTCTTAGCTGACGACTATGTCCAACAGGACCATTTATAAATCAGTCTTGAGAAATGGCTCACTTATTCTCCACAAACAAATCTCTTCAAAATTTTTTTGTTCAAACTCCTCTAAATCTTGTCCTAAATTTTAAATGTAATATCGACAGTATCAATTATTTTTGTATTCTTCTGAATCTGCTAAATATTTCAGCAGGCTATAGGCGCTGTACCCAATTTCTCGAACCGCCTCTAACTTAATCTCGAAACCCCTCTCAATTAATGTAAAACCTAAGTTATTAAGTTGTAAAAATATTTTGTTTTTTTGGTTTGAGTTTAGTTTATTCATACATTTCATAAATTGAAATTGTACCTTATTTACATAATAAGAATGTAAATGTAATATGAATATAAAATAAAACTGTTGAAGCTACTCTCAATTTTTAAAGCGTAGGTGGACATTTTTAATATGGGAATTTGTTTTTTTTTTTGGCCTTGGTCTAACCTACTACGAACTGTCCAATCTATAATAGAATGAACTCAAGAGAAAATAAAAACAGAACAAATAAAAATAACCAAAATACAAAATGAGGTTTGGTTGGGCCAAGTACAAAATTCTTTTTTCAAATGATTTTATGAAGGCAGCATTAAGATCGTCGATCAAAGAAGGGGTTACAATAGATCTTTTAGCTCGCAGTACAAGTGAAACTCAACGCAATTGGCAATCAATTCGCATAAATTTGATTGTTCAGGATTCCCCCCAAAAAAAGTTCAAAGGGTTCAAATTCCAGCTCTGAGAGGCGGCAAATTGGTATTGCCAAGAGGCCTGACAACATAATTTGGGAAAACTTTTTTTTTTCCAAAAAAACACTGTTTGAGGTAAACACCACTGGCTTTGGAAATAAGTTTTGAATATTTCCCAATGTTGTCCAAGTTTACAGCGATGCATTTCATCTCGCGAAGGTATTGTATTGATTTTAAGTCAAGATTTTGGAAAAAAAACGGGAAAAAGCCGCCGGTGTTAAAATTACCTATGATTTTGAAAGAAACCACTAGTTGGCCCACCCATCAGCATTATGTTTCTTGTACTTTCTTCCAGACAGGTTCGCGACCAATCTGTAATAAAGAGAAGGACGTCACAATGATCTTCCATGCAAAAAAAAAGTTCTGGCTCAGTTTTGCAAAAAAATAATAGGAATGAAAAGAAGTCTGCAGTATCTATATTCAGAGGTATATTTCTCCCACTATTTGATTTAAGTGAATATATCTGTGGACACAAAGAATAACCGGTTAAGAAACCACGTTTCTGAAAAAGAAGGCTTGAAGCTTAAAAACTTTCTGAAAACTCGTGTAAAAGTCAGGAAGTAGCAAAAAGTGGTCTTGAATAGAAACTCATTTAATTTCAATTAAAATTTGTTGACGATGTTGTCATTTCAAATTGTATGATGTTAAAAGCGGAATAATCTCCTTTTTTTCTGAACTCGGCCTAGGTAGTTATTGCTTGAGACAACAGACATATTCAATTTATAGCTTGGTTCAAATGAGCTACGGATGTAACAATTTGCTAAAGCCCAATCAATATCAAATGACTTATACAGATTGCAGGCTTCGTAATTGTTCTCAAAACAGCAGATGGGAGACACATTGAATAAAAATTTTTCAAAAGACTCTAAGGTTTTTAGAACTCCTTTGTCTTATCTATGTCTTGGCATAGAGTTTTCCTAACATGCATAAAGCCAATTCTGTTTTCGAAATGAGAATTTCTGCTAAAAATATGAAAGAGTTGTGGATTCACCACATCAACTCCAAAAACCTGAAACGTTAATTTATGAGATCTTTTTTTGTTTAACCTGCAAAATTGTCGGCAAATCGGATCCGATATTGAGTTTGGGCTAGTCATTCAATTTCGTTAAGATGTAATATGGTCGCTAAATAGAGTCTCTAGAAATAAACGGTGACATTATTTGCATCATCAATTCTTTTAATTCCAGTTTTGCACGTTGATTTTTTGTTTTTTTTTTAAATGTGTTCTTTGAGTTGTGCAGCGCTGATATCCTGCTGCCTATTTACAGCAGTCAACAATTTTACAATAAAAATGTCACTATTTAAGGAGTCATTGCCATTCTTTTTATTGATTGAAAAGAACAAAAAAGTTGTATAGTAAAAAAAAAAAAAAACATAAAACAAGAAAGTAAGACTTTCACGTTATTCCATTGCATTATCCATGATCATCAGTTCCAGTAGGTCAACTCAGGAGATCCCAAACTCAACACACTCTATCCGTAGTAAGCATATGGGTAGGAGTATCCATAGGAGTATGGATAGGCAGCGTATGGAGCCGAGTAGACGAACTGAGGAGATGGAGCTGGTCCGGGCACTGGTGATGGAGCAGCACTAATGACAGCGACTAGCGCGGCCAAAACGAGAACAAACTGAAAGCAAATCAAAAACTTCAGTGTAGGTGGTCTACGCGGGACACACTTCGAATTTTTTACTCACGATTTTCATGAACATCTTGAAGTGGAAGACTTGAAACTTTCCGAGCAACTGGTGAAGTTCTAATGTCGGTTCGTGGCTCACGTCTCCCATTTATACTCGTGCCAGAAATGAGCCTGTGCCATCCCAAAAATGGTGTCCATCGATTGTGTTTATGTTTTTTTTGGTTTTGTTTTGAAAAATTCCCAACTAATTAGAAATTCTGCATACGTGTCATGATGCAGCCTCAAATGTTTGGCATAACCGTCATCTCTGAAATAATCATCTCGGCTCAAGAAATGCTGCCCACTTTGCGTGAAAGTCACGTTAGCGTGGCCACTCGCTGGCTCTGGCTACGTCAACGTTAAAAAAAGAAAATAATTAATTGATTTTTTTTTCTTTGCTGATCGGGACTTAGTTATTCTGTGATCGTTTTTTTTGTCTTGGTAGCAACATAAAAACCAATTGAGTGGTGTTCGGTGCCGGATTTGGGATTCAATTGTCGTCTAGAATCGCTTAAGTCCAAGGTGAACTGTGTTGACAGTTTTTCTAGTGTTTCGGTTACGTTCTGCCGGATATGAATGCGAAATTCTTGAAAGTAAAAGTCCAATTTTCTGGTCAAGTGTCTCTTCTTAGTTTTGGGTATTTAGGTCAATCATCATCATTAGTGGCGTAACAGCCCACGAAGGGCCAGAGCCTAACTTTTCGCGCCTCCACTGTGTTGTGCGCGTTATAATTTTGACACATGTGGAGAATAAATGCTGCCGCGACTACCCTTCCGTTAACACTAATTTTATTATTATTTATTAACAAGTAATTTAAATTTCAGGCTAATATACATAGCGTCGTAGCTGCAACAATTTTATGCTTCAAAACTATCATTAATCATGAAACAATACGCGAAGTCGAATACGAGGAGTATCCAGATGCTACGAAAGAACACTGAAACATTAATAGCTATTATCGAAATATTTTTTTACTTCCGTTGCATCCTGTCATCTCTCCTGACATGTGAAGCCTTCGTTTTATAATCATCAATTTTTCTGTACGTCTCCTCGCAGGTATGGACTTTAAATATTTCTTTATCTTAGTTATACCGGGTGAAAGAAATTTCCAATCCAGTCTTCTTCATTTCCCATTAATTCTTCACCCAAGCACAAAAGACATGAGTGCATGGAACTCTACGACGTTTCATATCCATATAACTTTTATGTGTACTTAATTTAAACAACATTATTTTTTGACTTGTTACAGGGCATTATGCAAATGTAAATATTACTAAAAAAAAAGTGCAGAAATTTGGATCTTCACAGCTCCTTTTTATAGGGATAGTACAGTAAGGATTTCTTTTTTAGAAGAAAATGACATTCTGTTCTCAATTTCCAGAATTTTTCCACGTTGATGCATCCAGGTATTCATATGGGCAGTTTCGAAACACTTAAGCATATTTACAACTGCTATTAGCCATACCTATGATCTTGTTCATATTACGCGCAGTAATCTATAGTCAGCAATTGCCATCGCATTGCAATCAACCATTATTGCCCGTGAAAATAAATAAAGAAATCCACTGCAAAACAAAAATAGTACATTGCGCGCTTCTTTCAAGGTTTAGATTTACAAAAATATTATTGCTCTCTCTCTAATTAATCTCTACTTCTCTTAAACGAAACTTTACAGGGGAGAAGGTAATAAGATCTCATTTAGGGAAGTCATGCAGTTTGTACAAGGAATGTAGGTCCAAGAGGATCTTGGAAACGAGATTTAATTAAATTTCTAAAAGCGTAGGAAGGCAACCGCTTGGCAGACCCAGGATGGGATAGGTAGACCAAGTCTAGAATCTCGCCTGGCTACGCTTAGGCATACACCCTGTGAGTTAAATTCGGCGGCGGAGGATCGAGTTGCCTGGAGATCTCTTTTGCGTGCATTGCCCCCGCGACCCTGTTCATCACGCAGTCAAAAAGAAGAAGATGATGATGATGATGATGCTGATGATGAATGCGTAGTTTAGAATACAGGAAATATATTTTGTTGCTTGTGATAAAGAGGTGGTTTCATTATAAATTACCACCAAAGTCTCGCTTTGCGTAGTTCCCATTTGTGTCGTTTCCATTTGTTGTGCCATTTAACAACTATCGTGGTTATTGTAGTTGGCGTCGTTCACACGAAACATGGAAATTACGGAATTAAAATATTACATATGGAAGTCTTTAATTCGAATTGCATCCTTTCGATTTGAATTATGTTTTTCTAGTCCTAATTAACGGCAAGGTGTTGGTGTATTCTTAACGTGTGTTAAACAATCCTGACTAGCGCTAAAACTTCCAACACTCAAAAGTTTTTCCAGCTGAGGTGTATTAACCGTCATAATCCTCCCCTATCACGTTTTCTTTCAAATTCTTCGCGTGTATTTTTACTACTCCATTTTTATTACTCAGTCTTTTTTTAAATTATGAATCATTCGAGAAGCTAGAAGCCGCACCTTAAATAAGCACTTTGTTAGACAAAGCTCTGGGTTTTGGCCCCCGCTGATGGGGTGTGCTTATAAAATTCAATTGGTCACGAAGCTAAGTTGTTCAATTGAACTTAATAAGCTCTACAAGGCATGCGCATTTTTATGATTCAAAATGTAAATTTACATTTCAGTGATGACATCGATGGTAGAAAGTACTACGCACAACTACAGTACCGAAAACGGCCGTGTGAATGTGACTTTGACAGTTGTATTAGGGGTGCTAGTGCTGTCAAAGTTGGAATAATACTGAATTTGTCGTTATGGCTTCAGTTGGCATGGGAGAGTTGACCTAACATAGATAGCTATAGGTTCAGGTCAACTTTTGCTTAAACGCAACTTACAGACTCTTCCGATTTTTGGAAGATTTCTTTTGGTTGTTACCTCTTTTTCTTTTTTTATAAATCCCTTTTCATCGATTATCAAAAATCTTGCTAATGGTTTAGGCTCTCAAATATTCTTGTCTAGTATAGGAAAGCCTGTCCACATGAAGTTCAATTTACTAACCCCGTCTTTCTTTTCAAGGACCGTTGTAAACTTGACGTCAACTTAAATGAGAACTTTTCGGGGATGTTTTTTTTTCGATATTTTCGATTATCTTGTTTTTTTTTTAAGTAAATTATTTTACATCTAAGGTTTTTTTTTGACCATTGATGAAAGGACTACGCCGACAATGTCTACATTTTTTTTCTTTTATAATTCATTTCCAGCTAACTTCTATTTTAAGGCTCAAACCTTCAAAGCTTCAACAACGTTGATGGGAGTAGGAATAAAATTTTAAAACAGGATCTCTGGAAGAGAGTTTTTCACGATCCTACCGAACCGGTGTCTTTTTCGACATTCCTGAACTAGTTTCATAGGCTGTCAAGAAGAATTGAGAAAGGAAGAATTTCAGATATGACACAAAGTGACATTTTCCAGATTTAAGCCTCGCTTAGGCTTTTTACGTGAAGCACCCTAGGCACCTAATTCTTGTCAATCTAAAGAACAAACCAAAATATCATATCTAATCGGTCCACACGCACCGATGAAATCCGGTGACGCATCTAGTACGCAACGTTGGCTCCCCAATGGTACTGCCAACACTCCCAAATTCACACCAAGCGAGTGCTCAGCTCTACACCCACAACACCATGACTACCGTGAGGCATTACTCTTAGCCGAGCTCTCCCGGACCGGGGCAGTGCGCAGATCAGTGTGGGATATCTGCCCTCAGCAATTTGTCAACGCTCTCTCTCCCGCAGTTGTGTCAAATCCGAATGTTTTGTGTTGTGTATAAACAAAAGAAACCACAAAAAACACGCATAAAATAAACAATTTCGGGCGAGTTAGTTTTCTTCTCGTTTTTTTTTCCTTCCCCACCACCGGCCCCCATCGACACAATGCCTAAAATGCTATGTTCGCGAGTGCACAACTGTCAGAAGTGACAACAACAACATTCCGAGTGTTTCAAAATCAAAATTGCATTTGCATTTTTTGTGTATTATGCTCTTGCGGTTAATGAAAATCATTGTAGCCATTGTTTTGAGTTCAATGTTTACAGTTTCTTTGGTTAAGCTGGTTCTGTTGATGTGGGATGACTACCCCGTTGCATTCGATGACGGCAGCGTTGATTTGTGGCTGGAGCAGAATAATTTGACGATATACAAAAGTCTATTTCGTGAAAAGGGTGAGTTGTTTGGTTTCTTTGTGAAGCGTCGGCATCCCACACACCTGCACTGTGGCCCCATTTGGAGTTTTCAAAAGTATTCACTTGGTTGTCACAGAATAACGAGACTTGAAAAGTTCTTTGCACGGTTTTGTTGAGTTGAGTCGGTTTGTTGGGACAAGTGTTGATTGGAGAGCTTTTTCAGTTTTGGAAATGAAAAGCTTTTTGGGTAAATAATATTTTGCAAAAAAAGTATCACAATTGGGTTTGTTTGCGTGTTTGCGTTGTGTCGCGACCACGTCAAGGTTCCCAGGCTTAGCCCAAAGGCACGCAGTGTCGGTTGTGCGATTGGGTTGTCAGAAAAAAAAAACGGTCTTTTGAATTATTAAGAAGCGAAAACGCTGTCGGAATGTCTGAAAATTTTATGAATTGGAACTCGGGTATTCGGGTTAAGTACACATAGACTTTCTCTGGTGGGGAGGAGTGCAGAGAGACCAACTGGTGATGGTGAAAAGGAGGACTGAGCTAATTAAAAGCCGTTGTTGTTAAACCGACTGCGTTTTCTTTCTTTTTTCTTCATTTTTTCTTTTATTTCTTCCACAAAAAAAACTCCTTTTTTAAAGTACTTTCTTGCTTTGTTCACTTTTTGAGAGTTTTCGACAAAATGCGGAAGGATTTGGTCAAAGTTCACAAAGAACGAACTTTTGATAAACAAGATTAGATTGTAATGTTTTCTTCAGTTGTCTCTGGTTTGGGTAGTTTTGCATTATTATGCTAGGTTTCTTTTGTTCCTTTCTTTTCACGGTGCCTGTTCTTTGCATTTACGTGGTTAAAGCCTTTTTATAGTTTTATTTAAAATTTTTACAAAGGTACTCAAAAGAAGATGATGTTGCTGCTTCCATCAAACTGACTATGTGTTAATTCGTGCTAAAACGTTTTTGTTTGTTAATGTTCTTTGAGTCGGTTTGATGTGTTGCGTAAGCCAAGGTTTGAAGTTAATGTGGCTCTATATCATTGGAGATAGGGCTTTCAATTGCCATAACGTAAAAAAAGAGAATAGTGTGCTTCATTCATAAGTATTATCGCTTGTTGTTGTCTTTGTGAAACCGCAGCGTTGGCACTTCTCGAACATTTATTTCTATGAATCTTTCAGATTTATTCATATTTTAAATTCGTACGGCATATTTCTTTCGTTTTGGGATATTTCGAGCGCTATCGAGATTATCCGGTAGTCCCAAATGGAATGATATAGTCCGGCTGGAGTTACTCCATATCTGATGTTAAAATCGTTTTGTGTCGAAGTCTAGTGAGATCTTAACGAAGAATAGCGAGCAGTAGTCTCTTAGACAAAGCTAAGGATAAAAAATTCAAGCCCAAATCGCAACGATTTAAGTTTAAATGAGAGATAAAAGAACAACAAGTTTCATTCACATTTCGTAGGCTATGCCTATTTTTCAGGTGATCGGCAAAAAAATAAAATTTAAGAAGACATCTTTACATTTGTCTGAGACGGGTTCCAAAAACTTCATCATTTCAATTTGAAGTGGTGTAGATCTCATAATATTCAGTCATAAAATTCAGTCTGATTCTGAGACAATTAAATGAAGATCAAAATTTTCGCCTAGAACTTTAAAACCTTTGAAAAGAAAACGATTAAGTTCCAATAGTGTTTAACATATACAGTGCCGGTGTGATGTTTGTGCGCATACCGTTTTAAGGCTTGTGTGAAAACAAAAGGTAGTCACGAGTGAATGAACATGTTGGTCTAATATACGAAACAATTTTGGATACAATTTGATACGCAAAAACATTTTAAAATAAGTATTAGGTTGTCAAATATCTCCCTTCCGCCTATAAGAGGACAAACAGAGAAAATCATATAAAAGTAACAGAAAAAAGTTGATTTTTGTTGAACAATGTAATTAAATGGATTGGATTTTACCTTATACAGTAAAAGTAACTCTAACCTCTATAATTCAAAAACCTATGTAATTAGAAGCACTCTAACAGTCCCCTAAAAAAAAAAACTCTATAAATCAAAGAAAAGAGTTTACTGTATCTACTAGCACACTATTTAGAATGGAATGGAATTTGTAAGGGACTACCCCTTTGCGATCATTTTCCTGAAGCAAGTCCTTAAGATGGAATTGATGACATTACTGAAACTGAAACTGAAAACAAACATATTCCTAAGATTTTGTACAAACTTAAGTTCGTACGTGTTTAGTAACCATTTTGGTACTTAGTGACTAGATTTAGTGATCCTAAATTTACTATTCTAGAAGTACGATTCGGTTTCAGTCTGGCCTGAGTAGACATTTTTATCCAGATTACTATTATCAACACATTTTTTGTATCTTGATTACTTTTTGACTTTTGACTTTTTCACTTTTTTAATGCTTCCATCGATAACTAGCAGTCCCATAACTCCAGTTGTTGCCATAGATATCATGCTATAGCCCAAGCAGCCTCATGCTTGACCGGTGATTTAATTTTTAAAATCTCCCCACATTTAGGGTGTCTTTTTCTCGTTGATTGTTAGTGACACCAGATTACGAATACTTATGTGTGTAAGAACTGTATGCTGTTGTTGAAGAAAAACAGACTATTTAAATCAAACTAAGGTTCCAGAAAGATTTTATGCAAACAAAAAATCATTTTGTACTCTATTCTTGATATGACAGCTTTATTGTAAGTAAGTTTAATAGTGAAAATGTTTTTTTGGAAGCCTCACGAAGCCAAAAGGACACAAATGATGCTCAAATTCCTCTCTAACTTTGGTGCCCCATTTAGAATATTGTCATTTCAGCAATTTGGTGTTCTATTAAGCTTTATCAGTGCCCGTCGATTGTGTTCTTGAGGAAACCCTCAAATCCGAGTCCATTCGTTTCTCTTTCTCTTGAAGCAGCCTCAAGGACATCACATTTTTTCAATCAAACACGTGATAAGGATGAACATTTAAATTGTAAACGTTGAATACCGTCACACAAGTGCTGCTTTCAACATCGATTTGCCCTCTAAGCTGTGTAGGGCCACTCAACCTGTTCTCTTGCACCAGCAGACCTCCTTCTTCAGGCCACCACCTGGGCAGCAGCGAGCTTGACGACCTGTTCGACATGTTTTTGTTTATAATTCTCTCTTGGAAAGCTTTTCTTCTCTCTCAAAGTTTTCGAAAAGTTTCAACTCTTTCAGAATTCACACAAAACTTCCTTTCCTCAGAACCTTCTGCACTCAGTTGTTTTATTTCCTTTGTCCTGTGTACAAAATAGAACCACAGCCAGGTCGCCCTACGCATCAACGGGAAACGAAATTTATTTTTTTCAGTTTTTAATCCATCTGTGCGCGTCAGATTTTCTGTTTTTTAATTACCCTCCATTTTATCCTTCGAAAAAGTGTTAACGATTTTTTTATTTTCTGCCTTTAATCGCCCTCAAAAAGAATGTGAGTTCGAAGAAAAAAAGTTGTACACGAAAAAAAAAAAAATGATTTAACCTTCGCGTTTCAACCTGTGACACAATATTCCGTTTTTTCTTTTTTTCCATTCTTTCTCATTGTTACTCGTGGTGGTGTGGTGATAATTTTTAAAAGTGCAAAAAAAGTAATCATTACTCTGCGTATTTGTGTCTGTGTGTGTTTGTGTGAAGGACTTAAATAATTTAACCATATGTAATCAGAGAACCTCGGGACTCTCGCTCTACCGCATTGAACAACGAAAAAAATCAAAAAAAAAAAGAAAATGTAACCGACTCAAACATACAAAGCTATAGCAAAACGGAAATTATCCTTTTCGTACTTCCTTTTTGCCTTCCATTGTATTTTTGTTCCTCTTCTGTTCTGCAGTGTGCTACGCGAAGCGCGTGACTCTTCGTCCTTTGTGTGTATGTTTACTTTGGCTTCTTGGGCTTCACGGTAACGGTAGAGGACGTTTTTATGACTTTTGGCAATAAAAACAAATTATATAATAAATTTAAAAAAAGTGAAGTGAAGCTTTTCCTCCTTGCGTCGCTTGTCGGTTGTCGGTAACAAACCGCCCCCCGTTTCGCTACTGAACGCGTCCATCATGTGTTTTATTTATGTTCAGTCGAACACGAGAGCTGCCCTTTCGCCCCTTTCTTCCTCCCTGGTGTGCCACCCCGTGTTTCGTTGTAGACACCTCGTTTTGGATTTGTTTCTGGGAAACTCCATTGCCACTGCCCCCTTCTTCTCTGTATGTGGTCGTGTTCTCGCTGGGGTTCAAATGCAATTTGCACTTTTCGGGGATCCTGTGCTCGTGTTCGGTGCACCGGGATGATGTCGTTTTGTGTGGGGGACAGAAATATCCCACCCCTCAGCTGTGGTGGAATGCGAAATGAAATATTTAAGGGCACTGGAGTGCTCGTATCAATCAGATAAGGGCCGACCGTCTTGAGGGCTCTTCACGCGAGAAAGTGCACTGGGTTCTTAGGTCCTAGGGTTGCCTTTTGAGGTTGGGATTCGTTTAATGCCATTACCCTTGAGCATTAAGTGTACGAAGATTACGCCAGGCTGAACTTCAAGTGACCATTTGTGCTGATTTAAGTGGGGCAGTCACGAATTTGCACAAAAAAAAGGAAATGTAAAATCACGCATTTGTTGTTGTGTACTTTTAATTAAGCGAAACGATAGTTTTCGTGATTTTTCTCCATTCGAGAGTTCAGGATGTCTTAAAAATACAAATGACCACGTACCACCCCTTTTGGGTGTGAAATCGATGCGGAGAGGGATTTCTTCCATAAGCGAGCACATCTGTCGTCGGTCATTGGAGATTGGAGCGATGCCAAAAGGATGAGGATAATTTTTAAGGATATGTCAGACACACGCCAGGCAGGTTGCAGGTCTTCGTGTCCTTGAATATGATGCTCCGTGCTTGTGAGTTAGAGACATTAGTTGGCCGACGTCTTCGTGTAGGATTGCTATGTGATTGGCGCATTTATTTTCCTGTTTTTTTTTTCCGCAAAAAGTTGAGGTCTGCTCTCGTGGGAGTTACAAATTGGATTTTCACGAAATTGCCCTGGTTCTGTTTTTTAAGCAAATTGAATTTTTTCTGCGGTTTTTTGACGTCGTTCGTACTCGTATATACCTTCTGTTACTTTTACTATTCAAAAATTTTTCGACTAGCCAATAATATGTTCTGGCATCCAGAATTGGAATTGCTGCCTCACTTGCAAAGGGGGAAAAGAAGCAGTCATCAAGTTTATTTTTCTATTTTCGAAGCTAGGTCAAAGCGAAATTCTGCTTTGAAATACTTTGATGATGAAGGGTTTCTGATTATCAGCACTCACATCTGAAGATCCGTCACGGATAAGACAGCAAACAAAGACGCACGATATCGCAGCTAGCATCGTAGACTGAAGCACCACTTGGGGCTGAAACAAAGAAGTGAGGTAAAGCGTGGTGTGCCATGCAAAGGAGGGCTTTTAATGTTCGGGAAAGCAATTTTTAGGTCCTTCTTCTTAGAGAAGGACTCAAAATCCAACAAGAGCCGTAGCAAGCCAGAAGAATTTTCGTCCAATCAAAGTAATGTTAGTTTAACCTGAAGAAGCATAAGCTTTGAGAGGTTTGAAAAAAAAGGAATATATCCTTCCGATCAGCTGCATATACTTGCAAAGACAGTTGAAAAATGGTCAACAGATACTTCGTCTATAAGCAAAGCCAAAACTTACTGAAGAGACCTATATAGTGCCTGCAGAAACTATTCGCTCAGCGACCCATTTGATGGAAAAAATGGTAAAAAAAAAAACTACAAGCCCTACAAAAATCATATGTACTTGATTTTATTCTGAGTTGAATACCGAATAAAATGAAAACATAAACGGGAATACAATATCATGATTTTCAACAAAGCGACCTACAAAAATGTTCTTTTTTGTAGGTCGATTTTAGTCTTCAAAAAGTATTCGCTCTCCGTCACAGTAGTTCAGTTCTACGTTCCTGGAGCATGTTGGTCCAACTTTTTTTTATAATAATGTGTATTGATCTATTTAACCTAGAATCCAATAGTTTTAAGCTATGCCAGATGTTATATGTTACCATTCAATACATCTATCCATGGGTCGAACTCATTGAAACGACTATAAAGAAAATTTTGTTGACAAGCTCATGCTTTTTTTCTTGTATTTTGCTCCGGAATGTTTCAAAATTTTGGTTTCATATCTCACGATTGCAGTAGTATTCCAATCAAATTTAATGTATGTGGCAGCACTGTATTTCGAAAAAGGTTTGAGATAAAAATAAACGTTGCTGGAGAATCCATTTTTTATTGTTTTCTTTGGAATCTGACTCCGATCGACTTATGCCTCAAACTCTCATTAAAGTCCAATGGCTAAGCCCGGTTCTCCTTTGATCTCGAAAGTGAGTTGAGACAAAAGCTAAGGAGCTCTGAACATTTTTTTTGAGCCCGTTTGTATTGAACCTGTTGGTTCACTTCAATTCAAGGCACCCGTAAATAGAACCTGGATGAAAGGTAATTGAATAAAGTTAGGAAGTCTATTTTAAAAAAGTCTCGGAAAATAGGCCAAAGATATTGAAGCTGAATAAATACCAACGAGATCTGACCTGAAACAAGATCAAACAAGATCTGACCTGAAATACCAACGAAATCCGAAAGATTTTTACATTCTTTATTGACATCTTGGCCTAGAAATTTGGTACAGTCTATTTATAAATCAGACTCTTATCAAAGTCAACTGACTGAACCCTCAGTTACCACTTTGATAACGACTTGCAGGTGTGGCTGCCGGCGTAAAATGTTTTCAGATACATACATATTTGCGTGAAAGACAACGTTCATTTGTTTTTAAATGCTTTGCAGAAACAGATCCAAGCTGCTGTACTAGTCTTTGCAGAAAATAGTTTCCAATATTTAGTAAAAAGGTTTTTGTTCCACGCATTTGTTTTGAAGTATTGAATTAAATAAACTTTTATATCGAATTGAAGGCTTTGTGTCGACAATGATTTCTACTCCCGGTTAACAACTGCAACCCTCAAACCTAGAATCGAAAGCATACCTACTATGTGCCTGAAAATACTTTGAATGTTTTTCGATTACGATGCAAGAATAATGGATAGATAGATAGAATGT
Organism: Syritta pipiens; assembly: GCA_905187475.1. Classification (NCBI taxonomy): domain Eukaryota; kingdom Metazoa; phylum Arthropoda; class Insecta; order Diptera; family Syrphidae; genus Syritta; species Syritta pipiens. The sequence goes on from LR994571.1 coordinate 74,626,204, forward strand.
TGAAATGTCTCTTTTTCGAAAATATATTGACCTCATCCGCCATCCTGCAACACTCCACGTGTCTTCCTTTCTCGTGTGACAAGTTCATGCAACCAAACAAAGGAAACGGCATTTAGGAATTCGCTAGAAAACGAAAGTTGTGCAGTTTTTTCATAGAAAAGTGATTTGGCTCTTAACGTTCAATTTAATTTATAACCAATTACAGACTTACACTAAAATGTTTTCTACTTTTCCAGTTCCAAGCCAACTTTTAAAAGAAACTTCAATTGCAGTTTCACTTGTTCCAAAACTTTCTGAATAATCCTGATAAGTTACACATTTTCCTAATACTTGAAAACTCCATCCCTGCTTAAGGAGCAAAAAGGAAGTGAGGTGCTTAAGCTATTTTCACAACAATAAACGTTCTCCTCCCCTCATGACACGAAAATCAATTGTTATTTTAATAAAATAAAACGTTCGGTAATCATCGCTAGTAAATTTCTGTATAGCATGCGACCAGTGGACACCAACTAAAGTGACTCAAGTGCCATAAAGTTAATCGATAAATTAACACGTAAACTTTGTTGTTTCTGTTTTTTTCCAATTACCCATCACCATTCAGGATACACACATTCAACTTGATTTAAAGTAACATGTCCTGATACGAAATAAAATTAAACTACGAACCAAACAATAAATAAAAAATATTTGTGTAGAAATTAACATTTGATGTATAAAACAACCGCGTTTACACGTTCATTTTAAACAACGAATCGAATCATGTGGTCACCGGAATCGGAAATAAATTCGATTGCGATGGCAACGATGCGCCATTCGCAATCGGCATCGTCAGGTTTGTATATTAAATGCTTTTTATGAAAGGGAAAATATAAATATATGTACGATAATAAACGTTTTTTAGGGGCTTTATGATTTTCCTTTTTTCTTTTTTTGTGGTCGTAGTTATGAGGCAAACTTGAATTAAGGCTCGGACTAGTTGGGAAGTTAAGGTTTTTTTTCTAACCTACAGGGTTTTCCAATAAGAGGTGTTATTTTGATTTTCAAAGAAAAATGAAATTTTTTGAGATAAATGATCGAATGATCATTTCAATATAAAGAGGAAGATATGCCATTATTAATGGAAAACAATATCAGTCAGATAACCGCCTCAGCTACGCTTACAGAACCATATCCTTTTCATGAAATTTTCCATCACCAAAACGCAAAGTGCACCAAAACGCGAAGTCGCAAACTGTTGAATCGCAAAACCTCGGTGGCCAATTGTGATCACCCTTTCGAGAGATAGCACGACCCAGAGACTTTGCAATCCAATCACTGTAACTGTTGATCCAGCCTCATTTTTGACCTTACGGTCCAATGACCCCCCGAACCATACACCGCACCAAACAGTTACACGTTTAGGATGGAAAAGCTTTTCAACAATAAATCTTGAGTTTCCTAACCCCAGATGCGACAATTTTGCTTATTGACCTAGCCACCGAGGTGGAAATTGGCCTCAAGATGGTTTTTCGATGAAATTCCGGATCATTTTCAGGCATTTCAACAACAATTCCAATGCATTGTTTAAGCGTGCATCGTTCCGTTTTTATTGATGGCGAAGTTTCAAATGTCAAAAAATTAGAGTTTCAAAAGTGGCATCTACCGAAATAGCGGGTTCTTCAAAATAACACCTCTTATTGGAAAATCCTATACATTATTCAAAGCCTTAGATCTCTTAGCTGCGTCTTGATAACCAAAGTTTCTTGCCTAAGACTTTAGAGGGCATTAAAGCAGCTAGTTGGATATTTAAGAAAACAAAGACACACAAAGATAACAGGCTTAATGATAGTTTTGAGATTTTGGTTTCGTTATTAGAATGAACGCTTTTTTTCGACACTGGGAAAATTAAGTAATTTTGAATGTGCCTGTTAAATTTCTGTTGCTGGATTTACTGCTATGCCTTTTACCACTTCTAGAGAACAAATTAACGTTTTCAGAAGAATTCTAAAATCAGAGCACCAAAACTGATTTTATGAGATTTTGAATGTTCAAAATATGGGTGAACACTTACTTTTGCCTTTGACTGCAGTTGAAGTGATGTAGGTTCTGATCAGTGCCTTGACTTGAAGCGCAATTTTCTACAGCAATGTTGACGCAAAACAAAGCCAAACTATTGCAGTCATGGATATAACAATGCATGATAGACGCATACTAAAAAAGAGTTGATTACAAGTCTTTGCCAACTAGTTAAGAAGGAAGTGGGGGAAAGAAACAACTGGTGTACGGCTTGGTATTATTTTTTCCTATCACAAGATGATCAGACTGTTTTTCTTCATTTATTTCTATTCTGCGATTCTAATTTTTCTTAGAGCAATTGGTGTGGTCCTCGACGAATTCTTTCTCTTTTCGTGACGATTGCAAGTCTTCACATTAAAAAGTTTCATAAATGCTTCTTATAACGTGAAGACCCAAACTTAAAACAGGGTGGAAACCGTCAGATGATAAAGCAAGTTTTAATGGAAAACGAAGAAAAAAATACTGTCCACTTCATGAACTAGTTTTCCATCGAATGGTTTTGCTCTTAATTAGGACTAACGAATTGACAAACCATAAACACAAAATGATTCCGCTTAAAATTTACTCTCGATTTTGATCCCATCCACCAGCATCGTCCTTAATAAACGTCCTCTCTTTCCAGGCATCTCATCGCTATCGAGCTGTGGAGATCCCGAACGCCTTCCTGAGCTGCCGCCCGGTGATGAACAGCGTCTGCAGCGAGCCGCCCTGCACCTTCAACAGAAGTTAATACTCCGTGAGTGGCTGCGTGACCATCGCTTACAGCATCATTACTCCCGCCTGCTGGCGGTCGAAGTTGCTTCCCTAGAGGATGTCTACTGGCTTGAGGACTCTCGGGCGAGTAAACTCTTGGGCAAGGATTGGCAAATTTGGTCGCAGGCGAGACAAAACCTACCCACATCGAAGTCACAGCTGGAGTCGCTGAAGGCACAATTGTGGTCGACTGTGGTCAAGTCGAGTCAGCATCAGGACGCTTGGACATGGGGCGGTATGTTGGTCGTGTCAGTCTCTGTAGCCGGACTAGTCACGTTAGCCGCAATGACGCAACCGTCCTTGGCACCAGAGGCTCGCCACTCACTGCTACAGTACGTCACGGGCAAGTATCTACTGCCGGCTAACTGTAAGGTGCAATGGGATTGGAAGGATCCACACGTAGTGGGCGGTACCATGTGCTTTATTGTTCGGTTCTTTCAACGAAATGGACAGCCTTATCCCATCTGTGATACTGATCAATTTTTTGTTGAAGTCACTGAAGGAACACGCAAAGTATGGCGAAAGAATTTGCTTCATGTGTGCAAAGAACGCTAAACCTTTTGACTTTTGCAGGTTGTGACCATCAGTGAGCTGGGCTCCCCGACAGACCCAAACAACGCGAATATTGCTAAAGTAAAATTCACCGTACGAACTGCGGGGCAATATAAAATATCCGTTTTAATCGGCTCCAGCCATATTGCTGGGAGTCCTTTTTCAAAGACCTTTATACCCGGGCCTATTGATGCCAAACGCTCGCGCTTCATCCGGCCAGCGACCACGGTTATTTGCTGTGCTGGCGCCCCAACGTTGTTGCACATCGAACCGAGAGATGAGTTTGGCAACGCGTGTATTTTCGACCACAATGAGGATCCTGTTAAGGTACGTATTATAAATTGCAAAATTCTCTACAACTTCCCATAAAATGCAGGTTCCTTGAGAAACCTCTCGTTGGTCAGAGAACACTCAAATTTGCTTTAAAATTCAGTGGCAATGCGCTAGGAGAAAAATGATGCTTTTTTGGATCTTAAATTGGTTGCACTCTCCAGAATCTTTCGTAGGTGTTGAATAGCGAATGTTTTGTTTTCAGTCCTCGACAGAGTTGTTAAAAAGAACATTTATTTGAGAATGTATTCTTAGAATTTAAAGTCAGCAACAGACATTTTTGCCAATGCAATAAAAACTAAAAAAATACTGGGACTTAAAAAAATTGAATTCGACTTTTTTGGAGGTTATTGATTGATATCATAAAATTGAATACATGAATGGAAGTCAATTTGACTTGAATTGGCTTTAAATCAGTTAAAGCTGATGCCTTTCATTTTGAATTAGTTGAAGTCGCTGATTTTAACAGAACAGTATTTAATTCATTGGTGGGTTCTCATCACATCTGTAAGAGGAGTTTCATCTAGTCGCAGAAGAATACTTAAATTGTTGACCTTAAATTGATAAAAATTGCGCTGAACTTTTTAGTCTATTTGTTTTACTCCACAAACTTAAGCAGATTTGCAAATACATAATTACTAAATTAAAACAGTAAATTAAAGTAGAAAACATTAGAATTAGAAAACAGTAGAATTGTAATGCATTTGTCAAATTTTGTGTTACAATTTTGCGTATTCTTCTGTCGTCTTCCCTGGCGTCATTAGACGGTTCTCAATAATTCCATAAAAAATAGATGGTAAAACCATCGCGCCCTGAATCAACACATGGATGATTATAAACTCTGATAGCTCCACAAAAAAGTCATAATTTCTTTTCCTGAAGGCTTCAAGCATGTGTTTTGTTGCTGCACAAATCCCTCATGCATTTTTCTAGCTACCGTAACAATGCTACTTTAAAGAGAAGCGTCGCATTTCATGCACCTCAATTTATTTTATTTCACTTGTTAATTCTATTCCATGTTTTTTTTTGTCTACATTTTTAGGGATATCGAGTGGATGTTTATGACTTAAATGGCAATCCCGTAGAGAAGCTAAATCGTGCAATCTCCTTTGCATACGATCGAGTAAACTCTCGCGTTTCTGTAACCGCCCTTTTTCCTGAACCGATTTGCCTTCGAGCTGTTATTAGTTTTCTAGAGCAAAAATTACCAAATGGTGACTTCGATATCATAGTTCTAAGCAGTAAGTATTTTCACAAAAAAAACCTCTAAACTAGATCTTACTACCTTCATCCTTCCTTCCTTCCAGGTAGCGACACAACTTTAGTTCATAAGAATATCGCATCTCGCAAGCACAATATTTGCTACGAAGCAAAGCTTTTGAGTATTTTCGGTCAAAATAAGTCAAAACCGCGCAAGGTCCTTTGTTACGTTGGTCCAAAACAAGTGAGTACTTGCCGCCAGGCTACCAGTGGTTTAGGGCCAAGGGCATCTAAACGTACTTACTCCAGAATTCCTTCATTTTCCAGGTCACAATTAAGGAGATGATTTTGAAGTTCATCCCAAAGCGTATAGCGACATTCCGCCTGTGTCCTTCGACGAAGTTTCACTTCCTGCCGCAACTGCTGACACAGACTCACGGTCCAGTATTCATTATCGACGATGGATCACAGCCGAAGATCGAGCTGGCGTCGAAAGATCGGAATATCATCGCAGCGACATTCACGCATTTCCTGTTGAAGAACATCGGCGGGTCGGAGACTTTCAAGGATAAGCAGGATTTCTTCTACCACGAGGTCCGGAAGTTCCACTCGAACTACTACCACGAGAAGCTGGCACTAAAGGTGTCACGGGACAAGATCCTAGAGAGCAGCATGAAAGCAACGAAGGGCTTTTCCGTGTCCGACTGGTGCGGTAACTTTGAGGTTACATATCAGGGCGAGCAAGGTACTGCCACTGATTATTAATTCATCGACAAGTCTCTCAATTCAGTCTCTCCTTTTAGGCATCGACTGGGGAGGACTTCGTCGGGAGTGGTTCGAGTTGATCTGCAGCTCGCTGTTTGATCCCCGCGGAGGTTTGTTCTGCACGTTCCACGACAAGCACCAGGCGCTGGTTCATCCCAATCCTCATCGGCCGTCACACCTGAAGCTGAAGCACTTTGAATTTGCAGGAAAAATCGTCGGAAAGTGCCTGTATGAGAGCGCACTGGGAGGTTCTTACCGGCAGCTGGTCCGCGCCAGATTCACTCGGTCGTTCCTGGCCCAGCTCATCGGCCTTAGGGTTCACTATAAGGTTTGGAAATAACTCCATAGTCACAGTCATGTGCTTACTCGCTTATTTTTGATTTTGTAGTACTTCGAGCACGACGATCCTGACTTATATCTGTCGAAGATAAAGTACATCCTTGAAACAGATTTGGATGCCAGTGAATCGCTGGAATTGAATTTCGTTGAAGAAGTCTACGATGTTAGTGGACAGCTGTCGAAGACAATCGAACTGATACCGAACGGATCGAAAGTTCGGGTGACAAACGCATCGAAGAACCAGTACTTAGATGCCCTGGCACAACAGCGACTCTGCAACAGTGTCAAGGACGAAGTGGATAGTTTCCTGAAAGGACTGAATGGTATAATTCCTGATAATTTGCTAAGCATTTTCGATGAAAACGAACTGGAGGTAAGTAGTTTACGCTAAAATTTGGTTTTTATTTTTTTAATTCAAAATCGAACAAATGAAGAAAATGCCACTAACACTGGGTGGTGATCAGTTAATTTGTGACTCAAAGGAAATTCCATTTATTTTATAGCTCCTCATGTGCGGAACGGGAGAATATTCCATAGCCGACTTTAAGTCTCATCACATTGCAAACGGCAACTCAGCCGAGTTCCGTAGGGTCCTAGGCTGGTTCTGGGCTGGCGTTAGTAATTTCAGTCAAACAGAAATGGCTCGCCTCTTACAATTCACCACGGGATGCTCTCAACTACCTCCGGGAGGATTCCAAGAGCTCAACCCGCAATTTCAAATCACAGCGGCCCCAACATTTGGCAATCTTCCTACAGCGCACACTTGGTAAGCAAACATCATGTCCATTCCGTTTAAATTTTAATTGTCAATTTTATTTTTTCAGTTTCAATCAGCTTTGCCTGCCCGATTACGAGAGCTATGAGCAGTTCGAAAAGGCTCTTCTCCTGGCTATAAGCGAAGGAAGTGAGGGCTTCGGAATGGTTTAAGTTTCAAGCAATATTCGCACAAACAAATTATCTTTTAGTTTTCAAGTAGCGTAGTTTACTTTTTCTGATTTAATTCGTACTTTAGTCGACGAACAAAATGAGTTCGCAAAAAAAAGTTCCAAAGTCAAATGGAGAAGAAGGAGGCGATTCGATTATGAAAATAAAAATAGTGATTGTGACAAATCTGTAATATTAAGGCCTAAAGTTGCTAAAATCATTTAATCATGATTGATTTTTTTCTTTTTATTTATTTATTTTGTTTTGTTTAAGTGTAATGAATGATTTTTTTTAGCAGATTGAAGAAAATACGTAGCAATTCATAAAGCAAATAATAAATTCTAGAGAAAATGTAATATGTTCAGAAATGTTTGAATATTTAAAGAAAAACAAGTATACGGGATAAACAAGTTCTATATTGTTAAATTTGGGCCGTGGATTTTTGAAAATAATAAAAAAAATTGTTTTGTTCCGGTCTGAGCCGCCTAAGAGAAATTTGAGTTTTTTTTTATTTAATGTGATGATGAACAATCATCATCATAAGTGGCGTAACAGCCCACGAAGGGGCAGAGCCTAGCTTTTTCGCGCCTTCTCTGTGTTATTCGCGTTATAATTTTGACACATGTGGACTTATGAACAATATCAAATTCATTTTTCTACTACATAGACAGCTAGAAAATAGAGTAGGATTAGAAAATCTGCTTAGGCAGGTATACGCGAGTCCAAAAAAAAAAAAATGTTTTCTCGAAGACTCCTCTATTTACAGAGATAAAAATATCAAGACCAATTAACATCGACAAAGCCGTTAATAATGCTGAACTAAATTAATGCCCCTGTAAGTTCCAGTGATTAAATTTAACTCTTAACGACCGAAAGGCCTCGCTGCGGGGACATAGTACTTACAGCTGCGATCAAAAGAATAACAGTGCATAGCAGTAATAGTGTGAGAGACTTTAGGAATGTTCTTCTACTTTAGAACAATAACTCAAAGGAGTAAACGATTTTTCAATTACTGCAATCATTAGCAACATATATTACTCAAATTGCAAGAAGGCATCCTTCAGAAAGCAACACTGCTATTATTTTGACCGCAACTGTATGTCATAGAAAACGAAAGGTCCCAATATCTGGACATTTTCGTATTACATCAAATTTTCCGTCGTCTTATGGGCGAGTATTATATAAAAAAAAAAAGCTCTCGGCTAAGTCATCATTGGTCGAAAGATGTCAGAGCAATCTCTGACGGGATTTATCTTGGACCTCGCCGTCTTTTTGTACGAATTTTTGTTGATTTTTTCTTCTTTTCTATTTTTACGGTAGAACAAATGAAAGCAGTCTTCATAGCACAACTAAAACAATTCTCTCGCATCGATGAAGAAATGTTTGAATGTTTGTTTCCAGTTTCCTGGATCAATAAAGCGATTTATTTATAACAGCTACTTGAAAGAATATTTGTCTAGCATTTAAGAAGCAATAAAATCAAAAAATCCATAGAAGATAAAACGATAAAACGCATCTACTTAAAATAAGAAAAGAAATTATGAATGTCGATGTTCTTAGCCAACCAAAAAGCAGCAGCAGGACAAATGAGAAAAATTTTCCTTCAATCAAATGCTAATCAAATTCCATCGTCAACTTCTAACTACCTCTTCACGCAACCATTCTAAGCTTGATTTTATTACGGAAACAGAAAAAAAATTCGCACCATCCGACTATAGAAAGTCACCCCGAAGAACCGATTCGATTCATAAAAGAAAAACGAAATTCGTGATTCGACTCGCATCAAACGCGACATCGATTCACAGAACATGAAAGAGAAACCCTCGATTCCTCGATTCTACTAGAAGAATTTACTTTTATTAAATTAGACAAAACTTAACTTAATCCACTAATTAACGCAACGATCTGCAGATTTCTCTCGCAGCAGTTCTCCGCAGTTCCACCCATCCTATGCATCAGCCCCTTCTTAGTCTGCCGTGAGCTTCGGGAAAATATGTCACACGACAAAAACATGACGTGCTCTACCAATTTATTGAAAACAAATAACGAAACGAATGAATAATTTAGACGCGTACGCATAGCATCGAGCAACCTAGAAAATTAGTATCGATCTAAGCGCTCAGATAAATATTTGCTCACCGGGGGAAAACGAGGGAGAAAGTGAAACACTAACCTGATTAATTTAATTAAAATCCAAGTGTACGGTTATGAATCCATGCGATGGATGATGCACAGACGAACCAGACGAGGTGGAACATGTCAAGAGGTGACCTTTGGCTTGGTCTCCAAAGAAACTCGCACTCACAGAAGCAGGTCTTAGGTTGGCGGCTTCATAGTGGACGGCTCTGAAAGTGAATGCGCCAAATAGGCGCATTTTACGAGTGTGGTGCGGTGTCAAGTTATTCTTAACGGGAGCAGCTTGACGTGTTCCATAAACGAGTGAACTTCCGAGTTCCACGACATACAGGTGACATTACCTATTTTAACGTATCCATCCACACAAAGTACGTTCTCAGCGAAATAGATTCACAAAAAAAAAGATAATTAAACGAGTAGGCACACGGATGTCATAATTTTTGTTGTTGTTTCTAACAAATTTCTCTCTCGAAGTACACGTGTGAGGAAAACTCGTCTGTCGGCGGCGTCAGTCACTCACTTGCAACTGCTGCCTGCCCCTTCCAATGAAATCCATCACAAGTGTGTCAGATTGATATCCGAAAACTAAAATTTCGTAATGATGCGTGAAGTTTGTATAGGAACGAGGGATGACTTGGCGGCGGAGGCGGTAATGAGACGTTCAAACGAACACAACACGAGCCAGGCTTTGCTCGGGGCCAACTTGGCACGTAGGGTTTTCGTAGAATTCTGAAGATTAAGAAATCTGAAGAAAATGTCTTTATTTGCGAACGTTCTCTGCAGCGTTGGGTTGGAAACCGGAACATCGGGAATACTTTCCTTACCTTGTCTAAAGTAATTCGAGGGTAGCTTTTTGATTCATGGTATCAAATAAATTCAGATTTTGCTTTCGGAACGCTGGTCGTATGAAATAAAGCGTTTGAGTGATTATTTACGTGAAGAAGGATGTGATACCAGTAATTGAGGAGAACATGTATTTCAAAAGCATTATGTGAAGTCGACTACTCTTTTTTTTTCAGAACTGCATTTTGAAAATTTTTTGGAAGTTAATAATATTTAAACTTACATCTAAGACAGTCGTTTTCGGAGGACGACGGCTAAGAGCAGTAACTGTTTAAATGTGACGGCTATTAAACAAAAAAAAATTAACTTTTTCGATGATGAAAAAGTCTCAGGTTGGTTTCTCATGCCTGATGCATCCGATGCTGATGAAACCGAAACTGACAATGCATACAGTTTTTGTTAAATAAGTCCTTAGATAGATTTCCGATGGAGGAATGCTCGTGATGTGAAGGATTCAAAATTCGATAATACTAGCAAGTGATGTATGTAGTTGCATTTCAAAGAATCTCCTTATGGTTAAATACTGTTACAATTTAGAGCTTTTCGGATTAGGAATAGGAATGGGCTAAGATGGCCAAGAATACTTTTTCCAAGAGTGCCTCTGCAGTTCTATATCCTCAGCGGGCTAATTTTATAACTTAATAGAATTCTCATCTTGAGTCTGACCATTAAAACAATATTGAATTGTTTAGCCTACAATTCCAGTCAATTCGGTATAATTTTAGGAACATAATATTGTTCGCTTGCTTTAAACACTTTAAATTGCTGATTAGAAACCTCCCAAAAATCGACTTGTCGTTAATAACTCCAAAAATATTAATTTCCCTAAAAAATATTTTTTTTGTCATTTTACAATACAGACAAAAGTTCACGATTTTATGGGGATGGGCGTAAAGTAAAGTCCTTCCTATATTTCTTCAAGCAAGATTATATTGTTATAGATCTAGCTTCTTCAAAATAAGGTAACTAGCTTCCGTTATACAAATCTCGCTATGCGTCAAAAAGGTTCACTAGTGGACATTTAAAATAAATAGCTTCAGTTTGTGCCCATTATAAGCGTTCACTTTCTTCAAAAGCTTGTGTTGATTTCTTATCAGTATCTTGCGTTTTGGATACTACTTATATATAAATTTCGTGGTATAAGCGATCAAAAAGTTCTTGATGTAATGCTATTTATTTTCAAACGCTTCTTGTAATAGTCAGTCTTTTTGATGTAATTCTGCAATTTCATCAAATCATTCATTTTTTTTTGAATCACTCATGTTTTTGCTCATGCTTCCCCCTTCGTTTTTTTGTCCTTTTTCTGTGTCCACCTTTGACACGGCACCACAGAAACAAAAATCGATTCAGCTGGTAGACGATACTGTGGGGCTTAATGCAAGAAAAAAAATCGTTTGAGATATGTTTAGATCATAATCATAAACCGTTTCAAGTGTGGAGATTCTTGATATTCTTAGTTCATAGCTTAGAGGAAATTCTAAAATGTTTGTTACAGACTTAAGCTATGTAATCTTTCACTCTAGGCAAAATACTACAATACAATACACAACGTCTACAATGTTTTTGTTAATTGGGACAAAAACTTTTTCAGACGAAGTTTAAAGTAAGGTATGCACCCCCTAAGCAGCCAAACAGAGTCATTATTTGGTATTTTAGCCTCTGAAGGTTCCGGAACCTCAGCAAAGGTATGAAGAAATATGCTAAATATGGAGGAGACCTACATATTAATACAGTAAACTCTCGATAGTTCGAACCTCTGTAATTCAAAAACCTCTGTAAATCGAAGCATTCTCACAGTCCCCTGAAAAGACCTCTTTAAATCGAAGAAAACCTATGCAATTTGGTCCCCTTCTTAATTCGAATTTATATTTGTGCAAAAACAACATAAAAACCTCTACAGCTCGAAAATGATGGATTGTTCCTCTATAGTTCGAAGTCAAGTTTACTTTTTTTACTTCGACAATGGTTGTAGAAATGCGTATATGACGAAAGTGAGCAAGATTGCTTTTCTGAAACCTCCATAATTCGAAAACCTCTGTAAATCGAAGTATTTTCTTGGTCCCTTTAAATTGGAATCATCGAGAGTTTACTGTACATGCTTCTCCCAACCTTTCGAAGAAGATTTTGAGTCCAAAATTATATTTGCCAACAAGATCTTGCACCATGCCATTCAAATTTATAAAAAAAAATAATATTAACAGTTTTAGTTCTCCTGACCTCAATAAAAAGTTTGTGTAACATTTTAAAGTAAGGCTGAGAAAAAGATTGCACACTTAAAAAAAAAAGGATTCTTTGTAAGTATATATATATTTTAAACAAAATTTTTGGGTAACTTTATTAATTTCCAAATTAAAAACAAAATTGTTGTTGTATTTTGATGCTTCTATTTTTAAATTAATCTCTAATATTCATAGAATTGGTATTCTTATACATACATATATTTTATTTTGCTTAAAATAGTGCGAGATATATCTTTTCCTGTTTTTTCTGCTCAACAAGCAAAACATATTCCGTACCTTTTGTAAAGAATCCTACCTTTTAGCGCTTAGCCTTCTAAGCCTACGACCTTCAACGTCTTAAAAGTTGAACAATGTTGATAAGTAATTTTGTCTTCTTTCCAACGATACCAATCTTTTATGTTACTCTTGAAATCTCCATTTTTGCATTTTGAGCATGCTCTCCATACAACTATCCTCAGTGTGTAACGCTCCTTTTGAGTATCACAATATTTTATTTCATATAAAAGCTTAGAACACCGCTAAGAGACTGTAAGTACCATTCAATGCATACTTCTTTTGTTGCGATTGATTATTTATCCCAATTTTAGCCATTGTTATTAGTTCTATGTCTGAAAGTATCTATGACGTTGAATGCTTGATGAATAAAGGGTTAGTTGTACAGCCAACTGAAGTTCTTTAGTCAGGACCCAAAGTTCAACCATCTTATCAAGGCCGGTGAAGAAAAACACTCAAGGTGAAAAAACTCCGTTCGGTTAAAAAAAAAAACGAAGAAAGCGTCGAACAAATTCCCCGACTCGCCGACGATGACGCAGAATCACTTCTCACACCTCAAACCTGCCGCCTTCCAGCTCAGCAAAAACTTTCACCGTCCTCTGACTGGCCAAAGCATAACTGAAAGAAATAACACAACAATATTTCTTACTTCACTACGTCGTCCATTTTATTATACAATAAATAAAATAAATAAATAAATATTCTGGCATTTTGTTTTCGGATCGCTTCGATTCGTCGGCCGACTCTCTCGTTCGTTCCCGTGACTCCACGTAACTTAAAAATAAATAAATAAATTTAATTGCTAAGCTATCCCCATCCCCTCAAAAACCAAACTCTACGTGCACCGCGTGGGCAGCGTGCACATCGTCGTCATGGGGCAGAAGAGCAGCCCCTGGGAGCAGGTCATCTTGTGGCCCTTCATCATGCCCTGGGCGTTCTTGTAGCACACAAAGTAGCTGTAAATCGATGTCTGGTCGGCCACCTTATCGCCCTCCTTGCAGTAGTACTTTCTTTTCTTGGTCGCCATCGATGTGCCGTACGCCACGCCATGGGGGCGTGGTGTCATGGATGGAGGGGGGCCACCACCGCCACCGCCAATAGGCAGCGACAGCGAATTCGAGTCGATTGCGTTCTGGAGGAAGTTCGTGAGCACATCCGACGGGTACTGAGGCTGCAACTGGGGCGGCGATGGGGTGGAGACTCCGCCCGAGCCGTTGCCCTCACCCAGGCGGATACGGAGCGCCAGATTCTGTGCCTTCAGTGCCTGCTCGCGGACGCGCTGGGCGTTCTGGAGCGCCTTCAGCGCCTCCATCTGAATACGCCGGTTCTCGGAGACCGTGAAGCGGCTGACCACCGCGCCGGGATGACAGATGGCGTAGTAGTGAGCGTCGCAGAGCCGCGACTGTGGGTTGAAGGCGGTGTACTGGGGACAGGAGTAGTGCATCACACTGCTGTCTTCGCGGCTGCAGACGTAGTACTTGGTGCAGTCGGTGGCGTTCGGTTGGCGCACGCCGACCGGGCAGTTGTTGGAGTCAATCTTGGGGTCCTCCAGCTTAGTCTTGAGCAGGCCGTAGTCGAAGAGGTTCGCGTTGAGGCCCAACAACTGGTCGTCGTCCGCGGTCTGGCTGGCCTGTTGCTGCAGCTGCGGCAGTCGACCCCTACTCGGAATGTAGCTGCCGTACGCCTGCGGCCGGTTACCGCCGTTACCGCTCAGTTGCTCTATATACTGTGCTAATTGGCTGCCCATGATCTGTTTGTTTACGTTGTAGCGATTGTAGGTCTCCGGCCGATTATCGTCGCTCGCATTGCGGTCGTCTTGGCCGTCGCCGGAGTCGGGGTCGTTCTCTTCGGCGGTCTCTTGCTCCATGCTCTCGAGCTTCTGGCTGTTCGGGCGGATTTTCACTTTTGACGCGTCGAGGTGAGTGGGGAAGAGCTGCAGCAGCTGCTGCTGGTTGGGGTAGTAGTATTGCTGGTAGGGCGAGTAACCGGGGTAATAGGGGTTATCCTGCTGCGTGTGTGGGGTGAAGAGTTGCGGGCGATTGCGGTTGTAGTGGGACGCGGAATTCGAGTTGGGAGGCGGTCGTGAGGGGATGTTGCCGTAGTTTATCGTCGGGTAACGCTCGACCTGGAAGACGTTGTTCACGTTCGTCTCGTCCAGGTGCGGGCTGGGCGTGTAGTAGTCCGTGAGGGTGGAGCCCGAGTCGCTGATGTACGGCCGGGAGGTGGTTGTGGGCGGGCGGTAGTTGTTCTGGTAGCTGTTGGGGCGGATCGTCACCAGCTGGTTGTTTTCGTAGCGGTTGGTTAGTTGGTGGTCTTGGGTGTCTTGCGAGGACCCTCCGCCGTTCTGGTACTGTTGGTAGTCGTTGAGCGGCGGGTAGGAGTTCAACTTCTGGCCGTAGCTGTCCAGCTGATCGTCCTTTTTGTCCGGAACGGTGATCACGTTGTTGTGGATGATCGTCGTGGACGGCTTCTCGGGCTTCTCTTGCGGGACGTAGTACGTAGAGGAGGCTTTGTCGTACTTCTTGTCGTTGTAGCCGTCATGCTGGTTGAACATATTCTGTGCGTACTGCGGGATCGGCGGTGGCAGGTAGATTGGTTGGACCACGTGCGGGTAGAAGGCTGAGTTGGGGAGGATTTGACGCACGTTCTGGTTCTCGATCATTTGCTTCGACAGTTCGAGCACAGTCTTAAGGGTCTCTTCGGATATCTTCGGGTCATAGCGGTGGTCGGCGACTGGGTCCTGTGGCTGATTTCCCAGAGTGAAGAGCACCGAACCTTCGGGCTTGTTCACCACGATCTGGGAGTTTGAGTAGCCGTCGGTGGGCCGCAGGTGGTTAAAGCCGCTCGGCAGCTGGTTCGTGAGCACGACCTTCGTCTCTGGATCCAGCTGGGAGCTAGAAGGAGTTGATGATGGCTGATGATCCCCGAGCGTTTCATTCAGTTCACTTTTCACTGTGGTCGAGACGATCGGCGACTCCGAGGGATTCAGCGAGTCCAACTGGGATTTTATGTTGTAGTGAGCGAGGAACGCGTTCAACTGGTCCGGGCGCAGGTCCGCAGCGGCCGAGTCCTTGTTCTGGTACGTCTGCTTGAGTCCGTCGATCAACTGCGACAGCCGCTGGAGGTGCGCCGTGAGATTTGGGTCGATGGGCGTCTTGCTCGGAACGTGTGGCAGATCGCCGTCTTCGTTGCTCGTCTTGCTCTCCACGGGCACGGTGTCAACCATGATGTAGTCTGGACCAACACCTTCCCCACTCGCCTCGAACTCGTGATCCAGCAAGCTGCTCACACCCTCGACGGCGATGTAATCCGAGCCCTTCATGTCATCCGAGGCATCGTCCGGACTCTCAGTGTTCCGGATGATGTCCTGCTCGTCGTCAACGTCCCTCGTGAACCCGTCCACACCAACACCGTACACCACATTATCGTCATCCAGGAATCCATTCTTGTTCGAATCGCCCAGATTGCACTCCCAGTCGTCCCCGGGCAGGACGCACATCCGGAGATTCGGCTCGTAGATCAGTCCCTGCTCGCACTTCTCCGGAACCCAGACGTGGCTCTTCGACGGCAGCATCATGCACTTGAAGTACGAGTCGCATCGGCTCTTGTGGGGCCGTGTCTTCTCAGGACATGGCTTACCTTGAAGTCGAAAGATAAAAAGGAAGAAGAAAGATTAAGAAAAAATGTCCCCGGTTTTGAGTCGTCGTCTAGCTCACCCTCGGAAAAGTAAAATAATCCAAAGATTAGTATCAACAACAGTAGCCGGTGCGACCTCATCCTGTATCCTTGCAACAGCATCCCTAAGCAGCTCAATTGTGTGTGCCGCGTTATTTTACTCGTTTGGCGGTCGACTTATGAATAAGCCCAATTGTCCAGAACGAAAAGTAGAAATCGCCGGAATGTGTCTGATCGTGCGTCAAGTCGTGCACTGCTGCTGGCTGGCGTTTATTGCCGCGGCTCTCTCGTAGTTATCACTTTATGTTGGACGCGTTTTGTGACTGGGGCTCCGGTAACGTGCTAAATAGTTCTTTGGCTTCGTTGTAGTTGTCGGTTGGACACAAACTTGTCGACCAGTTGAATATGTGTAACAATTTTTTGTGGTCTTATTTTTAGCTCGTAATCTCAGAATTAATTGGGTAAACAACACTTGACCGTAAGGAAGAGCAGTGAAGAAGACGCAAATTGCTCGGCTAGGGTCGGCCTGATGTACTCGTGGAGGGGAGTGTGAATGAAGTTGGTTGGGCTGGCTGTTGTGGTACATGGTAACCTCTGGGGAAGCGAGTTTCACTTTTTCTGAATTTATCTTTTTTGCCGAGTTTGTAATTTGAATTGTATTTTGCTTTTTTACGTTCTGTTTGCAGTTAAATAAGATGTCATCACAAGTGTAGCATGTACTCGGTCAGGAGATACAATAAATGAAAGTGGAATTGAATGTCATGCGGAACTCGTTTGTTTGTCTAGACATGAAGAGATTACTGTTGAAAGGCCTAAGATTGAGGAGGGGGTGGTGCAGTGTGGTCTCCTGGCAGGGGGCAACGCGTTTAGAGAAAGTGATCTGCGGATGCTTTTTACTGCGCAGGTTGTCAAAATTGTTTAATGGATGTCAATGATCGGAAAACCTGATGGTTGCCCTTGACCCAGTACATTGGCTCGGAGACACTGCTTTCGTTGAGGAGTTCACATGAGTTCGGTTAATTGTCATTGCTGGGCTAAGGTCACGTAGTTTTTCTGCAGATTCCTTTTTCTCTTGACTAGAAAGTCTTGTAAAAGAGTTTGTGAAGTACTCGTCCTGATTATTATTTTCTCTTCTTTAAAATGACACCTTTTGTATTAGTACGTCACGTCTAGATGAGCAATTACAATCACGCCTTCAGAATTTTGTACAAAGGTATCAGAGAGAGAGAGCTCCCGCTCTGCGCCCCCGATTTGTTCGTACTCAGACTTTCAGGAATCCTTTCCAAAGGGTGGACCATCTAATAATTTTTTTTTAAATTAGAGGTTTTTCTCTCGAAATTTTCAGTCAGTACTATGCCTCCGAGGAATTGAAAATATGTCGCTTTACGTGATTTATTGAAAACTCATATCCAAAGTACGTGTTGTCTCGCATTTGCATTGCATTTTTTTTTAAAGAAATCGCGTTATTAGCAATCTTGGTAATGTCTCTAACCCTTTTGTACTTTTTTGTGTGGAGAACCGTGAGAGACCGATATTATACCAACAATCCGGAAAGGATTCAAACACTTAAGGCCAATATTTTCCAGGCAGAAGGCAGTACTGCGAGGTCGGCTGAGGCAGCCAATTAAACGACGTTGTATTTCACAGTTTTTCAGAAAAAAAATAGTTTTGTCATTTTATTGTATGTAAAAAAAAACTTGTATTTGGTCTACTCTGTATCTACTATCAATTCTTGCTGTCAATCAATGTACCACTTGTAGTTAGAAACACTCCCTCTTTTGCAACAAAGTAAAAGTGGCAAGCAACGAAAAGCTAAGACTCAGAATAAATCCGGAGTAAGAATAACCCGAAAAAAAGGAGATTCAAGAAAAAGTCTCACAATTTAACCCTTTAGTGTACATGCAGCCATATATGGCTCTTGACGTTTCAACATCGACTACTAGAAATTCGTAACTACCATTGGAAAGGTATGAATTGAACTATCTAGGTTAGACATTTGTTTATATATTTTAATTTTTGTTTTATTTTTAATTTGCGTTATTGGAAAAAACCGCAGTCAAACTGAACAATGCGCGTGGCGTGGCAAAAATATAAAAACAATAGTTTGTTTATAACTGACTGAAAATAATTTAAGGGATGATTTTTTTTTGTAGTTAGATTCAATATTGGTTAAAAGAATTCAAGTGTTGAATGCTTGACTGTGACCGTGAAATTTAAGCATGTCATGTTTTTGGTTGCAGACATACATGCAGCCTTATCAATTTAGCTCAGCATGGATATTCATACATTTTAACGTTTTTGCAGTAAGAGATCTAACTTTTCTATGGAAAAAGTCTGTATGCTCTCCCTACTAAGCAAAATCAGAGAGGGCATGAAATCCTTGACTTAGAGGATGAGCAGGTTAATGAAATTGGTTATAAAGCACATCTGCAAGTGGCTGAAATTTATGAGAACAAGTAGAATTCCACTGATAAACACACATTTTTCCACCTTGAGTCCAGAATGATTGTTGATTGATTATGATTGTTGAGGAATACGCCCGAAAATCATTACAACACACTTAAATATGCCGGTCAATATATTTTCTTTTTCAATGATTTTTTTTAACTTGAAAAACGCGTAACTGGATAATCATATACAGTCGAATTTTCAGAGGATATCAAAATTAGTTCGAGTTAGAGGGATTTTTCGAAAAATTCGAGTTAGAGGGATTAATATTTTGTTTGTTTAAAAGCCTTAATTTTATTCAAAAGAGTATACATGTAATGAAAAAACACAGGAAATTACTACAAAAAAGAGCTTGTAATTTTGGATTGAGTCTTTAAAATTGGATAATGAAGCCTTTTAAAAAACGATTCTATTTTAAAAAGGCAATGTTGGACCTCATGCGGACTCTCAATGCTTTCACTAAATGAAGCTTGAAAACATCTCAGTTACCTAACTATCTTTATATTAAAAGCAAATTGTTTAAGGCCAACCAACAACACAATGAATAAGGCGCAGTTATTCATACAGAGCCGGACGGTTGTGTACACAAATAACCTATAGCTCCCTTGTTGTTGTGTGTAGACGACGATTATGTGGCCCTAGACGACAATTGTGTTCGCCCAACATGATTGTGCTTCGAGAACCGTTGGCGAATAGTTTCGATTTTCTCATGTTCTTTGGGTTCGATGATTGCCGTGTAGGTCGCCATGCAAATGCTCATTCTTGATGTGAACATTCTCTTTCTTTCTTACATAGGTAAACAATAATAAGGGCAACCACATGCGCTTTTTTCTCCGACGTATTTGCACTAAAAAATCAACATGAAATGAAAGTTGTTCGTCGTCCAGTGCCGAATTGAGAGAGAGTCAGAGCATGCAATATAAGTTGCGTGCTTGATACAAGTTACGAGAGGGACCAAGAGTCGAAAAAATGTATTCGAGTTAGAGGGCTTTTCGACTTAGAGGGCATTCGACTTATAGGCCTTCGACTGTATACTAATTTAAAAAGAAAAAATTTAAACATTTTTTTTTTGTTTTTTTCTCTAAATGGTGCAAAATGAAGTATCTACAAAAATGTCAACTTTAATTTTTTTTTATCATTGGAACATTGTGCGTGCGGTAGAGGGTTAGAGGGTTAAAAAAATGATTGAGTCTCCTTTTGCATTTCTCTTTCGCATGCCTCCCAGTCTCAAATTTGTTGATCAATCTGTGGAAATCAGTAAAAGGTATCTAAATCATCAAGGGTTCTGGACAATTTATATAAAGGCTTTTCAAAATTCTGTATGTAGAATTATCCAATCAATCCCCCTTTTGTATTTAAACTCTAGCTTACCCACTCCTTTAATAGAAAAGCGAAAAGATGTATTTAAAAAGACAATTTATGCAGTAAATTCTTGATAGTTCAAATTTTATGAGATCAGGAAAAAACTTCTTATTACAGAGGTTTTCGAACTACGGAGGTTTCAGGAAAAAACATATTGCTCAATGTCGTCACGTACGCATTTCAACTAACAGTTGTTAAAGAAAAAAAAAAGTAAACTTGACTTTGAATTTTATGTTATTCAATTTTACATAGGTACAACGTAAATAAATTTACATTGTCCCAATAAAAGACAATGCCGTGGCGACTTTTAATTATAGGTTGTAAACAATCCATTATTTTCGAATCATTGAAGTTTTAATATTGTTTTTGCACAAAAATAAATTCGAATTAGTAAGGAGATCAATTACTTGCTTTCTTCGATTTACAGAGGCTTTTTCAGGGAACTGTGAGAATAATTCTATTTAAAGAGGTTTTTCATTATAGAGGTTCGAATTATCGAGAATTTACTGTATGAAGCTTTTTAAAAACTTCATCGACATTGGTTGTCTAGTGTACTACCAGTCTTTGAATTTAATTTTTATTTCAATTTTCACTTCCAATTTCTTTCAAATAAAAGCCAAAAGATAATTTTACAAATGCTTTTTCTATTAAAAAAAAACTTAAAATAAGCTCCGAAAGTCTACTAATCTTCAAGTTTCGTAGAAACCAATCCAAATTAGCTACATAGCCACGGTTCCCATCGGATAGATCCGCTGCTTTTAAATTTTAAAAAAGCAAGCACTCGCAGCATTACTTACGATATCAATTTACATTGCTTTCACTTTTATGCACGCGAGCATAATTTATTTGCTTAATAATTACCAATAAAAATGTTTCACACACAAAAGTGAATTACAACGACAACGACTTTCACTTCTCGCTTCCTGCTCTTCAGACAAACAAAACAATTTGCAAAATTTCCTTTATAGCCGGGGACAAAGTTCAAAATAAAGTTAAGTTCTTCCATGAAACTCCCAATGTGTGTTTTTCACTCGACTGTTTCTCCAATCAAATTCACCGCCATTCTCGAATTCTCACCACTGAACGTCATTCCATCACACACAATCACCAAAAATTTGTAAACACGACAAATTCTCACACCAATTCGTTTCCATATGTCAAAATTAAATTGCACTTTGACAGCTCATCTCTTCCCCATAAAAAATTTCTAAAAGAAATTGAAAATAAAGTTGCAAGGATGTCTCTGCAGGATGAGCCGTGCATCTCGGAGCAACTAAACAATGAGGAAGTGCGGGAAATCCTCAAAACTGGCACCGACCTACGACAGTACTCGCGGCAAATCGAAAGAGATTTCAAGGAGGTCGAGAACAAGTCCATTGAAGACTACATTGCCGAGAGTCAAAACATCGCCAGTCTACACAATCAAATTGGAGAATGTGATGATATTCTGGAGCGTATGGAGTCGATGTTGATGAACTTCCAAAATGTCCTCACCAACATTAGCTCAGAGATAACGACGTTGCAGAAAAAATCCGTTTCAATGTCGGTGCAGCTAACGAACAGACAGTCGGTGAAGGCGCAATTGTCACAGTTTATTGAGGACATGGCTGTGCCGGAAGAGATGATCACAACGATAATGGAAACCCCAGTGACTGAGAAGGAGTTCATCCTGAAGCTGAACACGCTCAACCACAAGCTGAACCTCATTAAAGAACTGAGCTTTAAGGAGAGTAAATCAGCGGCGGACGTAAGTGACGTTCTTCACAAGCTGAAGGTGAAGGCGATGTCAAAGATTCGCACGTATCTCTTGGAACAAATCTACAAATTCCGCAAGCCCATGACGAACTATCAAATCCCACAGAATGCGATGCTGAAGCACAAATTCTTCTTCGAGTTCATCCTGTCCAATGAGCGGCAGGTGGCGCAGGAGATTTGCAACGAGTACATTGACACAATGGGAAAGATTTACTACAGCTACTTCAAAGTAGGTCGTTACTCTTGGTCCTGTCATACGCTAAAAGTCTCCTTCTCTTTTCAGAGCTATTCGTCTCGACTGCTGGCGTTGAAATTTGAGGAATCCGTGACAAAAGACGATCTAATGGGAATCGAAGACACGGCATCGAAGAGTTTATTCTCGAAAGCCACCAACCTGAAGCACAAGAGCACGATCTTCACGATTGGCAAACGGGGTGATATCCTAAACCAGCAGCTGGAGGCGCCGATTATTGTACCCCATGCGCAGCTGAAGAATAGAGTAAGCCATAAATTTCTATAAGAGACACTGTAATCACGTTTAATGCCTTTGCAGTATACGTTTGAGGCCCTCTTTCGTTCAGAGCAGTACGCGCTAGTTGACAACGCATGCCGGGAGTATTTGTTTGTGGTGGAGTTCTTCATGGTCCGTGGGACGCAGGCACAGGATCTGTTTAACCAGATCCTAGGCAAAACATTGACGTTCATGATTGTAAGAAAGTTTTTTCTTTGTGTTTTTCCGAGCAATTTGAATTAAACTATGTTCCTATGACAGAAAAACCTTGAAGCCAGCATCCAGGACTGCTACGACACCATTGCGATGTTCCTGTGCATCCAGCTGATCTTCCGGTACCAGTTAATGTGCCACAAACGATGTGTACCGGGCCTAGACAAGTGAGTAAAACATTTGTTGTTTTTGGTGTATTTTTGGGGACGATAAGAAACACTAATGAGCATAAGGACCGCACTTTTTATGTTTCAAGAATTGCGGGGTTATGTGATACCGACTAATCACCAATCACACAGACCTGTAGTCCCATTTTGTAGTGTGAGACTTTCACTGAGCTTATGATTAGTTGTCAAGCTCAGCGAAAGAATGGGAGCCCTGTTATTTTATACAGAAACCTTTAATTCATTCTAGAAACTCATATTTTTTCGTAGATTGATACTGATCTAATTGAATTCTCCCGAAGAGCTTGTATCAGATAAAGTTTTAAAACTCTTTTTTTTTTTCTCAGATATTGGGACTCAATGCAAGCAGTGATTTGGCCACGATTTGAGCACGTATTCCGTTTGAACATCAAAAGCATCCGCGACTGTGATCCGACGAAATTCAACAAGGAAATGGGCCCACACTACGTAAGTCAATACCCGATCGTTTCCCCGAATCCCAAGCTCATATCATATCTCCCCATCAAGATTACTCGACGATATGCAGAATTCTCGGCGGCAATCGTTGGCATCTCAGAACACTTCCCAAACGAGGTAGTCAGCTTGCTTCTGCTAGAGCTACAAAACGAAGTCGAATGCTTCATTCTCCGCATGGCAGCAATATTCACCTCTCGCAAGGAGCAACTAATCTACCTAATCAACAACTACGACCTAGTCCTGGGCGTCCTCATGGAGCACACACGTGATAACTCGAAAGAAGCCGAAGCCTTCCGGGAGCAACTCAACGCCCGGAGTGCTGAGTATGTCGAAGAGATTCTGGCGCCTCACTTTGGCGGCATCATACAGTTCGTGAAAGAATGTGAGCATTACTTTGAGAAGGAACAAATGGACGAGCTTCGAAAGCAGGAGCGACGAAGTCTTGCTCTTGTCGCTAGTTTCTCGGCAAACTGGAAGAAATCTCTCGAGGAACTCAACCGTGAGGTGCTTCTCTCATTTCCATCCCTCCTCACTGGATCTCAACTGCTGCAGCTCGCTCTCGCAAGCTTGGTTCAGTACTACCATCGATTCCATAAGCTTCTCACGCCAAACGCTCGAGCACAGTTGACCAACATCCACGTGGTCATGGTGGAAATTAAGAAGTACAAGAGTAATTATTAGTTCTTTTTTTTTTAACTTTGTATAAGAGACATATTTATTTTATGCGGAATTTAGTGAATACAAATGGACTTTAACTTAACATTCCCAAAAAAAAAAAAAACATTTTGTTGTTTTGTTTTAATCTTCATCGGTAAGTAACATTTCCACGAGGTCCATGCTGGAGCAGTGTTCGCCATCAAGACGCTGAGGTGATTTCCAACGCATTAGGGTTGGCAGGAACACCAAGTGAGTGCGCGGATCCTTTCGGAATGGGCAATTTAAGTCTTTCCAACTGAAATTAGAAAGAAAGAGGTTAAAAACAAAAAAAATAATAATCTGGGGAAAAAGAACGTAAATGGGAAAGTTGGGACCTGATATAGTTTAATCTTGCTGTGTGCTCCATTAATTTGATGTTTGTTTTGTAAACTAAAAAAAGGTGAGACAGGAAAGCACTAAGGTGATTCCATCGGGGTTCCGTCTTTGCCTTGGAATGGAAACCCAAAATCTAAGCTTCTTACGTCAATTAGCAACTATATCCTTATCCACTAACCCCCAAAACAGACAGACCAAAGTTCGAGCTGACTGACAATTTTTATCGCTGATGATCATTATCAGTGGCGCTACAACCTGTTTCCAGATCGGGCTTTTTACGGCAAGCACTTCCACCTATCCCACATCATCCAGTTAGGCATTCCAAGGCTTCGGACGACCTGGTCTACGGCATCCTTCCAGCGAAAGTGCAGTCTGCGTCGAAGTCTTGTACCATGAGTTACAATTCAAGGAACTCTACCCCAGCCCACCGGAGTCGACCGATCTTTATTTTCGTTATGATATCTGCTTTAAAGGTAAATTTCATACAACTCATGGTTGTGCCGTCCTTCCTCACATATGGTGCCAACTATTCATCGTAAGACTTTCCTCTCGAACGCGGCTAAGAGGTCAGACTGCCTTTGGCTAAGCACCAAAGGCTCGGATCCATATGTGACTACTGATGTGTTTTGCTGAATTTATGGTAAGGTTTCTGGATTGGAAAAGCCTTGCAAGACTGTAGTAGGTTCTGGTGGCTTTAAGCAGCCGCCCGCGTATTCCCTCTTACATATTATTATCCACTGCTACTGCTGAACCAAGGTTATTAAATTATTGGACCTTATAAAATTTGTTCTCCTCTAACTTGACTGTTTTTGTGGTGTGGTGGTGATTGAGGTTATCAGAAATGATATTCGTATTTTATTGAAAAACGGTAATGCTCGTGCTCTTGAGGGTGGATAATCGTGCTCGTGATCGGGTAATACCCGTTTTGGGAGTTTACCAGGATACACGGGCACCGGACATCGGGCATTAACCGGGTTTAGCCTCGGGTACCCGTCAGCTCCTGGACACTCGCTTTTTTTCGGGAATTCGATTTGTATTCACACACCATGTTTTTGGTTGTGGAAAAATCTGTTTTTACCAGGTCATTCAACCTAAAAGTTCTCTTCATGTTAACGACCAAATCAAATTTCCAAAAGGTAATTTCAATTTTATCTTTAGTTGATTGCATTACAATTTCACTTTGAAGAATGCTCTCTACGACAACATGACAATGAACCGTGGAAAGTGAATTTGTAAGTGCATTGTTTACAAAATTTATAAACGTGAGCGAGATAAGTGAAAATCAAAGAAATCGTGTCCAGAAAGCTAACGAAAGTTGGTTAGAGAAGACTCATTGAGCATACATTCAAAGGTTTTTCTTGCGATTTCATCATACTTCACTGTGAAGGTCATTTGCATAGGATTTTTTAAAGTAAGCATATCAAATAAGAAAACAACCGACGCGACGTTGAATTTTGGGATTTTTTGGTGGACTATTTATGCAAGTCATGGAGTGAGTAAGAAAGATTTGACGGAATGATACGATTTTTTTTAGACAATTATAGAAGTGAAGTTAATTACTGGAAATTTAGACGGGAACTTCGTAATAAGTTAAACTTGGGAAATCACGCTCATAATGTGTGTAGAGACTGCTTGTTGGATAAACAGAAAAAGAAAATACGCGCAAAGTACAAATTTTATTTGTCTTGTCATGTTTGTTAATTAAACCAATCCTATGGAAATCTATCCCACATGCACTCAATGAAAGTTCATCCACGCTACAATTTTCTCCACACGATCCAATTCGGTGAAATCGATCATATTTGCAATGCCGGTGCAGATGTCAACATAATTTCACATAAATCGCTGAAATACTGACCCCATGCCTAAGGTAAGTAGATTATAAATATTACTAGTTAAGAAATTCATGCGATTGATAAGAGTGCAATGAGCCAATAAAGCTTTTTTTTCTTTTTTGAATAATTTGTGCGATATAATTAACTTATGCACGCCAAAGTACATCCTAGGAGAACGATAGGATGACCAAGCAAAGCAACTTTAGCAAACTTGGAAACAAAACATGTTAATTAAATAGTTCAATAGTTCTGTCCAAGTTTGCATATAACCGGATGCAGATTGTCAACATTTAACAAATAACGACCCATATAAGAGACAAGCTTCAAATGCTATTTTCTTTTCATTCAAAACATTCGCCCAGTTCTTCCTCTAAATGGTTTTTCTGATAGTTATCAGATTGTGCAAAAACCAGTAACAATTATGGAAAGCCTCGTTAACGCATGCACACGAAATCAGATACTAATCAAACGTCTGAAACATAAATGAACAGCACACGACCCGACGGTATCCCATGTCTGCAATTAGAAAACCAAATTTAGAACAAACAATTCTGTCTATCTATGAGTTCAGTCTTCAATAAAACAAAATTATTCAAATACTCAGCGATAATAATGTTTGAACAACGAGATAAACTCGATTGTCAACACCGCAGAGTAGTGCGGAGTACACAGCTCCCAGAAATATATGCAAATCCATATCGAATGATCTGGAATTTATTTACAAAAACAAAACACTTTCTGGGTCAAGATAAACAACTAATAAACTCTTTTCAATGGGCGCGATAAGGCTTACAACCGATGAGTAATGATAACTCAGCATATTTTGGGTCGAATAGCACTTAGCGGGCACCATGATCCCTCAAATCTGCATGAATTCCCACTCCCCCAATACTGTCGGAAGTGCTTACTTTATGGCGACTAGATTGGAGTCGATAATTTTCGCTATGCCACCGCGATAAACGAAGGATTATAGCGCCGTAAACTGCGCCGGTAGTTACATCATAGTTGATTACATTAATTCAAAACGAAGGAGGCTTTATTCTCGGGTGATATAAAGTGACAAACTACTCGCACGCAATGCCTTTGATAATAAACCGACCCGATAGTGGACTCTATGACGCATCCGGGCAAATTGATTTCACAACGTGAAGGTCAAAAGGTCCTTGAGATTTTAAAAATAAAACTTTAGACTACTCACTACGCCCTTTCCACTTCAACATGAACGAAATGACTCTTGTCCAATGACTTTTTAATCGCTTCGTCGATGACCGGCTCGGCTGAAAGCAAAGCAAAGCAACAAGAAACATCATTAGCACTTCAGAATGTGTTTATTTTTTGTGCTATGTTTTGACGACTCACCTTTCACGCAGTATGGGCACCAACTCTTGCCATTCTCATCCTTGCCACCACTGAATAGAACATGAATTGGTTGACCTGATGATTCTAAGCGCTCGACGAGTTTTGTAAAGTCTTCGTAACTTTTGACATGATGCTTGACAACCATTTTATGAAGAGCACCGCTTGATATCTTAATGATATCAGAAAACAACCGGATTTGCTTCGTTTTTGAGGTCGTGAATTGCACAATTAGAACTAGAAAAAAAACGAAAATATTGAAGTAATTTTGAACTGAAAGTTGTCAGGATAGCGAAAAATCAAACAGTAAAACTTTTACATAAGAAGTGAAAGATAGACAGGAATCAATTGACCTGGCCAAAATTATCTCGACAAACAGCCGGAACGAAAGAACGTATTCAGTGGAATGCACTCCAGACTTCTATATATATGCCAACGACCGCAGACGCGTTACGAGAAATGACAGATTGCGAAGAGAACAATTGATGCGAAGGGTGGGTTTCCAATTGGAACAAATGTGAATGGACAGATAACTCATGACTGCTCCAACACATAAAAAGAGCTGTGCGTGATAGGGAATTTCACCACGAAGTCGGAGTGTGTTCAGCCGAAGAGTTATTTATTTATTTATTTGAAACTAGCTGAAAAATTTAAAAAAGCCTTAGAGTTAGATCTTACAAATGCTTGAATTTGAAGCCATAATTTGAATTTGTCGTCTTGAGTGCTTTTGGGTCTTTACTTTATGCCGCTATGTCATAATATACCTTTTGTTGTGGAAAAAATTATATGTAATTTTGAATTTGATTTAAAGAACGAGGCATTAGTTATGAAATCCCGTTCAAATTTATCCGACTTTTTGAAGCTTCTTCTCGGCCAATCTAATTGGATCCCTCTTTGATTTCCATTAATTTTGCTTTAAACTTTTTAGATATGGTGGAGTAACATATAAACCAATATAAATTAGAGATGAGACGGATAGCCGATAAATATTCGATATTCGGTATCCGGCCTTTATAGTATCCGGCCGAAGTTTTACTACTACACCCGGCCGAATACCGAATAGTCTTCAGCCAACGAAAAAACAAAGCCATTACAGTAAACTCTCGATAATTCGAACCTCTATAATTCGAAAATCTTTGTAATTAGAAGCATTCTCACAGTCCCCTGAAAAAAACTTTGTCAAATTATTGCAAAACAACATAAAAACCTCTATATTTCGAAAATCATGACTAATTTGAAGCCAAGTTTAGTTTTGTTTTTTTTCTTTCAGTACATATACACAGCTACATGGATTAGAAAGATAAGTTTTTGAGAATTCGGACAAAATTGTGTACTGTCGTTTATTTATAAGCTCAGTCACGGTATTATTTAAGCCTAATTGTTTTTAGAAATAAGCAAACTCGTTGGCGGTATAACTTTTGGTAGAAAATTTAATCTGACTATTGCTTTCTCAGCCTCTCCAAAACAGCCAAAAAAAATAAAACAAAAAATGTTCATCATCAGCACGAGCCTTATTTTATTTTTTTACAGGCTGAATCTCTCCTCTCCTGTTTTCTTACTAAGCAATGACTTGCCATCACAGTTTTTTCGTAAGCTTACAAACAATATTCTTTGACGAATTCTCTCAACTTGGACATTTCAAAGGACACTTGTCTTAAGCCTTGGGCCCAAACAAGTTGCTAGCAAATCAATTAAATCTTCATCGAGACCATTAAATCAATTTTTAAGTTCTATTTTCAATTAAACAATCGTGCCCTTAAAATTGAAAGTTTTTCGTACAGTTTCTTATTTTTTGAAGTATCTTAATAATGTGGTGACATAAGGCATTACTAAGTTATTGTGGACTTAAGATAATTAGCGCTTTCAGATGTCATTGGGATTTCTAACTTTCAAAGGCTACACTGGCTTAGAGGTGTTGCAATCACAAATTAGCCAAATTAGCCAAGGTTGTCTGTGGTTGCAATCTTACTTAAACTATAGTTGAACCGCAGAGGGATTTGGCCAGATACCCAACACCGAATATTTGGTAAGCCGGATAGCCGGTGTCTGGAAATCTGCTCAAATTAAAATTTTAATATTTCATTGGTCTAGGTCCCCTTCACATGTATTAAAATTTACTGCGCACAACATGGAGGCGCAAAAAAGCTAGGGTCTGACCCTTAAAAAAATATTTCTACTTTATTTTCACAATTAATTGTTAATTCAAGCAAAGGAAATTTCTTTAAAGTTTATCAATCGCACATAAGATACATAAGTTTCCCTATTGCTTGTCTGAAGTTAATTTTCAATCGTCTCCTAATAGTTGGTAGAACAAATTTTTCGAATAACCACAACAATGAAATTCAGAGGGCGTGCTTTTGCGACTTTTGGATAAACGGACGCGTTTTGCATTTCCAACGAGAAGTTCCTAATTGTCCTAATCATATCACCGAACCACTGAACTAAATTTGGATGATGCAACGTTCTTTGCCCAGCTGAAAGAGTATACAGGAACTACCTACATGTCACCCTGGCTTTTGGTGCTCGGCAACGAAATATTTTTGCTGTCTTTAATGAGATACGGTCATGAAAGTGTTAAATGGTTGAAAGTAGAAGTCATGTACACGCACATTCGCCTCCATCCAAACCACAGACAACCCAATATTGGCTCATTTGTGATCAACACGCTTCTCGACTTTTGTCAAAATGAAATCATAATCTTTGAAAAACGGCTGTCAATTTGGCATCCAAATTAGATGGTGTATGGGAATAGCAAGAATCTTCAAAATAAAACTGCACAACCAAAAGTTCTCGATGAAGTAAACGTACCAAACATCTAGGCATACTTTTAATTGGTAACAGTTTTGCAGAGTTACTTATCACAGTTGTAAAAAAAAGAAACAAATACATTTATCTAGCGTCAATGTTCTTAAATTTATAGAGTTAAGTTTTTATTTAGTTCTTCTTTTTCTTTTTGTCCATCGTAATGCCCTGCGATTCCTGATACTGCCGCACAATTTGCTCCTGAACGTCTGGCAGGCACGGCGAGTATCTGCTGTACTCCATCGTGAATTCTCCCTTTCCTTGTGTACTCGATCTGCAAAAGGAACAAGTGAAACATGGCAAATGGATATGAGAAAGTTACACGAACCTCAACTCGCTGGCGTAGCCGAACATGTCGTTCAGTGGCACCTCTGCGTAGACTGTGAACCATCCCTCAGCACCATCGGTGCCTGTGATGATGCCATGACGCTTGCTGAGCTGACCCATCACTGCGCCCTGGAACTCCTCCGGTGCGGCAACCTCAACCAACATAATCGGCTCGAGAATCTGCCAGGATCCGTCCCTGAAGACGTCTTTTACCGCACCGTGCGCGGCCAACATGAACGCTAGCTCACTTGAGTCCACGATGTGGTGGCCACCGTCGAGCAGGCGGAACTTGATGCCGGCCAATTTGTGTCCACTGAGCATGCCCTTTCCAGCCATTTCCAGGAAACCCTTCTCGACACCGGGAATGAATTGTTTCGGCACGTTGGTACCGACAGTTTCGTCCGTGAACTCCAGCGCTGTATTCTTCGTGGGCGGCAGCGGTTCCATGATACCGACAACGCGAGCATATTGTCCCGATCCGCCGGACTGCTTCTTGTGCAGGTAGTCGAACTCGCAGGGAGCCACCAGCGTTTCACGGAAGGCGACCTTTGGCTTACCTAGAGACACCGGACAGCCGTACTCTCGCTCCATCCGCTGGGCGTAGATCTCCAAATGCAACTCACCTACGGGAGCAAGACACATTTAAAATTGATTACTTTCTATAGTTATTTCGCTTCCTTACCCATTCCTGAGACCAGAGTTTCCTTGATGTCCGGATCGTATGCGAAAGTGAAGGTGGGATCTTCCTTGGTGAACCTGGCGATGGCTTTCGCGAAGTTGTCGCGATCCTTCGCGTTCTTTGGTTTGATGGCCATGGACACGACTGGTTCAGGTACGAACATGGACTCCATGGATATGTGCAGCTTGTTGTCGGTTACGAAAGTGTCGCCGCTGGCGCAGTCAACGCCGAACAGCGCGAAGATGTCGCCGGCGTACACCTCGTTCACATCCTCCATTTGATTCGAGTGCAGGCGGACAAGTCGCGCAATACGAACCTTACGCTTGGTACGCGTGTTGAAAATGTTCTCGCCCTTCTTCAGCACGCCCTGGTAACACCGCAGGTAGGTCAGCTGCCCAAAGCGACCGGCTTCGAGCTTGAAAGCCAGACCCACAAATGGACTCTTTCCATCCCTGGCCGGACTGAGGACGATTTTGTCGGCCTCTTCGCCTTCTTTCTCCACCAGGGCAATGTTCTCTACCTCGCCAGGATTCGGCAGGTAGTCGATGACTGCATCGAGCAGCGGCTGGACGCCCTTGTTCTTCAGAGCGGTGCCCACCAGAACCGGGGTGAAGGTTCGCTTGATGCAGGATCGCCTGAGAGCGGCCTTGATGTCGCCTTCCGTGGGCGTTTTCTCCTCAAGGAACAGTTCGCCTAACTTATCGTCGACGTTCGACAGATGCTCGATTAACTCCTGGCGACGCTCGTTAGACTCAGTGAGCATGTCCTTCGGTATCTCGTCATACCTTATTTCGGTGCCTGTTGGTCCCTCGAAGTAGATAGCTTTCTCACCTACCAGATCCACAATTCCCTTGCAATTTGACTCCAGCCCAATGGGCAGCTGGATAAAGGCAGCATTGTGGTTCATTTTGGATCGCATGTGGGACAGAACTCGGTAGGGATTGGAGCCCAATCGATCGAGCTTGTTGATGAACGCGAGGCAAGGCACATTGTATCGCTTCATTTGCCGATTGACAGTCAGCGTCTGGCTCTGGACGCCGCCAACAGCACATAGCACCAGCACAGCGCCGTCCAACACACGAAGGGCTCGCTCCACTTCCACGGTAAAGTCCACATGCCCGGGAGTGTCGATGATGTTGATGTTGTGCTCCTTCCACAGGGTGTATGTGGCTGCCGACTGGATTGTTATTCCGCGCTGGCGTTCCAACTCCATGGAGTCCATCGTTGCTCCCACATTGTCCTTTCCCCTAACCTCGTGCATTTGGGCAATGCGCCCGGTGTAGAAGAGGATTCTCTCGGTGAGCGTAGTTTTGCCACTGTCGATGTGCGCCGATATACCAATGTTACGAATCTTCTCCAGCGGGCGATGTTCGGCGTATTTAGCATGTGAGCAGAAGGCCTATGGAGACAGAATTGCATAACAATACGTTCCGGTTTTTTGCAGGGGATTCTTCAATGGAATTTTATTTACCTGTCGGAGGCCTTTAATGGCATTTAGCCGGGCCGACAGCGCTTTTATGGGTATGTTACTGTGCATGAGTTTTAGCAACATTTTGATTGAAAATAAATCAAAAAGTTAACAAATAGAAGAAGCACACCGCACCGCAGGAGATGATGGAAGAAACTTGACGTTTTCGAATGACAGTGTGGTTGACATGTGCGCGACGACGTGTGGTTCTCTTATTAGTGAGGTATGAGAGGCAGTGAAGGAAGCATTGGCGTGCATGTTATTGACCACAGATGGGGGCTATTGGGGACATTTTACGATTTTCGAAGTGGATTTCGATTTTATTTATTCGTTAAGAAATGCTTGGCTGTAAGATTCATTACAATTTAAAAAAGGGTCGAAGCAAATAGATTTGATTGCGGGAAAACAAATTTTAATCATATAAACAAAGAAATAAGAAAAAAATAAGGCGATTTTCTATTCTGAACTCTGTGCTCAACACAACGGTTGCTAAAATAGGAGAAGCTGTTTTTAAAAGCTTATGTTGACGGTGGTATCGATGAGAGGCAGTTCTAGCATCTCTTTAAAAGCTGAGTTGGCGTTAATTGACAGCAGTAGTGTTTTTGACCTTTTATTTGTATCCTCAGCGTTTTCAGCGTTTTTCTCCAACTCAATTTTATCTTCTAATTTGGCTTCAACGAGCGTGTGTTCCTGCATTTGAAACTTTAAGAACTCTTTGACTACTGCAGTATAGGGACCTAGAATCGTGCTATCAATTTGAACCGATGCTTCTGTCTTGTCTGGGTTTGTTTCGATATCAATTGCAGAGCCCGTTTTTCGATTGATTTACTGTCTGTCTGTCAAACAGTAAAAGTAGCTGCAGCTGTAGTAGGTTCACAGGCACTCTCAAGATCGGCTATATTCAAATAAGGGTACAAGTAACTAATCATAAAGGGTGGGTTATTTAGTGGTTTCTTTTCAAATAATAACTTCCTTTTAACATTGACAGCTACTTATCGGTCAAAATCTTGACAAAAGGTCTGTCTCATACCTCTGAGTTGCTTTAAGCTTGAAAAACGTTGGAAAATATTAAAAACCTATTTTTACAGTGAGTACTGTGTAGCCAAAACAGCGTGTTTTTGAAAAGAAATCCTATTATCAACCGTCTTAGAGCTGCTATGAGCTGGCCTTTTTTTCTGGAGAACTATGAAGGGCCGATGTCATGCACACATTTCCTAGACGATTTAAGCACTTAAGGCCAATATCATCCAGCAATCCGCGAGGTACAGCCCGAAACGATAACCAAGGTCTTGGAAAATTTAAGTGACCGAATGGGTTACTGTGAAAAAGCTGAGGCAGCTACTTGAACGACGTTGTGTTCCATAATTAATGGGAACGTTTGTTCTTATTGATAAAATCATAATACAATAAAACTTCTCTTTATGGATAATTTTCTGGTCTCCGGCATGAATTAAAGTATACATTTCAACCCCTTCACAACAGACCCCTTTATACCGGACAATTTTAGTGGTCCCAGGAGTAGCCGCTATAGAGAAGTTTCACTGTATATGGAAAAAAATTAGTTTTGTTTGCTTTATTGGATTTTTAAAAAGAAACTTGTATTTGACCCTGCCTGTATTTATTGCGATTTTTTAAAAGTAAGAAAACAACTTTCTTTCTCGATTTATGTATTTTTTTATTTTCTTGTAATCTACCAAAATTTAAGAACACTTTCTGGTTTTTCTATCCCTAAAAATTGGTTAACAAGATTTGTA
Source organism: Syritta pipiens (assembly GCA_905187475.1). Classification (NCBI taxonomy): domain Eukaryota; kingdom Metazoa; phylum Arthropoda; class Insecta; order Diptera; family Syrphidae; genus Syritta; species Syritta pipiens. Next base: position 74,660,472 of record LR994571.1, read on the forward strand.
CATAGGCTCACTGCACTTGCTGCGTCTAAATATAGGAACCTGGTTCAGCGAAACTGATGATCACGGCGAAGATCTCTAGAAAAAGCTGTAAAAAAAGACCAGAAATAATTCCACCATTAGACTGACAAAATTGCTTCAAATTTCAATCCCGACCAATGACTTACCGCTAAATCTAATTCGCACACTGCTAATCTACGTTGACACATCCCGTCACTAGGTGACACATTAAAATAAACAAGAAAAATCACACACACACTGTTTGTATGATATGACATTTTTCTATATATTCATGAATCTTTTTTTTAATTTCAAATAACGTTTTTCATAAATATGTATGTATACCTAACGCTAAAAATACAAATATTCTTTTTTCTATACAAAGTCATCATTTTCATTGTTTGAGTACAAAATAATTGCACCAAAATGCTTTTTAAATACCTTGTTTGAGAGGAAGTTTCTCAGTAAAATCTTTAGATGGTTGTGGTGGTGGAACAGGATGTGGTGTCCTTTCATGGAACACGACTGCGTATGTACATCTATCGATTCGATACAAATTGATTTTAGATACAATCCACTTCTTTTTTTTTTAAACAATTTTCTTAAATTTATTGCAATCCTTAGACTAGTTAATGGGTTTTTTTGTTGTATGAATATTGTGGAGTATTTTTCCGATATGTATTGGTGGGTATATTTTTTTATTTTGCACTGTGACTTGGGGGAGAATTTGACTAATAACAATAAAATATATTTTAAACACAACAATTAATAGAGATCTTACAACTATAACTTGGTCTTGGATCAGATTGAGAAGAGGGTCTGTTGACATTTGGTCAGGAGAAGTGTGATTAAATTGGTTAGAAAAGATGGAGACGATCGAGGTTTTTAGTTTTGACGTAGTCCTAGCTTTAACGGTGAAAACAAAATTAGTGAACGCTAGGTGAAGTTAGAGTCAGAAGACATTTCGAAGGTACAAATGTTTAGTGGCCATGCTATTCATTTTTTGATCTGCACACAGAAGCAGAATAGAAAATTTAAGCCGCAAACTTCCTAGTACAGTCGACTCTCGGTATTTTAAGACTAGTTAAATTGAATCTTTTGATAATTTGAAAAATTTTCCCGGTCTCTTGAAAAACTCAACACATTTAATAATCAAATCAATATTAATAAGTCTTCTCGGTAATTTAGCCTGTTAACCGCGGAACACATCTTGGTTCAACTCGTTTTACAGTGGAAACTTTTTTCTACATAATTATGAAATGGCCTTTAACTTATTAAAAATAAAAAAATAATTGTAAAAAAATAAAAATATTAGGTTAGGACGGGCCTAGTTTTGCCACTTACCACTTGAAGTCTCATAAATACCAACTTAATCAGGATCAATGGAAAGAATGAATATCAGGGTTCTTTATGCAATCTTAAAAAATGGAAAATACAGCGCTCCACAAAAGTTCGCGTACGACGAAGAAAACTGGTGAAAAAAGGTGTTTATTTCCTTTATACCTTAGAAAGGAGTAAGGCATAAGGCTTCAAAAAAATTAATTCAATACTCTAAGCCATTCAAAAGTTATAGCAAAAACAACAGCCAATGTTGCCAACCTCATCCACAAAAATTTGTGTACGGTGTGTAAATTTTCTTAGTAAGGACTTGCCTTTGAATGGCTTAGAGAATTGAATTATTTTGGTAAATTCTGAAGCCTTGTGCCTTGATCTTTTCAAATATACCTTTGAAAGCAAATTATAACATACGGTTTGGGAATAAACACCTTTTTTCCCCATCTTTTCCCCCTTTCTTCGAATAATATTCAAGCTTCACGTATGCTCAGCGGTTACCTCACATCTAGTTTGATGAACATTTTGCGTTATAATTAAAAAAAAGTACTCAAAACAATTTGTTGAACGGAATGCTAAAATATGATAACGTGATTCATAAAAAAACTGCACCTTAATGTAAAATGTCCACCTTTTCGCCACTGAAATAAGAATACCACTTTTTCATACTTTTTCAACAACTTCTGATACAACCGGTTCATTACCTGCAACTGAAACCGATTTTTCACAGGTTAGTTAGTGTGTCCTTTTCATTGCTGTCTATTTTAGTTCGTATAGTACTTGCGCTTTTTGAGAAATTTGCGTGGCTAAACTTGCCCCGTGACCCAACTGGCCCAGCTCTACCATTCGGCAAATTTCCATGACAAAAAATGTCGCCATGCTCAGCTAATAGGTTAAAGGTAAGGCTCCTGTTAATGAGCATTTAATAATTCCAGTCCAGAAGTCCTTAATCTCTATAGTTTAAAGCATTTTATGCACAAATCTGCCGCATGTTTACAAAAAGAGGATATACGTGAGTTCTCCGTTTGCAGCCTAGTTTATTTTTTTTTTCAATTGTTAGTTATTGTCCGTTTCTAATCCCTTAAAATGGATGCATGTGCTGATCTATTCACTGCTCTCACCATGTCGAAAACTCACTGGACAATGATCACTTTATAACAAATTACTGATGTCAAAATGAACATTTGTGAATAATTAATTGTATAGATTTTTGAAATAATAAATCACGAATTTTGGTCAGTATTATTTTATATATATATTTATTTACTTGATTTGTTTACTCGTTTCCGCATGGTTATTTAGCCTAATGTTGTCTTTAACACTTGGTTGTTACCGAGAGTCGACTGTACTTTGTGTGCGATAATTGAACATAATTTTTGAAACACAAATAGTGTGTTAAAGTATTGAAACCAGTAGCTTCAGGTTGCCGAGAAAAATAAACTAAAAACCGTAGTGAGTTTTTTTTTGAAAAATGCTTTTACCTTTTGTAGGAATATACGGCGAGCTTTCGGAGCTTAGTTGAAGTTTCAGGTTAAATTATAGTTAAGAAACCTTAATATGACTGGGATAATAAAAAATTACTGTCTGTCTGTTGCCTCTTAGTCCGACACTTATAAGCAAGATTTTATCATTGCATGGTAACAAAATACATTGTTGTCCAACTGTCCACCGAAAATTCTAAAGCTTGACGATGTTTTCATCATTCCGATACATTCAGGTCTTCAAAATACAAAATACACAAAAAAAAAATTAACGAATTCTTTCGAAGCTTAACTTTGATTGGATGAAATCAAATAAAAATTCCCAAAAGAATTATCTGAACCGATAGATTCTAATAAGCGATGAGTAAATTCGGTCCTATCCAGTTGATCCCTTTTCCAGTATTTGTCATCTTCAATTTAAGACCTAAACGATTTATATAGAGTATAGAATATTTAAGGTACTAAAAACAATTATTTAACTTAACCTACGAAATAAAAGAAAAGAAATATACATACAAAAAATTGTTCAATTAACTACACAATGGTTTTATAAATACATACACAAGTATTAATAACTTAACAAGTTAAGAAAGGAGTATCTCTATATTTTCTTTTGTTCTCTTTTTAAATGAGCGATTCAAACGGTCGTTTCTGGCAGCACATAGAACTTTCTGCTGTTCTCATATCCGCTCCAAAGTTTTGTTTTGGTTTTATTACATGACGAATTCTGAAAACGATATTTTTTGGTTAGTTGGTGATTAAAAATGTAGAGAGGATCAGAGCAGCTGATTGTTGTTTGGTGTGTGTTTGTGTGGCTTTTGTGGATTCTTAAATTATGGATTTATGTTTTTTGGACACTTAAATGGAGATGTTTTTTTTTTACAGATGTAATTTCAAACTTTGGACAAAGTACTTTTCATGCAGTCAACATTTTCAGTTGAATGGAGTTAGGCTACGGACTGGACATCACACGGAATGCGTAGGAATTGGGTTTGCTACAGGAAGTTTAGGTCTCGTTTAGAATTTTCTTCAATTTAATTAATTTCTTTCAACTTTTCTATACACATCAGATAAGGATCTTAGGCTGACTAAAATTTTTTTTAAATTTTTAACTAAATCTTTTGAACTTAAAAATTCCTCAAGAGGAAATAAATTATGAATGATTTTAAAATTTAATAGTCGAATACTTTTAAGTAGAAATCCATGTTTTGAGAACCACCGAGGCGCATTGTACCTGTCTTTCAAAAATATCTTTGAACTAAATGGATCTAAAGTAATGCTCTTAAGTTAGGTTGGTAAAAAAGGTTTTAATCCGCTATAAAACTGACCAACTATTTACCCAAAGTTTCATTTCTCAGTCAAAATAAGGCGTATTTTAATAGCTTGCATATTTATGTTTATGTTTAAAAAATTTGGTGGCTCGTGAAGAGCCAAAACTAGGTTTTTCGAAAGTAACTACAGTAACTAAGAGTAATAATGGCGCAAGCTAAAATCTTGAACATCAATTTTTGTTCAATTTTAAATTATTTTTTAATTATTATGTTAAAGAATTTGTATGCTTACTTTTTTAGTAAACTTAAAGTATAAGCTTTCAAACTGCATTTAATTTTTTTTAAGGTTTTAAGGGGTCCAAGACAATAAGTACAGTAAACTCTCGATTTCATTTCATGGGATCGAGAAAAATCTTCAATTTACAGAGGTTTTCGAATATCAGAAACATTCCAACTAATGGTTGTTAAAGAAGAAAAAGTAAACTTGACTTCAAATTATATTAAAGTTAAACAAGCTATCATTTTCGGAATATAGAGGTGTTCATGTTGTTTTGCATAAAAATAAAGTCAAATTAACGAAGAGACCAATTGCTTGCTTGCTTCGATTTACAGGCGTTTTTTCAGGGGACTGTGAGAATGCTTCTACTTATAGAGGTTTTCGAATTATAGAGGTTCGAATTATCAAGAGTTTACTGTAGTGTGTTCTAGATTTTTACTTATCCCATTATTACGTTGAGCTGCTGTACGCTCTGTGTGCAAATTATTGCTCCTTTACGTACAAAACTTGTGTCTAAATCTGAAACGAGTCCATTACAAATTTCTAAAAAGAACTTCCTGATGATCCTTAGTGATTTACAGAGAGGTTGTCATTAAAGCGTGTCTTTAAACTGCAAGCAGATTTCAAATATGAAAGACAAATAGTCTACAACCTAAAAAAAAAAATCCTCACACAAAAACCTGTAATTAAAAATTATAAAACCTTCAAGAATTCGTTGCCTTTCTAAGAACTGAGAATGGGGCACACAAAAAAAGAAAACACACAAATTTCGCATGATGTGGTGGGTTGTGTTGTATTTGTGTTTATAAAGTGTGAGTAACCAAAAAAACAAATTCACAAAATTAAACTAAAATAAATCAAAGACCAACAAACAAGTTCCTTTTTTCAATTTCATTTAGCTAAGTTTATTTATATTTAAATTGTTTTAAACAATTACGATTTACAAGAAAACATTATGAGTACACAACAAAAACAAAGTCAACACTATTAATACTAAATCAAAAAAAATAAAAAATAAAACTATAACAAACTTCTACTTCAAACACAAATCTATTAAAAAAAAATATAACAAAGTGTGACTCGATAAGAACACGCACTACAAGAAGTTCCATCGTGTGGTTTTGACAATTTTTTTTTTTTAACACAGCCTATTTATTCTTTTCAAATACATGAAATTAGATTGTAATTATGTTTATAAAGGAATTAAACTTCTTATTGAAAATTTGGTTATTTAAAATTTTGTTTTTTGGCATTGAAAGTCTACTGTTCAATTTTTTTTAAAGTTATTTTGTGGCCAAAAGGTCTAAAACTGTGAAAAAGTGACAAGATTTGTTTTCGGATAGTCTACTTTTAGCCACAAAATTTGGTTAGAGATATATGTAGTCTTAGATCTAAGATACCAAAATGTAAGTCGGAATAATTGACACACAAAATTGATACTTGTTACGGTTAAGAGTTTTTTTGGAGAGCTATATTTGATATTTTTGAGTTGGCAAGGAAGTACACTGAAGGTCAGTTTTTTTGGGTAGTCGGATGTACTAGCTTTTTTATTTTTCAAAAAAAAGGTTTCAAATTTGAAGCTGAAAAAATACTGGGACATGGATGGCCCAAATATGTAAGTAGTGGGCCATCTTGTGGTTTCTTTTTAAATCATGTGTTTGTATTTGGCTCGTCCTGCAGATGCATGAGGGTGCGGGAATGCACCATAAGATTGTGATAACACTGGCAGTAATTTGATTTCTCATCATCGGTAGGGATCGATGGAAGGTTAAAAAAAAACCTTTATACGACAAATTTGCAAGATTTTTAAAAGATAACTATAAGTAATGAGCAACGCACTAAATTCATGACTCTGATCACTGATAGAAATCCACAAAGAAACAAGCTTCTAAAACGACTTGAAACGACCAGGATTCTACCACAAGCTATTAAAGTATCCGATAGAGGAAAAGCTGATGAAGGCAGGTTACAGGTTTGGATCTAGCGGAATTGTGAACGGACTTGAAAAGATTTTTTCGTATTTGGCGGACTCGAAGAAAGTGGACTGCGCCACTTTCTAAGAACTCCTTCAGAGTGCCAGGATTTAATAATAGTAGAGAGAATAGTAGAAAAAGTTTTTTATTTCATCCAAGCGAAATACTTTAAAAATTGTCATTGTGCTTCCCCAGACTGTGTATGGATGCAATTATTTTTAATTTGTAAAAGATGTTTTAAAAGGTTTATAGCAATGTATTCTGACTTTTCCTTCCAGAAAGCGGAAGTAGGTTTGCGCCAGTAGTCTTGCGCTAGTAATTGGTCACATTTTGGTTGTTGGAAGACCAAAAGAATTGAGAAAAATTTCCTTTGGTTTATTTGAAAGGGCAAACACGAAATTGTAAAGAAAGTGGTTGCTAGATTTAATTGAAATGATTAACCCTTTCATTGCATACTAGACAGACAGATATTCCCCAGCTCGAGTACCCTCTCGACCTCCTTCAGTGTCACTTCTTTGTGATTAATGTTGAACAAAAAAATAAGGAAAACAAAAACAAAACTTTTACAAGCCTACATCTACATAAAACATACAAAAAGTGCGCATCGCAAATACTATTCTCTGCCCGACTCTACAAAAAGGCTTTACAATTGCGTGTTCTCATTCGGGTTTGACGTCTCCTTAGAGTCCTTCACATCTACGGTGGCTCCTAGCTCAGGCTTAATACCTTCAGCAGTGTCACTTGGATGTACGATAACTTCGTCCTCCTCCTTCATGGTGGATAAACGATGCTGGGAATTAGTTGGACTCGGGCTATTTCTACATTTCGTTTTGCTATCAGTGGAGCTGTAATAAGGACTTGTTTTTTACAACAACAACTAAATGTATTTACACAAACAAAAGCGGAACTACTGAAGACTGACAAAAAATGATATAAGGACATAAAGCATAAAAATAAAAGAAATAAACTTACTGATAGTTATTTCCATTTATTTTGCGAACTTTTAATGTCACCGGAATAATTAATTGATTGTCGTCATTTTCACCACCGTAGTTTGATTGATTTTTATCTTTATTCACTTGCTTCCAAATTGTGGTTCTATTTACTTCATCCGTTATGTTAATTGGTACCTGCATTAAACATCCGTTTGCTAGTGGTATGTGAACGTTACTACGGGTGGGGTAGCCATCATTTGAATGATGGTGTCCGTTGTCCTTAAAAAATAGGTTTGTTTTTTTTTTTTGCTTTTGACTTTGATTTTTTTATAAATTACACATACTAACATTTGTATAAAAAAGCTTACTTTCAACTTTACTTTTGTTTGTTTTTTTTTATACTTAAAATTAATGACTTCGTGTTGTTGGAATGAAAGTGGAGCGAGTAACGAAATTTTAAAAGTGCTAGGAAGTTCAAAAATTGCGATAGCCAAAGGGGGGACATCTAGTGACACAGAAAAATCAAAGTTTTGAATTTCTTTTAGCCAATTTTTAGTCAGTAGTTAGAGCCATCGATGAAGTGTGAAGGTTGAATTGGGAGAGTCGAACAAATTGGATAGAACCATGAAGTTGTGAAATTCATCAGAAAGTAGAAACCTTATGTTGAATCATACATAACTATCAGGCGGATAGTCTCGTGAGTGGTCGTCTGTCTGTTAATGCGTGTTCTTTTGAGCAGACTAAGATTCCTTTGTCGCCTACGTTTGTTGACCTAAATTTTTACTGTCGCTATCGGACTTAAATCTACGATAATGCCGTGTAAATAGGAATCAGAAGTGTTTATATTGAACACTGCAAGGCACCGCGCCGTGAATTTCAATTTTCAATACTTTGCTGGTAGGGCAGTGACGTGTCTTCTCGGTGTACGGTTGCACGCGATGTCTTTCAAAAGAACTAAGTCGAAATGTATCCAAGTGACCCACAGTGTCTCCTTCTTTTTGTGAACGAATTTAGGCTGTTACCTTGTCACTGCGACACTTAGGTACATCATTATAATTGAAACGTGTGCTTCGAAAGCAGCTCTTAAAATAATTTAAGACTTTGTTGAGATGCCGTAGGAGACAATATGGCAATTGTTCACGTTCTTGCGCTTTGCTTTTTCCTCGAAGTAGAGAAAGCATCAACCAAGGTTTGAACACATTGATATCTAAAGATTTACTAATTTTCGAATACCTTAATTGCTTTATAATAATGAGATTGGTGGTATATGGCCAGTTATGGGGGTGATTAGAACAGATACCCAAGACGAAGATGTCGACGGTGAAGACGGTAGGAGAAGTTGGGTCTTGTGCTCTTAGACTGATAATGATGTATTAACTACAAGATCCATTTTTTTTAGTAAATGGATTACAGAGAGTAAACCAAAATCATAGCACGTAGTGATCCAGATATTTTCCGATATGAATTTAATGTCCGAACAGGACTAGTAAATAACATGAGCCATAAAGACGACTCAGCGTTCAAGAGCAACACTAAAAAAATCATGAATTGTTTGAAAATTTCGAAAGATTCTTTATAAACAGCTCCGTTGAACAATTTTGAAACACTTAGAACATTTTTCTGTGTCTGGAGAGCAAGAGAAAAATACTACAAAGTGATGAGATAATAAAAGATTATAAGAAACTTTTCGACAGCAAAAAAGTCTTAGAAAAAAACAGAAAAAAATAAATAATAGAAAAAATTAAAACCAACAAAAAACAAAAAACCAAAACTACGAGGACGTAAAATAAAAATAATGAAACCAAATGTCTAACGCTGTAACAATGTTTTGTATTTCTGTTTATTATAATTTTATATATATTGTATATTATTTGTTTTTATTTTTTTAAATTTACTTTAAGAAATATATGTATAAATTTTCATACAAGCACATATCCTGTGTGGTGTGGATTTGATTTGTCGTGTATTTTGGTATTCACATTTGAATGGTTGTATTTTAAATTTAATTTGCATAAACAATTTAAAATATTTACATACAAATATATAGATAAATACGAGTGGTATATATACACAAATATATTTTGTAATTTTAATAATTGCCACATAAGTTCGTTTGTTATTTACCTTCTTCTGATTCATTGCCTATACATTTTTTATTTAGATCTCTTATTTTCTATATTAACAGAGAAAGGAATTTAAAATTAATTGTTTTATAAATTGCACCATTTCTTCTATTTCTCAACTATTTTTGATTTGATTCAGTAGAATAGATTGTTTGGGGAAATGGAAGCCAGGAACTAGATGTCAAACGGAATACAGAGCTCAGAGCAGAGCGACTGGAAATATTCGGGATACGAAAATTTCTGGAGCAATGTTTTGCAAGCAGCCTCACAGCATTATTGCCAATAACTTCATTAGAAAATGTTGAAATTTATCGGCTTGTTGGAAGATGACGATAAAAGAAACCAGAAACTGCCTTGTATTTTACGACTTTGTGATGATTTTCAGCTTAAATCAAACACTGAACTAGTGACCTCAGTTTATATAGGCTCTTTTGATAAATATGGAACATGGATAGACAGAAGATGTGGTTACGTCGTTTTTTAAATATTCTGTGGAAGTGTTTAAATGCATCGAATGCAGTGTTTATCTGCATTGATTTAACTCTTTCATAAGCCCACATTATTCCAGCCGCAGAGAAATTTTGTTTTCTTTTCCCCAAAAACGAAGTTAAAGATCACGAATATTCTTGTCATATCACATAACAACGCCAGACATAAAAGGATTAAAATTGTCTAGACGTTTAAAAAACAACGCCACAAAACTGAGCACAAACCTACAGATACAATCTAATTTTGGTTTCTTCGTCTTCGTTCATTTATGGACAAAACAAAAATGAAGTTTAAATTGCACATACGTATTTCACATATTACATTCAACTGCGCACCTTAAATTACTTGTTGTTTTATATACGTCATGATGCAGAATGTTCACAATTCATGAATGGCACAAACCGTGTCGAAATCATACATACATTTGAAATCAACTTGGACCACAAAACATAAGATTAAAATCAGTAAAGGCGTTTGATTGAGCTTTATATCCTGCAGAGTTCTTTTCCTAAAAAATGAAGATGAAGAGCTCTTAACTGCATTTTACAAGACGATCAATTTTTTTGAGCAAATGTGCGTGCGCTTTAATTTTTTCGGCGACCCCAACTCAACTGAAAGTTTTATTATTCACTTCATCAAGTAGCATACTTTTTTGTCTAGTCTCAATGATTCATTTCTTTAGTACAGTATTCAGTATAGAAATTTCTGACCAGCTGATCGGTCTTAAAGGTAATTGAGTCTATGCTATGTTTATGCGTCTTATTGATAGTTTTTGTTCTTGTTGCTGAGCGAGACATTTTTTCGAAACTTGGTGCTTCGGCCCGTTGCACACAAGCGATTTTTTGATGCGGCGTCATCGCCTGAGCGTCAAACATTAGTTACAAAAAGTCAACAGAGCGTTATCACCCACTTGTGTGCACCGGTCAATTGATTTGTGAGTATCGAATGACGCATAAGCGGGCTTTAGACTGGACCAAGCAACTCTAGGTTGAAATAATAATTTCACCATCTTAACATTGACTTTCGAACTAACTTTTTTTTATTCGTTTGGCCCACTTCCATGCTTTGCAAATAAAAAACTTCTTCTGTCTGTTTTTGATACTAGCGCCAATCTCCTGTCTTGTTCCAGTGAAAGGGTGGGTACACTCAAAAAAATTGAATTTAAGTGAAGATTACAGGCATACCCCGAGTTGCGAAGCTTCGAGTTAAATCATTTCGATTTACGACGTCAAAAAAAAAATTAGGAAGCCTACCTTGACCTCATTTATTCATCGAGTTGCGGCAGTAAATGCGTTGGTAGACCGTGCAAGTTTGAAACAACTTTTCATTTTTCAGTTTAAGTATATGTTTGTTTTTCTTTTTTGGCTACGACTTAAGTCGATTTCGAGTTACGACGGGTTTTTCCGGAACGAATTAGTGACGTAAGACGAGGTATTACTGTATACACTCATCCCTCGCTTCGCGCTGGGGTTATGGGAATGAAAAGTTTCGTACAAAACCGCGCAATACTATAGGTATGAGCCATGATTCGTTGAAGAAAAAACGTTATTTCGCGTAAAGAAAAGTCGCGCAAATCGAATTTGGGTAGATATTTGAAAATCGCGCAAAGGTGAAACCGCGTAAAATGAGACTGTGCCAAACGAGGGATGAGTATATCAAAATGATTTTAAAATCTATGAAAAAACTTTAAATTGCCTTGTTTTTGTAATTTGCTTTCTCTTGAAAAGTCTGATCTATTTTCAAGGTATCTGTAAAAAGAGCTAACGTCTGAAATTTCAGTGTTTGGAGTAAAGAAAAAAATGCAGTTTTGTAAGTTGAAGAGAAATTTACCTGGCTTCCATCTGATTGGTATATGAAGTATCCTTCGTGTTCTCTAAGCTTCACTCATTCTAAAATGTTTGAACGTCTATCTACGCCATCATTATTAATTTGACTACTTAACAAAAGCCACTCAAACAATTCAGCTAAAAATGATAAATAAAATCGATTCTCTGCTGCCCCGTTCTGTTTCTTTGTCAAATTCGTTGTCCACCCATAAAGATCAAAATTTTACCTAATTATCACTCGAAGACTTGGAACACTGAAAACAATCGACTAAAACTGAAAATTTGTCTAGAAAAAATTGCCTTTATCCAACTAAAAAATCTACTCACACAAAAACTCCCACTCCTATCGCCTAAAGTTTCTATGTGGCAATTTCAATTTGAGTGTCTACTTAGTCGATGTGCCTTCGCATGAAAAAAATTAATGATTGTTTCAAGAGTATTCCTTAACTTTATTATGTTTTTTTAAATTATATACCACATTTGCTATAAACATAAACTAAAAAAAAATAAAAGAAAAAAAAACAACATGTATATTATACACAATTAATAAAACTTAAAAAAAAAGACTATTTAACTTATATAAAAGAAAATTCAAACAAAAAAGGGAAAAAATATTTTTTTTTTTATACAAGAAATATGTGTGTGTGCGATAAAAAGAAGAAAAATCCATTCACAAACTTCTCTTGATTGTGTGGATGGCTTAAAGTAACTGTCTTAGCTCCACACCATGCGATATTTTTTTGTTGTTTAATTTACAATAATTAATAAAAATTATTAAATAAAATTATGTGTCTGTTTGAAAAGAAACTAAATACTGAAACGATACATAGACACTCTAGTTTTTTCTTGGGGGAATTTTGATTTTTTTCAAACAAAACAAAATTTACTGTTTACAACTAAGTATCGTGTTGTGATGATGACACTCATCTAAGTGAGATACAAATTTTTTTTAGGTTGTGTATTTATACGGGCGCTTTGTGATGTAGTTTGTGATGTTTTTATTTTTTATTTTTTTGTGTGTGGTTTTTGTGCGTTTGTTTTCTATTTCTTTTCTTCTAATGTATCATTGCTACTTCCGCCCCCACAACAAGTTAACATTTTGCTAAACATTCCCACCTCAGCAGTGCCATCCTCCAATTGGTGTAGATCGTCATCGACGGCGGCGCGTTTTGTCATCTCGGGCATTATGTCGTCGAGTATTTTCAACTCACGTCGAGTGAATAAAAGATCCAGTGATTTTCGTATGCCAATCATGACCACGAGCATCAGAGGGAACAGTATCGATGTCTGTTGGAATGATTTAATAAGCCACAGGATAATAAGGCAGGCCAGTTGGATGAGGGTAAATATGTGAACCCTTTTCAGTGGGACCTGTAATAAAAGAGAAAGAAATTGAATGTAATGAGTGCTTGTTTTTTTTGGTCTCTGGTTTTGGAATCACAAGGGTCATATTAAATTAATTAAAAAAGTCGAGGTAGAAAGAATTTAAAAAGGAGGGAAAAGAAAAGCTAACTTTAGCAAAAAAGGCCCTTTTTGTAAGGTCAAATTAAATATTGGAGGACTGGCCATTATTATTATCAGTTAAAGAAAGATCCAAAAATGATTATTCAAACCTTGAAAAAGGCACTGAACTAACAGCGGGACTCGTCCCAATTTCCATTAAATAAGTTAGAAAACATTTTGTTGAGAATCCCCAACTTACCTGTCGCAAGAACATATAGTCCGGCTGATACTTGACTGGCATAAGCATAATCAGGATGCGGTCGAAGAATTGCAGTCCCTTGAGCGAGGCTACGCCCATGTATAGGAAGACTCCGAATAGCACCGGCATAGGAATGTGAGCAAGCAAAGGAGTCAACAGCACCGAGCCGCCGATCATTAAGAATATCAAAATATGCGTGACGCGCTGCTCCCGAACGCCCAGGAACTGTGGCTTCTCACCTGGCGCGGCGCACTCAGACTCCTTTTTCAGCGAATTGACGTGATTGATACTCAACACCGTGGCAGCCACAAACCTGAAAAAGAGTCCATAATAAAGAAAGTACACACCAACAGACCTTCTCCCTACCAAGGCAATCCCATTACGCTGCAGATCTGGATAAGGATCGCCAGCACGAAGAGATCCAAGTGATAGCCGCACCCCTTCTTCAGCTTGTTCTCCTTCCTGTTGATAATCACGGCGGTGATCTGCTGGTCCATGAAGATCAGAATCGTACCCAGCATTGCCGGAAAGATGGCGATGATCGCGGTCCAGAACGGATTCTTGGGACTGAAGGGTGGAATCAGCCAGCCGCGTTCGTGAAGTGTTGGCTTGAACTCGTGCGGCACCTCGAGCTTCGGTGTTGGCACATTGATGATGCCGTCTAGGAAGGACATCGAAAAGATTGCGATGATGACAGAGAAGTCAGAGATGAACTGTCGCACGGATGACGGGAAGAACAGGGCGTTCTTGAAGTCCTTTAGGATGACGGACGTCACGAAGGTGCCGAAGAATAGGATCACCGACATCAGGAACACGTTCGCAGACTCTGGCTGGTCACAATCCATTCCATAGAGGGTGCCATTACGAAGCTGCAAAAAAGCGATGAGACAAATAAGGAAACTCGTTGCTCTTCACAGTCGGATCACTTACGAGACACTGCGGCTTGTCGTATTTTGCCCACTCCAAGAAAGTGAGGTTGTTCCCTCCCAGCGGCGGAGCGCACACGCAGTCATACGGAGTCGTCGGATTAATGGGGAACTTCTTCCCGATCAGCAGAACGTTCTCGACAGCCTGCAACGAAAAAAAAGTGTTACTCGCTGACATTCGAGAACGTCATCCCAACCTTCGTCCTACCTTGTAGATGAAAATGAACGCGATCAGCGTGGCGAAATTTTCCTCGGTGAAGCGTGTAATGTAGCACACCAGCGCGCTAGCGTCCACTGCCACGAGGACGAGAAGAATGATCGTTATCCACGTGCCTATCCAAAACCGGAACGTCATGTAGTCCCAGCCTTGCTGCTGACAGAAGTCATACACGATCGTTTCGAACACCAGCACCGGCCCGGTGGACCCCAGGATAGTCAGCGGCTGCCCGGAGAAGAAACCGTAGCCCATGCCACACACAAAGCCGGAAACCAGCGACTCCATGGCGGCCATGTTCTTGCCAGTAGCCTCGCTCAAAAGGCCGCCGAACGTGATGATCGGCGAGAGGCAAGCGAAATACAAGAAAATCCACGACGCCACGCACTGCAGTGAGAGGGCGTCTTTGAAGTCCGACCAATACCATGGCACCTTGCGCTTAACGTCGTTGATGAGACCGCCGAAAAGGCGTCCACTCCGTGCTAGGCCTGATTCCTCGCGCAAGCGCTGCTCTTCCTCCTCCTCGTCGATCTCCTCCTTTGGAGCCTCCGGCGGACGCTTGCGAACCTCCTGTGATGGGATGGCTGCCGGCGGCTCAATGCGAATGGTGGGATCCCACTCGCCCGGCGGTAATACTGTGACGGCGTCAAGGAACTCATCGATACCGGCCAAGAGGTGGTCTCGCTTGCGAGCCCGATAGGCGACTTCATGGAATATCTCGTCGGACATCAGTGTTGCCATGGCGCGGCCAATTTCATGGAAATTACTGTTGCTACCCGGCGGGCCGAGTAAAATGAAAAGAAATCTGAAATGCGAGAGCGGGATTAGATGTTTGTGGGTTTTTGCTTACGTCATAAAATCGAGAATCTCAGATGGAGTTCGATAGACTCGCCGGAGAATCTCCATAGAAGAAAAGACTTCTCATCTTTCGCGTAACAGCCAACGAAGGGCCAGAGCCCAGCTTTTCGCGCCTCCACTGTGTTATGCGCGTTATGATTTGATATATATAAAGGGGACCTAAAGTTTATTGCCGGTTTCGAACGGCGATTTGCGAAAGCTTTCCGTGACAGAAGTACTCCAGGATGGTTATCAGTCATTCGCTGGAGGTGGGGCTGTTAAAAATGTGTATGGTGTTTATTTTTCCCTGAGCTGGATTCGAACCCGGGTACTCTCGCTTAACAGTCCGACGCACTAACCGGTTAAGTCTGGGACTTCACAAGAAAGGACTTCTGGCCGCCAGAAACTTCCAACGAAATTTAAATCTTTTATTAAACTATTTCAAGCCAGGATCTTTAAGAAGCTTTAGAAATGGACTACTTGTCCAAAATAATAAAAGCTGCTCTCTGAAGTCCAAGCGGAAATCTTTAAGAATTCCTTTCAGCGTTTTTAAAATTTGTATGTGAAATTTGTAGGTGAATTTGTAGAGCCGTCAAATCGGAAGCCATTAAAATGAGTTGTGGTGGCAAATATACAACTCAAAAAAGCTCCAGCTTTAGCTTGGAGAAACAAAAAAAAACTGTTTCCTGGTGATTTTCCAGCTTGGTGGAACGTTCTGTGGTTTAAGAACATATTGTAAGCCGTAGAGATCTTCGTAGATCTTCGTTAGGAGGTGATATGAATATATTAGTATTAGTCAAAATATTACTAATATTTCTGAATGTTATGTTTAAGTAGTACGAACATCTCACATATTAGGACACTTCAATTCTTTACGACCGCTCGATCGTCCTAAATACACATCTTCATAATTTGGAAACCCGATCGCTATAATGTGTCGTATACGTGGTTCTCACTCAATTGCGATTGTATGATTACGTTCTCCCCTTTGCTTCTCACTTACCTTGTTGGAACGGGAACCTCAGTCAAATCGCCCATCACAGCTGCCTGATGAAGCCTGATAAAGCCCGATAAAATCTTATCCAGAAAATCCACCTCACCGACCAGAATGTTACTGGCCTCGGCTCCCGGCGGTATCTTCCTCATAAAATGCGTATTACCACGATGATCAGTGTTCAACTCACTTGAGCTAATATTTCTGGTCATCGATTGACTGCTAGGACTCTTGATCATATCATCTAAACGTCAATGAAATCAGAAAACAAACGTCATTAACTTGTCCCTCACCTCCGTATCAGCGTGTTGTCATTTTAATGAGGAAAGTAAAAAAAATCATTCTAGCAGAACTATACAAATTATTCGGGTGCATTAAGCATGCGTGTTTTAAATTCAAATAAAAATTAATGATTTTAGTTCAAAATACCAAACAAGTGACATTAATTCGTACAATAAACAATCCCGACAAACTTATAACTTAGTCATGAGTGTAAGATGCAAAATGTATTAAGAGAGAAAAGTCTCTCAAGCAACGACATGCAGCATTCTGTTAAGGCTTTTGTTTTATTTAAGAATTAAAAAAAACTCAATTCCTATGGTTTTTGGTTTCTGTACACAGTTTTTTTTTGGAAACTAAAATAAAAGAAACATCGAATCCAATGGTTTCCAATTTTTTTTCATTTTTCATTTCTACGGCATACACAAATTTTTTTGTTTACTTTTGAGCAGTGAACTTTTTCGACTTATCAAAAAAATATTTTAGAAGGTATTTTTTTTTTTATTAAAACAACTCGTGTCTAGTGGTTCTTATTACCGTTTCCAGGGATCGTCAGGAATCGTCCGTTGTCACTGATTCCGGATGATTTATTTGTGTTATTAGCGGACAATTGGTTTGTTGATGGACTTAATTGTTCATCCACTGGAAATGTGATAATTCATTGGTTTTTTTGTTTTTTTTTGTTGTTAAAATTTTTTTTTTAAGTTCTAAGGTTGTCTGTAGTATCATTGTTTTCGCTTGGTGTTGTTTTGTAATTGTCAGTGAAATAAGATCATTAGAGGATCATCATCTGCTAAAAATTGCTGCACTCTTTGAACAAAAAAAAAAAAACTCGGCGCCTAACTAGTTCTAACCGCCTACCCAACACAGCAGCTTTCTGCCTTTAGTCGTTATTTTAGTTAAGCTTTAGTTTAGTTTAGTTAAGTTTAGTTTATTTGAAAATATGCTATCACAATAAGAACGAATCTTTTAGTTCTGTGTTGAAGTCTGTGGAGTTCCAGATTCCAGCAAGGTAGCGCAAGAAGAATTTAAGAAAATGAACTTTTACTTAACTTGTAATAAGGTCTACAAGACAGACGACGCACAATTGGTCGAATTGGATTTATAGAGTGAGACGATGGTTCGGGGTAGGTTCGAAAGGTCGCACAAAATTTACAATCCGATGATTTGTAGGGTTCAATAAGATTGTAATGAATCCAATCTTATTGAACCCTATAAATTATCAGATCGTGAAAATTGTGTGGTATTTCAAACCCGTCACCAGCCATCGTTCCACTGAATAAATCCAAAAGGTGTCATAGTAAAGCTGTTATAAAGTTATTGCAACGAGCTTAAAGAGCGAATAGCGAAGCAAAATAAGAAGCCATTATTTTAAAAAGGTGTTCAAGTTCTTGGCATATGTGTTCCACAATTTTACTACATTTCTGTATGGAATTCACAATTGACAGAAGTCACGTAAAGTACATTTTGGTTTGGATTCCATTTATGGTCGGAGTTTTTATATTATCCGTAATTGTTGCGACACAAATGGAAAGCATTAATAAGTAAAAGCGTTAATGTTTGGTTTATTGTTGGCATTTCGGGTTAAATGAAAGAAAAAAAACATTGCACATTAAGTAAACCCTTCATTTAAAATAACAGGTGTCAGTTTAATTGAACGGTGGAGTTAAAAGATTCGCAAGGACAGCTTTTTTTTACTCAGACGTCAACATTGACATGTACTAGCAATTTATTTTAACGTAATGGACCAAAACCGAAGTGTCAAAAATAAAATGGGTCTGTTGTCGTCCAAGGAGGGTGCTGTAAATTAGGAACAGGGCAATCCATCAGATGTCGGGAAAACGTTTGTTGATGACAAAATTAAAATTTTTTACACCAGCATGGATTTCAAACACTTCCAAGAAACCTTTCAATCAACCTCCACAACGTTTAAGTAAAACGCGAATGTGGTAATATTTTTAGGAAGACGATTTGAAAGAAAAAGTGCTGTCTAGAGTCGGTTATGATATCGAGGGCCTCATAATTCTATGATTCCTCACGCTCGTGGTGAGGAAATTGACCAATGTCTGTTCTTAACACGTCTGACCGTTTTGATTTAGAATCCATTTAACGATATCAGAAGACAATCCTAGGACATTTGGAAAGTAATCCTTTGAGGTGACCATTAAGTGTGTTCCTTCCGTTCTACTAACTTAAATCAAGTTTTTTGCCAATTTACATTTCTTTTTCAGCAACAACCGAATACAACAAACATCAAATTTTCATTCATCACTTCATAGCGTCCATGGGATGGACGTTTGACGTCTACTGAATTCATGATCCTGGCCATTAAGTGTTCCATTTTCTCGAAAATCATATCTCTTTCAAACTCTCTGCGGATGAAATCTAAAACAAACCTTGTGGGTAATCCATGGTAATCGGTTTTCACACTTACACTTAACACACTTATTTTATTTTTTTCTCTTTTAAATATATTTTTATAGCTCAATTTAAATTCCATGAGGAGATTAAGGACAGACAGGAAAGAAGAGAAAAAGTTGGTCGAGTTAGGCGGAAAGTACAAAAAGCTATGCATAAGGGCTTAGGGGCAAAGGAAGGGGCATAGAAAAAAATATTCGTGTATGGGCTGCCATAAAAAAAGATTTTGATTTTGGAATACAAAGAAATAGACGAAATTCACTAAAACACATATTACACCACAGTAAACATAAAAAACAATTTTTTGTTTAATTCTTTTTTTAGTTAGCGTTCAAAAAACAAACGGTAAAATAAGAAGAGCGAGAGTTATTCTCAAATCTTTTTTTTTTTTTGAGAGAGAGATTGGATATTGGATAAAAAATCTTACGAATATTCAAACAAAAAAAAAACAAAAACAAGACACAAAAAAATAGGAGTATCTTTGTGAACCTAGTGGCTGTTGACCACTTGAGGATGCTAAATGGTTGCGACGTGATGCAATCCCAGATGAAGATGATGCACCAGCATGAAACCATGTTGTCACACCAATGCCACCAAATTGACTTGTGATGGGATGTCCAAATTCACCTAAATGGATTTGTTTTTTTGTTGATTATGAAATACAAGAAAAAGATTTTTGTTTGTTTTTTTTTTAAAGAAAATGTTTGTTTTTGTTTTTGCCTGAAAGCTGAAAGGTAGTTGCTTATGCATAGAGATGGTAAGCGATCTTATTGAAACGATGTGGTGATGAGTGACAAATGACAGATGACGTGTGTCTTGTTCTTGAGTGTCAGAGAATTGTGGTCAGTGAATGTATGAGCCTAAATAAAAGTTGGTGAAGGGGTTTTAGTTTGTTTACGAACATATTCACTTTTATTGCATCACAGAAGTGCTTTTTTCAACACAATTTGTGTCTGTGTGACCGCACGGTCATACCCAGAAGACCTATAGAATAATGATTTGTATTTTCCACCCAATCTGTTAGAACCAAAAGCTAAGGAATTAAAAAAAAAACAATTATAGCTCAATATAGCTCGAGTTAAAGAATACGAATAACAGTTGTTGACGAAGCACAAAGTAAAGATTACAACTTGTCTTGGAATTTAGACCTACAAAGATGGACTATGCAAAAATTACGCTTACAAATTGTTTAAATTCGTGCCAATTCAAACACAGGTCGAGCCTAAACCTATATCTTGATGGAGTTGTTGTCAATCAGACGGCGTTTGATTGCTTATCCCGTTCTGATGTCATTCGTTGCAGACTTCATTTTGGCAAGTAAACACTCCGCACTTTTTAGGCTCGGTGCACACATGCGATTATTTGACGCGGCGACACCGCTTAAGCGTCATTCAATTAACGCAAATCAATTGAGTAGTGTACACAAATGGGCGATGACGCTCAGTGGATTTGTACGTATTGTAACCGCTCAAGCGGTGACGCCGTGTCAAAAAAGAATATTGATGAAGTTTACCTTCAAAACAGTATAGAGACGGACAAACATGAGTGGAGTTAGGATGACAGAAGCGCTTCATTTACATTTGTTTACTGTGAGATGGGTTGACAGAAATAAAAGAACGAAACATTGACAAGGATTAGAAAATAGTAGCACAAGAATACCAAAACTTAACCTCTACTGAACCCATGTTCTTGTGATAAAGAAATTTGTGATCGTCTACTACAATTTTTTATTATAAAATTTTGACCAGTATCACCATTCGAACTTGGTAAGGATTGGTAAAATTTCTTTCGCAACAACTGCTGTTTCTAGAGCACCAACATTAATATGTTTATTGATTGAGCTACTAAGTGCACAAATTGATTAGCTCAACTTTTTGAAAAATCTTAGATTTAAGTGTTAAAGCACTTTTTATAGTCATAACTGTGTTTATTTTCAAGAACTTCCCTGAAGATTAAAATTAAAACCATTAAATGACAACTATTTGAATAAAACTCAGTGCATTTCAGAGGAGAATAATTTATTTCATCGCTTTTCTCAATTTTTTGTTTTATGGAGATAATCGAACTGTGCTCTAAACGACTAAATTATGTGATTTGAATAAATAGACATGCGTCGTAAGGTTGGAAAGTAATGCTCGTTCTGCTGTAATATAGACATACGATATAACCGATAAGTTGACAAAACATATTGAGATATTGAGAATCCTTCGAATGTTAGCTAACTTTTTCAACTTATAACCATGTTCAAACAAAGTTTTCTCGCCCTTTAATTTTGTGAAATGATTACATGAAGGACTACAGGTTTAATAATTAAATCAACTGGTCTGCGGTTGGGTTGTTTGTACAAAACCAAGTTGATGATAAAATAGTTCAGGCATCAGAAAGGTGTAGGAGAAAAAGTTTCTTTCTACCCCAGTCTAGCATCTATTTCCATATGCTAGCCGGTTAATAAAACTTTCCGAAGTACCTGAAGCCTTGTTGGTACTTGTTGGAACCAAATTAGAGATTAGATTGCATCCTACGATTTACATTAATTGTGTCAAAAAAATTACATTTGCCTTGGTACAAGCTATTTGTACAAAGACTTTGCATCTTAAACTTACTAGTACAACATTTTTACAGTTTACAAGTAAGGTAGAGCGGGGCTAGTTGGGTCACGAGGTAAGTTGGGCCACGCGAATTTCTCAAGAACCGTAAGTACTACACGAACCAGATCAGGCAGGAATGAAAAGGTCACACTTACCAACCTGTGCAAAATCGGTCTCAGTTGAATTGTATCAGCAGATGAGGAACTTCTGGACTTTTTTTGTTTTTGAAGTGAAAAAGTCAAAAAATAGTTTTGATGACATTTATTCTAGTGACAAAAAAATGGAAATTTCCCATTAAGGTGCAGTTTTTTTTATAAATCACGTTACTATATTTTAGTAATCCGTTAGAAAAATTGAACTGTTTTGAGTATTTTTTTTAGTTATGACGCAATATGTTTATCAATTTAGATGTGCGGTAAGTTGGGCCAGCTAAGACTAATTTGTTTTTTTTTTTTAAGTAGGTTCAGCTGTTTCCAATGAACTTCAATCTATTTCCCAGTAAACTGGGGCAAACATTGTCTAATGTGCATGGAAGCATTCTCTGAATGTGCCGAAATTGGGCTCATAAGAATTTCTTACCTGAACTTTTTTTTTTTCATTAACTATAATAGCGAACATTTCCTATTTGTTGTATTTTAAATAAAATTCTATTATAAATTCATCCTTTTTGCCTTTTATGGAGCTCATTTTCCTACTTTTAAGCCCTTAGCCCAACTTACCCCATGCACTGGCCTAACTCGCCCCGCTTGTTATCTTATGGTTTAGTCAGACTGCATTCAATTCATTTAAAGTGAATGGTCGGTCGTAAGATTCAACAAATTAATCGGAATCGGTAGTAAAGTAAACCAAATTCAGACAAACTTTCCGACTGTGTTAGTTGATTGGAAGAACGCAGGAAGACAAACAATGTACAACTACTCTCAGTTTAGATGGTATGATATTTTTGAATCCTTCGATCGCAGTCGTCATTGTTAACACTTCTTGACATTGTTTGATCAAGTTTTTGTCGTGTCGAACTGTGATGAACATAAAAAAGTTTCATTTTTACTTAAGTCGCTTTCTCTATTTGAAATACCCGGCACGACTTTAAAAGACTGCCAGAGAATATTCATCTGTCCAATCATTGACAACCCCTAAAAATTTAATGATGATAATGCCTCGGATCCAGATGAATGACAAACTTGGTCACAAAACTTTGACTGAGACACTTTGTATTATACAAACACCCCTCGACTGCTTGTGTCCTGGTAGATTTATCCACTACTCCCTCCCACTAAATGGACGATATCGCAGAAACCTCAGACAACTCACAGCTCATCCACAACATCGTCCAGCTGTGAACGATGTTGTCACGAGCTCTTTGCTTGCTCCGTAGCTCCATGACATTTTGAATGGATACCAGGAAGTGGATTAGTGGAAAATTTATGAGCCACAAGAGCGACATCGCATACAATCTACAAAAGTGACATCAGAAATGTACAAAAGCATCAATGTGATGTTGTTTTCCCGGGAGTTGAGTGGCATGCTTCACGTCACCACAACGACCTGCAACATCAGTTGATTTCCAGGTGTACGTGCCGAAGCTCAATAAATTCGTCTTTCAATATATCGAACAGTTAGAAGGAACGGAGGAATCATAATTTATGACTCTCCCTAGACACGTGTTATGCGCCGAGAGGTGGGTTGGGTTAGTTTATTGAGTTGCCACGGCTGCAAAACCTTCCCAAAAGGTGTGAGTTTGCTTTCACCACCCCCCGGAACCAAATGATATGTGTGATGTGTGTTTACAATTAAAAATTAAGATTAAATGATTTTGAAATTAATATAAGCACTAGCAGGAATTATTCTGTACAGAGTTAGCTGGTTTTTTGAGTTATGGATGGGGTTAGACGATGGTCGTTGATTTACGAGTATACACAATCTTAGCCTAGGACACGAGTGCAGTGCTCGGGTTGACGTTGAGTTTTACTGCAAAGCTGTGAACCGAATGCGTTTCCTTACACCACGGCTTTATTGAGATTCAAACTGATTTTTTTTGTTTTGTTTTGTCCGAGTCGTCAAAGGGTCCTTAGGATCTAATCTGGAGTAAGTGTGACTGCGGACTGTGGCAGGACTGGACAATTCCTTTTCTTTTTTAGTACAGCCTCGTTTGCGTCGTTAATTGGGATAAAAAAACACGACGCAAACCGAAATGACGTAAGTCGAATTAACGATTTCCATGTATTTTATTTCCATAATTCCCACGTAGATATTGTAATTTTATAAACAAAGAAAACTGAAATAAAAACGACGCAGCTTTGCAGCATCAAGACATTAATGTTTAAAGGATTTTTTTTAGATTTTTTCGGAAGATGTTTCAATAACTCGCATTTATCTAAGGATGCAGTATCGTTTCTGTTTTGTTGTTTTGAAAGTGGATGGAAAAGTAAAAATATGCAATACTTTTAATCTTAGAGTTAATTTCTTTGAACTGTGAAAAATGGTTGCTCCTTTTGAACGAGTTGAAGATGATGAAGCCTGGCTTAGATAAGAAGATAAGCTGGGCTTCATTATTATTGGTGGCGTAACAGCCCGCGGCACGTTAAAATTTGACACATGTAAAGGGAACCTACAGTTTATTATCAGTTGTACGCCAGAGGTGGGGCCGTAAAAATTGTTTGCGGCCAGGCTTACATCCACATTATTGTTTATTTTTGATGAAAGGCTTGTTGGTTCGTTCATTTGGAAGTATTGAAATCAGGCTTGGTAACTTTTGAAGCAGTTTATATTTCTTATCATTTGTCAATGAAGATCTTATACTCGTCATCGAAACAATGAAACTCTACAAAGTCCTGTCACAATGTGGCGAAGAAACGTGCACTTCACTTTTTTACTGTCTCCTTACGAAAGACCTCAACCTAGTTTCGAGTGCTGGTTTTGCCTCACCGCCTGCCTCTATTGTCACCACTTATGTGCCTCCGGGCTCTGTTCAAGTTGAAAGTTTAATTCGCCGCCCCACAAAGGACACTCAGTCCCCGACGAGTGCATCAATATTTCCACCGCCATGTCACATTTCACAATCGATTAACTCCGTGAGTGAAGACACCAATCGACGACCCCTACCGGTGACCCACTTCTGCACGAACGAACGCCAAGCTCTAAGGACACATAGTATACACGATTCACAGGACGACAAAATGCACTTTTACTTTTACAACAAAGAAAAAAAAATCAGTTTGGATCTCAATGAGAGCGTACAGATTAGCAAATGTGTGTTTAGGTGTGCCGTAAAAATTTACTCTGTTTTGTTTTTGAATACCTGAAGGTACCGCCAGATAACAACCCCGTTGATCTCTGTTTGGCCCGCCGTAGGTCTGGGGACTCGGTGAATGTCGTCCTCCGGCCGTGAGTCCCGACGATGATGCGGTTGCATGCAATGAATGCGACGATGCAGGTGGTGCTTGTTGCAGGTCTATTTTTGATTTTGAATTTTTGTTTTTTTGGTTTTTTTTTTTTTGTCAAAAGTTTCAAATAAATTTTCAATGAGTTTGTGTTTTGTGTTAGTATGAGGAAAATGTATGAATCATATCTGAGACCTTTGTAGGACGTTAAACGATTTTCTTTTCTGTTTTATTTTCTATCTAACGATATTACGTTGTATTTTAGGACACTCAGAACAATCGAACAAGTTAATGAATGAAACAAAAGTTAAGAAAAACACAGAAAGTATAAATCCACTCACTTTTTGATGACGAGTGATTCTTTCCAATGTCCGCCAGCGACCGGATGATGGGAAGCTTTGTTTTGTTTTTCGTCTCGTGCTGGTGGCGATGACGGCGCAGCAGGGCGTCCTTGACCTTCTCTCTTGACTGCGTGGGGAGGGTACCAGCGTTGACCATGTTTTCGCAAACCAATTCAGCAATGGTCTCTAAATTGTTCGCTTCCATATCGAGAATAATGGTGCCGTTCATGATGAGGCTGCGAAGCTCGAACAGCGAGTGTAGGGAGAGCGTGGCCACGTGGGGTTTTGACCAACGATTGCCGCCTTCTTCGACGTCTTCTTCGAATTTGATCCAACGGGCGGTCTCCTTCCATTCGATTTCATCGCCCTCCTTGACGAGCTCCTCCATTTCGGAGAAGAGCGGATGCGATTCGTGGGTTCCGTCGTCGACATCCTCGCCGAGGATGAATTGGACACGTTGAGCTGGTGGTGTGACTGAAATTTTTTGAAAGAAAATAATTAAGAGATATGTCGGAGACTTACAGGGGGGTTGAGGGTAAATTTTGTCGTGCAGGTGGTTGCTAAGAACATTGAAAATATTACACTAGAAAGAACGGGTCATATTCGCTTATACGCGAGGTTTCTGGTTTGGTTGTGATGGGAAACAAAATTAAATCGTGCGGAGAGGTAATTACAACCTCTAACCGTGCAGAGGAAAATTGAATCTAAAAAAAAGAAGGAATAGTTCGAAGAAAACAATTACGGCTGCTCGTTTAGTTATGTGATACAGAGCTCTTATAACATAGAATGGGAGCCCAAAAGGCATAACAATGTTATATACTTTGACGGTAACTAAGTTAGCAAAGAAATAAGTCACCTGAGACTAGAAAAGGTCAATGACTTAGAGGAAATTTTAGTTTTCTGGCGAACAATTTTACTACAAGGACCACAGATGCCTAACGACTAAAAAGTTTCGACTCTTTTGGCTCTGAAATGAAGTCTCGGTTTTAATTGAATGACTATTTCATTTAAAGTGTACAAGTATATCCAAGCGAATGGGGAAAGTTTTAAAAACTCGACACTCTCTTTCCGCATTCGTCGCTGAGGAGTGCTAGGAGGACACAGCCAACAATGCACAATGCACTGCATGCTGCCGTGAAAATGTCATTTTCCCATTTAATACAACGAGGACGATAGTCCAGAAATTTTCAAGTTAAATCTCTGTAGATACCAAAGCCATAAACTCCAAAAGTGAAGCAGAGCTTCTCTTTGATTTCCCAAGTGGTGAATCAGCTATGAGCTATTCTTTTTTTTAAATAACTTTTTAACTTGAATTGGGAGTTTTGAAATTAGTCGTCACTTTGACATTTGACAACTTCAAAAGTTTCAAAATTAGTAATTTATAGCTACGGGAAAAAGAAAAAACTCGTGTCGGGATTTTCTAAACAAATATTATTGTTTGACACCGAACCTTTTGCTACTTTGCAATGGTTTGTTATATAGCGAAGTAAGTTAAGAGTTACCTTAGTTTCAGTTTTCATAATCTAATTTAATATATTATTTTTATGAGTTCTTATTTCTTTCTTTTCTTTTTAAAATAAGTGCTAATGCATGAAGGAGTCGTCCCAAAATTTTATGAAAGCGAACGCAGCTGTAACTTTGTTTAAAGGTCAACTCACTCTTCAAATTATTCTGCTCCTATGCAAACGGTTTCAATTTTATGTCTTCTATGCAAACGAATTTGAATTTGATTAACATTAAAAAAATGTGTCGAAAAGGTTCTTTTTTCCATAGTTTTTCTTCAAATGTTCTTTAAATTTCTATACTGCATAGTTTAACCGCTAAACAATTGTACTTTCAGCAGTTAGGTCATATAAAATCATATCTCCGTGCAGGCTAGAGCAACATTGTTTAAATATTGTCATACCATAAAGAAAATAAGTCTATTTTCTTCTTAAAAAAATGTGCGAAATTCAAATATTTTTTGTATACATACGGCTCAAAAAGCAGTCCTCGTTTTGTTTTTAGGCTTTCGTTGTAGAGGAATTAGGAAAACCCTATAGAATACCTTCAGTATCCGTGTTTCTGTCTGTCGACTCTTTCATGTAAGGACAAGTTGTTTTAAAAAACATGCTTAGTGATAAATCTTTTTTGGCGTGCATGTAAAAATATTTTTGAAAGACTTTAAAATATGAGCGTGCAGTTTATCTGGGAAAGGTGACATTCAGATTTGAATTTTTACACAGAAACATGATTTAAAGAAAATAACAAAGAAAATAAAAAATATTCACCAGCATCTGCTAAACTAATTCGACGCGTTAGAATCAACGATCCAGATCCTGTCGTTTACGAAAAAATTAATATAAAGAAAAAGTTATCATACAGGAAAATCACACCACACAAAAGATAAAAGATCACTAAAAAAAACAAGAAATTTACTCTTTTTTCCAGACACACTGTGTCATTAAACAGTAAACTCTTTTTTGCACAAAACAAAAAAAAGAATGCCCCTACTTGACCTCAAAATAATTTATGTTAATTAAAAATACAAATAGACCCCATACCCGGTTTAATTTTAACTCGACAAGAGTATGTGCAAGAGAAAATAAAAAATTTAAGCACTCAAAAAAAAGAAAAGAAGAGAAAAGAAAGAACTTAAAAACACTTTAAATTTAAATCAACATACTTGGCCTTTCAGTATCTGGTAATTTCTCGCCATTATCCTTGTGATGACGCTTCTGTCTTCGATGTGAATGTCGTCGTCCACCCCCTGGCACGTGGACACCAACATACACTGAATGCGCTCGATGTCCTGCAAAGAAAAAAAAAGGAGAGTAGAAAAAAGAAAAGAATGTGTAAATAAGAGCGGAAGGATATGTACATCAGTTCAAAAAAAAAAAGAAAAAACGGTGATGTGTGCGCATTAAAAAAGCCATCACGTCGTTACCACGGGAACACACCCACTCAGAGGTCGGTACTTTGTCTGAGCTGTTGGCCCCCAAGGTGACTGCCATCGACTTTGACGGTTTATTGAGCGTGTGGAAGGGCCTTTTGGCTTGAATGGGTCTGTCTTTCAATCAGAAGGGATCTGGCGGTGTAGGTTAAGTAACACACGGTGATTTTTTTTTTTTAGTTCGGCACACAGAGTACGTAAGGAATCTCTTTTTATGAGAGATGTTGAGATTGAACACTTTTTGGGCATGAGTTGGAATACGCTTGAGGGAGTTTGGGGGTGAATCCTAAAAAAAGGTAAAAGAGCTGGAAATCATTGGACGGTGCACCGAAAAAACCAATAAGCGAGAAAAGAGCCTTTGTTAAGATTTATTTTTAGATGGGAAGAAATGGAAAACAGTTTCAGATGTTGCGAGAACTCGACCGGAGTTGTAAAATAATTTAAGGAGTTTTGCTACATGTATTGGGATTAAATAACATCCAAGAGATCAGGAAATTGATAAGGTAATTAATAATGTGTTTTCCATGTCACTTCCTCTTTGGTAAACTGATAAGAAATCTGAACTAGAGGTTTCTGCTGTAATTTTATAGTTCCTTACTCGTCACTTAGAAGTAAGCACTTTTGTGGAAAGGCCCAAGTAAAATCGCTTTTAGTTATTTGATTAGAGACTTTGGAATTTTAGAAGCTTCGTGATCCAAACATTGGCAACGCATTAGAGCAGACGTGACTTTGGTGGTTTCCAAAAACTATGCAGGAACATTGCTTATTTCAGAGCTCTTTTTTAGTGCAGATAAACCGTGTGTTCGAGCATCACAAGTGCAGTAAAACATCATTCAACGATTCGAAGAGGTTTTTGGGCAACTCATACCTCAAACTCTGGAAGTACCACAGGTAATCGGATGTGTGTAAAAAGTGGTTCAACGTCTTTACAGACCATTTGCTGATTTTCACCAGCGGCCAGAGCTTAGGCCAGAGCACAGTGATTACATAAGGCTAGATGTGATTGATTTTCAGGCAAGCTTCATCTGGGTGAGACTTGGAAATTTTTACACAGACATATTACCTAAAGAAAATAAGAATATTCACCAACATCTTGTAATTCAGCTCGACGCGTTAGAATTCAGATCAAGATCCTGAACTTTATGAAGAATGAACATAAGGAAAAAACTCTTGTACATGAAATACACAACACGCAAAATTAAAAAAGGAACAATAAATTTACTGTCTTTTCTCGGACACTTTCCACCGGCTTGATCCATTCACAGCATCAAACTCGGTTCCGTAAAAGCTTTTTTCCGAGATATAAAATAAAATTGACATCATATTCTTAAATTATAATTTGGTTTGAGAAGAGTTTCATATTGACATCCACTCACGGGGCAAGTGTTCGTGTCCTACATCACTTAAATTGCTAGTTATTGGAATCGATGGATAGGCAATTGCAGTAGTGTACTTATGAATTCTCTATATCAAAATAACATGGACTTCGTAATAAGTATTAAAATGATATCTTATAACGTCCTAAAGAACTTGTAGCATCAGTGAACTTTAATTAAAGGGAATCTATTTTTCTTTGAAATAACCAAAACAAGACTTGTTACAGTATAATGCTACTTAAAAATCTTTTATTTATTATAGCTCAACTACTTATTTAACTAAAGAACGGATGGACTAGATCTTAGGTTTTAGGTTTGAATGATTAATGACTAATGAATGACACGAGTAGTCGCTGCCCACATAGGCCATTCCTTGGCCATTGTGCTAAAACATCAACTAAATAAATCAAATATTTTTATTAGTTATTTAAACTAAAAATTGGATTTGTACCGTGAAATTCAAACTAAGGCTGTCAATGTAAACTAAAAACGGAATGTATTCCTGTATAATTAATAATGTAAAACTGACAATTAATAGTGAGTCCAACCTCCAGCATTAGCCATAGGTTTCACTGAAGCTTATTTGTGACCGTCAGGATAAGCAAAATGAAACAGATTTCCCAACATGTGTTTAATCAGATTTAAGTCCGATGAACGTGATGGCTATTCTAAAATTTAAACTTCTTTATCTTAAACAACTCAGTACTGGCGCATGACACTTGAACTGCGTTATCTGCATTATCTTGTTGGGAAACTCGGTTCTAATCGATGTTTGAAAGTTTCTGTCAAAATTTATTACAAGAGAGGAATACAATGTTCTGATTTTATTTGACTAGAATTTTTTTTCGTATTGAAGTTCTTCAATGATGGATACAGGGCCCACATCTTCGAAAATCCACTTTCAAAATTTCGCTTAGTTTAGAATCTCCCAGAACTTACCATTTCATATTAAGTCTAAGTTTAATAGATAAGACGATTCTCACCCTTGATGAGTTCGAAAGAGAGCCAATAGATTTCAATAAGGGGTAAAAAAGATCCGAAAATTTATAAATACGAATAAAAAATGACCTTATATTATATATTGGGTGTTTTGGAGCGAGCTTTTTTGTAGCCTAATATTACGCTTTTTAGAAGCAAACACGGAAAAAAGGTTTGAACCGATTGTTTTAAGTTATCTTGTACATATTGGGGGACTATCGCGCTTGGTTTTCAATCGCCATTATGGGAACTTTGTTAATATCAACCCCAATGATCTACCCAGCCTACATTATGGTGAATATCCCAGCCTACAGAGATGCTGCTAACGCCTAAAAATCAGGAACTCCCATTTAATTTAAATAAAGAAATGAGTTAGAACATATATTTATGTTCCTCTAATGCTCGGTGTTTGCGGCGGCATAAAATTCCTAAACTCGGTATCATTTCGCCAAAATTTTATTCACACAGTAGGACAACTGTTAAATATGCATTCCACATTCCAGTCCTCGTATCACATTGCGCTCAGCGGGTGAACAGATTGCTGGACCATAATTCGTGGCTCGTTAGAGGTCTACGTCGATTTCTGTTGTCCCACTCCCAAGTGATGTTTTATGTACGCACATTTCCCACCACATATGCGTTGCTGATAATGGTTGAACTTAAAAACGTGCGCACTTTGACATATAAACGCAGCCTGTGGCCGAACAAATTCCACACGCGGAGAGTGATCAAAATATTTTTCCATCAGCAGTGACCTTCCAATGCGTCACATAAAAGTGATTAAAGTTTTTCTTATCGCAGCTGTTGTGAGTATTTTCGGAAAACAGAAACAAAGGCAATACGTGACTTTGGGAAAGACGAAAAATAACTCGAGTCCAGCGAAGCGGAACGAGCCCCCAAAATTAGAGACAGCGATAAGAGACAGCAACATCGATTAAGACATTGATCAATTGGAAGGTCAAGAAAGTTTCCTTACTAATTTAAAGGAAAATTTTTAGCTCTTTCGCTATCAAATTTTATATTTGAGTGGTTGGAGTGGTTATATTTGAATGGTTGCTCCATAAGACAAGTTTTCTGAATTTGTTATTTATTGGGTATGAGTGCGAAAACACACTTGAAATGTATGAAATCTGATCTTTGAAAAATAATCTACTTTTAAGTAATTTTCCACTACTATCATTTTAATTTCTGTGGCTAGTTTTCCATTCGTTCAGAGTGATGGGCTTGCATAGTCCTTTAATCGGTCCATAGTTGTTATTTTAAAAAAGCCCACAACAACTGTGACGGGAAAAGTATCAAAACCAAATTTCAACGGTAACAGATTGTTTTCCCTAATATCTTCAATAACAGGCGCCAATTTGTCGTTCTGTTTCAACGTATCTCTGACATATGCACTCAAGCAAGCAAACAATATCCTTCTTAATCACCACCACGTCAGCGCCTGTGTTCCATAAAATGAACCTGTCACATGGATAAACTTCAAACGTCATGCGTAAAATCGTAATACCCCCAACGCTGTCAAATGTCATAGTGACAGTAGCTGGAATTTAATCACCACCTTGACACCCATGAAGCACAAAGCCAAATTTCCGAAAATGACGTACATCTTCAAAGCGCCATTACGCCACTAAAAGTCGAGGAACAACCCCGATAAAGAAACCGGTTGTATCCAAACTGCATGGATGGCTTGATTTACACGCCCGCACTGATTTGCAGCCGCTCTCCAGAGGAACGTATATCACATTCCGGCGACGATAACCTCACCCCGATGACCAGATAAATTGACCAATTGCCGCAGCCGCTTGTTTATCATGCTGCTGCTGCGGTTGGCGAGCATTGTGAGCGATATAAATTTTGAATTTCACACGATTTTATGCTCTGCTCGCAGAATTTTATGATCAGATTGTAAAAGCCATATAACGAAGCTCATTATGTCATAACTCTGGTTGGGGTTTTGACGTTTAAGTGAAGCAATACAGACGTGAGGTATTTACGAACACGCTTTATGACTGTGCAAACAAATATCCGGGCAAAAGTGCTCAATAAAAGCCATGAGCGGAAGCTGACGCGTGCCGTCGGTGCTCCGATGACGGTGATAAGCTACAAATCGAGTTCACTGGATTGAATTCAGGGGGAGAAGCTCACCTTGAAAGTCTTTTTCTGAGAATTCCAGTTGGAAGTCTGGCTGACATATTCGCGGATCCTTCGGTGCCTCATCGTCTGCGTTCGTCGAATGCATGGTCCACGGTCTGAAAATTGAAAAGAAAAGAAGAAAAGATTTGTAAGCTTACATTTTTTTTTGGAATGTGTTGTAAACAGTATTTTGATATCAGCAGGAGAATTAATGACTAAGTCTTTTGAACATTTATTTTGAGGGTTTTGAGAGCGGTTTGTCTCTACAAATTCCTTTTGTTCTACAAGCAAACGGAGTCACCTCTTTTCTTTTTAAAATTTTAGGCCTAACATCATTTGACGGGTCGCGTTGTGATTAAAAGAAAGAGATATTTAAGAAAATAAAAGATTTTTGTTGAATATGTTTTTTTTACAATTTGTTAATCTGGTAGACGGCAAAAGGCCACAACAAATATGACTAGGTATATACTCTTATACTGTTGCTTCCTTATGATTAAAATAAAAATCAAATTGAAACTAAAAACTAATTTACATTAGTCAATAGGCGTCACGTTGAGAGGAATCAGACGAATTCCAAATTCTTTTCAAGCATACTCTGCTGCTTGAACTCTTATCGAAGGCAATTTAAGGACGTGAGTAAATCCAGTTAATACAAAATTGTCTATGACATAACAGAGTTGTATAAAACTACAACCTTTTGTAATTTGTCGTTGTTTCCTCCCAAATCTCTCGTAAACTTCTTTTAAAAATGTAAGATAATGCTTCAAATGAAAGATATTTGCGTTATCAAATATCGAATCTCTGTATAAATGTAAATTGTGTAACAATCACTTTGGACATTTATGACGAAATAAAGAAATTAATCTTAATTCTACTTCGTAATGCAATTTCTGAATTGTGTGAAAGTATTTCATGACTTGTGTTTTATTCATTTGATAATTTAAACTTCGGTATTCTCTCAATCTGTGTTAATCTCTCATTCTTTTTGAAGTACTGATTGGATCAGTCTTTACAGTCAATCATTTGATTGTAAGTCAATTCAATTCAACTTTGAATTGAAGTCTGGTACGCAGAGTTTATTTATGAATTGAAAAATAAGAGGCATAAAATCAATTGATTTTTTAAGTTAAGTGATTTAAATCTTTTACATCTCTGTGACATAAATAACAGGATGGTTACATCCGATTTTTCACAATCATTGTGTTTTAAAAAACCAAAACCTCGGTTTTTTCCGTTCCAATTCGTGTTGTTTCGAAATTGCATTGTTTAAATTTTTTTGCGGTTTAATGATCGAAATGAATCATTTCATGCAATTTATGGAATTATTATGCTTGGCAATAGTTAGCTTAATTTTTGTCGTTTCGATTTAGGTCAAGTTTTTCTGGTCCTAAGTAAAGACGCAAAGCGATACGTTGGTGTATTTAATTTTCACATTTGGATAAACAGTTTGAAATATTAAGTTTAAACCTTGGAGAATTGGTGGCAGGTGATTCCCAAAAAACCTACAAAGTCAAAGTCATCGCAAGAATTATATCGCGCAATAATTTCTAAAACTCCTCTGATAAGTGTAATAGAAGAGTTAAACTTAACGCTCTACAACAAGGTTTTTGATTTTTGATCGCCAAACATTAGAAACTCGCAACTCCCAACAGAATTAGCAAATGCCAATTTATATACGATTCCGAACGACCAACAGATAAAAGACCCATTTTATTTCTTAAGTTTTCTTTGAGATTAATTTAATCAATAGGCAAATAATGCGCTGTCTTATAAACGCGATTCAATCACTATGATTACTTTATCCTTCGCAGTACGTCTTCTGATGCTTCAGATTTATGGTGTTTGTCATAAAATTTAAAGAAATTCTCATAAATCAAATCTGTAATTCAAAGTATAATACAATCACGGAGGCTTAATTCGTAAGCAGATAACAATGCGTGACTAAATAAAATCGGACAATTTAAAACTTTCTGTGCAAAGTCCGGTCATGACTACATCAGTAAAAATAAGAAGGAGAACATTAATAAATAAAATCGTTTTAAAAGGAACATAGGTGGTCCTCAAACATTTCCAAAAGCGACATGGTTTACTTCAGAAAAGTTCGGAAAAGAATATAATAAATATCACTCGGAAGGAAACAGAAAAAATCACGAAGCAGATGAGTGGTAAAAAAAGGAGCCGAAATTGAAAGACAAATAAAGAATTATAATCCTACCGAAAAGTGCAAATAGTTTTTGTATTATTTTTTGGTTGCAGAATGCTTTGAGTCACTTTGGGACGGAGATCGGGTGAACAAGAACAAAGACACACCAAGGAGATTTTGTTTCATAAACTGCAACAATAGTCCAACAATAAAATTTTGTAACTACTATAGTCTAAACGGATGTCAACGGTCAATTACGATTGCGCGACACGCTTGCTGCTTCAGAAGAAACTCTTAAGGCTAATGCCAAACAATATTTGTTTAAGCCCGGAATGTAAGTAGTCTTTCCCGACAGAGTTGTTTATTGCGCAAAGAAGAACTTTCTACTGAATTTGTGAATAGAAATCCCAACCGTGCATCTCGTCTCGGAGTCTATACAAACATAAACTGCATTGTCTTGCAATAACATGGATCTGTGGGTCATTCCTGGTGGAGTTACTTATTGGACAGTATTGCAAAATTCGATATAGTTTGCAAGTAATAGAGGTTCAAAAATTTATTAAAAAATCAAAATTCAAGGTTTTTTTTTTTTAATTTAAAAAAATGATAACTTTTGCTCTCCTTGTCAGAATTTTGTAAATTATGTCTTTTTAAATTCGTTCAGTGCCCCGCAATAGACTAGCCATAGAATGATACCTATTCAAAAGAAAAAAATCCATCGAACAAAAACAAACAAGCTGTCTTCTACAGAAAATTCAAAGTCACCGCCATTATTCTAGAGCTTCCGCAAATGGTTCAAGCATTTCGTTTATTAATTTTTTGTCAAGCTTTTAATACAACTTCAGTCTGAAAAATATGCTCACCACATGACTGTGAATTTAGATTTAGGCAGAAGAATAAGAAGGAATTTATTCATTTTGATACCTGTGATTCAAGACCCACTAGTCTAAACATGTTTTGATCGATTGAACACTCTCTTTCGTATTATTGCTTCTGTGAAATAGTTTATTGGTAATAACAAAACGCACAAATAAAATATGGCAAATGGCCAGATTTTCCGCCATAATATAAAATAAATTAACATTTTCTTCCTGCAATGAATGAACAATGACTCAACAACCATTTTTCCTCCTCAGCCCAAGGCAATAAAGTGAGTTGCTTTTGCTCACGTTATTTCAGGAACCACCCAACCATGAGAATCAAGTAGAATCCCTTTACTTCAAAAACAACCAAGTTCTTAATACCGACCGGATATGACTCCTGCAGAAAAATTCCTTAGAACCGATTTCAAATCCTTTTTCATGCCTGGCTT
The DNA here is from genome assembly GCA_905187475.1 of Syritta pipiens. Lineage (NCBI taxonomy): Eukaryota > Metazoa > Arthropoda > Insecta > Diptera > Syrphidae > Syritta > Syritta pipiens. Next base: position 74,696,729 of record LR994571.1, read on the forward strand.
AACTTTAAGTGAACTTCCCAACAAAGCAAAAGATTAAGTTTTTCCTGCTGCGAATAAGAAAAAAAACTGAGTAGCTGACTTACAAATTCGCTTACTTTTGTCGTAATATTTGCTATAACCCAGCACAACTTTTGTTTACAGAGAAATTTGAAAAAAAAGAGTACAACACTTTTCGCGAACTCAAAAACTATCCATAAGTAAGTCACTTGTTAAAAATTCACAAAATCGTTTGTGTGCCAACTTTTTCTGTAACTTTGATTTAAATAACTTTTTTTTATTTTGCAACACTCGAAACTTGTTGACGGTTTCACAACAACTCTCCTCGAGGTGTCTTCACATGGAAGTACAAAACAAAAAAAAATTGTTAAGTGTACATTTGGCAAGCACGAGACACGGATTGCGATACAAATGTTTGCCGATGGCAAAGTAAAGTGTGCTTTTCATTATAAAAAATTCGGTAGATAAAAAAAGGAGGAATGAGTGATAAGGTTTATCACCAGATTATGTTAAACATTTTAAAGTATTGTTATTAGCAGCTCACTGTGCTAAAGTTGTCAAATAGAGGAACTCTGACAAACACATGCATCTCTCAGATTGTGTTTTGAGAGCAGATGAATTTGATTGGGAAGCTATTTTTAGAACAACAGAGGCCAAGTGCTGTTTTGAGGTCACTGGGTGTTTGGTGAATGGTGATTTTGACATTGAGATGGTTGTTGTTTTGAAAAGTGACACTTAGAGGGTTGTTTTTTCGTGTTGAAAGTCTTTTGTGGAGGTGATGCAATTCTTGGGGTTTTTTTGTAAGAGATGTGAACAGAGTTAAATGCGTGAGTGTGTTTGAGAAATTCACAGTTGAGGAGTAGGGTTTTTGACATTCATATGGGGCAAAAATAAGTTGATAATTTGACGTAAGGAGCATCGAACTTTATTCAAATCAAATGTAAAGTTCGAACTTGTTACATCAAATCAGCGGTTTGGAGCTGAGGACGTGTTTTTCGGAGGATATTAAAAGTTATCGACTAACTTTGTAGTCTCAGTATCAGGCGCAGTATCAACTTGGTATCCTGAAACTTGAATTTCAATATTTGCGAGGTCGGTACGTTATTTTTGTTAGTCTTAAGCCGATTCAGAGCTTTCATACAAAGAGGGATCCCAAAAAATATTGAAAATTGGTATGGTAAGGAAGTATTGAGAATTGGTATTGGACAAAAGTGCTCCAGAATGAATTTTTTGTACAAAAAAAAAAAGACCTCATAAACTGACAACAACTCAAGACTCCACGTTTTCTGCTCCTCACGTCAATAGTTGATCACATGGCAACATGTAGCCCCATGGCCCCCCCGCTGTAAATATATCTGTGTCTGTTGTCATGTGTAAACGTCTATTCTGATTGTAAAAGTTTATTTAGCTGGTCAGTCGATAGCTGACAATTTATGAATCATTACAGAGAACTGTTGTAAATCAATCTGCAGTCGACATTAATCATAAAATAGTATCGGCCGTCTTATCGCTGGTCGTGTTCTGCTGCTAAAGCAGTCCAATACTACGCCAGCACTTTAAGTATGACGTCTGAAGCAGCAGCACGCGTACGAGAAATCTGTGACTACTTCTCGGTTACCCTGTGTTGACAACAAAACAGCATCCCCCCTGAAGCTGTTATTTCAACAAAACGAAATCCTGAGTTGACTCAAAGTTTTGAATGAAATTTACGGTTCCTATTTCACCACAACAAATGGCGTTGTATTTTTCTCTGCTGTGGGCCATCTTCAGAAGATCACGAGCGACTTTAAATCACCTCAGTTATCACTGGTGAACCAATTTAAAGCGAAATAAAAGTTTTTTTTTAACCAAACTGATTGTTTACTCATCTCACACGCTGCTCAAATGCGGCAGCAAATTCTTTTTAAGTGAAGTTGAATTTTTGATTTATTACGAGTAAAGTTGTTCCCAAAGAAATTCGGTTTCTTTTTATCAGGGGAAGGAGTGTGTATTAAATTTTTTTTTTATTGAGAATCGAATTTTTCGCGATTGTATAATGTGATTGATACGTCGGGGCTTAAGAGGACGGTAAATTACGATTTCTTTTTTTTTTTTGTCACAAGTTCGGTTGTAAATTAGATTTGGATGGGCGATTAGTTTTGTTTTAAAATTTATTCCGACGTTCAAGAATCCAGGGGTGTAACCTTCGGTGGCGAAAAACATACGGCAGTTAATTTCGGTCGCTTTTTTTTATTTTATTGATTTTTGGCCGGCCTGTGATTGATGGGACGATCATATCGAGAGAGTGGACTTCTGGGTAGATAATCTTTTATGGTCTCTGCGGTGCCGGCAGTCGATGGTCGGTGGTCATTGACGTAAATTCAACAGGGTTGGCAGTGTAATTTGCGTCAGGAAGTGGCTTTCAGCGTCGTGGGGTTTCAAGAAATATTTGGAGGTTAAACAAGTGGGAGATGCGTGAAGTTTACGATAAAATGATAAGAAAACTGGAAGAGAAGACTTGCATATGGATAATTTGTTTGCCTTTGTTGATAAAGTGTAATACTTGTGACTTAAATTCCTTTGATTTTATTTCAAGCGGACAACAGGGATGTATGTTGGTAAATCTGGACAGTGTTAGAAAGTTCGGTCAAAATAATCAGTCCGCCAAATAAAACGAACGTTGTCAGAAAATTAGAGAATGTTTTGTGAAATTTTGTGGAACTTGAGCAATTTGAATTTTCGGTATATTTTGCTGATTACTAACTTAACCAATTTTTTGTGTAGTCAACAGGATCCAATTTGTTTAAGACAAGTGCTAGGAAAGAATTATTACGGTTACAGCTGTTGCAAAAGACTGCCAATTTTTCAAGACTGAGGGCTGGGCCATCTAGTGGTTACTTTTAATATTATTTTGGCACTGACAGCTGTTTCCAGCTCGTTATCTTAGCAGAAAGTGAGTATCAAACCTCTGCGGAACGAAATAAGTCGCCTTATGCTTGAACAACGTTGAAAAACAAAGTGAGTGCTGTAGCCCAAACAGTTTGAAGAGAAATCGTGCTATTAGCCTTCTTGGCGCTGTCAATTAGCCACCTCGAATCTGCGATTTTACCCCTTTGGACTCTTTTTTGTGGGGAACCATAAAAAAAACTTATCTTATGGCAATAATTTGGAAAAAATTCAGGGGCTTAAGACCAATGTTATCCGAGTAATCCGTGAACCAGAGCCCGACACTATTTTTTGGAAATTGGACACAAGATTTTTGGAAATTGGAGTAGAATGCGTTACTGCGAAGTCAGCCGCGTTAACGATGCTGTGTTCCATAATTAATGTGAATGTTTTATATTTTTACTTTTTTTCATAGTACATGAAACAATTTTGATTTTATTAGTTTTATTGTATTTTTAAAAGACATTTGCATTTGAGCCACCCTGTATATCTGTAATGCAAGAATTTTTCTAATTTTCAATTCCGACAATAACAAGTACATAGGTCCTGTCTAGCTATTCTCTCTTAGAAATACGAAATACGAATACGAAACACACAATTGCAGGGAAATTTTGCTATTACATCTAATTTTAAGCTGTATTGCTAATGCTGGAAATACTTCTGTTCTGTTTTGGGAAATAACTCTGTATCGTGTATAGCCGAGTTCAAATTTTCGTTACATTTCTAGGCTTTTAATGTTATTTGCCTTGTAAAGGAGGTACCTTACCTTTGACACCTCACAGGCAACTTTATCAACGCCGTTATTCAATTCGGCTGTTATAGAATATTTGTCTTTAAGCAAACAGGTCAACAATTGTAAAAGTTAACAGAAATTTACAAGATAAGGTTTTTTTTTCTTTTTCATGTAAAAGCAATATTGCCTAGGAATTTCCGTCACATCGCCGTGTGTATTGTTCGATATCCGAGAAAGTTTTACTTATTTATTTTCCAACGTGAAAAACGCCTAAAAAAACAGAGGGAGAAAAATTGAAAAACAATTCACATCAAAGTTACCAAAGTGCCTCTGGGATTCTTCGCCATAAGGAAACCACAAGAATCTTAATGAGAACAGCATGTAGTCGTAAATTTTCTAATCAATTAACCTAAAAGTCCTTCAATTAAATCTGCCCTCCTGAAATTTGTTCAAAGTTTCCATCAATTTTTCCAGGAAACCACCACAAACCGCCCCATCGGATTTCCGATCACTACTGACGCGCAAAAAACAACGCCAGGCTCCTCGAGCTAAGGGAAGGCAAAATTGCGAGAAAAAAAAGAAAAAAAAACAGGGGCGTTCAATTTCTTCACATATTTGCTTTGGCTGTATAATTTCCTGCAAAACATGTCGTAATAACCTCTGTAAAATTAGATCCATTATCTATCAGGCAACACACGCCCTCTTGGGGGGTGAACGAAGCTGGTAGGAAGTTTCCGCTGACGGTAGCCATGAACCGCCTCCACTGTAGGAGGACGACAAAAAAGTTCCTGATTGAAACCGTAGACTGTGGGAAAGTTAATTAAACAGCACCGAGGCTATCTAAGTTTGATTAGGGTCATTAAAAAGCCATAAAATCGAGGATTGCTCCACGAGGAGATTGTCCGGGTGACTTCAATTGCTGGGAATGGTTGTTACGTCGATGGGTGAATTTGAAATTCCTTGTGGTCGGGGGGTGGTGAAACCTCTATATTTCTATTTTTGAAGTTTTGAGTAGACGGGGTGATTTTGGGAAAGAGCGATTCCACTTGAGCAGGTGGGGTAGGTCAAGGGACAAATGACATTTGTCAAATCAGGGTTAAGGGATGGTTGGAAATCGATTGCCGTAAGCTCATAAGCCTTAATAATCGGGGCGTTGGACGGAAAAAGCAGAGTTGGAAAAAAAACACTTATGTTTTCAGGTAAGTTCTACCACTGGTCATTGAAAAGGTTAAGTAAAAACAAGATAGCTGCCTAATGGGCAGTCCAAAAATTCAGATGTTTGCTCGAAAATTCAATTATTAAATCTGTGATTTTTCGAAGATGCCTTTAAGTCGCTGAGCATTTTGTGAGCGAAAGCTCCGTGAAGTGTTGAAAGCGCTCACAAAAATACTGCACAGATTCAACTTAATTCCAAGTCACTTAATGGCCATTTGTTGACACCATTTATCCCCTCAATAAGCAAGGATAATAATTTTTCTCCTTAGACCGTCTTTGTTGTATAGACGTCGGAATTTCAATCGCCTGAGAGAATAGCCCTAGCCAATTGAGCGAAACAAATGCCAACAAATTCATCCACAGCACCAAGATACCTGGCAAGTGAAGCCCATCCAGGCACAGAAAGGACTCCATCGACCGGAAACAGATCCTTTTTCTCCACCCCCGCCTGTAATCTTCAAATAAAAATATCAAATTGAAAACAATAAACATCCAAACAATAAGCGAAACTCAACACGACAGCGACACGATTCAATTTCACCTCCGTCATTGTGTCCCCACGAGTCCTTGTCTGCCTCCTGCCACGCCTCCCACAGCTCACTTCCGATTTTCATCTGCCGTCTAGTTTTCAAGCCCTCACCCACGCCCCTTCCGCGCACTTGGCTGAGAGCGTAATAAAACGAAAGTGTGTACTTGCAAAACGCCAATTTCCAAGTCCTCAGCACTTTATCGGCGTTCCTTGTGCGAGTGTCACAGGACCAGCGGGAGCGCGGGCCATGGGAACTGAACTTTATCTGGCTGCACAATCAGGCGACATATAAACCGGGCGAGCCTCGTGATTCTAGAGAGGTGCATTCACATCTGCCAATAAATTTTCTTCTATTTTTTGGCGAGGAGACGTTCGTGGGTCGTTGAATGCGAGTAACCTCACCGCGTCTCCGGCGCCAGAGACCTAGAGTGGGCGTCTTGTCTGGTGTTTGACTCCTAGACCGGGAGTAGGCCCACCCACTTATTTTTTTGAGATCTTTTGAGCTGTCATCACATCGGCTGTGGCACGTACTGCTGACGGTTGAAGGGTATGTTCATTAGATGGCCGTAAATGAAGCAATCTGTTTGTAATTAATGATGGTGAAAGGGGATGGAATCATTTTATCATGAGCGTAAAACGTGGCAAAATAAATCCGAGAATTGCGTTCTGGCATAAAGGACACTCAGCTAGGGGCAGATTGACGGGTCGTTCTGGCAGTCGGAGAGGTTGATGGGCAATACATTCCCGAACGAGATCTTGTTTGGTAGGAGTAATTGGTGTTGTTTCTGGACGGTGTATGAAGTTGAAGAGAACATAAAAGGAGTTTAGAATCCTCGAATGTTAGATGCTATAACTTGCCAACAATGAGACTTCAGCAACTGCAGTAAAAATAAAACAACGTGGTTAAGGAAACTGTCCACAGCAGGGAGTCGCAGTTCAAGGCAGTTTGGTCTACGCCAAAAAGAAGGGTCAAAAGAAGTCAGGTGGAAGGTCTGTGTTCAATCTACTTTAATTTAGCTGAAGAGAAGCTGTGGATAGTCTGTCATGAAATACATATTTAAAATCCATCTGCAGATAAACTTCTTTTCTTTAGAATGTACTCGACAACGATCCAAAAAGTTATTTTTTTTGTTTAGAATTTGATTGGAAATTGCTTAAAATTTTTTTAAAATTTTGCTAATTAAAATTGGAGGTCGTTTGGTGCACTTTCAGAACTAAAATTATTTCATCCTTTTTGTTTAAGAATATGCAATTTATATTGATTTTGTTTCCATGTCAATCAATTACATTCAAGTTCTATTTGTTGTTTATTTTGACATTGTTAATTTAGCCTACGATGCGTCTATTTCACGCAAGTGTATTTTGTGCGTGGGCGCTTCGAGGTTGCATTCGTGGGCGCTTCGAGGTTGATTCAAGGTCAAGGTTGCAGTTTCCAATGCCACAAAAAAATTGTCTCTGTGACTTTGACGTCAACCACCACCGGGATTACTTGAAATAAATTCTTCTTAGTTTAAACCTCGTTTTTCACTTTCGTTTTCTTATCGGTCGGAGGAAAATTCCAGGGGTTTTTTTCGCTTCCCATCTTCGCCACCCGAACTCTTAGTCCCTTAGATCGTTTTCGGGGCAAATCCAAATATATAATTTTCGTTCTCGCAAGCAAATCTCGTAACACTTTGTTTTAAACAAAAATATATATTAAAAATGCAAAAAGTTCTTTGTTTAAAATGATGATTTTGCTTATTTCTTTAAAATTGATCGACTAAAAAAAAGAGACAAATGGCTTAGCATAAATAGTTGCCAAAACTGCTTCGGACTCGCTATTTCTATCTTCAACTTGAGCCCTAAGAGACTATCGAAGAATCTGATTAGATGAACAGGTGAGGTATGCGAACAAAGCCTTTGATTTCAATGCCTCCAGAAAAAAAAACAAAAGAGTCTTTTTTCAATAGAATTCTTTTTCCCTCCCCTTTTCATCACCTTCTTAAGCCACCTAGACTTTACTTGGTTGTCCTAAGTCGAACAGCATTAAATTTCCTCCTATGATTCAGAAACTCTTTTAAAGGTTACGACAATGCTTACTTCTAAAGACATATTAAAAAGGAAAAAGGACATATTTCAAGGTTTCAAAAGATTAAAGCTTTACACAGTAGCGATTTTTAAGATTTCTTTTCTCCATTCTTTTGAGATCTCATATTCGAAAATCAATTAAAACGATCGGTGTTTATTTCTGACTCAATTAATTTCCATTTCTAACTAATTAACAGCCGATACATTGCTGAATGAAAAATGTTCGCGTTCTCCGTGACGCAATCGAGTTGAGAGATTGATGTGATGCTTGTGATGAACGATTTTAGATTTGAATCAGAACCACTTTTAAGTTGGCAATAATCTTTTTAGTTTTTTTTTTTAACGTAAGACTACTGACTTTTTGTTCCACATAAAGACGGAAAAGTCATGACTGTGAACTTTACGGGACTGAGTACCATGTCCACATCGATATACATCTCGTAGTGTTCATGGAAGCCACTATAAAGTGTCAATAATAATAATAACCAAGTCATCACAGACACCTTTATCTCTTAGAATGGAATAATTGTGTTGGAAAAATTAAGCACCAACACCTCCCATTCATGGATCGATTGCCTAAGAAGCTGAAATCAGTGTACGTGTGCTGCATCTGTGATTGTCAATATTTACATATGACAAAAATGATAAATAAAATTGGCAAAGCGTTTGTTCCTTAATTACACGTCTTTTGTTATTGAACACGCATTAGAGTTAAATTTCATTCCAAAACTAGCAGTGTCATCAGCATAAAGACGTAGCAGCGTCTGTTTTCACAAAGTTGTCGACCGTGCTTAGAAACAAACATGAGTGTTGGTGGTTAGTTATTTAAATACCAGCGTCGATGTTAAGGCACTTAAGTTTGATTCAAAACAAGGTCGCAGTTTCCTTGTGGGAATATTTCAGACAATTCTTTTAATTTTGTACCAGGCTTGATGAAAAATTAGAATACGAGCATCTATTTTTTATCACTACACACAAGCATCAAGCATCAGATTTTCCCAGACCTTGCCCAAGTTATGTCGACGCCATCAGTGTGGGGCTTGAAGACGTACTGCTCACTTTGGAAGTTGAAGTTTTCTCAAATGAGTAAGGACTACTAACGATCTCTGCATGCCTCTAGGAAATAAGACTTGTTGGCCTCTTTTTCGCGTCATTACTAACTCAAAATCTTCATTAAAAAATACACCTACAGCAGTCAACAAATTCACAAGAATGGCGACAATAAATGTCACACTTGGCGCCAGTAAAAACCATTTTTCGTTCTCACTGACAAAAATATTTTGAAAAATTTGATGCTCTACATCCGCGATGCAGCGATTTACAAATTCTTGTGTTATTTTTTTTGAAACACCGACCACCAACTGGCACTTCCCAGCGCCCGCCGGCCGCCGGATCCAACCGGAAAGTAACCAATTTCCGTGTTCGGTTGTAAAAACCTCGTAAATATTCATGTCACCCATGCACGTGCATGCCGCCACTGTGAACTCTGCTTCCATAAACATCCCACTTCGCAGCTCCTGTGTCGGCTTTGTTGCTGTTATTGCCAAAAAAAATTTGTCTTCCAAATCTAGAAGCACCGGCACCCGATCGACCGCCTTCGTGTTGGAAGCCATTTAGTTATTTTTGTTTTTTTATTTTCAAATTCAACGCGGGGGTGTGCATCATGAAAAAGTGGATCCGGTGGGTAAGAAATGGAATTTCTCTGGCATTTGTTTCGGATTAAAATTATTAGCTTCGTTATTCAAACAAAAGCAGAAGCAAATAATAAAAAAAAAAGGAGCGAAGAATATTTTAATGGATACGTTCAATTAGTAACAGCGGGTTGTGTTTTTGTGGTCTGTGTGGTTAAATTTTGTTTTGGGGGAGATATATTTTTTGTCGGGTTTGGGTTTTTGGTTTTGGGGTGATGGCAATGTTTTGAATGAATGAAAATCTAATGGAGGCAATGTTTTTTTGGGGAGAGGAAGTTGACATCTGTCGCTGATTTGAAGTTTCTTGGAGACAAGATGACAACGAGTGCTTTGTTGTTAGGGGGGAATAAATTGGGTTGATATTAAATTTGCATATAGCAGACGATGTGATTTTCGGTATTTTTCATGAAATTTGGAATAGCTTCAAGGTAGTGTGGTGAATTCGTTGTGGGTCATATGATTCGAATAAATTTTCAGATTCCTAAAATGTATAAAATGATACTCTACCTAAGCCCGTGTGTTTATCGAAATTTTTTGATTTAATTATACTGATAAATACTAGAGCTATAAACCAAAAGTTTAGGGTTCCTACTTTAAATTTGTGTATACTATAACCAGAATGTTGTGTATAAATGTCAAAAAGTTGTACGTACATCAAAAAATTGTAGGTACACTCACTTCAAACGTAAATAACTTGAACGCTTAGTACCGAGTGTACTTTCGCTGCGATTTTATTACGTTATGAAGGGTCGATAGAGAAGCCCTTTCTTTACTAGTCATGAAGAATACTTGGGGTCATTATTCTGTATTGACATGTAGTCGTCATTTAAATCAATTTCCAAAACCTTACCTCATTAGTTATCTTTTCTAGATTCTTTATCTTCTTCATTCTTGCCTCAAAAAAAAAAAATAAATAAAATCTTCAGAGCAAATGCGCCCATTAGCCCCTAACAGCAATGAAGTTTCACCTCTACTTTTGACCAAATGTGTTAAAATGATTACAATTTCAGTTGCTGTATTTTTTTAGGAAGTGTATGTAATAATAGAAAAACCGAATTCATAGTAAATGGACAAAAGTACTTACACATAAAATAAGTATAAAAATAAAACGTATTTGAGAATAAATCAATGAGTTATAAAATTGGAATTACGAGCAAATGTTTTTCGTAATAGTTGAAAGTAAAAATAAAGATATCGAGTACGCCTGCTTAGCAACAAAAAAAACTTAAGGCATTGGTTTGGTAAAATCTAATTTTGTGCTTTGTTTAAGTTTGAATAACGATGAATTTGTCTAAAGAGAATCAAAGTAATTAGTACGTATTTAATTCGGTTCTTAGATTGCTTGCGTTACACAAAATAAATATGTAGATATGACATTGACGTCAGCTCGCTCAACTTAAATTAATTTTATATAGATGCAGTGCTAAGCTGCTCTTCCTGCTACTTGACTGCCATTAGAAGAACACATTTGTAGTGAGCTCCCTCTTCATTGGGAAAGATGGCTGCTGTATGTGACTCGAGCACTTGGTGAATGTTTTTGTGAACGGATGCATTTGAAGATGGATATATTCGAGCAATTATTTTTTCAAGGGTACTCATCTCTTTTACAACTTTATGGATGTTGAAAAAACAAAGTTACGTCGGCCTCAAGCCATTTGTTGCTCTGCAGTTGGCTGATCTAGAAGAATGTGTAAAAATTCCAACTCACTTGACCTTCTTTCAGACTTCCTGTCATAACCCGTTTGCACCGGACTGACTGAAGTTCTTTCATAAATTTTCGGTGTTGTTTTTATTTTGGTGTATCATTTCACCCGCTCATGTTAGAATCAAGATTACCTATGATTTAGATTAGGAAATCTGGATAAAGTCAATGCGTCTGCTTTAAGTGTATTTACAACTGCAGATAAGTATCGCTTAGCACTTAAATGTCACGTTATTTATACATTTCTTTTTTTGAATTCTTTTTTATTGCAAAGCGCTATCAGATAGCACTCAACGGTTGTCGGAATCATAAGTGATTTGAGTTGAAAATGGGCTTATTGAATTAGCGTTTAACACTTGAGGTCTTAAAATTATCAGCTAAAAGAAAACGCGAAGTGAATTTGTTTACGGATGAAGAAGTGCTTTGAGATTAGAGGCTTATGGAGATATTCTCATACAACAAAGAGAACAAAGTGGAGGCGGGAGCTTTAAAAAACAGCCACCCATGTGCATAGATTGGACTTCGATAGTGGGTTGTCATTATATTGTTACAGCGAAGATGCAGCTCAAGCCAAGCGCATTCTGGAGGGTGACTTCTTCTCATGCCAGCGTACCGGTGGGATGAACATTTTAGCACTGTAGACGCAGTAACAGCGTAAATCAGGAAAGAATTTAGGATGCATGAATGATTGCGAATGAAAGTTCAAGAGCAACAGAAGGAATTTAAAAAAAAATGGTATGTATACGCCATAGGGACCTGCTGATATAGCCTTTCAGGTCATGGTTCAAATTGTTCTATTCCAACTAAATCTCGCTTTGCGTCCTTGATTGGGACCAGAAAAAACACCAAGTTTATCAAATTAGCGTTTCTAAAGTATTTTGTTTCCGTAATTATCGTTTATTGTAATTCTGTGAACGACGTAAACTGTAAAAACCGACGCAGCTTTGAAATTCCAAACGACGCAAAGCGGCGCTTGTTATAACTTGCCTTACGTCGAGACGTGTATTTTAGGACATGCAACCTGTTTCAGGAATAACGTGATCACTGATCAATTATCATCAGTTGGAACAATTCGTTATCATAACAAAGGTGTATTGTTGCAATAAAATTAACGTCAGGCCCTCTTATGTCAACCATAGCAAAGCCTGACAACGAAGACTGAGCCCAAAGTCGCACTCTACATTTTGTAGAGCCCAAGAAACCTCGCTGCCTGTCTCAGAAATTTGTACAGCATCTTAAAAAGTAGTTTAAAATAGGTAGTTAAAGTTTGTAACCATTTAGACACCGCATCTTTTAGGAAACATCGCTATCATTTCAATTTGTCTTCGGAAGATCTCGCCAAGGAACAATTCTGTTCATGTTTTTTAAGCTAAATGCCACCATTTTTCATGTCCATACAAAAGGTCTCCACTCCACGTGTGGTCATGAAAAAAAGATTCGTAGAGCCACACGACGCTACGCTAACGAGTCCATTGTCAAGTTCTCCACAACACATGCGTCCGACAACTGTTTCTAGTTCATTATGAAAATGTCATAAATGCAGTTCCATTGTTGTGCCATACAAAACAAACTGAAACAAATGTCCTCTGAATCAGATTGTTGTCGCGCCATCTGATTATGACGTAAATTTCAGACATCTGCGTGTGTAACGTAAGGAGCTGTCAACGACGTGTGTAGCGGCCACTGTAATGACACATGGATCAAGGTCCAACATATGGAATGGAAAGCCATCTCAATTGATGCAAGTCAGTGCAAGTCATCGAATCAGCTGATAACGTAACGTAACGCGTAATGGCCTTATCTCTACTCAGAGTCGATCAGTAGTCGAATTCCTGGAGGAAATGCAACTAAATTTAGAACAACAAATGACTCTGCGGTATCTCGAGGGAAGATAAGTTAATCTGCATGGCCTCGTATCGAGAGCTGCCAATGGGGTTAGTTGGTCATTCGGTCAGTTGACGAGTAGAGGGGTCTTTGAGCCTTGAGCGGGAAAAGTATGAGAGAAAAAAAAAACAAAAAAAAAAATGTATATATTCCCAACTTGGCTGGCCGGTTTAAATGTGTTGAACTTAATTGAACTAATCTAAGAATACAAACTAAAATGATATTCAAAATCTGTTTTGGCCGTGTAATATACCGCCCTAGGATGACCCCAAAAGTGAACATATTGGACTTATAGCCCTAGGTTCAATGAAATTCCAAATTGAACTCATGTCGAGTTTATCAATGAGTTTTGTAAGTTTTTGATCGATTTCAAAATGACATGAAGACTCAAAACCTAAACTTGATTCTTTCTCAGCATCCTATCGCACACCGCTTAGTAAGCAATAAAGTTAAGGCCTTTTCAGAGATTTCTTAGTTGACTTACAGAGAGTGCACGTCCTTGGGGTCACCGATTTGAATGAAATTATCCTATCCTATAAAGGGTGTTAGTCCAAACTTTTAGCTCTTTTACTCAGCAGAGGCTTTTGATGTGAGACAATAAATCATCTTAAGCGATGGCTGAAGTGCGATCTTGTCTTAGTCTTTAGTACGATTTAAGTGTAGAGGGCGTTTTGTGTAGAAGAATTGCCAGTCATTCCTGACTTCCCGCAATCACAGTCGTAAGGCCAATTAGAACCCCTTAACATGCAGCATCTGACCATCTAAACGTCTTCCTCTGATTAACCCGATTCAATTTCGCTTAATCAAGTTCAAAGTCTAAACGTCTCGTATCTCGTGGATCAACCGATGATCGTAATTAAGCACTCATTGCACATCTACGAGCGGAATCAGCACATTACCGCGTCGTAAATCAGTCTGTGCACTCAGCGGATGGCCAACACAGTCCCTGCCTTAACCTCCAGCTGACCAAACAACAATTACACTCGGCGACAAGCAAAGGGGAGCGCTGTAATTAAACACAATCAGACCTGCTCAGCGATTACTTGGTCGTGATAAACACAACAAACGCGACAAAATATGTGCAGCGCAAATTGAATTGTTGTTAGCCATTAGCCACTTAGGCGTTGTCAGCTGTGCATCATATTTACACACCTTCTCGTCTTATAAATATTCATTTTTAGATTGTAAACAACGCCATGTTGCATGCTAATGTTGTTCAGCAACAACAGAACCGATGATGGTTGGGGGCGGCTGAAGACGTCAGGTTGACAGGTGTAACTTTCCATTTTTGGTGAAATTTCCCACCACCTGACAGATAGACTCATCTTCAGTTGCTTGACAGGTGTCAGACGTCAAAATAAAATTGAGAGACATGAATTAAGGTGACAGAAAACAACACAACTGCTTTGATAGATGCACCTCACCCCTCCGTGTCCGTGTCACAGCTGCGTGGAGTAAATTACCTGTCCAACTAATTTGAATAGAATGTAGTTTGAATACACTTTGAATGCAGTTTTTTCTCTCCCTTTCTGTCTCTTTCTGTGGCGCCTGAGTGTGGAAATAAATCTATGGAATGCTTTACACGCAAGGTAAATACAGCAGTTTACAGCCACGGACGACGTGCTCAGCTGCGACTTCGTTTTTATTTTGTGTAATTAAATACCGTGTGAGTGTGCACGTCCCTTTGGGGTGTTGTAAAAACGACACCTAGAACGGTTGCGAGAGACAAAAGGCAGTGATATCATGGTGTTGTCAAACAGTCCTGTCAGTGTGACGTACGTGTCATAATTGACGGGCAGCGCTAAACGTTGTTTACAGATTCTTTGTGGGGCACTGACGGAGGGAGGACTGCTTTGATGGCTGTGGACATTTGTTGGAAGTATTAGTGTGCCAATTTGGTTTTATTGACACGGCCCTTTGGGGGTTGTCTGCGATGACCGTTTGGTGTGTAAAAAGTTTCTGTTGATTGTAGATGCGAGGCGAAGACAGATCAAATGTCCCAGATTGATATGATGAATGACGAGCACAAATGAGCCAATACAGATACTCAACATTCTCTTTTCTTGATCCTTGGTTTGAAAGCGTTTTTTATAACATTTTTTGTTTGTCTCGTGTCGTGAATGCGTGTGAACTATTTTGAACAACAAATCAAACAAATGTGCGTAAAAGGATGAGCTGAATTACTCTCAAATGCTTTTGTCGAATTCGTGAATTACTATCAAACTCATCGATGGGCGAGAGGAAACAGCAGCTGCTCAGATGGGTGTCTATATTCGGTAGTCTACGATGAGGAGGCATTTAAAGGCCAACAGCGAATAGGGAGCCTTTAAGATGGGATGTCAAAGCGTTTGTTATATACGTCGCCTATCAGTTATCGAGTATTTGATATCGACCAGGCTTTAATGTAGATGAGTATAGCACTACAAGCCTTTTTATTTGCACACTTTCACTACTTATGCTTATGGCGATTAGAAAACAGAGTAGATACTAAAAAACGACAGCAAAGACTTCTAGTGGCTCTTGAGACAAGTTGATTTGAGTTGATTGAGCACTGACCTAGGACTATCAGAGATCTTGTATGTACAAGGAAATGTGAAAAAGGGAATGAGTGTAAATAATACTATTTCTGACTGCGGTTTTGCAGCTTGATTCGATGCAGATGACAGATAGGCCGACCCAAAATTATTCTACATAAAATCAACAAAGTCATTTTTTCAATCCTCGAAACGACAAAGGAACCTTTTTCCAGAGTTAAAAAAACCTGCATGAATAAAGAAATTTTTTTTTGTACGAATAGTGACGGCGGTCAACTATTCTTCTTCTACAATAGGAGTTTGCTTTAATCCTCTTGCGTGAGTTAAGGTCCCGAACTAAAAGAAAAACAACATTTCATGTTTGCTAATGGGCTTTATTATACGCACAGTGGAAAATTTTTGGAAGACACTTGACGTACATGCAAAAACAGAGTACAATACATTGGCAAAAAGACACTTAACGCACAAGCAAACGGGAGTACAAATAAGGAATTGGGAAAAGATGCTACGCACAAACCAATGAGAGTATGAAACAGATAATTTGGGAAAACATAAAATGTTGGAGAGTGGATAGGTCTACCAACACCTCACCCGTGCAAGCCCTAATTTTTGTTAAGGAATATGAAAAGAACACAATAATTTGCACACAATTTACCGTTTTATGTTTGATATATTTTACTTTTGATTTCCATCAACAGGTGAGGATGATAAATAGATTCAAAGTCGATCTGAAACTTGTGACAAGAAACACCTGAGGCTTCCTTTCAGTGCCAGTGGACACTCCGAAGGATAATAATTTTTAAAACCAATGATCATCATAGCACTTAAACAACTTGTCAGCTAAGTGAGGGAATTCAATTTTTTCACTCACTGACATCATTAATCACGAGCTTCAAAAATGTCCTCCACTTCCTTGTTGGAAATGATAAATTTTGGCTACGTTTCTCTGAGAGGAAAGAAAAGTACTTTTAAGAAAATTTAATATTTTTTCTTTTTCGCTAACTTTTTCTTTCCCATTTTACCTTGCTTTAAGTATAAGATGTTAAACCTAATAATAATAATTAGGTGGCATTACAGCTCTGAGGATCAGAGCTTAACTTAATAAGTATAATTTTGACACACGTGTAGGAGACCTATTGTTCAGTCGGTCGCTGGAGGTGGGGCCGTGAAAATTGTTTGTAGTGTTATACCTAACGACGAAATAATTAGTAAAATAATTCAAAATAAAAGAGTATATCCGTGCCTTAGCACTTTAAATGCAAGTGGACTTATAAATAACAAACAATTTAAAGAAAAAACCTCATTACTCCCACTTGGTTTTTCAAAATACGGGTGTGCTTATTTTGTTTTACCACGTAGTAAATTGGTTAGGAAAAATACGGTCATCTAGAAAACACATTAATTCTAAAAATGTCGGGGAAAATTCTGTGAAATCAGCTCCTACGATTTTGTGTTTGTAAACAAAACGCTCAGCGATTTCGGTTGCGATAAGCAAAATGCGGAGTTGCGCTTATCACCGAGAGTGTTATAGCATCGTGTTTGTACTTTTGTTTTTGGTGTAAATTTGGTGTGAATTAATTGAGAGAGATAGTCATTGATCCTGGCTGTTGAAAGTGGAATAGTTTATCGTTGTTCAGAGAAATTGTTTGGATTGCATATCCATTGAGTTAGATTTAATCTTAGGGTTCGATTTAGAGTTAGACTCGATTTTGGATTGCAGAAAACACCAGAGCTTTGCTTTTTGTTGTTAGATTCGATTTTGGGTTGAAAAATATACTAAAGCTTGGCTTTTAATTGTTGATTGGGACCAGAAAAATACGTCGCAAATCGGAACGACGTAAATCAAATGTCGATTTAATTCCCATGTATTCTAATTCCATTTCCATGTATGTAATGAAATTTTGTGAATGACACAGCTTTGAACTTTTCAAGCAACACAACTTCGAAACGATGCAAATCGGACCGACGTAAAGCGATGATTTGGTGTATTGACAAACTTCACCATTTATTGACAATGAATGAGTTCCTTTTACCCTTAGAGACCTACGTCTCGGATACTGTTAACTTTAAAAGGTCCTCACACCTGCTGTAAAATGGATGCAACACTCACAAAATCTGGAATGACGAACGGTCACTTCGATGATAAAATGTTATCTTTTGAACGTGCTAGTGCAACTACAGGGTGGGGCAAATACAAGGTTCTTTTAAAAAATGTAATACATTGAACAAAAGTGTATTTTTTCATTGTGCAATGGTTTTCTTAGTAATAAGGAACACTCCCATTAGTTGTGGAATATAACGCTGTTCATTTGTCTAACTACCCCATTCTGTAGCTCTAAATTTTCCAAGACCTTGTTGATGATTTCGGTCTGTAGCTTACGATTTGCTGTGATAATACTGGCCTTAAGTGCTCAAATAGTTTCCGATTGTTGGCATAACCTCGGTCTTTCATGATTACACAAAAAAAAGTCTAAGGGGGCTAAATCGCAGCTGCAAAGCAGCCTCAAGACGACTGATAACGTGATTTCTTCTCAAAAACCGCCATGTTTAGGCTACACAGCACTGACTTTGCAAATTCAGTATTTCTCAACGTGGTTCAAGCGTAAAGCGACTTAGCAACCTGTCCTGCGGAGGTATGATACTGACTTTTTGTCCAGATTTCGAGCAGAAAACAGTTGTCAGAGTCAAAACAACCTGTGATATACAACATATCACTAGATCATTGTTTTTTATCATTTGCATCTGACTGATAAACAGTAAATTTGACAGATGTCGTCAAAACGTCGACCCGTCTCTATTGGATAGTCCGTTAAGTGTGTACAACGAATAATTGGATTTTCCACTGTTTAAACGAGAGAAAATTCTAGATGTCCAGTGGCCTTAAATACCACATTCAATCACACAATGGATTAATGCTAAAAGTTAAGCTAAGGCCTATTGTTGTTGAAACAAATCGTTTGTATGTATTCGATAGCATCGATTGATGACTTGACAGTGAATATAAAAATGCAGCAAATCCGCAAATGCTTTCCATAAAAATCTGACCAAAAATTACGTGCTATCTGTAAAAGCAACAACTCTCTATATAGAACTCCACTTGATTTAACGAGGATGCCAAAAAGTGCTCGTAAAAACTTACAAAGAGTCACAAAAACACCCCCACATTTGGAACATCAAATTACTCCCCATAAATCCACGCAAGAAACTATCATCACCTTCAATGTTTCTCTGCCAACAAAGTTCACTGCACTACTTCCACCCACTTGCAATCCTTTCGGGGCCGATAACAATAAACAAAGCCAAAGAATCCATGCGTCAAAAATAAAACTTTTACGACCCCACATTGCAATTGAACTCTCCCCAAAAAAAAAAAAAAAACAACGTTACCTAACCACTTGAGATGCACAAAGAAAAACGATGAACGCCCAAAAATATCACCCACCTCCGCGTACATTTACAAAAAGAAAATTTCCAAAATACAAATCGATTGATTTCGCGCAGACTCCCAAAAAAAAAAAACAAACCAAAGCCCAAAGTTCACATTCGAGTCCCATTCATGCAGGCGTTCGTACAACGAAAATCAATCTAAAGCAACAAAAGATTTTTCTTAATTTGAATTCAAAGAAAGCATCCAAGTGAATTTCACTCCGGGCGAGAAGTGTCTTCCTCCCCCCGAAAAAAAAAATTAAGAATTTTCCTTCGGCGGATGGAAGAGAACCGAACTCTCTTCAACGAGTTCTCTTCCAATTCGAGTGCGGTTCTGTATGAAGAAAATTCCTTCACTACCCACTCCTTCTTCTGGGTGTAAACAGAAAAATGAATAAAAATCCAGAGAGACGAGAGAGACACCGCGCGAAGGAGAGGCCGAGAGAAAGTGAAAGAGAGCGAAATGAGAGACTGAGAGAGGGAAAAATGTTATTGACCCACGCCAGCAGAAGATACAACAACAGGAACATTTTCACTTGTTTCTGCATTCAAAAACAAAACACTTCAATCTGACAGATGCCCCTCCGCACTCGAATTCCTTCCGCGTGCGTTCGAAATATGCAAGATACAACGATCACAAAGAGATGCGTTCTTTGTTCCAAATATCGTCGCAGCTGACTGACAGACAGATATGACACGAAAAGACACAAGACACATAAAACTTCTCACTTCATTTGGTCGGCTATTCCAATTGGCACTCATCCGGGACACGTATCTGTATCTGTTTTTAGCCTTCGGAAAAGCTGAGTAAACACATGAGATGTACACACTATTCCGGCTTCCTTCTGTCCACTCTTGGGTCTAATTAAAACCAAACAACTTCCCTTCAAAAGGGACGGAGGAACACTATCTGTCAGTTACACTTGCACTTTAGGACACTGCACTGAAAAGCATTTTCCTTTGTACCTCGTAGATACGACACGATATGGCGACAATGACAACGACAACGACGACTGCACGATGGCACACTGCAGAGAACACTGGCACTTTCGATAATAAAAATCTGCGCTGCGAGTGTAGGCGACTTGTAATGGGTCTGTAATCGGGTCTTATCGGAGGGATGTCGCGTGCTTGACTAAATTTCAATTCCGACACTCGTTGCCGGTCGGACTCGGAGCTGAGTGTGCTACTTTCACATAAAGTGGCGATGAGCTAGGAAGTCAACAAAATAAAGTACACAGATACACACAGACACACACAGAGACGAGTAAACGCTCGTGCATACGCCGAGTGAAGAAGCAGCGAGAGCAGCAGCAGCAGCAGCAGCTCGAAGCGAGGCACCCGAGTCCAGTGTGCTGCTGAGTCGGTGACAAAAGAAGTTCCGACGACGAAGCGCTCTCGCAGCGAATGGTGGAGGGAGTGTTGGGGCGCCGAAGGGGGTGGCCGAGTGATTTAAGTATCTGGGCGTGCGCTGGTGTTGGGCTGACGATCATGGTGCACGTAGGGCACATGCAGAAGTGCACTGAAGTCATTTGTTTGTGGGTAGGGTTGCCAGGGTGATACTTTCCGGGCGAATGAGACTTCTTCTGGGGCTCTGCCGATTTAAGAACGATGGAATTTGGTTCTATGATATAAAATTGTTTAGGGGACGATCTAACTACGATTTTGGAATTTGACGAAAATTCTCTGGGGTCTTCTCAGCTGAATTAAATTATTCCATTTTAATTTTTTGGTGGATGGCTTAAGTCGCTTTGAGTTTTGGAGAACTGCTGGCGGTCAATTCCAACTTCTGATGAATACTTCGAGGTTGATTGAGGTACACGATTTGTCTTAAGAGTGACCAATAATTTCGCATGTTACGGTAGGAAACCTGGTTAAAGCGAACTTTCGGTTTTAATGAACCATTTTATCCGGTCCCAGTTAATATCCCATAGACAGGTAGGTAGATTGATGTGGCTGGCTGCAGAAGAAAACCCACAGCCACACTTAGGTCGGATTGGGCCCATTGTGATGCAACACTGCCGACGAGGCACCGTGGTCCTATTAAACCAATTTGAGCTTCGCTCGCAGTGTTGCATCAGAGTTGTCTGATGCTGACGAAGCTAATGTCTCATAAGATCTATTGATTATAATATTTCACATAGCGAATAAACTAAAAGTGAATTTTCGCACGAACTCTTTCTGCGCGTTGAAGGAAGCATATATCCGGTTAAAACGAACGAATGAAGTCTCACTTTAGACTACGTTTAGATTCCCCTATTTTTCGGGGCTTCCCAAAATCGTATAATAAACAATAAATTTTAGAGACAGCATAAATTATTACATCCAAATTAGTTGATTTCCAAAGTGTCTCGAGCAGACTTGTAAATTTTCAAGTACCAGTACCTGCAAGTACTAGTACCCTGTACTTGTACTTATTTTTTTAAGTACAAGTAAAATGTACTGGGTACTGAAAATCGTCAAGTACAGGTACATTTTCAAGTCCTTTTTTAAGTACATTTTTAAAAATCCGGGAGTTAAATTTTTAAGTAGTTTACACCATTCTTTGATTATCAATAATAATACGTTTATTTATAACGTTATGAACTATTATCTATTAATGATTAATTAAACAATGCAGATAATAACAGAATGAGTTGAACTAGTTTGGAACAATTTAAGAAAAGTGAAATTCGCTTTCAATAGTAGAAGTTGCTCGAAGTGCTGGTCCGAAAGTGCACTGCGTTTTGGGGGTGATGCCGAGACCAGCAAAAAAAAAAAACAGTCGGTCCACAGCCGCGAAAGAAGTCAAGGGTGTGTTATATTTTAGGACATATTCTTTAACAAAGTATATTTGTGAAGCATACATCACTTATGTATATTTCTTTGCAACGTTTAACTTAAAAAACTTTGTCATTACTGGGATGGCCCGTTGAGGCACAAGCTCTAAAGAAAGATGCTTAAATGGTTAGAACAACTTAAAGTTTCTTCTAATATTCGAAAAGCACTTTTTAAGAGTACCATCACGCCGGCCGTACAGTTTCTAATTTTATTTTTAAAGTAATCAATGTCGGTATAAGATCTTCAAAAAATATGTTCTTATTTTGCTGGAGATGGTTTATTACATGGTACAAACGCGCAAAAATTAGATTCCCATGCACTTAAAAAAAAATCCAAGTACCCGCCAATGTACTACTAAAAAAGGACTTGAAAAGATTTTTAAGTACCCAGTACATTGAATATAGTTATATATATAACTCTCACTTAACTTCTGCTATTTTCTTAAGCTGAAAAAATTGTAGTTGTAGCACTCTAATTTAAAATTTAAAGTTGCAATGAATGAATGAATGAAAATAATGTCAGAAGTTAATCAAAAAAATCAAGTTGGCTTTAACTTTTAGTAAATAAAATCGCACTAAGTCAAAAGTTTGGTTTCGTCAAAAATCTTGTAAATCCACCAAGCTGTCCTGCTCGTCCTATCAGCCAATCTCACATTTCTCCACATTCCTTCAATTCCTAGAATTGGGTTACAGACTAAACGACTTGAAAAACTGTTTCGTTCTCCCCTAATTGACCATCAGTCAGTTGTCTGACTGCCTCAATTTTGCTGCCCTCCTTGATTTCCACGAATCCTCATCCGGTGCACATTTTTCACCTCAGCACTCACCATGAACTTGACACTGTCCCAAAACGATTTCTTTGAATTTTCATTTTCACTTCAATCACAACAAATTTTTTTTCGGACAAAAAAGACACCAGAATTCATCTCTTGGCTCACTTCCAGTGAAGATACGTCATTGGAATTCACAGTCTCAGGGTGACTCGAACAACAAAAAACCATGAATGTTGTTTTTCTACGTTTATCTGCAGCGTTTTATCAACTCGCGGAATGTCAACAGCCTCAAAGAGGAGAACATTCAACCGAATTAATCGACGATGTATCTGCATCTTTTTTGTTTTTGGTTTTCTCCCTGTGCCCTGTCATGTCATGACCTGTGCTCCGTTAGACGAGGAAATGTCTCCATCGACATGTCGTGGAATTTAAATTGATTCCTCCTCAAGGAAGCGAGTTTCTGTGTCTACCCAGGCGAATTTTAATAACGACACACGAGCTTCCCCACATTTCTGGGGCAACAAACTTTGGTTGGAACGGATGCGCAACGTGCAGCCCCGGGTTTCTGTTTTTGCAGGTGACCCATAAAGAGGAAGATGAGGATACGAATTTTTTCTCGGTCCTGTTGTTGCTTTTGCGGGGTGAACGTACACCCTGTGGTGCAATTTAATGACCGAAAGTACTTGTGACTGAAATTGGAGAGTAAACAACTTTGGAAAGTTTATTTTTTTTAAGTGGTGGGCGGGTGTCCTCGGTGGAAATGAATTTTCTGGTGAAGTGTTGGGGAGTTTAAAGTGAAACAGCAGAGTGTGAAGAAAAGTTCATATGAAAGAAATGTGTCGATTTAAAAAGAGAAGTTGTTTTTTTTTTCAACAACTGGATTTCTCCACGTGGACACACCAGGGTTATTCTCGATGGGTCCATTTTCTCAGCGGGTGAGAGAAGAGAGATGAGAAAGTTTGTTAACTTGTCTGCAGAGAAGATTTGAAAGAATGTGACTTAATGGTTATTGCCGCCAAGTACGTTCTACTTATGACAACTAACTAACTAAGTTCAAGGCAACTTTTAAAAGGATCTAAGACATCTAAGAGGATGTTATGCAAAAAATCGTTTACCAAGTTACCTCAATTAAGACACATTTAAAAAAAAAAACTTTAATTTCAAAATTTTCGATAAATAAAACATGAAATTCTCTTAGCATGAGATGAACAAATGTATGACCTTGGTGACATGAAGGACTTTAAATATGTGAATAAATTATGCAAACCTCAGAAATGTGAACTAAATCCTAAATGTTCAAACCTTCATCTAATCCTTGGGTAGAAAACTACGCAAACACTGCGTTCTTTCTTCTTTAGTTCATATTTTTTCTTTTTTTTCAAAAGCCACTAATTAATCAAATGCAATGACTTTATTTTAAACCGTTTTTAAGAAAAAGAAGGCTAGGTCTTAGGTGCTAGGTCTAACTGACTGCCTGCGCTTTAGAGGCTGGCTTACGCAGGCCATTTGCTGGCAAATTGCGTTGTCACGCTTCCGGACTGTTTCCAATACTCGGAATCGCTGCCTAAAGATTTTTTGCAGGTATACCAAACAAAATATTAGCAGGCATATTATACAACCTGTTTGACGAGCAAAGTTTGTAGTCTGATTTCCCTATTTGAGCTAAACCCATTTGAACCTCTTGATGAAGCCGCTGCGAAGTCGCTTAAGTCCTTGAAGAAGTAGAAGTAAATGGAAGAGTGCTGGCAATATTCCAAGAAGATGAAGTGGCATCACCTCCTTTTCCTCATTTCTGCAGCAGAAATCATTGAAGCTCATCCTTCTGGCATGATTGCCAAAGTGACCAGCAAGGACACCAACCAGTTCACTTGTACTGCCTCTGCTTATCGAGAGCAGCTGTAAGGAGGCTATATCCTCATAAAAAATGTTTATGGCGGTCGTTAATGCAATAATTACGTTCTCTACCCTTGTGTGGATTTCTAAGCAAATGTAATGCATCATTGACTCATTTCGAAATAATTTGCACTTTATTTCTCGTTAGTGAACTTCGTGGGGTATCTCTTGTGAACAATCAAATCAGCTTTTGTATACAAAAATATGGATTCATTACTCGTTACGAAAGACAGTATTATTTGGCAAAAATAAAATTCAACATCAAAGTAGCAGATCACAGAAAAAAAAATTCGTGACAGTTTCACCGCTGTATTGGAGTGACACCATACGTAATATCGCTCTTTGGACCAAAAAATATTTAATTTAAACTTATTAGAAAAATGGTTTGCTTCAAAAATCTTGCATTTTTCCTAATGTCAAATACAGAGCTGCAAGACAAACACAGTCAAGCATGAACATTTTTGGGTTTTGCTCAAATTTGGCTTATTAGCAATTGTCCCAACGCTTGGGAAATACTAATTTATCAATATAATACACAACCCAATCTTCAAAGTACTACATCAACTATATTTGAACCTTTATTACTACAAGAAAAACTTAAAAACAAAGATCTTACTATTATTTCCATATTTACTATAAATGGTACCTTTGATGAAAATTTGAAAAAGCTATAAAATTACAGAGTTCTTAATTTTCAACTGAAAAGTATAATATTTCAAATGAGGGTACTTTATGGGCTTAAAAAACGGTTCTGGTTAGAAAGAAATTATTCTTTTTTTTTCATTTCTATAAACCGTAGTATATTTCCAATATATTCAAACGGTATTTTTTCGACATATGACCTACGGTGGAACCACTGTGCAACGTTCTGAATTCATCGGTACAGTCTCCAAGTCTTAATGTGATTAAAAATCTTCCATTTTGGATGCAAGTATTTGCAAACACAAGATTTTGAATGAAAACCACCTGACTGCTTAATTGAAGAAGGGTCAAGTCAACCTTATGTAAAGGCCAAAAAAGTTAGTGGGCCGTGAACTGGTCACAGCCGGTTTAAAACTTTTATAGAATAATAGGAAGTGTATAGCGATTTTTATCGTTTTTAAGGTTTCGTTCTGAAAGAATAACGAACGCCTTATAGAATCACTTCCAATTTACAAAAACGCTTATAACGTTCAAGTCGTCATTACTTAAGGGATGCAATTTAGACTGAAGGTGTATCAACAATAAATCATGTATTTTTTTTCGAAATTTGTCACAGATTAAAGCAAACGTTAGTACCACAAATGAGCACAATACAGATATCCTTGCTCCCTTTGATTTTTATTGACATCGTTGTTTATATCATTTTATGTCTGCGAATACGTGTGAGAGCTTTGGACAACTAAACAAACAAATGTGCTTAAAAAAAGATGAGCTGGTGTTCAATGCTTCCTGAACTTCTGTCTAGATGCTTCATGTATTCATTTGCTGTCAAATTCATCAATAGGCGAATGAAAATAGCAGCTGCCCAGATGGATGTCTATATAGGATTGTCTGTGGTTAGTACTAAGATACTAACGCATGAAAAAACTTTTATTAGCTTTGGGTGTCATTGGAAACGTGGATAGGTCGTGATTATGAAAATGTCTATCCGTCTGTCACCACTTAGAATTAAGGAATAAAATTCAACCAAAAGTTATATTTCACTTGCCCAAAGAAAATTCCAAAAAAAAGTTAAATTTACAAACTAGCGAAAAAAAATAGAACTCGCGAAATCCGCACTATGTAGAAAAGCTTAGAGCATGTGCTCCAGTGTTTCGCTAGCCGCTGAGCCGTTCCGGTTCCTGTAGATGTCCGATGGGATTAAGCCCAGCCTGAAAGCGTGATGGCCCATTTGGATGCAAATGGTGGGTGCACATATAGCTCGTTTCTTAACATCAACGTTCCAGTTTATGTAGCAGTCTTAAAAACTTGTAAGTGCACAAGTTTCAAATAACGTAAGACTATCGAGTAAAAAACAAACCGAACATTCTTTATCGACAATTGCAACTCATCAAAGAGCCACACTGAGGGCTGCTTACCTGAATTACACAATTACGAAAGAAACCAACGCCGCGCTAGAAGGTTTGCAATAGTCCCGACATACGTCTCATAAAAATAGCTTGCAAACAACCAACCAACTACAGACAAGACCCGCGTCTTACCCTCCTCTCCGCTGATAGACACGCTTGCATGTTTTTTTTTTTTTATTCGGCTATCCCAATCTCCGGCGATCTTTCTCGGGGTCATCATATTTTCTTGATCGCCAGCTATTTATAGCGATCAAACATTTCAGCAGCCCAGACTCTTACGATTCATTCACCAATTTCTGCTGATCAAATATTTTCTTTGGCTATTCCCTCAATGAGTTGCTTGTCGACAGCGCGACTGGGCATGGTGCGTAGAAAAACAAAGGGAAAGACCCCTCGCTGACTGTGATCAAATTAAAGAGCCACCGTTCCATCAATTCACCACTCGACACAATCTCTCAATCAAAACAAAATCAAATCGCTAATCAGAGCGTAGCAACTACAGGTTCGTAGTTCGACATATCTGAGGGATGTTTTATGTGGAGTACGTGCTCCTCATAGAGTGGTCACATATCTTGATTTGATTTATTCACAGCAAGGGGGTGTGCTGGCTTGTAATTGAAGTGCATCCACTCGGTTTGGTTGTCACGGTCAAATGGGTTGTGGTTAGATTCCCTTTCATTTGTGTCTTCAGACATTGGGGTGGGACTCCTTGGAAATTATACAAATTAAATTTGGACAGAGTGTTGGAAGTGGGAGAGTGGGTGGACCATGGGAAGGAAGTCTTAGGAAATCACAGGGATGGCGGCCACTTTGATTGCGGGTTGCTGTGTAATTGTGTCAATGTGACAGACATTCAGTTGCCACGGTTCCATGTGTCTTGGGAGAGGCTTTTAAGTTGGGGAGAAGAATTTAAATTTAGTTTCGAGAGCAATCAATTTTACGAACCTCTGTCATCGTGAGTGGCTTTTGAGGTATTTTACACAGTCCTTGAGTCAAAGGGCCATTAATAAGGATTATAAATTATTGTAAATGCTCAGAATTTTCCCCAGTTTAGGTTCATTACTCATAATTATTGTAAATTTGTTGATGATGTTCGACCGATTTGAATAAATCTTCGAGATTCTTGGCAGAAAAGAAACCTTAAAAGTCTGTGTCAAGAAAAGTTCTACAATGTGACGTTAGACTTGACTGAGAGACCTGCTTTCTCTCTCATGGAACTTATAGTGCAGACTAAGCGTTTTAACCCGTCGACTGCAATGGTCACATTCAGCGAATGGATACAAACGTTTCAGCTAAAAGGGCCTCCGAATCCGAGCCTACTGAGAAGAGGGAGACCGAACACTCGGTACAGAGATCAAGTGATTTCGGATGCAAGACAGCTTGGTCTTCTGAAGCAGCATGCTTGGGACCGTTAACGTTGGAACGCATCTTTAGCTCAGGAACAGAAATCGGAAGCCCCTAACCCAACACCGCGTTAGATGGCGAGGCTGAGTCCCAGGTCCACCCTGGACTGTAGCACCCGAAGAAGAACAATTGTTTATTTGTCTGTTTCTTGAATTATTCGCTAAGCGAACTTGGTCTCAGTTTTGTGGGATCGTGACTTCTGTACTTGCCTCATTAAACTCCGCATTGGCTGTCGTTTAAGCGAATGTTACAATCTTTGAATTAATTACTCTGAAGTGCAAGTAAAACGAGGAAGCTAGAGAATTTCTTGGCATTGGATCCAAAACCATTGGCAAATCTCCACCTTCCTTTCATTAGTTACAGAAAAATTGCTTCATTTCATTAAACCTTATTTCAATCCGGTTGACTGCAACTGACACTACCTTCGACTTCAACGATCGGACACAAATTCCATTAAGGAATACAAAAGCCTTCAAACAGCACATGAATGTATCGCATCCTTTTGTTGTCCTCTCTTCAATTACACATTTTGGAAAACTTTTGATTTCATTACACCCCAAAGAACTTTTTATCGCTTTCATCTTTCCCCCCAAAAAAAAAACATTTCTTTGCACATCTTATCCTGATGGTGTCAACAAATACACACACACATCGTCCCCTAATTTTACCCCTCAGCGAACTTTTAATTTACTCCAAGTTATTTTCGTCAACGCTAAACCAAATCACACGCATTACTTTACAGGATAATTAAAATATTCTCTCCTCGAGGCGATGTGCTTTCTTTGTAAGGCGACGTATTCGTACCTTGTATACGTCTGAGATGTATCTGTTACCTCAGGTGTGTGGGGGTGTTCTTTGGAATGAGCTACGCATGTCGCTTGCCGTATATGTGCCGTATTGTCGGGAAAGTAGTCAATGCCAAGAATAAAAATGCATATTCATGTTTGATTAGCGGCTGAATTCGAATCGGCACGACAACTGTCAAAAGATGTTGCTGTGATCTGTCAAAGTCAACATGAAGTGTTGGGCGTTACCCGCTTAGCTTGAAATGTTCGCCTGCTTTGCGCTCAAGGCATGCAAGCGTCACATTGACTAATGACCCTTTGAATGTCGCCCGGATATAATACGCCCACATGGCGGGCTTATTAAGAAGCACACATTTTCTTATGAATATTAATTTGAGGTCTGGCGAGGTATTAGCATAATGAGCTCACAAGGCCCAGTGCGAAAAACTCACAGGATGACAGTCTACGTCTAGACACGAGCTTATCAGGCACCGAAATCAGGAATTTTTTCGCCGACAGACAGAGTGACGACGACACAAAGACAGGCGAGGCAAAGAATTTTGTAGGCCCAAAACGTTACGTAATTCTCGGTGAAATTTCTCGTCTGACATTTGATGGGGTGCTGCATTTGTTGATGGGAAAATTGAGTTTTGGATGAAGTCAAAACAAGGACGAGAGAGTTAACGTTCTGAAAGGGGAGTAAATTAGTTTGGCAACTTGTTGGGTGGGAAGAAAAATGACAAAAAAAAAAAAAACATTTTTTTCAGTCGTTCGTCACGCCATGACTGTCGAGGAAATTGATTAATGTGAGAGAACGAGCTAAACGAAAGTGAATAAGGAAAGCAAATGGCAAAAGGATGGATGGAAGGATGTGGTGGGTAAAGGAGTCCAGGATCAAATTTATTTAGATAGAAAGGAGGCTCTTAACGGGTAATTCCGTGATGGAAGTGCTTAAAAGAAGGAAGTTGACGGCACTCGGGTATTTGGAGAGGGTAAGGTTCGAAGCAAAAGACAATTTCAAATTACAGCACTAGAGCAGGCAGCCTTGATGAGGACGGGTACAGCAAATAGAATGGGAGCGTTTCAGATTAAGGGAAAATAAAAGTGCTGTCTGAGAAAAAAAAATACTGTCGCTTCTGTGTTCTGAGTTAAACAATGTGGGCGAACTACAATTTCTTTTTAAAAATTTAACAGAATCAACAAAATTAAATTTTTTCCTTGTATTGTTGTTTTATTAAATAGGTAAATATTTTCATTAATTATGGAACACAACGTTCAAGTGTGTTCCATAATTAAAATTCACTCTGTATAAAGACTCTGTTGTCTATTGAACCTTTAAAGTTCTCTGTTAGAGTGTTGCACTGAAGGACTATAGTTGAGTTTGTCCCTAAATACTAAAAAGGACGTAGTTCTCATAAACATCCTATAATGTCGGAGGCAAATGGTGTTTATCTGTTGTGATCCCTGCGGCGTTTTCATTGATGATTTCTTTTTAACAACAATTGTTGCCGACACACAATTTCATCAAACGTCTTCACCCAAAAACTTATTTACTTCGTTTCTCTCGACTGAATAAACACAAAAGATTCGCCTCCCCCAAAACCCACGCCCCCCCTTTTCCCCAACCAAACGGACGATTTTGAAATTTCTCAAAAGCAATCCCCAAACCTCTTAAAAAAAGGTCTCCGCACACACAGAACAAAGTAAATCACTTAAATTTGATTCCCATGTTCATGTCCATGTCTGCCTGGGGCTATGCCCACCGGAAGGCTCATCTCCCATTGAAATCGTCTTTCACTCCAATAAACTTCCAAAGCAGCTTTGCCTCATCGGATAACACACGACAACCCTCGACGTGAAGGTGAGAACAACACTCAGTCATCTCTACAATCGGACGTACTCAGCATCGTCCTTCAAAGTCCTTAAATTTATCTTAATTGCTACAGGGTTTTCTTTCAAAAGATGCAAATCAAAAGCGCTCTCATCGGGATAATGGAATTTCGTAGATTTCTCCCACAGAGGCACCCTGTCGTGGACGGCCCTCTGTTTGCAGTCACAGCACATTAACTGTTATTAAGCTGAGTCCAAATTGAGTAATAAAAGGACCAATTAT
This sequence comes from Syritta pipiens, assembly GCA_905187475.1. Classification (NCBI taxonomy): domain Eukaryota; kingdom Metazoa; phylum Arthropoda; class Insecta; order Diptera; family Syrphidae; genus Syritta; species Syritta pipiens. The sequence goes on from LR994571.1 coordinate 74,727,270, forward strand.
ATTCTCAGCAACTGCCACAAGCAAAGGGGTGAGTTGAACTCCTCAAAAAAGGACTCCAGGACTTGCCTCGTTAGCAGGAGCCTTTCAGGTGGAGGACGAAGTCATAATCTGCTGTGAGAGCGGGTTTTACAAAAAAACATCCCTTGATAATTTTTTTTTCTGGTGAGTTTTCAGTGAAAAGGAGGACACGGCATCGATAAAATTTCAATCAGTTTGAGTACCACTGTTGTGGCTGTTACGGAAGGAGGCGATGTCTTCAAGAGATCGAGTTCAATTTAATTGTTCTGCTGTCGTGGGCGTCACTGAGCCTTCACATCCACTTCGTGTCATCACATCCAATTTACGCATTGAGAACATTTTCGGGTGCTCCTTCGAGGGAACAAATTCACTTCGACTTAAGACAATTTAATTGACATTCCTCTGATGAATTGCTATGTTGCTACTACGACTTGTTATCGATGTGAGTCTTTCTTTTCCGGTTTAATTATTCATTTCTGATGATTAGGGGACAGCTGAATAATTCATGACCCACTTGGCCGTCGAACTGCAGCCGAGGGGACGATGGAGTTTCCGAGAAATTCTCATCGTCATCGTGCTTCGTGTTCCACTTCCGTGAGCGGAAGAGAATTGTCCGGTGGCAATGCACGGAGTCTCGTTTATTAAAAAAAAGATTGCCATGGGGCTTTGGCGGAACCGCCCAAGGCCAGGAACTGCACTCGGCGATAATTAGGCAATCTTCGTTTGTGTCCACATGGGCCCAGGACCTCGGGCGAATAAATAATAATTTTTATTAGCCTGTGATTACACTCAGAGCTCAAGGGGTTCCATCGACTGTCATGTTGCGTAAGTGACATCATTGCCGGGACTCAGAGACGTCTGGTGGGCTAATTGAAATCGACCCCAAGAATCAGATACACACCCGGATTTGGTAGAGAAAAGTCCTTTCGGTTACGGAAAAATTTTTATGACAACCTTCGATTGAGTGGGTGTGTGTATGTTCGAGTGAGGTTAGTGCTCGTTTTTGGAATCGTCTATTTGTGGACAAATGGATGCTTATTGAGAGGGAAAACAAAAAAATGCAGACCACTGAGAGGCTTCTGTTTGTTTTTTTTTTGTTCTGCTGTCCTCGTACAAGGTCATCGGAAGGCTAAGGAATTTTTTTCATTTTTCATTGGGGATTTTTTGATATTTTTGGAGGGAGTTGGCGCTGCCACGTCAACGGCAGAGAAGCAGAGCAGTTCTGGAAAGTGAGATAAACAGATTTTGAAACGTGACTAAATTGTGAGATTACCAATCCATGCTGCCAGAGATGCTAAAGTTTTTAAATTTAAGATAAATTGTACTTTTTTTGATCAAAATATTTTCGCTTTTTTGTATCGAAAATCATTGAGAAAGTTAGCACTGGGACTTATTTACTAAGGAAAACATTGTTTTAGACTTTGGAATTGCCGAAAGTATAGCGCCGTGCACGTAATGAGCAACGCCTAAAATAATCTTTTTGTTTTCATCATAGCCCATGTTCTTTCAACTTTAGGAAGGTAAATTTTGGTTTTTATTGTAGCTGTGGTACTTGCTGCAAAATCCACGGTTTTTCTAATAGGTGTAACCTGTAGCTACAAAAATCAACTTCAAAACAAAAAGATTATTTTAGGCGTTTTGATTTTGAAACCAAAATCAAAAGCAATTCTTATTTACTCAAATAATTGACTTTCCGCATTCAAATTTCGTTTGTAAATAAACAAAAATGATACACACATCTGTCAAAAGCCCGAGCGAGTGGAAAGTAGACCCAGTCGGTCAGACTTACGATATTAAGATCTGCGAAGTTGCAACGCCCGACCGCGCTATTTCGATTTGTACAATGTACAATGTGTATTTTACTTTAAATGTCAAAGTCATACCGTCCGAACGCGCCGTTGCGATTTGGGCTTAAAGTATACACTTTTTTGGACTCTAGTAAAATTGGGTTAGTTTGGTTATCATATAATAAATTTTTGTTTAATCTATTGTTGTACGTTTTTTTAGAAACTAAAAATATCGGAGCACCAGAGCCCATTTTATGAGTCTTTGAAAGTTCAAAGCGTGGGTGCACAGTTTTTTTTACTCTAACCGTATGTGCTGGATTCTGAATGACAAGGTTTTCATTCTAGTTTCACGTCTTCTAAGTTCTCTAGATCAGATTTTAATATCCCTTTAGTCCTTCCTTCATTAAACTAGTTAAAAGTTTACTTGAAGAAAATCATGAACCCACATCTTTCGACTTTTGGTCATTAAATCCCTCGAAAACGTAAACTAATCAAAACAAGGCGTTTTCGGATATTAGAGACCAGAGTTTTTTTCAAGACCTTCTAAACTAAATGAAACTATTTTCAAATTCATGAAAATCAACACAAAAAGATTTCTCGAAACACAGTTTCAATATCATCATCATCATCATTAGTCACGTAAAAGCCCACGAAAGGCCAGAGCCTAGCTTTTCGTTTCAATATACGTATATTAATTCAGAAGGAAAAAGAAAATAGTATAATTTCATTCATTTAAAGATAAAAATGACCTTTATATTCTCAATTTTTTGGTAAAACATTTTGTTTTTTTAGACTGGCAAATAGCTTTACTTGATCTTTCTGCTCCCGTTAACTCCAACAAACTGGAAATCACTCTTGCGTCCGAATTATTTTGATCGGTGTATTCAAAAAGCGTATTTCGGTGTATTCAAAAAGCGTATCGTTTGCGAGTTTTCTATTGTAAATGCAACTGGAGTGACTTCATTACTTTCATTCACCTAAGTGTCGTCTATTTGCTTTGGTTCATGAATGCCTTCTACAATAACCCAGTCTCTTACTTCTTGTATTGACATGTTGTGTTCGGTATCTAGAGCTACAAGATATTAATGATCTCATTGTAATTGAGATCAATAATATCTTGCAGCTCTCCTTGAACACAGATATCGTATAGTTCCAAGAAGATCATTAATATCTTGAAGAGCTGCTTGAACCTAAATGTTGGGTAGTGCCCTTCGTAATGAGATAAGATGAATTAAATGATCTTCTCATTTGTCCTCGCAAGTTTATATTTAAATGACAGTGTAAAGTTTTGTAGATTCATATTTGAGAGAAATTTACATTATCGGTAATTCACATTACCGACGGACTACTGTATGTTCAACTTTTTTTTTACAAAGGCACATTTTTCGTTCAATAACTGAGATGGTAAAGTTGGAAAAAACACGCAACAAGTGCGTTCATTGTTTTCATGGAAGTCTAAGTCTTAAAAACACCACTACGGGGTTTATACGGTGACCACCTCTGCGTGAAAATTGACAAGAGATGCAAATAAGCATAACCACCACAAACCAAACTTTTAGCGACAACAAATCTTCTTACAAATCCTTTTATCCGAAACAAACACCCTGTCGACTTCTTTTCGATTATTTCTTTATTTACAAACCTCGTTCTTTAAATAGAAAAATCCACTCTGGCTGTTTTTCTATTGTTACAACCCGACTAATCTTTAAAACTCACTTCGGAAACATTCACAAACTGAAGTACACTCTCCATGCTTTCAATTAAACACCATGAGCCCTTTATAAAGAGGTTTTTGCACAAAAAAAACCCAGTCCAGCCCTAAGACGACTTTTCCTAATTAAAAACAAAATAACCAAAAAAGAAGGTCCACTAAAAGATGTTTCGTAAAAGATATTTCATCCAAAAATTATGTTATTTTGGGATTGTTGGGTTACAAAAAAATGCTTACGACCCCGAACCCGACGTCGACCCACTTCAAGCTCCAAATGCCAATGGAAACAGGACACAATTTCTCAGAAGTAAAAATTATGATGGGTCAAGTTTTTCCTTGGAACCGATTGAATGTCTGTTTGAATGTTTTACAAAAAAGAGAACTAAAATACACAATTTTCATACCGACATCGGAAACCGAAATCTAAGGATCCGGAGGCGACACCACGTTGGGTCGGGTGGAGTAGAATTCATTTCGTTATTCGAAACCAGCTGGAAAGGTTCACGGAAACGATACGAATCTGTTGTTGAGACTGCGAAGAGAACAACAACGGTTTTGTTTCAAAGAAAAAGAATGTTTTGATTCCCTACCACAGCATGAAGGGTGGAGGTGGGGGGGATTCTGAGAACGAAGCGGTCTGGGGTTTCAATGGAAATCAGGTGCTGTCTACGGTTGAAGGGCGGTTATTCAACGGCGAATGGTGAAGACAGTCGTCTGCTTGTCTGTTGTGAGTGAAGCCAGAGAAGTCTTTGGGTGAATTCGTGGGCGGGTGCATGGGCTAGGATGAAGATGGGTACAAAGTGCTGGGTAATAGACAAATTTCAATGAAATCGCATCTCGGCAAGATCCCAAAAGACGACGACTCACACTCACTCTCTGGAAGCAGGTTGGAGGGCTTCTGATAAAGCACACGAATGAATCAATGCCTTTGTTTGCTTTCGGGGAATTGATTCGCGCTCCTAATCAACATTGACTAACGTTCGGAGGCATAAAGCAAATTCCATTTCAATCGCTTTGTGTTCAAACGCGGAGCAAGTGACGTCAGCTTAAGCATCCCAGGGGCTTTCCGGGGCGAAATTTCGACTCGTGGCGGTTTTCTTTGAATTTGTGAACCGGGCAATTCGTTGGTAGTGAACATTTTTCAACAAAGGCTTAGACTAGTTGCAACTATTTGTCAGATGGGGACTAGAAGCTAACCACAAAATAGGAGATTTGTAAAATCAAAATGCCAACTTATGGTCATGCTATATATTTAACAAAACGACAATGCAATTAGTTATGCTGTGGGCCCCGTGGTTTCATCGTTAGTACGTCGGACTGCTAAGCGAGAGTACCTGGGTTCGAATTCGGCTCGGGGAAATAACATCAAAAACATTTTTCGCGGCCCCGCCTTCAGCGAACGATTGACAATCCTCCTGGAGTACTTCTGTCATGGAAAGCTTTCGCAATTCGCCGTTCGGAACCAGCATTAAACAGTAGGTAAAGCTCCACATGTGTCAAATTATATCGCGCACAACACAGTGGAGGCGCGAATAAGCTAGGCTCTGGCCCTGTATGAGCTGTTACGCCGACTATTTATTTTTTTTTAATTAGTTATGCTCATCGCCCTGCTGCATTCTTGTAGAACGTTGGTTTTTATTTTTGAAAATCATGTAGAGCTTTCGGTTTATTTTATTAAATCACGTAGAATTACCATTAATTAGATCATTTAACACTGTAGGACTGAGATTCCCTTGAAATTTCACAGTTCTTGGATAACGCCAAAGAACTTCGGACTTCTTTAAGTCTTTGTACACGTTTTCATAGTTTCAATTTCGAAGCACTTTGCATATGGAGACTTAAATGACGAAGCCAATGATCAAGTTTCATTTTCAGCTCACATTGCATGCACGTCTGATGACTAAAGATGTCCAGCGTGGCATTGAAGAAGTCAAAGAGCATCCAATTCCAACTTTACCGGAAGCTCGTGGATTCTGAAGGTTTGACAGGGTAATAAAAGACGAGTTTCATACTCTTTAAAGGGGTCGTTGCTTCGACACCCACTTACACTCACAAGGAAAGTAAACGTTCTTGGGGTCACCGATTATGATGAAATTTGGCATAGTGACAGTTCCCATATAGGACATTTCAAAAGTGAGAGATCGCAACACTCCATCCATGAGCTAATTTGCTTGTTTCACCGAAAAAAATGTGAACAGCAAGTAAATGTGCCCCAACTGAATCTTTGCAGATGAAACCAAAAAGAAGGAGATTGACGTCAAAATGTGCTGCGCCCTAATAAATGTACTTCTAAGCTCTGAGAACCTTTGAAGAATTCTTCAAGACTGAGAATAATATGTGCTGTGTCGTAAGAACTAGGCTACCGGAATTTTAAAATTCTGAAAGATGATTTCTTCACTTCACTTTTTCGTATGCAACGTTGTTTGTTGTGTATCTTAATTGCATTTTATGACAACATGCTTACAAAACACGTGATAAATTTATCGTAGTTATCATCATCATCTTCTTGACCACGTGTTTCACTAACAGGGTCGCGGATTTTTTTTAGCTTCGAAAAAAGTCTCATAGGAATCGGAATGAACGGGAATGGGGAATAGCTACTGGCGAATAATATGATCAATCGTCAGTTTTTAAGCTTGGTTATCATTACATTAACCTACAACTCACACCAATTTAATACAAACATCAAAATAGATATCCCTGCTATGTAAAGACATTAAAAATATGTAAGCCTATGAGTCAGAAATAGATTCCAATCCAAATCGAATCGAGAAAATCTAAGAATCGGCCACCACAGGGGACCGAGTTTCATCTCCTATCGGAATCCCTTAAATGAATGTCAAAGAGAAGTTCATAGTGGGTCCATAACTGCTCACTTCATTAGATGGAGAAGTCCCATCTGCCTCTTCAGAAACGTAAGGAACTGAAATAGTTTTGGCCCCTATGTCCACCGCCCCGCCAAGTTCGAAGACATTGACCCCAACCCACCACACACAGTCTAACTTCTTATCACAGACTTGTAGAAAGCCTCTACCCCCTCGGAAAATGAATGACAAACCTCAGCGAAGGGCAAACCTCAATGTCAAATGGACTCGTGTGCCTTCAGTATGCATGTCAACCGCGACTAACACCCGGTGACCCTGAGTAAAAGCCAACTTAACGTTTTGTTCCTTTTTACTTATTCAACAAATGCTACGTGGAACACACAGCAGCACCTTTGCCACCTACGCTCACCAAAAAAAAAAAAAATAGAAAAACAGAAAAAAATACAAAACGGTGTTTTCTCCTCCTTTCCCTCCAAAGAAAATCAATATTCACCAATGAAACCGGAACATTATCAAAGAAAAAAAAACAACAACAGTCGGCCCTTCTCCCGCCCAAACTCACCGCAGTTGCTGTTTGTTGTTAAATGCAAAACTCTTAAATGCACGTTAGTTGTTAGTGTTGTTTTTGGAAGGACTCTGTTGTTGTTGTTGTTGGGTTTTCCTGTGTAGGAGGATGTCCTGCAACAGCACACACCTCTCCTGGCAGTGAAGAGTAGAGGAAAAAACAGGAACTACCTTCTTCCCACACCCAAAAAAAAAGAAAAATCACACACAAAACTTTCGCGTTTGAAACGTTTGGAATAAATCTTTTCCTATTGATTAGAGAGCACTTTTTTTCTTCTTTTTCTTCCGGAACAGGCCGTTGCAATTGGAAAAAATTGAATATTGATTCAATGCAACTACACGCACGCACTCACACACACATTAGCACCTGGCTTCTGCTTCGAATAACTCAATTAAACTAAGAACAACAACTCTGTTGGTTAATTAAATTTTTATGCAACAATATATCAACTAACTAGAAAACTACACTTAAAATTTTGACTAAAATAAAATCACTTTTTTTGTTGTTGAAGAGCACCACGCACACACATCTGCGGTTACATAAAAAAAACAAAAAACAAAATTGGAGATGCTTTTTTTTAAACGAGGAGTTTCATTTTGTTGTTATTTCGTTTGGGACGTTGTTATTTGCGGAAAGCTCAGGTGATTTTGATTTTTTTTTAATAAATTTAATTCGTTTTTCTTAAATTTTTTCTTCCGACGAGAGACGACGACTTAGATGGACTTCCGAACGGGCCAGGAGGAGCCAGAATTCTGAGAGGCGTTAGAGGAGAGAGCTCAATGTGTACTCGGCGTGCCATGGGGAGAGAGAAAATGTGTGTATTTGCAGCAAAGTTTGTTATTAATATGCGCCGACTCACAACACAAGCACAGAAGTTTCCTCTCTCTTGTGTTTAGTTTTGCTTGAGTTGTGTTTTTATTTTTGTTTTATTTTTATTTTTTTTTTGCCATTTCGTCGTCACTATCAGCGGACTTTTGAAGAGTCATGTCCAGTAATTTTGTAGCTAGAAAAAATCCGAAATCCTCGCGTGGGTAATGATGATAGTGGAACGGCGCGCCGTGTTGAGAGAGCGGCATGATGTGATTGATGGTGTGGTTTTTGTTGCGGGTTACATGTCCACTTTGTTGATAAGGCGGCAGGCAATTTGTTTGTTTGCCTTTTTTTTCAAATTAATTATTTGGAGAAAAAAAAAGTGTGTTCTTTGATGTTGCACACACGTACGTGCGGGGTAATTGATCGTAATTTTTGACCGTGTGGACTTTGGGTTGTGGTCGTGTCGAATTTGAGCTGAGACCGCAGCGTAATGAGGCGACATGGCGCGGTTGCTGACAGCGGTCCATTTATCAATTTTGGCGAGAGAGTGAGAGGCGTTTTCATAGGAGCTCTGGCTTCCCAAATGCAATCGATTTCAAAAAATGGTGAATTGCGTTTCGGTGCTCAAAGCAAACTGGTCATGGGGGGTATGGGGACACATAACCACGTCGATCCGGCTAGGTTCCAGTTTACATGATGTTGCTGGTTATTGGCGATAGAAACATGTGTAGGAAACGAGGCTGCCACTTCGAAAGTGCTGCGGGACTGGTTCTCCTTTGGGTGGCCGGCTGACTGAGGTCTGTTCGGGGGCCGAATTTGAATGCATCGCTTGAATTCCTGTCACTTGGCAGCCGTTGGAGATTTACAGAACTTGAATTCTTACAAAAGTTGTTTGAGAGAAACGTGACGACTGTTCCAGTTGCACTTTCATAGTTGAAAGCGGTCTTAGGCCGTTGATAAATACGGCGAAATGCATTTGATATTTGTTTTTAGGTCCGGGTAAAGATTATAAGTAAAACTGCTGTGTGTTATAAAATGAATGCCTAAATTTTAGAACGTCTGTTGACTGTAGTCATCGCGATTGTGTAGGAATTTAAGTCTTAAGATGATTTTGGAAATTTGTGGATCATAACATTACGTTTAGTTCATCTCACAGCGCCAGTTCTGCTTACCAGAAGTGGCCTACTGGGCACAATATATCACAACCTAAAACTTTCATGTCAAGAAATGCAGAACCAATCTGGAAAAGAACACCAAGTTTTTTTTTTTTATTCCAGGAAAGAATAGGCTCACAGACATAAAACTTTATAAAGGAATGAATGCGAAGAACGAAATATAGTCGTAAAAAGACCATGATACCAATAGGAAATAAATAGGAACAATTAAAGATGATTAATACTCATTGTCGTATTAGTCTATCATGATATTTTGGCTAAGTATCGCTTGACATGCTATTATGGAGCTACCTAACACGACACAGTTTTTACAAATCTTTCAATTTTATTAGGAACATCGTTGGTCAATGATGCATAATTATTCCGTACATTTACACTGTCGGACATACAGTGGCCAGCAAAAACAATGCAAACGAAATAACACGATTTTGTTTTAAATAAGAACTTTGCAATGTGACATGGTAATACTTTGAGCCCCAGATATGAAATGACTTGTTCGAACTTAACCCCAAAAGGAACAGGAGTGGGCATATACTCCGAGATATTGAACATTTGAAGATCGATCAGACTTTCTGATTGTAACAATGTCTCTCAGGCGGAGGTCCTAGCAGTCAGAGAATCGGCCGAAATGATATCAATGTTGGCGATACTACCGGCTGATATCAGCATTTTTATTGGCAGTGAGGCGGCCATAAAAGCGATTTCCGCTACGGAAATCAAGTCTAGGCTGGTCCTGAGCGAACCCTAACAATTCTGGCAATTACACATGGGAGAGGCTCAGTAATGGTGTGAGGTAATTAATCTAAAATATTCATCAATTCAAAATCTTTCTTTACGTTCTTTCTCTCGTTGAGGAGTGAGTGAAATATCAAGGGGATAGTAGAAGGAAATACTGAAAAATCATAAGCTTGCACATTTGCGATCAAATATAACAGAAAACAGTTTATGACAATTGCCCGAAACATATAAGCTGGTTGGTGAGAAGCTTCTTGATGTGTTAGTAAGCGCAATCCATCAAATCTTTCTAAGGTGATGAAACGAATAAGATCAGAATGGAAGCAAATATCCCCTGACTTATTTATGTTCCTTGCTGACTGAATGCCTGATAGATTGCGTGCGGCAGCAAAGTTAATTACTTCACAACTAAGTCAATTTATTTATTATGTCTAAACTTCTATTTTTTCTTATAAAAAATTTTAGTTTGTATGCGAATTTTTCAAAATTATGGACATGAGTAATTTATCTTAAATGTACGATTACAGAACAGGTTTCTGGTTTTCTAAACTGGTATAGTACCTTATTGTAAGTGGTGTCGTTGTTTTTTAATAATTTTTGTTTTCATGTCAATTAATTCTTTTTTTTTTTTAAATTGCCCCTGCCTCGTAAACGAGGCGAGGAAGATCGCCCTCCCATAGAAAAAAATGCTTGCTTTCGACCCCTCAACAAAAGCCCATCATTAATTTTTGACGCCAAAGTTATGGTACTGCCCCCGTTTTTTTTTCATACGAAAATGTGTATAAAGTATTTAGATTTTCTTTAAAAAATATTTTTTGGTCGAACCTATCGAGATCTCAGCTTGAAATTTGGTGTGAAATACTGTTTTCCAACATATAAAAAAATAGGAAAATTAAAACACTATTTTTTGAGATATTCAAGGATACGTGTCAAAAAAACATTTTGAACTATCCTTCGTCCTTGAAAATAAAAATTGTTCAGATTATTTAAAAGTTCAAGTTAGAATTCAATAAGACATAATTTACAAAATTCTGATATCATATTCATTTTTTGTCCCATTACTTTAACCACTTCAATAAGTAATTCCATCAACTTTAAGCCAAATCGGAGTGGGCTCGTTCAGAACGTTGGGCGTGGAATGCGTGGAATTTCCCGTATTGTCAAAGTGGGTAATTGGAAACGATTTTGCATGTTCGTTTTTTTTTTCTAATTTTATAGTTCTTGATGCAGCTCGAAAGATGAAATTGCTGTTGGCTGAATTTATATATAAATTTGTTCATCTTCTAAAAAAAAAGAAATGTAAATGTCTAAGTTTTTTTATTATGGTCTGTGAATACATTTACCCCCGCCTTTTTTTAAGAAAAAAGATAAAAATGCGGTAAATGAAAACAAGGAACTCAGCCTCTAAAGGCTGTAGAATAAAAATATTTGATGTAAAAGTGAACTTAATCAAAAACACGGAAAAAATAATTTTTCATGTTAACGATCAAACTGCAACTAACATATTTACAGATTGCGTGCGGTACGTGCCAACCACACGAGAATATATTATATTTTTAAATAATGCCATGATAGAAAATCGGTTTTTGTGGAATTAAGTGCGCTAACAATAACCTCTATTCACAACTACCCCCCTTGATCCAAGTAGCAATTCTTGGAAAAATAATTGGCTGTTTTGAACTAGAGAATAACTTGACCTGATCGTTCTATTTCTACTGCACTTAACTTTAGTAAGTTAAATATCGTTTCTGCGTAAAATTTATTTTGATCCGGATACTCGAGAGGCGTATTTGTGTTTGACTTTGTTGCTTTTACTCTCCAAAATGCTGTCAGTCGATTGAGGTTTAGTGCTTTTTAGGATGACACAACCTCTAAACTCTTGTACTGAAACGTTGTGTTTTCTATCTATAACTCCAATTCTTAAAGCTGTCTTTCAAGTTGTTGACTTCTTGTCACATTAAATTCGAAAAGCGCACGGAAAGTCAATCATTGGACTAACTTTGTAGCGTGTTTTGTGCTCGAAAAGCTACCATATTTCTTAACTCGTATTTTGCCATCCAGAAGAACTATGGAATAGTGTTATATGTCTTCCATTCGATCGTTTAAATTTGAAAACCAACAATATCAAAACAAATAATTGTAGCACAATTCGAGTAAAAGCAAACCTATATGTCTCTTGAAATATTCTCAAGTTACTTTAGGTTTTTTTTTTCAATTTCTTGTTTATTTCCAAAATGCTGCAGAAAATACTCAAAACAAATAACCTAAGCATTAGCTCAGCACCAAACGCAAGTACACAAAGATATCCGCAGAGATTGCTCGAAGAGGTCATTAAAAAAATTCATCCAGATTTGTCATATGTATAGATGTATAACTCTAAAATAATTATTCTATTTGCTTTCCGTCTTTGAGTCAAATTAGACGTGCACATGTCACATAAGCTCGTGGCAATTATTATTATCGCCGAACACCGACAACGCCATGAGATTTTATTTTTTTCATTGAATTGAAGTTGTCAATTGAGAAATGAAACACATCAAAGACACGGAGGGCTGAGATGGTTCATTTAATTTGAAATAAAAATGAAAAAAAAAATTATTTCAATTTCCGGCGCCTTTTACCCATGGAGCTGTTCGTTAAAGATGAGTTTCGGGAGAAGTCAACAACGCCTACCTTGTGCACCTGAAGTATTAAAATTATGATTTAAATGGCATTTATTTATGGTTTAAATGCTCTAATACCATCAATAGGCTTAGGGAACGAAGAAAGGAAGAAGGAAAGGTCAATTTAAGTCCTCGGCGTGGGTGACGTATACGCAATTTTTTTATTTTTGTTTTTTTTTTTTTGCTATTGGACGTGAAAATTGGATCGAAAACATTTTGACCGACGCTGTAAGTAGCTTGTGGCATTTTTTAAGCTGAAATTTCTTTCAAACGGATTGTAATAGATTCGCTTAGTGGGGATTTTTACTGCCCTTTGTAAGGATGTTTCTGTTAAAAGTCGGATGCAAATTGAGAATAAACCTTAACTTGCGGAATTAAAATGAAAGACCTTCTTTCATTTGACATACAGCATTGACATGGCTTTTTATAAACTAAACAATATTGTGACAGAGAAGTTTAAGGTCTTGACCTCACTGAATTTTCGAACTCGTTAAAAGTTTCTTCTTTTTACTTCATTCATTGTTATGCTATTATTTAACGAATAAATAACGAAGAGAGTCCAAAAAAAGATTTTGAATGTGATCGTTCCAAAAATACTAATTCTTTGCTTTGTGTCGTTCCCATTTCTTTCATTTTGAAGTTGCGTCCTTAATAATTATCATAGGTTCGAAATTATGGAGTTAAAATACAGTAACTCTTAAATAATCTACTACTAATTAAAACAAGGCGTTTTTGGCCGAGGAATTCATCGGCGAAGAGAAGAGGAAGATTCCTTTCGGCTTAAGAAGGGAATTTTTGGACTAAATCGCTTGTGAGCTAGTTATTCTAGATTTCAGCTGCAGTGACTTCCTTGTTTTCATTCCCCAAAGTGTCTTCTATTTATTCAGGTTCAAGAATCCCTTCTACGATAACCCAGCCTCTAATTTCTTGTACTGACATGTTGTGTTCGATAACTATAATTCCAACCAGATCATTAATTTCATGGAATTATCTTTGACACTGACTTTCGGGTAGTGTCCTTCGTGATTGCATAAGTGGAGTAAATTCATCATCTTCTGAGTTGTCTTCGGAAATTCACATTATTTTTAAATTTTTAAATATGTCCTCGGAGACTGCTTAACGTGCGTAGTTATAGATCTTTTGACAGTTGAAATTCACATGGTAAAGATGACAATTTTAAGTTTCAACTGTTTTCATTGTACATAAATTCACATTTTCGAGAGACTATTGCATATATAAATCGGTAGTTCGATTTGTGTCGTATTTTCCCGGTCCTAATTAGAGACGCGTAGTGGGGCTCTGGTATATAGAAATATTATGAATAATAACTTAGTAAAACAGGCCAGTAGTAAAAAAAGTCTATCTGTCCTTAAGAAAAATTTACTTTTTCAATTTTGCAACTCAATGACACGAAATGTGTATAAAAATTTATGAATGATAAAATTAATAATTCATTAATTTTCATCATTTAATTTTGTTAAAAGGGCCAGAACATAGCTTTTCGCGAAAATTTAAAAACAATCATTAAATTACTTTAATATGACAGGTCGGAAATTATGGGGTACAGCAGTGGAGATGTTTAACACGTTGAATGGTTTGGGGGTTACCGGTGACTGGCACTAAGTGTGTCGGTGGATGGCGTGGCATTCAATGTGTTAAAAACTTTTTTTTTTTGCGGGACAGTTAACTTCTTCCCCTCAAATTTAATACAAAAACGACACAGGCTCAAAGATTAAAAATATAAACAACTTTATTACTTAATATTAGTAAAATAAACAATTAGTTTTGAAATAAACAAAATTCTTAAAATCAAATAAGAATTGCAGGTGAAGAGGTGGCGTCGTGTACGAAATGGAGGCGGGCGATGTTTTCAGTTAGTGATTCTTGTAATCCTAACTCTCTACGCGACAGCAGTTGTGTCGATGATCGGTGGCTCATCTGTAAGAAAATTTTGTTCTTTTGGAAGACTTGAAAAATTGACTAAGGGAAGCATAACAAAATATCGTTTAACAAATTGTCAGCCCAAAACTAGGAAGACATTTAAGTTTAAATTAAAGCGAAGACGAGAGTGACAAAATTAAAAATACAAGACCATCTTTGTAGATCAAAACGTGTTGTGGAAGATGGATTTATCCTGATGGATATTTAGTACATTTTTTTTTGCGCTAAATGATTTCTGTAAAAAATATTACTATATGTATCAGGACAGATGTTAAAAACAAATTGGAAAAAAAAGTGTTTCATAGAAATAGATTCCTGATAAATCCCAAATGTTATCCAGTCCACCGTCAATTTGGTTCCCATTTGATCACAACTTGGACTAACAATTTTTTTACAGACTGTGTTCCAAAAGTCGTGGGAGTGGCTCCGAGCTGCTGACTTGAGGCTAAGAAGACTGTGTAATGCAGTGCAAGAAAGTTATTCTTAAGACATCTCCAATGCAAAGCCAAACTGAACAGCTGCCACACTTGGCTATGGCAACAGGAACCTACAACGTTTTAAAAGAAACTTCTCGCAACTTACCCGTCACGTCTTCTGTCGTTTGACTTTCAGATGGACCAGGAGTAGTCGGGTCATTGTCCATATCTTCGATTTCGCTCTCAGATGTTTCAGAATCTTCAGTGCATTCAGATGTCGCAGTAGCCTCAGTAACCTCAGTGACCTCAGAGGCCATAGTATCTTGACTAGCATCAATCGCTTCTGTGGCTTCAGTAGCCTCAGTGGCTACAGTATCTCCACTGCTCCCCGTCGCTTTACTGGCCTCAGTGGATTCGCTGACTTCAGTCACTTTAGTGGCTTCTGTCGCCTCAGTGGTTCCTTCTGCCGGACTTTCATCTGAACAAGGAGAGGTTTCTTCACCTTCTGTCGTGCTGCTAGTGATGAAAGGAGGCCCTGCTGTGATCGTAGAACTAATTGGAAACGCAGTACCTCCGACGGTATCCGAACTCGTCGTGCTGCAAGGGCTCTCTGTGTCGTCGAAGGTCGTTGACGAAGTCGTCGTGCTACTAGAACTCGTGGCCATTGTGAAGGTGGTCTCACCTCCTTCTTCCTCTGGGCTCGCAGTCGTCTGCACGATCTCAGTCGTACAAGGCTCAGTTGTAGTGGTGTCCACGGGCAAGCCACTTGTCGTACTCGTTTCGGTTTTGTTCTCCTTCTTCGTGACACCAATCAACTGATCCCTTCTTATAAACAAGACCACATATTCCCCTTCCGAGGAGTCTTCCTTGTCATTTCCTTTCTGTCCTGTCCCTGCACTCGGCGGACTCGAAGCAAGTCCTGGAAAGCACTCATGAACCGTGAACTTGGGGTCTCTGCCAAAGGGAAAACTTTGAACGAACTGTCTGTTCAAATTATTTTGAAATGGGTCTTGAGGCAGTTTATCATTCTTCGAGGCTGGCTCCTCAATCTCTGGCTCACTGTCAATTGGCCGCACATCAACCCAATTGGAATCATCCTCCTCGTCGCTATAATCTGAGCAATCAGACTCGTAGTAGTCGTAAGTTTCCTCCTTGACAGGAGCTTCATCCTTCACCTCCACGATCGGCACAATTTCAGTTACTTCCTCTGGACAGCAGTAGTCTATGCCACCATGGTTTCTATTGCTGACACTCAATGGCATGTCCTCATAGTCCACAGGGTACCTGTCGTCGACGATAGGTCTTTTGTAGTCCCTTCTACTCCACTCGTCCTCCGCCGAGTAGTCGTAGTTAAAGAAATCCAAAAACTCCGGGCCGGGAGCCACAGAAAAGTGTTGCACCAACATGTTGTTAAGAACGTTCATCAGATACGTATTGCGCTTCACTCGTTGACTGCACCTGCAAGTAAGGATGATTAAAAAAGGACGTGTTCAATAACAAGCAAAACCTTACTCATGATCCGCATCACAAGGCGCCGTCGACGCACATCTGACCAGTGCCACAGCAATCCAAAATACACGTAGTCTTTCCAAGTAAAACTTCATCTTCTCGTGGAAAAACGATTTAATCGACTGAGAAGAGCCCCCTTATTTTTATAAATTCGGTTTTGAGTTCCATCGATCGGTGAGTCTCATCCAGAACGTGACCGCGGATCTGCAGCGCTTATGGAACGTGCCCAGCTCGTCGACATGTAACCGAAGTCGATTCTCATTCTTCCGAAATCCGAATCTGTGATTGAAATCGTTACCCTCTCCGTTGAAATTGGAAGCGAAAAGTAGCGCACACGTCAAATCCGATGAAATACAAGACGCAAACTTTCTTGCATGTGATTGTGATGATTACGGGTGGGATTACCGAAAAATCGTCTGTGCTCTGCGTAACGAGTTCCGATGGCGTGCTTAATTAATCAGACAATCAGCCATTCATCAAGTTGTTGTGGTTGCTATCGTCCGGTGCGTCCTCCCCGGCTGGGGGTGAAAAGTTTCACGCGAACTTAACGTGGTTGCTGATTGGGTGGTCTACTGGGATGGCGATTTACTGGAGAGGTGTAACTTTGTTTACACGGCAAATTACTGGTGTTTATCGATTACGAGCACGGTTACGTGGCGGATTTTCAATTCTCAGCTCACGGATTGCAGTTAATGGGTGTGAGGAAGGTGGGGTATTATAAAAGGGGAGATATGGGCGAGGATAGTTGGGATTGATGCCTGTTAGCTAATTATATTATATGAACTACATTTTGGTCCAAAGTCTTCAATTTTTATTTAAACGATTTTTCCTGGCTTTCATGATCCCTACGCTTGAAATGTGTGTGCGCATTTTGCTGCATCATCTTCCTAAGGCTCCTGGATCAGCCAACTTAACGTGTGCGAAAGTCCAGATTTTTGCGCTCAATGAGAAATCGACTGCATCGGTTTGTTTTGATACTTTGACACTTTGACGAACAGCAACGATATTCTCGATTGATATGCCATTCTTTTGACGGTCTGTAGATCGGTCTTAAAGTCGGCCATTTGGGACAAGGCGTCCATACGTCAGAGTGTAAAATTCAAAATGGTTTTCCAGCTATTGATAATCTCTGGACTTACACACAAATAATTGAGGATGGATTGAGGACAAAATGAACCTGAGTTCCAAATTTCATTCAACCGTTAAATGATGCTGCCATAGCAATGTGTTTTCATACTTCTTCTGTAGCCAATGTCATTAAATTTGATGAAATCAATAAGGATTTCGAAAAGCTGCAAACTATTTTCGTTAATAATGCCATAATGGAAGCTCATAACAAGTTGAGCATTACCCTTGACTAACCGGCATTAGTGTCGCATGAACATTTTGTAGTGTATCACACTTCTAGGTCACCGGCAGAGGGTCAAGCATTCAGCAGCTTAACCCTGACACAGATTCTGCTCTGAACGGCTTTCTTTTTCATTCAGGGTGAATTATGTGAGAGGAGGACATGCAGCATGCTTAAGAACAACAAAAATCGATAAGACATCCCTCCAGTCAGTCCTCCGGATCTTATCTTAGACCCGAGGACCAGACAATTATGTCTGCGACAGTTGATGGATGGCCATGTGTATCTCGTGTAAGTCAAGTCTCACTTATCATCGCTGCTTGAAGAACCTTTCTGCTCTTTTTTTTTTTTTTTTTGATTCTGTCGAAGTGTTTAATGCGACGCGACTCATTTGTAGGCGAGTCAGTATCGGATTTCCTCGAATGGACTTTCGGTGGCAGTTGATCGATTATCAACTTGAGTTCTTGATCGGCTTTCATTCATGAATCAGATGAGCTATGTTATCGGGCTAATTTATCAACCGAATTAAATGTCATTTAATGATATCTGACACCTGAAATTATGAAGGTGATGACACTCAACGGGGTGGGGTTGTGCAGAAAAAAAAACATGAGGGCAGTCTAGCTGGGAATACGTGTTTGATAACTCCATGGCATACTTGACATTAATTGCATAAAAATAAAGAACACTTGAGATAGCCTGGATTCGGTGGCAAGCGGCGGATGATTTCTCAAGCAGAACAAACAAATTTCAGAAGATTTCTCATTCGCGACTGCTGAAGGTTGAAGATAACAGCACGGTATCCATTTTGTAACAGAGACAGTCTTGTTGCCACAGATTCTGAAAATTTGTGACTCTGTTCCAGCAGTGTTTTGACAGCTTCCAACTGATAAAAGAGGCTGCCTATGTAAAATCAATGTCCCAAGCCATCGGTCAAATTTTTAGAATGTAGGCAGTTATAGAGTCGTTTTAATGCATCTTAAAAAAAAAACATGGCATTTTATTTTTATCATCCAAGGATGGAATTACTTTGTCTAAAGTCATGATTTTGGACTGCTTTTAAGAAAAAGAAAGTAGTGAGAGTTTGTTGTAATGCAATAATATTTGAACTGGAAGGCGAATACATTTTTTTTGCAAATCAGTACTGTCTAGTATTTTATTTTATATCCGGATATTGCAAATTTATCTACTAATTTATTTGGTTTGAGGGAAGAGCTATTTTGTCGCATACAAATAAGCAAGTCAATTAAGGTGACTATGTTTCTCTTAACTTAACTTAACTTAACTCTGCAATATATGGCCATTGTGTATGCCCATTTAATCATGATATGAGTTTGCATATGCACGCATACTGGCATGTTCATTATTAAGTCTCCAAGCTTAATTCATAATAAAAGGTACCAAATGAAAGGCAAATCAGATTAAATTTCGGACACAATAAACATTGGAGAGACAAATCATTATCTGGCTAAAGAGACATGACTAGAAATTATGTTCCTAGCAACGCTTTGCATTATTCCAAGAGATTAACTTTTCAGATAAAGAGCTCAACCTAGATAGTCTTGATAAAAATCTCTCCTTACTTTCTTTGAAGCTTATTGGTTGTTATTTATAATTAACCCTCTGGGGCTGACGTGTTGTCTGACAGACACCAAAAAATGTAGAAAAACGTGGTCGAAAAACGCTTCGTCATCATCATCATCATCATTATCTTCTTGACCGTGGCATCGACTAACGGACTCGTGGGAGGTTTCTTCGTTATTTAAGAAATTTTGACTCACGCTTTATTAGTACATTTGTTTATTTTAAAAAAAAAAAATTTACATGCTAATTAAAATTTTGTAATATTAAAAAACTCTTGAAAATACATCTTTCTGACCGAGTGATCCACTAACGGGCATGACTAGACTAACGCAGCCAACTCTAGATCCTCAGGAAGTATGTCCAAGCGTAAGCAGGCGAGATTTTGCACTTGGTCCAGCCATCTCGTCCTGCGTCTGACAAGCGGTCACCTTGCTGACGGGATCGCATTCAAGGCGCGCTTTATAGCGTTTGGGGCATGTTTCAAAAAGTTGAAGGGGTCTCCTTCTCCTCCTAATCTCTGCAGCCTCAGCATAAATCGTTGAATAGGCCAACCTTCCGGCCTTATTGCCAACGACGCAGGTAATGTGCTAATGCTAGCTTTACTGATCGAGAGTATCTGCTCTGTCCTAATTTTAGGCAATCTAGGCCACATGTGCAATCGTGGAGCTTGCTGCCAGTATGGCTTCTGCACGTAGCTGAGTGAGTCTACTTCTTGGACTAAAGCTGAGTCTACAGGTTATTCTTTAAGGTCACTTCTCCACCTGATCGAGCTAATTCATCGACTCTTTCGTTGCCTAGAATATCCGTGTACCCAGTGACCCATCACATGGACTACATCTATCTGCCACCTCACCCAGAGATTGTCGCCAATGTTTTGCCATCTTTGATCGAATGGATGGTGCTTCCGTAACCTTGATGGTCGCCTGGTTGTCTATGTAAAGGACAATAGTCTGGGGATCTAGTGAGCAGCTAGTGTGCTGTCTTATAAATTACTTTTATTTGGAAGAAGGTAGAAAAACACTGCGATATTTTGCCTATCTGCAAACTATCCCATACTCGTCCCCTTCTATTTTTCCAGCCTACGCGACGTTATTAAAGTGATAAACATCACTAGGTTTTCTACTTCAGGCGCAACTTTATACCAAAAATACCATCACTGTGGTGTTAGGCTGACAAGTTCACGTCAAGAGAAATCATTAAAAATCCTGTCAGCTCAGCCTTTCAGGCTTTTTAACCACGTTCATCCATTAAAAAAAGTAGAATGTCCAACACATCACATTTTCCAAACATTACAAATAAAACAAAATTTCGTACACTTTCCAGCACTTTTCTGTTTTTTTGTTATTTTGTTTTTCTTCTTTGTATTATGAAAATTATTTTTCTGTATAATATATATAGATTCTTGTCGTTAGGAATGAAAATACAATAAAAAAGAATTATTTACAAAAGTATCTATCCTCGTAGCGTTGACAATAGTCACATATTAGTTGGCAACAGCGTCCATTGTTAAATCGGCATCGGCACTTCTCCACTTGCTTGAAGACGCGCGTTACATATCCACGACCGCAACACAGATTCGCGCAATTGTCTGGATGTAAGCATTGACGATCTTTGGTCACCGAACAGTATGTGGGTGATGTCTCCAGATAGTATAAGGTCGTGTACTGTGACTGCTGCTGCTGTGAAGACAGAAAACAAAGAATGGCCAAGAGAGTTATTGATATTCCTCGAGTGCAGTTGGGGTACATACTTTTTTTCGTTTCGGCTTTTTCATTCGACTACTGGGTGCCTCTCTACGCATGGTTCTAATGTTTGGTGCCTTTCGTACAGCAGTGTTGTACTTTTGTCGCAATAGCCCGGCTGTGGCATTGAAATCGGATAGCTTCTTCCAGCAGGTCTTCATCGAGCATGACCCAGACACGCCGTGACACTTGCATTTGTCCTTCATCAGGGACGATACAGCCTCAATGCCAACCTAAAAGGAGCAAGGATTAGAATCAATTTGATAGACTGTGCAAATTTGAAGTTCACCTCAGAGTCATGGCGTAAGATCTCGGACACTTCATCTCCGTCACCGCCGCGGAGGTCGAGGAAGCTGCGCGTAACTCGCTTGCCGTGCTTCAGGTTGTCATTACATCCGCCCCATTGAAAGTCCTGACTAGCTTTGTTCTGTTTCCGGGGGCCACAGCTGCACTTTGTCATCCTGCCCTCGGCACAGGCCCGCGCTATAGAGTGTGTCATAGCGGCCGCCGTGAGGGCGTGGACAAAGGCGGTCTCTTTGTAGAGCTTCTTAAAAATATTCCGTTTACCGCGAATTTCTATGGAACAATTCCAGCGGTCGTAGCGGAATTGATCTTCGCAGTGTGTTATCGCTAAGCGTCGAGCCTCTCGAATTGTATCTGGCAGACCGAACTCCTTGCGGCATTGGTGATTTTGACGACGTGTTGCTACCATGTATCTGCATGGTCCTGGCACTTGGCCATTCGAGCTAAACACTGCCATGACGGTGTGTTCGGATATAAAATGTTCACTGCAAAGAAAATGAAAAGAGAGGAAATTGAATTAGTTAAGGTGTGTAATTGCATTTCAAAATATAACGAGTTTTCGTATGTGTCTTTCAAACTGTGCGCGTGGTGAATAGGTTGGTGTACAGGAAAAGAAGTCGAACCATGGTGTGATGTGAGTGTGCGACTCTGGTATAGTCGAGATAAGAACCTGGTGTGGTTCGGGGCTTCGCAAGCATGGGCAGCATTGACTCTACACAACGGTAGGGGACGCCTCAGACGGTTCAAATTGAAGAGCAAAGCAACATTTCCGTCGGTTGGGTTCGTTGCATTCACTCTTTTCATTTAAGCAAGTACGATGTCTTTTTTTTAAGCACGATGTCTATTTTAAATCAGCCAGGAAATAACTTCGAACATGAAGTTCGAATTGCCTCGACTCATCAGTTTGGTTAAAGATTCGTGTTGAAAAATAAATTGGGTACGCAAGTTAATTACAAAATTGCCTCTAGGAATGTTGGGTAACAATATAACTTCAATTCCAAATCAATACTCCCGAAATATGCATTCCTTCATAGCTTTAAATACTGACGAAAGGTTCTAAGGTGACAGCGACGGTAAGCACGCAATCCATAAAGAATCATTCGCAACGACAAGCCATAAAATAGTAAAATGCATTCAAAAAATGAGTAATGAAATGCTTTAAAGTGTCTTGAGAATAGTAAGGAATATATGTACCTTAATTTTATAATCTAATTCACTTCGTTCTACGCAGTTTTAAAGAACGAAATCTCTTGACCCAATTTGCTTGCTCTTTGCACTGAGAACGGAAGTAATCACATTTGAAGGAAAACGGAAAGATGCATACTTCGATGGTTTGGTCACGTGGCACAAATGTCCCCTGCAGTACGTCTTCCGAGGCGTGCCTTGTATGCGACTCCGTTGGGTAGGCGACCGCTCGGTAGACCCAGGATGAGATGGTTGGATCAATTCCAAAAGCTCGTCTGGTTACGCTTGGGCATACCCCCCGAGGAGTTAAAGTCAGCGGCGGAGGATCGGGTTGCTTGGAGATCTCTACTGCGTGCACTTAGTGGAACATGCGGGCACAGAAAATGATGATGATGATGATGATGATGATGACGAGGAGGACGTTTTTAGTAAATACACTATGGCGAGCACGTACTGACGGGTGCTATCTTCCTCGTTTGAAGACATTGATCTGCCCTTGAATTTTCTGCAGATAAGAAAACGTTTCAGACTACCATTCGTCTATAAATACGTTCCTAGACATATGATCTAAATACTCAGCTACTATACTACACGCAGCAGCTATAACGATTTTTTTTCAGATGTACAGATTGTGCAAACATTAAGTCTTAGATGATGCTTTCCAAAATCAGGCTAGAAAACGAGCCCAAATGGTACTCATAAAGCTCTACTTCGCAATCGATTCAAGCCCAGAAAGAACAGCGTGAGGCTACCAAATCTCTTCTCACTAAATCAATTAATCAAAAGAATAGGTTAGGTTGATGTGGCCGGCTGCAGCAAAAAACCCTCAGGCGCACTTAGGCCAGATTAGGCCCATTGTGATGCCACGGACGACTCCACATTACCCGTTGAACCAATTGGAGCTTGGTGGGATATGGAGTGTTCCTCTTCATCTCTGCAGCTTCTACAAAAATCATTAACAGGGACTCCTAGTCTGCTGACATGTCCGCCGATAGTGCAGTGCCCTGTCATAACGCCTATTATGGCTGTAAGCGCTGGTCTGCTCAGCCGCAGAAGGCAGGTTGTCCGTTTGACATCCAGTGACAGCAATAATTGTTTCGTATGGAGACACGTTGTAATATTTTGCCACCTGAGCTTGGTTGTCTCAAGTTAGCGAAGGCTAATAGCGATAGCCATGCCCGGCACTTCAGGAAAGCAGAAAGGGTCGCATGCCTGGCGAGTTCGTCAGCTCGGCAATTACCTGTGATGTCACCTATGCCCTGGCACCCTTATGCGGTGAATATTGAAGTACTGGGTCATCTCGTCTAGAGATTGGTGACGCTTTAGGGCAGTCTTAGAGTTAAATGTGAGAGAGAGGTAAATCGAAAGTCTAACGAATGGAAAAGTTCAAGCGTACCATCCCAAATTCATTGGCCATAGCCACACATGATAGAAAGCCCCAGAAAAAGAATAAACAATAAATTAAGCCTGAGTGTTCAAAAATTGGTACTGAGCAAGTCGAAGATGGGACCATTTAACTAAAAGTCGTAACGTCCTCCGCGATGAGTAAATTATTCAGTCAGAAGGAGAAATAACAGTTGGACGAACAAAACTAGAGTAATGTAACCAATATCGCAGCCAATTTTTGGTCCATCCCATCATTCAAATTGATACGAAATTATTGTAAAATAAGAATAGTTTAACATATTATTAAAATAAATTAATAATTGAATTAATTAAAATAAATAAAGGATTCGAAACCAATAAAAGAACTGACTGCAAGGCATGGGAAAAAGTGGCAATATGTCTCAGGTGTCCCTGAGACATAGACTTTGTGCATATAGAGTGCAAGAGCTCTTTCCAGTAACCACTAAAAACTGGGCAAAACTGGCCTGCGACACATAAACTGCAACATTATCTTATTGCAAAACTGGATTTTTATCCGATTCATATTTGAAAATTTTTGCCGAAAGTTTAACAACAGAGTAGTACTATTTTTATTTTATTTGGCCAGAAATTTTGCAAATTGGACATAAAAGATCTACCACCAAACCTCGCTTGGTGGAGAAGCTCTCAGGACATTTTATATCATGCCAATAATTATTATAATGGGTTAGTCTCGCAAGATTAAACTCAACATGAAATGCCAAGTCCTAAGAGATACTAAATTTTACTTGAGGCTTGACTCTTCCCGCCCACAGACTGAAAAGCTAAAGAAAAAAATATTTAAAGCATTGCTGATTACTTTAGATCGACTGAAATATAATCTCAAAAGCATGAGTGTTTTATGACAGTTCGAAGAAACAAAAGACGTCAAAACTTACTCTGCTCAAGGCCACATACATTCTTTTTAATACATATATGGCGTACTCTCCACCAAGAGATGAAAGCCAAAAAAATATTAAGGTTTATTGAGTAGACTACTAAGCAGAGCGTCGCAGCGAGAAGGACCTACGGTTTTTGCTGAACTGCGAAAGCTTTCGACGACAGAAGTAATAGAGAAGGTTTGTCAATCGTTCTCTTAAATTGAGACCATGAAAATTGGATGTGCTGTTTTTTCCTCAGGCTTAATTCAAACTCATGTACGCTCGCTTTGCTCTTGGAACACCAATCATACAGCCACGGATCCCACCATCCTCTGTTCGATAATGGAATATTTCACATTTAAAGCTGCCTGTTTTCCTGACTGAAAGCCAGTTTTAGTCCAGGTTTAGACAATCTATAAGACGCAGTCATGTCAGGAAGAAGTTTCGGGTGTAGGTATATACCTCGTTGTTCGCATTTCCAAAACGAATAAAACGACAGAGTCTCTTAATTTGAAATACTTAGGGTGCTAATAACACAGAATTATCGGTGTTCTCCGTGCTTCATTGATTGCATTCAAATGCGCTTAGCTTAATTTCCCCCCGAGCACAAGTTAAGTTGCTAGCCAGGTCAATAATCCACAGAACAAACCTCGAAACCATGCTTCAAGGTTCACCTCTCCCATCTTGACATCAGATCCTAATCCGCCACCCCAAATCATGACCTTCAACATTCCATTTTAAAGTTCCAACCAAAGCGCGCCAAAGGCCACAAGTCTGTCACTGCAGCTGCTGCTGCTAGATCGCTGCTACCACTCGCTTATAGTTATTTGAATTACTATCGTATTAACTGGCATTAAACAAACGTGATAGCCACCAACAAAGGCAAACAAATATGTAGGTCTTCCTTGTCCAGCAACGGACTCAACTTTGCTGTGACTTTGAGCCCCGGGGCTCTTGGGAACACACCGCGGCGCACCATCAGTGCGTCTGTGTGTAGGAAAAAAAACGTCTCGAGTTTCTTTGGAAATCGTTTTTCACCTCAAATTAACGTCGGAAATGGTACAAAACGTACCATAGAACATGGAATTACACACTAACTAACAACAGGCTTATACGGTTAATCCAATGGAAAAATTGATTTCAATTCGATTCCCCGTATTTACGAATGTTTACACTGGACTAGGGCCACACCACTCGGTGGGGGCTATTGATTTCTCCTCGGCCCGGCACCGAGGACTGTGTGTGCACACGGAGTAAGAACGCAGTCAGCCCTCGTCGCCACCAGAGAGCGAGCGACTCGGTATCGTTTTCCCCTTACGAGTTGTGCGGACGGACGCACCACCGTCACCGCCGCCGGAAGAATAAACGCCACAATGACGAGAGTCGGTAGTGTGCAACTACCCCCGGGCCATTTGCAACAAAATCAACAAAGTTATTCTCACATAAAATGCGAAATTAATTATTACACAAACTCTAATAAAAGTCACGGTGGCTAGCCACAGGAGTTCAATGCAACGTAACACGCTCCCACCCTCTGCCCCCGAGTCGAGAGCATCGCACGAATGGAATTCGGATTTCATCGATAAATTTCAATTGAAAATTGCCAACTAAGATTTGATCTAATCACTTCGTCAGGCGTCTCGACGCGTCTCATCGTCTTTAGATACTTAATCCATTCTTTTTTTTTTGTTGTGTTGATTTCACAGTATTCGCTTAATGGGCTTTTCCCTTTGGCGTTGCGCTGCAGCGTGCAGCGTGCGCGATGCGGTGGTGGTGGGATTCTATGACCTGGACAAATTAGCCTTGCGACTGGCAGCTGCCGTTTGTGTGCTTTTTTTTTTTTTTGTTTTCTTCGGTTTAAGCGGGACGGAACCACTGTTGGTGGTCTCGTTTTAGATCTTCGAAGGGTGATAAGCTGAGCGTTAAGTAATCAGAAATTGATTAGACCTGTGACAGAGGTGTACTTTTGTGTTGTTATTGCACATTTCTGACCCACATCCGTGGGGTGGTAGTAAAGTGGCCGCAAACCAGTTGTTTAACACATTGGCTTTGCACGTCGCAAGCTGGGGATTATAATGGGACGCTACACAGGGGCTCTTGTGGGGGCTCATTTTATGTTTAGTGCTGATGTTCGCGAGCTATTAGCCATTTGAACGTCTTTATTCAACGGTTACTGTGTTTTTTTCGAGAAGATATCATGACTAGAAGCATATTCATGGGAAACTGGTATCTAAAAGCAATCATTGAACAGCAGGGACACTGTAGAGACAAATCGATGAACCAGAGAGTTAGTGACGTAAGACTTTGTAAGTCAAAAAGACTAGAAGACATTACCGTTCATACATGTGGCGTCTGTTTGTGTAAGTTTTCTGAACTCGCCAATGTTCGTTTGGAATGGGATCTTTTGTTGTGCATTTTGACGGCAATGGAAGTTTACCTCTCCCTTGAGCAGTATTTAAGAAATAAGAGATTCTTTTTGGGTTTTAGTTTATTTCATTTTAAAATTTACATAGACAACAATTTACGTGGCGCAAAATTTACGATTGATTGATGACTGATCTTTTTACTGAATCGTTTTTTATTTGTACAAAAAAGGAAAAAAATTAAATTAAAAAAAAACAAAAACAATTTGAGAGGCAAACGAAAAAAAGATTTAATCATTTTCACAAGAACATTAGCTAATGAAGGAATTATTCCTCTAAATTGGCCGGCTTTTGATCATCTCATGCGGTTCGATGAAATTGTGCCAAATTTCCATACTGACGTTTTTGAAAGTATCATGGGGCCGAATATTAACATTTGGCACAATGTCCCTTTGAAAAGCGTCATAGGGTCAAATTAGTTTGCCACGTTATGACGAATTTGGCCTTATGTTGTGTAAAAATGAATATTGCTAAAAGCCATTATAAACAGTGTCCGAGACGCTCACGTGACTTTGTCACTCCGCTAAGAGCCCCCTCCACAACTGCCAAGCAACCCACTTCGCGGGTAGAAAGGCTTTCAACTTCGTCTTTTAGCGGGAATTTTAGAATCACCCTCAGCAACCGCTGCTACTTCGATTTGTCGGCTTAATGAGACTTTCAAATTAAAATTTTTCTACTTGGCACAAAGTCGTTTGGTACCTTCCATACAGATACACTTTATGATCTCGATTCTTGTAGAAGTGTAGGCAGGACGCAGTTTGTTAGCCACACGAAGACAAATTTCAGAAGCTGGATATCAATTTTATTGAGAGGAGTGTCAAACATCACCGCTCTGTATTACACTCCTTGTGAATTCAACCACGAAAAGTGGATTCGAACCTGTGTATCATCCAAACAAACATTGCCTATGAAAGTCTATATTCAAAATATATATCTTTCCCTCTTGCATCCTTGTACTTTGCTCTTTAATCCACTTAGAACACAATTTGACTGTAAAGCACTTAAGCTTTTGCCAATAACTTTGCTGGTTGTTGATCTAACAAGAGCAATCTCAAAAACGTATTCCACTGATCAACTGCAACAACAAAAAAAAAAAAAAAAAAAAAAACGAAGTGTTGCTGCGAGATTGTGTGTTTGAGAAATTAAAGTTGGTGTAATCCCTGACTCTGCTACAAAGATGCAAAGATGAAACGCAAAAGCGTCCGGCGCCTTTTACGATTTTCACCAATAATATTAATAATATTTGATATAAACTTTATTATTAAAATTGTTGTTAATTTTCACTTAAAAAAATTATTTTGATACTTTAAGCAAGACTTCGAATTAGATTAGAGACAGTAGAATTCACACGGAACCGGCATCAAACAGTAGGTCTCCTCCACATGTGTCAAAAATTATAACGCACAGTGGAGGCACGAAAAAGCCTGGCTTTAAACCTGCTATTACGCCAACCAATGGTTTTTAAGCAGGGTCAATGAATTTTTACTAGAGGACGAAAGTGAAAAGTCAATCAGAGCAAACTCTCAGTCGACATCACCTGTCAAACGAACACTCGGAGTGATCTTTCGAAGCAGCCGAGTTGCCACTAAACGTAATAACAGCTGCTGCAATCTTTCTTCATTGGTTAGTAGCTGGTCTTTTAGTAGAATTCTATAGACACCAAATGATGCCATTTCCATCAGAACAAAACGTAAAACAATGTCTCTAAATGTCTCGATAAAAAGTCAGCGACAACTCGACCAGAGACAAGATTTCGCAAGACCTTAAAAACATGCACAATCCCCATGGCCAATCCCCGCAGCCGTGGCCAAGGATCCCGGTCCACTTTTGGACTGCAGTGGTTTACAAATTTCTGCTTCCGTGTCTGGCTGACTATGCGATCTATTTTTAGATCACCCTTAGGACAGCTTTAACAGGTTTCTCAGGAAATTTTAAATTTAAACGGATAGTTCGGATTTCCCTCCTTTGCGCTGCAGTCTAGAATCACAGGTTCACCGATATGCAGTGTCCAAATTTAATCACAAAGGAAAGTCTTAAATATTTACTCAGAAAGCCAAAGGGTATACCACCACCTCAGACACACACATACGCATCAGTCTTCAGCCTCTATTTTTCCCAAAAGGTGATAATTGACATGCACTACGCCGCCAGAGTTTCGTTTCGTTTGGTTTTTTTTTTTTTCATTTGGGAAGTAGCGGTGGAAATCAAAGGGATTTCATTTACCAAACATCTGTGCGATGGGTTCGTTCTTCTTCAAAAGAATCTGGGATATGCAATGCATCCAATAATTCTAATTTTAGAAACCGCAGCAAATATTGTGGTGCTGAAAATAAACACTACCAAAACAAGATAAACAGACGGAAGAGTTGTATGGCCAAGAGTTGCACTTGTTGGATATACAAACGTTGCGGTGGAAAGGACGTGGTGGTGGTGACGTTTGGCTGTGGACGACATTGGAAGCTTTTCCTTTGGCCAACTGAGTCGATTGACCTTTAAATTTTGTCTGTTCGATCCGTTCTCGTCATGGGACACCCACAGTGACTCTTCTAGGAGAGATTTTTAAGACAAATAAAATAAAAAGTAGAAAAGGAGATGGTCGACATGACTCGGCAAAACCCCTTCCAGATGTTTAATTGTCTCAGAGAAGTGGAACTGTATCACTGGTAACATTTGGTACTTTGCAGAACTCTTGGAGGATGTGAGCATCAGAGATTCATTTCCACCTTGTTCATAAGGATTGTAAAACAGATGAAAGCGGTCTGGTCTTAGAGTGGTTGGTGGAAAATAGAAACATGTGACCCACTAAGCACATTGTGGGCAGGGGTATTTAAAACATTCGGTACACACGCACAGCTCTGATAAATTATTAACGACCTCAATTCCTATTAATTCCAGGTTAGCAGCATCAATATGAAGTTTTTAGTCCTTGCAACGCTCACATCCACCAGACAGGAAACGAAACCTCGTAAGAAATGCATGCACGACTTTTCACATTCAATCTGAATATGACTCAATCTATTGTCATCTCTGAGTACAGCTATACTTTATCAAACAAGTCCGTTGACCGTGGTGACCGTAAGAGTTCTTAAGTAATTTTCCTTAGAGTATGCGTTTGGAAACGTCTGAACGCCATCGTTTATAGGGTTTCGTTCCAAAGTAAAAAAGAAACCCTTGTAGAATAAATTCGTTGTCTGCCTGTCGCCGCGATATAACTGCCTATAACTTCTAACCAATTTGTAGCTAATCGATGAAATTTGGAGTGTAGAGTTAAGATGTATCTCGCAAAGATTATTTTGATTTTTTTTTTTCGCAATTGGTCATTGACTAAAGAAAAAAAGTGCTTATACGAACTAGACGATGAAAATATCTAGAGTCTCAGTGTGTGCACTTTCACTAAATGTTAAACCACTAAGAAAGAAATGAAATTCGAACAGATGATGTATTTCACTTACGCAAAGAAAGTTCTGAAAAGATATTAAAAAAATTTAATTACCGGAAAAGTTGTTACTGAAGCTAAACTAAAAAAAAATGTTTTCTTTTAAATCTTTGATATGGATAACATAAGTAAAAAGAATGGCAGTCAGATCAAAAAGTTATACCTTACGTTGATTGCTTAGGAGTTATTAATCCACAAACTTCTGAAAAATTGGTTAATAGCCAATAACTTGTGAGAACATTTGACGATGTACTGTTGGAAACGTCATGTAAAAAATTGAGATTACATTATCTACTTCTTGTTTTGCATTCCCGCTTTTGAAATACACTGAAATATTGATAAATTGGCCACCGGCGCACACTGGCCGATTTAGTACAACACTAGCCGGTCATAAGTCGAAAAAAGAATGTTGTATTAAAAAAAATATCGTTGAAATTAATTTCAAATAGCCAAATAGCAAGAAACAGTAAAATGTCTTTCCTTAACTCCACTACTTTATTAATAGGAAGCGTCTCAATGAAATGCATGAAAAATTACTAATTTTTGATTCTGTTTTCGCTTGTAGACGCGGGTTAAAAAAGCACTGCATTTAGGTTAAAGAGTGGCGATTTTTTGAAGCAAATATGTCAGAATATGCTATTTGTAAGTAGCTTCAGACAGAGTTTATTTTTATTAAGATATATAAAAGACTCTGCCATCGAGAACTAAAGGGAATAGTACATTTTTTTGTAGAGGCAAACTAATTTTTTTTTTTCATTTCATGATTCATAACAAAATGTGATCCATAACAAATAGTACGACCGTGAAACTTTTCTCATTTCAAGCTAGTATTATTATCTTTTAACAATGCAAAATTTAAGACCCGCCACTCAGCGCAACATTCTTTTTTTCGCCCTTAAAGGTACCAATCCGCCCTTTTCACAATTAACATTTCCCTCCTGCAGGATATATAAATATTTATTCAGAGCGAAAATCGGTAACTGTTGGTTCTAATACTGTTTTGCAGTACATGATCGATATCCTTGAATTGGACCAAAAACGCTGTGTTTCTTTAAGGAACAAAGAACAAAATATACTGCCCTCTAAAGTAATAGAAATGATTTTAAATTGGTTCATAAAACACATATCCAACAAGATAAAGTAAAAAGAGTTAAATCCAAATTAAGTCCAGCTAATGACCATACATCGACCACTGTGCGGCTGTGCAAAATTTTTCGGTCAACTAAAACAGGTGCCCAACTTATCGGGGTGTATACTTTTTGTAATAAAAAATATTTTACTTTTAATAAAAATGAGACGTTTATTTTCTTTGCCTTTATTTCAACAAATAAATAATTTGTAAAAGTTACATTCAAAAATTAATGAAAAAAATACAATAACTCGCATTACAGGTTTTGTTTAGTGGTCAAACTAAAATATAAAAAAAAATGTCTATCGCTTACGCATGGTTTTTGATCAATTTTTTGATCAATTTAAAAAATAAACAATTTGGTGGCCAAGTTCCAAGACAGGCAGGTGGATATGGACATCATATGAAGATGTTTTGTGCAACATTTGTATGAGATTTTCTTGGTGTAGGTAAAACCTAGCCAACTTTCTTAGGTGGCCAATTTATAAGAGTGTAAGATTTTACATACCAATTTAGAACTATTTCAATCCTCAACTAGACGAAAGTACACACACATTGCATCAATCCATGGTAAGTGCGTTGGACTGTTAAGCGAGAGTACACAGGTTCGAATCCAGCCTGGGAAAAAACCACAAATATTTTCCTCCTTCACGTCCAGCAAACGACTAACAACCAACTGCAAATCGCCATTTGAAGCCGATAATAAGCCGTATCAAAATTTGTACCACACACAACATAAATGAAGCGTGAAAAGCTGAGCTCTGGCCCTCAACTCAATTACTTTTATTATTATTTTAAGCGTCAATTAAAAGCGCGTATAGCAAGCATTTTAAAAAACGATGAATAGGTGTGAAAAACTTCCATCAACACCCAACCAGAAACAGAGCTCCACACCCACGAGTCCCTGTCTCAAGAAGCTAAGCGCACATTTAAACCTCCAGACGACTTGCTCTCATGCTGATCGGCTTCGAATTAATGTTGACCCATGCTGTTTCATGGGAACTTCATTCCGAGCACACACACTGCTTGAGTTTACCAAATGGCACAGTGACCCGGTGAGTGTGCATTAGCCAACGGTGCAATAAATAGCCAACTACTCAATTTGCACCACAGTGACTTTTCACAAACGTATCACCATAAATCATTCATACGCCCGGCAAGTGCATGTAATTGATAAATTCTCCTCAATAATTGCCTGTCATTCATTTTCACATAACTACGAGTACTACGACAATCAGCTAGTTCAAGTGCGAGCCACTGAACTTCCCACATGCCACAGTATCTAGAATCTCTCCCCGACGATGAGACGCTTAAAATAGTTCCTTTGGATCTATCATTGAGACTAACAAATGGCCGTCAAATACGCGGACCACTCGCTCATCATGCCCTGCATCCTCTCCCGCCATCGTACGTCCGCATGACACACAAATGAACGGACAGATACGGCAGCGATCAACTAATCGATCCACTGGATATTTTGTGTACCCAAGAGATAGCTCATCAACTCTCCATGCAAATGTATAGATAAACGGTCTATAT
This sequence comes from Syritta pipiens, assembly GCA_905187475.1. NCBI lineage: Eukaryota > Metazoa > Arthropoda > Insecta > Diptera > Syrphidae > Syritta > Syritta pipiens. Next base: position 74,760,402 of record LR994571.1, read on the forward strand.
CGCTAAACATCGATCATATGTTGTGTACATGTTGGATGTTGATTGATACGCTTCGTTCAGCGGCGGAGCTGTGCGGAGTCTTTAGAGGCTTTGTTTGAATCTAACGTCTTCGTCATCCCTATCATCGTCGTCGTCGTCGTTGTTGAGGTTCTCCGGGTGAGGCTGGCGGTGGATGCATTCAGCGTTGATTTGTTGTTTTAGTTTATTGTTGTTTGGATTCTGCTTTGTTTGTGGTTTTTTCGTTGTTTTGTTGGTTCCGAAATAAAAACAGACACACACACACAGAGGCACGTGGAAGATTTCGAAAAAAGAATGAAAGAATCTTGTGGAGAATAAAAATGTCCTGGCAACATTTTCATCGACATTCAATTGAGTTGTGGTCTGGCTTGTCTGGTTGTCGATCTTTGTGTATGGTGAACTTTTTGTTTTCTTGAAAGCATCCGATAATGGGCAAGTTCAGATAGTTGAACGCAATTGAATAGAAAATAAAAATTAAGCGCTGTTCGTCGGGGTGTAAACAATACGTGGGATGAGACACGTGATGGATTCTACATCTCTCCATCAATCAGAGGAATATTTCGTTTGTTTTAACGACCGGATTGGTTTTGGATGAAGTACAGGTAGCTTTGACGTGTGATTGGAGAGCAGGAGTGTGTGTTAGGAGGACATTTTGGAAATTTGGAAGCCAATACTTTGGCAGAATGGGGGCTTAGTGTCGTGATATGGACCACGATGAACAGACGATGTGTGAGGGATGATGGATCGACAGTCTGTCTGTCACTGGAGTGACAGTTGACAGGACTCGGTTGATGGACGGTTGGCCAATAGGATCGACTGATCGTCTTACCGAACGTTTTATGGTGTCCAACATATCAGTGCCATGCTGGTCTGTCCATTCGCTTTTGCGTTAATTTCTAAGTGTCAGCAGGATCCGACAAGACGAGTTTGGGATTGAAAACGATTGCTAACTAATACTTTTTTTTCCTGTCAAGAGCTACAGAAGTTAACGTCGCAGTTTTAATTTTTTAATTGTTGAAAAAAAAAACAAAGATAACCTTTCCCTAACAACATTATAAGATTATTTGTTTATTTTTGACTTGTTAACTACACTGATCTAAACTCAACTCCACATTTTTTATTCAAATAGAGAAAATAAATCTTAGTACAATGGATCTTCGTATGAGGCTAGACTTAATAGAGAAAGCCAGAGGTTCTTCGATGGTCACAATATCCTAAACTTATAATTTAAATGACAGGATCTATTTTACTGATAAATTGAGCCTGTTTGATAACTCAAACATTTTCCGTATCAGAGGAGAGCTTCTTGACTTAAACTATAGACCTTACTTCACTGACCGAAGAACGTTTTGCTCTCTGTGTAACCTACCTATTAATTGTGATTCCAAATTAAGTTGAAAAAATGAAGTAAATTCTATTCTAGAGAAAATAAATGGTAACCCACAAGGAGGACGTCTTTCAAAATGTTTTACCTAAGAAATTTCATTTCGCATAATTTTGTATTTTGGTAGGTCACCAGACAAAAAATGATTGATCAGTAAAGGGTGGGCCAGTGGTTTCGTGTTAAATCACAGATTATTTCAACACCGACAGCTGTTTCTCGCTTGATTGTCAGTACCATATCTCCACGGAAAAATGAGGCACTTACTTATCTTAACTTATCTTTAAAGTGGCTGCTCAAATAGTGGGTTTTTTTTTAAAGAAATCGTATTATCAGCCGTCTTGGCGAAGCTAATTGGCTATTTGAGGGCTTTTGACTTTTTGGAAGGGTCGATGTTATGCATCCAATCCAGAAACGATTCAAGCAGTTAAAGCCAATATCAACCAAACAATCCGTGAGCTACGAAAACGAACGAAATCATAAACAAGGTCTTCGAAAATTGGAGTGACAGAATGCGCTACTGCGAAGACAGTTCATGCAGACACTTGAACGACGTTGTGTTTCATAATGATAAATCCATAATATATGGCGCCATAATACATGAAAAACTTAATTTTGTTCATTTTATTTTATGCTTAGAATGAAACTTGTCTTGGCCCATACCGTACTCTTGTATCACTTTCCCGAGAAAAATGCTTCTTAAAAATATACTGATATCAACATCGATACGCCACTTGGTGAAAAAATGGAACAAAGAACTGGAACTGAAACAAAAAATCATACAGCGTCAAAAAACTGGATCCATCAGTTTGTGAAATGCAGACAATCAATTTGGTCTGAAAACATCAAGTGCCCTACAAATGAGTCTCGATGCCATGTGCCAATTGCCAAAGATGTGTGTCCTCCAAGCAGACTCCACTTCCCGCGTCAATCAGATAAAGAGGTCGCCAAAAACCTCAGCACTATCCGACCCATTACCCCACAACTCCCTGGCGTCTGCGACGTAATCGTACGTGAACCCCACCGGTCCTCGAGAGCCATGAAGAGCACATCCCCTGAAGTTGGGGCACATAACACTGGGCTAAGTTCCTGCGCGGATGCCCTACTACCCGCGAGCGATTACAGAACCTCCTCCGAGAGTTGCAGCAAAATACAAAAACAGAAAAAAAAACTCCTTACAAATCGTTTTTTTTTTTTTTTAAATAACCACCGATGCGGTTAGATAACTGTAGACAGCTTAAACCCGACATATTATGGCGGTTGCACGTTACAACGGCAATTTATTATCCCATGGACAAACCTCATCAACACTGGCGTGCTCATTGCAAGTAACAAATGGCACAGGAGTGTGAGTCGACGACGAGCACGAGGTGCAGAGAGCTGCCGGGCTGTTGGGCTCTGGTGGGCTGCTGATGATGCTTCATGCAACAACCACCACCCATTCACCCCCGTCTAAGTAAGCGCGACAGGGAGAGCGACCGAGCACGAGACTCTACTCCACTGACTGATGAATGAATGAATCTGTGGCGGAGGTCTGCTCCGGAGGGAGAGGGGAAATATATACAATCTTCTGGCATTGGATGAGGTTACCAAGCCCGGCCACCGCGCTGCCGGCTGAAGGAGGATGATAATGGCAAACAACATATTTTTCTAATTTTTCCTCTTTTTTTTTTTGTATTTTTCCGAGGACCCTTGAGCTGCACTCTCCTTCAACCCGGGGGACAGCTGATGATATAAATCAGCTCTTGGAAAATCCAGCACACGCACGGCAGTGGTGGTGGGTGGTAGTATCTCCGGGGGATGATTCGCGGCGATGGTGCACTTTCACTCCTATTTCTCTTTTTTTCCCTGCTGCTGCTGCTGCTTACACAGTAATGCTAATTAATGTAAAATCATAATAACGAGATTGAAATATTTCTGGAGAGCTGAATGGGAAAAAAAGTGGTCCTCCCCCGTGGGGGGAGCCGCTGGTGTTTACACCGATAGACGATGGTTGGCAATTGTTGGATCATTCTGGTTGCGCTGTTGTGAAGCTGAATGAATAAAATTTAATGCAATTCTTGCTGCCTTTAAAAGAGTGTTTTTCTTTATTGAAAATTTAATTTAGAGAATTGTGCGGACACTGACTTGGGCTTAAAGTCGAACGAGCCTGTCGTGGAGGGACTTTAAGGGACCATGACCTGGGGCAAGATGCGAGTGTGACGATTAAACTCGTTCCGCTCAGTGAGTGAGTCAATTGCTTTCTTCAGAAGGAATTGAAGGATGTCCTAAAGTCGTCCAACATTTAAGCTGTATTGAGTTAGACCTCAGTGGTTCACAATAAGGCATGTAATGTGTTGAATTACTAAAATCCATTGATTTATAGTACTTCGTTCGGTTCTTGATCGGTAGAAGAACCCTTTAAACTTAAATTCAAGTGATAAACTATTCGCTCATGTTTCACAAAACAAATTTCTGCGGCCCAGCTTTGGAACGTGCAGACTGCGTCAGGATTTTTACCCCCTAACAGGTGCATAAAAAATGTAAATACAATTACGTTAGAATAAAATTGTTCACTGCGACTCAAAACAGTTTTCCTATTCCTATTTGCAGCTTGGCCGAAACTTTCTGGCCATTCATTGAATTTTAAGACGATTCTGTATGATTTCTGCCATGATCAGTTTTTTGTTTATAACCTAGCCTAGTGTCTCCGAAAGACCTTGACGGATTCAAGTCAATAAAATGGTCTGACCCCAACATATGACGCATTCCGAAAAAATTCAACCTATTTTTGCCAGAGAAAAGCTTCTGAAATCAATTTTTTGAATTCAATGAATTCAATTTTCGGAAAGTTTTTGAATATTCTTTAGAAAGAAATTCGAAAGTTTATCAATCCTTTCTCTCAATGACCGCAAAGTAGATATTTTTTTATATTTTTTTTCGGGTAGCATCTCGAACACAACAAGACATAAAAAATAAAGAAACTGCAGAATTTGCAGCATTTCTTTGAACTTCGTTTGAACTTGGTTAAAATTTAACCGCACCCTGGCTTATTTTTAGGCCTCCATGTTGCTTTGATGAATTATTTTTTGGGATAGTGACTGGAGGCGGTCTCCTCAACCAAATAAACAAAATGGTAAGACAATAAACACAAACACGACCTTTGCTGTTAATCGCAGCCAGAGGTAATTTCCTTCTTGTACTCTTGTACAGTCTTGACAGTTTTCACTGAACGCTACAGAGCTCCGATGACTGAGTCAAGCTTTTAAAGTTTTTACAAACATTTGAGGATTTTATGATGACACAGTTAGTAAGGTAAAAATTTTGTGGGTGGTAGTCTCGGTCTTTTTGTCAACTTAACTTAGACTGTCATCGGTTCATCGGTTCATCGGTTGATACTTTCTGCAACTATAACTCCGCTGAAAGTTCAAACTATTCCAAGGGAGTTTTTGATGGCAGACATTTTTCCGCTCGCTTGGAACGTCGTGCTTTGCCTCTGCGTAATTCGATCGGTGAAACTTATCCGCTGTCCACTGCTTCGCAATCGAAAGCTGATTTCATTAATTAACTTAATTTAACTTAGAGAATTGTTTCGTAAGCCACTGCTCATTGGCGCTACTGCACAACAACCTAAAATAATTCAATTAGATAATCTCGAGCGCTAGGCAAATTTCCCATGCGCCTGACGGACTTCGTCGGTTCGTCGTCAGCCCCGCTCAATTATGAAGAAAGATGTTTTCACAAACTCAATCAAATTTTAATCGAAACGAAATTGACTGCCCAAGACCGGGACCGGGACACGGGGAGTACCATAATTCACCAATTACATTCAATTGATTAACGAAAACTTAAAGCGCACCGATGAGGCTTTAGTCGGTTTCGGAGGGTAGGGAGGGAAATTTAATTATCCGGATGACTCTGGACGGGTGGACGGGACGGCTGGCCAGCTGGACGGTTGGTTAGGCAACGAAGGCAGAGTGATCCCAAGCCCCCCAGCTTGGGGTGAGTGAGTGAGAGACGCTCGTATCAAATTTCAAATTTCCACTTAGGAACGAACGCAATAAGCTATGAAAAGCGCACACACCGCCATTAGCAGTTAAGCACATTAAGAGCTTTGTATTCGAAATGGAACATTAAACATTTACGAGTGTAGGATTTGCAGGACAACTTTTATGAGTGCGGCTTTTAGGCATAAACGATGCACACACATATGTACATGGGTGCTTACACCTTGTAATGCCTGCTCTCCGTCGTCGTCCGTCTGTCGTCCACCTGGGCGGGTGGGCTGCCATGCATGCTTAATGGTCTATGCATCTTTTTATCTTTGTGCCTTATCATTTCACTGACTGAGTGAGGGTGTATGAGTGCTGTCTGCAGGACAACGCTCGTAAAATTAATGACATGACCATGTGGGGGGCGGACTTCGTCGACTCACTCCAGTACACTTCTCGGCTTAGGGGTGCACAATTTTGTAGGGGGGCTCTTCGATTTCAATTAAAAGTCTCCTTCGTCTTGGCCAGTTAGTCGTCCTAAAGTCAAATGGTCATCGAGTAGAGCACCGGGCTGTACACGTGGGGAGATGTTAAGAAGATTTGGGGATTTCCATTTGCGAGCTACGTTCGAAGGGCACCACGCATGGTGCTCAATTATTCAGGAAGCGAGGCGTGCCTGTTTCCCACAGGTGATGACGAATTTGACAGAGACTTCCTTGGAGGCATTTTCGTGACTCACGGCTAAGGTGTTCTGGTGACTCAGTGTATTTGTCGTGCAGTGAGGACATTAAGAAAGAAGGAATTTTATTCTTTATTGAAAACGGAAGCACTGACATCACATCAGCAGACAATTTGGCGAAGTGCACGTCGAACGACTATTGTAATACCCCAGAGGATCGAGGAGTGATTCAAATTCGACGCAGTCTTTCAAGATTTGTTTGACGTAATTTCAACTATCGATTTGCAGCAATATTCATTAGACAATTTTGCAGTCTATGGTCTGGTAAATTTCAATACTCATTCTGTTTGCAGGGCAGATTACAATTTCTGCTGGCAAACATCTTAAGTAGTCATTAAAGCAAGAAATGTAAACGTGGAAGACAACTCTCTTCTAAACACCCTAACACTTTGAATTAGAGATTCTGCATGAATGAAAAAATCTGTTCTTTAAGTCTTAAACAGCTCATCACAATAAGACACCATTCTTTGCAGTTTTCATTTGAATTTATTTTAAAAATTATGTTCAGGCTAGGCAAATTTCACTCACAGGAAAACAGAACTCATAGATTTCTCCAGGAAACAAAGAATTCCGGTAGTTAGGGATATCGTGTTGGATGGTTCAGTATTGCAGGTAGTGGATCATGCCAAATTCCTTGGCATTATATTCAAAAGAAAGTTAAACTGTAAGCTTAATATCAAAAAACGCAAAAGACTTCATGCAAAAGATTGTTCGGATCGAAGAGGGGTCCGCAACCAAAAGTGATCCACTAGATCTACAATTTTATAGTAAAACCATTCTTACTGTGCAAAGTAATGTTATTGGCTCTGAAAAATAAATCGACTCTTTTGCACAAGGCCAGATGTAAATTAGTATCACGGGCCTTTAAAAACAGCATAAGCCTCGTCACTTTATGTGATTCTGAATCTAGTGTCAATTTTTCTTTTTGCTAAGAGCGTAGTCTTGATGTCGGCTTCTAGGCAAAAGAGGTCAGCAGCTTCAGGCTCAAGTCTTTGGGCATTGTAACGTTCTACACTTTGGTAATATTAATACTGATTACCTGCAGCCCACGACCTTCTTTGATCGTGATTTTTCCCTTATTTTTCTAGCAAGAACCCAACAGATCGAATGAAGTCCTAATATGGCCAACTGAATCAATGTCTACATAGATGGCTCGAAACAGTCTTAGGATGTAGGTGCAGGGGTCTTTGATGCGACTTATAATCGGATTAAAAGCTGCAAACTTTCAGATAATTGCAGCATATTTCAGACTGAATCACTAGACATTCAAAAGCGACAATTCTGTACATTATATTTATTTCACATTAGACGCCAGCCATTTATTAGCGTCCTGTGTTCGATTGCGGGAAAGATTCTCTTCTAAAAAACTCTTTTAGTTTTAAACAGCTCATTGCAATGAGGCACTATAATCTATCGTACTCAGTCCAAAAATTATGTTCAGGATATCCATATATCGATTCCATTATGGCGTCCCTTTGAAGCTACCCCAGACACGTTCGTCAAATTTCGACTGTCCGCCTCCACACTACCGGTCATCAACAAAAGCAGACCAAAATCTCACCTCACTTCCGACCGCTTCAGTAAACATTTAACTCACTCAAACGCAATCGCAATCAAGTCACCTCACAATTGGCTAAATTCTAAAACGATCCCATCAATTGCAGCCGATGTCATAAATATGAGGCTCCGCCATAAATACGACCGGCGGAACCACTAGCACATGTTCTGCATTCCACAAGGTTTCCCCCAGACCTCCGAGCCTCCACAAAACAACAACAAGAACATCTCCACCTTCACCACCACCACCATCACCGGCAAGAGAAAAAACGACCGGACCAAGAATAGCCCCGAGGCGAGAGCAACAATATTCCAGAGATTGAGATACACGACGACTCTGTTTATTTAACCGAAAACAAAAAAAAGAAAAATACAAAAAAAAAAAATTCGAGTATTTTGTTTGTTTTAGACAATAAATGGGGCGGGAATAATCCACGAGGCCCTGGCGCCAAGGTGGCCTATTTGGGCGGTTTCATTACCGCATCATCTAAAACCAAGCACAACAACTGAACCAAAAAAAAAAAAAGATTCGAAGACGAAGACGAGAAGAAAATTTTTGTATCTGCGCTGGTGAACGGTAACGGAATAGTTCGAGATACTTAATTTGCCACAGTCGAATAAATTTTTCGGAATCTTCTGTGGAAAAGGCCAGCGGAATTCTTCGATTGGGGTAAAAGCAAAAGCACAGACACACTCGTACACTTTCGCTCGTTGTTGTCTGGTGGAGTGAAAATTATGAGTAATTTATTTATGACTCAATTAAGCTGTGATGAGTGGTTACTAAACTACGCTCCGCGCAAAGACCCAGACGGGGTGCGAGATTGTGAATTGGACCACAAATTCGAAGGGGGGAGTAAAGTATCTTTTAGGGAGTAGTTGTAGTAAATTATTTGCTTATGGCCATCCTTAGAGTGGCGCAAGAGGGCGAGGGGCTGGGATCTTGATGATTGGGGAGCAAAAAGTCAGCAGCTACGGACGGCACCGCATCATTTGTCCGTGGAGTCATATTGTACTCAAAATTGTGTCGTTCCCATATTTTTTTGTCAGGCTTGCAGTAATTCTAAGAATATCACGGAATATCTTCAGAATCCTTGTCGCATTAAAGAGGGATAACCGTGAAAAGGGAAAGATAAAAAGTGGGTGAAACACATTAGAGAGAAGAGAAAAGTTATTAAAAGGCTGGGACGCATGAATTTTAAAGGCCGTAGAAGGACAAAATGTCGGTTTTTTTGGACAGGACAATTAATAAAAATTGAAAGAAAAAATTGCAAGAAACTGGTGATGTTGTGCTTCGAATCTTGAATACAGCTTTCCACGAAATACCAAAACCTTATAGCCATTTTAAAAAAAGAATATAATCTTCTTATAAAAATCTCAGCGTTTCTAATTCTGCTTATAATCTCATAAAAGACCTATATTTTATACATTTTTCATACTGCTGAGTTATAAAGGAAAATACTAAATCGCTTACCGCAACTCGAATATAGAAATTAAAACAATCCAAAAATTATTTCTTTTCAAGCTTTTTTGTAAGTATGTAGAAGATAGGGTTTTAAGGTATTTCAAAAGATATAATTAAAAAACCCTACATAGGGCAAACTATTTTTATGGAATTTTTTTGAACTGAACTGTAAATAAAAAACGAAAATATAAATTTATGTTAAAAAAACTTAATGATTATTGAAAAATTTGTTTTTGAAACATTTTTGAAACTGGTCTAAGTTTATTTCCAGCTGGGTCACAAGAAGATTGTTTCAGAATTGTTTTATATTTTTATGAAACAGCTGGAAGAGATTTTTTTCTATAACTTTTTTTCTCCTGTCCTTTCTGTTCTTTCTTTTCATCATGAGTTCCTTTTGATGGTGAAAGCTGTCCGCAGACATGAAAGAATGACGAGATTCGAAGTACTTCAAAAAAATTGATTGAGCGAAAAATATCTAAAAAAAAAAAAAAATAATAATCTGCGTAACAGCCCATACAGGGCCAGAGAGTTCGCACCTCCACTGTGCTGTGCGCGACATAATTTGACGGACGTACTGTTTAATGCCGGTTCCGAACGGCGAATTGCGAAAGCTTTGCATGGCAGGGGTTACTTCAGGAGGGTTGTCAGACGTTCGCTGGAGGTGGGCCGTGAAAATTGTTTGTGGTGTTCTTGCCCCGGGCTGGATTCGAACCCGGGTACTCTCGCTTAACAGTCTGACGCAGTAACGATTAAGCCACTATTAATTAGGAAAATTCATTTCCACTATCAATTAGGAAAATAATGATCAGATAAAATTTAATTTGGGAAGGTCGAAGGTCATTCACAAACTGTTAATAACTGAAAGCCAACTTGAAAAAGAAAAATTTGTAAGACCAAGCTACTTAGAGGAAAACTGTTTAAAAATAAATATGTCATTTGCCATGATATCTCCCTCTAATATTCTTCATTGTTTCTTTTAAAAGAAAAATAACACTAGAAGTTCGATTGACCCATGCACCTTATCGACAGTTTTGATTTGTTCCTCGGCAAATAATGTAAAAAGAATGCGACGAAGAGAAAGAATAGAAATTGAAGAACAACCATTGAGCCATATCCCTGGTCAAAATAAAGTCGACGTTTGCTACTGGCTTCACATTAGTTAGTTGAAATACGTACGTGATGAAAATGAGCAATATTTTTTTTTCTGAAACCTAGTTCGAATCTTTTTTCTGGTCCCATGAAATTCGAATTATCGAGAGATTATTGTATTTTCCTCTATATTCTCTGCACTACGCCCATGACAGAATGTTCAGAAACAGATGGGTGTCACACCGTTTTGGGTTACTAGTGAATAAAACGGCAGCTTGTTTGGACCAACTCCAGGACAATTTAAATAATTTTTTTTTTTCAATTTTTAAAAGATGACTTGCTTTCATGTTTGAATTCACGAATTCGCAATGATGACGTCGAATTTGACAAATATGCCTTTTTTTCCTTTCCTCAACTATTTATATGATAATAGGATGAAAGCATAGGTACACAAATATGACTTATCAGAAAAAATACAGTCAATGTAAATCAGCTTCACTTCATCGACTTAAGCACCCATTGGTTTTTAACTAGTGAACAAATTAAAGTTGATCTATATAACGAGAAAAGGAGGTGCTAGGATGAATTACGAATGAACAAGAGCCACAAAATTCAGATTTGCTTGAAACAGAAATACCAAAAATCTTTTTTCGTTATCTTTGAACACTATTTTGATTGTTGAAATTACAAAGGGTTCACAAAGAAAAATTACATTTTAATGGCAAGTTTTATGCACGCGAATCATAATTGGCACGCGTTCGTTAAGCTTTGGTTAGCAGATTTGTTAAAATCATCTTACTGGTACCTTCCAAACTATTTTCTGTGAAAGATCAGCTATTTCGACTTTTCTCGATTGACGCCTTGTCTTTTGGAACCATTGCCTGGTGACAATTTCAGTGACTTGCACTGTCTGAAAATCCTTAAACCAAACGCAAGCGTTATTCACGCAAATTCTCTTGGTCTACATTTTCACTTTCATCTCATCAAACCCCAGCCCTCTACCTCTCCTTCGGCAACGCCGATAGCAGTGCATATAAAACCGAATTAATGCTCACACAAAATAAAAACGATACGAGTAATTATTCCCGAAACGAATAAAAACGAATTTTATTTTATGCTCCCGACTATTGCTGCAAATAATTTTCATTAAAATCAAAAGCAATTTCCATTACTTCACAGGCGAAGGAAAGAATTCCATTAATCTCCCGTTTGCGAAGGACATTAAATCGCAGCAATAATGTTGTCTCACATAAAAATCATCTCCCTTCCAAGCCCAGCCGACGCTCTCTCTCCCACAGTCGCGTCTCTATTGTGAGTTATCCTTGAAGCCCTTCGGATTTCGGTTTATCGTGCTTTTTAATGGACTTTTTCCCAAAAACGAAAATAAAAACGAAATGAGGAAAATGTATTTGGCATCACCCATGAAAGTCATCATCAAACATCATGCTCGTGTCCTGTCCGCACTTTTAATGCGTTTATCGCATAAAAATTCATCGAACCGGAGAAGAAACAGCGGATTCCCAACCCCCCAACGACATCGCCGACGACAAAGTAATCGACCCCGACTCCCTCGCCCCAGAAGAGAGTGTTAATTTGTGTGATAACATTTTTTATAATCCGCTGCTATCGCATGTTCACAGGAGAGGCCATCCCCGCCGCCAGGAAGGGTACGTTTTATGGGCCCAGAAGCACTTACGCGCCCCGTGTACCTTTACGATGTTCGCCCCCTTCAAGCGATGGTTGTTGCTATTTTGTAACGGCTCGCTTTCGCCCATAAAAACCATATTCGAAAACGTTTCCATGGATAAGGACTCACAGGACTCGCATCTTGCTGTGCAACATCACAACTGCACTAAAACGGCCAAGGCAAGGATTACGATTTGGCCGCCGGCTTTTCGTTTCGTCTCGTATCGTTTTGGGACTTTTATTACGAATGCGCTGCGTCCGTTACGATTATGATCCAAATATTGGTGTTTCTGATTAATGCGAGCAAAGGATCACACTCAAAAAAGGACGACAGTCTGCGTTACGACACGAAGATTATGGCCATCCATTCATCTCAAGCACTTTTCCACCCCCGAATTTATGAGCCACTAAAGTGGAATCGCCTTCTGTCCTCGATGCGGACCACGAGGGTCTCTCTCTCACTCTGCTGCATAAGATCGCATTTCTTTCGGCGGCTGTTGCTGGGCTGGATGTGCGTCTGGAGTTCGGAATTTGGAATTCATCATCCAACAACCCCACGTAATAAAAAATTCAGCAAAATATTTACGATTCCTTTCGTCCCGCAAAAAAAAAAAAAGGAAACCCACAGACGAAGAGAAACGTAGCACGGGGGTGGTTGTGTTGGGCATTTTGTTAGTAACTCGTCCATCGCACGATGCAATGGATATTCCTTCGGGACGGGGAGTCTTGTTTTACGTCGAAGAAAATTGCACGCATGAGGCGGGCAGCCCTCGGGTGGGTGCATTAAGCAAACAACCTCGAAACACGTTGATTAAGCCCGACGCTCGACCGCAGTCCAGGAGAGGCAAATGACGACGAGTCGTCTGGTCGTTAGGATATATCGTCTGGAACTATCGGAGCTGTCGGCGCTGAGAGAAGTAGTGAAGCACAGGTGCCTCATTTTCGGGATAATGGGGCAGGATGATGATTAATGTTGCATGATGTGAACTCAGATTTTAGGTCCGGTTGCGTAGTGGCTTGGTTTTCTTTTTTTCAGCAGTGGAAATGAAAGGAGCTACATTGCGTGATAGACAGTGCTAGCAGCCGCCTTACATTTTCGCTGCCTGGCATATGCTTGTAAAAATCCAACTCTACGCAAATATGTACCGAATAGTTATAGAGTTCGGTGTCAGTAAAGCCGGTTAAAACCCCCAATATGTCATGAAATCAGAGTTTCCAGAAATGGATCTTGAGAATATTGTTCTTTGTCGTGTATATAAGAACAATATGTTCGATGTCTACGCCGATTTATGAGCCAATGCGGTTATGAATTTAAGAAAGACAAAGGTAACTGAACTGTATTTTTCAGGTTCTTTGGCTCGAATTCCATTTCGGCTCGAATTCCAATTCGGCAGGGCACTTACTTCCATAATTCGATGCTTGCTAGAAATATTTTCACCTACACTGAAGAGCAGAAGTTAGGATTATCAAATATGTTTTCAACAAGAATGAAACACTATTTGATAACCCTAACTTTTTAAGCAAGACCTGCTTGTTTGTTTCTTACAACAAACATCGCAGTGTTATCTATAGAATCTCCTGGTTTTTTTTGCCGAATAATTTAAATTTTTAAAGATAAAACGTTACCATCTCCTGTTACGGTTTTGCAGTGTTAAAATCGTCTCTTGTGTGATTTAAGTTCATCACTTTATCACAGTTTAGAGTGAAGGCAGGGACACAGGTCAGAAACTTATTATTTGTTATTTCTTTCTTTACTTTTTGAGTTTTATTCAAAAAAAAATATGAGAAAGGCAGTCTGCGAGACACGTCGCTAAACCTTAAAAAATAAGCCATATGTAGGTAGTAAGAACAAAAGCTTGTTAATGGCGGATAAAATGTCTGTCGCAAAAGACTGCATTCCATTACAAAGGGAAAAGTATGTGTTTGTACTCTCTATAAAGCTCCAAATAATACAGGTTTGAAAGCCAAAGAAAGAGAGAGATAAAAAATATCTCTTCACGAATAGCATTGGATGTATACAAAAAATGAACCTACGACGATTGGAAACACATTTTTGATTTTAGTTTACCAAGGGTTATAGGTTTCAATCTGTCTTAGGGTATTTTGTCTGATAAGACCAACATCTTAGTTCTGGATGAACTCTAGGGCCTTTTAAACCACAGCACGTAAAGCAACCTACAAAGCATGTGGACGGATCTTTGATGGTTTGGGTCTGTTTTACGAAAAATGGTGTTACTTCAATAGTAACAATTTCTGGAATTATGAGGAAGGAATAAATCCAGAATTCTAAAACAATATTTGACAGTTACCGTGTCAATGGCAATAGTAGAAGACCAGACAATATGGTAATAAACCAAAACATTCCGCCAAAAATCCTGAAAATTGGCTTAGTTGTCGAAAATTTCCCTGCAAAAGATTTTAGATGGGACTTACATCGAAAACTTGGGGCCTTTTCAAAAAAGTTACCGGCCAATAAGGAAGCCGATTCAAAAGAATGTATTATCGAAAAACGAAAAAAACTTGGGGCCTTTTCAAAAAAGTTACCGGCCAATAAGGAAACCGATTCAAAAGAATGTATTATCGAATAGAATGCCAAGAAGCCATTATTATTATTATTATCATTTATTAACATGTCATTTAAATTACAGGGTAATATAAAGATTATAGAGCCTAGTTTTTGACTTTTTGTCAATATATTTTTTTATAAAACTTAAGGCTTTGTACTTTGATACGCGATATTAATGTTTAATGATATAAAAAATGATACAAAATGTTTAATGATGAAAAAAATATAAAAGAAAATGGCAGACGGTTCCAAACCAAGGCCAAAATTGTATTTGATACGCGAGCTCTGTAGCGCTTTGTACATAGCCGGAAAATTCAAAAGACAAAAAAGCGGAAGAGAGATATTTGACAACCTAATATATAAAATAAAAAAAAAATAAAGGTTAGTTCCACTTTACAATTCTTCTTACACTTTTATTCACTGTAAATATTGCAGGCGGGAATATTTTGTTTATTAATTGAAGACTATGCCAACTGAATCCTTTTCACACATCGGAGTGAAAAGAAAAGCAATACCTTGGAAAGGTGAAAACGACTACTCGCTTAGAAACTACAAAAGAGTGAGACGGTTAACTCTTGTAAAATCGAACCAACGCTAACTGAATAAAGTTTGCGCACAAAGAGTGCGTGTTTTTCTGAAACTTTTTATGAAATGCGTTTAATGATTTTCGTTCATTTTCAATTTAAATAAGAATTGCTTATATTCGGAAAGGAGTTATGCAAGCTAAGCCTCATGAAAAGTAAATGCAGAAAGTTCGGACAAGTTCGAGCCACGCTGGATTTTTTAGTCTGTGGCTTCTGTTAATTGGAACACGAATTTCTAGAGATCGACTAGTTTAACTCATACCCGGGTTCGAATTCAGCTTGGGGAAAAACAACACCACAAACATTTTTCACAGCCCCATCTCCAGTGAACAACTGACTGGAGTACTGCATTAAACAGTAGGTACCCTCCACATGTGTCAAAACTATAATGCGCACAAAACAGTGTCGGCACGAAAAAGCTAGGCTGTAGCTCTAAACGGGCTGTTACGCCATCCAATGTAATGTATTTAATCTTCAGGTCCAGGAGGTCATTGAAGAAAATATTTTATGAAAAAGCCATTAACATTACGTCATACATCAGGGTAAAATCTAAGTTGCCCGGGAATAGAAAGACTTGTAAACATTTGAGTAAAATGCAAATAATTTTAAGGACTAGACCACATGTAACAGTTCATAATTTCAGTAAAAGCGTCATCGACATTGGGAGTCTAATTTTTGGCCAAAGCCAATATTTGCACGAATCTGGCAGCGGTACAAAAGCATACAGAAAAAGTTGACGCAAGGACACCACGAGAATCAAAGAACCAGTCTCGGATTTCAACCAATTTTCTGTGAATTTATGCATCGCAGTCAAGTTCTGTTTTAAGAAATTGAATTTCAGACAGAATCAATCAGAAAATTAAAAAGAAGCAAATGATTTGAAATTTTAGCTTAGATTTTCGGATCCTGGTTGGACTTCATGATTTTTTTACTAGTAATAATTTTACCACTAGCAGATAAAAATGTGAAGAAAAAACCAGATAAATAGATAGGTAGATAGATTTTGATTTATTTTTTTTTCTGTACAAATATAACAATTTTAAGAAAAATTACATAAATAAATAAATGAGCATGGGTTTGCTAAAAAAAACAATGGTAATATCCAAGTTAAAAAAGTGCATTTGTCGCGTGTAGGCTCTCGAGTTTCACAAGATCTCATCGGAAATAGCCAACGAAGTGATAACAGACCGTCGTCTCTTTGCGAGAGGCCTCGTGGACATTGAGACTTCCTTTGAACGACGTCAGCAGAGCACGAAGAATTCCAAATCACATCTGGCGGCACGAATGAAATGAAATATTTCCTTCCGACGCTGCGCGGCCGTGCAGTAACAGCTCGTTGCACATCCGATGTCAGCGATGTCAAAATTAGACAACCTTGGATAGCCGTTGAACTTCAAGCACAAACGAAACCAAAATGATTAGAAATTCAGTTTTTTTGTCGTCCTTAATACTATCGCCTCACATTGGGAAAAAGTCAAGACTCACGCACGACTATCCCCTTCCAGGTTTTCTTATTTTTCAAATCTCTTCTCACCCATCCGCAACAAAATGACGTGTTTATGCCTCGAATGCCAGTGCCTAAGTATGTTTTAGTTTCGTGAAAGTCGTTAAATGAATTTTATTGCTCCTCCAAGCCAAGCAACTAAACCCAAACAGTTCCCGTGAAAGTACTAAATAATTTCGCCGTCTTTCATTTTCCGGAAATGTCAATAGTCCTGCTGGCCGCTCTGCTTTCCCCGGCAAGTGCGAAGCAGCAGCGCAGCTTCAAAACTCATACGGGGATTTAAGGCGAACACGAGAAATGAGGAATCATTACACCGGAATTACCTCCATAAAATGGCATCAACCCTACCGACGCAGACCGCAAATGATTGCCAATTTTCGAACATGTGCGGATGGCTAAAATTAGAAGAAAACGCACGCTCGAATTGGTCCACCAGTGGGCTCAAGATGTCGGCGTGGCTGCTTTTCTCTGCGCGTTTATAAATCCCGTGTCCGCTGTGGCACGCCGCGATCTGCGAATCTAATAAAACGCGTCCGCATACATTTCATCGTTTCGATTATGCACTCGTGTGTCTCTGCGTTCGATGCGCCTAGCGCCAAACTCTCTAGAACGCTGCAAATTGTTGCGTCAGCACTTTGAACCTGAAAAGACGCGCCGCCTGGTATTTCGATGCATTAGCGTCTGATGTACTGTTTGACATTTTTTCTTCTTTTTTGTTTTGTTTCTTCTTTCAGCGATACTTTTTTGTGTGTTGTGTATCTTTAGGCAGCTTGTGACTGTTGTGTTTTGTTTTTGGCAGACGACAACAGCCGCCGCTGGTGCCGCTCGACGCGCTACAGTGCGTCGGC
The DNA here is from genome assembly GCA_905187475.1 of Syritta pipiens. Lineage (NCBI taxonomy): Eukaryota > Metazoa > Arthropoda > Insecta > Diptera > Syrphidae > Syritta > Syritta pipiens. Next base: position 74,777,807 of record LR994571.1, read on the forward strand.
TTCAAAGGCATCGATGTCAAATTACTCGGTGGCACTTGTTTGCCAGTGATTGCCGTGTCGATTGATTGATCCTCGCACCTCTGCTGGGAGTGCGTGCGTACATGCGTCTGAAATGTAAACGACATGCCACAAAGTGCTAATTCAATTTTACACCAAGTGCCTTCCACCGCGGTTCAGCTGTCACTGTCACTGAGAGTGAGAGGCTCGAAAATAGACCACACGCACTGCGCTACAGTGGAACCTTTCTTTGGGGGGAAGGCTGCTCGCTCGGGGGTCGGTCACTTGCCAGTTTGACAGATTCATCATTTCGCATCGTCTTAAGTAACGACTGACTACGATTCATTTTATCTGTTTTTTCTTTTTTTTTTTCCTCTGCGGTTTTACGAGCAAATAAAGCGGGCGGGCCTCCTCGCTCTCAGTCTTATCGGAGAGGCCTTAAAAGGCATAACTTCACGGTAATTTGGTTCCGCTCGTAAAATTACATCATTTTCAGTGTCGTATCTTTTTCATTGACGCGATTCAAATATTTAATTAAGTACGCTAGCAAATGGCAAATGGCGGATGTATATTGACTTTAGTCGTTGCCGTGAGGACGGTGACCGCATCTGGCACACCGAGCAGGGGTGAGACAACAGTACGTAGTAGCTCCTGTGGGGACTGATGTTCGTGTGCCTTTATTGGTGCTCTGTTTTGCTAATCTCTTCAAGGGCATGCATTTCTGAGTTTGAATTTGCGCAGAATAAGTCCAACCGACACGCATAAAAGGCGTCTAAAGCGTCTGAAGCAAACGACATGTCTGCGTTATCGATGACGGTGAAATTGACCAATGGCTGTGAAATATTTTGCGTTTCTATTATACATATCTTTCAAACATTCCTCTCAAGTTGACTTCGAGCTCAATGGCTTCATTAAATTGTCGTTGACGTCGACTTTGGTTGAGCTAACAGTAAGAGCAAGTGAGCAATCAGTTTAATTGAACGATCCCTCTTCCTGAATGTGTAGGCAATATAAAATTACGGGGTTTTACTCATTAAATATCATGATTTTCTATGACCCACTTCAATAAGAAATCTTTGCATCAGTCAGTGAACATTAAACTTCATCACCATCAAAGAAGTGAGGACGCCAACTTTATCTCAAAAGTTCACAGGTTCGCTAGAGTTGAGCATTTGATTTTCAAGAGCTGTATATCTTTGCAAATTGTCGTGAAGTTTGTAAAGAGAATTGGCTAATTTAATCAACCAAGAAATAAGTAGTCTAAACTACGGTAACAAACCTATTGCAACATGAAAAAACATTGCTATTAATTATGGAGTACAATGTCGTTCAAATGGTTTCCTCGACTGGCTTCGCAATAGCGCATTCTGTCACTTCAATTTTACAAGACCATGTTCATGGTTTCGAGCTTCGAGTAGGCCACAGATTGCTTCGATCATATTGGTCTTAAGCTAGGTTTACCAAATATATTTAATTAAAAAACTAGTAATCGAAATTCAAACTCCTGGACTTTCCCCGACAAATGAGGATTGAAAGAGTACAAAACTGGGACAAAACAGACGCACCCGACGTCCCCCACACAATCAAAAAAAGAGTACAGGGAAACCGGGACAGATGGCAACGCTACCTTAAGTGCTTAAATAGTTTTCGAATTGTTGGCATAACATCGGACATCGGTCGTTCACGGTTGCCCATAAAAAGTTCAAAGAGGCCTAATTGCAGGCTGCCAATCGACATCGCCAAGATAGATGATAACTGGCAGATGATTTATTTTTAAGAAAGGCACGCCTAGGGCTTATTTTGAAAATTAGCTTTCAATACCTGTCAATGTTGCTCAAGTGTAAAGCACATTTCGTTTCCCGGAGGTACAATACTGACTTTCTGTCAAGATTTTGATTAAGCAGTAAAAAAGCAGTAGAATAATCGCCTGCAATCTTCAATTTCTCTCCCAAGGCATTAATTTTATTTCAAGTACACTTCATTATACTATTCACAACTTGAAAAGACAAATGAATAATTCAAGCGATAAAACATGTTTTTACTTACGAGTTTTACATACATTTTAAATAAAACGCTAAGTGCAACGTACTCATAAAGACCGAATATTCAGAAATATTCGTAGATGGTGCTGAAACATTATAAGCTAACCGTCTTTTGCAGGGTTTCAACATTAACTCCACTATTTCATGGGCAATTATCCGATCCTAACAAACTACATTATAAACATACAGCGTAACAGCCCTAGCTTTTTAGCGCCTCCACTGTGTTGTGCGCGTTATAATTTGATACATGTGAACATTGTCATTTCATTTATTTGTATAAATTGGGGGATGACAAGACTTAGTGGACTTCTAAAAGCAAAAGGTGGTTAAATTGCATAATTAATGCATCAATTTACAGTAAAAAGTGAAGAAGAAAAAAGAACAAATAAAGTTTAATACTTAAAAGCTAAAATCTAGAGAGAAGAAATAAAAATATATATAGAAAAAATAGATAGGAGGATTGACTCTAATCTAATGTGGAGGGGACTTTCTGTTTAATCGGGTTCCGAAAGGCGAATTGCGAAAGTTTTTCATAACAGAAGTACTCCAGAAGGATTGTCAGTCGTTCGCTGGAGGTGGGGCCGTGAAAAGTGTTTCTGGTGTTTCTTTTTTCTGAGTCAACGCCACCCACGGTCCCAATAAACTACTGATCTTTAAATTAGCCAGAGTCTACACTCCGAACAGATAGATCCTGGCGTTTAAGCTGCTTAATGTGAAATACTTACATAAATGAACCATTAACAAACTAAATAAACAAATGCTAGTATGCGTTTTTACAACTAAAGCAATGAGTACGACTCCAAGTGCAGGGATGGAAGGAATTTCGAACCTCCCACAACTACACACTACTATACAAACAGAAGCTGCAAAGCAAGCAATTGCTCGTGAGACATTCTGAGATTCTTAATAAGGTTGACAATGTTGGCTAACTTACACATGTAGCGATCTGATGCCTCCAAAGTTATGCTTTAAAAAGGTCTCCACGGTACTAATACCTAACAGAGAACAATGAAACAGAATAGATGACGGAGGAATGGAGCCCAAACTCTGTTCATAGAGACCTGTCCTTTCGATGGATTCAAAATACAGATACAAACCAGATCATAAAGAACTGGACTACTAAACAAAGCAATCAGCTCTGGAAGCATGAAGTTATTAAACGCTCTAGAACATTCTTGCATCTGAACCATAGCCCCAAATGAGCTAAATAAGCCCTAGAAATAAGTTAAGGTAACCTATGCGATCGCCTACAGGACACCAAGTATATAATTACCACCCTCACAAGATGCTACTCACTTGTACGGGAATCTGTAGACAATGTGGCTAGGCCAAGAATACTACGGAACACTTATTGCCCAAGCCCAGATCTAATCAGATACAAAAAAAGCAGTGAAACGAAGGTACCGAAGGAATTGACTTAGAGACGAGAAGCATTTAGGAATGTTCCAGAACGAAATAGATCTTTAAGGTCGCAGTACAAGTGGCTCAGTGGCACATCCCATTTTCTTCAAGTCACAACACTGTGCATTTTGAGATTGTGAGATCTGTGAGATTTTCCCAGCTTGGAAGATTCATGCGGGAGCGTTATCACCAACTTTCTTTTTAAAACACTTACTTTATGATAATCAAAGGGACATGCATTTTGTGATCCCGAGCTCTTGATGCTTTGAACCAAATGATTTTTGTAATGCTTTGAGATCATTTTCAAATTCTCTAAAAGCCTAGTCAAAGTCAGTTTGCGTTACCGGAATACCTGTGTGTGAAATTATAAGTATTATCTAAAAGCTGTTCCAATGATCATTTTTCCATCTATCTCTTTCGCTTGAATCACTGAATTCAACATCTTTTTTTGAAATCGTTTTTATCACTTGATTGATTGATTGATGGTCCTACCTAGTCCTACGACTAGGCAGTTGCCGTAAGAGGAAAGAAAGAAAAAAGACAATTCGAGCATTCAAAGACAATGATAGAAAAAAAATGACAGAAACGCTCTGTAACACCGTATCTCTGTGCAACCTAGAACAACATTATTTAAATATTGTTATACCTTGAACGAAACAAATTTGTGACTAAGTGTTGGAAAACATTCAGTAGTATTATTTGAACAAACTTAACCATCAAGTCATAGTCATCAAGTCATAGTTATCAAGTCATAGTCATCAAGTCACAGTCATCATGTCATAGTCATCAAGTCTATAAGCGTATCCGAGATAAAGCTTTACCATATGCAACCAAAGAGCGCACGCCCTTTACCGAACCCATTGAATTTTCAGATCTCAAAGAACAACAACGTCGAAAAATAAATGTGGGCCAGTTCAGTCCTCAATCTAGGCCTACGATTTCACCCTCCTCCGAAATTCGGTCGGACAACCATTTTATCTTCCGTCACAAATCAAAAAACACACAACAACTTCTCCTCGTCACCTTAAAGCGCTAAATTTAACCACACACTGTTGAGGTAGATCCTACTTAAAGCCACGCCACAACATAACTCACTCCATCCTGTCAACCGTGCCTCCATTTAATTGCAATTAAAATTTAATCCCACAACAACAGCAACAAGACTCCACCACCAAGAGCCTAAATAGAAATAAGAGAAGAAAAAAAAAGTTCAAAAAGGATTCACACTCATTTCGCACGCATTTTAAGCACCTTTCAGGTCAGGTGTGAATAATTTCAAATAATCACTTTCATCAGGCATACAATGCCTCGTATGTGACCTCTAACAGCGGCGAACATCAAGACGCCACATAGCGCACAACGCAAGGCAGCAAGTGTGGCAGCATCACCAGCAGCAGGCAGTCATAATGCACCTAAGGGCACCACAGCACACATCACTCCTCTCGGTCGAAGGAGGTGTCTCAGTCAAGCTCTCGTTCAGAGTCTCCCCTCACCGCGTGCGTGTGTGTGTGTGTGTGTGTGTGTTCTCAGGCGGCCAACGTCTCTTTGATGTTGAGTAAAGCATAATTAATTGGTAGGTAAGCTCGCTCGGCAGGTACGAAGTACCTGACAGTAGAACTCAATTTGAACGTCATCTCATCTCATCTCATCTCATGAACCGGTGCTTCTCGCGCGCCCGTGTCATCCGTGCCACTACACCGTACTCGGAGTACTGTTGCTTCTTAAGGTGTGACTAAATACTCTTTGCACACACTTGGCTGCAATACACAAAGGGTCCTTTCTCGACACCTGCATCTCTCGACGTGTCGCCAACTCGTTCGACTGATGTAATTGTAATTAAATGATTTTTATTCACACACACGTGGCGCGGGCGACAGGCGGGCGGGCGTAGGAACCGAGCTCAGGTCGAGGCAGATAAGAAACGAGGCTACAAGGCTACCCCACTTCGTAGGCACTTCCTCTGTCTTCACCTGGGGGCCAACGCCTTTCAGCGGAAATAATGAACCACTTTGAAAAATGGAAGGAGACAAAAAAAAAATAAACAAAACCCTAATGGAGTGGAGATTGTGTGGCCTTTGAACCCTGTCGGACCTTAAGACGCCGGTGCATGAGGAGTCACGGCCCCTTCTAGGTCTATCCCATAGCCTTAATTAACCGAGCTATTATGCAGCGCTTTCTCTTTTGCTGTCCATACACAGATGAGTCGCGCGGGGTCACAGGGTCGATGCTCATTTGATGTGCAAACGTTTTCATGCCGATTTGTCGACACGTGCCGATGAGACTTCCGGGTCAGGAAAGCAACAAGCGACAGGGAAGAGGTTTTCCAGCGACGAAGTGCAACTCTCTGATAATTGTTTTCCATTTTTTTTTTGTGTAGACAATTTCTTGGCTTAAATCGAAACCGTTCGTCAATTTCTTCGCTCAAATCGAAGCTCTTCGATAATTGCTTCACTTAAATTGAAATTATTTGACAATTTCTTGGCTTAAATGGAAGTTTTTTGACAATTTCTTGGCTTAAATTCGAATTCTCCGATAATTTCTTGCCTTACATTGAAATTATTTGACAATTTCTTCGCTTAAATCGAAAATCTTCGATAATTTCTTGCCTTACATTGAAATTATTTGACAATTCCTTAGCTAAAATCAAAACTCTTCGTCAATTTCTTGACCTAAATCGAAACTGTTCGTCAATTTCTTGGCTTAAATCAAAATTTTTCGATAATTTCTTCGCTAAACTGAAATTATTTGACAATTTCTTGGCTCTAGTCAAATCCATAGGGCCGTAGTTCGACCGACTTAGATTTTTTTTTTTGTAACCACAATTCAGATCGAAGCTTGGAGCTTCTAACTAATTGCTTTTATGAACAAATGCATTGTTTTTAGCAAAAATAACATCATCGATTAGCTTTTCTGACGCCATTTTTAGAATCTCTGCTCTGGTGTGACTTTCTACACCCGTAACTTGTCCATCTCATTGTAACCTTCTGACCTCTACTAATCTGCTTCCATCATGCATTTTGCTGATAGACGTTGTCCACCTCTTTCTGACCACAGATTTTTTTCAGTCCAATATACATTAATACAGCCAGGACATGACATTGGGCAAGAAGTAGATGAGAGCGAATGTTACTTTTACACTTTTATCCACAAAACAACTCTATTATTGTTAAAAAGGGAACTCGTCTTGGACACTACATGCCTCGAAAAGCAAAAGTCATGCCGTCAACTGTCTGCCATGTCTTAAAAGCCTCATCACCTAATCCACCGAAGCTCATTCTACGTCGTTCATCGTTGATTGGATGCGAATTGGTTTGAGTAGAAAAATTAATTCCGCCCTATTCGATGTGACAAGCACCGCCATTGTTGCTGCTCAAAGGAAATTCCAGAATCTTGTCAAAGGAATTTTCCTTTCAGCACTAAATTAAGTCACCCATCGCATTCATGCGGTGTACTCTGGCCGTAAAATAAATCGGTTGCAATAACAGCAGCAGCAGCAGTAGCAAACTACAGCTGCTTGAATTAAAAACATCCAATTCGCAGGGGAAGGGACATGCAATAAATTCTTCGGTCATAACCGAAACAGAAATTCCTAATTCCCAGCCATCATACCTCCTCACACAAACACACACGTGAATTCTATTCTCTTTGTCTCCGCAATTTCCTTACTTCACCAATGCACGAATGAACGTAATAAAAACACAAAAAATATTGCCCTTCACATAGAAATCCAGTTGACTTCAATTATCTAAGCAACGCAGGAGCGCTCACACACATCTACTTACCGGGGCTGGGGGTCCTGAATTCCTTCCTTCCATTCAAAACCCCCTGTTTACATTTCATTTACATTGCTCGGGAGATTTCTTTTTTTTTTCCTTTTGCATTTGCTTTACTTTTTTTTTTTTCAAATTTAATAAAGAGACAGGAGTTGAAAACAAAAATAGGGGATGATGATGTATTCGAGAATGTCTCCATTACAAATATTGATTGACGTTTATTGCTGTCATTAAAAATTTTTGATGCCGGGCCTCTGTGAGGGAATCTCTTTTTTTGGATATTTCTGCATTCTTAAGGACCTTTGTGTGGAATTCTGTTACGGAAAAGATTTTTAAATGAATTCAATCTTCCCCCGGATACCGGGTTACTACGCAGAGAGGTGTAGTTCATTCACTTAACTATTTTGTTTTTTTTTTATTGTACGCAAACAGAGACGAAGGCAGAGGCGTAGACACACGGCGACGGTGACGAGGAGGGGACGGTTTTATCAGCAAATTAACTTTTCTGTTTATATTGACGTACATATCATTAATGTGTCTCAGATAGTAGAACGTGCAGTGGTTCTGAGAAATCGCGGTACCTTTAAAAAAAAAGAAGAGCCAAGAATAAAGAGTCCGACATTGAGCGACACACGAATGCGTTCGCCCAGCCCAGCCCAGTCACGGGCGTTTTCAATTAAAATTGTTTTCCCTCTTCTTTCGAGAGAAGTAGTAAAATTTTTTCTGATTTTTGGGAAAACAGAGACCAGGTCCTTAAGTGTCGCATTATCAAAATTTCAGATCTGGAGGTAAACAAAAATTCAAAGCACTTGACTGAGAGTCCTTTGGGTTGGGTACCGGTTTTTGGGAGATGCTACTGTGCATTGGTGATAAATGTATTATGTTAGTAAACTTTTTATATAAGAAGTGAGCTAAGTGAGCTGGTACATGGATTTTTAGTCTAATGCTGGATGAACGAATTATTTGCCATGGTAAGATATATGCAACAGAGCTACATAAGTAGGGGTGTTTCGTATTCGGTCTAGTGGACCACACAATAGTCATATCACTTTGCTTCAGTTTAAATACAACTTCAGCTAATCAGAAATCAGCTATTTGAGAAAAAAGTGAAAAGCAACTTCGCGTTTTGTTTTATGGAACGTTTTATCAGTTCGTTTAGTATCCTAGCCGTTTTGGCGTGACGGACGTTTTTTCGTTCAAGTAAATATCAGACACTTATATGTAATCACACAATACTTTTTAAGGAAAGACCCTTTTTCAGATGTTTAATTAAAAAGAGAGATTTGGAAGTGTGTTTTATAGACAACTATCAGTCGACCAACGCTGGCTTTAAAAGCTTTCATGTTATTTACAAAAAAAGGAAACACAACGACATTTGCATTTGGAAGATCAAAAACGTTGTTATATCGATCTTTGCGAAAGAACAGTAATATATTATGTGCATAATTTTTTTTTAATTGAAATCAGTTTTCTGCTGGTGAACTAGTAATTCTCCCAATGATTTGCTTGCGACTATTTTAACCCTTAACTGCATAGACGATATTTTTTTACATGTGATCGTGTCAACGATTAAGTTAAGTGGTTTAAGCTTAAAAGACGAAATAAATAAGTAAAGAAATAAAGAAAAGGAATTTTCTTTTATTGTTTCATTTGAAAAGAATTTTACTGAATCAATTTTGCTAATTGCTTTGGCTTATATTGAGCCCTTAGTATTAATAAGATGTTTTCTAGAGAACGAAACCCTCGACGTGTGAGTTAAGCTGATATTGATGAGCTCTTTATTTATTTATTTTTCTATTCAGTGAATACCACTAAATACTGCAATCAAATCGCCACAATACCTTTTGAATAAAACCCCTTTCACAGATATGCAGATTGCAGCCAAATTTCACCGACTCTATTCTGTAATGTCCATTACAGACTAGCTTTAAGTCTATGTCTAGTAAATAATTTTTTATTGTTCAATGCAATGCGCCATTTTGAACCGGCATTAGATCCCCTTCACGTGTGTTAAATTATAACGCGCACAACACAGTGGAGGCGCGAAGAAGCTAGGCTCTGGCCCTGTACGGGCTGTTACGCACTTTTTTTTTAGGGTTTCGTTCCAAAGGGACAACGAAACCCTTATAGAATCACTTCGGTGTCCGTCTGTCTGTCTGTCTGTCGCCTTTACATATTTTTAAATACTTTTTATGTCTGATATACACCTTTGTTTTCTATAAGCGCGGGCTTGAATTAGGAAAGACTAAAAACGCAGAGATGTTTTTGTTCTTTGGTTTAAAAGTGAAAATGAAATTGGCACAGTGGCAGAGATTTGATGGCCCTATTTTCAGTTATTCCCCTGCACAAATCTGTGTGCAATAGATTCTTGGTTAGATTGACCTTAACGTTACAGCACATGATCTTGGTATCATTCCATGAAAAAGAACCTTCGTTCTTTCAATCGACACGTTTGATGTAAGACACGTAGCGCGGCGTTCAACTGAAGCCACATGTCGTTTAGTACGGGTAAGAAGAAATTTGTCGCCATTGATCTATAGCACTAGCTCTTGCAGCTGATGGCCTCATCAACGTTAGTTTTGAAGAAGTGCGGACCACTGAAGCTGTCGCAACAACATTTGTACAAATACAGGATATACAGGACCTTTTTCTAGACGCTATACCCACACAAATAACACATGACGTTGCCAATAGTAAGATTTGAGCTTTAGGGTTAGTTTGATCTGATATACGCTTGTCCAAGTTAAAAGGAGGAAACCATCGAGTTCCTATGCACAGCAACGATTTGAATGACTCTCATTCTCGCTTTTCGTGGGTAAGCAGCGATGTTCTCGACTGATTCAGCTTTCCTTTAATACAAATGCGTGTGTTGGCTGATTTTGGTGATTTGAATACTACCATTCTTCTTGAAGAAGCTAGGCTTTGGCCCTGTATGGGCTGTTACGCCGAATATTTTTTTTTTGTTTATTCTTCTTGAATTTGGCTTGGAAGATTGGAGACTTTTCACTTTGATGTTCCACCTTATATAAGGCAAGGCACACAAGGTTTGCACCAGCAAAATCTGGAGAAGATGCCTCGGCGTTTAACTTGACATCAGCAAGAAAATAATAAAAAAGCAAATTTGGCAGGCGGTTCTTCAAAAACAGGCCTACCAAAATCTGTCTATTGGAAAACTTTTCTGTGTCAGATTTATAAACTGCAAATTTGGTTTAAGAATTTATTTGTTTAATATTAAAATAATAGTAAGGGTTGCGTAACAGCCCGAAATACGGCGAATGCTAAAAGCTTCTCATGACAGAAAGTACTACAAGAAGATTGTCAGTAATTCGCTGGAGGTGGAGCTGGTTTTTCCCCGAGCTGGACTAGAACCTGGTAGCCTTTGCATAACAGTTCAATGCACTTACCATGAAACCCATGTGTTTAACAAAAAAATTTATACAAGGGGGCAAGCCGCGGCTCGCTTCACTCGCCAACCCCGGAGTGGTTGGTAAAAGAATAAGCGTGAGTGGTAAAAGACTTTTCGATCGCTTAGAGCTCATTGTGAAAAAGGTCATGGGTCAAACAAATCTTCAGCAGCATAAGGATAAGAAATTAATTCTAAAATTTTTACAAATTATTACAACGTCACGAAATTTTCTTTTATAATAAAGAGATATTAATGCAACGAGCCAATGCAAGCAGTCCAACTGCCACTCAATTCATTCATACTCCGTAAGTAATTTTATAGTCTTTCCCTTCACTTTGAGAACCTTTTGCAGGGACGAAAACTGGTCCCTTTAAAGCAACCGAAGGCAAAAAGGACTGCAAATAAAGCAGATTAATACAACCATTTCATTAAGTGCTTAAATTGAAATCAAATACTCAAATGCACTCTAATGTAAAACCATCAGCAGAATTGTAAAAATTTTCCTTTCAACCAGGATCATAGATTCTATGTAATTTGATCGATTTCAAGTGTCAACAAATTTTACCCTCGAATCATATTTAGATGACACACCCTGTTTTTAAAACGATGAAATATTCAAACAGAGGTTAATTTTTATTTTTGTACATATTTTAAGTTCGGGGCTGCAGAGACTTATAATGCTCCATTGACTTAAACCAAATTGTGCAATAATAATTTTTTTGACATGGTTCATTATTGTTAGCAGGCTATAGGAGGCTATTACTCTATAGTTCTTCTAAATGTGAACATACGATCACAAGTCAAAAAAAAAAAAATCAACACAAGTCGAAAACTTCCATCACCTTCCTAACAGCACCCCAAAATTTAATTATCACGAACGCGTTTCCATCACCATACGCAAAACCTGGCCGTGTCCACACCACCCTTCGACATTCGTTAACACACTGATTGCCCCGTAATGAATTTAATCTAAAAAAATATCTGCTAGTTACTCAAATGCCGCAGGCGAACTGAAATCCAATTTTCTGAGCTCTCTCACAACCCCCGGGGACATTTTTACTGCCAAATGGCCCAAAAAAAAAGGACTTCTCTCCGTCTCCGTCTCAAATATCCGCTCTCGCCCAACAACACCGCTGCCTGCAACGCCTGCAACAACCCAATAAACAAAATCTCTACCAGCAATAAGGTAATTTTACGACTTATCTAACAACAGGAGGGGGCAGGACATACAGCTTTCATTACATTTGTAATCCACAAAACACAAGACACAAGAGAGAACACCCCTGGCAATAGTTTAACGGTGTGTGTTTGGTGTGTTGTGTGTTGTACCAAAACGAAACAATTACAATCAACACAAAAAAAAACACACAGAAAGGAGAAGGGACGAATATTTACATCCTTCAGCCGTCACCCTTCGTCGTCGCCATACATTACTCATTACACACGTTCGAGCTACTCAATTTATTTGTGCAGGACACAAAGCCGAGATCCTTGAATATTACTTTTTGTTTTTTTGTTTTTTTGTTTTACCATTCGTTCTTTTTTTTTGCATCATCTAGTCGCGAGGGGAACATTGTCCTGTTTTCATTAACATCCCTGGTGCTGTGTGTGTGTTGACGTTAAGCTTTTGTCCTTTTTTTGAATTCATATTTTAAGAATTTGTTTGTTTTTTTTTTTTTTTTTTAATTATCACAAGAGTCCTGACGCAGGTACATTACTAAACCTCCGTGGCTATGTTTCCAGATCAACTGTTCTGCTTGGCTGATTGATTGACTAAGTAATGGTCGTCGTTCCCATGAAAAGGGGTGCTGGCTGCCGGCGTTGTGGTTAAGTTAGAACCAGAAGCAAAAAGGACTCTATTCGAGTCCAGGCGAGTGATGGTGTGGGGAGGAGAGTTGTTGTACAAATTGCTAATGGTGGAGTCGGAAACAAGTGGTTTAATGTGTGCATGTGCTTGGTTAATGGTTTCGTAACCGTAATTTAAAGTCGTACTCCTGAAAAGGACATTCAAGACGAGAAGTCATTCATTAGGCTGAGAATAAACCCGTATGTTGAAGTTTGAGAAGGGAATTATTTCAATTACTTTCTGCAGTTCGGGTTTTTTTCTTGCGGCCATTAAGTGGATATGGTGACAAACGATGGAGAGGAATGGACAAAAACATAAGTTCTGTGATTGAAGTCAGAATGTGCAGTCAGAGTTTGGTAGGTTATCAATGAGATTAAATTCTGCAAAAGACTTAAGTTATTTTGATATGGCTCTCGTTCTCGTAGGGAAAAGAATCATATCGGCGGTTCATTAGAGCGGAAAAAATGTTCCACTTGCCGGCCAGCGTTAAAAAGTCTAGTGCCGGTGCCGGTATTCCACTCCATTGATTCTATAACAGGTGCTACATTTGGAGATCTCCAATTGGAAAGAATCTCCGAGAGCGTCGCAAGAATACGGAACATAAATTTTTAGGTCATTACATATTACATTTACATCACTTTGTCAGTGAGTTCGACGCCAAGTTCTTCATAGAGGCGGGTGTTAGGTGGAACCAGGCCACTTTAGGTCGGGTAACCAAGATCTTTTGCCCGGAATATAACCGGGGTAGGACCGAAACATTTTTAAGACAATCCAGGGCGAAGTAGCCTATTGGTAGAGGTTTATACGGGTCACTGCTTACTGGGGCATCCTTCCATTAAGCTTGGTCTGACCTCAACGGATAACTGCAGAAATTACGGTCGGCTAGGGAAACACTGTAGGCTGTGCTATGCACGTGTCCAGCCCTTGCAAGGACCAGATATAAAACCTTGGGAAGCTAAATCATCACGTCGTTGAACGAAGCAGCAAGCCTTAAATTGACTCGAATAGTTAGTTTCGCTATTGCATCTAAGACTTTCGGTCTAAATCAAGGGCAACAGGATAATACATATTCTTTCAACTCTGTGACGGTGGTTACACTATGGACCAACCAGTGGTCTACATATGTGAATGACGCTTCGCCGCCACCCATAACACTACACTACATATTACATTGGGCGGCGTAACAGCCCGCCGAGGGTCAGAACCTAGCTTTTTCGCGCCTCCAATGTGTCGTGCGGGTTAAAATTTGACACATTTTGAGGGGACCTACTGTTTAATGCCGGTTCTGAATGGCGAATTGTGAAAGCTTTTCATGACAGAAGAAAACCAGGAGGATTGTCAGTCGTTTGCTCTAGGTCATATAGAGCGCATGGAGACTAACGCTCCACCTCGTACAATCTTACAGACCCCGATACAGACCCCGAGGGGCAATGTTGTGGATGAAGACCTTATCTCCGCTTGCGTAACCAGCTGGATAAAGACATCAATCAGCTGGATGTACGAAATTGGACTCGCCTAACTCAAGATCGTGTTAGATGGGGTGGTATGTTTGGCTGAAGCACAAGCCGATTCCGAACTATAGCGCCTGCAAAAGATAAGAAGATGTGCAAACTATCAGGATATTCGCGAGTCCCCCGCAAAGATCGGTCGTTCTCGTAAAAAGAAGTGTGAGAATCCTTTTAAAGTCTATTCGAACCATACACAGAGTGAGCTTAGTCTTTGACAGACGTGAACAAAGAAGATAAATGAATGAGTGAGAATGAGAGAAGCATTAGGTCTTAAGTCGTATGTCTTATGTCTTACGTCTTAGGTCTTATGTCGTAGGTCCTAGGTCCGAGAGACTGCCACTAGTATTCGCGGCTCACGTAGGCCGGTCCAAACTCGGAATCGTTGCTTAGAAATTTCCTGAAAGGAGAGCCACATCACCTTCACCATCATTTTGTTGGAAGGTAAATTTCAATAATTATTAAATTAAATAATTAGATGGCATAACTGGGCCAGAGCCTTGCTTTTCATGCAAGCACTGTATTGGGTGCAGTATAGTTTGACACAGTTGAAAGGGAGCTATTGTTTTGTTGCCAGTTCCGAACGGTGAACGGCGAAAGCTTTCCATGACAGAACACTAAGGGATGGTTGTCAGTCGTTCGCTGGAAGTGGGTCGTGGAAATTGTCTGTGGTATTTTCCCGGGCTAGATTCAAACCTGGGTACACTCGCTTATCAGTCCGACTTACTAAGTATCAGGCCATGTCGCCACCAGGAATGTTAAAAAAGGGGACATATCATTTTGACACTTACAATACAAGACTTATCAGATCGGTTAACTGTTCTGTTAAGAGTGTTAACTGTTTGTTAAGTAGAGTGAGTTTAAGCCGAGAGTCTGAAGGGCACTATATATAAATCTTAACTTCTCATAGAATTGTTAGCAGTGTTGTGAACTATATTTTTATTCGCAAATCAAAAATATGCGTACCACATCCACCGAGTTTAAGGATGGCTGAAAACGCAGACAACCTGTTATCCGCAACTTCTAGGTCCTGACTCTACATGAAAGAACACCTCAACACAACACTATTTTTGTTGTGAACGTTGAGTCTCCCCTTTCAAATGCGAACCACATTCCCATGCACTCGAATTCAATTCAAAAATCTCTTCGCCTACATCGACAGCTTTCCGCACCCATCCTCGATTATGAGCTGTGTCTATGAAAATAAAATTAACAAAATTCCTCTCGAAAATCCTCTAGGAAATCCTCTCCTGTACTCCTGCATAGTTCGAAACATTTTTTTAAACGTTCCTCCGTCTTCTTTTTTTTCCAAGCTACATCAGTAGTTTGCTCTTGCTGCACAAATAAAAATTCTGATGTTTGGTTTTTTTGTTTCACGTCCAGAGAAAGTTCCTCGAGGTGAATGAAAAATTCATCAACAGAGCGCAAAAAAAAAAACTTGAATAAATAATAAATAAACATAGAATAAAAGCGAATAATGGGAATATTTTATAAAAATTCCATTCATCGCAGGGAGACGGGAGGGAGACGATTGTTGTTGAGCAGACCATTTGTGGATGTTTTCCCTGAAAAGGTGCGGCCACTTGCAAATAACAACGTTGACATGAAAAACTCCAAGTGACCCTTTTAACGTTTCTGTGATTTTTTATTTTTATTTTTTTTTTCGTTTATGGTTTTGGTTTCAGTGATGAAAGGACATCGGTTGGGAGAACAAGAGACAACGGCACAACAACAAGAAATCACTTCAAAGTTGAGATATTTCATTTGTCAGAGGAGTGCCTGCTGAAGTGGTTAACACTGACGACAACGGTAATGCTGTTGTTAAGAGAAATGCACACCGGTTGGGGTATTCATTTTTCATTAAAGGAATCAAAGGAAAGAAAAGGGATTAAAATGTCATGGCGAGGTTCTTGTTCTTTGTGTTTTTACGAAAGGATCATTTTCTTAAGACATGCAGGGGTTAAGCAACAAGCATCCTTGAAAGGCAAATCCAAAATAGTCATGTCCTTGACTTATGTGGTATCCATGGAGATCCATCGATTGCATTGAGTGTCTTGACATCCAAAGAAGCCGCGCAAAAGAAAACGGGGGAAAAAGGACTCCGTAACAGTCCCCCAATTGGGATCAGAAAGTGATTCTCAAAGGCGAGTTGCAGGTTTTCGACAGGGATTCGACTCCCGCAGTGAACTCGCCTTAACCCCGCTCAAGATGCCGCACAAGAGGGGGGAGACTTTCAAAAGAATCCGCCTTCGTGAACTACGGAATACGGAAGAGGAGGTGTTGAACACAAACCGGAGGAAGGAGCCCTTTCATCACTCGTGCTGATGATCCAATAGCTGAATCTTCTTGCGGCCAACTAAAAAAGTCTTCAAGGGTTTTATACCGCATTTCTGAGACCAAACATTTCAAACATATTTTCCAGGATCACAATAACTTCTGGACCAAACTACGAAGCGTACCAAAGCCTTCGCTCGACTAAAAGGAATTTATGAGAGCTTATAGAGAATCCTGCATTATCACCTCCCTCTCGCTAGCCACAATCCTCCTGTGAAAACTCGAGTGCAGCTGACAGCTTTACGATTTAAATAACATAAACAAGGATACAACGCACACAACAAGCCGGCAAACTTACAACCAAAAAGATGATCCTAATCGACGTGGATTTCTTTGCCGGTCGTGTGGAGAGTGGAATTCCTCGGGCGCCACTAAGTGCCTTAAGGTTCGCCCGGAGTATCATTGACTGCGCCCTTCCGAGCGCAAAGGTCGTTTGTTAACAGAAACTGCTTCTCTTCCCTTGTTATTATTGTTGTTGATAATTACACATCAAAATCATCGTGACAAGGAGGCATATAGCCGGTTGTTGGTTGGTGGTTTGCCTTTGTTTTTTTTGAATGAGTGCTGAGCAGCATTGGTTGGGAAATTACCGTGCCTATGCGAAAGCTCGTCCTGGTTTATCGTGACTGGTCCTCGTTAGAAAACGTATTTTGATTTGAGGAGCCCATAATGTCTTCCATGGTGGATTTTTGTCTGTAATTATTCCGGATGTTTACGAGCGCGGGACTGTGTTCAGCGATTTTGAAGTACCGGATGAGATTTGTGGTTGTTTTGGGGTTAGGAGGATAAGGGAATGTGTTTATTGGTGATAGTTGGGGTAATGTGGAGCTTAAGGAGCCGGCAAAGTTTATAGGGATTAGTTTTGAATATTAGGTGTGCTGTGGAAAATTAAATTGAGCATTCAAAGATGTCAATTCTGATATGCTGATATTATAGAAAGAGGAATGGAGTCAAACTCGGGTCTCATTCCGCTTATCCCTGTTGTATTAGATCATTGAAATGAGTCTTTTTGGTTAATCACACACAGAAGTTTACAGTTTCAGGAGTTTGAATTCAATTCAGTCCTATTCTTCCGGGAGTGCTCTCGTATTGTTCACGTGGTTTCGAGTCCTATTTCTTACCTCGCTCTCTGTTTTTTAATACTTTCAGTTGTTTTATGTTAATTGAAAAAGAGTAATAAGTAATTCCTACGAATTTCTAGTGCCTTTGACCGATGCTACAGCGTAGGAGAAACTTTTAACAAAGCTGAGTGTAAAACGTAAACTATTGAATTTGTTTCAATTAAATTGATGGTACAGGGTGCGTGTTCCAAGACTTATGTATACTACCAGCTAACAAGATCTATCGTACCCCTTTTCTTTGATCTAGTTTCTTAGAAAAAAAACCCACCCGTCGTAACCCATCGACACTTTGAAGAAGGAATTATTTCAACTTAACAAACTGATTTTGTCTAATCAGTCCTTACACTTGTTCAACAAACTATACACGCAACGAAACGTTTACATCAAACGAAACGAATTTGCTAAGTCAACCACCCTATTGTAGGTGGAAAAAAGAAAGCAAGTCGACTGTCGTTTGTCAGCAACACAGTACGTCGATCGGATTACCTTTTAGCTAATTATTTACAAAATAGTTACAGACTAATTAGTTCAATAAATTTATTTTTAAAAATACATTCATCTTCGTTCATATCGATTACAATTTGCAAATTGAATTCAAAACAGCACGACTAATTGTTGATGGTATCATTTTGGTGCTTAATTAGTTTTATGTTACTTTCGCCGGTGGCATGAACAGGTTTCAACTCGTGTAACTCCTGAAATTGTTTTGTTAATTATCTTGAATCGAAACGGCTTTAGTCATTGAATAAAGGTTTTTAGAAAAAAGTATAATCAAACTCAAAATTAAAAATAAATAATTTTCGTAACAACCCGTAGAGGTCCACAGCCTACCTTTTCCGCGCCCCCACTGTGTTGTGCGCGATTTAATTTGACACATGTGAAGAGGACCTACTGTTTAATGCCTATTCTGAACGGCAAACTGCCAAAGCTTGCCATGAAAGAAGTACTCCAGGAGGATTGTCAGCCGTTCGCTGGAGGTGGGGCCGTGAAATTTTTTTGCACTAACTCAAAACTAATGGAAACAGTGACTCCAGTGATGTGGTTCATTGGGAGAGAAGTGCCATGATTTGTTGTCTAAATAATCACAATCACTTTCTCTCTCAGGGAAAGTTGCTTCTTTTTTAAGTTAAGTTACTTTAAAGGCTAAGCTTATGGCTGTTGCTGTAGTTGGAATCACACCCAAACACAGTGCAAGTGTTAATTGGTCGTAAATTTCTCTTGAAGCTCAATTACACAGGTATTTTTCACTCTAAATAGACTTCATTACAGATAACTTAGGTTTTAAAATGCAAGATATTTAAATTCAAATTTTATTAAACTAGCTTGGTTACAGATAACTTAGTCTTTAGATGCGAAACATTGACTGCCATTAAACCTAACTGGCATAACTTCCTTCTTGTCGGAATCTGAAGGCTAAAAGATGGCAGAGTATAGTCAGACAAAAAAATATTTGCACACCCGGTTTTTCGATTATTTCGCAGTAATCGGAAAAGTTTATATGGAATGTTATATATGAAAAGAAAGAGCAGACTAACCTAAAGGCTGCATTTTTTGAGGAAGGGCTTCAGACAGGTCCTGAAATTTCTCGTAATCTTATCAGTTTGAGGCTTCACAGATTGCAAATCATTATCGAAGCAAATAGATTGCACACAGAATATCATTTTCATTTGTACTTGTATCTTATTTATTTCTATTAAATCTCGTTCACACCAAAAAAAAAGAGAGAAATCGTCAAAAAATTTGGTGTGCAAATAATTTTTTGACTGACTGTAAGCGTTCAACCAAATTTTCCAGGGAAAGAAGAAGTCTTGTCATCAGTCATGCTGATGCTCCAATATCAGCTGTCGCTGATTCTTTTTGCGACGCCGCTAAGTGAATTTAAAAAGATAGCAAGCTTTTCATGAACTGCTAACCAAGAAATTAAGCGAAAAATTTAGATCTGGAGCAAAATTTTATATGATCTGAGTTTCTTCAAAAGATTATACAAAATTTCCTTTTTTTAAATCTATAATTTGTTTTGAAATATCTAAACTGTATCATCTTATCAGCAAAAGCAAATTCGAAGCGAAATTTTGTTTCCAGATCATTTCGATTCCTTTTTTGAGTGTTTGGAGGAGGCGTACAAATGACGGAAATCAGTAAGTAAAGTAAGTAGCACCTGGAAAAAAATTAAAGTAATAAGGAATTAAGACAAGCTGGAGATTTCAACAGCCTTTAAGGGCTGTTATGCAGATTCTTATTACAGATTTCAGCATGAATATTTGTTTAGAGTACTTATTAGTGTTGAATATGAATTGCAGAACTATAAACATATGGGAATTTGGCTACGTGACTTCTGGTTGTGGACAACAAGACAACAAGACAACGTCGCTATTAGCGGGGCTCACACTAAACGTCGGATCAAATCGAAAACTGTGCTCCTTCGACAAATAGTCAGATTTGTCGCATGGAAATTAATTATCGACTTGCTTTGATTGCTTGATCGACTTATTTAAAGATACTACAATTTCAAAGCTTTTATTTAAATCTCTGCTTGTGACTTCAAAGAGTGAACACCCATTTTGAGCGAACGATATGAAAAACAGTTTTTGGGTTGATACAGAAGTATGAAAATCCATTTCTCAATGTTGTATTTAGTTTTTTTTTTATTAATTTTTTAATACAGTCGACTCCCTCTAAGTCGTACTTCCTCTAACTCGAACTGATTTTGATGTCCCGTGAAAATTCGACTTAGAGGGAGTAATTGAACTCTTGATAGTTCGAATTTCATGGGACCAATCGAATTACAGAGGTTTCAGAAAAAAAAATATGCCTTACTTTCGTCTCCTACGCATTTTAGCTAAGGGTTTTTGAAGAAGCCATCATTTTCGAGTTCGAAATGTTGTTTTGTACAAAAAGAATTAACGAGAGGGCCATAGGTTTTCGTAAGTTTTCTTTAATTTTGCAGGGCACTGTGAGAATAATTCTATTTACAGAAGCTTTCGAATTATAGAGGTTCAATTTATTGAGGCTTTACTCTATTTCATTATTAATCAATACGGATCTTGAATAAGGTAGTTGCAGCGGAATGCAAAGATAAACCTGCAAGAGACATTTTACAAAAAGAAAAAACAAATACAGTCGATCAAATCCATCTAAGTCGAATTTTCACGGGACATCAAAATTTATTCGAGTTAGGTAGGGGATTAATACTTTTTTTTTGTTAAAAAGCCTTTTTTTTGCACTACAATTTTACTCGTCACATGTAGACGTCTGCTCTTTTTGAATTAGATTTCCAATACACGCACTAAATGAAACAAGAAAGCATTTCAGATACCTATTTTCAGATTAAAAGCAGATTTTTGGAGTCCAACCAATAATACAATGATAAAGCAGTGCAGTTGTTCATACAGGTTGTGTGCGCGATGCGACCACACGACGATCATGTTCGCTCTCATGTTCATTTGTTTTGATGTTCGCCATGTAGGGCCATGTTCGCGAGCAAATTCTCACTTTTGCTGTGAATATCGTCTGCTCTCTATTTCTTGCATAGGTAAACAATCATAAGGGCAACCACATGCGCTTTTTTCTCCAATGTGCTTGCACTACAAGAATCAACACGAAATGAATGTTGGCGAAATGTACTCATCGTCTAGGACCACCTTAAAGAGTCAGAGGCTACGAGCGTGAGTGCTTGATACAAGTTTCGAGAGGCCATTTTTTGTTTATTTTTGTGAAAAGAAAAATTTCGACTTAAAGGTATTTAAAACAGGCCAAGAGTCGAAAAAACGTAGGGATTTTCGACTTAGAGGGAGTTTGGCTCCTCCTCTGATAAATATGAAATAAGGAATCACTCATAGATCATTTAAGAATCGGTAGGAAATGGTGTGTCCTGCACACAGAACTATGTCTGTGAACACACTTGTAAACAGTCTTGGTTCACGAGTATGCAAAAAGTTCAGTCCTAGTCTTCCCGAGGTGCTTTCGGATTGGTTATGAGGTTTGATCTCCTATTTCTTACCCCAATCTCAGTTTGTTAATATTTACGTTTTTTTAGTGTCAATTTAAAGAATGTAATGTGCAATTTCTAAAAAAAATGGTTGTTTCTTTAATTGGTATTACAGCGTAGGAGTCGAACGAGGTGAGCCGTAGAAGACGTTGAACAAAGCGGATTGTAGAAAACTAGTGAATTGGGTTCAATTGAATTGATGCTTCGGGGTGCGTGTTCTAAAACCCACTTGTACTGTCAGCTAACAAAATCTGCCGTACCCCTCTTCTTAGATCTAGTTTCCTTAAAAAAAAAACTCCATTTTTTATAATAACTTTGGAAAGTAATCACAGATCATAGAAAAATAAACGTTTTTTTGGTCTCAATGGGATATGAATCGTTCAGTGCACAAATCAGTAAGCTTCATGAATCAAAATAGTGGGAAATGTGATGTAATAATACAAATTTCTAATGAAAAAAATTAGTTATTGTTCAATAGGTAAAAAAATGTCCTTAATTTTATATTTTTTAAAAAGTGGTTGTTGGACTGGTGTGTCCTGCAATAAGCGCATATTGACGACAAAAATGTCAATATTTGTGGTAGTTATTCTTTTTGCAATTTCTTAGTTATAGGCAAGGAGAAAAGTTTCTTCTGATTTTGGGTCACTAAAAGAGACTTATAGAGATAGTGTTACGTTAGTGTCTGATGTCTATGGAGGATGCCTAGAGTTTCATATGGGTACCGGAAGATTATCAAGACGAAATGATTTAGAAGTAGAGTAGTAGAAGTATACTATTATTGCCACCAAATGTCAATAGCGCTGTTTTCACACAAAAGCCTCACACCTTTGGATTACAGAGCTAATCTCGAGTTTGATTTTCTGGGTAGATAGGTCAACCAATCGGGCTTCTTGCTCGATGCTATTGAATCTCAATGCCAGTGTTACAACAAATGATCTCCGTACTTTTGTTACGTAAGCATAACGTTAAGAGGAGAAAAGTGGTTTTGGTGGTCAACACAATACAGATCGGCCGAATCCCTTGAAGGAATACAGGCGCCCTTTTCATGGCCAATAATAACCCCGCACTACACCATGAGTTGTTCGTACCTCGTGATTTAAAAAAACGATCATTGTCAGCCTGACAAGGCTCACGTCACGTCACATTTTGTGCTTTGAAGAACGTCACAACGGAAGGGATCATACGGAAATCCACTTCACCACCACCAAAAAAACAATGTTTATGTTTCTGACTGGTAAAAAAAAAAGTTTTCATTCTTATTTCCATTTGACTTACCTAAAACTACTGCCGCTGATACCGCCTACACTACCACCACCATACGTGATGCTGCCACTTCCCCCCACACTGCTGCTGATTCCGCCATTACTACTGCTGCTGCTGACACTGGTGCTGATGCCGCTGCTACTACCACTAATACTGCTATTGCCACCAATCATCATTGGTACAAGATCATCGCACATGATTCCGCGGAACGATACACACGCGAAACAAATTAACCACAGATAAAATTTTATATACATTTTCATTTTACTTTGCTTTGCTTTCTTCTTTCTTGTTGTGTTGTAAATATAAAATAAAACTAAACTTAAGGAAACAAAAAGAAACGTATTTATTTTTTTTCTTTTACGAAGCACACACACACACTAAGTGAGAGAAAACTACTACTACTACTACTACGATGACGACAAGAGACGTGCGAACAACAAACGATGAAGATGATGATGACGACGATGAAACGACGACGACAACGGGCGATTTACGAGTATCTAAGTATCTATGAGCTTTTTTTTAAAATATTTTTTTTTTCGTTAACTTTATGTACAAATTGTTTTAAATATTATTGTTTGTTGTTGTATTTGGCAAAAGAAACTTTGTTTGGTTTTGAATGTTCGTTTGTTTGATATGAGAGATTGGTTTGTTGTTGTTGAAAATCCAGGCGAAGGTGAGAAACCGGCGAAAAACGAAACAAACAACAAACGAAAAAAAAAAATAGTAAAAACCAAAACGAGAAAAAAAAAACAGCGGACAAAATAACTCTGCAAAAGAGCGCTGCGAAACGACTAGCGAATTGTTTGTTTTAAATTTTATCCTTCTCTCAGAGCAGCACACACACAAAGTCTCGTTGGTTTGTCTTCGGCCGGCGGCGGCAGGCACTCGTACGTACTACACGTTCGGCTAGTGCACAAGACTACCAGTACCAGTGGTGGCACAATTGCTTGTGGCACGAACTGATAAAATCCACCGACATGGAACCAAAAGTAACTGTCAGCATCACTACCACCAGGCGAATGGACGGCGACGGCGAAGACGTTTACAACCACGACGACGACGACGACAACACAACACAACAGGGGCGAACCGATGGGTTCGAACATTTGAACAACCGGGGGAGGATGTGGCGTGGTTCTTGGCGTCGTTTGCTGCCGCACACATGCTGCGAGTTGGTGTACGTTGCATCGGTTGGTTGCCGGTGCGAAGTGACAGAGCGACAGATACTCGACAATTAAACACAGAGATGTTGCCGTGCAACAAAGTTCGCTGCGAACGTGTTGTGTATGAGCGCGGTGGTCTGATGGTGAGCTTTTGGTGATGCCACTTTGATGGGATAGGCAGGAGACATGAGCAGGTTGGTAGACGAGAAATTTTAAATGAGTTTTAAGGCTGCGTATGGATGTGAGATTAAAAACTTACAGTAGGCACTTATTAAGGATCGTGGAAACACCGAAACTATCGTAAAGCCGAAATTAGTGTTTCGAGAACAAATAAAGTGCTAAAATTATATATACAAAGTAATAATGGGACAAGCAAACATGATGCTTATTTTCTTGGGACTCTTTTACAAAGCAAACTTAAATTCTGTTCGAAAGCTTATACTATTAGCATCCTAAAAAAACAACTCTAAAAAATTCATCAACATAAAAACGAAAAAAATAATTCAAAACTCAACAAAGGTTTATGTTCCAGATTTTTGCTTTATTGCTATTTTTTCTTGGTTTGTAAGTATTCTGATGAACAAAAATATGGCTGTTAATTTCTAAAAACGCTAATTACTTCCATAAATCCAACCGAATCAATTAAATTTGTTTTAACTTGAAGATACAACATTTACAAAAAACAAATCCATTTAAACTCTAAGAAAACAATTTAAAAAATATAAAAATTGAATAACCCTAAAAAACCCCAGTTTTGCTTGAACAAAAGTATTTGACAGTTAAGCTATTTCTCAACAGATTTGGACAAAAAGATGAAAATTGATGTACACAGCTATGGCATTTGGTTTGCCATAGATCATAAGAGAAACAGTGCTGAAGGAGTAACAAAAAATGGCATAACAACCTTTGAAGTGACGCAACTTAAATTAATTTATTCTCTTCGGACTCTGGACGTGACTTAAGGGCACTAATAGGAACGGAGCACCACCCACGTTGTATCATGAGATCCATAAAAGATGGAGGGGAAATATCATAGAATGGGGCTGTTTTTATGATATTAGGATGTCAAATATCTCCCTTCCGCCTTTTTGTCTTTTGAATTTTCCGGCTATGTACAAAACGCTACAGAGCTCAATACATCATTCGAAAGGTCTTGACATAACCTACAAAACGACGCTAGGCATGATTAGTTTGGATACGAGCCTGTCGCAATATCAAAATTTTTCAGGAATTCGAATTTAAAAAATGTGTTTACTTTTAAGCTATGCCTATCGTATTGTACAATTAAAACTGAGAGCGATCAACTGCACGTAAAAACACTGTCATCACACAGGCACGCGCAGAATACAACTGGCCTTCTTTTCATAAATAGAAACAAAAATTCAAAAATTTGGACCTAGGTTAGTTTTGCAGTGATGCGACGATATATGTGTAAAATGTAAAAAAGACCTCAAGGAACGCTGAGGGACTGCCGACATTTTATTCATACTTCGTCAGCTTTATGGATGACTTGTTGTTTTGTCTGTTCGTTTATTGCTAACTCCATTCACTTCAACACCCGAACCCTCTGACTTTTTTATCTTTCCCCGATTACACCTCTTATGGCGTTAACGAAGACATTTCGCATATGGTCCGTAAATGCAGCAACGCATGATGCAGCTTTGATTTCGGATTAAGCCCCGTGACCTTCCGATCTTATATCCGTCGTCACTCCTCTGCTCCTTACGGCTCGCCTATCACCTCTCTTCCCGCTAGTTTTTAGCTTTGTTAGTCATAAGATGCTTCCGCTTGGATAAGGCAATGGACCCCACTAGAACTAAAACTAAAAAATTGAGTACCCCAAAGACTCCCCTTGAGTCATTAATATGGGCCGAGAAAAAAAAACGCAATGCAGATCGAAACGATTCAAATTTAGTTTAGGCTTGACTTTAACGATTGAAGTCTTCACATTTTAAACGTCGAAATCATTTTCTCCCCCTCCAATTCAGATTCATTCATTTATGGCATTCATAGCGTCCAAGTCGCCATTTTAATTTGTTACCCCAAACTCAATCCGAACCAAAATTAGACTTTATTCCACCAAAAAATCAAAATCTAATGATTCATTTTCAAAAAGTTGTGTATATAAAAGTGCAAAAACTAATAAAAATATGCAGTGGTTGTGAAAAAAGTTTTGACTTTTGTTTACAGGATAACGTGTATTTTTAGCAAAACTTTTCAAAAGTGTTTCTGGGAAAGAAACAACAACAAAAAATTCGCATAAACTGAATCTATAAAATGTTTTTAATAAATTTCCACTCTTTCGATTTTACGTTCTTGTTTTTTTTTTGTTTCAGGTGTGGTAAAAATTATTGCGTACTCTCTCTCATTTGAGGTAAACATTTATGAAGTATACAAAATGTAGAAAATATGAGAAAATAAACTCTGAAAAGATTCATTAATTTATTAAAAATGGAGTGTGTTGTCTTATTTAGATTGTGTGTTGTGTCTAAATCGTATAAATAAGACATGAATGAAGAAAGAAGATTATTCAAAAAAGAAGCTCAGCTCATTCTATTAATGAGGCGAAGTAATGATTGGCGACTAACGTACATCATATAACATAACATCTGTGGCAGTAAGACAAAGTAGCTTCTGTCGAAAAAAGTGATTTCTAGAATAATTTATTTATATCATATAGGTTTTCATAACCGTTCAGACAAAAGTGATTACTAATCTTACGATATCTTTGTAACGGACAATTTTTTCTAAATGGGGGTAACACAGAAATGTGGACTTCAAAGTGCCAATGGAAAACAGGGAAATCGCTTATATCGACATAAGTTACATTGTCTTATTGTCACAGACATAAATTGTGTCCTAAACAATGAATGAATTCCAGACATCTCACGGTGCAAGGGCCATGAATCAATTGACTTCATGTCTACGATTCCTAGTTTCAAAAATACTACATGTGAGTCGCAAAAACAAAATTCAAAACACTGAGAACAACTTAAAAAAATGTCCTCCCGTTTCTGATTTGACAAATTTTGGTGCTAGCTTATCTGAACACTAGAGCCAAATTTCATCTTGTTAGACCGCTCATCAGTTTTCTGAAAGACAATTCAGTGATTCAGAGATATTAGGTGTACAAACTTGCTATCGCCGTTTTGCAAAAGATGGCTGTAGCTGTAAGTGGTAGTCAAAATAAATAGATCGTAGATGTCATATAATAAGCGTAGATATTTGTAAACATAACGCCATCGAAATATGAGTCGATTTGTGTCTGCATTCTAAAGTTATTCTCGATTAGACATGTCAGCTTACGAGCCAAATTCTCGTCGTTTTCTGAAGGTTTTAATTTTCTGCTTATATATAAAGAAATCTGCGGCTGAGGCTCATCGAATGCTCTCAAATAGCTATGTTGAGGCCGTTATTAGCGAAAGAACGTGCTGAAAGTGGTTTCAACGCTTCAAGAACGTTGATTTTGATGTCGAAGACCGGCATGTCGGTGGCTGAAAGAAGGTTTTCGAAGATGCAGAATTAGAGGCATTACTTGATCAAGATCGTGTCAAACGCAATCGAATCAAATGCAAAACTAATCATAAATGTATAACCAGTTTTTTACAAGCCTCTAATTTCGGCAAAATAGGCGGAAGCAAAGCTGTGCACCTAATAATTCAAACTTAAAAAGAACACTAAAATCTTAAGAGCTTCAATGCAGAAAGTTGAACTCTCAAGGACTTCTATATAAAAGGTTGTTGAAATACTGCAATAAGAAATGTTGTAGTCCCAAGGACTTCAACTGAATTCGGTGGAATTTAAGTGGGGATTTCAAGATAAATTCAAACAATGCTACATAGTTCTAAAGATTTTGAAGTCATTACATTCAGTCAAACTCATCTAATAAAGTCAATTGAATAAATCACGAATGGTGAAGTTTTTCCGAGAGTTCAGCGATTGCATTCCCAAAAAATTGCATCCTTCTGCAACTCTGCTAGATACAGACGCATTACAAAAGGTAGCGACTATAGGGTCTAGTCCGGACTTCACTATTGATGCTGTAAATTTGAAGACAAGCTTAACCCTTTTTCTTAACGACTTATCTCAAAGACCTTGAATCATAAAAATTCTTCCAATAACTCTTCTTCCGAGTATCTTCTTCATTTCATTGTTTAGAAAAGATTCTGGTGAATCTTCTCAACGTAGAGCTTTGACGAGTTCCATGATCAGTAGATGAGCCGTTTTGGTCATTCTCTTGGGCATCATAGCTAACATCAACGTTTTAACATGTAAGTTGAAAATTTTTAATTGCGTAAAAAATTATTTTTATCATAAAAATTTTAAAATTGTTTGCCATTTGGGAAGTGCCATTGAGTTCAATTGAAATTTCCGATGGAAAAGGTAAGGGCAGTGTTTTTTTGTGGGGAATGATTGGGTTTTGCTCAAACTAAAGTCGAAAAGTAGTACTCCAGATATCAGCACTTTAAAATGAAAGACCCTGGTAATTAAAAATTCTACGAATCATAGAAAAGCGTTTGCTTCTTTAAAGTTGCGCTTAGTTGGGCAGCTTTCAAGTCATACCGACGACCTGTATTTTATCACCTTCCTACGTCCTGTGTTCTAGCACACAGATACTACCAAAACCAACGCATTTGAAAGCAGCAGTTCAACGCGAACGAAAAAACCGGTCAATAGTTTGCAGTTCACTCACTACCACCACTACTCCGAACTCAAAAGGACGCTCGAAATTCGTTTCGCAGGTGGGGACCACCCTAATGGTTGCTTCGCATGTGCCAAGTAAGAAAAAAAGAAAAGAACAAGCAGACAAAAACCTCATCTAACCCACAAATGACATAAAAAGAGCACCCACACCAGGACAAGCGTCAACTCCCCAACCCTGAAGGAACAACAACACCGCTGCACCAACGACAGGTGCCTAAATTTAGAAAACGCATTCCCAATTTTGTTTACACGGCTCTGACACGATGTTTCGGTGTCGGATGGAAGTCTAATTCCGGAACCACTACACACAACCTGCATAAAAATATATGACACCATAAAGGGGCGATGTTTACGTTGCGGGCTTTGATCCGTTATGGCACCGGGAGCACACATTACACCGGCCGCCATCACCGCCAGTGCACGTTCCTTTTTTTTTGAATGAACTCCGCCACTCTGGTGCAAGCAACAAGAGCAAGTGAGAGCTAATCCTCGTTTCGCCTAGTGGCAAGGATTAAGTTGGACGAAAATTTTATCACGATTATGACGTCATTCGATTTTACGACAGTAGACGACGGTGCAGGACATCATCCGCTCCTTACACGAAACGATACCAAACGATCGTCGGTTCGTTTAACGATAAACGATTTGGTGCTGGTGCCCGCGAGTGCACCACCCCCGATAAAAGGGTGGCACGCAATCGACTGTGGAGTACTGCTGTTAATTTGGTTTCTAAAAGTGGACATAAGTTGTGATTAGAGCTAACAAAATAGACGTCTGAGTGGTGGTTCTGCGGCGGGGATGGTGTGTGAATCGAGTGGTCGAAAATTGCAAATCAAATGGTCACCGATGTGTTGTCAGTACGCTCGGAAAACGGTCATGAAACGGCATCAACTAAATTAGACGACTCAATCAAGCTTAATGATTCTATTTTGAGGATCTTAATTATTGCTTCTAACGACTAAGAGGGTTGTGCGTGGGTCACAGGACGGGACTCGTTCATGGGGCAACACCAAAGTGGTTAAAATATCAGACTTCAAAGAGGGGGTTTAATGAAAACAATCAATTTCAATTTTAAATTAACGAAAAAAAAGTTTTCCACTTACGATGTAGTTAAGGAGTCGTAGCGCATTAAAAGGCGCTTGCTGTCTCACAATCTTAGATTGCATTCGTAGATTTGTTATTTCAAATATTTTTGTAAGTCTTCAAAAGCAGACTTTTAACAGCATTGCGAAAGATGCAGGCATAATTAGTGTTTAAGGGACAATTCTTTCAAGAAGTGTGCTAGCATTCGTAAATTTTACTGTGATATACACATTGTAAACGTTTAATGCGTCTTTAGTTTTGAAAAGTTTTATTCGTTTTTTAAAAAAGTGAAAGGACTTATAGCAATCGATCCAACAAAAAAAAAGTTTTAACAAAATAATAACCAAAACTATTTCATTCTTCTAGAAAGCGTACAGTTTAATAAGAAAAACACAAACTCAAAACGAACACTAAATCTATTATCTTTTTGTTTTATCTTTGTAGTTTTTAGTCAATCCGGCAAAAATATTATGCCTTTCATTCACTAAAATCAACCTGAAAGATATTTTTCTTGTAATCTTCCGTTTACGGGACTGCCTATCAAAATGTTCCTGTAAATTACCAATCAGATGAAAGCCTTGTTAGAGTAGATCTGTGTTCTCAAGCAATAACAGCCCAAGGAATCTTTCCATACTTTTAAAAAGAAAGTTTAATAGTTAAAAACTTTCTGAAAACTCTTGTCAATATAACGTTAAAATCGGAACAATCTCTAGTTTGTCTTAATTCGACTTAGGCGGTTATTGCCTCTGTGTCAAAACAAATAACCACTTCTTAACTAATAATGCTGAGTTCTTCGGATCGTTTTACTAAATTGGAGCACCAGAATGGGGCTGTGAATGTTCGAAACACTTGCTTTTGACTGTTTATTTTTAATGATAAATTTAGTTGCTTAGTGTTTTAGAACACTAGGAAGACATTTCTTCCAGGACCTTAACAAGATTAATTCAATACCTTTGAAGAATCTTTTCAGGTATCTGAGAATGACCAGATGGATGGACTCATGGAATTAGGTCACCGGGAATAAGGTTACAACCTCCGCATGGGTAACACAAGGGGTCCATAAGGACCTAAGTGTGGCAGAACTACGTCTGTCAGCCCGCCTACCTACCTACCTACCTAGTTGCTTAGAGTTTGTGCAGATACTACTGCTGCCTTTCAACTTCTTTCGAAAGAGGTCGTTCTATTAAGACCTTTTCGCAGGACGCTATACCGTTAACACATATCAGTCTTCTATATATGTGTTTTTTCTATTTTCATCGTCAAAATACATCACTGAATTTATGTCATCCAAAGATCTTCTCTTATTATGCACCCATCCTTGTTCAAATTCAAATTCATTAATCTTCGTCCATTTGCATTTTCGTTGGAAGGATATCCACAACTTCATTGCCGTCAACAAAATTCATCGACGACGTCTTTAGGAGTCTTGCGTCTACATCAAAATAAAATCAAAATGAATTGCATTGAATTAAGTCGTCGTCCTTTTGATGTCGATAATCACCGTTATTATTCGGACTCTTTCAGACACGATGATCGCTTCGATAGAAAGGAGACATGATTCGATAGAACAGTCCCAGTAATCTCACAAGGAAAGTGCACGAACTTGTTGTCACCGATGGTTGGACAAATTTCATTTGTCATAGTGATAGGTCCTCTAAAGCATATTAATTTCCCAAAGTGAGAGATCGAAACACTCCCCCTTTTTCGAGAAAAATGTCCGCAATTTAGAACATCGAATTTTCGAAGCGGCGGAATGCGGAAAGCGGAATGGAGTCCATTACTTTTAATGTGCACATACATTTCGTTCATTTGTAAATCCTCATAATGCTTGTTTGTGCACCTCAAGAGTCTTGTTAGTAGCCTAACTGCCTAACCTAGAACCCCGGTTGATTTTTAGGGAAAAAAAAATAGCTAAACCGCAATACGGTCGAGAAGCCAGCACTCTAGCGTAGAAAGAAGCGATCACATCCACTAGGCGTGAATAGGTCGATGAAACCATGGAAACAAATGCGGCAAGAGCGGCTTTTAAACAGCGTGAACGTTGGTAGGGAACTGGGCATTTATTGTTAAATAGTTATCAAACATTTGACGAAAATTAAGTGCATAAAGAAGCTTGATGTCTGGGTGCTTCGTAAATCAATAGTGAGAAGTTTAATGGACCGAATTTTCATTTGTGGTTCGCTGACAAACGGGATGAATTCGAATCATTTCTAAAGCGCATAATTACAGGCGATGACAAGTGGATCTCGTACGATCTTAATATGCGAAAAACGTCATGGGGATAGAAAGGTCAAGCTTCGCAAACGATGACTCAAGAAAGGTTGTGCTGTGCGTTTGGTGGGATTGGAAGAGAATTATTCATTATGAGCTTTTACAAACGATTTATTCTGTTCGCTGCTGTCAACAATTAACGAAACAATTCAATTAAAACGGGTCGAATTTATCAACTGAAAAGATATTGTGTTCCAACATGACAACGCCACATCTTCGAAAACCCGGCACAAACTAAGAGACCTTGGCTGTGAACTTGTGATACTATACTTATATGCCAGACCAAACGCCTTCAGATTATCATTTGCTTTGAACCCTGCATAACCGTCTTAAAAGTGTAGTTTTACATTCCGTAGAGGCCTGCAAAACGCATTTGTATCAGTTTTCCCGTCGAAAATCTCAGAAGTTCTATACAGATAGAATAATCTCTTTGTCCCTAAAGTTGGCAAAAAGTTATTGGTCAAAAGGGTTCGTTGCAAATATACGAAAAAAGTGTTTATTGTAATTTTTGCTTAAATTTACTACCGAACTTTTTCGAACACAAAATATACAAAGCGAAGAAGACGTCTCAAATGTTTTGGGTCACTGCTTACAAAGATAGAACTCATTGACTTAACTCAAGATGCAGCTGCAGAAGATAGAGTAAAATATTAAGCTAATATTTACTAGATGGTGTCTACATCCGGATATATTGCACGCCAATCTTTTAATTGCTTTCTTGTGCTTTTTCTGATCTAGTAAATATCTACACTACCTTTCGCAGCCGCTTCTGGTGATCAAATAAGAAGTGGGACAAGGCTTCAATTGAATAACATCACTTTTGAATCTCTTAAATTTTTCGATTAGACATCTGCACACTTATTATTGACCTTGTCATCTCACTTTGAACTTTACGACCAATTGGAAAACTCTTTCCCCCGATCAACTTTGCTATCAGTCCCTTGGCCATTTTTAGTTGCCCGCATCAGCAAATTAGATCAACCGTCAGTCGCCAAAACCTATCGATCAAAAAATCTCAGATTCTCACTAGCCTCCTCTGCCATTTCTACCCTCCCAGCCACAATTACGGCAAAGTGTTTATAAAAATATCACCGTGAACTGCTAAATAAAATTGCAACTGCCTTCCGATGTCTATTTTTAGAATCCTTTGATCATCAAACTCTCAAAAGCAAAAAAAAAAACGATTGAATTCTCTTCCCTTTGCCGAGATTAGCTGACGCAGAGACGCAGTACTCCCGCGAGCGCACTCACGCGCTCTGGAGCATTACGTCGTCGTTCTGCTCCGCGTATAGCACAAGGTGATGACTAACGGAGGACAAGGAGAACCGAAAACCTAAAGAAACCAACAAGAAGAAGGACAACATTTGAGTGACAAGATCACATGGTGATGAGCGAAGTTAGCTGTCATTTGCATGTCTCATTGGCGTGTTTTTTGTTTTCCGCCGTGAATTGTTTTGTTTTGAAGTACACGCGATCACACAGCCCGTCGAGACGCGTGTGAGTGTTTCCTACAGGTGCCGGATGTGTTGCGGGACGTCTTCGTGTATCTCGTGTAAGCAAAGCGTCCATTTTAATCAGAAGTAGCCGATGGATTTAGACAGGCGCTCTGATTGGTCGGGTTGAAGCGGGTGAATCATGTGATGTGTGGCATTGTGGGTGGGGTGGTGGTTGGATCATGGGGGGTGGCGAAGCAATTAGAGGCGTAGTGACCATGTGCGCTGCCAGTGGGGGGCTGGAGATGGGTGGCGATTGGCACAGGTGAGAGGGAAATAAGGCACTGAATCAGAACACAGGGTGGAGGTAATTTCTTTTTTTAGTTTTGGTCCGATTGATACTTATCGATCGTGATAAGATTTCTGGCTACTTTTTCTTCAAGGAGAATCAGTCTAACGCTTAGTTAGTACATTCGAGGATCGTCTTGAGGTGACTTGATGTCCCTTCAATATAATTTCATAGAATATTACTATAAACTGGTAAAAAGATTTAAGAAGTCATGTACAAATAAACTATCACTAATCCAGAGACGTCAGATACAGTAGAACTTTTCTAACTCAAACTTCTTTTACTCTTTTATTGTTAACACTGATTTTTCATTGGGTTTTTTCATATTTCTTGCTCCCTATCCTTAATTCCGACAGTTCGAATATTTCAATAGATCGGACTCCATTAAAAGATAACCATAACTCGAATATTTAGGGGAGTTCACCTACTCAACTATTTTGTCTTAAAAGCTATTGTTATTTATGAACCATATTCAGTATCATGCAGTATATATTTCAGTACAAGTCGAAGTGTCCATAATTCGAGTTCATTTTCCAGTCCCTTGAAATTCGACTTAAAGAAATTTTCTGTATGTTTGAAATATTTTTACACAAAGAACTGCAATAAAATAAACAAAACAATATTTTTGATGGCCCAAAACGAATACAAGGGACTTTTTCTTCGAACAGGACAAATGGGATCCTTAAAAATGGGGAAATCACGCAAGGCTTACGAAAGAATTGTTATTGTATATTGTCCGCCAACAACTTAAGGACATGAAGACTTCATGTGAGGGCTTCAGATAGGTTCTGAAATTTTTCGTAATCTTGTCGATTGGAAGCTGAAGAGACTACAAATTATAATCGAAGCGAATAGACTGCACACAAAATATCATTTATACTTGTAACTTATTTGTTTCCGCTGTATTTCGTTCACAACAAAGTGCGCAAACCCTTTTTTGACGTTAATTTTGTTTTTTTTTCTGAATAACTGGAGTAATTCTTACTCAATTTTAACCATTTTTGTATTCTAAGAAAGGTTTTTCCTACTATAATATTCCCTTTTGTTTTTCCTTTCCAAATATAATATTCCACACAAACTTGTCAGATAACCGAGAAATTGTCAAAAAACTAGATGTCCAAATACTTTTTTTTACCGACAGTAAGTTTTCAACTTTGTTCATTTCGATTCCTTTGGCTTCGCGCAGGCATGATATGATGGCTTTCTGTAAAGATTTCGAGCGCGAGACAAAATAAAGTGTGATTTAAAAAGACACCACTAGATAGCCCATCCTGTATAGCTCTTTAACACGATCACATTTTTGGTTACAAAAAACTTGACCTAAGAAAGTTTGACTGTCTTTCAAATCATTTCAAAAAACTATTGTATATTAACCGTCGCCCGACGTAGCATTATTCGGTCTTAGCCGAAAGTTAAATGTTGACTTATGTTTTTTAAAAGCAGATCAATCAATTGTGAAAGCTAAATATACGAGTAATTTTAAGGGAACTCTAGAAAATTCGAACCATAACATTAAAAATTCGTTCTCGGGTCGCTCGACTCAAAAAACTTGTTCAATTCAAATGAAAAGATGAGAGTAGTATTTTTATTTTTTACGTAATCAGATTGTCTGAAGGAATTCGTTGATTCATTTATTCACTTTGGGACCAAGATTTAATATTGACATCACCATTCTTTTTTAGGTCTTTGATTGCACCAATCCTGGATGGATTGAAATCAGCTGTCTTTAAGACTGTTTCACGTTCTTTAAAGTAATTCCGAAATCTTGATATTCAGATATGATATTGATGTCAACTGCATTCAATTGGAGTCTTTGTTTGATGTCTTTGTGGAACTATCTTTCAGAAAACTTATGAGGTCTAAAAAAAATAAATGTTGCTCTACTGTTGAGCTAAGCTACATTACAAAGCTGCTGACTTAAACAAAAAAAGAAATCGGAAATAGAGGGAATTTTTTTAGTTGTCCTCAACGTTTTGAATGTTGCTACCCGATTCATACGTCGATTTTTCTAAATCAGCAACTTACCTAGCTCAACAAGTTTTAATTTTTTTAGACATCATACTCATAAACACTCAGCAGGTTTCAATATTGAATTCAAACTCATCTAATGAAGTCAATTGAGTGAATGACACATCGTGAAGCTTTTTCAATCAATTCAGCGAACGATTTCGCAAAAAAATGTATTTTTTTTTTTTGCAGTTCTTCTAAACCTTATCCATCAATCTTGTCATTTTCGACTAACTGAAAAATTAATTCATTGGTTTGTTACAAAAAAAGCAAAATAATAGCTTTTCAAATTAGTCGTTAAGCGTTGTATGTTCCGGAAAACAGGTTCTTCATTTGTAGAACCTTCGCTTCCCAAATTGCGTTTGGGTTTTGTACAGAATCACACAATACACAATTTTTTTTACTAAAGCAAACCTCTTGGAAACTCTTGATAATGAGTTACCAGCCAGATTAGACCTTAGCTCAGTTTAATGCTGTTCATTTGCATTCTAAAAACACTACTTTTTCTCCGCAAATGGACCATACCATTTGCTTGTCTTTCCCTACGAAAAGGAGCACTTAAAGACATATCCTCGTCTTTCCAAGAGCAACATGTGTAAACGCATCTAGAAAATTCCGGATATCCCCCATTTACCGGCTCCATCATGTCTCAATTGGCGTCATACCACAAACCAACCGGTTTTCTTTTTTCCTAGCAACAGAAATCCTTCCGTCCTTGAGACTACTGACCGGCAGGGCCTCACCACATCAAAAGCTTCCACTAAGTTATGCGTCTCAAGCTCAGCAAAATGCCAATAAACAGTCTCGAATGAATTCCATCGACATCCGTTTGCTGAGCAGGATTCTCTGTCTCACAAGGACACATCATATGTGTGTGTGCTTACAAACAAATTTATCTACCAAATGGACCCTTTTCCATTTCATTGATTACGTCCACCCGAGAAAGTCCTTTTGGAGATTATTGCCGCTGTAGTTTCTTCAGTTGTGTTCCACCTCTTCGCCGGGATGCGCTCACCCCACTGTTTGTGGGTTATGGAATTCATTTCCCATCTTCTTGTTCCATCATAACGGTACTCTTTATGTTTCTTTGCTTCCTTTTTTGTTCGTTTGTTGTATTTCACTTGTAATTTACTTTCGGTTTCATCTTCTTTTGTCTAGAAACGAAAAAGAAAAGGCAAATGGACTCGTGAATCGGTCGTAAAGTACTCGGGCGTTGTGAGGCAGAAAATAATTCAAATTTTGTGAGAAGGAAACGTGTGGTCCAGGCTTAGGTCCCATCGAGCAGACAGAGCGCGTCCAGGTGAAGTTTAATGGAACAACTGACATGTGTAACGTAATGTAATTTAATGTCTGGCCGCCACGCAGGGGGCTGAAGTTAATGTCTTGTAAAATGCGATCGAATGGTCGTTGCTCGGAAAGCATAATTAAACAATTTCGGTATCGTAATAAGCTTAATGAGTGGCGGAGGGTGGTGGACGGGGGGAGGCGGCATTCTGCCGGTGCGGCAGTTGACAGAGATGAGAGCAATTGGCCGAGCACGTCAAATCAAACGTAGCCAACGTAATGGCCGCTTACTGGTTTTTGTTGACGTGGCCGTGGTCGTAAAATCGAAGTACACGATTCGTCAGGGGTGGCTGTGGATTGAATGTGATGGAACTTTCGATGGAGTCCGACGGACATTTATTTCTGTCGCCGGTGTTCGTAATTTTTCCGTGGATGGGCGACCCACAGTCGAACTTCGACGTATGAGAAGTCGTTTGGGGAGGGGACCCGAGTTGGTATGAGAGGATAGTTCAAGAGTTCTTCCGTCGTCAAAGAAGGAATCTATAGGAACACGAGGTCTCATAGCTTCGTGAATGAAAAGAAACATCCGAAAAACTAGTCCAAAAAAAAGTGTAAGTATAACCTCAGGAAAATGGATGAGATATAAGATTAGTAGCATCACTGTCCAAGACAAATAAGAAATCCACTCACACCCCAAGAACCCCACCAGCGTGCTTTCGTGCGTGCAACCGTAAAATACTTTTAAAATCTTCCTTGAAAGCTTCGACTGACAACGAAAAGATTTGAAATTAAATTTGACAGACGAATACAATCGCGCTCAGCCTATTATACTTCAAAGAATCAAAGATTTTTTAATTAAAATCTAAATTAATCCACGTGGTCAAATTACTAAATTCCTAATGACTCCCGTCGTCTAAATTTACATTCCAAGAAATACACGCAATCCACGCATGAAAAAAAAAGCGGAAGTGCAACCAATTTAGTGGTTGCGGTCTGCCAGAAAAGATATCCTTAAACTTCAATAAAACACACGATCACTACACAGAACTAAATTGATGTTTACTCGTCTTTGAAGTTTTTTTTTTTTTCAAAAAAGAAAAAAATTGAAGATTCTCCACGAACGGCAGATTTTTTAAAAATGGAAAGAAAGAGAAGGCGGATGCATTCGCAGAAAACATGAATAGAACTGCGTGGGTCTATGAAATTGATAAACACTTTTTTGTGGCAGAATTGGATTGGCCTGGAGTTTGGATAGGTAATTGACAGACGAGGTGCAGTGAGGCGGAGTGTAGTTTATAGGGCAATTTTTAGTTTAGAAAAGTTATAGATTAGTAAAAGGAATTATAAATGGCAACTTGTTTGATGGAAAACGATGGGACTTTAGAAATGTTGTTAGATTTAAAATATTATTTGCCTTTTTTTTTTATTAAGTGTTATTCGCAACTACTAGGCGCTGTGGGTTAAATGGCTAGTGCGTCGGACTGTTAAACCATGGTTCGAATCCAGCCCGGGGAAAGAACACCACAAACAATTTTCCCGGCTAATGACTGACAATCCTCCTGGAATACTTCTGTCATGGAAAGCTTTCGCAATTCGCCGTTCGGAACCGGCATTAAACAGTAGGTCCCCTCCACATGTGACAGAAATTATAATGCGCACAACACAGTGGAGGCGGGAAAAAGCTAGGCTCTGGCTCTCAACGGGCTGTTACGCCGCCCAATAAAAATACGTATTGTTTTTTGTTTTGCTCGTTATTTATCAAGCTTTTAGGTTTTCCGTCTTGGATTATATACCGTTCTTTTCGCCTTTAAATGTAGTAATAAAGTGCAAAATGTTGAGCTTACCTCAGTCCGTTTTTTTCTATGAAGTGTAAATTACACTTACAAAAAACATGTACTCATTTGTGCACCTCACTATACATAGACGTTTTTTTATATTTTTTTAAATGTTTTAATATTTTTTTATTTTCTTTTTTCTTCTAAATAAATAAATATTGGAAGTGTGATTTAAAAACTAGTGTTGTGTTGTTTTTAAAAAAATTCCAGTAATGTCAATCGCTCTGAAATCCGAAAACGCTTTGTTTCAATTAGTTCACATTATCGAAAGACTGACTTACTGTATTTTAATTTCCTAATTTCTTGTATTCTTGTATTTCCTAATATCTTGTAATTTTGTCTTCATTAAACAAAACCATCGTCAATTCTGTTTAGAACTTGAAAATATTTGAAGAGTTTTTGAGAGAGGGAGTGGCGTTGTCTTTCGACAGAGATTTTCGAGCTCTTGTGGTAGTGCGTTGTGACATAAATATACAGCGCGATGCGAAAATTTGCTTAGCCATTTTATATAATTTATACAAATTTCGCTTCAGTTTATAGGCCAGGGATGGAAAGCAAACAAATAGCTGCTAAATAGTTGTCCAATATCCAAATTTAGAGATTTCACGTTAGTCAAAAGTTTTGAGCAACGATATGACATAATTTCCTTTTCATATTCCAGAGTCTCGTGGACATGAAACTGTGAAAAAAAAACACAGGACTACGAATTCAATGGTTAAGCCAAAAAAATATCCGGCAATGTAGTGGATGAATGAGGACTTACTTATCGGGCAGTCAACCCTTGAGGGGTTTGTGCCTGAGCTGAGGACTCATTCGATTGAATTCCACGATTTTCATCCGAGTGAAGCAAGTAGATAAACACACAAAAGAAGTGAGTAGAACATATTGAAAGTGCCTTATCGACTTAAAGTCGCAAAGACACAAGTGCCTGAAGGACGAAGTTTCAAAAACTATCGGTACATTTAACCCTTGACGGCCGAGAATTTTTTTAATACTCGTCCATAAGACGGCGGAAAATTAGCTGAAATTCTAAAACATTTATAAGAATGAAAGCTTAACCTAAACATTTAAATTTTGAATAAGATCATTTAAGATATGAACTCAATATATTTACTTGATTTATAATTTCATAAATGAAATTAATTCTTATAATTTTTAAAAGTATGATATCTTTCGAAGCAATTACCAATGAAAATATATACTGAATTCTTTTCATAGCCGTGTATTGGGGCCTTTCGTTTTTTATGGCATAAGTACTATGTCGGTATTCGGCCATTAGGGGTTAAGTTGCCTTTGACTAAACTCGTGACTCTGTCAAATTCTCTATCCGACAAATAAATTATTTAACGCTTTCTTAAGCTCACTGCTCAACAGTGATTTCAAAAACTTTTCCCTCAATTTAAAAAAAAGAAATTCATCTTTCACAGTATGCCTTTCCGATTTGCCTTTCATTGCAATCGGAACCGCAGTACACCCCGACCACCACTCTCCCAAAAGCAAACTGAGCTCGTTAACTCTTTCAAGTTAATTATTTGCTCTAAGGAAATCTCCTGCGGCATTCATCGATTGATATTAAACAAACAATCAAACTCTAAATTAAATACGACATTATTTACATTTCATTAGCGGGCGGAGCGGGTTCAAAAGAAACCACCCCCGCCGCCGGGAGACTCGAGACAGCCGAGCCGACTTTAAAGTTCCGCCAAAAGTCCCTGGTCCTGGCAAACAAAAGTGTTTACCCAAAAACTTTCCCAACTAGTCCTATTTATCCTTCGAATTTCCGGAATGATGATCTGGAAGGCCTCTGGAAAGCCCCCCTTCACTCGCGCACAAATTCGGGGGCAGGTACCACTCTCGCGCACACACACGTGTCACGTGTCATTATCCCTTGCGCTCGTTCGCTCTCGCTCGTTGGGGTGTATCTTTTTTTAGGGGAGTAATTAGCACTTGAACCCGCAATCTCTCGCACTCGGCGCGTGGTGTGTGTGGAGGGGTGCTCTCATCCATCAACCCCTTCACCATCGCCCACGGGTCAGGGAGTGAGTCTGGGAGTCGAGAAAGCCCTCCTAGGGACAACGACGGAGCTTGCGCCTTACCGTGGTGATGGTTGCTTGGTTGTTGTGCTCCAGGAAGCTGTGCATTGTGCAATTGTTGTCGTTGTTGTTATTGTTTGGGAGGCAGCCGTTGCATTTGGAGGAGGCCGGGTTTGGCCCTGGGATGCACGATGTGGCGGAGCTGGGTGGGGTCACAGAATCTCATCTCCGACTTTCGCATAGTTCCCGAGGAGCGAGTCAAGGAAATTTTGTGTGCGAGTGAATGCGAATGCGGCTTCTAGTGGATGAAATTAAAAATTTATCTCACTCATAGATGCATTCAATGCGTGCATTTCTAAATAAATGCTCAAGCTGGTGTTTGTTTTTGTGCATGCTGCTCGCTGTTGAGGATGTGTACGCACAACTCGTGACATGGGACGGGACGCATTAATATTGCAGATACTTGCAACTTCACTTTTTATTCAGTGCAGCATCGTCATTTGTAGGTGAGTGTGAGGGTGGAGATGCAGACTGCACTCACCCGGAGTTGCTACGCGTCGGCTTTAACTTAAGGGCTGAGGATAGGGACGTTGCGTGCCATAGTTTTTTGTTTCTTCGCAGTTTTTTGAGTTCATCGGGGTAGAGATGCGCTGTAAAGTTGAAGATGACCTGTGGTGGTCGTTATCGTTATAGGACGTCAATTGTTTGAAGATGTGAAGCTATTGTCTGAGGTCCAAGTGAAATGTTGTCACCGATATGTTGTTTTTCAGCAGAAGGTCAACGAGTCAGATTTCTGAAACTGTTTTCAGGTCTGATTTCTTGTCCTCAATTCTGGATAGTTCTCTGCACTCTAATTAGAACTTCCTTAGAGCCGCTGTAAAAAAAAAATACTGAAATATCGGGAACTATGACCTTTTTTGTGGCTGAAGTATCATGGCAGCGTTTTTGACTGAATCTAAGCAGGGTAAAAAAAAACGAAAAATTTGGTAGCAATGTGGAATTGTGGAATGGGTAGAAGCATCAAACTGCCGAAGATTTTCGAAAAGCCTTAGGTCAATACTAAAACCTTTAAGAAGTCAGATCTTGACGTTTTCAAAGGTTTTCAATTCAAAATAAAGGAAGGTTTTTTTTTCAACTGACGAACTTGCGATAGAAAATATAAATTCCTTAGTAAAGTGAAGGTAATTCTTTTATAATGTAGGTTTGTAACAAAAATTTTAGGGATGTTTTGGTTTTTTATGTAATTCATATGTTTCTGGGTATGCTGAATCCGAAAATAACTTTCACTTTGCCCTAGAATGTCATGTTTTCTAACAATGTATGTATTTATGTTAGACAAATTATCAGCAAAAAAATAAGTTTTTATAAATATAATTTAATTTAATAAATTGTTTTTAAATATTGCATAACAAAACTTATCTCATGCGTTCAATAGTTAGCACTAAACACTTTTCTTTTTCCCAGTGAGACTTCTTGTGAAGTATTTTCGCTTATAGGAAGCATCTCTTGGAAGCGTCTAACAGTAGTCTGCCATCATTGAAACTGCCATCATACTTTACCATTTACGTATTTCCACTTACTTTTCCATAGATTTGTTTTTTTTTTTTATCTTCTTAATCTTAGTAAAATCGTTCACCTTGCTCTGTGCTCCCATCTTCTAAATTTTCTGAAAAGTAGTTGAGGTGGGAATGCAAAAAATATACTTTTAAACTGATAAAACAACTTAAGCTGGAAATGCTGAAATGAGAAAATTCTGAAACAAATTACGACTTACAGCTGTGGGTTGCGGCAAGTTAAAAAAAATTAAAGGGTGGGCCAAAGACAAGTTTCTAAAATGAACAAAATTTTTGTTTGACTGTGTATCATTTACAGCTTATTTGACCCACTCCAAATTTACAACATCAAACGAAACAAAAAAGTAAAAACGCAGAAAAATGTATTAAGTTTTAAACCAGCAGCTCTATTTATTATTTTTAAACTTAAAATTACAGATAAATTTAAGCCAAAGATAAAAAGTAAATACTTCTAAAATAAAGGAAAAGGAAGAAAACGACACCACTCTGAAGTAATGCGAAAGCGGTCGCAGAGTGGATGGTGTCAAGGAGAAGAGGTCAAGATGTGGTTTTAGTGGGTGAAAGTCTCACACTACTTGGAACAGAACGGGCCTGTTCCACCTGCCTATTAGGTTTCCACATCGTCCTCAAGGCAAAAAAAAAACGTGGGAGTGATTGGATCGAGCCTGCATTTTTGGCACAACATCGGTTCCCGACAAAAAAAGTTCTCGCATCTCCGAGACCGCCAATTTACGTCGCCAAGACGGCTGAAAATACGATTTCTCTTAAAAAAATCGATTGTTTGCTTCCACAGTAGTTTGAAAATAAACTTTAAATATTTCTCAAAGTTGTTTAACCGTAAAACAAATCATTTTGTTGCACGCGGGCTGATACTGATATGGCTGATACGGATACTGATTTTCGCTAAGGTTTCCAGCGAGAAACAACTGCCCAAGTCAAAACAACTTATTATTTAATAAGAAACCACTAGATGGCGAACACTTTATACAAAATTCGCTAAGTCCTAAAAGTGTTTTCACAAGTTTTCTTACCCGTACGACATCGCATCAGGATTTTAGATAATTTCTTTTCTCATTTGTTTGTCTATTGCAGTAAAGGCGTCTTTTTTTGGTGTTCTGGATTTTTAAATCTAATTTTTAGAAGCGTTGTTCAGGGGTCGTCTATTCATGTTGAAATGCCAAACCAATCAAAAAATAAATCACTTGATAGCTGATAAAATGGCCACCAATTAAAAGTTCTATACCCCTTAAAAAATGACCCTATACTTAGATTTTACTGATCTGGTAAGAACAACTAATTTTGGAAGGATGTGCACATAGAATCCATTCCATTGCAGCAAAGGACTTATTTCTTTTTCACGTGCTAATTGTCTAAGCCGATGCTAGTTTTCAATTTTGCCAATAAAAGGAGATTTATTAATTCCATAAATTCCCTATCAAGCTTTGTAGGTTCTCTAAAATTGAAGGCACAATTTTGGTTTTCCTAAGACTTTCTTTTTGCAAGTCGCAGCCATAGTTCTTATAGTCTATAAAGTACCAATATTTTGTCCTCTTCAGTTCTAAAAAAATTAATGTAGATTATTTTTAGATCTTGTACATGACAATTTTTGGACATTGTAAAGTGAATGCATTCGACAGTTTAGGAAAGTGGTTCTCAGAAATTTGATTGATTTGCTTACATCGTGGAAAGAGCTCACGACGTCAGTAGTGCACCAACTGATGCA
Source organism: Syritta pipiens (assembly GCA_905187475.1). NCBI lineage: Eukaryota > Metazoa > Arthropoda > Insecta > Diptera > Syrphidae > Syritta > Syritta pipiens. Next base: position 74,821,948 of record LR994571.1, read on the forward strand.
AAATCCTCTGAAAGTTGTCATGAAACAAAAATCAGGTCGTTGCAATGTCCACAGCAACATACAGTCATGCCAATCACCCCTCGTTAACTGAAGAGCCTCCATGAGATCAGCACCCTCTTCTTGCACTCCTTGCGTGTCCTTCGGAGAAAACGTAACGTAAATCCCCTCCCCCCTTCCGATGGAATCACTTCCATTGATTCCTCTTCACCAACTCGTCGCATTCACAGCAAGACGACGACTCGCAGAATCCGCAGCACTCTCGCATCCTTCACAACAATAACAAAAAAAAAAAAAAAACACCCATTTTGTTGAATAGAAAGAAAATCCCTGGCAAATCCCCGTTATTGAAACTGTGCTGCCCTCCTCGGGTGCAACTGCAACTGCAGTTGCAGAACAGAAAAGCCAGTTGGAGTAGTGTCACATTACATTTAACATGCGTGGCTCATTGTTGCATTCCACGAGTAGCTACTCCGTGATATTTTCGTAGTAACGTTGCTAATTAGCGCACAAGTCCATTACACAGTTTTCAGGGCGCACTCTTCCCCTCGAGCTCGCGAGAAGAAGAGCCCAGATGCATCTGCTGCAACTGCAGCTCGGCCCAAGTCAAATCCAAGTAAATATCCAAAGACAATTGGCACTAGAGAAACATTTGGTGTCTCCTGCAGTCATTTTTAATTTGATAGCAGAGCCCATCTACACGATCGTCCTCGCCCCCCACTCAACTCGTGGATTTTTTCGTGCCGTCAAGTCGTCGAGTAGGAAGTCACTTGAGCGCTCCAACGAATTTGCGCAGCGCAACGTTCGTTTCGCTGCCGAAGAGCCATCTTCTGCACGCGTGGGAGTACTGCAGGCACATTTGAGTACACATTTCACTGTGAATGTCAACGAGGTATCGTCCTGAATGGTGATACCGTGTACGGGTAGATATCCTCGCACGAGAGGCTGGCAGGTTGCATGTGATTAGCCTCCGGCGGTGTGTGTGCATGCGAGATGCATGTGATTGTTTCCAAAGTGGAGCCCACCCTCAAACGCCCCATCCCACCCCAGTGTCGTAAGTTTCGTCAACAAATGAAGTGGGCAACCCTATTTCGCTGTCATGCGTGAGCATCACGAGTGTATTGTCACGGGGATTAAATGGAACGCATACGCCCACTTGAGGGTGATGTGTGGAGTTCATTTTAACCGAAAATTTCATCGCGGTTAATAATCCTTGAGGAGTCCTTCAATGGCTCGCAGAAAAATAGAAGAAGAAGAATTGCAATGAAAATGGAATTCAATGGAGGGGAGCGCATTATTTTTTTTTTTTTTTGCACAATAACTCTTCTTCGTTGCGAGTTGTGGTGGGAAGGTGGTTGGAAATGGGGTGGGCGCGGTTTCGAGTGGGATGGCGAAGAAAGGCAATTTTCTGTGGTAAAATGCTGAATCTCTTGGAGTTATTTTGAGACTGGTTTAGGTTTAATTCGACGCTTAGCATCAAATTATGATGTCAATCTTTGGTTTTGCCACCATTTGCGATGCTTCACCTTTCTTCGTCCACAGTCTTTTTCGCGCATTATTGTTGTACGTGATTCATTGTTCTTAGCGTGTAACTATTCGCTTCTGTAAGGGTTCGAATCTGTTCCGTTTGAGAACTGAATTGCAAACGCCAATTCTGTGCATTAAATTTGTCACTGCTAATTTTTATGATACCAAAACATTCAAATGGTTGATAAGTAGCTAATGTAAGAAAGGTGAACCGACCATCTACTTAACCTATTCATGTCCTGTGGTGCACCCGCTACAAGCAAAAACCTCAGTTTGCTTAGGGGGGTTCTATTGTTTTGTCCGATACTGTATATGTCAACAGTTATTAACAATTTGAAAAAAATTATCATTTTTTGTTTGCTTTATTCCCTTAATTTTGCAAAATGAAAAGCAAAAATCCAAATTTTTAATTTTTTTTTTGTCATTGGAACATTGTGCGTGCGGTAGAGGGTTGAAACAAAAAGTATTTTAGGTTCCTGCTTAAACCTAGTACAATCTATTTTCCACAGATTTCTCCAAACGAAATTTTCTCTCTGGGACTTCAATTTTCTATAAAAATCATGGATCACCCCATAGGGATCCATAGATCACTGTGTTTGTCAAGTAAAACTTCTGAAAGGTTAGCACTATAGCAAAAGCAGTTTCCGATGGCGAATGTGTGGTGTGCGAATGTGTATAAAATACCAAGCTACTGAAGAACAACACAGGTTCGGCTATACTTTACGCCAACCCATAGTGGTCGGATTTGTAAATCTAGTTGGAAAGATTGAGTTGTGAAAGGGAATCATGTTTTTAAGAAATGTTTTTTTATAGGTTTTAAGGGAACAAGAAATAACACCTGGTATCCATGGACCATGGTCTTTGGTACTTTGGAACAAAAATCAAAATTTTAATTGATATGAAAAGATTTTTCAGAAAATCATGAAAAATTATGTTTTTCTTGTAATCGGACAAGCGATTTTTTTCCTTATGTATGTAAGTATAGAAGAATTTTCCATTGGAAGGTCTCATTGAGTCTTGTTTTTGATACAGAGAAAGTTATATTCTCAAGCCATTTATTTGTATTCTATAAATTGACATCAGTAAAAATTATCCTATGGAGTCGCCAATTTCCTGATCCAAAATTGAGATCATTCCGAAAATAAAAAAAAAGTTGAATGACGCAAGTCGAATGGTCGCAAAAACGCGCAAAGATTTTTACACTTTCTGAAAGGGAACACTTCACAGAATCAGAATATATAAACCTTAAGCCTGATCCATTTTAATCCGTAAACTTTTGCTCCACTTGAAAATTAAATTAAATTTTTTTTTAATTAAATTTTTGGATAACTGACAGCCAACCCTTTTCAAGAAAAAATTTTTGTCAAATTTTACTTTTTACAGTTACTCAAAGTTGACAAAAAATTGACGCTTTCTTTATTGCTTATTTGCTTGCATGAAGAATGTGACATTGTGACTTAATAATTTTTTAATAATGAAGAAAACAAAAAAAAATTGCGACATATGTAGTTCCCTGTTATTTTAAGAAATAAAAAATATCAACTTCGACCAAATCGCATAACTTTAATTTTTGCATTTTGTCCAGCTGGTTGGCGTATTCGACCGTGTAATCGTGCGAAAAATCTCTAACATTTTTTATCGTGTAATATAACTTCATGAACCAAAAAAAAAAACATATAATTATTTTCTGATTAAAATAATATTTTTTGAGTTATAAGCGACTAAAGTTTTTTGTGTTCAGGAGTTTTTCGTCTTCTTTTTCCGTTTTATAGAAAAACAAGTGAAGTAAAGACCATTCAACTTGCGACCTAGGCTTCATTCATGCTCAGTGATAAGTCGTGCCTATTTGGAATCTAGACTAGTTCCAAAACGTATGTCAACCTCCCTTAGCGCATAAACATAGTTTCTACTTTGCAGCAAGCCAGCAGCTTGCTGCAAAATAGAATCTATGCTGCCAGTTCCCTTTAGTAACTAATTTATGTACATAAGCACAGTTCTGCTTTTGAAATGATGATGAAAAATTAGTCCCTAAAACTGTGCTGAGAATAAAAAATGGCCATGGAGTAGTTTTAAATTAGTTTGCCAAAAACGTAAGCAACTCTGAAAAAATTTTAGCACGATGGAATTTGACTGCGAAGAAATTCTATACCAGTGGCAAGCACACTGCTTTGGTTTGAACTCGATGACGGGAGAGAAGAGATGAGAATCTTTCAAAAGCATTAGCATGATAATCTATTAAAACCAAAAAGCCGACGTCTTAAGCTAATAGAACTGATCCTTTTCTTTGATAAAGTAATATTAATTATTAGATGCAAAGTGTACAACATGTAATTTTTTCGCCTGCGTGTGTACCCACATCGAACCGCAGTCGATGACATAACGCACGAAACACGCAATTCTGCTTGCACATAAATTCCTTTGACTGCACACAATCGAAGTGAAAGAATTTTCAAAATAAACACCAAACTCCCTTCCTCATTTCACCACACATCGCCATCTATGTTCGAATAGACAAATCATCACTCACCTCGGGTGCGCAGCGTGAATACGAATTAGAAGCGAACGAGCTGGTAGCTCAGCAGAAGCAGCTCTGTCACGCACGGGGGTGGAAATCTGAACTATTCCGGTAAACACACGCGCTCGAGCGAGGGGTTGAAAGTGGTGAGAAAGTGATTCGTGTGTGGGTGTTGCAGGAGTCCTGGCCGTAGCAAAGCTTTTTCTGTTTTGCAAAAACGAAGCTTTGTCACACACTTTGAGAAGCGTCTGACGTGAGTTCTTTTTCGATTCGTTTTAATTCACACTCCGTTAGAGCATCTGCAATTCAAAATTTATGACCCCGAACGGCTCGAAGTCTCGAATTTGTTTCTGCGACACTTGACCAGGTCTTCGCTTCCGCTTTGGATGTGTTAATTATCACGCACACTCAAACAGTTTATTTTTCGTCTCTTAATCCCATAGGAATTGGAAAATTATGCAAAGCGTGATTGGGAACAAATTAATTTCGAATTGCGGCCCCACTTCTCCCTCCTGGCCTGGCTCACAGCTAATTGGCGCGCTTAATCTGATTGAGTTGCTTCCAGCCGGTCACCGGCCATCGGCTATCTGTTGGCCAGCTGGCAGCTGGCTGTCCATGGCATGAAATTGGAACAGCGTCTTGTAGTAGCCAACTGATAATGGGGCGCTACCTGGTGGTCCCCTCGTCTATTGATTTCAATTTGACAAAAATCAAAAAGAATTTAAAATTTGTATCTCATTTGCATGCGATGTATCTATCGAGTTGTTGCTGTGTGTTTTTTTGTTGTGGGATTTTTGAAATTTTTTTCATCGTTTTGTGCAATGGCCCGTCGAAAAATGCTCGTTTATTGACATAAATTAGTGACTTACGGCAGAGTAATGACAGCAGGGCCTTTGTGGTGCTGTAAGGCCTCAGTTCTTTTTTATGACATAACAAGTGATTCATCATGATTATGCAGATCGGCCGGAGATCGGTGATCGAAGATCGGAGCGGAGATAATCTCGGTTGAGAAATCCGGAGCGTGTTTTTTCTTTTGTAAAGGGTTCGAGGTGTGTGTGAGTCATCGGGGGAGAAGGTTCTTTGACGCGATGAATGGAAAGCGGATGATCGGAGTGTTTCTTTTTTTCGGGACCGTCCTTGGAGGAAGATTGAAAGCTAAAAGGTTGCCAATCAAATTGATGATCTTGACATGTGACACGGTAATTGGCGTTTCAGCAGCCGGCAGTTTTTTTTTTTTTTTTTTGAGAACGTTGGGAGTTGTGGGTGAGTGAGTGATTCTAAGGAATCGAATGGGTGTTTTTGTGGAAGGAAATTATTCAGGGAATTACTTTATTGTTTAAGATTTACTATCGTTGAGAGGAGAATTGAAATGTTCAGTAAAATATTTTCCCAGACTTTTTCAATCACTTCAATTTTTTTTTTTAACTTGAAGAAAACCTGGAGTGGGACCTGGCGAGCGGGAGAAATGGGAATCGGATATCCCGTTGGCTATTTTTTTGTGGGGAACCATTATGGACCAATGTAATGCCAAAAATCCTGAAACGATTCAAGCACTCAATGGCCATATAATTCAAGCCCTCAGTTAGGTACAGCCCAAAATCATCAAGAAGCCGGAGACACAAAAGTTCGTTGGCAGTGCAATGGATCATCGTGCAGGTTTTGGAAAATTTAAAGAACAGAATGCGCTACTGCTAAGCCAGCCAAGACAGTCGCTTAAATGACCTTGTATTCCGTAATTAATGGATATTTCGCTCTAACTAATAAAGCCATAATACATGGCAAAAATGATAATTTTTTCATTTTATTGCATTTGTAAAAAGAAACTTTTATTTGGCCCAGCCCGCACTCATTCGCACAATCATATTCAAGTACAATTCTTTTAAAGAAAACTTCGTAGTTCGTAGTCTTACTCGACTGTCCAGTAAATTTTGGGTTCAGAAAGGCACAACAGTATTATTATACAGTTCACACAGGACTTCCTAAGGGAGAGTTCATGGAGTTCATTTTACCAAGGCTCCAAGGCAAAACTAGCAATTAGATCATAATTAATACAAGACACTTAAGCTAGGTAGCTAAGCCGACAGACTATCACAGGCCAAATTAGGCCCATTCTAGTGCCACGCTGTGGGCAAGACTACCTCCGATGGATCTTGACCCTGTCAGTTTCCTTAACCCGTTTCAGTTCACGCCTGGAGACTTCCTAACGAGCTGGGGTATGACAACAGGTTCTTGCCCTCGTCCAAGAGACCAACCTAACCCGGGTTATGGCCGAAAATTACATGTTCCACTATGCAAAACGACCACCTTCTCACGAGCTCGCAGGCCCGTGACCAGAACGCCCACAAAGCCCCCCAAATTAGTCCCAAAGACTATCCTTCCCGTTTTGGATCAGAGCAATTAAATTATAAACTACAAACAGAAGACGTTACATCATCACTCAAAGGCCACCACGATAGAAAAACTCGTCCCATCCAACAGACCAAAGTCGTTACTCAGAGCCGCTGTCATTCTGACACCTTTACGCCTCCGCACTCCACTACCGTCGAACTGTCAGCCGGCACATAACTCTGCCATAATTGTGCGACTTCTCAGCAAATGGCTTCCACCGAAATCGCTCTTTTCCCATGGCACAGCGCGTCTCACACCAATTAGATCGAATTTAAATGCAAATCAGTGGCGCATTCGGTTTATTGCGCCGTCGGCGAGCAACCGAACAGCGATTCCGCATTAGTTGCCGCTCGGTGGAAATGTTAATGCCGGCAATTAACGACACAACAATCGACAGAAATTTTTGTTGTCGTTCTGTTTCTTTTGGTTTTTTTGTTGGTTTGGCCTAAAACCCGTATCTAGATGCTCGGATTGATTGCAGAAAGGATCATCGTCGAAAGTTTAATGGAATTCTGCAATAAATTTGCTGTTTATGGCACCTCAACGCCACCGCGTTGATGCATCCGCATCTCGCACACAGCGCGACACAAAATCAATTAATGAAACAGCAACAAAGAGATACATGTGTTCAAGGGGGGAACATGGAGATGTGTCAGATTCCAGAATCGAGCAGCCCCCGATACTCACGTCACGTCAGGGCTCGGATTCCGTCTCCGGACGGAGTCGGGGCGCGATGCAACGCAAAATTAGCATAGCCGTGTGAATTGAAGTTGTCAGCCATTGAGATGAAATCTTGATTAGGCCGTGCCATAAGAGGGCGTCTGCGCATGTCATCGGTGAGATGGGCTGCGTCCATATGGATCTGCGCGGCTGCGCGACGGTGCGGTTTCTGCGGTTGTTTCGGTTGATTGAAGGCACCTGATGAGGTGGGGAATTGGCATTTATGGAGTGTGAATCATGACTTGATTGATATTTTCATCAGATGGCGGACCTTTGCCTGGTTTTGGGCATTTTTTTGAGATTAAATGACGACATCATTTGCAGAGAAGGCAGTCTTTTTTTTGGTTAGCTTAAGAAGTCCTTGTATGGAGATCGTGATGGCGCCTGTAAGAATTTGGGCTTGAAGATGTTTTGAGGCCATCAATGGGGCTTTGCGACAGATTTTAAGGCATGGTTGGAGGAGGACTTTCCCCGTTTGGATGAACGTGAGGCAATTGATTCTTCAGCTACATTTAGTTTAATGTACTTGCAATGGACGGGCAGTTTAAATCATTTAGAGTTTCTCACATCTAGACTGGACCCAAAGGACACAAAGGCTTTTAGGCCTGAAACAACGAACCTTAAAATTTTAAGGGAACATAACTATTGGAGGGAAAATCAATCGCATTTTGTTATCAATTAGATAATTGACCGGAACTACACTTGCGCTCTTTGCAGACCTGTAAAGTAATGAAGTACGTTTGGACTGAAATCCAAGTACAACCAGTTTTTCACTTTGAAGTCAACGTTATTATAATTGCTAAGTACTAAAAAAGAAGTAAATCTTATTGTACGATCCTTTTATAAAATAAATAAATGAAATGAAATGAAATGAAAAAAAATCAAAAGTATTTATAAATGTACTAGCCATTCCTTTTTGCAATACCAAAAGTATTTGAAAACTGTTTTTAAATTTCCGAAAATTTCCTTTGGTACTCTACAATTCTTTTGTTAGTCTACAATTTCTTTTAATACTCTACAATTCTTTCAGTACACTACGATGAATTAGAATATTTTCATGAATATTGCTATCTAATGGAGCCGATAACGCTGGACTTTCTTCAACGAGAGAAAAATCAGGTGTACGGCTTCTTCTTGCCTTCACTTATAACTCTAAGGACAAAACTTCGAAAAGTTATTTTATCTGAAAAGCTAAGAAGAATTCTAAAGAATCGGAAGAAAGCCTAGTGGAACTTTTTCGATAATTTTATTTTTTGGAGCCAGTACCAAATGATGCGAGCGTGGCTGCAGTTGTTTGTCCATCAATAAAAAAAAAGTGGTTGAATAGTTTGGCCAAAGAAAATCAGCACTGCTGCCATGCAGTTTACATGAGCGACTGCAACATCGAAATGGCCATACTGAGTAATTATCCTTTGATGAAAAGGCTATTTATATAATATAATCAAATACACCTTTAACTTCATCAGCACCAGTAGAGCGACTTTTTTCATTCGCAGGGCTGGTTGAGTAACCACCGGCATTGCCTGGAGTAATGGAACTTGTTGCGACCTATATGTCCGTCCAGCAATAGTTAGAGCATTGCTAAATCTTATTAGATAGGTTCCATTAAGCGCTTGTTCTTCTCCATTTATCTGGAATTCGCTGTTGAACATATTCCAGGCCAGGTTCAATTTCCCCCACTGATGGCATGTGGTGATTCTTGGTATGGGTACAAGTAGCTTTCTGTCCTTTTAACAAACTTGCTTGGGGCAATGCATTCAAAACCCATATACTACAGCTGGAAAAAGTTCAAAATGCAGAACTGAAGAAGATTGGTGCATGTAACAACAATAACACTCAAGAATGGTTGTTTAAAGGGCTCCAAATTCAAGATATCTTCAAGATGGCAGTGATGTTAGAGTACTACAACGACAGAAGATTTGACATACCAATTCAGCACGGGATAGACACAAAAAGACGTGCACAAGGTCAAGAACCCAGGTTCCACACCAACTATGGAAGAAGACAGCTGCAATGCAGAGTTCCTAAAAACATCAATACATTGCCACTAGGGCTCAGAAAGATACAAAATTTCAAAGTCAATAAAAGTATAAAAAACTCTCTTTTAAATTCAAGCTAAATATCCTTCTTTATTAATGAATTTTTTGATCTTTTTTAATGAATTATATTTATCCTTAAAATCTTCTTAAAATTAAAAAAAATGGCCTCTGTCTAGCAATGGACAATTCCAAATTTGAAAATATGGAATAATAAAGTTTACGACTTTACTAAAAGTCGTCTATTGCTTTCTCGAAAGCCCAAAATCAAACATCTAATGAGTTTCTGTTTTACGTTATGTTTCAGCTAGACGGTTTTAAGTGCCTGTGAAAGCTGAAAAGGACAGCGCAGTGCTATCGCGGACCTAATCCAAAGCTTAGTTTTTCCTAGTAAAGGTTTCAAGATTTCATTTATTAAAGGCTCCTTTGACGAATTCGCTATTTGTTTTTAAAGAGGTTGTTTATTCCTAAACGAGATAAGGCCGATCGATGCCAATTCAACTTTTATCAAAGTAAAATTACACAAATTCTGACCATAACCTCGAATCTTAAAAAAAAGAAAACAGATTCTTTAAAAAGTCGCTCTGTGATAGGCATTGAAACTGAGTTTTTTTGAATATCAGTTTTAGAATTTCCAAGTGCTGAAATTCTAATGGTAGCTTATTAAAAACAGTAATGCTGGTCCAAGTGCTTTTATTGAATGAATGTGAAATGAAGAAAATATGAATGTGATACTGAAAAATTAAATGTTGCTATGACAATATTTTTTAGTAATGTTTACTTCAACACAACTCGACTCAAAGAACGAATGATTTCATAGCAAGGTTTCAAAATGGAACTTGCCTACGACAATTTAGATAACATGGGAAGATACGTGACAACAAATAATTTTGGCATCCATTAAAAAGCTTTATAGCCTCAAACCGTTTATGACCAGAGTTACTGTAAGACTCCGCAACTTCAAAGTAAGTGGTGAATTCGCTACTCGGCGTCAAAGGGTTGAACTGATTTATGGCTCTTCCCCAAAAAAAAAAAAACAAAGAAAAAGCTCTCAATGAACTCAAAACGAATCAAAAACGAATACGAAAAATTCCATTCAGACAACAATTTTGACCCTATTCCCCTCTGCCCTCTCAATCGGCACCAACGTCGCGCCAGTCCTCTTCCAGCACCTCATCCATAACCCGATGTGGCCAATTGAAAGTATCTGCCGCCCGACGAGAGCACCGCCACTCGAAAAACAACAACAAAATGCAACACCAAAGCCAAGAGGAAACATTCCATAGACAAACAAACAGCAAACGTCTAATATCCGATTCGTAATGAGTTTCTGTTTGATCAGAGAGTGAGAAGAAAGAAGAAATCCCGAAGTAGAAAACCAACATTCATGGGAAATGGATTTTCAGAAAAAAAAAAAAAAAGAAAAACCGTCCAAAGATCCAAACGAGCCCGCTGCTCTTTACCGTATTTGATTTCTTTATTTCTTTTCTTTTGTGTTTACCGAATACGCCTGGTTCCCATGCGCCGACGATGGCGATGACGACGACGACAACCATTCATCGGATGCGACATTGTACCGATCTGCCATCGGCCACCAACTCACCACACGGCCGAGGCCACTCACCATAAAAATACCTCAAGTGGGCACTGTGTCAACAGACTGCGGGGACTGCCGGCAAGGATTGGGCCACTCACATTTCGCCGGGCTTCACACAAACACTGGGAGCAGGGCTGGGAATCTTCGAGTGTGACGCATGTTGACACCTTCAGTTGGTGGAGCTGTGTGAGGAGGAGGAAAGTTTTTCCTGGAAGAGTTTATGGTGTTTGGGGGGTGGAGGTTGATGAGAGGGTGATCAATGTTTATGACTGCTGAAGAATTTTAGGCTCTTATCTATGCTGATCTTGTATTCTTAAGAAGACATTGTCAAGGAGGAAAATTTTAAAGAAAACTGCGACAAGCTAACGAACTTCCCACATTCCAAAATGTCGAGAGTTACCAAAAATCTCAAAACTATGGTGCAGGAATGGAAGTCAGTCTGGAATTCCGGTTGTTTTTGGAGGTTTCACAAGGGAGGGCAATGTGCCTTTTTCTTCCTTTTTAAATCACTTCGGTGCTCCTTTACAGAAAGTATGACGAAATAAAGGAATTGAGGTGGAAAATTGGATTCTTTTTTCGTAAAGCCCAAATCGCAACGGAGCGTTCGGTCGGTCTAGTAGTAAAACCATTGTACAAATGAAATAGCGCGGTGGGGCGTTGCAACTTCGCAGTTCGTAATATCGTAAGCCCGACCGACTGGGTCTACTTTTCACTCGCTCGGGCGTTTGACAGATGTGTGTATAATTTTTTTTATTTACAAACGAAATTTGAGTGCAGAAAGGCGATTATTTGAGTAAAAAGAATTGCTTTTGATTTTAGTGTGAAAATAAAGTTGTTTTATAACAAAATGTGTTTTAGGGCATGGGAAATTTCGAGGAGAAGCTGATTTAGGGAAAGTCAACGCGCGAGGTCCATTCCGATTTGTGAGTGTGAGGCGTCCGTTGACATTCCTTTTCGTAAAGTCGATAAAACGCGTACCAACGCCTGTCAAAATCTGACCGATCATAGTCCTCTCTCTTAAATAATCATAATGGCAACCATATGCGCCTTTATCTCTGATATGTTTGCACTACAAGAATCAACACCAAATATATCTAACTTTTATGCCTCTCACAAACAAAATAAAAATATGCTGTATAGCTGAAACTGTAAACGTTTGTTTGTCTGTTTGAGTAATAAAATATAAAAACCGATAATCAAATGAACGTAGCTCGCGAAATTTGAAAATTCACCTTATTTTTTGAACAGACCCCTTATGTCTGTTGACTTTCTTGCTTTGCTCCTAGTAAGCTTTTGCGAGCAGACTTCAGAGTTTCATTCACTCGAATGTCGTTTTTGTTTCTGTTGGCAGAAAAAGAGTTATAACAAAGGTAGCTACGAAGTAATGGTTGTAACAAAGAATAGCTGAAGTTTTTTAAGTCGCAGGCTAACGGCGGGACACATTTGTATTTTCAAACTTGCTGCCAAGAGAGAAATGCTTTCTCTAATCATACGATTGTCTGTATGGATTTTCATTTTCCGATCATCGTGTGGAGTCAAAAACGTACCGCACACGATCAAAAATCGAAATACTTGAGCGGCTTACAACATAAGAGCCTCAAAAGATTCCGTCCCTCCAAATATACTCGTCACACGATTTGGGGAACAAATCTGATCCACTCAAATGCGTTCCTAACGAGAGTCCCCCTGCGGATTAGATGCACTGCCATGATCCTAATGGCACACAAAAAGCAGATAAATCTCAAAGCATCCTCACATCATACCGAGAGGATTACTCGGGTCGATTCCCTTAAAAAGACGGGAAGGAAGTGAGCACGTTATCTGTATCTGTATCTCAACTGCAAATTTCACAAAACAACAAACGGCATTTGCGAAACATTATCCGTTTGTTGTCTAATTGTGCCGTTCTGTTGGATCCATATCTATGGAAATGAAATGAAATGATACTCTTTTATCTTTTTTAAAGTTAATGAACCGAAAATCTCTGAGAGATTACGCATTGTTCAATAAGATTGTACGTGTGTTTTTTGTCTTTTTTAGAAGACAACATTCCACCCTTAGGTAGAAGGATGCTTCCAGGCTTTCGTTTTTTATTATTCTCCTTTTCCAGTGAATAACAAATTTGCCTTCTTATCAAACACCGAGCCAGAGGACCCAACCGACTAATTGAAATTCCACGTCAGCGCCACCCGAAATCATTTTACGACGAGCATGCTGTCCCAACTCCCTCCGCCCCGCGACATCCCGGAGGACCTCAATTAATTAGTTCACTCATTCAATTAAAAAAGAATGACCGTCCATTTGAATGAAAGTCTCGAATTCAGCATCGCATTCGACGACCGTCGAGAAGACCAAGAGGCAAAGTTATTTTAATTCCACGGCATTGTCCGTCAGAGAGCCCTCACCTTTCCAGGTAATTATTACCTTTTAGTCGAGGAGATTCCTGCTCACCTTTGTGTGTTGTCTCTCACACTCTTGTTGTCGTGGCCGTCGTCGGCACGCCACTCCAATCTCCAATCCACTCCACTTTTCTCACGTGTGCGTGTGGATGTGTTATCAAAATCGTCCAGAGGTCAAACAGTCCTCCTTTTTAGCGCCGCTTAGGAAATTATATTTCCTTCAATCTCCCGATCAGATAAGCGGGAGATTTTTATGAGTTCATAATGAAGACGCATTCTCTCAGCACTCACACACATACACTCATGGATGGACCGCCCTATGTCCAAGTCATGTCTCTCGCCTTTCCTGGTTATTGTTCGTCGCCGTGGGATTTGGGATGCTGCGACTTGGAATACACACACATACACGCTGGCGTTCCTTACACGCTTCGAAGCGCCAGGTACCACACACACACACACATACACGTGCCCACCTCAGCTCACCTTCAACAAATTTATGACTCGAAAGATTGGTCCACGAGATTACCGAGGACCGAGGAGCTGCTGGTGCTGCTGAGCTGAGCCGGGCTTAGCTCCAACATCGACATCGAATAATAATAACGGTAATAATATTATTATTGTTGGTATTACCTGGGAATTATCGTTATTGATGTTTAAGGTGGATCAATTAGTGGTGATCCGTGGGATGATTGCGCTATCGCGCGAGTGGGACGCATAAATGGATCGAAGTCGCTGTGAGCTGAGGCTAAGCTGTGGACGGGACTTTATGAGGACTCGACTTAATTATGGGGCCCTTAAGCTTTACCAGATTGGTTATTTAACGGCGGCTGTGATGTAGTTCGATGGGGTTTTCAATTAACTAATAATGGAAGTAGCAGCGATTGAGGGCAGGAGTTGGTATGGATATGGCTACGGGAGTGTGCAAAACTTTTGCGCGAAATTTTAAAAATATCAGTGTTCGATTAAAACGGTGAACTCGTAAACTGAATGTGAATTTCTGTTCCAATGATTTGACGTGTACGTAAAATTTGTCGAATGTTATTTCAATCCTTCGACAACAGTTTTCACAAAAACTAATTGTCTCTTGAGTTTGTACCACCTTCCTGTGATATTAGAATATGAACTCTTACCAAAATTATGTTATATTTGTAGGTGTATGCTCGATTTACTAATGTACACACACAATGTCATTCAAGCGGTTGGCTGCAGTAATGCATTTTTTCACTCCAGTTTTCCAGACTTTGTTGATAGTTTCGGGCATTAGCTTTTAAGTGTAAAGCGACTTCTTTCATGAACATAACATACAGAACATCAGACAATCGTTTAAAGCCTTTTGGAGGTGATCAACACAATCTCAAGATCAGCAGTACTGTCAGCACCTTTGAATACATCAATTCAGAATATAGAAGACAATCTGCTAACATCGTCAGTAGCATTTGACTGTAGGGCATGTACCTTGGTCCATTTGTACCACGGACCGAGTGCCGATTCCAGGCAATCGGCTGAACATATTGCAAAAAGCTCTTCATTACATTTTCCCCAACGCTTTCTAGCTATTTTGGAGATGGAAGTTTCGTCTTCTACCTTTTCCAAAGTATGTATGGTATAATAACTCTTATTGTAACTTTTTTTTGATAGAAATTGATTGCCTTAAAACTTGTTCAATCGTTTTTGTTAAAAATAGAAAATAAGGTTGAGGTGAGGTTTTTATATTTATCTTATAATTTAATTTCCAGATGTTATAAATAGAATTAATACTAGAAAAATCCAAGAAAGGTTTTCTTTAATTATTCAGACAAGATCAGATGATCGATTACAACTGATCGTCATCGCATGTTGAAACTGCAAAAAGCATACGACTGTACAGGAATGAACAATTGAGCTATACTTTTACATAACACGACAACGATAACATTTTTTAGGAAAATATCACTTGTACATAATAACATTTTTTTGGAAATCGGTCAGAAACATTGTGGCCGGTAAGTGTAAAACAAAATTGATAAACAATACCATTTCTTACACTTGTTACGCCAACTGTGACAAACACTGAAATTTTATTCAAAATGAAGATGAAGAAAAAATAGTAGCCTAGCCGATTTTTTTTCTTATTTTATCGACTTTTCTCAGATTTGTAAGGACCGGATCTTTAGAACTCAAGAAGCCCGTCTTTTGCAACGACTTTAGAACTTTGACTGTTGACGAATTAAATGTTTAAGTTTTTTTATTTTTTATTGTTTTTTTTTTACAAATTGTATTTAACTAATGATAGTATTGAACATTTTATTTAACACTTTTTGATTTTATGAGAATGCTACGACACATGACACCACGCGAGTTTTTGGCCAACAACGTGGTTTTTTTCTCTTTTGACAACTGTCATAAAAGTTAAGTTTGATTTTACATAATTACAATGAAAGCGAAAATATACATAACGAAAGAAATAAAGCGAATTCAATATTTAAGTTAGGATGACATTCGATTCCTCAACATCCTGCCCCGGCTGAAACGTTGTTTCAGAGAATTGGTAAATTGACGATCTTGGTAATAGGTCTGATGAAATCTCCATATGCGGAATGTAGTTTCACAGCTCGAACTAAACCATCAGTACCAGGAAAGACCTCTGTGACTCTGCCCATGACCCATTTAGCAGGAGGAGAGTTTGCATCCTTCACCACCACGAGATTTCCCACAGTAACGTTGGGTTCCTTCTGCAACCACTTCGATCGGCTCTGCAGCGATGTCAGGTATTCTTCGTGCCATCTTCGCCAGAATCCTTGATACATGTTCTGGATGTTCTGCCAATACGTGAGTCGGTTGACGTTCATGTCTTCAAGGTTCTCTTCAGGTACCATTGTGCATGGGCGACCTAAGAGAAAGTGGGAAGGAGAGAGGTAATTAATATCTGAATCTGCGACTGCTCCAATCGGACGTGAATTTATAATCGCTTCGACTTGAGTGAGAAGCGTGGACATCTGTTCGAAGGTTATCACTGACGATCCCAGAACTCGACGTAAGTGAAATTTTACTGAGCGGACTGCAGATTCCCAAATACCTCCCCAATGAGGCGCAAACGGTGGTATAAAAGTCCATCTAATGCCGTCTTCAGCCAAAGATTCGGCAACGATTTCATTATGCGCCTGTGACATAAGCAGTTGGTGCATTTCATTAAGAGATCGAGCTGCACCTACAAAGTTGCGCCCGTTGTCACTAAATATATGTGCACATTTTCCCCGTCGTGACATAAAGCGGCGAAGGGCAGCCAAAAAACACTCGGTACTCAAATCCGTTGCCAGCTCAAGATGAATTGCAGTTGTGACCATACAAACGAAAAGGCAGATGTATCCTTTTGAAGTTTTTGCCTTTCGCCCACGGTATAATTTCAAGGTGAATGGACCTGCATAGTCACAACCAGTGTTCTCGAAGGGATAAGCTTGCCGTACACGCACTGCTGGAAGGTCCGCCATTCTTTGTTTGGTATCTACTTGCCTTTGTCTAAAGCACTTCATACAATTGAATGTTAATTTCCGTATCAGGTTTCTTGCGCCAAATATCCAAAATTTTTGTCGAACGATGAAAAATAATGCAGACGTACCTGGGTGTAAATTCTTAACGTGCTCATCATGCAATATAAGATGTGTTATGCGGCTATCCTTTGGAAGAATAATAGGATGACGAGATTCTTCACTGATGACAGATTTTTGAATTCGACCTCCAACCCGTAGCAGTCCGTCCTCATCTAAGTACGGTGAGAGTTTGCTTAATTTTGAACGTGTATCCAGAAAGCGGTTTTGTTTTAAGAGTGTTCGTTCCATGCAATAACAATTTTGAGCTTCTCGCAAACATACCACACGTGAAAGCCGTAGTTGGTCGTATTTTGAAAGATTTATTGATGGTGTGGATTTCCTTACGCGACTGAGAAGGCGTTTAGTGAAGTAGATGACATGGCTCATGACTCGAATCAATCTTTTCCACGTAGATATTCTGTCAAAGAGATTTTCAAACGGATTAGTTACCTTTTCCAAAGTTGATACACAGGTTATAACCGGAGACTTCAACTCGGCAATGACATTGGGGTCTGCAGCTGACTCGATATCACCACTAAAATAATTAGACCTTAAGTATTCCTTCTGAAGCCAACTAGGACCCGTCCACCATAACTCGAAGTGAACTAAACTCTTAGCCAACATCCCTCGTGACGCGCAATCGGCAGGGTTGTCTTTGGATGTTACGTGATTCCACACACTGCGAGGAAGAGTTTCTAAAATTTCTGCAGTTCGGTTGGCGACAAAGGTTTTTAGTTTGATTGGAGGTTGTGACAGCCACGACAGGACCACTGTAGAATCAGACCAAGCATACACTGTTACCGTTTTGTGGGGTAAGGAATTAACTACCGACTTCATTAGTCGAGCCAATAACAAAGCACCGCATAGTTCTAGGCGCGGTAATGATATTTGCTTGAGAGGTGCAACCCGTGTTTTTGAAGCAATCAACGATACAAACACCTCCTTATCTCTGGTCAGCTTACTGTAGACAACGGCTCCATACGCTTTCGTGGACGCATCCGAGAATCCGTGAAGCTCCATTGTGTCCGTATCATTCTCTACAAACCGAGGCACCTTCAGGTTGTCCAAGTTGCGTAAATCTTCGCGGCACTCCAGCCACCTATTTGCCAGTTCAGTGGGAAGAGGGTCATCCCAATGTAAATTATGTAGCCACAGTTCTTGGAATAACAGCTTAAAGTTGAGTACAACCGGTGCTAACAGCCCCAACGGGTCGAAAATTCGTGATGCGTCTGAGAGAATTTGCCTCTTACATCCCCGTACCGAACTCTTCAGGCACACCTTATAGAGCAGGACATCGTCAGCTGGTCTCCAGTAGACACCCAACACCTTAGCACTCTCGTTGTCACTGGCCTTAAGAAATCCTTTCTCACCCACATTAGCTGTCTCTGGGATAATATTAGGACAGTTTGATATCCATTTTCTAAGTTCTAGGCCAGCATAGGATAGCAACTTAACTAGCTCATCTCGCCTTTCCTTCAAATCGGTTTCTGTCGAAGCTCCGGTGAGGACATCATCAACGTAGAAGTCTTCAATCAGGATCTGAGAAGCCACTGGATGTTGTACCTTGTAATCAGTGGCTAGTTGCTCCAGAACTCGGACAGCTAGGAACGGTGCGCACGCCGTGCCATACGTAACTGTGCATAATTGAAAATGCTTGAGCTGCTGTTCTTTCTTATCCCTCCATACGATCCGTTGATAGTTCCGATGTTGTTCAGACACCCAAATCTGCCTAAACATCTTAACAATGTCTGCAGAAAAGACATATCGGTGAAATCTAAATCGTAAACAAACTGCGAATAGGTTACGTTGAATACTGGGCCCGATGTGTAATGCGTCATTTAGAGAAACTCCACAAGCATCTTTGAAAGAACCATCGAAGACCACTCGAAGCTTTTCCCCAAGTACTGGGTGGTGCGGCATATAAAAAACCTTCCCATCAGGTACTGCAATATCTTCAGGTGGCACTTCACGCATATGCCCCAATCGTATATATTCGCTCATGAACGCCCTGTATTGTTCTTGAAGATGTTCATTCTGAGTAAATCGGCGTTCTACTGCATGAAAACGGGAAATAGCACCGTGAAGGGTGTCGCCGAATTTTATGCCGTCCTGCTTAAATGGCAATTCCACAAGATATCTACCATCGCAGTTCCGCGAATGTGTAGCCATGAAATGCTGCTCAACAAAATCATGATCAGGATGAGTAACTGATATGTGATTGGGCTCCTCGATTTCCCAAAACCGACTAAGAGAATGGTCTATATCTGTCACTGTCACTAACGAGATAGTATTTGTTGGTTCCAGTGGGATCGCGCTTGTTGCCACCCACCCAAATACAGATGACACAGCAATGGTATTCCCCCGATCATCATAAGCCTTCTCCATTGTAAGAACATCCCAAACGTATTGGGCTCCTAGCAAAATATCAATGGTTGCTGGAACGTGGAAATTGGGATCGGCTAAAGTTAAAGTTTTGAACTGTTGGAGACTGAACTCATCAAGAAGGAAACCGGGAAGTTTGGATGTAATTCTCGACAAAATATGAACACGTGCTGTGAATGAGTGTGAGCTTAATCTCGATTGTATGTGAAGAGAACAACAGCCTCTTGTTCTCTCTGCCTTAGTAGACGAGATTCCTGATACAGCAATTCGAGAATTGGAACGTTGTATGCCGAGGCGTCTTACACAAGGTTCGGAAATATATGATAATTCCGACGCGGTATCAATTAAAACTCGGCACTCTTGTAGTTGACCCTGAGCACATCTCACATACACAACAGCTGTTGGGAGTAATGACTGCTTATCAATGGGAACAGCTGATGCTCTTGTAGTTGTTGGTGCTTCCAGTTGAGACGAAGTGAGCAAAGGAACTGGACGTGTCACATGTGCTACGGTTGACCATGGTACATTAGGCGAAGCGGTAGTCGGTGTACGTAACGGCATTGTTTGTGTTTCTAAAGGTGCGGTGTGAACCAGTGTATGATGTCGTCGGCGGCATTCTTTGCATCGAAAACGAGAGTTGCAGTTATATGATGAATGGCCCGTCTTTAAACAGTTGAAACAGAGTGATTTCGTTTTTAGCATTGAGCGACGATCTTCTACAGAAAGGGCAAGAAATTTCGGACATCTGGCAAATATGTGATCGGTTTCAGAGCAACAAAGACATTTCTGAGATTTATCTTCAACGGCAACATATGAGCGACCAGACGAGTGATTGGCCTTCCGCAACGATTTCCCGTTGGTAGATCTTCGTTGACTTAGTTCAAGTTCCTCACAACGAAAATCTAAAAACGCAAAAAAGTCCGATGTTGTAGGCGATGATTCATCTCGACTTTCATGAATCCAAGCACGTCGTGTTTCTGGATCTACCTTTGCCAGAAGCAGATGGATAATCCAGCAATCCCGTTCAGATTGGCGAATGGCGTCTAAGCCCCGAATGATTTCATTGGCACCGTCCGATATTCTTCTTAGCGTTATAGGATCATCATTTGAAGCAGAAGGTAGTGCCATGAAGGTGTCAATGAATGAGTTAATAATCTGTCGCGGCTTTTCGAAACGGTCTAATAGTCTGCTCCACGCTGTTTTATAAGCAGCTTCAGTGACAGGTAGATGTTTGACCAGGTTCGCAGCTTCATCCCGGAGCAATCCCTTCAGATAGTAGAATTTGTGTGTGCTTGTTAACGAAACCTTCGAATCGATGGAGCTTAAAAACAAGTCTTTGAATGATGGCCAATCTTTGTACAATCCGGTAAAGGGTGGAATGTTGACCTTGGGCAAATCTGTATCGACCGATTTGTTAGAAACTTGCTTAAGTAGCGATGTCTGCTCTGATATCAATTTCGTTATTAAATCTGGATTGTGGGATTCCGGAGCGATGGGCTTCAATTTATTTTTCAAGGTAGTTAGAATTGCACGTGCTTGCAAATATTTCTCTTCATACTCGAAGAAATCAGCACCTGTATCTACATACTCAGGCAATTTGTGGAATTCGTCCATTTTGTTCGTGGTTTGTACGAATTCTTGCCATGCTTCTTCCAGTCTACCTAACCTCGTAATTATTTGTTCAAGCGTATACTCTTCTTCGGGTTTTTCTGCGTATGACAAAGCTCGAGTAATCGACCCCTTATGCCGTCCCCGAAGTTGGACTAGAGCGCTTAGTTTTTCAGCCATAATATATTTCACAAGATAATATAATGAACAATATCACCTTAAATTCTCTGATGGCAATCAGAGAATATTACATCCACAGCATGCGGTTGAGCGAAATTAAATCCGGCGAGCAAAGGACCAATGTTGACGAATTAAATGTTTAAGTTTTTTTATTTTTTATTGTTTTTTTTTTACAAATTGTATTTAACTAATGATAGTATTGAACATTTTATTTAACACTTTTTGATTTTATGAGAATGCTACGACACATGACACCACGCGAGTTTTTGGCCAACAACGTGGTTTTTTTCTCTTTTGACAACTGTCATAAAAGTTAAGTTTGATTTTACATAATTACAATGAAAGCGAAAATATACATAACGAAAGAAATAAAGCGAATTCAATATTTAAGTTAGGATGACATTCGATTCCTCAACATTGACTTTGACTAGGAAAGGGGAGTGAGAGTGATTTTTGTCTGGTTATGACGACAAATTTTTGAGAGTAGTAAGGTTTATTTTTCATTTCGGTGCTGTGTCAAAGATCTAGAGATGGAAGTTTTTTTTAGGCGTATTCATGAGTTTCATAAGAACTAGTGAGAAGTGCTAGAATGTCACTGGAGTTGAGTTTAGAAACTACGGCGAATATTTTTGTCGTTTTCTGTGCTTCAGGAAAGATCTGCTTGTAGTATGTTCATTCCATTAAAACAGGTCATTGAAAAGAAACTATCCGTTCTTTGGTCTTCATAGATTTATCTATTTGTCCACCATTGCGGAGAAGTTTGCAATTCTACGCAATGATTTAGGACTTCTGTGCTTCAAAAATTCCATCGAATAAAAGAAATATTCGCTTCCATGGCTCCAAACCTTACATTCTTCGAAACAATGTGCAATTCATCACCCGCAGGAGGTCCTTTCGTAGCCGCATTCCATTTTCACAGCCTTATCGCCACTAGGAATCCCACCTCCCCTCGCCTGACCCCCAGTGACAGAATAAATAGGCTGCGCCTTATCTGCGCTCGCTTCAGATGCAACGATCAGTTTTCATTTCCAAACATCCCACACACGCGTCGTTGCCACCGGGAAGGCACCGGTGGACCGGCAGAGATACTTCGTGTCCACAGATACTCCTCCCCACTCTCCACGCCACTCCACTCCACTCCGCCGTCACTCACTCGTTGTCGCGTCTTCATCGTCATCGTAGTCCAGATCGTCATTTACATCTGTACCCGACCACACCATCATCGGATCGCAAGTGGACCCGCAGTGCGGTCCCCGGCCCGGTGTCCGGTGTATCTGGCTCAGAACGGCTACATGATCCCCTTTTTAACTTCTGGTTGTTATTTGATAACGCGCAGACAGGTGGAATTCTATTAGAGGATTCCCTTATCATTTAAGTCCATTAGAGGTTAAATATACGTTTTTATTTATTGCGGTGTATCCGTGTTATGATCCCAGCGAGCAACGACGACGGAGTTGGCTCCGTCTCCTCCTTCTCCCTGCTTCGGAGTGACCTCAAACCCACGGCAGCGGCAGCAGCAGCAGCAGCACACTGGTAGCCGTCCGATTGTGAGAACCGCGTGTAGTGCTCTACATGCGATAAAAATCCCCGGGTGGTTTTTGAGAAATGTGGACACTTATGCGAGGACCGATTGAGATGGTCAGTGATCTAAGGAAAAATTTAATTGGTATTTAATTTTACTCAACAAATTCAGAACGAACAGACGACGCAGTGGACGAAGCTGGAAGGCGGAAAGAGTGTCCTTCTCGATCCCCGTTGTTGTGGTAATTGGGGCTTAATGCACCGCAGGAAGAGAACGTAAATTCCCGACGATATGAGGGGAGCTCGTTTCTTTGTCATCTGTGTACTTTCTAATTAGTGTGCAGATGTTTTGTTTTCGATTTTTTTTGTTGTGATGCAGTCTGTCGGGGTCTTGTAATTCCACAGGAAGGTTTTTGCGGTCCTACATGGGATGGGAGTATTAGATCTGCCTCACACTGTACAGTGAAGCAGATCTGATACAACTCAATTTAAACTATTTTCTTAAATTAGGGATCACAATTTTATTCTGTTAAGCTTTGTAGATGATCTGGTTCATATATTTTGAAGGGAATAATCATGCCAATTTAGAGACTAATGGTTTTTTTAAAATTAGTTTTCTGATATTTGCAGCCATAAATTATATAAGAAAATATTTAAAAAAAAAACTGCGCAGTGTAGGGTTAATGGGATGGCGCTTTAGGAATCGCTGCTCTTGGTTTGTTATGGTAGTTTTTGTGGTCAACAGAAGAAAAATGTGCAAAATGCTGACATGCTGAATAAAGACCTAAAATTGAATTCTATCACACGAGACCTCATCGCACTTAATTTTAAGTGCCCTGGAACATACAGTCAGAGTCAAACAAAAATGTACCCTCATATTTGGAAAATTCAACGTCTCGTGCTCCAATTTTAAAACAATATTTTTTTGAGTCTGTGCTACCAAAATAAAGGTTTTCCTTTTGAATGAAAGTTTAGCACCAATGGTTGAGGAAATGAACCGATATTAACCCTTAAAGTGGCTGCAAGGCAATCAACTACATTACAAATGACCCATAATTTCAAAGAAGGGAACCTCGTTAGGCATCTAGAGATTCTCAAAAAGGTTAACAATGTTTAACTCAAAAGAGTAAATGATCTGATGCTTATGGAGTCTTCAAGAAACAATACACTGTACTAATACCTAGCAGAGAAGAATGGAACTCTAAACCCCCTTGCTGAAGGATGACGCCTAGAAGTGATACACAGATGGGGCGAAATTTAATAACAAAGTCGCGGCAGATGTGAGAGGACCCATATGTAATTTTCACATTTCTCTCTGCTGTGATTCAATACTATTTCAGGCTGAACTCTATACGATCTATGAAGCTGCACACCGCATTATCGAAAGAAGACTAAGTAACACAAAGATATTCATATTCTCAGAGAGCTGGGCTGTTGTAAATGCCTTAAGGAGCTACACCACCAACTCCAAAAAACTTGAAGACACTGGTAGACTAAGATCTGGGTGCCTGGACATGAAAACAACGAGGGCAGCAAAAAAGCCAATTTTATTGGAACTCATTAATGGCAAGCCTTTCATTGGGACCTTCTCCTGTTTTTGGATTCAAAGCAATATTAGAAACGTAAATGGAAATGACTGGGAGGAATAATGTCCACGAATTCTTGCAGCTTACTGAGCTTTGTTTGAGCTAGCTTAGCGTTTTTTTTTACTAAATAGCATAGCGTTTGAAGAAGGTTTGCGAAATCTGTGAGTATAACATATTTTACTCGTCTACAAGTTTATATTTGTATTTTCTTTCACTCACAGTTTTCTTTTGGAATAAAATATTTCACATTTACGAAAACCGCCTAGCGCCTGCTAATATAATTAAAGCACCTGGGAAAAAGCAATAAATTTATGAAAAAAGTCATTGGGACATAATATGAAAAAAAACAATTTCATTGCGGAGTTAATCTTAAATTGGAAATTTTTTATTCCAAATGACTTTCTCACACCTGAACCGAACAGAGACAGATAGGACTCCAGCAGATTAATGGTTGGTTTTTCCCAATAGTGGGGTTTTGTTAGAGCTTTTCTTGGACTGCAACCGATTATTTATTATAACCGATGGATTTTCTCTGGGGTTCAGTAAGCTGTGGACATTGATTATTTCAAAACCTTTATTTTTTCAAATTCTAACATTGACGTTCAGACTCGGAAAGTGAGTTTGAAGTTATTGACGTGCTGAAAGGTCCAAGTTCGTAGTGATTTATCAACAAAATCAAGTTTTAGATTTATATTTTGGAGCTTTTTGTAAATTATACCTACCATTTTCTTAGTTATCTCTATAAGGAGCTTCCACTAGACGATGTAAAACATACCCATACTAAATTCTTTACAACGAGTGACGTCTTACATATAGTTTGCCATCGTTAAGAAATAAATCAAATGTTACTTAATTTGGCAAATTACAATTGTTCCTGTTGCCCTTTTTTTTGATACGTTTAGCTTTCTGCTGGCAATGCGGCCATTTAAATTGTTTCCTCTGAGGCATTTTCGGCTACATTTTTACATACTAAGAACTTTTAATTATCTTATTTCTGCTGACGGACGGACAAGTTGTCGTTCATGACAAGTAAGATTGGTTTTAGGACTCCTACATATATCGTGGCAAATTCCCACGTTTTTTTTTGTAAAAAAGTATTGTTTTTTTTTGGTCAGATAAGCCCGAAAGACTCGTCACCTCTGCTATGAACTTATGTTTTAGGTATAAATTTCATATCATTTCCTGTATTTTAAAATGTCAAAAATAATTCAATTTCAACGAACTGTAACTAAATTTCAAACACACTTTGTTACTTTAAAACAAGTACCCATCCAAAAATTACAATATTTGATCTTTGAAATTATTTTAGGATATTAAATGATGAAATTAGTTATTTTTAAATTTCAATCTAATTCAATAGAAGACCCCTATATAATTTTTTTTTGGTCAAAAATTATTATAATTATTATGGTATTTTAATCAATTTATCTACAGCCTTCAAAGTGGCTTAAATATTTAAGCACAATAGTCATTATGCATTCATTTTTTGGAAATAAAAAGTACAGAAAACAAATGGAAGTAAAACGATTCCTCAGCAGGATCATTGCAGATTCCAATTTGAATAGGAAGTTTTCCTGAATTCCATGAAATATAAATGAATTTGTTTTGAGTTACTTTACGACCTCTGGTGCAGTATTTGACTTATAGGTAATCCATCTGCAGCTTGTCGATCACCTGCCGTTTATTCATAAAATACTCCATCCTTATCCCTAGTCTTTTGTTTGTTGTCATCCTCTACTCGAACTTAAAGTGCCTTATAATACATCCTCAAGCTCAACTCAAAAGGATCACTGAGCCATCCTTAAACAAGACCAAACAGTACATCACCAGGACGCAGCGCTCATCCGCACAACAAGGATAATTGACAATCCTATTACCAGCCCTTGGCCCGGGCGTAAACAAAGCAAATCGGGATTCTAATTATTACTCCCGAATAGTAAATGACCAGCAAAAAGGACCAAACAAAAGGTCCAAAGTGAAACAATTTAAATGAATTTGGCTACTTCACGTCTCCGACTCCGACACGGACACCGACACCGTCTGCGTCGTTGCCGAGTCCTGGAAATACCTACACGACTCGCAACACGTGTAATCTGAGTGTTAGGACCCGGTCCGGGGGAACGGTACATTATCCATTCGTTATACTTCGCCGTGGGCCCAGATACCTGGCCCCGAGGATTAGGTGCGAGCGACGCGCGATGCGTCGTGTGATGTGTGTACCTGTCGTGGTGGTGTTCGACAAGCGATGAGAATCCCGAGACCCGTGTGCACACGGCCACCACACACCTCAGAGGTGGTATTAAATGCTAATTTGGCAGCACAATGGCTAATTCCTGGAAGGCGATCCTGGATTTATTATCCTCCGCGTTCCCATCCGACGAGAAGAAGGAGTATGCCGTCGTCCTTTTGTTCAAAATTAAGTTTTCTCTTATCTTGATTTTTGTGTGTGAGGAGGACTACGCAGGCAGGCTGTCGACAGGCCGGCAGGCAGGTCGCACTCTGCAGAGTCCTGCAAAGGATTCCACGTAGCGATTATTCATTCATTTCGAGACTAATTGGCCTCTCGTGGCTTTGCGCTTGGCGAGTGCGTGTCTTGTTTTTGAGGAATTTACAGATTCATGGGATTACAGGTGACAGTGAATTATGCTCGTCAAGTGTTTTCCTTCTCGGATTAGCTGATTATCCTGAATTGCACTTGTCAATGCGTTTCGGGATATCATCAACGGGATAGTAGTCGGAGTTGTGGTTTGACTTCGGGAGACGCTGAGGCCGGGAACCAGACCGATTCAATAGACAGACGCCGATTTGTAAGTGCCAATTGGACGCTATTTTTAAGGATCTTCGTCATAAGAAAAACAGTGAAAGGAAAAGTTATCAAGGCAATTATTGTCTTTTTTATCGGATATGAATAACCACTTTTCGATAAACAGTAAAGGGCATGTGTGTTGAACCATTGAAAGGGCTGATTCCCGATTCTTGATCTACATTTTAAGGAATCGCTGAAAAAAAGCCATGTCTTTCAACTTAACAGACGGTTTTTTAAACAGAAAATTTGAGTTGTTCCCTCAAAAAGTTGCGAACTGATTTATGTTCTACAGTCACTGATTCAGAATGTCCCGAATTTCCGTAACGCGCAAGAGGTGTTGATGTTAAAATGAATAATTTGGTGGCTTCCTTCCAGCAGATTTGACTCATTGCAAAGTTTTAGCTCCCGGTTTACTCATTCGACGCAGTTCCACGAACTCTGTTTTTTGCACCTTGATTCATCGCATCAAACGTAACTCTGCCAATCGAAAGTTCCCATCAAGTCACTTCTAATTTCCCCCTCCACCGCCTGATTGACTTTCACATCCAAATCACCACACAAAGGATCCTTCAAACAACAAACAAACTTCCTGGAATCCACCAGAAACCGACACAATGACATGCAACTGCAAAACAGCACCGGACCGAAGTCATCTTCAGTTTGCAAACACTTTGACATCACAAACGTTTCGTTAGACGAAAACCAGACTCAAACGTTGAGGGCAACCTTGCCTCACCGATGCTGACTCACACTTGATGCGGAAATTGGAAATTCGTCGTCAATCTATTTCCCGAAGTCTGCTCCTGTCAATCTGTTTCGGACAGCAGCAAAGGAAAAGTATCTCTCGTACCCACGTGAATCGCGCTGCATCCGTGCGCGGTGCAACGCGCGTTACATTGTTGCATATTCTTCGGCCGAGCCAAAAATACATCTGCGCGGCTGATTCATGAGTCGTGTCGAATGCGCGAGAAAATTTCGATTTCTCGAAAAAAAAAAAAGAAAAATTGCTGTGAGTTGGGGAAATTGTAAATCAAATTTATGTCACTCTTCAAATAAATTTAGAATTGGACCGTCTGTTTTGAGTGAGAAGAATAAATTGTCTATAACTGGGAAATGGGTGAAGATCACTCGAAGACTACATTTGAAACTTGAACGTTCTTATTTATAATTATTGTAACAAAAATGTCTAATTGTCTCAACCCAATCTTTTATACAGAGATGGATTTGTATTTCCACCATTCTTCTAAAACATTTTACAATATATAACAGAAATTAAGAGTATGAAGGAAAAGTCACGAAAAACCTTTATGACAAAGGAAACGAAAAAAAATGAATGAATGTTGAATGTTGTTGTTGAAATGAAATGTTAAAAAAACTGTCATGGTAATATATTTTTGATTACTATATATGTGTATATATAGGATATACATATATAAAATGATTCGAAGCATTAAAGGAAGTTTTTTAGTCATTAGTCATTTAGGTTTGACTTAATTTGTAAGGAAAGAGTAATATACGTCCATTTTTTTTAATTACGAATTTTAATTATGTGTTGGTGTAAAATACGAGAAAAGGTAGATTTTAGGGTCGAACTAAACTTTCTAATTTTTTTGCGATTGAAATCAAAAATGTGCTGAAATACAATGCTTTTAAAATAAATAAAAGCCGTACATAGTGGTTCCGTTTTAAATCATCGATGTCTGAAGGTTGTTTTCCGCTCAAAATCTTGCGTGAAAGTCAGTATCAAACCTCGGCGGAACAAAATCAGTCAGCTTATGGTTAAACAACGTTAGAAATATTGAAAACTTATTTCTAAAGTGAGTCTTGTGTAGGTCAAACAGTGTCTTTTTTTTCAAAAGAAATCATGTTATCAGCCGTCTTGGCGATGGCAATTGGCTAATTTGGAGTTATTATTTGACTCTCTGAATCTTTATTTTTTTGACGAACAGTGAAGGACCGGTCTGGAAACGATACAAGCACCTACGGCCGATATAAAAGCAATTCATAAGCTACTGCCTGAAACCATTAGCAAAGGTCTTGGAAAATTGGATTGAGAACGATGTGTTCCATAATTATTGTGAATGCTTGTTTTTGCTAATAAAATAACATTGAAAAAATTTGTTTTGTTTTTATTGCATTTTTAAAAAGAAACGTGTATTTGGCCAATCCGGTAATATGAACCACCTCAGGAGCTACAATTTCGACTGCTTTTTAGGGAAGTATTAAGCTTTAATAAGTACACTCACTTCAACTTTTCTTTCTCGAGGCAAGTAAAAGTAGAAAATAACTGAAGAAAAATTGCTTTAGATCCGAATCAGAATCTTTTAACGTGAAAAATAAATTTGCTAACTCAATTTTTTCTCAATTACATTGTTTTTCCCAAAAAAACAATGAAGAAAATTTACTGACTCTCAGCCACTTTCAGGACGAAATTAACGTTGATTTTTTTTGTCTGGTAGAGCCGAAATGAATGGTTATTCATTGGGTTCAAGTCAAAATAAGGTTAAATCATATATTGCATTGAGTGGCGTAACAGCCCGCTGAGAGCGAGAGCCTAGCTTTTCCACGCCTCAACTGTATTGTGCGCGCGAGGGAACCTACAGTTTATTGCCGGTTCCGAGCGGCAAATTGCGAAAGCTTTTCATGACAAAAGTACTCCAGGAGGATTGTAAGCCGTTCGTTGGAGATGAAAAATGCCGTGAAAAATGTTTGTGGTGTTTTTCCCCGAGCTGGATTCGAACCCAGGTACTCTCGCTTAACAGTCCGCACCGGATATCACTTTTAGGCTAAAAACTTCTTTAAAAGACTAAGAGCAAAAAAAAAGTACATTTTTGTGTCAACTGGATAAGAGTTTGACGTCCAAATAAATAAACTTAACATTTTCACAAAATTTATTGATTTTTCTATCACTCCCTAAGAAATTGTAAGATTTTGGTCGGAAGTTGAGTTCAGTTCTGACGGAAAAGATTGAAATATGGAATGGTTTTTGTTACTCGCAACAACGGAAGAGAATGGCTGCAAAAGTCCGCGGTAACAACAATCTCGAGCCAAAAAGAAGATTTTATTCTTTTTGATGATTGGATGAGTTAAATCTCATTGGAAAAGAGGCCGACAAAGAGGTTGACAAAGACATTGTTTTAAAACTGTTGGCGTTTTTTACTCGTCAAAGCAAAGACGCCTCTCATCAGGCTGGCCGACGCGATTCAAATCAGCTTGTTTGCTTTTTAACTTGTCTCCATTAGCGTGGAGTCTCGCTAGGACGAAGAAAGTCACCTCCATTCCTCTGGCTTCCCATCGAAAACTGACCTTGCTTCGTTTTTGTGGTGAGAACTATTCTTGAGCACCAAAAAAATTGTCCCCGTCTGACCCGACTATCGGTGGCACATGCGATAAAGACATAGCTACTTACAAAACCACTTTAAATTACCATCTATTAACATGCTTATCGGGAACGCTGAGGACGGGCTATTTGGGTGGCCAGCAAAGGGACACGCCAGTCAAATTATCGCAAATGTGATAAGTGTCGTCCCAGGGAGTCTATTACACGGATTCCCACAAGCAGCCTGCGAACTTCGAACAGAGCCTTCCGAACAATAAAACTGTCATCACCGCCTGTGCGGATCCATTGTGCCCGGCCGTGTATCTTCTCGATACACACACAAAGAGAGCCACACCGAGAGAGCGAGAAAGGGCCACCGGGCAAGAAGCAGCACCCGGAGAAGAAAAGATCCCGAACCTTTCACCTCTCGCGCCATTGTATTCCGTGTTTTGTGTTCCTTTGTCTTTCCGTGTGTCTCTGTGTGTTGCTTCGTGCTCCTTGCTCCTTGCTTCGTGTGCCTCTGTTCTCGGTTGGGCTCTGCTCTCTCGTGTGTTCGACAACATCTTAAGGTGCCTAATTTGAGAAAACATATTAACAGTTAACGTTTACGTTTACATTTACGTTTAATGAAGACATCCAGGCCCTTGTTGTTGTTGTGTAATCGCCGGGCTCTATTCAGGATTGCGGCGGTATAGGTAGACAGGACACGTCTACCGTATTCAATTAAAGGGAAAGGTTACCGCCTCTATCTGGCACCCTTTTGTCGGTTCGGTGTGTGCATGCGGGGTGGTCAGTTCTCGGGTTTTTGGTTGCGTTTCAACGCGAAATAGCGGCCGACGCGGCGATTCGAATGCAATCAGATCTGTCAACTGGAACGAATTTGAATGGTGATAGGTGTCCATGGATAATCGTGTCCGGGCGCAGATGTCAACTGGCGGGGTGACAGATGTCAAGAGGCGCTTGCGCAACACAATTGCGGCGAATTATGCAGAACAGGGTGGCGCAGGGTGTCCTCGTCGTTGTCGTAAACGTGGCGATAAGGGTGTGTAAATGGACTTAATTAAGTTGCTTGGCTGAGAGAGAGAGGTGCGGGTATCTAACTATCTAACTATCTAATGGGCCGATCTTCAGGTAACCGCCTTCGTTGTTTTTTTATGTTTCCGGTGGATTCGGTGGCGGTTCCTGGGACCGCCTTAGGAAAGGTGGGAAACACATCCGTCGGGGTCCGGTCTAAAATGGCGTCGAGGCGCTCAACTGTAGAGGGGTTTTGAATTGGATCTTAAGTGTTTTTTGGTAGTGGGGGAGTTGAAATGTTGCTTGATGATGGAACCAGCGAACAAAAATGAAAATAGCTAAAAGAAGCTTAAAAGACGCAAATCCCAGCGAAAAAAAAACAACTTGAGAAAAAAGAAAAATTAACAACGTGACCTTGTAACTTCTTTGCTTTGATGCTTGGGTGATCAAAAAGTTTGGCAAATCTTTTATATGTTTCTAAGATGGTGATCTTGGAAAAAACCTTAAAACGGGACCAGGAGATTGTCAATAGGTGGAATAGAAGCTAGACGACAGCTGATCCAAGGAAAACAGCCTCGCAAAGAATTTGCTTAGACATAAAAACCGGCAATTATAGAATTTTTTCTCTGACTGACTTTGACTTTTTTGAACACACATTATTTTGAGCCTTATTAGGACTACACAAAAAAGTAAAATCTTAATTCGCTGGAAAATTTTGTTATAACTTCACTCCTCAAACCTTGCTAATGAACAGGCTTGTTGAACTTAACCGAAGTTTGAAAACTGAATGAAATTCGAAAGCAAGGTTCACAGTCGTTGTCAGCCATTCAAATATCCGTTCGCTTCGGCCAGGATGTGTTTAAATTTTGTTGAGTGGGAAGAAATTTGGGCGACTTTAAGTGATTTTCAGCAATGTTATCAAATAGGAAGTAAGGCGTGGGCCAAATGCAAATTTCTTTTAAATGCAATTAAATGACAAAAGCAAATTTCCACATACTATGACTTTGTTAGCCGGAGCCAACATTCCTATTAATCGCCAAGACGGCTGATAACACGATTTAGAATTTTTGAATATATTAATCGATAGGTCAAAAATTGCTTTTCGATACTTCGGCGAGCATCTTGTGAGAAGATAACAGCGTGAAGCCAACCACTAATGCGTTTCGGTAAAAAAAATTCTCTTACATTGTTGTTTTAGATGTATTACGCCAAGTCGTGTTCGGTCATCAGCCTTAGGCTTCAGTTTTCGAGCCAATCCCAGGATCTTTGCTGATCATAGCTATGGCATTCATCATCAGCTTGACGCAGTTTCATATCTCCCACTCTGTGTCATGCCAGAAAAAAGTCCACAGCATCATCGGTCTCCTCCTCGCCAACATCGAGGTCCTCAGTAAAAACCGCACAAAAAAATAAAATTCCGAAAATCATGGTTTTTTCCCCTCAGCCCAAAATATTTCTTCATTATTCGAGTAATGTGTCCCCAGTGCAGGTAAGGCCCCGATTAAATCCACAAAACCACGCCACGATCACCGTCTGGACGCAGAGCGACAACCAAAACCGACAGATTCCGCCCCGCAACAAACTGTAAATTAAAAAAAAGGCTCCAAATTCGTCCCGCAAAATGCATCCAAAAGAAATAAATCTCTCACGCATTTCTTATATCGACTTTGATTTGTGAGAGGAATTTGTTATTCCCTCGGAGGACCCGCTTTAGTACCGTAAAAATTCCAAGGGCATTTCCAGCTCGAAAAAACGCGAAAACGCAAGCGCAAAAAAGGGAAAAGGAGACAAGAAAAAGCCGAGAAGCAGAACACAGAAAAACCCTAAGCCAAAAGTTTGCCGCTCATCGCCGCACCGTTCCGGCGGTGGTTAGCAAAAACGTTGACGTTCGCGATCGACGCAGGACCTGGTTCCGTGCCCCGGCTTTCCCTTCAAAATGACAAAAATCGTATACGTCTGTCAAAGCCACGTTGGCTGTCGCATCGGCAATTAAGCAAAAACAACACGGGAAAGGACATTAAATTGTCTCCCACAGTTTCGAGGCGCATTTTTTTTTTCTTTCTTTCTTTGTGTGCGTCTGCGTGTGTGATTGTTGTTGTTGCATTGCTTTCTACCGCAGCACAGGGCCAAAGGCATACCTAAGTTTGCGTCTTGTCAACACGGCGGCGGCGGACGCGTCGTGGACCCGAGCAAAGGGCAAACAGCTTTTAGTGGAAAATGTCTCTCGTCTCGTTGTTGGCTTTTCTCACATCGAACCTCTCGTAAGAGCTCGTAAGAGGTGCAGCTTCCAATTGGCAGCCATTGGGCTGCCGTGTGTGTGCAAATAAAAGAAAAATTAAATTAAATAATGTCGCCAATTGGTTTTAATTGGCTGCGAGTTGGTCGGGGATGATGCATCTGCTCGGGCATTTCCCATGAAGTCAAAAGACTGTCGGCTTGGAGTGCATTTTTATGTTCAATGGAACATGGAATCTGAGCGACTTAATGCCGGGAAAATTCTCGGAAGTCCCCAACAAATGAAGAGCTATGGGTCGAAGTTTGTTTGGACGAGAAAGGCTTTGCTGGTATACGAGGGCGG
This sequence comes from Syritta pipiens, assembly GCA_905187475.1. Taxonomy (NCBI): domain Eukaryota; kingdom Metazoa; phylum Arthropoda; class Insecta; order Diptera; family Syrphidae; genus Syritta; species Syritta pipiens. The sequence continues at coordinate 74,855,687 of LR994571.1, forward strand.
AGTCTAAACGTAATGGTCATTGGAGTGCATACGCATTTAAAAGGTCATTCAAGCCATTTCATATTTCTGCAATGATTATGGAAAATTTTCAAAATAAAATGATCGTGTGTCGTGCGTTCTTCTGCTTAATTCAAAAAGGGTTTACAACCGAGCCAGCAATTTTATGTCTTCTATGTACTACGGCTCGACCTGAAGAGATAAAAAAGCAACCTCACTAGCTCCTGAATTACAGTCTTCATAGATAAAACAAAGAGCTGAAGGCTTATTCGATTTCATACTTATAAGTTACCTTTGTATAGCGGGCGATGAGAAAAAACATTTATTGTCTACGTTGTAACTAGAGTGTGGGGAATTCACATCTTGAGAGGTTTTCGTATTTCTAACCCAAAAATGTCAAAATTGTAATCTGCGATTGATCAGGTCATTAGCTGTTCACAACAGAAAAAAAGGAAGAAAAAGGAAGGAAGAGGGGTATTACCACAATTTTCCCCTCACTGATATTTATGAGTTATGACTACAGCACTACCACAATTGAGGCATACGTTTTAGTTAAAAACTTTTCACTATTTTTCGATCTTTATAGAAAAAAATCCATTCAACATACAACGCACTATTTCAAAAGACCAAGAAACATTGGTATGCTGCAGTCATGTTAGTTTTAGGTCCTTCTTCTTCTCGGTTACCTTTTCTTTATTAAAGAAACTTTTCAGGTATCTGAGAAGGACCAAATAGACCGAGAACACAGCGGAATATGATACCACGAATGAGGAAGGGGACAGCTTTTCCCCCGTGGGCAACACAAGGACCTAAGTGAGGCAGGAACCTACGCCTATCTAGCCTAACCTACATTTTCTTTATGGAGTAAAAGACACTTTTTTTAAACCGGCATAACAGTTTTCAAAAACCTAAGGACGCCAAATACAAAAATTTGTTAAGAGCGGGGCAGGAAGAACTCATCACGTCTTCTTCCAAGCTGCGATCACGGCATTCGTCATCAAAAAGACAGGCTTGAAAATTTTCTTACCCTTAATTGGAGAATAATCTTAAATTTCTGAGTACCTGGGGAAAAAAAGAAGTGATCCTCAATCTCGTCATAGCTAGAGTTTCAAGTAATCAGTTCAGATCAGGTATTGAAAATAATTCGGAATCACTTTTCGTTTAATTACGGAGAAAGTAATAGCTTCAAGAACTGAGTAGCTGACTAATAAAACACGTAGTCAAAGCCAAAAATGAGTTTCTTTTTAAAAATGCAACAAATTGAGCAAAATCAAGTTTTTTCTTGTATTATGGCTTTATTTGTCCTAGCAATCATTCCCATTAATTATAGAACACAAAGTCTCTTAAGTGGCTGCCTCGGCTGGCTTCGCAGTAACCAATTCTTTCATTCAAATTTTTCGAAAATCTTGTTGATGGTTTCGAGTGGTAGGCTTGATGAAGGCATAATATTGCTCCGTTACCACCTCCACAAAAAAAAGTCCAAATAGGATAAATCACAGCTCTGAGGCGGTCAATTGATATCGCAAAGGCAGCCGATAGCACGAAATTAAAAAAAAAATTATTGGTTGGGCTACACAGCATTGTCTTTCTAAATAAGTTCATATCAATATTTTCCATCGTTGTTCAAGCGTGAAGCGACGCAAATTGTTCCACGGTGGTGCGATACTGACTTTCCGTCAAAATTTCGAGTGGAAAACAGCTGTCAGTAGCAAAACTTTTTTTTTCATTGGAAGCGAACCAAATTTCTCTCATCAAATTTAAGCCTTATCCAAAAAAATAATAATAATCTGCTCATACAGCGCCAGAGCGTAGCTTTGCACCTCCACTGTGTTGTGCGCGATATAATTTTGACACATGTGAAGGGGACCTACTGTTTAATGCCGACTTTGAACGACGAATTGCGAAAGCTTTCTATGACAGGGATTATTCCAGGAGGATTGTCAGTCGTTCGCTGGCGGTGGGGCCGTGAAATTTGTTTATGGTGTTCATTCCCCGGACTCGAACCCGGGTATTCTCGCTTATCAGTCCGATGCACTAACCATGTAGGCTACGGCGTTCAAAGTCTTATCTACCATCATCATCATTTTCTGTGACCGCATATTCCACTAAAGGGGTTGCGGTTGCAGAAAAGATCTCCAGGCAACCCGTTCCTCCGCCGCCGACTCTAACTCCTCGACGGGTATCGCAGCCAAAAAGCCTTTCTCTATCTCAAGAAACAAAATTTTCTTGGTGTGCTGGAAATCCTCATTTGGAAGCGTTGAATAAGCAAAACCTAGTGAAAGGAAGAAAAGAGGTTGAGAGCTTCCAAACGTATGTGTCCTCATAGTCGTCCTCTAAAAACGCATTACACTCTGACTTGCTTAGAGCAACGTTGCTTAGGCAACGAACTTATGTCAAAACTCTCAGTGGTCCATTGAAAGATTAGGCGTGACAAAAACCGTCACCCCCGACCGGAAATGATACATGAATCAAAAATCTCATTCCCTTTCACGAAGATATCTGTCACCCGGTTAAATTCCCACGAAACTTTTTTTTCTTTGCACTCTCAAACAATTTATTTGCCCATGTACGCAAGCGTGGGTGTTCCCCGAAACCGTCCTGATAATTGAACAACAACAACAACAGCAACTACGCAGCGCAACGCAACGTAGACTTATTTACTTTGGCTAATAGCTTAATGCGATTTCGCTTGCGTTTTTTTCCAGCTAAACGTGTTAACTTTCAAAAAAACGTCAACGACGAAAACTCTTTCGATGGAGATAAAAAAAAAAACTAAAAAAAAAATATTTACTTAAAGACAACATGTGCCAGCCACATCCACACCGATGTACAGGTGTGTCGACACAAACAGTGCCGCAATGACTAATTGATGGCAAAAAGGTCAGCCTTTAAGGTGATGTTGACACGTGGGAGTGTATGCACCTTCCCACGCTCTGTAAGTAGTTCGAAATACAAAAAACCACAAAAAAAAAAAAAAACAGAATGATGTTTAAACTTTAAACAAATGACATTTGTTCGAGGCGTAGTAGTGTCTTGAGATTACGTCTGTCTGTTGTTGGTAGGTGTGATGGGAGGGCGCATTTTCGGGGAAACAGTAAAAAAAATTGAAAGCGAAACTGAAGCGCGCTGACGTTGAGGTGTTCGAGTTGACGATAAAGTGCTTGACTTCCGGTTGACTTCAATTACTTGAGTGACGAAGTGCTTGCCTGATAGCAGTGGTGGAGGTGGGGGTGAAGGTGGTGAGTGGCGACTTTGGTAAATGGCATGAAAAGGAGCGCCTGCGGTTGGCCTGCGGATCATGATTTAAGTATGGAGCACATAAAAAACGTGAAGGCGAGTCATATAATGGAGTCTGTACTATATCCTGTTTATGGTGTGCTTCATCATTCAACTTATAAGACCGCATTTCTTACAGTGGTTTACAGCCCTTTATTTAGACTTTTAAGAAAATGGACTTGTTAAACAAAGTTTGTTTCAACTGAAGCTGCTTGAACTGGAATACCTGAAACACTGGGCCATCAAGATGACCTAACACTAATATGTACAGTCTATTTTCTGAAAGTGGTCTATAAAGTGTTGAGTTGAAATTAGACGCAGAGAACTATTGTTAAAGGTCTAGAAAACGGAAACTTAATGTTGAATGTTGTTTCTTAAATAGAATAGAATTTATGGATATGTCAAAACGTATTACTGGATAAAACGGAGCCGGCATTTTTGAGAAAGATTCTAACGTCAATCACGATGAGCAAATTGACAACAGTCTTCCAGACGAAAATGGACGCTATTTCGTTTGCGAAAGGGCTTTTATATTTATTTATTTTATTTATTTATTTATTTATTTTTAAAAAACTTATGATAAGGTACAGTAATATGTTATTTGCGAAGCCTTGAGGCTTGTCTGCAAAAAAGGTTTTATACATTCATTTTAATTTAATATTTAATTGATTTTAGTTTGACGATTGATTTTTAGAAATATGTTTAAATATAAAAGCCATTATATTAGGTTGTCAAATATCAACCTCCGCCTTTTTGACAACTTAATATTATGTGTAAAGTTTGGGTCATGTAGTGGTTTCTTTTTAAATCATAGGTTATTTTGACAGCTGTTACCCGTTCGAAATCTTAACAGAAGATCAGTATTATACCTCCACGGAACGTAATGATTCGCCTTAAGCTGGAACAAATGTTGAAAACGTAATTCCAAAGTGAATATTGTGCCGAAATAGTGCGTTTTTTAGGAAATCGTATTATCAGCTGTCTTGGCGATACCAGTGGCAGTCTCAGAGCTGTGATTTTGCCCTTTTAGACTTTTTTGTGGGGAACCGTCAAGGACATAAAGCAATATCATCCAATCAATGCAGACTAAAACCATCAAAAAGGTCTTGGAAAATCGGAGTGGTAGAGTGCACTACTGCGAAGCCAGCCAAGGCAGCCACTTGATTGACATTGTGTGCCATAGTTAATGGGCATGATGCTCTTACAGCAAGCCACAATACCTACATGAAAAGATTTTAATTTAGATTTTTTTTTATAGCATTTTTAGCGTGTGCCAAACGCTTTGCTTCCCATCGCGCTAAGCATTTAATAAAATATGCATATAGTTTTGTCGGTCATGTCGTATATTTCCTTTTTTTCTTGAATACATTTCCTTAATATTATCCAAAACTCCTATTTTTGACATGACACTTAAGAAATTCTAAAATACTTGGTGGAGGCCACAATTTATTACATTCGAAAAATAATTGATAGCAAAAATAGAAGAGAGAATAAATCGCTGAAGAAGCTCAGCGGGGATCTAATCAGTTTGGACTTTACATCAATGATTGGAACAACGAAGAACGAATGAATTTTTCTTTTTTGGAACTTACATAAATATCAATAAGGTGAAAAAAAATGTAAAACGATTAATCAAACCAGAGGCGATAAGACTTTTATGAGCCTAGGACTCATTTTTGTTTCAAACAGCTCCAAACAATAAAAATTTGTGATAATTTGTGATCCCAACGATGAATTTGTGATCAATAATATTTATTTAGCTCAAACCGATTTCGAAATTCAATTTCCTGCTCTAAATTTTGTCAGTTCAGTGTGATAAAATCTTGCCTTGAATCCAAATTGATAGTTTGAATCCTTTTGGATAAAGCAGAGTGTATTTAATGTGGATGAAAGATGGCCGTCTTTGGTTAGAATTTAATAATGAACGAGTGTTTGCGTGTGATCAGTCTTAGGAGTCGTGGAGTCTTGTCCATGCCCTGATTCAGTCTTCCCGTTTTGGTTTATAATTTTTCAGACTTAAAAAAAAAATATTGTTATTAATTCTAACTTATTTTTAACCGAAGTTTCTCAACAGCTTTAAGTCCAACTCTTTAAAATCTTCAGGCTTTAAGCTATAAAATTGATTTAATATTAAAAACTAAAGAAGAACTCCTCTAGTCAAAGAAGTTTATTCTGTCGGATGAAGAAGAGTCCAAATCATGATCTCTTTAAGTTGAAGATGTCGGCTTATGTCGAAATGAAAATGTAGACGAAAATCTTTTTAATGCTTTGGGTTTCAATTAAGAGAGTCCTCGAATTAAAATCTCTCGCTTAGTAAAAAAAGTAAAACGATTTTGTATACGCATATGTTCAATTTAAAGCTGAAAGCATGTTAGTCGCCAATGCAAGAAGGAAAGCATTGCTATTGTTATTGTCATAAAATCCGAGTGTTAAAGTAAATAAAAATAAATAACTTGCGTAACACCTCATATAGGGATCATAGCTTTTTCGCATGTCCACTGTGTTGTGCGCGATATAATTTAACACAAGTGGAGGGTACCTACTGCTTAATGCCGGTTCCGCACGGCAAATGGCGAAAGCTTTCCATGGCAGACGTTCCTCCAGGAGGATTGTCAGTCGGTCGCTGGAGATGATGTTCTGCAAATTGTTCGTGATGTTCTTCCACCGGGCTGGATTCGAACCCGGGTACTCTTGCTTAATAGTCCGATGCACTACTCACTTAAACCATGGCGTCCACAAAACCCGAGTGTTAAAGGCTGAAAAAAAAGCTCTGGTCCTTTACGGGCTATTACGCAAAGTACGACAACGACGAATTGTGCGGCAAAAGAAGTTCTAATTGTGTAACCAGTACAAATTTTTCCCTACAAGTTCTACATTAGTCAATTCGTATTAAAATCTTCGAATTTCTTAACTCAAAAACGATCGCATTCCCGTCGTCACCTTGCTTCGAAAGCCGAAATTTATTCCCCACACCATCTCATCCATCGATCAACTCAAAAAAAAGCCCACCTCTCGTCGCTATAAATTATTCAAATACCCAAAATGTATCAATCTCCAAAAGCCACACAATGGAGCCCAATCCAAAATTAGTAGCACATAACTCATCACATTCGCTCGATGAAAAAGATACAAAGATACATCGCTTCTCGTTTTCTAATAAATCCCCTCGCCCAGCAGGAAATCTGCTGAGTTGATTCATTAGCATTCGCACAGCGCTACCAGCGCATGAACGATGCCCATTAATTAAAAATTCATTACAATTTTTTTTTCTTCTTGTTGTTGTGGTTGTGTTTAGTTTTTTGCAAAGCATCCCCCCATTAGAGCAACAAAAAACTGCTACTCAACTTCTTTGGTAACAAACTTACAACCGCTACCTGGCCACTAACAAAACGTATCTAATGGATAGATACTTTGTATCTTCGTATCTCGCTACCTACCAAAGTGCTAACTGATCTGCGTGCGGTCGTCAATGTTCCCCCCACCTCCCAGCCCCGTTCAATCGGAGCCCAGTTAGAAAGCACATCTTCTTCTTTTTTGTTGTACTTTTTCCCAGATATTTTTATTAATTCACCACAATGAAGACTAATAAGCTTATATCCCCCACAAGGTGGCCCATAAACAATTCCCCCCGAGACAAAGACTTGTTGGCCACATTAGTTCAGGTCCCGGACCAACAAAAAAAAAAAAACTGAAAAATTTTTCGTTGTTAATGACGGTGTGGAAATGAACAAAAACCTAAGACCCACACACAGAAGAAAAATAAAACACTTTACATAGCCGGGCCAGCCGAAGAAGCCAATAGGAGGCCAACATTCAAATGGGAACCGTCTTACAGCTGCCTCAGTTTTTAACACCTTTGTTAAGCGACGGAACGAATAGCAGTAGTGTGGGTAATAATTTTTCATCTCTCGGAATATAAATAAATTACTGTGTCATCAAAGCGTAACTAAACGCCATGATCATGAAGCATGACCAAAAAAATTTTCTGGATAACTCAAAGACACACACGCACACAGACGGCAAAGAGGTCCGTTTTTTGGACTTCTTTTTTTTTGACTTTTCTATGAAACCAATCAACGTAATGGAGTCAAACACATGGACAGGTACCACGCACTCACACAGCCAGAGACAACCGATCGTGGGCCACCATCAGCGGCTTGCAAAGATACACAGATACAAAGATACGGGATACGAGATACATGGCAAAGTAGAACAAAACCACTTATCGAGAGGAAATAATATTTTCCAGGGAAATAAAGATAAGAACAATTTTAATAGGTTATTAGGCAGAGCAGAGAGATGGAGTTGCATCTTTGGCCTGGCCTGGAATGGGTGGCTTACCTGTGTCGAATTAGTGACGGTGAAAGAATTTAATTTTTCATTCATTAATATCTCGACAGAGAAAGAGAGAGAGGTGTTTCCCTTTTCGAGTGATGCAGATGTGCAGATGAGGAGAGATTATCAGATGTCAGTTGGGGAGGGAGGACGCACGACAGGGTTTTGTTTTAAAAGATGCAGCACATTCCCAATTTGAAATGGCTTCGGGTTCTTGGAAGACGATTGATTCATTTCGAGTTGGTGTGAATGTGAACCACCCAGGAGTCGAGGTGAGAAATGGTTTTTTGTATCTTGGTGTTTTCTGGTGCTTAAAAGGTGAGTGGTCTTCTTCACTTTCGTCTGCTCCTGGAGAAAAGCTCCTACGACGTCATGACCGTGAAAGACTGTCATAGAAGTAAGGCCTTTTGGAAAAAAAGTAATAGCATAGGGACCTGTAAGGGGTACTGTTTGTAAATCGCGATTTTAAAATATTAGCATGTTGCGTTGTTGAGATTTTACTCACTCAATCTTTCCGGATTATTCTGAGTTTGTTGGTATTCCTATTTCTTTGGATTGCGGTCTTCAATTAGGTTTGAATTATTCTAAGTTAATCCAAAAAGCTAACCCAGCTCTGTCTGAAGACACCACACGAGATGCTCGAAACGTAGTTTACCAAAATATACAAAAAGGCAAGACGGTTAGTCTCTTCCATTTGCCTCAAATCTTCAAAGTTCTGAATTTATTGATTTACAGTAGAGAAATAGCTTCAAATTAACTAGAACTTCATTGATTTTTTTTAAGTTTCATAGGAAGTTCTTATCAGGAATGTTTCAGGCATGGAACGTAGTTTTTTAAAATTTTCGCAGATTTGTTCTTAGTTCCACTAGTCTCTATTTGTACGATCAGATAAGTTTTAGAGATACATATTGTTTAATTTTCGGGAGGCTTAAGCTAATCACTGAATCAAGGACTTCACTTCGTATTGCTAGTAGGTAAGTGCTTCTAGATCTTGATCGGTCTCAGTTTTTGGTAGAAAAAGGAACTGCATTTTGTATACTGTCGCGTTTTTTCTTTAGTTTTACGCTAGAAATTTTGACTTTACGAAGCTCCCGGCTTAAATTTGTTTAATGCTCCTAAGAATTGAATAAAATATGCAACCGAAATAAAATCTTCAAAGATTGTTGAAAGGAAAATTCTACATTCCCTAAAAGTTTTTTTTAGTTTAGTTTAGTTTTAGTTTTAATTTAACTTTTATTCTAACTATAAAAAATGCATATACAATGGGGGTATTCTTAGTTGTAATTAGTTTGGCCTTTGGCCGTCTACTCGATTGACAAAAAAAGGTTTTACTATTGGGTCTAATAAAATGTTCTTTTATTAAGAACATTCAAGAACAGAATTAAAAACTTTGTTGCTTTGATTATTAAAATTCTTCAAGCTGCATTGTGAGTTGAGTTGGTGATCCTTGGACATAGGAATCGCAATTATTTCAATTTTAGGCTTAAATTTTCTTAGTTTTTGTATTCTATGAATCATTCTCATTCTCATTACAGGAAACTAAGAAGCCGCAAATAGCCCTAATGCTTATTCATATTTTCCCTAGCGGCTTTCTTGGATGCAGAAACTGCATCTGTCTCTATAAGCTAATTTGCAGTTGAAGCCCTAAAGTAAAATTTTCTGAATTCTACACGGTTCTTCACTACCTGTACAAGAGCTACAAACTTCCGGATAATTGCAATTGAAAGTACTCTGAGTTGGTGTAACACACATGTGCTCCTACATGACTATTCTTTAGACACACTATTGGATTAATGAACTCCACATTCCATCAAGTTTGAAATTTATTAGTAAAGTGAAGTCATCCAACGTTTTTCCTCCCTCCCTTAAATACCCATCATTCCCCACTTCCATAAAATTTCGAAGCTTAAGTTGGCTTTTGTAAATTATTTTTTATGTACAAAAAAAAGAGTTATTTCTTAATGTACATTTTTTATCTAAATGTGAAATGAATGAAAAAAAATATAATAAATTCAAAAACAAGCGAAGAAAAGTCACTCCTATTTGGCATTGAAAGATCTTAGGCTGGTCAAATCTTAATGTTGGTCATAATTTGATCTACTATCAAACTAAATGTTCGGAATTAAAAAAAGTGTAATAAAAAAATAGAAACAAGTTGCTTTCAATCTATTTCTTGTAGCTAATTTTTTTAATCTTAACAATCTCTTTTTTAAGATTTAACTATGACTATTTATGTGTATACAAACTAGAAGAACTGTTAAGGGTGGTAGAAAAACTGCAGTCTGCCATAAGTCCTTCTCGTCACGGCAACAAGTTAAGAAATTTACAGAAAAGTCTTTCTCCAACCATCCAAATTTTGTACACATTTACATATCTTTCAATCAAATGTTTTAAATAAAAAGTGTACAGAAATTCATCGATTTAACCACTTTGTTTAATCGGCAACGACCAAAGAGTCTATCACTCACCATCAAACCTCTTCTTCAATGATTCTTAGATCCGATCCCACTCTTAAGCGGTCATCTCACAATTAGCGTGCGCTCTAACTGCCCGGTTCTAATTAAAAATAATAAACAACTGCAACATGAGTCTACACATAAAAAAAAAGAACTTCCATTTCTTCTCAACTCACTCACACGAACTCCGATAGTCCCCATCATGCGGCCTAATTGCTCTGAAAATTATTAAACTTATTACAAAGTTAGTATCATGAGGCCATAAATAGAAACATCAGCAGCGTCCCACTCCCGCCTGGCGCTGTGGTTTTCATCGACTTCTTGTGTCTGTCGGTTCATTACCAGAAATCCTCCTCTAAGCATAAGCCTGCGCTGCAAACGCAGCACCAGAAGCAAAAGCAGAAGCAGCCCATAATCAGGCATTGCAATAAAAATCGAAACAGGTCCCAATAAAACGCGCATATAAAACCATTGGACCGCTTCATCGGGGGCTCTAGCTCTGGGTCGGCGGATGAGATATCGGTTGATGATGGAAGTACATCTGTCTGTGGTTTAAATTTGTTTCTGAGTCGGAGAAGGGGGGAGTGCAATGCAATGCCTACGCACGGCCATCTGCTTAATTAATAATCAGGCTAATGACTTGTGGGTCGGAGATTAGAAATTGAAAACAAGAAAAAACTTATTTTCTGAACTTCAAATGGGGGAGCAGAATGTGTCCGTGACGGGATCTGAGACGTGTAAATGTTGCGAATTGAATTGAATCGTGCTCCGGTGGAACGAGTTTCAATGGCCGCATGCGTTTTTTATCGATTTTCGAGTGAGTTGCGAAGGTGGACGCTTAAAGGTGCTTTTGCAACGAAGTCATTCGTGGGTGAGTTGATTTATCGTGATTTTATTTGAAAGACTTACATTCATGTGATTTGGTGGATGAAAACAGAAAAATAAACTTTGAAAGCTAGTTTTTAAATCGCTGGCTCCGCTTAAGCGCACAGGAGGAGGCTTTAATAGAAGGCAGGCATACACGTTTTCAGAGTTAACCATAAGGTCTTATCAAAAATGAAACAGAGCCAGAATCAGCACCAGTCAGAGCCAGAGCCAGAGCCAGAGCCAGAGCCAGAGCCAGAGCCAGAGCCAGAGCCAGAGCCAGAGCCAGAGCCAGAGCCAGAGTCAGAGCCAGAGCCAGAGCCAGAGCCAGAGCCAGAGCCAGAGCCAGAGCCAGAGCCAGAGCCAGAGCCAGAGCCAGAGCCAGAGCCAGAGCCAGAGCCAGAGCCAGAGCCAGAGCCAGAGCCAGAGCCAGAGCCAGAGCCAGAGCCAGAGCCAGAGCCAGAGCCAGAGCCAGAGCCAGAGCCAGAGCCAGAGCCAGAGCCAGAGCCAGAGCCAGAGCCAGAGCCAGAGCCAGAGCCAGAGCCAGAGCCAGAGCCAGAGCCAGAGCCAGAGCCAGAGCCAGAGCCAGAGCCAGAGCCAGAGCCAGAGCCAGAGCCAGAGCCAGAGCCAGAGCCAGAGCCAGAGCCAGAGCCAGAGTTAGAGTTAGACACCAACAACGTAGTAAGCCTGATCTCAATAAACTTTAGCTCTAACTGATTCCATTAGGGTACAATGTTCCTTTTCTGGTCTAATTGCGGCTGCGGGCCTTTGATGCCCAAGTCAGCCACTCTACCCTAAGCATGCCTCGAAAGCTTTTTTAGCTTAAACACTTGTTAGGGATTTTCTTCCTGTTTTCCTTAGCTGATTTTATTTTCTTAGCAGTTTTTCCAATTTTTGTAGCTTAAAAGGCGGGAACGACCATTCAACATCTATTTAGCTATTTCTATAATTAAAGACGTACTTAGTTTAATCTGATGGCTCATCACAATTCACTTTTCACTCTCCTTTCAACATACTGTGGTAAAATTTGCTTAGTATCTTGTCATTGATTGACTTTGACAGCTGTCATCTGTCAGAATGATTGGTCCGCACTCCAATTCAACGTCACTCTTAAGAAAATTTATCTGCAATCATCTTCAATCTCGACACGGTGCACCCTCACAGCATATCCTTCGTGATTATCTCCGAAGAAAATCAAGAAAATCTCTGATTCTTCTGCACCAAAGATACAAATGTATCTTTACATCTTCATTGGGGTCCGTGCTCATTATTGCCGATTAGTCGAACTTTCTCAGCAGGATCCGGGCACCTTTCCGTCACTTCTTCTTCGACATGGTTGATGATGAGCGTTGTGCTCCTTTTTTTTTTGTTGAAGATGAAGATGAAGTTGTCCAACTTTTCACAGATGCTCACAGCACACGGATACACGGTATTCAGTCCGTGAACAAAACCAGGAAGCAAAGACGGTTTGATTGTTTTTCCACTCGCAACGTGAGTGGAAATTGATGATTTACAACACAGATTGTCCTTTTGTGCTGAATTTTCTGCGCTGCGTATTGTGCGCTGTCCCGTGAAAGGACCTCCTCGTTCACGGTTCACCGTGGTGCAATTTTTCGACATCTGACAGGAGGTCAGCCGGAACTAAATTCTGCGTTGTGTACAAAATAAAACAAAAATCTGAGACTCGTTTTGTTTGTTTGTCTTTTATTTTTTTGTTTTAATTCCCGGGGATTTCTGCGAAAGGGACGACAAGACCTTTTTTGGCCGGAGGCGTAGAGGGTCTTAGAGGGAAAGTTAATGTTGCTAATGTGGTATAATTGGGCATTGTTCTCGTTGTAATTGAGTTGTGCAGCTTGACTTTGGACATGGTGCAGGTCGTCGATTAGGACGGTTATCGAGATCGAAGCGATGTGGGTGGTGGACCGATGGCAGGGTAGGAAGGGTCTTTGAGATTCGATTCGGTTGCGTGAAATGCGGCTTATTGTTGGCATTTGTTATCGCGGGTGTTTGGATCGACACCAAAAAATTATCGATGGTGAATGAGAGGAAATAGTGCTGAGGTCTTGCTTTGGATTCATATTTGTTTTAAAATATGTAAGCCCCCTTCCCATGTGTCAAATTATAACGCGCACAACACAGTGAAGCCGCGAAAAAGCTTGGCTCTGGTCCTGCACGGTCTGTTACGCAGACTATTTTACTTATTTTCTTAAATATGATAAACATTTATAAATTCATCGTGTCGTTAGAGTGTGAAAAGATTCTTTATATGAATGGAAGTCATTTTTAGGCCTCGATGTTGTTTTAATTTTTCTCTGTACTCCCAAGCAAGAGCATCTCCAATCGATTTTAAGCCTTAGGCGAAGATTTCGGAACATTTTTATAATTTAAGGCACCAATTAAAACCCACTTTTCGCCTCCTGGAACACCTTTCAGACCGTCATTTAATGTCAAAAGATTGTTTTGATTATCCATAATAGCCAAACTTAGCCCCCTCCACAACAATCACCATTCCTACCCGTCCAAACGTGTCCATTCTCACTTCCCAGACGTGCTCAACTCACTCAAGAACACCTCAACAACACACACACTGACAATAACAAAAAAAAGAAACATAATTGACAACTCGTGTCCTCGCTGATGACCTGCACTATGCAAACGTCAAATCGGCCGTAACAAACATTTAAAGAGACACATGCAGCCGTTTCCTTTGGATGAGTGCATTTCAAAAACATCATAAGCCTCTTGAAATACCCCCGGTGAAAGGAGGGTTTACATTCTTCACCTTCACCGGTCGTCTACTTTAAGGTAAATAAAAAAGAAAATGAAATCAATATTCAAAAAAAAAAAAAAAGAAAAACAGAAAACGAAAAAGAAAAACACTCTCAAACAAACTTAACCACTCAATGATCCTCACATGAGCCGTCTTATTAGCTCTCAAGAACAGTTCTCGAATAATTGAATTTTGTGTGTTTAAAAATTTAATGCTCTTTCGAATGCGGAATGTGTTGTTGTCGGGAACAATGGAAAATGTCGGATGACAAACGAAATGCAAATAAATGAGGAGATGAAAGCGGGAGGGAGGGTATTTTATTTTCCGACAGCCGGAGAGGAGGTGATGTACTCTATTTGATGCAAGCGCAGGCCTTCGATGGGCGGCTGATTTCGGGAAAAGATGATTTTTGGGAGGCTCGTGGATGAGATGTGTGTTGTAGCTTATTTTCGTGAGGCGTGCTGAGGCTATCAATAGGCAGCTGATTTAAGAAAAAGTGGCATGGCTTGTAGGAGTCAAATATGGAAACATGGAAACATGGAAAAAAGTGGCTTTTGAGATTCGGGAATTTTAGAAAGCTTTTCTAGCAGAACAAAGAAAATTGTTCCCACATGCTTTTATTTTTCAATTGATGCATACGTAAGGTACCCCAATTTTGATCTTCCTACTCTTCTTCTAAGGGGCATGTAATGACGTCTTAAGATGACCTTGGCCCAAGCACATATTAATTTTGAGCCAAATTCCGTCGCACACTCAAATTCGGTAGGACAGCAGCCACACACTAAATCATTTCACCTCATCTGTATTTGAATTTTTCTTTGAACCTAACTTAGCGTTCCCCACCAAAGCTCTTCATTCAGATCTTAAGACATCAGAAAGAAGTTTACATTTTCTCACCAAAAAAATTGTAGTCCTTGATGTTGATACGGAAACAACTTTTTGGGGAAATTTGTTTAAAATTGTGAAATTTAGAATTTTATGACAAGAAGCTAAGTATGTAAAATTTGATTAAAAATAAGGATATTTATGACCCTATTCTGGCCGCGAATTAAATGTCAGTGAATTGAATATTGTGACGATTTTGTTGTGAAAATTTTCGTGTGCGAGCTGCTGTTTGGTATTCTGGCAAAGACCTCACAAGCAACACTCAAAAATACTCATCACGGTGAGGTGAATTCATTTACATGACAAAAAACGTTCCTTCGTTATAATCGTACACATCATTATTATCATACACATCAAGTATTGAAGTACAATCGTGAAATACAATTGTTTGCCAAACAAACTGTTAATGTACCAGCATTAAACAAGGTACATAAAATATAGCAATAAGTAGCTCCACGTAATATGATCTTTCGGGAAGTTTCTGAAGATAGGTAAGATTGAAGATCGGGCCCAGCAGAGAGATTGGCCGTATTAGGCCTTGAATTTAAAACTGATCCTGTATCAAAATTTGATTGTCCTTCAATATGTAGAAGACGCTGCGGTTTGGTTCGTTCGGTTGTATGAAGTTGCATTGTTTAATCCCTTGCGTGGCACTATCTCCATATCAGAGTTTTTATTATTTTTATCGATATCTTAAAAAATTAAAGCCCTTTAAAGTCGGTTTGTAGAGTGTATTTTCTTGTATTTTGTTTTGAAATGTCTCAAAATTTTGAATTGGATCCACAACTGACGATTCCAGTAGCGTTTCAATTAGTTTTGGGGGATTTAAAGGCATCCTCATTCGAGTATTCTAGGATGTATAACTAAGATCGTTATGTTAATGCAAATGCAGTTAGCATCACCACCCCTCTATCTGCATTAGCTTAAGTTTGTGTCTTAAGAATGTTTCTATACTCTTTGCGGTCCATTACAATATCAATAAAGTACACTTTTACACCCACCATTCGTTGGATCCACTTCTAAGTTTGAAAATATGTCTCAAAAGTATCTGATGGTTAAGACAAACAATCATAAACAAATAAAACAATTTGTGTGTAGACAGAAGTTGACTCCGAAATTTGGTTCAAAGGACGAAACGTGCAGCCGAGTGCTTCAAAATGTTGGTATTTATCAACGGACTTGTTTTTCATTGCCATCTATTGAAAGCTTCGATCTATCATGATGTCATCTGCAAGAGTCTTAGTCCAAAGTTCCTCCCAGATGATGTCTTCCCACCCCACGCAACCTCACTCACGACCAGCGATCGCCGACCACCACCGTTTTCTGTCCGTTCTCATCCGCCGCTCGCCTCCAGCCCTACCCTACACCCTACGCTACAAAGTCATACTCAACAGCAACTACAAAAAAATTCCAAAAACAGAAACAATATTGATGCCGATGTTTGTTTATCCTTTCCATTAATCGGCAAACAAATAAAAAACCTTCGTGTGCATTGTCAGGTGGAATCTCAAATTGCCGTCTGTTGACACAGCCACGCAGTGCGTTCCGTCGAACCAAAAGCCATACCCCGTTCCATCCGCACGTAGGTAGAGGGCACCTCAACAATACAGCAATCGAATGCAACACTGGGATTTATTGTGTTTGGCCGGGCTGTAATAAAATTAATAACAAAACGCTAATTTATTCCGTTCTGCTCGGCTGCGTAGCTTCCAACCTTCGCCGTGTATCCAAAAGATACTGCCTTACTCTCAGCTCTGAGCTGAGTGGGATGGACACACACTGACTGACGCATACACCTTCGATTGGGTTTATTGTGATGTAAAAAGCGCGGAGTCCTTGCACACCGAGACGAGGTGTCTTCCCGAAAAATACCATTCCTCTTTCGCGTCATTTGGCCTATTTGCAAAGGACGAGCCATTCCCATTCTCATTCCCATGGATCAGTACACGTCGTAAAACGGTTTAGTTTGCAGTAAATATCGAAAATTGAAATTGACCGCGCCGCGCAAGAAGTTAAAGGATGCCGGGGTTTATGGATGGCTCGAGGAAGGGTTGCGTTTGCACACAGCTCCGTGCAATTTTCTGCCTCTGTGACTTGAGTAAATTTTGTCACTCCCTGATCTGTGATCTTCGTTGTTAAGTAAAAAAAAAATGAGAAAAAGAAATTGTTCACGGTTGCGGAGACAATGTACGTTGGTGTGCTCTTGTAATTAAATCTGAAAGATACTCATAACGCGATGGCATTGTGGATAAAATGTGTCCATTCATTGTTCTGGTTTCGTGGTCGTTCCGGCGATGAGGCAACCTTCACGGTTTTGCAATAAAAGGATAACGGCTACAGGAGGATTTTTAATGACGGTCTTTCATGGAAGGATCGATGATGGTGTTGACCTTGACCGGGTGAGGGACGGCACCGTGTGTTTAATGCATGAAACCAGAACGGCGGCGGTGAGAAGACGGTTACTTCCGATTTGTATTGGTATGCATTCACAACACAAACTGAGGCGAGAATGATTCATTGGCTAGAGTTTCTTGGTGAGATATTGAAGGCAGGCTGAATAGCATGAGTGGCTTTCTGAAAACAACTCAGACACAAGTTCAAAAAGTGCACTATTTTGCACTCTTCACCATGCCCAGAGAAAAATTGCGGAAATTAGTTGAATAAAAAATGGATGTTGAGGGGTCTGCAAAGTCTGTTATAGCCTGGCACATAAACAATTTTTCCGTCTGGAAATTATTAAAAACTGTTTTGATTGATTTTTAACAAACGATTTTTTTTCCAAACCCAGTTCATGACTCTTTTTTGGAAACTAGACGAAAATATCGAATCAGGGGAAATCCTTTTCAAATAGTTTTTAGTTCAAATTAGCAATAATTTATTTGATGTATTCAAAAGTATTTTGCGAAGGTATGAGGCCTGTCTGCTGCAACATTTGATTAAAATCGCACTTTGAAACTTTAACTAAGAATTTATTGCATATCAAAGAATAGGGTTCGCGTTGTGACCTTTATTCTGCTGGCTGTTCTTGAATTTCTAATTTCAAAGTTCCATTGCAGTCTTCCAGAACCTTTGATGAGAATTGCTTCTGAACGTCGAAGCTCATAGTAGTGTCTGTTCCCCTAACCGATAAAATGAAAATTTCTTTTTTTGTTTCGTCCCAATGGAATAATGAAACCCTTATACCTTTTGTTTTGTCTGAACTAAAAAATGCAAATGTCGCTTACTTCAAATTTTGTTTTCTCTGTTGTTTTTTATTAAAAAACCAATAAAGCAGAAAGACGTGCAATTGAATAAACTATCGTACTGCATCAGTAACTAATTTTTGCTTAAAGTAATTTAGGGCTTACAATAATTTAGGGCGCGATATGATCAACGATTTTTTTAAGTCAATTTTCAAAAATGTCTTCGAATAGACAAGTGTTTGCGTTTCCTATTGGGCTTAGCCTAAGTTTGTTTACAGAACGCTAGTTGTTGCTATACTACTTCTGTTTCTTAAAACACTTTCGTGAGTTTGTCCAAATATCTTTTGGAAAGGAGAAGACCCAAAGCTGGCCGCTAAACTATGTTTCAGACATACAGTGCCTCCAGAAACTAATCGCTCACCGACCCATTTGAATTGAGAAATGTTCATAGAAAAAACCTACAAGCTCCGCAAAAATCAGATGCTTTTATTCTGCTTTAAATACTGAATAAAATAATATAAGCCATAAGATATAAGAAACAATATCATAATTTTTACCAAAGTTTAGGTAACTTAACATTTTTATTAACTTTGCATTTTAATCTCCAAAAACTATTCGCTCATTTGCACAATAACCCAGTTCCAAGTTTATGGAGCTTCTTATTGCTCCTACAACTTTTTTAAAATAATGTATTTCGAAATCCGAATATTTTGAGCCATGCCGTTAGCCATTTTGTTATTTGCCTTCATTTTGTATACCTATCCATTGGTTCCATTCATTACAACTACATTTAAGTCAGTTTTGTTGTGAATTTCAAGCTCAACTCCAATAATAGCCATCGAACACCACGTATCAATACAATCACTTAGAGTGATCGTAGAAGGCATTATTGACCCTGAACAAATTAAGGACACTTCGCGTAATGAAAGCGACGAACTCACTGCGTCTGTTCCCAAAATAGCTGGCTCACAGCGATCCAGTGTACAAATACGCTTCTTTAGTATGCTGATCAAAATGAATTGAATGCAAAAATGATTTCCAATTTGTTGAATTAAGTGCAAACATGATAGCAAGATCGGTTCAAGCTATTTACAAAATTGAGTACATCTAAGCCGATATTTTATTATTTTCATTCTATTTTAATTTTTCGTCTGAATTAATAAATATTAAAACTGTGTTTTTAAAAAAAAAAGTTTGTGTTGTTTTGAATGGATTTAGAAATCGTTTCAATTAGCTTTAGTAAGTATTGAAAATAAATTCCAGTAGTGTGAATCCCTCTAAACTTCAAAAGACGCCCTATTTTTAATTATTTCACATTAGAGAGGGACTACAGTACATGCGAGCTCAGAGCTACAGTCTTGAAATTATGATTAAATTTCTACAGAGCAGTCTCCTTAAAAGAAAAAAGCCATATTTTCGGGAGATTTTTGTAAGGAGAAAATATTTTTCAATTCATTTTCATTCATTATTCATTTCATTTATTTATTACAATTTAGAGAGATAATTCAATGTAATAAACATTGGAAAATGTGAATTAATTAAAACCGAGGGTGTTATCGTTTTTGAGACTGTTCATGTTCTGGAATGTAACATTTTATGAACATGATTATGGTTTAATGAAGAAAAATGTATTCCTGGTGTATTCTTACTATTGCTTAAAAAAAACACATTCTTTAAATTATATCTTCTTTTTGCTTTAATTCATGAATATTTTTACTAATTCTTCTTTTTTGTCTGCGAAAACATGGGAATTTAGTTTTCAATGAACGCTAAGTTGTAGCACACCTTGCAGTAAATTAATTTGAATTGGAATGAAAGATTTGTTAATTTAAAAATTAACAAAATTTCTCTTCAATAATAAGACGTAGAAGATTGGCCTCTCTAGAAATATTGATTAGTCAGTTGCTGATTTTGTTAAAAAAAAAGTGTTCTGGATTGTAAAGCGAAACGCATATTAATTAGAATATACTTAGAATATATATTAGAATACGAATCACTTCTGCAAAATATTTTGTTGGATTTTCAGACATGATTTTGATTGGTTAAAAAGGTTTCGATGGGATATTTCTCTTGGCTTTCACATTTGGGGTTCACGTTTTCCAATGTTCAATGTATTGCCAAATTTTAATCGCCCTCTATTGATCATGAGAAAATTTGCTGTTATATTTCTTTGTATCATATTACTTGAAGCTAAGATATCAATTTGAAGAATTTTGGTTTTTTAACAATGTTCTGCTTAACTCTGCCGATCATGCCACCGATCAGTATTTTTTATTGCACTTTTTTTTAAGGCGTTCCTTATTCTTATCAGCTACATTTTGCTTAACTTTAATTTCAGCTATTTTAAAGTTTATTACAATAATTTCCATGAAAATTTTCGATTAACCTTATGTTCAAACTACATTTTTAATTTATTTTCATTAGCTGAAGCCCCTGTTAGGTAGAGCTTAATCTCTTTTATTGTTTTTTTATAATTTATTTATATTTCAATAAAGTTTAATATAAATATTAATATTTTATTTTCACATAAAAAATTCCAGCTAATTATGGAATTACTGTTGAAAGAACCACCATTCCCATTAACGACATCCACCGCTGAAAGCAGAGATACCAAGTAACTCTCTTGGCTGAAGTTTAATCATTTTTTCACATAAAAGCCTCTAACCAGAACTCCATGAAGATGCACCATCTTCATTGATGACGCAAGAACCATTTCCATTTCCCTATCACCCCCGGGAGCCCCGCTCGAGTGCGTCTTCTCAGCGATTTATGGCAAAATCTTCACCCACTTCGAAGGCCTTACTCTCCCCATAAAAAAAGATTTTACATTAAAAAAAATTCCCTTACTTTATTTAACGTAGTCCCCTTTGCACCGACATAATAATTTAAACTTCCATCGCAATTGGCGCTCTCATAATCCCTCTCACGTTCTTGTTCTTCTTCTACGCGATAGCAATTCAATAAAACTTCAAACGCCATTTGTACTGGTCCCAAACACCCCTGGCGAGTAATTCACATCACACAACAGCCCGCCCACTTTGAGGCAAAAAAGAAGAAAAAAAAAAAAAGCGAAACAAAACAAAACAAATCAACAGCAGAACCCCCAATCCACACCACCACAGTCAGATAAAATCTCACGCACACACAGAACTTCCCTCCAGCCCAATAAGATGATCGTGCGCCAGTACATAGGCCCCGTCTGCCGGCATACATGGGGAACCGCTTTGACTCCGAAAATCACTCCGAAAGCCATGTGCACATCTCTCGGATACAGCGATTCAATTGGATCGCAGTCACGCCACGCCTCTCGATCGTGCAATCGCACTATCACTCCGTCTCGTTCGTGCAAGGATCACCGTGACGGCAGCAGGATGACACGCCGGAGTTGGAGTATCTCAGATCTTCTCGAGCGAGCCGAGCCACCGATCGTGCCGCTGTGTGCGTCGACGGTCGCCTCTGGTTGGTCGCCGCACCGGCGATCACAGCGACAACCTTCGCATCTGGCTGCGTGTGCGAGTGTAGCTACGGGCGAGCAACGCGTGCGAACAGGATGGGCTCTTAGCACCGCTCACCTTACCACCAACACAAACAACCGCCACCAGAGCGACAGAGAGATGCTCGGGCTCTCTGCCTGTAGGTGTAGCGACACACGTCGTCTGTGCACGGTGGCGGTAAACTGAGGTACAACAAACAGAAAAATGAATTTCAGTTAAGCACAGGCACTGAACCGGGTAACAATATTGTAATTATTACCATTAGAACAGAATTTTTTTTCGAGCGTGTGGAGTCAGAAAGTTGTCGAAGTTGAAGTCGAAATCGAAGCCATCACCCAGCAGCTCTCTTACTCTCTCGATCGCTGATCTCGATCTCGTCACGATCATCGCGTCAATCTGTGTGTGGCTACGTGTGAATGTGATACAGTTTCGATTGGGATTTTTCACTTTTCGATCGTTGTTTTTGTTTTTTTTTTCGGGTTCGGTGTGCGCGCCGTCGTCTTATTATCACCTCTCTAAGATCAGTCGTCAGTCGTCAGTTATAGTCGCTGCGGTGCATCCATCAGATACGAATTATAATCAATTCTTTCACGCAGTGTGTGCGCGCGACAATCTCATCTCACTCTCGAGTTAATTAGTTACGTGTTGGATTTTGTCGTGTGTGATCGTACGTTTGCCTTTCACTTTCTGTCAAGTTTTCCAGATCAGTTCAGTTTATTATTTTTTGCTTGTGCTTTATTACTATTTTTTTTTTCGATCTCAAAACTCAATTAAAATGACAGTGTCATCGGTGCTGTCGTCGCGATGACAGTGATAACCATCGTCAACATCATCATCAGAACAACAAACTTATGAATATGCTAATGGGTCTCCTCGATCGATCGATCTCTGTCCTCTGCTCAGTGTGATCACGTTTCGGATCGGAAATAAAAATTCTCTCTCTCTCAGTGTGTGCCCGAAATTGTGACAGTTTGGCGGCAGAAAAAAAAAAAATAAAAAACGAACACCAAAAAATTTACAACAAACGTCAAACACGCCAGCCACCTCTCGCGAGTCTTAAGTCGAGTGCTGTGCGCGCCTTAAATTGAGCATTTTATTGAGTGTTAATTGATCGTGAAATTGATTTATGTGAATCTGTATCACTGTTGTCGATCACGACGTGAGTCAGAGTCAGTGTCAGATTTTTGTTTGGATTTTGACGCGTGTCTTTCGTAATCGAGCGTGTGATTTGCTGCTGCGCCTTTGTCGTGTTGTTTGAGCAATCAAATTGACTTGACTACGAGTTTGTGTATTGTGTTTTCACATTTTGATCAAAATGGATTTAGCCGTTTATGTATTCATGTGCTTAATAGCGCTGTCCACATGTGCCGAGGCTGAAAGCAAACAGAAGCCAGGACGTGGACGAGGATCGATGTGGTGGTAAGTTTTTCCAAGTTTTATATGAAATCCCGGTTCGGTAGATGATTCTTGAAAGAGTCGAACATTTTCAGTTGTGATCGTGGTTTTATCGGCGATCGCAAAGAAGTCGCGCCTAGAGGCTAGATTGAAGCTTAAACTTTTAATATCGGGTTAAAGGTTCAGCAGACGTCTCTCAATAGAATCGAAGTCTTTAGTAAATATCGGGGTTTTGATAGGCGATCGCAGAAGAGTCGTCCAGAGTCTAGCTTAAGGTTTGGACTTTTAAAAATGTGTTTAAGGCAGATGACTTTCGAAAGGATCTAAGTTCTCAGTTGTAATCGTAGTTTTGACTTCGGCGATCACAGAGAATTCAAGTCTAGAGTCTATTGGAATTTTTGAAATCGTGTGATGGTTGTAGAGTGTGTGAAATTTGTCTTTGTTCGATCCTGGAAGTGTGATAATCCTCGTTTTATACTTCGCCAAACGAGCTGACGACGATGCCATAACAATTTATTCATATTTTTGTAGCACAACAACAAAATAAGAAAGGAATACTTACTTACTTACTTACTTACTTACTTACTTACTTATATAATCGCATCATTCAGACATTATTGAAATTATTGAAATAAAAATTCAGAAACAGCTCAGAGAATGATCAGAGTTATATTTGCAATTGCGAGTATCAATTCGCTTCGATCAGTAAGAAGCCATTCAGAGTTCAAATTGAGTCTGGAACGTCTTAAATGGGATGATTGTCCTGTGTGATCAGTGTCTGATTTGGGTCTTGCAGTGAGGCAATGAAATGTTCCTTCGTCGAAACACCTTTAGTGAGTTTTAAAAGAAATTGCAGGCCACAGATGTTTTGCTCTCTCTTGCACCTTGGCAGTGAAGCTTAGTAGATTATTAATTTATTCAGCACCGAGCTTGCTTGTGTCTTTCTTACCGCCTTCGGAAAATAGAAAAAAAAAACTCTTGGAAGCATGAAAGTCATCAAAAAATTCACACATTTTTTGTAAATAAACAAATGTATATTTTTGAAATAGGTCGACATGCGGAGTTGCTTAAGGCTTGTAATAGAATGTGCGAATACAGTGAAATCTCCGTAATTCGAATTTAATCAGACCAGGGAAAGGCCTCGAATTACACAAGTTTTCGACTTATGGAGGCTTGAATTATTGAGAGTTCACTGTAGTTTAATTTGTAGTTAGTACAATTGTTATCCTTGTAAATAAATATGGCCGCGAGAGCGGGAAATTTAGATTATGTACCAATTTCATTTGAACTTCACATTTGTACTTTACAATTCTTTATTTCTAATTTTTTATAATCTAACAGAAATACCATCTCAATCAAACAAAAAACAAAGTTAACATGATCATCAATATCTTGCAGTAAAGTGTCTTTCATTTCATGGTTTCAAGTTGGTAGCGCTGGCAAAACTTAATTGAGCCCTCAGTGCACAAATTAATTAACTCCACAATTTGAAACATTTTAGATTTAAGTGTCAAAGCACTTGGTATTCTCATAACTTCTTATGTTTACAATATTTTTCTTTAATAAAAAAGATTACTACAACTACTTGCAGAAAACGCAGTGTATTTCAAAGTTATTGAAATAAGATTGAAAATTATTTCATTGTTTTTCTCAAATTTTTGTTTTATGGAGTTAATCAATGTGTGCTCTCAACGGCTCAATTTTGAAACGAAATTTTCATCAAAATTTGCTGGGTGTGTTTTATTTAGCTTAATGATCCTTTATCCGTTTGTAAACGTATTGCTCATCATCAGTTGATGTAATTGCGGGCGACTTCCATGACTCCTAACTAGATCCCATCTCATTACACTCTTAAGTGATCTAACAATGCAGAAAAAAGAGTCAACTTTCAGGAGCCGCCTCGAAGAGGCTTCCGAAAAATTTCCGACGATTGAGACCACCCAATAACAGGCAAGCGCTGACAGCTCACAGTAGGGAATACCTTCCGCATTGATTATTAAGTGGTTCAATGGTCGTAGGAAGACAGCTTCATTATGTCCTTTTTGTGACACATGTTTTTCATGTAATTTTGTCATTTCGCCAGTAAGTGGTGACGAGGCCACTTATGATCTAGAATTTTGTCGTGTTCGTGAGTTGAGTTGTTTTCAGCGCCATGTTGTGGTCTCAAGCAATAACCAACTAAGTTCAGCTGAAACAACATTTAGTTAGTTTCGATTTTCATGACATAAAATCCAAATTGGTTACACAGTCCAATTTTCACGGGACCTCAAAATTAATTCGAGTTAGAGGGAGTTCGGCTTAGAGGATGGTCTTTGTATAGAAAATTGCGAAGGGAACGGCGAAAAGTTCGACTATATTATATTAGATAAATTTGAAATGAAATAAAACAAATATACATTCAATACAATTTGTGCCACTTTCTGGTTTTCACACGAGAAAAGCGTGAAAAAATTCCTTATGCGGTTATTTGTTGTGACCAAAGGCGAATTATACAGCACAAGTCTTGGGGTTTTTTGAAGTCAGGCTTTCTTCTCTTTTCTACTTTCCTGGATTTCTTTAACTATCGCTGTTTATTTAGTGTCTGCCCTTTTCACATTAATTAAAGACTTTACTAAGTAAAGGGAACGATTTAGCACCAAAGTCAATATTTGTTGTTTTTATTGTTTTATATTTGCTTTTGTTGAATTTTAGTGTGATTTGTTTTTAAAGCATCGTGGAAAGCTCAGCTCTTCTTTGCTGGTGTACCAAATTCGAGAACACTACTCCAAGATTTGAGCTGAGACTTTAAATTTTTGTAAAAGAAACACGTTTACCACTGAATTTAAAAAAGGTTCAAAGGTGTCAACCGTTACCTAGAATGACTACCTTTCTAGGGTTTCGTTTCAAAGAAATAACGAAACCATTAAGTAATCACTTGGGCGTCTGTCTGTCTGTTGCCTTTTACATATCTGCAGCGTTCATGCATTCATAAATCATGCATTTTTTGAAGACTCGTGAGTCTTAGCTCTAAAGTGGTACAAAAAAGTAACTTTGGAAGCAAGAGAAAATTCTTGCAGCTTGTGTTCCCTAATATGTTCGTATATAAATTCATTATATCATAGACAGTCGACTCCCACTAGATCAAACTCGAATTTTTTCGCCATATTTTGGCATTCCCCTTCCCAATTTTCATTTCATTTCAATTTTCATTTTAATTTTGATGTCCTGTAAAAATTTAGAGGTATTCGACTGAACTAATAATTCATAATAATAATAATAATAAAAGCAACATGACCATGGGCGATGAAAGTAAAGAAAACTCCGTTGGGAACTGCTGACCACGGCTGAACGCCTTTTCACACTATGTGGGTGTCAGCAAGCAACTTAAACGACAATGTTCGGAACAATAAATTGCAACTTAATTAAGAGTTTGAGCATGTCTTTTGCACATTTGGCGGAGTATTCAGGTCGAAGCCATCTTTCGCTAGTTTGCCAGGCACTTGCTAACCGGCGACACATGTTCGCTGCCGCAGACCGGATGGAAAGTGGGTGGCATTTTGATTCGAGTCGTGGATGAGGAAACTGGACCGGCTAAGAAACGTGTGCCGTGCTTGAAAGGAGGGATTTTAAGTTCTGGTTGGAGAGTATTCATTGGGAGGTCCTGTTGGTTGTGTTGTTTTTTTTTTTGGTGGGTTGAAGATAATCTTCAAACTACAGGATGGGTTTATAAGAGCAAAGCTGCGCCCGTCCTGCAAAGCATTTCATTTATAAATTCTTTGAAAGACTACCATAGTGCTGCATTTATGAACTTACACTATGAGACGCCGAGTACTTTTAGAAGTGTGAGATCTCTACTCTTACTGTCAGTGATTCATTGATTTTTTGTTTCGAAAGTGAGGAGTTGGAGGAACTTGGAGCAATTATAACCATTCAATTATAATTCTGTTCAGAAGATTCGTGAGAGTCAATTTATGTTGCTCAGAGGATATTATAAAAAGATTACTGAGAAATCGGTTGCAGTCTTTATTTGGACGCCTGTCACTTTAACCGCGTAAGAAAGCAAAGCTTTTGAGAACTGGAAAAAGTCCCCAAATTTTAGTAAAGTACAATAATATAACAAATTTTCTTCTCGATCATTTTAAATACAACGATTTCACACGATTTGTTTATTGAAAAATTCACTACACGAGAAAAAGATCGCTTTGTATGAAAAATAATCGCTGACCTACGTGTAGAACATTTTCGTTTTTCGAGATTTTGGACATTTGCTGTATATTTGCTATAAACAGGATATTTTGATTCCTATTTCCGTTCCTGATCAATTAGTTTCAGACTATAAGTTCTCTTTTTTGTTTTGCTTAAGAGGGAAACCATTTCCGCAATCAATCAACTAGATTTTGAGGGAGCCGATGTGCGACGCATTTTTGTTACTAAAAATTACTTCTACGACTGCTTGTACTATTTCTGGTAAATGGCTCACGGCCTGCTGGATGGAAAACGCCTTCGACTAAGTTTAGATTGGGAAAAATTGTGCAAGAGCGACTTGAAAGATGAAATAAATAAATAAAATAATAAATATAAGAAGATTCTAGAAAAATTTCCTTCACTCTAAAACCTCTATCGACCTCATTCAAAGCCATCAATCGACCATCACTTCGAAGTTTCAGTGCCACGAAATCCAAAGTCGCACCTTTCGTCACTCAGCCCCTCAGTCCTTCAGTTAATCGTGCTCCAAAAAAAGAATCGATCGTGAAACGCGAATCACTCCATTCCATTGATAGTCACGGCTCTTAGGAAACTTATGCTCACAGTGTGAATTAAATTTGCCATGCCAAATCACAAAATCAGCCGCGACAGGAGTTCGATGGTATCTCATTAGCAATCTATCGCCTAAATGGAAGTCAATAAATAACACACTCAACTCGAGTCCCGCATTCCGCATTCCACTCCAGAAAAAAAGACTATTCCCGAAAGTCTGCACATCCAACAAAAAAACTGCCCAACCACCAAAAGTGACATCCGTGCAAGTACGTGATGCAATCCCATACGATCATTTGGTGTGACAATTTCATTGCTCATCACACGTTTTTCTCGTCGTCATCATCGTCTCTAAGAAATTGTATCGAGAAAATGTTTACAAACAAAAAAATTGCCCAAAAACCAATTCAAGAATTCCTTAAAGACACAAAAATACCTGTGTAGATACAAAGTAACGCAAAGCAAAGTATCTACGCAGTTTTTTTTTGTTTTTTCTTTCCGCGTGTGTGTGCTCGACTCTTCCTCGTCTTTTCCGTGCTTCGTCTCCTTTTGGAAGACGACAAACGACACGGAACAGAAAAAAAAATTGGTTCTCATCGCGTACTCGTAACGCATTTTGATGCTGTCTCGCTCTCGAAAAAAAAAAATGAAGAAGATTCCTTTGCTCGTTTTGGCCTCTTTTTGTGTGTTGGTAGGCCTCGCATCTGATGTTGATAGCATCCTTTCTTTTGACAGCCATGTTACGTTGTATATCTGTTCGCGAAATCAAAATGAGCAAAAAAAAAAAAAAAAAATTGCGTGGCGTAGTTATGATTCGAATCCCCAACGATGAACATGATGAACACGTCTCTTCGCCGCTGTCAACCTCGACGAAGAACTCACGTAGTCAAAGGTTTGAAGTTACACGACAAAATAAACAAAAAAAAAAAAAAAAAACGAAAAAACAATTTTGTTTGCATCTCCAGCAGATACAATTCTCATAGAAAGCTATTAAACGGTAGACAAAACGCTTCAACTGCAACAGCCGCCGGCAGAAGTACGTGTTAGTGTTAAATGTATCTTATCATGAGTAGACGATCTATTTGTCTATGTCATGAATAGATAGACACAGCCTATATCGGCGTGGAATAAATTTCGCATTCAGTGCAGAAGTCTAGGGGCATAACGCACAACGCACAACGCTATCGGCATTTGATTCAGTCGTCACTTTCTGATTAGAGAGGAGCCGCCGAAGCAAGAACAGATCTAGGTGAACGATTGAATATCATTCGACGGTTGTTGATCTCGTGAGTGGCACTCATCGCGACCCCCTAACCCGCCATCAGCCACCATCCCGGATGACCGCCGGTGCAGCATCGAGTGACTCACTCCCGCTCTAGCTCCGAACGACTTGAAATTCGAACTGCAATTGCTCGAAATCCAATGAAGCACACACTTTTCAATCGATTAACACAGCACAAGGCCCCCATGTTCCAAATGAATGGAAGCCACCACCATCGGAGTCTATGTTGTTGAGCGAGCGAGACTACACCAATAGGCACACCACATCACACACATAACGTACGTAACAAACATCCACAAGCCCCCCACAGTCAATGAATGACATGAATCGTTGGAAAAATGTTTTGATTGCCACCGCGAGGTGACATGTGCTGCATTACATTTTTTCTCTCTCCGTTGTTGTTGCTGTTTTTTTTTTTTATTATCTTTTGTTGTGTACGTATTGTATTTCAAGCGGAATGTTTCTTTGTCGTTCGATCATTGGCAACAAACAGAAAAAAAAGAGACACAACACTGTTAATGTATGCGAAAAAAAAAAAAAGAAATATGGACACCGTCGTTGAAATTGTTGGGCTGTGTAAAGTGGGCGCAATCAATCGTTGTGGATGTTGTTTGTTGTCGATTCTATTGGTTTTGGCGACGGTGAGTGAGTGACACACTTTGCGTCGATCGTTGATCGCCCTTCGGCGAAAGTGAGTGGCAGGAGAATAAAATCAAAAGAGTTGGTGTGCGAACTGAGTGGTGTGTTGTTGTTTCTCGCCACCAGATGTCGCACAAATCTGAAGAAAATGTGGGAAAACATCTCTGGCACACGTTGGTGATTCGACTTTGAAATGGAATTCCCTTCGGTGAGTGAGGGAGCGTTCACTGTGTTGTGATAGCATCCTTTGTTTGGAAAGATGTCGCAGTCAAAACAAATCGAATCCTGGCGCATGTCCTGGGACTGCAGGCGCACGTCACATGAGTGGACTTAAGGATTTATGTGGATTTGTCCATACATTTTCATTTCACACTGGGCTTGAGAGGCCTGGGAAAAACAAAAGAATCACACATTTTTTTTTTTTTTTTCATTTCATTTGTTTTTTTATTCATTCAATAAAATAAACATTCCTTACATTCCACCACGCCTGAGGCTCGTTAGCACCGATAGAAAATCTGGTTTCACGATTAACTCGAATTAGCTTTAATGGAATCAAATTCCCGCACTCAGGTGAAGAGCTAAAAAAATAAACACGTCCCACACATGGTTCCATCCACAAACCTTGCAGTTCGTCTCAAATTAGAAAATCCCACCATGTGCGACTGATCCTCGTCTGAAATTCCTCTCCCTATGCAGAGAAAAAACACAGCTTGCTCAAACAATCGACCTTTTCATGACCATATCGTCGTCAACGACAGAAAAAAAATAGAGATGCTAATCAAAAAACCCAACAACAAACTCTGTGTCATTTGTTTCTTTCGCTCACACAACTCTCCGTTTTTTTTTTTCAGGGGCATTGCAAAAGTCGGAGAACCAAACAACATCTCACCACTGAATTCTGGAATGCTGTATGTGGATCCAGCATTTCATGCAAGATTACGACGCAAACAGAGGCGTCTAGTCCGAGAGAATCCGGGAGTGTTTGCAGCGTTGGTAAAAGGTGCAAATCTTGCAATATCCGAGTGTCAACATCAGTTTAGAAATCGTCGATGGAATTGCTCGACAACGAACTTCCTGAGGGGAAAGAATCTCTTTGGGAAAATCGTCGATCGTGGTAAGTGGATACTTTTATTTTATTTTTTGTCGGAAGTTGAAATTGCTATGATCTGTATCTATCAAATGCATTTGTCATCATACAAGAAAAAATAGATGTTCATATATGTATTTATGATACACTGCATCGTGTTGTCGAGACGGTGAAAAATTATTGTGTGTAGTACGGGGAGAGAGTGCGCCGGGGTTACACGTAAATTGAAAGTAAATATCGAATAACTGCGATTGATATTAATGGCTCAGTAATTTAGTGATTATCATTATTCGTAATGATTTTGTTTTTTCCGGGATCTCAAGGGATCAGAGGTGTATAGGCACGACATCTATGGTATAATGACACAAACGCTTAATGCTGTTAATTTAGTCGTTTTACGTAAATTAAAAATGTGAAGAGGTTTATTATGTCGCAAAGTTTAAAATCAATGGCGCGTGCCTTGCGAGAAAGCATGAAAATGTTGGCTTTGATGAGAGATGCGGTTTCGAAATCGCATTTGAAACAGATGAAAGAGCGTAAAATAACTCAGGCTTGAAAAAAGAGGTTGTTTCTTCTTTGAAAGATTTTAACAGAGATCACCAGTCCCATCGAAAGTATTAATATTTGCATGGCGTTACAGCCCATTGATGGGCCAAGCTTAGTTTTTTTTTTTTTTGACCACAGACGACTGATTACACATAAAACAACCTAATTGGGGCTTGACTGGTCAAGACAAAGGCGAACATTTCTTTTTTGGTTTAAAAGAAATCACATGACGCATACTGGGCATACGGAGAGCATGCTCAAAATGCAAAAATGGAAATTTCAAGAGTAACATCGTTGGAAAGAACACAAAATTCCTCATTAAGTTACCAAACTTTTTAGGCGTTATATTCCATAATTCATGGCAATATTTGCTCTAAAAAAGCCATAATACATAGGTTGAAATTTGATTTTGCTCATTTTATTGCATTTTTTTAAAAGAAACCTATAATTGGCCCACACAAAGATCATAGCTAAAATATGAAAAACATAAACTATCACTGACAGTTAAAATCAGATCATGATATCATCTCCATTCCAAAGGCGTTCGCACAACAAACAGCAACGACCAATAGAAAAAAATGAGGATCAATAGCTAAGCAACGATCCACCATGAGCTTCAATTAGAGACATTCGTTGAAGATCGTAGCGATCGGTTGCCTTTTAAACATCACCTAATAGGCAGCCAAGCAATCTTGACTTTTGGGGACCCTGAAGCACTCCGTTCATCCATCATCGCAACGAACTTTCTCTATCACTCATATGAACGTCAATTGGCAGTTCATTGCCTTCCTCAACAACAACACACGACACAAAAAATGCAAATAACAAAAACAAGCCCCACGCGAGGCGAGGCTACCTGCTTCCTTCACTTGTTGTCGTCTTCCTGTTAAGGGAAATTTTGTTTCAAAAAAAAAAACACGAAATCGAAACCAAGTTTCTCCTCTCCCCACTCCCGCTCTCTCTCTTCATTTTCCCAACCAGAACGGCACACGGCATCGAGAAGATGCAGCACCGAGGCGCATATCAAATTACGAGCACAGCAATGATACCGCCATTGGCCATCCCGTCGATCCACAAAACAATCGACGACTGACTAATCGATGTCCTTCGAGTATCAATATTGTCCCTTAACGCTGCTCACATCCAATGCGATAAGACATTAAAGACCATTAAGGACGAGACTCCTATCACACAGCACAATTGGCTGGAAATGATTAATGTTCGGATTAATTCTCGTGGACACTTTTAGATCGTGTCGTTGTGGAATTTACTGGTGAGCTGGTTCATCTTTTTTTGTTTTTCTGTTTCACTTAAAAAGTATTGCGCAGTGTATCCGCGCAATGGGAAGCCCCAGGAATGGAATGCATTCAAGGATTTTCACAACTACCTGCCGGTCGCCGGGGCGTACATAACGCGATATGTAAACGAAGAATCCATTGAACTCTTAGCAGCGTTCGTTTTCGTTCGTCTTCTCCTTCATCGTCCTCATCGTCCTCGTTCATTGTCGTTCTTCTTATTTATGCCTCATATTCCGTGGAAGGCATGATGAAGATGGTACAATTTTGATTAACCCAAAGCGTGTGCCCTCGGCGAAGATGTGTGCACCCTACGGAGATCGACAACAGTATCTGTCGCCAGGTTTCGAGATAAAAGGGCACCCCACGTGTGCACGTTTACAACTTATTCCCCGAGTCGATGGGGATCTGTCTTCGGTTGGATTTTACACGAGGTATCTGCGTATCTATGGGCGAAGAGGCTATGCGGGCACAATTACTTCTCTAAGCGGCATAGACTCTCGAGTGTTATGTGTGTGTGTGTGTTTGGAACTTAATGACGGGAATGTGTGAATTAATTCTTATTAATTAATTATTTGACGGACGGTCTCCATGGCGAGCGGGCGATTAAGTGTGGTTGCGGTTGGATTTATCTTTTGCGATGTGTAAATCACGAGTGGTCTTGTTGGGGGCACGTTTCGAGGTTGTCGCCGTGACTCTGTGAAGATTTACGTGAATTCTTTTATTTTTCTTTTTTTTTCTGTTTTATTTTTTTGCCTAGCAGAACCCACAACCAGACCACCATGGTGTTGTGGTGAGCATTGCGTAACACTTCCGTTCTTTGAGGAGCGATGTTGGGAGCTGTGGTTTCTTTTTTAGATCGATGTCTCATTTTAGAATGTCGTCCTAGATATTAGAAATGAACGTAAATTGAGCCGTTCCTCGTTTAACTCTTAAAAAACAAAAATTTGGGATATGCCATGAAATAATTTACATTCGTCTCTGAAACACTTTACTTTTTATTCAATGGCCAAACAAAATTTGTAGTTTAAGGGTGTTAATCTTTATTATTCAGGAAAGTTATTATAAATATAAAAAGTTATGACCGTACCAAGTGACACTTAAACTTAAGATTTCTAAAAAAGTGAAGCTTATTTATTTGCATTAGTGCATTAAGCGGCTCAATTAATAAAGAATTAATTTGCTGGATGAAAATACAAAATTGTTTTATCGCTATTTCATCAGGTAGTGCTCGAATGAGTTAGCCGACTGCATTTTCCCCTTCAAAGATTCACCCGCAATACTCGCCACGCTAGGAATGCTCATCAGTACTCCCTCAAGCTTGCTTTCGGACGTACGGAAAAGTTGAGAGACTCATTCTTTAGCCGCACCATTTGAATTACTCCAAACTCAATTTTCCCATCTGAATGTAACATGCAGACATCTAAAACCAATCCTCACTGGTACCATCATTCCATCTCCCCCTCGGTACCTTCGGCCGTGCTGTGTTTTAAACAGGATACTTAAGGGTAGCCCCCAATCCCTTTGTCACGCGCCAATTATGAAAAAAACCGAATAAGTATATCTGTCAAGGAAAAGACCACATTCTGGAGAGCTACCGAGTAATGGTCGGGAGGAAGACATTCATTCAAATGATTCTAGTACAATTCATGAAACAAACGCTTATTTAATATCAAGAATTTTAAAATTTAGCTATAGCTCATCCGCTGATTTAACAAATTTCAATGTTGGGAGTGTGCAAGGCCTTTAAGACCCCGAATTTAGCTTATGAGTTATTTTAAAATCTTGTATTAGTTTGGGTTAATAGCTCATAAGCCAAATACTGAACACTCTTCTGGTCAAATAATTTAAATTCGACAAAAGTTTGAAGGAAAGTAATCGCTGTGACAAAGATTTAGACTGCAGACAGGTTGGGTGAAAACTGCGAATTTTTGAATTTTTATAAAAGCTTTCTTTTTAAAAGAATACAGCGCTCACTTTGGAAATAAGTTTTCAATATTT
Source organism: Syritta pipiens (assembly GCA_905187475.1). NCBI lineage: Eukaryota > Metazoa > Arthropoda > Insecta > Diptera > Syrphidae > Syritta > Syritta pipiens. The sequence continues at coordinate 74,889,928 of LR994571.1, forward strand.
CCCAACGTTGTTCAAGCGTAAATCGACTCATTTCGTTTCACATTGTATGGTTCTTTCACGTGGGAAATAGCTGTACTTTCACACGGGAAATAGTTGTACTATCAAGCGGAAAATAGATGTCAGTGTCAAAATAACCTATGATTCAAAAAGATGGCCCACCGTTCATAAGTTTTATTTGAATTGATCCATAGCTTGCCAGGTTCATGATGTTCGTAACCACTGATCACAAGTGATCCTAATTTTTTGACAGTAATCATCACTGATTGCCTCTGATCAGAAGTCCTTGCCTCTAATCAGAAGTATATCCTCTCTTTATAGAACTGATCACCATTGACAGACTGATCGTAGGTACCCTGCGTTGAAGGTGTCTGGTCGGCATTTTTTGGCAATGACCAAAACTAATTTTCATTAAATCGCGATATAGTGAAAATATTGACATGGATAAGCTTTAACGGCGATCACAAGTAGTCGGCACTAATCTATTACGGCGGTGATCAGTGATCGAGGTGATCGTAATCAATATTTGTTAAGGATCAGTAAGAGCTATTGACACAGATATTTGTCAACGATTATCTGAAAAACCGATTGAATTTTCACCCTGCTAATTATGATTGACACTAATCATCAGTGATTGCTACTAATCGTCGCCCATTATATTTTATTTTTTGTCACAAATCGGCATTAAGATCGTTATAAATATTCTGTAAAAATCAGTCGCAGTCAATTGCCATGAATCATCGTCAAAACCAACTACTCAGTTATCACCAGTGACATGCAATGAATTGTATCCGCACTGAAAGCAAGTCTTCAGTTTTTCTGGTCAACAGAAAATTTAGTATTTTACGACTCCACGTCACGCATAATTTCCACCAGAGATCACCACTGATCGTTGCTAATTGACACTGATCGTCACTGATCCTGTCACATCCCCGATTCAAATTCAAGAGAATACCAAACCCAAAAAAACCCTGATGAATAGAAAAACTCTTCACACCTCCACGTGAGAAAAATCACCACCTCCTCGTCCACCTCCTTTAGACTGCCACAACTGAGGACATTTCTTCATTATCACTCCCAGTGCGACACCAAGAAAGATTTACAACCGCCCCATCGACGATGACAAATCAATTGTCCGACTGGAAGATCATCTCTCCCAATTAACCCGAAAATGCCCCGTTAAACGGGTCATAATGGTCCCTCGATTCGGGCACATTACAAACAATAAGACGGGCAACCCGCTGCGTCCACCAGTCCACAGCCTGGGCTACTAGCTGGCCCAAAAAGTAGCCCCGAACAGACTGTGAACAGCCCGGCCCCCTGCGAACACAACGCCCCCCGCTGCTCCAGAGACACACCGGACCGGGAGAGAGAGAGAGTCTTTGCCTTTTCCTTTTTCCATTCCATGAACAATTTTCCACGCTTGGTTTATGATAATTTCTCACCAGAAAACGTTGTCTTCTATTTTTTCAAATTGGCAATACCTTAGGGCTTCCACGCAATTGGACACGGAATTAAACACACACACAGGCGCAGAGACGCAGGCAAAGATACATTCGTATCTGAGAGATTTGTGAAGGAATTTTCATGGTTTAACCGGGAAACAAAGTGGCTAAGCAAATCTCTATGCGAGTGCTGGGACCCCTAAGACCCACCGGACAGTTTGGGCAAGTTGTGAAATGTGAAATAATTGACACGTTAGAGTTGTTGTGTTTGGCTTGGTCCATGGTGTTAGGTCATCAGTGTGATGATCATCATCTTCGTCGTTGTCGTTGTGGATGTGGACGTTTGCGTTTGCAAAAGAATGGACAATGGACAGCGGAGAGGGAGAGATGATGATGGATTTCTAGAAAAAGAAATTCATCTTCTGCAGAAATTTTTTTTCGCCTTTGACGATGGATGTGTGACGAATGATTACGGTGTGTATCGGATAAGGTGAAATTCTTTTGGTCTACGGGCTTATCCGGGGCTCTGTGTGCTGTGTGTTTGGTTTCGGACAATTATCCCGATCTAACCAGATCTTGGGCATGGGTGAAGCGAATCCGCGAGGCGACGGTGTGTGTGCGTGTGACGTGACAAAAGGGTCCATGATGATGGCAGAATGAATTCATCGTGGTAGCTATTGAAATCGGATCGGCATTGGCATTGGCAAGGCATTGGCATCAGGGATCAGGGATCCCTGTAAAGGGATGTGGGATAGGGATTGAAATCATTAAGGTGCACATGTAAGAGTGAGTGATCCCTTTTGTGGGAGAGTTGAGTGATTGTTGGTTTTTTTAGCCATTGTTAAGCCTTTTGTTGGGCGATGAAGGACCGGTCCTCTCCCGAAGAATGGGATCTTGTGTCCATTGTGTGCTTGAGATTCAATTGTCAGCGTCGAACAACAATCGGAGGGTGCTTTGAACGAAGTTTAATTGCAGGCATTACACCCCCGCCACGCCCCGAACTGGCGGCGGATATCCGCTGAGTGAAATTGAATTCCGCGGAAAAGTTGTAATTACCCCGGGATCTGAGAAATGCGATACGTTTCCAAAGAAGTCGATCGTTTAGCTGCAAGTTGACAAACAAAATTTTGTGTTTTCTGAATTCCGTGTAATTGGCTGTGTGTTGATGTTGATCCGAGGGATCGGAGTGGAGTGGTCTTCCTGGGAGCCTTTTCGAAAAACCAAATCGCGGCCAGATAAACAACGCAAAGGTAATTATTTGCACTGCGCGTTTCTTTTATTTTTTTCGAGGGCGTGGGTGCTGTGTTATCAGTTGATGACTGAGATTTTCCCATGATTTTTTTTTGCTTTTCTGTCTGGAGTGTAAGCCATAAAGGAATTCCACAAAAAAATAACGCAATCCACAAACAATATCGTGGGTAAACAGTGTTGGTTTGAGTTTAATGGTTTTTGAGTGAAGGAGAATCGAATTCGTGTTTTGTTTTGTTTATCAGTGGTGACAGTTCATTTGTCAGCGAGTGATTGTTGAGAGGATATAAAATTTTGAGAAATGTTTGTGCTCACATGACGCGTGTGTGACGTGTGACGAGTGTGGTGTGGTTATTGACAGATTGATGTCGAAGCGGTGATGCATTCTGGAAGGTGGTGTTTATATAAAGATTTGATGTCAGGTTTGTGTAATGATGTGAAGGTTTTTTTATATTACGCTGTCATTTTAACTAAATTCTACACAGAAACTTTGTAGTCAAATTCACCTTGTGACAAAGACAACCTTACTTGGACTTGAACCGCAATTGAATTGCAAGTTTCTTTCTCAAAATTCAATTATGGTACCCGATTTCGACTAGCTTAGTTGGCTTCGTAGACCCACATTCTGTCACCCTAATTTACCAAAACCTTGTTAATGGTTTTAAACTGTAGCGCACAGATTGCTTGGATGATATAGGTCTTAAGTAATAAAATCGCTTCCAGATTGTTGGCATAACATCGTTCATTCCCAACAACAAAAAAGTCCAAAGGGGTAAAATCGCAGCTCCGATGCGGTCGATTGACATCGCCAAAAACGTTTGACACTGATAAAAGGTTTTTTTTTTCATAAATCCCCTCACTTTAGATGTTTAATATGTTTAATATTTTCCAAAGTTGTTCAAGCGTAAGACGACTCATTTCGTTCCGCGGAGGTATGATACTGACTCCCTGTCAAGATTTCAAGCGGGAAGCAGCTGTTAGTGTCAAAATAGCCTATGGTTTAAAAAGAAACCACTAGATGGCTCACCATTTACAATTGCGAAATTGCCAAAAAAATTACCATCTGAGTAGAGTAGAACGAGGCTGCTTGGACCACTTTCTACTTGAAGTCTCATAAATCATGAAGTCTAATCATAATACAACTATGAGGCTAAGATCATTTCCTCTTTCAAACACACTCATAAAAAATACATGTATGTAGTTATATTTAAAAAATTTATGTAAAATAAATCAAAAAATATGAAAGTCCTCCTCCAAATGGTGTAATTTCTTAAAATAAGTGAAACAAAATCTTAAATAGTGCAAAAAATCCACTCCCGTCAAAGCCCTTCTCATCACCACCCAATTAACCCCATCCCAGCTAATTATGATTTCATTTAAGAACCAAAACATCTCACTAAAACCCTAAAGTAAATAAATAAATACACTTCCCATCGATTTCTTAATAAAGAGAAAAAAGAAACGTAAAGAAAAAAAAAACGAATCAGATCGTCTTTGTGTACCCATGTTCGCTCTTGAAGTCGATTATAGCTAACCATCCGTTCATTCATCGTGAGACAAGTGCTATTATTCAAAACTACGTTGGTGGTTTATATACACAAAACTATTAACTCCACAGAAAAAAAAAGACAATTGAGAAAAAAAAAGAAGAACAACTTTACATCTTGTAAAGAGGGTGTCAAACTGTCCACTAAGCCACACTATATTTGGCGCATTCTTCATGGATTGTGATCGGCTTAAGTTGTTGTTCACCGCATTACTTTGCTCTGTGAGATCATGAGGAGGCCTCCCAACAACGCAGGCTCTTCAGAAGACAAAAAAAAAAATGTATCTGAACCGAAGTCTTCATGAGATGATCATGGGCAAAGCAGCAGAGAAAACGAGAGCCACACAGATCATGAATATTGTTATAGGTTATGGTAGTACGATAGTCTATGTTTCTGTTTCACAACAATTACAATTTTTTGTCGTTGTTTTTTTTTAATCATTCACTCAACATCTCTTAAAAGTGTACGCGCGCGCATACAAATTTATTATATAAAGCTGCGTGTGTGGTATTGGTGTAGCTTAAGTGTTCTCTTGCGGAGAGCACTGAAAAACTGTTGTATAATGTCAGATGAAGTAGATAACATCATCTACAACATTTTTTTCGTTGTTGTTGTTTTCACGCGACTTGGAATGTTTGTTGGTTGGTTGGCATCACTCATAAAAAAAAAAATCAGAGAAATAGTTGAAGAAGTTTTATGGATTTTTTTTAATTTAAATTTTTTCTCCATTTCTCTGTTTCTTTGCAGGATGTCGTGAGACAGGATTCATTTATGCGATTACAAGTGCCGCGGTAACGCATTCAATTGCTCGCGCATGCAGTGAAGGATCAATTGAGTCGTGTACCTGTGACTACAGTCACCAATCACGATCACCGCAGGCAAATCATCAGGCTGGAGCTGTTGCTGGTGTTCGAGACTGGGAATGGGGCGGATGCTCGGATAATATTGGCTTTGGATTTAAGTTTTCACGCGAATTCGTTGATGCTGGCGAACGCGGTAGAAATCTTAGAGAGAAAATGAACTTGCACAATAATGAAGCGGGAAGAGCGGTGAGTTTCTTTTTTTTAATTAAAAATTATTATTCTTGTAATTTGTTTGTTTTATTGAGATTTTTTTGGTTCAATTCGGTCATATAAAGTCGTAGCTGGTGGACAGTTTAAAATCAGATCAAAATTCTGAGGTGATCACTGAACTAGAAGTGATTGTCGTGATCTTTATTTTAGGTATGGGTTAATTCTGTTCTTTACTTGATCTTTCAGTGGAATGATCTATTCCTCGCTTTCTTAACCCTTTCGTGCCCAATGTTGTTCCTATACAACAGGAATTTCATCTACTGACAACTCGAAAATTCTGGCGTAATTACAGTAAAACTGTAGTAATTTTATTCTAAAACCCGATTTTAGACCATTTAAGTCTGCATCAGATGTCTCCTAGTGCAAAGAGAATGTTCGGGATCTTTTACTTCGTTTTTGGCGAATCGAAAAAAATATGTTCCCTGTGCCTGGAATTGGATATGGTCATGAAAGGGTTAAATCTTTGCCAACTTGGTAAATAAAGGTTTCTGTAAGATCCTGATTAGAAGCATACAGCTTTGGTAGCGTGAAAAACTCTTGATAGTTCTGAGTATTTTTTGAAACGATTCCGATTGACGATCGTGTTCATAAAAAAGATCGTATACCAGCTTACATTTGCATTGATGTCCATCTATTATAAAAGAAAATTTTGCAACGCCAGAATAATTTTTGAATTAATTGCATAGTTTCAGGCAAAGAGGAAAGAGCGTATCTTCAAGAAAAATTATTCCGAAGTCACGGATTTCTTCTATAACAGGGAGATAAAAGGTAGAAAAAACAGCGAAACAAGTTTAAAGGCGGTTGGGGAACGTAGCCAGCCCTCTAGCCTTCTAAAAAAAAAAGTTACATTAATTTCGAACAAATCTTCTAGACCATCCATTAGTGTTGTGCTTCACGATTTAGTGTTTTTTGATGTGGGACAGATGTTAGTCAATTGAGTAGAATATATTCACTTCACTTTCTTGAGAACATGACTTTTTCATTGCTCATAAATTTACTATAAATTCATAAAGGGAATAAATTCTGTATGATCATAACTGATCATACCATTCTAAAATACCTTGGCCGTCGGTAATACTGAACGATCAATTTTGTTTGTCGATCGCTGGACAGTTGATAAGCAAAACACGATCACTTGAAACAAAATGAGCAGTAGAGATTCTGGCTGGAAAGAGGAGTGATCAGTAGAAATTTGGTGGTAAACTAATTAGTAAGGCACCCCTGGAAAGCTGCTTGATTAGAACGACAAGATTACTTCAAATAAAACGATTAGTAGGGTCCCTTAAAGGTTGAGTAGAATGACACGATCACTTGCCGTTGAGATTCTTGCAGCAAGGTAGTGTGATTAGGCTAAAATAATGTGGTTCGTTAAAGATGTGCAGTTTCTTAGTTTTCTGTTTGTTGATCACTTTCAAGATCACTATGATCTGGAGAAATGTGTGAGCAAAGAAGAAGAAGAGCTTGAAAGGTCGGATTCTTATGAGATTTTGTTTTTTGTGACCAAACCCATCAACGGCTTCATTGCTCCTTCAATGTTCAATAGAACAACACGTTCACTTAACACACTTTGGTCAGGAGTGGTTTTGGTAGAAGGAAAGAGTGATCATTAGAAATTTGCTGGTTTGGTTGTTACATTTTGTGAATAAAACGATCGTGCAATCTTTGAAATTCGTATTTTTACATTCCAAGTCGAACGCAATTTGTGATAGAATTGAAGATCAAAGTGGATTCAAGATAAATTTAAGATGAAGAAGATTGAGTGAAGCGCAATCAGAAAAATTTCTAAAGATTCGGAATTTCCAAAACTCAGAGAATAGTTGCAGGCATGATCTCCCTCTTTCCATTGAAGTTACAGTCATCGACTTCCGTCAACCGAACTCCGTTGAATCGATCACTAAGAAGTCTGCACAAAAACCCCACAGATACTTATCCCCGAGTGATCGGCAAACCTAATTACACCGCTCCAATGTGATTCAACACAAAACGCGTCCCCCCATACTAAAACAAAACACAACAATGCACTAAGCACAGCTCTTGTGCGAGATCCATTAATAACATAATTTCGACGTGTGTGGCTCTCGTAATCGCCTGCCCTCCCTCTCTAGCTCGGTCCGGCCGGCTTCTCTCTCTCGCGCCACCCCAATCGATATCGTTACTAACTTTCTCGTAAAGAACCGCACTTACAAGATACATTATCTCTCCCACCACATGCTGTGTGTGTACAACTACTTCTCTGTGCTTCTCTTCTTACTCATAACTTTTCCAACTACACATTTATTGGGTTTTTTGTTGTTGTTGCTGCTGTTGTTTTTCGTGTGCAATTTTATCTCCAACCAACGAAACCGCCTTAAATTTTCAATTGCACTTTATATTCGTACTGTCGTTTGGGTATCCGAGTATCTATCTATCTACGGCAGTATTTTTTCCCTCTCTCTCTCTCTTTTTCTCACTGTATCTCATTCTGCACTCTGATTGCTGCTCGACTGGCTGCCGGTGTATGCGTTGCTCTCGATAGAGGTCTCTATGGTCAGCTTAAGAAGAAAAAGTATCTTTTCATGTTCGTGTTTATAGTTTACCTACCGCGGAATTCATAAAAACAACAACAGCAACATAACACTAACCGTGTATGAGATGGGATTACAAAAGAAGTTACTACTGTGCGCACCTCGGATAGATGTGCTGTGTGTGCGGCCCCGGCCCCGGTCATTCGGTCCGATCCGATCATGTGGAGCATCTATGAGTATCTACGGGTATCTAACACATCTAAAGGAGTTCGCCTCAAGTGATATTTGGTCGAAATAATGATGATGACCATAATTTGAAGCTTTAGATACGTCTTTTCTACATTTGCATTGGTGCCACACCATTTGGGAGGGGGCTGAGGTTCAGAGAAAATTCAAAGAAAAAAAAAAGACAACGAAAGAAATATGTATCTAGGATAAATTAGTACATAGTCCTTGTGATGATAGAGTAGCCGAGGCTTATGCTTGCGTGCAGAGCTCAATTAAAAATAGTTGCGTCGTGTTTGGGTTTTTTTTTGTTTTTTTTTGGTCTGCTGTTCGTCTGTTTTATGTTTCGATGTTAAATTGATCGTGTTCGATGATAGCCCACCGCATGAGTAGGCGTGTAAATAAGTTGCAGATCGTGATATGAAATTATCCAGCGCCAGGGTGTTCCTCTTTATTAATTTGTAGACTTTCGCTGTATCCCCAACCACGCAAAATTGCGTTTATTTATTTTTTTCTTTGCTCCTTACTGATCTTTAATTTGCTTCTTTTTTGTGTGTCTTTACAGCACGTCCAATCGGAAATGCGACAGGAATGCAAATGCCATGGAATGTCAGGCTCATGTACGGTGAAGACATGTTGGATGCGTTTGGCTAACTTCCGTGTAATTGGCGATAATCTAAAGGATCGGTTCGACGGTGCATCCCGGGTTATGGTCAGCAACAGCTTACGAAGTAACAGCAACAATGCAGCTGGCCTATTAAGCGGTGGCGGTGGTCCCGGTGCTGGGAATACACTTGGTGGAAGTCTTGGTGGTGTCGCTGGCAGTAGTGGGAACATTTTACATGGCAACAACAATGAGAATGTCGAGAATTCCCTTAAACATCACTCGAATAACTTACCGCCGAGTGGTAACAGTTTATCGAGGAATTCGGTTAAGGCGAGGAATCGGATGAATAAGAAGAATAATCGGTGAGTTGGAGATGTGATTTTTTTTTTTTTTAGATTCGAAGCAGGAAGTTGTTGTGTTGTGTGTACCTTGTCCCACGGGAGTTCTAATTCGGTGATGGAACTTCTAAAATGGCATACAACATCGACCTACAAATTGTCTTGCCACCTATTGCGATTGAATGAAGCTCTTTCAGTAGGTCAAAGTGAGAACAAAAAGTTGCGGTCTGAAAGGAGTATCTTGTGGTCATCCATAGTAGATTTTCCTTAGACGAACTTGCGTTGGTTTAATCGAAGCCTGATTTTTAAAAGTAATTTTTTTCCATAAAATAAGCAGTCTAAAATCTCAAGAGTCCAAGATACCGTTGAGCATCTTTACTTAATGTTTCTTTGTCAGAAAAGCTTTCTGTACGTATCGCAGGCTTGCAGAGACTTAGAGTGCCGTGCAAAAATGCATACATAATCGGCGATCTCATGGTTTTTGTAAATAAAAAACCTTCCTTTTGACCGATTTGATTTTTATGTTATTCTTTTCCTTACTTCATCACCAAAAAAATTAGGTACAAACGATTTTGATCGCATTTATAGAAAGTTGATCTTAACCATTTTGTATACATTTTTTTTAAACACGTACATTAAAAAATATCTATTTTGATGTGCGGTTAGAATAAGATTGATGATGGCTTTTTACATAACGTTAAAAAACGAGCATTTTTTGCTATGGGCGTGCGGTCTAGCTCACCCCGTTTAGGAGGCAGGAGCAATTTAAGAACCAAATCATACAACCTGGAAAAAAATCATCAAAAAACAATGGCAATACCTACAATAAAGTACTATACCAATTTTGAAAGCCAGAAACTTGTTCTTTAACTATGCATGAAAGATAGATTATTCATGATCATAACTTGTGAAAAACTCGTGTACAAACTCAAAATTTTTATAGAAAATAATAGAAACAAAAGTGTAGATCCTTTTTTTATTCAAGACTGTGAATAGCAGTGCTAAATTAGGACCTTTCGAATTAACGCTCACGTTCATTCTGTGTCGAACACAAAAAAACCGAATGGTCTTATATCTTCTAGTTCAGAATCTTCTCCTTCTAGAAAACCAGAATGGGCGAACCACATTTAAAAAAAAACTTTTAAAGACTTTCGAAAACAACTCACCTTATAATTTTCATCTTTTTTTTCTTTTCAGATATCACTTCCAACTAAAACCTCACAATCCCGAGCATAAGCCACCCGGTGTTAAGGACTTAGTTTATCTAGAACCATCACCAAGTTTCTGTGAACGTAATCCTCGTATGGGCATCCAAGGGACACACGGGCGCCAATGTAATGACACATCAATTGGTGTTGATGGCTGTGATTTGATGTGTTGCGGTAGAGGGTATCGTACCCATGAAGTAGTCGTTATCGAACGTTGTGCGTGTACATTCCATTGGTGTTGTGAAGTCAAGTGTAAACAGTGTCGAACGAAAAAAACGATACACACGTGTTTATAGGCAGGGAACGTTTCTCTCTGATTATTATTTTTCTTCTCAGCAAAAGAATGTTACGTTCTTTTGTGTGTATCTAAAAAAAAATTAAACGCTTTTGTTCATAAAAAACAGAAAATTTATCAAAACACCATCCAAGTATTGTGAGTTTCTTCTCGATTTTTTTCACATTAATTTTGTATTATTACCTTCTAAGTATTTATTTAATTTTATTTAACATTTTTTTGTTTAATTTAAAAAATTCACTCATCGCGCCCAAGTAAAAACTAAAACAAAAAAGAAAAAAAAAAAAAAACACGCAAAAATTGTATAATTTTCCGCTTAGCACGTTAGTTTCATAAGTATCTAGGTATCTTTTGTATCCACAAGAAATCCACGTACATTTGTAAATTTTATATGAAATCATGTGTATCCTTCTAGCAGTATTAATTTTTTTCTTAAGAAAACAACTTATTATAATTTTTTTTACTTATTATTTGCCCAGTTGTTAGATTATAATTAATTCAAACACTAAATTATAAATATTTTTTGTTGTTAAAAATGAAAAAAAAAAACTAAAATTAAGAAATGAGCTTCACAAAGACTGAACTAATTACGTTTCTTTTTTAAAGAAAAATAATTTATAGAACAATGGTAAACGAAGATGTTTTTTTTCGGTTAAATTATTTTTTTCCTCTTTTTTTTTTGTAAATATTTTGAAGTAATGTATTTTTTTTTTGTTTTGTCTATTTTGTAAGCTTAAACTGCTAGTGATTAATAAATTAAAGAATAAAAACCATAAAAAAAATTAAAACAGAAATGTAAGCAAAAAAAAAAATTAAAATTAAAATTGTAAAGAGTTAAATAATATTTATTTGCATTAGATGACGTAAGTGAAAATAGAATTTCCTAAATATTTGTAGAAATATTCATCGAATTAATTAGATTTTCCTTTCTTTCTTATAAAACTGTACAACATTTTTTTGTAAATGTCATTGTAAAACAGAATAGAATTTATAAAAAGAAAAATAATAATATTGGTAAAAAAAAATACTTGAAAAATGAAATACTTGTGTTTTTGTTGATGACTGAGTTGGAGGTGGGAATGTGGTTGCACCTTTTACGGTGCATCTTAACCTATTAGAATATTTTTCCTAGGGGAAGAAACGGCCGCGTTAACCTAGAAGACGGGTATAAAGTTGCAGAAGTCAAATAAATTATTTGCAGCCTGGAAGTAGGAATTCAATGAGAGAACAGAAAAAATTTGAAAAAAAAAAAATAAATAAGATGCAGGTTCTTGTAAAATACATTAAGACTTTTCTAGTCAAAAGTGTTGGTTTCTGAACATAGACATTTTGTTTTATTTTGAAACTAAGCACTTGGCCACATTTAAGAAGCATAACAAAATGCATTACAAAGCCGTCCTCGTAAGCTCAATAAGAGAGATGTTAACGAAATAAATTGAATGATACACAAAGGTCCTTTCAAAAATGCAGTAGACACAGTTATAGATTCCGAGCTCACTCGTAACAAAATAGTTTTTGGCTGTACTGAAGATCACGAGTGTTGGGATGTCACCAAGAAAAAATGAAAAATAAAAAGTAATTGTGATTTTAACACATTTCCAAAATTGTAGTATTCGCGCACATTTGTTTATGCTCGAAACTGTATATAAGGGTAAGGGGTAAGGGTTTGGATGCTTAAGATTTCAAACAGCTGGCCTTCTTTCCTAGGACTTCCTTACTTCCTTTTTCTGCATGATTCGTGCTCGCTACGTACAAGCCTAGCTTGTATGTTAGTCAACAAATTTTTTGTTTATGATTTTGGAACAATGCCTTCCCTTATCTCAGCCTCTTGTCTTGAATAAAACTTCTAATGTTTCTCAGAAATATTGCTCCCTAACCACCAAATTATCGTAAGCGACATTTAAACCAAAAATGAATTGATAATGCAGCTCCATAGTTTTTTTTGATTGCGCGTCTTTCTGCATCAGTGTTTTTTTTTTTTAATAAAGCATTCCTTTGAAAAATAACAGAGAAAACATAATTTATCATAAGCGACATTTACATTTTTTTAGCTCAGACAAAAAAGGAAAAAAAGCAAAAAATAAGGCCTGTAAAATTTTCATGTTGTCGCTTACGATAATTTGCGCTACGAGCCCGATCTGAAAGTAAAATATTCAGTCACCTTGTAAGTTAAATGCTTCCTTTACTTGACAAGGGGTGTTCTTTTGTATCATTTTAAGATTTAGTAGCAATAATGACAACTTGTAATCAGAAATTTCCGAAAATCAAACTGTCAAAACAAAATAACAAACAATTCAATTTGATGTGAGTTGCAAAGACCCTCTATCCCACCAGCTTTCCCGTCAACAATCAGTTCAGGAAGCCTATGCCAGAAAAGAAGAAACTCCAGAAAAGAATACCTCCGTCGTTGGTCTAAACATTTTAGTAATTTTATATGCTTCTATACAATGAAGTGCTATTTATGGCTAAGTTTTTTGTGCAGCCTCTAAAAAAACGGCATAGAGTAGAACTCGTTTATCGGGTGCCCAGTAGGCGAGTGCATTTTCTCCTGAAGAACCAGTGCGAAAGCTACAAAAAAGAGTTTGGCTAAGGCTTTAGAAACCGTTACCTTTCTAGTTACTTTGAATAGACTAGAGGAAAATAGTGACTCACAACTTATTCCTAACGTAACTTACTCCCAGATAACGTGACGATAATGCCCACAACAATCGTCGTCGTTCGGTATACAAAGTTAAATCCCGAGAAGTCCTTCAATCGAGTGAGCAACAAATGGAGCGCCATAACGATTTTGGCATTCGCCTTTGAAATGCAAAATGCGAAATATCCGTAAATATGTTGATAGCTTTTTTTTTTAATTTCCAAAAGCGGACTATAGGCATTTCCTATAGACATACAAAATACGAATTTCCGATTTTCGATTTGTTTTAAGATGGTCATGCACAGAAAAAAGCTGTGTCATACCCAAAACGCAAATTCGTGCCTTCTGGTAAGGTCCATGACGTAAGACCATGTTGAAAACTGCAGTGGCAAAAATAACAGGATGCGAACATTGTTTCGGTAAACTCGACTCGGCCAGACTCGAATTGAATAGTTTACAAATATCTTTAAGAACCTCTTTTTGACTTCTACCGCCGAAAAATAATCTTCAGGAAAAATTACAATTTCTTTCTTCTTTATAATTTTCTTTCATCGGGAAATTTTCTTTCAGGCTACCGGGAAAATAAGTTGCGAACAATTAGGACAAAATTTGGCTTTCTGGAATTTACTACAACATACGAAACTCTAGTTTTCTAGACTTAGCCCATTCGACTGCAAGTCTTGGCAATTTTAAAATTATCACTTTATAACTCTTCTCCAAAACTGCAGTCGATCGATAGTGAACTGAAACCGCAAAAAAAAGTTCTTGTTCTTATTTGTAGCATCACCTTTGGCATATTTAAGAAAAACGGAAGGCGTGTTAAATAGTCTGACACTACTATGATGACACGGTGTGTCATAGCATCTTTTAAAGACTCTCACATAAGACCTCTGAACCAATAGCCGATACCCAAACTTCCATCTTCAACCCTTTGTCATCACTAAGAAACAAACTGAAAGCCAAGTCCCCTCTTAATAAAGACCCCTTATGCAAGCTTAGTTCCCCTTTTTGTCCCAATTAGATTCCCCATTTCGATGCATACGGAGTCTAATTTTATCACAACCGCATTTCCCAATAGCAGCACTTAATGCACTCGCACCCGGGTTATCTCACAAAGTGAAAGCATTTCGAATCCTCTCAATCCACTTTCGAAACACATCTCCCTCTCTCTAAAACCACTGACACACTGACACACATTCGCTCTGTCGAAATTAAGCAATTATCTGAAACTCAATGGAAACTGTCACCCCAAAGATCACAAAGAAGAGCCTTGAAGATACTTTTCACTCAATTCGCATTCCACATCCGCACTCTCTTAATTGCCCACACAAAGCCAAGTGCCCCCCGCCCGGCCCAGCTCGCCACTCAGCGCATTTGTATCTGACGTGTATCTTAATTAAATGCCACCCAAGTGGCAATACCACCATCATGCCAAAAATGGTAAAATTACATTAAAAACATTAAATAATTACATGAAATTTAAGGGCTACCGCCGCCCGGCACCCGCCACCCGGCACCCGGTCCTCCAATCCCATTGGACACTAGTTCAACGAGATCTGTCCGCCGCTCAGCATGTCGCCCTGGTCGCGATCGTTAATAAGACATACCGTACCCTACCGGCCGGCTGTCGGACAAAAAGGAGCTCGCACAGCGCGCGGCGCACATCCTCGCCACGATACAAAAAAACAAAAACACAAACTTGGTACAGATATTGTCGTGACCAATCGTGTTAAGTAACTCGCTGCAGATACACGTACAATCTATAGGACGGCTGTTCGAGGACGTGTAGATATTCCCCGGCAGAACATCGTTACGACACGGCACAAAACAATCGATTACAAATGAGGATTACTTCGGCACAAGTGTCTCCGTTATGCATTCACCTCATTTTCGCATCTACTCCCAGACTGGTGCAGAAAAAAGAGGAAGTCGTTTATGGTCATCGAAAGGAATCAATCGAATGGACGTGTGGCGTCTGCGCTCCGATTGTTTGCTTAACTCATTCAGCATCGCGCATTTGCAAAGCCTGCCCGAGTGCGATCGTGGATTACCAAGATTGGAATTATACGCTTCATCTGATCGGCCGGTAGTCGGATGGTCGGCCATCGGCTGTCGGTCGTCTGCCCGTTGTCGTCTCGCAGCAATTCGCACTCTGTCGCCTTGGATCTCTCTCCCATATATGCGCAATTTGACGTGAAATCCCAACACGCTACCGGCTTCAAAGAGATGCTTTGGGTGATCCCGAGCACGCAGACTTCTACTTCGACTTCGACTTTGACGTCAACGACGTCGTCGACTCCGGCGAGACGGCATCGCATCGTCATTACCTATCGTTAGGCTCATGTGACCGTCAATAAATAATTTATATGAACATAATTTAACTTGTATCTGCGTGTGTGTGCCACGTCCAACGTCGAGATCAAGGTATGTGTGGAGCAGGTCACTGCCAGAAGAAAGATGGGGACGATATGGCAGATCCGGTGACAGGACGTACACTATTAAAGCTCATTTATGGACATCATGCAAGGAGACATGTCTCCCGACCACAAGAGTCGACCAGCGAACAATAACACTGCACTGGAATGCCTGCCGAGACTGAGGCTGAGGCTGAGGCAAAGAAAAGAATCGCTTGATCGACCATAACGAATGAACGCTGAACGTTGAACGCTGAAACGCTGAAAGTTGAATGTTGAATGTTGCACGTTGAACGAATGAACAGTCGAACGGACAACAATCCTTGACAATCGATGCCTCAGTAAATCTTTCATCTTGTGTTTTGTTTTGTTTGTGTTGTCTTTTGTGATTTTTTTTTGTGTTTGGTGCTCCTGTCCTGTCCTGTCTTCACTTTGGTCCGAAAATTCCAATGAGATTCAGTTAAATCACAATAAATTACTGCGAAGTGATACAGATTCGCAGTCCACCAGCACCAGAGACTCTGTCGACAGGTCGAGTGCAAAGTACGAAAAAAAAAATTGGCCGGAAAAAAAACTGATCCGAGGGAAACAAAAGAAACTTCAGTCGAATGTTGATCGATTGCTTGGTTGGGATTATCGAGAGGGGGAGGTTTGTGTCTGTGTGTAGGTGGAAGGACATTGCAGAAAGTCTGGTTGATGTGTGCGTATTTTTAAAGTCTACAGAAGCTATGGAAGGTTTTGTTCTTTAGCGTAGTTCTATGAGGGAAAACTTTAATTTTCTTAAAATACCTATTCGTTGTTTACGTTCTTAGCCTGAATTATGCCAGCGCGATCGTATGAGCGAAAAGAGCTTTAGAATAATGTCATATGTCTTTCACTCTACCCGTTAAAATGAAAAACGAACATTCCGAAAAAAGCTGTAACACGAGTAGAGTCAAGAACGACGGCATTGCTACAGCACACGCTGCATCGCACTATGTGGAGTCATTACATAAATTAATTTGGGTGATATAACAGCCCGTTGAGGGCAGAGCTTAGCCTTTCGAGATCTAACGCCACCAATTATTTATTTGAACATCTTAGCGTCGATTTTATTAACTTTATACTCAATCCTGCAAGATTTTCATTTCTTTTATCCACTAAGATCAACGTTTCCACCTAGTAAAATATTTACACAAATTACTAATCAGATTAAAGCCTAGTTAGAACAGATGTCCACATGTCCAAAAAAGCAACCATTCATTAACAAATTTCACTGTGTTCTTCTTATCGTTGATTTACTAGAGACCCATGGACCATCTAGTGCCAATGGCAATAGATCAACGCAATTTGTTCACAGATGTTCAAAGAATTTTTATTAATTTTAGTGTTGATTAAGACTAAGCATACACCCACGTTATAGTCGAACAACTGCTATTAACTACAGTTGTCAAATATACTTCATTTGACTCTGGTTGCACGTTATTCAACCTTGTAGTGGGCGCCGTTGGCTCGATCGGTTAGTGCGTCGGACTGTTGAGCGAGAGTACCCGGGTTCGAATTCAGTTCGGGGAAAATAAAACACCACAAACATTTTTCACGGCCCCACCTCCAGCGAACGACTGACAACCTTCCTGGAGTACTTCTGTCATGAAAAGCTTTCGCAATTCGCCGTTCGGAACCAGCATTAAACAGTACGTCCCTTCCACATGTGACAAAATTATAACGCGCACAACAAAGTGGAGGCGCGAAAAAGCTAGGCTCTGGCTCTCAACGGGCTGTTACGCCGCCCAATACATAGTGGGTAAAAGGGTTATCTGAATCCCAAAAATTCACAAAAAAATTAAGAAATAAGACCAAATATTCTCCTATACTCCTAAAAATTTGAATGGAAAGACTTAACTACGTGCCTAATTAGACTAACAGCAGACTAACCCTTTTTTTTGTTATATTTAAATTATTTCGATAAAAGGTTATTCACTGTACAACTGAAAGTGGAACGTATTGTTTTCGTAAGTAATTTGCTTGGTACATTTTTCGAAGCCAAAGGTAAAATTTTAGCTTTTTGGAAAACATTTTAAGCGAAAGGAGTCTCCCGAGGTTTTGTCAGTTAAATGAGTAATATGTATGGTCCAAGGTATTGGTATGGACTTTGAGAACCTATTTTAAAAGGTTTGCCAATGTTGGGGAGGTCTTAACGGAGTTTGCCAAATATATTTTTTTCTTATCGAAATGAGAACACTTTCTTACTAAAAAGGTCGTCTGAGCTACATTCGTTGCGCCCATTTTGCAGCAAGCACAAAAGCTTCTCAAAGTTGGCTCTCGAAGGTTAGGTGGTCGAGGTAAAGACGACACGTTCAGAAATAAACCGGCTAGTAGCTGTTTGCTAAAGAAAAGACACAAGAGTCAATATGACCCGGCCATCGTTCGAATTCAGCCGGAAACATGGAACAGGCTCATTGAATTTTGGCCTTTGCTGATCCGTACGAAGCTTCAACTGACGTTCGAATTGTGTTTACACACAAAAGCTTACGGCCTATATATTATATTAAATAAAAAATATACTGCTAATAGTTCACACACAGTTTATGCTATTCCATTTTAAATATCGACTTGCCTTTGTTGAAAAACATTTTGTATATGACTAGCATTTAATATCGATTTACGACTGAGACACGTGTAAGCCATTTTCTTACATTAATTTTGAGCAGCAAATGGTTGGTGGTTAACAAGGCCAAAATAGAAAGATTAGTTCATTCTTATTATTCATTAATAAGAATAGAATGCTGCAAAGTCAGTTTAGCCAAGAAGCTGCTGCTGCAAGTAAAGTTCTAGTACAATTAAATAAAAAGAGCAGCTTCTAGGTCCCACTTATTAAAAGACAGCCGCTTTTAAAGAAATCATTCATTTATCAACTGTTTTTCTTTGGAAAGATCTATTTTATAGATAGTTAAGCATTGACCGGCTACCAGGTTGACATTGATACTTTCCTGAAATTTGTACTACAGAAAAAAGTATTGTAAAAAAAGTGATAGTACAATAATAAAAAATTGCATATGGTGCAATCTGTTTTCTTTATTTTCAAATATTTTTCTTTTATCTTCGGAATCGGCCAAAAGTCTTTGATAGAAGAAAATATAGGACATTTCTGTAAAGCCATTCTCAGGGTCATTAAAATGTTCTTTCTATGAATTAAGTAGTGCAGTCTCCTGCCTAAGCCCTATTTCATGTAACGCCTTTTAACTGCATGTGCTTGAAGTCCGATTTGAATGCTGTTTTTCAAGGATCTCAAGACAAATAGACCACTGCAACTCTTTACTCATTCCTCACCAGAAACTAGGTCCCGCCGCTTCCTACACGCGCATTCCCATGATGGTGCGAGCAGCCACTCAACCGCATCCAAATCCATTTTCTATTTACCCAACCCACCAACCAGGTCCCGCAATGCAACAAGAATGTATCTTCAAGATTGACTTAGCTCATTAGACACCCAGATACAAGGTGGTCTACCACTAATTTGGCGGCAATCAATAAATAAAGACGGCCCGGACCCAACACACCGCTACCCGTGTATTAGAACGCGCCGCGAACTGCCGCTGCACAAACACCGCATCCAGCATCCAGCAATCTTTTGAGGGCATAATCCCATTTAATTGATGACCCGGGGACAGAGGGAAACACGTTATATTTACACCTTGCATTAGCACATTCATTTCATTGTGTTCCCGTCAGTGGCCCGTCAGAGCCTCGGCTGCCTTGGCGAAGTCCCAGCCCAGGACCCAAAAGGTGCCTCCGCCTTGCTCTCTATCTCTCTTCGGGGGGAGAAACAAAGCGAAGAATCAAAGGCAATTTATTGAATCAACATTTTTCTCGGGTTCGCGTTCACGTTCGTTTCGTTTTAATTCCGCTGAAAGGTATTCGCGCGTCGGTTGCCGTGCCGTGCCGCACACGCAAACGCACACACGGACGACAGACAGACGCAAATCGGTGGCGAAAGGGGCCAAAAGGAGATCCGGCAATAAAATGAATGCTCATTTGTTCTGACAATGAATCGACGATGCTTTTATTAGCGAATATATTAGTTAATTTGATGCTTTTAAGCCGATCTGATGACGATAAAATACAAGAAGATGGTCGGTCGTTGGTCGTCGGTCGTCAGACGTTCGGGCGGTGAGACAGTGTAGAGATAAGTTCGTCGGAGTTATTAATTGTGACGGTGCTGCGGGTGCTTATGGGTGCCCTACATTAGGCGGCGATGGTGACAGTTTTTGAGGAATTGGGCGTGGGAAAATTTTTAAGCAACAGAGCAGTAAGGCTTTACACAGAGTTGTGAAAGAGGACCGATGAATCAGTCAAACAGAAGGAATTCAGCGTTAGTAGAACCTCATGGAAGTGATTCAGATCTTCTCTTCTGTTTGAGGCTCGTGTTTGAGATCTTTGCTGGATTGGATCATCAGATTGAATTGAATTCAAGAAATTGAGGACTGTGATTAAATCACTAGTAGATATTGCGACCTACAAGATCTATTGTACCCTGATCTTTGTTTAGGATTGAAACTCTGCTTTCATGAATTCGACAACGTCCCTAGTTAGAATTTTTTCGAGTTTGATCCTTTTTTACATTTGATTTCTCTATATCTCATTGTGTTGCTTGGTGGAACACTTTCGGAGATCTTGACTTATTCACTATCAGATCATTTTTGATGAGCTATTGATAAGACTAAATTCGTAATTAACAAGCAACTCAGCTACAAATCCTTTTAAAAACCGTAAATCTAAAACGTTCTTTGAAAAATTGGTTGACTTGGCTGAAGTTTAAGTCTCGTACTTCCAAATTCAGTTAGTTTTTTTGTGTGCTTGTGTTTGTTTGTGTGCTGCTGTTTATCATGCCCGACAATACATTTATGTCCATACTTCTGAGGAGCTGGACAACTCAATTGGATTCCTAACAAATGCAGTTTAATCGCTCTACTATAAAGTCTGGTGGTGGAAAATTACTTTTAACAAATTTAATAAAATATACAATGAAACCGACTGCAACTACCGTGATGGAATCAATTTTAACCTCCGCAATTGCACTCTGCTATACAAGCTAAAGTTGTAATGCAATCCATTGGTTTGTAAAGAACGTAAAGCTCTATAAATGGGAACATGTAGGCATTGTAGGCATCTAAAGATCCTCCACAAAGCGATATTTGGACACTTAGACGAATAAGTAAGATGTCTGGGCGCCATAGCTTAATCGTTAGTGTGTCGGACTGTTAAGCGAAAGTACCCGGGTTCCAATCCGGCTCGAGGAAATAACACCACAAACATTTTTCTCGGCCCCACCTCCAGCGAACGACTGACAATCCTCCTGGGGTACTTCTGTCATGGAAAGCTTTCGCAATTCGCCGTTCGGAATCGGCATTAAACAGTAGATCCCCCCCACATGTCTAAAAATATTATATATCGGGCACAATACAGTGGAGGTGCGAAGAAGCTAGGCTCTGGGCTGTTTCGCCGACAATTTATTTTATTTTTTTTTTTCTACCAAAATAAACTTTTACCCTCTACTGCACAGCAGCCATATAAGGCTTTTAAGGGAATAGAACTGGCAACCCAAAATGTTGTCGAATGTCACAAGTGAAAGTTCTCGCGACTATGACTTTTCCTTCTGAAACTAAGAGGATCGAGTATTTACCCCAACAATAAATTTCAAACTTGAACGAAGTTTATCTCCATCGATAAGAAAAAACTGGTATTTCCGTAATATTTTGTGTTTTTCATTCTTCATCAATGTCCCTTAAAAATTCACACGTATCATTGTGAAATTTCGTACGAATTCCCACGACTCACCAGCCTACAGGTCACCATCATAAAAAACTCGAAGGCCCGGCTTAAACACCCCAAACAATAGCCCGCTCAGCCCTGTCACTCAACACCCTACGTGCACTCGCACTCGTCCCTCTCCAGACGTCGGATTAATGCAAATTTTCAACTATCTGACATCTCATTAATTCGCTTAAATTACCTCGAATACATCAGTGCCACAAATGACTGATTAAGAAAACGCCGTGCCGATGTAGATCGCCTATCGAAGCAGTTCCATTGTGCGCGGTCCAGTGGTTCCAACGGTCCACCGGTCTACAGCCTGCATGGCTTCGCATCTCTCATGTTCTCTGTGAACTTCAATTTATTATCATCTCACATCTCACATCGCACATCTCTCGCTGTACGAGCGCTCCCGTGTGCTCCCGTCCGCCTCTGTCCACCCGTCCACCCTGTCCGCCTGTCCGCCTGTCCGCCTGACAATCAGCGAATAGTTCACAAGCGAACTACGCTCATATCAACATTCAAACAATGGAAGCATCAATGACGCGAGGAAATTAATGAATGTCCTTCTTTCCCGAGCTCCGACAGTCCGTGGGTCCTTCGTTGAGCGGCAACCCTTCACGGCTGCGGACCTTTAATTTATTCGTGTCTCTGGGCGACCCTTTGTTCGGTGGATGTCATACAACTGTCAAACAGCCTCCCTGCGGCACTCCGCCGTGCGAGTGACAGGCGTTTGCCAAGACTGGCCCCGTTAGAATCCACGCTAAGGCGGGACACACTTGGAATCGTCCTAATTACTCGGCTACGATCGACGTCTTCTTTTGCGGTGTTGAAAATCGTTTTTCTTTTTTCAGCTCCGGGAAAGGGGAGTGCTAATTAATAGATTTTTGGTGGAGCTGAGTGTCCAGAGCCGGGAGGCAGATCCCCGTGCAAGAAGAAGAAGGGACCGGCGATGATGATGATGACGGAGTGCATGTGTGCGTGTGGAGAGGTGTTGCGATGTCTCCTTGTGGCCGAGCGAAGGGAGACACGATATTTTGGGACCCCACACTTGGCGCTTTGAACACGCACACATGACATGAATTAGTTTTAATTTTGGCTCGCGTCTGTAATTTTGTGAGCCGGTCCGGGAGTTCTTTTGACCTTTTGCCAGTTGCTGGCTAGTGAAGCAATCGACGGAGTGGGAACACGGAGCTTGCGGTGATTGATGCGAGTGTTGCATCGAATTTATAAGACAATTAAATGAATTTAGTCATTCGACGATGTGAGGAAAGGTGGAGCTAAAAAATTCAGGCAGCTGTTTGTTGTTGGAATTTTTCAGATTTTTTTAATTTCTCGATGACTGTAACGAAGAAAATTGAAGCCATCGTTTTTAGGGTCAAATCGTGGATTACGGTCATCACACTCATTGGCATTAGTCAGACACTAGCTAAAGAGTCGCCTGCATCAGTTGATATCAGCATCATCTGTGTGTCAAGTCGTCTGATTCTGACTCTAAAGGACGTTGGTAGTAAAAATACAGTCTCTATTGTGTAGGATGAAAACTATCTCGGGAAGTGTGATGTGAACATCGAAGTCTTAAATTAATCATTTTTGATGTCCTTCTCCTGCTACCCGATTTACCAATCATCAGCATCCATATTAAAAAAAAAAAGACAGCAGTGTTTCTTAAAGATTTCGTTTTTTCTTTAGAACAAAACCCTAGCTAGATGATTATTATGATGCGTCTACCGAGTACGTGAGGAAAACAGGTTACAAAAACACAGATTGAAGAACGAAATTCATCAAAATCGTGCATTTTCAAATATTCTGTTATAGTTTGCAAAAGTATTAAATTGATTTGCACGCAAAAGAAAAGTTAAGATGGCAAAATGCCGTCTATTGTGAGTTGATATTACTTGAATAAATATCGAAGCAGTTCCATAGATATGATACAACACGAACGTAAAAAGATGTTTAAGCGTAAAAAGAAATGTATATGACGTCTGTTCAAGAAAAAAGGTGAATTTTCAGATTTCGCGTATGTACATTCGACTCTCGATCTTTTATCAAATATTTTTATTTTGTTGTGTTGGTACTATCGTCTCGAACATATGTCTACAGTTTCAACTACATAGCATATTTATTTTGTTTGTGAGAGGCATAAAAGTTGGACGTGTTTTGCATGCTCGGCAATTTCCTGCTGTCAAAAAAATTTGTCAAAGAATTTGCAATTCATTTTGGGTGAATTGAATGAATTAAGTGCTCAAAAACACTTGAAATGTTGACAGTGGCGTACTGTGAGTGTACTCTGAGTCAAAAAAATGTTTTCAAGTGGTAGAAGCTTTTCAAAGAAGGTCGAGAAGATGTGAATGATGATGCTCGCCTTGGACGCCCCAGCACATCAACAACCGATGAAAATGTTGAGAAAGTGAAGAAAATTGTTATCGAGAATCGTCAAATCAATAGTAGAGAGCTGCTGAAGATGTCGGCATATCGGTTGCCTCATGCAATAGAATTTTTTCGGAAATTTTGGGAATGAAGTGTGGGCAGCGAAGTTCGTTCCTAAATTGCTGAATTTTGACCAAAAAAAAATGCACGCATGAACATCGCTCAGGAATTGTTAAATGACGTCAACGGCGATCTAGAATAATATTTCAGTAATTTATTTTAGGAATATAAAAGAACCAATGAAAGCGTCCCTGATACCCAAATGGTTGTATTAGAATGTTACGATCTCATATTTCAGAAAGAAGTTTTCAGCTATATCAATAGCTCCAACTGGTTTTTGGAGTAGTGGGATGTTTTTGCATCCGCTACATGTGGTATCAGAATGGGCCTCATCTGGTCTAAGTGCTTGGCTGCCTTGCGCAGCCCACCACACAACCTACCTACCTTCTTCCTAAAAAGTGGATCATGCCCAAGATGCTAAAACAATTTCTTTGGCATAATCCGTTGCAAACAGTTTTAATTTAAAATAATTGAGACTAAAATTATAACCACGTTGCCTAAACATGATGAATGCAAGCCTCTTCCAAAATCATCTTATTTGTAAGGATCGCTTGGTCTCTTTACACCCGATCTTAGAAATCTTCTAACAACGCCTAGTCCAATAGAACTCCGTTCGATCTTTCAACCTAGCTTTACTCCTTATTTTTCAATACCTTCCATATTTTCTCAGGTTTTTCGATTTACCAAAGCTTTCTTTCTTTTGTCCAGCTTTTCTGGGATTACTTTAGTATTCCTTAGCTTGATAAACTTTCTTCGAGCTGGCTTTAGAGACGCCACACAAATGTTAAGCGTTGTGGACAGAATTATAGCTTAGGAATACATTTCTGGAAATTCTAAGTAAGACAGGTCAGACACCTTGATCCAATTGGGGAAGTAAAAATATAAAGTAACTATTTAGCATAGACTAGTGTAACTGCTGTAAAAGTAAGGCCCAGTTTCTCAATTTAATCCTTAATCTTAGAGATTTCAGCACAAAAATTACGTCGAGTTTGATATACAATGAACTTTCGATAAATCGTAATTTAAAAGTACCCAGGTCCGACTCCAGCTCGGGGAAAAAACACACCACAAACATTTTTCACGGCCCCACCTCCAGCGAACGACTGACAACCCTCCTGGAGTACTTCTGTCATGGAAAGCTTTCGTAACTTGTCGTTCGGAACCAGTAATAAACTGTAGGTCCCCTTAACATGTGTCAAAATTATAACGCGCACAGCATAGTGGAGGCGCAAAAGCTGGGTTCTAGCCCTGATAATTTCTGATAATTTAAGAACCTCTATAAATAGCACCATTTGCGTAGTCCTTTAAAAAAACCTCTGTAATTCGAAAAAACCTAAGCAATTTATTCCTTTCGATACTTAGAATTTATTATTGTACATAACAACTTGAAAACCTCTGGATTTTTCACCTTTATAATTCGAAGTCAAAGTTCTTTTTTTTTTCTTCAGCTAGTTTCGTTTGTCTTAAATATTTTTATTTTTTTTAAATATTCGACGTTTTTCGCTGGTAGAGGAAGAATTACGCGGACGGCTGCTTAAAGTCAAAAGAACCTACTACAGCCTTGCAGGTTATTCAGATCCAGAATTCACAACTTGTTCTGTACAAGACACTAGTTTTGCCAGTACATACATATGGGTCCGAGGCTTGGCAGCTTAGCCTAGTCCTAGTCGCGTTTAATAGAAAAGTCCTACGCAGGCTAGTTCGATCCATGTCTGAGGAGGGACGGTATAACCATAAGTTGTATGAAATCTACCTCGAAGCGGACATCATAGACATCGATAGACTCCGGTGGACTGGGCACCAAAATTAACTTATTAGGTTTTGAAACCATAAGCATCATCGATGGCAGAAAAGTTAGCAAATCAGAAGTTTTTATTTTATTTCTATAATCTATGTACCACTTTTTTCTTTTTCTTTTTCTCTTCTTTCTGTTATTAAAATTCGTGGATCAGCAGATCTGGCTTTTCAAAAGCGACACCTGTTTTTATACCGATTTTTTGCAAGGGATATCAAAAAAACTCGCAGAAATAAGGTCCAAACTATCTCAATCTTCCCACCCTGCCACGACGAATATTGTGCAATATGTTACCTCAGAGATGTGACCCATTTCTGAGTCAAGGGTCTATAGAATTGTCCCAAGTATCGGCCCACTGCCATCCTAAGAATATGACAGAACCGTAATGCGCAACCCTAAATAAGTTTTTGTTGCCTCACATTCGCTTTTCACTCGCCACCACAACCTCAGCCACACACCTGCGAACACATCCACAGACACTGCCAACGAATGTAAAACCGACAAAAACAAAATCAAAATCGAAAAAACCAACAACAACGACGAGCTTCGGACCGCTATCATATTTCACTTCCTTTAGGATACCATAAAACTTTTCGTTGTCAACATTTATTGAGAAGTCGTGAGCACTTTATGCCGCGTTGGTGTTGGTTTAGGGGCACATCTCGCTCGCGAAGAGTCCGCGGCGATTTATCTCTCTGCGTCGTCTCCTTTCCCATTCCTCACCCAGCGGAGTGATGCGCGCCAGGATTCCCTTACAGTTGCGGCATGCAGGCGCAGACGCAGGCGAAGGCGCACACACCGGCAGAGCAGAGCAGAGCAACGCCGCGGGTACATCTGCGGCACTCTCAAACCGAACGGATGCATCTGGATATTTATAAGTTGATAGTCATGAAATATGCAATCCGAGCGAATGATAAAATAATCATCGCCGGTGTTCTCGTTGCGGAAAATGGGACTGCGCCAGCGCGCCCGAGTGAAAATGGACGGCCTCTGGGGGCTTTGATGTCCATTTGGTCCTCGCGCGGACGTTGTATTGATGGATCGGATCGGTGTCGGCCTGCCTGCGCAGTGCGCACCCAAATTAAGGACCCCAACCTACCGCTGCGGCGAAGACCGTTTTGTTAAAAGACAGCAAACAACACCTAAACGTGTATTTATCTGGCCCAGTCGCGCGGCCGGCCTCAACATGGTTGGTGGCAAAAGGTTAAGCGATACACGCGCAGTCAGCGTTTGTGTGCGTGAGCACGATGCGAAAATGAGACTAATAACCAGTATTTGGAGGACCACTATAAGTCACGATACGTCTTCATTTCAGTGGGACCTCGAGGTCCGCGCTCGGACTCACACTCTGCAGAATCTGCTTCATGTCGGCGATTAAATGACGAGGGGTCAGGGCGAGACGGGCAGCCACCACAACGCCATGCCACGCCACGCCATGTGTGCACATCGCAATTATTATGGAACGATGGAAGCACGTTAGGGCCGATGATGAAGAACTTAAAGAACCAATTTGGTGCACAACACTGAAGGGCGAGGGGGTGGAGTTGTGCGTCTGGTTGGTGACGGTGTGGCGTGGAACTATCCACCGGGTGGGTTCGCTTTCGAGTCACAGACTGAGCCTCAGTAAGAGTGCGTTGACTGCCTGCTCTGGGGTGAAACACTTCGTAAGGTGCTTAGGATTTTTTAAGTCAGAAGAACTGGGGTTGGTGCTAACTGAATGGCGTCCAGTGACAGTTATTCGAAAAGTCTCTAAAGAGTTGTAAGTCTCATGTTTGAGCTTGTAGGGGAATGCACAATTATTGTGATCAATTGGTTGTCTAAATAAAGTGAAGATTTATAGTATAAGGGCGAGGAGTGGAAACAAATTATTTTCCTTGCTCAGAGTTCTTGCAAGAATCCTGAGTTCACGATGAGTCTTAGCGTAACATTGGCTGAGCTAGCAGCGATATGGTCTAACTAAAAATGAGGACTTGCATGTCTTCGGGCGCAATGATAACTGCAACCAACGTCTGCTCTACATTTGGGATGGTAAAAGAGTCGGAAAAATTAAAATTTCGACGATGTTGGACTAATATTTGGTATTTAAAAAAGTTCGGTAACAAATGTATGCAATTTCTTAAATTTGGAACAAGTCTTACTAAATCAATTATGTGTCGTTTTGGTCAATAACTTTTTGCCATTTTTGAGGTAAAGCCAATATTCCATCTGTCTAGAACTTCTTAGATTTCTGAGCGAAAAATTAATTTAAGTGTGTTTTGCACGACTCTACGGAATTGAAAATTACACCATTAAGAGACTTCTGCAGGGATCGAGCCAAATGATAATCTCAAGGTTGCCCCTGCACCTGGGCATCAAAAATGTTCAGCCACGTTTCTACCATGTCATGAAAGACGTCTGGCGCTGTCATGATGGAACACAACACCTTTTCCTATCCATCAATTCCGATCGAGCAATTCAAATTGCTTCTGTCAATCTCATTAATTGTTGACAATAGTGAATAGAATCAAATGTTTGACCAGGTTTTAGAAGCTCATAACGGACAACTCACTTGCAATTCCACCAGATGCATAGTGTTGGCGATCTGGAATTCCGCAATCATGATGAGAGGCACCCATCATCCGAAATATCCCTTTTGAGAAATTTCCCACGGGATCGGCTTACACCATTTCCCATGTACTATAAGAAGAAATTGTAATAAACTTTCACCTTTCTTATTTTATAAAGTCAACGAATACGCACAGTATAACCTTTCTTAATGCCAATCCAGGCTTAATTGCCGATTGCAAAGCTTCGGTTTCATCGCCCATGATCTTTTTTGCACATTTTTGTCGTACATGATCAACTTTTTATCATTTCGTTTCAACAAGAGCAGGATTTCTTTTCGTTTTAAGAATGAATCGCAAATAGAAAATCGGTCCATTAAACTTTTCACTGTTGATACATGTGACATCCAACCCTCCAGCTTTTGATGAATGCCTAGTTCTAAGACGGGTTTACTCTGTTTATGACGCCGTCTTGTTCAATCTTTTTCATAGTTTCATCGACTTTTTCAATGGTTGGTTAACCAGAATGGGGCGTATCTTCAACATCAAAATTATCAAATCGATAACGCGCAAAGCTTATAGCTGCTGTCTTTCTTTTTACAGCATCGTTTCAGTAAACTTCATAAATTCTTTTAGAAGCCTATCAAGTATGTCACTTCTCCTTTCCCTCTAATAAAAATAGCTGGATCTTTTGACATTAAGGTCTTTACATGACGTTTTAATTATATGGCTATTGGAGTACTGAGATCATCTCTGTATGACAAATTACGTGGCTCTAAAATTGTATATGTATCTATCTGTTGATAGCCTTCTACGCTTTCTTACCCTTTCTGTAATAGAGATAAATTTTGACTCATTTTTAAACGTCAATAATTTTAAACGTTTCATTTAACATTCCAGAGTCATCTACCAACAATTTATTATATATTCGAACACCCAATTCTATTTGTCCAGGAACATTCGGAAACTTTACATTAATGGCGAAAGGAACTCAACGACAGGTACATCAACCAAAGTGCACGTCAAAGGAGAACAAGGATTTTTGAGCAATGCTTTTTGACAGCCCAAAAATTTCTATAAGACATGGTTGAGTCTAAAGTAATTTCATACTCGGGAGAAAATTGTCTCCGAGAATTCCCTTCTAACTGGAACAATTTCGTAAAAGTTACCTAAGATGGTCGTGTAAATATTATTGGATAAATGCAACAAAGACTTTTGAACTCAACCCTTATCAAATGACATAATGTTGATCTTACAGTGACCATGTGATAGACACTTCTTTCTTCATTTCTTTTTTATTTTATTTCTAGCAAACTTCTCCTAATCCTATGGTTTCAAATTCGCCTACTCTCCGCTTGCACAACACTTGGCCCCAAGTTGCCTTCATACAAAAGAGTCTATCAAGTGTGTCAAGGATAGTAAGATCGAGTTATACTCAAATTCCACCTTAGACTATCCAAATTCCCGATGACATCTTCATCTTAATTGACAACGTTCAAGGTCTCGGGATCCAATTCCATTGACTGTCATTCGTTTCCGTTGATGCGATGCAGCTTCTCAACTTTCTCTCGTTCGATGATCATCTGCTCGACTTTTATGTCAAGGCTCCCACTGAGACTAACTGATCCGAGTTACCCACATTCACGTCACCATCGATAACCGTCCATCTGCGTGATGTGCCCCAAAAAAACCACCCCTCCCTCCCATCATCCACCACCATTAGAATCGAACAAAACGAATTAGCTAATCCATCATAACTACCGATCCGACGGCCAACATGCGCATTCATCTCCAAAAATTCTGCAACCCAATCCGACTGCGAGTCATTTCGAGTCTCAGGTCAACCTGAGCTCCGCAGGTAAACTGACACATCCCTGTCAGCGCGAGCCTCCCCAATCTCGTTAGACCACTCACAAAAGGCATGTGTCAACGTTATGACACCACATTTCCATATCCTGTCGCTGGCCATCACGGATGTAGTCTGCAGGGCTCCGTTAGTGGACAAAATCCCGCGTCGTCGTCCGCCCGGACGTCAGCTCCAATAAAAGTCCGCCCCTGTTCCATGGGATTAAGCTGAGCTTTGTGATCTTCGTGGTATTTTCGTCTACCAGTCGGTGAGTGTGTGCGTCTGCTTGAATCCTTCCACGGAGCAGACGACGACGGGTTAGTCACCCTCTGTCGTGCGGCTGTCATCAAAATTTTGGCGCATTGACTAATCCCATACTACATCTGTCTGGGTCTGGGTCCCCGTTCCTTTCGGGGGCTGTCAAAGTCACGGACACCGAGAGCTTTGACGGGAGTAGAGCCCACAAGAGGGAGAGAGACTGGGACTGCGCCGGAGATGCATTCACATGGCTAAACATTCACGAACCCAAAAATCAATCCGCTGAGTGGAATTTGGATTGGCTTCATCATCATCATCGTGATCGTCAGCACCGAAAACACCGCAACAACAACAGCAACAACAACAACGGCAGCAGCATCCGAGTGGATTAAGCTTCTCTCTCCGTGTTCCATTCGCATTCGCGAAGACAGTTTTGTTGATAGTATTCCCTTGTTTTTGTTGTATTCGTATCTTTTTTTTGTCTGTTTGTTGCTTTTGACGGCAGTGTCGAAGCAGTAAGACGATGCGGGAGAGGATTAAGG
Source organism: Syritta pipiens (assembly GCA_905187475.1). NCBI lineage: Eukaryota > Metazoa > Arthropoda > Insecta > Diptera > Syrphidae > Syritta > Syritta pipiens. Next base: position 74,920,734 of record LR994571.1, read on the forward strand.
ACTCTGCGCGACTCAAGGATCCGATCCACGAACAAAAAAAGAAAAAGATCTGAGAATACACAAATACATAATATGATGATAAAGAAAGTTAATACCCCGGCAAATAACGTCATGATAGGTTTCGACATATTCGCTTTAATGATAACTGTCAGGTAGTTAAATTAGCGAACATGTCAGAAAGATATCATGAGAAATTGTGACTTAATTAGCAGACCATCGATCATTTTGTATTTTCGGATTTTCGATTTTGGATTTGGTTGCAGGATTCCTTTTTTTGGTTTTATTTCGTCTTTTTCTGGTGTTCCTTTTTGGAGGGACGAAACAGTTTAGACGGCAAGAAAAGTGACGAAATAAAAGGTTTCTCAGTTGGGTAATAATGCTTATTTAAAGATGGAATAGTTACTGCTTCTCTTTCACGTGATCTTTCTGAACTATCAATATGATGTCGATTGCCAAAGTAATATCACTTAGGTAATGTATTCAAATCACAATTGTGAAGTCATTAGGATGGAAAAAAATCTCTAAAATAAGGTCTCGTGGTGCTAGTCCTGCATCGGTAATAAATTATAAAAGTGGCTTTTGTTTTTACGTAGAAACCGCTTGTTAAAAAAGTAAATAACGTTGAAAAAGTGCGTTGTATAGAAAATGTATGTTTTGTTACTTTCTATGTTACTGAATTTAGTCTTAGGACAAAGCTTTAATGCATACAATGAGGTGCACAAATGAGTAAATGTTTTTTGTAAGTGTAATTTACACTACAAAAAAAACGGAATGAGGTAAGCTCAAAATTTTTTTGCACTTTATTACTCATTCAAAGACGAAAAGAACGGTTTATAATATAAGTCGGAAAACCTAAAAGCTTGAGAGATAACGAGCAAAACAAAAAACAATCAGTGTGTACTCAATTTTGCACCCAAAATTTTTTTCGATATTTCAGTCCCAAAAACACAAAAATGTATCATTATGATCACATTTATTGGCTGCTTTCTCAGTGCTTTAATTATTTTTGTTTATGGTGCTTTCAAAATCGGTAAGTAATTACTCCAATCATTCAGGAAAAACTACAAAATTGCAGTCAAAAAAATGTTTGCACTCTTAAGGTTTTGAAAGAAATATAATGGAAATAAGTAAGTTCAAACTCCAAATAATATTTTGTGTGCAGTCTTTTTGCTTCGTAATTTCAGGACTTATCTGAAGCCCTTCTCCCAAGAAAGCAATCTTTGAGACAGTTCTGTAGTAAGCCCTCTTTTTCCTAGCTTCACAATGCAATATTAGGCAAGGATTTTCTATAAAGCTTATGTCTCCTGATTGGGTAGATATGCCAAATTGTTGGGAGACAATATACAAAAACCATTCTTTCATAGATGTTAAATGATTTCCCCATTTTCAGTGACCCACTTAGTCCTGTTTAAGGAAAAAGGACTCCGCATTTCCAAATCAATGGCGTCTTGGGTCAAATTATAGCGCAAAGTATCAAGAATTCTTAAACACCTCAAAATTTCATCCATGAAAGCCAGGTTTCCAGCTTCTTTGTAAGTCATGCGGTTGAAATCACCAAAAAACTGGGTGTGCAAATACAAAAAAATATCAGCCTTATTCCACTAGGGGATGGGAAAAGTGATTCACCAGCGCAGAGAACAAAACCATCGATTTTCAACAGCGTTTCAGAAATATTTAGGAGGAACTATCACGATCGTGCGATCAACAAGTGATCAACGATCAATCGAACCATGACTAGTCGTTCAACAATCGACGGATCAGAGGTAGTCATATCATAGCTGAAAGTAGAATTCTAATCAATGTATAAGAGACGCTTGCTTTTGCACAATATCTGAATTCATTTTTTAAGCTTTCTTCATTAAAAAATCAATCTAAATTGGTCGAAATTATAACAATTTTTAGTAAAAATTTACAAAGTTAAACATTATTTTTAGACGAATAATTATAACTGTTCTAATTCAAGCTTTCGTAAGAAGTGATCACTGCATAAAGTGGATAAAGTCCTCATAGGAAAATTGTAAATAAATTCGATCTTTGTCGATGTCGAGTGATGTTTTCTTTGAACTTAAAGATTTTAAATTTCGGTCAGATGTCAACCAAAAATGAGCCAACTTCCTCTTCTCATGCCTTGAGCATTTTTTATAACATGTTTTTTTTCGCTGTGTCTGTGGATACGTGTGAGCTTCTTTGAACAACAAATCAAACAAATGTGCGTAAAATGGATGCTTCCTGAATCAGTGTCAAAATTACTATCATACCTATCTATGGGTCAAGGGAAATATCGGCTCTTCAGATTGGTATCTATATTGGGAAGTCTGTAATGGCAACCAGTGACGACCACAGAGCACATTCACATTTCACACAAAAAGAGGGTTTTGATTAAGTTATGTGGTGCTGGCTAGTTCCCAATCACATAGATCCATAATGTAAAGGGTTTTGATTAAGTATAATCATGCTTTCGGATTTCCTTCACTTAAATCGGCAAACCAGATCAGCGACCATAGGCAGTAGAAATGCTTACAAAAATTTCCCCGCAACTTCAAGCCGAAGATAGGCATCATCATCCCGCACCTGCTCGGCACCGATTCAGATCACAGATCAGCGATCACCTCCATTCGGTGACTTGGCAACCGAATAGACGCGTTCTCCCCCATGTCTTCCTCGATCCAGTGTGCCGGAGGCCAACAGCACTCTGCCCGCCAACGGAAACCGACCAAATCAGGTGCGCGTGTGCACATGTCCACTCGATCTCCGAGCCCCAGCACAGTGGAATAAGAACGCGCAAAAAGTCCCTTACAATCACCTACAAGCATCCCCAGATGCCGATCTCGCTAGGCAGCCATAAGAGCTACAAATTGTTACAAAATACTTCAGCACAGGATGCCCTATCGTTCCATCTCTTCTCACCTGGCAGCCAAACAAAAATCGAAAAAAGCGACAAAAAAAAACCTCAAAAATGCTTTCCCGTACAACTCACCGAGCAGCAGCGGGCTTGGATTATTTACCGTGCCGCCATTTCGGTGTCCCAGGTACAAAAACGCATTAACAGCACCCCACAGGAGACAGGGGCAGAGCAGAGCGCAGCATCAACAGCAGCAGCGCAGAAATTCCACTGATGGTGGTGGTGGCTGCTCGAGGATTACACGCGCCTCCGCCCGCATCCCATGCCCCAGGTGCGCAGCCTCCTGCGGCCTAACCCAGTAACCGGCACTGGCCGAAGGTAAACGCGCTTTTCGTGCGTTTTTTAATTGCACTTTGCTGCGATTTTAACTTTAAAGCGTTCCTCAAATCGCCCGGATTCCCTGTGCGGTTCTCACACAGCTCGCTGAGCTGGAGAGGAAAAGGAAATGCCTCAAATCAATTAGCGGACCACTAATTGCCTCCATACTTTGTGGCATAGCAACATTGGATCATATCGGAAGTGGGATTCGCGATTCCAGGGCACTCGACTCGGTGATGGGAAAATTTCGCAAGCACGACAAATGCCCGAGAAATCGACGGCGAGTGTGTTCGTTGGTCAACCCTCAGTTGACAGATGGATGACGTCTCTCGTGTATAATTGGTTAGGAAATTTCGTTGCAAATAAAAATGGAATCTGTCAGACTATGGCATGTAATTGTTTCAATTAGACGTGACAACGAACATAGTTGTGAGATGACTGTCGGCAAATGCCGGTGAGTCTGTTGAGCGTTTTGGTGGGAGATGTGGGGTGACGTAGTGGTCACAGACTCAGCAGGATAGGTAACAATGATTTTAGAAGATGTCAAAGAAGATCGATTCAAAGGCCGATCGCGGAACGTGGCATAAGGTTGCGATTGTTGCTGAAAATTGGCAATGTGCTTTTCTTGATTTCTGTTCTGTTTATGAACGGAGTATGAATCCATTGTGAATCGCAAAGCAAGTTCTTCTTCAGTCGATTCATTCCACATACGATGATCATCACGTGTCTGTATTTCTCCGTATGTATTTCCTATCAACTTAGATCTGAAGAATAAGAGGAAGTTCTACGACAGAGAGAAGTCTCTCTTGTCGTAGAACTTTAGGTTCTAGGCTTCCAAGGCTTCCTATCTGGAATGGTCTTATTTCGCTGATTATTCTAAAATTTGTATTTTTAAAGTGATCGCAGCCCAAAAAAAAAACGAACTTTTAGGTCGCGTAACTCTTAGTCGGTTAGTACGTCGGACTGTTAAGTGACAATCAATACCACAAACATTTTTCAAGGCTCCAGCGAAGGACTGAGAATCATCCTGTAGTATTTCTATCATGGAAATGTTTCGTAATTTGGCGTTCGAAACCGGCTTTAAAAAGTAGGTCCTCTTCACATGTATTAAATTAAATCCCGCACAACACAGTGGAGGAGCAAAAAGTTGGCTCTTGCCCTCAACGGATCGCTACGGCACCCAAAGTAACTCTTCAACTGCCTTTCTTTATTGATGCAAATTTAAATTCCCTCATTTTGTATCTGTTTTTTAAGTAAATTATAAGGAACGCATTTTAATTAACAATTATTGTGCACAATTTTGAGAAATTTCAGCCTTCAAATTCGACGATTTTCAATTAAAAATCAAGCTTTTCTGATTTTCACGAAACTCGTTTATATTGTAAACGATCTTCACATTATAAGATCTTCTACAAACTTTAACCGAAAATGATTATAGATCTCCAATCGGCTTTTTGTCATCTGTCACACTTCCTATTAGTATACTAACAACATTCCCGAGATCTTCCCTTTCTGCTATTCAATAATATTTCAATCATCAATCATCTTTGAAGAGTTTGTTGCAAAACAATTTCGTATCCAACTGATCACTCCCTAATTTTAATTTACAGATCTCTAATTCTAGTTCTGCAAGTATTTGACTGAGCGAGGTTGGCGAAAGTATCCTGCCTGATTTCCTTTAAAGGCTGATTCATCTCCAAGTAATCTAGAAATAATCGTTGAACTATTTCTAGATTACTTGAATATTTTTATTTTTTTTTAAACGTCAAAATGCTGCTCATACAGTTAACCCATTATAAATCGAAACTCTATAATTCGAAAACCTCTGTATATAGAAATTTCTAACAGACCTTTGAAAAAAAAAACCCTAGTAAATCGAAGGAAACCTATACAATTTGGTCCCCTTGTTAATTCGAATTTATTTTTGTGTAAAAACAACATGAAAATCTTTATAATTCAAAGTCAAAGTCTTAGTTAAAGTGCGTACGTGACGAAAGTGAGTAATATTCTTTTTTTGAAACCTTCTTACTTCGAAAACCTTTGTAATTGGAAGTTTTTTTCTAGTAATACCTTCCGAGAAAAAATCATTGCCAGCGATTTTTGAAATTTTCACATTAACAGAGGTCTTTAACTGAGCTAACAGTTAGCATGAAGGGCTCAGATTACAAAAAAAAAAAAAACAAATGTCTTCTAAGCTATTAGGGGTTCTCTTAAAAGTATTTTCTTACTGATTATAAAATTATCATTTAGACTGTAAGTGAAACAAAGTATGTCGCATGTCTCCAAAGAAGGTTTTGCACGCAAATAAAGGTCTCTAAAATGGACTAGACAACTTTGAATTTAATTTGTGAACGCATCCTTTCTCTAGCCATCAAACTGTCATTGTCAATTTATTCAGTAAACTCAACATTTTCATCATGGTAAAGTACACGAACGACTGTAAGTCGGCAATAAAGGTTTTGAAATATGTCAAATGCTTTTCGTTTTATTTAAAAATTTTTTTGTCCAGTCCTTATTGGAAAACCGTATATGATCTTTATCTGATCCTCAAATATTCTGTCGAACTGCAACAAGAAAAATTATTTATATGGCCTCCAAGAAACGTTCATATCCTAATCTCTTAACAAGTAGATCCTTCTCCGAGTGATCTTGAGGAGTTTTGCTAGCTGATTTTTACAAAACATTTTTTGCTCATTTCGACTTGAGACTTTGATCTTCAAGTGAAGTTCTGAAGATTAAAGATCATTCGTAAGAAAACTTTTTTAATAAAAAATTAATAATCTGCGTAAAGGCTCATAGCATCGATTTTTCGCACCTCCACTGTATTCTGCGCGGTACAACTTGATACATGTGGAAAGGACCACAATGCCGGTCGCGAACAGCAAATTGTGAAAAGTTTCCACGACAAAACTACTCTAGGAGGATTGTCAGTCATTTGCTGGAGGTGGGACAGTGAAAAATGTTTGTAATTTTTTTTTTCCCAGCTGGATTCGAACTCAGATACTCCACTTAACAGTCCGACGTACTAACTGTTCAAGCCACGGCGCCCACAACTTTTTACCCACCTAAAAAATGTGCTTTCTAAAAATGCTTCAGGTTCCTATCCGATTTTTTTCAAAAGATCAACTCGCTCGCATTTTTTCTGCATGACCGCTTACTTTTCGCAGCTTCACAACCACCGACACGTTGTTATACAATTCCCCGACCAGTCCTTCGTTGTAAACAAGCCCGTTACACCAGTCTTGACACGAACTAACAATAAAATTATTAAATTACCAAAAAAAAACTCACACTCACAAAACAAAAGACCAGCAACACATGTCTCTTGTGGCACAGCAACGTTGAGGTTAACCGAGGAGATCTCGGTGCCACCATCTCTGGAGCTATTCCATGAATCTGATCCCCCTCCTCTGGTCGTCTTCTCCCTACTGGAAAATAGCTCCACCACTCTGCGTCGTCGTCTCCGCTATGACTCAATTCACATCGTGAAACACTACAAATGGGTCATTAACGCGCTGCTCTCGGTTCACGACCCTGCCCTTCAAGCTTCCCAACGGCAGCAACTACAACCACAAGAAAGCGTCTTTAATTAAATGTCAATTTCCAAGTAGTGAGATCTTGTTACGCGTCGTTTTCAGAGTCAAAGCGAGTTTTCTGGACGCCATACCACCCAGACTTATCACGGACTCGATCTTAATGGCGGCCAGAGGAGGCTCTCCCCTCTGCCGAAAGCCGAGACCGGGCCAAAAGCGTAGCCAGAACTATCGCAGCCCGAGATCATTGCGAATTGGCAGAGAGTCATTTGTTGTGTTCCGAAATGTTGAACAATAAACGTTGGAACATCAGTTAAGACAGCGAGGCACGTGACCTGGTTGTTGAATTAGCTGTGAGTGACAGGTCTGCATTTTTTTTTTTTTTTTCTGTCCACGAGATGAGTTGAGACATGTCAACGTTGTGTGGCAGGCAGCATCATCTGGCACCTCTTTTTGTAGAGCCAGAGATGGAGACAGAGATCGAGGGGCCACCTTCTCACATTCAAGTGAACAGGAAATAGAAAAGATCCAGGCTAAGATAAGGAGAAACCTCTGCGAGTGATTTGGCTCGGAGTCGAATGAGTTTAGTGTGTTAATTGTGAGTGTGCATAGATTCTGCTCACGATAGCGCCGCGCGGTGTCATTGCGCGGAGATTGGTTTTCCGGTGGCGCGGGGGTAATTAGAGCCGACAAGTGACGGTGCGTCATCGGGCCTGGATGAGTAATTAGACGAAAGGTTTACTTTTTTGGGGAAAAAGTGCCCAGAGAGCGGAAATTGGAGTCCGGGTCGAGTTACGTGGAAGTGAGGAAGCTTCACTATAGTTGAGTCATGTGGGACCGAAATTTGAAGGTTTCCACGGTGGATTGAGGAATTCGAAGCGACATTTTTACATTCCCAGGTTGTTAGGTCATTTGGCTTCTAGGAATGTCGGGCAAAGCGGAAGCTTTTCAGCAGTTGACGTCAGACTTGGGGTCTCGTTTAATTGTGCTGAGGCAAACTGGATCAGTTATAAAATCTTAATTGTAAGATTGACGATTGGGTATCGTAACAATCCGTCGAGGACTAGAGCCTTGCTTTTTCACTTCTTTATTTCAAAGATGAAGTCAGTGATCATGCATTGAACAGAGAAACCGTCTGATGTTTGACCGAATTTTTGTCCGTATCCCGTCATTTAGAAGGTTTTTTAATTTTTACTTTTGATGTTACCAAGTCGAAAAAAGTAAAAAAGTAAAGTATGGAAAAGATTTTATCCGTAAGGAGAAAGGAAATTCAATTGATCGTAGACCGATCAGTGCACCGAAAGGTTTTTAAAACTCACTTGCTTAGTTCTATTATTTAGCCGATTTTTGACTGTCAAAGAGGACGACGAGCGGCAGACATGGTCGATTTATCGAAAATTAAAGTCAAAGTGTCGAGAATTGTGAATCCTATTTGAGCAGCAATTGATGAATGATTTTTGTATTGTGCGATTTTTGATGAAGTTCTAAAAATACAAGTGCATTCTTAGATGTTGAACATGATAGATTCCTTAGACAGACGATAAAACGTTCTCACAAAATAATGAATTTAAATTTCAGATTATTTAATGATTTCAGTTTTTATAGACATTTCAGTTAACCAGCAAAGCAAAGTGCTTATCTGCAGGTGGTTGCATTAAAAAAGTGGATAATTAAGTTGTTTAATCCTCTTACAAATTTCAGTCTTCATAGTTTCTATATTTTTTAGTACTTTTCCCCTTCTCTTCCTCCCATGGCTCACTTTTGTCTGCCAAATTTGTTCTCAGCCTTCTTCCGCTGAGTCACTCAGTCCGCATCTCATCCATTTCTCAGATTTATTCTGAACACAAAAAAAAATATATCTTTTCTTATCGCTAGACAGTTAGAATGGTAATTTAATGCCTCTAATCCACATCCGCGAAATAATCAATTAGCTTGCGTGTAGTGTCCTCTTCGTTTCCATTTCAAATGATTCTTCAAAATTATGCTGCTCCAGTGGAGATTTTATTCGAACGAGTGGAGAAACAAAGGAAATTATTTTTTTTTTTTTTATTTTTTGGTTTTATTTTTGGTTATCGCGATGGTTACAATCGAATAAAAACATAAAACAACTTAATCCACTTTAGAGAGGTGAAGCCTTTAAGCGGAAGCAATTTACTTGAGTTTATTTGACAAATGGAGAGGGATGCACTGCACAGTTGAACTTTGTTACAGAAAAGTAGTTTTGAAAATTTGAATATTCGACTCAGTGTAGAGTCTTCTTAGAATGGTTGAAGCTGTTGTACAACTGTAGAACTTTCTTCATATGTTTGAAGCTGTCGATGAAACGCTTATTAGAAAAGAGGAAATATAGTGTAAGGATTTCTGCAGTGAAGCAAGATAGCATATTGTGTCTAATCTAGCTTAACATACGATAATAAATAAATTGTATTTTTTGGTAAAATCTTCCTCATTATCATGATCTGGTGTTTTCACGTAGTTAGTTTTTTATTGCCTAGTGTCTATGTCAACCTACATATTCAGAACAGATCGTCATCAAGGCAAAGAAAACAAAAATGTCTATTGCATTGGAAAATAAAGGGAAAGAACTTTGCACGATCAGAGGAAAAAAGCCCAGCATTTTGGCTAAGATAGTAAGTCAGCTGCAAACATTTAGAGAATTGTTTAACTTGATAGTCTCGATTTTCAAATACGAAGCTGAACATTTAGTAGGGCAGCGGGCTCATTGCTCTTTTTCTTTGAATAAAATAAAAATTTGTTTTCAATTATTGTACTATTTCAATCGTTTTTTCTTTAACTGAGGATTAGTTTTGGCGGAACTTTTACCAAGATTAAAAAAAAAAAAGCACCGCAGAGCGAAAGCCTGATCAGTAAGTCATCTAGAGAAAAAGATCGCCGGCAAACTGATAATGAAATCAGCGATTAGACCATTTTTTTTTTTTTTCAATTTAATCATCATCATCATCATCATTTTCTTAGCCCGCATGTTCCACTAAAGGGGTTGCGGGGGCAGTGCACGCAAAAGAGATCTCCAGGCATCCCGATCCTCCGCCGCCGACTCTAACTCCTCGGCGGGTATGCCCAAGCGTAACCAGGCGAGCTTTTGGACTTGGTCCAACCATCTCATCCTGGGTCTACCGAGCGGTCGCCTACCTGACGGAGTCGCATTCAAGGCACGCCTCGGAAGTCGTACTGCAGGGGACATGCGTGCCACGTGGCCATACCATCGAAGTATGGATCTTTCCGTTCGGAGAAGAAGCTGCTCAACGTTTAGCTCTCCCCGTACTGTCGTGTTCCTCACCCTATCTCGGCGAGTAACTCCTACAACAGCACGCAGAAATCTCATCTCGGCAGCTTGTATTCGCGATCTTATTCTTTCGGTCATTACCCAAATCTCATGACCATAGGTGAGAGTTGGAACAAATACCGAATTGAACACCGATAACTCGGCTTTCACCCCAAGCTCGGCCTTCCTGATGACAGACCTTCCAAGCTGTTTCAAAATTGACCCAGCTTGGCCAATCCTACAGGAAAGCTCAGTATTGCTCCTCCCATCACTCGTGAATTTAATTTTTAAATCAATTTTTAGATGAGGCTCGAAATCAATGTGGCACTGAGAAAATCAACAAAGACGATGGTGAATAGAGCAGAAAACGAGATCCATTCAGCTCAGTGCTACTGGTCTTCAGACGTTGTTCTTTTATTCGTCGATCTTTTTTTTTTGACCTAATTTCTAGCGAATACCTAATTGTCGCTTTGCGTCGTTCTTATTTGCATTATTTCGAAATTTCGTTGCTTAAAAATGTTTGTAGTTTAGAAGTTGCGTCGATTTTATTTCAGTTTTGCTTCGTTTACAAGGACCGTCAAGTTTGGAAGGCGACTTTGGGTTACGACACAGACCCCCCAAGGGTTAAATGCCTGATAAGTAAGTTTGCTTCATTTACAAGGCTACAATACATGATAATTGTTAATTTAATTTACGTCGTTTCGATTTGGATCGTGTTTTTCTGGTCCCAATTAACTATGCAAAGCGAGATGTACTAGATCGTTGAAAGATTTAAGGGCACTTTCTCGAAAGAAAGGGTCCTATCGACTTATTGTGAATTAATCAAATAAGAAACTGAATTGAATTAAAGAAATTGGTGAGTGTCTTTGACTCACCAAAGTACTTCCTTCTTTTATCTAGAATTTTAGCGCTGTTCATGGGAACAGATAACGTCCCTAGGTGGGATTTCTTCACGGTCGGTTGTTACATGAAATAAGAAAAAGTTAAACTTTTGCAAAATCTCCGTCTGACTAATTTGCCAATTTCCTTTGTGTTTTGGGGGATATCGTTGACCAATGGTAGCACAGTTTTATTTATTTATTCGATAAAAACGAATGTTGGGCTGAAGAAAGAGACCTTTGCCTTGAGGGAAAGTATCTTACTCATGAAGATTTGAAAAATTGTCGAGTACCTTTTAGTTGGAACATCAGTCTGGTGAACAAAAAATCGTGCAGGGACACGAATATTTCAGTGAAGGTCTGTGACTGTGATTTGAAAGGACTTTTATGCTAATATCTGTGCATGTAAATGATAAGTTGCTGTCTTTACCTTTGGCTTGAGCATGTTTTTAGGACAGAAAAGAAAATGAAAGCAATCACTTTTACCAACAAACACGTCATGGCTTTAGGAAATCATCTCATTCGATATAATGGGTGCTTTCTTTTTAAATCATAGGTAATTTGGCCTTGACAGCTATTTGCTGTTCAAAATCGACAAAAAGTCGATATCACACCTCCGCAGAACAACCGTCGCTTTACGTTTGAACAACGTTGCGTAATATAGACAACTTTCCAAAGTGAGTGCAAAGCAGTTCGTTTTTCTTTAAAGAAAATCTTGTTATTAGCCATCTTGTCAAATGGCCGCCTCGTAGCCCCAAACCACCAACAAGGTTTGCAAAATTGGAGTGGCAAGATGCGCTACTGCGAGGCCAACCGAGGCAGCCACTTCTATGATACACAATCTAGCCGTAATTAATATTTGGCATAGTTACTTTTGATAATAGTTACATTTTTATAATTTACTTGACACGCGCCCACTCAAACGCTCACTTTTTGCGCCCAAGTCTCGACGTTCTGTTCTATAATTAATGGTGATGTTTGCTCTGACTAAAAAAGGTATAACACACAGAAACAAATTATTCTGTGAATTTTATTGCATTTTTAAAAAGAAACTCCTTTTTGGACCACGTCATCATACAATAGAAATAAACGCTTGTTCTCCATCTATATATTTCCCTCATTCAATAAGCTTGCTTTAGACCTTATTGCTGAGTAGCTCCTGCCTCCAAATATGTAGCACAATTGAGAAAATGTTCCAATAGTTGACGACGATGAACATGAATCTATTCAAAGCCACACATATTTTGCTCCTCGAGATATGATCTAGACATTTAAATTGGACAGCATCGCACTCCTTCTTCAAGCAGTTCAATCGACTCGACGGGCAATGTTCCCACACAATCGGCCGAATCCGAAAAGCTTCCAACCACCCGGCCACCTGCGGATACCCGGACAGATACCCAGGAGAATCAAAAAGTAAATCTCACCATAAAGATACACACAGCGAACATCATACGCAAGCGAAAATACTACTTGTACCAGTTATGCTAATCAATTAACTTAATTTTATTGATATGAGTGTCTGAATTAATTGAACCGAACTGGAAGCCCCGGCCACAATAAAACCGAAGCCACTCGCCGCGAGGGCCGCAAGCCGCGAGCTGCGATCCGAGGCAAATAAAACCCCACAATCGGTCGTTTGTATCTCAGCCCTGGGAAATGCATTCGCTTCATTTCGAAGTGATTCGAAGCAGCGCAGCGATCGCAGCAGCCTGCGACAGCAAACACAGCACCGAAAATTAGTGTACGAGCAAAGTATCTTCAGCGTTCTCCCGCTCTTGAATTGTATCTGATTTTTTTTTTTTTTCGTTTTTTGTCTGTTTTTGTTTTTTATCTTAACGATTGCAGTGAATTAAATGAATAAATTTCGAATTAAAAAGCAATCTCGACGCAGGGAAATACCGGTGATCGGGCGATAATAAAAAGAAGCACACACTGTGCGGCGTTATCGCGGCGTAAGTTGCGGTGTTCAATTAAAAGCCGGAGGGCATCAGATACCGTGCTCGGGAGCGCACGTTATACGCCTACGACATCAATTGCTCGCATTTCTATGCAAATTAGCGTCACCGCGAAGGAGCCCCGCGATCTCGGATGCGAGATGACTAATTCTCGGGGGGAAAACGAGATCGAGAACGAAAACAAAGATGACAACGAAAATGCGAACGCGAACGGAGAAAGAGGGAAAAGGAAAAGCTCTTGGCTGAGAAGAGTGGTGAAAAAGCCAAAGCTACAAAAAGTATCTGCGGTGATCTCAGCTGAGTGATAGAAAATAATAACTCACCTTGCGCACTTCTCGCTCTCGGTAAATCAGGCGAAAACGAAAAAAAAAAAGAAGAACCGAAAAAACGTGCGCACTAGATACTAGATATAAGATGCTTACAGTGGGTGGCAGTGGATGATGCGGATGTGTCGGTTGGGATGGTGCGGTAAGGGATGGGCAGATTTACGGATACGCGCCCAACCAGCACCAGCCAAAGTGACTCAGAGCAAGAGGGAGAGGGAGTGAGAAAAGTCTCACTCAAAGTCAAAACCACATTAAAACGAAATCGCTGGATAAACAATCGTAAATCTCAGTGCTTACTGCTGTCAACAGAGAGAAGGATTTTCCTTTAAATCAAGAGATTTGTTTCTCTTGTCAGTTTTCAGAAATTTCACAGTGGGCTACAAAATTATTCTACCGCCTACTCTGGCGTTTAATCTTGCTGTGGGGGGTGGTAGTGGATTTTTGAGTGCCGAAGGGGATTCACGGTATTCGAGCGAAGGAGAGTGTGTCATCTTTTCAAGTCAAGAGAGCCACAGGGGAGATCGGTCGATCAATCAATGGAGTCTAAGATTTCATGCAAGAAATATAAAATAAATTGCATAGGGATAGTAATGGTTGTCCAAAAGTTTTTTTTTCAGATTTCGTGAATATCAATCTCCCTTACGTCGTAACGCTGCACATTCCACTCACGTAGAAACAGTAGACTGATCTAGCACAACACTTTTCGTCAAACGACAAGTAAGTCATACAATGCGGTTCTGCATCCAACTTATGCAGAAGTTTTTCTTTATTTATACGAATAGAAACAAAATTGGATTAGAAATTCTTACTTGCTTAGTTTTAAGAACATTTTTTTAAGGAAAGCCGTCTTGAGATGCATTTTAAAAAAAGAGAGAGTCTTTAAAATGTTCAACTGAAACATTCGCAAATAAATGTAAAAAAATTGGTGTCACAAAATTTGTGGCCACGTTTTCAGGAGTTTTTGAATTTTTTTTCTGACACATGTGCAACATATTACCTGTATATATTTGTATCATGATCAACCATATCACATTATTTAATAATAATACAAATGATACAAATAATACAAATTGCGCACTTTTTAAATTTTTTTAAGGAAAACGATCTTGAGAGGCATTTTAAAAAAGAGTCTTAAAAATGTTCCATTGAAACATTCGCTCCATAATATTCTAAACGCAATTTATTTTTTTAATACAGCAGCTAAAATCTTTTGTTTCCTTTTTTTTTATTTTCATAACGAAATTTCATCATCAACTTTTTCGGCCGCCTGAGGTTTTTGTAACGTCCGCGAAACCCTTCTCCAAAATGTTCTTTGTTGTACAGAGTATGACATATACAAGCTTCTTTTTGAAGATACAACATTTAAATTTTTCTACATATTATGGCTTTATTAGTAAGAACAAACATTGCCATTAATTATGGAACAAAAAATCGTTCAATTGGCTCGACTCGACTGCAATGCAATCTGTCACTCCAATTTTCCAAGACCTTGTTGATGGTTTTCGACTGAGGCTCATGGATTGATTGGATGACATTGGCCTTAAGTGCCTTAACCATTTCCGGATTGTTGGCATAACATCGGTTTTTTACGGTTGCCCACCAAAAGAAAGTTCAAAGTAGGTCCAAAGCGGCTAATTGAAATCGCCAAAGCGCCTCGATTCTTAAAAAAATCCCATTGTTTGGTCAGTAACTCACTTTGGAAATAAGTTTTCAAGATTGTTAAGCGTAAAGCAACTCGCGAAGGTGTGGTGCTGATTTTCATTCAAGATTTCGAGGGGGAAACAGCTGTCAGTGTCAAAACAATATATAGTTTAAAAGGAAACCACAAACTCCACTCTTCAAAAGTAATTCGAGTGATTTTAAAGATTAAATAATATTCTTCATGATGTGACATTCCCAATAAACAAATCTTCAAAGTCAAATGATCTCAGATCAGCAGCAGATTATTCGCAGCGTCATAAACCATTTAAGCAAGCCCGATGATTTTTTCTTTCAAATCTGTAAGTTCTGAAAACTTTTGGAATTTATTCCACCAAGTGCTTGGTTATCAGAGAAAGGAAATAAAAGAAAAGGTTTTGGCTTCACTCGTCTTAGAGGAAATTGTTTTTTTTTTAAAGTGTCCAGCGTGGATACTTCGGCAACTTTAAACTGATCGCCATAAAATTCACGTGAGCCTCAAAGGAATTGTTGGAGAAGCACTACTTCGATTTATCGTTCCTTTACTTCTTCCCCGAATTGGTTAGTTACATAAACTTTCATCCAGCAATTCCAATGACGTAGGGAGGTATGAATGCCGTCAAAAACGGCCGCCAAAGGTTGGGTGCCACAAAATCAGCTGACTGAGTTTTAAGGCAGAGAAGTTTAACTTTTTAAGTTGCCACCACGTTCGCCGAACTTAAAGCCGATCGAAAAAACGTGAGAAACTTGTCTCATCATTTTAGTTTTGGATGCCTCAAATTTGAATCGGTAGAGCATCTATGGAAGGCTGTAACAGGGAAATGATCCCTCAGCTCAGGCCAATTCCAGCTGTAATTCCAAAGTCCAAAAACGTGGTTAGTTCGATGTCAAGTCAAAATTTTGAACTCATGATCTATTCTGGAAATAAGACAAACTTTTAAAGCATTTGTTTTATAGAGATTTCTTGTTTTCACTTTACTTTGACTGCCTTTAATTGAATTTCGCGGTACAAATTGAATTTTTGTAGTTTGTCTAACAAAAAATATATTTATTTATTTTAGTCAGTTCTGTTCTTTGATTAAGAAAGTCGTTGGGATATATTCAATAAGTTTTTAAACAGCGTTATACTTTAACAAATTTTATTTTGGATATTTAAAAAAAAAGAAGGTTGCTGGGTTCGCTGGGTATATCCCATAGAATTTGAGGTGATCCTTAGACTTTTCAAGGGACAGGGTGGGATGACACAAAAATTATCTAGAAGACTCGTTACTCTTTTTCCAAATTGAACCTCTCCGCTGAAGCTCAAAGTTTTACTGAAAAGCGTAAATAGAACAGATGATCTACCATATCGTTAACTTCTTATTCAAAATTTTATTGAATTTAACTCTTTTTATATTCCATTTGTTTGATCGATAATTTCCTCTTGTGCCACAGGAAATGACTGTGCACTCGCGTGTGATTTGGAAACACCGTCCATTTCATTTCACCTAAACTTCCATTTCACCTAGTTGCCCATTTCATTTCACTTAAACTTCCATAAATCATAATATTTTGAAGAAAACAATTCTTTTTCTATTTTTCATATTTCTTCCACTCACTTTTACTCCCCCTTTTTTCCAAAACGACAGCAAACATTTGCTGGCCACTGTGATTCCCCCGTTCGTGTGTTTACTTAACGATAACAGACTGCTGCCACAGTCAAACAACAACTCCAACTAAACTGACGGTACCCATTGTACGGCACTTGCAGCAGCCACGATGCCACAACAAAACTCAACCCCATCACGTCCGCATCACCGCATCACCTGTCAAACGTTGACACATTTCGTAGAAATTTTTTTCCACAAAAAAAAACAGCCTTCCACATCTCATCTCACACCTTTTAACTACTTTTTCGGTTGTTTTCGAATAAATCTTCCTCGAAAATCCTCACGGTTTATCTCAAAAAATTCCCATAAAATACAGAAAAGTATAAAAAAAAATGAAAAAATCCATAACCTAACACATTCCATTGCTGGGTATGGTCTTAAAGAATTCAACTGATCAGAACGAAATCAATTAAATAACAACAAGGATTTTGCCACACTCATAAAACAACAACATACGGACTATTGCCAAAGTGCACTCACTCATTTAAGATCTCGCACTGAAAGAACCAACAAACAATCTACCAAGAATCTACGTACGCAAAGACTCGGTCGTAGATACAAAATTTCCAAAGAATAACAAATTATCAATTGTGCTCGAAAATGTAAAGCTACTTAAAAATGTTCTGTTTGTTGGTTTTCTGTATCAAAAAACAACATCCACACATAATTTTTCCCCCACCGAAACAATCGCAAGGAAAATGTTTTTTCACACTACCGTGGGTAATAAAAATTTTTATGAGCTACAAAATTTTTAAGGAGGCAGTAAGTACGAGAGAAGTTCTTTTGAATACGACTCTGACTACAACAACAATTGAAAATAGCGCTTCTTTAGCTCAGCTTCTGATTGCTGCCGTTTTGATGGCTGGCTGGCTGGCAGGCAAGTTGGCTGGCTGCTCATCTCTACGCGCGAACTTGCTCTGCTTGTTCTTCATTCGGACGTTGGGATGTTGTTTAGATGAACACACGAAAAAAAAAACAAAAAAAATGAACACACGAAGAAAAATAAAAGTTCGTTTGGCTTTTTTCTCATTCCTCACACAACCCGCCCCCAACCACCCTCCCAAATAAACGAACACTCTCGCAGATTCAATTTTTATGCGGGCAAGCTGGACTGTGCTTTTTACCATCGATATGAATTTTTCTTTCTTTCCGCTCGTTGTCCAGAAAATGATGAGTTTTTCCAGTGAAAGAAAAGAAAATCGCACGGAACGGAACACACACGGTTCGGAAGAGAGAGCACATTCCCCCCCGGGAGAACACAACAGAAATTATATTGGACCAACCGCCACCATCGGGCCGGGGGAATTCGTTTTCAAATTAAAGTGAATTTAATCGATCTTGGCCGGATCAAAGAGGCAAGAGAGCCGCACCGCAGAAACAGGTGAAAACGTTTACTTACACAGAAATAATTCACCAGTGGATTGACGATGTATCTCATGTGCGGTGCGGTTCGGTCGTTCGTGAGTGCTGCTGCTCCTCCGCTCACTCGGTGCGGTGATGATTTGAGTGATTTTCTTTTTCGTTGGTTTTTCTCAACAAATGAGTGCCACCGGTTTAAATTTTCTCATCGTAGATAAATTTTTATTTAATTTAATTTGTTTGGTGCAAGAACAGATACGATCCACTCATGATCCAGATCCACAAAATGGTTATCAAAAATGCACTCAAAAGGTTTTTATCTTCTCGGGAGAGAGATCACTCTGAGTGTAGTCCGTGTGCGCGAGTTTGAATTTCAGAAAAAGAAAAAAAAAATGAGTGAACACCTTCATTCATGTGTGTAAACGAAACAACAACAACAAAAAAATCAAACAAATTTTTTGAATACAAGAACACACTTTTGTGTTGTCCGTCGTTGGTGCTTTTTCTACGTACGTCTTTTTATTTTTTTTTTTCGTCTCGTTGTTTTTTCTTCGGGAACGAATAAAAATGAAGAATACATCGGTTGTTTTTTTTCAGTTAGTGTTCTGTGTTGTCGTATAAACGAGATACACTCCTCATGTGATTGTTAGTTTATTACAAAAAAAAAAAAATCAAGAAGAACGAACACAAAAAAACACACGAAAAAAGAAGAAATATACTGAAGTTGAAGAAGAGAAAAAAACAAAAAAAAAAAAAAAGCAAAATCTGTGTGTATCGCATTTATGTATAGAATCGGAACACACTCTACCATTAAGTGGTGAAGTGAAGCTCCAGTCCGCAGCAGGTTGTTTTTCGCTATACGCCGTTCGAGCACCACACTCTGCTGGTCTAAGATACAAAAATTTTTATATATATTATTTTTTTTTTTGCTTCCCCTCGTTTTTTTTTTGGTTTCGGAGCAGTCTTCGGTTTATGCTGTGCAGTGTTTTAGAGCAATACGCGCGCCCTCATATAATTTTGCTCGTTTTTTTTGATTTTTTTTTTTCGTGGTGATGATACGCGCATCGGCGGCGTCCGTCCCCAAAAAGGAGATTCACTGAGATAACATTTCTTGAAAGAGAGAGAGAAGAAGTGAAGCGCGGCCCCAGAAGCTGAAACGGAAAAGGTGAACATATAAGTGAATCGCGGTGTCCAGGATCGGAGCAACAACCAACAGTCGTCCTGCTCTTTGTCTTAGATATCACTCCGTTGAGTGATATCGTCGGTATCAGCGGATGTTGGTGGACTGAGGCTGAGACTGAGAGTTTTGTGTTGTGTGAGAAACGAATTTTCTTGTCGGCTTTTTGCCGTGCCGGTGTTTGTTGTGTTTAAAATGGCCGCGGTAATTAAGTTTGAATTTAAAATTTGTTAAAGAAAAAACAAGGAAAAAAGTATCCTGTGTTTTGTGTCCCGTGTCGTGTGTGTGATTTTCCTGCCAGTCTGCAAGTAAATCGCATCTTAATCCGCGGATCGATGTTAGAACGAGTGAGTGACAGCTAGATATGCGGCTTCTTATGGTTATTGCAATTTTGATATTTGCAATGCCACTGACAGGCTTTGGATGGTATGTTGAAAATTTCTTTCTTCATTAGTTTTCTTTTTTTTCAAACACATATTTCCACCTCCTATCTGTGTGCCTAATGAGAAATCATGTTATCAGACCCGGGGACAAGTGTATCCGTGTATCTTATCGTAACTTGGATCTTACAAATTTTTTGATGGAACGTAACAAAGTCATGGTTAGAAATTTGGGCTTTACAAACAAAAGCCAGTTACTGTGTGTGAGTGTGGGAGAGGAATTTGTCGGGAAGAGAACCTTGAACCTTCTGTTCGGCGTGGTGGCGTCAAAAATGTGAAAATCTGTTCAAATTTGCACTTTCCCTCTCGTTTGTCATTTGTGTGTTGCTTTCGGGTCAGGGGGTGAACACCCATCTCCGGCGACTGATAATAGACGGAACTACTCAACTCAGAGAGAGTGGTTTAGTCACGGAAGTTGTACTTAGAATTCGTCACTGGTGGCAGTTGAGAAATTTATTGGTCAGTAATTCTTTTTGTATCCACGTGCAAATAGATTTTACGAGTTGGGGATAAAATTTGTTTGTGGATTTTCTGTTTACGTCATCGAGTTGTGAGTAAGAGCAAACAGAGTTTAAATTTTTCGAAAAAGACAATGTTAGACCGGCTTGCAGATGGAAGAGAGTCAGAAGAATCGTGTCCGGGATGGTTAGTGATGGCATACTTTTTCATCCTAAACATTGACAGTTAATAGATCTCTGGCACAGAAAGGCAATAAAGAAGTCAAATTTTAATTAAACATAATCCGCTTACTGTTTTACTTTTGAGTTTTTTAATTTTTACAAAGAGGTCAAAAGCAAACATAGTTGCACTCATTAGGAATATTGCCCTAACGAAACACCACGGGAGCAAACGACTAACAATTCTCCTGGAGTACTTCTGTCTTAGAAAGCTTTCGGAATTCGAAATGAAACACTACTATGCTAAAGAAAAATGGTAAAAAAATTATCAATGCAATAAACAGATAGCTTCAGCATTACATATTTACCACTCTATTTACTTGTTAAGATCGATTTAAGGTCTTTGGAAGTTTTAAAGGCAGTTAAAGTCGCTAATTGGACAAGTTTTCACCAACTGAAGAGTCTGTCTTGAAACGCATTGACGCTAACAGACAATACAAAAATTGTTGTTTGATGGCATGAACGGAGGTCATGGAATTTTTTGTCTGGATTATGTTTTTGCTACAACAATGTACCCGGCTTGCTCTGCCATATTTCGTTTTCTCACACTACTTTTCTTAAAAGTTTATTGTTTTTAATGAATCAGTAGGTTTTTTTACAGCATAAGAATTTTAAATTGATTTCCAGTGATCAGTACCATGAATACTCAATAATGAAGTCAGGGATCATCTTCATCTGCATCTTTGAATGCGCAAAGCTAGGTGCCATATTTTTTCGAAGTCAAATAAAATTTTCAAAAACAACACAAATTCCGGAATTTCGTTGGAACTTACAAAATAAACTTAACATGAATAATTCATTGGCTCCAATTTAGTTTGGAAATTGTTCGGAGATGTGATCCTTATCTGCGAAATTTTGTGAGAGCAGTTGATTCACTGCACTGAAATTATTCAAAGCTAATAAAATTGCATTGTTTTTAGGCCATGGTGCAACTTGTGTTCGTATTCTATGTTAACATTATAATTACAATTGTATATCAATAATTTAAAATAATAATAGATAATACAGTCGACTCGCTCTAAGTCGAATTTCCCTCGAACTCGACATATTTTCGCCATATTTTCCCATTCCCCTTCCCAATTTTCCATACAAAAACCATGCTCTAAGTCGAACTCCCTCTAATTTTGATGGCCCGTAAAAATTCGACTTAGAGGGATTCGACTGTACGTTCTTTTTTTCTCGTTAATATTCCAGTACTTTATTCACTTCAGCTGTTTTTTTTCTCGTAATTTGTTTTGATAAGAAGCTATTAGTGACATTAGATTGGCTCAATTTTAAAATTTTTTTGTTTATTTTTTTTTCTTTTAAAGATCAGCCTGCTCCGAAGTTTCTAGGCAATTTGTAGGGTATTTCAAAAAAGAAGTACAGTAAACTCTCGATATTTTGCATTTCATGTGACCAGGAATTACAAAGTTTTTCGATTTATGGAGGTTTCAGGAGATAGACCTCTAAGTACAGCCACCATTTTCGAATTGTAGAGGTTTTCACATGGTTTTAAGTTAAAAATAAATTGGAATTAACGAGAGGATCAAATTGCATTTTTTTTTCTTAGACTTTCAGAGGTTTTCGAATTATAGAGGTTCGAACTATCGAGATTTTGCTGTATTTCCAAAATAGAAAAGCTGATAGATCTTTGTCAAGTTTGTCTACATATGACTTGTCCTAAATTTTCTCAATGAGTATTTTTAAAACATTTATACCCAGTTTCACAATGAGAGTTTAAACTAATCTTTTGGTTTACACTGCCGTTTAATAATTTTTTTGTTTCACAGTACCTGAAAAGTGGAGTTTATCTTGTCGTTTAAATTAAACGACAGAGTTCTCCCGTTCTAACTTCGGTTTAAGTATGTAGTACGAAGTACATGTCAGTTCCGGCGATTCGAACATCTTTTAGATTAAATTTTTGTTTTTTTTTTTCTAGTTTTTTTCCCCAGTCTCAGCCCAGTTTTACAATTAGAACCAAAATAATACAATTTCCTTAGACACAACTTCCAAAACTGCGTTTAGCTAACCGGAGCTTTATTTTTGAAACCGAACGAGTTCAACGAAAGGTTTAAACTCATTTTGAGGTTTAGCTAAACTTTAGTTTAAACTCTCACTATGAGACTGTGTAGTAGAGTTATATTAGGTTGTCAAATATCTCCCTTCCGCCTTTTTGTCTTTTGAATTTTCCAGCTATGTACAAAGCGCTACAGAGCTCGTGTCCGTCAATACATCATTTGAAAGGTCTTCACATAACATAACCTACAAAACGACGATTAGTGACACAGATTATTTTATTTTTATTCTAGCATGTGAGAAGATTCCTTTTCATCCAATTTATGTACATAGGTAGGATGGATGGAAGGATGCTTTGCATTTCTTTCCACTTTTAACTTTGAAGTTCTAATCATTATTATACCGCACTTCGCTTAACGTGACCAGAGTTGAAGTACACCAAAACCTCGCTTTTTGCCGTTCCGTTTAACACCGTTTCGAAGTTGGATCGTTTCAAAATTGTAGTTGTTTCAATGCTGCGTCGTTTCATATTGCGTCATTCACAAAATTACAATTCATGAGAATGAAGAAATAAAAGAATGCATTGCATCGATCTGCGCCGTTTTTTACTGGTCCTAACTAACTGCAAAAAGCCAGACTTTGGTGTATTGGATGATGCTTTTGTGTGAAATCAAAATTTTATTTTAAAACATACTAGAGGCAAACCTTAACTAGCATAAGCTAAGCGCTTTCTTAAAAAAATAAATGGGTCTTAAGGATCATAAATTTACCCAAAACACTCAGACGAAAAAATCTCCACTCCACCGTTTCAAAATTACTTCCTACACAAGTCGACGTGCTGTGCCCATTTCGTGGATGTTATCTCGTCTGCTATCTCAAAACCTCCTCTCGATTTTTATGAATACATTTTTCTGATGAATCAGAAATGAGTGACAACATTACGATAGAAGTACTCACCGGGAAGGTGAAAAAAACAAAAAAACAAAAACGAATTTGTTCAACTCGTGCTTCAAGATAAAATCTAAATATTTAACTTGGTTTCAGTCATTGACATGTGGCGTGTGGGGTAACACTTTTTTTTGAGAAAATCATTAATAAGGTCTTCTTATAATTCTGTTTGTTGCGAATGGACAAGAGACCAAGGCATTTAATTAAGTTAAACTCGTCAAACGTCATTTCAAAAAGAACTTAGAACTTAAAAGTGTAAATGCGTTTCGACTGCGAAAAAAAATCTTTTGTTGGAAAGGCGGATACGATGCATATTATTAGAATACTTCTCAAAAAAGGACATAGCTCGCACAACAACCTTTTGACAACTAGTTCAAATTTTATGCTTCAAAAGCTGAAGTTTTCCTGTTGGACTTTCGAACAAACCACCATCGACACTGATCATGATCGTGTCATATTCCACGGTTAATTATGTTGCACTCCACCTCCGAGACAATCCACAGTTGAAATTGAATCATTCCTCAAATTAAAATCATTCCACAGCTAAATGCTGTCAGCTTAAAATGCCAAGAGCTTCGCCTCAGACAAATCCCTGCCGACAAATCACCTCGGCCAACAGACATATGAAGCACGACAAACAACAAAAATAGCTTCACACCTTCCGCTCTAATCAAAAATAAACAAACCGAAGAAAAAAGTCGAATTTCCTTGCCAAAAACATAACCGTACACTGGGTTAATCTTCACCCTGTGTAATCATTCAAATGTCAAGTGTATCACGCGACTTATCACACACACTTTCGGCGCGATCCGCCAGAGTGAGAGAAGGCGAGTATCTGAACATCAGAGTATCTAACAAACCGCGTAACATCTAAAATTTGACAACGACCATACACATGTATCAGATGTGGGTATCGAAATAGAAATCTGGCAGCCCACCCGACCAAAAGCCGCAGTCTGTTGCACTTAATTAAATTATTATATTCGCTTATGTACCCGAAGGGAAGGCACCGGCGGCGGCGGCGGCAACCCCCTCAGCCAGACCAACCCAACCGGGCCCGGACTTTTTAATTCACAAAGACCATTTGGCTGCAGTCGTCGCTGACCATGAAACGTGCTACGCTTTTATGAATCGAGATTGGTGGCTGCTGGCCGCTGCCTGGCGTATTCATAGAAAACTACGAGTACTACGGAACTACGCCACCGCAACGGTAATCGTAATAATAAGACACCCATTTGGCATGTGTCCATACGCGATGACAGCACTCATCCGCTTATCTAAGACGCGCAGCCGAAGTGGGACATGAAAATAACGAACTGTGACTCGATTCGCTACTTCAACGCGGCGATGGAGATTGCAACTGCAGCTAAACCCGAGCCCGTGATTTATGTCATCAGATGTCAGATGTCGGCGACGGAACGTGCACCAGTTTCAACCGCTTGGCGCTTCAACCGAAACCGGATGAATGAACACTGCAATGAGATCATTTAATTAAAATCTAATTACAGACGCATTTATCAATGATCGTGCATTTGAAGTTCGGACTGCACCCCGTGGCGGGGGCCACGCCGCCGGCGAGCAAATAAACGGCTCGACGACGGCTTTGACGCTTGCACTCCACCCCACTCACTCAATCCGAGGCACTGGGTTAAGAATGCAGTTAATTTCGTTCTACGATCGACGATCGCAATCGAAGAGGCGATCAATTGGAAATCAAGGTTTTTCCTCAACCCCACGTTACGTCATCTCTCTCGGCCCCTGTATGTGCTGGATGCGTCCATCTGCCAAAATGATTTTATTTCTGACAAATACGAGTGTGACTGATGTATCCCTGTTGACATTTATTGCAAGGCATCTTTTCTTTTTGCGCCTCAGCCTTTGATGATGCGAGCGTGGGGACGTGTCGCAGCAGTCCCCTGTGGCCCACTAATGAAGCGAACTAAAACGGAAGTGAGAAGGTCAATTCTCGGTGATGGGAGCGTGTTTATTTATTCATCTACGAGCCAATGAAAGTAAAAATAACGCCAAAACCTAATTGGCTATGGCTTTTAGATGCATATTGATGAAATTAATGATGCGAACGATCGGTGAGGAGGTGAGGAGATCTTGTCGCCTCGAGGTTAAATGGGTTTTTGATCGGTTAACGATTTCCTCTGTTGGAGATTGAAGTTATTTTTTGTTTTTGTTTTTCGTGATTAAAAGATATGATCAGTGGATCTTGACCGGGAAGTTTGAATATAGGCCGGATCGATGGACACATTTTTGACGGTCAATGGATAGAGTCATCGTCATCGATTAGTCCCCAACTTGAAGGTCAATTCTCATGTAGATTTTTATCTAACAATTTGAGTTTTCAGTGCCCCAGTGTTTTAGAATTTCGGCTCTAGAATCTAAGAATATTTCAGAGTAACTCAAATTTCTTTTTCCGATCTTATATTTTGCAAGAAACAATCAGAGACCTGTAGAATTTAAGGTTAGGACAAGGAATTTGTTATTCATCAGCTCATTGTGTACTCTAAAGTCGTGCCAAACCTATTTTAAGGTTGGATTGAGTTGTTTATTATTTATTAGGTGTACAACTTTGCTTCCGCCGTTTTGCAATATGTGGCTGTAGCGGTAAGTGGTAGTCGAAATAAATAGATCGTAGATGTCATACTTAGGTATTTGTAAACATACCGCTATCGAAATACTAGCCGATTTGTGTCTGCATCATAAAGTTATTCTCGATTGAACATGTCAGCTTACAAGCCAAACTCTTATCATTTACGGGAGGTTTTAATTTTCTGCCTTAATGTGGAGAAATCCTCGGCTGAGGCTCACCGAATGCTCTCAAATACCTATGGTTAGGCCGCTATTTGGGAAAGAACGTACTGAGAGTGGTTTCAATGATGGTGATTTTGACGTCGAAGACCGGCATTGCGGTGGAAGAGAGAATGTTTTCGAAGACGTGGAATTGGAGGCATCACTTGATCAAGATTCGTGTCAAACGCAATCAAATCAAACGCAAAACGAATCATAAATGTAAAACCAATTATTATAAAAAAGCCTGGAATTTCGGAAAAGAACGGCGGAAGCTAAGTTGTACACCTAATAGACAGAAAAGCTATAACCTACGTTATGGAAGAAGCGTTTAGCCAGTCATCGAAACTAATGTTGGTCCATTGTGTATCCAGTGCACAAATTGATTAACTACACTTTTTGAAAAATCTTAAATTTAAGTGTGAAAGCACTTGGTATAGTCATAACTTTTTATATTGACAATAACTTTCCTGAATAATAAAGATTACTACCATTAAACGACAAGTATTATCTGGCCATTGAATAATAAGTAATTTATTTCAGAGGCCAATATACAGCTGCAAACAAAAATTTAGGAGTGCAATATGAGTTTTATTATTTTCTGCGAATAATATGAAAACTATTGAATATCTTAATTATCTAGACCATATTTTTTTATATGATTAGTTGCAATTAGAAAGAATTTTATGAAAATGAACTTTGTTATTTTCTAACGTGATTTTAGTGAACTATATTCATTTTCCTGCGCCTCAAAATATTCCAATTCAATTTCTTTCTTCCAATTTAGTTGTTTTTTTTTATTTTTTTATATGTTTCGAGTTTCTAAGGCAGAAAAAGATTTTGTTAAAACGTTTACAAGATTTTTGTTTAGTGGGCCGAATAAAAACCTTTCGTAAAGGACGATTTATTGTTCGAAGTCTTCTCGACGATCAAATGAACAGAAAAAAATCTTGACTGATTCACAAAAATGGTTTCAAGTGCCAAAAAATATAAAGAAAACATTGCAAATACAGTCTGAATAAGAGTTTAGTCTCCATGAATGGTGAAAACCAGTGTGAAATAGTACACGCAAAATGTCAGTGCGCCAACTAAATACAAAAAATGAACTTAACTAAGCGATTATTGCCTTAAGAGTAAGAAGGATACTTATACAAAATAATTCCAAAGCCTTCAGTAAAAAAAAACTCATCGAAAACCACAGCACCTCTCCAAGAAATCTTTAAATTTTTGAAACTCTTAGCGGTTGGCCCAAAGGCGCTGTGTACCGTGCAGTAAATGATCCGAGTCTCATGAACATGTAAGGAGACCACCAAGTACTAACAGACAAAAGAAAAATTTTAAAACATTGAAAGACCAGTAATTTTATTAGAGCTAGGTACTACGGTCCACATCTTTTGTGTACCCAATGGACAATGGGTTAGAAATTATACGTCCATATATTCAAATGTATTATCATTCACTGTACCGATTATAAAACAGCTTTGAAATGTGTGTTTCAAGATAAGACCACGGCCTTAAATACGCCAATAAAAAAAATTGGTTTCAGACAAATGAAACTTAGGCCATGAGTAGGCCTGATCAATGTCCTGACCTCAACACAATGGAAAAGGAAGATGTAAAAAAATTGTTTTTGAAGCGAGACCATACAGTAGCAAATAATTATGGAGAGTCGTATAGGCATCTTGGAAAGTAGACCTAATAAGGAGGTGGCAGTCCTCAGTGAAATCGATGCAACAGTGATACAAAATATTGCCACACCCAGAAGAACTATAGAATGATGTTATATGTCCTTTACTCAATCCGTTAAAATGAAAAAAGAACCATGTCAAAAATAATAGTAGCACAATGCGGGTTAATGAATTCCTATGACTGAAAACTCAAAAGTGGTGACTTTCTTAAAATAAAGAAACTTGTACCACATAACCTAATCTAACCTAAATGAAGTTAATACTCCAAAAGTTGGTGGAGGGCGCTGAACTTGAATGAACATCTGATATCAGCTTTGTCAGTTTTAAGAACTCATCGGTGATCACTAGCCCATCAGACATTTTAAGAACTACGAAAGAATTCAAGGACTACCACAGATGTTAAAAGCAGATCACATCCAGTCTAAAATCAAATGATAAGAAGCATCTAATATTTTCTGATTTCATCTCATTCACGAAGTACAGTCAAGCCAAGAATAAAGATACAAGCGCCTGCTAAAAGCGCGTTCTAACAAAATTAAAGTTCTTTTCACATACGGTTCCAAACCCAGTCAGCGAACAATCGGCGTTGTCTATGCTTGAGCTTCTGGGTCAAAATTTGTCCAGAGAAATCGATTGCAGAGGCTTTTGTCTGTTGCATACTATGCACAGCTATGGTGTTGATTTTGACGGCCATAAGACCAGCGTAGCGTTTTAATTAACGAACACTTATTTTAATTGTTTTATTTAAATTGTTTTCCTGTTGAAGCTGAATAGTTTCATAGTAATTTGCCACCAGCGAGGGAATAATAAACAACCGTTTTAACAAGATGGCTGCCACAGCAACTGTGCTATCCATGTGAACGTCAACTCTCATAATTTAATAATTGTATAAAGGACTATTTACATATATCTGTAGGATGGCATTCAGTTCAGTTAGCAAATTACAAAATTTAAAAAAAAAAAAATAGAAAGTCTTCACTTCCAGTTACTCTCGTAACAAGCTTTCCATCACAGAATGCTACAGGAGAATCGTCAATCGTTTTCTGGAGGTTGAGCTGTGAAAATTGTTTGCGGTGTTCTTTCCGCGGGCTGAATTCGATCCCGGGTACGCTCGCTTTAGAGTCCGACGCACTAACCATCCAAGACATGGCGCCAATGAAGCCCTATATTTACATTTTCATAAATCGTCAAAAAGGGATTTTATTTTTCACAAAATTAGTCAACACCGTAGCGTACGTTCGCTTTCATTAACCTTTGGAATGCACTCTGAGTGAATTTCCGATGAGATTTTTAATTGATTCTCCACTATGACTTCTCTAGCGGCCAACTTGCATCATTTGCATTTACTCGGCCATAAACTCACCTAAGTACAAATGCCAACTCCTCATGTCAAGATCGCCGCACACATGTGACAGAAAAAGCCCGAATCCCATTGTAAACATTCGATTTCAGGTAACTTGTCACCTTTCATTGTTATTTATGTACGTTTGTTGACACCTGCTTGCATCTTCGGACTCGAACAATGTCCACAGATACGTAGGTACGTGCCTAACTTGCAATCCGTTGATTCGCCAGGCTTCATGCCTCATTCGAATGACAACAGAGAATAAATCACAAATTTTTGTTGCACTATTTGCTGTTAGCTTTTTTTTGTTTAATTTTTTTTTCTTTTGTGTTTAGAAATGGTTGGGTATTTTTTTTTAAGGGCGTAGATGCAACGCAGCGCGTGGACGGGAAGTGCAAACGGAAATGGATTGACGTTAAATAAAAAGTGTTTTTTTTGTTTTGTTTTTAGATGATTATGTTTGGTTGACATTTACGATTGTTTATAACAACATACGATGCCTTGATGTCGCGGCTATTTTAGCTAAGTTCATAAAAATAGCAGTGGTATGAAGGCGTTGTATGTTGGTCTTTATCACAATTAATTATGCCACACGTAGGTCCTGGTAAATGTACCAACAATTTAGAGTGAGGTGTTTTGTTTGGTAAGACAAATGACCAACAAGTGAAGAATTGTAAGCGGTGGCCGTGAATTTGAAAGTTATTACTCTGACATATGCAAGAAAGCGTTGAAGTTAATTGAACATCTGATGTCAGCTGTTAGTTGTAACAACTCACTGTATTTTGGAGTCCATCGAAAGAAGTAATGAGGACTGCGAAAGAACTAAAACTTTATAATATAACGACTGGATCTAATACCTACGGAGGAGTTCTATGACTACCGAAGATGTTAAAAGCAGACTACAGCTATTTTGAAACCAGCAACTGATTTTTACTGATCAAGCTGATCTCGTCCATCGAAATTTACTCAACTTACTTACTATTGCATACGACATATTCCAGGGTGTTAGACTTGCTAGACACTTACAGGACTTCATTCAAAACCAGTGTAAGATGTTCTTAAATTGAATAAAAGATGTTGAACATTTTATCATAAGCTCGGCATTTTGGGTGGACTTACTGCCAGGAACTTTAAATTGAGGCTCTAGGCCATTGAACGAGCCCATGTCTAATGATTGACGTGCCTATGATCTTTTGCTAAAGACTTGGAGCTCAGCAAAACTACAGATCAGATTGGAACTGAAAATTTGAAGTTGATCATCGAAGTCGAAATGAAGGTCAGCTGGGATGCAAGCTTTGCCAGATGGTGCGAATTTTCCTGAAGCAGCTATTACGGTTATATTATTTCACATGTAATGGCAAAGTCTAAAATTTATAAAAAAATAAAATTGTCATTAAAAGTATATCTCTGCGTGTACTTTATATAGCTCTACTTTCGAAACTAAAAAATGGCACACCAACGAATTTGAATAAACACTTTTGTAGTAAATTCTAATTATCTAAACGTATGGTTTTATTGTTAAACGATCCATTATCTAAAACGGCAAACATTAGGCTAATATTTAGTTGCTTTAAATGAGAGTTGAATTTGACAGGTGACAAATGCCAGCACTACCAATTTGAAAACACGAAATATATGGCCATTTGGAATAGAAAACTGAAGTCATTTCAAATATAGAAAAACTGATTGGCCCTGAAAGTGAAACCAACATATTCGTAACCATGTGGTGAAGTTTGAAACCACTTCTAGTTAAGATCTTAATGCTTAGTAGGCCTATGAACAAGGTAAATGCATTTGCAGGGTCATCGCAAAGATATATTTTGGCAAAAATGGTTCAAAAAAGGTGTTTGAAGTCGTTTCTTCACGTTGACTTTCGAATACCAAAAATTTCTGGCTAACAGATAAGAGGCATTACCCAAATTACATTACAATTCAGGCTGTTAAGGTGGGCATCGGTCTCAATTTTCGCATTGGCATGAAATTTTCAAGGACCTCGTCAACCTCACCCCAGTGCCATCAACAAAGCCCACACTACACTCTTCCAAAGCCAAAGCCAGTAAAAATATTACGAAAAAATCTTTTAACGAAAACCAAATAAACACGTCGCACGGCCCACCGACGTAAATTGCACTGCCCATCAGACGCCCGTGGAGCCACTCCGTCGTCAGTCCTTTAAATAGATCCCCAAAAAAACACACACTCAGTCAAGAATCAAGAGAAAAAAATCAGAACGGCCATCAAAATTCTGATTTGCAACCCAAAATAATTCGGTCCATCAAAATGTGCCAACAGATCGCATAAACAAACAGCAGGAGCTAATCAACGCATACCACGCTCTCACATCCCAGTTGCACACAACACAACGCATCTGAAAGATCCATCTCTCGCCTCATCGTCATCGTCATCGTAACTGACCACCGGCAACAACAACGCCACACAGTCAAGTCAACAAGTGATGACTTCAGATTGATTGTTCAGTTCCAACTAAGTGATTCTCTGTTTACCAAACTTATTGATCCTGAAGATGAGCCAAAGCCAATACCAACCGGAGCGCAGCACCGCAGCACCGTCGTCGCATCGTTGCACCACACCGCACCGTTGTGTGAGATACAAGGCGACCACTAAAACGACCACTCGGACGATGACGCGCACACACAAAGTGGCCACCACGAATGCGGAAAACCGCATTCGTGCCGCACAATGCCTCTCTGATCCCTCTTCAGTTCCTGGCCACGGATCAAAGGCTGCACCAAGGAAACCTCCTCGGCGGATGGAGGAAATCTGTAAAAATACAACTCACACAAAAGGCGCCGACAAACATCATAGAGCAGCAACAGCAGCAGCAGCAGCGCCGACAACGACGACGACGAAGACGAAGACGACGACCGGCTACGATGTCCGTGTCCATCCATCGGTCCGCTGTGTCCACGCTCCCTCTCCACAAAAAAACAGAAAAAAAAACAACGAAGGGGAAAAGAAAAACATCGAAAAGCTACAAACGCGTTGCAGGGTGTTTATTTTTTGATGGTAACTGTTCAGCGAGTATCTGTATCTGTATCTGAATCTGTTTGAGATTGAGATACTCGCACTTGTTGCGGTGACACAAACACACACACACCCATATGCATGCGGCAGGATCAACGATGACAACACGACGAGTAGAGCCGTGGCATTCTCCCGCAATCGAGATGATTTGTGTATCTCAGAGATTTCATCGCGCACCGCAGGTCGTCCTGTCGAGTGGTGTGTGCGTGTGTTTGCTGCGAGGGTGGGGTAAAAATAGATTCATCCACTTTCGGGCCATTAGTGCCATGCAGCGAAGAGCCGTCTGGCGGTGGCAGCGGGAGCCGAGGGAAGGCCGAAAAAAAACTGTGCCGAGTAAATATGGAAACCGACCTAAATGAGAGTCAGACAGACGCGACTGTAATGAGGGGACATGCAGCTGAAAGTGAGGAATACAAAAATGAGATTCAAGTAAGTATTGAGAGGCTCGCTCAACACACAGCTGCTTTTTAGGATTAGAAAGAGGATTTGCATTCCCGTTTGATTCTTGTCTTCATTGTGGCGTTTTTTGCAGATGTCTGTGCAAGAAGACTTCCTAATGCACGTCCTCAACGAAAACAGGTTTTAACGACGTCAAAACTTACGTCAAAACAAAGGGTGATGAGTTCGAATTACTTTAGAGAAAAGCCCTAAAGTTTGTTTCCAGCAATTAATGGAATTGCCAACGAAATCGATCGTCCTTCACAGATTGGACTCTAGTTTCCCAAATACTTGGAATTTTGTAAGGCTCACGTTCAACACAAAGGGTCGACAAGGACCAACGTGCGGCTGTGTTCTACCCTACCCTACGTTGACTGCAGTAGTCTTTACGACCGATCTTTTAATTTCAAATAAATTGATTGGAACATCAAGAATTTTCGTAGCAGTTTTTGGGACTTCAAGACTTTTCCTTGCAGTCCTTGGGACTTCAAGAATTTTCGTTGCAGTCTTTGGGACTTCAAGAATTTTCGTTGCAATCTTCGGGACTACAAGAAGTTGAAGCCTTTCGGACTTGTGAGCAGGTTTGGAGAAGTCTAAAAAAATGATAGGAAGGGAGTGGGGATGGGGATTTAGTCGTAGCAATACAAATGAAAGACTTTAACGGAAAATCTCCCTTTAGCAAATTTATCAAACTTCTTTTAAACGCAGCGCTACAATGATAGGCAAAAACCGCTCGCTCAACAAATGATTTCTGAACTCAAAATTAAGATTTGTAAATTGTTCAAGCATTAAAAATAATAAATCACGAATTTTGATAAAACTCTTGTTATTTTGATCTCTTGGTGCTTTGAAAATTTCCTCTAGGCTCTTGAGTTCCAAATTATCGACTTTCGCTGTACACGGCTGCATCTTGCCTCTTAGTCAGTACCTTGAAATCCATTAGTCGGGTGGTGAAATTCAATAACACCACGGGTGATGAAATTCAATACCACCACGTCCCTTAACTAAGTAGCAAAAATAACAGCAGAAAACTTTTGGTCCCCATCATAACGACTTCTGAGCCGACCCTTGAATGCGATTTTATCAGCAAGGCGACGTAAGATGACCAAAACCAAAAGCTCGTTTGGTTACGCTTGAGCATAACTCCTGATGAGTTAGAGTCAGTGGCGTAGAATCGGGTTGTCTGGAGAACTCTTTTGCGTGCACTGCCCCCCGTTAGTGGAACACGCGGTCAAGAAGATGATGATATTGAAGTTTACACAGATGTCGTAGCCAGCCTTCCAGATGCAGCGCGTCCCTGTCCAGTCCAGATATCAGTTATTGCCCAACTATCTATAATTATTAGGAGTGACCCACTGAGTGCCTCCCATTCTCACTTCCCACCAGACAGACACTCAGACTACAATCTCTTTTTCAACACCTTCAAATGACGTCCGAAATCCCCCAAACAATGCTTAGCACATTTTCAAACTCATCCGGCTTAATCAATCAACGATAACTCGTCAGCTTTCAATTCTTTTTTTTTAATTAACAACGCAACTTGGAAAGTAATTTCACTACTATTTTTGTTTTTATTTATTTTGTTTATTTTCGCTGTTTTTTTATTTGCTCTCTCATTTTTTTGCCCCAAAACTCAGTGAACTGTGTTTTCTCAACGGGCACAATAAATTTTTATGATCTTTTTCCTAAATGAATTGGAAAATCGTTTTTTTCCTTGTTTCATTTGCAAAAAAAAAAACGCGACCGAGTTCCAGGAAATGGGGTGCGCGAGATCTCAATTAAAAAAAGATTAAAATTGAATGATCGTTGCATGCAGGGGGTTTGACGGTGGCAGTTAAACCTAAAATCATATGAATGAGGGGGAAAGTAGATGACAGTTTAGTAGCACGTGTAGGGGAGAATGTCTCCAATTTTCCTACTAAGAACAACCAATAAAAGAAAAGCCGAAGTCAAAAAAAAAAAATAATTAAAAGTAGCGACTACTACTTGATTCTCATGATTTGATGTACGGAGTTTGGTTAGCAGGTATTGATACTGATAGTTTATCTTTATCCGTCACTTCAGTTTTGTCGTATTTTTAGTACGACAAACTTAATCATGAATTTTTTTTTCCAAAAACGATAATTACACACTAAATTTCAAAGCTGTATTTCTCATATTTTAGAAAATATTTAAAAAAAAAAAAAGACTACTTCTAAGTCAGAAAAACCCATCTGAGGAACGGATGAGGATTAACGCTTTCACGCCAAATGTAGTTCGTGAACAACATGAACTTCATCTGTAAACACAAAATTATTTGCGCAATTGCAGTGAAGTGTCCCTTAAGTTCTGAAACCCAATTTAAATCCATATAATTTTGCATCAGACGTCTGCTAATTCAATAAGAATATTCGGGATCTTTTACTTCGTTTGTAGTGAAGTAACGGTTTTCTTTCTGCCGCTGGAATTATATGCGGTCATGAAAGAGTCAACACAAGTAGCACTTTGATCTTTTGGTAACCCTTTTTTCGCTTTTATTAATTTTAAAGTATTTTTTTCGCAAGTAATACATTGGTTAAACTTTAATTTTCTCATTTCATTTTGACTAACCTGAATTATGCTTGACAGGACTATAAAGGCATGAAATTGCAGTACAAATTTAATTTAAATGAAATAAGTTGTTTTTTTCTTAAAATAAGATATAGCATGTCTCTGCTGGAACACTATCGTTTCAGAGAGTTGGTTCGTGGTTGTACAATCTTTTCTTTTCTATTGATGTTTTGTAGTTCGAACTTTAAAATTGTTTCGATGTCCTGTTTGAATTATCATCAAACAGGACAAAAAACTGTTTTTTCGTGGACTAGTTGGTATTAAATCATCAGTACCATGTATTCTCAGTTGATTAGGCGTGAAGCATTTAAGTCTTAAACGAAGCCTGGATCATAGTTATGCCGGTCGATCAACACTCAAAGCAAAAATGTCCCGTCAATTTTTGTTTAATTTTGGGCACTTCGTCCAAGACTTCAAAAATATTATTTGTATTGTATTGTATATACAATATTATTGTAACCATTTCTGTGAATAGTTGAAAGAGGTGGTCAATTGTGGTGGACTACATCGATTCCTCAATGGCACATAAATATCCAAGTTCTCCGACCTAGTCTTCTGGTGGGCTAACAATAGTCTTTTCGATGGCTATTGGCCATCATTCCTTTCAACTTCGCACGACGACCGCAACCCTGTCACGATGCGTCCTAATTAAACACGAAATCATTCACGTGGATAAAAATAACTCAGCAGGCTCTGCAGAGCTGCAACATTGTCAGCCGGCCTGCCACCCGCACAGCGTCCGTGTCCATTCATCATTCGACTCCTGGCTGCTGCCATCGCGTCGTTAGAAGGTTAAAAATAAAAATCTAAAAATCTGCAGCAGAACCACACAACCCGCCTGTCCTCGTCAATCCGCCCTTCCCAACTCACCTGAGAGTGCTTCAAGTGCACAGGCACAGGCACGGCCACTTGTCGTTGTTGACACGGCGTAGAAGAACATTTGGCAGACGTAGCCCGCACATCTACCTGTCCATCTGGCAGCAGAGGGTTCTTCCGTTTATTTACTTCTGCTCCTTTCAATCGATACCGTCAATTTGGTTGACGGATAAATCCGAAATGCAAATGTTTACCGATCGCCGTCTCAGCCGCGCGTCATCGCACGCACGGCCTGTGGGAAATCCTCAGCCTCATTTGGTCCAGCAGCCGACGCATCAACGCACGGACACAATGGATCTTGTCTGCCTCTTCGAGAGGAAGAGCGGGCAATATTTACACCTGTATTGTTGTCTTATGGTCTTAAACTTTTCACTTTGCCTCAGAGCACAAACAAACAAAAGAGACTCTCAAGTGGCCCGAGGGACGCGGCCAATAGCCGATTGAGGTTAGGTACACCACTGAGTCGGAAACTGACAGAAGTTTACTTCGTGGTCTGCTTCAGGTGTCGGCGTGTTCTAATGCTTCTCAGATTTTCCGGGGAAGCATTTTCGCACCCATTCTAAAGATTTGAATTTTTATTATGTAACCCCACTAGCAGCTGTGAGTGAGTGCTGAGACTCCTGCGGAGCATGGCAACAGGAGGTTTTTATTTAATTTTCTCGAGTTCTGTTTTGTTCTGAAAACCAAATCGGAACAAGCGGTTTTCCAGTCAGGTGAAAGCTCCAGAATCTCTCGGGTGCGTGTGTGGAGAGCCAATAAAAGGTTTGTTGATTGACGTAAATTGGATTTTTCAAGACCGAGCACCAGAATGGAGTCTGACTGATTTATTTCTAGAAAGCGGATAATGAATCATTTTCATTTTCATTTTCGGTTTCACAATGGATTTTCGGATTGCTACTATGGGGTGGAAGTGAGTGGGAGGGATGGATGTTGAAATGAGTGGATCCGTGGAATTTCGGCTAATTGATTACGTACGTTGTGTGTGGATGGCTGACAATTTAATTTCATGCGTAGTTTGGGATTAATTTGAATCTTTGAAGGGGATGGGTGGCATGACACTCTTCTAGAAACTCGTTCAAGGGGATCACGGAAAAAAAGTTTTAAGGGGTTTTCAGTCGACACACAGGCAGAGGTATGTGCATTTCCTGAATGCCAAACATTCCTGAAAATCTTATTACTTCATTGCTCAGTGACTGATTACCACCGTGAATGGATCACATCTTTCTTTTATGAAAAGAGAGTCTATTGATTTAAACTTTGGTATGTGTTGAAACTGGAAGTTTCCATTCTAATTTTTTTGACGATTTCCTTAAAGATACAAAAAGAAAAACAGTTAGATGTGCTTATTCAGAAAAGTTTTTCAGCAAAAAACAATCAAGAAAATAGATAGTCGCCCTGGTACTATTCGAGCTTATTTTCTTGTAAATATCGATTTAAAAAATTAAAGTCTGTTTTCCAATTTCAATCTTTTCTATATTGCGTAGTAAATAAACTAGTTAATTCTGTTGATATAAATCGTTTCAGATTTAGATTTATCCACTTTTTGCAACGATTTTTCGATTACTCAAATCTTTAAATCTTTCGTTCAGCACCTGCCACAGATATTGCTGTAAAATACTTGTACTACTGTAAAAAGTCTCGATAAAAATTAAAGCTGACTAATTTTTATCGAGACTCTTGAAGCTGGAAGTTGACTGTCTTCTGTTTGCAGTGTAAATTCATGCTAACTTTTGGTGATCCAATTAATTTAATCTGTTGTGAATTATACAAAAATGCACTTTGGAAAAATATTTAACCTGACTGATAATGCTAAGCATTAAATAAGTGTATCAAGAGTGGTTTTCGGTCAACAAAATAGCAAAATTTTCAGTCGAAATCGGACAGTAACTAAAACTACCGGCAATCCAGTTTATTTTTTTTTTTAAAAATCCTCTGAAGTGGAAGAAAAGTTTGAGAATAGTTATATTTACAGATGAAAAACGATTTTGTTTAATTTGGTTCCATGGACTTCGTCATTATGTTCATAATTTGTAAAAAGAAGAACTGTTTTTAAGACGAGCTCATGATTTGGGCAGGAATATTTAAAAAAAAAAAACTAAACCATTATTTGGTTTATTAAATAAATATTCAAAAATGAGGGCTATATTAAGATCTTAGGCAGTACTGGCTGTACAGAAAAATTCGAAATCA
Source organism: Syritta pipiens (assembly GCA_905187475.1). Lineage (NCBI taxonomy): Eukaryota > Metazoa > Arthropoda > Insecta > Diptera > Syrphidae > Syritta > Syritta pipiens. The sequence goes on from LR994571.1 coordinate 74,958,827, forward strand.
TCTTTATTTTTAAGGACAATGCAGTAATTCATACAGTTAAAAAGTACTTCCAAGTTCCAACGCAGTAATGTTCTTAATTGTCGCCAGTTAATTTTCTAGAGCACCTTTCTGCAGCAGTCTAAGAAAGAATGCCAATCAGTTCTAATTTCTTAAGGCAACCAAACAACGAATATTTAAAGATAAAGTCAAACATGGTGATGGAATGGGGCTGTATGGTTTATAAAAGAGTTTTGAACCAAGAATTGATAAATGGAACTTCTTTAAGGTTGCGAATATTAAAATGTTCCGCTCTAATTTGAGCCAAAACGCCGTCAAATTGGAAATGCAGAGACTTTCTTTTCTAGTAAACAAGACAATAACCCCAAACATTCTGCAGGGCTTACAAAAAAATGGTTATTGTATATTGTCTCCCAACAATTTGTGTCGACTTCAAGCCATTATCCAATCATAAAAAATATCAGTTGAAATTATTAGTTATCGATTTCCATTATATTTCGTTTACAACTTAAAGTGTGCAAATTCTTTTTTTGATAGCTGGGTTAATTCTTGATCAGTATTAAGTGTTGTTAGCATTCCATTCCCACTTTACAAATTATAGTAAAATCATGATAAAACCGGATGTGCAGAAATACTTTGTTTACTCACTTTATTTTTTTTTTAATTGTGCGAATATTAAATTTGTTAAATAGTTTCACAATGTAAATTCAAAGTTTTACGCATAAAACTGCGAATTAACAAGCTATACCATCTAACTTGGACGGTACGATCACTTTATGAAGAAACTCTGATTCGAAAGCTGCCATAATTGTAACTAATGTTTAAAACCTTAGCAAAAGTGAAAAAACCTCTTTATTCTTCATCATCATTATCACACTGATCAACTGAAGATTTTGTCGTGGTTTATTTGACGATTACCAGGGTTGTTGAACATTGCAATCGAACAAATTTAATACTCAAATTAAATATTTTACAAGGCCTAAATATCATCGGTTAGAAAAAAGAACTTTTGCAATTGTTTGCGCACTAGAACTGTGCGCCTTGTTAGCTACCACACCGTCCTTTACATGAAACCGGCTGAAATGCTCATGTCTTTCAGCCATTTAATATATTCCACATTCCATAGCCCCGATTCTAATACCACTTGACTCCGATTTCATGAAAATCGTCATTTGTCAACAAGCAAAGTGCAGCAGCTCCTGGTTTTTTCCAAGTTAATCGTCCAGTCAGAGCTGCTAGCCCCACTCACTTTAATTATTCAAACTCGTTGTGATTTGTTCGCGAGTTTATTAGACATCCCTGTTGGCTTGGCAAACTTATGTTTCCCACCTCATCAACCGCTTCCCGGGCCATATAATCAGCGAGCTAACGTAATTGGCGCAATTACAACACCCGGTAGCACTTGGCGATAGCGAAATAATTTATTCAGTTGCCCAAGTGACGCCATCAGACGCCCAGATGGACATACGACTACTGCAAGAACATTTCCTGTTCCCCGACCGCCGACGAGTGTCAATATCATCCATGCGCCAATCAAAAACCCATACAACTGACACTTTACGATCGGATATGAAATCACAAACAACAAACAAGTTCACCTGCGACTAGACAAACTCCACACACTTCCCTGAGACATAAAAACCGCCATTTTATTGCCGCGTCTCGCAGTCGCAGCCGTCACAGTAGCAGCCGCAGCTTCAGTTCAAAAGTCTAGACTATCCAGGAGTTTAGTCTATGCAGCGACCCTTTAAGTCTGCCCTCAGGGAAGCAGGGCGATAAATCGACGAGATTATGACCTCGCACTAAGTAATATCCCGGGTACTTTCGTTTTTAATTTCATCGCATTTTATGACCTGCTCCCGAAACGCTCCCGATACTCCGCGGGCATGCATCCCGATGGCGACGGCGACGGCGACGGCGACGACAACACGACGAGCGTCAGACGATGTGCTTTGTAGAGGAAAACAAAAACGAAAAACAAAACGAAAATGAAAACTCGTCGACGAAATTGAATATCTCACGGATACCCAAACCACTTAAGTGAGTGGTCTTATGATTACCACCTCCACCTCCACCTCCAGCCGAAACACAAAAAAAAAAAAGAAAAAACCGTTCGGATTGATTGATCTTGTAAACATCGCGTATCTATCGGGTGGAAGGTGCCAAAATAACTAAGTCACATGCTTCCCGCCGCGCCACCGTGCCGCTGCGCCGCTGTGCCGCGCTCATCTTCCTCGCGGTGTGGAGTCGACCCGATGGGTGGAGTGGGTGGAAAAACGTGTCTCGTGTGTGTGCGTTTGTCGACGGGGAGAAATATGAAATAGAATCGACGGCGGTTGCAGGATGCGTGGCGGACAGTATCTCTACTCGGGAGGGCCAACTTCTGTGCCCTGGGAACAGCCTCGAGCCCAGCAGGTGTGCTAATTATCAAAGATCCCCCCGCCTAATCGGATTGAAAAGCGATTCTCGAATCAATCGGTGGCAATGGAAAATAATTTCACTGCGGCCGGCGCGCCGAGCCAACGGTCGGCGCTCGCACGTGAAGCGATTTTTCGATCGACGATTAGTGAGGGCGATCAACGGGCTTAATTGGAATCGGGAGCGCTGCCGAATGAGTTGAATTAATTGTGAGAGGAGAAATTACTGCGGATCGATTATTCATGGGGCGAGACTCAAGAGTGCCGCCCAGCTTGCGGAACTAATTGTCGGCGGCGTCGGCAATGAGTGTTGTGTCATCGGAGTCGTCGAGCCATGAGACTATTGCGAAGCTTATGAGGCTAAGTCCGCATGGCGGACTGATTCGCCACGCATACAGTGAAATGAGTGCTTTGATCGGGGATGATGACATAATGAGTTTTTTTTAACGCCTCGAGCAGGATAACTCCTGTAGTGGAAGTTTATTGAAATGAAATAACCATTGACAGCTTTTTCAAGTGCTAGTACAGAAGTCAATGAGTTCATTTTCTCTGCCATCAGTGAAACGATCAGGACTAAGGCATAATAGTAATTAATGAAAAGTCTAATAGACGAACTCAGTATTTAATCCTTAAAGACTAAGCATTGATCTTTAATATTTAAGCAGAGGTTAAATGCTTTACTTTTTACGGTAGCTCAAATCTAACGACACATGCAAATCTACCGTGGAATATCTAAAAAAATAATCGGCGTAACAGCCCATACTGGGCCAGAGCCTAGTTTTTCGCGCCTCCACTGTGTTGTGCCCATTAGAATTTAACACATGGGTAGAGGACCTACTGCTTTACTGCCGGTTCCGAACGGCGAATTGCGAAAGCTTTCCATGACAGAGGTTACTCCAGGAGGATTGTCAGTTGTTCGCTGGAGGTGGGTCCGTGAAAGGTGGTGTTTTGTGATGTTTTTTTTTCCCGGGCTGGATTCGAACCAATGTACTCTCGTTTAACAGTCCGATGCACTAGCCCATGTTAAATTCGTGATAAAAATTCACTGGTTTTGTTAGCTTTTATTCTGAACAGTAAGCTATTAACTCATTTCTTTTTTAACGACTTTTCATTTGCAGTCTGGCAAAACTTGTGTGGTCAAAATACTGACGGAAACAGAGTACTTCGTCGGTCGTAGCAATAGTTTTCTTCAAATATGGATGTCGAAAATGCTTATACAACTTTTAAGAAAAATGTATTAGGTGTACAACTTTCCTTCCGCCGAGGGAGCAACGTCTGGAGCCGAGCTGGTCCCACCAAATACAGAGCATGACCTTGAAACCGTGAATATTCCGTTTGGCCGTCGATGTGGAAGCATGACCGGGATACCCCCATGATTTTTTGCGCTATGGATTATCGTAATGAACCCATTTTTCGTCCTCAATCACAATGCGATGCAGAAATCCCTTCCGTCTTTGCCTTGCAAGCAGCTGTTCATAAGCAAACAAACGCCGTTCTCTTCATCCCTTTTCTCTCTTCAACATCTCTCGGCTTCAACTCGTACGGCACCCAATTTCCTTGTTTCTGAATCATTTCCATGACTTTCAGGTGTTTGGAAATGGCGTCACTCCCAATGATCCTGCCAATTCTTATTGCACTTGACACTAGTCTTCATCAAGTATAGCCTTCAACTCTGTATCTTCAAACTTACACCGCCATGCCGGTCTCACCGTTCTTGAAGCGTTAAAACCACTCTTAGTACCTCCCGCAAATGACGAGAATTTAGCTCGTAAGCTGACATGTTTAATCGAGAATAACTTTATGATGCAGACACAAATCGGCTAATATTTCGAAGGCGTTATGTTTACAAATACCTAAGGTTATTGAATGACACCTACGATCTATTTATTGCGACTATCACTTACCGCTACAGCCATCTATTGTAAAACGGCTGAAGTTGTTGTACACCTAATAGTTAAAACAATACTATGCTGCTTCAAGTAGTTATTGCCTTAACAACTCGCGACAAAGTCCAATATTAGCAGTTTTTTTTTTAATAAATTAGCTACTCAGACTAGCTAGTTTGCTAAACCTAAGTCTTAAATAGTTAGTTAGGTTACAATGTTGAGGTTCTTTGTAGTTATCTGTGGTTAATCCTATTCAAAATGAGGCTGGTTCTTGTAATTTCAATACCATAAAAACGTACATTGTGAGAAACCTTTAATATCGCATGAACTTCGGAAGCAGTAAAAAATCGACTCTAGATTCCAAACATCCTAAAATCACCCGAAACATTCTGATGGATTGTTTATTGTGCTTTCATCGTTTCTGAGATTGTTGCAACGAGTGACGCATGTCAGCCAATTAATTGACGCATACCTCTCCACTCAGCGGCATCTGTTTCCAATCGCACGACATTCGAACGAAGGCGTTTTGCAATGACGTCGACGAAGAATCGAATTTTCCCCGAATCGCCAATAACTCATTCACTTATAGAGCAATCCGTCATTTGAATGTGAGCGGAATTTCCGCCGAGATACATTTCCGCAAATGAGAAGAATCTGCATGTCTGACTCAGCCACTTTCTTTAGAGTTAAGTTTGCAAGTTTTGAAAAGGGGAAAATAATTTTTCCATTTAATTCTTTTCTTTGCAGGGCCGAAGGTTCCAACATCCTACTTGATCCAAATTTAATGTGCAAGAAAACACGACGCGTCCGTGGTAAATTGGCTGAAATCTGTCGGCATGACTCCGTACTTCTGAAAGAGATCATCAACGGCATTAATCTGGGCTTCCGAGAATGTGAATTTCAATTCAAGAATCGTCGATGGAACTGCACATCGCTCCGCAAGAGCATGAGAAAAATTTTAATGAAAGGTAAGCGAGGTTCGAGGTGCAACAACAACAGAAACAACAGCAACCGTGCGCAACTCACAATCAAACCGCGTTCTCGTCCTCAATCGCACTGCATAACATTACGCGCGAACGCGTATAATTGTGTGTTTTTTCGAGCGCAGATACATCGGAGTGTGTACTATTTCGTAAAATGCTAACTAGATACACACACAGATACACACGCACACTCCCGATGACGGCCCGATGTATGTGATTTGTGAAAACAATTTTCCAATTAAATTAATGAGATTTTTTGTTATGATAATTTCATCGCTCATGGAACATGTCGTTGTGTTCTTCTCCTCCTCGTTGTCGTCGTAGTAGTCGTTATCTCGGCTAAGCTCGTAGCGCGCTTGAAAGGTGACATGCGCAGTCCTGCGGCAGCTGGGATGCGGCCTGGCTTGCGATATGGGACAAGAGAGCTGCCGCTACCGCACTGGACTCCGACTTGGACTTGGACTCGTGTATATTTATGAGATCACGCTTTAGTCGGTCGGTGTCGCCGAGCGGCGGACGGCTTGACAACAAGTGGAACTGTCTGTCAGGCTGTGTCCCGTCTGTCCGTTTGTCAGGTGGGACGGTGGTTGGCGGCGAAGATACACGGCCGCAAATGAATTCCATTCAAAATGGAATTGGACGGAAGGTCCTCGTGGGATTACCCGATCTGCAGCAGTCCCGGCTTTGACCTCGCAGCTAATCGGCGCATTGAGATGCGCATCTACTTCCGATGTCAGCAGGAGGCTCATTAAGGCCGCACACGCGAATTAGCTCCTTTGGCCGGCATTAAAGTGTCCGGGCCATCAATTTAAGTGTCCAACTTGGCTGAGTTATGCGGAGTTTATTGCGAAATTGTGCGGTTCTATGCGCTTCATCAGCTGAGTGAGAGGCGCGGTGCGAGCGGGGCGTCGATGTCATATCTTAGATGAAATACCGAGGCATGCGCATGAGCTAATTACCAATTAGAGTCTCTTGGCCTGGTCGATTGTTATTCTGTTCACTTTCGATTTCTGTGTTTGAATTACAATTTGCACGAGAGTCGGGGTAGAGCCGAGAGCTTCAGCTTGGGCTCGATAGTGGCTTCGGCTTTGTAATTGACGCAATCAAATTAGAGTTGGTCGGGCTGGTTTCCTTGTGGCTAGAGTTCGGTATGCGTCGCACATTGACGGGTTGTAGATTGCAGAGAGATTGTGGCGCTCGAGTGGAGTGGATGGCCGCGTATGTGAGTCAGTGGCTTCTGTGCACTCGGCGCTGTCGATAGCCTGTTTGGCGACGCTTCGAGTCGGCCATTTGAATAAATTCTGGGTCTTCTTTGTGGCCGATGTTGGGAAAGGTTTTTTTTGTAGCTCCGGTTGGGTGAACGTCGAGTTTAAGTATTTTAGATTCAAAACGAAGTTTCACAGTCCACAGCATTTGTCGTCTTCTTTTAATCCAGTCAGAGTCTAATAGATTGGATAAGAAACTTAGTATTAAACTTTGCATTTTAGACTGCTTTAACGAATTTCTCGCATCTTGATCATGATGGGAACTATACCCGTGCTGAGACTGACTTTAGAGACAAAGCCATATTTTGGTTTTCCTTTTCTAGATTTCTTTAGGAGTTCGAATAAAATCATACTACAATATTTTTCTAACATTCAACACCAAATTTCTAAGACTTTTCGACTCACTCCTGATAACCATCGACTAACGTGAATGGCTCTGATAGAATAAAAATGTATGAATAGAGTAAAATGTAATGGCACCATCAATGTAACAAAGAAACCGAAGACGAAAAGTTAAAAGTTATAATTTAATCTTTTTCTGGAGAAATGTAAACATCGACTCGTCAGTGTTTGTCTCTTGGGCGGTGATGGTGTTGATGTCCACTTTCAAGTGAACCCATGAGTCTGCTAATTTTTGAAACTTAGAAGGACTTTCTTACTTAAGTGAACAATATTTGACATTTACGCTTAATCCGCTTAATACAAGCGTCAACTTGATAAAAGGCTTAGAATACCGAAGAAATCATTCTGCTGATTCAGTGACTATGTTAAAATATTCTCTATGTTTTGACAAATGATTTACTTTTATATTTCAAATTTTGAGAATAGTGGTCCTTAAAGCATGATGATGAATAAATTTATCACTGCGTTTTTTGCTTTTTATATTAGGAATACAACTTTGCTTTCGCCGTTTTTTTTTTTCCGAAATTCGAGGCCTTATTGTAATAAATTGGTTGTACATGTATTATTCATTGTGCGTTTGATTCGATTGCGTTTGACACAAGTCTTGATCAGGTAATGCCTCCAATTTCAATTCTGCATCTTCGAAAACCTTCTCTCTTCTACCGCCATGCCAGTCTTCGGCGTCAAAATCACCATTCTGGAAGCGTTGAAACCACTCTCGGCACGTTCTTTCACTAAAAACGGCCCCACCATAGGTATTTGAGAGCATTCGATGAGCTCAGCCGCAGATTTCTTCACATGAAAGCAGAAAATAAAAACCTCCCGTAAATGAAGAGAGTTTGGCTCGTAAGCCAAATGAAGAGAGTTGACATGTTTAATCGAGAATAACTTTATGATGCAGACACAAATCAGCTAATATTTCGATAGCGTTGTGTTTACAAATACCTAAGCTTATTGTTTGACAACTATGACCTATTTATTTCGACCACTTACCACTTACCACTTACCGCTGCAGCCATCTATTTCAAAACGGCAGAAGCAAAGTTGTACACCTAGTAATTCTAAATCACAAATTAGGGAATTTCGCTACAATGCTCTTTTTTTCCAAGCAATTTACTTTCTGGAATTATTATTTTTTTTTTTGAAAATAAAGGATTATGCATCAGAGGGTTAATGTCTTCATCACCAGATCTCGCATTTTCGCAACAACAGCCCAAATAGAAAACCCCGTGCCCACCCGTCCATATGACTGCCCGAGTCAACAGGCCAACTTGCCACCTACGTCAAACCACGTCTACGTCGCGACGCTCTAACGAAAATCGGTTCGAATCTCTCCCGTGACTCAAAACAACATCCGAAGAAAGCAAACACACCAGCGTGCCCTGACACGCACTGTTTCCGCATGCGGGACCAGCGTCAGCGTCCGCGTCCGCGTCAGCGCTCCCACTTTCGCAAACTAGACAAATAGTTGCCTCCGCAATTAGCACCGCATTGTTAAAAGTTCAAGAATAACCTATTGTGGGGTTGGTTACACTTAAATTCACCTCGTTGCGCCGCCGCTGCCGTGTGATCTGTTTACCAGCACACTCTCTCTCTCTGTCGGTCCCAGTGTAAACGCAGCGAGGCACTGTCACACTGCCCCCGTGTTACGTCGATGGCGATTGTGTGCGTTGCGTGTCGTCGTCCTCCGGTCGCCGTGGATCGCCTGTATTCAAATAGACACTAACAATTAGCGGTTATTATCGCGTTTAAAATTCGGTAAACGCTTCGACGCCTGTACACAAAACGAAGCGGTCCAAATATTTGTCCGTCATCGGTACACAGGGAGCCCTGGAAGTGGAAGCGAATCAAATGTTTTTTTGTTTTTCATTTCAGATACTCGAGAGACGGGCTTCATCAACGCCATCACCGCCGCCGGCGTGACCTTTGCGATGACGCGAGCCTGCACCATGGGCAACCTCGTGGAGTGCTCCTGTGATAAGAGCCACCCGCGCAAGAACCTCATGCTGCCGATGCCAGTGGGTGGCGCCAGCCCGCAGGACGCACACAACGCCATCCGGAGCATGCTGGCGCAGGAGAACGGCCGCGGTCCGCGGCGGAAGCCGTTCCGGAACTCGAACAAGACGCAGCGGGGCGAGAACGCCGCCAAGAAGCGGCGACTGCTGAAGAACGTCGTCTTCCCGGACGGCGACTGGGAGTGGGGTGGCTGTGGTGATAACGTGAACTTCGGCGTCAGCCAGTCGAAGGCCTTCCTCGACGCCAAGTACCGCAAGCGGAGCGACCTGCGCACTCTGGTCAAGCTGCACAACAACAACGCGGGACGATTGGTAAGACCCTCGACGAAAAGACCCCCGTTGGTGAGCTTTAGAACTGACCCTTCTCCCGCAGGCAATCCGCGACGCGATGCGACTGGAGTGCAAGTGCCACGGCCTCTCGGGCTCCTGCACGGTGAAGACGTGCTGGCTGAAGATGCCGACGTTCCGAGAGGTCGGGGCGCGCTTGAAGGAGAAGTTCGACGGTGCCTACAAGGTGGTGGCGCGCAACGACGGCAACAGCTTCATGCCGGAGGGGGCGACGATCAAGATGCCAAGCAAGTACGATCTGGTGTACGCGGACGAGTCGCCCGACTTCTGCGAGGTGAACAGCAAGACGGGGTCCATTGGGACACACGGCAGGGAGTGCAACGCGACGTCGCAGGGCGTCGACGGGTGCGACTTACTGTGCTGCAGCCGGGGCTACGACCACCGGATAGTCAAGGAAAAGGTCAACTGCAAATGCGTTTTTAAGTGGTGCTGCGAGGTGACTTGCAGCGTCTGCATCCAGCCGAGAGAGGTCAACACCTGCAGATAGGTGGCGGCGGATTTTTCTTTTTAATTTTCTTGTGATTTTTTTTTAATTTTTTAATTATTTTGTTAGCGCTAATTGAGGGTAATTGGCAGCACTATTTACCGCAGATGTATTATTTATTTAAGGTTCTAACACTACACTCACACATGAGAGCAATGTATTTTTATGTAGATGACGAATTTATGTTTTTTTTTTTTTTTCTTTTTTATTCTGTTTTTGGTAAGTAACTGCATTTGTAAGATATTTAGTTTTTGTTTTTTTTTTTTTTGTTTAAGAGCAAGTTTTATTGTATGATACGAACGACATGTATTCCTAAACGTTAAGGTAATTTGATTGATGTAAAAAGTTGTAAGGTGAATAAAAACGAAGTAAAAAGGATCGCGGATGTCGTTTTTTGAAATTTCGAAAGGGGCTGATGTGAGGTAAGTGCGAGAACGCATGATAAAAATGACACCAACTCAAATAACTACAGAAAGTCCGAGAATAAGAAAGAAAGTAAAGTTCTTCTTGAATGTTCAGAAAAGTTTCTGAGGTTCCATGTTTTGAACAACAGGTCCAACTTTGACCATTGCAGTCTTCAAGCTTAAGATTGGATTTACAAAAATGAGTCGTGCATCCTTTGAGTTGACCTTAAGGATATCGTTAGAAGTTTGCATCACTATTTGCATATCGTATCGTCTATCTTTACAGTTTGAGTGATGCTACAATGCTACATTCGTAATGTCATAATAATGCTTCTTGTCATCCTTCATTATCTTTCGGATTTTTAAGTCAAGGAATGAGAAAAGAATATAGATAATGAGTGCTGAAGTGATATATTGCACTCTAGTTAACATCACAATCACCCTTATTACCACTGGCGCCTAAGTTCATCGACTCTTGGCGTTTTTTTGAGTCGTATCGGTATTGGTGGCGTCTTAGTGTCCGAATTACGGTAGCGAAACGCCTTGAGTGTCAAATGTAGATATCAATTAATTTACAAAACTTTGAAATAAATTTTTACTCCCCGGCTTTAAGATATTTCTGAACGTCAAAAATAGGCGCTTAAGTAAGCCTTTTGCCGCACTAAAACCTTTTTAGTTTCAAATTTGCAAAAACAGTTTTTCCTGTCAAGCAAAATTCTCGAAAATCGACTTCAGATACCTTAAAATATCAACATAATAATTTTGATACAATATTAACTTTAAATACAATTCGCGTGTAGTTAGAATTGCTGAAAATCGACTCTGCATAAGGAAATACAAATACCTATAATCAAATCAAATGGCAGAGTTCTTATCTAAGAGAAGATCATATTATTTCGTTACCTTTTTAGGGTTTCTTTCCAAAGGAATAACGAAATCCATATAGAATCAGTGTCTGTTGGTCTGTTGCCTTTTACATATTTGACAATAACTTATTTTTGCTTGGTACTGCCTATAGGTTAAAAATGAGCTTAAAAAAAGGCAGATTTTGTGCAAACTCCAGGAAAAAGCGTCTGAATCGACCAGACCTCGTCTTTTGAGCAACTTTTTTTCGATTAAAGAAAGTTTGGGGATATATTCATATCATTTTCTGATATTTTTGCAACTCGCAGTCTTTAAACCTCGTCCTCGTGGTATCCTGTGACGATCATCAAATCCGGCCCTTCCGAGGCTTGGCTGGGAAGTTTTGGTGCATCCATCCAGATCTTTCATTCCAGAATGTAATTTGTTTCGATCTCTTCCGCTGAGGACTGCACTTAGTTCTTCGCTCAGATCTCCCAAAAGCTTTACACAGATGGTAGAATTGTTTTACCCAAAAAATGGTAAAAGTTATTGATCAAAATGGCATATATGTATTTGTTTAAAAAAAGCTCGTTTCAACTATAACAGAAAAGGGTTTATTTTGCTCGAATTTGTTTCACAACTTTTCCTATCCTATCCTATCTGGCGGCGCCAGTCATCGTTTTAGTCATCGAAAGTTCACATTTTTTGCACCAATTTTTGGAACATTCAACGAATCTATGCTTATGGAGTCTATAGACACTCTTGCCGAGAAGAAAGCACAAGCAAATTCCGAAGACTGACTTGCTTTCGATTCTGACTTTCCTTTTAGTTGTCTCAATCCCGATCACAATTCTAACAATCCAGATTGAGATCCACTTCCAGTCTGGTACCGAATCACATCGAATCCCATCGAAATCGAAACCAGAATCGCCCCCATTAAACTCTCGGATGGGTCGTAAAATGCCACCAAATAAACGCGACCGTGTGACCGCTCGTTCCGCACTAGAAAGATCTTTGTCACCATCACCGGGTACAACATCTGCCCGCCTGTCATCGACTGTGTTCGACAAATTGTGCTATAAAATTCCCATAAACTGGTCATTCTTATTTGACAATAAAAGTCCATAATAAAATTCAAATTAGTGGCGATAGCTCGCGTGCGTGTTCGTGTATTCGTGAGCATCCTTCACGCACCAACCTGACCGAAAGTATCTGCGCACGTTAAGACCTCACCTTGAACGACGTGGCCCGCAGGGCGGCATTCATTATGTGGCTCTGCATTCCAAATGACTTTGACTTTAACGGTATCACCAGAGTTATTAATCATCTCGCCCCGGCATATAACGAATAACGAATGGTCTTCCTGACATTTTAATCCTTCAGATACATTTTTGTGGTTGGCCTCCCCACACCGTCTGAAGCGCACCTATTCACCGTAATTATTATCCGTGATTACATCGAGGGAACAAAGGAAAGCCTCCAACCAGTCTGTGGCCCCCGTTGCCTTGGCCGCATCGGCCTAGCCGGCTCGGACTATGGTCAATTAACACGTCGGTAACGACAGCGGCGGTGGCAGTGGCGGCGGCGGCGGCAGCTTGGACGACGGTGACAGCAACAGCGTCGGCGGCGACGGTGGTGGTGTCCGTGATGAGGTGGCAATTGTTCTGGGACACTCTGCTCCCGACCGCAAAATGCAAATTTTATTACTCCTCCGACTCGGAGTCGGCGCGAAGTTCCCACAGCATCATCGCCGCACAATGCGTCCGAGGTCCTGGTGATGTAACAGTCCGGTAATTGAAAGCGAAGAAGTGTCACAGAGACTGGAGCAGAACTCTCTCCCCACTTGGTTGCTGTTCATGTTCAGATCATAATCTGAGACTAATCATCGCATAAAACGGCGAATTAATTACCGTGATATTCAAGCGAATTGAGCTGCCAGAGTGACCAGATAAGTTGTTAAATCGCTAATTAATTTGCGACTTTAAGCTGTTGCTGCGTAATCAATTCAAAAACCAGATTTGGAGGACCACCATCACTGCGGCCGCTGCCACTACCACCGCCGCGTCGCACCGCTCTGCTCTGTCGCTGTTAACACTGAATAAAATCTTAATCGGCTTATTTATGTCCACCAAAGACGGGGAGTCAATTAATTCACTATTATTGTCGACTGTCGAATGTGGACTGTCGAATGTTGAATGTCGACAGTCCATAGTCGACTGTCGACTGTCGAATGACAATTTCACAAAACCGATTTCAGGTGGTCGCGACACGCTCGATGAGATTGAAAAAATAAATTTCTTTTGTGTGCTTGGTTGTTGTTTTTTTTTTTTTCGTTTCGGATCCAGATACAATTCTGGTGGTGGGCTAATAAATTTATTAATGATCAATTGTTGACGGCGGGTGTCGGTTTTATTTGGGAGATGCTGCAGATAACACGGGAGCCGGTGTTTGAGTTTTTGAAACAGGTTGAATGACAAATAAGAGGCGAATGGCTTTTGGTTCAATCAGCACGTGTGCACCCAGCCATGGATGAGTGTAGTGAATAGTTGCAAATAATATCTGATATGGCACAGAACTTTCGAATTTTAATTAAAATACACCATTAGACCAAATTCATACAAAAAAAAAATTAAAAACAAAACAAAAATTAAACAGCTTTTTTCTTATTTTTATGTGTGGGCCATTTCAGTCAGTTTCATCAGTTCAGATGTTCAGTTCTGTAGCTGCATTACGCAAACTTTTTGTTAATCGAATTAGGAATAAATTAATCTACTTAAAATAATTAATTTTTTTGTATTTATTTGCATCCGTTTTTTTATGTTTGTAGATTATTGACTAAAATATTGAGTATTTTCAAGGTTGGCCATTTTCACTGTGATATACTGTATGCCTAGTTTCCTAGCAACGTCTATTCTGTTTACATGCCGGTCTTGCTCAATTTCTTCCATGATTTATTGGGATCTCCACTTTGTTATTTAAAGTGAAAAACGCAATTTTACTTTGTTATTTACTTTTCATTTATTTATTATTTATTTATTATTGCAAGTACAATTTTGTTACCGGTCCCTATGACGCTTGTAGAACGAATAAAACTGTAAAATTAATTCTCCTTATATCCGAACTCTTCCTTCTTCCGAAAGACCTTAATGCGTAACTTACGCCACCTAGGAGTGGCCTCTACAGATTTCATCAAGTTTTTTTATGATTGATCGACCAAAGCGAGGCGCATCGTTAACATCAAAATTATCAGATCGAAAATGATCGAAAAATTCGTCATTTCGCTGCTGTTTTCCGTCTTCGTAAACTTCACAATTTTTTTAAGCAAGCTATGACGTTAATAGAAAAGCAAACTATGACGGTAGTGCTCAAAATGTTCACTTATTCTTGAACGCAAATAAAAATTCACTAATAAATGTGAATTTGAAAATGCCTTCTAACAAAATGTAGGTTACTATGTCACCTTTCACACAAGTTATAGTATTGTAAGATGCAATTATTTTTACCAGATATGATATTTTATAGCCGTCTACTCAATTTTTGGAACACTCAATATCAAACAGAAGTACGAGGACCACTCACGCGTTTGCTGACTAAAAACTGCCTCGCAGCTAATCACTCTATATATTACTTTTCCCTTAATACATTAAGTTTATCTTCAACTCGAGCACCACAAATTTCACAAATTCCATTTGCTGTTTAAACATAATTTATAGAAAGAAATCTAATAAAATCGTGAACATTTGGGTATTTCTATTGGACGACAGTCCTCTAAGCTATTTAGGTAGTAGCTGCTTCGCAAACTTGTAGGTACTAAAATCTTATGTCAAACGCAAGAGATTAGAATAGTGGAAGGATTAGATAATGTAGCTTGTTAGTTTAGAACGTATATCACGGGCATATGCATCTCGGGCCAAAAGTTTAGGCTCGCTTTAAGCCCTAATTGCACAAGCAGCCATATATGGCTTCTGATCTTTAAACGCCCACTTATAGAAATTCGTAAATAAAATAAAATAAATAATCTCCGTAAAAGCCCGTACAAGGCCTAACCTTTTCACATGTATCAAATTATAATGCGCAAAATACAGTCGAGGCGGGAGAAAGCTAAGCTTAGAAATTATGGTAGGAGAGAGGTTTAATTGTTACTGTGGAATTCAAGACACAGCGTGAATGTAAATTAATTTACACTGTCCCAATAAAAGACAATGCTATGGAACGGTATAAGCAGCCTTTTTTGACCTAAAATAGCAACTTAAAAAGATTGTTTCACTTTTTTTTCTCCATGAAGTACTAAGATGGTCAACAAATCTTAAAAGATTTTCTTTCCACCAACCTGCAGAGTAATGCAGACAAAATGTGACCCATTTTTCCTTTCATTCTATCCACAAAATTGAAAACACTTCCTAGAACAACTTGATGACTGCAGAGAGCAAACGTAGCTCTGCAGACAGAATTTTGCGTCCTTTATTCTCAATTCTGAGTCAGTCGCTGTTATCTGAAACCAAAACCGCCACGATCATCCACGATCAATGGCAATCCAATTGCCTCTTTTGCCACCGCCAGTCCCCTCCTAGACTCATCCACACATCAATTAGCAGAGATAAACCTCCGAGAAGGCACCACATTCCTATCTATCCGCCACCCAGAGACCTCAAGAAATTTGTCCAAATGCCTATCTGTGCTCATTAATTCCCCACGAAGACACGAACCAGCCCTCGATCGAAAGTGGCATCTCCCCCCATTAAGATAGGGACACAACCGCTCGCGCATTTTTATAAAATGATGTGTCCCTCCAGATTGATGAGTAATCGAAGCCCGACGCGGGGAGCAGAGGCGAAATGGAATTAAGATCAAACCTCCAGAGAGGGAGAGAGCGTGATGGTGGTGGTGGCATCTCAAAGATGAGATACACATCTACGAAATGGCTAAGCGAACAAGCAAATCTCATTAAGGTGTCTGCGCCGTTTCGCCATCGATTAAACGGAACTGCCGAATAATCTCCCGTGCATATGATTACTTAAGCCACACAAATTTTCGCTATAAACACCCGAACGATGCGCGATACGTGCTCGCACTCCACTCCACGACGCGACGCTCTACCGCTCGCCAGATACACCAATAAAATTTCTGAGATAATTTATTTAAAAAATGTATCTCAAGCCGATTCGGACGGGTGAGGTAAGCTAATTATGAGAATTATTGATAGGTGTATATCAGGATTGGACATGTTTGAGAATTTCATTAGGGGGACCTCGATGGGAAGTGATTTGTGGTCTGAATGAAAAGTGGTGTTCAGATGGTCATCCGGCATCTGTCGATGGGGAGAGGGACCGGGACGGAGCTGTGAGCTTGAGGAATTAATTGAGTCGAGGTCTTGAGACGTGATGGTGTGTCGTGGAATGGAGTGGCGTAGGCCTATTTTTGGGATGGATGGTGAGTAACAGAAATCTATTTGAGTGGTTGCGAGGCGGGAGATTAAATATTTCATGTTTTTTTCAGGAAGTCTTTTGCGGTTTCAAAAATCTCTTAGCATAGATTGACTAGGGAAGATCTAAAAGGATGTGTGAAAGGAAAGAATAGACGAAATCACCCGACAACCTCCCAAAAAAAGTTAAATTGTTTTTTATTAATCTGGAAGCAAAATTTGGCAGGTACTAATATAATAAAAAAGGGTTAATTAAGTCTATTGCTGTCCAAAAATCTGTCTCTAAACCAATCAACGAAGAAATCGGTAAAATACTAAGCCTTTTAAAGATTTTTAAATTATTCAATTTCTTCGAGCTGAAAACCCTTAACGAAGTTCAGCTACTGTGAGCGTCAAAAGAAAGTGTACACAGATGTTTCGAGCATTCAAAGATTCATAAAATAGGTTCCGGTGCTCCGAACTTGGACCTTTCTTAAGTTTTGGAAAGGCTTACTCATTTTCTAAAATTTGTAAAAAGAATTTTAACAATAGGTCCAACAACGAAAGAGCAATATTACCAAAACAAATCCATTTTTCTGAAAGTGTATACCTAAAAGCACCAAAAACTCAAATTTAGCACTAAGACTGTTATGTTTTTGTGTCTAAAATAGCTTGCAAATATCTTAGCATTTGTTCTACTAGCTTTTCAAATCAATTCGACCAGAATTATTTGCCATTCATCCACAAAAATTCACGTCGACGATATTCTTATTGTAATCGACCGTTAACGGAACTGCCTATCAAAATGTTCCCACAAATTACCAGTCAAATTAAGGCTTGGTTAGGGCAGATGATCAATTATTTATCTAGATGTCCAAAAAAGCAACCATTCCTTATCTTTTTCTGCTATATTCTTCATTTTATTGTCCTACTGGGGAACCCATGGCCCTTCCAGTCCCAACTTTGCAATCCTTGATAGCAAATTTTTCCTTAAAATAGTCAAAGAATCTATTTTACTAATTTTAGTATTGATTAACACCAAGTTCTTATCACCTAATTCAGTTATACCACCTTCACTATACCCCAGTCACTATAATATGTTATAGATGCCTTATAGCGATACGGATTCAACGACCAACATACCCGTATTCTCAATATACCCGAATAAATACTATTATATGTTATAGTGACTAACACAATGATGTTAAATCTATCACACACTGGTCAAATAATTTATTAACGGAAATAATCGGAAACTTGACAAGTGGTCATGGAATTTATCGCCCTCAGATTGAGTTGTGTTAAGTCAATGGTCGATGCCAACAAGGCAAGAAAATAAGATCGGGGGTGGACCCCCCCATTCCATTCAGAATAAAATCTTACAAGGAGAGTGCACGACCTCCGGGTCACCGATTTTGATGAAATTTGGCATAGTCATAGCAAGAAAAACGTCCAAACGATCGTCTGTAGGAGCACATTCTATCCTAAAAAAAATGCTTGTGAACCTTTACATTTATCTTAACCTAGATTGGCATGCCATTCCCTTCCATCAAATGCTTCTACTGATCGAAAACAAAAAATCTGAAAAACTGACTCAATAAAAATTAAACTGAGCGACATCTCGGTCGCAGATCGAATGAAGAACACGTGTAGAAATCTTCGAACCCGCACCTGCATCTGGACTCTCCCTAAGGTTTTCTCAGAAAAATCTCGAGACTGTCACGCGGACTAAAGCAATCAGTCCACCTTCCAATTGACAGGCGATGAGATTACGAAACTCTTTGCCCTTCTCCACACCAAGTCGATCATTGTCTAGTCCCATCCCCGCGAGACGAGAAACCACAAAACCCAACAATTTTTTTTTCTCCCTTGCCCCCAGCTCATTACCTTACAAAAGTGTGTTTTGTACCTTCCTTCGCTCTTGTCCATCCCCACTTTCCAAAGACAAAAGCAACAGATTTCTAGCGAAATCCCACCTCACCGAGGATGGCGCATGGACTCAATTCCACTCGCCTCAGTTTTGATTGCGATGATTTAATGAAGCGCGATTGCATGTCAGCAGTTTACAAACGTTCTAGCACCCCCAACAGAGCCAAACCACATATCAGCGCAGCGATTGTACAACGACAACAACCGAAACCGACGTTTGACGCTGAGTCCACCGCAGACGCTGGGCACTGTGCATTGTGGACGCTGGACGCACTCCAGCATCTCACGGATTCGAATTCATTCCACTTCAGGAAATCTGGAACGCGCAAATTATGGGGCGCACCAGTCCGCGTGCGGGACAGAGACAGCGACGCGGCGTGCACGTACACGGTTACGGCGCGGCCGCCTCCAACGCTCGCAACAAAATGAAATACCGGCCACGTTGCACTGATACGCGCAACATGCTAAGTGAAAATATTTTGGAACAATTTGCGAGGGTGGCTCTCCCAGGGCCGAACGACGCCGAAAAAAAAAATTTAAAAAAAAAGTTCACATGGGGGTCGCAGTGCCGGTCAGTCCGGGATGATGCAGCACCGGACCGTGAGCATGGGTCCGAGGCGCAATATCTCATCCGTGTTGATATAAACATTTTGCGTGGTTTTTTTTTTCGTGTGCGTGGCGGATGTGCTCGGACGCGGGACAGCGGCATCGGCCCTGCACATGCCCATTGGTGTCCTTCATAAAAATTCATAACTCAGTGCGGACTTTGAAGGACTCTGGTTGCGATTTCAATTGTGCAGCATGGTGCTGCGGTGCAGTACGGTGCGCCCGATGTCCGACCGAGATTGGTTACAGTGTGTGCTTGGGGTTAGCTGACCAATGGGGAAGTTGAATTTGCTCCTGGTTCTTAGTTTCGTAGAAAGAAGAACCGCTGGAACATTTGCTGCTATTTCGTCGAAGAAAAATCGAAAACCTGGATTGCAGAAAAACATTAGATATAAATTTAGACTTAGATTAATCGAGACTCAAATATACAAAACATTTAAAGTTAAAAATGATTAAATGTCTTGAATTTGAATAGTTTGAGTCGGTACAATAGTCAAACTTCATCACTGCTTTAATTTCCAGCACAGCACAATAAAGACATGCTGCAAGGTTTTCCTTAAAAAACAGTTCACTCTGAAAATGAGCGAAAATAAGCCACAATAAATTGTGAATAAAATCCAAGCCGAGATCTGAATGTGTAAATTTTTCTACCGAAAGACAAAATTTGATTTTTGAGTAAATCATCTAAATAACTTGAGAATTTTACGAGCGTTGTCTAAAAAGTTTCCTACCGTAACGTTAACATAGCGGCACTCGTCAATAAAAGCTGGTGGTATGTAGTTGTGCACCTTTTGATAGTTATTCACCGAAGTTTCAGGCATTTTGGACACACAGTTTTTGATCGATGTGAGTATTTTTTGTGAACAATTATTGAACAAATATGAGCAATTATTTTGCAGAGAAAAACGCCATTTGGACGTTTTGGAAAGATGGGAGGATCAAACGGAGAAGTGTGAAGAGAATGTAGAAAAATTACAAAATTAAATTTGAAAAAAAGAAAAATTCATTGTGTCATTGTTCGGTCGGAAACTTTTCAGACCACCTTTATACTTAAACGCGTTATTATTCAAATGAAAATTAAAACTGATTAAGTTTTCATACTCTAGTGATCATCAAGACCAAGCTCATAGTCGCCTTAGAACGCTTCTAAGATGGCAGCTGGGAGACGAAAAAAAAATCCATAGCCGAGGAAAATTTGAAGATTCTGGTTTATCAATGACCGTCAAAGTTAAAATTACCGATCGTCGAAATAAAGAACAAGATGATTTTAGGACGTACCAAAGACGGCAACCACTTTCATTTGTGGGAAATTTAGATCCATTCTCGCAACAGTTCGTCGACGGAGGTACCGAAAGAGCTCGATTGATCAGTGATCCTTTAAGATCAATATGAAGATCTTTTTAGAATTTTTGTAAGTCCAGATTCTGTACGATAACCATCGAGGTCTTAAACGCAGGGGTAAAGGAGTTGCTTGGCTCTCGTCGAAATAGAGATCAGTGATCTAACAATCAAACAATTCTGAGACGACAATCCTTAGAGCAACCAATGAGTGCGACGACGGAAGTTTGAAGTCCTACTGGAATAAAATTTGAGCCAAAAGTTTCTTCTATCATAGAAGAGCTTCTTCTGAGTGCATAAAGCCAAGGTTTACTCAATGATCATCAATTTTTTTTAGAACTTAGTCTAAGTTGTAAATGCTGGACTTAGCTCAGCTCTATTAGAGCCTTTGATGTTTTTTCTCCTGCTACTGAAATCGATAAAAAAAACATCGCAATTTAATGAAAGAAAATCAAAACTCCAACCTACCATGACCCAACGGCATTTAGCGTCCACCACAATAAGGGATCCAAAAAGTTGTGTTGATATTAATAGTCAAAAAAATGTTTAATAAACATTTTGATGCTGAGGTATGTATGTAGCGTTAACAACCTTTCGTGTGAGATATAGTCAGAAACTTTGACTTTACTTTGACTCTGGCTATATTTATTAGCTCCTGATTTTTAACTTTTTAGCTAGTTTTCAATGAGTTTACAATTTGTTACAAATCATTTCTTACTTCAGACTTAGTAATTAGAATATTCTGGAATTCTGACAGTCGTCAAACGCCATTCTTGAAATTTTAATACCACGAAGACCTGTCATTAAGAAAGGGCAAAAACTGCGAACAAAAAAGCAACTATACGAGAAACTACAATACTTTGCGAGGTCCAGATAAACTTTTTGGGTGCTGCACACAAATAATTAAATAGAAAATGAAGGATGCGAAAGCAACAAAAGGGTATCGGGCAAGATCGTAGCAACTCACGTCGTACTCCATGTACAAGATGCAGAGCCTCAAATCTTCTGTAATCTTCTTCACTTAAAAATATTTTTGTAAGATAATCGCATTCCCAGTTACAAATCTACCGACCTTCAGGTCCATGTCTCCAAGTCGCGAGGGACTAAAATTGAAAGCCCGAAATGCTTGAGTTTTTTGTTAATTGGAATTGGTGGAAATTCCCACAATGACGTTGATATGAAATATCAAACAGAAATCCCAGAAAGAGAAGCCTGGGAGACTGATAGAGTAAGAAATCATGCCGCCTTGGAAATATACCAAGACGGAACTGAAACAGAGATTTGGACGGGTATGGAAAATGTTCGCCAACCAATGCAATATCTCGATGTCCCTCCACGTTCCACTTCTTCTTGTCTTCCAAGACGAAATAAAAGTGATTCATAAGACAGGTCGCTTGCTGCTCAGAGTATACAGAGTGTTCGATAGGAAACCTTCACATAGACATCCAGACGCCTATCGAGGCCGTCTTCTCTGGATCAAAGATGGTGAAACAATGTCGCCAATCTCTGGGTGAGATAGGGAATAGATTTAGTTTTACCCAGTGCTGATTCCCTTGTCACAAAGGTATTCCATTCAACAAAACGACCGACGAATAAGTCAATCAGGATGCGAAATGAACTTGAAGATCACAATAGCCAGGACTAAGTTTGCCTCCGTGCAAGACGTTACTTACAGAAGTCATATCGGCAGATCACAACAGCCAGGACTCAGTTTGCCTACGTGCAAGAAGTTACTTACAGAAGTCATATCGGCAGCAAACTTTAGATAGAGTAATTTACACACAAAAGTGACAAAAGTGTTTATATTGCAAAGCAATTTTTTCCTGACTACTTAGCCCTATTCGGCATACAAAAAAAGTTAGAAAGCTGAGGGTTTTGCTAAATGAATTGCTTATATCACTTTCCAAGCCATTGATCAAGTCGACCAAGCCAAGTCAAGCCTAATAAATGAATCAATCAACTTCTAATAAATTATTGCTTTTCCTCTATTTAACCTTTTGCGTTACGATCATTTAGGATTATGGAGATGCAGTCGCAAATGCGAAGTCTACGTGAGCCGAGAATCCTCGTGGTAGTCAATTAGACCCAAGACCTTGGGATAGGAGTCAAAACAACTTGCAGATGTTAAATCTTGCGACATACAGAGATTTGGCGCTTCGAGAGACGAGTTTTTGACTCAAAACTGATCTTTTTCAGATCATCTTCCAAAGCAATAGTGATTGGCAATTTTGTATCAAAGGTCTCTATCAAAGACCTTTATTCAGCTATTCAACTGAAAGAAATCAAAGGTTTAGAGCGTTCCACACCACAAATCACCATTGACTTTTGTTGTGTGCGATTTTTTTCAGCACCGACTGTCGATCGAATCGCGTCGACGTTTTAATGGCATCATTAGCCCGACTCCTCTGGGGTACGTCGTTACATTATTGCATAGCGCTGCAGTTGATCGATGTACAAATATCGCAGTGGTGAAGGAGGTGCGTGCGTGTAAATGCCAAATTACGATGCTTTCTACACGCAACACTATTTATGTCTTAATAAAATAAATTGATGTTAATCTTGGGGATTTTTTCGTCGTTTCGTTTTTTTTTTTATTTTATTCCTGTTCTCCATTCAATTTTACATCCCAAGACGACGAAGACGCGCTCTGTCGTTGATTTCTCCACGAGTTTGTTTTTTCTGTTCCATCGTTGATTCGTCGTTCCTTTTCGGGCCCTGTTCGTGGACTGAATTTTTTATAATGGCCGTCGGTCTCATGTTAAAAATTCGTTTCTTTTTATTTCTCTCCAAATTGACCACACCACCCAGTTTACATGACTTAATTGTCTTAATTACCGGCGCGCATGGTAAACAAAGATTTCTATGCCGGCGCATGGTGTCGGCGAAGAGGGATGAGGCTCTGGAAACCAATTCGGATCGCAGCAGGTGTTAATGTTGGGAATTCGGATGGATACTCATACCCACACACGGAGAGCGGTAGAGTGTGAAACAGTAACGTCAAAATGACGACATCCGACTACCATGGAGGTCTTCATTGAAAAATGATGACCCTCGGATGATTCGGATGCCTCAATCGGGCAATGGGTGGACGTGGCCTGGCAGAGAGGGTCAGGGTTTGACGGCTGTCGGTGTTGGAAGGGGATGACGGGGCGGGAATGAGATGATATTTCATTGTCTGGGCTGCTCGTAATCCCTAGGGTCACACCTTCTGCGTGATAATGACGATGGTTTTGTCAGTTCAAGAGAGAGAGAGATGTCTACGCCGTGGGTGCATCCGTGAGGGTGATTGGAAGAGGTTTCATTTCGGTGGTTTTGTGTGGGAATTTGGTCTTAGAACGTGCTACTTTCATGGCTTTGTTTTAAGTTTGCACACAAGTTGTCAGTGAGAACGATGACGGTTACTTTAAGCGTCTTTCTAAAGGTGTTTTAGTGTTAGTCCAGGGATACATTTTTCTTAAGAAAACAAAAAATAATAAGGGCGATGTTTCAGGTACTATTTTTCTTAACCCGCCAGTTCACAGCCTTTTGTTTCTTACTGTAGGTCGATCTGTGATAACTTTGTAAATATTTTCCAAATAATTTCACAGGAAAACTGAGGTTTCGTGAGCTGTTAGTGTCGTTGAAACAGTGCCTCAACGCTGCCACAGGATCTTTTGATCCTGTGGCAGCGCTGTGACTAAACCTCTGCAACCTTTTAAATGGCGGTGATTAAACTTTTGTAACTTACTCCTTTGTCTTGCTACTTGACTTGAGGTTGTTGTTGAAATTGTCATGAACTGAATTTGTTTTCAACGTGTCTTTCTGACATTATAGCAGCATTCAAGGATCTTGGTTTTTTTAATCAAGTTTGTCCAGAACTTTGTGAATGTCTTTAACTTTCTGCTAAGACTAGACGTAGCATATGACTGATTCATTGATGACTTGATTCGTTGATGAAATGGTCCAGGCTTGGGCACTTGGTTAGGTGAATCATTCAAGTTGCCAGCATTGATCGAATTTTTGGAGCTACTACAAAGAGCTCTATGTCAAGAAAAACACGTCTTTTTGAAGTTCTAAGACCAAGGCACTTGGTTAAGCGAATCATTCAAATTGACAACATAGCTTGAATTCTTGGAGCGACAACAAAGAGCTCTATTTCAGGTACTCATTTTTGAGTACCTGCTTGTTCCATATGAATGAGATGATCAAGAACAGGGAACTCGTAGAGTCTGTAGAAAATTGAATTTAGGTTAAGTTAGAGTGGCTAGCTGGGTCAGCTGAGGCACACAGCCAGACTAAGGCCACTTACCACAACGCGAATTCCGTACCCTAATGCAACCATTTAGAGCTTTTTACGAGCCTGGTTGATGCTCAGATCTGTTCAGATCACCCAGACTGTCAAGGTCACACTCGCCTAGATGAGGTCTTCTGTGAAGCGCTAAAGCCTCGCACGAACATAGGAGGGGAAGGATGGTTTCCTCCTCCCCCTCATACTGGCAACTTCTGCAAAAGTGATTGGCAGGGATTTTCAGTGTGCTGGCATGTCTGCTAATGGCGCAGTGTGCCGTAATGACGACTATCATGACCCCTACCACCGGTCTACCCAGCCAGAGGAGAAGGTTGAGCGTTTAGCTACATTAAATTTACTTTCAGTGATAAATCAGTCACCACCTGGACTGAATAAAGCATAAAAAAATCTTTCCAATAACAAAGACGACATGTTTTACTTTCCATTTCAGTTTTTTAGTTCAATAGCCAACTATCAATACATAACAGTTCAATCACAAAAGTTTGTTTAACTCAGCATAAGGGTCTTAACCCTAGACTCTAAAGTATTAACGTAAGAAATGGGAAAAGAGATGATATTTTTATTTTCCAACTACCTCAATTTGGTTTTAGCTAAAACCTGATTTTGTATCTGAATCTGCATCGGTGTATGATTTGAAATAAAGATGAAATTGAACTTCAATCTGAGTTTTGATGTAATTCTAGAGGATGGGCCAACAAGTTTCTTTTTAAGATTGCAATAACAAAATTTAATAAGATTGAATTTTTTTTTTCATGCATCATGGTTTTACATTAGTAAGAGCAAACATTCCATTAATTATCGAACACAACGTTGATTAAGTAGCTGCCTCGGAAGGCTTCGCAGTGGCTCCAATCTCCCAAGACCATGTTGATGGTTGTGAGCGCCGTGGCTTAGAAGGTTAGTGCGTCAGACTGCTAAGTGAGGGTACCCGGTCTCGAATCCAGCTTGGAGAATAATCCGCGGGCTGTTACGCCATCAATGATGATGATGTTTCAGAGTGTAGTTTACGGATTGCTTGGATGGCATTGGCCTTAAGCGTTTTAGTCTTTTCCAGATTGTTAGTATAACATCGGTCATTGACGGTTGGCGACAAAAGAGAGTCAAATCTCAGATCCGAGGCGGCCACTTGACATCGCCAAGGCATTTGTTAATATTATTTGAGAATTTGGTGCGCAAAAAATTGATTATGTCATTGGCTGTGTGACAAGTCGAGTCATTTAGAATGACCCAGAAGCCGTCCAAGCTCATGTCACCGATTTCAGTAAAAAAAAACGTGTAATATGACTCTGTAACGCCCACCGTTGAAACGTTGTTCCCAGCCTCATTTTTAAAGAAAAATGATCCAATGATGCCACCACTCCACAATTCGCACCAAGCTGTGACTCTCTGTGGATGCATTGGTTCCACGACAATAAGGAACGGGCTTTTCGAACAACAAATGCGGTAATTTTGTTTGTTAACGTAGCCGCCGAGATGAAAATACACCGCGTTAGAAAAATTATTTTTTGCTTTGATTCAAAACAACGATGCGAAGTGACAAAGCAGATGGTCGTGTGCCCTCCATTGAGGTAATTGGACCTTATAAGAGTTGGCTAGTGCGTGAAATATTGAGATATTGCCATCGATGGCGAGTTGATTTTTGTGAATTGAGTCTCACACTCTTGGCTACAGCAGCTAGATGGTTTTATATCTCATCCTGTTAATGCTTTAAGTTTTGAGTACGCAATCGTATCGTTTACGATCATAGAACCTTTTATATAGAACACATTATAACGTCTTATGATTCTTAAATCTATCACATATTTTCTAGCAGCCCTTCCTGTTTTCATGGCCTTCTGACGAGGCGAAAAGTCAGAAGCATGCTTATATAAATGCACTTAGCGCTACCTACCTTCAGTAGACACAAAATCTAACCTTCGACAAAATTCCTTAGAGTTTAGCTAGCCGACAATCTGACAATTGTCGAGTCACCTCAACAGAGAGCACTTTGAGACCCCTCCTTGTGATTCGAGCGAGTGAGCTGTCGTTGATCATTGAATGTGTCAAAACTACCCTCAAGCGATGATTTCACGCTCCGAGAGACAACTCAAGTAGAAATACCTCACCACTCAAACCCTCATCGAAGTCAAGATTGAGTCAAGAAAAGTCACAACCATCACACGGCCACCTCCCGTCTCACCGTGGCATTTTAATTTGAAAAAAAAGAAGGAAAAACAGCACCACCACCATCAAAATGGCAATTTATCATCAAAACTCGAAATTCCCTCCACCGAGATTCATAAGGAACCACATCGATGACCGGAGCCACACCAAAGGAACACAACAAACAAAACAAAAAAAAAAAACGTTTCAAGTCAGGAAAAAAATCACAGGTTCCCGCATTAGGTGCATTAATAAACGCCTATCTCATCCGAAATTAGCGCTCTTTTCGCTTTGCGGCGAATTTCCAAAGGCAAACACCGCACACAGTCGTCCCTCCGTTCACTGAAGGGCAGCCGAAGATACAAAAAAAAAAAAAAAAAAAAAAGTAAAACAAAAAAAAGATACAAAAATTCGGCTGCCGAGACTCCTGCCCGCTCGATTTGGATCCGACGCTCTAAGCCTTCGTAATAAAAGCAATAATTATATCCTTCGTTGGTGTTCTTCACGCCTCGAAATTACGCAACAATTTCGTGTCCGACATTCATGTCCCGCCGCCGCCGCCGCCGACCGACACCGACCGCCACGATTCTACCGCCACCAGCATCTCGGGCATCTCAACATCTCAGCATCTCGAGCAGCGCATCCAGCGCGCATCACGCGGGCATTTCGGGTTCGTTGGCAGTTCGATTTGTTTTCTGTTCACGCAATTTGCAGGCATGCGTCTCCCAGTGCCGTCCCGGCCCGGCTTGGTCGTCCCGTCCGACCAGAGCTATAAAAGGGCATCAAAAATGAAGCCATTAAATTTGCTAATTTTTCCATCCCTCAATCATGCTCTCCTCGCACGCGTGTGTGTTGGTGTGTGTGTGTCCCAGGGCAAAAAGGATGTTTGCGAATGTGTTCTGCGACTCGCAGTGGGCCGGTGGTTTTTTTTGTAGCCGCGCCGCGGGTTCCTCGCGGGCAGCAGAAGAAGCTGTGAGTTTACGCGAAGTAGGTGGCCCGCTTGATGGTAGTGGTGCGTCCACTTGAAGCGTCGGGCGCGAGCAAGAGCGGCGATGTAGACTTTGGGTTATTCAATTAAATTGCTCTCTCGCCAAAAATGAAATTCTCCGCGTGGAAATTGATGGTAATCGATTTGGCTTTCGGAGGCGAACTCGAGTAACGGGAAGTGAGGCTTTTAGGGGTCTCATTGCGCACGTACGAGGCGTGGACGCGATGGGCGAGGGTCCCACGCTTTGCGATAATTAAAACGTAAGGCGGAGAGGTTGGTGGCTCTTCTTCTTTTTTTTTTTGTTCTTATTCTTTCGCCTTTCATCAACGGTTGAGGTCGATTTCGTGAGGTTGCTCTGCAGCATTCCTTAAGGCTTTGTGTGGGGTGTGATTTCGGACGCGCTTTGCTGGGTTTTCGATGGCTTTAGATCCGGTTGGAGGTTTTATAGCGTTTTTAAGGCCACTCCAGGACACTACTGACTTCACTTTTTGGGCTTTGAAGGAAAATCAACCGTCATTAGATGTATGGCCCTGATTGGTTCGTATTAGAATTTAGAATTTTTCGAAGATAAAGAGACTAGAGAAGCAAGCACAGCTCCATTGGAAGGGTTATGTGTTTTTTGTTACCTTGTTGTACTGTCTCCAAATGTTTTCTTCAAAGGTTGGGATTAACCCGTATTATGCTCGCGCATGGTCACACCTAGAACAACTGTTGAACTGTGTCATTTTTGCTTGTCACATGTTTCCCACTTAATCCTTAAAAATCAAAAACGAACCACGACAAGAAATAACTGTAGCACAATCCAGAATAAGTTGATAGAGAAAACCCCATCGATCATCCAATTTCCTATGCAATTTGATTACATCAAGCAGCAATTTTCCAGAAATTTTTTTCGAGTGTTTTTAGATTACAAACAACCATGTAGCGACTCCGGGATATAAGCCTTATTGGGTCAAATAGCACGATTTTGCTGGCAAATTTAGGTTGTTGTCGCGAAATGCAGCAACGCAAAGCGCCTATTGTGGCATTCAATCTATGGCACGTGGCTCCGAAACACCCTGCTGAGCCTGAACTACATGTCATGCATGATTATATCATGCAGCTTAGGTCTAAAGAGATGCTTCAGGCCTTCTTAGGACCTGTAGCACCCGTTTCTAATGACCACGTTCTCACACACATAATTTTTTTTTTTTTTTAACTAGAGCCCGATCCAAAATGGATGAACTGAATTGGGTATTTCGATTGTCAAATGTGTGAGAGTTTATTTTAAAGGACCCGCACAACGCTAGAATCAACAAAAGATCCCTTTTATGCTAAGTTCTTATCATTTTGATATGTTGCTCATTCGTATCACTTATCATTATCATTTAACATCATCATCATCATTGGTGGAGTAACAGCTCACGAAGGGCCAAAGTCTAGCTTTTCGCGCCTCCACTGTGTTGTGCGCGGTATAATTTTGACACATGTAAAGGGGACCTGCAGTTTATTGCCGGTTCCGAACGACGAATTGCAAAAGCTTTTCGTAACAGAAGTACTCCAGGAAGGTTGTCAGTAGTTCGTTGTCATTTATCAAATTTAGTAAATATAAAAAAAACGTAAAATTTGTCGACGTCGTCAAAACAAAAGCCTCCACAAACACATACCAACTGGAAAACTCTTAATTTCAGCTTCTAGAATGACATTTGACTTCTTCCGTTGATACTTGTATCAATGATCCACAACTTTAGAATTCTACTTTTTACAATTTTAATTTTAGTAACAAATTGCATTTTCTTCCGTGTGTTTTGCTTGCTTGCTTGCTTTACAGTAGCTCAATCTGTCATTCAATTTTCCAAGTCCTTGTTGTTCTGTCTGTAGCTCACGTATTGCTTGGACGATATTGGTGGCCTTGGAATCGTTTTGGGGTTGTTGGCATAACATCGGGCCTGCACGATTCCTCTCAGACAAAATCCAAAGGAATCTAATCGCTGCTCCGAGGCAGCCACAAAAGGCTGATAAAAAAAATAATGCCAGAAAAAAAAAAGCTGGGCTTTAGCCGTCGCCGTGCTGTCACAAAGATTGTAGTTAAGATCGAGTTAAGTCAGTAAACTAATTTGGAAGACATACTTCATTAAGGCTAAAAATTTGTTTTTAAGTGTTACATTCCGCTTTTAGAAATTAGTAAGACTTAGGGAGCGGCCACGTAATGAGCGGCGAGCAATAGAGCGACGGACAAAAAATAAAACATGTGGGGCGGCCAAGCAGGCACTAAGCGATTTGCTATTTTTCTAAGCGACAGAGCGATGACGCCAGAAATCAAATCTGTTTTAATTTGCTGAAAATTCGCTGACCGAAATGAATGCAGAAAAACTTATCTCTGCCGTACAAAGTCGCTCAGTTCTGTGGCAGGAGGACCACAATGATTACAAAAATAAAAATGTCACTGAAAAGAAGTGGAATAAAGTTGAACTTCTTATCATCATCAGCCGCAGCTTGCAGTAGAATTAAACAATAATCTAGTCAATTGAAATAAAGGAGCCAGAATTTGATGGGCACTAAATTTAAAAGTGTTTGGAAACTTTCAGTCCCGTCAGCAATCGTTTGTAACATTTTGAAGATGATCGGCTGTTGGTATAGACATACCACATTCGTCTACAAGTTGTTCCCAAATTATAATACTTATAAAAATTACACTTTCGCAACTAATCGCTCAGCGATGATGCTCAATTTATAGCACGCTTAGACGCGTCGCTCAGCCGCTCAATTGCTCTGCCGCTCGTCACTCATTGCGTGGCTGGAGTCTTAGGGTGGAAATAGCGCTGACACTTGGATACTATGTTGGATTTTATTGTTAAGGATGCAAAAAAGCAGAGCGCTTCTGGACGTAAGATAAAAAGTTTTGAAACGAATCTAAGCTTTCGAATAGTTTGTCTTTAGAGGTTACTTGAAGACGCCTCTCGATTGACCTCAAGCTCTAAATTGACAACATTTCCTTGTGAATGAACTCCCTTGTCGTTAATCAGGTCAGCTTTTAAATTAAGATATCTTAAATTCAGATTTTTCAATTTGACTGATAAATTGAAAAATTAAAAACGAGTCATTCAACAATAAGTGAAACTGCATACACTTACTTTGTCAGGAAAATTTTACATTTCTCAATTTCCAAGGTGTTGGGTTAACGCCTACCAAAGGGGTGCAGAACGACGTCAAGTTTCTAAAATTCAGGAGAAAAATAATCATTGTGAAGAACTGGCTTCAGTAACGAAAGTGGTCGTTACCAACGTAATGTTTGGAAATCTTCTTTTCTTAGATTGCTCATTGCTCATAAGCAGAGCTTTGCGTTGACAAGAAACAGATAGAATTCAAAATTAAATGCGAAATCAGCATCAACAGTATATTTTTTTCTACGAAAAATATTGTTTTTTGACTCTCCTGTAAAGAAATAAAAATATCACTTACGTTGTTTGAATAATCATCGATTCATTTGTTAATTTATGCAACTAGACAACTTTTCAAGGCTACTGACAAAACTTTTTGAGGAATTTTGCTTAAGCCTTCGAAATAATGAACAAATTTATGTACATGTTGATTCGCCAAACGAGTTCTTAGTAGCAATTCTTTTGAATTTTCGAAAATCGACCTTACCACATTTTTAACTTTTCATATTTCTGTACCCGCGAGAGACTCCATTTTTTCCCCAATCAAAATCCCTACTCAAAATATCCTCCGGCTTCCTTCACAAATCCACACACGATGAACAAACCTCTGCCACAGCCCATTTGGGACGTCTCTTAAAGGCAACTTCCCATCGACATCCACAACAAGTTTCACCGCCAACCATAAACCAATCCACACCAGATGCATCCAACTCCACCCCGTAAGCAGCCCTTTGGCCTCGCTCATAACTGCCCCAGGGGAAACTTCGTGTGAGGTATCATTAGATTCAACTACTTACGAAAAGAAAAATAAAATCCAACAGCAAAACAGATTAATTTTTGCTGCTTCACTCATAAACTTCCATTTTGTTTCTCTCCATCGGACGTCCGAAACTTTTCACTGTAATCCGCACATCAATCTCCAAGTGGCAACCTCCGATGCCCGCCCAGTCATAATTCATTTTGAAATGAAAATAACACCAACAACAACAGCAACAACAACCGCGAAGGGAGAAACGAAGACAATTCAACTGAACAATCGACTTGGAGTCGAATTATTTGTGATCAACCGATCTTCACGAGTCTGTCGTCGATAAATCTTCAACTCAAGGCGCGAGGGGGAGTTAGGAGGGGAGAAGGTAGTAACAACAACAACTCAAGTGTGCGTCCGAGTGACTTCTTGAACCTCGTAAAAAGGATCAACTGCGGTAGGGACGCCGATCGTAAAATGGAACAATAAATGTTCTCAAATCGTCGTGATGGATAAGTTAAGGGCCAGTGTGGTTTGCGGGAGCTAAATACGAGTGTGAAGCAAGGCGGAGGTTAGGTGTCGAATAGGCACGAGGTCAGAGAAGCCGAAGTTCGATGGGTTCACTAGCTATGAGATAGATGACACTTTTAGGAGAACGATTTTATGGGACTGAGGTAGTTGGAAGGACCAATGAGGATGATCGATACTGTCAGAGTTTATTGAAAAACATTACCGATTGTTTTAGCAAGAAATAATTGCTTTTTTTATTGTGTTTTAAAAAACTACTAATTCTCTATTTAAATGGCGCGATAAGTCTCTTGCGGAATTACTTGCATTTGTGCTGTTGGTGTGAACATATCAATTGCGATCAAAAAGTACTTAAACGAATTACTACAACGGTCGAAAGTTTCATTAAGCCGCACGAAAAAACCCTATTAGAGCCCAATAGAATTTTGATCGAAAACATTTTGCGTTCAGACCCGATGTTTCCAAACGTTTGTAAGAACTGTGAACACAGTGCTTGTGAATTTTGAAAATTAGGAAAAAGATCTCTGATCTCTGCCCTAAGATAGGACTCCCAAAACTCCACAAGAAAAAAAATCGATGATGACAACTTTAGGGATTAAGTTCTTGTGTGATTGACTTACAACGTTAAGAAATATTGAAAAGTTATTTCCAAAGTAAATGTTATGTAACCGTGCATTAAAAGAAAAGAAGGAAAGAGAAAAAGGAAAAAACAGAAAAAAGAAAGGAAAGGAAGGTTATCTTGGCGATGTCAATTGGCCATCTCGGATTTGCGATTTGACTCCCTTGGAACTTTTTTGGATGAAAGGAAAATTTAGTTTTCGAATATATCCGGATTCTGAACTCATAATAAAACGAAAAAAACTCAGTATCCGGATAACTGCTTTTTTAATGAAGTAGGTGGGTTCTATCAATTTTTTTTATTTTTTTTAAAGAATGAACGTAGATCGACTAGCCCAAGCCTTAAACGATATAAGGGTGAATAAAATGAGCTATGATGTCTATGGGTTCGAATCCGGCTCGGGGAAATAACACCACAAACCTTTTTCACCTCCAGCGAACGACTGACAACCCTCCTAGAGTACTTCTGTCATGGAAAGCTTTCGCAATTCGCCGTTCCGAACCGACATTAAACAGTAGGTCCCCTCCACATGTGTCAAAATTATAACGCGCACAACACAGTGCAGGCGCGAAGAAGCTAGGCTCTGGCACTGTATGGGCTGTTACGCCGACTATTCATTTATTTTTTTTTTTTTTATGATGTCCGTTTAAAGGGAAACATATAATGTAGATTCCAGAATCCAGGATGTTAGCACGAAAGAGCGAGTAGATCGCCAATTTACCAGCGCTTTATTAAACAGCGGTAGTTAAAAAAAAGAAAGCCCGTCATCACCATCAAAGTGCGTCAAAAACAAAGTTGAAGAATTATTGATCACTCAAACTCCTCAGCGAAGAGGCAATAAACAACATTTTCAGCTGTGTAGTTTGAAGACTGCTTCCAATATTATAAAGGCATTTTCAAGCTAATTAAAACATGTTGATGTCGATCAGGATATTGCCTTCAAAGTTATTCAATGCCAAACCTCAAATTCAACCACAACCTCAACAATTGACGAAAATTGTACCCCTTTTGAAGGTATCCTTGAAGGATGATCAGTGTAAGCGTTAGGGTACACGTCCTAAATGGATATGGATCCTTAGAAAAGTACATTCCACAAGTAAATAAGGACATAGTTGGACACGATCTCGTGTTTCTTCATTGGGTGACTTCCGCGATGCAGAAATTTGATTCCAATCAGCTGCATTTGAATTATAAAATTTGGATTTAATCAGAACGAGGAAAATCTCAACCACGATTGATTTCACACAAAATTTCTTTGTCCGGACACTGAAACAATTCGTCCGAATACTAAGCTTTGGGCCCGGATAATAGTGCAAAATTGAACTTTTATAAATTTGTCTTGATAACAATTGTTACATTTTTAATTTACAAAATATGAATATGTTACCTTTATTTGAAAAATCGTTATCCTTAAAAACCTTTCTAATTGTGTTCGGTAACTTTAAGAACCGGAAAGATATTCTACATCAAGGTCCAAAAATATGTTAACTATCCCAATACTAGTGCTTCTACTCAGAGGTGAATGTAAATTATTTCATTGCATTTCTCGAATTTTTGTTTTATAGACTTAGGCAATTTGTGCACTAAAGGGCTCAATTAATGGATAAGTTCGCTTTGGCATAATACAGGGAACAAATTAGTTTTGTTCGTTCATTAATCCTTTAAAACGCACTTGTAGTTGACGTACCTGTATGTCAAAACGTCTGCTGTCTTCTGCAAAAAGGCGTGAACTCTTTAACGAACTAGATATACTAACAGATCAAGTTAAACCTATTTTCAGCACCTACCTTTACGATGACATTGGACGTTTTTATTTTATTTTTTATTTTTTTTGCCTTAGAGAAGAAGTTTTCAATTCACTCGAACGATTTATGCTTTGCGCCACATCGTTATGATCTTACAAATCAGTCAATTGATCTCTTAAAACAGACTAAAAGAGATATAAGCTTTAAAAGTTTTCAGGGATTGTCAAAAGACTACCAGAAACCGTATTTTACCTCATAATTCTTAGCTTATCACACTTTATCTAATCAGAAGATGCGGCAACGTCTTTTCCGCGCAGAGTTCGAATCGAAATCGAAAGTTTATCTCAATTACCATAAAATTTGCGAGCTAACTAGAGATAATCCATCAAATCTACGAAGTGAGCTTAGTTATTTTCATTTACTTATTTATTTTGTGAAATAATTTTAAATTAATTTATAAATTACTTTGTTTTTAAAGGCATCGGGACAGCAATGATCAGATTCTGTATTATTTCCATCTAATCGAACCCATCCCGTTCACCAGCAACACAAAAAAAAGAAACTCAACAATTTCATTTCCCCTTTTAAACAGCAATCATCATTAGAAAACCCTTTACCCAAGCATCCGAGAATCCCATTTAAAGACTTAAAACAACTGCCATCGGTATTTAAAATGTCTCTATCTAAACGCCCCGCGTTCCTCCCCGTTGGAGTGAAATCAAATCACAGAACAATGCACGTTCCGCCACAACAAAAATTGATTCAAACAGAACTTTCCCATAACGCTGCTCCTTGAGGCTCAATCAAAATAACCAGAGAAGCAAAACAGAGAAAAAAAGAACTCAGAAGAGGAGAAGTGAAGAGGCAGCAAAAAACCGAAACATATTTACCCTGTGAACTTCAAAATTCCATGGAAAATATTTCCACCCTGGAATGTCCAACGTTTCGCAATAACAACGACGACGCTAAGGACGAAGAGCGAGCGAGGAGCGAAAAAAGAGAACATTCCGGTTGAAGAAACCACAACAAGGATTTTTGTGAAGCAGAATGCAGTGCATGGCCATGGGAAACACCTCGTGCTCCCCTCCCCGCCACACGAGAGCCTTTAGCATCCAGCTGGTGCCATTGGTTGCTGATGGTGGTGGTGGTGAGTGACACCCATCTATCTATTTGTCTACGTATCCTTTCGGCAGTTCATAGAGAGAGACCCGTCCTCACAGATTGGAATTCGGCCCATCTACAGCATCTACAAGAACACTGCGACACAACTGCATCCCATCAGGAGGGCGTTACTTGCTCAGATTGCATTCCTTCGGCGGCTATCTCTGCGGCAGATACGGACACGGATGCCACCCCAACACAGATACCAAATTTCGACTGGAAATGGTCACACAATCGATGCTCTGCACTGCTTTTCCCCATTATCCAGGGGGAATCTCTTTCGTGGGCCCGTATGCGCTTGCGTTTCGTCGACGCCAGCGAACAACGAACGAGAAGACACACGTCAAATCCGGAGAGGACTTTGTAGGTGGAGCCAAACACAGCCGATATGTACTCAAACAATACTCATCCCATGCAGGGGCTTC
This sequence comes from Syritta pipiens, assembly GCA_905187475.1. Classification (NCBI taxonomy): domain Eukaryota; kingdom Metazoa; phylum Arthropoda; class Insecta; order Diptera; family Syrphidae; genus Syritta; species Syritta pipiens. The sequence continues at coordinate 74,994,929 of LR994571.1, forward strand.
GCTCCGTGGAAGATACACACGCTGGCTGAATTCGTAATGAACCTCTCCATTGGCAGTCCGAAGTTTTTATCCGAAAATCCAAATTCGGAATTCTCGCGGGCGGGCCTGCCTGATGCGGTAGATGCTCGCACTCGCAGTCGCTTCGGTCTTCATGACTCATTGCCTAATGGGATCCTTGAGGCGTATTGATGAGTCGGGGAGGGAATAGGGACGGGAGACCCTCTTGTGAGTTGAGTTGAACTAATTCGCTCGTGCAATTGTAGGCTACCGGATGCGGGGACGGGGGTTCGTAAGTCGAGAGAGCGCAATTGCCATTCAACCCAATTAGGAGGATGAATGCAAAGTAGTTGATGATCGTCGTGGTAATTGATGATGATGAATACTTTTGTTTCCACTTGAGGCGCTAGCGCTAGGCAATCTGGTTGTGAGGCTGCTGGCACAGGGCGGTGTGGGGGCTTTAATTGAGCTTCGTGGCAGATTAATTCCGCTCTCTTTAAGTATCTCGAGTGGTTGATGAATGAATTTCAAATTGCGAGTTGCTGTAGGTGTGCGCCGTCTTAAAGAGTTTTTATACCGAATTTAAACATGGGTTGGAAATTGAGTGATGAATTTATTAAATAAGAGTTTCGTTTTTGTAACGAAAATTGAGCTGGAGATTGAAATTGACACAAATGGGACATGAAACTACTTCAAAAGAACGTAATAAAAGTTGAAGTTACTAGACTTAACCAGCCCTATTATGAATTCCGAGAGAACTTTTTTTTACCCGAACTTTTTCCTTCTCGGGAAAAATTTCCTGCTATTGCAAATTTCCATCGGAATTTTTCCGCTCGAACTATATTTGAAATCATTTTCGAAAAATTTGACAACCGTCATATCTCAGTAATCAGTTTCTTATAGTTAAATCAGTTGGATAAAAATTTATTCTCTTTCCAGATCCTCCTCCAGTTAAGTAAAAATACTTACATTTTAGAGATTTTGCGACAAATGTTCATATATTTCTTTGTTTTACTTAATTTTCCTGGAAAAATGATAAGGATAAAGTTCGAGGGGAAATTTGTCAAAATTTCCATCGGAAAGTTATTTACAATAGGGAGAACTTTTTCTTTTCCCTTTCGAACATCGGAGAAGTTCGAAAAGTTCGAGCGGAATTTTATTCATAACAGCTGTGTAAGAAAAGTCATTCGGGTTGCTAAAATTGGCTGAAATTGTAGCCTTTGGAGCTGAGAACATAAAAGCTAAAAGTCCCGACGCATTTTCATTTAACCTTCTCATGCCTATTGTTTTACATACTCAACATGAATTTCATCTGCTGACTTGATACAATTGCAATAAAAGAGTCTTAAGTTCATGCTATAACTGAATGTCTGTCCGTTTAATTTTGCTTCAGACGTCTCTCTGCAATAAAAATATTCTACAATCCTTACTTTGTTTTAAGTAAGAAGCAAAGAAAAAGAAGTAGAAGCAACTTTATGTCTCTAAAGTGTTCCGTTTAGTATCGAAGAACAGAATCTGCAGTTTCAAAAAAAAAAATCCTTTTGGATCACTAAAACACGGGATCATACGCATCATAAATTTAATTTGCAAATTTCAGTACTTCATCTAAAGATAAATGTTCCAATAATGGTTTCACTAATTCTGTTCTTGTTTATGACAGAAGTTAAGAACAACTTAATTTAAAAATTGTTAACTCTTTCCATGCCGGTTGTATGAAAGTCGTATCACATGCCCCAGCCAAATTCTTTACTTTAATGTGCAATGGTATACTTTCTATATGAATGTACATTATGTACATTTCTGTATAAATTCAAATTGGTCCGAAAAAGTAGGAGAGGTGGCAAAACAAGGTACCTACACCTTACCATTAAAAGTCTGCAAGTTCGGTCTAATATAAAATCAGTGCCAACGTTCAGATTTATAATTAAAAGGAAAACAAAATGAAGACGAACGTTCGTGTATCAAAAATGAGTAGTTTCATTACAAAGGTCTATGATTCAGTTCTTCTCATCAATCAATATGAACCTGTTTGCGGAGATATGCAGAAATAATTGCACATTAATTAAGCAAGACTGTTCTGTTCACTGTTCACTGTTTTAATAAATTTCTTGCATAAAAATACAAATTTTCATTTCCTATCGCGTCCTTGTGAAAAATTCTATGAGACCCTGTAGTATTTTTCTTTTTCTTTTCAATAATTTGACATAAAAGCAAATTTTGCAATTTCATTTGCTTTTTAGAAGTGCGCCTCAAAAGTCAATAGACAAGAATTACACCAATAAATAAAGTTTCTTTGATTTAATTTTTTGCTGTGTTCTTGAATGTATTTTTAATTAACGATGTGCCTGATTATTGTGGCTCAAATATTTTTTTATTGCCACCATTTCTTTGTAGAAAAAGTCACGAGTGCAGATGAAATTGAAATAATTGTGTTCGAATTTGGTTCCTGCATTGATAACACTGTTTAACAAAAATTAACCTTTTTCTGTGACATGAATAAATCACCCTGTTTCTTAAGTAAAATTACACTAGAAAACAGAAAATGACCTCAAAATTGTCTGTATCATCCATCAATTTTTTTGCTACAATTTATTGTGTTTTGTTTGTCATGTTACACTTACAATAAAATACTTTGGCATATCTGATAAATGTCAGCAAGCATAGTAAGACTATGTTTACATGGTTTATATTCCTTTTTAAAACTTTCAACAAGTTTTCTTTGCTAAAAAAATATAAATGATAAAAAATTGTTTTCATATTAGTTTTGATGAAATCAATCTGAAACACCCACAAATGTTCATGTCACAAAATATGTGTTAAGCAATGTAACCACCTCAATAAGCGTCTTCTTTGCAGTTGGGTACGAGTTATTAGGCTGAGAAGTATTTATAGCTTCAATTTAAAATGATAAATTCCAATAAAATAAATTACTATAAAAAATTAAATTAGTTTAACAATAAGATGAAGAAAAAAAATACGGCATAGTTTATTCGACGATCCTAACCACTGTGCGCTATTTCGGCGCTCACAAGTCGAAACCTCCGTAGCCATTTTTACCATGAACAGTGAAATTTACTAATGGTAATTGTTAACAGATTTTTTTGATTCCATAGTCTTTTAACAGAGAGAGTAAAAACAAACAAGTAAATATTTTCTTTAACCGCATATGCCGAGTAAAAATGAAAAATATCTTTGAATACTTAAACAACTCTCGATAGTTCGAATTCCATGGGACCAGGAAAAAACCGAAGCTTTACGAAAATTACAAAGGTTTTCAAATTACGGAGATTTCAGAAAAAAAATATTGCTCTCTTTCGTCACGTACGCATTCCGACTAACAATATTTGAAGAAAAAGAAGTTAACTTGAGCTCAAACTATAGAGGTAAACAAGCCATACACTTCGAATAATAGAGGCTTTTATGTGGTTTTGCATAAAAATAAATTCGAATTAAGGAGGGGACCGAATTGCATAGGATTTCTTCGATTTATAGAGGTTTTTTCAGGAGACTTAGAGAATGTTTCGATTTACAGAGGTTTTCGAATTATAGAGGTTCGAATTATGGAGAGTTTACTGTAATAGTTTTCCTAACAAAACTGCTTAAGCCTTGCGACTACGAAGAAAGTTTTAATATCGGATTAGTTTTTCCAAAATATTTTTAAGCCAGACGATTGAAGATTTTTGAATGAGCAACGCTTCAGCTAAATTTAAACTCAAATCAAAGTCGATAAATGATATATTCGAAGAAGAAGCATTTTTTTGTAAATTTTAAAATTCTGAAGATAGTTTGATATTAATCAAAATTTTAAAAAATAAGATTGTGTGAATCATATTAAAGTTTTCTTAATTTAACCTAAAAAGAAAACTTTATTTTGAAACAGTTTGGAAATTACTGTTAAAATTCAGTCTTTTTAGGAAACATTTTATATAAATATTTGTGTTGCAAAAACCTTAAATTCCAATTTTGCTGTAATAGCATGCATGGAAAAGCCTTCAGATAATAGATATAAGTAAATATTCTATAGCATAAAAACAATATGCGACCTGACGACAATGCTATAGCTTTATATTTACTCTTTTAAAATACGAACAATCTATGAACCACATAAAATGAATTAGTTACTTACTTACAATCTGTAAGCTAAAGAGAAATTCTGTCGCCACATAATGCTGTTTTTAAAAACTAAACTATAAAAACACTTATCCACTTATGTTTGAAAAGAACTAGTTTTATTTAATAAAACAAAATGACTATAAATTCTACAATGAAATGCAGACTATGTTCGCAGAAGACTTCAAAAAATCTTTACAGAAGACACTTCTATTTGTGTACAAAAAATTAGCCCAAGAGCAAAAAGAAATAAAAGAAAGAATACGATTTGCAGATCTCGTTTTTACAACTAAAAATTTGTTGAAAGGAAAGGAAAGGACGGCTATCTAATTCTAAATGCAACAATATAAATAGAAGCATTTAATAACTGACCCAAAAAATTGCGCTTCTTTGAATCAGAGTTAGTAGACTCATCATCTGCAAAAATGCAGATGGTAGATGCATTCTTAGAGTCGCAGTAATAGTTCCATTTAATAAACCAAGCTCTCGCTTGTACTTAGCAAACTTAGCATGATTTTGAAAAGCTTACATTCTGCAGATCACGCAATCTATTTGATAGGAATTCAGGAAAACTGCTCTGAATCATGTTTACGAACTGGAAATTCATACAGATTTCCGCTCCAATACACACACAGTTTCTAGACCGCCCCTTTATTGAATGAATGTGGACTTAAGTCGCTCCACCTAAAACACTCAAGTGAATCAGCAGCGACCTCATATCACTCGAGCCACGCACCTTTCCCATGCACCTCTCGTATATTTTCCAGTTGGATTTTTTTTTTTTTATTTTTTTTTAGAAAGTTAACATCGAGCATTGTTTATTTATCATAATGGCCTTCAATTTGCCAACTCGGAATCATTTCGAGGTGATCATTAAGATTTAATCAGCTCTCGGCTCGGACCAAGAGGGAAAGAGGGAAGCCATTAAGCGAATCCAAATTGCCCGCCATTACCGCGCATATCAACGAAATCGATCTGATGTGAGCCTCAAAATACCATAATTGGATTAATGTTTCCTCCAAGAAATCATTAAGCACCTCACTGACGCTGACGCTGAAGCGGAATGCAGAGGCTGAACATTGAAAACTGAAGCTGTCGATGGCGCTGGCGGTGTGCTCGCGTTTTAATTTATCGGATAAAAATCAATCCGTATGTTAATGGAGTTAACCCGTTTGTCCCGAGATGCTTATCCGTCCGAATTGTTTCGCGTTGGTTGAGTGATTTCTAAGATAGCTACGCGGTGCAATTACCCGGCAAGGCGCCACTCACGCGCCCAGTCCAGCCCTGAACTCAGCCAAGTCAACACAAACAACAAAAACGTAAACGTATCCATATCGCGGCGGAGAAAAGCAAAATCCGTTCCCATCACCTGCACATATGTGCAACTAAACGCCCAGGCCAAGGTTTTATGACGGCCCATCCAATCAGCGAAGAGACCGCAGCTAAAAACCGCCGAATAATGGTCACGGGGACTTTTGGCGTTCTGTGGGGCGCTCACAGTCCGAACGAACAGAACGAGTCCCGGGAGTGCTGGGGCTTCGCGGGCCTCATGTTTCCCTCTCTTGTTGATGTTGTTGCGCCTCGGTACGTTATTTGATTCTGATTTTCTCCCATCACCGGGAGAGGTGAAATTCCATTCACCGTCATGATTGCTCATCAATCAAGCGATCGTGGATAAGCGCAACTGCAACTGGGAACTTCAACTCCAGGGTGAGAGACTCACGTAGTCGCCCAAGTCGCTGAAGTCGACGGCGATGGCGTTGGCGATGGCGATGGCCACGATGACGACGATCATGATGATGATGATCGATGTCGGTGGTCGATGATCATTCGCCAGGATGTTGTTGATACAGCCTGCGCAGAGGTGCAGTTTTGCGGTTGAGCGTGTTGTAAACACGTAAAAAACAGCTAAGCGCAGTGACCAGGCCCATGGCGTATTTGTTTTGCGATTCGAGTGCATCGGGTTCCGGGGGCCTTGTTATGCGCCTCAAGTCGGGGCTAACCGCAAAGTTTTTGGGGCGAGTTCAAGACATCATCGGGAGGATGCGTCATGACGGTGAAACTGCGTCGTCGGTTTCGGTGCAGCGTTCAAAGAACCCGAAAGTGTTTTCTCCACCACACGCTCTGCGGTTGGTCGCGGAAGTCAAAATTTGGCGCTTCGCAGCTGTCAACAAACTATAAACAAGGTTTTGATGATGAGCGCCGAAGTTAGTGACACTTTGCTGGTTTTTATAGCGTTGGTGACCGCGTGAATGGAAGTTGAAATAAACAAAATGGGATTTTGGAGCTATAAAACAAATATTAGGTTGTCAAATATCTCCCTTCCGCCTTTTTGTCTTTTAAATTTTCCGGCTATGTACAAAGCGCTACAGAGCTCGTATCCAAACTAATCATGCATAGCGTCGTTTGGTAGGTTATGTCAAGACCTTTCAAATGATGTATTGCCAGATACGAGGTCCGTAGCGCTTTGTACATAGCCGGAAAATTCAATAGACAAAAAGGCGGAAGGGAGATATTTGACAACCTAATATTTCCCTAAAACGAAGAGCTTGGTGGAGTGCAAGTCCAAAGTTGGTGAAAATTAAATTTAGTAAAGCAGCTCTCAAAAAGGCTCCAAAAAATCTCGAAATATTTTCTAAGGCTTCATAAATGGAAAACATTTTTTTATAATTTAACGTCCTGAACACGAAAATTAATTTTTAATTTTGTAAGGAAAGACATTTTTCGAATTATTTACTTAACCCTACACTGCGCGACTTTTTTTTACTAAAAAAAATATAAAATAATAAATATAATTTATGGCTGCAAATACCAGGATAGTAATAAAAAAAAAAGCCTTTAGTCTGCGTAAATTGGCATGATTATTCCCTTCAAAATATATAAAGCAGATCATCTACAAAGCTTAACAGAGTTTAATTGTGGTCCATAGTTTATGAAAGAAGTAAGAATTGAGTTGTATCAGATCTGCTAGACTGCGCAGTGTAGGGTTAAGTCGGTAAAGTTTATTTTTTTTTTGGTTTTCCTTTGTGTCCTAAAGGAAAATTTTTCTCAGCCGTCTATTAAAAAGAATTCTTAAGTAAAGACAGGACAATAAAATATTTGCCTTCGTGGAAAACTTTGTGGGTGATGCTTGATGTTATGAAGGGGACTGCGCATGCGCAGTTTTTTTTTTTAATCTTGACTGACAAGCTTCTACACTGAAAACAAAACTCCTATGCTAATTTTTTTGTGTCTAAATACATTTAAAAATGCTTGAAATCTATTTTTGTATTGTCAAGAATCATTAAACAATGCAGAAAAGTCTGTCTTAGGTACAAAAATTCAAACTTTTATCATTTCAATCAGCATTGACGGTGTCTCTTAAAAAATGATTTCTTAAAATATTCTGAAAATTTAACCACCGAAAAAACCTTAACCCTACACTCATTACATCACAGGTCAACAAACAAATTTCTTGCATTCCTTCTATTTCCGAATAAATTTACTTTGCTGCTAATTAAATTCGCACACATTTCATTATTTTCCCTCAAGAGTCTCCCTGGAAAAACAAAAACAATTGCAACCACTACGCAACACGAGTGCGAGGAATAAAAAGAAACATAAAACAAAAATTCACCACCGACCGAAAAAAATCTCCAAACAACGCTCAATAGTCCTTGACATTCGTTTGGTTGGCTTAATCAAAACAATTGTCATCCTGTTTGATGTTCATGTGTTAAATTCCGCCAATGAAACAAAAACACAAAAAACAACAACAGGGATAATATTACACGAGACATCACACAAAGCCATTAACCTGACTCTGCATAAAAAGCAAAGTAAAAGAAAAAAAAAAGCAAAAACAAGTGAACCCTCTTAACGAGGTTAGAACCCTTTCCGTCAGGACTGATTAGCTTTTAAAAGAAATCAAAGAAATGAGTTCAAGAGTCAATGGCATATAACTTGGCTAATATCGTCGTTTGTCACGGGGGCGCTGTTGTTAATTGCCCTCAACAAAGCCATCGAGTTGTAGATACATGCGCCCCATCTAGCCCATCGAGCCTATTCATCCCATCGACTCATCGAAAGGGATCTTCTCTTCTTAAATTGGGTTTTTTTCCACTGCACTTTCAGAAAAAATGAAAGGAAAAATGAGTGAAATTGTGCTTGCGGGACATTTTGGAAGTGAGTTGCATTTGTCATTAGTGCAATGAAAGTGCATTGTTGCTTGCTTTGAGATTGGGTGGGTACACTGAAGGGAGGAAATAATCGACAATTTTAAAGTAAATAAAAAAGGTCATATTTGTTGGTCATTTTCTGTTGTCAGTCTCTTAATACTTAGTGGAAACAGTTGTCACTCTGACAAATTTCAATAGGGTGCATTCTAAAAGAAGAATGTGCATTTAAAGAACTAAAGATTATTGTTTTCTTATTACGCGAAATCTAGACATAAACGCATCTAACAATGCAATTGGTACAAAAAACAGATAGGCCAACAGATTTTAGTGATATGACAAGAAGTGCCATGGTACACCCTAACACCTGCGTTTATAAAGTGTTTGGCGTCGAATTTACTTGAAAAATGTTGATTTGGAACCGCGGTGTGCACAAACTACGGCCGATTTAATGCACCTTCTCAGTTGATTCTTTAATTTTAGTTCATCGAAAGGCAGAAAAGTGAAAACGTTTAGGTATTTTACTTCAGTTTTGAATTGTTGGCCTTTGACTCAAGTCTTGCTAATACCAATAGTTCCTCGAATACAGAGGCCAGAGGACCAGGTTAAATAAAAATAAAATTAAAAATAAAAATAAAAAAACCAAAATGGAGATCAAAACTTCAGCGCAGATGACAGTGTAAATGTTAACGAATCTTGTAAAGGTTAAAACTTAAATTTATAACGCCAACATTTTTAATGTATATGGTACTTTGGACTTTTAAAACCATGTCCACCTTTTCACGTCCTGAGAAAAACTAACGAACTTTTTTTTTAAGAATTGGCAAAAAATATCTATCTATGGACTTTGAGTCTTAGAAAGGTTTTAATGAAGCATATAAAAGGCTGAGATTTTCACTTAGCCGTAGAAGAGAAGTTTTTTCAAACAATATCCAAAAAGCACCTGCAATTTCACGATTGGATAAACTGAAGAGTGGAAATTGAACAACAAGTCAATCGACAAATTCAAAATTTGATTGTGGAGGCTTCCTTTTTTATTTCTAAATCCCTAAAAGTCTGCTTTTCTTCAATCTTTTCTTTCACAAGGGCCATCTAGAGGTTTCTTCTTAATTAGAGGTCATTTTGATACTGACAACTGTTTCTCGCGTGACTGAAAGTCAATATCTCACCTCCGCGGAACAAAATAAGTCACTTTATGTTTGAGCAGCGTTGGGAAATATCAAAAACTTATTTCCAAAGTGAGTACTGTATTGCCCAAACAGTGCGTGTTTTGAAAAGAAACCGTGTTGTTAGCCGCTTTGGCGATGTCAATTGATATTGTTCACATGGTAAACACTAAGCGAACATTTGAACCCACTGAGGCAATAACATGCTTTTTTATCCAAACTTCCTTCTCTTCTAAGACAAGTTTTCGATTAACATCTCTCATCTAAAACTTAGATCTTGAAAAAAAAAAAAACAGAATTAGGTCACGCCACGTTATAAGCCGTTCCATGGAATAATTTTCAAAGCACAGGCCAACTATTTATCACCCCCACTGTAGACGTAGCTTTTCATTATGCACTTTTCCAATCCACATATACATACCCCCACACGTACACAGCGACGTAAAACAACCACAACTAACCCGGCGGCACATGCTGAGCAACAAAAAAGGAAGCCGATGAAAGGACAAACGTTTCATCTTCAAATGAGGAAGAGGATTATGATTAAATGAAGGGCAATGTAAACTGCCTTTGTACTTTGTGACTGACGCACATTTAAGTCCCGCTCTCACCCACAACGGGACCAAGTGTGTTCGAGTGGCTTTGCCACCAGCCAAATGCGTGCCTTAAGCCGATGCAATGGGGATGCGGCGGAGAGGGTTCGCTTTTTTGTTGCATCCTGCCGCGCTTGCCACTGCAACAAGTGTACTTGCTGCGTGTGTTGTTTGTCGATGAGTATCGGCTCATAAAAGCTGCCGCCTCTCTGTGTTTGTGTGGGTCTAATTATATCTCAAGGATTAATGAATTTACACACACATAATGAAATATTAGGTTACCATCAGTGCGAGCTCTCAGGAAAGTGGGTGAGCGTGCAGTAGGTGGGTCTGGATTTTCTTCTCCTTTTTTTTTGCGACGGGACGTGGTAATTTTTTAATTGATGAGGACGTGCAAAGTGAGAAGTAATTTTTTGGGTGATTCAATGGAAGTTAATGTGCTTAATGTGGGGGTGTACACAACACGGGTGCTTTCCGTGGCTTTGATGTAGAACCACTCGACAATGGGTGAGGCGATAAAGGAAGTCGGTTCATAGCAAAGGCCATTCATCTCTTCTATTCAACGATAGGAATTAGGTTGAATGTATTGGCAATATTCTACGACTTACTTGTGGAATTGAGAGGTGGTTTTGGGAATATCTTGACATTTGCTACAAAAATAAATTTGTTTCTGCTGTGCAGTTCGTACAGTTATGGTCCGATTGGCCTAACTTTAAACAGCTATTGAATTTTCGAATAAAATTGCATTTATGGTTTTTTCGTGAAGGCTATTTTGAGCTTGTTTTTCCATGATTACCAAGCGCTCTTCATGGGGCTTACTTACTTTGTAACTGATTACATTTTCAAGCTTTTTTTTTTTTCATTGCCCATAACATAAAAGTCTAAAAAAACAGATTCCAGTACTAACAAAGCAAAGACTTCGATTTGCGCTCCGTGCCACACCATGATACTCCCTCTGCTATATTTCACAGTTTTTACTGACTAGCGCCGGCCGGTGGGCGCCGAATATTGTAACCAGACTTAAGTTGGTCTTCTAAATCAGCGGGAAATGTTAATTTTAACGTGATGAATCAAAGTTCAGTCGATTTGGCTCAAATGAAGAGCTCTATGTTTGCGATTGACAAAAGAAAGAACTCAAACCGTGCTTTGCAATAAAAGCTGAAACAGGCTAGATGGTGTATCATGGTATGGGCTACATTTTTGTGGCACGTTGAATCTACTGTGAAAACTGAGCAACGAATGCACCAGTAATAATGTTAAAGAAAATTGTAGGATCTTTTACAGCCCTCTGCAAATAAAACGTTGCTATTATCATGGCCATTTATGAGTGATAATGATCCTAAGCACACTTTCCGATTGGTGAAGCAGTGCATAAATGCTCGCCAAATCAATCTTCGATCATTGCCTAAAAGACTTCTGGTCTTGATGAAATGGAGAGTATCACCAAGCCACTTACCTATACTGTGAACTAAAAGATCTATTGTATCCCAATCCTGATCATAGTCCAATAGAAAATCTATAGATTGATGTTATGTTCGATTAAGAAAACAATCAATTTAACACAGATTGCTACCCAAGCGAGGAATGATGAAACAGTACTCCTATTCGTCGATTCCAAGAATTAAAAGAAGGAGGCATTCCTCGCCGGGTACAAGTTGTAATAAACTAAAATGTTTCAGCAACATAATATATAAAAAATAATTTTGAACTAATTGATGTTGATCCTACTGATGTTTGTTTAAAGATTTTGTCGTTATTATTTTGTTGAGGTGTTATTTTTTTTTGTGTCTTTAAATTGTTCACTGTTTCATTAAGCAAAATCAAAAATAAAAAGTGTCGGAAAGCATCGCTAGTAAAGTTATGTGGCTTGTCCAAATAACTTTGTAGTGAATACAAAGAAGTGTACTAGTTCTCTGTCCAACACTGAATGGTTTGGTTGCTGTAATCCTAATGAATATCTCCGTACATTTGTCTATTTTTTCTTTCTCATTGTGCCAACAAGAACTTAGAACATTCTACCATCAAACAATGGAACTCATTCATCATTTGTTCAGATTTATACGTATTTCAAGTCTTAGTGTTTGAAAGACTCGTTTCCAAAGATTTTATATAATATAGGACTTTCCTGATGCTTGTTATATGTGTTTGGAAACTCCAGGTTTAGGTATTAGTGGTTCCTCATGGTATTCTATCAATTTTTTTCAGAAAATGAATTTGCTGAATGACTTTCTTTCAAAAACACAGAGTTGTAAAAAATAAGCTAAAATACCCTTAACTTTTCTCAATTCCATTCATTCAATTCCACCTTGCTCGTAACTTTTCCCAGAATTATTTATGAAAATTTATTCTATAATGACAAGTTCCTTTTCTCTTTTCAAAACAATCCACACATTTTTCCTATTCATTCATAAACAATTTCTCCATTAGCTCAAAACACCGGTGTCGTGCACAGAAAATCATCAATTCATCACTCCATTTACAAATGGCTCGCACTTGTTAATCCTCTCTCCTCGATCACGACTCTTGCTGCTTCAATTTTCAAATCGATTTCACTTATTCGCGAAGCATGCAAATTGGTTCGATTAATTATTGAACACATCCCCGCAACGTGACTCAAATCAATAAGCGATCGTTCCCCGGCCACTCCCATCACAGCATCCACTCCAATTTTCCATCAACGATTTCCCATAAACGGACCACGATAATTATCTCTTCTCCCATCCCATTCACAGCGCACTTCACCGATGGGAAAATACATTTTAAATTACTCATCTCATCCCCATCTCATCGGATCTCATCTCATGTGTCATGTCATCTCATCACCACCACAAAACCGTTGTATTACTTACATCACCGTATCATTGTGTCATCCCGTGACAGTTGTTTACAAATCCTCAATCGCTCATCCCCTGCAATTGCAACTGCTCTGAATAAATTATCGAAAAAGATTACCCGGCAAAAGGAATGCCTAATTCCTTAATAATCCGTTCCAAATGACATCCTTCCGACCAGTCGACCTCACCCCTCCGTCGAGCAGCACAATTGCATATGCTTGCACGGGGAGGGATACTCGCATAATTTAAATTTCTAGTGGCACAATATGCGCATAGCACATGCCCATGAGATACAGACACATACAGCACCACCACCGAGAGATGAATGAATTTCGGAGTAGCACAACAACTCAGCAGCAACTCCTGGCCGAAGGATAATGAGGATGCTCTTCTAATGCTGCGCTCGCAGCGCAAACTCGCGATTCGCCTGCACCACATTTCGTTTGGTTTTTTATTCGTCTCGGTTCAGTTGAAAGGCCACCGTTGGGTTCTCCCATTCGAAGGCTGCACATTGAAATCGTTATCCCGAGGATAAGCATCGCGATCGTCGTGTCGTCGCGTTGTCGTGAAAAGAGTCGAAACAAAATTTGAAAGCAGCATTTTGTTTGAGTGGCCTGTCACAGCAAAGTGTATCTGTGTATTTGCAACCGAACGAACCGAAAACGATCTTAGATCTCCCGCCAGTCGATCAGCACAAAACCCATTCACGGGATCTCGTTTGGTCGGTGCTTTTCTCCGCACAGAGAGGGAAAGAGAACGCGTACAAAATCCACCAACACCACCATAAACAGGAGCGCCCGCGAACCCCCCGCCATGAGTGAAATAAATCACAACAATTGAATGCGGCGCGCGAGCGAAAAAGTCAGTTAAATCCGCGTTCCACTATGATTTTGTTGTTAATAGAAAAATAAGTATCTTTAAGATACGTGCCACCAAAGAATGTGTACGCAGAAAGTGTTCGACTTCGGATTAATCACCGCCGTCATGGTCGTCGTCGTCGGTGCGGTTTTTATTTCACTTCAATTCATAAAATAGTACCAAAAAAAAAATAATTAAAAGTTTATTTGTAATATGTTCTCAAAATCAGTGCAGCCAAATCGTGGTCACATCACAAAGTGCTGGAAGAAGAGGAAAATAATAAATTTGAGTTTTTCAATTTTGAGTGCGTGCGTGCGAGTGCGAGTAATCATTAATCTATATCAATGAATTTAATGCAAATGCAAAAGCAAAAATGTTTACGAAATTTTTAAATTTAATGCAAGCAATATTAGCGTTTAATGAATTAGAAGAAGAAGACGAAGAAGAAGTTCATAGTGGAAATCCTTTTCGTTGTCACACTCCTCCACACAGCGTTATCAGACAGCAGCAACATTCGCTGGGCGAATTTAAACGAATCCTTTTAGTGTTTTCTCTATCGGCGAAATGTCCTTCTTGAGGTGGAAATGTGATTTTATTAATTTACACTTTCGTACGGTAATCGTGGTTATTATGCTGAATGTTAGGTGGTAAGTAGAAAAACTAAGTGTTTTTTTTTTCTTCATTCTTACGATTCAATCACAATTCTTGAATAGAGGATATTGAGTCATCCGAAGACTTTTATTTAACTCTCACCAATGCACCTTTTTTTTAATCATCCAAACGTAGTTTAAGGAGTTTAAGAGGGCAGTTTAAGAAAGGAACTGAATGGGGTCTCTGCAACAGAAAATCTGGGAAAGTACCGGGTGTTTCTTTTTATATTTAGAAATTTTCGAAAATGTTATAGTTCTTATTTTCGTCATCAACGTTCAAAAACAAAGATCATTCACGAAAAGGTACAAACATTTCGTGTAAAATTGATAAATGGACTTTTACGAGTAGTAACCAAAGTAATTTTGCAATGAAATGAAGCAAAGTAAGTTAAGAAATTTCGATCAACTTCGACCGAGACGTCGATGTTCTCCTGTCAAGGTCCGTAGTATTTACCACTGTGCATAACAATCCATTCAAGTTAAAATTTATTGGGTATAGGATAGCTTGACTTTTATTCGTTTTGCCTTGACAAAATAATTTATATTTTTCTAAAAGAAAATAATCAGATCGATTAATTTTTTAGGATTCCTTCAAACATTAAAAATAGAATACGCGTGGAAAAACTTCACTGTCGCTTTTCCTTCAAAGTAATGTTTTCAGGAAGTGTTTTTTTGTCCATTTAAAGCAACTTTTTTCAAAGTATTTTCCAACTATAACGATCCTATAGATTATTCCCTACCCTTATTCTCTATCGCTTAAGTTTTACTATACGACTTTTTAACCATAAAAACGCTAGTTGCAGTGTAAAAAAATATATGAAATAAATAGTGTATATGATTAAATTTGAATTGAACTTGAAGCAACTTTCAAGAGCATCTCTTAGTTTTACTGTTTAAAAATTGAAGCATTTATTGTACCTGTCCATTAATCCAAAGTAAGACTTTTAATGTTAAATTTAAAACGTCAAGATCTTTATTTTAATTTTCAATCTAACGAAAATAAGTTTAGGTAATAGCCATGTCGTAGAAATAAACAAGCGAAGATTTTTTATGTTATGTTTTCGTGACCAATAATTTCTTACAACGTCGTTCATTCCTAGTTAAGACTTATGAAAGTTCCAAATTAGTTCGAAATCGAAAAATGTTAGGTCTTTATTTATAGCATTTATAGCTTTTAAAGCCTAGTCCTTTTTAGAGTTTCACCACAAAGTAAAATACAAAACCCTAATAGAATTACTTCAGAGTCTGTCTGTCTATCCCCGCTATGAAAATGCTTATATTTTCTAAATCCTTTGTAGTTAAGAGATATAATTTGTACTGAAAATGATAAAAGAAAAAAATATTATTAAAACTTCATTTAAAAAAACACTTGCAACATGGGTCTGAATTTAAAGAAGGTGCCTTAAAATATTTACAAGTCACTTCCACTAACTGGAAACCACTAAGAGTTACGAAATAAAATTGGAACACTTGGACAATATGTGCAAACGAAAAACGCAGTTCTTTAAATCTCATTGAAAGAAATAAAACACAAAATAATGCATGTCCAACGTTTGACTTTTGATCTGGTTTTCTAGATTTTGACGATTTTAAATAAGATTGTATGCATAAGTTTTCCCTAAATTTGAAAGCATCTATATATATCAATGATTAAGTAAAGAAAAATTAAAAATATCGCTTTCCAACTGTTTCAATCCTTAAATGGATGAACAATTGCGACATTGTTTCATTTCACTTCCAATTGAAGCGAATTTGATTAGTTTGTTGATTTTATTTAACTTTTTACTTAGTTGAAGCAGCTTAGGTTTTCCAAGTCTTATAGCCAAAGAAGATGTTTCGCTTCAAAGCCCGATAAAGCATTTATACAGAAAGAAATCCTGCTAGATAGATTTTATTTAATTTTTGCTCAACTCTGTTATACTGTAATAAAATTATAAATCACGCTATGATGTGTTTCGCTGTGGTTTTGAGGATTCGGTGAGTTAATCGTTATTAATGCAGCTTCTGAATTTTGTATTCATAATATAAAACTTAATTTGATCTCATTTCAACCTACCCGTCATTTTGAGGCATTCAAACATTGTCTTAGGACTCGAAACATCTACCGTCGTTATCGTTTCTGTGGTCTACGTTTAAGTCGGAATTATTTTGGCAGTTACTTCATAGAATCTAAATTGTTTGCATTATAAAAGGCTAAAAAAGCTAATAGAATGTTCGTTTAACCGAATTTTTGCTAATTCCTGATTTTCACGTGCGTTTTCAGAAAGATCTTGTACCCAAAATTTTCTTTTTGCAAAGCATGGGAGAATGGCAAGCTGTCATTTCTTGTAAATGTGAAAGCAATGTAAGTACTGTATAAACAGAAGCAAGGATAATAGTAATCAAGAGTTCTTAAATTTCCTATATTATGGGAATGAAAGGCCTTGCTTATCTTAATTTCAAGTTCTATTGTGGTTTTAACCCCTTATTGCAAGCAAGTTATGAAGGAGAGACGACATTTGTCTTTCATCAACTCTCGTTCTTCCCTAGAAGCGTAAGGCACAAATTAATTGCTGGACCGCGCGTTACCTTCAAATTGTCGTGCTTTATATCCAAATCCGTCTTTATCTCTCTTCAGTTCTATTTAAATTATAACAACTGTACTCAATCCTCATGTCAACTACTTACACGAAATAAGAATTCAAAGAACCACAACACGCAGTCTTTTCTGTCGCCCACCCTGTAATCTCGAAAGGACCTCATCACGCCGTCAACTCAGCACCCGTCTAATTGAGTGTTGCGTTAACCTTTTTTTTGTCTTTTCGGGCCACGCCATCGACATCGCGATGGCTTAAAGATTCCCCAACAGTTCCTCGGGGTCGGCTGATTAATTTTTTCAGCAAATATAATTTTCGTTTGATATGCAAATTAAGCCATTTTGAGAACGGCACACATGCAAAAAACTGCGCAATGCATTTGACATGTATCCACGAAGAGCAAATGGGTGTAATTATTATTTTCTTTTTTTTTTTGTGTAATTTTTTTTTTTTCATGACGTTCAGTGTGCAACGTGCAATGTGCAGTTTATGCAGCCAGCTTCAAGCTTCAAAGTCGCCTTTTGTTCTCGCTCCTCGGCGGCGGCGGAGCGGCGGGGTTTATTTTCGTTCATGTTCTCCGCGCTGAACACGACCGATGACATCTTAACAAATGCACTTATGGCATGTGCTGCAAGTAGTAAGCATGTAAACAAATACGTAAGAGGAACATGCCGAATCAAATGCATCACCCTCATTTCACACTCTCGAGTGGATACGTAACCCCTTTTGGAAGACGAGGATTGGCTGAGGCTGCGGAGGCCTGTGTGTAGTTTCGCGCTGCAATGTGCCACGAGAATGAGCTGATGCACGGCGTTTGCTGCAGTTTCGGTGCAGCTCACAGGACGAGGACGATGACTACGTTGCAGCCACACAAGAGTGGTCTCAATTCATTTTTGATGAAGCCTGGTTGACGGGTAGGACACATTTCCGCGTCACTGTGCGAGCGGGCAGAGTGTTCCGTCCTTGTTCACACCGTGTTTACATACTCCGCGCTGAGGAGTGTTGGTGTGCGGAAAAAAAAAGACACAAAAACACACACAAAAAGTTTCTTCAAGACTCAGGGCTTACTGCGCGTTAACTTTATGAATGAAATGACACTTAAGTTCATTAACTTCAGATTGTGACTCTTTTTTTTTTTGGTTTATGGTTTTTTGCGTGTTTTTTTGCGGTAGAAATTGAGCAGCAACTTTTGGCGCATCATTAGTGGAATGCAAGTTGAGCTTGCATTAAATGAGCTGTCACGCAGAGATTGACAGGCCAGATAATTAGGGGCGGTGAATAAGTCGGACTCATAATTAGCCAGGTGGAGAGGCTCTCGCTAATCTTGTGGAATTTCTGCTTATGGTTTTTTTGTGCTGTTTAAATGAATCACGCATTAATCTCATTATTCAAAAACTATACATAAAAGAAAATGTAGACAACATTTTACACATGAATCTTTAATTCGTTCAACTTAATTCATTATGTCTGAAAGTAGATCTACAATTTACGCGACAGAATATCGCTCCAAAACTTATTTATAAAGCTTTTTTGAAAGAACTCTGGACAACAAACGCATTCTACCTAAAAGAAATCTATTAAAAGAAGTTATTCATGTGAATTTTTTGTACAAAACTCTTCTTTAAACATCTTTAATTCTTTTTGAAAGACACGACTTAACTCTAAATTACGACTGTAAATTACTTGTGGTAAAACAAACAGTGAAGTATTTCTACAAATTTCTTGCTGTAAAATTCAAGTTCTAATTTCTAATACCCAAACTTTGGAGAAACAACAACAAATGAAATTAACTTAAATTTTGTGGAAAAAAGCTTATAAATACAAAATTGAAAAATGGTGAAATATGCCACTGGTGTCAACAATAATGACTGGAAAAGCTAAACTGGTTTTGGTATTTTGAAATAAAAAGAAGTAGTAGGTTTTGAGAACTTAGCATCCTCAAAAGAAAAAAAAAAAAAACAAAAAAAAAATAAGACCCGATCGGGGATTCAACCCCAGCAACCCGTGCATAGAGCAGACACACTCGCACTAGGCTATAGCCGCCTCGAGCTTTAACGTTTCTTTTTTAGTATATGAAGCCATTGGGAAAACTTTGGGGGCATTTTTCTCGGAGAAGGGGGAGTGTTGTGTTCTCTGACTTTGGGAAATTAATACCCCATAGGGGAGCTGTCACTATGCCAAATTTCATCAAAATCGGTGACCCCAAGTTCGTGCACTCTCCTTGTTAGATGCTTCTTTTCGATAGCGACGATATTCTCTTAGCAGCATCTGTTAAATTTGTTATTTTATTATTCATACACTGGTGCCTAATCACCATTGGTTCTTTTGCGAGTGAGTAACTCGTCCAAATTACACACTTTTTTTATCAAGATGATTTTAATTTTTAAGGAATGGCTAACCTACCAACCAATTTGTACATTCCATTATAAAAACAGTGAGTTAAAGCAATGTGCTTAACCGAGCCTAAAGTTATCCTTCACCTTTTCTAACCTATTGGTAAAATGTGCCCCAAATATCTGTGTGTGGCTGAGTGGCAGAGTTGCGCTGACGATAGGAATCTCATCGACTGCAAACATTGGAATTCAAAAATGTTAGTTGCTACGGCGAGTCAAGTGACTGCCCACCAAGATTTTTTTTTTTTAATACAGAAGTAGAAAGATTTTTGCTTTAAAAATCAACCCAAAGTTCATTGGATGAAGCACTTTAAGAAAATCAAGCGCAACAGGAGCTCAGAAGATCAGAGTTGATCGCACAACCGTTTCCAGCGTCATAGCACGATAGCAATGACATTGAGGGCTGTAGAAATTGAAACCTGCATGGCTGCATCGTATCGTCACTTGCGATGATACCTATGGTGACCATCCTCTCCTTATTTTAATTAACTGTTCACTATTTTAACAAAATGTTCATTGTGAATTATTTTCTATACTCTAAAATATTATTATTTTAAAAGTTATTCATTATATAATATTATTTATATTTTTACTGAAATAAAAACGAAAATCAAAATGCTAATGCACTAAATTTTTAAATGTGTGATAACATAGTGCAATTCTTTCATAAATTTTAAGAACACTTAAAAACTTGTGTAATTGTGCCTTCCGGTGACGAATGCTTCAGCAAAAATCTATGAAATAAACTTTATTTACTAAATTTAACTACTGCATGATCTCTTAACAAGTTAAAGAAGTATTCGATCTATAGAAATTCGAGAATTCATACATAAGAAGCAAAAATATGAAAAATGCAATGCAGAATTAAAGTTTACGATGAAAGAATTCGACTTAGAGAAAGTTTAATAACACAAGTTTGAGTTACAGAAGATCCATTCTAATTTTTTCTTTTGTTCATTATTTGGAACTTAAAAGTATGGTCACCGTAGCGATAACCCAAATCGTAGAAATTTGGGTTTAAACCAAGTGAACCATTGATTTCTGCTCTCATCCAATTTCTCAAAAATACAGTTCATCATATGAAATTTCCAAATTTTCTATTAGAATAGAAGACGCTTACGCTTACGTTGAATAAAATTACCTTGGAAAGCTGTCAAATGGCCGTCCAAAATATGCCACTACTTAATGAGGTACTAAGGCGCATACGTGTATCCATCTAGTAGCAAATCTCGGTTTTTGATTCACACACCTAATGCTTTATACTCAAATAGATTATAGATAAAGCTATAAGTTATGTCAATATATAGGAACTAAATCGTAACCAACGATAAAACTGCAAGAAAACTACTGAGCGTGAAAAGAGAAAATAAATTTAAGCATTTTTTCAATTTTTTTATTTATTTCATTTATATAATTTAAGCACTTTTAAGCTTATACATTTTGATTGATTTCGACTCTCTTCTGGGAAAACCAAATGACTTTCTAATTTTGCAAACAAGTTTAAACTGATTTCGAGTTTAAGCCATTAAAACTGCACACACGATTGCCGCCGAGGTCTTCTCCTCTCTCGAGATCTGCAACATTCTCCCCATCTACAGACCCAATAAACCCGCTGAAACCTTTTATTCGCACTCATTACACAACAGAACCACAATTTCATTCGATGAGATACTCACTCGTATCTTTATCTCTTAACA
This sequence comes from Syritta pipiens, assembly GCA_905187475.1. Lineage (NCBI taxonomy): Eukaryota > Metazoa > Arthropoda > Insecta > Diptera > Syrphidae > Syritta > Syritta pipiens. The sequence goes on from LR994571.1 coordinate 75,015,957, forward strand.
AAATAACCCTTCGCCGAGTCCTTATCTTGTTTCATGCAGTTGCACTGCAAATGTATCCCAATTAAATGCAAAATACCTTCCTCCCGGGTCCGTGTGAAAATTTTTCTTTGTCTCTCTTTTTTTTCGAGATGAGATGAGATGCCAATGGTCCCAGTCTCAGTTTCAGTCTCAGACAAGAAGCCATCGAAGTAGATGCTCCCATATTCTGTCCAGCAAATCACTGGAATCTGTTAATGTCGGTGGTGCAATAGCGTTGCAGATAAAAAAGTATCTTTTGCTAAGAATCCTTTCACACACACACACACACACACACACTCTCACGCACTCTCAGTCGCCCGGCGATGACTAAACAAAATACAAAAACGAAAAAAAAAAAATGTTTAATTGCTGAGGATGTAAGTGGTGAGTGGTAAGAGGCCGGGATGATTTCTCGTTTTCCTCTAAAAATATTTCGCTGATAATCTTATCTCGAATGGTGTCAATTAAGTACAGAATCTGGTATGAAAGCGTCCACTTTATGCGCCCTAAGCGTCGTCGTTTTCTCCTTTGAGCGGACTTTTTTTTGTTTCTTTTTTTTTGGCTGAGAGCCTCTTTGACTTCGGTTGGTTTTTTTGTCTCATTTTGTATTCGCAAGGAATGCATGAGGTCTGAGATACAGATAAACCAGAATCGATTGCGAATTCGTCCTTAGAGACGACTTACGACTTTATTCGTCGTCGCTGTGATGTGGTCGCCAGTTTCTAGGCTTCGTCTAGGGTGGAGAGGAGGAAGGAGCTAAAGTTCCGCATATTAGCCGGGGGTATTTGAGAAATTTGAGTTACCCATGTTCCCATGGACGCCAAGTGGCTGTTCCTCACTTCGCTGCAACATTCCGGTCCAATTGGGGTTCCAAAAACAGAATTCATTCCAACGTCGAGAGTCCTTTTTGTGCTCAGTTGGAATTTCGACAAAAAGGAGTCACATTCTTTCGGGTCACATGTCTGAGGACGGCATGGGAACTGTATGGGGGAATGTTTTCTTTTGAAGGTGATTCATTGCTGGACAGGGGTCGATTATGAGGGGCTGCATAGCTTAGCTACTGGAGTCTGGTCAGGGAGGATGTTAAGTGGCACTTTCTACAGAGCACACATGGAAAAGGATGAAAGGTGCCGGCATCCGCATGAACCAAGAGAGAAAGTCCTCGGCTTGTGAGATTCGTGGTATGCTTTTGTCATGACATCAATTTTTGTTATGTAAAATTTGAAGGTCTGTTTTGAAGAGCAGCTTATGTTCTCAAAAGTAATTTGGAGCATCCCAATTTTGTAAAGACCATAGTGTTAAGGCCACTATGTGAATTCAGAAATATTTATATTTTGAATGCAAATTTGAAAGCAGTCTAGCAATAATAAAATACAACAAACATTTTAAAATTGTCTGTTAAACTTTAACCAGCAACTCTGATGGCTTCAAAATTTAGACACTCAGTTGGCCCTAAACCCTACACCAAAGGTTTGAAAGTACCCTGAAAAATGTTGCACAAGTCCAATTTTGTCGCCTACTAGTTTCAAAGTCAATACTCGTTCTAGAGATAAGCAGTTAACTGGGGTAACCAACGATTGGGTAATAAATACCGCCAGTCAAAGCTTCCCCCGCAACTGCAGGTCACCAAGAACCATGGGAACCGCACTAAGCTCTGACTACGACTACGATTCCAGGAAACCAGTCCTCAGCACAACGACTTACCTCAAATTTATCACAATCGCAGCTTACTCTATGCGACTATGTGGGTCCGTGAACGGCTTCCTAAATCTGATTACTCAATCTCCGCGCTTGACCGCACATTTCATTTCAATATCCACTCATAAATTATCCCGAACAAAGCATATTTCAAAACTGTCTAGTCCAACAATCAAAATAGCCAACGACAAAAAATACGACTCCGATCCCGACCGTAACCATTCATGTTTGGGCCATCGGACCAGCGATCGGACTAGAAGCGTTTTGGATTACTCATTAAGACCCTCCCAGCGAAGTCGCAAATTATTCGAAAACTAAAAAAATCGACCAAAAAACAGGAACAGAAAAAAAAAGTAAAACGAAACTGGAACTTCAGCTTCCCATTGCGACCCCAAATGCTTCTTCAGAAGTCCACGAGAATAATTTAAACGGCGCCTGTTATAAAGACCCCACTCTGTTTTATGTTTTTTCCCACTTTGCTGCCTTTTTTCTCTGTTTTTTGTTTGTCTCCATGTCCCGACCGTCCAACCGTGTGTGTGTGTGTGTGTGCGTTTTTAGGTCCTCTTCTTCCGTCCTAAGCAGTAATAAAGTCCGACAGTTTTATCACATCCACATTCCTTACCCGAAAAAAGCCCCAGAAAAAAACAACAGCAGCACACACGCACCAGAGGCCAAAATGTCATCACATGAAATTTATCTCCATAAAAAAAGGTACGAGTATCTCTTCGATTTCTGACAATTTTGTGATAAATTATTTTATACCACCGCTTTAGAGATATCGGTGCACGGAGGGGAAAGACGGGAGAACAACGTTAATAAAAATCTGATAGCCATTCAGAGATTAATCCCTGGACCGGGGATGAACTTGGCCAGATTTGTGACAAATGGACGGAGACAAGAGAGAAAAAAAAATCTAAAAATTTCGGCCCGATCGGTGGCGATCGCGGTGAGATTGTGGAGCCTTCCCCGATCGATGGATGTATCTGTATCTGGCGTTTATTATTTTTCATTTTTCACTTTTCATATACAAATGATTCTGCTTGAACGGCAGTCGATTTCTTGCACCCATTTTGAGCAAGTTTCTGTTTCTGTAGCTATAGATCCAAATGTGTCAATTCATAAATTAAGAGATTAAAGGGGAGGGAGAGAATGAATTAATGGCTTAGATTAACTCGATTTTTATTAGTGGTGCTACTGAAGGAAGCGCTGACGGGTAATGACAACAAAATCTACTTCCCACAGCTTGGGTGGGCCGAGTGAGTTGAAAAATGCAGTTTGTCAGGAACTCGTTGAAGATTTTAAGTTGTTTCAAAAATTTTCCATAACGAATTCTTATTTCAAAATTGACTTTTTGAATAAAAAGAATGATCTTTGTTCGTTTTCATACACAACAGACAATGAACCATTGCGACGACGAAAAAATATTTGGAAGCGATTAAGTAATAAGTTCAAGAAAAGAATTTCGGTCGAAGAATCTTGGTGTACGTGAATTTAGCTATTCCTAATTTTATAATTGAAAGTATATTGGAACATGTAATGTGGAACATACATCACCTTTTTATATAAATACTGTAAACTCTCCATAGTTTGAACCTCTAGAGCTGAAAAACCACTGTAAATAGAAGTATTCTCACAGTCCACTGAGAAAAACTGTGTAAATCGAAAACAAAACCTCTGCACTTTGGTCCCCTCTTTAATATTAGGTTGTCAAATAGAATACAAAGCGCTACAGAGCTCGTATCTAAACTCATCATCAATCATGCATAGCGTCGTTTTGAAGGTTATGTCAAGACCTTTCGAATGATGTATTGCCAGATACGAGCTCTGTAGCGCTTTGTACATAGCCGAAAAATTCAAAAGACAAAAAGGCGGAAGGGAGATATTTGACAACCTAATATGATTTTTTTTTGTGCAAAATAACTTAAAAACCTTTATAATTCAAAAAATGATGGCTTGTTTACCTCTATAATTGGAAGTCAGGTTTACTTTTTTTCTTCAACAACCCTTAGCTATACGCACGTGCCAAAAGTAAGCAAACTTTTTTTTTCTGAAATTTCTGTAATTCGATGTTGTTCCTGGTCGATGTAATTCGAATTATCGAGAGTTCACTGTATTTATTTAAAAGGTGATATATTTATAGAAAAAAAAAATTAGCTCTAACGTTTATGGTTCATTGGCTTTCGGCAAAAAAAAATCTATTAACTAAATGACTTCAGCAAAAAACAGTTTTGGCTAATCTCAGTCTTCACTAATCACAATGCTAGCCAAAGAACAGAATGTAGGTATAAAGGGTGGGCCGTCTAGTGGTTTCTCTTAAAAGCATAGATTATTTTGCCACTGTCAGCTGTTTACTACTTTAAATCTGAAGTTGCCTTACAACGTTGGGAAATATTCGAAACTTATTTCCATTGTTATTGTGCCTCAAAGCAAGTCAATTTGTGAACAACGCTATCGAATCCAAGTCCTTCTCTATGTACTAGGGGTAGTTACCCCAGCAGCCAGTTGGCTGCTCAAGTTTCTTAGGAACTCTAAATTGGCGTAATACACTATGGACCTAAAGATCTATGTAATTAGTGATTAGCCGGCACCCCAAAACCTAACCTATGACACAGAAAGTTATGAACCCACTTCTGTAGCCATCATGACGTTCTGTGTTCATGGTCCAGTGTTTAGGTCCACGTGGTAGTGGCGATCGATGCGATACGCTTTCGTCTGAATGCTTAGCCTGAAAGAACACAAAAGAACATCAAATCGACCAAATTGCCTTTTCCCTCTGGACCCGAATCACTGAATTTCTGTTTATGAACAACTTTTGTACGAGGCACTGGACGTTTAGTCCAAATTCATGAGACATCCTAGACCTCGAGTCATCCTCCGTGGACCCTCTATCACTCTCTCCTTTTTTCTCTCTTTTTGTGGACGCCAACTATCCACTGAACTGCCTCAACATCAAGCCGAAGAACGACATTTCCTAAGCGCTGAACTAGGAAACGTCTGCTGTTGCGATTTCCTCGGAAGCTTAGCACGTGCTTGGCTTCCCTAATCACTCGCGCGACTCCAGCCTCCGCGTGTAAGAAAGAGAAAAATCACGAGCCGCTGGTGAATTTTATTTTTAGTGCCTCCGTATCTTGTCCGCAATCTGCCAGAAACGTTTTGCATAAAATTAACCTTCATGAGCAAATTATTCGCGTCAAAATGAAGCCGTGTGCTGTGCGGGTAAGACGCAGCATCGTTGACAGGCACAAATCTTCGCCTGCTCGCTGGCGCGCACTCGCTGCTTCGCTGCGTCGCTGATTGACGGCGCGATGGCTGTCCGACGCGCTGCAGATATGCCCCCATGAACGTTCCTCATGAGCATGACGCCGCCGCCGATGACAACTCAGCAGAACTTTCATCACGTCCCAGCTGCGTCTGTGTGTGAGTGTGGGCCTGAATTCAGATCAACCATGACGACAATAGGAAGCACAAAAGAATTCCATTTCATTTCCACCAACACACGCTCAGACGCACGGACATACACACGGGGTCGCGTAATAACCTGCGCGTCAAATCGCCTCCATCTCGGCCGGTGTATCGCAGGCATTAAGTCGCATCTACGCCCATCCCCCTAAAACTGTAATCACACGAAGCTTGGAGTGGAGTGGCGCGGCAGTCCCCGCGTCCGTCGGCCGGCGCGGGTTCCCGCGCCCGGAAGCACATTTCGTTCGCCTCTTACTCATCAGCGCGCCGGACGAATGAGCGGTCGAAGCCGAAGCTCACGTTGCTGCCCCGGCTCCGGACTCATCCCATGAATGGCACATAAATCCATGAATTAAGATCCCCAGATACAGCCACACACCGAGCGTGGAAAATTCTGAGATGCGGGACGAAGCTCGCCTGATTTAATGCTCGGAGCATGATTTATTTGAATTCCTTTTCCAAAAGCGTTTTCAACCAAAAAAACAAACAAATTTGTGTACTTGGAGTCCGTTCGTAGACAATGCCAAGGCCTGGCCTTGTGTGTGTCACATGCGAAGCGGGTTTCGCAAATCGCTTTTGTAATTTATGCCAACTGTTGTGCTAATTTCAGCCGTATCCACACTACAAATGATAGAGATCGACAATAAAAAGTTTTGCCATCAATTTGTCTACATGGCGAGGAGCAGCCACTCTCACACAAAGAGACGCTCTGTTTTAATGGCTAATGGACCGCAGCTTTAATTTGCCCAAAATATATGTGGAGCTGCTGCTGAATAAATTATTTTCGCTGATTACTTTGTAACAATTTGACTGTTGAGTGTTGTGTTGGATGTGGCTTTGTGGGTTTTAGACAAGTTCAAGGTTGGCCCCATAACGTTTTTCGAGTTTTTGACGGAATGTCAAAAGTAATGACCGTATGAATCATGTGAATCATGACCGGAGAGGTAATGAGCACGGAAATTGTGAATCGTTGAAGCTGATTTTTTTCCGGTGAAATTTTGAAGCGGCCACGTTTTCTGACAAGGTCGGCTTTGAGGAGTCTGCCAACCTGCCTTAAACTTTCTCTCTCTATTGATTTAGAAGAAGTTTTGGCATACCTTTTAAAAAATTCCTTTAAATTATTAAATAAGAAGCGACTGTGTGTTAAAGGTTTTTAACAGAATTCCAACAAGATATGTCTTGCTTTTTTTACGTTTTTGTGGCCTAGTGAAGTTCTAAGTCTGCTGAATCATCCGTTTTTTGAAAACACGGTGGTTAGTTCAAGAAATTGAATAACGACGAAAATGTTCTGCTGAACTGATGCGTTAACGATTGCTTGATTGATGGATTACACGTTAACATGTAAAACGTGTAAAACAGAGCGCTTTGGCGAAAAGTAACTGTAAGCTATTAAAAACTGGCATCGAATTATTTTTAATAATTGAACCGAATCGTTTGTTTTGTCAAATTTTAATTGAATCTTTTTTTGAAATTCCATTTTGGATTGAAAGAAGAAAAGGTTTCCAGAAATTTGGGAAATATGAATTTCACATCTATAGTTTTCCTTAACTAGACAAATTTAATTCGTTCCTCTTGTAGAAGCTTTCGTCAATGCACTGTTGTTGATACAGCTGTTGGTGCTTTGCTAAGCTTGATCTTAAAGGGTGGGCCATCTTGTGGCTTCTTTTTAAATCATATTTTACAGCTGCTACACGATCTTAAAATCTTGACAGGAAGTAAGCGTTAGGACACTAACTACATGTCAAGATTTCGAGCGGGAAACAACTGTCTCTGCAAAACAAAATAAGCCGCTTTACGCTTGAAGAACATAGGGACCAAGCCAAAGTGCGTTATTTGGAAAGACGAAGAAATTAAACACCCACCGCTGTACGCAAGTGTTTTGCAAAAAGTGAGATTGGCATGCTAGTGGCATCGTCGTACAGTGCGCATCCACATCGTTATCGCTTTGTTGTTTGGACTTTGGACAACGATTCTAGGCGAAAAATCATCTTTTCTGACGAGGCGTACTTTTATCTTGGTGGGTATGTTAACAAACGAAATAGCTTCATCGAAGGCATAGAAAACCCGCACGTTATTATTGATGAAATGCATCCACAGATAGTGACAGTTTGGCACGGATTGTGGAGTGCTGACAACATTAGACCATTTTTCTTTGAAAATGAGGGTGTGAACAACTTGTTGGTCAACGGAAGGCGTTACAGAGCCATTTTATGCAACTTTGTTCTTACTGAACCTGATTATATGGACCTGGACAGCCTCTGGTTTATGCAGGATAGTGTGCACACAGCCCATGCTACAATTGATCTTTTGCGCATAAAATTCCCAAATTCTGTTAACAGCCGTATTGACGATGCAAATCGAAACACGATTTAAGCATTTAAGACCAGTATCATCCACACAATTCGTGACCAACAATAAGAAGCCATCAAAAAGGTTATGGAAAACTCAAATGACAGAATGCGCTACTGCGAAGCCACCTGAGACAGCCATTTGAACGAAGTTGTGTTCCCCATTTAATGGGAATGTGCGCTCTTACTAATAAAGCCAGAAACAATTTAGTTTTGTTCACCATGCTACATTTTTAAGAAGAAACTTATATTAGGTCAATTCTTTACTCAATGTAGTTGAATTAAGTTGTTAAGAATGATAGGGACGACCATTGTATCACACATTTTACCAGCTCTCATTCTACATAGGCGAATGGAAGAACACGCGCTTGAAAGAGGCTCAGCAAAAAAGTAGAACCCCAGAAGAGTCTGATCAAAATTTCAAAACGGCGTACAGACGAATATGGTTCAAAAGACGATGCAGCAAAAGAGAGTCTAAAATAATAAGCTTCTCAACTTATGACAAATAAAGGTTCATTTGTTTAAATGCAGGTTATGAATTTAGGAAGAGATATGGCCAAGGAACGTTTAACTTTTAAAGAGTCCTTAAAGATTTCAATTCTAAAATAAATATAAATTGAGAATTTCTCTAGTATCATTTTTGAAACACGTTGTAAACAATCTAAATTATTTTGCCAGCGAAACCTAGCTGTGGTAGAGTCACGAAAAGAGCGCTTGAAACGCTTCGTTTCTTTTACCGTCGTTTGCCTCGAGTTTAACAAATTATATTTATTCCATTCTATTTGCTTTTATTTTTCATCGCTGCCCCCTATTAGGCAATGTTGACTGAATTCATGACTTCAGCTTTAGAAAAACTCAGAAATATTTTTAGTTTGTGCCTTTGTGCCATTTTGTCTTTGCCACTACTGTCAGATGTGAAAAGATTTAGGTTGAAGCAAAGAACCACAGCACTCGTTTCTTGCACCGCTCACCATATCCTTGAAAGCATCACCAATTTTGTAAATGTCCACATTTTCACTGCGACCAAGTGTTTGCAGCACTAAGGTAAAGTATTTGCCCAGTGATATCGGACCAAGATCATGTCTGAAATTACCCCCATGACTCTTCCAAACTCAATAAACGCCTTCAGATGAAGTTGAATGCTACCCTCTTTTTCACCCAAACCACTTAACCAATCACTGCCCAAAACCAAAGACGCCTCGAAGTGGTCCTCCTCCTTCAACACAAATTCGCCTTCTCAAGTCACTCGTCCATCTTCGCCCCACGAACTTTCTCTCGAGACCACTTAAGAAGAAATTCTCTCACAGTTATTAGAAATTCCTCGAAAGGGTTTAATTGAATACTTGGAACCGTACACACGCTCCATCTGCCGTGCGTCGTGAGGACATCAAAAGAACTCCCCAAAAAAGGATTTTCCTCGGCCTGCAGTCCTCGGTCGAAGGAAGAACACCCAAATTCTCTTCAATTCATTTGTAATTAATTCCTCCATCGCCCTTTGATGAGGTCCACATTAAAGGGAAAAGTTTTGTTGGCAAACAAAAAAAAATCTACCCTCTTGGTATGTCTGGAATTTTTTGGAAAAAGGCTGCATGGCAGTCTCGACTGCGTGCCTGAGAATGGTTCGATTAGATAATTCAATTAGCTCACCGATAAAGCCGCTCACTTTCGCTGGACAAAAATTTATTAATTAGCGGTAATTAAGCGGAAGATTGATTGCCGCACACACACGCTTGGCGTAGAACACTTGCCGAGTCTCGATAGTAATTGATACGATTTATTGCGCTAGTGCCCGAGGCTCGTGCGCGAAAAGTGCACCTGTTAGTACCCGCCTTCGAGCCTGGCGCCAACGCGGTGCTCACCTAGGCGCACTTCTCAGCCCCGATGACGGATTCTGGAGATAATATGCGGCTTGTTGGCGCAAGCCCGGCATGGGTTGCCATTAATTTGCATTACCAATGCATGCGCATGCATTACCGCGGAGCGCCAGCCATACGCCTGTTTGTGTGTGTGTGTGTGCCTGTGTCTTTGCGGCGCGAGAAGACGCGAGATCTTCGGCCTGGGTGTTAATTTGATTAAGCTGACGTCTAAATAATTCGCGTGAGCTCAAAGCGCAGCCGTCGCGGAGCGCAGAACGAGAGCGATTACCTGATGAGGCAAATCGCTTTTGACAGTTCGATGGGGGCCGCCGATGGATGGATGAATGGGGCCTGCTGCTGGAAGGTGGCTGTTTGGGAGTGGGTGGATACGAATTTGGTTCTCGAGTGTTTGACACATTTCAGTGGCTGCTCAGTGGGTTTCTAGGAACTCTCGATTGCTTCGAGTGGATGAGCGATGACACCACACGCTTTAAGGCTCTTGAACTCATTTCGGCGCATCTATTTTTAGAGCGAGGCTCTGTGGGTGGTGTACTCGCGTTCGACGCGAGACAGTTATGCAAACAGTGGTGCTTTAATTCTTAGAAACACATCTCGATGTGTTTCTGACCTGTGATCTGATTCTGAAAGTTGTTTTCCTCTTTCGCAGGCTTAACTGTGTACCAGACGCAAGGGCGACGTGTCGGTCAGTTCCCGGACTGACGAAGGACCAACTGGAGCTCTGCTACAAGGCCAGCGATGTGACATTGACAGCACTTGAAGGACTCGAGCTAGCAATACGTGAGTGCCAGGTTCAAGTGAGTGTAACAACAAAAACAAATTTATGTATAAAAAAAATTTATTTTAATTTGCCTCTCCATAAATCGATTTTTATTTTAATTTTTAAAATTAAAAAAGAAAAGTGTTTTCTTTTTGCAGTTTCAATGGCATCGGTGGAACTGCTCGTCACTGAGCACGAAGAGCGGAAATCCACATTCGTCGAATCTTCTGACGAAAGGTAAGTTGGCAGATGAGTCACAACTTTGTGAGAGAGTGTTTGCAAGTGAAAGCTAACTGGGGAACTGCCAGTGAAGTAGGCCTTTTGTTTTGGGTGCCAAGGTCGGTTTCTTCAAATTAGGGTTCCTTTCCAAACTTTGTCCCATTTAATTTGGCATGCCTCGGAGACATGGCACATTGTTTTTAACTGGCCTAGTTTAACTGGCGGCAATGCGGCATACGTGTTTTTCTTTTACGCAGTTTTTTTTAGAATGAGAACTCTTTTTTGAGATTTTGGCACAAAGCATTTGATTTTCGAGGTGGTAAAAGGTGGTTTCTTCTTAAAGAAAGGTGATTTCGAAAGGTGTAAAAGACAGAAAGACCGAAAAATTGCTCAAGATGCTTCTTCCATATTCAAGTGGTTTTGCAGGTTTAAAAAAAAAAAGAAACAACTGGAGAACTTATAGTGGTAAAAAGGGACAATATGTTTGATTTGAAAATTAAGTTAGTCCTGTGACGATGTAGTCACAACACCAGAACTTGGTGTTAATCAATACGTAAATAAATAAATTAGATTCTTTGGCCACCTTAAGGAGAAATTTACAATAAAGGATTGCAAAGTAAGGACTGGAAAGGCCATGGGTCCTCCAGTAGGACAACAGTCAGTGCTTGCTTTTTTGGACATCTAGGTAACTAAATGATCATCTACTCTTACCAAACTCTAATTTGCCTGGTGATTTGTGGAAATATTTTGAAAGGCAGGAGTCTTTGAATGCTCGAAACATGGGTGTACATTTACTTTTGCCTCTGACTGTACTAAGCTCACCCTGAACTCTAAAATCATTTAAAAAAAAAACCTTACTTAGGAACCAATGGTCTAATCACCAACTTCATTTCAGATCATCCACGAGCATTTAGTCGATGATAAGCTAGCTAGAGTTGTTTGGCGTACATTAAAGAATACTTAAAGCTTAAGTCTTGTGAAGATCGTTGAACTGACGAACAGACGCTATCAGTCATCCGGCCGATTCGTTTTGCCCAGAAGCAGTCTTTTTTTTTCAAATATCTTCTAAAATATGCGACATATAGTTTTGAAATTAAGTGACTTTAGTTTTTGTGTGATTACCACTTTTCGTAGAAAATTGATAGAACTGATTACTAGGTTCGTCGCAATAAAAATCGTAAAACCACAGTCACGCACGGATGAACGTTAAATGATCGTTTTCTCATATTCACAACAACAGATTGTGTCCAAGAAGAATGAGTAAAATGCACTTTAACACCCGATCCGACACAATAAAATAATTAACTGTCTCTCCGCACAAAGAAAATTAGCAAACAACTGGAATTTGACGCTGTGATCTAGGCACAGGTGTCCGCCGGCTTATTAACTTTTTCCCTTTTGTCTCACAGGCTTTCAAACCACGCGAGCAACTGTATTCACAGCCCACCGTGGTGGTGACAGTAATTAGAGATTTTTGTCCGTTAGTGCGTTCTAGAGAAAGGAACTTTCTTCAGGTCATCTCTCACGTGGGATGCAGTCCACCTTGACTAGGAAACCCTAGTACTTTGCAGCTTCTCATGCATGAAACTGCACCTGAAGACCATGCAACAGTCAACATTCAACAGTCGCGTGTTGTGTAAACTCATTACGGGTTAATAGAAAGGTAACTCAATATTCCTTAGCCAGGCTTATGATGCGCTAGGATCGGATTTTATTCTGTTTGCCAAGATCACGTGTCTTTAAATGCTAATTACCTGGTGGCACAGTGCTTCCTGGTGTGGCGTTTTGTGTATTTACAACCTGCTCGGTGAAGGTGACAGTGGTGGGGAATCTTTTGCGTGGTAATCGCGCATTTGAGTTCAAAGTTTCTTGGAAAACAGACGACGATTTTTTTTTTGTGTGAAATGTCTCTGTGCAACATCTCGAGTGAAACCTCTGACTGCACCACCATAACGCCACACAACACGTCAACAATGATTTGGTTAACTCGGCTGAACAACGTCGGCGCTCGTCGCCTGGCAGGGTGACTTGAAGAACCACACAAAGTGCGTAGTTCTCCATCAGCGGTAAATGAAGTTGACACAAATAACTAATAAACATGATCCGAGTTAAGGATGAAGTGAAGGGACATGCGTCGTAGGTTGGTGTTGTGCGTGTGTCGATAGGCGAACGTGGCGTGGTCGGCCTCCGTGGGCTGTGGAGTTGGTCTTCTTCTAGGAGGTGGACATGACTGTTGGAGGCAGACTCTGGGAGGTTCATTGATCGAAGATGGGTTACTGGAGACGTTGGTTCTCAGCATCAGATGAAGCATAAACAAAACGCTTGAGTGAAATGTCAGGGGGGTCTAAAGTGATGGGAAAAGGGTGCTGTTGCACCAGGTCTCTAAAAAAACAATGAAAGGAAAGATTTTATACAAAAAATTAATAGAACACTACTATCAAAATGCTGGGCCAGTCTTAAAATATTTTGCCCAAGATTTATTTGCTTTTGCGTACGGATATTCCGGAAATTATTCTGCGGCTTTCAGATTTGCTATGGATAGTAACACAAAAGTGTACTAATACAAGTATTTAGAAGCTGGCAGATCAGTGCTCAAGATTGCTATTTAATTTGAACGAAATTGGACGAAGAAGGACGGTTAAATGCTGATGCTTGTGATTCTCTTTACAATTCCAAGAGATCCTCAAAGGTCATCAATTGCCAAATCGAATCAAATTGAAAGTGCTTCAATAATTTCTATGAAGTCCTTCTCGACGATTTGAAAATGTTGTTTAAAGCGTTTTCGATCCACTAGACGTAGAGAATTCCTATGATAACTGCGATTGATGATGATTAAAAAACGCCTCTAGACGCTTCTTCGGTATTCAAATGCTTTTTCAAGTTCTACCGGAACCTAACCGGACAGTTTATAGTGCTTCAAAGGGTCAGTAGGCTTGAATTTTTAAATTCAGCTGATGTTGTAGTCGAAGATCCTTTTGTAATGTCCGCCCAAACTATCCGGCCGAATATAGAAAACGCATAATTTATTGACCTTTGATAATCGTTTCAAAATTGATGAAAATCAGAACTGCTTTATAGAAACACTTCTGGACCCTAAATTGAAGACAACTTTCTTAGGATTGATTCAAGACGAAAGAGCCCAACAGAAAAATCAGTTGTAAGTTTAAGAAAGATTGAGGATTTTACCGAACCGGTTTTTGTCGAATATTGGTACTCTATCCAGCTTACGGCTGGATAAAAAAAGGAACGGATAGCCGGATAACAAATATTAACCGAATATCCGTTACGTCTCTAGTTAAAATGGCTTTCAACAATTTTTATAACATAGTGAACGTGGATGATACTTGCCTAACTTTTTGAATAGCTACATCACTTATTTAAAGGATGATTCTGAGCCGAATAAGTCGATCGACAAAGTGGCTTCAACTGATCCTCATTTTATATCCCAATAAATGCATCTCAGCAGTTTGCAAGATCGAGTCGGAAAGACGATCAGACGGTGAGACTTGGAACACAAAGACCCGAGACCAACATTTACTAATGGAAGGATCATAATTTTTATTGCCGAATATATACTGTCGACCAGGAAAAAATTCGTAACGTAACATAACAGACTAACTGATAGCAACAAGCCCGGGACCGTCAAGGCTGAACGGCAACCTTGGAACAGGCGCAGACCAATTAATGATTGGTTGCATGCTAAGTGAGTAAGAACTACTAATCGTGCAGGATCTTATGATTGTCGCAGTTTATTAAGCAAAGTTGTACACCTAATAGGTGTACGTAGTCGAGATCGTAGATGTCATGCAATAAACTTAGGTATTCATAAACATAACGCCAAGGAAATTATAATCGATTTGTGTCTGCATCATAAAGTTATTCTCGATTCAACATGTCAGCTTACGAGCCAAATTCTCGTCGTCTCGTCTCGTCTCGACCCTTTGTGAATAAAATTTGTTTTTTAATAATTCTGTTGCTTTTCGTTTATCGTCTATGCTCTTTCATTGATCATACAATTAGGTGGAAATACTCTTAAATAAAAAATTCGCGATCACTGATCTTTGGTAACCGACATCACGTCAAAATGTGTATACTAAAATTATTGCTTTATACTCGAAATTAATTTTCTTTTTTTGACATTTTTTGAGTCTTTTACGTGTGGAGCTCGGTCGTCATCTTGTTATAGGGTACAAAAGTCAGGCAAGTCGCAGATAAAAGTATTGTAACGAATTATTAAGACATCCGAAATCGTAGCCTAAGCTCCTTCAAACTCACTCTATTACAAGTCTACACAAACATCGCGATCACTCTTATAGCCCCCCCACCCAAAAGCTGCCAAAACACACCCATTCAAGTCGGCACCACTCACCCCATGAATGGCCACCGATCACGGAAGAGATTTAATTGCACCACCACACAACCACATCGTCCGATCGCCACATTGAATCTGGCCCGCCACTCGGTGGACTGATTATTGCGACAGCCAATGACTTATGTCGCCTACAGAATTCTTTATTGTTGACATTCGCTGTCAACGGTGACCAATTAGTGTTTAAAATTATTTCAAACCGACTCCGATTCAGTCACACAAACAAACACAGAGAGACGGGCAAGTAAGTCCCCCCCAAGGCACCTCAGTCGCAACTGCAACAGAAGCCCGTCCTCAGTCCCCAGATTTACCCTCTCCGCCGCGATCGACGAATACAATCGATCGTTTATCTTGTGACATGATCTGTGATGTCGATAAATTTATTTTGCTCGATTTGCGATTTGTGGAACGCATGCAAAGCGAATGGGTGGGCAAAGCCCCATCGGATCCCGGCTCAGAGGAGATCGTCAGATCGGTACAATGCGCTCCGTTGTGGTTGCAAGTCACTCACACAGCCGCACACACATGCGCGTGAGCCTAGCCTAGCGATCCTCACTCACTCACCGGGGGGGTAGCACTCGTTGCGTTGAAAAATGGTTACCTGATGTTGAACGACAGCAAACTTGACTATATATTTACTGTTGTAATTGACATCTGACGTTTGAGTTGCCATCAACGGCAGCACAGCAACCTACACACACACGGGGAAAGGGTGACTCCTTAATTTAGGCGAATTCGATTAGGCCTGCGGCTAATTTGTGTGCGTGAGCGTGTGTGGCGTTAGAAAAACGATCGTTTTTTTTTTTCGTTTATCGTAAGAAGATCGTAAAAAATAAAAGAGACGCTTCTGTGAGTGATCGATCGGTTGGGTAGACCTCTAAGCCGCGTGTGACATAAAATCGTTTATGTCAGCGAGAGCCTTTTAATTGATCGTCAGGGGTGGGGGGTGGTGGTTTTATTGCGTCTGAGATGGGTCTCGCCTCCATTTCGATAATGGGCTCAAATTGAATTGTAAAATCAATTTGACGACGTGATGATGCCATTTGGTTGGTTGACTGGTGTGTTCTCTCTTTCTCAAGATTAATGGGCCGTAGAGTGCGTTGGTGTCGAGCCATGTTCGGGTCGGATCGTGGTGTGGAAGATCACTGGGTAATTGAAAGGCGTTTCGTTTGTTAATTACTCGGCTTCCGATCGAGATTGGGGTGACGTTTCATGGTCGTTTTATCGCTTTCGTGGGACGTTTTCGGCGTGAGTGGAGTTGATCGATCGGGGTTAGTGAGTTTAAGTGTGTCGAAATTTCTCGGAACAGGTTGAGGTTAAAGGGGTTACTATGGAAGGCCAAGACGTCGAACAAGATCATTTATGGGGCACTTACTGGCTCAGCATGTAAACTGATCGGTAGTAAGGAAAATGTCTGAAGGTGATCTTACTGCTTGACAGAAAGACGAGCGAAACATGAACTCTTAGCTTACTCTACGGTTTGAAATTATGAATCAGCTTGCCTTAGCTTTCCTTATGAATCAGCAAATACAACAGGAGCCATGTTTCAGCCCAGTTGAAAAGAAATTCACAACTTTCGAGTGGAAAACAAAACGAAAAAACACTTTTATTTCACAATTCCTTTCTCCATCGCTGAGTCTGAATTTCTGACAAAAAAGTAAATTTTCTTGTAAAGACAGCAAAACTCCCTCACAACATAAAATACATACACTGCTGAGTTATAAACTCATGCAGTTCGATACAAGCCACATAGATAAGGGCATGTTCTTCATATCGGTTGAACCATGGGATAGCGAGAATCTCTTAAGTTTTTTTTTTTTTTTTCATTTTCTGTTAAAATTTTATCGCAATCAAACTTCGAATCGACGTAAAATAACGATCTATGGCTAACGATCAGTGATCTTCAATCGATCAATTAATTTTTCTACATTTTTATTGTTTCCAAGACTCATCTAAGACCTCCACAGCATCGACTTTTATCAACACCCACTGCAAAACGTAAGCCCTGGCCTTCATTTCGGTGGCATTTCTCATCTGGGTGGAGGACCGTGGGATACACCGATCTCTCCCATCATCACTGCCGCCTCAATCACCCCACCTGCAAGCAGACTTGCCCATGCCACCCCCCATCACACCCATCATCCTGTCACGAACTGTCATCACAGTCCGCTTGCACAATCGCATTTCCATTTCCATTCATCATCTCATTGCTCAATCATCATTCGCTGTCGCCGTTGCATAAATCTCAAACTCAAGCCCCCGAGTAATTGACATTTCCAAGTCCAACCTCTGACTAGGCCAACTCCACTCATCCTCCAGTCTCATATCTGACATCGTCCGTCCGCATCCGCACGACGAAACCAAGACGACACATGGCTACACATTGGTGGACATCACTCAGCTGTCAGCAGTCAATCGCGATCAGTCGCAATCAAATCACCCCGAAGATCAATCGAAGGTGCAGCGTGCATATGTCTCCTCTGCCTAGTTGACAACTGACATGCGAACGATGACGCCGCAACAAATGACGTTGTATGCAAACCCGGCCGATTGGATTTGAATTAAGCCACAACGTCTATCACTCACATTGATGTGACAGATTGCCAAGGACCGGGGCGGACCTGGCTCGGTGGTAGTGTTGCCATTTCGGCGATCATTGATTACGACAATGACAATTGATCGCTAAACATTTTGTTAAATCGCCATCAATCAAATCGATCCTCACCGATATCTCGAATTCACTCAAATTGACTGCGACTCGAATGATCGCAAGACGGGATGGTAAAGGAGGGAGCTCTGCATACATTTATGCAGCGGCAACAACACCGTTGAACATAAATTACCGTCCACGGTCCTCTGGGGATCGACATATAAAAGATTCATTGCGGAGCTCTGTTGATCCGTGAAACTTGCCATCGACGTTGTGAAGTCCGTCCACCGAACGTCAACATGCGCTGCAGCCAGCAGTTCTTCATGTTCACGGTGGAAGCCATGCAGTCGAGTCGTCGTCGTTATCGTTGTCGTTGTCGTTGTCGTCGGTGAGAGATCCACAAGTCCACTGGACACACGGGTGATGTAGGTCGTCTCCTTAGTCGCTCCGACTAACCAATCACTTGCACAATCGAAATCTAGATATGTATTCAAGTGGAAAGGTTTTCGAGATCGCCGCTATACATCACTCGATGTCGAGTGTCGGTGATGGAGGGGTAGAGGTGCAAGCATCAGGAATTTCGATCGGAATAGAAATCGGTTCGTGATCGCGGCACTACTGCCATCTTGTGAGAGGAATTTGTTAAGTAAGGCGTCGATGAGGTGATTATGAGGTGACAAACCAGGTGCCATCTTTGGAACCAGAATCGAATGTCCGCACTTAAGAGAGGATCGCTTCAGGTTCCAAGGAGGAGTCTGAGTGAGTTCGAAAAATGAAGAAGCTTTTGTCAATAGATTCGACTGGAAAATTTCTCAGACAACAAAGAACAGTGATCGTGGCATGATCTTGGCATGGCAAAAATGTCTAAGGGTGTTTTTTTTGGATGGAAGCTCGAATGTTTGAAAAAATATTGCTATTTAAACAATTTATAAGTACAGGATGTTAATTATAACTGAATTTTCCTGACTTTATTAAATTTAGTTTCCAAACATCATTCATACCAATACATTGTTCATTTAATTTGCTAACCGAGCTAACGGTAACGCTATAGCTACAATATATACAATAGCTCATAAGAAAAAGAAAATATGGCTATATTGAACGATATAGAGCTTCATAAAATCAGGTTTCTTAAAATTGTAAAATTTGCTTAAAATAAAGACTATGAAGGCAAAGTAAATGCAAAGTTTTGCAAGGCCCGCTAAAGTTTTAAAGATTTTTACAATAACTGAAGCCACCACTACATAATCCGTGCCAAACTGCCACTTTCTTTGGATGCATTGGTCTTTTGACAATAACGTGCGATTTTTCTGAGCCTCAGGTGAGGCAATTTTGTTGGTAAACGTAGCCAAAAACGTCGTCAGAAAAGATGATTTATCGCTCAAAAACGTTGTCCAACTCAAGTTGCTCTGAGGTCCAAACAGCGAAGCGAAAAAGACGAAGATGATCATGCGCTTTCAATTGCTGAGTCAATTGGGCCTTGGAAGTGAATACACAGGGATCCTTGTGCACAATTGTCCTCAGTGCATGAAATGTTGAGCTGTTGAGATCGATGGAAAGTTGATGTTTAGGATTGAGCCTCACACACTCGGCTACAACAGCTACAATCTCGCCTGTACGCACTGGGGGGACGATGAGTTGTTGTCCTCACGAACTTTTTGCACAAATTTGCGTACAGCAGTCGCGGCCGACCGACCCAAACTTCTTTTCAATAAGCGCATTGTTTGGGCACAGGACTCTGGAAATAAGTTTTCAATATTTCTTTGACCCTCTCGTAAAGCGATTCGTTTCGTAAAGCGATTGTTTTGAGAGAAACAGTTTTTTTTGTTTTGGGACAATTGAAATTTAAAGACTTTAACTGAAGCAAATTTGGAGCAGATGCATTTTAAGAGACAATCCAATAGTTAGCCTAACAAAGGTTCACATACTTCGGTTTCAACGAAAGTTCTTGTAAATGGTTACTGAGGTGAAGTTTTTGTTTAAAACTAAAAACAAGTGTGGAGCAAAGTTCAAAAAGCTGAACTCTTTTTACAAAAAAAAAAACAATATCGTTGTAGTTTTATGAATGACGCCCGGAATCTGAAATAAAATCGACGCAGCTTCGAAATGATAGTTTTTAAACGAAGCAGCTTTGAAATGACACAAATTGGAACAACCAAACAAGGCTTCGGTGTATTCAAATAATTAACTTTTTTTCGAACTGAATCGCGAACTTGAATTTTAAAAAATCGGGCATTTCAATTCGATGACATTCGAACTTGTTCAACCTCCTCCCTCCCTCATTAAGTGAAGGCATGTCAGCAGCGACTGTTGGCTTCCTTCACTTTATCTCCTCTACTGAACTCAGAATCACCGTACTTATTGCAATCTATGAAAAAAAACATTTCCCCTCTATCTCCACAATCAACTCCCGTCGCAATTACGCCACTTGCACCGGCAATCTGCCGCAGATCTATGACTCGCCATCGGATACCTTTCTCGTGGAGATTGAGGAATCCGTGACTCTCATCGATTTGCAAATAGTAACACGTCGGTTAGTTGTACCACAAGACACGCATCAAGATCACCTGCAACTGATTTAAGACACCACCATCCACCTAGACCGGCGTGCCTCTGCCTGACCTTCACAGAATCACCTGACCAATATGCACTCGCCCAGGATCGCCTCAATCCCCAGGAGACACGTCACCCGGACCCGGACGGATTTACGTATCGCAAGACGCGCTCTCCTCCGCAAAACACTACCGATCAAAAGCTTCACGAAAATATCTGATGAAGGCGAAGGAAAAGAAGGACAGCAGTTGAATTCCAAACAAAAAAAAAGTGAACAGAAGAATAAAACGCGAGACAGACAGACCTTTGCATGCTGCGGAGGAGCGGAATTCTGGGCGCAATTTAACAATCCCAGTGAGACTCGGAAAAGGACACGGGGGGTGGGCACACAGGAAGGTCGACAGGGCGATGGACAGCTTAAAACAATGCCAATGTCACATTGCACGGCAACGGCAACGGCACCGGTAGCCGCGGAATACTGATGTTTGACTTTCGTCGCCGTGTTCCGCTGCCGTGAGGGCACCCATACGGAGCCCTGGTTTCATTGTTGCTGCCGATCAGGTTCACATTCCGCCGCGGACACCCATACATGTGTTGTCGGGGGGATGATGTGAATGAGGATGAGGATGAGGATGAGGACGAGGACGATACGTAATTTATTTGCATTCGTATTATAAATTATTTTGTAACCGAATCTCTTCTTTCAATTTCAATTTAAATTGTTATCTTGACAGAGTAAGGACGGGATTTGAATAAATCGTTCACTCTCTCGAGAGAGTTGGGCGCTGGGAGGAGGGCCACAGCCGTTCGGCTGCTGCTGGGCCGGTGCTGTGCCGACTTCAGACTCGGAGAAGAGTTGTCGACGACATGTCCTCAAAGATTTAAGCGACAGACGGACAATCGCGACAGCTATCGTCGGACATCGTCTCTATTGGATGGGAGTAGGGGAATTTACCAGCAGCAACAGAAACTCGGTGCTCGGTGCTCGGGGCTCGGAGCTCACAACTCGCAACTTGAAGCGTGCAACTTGCGGCTCCTTAGGCACTCAGTGCAGTGGCAGCTTTGGGCACAATTTAAATTTAGATTAAAATGACGCTGGGGTAATGGTAATTTGAAGATGTCAACGTCAGCGAGCGTGATTTGCAGCAGCCAATAGTGCGAGCGAGAGTTTGTGGGGGGTGCGGATGGGAGCTGCGCTGTCAGTTGTTCGAGGGTGCTTCAAAGGGATACTTTTGGAGAAATGGCTGGGAATGGTGTGGACCAAGATGAGAATGGGGAATGAATTGTGAAAGGGAACATCACATTCATGAAGAGATTGGTCATTTGATTATTTATCGATGGCCAAGATGCGAGTGAGGTAATTTATCGATATCCTGCTTCCATGGTGGGCAGTCATAGTCCCTTTCAGTTTCCTAAATTTAAATTTCCAAGAGTTACCCTCACAAGCAAACGAAAATGTTGTTACCTGCTACTTTAAGAGTATGAAAACCTGATAAGAAAAGTGCTCAGAAAAAGTTTTTAACGAGAACAACTACACTACACAAAAAATATTCGTAGAAAGCACTTAAGATAGTCCTTCTTACAAGGAACGTTTGGCGTGTATTTATGTTTTGGGAGGGAATAAAAAGTTAGTCAATTTATTTTGAAAACCAATCACTGATTCGGAAAATTTCTCTTTAGACCCATTTAACTTACAACTTCCTCCCATCGACCCTCGTCCAGGCTCAAGAAAAGTTTGATAAATTCCTACCTTCTTTCATTTCAGGCTACCGGGAGAGTGCATTTGCGTTCGCTATATCGGCTGCAGGCGTCGCGCATAGCGTTGCGAGGGCCTGCAGCCAGGGTCGGCTCATCTCGTGCGGCTGCGATCCATCGGTCAACAGGAAGACCCTCAACAAGAACCTCCGCCAGAGTCTGGACAAAGAGAAGAAGATGTTTCTCCAATACCTCGAGACAAACCAAATTCTCACACCTGAGGAGGAGAAAAAGTACGAACGCTCCAAGATCGCCAGCAGGTGGAAGTGGGGCGGCTGCTCGCACAACATGGACTTTGGCGTTGAGTTCTCGAAGCTGTTCCTGGACTGCCGGGAGAAAGCCGGTGACATTCAGTCGAAGATAAACCTTCACAACAATCACGCTGGCAGGATGGTAAGTACCCAACTTCTTTTCTTTTCCACGAGATCTTTCAATGAATCTGATGAGTCGCATCTTTTTAGGCCGTCTCTAACAACATGGAATTCCGGTGCAAGTGTCACGGCATGTCCGGCAGCTGCCAGCTGAAGACCTGCTGGAAGTCAGCTCCCGACTTCCACGTGGTGGGCAAGGTCCTTAAACATCAATTCCGTCGTGCCATTTTAGTAGATCAATCGAATTTAGGAAACGGTGAACCGATTGTAGTCCTGAAGCGGTCACGCAACAAAAAGTCCAACATGGGTGTGTCCAACGAGCGTAACGAACGTCCCCAACGGAAGCCGCAGTCGGACAAAAACGCCATGAGGTCGTTGCGGAAGCTTGAGACCGCCTTGTTCTACTACCAGCGATCGCCGAACTTCTGCGAACGTGACCTCAGCGCGGACATTCAAGGTGAGTGAAAATCCACGACTCCCAGGTTATGCGTCATCCGCCGCTATCT
The DNA here is from genome assembly GCA_905187475.1 of Syritta pipiens. Taxonomy (NCBI): domain Eukaryota; kingdom Metazoa; phylum Arthropoda; class Insecta; order Diptera; family Syrphidae; genus Syritta; species Syritta pipiens. The sequence continues at coordinate 75,038,537 of LR994571.1, forward strand.
GAAAGTGTTTCCCATAAAAACGCGACTATAAAACTCGGCAATAAAACATAAAAATCTAAGTCAACAAATCACTTCGCGCCCAAACAGAACGACAGACTTTCCGGAGTCAAACACGACACTAAACACGGGCAGTAAAGAATTTATCAACGTCTTGTTTGGCTCTAATTGCTGCGAGTATATCGAGCTCTGTTGACAGACACACACGACCACGCCTTTTTTCCAGTCAACACTCGATTGATTTAAACTCGTTTGCTGTTGATGTTGATTATTAATTAATAACGCGAATAACTGAATAAAGAGCGCTACAGCGAATTTTATTGATGAATTTATCTTAATTACTTGTTAATGGGACAAATGACTCGATATTTAATATTCATTGTGAATGTGTCTGATTAATTAAGCCGCCAATTGGCGTGTTGCACCGGTCATTAGTCAGTTTGTAAAAAAAAAAAAGTTTAAAAAGTTTTTTTGTAAGTGGCAACTCTTGTTTTTTTTTTTGTTTTACCATTTTTTTTTTTTGCGATAAATGGCTTTTAATGAATTGAGAACATGACTGGCGGATGGGTGAGAAGTTTCATGTTTATTCATAGACAGTCTCAGAGAGAAAGGTGGATGGGATATTGTTGGGTTTTCCTGGCTGCAAAAACTGCCAGAGGTTCCTCTGGATGCTTTCTTGGAGCAAGTGACATTTTAATGTGTGCTCAACAGTCGACTCGGCTTGCCCGAGGTTGACAATTTTTGTTCATTTACTTACCATGTTGAACCTGCATCAAAGATTCGTATTTTTTTAGGGTTTCGTTCCAAAGGAATAACGAAACCCTTATGGAATCACTTCGGTGTCTGTCTGTCTGTCTGTCTGTCTGTCTGTCTGTCGCCTTTTACATATTTGACTATAACTTATAAGTTCTTTGTAGTTAAGGGATGAAATTTGGACTGAAGGTGTATCTAGGCAACCCAAAAATAAATCATGCACCCTTTTTGGAATTAGTCGCAGATTAAAGAAAAAGTTAGTACTAATACTAACGCTCGAAAAAACGTTTACTCACTTTGATGGTCGATATGGGTGTCATTGGAAAGAGGGCGGTGCCCTGATTATGAAAATGTCTGTCTGTCTGTCATTAGGCCATAACCTCGGTAATTGGCGAACCACTAAGAATTTATAAATAAAACTTCGCTAAAAGACGTATTTCACTTGCCCAAAGAAAGTTCAGGAAAAAAATTTTAAGAAAATTTTATACTAGCGAAAAGCTTAGTACCAATACTAAATTTGAAAAATAAATTTCTTTTACTAGTTCCTTGATATGGGTATCGTTGGAAAGAGGATGATAGTTAGATCAAAAAGTTGTACTATAGTAATCCCCTCACTCTTATTGGTAAGAAGTTATTAGCCAACAAATTTCCAAAAACTGACTTGTGTACCGTGTCCCCCACCTTATTTTCCAGAATATTGCACCAAAAAATCTGAAAAAAATTGGAGTTATGGGGCAACTCATCGCAATAGCCCAAAATTATCCGAAAATCGTGTGTGATTTTTTATTTGTACTAAAATAAATTAATTACTAACTTTTTTTGAAAAAAAATTCACGGAAATATATTAAGTGAGGTACCATTGGATAGGTCTTGCAAAATGAAATAGAGTTTTCATTTTGAACTTTTCATTTGGAAGTTAAGTTTTCGAGATATTAAGCTTCAAAGTCGAAAAAAAGGGCGTCCCCCCCCCTCGCATTTCCACACCCGTTGGTCTAAAAATCTGAAAAAAATCTAGAATGTAGATCTTGATGTAATCTTTGTGTTAAAATTGGTTTGAGCACTCTGGCCTTAATAGTTTTCGAGATATTGGCCAAAAACAAAAAAACAACAACATTAGAGTTTTGAAGATCCGAAAACGCCATTTTGTAGATCTCAGTGAAAGAACAATAAAATATTATGTAAAAAAAATTATTTTCATACAATTTTTCGAGATATTAACGATTTAAATCGAATCAGTTATCGCAAAAAACGATGAACCGACGGCAGTCTCAGTGTCGCTTGCGGCATTTCATCCCCTAAATGCACCAAAGCAATTTTCACACGGCTGGCGCGATCAGCAAATGGGAAAGGATTTTCTTTTGTTCAGTTTCGTTCGAAATGAAAGAATTTTAGTGAATGAACAGTGAATTGAGTTTAATTTGATTTGACTATTTCAGTTTGTTGATTTCTTAGACTTATATTAGGTCTAAACTACTAATCTGTTTGCGAACGAAACCCTCGGCGGGTGAGTAAAACTCACACTTGACCAATTTTTAAAACTTCACCCACTTGCGTAAAATAAACGTGTGTTATTATAGTAGCGAATATGAATGAACGAAAAAGGAAAGTTTTTTATTGACTAAGTTGTCGACATGTTTTTATTCAGCTAAAAAACTCTTATATTCGATAGCTAAAAATTTTATTGATACGATTGTCTTCACAGACTTATTTCTCGTTTTTATTACAACTTCTATCAAAATTTCAAGAGTCATGCATTTGTTTAGAACGCTATGTAGTTTTCGCCTCATTTTCTGCTTGGACAGCACATACTTTTATTTCATTTTGCTATCGAAGATATAAGGATTATGAGGAACAATAATCTATCCTTTTGGGGGACTGGATTAGAGTTTTATGACCGTTTTTTCTTGTAGGTCATTGAAACGTTCTCATTTCATCACTAAGGACCAAAGATCTCAATTTCATTTGATATGATTTCATTTCTCGTAATCCATCGGACTTTCATACATTCATAGAACATTCTTTAAGCAATTACAAGCGACAAGGTTGTCTCATGATGGGCGAAAAACCTTACCTGCTTTTATTTTTTGTCATCTCAAAAATTTTCTGTTCCATATACACATGTACTTATATAAATATACAAATTGTTAATAAGCCAAACCTCAAAGCCTATTTTATGTTTTCTACTTTTGTGTTTTCTGTGAACCATTTGCTTTCAGTGTCTATCTAAACCTCAAAATGTTTATTATTTTAAGTTTTTTGATAGTGAATTTAACTGCATTCACAATGATGGTATTTTTACCTATAGATGCTAAATCTTTGAGCTTGCAAATTATCCACAAATGTTCTCTACATATCTTATTTGAAAAACTTTACTTGTCAAAGTATTTATAGTAATCATTTTGTTTTTTGTATTATAGTAATCAATTTTTTCCATAAATTTGCCTCTACTCTGCTTTTACAAAAAAAATCCTTTTTTCCCACAGGAACCGTTGGACGGAAATGTAATCGAAACAGCACCGCCAGCGATGGTTGCACATCCCTGTGCTGCGGTCGTGGATACAGCTTAGTGAAGGAGAAACGCTCGGAACGATGCCACTGTAAGTTCAACTGGTGCTGCAACGTCGAATGTGAGGAGTGCCAAATCGAGGAGTGGATCAGTGTCTGCAATTAACTCGAAAATGATCAGCACCTCCCCCAAAAAAGAAAAAAACAATCTCCAAATAGAAATAATAAATTATTCTTAAAGTAAATTGTCACAAAATGAATATATGTAGAGAAATAAAATACTTTTTTATATCAATAAGCCACAAAAAAAAGCCAACAACTTTATCGTAGCAATTAATTTATCACAATCTAAACAATCAAATTAACAAAAAAAAATAAATAAAAAGAAAAACAAGAAAACAAAATTATGATATGAGATTATAGAAATATTGTTAAAGTGGTTAATGTAATTCCTTTTATTTTGATAAATTCCATCATAACTACCACTACCACCAAATAAATCGTAAGTAGGTTAATATTTTTATTAAAGACAACAAAACAACATGCAAAACAAAATACAAAAAACCAGAAATCCAAAATAATCGTAAAGTGTATTACAAAAACTTAAAACAAAAATCTTATATTTGTATAGATTAAATTAAGAAAATCTAATTTATTTATTTTACAATACATATTAATGTAAATAAATGAACAACAAATTTCGTAACCGTACGAAAATTGCATTTTTAATGAAAGTAAAATTATAAAAGGACAGCAGCAAACAACTGCAATGGCAGCTCAAATGGGGAAATTGAGCTAAATCACTGCAAGGAAATTACATCAAAAACGCGTTTGGCCAAGAAAACTGTGATTGTGCTTGGGAAAGTAAAGAAAAATGAAATTTTTTCTACCAAGTTAAAGTCAACTAAAAAGTATTTTTGATACTGTGCAACGCATTTAAATTATAACAATGTCTACCGAAATTCGGAGTCGATGGCCGCAAATTTAACTCCAATTTTTGGTCGTATTTCTTGCCCCATTATACAGCCAATAACAAGTTTAGTGCAGAAGTTTGAGTCTACATATTCGTTGTGTGATGTCAGTGATACAATGGATTGTCGAAAATATCGTTGCTGTTCAGACGTCCATAGCGTCCGATCCAAATCAGTCGATTCCACAGCGTTCTCAAGAATTGGGCATCGCTCAGACCACATTATGGCGTTTTTTGCGTAAGGATCTTGCTTTACACGCATACAAGATCAAGCTGACACAAGAATTGAAGCCGATGGACCATTTGAAGTGACGCACGTTCTCCGATTGGGCTCTGGAGAAGATGCACCAAGATTATGAACTTTATTGCAAAATAATTTTTAGTGGCAAAGCTCATTTTTGGCTTAATGAGTTTGTCCATAATCGTTATTGGTCAGGTGAAAGTCCACATGTGCTTCATAAATTACCACTTCATCCACAAAAAATAAATGTTTGGTGTGGTTTGCATGCCGGCGGTGCTATTGGGCCATATTTTTTCGTCGATTGTGTACTGTGAATGGCCAGCTTTATTGCGCCACGATTGCCGATTATTTTTGGCCGGCATTGGAAGATATGGACTTAGACGACATGTGGTTTCAACAGAATGGTGCCACAAGCCACACAGCACACGCTACAATCGATTTATTGAAAATTGAGTTTGTTGTGCGTGTTATCTCAAGAAATGGGCCAGTCGATTGGCTGCCTCGTTCGTGCTATTTAACTCCTCTAGAATATTCTTTGGGGCTACGTTAAGTCATTGGTTTATGCCAACAAGCCGACGACGTCGGAAGAGCTCAGAGCCAACATTGAACGCGAAATAGCGGCCGTTTCGGCCGAAATGTGTGGCCGAGTCATCGAAAATTGAGTCCAAGAAATAGACCGTTGCCCCACACGAACGAAGTCGAGTTTCCATTCATAAATGTTTTGATTGCACTTGAAGCCAATAGTAAAGTTTTTGAAATATCTCAAATGGTTTGCGTTTAATTTAAAAAAAGTTGTCGAGTCCTTATTGGAAAATCGCTTGATTACAGCATTGCCTGCGTAGATTTTGTGAAATTTTCGGCAGCCTCTGATGCTTTCTTACGTTTTCTATAATAGAAAAGCAAAATATGACGATAATGTTTCGAATTTTGACTCATTTTCAAACGCAATTAACTTTTCATGGAAAATGCGACTCTAATAATGTCGTCTAACAAACAGTTATATTACCAGAGTTATCTACCGAGCGTTTGTTACCGAACGTACTGTTTAATAGACGGCAAAGAATTCAGACGACATTGAAGAGCGGCCAGAGACCTCAAATTCATTCCAAATGACAAATCTGATTATAAAAGAAACGAAACATTGTCCGCTTTGGCAATTGCGATTCTAGAGGTTTCAATAAATATGAACACAATTTAGTTGCAACTTAAATCGATATTTAGCAAAACCGAACCCCAACGGTGTTTCACCCCCTGGGCAATGCAAGGGCACAAATGCATTTAAAGATTCAAATACAGAAGTCTATCGTATTGAGCTCATTTTATTTGTTGTTGGAACAATTATTTTAAGCTCCCGAGAGAGCGCCATAATTGCCACCTGAAGTAACGCCGAATTCCAAGCAAATCGCCACCACCACCTTGGCTTCTTCTCACCGAAAGGCGACAAAATCATAACAAGTACTGCCCATTGATGCCTCCTGCCTGCAAAGAAGAAGAAAATGAATTTCGTTTAATTTGATTACCTCACCCGATCCGGACGAAACTGATTACACGGTACCTGCCCATCTTACGAAATCGATTGAGTTTATTTGCTGCCCATTGGCCGCCATTCAACTTGAATCGATATAAAAATTTTGCAAACCTTTTCCCACCGTGATACGCGATTAAACACCTCCAGGCGAATGCCTGAACCCGTGCGGGTAGGAAAAAAACGAAAACACGCACCCAACCCACCCACCCGCTCGGGTGGATTGAGAGAAGAAGGCCAGCGCTTGTGAGGCTTCGGAAAGTGTGCAGCACCAGCCCTAATGGGATTTGGCCCTTTATTCAATTACGACGACGGGAATCGTTGTTGCCGTGGCACCGTCGGTTGCGATTTTCATTTCAATTCGGTGGTTCGGAGCATGCAGTTTGTGGATTGTGCGTTTGTCGTTGTAAAGGATCTGTTTTGGGAAAAAAAAAGGAGAATTATTTTGTGTGTCCAATCCTGTTCAGTGTGCGGGTGAATTTGCCGTGAAGTGGGACGATGTATATGCCGTACGACCAACTCCCGGACGCGACGGACAAGTTCCAGCTGTTCGAGGAGATTGCCAGGGGTGTTAATGCGAGGGTGGGTGGAGCGGGGTCCTTGATCGTTTTGTGGACGAATGTCCTGATCTGTGTTTGTGTGTACCGTAGGTGTTCCGCGCGAAGGAGCTGTCTAACGACCGCACTGTGGCCATCAAAATCCAGTCGTACGACCAGGAGCACCAGATCCATATCGAGGAGGAGTACCGCACGCTGAGGGACTACTCGGGCAACAAGAACATCCCGGACTTCTATGGCGCCTACAAGATGAAGAAGGGCAACGATCCCGACGAGATCTGGTTCATCATTGAGGTGGGTGGGTCGAGATGTCGTGGGGTCCTTCTAAGAGAGACTCGATTTTCTTGCAGTACTGCGATGGAGGCACTGCTGTCGACCTGGTCAACAAGCTGCTGTACTTGAATCGGAAGCTGAACGAGGAGCACATCGCGTTCATCATCAGGGAGGTGTGCCGTGCCGCGGTCGAGCTGAACCGCAACCATGTCCTGCACAGGGACATCAGGGGCAGCAACATTCTGCTCACGAAGAAGGGACATGTGAAGCTGTGTGACTTTGGCCTGAGTCGCATGGTGGATTCGACGGTTGGGAAACGAGGCACCTGCATTGGATCGCCCTGCTGGATGGCCCCCGAGTTGGTGACGGCTATTGATGCAAGTAAGTTGAAAATTTAGAGAGACTTGAGCCTTAGATTTAGTCTTAAGGTAGATGGGAAAAAAAGCCACGATCCTTGGCTGGAAGAGACCTGAAGTAACCCAAAAGACGAAGATTTGATGCATTCTACAATTTTTGACTGAAAATCTGCATGATCTAAGCCCAAAATGTGGTCTTTTTCTATAAAAGGCTACGCTTTAATGAAGAAATAGTTTTTTTTTTATGAAGCAGTTTTTAAAACGTTCTCAAAAATAGTTTAAGAAAACGAAGGGGATTGATTTGTTCACGCTAGGGGCTTAGATTGTTCGTGGGTGCTTCGATGGAGGTCGTGTATTCGAACGCCGAAGGGCTTGTTGCCAATTCGCGGCTTAGGATCGGGTTTGAACCCACGATTTTTGTTAAATTTCGTAGCATTCTAGAAAAGGCGGAGCCTACCTCATCAAAATTACTTTTTTTAATTTTTTTTAACGGAGGGTGACGCATCTACGGGGACGGTATCGTGACGGTGACTATCACGATGCCTAGAAGTAAAAGAAATTCACATAAGGCAGCTCCGGGATACTAACCTGAGCTGATTATTCTATTATAGGTGGGCCATCTACTGGTTTCTTTTTCGATTATAAGTTATTTGGACACTGAGAGCTGTTTTCCTCTCGAAAAAAAACTTAGTATCATATGTCCACAGAACAAAATGAGTCGCTTAACGCATGAACAACGTTTAGAAATATTGAAAACTTTTTCCAATGTGAGTGCTGTAGCCCAAGCAGTTCGTTTTTTGAAAGGAAATTGTTTTAGCCGTCTCGGAGCTGCGATTTGACCCTTCTGGACTTTTTTTTGTGGAAAATTCTGAAGTGTCGATATTATGCCAACAATCCGGAAACGTTTCCAAGCAATTCGTAAGCTTCAGCCTGAAACCATCAACAAGGTTTTGGAAAAGTGCCACTTAAACGACGTTGTGTTCCATAATTAATGGCAATATCTGGTCTTACTATTTAGGCCATAACACATGAGAAACATTTAATTTTGTTCATTTTATTGTATTCTTAAAAAGAAACTTGTATTTGGTCCACCCTTTACGAATGACAGTCGTCATAATTGCTAAGATGTAAATAGATTTTGTCGAAGTTTTGACTCTAAAACAGTCGATTGACCATTCTAAGCGAAGGCCACGCACCGTCTAAATGAGTCCCTCCAAATTTATTTTTTCTCAAACTTATTGACTGACGTGCAGCCACACCGTCTTGGCCAATATCCCGCCTTACGCAGTCCCGTCTTCCTGTTTTGCTGTCATTTTCTCCCTCTTCCAGCTGACCCTGAGGTCTATGATAGTCGCATCGACGTCTGGGCCCTCGGCATCTCGACTATCGAGCTCGCCGACGGCAAGCCGCCGTTCTACGACATGCACCCGACCAGAGCCATGTTCCAGATCGTCCGCAATCCGCCGCCGACACTCTTCAAGCCGACCAACTGGTCGCAAACCATCAACGACTTTATAAGCGAGTGCCTTGAGAAGAATCCCGAGAATCGGCCCATGATGATGGAGATGGTCGAGCATCCCTTCCTCACCGAGCTCTTCGACAACGAGAACGACGTAAGTTTTCCCTCACTCGAACCCCTCGCCTTTAAACGCACCTCTCAATCCTCCCACAGATGCAAGAAGAGATCAGGACGCTGCTCCAGATCGCCCTGGACGCGCCCAACCCAGACGTGATCCAGGAAGTCTCGGTGGACCGCGGCTACATCAAGAAGTACGAAACCGAGCCGGAGAAGATGTACTCCGAGGACTTGGCCGGCATTGAGAACCCGGTCGAAGAAGTGGTCCTGGACGCTGTGCGGAACCGCTGCTGTGCCGGCAGCAGCTACAGCTTCATCGGCGACATCCTGCTCTCCCTCAACAACAACGATCTGCAACTGGAGTACCCAGAAGAGGTATCCACATACGACCTTCCCCACCCCAACCCTGTCTAACGCCCCTTTGCAGTTCCACTCAAGGTATCGCTTCAAGTCGCGTTCAGAGAACAGCCCGCACATCTTCTCGGTGGCGGACATCGCATACCAAGACATGATGCACCACAAGGAGCCGCAGCACGTGATTTTCTGCGGCGAGAGCTTCTCGGGCAAGTCGACCAACGTGCGGCTGCTCATCAAACACCTCTGCTATTTGGGCAACGGCAATCGAGGCGCCACGGAGCGCGTTGAGAACGCCACAAGGCTCATCCAAATGCTCATCAATGCTGGGACTCCAATCAACAACGACTCGACGCGCTGCATCATGCAGTACTTCCTTGCGTTTGGCAACACCGGCAAGATGAGCGGCGCCGTCTACAACATGTACATGCTGGAGAAGATGCGGGTTTCGACCACGGATATGTGAGTGTCTCGGATATCGTGAGCAGCAACCAACTGCTCGAACTGGGCACGTTTCTTGCAGCATCTCACAGAACCACTCCAGTGGAGCCTCAAACCACACACAGTGACTCTCAATCTTTGCAGGAACCAACACAACTTCCACATCTTCTATTATTTCTACGACTTCATCAACGCCGAGGGTAAGCTGAAGGAATACAACCTCCAGGAGGAACGCAACCACCGCTACCTTCGCATTCCGCCCGAGACGCATCCCACCAAGCTGAAGTACGTCCGTGATGACCCGCAGGGCAACGTTGAGAAGTTCCGGGAGTTCGAGAAATTCCTCCAGGACCTCGACTTCAACATGAAGCAGATCGAGACGATTCGCAAGATGCTGGCAGCCGTCCTGAACATCGGAAACATTCGCTTCCAGCAGAGCGGACGCCATGCCAGCGTCGAGAACCCGGAGGTAGTGACGAGGATCGCGGAGCTGCTGCGCGTGGACGAGAAGAAGTTCAACTGGTCGCTGACCAACTACATCAAGGTGAAGGGCGGCATCGCCGAACGGAAGCAGTACTCGTCGGAGGAGGCGCGGGACTCACGTGATGCCGTGGCGTCGACGATCTACAGCCGACTGGTCGACTGGATCATCAATAAGATCAACATGAACATGGCCTTCCCAAGGGCTGTCTTGTAAGTGAAGGCGATTTTTAAGGTCTGGCGGAGTAAAACATGTGGCATTTTCTTTTTCAGTGGTGATGCCAACACGATCATCGTCTACGACATGTATGGGTTCGAGTGCTTCCACAGGAACGGATTCGAGCAGCTGATGATCAACACGATCAACGAGCAGATGCAGTACCACTACAATCAGAGGATCTTTGTCAGTGAGATGTTGGAACAGGTAAGTAAAGGGACGGGTACTGAGTGATCTTTTGTTTACTGAAAGTGGGAGGCAGCCGGGAAGTCACAGGACGGGTTCTCTAAACCCTTTGACAGGCAATCGTGTCAGAATTTTGGCCGTACTTAAAACTGGGGCTCCAAAAGGATTTGCAGGGAGCAAAACTAAAAATTAGGTTATGTAAAGATGGTTAACAACCAAAACTCAACAATTAGGCCAGGAGAAGATTTTTAAGAACCAAAAATTGTTAAGAGTGAAGTTTCTGTGGTTAAAAATCAGGCGTTTTAACAGACTTTTTAACTAGGCGAGGCTATTTCCGCTACGGAGATCAAGTCTAGGCTGGTCCTGAGCTGTCCCGAAGAGCTCGCAGCGTAGGATTAATCTCTGCTGGGTCCCTGGTCACAGCAACATACCTGGCAATGAGGAGGCTGATAGGCTTGCGAAGGAAGGATCCAAACTAGGGCTGGAACAGGCGATAGTAGGGATCGATCCACCGATCTGCCTCCTTAAGAAGCGGATTGGGGATATGAAAATTAGATTAGGAAACGACAGATGGAAGGCGCTATCTACATGTGAGACGACAAGGACTATGTGGCTAGAATATGACTATGCCAAAACGAAAGGGCTGCTCTTGCATGACTAAAAGTCTCTCGCAAGAGCGGTGCGTGTAATCACGGGCCACAATAGTCTCAAAGACTATATCGGGGACAATATCTGCAGGGGTTTTGCTGGTGAGGAGGAGCAGGAAGACACAACACATAACACAAGGGGTCCACAAGGACCTAAGTGAGGCGGAATATATACATTCTGCCAGCCCACCAACATAATCTAACCTAACTAGGCGAGGACTGTAAAGTGGATCCTAGTACCAAAATAATCGCTTATAGCCATTTATTCCGTTTCCAAAATTTGAAAGGTGTATCGGGATTATGAAAAGCTCTAATAGACCCGTTCATACGGGTTGATCAAATCTATCAAATCTGTAAGGCTTTGAAACAAAAGCCTTTGAACATGGTTGAGAAGCTCGTGTCATGATCCAAACCGACATCGATTATGGTGGAAACTACAGCCTATCAAATATTTTCAGACTCCTCAGCGAAACATTTCCATGCTCTTCTCCTCTTCTTTCAGGAGGCCAATAACCGGGAGCCCATAAGAAGAGCTCCCAAAATCTTTGACAGGCAATGATCGTGTCAGATTCTTGGCCGTACTGAAATCTGGGGCTCCGAAAGGATTTCTAAGAACTCCAAGTCGAAAATTAGGCCACAACAACGTTTTTAAGAACCAAAAATATGTTAAAAAAATAAAACTTGAAAAATAGGTCCAAAAAAATATTTAAGAACCAAAACTTAAAAATTAAGCAACGAAAAGACGTTTATGAGCCAAAAACTATTGAGGTTTATGTGGTTAAAAATAAGGCGTTTTAACAGGCCCTTAAGCTAAGCGATCATTTGGGCTGTAAGAGTGTATATCCGGGTGAGCGAGAGGACCCGGGTTCGAATGCAGCTTGGGGAATAATACCACAAACAATTTTCACGGCCCCACCTCCAGCGAACGACTGACAATCCACCTGGAGTACTTCTGTCATGGAAAGCTTCGCAATTCGCCGTTCGGAATCAGCAATAAACATGTGTCAAATTATAACGCGCACAACACAGTGGAGGCACGAGTAAGCTAGGCTCTGGCCCTTCGTGGGCTGTTACGCCACTAATGATGATGATGAAGAGGGTATCCTAGAGCCAAAATGATCGCTAAGAACTCTTTCTGTTCACGGTCTGAGTAGAAAACGTTTTGAAATTTATAAAATAAATAACAAGTGTCTTAGAAATGTCGAAGTTTGAGAGCTGCATCGAGGTTATGAACAGCTCTAACTGACAGTTGGCTCGTTAAACTCCCCCTAAAGAGTAAAGCTTTAGTCTCTTGACCTGAATGCACGTTCAATTTTTTTCCGAAAGAATCTTTATCTCATGTTTACCTTTTGCTTTTTTTTTTGCTTTAAGTGGCAAAAGTTTTAGCCACTTTCTTTAATTTATTCAATTTCATTGAATGTATTATTGCCTCACGAACACGCCCAACAGCGTCTTTCTAAATGGATAGCATTTGATGCAGTGATCTCACACTCACACAAGTGATGTGAATGGGTGATTTCTGCTCAATCAAATGGGAAATGTAGGTGGTTCAGGATATGAGAAAAATCACAATGTAAGAGTCCTGCAATTTGTCAGCCTGCACTTAAATAGTAAAAGAAAAATATTAAGATTTAATTTCGTTCTCTTTATTCTGGCAACATCCGAATAAAATACATTGAAGTCCCAAAATGAGACGCTAAATTGAAGTAAACGTTAAATGATACTTCGTCCTTACTTACCCTCTCTTCTTTTTTCTTTGGTACAACAATTATTTTACTTTATTTGCTTACTTACCTACGCAGATGCAAAATTTGAAGCCACAAAAGTTTTGTGGTTGTGCAGTTGGCATTTTACGACACCAAAATGTTCCATTCTTCTTCCCCCTTATACTAGATGAAAAGTGTTTACGCTTTCAAATTTAAAAACATTTTTAAATTGTCAGCTCAGTCTCAGCTCATTTCTGTGAATAAAGCAAATCTGTTGAGCTCGAAGGCCTTTGGGTCAAAAACGGACATGGCTTAGCTGCCATGTCAAGCTTAATTAGTTGTGATCCAATTATCAATTTTGGTGGAAACTACAGCCTGACAAAATTTTCAAACTTTTTTTTAAACAATTATCCCGTTCTTCTTCTCTCTTTCCAGGAGGCCGATGGAATCCCATCGATCCAACTGAACTTTTACGACAACAAGACCGCTCTAGACAATCTTCTGACCAAACCTGACGGACTCTTCTACATCATTGACGAGGCTTCTCGCACCAGCCAGGACCAAGATCAGATTATGGGTAAGATCGCTCACTTTAGTCAATTTTCATATCCCTTTCCCATAGGCAACATTATAAGTTTGAGCTCCATAGCATTGTTCGGTTTCACCGAGCAACGGCTAAATAAAAAGTGGAGTTTATCTCATCGTTTAGCGCTTTCATGACCGCATCTTATTTAAGATCCAGGAAAAATATTTGTTCCACGTCCCCAAAGACGACGTAAAAGGTCCCGAATATTCTTATTGCACTAAGAGATGTCTGATTCACAATAAAACGGACCGAAACTGGTTTATAGCATAAGCTTTTTCTGCAGTTGCCGAATTATTTTCGAGTTTCTTAGCAGATAAAATTCATGTTGTACAGAAACAACACGGGGCATGAAAGGGTTAAGTCAAACGATTGAATTCTTTCGTGTAAACTTCGGTCTATTTTTTTTTTATTTATTAAACTTCGGTTTAAGTGGAAAAGAAACAGCTGTCTAGAAAACAGTTGGCTTGTGGTAATGAAGTGGCTTTTGTTATTGAATGATACTAGGGACTATGAAAACTTTCAGATAATTGCGAGAGTCACAACAGAAAAAGCAAAGCCACTATCAGTTTATATGATGAGTCGCTTTTAACTTCTTTTTCGTTCCTCTGTAGCATTCTTTTTTCTTGTGTTGCTTTCTTTAAATCTTTTCTTTGTACGTAGTACATCATTCGTCTTAAAGTTTAAACCAAAAGATGAACTTATACTTCCACTGTGAAGCTGGGCATAAGCGTTTTTGTTTTCTTCTCAAAACACCACTCGTATTATTCCTCATTTAGATCGCGTCGCTGAGAAAAAGAGCCAATTCGTCAAGAAGCACTCGAACACCGAGGTCGCCGTTTCCCACTACACTGGCCGCCTGCTCTACGACACCCGAGCCTTCGTCGACATTAACCGCGACTTTGTTCCGCCGGAGATGATCGAGGCACTGCGTTCATCACTCGACGAAAACGTCGTCATCATGTTCACCAACCAATTGACCAAATCCGGCAATCTGACGATGCCCTTCGAGAACGTCGAACACAAAAAAGACGACAGCAAGCGAAGAGCCTACGTGAGTTGAACCCAGACACCTCCTCCAGAGGTCATTGAACTTTCACAGAGTTTCCCTTCAGGTCTTCAACACTCTCGCACAGGGGCACATCTCGCAGGTGAACAATCTACGCACTCTGTCGGCCAACTTCCGCTACACGTGCCTGACCATCCTGAAGACACTGAGCCAGGGCCAGGGCCTGGGTATGCACTTTGTGAGATGTGTTCGTGCCGATCTGGAATACCAACCGAAAGGATTCCATCCCGAGATGGTGCAGCAGCAGCTGAAAGCGTTGGGAGTGATGGACACGATTATCGCCAGGCAAAAGGGCTACTCGTGTCGCATCTCCTTCCAGGAGTTCCTTAGACGGTAAATAATGGAGTCGTGAATGATTCTGAATATTCATTAGTTTTCTTCGTTAGGTATCAATTTTTGGCTTTTGACTTTGATGAAACCGTTGACATCACTAAGGACAACTGCCGGCTGCTAATGGTGCGCTTGAAGATGGAGGGCTGGGCCATCGGCAAATCCAAGGTGTTCCTTCGCTACTACAATGATGAGTTCTTGTCAAGGTGAGTTTAAAATAAAGTTTGAATGTGGCAGTTCTTGTAAACATCTATCCTTTGATTGCAGATTGTACGAGGTCCAGGTGAAGAAGATCATCAAAGTGCAGTCCATGATGCGGGCCTTGATTGCGCGGAAAAAGATGGCCAAGGGTGTGAAACCCGGTGACGTAGGTGAGTTTTTAATTAGCTAACTAGAAATACTGAGGGAGTACTTATAAGGGCTGTTCATCAAATTCGTAACCATGTAGTGCAAGAGACCTACAAACTAATAGTGACACCACAAAAAATCTGGAACATAAACCATTATTCAGTTTTGAATTATTTTTTTGGTTTTTATATCGATGAATGTGGGCGCCGTGGCTTAATCGTTAGTGTGTCGGACTGTTAAGCGAGAGTACCCAGGTTCGAATCCGGCTCGGGGAAATAACACCACAAACATTTTTCACGGCCCCACCTCCAGCGAACGACTGACAACCCTCCTGGAGTACTTCTGTCATGAAAAGCTTTCGCAATTCGCCGTTCGGAACCGGCATTAAACAGTAGGTCCCCTCCACATGTGTCAAAATTATAACGCGCACAACACAGTGGAGGTGCGAAAAAGCTAGGCTCTGGCTCTCAACGGGCTGTTACGCCGCCTAATAATATCGATGAATCTCTGTGATTTTCCTGCTTTTATAAGCTAATTGCACAGTAAACTCTCGATAATTCGAATTTAATGGAAAAAAAAATTCGAGCTACAGAGGTATTCGAATTACGGAGGTTTCAGAAAAAATGTTGCTCACTTTTGTCACGTACGCATTTTAAATAATGGTTTTTGAAGAAAAAAAAGTAAGAGGCAAAAACTCTTTTATTTCAAACTTACTTCGAAGCAAATATGTCGCAAGAAGTGCAGCCTTCAAGCTTTTGGTTCATTTAATCACTATACGGCGCTTATCATAGCCATGTTCATAGGAATCCTAAGAAGGCAGCTACCGTCGCTAAACCAAGTTCAGCGGCTGTGCGGTTGCTTGACTTCATGGTTGATTAATTAATATTTAATTCGGTAAAAAGCCAAGTCAACTAAGCGTCATACTAATTACAAATCTTTCGTGCTTTGTTCTTATTAAAACCTGTTTTTTTCTACCGGCTACATAGTTATGAAACACTAGCTTTTAGATTTTGATTGATTGAATTCAATAAATTTCATTAAACATATAAACTTAAAACTTTGGTTTAACTCAATTTCCTTACATTCTAAAAACAAATCACCGGCCGTTCCGGCCCAACGACGGAAACTTAATTTTAGGGTGGCTGTAAAGTTATGAGATGTAGTGTAGCACCAAACACCTTTCTGTCTTTCGTAAGGACATTTCGAAATAATGTTTACAAGATGTCTGATAAAATCTTCCAATTTGAAAGGACAAACGGACACCTTTAAGAAAAAAAAACAGCTCGCAAGAATGAACTTTGACAGAACAAACGATGATGTGGATTTAAATTTTTTTTTGTGGCCAAAAATAGTCATGCAAAAGTAGAAGTAACGCAAACAATATGATATTCTAAATGCTCAAGATCAGGTTGTGACTGACGACAGCCATGCGACGCTCCCGTGATCTAAAGAAGTACTAACCCTGTCCCTGTCCTTGAATGAGCATAAAAATCTTTAAAGAATATCCCAATGTTCTCGACACTTTCTCTATCAATTATAAAACGCCTATTTAAGCAATTTAGTTTTTGCCTTGAAAAACTTGTCCGCTGAGGACATCTTATTTCCTAGATTAATTTAATTGTAGAGGTAGAGTTGCCTTCACATTGCCAGTGTGTCGCAAAATTCACACAAAATTATAATTTGCTGGCATTTGTACCGCCAGTTGTGTTACCATTTGTAATTGCTTGAAAGAAAGGCTAAAAACAAATCGAACGAGTTTACAAAGCCTGTGAGTTTTGCGTCTAATTTTGATTACGAGTCCACAGTCGAGTTCTTCAAGTGACAGAAGAATTCGAGCTTACTTTAATTTCATTCAATGTGTAATCTTCTCGCTAAAACGCCCAGCAACGTCCTTCTTTTTAAATGAACGATTGTTGATGCAGAGGTTTTGTTATGAACCATTTAAAGAAAAAAAAATAGAACATGTTTTGTGTTTACTAAATTGAACTAGAGGCGTGTTTAAGAATATGAGAAAAATCATAATATAAGGGTCCACCAATTTATGAAGTTCGGACTAAACAAATTAAAGAAAAAAAAGTCTTTCTTGTCTTTTTTCTGGCATTGTCGTTGAAGTTTCAAAATAATACGCTTTATTAAAATAAACATCTAAATATTAGCATTCGCCAAAAACATTTGATTGTGAAAATGCCACTCTAATCGTTTTTTGACTGACGAATCAATTTACTCAGCTTGGCTTTTTGCCTTAAAAGCAGAATTTTGTCTACAGAATTTCCATCGTTACTGGATTGTAATCCATTATTTTTCTCAATTATATTGTATAAAAAGTGCCGAGCCTTTCATAATCGGAATATTTTTGAATTGATTTTTTACCAATGAATGACTTTCTTTACGGGCAAGGATTATACTGGATCGCTCTTACCTTTTAAACGCTACAATTGAAGTTGGTTTGTTACACTCTTAATGAGTGCCTACGAGTCAAGTCAGACAAGGATCAATTTATTTTTTCTTATTGTTATCTTTGCTTTATTGTACTTTTGGCAAATAAAAAAACAAACTTCATCACTGGTTTTAAAAATTCACTTTGCACTTCATGTGTTTCTCAATTTCTCAGCTGACTTAAATGACAGGACAGGACAACTTTACCGACACATCAGAGAAAAGAGAAACTTTTCAACTACTGCTAGTATCTGCAAAGAAACTTCCTTCTATTGAGGATCCATTCATATTCAACAAATCCAAAAAATCTGGCACAGTTCTGCCTTCCAAAAGAGCCCAGTTTTATGTAAATCGAGCTCGAAAGAAACCACTGCAAATCCCAAAATCTTGCTGGCAAGTTCAAAAAGAATGCGGAATTTGATGCATGAAAAAATCTGTTCTCAAATTTACCCGCCCACCTACCGGCCACTGCTGAAAAAACCACCACCGTCCACCCGACCCCACTGCAGACAAAAATCAACACGAAAAAAAAATCGTTTCTGTAATTAAAACTTTCTGTCAGTGTAACGAATGAAATTACAGCAAAAGGCTTAATTATGTTTGGCAGCATGTACTTCCTTTAATTAGTGACAGAAAAGCAATCGGCAGTCTGAAAAGGGAGTGCCAAGGAGCAGTAGAGTGACCTACGAGTTGTGAGTTGAGTACTAAAAGAAAAAAAAAACGTAAAAAAGGGACGCTGCAGAGGACCCTGAACTTCTGTTGCGCTTTGAAAGGCGCACAACCATGCCGCCGTGGAGAATGACCTCACTTAGCGCAACGTGCGAGGCGGCTGCAATTACGAGGCAAAGGGCCGCACTCTTCTCTGTGCGAACACGTGTGAACACGTTTAATTAATTGGATTTGAAGGAGGTTTTAATATGCGACGGAGGTGGAGCGGAAAGTTGGTTTAATGTGGCCCAGACCTTTGATATTTACATTTACGTGGCTGGGTGTAGGGAAGGATGCTTCTTCTGCTTTCTCTGTAACCATGTGCCTGGGTCATTAGTTTCGCGTTTGTGTGTCACAGCATCGTGGTAGGTTCATCTAAAGTTTTCAACATAAATTTCAGGTGTTGTAACGACACCGGTGACCTCAAAATGAAATTCACTTTTAGACGTTGCACGAAAATCGTGCCCCTAGACTCTGCTTCATCGTAGATTTTTTAGATCACAAAAAAAGTAAAGAAATTTGAAATTTCTTTTTTTCTCTTTCGCAGGCAAAAAGAGCGCCCCACTCATCGCCGGACCAGAGGCAGAGATAGCAGCTGCAACAATACAAAAAGGTACTGAAACCGCCGTTAACGTAGCCCCTACCCCGATCGACCTGAAAGACGTCGAAAATGAAGAAGACGATCCCATCTCTGACGTCGAGTACTTTGAAACGAGCGAAGCGCCCTCTGACACCGAAGACCTGTTTGAGTTCCCATCGAAACCCGTGGGCTGCGCTGAAAAGGTTCCCAATGAGCCGCCAGCCGAGCCAGAAGCTCCGGCAGAGCCCGCTGCCGAGGCTCCGGCAGAAACACCTGCTGAGCCTGCTGCCGCCGAAGAGACCCCCGCCGCAGAGGCTTCAGAGCCCGCTGAACAGCCGCCACCAGAAGAGCAGCCGGCTTCTGAAGAAGCACCACCCACCGAAGAAGCTGCCCCACCTGTCGAGGCATCCTAAGCCCAGAAAACCGCCACCACCGGAGCCACCACACGTCACACGCGTACTTATGCGTGTTAGATCAGTATTTAGCAAGACTTATAATAAAAATAGCAAATAAAGTTTGAAAGAGAAACAATTAATCGATAAAACTAAAAAAAAGTCTGTCTTCTTAGCCGAGCACTCAGTGCCCTTCCCCGAAGAACTGCGAGCATTTTGTGGCTTCAGACGTGTGTCCGCCTCACCGCGTAATCCTCTTAGACGTGAGGCGTTTCATTGCCAATTGACGCGTTGTTGGCATCCGATTATGGCGGCGAAACATGTTAGCGGGGCTTATGGCAGGTGTCAGAGAGGCCAAAGACGACGTGATATCGATGCAACGAAACGAGAAGAAAATAAATGAAATTTTAATTAAATTAAGGATACGATTGATTGAAACCTCCCCCGTCCTCACACCCTCCCCAAAATCATTTAAACAGTTCACCTTCAATTCTAATCGACACTCTTTGTTCTCGTTTCATGCGTGCGTTCTTGTGTGCGGCTTTGCAGCCTACCGCGGCTTTCGTGAGCGTCAGAAGTATGGGCCGCTGTTTAATGAGAAGACGGGCCAAATTAACGAGGCCACGGCACAGTTCGTGAAGCTCTATGCAAAGAAGTGGCGTGAGCGGTCGATATTCCAGGTGCTGCTACACTACCGAGCAGCGAGGTTCCAGGACTTGGTCAACCTCTCGCAGCAGGTGAGTCCACGCATCTCATGGACTCGATGTTTTAAACTCTCTCATTTCAGGTCCACATCTACAATCAACGTGTGGTTGCTGCCATGAGCACGATTAGCCGGCCCGTGCCACTGGAGAAGGTCAACGCGCGGGAGATCAATCCGTCGCTGCTTGGGCCGCTGCCGCTACCGACAAAGAAGCTGCCCTTCCGCCTGGATCAGATCCCGTTCTACGACACGAGCTACATGTGCAATCCGGTGGACCCGCTGGCGAGGACGACGATACCGGCGAATTTGCTGACGAATGACGACGAGGAGGCTTGGGACAGTCCTTTGCAACGGAATCCTTCGTTGACCACGCATCTGATGTCGTACAACGCGTACAAGAAGGAGCAGGCTTGTCAGACCAACTGGGACCGGTTCAACGAGAGCGACAACGTCTACAATCAGTCTTACATGAGGGATCCAAACTTGATGAAAAGGTGAGTGTTTTCAAGGGGGGTGGATGTTATTTCTATACGATTAGTTGTGATAAACCAGGAGAAGATCGGCTCAGAAAGGATAGCAGTTTAAAAGGTAATTCTCGATGAGGAGATGTAAGTTAAATATTCTCAGGCATCGTACGACTTTGAAAGATGTGCGTCGTTAAGGAACTTGTAAATAGGGCGGTTCAATATTTTCTGTTGTATTTTATATACTACAGCCACAGATACGAGAACGTGAAAGAGAATTTTATGCTTCCGTTTAAACTTTGAAAACACAATCTCATCAGTCTCAAATAAAGAGCTGTCCAATAAAGGCATGTTGGTGTCGAAAAGGAATAAGCTAAGTTTTGTGAGAGATATAGTATAAGGCATTAGTATAACTAGGATCTTGTACAGCAGCAGTTTTTATTAATAGTAAGGTTTCTGGATTTTATTTTTGTCAAAATGGCTTGATATATTGTGGAAGGTTAATGGCAAATATTTTTTTATAAGTATTCCTTGTAACTACTTCATAGCTAACTTGAGCTCAGTGTACACTCAAACAACATTTAACCGTTTCATGACAAGTTAATTTGGGCGTGAAGGGGTTAATTTAATAGTCGGGTCGTAAACAGAAGATTACTAGACAAATTTCGTCTTTGTATTAATGTTTACACTTTCTTTTAACTCTAAAAATAATTATGTAAGTAAATCTGCAAATTTTTTTCATTGCATCCATTGAAATAATTTCTTAAGCCACTGTTAAAGTATAAATCAATGTTTTCTATAAGTTTATTTGCAACTCATGTCTTAACATAAAAGTGCACAAGTCAGTGTCTATGAAAGACCAAGTTCTTGCGTATGACGAGTAATCGACGGCCTTGGATTTCTGTACACTTTCTTCGATCTTCTCGGTCAATCTGACGTTCCTTTGACGTCCGGGAGTTGATTGCTTATTGAATCGGTTATCTTCAGATATTACCGGCTACCAGATATTCAAAAGCCGACTTAGAAGAGTGCAAAGTGAGTCCTTAAGGGCATCCACACCGATAACCAAGTTTTATTAATCGTGTAACTGTTCATCCTGAATTGACATCACTCATGCAAAGCATGACAAATGCCGCTGAAGCAGACTGACTATTCTTTTTTGAAAACCTTTTACCAGCGACACGAATTTTAATCGGCAAGTGGCAATAGCTCTTTGCCTTTTATCCTTTTTCTCTGCAAGATATCGTCCCAATTGAGCAAATACTTTGAAATCCACTCTTTTGTCGGTCCCAAAGTAATACGCTCCAAAAATTGCATTTACATTCATCCACATGAAAACAAGCCGATTTAAAAAAAAATACTCCTTCTCCCACTTTCAGTCGACAGACATACAACTTCCAGTCGAACTACGGAAACCCCCAACAGATGTACCAGCCGAATTACATGAGCAACTACGGCATGCCGCACCAGCAGCAGCCGTACAACAACTATCGCCCCAACTACACCTCGACCGGCACCGGCTCCCGGCGGAATTCCCTCAAAAGCTATCCCGCCCCACCGCCACCACCCCCGCCACCAATGAATGCGATGCGCAACGATGCCTCCCGCATGAATCAGAATCGCAACCAGACCTTCAACAACTACAACCGACCACAGCAATTCATCCCGACCCAATCGGACCCCGTGAGGGAGCTCCAGTCGATTGGCAGACGATCAAGTATGGATGTAGGTTGTTAACCGCAAGTTCTCCCCACCCCATCCCTGTCTCTCTCTCTCACCCTTTCCACACGAGTTAATGCGCTGTCCTTTCTCCGTTTCAGACTTCTGAAGACGATCCGCCCTTCAATTTCAAGGCGATGCTGCGTAAGACGAACTACTCGCGTCCGGAAAACAACAACATGGAGTACAACAGCCGCACGTTTGACAGCTCGGCGCAGAACAGCTCGAACACCATGCCTAAGCTCCGGCCAACTGGCCAGCGGAAATTCGAAACTAACAGCTCGGCGAAGCCGTCGTACAATCGGCCAGACGCCAACTACAACAGGCCCGCAGTGAAGCCGGTCGCGAGCTCCGTGGGCAAGACGTTGGAAGAGGACAGTTCGGCCACGACGTTCAAGGAGGCCGGCGAGTACGTGGAGGAGGAGATAGCGCCCGGCGTCACTCTGGCGGGCTACGCAATCGACATCTAGGACGTTTACGGTCATCGTTTTTGGAGGGTCTCATTTCATGGATTTTCATTCGAGGATAGGATTTGTAGAAGTTTACCTTTTAAGTCATCAGCAACGCACTTTGGTGTGCTTCTTGCAATTTGTAGATTTAAGGACATGTTTAGATGGAAATACAGTATCAATTATGTACATACAAAGGCTGAGTGGTTGTAATTGCTCCTTACCTTTCAGTCGCCTCGCAGAATGGAGTTCAAGGGCCCCCACACTCACTTGGCAATAAACAAAAACTTAAAGTGAGCATTCCAAGTCCCTCCGTCACGCTCCCGTGGGAGAACATGAAAAGATGTTCCAGCTAAAAGCTTGAAGCCTCGTAACCACCCAAAAAAAACTGCAAAAATAGATACAAAAGTATAAGAAAAAGAGAATAATGGAACATAAAAACCGAAGAGAAGAAAGGAATAAACGCTGAGCTCCTAAAATGTGTGTAATGTGTGCCAAGAGGAGCCGAACTGGAAGCGACAAAGGAACAACCAACAATCACATGCTCAACAACTGTCACAAAGACGTTTCTGTGCTACATCCACCCCCAAAGTGAAAGTAGCATACATTCATATTCTTGTGGGATGCTTTTTATCGGCATAAAAACCCATTCACGACAACAACAAGAATTACGTCCGTCCCATCCACTCGCCCGGCTGGAGTCATCTGCATCAGCGGCAGACGTCGGCGTTTGTTGTCGGCAGCAGCAGCGACAAATAGCGAAAGTTATCCACCGCACACACATGAAACTGGAGTTGAGCATGTGGGCTCTAATGCAGAATTATTCATTATGGGATCCTTAAGGAAGCCATAATGCTTGGAGACAATGAAAACACCGCTCTGCTTCGCAGTGGGACATCAAAACGATTGGGCTGGCTGCTTATGTCGGACGACAGGCGGCGGCGGAGGGCGGCAGCTGGAAAGTGGGACATGGGCATGAAGCTTTAAGGTTGTAATTGAGGCTTAGCTGGATATTGTTTGAAAGAAAAACTCCTGAAACTTGAACAGTGAAATACAATGAGAGCTGAAGCCTCAAAACATGGAAGAATGCATTGAATATTGTTTTCCAAAATATTAGCTGCTACTCCCCAGCTTGTACCATAAAGTAGTTTTACTTGAAATTATTTTTTTTTTTTTTCAAAAATATATTATTACCCAAAAAAAACATTTAGAGGGTTTTTTTCTGACCTGCAAACTACTACCCGTTCGACCACAGGTAGTTAACTCCTTTTGACCTGCTAATTATAACTGGCTGGATGTGTATCCCTAATCTACCTGGAAGCGTTAAAAATTATAAATATAGGTGGCTGTATAACACCAGTCACAGTGCAAGCTTAGCGTGCAACATAAACATATCTTTCAGAGATTAGCAAGATCAATTAATTTTGAAAACAGATCTCAGCGATTCTGCATTTAAAAACAAGAAACTCGTTTTTCAACCTCAAGATTTTTAACCCCGTCCTAACAGACACTTTAGTTTAACCTTTAATTAAAATTTGATACTCAAACAACATGGTGCAAGAAATCGACATGTTCGCCGCCCCAAAATATGGGTTTTCTTACAAAACAATTGACAAGATCGACAAGAAGACTGCCAACAAAACTCAAAGTAAGAGCTCAACAACATCATCAAGATCGCACCACACCAACTCCCACTCATCCAAGACTTCATCCACTGCAACCGATTCTCATCGTACATCAGGATCATCAAAAAGGAAGAGGAGTCTCAGCAGATCCCCAAAACGACACAGTTCCAACAGAAGTCATCACCAATCAAAATCTTCAAGCAATTCTCGGAAGGAACATCAGTCTACCCAACACCAGGGGGGTCCAGGCTCTTCAACTGACTCTTCGTCCATCAGCCGTCTCAGTAGCTCCCAACACCCACACAAATCCAACAGAACTCATCATCATTCCAAATCTTCAAGCAACTCTCGAAACGAACACCAGGATTCAGGGCCTTCAGCCAACTCCTCGTCCATCAGCCGTCATAGCTCTTCATCGCAAAGTGCAACAACGACCAACTCCACAAAATCTAAAGAACTAAAGCGGAAACGAAGCCCCCATCGCGACCATGATGAAGCCACCACCAAGAAGCAGAAGCACTCCCAACATGAACCTAAACCTCTAAACCAGCTACCGGCCCAAACCGAATTCCTCACTCTCGGACAGCATGGAACACAAATCCACCGATCTGTCTTTGAGAAGGTGCCGTGGAACGATTCCGTCGTGGCGACGCGAGCACTCTGCACCGCCGTCTTCAGTGAGCAAGTTCTTGCCACACACACCGCGTTCGAGGACCAACCACCGACCACGATCCAGAAAGTTCCCCGGAAAGTCTTGGATCAACAAAAACTCGACGACATTGTATCCTTTGTGAGCCTTAAATTTAACAAAGGACCGGACTTCATTCGTTACCTCATCACGCGAAAGTGCGCCGACTCGGCAGCGAGAATGAGCCGCCAAATCAGACCAATACAATTAAATGTTAAATGTCCTTTTGGAGCTTAGATGAAAAATAAAAATTGTCTTTGTATAAATAAATTTGTCTCTTTTCTTTGCGTCATTACTTCCTCCTTCAGCCGTTCGGATTCGGCTTTAAACTGTAGGTCCTCTTACCGATTTTCGGTCATCATATATTTTGCAGAAAATAAAATGCCCTGTAGATTGCCTCCTCCAAATCAATGTTCGTGGGTCTCACATGGAACGTGGGCTCAAAATTATTCTAGCTATATCGCTAAATCCATAGATCCCAACGAGACATATTTTTTTGCTTTCAAATAAAAGCAGCATTTCATAGACGTTCGTCGCTTAGGTTCGGCACAAAAGAAATTCATGTTTTTTTTTAAGCTTTCCACAAACTTCACGTTACCAAATGCCTCAAGGCTCTCTAAAATAATCAATCAATCAATTACCTGCACCAATTGTTCAGGTCCACTGGGAAACTGGCCTGCTACCATTTTCCATCAAGTGCTATAAGCTAATAAGTTACTCCTAAATTTATTATTGACCTTGACAAATGAAATTTTATAATTAATTTTCAAGGCATGTTTCTTTAAAGTCTGAGGGAATTTCCAGCTTTAGGGTTATTTGTGCATTGCACAATAAAAATATAATTACTGTTTGACTAATTGTGAGGTAGGCAATAAATTTGCAGGGACGGGTCATACACCCCTTTTCAAAAATCGGGTAGCACATCCAATTTGTTGGCTCTTAACTTCGTGCAATTGGTTGAAAAAATGTGAAATATGGGGACATGGGACGCAAATCCATCGAATGCTTTTCGAAACGGTTCCGTGGAAAGACTCCGTCGCGGCGAAACGTGCACTCTGCACCGCCGTCTTCAGTGAGCAAGTTCTTGCCACACACTCCGCCCTCGACGATGAGCCACCGATCCAGAAAATTCCCACAGATCAGAACAAAGTGGACGACATCGTATCGTTCGTGTGCCCCAAATTCAACAAAGGCACGGACTTCGTTCGCTACCTCATCGCGAGGAAATGGCGGCAGCGGGAATGAGCCGCCAACGTAAGCAGTAAAATAAAATGTCTTTTTGTAGTTTTAATGTAAAATAAATTTTCTTTTATAAATAAATTGTCGTGTATTTTTTTTCTCTCAGTTGGGTGTCACTGTTTTCTTCGGGATGTTCCCTTTTTCAGTTGTCCTTCATTTTCTTTAGTTTAAAAACAACTACCTACTCGCTGACAACGCCTATTCGTAGACCTTTGGTCTACGTTAGGAACGTCTCACCTGCCTCATGTGGGCTATATTTGCAATTCATGTTCTCGACTCTAGCACGACATGAACGGTCTTGTTCCCGTAGCTAACGCTATACTCATGCTTGTCGCTTATCGCCTGTCGTCTGGCCACCTCAGATACACGAGTAGCCATGTCCTTATCGCCATTACATGGAGCAACTTCTCTGGAACTCCCTCTCTTTCACACATTAAACGACAATTTTCCTGGTTCCTCCTCTTGCTCCTTATTCAATTTCCTCTTCCATCTCAGTTACAAGAAGAAACTAAGGATTAAAGTCCTTCTGCTCGAACATAGACACAGAAACTTCGTCCTATTGCCGCCCGCTTGAACTCAACGACTTAGAATCACCTTTCACATGCTCTCACAACTTTTGTACATTCAAATATTCGGAATGAGAAAAGTTATATTTTTATTCCCCCATTCCGTTATGCCGGAGAAGTTTAATGGGCGGTGCTGTGGGCGTGAGGGTGGTGGATGTTCTGCCACCCAACTAGACGTCGGAACAAGTTGGGACATGAACAAAAAAAATTTTAATTCTTATTCCAGGCTCGATATGTGTAATTACCTGGTCCTAGCGGAGAGGGTCCTTTTTCCTCGCTGAGTGTTCGTGGGGCGTGTGCTTTAAAAAGCAGAACGGTTCGGGTGAATATTAATTAGCGCTTGCCGTTATGCTCTTTCTAATGGCAGCTGCACCGGGAGATTAATGTCCCAACAGGTTTATCTAAATTAATAAAGTTTCGTGAAATGGCGTAGGCGTCTTTTTCGGCGGTTGTAAGCGAGACATTTCGGCAGAGTGTGCTTCTTGCAAGTGTCTGCTGTTTGCAATGTCAGTTGTGGTAGCGTCGTGTTCCTTTTGCGGAAACACGTTGTCCTGAGGAAGGGGGTGACTATCTTTCATGGGGTGGATGACTTAAGCGACTGCTTTGTATGAAGTAAGCGACTGCTAGAAATGACGCAATGCCGCACATGCTGCTGGTTGTTGGCTACCTTCTGATTGTCATGCCAGTTCTTTCTCGCTGAATACGTGCAGCAAGATACTGAACAGGTGGCTGTTACGCAAAAGATTTCCATCTTCCTAAATTGAGGATAAAAAGAAACGACTCTTACCTCAAACTGCTCTACTACTAAGTTATGGAATAACTGACTGAACTTCTATACATCGGCAGAATTGAGAAGTAACAACACTGCGTAAACAACATCAAAACCGTTTGGTTAAAGTGGGAAAACAAAAGCCAAAACGTTTGGCAGAACGTTCAAAACCCAGTTGGTACAGTCAACAGTTTCGGTGAGAAAGCTTGCAAGACGGTTGAATTAAAAAGATTCCTCAAAGAGAAACAATTAATCTTAAAGTCAAAATATTGCTCATAGAGGAACAAACAATTAAATGAAATAAAGTTTAAAAACCTGTAACGCGGTCTTGTGTTTTGTTGATTTATACTAAAACCTCTCTTTAATTTAACTTTTTTAAATTAAGGTCTTCATATCTTTTTCCAGCTAGCCTCACTCGACAGCAAAGGCAAATTTCATCTTTTTGGACTTTGTTTTGAGGAGATGGTCTTTTGCACCACCTGTTGTGCGAATTAAAAGAAATTAAAACTGGAAAAAGTAGAGCAATGTTTATTCATCCATGGTCGTGGTGGAAGTGCTTAAAAATGTATGCAATTCACGATTTTTGAAAAAATAAGAAATTTTGACAATGATTTTTGCGTATGCAACAGAAAATGAAAAAAAAATAATAATTCAGCAAAAGTTGATGGCAGATGTGGATCTATGTATCCGTGTGTGTATCAAAATGTGACTATTGCCGACTTCATACTCAACGCTTTCCCCCAACAAATCATATGACAGTATTATGCGCGACTATGTTTGGCGAAAAATTTGAAGAGCGTAAAAGAAAACCAAGAAAAACTTCGCACTTTTCAATGTTCATGACATATTCAATAATTTTTTTTATTTGGAAACATGGTAAGGTAATAAAATTTGAGGTAACTTTTTGGATGATGTCGTCACTTACATCTTTTGTTTTTAATTTACAAATGTAGAATTAATAAAGCAAAGGCTTACAGTGAAGAGGAACGTTTGGCATTTTTGAAATCAACTGGCATACAGTACCTCACAAAGTTTAACGTACACCGTCAATTGGAATATGATTTTTGTCTTTTGCCTCTCAAAAAAGCCATCTATGAACAAAACAAATATGTAGTCTCAATTGCATATGTATTACTTTATACATTTAAAAGAGTTGTTTTCTCTTTTAAATGTATAAAAGAGTTAGCAAAACATGTTGCTTCCAAACGAAGCGAGGTAATCACAAACAAAACGAAAATATAGATAAGCAAACATTTTTTTAAAATTCTCTAACGATATAATTTAACTCAGTTGAACTAAATTTCGAGTTTTTCTGTCGTGTCCCATTATTACTTTTTTTTAATTTCTTTGCTGAGTATTTAATAATAATTGTCTGTACTTTTAAACGGCGCGCTCCGTATTTAGTGTCTTCTTACACTTTGAATATTAATGACACCAGATTACGTATACTTACAGTGGCGTGCAAATATGGATATGTATGGTTTTTGGTCACCAAAAAAAATGTGGTACAAACGATTTTTATAGAACGGTAAAAGTTCACAAAAGTTCATCTTGACCCCAATGTATCCATTTTTGTACGCTTAAAAAAAATATCTATTCTATTCTATTGATGCGATGGGAGAGTAAGCTAACTTTGGCGCCAAAAATTGATGATTTTTGTTTTACAGAGGGTCCGAAAGCCAGTTTTTTCGGGCTCTATCTCACCCCGTTTAGGAGGTAGAGGCAATTTAAAATCAAATCAAACAACAGCTTACAATCTACAATACACAACTTACAAAGTACAATACCAATTTTGAAAGCCAGAAACTTGTTCTTTAATTATGCACTAAAGTTAGATTATTCATGCTCATAGTTTGTGAAAAATTCGCATAGAAACTCCAAATTTTGATAGAATATAATAGAAAAAAAAGTAGGTAATTTTTTCTTCAAAACTATCAGTCGCAGTGCTAAGCTAGGGCCTTGCCGTGCTCACGTCTATTTCGAGTCGAAAGCAAAAAACCGAATCTTCTTATGTCATCTAATTCAAAAGACAACTAGAATGGGCCAACCAAGACGTCCTTTGACTAATAAAGTAACATAAAGCTTGCTTGCACAGTTTTTAAAGAATTGCATTTATTTCCTTACTCAAAAAAAAAAACTAGCTTAATCCTCTAAAATAAGACTTATTGACAATATAGAGTAATACCCGCTAAAAATATGTGAAATTAAAAAAAAAGTAATCAAAAATAAAATTTATTTAAAACCAGTGCAGCAAAGGTTTTCGCAAAGACTAAGCTAAGAGAACTAAAGCCATATTCTTTTATAAATAAAATAAACTTTAAACACTTTTAAAGTCCATCTGGATTTGGTTTATTTCAAAAGAAAATCCGCTGTCTGCTGTCACGCACCTCAAACCAAAACCTAAACATTTCATTGCACCAAATCACAGTCATGACTACGCATTTGTGTGTACGGTAATTGGATTCATAGTGCCCACTAATGCAGCTTGTTGGCTGGCAAATACACGTTGCAGCATCAAATCCGGTGCATAATCTGCCTTTCGCACCACGGCCGTCTCCAGTGCAAGCACGATTATCAAATTTTATTTGCACACCAAAATGATACCGCACTAAAAAACAAAGGCGCCGCCACACGCCCTTCGTCTCTGTCAACAAATCATCTCCAGAGCCGAATTCCATTTTATCAATTATATAAAGTTTTAGCCCGATCCAAACTCCCCTAAATAAACACAGACTACACCCACTTGGCTTTCATCGCCAACTAATTCCTCTTTTGGGTACACAGACTCCTGTGGGAATAATCGAGTATCCATCATCGATTTGGCTTGCGGTCGGGTGCATTCGGTCGACGTCCCAGTGTCGCAGTGCAGCTGAGAAAACATACGCGCTACTCAATAAGCTTCAGTATCCCCGGAGAAGCGGTGGGAGCAACTCATACCGCCCGATTCTCTGACTCAAGTGGATTTCGCCCCACATTCCAACTCTGGCTAATATCGCAGCAATAAAAGGTCCAGAAACTCACTCCTTGCATTAATTGAAGTTGAGCCATAACCGGGGAGAGCATCATTTTCGGGTTAATTAGAGGCCATCGGAGTCCAATCGAAAACGTGACCGGCATGGCGATGCTCGCACGTAGCGTGCGACGAGGCATGTGAGGCAATTTTTGCACACTGAGCCTTAATGTCCCTTGAACTTACGGGTGAGCAGGAGGTTGAGCGAAGGGAGGAGAGAAGGGGAAACTATAAATCGCCAGAAAGCTTCTTTGCCTCGTATGACGAATACATGCGAGGCATACATCACCTGGAAGCTGTGAGGTGTTTTTGGGTGTGCAGCGAACAGTCTTATTTACATTTCGGAGAAGAACATGATTCGATGTGGTGAGAGAAGGATGCAGGATGACCTACGTGCCAGGACATTGAAGGTGGAGAGCTACTTAAGTGGGGCAAAAATGGTTAGTAGTCTAAGGAAGCATATGTTTGTTCAGAACTGAGGAGCATTCAGAGGAAGTCCAAAAGCTTACCAGTTTGAGGTCACACGTCTTCTCAGCTGTTACCAATTACCTGATAATGTTTTTCTGTGAGCTTCTGTAACCAATTCTTAATCTGCATCCATTGGCCTGGTGCACATGGAAACTGCTCTGTTTTTAAATATTAAAAAAAAAGTTCAAAGAAGTGTTGGTGTATCTATCTAAAACTTGGGATAATGAATGCATGCAATTGAATACAGGCAGGTTATGGACCCCAAATTAGTCCAGGGAACTAAACTTCCCAAACCGTTCAACCCACAAAAAAACCATGAATGATTGGTTCGACTGGCAATCATTCATTACTTCATCATTCATCATTATATTGCTTAAAACTTGCAATAACTTAAAATATGGAGAGCTACCCAAGCAGAAAAAATCAATACATTAGTCCACACAACAAACATAATGTTCAATTTTTGTAATTATTAATTAAAGGCAATACGGAAAGGACGGAAGCACTGTCCTGTCTCAAGCGGACAAACAATATCCTTCCGATATTGCATCGCCGTCTTCATTGAGCAAGTTCTTGCCACACACACTGCCTTCGAGGACCAACCACCGACCACGATCCAGAAAGTTACCCGGAAAGTCCTCGATCAGAGCAAAGTCGACGACATCGCATCGTTCGTGTGCCTCAAATTCAACAAAGGCCCGAACTTCATTCGCTACCTTATCACACGAAAGTGAGCCGACGCGTCAGCGAGAATAAGACGCTAAGTAAAACCAATTAAATTAAAAAAATGTCCTTTTGCAGCTTAGATAAAAAATTAAAATGATAATATTGTTTTCTATAAATAAATTTGTCGTTTTTTCGTTGTCACTCTATCTTCTTCTTACTTCAGCCGTTCGGATTGGGCTCTAAACTGTAGGTCCTCTAAACGGCATCAAGTCATCACATACTTCACTGACACTTTTTAAGATTTACAGAAAAGAAAACGCCCCGCAGATGGAGTCCTTCAATTTTAATTTTCCGATACTTCGCATACACGAAACCAAGAACTGAGCCGTTCAGTGCACAAGTTGATTAACTACACTTTCTTTCAATTTTCCTGACTAATTAAGATTAATAATATTAAACGACAAATTTCTTTGGTCATTTTCGGTAACAATAAACATTATCTTAACGCATTTCTCAACTTTTTGTTTAATGGAGTTAATCGATTTGTGCACTCAACTCCTCAATTATTTTACAGTCAATTCTGATGACAGAAAGAAGAAAAAGGGTGATATAATAGTTTGGAGCTGGTTCTGTTATGTCGGAAGCTACATCTAAAGCCTTTTACTCACTATTCTTGAAAATTCTTTGTTTACAATCTCTCTCTCGCTTAACAGTTAAGCAAATTCTGTATTTAGGTAATAAACCCCTTTTGACCTGCTCATAATAAACCGCTTTGGCTTTGCCTAATTACTTACCTAAACCCTTTTACCCTTCTACCTGCGAGGCTTGAAAGGTATAAATAGCAGTTAGTGTGTCACACCAGCCACAGTGCAAGCTTAGCGTGCAACATACACAGACCTTCCACAGAGACTAACAGTTTCAGATCATTTTGAAAACAAATCTCACCGATTTTGAATTCAAAAGAACTAAAAACGTCTTTTTCAAGATCAAGATTCTAAAACGCCGTCATAACCGACACTTCAGTAAAGCTTTCAATTCAAATCCAGTTCTTAAAAAAACTTGACCAAAATGCCACTTAACATCATTGACATGTTCGCCGTCCCACAAAGCCGTGCTGCCAGCAAAACTGAAAATAAGGACTCAACAACTTCGAGATCTGGATCATTGTCGTCCAGATCTCACGACAGCAAATACCGGAGCAACTCACACTCAACCAAGACTTCATCCCGAACTTCGGGATCATTAAATCCCAGCGGCTCTTCAAGACATAGTTCCAACCGAACTCAACACCCATCTAAGTCTTCATCGAACTCTGGAAAGCAAAACCATACTACCCAACACCAGAATTCACTCAACAACCCCGTCCCAACAGAAACTTCAACTCCTCCAATTTTTAAAAATTCAAATAAAATGTTACTAGCAATTGACGATATGTTTTCTGTTCCAGAAAATGAATTTATTACCAAGCCAATAGAAAATACCGACAGGAAGTCTACCAGCAAAACTGAATGTAAGAGTTCAACAACTTCGACATCATCTTCAAGATCACATAACGGCACGAAAGGCTACAGCAACTCTCACACATCCAAGACTTCCACCACTGTAGCAACCGACTCCAACCGAAAACCAGAATCATCAAAAAGGAAGAGGAGTTCCAGCAGATCCCCAAAACGACACAGTTCCAACAGACCTCACCACCAATCGAAAACTTCAAGCAACTCTCGGCACCATTCTACCAAGCACCAGGATTGTCCAAGCTCTTCAACTAACTCCTCGTCCATCAGCCGTCCCAGATCTTCATCGCAAAGTTCAACGGCGACCAGTTCGATCAAGTCTGAAGAACTCAAACGGAAACGAAGTCCCAACCGCGACCATGATGAAGCCACCACCAAAAAACAGAAGCGCTCCCAACATGAACCTAAACCTCTAAACCAGCTACCGGCCCAAACCGAATTCCTCACTCTCGGACAACATGGAACACAAATCCACCGATCTCTCTTTGAGAAGGTGCCGTGGAACGATTCCGTCGTGGCGACGCGAGCACTCTGCACCGCCGTCTTCAGTGAGCAAGTTCTTGCCACACACACTGCCTTCGAGGACCAACCACCGACCACGATCCAGAAAGTTCCCCGGAAAGTCTTGGATCAACAAAAACTCGACGACATTGTATCCTTTGTGAGCCTTAAATTTAACAAAGGACCGGACTTCATTCGTTACCTCATCACGCGAAAGTGCGCCGACTCGGCAGCGAGAATGAGCCGCCAAATCAGACCAATACAATTAAATGTTAAATGTCCTTTTGGAGCTTAGATGAAAAATAAAAATTGTCTTTGTATAAATAAATTTGTCTCTTTTCTTTGCGTCATTACTTCCTCCTTCAGCCGTTCGGATTCGGCTTTAAACTGTAGGTCCTCTTACCGATTTTCGGTCATCATATATTTTGCAGAAAATAAAATGCCCTGTAGATTGCCTCCTCCAAATCAATGTTCGTGGGTCTCACATGGAACGTAGGCTCAAAATTATTCTAGCTATATCGCTAAATCCATAGATCCGAACGAGACATATTTTTTTACTTTCAAATAAAAGCAGCATTTCATAGACGTTCGTCGCTTAGGTTCGGCACAAAAGAAATTCATGTTTTTTAAGCTTTCCACAAACTTCACGTTACCAAATGCCTCAAGGCTCTCTAAAATAATCAATCAATCAATTACCTGCACCAATTGTTCAGGTCCACTGGAAAACTGGCCTGCTACCATTTTCCATCAAGTGCTATAAGATAATAAGTTACCCCTAAATTTATTATTGACCTTGACAAATGAAATTTTATAATTAATTTTCAAGGCATGTTTCTTTAAAGTCTGAGGGAATTTCCAGCTTTAGGGTTATTTGTGCATTGCATAATAAAAATATAATTACTGATTGACCTCAGTCATAGGCAATAAAATTGCAGGGAAGGGTCATAAACCATTTTTCAGAACCAAGTTTTTTGGCTCGAGGCAGAGCTGTGACCACTAAAGCCATTTGACTATATAGATAGTCTGATAAATCTCACTCAATTAACTAAATCCTTTGATTATAAGTTATAACTTAGCCTTATGGCTGTAACCGTTTAATACAGACTGAAGTCACATAAGTTACAATCTATTGACTAGTCATTAGTCTAAATATTCATGGTGACTATAGTTTTGAAGTCAAAGTCATTGCTATAATAAATCTCAAACTACACGGCGGCTTGCATAAGACGTTTGGCAAAATTAACGAAAGAACTGAACCAAGTTCAGTGCTCTTTATGCACAACATAAACTTCATCTACTCAGAAATCCAAAAATATTGGCCCGATTAAAGCAAACTTTGTGTTCGATTTTTGCTTACAACTATTTTAATCCATTTAATGATGCTTCAGACATTTATTAGTGCAAAAAGAACATTATATTCGGGATCCCTTACTTAACAGGTGAAGAGCAATCTCAATAAAAAGCTACATTTCAACAGAACTTATAACTTATTATTAATTCAGAAGCATTCTGAAATTAATTCGATTTCAAAATTAGAATACTTTTTCAGTTGAAATGTCCGGTTCCGAATATGATGCAATTTTAGGTACCATAGATGACCAGTGTTGCATTTTATTTTATTTTTTTATTAATTATTACCCAATTAAAAACATTTAGTGAAACATCATTAACTGGGGCTCTATA
Organism: Syritta pipiens; assembly: GCA_905187475.1. NCBI lineage: Eukaryota > Metazoa > Arthropoda > Insecta > Diptera > Syrphidae > Syritta > Syritta pipiens. Next base: position 75,073,831 of record LR994571.1, read on the forward strand.
AATTACTACCCTTTTCACTGACCTCAGGTAATAAACCCCTTTTGACCTGTTGACCCTTACATTTGCTTGACCTGGATGTTTATCCCTAATCTACCTGGAAGCGTTAAAAGTTATAAATATAAGTGGCTGTATAGCACCAGTCACAGTGCAAGCTTAGCGTGCAACAAAAACACATCTTTCAGAGATTAGCAAGATCAATTATTTTTGAAAACAGATCTCAGCGATTCTACATTTAAAAATAAGAAACTCGTTTTTCAACCCCAAGATTTTTAACCCCGTCCTAACAGACACTTTAGTTTAACCTTTAATTAAAATTCGATACTCAAACAACATGGTGCAAGAAATCGATATGTTCGCCGCTCCAAAAAATGGGTTTGCTTACAAAACAATTGACAAGGTCGACAAGAAGACTGCCAACAAAACTCAAAGTAAGAGCTCAACAACATCATCAAGATCTCACCACAGCAGCTCCCACTCATCCACTGCAACCGATTCTCATTGTACATCAGGATCATCAAAAAAGAAGAGTAGTCTCAGCAGATCCCCAAAACGACACAGTTCCAACAGAAGTCATCACCAATCAAAATCTTCAAGCAATTCTCGGAAGGAACATCACTCTACCCAACACCAGGGTGGTCCTGGCTCTTCAACTGACTCTTCGTCCATCAGCCGTCTCAGTAGCTCTCAACACCCACACAATTCCAACAGAACTCATCATCATTCCAAATCTTCAAGCAGCTCTCGAAAAGAGTATCTGCATTCAGGGCCTTCAGCCAACCCCTCGTCCATCAGCCGTCCTAGCTCTTCATCGCAAAGTGCAACAACGACCAACTACACAAAATCTAAAGAACTAAAGCGGAAACGAAGCCCCCATCGCGACCACGGTGAAGCCACCACCAAGAAGCAGAAGCACTCCCAACATGGACCTAAACCTCTAAACCAGCTACCGGCCCAAACCGAGTTCCTCACTCTCGGACAACATGGAACACAAATCCACCGATCTGTCTTTGAGAAGGTGCCGTGGAACGATTCCGTCGTGGCGACACGAGCACTCTGCACCGCCGTCTTCAGTGAGCAAGTTCTTGCCACATACACCGCCTTCGAGGACCAAACACCGACCACGATCCAGAAAGTTCCCCGGAAAGTCTTGGATCAACAAAAACTCGACGACATTGTATTCTTTGTGAGCCTTAAATTTAACAAAGGACCGGACTTCATTCGTTACCTCATCACGCGAAAGTGCGCCGACTCGGCAGCGAGAATGAGCCGCCAAATCAGACCAATACAATTAAATGTTAAATGTCCTTTTGGAGCTTAGATGAAAAATAAAAATTGTCTTTGTATAAATAAATTTGTCTCTTTTCTTTGCGTCATTACTTCCTTCTTCAGCCGTTCGGATTCGGCTTTAAACTGTAGGTCCTCTTACCGATTTTCGGTCATCATATATTTTGCAGAAAATAAAATGCCCTGTAGATAGCCTCCTCCAAATCAATGTTCGTGGGTCTCACATGGAACGTGGGCTCAAAATTATTCTAGCTATATCGCTAAATCCATAGATCCGAACGAGACATATTTTTTTACTTTCAAATAAAAGCAGCATTTCATAGATGTTCGTCGCTTAGGTTCGGCACAAAAGAAATTCATGTTTTTTTTTAAGCTTTCCACAAACTTCACGTTACCGAAAGGCCCCAAAGCTCTCCAAAACAATCAAATGTACCTGCACCCATTGTTCAGGTCCACACCACCACACTGGGAAACTGGCCTGCTACCATTTTCCATCAAGTGCTATAAGCTAATAAGTTACCCCTAAATTTATTATTGACCTTGACAAATGAAATTTTATAATTAATTTTCAAGGCATGTTTCCTTAAAGTCTGAGGGAATTTCCAGCTTTAGGGTTATTTGTGCATTGCATAATAAAAATATAATTACTGTTTGACCTCAGGCATAGACAATAAAATTGCAGGGAAGGGTCATAAACCCCTTTTCAGAACCAAGTTTTTTGGCTCGAGGCAGAATTGTGACCACTAAAGCCATTTGACTACATAGGTAGTCTGATAAATCTCACTCAATTAACTAAATCCTTTGATTATAAGTTATAACTTAGCCTTATGGCTGTAACCGTTTAATACAGACTGAAGTCACATAAGTTACAATCTATTAGTCTAAATATTCATGGTGACTATAGTTTTGAAGTCAAAGTCATTGCTATAATAAATCTCAAACTACACGGCGGCTTGCATAAGACGTTTGGCAAAATTAACGAAAGAACTGAACCAAGTTCAGTGCTCTTTATGCACAACATGAACTTCATCTACTCAGAAATCCAAAAATATTGGCCCGATTAAAGCAAACTTTGTGTTCGATTTTTGCTTACAACTATTTTAATCCATTTAATAATGCTTCAGACATTTATTAGTGCAAAAAGAACATTATATTCGGGATCCCTTACTTAACAGGTGAAGAGCAATCTCAATAAAAAGCTACATTTCAACAGAACTTATAACTTATTATTAATTCAGAAGCATTCTGAAATTAATTCGATTTCAAAATTAGAATACTTTTTCAGTTGAAATGTCCGGTTCCGAATATGATGCAATTTTAGGTACCATAGATGACCAGTGTTGCATTTTATTTTATTTTTTTATTAATTATCACCCAATTAAAAACATTTAGTGAAACATCATTAACTGGGGCTCTATAAATTACTACCCTTTTCACTGACCTCAGGTAATAAACCCCTTTTGACCTGTTGACCCTTACATTTGCTTGACCTGGATGTTTATCCCTAATCTACCTGGAAGCGTTAAAAGTTATAAATATAAGTGGCTGTATAGCACCAGTCACAGTGCAAGCTTAGCGTGCAACAAAAACACATCTTTCAGAGATTAGCAAGATCAATTATTTTTGAAAACAGATCTCAGCGATTCTACATTTAAAAATAAGAAACTCGTTTTTCAACCCCAAGATTTTTAACCCCGTCCTAACAGACACTTTAGTTTAACCTTTAATTAAAATTCGATACTCAAACAACATGGTGCAAGAAATCGATATGTTCGCCGCTCCAAAAAATGGGTTTGCTTACAAAACAATTGACAAGGTCGACAAGAAGACTGCCAACAAAACTCAAAGTAAGAGCTCAACAACATCATCAAGATCTCACCACAGCAGCTCCCACTCATCCACTGCAACCGATTCTCATTGTACATCAGGATCATCAAAAAAGAAGAGTAGTCTCAGCAGATCCCCAAAACGACACAGTTCCAACAGAAGTCATCACCAATCAAAATCTTCAAGCAATTCTCGGAAGGAACATCACTCTACCCAACACCAGGGTGGTCCTGGCTCTTCAACTGACTCTTCGTCCATCAGCCGTCTCAGTAGCTCTCAACACCCACACAATTCCAACAGAACTCATCATCATTCCAAATCTTCAAGCAGCTCTCGAAAAGAGTATCTGCATTCAGGGCCTTCAGCCAACCCCTCGTCCATCAGCCGTCCTAGCTCTTCATCGCAAAGTGCAACAACGACCAACTACACAAAATCTAAAGAACTAAAGCGGAAACGAAGCCCCCATCGCGACCACGGTGAAGCCACCACCAAGAAGCAGAAGCACTCCCAACACGGACCTAAACCTCTAAACCAGCTACCGGCCCAAACCGAGTTCCTCACTCTCGGACAACATGGAACACAAATCCACCGATCTGTCTTTGAGAAGGTGCCGTGGAACGATTCCGTCGTGGCGACACGAGCACTCTGCACCGCCGTCTTCAGTGAGCAAGTTCTTGCCACATACACCGCCTTCGAGGACCAAACACCGACCACGATCCAGAAAGTTCCCCGGAAAGTCTTGGATCAACAAAAACTCGACGACATTGTATCCTTTGTGAGCCTTAAATTTAACAAAGGACCGGACTTCATTCGTTACCTCATCACGCGAAAGTGCGCCGACTCGGCAGCGAGAATGAGCCGCCAAATCAGACCAATACAATTAAATGTTAAATGTCCTTTTGGAGCTTAGATGAAAAATAAAAATTGTCTTTGTATAAATAAAAATTTGTCTCTTTTCTTTGCGTCATTACTCCCTTCTTCAGCCGTTCGGATTCGGCTTTAAACTGTAGGTCCTCTTACCGATTTTCGGTCATCATATATTTTGCAGAAAATAAAATGCCCTGTAGATAGCCTCCTCCAAATCAATGTTCGTGGGTCTCACATGGAACGTGGGCTCAAAATTATTCTAGCTATATCGCTAAATCCATAGATCCGAACGAGACATATTTTTTTACTTTCAAATAAAAGCAGCATTTCATAGATGTTCGTCGCTTAGGTTCGGCACAAAAGAAATTCATGTTTTTTTTTAAGCTTTCCACAAACTTCACGTTACCGAAAGGCCCCAAAGCTCTCTAAAACAATCAAATGTACCTGCACCCATTGTTCAGGTCCACACCACCACACTGGGAAACTGGCCTGCTACCATTTTCCATCAAGTGCTATAAGCTAATAAGTTACCCCTAAATTTATTATTGACCTTGACAAATGAAATTTTATAATTAATTTTCAAGGCATGTTTCTTTAAAGTCTGAGAGAATTTCCAGCTTTAGGGTTATTTGTGCATTGCATAATAAAAATATAATTACTGTTTGACCTCAGTCATAGGCAATAAAATTGCAGGGAAGGGTCATAAACCCCTTTTCAGAACCAAGTTTTTTGGCTCGAGGCAGAGCTGTGACCACTAAAGCCATTTGACTACATAGATAGTCTGATAAATCTCACTCAATTAACTAAATTCTAATCCAGCCTTATGGCTGGAACCGGTTAATACAGACTGAAGTCACATAAGTTACAATCGATTGACTAGTCATTAGTCTAAATATGGTGACTATAGTTTTGAAGTCAAAGTCATTGCTATAATAAATCTCAAACTACACGGCGGCTTGCATAAGACGTTTGGCAAAATTAACGAAAGAACTGAACCAAGTTCAGTGCTCTTTATGCACAACATGAACTTCATCTACTCAGAAATCCAAAAATATTGGCCCGATTAAAGCAAACTTTGTGTTCGATTTTTGCTTACAACTATTTTAATCCATTTAATAATGCTTCAGACATTTATTAGTGCAAAAAGAACATTATATTCGGGATCCCTTACTTAACAGGTGAAGAGCAATCTCAATAAAAAGCTACATTTCAACAGAACTTATAACTTATTATTAATTCAGAAGCATTCTGAAATTAATTCGATTTCAAAATTAGAATACTTTTTCAGTTGAAATGTCCGGTTCCGAATATGATGCAATTTTAGGTACCATAGATGACCAGTGTTGCATTTTAGGCCCCAAAGCTCTCTAAAACAATCAAATGTACCTGCACCCATTGTTCAGGTCCACACCACCACACTGGGAAACTGGCCTGCTACCATTTTCCATCAAGTGCTATAAGCTAATAAGTTACCCCTAAATTTATTATTGACCTTGACAAATGAAATTTTATAATTAATTTTCAAGGCATGTTTCTTTAAAGTCTGAGAGAATTTCCAGCTTTAGGGTTATTTGTGCATTGCATAATAAAAATATAATTACTGTTTGACCTCAGTCATAGGCAATAAAATTGCAGGGAAGGGTCATAAACCCCTTTTCAGAACCAAGTTTTTTGGCTCGAGGCAGAGCTGTGACCACTAAAGCCATTTGACTACATAGATAGTCTGATAAATCTCACTCAATTAACTAAATTCTAATCCAGCCTTATGGCTGGAACCGGTTAATACAGACTGAAGTCACATAAGTTACAATCGATTGACTAGTCATTAGTCTAAATATGGTGACTATAGTTTTGAAGTCAAAGTCATTGCTATACTAAATCTTAGTGCTGTAATAAATCTTAAATTACACGGCGGCTTGTAGAAGCCATTTAATAAAATTAACGAAACCAAGAACCAAGTTCAGTGCACAAATTGATAAAATGTACTTTTTGTGATTTAAATAAAAAATGTGATTTGCTTTTGACACTTTTTCTTCTTAACTTCAGCCGTTCGGATTCGGATTAAACTGTAGGTCGTCTAAGCAACTTGGGGTTTCTGTGGAAAAGAAAATTCCCCGTAGATAGAGTTCTTCCAGGAGCACTTTAAAATGAAACTCCCCTACAAATATCTTTCCGCCCAGTTGAGTAAACAACCGGTCTGAAGGATCAACACAAACTGTTCCGCTTCTCCTAAATCAACGTAATCGTCGCTTCCAGGAAGTCGCCTCGGATGATGAACACCAAGTCCAAGAGTCTCCGGGCGACCGTGGCGATGGCGAAGCTAATTAGCGCATCTCGCAGCATGCTCGTGCCACGTCCTGTCCGAACACGACTCGCTTATAAATCCCCCCGCTCAAGGGTGGCAGCGTCAAATCGTCCAAAAAATGTAATTAGTTGCCCCACGAGTCTCCCTAAGTGATTCCGTTATTAATTTTTGCTCTACACGGCCCCGGAGATGAAAAGATACACACGCCAATTCAAACAAACGCCCCTGACTGTCCAGACTCACTCGAAACCAACTCGGAGTTTTTATCTACTCTCCGCACTCTCTGACGTCACAAAGAATGGATTAGGATGCCGGACAGATGCCTGCTGCACCCCGGCTTCCTCAGAACAGAAGAAGGATAAGAAAACTAAAAAAAAAGGACGAAATTATGTTTGGAAAGCTGACTGACTTTTAGGAAGTTTTTTGCGGTCTCAAAATGTAACCGAAGTTTTACTCCCGCAGATTGACGGGATACGGGGAAAGTTGCGAAATACGGAACATCTTACGGCTTGTGGGAGTTGGAGTCTTTTGTCCGGGCTTGGGTTCGGCTGTTGTCAACTTTCCAGGTGCGGTGAAGTAAAACTTTTCGAAATTATTTTTGAAGTTCCGCAGAAGGTAGCGTTTGGCAGAGAACTGATGACGTGCTCTTAAATGTGGGTGCGGAGGTGTACGTACGAGGTTTGAATTTAATAAGTGGCCTCTTGAATGTCCCCGAAGTTTACTTGGTTCCAACGAGTTTTTTATTTAAAGTTCAATCACTTTGTCGGAGCGGGAGAAGTAGGTCTCTTTGATGGCGACCATTTGGAAATTGGGGCAACGCTGGAGTCTGTCATTAGCGAGTAGTTTTCGAAGTTATTTTGAAGAGTTGTCGTGTGGTTAAAACTTCAAAGTGATTTTTCATTTGGTCTGAACCAAAGACTTGTCCCATGAGTCGGTTGTAGTAACTGTGCAAATGGTGATGATGTGAAGTAAAAGTTGAGCTCTGTAACAAAGGAGTGCAAATCCTATTTAAGATACTGAGATTCTTTTAAGAAATTTACTTGAATAGTTTTGATAGTAGCAACTTGTCAGACATTCTTTAAAAGCAGCTACTTGACATAAATGACATAAATGAATGAAGACTTAAATGTCTGCCAGAATTTCTAAGAAATCCATAGTCATAGCAAACAATAAAAGATTACAAACGAAATGAAGTATGTAACAACAATTTTGTTTGCAAAACGACAAAAGGCGGTTTAGTTCTATTTACAATTTAATTACGCCTCTAAATAAATGAAAAGAATTGTAGCACACAATTCGGTGTTTGATACTAACGAATTTACCACGAATTTTTGAACCTGGGTGGAAGAATCGGCGTTCAATTCTGTTCGATCTGAGTTGCATTAGCATTGTACATCCCCACAGCTTCGTGCGAAGCTAGCTTCAACGGGTGACGCGAGATGTGGTTCGCAGTGTTGCATCACAATGGACCTAATCTGCCAGAGTGCGGCTGTAGCTTCTCGTTTGCAGCAGATTACATCAACCTAACCTAGCCTAACCCTCAAGGACCTACATTTAAACAAGTTAAGTCCAAATCACCAACATAACAAGGTGCACAAAATCTTCATAAAGTCCTTAAGAGCCCTCTAAACGGAATACTATACCCCAAAGCCTAGAGGAACGCTTCCTTCTTTGCTCTTCACTTCGCTTTTCTCCGCCTCACACGTTTTTCAAGGAACCTTCCTAAAAAAAACTTACTAGACCGAAGAGCTAACCAACCGTAGATGAAAAAAAGAGGGGACACAGTTTTAAATCACTTACTGACTCAATTAAAAGGACCGCCGACCGATTGGAGAAAAAAAAATCCAAACGAATTTAAAATCATTTACTCGTCCACCAAAAAATTGTCCTCGAAACAGTCGCTACCCACAGAAAACCCTGCCATTCAACTTCCACACACCCCCAGATAAAACCACCATCAACGAATATGCGACGTCAGATACACACACCAACCACAACGTCATGTCCTTTCCCCGCAACCTGTGATTACCTAAAACCCAACTCCCCTCGCAAACCCATCCTGCGACAAACCAAAAATTTCGTACTGCCCTCGTGATAAAGCATCGCTGCACCGTAATCTACCGTAGTCGACTTTATTAGATTCAAGTCTGTACTTCACGTAACACGATTTGTCGTCCCGCGTTGCAAGCGAAATGTCCCGTCGGCCAGGACGACGTACGAAAGCGCTACCTGCCTGGCTGCCTATGAACGTTTGGCCCTAATGGAAATAAACGAGATAACGCAATTCTACATTTCGTGACAAGGATAAACAAACAAGGACGACATAAAACAGACACACACACTCACGCGGGTGCGCACTCAAGGACACAAAATGGCAACACAAATCCACTCAAACACAAAACCATGTTATAAAGCCGTGCGCCTTTGTGTAATTTCCCAAATGGAATCCAACCTTCACTGTGCATACACGAGTGTCCTTAGACGGCTTCGTAAGCCTGCCTGACGACAGTGTGCTGCCGTTGGTGTGCCTGCATTTGGCATGAAAATTACAGTCAAAGGCCAAAGCCAAGCCAGACGAACGCACGCTCTCTCAGAGGCGCGTCAAAGGCGGATCCATGAATTGCAAGGAGCCTCGTCTCTCGCTCGAATGATGATTTTGAATATTTCATGCTCCTCGCGAGGCGGGGATCAGCGTTGCCGTGGTTTTCTCTTACGACGGCATGGCAAACGACAGTTCCTGTGATGGATTATCCTTTAACGTGTTTCAGAAAGGAGCACGTTAATTAAGGAGCGTACGCAATTTCGAGTCTCTATATAAGTTCAAGCAACATCCGACCACTCTCTCGTGGCCGATTAAGGACTTTCCCATCGACGTAACTGCACCATTACCCTGGAAACCACTCGTCGAGGGATATTTTTCAAATCATTTACTTCACAATAAGGTCGCTGCAAGGGTTCTATTGTAAAGTACCCAGACACCGGACACTGACCAATAAGTGCTCTTGTCCCTCCCCGCCCCCAGAATTTATTCAGGGCCAAGGTTCTCCGTAATCCGCAGGATGTGGGGCGGGCAACCGCATGTTGAATTCCTCCCAATGCCCAGAGACAGAGAGACCGAGAGACCTCCGTGCTGGCATTTGCATATTCAATTGTATGCTTTCGAGATATGACAGAGACCAAGCACTCTGCGGTCCCCACCGGAGCCTTGAGAGATAAATGGCTCCTGGACTTGGTCTTCGGTCTTCATAAAGTGGGCTGGGATGTCCGTCTGTGGCCGGGTCTAGAGAGCACAGCACAGCACAGTACGAAAAAAAAAATGAAGAGAATTCCTGAATTCACGTAATGCAAACAAATTCATCCTCAATTTATTCATTGAATTAGTGGGGAGATCCTTTCGAATTTGGATGGCAGGATATCCATGAGATATTCTTCGCTCCCTCATGTAGACACGTTTTCGTTTCTTGAAGGAGTCGGGGGGTTGAGTTGGCGCGTAGTGCTCCTAAATCAGAAATTTTATCGTAAATTAAATTTTGCGCTCCTTCGGTTGGACGTGTTTTATTATCCGGGCGGGAAACGAAAAATTCCCCCGAGAGGGAGAGTGGAAGGACGAGGAAGGATGTCCACAGGAATGAATTAGACAAATGTAAGATAATTTTTGTTGTTCGTTTTTTTTGTGTGTAGCGAGGGTGTAAGTTTGTCCATCTGTAAATGGCGGAGGTGAAATACCAAAAACCACTCACTATTTCAGGTGTTGATTGATGTCGTTTGATTTTGGCATTTTACGAAAAGAAAAAATGTGTTTTTTTCTTGAGACATGGTGAGTTTCAATTTCGAAGTGTCCATTGTTAACAACTTAGAAGTATCGGCAGTTTTACAGAATTGTGAGTAATGAAGCCGAAAAAAGTAAACGTTTCAATTCTTTATCGAGAGTGAGCACTTTCTCTGCGGTTGTGAACAGATTCTGAAGGCAGTATTCAAGAAGGGAGCCGATGACGCAAAGGACTGTTTGACAATGTGTTTGTCGAACGATAAATAAGTAGCTACATCATCAAATTTTGTTTTAGTTACTCAAAAATGAAGTCTGCAAAAATTTGCAGGGAGAGTGGAAATTTCAAAGGACGAAAAACACAACACTTTCTTGAAAAACAAAGGAATCGAAAAAAAATAGAATATTTTGCTACTATTAATCCTTATGCAAAATTTTTGTGTCGATTGCAGAAGACTTCTTAAAAAAAGAAAACGCACTTTTCGGACAACTTAGTCATTTTGGAAATAAGTTTACAGTACGGTGTTTCACGTTCTTCCGCGCAGGTATGATACTGACTTTCTGACAAAATTTCGAGCGGAAAACAGCTGTCAGTATCAAAATAACCTATGATTTAAAAAGAAACCATATGATGGTCACCCTTGTTGTAGACAAAAATTAAATGCAATCTTTTTTCCAATTCATAAAATTCAATGAAATTCAATAGAGGTGGCTTCTCAAGTTGGCAGCCTGACTTTCCTGGATGAAATTTTGAAGGATTTTGAGGTTCTTGATATTTTGCGATATAATTTGACCCAAAATCTCATGAATTTGGAAATGCACGGGCCGTTTCCTCGAACAGTGACAGGATCCTTTAAACTGGGGAGATCGCGCAAGGTTTACGAAGGATATTGTTTATTGTCCGCCAGCAACGTGGAGCATCTCCCGGACTAGAAGACGTAAGTCTAATAAAAAAAAATCGTGCATTACTTTGGATTGTGAAGTAAGGAAAAGGAAACTTTCAACCAAAACCGACCCAAACATTGCATTTTTGTAAGAAGAGCTTCAGAGGGGTCCTAACATTTTTCGTAATCTTATCGATTTAAGGCTTTAGAGATTACAAATCCTTATCGAAGCAAATTGACTGCACAATAAATATCATTTGTACTTGTATCTTATTTATTTCTTCTATATTTCGCTCACAACATAAAGTATGTAAATACTTTTTGACGTCAGTTTTGGTGTTTTTCCTGAATAACTGGAGTAATTCCTGTTCTTTCTTTCTATATATACCATTCCGTGAAAACCTTTCCAATAAATGAGAAATCGCCAAAAAACTGGTTGTGCAAATACTTTGTTGACTGATTGTAAATCCATGGCCTGAGTTTTGTTTGTCTGAAACCTTTTTTTTCTTTTTTTTTGTGTATTTAGGGACGTAGTCTTTCAAAACTATTTTATAATTGGCAGAATGAAACAATGCATTTTAAGATATCAACGTATTAATGCTTCTCCGTTCTCCATTTGGTACAAAAAATTAAGCCTAGTACTAGTAGTACTAGAGCCAAGCCTAAATTATACTAGACTATCAATGTTTAAAAGTTTTTTAATTTCGTGGCCCCGTACATCTTCAAGGGATTGAAAGCAGCCATAAATAAAAATGTTGTACCCAGTTGTCTAAGAAATATTTAACTATTTTTTGATTGGTTTGCCACTAAGAGTTTAAGTAATTTCAAGTCTTTTTGGAAAGAGGTTTTTACTACTGAGTATTTTTTTTTTTTGGCTGAAAACTTTTTAAAAATTTTAGTCTAAGTATCCTTCTTAGTCTTAAGACATCAATCGTTCAAATCGTTTCTTTTTTTTTGTACCTGTACTTGGAGCACTGGACTACTATCTCAGAATGGTTTCGTCATTCTTAGAGAAAGCTCTTTCTCTAACTCAATTTTCAGAATTCGTCCTTATTAATTTTGTTATAAAAAAAACATCTTATTACGCGTTCCGGATATTTTTTTCAATAGACCTTCTTCTGCACTTCTTCTTTAGTGCAGGGTCTTGCTTGCCCCATTCTACAGCAAAAAACAAGAGCTAGTATAACATTCAAAATCATATTTTTGCCAAAAGAAGCAGCAAGCAAATGTCGATAAAAAAAAAGCTGCCGGGCTATTATTTTAAGCACCTAGATAATGAATATAGCTAGATACTTAAAATATATCTACAAAGTTTATTTTCATAATTTTTTTCCTGATTGAAATTTGTTATTAGCTTAATACATAATAATTATTTGCTCAACAAAATATAGATTAGATTAGTAATGAAATTCCAATTATTCGCAGAAACGCAAAAAATTATGCTGCATTGCTATTTTTTATTCGCAAATCCATAGTTCATTTTGATATCACAGGGGGCCCACTTGGACGCCACAAAGCTGAATTCTTTTGCATTTTGTTTAATTTTACATCAAATGCTGACTACTCCCTTCCTTTGATATGCAAACAAAAACACTCAATTACCCAAAAAATGCTACACCCGACAAAAAAAACCCTACACATTCCATCCTTAAATCCCTCTCCCGATGTGTGCTTATTCAACATCGCACGCTTTAAAATGCGCATTTACATTTCAAATGCATCCAAATGCCACTCTGGACGCTCTCCACACTCTCAAATCCACCCCCAAAAATTCCACTTACCCCCTTTAACCAAATGGATGCTCCATTCCGGAGTTAAATTCATCACAGTCGCACACAAAATTTAATTGCCATTGAAATTTTATTTTCCTTAAGGACATCCCCTGCCATCTGTCGCCGCATAATCACACCTTAAGCACATTTGTCCTGTCACACAATTGTCTCTCTCTCTCTCTCTGAACTATCAGTCAAACCTCATTTCCACTAAATAACAATTTTAATTGCCGCCCGCCCGCCCACAACCCACACGCACACCCCAAACAGCTGAATATGCAAAGCCCCTGCCGCCCGGACCAACACCACCCAGCAGGAGAACTTTCGTTCAAAATTTTCATCTGCAAAATCCTCAACATCCCCATCCCGCTCGGCTACATGCATCCGCAGCATCCTTGACTCGAAAGCTCTACGAGCTTTTACTTCCTATAATTTCGAAACTCACAACAATCCACCCCGTCACACCGCCACACACCCCCTGCGCCATCACACTCTCTCGTACACACGCAGCCCGAATCGATAGAAAAAGCGAAATGAGCTTTTCTCACGTCAGGACGACCGGAGCGAATCCTGCGAAATGATTCCATCCACAGCACAGCATCAGACGATGAGTCAGTTCTCGAGGAATTTCTTAGCGTGTCAGTTGACAACGGTTCGCAGGTTTTAGTGGCAAATACTCAATATCCTGTTCAAGGATCTAAACACACACAAAATAAATGCGGAAACTTTGTTTTTCGCATTCGAATCTTTTGTGGTGATAGTGAAGTGAAATCTCTGTGAGTGCAAAGAATAATATAAAAAAATCCTTGTGCAAGGATAATGAAAACAAAGTGTAGTGTCGAAGGAATCAAAAGATATTCCGTTGTAATTTCATAATAAAATCAATAAATTGACATATTTCAAGGATAATCATTCCGTTTGAAACGAAAAAAGGACAAGACATAAATAAAAATACACACGGATTACCGCAACCAACATCGCGTAGTGTGTCACGCTGAAATGTAAGTTAACACACCACCACCACCTGCCATTGCCTTTGCCTAGTTTCTCCCCCATTCCAACTAGATCCTTTCGAATTCTGCAGGCATATAAATTGTACTCCCTTGCTCCTGGTGTGGGCGCGTTTCAAATGCCAGCCATTCTCCCTAGAGGATTTACAAATCCACGACAACAAAGCCAACGAAAAGGAGTTTTGAGAAAAAAAACGAAGAAAAATACAAAAAAAAAATGTAAAGAAGTAAGAATCCTGTGAAAGAGAAGCTTTCCCTCAGACACATAGCGGTTCATTGGATGATGTTTCTTGAGAGAAGCTCCTTGCTCTGTGTTTTCTTTGTAAAACTCCTTTTCAAAGACGACAACGGCGACAAAGACGACAAAGACGACGGCGACGACGACGACACCACGTCGTGGGGAATGCCTTGTCCTTAGATCAACGTTTCTATGCCGGTGGGGGCCGCTCTGTAGATAGACAGAGATATTTACTTGTGTGTGGAAAATCGAAAAAAGATTCGGATTAGGGATAAGAGTAGCGACACAGCGGCAGTGCCAGCAAGCGAATGTCTTCCTCAATTCGATCGGATGGTGAATTGATAACGAGGACAACGAAAAACGTGTTTCTCCTCGGGAGAGGGGTGAAGAAAAATAATCATAAAATTCGACAGCACAGAATTTATCTCAAAATCGAATTCCCATTTTTTTTTCTTTTTTGTGTTCGGTTCGTCTCCACAATCCTGGCCGAGACACAAAAAGGGGTCGAGCGTCCAGCATTCTCTGTCGTGTGTTGTTGTGCCCTGTTTTGTTGTCGTCCTTGCGGGGATAATGAGAAGTGGCAGTAATGGAATTTGATTTCGTTCTTGAGACAGGACACGAGTGTACGACGCGACGCAGTGCTCGTAATGGGGCTTTTATTGATGGTCCTTGCGTAAGTACGCCGCCGAGTGTGTGCTGCGATGCGATGGCCAGTGGAAGGATATGTCTGTGAGTAGCCACTCAGTTGCACTTGAAACTTTTTCCCACTGTGACACTTTTGGAAAAAAAAACATCTGCGTTGTTGGTGGTTGCGGCGGCAAGAAGTTTCCATGTTTGTGACATTTGCATTTTTGAGTCGTCCTTCCACAGATATGTACTCTGAACCACATGTCCTTTCACCATTGCCTCGTGTCGCCCACACACGCCACAGAGTTCATGTTTCTTGAAGACCCCCCGGGGGATTTCTTGGAATTCTGTCTGGTCAAGGGACTCTGGCGGATTGGATGATTTGCAATTTTCCAATTCGTTCTTTTTTTTGTGTTTTTCCGTGTGTTGTGTGGCTACGAGACCATGAAACTCGAGTGATTTGCACTTTATCCTCGAGTTTAGCTGCAATGAAAATATTTTTTTTGCAGGATAATTGAAGTTGTGACTGGGATCAGGTTGGGCGAAGAAAAATTTCTTGAAAAGTTGTACAGACGACAGTTGGCTTAGGGGTCATGGTAAATCTTTGAAAGTCGGTTGGGATATCTTTTTTTTTTACCGTCTTGGTGTTTGAGGTGTTCGATTGAAAAATTCGTTTAACAGAATTTGAATTGTAATGGGGTCCTTTGAAGTCCAGGGATTCGTTTTACTTACGTGATTTGAGAATCGAGGTGTGCGATTAAATTTCGGGGAATTTAGATGCTTGCAAAGAGACCCAGAAGCTGTGAAAATTGCTTAAATTCTTCACTTAAGTTTAGGACCATGTGACTGACTTAAGTTGAGATGGAAATAGTACCTGGTAGATTTTATTCACTGCCTGCCAATTGACGCAAATTAATCCCTACACAAACAATAGAAATCGTTTTTGATACTTGACAGCAAGTTGTTTACCTTCAAGTTGCTTGATATCAAGTCGCTTGGTATTCAGTCGTCAGCCAGGCTCAAACAATATTGAATATGATTCATAAATTATTCACAAGTTAAAAGTCTTTGAAAAACCTTTTTTTGACGGACGCATCAACTTGAATCGTCGCAAGACAGTGATGCTATCTATTCCAATTCACCTTTACGTCAGAGTTTTACGAAGTCTGCTCGAGATTCGAGGACAGCAGGAAATCGCCGAATACGCAAAACACGCCTAACTTTTATGCCTCTCACAAACAAAACGAATATGCTTTATAGCTGAAACTGTAACCATATGTACCAACATAACAAAATAAAAAAATCGATAATCGAATGTCCGGAGCCCTCGAAATTTAAAAATTCACCTTTTTTTTTTTTCAACAAACCTCGTAAATTTAGGACGAGGGTGATAGGCATTTGGGAGATTTTTGAAGAGCGTTTTTTGAGATCTTACGACATCGTGTACCAAACCTCGTTTTTCGGGATCAAAAAGGTCAAATTTTATCATTTTACCTAGTCTTTCTTGTCTGATATCAGAGAGGAAATTCCTTATTACTATCGAGCACTTGTTAAACTCCTGCCCACTATCGTATCACTCCTACAGCACACACTTTGTATTTTTTGACTCTCTGCAGTAAAACTTCGATAATTCGAATCTCTACAATTCGAAAACCACTGTAAAAAGAAGCGTTTTCACAGTCCTTTGGAAAAACCTAAGTAAACCGTAAAAAAAACCTATACAATTTGATCACCTCCTAATTCGAATTTATTTTTCTGTAAAACAATATAAAAACCTTTATAATTCGAAAATGATGGCTTGTTTACGTCTATAATTCAAAGTCAAGTTTACTTCTGTTTTTTAACAACCGCTAGTTCAAATGCGTACATGATGAAAGTCGGCCATGTTTTTTTTCTAAAACGTCCGTAATTCGAAAACCTCTGTAATTCGAAGTTGTTGCCTGGTCCCATGAAATTCGAATTTACTGTTTAAAACCAATCCGGCAGACGGCAAAGCTCTGCTTAATGATTTGTTATACATTTTAAAGAAAATCAGACCTGAAATTAAATTTCATCTTATCTAATCTAAATGTTTTAATATATAGTCTATGAATTTGTATGTTTGTTTCTAATTTTTCTTACTATTAATATTCTGGAATCTGCTTTTGTTATACATCTTGTTTGCTTTAAATTTATCGTACAACTAAAAGATCCTAATGTCTATTGTGGTAGCATACTTTCGAATAAACTTCAAATAAATTCTTGTCCTGCTTAAAACATGTCATTGCTTTTAAAAATGTCAGACGATTGTGTCAGAAACAATTACAAAAGGGCTAAACATCAATCACCTTGAGCAAAATCCCCTTGTATTCAAATGCCCAGCCTTTCTTATCTACGAAAATGACTTGACCTGAACAAGTGATGGGACTGCAAAGTTGCAGGATATAAAAGTTATGTCCTTTTTAAAAGGTTGGGACCAATTTATATAATTTGATGGCAAAACCTGCTCAATTAGATCCTTATATCCCTTTTATGTAGCCTAGGTAATAGTCACGCAAGCGTCCTGTTTCTTTGGCAACATGAGCTGGGTTAAATGTGACGGGGAGCGACGAAATATGACGGAGGGTTACGAAGAAGAACATCTCTTGTCAAAAGAAACTACTGCCATTGATAACAAAAAAAATATTTCCTCTTTCAGATCTACGTCGATGTCCTTTTCCAATGTAACAACTTTCTTAGCTAGTAAGTCTTGTGTTAAATAAAAAAAATCTCCTTGTGGTTGAGGTATCTACTCTTTTTGATGCAACCGAATTAATAATGCATCTAATCTCCGTGTAGGCATCTTTCTGATACAAGCTGCCTATTGCAACTGAATGAATAATGCATCTCTTTCTGCATTTCTTTCTGTGCACCATTTTGCGTGCGATTCCAGTATAACCTTTGAGACCAAAACCCGTCTTAGTCCATCCTTCATTGTCAACAAAGTGCTCTCTGATTGAAACTGTCCAGATGAGTTTTTCTTCATCACGCAAAAAGAAAACATTCCAAATGAGTGAGGACAGTCGTCTGAATGTTACATCAACCACTGGCCATGACACTTTTCGTTGCTTAAACTTTTTTCTGCATTCCACAAGGATTTGGTTGCGTAAGGACTTAACTTTCTCGAGATTATGGTTGAAAAGTTAAACAGCCAACTTAACTCGTTCAGTTTTGTTAGTTGGTCAGAAAAAGATACGAAGTTTACTTTTTTTTAAACTTTTCTTATGAGGAGAAAAGTAGTTGAATGTCACCGTTAGTTTGTTTGCTTGGTTGGATAGAAATGCCGCGAGTGTCTTTTGATCTGCTGCACCGGAGTGAGTAAGAAAAAAGGCTTTCTTTTATGTGACAAGAGGCTTGAATCCATTGAGGTAGCTAAGTGGCACTACGTTATAAATTGTGTTTGAGGCTTAAGTAGGGTACTCTGCTGAACAAGACCAATTGGGTTTAGTTCAATCTAGAGCAAATGGCAGAAAAATAAGCCTGTAAACCTTGATTTTTCTAAGAAAACTGTTAGATAATCAAGTCCAGATTTCGCCAAAATGGGATGAGTAACAGCACAATGGACATATGGCATAAGTGGGCAATGAATCTTTGGGGCGATCACACTTACCTCAGAATTAAGGATACTCAGCTTGCTCAAAATGGCAGGGTGGTAGAGCGAATTCCGCCTCATTTAGGATTTATGAACTCGTCTTGACCTACAAGATTGAAATCCAAATAACAAAACAATCAAATAGCAAATTAAATAATAAAACTAGAAAAAAAGCGAAATCACGTCCAGAAAATAGACTGATTGTTGACTAGCAACTGATTGTTGGGTTGAGTGAAACTCTACGAAGCTTCTTGTAGACTCAAAATGTCCTCGGCATAAAATACTGCGCCAATAAGAAACCAATCTAGACCCTTTATTTTTAAGGATTTAAATATGCAATGCAATAAAGTTCAAATGAAATGAAAGTAAAAGCAAAACCTTCTGCCTTGAAAAGCCTGCAAACCCTTGACCGAAAAAGTCCTTGGCCAAGTAGTCTTGACCACAAACCACTAGATCAAATTTTTTTTTGCATCCGAGAGCAATCCCTGCAGCAATTTGTTGATGAATCAATCCCTCCTCTCATCCTCACAACACTCAGTCATCTGCAATTCAAAAGGACGCGTAACTAACTTTTGGCAATAAACACCGCCGCCAACGGCAGAATGACTTCGCTCAATTTTGTTGTTATTCACATTCCCTCCCGCCCCAACCACGTCAAAGTGTTTATGGGTTATTGGCACTTTGCTTTTCAACGCGGCCAATAAAAGCGGCCCAAGTGACCTGAAGCACATGACCTTCAGCCTTACTGGAACGTGAAACTCGTTCAGGTTTTGTTGTGCCGCGTCGGCCGACATCTTTGAGGTCAGTTACGGCCAAGGCTAGAAATGGTGGCGAACAATGAACTGAGAATTTTTTTTTTTTTGAGAGGGGGGACTAAGCCACGTCAATCATTTTGGGTCCATGAAAACGGTTGCTGGTGAATCGCGTGAGGTGGGAGGCGAACAAATGATGGCGGGCTGGGTGAATGAAAGTCAGCGTCTGTTGAATGGGAGTCTGTAGGGTTGTGCCACACGAAAAGAGGAGAGAGTTAGACTTCGGGTGAATGGAGCTTAAGCGGTTGATGTTGTGTCCCAAATGAGAAGACATACAAGCTAACTTTTGTAATAATACTCGACAGTAGGAGAGCAGCCAATGAATATAAAAAATTAAGAAGTAGTCAGTATCTAAAAGCATCACTGTCTCACCAGCCGACGAGACTGCCATAAGAGATTGAAAGGACTTCAAAACAAAATTTGTGAGCTGTTGTTGTTTCTTTTTTAATCATATGTTATTTGGATACTGATAGTTACCTCCCACTCAAAATCTTGACAGAAAGGAAATACTCCACCTCCGCAGAGCGAAATAAATCACTTTCCGCTTGAGCAACGTTGGCAAATAAATGAAAACTTATTTCGAAGGTGAATGCTGTGCAGCTCAAAAGAAAAGAAATCGTGTTATGAGTAGTCTTGACGATGTCAATTGGCCGGAGCTGCGATTTGGCCGCTTTGGATTATTATTTTTTTTTTTTGTGGGGAACCGTGAAGGACGATGTTATTCCCACAATCTGAAATCGATTCGTGAGCTACAGCCGGAAACCATCAACAGTGTCTTGGCAAATTGGAGTCAGAGCATGAGCTACTGCGAAGACAGGCTGTGGCAACCACTTTAACGACATTGCTTTCCATAATTAATGTGAATTTTTGCTCTTACTAATAAAGCCACAAACTAAATCTTTGTTCATTTTACTGCATTTTTAAATAGAAACTTGTACCTGGCCCACACTGTACATTAGTAAAGCTTCACCATACAGCCCTAAAAAAACAAAAATCTTGCAGAAAATGTAAGAAAGCCGGTCCTAAAAAGTAGTGCGAGGATAAACAAATAGTTCAAATAAATCCAACTAAGAAAGTTGGAGCCACAAAGATGTCCACTAGTATTCACTGGGCCCACAAACAGTACACCAAAAAAGGAATGGCACAACCGTCACAGCCAAGTTCAATTTGTAATATCTTAACATACATTTTTGTTAACATACGCTGATATACTGATAAATGAAAATGGTTGTGATGGTTGCCTCGGTACTTTTCCTTCTCCAAAACATTACTTGCTTCTCGCTCTAATCCAAGAATCACGCCTACTTACTCACTACTCTCAGTCTTTGGCATAATCCACCGTGCAACGCACATCACTCGCGTTTCTCCGGCTTAAGAACATCTGCCATTTGGCATGTTTGCTTCATACGTAGGCAACATTAAGCCCCATTCAACAGCAAATCCCGAAGAAAACGAGAAAAAATTAGCTCAAATTATTCAACGAAAGCAAATCCTCGCCATCAGCAACGAGCTCAGGCGTGTTGCTTCAGCGTGGGAGGAGTTTACCATCTCCGCAAGGACTTCTGACATTCAAAATTAAATCACGATAATCGCCACGTGTCTTAATTGCTCTTAACGAAACGAAAAGAAATGCCCCCACTCGCCCAAGAGCCAACATCAACGTCAACCTCCAGACCAGCTGTCAAAAACCTCACAGTGAATAGAAAAATCTCCACATTCTTCCTCTGTCCCGTTAGTTAATTACATGAAGATATCCAAAAACTCCACAGTCTCCTGCCGCCTGTCGCCCATTTTATAGTCCCTCTCAACGCATTATCCTTTCTCTCGTGGTAGTAAACAAGTGTTCCCTTAAAAAAAAAAAAAAACGAGCTAAAGGAAGCTCTTCATAAATCAAATGTGCTACAAAATATCCTCGATGTATTATCAAATTTCCTTCCCAGGAGTGTCCTTATTCGAGTCCACACACACCCACAGAGACACACCATGCGGCGGCCTAAAATCAATTTCTTTCCAAGTGAGACCCAAATAATTGATTATTCAACAAAAATATGGGGAATGGTCGGGGGAGCGGAAAGAAACAGAATGGGATTTTGTTGTCCTTCGACGTGTGAGAGAGGAGGACTCTTTCCTCAGTGTAAGAGTGTGTGTGTGACAGGTTGTAAGCAAATCTATTATTTTGTTAGAATAACACTCCCGTCCGTCGGCTCCCCTCTGCCGCATGTTCATCATCATTTCCAAATGGATATTAATACAAATTCCAGTGAAGAGATAAGGACCTTCGGTAAAATTCCCCCACATGTAGGTATCCTTTGGGAATAATCGTTACAAAAATTTTTGCGACACTTTACATCACTGTGTGTGTAAGTTTCTGGTGCGTTGTCAAGCCAGATCGGATCGAGGATGTGAGGATGATGTATTGACCTAGTACCGGTGAACGACTTAAGTAGTCGTCTGTTTTTAGACAGGTTTCGAGTCTGCAGGAGGCAGGTGGGGCTGTCGAGGCACTTGTGTCTCAGGAAGTGGGGAAGTGGAGAAGCCTTATGCTCAAGGAGTTGTGTAGGATAACGACAAAGCATACGAGTTTTTGTGAAGTGATTTGAATTTAAAATTGTGGTATCCTTCCACACGACGCTGGGGTTTGTTGGAGTATGTGGGTTTTTCTTGTCTTCTTGGAAGCCTGGTAATTGAAGGATCTGATGAAGGGCCATTGCAAATAAATAGGCAAAAACCTTAAACGTCAGTTTCAGGACTGAGCAAAACATGGATCAAGAAGTTATCGTTCTGGCAA
Organism: Syritta pipiens; assembly: GCA_905187475.1. Lineage (NCBI taxonomy): Eukaryota > Metazoa > Arthropoda > Insecta > Diptera > Syrphidae > Syritta > Syritta pipiens. The sequence continues at coordinate 75,095,621 of LR994571.1, forward strand.
AAAAAATTATATTTAAGCTCGTTTCTTGCCCTATTTCATATGCAAATCTGATAACTAACAGTCGCTTACTATACACTACAGAGTGAATCTTTTTAAAAATGCAATAAAATGAACAAAATTAATTGTTTTCTATATAAAAGCAAACACAACACGTCGTTCAAGTGGCTTCCTCGGCTGGTTTCACAGTGACGCATTTTTTCACCGTAATTTTCCAGGATCTTATTGATAATTACAGCCTATAGTTCGCGGTTTGCTTGGATGATATTGGCATTAAGTGCTTAAATCGCTTTCATATTGTTGACTTAACATCAGAAATTCACCCCACAGAAAAAAAAGTCCAATGGGGTCAAATTGCGGATGCAGCTCCAGACTTGCATACAGAAGGCGTTGTGTGTTTAATTTCGGCGAAGATTCATTGTTTGAACTACACAGCATCTACTTTGGACAAAAGTTTTCATATTTGCTAACGTTGTTCCAAAAGTTCGTTACTCTGAGGTATGATACTGACTTTTTGTCATCTAGCGGGGGACAGCGGTCAGTGCCAAAATCACGTATGATTTAAAAAAATAAAAAGTAACCACTAGTTGGCCTGCCCTTTATATAAAACAACTCACCGTAGTTGAAAAAAGCTCTCTGGAAAAAAATTACGAGGTAGCATTAAATCTTGGAAGATACGTAGTCCTTTGTTTTATGCAAACTTGGAGATGCGAAATATGAACCCCAATAAAACTTCTTATGTTGACTGATAAATAAAGTCCCATCAACCCCATCAATCGATGTTTCCATTTTCATTCATTCATCCATTTAATGAGACAAGTTCTCGAATTCGTTCACTTTTTTTATTAAACGCCCGGCACACGTAATCCTAATTTTGAAATGCCATCTAGACAGTAATAGGTATGGCGATGAAAAATTGCAGAAAAAAATAGAACACCTCTTTATCAGCTACGAAAGTCATCCCTCTGCAGTATGAAGGCCTTTTGCAACGTATTCAAATGAGTGGGATGTAGAAATTGTTTCCTTTCAAATTCAGTGCAATTAGAATTCCTGGACTTTAGCATAACGAACAAAACATTTTGAAATCTTCTGAACTAAGCGAAAATTGTATTACTAGGTTCAATTCAATTAAATTTTAATGGGTGCACAAGTAAGACTACTTTCAAGAAGTGTTACTATTTTCTACGAAGTTGTGGCAGACTTTCAAATACTAAATCCAGTTTTCCAACAAGATAATGTTGCAATTCATATGTCTCCGGCTATCCGTGATTGGTTTTTAGGTAAAGAAGCTCAACTGTTAGAGTGGCCAGTATTTTTCATCACCATCATTGATGGCGGAAGGCCACAGCCTAGCTTTTCGCGCCTCGACATACATATGTGAAGGGGACCGGGGAATTGCGAAAGTTTTCCATAAGAGAAGTACTCCAGGAGGATTGTCAGTAGTTCGCTGGTGGTGGGGCCATGAAAATTTTTCGTCGTGTTTTTTTCCCCGAGTTGGATTCGAGCCCGGGTACTCTCACTTAACAATCCAAGGCACCAAAGATTTTGCCACTGCGCCACCAGTACTTTTACTGGGCCTATTCTACCAAAAATGTATTGGGAAAAGTGTTTCGTCTTGTTTGACCCGATGCTCGAAATTTTGCGTCAACGGAGGGTCTACAGAAAGCAGCCACAAGGTAATGGACTTTAAATTCAGCTCAGGAGTCCAAAAACGCGGTTAATTCGATGCTAAGTTGTATTTTCGAACTTACATACAACCATCTCTGGAGGTTGAGCTAAAGTTAATTACAGATTACATGATTACAGGGATTTTCTGTTTTTATTTTACTATGAATGCATTTAACTCTGCAAGCACGTGCTTCGTCGAATCAACGGCGCAACTTGACATCTAATCTGTTTCCTGTCGTGTTTATCTTGGTGCTGTGTTCGTTTTTCATATATCACCATTCGTGGTCAAATGCCTTATGTTTTTTATCTATGCCTCATGAGATAAACAATTAAAAACAATAATACATATTTTTAAACGTTCAGTGAATTCGTCATGTGTACTTGATTGCGGTTCTGTCTTCTCCTCCATTCGCCTTCTTCGCAGACTGGCCCGAATACCCGCCATATGCTCTTTACGTCTGGGAGACCAACATGTCCTTCCAGGGTTACTTGAATTTTGCGGTAAAAATTGAGCTTAAGTTAGTTCTAGTCTTGGGCTAAATAAGCCATTGGGCTATATTCAATAAGCCTTTAAATAGTATTATCATAGTTTTTGTTTTGGATATTTCAAAGAAAACATAGTTGCCTTTAATTGAATTTCGCTGAGTGTATTTTAAATCAAAACAATCGCAAGACCAACTCCACTTAAATTTACGACAAAGTTAATTTTTTTTTTTTTGCCTCGTTTTCCTACGATAACAGACTGTTTTTTAATGAATGTTTTTCAATACCAATGGCAATTTAACATCTTCTTCATCATGTCGCCCACGATGTTTGTTCCTGACCACTTAAAGGACCTCAATCGATTAAAAATTTGCAACAGGCTCACCTGCTACAAAAGTACCACATCGCCCAGTAGTCCGCCTCCTCCATTTCACTCGACATTTACAAATGCGCATTCATTTTCCTGAATAATTAATAAAAAAAAATGCATTCAAAAGAAACAAAAAAAAAAACCAAACACAAACATTTATCTGACACACCCGCCGTGATAAGTGTCATTAATTAAAACCCCGGGATCCAGTTCTTTACGCGAACAATAAAGATCATCGAATGAATTAATTACCTCATTACGACAAAGTATTTGTTTATTGATTAATTGGGATCCTTTTTTTTTCCACCCCATCCCACTCCCCCACATTCACCCAGAGAGAAAAAAAAAGGAATCAGGATACAAAACTTACGACTACAAATCGGAAGCCATAAAAAAAAAGAAAAAAATTCACCCCCAAATGGCAAACGGAAGGAGAAAATTTTGCTTTGTGTCGCAAAAAGTTCCGTCCTTGGTTTTGTTGTTATCAGTTTCCTATGGGACAACGGTATAGTGACACTAAAATTCGGGGGGCAGTTATAAGCGCCGGCCATCGTGAATTATGGTTATGAGAGACGGCAAGGCGGGGCGGCGTTTGGATCACATCATCCTGTTAGTTATGCGCCGGGCGTCTTTGCCAGAGTTGCAGACAGTCGTTTGCGAGTTAATATCGAGAGATTGATGGGCGTTTCTGATGTGCTTGATAATGACTTTTAAGCCCGGTCTCCCCTGTGAGACTGGCTTAGCGATGTGGTCGTTCGGTGGTACGATGGATGGTGGGGTCTCATTAATTTCGGCTGAGAATACGACGTAGTCAAACAGGCGGAATGCGCCTTTTAGGACGAGTAATTAGACGCGCTTTGATGGGGATAACATATGATGATGGTCGTTTCTGAGAATCAAGTAGAGGTGTGTGGAGGCGACGATGTTGTCATCAAGTGTGCACGTGTACACACATTTGTCTGGGACATTTTCGGGGAAATAATTAGAGTTTTATGCTTAAAGAAAAGCAGCTGGACAAATACACAATTAGGGACAAGGAATACGAAGAAAAATCTTTAATAGGATTTATTCTGAATTTTTTTTTATGTGTCCTGTCTAACTGACCCCACGTTAGGCTGTCCATGTGTAGTATAGGATCGTAATTCGTATCTACAGAGCCCTTTAAACCACAAAAATGGCTCCGTGCCTTTTGAATTTCCAGTTTCCCACTAACCGCTTTGTGACTTTAAAACTCCTACTCCAAAAAGGAATTCATGAATTTTGCGTTGCTCTTAATAAAAGGCAGGCATTCATTTTGTGCCATTAAACTGCAGCCATGGATCTTTTTAATTACGAAATACCAATGGACATTGAGGAATGTTGCCAGTTGTTGTTTGGCTTGCTTTTAGACTAGAGCTAAGGACTCCTGTGGTTATGTGTGGCTACATAATTCAGCCAGGGGGATGTAGCGAAACGAAATATTGTTCATTCGATTTTCCCAGAGCTTGGATTCAACCATATCTGCGTTCAATTAGAGTTCCAGGAACTTGGAACCCTACAGGGATGAATTTTGAAAACTATTGTTTCCATAGCCACTTCTGAATTTAGTCAATGAACAGATGGAAATACTGTTGGTGGAAAAGCAAAATTTTTGTTGGTCTATGATGACAGAAGTCTGTGCAGACATTGATTCACAAAATTTGGATAATTACGGATTTGGTCCTGTCATGTTCATTCATTGGCTTTCGAAAGGCCTGAATGGGTTATTTACCAATTTTCATTCCAGAGCGTGACCTTAAATTCTATCCTAAAAAGCGTTTAGAAATTGTATAGTCCTTCATGGGAGTCACTGCCGTATTTTAATGATTTGAAGGTTGTTTATTTGTCATTTTTTTTACAGAATTGAGAGCTTAAGTCTGTGAAAAACGACGATTTGTATGAGTTTTCCTACAAAGCGGGGTCCATGTTGGCACTCTGAAGCGGCCATGTTGCTTAGACCGTTCTGGAAAAGAGTATATTTTGGCCTAAAAAGCAATCACATCAACCAACACATATTCTTGGATGATTTGAGGGTTTTCAGTAATTTAAACAAAAAAAGAAATTATTAAGTGCCTCATAAACAGCTTATCTTATTCCTTTTCGATGTTGCCTTGTTTTTACTGAACCTTCAGAGCACTCCCATTTCCAGCCCCATGACTACAGAGCACTAAAAACATTTCGTCCACAAAAAACAAAAAAAGGGATTTTCTAAAAATAACTGTCACTTCCGATCGATTCAGGGACGGGTTGATTACCAGAAACTTCCTCTCCTAAATTTCGCAGGACACCGCGTATACAGCGAAAGCTCAGAAGAGCTATCTAAAAATAAAACTCTCCCCCACTGAGACAGGGCAGACCACACATCTCGGAAGCGGCCAAATCTTCTCTTCATCCCCTTCTTTTTTTTTTCCAATTAGGCAACTTTAGAAAAAAAAAACAGTCCATTCGTTTTCATGCATGCGAAGACGACGACAGGCTAAAAATTCTCCTACGGACCGCTGAGCCACTTACATTAAAAGGCTTTTAATTAGCATTTAATGGGTGATCAAAGGGGCGGTTTGCAACTTCTAAAAGCTGCCGATGAGACATGGCCGTAGATGGTGCTGCCTTCCAAAAAAAAAATAAAAACGAAAAATCCTGAGAACCGAAATTGAAAAGAGACTTCGCGGCAGGATGATGTAAATTAGAAAGAGAGAGAGAGAGAGAGAGAAGGGGAAGAAGGATATTTATGAGGGCGGTTGGTTACCTTTATACACTTGTAATTGAATTACCCTTTCATGCAGGTTGAGGCTTTTCTCGACATACAACCCCCACCCACCCAATCTCTTTACGACTACCCTACCGCACCGCACCGCACCGTGTGCACTTGGATTCAATTATTACGGCAACATAACGGGGTAAAGTAAATTACTGAAAGGGTTCGACAATTATGTGAAAAAAAAATTTTTTTTTTAATGCTGTTGAACAGATGTGAAGGCAGGATGTTGAGGCCTGCGCTGGATGAATGAGGTGGAAAAAAAAAAGGTACGCAGTTACAATGAGCGAGATTGCTTAGGGTAGTCGTCAAAGGACGACCACATTTGAATATCGTTGGGGTTGGTGGGGTGTGGTGGATTTGAAGGTTTAATCGTTGTGCTTGTACTCCTGGTCAGGGATGTTGGGTTGGGGTTTTTTTTTCCTTCGAATTACGCACTTGGAACATCAAAAGCGCATGCCGCTAAGCGGAAAAAGGAAGTTCTGGGAAAGTTAAAGTGATTTTCAAGCAAATTTTGTTTTTTTTTTCTCTTACAAATCTTGCTCTTGTAAATTTTGTTTTCTTTTCTTTGTACCAGACGAGAGATTCATATGAAGATTGAGCCATCTTTTAGACGTTGTTTGGACTAATTTAACACAAATGTCGATATTTGACAGTTTTTTTCGAGATTTCTTTCAAGATCGTGACGAATTTAAGGTCCTTTGTTTAAAGTTTTAAGTTAGTTTAAGGAGATTTTTAAGTTCCTTGCTGGCCGATAAGATTTTCTTTTCCGTTTAAAGATTTTTTTTTCAACGTCGTAAGTAGTTTGCGGCCCATTTCTCAAAATGTTAAGCCCTTTTTGGCATCCATTCTTTAAAGCTTTAAGTTGCATTACGGAGTTTCGGCGTCGATTGTTTTAATCAGTAGTTCTTATTTCAGTTTCTGTAGAATCGTACAGTCTTTAAAGCTCATTATTTAAAAGTTCGAACCTTTTTAACGCGTTTCTGTAGATCTTGTAAATTGTGTAGCTTGCTCGAAATTTCGATCTCTTTATAGTTTCCGTAAATTCGCGTTCAGTATTTGTTTGCCTCATTTTCGAGTTTTGTAGATTTCGATTTATTATTTAAAATTTTGGAACTTATTAGTTCCTGTAAAATGGCTTTGTTTGAAATGGTTCTCATTTTAGTGCCTGTAAAATCGTTTACGGTTTAATTGATTTTTGCTACTCTGTTTTTTTCATCAATTAATAAAGAAAAGCAAAATTCTTTTTTTTTAGTTCTTTAGTCTTACTTTCTTAAAGTTTTTCTGGTTGGTTGGATTGGCCTTCCTTTAAGGCTAAGAACACCATACTTACTTTCTTACCGGGCAGTCAACCATTGGAGGGTCTGTCTTAAGAACTCCACCCAAAAGATGGTTGGCTTTGCCCTAAGTGTCCCAAATTTTCAAAATGTCATTAATAAAAGTAAAAAAACACTTCATAGTTTCTGCAAATTTAGGGTGAGAAATACCACTTCTGCAAAATATGCAACCAAACGGAAATATTTTCTTTTCTGTATTTTCTTTTGGGTTTTCTCTGCCCCTCTTATTTGAAAACCTTTTCCAAAATTCTTCTCCGTGATGTGAAATCCATCACTCAAAACACCAAATAAAATTAAAAACAAAGTCAGGGTCAAAATGTAAGAAAAAATTTAAATTCTTAGTGTTTGTTCGTTCATGTTCCTCTAAAGGTTCGTACCGTTTTTTGTTACCTCGCGCTTGCAGCTCTCCTTATCCACCTTCTCTTCACTCTGTTCAAAATAACCGGCTGCATCCTGAATTGCCTATAGCAAGAAGAGACCCCCTGCGGGGACTATCTGCCTCTTTTCAGCACCGAAGTACATAGACTCCTTTTTTACGCACGACCTTTCCATAACTTCCCTTCAACTTCTGCAATTTCCGAACCTTACCCGCTCCCGTGTGTGTTGTCCTTTCACCTGAAAAAACACCCAGCAGGTTTCCGCCCACGCGAAAAAAAACCAAAACCAACCACCAGAGTGAAAACAGAATTAATCTCCAAACAGATTTCGAAAATTTCCCTTCTTCTTGAAAATCCTTTCATGCATCCACATACAAACACACGGCTGAATTTTTAATCAACTTCCATCTCGAAAACTCATGTGGGATGTCTTTCCTTCCCCCCATTTTTTTTTTCTTTTTTTTTTGAATGACTGCGAGGACTTTCAATTCGTCTCCTGCGCATGCAACTCCTCGGGGAGAGAAGTGACTTCTCGAATAGTTTTTGAAAAGAACGAGTAAAAAATAAAAAAAAACTCCTCTTAACGTCCTTTTTTTTGTGCTTATTTTCCTGCTCTCTTTTCATTTTGCACCGATTCAGTTTTCATTGCCATGTGCCATGTACTCGTGCTCGTCTCATAAATCAGTGGCATTTCTGGCTTTTCCACCCCGCAACGCCGGTGAGATTTTCGAAACGACACGAAACGACGACGGACGACGACGAATTTTCCACGTGTGCATTCACATACAGATTTCTCGCTTTGTGGATGAGAGATGTACCCGTATCTGTGAAATGTTTTCGTAGTAATTTGTCCTTCACCGGGGCTTTAAGCATCCTCATCAGGCGACGCCTTTGCACACGTCGGTGCCGCGGTGTAGTGCCGCATCCTTTTCTCCGTTCTTCTCTTGTTATCGATTTTTTTCTTCTGTTGTATGTGTCTTCTTATGCAAAGAGTAAGCGAGGTGTCCTTGCGGATAAATCAAGAAGTACGAGAGTATCTCGATATTGCTTTGGATTTTTTCCCGTCGATTGATTGCCTTGGTCTACTCTGGCGTCTGATGTCGGAAATCGGGATCCCTGATTGCTTGCTTCTCTCTTTTGGCTGTCGGCTCGAGTCCGGGTGGGATCTAGTTGTGAAGTGAGAGACACACTCGTCAGATGGTCGGCTGTCAAGTGTCTTAATTGGGGTCGTGTTTTTTTGTGTGTTGTCCTTTGGGGGGAGGGATGGCGTCGAGCGTCGGGCGTCGTTCGTCGGGTGTCGGGCGCCTTTGGTGGCTTAGATACGGTTGGCGATGTTTGCCGGGTGATTTCGTTATCTTCACTCATTTGGCTTCGTCGTTCTTGGCTCGGATACGGATACGGTGGCTCATGGTAAGGGGATTGAAGGATTGAATTGGATTTTGCGACTTTAAGGATTTTCGTAATGGGTGTGTTTTTAAGGTTCTCCTCCGTCTTCATTGTTGCTTAGTTCTTCATCCGCTTTAGGTGAGAAGCTTCATTAGCGAACGATTGGTCGTTTACGATAATTGAAGTAAAACCTTCATCGCGATTTGAAATTATGTCTCCTAGTGTTTAAAAATATCCTGAAAATACTTCAGAGTGAGTGGATTTTCGATTTTCTATAGAAGTTTCGCCTTGCAGGGTGGACCAAATACAAGTTTCTTTTGAAAAATGCAACAAAAAGTTCAAAATTATTATTTTTTCCATGTGTCATGGCTTTGTTAGTAAAAGAAAACACTCCCCTTGGCTATGGAACACAACTTTGTTTAAGTGGTTGCCTCTCAGTTGCACATTCGATCACGCCAATTGCCCAAGACCTTGTTAATGTATTCGGGGTGTAGCTCTCGGATTCCATGGATGATATTGGCCTTAGGTGCTTGAATAATTTCTGGTCTGTTAGTGTAACATCGGTCCTTGGTTCCTCACAAAAAAAAAATTCCAAGGGGGTCAAACTGGTGTTGAAGCGACCAATTGGCATCATCAAGACAGCTGATAACATGAGTTCTTTCGAACTGTTTGAACTATACTGACTTTGGAAATAAGTTTGCACTATTTTCGGAAGTTGTTCAACCGTTAATCAACTCATCGTGCATTGTGGTGATATACTACTGCATTTCTGTCAAGTTTTCGAACTACAAACAGCTGTCAGTGTAAAAAAAAAATACTAGACGGCCCACCTCTTAAATAACTCTGAAAGTTATAGGTAACCTCCGTTGAGAAAAGTAGTGACCTCATGCTGTCAGCCATAACGAAATCTCCAATGTCACCCTAATTAAGCTTCAGCCAAAATTCGATGTTTCTATAAGGAGAAAAACATGAATTTCGACCTATTTGGAGAGGACTGCCCGCAATCTCAATGACTCAATTATTCCTGTCAGTCCTGGTTACTAAGAATTGAAAATTTCGAACGCAAAATACAAATGTTATATTTTTCAGCAGCTCCAAAACTCCAAAAAAAAAACTATTTTCTAGCAATTTATAAAAAAGATATTCGTTAGTAAAACTTAAGCAGCTTCAACGAAAAGGTTTCGATTTTTGTTGCCTTCCGGATTTTCGACTTGGTGGCTAAGAGAGATGCCAAACTTGAGTGAAAAGCATCTTCTCTATTGAAATGAATTCAATTTTATTTTATTTAGGCGTACTAGTAAGGCTGCAGTGTCTTTTAGGGAATATGCATAAAAATGCAACAATAAGCATTCTTCAATTTTTAATTTCTTTATTTCGATAGAGGCGCGTTGAATCGGACGTAAAGTTTGCTGGAGGACAGCAATTCTTGGAACGATTAATTTAGGCTTATGGAACAATTGCTATTATGCTTTATAAAATGCGGTAAATGAACGTCCTTTGTCTCAAAACTTGGCTCGGCTTGCCAACTCTCAAATGCCATTCCATCCCTTTTCTTATATCCACAACTTCTGTCGCACCACACCTTCCGCTTTCAAACATCCGCAAATGTTGAAAACGTTAATTTTATTTATGTTCCAAACGACGCCATAATTTATTATTAATTTACCCCTGGTCACCGCAGCAGTTATCCCGTATTTCCCCCTTTCTCCTCCTCCTTCTGGCGACCGAAAATTACAAGAACAATGAGTGTGGGTGGCTTGGGCGGTTTAAATCAATTCACATTTTTACGACCCGCTGTTATTTTACATTCCAATCAACAACTTTCCAATGGCGTAGCCATTTGACCCTTCTCCCCCAACCACCGTGCCACTCCCAAAGGGACAAAGTTAATCGCGAGCATTTTTTCATTGGTTTTCTTTTTTTTTTGTTTTTTACTTACTTACTCCACGCCATCGTCTCAAGAGTAAAGTAAAACTCAAAATCTTAATTGCCTCATTTTCCTTTCGGCTGAACCTTCATCGTCTTCTTTTGCGTCTTGTTCGCGTGTTACTTTCTGTTTGCTGTTTGCTCTGGATTCTAATCTGTTTTTATGCCAATAAGCCAGAGCAATAAGACGGAGGGGGAGGCTCGGATAGACGAGTAAAATCGGGAAAATCGATGGAGTACGCTGGCCCCTGCAGGAAATTGAATTTATTTTATAGTCGCTGCTAATGAATCTCTCAGGTCAAGGGGTCGCGCTAAGGTGAGTCGAGAGGTACACGGCCCCTCTGGTGGCGATGGTTTTTTTTTTTCCGGATTACAAACGTAATTAATAAGAATACGAGTGCCATTTGAGCGGAGCGGAAGGTGCTTGAAGCAGTGACAGGCCGCTTTCATTTGGCGGACTTGGAGTGAAACGTGCTGGAGGTGGATTCGAAAGTGATTTGGGTGAAATGGACCGGAGATGGATTGAGAAGAGATTTTTCAAAATCAGGTGGGTGGGTATTATGCCTCTTTAGAATGTGAATTGGTTTGACCTTTACTACGGACGGAAGCTTTTTGGAGTCATCGGGGGTCATAAAAGAAGTGCGTTGACAATGACGCTTTCGTTCAAAAACATTGATTTGGGGTGTGGCTCTAGTCAAATGTCCATCTATTGGGTTCTGCGCTGTCAACTTAAGGCCAAATAAAGTTGTGCCCTCAATTGCATCTTATCTCAAACTCTTTTCTCTGTTGCCTAAGTTTTAGGCGCCTTTTGCTCAGTTGGAACGCCTTTAAAGGCCTTTTGGTCAGCCAGGTGTGTTCTTTTTCGTCCTTTGGGATTCCTCATTTTCGGTGAACTTTGTTAATTGCACTTTTCTACGTGATGTTTTCTATTTCACATACTTTTTTATGCATTCAACCAATTTTTCAGTTCAAGTCAAGTGTTTATCCTCTATTCACACTAGACATTTCTTTCCTTTAATTGTCTTCAAATGAACATGAGACTGGCGCTGCGATTAAGTTACTGATTCTTCGATCAAGTTGCCAATTTACACGCCAGACACAATCTGTCATAAAGACCATCCGCAGAATTTCCTTTTCCATAGTTCGAACGAAAAATTTAAAGCATTCAACAACGTGCTGCACTCCCTCCTTCCGAAGTAATCAAATCCTAGTTCACCCCAGCAAATTAATCAGCACAACTCTGGATTAGATTTACACCATCACCGTTATTATCCTCCGGATTAATTATTCTTCGAAATAAGATCTCTCCTCTGCGAGCTCAATCTCCGGAGGTGTTGTTGTCTGTGCACTTCAGTTTAGCAAACATCTCCACGAGTGCGATTTCCATTCCACCACTGACAACACACGGGTATCCTTTTCTCGGCTGCCTTCCGTCAGAGTTTGCATTGATTTCAATTGCGTTTGCATTGTGAAAGGATCTCGGGGGAGGGAGGGAGCGCTGTTGTTTAGTGAGGCTTAAAGCGTACTCTTCTGCGCAATTAGTCTAATGTGACAACAAGACTGGAAAAGAGGCCAACGGAGGCCATTCAATTGCTCTTGTCTAAACATTTTTCTCTCTTTTTCTTTTAGGTTCACTTAGACATAAGCCGGGCACCCACGAAGGACGACAAACAAAAAACTCGTGATTATGAATCAAGGAATCAACTGCAGATAAAGCACTGACCGACGACTCATCGCACAGCATTCACTCAGTCTGCGTCAAGCAGTGAACAGGACACTCCCGGACACCGCCAAAGCGCAATGAAATCGTACCCAAGCAGGGGGCCAGCGCCTCCGCTGGTCCTTCTTCTGGCAGTTATCGCTAGCAGCGCCATCGGACTCAGCGACTCGAATACAACGCCCGAAAGTAACTTCTCCACTTCGACGACACACTCCCCGACCACCCCCAGTGACGAAGTTCACCCCTTCACGGATGTGCCTCTTGTAAATTCCGCCATTAAATCACTTCCTGTCGACGTAACGAGGAATCCCGACGTAGCTTCTCTCTCACAAATCACCGCGTCCGATGGAGTCACCTCCTTGACGACGACAGTGCCCCCACCCCCATCACCGTCAGCATCAGGGTTACCGTCATTTGTTGAGACGAGCAGCACCAGCAGTGGAAGTGGAATTGACAGTGGCAGTTCCACGACCCTGTCGCCTCCCACAGTTGCGGTGTCCTCGTCAGGCCCCCTGGAATCACGTGAGCCGATTTCCAATCAACCCGAAACCGATCAGGAGAACACCGACGAGCGACCACCGGCATCAGAGACAGAAGTCGCGGTCGACTCGGCGTCGGCCTCGACCGCCACCACCGTTTCCACATCAAACTCAATCTCCAACCGAACGATGAATCAATCCGTCGACCCGTCGCCCGTGACCACGACCCACGAAGCGCTGATTAATGACGTGCACGTCGAGAAGAAGCTGAAAAACGGTCTGTATCGCATCAAGCTGGCTGAAATTATCACGGACCAGTTTAATGGGGGAATCAATCAGCAGTTGGAGGACGCCGCCGGCGAGAATTTCCCCCCGCAGCGGACCGCGAATGCGGGCAAAATCAACATCAACGACCTCTACCCGCTTAAGCTGGAGGACTTCAATCCGATTATAAAGAATTCAAATGAGAAACTCATCCGGGAAAAGGATGTCTTCTTCAAGGATCCGCCGTCGTCGTCGAAATGGGGTCACCAGGATGCGGCCGACGACAGGAACACGCTGCCGAACTCTCTGGACGCCCTCTTCGAGGCAAACGCAATCACCGGCGCCGGAACGAAGCCACCCTCGGTGAACCGGGAGAAGGGTGGCGCCATAACTGACTTCACCGGGAAGTTGCTGCAGGAGAAGGACGGCGTCATAACTGAAATCGAAAAGAAATTCCGTCTGGACGAGTTCGAGCAGTCAACAAAATCACCGTCGCCTTCGCCGCTGACGCCCGCCCGCCCCAGACTGCTGGTGAACCACCAGATCGAGTTCATAGACCGCCGGGTGAAGAAGAGCTTCGAGTTCCCGCTGCACCGCTCCGGGGGCGAACCAGGGCGCGTTGGATTCGCCAACACGAAATTCAAGTCCGACACCAGCAACAGCAAACTCGAGCCTGGCGAGTCTGGCCGTCTCCCCGATGCCCATCCCGAGTTCTCGACGACGAAGTTTTACAACAGCAAGGAGCTGTACAACGAGATGCTCCAGCGGAAGTTGTCCTCAGCCGCGACGCTCACGACCGCAGCCCCGGCAGGCAGTGCAGCCACCTCGACCCCGACTTCGACCGGTAGCATTGCCACCACGACGCTCGACGCAGTTGCACCCAGCGCACGTACGAATGTGTTGAAACGTGTCAGAGTTGCACTGCAGAAGAGCACGGACTCACTTCCGCCCTCAGCCACCAGCCCGACGTCACCGTCATTATCGACGACCTTCAGCGACGACAACACCCGTTCCACGACAACGACCATTAGCTCGACCCAAGAAGACTCACGGCCCAAGGAGGACACCACAGCGGCGACCACGCTGCAACCGTCATCGACGCCCGACAACCGCTCGACCAGTCCTACAACGAAATCCAAGTCGAAGCCGATATCAAGGCCACGCATCTTGTCGCGACTTCAAGAGAAAATCAATTCCCTGGAGTGCGACATTCAGATTCTGCCGCAGGAATCTCATATCTGGCGTGGTAACGAGACGCACGAGTTGATGCTTCCGATTGTGGTGAGTTCATAATGCGTGTGTGTGTAGTGTGTGCTTGTGAGGAGAGTCCTTTCCCTTTCCGCATGTGCGTTTGGGAGTTACAATGTGTTTTACTGTTCAGCTAAATTTGTTTGCTCGAGATAAAATCCTTAAAGCATCGAGTGATGTAATCACTTCAAATTGATTTATTTCCCCGCACGTGTGTGTGTGGCTTTGTTCTCTCACAGAACGCGTCGTGATTGAAAAAGTTTATTTGGCTTAGTCCTGACAGCTCAAATATTGTTTAAGGATAAAAAGTTTAAGTGGGTGGGCCGATGACTGATGAGTGTTTGAAGTGACACTGAGAGATGGCAACACTGAGCGGAATTAATGTCACCATTGACAGGTGTCAGTGGTGGGAAAAGTGAAAATCTTTTCTTTCGTGCCTTAGGCGTAGGCGACAAATTGGGGCGGGTGTATAGTCTAAAAGAAGGTTAGGTTAAAGAGGAAACAGGGCTGAGGTTTATATTTAAAGCGATACTTTGGAGGATGGACCTGAATTACTAGAATTGAAGGAGACTATTTTCTTTCCTGCAAATCTTAAATGAAGTATGTGATGACCTGATGGCGTTTAGAGGACCTACAGTTTAGAGCCGAATCCGAACGGCTGAAGAAAGAAGAAGATAGTGATAATGAGAAAAAGAGACAAATTTATATATGCAAAACAATTTTTATTTTTCTACGCTCCAAAAGGACATTTTACATTTAATTTTATTGGTTTTACTTGGCGTCTTATTCTCGCTGTCGCGTCGGCGCACTTTCTTGTGATAAGGTAGCGAATGAAATCCGGGCCTTTGTTGAATTTAAGGCTCACAAAGGATACAATGTCGTCAAGTTTTTGTTGATCCAAAACTTTCCGGGGAACTTTCTGGATCGTGGTCGGTGGTTGGTCCTCGAAGGCGGTGTGTGTGGCAAGAACTTGCTCACTGAAGACGGCGGTGCAGAGTGCTCGTGTCGCCACGACGGAATCGTTCCACGGCACCTTCTCAAAGACAGATCGGTGGATTTGTGTTCCATGTTGTCCGAGAGTGAGGAACTCGGTTTGGGTCGGTAGCTGGTTTAGAGGTTTAGGTTCATGTTGGGAGTGCTTCTGCTTCTTGGTGGTGGCTTCATCATTGTCGCGATGGGGGCTTCGTTTCCGCTTTAGTTCTTTAGATTTTGTGTAGTTGGTCGTTGTTGCACTTTGCGATGAAGAGCTAGGACGGCTGATGGACGAGGGGTTGGCTGAAGGCCCTGAATGCAGATACTCTTTTCGAGAGCTGCTTGAAGATTTGGAATGATGATGAGTTCTGTTGGAATTGTGTGGATGTTGAGAGCTACTGAGACGGCTGATGGACGAAGAGTCAGTTGAAGAGCCAGGACCACCCTGGTGTTGGGTAGAGTGATGTTCCTTCCGAGAATTGCTTGAAGATTTTGATTGGTGATGACTTCTGTTGGAACTGTGTCGTTTTGGGGATCTGCTGAGACTCCTCTTCTTTTTTGATGATCCTGATGTACAATGAGAATCGGTTGCAGTGGATGAAGTCTTGGATGAGTGGGAGCTGCTGTGGTGAGATCTTGATGATGTTGTTGAGCTCTTACTTTGAGTTTTGTTGGCAGTCTTCTTGTCGACCTTGTCAATTGTTTTGTAAGCAAACCCATTTTTTGGAGCGGCGAACATATCGATTTCTTGCACCATGTTGTTTGAGTATCGAATTTTAATTAAAGGTTAAACTAAAGTGTCTGTTAGGACGGGGTTAAAAATCTTGGGGTTGAAAAACGAGTTTCTTATTTTTAAATGCAGAATCGCTGAGATCTGAAAGATGTGTTTTTGTTGCATGCTAAGCTTGCACTGTGACTGGTGCTATACAGCCACTTATATTTATAACTTTTAACGCTTCCAGGTAGATTAGGGATAAACATCCAGGTCAAGCAAATGTAAGGGTCAACAGGTCAAAAGGGGTTTATTACCTGAGGTCAGTGAAAAGGGTAGTAATTTATAGAGCCCCAGTTAATGATGTTTCACTAAATGTTTTTAATTGGGTAATAATTAATAAAAAAATAAAATACAACCGGACATTTCAACTGAAAAAGTATTCCAATTTTGAAATCGAATTAATTTCGGAATGCTTCTGAATTAATAATAAGTTATAAGTTCTGTTGAAATGTAGCTTTTTATTGAGATTGCTCTTCACCTGTTAAGTAAGGGATCCCGAATATAATGTTCTTTTTGCACTAATAAATGTCTGAAGCATCATTAAATGGATTAAAATAGTTGTAAGCAAAAATCGAACACAAAGTTTGCTTTAATCGGGCCAATATTTTTGGATTTCTGAGTAGATGAAGTTCATGTTGTGCATAAAGAGCACTGAACTTGGTTCAGTTCTTTCGTTAATTTTGCCAAACGTCTTATGCAAGCCGCCGTGTAGTTTGAGATTTATTATAGCAATGACTTTGACTTCAAAACTATAGTCACCATGAATATTTAGACTAATGACTAGTCAATAGATTGTAACTTATGTGACTTCAGTCTGTATTAAACGGTTACAGCCATAAGGCTAAGTTATAACTTATAATCAAAGGATTTAGTTAATTGAGTGAGATTTATCAGACTATCTATATAGTCAAATGGCTTTAGTGGTCACAGCTCTGCCTCGAGCCAAAAAACTTGGTTCTGAAAAATGGTTTATGACCCTTCCCTGCAATTTTATTGCCTATGACTGAGGTCAATCAGTAATTATATTTTTATTATGCAATGCACAAATAACCCTAAAGCTGGAAATTCCCTCAGACTTTAAAGAAACATGCCTTGAAAATTAATTATAAAATTTCATTTGTCAAGGTCAATAATAAATTTAGGGGTAACTTATTATCTTATAGCACTTGATGGAAAATGGTAGCAGGCCAGTTTTCCAGTGGACCTGAACAATTGGTGCAGGTAATTGATTGATTGATTATTTTAGAGAGCCTTGAGGCATTTGGTAACGTGAAGTTTGTGGAAAGCTTAAAAAACATGAATTTCTTTTGTGCCGAACCTAAGCGACGAACGTCTATGAAATGCTGCTTTTATTTGAAAGTAAAAAAATATGTCTCGTTGGGATCTATGGATTTAGCGATATAGCTAGAATAATTTTGAGCCTACGTTCCATGTGAGACCCACGAACATTGATTTGGAGGAGGCAATCTACAGGGCATTTTATTTTCTGCAAAATATATGATGACCGAAAATCGGTAAGAGGACCTACAGTTTAAAGCCGCATCCGAACGGCTGAAGAAGGAAGTAATGACGCAAAGAAAAGAGACAAATTTATTTATACAAAGACAATTTTTATTTTTCATCTAAGCTCCAAAAGGACATTTAACATTTAATTGTATTGGTCTGATTTGGCGGCTCATTCTCGCTGCCGAGTCGGCGCACTTTCGCGTGATGAGGTAACGAATGAAGTCCGGTCCTTTCTTAAACTTAAGGCTCACAAAGGATACAATGTCGTCGACTTTGCTCTGATCGAGGACTTTCCGGGTAACTTTCTGGATCGTGGTCGGTGGTTGATCCTCGAAGGCGGTGTGTGTGGCAAGAACTTGCTCACTGAAGACGGCGGTGCAGAGTGCTCGTGTCGCCACGACGGAATCGTTCCACGGCACCTTCTCGAAGAGAGTTCGGTGTATTTGTGTCCCACGTGGTCCGAGTGTGGTTAAGTCGGTCTGAATCGAAGACTTGTCTCGAGGCTTGGGATCGTGTTGCGAGCGCTTCTGTTTTTTGGTGGTGGCTTCATCATTGTCGCGGCTGGGGCTTCGTTTCCGTTTGAGTTCTTCAGACTTGATCGAACTGGTCGCCGTTGAACTTTGCGATGAAGATCTGGGACGGCTGATGGACGAGGAGTTAGTTGAAGAGCTTGGACAATCCTGGTGCTTGGTAGAATGGTGCCGAGAGTTGCTTGAAGTTTTCGATTGGTGGTGAGGTCTGTTGGAACTGTGTCGTTTTGGGGATCTGCTGGAACTCCTCTTCCTTTTTGATGATCCTGGTTTTCGGTTGATGTCGGTTACTACAGTGGTGGAAGTCTTGGATGTGTGAGAGCTGCTGTAGCCTTTCGTGCCGTTATGTGATCTTGAAGATGATGTCGAAGTTGTTGAACTCTTACATTCAGTTTTGCTAGTAGACTTCCTGTCGGTATTTTCTATTGGCTTGGTAATAAATTCATTTTCTGGAACAGAAAACATGTCGTCAATTGCTAGTAACATTTTATTTGAATTTTTAAGAATTGGAGTAGTTGAAGTTTCTGTTGGGACGGGGTTGTTGAGTGAATTCTGGTGTTGGGTAGTATGGTTTTGCTTTCCAGAGTTCGATGAAGACTTAGATGGGTGTTGAGTTCGGTTGGAACTATGTCTTGAAGAGCCGCTGGGATTTAATGATCCCGAAGTTCGGGATGAAGTCTTGGTTGAGTGTGAGTTGCTCCGGTATTTGCTGTCGTGAGATCTGGACGACAATGAACCAGATCTCGAAGTTGTTGAGTCCTTACTTTCAGTTTTGCTGGCAGCACGGCTTTGTGGGACGGCGAACATGTCAATGATGTTAAGTGGCATTTTGGTTGAGTTTTTTTTAAGAACTGGATTTGAATTGAAAGCTTTACTGAATTGGTCGGTTATGACGGCGTTTTAGAATCTTGATCTTGAAAAAGACGTTTTTATTTTTGAATTCACAATCTCTGAGATTTGTTTTCAAAATTATCTGACACAGGAAGGTCTGTGTCTGTTGCACGCTAAGCTTGCACTGTGGCTGGTGTGACACATTTACTGATATTTATACCTTCCAAGCGTCGCAGGTAAAAGGGTAAAAGGGTTTAGGCAAATAATTAGCCAAAGCCAAAGTTGTTTATTATAAGCAGGTCCAAAGGGGTTTATTACCTGAATACAGAATTTGTTTAACTGTGAAGGTAGAGTACCCGGGCTAGAATATAGCCCAAGGAAATAGCTCCAAAACGAACAGGTTTTTTAATAGCCGCGGTATAATTTTAAATCTTTTCCAGCTCTGCTATCTGTTTGATAATGCCTCCATATGTGGAGTACAATTCCTTCTGCTTTATTCTAGTGACTAAGAAGAAATTGGATTAGAATCACTAAACATTGTACGTTTTTGTCCGCTTATGCCGCTTTATTGCACCAGCATCAGTCGTTTGATATCTGCAGTAATCGTAATATTGGGAGACGGCAGCGAGTCTATTACGAAAGCAAAAGGCTCGTTGCCGCACCGTCGTCTTCAGTCAATAAACAAGAGGATTTTCGATTTGTGTGGCAATTTCAATTTTTCTTATTTTTCAACCAAATTTTTAAAAGAATACTTCTGTCGTTTATTTTACACACAATTGTTTTGGGCTTCAAATCGAAAACCATCCACTTTTGAACTGGGGCTTAAAACCCCTCCCTGCAATTTTATTACCCACCTGAATTTCAGTCAGTAATTATATTTTATTGTGCAACACACTAAAGTTGGAAATTCCCACAGACTTAAAGAAAACATGCCTTAAAAATTAATTTTAAAATTTCATTTTTAAAGGAAAATTTTAAGGAAAGCATTTTAAAGAAAGTGATGGCAGGCCAGTTTTAATGTGGACCAGGACAATTGGTCCAGGTAAATTTACAAAACTTATGTAGCCTTGGGGCCGTTAAAAGTTTGTGAAATCTAAAATACCACGAAATTATTTTGTTTGCAACCTAAGGCGACAAAAATTATTTGAGAAATGATCGACGGGCCTTGATCCTCTGAGCTAGAACGACACTTACGAATGTGGCTTTTATTTGAAAGGAAATTTCATTCGTTGGGTTCTGTCTTCAAGAAAACACTCATGGGATGATAATTTCGCAAGATGGCTAGTCCCTCCGATCTCCTGTCGGCAGTAAAAGAGATACTCACGAATAATTTCGAGTCCATGTGAGACCCACAAACATTGATTTTTCTCTCCACTTCCCCTTCCCGAAAACATAACAAAAGTCAATTAGAGTCGCTACCCAAAAATCAGGGCTCTCCTTCTCCTCGGACCCTCAGAGTTTAAAATAAGAAAGTCATTAACAAATTTCCATAATCATTCCAGCGTGGTTTTTCTTATTTCTTTCTTTTTTTCGCTCCTCTTTTTTTTCAGCTGAATTCTTTTTGAAACTTTTCCTATTTACAATTTTTTTTACAAATCACGTTACAAAAATTCCATGGGAAAAGCAAACTCCCAGAGCACCTTTCCCCCAGAATGAGTGTCCTTATTATTGGCCTACTAACTCGGCATCGGCCTCGGCCCGAGCACAAAAAAACTACACCCGATGAAACCCGAATTTTGTTGTAATGGAATCCATAAGGCTACCGGGACGCAGGGTAGCGGGAAGCATAAAACGTGTAAACATACAACCAGAGCGCGGGTGGGCAAGAGACCGAGCCAGAGCCTACGGCGGGGATTGGCGGTAAACCGATTTAATGTATGCATAAACTTATCTCCGCTGTAGCATGTGGTATACCGTTATATGGAGGCCCGAAAAGTCAAATTTTCAATTTTACAAATTCAAGGAGCGAAGGATTCTGTTTTTTTTTTTTCATCGTCGTTGTGTGTTGTATTACACTCACTCTCTCTCTCTCTCTGACTTTTCCAGAGGACGGTCTTTCCATCATTCCGAAGCAGAGTCCTTTTTTTGGTGCTTTTTTCTGGGACTCTAACATGAATGGGCTTGTATAACGGTATCTATTAATATTTAACTAGGACATCACATGGTCGGGGTGGGTGTCCGGTTAAGGATGTGATATTTGCAAAGTCATATTTATCCACAAAGTCTGTCCTGTCAATGTCCGGAAGACCTAAAAATCTACAAATAAGTTGCAGAGTGTAAGGCGGGAGTGGGTATACATTTATTGGTATGTCTAACGTGTTATGTCTGAATTAAGAAGTACAAGATAGATGGCTGTGGATGAAGTGATTTGCCGCTGTATTTTTGATTTGTTTTTTATGACAGAACGCATTTGTAATTCAAACTGAGGGTTGAATGGTGGCGGTGGTCATGTGTGGGGTGGATGATAGTTTTTATTTATCGAGCGAAAGGATGTGTGTTCCTTCTATTTGGGGGGCTACAACCCGGTGAAGGGCGATTTGAAGGGAGATGGTGTGGTGTGTTGCAGTCATGTTCCTTTTTTTATGGCTGCATGTTTACAACTTACTGAGGATGGAGAGATATAAAAAAATTATCAAAAGAACTTCGTCGTAGGGCTTTAGGACTTTACAGAAAACTGCTGCTGAGTTTCATTGAGGAAGTTTTTTTTTTTCTACCATTACAGAAAATGAAATATGATAGCGCGTTGAGCGTGTTCTATTTCAGAGGAAAATATTAAATTGAAGAACAAATTAAATGCACTAAAAAGCCCAGTTCTATTTCTACCCTTCGATGTCCGGCCAACGTTATAAAAATGTTAAACCATATTTTTCAAAATGCACTCTAAGGTTTCGCCCTGATGAATATGCAGGGTGGGCCATCTAGTGGACTCATTTCGTTTCGCGAAGGTATGATACTGAATTTCTTTCGTGGCTTCGAAACGAGAAAGACCTGTCAGTGTCTAAATAACCTATGATTTAAAAAGAAACCACTAGATGGCCCAGATGTTTCGAGACTCGAGAATTGAAGTGAGTCACCGCTACATTTAGCAAGACTACAGCACACTAGTTGTTGTCACTCTAATTATAGAGTCTGTTGTTAAATATTTTTATAGTATTTAACAATTATAAAAAAAACATTTTCAACAATTATATTAAAAGTTTGAACATTTTGTGAATTTGCTAAAAGACATGAAACTTTAAAAATTTCTGTTATGGATTGGATGAACTTAAATTTTTTCTGAAGTCGACCCAACAAAGGCAGATTTTCAAAAAGATGCTTAGTATTTTCAAAGTTCCTATTCATTGCTGCAAAACGCACACAACATAGTGGAGGCGCGAAAAGCCATCTAATGTATATAAACTCTACATCAATAGATAATGTGGCATTCCATGTTAGAGCGACTCTATATCGTCGGTAAATAAGAAGACGATAGTTTGAGAGATAAAATGAACTTTTACCATAAATTTGTTTTTAATTTTAACGTTAACTTTCATCCGTCCCTCGGGCCATTGACCCAACGACTGTATTGATTTCTTTTACTGCAACGTATCATCATTAGTGGCGTAACAGCCCACGAAGGGTCACATCCTAGCTTTTCGCGCCTCCACTGTGTTGTGCGCGTTATAATTTGACACTTGTGAAGGTGACCTACAATTTATTGCCGGTTTCGAACGGCGAATTACTAAACCTTTCCGTGACAGAAGTACTCCGGGAGGATTGTCTGTCGTTCGCTGGAGGTGGGGCCATGAAAATTGTTTGTGGTGTTTTTTCCCCAAGCCGTGTTCGAACTCTCGCTTAACAGTCCGATGCACTAACGACTAAGCCACGTGCCCACATGTAACGTACCTAGTGATAGTTAAAAAAAGAAACTCCCAGTTAAATACAAAACCTAGTCCCCTAATTTCAAAACTCTATGTCTCATATTTAGAATTAAAATAGATTTGAGAAAAAATACTGCTTTCGATTCAAAAAGTAACGGTCGAGGGATGGATGAAGGTTAAACACACTTGGACACCGAAAAAAAATCTTCGTAGAGAAATTCTCCAAAGAAAGCTGCAGTCTTCGATAAAACGTCAAACGCTAAAACTAGAATTCGTGCCTCGTCATTAAAAACTCCCAGTAAAGTATTTAAGATGCTCTCGACCAACCGAACGAGGCGCTTGTGCTGTGGCGTGTCACATCAAAGACTTGTGCCAATTTTCTCATAACCTTTTTTCAAAAGTTCTCATGACTGCCGTTGGAAGCCACTATAACTTAAGTCAAAAAGTGTCTTCGAAACTCCCAAGTGCCAGATAAATAACTACGAGCTGTCAGACACTGAAAAGTTTCGTTTCAGGCCCATCTGAAAGTTCTCTAAGACCAAAAGGCTGCTTCATCCTCGAAGACACCACGAAGACCAGTGAAGAGGTGTAATTTCATTCGCACCAACTGACACACACTCGTGCACCGCCCACCGCGGAGGTTTTCCGTCAAAAGGGCAGCAATAAACTGATGGTGCCTCTCATTGCCGCCATTTGACCTCATTTGCAAAAATTAAACCCACATCACTTCAGCTCCAACATCGAGAGCCTCAACTCAAATAGTTTCTCGCGCCTTGTGCCTCGCATATCGCCGTCCCACTCCAGGAAACCCTTGAATTTTAAACGAGACACACTCCGAAGCACCTCGTGCAGGTGTACCAACCAACTTCAGAAAACTAGTGCGCGCTTGTAATTTGAACTCGGAAAATATTAGTCCGCGTGTTGTATCCTTTTTTTTTTCTTCATGTCTCGTAGTGCCTCCGTGCCTCTGACGGTGCCACACGAGCTTCGCTCTTCAAGTGGAGGGTGTATCTGTGGAACTATGAAACCATTTGAATTCCGTTGGAACATGAATATTAATTCATGGAAACTCATTACACAAAAAGGATACGAGATCAACCCATCGGGTATCCTTTTGAATGTATCTAATTTCCTCATACCGTATGCGGGACATATAACTTCTTCCCCTCTTTGAGTGTGTGAGGGGGGAAAGGCGTTAGAGAAAAGTTTGCGACGTGCCAAAGAGTCAGTTGCAAAAAAGCCACTACATTATGCGAAATTTTGCCATTGACATCACTGGGTATCTTAAAAGAAGCGAGTCGGTCCGCTCCCCGCCTCACCTGAGAGAGACTGGCACTCTCGTGGAAAAAAAAGGGAGGAGATGGAAAAGGTGGGAGTTATTAGTGGATTCGTACCGCAGGCAGTGGCGGGAAATTTCCGGGTGAATCTCTTTAATGGCTTGGAAGTGGACAGGCACTTGAGCTGCTCTAAGAGATTCATGGCATGCGGAGATCGTTGTGTAGATGACGTTGATGGCTAATAAACTCGGGTGGTGTGCCATATTTTAAGTGAAAGCGTTTGAGGAGTCGTAAAAGTGGCGCAAGCACCTGGCACAGATGTGTTGGGTGGGGTGGAGGTATGAGAGTGGTCAGTGGAATTGTGCTCGGTGGTTGGGAATGAAATTTGATTGACGGGTCTGGGGTCCTCTCTCGAGGTTGTTCTTTGGGTGCCTGTGAACTCAGGTATCACGCTTCATCAAATTTCCGACGGCATGTTTATTATGCCGGCTGATGAACGCGCCGTGACATTCAAATTCAAGCTCTGTGATTTGGTGTTCTTCGCTTCAGTGAGCATAACAGCGGATTAATCGGCATTACACCTCGGTAAATGTCGTTTGGGGGCGGCAGTTTTACGTGGAGAAGATTTTTTTTGTGGAAATACGCCTTGGAACACAAAATGGCAGCGAAGGAAGACTGATACTTGAATCGTTGGGTGGAAATAAATGAAAGAGGAAAACGGTTGATGTGTGGGGGTAAGATCTTAGGTGAAGCTGAAATTATTAACTTTTCTTTTTTTGTGGTGGAATAGGATCCTAAATTTACCCTCAAAAGCAGTGCAAAGACCCTAGAAAGTTTGTTCGGTCAATGGCCTAGCAAGTGGTAGGTGAGAAAATAAAAGTTTCTCGATAAGTACGAGTTGATATTGAAAAGGAATAATTACGATGGTCCTAGACTTAAGCTTTAATCTTGAACCACTTTCATTTAAGAATTGAAATTCGTACAGATGATGTATTGCACTTCCCCAAAGAAAATTCTAAAAACAAGTTTACAGAAACTTACATATTAGCGAAAAAGTTAGTAGGTACTAAGACTAAATTCGAAAAACGAATTTATGTTTCTAGATTTTTAATATTTCTTTGGAAAGAAGATCGCAGCTAAGTCAAAAAGTTGGACTAAGGACTGACTCTCATGTTAAGAAGCTTCTAGCCAACAAAATGTCAAAAAATGATTTGCGAACCGTAGAATGATGGGCCAAAAAATCTGAAAAATTTTTACACAACTTACACGATGAGCAAGTGGGAAACGATTGTCTTTTCTTTAGATTCATTCGAAATTAAAAGAAAAATTTGACTAAATCTATTTTGATTTGTTTATTTCACTCAGTATGATCCTGAGTACTGAATATAATCGTTAGTTTGTTTGCTGCAGAACGAAACCCTCGGCATGTGATTAAAATTCATACTTTTTTTTCTAAATCATTCGTGTTATCCACCGTTTTAGCAAATTATTGGCTGCCTCAGTGCTACGATTTGACCCCTTTGAACCTTTTTTGGGGAAAATAAGAAATTTCAATTTTCATAAACATAATTAGTAACGAATATTTTTTCTTTTTTTAAAAACCTGGTCTACTAAGGTGACTAATAATGTTGATTGACCAACAGAATTTTGTTTTTTCAGAAGTCAATGATTTATTGAACAGCTTTCGTAGCTTTGTTTGCCTTAAAAAAAACTGCTTTGCTGAAATGTTTTGATCACTTTTATGATGTGCGAATCTATTACAAGGCTTAAGAAATTTGAGTTAGAACGCGGATGGATCCGGCAATGCAACAAAAAGTGATTTCTGTACGAATAATGCTATCTTATGCTCCTCTATAGACGAATGGCGCTGCATGGCTCTAGATGCGTAATAGTCGTAACGCACGCACGTTATAACAGCAAGGCTCTGGCCCTGTACGAGCTACTACGCAGATTATTTTTTATTTATTCGTTATGAATTCTTCTCTCAAATGGCGCATGCCTAGGTGTGCCAAGAAAATTACAGTTTATCGAACCTTTGTTTGAAAGAAAAGAAAAAATGAGGCAAGTCTAACAGCTAACTTGAACAGCTAACTACTGCGAGCGTCAAAAGAAAGTGTACACCCATGTTTCGAGCATTCAAAGACTCATAAAATAGGTTCCGGTGGTCAGATTTTGTAACTTTTTCCAGTTTTGGAAAGGCTTATTCATTCTCTAAAAGTTTTAAAGTTTGACGCTCACATTGGGTAATTTTTTGTAATAAATCAAGTTTGGAAATTGACTGTATATAAAGTTTTAAGCTCTACAAAAGCTTCTTAAAAACAAAAAAAGCACCTCACAAAATTCGAACTTAAGCAATTAAGAAAAGCACAAACCTGACTGATGTGTTGCGTAAATGCTACTGGGTTGAATTTCTAATAGCAATATATGGTACAAAAAGTCTTTTGGTCGACGTAAGACTTTGATCAAATGTCCACCTATTTCAGCAATTTTTCCCATTCTACGATATTTTCCCAACAATCCGGAAATGATTCAAGCACTTAAGGTCAATATCACCCAAGCAATCCGTGAGTTATAGCCCGAAACCATCAGCAAGCTGTTGGAAAATTGGAGTGACAGAAAGCGCTACTGTGAAACTAGCCGAAGCAGACACTTGAACGACGTTGCATTTAACAATTAGTTAGTATGTTTGCTATTACTAATAAGCTCATAATACATAGAAAATAACTTCATTTTGTTGCATTCTAAAAATGGAACTTGTATTTCGCCCATCCTTTATGGATGGATGGACATGGTATAATTCGAAGCATTCTTCGCCTTCGATTTTTTGATGGAGCTAGTCGTTCCATTCCCTGTCACCAATTTCGTTCTGAATAGAAACTCGTCTTGTGACGTTATCGTCCATATTTTCAGTTTTTGTTGCAGTCTTCCAACACTTTGTTTGATGAAGCAGATTAATCGCAATGATTTTCTTTTGTTCATGTGATTGGCTACAGAGAGCCGGCAGCTACACTTAGACCAAATTGGATTCATTGTATAAGACAAAATATGAACTTAAATTTTAAAACGAATAATATCTCAGTGTGCAATCTTCATATTGTTCTGTGTGTTGAATCTTTTCTTTCAGAAAGTCCAGTTTTTGCTCACAATCTTGTTCACTGACACAATGAAACAAGACTGGTAGTGGGTCACAAACTTATCACTCATACGGTCTGCTTCTAGTAAGTTAGTGTGGTTTCCATTATTCCATTTCAAAAAGCTTTACTTAAAATGTAACTTCGAGACATAAACAGAATGACTGTCGATTCGAAAAGTCAAGCACCTCCTCATTCCCACTCACTACACACTTCTTACTCCTTCTCAAGACAGCGTCTTAAAGAATTCCCCAACCAAAATTTTCCAACATCTCCATTATCTCCACATGAAGATGCAAAACAATTGCACCCCCCAACCCACCCAAGACAGCATCATCCCCTAATAGGATCATAAGTAAGTAGCATGAGGCTTCACTTCACTTCACTGCAGCCAGCTCAAGAGCTTCCCCTTGTTTGTGCAACTTTTACATCTCTCAATAACTTTTTCAAAAAATCCCCTCCGCCCCGTCCCCCATCGTCTAGTCACCCCGGGCATTGTCTTGCCGCCCCACCCGAGCTCGTTGTCATCATCAAAAGACGAAACACAACTCAAAAATTAACAAAAGCAGAAGTAAATGGATGCACTCTAAGAACATTTTCATCTCATCCATCTCCGGCGTGAACAAAGCCCGCTTGATGTTTTACTCTTCGCTCCCATAAAGGTGAGCGTAATCAAGTATAAAACAAGATAATGTAGACCTTCACCCCCGCACTCCAACTCGCAAGCAAAGCTCCGAAGGACGGACAGAGGGTGCAGCAGAACTGCAGCTTTTGTTGTATGGAAATTTCAGCAAACGAGGACGAGAAAAACGCTCAAAGGTGTCTCGGTCTCCATCATCTTTCTTCGTCTCTCCAAACGTAAATATTTTCCCGTGAAGTGTGTGTCTGCCGAGAAAGGACCTCCTCCTTTTTAACTTTTTTCAAAATTCATGATTCGGAAAACCATTTTTAAAAAGCAAGCACAGGATAAAAAAAAAACCAAGAACACTGCACTTGAAATGACAAAGCGATTTATTTGAAAGGCATTTTCGTTTAATGGACCCTCGTTTGTTTTTCTTTACAGACTCCGGAAAGCTGTAAAAGCAGCAACGACTGCACACCGATGCTGATATCCTGGGAAGGTGATGCGGAAATCCAATCGGGAGATGTGCTTCTGGTGGAGATTAATGACGCGATGCTGTATCCAAATTACCAAAACAAAATTAACAGGTAGGTGTGTGGGAAGTGGCCTGGGATTCCATTGGAGCGTGCGATAATCTGATGAATAATCTGATACGCAATCTCTCATGTTTATTTATGCGTCTATGTTATAAATTTGACTTTACGCCTGGTGTTTTAATTTTTTTTGGGGAAGAGTGGGGGAATTGTAAATTGGAAAAGCTTTAAATTACATTGAACCGAAAATTGATGCGCAATGTCTAGCCATTTATATTTTTAGCGAATTGATGGCCCGCTGTAATTGAAGCGGCGGCGATGTGGGTGAGTTTCTTCTCGTTGAAGTCCTTCAAAACGACGAAAGGTGGTGGGAGGTCGTGACCATGGAGTTCAAAGGCAAGCACTTTCCAAAGTTTGGTTGACGTAGTTCAGATTTGGAAAAATAAGAAAAAATAAATTAGGAAAACTTTGGAGTTCTTGTTTACTGCCTTACTGACAAGAAGAGTCTACAAGTGCTGATTTTGAAGAATTTAGAAGCGCTGCTTAGGCTAGAAGTATTTGTATTTTGGTAAATCTTATCTCTTATATTTATGGCGTCACATATATATCGTCTTATATTTATGGCGTCACACTAAAAAATACAGTTTCTGTCATTAAGAACGATTGCAGGACTGCAACTCTTAAGTTCCTTAGTCTCGTCGATAGTGTCCTAGAAGTTTCCAAAAAAAAGCAACCGTTTGTATTTAATAACCAATTGGCTGCTCGCTTCAGCCGCATTCGGACCAAAGAAAAGCAACTCAATTGGAAATAAACTGAAATTTTTCTGAAAAACCTCTTTTAGTAGCACAAACGCATTATTCGTAGCCATTGTTTTCAGTTAGAGGTCAAAACAATCTTTGGAATCGCTGACGTGCGTCGTTGACTGCTAAATGCAGAGGCGGGAGTCCTTTGCAAAAGACGATATTACGCTTTAGTGCCTTTTACAAGGAACATTGGTTTCATCGGGCCGAAAGTTGCCCGAAAAGTGCTCATGATATTGATCTCTGTTCCTCTGATATCGACCTTAACACAGCAAATGATACGAAGCGGACTCTTTTAAAAGTGTTTGATTTGACTAAATGATTTTAAAGGCTCCTTTGACCGAGTTTCAATTATCCGAGACCTGCTTTCACCGCAGACCGACTCTAAAAGCACCACGGAGCCAACCAGAAGGTAAACAGAAGCGAAATAGTTGCCACCGCAACAAGTGTACGGCTCCCTCCGGCCCAGTAAAGGAATAAAAATAACTCCATCCACCTCCCTGCTCTTTCAATCGAGTCCCTTCTGATGGATAATCGCCACCCTCTGAGTAAACACATAAAAAAAAATTCCATTTGCTTCCGATAATAGCCATTTACAGTTCATATGCATGCCCACCCACCCTCTCAGCTCATTGTCAAATCATGCGATGTTCCACATCATTTACATATCAGTCCCGAGCTCTTTTTAAGTTACCACAACAAAAATAGTTCAAGTGGGTCGATGTGGCTGGGATGTGTGTCTACCGCCCGACACAACGACGACACATCCCTTAGATTTCCTCCACACATCCTTCGCATCAGTGTCATGCACAATTCCTTCACTTGGCACGGTTCATTTGATGCAGTGAAATCAATGAACCGACATAATAAATTTCCAACTCATCATCATATCGATTGCGCTTGTCTCTTTCTCTCTGTGCGGTTCTTGGGACTTAGCTGTGGCACCCAATTATATCTGGAGTACACACCTACCGCCTTAGACGCCAAAAAGGGGGGAAGGCGAGATTGGCGGCAACGTTGGCGTTGGCGCTGGCGTCATCGACAACGCTGTCGTAGAAAGTTTAAATTGAGAAATTCTCTCCGGTTCATGTGTTTGGAATTTCTAATGACATCCTAGTCCTTGTCGCCGTCTTCTGGAAGAGGGTGGAATAGGAACTTTGTCTTATGCACTAAATTATGCCCCTTTATAGTTCGGGTGTGTTGGTAAATAAGTTTAAGTGAATTAATCTAATCCCGTCGACCCAGGAATGATGGCTGGAAATATCACTGCACAACACAAGAGATGTCGACAGAATGTTATGGGAGGGGGTGTTTTCAAAGGATCTGAACTAAGGACTTGCTGCTCTTGGCGAGTGTGCATGGGCAACAAGTGACTATATTTGAGCAACAACTTTGCTTTATTTTCAGTTAACTGGTGGTTTTCAGCGATAGAAATGAGTTGAAGTTTTTATATGCAAGATGCAAGACACGTAGCGGGAGGTGGCTCGATTGTCTGCTTTTTCGCTACACTGCGAATCTACTAGCAAAATGTTGCTGAGAAGAATACGCATACCATGAGGTGCTTAGGTTTTAGCAAAGTCGATCGACTAATGCTGAGTAGCTCGAGAAACTCAGTCGAAGCTTGAGACTCGAAATTCCTTGCAGGCACAACTTTTGCAAATGCATAAAAGTCTCTGCAAATGAGTTTGAATTGACAACGTAGACAGCCATCCCATCAATTATCATCTTTCTAAAGGGTGATTTCTTAAAAGCTTTAGGAAAGTTGTTAAAAAAAAACACATAAAATTCAGAAAAATGCATGAAATCTTTATTTGAATCGATCGGTCCATATAATTTAATGTCTGAAGATTATTTCATGCAAATGTTGACCTTGACTGCGCCTCAAATGGTCCATCCGCTTAGTCCAAATTTGGCATACTTTTTCCAACATTTCGGCCGGTATCTCACGAATAAATGCTTTAATGTTGTCTTCCAATGCGTCAATTGAAGCGGGCTTGTCTGTATAGACATGAGCTTTAACACAGCCCAACAAAAAATAGTCTAAAGGAGTTAAATCGCATGATCTAGGCGGCCAACCGACCGGTCCCGAACGTAAAATAAAATGTTCACCGAACTCGCCTCTCAATAAGTCCATTGTTGCGCGTGCTGTCTTCTTGAAACCACATGTCATGCAAGTCAAGCTCTTGCATTTTGGGCTAAAAAAAAGTTGGATATCATCTCACGGTAGCGCTCACCATTCACAGTTACGTTACGATTCGCATCATCTTTGAAGAAGTACGGTCCAATGATGCCACCAGCCCATAAACCCCACCAAACTGTGACTTTTTCTGGATGCATTGGTAGCTCTTGCAATGCTTCTGGCTGATATTCACTCCAAAATCGACAATTCTGCTTATTTACGTACCCATTGAGCCAAAAATGAGCTTCGTCGCTGAACACAATTTTTCGCTGAACACAACTTTCTTAACAGAGCACGCATTTTGATAATAAAATTCAATAATTTGCAATCGTTGTTCGTTTGTAAGACGATTCGTGGTTAAATTATGGACCAAACTGAAGATGTTTGACAGTGAAACAAAACACGAAACGTGCATCAGCTGTTTAAACCAGTGTTACCAAAAAGATAATAGCTAAAAAATCACCCTTTATTATAGAAAAGAATGTTGTGACGCCGGAATAATTTTTCAACTGCATAGGTTTGACTGCTACTCATTGCATAGTTTTGGCAGCTGAAAATTTACTTCCTAAGACTATGCAATATTTCTCTGTTATAAAATAAAAGTCGCGCTTGCAAAACAGACGAATGTATTTTCTTCAACGTTAGTTTTCTTTTTTGTGGGGCCTTAACAACGGTAAGAAGTAATTTACTAAAGGAAAGCATTGTCTTCAAAGGGGCATTGTAATAGAAGAAACAAAAGTAAAAAGTTTATAAATCACAAAATTTAGTTTTGTTTTTCATTTTTATGCATATGCAATTCCGACGTCACAAAAATTTCTTTTATGAAGAGAAAACAGCCCAGATAAAACGCAGCGTAGCGAGGAGGGTCTTGCCTCTTGTTACTCAATATTACAAATTATCTCTTCAACCACTTACCTGAAAAATGTATTTTTTCCTTAATTAACAATGGTCGAAAACTCAAAAGATTTACCACAAAAGCCGCTTAGAAGTTTATAATCTGAGCAAAAAAATAAATTGATCCTCGACTGACATGAGAGAATTTGAAACTAGACTGCAGACGTCTGTCGTTTGTGAATTTCATTACATAATTTTGGGATCGATTGATTTTGAAATAGGCCTTAAACGACTCAGTAGATCTTCGCACTCTGGTGGTGGTTTCGATAACTGCTGGGTTGTTGCCCGAACTCTACTGGGTTTGAGCCCGAATTTCATATTTATTATTTCCATACTTTGTACATCTGATCATTTTTGGGGTTCCGTTCTAAAGAAAAATATGTAACCCTAGAACCACTTCGTTGTCTACCTGTCTGTCGCCACGACAAAACTGCCTATTACTGCAAAGCCCTTAGGGCATACAATTTAAAGTAAAGATGTATCTCGGAAACCTAAAAATAAACCATAATTTTTTCTTCGGAATTTATCATTGATTCAAGAAAAAATTAGCTCTAATAAAGTGCTTAAAAAACTTGCATTACCTTGGACTTGAAATATTGGCCTTATTTTTAAGAGGATGAAATTATCTGTAATTTTGGCACTATGTATCTCTCTCACTAAGTGGTAAAGCACTGTGAGTCAAGAAATGGAATTGCAGCAGATACTGCGTGTTCACTTACGCAAAGAAAGTTCCGAAAAGATATAACAAAAAAAGTTGGTAATAAGACTAAGAAAACAACTTTTTTTGTTTTGTATTAAATTTGGGTTTAATTAATTGTTGTTATTAGAATGAGGATGGTAATCAAGATCAAAATTTACCTTACGTTGATTGGTAAGGACCCACAAACTTACGAAATATTTATTAATGATCTACGAAAGCGGATCGAAAAATTTGAAAAAAAAATTGTAGCGATGGTTCAAAAATACTTATAAGGAACGATTGTATGGTCTTCACACTAATATAAATTTATTGCTACACTTTTAAAGGAAATATTCATCTTGGAACTATTCGATAGATGTACCATTGGATATGTCTTGTAAAACGAAATAGAGATTTTATTTTCAACTTTTAGTTCATTTAGATTTACATTTTTACGAAAGACGTCATTAACTCAAACACCAGTGTGACTGAAAATCTGAAAAAACATCTAAAATATATGCCTTGATTTAATCTTTCATTCGAAAGTATTTTAAACATTTTGGCACTGACTTCGAGTTATATCACAATATTTATGAAACCTTGCGACCGTGTGTGAAATAAATCAGGAGATTAGGATGCTTTAACGTTTCTTAGTTTCTTTGCAAATCACTTGTTCTTCGACCGTTAAAAATTTAAATAAGAAAGTGCTGAGTACCGAAACAGCGTGCTAAAATCAGAGTTTGTCCAGGCCTGTGGGCAATTCATCACAGCCAACCATATATATTCGTGAATAGTAAGTCGGCAACTCAATTTGATATGAATTTCAACTCTATGCTTTAGGTGAATCAAAAAAAATACTACCACAAACAAAGTTGAAGGCAGTCATGAAGAAAATTGGGAACAATATTTTATAACAAAAAACACGCATCTTTGTATTTTCATGCTTCGAAGACTGAAAGCTGTGCTAAACTAATAAGGTTATCCCACGAAATATTAAAGATCCACAAATAAAAACATTTCAAATAATTACGAAAACATTCAAATCATTACGAAAGCTATGATTTCTGCTCATTATTTTTTTCCGACGCGAACAAATTTATTGCTTACCGTCCTTAGTCCTTAGAAGGGCCAGGAAAATAATAAAGAAATAATCAAATCACGAATACTTTTGCTGCTCCATCGCTTTTATATTGACGAAGAAAATTATAAGCATATTGATTAAGCCCAGAATGAATTCAAAGACCCTTGGTAATCTTCATAGTCAGGTCCGCATAGCTTTTCACTTAAACTGGACTTTAACTTGCTACAAACCATCTGCTGAAAGAAAACACCACATGACCAATAAGATAACGAAATATGAGATTTTTCCTAGATAAGCCTATTGCAAAAGTTCGTTGAGTATAGAAAACAGACTCATTCGGGTCTAAGCTTAAAGATAGACAGACCTCTCAGGAAGGAAAGTCTTCCTTTTTTCCTTTACTAGTAATGTTTATGTTGTTTTATACTATTGTTTTACTATTTTTTTTATAAAACTAATTTGCCAATTGTGCTCGTGAAACCGACACTTATTTCGCACCAAATATTTATGTTAAAGGCTTCTTACAGCAAACATTCTTTTATCCAGCCAAGAGCAAAATCTCCTCCGACTCTAAACCACGATCGCTTACAGCACAACGCTTCACGCACTCTGTGCCTATTACTCCATCCGTCATCCGTTTCTAAGACCAGAACCAAGAAATTACACCACCCCGAGGCAATGTTTGACTTTCACTCCCATTACTTTGCCACATCTGACAGATATACAACTTCGACTATCGAATCTGCGCCCTTATTTGTCGGCCAATTTATTACCTGAAAGTCCTCCTTCGGGTGGCACCGCAATTATAACTTCTCGACTTCAAAAGAAAAATGATTTACACCCAACGAACATAACCCATTTACAGCCATCCCATATTTCAGAGGGTGCCATCATTTTTACCGACTTTCACTTGGCCATAAATATCGAAGAAAAACCCCTTAACTGCGCTGCTGAGAGCGCAGAGTGCCGGTAATTACCCGCCAATCTATTCCCATTTGTAAATTAAATGGCAGGATTATAACAAGGTCCATAGAATCAGGAAAGACGCTCCTCCAACGATGACAAAAAAAGGACTCTGCCAATTAAACTCTCCTCTCTTTTTCTCTCGTTACATGTTTATTCTTCTCGTGCTGCAATCCGTAAACCATCCGACCAACTTCGTCAACCATCACCACTTCCATTTTATGGGAATGGATACCAACAAAAAAACGTAAAACGAACTTCAACAACGCAGCGGTCACACAACGCAAGTGTATCAAGTCACCCGATCCGGCCATGAACACTGCGACGTCACCGAAGGCATCCTCCTGGACATCACTCCCCTCGTGGTCGATGGCAGAAAACTCGTTACGCTCTACGATAAGGATCTCACCGAGGGAATAAACTTGCTAATTGGTAAGTGGCCATTTATACAATGCACACACACACGCTCACGCACCGACTCACACACACGGTTGGCTGGCGTTTTACATGACAACACACCACCGATGGCCCCCACAGGATGCCGCAGGACTCACCGCCATGTTGCAGGGCTTGAGGTCAACCCAATTTAATTTGCATATTCGGCATTAATTACCTATTGATGAGGCGTGCTTGGATGTGGTGGTGTGTGGCGGATGACTTAACAATCCCTCCACTGACGATGTGTTGGTGTCTTCTTTTTTTTTTGCAGTCGTATCCGAACTTTGGGGAGCTCAGTGCATCCGACTGAAGGTTACTATGAAGTCGGATAATTGCGGCGAGAACGCCGATTGCTCGGGGAAAGGTGTCTGCTACTCGAACGAGTCCATGGAAGGATATGAATGTCAATGCTGTGGCGGTTTCGCTGGACCACACTGCGAGGAGATTGATGCCTGCTCGCCGAGTCCTTGCACGAACAATGGAATTTGTGTGGACCTGTCGCAGGGACACGAGGGAAATTCGTATCAATGCCTTTGTCCGTATGGTGAGTAAATAAAATTTATTATTCACATTGTTTTTATTTTTATTTTTGTTTGCTGTTTGAATTATTAAAGAGGATGTTCCATTACCCGTTAATTGAATGGGCCAAGTGATTGACGTGTGTGAGTGACAAAACTGAGAATGGGGTGGGTGACCTCCCCTCGGTGTTAATATTTAAGTCAGCGGGTCGTTAGATTGAGTTTAGGTAATTAAATCGCACGCTTGAATTAAATCACGTAGCGTGGCAAGTGTTGCCAATGGGGGTGATTTACATTCAGCTGTCAACGCGGAGTGAGTGATTATTTTTCACTCATTGTCGAGAATCTTTGCGTGTCAGCGGATTAACGAAGTAATCAACGGGGTGTTAGGCGGCTTGAACCTTGTCATTTTACGGCTCATTTAAATGCGTGGACCGATTAAAATTCATTTTGAATGTGATGATGTCGTTATCAACTTGATGAAAGTTACAGGGTGCTGCGACTTCAGTTGTGGCAGTGAGTGGGATAATGTGGATGAGGTTAAGTAGTTTTAAGCCGAAGTGTACACACTCAGTGCGTAGTCAGCCTGTATATGTATGGCGAGATCAGCTCGGTCGCAAAGTCAAGAGGATACCAAGAAGTCGAAAATGTTATGTCTTAGATTGGAAGAATGAGGTATCGGTTTCCTTTTGACAACCTTTTTTTAATACTCTCGTCAAATTTCTGGTAATTTTTTTTTTTTTTTGCTACACTTTACGAGAAATCATTTAAGTAGCTCCTGATAAAGTTGAGCAAAAGAACTCTAACTCTTAGTTAGAGTTCTTTATTTTTATGGACAATGATCACGTAAAGTCAAAAGAAAACAGCTCTGGCACTCTTTCCAAAACCTTTTATCGAAAATCTCTGAGTAATTGAATGGTTGGAAACCAAAAGTTTTTGGAATGCCAGTGTTCCAAAAAAATATTTTTTTTAACAAGAATTCTGGAATCTGTCGTGCTGTGACTTTTCCTAAAAATTTGTGTTAATTTTTTTTTTTATTTTTGGCTACAGAGGGTCTACAATTTGATAATAACATGCAGTAGTGGATATACAATATTTTATTGAATTTTGTTTGATATTGACTTATGCATTCATACTGCGACTTGTACGTACGAGATCTAATGTAAATTTTCAAATTTCGCGGGCTACGTACATTCGATTATCGATTTTCTTATTTTGTTTTGTTGGTACACTCGTCTCGAACATATGTAAAAGAAATGGAAAAAAATGTATCAAAGAATTTCCATTCAATTTTGTGTGAAAAATGGAAATAAGTGCTCAAAAATACTTGAAATACAGTGGCATACGGTGAGTGTACTCTGATTCAAAAAAGTGTTTACAAGTGGTAAACATATTTAAAAAAGTCTCCAAAAAACTTATTCGATAAAGTTTGTCAATAACTTTTATACGTTCAAATGGCAAATTTAAATGCCTTTAGTGATTTTGAAAGCTGATGACACATAAAGTACAAGGCTTGTACTGTTGATGGTACTGTAAGATTTTTGCGAGATTTAGAAAATTATACAAATTCAACATACGAATGTTTTGGATTTTCCTTTAAATCATACAATTTTTCATACGTTCGTCTTTTTATTTCTCAGCGGTGGTTTAATTTTTTTAACAAATCCATATTTTTTCAATACAGTGAGTTGCAAAAGTCCTGATAACCTAGCTCGTTAAAACTTATAAAAAGGAAACAGCTTTGAATTTAAATTCAGCATATTAGGTTGTCAAATATCTCCATTCCGCCTTTTTGTCTTTTGAATTTTCCGGTTATGTACAAAGTGCTACAGAGCTTGTATCCAAACTAATCATGCATAGCATCGTTTTGTAGGTTATGTCAAGACCTTTCAAATTATGTTTTGCCAGATACGAGCTCTGTAGCACTTTGTACATAGCCGGAAAATTCAAAAGACAAAAAGGCGGAAGGGAGATATTTGACAAAAAGCAGTACCTACAGTGAGGTGCACAAATGAGTACATGTTTTTTGTAAATGTAAATTTTTTGTTTACATTTAAATACACAAACATTTATTACTACATTTAAAGGCGAAAAGAATGGTATACATATAATACAAGACGAAAAAGCTAAAAGCTTGGGAAATAACGAGCAAAAAAAAAACAATCCGTATATACTCAATTTGTCATATGAGGTGAAGAGCTGCAACCATAAGCTTAAGTCCGTAAAAGGACATGAACGGAAGTAGACCCATGATGTTTTGATGATACAAGTGAAAACAAACAAGTTTTCAAGATTGTAGGATGCTTGTACACCAGTAAATACGCCTGTTAAGCGATGAAGTGTAAGAAGACCTCTCTAGGACATTTACTACATCTCTGACGAAAAAAAGCCAAAACCTTTATTTTGGGAGCAGTGCAAGTATTAGCTGCAATATGGGCAGTCAGCCTTTTATATAATATTTATTGATGACAAAATGAAGCACAAACATTCCAATGCTGGTAGAGATGACCAAGAAATGCTGCTAAGGATCGATAAAAAACATAGGACCTGTGAGGGCTTCTCTACAGCTATCCCCATTTACTCAAAACACATCGCAGAATTTAATCTTGATTCACCAGTTGTAGACATATTCAACAAAGAAACCACAAAATTACCTAATTTGCAGCAAAATGACGAGATTATAGCCCGAAATAATGAGTGGAAACATTTTGTCAGGTGACTGAAAGAAACATATGTAACTTATGCCAAATCACTTGAAATAGTAAGAAAAACGTAATCTTAGATAATTTAGCTAAATTAAAATATATTTTTATGGCGATTTCAATTGTTAATTTGAGGTCAAATGCATGTGCGACTTTTTAAAGGTTTTTATTTTTTTTTAGGTTTTTGTTGATTTTTTTTGTTATAAAATAATTGTCTGTAATTTCAAACTACATGAAAAAGTTGTATCTAACATTTAAGCATTTAAGACTTCGTGGAAATCAGGATACATTCTCCAGATTTTTAGTTATTCCATTATTACTTTGAGCTACTGTATTTAACAACCGATTAAGTCCATGTCAATATGATTTATTATCCGTAACAAAATCACGACAACATTTGAGTAACGAACAAAAGCAAATCCCCCTTTTGTCTTTCAACTAGTCCATTTCCATGTTTCAAAACTTCCTCTTACAACTCAAAACTCAAATTCGCCAGCTCCCCCACACTGTATTCAAACTTGCCTAGAACACACGCTCTAAATGAAACAAATGCAACCTAGGATCGATTAGAAATTCGCTTTCACTCGCCCCTAATAAGCTCCCTCTGCACCACGTCCATACACACGTCCCACACCACACGAAGCTGGTTCCTATTTTTGAAATCAGATTACCTCGAGTAGTCATTAATGGCTTCTGAAAACTCTCCGAAAACTTTGTGTGCACTATCGTAGTTGAAAGCGGAATATCTAAAAATATTCCTTTCCACTCTGGAAAATAAAATCTTCCAATAAATCTCAAATATCCTTAATTATACACGTATCTTCCACAGGACACAAACAAAAAAAGCACACGGAAACCCCGAAAAACAACTCACAAAGTTCTCAAAAACTTTTCACTCAAACCAATCGCCATGTCCTCGGGGATGCTTCGTTTCTTTTCAAAATAATTGCGCACCGGAGTTGCTCGTGTCCTGTGAAAGAATTTCCTGAAAAAAAAAACAGAGTCCTTTTTACCCACTGGGCGCGAGGCAAAAGGCATTCTTCCCTGCTCATGGATTATAAATGCTGAATGCTGAGTACCGAAGTGCTGAATATATGCGCTAATTACACGTGCACATGGCTCCACTCGTGGAGCGCTCTTGATGTTTGTCCAGGGGCACCAGCACCAGCGCCAGTACCAGCATCCATTCTTTTCTCCTTTTTTTGAAATTCCCGTTGATTAAGGCAGCCACCTAAACTTAACAACAGCACGGTGCAGCCATGGGTAAAGCTCTAAGAGACTGCATAAAGTCGGTGGCATCACCGGGTCATTTTCGCAGGATACACTGAAGCGCGAGGAGTGTATCTTTGGGTGGTACTTTGGAGAACAAAAAAACAAATTGAGAATGTTTACACTGAACGTGCACGGGTCTCTCTCCCTGTTGAGGTTATTTGATTTTCGTTGTTTCATCTACATAACACTTTTGAGCTGCGGGTGGAGGTGGTGGTGTGGGTGTGGGTGTGGGTGTGGGTATGGGTGTGGGTGGGACGCGGTGAAAGGGTTATCCTCGATGCATCCCTCCAGCGCTTTGACTGTATGCTCAGACGGGTGTTTGGGTGTAAGTCCCATTATATTGTCAACCACGAGTAGTTGTATTACAAGAGGGCGGTGGTGGGCACTGGAGGGATGGATATTTTTAATGCGATGTTTGAAGAAGGGAATGTTACGGGGATTTGTGTCAAAGGATCGGGCTTACATGCAGTAACCGCAAGTGAAAATCCATCCACAAAGGGTTGAGCGGAGTCGTTGCTGCGGTCGAAAGTTATGGAGCCCGTATGATCACCAAGCTAAATTAGGATAACGAAAATCAGCTCAAGAAGTAGAAGTTGTAAGAGACAGAGTGCGCTGGAGGTTTTTTGCCCGATGACATATATCTGAGGATTTTTCCTAGAACCCTTTGTTCTCAATGACATCTCGAAAATAAGCTAACCCTTCGCTGTTGTTTTTCTGCTTACAGCGTCATCTGCATAAACCTCGCAAGTTTTTCCAGCAGCTTGCAACTCTATCTTACATTTGTTATAACAGAAAAGCAAAATGTGACGATACTGTTTCGAATTTTCATTCTTTTTTAAATGTAAAGTACATTACACTGACAAATTCGATCTTAGATCCTGTCTTCAAACAGGATTAAGCATAAAATGTGACTGTTCCCACAAGCTGTAGTGTTTGGCTATCAATTTAGTGGATATAAATTAAGTTAAAAGAACGAAAACAAGTGACCTAGGTGCAATCCGCTTTGTAAAAGTTTATTTGTCGACCAGCATCATGTACGGACGCGATCAGAGTTATGTACAGACAATTTGTTACCAAACCTTTTCGAACAGCACTATTACCGAGAGCATTAAGTTATGGGCTCCATATTAAGAGCTAATTCTTTTTCATGCTAAGTCGTTCTAATTTAAGTCGAATGCTTATTCCTCCGTGTAAACCGCATAAATAGAAATTGAATTAAATTCAACTGAAAAGGCGAAATTGTGTTGAAAATCCTTTCTTTCTGTTGACTACGACGTACCCGTGATTGCTCCGATTGTTTCGTAAACCTCCTGATTCCTGTCTCGCAGAGCATTGCGTCGCCCACGTCTTCCTTCCTTTGGTGCAATTTCCCCCTTAGCAAAGCAGCATTAATCACACTTCACAGCCACCCTGCGCTTGTCTGCGATTCGCTACGATATTTTATTGTGTGCTCGGTACGGCACCCTTCCCGTCTCAAATAAGACAACCACTTAATTCAACCGCACCCCTGCACCCTACGTCGCATTAATTAATTTGAAAATGCAGCACATTTTGCAAAATCCCGCAACACTGCGCCGCCCGACACAATGAAACATTGCCGCGTACGCGTCCCTCGCCAAGGACACGCTTTCCGTCGACAACTAACTTCGACTTACTTTCGCCCAACAAATAGGTGTCCTTGCTGATGACTACCCAACTCGAAGTATCAAAATTAATATCCTTTAATGGAAAGTGCCATTAAGAGGAACACCGCTGCGCAGGAGGAGACCGAAACGGAAATTTCACTTTTGGTCCTGTTGTTCCCTTTCGTCCTCCTCCGAAAGTCACTCGAAAGCGCATTTAATTTTTTCTCCCCTCCCCCTTCCTCGTCCTTTTGCCGGCTTTGTGACCAAAGTGAATAATAATTTGTGCAAATTTATTCGCCTGAATTGTAATGTCGCATCTCGCCATCCTGCTAAAGTGGACCGGCGTCAAGTCACCGCTGGGTCCGTCGTCGGCCTGCTTATTTTAATTCATTGCATGTAAAAAGTGAAATAAAAAAAAAAAGAAAACTTGAATTTAGTGTGCGGAAATTCCGTTCATTTTGCATTGGTCCTGTGTCGTGGTAGAAATTCAAATGATCTCTTTTCTTTGTCCTGAGAAAAGGATTTTTTTCCCCGACATTAGGGGTGGCGTGTTGTTTTTTAACACAACAAGAGATGATTTCTTGAATTTTGATGTCATAATAAGATGCGAGATCAGAATGTCCTTA
Source organism: Syritta pipiens (assembly GCA_905187475.1). Lineage (NCBI taxonomy): Eukaryota > Metazoa > Arthropoda > Insecta > Diptera > Syrphidae > Syritta > Syritta pipiens. The sequence continues at coordinate 75,137,460 of LR994571.1, forward strand.
GAATAAGTTATCCTGGCGTAATGGTTGTGTTATGCAAAGTTGGACGAGTGGGCGGCGGGCTTTGCTTAGTCACATAAATCACTCTGGTCATGTGGGTGCGCACAACAAGGGTTAGGTTAATCAATTTTTGGGAATCTTTAAAATGTGGGCGGTGGTCTGTTTTTCGGGGTTGGACGGAATAAATAGTTTGGTCTGCCTTCAGTCCATTAGGGGAGGTTCTGGTGGGTGGGTGGTATCTTTTTGGCCGGACAAAGAATGGGATTACATTTGGGCAGAGGCACTTAATCGAAGATTTACGTTGCATCAATTTTTTGGGGGATGCTCCTTGGGCGGATGTGCAGAATTTGCTGAGGGTGTCGTCAGAGAACTGAGATAGCTCTGAGGGTCTACATTGGCAGCTGAAATGCTTTTGAATGACGCTGTTAAATGAAAATTTTTAGATAATTCAAAAATAAGTCCAAAATGTAAGCTTTTCCCGGAAACCGGGCATAAATTGACACAATAATTGAACTGAAAACTACCTTAAACCAGTTCTAAGCTCGGGATCACAAAGTTCTATCGAAAAAACCCAATAAGTTGAAAAAAGTTCCTTGAAATTTCAGAGACGGGGCAGAGTTGAGGCCGAAAAACTGCTCAGGACATTCAAAATTTCCTTTCGAAACTTCGATTTTGATAATCGAGCTGCCAAAAGTTTCCCATCTTAATGTGAATGCTGTGCCATCAAGTTTTCAATCATAATTTCGAATTTACATATCAAATTCGACCAAATTCTCTGCCCTTTAAACGACTTTTCAGACCACCCATCGTGCATACCACTCACAACATTTCAAAAACCATTCGTTGTCTGGCCAATTAATAACACAGCCCAGAATCGTTTTTATTGAGGATAAACCTTCGCACAGTCGACACTACGATCTTTATTAGCAGATTGCTGATGCCATGTAGAGACGCCTAAAAACATTGTTCACCAACGCACTAACCTCACCACCTGCTGTCCTCCTCCACACGAAGCCGAGCACATCCCTAAATCCATTTGCCAGGGCAGCATTCAAATCTACCAATGCGTGCCAAATACAAAAGTGTACAGAGACAGCGATAAATGTTCCCCCTCATCCCTTGCTCATCAACAATGAATGAAGCATACACATTTCGTCTCGTGATTGATTCGGCTACCTTTTTGCTAAACTCGTCAATGTGAATGACGTCTGCTTTCGCCTTTGTCTGCCATGTCTCGAGCAGACAAATCCTGAATGAAGGGGGCCTACTTGCCTCAAATACACAATACAACGATTGTTTTCGACGTTCTCGGGTATTTCATGACGTCTCTGACAAGATGGAGCTTTTTGTCAAACTCAAATGACACGCATCAGCCGACGGTTGAATTGGAATTGAACTAGACGAAATCCCCTGCACTTGGCAGCACTGGCTTCTAGCCCACGTCGACTTCTCTGTGCTTCCTTTTTTTTTTAATAGAATTTCGCCCACACACGGAGATGGGATAGAATGGAAAAGGGACAGAAGGGATAGGAGTCCAAGTAATTATCCCGCAACATCTCTAGAAGCAGGTGCCACCTAACGCCACCTGACAGCCAGCAAGGATAATAAAAGCGAGCATCTAATAATTGGTTCTGATGCCTGACTGCACAACACTGCACAGCTCTAGCGATGCAGAGGAATCGTTCGAGGATGCAGCACAGGGTGGGTGGTGGGTAGCACCACGTGATTGATGTGACTTGATGCAACACACCTCGGGAGGGATGTTGGATGTTAGATGAGATGTGTCACTTGGGAAAAGCTCTCGCAGGTGGGCCACCAAGAAAGAAGAGCCCAAAAAACATACGAAAATCCTAGCTGGGAGTTTTTGCAGAGTGTTTTGGTTGAGCTAAAAGTAACACGAAAAAAAAAAAACAATCAGTTTTTTTGAAGATATATTTTATTTATTAAAAAAAAATGTTCAAAACTTAAGCAATGGTGAAAGTTTGAAAACATTTTTATGAAAACAGATTTTTTTCTTTGTCTATTGCCTCTGGCTGTCACGTAGATTATTTATTTATTTTATTTCTTTACTTAGTAAAATTGAGATAAAAAAATAACAATTCAATAACTTAAAGAGTGTGTCTTAAGACCTAAAAGCTCCCAATTAAAGAACTTACGAAAGAACTCGTAGATGTATTCATTAGCTTAGTGTCTAAGATCTGTAAATTTTGGAGAAAACATTTCAACGGGCTTGATCAGAGTCCAACTAAAGCTTAGTTTTCAAATCGTGTTGGTACAATGTTACTATTTGCCTATAGGATCAAGTTTTCACGGCAGCAAAACTATTATTAAATAAAGCGTCTATTCCAGTTCATTTTTCTGTCAATTTTACCAAAACATTTCAATTATCATCTAGATTGAATTAATCTACTTCATTTATAGGGTTTCGTTCCAAAGGAATAACGAAACCCTTATGGAATCACTTCGATATCTGGTTGTCTGTCGCCTTTTACATATTTGACTATAACTTATAACTCCTTTGTAGTTAATGGATGAAATTCGGAGTGAAGATGTATCTAGGCAACCCAAAAACAAATCATGCACCCTTTTTGGAATTAGTCGCAGATTAAAGGAAAAGTTAGTACTAATAATAACGCCCGAAAAAACTTTTATTAACTTTGGTGGTCGATATGGGTGTCATTGGAAAGGGGGCGGTGCGCTGACTATGAAAATGTCTGTCTGTCTGTCATTAGGTTTTGACCTCGGTAATTGGCGAACCACTAAGAATTAAGAAATAAAACTTCGCTAAAAGAAGTACTTCACTTGCCCAAAGAAATTTCAGGTAAATAATTTTAAGAAAATGTCATACTAGCGAAAAACTTAGTACCAATACTGAATTCGAAAAACAAATTTCTTTTTCTAGTTCCTTGATATAGGTATCGTTAGAAAGAGGATGATAGTTAGATCAAAAAGTTGTACTATGCTAATCATCTCACTCTTATTGGTAAGAAGTTATTAGCCAACAAACTGCCAAAAACTGACTTGTCTTATTTTCTAGAATATTTGACCAAAAAATTTGAAGTTATTGGGCAACTCATCGCAATACTCCAAAATGATCCAAAAATCGTGTATGATTTTTTGCTCATACTAAAATAAATTAATTACTAACTTTTTTTGAAAAAAAATTCACGGGAATATATTAAGTGGGATACCATCGGATAGGTCTTGTAAAATGAAATAGAGTTTTCGTTTTGGAATTTTCATTTGGAAGTTAAGTTTTCGAGATATTAAGCTTCAAAGTCGAAAAAAATGCGAAATGTAGATTTTGATGTAATCTTTGTGTTAAAATTGGTTTGAGCACTCTGGCTTTAATAGTTTTCGAGATATTGGCCAAAAACAACAACATTCGAATTTTGAAGATCCGAAAACGCCATTTTGTAGATCTCGGGGAAGGAACAATAAAATATTTTATAGAAAAATTATGTTCATACAATTTTTCGAGATATTTACGTTTTAAATCGAATCAGTTACCTGGAAAAAACGATGAACTGACAGCAGTCTAAGTGTCGCCTGCGCCATTTCATCCCCTAAATGCACACACAGCAATTTTCACACGGCTGGCGCGATCTGCAAATGGGAAAGTATTTTTGCTGGTGTTAGTATTAGTACTAGCTTTATCTTTAATCTGCGACTAATTCAGTGCATGATTTATTTTTGAGTTGCCTAGATACACTTGCAGTCTAAATGTCACCCCTTAACTACAAAGGAGTTATAGGTTATAGTCAAATATGTAAAAAGCGACAGACAGACAAACAGACACCGAAGTGATTCCATAAGGGTTTCGTTATTCCTTTGGAACGAAACCCTAACAAGAAATAGTGCAAACATATTACTTCTCAATTTCGTGGAAAAAATAAACAGGAAGTTCGTAGGGATGTATTTTCTTTACATAAATACTTTAACTTTAAAAATAAAGAAATTTATAAAAAAAAACCTAGGGTGGAAAATTCCAGAGGGAAACAATTTAGAAAACAATACAAATTTAAAGATGGTATTTTAACTGCAAGGATTGTTCAATGTTAGACGTGGAATTAGGATTTAATGGGACTTATAATTTTTTTAGTCCCATTCACTTTTGTCAAAAAGACAAATTATTTTCGACGAATTCAATTGAATTAAAATTTCAAAAGATTTTATTCTTTTACAACTCTGATCGATACCAAACATGGTACTCGGATTATCGCAGCGAGGCTTGCTGTCCGTAAGAATCTTGGACTCATGGTCCGACTTGTTGCTTTCTATAAAGATCTTAGGTTCGTGATCCGACTTGTTGCTTTCTATAAAGATCTTGGGTTCGTGATCCGACTTACTGCAATGGTTTACCATGATTCCGAATTTTTCGTGGTTGAACTTTTTTTCTAGTTGATCCAAAAGTTCTTTGAGGTGTATTTGTGCCCGGTTGTGGAATTTAGAAAACAAAAGGTTAGTTCGAATAAGTTCTGACAAATCACACGTGCAGAGTCTTAATTTAAGCTTATCGTGTTAAATTATATTGATCTCCGTTCTGAAGACATCGCGCCCTTCATATTCCGGATTGCTTTCGGCAATTACCTTGTAAACCCGATCGCTTTGCTCTATAATAAGGCTCTGAATTTTATCATCGATATATGTTGCAACTTGCACTCGTAGTATTTTTTTAATGCAATTTTTTGTTGCATTTTTTTGTGGCTGAACTTAAAATCCAAAGTGTCCATACTTTGTTACACTTTAGAGAAAATTAACGGAGGTTCGAAAGAATTTAAATTTTACTAAAGTAATTTGTTATACATATTTGACTGGAATATCAAATCTCTATATATAAAAATCAATGTTTGTTTGTCCTTTATAGACTTGTTAATGGTAAGAGATAGAGCATTGATGTCCTTGGCAACTTTGTTCAGAATTCTGTCAAAAAGATTTTGGAATTAATTTTGTTGGGGGGGATGGCTCCTATTGAGGTAAAGTGGGGGCTGACTTTCAAAGTTCACCTGTTCCTGTCGAGTGATATATCAACCAAAAGGTCTTTGAAAACGAGATTGAGCTTTAACTGAATCAAACAGATTGAGTTTTCTTAATTTGATTCAATGAACAGCGTCAAAACTTTGTCACCGGTTGTAAATCTAAACTGTTGTTCAGTTGTGAACAACTAATTTTGCAAAGTGGTAAGTGTTAGAGAATACTAATCACATTTAAGTTTTACTCAAGTGCTGTGAACTACAGTACCTCACAAAATCGTGCATACACTTACGAAAATAATGTGTTTTTTTTTTCTTTGCTAGTAAATAATGTGTTTTGTTGACATTTTGATTTGATTTGATTCTGTTGATGTAATAAATGCAATTAACTTACGTTTTAGTTCAGTCCATAATTAATTTTTTTTTGAGACGAAAAAAACAAAATTTTGTTTTATTCAATTCTATAAGGTACAGTATATGCTTGCATTTTTTTTGTCGCCAATTCAAAAAAAAAATGTATTTTATTTATTTCCTGGAACATTGTATATAAGAAATCTATAGTTTTGTGTTGGTCATGATACCAACACATTATTATTATTCTCAGTCCATGCATACAAAAAAATTAGATACACACAAATACATACAAAATGTAATTAGCAAAATATAAAATTCGATCATTTCCAATCCTTAAAAACTGCAAGTTCATTTACATATCTATTTACTTTTTATATAACACTAATGATTTTTCTTGGCTAATTACCAACCCCGTCATAAAGTTCGAATATTGCTGGCGATGACCAACAGCCTTCTCGGCTATTTTCGGAAGTATAAATATCCCGCTCACCTAGGACTTCTTACTACTTCATTACATCGTTTGTAAAAGAGTACATCGTTTCTGACACATCAATATGGAAAAACTGGCCGATATTCTCGCTGAAAACCAATCCTTGTGGATAAAAGTTCGGAAGACTGAGAGACCGTCTATCGTCGACAGGCTCCACGATTGCAACGTTTTGGCAACACTTAAAAATATCATCCAGTATCTGTACGGTTACTTTATAGAAGTTAACGTGATCCCCTTAGTAACCGATGAAGAAATTGAAAGCTATCAACTCCACCTAAAGACGGAAATTTCTAAGGATGAAAAATGGAACAGCACAAACGACTCCGAGGAAATAGGCGACATCGTCTTTCGAATCAGCTTGCTTCGGAAGTGCCATCTCAATCTGCAGCAGGAGGCACAGAACCTGGCAATGCAATTGAAATTGAAATATGACAGAAATCGGTACAAAGTTTACACCTATAGGCGACAGGACCCTTCAATTGTGTATCTAGTTAACTACGAGTATACGGATAAGCTGTGGCAGAGGCAACGCAACGGAAGGAAAGGTTTGCATAAGCGACGCTCAACTAATGAAATTGCAATTGAGGATAAATACGAGGACCTAGTGATCTTGGGACCTCTTGGAACAACAGTCGACCGGAAAATCTATGAGAGTATGGTAGCGATGGAGATTTGAAAAAAATATCGTAAACAATTTATACACTTCGGCCCGGTGACAGAAAACATCACCTGTGATCATCTAGGATACACAATCAGCTATCCGGTTCTATCTGATCTTCTAAATAAACAAAAAATAGAAATAGACAACAAAAAACAAGTTCAAGGTTTTTATTTTCATTGAGGTGGAAGGGCGATTCATTTTTATTCAATTTTCAGTTTTGTTTGCTCTACTTTCCTTCTTTCAGGAAGTTTCTTGTAACTTTCCGTATTATTGAAACCTTTAACGGCTTCTCCAAAAACTGTTTTTATTAGTGGTCCCTTGAAGACCAGGAAGTATTTAAAATTATTGAGAAACTCGATTATAATAGTGTCAAATTGTCGGAAGTAGGCTGTAATAGCATATATATTTTTTTGACTTAAGGCTTGTACTGGGACCTTCAAACTTAAATTCATTCTATTTAGTGCGACTATCTGCCTTTGGTGTGCAAAAAGTGAAGCGAAAAAATTAATTGTTAATCAAAGTTCTTACTACTTTGCGAAATAATCTGAAAGTCTCCAAGAAAATGGCAATGTACATGGAGTTTTTGTAACTCGTGTTTTCACGAGTACAATTTGACAACTAAGGTGTGTTCTCTCTTTAATTCCAGTGAAGGAATTCAGGCCATGGCCTTTGAGAATAGAAAAAATAAACTTCAAATTATTGCAGGCATAATTACAAGCCTTAAATGGAATAGGAAAACAGCGCTCTGGACTATTCTGGATACCAGAACTTCATGGACTACAAAACCGGGTCAACACAAGGGTACTTTTTTTTACTAAGTTCACCAGCACAAGGGGTAAATGGTACGACTTTCAAGATCAAACTGCGTGGCTAAAAAAAATCCAACAAACTTACTTTTGGAGTGAGTGACTTAACGTGAAAAAATACCAATATAAGTCCACCAATCAAGATCTCGGCTTAGGTGTCCAGATCGGGAAGGGGGTCCATCCCATCCATCCATCTTCTGCCTCTCAGTAAAACTTGCAAACCGTCACAATCAGTTAATGGCAAGGAAATCTTTAAGGCTCCACAAGCGAAGTTTGCAATAGAATTTCGGTACAAAATACAAGAAAAACTATTCTGAATGTGCGTCTCATCGAATCATTTTTTCAATTTCGTGAAAAAAATAAGTAAAACAAAAAAATGAAAAATAAGGAAGTTTGTAGGGAAATATTTTCTTTACATAATATTTTATTTAAATCAAGCCAAAGTAATAGAACTTTCATAAAAAAAAAATCCCGAGATAAAAAATTTCAGAGGGAAACAATTTAGAAAACAATTTTTAAAAAATTAAAGAATTTCAACTGTCATCACAAGGAATGTTCAACGAAAAAAATCTTGGACAACGCTTTAAAATAGAATTCAATTTTCATCGCAAAGAATTTTCAAGACAAAAATCTTGAAAAATAAAAAAAAAAAATACAAAAAAAGTTTTTTCAAATTATAAATATAAGCAGAAGCTTTCTTGGACTCAGGCATGTCGTCATTCGAGTAGTCATTGTCGTCATCGGTGTTAAAAACTCTTCTCGAATTAACTTCGTTATCTGAGTTAATTGCAGAATTTGTAATTAGAATCTCTGGAATCTGTGCATTATGGCGTCATGAGAAAAGATCATGTTATCGACATCTTGTGCTCGCATTGTTGTAATTCCGCTTTTGCGAACGCCCGATCTTTTTAGTACTACCGGCACACAACGTGGTGATTAGAAAGCGTATCAACTGCGGGTTGACGGCACATTTGTTAAAATTTGTAAATTGTGAAATCTTTTTGGGGTCTAGCATCTTCACTGAGCTCTGTTGGCTTCCTCGGAACTCTGGAGATTGATTTTCACTTAGGGAGTGGGTGCTAACTCCTTTTCTCTTAAAAAGTCGAAAAATCCTTCTGGCTGCTGCAGCTTCGCTCTAAGTCACAGCGTTACATCTCGTCATGCTGACTTCGGTCCTGTTGGGTCCGAGGATGATGTCCTCAGCCTTTGAGTCGATTTCATGAATAACTTTGGGAACTCGATACCCAACTTGCTACTCGAATTATTGCAGCGAGACTTGCTGTCCGTAGGAATCTTGGACTATGGTCCGACTTGTTGCTTTCTATAAAGATCTTGGGTTCGTGACCCGACTTGTTGCAATGGTTTATGCAAATGTTGTAAACTACAGTACCTCACAAAATCGAGCATACACTTACGAAAATGAATTGCTTTTTTTGCTAGTAAATAGCGTATTTTTTTATCCTTAGCTGTTTTTACTTTTATTGTATTCAATGATATAAATGCAATCAAAGCTACATTTTAGTTCAGTCCATAATTAAGTGATAATTGATAAACACGACAAAAAAAATAAAATGTTGTTTTAGTTGTGGGTGTATACTCAATTTTGTAAGGTTGCTCGCATTTTTCTGTCGCCAATTTTAATTGTTCCTGGAACATTGTATAGAAGAAGTCCATATTTTTGTGTTGATATCATGTTATTTTCAATCCATACATACAAAACAAATTAGATACACACAAATACATACAAAATGTAATTAGCAAAATGGAAAATTCGATCATTTCCAATCCCTAAAAACTGCAAGTTCATTTACATATCTATTTACTTTTTATATGACGCTATTGATTTCTTGGAATAGGTTGCTAATTACCAACCCCGTCATAAAGTTCGAATATTCCTGGCAATGACCAACAGCCTTCTCGGCTATTTTCGGAAGTATAAATATCCCGCTCACCTCGGACTTGGTACCACTTCATTATATCTTTCGTGACAGAGAACATCGTTTGTGACACATCAAAATGGAAAAAGTGGCGAATATTATCGAGGGAAACAGATACTTTTTGGTAGGCATTAGCACGACGGAGAGGCCGTCTTTCATCGACACGTTCTATGATTGCAACGTTTTAGCATCACTGAAAAATATCGCTCAATTTATGTTCGGCTACAGCATAGAAGTTAAAGTGGTCCACTTTTTTTCCGATGAAATTGAAAGATATAATTTCTACCTAAAGACGGAAATTTCTAAGGACGAAAAATGGAACAGCACCAAGGACTCTGAGGAAATAGACGACATCCTCTTTCGAATTGACTTGCTTGAGAAGTACCAACTCATTCTGGAGGATCAGGCAGAGAACCTGGTAAAGGAATTGGAATTGAAATATGACAAGAAGTGGTACAATGTTGTCGCCTATAGGCAACAGGACCCATCAATTGTGTATCAAGTTGACCCGGACTATACGAAGAAGCTGTGGGATAGGCTTCGCGAAGAAAGAAGAGCTTTGCGCAACCGACGTCCTTTGAAGGAAGCGACAGTTGAGGACGTGATCTATGAAAGTATGGCAGCGATGCAGATTTGAAAGAATATAGTAAAGATTTTGTACACTTTACGACATTTTACCCGGTGACAAAACACATCACCTGTGATCATCTCGGATAATACACAATCAGCTATCCGTTTCTGTGTGATCTTCTAAATAAACCAACAAAAAACAATTTCAATGTTTTTCTTTTCATTGAGCTTGAATGGTGATTTATTTTTATTCAATTTTCAGTTTTTTTTTTTGCTCTACTGTCGTAGTCAGCAGATGAAATATTTGTTCTACTCTTTCAGGACGTTTCTTGTAACTTTCCGTATTATTGGAAACTTCAACGACATCTCAAAAATCTATCTTTCTTTCTTGATGGCTAAAAGTGCAGGTTCATAAAACTCCGCATATTAAACGGAGGAAGAAGAACATTAAGGCTAACACAGTATGCGAATCCTAAGCGTCGAATAATTCTGATTATTCGAGTCCAAGTCCTCGGATGCAAAGCGTCCCTTCCCGCACCTCCTAATTCACATTGGAGGAATCAAAACCAAATACGGCGACTTTTGACAATTTGAAACTCAGCGGACAAGAGAAAATGTTTAAGTTATTAACATTTAAGAGCAACAGCTATTCAAATAACAAAAGTTTGATCACATTTCTCTTTTCCGAGCAAAAATTTTTCAATTGCCAATGGCAGGTTTGAACAAGGACAGGTACATAAAAAATGTTTAAAAATATGTGGACTTAAAATTGTTGAATGATGACGAGCAAGAAAGCTTCCTTCAATATACAATTGCCGAAGTAATAATTGATTTCATTCAAGCCTCTAAGTGCTTTTCAGGCGACCGGGAAATATTTTGCTCGTTCGCAAAAACTATTCAACTTTGCAGCGTAAAACTATGCAATTAGTTCAAAAATTATTCCAGCGTCACAAAAATTTCTTTTTTAATGGATTGAGACCATCAAAGAAAGACTGTTGTACTGTGTGAAAAAATGAAAACAAGAAAATTATTTGTGCACCAATGTATTTGCTTGTTTTAAAAGCTGATAACTAAGTCTGAAAAAATAACAACTGTGTGTAGGATACTTCCAGGAGTTCAATTTCGATCGATTGCTTCCATTTTTCGATGCACATTATTCGTTGCATATTAAAGAGTTTCATTATATACTTTTTTTAGAAATTTGTAGATATCCCTTTTCGTCTCCATCTAAGAAAGCGCGTACTTCATCACTTCAGGTCTCATGGTTTTATCCACCTTCGAGATATTGCTCATCACGTAACTTTTTTGGACAATTGATTGATTAAACGATATCGCCAAAAGATCGTCTCGGCTACAGTTTGGATGCTGCTAAATGATACATTCCTCATGTTAAAATAATAGCAAACTTGCATCCTTCATTACCCTTTCGTATTTTTAAGTCGAAGAATGAAACGTATAGGCACAAATGAGGTATATAGCACTAACCCACATACATATAATCTTAAATTAGTTAAATTTGTATTTGCTCAAAGGCATTCCATTTCCCATCCATATCTGGAATTCACTTCACCAGCGACACTCTTGTATGTAGAAATAAAAGGCATTTTCCTAGTGGAGAAAAATATCGCACTCTAACCGCTAAATTATCGTAAGCGACATAACTTAATGATGCAGTTCAATAGTTTATTCAATTGTGCGTCTTTCTGCATCATTGGTTGCAGGTAGGGTAAACAAAGTTCATCGTATGCGACATTTACCCATTAAAAATGTAAAATTTGCATTTTGTTGCTGATAATTTGACGATAAGAGCGCGATATGTAAAGCAAAACAGTTTTTTTAGGATTTAAAATAATATTGCCAATCGTCAAATTCAAGGAAATCCTTTCTGAGATTTACTATCGAGCCTGTCGCCTACCGGCAATAAAAGCCATAATTTTGCGACAAGGAATAAAACTATGGTCTCTGAAAACCTTTAAGCTGCTAAAAAACTGGCCTGTTAAAAATCCAAATTGCACACTTTCAAAACTTTTCTCAAATTTTATACCTCAAAAATAATTAACGAAAATAAATTATACATAAAAAACATTTTACGATTTGTCACAATTCCCAGATTTTTAGAAAGGCTGTGTCTAGACCCCTAGGCACCTCAAACTGAATAAATGATCATCACTTTATTGATGATCGTATACACTCGCTGACGTGTTTATGATACGTTAAAATCACAAGTAATTCATATTTTGAAGAATATTGCAAGACTTGTTAATTTTTTCGTTGTTTTAATTTTTCAATGTATTAGATTTTAAATGTTCAATCGAAACCACATTTTTGTTTTGACCATGAAGGCATTTTTGTAGACGAAAAAACCAAAATTATGTTTTGTTGGGGGTGTATGCTCTATTTTGTGAGTTACTACACGTGCCTCAGTCCTGAGGAACATCTCTGGATAGATCGATTTTACAACCGGTCGTATGTATATAAATGTCCGTACAATTCGTGCAACCACAGTTTGCTCACAATTTCCTTTGAAATAAATTCAAATTAAATTACAGTACACACAGTATTACAGTACATAGATTCGATTATATTATTTTCTGGATTAATATCTTACATTTTAAAGAAAAAAAATTGCAAGGGAATTTGAAGAAAATAGCGGCAACGAAAGTGAACATTTGACCGTCCATAAACGTTTGAACGAATTTAATAAAATGGAACACGTTCCCAAGTTAGTTCGCCGTTACTGGTTTTTAACCACTGGCCTTTCCAATCCGGACGATTACCTTAAGCCCGAATGCAGGGACTCGCTTGTTAAGTCTTTGGAAAACATCCAGGAGGATCTCAGCAATCACTTTTTCCGGGTCTCCGTAAAGCAGACCAAGACTGCGTCAAAGGAAACATCACTTGCTCTCGACTTCGACTTCGAAAGCAAGGACAGTGATACACAGATCAGAAATTTGTCTATTGATGACTTTATTTATAACCTGATTAACCGCGTTCTGGTGCTCCAAGCCAGGCACACAGACATCATGGATGAAGCTTACGATACGGCATGGAAACTGAAGCGTCGATATCCCGCTGGCGGCTACAGGATCCGGGTGACTAGATGCTCAAAAAGTAGAGCCAGCGAGAAGTCCCAAAGCTGCCCCTCCAGCCAACATTTGAAGCGATTGCTCGAGAAGGATGAGATGGAACAACACGAAGTTGCAAGCAAGCGTCAGTGCAGAGGACATCTGGACTTGTCGTCGGAAATACTTTGCCTGGGTCCGAACGGAACACAGTTCAAGCGAGAGAAGTACTTGGAATGTTTGTCAGGAGACGCGGGCGCCATGACCAGGACCTTAATGGATCACTTCTTTACCGATGAGATACTCACCGAGCTTTGGACAAGTACAGACAAATTCACACGCCAACCGGCGTCAGAGAGCGGACGAAAAAAACAGCTTATCCTAGACGACATCCTTTACTCTGTGACCAACCACTTTGGGGCTTCGATGGAGTCGATGAGGGCGGCTATGATCAGTCGGTGTAACGATGTGGCCGGAAGATACGAGGAAATAGTTAAGCAGCCAACTCAAGCACCCTCAATTCATTTGTACGGTTTAATAAATATACGGAAATACCAATAAATTATAAAATAATAATAATTTAACCTCTGCCTACCAGATGTTTCAACTACGAAACATATTTACAATATCTAAGTAAAAATAAACAAATTCGTCTTACAAATTTAGTGTTTTTTGTTTATCAACGTTCACTTACAAAAAATTGGGTTTTTTTTAACATTTGATTTAGTTCCACGACACTATTTCAAAGTCCACAAGGATCAAATTGATCCAAAAACAAAGGCTCCTCCTTTCCAAAACAACTGCAACACCGCTCTTCATTGCCTTCGACATGCTCCCCAAAGTCATGGCCACAGACCTGAAAGACTTCCCATCCACTTATTGAATGAATTTGAACAAAAGCGACCATCCAATGAGACTGGCAGTGATAATTGGCCCCCTATCACTTAGTCCCGAAGCCATTTACCCTCCACTACGATTTGAAAGATTTAAAACGCACACTCCAGCCCTCCTCCCATCATCCCCCAAAACTACGAACCTTTTGAAAAGCACTCTGCTGTCTAAGTAACCATTTTAATTCAAAAAGCTTCTAATAAACGTTGTTTTTGTTAAAAATTAACCGTTCGGAAAATCCACAAAGTCGTTTTCACAGCTCATTGCCCCCGCCCGCCACCCATCAATCAAACTTTCGATAATCACCACATTCCCCATTCCCCACTCCACCGCGCCGAAGGTGAAAGTGTGATAAATTTTCAAAAAAAAGAAAATTCATTAAAAAAAGAGAAAAGCAAACTCCTTATTGACGTGTGATTTGTCCCTTCCTCTGTCATAAACAAGGACCCTCCCGGGTTAATCAAACAAAGGGAAATAGTTATTAGGGCATTCCCACCCACCCAAATTCATTCAAACAATAAAAGAAAAGAGAAAACATAAAAAAAGCGACGAAAGGAAAAACCAAACGGTTTAATGGAAATTCCCTTTCACTTCGATTGATAAATAAGCCATAAACCACTCGAGGAGACAGAGGGAGAGCAGCAATAGCAACAGGGAACTGTATCCTTACAGGACTCGGTGTGATCAGAGCCTTCTTTTGGGTGTGTGGGAAAATGTGATCGGCAGCCAATACAAAAACATGGCATTAGTGCTATTGAACCGCAACAAATGAGGGAGCATCTCTCACAGAGCCAGGCCAGGAAACCGTAATAAAAATTGCGAGTGGAATGGAAGAGGTTGTGGAGCAACTCGTATCGTCCTTTGACTCGTCTTCACATTTCACAGCCTTTTGCGACAGCCATTTGTGTATTTTTTTTCAGTTTTCGTTTCGTCGTCGGTCTTATTTTTTTGCAACATCTTTGAAGCGACCCAGGCAGAGAGAGAGGGAGAGAGTTATTAAATGACTTTTGAGGAGGTGTCGTACAGGGTGTTTTTCGTCTAGGAGGACGTTTTACTTTTCATCAACTTTTATTGATCCTTACATTTTCAATTTTACGAGAAGTAGGGTTTATTGAGTTTATAGTAGGAAAATAAGTCAGTAGTAAAAACTTTGTGTAAAAGAGCTCTTGTAAGGCCTTCACCCTGCAGTGAAAAAGTTTCAGTCTCAAAATTTAAGATGAAGTTGGAGAAGATTCTAACCGAGAACAAAGGAAATTATTTATAAAATATTTATACTTTATTTTAATATGTAAATGAAAATATAAATCAAATGAAAATTAAAATATTTAAGTAAAAGCTACACTTTCTGAAATTCAGTCGTCACCTATTGAAGAGACCACGCATCGAATTTCCTCGTCTTTGTCTTCGTCTTCGTCACTAAGAACAATGGGTGTTGGTGTTAAGGTTCTTGAGGAGTGTCATCTCGGAAATATGTTCCTTGAACGAAGGATGTTTTCTCAAGAAACGAGCTGTGAGAGGCTTTCACAGAAGAGGGAAATTGTTTTTCTATGTTTGTTTTATTTAGTGTTCTTTCATGGTGTTTGAGCTGCACTCACTTTAACCAAATTAAGGACAACCTTTACCGAAACTGACGTGTAACCATAGAACCAGCGCCCACTTTGGCATTCGCCAGTCTAGATGGATAAAATCTAATTTCCACTGGACATCAAAATTACATAGTTCGAGTTAGAGGGAGTTTTGGAAAAATTCGAGGGATTGATTCGAAAAGCTTTTTTTTTGCACTGCAATGTTCAAGTCACTGATAGACGTCTTCCAATACACGCACTAAATGAAGCAAGAAAGCATCTCAGATACCTAACTATTTATATTATATTAAAAGCTCTAACTATTTTTAAGTTTCGGAGCCCAACCAAGAGCACTATGAATAAGCAGTGCAGGTTTTCATACAGAAGCCCGCGGTTGTGTATTCGATGCGACTAAAGGTGGCCCTACACGACGATCATGTTCGGTCATGTTCATTGGTTTCGATGTTCGCCACATTCGCGAGCAAATCCTCATTTTTGCTGTGAATATCGTCTGATCTCTTTTTATTGCAGATAAACCATGTGTGCTATTTCTTCCGACATGTTTGCGCTACAAGAATCAACACAAAATAATGTTCGCGAAATGTGTCCATCGTCTAGGGCCCTCTTAAAGAGTCAGAGGATACGAGCGTACGTGCTTGATACAAGTTGCGAGAGGACATTTTATTTGTTTATTTTTGTGCAAAAGAAAAGAAATCGGCTTAGAGGTATTTAAAATGGACCAAGAGTGGAAAAAATTTATTCGAATTAGAGGGAGTTCGACTTAGAGGGATTTGGCTATATGTATAATAAATTTATTTTGAAAACATATTTTAATGATTCTTTCTGATCGACAGAGGTATAAAAAGATTTTTTAGAAAAACATGAAAAATGATAATATTGATGATGATACTAGAATAAAAGATTTTTTTTATTGTTGTGTATGTAAATATATTTTCTTTTGTAGAAACGGTTACTGATTCCTATTTTTGATTAAAAGGGCGTAAATAAGGGTTTTCCTATAAGAACTTAATAACCTTTTTTTTTTTAAATAAAACACAAACCATTTATTTTTTCTTTAAATGTCGCTTACGCGCGATATGTGTAAACGTTAAGCCTGAACCGCCTGAACCGCCTGAATCTTTTAACTTTTGCTCTAAAATTTAATTATTTTCTCTTAAGTTCAGTAATCAACGGCTATCTAAATATACCACAAAGAAATGACTGATTTAAGCTAATTCATGAAGGCATTTTTGGATTAATGATAACTAACTAATTCTTTTTGAGAATAAAAAAAAACGTTGTTGAAATATCGTAACAATTTCTTCTTCTAAAGCTGAACAAAAAAATGTCTAATTATATTATTGCATATGCGCGCATTCTATGTGTGACCTTGGGACTTGAGATACATTTTTGATAGTAAAAAATATTATGAAATAAATATGCATCATAATTCGTTAATAAATTAAGAAATAAGAAATATCAATTCAGACCGAATCGCATAACTTTAATTCTTGCATTTTGTTCAGCTAGATTGGCGAATCTAGTCTAACAGCCCACAGCAAATTTTGAGCGTGGAATTTTGCAAAATTGAGCCACTTTCTTTTAAAGGTCACCAATCATTATTTGATTTTAATCCTTTAAATACTTCGTCACGATCTGCGGAAAATTATTTTGAGTTAAACAAATGACTAAACATCACGTAGCTTAAAAGCAAGAATTTCCAACGGTGCCCGAGACTGGAAGACCAAGTGTCTGATATTTCAACGGACCCGCAACAATAACTACACGTTCCAACTAAAAAAGATGATTCCCTGGTCTAGTCCTAGACTCAAGCAGCTAGTCTGTGAACATGAATAACCTCAAAGAAGACGTCAATGATCTTGAAAGCGAGATATCGGCGGAGGACGTTTGCACCAGCACACCTACGAAGCCAGTGGTTCAAAATGTCAAGAAAGCAATTCGGATGGACTATTGTCTGTGGTACGAGCTGACACCACAAGCAATTTTCACGGCCCCACTTCCAGCGAACGACTGACAATCCTCCTGGAGTAATTTCTGTCGCGAAAAGCTTTCGCAAAACTGTAGGTCCCCTTCATGTGTGTAAATTTATAACGCGCACAACACAGTGGAGGTGCGAAAAGCTAGGCTCTGGCCCTTCGTGGGCTGTTACGCCACTAATGATGATGACGGGCTGACGCCAATGTCATAGCTTTATCTACAATTTTTGTAACACTAACAACCTAAAAACCAAATAAAATGAATTACTTTGTTACTAGCAGCCACATATCGAAGTGCATTCTGCCTCAACCAGTAGATTTATTTTGAACAGACCCGTTTGTTTTAATTAAAAAACTGAAAGTCTGTTTCTTAATTTTTTCTTAAGCAAAATGATGCAAAAAGTAAATCGTTCAATAATATAAATTTGTCCTTATGGTCTTTAAAAAACATTCTTCTTCATTGTCTTTTTGGCTGGTTAATATCGCTTCTGAAGTAATGCGAAAGCGGTCCCAGAGAGGATGGTGTCAAGGAGAAGAGGTCAAGATGTGGTTTTAGTGGGTGAAAGTCTCACACTACTCGGAACAGAACGGGCCTGTTCCACCTGCCTACTTGGTTTCCAAAAAAAAAATATCGCTTCTAGTCGTTGCGACAGAGTTAAGGCCAAAGTGCTTTCATTGCCAAATAGCCAAATGGAATCCACCACTTACTCGACTAAAACGAGAAGAGAAAGCCCAAAACAATTCTCACTAAGTTATCCTCCAAACACCCTGTGCGCCATCTAACGACGCTACGAGCACGACCGACGTGACTAGTGGATCAAAAATTCATCGAGGCAACACACAATTTGCCAATATTCTCGTCCTTCGTCCTCATTCCCGTATTTTTTTTTCCCGGTACAGAAAATTGATTTCCTTAGATGTGGCATTTAATCGTGAACACACTACAGCGTGAGACCATTGTCAGTCTGGATGTCTGATCCTTTTTGGCCTTTCATGACGGTATTCGTTCCATTGATCCATTTGGCTAAAATGTGCTTCGAATTGTTACCGTTGTATCAGTTTTTATGTGTTGTTGCAAAGCACTAAAAGAAAAAGAACCGACGGGATGAATGTGTTCCATCGGTCTCCGGGCCAGAAGACCGTTTCGTGTACGGCGTTGATGCAGTGGAATGTGAACACATCCCGGAGAATCAATTTCGCCAGGAATCTTAATGCAATGGAGGCACGTTCGCTTTCGAAATGAAGCGTGTATGCCGTCTGACGTTACTTTGGCCGTGGTTCTGCTGCTGTTGCTCTGCGGGTTATGATTTTCTTTGGCTTTTAATCTAAAATTTTTTTTGGGTGGCAGCGGGTGGGATAACTTTTTTGGTTATTATCGACGCGATTACGTGAGCGAGGGAAAAGAAAGAGACTCTGCTTGTTGTGGCAAGAGGAAAGTTCGGATGTCGGGGCAAGGACTCGGGCTATAGAATTTGTTTAAGGATCGCGTTTTGTATTCTACTGCATGATGTACTCTGAGATGCATCTCAATGTTGGGTGGTGCAGGGAAGTTTTGTGGTTTCCACCACAGCAACGGTGGAAAGTTATTGAATTAGTTTTGGGGTGGGATAGCACTCAGGAAATCACCGAAGAAATTATAATTTGAAAGGTTTTCCATTGAATATATAAGGGGGGATTGATGTGAGTTGATTATGCGGTCATGGCGGTGCAACGAGAGTTTGGAAATTAATTGAATGTTAAATAATGGCGTGGTAGATGCATTCGAGAAGTTTTGTGGCCGGTTTAGGTTTTTTTTTTTCATGTGTGAATTTAAAATCAAGTGGCTACTTCGGACATTACACACGCTTAAGTGATCTGAAGTGTTCGTTTCCTGAGCACTCGACATTCCATTCAGAATTGAAATCGTAGAGAATTTTGGTTTTAATTTCAACAACTGTTCATTTAAGTTTTCACATTTAAGTCTGCTTCAAAATCTGGGAAGAATAAGAATTTCGTATTAATGGGTAACTCTCCAAGCAGAGTGGACATTTAAAATTGGGATGTCTACGTCAAATGTGATATCTTGAGAGATAATCTCTACTCAAAATTTTGATTTTATCTAAACTAAACTAAAAAAACCTATTTTCACAATCTCTGAGTGACAAAAAATGTAAAAATTCTCAATTTTTGACTTCATTTAAGCAAGTCATTGTTTCAAAGGCAAAGTTCTGTGATTTTTGGCTGCATTTCTGATTACGGGTTTATCAATCTAGCATTTTAAATTAGGGTAGGCCAGTTGGACCACGCGAGTTTCTCAAAGACCACAAGTACTATACGAACAAGTTCAGACAGGAATAAGAAGGATACACTAACCAACCTGTACAAAACCGGTTTTAGTTGCATTGTATTAATGTCAATTTCATAATTTGAGTGCTTACATTTTGAAGAGCTTTATTTGGAGGTTAGAAACAAAATTATGTTCCAAAAGGAGTGCATGGTACATTGGTGAAAGTATAAATGATTAGAATATGGAAATTTTGTGTCTGAAAAGGTTTATTGTCATCTTCTTAACGACGAGAATGAATAAAACAGCAGTCTATGGTCCTTAAAACTCTATTCTGCTCATCTTTTTGAAAGTTAAAGTCAAGTAATCCTCGATATCCGTAGTAGAGTCTCTATGCATAGTAATAGATGTCAGAATTAGCTGCCTTTGGTGCTCATATCAATTTCAAATGACCATTTTCTTTTTCTTTTTTTTTTTAAAGGGACACTCTCCCTCGTTTCAAAGTCTCTTACTTACCAAAGCTGGCATAAGGAACCCCCCAAGCTAGTCCGATCACAAAGCAATCACCTAAGCCCCATATAGGATATCTTCAAACATCAAATAAAAGAAGAAGAGAGAATCAATTTTAATTCGACGTAGAAAGTACCTTTTCCTGCTCGTCTGAGACGATATCCTTTTTTCGGAATAGTAACGCAATTACTTTATTATCCTGTCGGACAACATTTGTTACTTATCTTTCGGTTTAATAACGCAAACAAAAGCCCCCATCCTCTAGGCCGGTCCTCAAAATCCCAAAAAAAAAAAAGGATTCAAATATTGAACGATACAATTTGCTCCACTCCGCGACTGAAAAAGGATACAAACGATACAAACACAACAACGAGAAAAAAAAGAAACATATTTCAATCATACAACACCGCTCCTTATCGATAAGAAGCGAGTCTTGTTGGAGCTTTAACGGAGCTACGAGATACAGGGATACACCGAAACACACACACAATAGTCGTACCTTGATTGTGTTTTATCGTCTCTCCCTTTCGCTTTTGTATCCTTTTTTTGTTGATTCTTTGCCCGCCTTTTCTTTTTCAATTTCCTCAGTGCAATCCTTTTCGTTAAGCATCAGTGATCCCATTTAAGGAAAAGTCCTTGTATACATGCCAGCCGTGCTTTTTTTTCTCTGTTTGGTGTTGTTGTAGTGGGCGGGGGAAGGAGGAGGGGGGAAAAAATAGCAACAATCTTACAGTGAAAATAATAAATCCCCAATGGATTGCAAGACGTGACATAGTCTCTAGTGCAGATTCTTTATCCCACCCATAAAAATCCGCATTTATACGAACAACACACACACAACCGGGCGAGAGAGGAAAACAGACACATGGAAAGTATTCCCGAAAAAAAAAAAAAAAAAAACGGAGGAATCGGGTAAGAAAACAAATTGAACTCAGTAAATATTGAGTTTTTATATCCTTACCGCGCAGTAAGCAGCCAGCAGGAAGCAGCAAAAGCAACAAAAGCATCACCACTGCGAGCGGATCTTCGAGAAGCAGCTGCAGGAGCATCTGCTCCGCCATGCTGGCGCGGCGCTGGCTTATTATACACACGGATTGCTGCATAGATCGATTGGATACCAAATGAATCCATCCCCCACGTCCCGTGCAAGCTGAAGCGGATTCTTATTGCACTTAGCTCCCATGGTATCCTCATTCGGCGAAAAGGATTTTCGTAATATCGAGTGTGCTCCCAGAGACGATGGGCGAGGGTGGAGAGAGAAAAGAAAAAGAAACTTCCCTTGAGTCGAGCCAAAAAATTATCTCTCCGATTTCTTGGGAAAATAATTAATCCGCTCAGCAGTTTATGGCTCTGATAGATGCACTAAGATTGCACTAAATTCGCGATAAGAGCTGAGCCTTACTCAGGACATAATCCGTGGGAGCGGGCAGAGCTGGAAGAGTGGTGACAGATAGGGTTGGGGTTTTTCTTTTTGGCTTCTTCTTCAAACAGACATGGTAGCACTTTGGCTAAGTGCAGGGGCGGATTTGTATTGTTATGGTAGCAGTTTGGTTGAATTTGGGGATTGCCAGAGTGCTGGGGCTTAGGGCAATCGTAAAAAGGTGAATAGTGGGTGGGATAAAGACATGAACAAGGGAAAACATTCCTTATCCAAATACATTATTTTAAAAATAATCTGACTGCAGCTTGTTTTCTAAGGCATCGCTTCAGTGGGAATTGTTATTGTGTTGCTGTATTGCATTTAATTTAAAGACATTTAGAGACTTTTCGGAAGATCAGATCTAAATTTATGAAAACTTGATGCGACATTTAAAGTTGGCGACTCAAAAAATGAGCAGCATTCATAATTGATCAGAAACTGACGATCAGAGGCTAAGGATCACAGGCTGAGGATCAGAGGCTGAGGATCTGAGGCTGAAGATCAGAGGCTGGGGATCAGAGGCTGAGGATTTCAAACTTCGGACCAGCGAATAAAGGGTACAAACTAAGGATTGTAGATCAGTGATATACAGGTTCTCCACTACAAACTTAAACAACGCTATATTTGCTTTGAATTCTAAGCCACGAGAGTATCAGCACAATTTGTAAATTTCTGGAACAGGCAGTTTAGAAACAATTTTCTTAAAAAGCTTATCAGTGTCAAAATTGTGGAGGATTCGTCTCAGATTCAATTGAAGGTTGACTCTACTTACTTCATTATCAAATTCAACAAAAAAAAAACTAAATCTATTATAAAACAAAAAAAAAACACAAAGACTCTGCTTTAATGGCCCACCACCCTTGTCTTTAAAACAATTAAACTTTAAGCCACACATGTCACAAGTAATTCTTTAAAAAAAACTGTTGCATCAGTCATTCGTCATTCAATTCCCACCGCCGCAAAAGCAAACCATTTGCAGACCTTGGCTTTCCCTCAATCAAAACCGCCACTCCCACAAACCGCTTTCATTTACCTAAAAAAAAAAGAGTCCCAAACTAAATAAAAGAACCCACCACGAATCTATTTATTCAAATTTCGTATTTTTCTTATTTTCAGGTTACAACGGTAAAAACTGCCAGTACGAATCGGACCCGTGCAATCCGGCGGAATGCATGAATGGAGGCTCCTGCGTGGGAAACGCCAGCCACTTCAGGTGACTGCCAAACAGCAGCTAGAGAGCAAACTAAACAAACCTCAATAACACATTTTTTTTTCTTTTTTTCCCTGTTTTTTTGAACATCTTCTTTTATTTCATTTCAACAACAAAATTCACAACTAATTGCCATGACTACTGACCAACCGAATAACCGACCGGTACCGGCAAACCAACTGCACGCACCTCAAAATCCAAACCAACATGCCAATTGCTCACATGTGTCAATATTTGGTCTGGGGGTTGGGGGTAGTAGATGTGATTGCGCCCCTGGCTACACCGGTCCCATGTGTCAACACAATCTGAATGAATGCGAATCATCTCCGTGTGTGCACGGTATCTGTGTGGATCAGGAGGATGGCTTCCGATGCTTTTGCCAGCCAGGTGAGTGTGTGTCTAATTGATTTTAATTTAGAATTCGAATTCGAATCGATTTGTCTCTGTTCACTTCGGGTGGGTGAACGGGTGGATAAAGGCTGACTGACATGGACAAATTCATTAAGGGTGACTTTTCATTGATTTTTAGAAATTGTAACTGCATTTTGGATTGAATAATTTTGAAAATGTTGCTGCAACCAGATGAGTGAGAATTATTGGGATGATGTCCGAAGGATATTAAGTTTGTCTCTGGATGTGGTCTCCCTTTTTGACTCACTGTCGGGCACTTTTTGGATCCGGCCAGGCTCATTGGGTATTCTGGACGTGGATTGGGACGAATGTGAAGCCATTTTATGACAGGAATATTCCTTTTCGTTGTATTTAAGCATCGAATGGAGATTTGACAGCCACTGGGGCAATTGGGGTGGTTCTTTAACACAAAGTTCTAATAATAAGCAAACGGCTTTGTATGGGTTATGTATGGATTATGTAGGGTTGCTTACTTGTAGGTGGTCTTTGCGAATTATATCTTATTTTAACACTGTATTCAGAAAATTGGTACATCCCCAGTATTTCATTTCCTCAATACGATTAATTTAAAATAGAAAGACTGTAGCAATGTTGTAAAAGTAATTAGAATTTATTTTAAGGAGATATCTGTTTCACATGTTTGCTTTGCGTAAGCAATGCATAAGAGACTAGTTCCAAATTTGATGGTGTGTGATGCCAAAACATTACGAATTTTGAAAAAAAATGTTTTGGCCGCGATAAAGCACCGACTGCATCCATTTTTTGAAGAATGTTTCTGGTAAAAGTTTGCTGATTGATTACCGAATGAATATCCGTGCTCATTCTCTACTCTGTTGTCGAAAGTACGTGCTTTTGTCCACCCTGAATAGAGTGCCGCTCGACTCTCTTTTATGCCCACCTCACAAAAGGTCTGAAGCCCTTTAAATATTTTTTTTAAGTTATTACTAATGTTTGTTAACATGATCAGAAAATAATGGCCTTCCGAAGTTAATATTAGCCGAATTATAAACGAATCACGCTCATATTTAATCCTGATTAGACTTTTGAAAATGTTAGCAACGAGTAAATAGCTTCTTATGGATATTTGTGTCCGTCACTGTTTTTTGTTTCGCCAATTAGACTTTGCTGATGGGCCAATCGATTTTTGCAAAGCGAAGCACACTACGTGTAGCAAAATGACAGCAGGAACAACAAAAACAACACTAAACTTCACTTGCGATCGTGATCAATTTTGCGTCTTTGTACAACCTAGACATCGATTCAACACTAGTTCACTGATAAATTCTCGCTAAAAATTTAAAAGAGTACTCTCGCATGAATTATTAAATTAATTAATGATGGTAAATCACACTTGCCTGTGATAATATCACACAAAAACAAAAAAGAACACTGAATCTGAACTTTTGAATGTTCACTAACACGAAACGGACCAAACAACAAAATGTCTATATGGGGAAATTGACCAATGATTGGAAGTTGGTCTCCAGTGTTTTTTTTTTCACTTGATCATCACATGTGCCTATTTAAAGGTCTATTTACATGACCGTGAAAAATGAATGCAGACCATTCAGAGTGTGAAGATGACTGAGCTTAAAAAGGAATTTAAGTTAATCTAAAAATGAACAACGTGAGTTGATGAACAAAAACAAAAAAACTACCTCAAAACTTTTCACAGCCAAATTGAGTTTGCAATTTTTCAGCCGTTTTTTTTTAACTTGTCAACACGAAATAAGTTCAGATTTATTTTGGCACTATAAATTTGTTTTCTCTATGCGGCCTGTACTGCACAAAAAAAATTAACTAAATATACTTTACATTTTAAAGCCGAAAAAAAAACTGAAACAATAACTTTTAATTCTTCCAAATCCAAATAAAAACCAATGCGTAGGATTGTTGAGCGAGAGTACCCGGGTTCGAATCCAGCTCGGGGAAAGAAACATAACAAACATTTTTCACGTCCCCATCTCTTGGGTGGGCTATTACGCCACAATCGCATTGGAAAACAATTGTCCCAATTTTGTTTTCTAGCTTCAAAAGTAGTTGAAGTATTTCCAGCTTAATGTACAGTATCAGAATCAGAAAAAAGAATTTGCAATTTATTTAATTTTGTTATGATGAGAAATGACTGAGATATTGCTGCATATTAAACTTGGTTGTGATAGGTGTCCCAGTACGTATGCTAAATGGTTTTAAATGTCATTCATTATGCGCCAGTGAAAACTATATGCTAACTTAAAAGATCTGTAAATACATACAGCACAGCACTCACAGAATTGAGCATAGCACCCCGGAAGAAATCATAATTCCGTCAAAAAAAAAAAGTCATTTGTGGACAAGACAAAAACGTAGTTTCGATTAAACGTTTTTCATCTAATACATAAAAAAGTGAGAACAGCAAATTTAAAGAACATGCTTTTTCCCAGCAAAATGTAAACATTTTTTGTTTGTGGGTGTATGTGTCAATACCCACTTCATCGATTTCCAGCCAAGTTGTAAAAAAGCAATCATTTTTGATTTCATTCATTAAAGTCTCTTAATATATTTCCCAATTTGAGTACATTCATTTGTCCTCAATATAATAATTGACATCGGAATGTGAAATAACTATTCATTTGAAGTAATTGATTGTATGGAAATTCATTTTGATAAAGTCAAAGATTGCATTCAATAAATTTTAATTTGAAATCAAATGACTTACATATTTCCTTAAATTATTGAATTTTCAATTTTGCTATTAATTGGAATTATTTTGATTAGGAAAGTTTCATCTCTTTCATTAGAGATCAGAGATGTTTGTTCATATCAATTCACTTGCCGTTTTCTAGTTGTCACAAAAAGATAATTCTTTATAAAAATGGCTGGTTATGAATATCTTTTAAATATCCATTGAGGAAAGGAAAATACTTTTCAATATTTGCCAACAAAATCATAAGTTTGAAAGTTTGATTAATGTCACACATATTTTTGAAATTTGGTTCAAAGAGATTTAAGAGCAGTGTCAAACCTTCGAATTCAACGTGTTCTTAAAATACGTTTTTGTGGAATCAACTCTTGTTAGAATGCACGCCGCCAACAGGAGTGTGAATCGACCAGTCTTGATTTACGACCACAGGGTTGCTAAAAAGTGCTGCTGAACTAACGAATATCTTTGTTTAGCTATGTAGACTAAGGCATCATCTAGATTTCGCCATTTAAATGTCTTGTATTGCAAGCATGATATGCGAACATTTAAAAAATGGCGAGCCTTTAAGTCTTTTCAACAAAAGGCCCAACCCCATTATTTCAACCATCGGAACGTATGCCGTTTTTTCATTAACATTAAATTTGGTCAACGCAGGATATATTTATTTAAAGGGCTAAAAAATGAGCCCGTCATCGTTCAAATTCTTTTCGAGGACCCAACACAACTGACTCATCTCCCTGTCTCGCAAAATTCCGACCAAGCAGAGATTCTGAATATTTTCACGCATCACCCGAAATAGGCCAAGAATTCGTGTCATTCGTGTTACGTCATGTCGTCCGT
This sequence comes from Syritta pipiens, assembly GCA_905187475.1. Taxonomy (NCBI): domain Eukaryota; kingdom Metazoa; phylum Arthropoda; class Insecta; order Diptera; family Syrphidae; genus Syritta; species Syritta pipiens. The sequence goes on from LR994571.1 coordinate 75,164,100, forward strand.
TGGGTGGACTCTATTACTTCATCACTCCCCCTTTTAGTGTAAGCATCAATTTCCCAAATACTCACCACACGAGTTTTCCATGGCAAATTCATTCAGGTGAAACATTCCTCGCAACCAAAACAATGCTCCAGGCTCCCGTCCCCTGCCACCACAAGCATCAGTGACATCTCCAACTGCACTCACAGGTAACAAACACATCTCCAGGACCTGGTTGCTAACTTCATTAGTGGTTGTCTTCCATCAGAAGATTGGACAAGATCTTGGCCTGGAACGTCGTAGTCTTTGATTCCAAATGGATGTTTGATAAATTCGTGCATAATCCCCAGGAGAGGATAAGGGCAGTTTACATCGATTTCTCTCTCCAGTATCCTTCCCAACCGACAGTTAAAAGCGTACATTGTTCCTTAATTAGATTTATCTCAAGACTTTTGTACTGTCGAGTAATTAATGTGCACAGCAAGATCCAGAGGTAGCTACATGGCGTGTGTGTGCAAGTATGGAGGAGGATGTTTGCTTAATTTTAACTCAAGTGATAATCTAACCAGTTAGCAAGTGGATTGTCTGTCAATAAACTCCACGTCCTTGAAGTGACAACAATTTATTCACGATGATGTTTGATGGTTGTTCGAGAGAGTGGAGTGTTCGTGTATGTATTTTGCAGAGTCTCTTCAATTTTAATTTTTTAATCGATGTTTTTGGTAACAAGGGCGATGGAGAAAATTAATTGAGTTTAATTTTTGAGCGTTGAGAGGGAGAAACGAGAGATGGTTTGGAGTTGTATTGAGTCAAAAGGCATTGAGATTTAAATAACGCATATATCTTGTTCCATTTCATAACCTAGCAAATTGAGATTTAATAGTACTCTTTAATAGAATTTGCGGCTTGTTTATGTTTCATTTCAACAACCTCCAGGCGTTATAGATTAACTCTGATTTAATTTTTTCTAATCACACGCACAAATCGGTGGTAAAATGTGGGCCACACAAAGTGTGACCGCAAGCCTCGTTTGTAGTTGAAACTCTGATTTTTCCAAAAACTTGTTTAGCAGAAGAGTTTACAATTTGTTTAAATTGGTAAAATCTGAAATTTTTTTGGGGTCTAGTTTCTCTTTCACTGGGCTCTGTTGGCTTCCTCGGAACTCTGGATTGATTGATTTTCACTCAAGGAGTGGGTGCTAACTCCTTTTCTCTGAAAAAGTCGAAAAACCCTGGTGGCTGCTGCAGCTTCGCTCTAAGTCATAGCGTTATATCTCGTCATGTTGACTTCGGTCTTGTTCGGCCCGAGGATGATGTCCTCAGCCTTTGAGTCGATTTCATGAATAACTTTGGGAACTCGATGCCCAACTTGCTACTCGAATTATCGCAGCGAGGCTTGCTGTCCGTAAGAATCTTGGACTCATGGTCCGACTTGTTGCTTTCTATAAAGATCTTGGGTTCGTGATCCGACTTGTTGAATTCCAAGCGTAAAAAGAATACTTACTTTTTTAAGTTTTACTCAAGTGTTGTAAACTACAGTACCTCACAAAATCGAGCATATCCTCACGAAAATTAAGTGTTTTTTTGCTAGTAAATAGCGTATTTTTTTTATATCCTTAGCTGTTTTTACTTTTATTGTATTCAATGAAATAAATGCAATGAAAGCTACATTTTAGTTCAGTCCATAATTAAGTGATAATTGATAAACACGACAAAAAAAAATAAAATGTTGTTTTAGTTGTGGGTGTATACTCAATTTTGTAAGGTTGCTCGCATTTTTCTGTCGCCAATTTTAATTGTTCCTGGAAGAAATCCATATTTTTGTGTTGATATCATGTTATTTTCAAATTGAAAATTTCAATCCATACATACAAAACAAATTAGATATACACAAATACATACAAAATGTAATTAGCAAAATGGAAAATTCGATCATTTCCAATCCCTAAAAACTGCAAGTTCATTTACATATCTATTTACTTTTTATATGACGCTATTGATTTCTTGGAATAGGTTGCTAATTACCAACCCCGTCATAAAGTTCGAATATTCCTGGCAATGACCAACTGCCTTCTCGGCTATTTTCGGAAGTATAAATATCCCGCTCACCTCGGACTTGGTACCACTTCATTATATCTTTCGTGACAGAGAACATCGTTTGTGACACATCAAAATGGAAAAAGTGGCGAATATTATCGAGGGAAACAGATACTTTTTGGTAGGCATTAGCACGACGGAGAGGCCGTCTTTCATCGACACGTTCTATGATTGCAACGTTTTAGCATCACTGAAAAATATCGCTCAATTTATGTTCGGCTACAGCATAGAAGTTAAAGTGGTCCACTTTTTTTCCGATGAAATTGAAAGATATAATTTCTACCTAAAGACGGAAATTTCTAAGGACGAAAAATGGAACAGCACCAACGACTCTGAGGAAATAGACGACATCCTCTTTCGAATTGACTTGCTTGATAAGTACCAACTCATTCTGCAGGATCAGGCAGAGAACCTGGTAAAGGAATTGGAATTGAAATATGACAAGAAGTGGCACAATGTTGTCGCCTATAGGCAACAGGACCCATCAATTGTGTATCAAGTTGACCCGGACTATACGAAGAAGCTGTGGGACAGGCTTCGCGAAGAAAGAAGAGCTTTGCGCAACCGACGTCCTCTGAAGGAAGCGACAGTTGAGGACGTGATCTATGAAAGTATGGCAGCGATGCAGATTTGAAAGAATATAGTAAAGATTTTGTACACTTTACGACATTTTACCCGGTGACAAAACACATCACCTGTGATCATCTAGGATAATACACAATCAACTATCCGTTTCTGTGTGATCTTCTAAATAAACAAAAATAAAAAACAAAAAACAAGTTCAAGGTTTTTATTTTCATTGAGGTGGAAGGCGATTTTATTCAATTTTCAGTTTTGTTTGCTCTACTTTCCTTCTTTCAGGACGTTTCTTGTAACTTTTCGTATTATTAAAACATTCAACGGCTTCTCAAAAAATCTGTTTTTATTAGTGGTCCCTTGAAGACCAGAAAGTATTTAAAATTATCGAGAAACTCGATTTAATTAGTGTCAAATTGTCGACTGTAATCGCATACAAATTTTTTGACTTAAAGCTTGTACTGGGACCTTCAAACTAGACTTAAAAACTGTTATCTGATCTTAAGTCAAAAGACTAAGTGACTATTTTACGTGACAAAGAAGACTGGGAGCATTCAATAAACATTGAAGTCATTTAACTGATAGTCAAATGACTAGTTATTGTGACTTATTAGTCAAAATATCGAAGATGACCGGTGACTGTAATTTTAAGGTCAAAGACTTATAAAATAAGACTTTTTAGTAAATTAACTGTAGTCATCAAATGACTACAACTCTGCTACTATACTACACTCACTGTTGCAGAGCGGTCTTTAAGTCCTTAAGCCTCAGTGATACGGCTATGGAAAAGAACAATCGCGTCAAAAAAATTTCAGAAGGATCTACTCTTGCACATGACAACCTAATAATTACAATATAGTTTTTTGCTGTTTTAAAAGTGTTATTCTCTATCATATTCTGTTTCTTACTTACTATGTATTTTCACGAGTCATTTAATATTTTTCTTTTTTGTATCTATAGTACTTTTACTTTTATAATGATGAAATGAAATGAAATATTAAGTTTGTTAAATTGATTCATATACTTACGTTCATTTCATGTAATTGCATTGAATAATTACAACGTTTTAAAGAAAGTACCACAAAAATTTTAGTTTTTAAAAAGAATTGTTTACACCTATTTTTTTTATCAGCTGTGTACCTATTATTAATTTATTCGGAACTTACTTGGACATAATTTTTTAAAAAACAAATTCCGACTTTGTTTTGCTTTTAACTCTCAGTGAGCTTTGTAAGTTAAGAAAGCAGTTTTATTAGTAACCCTGTTTTGGGCTGGGAGTGGTTGCATCCCACATTTTTCTATGATGGATTCTTCTATAGATTCACTTTGTTTGGTGATGTCTTTGGTCCTTTAGACAAAGGTTTTTTGCTACTTTCAAAAACTCAAAAACAAGAAAGTGCACATTTCGAAAACTAGTGTTAGAGGTCTTTGCGGCAGCCCTATTTAACTTGTACAGTTTTTTTGGAACTTGATATTGTGATGTAGACGTTTTTGGTTCCTGCCACACAAGCAACCCAGACTCAGATTCAACTTCTCGTTCAGATGAAGAGCCAAACCTCTCAACTTATTGAGTCAAGGACCACCATACTGTCATTGACGCCCGAGCAAATTTTGATGACCTATTTCTGTCGCCCGCAGGTTTTTGTACCTTTTCTATTCGCAACGAGTAAAAATACTCAACAAGCAATTTTCAGCATCCTCATCAGGGTCACCCCTTTAACCACGCCAATCAGCCGTCAGCCCTTCACGGTGCTTGATCCTAATTGCATTGGCCCCTCACACACATATCCCAAAGAAATTACCTCCCCCTCAACCCCACTGAACACAAAACACACAAAAAAAGCCATCAGCTGCAAAAAAAGAAGACAGAAATCATTCAAGGAGTTGACCTACTTCCACTTAAAAATAAAATTCCTCACAGTCTTTAGTGAAAAGAACGACGAGTAAGTCAAAGGGACTATTTCCAGTTAACGTGATCCGGCGTGATGAAAGGACGCAGTACAGAAGAAAAAAAAAACCACGACACGAAAAGAAAACGAAGAAGAACAAAGGAAATTACTATCTCAGTGAAAAGGAAGGGACTACAGAACAAAAAAATAAATGACACTGAACTCGAAAATCGAATACCAACACCCACATGTCCTACATATCCGTGCTCCTGTAAATCCTTAATGAGAAAAATATTGAATTTCCGCTTTTTCCTCCACGGCGCAGCAAGACTAAGGACTATGGACTACTTTCATTGCTCTTCTTTCTCTTTTCTTTAACAACAGAAATCGTTTAATAAACGAAACCAATCTGCATCCTTTCTTAATTCGTTATTCCTTCTGCTCCTGTCCTCCCGGCTCCTTGGTCCTTGATACTTGTTCCTTTTTTCTTTATTTTTAATAAAACCTTCATGCAATTTCAATTTAAAACGAAAACTTTTCGCTATAAAGGCGATTTTTTAATGAAAAAAAAGCGAGATCATTTTTTTCTTGCAAAAGAAAATCAATAATGCAGAGCCAACTGTGTAATGATGGTTCCTGTAAGGAAGTGGCTGTTCCTTGTAGGACATTTTCTTAAGAAAAAAAGCACACACAAAAACATAAATAAATGATTTTTGCACGATGTCGACGTATTATTTGCCTTTGGCTGGCGGGCCTGAATAGCTGCGAGGGGAACGGTTGAAAGAGTCGTTCAATGGCGTTTAGGATTCTGGAAATTTTTTTGAGATTTTCCACGACATTTCCGGTTCGCCGAAGGCGGGGGCTGGGCGTACTTGATCTGGTTTATGGAAACTGCCACAGGTGATATTTGCGATTCGTTGTAAGTCGCTTTCAAAATGAAGTGGAAGTTTTTTGATAAATGTTCTTTATCAGTTTTAGAAATCGATATAAATAATGGTAGAGAGGGTGTTTACATGGGTCTCTAGGGTTCATTGGTGAGAGCTTTTTTAGTTTACGAGAAGGCTGTTCAAGAAGCTGTTGCATCATTTTACACTTGGTTGAGAATTTACAGAGCAGTTTAAGAAATTCAAGAGAAGTCAGCTAATCAGTTCTTGATTTTGAAAATGAACCCATTTGCTTCAAAGAAATTTTATGACGGATATCTTCGTCGGAAAGCAAACGTTACTAATTTCTGAGTATTATTATTACTATAATCACAATTTTAATAATAATGAAATTAATTCATAATTAATACAAATTAGCACTGCTAGGACTTTCGACTAGAATTTCTAAATGAAAAGTAATCGGAAAATGATTTAAAAAAAAATTTCTAAAACAAATCGAGCGTAGTAATACTTGTGATTTTAGACTTATTAAACCAATTACCACTCCAAAAAAAACAATGCAATTTTTTTATTATTCGACTTTCCAATGCATGATATCAAAGGAACAACAAACGTACAAAGATTTATCCATCCCATCTTGCAGCATAGAAATTATCAGAAATTTGTTTAGGCAACTTCATACGTAAGGCTAAACGTAAACGATTTTCCAATAGGGAAAGTTGTCAACTTTGAATTTGATTTGTGAACGCACCCTTTCACTTATCATCGAACTATCATTGTCAATTTCTTCAGTAAACTCAACATTTTCAACACATGTACACAAACAATCACACAACACAAACAAATTATAAAAATTTTCTACTGAAATTCGGAGTCGGTGACGGCAACTTCAAGAGCGTTAACTTCAATTTTCGGTTGTGATTCTCGACCTAGCAGAGAGCCAATAACAGGTTTAGTGCAGTTTACATATTCGTTGTGTGATGTTACCGTGTCAGTGAGACAAGGGATTGGTCGAAGTGTTGAAAATATCACTGGCGTTCAGCCGTCCGTAGCGTCCGATCCAAATCAGTTAATTCCACGGCGTTCTCAAGATTTGGGCATCACTCAGACCACCTTATGGCGTATTTTGCGTAAGGATCTTGGTTTACACCCATTCAAGATCAAGCTGACTCAAGAATTGAAGCCGATGGACCATTTAAAGCTACTTACGTTCTCCGATTGGGCTCTGGATAAGATGCTCCAAGATGTGACGAAGCTCATTTTTGGCTCAATGGGTTCGTCAATAAGCAAAATATGCGGTATTGGTCGGATGAAACTTCACATATGCTTCATGAATCACCACTTCATCTACAAAAAAAAAATGTTCGGTGCGGTTTGCATTCCGGTGGCGTTATTGGGCCAAATTTTTTCATCGACGATAACGATCGTCACGTTACTGTGAATGGCCAGCATTATCGCACCCGGATTACCAATTATTTTCGGCCCGAATCGAAAGATATGGACTCTAACGACATATATCTTTCGACATGTGGTTTCAACAGAATGGTGTCATAAACCACACAGCATACAACCAATTTTTTGAAGAGAAAGTTGAGGATTGGAAGAGTAAGATGAGTGTGTTATCTCAAGAAATGAAACAGTCAATTGGCCGCCTCGTTCGTGTGATTTAATGCCTCTAGACTATTTCTTTGGGGCTACGTTAAGTCATTGGTTTATGCCAAAAAGCCGACGACGTTGGAAGAGCTCAGAACCAACATTGAACGCGAAATAGCGGCCGTTTCGACCGAAATGTGTGTGGCTGAATCATCAAAAATTTAGTCCAACGAATCGACCGCTGCAAACGTGCCAGCGATTCCCATATGAACGAAGTCAAATTTCATTTATAAATGTTTTTATTGTACTTCAAGCCGATAGTAAAGTTTTTGAAATATCTCATATGGCTTGCGTTTCATATTTCCATTTCCAGTCCCTATTGGAAAGCCATTTATTAGCGTGCTATAAGTGGAGTAGTCTCACAGTCAAAAATAAATGATGGATTCGACGACTACGGTCGGTCTTCCTTAATATGAATACAGAATTTCAGAAATTGGGGTGTTTCAATAAGCTACTTGTATTACTACCTTATCTATTTTTAGTTAGCTAGTTAGTTTCTTTATTGTAGCTAAAATGTTTCATTTTCCGTAGAACTACATTGTACAATTTACAGAGATGTGGTATGAGCTACCTTACTACTTAAAAGCATTACAAATTATAAGAAAATATATCACTATTGGTCTTTGTGAAACATTAAAAGGAAAAGCTACTAAAAAACCTTCATTAAAAATCTATTTTTACTTTCTTCATAAATTTGACAACAGTCCTAGAGGGGACATTTTCAAAGTCAATTCCTGTTACAGTTGATTTCGTGGTTATTTTAGATTCTATTACGGCTAGGCTTGGACAAAAACAAACCACTATTTTCTGTTATTCATTACTTTAGGCCTAAGGCTTACGACGAAGTTTGACTGGTCTATACAAAACATTGAGTTTTTCTTAAAAATCATCTACACAGGTTCCATTAGACATGGAACACAATTTCGATAAACTCTCGTTCCTTTTGAAAGACTTAAGCAGGTTTTTACTAGTTTCATACAAACCTCATGTTTTCCTCCTTTCTACTCTAACCGTTCCAATGATACACAAGTCTCTTACTTGTCTCAAAAGAACTCCAAAAAGCTGCTTTTCTGAGGTGACCTGAAATCGAATTGGAGCTGCACTCAGGCTGTTGCAAAGACCCTTCTCCCTTTCGTGAGCAAGCAGCAAACCAACGACAACGATGTTTCTTCATTCAAACTGTGAAACTGTCGTGATCCTCAAAGGACTCTTCACTATGTGGAAACCTCATCGCTTCTCCTTAAGTCCACCCACAGGACACGCCTGCCAGTGCGTCCTTCGAGCTCCAGCGACGACCCTGGACGAGCATCCATCCAATTCACTACCGAAGTAAAATGACCGAAACTTTCGCCTAAGAAATGTGCAAACATTAAAAATACAAAACGAAAACAAAACCCGAAACTTTCATTTCGGCAGCCCTTCGCTGTGCACGCCCACCCACCGCCTAGCGGATCTCCTGGGAAGTCATCATGCCGCATCGTAATTTATACGAGTACCCAACCACACACACAACCAACCCCATTCCCATTCCGCCGCCGCAACGAATCCACATCTAAATACTCACGCACTTCAAGGCTCAAGGATCAAACTTAAGTAGGCGGAAATGAAGTAACCCTCTAGCGCGCGGTTGGTCTTCGCGCGCCACCAGCGCGCGCGTGGATTACGGTGAAATACGACCGCAATAAAAGAAAAATTGTTGCATATATATTCGTTCGCGCTTTGGCGATGTCCTTGCTAATGCTGGTGGCAGTGGTAATGGGGGTGGTGCTCCTGCCGCCCCACACGGATAAAAATCGCATTCGACTATGTCGTCGTGTTTTTCTCTCGCCCCTTCCTTTTTGTCCTCTGCTAGCGTTCTCCGCTTTGTTTTATTTATGCGTCTATTTCACTTCCGCCACTGGATCTGCGTGTGTGTGTGTGTCGCTGGAGGTGGAAGGGGGATGACTTCTCAGGGATGATTTTATATTTTCTTTGTAATTTTATCTGCGCAGCGGAGAGAGAGGGGGAGCACAACGCAAACAGGAATAAGTAGCCAAAAGTGTGTGCCGCGGTGGGCTGGGGTTGTTTTCAATTTCAATGTGAAAATAACTTTTGTTTTCACTTTCCCGCTAACGGTGTAACGCGGGGTGTGGGGGGGGGGGGGGGGGGGGGAGGGACTAAGAGCTAACGCTAATAAAGTCGTAAGGTTCGCCAAAAAGTTTCAAATGTGAAAGTGTCATGGCGGGCGCGGCAGCGGGGCCGTGAGGTGGGATGACAATTTTAATGTCTCTCGCGCGCACCAAATCGATATTTTCCCTGCGGTGTACTCGGGGAAGGGGGCACACTGCTCAGCTTTACACAGATTTGACTTTAGCTCCCTGCATCCCTGCGTGAAGACCAATTATTGTTCTTTTACTTGTGACATTTATATTAATTAACTGTCAGTTATTAATTTGATTTTCTTTTCCAACGCACGCGGTGGTGGAGGAACGTGACAATGAACAAAAATAAGCTGCTGGGAGTTTAATGGAAGGGAAACAAAACGAAGTGGGGAGGGGTACTCGAGCAGATCCGAGCGGATTAGAATGTTTATCTACAGCATTCAGTCGTGTTACACTACTGTTGGATGTGGGGCGGTGGGTGGGTGGTGGGTGTTCTAATGTATTTTCAGTGTTGACGCTTTGTAATTGGGTTAGATGCAATTAAGGGGTGAATATGACGATGGATGAGAGGAAAAAATTTCCATAATTTCATTCGTTTAGTTAACCAGATTTACCAACTGATGGGAGTCGAGTTGGCTGTGCTCTAGCCATAAGTTCGTTCTTCGTACGTTAGACGTGTTTCAGTTACTACAAAGTCGGAATGTTAAGAGATCTGGGACTACATTTTTTTTATTTCATGCATGTGAGACACTTTTATTTGACAGATTACTCGCAATTTAACGAAACCGACGCATTTCCGCTTTTCCGCGCTTTGTCAAAATGTCTACTCGCCTTACTCTCAAATGTAAATGCACAATGACTTGAAGAGACTTCAAAAAAGACGTCATTTGGCAATTTTTTTGAATGTTCCACTAATCCACTTTTATCCCAGTCATCAAATTTCGACGTTACGCCAAGACGATGAGTGGTCAAGATCTTAGAAAATGTAAATGCTAAGAGTTCGACGGTTTATTGACTTTTTTTGCATATTTTTCTTTTTGGAAAATATGACGTGACGCAATACTGTCCTTTAAACGCGATTCCAAATTGTACTGGAAGTCATCATCGGTGTTGAAATGTTTTAAAAAAGATTGGAAAAGAGCACAAATGAGCCAATACAGATATTCAACTTCAACTTTATTCAAAGTCATTAATCGAACTAGACTTTTTTTTAATTATTGGATTGCAGAAATGACAATCTTCCAACCTCTCAATTTTTTTTTCAGTTTTTAAAATTTTTTGTATCTCGTCTAAAATGTAAATGACAAGCCAACAATAAATGTAGGCATTCATTTCGGCGGCTTGTTTGAACAAACGTTGATTTTGAGGACACTGGCAGAGAAAACTTAATGGCTTAAACTGCAGCTCGGATCTCTTTATTTTCATTTTTGAATCCTTACTAAATCTGAAGCACCTGATCTCAGATCTGACCCCATTTCCCCTATTTGGCCTTAAAGTAAACGTCGTTGATACCCGTCTCGTCCCTCTGTTGCCTACCCATCTTTGGTCAACGACCTTGTGGCAGCTAAGTGGGCCAACCGGCAGCTGAATGACGTCAATTCGCTTGAATATTAATCCGCGATGAAGGACCCCGCGGCAAATACAAGCAATTTCAGCTCAATTTCTGACCTCCAACGTACATCATCAGGAGAAAATGACGTCCAGTCAGACTGCTGTCGTCAGCGCTTCCCTAACGAGGGGAAGTATCCTCCACCGACCCCCAGATCAGATGATGAGAGTGAAGGCATCTTCAGGTGAAGCCATTAAACTTTCAGGTCCACTTTGTTGCAACCGAATACGATGAGGGGGTCATAAAAATCGGAAGAGAAGAAAAAACATGAACCCCAAGCAATTAGCATCCATCTCGCATTTTCCATGACTCCGCCAGTCAGCAGTTTTCCGGGTGCCGGAAATAGGGGGAGAAACTAATGAACCTGCATGAAATGGCTAAACTATCGATCATAAAAAGGATGAGAAAAAAAAGCACAGAAAAGAGGAGAACCGGTAAGCTTCCGACCCGGTTACATTTCAAAAATGTAACCCCCACCCCACGGGGAGAATTAATAAATAAGTCGAATGAATTCGTTTTCTGTTATCCTGATTCGAACACTAATAGCTTTTTATATGATTCCCTGAAACGAGTTTTCATCAATTTTTTCTTTTTTTCTCTCTCTTTTCCCTCTCCCATTTCCCACTGACTTTCCGTTTTCGGTTGGTCGTCCTTTTTTTTGCAGGATTCGCTGGTGAACTGTGCAACTTTGAGTACAACGAATGCGAATCGAATCCGTGCATGAATGGAGCCGAGTGCATAGATCAAATCGGCAGCTTCGAGTGCAAGTGCTCCAAAGGATACATCGGCAGTAGATGCGAGATTAAGGTACGTGAGCGTTCAATTTTTTTATGCAAATTTCCTTCTTTTTTTTCTTTGTTTGTTTGTGTTGCCCTTCTTCTCTCTCACACAAATGCAAACTTTCTTTTTTGTTTTTTCTCGTTGGGGTAAAAACAAATCAAACACGCATTCATCCCCGTGGACAAACAACAACAAAAACGACACGCTCGATTTATGACGGCATCTCGACTCCTCCATCGGTAACATGATTAGGTGGATTTCTGTGCCAATAAACCCTGCCCCGAAGGACATCGATGCATTGATCATGGAGATGATTTTAGTTGTGAATGCCCGGGAGGACGCAACGGACCGGATTGTAATCAAATTCCAAGGACGGTAAGTCATGTCTTCCTCCCTCCTCATCTGCATCCATTCACACACCCGCACTTTGCTGCCAGGGATGTTACAAGTTTTTTTCTTCGGACGTTTTTGTTTTTTTTTTTTGTGGTCTGCCTCCGTTTGAATGGGATAAAAATGAGTATACTACTCCTCTCAGTACAGTTGGCTCATATGATGAGAGATCTTTATGGCAGAGCTAGGGTGACTTGACCCCGGCCTCCCTCGTGTGGCTTTCCATAGAAATCCGCCTGGGCACTCGAGCTGTTCTCTTTGCAAATGGATTACGTTTCCGGTTAATAACGTGCACAGACTTACTGACGACCGAGGAGCTGGAGTCGAGTTGGTGGCCTATTTTGTAGGAATGATCTGCTTTTGGTTTCCCGTAATGCGGGCAACACAAATACAAATGAAGGATGGCAAGTGGCATTGAGGGTAGTGAGTGAATTAGAATTGTTCCTTTGAGTCCTCGACAGTGATGAGGATGAAATGGGATGCATTCTCACATCTCCTCGCCATGGCCGCAGGGATGCTGCGGTTGTGTGTGGTCATTGTTTTGAATTTGTGCAGTTTTGGGGAAATTGAATTAGCAGGACCGAAGTGGTGGACAGCGGGGTGGGTATCAAAATTCCAAATAAACTTGAGTGGAGATGTAAAATTGCATTTCAGTTGCCCTGTGGGGTGAATTATTTTGAAATTATGACGGTTGAATGGATTCATGGGGATTCTTTGGGTTTTTGTGTTCTCCTCCAGCTGCGGGGCGGTTGCATTTGTTTTGAAATTAAGCATTTGGTTACAGCGAATTCATGAATTTTTAGCTGCGGGCGGTGGCAGGACACTTTGACAGCTGCTGAGACTTCAACTGTGTGTCTGATTGCGAGTTTCTCGTATGCCATTTGCATTTTACCAATTTGCATAGCTTCAGGGGATACTTCAAAGCAAAGAAATTAACATCCTTTCATTTCACTTTTCATGCAGTTTAATGTTCATGTTCAGTGGTGTCATGATCTTTAAGAAAGTGCATGGACGTCTTCTGTTTCTTCTGTCCTGCATTCTCTGTGTACATATTTCTCTTGATATTGCAGAAGGACTTCTTTCAAGTCAAAGGCTATATTCTGTTGCTGCTCAGTTGAACAATTTATTTTAAACATCTTGACACTTTAGTTTCTTTTTGTTTCTCTTAAAGTTTCTTATGTTTTGTGGAAAATGTGTAAAGGAACAGAAAGTAATGGTAAAAGAGACACATGGAAAAAAATTTCTGAGAAATAAAAGCAAAAGCAATTAAAAACCTTTTTGAAATCCCAAAGCCGATTACGGTAAGTTTTAAAGATGAATCCCTATTTGATATAGAGAATATCTCACAGACTTTAATTCTTTGTAAGCAGGTAAACCGCCTAAAGTTTTTTCATGCAGAAAGTTCGGAAGTGTCTTTTAGTGTTAGAGCGTTAGTTTTGTTCTGATTAATGTTGCTCAAATGGTCAATCATAGTTATATCTTTATACGAGTTGTAGACGGTTTACGGACGAACGTTTGTTCGTTAGCAAACAATTTTTTTTCTTTCTTTTTCTAACAACTCTATGCTGGTGTTTGTCAAAACAAAAAACAGTCATAGGAGCGAAGGCATAAAGTAGCCATGGCACAAAAACAATTCGTGGATTTTTGTAAGCTTTCTTCCATTTTATCACTCTTCCATTTGGCTGAGCAAGTTTGTCCTTACTTTTTTCGGCCATAGATGTACACCTTTTTCCATTCTCCATTTCCTTAGGCAACTTGAAGAAATCTCAATTTCTTCGAATATTTAAAAAAAAAAAAAAAAAAACTGTGCCATCTAGCGGTTTATTTTTAAATCATAGGTTATTTTGACAGTGGTAGCTGCATCCGGCTTGAAATCTTAATAGAAAGCACAAATTAGCCAATACAGATACCCAACTTCTACTTCTCTTGCCCCTTGATTTTATTTGACAGCGTTTTTATAACATTTTGCGTCTGTGAATACGTGTGGAAGCTTTGAAAAACAAATCAAACAAATGTGCGTGAAAATGATGAGCAAGTGTTCGGTGCTTACTGAATTACTGTCAAAATGCTTCCTGTATTTCAGCTACATTCGTGAATTACTGTCAAATCCATGGATGGACGAGGGGAAATAGCCGCTGTACAGTTGGGTGTCTATATTAGGTTGTCTGTGATAGAAAGTCAGTATCATATCTGCGCGGAACGAACGTACGGTTGGACAACGTTGGAAAATATAAAAAAATTATTTCTTAAATGTTTTGTAGCCCAAATAGTGCAGTTTTTAAACAGAAATCGTATGAACAGCCGTCTTAGCGATCAATTGGCAGCCTCGGAGGTGTGATTTGACCCATTTGGACTTTTTGGGGAATCGTAAAGGAGCAATGTTTTGCCAACAGGACGGAAACGATTCAAGCACTTAAAGCCAATACCATACAAGCAATCCGTGAGCCACAGTCATCATCAAGTCACTATCAACAAGTTCTTGGAAGAGTGGAGGGAGGGAATGCTCTACTGTGTCTACTCTACGACAAGACAATCGCTTAATCGACGTGGTGTTCCATAATTAATGAAATGTTTGCTCTGAACCTGTACTTGGCTCTCATCTCTCAGTCCATTTCATCTTCCTAAGCGATGGTAAAGAGTTTCATTCATTTTCTAGAGCTATTGTCATAAATTAGTTATTAGGCGTACAACTTTGCTTTCGCCGTTTTTTCCGAGGCTTTACTGTAATAGACTAGTTAAACATTTATGATTCGTTTAGCGTTTGATTCGATAGCGTTTGACACGAGTCTTGATCAAGTAATGCCTCTAATTCCGCATCTTCGAAAACCTTCTCTCTTCCACCGCCATGCCGGACTTTGACGTCAAAATAACCGTTCTTGAAGCGTTGAAACCACTCTCGGCACATCCTTTCACTAACAGCCGCCTCACTATAGATATTTGAGAGCATTCGATGTGCCTCAGCCGCAGATTTCTTCTTATTAAAGCAGAAAATTAAAACCTGACATGTTTAATCAAGAAAAACTTTATGATCACAAATCGACTAATATTTCGATGACGTTATGTTTACAAATACCTAAGCTTACTGTGTGACATCTATGATCTATTTATTTCGACTACCACAGCCATCTATTGCAAAACGGCGGAAGCAAAGCTGTATACCTAATAAAATTTCCAAGAAACAAAACCGTTTCTTAAAGTGAAAGTGTCACAACCAGAGACTCAGAAAGGTTCAATTTTAAAGCAAAAAGTAATTTGAGACATTTCTCTGTAATTTAATTCAAGTGTCCACTGAGCTGGCGATCTAAAAATTTGGCTTTAAATGCGAAGAAAAGTAATAAAGCACATTTTTCTTTAAAAGACTTTGTTAACAATCAAAATTTTTGTTATTGATGTACAGTTGCTTCAAAATAAAAAGCACAGCCACCTTAAGGTTTTCCGAGCTCCTGAGCTTAAATGTATTATTTATAGAATTATTATTTAAATGTATATTTAAAGGCGCGGATATTTTTGATTTATAGAAAAAATAAGCATGCAGCCTTTTTAAAAAAAATTATGCCCAAATGACTTAACAAGTCAAATATTTCAATGACAAAATAAATATCGATCAATGCCAAGTTACAGACATTTTCTAAATATAAATACGATTGTAATCATGACAAACAATTTGATCCATTTATTAAGACCTCAGAGCAAAAGACGCCGACAGAAAGAAGAAAAATTTAAAAAACATTTTCTCGAATGCAAACCAACCTTCTCTCGGTTTTATGCGCTTTAAGTCGAAATGTTATAGTCCTTAATCTCCAACCACTAAAAAGTGTTCAAAGGAGATAAAAACGATTTAAACGGCTTCAAGTATCTTGATCTCAAATCGCCTTAAGTGATTGCCTCGCTAATTGACCCAAAAACACCAAAGTACTCAACTCCCATGAGCTTCCGGGAAACTCTGAACAAAAGTCAAAAGAATTAAAATTCCAAATGACTTTGCCATAAAGAAACAAAAGCAACAGCACTTCAGACAACTCGTCCAACTCAACTTTTTTATGTCCCCTGCACATACATCAACGTCTTACGTCTCTAAGTACCACACATCTGAATCGATTGAGTCCTAATCGCGCGTCGTTACCATCCACCCAACTGCCAGATGCTCCAGCTCCACATCCGACAAATGTATCGCACGACAAATGTATCTCCCCACACAACACACAGGCTGAATTAACAATCTAAGTCACATCGCCGACATCCGTCGTTAATTAAACTTCTTCAAGGAGATCCACTCTCCTGATACAGCAATTTACCACGTGGCCTCGGCCCAATCAATATTCCATTAAATAAGACATAAAATATCGCGAATGAAACCATTCGCACACGTATCTGCGTTATTCATGACTCGTATCTACGATAAAACAACGCGAGTGCAATTAAATTTACAAGCGGAATTTCATTTCCATACCGACGCCGAAAAAAAAAGTGAAGCGAATTCGAGATTACTCTCCCTGCACACCCGCCTACATCCATTCATCGTCGTCGTCCTTTATCCGCGTCCTTCTCGCGTATCACGTCGAGCCAGTTAGGACGCGCCAATATCCGCGCGATACATGTTCCGTCTGCCACAGCATATGAATCGTGCGAGTGTACGTCGGGGCCATAAAAGAAATTTGTTTGCAGTCGAATTAAATCGCTTTGTTGCCAAGGACAAGGGGTGAAGGGCGGTGGGTGGAATGGGCAGGATTCTCTCCTGTAATCCGTGCGCAATCCTCCTGTTTGAATAAGCAATTAACAATTCATCGCTGCAAATAACACCGGCGACGACCAGCACCTGTGTATCCTTTTGTTGTCATGCGTGTGTGTGGGCGGATTGCCGAGCGGCAGTTCTTCATCTCTCCAGTTTTTTGTTTTGTTTTTCAATTTCGCCCGTGTAATGAACTCCTCGAATGTTGTACGAATTAATTCATCTATGCTCTGTCGTCCTGCGGAACACAACGCAACGCAACACAACACAATGCGACGCGACGCGATGTTCCCGCGCGCCATCACTTCAACTTTCATGCCGAATGGCAGTCCCATTACCTGTATTAGTGCATGCACCTGTTATCCGAGGCTCCGTGCTTCCAACTCTTCCGCATGAAGTGCGATCCACTGAACAATAAAAACCCCCCATCCCGGGCCAATATTTCCATGGAGGCACGGGCAACTCCTTGACATCCATCGTTGGGGAGGAGAAGAGTGGAGGATTGCCGCTGAATTAAAGCGCTTCAATGAGGATGCAAAAGGACCGATGGCTTATGAGGAATTTTTTTTATCTGCGGGGTGTGTTTTTTGTTTCTGTTTTTGTTTTTCATGCGTAATTCTCTGCTCCTCGGTGAGATATCCTCGACACATATGGCACTCGAACAGGGTGTGGCCGGGTTGCGGATTTGACCGAGTCGGTGGTGGAGTGGATTTCTGGTAGTCGATCATTTATCGGCTTACAGTTAATTGCTCTGGGCCGCAACCAATATTTCATGAGGGTTCATGAGTTTTATGGCAGATGTAAAACTGTCGTATGGATGATCTGTCAGTGGGAACAGGACAATTTGCCCGAGGGGATGGAGAAATGCGAATCTCGAGCTGAATTGGAGAATTAAAATAAAAAATGGATTAAAAATGCGACAGATGTCAAAGGAGAATTCATAATCTGACTTGAAAGTTAAGGACGTTTATGTATACTTTTGAAGACGTTTATTGAAAAAGCTTTAAGTGCCCTACAAATTTAACAAACACAAATTGAAAAGGTCTCCATATTTTGAGACCTGGCTTAAAGCTAAGTTTCCGCAACAAAAAGAGCCTCCGAACTTCAGAACTGCTAAAGAAAGACTGTTGAATTACAAATCAAAAATTCGAATACGAAAACCAGAGTAAAAGTACACGTTTTGGAACAAAAGCATGAATTTCAAAGTCCAAGCTACGCGAGCAATAATAAAAAAAATCTTGTTGTAAGTCCACCATAAGCTCGATTCACGAGGCTTAAATTTAGAGTCACAACGCTTTGACTTCGATACTACAGACACATACAGTGCCTCCAGAAACTATTTGGTCACCGACCCATTTGAAGCAAAAATGGTTTCTTTTGGCAAGAAATTTATGCCTTTCATCGACTACAGTCACACAATGTTTTTTTGAAATCTCCTTTACAAACCTGCCTATTCGCAGTCCGCGCAGGCCATAGGTTAGCCCATTGTGCTGTCAGACTTCCGGTTCGTTCCACACTTACTACCACTGTTAGAGAACAATTAAATCTTTCGAAAACTAAAAAAATAAAATCGGAGCATCCGAACTTCTTTGAACGTTCGAAACGTGGGCGTACATTTCCTTTTGACTCTGACTATAAGAACTTGAGACTTAGTTCGCGATGAAAAATGTAGTCAGCTATAGTTTAATCTAAAGTCGTTCAAGTTTGACGTTTTGAAGGGCCATCTTGACTCTAGGCAAATGTCAGCAACAATTTTTTTCATTTGTTTTTTTTTTTTTTTTTCATAAATTTAAAATCCGATTTTGAAGTCTTTGGTTTCAAGATGTGTGTCTGAACGTGTGTGGGAAGGTCCCTTTCATCTTAATTTGGTTGTTTTCAAATAAAATTGAATTTAGCTCTCCTACTCGTTACGTGTGGAACATGAAGACAACAACCTTTATATGTTGTTTCGTTCGAAGTCAAGCTTAATGAAGACTTAAAAAAACGAGTCATTAGACTGAACGTCAAGCAGTCACGGTGATGCTATATTCCAAACTCAAAACCGAAAATATTTGGTCATGCTCAGTAGTACTTGCTCATCGGTTACTTGGATAACAGGCTAGGCTAGGTTCCTAAGTCAAGAAACAGTATGACCTTTGATTCACAACAATGATGCTTAGTCTAGTGTCCTTGCGGTGAACCTCATTATAAACTAGTAGTTTACTATCTGCGCTAAAAGCAAGCTTATGGCTTAAATGATAAATTAACGATAAAAACGATGACTCAATACTGTAATAGACTTAATAAAACCTTACTCAAAGTTTCATCCGACTCTCAGTCGTTTTGAGAGCTCCTTTTCTATTGCGGCTAAACAAAATACCAAAGAAGATACTTTTTCCAGGATTATGCTGCCTCTCTAAATCGGTTTTAGAGTAGTGAACAAAAAATAAAACGAAAGAACACTGTCGTCCTTTAAGCCCTTAACGGACTTAGGATGCTCTTAAGATCACTTTTGAAGCTTAAAACTGAAAATTCCCTTTCAGCCTTAAATGTTCTGAACTCAACATTTGTAACCGACCACACTGAATTCCCAACCCACACAGGTCTAGATTCATAGCTCATAAAAAAAAATCCTTCCTTACCACCCTGTAACCAACCCTCCACTAATGGACACATTTATCGACAGGCTTAAGGTATCGCCTCCTCCACGCTGAATTTATAAATCGGTATTCATTCACTGGTCTTAACATTCTCTTTCTTTTTCTTGTATCTCTCTTTTCAGCAATGCAACGTTAATCCGTGTACTCATGGGGGAACCTGCTGGTCCAGCGGAGACTCATTCTACTGTGCCTGCCGGCCAGGATACACTGGAACAATGTGTGAAGGTATGCGTAGTATCCAAGATATGAATATTTCTGTGTGTGCTTGTGTTTGTATTTTCAAAAAGAGGTCATTAAAGACCGAGTTTACTACATCTAACCAAACGAGGACGAAGAGGAACACGACAGTCTGTGTGTGGTCAGAGTTTTAGGTTTATGAGCTCAGAGTTGGCAAACAGGAAGTGGCCGCTCAAAGGAGTTTCTCTCTCACTTTTTTAATGTGGAATAAGCGAAATATTTAGCAAATATTTGGCGGTTCTTTTCTTTCTGCACCAGCGACGAGCTATTTAGGAGTTTTTAATAAAGTTTTAAGTGTGTGCTTTGGACCCACATGCGTCGTTTGACTTTCTGGTGGTTGATTCGGTGGTTGGAATTCCGGGATGGGTCTGTCTTTTTTTCTAATAAAATTGTATTCAGTATATGCGAGAACTGCCGCACTGGCGGATATGTTGTTGGCTTGGACGAGATAGGGATGTCTTTAAAGGATATAGAATGCTGATCCGATGCAGCGAACCCACACTTAGAGATCAGCCGACAGAACTAGCAACGCAATTTCCGACATGAAGATGACTAAAGGAAATTTTCCTAAAATAATTAAAAAAAATTTATAGAGAAATCTACTCCATCATTCCACTCTATTCACACTCCCACGCCCACAGCCAACCAACTTCCACACCGCAAAAGGTCAAACTCAATATCTAAAATGAGTTTACCACCCACAAAGCACACTTCTCCGATGACGAAGTACTACCCATCAACCTTTGTCCTTGACACCTTCCAGCTCAGACATCCGCCCACCCTCAATCACGATGCAAGTACCACTCAGGAAAATCTCTATCTCCAGCCCCATAAATAAGTAATTTCCATTTATGACGAAATCCACTTACCAATTGATCAATAGGCGAAAACTTAATCGAAACGTCCGCAAAACTAGGACATCGAGAACCGGTCGGGCCAGGAAGTGGTGCTCTAAAAACAAAAAAAAAAAGACAGAGAAAGTATAACGAGGACAAAACACTCGCCGTTGTCGACAATGTGGATGCAAAAATCAAATCCGGGACATGTCCTACAAACTTCGATAATAAATTCAGAACAACAGAAAAAAAAACAACAACGAAAAAACAAAAACAGAACGAGAATGAATCTCACCGAAACTGCCATAGCACTCAGTAAATGGAGCATAAAGCGTTCTGTTGAATATGCAGACGATGGATTATCGATGGAATCTAATAAATAATCACCTTTGATCCAAGGGAAGAGCACTTTATTAATGGCAACAGCGAATGCGATTGAGTGCACGAATAGTGCACAGGGTGGTTCACTTTTTGTGGATGTAGAGCGTTAGAGACATCGGAAGATTTTTTGTCTTAATGAACATTTGAAAAAAACAATGGATCCAATAGGATTTGGATACACAATTCTATGACAGTTTTTTTTAGCTTTTATAACTTAAAGTCGCATGTTAGAAAAAATTAAGAGCTACAGCCAGACACAAAAGTCTGCTTACAGAGTCAGCCATAAACATAAAAATTACAAAGAAAAGCAAAGTAAACCAAAAAAACCTTATCACAAAAGGAAGCATACTCGTGAATTCTCATAGAAAATACAACAGAACCAAATGAATTGTTAGAACCATAAAGTGACCTCCAACCTGGGTACCAAAACCGACTGGAGACATCGCATATACCACATCCAAAAGATCTCAGTCAGAAACAGTGCGAAGAGTGTAATAACTGGAGTGTAATAACTGGAGGATTTCATGGAAAAGTTCGCAGAAGAAGACTCGGACCAGAAAGGTCAATAGAAAAGCAGGCCTCATATTTGTCAAACGTCATGTTTGTCTTGGGCTTTGCCAGGACTATAGATACTATTTTCCGATGAAAGTAAGAACAATATTTTCGAAGATTATAGCCACGAAGAAATATGGTGTAGGCCAAATTGTTATTGAATTTTACACTTTATAAGGAGTAGACTTTTGTGACTGAGTATAAAACTAAACGACAATAATGATATGAACTATTTAGAAGATTATTAACTTAGACCTGAATTCGTTTTCAAACATACTTCTGGGACAAGATCGAAGCGGTGTTTTCAAAACAACCAATTTTGCTTAAAGTGGAATTATCAATCCATTTTTTTTCAAATATCCTAAGTGGTAAGTACCGAGAGTGATGTCTCTCCATTTTTATTACATTATGTAGACAACTTTCGATATGAAACACCAGTTTTGACTTGACCGACGTCGGTATTTTGGTCCATTCTTCTAAGATTACGGCTTGAAGTGTATTTGCCTAGTTATTTGAAATATTCCCATACATTTTTGATTGATTCAATGTCTGGGGATTGAGAGAGATGAGGCAATTGCGATTTAACTTTATGGAAAAACTAACAGAGATTAGTATAATCTTGAAGAACGCTAAGGGTTGGTATCACTCATAGAGTCATTGACATATAGTCGTCATTGTTTTTCATTGTTGCCTCAAAAAAAATTAACTTCGTCATTCCGGTTGCCCACTCTCACACCTTGGGTTCTTGATTGCATACTTTTCAACCATGATGTCCTTAGCCGTACAATTTCATTTCAAATCTTCGAATCCTCGACCCTTAAACGTTAAATTGAATCCTGTGAATGAATATCGGATTCCTATTGAAGACATCTAGCTAAAGGGCTAAGACTAAAAGTCAATCTTAAGTTGGGTTAGGTTTTTTGTGTATAAAGTAGGTTAAGTTTCCTTTGTTTGCTTATCATCTTAATAATATTATAAATTCGAAAGTTTGGATGTTTGGATGTTTGGATGTTTGGATGTTTGGACGTTTGTAATTTTTCTCTTGTCAGAAATGGCTCCCAAACCGCTTGACCGATTTGGCTGAAATTTGGAACGTAGATTCCCTATGATCCGCACTTTGTTTTAGTCTATCTTTTGTCTAGATGCGTTTAGTTTGACTTCAATTTTGAAGTGCATGCAACGCATCATGAAAAGGACGCAGGTGTTCGAACGACCCTTTTTGCTTCATTTTCTATTCCGCGATCGTATGCTGTATATTTTGTTTTTGTAGAGCAGAAAGGGGTTGACATAACTTTGCATTGTGGTTCACAGAAGTCGCCGGAGATACTAGAGTTGAGCACGTGTGCGCAATCGCCAAAGCGTTTAGTAGACCGGTCAGGATTTCCTTGAAATTTACAGAAATGTCGGCCTGCGGTTGCTTTCTGAGTTCAAGTCAAACTCATTGCATCCAAGAACAAATTAGTTGGTTGAAATTTGGAAGTTAGACTCTTATTCAATTGGTTTTAAACTATATTTTTACACGTTGTATTTACTCCAAATTTAAATCGCAAGCGTGTGCGATCATAGATAAAAAAAAGACACAGGTGCTATAAATACATAGGAGTTGAAGTCTAGACACAGGCAAATAATTGTTATTGTTCAAGCGAAGAGATTCGACGAATCGATGATTTATATATACCTTTCATCTGTTCCTTTCCCAATGAGCAAGGCAAATAAGAGATTAGAATAAGAAAACGAGAGAAAAAACAGAAAAAACGAATGAATTAGTGCATTAAGTTCTGTACTTACATTTATAAAAAAAAACAATAGCATATAAATGCCAGAATAGATCTTGAAATGCTTGAAATACTTGATTCCGTATGATCATATACCTGACAAAAAATGGCATAATTACAAGAATATAGCTTGCACCATTTCTCTTATATGAATATCCTTTTTTAATATTCTCGAACTACCAATCGACAATTGTCCTACCTGTTCCTTTTTCAGGAGACAGCGAGGGTGCTTCACGAAATAGGTAAAGGTTGAAATTTAGATGATATGTATTTTATGATCTTCTTCAATAATTTAAGTGAAATGAAGTAGACTTTATTACACAATTCGACGAATCGGCCAATTAGTGAATTATGAAGTTAAATTACCTGGGTAAATATCCACACAACAATTCGCGATGATAATATATCTTTTATATTGTAATATGTCTTTTATATTGTAATAAATCAAATGTGTATAACATGCTTAATAAATCGTTAAACTAAAGCGGACGAAGTCGCGGGTACAGCTAGTAAGCTAATAAATGGGTCTGTTGCGTAACTAACTTAAATTAAATTAAATTTGTATGGTATCGTTGTTGAAAAAGATGTAATGTGTACGTACAATTTATTGATGTACGTACATTTAACATTTAAAGAAAAGTTTCTGCAAAATTTTGGTTATATACTCGAAAATCAATTAAGCTCGTTCAAAACAGCAGTTTTTCTTTAAAAAAGGCACACTTCTTGCGAATTATTTTATTGAAAAACGTTCCTCATTATTGTTCGATTAGGTTAGAGTGCCTGGCTGGGGCTGTTGTTAGTTAAAGCAATTAAGTCAAGATGCTTGCAATTTAGAAATCAGTAATTAATCTCGATCGTTAACAGAATACCAAATCAATTGGCTGTCTCAAATTTAATTTCAAGCAAATGTTAGGAAAAGATTTTGTGAACTGAATTGGAACTGAAATTAATCTATAAAAAGGCCTTGGAAGTTTTGAAAATCGCAAAAGATATTGCGATACTTCGATAGGAGCGCAAAAATTGTATCTTTTTTTGAACTTACAAAGCGTGCGAAATTTTTATTGATCGCTCTCAATGATTTCACTAAACTTTTTTTTTACTGAAGGTTCACGTTAGTCAAAGAAACCTGCAAATTATTTGACTCAGACGTGATTATGTAAAAGTTCACTGAAGTCGACACCTAATCCGAGAAGATAAAGAGTACTTTTGATCCCTGTGTCTAAATTTAAAACTTAACTAAAGGCCTTTGATGCTCTGGCTATATTTACTAGCACCTATTCTCCACGTTTTTAATTAACCTCCTCCACTGCAACACCCTGTTCTCCTCGCGCACTTAACTAACAAGCTTATTTGAATTTTTAGAATTCCATTACTAACAATAAAGTTTCGCGTTACACTTTTTTGTATCCACCTCCTATTCAAAGTACAAAATATCAGTTCAATCTGCGTGATGTTTTTGTTAAGTGCACTCTTCCATTTGCACCCCGCGAATTTTCAATCGAAGCGACAGTTTCACATTCGCAAATACTCCAATCCCACCCCCAAAAAAAACTGCAGTTGCAGGGGTTAATTAATTAATTATCCCGTTCGCTGGTGAAACTTCATGAAGGGAAATCGAATCGCAACCGAGTTACTATCACTGCGACAGTAAAGTAGCCAAGTTTTTTTTTCACATTTTGCATAATTTATGAGATACAAAATGAGAGGTGGAAAAATACAAAAAAAAAAAAATTATGCCACTGTTGCTAAGCAGCTTTAATGCATTCCATGGGCTCATGGCAGGGATCGACCGGAGCAATTTTTGTTTAATGCTAAGTAATAGCATGCCGGTGGTGGGTTACCACCTTTACGGCAACTATGGTGTCGCTTTTTTTTTTTTCAGCCGTTGAGGTGGGATTATAACTAGCGGTGTACCAAGGTGTTAGGTTGTATTAACTCGGTTTTTTTTTTCTTTTTTGCTGAAGGGGTGGGTAGGGGCAAAAGTTTCAAAGAAGGAGTTCCGTGGAGATTAGTTTTGAAAATGAAATTGTATGCGGAGGGAAAGATAATGAGAATATATGAGACTTTCAGGAAGGTTGGGCGAGGTGCAACTGCAGTCTGGGGAGCATGAGAGTGTGATAGCATTGCGGTGGACAGAACAGAAGATGATCATATGCTGGTTGGTCACCTTTTATTCTGTACTTTGAAAGAGTGGAAGCTGTAGCTTGAGAGAATTTGCAAAAATAATCGTCTCAAAAACTTGCTCTCCAAAACTTTTTGATTCACTGTGGACCACAAATGGGGTGACCGAGCTGGAATATTTTGTTGAGTAGATTTTGCAGGAACTCCTCTGCTATGAAACATATAATTGAAGACAATGCATTTTACTGGCATATAGTTCAAAATGGCATACTGCAAATGAGCAAGGATGAAATTGAGAGGGAAAACTATTTTCTGAAAAGTGGCCCACTGAGTGTTCAGAGTTATAAGGCTGATAGGTCTTCTTAAGATTAGTCATTTTCCATTTTGCAATGGTGTCACACGAAACATAACGAAAACAATAATGCTACTTAATATGTTTATAAAATATTAATGAGTTGTGTTCTTTTAGAGTGAGTGCATTGATTTTAAAAATCATTGTACTTAAGTTAAACACACGAAAATGCATTCATCTACTATTAATTAAACCTCTACTGTACGCACTATGTTTCAATGGCAAAAAAAAGTTCATAATTTCTCACAAGAAAAATCTAAACTTGTGAAATGGTTCTGATGTGGCCAATAAATATCGTTAAAACGGGTGATAACAAAACATCTTTGTTGTGGCTACACAGCACTTGGCTTTGAAAAAGATTTTAATATTTCTCAACGTTGTTCAAGCGTACAGCAACTCATTTCGTTTCGCGGAGGTATGACACTGACTTTCTGTCAAAATTTCGCACAGAAACCAGTTATCAGTGTCAAAACAACCTATTATTTGAAAAGAAACCTTACCATGCTAAAAAAAAATGTGAGGATCTCATACGTGGTTCACAAGATTTTGCATGCAGCTTAAGGCTATGCTCCATCGTCGACTGAATTTCGACACTCCCTAGAAAGTAACTATTACCCTCCTTTATCCCGTAAATCTTTATAAAGCTGCATTTCAGATCCAGGAATGCCCCCAACGAATAACTGTCAGCAAGATGAAAATATCGCAAAAGTTTTCTTCTCGCCACATCATCACCACTAACAGCGAACAGGCGCCAACTTCACACAAACCCCAAAAACTCAAATAAATCCCTCATTCCACTGTCCCAGCCACATCTTCCAGAACTCACGCCTTTCGGACTTAATTACCTCGACCATATCCCAAAATTCTCTGCATTCCAAAAAAGGATCATCCTCCACTTCTTCAACTTCTTCTCCTAGCTGACAGTCAATCAACCAGTTGAACAAAATACCCAACCTTTCCCTCCCCCACAGACCCCCTTTCTACCATCGCTTATGTCAGGATCCATCAGCTTTACTGTTATGTTCACTCAATACAAACCCCCTCAGGCTACCCCCCGCCAAACGGAAGCACTCTTATTCGTATGGCTGCCGGTCTGCACGGTTTTGATGACGAAAATTTCATCATCATAATTCAAATTACTTTACGTCAAAAATTGTTATGTTATCCCATCCCCCACCCCATTTCCTTTCTGTTGTTTGGTTCACCTGCGTCTCCTGTTTCCCACCTCCGCGTGTCACTCGTCTCCCCTTTTCTTTCTCGCAACACACACTCTTTCTAAACATTTCGCTGAGTAATAATTTTTGTATCCACTGGACACATGTCACGGCATAGATGACACATGCCACCCCTTCGAAGGGGGTGGATGGGTGAGTGGGTGAAGAAGTGGATACAATGCTTAAGCTGAAGTTGTCTGAGTCTTCATCTGTGTCTGTGTCTGTGGCTGTGTCTCTGTCTGCCACCATCATAATTATCCACTTTATCCTTGCCGTCGTCGTCGTTGATGATGACAACGGAGGAGCAAAACAGCAAAACAGAAAATATTTTATTTTTCCCCAAAAAAAAAATATGAGCTGTATCTTTTCAAGGATTATGTGAGCCGTGTGTGTATCCTCAGACATATGTCCTCTCTTTGAGAAGGATTTACTTTTTTTTGGGTGGGCCTCAGGCTACCTTAGGTCGGTTATTAACTCACTTTCCCACGTAACAAGTTCTATTAACTTTTTTATGACTGCGGTGGTTTTATTTTGGGAGAGATTTTTTAGAATTTTCTGATTTTTATTTTGTTTACTCGAAATTTGCTGTAATTTTTTTGGGTTTTTGTAGCCTTGTCTACTTTATGAGTATTTGTGTTCTAAATGAGGTCGTAGAAGGTTAGGGTTGGGGATCGGGCTTTGCCCAATTAGGGAGAGTGTTTTTTATGTGTGAATAGAATTACAAAAAATACTTGAATTATGGTCTTTGTTCTTCGAAATTGAGGAGTTAGATTTCAAAGAAGCAGCAACCTTCTATCGCTCGTCACGCGGTGCTTTCAACTTCTGCGGTTTGGTCGAATTGGACTTATGACAGACTCTCTATTCTATAAGGATGTATGGAGCACCACAGAAATCAGCGCAAAATAAAATGCTTCCATCTTCGAATCGGTGCTGAGTCTCAACAAAATACACCAAAGCCTAGCTTTGCGTCATTAATTAGGACCAGAAAAACACGACCTAAATCTGAACGACGCAGATCGAATTCACAATTGAATTCACTATTCCCATGTATTTTAATTTTGTAAACGACGCAAACATAAATAAAACCGACTTATCTTTGAAACTAACAACACAACTTCGAAACGGCACTAATCGGGACGACGGAATCCAAGACTTTGTTGTAGTCCCATTTCCATAGCAGTTTGAAACTGGTGATGAAAAGTGAAATGCTAAACGAAACTATAAGCAAAATCCAGGTTCATGGTTAGGACTGGAACAACTTGAAATTGTTATTTGTTTCGATCTCTGCAGAGCTCCATTCATGGTGTAGCCTTCCATCGAGGTCTGTAAAACGCTGTATCTGTTTTTTACGTAGCAATCCCAGAAGTCACACAGATGGAATAATGGCTTTACCCTAAAAATTACAAAAGGTTATTAATCAAAATCAACGGATATTAGATTTACAAAAGCGCGTTTCAAACACAGAAAAAAGTGTTTAGTTTTTGCTTAAGTTTGGCAAAAATTAGCAAAGCCAGTGTAGTTAAATTTGATCACTTTCGAGGCTAAGTACACACTGAGAAAAACTGCGGCAATGACTGACAAGTTTTATTTGTAAACAAAGCTCAAGAAGAGATTGACCTAAATGGCAAATCTATTAAAATATGTTTGGCAATTCAATTCGAGGAGTCTAAAACAAAACAATGAAATACAATCAGCTGCCTCTAAGTAGAACTCCCTATAAGTCGAATTTCCCTCTAACTCGTTTTTTTACCATATCTTGCCATTCCCCTTCCCAAAATTCCACACAAAAAAACATCCTCTAAGTCGAACTAGTTTTCATGTCCTGTGACATTTGATGTCGACTTAGAGAGATTCGACTGTATTATCAAATCTAAACGAGAAATATATCAATTACGAAACTGTAATGTTCATGATTTAACTCGCATCAAACATCTCAAGGCATCAAGCTCTAGTTTTTGGTTCATGTTGCTAAGTTTTTAGAAATCCGCAAAAATAAATTACCTTCGTAGCACCCAGAATATGAACCCTTTTACCGTCGAAAATAGACTTGTTGAACATCGGGTTTGTGAAAGCTTCGAAATTTGTGTAGCCAATTTCATACAGGTTTTTTTTCCTAACAGAAATACTCTCATAAATGTCAAAAAGTTTCTCCCTCGTTTCGTGTCTTGTGTGATTTGTTTTGATGATTTTTTTTATGTTTCTTGACACCAGTTAAATTTGTTTAGGTTCTTGGACTAGAGCCAACAAACCAGAATTCTAGTACGTTCTTTTTATTTGACTGCATTCAAACTGCCTCTATGAGTAATCACCGACCTTTTTTTTTGAGTTTTTGTGCTGACAATGATTCCATTTCCATGAAAATTTTCAGTAAGAACTGCTTTGAAGCCGACACATAACCTTTTCTAACGGACATTACATCAATAGTAAAAAAAAAACATAGTTAATGAACCTATACTTTTTTTTAATTAGCTCAAATCTTTGACAATCTGTACAATAAAGTAAAAATCCTCACTTACACGTACCCCGTAACACATGAACCCCAGCAACAGTGTTGCGAGTAAAGTTAAAATCCACCGAATGGGTAGACAAACCAATTAGCCTTGACGCGAATCCTAATGAAAGTCCCTCTCCCTTTTTAGAAACTCTACCGCGAAATTCTTTCACGTCCACCACCTGTCCCATTCACAGCCAATTCGCAATTCGCTGTGGCTTTCAAGGACCAACTAATGACTGAAAATCTAACTTAAGCCCCTCCACATATTGGTTTCGTGGACTACAATTCAAAAAAACGCCCACACACACCCTCACAACGAAAACAATTTCCATCTAAACTGCAACCGTAAACACAAATTTCAGGATCCATTGCGGCAGCATTACGAAGAACTCTCCTCTCGGGGTTTTTTTTTTAATAAATTTTTTTTCCACACACGATTGTAAAGCATTTTTTTGGTTTTTGTTTTTGTTCTCATTTCAGATGAATTCGTTGTGGAGACAGTTGTTAGCTCCAGTGAATTTATGGTGGATGATACAAGCGCACGAAATTTCAACGATAAAGCCTTCGGATCGGTTGTCCTGAAAAGCCCAATTGAGCTGCATAACGCGTATATTGCGGCCGGAGTTTTGGCAGCGGCAATTTTTATTGTTGCGGTTGTGGTAAGTTGAAGTTTTTTTTTCTATTTTATTGAATTTTTTTTTCGTTCGGTCTTTTATGCCGCTGCTGTTGTTTATCCTGTGGGGGGATATTTAAATTTATGGGGGTTTTATTCTCACCCACCCATCTAAAAACACACTGAGGCTCAAAATTGTCTGGGAAATTTTAAATTGTCGGGGGGAAGTGACGGGCGAGGACAACGTGTAGGCAATTAAACTGCCATTTGAATTTAAGTCTGTAGATTAGTTATTAATTTTATGTTAATGGTTTCTTATCTGTAATTGACTTGCCGGGTCTATGTGTGAAGATTACGTTTTAAATTACTCCGGGGCGGTTTGTTTTGAGTGCAGGGCGGGATGTGCTGGGGTTTTGTTGTTGTGGTTGTTATCTTGTGTACAAGTTGCTAAGCCACAGACGTCAAATATGATAGGCCTCATTCCCATCTGTGGCCTGCGGCATTGGATGTGTATGTATGTTGGAGGGTGGGGTGTCCTTGTTTGGGACTTCTTATCGCAGACGCCCACCTTGGACTCGGGAGATGTTGCAGATTAAGTTTCTTTCTTTAAGGATAATTGGTGGTTGTAATTGAAGGGGAGGACGTGGTAGTTGGGAGATGAGAGTGAAAGCAATCGCGTGGGTTCTTATGATTGCAATTTTACCACCTGACAAGGGTTTACAGCTCGAAGCAGGTCTTTAGAGGGGAATATTTAATGAAGGAAGTTTTTAGAAAATAAAGGAGATCTGTATGAGAGACTAGAAGAAAAAGGTTCTAACAAATAAACTCGAAATAAAATTCTAATTTCAATTTTTTATGGACAAACCCTGATTAGATTGAATCACTATTAGATGCCGGTAAAGGGAAATCCGTCCAATAGATATGAAGCAGTTAGTAAGCCTATTTATTATTTAAACTGGTCACGAAATTCTAAAGTTTGCGACTCCACATGATGACACAAACCTGTTTACATGTCATTAAAAGCTTAATCTAAATTTAGGTAAATCTCTTATTTTTACCAACTGGAAGTTAGAGGGTTACTTGCCAGCGCATGGCTTCGATTAAGAGTGATTTTTTTTTTACAGAAAAACTTCTTATATATAAGATCTTTTTCTGTCTTCCATAGTTCCGGCTAAAAGTGGTTTTCCAATTATTTCTTGTCCTGACACTGCTGAAAATTAGAAAATGAAAACATTTCTGTCTCAATTTAAAGATTGAATCTCTATTTCTGATTGATGGATGACAATTGACACAGCCCGCTGTCTTGACCATGAATTCGATTAAACGGCTCAGAGGAATTCAGGGCCACATTCCAAGCTGCCTCTCGAAACAGTTAATTGCACCTTGACCCAATCAAGTTTGGACACCGAGCCAATTTATTAACTCCATGAAGCGTACACACAAATGTGAAATTTCCCTCAAATAACCCTAGAAGCCACAAGCCGTAGGAGGTTAGAACCTATTAACGCCAATTAAGCTCCCCTTGCCATTCTAATTGCGAGTGTGTGAAGTAAGAGCGCGGGCGATGAAGCGCGTCGCACGACTCCGAGTCATTTGTTCGTTTGTAATTGTATTTCGCCCCAGGAGAATCAATTATAGCTCCCTGCCGCCCAATTCAGGCGAAAACTTCTTCGCCAAAAGCGTGGCACCACACTTCAGAGCCGCTGGCTGACGAACAAAGCAAATGCCACCACAAGTATGGAGCGCAATACGATCTAAATTAATGCCCATCCGTGATGGAAGCACGCCACCCGAGGGATGCCCTCGACTTACTCTGGGCTCCATCAAGTCATCGAACCAAGGAGCAAATGACACAGTTCAGGCGAAATCCTTTTGTCACTGCGGTTGCATTAGTGGAAGGGCTTTTGTAGCTGCAAGACAAATGCGAAGCCCTTTACCGACGCCATTGAGCTGAATGTTTGCCGTTGCAGAGCGTTTTTAACTTTCAATTGTGCCAGCGACCTGGATTCGCAACGTGTCCTGGAATGGATGCGGAACGGTGCATTGATCTGACACGGATTCCCAGGCGCCTTCGATTTTACGCCTACCCACACACCAGCAAACTTCGCTTAACCCGTTTTCGATGTTGGGGGCTGTTTGCGTCGATGGGAAATGTAAAACGGGTGAAATAGAGAGTTTTGAAAGGACGCAAGCACAGAGTTACTGTTGTTTCGCTAATGTCCTGTGCTCTTGTTGATAACGCATGGCTTAGGTGCATCCATTGTCACGTGGGCTGAGGCAGAACAGGAGGCGTTTTGTTACTTCTGTATACTGCGGGAGATGGAGAATGTTTCTGTGTTGTGTTTCTGCGTTTGGGCTTATTCATGGTATTGGGCTTTGGAACCGTTGGTTCTACAAGAGATAGAGCACGATGAAAGGCGATTGTTCAAATTGAGAAGCTCTAAGGAGTTGTTTTTGAAAAAAATGTTTCGAACATTGAGAGAAGTGGAACTCGTTGCAGCTTAGGGCGATAACCTGGCAATTCTGAGGTATTGATGGCAAAAGAAAAAGTTCAGCTCTTTTTCAACGCCATTCAGTAAGACTTTTAAATAATGAAATCCCTAACGATTTTGAGAATTTTTCATCAGAGAAATTTAGCAGTGTAGAGAAAGGAAGGCACAAGAAAGCTCTTTCCGAAAGAAAACTCAATTAACAAATCTCCGTCGATACTAAAATCAGATTCAGACTAGTTATTGCGTTGATCCTTGTCTGAAAATTTTCACGACACGTTTGAAGACCAAAAGTTTTGTTTCTTCACCGAAGAAAAAGTAACTTAAGAATTAATTTTTTTGCATCTATAGAACCGTCTTTTAGGGATTTAGTCCTTGCTCGCCATCGAATTAATAATCACACTTTCACAATAAATTAAAAATGAAAATTAAATTAAAAACGAAATCGAAATAAAATGTCTGAAATAATTTTTCGGTAAAAAAATTAAGTCCGAGTGGTTGTTCCAGAATCTACATCTACACTGGTTTTTGAAATTTTAATTTTCCCATCAAAACGGACCTTATTTTGTATAAAGACATAGTTTTGATAGTTCTTAGAGACAGTTTTACAAAGTGTTCACAATAAATGAACAGACCTGAAGAAAGTAAAAGTTTTTTCAAGACTAAGCCGATGTAAGGAATGTTTGGGCTTTCTTCTCCTTATTTATCTCCAATTTAAGTCGATTCTTATCTTCAAATTCAAAATTTCGCGTGAAGGATCTTACATCAAAATTTGATTTTTGCGACTTATATATTCTCAATCGAAACTTCATAAAATTTCCTGGAGTCCTGTCGACGTAAATTTTCTAAGATCAGTTCTAACCTAAGGCTATTAAGCCCTATATCATTGGTTTAGGTCCACAACGAGTTAGTCTTTAGGAGATTTCTTCACATAATATTCAAGAATAGTCTATTGGAACCTAAACCAATAATCGTTGTCTTTCCACTGCCTTTTGCAATTGGCTATATTTAACAGACTGTCAACCTTTTTTTTTACAAGCCTAAAATGAAACCTTCAACTGTTGAATGATAAAGACGCAACCTTCTCTATTGTAAATTTGAGCGATTTTTGTTTTCGATTTGATTCTAGATATTGTCACATTGCCAAACATATGGCAGGTAGCATTTTCCCCATACCCTCATCATTGCAGATTTGGTGTGTGGTGAGATGCTACCCTGCTCTGATAACAGCTCTATCTTTCTCTTCTCACGAAGAGAATGATAAGAGTTGAGAGTCTGGTGATCGAGGCCAGTAACTAAAGTAAAAATCGAGTTAGTTGAAAAGATTAAGTCGTATGAGTAAGTCGTGTAAATAAACTATAAAAGATATTTATAAAAAACTTAAATCTAGTTTTTTTAATTTTAAATTCAAAAGTTAGATGAATAACTTGATTATATGTAAAAGGAAGTTGTAATTTCCATAAAAGCCTTACAATGAGATCGTCCACTTAAAATGGTTGCATTCCATGCTCTAGGCTCTTGAATCTACATTGTCATTAGACCCATTTACAGCTTCAACAGAATTCTTGAACAATAAAATTTGTAAAAAAAAAAAAAAACACGGAAAGATTTATTCAGCTTTTACCTTTGTCATTAATTTTTCCATATTAAAAATGTCAAAGTTAACAAAAACGGAATAAACACAAATTCAAAGTCACAGGTCATTTTACCCAGTTATAAAAAAAAAGAAAAAAGTATATTATTACATTAAACTCTAGATAATTCGAACCCTCTGTAAAACAATTCGAAAACCTCTGTAAAAACAAGCATTCTCACAGTCCCCTAAAAAAAATGTCTGTAAATCAAAGAAAATCTATGCAATTCGGTCTCTTTATTATTCCGAATTTGAAAACAGCACGAAAACCATGTTTCGAAAATGATGGCTTATTTACCTCTATAATTCGCAGTCACGTTTACTTTTTTTCTTCAACAACCGCTAGTTGAAATGCGTACGAGAAGAGATGTGTCGTTATTTTTTTACTGAAATCTCCGTAATTAGAAGTTTTTTCCTAGTCCCATAAATTCAAGAGCTTACTGTATTAGGTATGTCCCTATCTGGTCTAAGACAGCTTTAATCTGATTACAATAGAATTCCATTAGTTTGTTTGGCTTTTTCCCAAGGTATTCGAAACCATTCCATAATAAGACAGTTTACAAATGTTTTCTATGAGAAATCTTGTGATTGAAAATATTTGCGGAAAAAAAGGACCACCGACTTTCAAGGGCTGTCGAAGATGAACTCGTTTTTGACTTTTCATTCATCTACTTTGACTTTAAATTCATCTATGTCCATGTTTTCCACATTTGTCTACTTTTAGTGTGATGCTGACTTAACTATCACTCGATCACTTTAAGACAAGTTTGTTGTGCCTTCCTAAAGAAGTTTCAAAAAAAAAATGTTACTACGAAAAATTCCTGGAAAAAAGCTTTCTGCAAATGAGCCACTAACCACGCAGCTTTCATCGCGCAGCAAAAGAAAAGTAAAATTTACTTTAAATTTTTGCGGTAAATTTTGTTACCCCTTGAAAAGCTACAAGTCAGCTAACATTTTATAGCCTCTATTTGAGCAGCAAGCTCTAAGCACCTCTTACAAAACCCAATTTCTTAACTACTTCACCCCGCCCAAGGACACATCCCTCGACCTTCTGGCAAAACTTCCCCGGAAGGAAAAAAAAGAATTTAACTCACAGGTCTCCTCCATCAATTGAAGGCACTTGCCTTCAGTTCACTTTTTCACCTTCAAGGCCATCATAAAATTACCGAAAACTTTCGTCCTTCTACCCAAGAGGGTCCTCCCACCAGCTCGTCGCACTTTTTTTTTTGGGACGAGGAAAGTTTAAAGAAAAACTACGATACACGGCAAGCGACGGAAATTTTCGTACAGAAAGGCGTTTCGTCACGCTCGCCGGAGCATTAATTTATAAATCAACGGGAAAGTATCCCCAAACCCAGACCCCACCCCGTCCGCCGTAGCCGAAGCCGTAGTTAGTGTTGCATCCTTCGTCCTTCAGGCCTGTCGCTGCAGAAAGTTGAATGCGAAAAGGAAAACAAGTTAAATAGTGATTACATAACTTTGTCTCAACTTCTTCCTCGGTGGGCGTCCGCCGGGGGTTGGGATTTCCCCCCGGCAGTCCTGGGCGCCTGGGCGTGGATCGTGTGAAAACTGAGAATGAAGTGAAAAGAAAGAGAGGGAGAGAGAGCGAGTCTAACAAAGTTATTCTTTAAACACACAACAGCAATCAACTCTCTCGGATTCGCTCCTAAAATATCATTTTCTAGTTGGTGGCGAAGTCCTTCGCCTGCATGTGCCGTTAATGTGTTGATGTCTATTCTGACCCCATTTTGTCCTTGGGCCCGCCATCCTCGTGGAAGGGTAAACTTTTCATACGGAAAGATAACCCATTAAAAATAATAAGCGATTAAGCAACTAACTGGGCCGGCGGTATCGCTTTCAACGCCCACCCGCCTGCTGTTCATTATCTCGAACTATAAAAGGGGTGACTTTGCCTAAGATGATGGGGGTGAATTTCGTGTGGTCCCCCCGTCACCATAACAGCGAAAGGACAATGCTAAGGAATCTGCTCTGTATTTCAATTATCTGACATTTAAAGTTGACTCTCGTTCGATTAAAGTTTTCACTTCTCCGACGAGTCGAATGAGAGATTTCGTATGGGAAGAGGGGGCTGTTTTTTTTTTTGTGGAACGCAAGGAAACTTTCACGATAAATCTCCTCACAGATGGCGCTGAGCTGTCGAGAGACAGACGATTGCGTGCAATGAATCTGAATGTGTTGTTTTGGCAACGTCGTCGGTGGGACGGGGTTGTCGGTTGTGAGCTCTTAAAACTTAATTACCTCGGTTAAGATGCACAGTTTTCAGTAATTAACCGTACGGAATGCTGGTGGCACTGTGTGGCTCTGGCTCTAACTGTGGCTGTGGCAGGAGCTGATGGTGCGCACATGGAACTTTGTTTGATTAGTTCCAACGAGAGGAGAGTGCAGTCCTTTGTGGCGCTCGGATGGAGTTGGAGCTTTTGGGTAAATCGCCTCTGGGATTGCATTCAAACGTCTTCGGCGTGTGCGTTTGTTATGGCGGAGTTTTGCTTTTGGCGGTGGAACTTCGTTCGCTTTTATAACTTCTTACGAGACTGCATTATGTTTGCTTTTGTGCCTTAGACGGCTTTGAAATTTCTATTAGTTCAGAATCTCTACCAAGGCGGATAATGGAGTAAGGTGGTGTCGTAAACGTGCATCGGATATGTGGGAATTTAGTCGAGTAACAGCTGTGACGTCTTTAAGGCGATTTTAAACAACTCTAAGGTATGCCGCGAATGTGGGCAATAAAAGCAAACAAAAAGATAACGCTTAAAAGAGTTTACATATGCCTCTCATGTAGTATTTTTTACGACATCTAGAAGTCGTCAATAAGAGCCAATGCTAGAGTCTGGACCTGAGACAGAGTTTGAGCCAGAGCCAGAGCCATAGCCAGAGCCAGAGCCAGAGCCAGAGCCAGAGCCAGAGCCAGAGCCAGAGCCAGAGCCAGAGCCAGAGCCAGAGCCAGAGCCAGAGCCAGAGCCAGAGCCAGAGCCAGAGCCAGAGCCAGAGCCAGAGCCAGAGCCAGAGCCAGAGCCAGAGCCAGAGCCAGAGCCAGAGCCAGAGCCAGAGCCAGAGCCAGAGCCAGAGCCAGAGCCAGAGCCAGAGCCAGAGCCAGAGCCAGAGCCAGAGCCAGAGCCAGAGCCAGAGCCAGAGCCAGAGCCAGAGCTAAAGTTAGAGGCAAGACCGACCAAGATGATCTTGAGTTCTTACGGGTGGTTGCATCGCAATTCTGTACAAACGTTTAGCGCATATTGATTTCAGACATCTAAAAATACTTAAGAGCTACGCCTCAGTTGACCGACCCTCAGATTTTTTACCCCAACCACCGAGATTGATAACATTTGCGTTGCTTGCATTTGCATTTTAAACTACCTCCGACGTTAAATACCAATAAACCGCCTTCCAGTAGTTCTAAAAACCCCGACCGCCTCTCAGCTACTCCAACAGCGCACACGTCTCCCATTAATCAGCAGTTCGCACTCAGCCATCAGACGTGCGTCGTTAAACAGAACCCCACGTGGATTCTTGGCAATTTCTGTCACATTAAAGTTCCTTCCCGCTGTCAATCTTCCCCGCATTGCATCA
Source organism: Syritta pipiens (assembly GCA_905187475.1). Classification (NCBI taxonomy): domain Eukaryota; kingdom Metazoa; phylum Arthropoda; class Insecta; order Diptera; family Syrphidae; genus Syritta; species Syritta pipiens. The sequence continues at coordinate 75,201,744 of LR994571.1, forward strand.
CCGAAACCAGCAAAGTGTCCAACCAAACCCCCCCCAGCAAGTGGGGGCGCACTTCCATTGAGCCATTGTCCTCGATTTGTGGGGGTAAATGAAAGCCATAAAGTTCCGTTACCTCTTGGAATTGTCACAAATCTTAGAAGTGGTAGTTAATCCCAACAATTACCCTCACAGTTCGCCTCCGTCCCTCTCGACCGCCTGTGCGTCGTCGTCGTTGTCGTCGAGAAAACAGCTCAATGCAAATGATTTCCATTTAACAGCTGCGAGAGTAGAGCCCAGGAGATCGGTGGCAGGATAACGCATTCGGATTCTGAAATGTATCCTGTTTTGCTGGGGTATCCATTTCAGGATCTGAGCCTAAGTCGACTTAATCTTTATTGCCTCGGGAGAGGCGATTTAATTCACTCGGCCAGTTTTGTTTGATGTCGAGATGGACGACCGGACGAGATTTGTGTGCTGTTTTACTGTTTGCTGTTTGCTGTTTCTGTTTATGTACATTAAGTCTAGGAGGCATGGAGTGCATTTTGGGGCGGGTTTTTGTTTTTCTTGAACTGGAGGCTGACAGATGTTCATCGATGGCCAGGAAGAGGAGATCCGTGGGTATCAATTTTTTAGGAAGTAGAAGTTAAATAAACACGACACATGAACCTGCCAGGCATCTGGGAAAAAAAAAAACAATTTTTAAAAGACGATTGGTGGCGTATCAAGTCTATGCTTTAAGGCCACGTGTTGGCCACAGGGAGGCCTCGCTTTAGCATGGAAAGATAAGGTGAGGTTTTTGAAAATTTAAGAGAGTCACCAAAAGCTATAGCTTTAAATTTAGATCGAAATCAAATATGTTGGTCTCGAGACATACAATGTCGTTTGAAAGTGCTTTCTTAAAAAGACACATTTCAGTGTTAGAAACTTCCATAAGCCCCATTTCTCATCTGTCTACTTGTTTTTTTTTCCAAATCCTATTCCTTATTGAACTAAGATTCTTTTTTTTTTCCAAATCCGACACCTAAGCTCTGAGGGAAAATCGTTTCAATCAAATCCACCACTTCATTGTCACCTTTTATAGGATGCAAAAATAGAAGCTTACGACTGTTTTTGAATGGTTTTGAATGTCTAATTTGACTCTAGTATGGCTGCAGGTTTCATGTGTACAACCTTCACACAGAATAAACTACGAAATTATAATGTTTCATGACTACGGGCAATTTTCGATATATATAAAGGATAAAAACTCCTAAAGTTTTATGATACGGGTTTGAGCCCAAGATGAAATTAAGTTTCAAAGTTTGATAAGGAGAGGGCCAGTAATTGAACAAAGCAAACTTTTACGTTATTCTAAAATTCGCAGTAATTTATTTGTTTTATTTTTCGAGCAATATTTAAATAGTCAACGCGATTTATGCCTTGTTCCGATACTATTCACTTATTTGAAAAGTTCATTTATTATTAGATTTAGCTTTGGCATGGATTTTAGCAATAGAATCGAAGAATAACCACGTAAATACGTTGTACAGTAAGGGTAGGTGAGGTGGTGACTACTCTTTTTTGTAAAACTAGTCTTCATCAGCTGTCAAAGCCCTATGCATAGATAAAAATAAATTTTTGATCACTCTGTTTCTCCGCGAAAAGCTTGGCTCTGGCCCTTCGTGGGCTGCTACGCCACTATTGACGTTTCTCCGCTGCAATATGAACATTCGTAAATTTATTATCCGATATATTAATTAAAATAATCAATGACGTTCAAAACAAGAAGAATGATAAATTTTCAAATAACTTAATTGAAATCGTTTAAACTAGTTTCAGACAGATATTGCACAAAAAACGTGGTCAAAATTTATTTAGATGATAAACCGGGGAAATATCTGCTAAAACTACTAACTAATTGAAAGCCAGTTCACTCTAATCGGAACCAGGTTTCAAAACCATTGTGAATGTTAGTATTGCAAATGAAATCAGTCAAAGTATATCATTGTCTGATAAATATTTAATACAAGCAGGAAACTTATTCAAGTGTTTCAAGACTTGGTAGGGTCATTCATTTTCCAACAGGATGCTTCGTTAGCCAAATTTCGTTAAACAATTTAATGTTCCTTTTAGACAAGATTTAACTCATAAAACAAAACTAATAAATTAATACAAAGCTCTCGAATAAATTTCGAATACAATATGGTGCATATTTATAAGAAAAATTATGAGTGTAGAAATTTAAAAATCTTGCGCGAAGAAGGACTTTCATTGTCATGACATCTTTGACTTTGATTTTAGACAGAAGTTGAAGTTATGCTTTAACCACATTTAAAACTAAGACTTTCGATAATCCAGACTGCTTTATTTTGCCCAATGATCCTATGTAGACCATTCGTGAATAATAAATGACATCTTATAAGACAAATCATATTAGGTGTAGTAAAAAGAATTCCATTATTTTTGCATGAAATTGAAGGCTATGCGCCGTTTTGTTTGATAACTTGTTGCCATTTTAAAGGTAATTTTATTATGCCTCTCTCATAAAAGCCCTCGTTCCTATTGGCAGAAAATTGAGACAGTCGATTTTCACAAGCCTCTCTTGAAGCGATTTTTTTTTCTAACTCCATCTAGCGGAACCCGATCGGACTTATGCAACGCGAGATGCAGATAAATAACGCCATCTATTAGAAAGGTAATGGATTTCTCTTTACTACACCTAATAAATTTATTACTATCCCTGCAAACGTCTTCTGAAAAATTTCTTGGTGTGCTTTTTCTTCCCAACCATTAAATGCTAAAATCTACCTCCGAAAGAATGTGTCTTCTACTATTTACATTTCGTCTGTCGTTCGGACTTTCTCCTCTAAACGAAGTTTAGAGTATCTAACGCACATGTACTACTCTAGTAAATGATTTCGTTAACTTTTCGCGTTGCCACATCTAGCGAACGGCTGACAATTTTCCTAAAACATATTTGTCATGAAAAATTTTCTAATTTGCCGTTCAGTGTCAAATTTTTACCGCAGACAACTCAGTGGTTGCGCGAAAACTCGGTTCTTTAGCGCCAATTCCGTTCTGGAGTCAAAGAAATATTATACTTTGTTAAAAAAATATCGATATATTAGAAAAGCCGTCAATGAACTGTAATCGGATTCGCTAATCTACCTCGACAAAACTGAGTTGTGAAAAGGGAATCATGTTATAAAAATACGCACTTAGTTACAAGAAAGAGAAGTTTAAATGATGAATGCAACTCGGGGTTTTATATAAAATGCGCTTTCTGCATTTTTGATAAATGAAAATATGTATATGTAATAAAAATTGTTCTAGTTCTTAACATGTAATTGTTGACTCCACGGCTGCACTACTTTCTGGGTTCAGTTCAATTTCCATTCAATGGATATAGAACGGAGCTATGCCGACGATTTTGAGAATTTAAGAATTTTTTCGTTTTGAACGATAAAGCTTGGTTGTGTCCAAAATTGCTTTTTCGAAGCTTTGATCAGACTTGGAGGGCAAGGCTTAAGGGTCGTTAGTCGATTGCATACTGGATGTAGGAGAGAGGTAAAATGTTCCAGCACTGATCTTTAAAGTTGCTCTGAAAATATTAGGTAGAGTTAAAAAAAAAAGTATATTCTGGATGACTGCAATTTTCTCAATTTTCTCAATCTTCAGATTCATTTACTTTATAGGCTACTGTTCTAATGTGTAGTAAACCTTCTTTAAAAATTAAAATCAGTTGACAGAAAAAAAAAACCATTCCATGATCAATGTCGCCTAGAATATAATTTAGTTGATATTAAAAAAGTCGTCTCCAGACATGAGACATGACAAAAAGAGATAATGTGAATGTCTTCAAGACACAAGGCATTCATCAGCAACAGTTATCACAAGAAGTTCGATGTTTTTGATGACCCGGTAGAAACTAAGAGAGCTTGGCTAAGAAGTTTTGATGTATTCACCATATGGCACAGACCGTGCACTATGTCGTTGTCAAGCCTTTAAGTTTCTTACATAAAATCTGTACCTGAATGCAAAACTTCACTTTTCACTTAATACCGAGCTTGAACAAAATTAAATTCGAATACCAACGCCATAAAATATACTTAATGAAAACCTGTTAAAACATAAATCCCTTCTTTGTGGCATTCCTTCTGATCCCTTTACCCCATCTTCCTTTCTCAGCCCCTTTTGCATTGTTACTTCACAATTGATGAGTCTCCCTTCGTACCCCAAAAACACCAATCAATCGAAACCGAAGCCAGAATGCATTAGAAACAAATGTAAAACAAAATTTGTACCAACTGCCACATCCACCGCATCCGCCTCGAAATTGATCCTAATAAATTCACAATCAGCAATTTTCCAGGAATTTTCGTTTGTAAATTTTCTTTTTTTTTTCACAAATAACACGAGTATCAACAAACAAATGAATTGACACGTCCCTGTTCGCACGCATACAAACTTATCGCAATCAATATACATCCACCCCCGCCGTTGTTGTTGTTTTTGTTTTATATCAAAAAAGAACACACATAGATGGGGTTTATTGTGTTAATTTGTAATGTAATCGTGCCAATGTAACTACTCTAAGCTGACGTAGGCGCCTGTTTGTCTTCTTAAAATCATCGTAAAATGAAACCCCCAACGACCCTTAATGGCGTTTGTTGTTTGCCACCCTGACACGAGGCACGGCACCCTTCCACTTCCTCTGCCAGCGAATTGGAGTGAAGTTAGAGTGTGGGTGTGTGTTTGGGGGGGCTGCTGCTACAGTGATAGGACCAATTTCAAAAGATAATTAAAGACCGCGCAAGTTTTTTATTAGTTACATTCCGTTTCCGTTGTATTCGGTGGCGCTCGGCTCTGTTTCGAGGTCGATAAGGATAAGGGTTGCGTGCTGGGGTGGGGATAATTAGCGTATGGCATCCAGAATTGGAATTTTCGAAACTAGATTTTAGAATTTATGGGGAATTTTCAAAAGGATAGGGGTTTGAAATTTGGCGAGGGAATTTTGATGGGAAGGATTTATATTTAGAGATATGCGATTGGAAAGTTGTCTTTCTTTGGCTCTTTGTCATCGAGATGGATGATACTGTCACATGACATCCATCGATATGTGGAGCTAGTAGGCGGATTGACAGCCATTTCTGTGGAATCACGAGGAAAGGGTTGCTATCGCTCTGGCTCTGTACCTTATTTTGTTTTGTTTCGTCTTTTTAGACTTCTGTCTAATTTTACGTCAAAGTTCTGGTCTGGTTGGTCTGGCTGGTCTACGAGGTTGAATTGCCAGCATTTTTGAATTCACTTACATCCTAGAAATTAACAACTTTAGTCCCTGATATCTCAAACAAATTTGAAGCTTCATATCTTTCCTACGGTCCTATTCACTGACAAAACCCGAAAGAGAGCTCAATCTCATTTGGTTGATGTATCACTCGACAGGATCAGGCGAACTTTGAAAGTCAGCCCCTACTTCACCTCAATGGGAGCCACAGATTTTGCAAGAGGTAATTACACTTTAAATTTGGAATGTTTTTCTTCCTAGACTTTAGCCCCAAACATTTCTTTAAAGGGAGAAAACTGAGTTCCCTTAAATTTTTCGTAGAAAATTTGGCTCCACTTTCCATGCTTTTGGTCACCTGATTCCTTCTAAAATTGAAATAGACTAAACCGGAGCAAGAAAACCGCTTCAATTCTGTATTTACATGGTGTCTCACTCGAGTCTGAGAGGAATCGGATTGGAGTCTGACAGGTGATACATAGAAGATTTTAAAACTCCTTTGCAAAAATCACCGTTTAACAAATCAATAGTTCTCAGTTTATTTTAAAAAAAATGTAAAGAATGATCGTCCATGCAAGCCCCATCCACATTGTCGCCCACAGAAAATTGCGAGTGAACCTCATTCGACGATACAAACGTGTCACTCAACCAATGGTGGCGTCCCAATAGCCCGTCGACTATTTTTTTTTTTTTTAACCTCGAATGTCGGACTCCCGTGGATTGCGTTAGAATACTCAAAGCCCAAAGCGACTCTCTGTCCCAGGACATCACTGACAGGAACGACACAATTTATGAATTCGGTTCTACCTGTCTGGACTCCATTATGAGCTCCCGTGACAACCGCAATGTTGACAGTGCAATTGACGCCGTCATCATCGCACTGCATCTTCATTAAGAGTCCCCCAGCAGCGCCAAATTGAGCCGTCAAATTTTGACGTTTTTATCCCCGCCCCTTGTGCCACCGGGCCACAGCATTAAATAGCCGTCAATAATCGATGACACGTGCACTCTGTCGCACGACTTGTGCGCGTAATTAACGCATCGATTGCACTGAATTGAGTCCAATTAGGTGAATTGGCAAAAGCAAACCCTTCATCAGTGCTTTCAACTAAACGTTTTCGTTGCCTATCACAAAAAAAGAGAAGAAAAATGAAAAATGGAAAAACGAAAATTATGAATTCAAATGAAATTCAAAATACTCGCAACTCTACCAACGCCAAAGGCATCAGACCATTGTCAGTCTACAACGACGCGAAATACTTCGGTGTCATCATTTTTCTTCTGCTTCAAACTTCCGCGACCGACCTCGCGCCAGCAAAGTGCACTATAACCGCAGGAAAAATCCTTTTAATAGGCTCCTCCACCCTCCGTCCCGTTTCTCTTGCTCCCCAGCGCACCATAACTTCCAACGGAGAACTTTATGATTCCTTCGCCGGGCGGCATAAGCTGCTGGTGGAACTTAAGAATTAATGTACCGTGTCACGGAGAACTTAATAAAAATGTATTATTTTTCGCTAATAATTACTTTAAAGTTTTTCATTTTTACAGGGTGATCTGAATAATGGTTCAACGGGAGGGTTGTGGTTTTCTTTTTTTACCTTTCCTGGGAATTTAAATGTCATAATGGGTGGCATTTTTGGAGCAGTGGTTGGGTGGAAGGATTTCGGGCTAAGTCTAATGCGGTGATGGCGTGGTAATGGTTAACATGAATCCAGTCAATGATCGACAGGAATTTCGTATAAAGAGTCTTCTTAGGTTGAAGGAATCGTGGATAAAACTGTGAACTTCAAAACTTGTGTGTCTTAAAAAAAAAAACTTGTCGCTGTTGTTCCACATTCACTGTTTCAATTAAAAAAGAAACGTTCAAAATTGCACATTGGAAACATTGTTATTTAAATCTGAAAAAAGGATTTCGTTATTCTTTTGGAACAAAACTCAAGCTAGCTACCCAAGGTAAAATCCCTGATTGCAATTCTCATGGAAACTTCTTACTGAACCTTCACACTTTCAAGACAGGTTGAATTAAATCGGACATTTGCCCGAATCGCATCTACGGACGAGCGAAACTCACGATGCAGAGTAAAATTGGCTGAAATTCGATTTTAGAATGAGCTTAAGACACTTTTACTTTACAATTGCGCTAATATTTCTGTGGCCACAAGGAATAGCGGCCTAAGTAGAGTTAAGACTATCTCGGTTTTACGTCATAAAATGTGAAATTATTGTACTATCAAACAAGTATTTAAGAGAATTAAATGTATTTTATTCAATACATATTTTGCTATTTTCTATCAGAGATACTATTTTTCCAACAGGTCTTAAGGTTAAAACAGTCTTTTTTAAATTACTATAACGCGCACAGCACAATGAAGGCGTGAAAGGCTAGGTTTTGGCCCTGAAGAGGCTGTTACGCCACCCACTGGACTTAGACGGCTTTTATCTGTCACCACAGATTTTTGTTATCATATTTCACAACACTGTATATAAAACGATTGAAGGCACTCTAAGATGATGAAACATTATGGTCGATGTGATTGGCTACTGGCATAGATTATATAACTTATCATAACATAGGGTGTTAGTTACCTAAGAAACAGAGGGGTGTCTTAAGCTCTATAGTAGACATTGTTGTAAGTCTAAGGCGGTCAAAATCAAAACAGACGCTGAACCTTTTAAACAGAATCCCGCTTCTAAGGTCTATCAGTAGACATATCACAAAGAGTACTTTGTGCTGAAGGAAGAAGGCGTTCGTCAATTCCACGTCCTCCTCAATCTTTTTTTTTAATCATAAATATTAGGTTCCGCCTTTTTGTCTTTTGAATTTTCAAAAGACAAAAAGGCGGAAGGGAGATATTTGACAACCTTATAAAAATTTACAATTCTGTTTCTGCACGGTTTCTAAACCCATTCATCTAGTACGACTAATCCATTTATGCCCCTTTCTATATGCCTAATATTAATTTCCTTGGATGCGATGGTCTCGTAATCAAAGTCGTCTTTACTCAATAGATCAAGCCTCAGAGACCCGAATTCTTTTTTAAATGCATGTTTTTCGATATGATGAATTTTACAACTAGGCCTCTGATGGCCAAATCATTAAAAAGTATGTTCCGTTTACCACTCCGAGGAAAAAATCTGTATCAATTTGTATTTTAGTTTTTCTTAAGTTACTAAAAAGTAAAACAATAATTCAGAAGCAAATATTTTCAAAATTTCCGACAAATTTTGGGCTTTTTTTAATGCAAACCTAGACTACAACAACCTCTGTATCGATTTCAGAGGACGATTGAATTCTGAGCCTTAAAACAAATCTGTTTCCGTAGCAAAATGTATTGTTTGTATTGTAATCCATTTATGCCACAAAAATCCATCATCCAAAAAAGTCGTACGCGTAAATTTTCGAACGATTCCTCAGCACTCCTCGCTTGATTTGCATAGGTCTTCATTCGTTCACCGAAAATGAGGCCTGAACCTGGTCTCAATCAAAGGTAAGAGACTTCAATTAGCTTGCAATTGTGACCAATTGGACCTCTACGCTAAGTTCCCAAGTTCACTAAAACGGAAAAGTCATTTGGCATGGTATACTAACATGATTTAAGAAAATGTTGACTTTAAGCCAAGTTCATAAATTAGGCAAAATGATGCAAATTTTTATGGAAATCGTCAAGTTTACGCTGTACAGTGGAACAGTAAAACTCTCACAGAAAAAGAAATTCTGTAAGTTTCAGTAAAATAAAAATAAATTTAATTTAATTCGAATTAATTTTATATTCACGTTATTTCTAAATATTTTTTTTGTCCGTTATTTTAATTAAGCTATAAAAACAACAGTCATCAGAGTTAAATCTAAGGTCATCGTAAGAGTAAATCTTCTGTTCGTGCGCTATGTGTCACTTTCTGACACTATGATATTCTGACATATTTTAGTCGAATTGTCATAATAAACGTCTTCAAATTCGTCTTCCATTTATTTTACATTGAGGTACTTGCCAGACGCCATTGTTAGTAATTCCAGCGCTTATTTGGGCTAAATTTGTAAGGAATCCGGTCTAGTATAAGTTACTAATGGCTCAACCACTTCTAAAGTAGTTAATGAAATTATAAAAATTATTTACATTTTTGTAAAACCGCTCTCAAGGAAAGTTAAGAAGATCAAACAATTTTAAAACGGACTGCGTAAAAAGAAAAATGATTTTAATTTTCGTAAGACTGTCCAGTAAACATAGCAGCTATAGGTACCTCTTTTTTAGAGAAAAATTAATTTTCATTTATTAAGTATTAATATTTTCATTAGAATCTTTTCGAACATATTGCCGTTGTATGCATTTACTTCGTATTCGTGTTTATGACATATATTTCACGTTATATCTTTGCATTTCGTACATGTGTTGCTTAAGTTGCAAGTTAGAATTTGACTGAAACAGATTACAATATCACTTGTTGTTTCATTTCAAAGCACTTAGATATCCATAGTAGGTATCCTGTTACTCGTTTCCATCGCAGTTTTGGGGAACTGCTTCAAGAGACCGAGTAGATGTTCTTAAAATTTTAAGAATAAAGGACAGCTGAACCTGTATCCTACGACTTAGCTGATGCCGGCAGATGACAAAAAAATATAGATTTTATTAACCACCTTGATGGCTGTGTCTATTTCGAAATTGTTGTAAGCTCAATTTGACCTTCACTTCACCAAAATACGGCTTTCTTCAAAGAATTTATATTTTCATTTCTAAATTTAGTGGCGTCTGGTCTGTGTGAATGTTAGATTAATCATTCGCAATGCAGTGCTTTTATGTGCAAAAAAAGAACAGTAAAATTAAAAAAAAATATATATTTTATTTATTTTTTTTATTAAATAAGAAAAGTCAATTTATTTATTTAATACACCTCGTTTTAGGAGGAGTTGTTACGCCACCCAATGTATGTAAAACTCGTAAAATATAAGAGTTTAAAAACCTATCAACGCTATCATTTTCTTTTCTTCTAACTAAACTTCTCTCGGATCAACCTTTTTAACCCAGAAGTAGTTTTTTTCCAAATGCATATCTTCTAAAATATGACGGGTCAAATGATGGATGAATTTTAAGCAAAGAACTTGAAGTGATTATAGATCTCAATATTTTCAAATTGTCACACATTTATTTCTCAATCTGCGTTCATATGTAGCAAAGTGTGTGTGCTTTTTAATTTAATATTATTTTCACAAGACCAGTTTGCTCCAAACGCAAAACTCCACGATGAGTAGTTTTAAACGGATTTTCCAGGAACGCTGAAATTAAACAAGCGCCTGGCAAGTGCCTTCAACTGAATTGCTTTCATTTTGAAGTACTTGGAACACAAACGCGTGCCTTATGGCTCTTAACACACCTCCAGAGAAGCGACAAAGTCCCGAGTGGGTGTTTAAGATCCAATTTCACATGAAACCCCACATTCACTTCATATTTCATTTGAAAACGATTAATGCGAGTCCACGATTGAAAACGGCTTGATTTCATTCAAAATGCGTGCTTCAATTCTAATTTCTTAAAAATAATCTTTTCATGCACATACAGATAGATGTTCATGGTCATGTTTTTCACAAAAAAATTTTTTCAGAAAGTATGCATGGATGATGTTGGTCTATCACATTTGAAACCTTAAAATTGTGTTTTTTTGGCCAAGATTTTCAAATATCATTTTTTGAAATTGTTCATGTCCTTTTGATAAACTGTGTCACTTGTTACTGCTTTTGAGAACCAAGCGAATATATCCAGATTTTGAATCTGATCAGGCCAAATAGAAAATAATTTTTATCTTATTCTATCTGGTGGCACTATAGTCCCGAAAGGATCAGGGACTCACGTAGCAAAAAATGAACCTACTTTTTAAACAGCATTTCTTCGTCATAAAAAAATTCTTCAGAGCTGATCGCAGCTGAGCTGCAATGAAGTTTCTGGTTACCGCTTAAGTGATTTGCTTATGCTTTTCAAAGAGAATATTTCAAGCTTAAGGCGACGTTTATGGTCAAGCGAACCCGCGTCGCGCGATTTAAAGCGATTCGTTAATAGCGATCAATTACATGTTAACATATGAAGGAGTTTATGGCGGAGCGAATATGCAAAAGCGAATATGCAAAAAGTGAATATAAAATACACAATGGGCCAACAAATGGCCTACGTAAGACTGTTTGACCTGGCCTGGCCAGTCACAAATACCTGAGTATATATAATTTCAATGATGCCATCGCTTGAAATCGTACAAATGTCATCGCATCGCGCGAAGCGAATTCGCTTAGCCATAAACGCAGCCTAAAACGTTGTTGGAAACTCATGTGAAAATCCGGCACTCACAAAAACTTTTTTGCATTAGAAATCGCTTAGATCAGATTATGTATGTAGTCTGACAGAGAGATTTTGCCACATTTAGATCCTTGGGGACCCTTTTTTAACATTCATTCATTTATTTTAAAATGTCCTAAATAATACAACCTTTTTAGATTCTTTGTCGTAACAGCCAACATAATCTAAATTGTGTTTTAATTTAAGCGGTTATCGCTTAAGACCACAGAAACTGAATGAAACACGCTTATGACACTGGAACCAAGAAAATTTGTTTTGGTTTGGTGATTGGCACACCAAAACAAGTAAATTTGAACATTTCATACCAAAAACTGTCGTGGGTTTAACTAACCAACGTTCTAAGAAAAACATAAAAAGAATACTTTCAAGAAAATCAAGTCTTCTAATTCTTGTGTGTGTCAACATTTTAAAGCAAACTAGTTTTTAAAGCGAGCGGACTTCAAAACAATTCTTCGTTTGTCTCTTGTAGGAATATGTTGTTCTCAGAGTTTGCATTTTCAAATGCCTGACAAACTCGCATATAACGAACTTGATTGCGAAACAGCCATCATCATCAAAAAGCCATATCTTTCCAAAGAAAATCTTCCTTCTCTCACTGGTCCTGCATTCGTCATCACCTCGTCTTTGAAAAGTCTTGTTCTCCTTAAAATATTTTGTTAAATCTGTGATTCATGTTTTCTGCTTGACCTAATTTCAACTCTTTAAGTGTTGACGTGAATTTAAATTGCTGCTTCATGAAATCAGAAGTTTTGATAATTGGCAAGGATTCATTGGTCCGATGTGATTCAAAATTGCTTCCCACAGTTCTGAATGTGTTGTCATTGCTGCACAAATTTATCCTTCTCGACTTCATTTAAAGAACTCTTGAGAAAAAAATCTGTGCCAGCAATGGTCAGCCTTATTGGGTTATTCGCTGCAACATCGGAGACCATGAGTGTGGTTTATATGAGGCTTAAGTTAGCCAAAAAAATAGAAAATGACTTATTTGAGCTGCGTGACCGCTATAGAGCGATAGTCACTAACAATTTCGTTCATCAATTGAACAACCATGGTGTGCAGGAGCTGACATTTCGTGTCGCAATTGTTTGATTGAAGGAAACGTTTGGGAACAGAATAGCTTCACGTTACGGATCCGTGAATTGGGCTCCAAGATGGTACGATTTAACGCCGCTTGTCTATTTTCCGTGGGCATATGTGAAGTCGCTAGTCTACGCCGATAAGCCTGAAACGATTGACCACTTAGAGGACAACATTCACCACGTTGTTGCCGATATACGACATAAAAGTCATCGAAAACTTGACCTTGAGATCAGATTACGTCCGAGCCAGCCGTGACGGTCATATGCCAGAAATCATATTCAAATTATAATGCTAGAAAATTATCGTTCGAATAATGTAAATTTCATGTTAATTGAAAAAAATCATCCTTGTTTTTATTTCATTTTATATTTCTATAACTTTAAACCTTTAGTTTCTCTATCGAGAGAACATTTCTAAGAACAAAGTAAGACGACTGTCCAAGCCTCGAAAAGATTTCGCCAATACTAAAGAACAGGAACTTATTTTTTGAAATGTTATTCCATAATTTTGTTTTAAATGTCGTTGTTGAAGTGTAACGCTTGGATTTCTCTTTAATAGAAAAAAAAAACGAAATTGTCTGTAGTGAAAGATGACATCCTGAAAAGTAGAAGAGCCTAAAAATAGGCTTTAGTCGACTAAAACTCAAAAAATATTAATTTCAGAAGGTAATTTTAAAGTACAGAAAAAATTTTGAGATTTTTCAGGGGATGGTCTTAAAGTAAAGCCGAACCCAGAAATCAATCAAATTTAATTCTTATTTCATTAAAAAAATACGCATTTTAAGTTATTTCGTAACCATTTTCTTAGCTGCAGTGTCGGGATCAATAGACTGTCCAAAAACTTGTCAAATTATTCGCATACTTCCACCGATAAATGTCAAATTCGCTACGCGTATAAATTTCAAATAGGCTTCACAGATAAATGTCAAATTCATTGACAGTCTACGCCCAAATTTAAGGCCAAAATTTAACCCGGATTAGAAAGCTATCGGGAAAAGTTTATCTCATTAGCCATACTGGATTAAATTAAAAAACAAACACTGCACATATGGAACGCGTAACAATTTCAGTTGACGAACAAGCGAACTTTCAGAGCCTTGTCCCTCCCCAGCACCCAAACTGCGCCATAGCAGTTTCCATTCGCTAATCCGCAATGATGTAGCGCGCTTCCCCCTCCAGCATGGGAAAACTGTAAACTCGACGAGCAGAAAACAAAATTTTGTAAATCTCAACGAAAATTATTTTTTGCCATGCAGGAAGGACCCTCAGTGAAAGGATGCGGAGAAAGCGAAAACTTTTAATAGGAATTTAATTGAGTAAAAAAAAAAGTGAGCGCGCTACTAGGACGCCACCAGCTCTCCAAACACAAGTGCTGGATGATCCTTTTCGATGAATCCACGCAAACGGAATTAACGTACACACAGAGCGATCGCATCAAAGCATCCCAAAGCATCCCTCGGCACTGCCGCCACGTCCCTGTGTATCCGTGTGTCCTATTTAACCGCAAAATCTCCTTAAATAATCTCAATAATTTATTCAAATCACCAACTTTACTTTTACGATTCCGGAAAATTGCCATCGTTGCAGGGCGCGGTGGCTGGTGGCTGCCAACGAGCCACCGCGATGTTTTCGGTGCCTGAACGTCAAACGTATTGCTGTTGGGGGATGGGCGGATGGGTGGATGGGCAGATGAGGTGATGTTCAGGGTGGTTTATCAAAGTTTAATTTCCACTTCCTTGCGAGAGGCTTGGCAGCTGAGCAGCTAGATGTGCTCTCCTTCGGTGCGTGCGGATGGAATTTTGAATTCCCTGTGATTAGGGGGTTCATTCACTCACGCCCCTTACTCGACCCTTGGGTTGAACGCACTTTTCACGTGCCTCTGGTTGATGGCTGACGCTACCGCTACCGCTGCCACTGCCTCTGCCGCTTCACGACTGCGATTTTCACAACGGTACACCAGTCAACGTCGTCGGAAAATATTAAGCCTAATGACTTCCTTTAGTGGTGGGAAGCCGCGAGGCTGACCACTGACGCTCTGAGATGGGAGGCTGTTATAAGTTTCGTGAAAATTCGTTACTCCGTAGACCGTTAGAATTGAGTTATGTACACGTGGGCGGAGGAGGCAAATTGTGAATTGTTTCTATTGCTGGTAGGCGGGTGTTGAGCAGCATCGTTATGTTGACACCTGAAGTTTTAGCTGCTAAAAGGTAATAAGCAGTGAAGGACGTCGATTCGACGTTGATGGCGAACTTTGTGATATTGGAGGACTCTGAGTCGTTGCTGTGGATTTGTTTTGTTTCGAGGGTGTCGGTTTTTTTTTGTTTTTGCAAGTTGACCAGTAATGAAATTTTTTTGTCACTGGGACAATATATTTGAAGTCACCGGTGGGAGTGGAAAAACTGCTTTGTGAGATGATTTAAACTCGCAATTTTCTTTGTGTTTATGAATTTTTCAGGAGAATGGAGCGGGGAGTCAATCGTTGATTTTAAAGCACATTGTTTTTGTCCCGGGGACATGCTTATGCTTGATTTCTGCTCATATTCATTCATGCATTCATTAGTGGCGTAACAGACCGCAAAGGGCCAGAGCCTAGCCTTTCACGCGTCGACTGTGTTGTGCGCGTTATAATTTTGGCACATGTGGAGGGGACCTCCAAGGGGACCTACAATTTATCGGTTCCGAACGGCGAATCGCAAAAGCTTTCCGTGACCGAAGTACTCCAGGAGAATTGTTAATTGTTCGCTGGAGGTGGGGCCGTAAAAAATGTTTATGGTGTTTTTTCCCTGGATTCGAATCCGGGTACTTTCGCTTAACAGTCCGACGCACTCACGCGTCGCTCACAATATTCACAACCAGTGAAAAATCCTATTGATTTATACGGAACGGTCGGTCTGACTTTGACATTTGAAGTAAAATACACCTAAAAGCATTGTACAAATCGAAATAACGCGGTTGCAGCTTCGCAGATCGTAATATCGTAAGTCCGACCGACTGGGTCTACCTTCTACTTGCTCGGGTGTTTGATAGATGCGTGTACAGTTTTTTTTTTATTTACAAACGAAATTTGAATGCGGAAAGGCGATTATTTGAGTAAATAAGCATTGCTTTTGATTTTAGTGTCAAAATCAAATAATTTTCTTACAGGATGTGTTTCAGGGGATGAACAATTTCGAGGATAAGCTGATTTATTGAAAGCTGAGGCGTGAGCTACAATCTGAATTGAAAGATTGGGTGAGGCGCGCGAGTTATCTATTGTGGAACGATACGGCATTTACTTTAAAGAAAAAGTGCGATTTGGTTGCTATCTGACAATCGACTGCTGCAAAGTCCAATATTTGTTTTTGGATACGGCATTTACTTTAAAGAAAAAGTGCGATTTGGTTGCTATCTGACAATCGACTGCTGCAAAGTCCAATATTTGTTTTTATTTTTTCATCTCTTAAAATTAACTTAACCTACGATATTGCAGCTTTGCAATTTTGCCGGCAACAACAGAATGTTGTGTTAACTCGCGTTGACATTCTTTTTCGTAAAGTCGATAAAATGCGTACCAACGCTTGTTAAAGTCCGACCAAACAAACGCGCCGTTGCGACTTGGGCTTAAAGCCTCTCGCTTTCCGTCGTTCTGAGCATTAACTGCCTAAGCCAAACTAAGAAAATCCTGGTTTTGCCACTTTTCTTCGCACGTGATGTTCTTCGCTCATTATTGTCGTACACGATCAGCTTTCCACGCTCGTAATTATTTACTTCAGAAAAGATTTGATCTCGTTCCGTTTATGAAGTGAATAACAAATGAAAATTCGCTCCACAAATATTTTGCTGTTAATTCGTGTGGCACGAAAACATTTAACTTTTAGTGAATCCAGCTTTCCTCAAATGGTTTATAATTGTTTGGTGAAGAATGTCTCGTTTTTTAAAGAGGTCCACATGCGCCCACGGATGTACCGGTCCTTGCTCAACCTTTTCCACGATTTCATTGACTTTTTTTAGTGATTTGCAGAGCAGAGCGAGCCGCATCTTTAACGTCAAAGTTATCAAACCACTTAGCCCGTGTTTCTCTGCTAACAACACCGTCTCTGTAAAACTTAATATGACGATAGCGTTTACTCATTTCTAAACGTAAATATCTTTTCATGGAAAATGAGATTTTAATAATGTGTTCTAACAAAATGAAGTTTAAGATTACTCCTTTAACACAAGCTGCAAATTATGTTACCAAAGATATTACATTTCAAAACCATCGACTGGCAATTTGTAACAGATTTTTTACGAACACGAAAGTTTTTCATGACAGACAGTACTCGAGCAAAATTATCAGTCATTCGCTGAAGGCAGATCGTAAAAATTCGCTGAATTCTAACTCGGTTAATAGTCGGACGCACTAACCCTTAAGGCACGGTATTCAGTAGTTAGAGTTATCATCTGCCTAAAAAATACAAAAAAAAATACTTTTAGTCGCCTCGCATAGAATTCAAGTCATGGTCACATAAGTGATGGGCAATGTCTCCATTTTTTAAGAGAGTCTATCGGCAATTTCACATTTTTAAGGCGAAAACACAGCTTTAACAGAATCTTCAAAAACCAAAAATTCGATAACGGCAAAGATTTCAAAACTTATTTATTCTTTAAGAATTTCAGTATTAAGTTGAACTAAAAATTGTAATTCCTAAAACAAAAATAAATAAAAAATAAAAATAAAATATAATTATAATCAAATAAAAAATTAATTTAATTAAATTAGCGTTTCTTTCACTGTTACCCTGAAACTACTTAAGGCAGAGAAAATTTCTACACTGACGGCAATCACGTCGGAGCTCAAGAAGCAGAAATTGTCTCCGCTAAATGGAAAAAAAAATGTTTTAGACCTAAAATAGACTCAAAAAATGTTTAAACAAAAACTGAAAATTAATTAGCAAGAAAATTTGACTAGTATATTTTATTTTTGATTTGAAATAACTTCCATGGAATGTGGAGCATATATTGGTCGAACTTGAGTAAAACTCTGTTTTACCACTCTTTAGACTTAAATATGGAGTCGACAGTTTTTCGTTGAAAGCAAGACCCCATGTTACTGGTTGTCGGTTTCATCATTTTGTTTTGAAGAAGATTCAAAACGGCTTTCAGAACCTGTAGTTGGGCTACATAAGTTGGAAAGAGGATCCAGAGATTCGGATAAACGAGCGTTTGAATTTGTTTTAAGATCAATAAGCCTACTGAGGACATCAGCATGGTTAGTATTACCATTCTGAGAGAACGAGAAGCAAGTCAACTTCTCTTGACCAAAGTTTGTCAACTTGAGAACGATGATCACTCATTCTTTTCAAGCAACACTCAAACAAATTGCGGATTGAAAGCTAAGGGAGGTTCGGAGTCCTCATTCATCAGAATCGTCATACTAATCATACTGATGACTCAGTATGCAAATTGATCTGGTAATGAATTTAGGCACTCGATTATTCAAATCTGTGGAGCCTCACTTCACCTGTTGTAGCCCGACTCTAGATTCAGCGAATCGTTCTAAAACTAGTCTCCTAACACCTCATTGCGGAAACTAGTCGCACTAATCGACCCATCTCTGTATTAATGATTTCAAGCTTGTTTTGAAAACTCGAAGTTTTATAATCTGGCTCTGTGCCAGAAGCCAGATTATAAAACATTTTCTATGGACCAAAGTTTGATAAATTCTTAAGTCAAAAGTCTAAACCGTTCTGTGCGGCTTACAGAACCTAGACTTGGGCTACAAAAGTCAAGAACAAGCTCTAAGGTTTTCCGCCAACGAGTATTTAGGTTACTTCTTGGATTAATCAGATTGGATAAATCACCAGTCTGACTAGTATAACGATCCAAATTAATCTGAGTACCAATTTAGCCAAAGCCTTTTGTCAATTCAGACTAATCTGGAATTGTCATACTAATCATACTGGTGATCTAACGGCCTGGTTAATCCGATAACTTGTCTGAATTCTCGTTTTTGGAGAAATTTCGAACTTGTTCTTCATTGCTGTAGCCCAATTTTAGGTCTTGCAAACCGTGGATCGTCTTACACTAAGTAAATGACGTAAAAGTAAAAGAAACAATTGTATAAAAAATTAAAATGCAATGGTTTTAAACGCCTCATTGAGGTCCCTGAAAATCTCTTCTACTTCACTCTTGTATTTCTGAGATGAAACTTATCAAGAAACCACTACAAAGGTACTGGGTACCTTGAATAGGACTTACTTTCCTTAAATTTCGACCTGACAAAGGTTGCTGAAGTATTTTCTGTTGGTCAAAATCTGAGTCATCAACTTATGCAAATTATAAATACTTGAGCGTCGATAACCTGAGCTTGGGCTACAGCAGTCAAGTGGAACCATTGATCTTGATCGACCACGAGTGTTTAGATCACTTATTTTATGGGCCCAACAAAATGGACAATCATTATAACAATTAGTAAAACGATTCTAGTGAAAGAGACCGCACGAACCATGACCGCATTGATCATGGTCCGTTAACTGGGCCATTTCAAAGTTTTCGTTTAGAATTCTATGTATTACTGGTAATTCATTTGGTTGGCTTGGCCTGAATAATGTTCTACCTCTCAACTGAGAAGGCTGAAATTTAGCTCCGCTGTCGTAGCCCGGTTCCAGGTTTTTAAATTAGATAATTCTAACTAAAAATTATAAAAGAAGACGCCATGTTTGGTGGTTAATACGTCAGAATGTTAAGCAGATGCGCGTTTGAATCTAAGCCGGCGAAAAAACACCGCTAACAATTTTTAGGGCCACACCTCCAACGAACGACTGACAATCCTTCCGAAGTACTTTCTATCATAAAAGGCTTTTGCCGTTCGGAACTGGCAGTAAACGTTAGGTCCCATCCACATGTATCAAAATACCAGGCAACACTAGGCAGGCGTGAAAAGCTAGGCTCAGGCTGTAACACCACGCAATGTGACATAAGCCTACCTAAGTCTGAGCACGTCCGCTTCGTTAACCTCAATGCTATACTGGGTCATAATCGCTTGGCAGATGTCTCCCCTGGTGGTGAATTCGTCAAGGTCTTTGATCTCGACCATCGATCTCTGCGATAGGTCGCATGTTTCCGTGTCGACGCCTAGGTTTTTGACGATAATTCTTTGTCACAGTCAAATTAATGAAGCTCAAACAGTGAGTCGCCTTTTGTGTCCGCCTTATCCTGGTAACCAAATCGCTCAGTTAGCTTGGGATCGGCTTTTACTTTACGAAGGTGGTACGTTTTTGGGCTCGCCTGCCCGCTGCACCTTTTGCTTCCTGGCAGGTCACTGCTAGGCGTATCAATACTGAACTCCAGCCTTCGCTGGGGTCCTGCAGACGCCTTAGGCTTACCATGGCTTTAACGAGACAGGTACGCCTTTGCCTACGATTTTACACTTTTTGCCTATGATTTTGTTGTTTTTCCTGAATAACTGGAGTAATTCTTAACCGATTTTTACATCTTAGGGCATGGTTTTTAATGCTCTTTCTTTCTATACAAACCAAATTATAAAAAGACTTATTAGATTACCAAGAAAATATCAAAAACCTGGGTGTGCAAATCCTTTCACGCATTGTACGACGAAAACTAAAATAAAGCCGATGACATAGCTTCGAAGCCATGATCATTTTTAAGCGAGGCAGCTTCTAAATGGTTTAACCGAGGTTTTAATGTAGATAAAGAGGTGTAAAATAACAAAAAAAATTGAATATTAAGAGCGAACCTCGAACCTCATGCTTATTAGCTCACAGGTTGTAATTAGAGTTTTATTCCAAAGAAATACCGGAGCCCTTATAGAATTACTTTAGTGTCGGTCTGTCTGTCGCCTTAGATATTTTTAATATCTACATTACAAAAACTGCTTACACGAAAAACTATCCACATTTGCCCAAAAATTTTTTCAGGACTTGTCGACATTTTTTCGACTTCTTTACATGCAACGATGGTCCAGTTTAAGTTTTCCACATAGCCCCCGAATTTCGACCAAAAAACAAACGTCTGCTGATGTACTTCGACATCGGCCGTAAAGTCAGACACGTGCATGGGCTGTCAAGTGTCAAACGACAACTGTTCCAGCTGATAATGGGGCATCGCCGGTAAAGTGGTCTTTTAAAATACAGGGTGTTTGATTATTTCGATTCAAATTGTAAAAAAACGAAAGCAATCAGTTTGTGAAAATTATTGGACGAAAAAAGGTCTTTTCAAAATTTCAGAAATATGAAAGCACTTACAATTTTTCTTTCTTTACCAAACGGCAAAGATCTGAATTTTAGTCTCTTGATCTCTTAACCTCTTTTTCGATTTTAAAATTTTTAAAATGTTTTTATTTATTACGAAATTTACTCAAATGAGTATTCAATTTATCACAAAATTTCATTAGAACTCAAGAAAGACACAGTGGAACACCAGAACGAAGAAGGATTGCAGGTTAGAAGGATTGTAGGAGGATTTGTAAGTTAGATTTCGCCCAATACAGAGCTAATGTTTTTTTTGTTAAAGTAGTAAGTGTTTAGTATGCTCCTAGTAAACCTAAAATCTCTCTCTTAACCGAGTTTAGTTGCAACAATATCTTAAAAGAGGAGGTTCAAAAACACCTTCCGTTTCTTACATTCTAAATCGAAGAACCTGAATTTAACCCAAAGAAAATGTTGATATTTAGTTCTTCTGAATTCTTTTGAATGCGATGTGCAGGCCAAGATTGAAATCATCTTCCATCATCCTCCTCCGTGCAAGACCTTGGTTTTTCCATCTTCTTTGTATTAGCCCAACTCGGGATGATCATCCGATCTGGAAAAATAACAAAATTACCGAGAAAAAGTTAGGCTTTGGTCCTCAACCAACAAGCTAAGCCAATTAATAATATTTAAGTTTATTGTTATTCGAGAAGTCACGTCGCATGGAAGCGTAAAAGGGACGACGGTCAGCACATTTCACTTTTCACAGTAACACACCAGCGCGTCATCTACAACCCACGTAATTCGTTTCATGATCAATCGCCTTCCGCCATGATTCAAACTTCACACCTAAAAAAAGCAACACCAAACAGTTTCAAAAAAAAAAACAGCCAAACAGCACTCCTTTTCTACAACAAACTAAAGGACTTTTAATTGTTCTTAATTTATTACAAAGGACCTGCCCTTCATCTATAAATTACTCAGTTCTCTTACACGGTGACCTCCCGTGCCGCCCACCTCCCACAAAAAACCCACTCGGCCAAGCACACCTCTTCAGCGTAACAATAGAAACAATGCTCACAAACACACACATAGAACGTAGTCGCGTCAACAAGAAAGGACCATATATTTTCCATTAAAAGCCATTAGGACCTCGCCATGCTGTAAGTACAGTGCTTAATGAGCGTTCAGTTTCTGGCAATGTATTCACATTAATTGTTACGATTTATACGTACGAATACCGTATACGGTATACCGTATGCGGGATAAATACGTTTATCCGTTTTGCTGGTATTGTTTTCGGAGAGAGTTTTCTCTTGTGCTGCTTTTCGTCACTGCTAATAGATGTCCAAAGGACGAAGAAGTGATTTACTCTTTTGTTTTTTTTTTTTTTGTTTGTTTGTTTGTTTGTCTGATGTCCTTTTGTTTCAGGAACGTCTCGGTGGGAGTGAATAAGTGAAGGGGATTTGGTGAGTTAGATGATATTAATGTTCGAAGGCGAAAAAACGAACGGTGCAAGGATGTTGTTTATACGATGATATCCTTTAATGGATATTAGAGTTTGAATGAGGACGGTGTGGATTTGGATTTATCTACGGTCTCATGTATTTAACCTAAGATATCTGACGGGATATTCATAAATCGTTTGCTGGCTTTGAGACATTCAGGTCTGGGGGTTGATTTGGGGCACTCACTTTGGGTGGCCAGCGGGTGGTAGTCCTTAGTGGGTCAAGGAGGAAAAATCGAGTGTGCGGGGGGGATTCACAATTCACGGGGGGTCTTGACTAAGCATTTTAATTGCGTCTTTTCTCACAGATCTATGCACGGGCTGTGTCCATTTCTCGGCTGGCTGACTTTGAAAGGATGTCTGGTGCTGTTGTTGTGGTTTATCTGACGATAAATCGCTTGAGGGTCACACCCAGCGTCAGCGTGGGTTTGGTGAACCCTCCAAAGGAGGTCATTAAATGCTGATTTCAAAGAAGTGGACCGTCGTCAGCAGATATTTAACAATTTAAATTAAATAGTAGGGGATGACTCAGTCAAAGAGGCACAGTGGGACAAATCGAGACAGTGGTTTAGTCGAGAGTCCGTGAAACTTAAACAGCTGCGGTTAAAATAGTTTTTATCAAAACAACACTCATTCACAGAATAACCATTGTTTCGTTTTTATTAGGCAATGTTACATAAAAAGTTTAGAAGGTTTGGGAACTTTTTGGGAGGGCTGGAGAAAAAAATTAAGTCTTCTATAATTTTTTAAAATCGCCGTCGTTTTCTTAAAAGATCAAATCTTTGAATCTACTTTTTCGAAAACTCAGCAGCATTTTCTTAACAAAAACTTAACCCAACTCAGTTCTAACCCGTGCTTTCTTTACTTCTTCCAGGTGACAATTTGCCACTGCAAAGTGAACCAGACATACCGGAAGTTTTCCACCCGAACGACGACATTCTTCCCGATCCTTGGCTTCGGACGACGTGGCAAATCGCAAAAGTCACACAAGCACTGGCTCAGCGGCAAGGCCGGCAGCAGTGGTCCCGGTCAAAACAGCAACAGTAACCCGCTCAAATCCGGGCGAGGGCATGTCCCCGGAACCGGCTCCAATCAATACCACAGCCAAAGCACAACAGGACTCCATCAGCCGCCACAGCAAATTCACGAGCGGCCCTTCCAGCGGCATCTGGCAATGAACCTGGAAAATGACATGTACTACACTGTGGACTTTAGTGAACACTCCCAGCACTCGCCCTTAATACAGTGAGCTGTCTCTGTCATGTTGGAAACTCCAAACTCAAAAACAGAGAGTGTTTAGATAAATTTAAGAGACAAAAATTAATAAAAGAAAAATATTAGAGTTAGATATGCAAATTCGCCTTTGTTTACTGCAAAAAAGAAACAAAAAAATGTGACATGTGAATATTTTCTGTTTTCATTCAAGAAACCACAAAAAAAAACAAAAAAAGAAGTAAGCAAACTCGTAAATTAGCAACACTAACTGTTCTAATTTTGATATTTGATAAAAACAAAAATTAGTAATTGAGAAATAGAAACTTAGTAGTAATTTAAAGATAATCAGAATTTTAAGAACGAGAACAGGATGCTCAAGACGCCAAAGAAATAAAAAAGAATAAAAAAAAACCTTAAATCAAAAAGTAAAAAACCAAAACATTTGTAAAAAAAAAACCAAAAAAAAAACGAAAACGTGACTAGTTGATAAGGCTTTTGTTTAAGATGACAGCACAGAGTGGTGTCTAACTAAAATAAAATATAAAACATCTATTCTTGTTTTCGTGTCACCCTCTGACAACTCTGATTTGATTTTGTAATTTCGTTTTGTGCTTGAAATTAAAATTTATTGGAAAAATTGCTAAGAAAAAAAAAAAAAACAAGTTGAAATATTTAGCAAATCCAATGTTACATGTTGTTTCCCTGTTTCTTTGATTTATTTCGTTTTTAAGAGAAGCTTTGATTTGTGCTTAGTACCTGCTGTCGAGTACTTGAAAAAAAAAAGAAATCAAATTGTACTTAAGAGCTGCTGTTGAGTGTATTTTGATAATTTTATTCAAAAAAAAATTGTCCATTGTTTAGTCAAAAAAAAAAACACGATGACGACGAAATGTTCGATATAGAAAATTAAGTTTATTTATTATAAAATAAAATCTACAGAAGATGATCCTACCAGTTAAAGTGTCTGATTTACTTGGAAAAGACTGGACACAGTTGTTGAACTAAAATTTACTATTTTTTAACTTTTTTTTTGTTTCAATTGTTTTACACCGGGATATGTATTTTTTTAAAGCCCTATTGGCGATGGAGTGGATGAAAACCAAATCGCTTAAACATTCCACAGGTGACAACACGTCGGAGTCACATAAATTTTCAAAATTAAAAAAAAAAAACTTAAGTTCCTTGAGACAGGTGTAAGTATTTATGAGGTATTAAAAAAAGTGTATATTGGCGATGATGCATCTTATGAAATTACATTAAATCAGTAAGACGACAATCCGCAACGTCACTGATTATCAGAGTCTACGGAAATGAAAGAAAAAAAAATATGCGACTGTAGAAAAACGCATTTAAGGATCCACAGAGTTGCTGATTACAACAGTCAATGCTTCTGCAAAATAAGCATGCCGATTATGGAATCCGCTGGATTAACCGTGAACAATCCGCAACGCATCCACATTCGCAGTTCAACCCTATTATAGAATCCGATGGATGAACCACATTGTCGGTCCACAAAACCTCTTTATCGATCCTTTTTCTAATCAGCTCTTTTTTGTCAATTTGTAATTTTTACGTTGGAATTATTTGGAAGAAAAAATTATCTTAAGTTAAAACAAAGTATATTGCGGATAGAATTGGCTTTTTTACAGAATTAAAAGGAAAGGAAAACTACTCCCGATAAGTTCATTTGAAAAATAAGAAATAGTGCAAATGATAATTTACTGTGGTTCTGATTATATTTGTAGGAGGGGTGGTGGGCGAAAGAAACAAAATTAGACCTCTAGGGAGTTCGGTGCCGTTAAGTTTATTTAACAAGGACTGGATGATCGTAAAAAATTACATGGTATTAACATGTTCGGGTAATTGGAATATCACCGCTTCGAATAGATCATACGATTGGATGGTATAATGTTGGGTACAAAGTGTGTAAAAACACATTTTTTTCAAAATTTGCCCACAATATTCAAGCTCACTTTTTTTCTTCCTGCTACACGGATAAGGCAATCGAGTCAAACGTTAGGCGTTATTGACTCCGGAATTCAAGTTGAAATAATGCTTACCCTTCTGATGAATATCCTCTCAAGGCTTTGATTTTGGTGCCAGTCCAAAATCACCGACAATTTCTTCAAAAGTCCACCCGAGGAGTTTGATATATTACAAGAATGTTGCATGTATTTAAAGGAGATAAATTTATCACGATAGAAGACGAAAAGCGGGAGACTGCATTTATGTGAAACATCAAGGATGAAAATGTTAATAAGTGGAACGCATTCTCAAATTCATTTTCGAATTTTACTGCCTAACTCAACTTTGGTCAATTATTGTCCTTGTCTTCACATCTGTAAAATAACATGAGTTGCTATCTTTTTCTTAGTTTTAATTTTGAATTAAGCACATAAGAGCAGATAGAATTACTTTGATCGTCGCAGAGAAAAAACAGCACGACTTTGTCTAAGTTTATGTAATTTGTATTTATTCATATGGAATCCGCAACTAATTTCATTCGGGTTGAAAACGTAACAAAATGTATGGAATGCGGATGAGTCTAAATGATTTTCAGCAGCCTCCGATTTCAAATTCAGATGACTTATCTTTCAAAAGGGCTTGTTGATGGTGAACGTGGCGGCATCGAGTTATCCTCCTCACGTTCCACGCGCGTCTCAAAAACGACAAATTTCCATTAGAGAGCTGCGCCCAGCAGGCAGGATTGACGTTTTAGCTGATTTGTCACTAGATCTAACGGATTTTTAAGACTATTGACGATTTTTGAAGAAAAAAAAACCTGGCGCCATAATAAGATCTAGTGATTTCTAGCGACTTTTCACTAAAATGGAGCTTCGAAACTATGGTAATTTTAAAACAACGCAACTTTAAGACGATACAATCCTTGGTGTTCATGTATTTATCAGTCAGTACACGTGTCCACTTCGCTTTTAAAACATTATACCTATTGCATATTTTAGATTTTTTTTAAATTTTAGCGATTTCTAGCGGATTTCTGCAAAGCAAAAGCGAATTTTAGATTGCCGTCTAGCGGATTTTCTTATTCGTCAACGGCAACGCTGTCAGCAGCCTCAATTCAAAGCCTTTTGTTTCATCAAAAATTTGATTTTTAACCAAAAACCCATCAACCACACAAAATAATTCCAAAAAAAAACTCAAAATTTCTTTCGTATACAAATTTAGTTTTACTTATCAATTTTTAATTTTTCGCCCCAACATTTCAGATCACATTTTGTGTTAAATTTTTATTTTCTTTCTACAACAAAATAAAAATAAAATATATTTTTAAAAACTAGTTATTTCTAAAAAAAAATTCTACATTTCTACAAAAATAATTTTAGTTTTTGTTTTCTTTTTTCGTTTTCTTCTTCCCTGTATGCCGTTTCATTTGATACAATAAAATAAAATAACATAAAAATTAAAATAAAATTTATCACATTATCATGTGGCATTGTTGGTTTTATTTTTTGACTCCTCTATACTCTTGCCGTTTGATTGCGCTGGTAAATTACTGTCAAGTGATGAGGTTTTTGTTTTTGAATCCGCATTGGAGAGTTCTGTTTCTTCTGGGATGACTTTACGTCGCTCCTCATCCTGAAAATGGAGAAAGAAAAACGAATTTGTATTAAACTGAAAACTAAGAAAACATTTTGGGAATAGTGAAAGAACATGCGTATTACTGTAATGCATGCTTTGTTTTGGAGTTCGTATTTTTAGGTGTATACCGAGACAAGCGCCTTTAGTTTGATTTTTTTTTTTCAGGTTTTAAAGTTAGTTCGTAAAACTTTTTTAGCTTTCCTTCTTACCGACCAAGCAAACGTTTTGTAATTTAGTACATGCAAGAATTGGCGAGGAATCGCCGTCTTATTTAACCAAGCTAACCGTTTGACAAGTATAAATTGCAGGTGAACTGGCTTAAAACTGCTTAAAGTCTAACAAAAAGTACCCATTAACGTCAAGTAACTATTGAAGTGCTCCTTCGTAATTTAAACGAATTAAAACTTAGGCCCAATCTTGGTCCCTTACCGGGGAAAAGAAACTCATATGACAATCCATTTAACTTCGAGACTCAAAGACATGAGACTTTTGATCCTCAAAGTACTAGGGATGGTTTCTAAAAGTTTCTATAAAGAATAATTATGTACGAACTACAGAATAATAGTGAGAAACTACAGGGATGCAATTCTATGCAGTTTTAATTTGTAAGAAGTGATCGCTATTTTAACTGAAGAGCTTGGTTAGGAGCGTCTAATTGCCTA
Source organism: Syritta pipiens (assembly GCA_905187475.1). Classification (NCBI taxonomy): domain Eukaryota; kingdom Metazoa; phylum Arthropoda; class Insecta; order Diptera; family Syrphidae; genus Syritta; species Syritta pipiens. The sequence goes on from LR994571.1 coordinate 75,229,555, forward strand.
TGCTTCGGTACAGAAATCGTTTAAGCTTTGTTTTGGAATTATAATAATTTACATATACATATAAATATTTAAACTGTAGTAGACGGTCTTCGGCCATATCATACGAAGACTAAGCATCTAAATTGTAATGTGTTTAAGAGTATTTTTGAAGTCAATAAAACTACAATAAATTAAATAGACCTAACACCAGATATACTTTTTTAAATCCTAACAACACCAACTGTTGTTGAAAGCTGAGATTTTCATAACGACTACAACCCTTCTCTGATGATGCAATTAAAAAGATGATACAAAACAAGCGAGCTAACACCTTAAGTCCAGGATTGCCTAAATGCACACAAAATATTCGGTACAGAAAACTAAATTTGTTGGGATTTGCTAAGACGTTTTTCTGATTTTGAGGCTGCAGAAGATATCTAGAGAGGAGAAAATGGCGCCTTAAACATGGTTTTGAATTCAGAATTAGTGAAAACATCCATTACCCACTAATGCAAATGAAAAAAATATTGAAATCATCATTTTTCAAAAAAAAAAAATTGTTAAGACTCCACAAAACGAGCCGATGAGACTGGGTCTAAGTGTTCGAAAAGTTAATAAACCTGCAGCTTGAAAATGGCAGATCCGGTTTGTTCGCCGAACCCGTGACGGCAACTGTCGAGCCTCCTCAAAAGTGTCAAATACCTAAAAGCCGAGCACGAATTTTGCGGCTTGAGATCTGATATTTAGTGGTTGTAAAAATCGCCTAGTTGAGCCGTTCAGCCACTAAGGTTATTATTTATTTCGAGAGAATTAGCTTATGTGATATTTTTTCGATGGTTTCACTTGAAATCAGTGGCGATCTGTTAGGAGTTTTAATGCTTCTAAACATTAATGATTGAGAGATGTGCTTCTAACCAGTCAAGGAAAACATTTTCACAGCGTACGAATAGCTATGGACATCACAACGCAATCACAATCACATTTTCACATGTGAAAAGAAGATTAGGACAGGACGTCATCATTTGACGAATATTACATATATTGTAGAAAAAAGATTACAAAATAATGGATGTCATCAAAAAAGATGGATCATGCTCGTTTACTTGTTATAATGATCTGAATCCTAAGAAGTAGTCGAGTAGAAACTAGTTTTATACTGAATTTTTTTCTAATCACTGTGCTTTTGAATAGTACCGCAGTTAGTCACTGTATGTAAATATCGTGTGGTTTTTTTTTTTTTTTTTTTGTTTCGGATTTTTTGTGTAGTTTATAACAACAATCTAATTATGCTAAATCGTATGATGCACCGTAGAATCATGTGATTTGGCCCACCAACAAATTGTTTGTCGTGGATATTGTTGGGTCAAAGCATTTGTTTACCACTTGGCACCCAACGATTGTACCAGAAGCTGGACATTAACTACTCCAACCAAACGTCAACTAACTTACTTCACTATAATTTCTTTCTGAAAAGGCGACTCTAGAGATGGGAGAGCTTAATTTAAAAAGAAAGCAAATGCCAAAACATAGAAAACAAAAAATTACTCAAAGAGCAATCTGTACATTCAGTCATTAACTGTTTTCTCTCTATTTTTCCCACGTTTGATACAACTTTTCTTTACTGCGTTGATTAGCACCAAAAAACGTAACACAGATCGAAACTCCAGAAGTTGGAACGACGTGTTTCTCTCAAAGAATTTTGTGTCATTTTCGTAGGATTTGAACATGGATAGGAAAGAATAGATTGCTTTAGTCATTCAAGCCCAGAATCGTTTTTTTTTTCTATTCCCTTTAAAGTTCCTTTTGTCGATTGGAAAAAAAACATACAACTCTATTGGTTAAATGTTTTCTGACCTGTTCGTCTTAACGTACGAATGTTTGTACTGTTTGTACAGACAGTTGTACAATAAATAGGCCAGTCTGCTTGAAACATTTAATTACGGTCCGATTTTAATTTCTTTACAACTTTTTGTCAAAAGTAATCACTGAAAAACAAATAGTTCTTAAAGCAAATGTCGAACAACTTGTTGAAAATATTGAAGCTTCGGTTTCGAGTAAAAAACTGTAAGCGATCTTGAATGAAAGTAATAAGTTTTCTGAAAAAGTAAACAAATTCGTAAGACCTGTCACGGTAGACAAGAAAGCTTAAGGTCTGCTCAATTTTTCTAGCTAGAGACAGAAGTGGACCATACCTTCTGGTCGAAGAGACTCTGACATGTTAAAAATCGCTACAAGTGAAACAGTTTTTGTCAGTCCCCGTCTACATTCCGACCTAGTTTTTAATCTCACGCTCGAATGCGCGTCCCGCTCTAATAACCTGTCTAACACCGCCGTGGATTGCATTTTGTTAAAAAATCATATAATCTCTATTGAAAAAAAGCAGCTCTAACTTCATTGAAGCGTGCATTTGCACGCTGTAAAACGCTAAATTCACTGTTCCTCCCCTCCAAACCCTCGCCAAACACTTCACAACAGATTCCCGCAGCAATCTGCACCTCCTCCAAACGCCATCCGCACCTAATCCTGCATTCCATCGAAACTTGCACCCGAACAGCTTTAACAAGTGCCTCGTATAAAATATCAATTGCATGCATTTCCATTCCATCGGCCTTTTATTTCGGCCTAATGAATCAATCATGACCAGGGCTACACAAAAAAAACACCGAAAAAAAAAAATAACCGCTATCTCGCGTTCCAAATAAAAATCATGCACAAAGTTCCACCAACAAAAACGTTTGCAAACTTTTTAGTAAAACAAAAAAAAAGCACCGAAAAAATTATTCAAAACAACAAAATTTGGAAAAATGCATCTCGAGTGTCTTCGCCCACACGCCTGCCCACACAACCCACCCGCATCCAGCAGATACATGCACATGCACATGCACGAGTAAATTTCAAATTTCAAATATTTGATGCACAGAATGTGTGCTGAGATAGTAAATACCATTAGCATAGAGCTCGGGATAACAGATAGATCCACCGTTGTTAACAAACCGCTGGGATATTTTTTCATTCGAGTTGGGAAAAACGTCGACTCCACGCCCTGACGGGAATGCATGATAAAGTTTCATATTTATTAGAATTGTTTCGGTTAAATTTGAAAATATAGCTCTACATGTACAGCTAGGGATGCGCCCCAAACCCAACACCACCGTGTTTCGGTGCGGGAAAGTTTCGCTTTTTTTTTCCAGAGAAATACACGTCGTTCGGTTTTCGAACGAAATGTGGGAAGGGGGGAGACAGATAGATAGACATACTAACCTCTAAAACGACGCCCTCCAGCGCTGGCTGCGAGATGTTCTTCATGTTGCCATGACTCAATTTGGGCGCGCTGTCAGCCCGGTTACGACCTAGTGATTGATTGGAGGTTTTATCCGCTTTGCTGCCGACTGAATTATTTGACGCTTTATGATTGATTTCGAGTGCTGACCTGAGGATGTCAACCTTTGATGCGCTGCCGATGCCATGACGCGGCACTCGGATTTGCTCGACGTTGTAGCTGCTGCGACGATGCGAGAGGTGGTCATGCATGTCGACCTGGAATTGGAGTGAAGTGATTCGAAAATAAATTTACTTTCGATTAGGGTTGTGATTTGAGCGTCGTTACCCGTGATCCTCGTGGGAGCGATGTGAGACTGCCGATTTGGTTGTACTTGATCATGAGACTGAGGCGTTCGAGAGACATTGAGGTGCCCTGTTCCTTGGTGGCGGGTTCGGTGAGTTTTTCGGTTTCGCCGTTCTCGACGGCTTCGGTGTCTTCACCGTCATCGATTTGGTGGTCAAACTTACGCAGCCATACGAGGTGGAGCAGGCCGTACGCAATTCCGCCCACAACGGCCAGGAGACCCATGTATCGGAAGGCGTCACGTGTGCCGAATTGCCCAATGAGCAAGCCACCAGTGAAGGATCCACTGCCGCGTCCTGGAAATTAAAGGGAAGTCGATTAAATTAGTGTACTTCGAAAAAAAAAAGATTTAATAAAGATTGGTTGAAAAAAGGAAACTTTTAAGCAAATTTTGAACGAAGGGCAAGTTTTTCTAAAGACAAATTTTAAGGCAATGATCGATGATCAATGATGTTGGGCCTAATATGAAATCCTTTCTCAAGTTTTAAATTGCAGGAAGACTGAGCAAACAAATGTTTAATTCTAATGCGCTCAACCTGTGGCCTTGGATCACTATTTAACTTTTAATATTTGGAGTTTCTACAATTTTTCTTTGAAAAATAAGCAAATTTGCTATCATTGATTTTGCGTCCCTAAAGAAATGCTACGTAGAAATGAAAACAAAAAGTTTAAAATTTATGATTGTAACATATCACACTATCACTGTTTACCACCTAATTCATCTAGACTGATTGGGGCCCAGGGTTCACTCTGTAACAACAACGCAAGGAGTTCGGTTGAGAGTTAGTCTCAAATCTACAGCATGACTTAAGTTTTTATGATGGGATGAGAATATTTGGCAACAAGAAGTTCTTAAAAACTTGATAGAATGAGTTAGGTATTTAATAAAAAAGGCTATACATGAATTACAGTCGTGGACAGAGCACGATCGGGTCAAGAAAGAAAAAACTACAAGCGTCAGCCGCTTATGCATTCATCTCCAAAGCAACCCAAGTTTTTCAAGAATACTCCTAAGTCTGAACCAGGTTTCAACAATGACAATCTATCAAGAGTTCTTTCGATATCATAAGGTTAATACAGGGTAATAAAAAGCTGTAACAAAGTGTGTTAAAGTCTTAAGATAAGTAAGTAGACAACAGCTAGGTTTTTAAAAAGACAATTCTAATTTTTGTATGATCTCCTCACCATAATATGAGACCATGAAAAGAGAAAAAAGCGAGTCTTTTTTTTGTCCCACTTGTTGATAGGTCTCTAAGGGTTAAAAACAATTCTAGGTAATAAAGAGGTTGGATTTGCTTTCAAAGCAAATTTTCGTGGATTTCATTAAAGCAGTCTCGATTTGAACATTTTTTGTGAGATGGCTTTCATTTTTAGTTTAAAATGATGTATTTGAAGTTGTTTAGAAAGGAATGGGATGGACGGAACAGCCATCGACCGCTTGTATGAAAAGTGAGGAGTGGAGCATTGAATTTTTCAAAGCTTTTTTAATTTGTTTCAGATTAACTCTAAGGTATTAAAAATGTGATATTCTAATTCTATTCTAATTGTAAAGAAATTTTACATGACTGCTGTTCGTGATTAATAAAAGGCGTGATTAAAAAAAGGTAGTTCTAGAAGGCAAATAATGCCTTTTAAAATGTATCGATTGAATTTTTACTTACTCAAAGACAGCGTGTAATTTTAAGCTTTACTAACGTCTTTAGTCTTATCAAATTTCTGAGGATTTATCGTTCAATTTTTCAAATTTCGAACAGGATCGGACTTCGTTTAGAACGATTTAATTTAGATGAATATTAAAATCAAGTTTTTCACGTGCAAAGATTGCAAAATTGACCGCCTGCATGAAAGCGAACCAAGTAAATTGCCGTTTTCTTAGCCGATGCTGCGTTTCCGATTTTTTTTTTTTACATTTTATGTTAATTAACATAGTATGATTTGCTTTTCAATAATTTTTTCTGCAAAATCTTAAGACCTTGTCTGCAGAAGACTAGTTACATTAAGTGCAAAGCTGGTGCACCATTGGGGAATTGATAACCAAACGGCTCCTGGTTTTAACTTAACCGTCGCAAACGTCTTTGTGTTGCGTAATAAACGCTACTTATGTAAAAGCTTCAGAAGTGTTTTTATTGTAAGGTCCTGAGCGTTTAATAATAAATTTATTGTGTAAATTCCCTACGCCGTGACCCTAGAATAAATGAAAGACCTAGTTTCACAGCCAAAGACTCATGCTTTTGTATCAAAAGAACATCTTTTGATCGAATCATATTTCAGAACGTTAATGACAGTTAAGAAATTTCTTCAAGTTTTCTTCGTTGTGTTCCTACATATATGGACCAGGCGTTACGTCTTACGCCTCAAATCGAACACTATCATCAAAAATCTTCGTGAAAAAAAAAAGATCCAAAAATAGTTGAATCTTAAAAAAATTTCACGCGCCAAGGTGACTCTTTTTCCAAAGAAAATCACTCAACCGTTACAAAATTTATTATTTTCATTTAATTCTAATTAAATTCGAATTAATTAATCAGCTGATCATTTTTTTTTCAAATTTTCCGCTGTTCATAAAACGTATTTAAGTCCGCCTTATGGCACCACTAGAGTAAGAAAACAGAAGAATTAGGCTGTTTACTGAAGTTGTTCTTGTTCTTTGTTAATTATAATTAAAACTAATTGCGATTTACACCGAGGTTGCCTGAACATGCCATTCTTGTCATGAAGACGATAACATTTTTTAAATATCTAAATTACACATAGGACAATGAAGGAAACACGAAACATCTATATTAAGTGAGCACAAGGCGCTGAGCGACATTGCAGATGTGAAGAATTATAGCCAATCAAATTCATTCACAGATATACATAGCTCTTTGAATATCTGTTCTAAAGTCGTCGTCCATTGTTCAACTGTTGTTGTGAGCAAACAGCGATCCTACCGGTGAAGACCCGTCCTACTGTAGAGAAAGGCTGTGGCTAGAAACAACGCTGAGAAAGTTGCGTTAGAGAAAAGCGCAGTTGGCCTTATACTACCTTATTTATATACCATAAAATATCCAGCCCACGCAATGAATTCGCAGGCATTGCGTGAGTTTAAAACTCGTAAGGCTGGTTGGTAAGATAGTGATGTTAGCCCTGCCGGCAAGAACGGATATTATGGAAGAAGATCCCTACCCAAATCCAAGTTCCTAATAAGGATATATAACATTGACTTATGACACAGTTTAGAATGTTCGTAAGAAGGTTCCTTATAAAAACAATCATACACGTACTCACAAAGGGGGATGACGACTGCTTCAACAATTAAATTCTAGTAGAAAAAATGTGGATGAAATCTTTTCGAGATTTTTCAATACACAGAAATGGTAAATAAAATTCTGATTTTTCACTGTACAGAGAAAAAAATCAAATGCGTCTATTACATACCCAGGCTAAAATGCGCCATTCCTAGGACACCAATTAACGTAGCCAAAAGATTCTTTGGCGCTAGAATCGAACAATACGTTGCAGCAGCAACCCACATAAGATGGCAAGAAAGCGCTTCCATAGCCTCGAAGGGAAAGCACCACCAGGCGTTTCTGTAATGTAAAGGCAAACATTTCCATATCATCCATGATAGTGCAGCATAGACTTACTCAATAAACGAGTATCCCACCAATCTACCCGCATGTGAAAAGAAAGCTATTATTATCAAATTCACATGACCGAAGATCCTCGTGATCTTTTCTGCGCCGTAGAGGAAAGGGATACTACTCACCGTCCCCACGGTTATTGTTATGCCTGGGAAGGAGTTTTAAATTGATAAAAACTCTGAAAGCGAAGTTAGAGAACTTACCGAGTAAATAATTGGGCGCACCCAACTCCTTCAGATACAGAAATAAGAAGCTCTCGATGAAGCCCCAGAAGTTTCCGAGCACGAAGAGGAACAATATAAACGCAATCACATGGGGCATTTTCAAAAGGTTCCACAGATCACGGAATACGTTATCGGCAGGGAGCTTTTCTCCGAGTGGCATCATAAGAACGGACAGCGTTGAGATGACCAAAAGGATGTCATACGTGTAAAATGCCGCCGAATAGTCCGTGTATCCAAGTCCGCGTGAAAAATAATCAATCATCACGCCTGTTATAGGCGAGAAGATAGCCATGCCGATACTGGAAAACAAGCGCTCTCGGCCGAAGTCACCGCCGTATTTTTCAATCATAGTGAGCGCTATCGGATCCATTATCGTGACACCAGCGGATAACATTGTCGTTGCTAGAAACCTGAAAATAAAAAAAATTTCGAATTTATTGAATGTTTCTATATCTGTAAGGATCACCCCCACTCAGGAAGCCCCATATTGGCCGCTTTTGAAACGTTTCTAGCAGCAATGGGAACTTTTATTACGAATGTGTAGCCCCACCGATAGACGCGACAATGCGCACATTCGCCGCATCTACAAAGAATCTTAAAAGCAATTGACCCTTTTCTAACGAGAACTAGCCCGCGGTTGTGAGGGGTCGTTATATAGTCTTAACCGGAATATGACTACCTTGAAAGCAACTACTGAGTTAATATTTAATCATGTACATGAGATTACACCTTCCATAGGCAACGTTTGATCATTAATTAAGTCATCGCACCGCATATGATCGATTTAAATTTAAATAAAAAAAAGTCCTTAATCAATTAATAAAATAAAAAAATTAAATAAAATTATAAAATATTTTTTTGTTAAAAAAAAATTGGTAAATAAAACCTTTCCGTTATTGCTTGAAATTTTGATGTGAAAAATGTGAAAGCAGTAAATTTTTTATTTAATTTTTTATGAAATTAAAAATATTGCAATAAAAAAATTTGTTGGTCTCTAAGTCCGTTGAATTGGTCAAGTTGGACAATGTCTTAAATGTTTCAGGCCAGACAATTTAAGTAATTGGCAAATATCAATCCACGATCACTGTGAAAATAAAGTTCTTTAGATTATTTAGATCATTCAGTAAACATCTGAAATTTTAACATTCGACAAGGCCAAACTCAAGTCAAAACACCACGTTTAAAAGCCAATGAATATCGTAAAATATTTATCCTAAACATGAAGCCCACGTTTTCGAGTCGGTTACTCAGTTTTAAGCTGTAGGCCGTATTTGAAAAAGGCTATCACAGGTTGATAGTTTCAAAAATCATTGTATGAGCCGTTCAGAGCACAGACTGAAAAATTTAAGATTTAAATGTTAAAATACGTGGTATAGTCATAACTTCTTATGTTTACTGAGCTGAAATTGAGCAAACGATTGGAATACTTATACAGAGAACTCTGGATAATTCGAAAACCTCTGTAAAAAGAAGTATTTTCACAGTTCTTTGAAAACCTCTGTAATTTGAATATTATGGCTCTTTTCTCGCTATACCTCGAAGCCAACTTTATTTGTTTTTCTTCAACAGTAGATAATTGAAGTGTATAAGTAACATAAATGAGCCATAATTTTAACTCGAAAGCCTCTGTAATTCGAAGTTCCATGAAAATCGACTTATGGAGAGTTTGCTGTACTATTTCAAAACTTAAAGTTTCGTCAAAAATACAGTGCAGCTTATCATTACTAACTTGAAGGCTAAGATCCATTGATACAGATAAAATTGGGACAGCTGTTCACTAATAATTAAAGTCTAATCAACTTATTTAATTTTTTATGATTTTGGTTTTTTAGTAAGTTAATAGTAAAAGCTTTCAAAATACATTTAAATTTTTGCATACAAATTTTTTTTAATTCTTAAGAGTACTGAAAAAATAAGCATTATGGCCCAGATTTTTGCTTGTCCCATTATTACTTTGAGCCACTGTATAAAGTTGGCAAGCCCAAAACACAATGTGCAAAATGGTTTAAGTCTAAAGAGTTGTCCATCTATTATAATCTTTTTAAGATTATTTTGACACTGGCAACTGATTCCGGCTCGAAATCTTGACAGAAATTAGAAATCAGTTAGTAATGAAATAAGTAACTGGACTTTTGAACTTGGACTTAAAAACTTATTTTCAAAATGCTGTGTAGGCCAAGCAGTGCGTTTTTTAAGAAGAAGTCATATTATTAGTCCGCTTGGCGCCTTGGAACTGCGACTTGTTCGCTGAGGACTTTTTTTTCTGAGGGGAACCGTTTAGGACCGATACTATGCCAAAAATCCGAATATGGTTCAAGCAATACAGTCCGATACCATCAACAAGATCTTCGTAAATTGGAGTGATAGAATGCGCTACTGAGAAGCCAGCCGAGGCAGCCGCTTAAATGACGTTCTGTGTGGAAAGGTTTGCTTTAAGCCATAATAAACTCATCTCTCGACTTGCGCAATCTCGTTTTACGCGGTTTCACCTTTGTGTGATTCTCAAATATCAACCCAAATTCGATTCGCGCGACTTTACTTCGCGAGAAAGTTTTTATCTTCAAAGATTCGTGGACCAGTATGTTTTTCTTGTTAAAAATACATCCATGTACGTTTTGCGTGGTTTCGATTTGCACGCTTTTCATTCCCCTAACCCCCGCGCAAAGCGAGGGATGAGTGTACATACAAAAAAATAAATTTTGTCCATCTTATTGCATTTTCAAAAAGAAACTTGTATTTGGCACACACTGGGCATACAGAGGTGGTCACAGAATTAGAAACGGCTGCTTCAATGGCTGCCTCATTGGCCCAACAAACCTATTAGATAGAAAAAAATGTAGAGTGACAAATCAAAATTTAAATTGCTGGCTTTCGATGCGAAAGTGTTCGTATGACGCCCTCCCAACAAAGAGCTTGACCTCAGGTACAAGATTAAAAGGCTCAAGCATAGGGGTAGGAAACATCGAATTTTTGGGGTGCATTCTCTTGGTATGGTTTAGGTGCTGTATTAGGTATCCAATGCGGATTTGAAAATATGGATAGAGCAATTTACAAGGTCATACAAAAAGATTCAATTGAGCGCAATTGTTTCGAATGTATGCCAGTTACGTACATTTTCCAGCACGTCAGCAACGCTGAACACCGCACCGCACAGTTAGTAAAGAAATAACTTTTTGGGGAAAAAATTAATGTTCGCAGCGTAAAGTCCCCACTTAAAAATCGTTGAAAATTTTTGGAATAACGTGGAAAAAAGCTTAAGGCATGTACGATCGAAAAACGCAAGATAGTTAATCATCAAATCAAGAGAATATGAGTTCCTTCAAGATATGAGGCACTGGTTGAAAGCATGATTAGTAAACTTTTTTCTGTTATAACAAACAACGGATTTCCAACATTATACTATCAATTTTTTCCAGATTTTCTGACACATTTTTTTTTTCTTTAATTTTTCTTCGTCCCTTTCTAATTCTTTGGTCAGATTTAACCTCACTTTCTTTGTTTTTTATGAATTTCAAATTTATTATTTTACCGTTAAAATTAAAACCTAAATGAACTTATAAAGTTTATGATTCGTTCTTTTAAGATGAGGAGTTACTTTTTATGTGCCCTTGAATAAATAAATATTATATTATAAGCAAACAATTAAAAGAAAAGTTGGCGTTTAAAGGAACGATCATAATCAGAATGGTTTAAAGTCTAAAAGAAAACTGGTTTCCATGTGAACGACAATATAATAAAAAGCATATTTAAGTTATTCCGAAAGAAAATTCTTTTCCAGAGAATCAATGTCAAGAACACAACTATCGTGGAACATTCTTTTGTCTGTAATTGATAACTAAATGGAGCACAAGAAAGTCTTAACAGTGCTTCTACATTCAAAAGGTTTTTAGTCTCTCATGTAATGTGCCCTTATGAAAGTCAGAGCAAAGCCTATTAAAATTTGTTTATGAGCTCGTAATCATTTGGTTCCAAGAAATGTGTGTTCATTTATTCAGCTTTTTAAGAATAAAAAAAAATATATTGTACAATAAAATCCTTGTTGAATAGTTGAAAGTTATAAGAGCTTAAACTAAAATCAATCAAATCAAATCCGGTAAACATAATTTTAAGGGCGCCAAATCAACAAAGCCAATGTCTTCACATCAAAATTTTGACCTCAGATTTCGCAATTTGGCATTCGAAATTGGTATTGACCCCCCCAGCATGTTTGAAAATAGATTATTCCATTTAATTATCATTATTGTTACACGGATTTTTGAAAAGCAGAAACAAAGTTTTAAATGGTTGCCACAATATTTTTTTTTTCATTAAAAAAGACTCCGATTGAGATAGAATTCAACCAGAACCCTGCAAAAATTTAAAGAACTAGACTGTAAACTCATCCCATTCCTTCCCCACATCCTTTCCATATTTGGGCCATATAAAAATGCACTTTACAAGCCCACACGAGCTGAATTCCCCCAGCACTTCACTCCAATTCCCCAACAAATTGGGTTACAGTCCATAAATTAAACGAAACTTCACCGCCGACGACTTTGAAGTTTGAATAAGGACCAAATTTAATTGAATTGCAGAGCAGCCACCAGGAGCCTGTTCTCTCTGAAGACCCTTCTTCACAAAAGGTACGTGCAAAAAAAAATGCCCCTATGACTCGCATCGACCCACACCCCTCCGAAAAAAAGGACTTCCTCTTCGGCTTGTTTTCGACGTTTCAAAGGACATTCGCGATGTACACGGAACAAGCACACGTCGAAAACAAAGTGCGATGTGGAGTTCTGCTTCGCTCTTGTTTCGCAGCATTTCGCGTGTAACTACACGATGGGGGGAAAGTAGGTCGTTAACAGGAGCGTGTTAACGTTTTTCCTTTTATTTTTTTTTTGGTTTTTTGTTGCAGTCTGTTCTGTAGGTCCGAACGGGTTGCGAACACACGGATGTTGTCGGCATGTCCTTTTTCACCTGTCGATTCATGTTTCGAATTCGGGATGAAGTAAAATGCGTCTTAGAGGGCGATTTAGATTCGTGGCAAAAGGCTGCGAGACACGGCGCTTGGGAATGTTTGCAAAGCGAAAGCAGATCATGTGTCTCTTATGCAAACGATATTAAATCCTCTGGGAGATCCCGATGGCAGACATATGCAGTTAGAGGGTAGGTCGGGAGAGGCGTTGTAAAGTTTGTGAAACACGTACGTGAGGAGTGTGCTGACCAGTACCTCAATTGAAGGTTTGAGGGAGTCAGAGAAAGAGCTAGTGTTGCTGAAAGTTTTTAGAAAATAATATTTCTTTGGCTATGTTGTTAACCGTTTTTAGAATAACAATTTTTTTTTAATGAAAAGTTTTCAATATAGTTTAAGAACATTATTTTGTATGTCAATTGTCTATGATTGAGTTTAATAAAATAAAAAAAGCTCAAATAACCCTTGCGGCTTGTACTGTTTTTGGTAACAAAAAATTGACTCATGATTAATGTTCATATGATTAAGTCGCTAAAACTTAACATAGACATACCGAACAAATAGATCATTGTAAACCGGAAACAAAATGAAGTAGCTGGTGAAATAAAATGTTTTTTTAATTTTCTTTTCTCTCGTCGAGATCTAATTAGTGTTTTCGAATCTCAAAACATTATATTACGACGCTATTACGTATCGGTTAAATTAATTTTGCATTTTGTAATTTATTTAAAAACAATTTCGAATTGGATCGATAGCAGATGGACAGCAACATTGCCACCTTTTTTTCCGGCAAAGCAGGATTTCAAAACCCTTTTATTAAAAAGCGGAATTTTCACGTCAAAAAAAACATATGTAAGTAGTCAGCACTTTTACTTACAGAATTAAAAAACAGAAGTAGTCAGTACTCTTGAACTATTTTTAAGTCTGTCAACTTTAGAGAAATTAAAAGAATACAATAAACACGTGCTTATATTTCTCCGTTTCTTTTAAAGTTGAATTGAAATTGTGAAAAAGCATGTTCGGCAAAACAATTTGTGGTTGGGACACTTAATACAAAGAAAACTAGTTTAGGCAAATCCTTTTGCCTTTGAGTCAACCTTAAGCGGTAGAGGCGTAATGACTTATTCATTTCTCTTATGAGAATATCGACAATTCCAAGTGAAAAACCTTTTCAATGGGTTTCGTACAAAATTCTAGCGGTTTAAAGGAGGACAACATTGATTACTTTCGCTCGTAATTGGAAACTAGCAAGGAAAATGTCTTTCAAATTCATTTTAATTGATCTTTTGTGATTTTTTTTGACAAGGTTCTTCCTGCTCTTTCTTTCCACATATAACATTCCATTGACAGAAAATGGCATTTGCAAAACCAGGTCTTGCTCTATGTCAATGAATTGATTTCCTACGGATTATAATATACACGATTTGAAATAGTCTTGTAATTTTCTCACCCTTATCCAATAAAAAATCTGTGGGTTTTTTGTTGAAGTTAGGCTTGGGGTCAAGGTTAATCAGTCAAAGGAGAAGAAAAAATTGTCGAGGCACGGATTCATACCAATAAAGACTTTAAGAACCTTAATATTCTTAATGTGCAACAAGGTACACAACCTATTTAAGATAAAAGCAAGACATATTAGTTGTTCTTGCCAATATTGTATAAAAACATTGCTAAAAATTTGTCGAATTAACTAGTGTATCGTTGTCAATTAAAAAAAAAACTGTTTGCTACTCCAAGTTTAATATTCAAAAGAAATAAGCGGCCTATAAATTAAATATAAATTTGAGGCTCGTAATCTTTCCGTATTGAACTTTTAGCTCCTTTGACCAGACAGGATGCCAAAGATGTAAAGGAGCATATCAACGTATGATGCAAAGTGCGACAAATGTGATTTGTTCCCATCACTCCAAAGTACATCAAAAGTCTACAAAATCCCCATCATCACCAGCCGTTAACCAGCTTCGTAAAAGTGAATTTCGTCCCCAATCGACTTCCCTTTACTGTAAGTAAATGCAAAATCCCCATCTGTCACTCGGAGCTCACCTCAACAAAAAGTACAACCAGAACACGCGGTCATCGCTCTCCTTGTAGTCCGGCGGGCAGATCTCCGGTCCGTTCTTCCTGAATCTGCACCTCTGCACCATGCAATCGGCAGCCAATTCGCTTAGCTTATGTGGTCCGGACATGTTGCTGCGCGTCACAATGCCACCGCAACGTAAGTCCAGCTCCTCCAGATCCGTCACATTCACACCGCTGCGCCAGAGGAGCTTCTCTCCGAAACGCTGCTTAAAGTCCGTCACCGTCTCATTGTCATCCGGCTCGATTTCCATGCCCAGCTGCTCGATGGGATCCGCCAAATCCGGGTGCATGTCCAGCAGGAAGTAAGCCGAGTCGTCCCTGCTCGACAGCACCCACCCCCGGTCCGCCTGCTCCTCGACGAAGGCGCTCTCTGCGAACGGAAACGGAAGAGGGCCACGCAAAATAAAGTGACTCCTTGCCGAGGACTCATAACTTTGGTTCTACTTACGATTCAGATACGTCGACTGCGGAGTGGTTGTGGACGCCGACGTGGGATCATGTGACTTGTTGTGCTGCTTGCTGCTCACATGGAAACTCAGATTCTCCGGGTCGTTAGGATTGACTTCTGCCGTGAAGATGGGCGCGTTTGTGGGTGGCGGAACGATTTCGATTTTCGGATTCTGCTCGAGCAGCAGGCAGTAGTCCAGGCACTGGTCGACAACCAAATCCAGTTCCTCCTCCTCGGGGCACTCTCGGCTGGGACAGGGCGACCACCAGATCTGTGAAAGGAAGGACAGGGAAAGTAAATTAATTTTTGGCGTGTGTGTGAAAAGGACACGGCCGTTTGTTTTGCTACATGAGCAAATAATTGAAATATCAAAACGTCCGGCTCGTGTCTCTACATGTGTCCTGGAATCGGTTTTGCTTTTTTCTTTTGTTTGTGTGTGGGCGGGAAGCTTCGTAATTACGCTGCGGGATGATTGGGGTCGTGATTAATGACGTCGGCTCGACGCGTCAGAACAAAGATTTTCTTATCTCATCTCGGTGAGTTGCAGGATTCGAGGACACGAAGGCAAACAGCTGACTTCATGCTTTGGTCATTTGTAAGAAGGGTTGATCATTCCCGGGTGGACATGTGTTTGAGGGGAGGGACTGTTGGGGCACGTGCATCGAGATGACGCTGTGATTGACAGGTGTCAGCATACAGATGAATAAATATCGATTAATGAACTTTTATTCGACTTTTGTTGTAATGTGTGCCGTCGACACGTGCCAGCCCCAACGCTTGAGGAAAATGATTGAAGTGAAGTTGAGTGATGATCTTTCCAGGCGGGTCAGAGGGATTTTCCGATGTCCAGAGGGACACGGGATGGAGCGAGCTGTTAATGAGAGATTAATTGGCTGCAAGAGGGCGGCAGGCGAGTTTGCTCTTGACCCGTGGCTCATCATGCTGCCAGCATATTTGGGAAAAGTCATGTGGAGTCGTAGTTTTGTCTCACACGAGAGTGTAGTCAGGAGTTTTTTTTTTGTGCCAAATACAAACATTTATTTGCCTGACACCTAGTAATTTTTGTAGCAGAACAAATTGGGGATACGAAATCGCTTTGGACAGTAGGAGTAATCAGTCAAAAAATCAACTACATGGTGACCAAAATGTTTGCGTTCCCAGTTCAGTGCCTAAGCCAAAAAGTTCCACTGAACAGCTTCAGAAATCTAAGACCAGCTTAAAAGGGCTATTATAGGACCGAATTTTTTTAAAAGAGTCTTTCGACTAAGCGATTTACTTTCGAATATATAAAATTTCAAAGTCTCCCCAGTTAAGCATTACAAAATCAACAAAAACACTGTGAATTGTTTTGTAAATCTTCGATAGAATAAATATTTCATTGCATAGCACCCATCAGCAAACGATAAAGGATCCCGTGAAAATAGAATTCCGGCCCGAAGCACTCAAACAATACCTCGAAATTATTCGCCGATGGTTTATTGTCACATTTACTACACAAACGCGTGTTTTTCGTGATTTTAAAAAATTCCAATCCGCTCCATAAGCGAAATTCAATTTTCTGTTTCACTGAACTCGAAAAGCTTTGCAGTGAATTAATTTCTCTGTTTTTCTTTGTTTGCATTTACTTTTTTTTTCAAACAATAACACCAATTAGCAATCGTCAATTAAATAATCAGAAACATAACATGTTTTTGTGTTATTTTCGAAATCGCATTTAATTTTATGTTGTTTTTGTTTACTGAACATGTCCTGGAGCATTTTCCTTTTTTCTCAGATTATTGTCAATGTGCTGCCAGGTGATATATGTTTTCGACAGTTTGAATTTTTTTACACGGGCTCGAGTGTCCAAAGGAACAAAATCAACAAGATTTCAATTAAACTCGTTGAACTCAAAGTAAACGAAGTAAATTGCATTTTTGTTACGGAACTGAACGGAAAAGCACTTCAAAGGGAACTCTGGTGACTTTTGGTGAAAAAAATCAAGCCCTTAGGATCATGGGGACAAAAACTGTCTCATCGTACATTTATTGTTTTCACTATTCTCAAAATTGTAAAAGCTGGTAAGGACTTCAAAAGAGGATGTTACTCTTCCACATACTTTCACTGTTCCACCATTCATTAATAGTAAGCAACAAAAATTTAGCATAAAGAACTAATGTCTTAAACGTATAATAGAAAATAGAAAAAAAAGGATTTCGTAGACATGGAAAGTTTGGAAATTCTGATTGGAAGGACGTTTTTTTTACTCTTGAAGGAGCTTTTAATTAACTGAGAAGAAGTATTTTCTCGATCATTATTAGTTTGAATTTGAGCTCATCAATCAAATTCGACAGATAACCTTTTACCCGATATTTTTTTTAAATTTGTCTTATCTCGTCCTTGTCAAATTCAACGTCTGTCTTTACAAAAAACAGCACTTAGCATTAATACATTTGACAAAATCTTTTCAGGCATTTAAACTGATAAATCACTAATTGAAAAGTTCTAACATTTGCTCAGTTCAGGACTGAGCTCAAATGTAACAAAAGGAATCATTATCAACGCTTTTCGAAAACTATTGTTGCAGTGTAGTTTTTTTTAACTTTTGACGTAAATTTCAGAGGCATAACAGAATTCATAACCATAATTTGATCTTTCCTCTTAGATTTGCAAACGATGTAAAACTATTCCTTTTGTTAGTCGATTATCAACAAAAGGAAGTACGTTCATCAAGAAAACAAGTTTTATGCTTTTATGCGCTAGATGAAAATGACTCGTGTGTTTTTAAAAGGTCCCACTAGCCCAAAGCGGACTGAAGATTGAGTTCTGCGAGAAAACCCGGCATGTGTGAGCTAATTATTGTGACACAGCAACGGCACAACTGCGTCGAGAAACGCTTGTGTGCAGAGGGGCTAAGACTTTAAACGTTTCTGATTTTAAATTAAGAAATGTGAGCGGCATGATTCTTTCTCTTTTCAACAATCTGGTAACTACGGAAATTTAATTTCACATAGCTTCGTTGTTTACTCAGCGTCTACATTGCCAATTTTTAAGGCTATAAATTGAACCATATATTCCCATTGCCCCGAATGTGAACAATGTAGGCCCCGTGTCAATGGCAGTAGCAATAATTGCTTTCAGGCAGTAATTGCTTTCAATGATGAAAGCATTGAATGTGACAGTTTACCTTTTCAAATATGGCGAAAAATGAGATCACAAAGGAAAAAAGAATAGTTGAGAGTAGCAAGCATATTAGAGTTACGCTCTAATACAATTTCTTCAACACTCTGAATTAATGTCACCGCACGAAGAATACACAAGCAAAATTGCTAGCAATGAAATGCCCAGTTTACAACGAAATCGCCATCACCATTGCGATTGCCATGCTTTACAAATCGCCATTGCCATTGCGATTGCCATAGCTTCCAAAAATGCCACTGTAGACGCAGCGTTAGTCAGACACACGAAAAGTAAGAAATTTTTGTAAAAAAAAATGTCTCAGAATAATTTAAGTTCAAATTTCATAGCGAATAATTAAAAAAATATTTTTTTTTAATTTTTGATGAATGCAAAAAAAAGTTATATGGTGGTTGCAAAAACACTCGAGAAAGCTTTACACTTTCTAAAAGAACATACTTCACGGAAAAATTTCAAAATTTACATTACCGTGCACGTAGTTACAAATACTGTGTACTTTCCACCTTAGAAAGATGATTTTTGATTTTTAATTTAGCTACCTATTAGAAGGGCCTTTGATTTTGCATCAAGTACTACCGTTTTTCGATCAAAAGCGGGAAAATTAGCAAAATAGCCCATGCATATAATTAGAAACCCTCAAATTGTCATGAGAAATCTATAATTATAATTTTTTTTTCACAAAACAGCTGTAAGACTTTGGAATTTGTGTTTTTTTTACTTTCGAAAGGAATTACAATGTCGAAAAGTGAGCTTAACCTAAGGTAATCCTACTGCGAAAAAGGAACATTAATCGCTACAACAAAAAGTTTCTACATACACTGTACTTCAGAAATTGGTGCAAATTTATTTGGCTATGATAGGTGGCTGTCCATAGAGAATTAGCAGCGAGGTTTAGACGATGTTGGTCTTTTCGGACGCGTTGTATGAAAGAAGCCATTTTTGCCAAAGCAGATTGGAGAAGATTGGACTTTGCTTGGAAATAGATGCATCCGACCCAAATCAAGTGTAAGAAAGTTATTTTTTAGTGATGAAATTAAGCAAAACCGCGCGATGGATGTCCGCATCAAAACATGTCCAGCAATCACTTTTTATAGAGATTTTTTTTTTTGAATAAATGGCTGTTAGTTGACCTTTTTTAGCAGATAATTAAATCTTTGATATCTCGAAAACTAGAGCATAAATTCAATGGTTCGCCAGCAGTTGACTGAAAACATGTGATATGAGCAGGTGTATCAACATTCAGTTTAGGTCTCCCAGCTGCTAACCAATATTGTTAGCATCTGTGATTCATGTCGTACTGCGAAGCTATTGAAAAGGTAGATACTATATCATTTTATATTTCAAACTTAGCTTAAAGGTGCATGCATATCTGTTGTTTATCCTAGTACAAGTATTATGTATTTTAACTACACATTATTGATTAGTTCTTCACAATTTCTGTTCTTTTAGAGTAGAAACTTAACAAATTAGTGAGTCGATTTTAGTTCATTTACAAAATAGAAAACAGAGTCTAATAAACAAACATCCTCCAACTAAAGTAGCTTTATCCTCACACCATCACTGCACTTATTATCCAACAAAATAAAATTGTCTGTGCATGAAAAAATAATCAGCGTAACAGCCCATTCAGAACCAGAGCATAGATTTTTGTTTGTGCATGAACAGTCATAAAATCACAAAACAAATGCAATTACGAAAGCCACATCAATTTCCTTTCCTGGCTGATTTAACACCAATCCTGGTGTCGAATTCATTATTTTGAAACATTTTCTATTTTTTTTAGTTTTGATATTTTACTCGATTTGTGTTTAGTTTTTTGTGGTTAAGCTTAAAAAACAGCCAAAAAAATTCTAAATGTATTAAATTTAGTTTTGTAATTACCTCAACCGTTCCTGCCTCTGGATGCCGCATGACAAAGGCCGATGGCACAACACCTGGAATTTCCTGTTGCGGTATAAACAGCAGCGAGTGATGAAACAATGCGTTCAGCAACAAGCTCATGACCACAACGGGTTTGTATTTTCCAAATTTGTCAACCAGAAAACCTGCAAATATGTGATCCTTTTTTGTAACGTGTCTGTGTGTGAGATGATTGGGTGGAATGGTGAAAATTAAATGAATGAAATGAAAGAACAATTGTTGAAATCGGTGCTGGGGGCTTGTTGAAAATTCGAAAATTTGCTTAATTAAAAGCGAAGGACTTTATTGAGAAAGTTTTGTGTGTTTGCGTGTGATTTTAGGTTTTAATGAGCACCCGCTGCTGAAACAATCTGTGCTCGTAAAATAATTTTGAATGAGCGATGCTCGGCGTTGCTTTCCGTTCTGTGTGGGCTTTACAATTTCGTAAGCGGTTTTGATGTTATCCTTGGTGGTTGTGGGTGGTGGGATAAACTCCTCTCTGCATCGAATTCTGGTGGCACTTGATGTTGTTGTGTAATTCATTTCCGATGAGCTTGATGCAGCAACGCGAGTTTCCGCGGTGAAGGACGCTCTGATTCGGCTTTTGAGGTTCTTCTTGCGTTAAAAAGTTGGGAGGGAGTATCGATTTCTGCATGTGGGCTGTGTCTTTCTTTTTATTTTTGTTGAGGATGTACCACCAATTCAGAGGGCTGTTGAACATTTTTTGCAATTTTTGAAATAATTTCGCCGCTGATTGAGATGTGAGTGCCTGTTGAGCACGACGAATGAAATGAAAAAACAGAAACACTTATAAGGAAGATATTTTGAGAGCTCCATCGGCCTTGGTCTCTGGGCACCAATCGATGTTGCAACACTGAGGACCTTTGGAGTGCAGCTGGAACCAGCATAAATGCTGAACTGTGCAGGGTTCAGAGACGACATGGGTGCTCAGAGAAAATACTTATGACGGCTCCGGAGATGAGGGTACAACGGAAAATTATTGATTTTCGTAGCTTAAGACGAGTCTTAAGCAGTTTTTGTGAATGCCATGACTCTAGCCTGTACCGAATTAATATTAAGTAGAATTTTATTTGAGAAATTTTATTGTAAGTACCAAGTAAACAATTTGAGTAATTCTAGTTTGAGTGCCAGCTCAAACAAAAGAGCAGGGATTAGACATACCACGTTTGCTGACTGTCTGGTTTGTGTCCAAGGTAAATAATGTTTTGAGTATAATTTTTACGCCGGAATCATAGTTCAACTTCTTTCTTAGCTATGAAATGCATTTTTTTAGTGTACTTATGCTCTTTGCTACACAAATATTTTTAGCGGCAGCTTGCAGTGTATGCTCAAAATTTTATGATATGAAGCTGTCAATAATAATTTTACTTTTATTGAGCACTTTTCAAGTAATCAGATGTTCGAGACAATATTCGCTTGGTGCATTTTGAAACAGTGTAAGACCTTTAACTGATTCTCAATCTTTGCCACTGATGATCAATCTCTTTTTGGTAGAAAATGGGGTGATTTTAAAGCGCTCAGTAATTGAAAATTGTACGATTTCGTACAGTACTTGATATCTCAAAGGATTGCCCCATCTCCATTTGCCTTATTAGTATCTGTATAAAAACGGAGTCTATCTCAAAATTGAATCGGATCCTTTGTAAGACCTCTGCCAAGCCAGAAAAGAGTGCGTCAATCATAACAAACTTTCATCGCAAGAAGAAAGACTCCACACTGACTACATTCACTGCACCATCTGAAGCAAACTTGGCCCAATTTCTCAACCTTTCACAATCCACCCACTAATTACTCAAATCTTACTCAATCCTTGAAAATTCAACAAAGCGACAGGCAAAAAAAAATTAATTACACCCACGTCTTAGCAGACTTAGAACCCTGCCCCCGGTTCCACCATCGCCAGCAGACTCAGAACAAACACCGCCCGCAGTTGGCAGCAGTTGTAAACCGAAAAATTACGACCTCACTCTCGACAATTAGATCATAAATAAATAAATGTACATTACATAAGTCTTCGCCAGATTCATCTCTCCACCGCCGGGTGGTGACAGTCCACCAACGACGACGGACGGCCTCCTTTCATTTTTTGGACAACCGCTGATTTCGTAAAAAGTGCCTGTGAATTGTTTCGTCGAATTATTAAAATTGTATGACACCATCCCGCCGTGCGCCGCCGACGACGAACGGCAGCAACGCAGGCAGGCAGTACAATGGCCATAAATTCATCTTCCAGATACTTTGAGGCGAGAGTTCCTTAGATGGGTTGTGAGAGCGCAAACATTTGCATAATTATGTCGTCCATTTTCCACTCCCCAGCCCCCCACGCCCACTCTGACGGCTGAAGGCAAGGTAAATACCTGTCGTGGGCACATGACGTTTGATGAAATATTTGTGTTTACATTTTTTTTTTCATTTGATGAAATAATGTTTTTTTTTTTGTTCATGCGATGTGCTGGTATAATTTCAATTAAAAAGGATGAATTATGTGCTAAGTACTCACCTGTAATTGGTGGGCTAAGGAACGTTGTGAACGGCAGGGCCAGATAAATGATGGCGATCTCCTCGACTGTCAAGCCGATGGATTGCATGTGAATGGTGAGATACGGCAGAAGGGATGAGGTTGCTGTAAATAAAGAAAAAGGTGGTCTTTTGTTTAGTGGAATTGACAAAGTTGTGAAAAAGTGGGTCCTTAATGGGATGTGAATTGGGTAATAGGCTATCTTTAGGGTGGGGTAGGGATCAGAGTGAGATACGACCGGATAGCAGGTGGTTTATGGTTTTTGGTGACCTTTGGTTTTTTCAAATCTAGAAAATTCCAGTTTTTTTTTCGAAAGTCCATTTGTCGTTGAAATCGAGGGACACTAAATAAATGCGGAATAGATTCGAAGGAAATTTAGATGGATGTTTTCGATTGTCAAGTAAGGTGCGAGTGTTAGATGTTTCCATCGAAACTCACACAGTCAGACCCCAGTGGAGTTGCTCAGACGCAGAAAAGCGTAATTTAATAATGCTTTAATGTTTTTTTTTAATCTTTTAACATGAAATTTAATCTCAATTTATCATCAATCAATAATATAAGAGGAATTACAATTATATACGCACAACTCTGAAGCGTTCTGGTAGTACTAAGGCCTTATTTTGGTACACAAACGGAAGACATCTTACCGACGCATACTGGGCCCAGTTGTATGGAGAGCATTCTCAAAATGCAAAAATGGACGTTTAAAGAGCTGCATAGAGATTGGTATCGTTGGAAAGAAAACAAAATTCCTTATCCTTCCACCCTCTTTGTTTAATTTTAAAGGCATTGGAGGTCGCAGGCTTAGAAGACTAAGCGCTGAAAGGTAGGATTTTTTGCAAAAAGTACGAAATGTGTTTTGCTTGTTGGGCATAAAAAACTGAAAAAAAAAATTATTTCGCACCATGAACTAGTGCAAGATAAAAATATATGTCGGTATTCTATGAATATTGGAGATTAATCTAAAAGTAAAAGCATGAAAAAAAAAACAACTTTTTTTTTAATTTGGAAATCAAGAAAGTCACCCAAAAATTTTTTTTCTTTAAGTAGAGCAAGAGTTATTTATATTGGCATCGAGATTACCAAATTTTGTAACATTTGGAGCAATTTTGGCTCGTGCAAAACGTTTTTCAGATCAACTTGTGATTTTACTGTATGTATTCTACTACTTCAGCTCAAATGTTCCCAAAAGTGTTCAATGACATACGAATGGGTTTTAATTCAATTAATTAATGTATTTTTGTAATGTGGTGGAATTTAAGCTTGGTTTCGTGCTGCAGGTTGTTGTGAAGGACCAAATTGATCCATTTTCTCATCGATTAACACCACAGTTCCAACCCCAGATGCTGCTATACTACGTTACCTACTCACAAAATCTTACATCGTTAGACAAGATAGTTAATTGCAGAAAGCAGGATCGTCTTATAAGTTTTTTGCGAAAGGTGAATGAGTTATTACAACCTAGAAATATGTCCAGCGCAGTATAACATGGAGGAGGCTATGTAATGGTATGACAGCATCTAGAGTTGGTAATCTGGTGTTCATCGAAGAAAAATGGATTACATCGTTAAACAATGCATTAAACCTTTCATGCCCGATCTCGTCTATATGTCACATTATATGTGTGAGCTTCTCCCGTAGTTTTAAATTGTCCAGAAAGGTTTTTCTTACTCAAATAGCCAGATTTGTTGTGCAAGCTTTTTGAAAAATATTTAATTACTATCAACCCGTTCTGGCTTCGTAAAGTTTCTTAGTAAGATAATTAGCATTAGCTTATGTAGTGGAATGCCTGGAAGTGTTAATGAATTTATAACTTTTTTGGGGTAATGCACTGCTTCTTCTTCATCTAAAATGCTGTCAACTGAATAATAGATTTTTGATGATGCCTCACATTTGGCATGAGTTAAATTATTAACTTTATTGACTTGCTTATCGATTTGACGGTTGGCGAAAAATCAAAAGATTTTGATTTTTCAAAGTTGACTGGCAAGTCTTTTTACTCAATTGAATCGTGTGTGGGCAAGTTCATCGAAAAGTTGTCAAATTTAGGAAATTGTGGTAGATATTCATTATGAAATCATTTGTAAACGAGTTTTTTCAGTGTTAAAGTGAAAAATTATGTTTAAATTGACAGGTTTTCAATTCAATTGATGTAGTGTGTGGGCAACTATCAACTCAGTTTACAATCGAATTGAATGGTGTATGGGCTGCCTTAAGCCTTTGAAAGTTTTACGAATCCAAAGCTCAATTGAAGTTGCAAAAATTATCAATTGAATTAAAGTATAGAGTAAGTAAATTCAAACCCAGTAGTCTTTCGAGGATTCACTAACTGGGTTTTAGCACTGGCTTTACTTCATCAAACACATTTGTCACTTTGCACAAAATGATCCATGTTCTTAAGTAAGATTGAGGATGAAATTAATCTCTCAGACGAAGGCGTCCAGTAACAGGTGCGACTGCATCGTTTCACTTTCTAATAACGTACGTGTGCCTGTTTTGGAGATCCAGCCTATAGCCTATATCGATTGCAATTTCCAGATAACCGATTGCTGGGCCGAAGTGTGTGCTCTCGTTATGAAAATCTCATTCCACGTGGCACATTAAGTAATCAGCTTAAAATAGGCTCAGAGCCATGAACTCTGCACGCTCGTCGTTCGCTTTTCAAATCGCTTCCTGTTTAACATTTGATTTCATCAACGACCCACAACTGTTTCTACGTCCAAGTAAACAACATTCCTCCGACAAAACAGAATCCCCCAACCCCGTCACCTCTTCTTCTTATCATCATCCCTCACGTAATTGCATTACAACAGACATTGTCATACACAATTATGTCAGTAAGGTCATTGGGCGATACGAACCACACGAACCTCCCCCTCTCCACACATGTGACCTGGAGCCCAGAACAACAACACCACGCCGCTTCCTTGAGTCAGTTTCTGTGTCATCCATTATCAGCATCATCTAATAAACGGTACAATTTCAATTAGAGACCGTCCAGCCCGCCTTAATTACCCGGCCGCAGCGCGGCACATTTCCCTATGAAATTACCGTAAAAGAACACTGGAAGTCCGGGCACAGTCCCGGGCCGTAGACAACCAATCTGCGGTCTCAATGTCAACCGTCACCGCCCTCAGGCGTAATCCTCGCCGCGGTCAGCGCACGGTCCAAACTGAGGTGTGTGAGTGTGTGTGTGGGGGGGTCTACGACAACGAAAACAAATAAACAGACGGTCGCGAGAAAATCACTTCACGTAATTAATACACATGTGTGTGTGCGACAATGAAGATATTTATCTAGGGGATGTCGCTCTTCTTTTTTTTGAAAGAACGACCTCAAAGGCAGTCCACACAGATGGGGTCATAGTCATGTGACGGGCGTGGGCATTGTGGAGATGAGGAAGCCCTCCGTACAATCAGATTAACTGGCGTCGTTGAGTCTGTGGTCAGGGTTGCCACTTGCCCCTATGCAGGGCGTCTTGGATAAAGATGATAAATGCTTAGATCTTCATTTATCTTGATTTAGAATGTAATTGACCGTGGCTGTGATGGTGATTTGTTAAGGACGATGCGAATGGCGATGGACAGAAGCACAAGACCAGGAAGTTTAGAAATCAGCGGCGTCGATTACTTTGAAGGTGATGTGGTCTTGGACTTTGAAAAGGAAATTCGACGAGAAGTGGTGTCAGGGAAAGATCGAAATGTCTAGTAAGAGACATTCCAGATCTAAAAGCTCTGGAAAGACCATTCCCAATAAACATGAATCTGTAAATGAATGGCCATAAGTGAATTTTGATAAAAACAAACTCGATTGAGCTACAAAATTACAAAATTTTGCTTCCGAAAACAAAACGAAAAAATTAGATTTTTAAATGCAATGCAAATGCACCTTGAAGATCTTGTGTTTGCAATCACGAAATTTCAACGTCGTCGATGTTTGCTATAGCAGGCAGAAACTAGAAAATAAAATACCAAACAGATTCATGCAACCTTCTATATAGTATTCATGTAAACCTAGATAACATTGCGAAATGTAAAAAAAATATTTTTTGTTTCAATTTTAAACGTCAGTTTGATTTCCGGAATTTTGAAATTAGCAATTTTGTAGATGTCAGTTGGCAATAGCAACACTCTGTTACACTTTCTTAGGCTCCTTTTAGACCATCATTTCAGTTTCAGTTGAGCTATCAGTTAAGCTTTCAATTTAACTGATGTCTAAATGCAAAAAATTAAGCGTTCAACTAAAACTGAAACTGATGGAATTCCGATAAGTATTCAGTTCAGTTATCATTTTAGTTACAGTTGACGGTGAATCAACATTTTCAAATTCTTTTTTTTTGTTTTTTCAATATGTCAAAACTGAGTGATGATATGGTCGATTGCATTGAAATTTAACGCCCGTGTCCATGCTTGTGGAAGAAAAGTAGCCCTTTTTATCACAATTCAGTGAAAATAGAATCAGCATGTAATATGTTGCCTTCGACTGCTTACAAATGAACGGCTCGGTGGGCGTAAAGGCGGTGTAAATTTTTAAGTCGAGTTAGATTTACAGAATAATTGAATAAGATTTATAGAATAATAAGAATAATTGAACTTCAACATAATCAACAAAAAAGAAAAAAATTTAAAACTTGTGTCAAAAGTAGGTGATGTTCCTAATGTGTTTTATTCGAAGACTTGTAGAAGCAAGGGCATTCATAGAACAGTTGACTTCAAAAAATCGACTTAAGCATTGTTATAGGAAATAAAAGTATTGAAATCTCAAAAAGAACAATGTAATTCAAAAACGAGGTTCCTAAGAAACCCAAATTCACCGGAGTCGGGTGGGTCTTAAGCCGCTTGGTATTTATTGAATAATAAGCATCGACAATGAATAATAAGCATCGACAATGAATATTGACGACGAGAAGTAGTCACTCTCTACTCTCGTGTGCTCATCGTTCATGTGTCAGGCTTTCCCGGTTTAGCACTTATCCACATGAATTGAGTAATGGAAGAGACGCAGAATTATCGAACTGTAGACTCATTTAAAAGTGAAAAAAAAAAGATCTACTTAATCAGAGCCTTTTCTCTTAAATCGACAAATATTATATAAAAGCTTAGAAGAAGATGGTGTAATTGTCTCGGAAAAACAGTTTTTACTTTACAAGGCTTGGAATGGGCCTGTAAGAAGAATGGTCGTGGATCGAAGAGCGTTGTATTGTTTTTCTGTGTAGAATCGCTTGGGATTAACTAATTCTTGCATTGGATAGAATACTGCCTTCTTCATCATCATTAGTGCGGTGGGCGAGCCTAGCTTTCAGAGCCTCTACTGTGTTGTGGGCGTTATAATATAAGGTAACAGATTTAGTCATATGTAAATACACTTCTTGCCTCGAGATCTGTAAAAACTCTCTTTCAACAAACCCTCGGTTGCTTCTCAGGTACTAAAATCGCTGACAGTTTCGAAGCAATTAAAATGATATATTCAGTCCTATCTAGAACTAGAACCAAAAAAAAAACTACTGACACTGTTAAATCAACTTGCAACACGACATCGTGTAAATGGATCAAACGTTCATGAAACTCTGTTCCAAAAGTTTAGGCTTCTGAAAAAATTTATATATAAAAGGTTGAACGGCTTTCGAGCTCATCACTGCATTGTACGAAACATAAAATAGCTATATCAGGTCAATTCGTATGGAGTCAAAGTAAGAAGTTGAAAATCAGTTATGGTAAGGAGGTAAACAAAATAAAACGTCAAAAAACTGAGGAATGTAGTTTACGAAATAAGAAACATGTCATGGGCTTAAAAGCCCATTAAATTAATATTTTCGATCTCCAATTCTGATTTTTTAGCCCATTCTTAGCAGAAAAAAATGAATCACAAGTGACTACTGAGAATGGAGGCAGCCATCTTCCATGTAGAAATTGGCTAAAAAGCATTTCGGCATTTTGGAAAAGAAATCTAGAGCGCAAAGGTCTCAAAGAAGCCTCGGCTAGTTGAATCGAAGATAGGACATTATCTATATTTTTGATTTGAAAATAAAATCAGCAGTCAACTAACATTGGCTTTAGTAGTTCGCAGTTATATTATTGGAAAACTAAATTTCATGGGCTTGAAGATATTTAAGAATTAGCTTTTTGCTTAAAGTCGCACTTCTTCGAGTCTTTAAAAAGTAAGTTGAAATGTTGGCATTGCAGACTCAAGTCTCACCTACAACTTGATTCATGGAGAAGACTTCAAAGTCAAAGCACAGCTTTTTTTTTTGAAGCAGACGTAAGTATCACTATAAGAAAACAGGTCCCTCCTGGATCGAGGAAGGTTGTAGCGTTTTATACAGAATCGTTTCGGAGACATAAATATAGAGCCACATTCTTGATTCACAAAAGAAACAGATTATCCTAGATCTGTCACATGACTCAAAAAAAAACGATGAATTTATAGAAATCACGAAAATCTAGGCTCTTACGCCGCTCAATGTAATGTAATTTATAAAGCCATCAATTCACCCACCAGGAATTTCACTTTTACAAGTGGAAGAGTCTCTTCTTTGACACAATCCAAACAATTTCCATTGAACTTGGAATGGATATTGGAAAGCAAGTTTGCTGGTGAATTTCAAATTGCGTTTTATTTAAATTGAAGAAAAATGCTTGATACGAAATGAATCAAAGGAAGAAGAAAGGACGGTTCGTACTGGATTCTTAAAATCTACTAGATTTTCAAATTCGAGTAGGGACCTTCTTCAATTAAGTCGCAAATAATTTACACAGATTTACTGACGAAAAACTTCTCAGCCAAACCCTCAAATTGCGATCATTTTCATCCCCCTGTCGTTTAATAAACCAGAAAACGATTCTTTTTAGGACACATGACGTACGTCCACTCGCATGTGTTCCAAAAATAGACCCCAGCAGCGTATCAAACGTAAATCGCATCAAGTGCCCCAAGCCATTCTCAAGTTTAAGTAAAAGCTCCCCATTCCCACAACAAACACAAACTACACCCTTTCCGACGAGAGTAGGTTCACTCGATTTTCTTTCGTTTCTATGTTTCCTTTCGCTGTTTTTCTTCTTGTGAGAAAAAAAATCTTAGCTCGACTCTTAATTAATTGCTTCCGAATTAGAAATACAATAGTTTTTTTTCTACACATACCTCCATACATCACAAAGAGGGTAATCTTCAGCATGATCAAATTGGGGTTGATTCCCTTCTTCTGGCAGAACTCCCCAAAGTTCGACAGCTGTGGCTTCTCATCCTTCATCGTATCAGTTGCGGTTTCCTCGCCCATTTTCGATCTGTTCACCTTCAAAAATGTCTATGTCCCAATCGAAAACGTCCAAAAAATAGTCAAGGCAGAGCAGGAGACAAACACGACCACGTATGACTTCCAAGACCACTTGAAATTAAACGTCCGTTTTTCTTATTAAATCCAATTTATCAATAAAAGTTCCATTCACTAGCGTAGATCTCTCGCTTCCCCGGGCCGATCTTGTGTCGGTGTATGGGTGCGTGCGTGTTTGTGTAGAGTATAGAAGAAAGCTCGCTCGAGTCGCCTCTTGTTTTCGAATCACTTTAATTCTAAGCACAGGCCAAAAATTAATTTACAGATTTACTTAAACTGAAACTTCACCACGAGCCAAAAGGATCCCCTGTTAGTTGTTGAAGTTCTAGAGTCTTTGGCAGGAAATTGCCTCTTTTTTCGTTTTTCTTTTTTTCTTCCTCAATTAACCATGACAATTATTAGCCATTTACTGTTAAGTAGTTGCAATCGCACAAAGGCCACGACGATATCAGAAGAAAAACGATAAAGATGTTGATATTGATCTTAGGATTTAGTCGAGATACTTTTTTTTTGTTTTTTTCTTTTAACTGATCACTTATTTTCACTTATTTAATTAATTTATCCTTAGAGCAGCGATATGCGTGAATACAATCTCTGTTCTCAATTCGTTTTTTAAGAGATAACTATCTGATTTTTTTTTCTTTTGCTTCTAGTTTGTGACTAGTGGGGGTGGTGGTGGTGGTTGTTGTGGCGGCAGCGGCGATGTAGTATCTCTCTGACTATCACTCCGGTGGCTGGACAAAGACTGAAATTACTGTAGATGAAGTCCGAAAGTTTTATACGTCGACGCACGGTGAGATAAGTCGGATGTTTAATCTTTCAGCTGGAAAGAAGATCACAATACTGACACGGTGATAATCCGATAAGATGTCTAAACTTAGAAAACGATGGGCACTCGGTGCGGTGGTTGTATGGCGGCGAATGGGGAGGGTGGTTTTTGGAGAGATTCTTTTTTTCTGTGTATCGGTGGGTTGTAGCTTTTTTTACGTTTCTCTAAAAGTCTCCGTGGAGAGAAGAAGAGAAAAAGCGGAGAATGAAAATTGGTGCAGTTTTGTGGAAAATTTTGTACGATGTTACTCATGGGAAAATGATTTATCCGAGTTTTAAAATTCTTGGAGATCTTTTTTTATATGAAATCGTCTTTGACTGTATCACTTTTTTTTAACGAATATTATTTTTTAAGGATCCGCAGAATATGTTAAAAATGTCCGATGTAAGGAATTTCAAAAATGCATGTTCTGATGGATTTTTTCTTCATAAGCTTCGAAACGTGAAACACTCTTTCCTTATCTTTTAAATTCGATTCGTAACCGCATTAAATTTAATTTTAAATATTAATTGAGTGGTGTTACAGCCTGCTGAGAGCCTATTTTTCCGGTACTTAACCAACAAAATACCTTTACCGATCAGGCTCTGACTTTCGAGGAACAAATCGGAACCAAAAAAAGCTAGCCCATTTGTTATTATTATTAAAACGGAACCGGAAGTATGTCCGATGTGTGGAGTAGTCACCATCACTACGTTCGAAAGACTGAAAGACATGATCTGCATAAAAGACGAGAAATCATCCACGCGACAACATTTGCACGCAATTCCGAGACTAGATGACACATCGACTTTATCTTGTGGTCTTTGTAAAGACGCAACAATTATCTGCAGTCCTTTATCGTTATATTCAAATATGCATTTAGATTTGCTTGGCGGTGAAAAGCGGCTCAGGTCAAGAGGGCACAGTGAGATGGAGATTGTCTGGCCAAAAATTTGTCTGTGATTTCAGACAGACGATTTTGTCTGTTGTATCCTAAACTTTAAATTACTTTTTGACAACTAACCCTAACCTTCAAATTATCGTAAGCAATATTCTTCTTCTTCTTCTGTGACCGCATATTCCCATAAACGGGATCGCCGGGGCAATGCTAGCAGAAGAGATCTCCAGCCAACCCGATCCTCTGCCGCCGACTCTAACTCATCATGAGGTATGCCCAAGCGTAACCAGGCCAGCTTTTGGACTTGGTCCAACGATCTCATCCTAGGTCTGCCGAGCGGATGCCTTCCTGACGGGATCGCATTTAAGGCACGCCTCGGAAGTCGTACTGATAGCGACATTCGTGCCACGTGACCAAACCATCGGAGTATAGATCTTTCCGTTTGAAGAAGCCGCTGCTTAAGCTAACCGCGCACCATCGATCTTATTCTTTCGGTCATTACCCAGATTTCATGACCATAGGTGTTAGTTGGAACAAATACCGAGTTAAAGACCGATAACTTGGTCTTCCTGATTACAGATCTTCCAAGCTGTTTCTCCAGCTTGGCTAATCCTACAGGCAAGCTCACTATTGCTCCCCCCATCACTCGTAAAAAAGTCCCCGAGATACTTGAACTTCTCCACCTGTTTCATGCAAAGTGCATTGTTCACATTAACCTTCATCCCACCATCAGTACAAACGGCCACAAACCTATCTGGCGCACGCTAGAGTTCCATCTGGGAGGATGTGAGGATAACTAAGTCGTCTGCGAAAAGCAGGTGACTTACCCTTAGCTCTCCCAGTGTAAAACATTCCTCGCTCGGCTGGGAGAGTACACTTTGGTGGCATTCCTGGACATTGAGGGGGCCCTCAACAACATTGAAGATGGAGCAATCCTGCGCTCCCTAGCAAGTCTCGGAGTCAAATTACAACTTATCAGGCTCATTGAGCACGTGTTGAGGAGCAGAGTTATCAACTCTGAATTTGGTGATTCAGTGACCCGCAGATCCATCAATCCATCAATCCATCAAGAGGCACCCCCAAGGAGAGATACTTTCCCCCTTCTATGGAACTCTGCAGACAATGAACTACTGGTGACACTGGAGGGTGCAGGGTGCTAGCCTATTCCGTAGATGTTGCCATAGCGGCCTCAGAAAAATTTCTCTCCACACTTAGGGACGTCATGAGCAACGCTCTCTCTAGGCTTACCATCTGGACCAGAAAATGTGGACTCGAAACTAACCCGCAAAAAACAGAACTGGTTCTCTTCACTAGGAGATAAAAACTCCCCAACATCGACCCTATCACACTGTCTGGTGTGACGCTTCCAATTAAGAATGGTGCAAAATTCCTGGGTCTTATTTTCGATAAGAAATAAAGCTGGAAACCCAATATTCTTGAGCGAGTTAAGAAGGCTTCCACGGCACTGTACTGCTGCAAGAAAGCCATTGGCTGCAAATGGCGTCTTCAGCCGCGAGTGGTCCACTGGCTGTGTGTATCTGTCGTTAGAGCAATGCTGACCTACGGTGTCACAGTTTAGTGGATAGCACTCGATAAGGCATTCTACTGCAATCTTCCCAATCTAGTGCAGAGGTAGGCGTGCATTAATATAGGAGAAGCACTTCGTAGCCTGCACGGCGGTAAGACTCAGATCAATCAATATGTGGACCAGTCTTAGGACTGGACACTCCACAATATTTCAATTTCATCCCCCCAGTCACCGACTAAGCCCTTCCACAACTTCTCTTCGACAAAAAGTTTACTTCCAGCATCCCCAACGAAGAGATTAGGCGAAAACCTCTTCGGCGCTGAAGGATCCACTTAAGTTCTTCACGGACGGTTCCAAAACTGAGTCGGCAGTAGTTGCGGGAGTGTACTCTGGAGACCTGAATCTAAATATCTCTTTACGCCTCCCTGAGCATTGTATTTCAGGCGGAGACAATGGCGATCAAGGAAGCTTTGTCTTGGCTAAAACACAATGTGGTATCCAAGAGGGACTGGTATCATTTGTTCAGACAGTCAAGCCGCAATCAAATCCCTCGACTCGGTCACTTTTACCTCTAAGACTGCCCTAAAGTGCCCCCAATCTCTGGATGAGATCTCCTAGCACTTCAACATTAATCTTATGTGAGTGACATTGCCAAGCTGTTGCACTCGCCAGGCATACGATCACTATTCCTTTCCAATCCCAGAGAGAATTACCAGTCATGTCAATAGCTACAATCAAACTAGCCATAGGGCTCCATAGGTTTAAAACGACCACAGGTGGCACAGGTGGCAAAAAGGCTCAACAACCAAGCAAATTCGGCCCGCACTGGATGCTAAACGCACAACCTGCCTCCTTCGGATGGGCAGGCCGGTTATAAAGGCCATGATAGGCGTCATTACGGGACACTGCACCATTCGCAGACATGCCGCAGACATGGGAATCCCTACCAATGACTTTTGCAGAAGTTGCCAGGATGAGGAAGAGGAGGAAACCATACTTCACCTCCTATGTTCGTGCGAGGCGTTAGCGCTACGCATAAAAACGCGTCTAGGCGAGTACTTCCTTGATAGTCTTTGCGATCTGAACAGGATCAGCATCAATTAGATCTGTAGTTTCGTAAGAAGCTCTAAATAGTTTCATTAGGGTGCGGAGTAGTATCACAATAGGCCTAATCTGACCTAAGTGTGGCTGTGTACTCTAGTTGCCCCA
Source organism: Syritta pipiens (assembly GCA_905187475.1). Classification (NCBI taxonomy): domain Eukaryota; kingdom Metazoa; phylum Arthropoda; class Insecta; order Diptera; family Syrphidae; genus Syritta; species Syritta pipiens. The sequence goes on from LR994571.1 coordinate 75,263,869, forward strand.
GCCTTCTTATCTAAACTAACCTATTACATTTATAAAAAGGATCATGAATTTGACCCTCGAATGTGGAATGTGGTGCATTTGAATATTTAATTAAAAAAAGAACGTCTGTTTTCGGTCATTCGTGTGATAAGTTCTTAATCTCATTAAGGTATTCACTGAATAATTGAAAATTTTCAAAATATCCAGCTTCCCTTCTCAATGGAGTAATTTAGTCCGCCATTACGAATCTGTTTACTACGTAGTTAAAATTGATTCAGAATTTTTATAATCGGTCTTTGAGTAACAGCCCTTAATTGACCATGAAGGCGGACAAACGTTGTAATGCGGAAACTCTGACAGCGCATACATTTTAACAATGATGATGACACACAACGTCTAACATGAGCCTAGAAGTAGTAATTAAAGTTGAAGGGCAAATAAAAAAGAAGGAAGTTTTTGTTTCGGAAAGTAGGCTTATTGTCTCATACACGAATCAAAAAAAGTTGACATATTTATTTTCATTCTTTAAAACATTAAACGAACTCAATCAGACTTCCATTTATCCCATAAAGTCCATTAAATCAGCCGTGGTTAGAGACACTCGTATATGATTCAAATTGATCAAATTTCATCGCATTTTCCGCCGTAATAAGTACTATGATCGTCTTATCCCACAACCAAAGACATCTTAGCTGATTTCCTTTTTTAAGGCACTTGTGCAGTTGTACCTCAGATTCAAGGATCCAATCACCAACTAATGGACACAGACAAAATGCTATAAAACGAACAAAACCATTTATTGTCATGGACGTAACGTAAATCACCGAAAATGCGAATTTCTCGAAAATGTCAGCCAAAATTTTACGTTTATGATGTGAAATTCCGACAAGTCATCCCTCTAATGCCATCTCTATAATGTTAACTACCGAAGACAAACGAGCGGATGAAGATTTAGTTCCGCTTATCCAATGGACGGCAACACTACCTGAAACTCAATTTGAAGGATATTTCTTTTAAAAAAAAGATCTGTTTGGAGTTAGATAACACAACTATTTAATACAAGAAATTAGTGACTATGTCACCGTAGAAAGCACTAAACCTGAACCGATTGAAGACATTTCGGAGAATAAAAGCAATGAAGTCACTTTTGCTGCTTCTAAAATAATAAGCTCCCAGCCAATACGATGCATAAGCACGCTTCTCGCGTACACGGATCAAAATAGATTGGCAACAACAGTGACCTCCAGTTTACTTTTTACGCAAGTCAAGCTGTTCTCCTGTCTAAAACCTTCCGAAAATTGCTACTCTGCCGATTCCAAAGTTTTTTTTTTTTTTTAGTTTTTGGCATAAACTGTTTGCGTAATTAGTACTAAGTGCAGTCGAAGCCCTCTAAGTCGAATTTTCACGGGATATCGAAATTAGTTCGAATTAGAGGGATTTTTCGAAAAATTCGATTAATATTTTTTTTTTGTTTGAAAGCCTTTTTTTATTAAAAAGAGTATATATGTAAGAAAAAACACAGAAATTGGAGAATGAGGCCTTTTAAAAAAGGACTCTATTTTAACTCTATTTTAAAAATTCAGTGTTGAACCTCATCCGGATGAAATGAAGCTTGAAAACGTCTCAGATACCTGTTTTTTTAATAAAAGCAAAATGTTTGAGACCAACCAACAACACAATGAATAAGCCGCGCAGTTATTCATACAGAGCCGCAAGGTTATGTGCACAAATTTCCTATAGGCTATAGCTGATATGTGGTTGTGTATAGACGGCGATTATGTGGCCCTAAACAACAATTGTGTTAGCCCAACATGATTGTGCTTCAAGAACCGTTGGCGAATAGTTTCGATTTTCTCATGTTCTTTGGTTTCGATGTTTGGCGTGTAGATCGTCATGCCAATCCTCATTCTTGGTGTGAACGTTCTCTTTCCTTCTTGCATAGGTAAACAATAATGAGGGCAACCACATTCGACGTGTTTGCACTAAAAAATAAACATGAAATGAAAGGTGTTCGTCGTCCAGTGCCAAATTGAGAGAGAGTCAGGGCATGCAATACAGGTTGCGTGCTTGATATAAGTTGCGAGAGGAAATTTTTGTTTATTTTTTTGCAAAAAAAAAAAAATTCGACTTAGAGGAATTCAAAATATACCAAGAGTCGAAAAAATGTATTCGAGTTAGAGGGCTTTTCGACTTAGAGTTCGATAGACTTAGAGGGCTTCGACTGTATTAATTTTTTTTTGTCTGAACTTAATAAATGTCGAAGCTATGTTACGACGGATTCTTTCAAGCCGTTAAAGTCCGAAAAAAGTCCTTAATATGAATACCTCTAAAATTCTAAAATCCTTCAATTTGTGGCTTTCAATTGGCTAGGTGACCACATTGGCTAGGTGACCAAATTCCATAAAAAATTCCATTAAAAAAAATTGGCCCAGCCTGACGTAGTAATTAGAGATGACAAGCTTGTTGATCCGACATAATGCGCATGAACTCATAAAACAACTCTGGCACTTGTGGCGGCGTCTTCGAGATTACTCAGACCACGAGGCATGTGAGAACCACGTGTTGTTTTTGACAAAATTATAACCACCCCCGAAAATCCAGCCCTTAACCACATATAACCACCGATGGCCTTGTGAAAATAGTTTTTTTCCCCTGAGATAAGCCACTCAAACGTGGTGTGGAGCTTAAATTGGATTTTTTTAAACAAAAAAAGACGTCTAAGCTATCCAAATACAAAATGTATCTAACATTACTCAGAGCACTCCATACACACACTCACACACAGGAATAGATTGCCTAACCTCAGCCGTAAGCGGAGACTATTTGACTATTTACAAAATCAAAAACCAAAAAAAAAAAGAAGCGCTTAAATTAGATAAAAATGTTTGCTACTCAAACGTAAGCTGCCGCTTGTATTTTATGTGTTGAATCTGACACATTGGACAATAAATTTTGAACATTATCACTGTCAACAGTCACAGGCGACACGGGAGACAGGAAAGCGCTCTGCCTTAAATTAGTTGTAGTCTCTGGTGTCTTTGGATGTTTTCTTGGCATCATCTCTGCCGTCCGTCCCTCGCCGATGTTTACACCACAAATTTGATTAGATATTTTTTTTCTTTTTTGTTTTTTGAACAATACACGTTTTACGTATTTATTGTGGAAAAAATCTGAACAATATTTGGTTTGATGTGACAAAATATTTGCAAGCTATGAGCACCGTGTATACTGGAAAATCAATTTTTAACTTAAGTTTAAACAAGGAGATTTTTTCTGTCGCGGAAAAGGATGAGGTTGATGGAGGTCCTAGGTCGTTCGGAGCAAACTTGAATAATATTGGTGTGAGCTGAAGCTCTGTGTTTCAAGTTACAGATTGGTGTGTGCCGTGGAAATCAGTTCAATGTAGAAAACGTCAAGCACCACTTCGTTTCAAGTCATTTTTTTCTATATTTAGATCTCAACACTTTAAAAGAGGGCTTATTTTGTCTGTCCCACTTAAGTGATAGAGTTTCACACGCAACCACTCAGATCGCAATCAACCAATTGCACCACATAATTGGACGCGTTTTGTGTGAGCTTAAGACGCGAATTGAAAAACAAAGCCTCAATCATCATCATCAGTAATAGCCCGAGAAGGGCCAGAGCCTAGCTTTTTCGCGCCTCCACTGTATTGCGGGCGTTATAATTTTCACACATGTGGAGGCGGCCTACAGTTTATTGCCGGTTCCGAACGGTGAATTGCGAAAGCTTTCCGTGACAGAAGTACTCCAGGAGGACTGTCAGTCGTTCGTTGAAGGTTGGGCCGTGAAAAATGTTTGAGCTGTTTTATCCCCGTGCTGGATTCGAACCCGTGAACTTTCGCTTAACAGTCCAACGCACTAACCGAATTAAGCCACGGCGCCCATTATTTATTCCTTTGCCTTTTAAAAATCACATGAAAACGATTTAAGTTACTCCAACTACTTACAGACTTGGGATCCAATAATCCAAGCTGCAGAGATGGCACTCCGCAGAGGTCGCAGAGTCGAGCACTTCCATGATTGTCTGAGTGATCTGAACAATCTCAGTATTAGATCTACATACTTAGCTTCGTAGGAGGCTCTCAATGTTTCCAATAGGGTTCGGAAATAAACGATTTTTTTTGAGACATTGATAGCTATTTCCAGCTTGATCTTGGCTTGAAATTCCAGCTTGTATCATGCCTCCGCGAAACCTGAAACAGTGCATTTTTTTTTTTTAAATAAATCGTGTTATCAGCCGTCTTGGCGAGATCAATTGGCCGCCTCGGATCTGCGATTTGCCTCCTGTGAACTTTTTTTGTGGGGAACCAGGAAGGACCAATATTATGAGATGCACCGGTGTTAGCTTTACCATCCCACATATATCCAACTCACTATAAGTCAATATAATAGTGATTCTTGTATACTGGGAACTCGGGTATATTGAGCGCTGAGTCCGAATCACTATAAGTCAACTACAGCATATAATAGTGAGAGGTGCTAATTAAATAGATTCTTTAACCATCTTAAGGACAAATTTGTCATCAAAGATTGCGTAGTTGACACTGGAAGGGCTACGGGTCCTCTAGTAGGACAGTAAAATGAAGAATACTGCAGAACAAATTAAGGAATGGTTGCTTTTTTGGACATCTAGACAAATGAATGATCATCTGCTCTTTCCAGGCTTTAAATTGGCTGGTGATTTTTGGGAATTGGCTGGTAATTTGTGGGAGGTCCGTAAGTGGTAGATTACAAGAAAAATATAGTTGACGTTGATTTTGGTGGACGAATGGTATGCAATTGTTGCCGAATTTATTTTATATTATTTAAAAGCTATTTTATACACAAAAAGATATAAGTCTTAGAGCTAGTTTTTAGTTTTTGTTTTAAACTTTCTTTTGACTTGAGAAGAATGGACTAATTTTGGTAATCTTGCTGTTAAATTGTTGTTGTGAGATCTATTGTTATAATTGTTTTTACAACTCTTACAAAATGAGCAAACCTTTCCAAGACTGAAGAAAGTTCCAAAATCGGAGCACCGAAACCTATTTTATGAGTTTTTGAATTTTTGAAATATGGGTGTACACTTTTTTTTTGTCGCTGACTATATTTGCATTCAAAATAGCAAAAAACTTCTCACGAACACCCTTTGTAAGTTGCCCTTTTGCTTTTTCTAAGTTTTGTCTGAATTTAAGGTTAAGTATCCAAAAAAAAGCAAAAAAAAACTATGTGAATAAATTAGTGAGGCACTCATGATTTTTCGCATGACTTTATTCCCCATTCAGTTCAGTGATCTAATCCCGACATTTTTTTTTTCTATAAGACACGATCTCTTACTAAATATAATCAATTTTTGTCATTTTTCAAAATCAGAGGACAATCGACCTCGAATGTATATTATTTGAAGAATTGGCTTGCCAAAAATCAATATTGGAAAAAATCATTTTAAAAAGCTGTTAGAGGGAAAGGTAAAACGCCGACGCGTTTCTTAATCCAAGGTAACAGAAAATGTCGAGAAAATAGTTCAGTAGCTTTAATGCGAGCAGTGCATCGATATTATAAAATTTCTTCTTCTTAAAACTCTGTTGGAGATCAACGTTTTGCGTCGAAAACACCGCAGACGGCTTTTGTAAGACCAAAGACAAGAAAACAAAAATTGTTTCTAATTCGATGTTGGGAAGTATTAAAATACTTTTGCGGGTTTATAATTTGCATTCAGTTCGTACATGTGAAATAAGGTTCAGACAAATTGGACGTACTTGTAACGTGGGAGGTTAGATAGTATAATAACTTTAATAATTTTTAGCAGTAACAGACAAATTTAAAAAAAAAATGATAACCCCAAACCTTTGCAGTTTGTGCTAGAAAAATGTTAGCTTAGTAATTTGAATTGTAAGGTAACGAATTATAATAATAATTTAAAAAATGTATTAACAAAGATACATAGTTGTACAGTCTTTACTGAGAGATGTTTTGCTGTTTGTGTAGCTAAAAAAATTGCCAACTTTGCTTTCTTCCTTGACTTTGAGAAGCTTGTCAGGTAAAAAATAAGACAGCTGTCAAGGAAAAGTCAACAAGCTAAATTTAGCCCACAAATCCGTACCTTTCGCTCATTCTGTATGCATACATCACCTAATATCACGTCCAAACAAATCGTAAAGCTTAGCACACACTAAGAACAACAAACTGTCACTCCATCCCAAGTGACACCTCGAATCCACTGACACTCAGAAAGGACGTAAATACCTGTCCGGTGCCGTCAGCTGTAAGAAATGCCATGAAGTTTGACAAACTGATAAATAATTCTCATCCCTCAATAGTCAAATGAATGAAAAAAAAAAAACAACTTTTTCCCTCCACATGCTCAACGCTGACTCACCGCTTAGAGTTCACGCAAAAAAATGAAACTAAACCCCCAGACAAACAGAAAAATCTCTTTACTGCGCTACAACCCAAAATCCCAGCTGTTGATCAATAATAAAATCATAAACTACCAAATGTACGTCATCACGGTGTTAGAACCTGTGACAAAAATTTAAAACTCCCCTTATCCAAGAGCACACATCAACGACGAGTGTTCAGGTAGCTGAGTGAATGGATTAAGTGCGGAACACTGAAATCCAACTGCGATGTGTCACTGGAGAGATAAACTTTTCGAGTATTTGCACAGCGCTGTTGTTTTTTGACTCGATTGTGAACGGAAAAGGGGGTTGATATTAGAAGAGGAAAAAAACTAATTAAATTTTGATGTTGGTCAGGTGGTAGCAGGAAGGACATTTCCATGCACAGATGCTATGCAATCGGGTAAGACTCGATAGAATGGCTGGAAGGATACATAGAAAACAAATAATATAATGCATGTGAAATGAAATAAGAAAAGAACTTGAATATTTTCCTTTTTTCTCAATCATCAAGAAAAAAAAACATATTGTATCCGTAGCCCAAAGTTGATGTTCTGTAATTACAAGTATTAGTATAATAATTGCGCAGGGTATACTTTATTTAATCGTGTAACTAATGTGTTCAACACCCGTTAAGGAATGATAGCAAATGCGAAGAGTTTTCTGAAAGGTAATGCTCACTATTTGAGGTTCAAAATACATAATTTTTAAGTTTTCCATGCAAGCCATCTAATTTTGGTAGCGCCGTTGAAAGAAATCATTTGCTAACACAGAAATTCATATTTAAAATGACTCATACGAACGAATCAGACTCATACGTAATTTACTCCTGCCATCTTCCGGTATAATTGCGTAGGTAAAGCGAAAGCGAATGCACAAACCCTCACGGAATTCCACATGCCACGAATAGGAACGCTCTTAGAATGAAATGAACAGTGGATTTTTTTAATAGCTAATTTTCCCAATTTTTAAATAATGATTTTTCTCAATTGCGAAACTAGTATCATAGTAAGAGCACGAAAAATATATATTTTGATTCTTGAAGGGATGTTTTGGCGGAAAGAAGTAAATTCACAAGAGAAAAAACACACATTTCTTACATCAATGGAAATATTCACCCTGCTTGGTCACACGAAAACGCTGCACGTGTGTTTAACATACATACTTCATTTCCAGGAAATGAACTGCCAATCGATTTGACGTTTAGCGTTTTATGAAGTGAATTCAAAAAGTGTGTTGCATGTGCCAAAAAATTACTTGTATTCCCAAAGATTTAAGTTTAACCAGAAACTAAGAAAAAGATAATAAAAATATGGACATAAGTGATTCCCCGGTTGAACGAAAAAAAAAAATAGCGATAAGTCTGTTTTCGCCATGTTTGACAGGATGAACGAGGAACGGAAGAATAGCATGATGGGGTAATGACAAAGAAAACTTTTGAAATCAGTATCTAAATGAACTAAGACGGTCTTCGAATCCGAGCCTCCTGGTTCGAGGAGGGAGACCGAACCTCCGGTACAAAGATCATGTGATCGCGGATGCAAGACAGCTTGGCCTTCCGGACTGGAAGCGGCATGCCCGGCACCGTCAACGTTGGAAGGCGGCTTTAGCTCAGGCATAAACCATCCAAGGGTTATATGCCTTCTAAGTAAGTAAGTATCTTAATGAACTAAATTGTTTTATTTCAGTTTCATATTTAAAGCCGGACCCATCGCCGAAGCTTTTTTATTCTATTCTCTAGTTAGATTCCAATTTTTCTTAAAAAATTACTTTAAAAACAAATAAAATAAAACCAATAAAAATATTTTTTCTTAAAAAAATCCATGCAGGAAATGGAACATTTCGTTAGTTCTTACACAACTTTTGTAAGAATTGAGAAAAATACTTAAAAACCAAATGTGTTCAGGTTTAATTAGACAAAGATAACGAGTTATAGAGCCCCCCTTATTTTTTTTTATTTATGAGAAGTTAAAAAGCCAGTTTTTCTTAGGACATAGACTCGATAAAGTTATAAAAAAATTAACCTTTCGAAATACAAATTTGTTATAAAATTATGTGCGATTAGCGGAGTTTACACTCTACGATTTATCGTACGATTTGACGACCAGAATTACTGGCATTAATTTGCCAGTACACTGGCCAGACTTCATTTGGGATAGAAATTTTAAAGTAAACATGACAGCGCGTGCTTTTTGAAATTATAATTAATAATAAAATGCTTGAAGATCAAGTTTTAATTAGTAAAAAAATCTGAAATTGAAAAACAAATACAAAATACAAACATTGAGAAAAATTTAATTAAAACTATTTTTTATGTCATTCTTTTAGCTAAACGTCGATGTTCACTCCCTGAAGTTACAAGCAAATTTAAAATTTTGCGTACGTGTTAATCAAACAAAACCGAATTCAAGATGGCTGAAAACATGAACCCAATTTTTTGTGACACTAAGTGTCACTTGTGTATTTAGAAGTCCAGTAACAATATAAATTCAACGTTTTCTGTCTAAAAGGGTCATGAACGGCGAAATTTTGGCAACGTATAACGGAGTTAAAATATAGGAGCTAATATGGGTAGCAACATATGTTGCCTCTGCACTGCACAAAATATTTTACAATGCAAATATGAACACGGATACCGCCGCAGGTTTGCAGCTGTACAAATATTCAAAAAACTGTTCATAAAACAGTTTGACGTTTATGAAAGCGCCCTAGATTACCTTCTATATTTGTACCATGTTTAACTTCTATCCGACAAATCTGCCAACAAATTGAAAGAAGCGTTTACTTTTTTATAATTTGGCCTCATCAAACACGGGTCGTTAAGCAAATCGTGGACCAAATCGTAGGATGTAAACACCGCTATTTTTATATATATTTGGTGTTATAAAAACGTGTTAATCAAGAAAAAATATTCTAAAGTTGCCGTAAAGTGTGAAAAAACATTCATACACCTCATTATCATCATTATTGGCGTAACAGCCAACGAAGGGCCAGAGCCCAGCTTTTCGCGCCTCCGCTGTGTTGTGCACGTTATAATTTGATACATATGAAGGGGACCTACAGTTTATTGCCGGTTCCAAAATTGCGAGAGCTTTCCGTACAGAAGTACTCCAGGAGGATTGTCAGTCGTTCTCTGGAGGTGGGGCCGTAAAAATTGTTTGTGGTGTTTTTTCCCCGAGCTGTATACGAACCCGGGTACTCTCGCTTAACAGTCCGATGCACTAACGATTAAACCGCGGCGCCCACATTTTCCTATACTAACGTTCGTAAATTTTTTTCTGTTGGCACAAGAAGTTCTCTTGCCTAGAGCAGTGTTTAACCTCTAAACAAAGCCTACTCATTCTACCTGAAAAAAAAACTAAGACCCCTTTAAATCTCGTCTGCAGTCAGTCTCAGGCTATTTCAACCACGACACAATAAACTTCCGAGGATGGCCTACTTTAGCAACGAGAAACCCGAAATCTACGAGCAAAATCTTTAATGAAGTCGAGTGATTTTTGCTGATGCCTTCCTGATTTTCGATATTGGCTTCAACGACGGATTTGTGTTCTTATTTTGTAAAACACAAAGGTAGTGAAACCCAAAATCTATTAGTAAAATCAAATGGGGTAATTTGCAGGGACTCTGCCAGGCAGAAGGTTTTCTGTAAAACGAAATGTTTGAGTAACAAGGTTTCTAAAGCACTAAATGCTTTTTCCTAACTGCCTTCGTCATTCAGGGAAAGGTATGTCAACTTCTATCAGACAGGAAGTTCCTTGCCAGCTGTTATCATGAGCAGCAAACTTTAAAACCATTTTTGTAAAAGTAGGTCCTTCGAACTATTATACGTTTTTAAAACAACTAAAAGTTTGACGCAAACAAGAAAACGAAGATATGCTTACAAAAAAAATGCCATCTAAATACTACATCAAAAACTAAAACCTTCATCAAAACTCATCCACAGAAGCTCGTGCTGTGTCAGTTTCGTGTTTCATCCATCAGTCTTACTTTTTTGTTTGTCTGACAAAAACTTTCTGCACATTCCAACAATTTTTTTGCGCATGCAAGCCTGATTTTCAAAATCGGAGTAAACAACTGACAAAAAAAAATTATTTGTTTTATCTTCGCAGTCTCAGTGATGGTGAATCGAACTTGATTCGAGAATTCTATTTTTGTCGCTTAAAGTAATTCGCATGAATGTGGGTGGGGAGAGAGTAAAATAAACTGACTGGCAATAAAGACCCATACACACCTTTTCTAAGTGAACATTCAACGCAACTGCTATCCGGTCGACCATTCTATTCTATTTATATCCCAATAATTTTTGTAAATTTGGGGAGCCGGCCTAAACGGTGCAGCGACTCTCTCAACAAAACTCGAGAAAACTTCTTTTCTTTTTGCTGTGTGCGAGTCGCCGCCGCTGCGCGCCTGTTCTTAATAGCCGTAGAATCTGGGAAAACTCGAAGATGACGCGAGGTTTGTGTCAGGAAAAATTTGTATTTTTTATTTTTTTTCGTACATATACGACAATGTGACTCTCTCAACAAAACTCCAGAAAACTTTTTTTTCTTTATGCTGTGTGCGAGTCACCTCCGCTGCGTGCCTGTTCTTAATAGCCGTAGACTCGGGGAAAACTCGAAGATGACGCGACAATGTGCGATCGCCGTAAAGTCTTTCGGAGCCTGCGTAGACGGTGCGGTGCCACGACCTTTGTTGTAGGTCAGGGCTTAATAACAAAATCAATCTCTAATCGATTTATATCCCAAACTTGACTGTGAACTTGGGGAGAGCCGGTCTAAACAGTGCAGCGACTCTCTCAGCAGAACTGCAGAAAACTTTTTATTTTTTCCTTTTGCTGTGTGCGAGTCGCCTCCGCTGCGTGCCTGTTCTTAATAGCCGTAGACTCTGGGAAAACTCGAGGATAACGCGAAAATGTGCGGTCGCCGTAAAGTCTTTCGGAGCCTGCGTAGACGGTGCGGTGCTGCGACTTTTGTTGTAGGTCAGGGTTTAATAACAAAATCAATCTTTAATCTATTTATATCCTAAACATGTTTGTGAACTCGAGAAAACATTTTTTTCCTTTTGATGTATGTAGATCATTGACGAGTCTCGTCTTTTCTTAATAGCCGTAGACTCGCCGGTGCAGACGATGCGGAGCCGCGACTTTTGTTGCAGGTCTGGGTTTGAAAATATAATCTAATCTATTTATATCCCAAACAAGACATGATCGTCGAATTTGCTGCGAATTTTTCATGAATCTGTGACGATATACGCGCGTTGTGGTCTCGTGCTGTGCCGGCGTAGACAGTGCGGCAACTTTTTCGGAGGAATGTAGGTGCATTGTTTTTTTTTTGTTTTTGCTGTATGTATATCTCTTTCGATGCGTACCTGGAACTACTGGTGTACCCTATGAATGCTTACTTGTTTACTTCTGTCGGAAGTGCAGCGCAAGAATAAAAATATGCTGCAGGAGATAATTCTCAGCAAATGAGTTGTCGTTAAATTGTGCTTGAAGAGATTCTTGAATGTCGTCATATTGAAAATAGGTTTTGGAAGAAGATTTACGGATGACTGGATAGGTTGTGTAGTGACCAAATATAGCGTCTTGTATATGTTTGTTAACATAAATTCTACAATAATTTATGGTCATCACACACATTTAGTACAGAGATATGTTACATTGCTCTATTTTCTGAGACATTCTTTATATAAATGAAGTATTGAAAAATATATGAAATATATGAACATTAGAAGCGAAACTATCAGCAAAATTTTGAACCAAAAACAAAGTATAAACTGTTTGACATATGCATTCTGTGCTATCAAGCACAGCATTTGCGTCTCGTATGAAACGAACGACTCATTGTGATTGAACCCAAAAGCATTCATAGTGAATCATTCGCTACAGCGCTATGTAGCACAATGTGGTCTCTGAAAAAAAAAACCCTGCCCTGTTCATTCCGTAGTTTACCCAATGGGAACTTATCAATGTAGCAAGAAAATATAACGAAGAGGAGTATGGCCTCCAATACCGAGTTTTCTATCTGATTTCGGTAGCTCCTCGTAACATATTTTCCCGTGTGAACGTCACGTCAGTCGCGTTTAATTGAATTTTCTGTTAATTATCCTTGTGTGGTGCTCAGGTCACTTTAAACACAGTCTGTAATAAATAATTTTCAACAATTCGCGAATGTGTGTCTTCTTATCCTCAAACTTCTCGTTCGTATCTCTCACACAACAACAACAACAACACCCTCTGTAGTGCATTCGTAGTAGTATAGTCAGTCAGTCAGTCAATAAAAAAAAAACGAAAAAAACGAAAACGAAGAAAAATGCACGTCGAGAGATAAATAAATCATTTCCCTGCGTTTAATTTAGTTGATAAGAAAAACCCACAAATACCCAAAACCATGCAAAACGGTCGAGCGTCAAAAAATCGGTATTAAAAAATTCACTTCATCTCAAAACGACAACGAAAAAAAAAAGCAAAGAAAAAAAACCAAAACGAAGAAAAAAAGTATTTTCCATTTTCCATAAGAGTGACGGGTGTGTGCGCTTATGAAAGAGATCAATGGAGAATCTCTTAGAATTTGTCGTCGTGCGTATGTTTTTCTGGTACGTGTTTCCGCAATGAGCGAATTTTTTTTTTTCGTTTGATTTTCCTCTCCCCCCAAATAACAACAAAAAACAATTCGCAGTAAGGAGGTGAAAAAAAAATTCAATTCAATTCGATTGAAAATCTGAAAAGAAATCTGCCAGCGCGAGATGTGTGAGGGATGTGCGATTCACGAAACAAACATAAATATATCGGTCGAAGATTTCTATCGTCGTGTCGTTGTGTCGTCGTTACGTGAGTGTATGTGTGCCGTGGATTTTTACATTTTTTTTTCGTTCGCCTCGCTGTTCGTTTTTGATTCTTTTTTTTTCTCTGTAATTTTTCTTTTGCAATGGGTGCATTGATTTTATAATCCCATAGACGACGAGGGTTTTGCAGAAAAGAAACATCGCCGGACACGAGCAACCGATCTGTGGATTGTTGGAGTTGCATTCGATTGTCGTCGTTGGATATTTGGATGGAGGGAGGGGGTAGAAAATTTGCAAGAAAAAAATTTTCAACTCTTGTTAAGGGATTAAGGTGGTGTCAGTTTTTGGCCGGGGTGGATGGTTGAAGGGTTGTGCTTTTGCAAAATTGCAAATTGTTGAAAAATTCGAATTTCGAGAAAGAAAAGTTGCCAAAAATATGTGCCTGTGTGTAGCTGCAGTTGTGTGTGGGGGCATGCGGCTGTGTGTGTGGTCGCCGTCTCGGTCTCTCACGCGGTTTTTCGATTGGATTAAGGTCCGGTCTTCTTTTTTTCCTCCTCGACGTCGTCGTCGTCGTTGGCGCTGTCGCTTCTCTTTATGTTTGTTGTTGCGCTTCAAATAGCTTTCTCTTCTGGTGATTATTCTCTGGTTTCTGCAGCACATTCACATTCCAATTGTGGTGTCTGAAAGGGAATTCTTTGATGAGTCCTTGTTGGTTTATTTTTAAGTGAATTGAAATTCCTTTTCGTTTTCTTTTGTTGGTTCTGAAGAACTTTCTCTTAATTTGGAAAAGGATATGTCAAAATCACAAATGAGCGCACCCGGCATTGGGAAAAAAAGCGAGAGCTGTCAGAAATTTAAGAGAAACTCTGACTCTCTTCGGTCATGTGGAAATGTATGTGTGTGTTTCTATTTTTTTTTTTTTTTTTTTTGCAAAAATGGTGCATTCGTGTGCATGAGGACTAAGTGCACTAAGAAACAGAAGAAGCTGAAGAGATTTTTTCTTTTTGTATGGCCTTTTCCTGAGGAGTTTCTTGTATTCTGTTTTCACTCGGATGTCTGCTGAAAATCCTCGGAGAGAAATTGAAAGAAAATGGAATTAGAATTCGAACTCATGTCCTTGGCTGACTGGCACAGCGGTGGAGAAAAGTTTTAAGACTGATCCGTGGCAATTGGTCTGGAATTTCTTGTATCAGCATCCGCCCGAATTGAATTGACGCCCCTCTGCATGCGAGCAACAGTTCGCCGAGTCGATTGCGGCGCGGCGCGGCCGAATCTGCATAAAAATGTCATTTCAGTCGTGAGCCATTAAATTTGCCGGCAGCAATGTTTTCTTTTCAACTTGAGGAGTAGTAGTTCCTCATTGGCGACGGGGCCGGCATGCTTGTGTGTGGGAAGAACCTTTGGGGCAGCTTTATGGAGCTTATCTGAAATTTGTTGAGGCTCATAAAATTGCATTTGGTGTGCTCGCCTACGAGGAGTGGCATATAAAAAAAAAACCAACAGAAATGCTTTCTTGTAGTCTTCCATTTACCGTTTGCCAAAGCCTGAGGTCATGCGACTAAGCCGGCTAATCAGTGATCTAAAGAGCGTGAGTTTTATCAATCTTCCCCGACATTTCCGTTTTGCTTTGAGCTTGGGAAATTCTTCAGTCGGGTCGGACGGTGAAAATAGATTTTAAAAGGCGACTGGAATTTTTGTGGGAATGTTGCAGCAGTCGAATCAGCATGGGGATTTGGTTGTTGGGAGTTTTCCTTCGTGTCGTTTTCATTTTCTCGTCGTCTGGTGAAGCTGAGGACGTTGATGGCTTTAGGTCAACGGGCTCGTGTGCGTGGTATGAGCATGCATTTCAATGGATTAGCTGAGCATTTCAATCGATGAGTCGCATTCTTTAAGCAGCCTATGATTAAGAAACGATGCTGCCGTATTTTAACAAAAAGAACTCCAGGTCAGGAAGATTCTTCGCTGATCTTGGGTGTTGTCTTGTACATCTTTGTACTAAAATATCTCCATTGAAAAGTCGTATTGGCAATGGACGAAGATATTTATGACCGAGTGTCCATTCAATTTAAAGAAGCGGTTAAAGTTACCATTTCATCGGAACCATCATGACATAGATCTCTTGCATATCGTGTGGAAGGCGCGAAGGCGTGGATTAAACGATGCTCACTCCTTTGGAACTTGGTGTAGTCAGAGTTTCATTCTGATCCTGTTTTAAAGGAAACAAACGAGATGCTTTCATGTTTCGAGAGCACGTGTGTATCAACCTCCTCCTTGTATCTCAACTATTCATTAGTGCATTTGGATCCAGGGTCCTGCAGATAACATTTCTCTTCATTCACCTCGTTTGTATTTTTTAGTCTGCCGTAAGCTTGTAACACAGTCATGATGTTGGCGATCATCATGGCTTTACGTTTATATCAATGTGAATGAATATTTGGTTTACAGGATGATGGAAGTCTCGTTAGCTTCTTGGTATCCGTTGCTGTCGATTCCTCATAGGTCGTAGGTCCTCTACAACCAGCGCAGCTGGATAGATTGATGTGCCCGGCGGCAGAAGCAGAATCCACAGCTACACTTAGACCTCGCGTTACTCGTTTAAACCAATTGGAGCTTCGCATGAAGCTGTGAAGTCGTCCAATTCTAAGGAGGAAGATTTCGTCGAGATGTGTTTTTCTGCGGAGCACCTAGGTGTATGAACAAAGAAGTTGGGAAATAGATTTCTCCTCTTCTTCATTCCTGTAACTTCGAGAAAAAATGCAGCGTTGGTGTCCTGCCAAGCGTCTACGCAGACTATGAACGAGTTGTTTGTCTCAAGTCCACCAAGTCTTTTGTCCTCAAACATCGCTGACAACATTTGACAAGTGAAGTTGAATTAGATTTTAGGTCTCAGAGTTGGAAAATAATTTGATTGCATGTTGCTTGGAAAATGGTTCATAAAATGTCCGTTCCTTCTGTTTCTCTAGGGAGGTTGGCCCACGCTGAGCCTTTCATAGATTTGTTGTGTGTCGGATAACCTGTGAGTAAGTTTGGCAATGAGGTTGGCTTTCGTTTACTTTTGCTTTCGGAGAACTTCTTTCATTGAATTTCTGAGTGCTCCAGGTGCGTCTTTTGTTTAATTCCTTTTCCTTCTTAAGTCTGATTTTTCTTGAGCTCTATGACATTTCTGTTGATATTTGAGATCCTTGATTGGTGCAATGCAGATTTCGATTCTTTTCAATTGGCGCATGGTAATCTTTTGCCGCTCTCTTATTTCCTCAAACCCTCACCCCATTGGACAACAAAGATCAACCGATTGTGGTGTTCCTTTAGCCACGTTTTTATTTTTTCAAACAATTCCCCAGCCATCAGGCTTCTATTGCATAAGCACTTTCTGCGTTATTAATATTTAATGCGCGCATACGCCTGTAACTATTAATTTTCATGAAAATGAGTTAGAAATGATGGTGAGATGAGACATGACCTCATCATCTGGCTCATGGGCTTGTTGCTTGTGCGGCTATTAAGAATTAGGTAACCATAAATTAGGATACCAAATTAGGTGGAAGAGATAAAATTTTTGTTAACAGACAGAGGCAAGGGATATCGCTGACTCTCCTTCTGATTGTCCTTGAGAGAAGGGAATAGAGAGTTTGTTTGTCAATCGTGTGTCGTTTGGTTAATTAAGAAGTTTCAGGACCACATTTAAACGTTGGATATGGTGGGGCATGTTCATGGAGTAGTTGGACTGAAATTGGTTGCCATGTTTGCTTTTGACTCTGTGGCTTATGAGAATCTTGTTTTTTTTCTTTTTCTTACGAGGTAGTAGGGAGAGATTGGATTTTGTTTTCTGTTTGTTTGGTTTGTAGTCACTGAGGATTTAGAAGGATTTTTTTTTTTTGATTGCTTTCGGTTATGATTGGGAATGAAAAAAGAGATGTATCCTTCATTCTGGATGCTTGAAAACGCTGCAGAAAAATAAACTTTGCAACTATCAGGGTGTTGAGTGTTGTTTACATGTTTAAGGTTCTCATTCTGCGAATAAATGTGAATGAGCTTAACTTCAATATCAGCTGAATTTTTTTTTGCAACAAGATTAGATTTATTATAAGAAATTTGGATCACATTCAGAGCTTTGGTACAGATAAAAATCTATAGAGCCAATAATGGTCCAGAACATGTTCACGGGAGTCGTCTTAGGGAGTTCCTCTCCACCCTGACAAGGCACCTCAAGAATCAGGGCTAGCTCCTTAACGTCGTCCGCTGCCTCACCTTGAAGTTGATCAAGAAGAAGTTCTTTGCCAAGTACACCCGTGACTCTCTCGCACAGATCAGCAAGTCCTTCGAGGCGTTCAACCTCGTCTGCATAGCTTGCTTGCCATGAAAAGACTTCTGCTCTTAATTTATCACACAATTCATCAGGTTATTTTAGATTGGGGTAGGTCATGATTCCACCTGTGTTAATTGAACGCTAGCCTCCTCTTTCGACGTAATTGATCTGCAACATTCCACACGTCTTTCGCCGTCGCGTATTGTTTCGCATTTGCTGCCGTTCCCTTCGCGTTTGCTGTCCGTTTCCTTCGCGTTTTCGGTCCGTTCCCTTTGCCGATACCCGCCGAAAAATGCTCGACCAGTTTGCATGGTGCTTAAACTCTTCGCGAAAAAAATTCAATCGCAAAAAAATTAATAAAAGAAAAAAATGTCCTATTTTCCTTTCAGAATTTGTGAATCCTTCCAAGTGAAATACAATTCAAAGGCCATAAACAAAGTGTTTCATCGCCGTGAATTTGAATTTGAGAATTAATTATTTTCTTCAACCAATTGCGCGAGACTGCAATAAAGTGCTTGATAAGAAAAGTGTTTAAATAAATAAAAAAATTAATTTGTGCAGCCATTGTGAGGAATAAATAAGTGGTTACCGTCGTTCGACCTCTAAAAACTAAGTGTCTCCGTTTTTGTTTTCCTTAGTTCATATTTTTTTCTTTTTTCTCTCTCCTTTCAAATTATATTTATCTTATCCAACGTTATTTGTTCTTTTGGCTGAGAGAAAAAATCAAAAACAAATAAAAATCATCAAAAAGGAAGCAAGTGAGACACTGGTCTCTAATGTACCAGCGTTAGAGAGAAATCAACCACATCGCCATCGAGCACAAGATCCCACCCGGTGACGGTGACGGTGACAGAGAGACAGAGGAGCACCGAGCAGAACGACACACTACTGGTTATAGTTTGCTAATCGTGCTGTCCACCATGATGGGACGATGAAGATCATGCCAAACGGATTTAGTTGATGAAACTCAATTACGTTTAATTTGGAGCAAAGTCAGAGTGTAGAAAAGTTTCAGCAGTGTGCATCTGGAGAATTAAAATCGTCTTGCGAGTTCAATTCGTTTCGTGAAAAGATACAAGTCGTCGAGTCGAATCGAGTCGAGTTCATACGATCGCATTCTTGAGTTTTGATTTTATTTTTTTGTTTAACTTGTTTTTTCTTTTAATTTTTCGTTTAATTTTATGCCGGGACAGATGCATAGATCGGAACTTCTTTAAATATCGTAACGTGCGTGCGTGGTTAAGTTCTAAACGAAGAAAAAGAAACAAAGAAACGAAAATTTAAATAGAAAATGGCCGAGAATCAAACGGCTAGTGAAGACTCTGCTCAATCTGGTCAACAGCAGCAACAGCAGCAGGACCAGCAGCAGAATAATCAGCAGCCACAGCAACAGGATAGCTCCCCAGAACAGGAGAGCTCAAGCGATAGTATTACACCTAATCCCCGATTGAAAGGATTGCCGTTGAGGAGTTCCTTGACCAGCATCAAAGTGCCACGTGGAATGCCGAGCACCGGTGCAGAGGCACCTCAGCAATCTCATGGCAGCGGCAAACATCACCATCACAACCACCACCACCACCATCTTCATAATAACGCCAGCAGCGGCCACCATGGCCATCATGTAATCCACAGAACAACGAGCGAAAGTCTGCGATTGGGTTCCGAGTATCCTGGTGGCGGTAGCATGACAAACTCCACCAGCAACAGCAGCTCCATTCACGGAGGTGGATCCTCCTCCTTGGCATCAACAACCACCAACTCTAACTCGACAACTTCAAATCATTCGCATTCAATGTCGTCCTCGTCCCCCCACTCACATTCGTCGCATCCACATTCGCATCAGCATCTGCCGAATAGTGGCGGCGGCGGTGGCCCGCTGCAAAGAAAACCAAAGACATCATCATTTCAGATAACATCAGTCACTGTGGGCAACAAGCTCAGTTCCGATAATGGCGATGATTCGGCCGATGATCTCGATGAATCTCATACTGATGACAATAGTCGCATCACGGATTTAGAGAATGAGACGCCCAGCGTGTCGGAGGACACATTCTCGAAGGAGGACGTGTTCTTCGCAAACAGTGCGTTGAGCACCACCGCGCCCGTCATACCGACGAGCGCCCAGTACGGCCTGGTCGTGGTTGATCCAATAGGACCGTCTGTCGGGCAGACTATACAAAATGTGCAAGTGAATGTCGCGGACAATATAATAAACGTGGTCAGTGCCGTGGGTAACAAGAAGAAGCCGGAAGTGAAAGAGACACAGCACCGCAGTGAACGCTTCAAAGTGGTGAAAATCGAATCGACAGAGCCGTTCCGTCGCGGTCGGTGGATATGTATGGACTATTTGGATCATTCCGGGCTGAATAAGGACATCAACTCCGAGAAGAATATATCCGGATCGACTGTACAATCGGTGTCCTCGGCATCTGTGGTGACCGGGGAGGACGCTTCGCGCGGCACTACGCAAACCGCAATTATACTGACTAATGACTCAGGCACCGGTGCCACCACTGGTGGCATGGAAAATCATATTGACGCGGCTGCTAAACTAACAGCCGATGGTAACTTGAACATTTACAGGTCGGAATCACAGACTTCGGCTGGAACTGGACAGAATGCGAACCAGACGATAGTCCATGCCCAGACTCTGGGTGGGCCAATGAACCTACAGCAGCAGCAGCAGCTACAATCGCAGCTTCCTAATCAATTCCAAGGACAACACTTCGAAGGCGGCCACGGCCAGACAATGCCGCTCGTGACAGACTTCCAGCAGCAGCAACAGCAGCCGCCCCAGCATCAGCAGCAGCCCCAGATGAATGGGAACGAGCTCCCGGTTGCTGGTCAATCGCAGCCTGCAAGCTTCTTTGTGAATCAGCTGAACGCTGGCAGCGGTGCTGGAGGCAACGCTGCGAACTTCCAGCAGCAGCAGCAGTCCACGCCGTCGCACGGCGTAACGTTGCCCGCCAACATCCATATGCAGAACGGTGGAGGCGGCGGCAACGGCGATCCCAAATTCCCAAATCTTTCCTACATGCCACAGTCTGTACCTCGTGGAGTGGATATAGGTGTTCCTCCTCCGACTTCCATGCAGCAGCAACCAAGTCAGCAGCAACAGTCCTCCCGGGTGTACGTCTCGCAGCCCAGCACCAGCGTTGCTCCGCAATCGTATCCCAGCTCTGCCAACATCATGGCTGCCGGTGGTGCATACACAAACGCCTCGATACCACATCAGTTAGTAAGTAATTCAATGTCCGAGATGCAGGGACAGCAACAAAGTGATTCAAACGCCGCCACACCCTCGGGCGGTGGCCAGCCCCAACCGCAGCCGCAGCAGCAACAGTTCCAGCAAATGCACCCAAATCCACTCGCTGGCCAAACCATGCCAATTCTAAACCAAATGATTTACTCGGATATGCAGGCGCAGCAGCAGCCGGCGCAGACAGCCTCCAACACCCCAGCAACCATCAGTGACCCAACAGCTATAGCTGCAACGATACAGCAAATCGACAATAACTTTACGACTAACAACAAAGTTGCAAGTAGTAGTAGTACAACAACTGAGAGTAGTACTAACCTAAGCGGCGGCGGTGGTGGTGGTGGAACCAGTAGTAATATCTCGCAACAAGCACCGCCCACGTCTTCGTCAATACCCGTCGCAGGATCAATACAAGGATCGACATCGGGAGGCAGCGCAGCGGCCACATCGACTACAGGGAGCACCGACGATCATCAGCTGCACCATAACCCGGAAACAGAGACTGAAAGGTAGGCGTGTTTTTTTTGTTTGGTTTTTTATTTTTGATTGATGGTGATTAATTTTTGTCTTGGATCAAGTTTTGGGTTGATTCAGCGAGTTGATTGGGTTATTTCTTTTCCGTTGATTAATTTTCCGTGGTGTTTACATTTCTTCAGCGGAATTGATAAGGTTGCATGTTACTTCTCCTCCGTCTTAGTAAGTAAGGGATAGTACGAAAGCTTTGAAGATTCCCTTTTTTCTTAGCTTAAGTAAGCAACGGAAGAAAATGATGGAACTATCTAAACTTTAATGTAATGAAGTTCAAAATGTGTATAAGCTTTGTTGGCAGCAAGTGCGGTTCAGAGAGACTCCTTAATTTGTTTTCTCTCCGAACTTAAAAATCAAGTCTGATGATTTTGTGATTGAAAAGGTTATTGTGGTCAGTCACAGTGTAAATTAAAAATATACTCTCGCAGAAATTGTTCATAAGTATGCAAAATAGTGGACTCCAACTGTATTCGTGAGGTTCTTGATAAATGTTCTTTACTTTTAACTTAAACTTGTATGAAGAAAAAGATATGAAAATGTTTTAAAAACTTCCCATTAGGACATTAGCAATTATTGAATTGCTCAGATAAGTGCCCTTCCACGCATAGCAAAGATGCTCCTCACATAAATATAATTTTCACGACAAAATGTCAACATGACAACAAAATGGATGCGGCTGTCAATCTACTCTATTGTGAATTGTTTTTTATGCTTAATCTGTCTGCATCTTCCAAAAGTATACTAACTTTTCCTTTTTAATGTATCGGTAATTTTGAAAAAAATACGATGTACTTTTGGGTTCCCTAAATAAACCTCCTATTTTAATTTCATCCTTTAATTGCAAATGATTTAGAAGTTACATAAAGATATGTAAAAGTCGACAGACAAATAGACGGGCACCGAAGTGATTCTATAAGAGTTTCGTTATTCCTTTGGACTAAAAACCCTAAAAACTTAATCTGAGTCGAGTGCATGAACTTCAAAAAGAAAAAAAAAACGATATAATTATTGTTCGACACACAAATATGGTGCAGGGTTGACACAGCAGATGATAAACAGATGCAAGGTTCTTCTGCCAAGACTCTTCTGCGAAGCAAAATTGAAACTTTAAACAGATAAGCGGATACAATTTGCAGGTTGCCTGAGCGGTCTTTTGCGAATACTAATAATAGGACCCATAATAACAATAATAATAATAAAAGGCAAAGGATTAAGAAAGACCTGTTTTTTTTTCTGAGACTTTCAACGAGATCACTTGAAAAAAAGATTAGGTTAGGTTCAAAATGGAGGCCATCGCTGCTCCTCACTGTTTTTGCTTAGGCAGAAGGACTTAGATGTTTGTGCATAGTTCGAGTTTAGTTTCGTTTCGGGTTTTGCTTTGCCTCACGTTCAGGTTCACCTCTTTATCTAAAGAGTGTTAAATTCTATAACAATCAGAGATTTCAGAAACTAGGCAACATGCAAATGTATCGCCAGGGATTTTCGCACAAAGCGAAAATCACAAAGCATTTTTGCACGAAGATAAATTGCAAGGTATTTCGCACAAAACATCTGAACTTTACCAAAAAGAAAAAAATATATATCTAAGTAAACGACGGTACAGAGAAATTTGTCTGGTTGTTATTAGTCCGGTTATGAGAAGTATCCGTAAGGAGAGAGTTCGCTGTAAATAATCACTTTTCGATTTTAAGTTTGACGTATATTTTGACTATATTATGCACCATAAAAAACGACCATTTGAAAAATGTGAACCAGTGAATTTTAGCTAAATTTGTTCGAAAAATTTCCATAAACGTTTTCCACGAAATTAAAACAATAAATAATCTTCCAGCATCGTGTATCAGTGCAAAAGCCTAAGTAAATTCCAGATAAACTCAACTACCCAACCGACCACCGGAGTTGTTATTCTCTTGAGACGACCAAATATGTTTTGCTTTTCACATACAAAAAAACAAAAAAAAAAATTGCGCTATTTTAATTTGTAACCGAATACGGGGGTACGATTATATTCTTTTAGCGTGATAAATAAACACCTTTTTGCTATTTTCTAAGAATTCCTTTGAATCGGATCTTTGCGCTTTGTTTTTGGTATCAATTTTCATGATTTTGTTTGTATTTCCACGAACACACAAAAAGAAAAAAAACGCTCATTAAAGTCAAAGATACGTCTGCGTCGTTGAAGTTGGGTACACTGCAAGTCGCACACGTGCCGAAGTAACATCAAAATTTATTTTCAACAAAAAAGGAAAGAAAAAAAAAATCCTATCTAGTTGTATAATTCTGTTGGTCAATATTAACTTTTCTCCGCTAATTAAAATCATACGGTCAAGAGGTGATATCAAAAGTGATTGAGTAGTATGGGGGAGGAGATGGGTGTGTACAGCGAAAAAAAAAAAAGGCAACAAACAATTTGCATGTGCTACTCGTTTGGGCTAAAAGGCCAAGAGGAACTGGCCAAATTATGAAATCATATCGAGCCACATGCAAACGGCCTTTTTATGCCTAAAAATTATGGGCGCAGTGCTTTTTTCTTTTCTTAGAATTACGTAACACACGTCCAGTGCCAAATGAATGACAGCTGGCCATGTCCCTGTTCCACTCGAATGCATCCTGACGAGATAAATCTCTGTGGATGTTAATGATGAGATGTGGTAAGCAGAAATCAAACGCCGGCCGGTCTGCCTTACATTTTCGCAGTAATTAAACGTAATCGCTCTTATTTTTTTTTGGCATTCTGTGTGACTAGACACCATCGATGCCTGCTGGAGGGATGTGACAGGTCGTTTATGAGGTTCACTGAGCTCACGTAGGAAGACTTTTAATAAGCGTAAGCAATCAAGGTGTCAAATCCTACGCAAGGGTGAGATTTATTGCAGGACTTTGGTATATAGGGTGAAGTCAATCCGACCTTTTGACTCCCACTGCAGTTGGGATCGGTGTGGGAGGGAATCCCTTGACGTCAGGGACAACATTGTTAAATCAAAAGATTTAAACCCAGGATATTATTTACCTCTGTGCCTTAATCAAATGCGTCGAGATCGAATAACGATTGAAAAATGTCTGCTGACCTGAAAGAAATTCTCTTATGACTGTGCAGGATTTTTTTCTTTAAATTCCTGTGACGAGAACAGAATTCCCATTTATTGTATTCAATCATGTTCGGTGGATACGTTTAAATTCGAGTGGAGCTGTTAAATATAGAAAAATAGAAAAAAGAAACAGTCCTAATTTGGATGCTAAAGAAACGAAAAAAATGTTCCAAACTGAGTCCTGCTGAAACTAAATCCCCAACCTCGATTCTACTGAAATAAAAAGCAAAGCTTTCGATAAATGCAAAAAGCAACACAACCAGAAGCTGGCTACAATAACTTTTTTAATTCTATTTTCGGCCGATGCTGTACATAATCAAATTTATGCAAGGAAAACCTAAACTGTAGGCGAAACAAAATTTTTCTGTATGTTGATCAATTTTATTTGATGGACGAATGAATTCGATTAATGTCGCAAATTTTTATTTGCGCTTTTTCAGCTTCATCCGTCCCTCGGTCGTTCTCAAATATCTTTTAAAATATGCTACATACAGTGTTGAAACTAAGTTGTTGTATGTAATTAGCACTTCTTTTACTTTTTTTTTGGAATTGATCACTAAGTTCGTAGCAGTAAAAGAAGTAAAACTATAGTCCTCTAGGTCACGGACAGGTGAAGGTGAACCCTACGAAGTAGTTCAAAGAGCTGTGACAAGTTCAGTCATTTGATGAATGCAATAAGAAAAGTCGCAGTCAATCGACTAAATTCTTTGAATAAAAGTTTTGGTTTAGTTTAACGACTGCGACTTTACAACTACAGAGACCAATGACCTTGGATATTCTGACTTAGAAATCCACTAATTTAGGCAATTGAGTGTAAGTTATATGACTTTAGTCTTTATTGGTGATAGTTCTTTAGTCACTTAGTCTTTTGACTGTAGTCAATTGATTGAAAATCACTTAAACAAAGGACTTGTTATCATCCTATACAGACAGGAACGATTAAACTATACGATTGGTCGGTTGATTTCTAATGCAAGTGTATCAATGTAATTAAAAGATTTCAAATTCCAAGGACTACTGAAATATTGTTTCCAAAAGCCTTAAAGTATAGTACAAAGAATTGTAATTAAAATAAAACATACTGTAGTGTACTTTTTTAAACACGAAAGCCTCTATTACCTTTCAACTCACAGATTTTACACAAATTTGTCCTTCCTACACGTATACCAGTAGCTGTTCTTAGGAATTTCAATATTTGGAATCTTTAGGAATCTTTAGTGGCTTGCTCCAAAAGCATAGATACTAAATGACTGCCGTCAAAAGACTAAATGACTGCATTAAGTGACTAAAAATTATAGTAGGCTTACAAGTGATGAAAAAGACTTCAGTCTTCTGCGATTTTCCCAACTCTGGTAGTGCCGACTTGTCTTGTCACCCCACTGACCTAGGAATTCGAGTTTAAGGTTTCGTTCATGTTTTGTAAAGGGTAAAGTTTATAGATTGCAGCAGCGACGACCATTGTGACCATCTTCGTAAACACGAACAGATGCGAAAGTCCGACCGTGTGCCTGCTTTCTGTTTGCAAATCGAATCGATTTTTTAACCGCAGGTTTTAGCCAGGCATTTACAATGTGGGAGTAAACATTATCATCTTGTTTTGAAAATCACAAACATTTTGAACGTGATTGGAAAATTTCCAGACCAACAACGGACTTTCACTAAGCATCTCCTGCAAGACCTTTCTTCACGATTTTTTTTCCACAAACGATTGTATCGACAGTCAAGCGAATTCATTAATTTATTTAGTTATGTGTTCACTTTTGCAGTTTTTTCAAGCAACTCCAAAATAAAATAAAACATTTCTTTGTAAGCTAAAATACAGCATGGGCCAAATACAAGTTTCTTTTTAAATATGCACTAAAATTAACAAAATTAAACGTTGTCATGTATAAACGCTTTATTAGTAAGAGCAAATATTCCCATTAATTATGTAATACAACGTCGGCGTTGCAGTAGAACCTCTAAAACTTTTCCAAGACCGTGATGATGGTTTCGTGCTGAAGCTCCCGGATTGGTTGGTTGATATTGGTCTTAAGTGTGTAAACCGTTGCCGGATTGTGGGCATAACATTCGTCAAAAAGAGGCCCACTACATGGTCCACCCTTTAATCTGCTTTTCTGCAGCCGCTTTCTTTTCACTTTTCAATCTATCCGACACCGACTTATTCACTACCAATTTTCTACATTTATGAACAAAGATGACGACGGTCTTGCATTTTTTCAATTTAATTACGAGTTTATGAATTCGAGAAAAGCAAAACTTTATCAGACAAACGTCCAGTCCTTGGTTTGTAAATCAATCGGCTTTGGAATCAATAGTTGGCATGACCATTATCATAACAAAATTGAGGTAAATTTTCTTGGATTCAAAAACAAAAGAAATAAATAGATATTAACTTCAAATAAAAAAATTGTATACATAACCTCCAGAAAAAAATGATGTAAATAACATTCTTATAAATAAAGTTCTTGCACATTCAGACAAAAGTATTGAAGCAAAAATATTTCTAAATAGTCGCTGCTTATTAATCTCTTTATCGCTATTACAGACGAGTACATCGAGTTTTTGCCTTCTTCATTGCCTTTTAGACTTTTTTCCATCAACATCTGAATGGCATTTAGTTTGTGAATTAAATTTTGTTGTTTTTATAGAAAAACTTTTTTTAGATTAACTTTTTTGTCCTCTATGATAGTGTAAAGAAGACATTTCTAACTTTTCAATTCTGATATGTCTTAACCTTAAACTCAAAGACATCACATTTCCACCAAAATACGTCTTTGTTTGATGAGATTGAAGTTTCAAATTTTATGACTCTTAGGTCAGGTTCAAACTTGTTTTTAGCCGGTTGATGTAAACCTGACAGATACGCAAAGCACTGAAGTTATATAATCGCTTTTATGACTCCAATTTGTCGTTTCTCAAGAAAATGAATCAACTTCTCTCTTTTTTCTTTTCTTCCGGCTCTTCTTAGTAGTGGGGGTTGTAAGTCTGCAAAATATCAGCTGTGAGGGGCTTAACAAACGCAAACGATTCTAGTTTGATTTGAGAAACAAAGTTTGCTCCTTTGAGGAAGAAAGTTTCGCTTTTTCATGCTTCTTGGGAATCATTATTCATGACCGTATTCTGTTTCTTATTACTATTTTCTAGGAATCAGATATCTCCCGCATGACCCCACTCCCTCAGTCTGTTAGTCACCAAACCGAACTAAACTCGAAATTTGATTTTTGCTTTCCTCGGTTCCTCATTCTTTGGCGAACGTCAAACATCACTGTCTCCGTAGGACCCGAGCACCCGAGCACACGACTTTGGCACAGCGCGTCTTTGGCCATGACACAAATTTTAAATTCTGTGCTCTCTTTATTCTAAATTTGCGATTCCATGGCAATCGATACGAGCTGGGGCTCCTAATGGGTGTGCATACTTCAAGCGAGTCCCCCCGACCACTGTTTGGGGCGGCTAAGTTACTTAACACTCAGAATAAAGTATCCACAACAGAAGTTAAGTGCCAAATATAAACCGGTAAACAATGGCGAATTTTAATTTAGCAAATAGTCATCAACGCGGCGCGGTGATTAAATAGAAATTACACAAAGTTCGCATTAAATTGTCAAGGACATGAGACACGCATACACACGCTCTTCCAGCTGAGATGTTTACTTTTCCCGAAAAAAAAAAAAATCTTCCATTGACACACATGTGTGTTTGGATGCGAGTCAATAGTCGTCGATACGTACGCGTGTGGATGGCTTAGATACAAATCTCCAACTCAAAGTCAATTAACTGACGTGTGCAGATACTTGCGCGGGGAAGACAAAGCAAAAGAGAGAGCCCACGACTTTCAAGAGCCTTTTCGCTAAACAAATCTGAAGATGTTGCAAAAAAACTGAAAAAAAATGTTAGTTTCGTCAGACGAACAGACGGTACGTTTTGTCGGCGAGAGGAAATTTGCGAAAATTTTGTTGGCGTTTTTTTTTTTTTGCTTTTTATAACCTGAGCGCGTGTTTTATTTCTCTTTTCACACCATTTTCGCAATTTTTCTCTCACCATGTCTGCTGCCTGCCGTTCGCCCTCCGGGCGCGCCCCTCCAGCTTGTTTTGGTCTAATTTTTTGCACATTCGGGGCGAGATGAGTCAGTTAACTGCACGCTCCTCGTCGGACAATTTGATCTCGGCTGTTTATTTATGTTTTATGTTGCGAATTTTAATCGCCTGCTTATGTGGCCTAGCGCGGCAGCCTTTTTAGTCGTCTCTTTTTTGGTCTGCTTCAGCTTTGGCGGCGGTGGTGGTGTTGGCGGTGAGCGGTTTTTGACTCGATTATGTGTTATTGACCGGTTGGCTTGGCAACGCCATCTATCACAATTAAACAGTTGCTTTTCTGTTGAGGTGAGCCGAGGATGGAGCACCTCTTGTGGCTGGGAATGGGAGAAATTATTATTTGCAGGGTTTAAAGAACTTTAAGCCGTGTGAAGTGGCATCGGTGAACTTGTTTGAGGGAGAGAGAGTTCGTTCACATTTGGGTTGGAAGAGGAGTTTTATGATCGTTAGAATGCTTAAAGGGTAAATTTGTGTCCTTTGGAGGCCTTTTTTTTTTTTGGAGTAATTTGATTGATTGAAGGTGCTATTGGGCTTGGTTTCGGGTCAGAGTGGTGTTTTTGCGGGGATCATTGTGCGTTTCAACGTTCGACAAGGTCTTTGTCGGCAATAAAAGGTGATCGTAGGCGTCTTAGACACTTGTATGATCAATGGTCAAATTAGCACAGGATTAGCTCAGTTTGGCTGTGTCTTCTTTGTCCCCAAAAATTGGGGGCAGCGCAATGGACATAGTTTTGACCTTAGTGTGTTTCAAAATATCAAAAGGTCAAAAGCCCTCTTTGTCCCAAAGATCCTTTAGGTAATCACAGACCTTTTGCTCTGTTTGAATAAGCATAGAACTGAACATGGTGATTGAATCCAGATAAAAATGGTTGGCCTTTCTTTCAAAAGGACTCTAACTTCCTTGCAATTTGGCTTGATTAGCCGCGGATCTTTTTTCGACCTTTGGCTTTTATTTTGTTCTCTAAAACGGTAAAAGTTACCAAAACCTGATATTTTTGTAAGAACGCAAACCTCTTTAGAATCTGTCGATTTAACTTTGAATCTCAGATTTCAACAATGCATGTTGAAAGCGAAGTAGGTATTTGACTAGAAATTCCTGTGCCTCACTTGGCGTTCAAATGAAACTCAATTTTTTTCTTAGATTATATAAAAGTAGTTTTTATTTTTTTTTACAAACTGGCTGCCTCCTTTAGAGTGCGAATCAATTTCCTATTCCATCTTTTCTTTAAATATCCGATTCTAGTCCTTTTTCTTCAAATCATGCGAGACCTCTATGACTCATATTAGAAACACACTCAACGCCATCATGCAGTGGCCTCTACAAACTCGATTATTTGGATTTTTTCTTTGAGAAAACTCTTTTTCCAGTTCTTACTTGGAATAGAAAGGCAACAAAATAAACAAAAAAAACAAGCAAACCTTCAAACTAAGGCTGTCTGGCGAAGTGTGAGAGGATTTTGTCTCCAAAGAGATAATTCAGTTCCTCTCGTCTTGTACGAAATCGAAATCGTTTCGTTTTCTACAGGATAGACCAAATACAAGTTTCTTTTTTTTTTTTTAAATGCAATTAAATAAATAAAGATTTTTTCCATGTTTTTTGGCTTTATTAGTTAGAGCAAACATTTCCATTATTTATGCAATCTAAGGGCATTCAAGGGCAACATTTTGTCACTTCAGCTCTCCAAGACCTTGTTGATTGCTGCGGATTTTAGCTAATTTTTGCTTGGATGATATTGATCTTACGAGCTTGAACCGTTTCCGGATTGCTGGCATATCATCGATGTTACACGGTTGCCCACAAAAAGGTCAATGGTCAAATCGCAGCTCTAAGGCGGACAACTGAAATCGCCGAGATGGCTGGTAACACGATTTGGGAATTTGGTACCCAAAAGATCATTTTCGGCACGGGCTGTGGGCCATCCTGCATGAACCAGAGGTCGTCCAAATCTAAGTTATTAATTTCAGTAAAAAAAAGTCGGTTAATATGGCCCTGTAACACCCACCGTTGACCGAAACGTTGTTACGAGACTGTGTGTTTGAAGAAATTTGATCCCATGATGCACAATCCGCACAAACAACCAATCTCTATGCATTGGTTTCTCGTCAATAACGTAAGGGTTTTTCAAGCCTCATATGCTACAAATTTTTTTGTTAACCTAATGAAAATGCGCCTCGCAGAAAAGATGATTTTTCGCCCAAGATCGTTGTTCAAGTTGTTTTAAGGACCAAACTACGAAACGATAACGATCCGAATGATTGTGCGCCTTCAATTGCTGATTTCTCCACAGGCTAGTGCGTGGAATGTCGAGCTGTTGAGATCGAAGATAATGTGATGTTCGTGGATTAAGTCTCACACTCTCGGCTACATCAGCGAAATTTTTTGTCTGGGTCCACTGTACGACGACAGGAACCATGAGTCTTGTCCACTAGCATTCGAGTCTCATGAACTTTGTACGCAAACTTGACGTGCAGGAAACATGGTGGGTGCTTCATTTCAGCCAAAAGTTCAAAAAACGCTCTGTTTGCGCTGCACAGCACTCCAATTGGAAATGTAATAGATTTTTTATATTTTCCAACGTTGTTCAAACGTAAAGCGACTCACTTCGTTCCGTGGAGGGAACACTGACTTGCTGTCAAGATTTCGAACCGGAAGCGGCTGTCAGTGTCAAAATAACCTGGGATCTAAAAAGAAACCACAAGTGGCCCAGCACTTATAAGGGAATGGTTTACGTTATAGTCTTTAGTCTTCCATTCTTTAGTCTTACAGCATAATTTAAACTTAGTGATGCAAATGATTGGCTTAAGGTGCATAAAGATGAAATTGATTCCACTTCTTTGTTGCCAATGGCGTCTTTCTGGTTCGCAGAATGATACTGGTAGTTTTTTGAAGAGGAAGAAGTACTCCACAAAATTCGTATGCGCACTCTCCACAAAAAAAAAACTGTCCACATTTTTCCGTTTCCAAAAGATCGCAGTATAAGTCATCCTGCGGTTCTCCAACTCTTTTTGTACAAATTAACCTCCAATTTTTTTCGCAAACGTTCAAACTGCGATCGCTTCGGTGTTAATTAACATTCTAAATTCACTTTTTTCCAATTAAATTTGCATTCCATTCAAAACTCCTCTCGAATTTCGAATTCCCCTTTAGAAATTTTGCAATATTTTCCTTTCTTTGCAAACAGCTTGAGAAGCATTTAAGCGCGATACCCAAAAAGTACGAAAAAGCAAAGTTCAATTCATGATTCACTCAAAGGCATCGGCCTCTGCGTCGATTTGCCTGCTTCTTTGTCCGGCTTTTCACATAAGCCGACTGTGTCTGCGCTTTGTACTCAACAAGAACATTCACATAAGCGGCGTCTTTTGAGATTTGGGATTTGTTTCAACTGAAAGAATATGTGTGGACGTTCAAATCCATCCTTCCAAACTTCCACTTGTGTAACTTGATCCCCCACTCCATGGGGCGAATCCAACCTACCGCAAAACGAATGCCAATTTAACCGTGAAACCGTCGCAACGCAATTTAAATTCGCTAACGACCAACTCTGAGGAATCACATTTTGCTAGGTGATACCGCCCGGCCCCGTTTGTTGTCCTCAATTCCGTCGCTATCACTAAGCAATAAGCAAAAATAAATACGACGACATCGCAAAAAGCGAAAACTCAGTACTCACTGAAATCAGGTCAAGGTCACCACCCCCACCCTGAGACGCCGTCGCCGCCGATGTCGTCGCTTGCGCGTCTGGGGAAAAGTGTTTTTCCCTCCGTTTTACCGTAACCAGGTAATCCAAATATCACTGTCAAAAAGTAAATTCGACACACGTCCGATCGTTGCGCTTGAAAACTGCCAGCCGCTCATTCATCCGTCGTTCAGCCGGTGGTAGCGTGCAGCACGCCCCTAAAGAGAAATCAATACCCAGCCGCCTATCTTTGGCCGTCTTCGGTCGTCTCCGGCCTTAACGGCATTCAGCACTCAACATTTAACATTCAGCGATTCATTCATTCGCGTGCCAAAGATGTTTTCTTCTTCGGTTGTTGTTTATTGGCGTTTTTATGAATCTCAGAAATGTAAAATTTCTTTTACTCTCCTCTCGTAGATAAAAATTTCTGTATTGTCTTCTTTTTTTGATTCGTTTTTGTTTTCTTGTGACCGCTGACGTCGTCGTCTTCGTCTCCTTCGCCGTCGTCGTCGCAGACATAGAAAGGGAAGAGAGAGCACAAAATAAAATATCAACGCTACGTTGTTGTAAGTAAAATTAAATTCTTATCAAGATTTCTGTTGTTTATTTTTACAAACAACAACAAGTCAAAGTGTGTCTCCTCCTTCGCTCAATGAATATGTGTATCTTCGGTTTTTTCATTATTCTACAAAAAAAAGAAAACCACTGATTTCCCAGTATATCGAAACTTTGATTATTAACAACAAATGCGAATGCGACTGCAAATGCGTCAGGAGTGTAAACAAACGAAGCGACTCGACCACAACCACGTTTGCTTTCGTTTTGTAAAAACGACAAAAACAAAAAAAAAAAAAAAGACAAAACAACATTTGCTCGGTTGTGTTCGTTCACTTTTTTTATTTTCTTCATTTTGCAACCGTTTTGTGCGCAATATAATTAAGTACAGGGCGGTTAAAAATAGAAAAACACTGTATTTTTTATTTCATTTTCGTTTTGAAATAAATTGTCAATGGCTAAGGCAAATACTACACATAAGCGTGTAATAAATCTCTCCAGGCTTAGTCAAGGCGGATTTTGAGTTAAATTTATGAATGCATGTGCATTTGTGGTTTACGATTTGTGATTTTACTGTGATTAGGAGTTGATTAGAGTTGTTGTTGATTTGTTGTGTTGTGTTGTGTTTTGTGTGAGTGTGGAGCGGGTTCATGAACTGGTCGGGGAGACTGGAAAGTCTTTAATCTGTTGGCTTTCAAACAGCTTCAGGGCGTTGTCACATGAGTGCGAGAATTCTAAAGCTTCCGGGTTCAAGTTGGGGATAGAAACTCGCGTACGTCGAAACTTTGAACCTTCAGCGGAGCGGTTCTACTAGGCTAAGGGATTTTTAAAAAAATGATCAGTTTGCTTAGCTGCTCAGTTGTTCAGACGTAATGAATCTTGTAAAGTGGCAGTCAAAAAACGGATAGGAACGCGCGTAAAATTGTCTTTACGTTGTAGTGATTTTGAATGTTTTTTCAAGTGATCGTAGATTAAAAAGACTTGGACCGTGTCTTTCATTCTAAATCACTCCAAAATACATAATATTCGTTTAAACACTTTGCGATACCAGCGGACAGTGTCTCAATGATTCTGAACTGACCATCAATAATCAACTTAATGCTTTGAAGATCTTTATCTGGTTCTTGATTTCTGAGGCCTCCTTAAGTTCATATTATTTTCAAGACTATGAGGATTCATAGGTTATAGTAAATCGCAGTGTGATCAGTTTAATGTGTTCGAATTTCAGCTTTCTATAACTAACGAAGTATGGTTACAATATTAATACAGAATAGTTTTTATTGTTCATGATCATGGAATTGAAGGAATTTTATATGATCGAGTGCTTAAAGTTACTGCAAAATTCGGTGAAGGCTTTAGAAATTTTACAAAAAAGTTGCGTTCTTTAGATGTTTTCCTCTGCCTTTCCTCTCTTTCTATACTTTTCATTCATAAAGCTTCAGAAATTTTACAAAGATTAAATATGCAGTCATTGTCCCTCTTAGATATTCTCTATTGTCTTTTCTTATCCTTTTCCTCGATTACAATCGTCGAAAAAAGAAGTAACTAATGGCTCGTTGTACAGTGATCATTGGAAAGTGTGAGCGAAGGGTGTTCATGTTTTGGAATTTTATAATTAAATTGTATTTCAACCGTATTGTCTGACTATTTTCCTTAAAATAAAACACATTTTGTTCATAAATAAAAATGTTCAATTCAATGAATATTTTAATTCGTGAATTGAAGCAAAAAGTAGATAGACGTTCTGGAACAGCTCATAAACAAAATTGACTTACTTTTCTTTTTTTTTTTTACATCAGAACGTTTTAGCAATGAAATGAATTTCTTTCTGTTATATTCTTCCCACCTGAACAACTGCATTTTCTCTTAGGCATCTAAGTACCTTATGATCAAAAAAGAACCGGAATTTTATTAAAAAACGCAAAATTTCAATTTTTAATAATTCTCTTTATTATCACCTTCAAAGTATTCTCCTCCTGCGGCAATACATGCATGCCAACGCTTGATCCAATTTTCCATACAAGTTTTATAGGCCGCCGAAGGTATGGCCTTTAGTTCACGCAGCGAATTCTCTTTTATGGCCTCTATGGTGACGCGTTCCCCGCAATGGCAATTTGAGTCTGGGGAAGAGGAAAAAGTCACACGGCGCCATATCCGGAGAGTACGGTGCTTGGTTGATGATATTGGTTGAGTTTTTGGCCAAAAACTGAGACACAACGACGCTGTTTTTGAATGAAATTCAGGTTTTTTGGCACCAGCCGAGCAGCGACGCGTTTTAAACCCAAAACATCAGTTAAAATGTGTTCGGTTGATCCATAAGAGATGCCCAACAACACAGCAATCTCTCTTATCGGTGCAGAACGATTTTGCAACACGATTTGCTTCGCCGATTCAATGTTTTCTTCAGTAACAGATGTTGTTGGGCGGCCAGGGATCTCATCATGATCCAAGCTTGTACGACCACCTTTGAACCGTTTATACCACTCATATGCCTGTGTTTTTCCTAGACACGATTCACCAAAGGCCTTTTCTAACATTTTCAACGTTTCGGAACACTTAAATCCATTTGCAACACAAAATTTGATGCACGCACGTTGTTCTAAATTTTCATCCATTATAAAAATCGCCACACGAAAATTTTTCAACTTATTTGTATAGACGTCAAACAAAAACTAATCATACGATATCCGTCAAAATTTGACAGAATATGTATAAAAGTGTTGCCAACGTTGAGAGAATAAAATTTTACCGATTGGACAAGCGCGGGAATTTTAAAATGAAAATTTCGGTTCTTTTTTGATCATAAGGTACCTTTATGTCGTTTTCATCAACGCCTTCATCTGCAAAAGCTTTTTAGCTATTTTAACTGCTTCAGTTGTGTGTATTTTTTTGTCTTCAGACTTCATAAGGAATAATTAGGCAGTCATTGCCTTCTAGTTTTTCTCGCCAAAGGAAGAAGTAAAAAACCATTGTAAAAACCTTTGTCTCTATACATTGTCATTATTAAAGGATCCCCTGAAGTAGTGCATTTGTATGTAGAAATGCTTCTAAATTTGTTCACGTTTTAGAGTAGTCAATGTAAGAAATACAGTGTTGACGTTTTGGGGACTCACGTTTTCCAATGTTCATTGTATTCATATTCAGTAAGACTCATACTGTTTGTTTCATTTTTAAAACCTCCAGAATACATGACAATTGTTGTAAAGTTATATAGTGTTTCCGGCTAACTCTAATTAGCGTCTTAATACTAATTTTAGAACTGAGAGGTTTGTCGAAGTCAGTTTCGTGAGACTGTTGGCCTCTTATCGTCTATGCAACTTATTTGCTTTCATTGTGACTGACGACCATTATTCTGTCGCTGGTGGGTCTTTTTTTTTTGCTCCTCCCACGGCCATTTACCCCTTTGTGCAGTCCGGCGACAATGTAAAGGCATCACACAGCGACATCTCTTAGCATTTTGGGATGTCGCACACGCCACACATGCCATATGCCCTATAATAAAATGAACACAAAGCCATTCCCAGAAGTGCCACCCCGCTGCATCCCCACCCGTCCGTCGACTGTGGTTTCCTAGCAACGAAATTTCACCACCAGAAAACTCAGACATCACGGGACGTCCTAAAACAAACTACGAGACGAGAGATAAGAACGTGCACTTCTCCACTTTATTCATTTTTTTTTGTTTTTTTTTTTTTTCGGTAGCAACACTTTAAAACCTCCCTCCACTCACCACCCACATACAGCGGCGCACTACAAAAGTGGACAGTAAATGAGTTTTTTTTTTTGTTGTGCCTTTTGTTTGTTGTCTAACGTCGCCGTCGTCGCCGATGCGACGACGATCAACGAAAGTCAAAAAGGGGGTTGTTGAATGAATGCACAAAATGGGGGATATTTTCTATTTTTTTGTTTTGTTTCGAATGCGAGATTTATTTGTTTTGGGGGACATCCGTTAGATAATCACTGCAACGCTGTAAACAACAAGTGTCAAAGTTTTTCGTTGTTTATGAGTGTGTGTATTTACGTGGAGGTCAATTGAAATTGGGTTGGAGGCGAGGTTGAAGAAGTCGCTGATTCATCCACATTCCAGGAAGCTGCTGCTTTGCGGTTAAGACACACCCAACACAAATCCATGGAGCTTATCGTGCCGTGGAGCAATTTCATTCTCATTCCATTGAAGCCATCAACGTTCATTTCGTTGGAAAGTATCCTTTGATGTCGGTCAGAAGGAAGAGAAAGTGCATGTGGCCTGCTCAGGTCATTAGTTGTTGGACTTTGTCCACTGCAAAGGAGTGGGTTTATCGAATGGAATTCCTCTTAGGATATGAGATGGCGTTTGTTTTGTAGGTTAATGATTAGTTGCGACTAGTGAGTCGTACGTAAAAGGTGGGATTTGGGTGGAGTAATGGGACCTAAGCTTGTTTTTCATTCGAAGGAGGATTCTGCGCTAGCGACATTTCTTAAATATACAAGGTGACCAAATACAAGTTTCTTTTAAGCAAAAAACATGTAGAAGTCAAATTCCGGCCAACTATCTACAGCTGCGGTCAAAATATTTTTTTCATGGAGACTTTGAGAATGTTCTTCTACTTTAGAGCAATAACTGAAAAAAGTACACGATTTTTCAATTACTCTAATTCTTAGCAAGATATTTCAAGAAGGTATCCTTCAAAAAGCAGCACTGCCATTATTTTGACCGCAACTGTATATGAGTCACGTCGATATCAATGTTAAAAACGTATGGGATGGGCCAAATACAAGTTCCCTTTTAAATTTATAATCAGAGAAACAAAATTAAATTGTTTCCATGTTTTATGGCTTTATTAGTAAGAGCAAACATTCCCAGCAATTATCGAATACAAAGTCGTTCGAGTGGCTGCCTCGGTGGGGTTGGTAGTAGCACATCGTGTCGCTCCAATTTTCCAAGAGCTAGTTCATGGGTTCCAGCATTATCTCATGAATTGCTTGAATGATATTGGCCTTGAATCTTTTCAGGATTGTTAGTAAATTCTCGAATCTTCACGGTTCCCCGCATAAAAAAGTCCAAAGGGGGTCAATCGAAAATCACATCGCCCAGAACGGCTGATAACACAATTTCTTTTCAAAAAATGCAAGGTTTGGGCAATCGGAGATACATTTTCATTATTTTCCAACGTTATTCAAGCTTAAGGCGTAAGTCTAAAATTCACAAACGAAAACTTAAAGTGACCTCTTCTAATTGCTGACTTGGAAGTGGTCTGGCTATACTATGTTCAATATTTCCTTTCTTTCCATTAGACCTTTAATATCCGAATTACATTAGACCTTTAATTCACAGACTAATATAAAAAAATATGTCCACTCAACAAGGCAGCACTGATTCGACAATTTCTCAAAAATTGTACGTCCATCAAACAAACGTCTGATGTTGTTTGCAGGACCAAAAGAGTACCTACCTCTGCAATTTTCCGTCCAGTTAATTGACAGACGGTGTCAAATATCATTAATTTCCATAGGGTGCTGCACCTTGTGTCCTGACGCGACAAATAGTCTCCTCATAAGTATCTCACTCTATTTCGAGCAAAGACGAGTGCACTTGCATCTCGTTACCGTAGCTCTTTGAAAAAAAAAGAAACCACCCGCTCACATTCCCTGCACAGCATAAAAAAAAAAGTTAATTCATAACCAGACGAGTCCAAAGGTGCCCAGCGCACGTCAAAATCCATTGAGATTCTCATCGTTGTTGTTGTTCACGTCTCAGGTGTAATTTGAAAGGTTATCTCGCTCTTTACGACGACGCCTAACTTGAAACACATGTCAACAAAAAAAAATGTTTTTTTTATTCACTTTAAATTCGCTTGTAGCTGGGTCCAATTTGTTGTTGTTCTCTTGGTTTCTTTTTTCAAATTTTCGGTTTTATCTGAAAGAAGAAAGAACGAGAACATCGCAAGTAACGTGATAACGCTCTCAAGCGCTAGAGCAACAGAATAAACACCACAAATAGCACGCGTGTGCGGCTGATTAACAGCAAAAAAAAGAATTGGAAAAAAACAAAAACAACAAGCGGAAAGAGAACACCAACCAAAAATTCCTAGAGAAACGACAAATAATGTGGCGTTTAGTGTTGCGTTGCGTTATGTCACACACTCAACACACACACACTGACAAGCCACGAGCTGTCGGCCACTTTGGCTGTGGCGCCCCCATCGAAAAAAAGAACGCTCTTCTAACCGTTCCGTTGAATTTGTTGGTTTTTTTTTTTTGTATCTCTGAAGTGGTTGTGGGCGGCATTGCTGCTGCGATCCTCGGAGGTGAGGTGAGAACACCTGAATACTGTCACGTTTTTTTTTTCTTTTTTTTGCCACACTGATCGTTGTGTGTAACGTGACGTAGTCATAGACGTCAAAAACTGCCTGTCAGTTGGTCGATGTGACTGTAACTGTCAATTGGTGGGTAGAATTGTGAATTCTAGAGCTGTCAGTGAATTATCTCGTTTAATTGAATTAAAAAAGTTCATCAGTTCAATTGAGGTGGCCGCCTTCATCTGGAATATTTTGCAATAAAATAAACCCCCATAACTGAGAGAGAATGAGACAGAGAGAGGGAGATGGACAAAAAAAAAAGAAGAGATCACTTGTGTTCGGTTAAAGAGACTCGTCGGGTGGGGGAGTAGTTTCACTTAAAAGTCTCTTTGTGTGATTTGTGCGAATGTTTCCGACCTCGCTCATGTGAAATTGAATAATAAACAAAAATTATTCATTTCTTTTTTTTTTCTTGCGCTGGACTTCCTCTATTTAGAGTGAATTTATCATGGGGATGGTATGTAAAATTAAATTGAATGATAACGACTCTTGCGAAAGATGATGATGATGATGATGTGATGCTTAAAATTAGGTTAAGACCTCCTGACTAATCGGCTATTTGAAGGGGGACATTGATAGATGCGGTGATTTGTGTTGGACAAGTGACTAGGGATTTTTTTTTCGAAACTACTGATTTCGTGATCGTGGACAGTTGAGAGTGGCTTAGATTCTTCCGTGACATCGCTGGATGTTCCTGACCTGCGATGCTTATTCGTGTCAATTTGCAGAGACAACTCTCAGCACGAGTGGGAGTGCTAATCATCTTTTGCTTTTTAATTAACGCGTTTGGTCCCATTCATCAGAGCGGGAGGCTGCTTCTTGGTGCTCTCGATTCTTGGCTGTGGAGAGGTTGTTGGAGGTGGTTGTGAAGTTTGGTCTTTCCAACCGTCGTATTCAGCTCCTTTCTTGTTGGTGTAATTTTTTTTGGAATCTTCGAGTGATCACTTGCTGCACGAAAGTGAGATCGTTTGGAGTGTTCAAGTTCTCTAAGTTCTTTAACGAGAACTCAGACGTGTCAATAGTCTTAGGCACTTTTTGAAGACCCCTAAGTGACTTTTGATTCCTTACAACTAAATTTGAAATTCGTCAAAGTTCTAATCGTTCGAATTTCACTCCTCAATGTGTCCATCTCCCCCTAGCCCTCGAGATTGGTCGTAAAATTGGCTAGCGAACTGAAAATTGACGTTTTTCTAAAACACGAAACTGGACTGTAACAAATTTTTTTCGTATTCAGACCTTCTTTTTTGAGCAACAGGCATAAAAAGCAGCAAGAGTTGATCGACATCCATCAGTTTCTTTCGACCTTTGTGACGTTCTATTCAATGACGAGCCTCCATCGGCATTTGCTGATATTTACATGACTCATTTGCTGTCAAAAAAAACGCGTAATTGCTGTTCAAGACTAAATGAGGGTTGAAATTACTTATCTCCCATCGCCCCCAAATCACCGCCCACCTTATGCCCCAGCCAAATAATTCAAATTAGATCATCGATGTCTGTTGGACTCCGTACCTGAGTCACTTATCTTCGTCTCATTGTTGGTCTGATGCTTATAACAACACCAACAAACAACCTGACTCATACACAGCAACAAAAGAACTCCCGTGACCAAAGGTAGACTTTGCTGAAATTGTTGTGGTTTTCAGGTTAGATCTCTTTGTTGTTATTTTTATTTTCATCCCATTCCTCGCACTCACAAACAAAGTAATCTGAGTGTGTAACCGCATTTTGTTGCGTAAACTCGAACAAAAAAAAATTATATTTCAGTAAAGTTTGACAACCACTGACTGACTCGCTTACGCATCGATGCAGAGAAAGGTAGGCCGCAAAAAAGAAGGTCATCAACCCTCTACATGATTGGTCATGACAGGTGAACTATCGCCGTCGTTTTTTTCCCTCTTCTTTTCGGCGAAGACCTATGGTCGAAGTAGTTTCTTTTAATTACATGGACGGTGTCTGTTAACGTATCGTCCTGGCAACGAGGATGCTTAAAGTTATCCGTGTGATCCAAAAATAGACAGTACATCGACACA
This sequence comes from Syritta pipiens, assembly GCA_905187475.1. Lineage (NCBI taxonomy): Eukaryota > Metazoa > Arthropoda > Insecta > Diptera > Syrphidae > Syritta > Syritta pipiens. Next base: position 75,304,910 of record LR994571.1, read on the forward strand.
AACGTCGTTGACTTTGTTTTGGAAGTTGTTTGTTTGGGGGGAAATAAGTTACGTAATGAGATTGCAGATTAAAGGGCAGAAGGGTCTGGGGTTGCTTCAGTTGGGACGCACTGTAATATGATCTCCCTTTTCGTAAAAACAGAAGTATTAATAAGGGGGAGAGAGAGAACTTTTATTTAATTATTGTTATTGTTTTAGTTGTGAGGAGAGTTGTAAAGAAGTACTGGATTCTGGGATGGTTATTGGATCTTAGCTTTAGTCTCGTTTTAATTGAGAAAGTCGTCATTTTTTTCCTTATTATATTTTCATATGTTGTTGTGGATGGGCCAAATAAAAGTTTCTTTCATGGCTTTATTAGTATGATCCAACATTCGCGTTAGTTATGGAACATCCCATTCAAAAGGCTGCTTCGGTTGGCTTCATAGTAGCGCAATCATAAATTGTCTAAGTCTTTGTGGATGGTTGTGGGCTCTAACTCTCGGATTAATTGAATCATATTGGCCTTAAGTTCTTGAATCGTTTCCATATTAACGTACGCCCTACGGTTCGCCGCTAAAAAAAAGCCCAAAGGCATCTTCGAGGAAGCCAATTGGCATCGTCAAGACGGCTGACAACATGGCAGCACTTTACAAAAAAAATAAAAACGCAGTGTTTGGATCACAGCACTCACTTTAGAAATAAGTTTTCAAGTTTTCCCAAAGTTGTCCAAGCGTAAAGCGACTTATTTCGCTGCACGGAGTTATGATACTGAGTTTCTGTCAACATTTCGAGCGAGTAACAGCTGTCAATGTCAGAATAATCTATGATTAAAAAAAGAACTACTAGATAGCCTCTCCTTAATATTTAAAAGGTGTTAGTCTTCTTAATTATCATACCCCTTGAACTTCTGTGTAAAAAAGTCCTTCCTTGGTTTTGGTGTTATAAAGAAATTTACCATTTGGACAATGTGCATGCAACAAGGAGCCTTCAGTACATGAATGTATTAAGTAAACTACTGCCAAAACCTCCTTTGTTTTTCTGTTTAATGATTACTTAGCTAAGCTATGAGCTAGCCAAGTTCCTAACTATTCGATTATTCGTCTTATGCGCCGATCTTTTAAAGCCGAAATTCATAAGTCACAAAATCGTTGTCTATAAAACAATAAAAGAAACTCATAAATTAGCTAAAATCGCGTTTTTAATTTTGTTAAATGTTTATGGAGCTTGAATTTTCGGGCTTAGAGATTACTTCGGAGTCCCAATAAGACTAGCTTAAAGACCGAAATTAGATTAAATTGTTAAGTTAAATTCTTTTCTTTCTTATTACTTCATGAAATCGGAATCTTTGGGCTTAAAGATCATTTGAAAGTGCGAATAAAACATTTTTGAAAGCCGCCATTAGACTAGTTCCTAGTTGTTTAATTGAAATCGTCTGTTTCTCCTACATATATCACGTGAAGATTTTAATTTTTTGGAAACTTTTGTATTTATAGATCACCTCAGCGTACCACTAAGCATTTTTGTAGCCTGACATCTGACCAAAATGTTAAATTTAAAATTTAATGAAACTGGAATTTTTTGATTTAAAAGCGCCCTCGTCGCGTCCATTGGTCTACAAATAGAGTCAGTGAAGTAGTAAAGTTGCAAGCCATCCAATCACAGTCTTTTTTACATCCCTTCTTCATTTCTGTTCAAGTCTCATGCATTTGAAACATTTTAATTTCGATGGGTCATCGTTGCAGCTCTCGAACTATATAAGAAACGCATCCGTTTCCAAACCATTTGATCGATCGTTCACCTTCGTCTGACTGTCTAGCATGCGGTCACAACCAAGATACGTGTTCTTTAGAAGCATCCAAATGATTTTCCACATCCTACCCAACTTCGCAACAAGCTCAACTCACCCTACAACTCCAGCGGATATCCGCACTCGCAGCTTCCTTGGTTGCAGCGCCGGCGATGACACGACCACGACGACTATGCGTGGGCTAACTCACGGCCTGCCTCCAACCCCCGGTGCAGATTTCAAACTGCACCCAACTTCGTCACATTGTCTCTTTTATTTTTTGCGTCACCACCACCTCCGCGTATCGAATCTTGGACACTTTTAGTATTCAAACCGCCTTTGCCGCCGACACCCTAACCACAGCCACAGATGATGAAGTTCGCAATTTAACTTTTCACTCACACTCACACGCATACGCGCGCCTCCATCGTGTGCTGCCCCCATTGTGGACTGCCATCGATGACTAATAACTTCACAGACGTGCCGGGGCGGAGGCCGCCGCATGCACAGCGTGTGCAGCTGCGGTGACGCCACACTCGCAATTGCTTCATTCATGGCTTTTGTGCGTCTCTCAACTCACCCGGACTTGGAGGCTTTTTTTTTCGGGGAAGGGCGTAGTCTCGATTTAGCCAAAGCAGAAATTTATGCTAATTACAGCGAATTTCGTGGTGGTGCGTCTTCGCTTTCGCTGGCGAATTCGGCAGGAGATTTCATGGGTCGGTTGCGGGAAAGTGTGGGTCTTTGTGATGGGGGTGAGGGCCAAGCGATGGAATGAGAAATGCAGATTATCGAAGAGATCGCAAGCAAGATCGTTCACCCGTTGGGTGTGTCTCTTTTTAGGGGAAGAAGAAAATGGCGAAGCTCTTTTGTTTGGCTGTAAATGGGGAGTGCATTTTTCTTTGAGTCAGTGATCAGTCAGTTGGAGCGAAAAAGTGAAAGGGTGAAAACTTATCATCTGTGAAAAATGACTGAGACTTAACATCCTAAAATGAAAAGAACATTTTTGGAATTTTATCTTTATCACAGAAAGGCTTTACTTAACTTCCAAAAAATCTCTTACTGTTTTTTTATGCTACAATCATAAGCAACTAAATTTTCAATTTACAATAGTGAGTGTTGGAAACAAGTGAATAGCTACCGACCGTGTTTTTTATCTTTGCGACTCGCTGTATCTTCTGAGACAAAATAGTTTACAGAAAAAGTCATAATAACAATAAATAAAAAGCTAATTAAAATTAACTGAAATGCACTCAAAAATGTCCAATATATCGCGCTAGCTCGAAAGTTTATTCGATTGCGCGTTTTTCTGCATCATTGGTTTTTTTAAACAAAGCATCCCAGTTACAAATAACATGAAAAATGAAACTTTGTCGTAAGTCACATTTAAACGCTAAAGAACAAAAAAAAAAAACCCTCCTGTAAAATGTTCATTCTGTCGCTTACGATAATTTGGTAGTTAGTGCGCGATATTTCAAAAAATAAGTCATTGCATTGCTTATAAAATATATTTTTTTTTATTTGCGAGGATAGAGGTTGCTTTACGGCAGATATTTTTTAACGTAAAATAAACCCGAGTCGGCATTAGTTTCACACTTCCAACTTCACACACACCCCAATCAGCGAGCCATCGCTTATGGAATAAAGTTTTTTCGTCTATGTTTTTCTTCAGATTCAGGAATTTAAATTCAGTGTACCAGTAGATGCAAATTTTTCACTATTTTCCATCCTTTCTATGTCAGACATTTTATCGTTTGTATCGATTCCAGCTAGTCGTTCAAGTTTTTTCTATAAGATGTTTTCTCTTTGGACGTTGAATTCGTAAGCAAAACTTCTGTTAAGGCATCATGCATTTTCCATTAGATTTTTTCTCTTCTATGTAGTTTTTCCATTCGATTTTTTCTCTTCGTATGTCGTCTTTGGATTTATTTTTGATTTGATACAAAAAACTAGTTGCGCTTTGAGAGTTGTAAGTTCGGTCTTCTTGTAAAGGAAGTGACAAAACTTTCGTCAGAGCCTTGAACCTCAGCAGCATCCTCAGAATCTGCATTCAAGCATCGACACCTTAAGAAAACACTTGCTTTTAATTTCGTCTTCAATGATATTCAAAAATTATTTTACTTTTGTAATGCTGATCACAGTCCGTGATTTTTCACAAAAAAATATGACTTTTGGCCGTCTTGTTTAACCTTTAGAGCTACATAGAGCTCAAAACAAAACATGGATCTATTTTGTTCACTTGATGTGACAATGTGTGCTCCTCATATCAACTATCAACTCGCTGTAGGAACGATAAGACTGCCAACCATGGAGCCTAGAATCCATTCATCAACAATAACTTTGTTCCGTGTCCAATCTGCCAGTCAGAATCTCTGTTTAGGCAGTTTAATTGAAAAAGTTTACTTCCATCCCAAGAGTCCTGTACTCACTCCTTGTCTATTCCCTCTGCGAATGTAACAAGTGTTTTCTAAATGAACGCAGAATCCAGTCGCACGTGGCTTTTTGTAAACACCATCACGGTGGGTGGACTCCCATGTAAGCCACAGACTTCATCTCCCATTTTCATGCAAGCTTCCTTAGAACCGAAAGTCTATTTCAATATTTTTGTCAACATTTGTACTTTCTTTCAACAATTCCTTTTGTCTGAATTTCCCTTCCTTTCAGGATCACTCCACAGGCACTTCTCCAACATTCCTCCAACCAACGCACATTCAATTTGCCAACCTGACCTTTTTCATTCGAATTCAAATCCAAACCGCCGAGCCTCCGGCGGGGGCGACTACTAAGGCACATGATAAAGTTGTCGATTCTTATTTTAATCGATTTGTCATTGTCAAACATGTGTAAGCGTTTGAAGGTGGGACGGGGTGGCACGGTTCTGGGAATGAAATTTTCGGTGGGGATTGTAGAATTTTTAGTTGAGTCTAATCAATTACTTGTGTGAGTGATAAAATTGAGCTACTAGCGTCGCATTGAGGGTGACAGGGTAAGTAATTAGCTCAGGGGTCTTAAAGTCCTGCAGGAGATTAGTTCGGTGGCTTGCGGTGGTGGGGTTTTTGGGTCATGACTGAATTTGCAAGTAGCCGGTTCAACTTTGACGTTTTGTTGGACGGAAGTGGGCGGTGATGGGTGATGGGAAAATGCCAATAGGGAAATTTGAGCGGGTTCTTTTTATTCGGAGTGACTGGGAAAAAATTTGCTCTGTACCGACACCACCAACGTATAGGAAAGGAGGAAAGGACTGTGGGCGAAGCTAAAATAACACTTGTTCCTCGTCGTTATTTTCGATGAAGACAAAACAAAAAAAAAATTGCTTGTGGTATTGATAAACAACTTTGGGTACATCATCTAATCAGATGGTCCGAGGGTATTTTGATGCATAGAATTTGTTTTGCAAATACTTGAAATTGAAACGTATTTATTACATTTTTTAAAATTTACTTTGATTTATCGCCTTCTACCCTGAATTCTATCTTAAACCCTTCAGTTAAATAAAAAATGAACTATTTCAAAAACTACAAATTGATGCCAAGTAACTGATGATTGTTTGGGGTGGCACAAAGGAAGTTAGTCGGACTGAAAGCGCCTTGAAAGTTTCTAGTTTTTCAGTACTCAGCTTGGCGCAACAAGCATTGATGTTTTTACTGAATGATGGATGACGAATAAAAATTGTTTCGTACCAAAGATCCACTTAAGTGGCATTATAGGGGTTTTTTGTTTCTTTTTAATGGCCGATCTAACCAGAGAGCACTTTTTATTTCAAGCAGGGTTGAGCAAAAATTCTCTCCCTTTAACGGTCTCGACATTGGAGGCCACTTTTTTAAAAATTCAACTGAGGGAAGTAAAGACTTCCCTACCAACGTTTTGTTTTAGGCATTTACATTGGTGAACATTAAGTCTAATCTACTGCTTCTTCAACACCAAATCAATAAATAGTTCGGCCATTGCTGGTTCAAAGTTCTTTTAATTTGCTAAAATCCTACAGGTTCGACCTTCCACAAGTTTCGATCTTTGCATGCAGCGGGATAAAAAAAACATAAGGGAAATTTTGAAGCCAGAGCGTGTTTTTTCCTTTATTGGATTCTTAAAGTGATTAAAAAGATTTTCACCTACATACAATTTCCACCGTCTGTCCTTGAGTGTGGAACTCAAAGAACTTGTTACCTTTGTTTTTAAAGATCTCTATTGGTTTGGATTTCCTTGACTTATTACTCCAATTGTAGTTCTGGTAAGAGATACTTTACTGACTAGGCCTTTCATCATTTGTTCCTTAAATTGAAGTCGTGTAGACTTCAACTCTCCCGTCAGAAGTCAACTAGAAATGTAGCTCATTTCGAAGCGAAACAGTCGTCTTTAATTGTCGTCATCATTTTTGAGAATCTTACACCAACCGTTGACTAAGCCTTAAATAAACCAAATCTTATACACCAAACTGCTTTAATTTGTCAAAGGGATTTAGATTCAGCCACCAATTGGAGCTACATATGAATACTTTTGAAAAATCATTAAGTTCATGTGATGTTGATTTCATTGTCCATCATTTTCTTCTGTTAGCGACTTTCTTTTATTTCCCAAGTTGTTTTGAAAACTTGTGGCAGATTGTCTCCAAAATCAGATGTGATAAAAGAAAAAGGTCGTTATTAAGGATGTATGGTGGAATTGCATTTGACTTTTTTGGCGTAGTAGGAACTATGGAAACCTTTCTCTTGTCCACAGTGTTGAGGCTTTGTCGCGTTCAAAGTTTTAGATAACAAAGTTACTTTAAAAATCAATAAACCAAACTTACCACCTTACTACACTCTTGCGAAGACTTGAAACTACATTCTTCTACAATTTTTATACGATTCAAACCATTGGTTTAGTCCCAGAACCAGAATCTTACAATTTTATTAAGACAAACACGTTTTAAAACTCTAAATGGCTATAGAGAGTTGTTTTGGTTTTATTTAGCCTTTAAAGCTTCTGTAAGCATGATGTTTAGCAAACGTATGAGGAATAGTGTCAAATATTTAGGCGTTTGTACACATATGCTCCTGCCAACCATTCGCAAAAGACTTCTGACCGAAAATGATATTTGCCAACAAGATTTTTCCGCGTGCCATACAAGAGAAATGCTTTTTTTACGGAAAATAATTGCAACACTTTGAAATGAGACTGGCTTGTAGCTTTCTAACCTAAGTTTTATAAAAAAAATCTGTGGATCATTAAAACCAGGCTCAGGAAAAAGGATTTCATCGTCAAAAAGAATCTGAAGTTTAGCAGCTTTTCTTCGTCATGGAACCATACCTCGTTCCATGACGAAGAAATCGAAAACTTTAAAAAATTATGCAACCCTAATTTCTTTTTGTTTGACAATCTTTTTTTTTTTATAAACATGCAACAAATAGTTTAAAAAAATCGATATAAATCTAATTGTCTCAATAATTTGCATAGTACTGCAGAATAATCAGACCTTTCTTTTGTTCATTTCTCTTCTGTGTTACGCTTGTAATTGAAACGCATTCGCTTGGACAAAAACTAAAAATCCGATGATTTAAAAGGCGCTTCAAAAATGCATTGACCCTACCCTCCCATTGCATTGCATGTATTGACCCCTAAAAAAAGGTTTGCTTCAATCAGCTTTCCGTCTCTAAAAAAAACTTTTCATCAACGAAGACGCCCTAAATTGAAACCGAATCTTATCACCACCCTCCACCCACAGCGGCGCCCAATCATGCGCTCGGCTGAAGGTCGCTCCCCGTCTTTGGCACCCGTCCCATTGAACTTCCGCAGTCTTCGCGTAAACACTTCGCCTGCACCCCGGACATGACAACCGCCTGACTCACGGTTCTTTAAAGCCCCGGCCACTTCATCGTCGCGGCGCTCTTTGCGTCATGACGAATCTCGCCAGCGCCATCAACCTTTCGTCGTCTTTCTAATCGCAGTCTCGGCAAACGAAAGATAACTCCCCAGCGCACCTCGGAGGTTGACAACCACTCCGGCTGCTGATCGTCACCCCGAAACCTGTCCAAACATGCGTCGCCTCCGTCGAACTCTCTGCCTCTTTTCTACTTGATCGCTCGAAAGAGAGTCTCGGCGCTGGTGCACAAGTGCCTCTCTTTCTCTTTACCGTCACTCTCTCTTCGCCTCGCCGCTCCACACTCTCTTCCTCTTTGCCGAAAGGCAGAAGGCTGAAGGCACAAGGGCACCCGACTGCTCAACATGCAAAAATTGCATGCTGAGGGCGCAGAGGAGGTGGCGCTGCCACCGCCGGTTTTTCGCCTCTTCTTTCACCACCACCACCCATTTTGAGTCCCACACACACACACATACACGGTGACGGCGACGGCGAAAGGCTAACCCACACAAACACACACCGAGCGAGGCATGCAAACTTCGACTAAACATCAAACACCACTACACCACCACACGCGCACTCACCCAATCAATACGCGTGCATTGGTTTTAAAAATAGACAGCGCCCCTATTTGTCTTCAACGGTGCGGTGCGCTGGCCGCTGCCTCTCGCCTCCGCGCGCCCGAGCTGCGCTACTTCGCCGAGCGTTTTTTGCAGAACTATTAATTTAGCTGAACGCAGGAATGAGATACACTCGCTCCGCGCACCGTCGCCGCTTGCTTCCCCTCGCGGTTCGCGTATCGGAATTTTGCGGTGCTGCTCGGTGCAAATGAGTTATGCTTTGTTTATAGCGGTATATCGCGCCCGTGTATTGGTGGCGCCAGCCGAAAGTGTTATACGTATGTGTGTTTGTGTGGGGGTTTTATAATATTTTGGTCATCCACCGTCCACCGTCCATCGTTGTCGGGGACGTTCTGCTCGTGGCCGTGGTCATTTGTAGGATTTCTGTCCGTCTATGTGTCTGACTGTCGAGCGGGCGGGCGGTTGGGTGGGTGGGTGAAAGCTGCTCTCTTGTGCCTGGTGCTTCACACAGCTAGACGGAGTGGAAGGTAATTTCAGTCGCTCCGCAACTGTGGACGGTGTGTGGAGAGAGACGGTGAGCATTTTTAATGCGCAAAATACGTTAGAACGTAAATTCTCACACGCGTAGCGTTTTTTTTTTTTTTTCACATGTCTGCGTTTTTCTAACTTTTCCTTTGTTGCAGCTCTTGGGTCTGTTTCTGTTTCTGTTTTTGTTTTGTTCGCCTTCGGAGAGCTTTAAGTGTCTGAGTTCGAGATTAGATTTGGGTTAAGTCGAAAGGGGGTTGCGTTTGAGTGTTCTGTTGTTTTCAGCTTTTCGTGATGAGGCGCCGTGGCGGCGAGAGTGACCTTCATCTGCATTCGAGTGCGTTCACTTTTCGATGCAAGTGTGGTGGAGTGGGGATCGTGTGGAGTTGAAGCTTAAGGTGTGTATCGGATGAGAGGAAAGATGAGCTGGGTGTGAAATTAAAATTTTTGAATGGAAGGGGATTAAGAAGCTTGGCGGTGAAAAACGTTGAGAAAAAAATTTGGCAAGCGATTTTTGAGGATGTCCGATCCACCATATCGTCGGCATAACTTCTTACCCAATTTTTGCCTTTTTTTTGTTAAGTTCTTACTTTACATAACAATTACAACATTTTCACTTTCACTCCCAAATTTTAACTGACACTTCTTCGAACCTTTCCGTTGTCTTCACATTGTTATGGAGGTCTTTCTGGGCTTAGAGTTACAGACACCACAATTATGTTAAAAACAAAAATCTCTTAGTAAGCTAAAAACTTCAGACCACTTTGTTCTAGTGCTCTTTAAATTATCTATTTTTATTAGTTATTCTAAAGCCATAGATTTTTTATTTCCTTATTCTTGAGGTCCTGGTCTAAAATGAAATAGTTTTGTTTTTCGTGATTGGAGACAAAAGTTGATTAAATCAGCGAAATCGCAAATCTTCTTTTTGTAACCGACTCATTTTTTTTGAGTGTACTGAAGAGTATAATTTCATTTGTCCACAGTTTGAAAGCCATGCTGGTTACCATCCACAAGTGGTGTGTGTCATCGATTTAAGCTCCATTTATCTTGTTCCTATACCTAGCAGGCACAATTTGCCGTTATTTAGCGAATACACACACCTAATCATTCAGTTTTGTGCTTTTCGTAAAGTTTGGGATAAATTAAATAAAAATACCACCAGATGGCGCTACTAAATGGCGGCCATTGAAATCAGCGACAGTTATAATAAATTTGAATTTAAAGTTTTTCTGTTTTCTCAGAGTATTTGTATTTATTTTTTTCTGTTAAAGATGGGGCAGGGAATGATTTTTTTCTTAAAGTTTTGCCAGAACATCTAGAAGTTTTGGACGGACATAACTTTCACCCAAAAAAATTACATTTTGCACTACAGAAAGAAGTTTCTAAACAATGACCTCCTTAACATGAAAAAATTAATTATTTAGTTAAGAAACATGAAACTTCGTTCCAATTTAGAGGAGAAAAATAAAAAAGGATATAAAGATATCTTTCATAAGTGTATTTCAAAGCATGAATATGAAATTTGTTTTCTGCACAGCTGTGTCTTTTTTAAGTTCTACTGCTTTCCATTGCATGACTTTGCTGTCGCATGTGAGGCGAACTGTGATGTCACAAATGAATGCTGCTCTTGTAGTTTATGATGTTTGAAGCTTTTTTTGATACTATTTTAATTTTTTTTATTGAATTTAGTTAATTTACGCAGCCCTTTGACTGCACTACCTGTTCCGTCGACATAAATGCGTAAGACCTTTTTTCGAATTATTTTAAAACTTCAATTCTGTGTGTGTATTTTTATTTCAATCTCAAATGGACCTGCTATACTTCCCTTCGTTTTGAAATATTTATCAGTCCATAATAGAGGACATAAAGTATCAAAAATTACGCATAAAATTAAACATACGATTCGAAGGTGTTTCATAAACGGAAAATAGTGAACAATCAACAATTTCGTGAACATCATTCATTTCAGAGGTTTACTGCTGCGGTCAAAATAATAGCAATGCATAGCAGTAATAGTGTGAGAGAATATTTTTTTCTTGGAGACTTTGTGAATGTTCTTCTTCTTTAGAAGAATAACTAAAAGGAGTAAAGGATTTTTCAATTACCACAATCATTAGCATGATATTACTCAAGTTGCAAGAAGGTATCCTTCAGAAAACAGCACTGCTGTCAAAATAATGACCGCAACTGTATATTTGTCTGTCGTCCCACTAAGCCCTGCGCTGAAAGCTGTCCTTTAGTTTTTATCATTCACGTGAGAAAGAAGAAAAATAAATACAGTCGAATCCCTTTAAGTCGAACTCTAACTCGAATTTTTTCACCATATTTTGGCATTTCCCTCAATTTTCCTTACAAGTCGAACTCCCTCCAGAAAATCCCTCTAACTCGAATATATTTTTTCGACTCTTGGTCTGTTTTCAATACCTCAAAGTCGATTTTTTTCTTTTGCACAAAAATAAACAAAAAACTATCCCTTCGCAACTTGTGTCAAGCACGCACACTCGTACCCTCCGGCTCTTTAAGGTGGCCCTAGACGATGAACACATTTCGCCAACATTCATTTTGTGTTGATTCTTGTATGAAATAATAGATTTCTTTTTACTACACCTAGTATTTATCAGTCTAGAATCAAAACGAATGTAGAACTTTCAGTTTTGTGCACAAAAAAAAATTACGCCTAAAATACAAGATTTGGAGGTGTTTGATAAGCGAAAAACTATGAAAAGCCAAAATTTTTATGGTTCATCATCATCATCTTCTTGACTACGTGTTCTAACGGGGTCGCGAGAGATATACACGCATAAGTGATCTCCAAACAACTCGATCCTCAGCCGCCGACTCTCTCATCAGGAAGTATGCCAAAGCGTAACCAGGTGTTTTTCCAAAAAACACAATAGATTCAATTCTTCTCGCTGTTGGGAGGTAAAAGAACGCATTGATAATGGGGAGACATATTTATCATTGTAACCAAATTTTGAGACATTTTGAATTTTGATTTTGATACCAAAGGAAAATCAAAATATCGTTTGCACAGCACTGTATATCAGGTCTAAAAAAGTATAGAGAAATATCAATCCATTTTCAAGCTAATAGTAGTCACTTAAAACTTGCGGCCGTCCAAACACAAAAAGACTTCCACCTCATCCATTCCAACCGCCCAAGACGACCAGCGCAGACATTACAACCCAAACAGCCCAAACAACCCGCCAATTTACCGTCGACCAGCCAACAAAAGTGGATCACCCCCGCCCACCAAAGCCGTTGCCGCCGCCGTCCACTGTCTCAAATGCAGAGTCGTAAACAGTTTGGAAAAAGTGCCCCATCAAGTGTCGGAAGCGTTCCCCAGCACATTAAGGAAAACCCACAAATTGCGTAAATATCGCATAAAGCACAGCGGGTTGTGTACTTTGCGCGTTGGGTACCTCCCGCCACCCCAAAGCAACACACAAATCCCGCGTAATGATTCGTTCCAATTCCAATTTTCATTTTCCATTCATAACAAACCGTTAGCCGCATTGACGGCCCATGTAACAATAACAATAACAATAACGACGCAACTTGCAACTCGTACCTCTTTCGATAATCGCACACTTCTGCTGTGCTCCTCGTAATTTTTTGCATTAAGTTTTCCATTTCCGGGAAAGTTTTGTTTTTCACTCACAGCCCGCGGCGGCCTCTGCAAGGCGCGCACTCATGCAACCGCGAAAATTCACGTAAAAGGCAAGCGTGTGTCCTACTCAAAGACGGGTGTCCCTCGCCTCCCGAGGCCGCCCAAGCCGCCGCAATTCAGTTGCGCGCTCTCGCTGCCGGTAGTCGCCTCGTCGCCTCGTTAACTTAAATCGCTGGATGCAGGTTAAATAATTTCGATGATGATTATGATCGCGTTGAGGCAGCGCGCTGGTTCCCGCGGTTGCCGGCGGCGGCGCCGGGCCTAAGCACAGCAAATCAGGTTGTGTCTGGCCATAAAAGATACAAAAGTATCTCTAGCGCAGTGGGTAAGCTATAGTGGGTATTTTTAGGAAACAATCTCCTTTCCATGGAAAATTAGGTGAACGTGTGGCCGGGTGCATTGTTCATTGAATATAAAAATTTATTTGTTTCTAGATTTTGCTTTCCTGCCTGATGCCTACTGCTGCTGTTTGCTGCAGCCGCCGTCGCCGTCGCTTGCTGTTTGCACGGAGCGACGATAATTTGTGCGATTATCGTTAAAAAGTTTCTCCTTTCGATTTCGTTTCGAGCGGTTGTGGCTGCGACTGCGGCTGCGGCTGTAGCCGTGGACTCGCGCGCTCCTTTGTTCGAGATCTCCAATGCAGTCACGACGCGGTCTTTGGAGGAAACTTATGTGTGTTTGACTCGCTGTGACAAGTTCAACACACATTTCGAATCTGCTTATCTCGCGGCGGTCCAAATAGGGAAAGAGACGGAAATGTTTTCGCTGTTGGAGTTCTTCCTTAAACAGCGGCGGTGGCGACAGCGGTGTCGGTTGCGGTCGAAGGGTCTGATTATGTATCCAAGTGTGTATTTTGGAAAGATAACAAGAGGGTGGTCTATTGGGGTGAATCATAATAATTGAATGGCGTTGCAGCTAGTTGAGGGCCCGAGGTTGATTCAATGGAAAAAATGAGACGAATACTTCAGCTGAAAATTCTCTCTTAAGCACAGCATCGGGTTGTCTTCAAGGCGAAAAAAACATCCCCAAAGTAGAAGGGAATATACCAACAGAAACCTCAGCTCTTGACACAGCAATGGCAGTCTCAAACGGCACGTACTCAGTTGATAGCGTTCTCGAGACAACTCCAAAAGTCGATTGAATGCTTTCTAAAAATTTAGAACTCTAATGAAGTTTAATGAACGAGTTCGACAAAGAAAAGCAATTTTTTCTTCTACCATTTCAATTCATTTTTGGGACATGGTGCAAAGCGGAACCTTTATGATATTTAGCTGAGGGGGGGCGTTGAAACTGCGCCATGAGATTAAAAACTCTGGCGTATAAGTGAATTTCAAAAAATGTGTTTCCAACACAAGCAACTTAAACAAAAGGTATATTTTGGTGATAAAATGTTAAATATTTATTAGGCTGCTCCTTTCGCATAAAAGGAATAGATCCAACAGCAGAAATCACCTCCAAGTTAGAGGACAGGACAACTCGAAGCGCCATTTGATATGGAATCAAAACGACGCTTCTAATAGGGTAGATGCAAGCAAAAAGACGCTTTTTTACGACAGTCTTACGTAAACGTCCACTGAATTTAAAATTGCTTTCTCATAGTTGTGAAGGCTTTTTTTTCACAGTTTTCCTTCTCATGAAATTTATAAATCAATTAATTTATCTGTAGTATATAATTTTTCAGTTGTAAGATATATTTAAAATATCACATCTCTATACCAGCTGCGTGTCCAAAATATTGTAAAGCCTAATTTAATCATTGCATTCAAAAACATGGGAATTAATGACGACGTTTGAGATATTTCGGCCTTATCTATTCAAACCACTAGTCACAGAGCTAAAAAAAAAGAATCTTATATTCAAGCTTTTGGACCAAGGATGCATTAAGGACCAAATCGCAGAAAATATTGTTAAAAAATGCCCATGAATTTAATGATGGAGAATAGTGCAGAGCATTTCAAACTTCTTGTTTTATGAAAATGAAAAATGTTTTTTTATTCAAGTGATCGTGACAATAAAATGAAATATTATCCGGCGGCGTTTTACTATTTATACCTTTTTCTTCGAAAGGATGTTGGAGCTTTAAGTAAATACTGCCCCGCACTAGCCAAAACTATATTCACGACATTGGGCAGCCACTTCCTTAACTGGGCCAGCTTCAGAGCCGGTCAATTTTTAAACGCTATCGTATCCAAATCCTTCTATCTGTACCGGAGGTAACTGAGTGTTCTAATACTGAAAGTACTCTGAGTTGGTGTAGCGCTATGGATCTATAGGTCTATGTGTTTTGCACCCCATAACCTAAACTAACCCAAGTAAATACTGACCTGTAAGGTCACTCAATTTTTATGATTCACGTTTTTCGAAGTACTGGTGAATTTCCAAGATTTGCGTCTTTAATGCGTGTGCAGATGTCAGACAGCTCGGCATAAAAGAGCTTTTTTTCTTAGCTTTTGTAAGAAGTCTCCTACGTTGCAAAGAACTGTAGGCTACTTGACACCCTATACCATTTGACACTTTTTTGCTTTTTCAGTTTACCACCGGGAAATGGAAGCACACTTACGAACAAAAGACAGATCTCAGTTAGAGTAAAAATGGGAAAACTTGATATCTTAGAACTTTAACAGCCGTAGTTCAGAAAAAAACCCTTAGTTTATGTACAGAGTTGCTATATACCTCCGTCACCTCACTTTTACCACGCTGAAATTATTTTAAAAATTCATGGAGCATGCATTTTTTAATGATCTTCAGATTTAGTGGTATCAATTTGATTAAAAAAGTATTCACTGGGATTGGCAACTGCTCCAAAGAATGCACCCGAGTTCCTCCTACTCGAGAAAGGATTTTATTTTATTCTGCTATTCTATTGTAACTTAGGTTCACTTTTTGTGCTACTTACGCCGCTCTTTGCTGAAGGGCTGCGTTGGTTTTAATGTCGTTTTAGATCACCGATTTGACTTGTCTTAAAGTGAGGCAAGTGAGCATTCATTTGATTTGATGTGCATTTTTAAGTGGGTCTTAACAGACCACGAAATTAAAGAAATAATGTAACGAGTGTGCTTTGGGATTTATACCCTTTTATGTTTGGTTTTTAGGGATAATCCAGTCGGGCTGATTATTAATTCTTAGTTAATTATTTAATTCGATATATGGAATTTAATCATCCCTAAGTCAGCCTATTAATCTTTCTTTTAGATTTGTTTTTTTTTTTTTTTTTTTTGTATAAGTGGCGCGTGCTAAAGGGTTTGGAACACCTTTAAATGTCCTGTTTAAGACACAGCACAACCCGAAGGTACCGAGGAAGAGATGGAAAGAAGGTACCGGTGCACGTTGGTTTTAAATGTCTGTATGTAATACTCAGATGGAAAAATTGAGTAGGGAAAATTGATATTCGTGTGGTACGGCTGACGAACGAGTCTCTAAACTTTACCGTAGTCCAAAAGCAGGCTTGAGGGTAGTATTGTGGGTAAATATTTGAAGGGGAGGAATGTAGTTGGCTAACTTACTCGAGCATTATTTGTTAAAATAGCGATAAAACAAAGATAGACAAGCGGTGTAACATCTTACCAACCAAATTCGTTGCCGACATCCATTTAATTGTGGGAATCCAAAAGATGGGTTGTGCTGCATGAGCCTAGTTGTGGTCTAAGTGTACCAAATTTTCAAAATGTGCTTCAAAGACAGACAATAGACATTTCGACGGTGTTCAAGCGAGTCTATCGATTTCGCAATATCATTGTCTCCTATCAGTTTAATCGCTCGCCTTTGTATTTCAACCAGTAGGTGCAAGAAGATCTTATATGCACCAGACCAGATATGAGCGTTGTATTCGAGTTTGGCTCGGAGTGACAATGACAGTGGACAGCATTGGGTTGAGCATTGCATTGCATTGAAGAGCATTGAGGTTGGGTGAAGGCATTAGATTCCTCCTAACTGCAGCAATCAGTAGTCGGCAAAATAGGGCAATTTTTCTTTTAGCTGATTTTTCCGTAGCTTGCTATTTGAAGTATTCATTTTTTTTATTTCGTCGGTCAATCCGAGTGTTGTCACTTGTCTTTCTGCTTGGGTGTTGTATTTTCCTCTTTTCCTAGTTCTCCCTTCTCCTTTAGAATCTCCGATGGCTTACAGCACTCCCGTGTCCTTGTTGACGGACTCGTCATGTGCCTTTTTGTAAATTCCATTTAAAAATTTGATTGCTTTATGCTAACGTTGGCCTTTAAAAGCTGATAAACGACTTTGTTCACAAAGATATCCCTCGTCAAAGTCAGCTATCGACCTTCTTTTGCGCCGCATGAATATTTCAACGAAAATTTGCCACTCAAATGTCATGACCAGTGCTCGTCCGGGGAATTCCATCGCGTGACGGGAAATTGCGTCGTTTCCGTCGAACGCGAACACGAGTCGCGAGTCCTTCTAATATTGTGTCAGAGTTAAAAATACACATGTTGCCACAAACACACTTTATCCTCCACCACCCACTTTCTCTCTCTCTTTTCCCTTCTTTGCCTTTCTCTTTAATTTGTTTGCAAACACATAAATTCACGTATTATTTTTCTTTCTCTCTCCATCAGTAGTGCTTCCAGCTTAGCCCTTGCACTCGCTAGCCGGCGAAAAACAATTTCAGCCATCCCGCAGCTACCCACCCTCGCACCCATCTTCAATTTCAATGAAGATCCCATAGATCCTTTAAACAGCAACAACAACAACACAAGCGAGGACACCGCAGGAACACAAAACATTTTCACAAATCTCGCCCTAGGCGACGATAGATACAAATTACAACCCACTCAGAGATACGCCAGCGATGAGACGATGTACTCCTCGTGCCCGGTGACGCGTTCGCTCCCAATTCCCATCAGCGGGACTGCGATCGGGACCGGGGCCGGGACCTATGGAAGACCAATAGGCTATGACGTCATGGCGTACAGCGCCAGCCCGACGACGAGTGCATATGCGTACTCGCCGTTCTACTACGGGTCGCCGACGTCCGGCGAATCGATGGGGCAGCAGATTTCGTTGAGCTACGATCCGCGATACGGATACGCGTCGAATCGGCTCAGTGTGCCGACTTCGATGGCGCAGGGTCGTTGCTTCAACATCAACAACAATAACAACGACCGATTGGTCGGAGGTGGAGGTGTGGGTGTCGGTGGATTTGATGGACATGGAAATGTTGCGGTGGCGGCGGCGGCGGCAGCAGCAGCGTCACCAACAGCAGCCGGAGAGGGCGCTGCATCTGTCCTAAGCAGGTCAGGTTTTTGCTGTTGTTGTTGATGTGTTGTTGTTGGTGATGATCGTGTGTTGGTTTCCTTTTTTTGATTTTAATTCAAATCATTTCCTGTTTTTGGTTCCTTCATCATCTCATCATCAATCGCTAGTGGAAGTAAACTTTTTTGAAAAAAGATCTCAAGACAGACTGACGGACTGTCCACTAGATGCACGATCACTTTAATCAATTTCTTTTTTTATTTTCGACTAACCGTGTTTGTCATTTTGGTAGATTCTAGAGCTTTTTGGTTTGAAAAGTGCGCTTTTTTATTTTTTCTTTGGGCTCAGTCAGCATAGAAATTTAATTTTTAAACGCACGCTCATTCTGTTTTAATTATTGTCCATGCACACGTCGCTAGGACGAACATTTCAAGTGATTATCAGTTGTCCATGTGAGGGAGTAGATGCAGAATGTATTTTTGATGGTCAACATTTTATTTTTGATGTTGTCTTTGTTGAAAGGAATCATCCCTGCGTTTGAAGCCAAAAAGTCATCTATGAGGAGGAATTGGGGCCAATTCAGAGTCACTAGCCAAATCGTTGTCTTCCATTTTTGACGCTGGTATGATCAACTGTGTCATCATTAACTTCTAAAGCGGTTTGTTTTTATCTATAGGGTCGACCAAGTACAAGTTTCTTTTTAAAAATGCAATAAAATGAACAAAATAAAATGTTTTCCATTTATTATGGTTTTGTTAGTAAGAGCAAACATTCCCATTAATTTGGGAACACATTTTCGTTTAAGTGGCTGTCTCAGCTGGCTTCGCAGTGGCATATTTTGTCATTAGAACTTTCCAAGACATTGTTGATAGTTTCAAGCTGTAGTTTGCTTGAATTACATTGGCCTTAAATCGTTTTTGGATTATTGGAAAAACGTCGGTTTTTGACAAATAAGGGGTCTTTCACAAAGTCCAAAGAGGTCAAATCGCAGCTCCGAGCCGGCCAATTGATATCGCCAAGAAGCCTTATTTCCGTCGATTTCTTTTCACAAAAACGCACACGATATAACACTCACTTTAAAAATAGATTAGGTTAGGTAGGTGGGCTGATAGAAAGGTTCTGCCTCACTTAGGTCCTTGTGGACAACTTGTGCTACCCATGGGGGAAATTGTCTCCTCCACCTCACTCGTGGTGTCCTATTCCAGCTCAGGTCCTGCTCAGATACCTGTAACGATTCTTTAAATGTAGTGAGTTGATCTCATTAAGGTCATGGAAGTAATGTCTTCCTAGTGATCTATACCTCAAGTGACAAAGCCTGGGGCAGTGGCAGAGGTAGTGTTGGACGTCTTCCCTCTCCTCCTCATCAGTACAGCTCCTGCATAAATTGCCACCCAGTAGTCCTATCTCAAATAGGTGGTCTTTTAAGTTGTTGTGACTGGTCGTGTAAGAGACTTTTTGTCATGCAAGAGTAGCACTTTCGTTTTGGTCTAATCATATTTTGGCCACATAGCCCTCGTCGTTTCGCACGTAGATAGTGCCTGCCATCTGTCATTTGTTTATTAAATTGTCTTATCTCCAATCCTTTTGGAATAAGTTTTCACATTTTTCAACGTCCGTTAAACGGAAAGGTCTAATACAATCTTTCTTTCAAGATTTCGAAGAGGAAAAGCTGTCAGTTTCAAAATAATCTATGATTTGAAAAGATGACAGACTCTTTAGATTTATAAGATTTGCACAAACAAAAAAACGTGACGCGTAAATAAATTTTCAAGCCTACAGACGGCTGAAGACCGCTTACAGCACGTGGTTGCAACAGGCTAAGTATATCCTTGCCGACTTTTAGTTGATGTAGCGAATCATTTTAACTGGGGATGTTGAAAGAAATCAAAAAAAATTTGCTTGCCATTGCAATACGCTGATGGAAATGGATAATGTTCAAGGTGATTTTTGTTTTTTTATTCTATTTTCCGGGTGACTATTATATTCCCAATAAACAGTATCTAGATTTTTACATGCGGCGCTCGTCTAGTAAAAAATGGTCTGTCTATCGTAAACTTGGGCTTGCGGGCCTGCACTGTAATGCTCTCTTTTCTGCTCAGTAGAGTGGTAGACTCGGACTACATTAAGCTTCAATTTATTCGGCGTTGCAAAATTGGAATCTTAAAAAATCGAAAGCTAAACTTGTGGAAATCAAACAATAAACGTAATTAAACTTGTTGCAATGAATGGATTAAGTCGAGCTCGTTTCAATTTACAGTAAGCTCTCTATAATTCGAACCTCTATAATTCCCGCCGTTCGGAATCGGTATCAAACGGTAGGTCCCATTCCACGCGCACAACACAGTGAAGGTGTGAAAAAGCTATGTTTTAGCCCTGTATTGTCTGTTACGCAGATTATTTATTTTTATTATTCGAAAACCTCTGTAAATAGGAGCATTCTCACAGTTCTCTGAAAAAACCTCTGTAAATTGAAAACAACGTACCCAATCTGGTCCCTACGTTAATTGGAATTTATGTTTATGCAAAAAACCATGAAAACCTCTATAATTCAAAAATGGGCGCTTGTTTATCTCTATTATTCGAGTTTAGTTCTTTATTTTTAACAACCGTTAGTTGAAAAATGGGTGCGTGACGAAAGTGAGTAATATTTTCTTTTCTAAAACCTTCGTAACTCGAAAAACTCTGTAATTCGAAGTTTTTTCCTGGTCCCATGAAATTCGAATTATTGAATGTTCACTGTATTAAGTTTCAGCTTTTTTTATTTTTTATTTTTTTTTTTCTAAAAAGACAAGAATTATATGACTTGGAACTATGTTGGGTTGAGAAGCTTGAATGGAGAAAGACTACTCTGAAAAACTCATAAATGTGATTGTTCTTAGACTGAACAGAACAACGAACTGTTTCTATTGAAAAAAAACCTCTTGAATTCGGATTGATGTGGTCGTTTTATAAGAATCGGTCAAATGAAACTTGTCTTGCCCTTTGCCTTTTTCGATGCATCTTCAATTCATTTTTGAACGAGCTTAACTCAAAGGAATTCGACTGCATCGATATATTTCAAAAGACGTCTAACTTCACTACACTTCTTCTTCATCAAATTTAAGTACATTAGAGCTAAACACCCAAAACCACTCAAAAAAACGTTTTATTTTCTGTCAAATTGAGGTTCTAAAGTCCTCAATTTAATTAATTCAAGAGGTCATACAATTCTTATCGACGTCTGTCACTCTCATACCCCTGAAACTTTTTACTACCTTTGAGACTTTTTATTGCAGCATTAAGCAATCGCTCTGATTACCTTTGAAAACCTCATACATATGCTCGAAAGCATAAAAAAAACAACTCAAAAATATAACAGCCACACCTGAATTCCAAAGTCCACTGATCCGCGCTGTTTACGGCGATGTGACGTGAAGCAGATGTCACAGTTCCATGTCAAATGTCTTCGCGCTACAGACGAGATAACAGCCAGCCCTCTCACCATAAATAATTGCGACGCAAACACGTCAATAAAAATCAAATTGCCTGTCAAAAAGTCAACGTCAAAACACCAATTACAACGTGAAGCTTTTCGCCTCCAGCATAGAACCACCGACTCTCCACCTCAGCCGGCAAATTACACAACAACAAAAGAACGGATATCCACTGAGACGAGGCAAAAAAAAAAACCAGAACCACTCCAAACCAGAAAAACTCGGTATTATCTCGAAAACAACATTTTGCTCGATCATTAAACCAAAAAAAAAAACATTTTTTGTATTTTTGACTCTTCCCATTTAGGGTCCGAGAACAAAACAGAAGAGCCAACGAAACGTCATATTTCGCTCACTTGGGGCAAAAAAAAAAAGTGAGAAAATCAAAAAGCGATAAAACAACAAACGCCATGTTCGTGTTGTTTTTTCTGCTCCTCTTCACCACTTACACAACGCCGTGGTGAAAGACGCCAGAAATACACCATGACATCATGTGTTTGTTTGGCAAATGCGAAGTTCACTTAATTTCTTTCGTTTTTTTTTTTTGAGACCGAGATATGGTTTGATGGAGAGACTCCCTCGGGTTCTGTTTATGAATTTTCAATCAAAACAACGATTTAGGGTCGCCCGATAATTTGGAGAGAAGCAACAAAAAGTGCCGGCAGCATTTAAATTCTCCGTGAGGAGATTTAATTGAACCCCCCAAAAAGGGGCGCGCATATTTTTGGCAAATCTCGTGAACAACGCGTGACGGGACTCTGCCGGTCGGTGAAGCAAAGTCCACCCGGGCCACGCTATGACATCATGTTCTTCCTTTGGTGCTGCGTAGTAGGAATAGCATCGCGTAATAATGCGAAGTTACGTGATTCCTTAGAAGGGGCCCCCTTGTTGGAGTGATGTGTGATGTCATCTTTGGCTTTGCAGCGACAGAGAAATGGGTGTGGGGCACTAGATGAATGCCTTCATTCTCTTGAGGCATGAACATTTTCGGCGTATTGATTTCCACGCAGGGGCTCTGACAAGCAATGCTAACAAGAAGTGGTTTCTAGGTCATCGCCGCAGGGGACTTGGATCTACAATTCAGGCCCTGTCAATGGTCAAACGCAAATTACCAGGAACTCGAATAGTTTATTTACACACAGGTCGTACAATAAACTTTGCGAGCCACAAGGGAAAAGGGAAAGAATGTAAATAAATAACGATTTTGGACGTCTGTAAACAAAATAAAAAACGTGTTGACAAAGTGCGAGCAATTTAAAAAGTTCCTAAGCTAGGCTGCTCTGACGTTATGAAACTATTTACATAAATGTTTTCGAGAGAAGCCTCAGCAAAAGTAATGAAACAAAAAGAAGGACATACATTCAAAGTAAATCCATCAAGGTATAGGACGTTTTTGCTGGAAGATACCCTTTTGCAACTCTAGTAATCTCTTGCTCAATGATTGGAGTAATTGAAAAATCTATTACAGTACCGTCCACGTAATTAGAAACATTAAGATTTTCATAAGAAAGCTATAACTTCTTTTTCACAATTTTGTGTTTTTCAATGTAGGGCAGTACTTTTAAATAGAAATCCAGTGCCAAAAAAGTCTACCACAAGCTTAGGACTAAGACAATCGTACCGCAAAAAACATTGGTCGCTGTAGCAACTGGTTTCTGCATTTTACGAAATTGGTACGAAAATAATTGGATATTTTAAAGTCAAAGTTTGAGCGATGTTTTTTGGACGCGTACTACGAAAAAAGTCATTTCTGCCAAAATAGAATCGCACAAGAATATTGCGGTTCGCCCGCAAATGAGCACTGCACCATCGCCTAGCGCAATAAGGTTCTATTTAGTGATGAATCTAAAATAAATACAACCTCTTTTGACATTAAAGCCATACGGCCTCCCTAGTAAAAGAAAATTAACCCAAGGTACATCCGTGCAACGCTCAAGTTGAAAATGCTACTATTTTTGATTCGTATAAAATGTCGGGACATAGTGTCGGTCGGATGGATAAATTTTAATATTGCTTGGTAATAGAGAATCAAATGGTGTTTTATCGTGATGATTACTTACATGGATGTTACTTTGGATGTGTGATTATAAATATTTGATCTTTATTTTATTGAACATTTATGGGCAAATCATGAATTTATGTAATTTAACATCAAGAACAATGGATTCTTTAAAAAGTTTTTTGAAGAAATCAAGATTTCATGGTAGACTATTTCGTAGAGGTTTTACAAAAACTGGGTGAAGTTTATGCTTCGAATATTGACGAATATTATCGAGAACTATGGCTGCTTTATAAAATACCAAAATTTTATAACCATTTGTGCAAAAAAGTTGTTAATTTCTTATGTAAATCTCAGTTTTTCTATTTATATTTTTTTTGTGCTTTTAATGGACAAACTCCGAAAGTTGTGGTGTACTGTATCACAACTTAAGGTGGAACGGATATAAGAAAAAGAAACAAAGAACCATGCACCATATCCTTTCTCATATGAGTGACTACTCTCATAAAACAAAAAAAACGGTTAAAAGAAACGATCTTTCGATTTTTATATTCGTTAAGTACTGTACTTGATGCAAAATCCACGTTTTTTTTTAATAGTTGTAATCTGTAGCTGCCAAAAACCACGTTTGTATGGTGGAAAGTACATGAGTTATGGTGAAAACAAAAATATCATTTCAGGTGTTTCTAATTACGTGCACGGTACTGTACTTCTTGCAGTTGTTGTTTTATACTACAACAGTCCCAAAATTTCCAAGAAAAATAATGTTCTCTCACATTATAACTATTATTATTTTGAGCGCAGGTGCAAGCAAAGGCCTTTACTGGTATCAGGACCTTTGTTAATCTATTTCAATCCAATCATATTGCTACTAAAGGGTGGGCCACCTATTGCTTTCTTTCAAAATCATAGATTATTTTGACACTGACAGTTGTTTCCCGGCTCGCAATCTTCACAGAAAGTCAGTATTTTTACCGCCGCGGAAAGAAATTAATTCACAGTTTGCTTTGATTTCGAATCAAAAATCCAAAAGATTAACGCGAACGAATTTAACCTTTTGCTACTGACGGAATCAATTTTCACAATCCCACTGACAGACACTATTTTGTCTAAATTGTTTAGTATTACAACTTTTAATTAGTACGTATTAAATAGGGGTGTGTATGCATATTAAAGATTTAAAATGCCAGCAATTAAATACTGGTTTCTCAACAACATTTTTACCAAGTTTTTTTTTTTTAATTTTTTGTTGTCTGTCACATTACCTGTAGAGGGTTTCAATTTTCAAAAGCTGTGTGTTTCAAGTAAAACTAAATTTCTTTCCATTTTCCTTTTCTTTTTATTTTCTGCAAACGAATATCACTTGTTGAAACCCTTAAAGAAACCACAAAACGAGTTCTAAAAATATCGACAACATATCTCTCACTGATCAAAGTTTTCTAATTCTGCGACGCAAATTAACTTTTTTCGCAAATTTGTCTGCAAAAAGCTATTAACGCAATCAAAAAGTTCAAGACCTCCGCGAAGATGAAATGGTTGCCTCTTAAACCGGAAGAAACTTGAAACACATCTCGCCACACTTTTTCATCATCCAAAATAGTTTTCTTTTTTTTTTTTTTTCTTTTTCGTCAAGTTGCGTACGATTGTTCGTCATAGATGATTAATTTCTCCGAATCTGCGACAACATGCCTAAAACCAAAAAAGAAAAAGAGTTTTTTTTTTTGTTTCTTTATCTGCTTTTATTTTCTTGGTCATGAGCTAAGGCAGGACTTGTGAAGCCTCTCACGTTTTTTTGTGATTTCTTCGTCACATCGGGTTTTTGTTTTGTGTGTTTGTTTTTGCAGATTTTTTTTCCACAACTAATTAACAAGTTTTTTGTTTAAACGTTTCAAGAATAAAATGATCGTACGATCATGGGGTGACGTGGCTTTTGTACTTCTCCTCGTCGTCGTTTGCTTGCTAATTAAAATAAAAGGTCATAAACTGTTTGTTTGGATGTCTGTCTCCCAGATGGATTTGTATTTGATTTTGAATTTCTGTACGGGATTTGTTTTATTTATTTAAAAAAAAAGACCAGTGAATTGTGAGTAATTTTTGTTTTTTTGTTTTCTTTGCAGGTATGTTGATGTCCTTCTTTCTTCAAATGGACGGTAAGATTTCTTTTTGACAGCAATTTGTCATGTTTTCATGGGCCAGAATTTACATAGAGGCTTGGCCTGCAGTGACTCGATGTTTAGTTTTGTTGACCGTGGCCAAGAGGCTTTGCAAATATTTGGGAATCTCGTTGGGTGAGGCAAGTGGTCTCGAAATGAGTAATTCATTTGTCGGTAAATAGAGGAAAATGAGCAAGCTGTGTGACGTTTTGGTTTTGTGTGTCATTGGCATTAGAAGCTGAGCTTGTAGTGAAGCGGAAGCTGCCTTTAATGTTGATAAGGAGGGTCGTGAGTGGTAATCGGGCTCTTAGCCTTTCTTTTTTTTTTGTCTTGAACGTAGAGTTTTCATGTATGATGTTGTATACTATTTTGGTTTAAGTTTCATTTCCAGACCTTACTTACTTAAAATGAAATTGCCCTACACGTAATTAAAAACGTAATTAGAAACTCATGTATTTTCCATCTAGGGTGATAAAGTGATTTTTGGATTTTTGTTGTAGCTACAGATTATGTCTATTAAAAAACCTTGGATTTTACGTCAAACTTAGCAGCGTTAAAATAAACAGAAAGAAATTGATATATTTTCACAAAATGTCTTTAAAACATTGGTATTTTGTGTGTTTTAATGAATGGTAGTATTTTCAAAAATGTTACACTCCAAAAGTCTGTCGCAAGCCTAGATTAAAAACTACCACACGGCGAAAAGACATATATTCGTCATTCAACAACAACTACATTATAATAGTAGAAATGTAAACAAAATTTTGAATTTTTAAATAAAAATTTCCCAAAAAGCTCATAAAAAGTGGACAAAATCTCAACAGATATGTCTCAATAATATTTCGTTTCATTTGTTGGTTTAAGTCACGCGATAGAGAAGTTCATGTTTTTTTATTTTTTCTAAAGCTTCTACATCCATCAGCTATTGAGCCAGGCTCTGATCAATAATATTGCTTTCCATTTCGCCCCAATTATTTATTCCACCTGCCGATCCTTTTAAAAAGCCCCTTCTCTGCCACCTTTGAATTGCCGATTTCTCTCAACAAAGACTCTTCCAGACCTTTGTGCCTGTAAAACGAACCGATTTATCCAAATTACTCCTACCCACTCTTCCCCCCCGGAGCAAATTACTCACTGAATTCGCCGACTCACTTAGCTCCCAACTCCGTCGTCAGTCGAACCCATTCAATCACCTCTGACTCCTATCCGCGAGCCATGTTCCCTGTGTATTTTCTCGTTCAACACAGAGGCTTACAAATCCCCTTGTACACTATCGACTAAGCCCTTCTCGAACATCCCTTTGACTCACCCACCTAAACCGCCCACTCTTTCTCTGCTGTCTGGCGCAGCAGAAAATCAAAAATCAATACAACAGCCCAAGGCAAATAAACTCGAGTGAACTCGAAAGCAAAAAAAAAAAGAAAATGGAGAATAGAAATGGTTCTGCTCAATTCGGGGGTAATGCACCCCCTGAATACATTCACCGACATCAAGCTTCGAAGGAGACGACTGAACCACGCGCTTCCTTGGATTTTCTGCCAGCACGAAGACACGATTCATTTTGACATTTAATTAGGACCACTTTAAAGTGGCACGATATGAGTGATCGGCCTTGTCGAAATGTGTCAGTAGTTTTTCGCAGTAATTTTGCGGTTTCATTGAGGCCTTCCTCAGCCGAGGGTGGAGCAGCAGGCTCTGCAAGAGGGTGGTGAATTTCCGGTCGCTTATGGCGTTTTCTTGGTTAAAAGTTGAAGAGGCGGAAGGAGTGTGTTTTATTGGTTCCAGGTTTGTGGTTAGAAGCAGAGTCTTAGATCCAGTCGATGGTTGTTTGGGGAAAGCGGGTGGAAGTTGTAAATTTAAGGCTTGAGCTACTTTGCTGCTTATTTAGAACTTTGTGTATTGTTATGCGTTACCATATTGTCATTGAGACTGTTTTGTCTCATGCTGATGTCTAAATGAAGTCTTTTTGGGTTTGTTAGTGATACCTGGAAATTTTGACCTTTCTGTAGAACTCCTTAAACAAGTTATCGCATTATTTGTTGCCGAAAATAAGCCAGTTGGGATCATTCTTAAATAAAATTTCTCTTATTTCCCACTGCAAAAAGTTCACTCCGATAAATTTTAAAATAAAATATTCTTCTATGATAGAGTCAATTAAATTTATCTACCACGTTTGGGGGAACTGGAGCTTGGGCCTCGAATCCTTGCAGTCGTAGATGCACTGCATGCAGTCTGAGAGTTTTCTCTCTTACTTTGTGAGTTCAGATTGCTCTATAAGTGAAAGTAAATGAAGACTGACTACAGAAATGATTATGTAAAGTATGTTTATTTTATGACTTGTTAGTGGTTTAGTTTTCCTTTCTGTTTTCAATAAAAACAGAAAACTTGCTCTTTGCAAGTCGATCTGTAACTAGTTCATAGGCAGTAACTTTGCCAGACCCGTTTCGAAATCTTGTGGATGGAATTCTTTGGAGCTTCTTTTCCTTATACAGTCTAAGTAATAGTCGTAAATAGCCCAGTTTTTTTTCAAATTAATATTAAATAGGTTTTGGGTTCGATCGCAACCAAGTTGAAGTTTTGCTATCCTAATCTTACTTTTCTCATTTCTCTTTTCTTTTTGTCCCACGTATTTTTCTTAGTATTAAAATATTTTTGATGTACTATTCAACACTACATGTTATCTAAACACGAATGCCATTCCTATATTTATCCCTGTAATCACTTGGTGCTAATGCTAATAGTGTTCTTCTGCTTTAGAACAATAACTGAAAAGAGTTAAACAATTTCCAATTACTCCAATCATTAGCATGATATTACTCAAGTTGTAAGAAGGTATCTTTCAGAAAGCAGCACTGCTATTATTTTGATCGCAACTGTATGTATTTTAGAGTACTGATCGACTTGGTTGTTTCGCTTTTGACTCAAAAAATGAAAGCAATAAGTTGTATTTATTTTTGCATCATTTTTTTTTCTTAAAGAAGCTTTTAAATGAATTGAATTGATTCTTGAACAACGTCGGACATTTGTGATTGTATCGTATATCGTTCGGAGTCAATTTTATGACATTTTTTTATGGCGATGACCACTGTAATTAGCTTAACTTTAAAATTGTGTTTCTTATATATACATATAAAAAAGTCTTGTTGCTTTATTCAGGAAATTGGCTGGAACTAGAAGCTTCAAAAAAGACACTCAGTGACCTCTAATTTGCATTCTTCTTTCCATTTCGTTTAACAAGCTGTATTAGCTTCGTTTAACATTTAGTATCTATTTTCTATTCCTATGACTTGCAAAATATGGCGACAAAAGTTAAAATGCATTCGAAATTAAGCGAAAAAAAAATGTTAAACTCATGCATTTCTTGGAAGGCTATCGCTCTTTATCCAATTTTATTGATTGATTGACTGTCATTTGTCATTCAAAAAACCACGTTTTTATTTTTTTATTCTATTCTTGACAACTGCTGAGTCTGTTTTCCTTTTTGTTTGACGATGTCGAGAATGTTTACTTCTTGTTTTTTTTTTTTTTTTTTTGCTAAAACATGACTAAATATAGTCTCGAGCGTGTCTATATACCTAGAGAGCTTTTAAAAATCCCTCACCGTCCACTCAAATCCACCTCAAAAGACACCCCTCCGACATCCGGTGACAGCAATTGTTGTTTTCCCCGAATCTCCACACTAATTCCATCCCGAAGATATTAATTTCAAAAATTCACTTAGCGCAAATTTTCACTGCGGCACGAAAATGTTGAACCCTGTCCACAAGCGTCTATGGGAAAAGCCACCCAGAACAAGTCAATTACCAGTCGTCCATTGTTTTCTCAACCCCCGCCACACCACATGTAGAAAGGAAAACGTAGAGAAAAAAGCAACCAAATCAATTCATAAAAATACATGACATTCGAGGAGCTCGTAGCTCGCAGCTCACAGCACAACGAAAGGTAAAAATAACAACGCGGCAGACAGACTGTCGCCGGGAATGAATTTGCTCGGTTTTTGTTGTGGCGGAGGAGGGTGGCAGTGTGTCGTGTGTTGCGCGCTTTTAACCAAGTGAAGTGTGCCTTGTTATGAGGGGTTACTCATTGTCGTGTTGTCATTTTTCTAAAAGTATCTAGATACACGCTATCGAATTACACGGCTTACCTCTGTGGTGGTAATTCACGAACAAAAACACACCACACTGTTGTGTTGCAATAGAAAATTAACTTAATTATACATGCAGAGTATGTCCGTCTGTGTGTGTGTGGTTTGAGTCGTTTATTGTTCCGCCGAAGTTGAACGTCAAGATAAACACAAAAAAAAAAAGAAAAATAATTAGAAGTGAGACAATCACCCGATACACGGTTGAGAGATACGTAGCGCTAATTGATTCTGATTCAAGTTGCCGCCACTGACTCGACAACGACTACGACAACGACCACGACGTTGCTCAACATTTGTGAATTTTTCATCTGAAAACGACGCCTGCAGTTGGACTGCACACATGGCGTGGGGTTTTCCCGATCCTTTTCCGAGTATGTCATCAGATTTCGAGGAATTACGTAAACTCACTTTAAATTGGTGCACGCGATGTGCAGGTGCCCGTGAGGGGTGGGCTTTTGAATGGGCATGAGTCCATTCACTGCACTACGGTGTGTCGTTCCATTTTCCAGGCTTGTAAACTGTCCCGTTTCCGGAAAATCGATTTACATGCACTCACGTTCTGGCGCTGCAGTTCAAAGGGCGGCGTCAGCCCTTCCGGGGCAGGGACCCCTCGGAGTAGGTCACTTGTCCTCGTGGGACGGAACTAATTTGGTTTACTTTTCTGGTCGGTGGGGCTGAGAACCACGCGTGGAATTTGTGAGAGCTTGGATTTGCATGGGACGAAATTGCTTCGCGTTTTTTCCCCTAAAGGCGCAATTTCAATTCGAAAAGACTTTCGGCTTAAATTTCAGATTAAACTGGCGTCCAATTTTCCACTGAAGTTTCAAGTCTTCGCAGTTTAAAGACACGCACGCACAGCGCTCTCGTTTGTTACCGTGTTTGCGGATGAAAGTGAGTTTACCTAACTAATCTGGTGTTTCGTTAACACTTTTGGTAAACGCTTCGTGCCGTGGTCTAATCTTTGCGGGCCTTAGAGACAGCCAAGTACTGCCAGACAACCACAAATATTGACTGAGATTGTATCGGCTGCAGGTGTCGACTTGATTCATCTGCATCAACAGAGAAGTTCGCTGGCTGTGTGCTAATCAACGAGATGAGGCGCGCTGAGTGGCGTGGTGCCTTGCGTTGGTTTCTGGCTGAGGTTGAAGTAAAGTGAAGTGAAGTGAAGCGAAGCGTAGTCGTCTTGTTACCACGTGGTCGTTGAAGTTGTTATGTGAACAAAGCGGAAATGATTTTCTTTTTCACATTTTGGGATGTGCAGAGAGTTTGAGAAGTTGGACTTTTCTTGTGGACCTAGACGATTTTTGACGGCTTTTAAACGATGTTGGCTCCTCGATTATGACTCTCCCTATAGGTCAGATGCATTCTTGTTTCAAAGGCGTAAATCGATATTGCTTTGAACCTTAGAGCTGTACTCGATATGAATCTAAGCTTCATTAAGGACACTTTTGTGATAATGCTCTTCGTCTTTGACGAGGCTTAGTGGTTTTGTTTTTCGTTTTGAATGCATTTTTATTTTAAATCTATATTAACTTTACATGCTAAAGAAATATGCTTAAAACTAGCTTAACATGAGGATTATCCTCATGATGTTACAACCCTTTGAGACTACATGATAATTTTTTGATTTCAACACCACTCAATACAAGGTTGATTTTCTTAAACCTAATTTGAATGCGTGGATGCCTTAGTGCACACGAAAATCCAATTTGACGTTTGAAGCTTATTTAAAAAAGGGTTGTTGTAAAGCTGTTGTTAATTTCTTAGTTAAAATTGCCATTTTGATTCAAGTTTTTCATCTAAAGTGAAATGTCTGGTTTTTGGTGTACAAAAAATAAATGGAAGTAGTTTTCAAAAAAAGTTTTAAAATCAGTGAATTATTGTCGGTAGGTGCTTTATATTATTGTATTTGTTTTATCAATAGATTCTTTTTAGTGAATATTGAACAAATATTAAAAAAAAAGAATATTTTTAATAAAAACTGGGGAGGCAGTCGTAAGAACACATTTTCAATAGTTCTTCTGAGGTCGGCCGCCCTGGCTGAAGATTTGACTTTAGGAGACAGGTTTTGTTAAGCCGGCCGTCAATATTTTTTATTGATTTTATAAATTGCTGTTTGTTTTTGTTTTCTTTTCTTGATGTAAAAACAGGAGGCCGACTACTCAAGAATGACATTTTCATTTACACAAGCATTCCTAAAACCAAGTAATAAGGACCTAGTGCAATGAGTGATCCAGCAGGTGCAATCCAGCAGGTGAATTTACCGAAAATTGACCTGCCAGATGCGAAAATACCAGAAAATGAAGCTACTGGATAGGGAAACCTAGTCGTAGTAGGGAACTACTAAATAAAGGGGTGGGTGTGATTAGCCAGTACAAATCCGACACTACTATGGCTACTGGCGAGTCAGTGTCTTTTGAAGATTCACACGAAACCTCATTGAAAAAAATTTTTTACCCACTAAACAATGAACTCAAGTTTTTTTCTCGGTTTCACCTCCAGCGAAAGACTGACAATCCTACTTCTGTCATAAAAAGCTTTGGCAATTCGCCGTTTAAAACTGGCAATAAACAGTAGGCCACCTTCACAAGCTGTTTCACCACTATTTGTTTTTGTAATTTGCTAGCTAATTTGCTGGCTCATATACTACTAGCCTTTAAGACAGTCTTATACCTCTTTCAATTTATGTTAAAGGTATGTGAAAATGAGCTACAATTTATTTTTAATCAATTTTTGTATTTTTGAATGATTTTATGGCCGGGCGGGAAAATTACCTATTAACAGGTAAATCCCAAATAAAGTATTGAAATTTCGGGTTGAAGAGCTCTTATAAAAAGTGAAATTCCTGAAAATATACTACCTGTAAAAATAGGGATTTGACTATTCCGCTTCTATTAGTGACGGTCAAAAATTCCTTGGAATATAAAAAAAATTGCTAAATCTGAGTCTCGGACTACAGCGTTAACAACCAATTCATTGTGGATAATGCTTTGTACTAGCATGTTAGAATAAAAAATATCATATTGACCTGAAATAACCTTGAAACAACCGCTTAATGAATTTTTAGTAAATAAGTTATCTGTCAAATCAATGTCAACTTCTCCGCTTTTCCATTATTGGTTTTGGACAAGAACGCAGAAAGCTGTCGATATAAATTATAAATGGATTTGGTGTGATTGCCATTTCTAGGACTACTTAATCAAAGTGGAGTAGTTTTCCGATCAACGTGGCCATAGTCTATCGTTTTTCTCGTTGACGAAGATGTGGGTTCCATTTAAAAAAAAAGAAACCCTTTTGTAATTCCCATAAGGATACTTCGCCATCCATATTTTTCCGTATGAGCACTTCTTTAAATGCTCGCGCGGATTCTGCGCGACTTTACTTAAGCGACCGTTTTGATCTTTGGACGTTAAGTCCTGTAATGACGCTTGCAATTTTAGCCCATGTGCGTTAAGCACATGGTTTCCCGGGGACCACCACGAGGAGGTAATGCAAGCAAAGGTCCCCATGGCTTTCACGCCAACGTGAAAGCCGTCACACGTTGTGACATCCACTTCAGCTTCAAAATTTAGACACTAAGTCGAAATTCAGAAACTAACCTGAAATTTGGAAAAAAAAGTATTAGATTTTTTGTCCCCCTTGACTGCTTGGCAGGCCGGTGCTCCTTGATCTTAGGAACGTGGGTCCTGTAGGGGTCGTACTCCTTCACTTCTTCATCAGCTAACACTAGAACCTGAAAAAAAAAATTTAGAAAAAATGAATTAAGGTTCTGCTTGCCTGTTGGCACGCCGGTGCTCTTCGATATTAAAAACGAGCGTCCTGTTGGGGTCGTACTCCTCTGCTTCTTCTTCACCCTCATTTGGGGCCAAATCATCGTCCTCAATAACCTCTAAGTCGTTGTCGTCTTCTGTCGGCTCTGAAAAATAGCCCGATTCATCTGTCGTCTCGTCGTGCCCTTCTTGCAAGTCAAACTCGTCCCAATAATGGGGATCGTCGTAGGGACCATACAAGTATGGTATATCGTAAGGGTCGTCAAAGCGGTAGGGTGGGTAGGGTTCTAGAAGACGTGGTTCCTCATCTGCACTTTCATCATTCGAATCCAAGCACACCATTGAATACCATTCGTTGTCCGATTCTTCGTCATCTTCATATGATTTTTCGCTGTCTTCGTCATCTTCATCCGATTTTTCACTGTCTTCTTCATCTTCATCCGATTTTTCACTGCCTTCATTGTCACTGTCGGTCTCTTCGTCGTCCGCGTCTAAGTTAGAAGTTTCAGAAGATGCCTTGTCTTCGTCGTCATCTGCATCTTCCGAACTTGCTGTCGCGTCCAGGTCCATCCGTTTTGTATGGTCATCTATATCCTCGCATGTGTCTGAAATTTCGATGATTTCATCCTTTGCTACTTCGTCGTACTCCAACCGCCTCCTTTTGATTGTCGATAACCTGTCCTCGTCATCTTCCAAAAGCAACATCCTTTTAAACGCTGTTGAATCCGTGGTGCCGTGCAGCTTTTCAGGCGTACTGCAGTCCATAATTTTAATCGAATTGAAACTGCTGTCCGAAATGGTTTCCACCACGTCGTCCTCCTTTGATTGCATCACTGCTTTGTCGTCACTTCGCACTTCAAAACTGTAAAACAAATTATTGTAAAAAGCCATTGTTTTGGGTTGTAGAAATGAAGTTCTTCCTTGCTTGAATACTTGATTTATAATGTGGAAACTCGTTGCGATCCTGTCTTTTATAAACCTCCAGGTAATTAGTCCCAAAATAGTGTTTGTCATTAGTGTGCTCATAATTCCATTAGATATAGGGGGCAATAAATGATAAGGTCTACCCTTTTAAAGGAAAAGTCATAAATTTGCAGGTAGTCAGCTTTAATAAAATAAAATCACAGGCAAAGTCATGGGATGATTTCCGTTATTAAAATATGTGTAATAATTATAAACCCTTTGAGTTTTGCAATTTTGCAACTAATTCCTATTTCAGTCTAGGACACTTTGTTTACTCAAAGTGTCTTAAGTGTTAATAAATACTTAAATGTAATTTTTTTAAAATATCTTATTGTGTCTTTTTGAACATGGAGATAGAAAAAAGGTAATTCCATCAAACACGTGTTTCTATTCAATCTAGTAGCCATTTTTTATAATGTCAAAACAGCTTAATTCAAGAACATTTAAATAATTTTCAAATTTAAAATTATTCTCCTGAAAAATGCTTAAAATAAATTGAGCCGCTTACTTTTTGAGTAAAGATTTTTTCAATGCTGGTTCGTTCTCCGATCAATGTGATCATAGTCCGTAATTTTTGTTTGTTTTTTCGCGTCGGAAACGAAATTGTTGATGAAGATGTGGGTGTTAGACCCTTTTTAAAAGTATTTACGATGAGAAAACTTTGCTATCCATTCATTGTCTGTACTACACTTACGAGTTTTTTAAGTCTTTACATTCTTCATATCTTGACCACGTTCTTTAACCCTGCACTGCACAGTGTAGCAGGTCTGATACAACTCAGTTCTTACTTCTTTCATAAACTATCCATCACAATTTTACTCTGTTAAGCTGATAATAATCATACCAAATTACATAGACTAATGTTTTTTTTATTATTCTGGTATTTGCAGGCATAATTTATATAAGAAAATAGTTTTTTTTTGTTAAAAAAAGCGCAGTGTAGGGTTAAATGCCAGGACTCCACGTGGCCAACTCAAGCCAGCCGTGCAGCCGTTTTTTACCTTTAGACGTTAAGTCAAGTACAGCAATGAAACTTATTGAACAAAAACGGCCAGCCAAAAAATCTAGAATATATTTATGGACAGAAAAATAAATATACCTTAAATTAATGGAAAGGCCCAAATTCAATTTCCGTCATGTCTACTGACTACTAAACTGTTTGAAATAAAATAAATTTTTTTTCTTGAAGGCTTGCGTCTGGATTTTGCATTCTAACTAAAAGACGATTATATAGCGTTGTGAAAGAGTACAAACAGAACGATTTTAAATTTAAATTGGGTCACCTTCAGAGCTGTTTGATGAATAAAACCTTTTGCAAAAATAAAACTTTAGGTTAGCAGCTGCATAAGTTCGGTTACAACTTCAAAATTCTCTTGCCAAGACTGCTTAACCTCAAAAAGTTCTGAAGCGAGTCCTTTCAAAAATTCTTCTCAAAGTTAAGCAAACCATGTCCCTCTCTAAAGTTTTCCTCTAAATCCCCACCAGTTGGCATCAACACACACCTTGGCCAGCAGCCAGGATCGCCTTTTAAAGCGATTATCATGCGCCATTAACTTCAAAGGCGACCAGATTTAAAAACACAAAATGTTACTCACAAATGTCCTATTAAATCAAAATTATAACGTTTTGTTTATATGCGATTACATAAATCAAAAACAAAATTGTGTTCTAAAAACAAAAAACAAACAGTCACCTATTCAATTGTTTACTCTTCTGTTTTGTTTTGGACTTCTCAAAGGTGAATGAAAGATTAAAAAACAATTTTTTTCTCTGCCAAAAAATTATTTTCCGTCATGATTAATAACCTCACAACCACCCACACAGACAAAAATGACAAAAAAGACAACAAAAGTGAAGCGATTGAGGTTGATGAACACACCGTCAAGTGTATCCTCCTATCAAAGTGTTTATTCAAAGAATTTTTCATAATTTGTTAGATAATCAAAAAAATGGAAAGAAAAAAAAATCAATCAGAATCAAAAACAAATGTGGGCAGACAGAGAGATGTTTCTCTCGACAGAAAGAGTTAATTTTGAGTTTTTGACGGTGTGATGGTCTGGTGGGGGGGGATTATATTTTGACAGATGAATCAAATGCCAAAAATAGTTTTGAATAAATTTTTGGCAATGATAGAAAATGTACCGTTATGTGTTTTTGGGGTTGATAGTAAATCATTGACTTTTTCGTTTTTTTGAAGGTTATTTGAGTGTTTTGTGACCTTTGAAGCGATTTATCTCCTGTTGAGTTGGGCTGTTTATTTGACGATGTTCCCAAAGAACGCGAGAGTTTGTTTGTTTGGCGACGGATGGAATGCGATGCATGGAATGTGGAACGACGAACGCCTTGTCACTCAGATGGGATGATAAGACGGATAAAATAAACGGTAAATTCTCACAGTGGATACAGGTGGCTGTGTGAGCGTTTGTTTACGCGTCTGCGGCAGTGATGCGGCAAAAAAATGTGACAACAGGAGAGAAATTGTATAACAAATCAGCAATTTTGTTGTGTAAGGCGTGTTCAAACAGGGCTTGTGTTTGAGCAGCCGGTCCACTGGGGAATTCCACCTCTAAAGCTTGAGTTGAATTCGCTCAAAGCATATTTGAAATTCCTTATATTCTTGTCTGTTCTCCCTAAGCTGCTAAAATAGTCTTATGTTTTCGTCTTCCGCGCCCTTCAAGTCCTTGATTTCAACACCGCTCGGTATAACGCTGCATTTTAGATGTGTCCTCAATGCATTTCTCTAAATTACTTAAGGTATGTCTTACATTTTTTCGTTTTGTATTTCTATTTAACGCCATCCACATGTGTTAAATGACCAAAAGCCTTTTTGAAACCTCGGTTGGAATGATTATGAAATTGCCACTCAGAATGAGCCTCATTCCGTAACTAAGCCTTGCCATGATTCAACTAATAAGAAGAAAGGTTAAATAGGCTAAGGCTCGTAAGAGAATTTTAAGTACCATTCAATGTCGACTTAATTTGTTAGCTTCGATTATTTATCTCAGTTTTAACCACTGCGATCACGATATTTGTATGTCATTTTGCTTGTATGTCATTTTGTAAGACGTTAAACACTTGATCAACAAATAATTAAATCATTAGAACAGATTCCAAACGGGTGGGCTTTGAAAAACATCGAGAATAAGGACCGCTCAAAGATTGAATAAAGCATGATTTTTACTCGAGTTATCCAATCAACCCAAGTTTACAAACTTTTCACTGTCCATTTTCTCTTGAAATTGGAATTCATTATATTCTGAGGAATGTAGTTTGAAAATCAACACAAGATGGATTTCTCCTGTGTCGGCCTACTTTTCACTTTAAATTTATTTTGCAAGACTACACATTTCTTGGAAATCTAATTCCGTACTTCTAAATCAGTCTGCCAAAAACTAAAATCCGCTTCAAATCTTTTTAATTTCACATCACTTCTAAGTCCACGGGATTTATCGAAATTTATCTCGAAAATGTGCGAACTATAAAAATTCTTCTTGTCCTCCGTCACCGATCACGTGCCTTAACAAAAAGAAAAGACCAACATCATTTCAAAAAATATCCTCCTAATCTCCGATGAGCTAAAAATAAAAATCGAAAGCGTCAAAAATGTGATAACGACAGATCAGAAAAAGTCGGATTCTGTCAAATTG
The DNA here is from genome assembly GCA_905187475.1 of Syritta pipiens. NCBI lineage: Eukaryota > Metazoa > Arthropoda > Insecta > Diptera > Syrphidae > Syritta > Syritta pipiens. The sequence continues at coordinate 75,342,638 of LR994571.1, forward strand.
TTGCGTAAAAATTTCTTTTCTTTTTTGCTCATAAAGTTCGGTACACTTTACCTGACCTTGGAATGTTTTCGAAGAACGTTTTCTTTTTAATCTGCAATCGTGTTGTTTATTGTTTTTTGTTTGAGGTATTCTGACGGAACGTGCGACTGAAGAGTATCTCTGCTGGAATGTGACAGGTTAGGAACTGACACGCAAAAAATTCTTATTCCGAGAAATGCAGCAGGAGATTCTGTCTCGGAGTTTGACGACCGATAAGGCTGGTGGGGTGACTTTCAAGGAGTTCGATTATCTGTTGTAATGGGAATTATGTCAGAAGGCTGCGGAAGGTGTGTGAGATGAGGAATATAAAATGCTATTGTTGACGGACTACTGAGAGACCGTTTGTAAACTGTAAGGGAGTGCTCAGTCATGTCTTGCTGACCGTAAGATGTGGTCGACTAGGTTCGTGAAGACTCAACAAATATTTACCCTTCAATCATAAACTTTTGAAATTATTTCTGTAGCCTCAGTTGTTCTACTAATCGTCGTTCACGCTGAGCTCGAATGGTTTAAAAGAGGGAAAAGAATTGTTCCCTTCATATTTGCTCGGAAACTTTCTAGTTATAACTTTACCAAAAACATGTCTCTTGTCACAGAGTCTTGCCCATTTTTTTGCTTCTAAAAGAAAAAGGGCGTGACTATCAATGTTTGTCAAAATTCATTAAGAATACATTTTTTAAACTTAAAGAAATGTGATAAGGAAGTCTTTTAAAAGGTTAGGTGCGCCTATATCCTAAATCTAATCAGGAGCTGTTGCTGCAAGCCACCTTGAACAAACTCAAAAAAACGTACATTTCTTTTAAAATCCACCTAAAGCCTTTGCTAAGTCTCATAATGTGTTCATTCACAGCTTCGAGGCGATAATTTTCTAAAGGCAATGATATCTAAGCACTACGTGCTGCCCATGACAATGTTCAGATTCAGTTCATCTCTTCTGGTTCCACCTCCAAATTAAGTCCCAAAAATGATAGTGATCCGTGCCTGTTAAACACGAATTACAATTTTCTAAAAACGCGAATCATGAAATCGTTGAATATTAAGTCTTTGTTCCAACTAACCAAGTACCTGTTTATTTTTAATGTAACAAGCTTCAATTACCAATAAGTGTAGTTTCGTGCCAAATTGCCATCTTGCCGTTTTGTGTATTGCAATTTTTATCGCCTATACTCTGAGTTCGTTGTTCTGATTAAATTGTGAATCATAGCTCTTGCAGTAAGGGCGGATCAATTTCTTTTTTTCTTTTTTACGAGGATAATTTTAAATGGAAGGCAGACTGGCAAGGTCCAACAGCGTGTGTTCATTGTAGTGAGAGGTTTTGACTTTCTCATAAATATATTTCCCTTTCAAGACAAGGCATTCACAGACTACAACTAATTTATATAATAGTTTCGCCCTTTCGAGTATTGATATTGTAATGGAACGAAATAAGCTGTATGTGAGATGTTTTCGACTTGATGACTCCCAGCCAGATGCCAAAATAAGAAAAAAATTAAAGCAAGCTTTTGTTGGACTCGTTATATTTAAAAACACACAATTTTTAAAAAAACATCGGTAAATGGCTAGAAACAAAACAAGTTTGCCTTTCAATTGATTCAAATCACTGGTACAAAACCCTGAAACGGGTGGGTTTTGAAGAACATGGAGAATGGACTCTCTCAAAGCCAAAACAATATTTCACAAGCTTTTCACTTTTCCAGTTTTTCTTGAAGATGAGATTCCTTATAGAGCTACAGATTTTAGACACGGGGGTACACGTGTGTTGCGTAAGCACAGTGCAACAGTCTACTCACGTCTTCTGCAATGGCTACAAAACTCAAAGTTTCAGAACAGGACTTAATATCTTTCAAAGAACTTGAGAACGTACTTGAACCCATGAACAAACATTGTGAGCGATGAAGACTCATCGGCATCCATGCATAAGTTGTTAGAAAAGCATTTGTTAGCTTCCGAAAATGACTTAGATAATGTCGTAAATTAAAAGAATATTTACACAGGATTTGCAAAAACGGTTTCATCTTAATTTGTAACTGTCTACACCTATTTACTAAATACAAGCGAAGTTATAAACACATGTGAAAATACACGTGTTCCTACATGCATAATTTAATTTCACTTGTACAACGTGTACGCGATTACAAGTGAAATAGAGGGATCAAATTCCTTATATTGCTGAGAAATGCAGTTTCAAAACAATACTTCTCTAAAAAATCCTTTTAATAATGTTTGTCGTATGTCAACTTACTTTTTAATTTGAATTTACATTTGAAGACCACCACACAATCTAATCTTCTGTGAAAAGTAAAATCCGCTTAAAATATGCTTTTTCGTTCTGCTTTTTATCGAAATTGTTCTTGAAAATGCGAACTAAAAACATTTTTTTTTTTTTTGTAATTTAAACTGTACATGACCCAAATCTGTAAACAAACGATGTTGGATGAAGAGATTTACTTTTAGCTTCTCAGTTGAAGGCAATGCTTGTCAAAGAACTTAGACAGATATTTTATGAAGAATTGTAGGAAATCTCCAGAAGTTGGTTACATTTTTAAATAAATTGCCGCAACTTTTTTTCCCCTCATTTAATTTTCACATTATGCTAGGTACTGAGCATTTCGAACCAATTAATTTGTCTTTCATATTTTCTTGCAGCTCATAAAATCGATTCTTCTTTTGATCACGTCTAAAACTCTGTCCTAACCGTGTTCGTTGTTGTGAATTTATAGAGACTTACACTTGATCACTTTCCGACCCTACTCACTGGGCGAGGGTGGTATTAATAAACGCTGCCATTTCCTTCAGCCCACATTATCAACATTGAAGAAAACTTTTCCCCAAATTCGACTGTCGTCCCTCTGAAATCTCGTCACATCCTGTTGTCTAAATTTGTCCTCAACGCAGGTGCTGTCCCACCTTCTTTGGGACATTTCGTCAATCTTAGAAAAAACATAATCCCTAGTCTTGGCCACGATCAAAAACACTTTTGCCTTACACAATTCATCGGGGAAAGCTTTTTTTTTGTTTTTCTTGTGAAACAACAAATTGCAAGTGACCACTATCGCGACATTAAAATGCTGTCCGCCAAGCAACAGCCCATCAGTTCCTTTTCCCCATTCGTTCGCTTGTCTTTTGTTGTTGACGCTGCAGAGAAAATATGAAAAAAAAAATTCCACCTCGCTCGGCGCACCATTTTAGCCGGGCAGGCACTTTGTGTGGTTCATCAAACTTTCCCCTGCCGGCGACGGGGACTTCCCCTTGTGACAGAAATAAAAGACGAACAAAATTTTTGAGGAAAAATTTTACAATTTACAAAAAACCATCGTCAAATTTATTACACAACCACCGTCGCTTTGTACAGTTTGCAACAAAAATGCTTGTCCGCCGCTAATCTAATCCTCATCACAGCCTCTAATCAGTTCGCTTTGCCCCCACGAAGTCGTCTCCCCTTCCATACCAACCCACACACACGCATGGCGGGTGGGAGAGTGTGTGTGTATCTACAACACGGCCATGGAGAAGATTACGATGAAGATAAATATCAGCCAAGGACAGATCAGCAGCAAGCAGGCTACGTCGAGCATTTTTCGTGTGTTTTCGACTGGCTCGTCGAGTCTGTGAAGTGATTCAGAGGCCCCGGACTGGTGTTGGTCGGTTGGTAGACGCTCTCCAAAGCCGGTTCTCGAAATTCCAGTTGTGGGCGACGACAGATGATGGCGCTGATGACGATCCTAAGGCTCTCACGTGAACATATTTTACTCTCCACAACGCGTTGTTTTGTCAACACTCGCAATCGCGATCTGTGAAAATAAACAAATGAAAATCATCTTGTTCGAATTAGCCGCTCGGTAAAAGATATTTTATTGGACTTACTTTAGATTTTCGCTTTTAATCGTCGGATAGGCACAGACAGACGCGACTAATTCACCGCACTCAGTTACGCTTTGTGTGATACTGGCAGGCAGAAGTGTTTACACGCCAGCCGATGAGCCACGGTCGGTCGCATTCGAACACAAAGTTACAGATACGGAGACCCCAGCCCGCCACACCTCGCCACACCTTCTGTGTGACTGTGTGCGCGCTGCGGGCACGACGGCGGCGATAGCCTCTTAAGCTGATTATACCTGCGCTCAATGTTTCTGTCTTTTTATATTTTCTTTGTGTGATTTGTGTCTTGTCGACAACGAATTGTTGTGCAGGAGAGTGTGTTGCAATTTGGGACTGTTTCTCGGCGGGCTTAGGAATCTTTTTGGCGTGCGCCAACCATGACCATGAGAAAGTGATCGGCGGCATGTCTTGGGGGCGAACTGTCGCTTAATCAGATGCACAGAGTGCTTCCGTACTCTGGCGTCATCTGTGAGGTGATTTGCTGCCACTGTCGTCGCTCGGAAGAGGATTTTAGATGAGGTAATGCCATGTCTTAAAGGAAGTGAACTTGTTCGTGATCCTTATATAAGAGTAACAGGTGGAACTCCAAAGCTGCCGTCATGAACCATGATCTACTACAACCTTTTGATTGTTTCCTAAAGTTTCCTTATTTGGACGATCTTTACATTTTAACAGCTGATTTTTAATTTAGCAGCGCTTTCCAAGAGACTATTATCGCACTTCAATCAGATCCTGGAGATTTAATAATCTTTGAAATTTCTTTTGAGATCGTATTATTTCAGGACTCATAAAAAGAAAACTTTGCGATGTGTTAAACCAGAGAAACGAGTTCTTAAATTCTTCTTCGTGTCCGGGGTTGTCAAAAATGTTGGCCAGTCTTCAAATACTCAAAACTCATCCCTGCGGATGACTGTGATAAGACAAACAGTGGAAAAGAAAGGAAGGAAGGAAAATTTGAGCCACACAAAAATCTTTGAGTGGCTCAAATTTGAGAACAAAAATGATATTCTAAAATTCATTTAATTGACAGACAATCAACCTTTGAAAGGAATGTGTGCTACCTCCCACCGTTGACGGTCGCAAAATTTAGGCAAGGCTTTAATTGGCATATTCTCATCGAGCTATTTCCGCTCAAACTTGCCTATAAATCGGGTGAATTTTTAATGAAATCAAATTATTTCAACGTCTGAATTAAAACTGTGGTTATTATTTCTGTGGTCTCAAGTAATTTTTGTTACTTCCTAATTTTCACGAGAGTTTCGAGATAGATTTTAAGCTTTTAACTCTTTTTTTTTTTAGAAAAGAGTGAAACTATACTCAGGCGGTTGTTGCTTGTAACCTCACATATTTTTCATCATTAAAAATCAAACATTTAATTATACTTCTTCTACAAGCTGTTCTCTATAAGATGTTAAGTAAATAAATAAAAAATAAATGTTAAATAAAATTCGACTTAGCCGATGGTTTTTGTATGGAAAATTGGGAAGGGGAATATGGAAATATGGCGAAAAAATTCGAGTTAGAGGCAGTTCGACTCTATGGGAAATAGTAAAAAAATAACCTAGCCGCCTCCATGTTCTCAGAACATTCTTGAAATTACGCCATGCCTGGATCTCCTTGAAAAGACTGAGTGACACCAATTTTTGATTTACTGTCAATGCTTTCATCCTTTTCTTATTCAGAACTACTGTCTGCTGCAATAGTACGTCTCCCGATGTCCATTTTTTTTAAATTAAAAATCTTGTTTAGAGTTCAGTGTGGCATAAACAAATTGAACAAATGTGTCTAAATATTTTTGATGCAACGTTAATTTTTTATCCTTCATTGCATGGGTGAATGTGTTTTTTTTGGAATAAACCTTTAAATGGATTTAATTCGTGCTGAACAAATCTGACCATCAAACCAAGGGACTTTATGGACTACGAATTTGTTATTTTTCAACAACAATTCTTAAGAAGTTTTGTTACTAACTTTTTTAAGATTCATTCATTGGCCGTGCTCTGGTTTTCTCCTCTCCCTCTATACAATACAACCTGCATGTCTTTGAATGCTTATAGCCCCTTTTTCAATTCACTAGAGTAAAGTGGTAGTCTAGACTTTAGTGATAGTCTAATAAAAAGTCCCATATACACATTTTTTTATGGAGCAGAACCCTATAAAATAATATTCTTGAACACGTCGCTTTGTGTTGACCTTGGGTTTTGCTATTCCAAGAAAAAAAAATTACGATTTATTTTTGGGTTGCCGAGATACACATTCATTCCGAATTTCATCCCTTAACTACAGAGGAATCAGAAGTTATTAGCAAATATGTTAAGGCGATAAAGAGTCAGACAGACGGACACCGAAGTGATTCTATAAGGGTTTCGTTATTCTTTTGGAATGAAACCCTAAAAACGTAGTTTAACAAAACAGCAGTTAACGAAGTTGAAAGTTGGCAACTTGGCTCTCTCTCTCAACATGCACCGAGGTTTCTCTGTATCAGATAGGGAAAACAAATTTCGACATCGGTGTCAGAAAGTTTAATGCTAAGTCGTTTGTGTTAAGTTAAGAAGGGTTTTTAAGTCCTTCATCTTTCTTTTTTGGGAGAAAAAAAACGGAATCACATTTTCTGACCTCTTAAACAGACCGCCAAGTTTTTGTGAGAATGAGTATTTTTGTGATGATAACTCTGGTTTCGCTGTTTTCATCGATATCAATGCCTTTAACCAAGATTTGAATTGAATACATTTTTTTCAATTGTATTCTTTTGTATTGAATAACAAACTACAGAATTATAAATATATAAAGTTTAAAGTAGAATAAAACCGCTCAAGGTGATGCTGTCCCGGCGTACATTAAAATGGCAAGGTCGTCAAACGTCTAACCACTTTTCAAAGTTGTCTATTGTGGCAGTGCTTTCGAAAGAGATTTTTCATATAAAACGTTTAATATTATTGTGAATCTAGAACACTGTAAAATCTTCTCTTCTGGTCACTGAAATCATTCAATATATCGTCATTCACCAAAAAAAGCTACTCAGAAGTGCCAGAAAGTTGTCTGCCTCGTAATCCGGAGATCACACGTGCCTCTTCTGGTCATTCTTCCACCCCCTGCAATCCAATAGAGCTCACTTTGTACCATAAACAACCTCGTTTACCTAATCACTGCATCATCGGCTATTTCTAGACAAAATTAAATGCAACCGATCGTTAATGTCTCCATAAAACTGTAAATTGTCGTCAAGTACTTTGTGTGATAGTTGTTAAAAGACTTAAGTATTCTTTTTACAATGTTTAGATTGGCCTAAGTCACTATGGCCGTCAGGGTGAGAGAATATAAACAAGCTTAATTTTAAAAGTCCTTTCTATGATATGCTTTCTATAGCAAAGTGTTAGTGTTGCTCCTAAGTAATAAAAAGTAACATAAGATCTACTATCCTTTTTCTCCATTTAACCCTTTAATGACCATATTTAATTCCAACTGCAGGGAAAATAATGTCTTTCAGTTTACATAAAAAAAGTAAAAGATTCGGAATACTTGTATTGCATTAAGAGACATTTGATGCAGAATTAAATGGACTGAAATTGGGTCTTACAATGAATTTAAGTCACTGCAAATGCGTCAATATTTTTCAGCAGATTAAATTTATATGTATTGTGCACAAACAACACTGGGCATGATAGGGATAAGACGCAATGCTTCGTCTTCCTCTAAGACATTTTTCGATAGGTTGATAGTCGAAGTTCTTTTAAAATCGAACTTTATATCAACACCAAGACAAATTAAATTATCTTCTCACTTTTCACGTTGCAGAGGTTAAAAAATATTGGCAAATCTATTCGTTGTGGTAAAAAGTTTAGCCGAACGTATTCACCTCTCATTTGAATGGTTTAGCTTGCTGTAGTAGTTTCTAAAAAGTGACGATTCGGCTTCTTCGACATTTTGGTCATAGGGAAATTCTCCAAACTAAGTTACATTTATCTCTTAAGAGATGAGGTTGTTCGTTTGCCTTAGTAAACAGATTTAGATGCTGTTTTCTTCCATGTTTTTTATCTCTTTGTGATCCATCATTTAAACAAAAATCTTTATGAGTTCCGCTCACCCCTCTCATCAGTTTAATTTTGCATCTACGCTGTCGATTGCGCCCTTATTTGACTGACGGACGACCCCATTTGCGCTTATCAAAGTAACCCATTCGATGTATTTTCGTCGTTGCAACTGATAACACGCTCAGAGCTCGTTATCTGTACTCGACGCCCCGTAGAAACTTAACCTCAATCCGTGTTTTTGTTTATTTACTTTTTTCTTTCCTTGCCTGTGTGTGTTCATTGCATCCCCAATCTAAAGACTTTTTTTCTTCTCTTTTCAGGTATGTATCGTAAATGTGATTGACTTCCTTCAGAAACGAAAAAAATCGAAATCGTGAGTAGCAAATACCCACAACAATCCCTTGTTAGGAAAGGTCAACAAATGACAAGACGTTGGAAAACTTTTCCCAGAGCAGCAGCAGCAGCTCCCCGGAAGGATCTGAGAAGGAACACAAATTTTGGGCTTTTCAAACTTTCACTATCTCCGAGCACAGCGTGTCATCGCCGATACACGCACACACGCGCCCGTCTATTTATAGATACACATCAATCCGTGGATATTCTTGAAGAAAAATAAGTCAACGAGCCCCAAGCTCAGGCTCCAGAGCGCGCAGACGTTAAGCTTTTCGCTGGAATGTGTCTGCCTTTGTTTTGAATTTTCTTTTTTCCACTTTGTTTTTGTGTTTGTTTATTGTTATGGTTGGCGGAGATTCTTAGGACTCTGGGAAGCCATCGATTTTTCTTCTTCAGTGCGTGGCTCGTGGCTCGTGGCTTCGTGAGAGATTTTGTGCTTTCCCCACTTTCCGGGGAACATTAAAACCCATCAATGAATGTAGTCCATTTCCGGGGGGCTGAGTAAATATTCAGCGATTAAGAAAAAGTGTGGGGCGGGTGGGTTCTGTTGAAATTTTTTTTGTGTACGCTCTCATCCACCAAGCTTTTCTCTGCTTGTGTCTGCCATTCGTGAAGAAGTGGTGAGCACGTGTAAATGCGCAAGTCTCTGCCAAAAAGGAAGAGGAAAACGTATTGTGACGAGCAGCAGTGAAACGGTCGCTACTGCTGCTGCTGCAGATACAAATCATAGATACAAACTAAGTGAATTGAGCGGATCGGTGGATAGGCAGCAGGGTGTAGAGCGGAGTCTCACTGTGCGCGCATTCAACCTCGACGGAGTATGTGCTCTGAGAGAGGGATTCGCTTTTATTGTCGAGGTTGTTTTTTTTTTTAGGGGGTTTGTACTAGTGGTAGATACAAAGAGTGTTGCCGTCGTTCGTGTGAGGGTGAAACGTTTGAAGCTTTCTAATCTTTAGCATTTTTCTCAAAAGGATAGCCTACTGACTGTGGATTTTTTCAAGAGTCATGGTGGAATGTTCAAGTCTTTGTCGAGTCGTATGAACGTCGCCACTCACTTAGCCACAAAAATCCTACGAAATCCGTATCTTTTTTTTGCCCAAACATATCCCGCTACTCATAGCTCAAACTTACTGTACGTTGTAAGTACTGATGGAACCAGCAAAACCTAGGAACTCAATGCTCCAGACTTGTCTCTTCTCGAAAACCGTTTGTGTTACTCTTTCTCTGAGTTCGTTCATTAGCCTTTTTCGAAGGAAGGTGAGCCCAATAATGCGGAATAATTGCAAGATTCTACCATCAGGTAGAAACAAGAACAAGAACCGATGTTAATAGGTCGGAAAAGAATTTGTTCGAGACAGTCTTTTCTAGTCCAGAATCGTTTCGACTTAGACTTACGTAATAAGTTGACACTGACTATAAGACTAAGAAATTCCCAGCTAAAAATAGGGCGTATGTGAAACATTTTCAACCCCGTATTGATTGAAAATTAAAGTTCAATTGAGACCGATTTTGAAGATATATGTGGCCAACAGGTCGGACTAATTCTCCTCTAATAGTTTGTCATACGGACATTTACGGATCATTATTTTTAACACTTAGTAACTAGACTTTCAAGACAACTTTGATCAACTCCTCCTTTTTTTCGTTTTGTTTGCACGTGTTGTAAGAACTAGGCAATTTTTTTTATCTTTTTCTTAATTTTTAGGGCTTAATAACCTTTTTAGCTAAAACTAAAAACTTTTAAATTCTTAAGTTTATTCATCACTCGAACTGTGGCAGAGCTGCGAGTGTATCACAGTTTTAAAATCAGACTAAAAATTTATTTCACATATTCAAAAATCTGCTTTACGCTAATGTATCAAAAACTACCCTCCCAAAGCACCGTAGTAGGGACTATGAATTCCTTCGGCATGACTACACCCACACCACCAACTGCCACCACCCCCAAACCACATTAGACCGTGTTCTCTCTTTCTCTCGACCTCACTGTTCTCTTCTCAAACGAGCCCCAAAACAGAAATTCTCTACTCACAACGAGAGTATGAGAGAGAGTAGAAGTCATTAAAAAAAAAGAACGAAAAAAAAAAAGAAAACACACAAGAAACTCAGGAATCCACATCCAACCAACCTTTTTACGAAAAAAAGCTGTCAATACACACTTTGGCTTCTTTCTATCCACCAAACAATAATTTCGTTTGTATACGCGCTTTTTTATTTAGTAAATAAATTTAATTTTATTTGTTAATTCAACAACAGAAAAACGCACAGAAGAAGTTTACCCAAAAATAAAGAAGAAAATTTATCAATTCGTGACGACAAATAAAAAAGAAAATTTCGTAAATTCTCTCAACTCAACGGGCGTCGGACATCTTTTTACCAAAAAAAAAAAAATCGAAACGCATTCGACGGAAAACAGAAAAAATATAAAATCGTTATCGTTAACCACAAAGTTGTTCAAAAAGTACAAAAAAAAAATTAAATCTAAAAAAAGTTCTACAAAACGCAACGCATACAACATAAAAAACGAAAAGAAATTGCAACGTGTGTAATAACAACAAAGAAAAGTAATATTTTATCTGTGTGAATTTGAAAAAAAGAAAAAGAGAGGAGACCACCCTGCATTTTGGTCACTCGCCGTCGTGTCCTGGTCGTCCTAGTCGTCGTTGTGCAGCAGAAAAAGGAAATCAAAAATTTTCTTTTATTTTTCATTTTCTTTGTGACAAAAGTTAAAATTTTATACGAATTTATGGAAAACAAAAACAACTTAGAAATTGCATTTAATAACGGGAATTTATTTACTAAAAGGTAATCGCAAATTTGTTTTTGTTCGTTTTTTTTTTCTTGTTTCTTTGGTTTATTTCTTTCGAACTGTGGACAGTTTTTTTTTTCAAAATTAAACCCCTTTGAAATTTGAGTTTTCCTCAATTTGGATTCTGTTTCTTTTCATTTAAAATTTATTTTTCTAAAGAAAGAAAACTTCTAAAAAATCGTGAATGAATGGGAAATTAGCTTCTGAAACTCGTGCATGTCCTTAAAATGGCTGACACTTTGTCAGGGGAGTCACCCCTTCCAACCCCAAAGGATTAGTGTAGCAAGTCAAGTTCTGTTCATTTGAGGCGATTCTGGATTGTGATTGATGGCGTTGCGACGCAGAGTTCAAGAATGTGGTCAAAACACGGATTTCCAAGTGACGACAAAAGAATTTTCTGAGTGTTTTGTGTTGGCGCGCGCCATGTTACCCCTTCGCACGCTGTCAGTCATGTTGCCACCCCTTTTTTGGCGTTTCGATACACGAAATGGTGCCTCGTATTTTCTGTTCTGTTGTTCTTGTTGTTGTTTGGTTTCTTTCTTTGCCTTTGCCCTAAGTTCACTCTCATTCTCTACGATTTTGCGTAATAGGTGAAGAGTGTCGTGAAGGATGGGTTTTTGGGGGTGGTGATGGGCGCGAGGGAAGTAAATTTGATTTAAAAATAAACCAGGAAATGAGTTTATTTTTGATTTTTTATTTCTCTCATGTCCTCTGCGATTCTTTTTCTCGGATGAGTAGTAACCAGTTTTTCTGGATACACGAGGTGACGTCAGATCGGTTGAGGGAAATGCAAATGTGATTCGCATTCGGTGGAGCGTCTTCGTTGGTATTGATTTGGAGTTGAGAGAGGATGATGAAGGAGATTTTTCGACGTTAGAATGGATTTTTTTTTCGCGGGGGACTGCGTAAATGTCACAGCTGACAGGGATTTAGTGATTGGTCTGGGGCGAGCTGGTGGAAGCTTTCAATATGTCGGACGGTCCGTGATGCCTTTCGCGTTATTAAGTGGCTCACGATTGAAAATGCTCCCTACTTGCTGTGTATAGACTTCGTCCACCATTTTTGTGGATGACATAGTCGACGTCGGGACGACCTTAGACGTCCTCAAGCAAACCAGATGATGCTCCATGACTGCTCTTTTTCCTTCATCATCTACTTACCCATGGTTTCGTGAAGTTTCGTTCAAAAGGAATAACGAAACAATTATAGAATCACTGTGGTTTCCGACTGTTTGTCTATCATCTTTTTAAATCCATGAAGAGGCCAACTATTTGCTCTTGATTGTTTATTCTGAAACCACAGGAGATTTTTAGAATCAAATATTCCGCCAGTTGATGTGAATTGTCCTTAAAGTCCCACAAATGGTTCTCAAGAGACTGACAAAGAAAATATTCGTCATAGTCTTAGACCTTTTCTCCAGCCTTCTTATTCTGTGTTAGAATTGGAAGTAAAAAACCATTTAGTATTAAGAAGGATCTTCTCTAAATGATCAACTTGTTCATGTGTCCCTAGGGCATTGATAGAATGTCTCACAACTTCTTTCGTTTTGTGGAAATGACTTAAGGACGAAGTCGGGGAATATACACCCACAGCTCAAGGTGAACTTGAACATCTCGTGGCATTGTTTCAGCAAAAAATTCTGAATCGTCTGTTTCAGACTCATTATTTGAATTGTTCACTTTTTGTAAGTAAAATCGAGAAGAGCTACTTTTTTTCTTCAAATTCGATCCCACTTTAAGTCCACTCATTTTCTTCATCTCATCTGCGTTTCCATAAAAGCATGATCTCATTTGCTTTCTGTTCTCACGTCCTTCGTCAACAACCCTAAAATGAAATTGTTTATTTTTTCCTTTTACATTTTATGCACTACAAAACACAACCAAAGACTTACTCACAAATTGATAAGCCCGTCGAGAGGCCCTTATCAGCGTTGAATTTTTAAGGTTCACCACCGTTTGGTTCCCTTCAGTCTAAGGGGAATGGAAGGCACTGTTTATTCTACGGCGTAGAAGCTCGATGATTAAACGAGATCATTACGTGCATTGCCAGGTGACCTTGGTCCCTTATCTTCGCTGTGAATTTTTTCTGGCTCTTGGTTGATCTTTGAGGCATTTGCTGGGCTCATCATTTCGTGATTCATGATTACAGTCATGTTGTTTAAGTTGATTTTTCCGTCTCTAGTAGAATTTTATTGGAGGATCAACGTTTACTTTTAATACAAATAAAAATAATTAAGTGGTGTTACAGCCCGTTGAGAGCCAGATCTTATACTTTCAAAGGTACACGAAGCTTCAAGGGTTCAAGGAAATCATTTTTAAGATTCATACCTTTTTCGAATTGTTAATTATACGACATAAGACAATTTCTGCATAAAAATGCAAGATCGTTGAGTTGCTATTGCTTTCCTGGTTCGCTAGGTTACGTTTCACTTGTAATAAAATGAAATCAAAAAATTTTAAATTAACAATATAAAAGTACCTAGCAAGTACCAAATTTTTATTTTGTAAAATTGGAAATGATCCTCACAAATGTATGTCAACTAGAATTTAATAAAGTACAAAGTACCATTGACTAACTGCAATGCTTGAGACTTGTGGCTTTCTTAAACTTATGTGTCTAACAATACGTACAAATATATTGAGCGTCATTGCCCGCTTGTGTGCACTAGTCAATTGAATTGTGAGTATCGAATAACGCTTAAGCGATTCCGCCGCGTCAATAAATCGTTTCGGGCCTAATACACATCAGCCAGGAAGGTAGCCCAAATTGCGTTTATAGGACTCTCTCCCCTCTATGATGACAGTTATAGAGACAAAAACCAGCACATAAAGAAGTGCATTATTATGCAATCCAATCTGAGCTACAACCCCAAACGAGCTAAAGATGCTCTGGAATTAAGTAATGCAAGCCTAAGTGTGTTTTGCGAGGCACTAACAGGACGCGAAGCATGTAATTACCACCTTTATAAGATGGGTTTCACTAAATCTGCAGACATTGTGGCCAGGCTTAGGAGACCATGGTACACTTACTAACCAACAACCCAAGCCTGGATCTAATCAAATTCAAAACAATCAGCAAAATGAGACGTAACAGGGATTGACTTCCAGGACGTCTTACCTTAAGAATGTTGTCAAATTTATGGAGGCAGAACTCAAATCCTAGATCAAAGAAAGGGGTGCTTTACAAGTGGCTCAGTAACACTGCACATTTTCTTCAATTCCATTCAATTCACGGGACTTTAACAGTGTGCAGGAGTCGTCAAACTGCGGCAGTGTTGCAAAGCATTGGGTTGATAAATGTAAATAAACTGTAGTGTCGCGGTATCACAGCAGCTTACAGGGTGACTGTCACCCTAAGATCAAATTCGCAGTGATTTTATTATGCCGAATATTTTTTTCCGACACCTGCTGATGTTGATGTTTTATGAACTCTTTTTTTGAAGTCGTTGTACAGCTTCAAACCTGCGACAGTTTTCGTGTTCATATTTGCGTAGTAAAATATTTTGTGCAGTGCAAAGGCAACATATGTTGCAAATATGAACTCACCCGTCGTTTCCAAACCAGCGTGTCTCAAGTGCATAGTTGCTCATGTCCGCATACACAACTCTTAGTGGTCGAGAATCTCCGGTCGTCTTATTTCTTATTCAAGTTCAAGAAAATCTCGTGGTCATAATTCTTTTTTAATGTTGCGTCCACAAGTAAATTGACGCATTTTTCGTTAGCTCTATAAACGATTTTTAATATTTCTGAGCTGTGGCCAGAATTTAAAATTGAATAACAAAATTTTGTTTTTTTTTTTTTTAATGTTGAGGCGTCGTATATACCAAAATCATTTTGACAGTCATTTGGACCTGTTTTTCAGGCTTGTCATAGGCGCAGGCTGTTGAAAGATTTATTGACTGATAAGTAAATAAGTAGATGGCAGTAATATCATTAGATTATAACCGTTAGTTCTAGCCGTTAATTTTTTTCGAACACAAACAATTTCCCAATTTTCTACCTTTACTGAAATTTTTTTAAAGCTTGAACTCAATGAAGTTGAACTGTTCCATTCGTGCGACGTCGCTTTCTTTAGCAAACTCAAAAAAATCTACCAACCTCGTCACATACTTCATATCTCTGTCCAATTAGTCCCAATTAAGGATAATACCAAAAAAAGTTTCGAAGGTTGTCAGGATCCAAGACACAACCTTCAGAGTGTCGACCGAGGTCACCTTTCAATTAGAACTTGTACGAAATTCGTTGCCCACTGGCGCTGTTGGATATTCTTTTATCATGTTCTCGATTTTCCAGCACACTTGTTCAACTTTTTTCAAGTCGACATCCCGTCACAAATAAGCCCTTGAAACACGCCATCGCCACGTAACTTTGGAAACCTCCTCTTGGTCCTGTTGCTAAAGATGCACTCTGTCCGCTTGGAGGGGTGGACAATTAACGTGGCCTTCATCTCGCTTTCAGATCCGTGAGTGGATCCTGTTTACTTCCAATGTTTTGCTTTGAAAAAGTAACAAACCACTTATTCACTTGAGTGCATAAGACTTCTGCGTGAGTCGCTGGAAAACTTCAACGTCGTCCTTTGAGATGCACGTCCGACCGAGACTGACGTCATCAAACCCACCATCACTTTCAAGTGCACGGCGTTTTTTTTCTTTTATTTCTCTTTAATGACATCATGGCCCCAACTCCTCCGACACAAAAATAAAAAAACCGATTCCCATTTATTTTGAAACACGTAGATATACGACGAGTCTAGAGCACTTAGAAAATTGCATTCGTCAGCTGAGAACTTCATTTGGCTGCTAAATCAGTTTTGCATACGTGCAGCGGCTGTACAGATACACAGCCGAGGGGGAATATTTCTCAAGGAAGTTTTTCCTTTTTTTTGTTTTTGATTTTGTTGTTGTTCTTCGAAATTGTTGCTCTCATCATCTGACTCTCTGACAATGTTATGATAGTAAAAATATGACGTAGTCATGAGGAGGATGTGCTCCATAAGAAAACTCAAATTCCAAACGCATTTCCAGGTCAAGGCTAATGGGTGAGGAAAATAAAAAAGCTTTTCGCCTCGCGCTTGTGCTTAAACTGAATACAAAACCCACACACACATACATAGCTCTGGGATTTTGTATATATTTGAGATACTCTCAGAGGAAGGACGGGGATGGTTCTGGTGGCTGTGTGCAGCAGTTAGCTCATCAATCTGTGTGTGTGTACGAATGCGTGTGAATGTTGTCAAATGGTTGATGCGAGCTCACTTACGGAGAATTGAAATCGAATTAAAAAAAAAAATAATAAGGCAGTAGAGAGATGTGTATTTGCCAAGGTTTTTGTTTCGTTTTTCTAGTTTCTAACTCGCTGTCAGACTTAAATTTACATCTGTTTATGACTTTTGATCAGAAGAGGTGGAAATGTGCTATCGGTTAATTTGCTAGCTCTTAAGTCAGTTGAATTGAATTATAGAAAGAGGGGAGAGTTTTTAAGCCAGCTGGTTTGCGTCCCAAAAGAACTATTGAACTCCCTTCTTTTGTCTAGGATTTGAACAGGGCTATCATGAACTTCACAACGTCCGTAGGTGGGATGCTCTCGAAGCAGTCTCCTATTACAGTTTATTTGTTAATTTTTCTGAATCTGACTAGTGCTAAGCTTGGACAATCGGTTAAAAGACGTTTCATGGCCCTCCTAAGTAAAAAACGTTCCCTGTCTGAAAAGGCTCGCGTAGGTGTTCCTTGTTTCCTTATGCCCTCCATAGTTCTGTTTCAGTCAGTTGAAGTTCTTAATTAAATTAAATGATCAGTCTAAAACTCTTCATTGACAGTGCGATGATTTGAAACTCACAACGAAAGATCCAGCCAGTCAATTCACTGATTTCAATTTTTAGCGACCTAAAAGCTTTGTGAAACGAATTTCTAGTAGTCAAAAAATCAGGTTGGTTGTCAGAGAAACTTTTTCGAATTGGACCTTCGTAATGCAAAAAACATCTCAGGCTCAGCACAGAAAAAAAATTCCAATGGCGTTAAGTCACAAGTTTGTTGCATAGTGCAACTTTATGACTTGTTGAACGGCTTAGAAATTGCATAATCTTCCTTAAGCGACTACATCCGAAACGTCAATTTCTGGCTTTAATAGCTCAGTTATCGCTGCTTTTTATCGACTGTAGCAGTCCTTCCATCGTCGTCTTCAACAGCTGTATTATTTTTAAATAATGAACACTATAATAAATTTGATTATCACAGTCAGCAAGCCAGTCTTACGAATTTGTTTTAAATATAATAATATTAATATATAAATATATATAAATAAAAAAAAAACAAAAATAAAATAAAATTATTACATTTTGGTATTTTCCGAAATCTGATACCTCTCGATATTATCGCCAATGTGTAATTATGGCACAGCAAATTATTTGCATTGTCTCTGTAGCAGAGCTGTTGCGTTTGAAGAAAAATTTTAAATAGCTGCGCTGCGGACCCCTTGACTGCAGCGGGTTAAATTTGTCGTTAAATTCGCAAAAATTTAAGCAATTTATTATTGTTGTCCGCACGTAATGCTGTTTCTGCCACCATGTGTCAAATAATCGATCAAATGATACGCTTTGTTGCTTTTTTAAAAGAATCTGTCTGAGCTTTTGGTTGGCGATTTATTGAAAGACGTCCAGACCTTTTTTTTATTTGGGACATAAAAACGACCCCGGGTATTACCCAAGAGGACAAATGAAACGAACCTACGTCCAGATCTTAAAAGCTGGTTTTTTGAATACCAGACTCATTTAAAATCGTCAAGTCTTCAAGTTTGCAAAAGTCAAAGTCATTTATATTGAAAGTGCTTCTATGGTTGCAGAAGTTCAAAACGCATCATTGGTTTTCAAGTCGTTTTCTCTGTCATGACTTAATTAAAGAATAACTTTACAATCATACAAAGAAAGTGCTTTAGGTTCTGTTTTACCAAATTAATTTTGACAGGGTTTTTGTTAAAAATTCACGAAAGATGACTGCAAAATTTTCGTTTTGACGAAGTACGTCCAAAGCCTCAATAATAGAGGCTCCTTCAAATGCTAAGCATGATGAGGCTATATATTAATGTCCAGCTACAGTTGTTCAGCTCCATAATAAAAGAATTTAATACTACTTACTTACAAAAAATGTTTTTTTTTGCTAAAAAAAACGTACCTCATCAATTCACCTACAGAAAAACCATATGAGTTTATAATTATAATCTTAATGAACGATGAATTGAAAAATAAATAAATAATAACAGTTCAAAACACAGCAAGATATACGATTTCTTTCTTTCTTAGTCCTGCAAGAGATCGCTAGGCCCCATTTATCGGAATGTCTGCCAAAGATAAAATAATGCTCTACGATCTTAGAGCTAGTCTTTTCATTTAAACTTGGAAGAAAAAGAGCGTTTGATGCTTAATCTTGCCTTATGAAGAAACATTTTTTGCCCCCAATTCACCTTTTTTGATTGCTTTTATTGAAACAGGATATTCATTCATTATACATATAAATGGAAGTGTCACTGCTACTTTGATCTCGTTTAAAGATGTGAGTAAATTAAATCAAAGGAGTTTGCTCACCTAGTTATATTTAGTTTCTAAAAGAATCTGATTAAATATCTATTTGTCTTGGGTCGACCTACGCGTCATTTGAAGTAAGAAAGTGCAAAGTCAGTTGTTTTGTATGCCATACACGAGTGTTCTCCGTTCTAAACGAAAATTTTGTAAAATCTTTTTCACCACATCGTCCATTTGCAGTAGAAAATTTAAAAAATTTCTTTTTCTCGTACGTAGTCGTTTGTAGCCATCGCCCTTTTTTCGCTGACAAAATCATGGGAAAGAAACAAAAGAAACTATTTCGACTTTTTTAATTTAAAAAGCAATTTAAAACATTTTTTTTACATAGCATTTATCTGTCCATAAACCATTTTTAGGCAGTCAGTAAAAAAATTATTTCGACTGATGTAATTAGTAGAGCCATCTTTACGACTTTCGTCCATCGGTAGGTGTAGTAAAAAAAAAAAAACAGTTTTTTCCATTTCTCATGCAATTAAAGAGTTCAAAACCAAACCAAATTTTCGATTATTTTTTTTTTTTTTTTCTCAAAGTATTA
Source organism: Syritta pipiens (assembly GCA_905187475.1). Classification (NCBI taxonomy): domain Eukaryota; kingdom Metazoa; phylum Arthropoda; class Insecta; order Diptera; family Syrphidae; genus Syritta; species Syritta pipiens. The sequence goes on from LR994571.1 coordinate 75,361,896, forward strand.
AGGAAACCGAATTGAAATTGGATTTTTTTACGAACACGAAACGCTGTTAAAATCGTTACTCGCTTTTGTTGTTTGCTGGTTTCGTTTCTTTGCACAAAACTAATTTTTTGTTTCTGTTATTTTCTTTTTTATTGCAAATTGGAGTTTTAATCCTCAATTTTTAATTTGTTTGTTTTTGTTTGTAATGTTCCATTCGTTGATTCATTTTTTGTTACAAACACGCACAACACATTAAAATTCTTTCGTCATCGCGTAGAGTTTTGTAAATTTTCCATTCATTCCATTTGCAAATTTTAGAAAATTTGGCTGAATTTCCTTTTTCTTTCTATTTTCCTTTTCTTTGAATTTGAATCTTTTTGTTATTTTTTGTAAATACAAAAAAAGTTCACAAAAAAACTCGAACTTGAAATGAACTTTTTTTCATTTTTGAAACAATTTCTTAGCGGTTTTTGGTAAAAAAAAAGAAAAGAAATCAGAAGAGAAAGAATTGAAGAAGAAAAGAAGCGCAAAACACAGAAAATCGTCTTTTTGTTTGGAATGACTTCATCAGTTTTTGAAAAGAGCAGCACCACCGGCAACCGACGAAACAGCAACAGCAACAGCAGCAGCATAAACCACAACAAGAACCAATTGATTTTTTACGAAGCACCCTGTGCAAGCTGGAAGCACAATAAAATGGTCAAACATGACCACCACAGCTGCAGCTGCCGGCCACAGTGGAACTAAGGACTTCCACCAGGTACAATTCGCATCTCGAATCCTTGCAGTCCGCTCTGCCGATGCCAACAGTCTCGGGGGTGTTGTTGGTGTCGCTGCTGATATCCTTGGAGGTGGTGGTGCTGGAATTGGTAGTGGTGGTGAAGGAGCTAATCAGATTTGCAAGAATAACAACTGCCCCGGCTCCGTTGCTAAGAAACGCTCTGGTCAATCAATGAAGGACCAGCTGCCGGTCCTCAAGCCGGACACGCTGTTGAATGACACTGGCATTTTTACCGTTTACTGTTTTGTTAAAGATTTTATTGGGTAAGTATTGAAACAGAAAAAAAATCTAAAACAAATCATTGCTTTATCATTTTCTTTTATGTTTATTGTTAAATGTTGATGCTAATTCATTTTGTGATTGCGTTGCTTTTGATCTTCTTTTTTTTTTGAAGTTTCTTGCATTGAGCACTTTTTTTTTAGCGAAGCCAGCAAAACTTGTACAACTTAAACTTATCCTAGTCCTGTTCCTTTCACTGATTTTTTGAACTGGATTGCTTACGCTTAAGACAGCGTTTGGCTTATTCGTTTGTTGCAAAGGCAAAGATGCGACGGTTGTAAAGCTTCATGACGATCTTGAAAAAACTTCAATACAAGTTTCAGCACCGCGAAGAGCCTCGGTCATGATAAACCGATTGATGGACGATGGAATGTTCAATTGCACTCCCGAGCTCATAGCACAACATTGAATTTTCTCTGTGCACATTGGAAGTGAGAGATATTAACGAAAGACTTATACGACACACGTCTTTAGGAATACAATACTGCATTGTTTAAATGTCTTCGAACAAAGTCACTACTCCGAGAAATTTTTAATGATCTGTCCACTGAGATCCTGAATCCGAGTGAATTTGAGTGTTTGCCTAGGTTAAGTTTGGGAGTTGGCTGCGACTAACTGGCATAGCTGTCTGACTTTACAAAATTCTACCGAATAAAGCTCAGCCGATCCTGTTAAACAATCAGGATTGATACATCAATTTTCCTTTTTTTTTTTATTATAATTATTAAATATCAAGATGGCTAAGCGAAAAAAATAATCGCTTCAAAAGCATGTACATTGCCATCGCTAGAACTTCTTTTCAAATATCGCTTCAAAGATCGTTTCGGCTACACAGCACTCACTTTAGAAATAAGTTTTCAGTATTTTCCAACGTTCAATGCACTCTACAGTTTGGTGAAGTCCCATTGAAACAGGTGGAGAAGTTCAAGTATCTCGGGGTCTTTTTCACGAGTAATGGAAGGAGCGATACTGAGTTCTCCTGTAGGATTGACCAAGCTAGATCAATTTTGAAACAGCTTGGAAGATCTGTAATCAGGAAGCTTGGTTAAGGCCAATTTATCAGTCTTTAACTCGGTATCTGTTCCAACTCTCACCTATGGTCATGAAATTTTTGTAATGACTGAAAGAATAAGGCCGTGAATACAAGCTGAGATGAGATTTCTCGTGCTCCCTCCGAACGGAAAGGGCTATACTTAGTTGGTTTGGTCACGTGGCTCTAATGTCCTCATCAGGACTTCCGAGGAGCGCCTTGAATGCGATCTCGTCAGGAAGGCGACCACTCTGCAGACCCAGGACCAGATGAGAAGGTTGGACTAAGTCCAAAAGCTCGCCTAGTTACGCTTGTGCATGCCTCCGGATGAGTTGGAGTCGGCGGCGGAGGATCGAGTGGCTTGGAGCTCTCTTCTGCGTGCATTGCCTCATCGACCCCGTTAGTGGAACACGATGTCAAGGAGATGATGATGATATTTTTCAACGTTGTCCAAGCATAAAGCGACTAATTTTTTTCATCGGAGGTATAATTTAACTTTTTGTCAAGATTTGGAGCAGGAAACAGCTGTGGAGACAGTAGCAAACTAACCCATGATTTAAAATGATAGCACTCCTTTAAATAATAAATGGACGTCATTAAATTATAGCCTCTGAGTCAGTCAAATGCTTTCAAATGCTGTTTAAATCTGACTCAAAATTCATCAATTTAAAGTCTAAACGTTGAACCTTTTTCCATGAAAAGAAACGGAAGGAGTTGCAAACTGTGACGAACTTCATTGCGGAGTTGTGTTCTTTTGACATACGACTGGTATTTGCTAATAATAAACCAAATTCCAAAAAACCAAATTCCAGAAAATTCCACGCTGCTGTCACAGCAGCATGGCCGACACAGCAAAATGGCCGCCACAACAACATGTCAACCCTAACCCATTACCTATCGAAAAAATTCTGTTATTATATTATACAAGCTTCGAAGTTTGATTTCCATACATAGTACATTGGGTGGCGTAACAACCCGTTAAGGGCCAGAGCCCAGCTTTTCGCTTCTCCACGTTATAACTTTGACACATGTGGCAGAAATTTGTTTTGCCTTATCTTTTTCTATAAAAACCAAACAAAATTCTCATTGAAGTCTGGTTTAGCCGATCGTACCTTCCTTAAAAAGTCCCAAAAAGAGCCTCTTGGTAAATATCTTAACGTTTATTCAATGAAGTGATTGTTTTTTATTCTCAGCAATTCCTTGAAAGGGACTCATGGTTCCCAAGTCTAAATTTTCTATGACGAAATTACATACTTCTCTCAATTAGGTTAAGTTTTTTTTTAAAAGAATTACTGGGAGTGGACTTTGTACTTTATGCATACATAGGTACTTAGATAGGAGTGATTGGCTAGGGAACAAAATCCCGTAGCCACATTTAGGCCAGACTAGGCCCATTGTGATGCCACAACGCGAATATCTACTCCACACATAATTGAAACTCCTCAGCTTAGTGCAAAAAAGATGGGATGGCCATCTAAGATAACCTCAAAAAAAATGCATTAACTTAAGTTCTCTTTCGTAAGATGAATCCCACATTATCGCTTTAATAAGAGGGCAAGTTTGAATTTCGAATTCTTATAATGCTGGAGGTTTATGTGAACCATGTTGGCACTTTTGCTGACCCAATTTCTTGCATTTTAGTTGGTCCATCTTAAAATTTGAGATGCATTCCAAAGGGACGATAGAAATTTAATAATATAATCTTCTCCTCATATTTTTAAGTCCAATTACACTTCATCCTAAAAACCACATTTATAGACTTTCATTCCGCTCATTGTTCCCAGAAAACTGTTCTCAGCCATAAACCCAAGTCGATCGTGCCTCGCACCACAGTCCATTTAAATTTGCAACCGTGACACTCCCACTTTTGCACAAAAATAAAGCCATCAAATTCACGATGATGATTGGCGAAGAATTAAGAACCCAACAGCGACACCCACACCGACTCAAAAGAGTCGTACGCCTTTCTCCCGAGGACGACCGTAAATTCTGTCGATTTCCGCCGAGAATCAAACAAAAGTCCGGTTTTATTGCTCGTGCAGTCTTAAAATACCCAACTTCTTCCCTTAAAATGTCGTTCAACTCGCACCATCGGCGATTTCCTCCATAAAAACCACCGCCTCAACCCACACCGTTGCGCGACCTTCGGCGTATTTCCACTTGACGCGGAAGACATAAAACTTATTTTTTCATGATTTTGCCGCTCCGTTGTCGACATTTAAAGAGCTGCCTGTAGTTTAATCAACTCAACACCGAGCGAGGTAATTAAACTCGCATAAGGCACTGAGATTGAGGAAACAATCTCGCAGCTCATGGCCACTTTGCGAGATACAGAGCGGCAGCGTATCTGTGGCGAAACGAATCTAATCGGCTGACATGTGAGAGACACACGTTGCAGTGAAACTTACATCAGGCCAAATTTCTGACAGAGATTGCCAAAATTTTCGTGCACAGATACTCGATAAATTTAGAGCTGCAGATACAATCTTGAAAAACACAAACGGCTGTCAATTTGTCAAATGCAAAGCCGTGAAAAGCGAGGGGTTGCCCGAGAGGGGGATGGCTGGTTAGAGAGCTATGTAGTCTCCTCACCTTGAATTGGTTACTGTCATCGATGCCAAATTCGCTAATTAAATTGCATCCGTTCTACGACAACGTCGGAGGAGGAGGTGGTTGAAGAAAAAACACGCTCCGAGAGAATTTGCCACCCCCCAAGAAGGGGAGAACATCAAAAATCGATAGCCAGGCATCCGATTGACGTAAACTAATTTGCCGTGTATCCGTTTTGTTGTGCAACGATGTGTGAAAGCCATGCTGATGACCTTGGGGGTCACATCTGATAATTAAAATAACCCACGGTACCGGGGCACTTGTGGCCCGCCCTGAGATGAGTAAGTGGGTGATTTAGAGCAGTCGCAATTGCAGTTCGTTTCGTTGTAAGATTTCTTGCTGTAATTGGAATTCAACGAGGGTGGGCGAGTACGCCGATGGATGCTTTCTCCGGGCAAACGACGTGTTTGGCTGTGAGGCGTAAATTTTGAGGTCTCGTGGAATTTTTTCTTAGAAATTTGAAGCTCTGTGGACACTGGCTGTAAAAATGTTGGGGGGCAATTAGTCATTAGGAGACCACTCGTCCTTAACCACTTGGGGAGCTGGCTGGGATTTGGATACTTTTGTCATTTGAAGCAATTTCTGTTGCTGTTAAGTGAAGGAACTTTGTCGCCGATGACCTTCTGTGATATTCGACGAGGATTTCATAGGTCATTGAAAAAGTCTCAAGATGTCTTTCTGTCGCGAGTGGAATTCCAACGCTCTGCACCTTTGGCATCCCTGAAGCTTTTACCTGACGCCTAAAAAACATGAAATCCGGTTTTTTTTTTTTTTTTTTGATAATTTAGACGCTGATTCTTAAAATCCCTGTCGACTATTTTCAGTCTCGCTTGTGAGTGGCATCAAATTATAATGCGCACAACACAGTGGAGGCGCAAAAAAGTTGGGCTGTGGCCCTAATGAAGCTGTAACGCCACCCAATTATTATTTTGACTGGTGGGCCAAGATGGCAAAACATATTTTCCCCGAGAACACCAGTCGGAATTTCCAGTCAAAATGAAAGTTTTACCGACTATTTCTGTCCACGGAGGACATCCATCATCAGCAACGAAATGACGCAGACTGCGCAGTGGTTCTTTTTTGCAAACATTCTCCACCGAGCGGTTTTCCAGACTTCCTGGCTTTATTTCACACCTTCCGCCAGCCGCCAGCATCCGTCACCAGCTTGACCCTCGACCATTTTCTGACGTAGGTATCTGACTCCCCCGAAACGAATCGACTCACATCTGCCGATCGATCGTTTTTTGTTTTCACATTTTCAAGTTCAAAAATAAATTTTTATTTTTTTGGGAGTCATCACTCGCCAGGAACAAGACATCATTTCGGCGTTTTTAAAACGCCGCAATCAACTGCCGCATCGCTCGTGCGTCACAAGCTCGGCCTTTTTGGTCGAATGTAAGTTTTTTTTATTGTTTGTTAAGATGAAATGGCTTCTCAATTTTCTCGTTGAATGGTTTCTTTAATTAACGAAATGAAACGAATGAATTCACTCAGTCGATGGCGGCGAGGATGACGTGTGTGAGGCTGAGTTATCTCATTCGATTCGACGTAGGTGATGAGCGCAATCTATCATCGATGGGTTTGGTTTTGGAATCGAATTTAGAGATTCTTTTTCGGATATAATTTCTCATTCATCCGTGGTTTTTTTGGGGTCTAATTTCACACGAGAGTGGTTTCTGTGATTGGTTATCAGCTGGTGCCCTATATCTAATCTTTGGGTCTTAATTAGATGGGCTGTGTAATCGAGGCTTGTTGCTGTTTTGGAATCGCAATGAAAAATCTATAAAAAGCTGGTGGCGACTCAACTTCGAGCATAGCGAGAACCATTTTATCGGGAAGTCTACAGTCCTAAAGATATTCCTATAAAAGCAACATGCACGCCAGGAGTAGGTTCCAAATTCCGATTGAAAGCAAAACTTTGATTAAAGTACGAAATTGCAATGAAATGAGCTATCAGGAGCTTTGTAGGGGTGATTGATTTTTTCTCCTGCTACAACTCCGCTCGAAATTTTTCGTCGTCTGCAATCGCATGCTTTTAGAGCAATGGAACGGTGAAAAATATGGAAAGGTCACCATCACCAGAGTCATCTATAGTTCTTAAAAAAATATACACACTCAGAGTCAGAAGAAAGTGTACACACATGTTTCCAACATTCGAAGACTCATAAAATAGGTTCTGGTGTTTCGATTTCAGAATAAGTTTGAGTTTTGAAAATGTTAATGTATTCGCTAACAGTGACAAAAAGAATTATTTCCATAGACCTAATAAAAACAATTGAACAGAAAGAAATGTTTTTTTTTGTTTTTAAACGGTTTATTTCTTTAAGAGAAGTTATTTATTTGAGAGAAGTTTATTTATCTAAGAGAAGTAATATTAATCCTAACAAATGATCCAACTACAACAAATTAACAGACAGATAGCCAAAACTATTTCTTTTTTTGTTGGGTAAAAAAAGAGCACACAAAAACTATAAACTATAAACTGGCAAGCCTGTCATCTTTTTGTTTTAGAAATAGCTTTTAGGCATCTCAGCTTTGATTCTATTAACTTTTTAGTTAATCCGACAAGAATTTTTTTTTGCCTTTTATTCAATTGATTAAACGTAAACGACATTTTTCTTGCAATCTTCCATTTACGGACCTGCCAGTCAAAACATTTACAAAGACTACGAATCAGATTAAATCCTGGTTACTGTAGTGGACCATTAATTTATCAAGGTGGCCAGAAAAAGCAACCATTGATTTATCTCTGTCTCGTTTTACCTCAGATCGTTATCCTGGTGGAACACCCAGGGTAACTAAATGTTTAATTTTACTTAAATGTTGAATAGTTTATGGCACACGTAAACAGCGTAACTCCCAAGACATGATTACGATTCTATATTTCTTTTCCGCCTCCATTTTGTGCAATTCTTTGTTCACCAGGTCATAATCGTGGGCAGGTATTCGTGTCTTCCTCGGAAGCCACAGTATTCGTTCTAAAATTTGGCAAAATTAAGCAATTCTAAGTACTTAATTTACGACACAATCGCATCTGTCGTGACCACAATCGCATCTACGACTGAAAGCACTAAATCGGCCCTTTTCTCAGTCGCCATCTTGCTTTACGATTTTAGCTTTCCGGACTATATCCACATCTTTGTACAGTTTATAAAGTTTGGGGTTATGTTTTCTCTTCCATTCGCCTTCCTCGTAGACAAAACCAAATATTCGCCGCAGGCTACTACCTGTTTCTATCAGTGGCGAACGGTTTTGATGATGAAAACTTTGCTTCAATGAGAGGTTTTGCGAAAATCGGTTACTACAATTTGTTGATCATAAAGACCAGGGTTTCTTGGCATTAATATGGCAGAAAGTTATCGAACAAAATTGCGCATATTGAACGTAGATCGGATTATTCTATTTGTACTAAATTAAGCCTTCAATTTCATATAAAAATAATGGAGTACTTTTTTTATACCTAATAATTTTAGTGTGAATAAGTTTTCAGACTATATTTTTGGCGGATTTTCGAAAAAGTAAAAATGTTGCAAAAGTGTGGCTTCTGTCACCGTACCACCAACTCAGTATGTTTCGAATGTGGAAATCGTAATTTTGGGAATCGAAAATCTGACAACCTCATTGGTTTACCCAGGTCAAAGCTTGTTCCACTCTACAGAAATGCTGCTAATGCCCAGAAATCAACATCTCTTTGGATCATGGACTTTTTTCTACAAATTCCTCATTTAATTTCGATAAAGAAATGATTAAGAATGATTAATATAAGTTCACAATTCATGGCTTTAAAAGGCAAAAAAAAATAGAAATAAGATATTTTTTTAATAATGAAATACAGTCGACTCCCTCTAAGTCGAACATCCGTCTAACCCGAATTTTTTCGCTATATTTTGGTATTCCGCTTCCCAATTTTCCATACAAAAACCATCCCCTAAGTCTAACTCCTTCTAACTCGAACTAGTTTTAATGTCCCGTAAAAATTCGGCTTAGATTGACTCGACTGTAGTTGGATTTTTCCAAAACCGTGTCGCCATTAGTCTAAATGAAGAAGAAAAAAACTTAAATCATCGATAACAGGATCGTAGCAGAGATTTGTGACCCTCAATTGACAGCTATTCTGCCCTCTGTCATAATCTTGTGTATTGCTTTTCACCCTGGCTAAAAATAAACCAAAGAGAAAAAAAATCTAGATGAAATGTCGAAGATCTATCTGACACGATCACACGATCGGTCTTCTCGCCACGGTCTAGTAGGAGGCTATGCCGATCTCCATCTCATTATAGACGATCTCCGTCACTCTATTGATCGAGTTCCACCCACTCCTCTGATCTGCCATCTAAAAATCCACTCACCAATCTGCCCATCTGCCCCAAAAAAAAAACGACGCCAGCAATTTGACGGCCTGTTTGCACACATCAGGCCGAGCAAATCCACCGTCATCTGCCATCGGATCTTTCGAAATTTGCCACCAAAATATCTCCGATCCACTTGTCGCCATCACTGAGAACAGCCGGTTGTTCAAAATTAATTGCATTTAAATGTTTTTTTTTTCTTCTTGGCATCCTGGGTGCCCACTCCGTCTAGTGTATGTTGATTCATTCACCGAATCGAGCACTAATAATGAACTTTCAAAATTATTCAAAATACCGAATGTCAATTTTTGAAAAAGTTGTTTTTTCTAAATTTAACCGTCTTTTTTTCTCTTTCATTGCAGGTAAGCAAAAGACGCTGAGCGTGTAGTATTTTTGTCGTAAGTTTTATGTGTTAAGTTTTAAAAATAAGAACAGCAACGAGAAATGAATAATTTGGGGCTTGTCATGGGACAGGAATTTGAACATCTGCAAACATGAAGGGGACACGAAGTGAGGTGTCAATTAGTGAAATTAGACGAAGAATTCGGGTAACTTGTGAGTGGATGGTGAGTTTTTTTTTTTGAAGACGAAAACGGAAGTGGCAATGATGCAGATATGACTTTGAAAGGAAAGCATCTGTCAGCACTTAGGAAGAAGTGGATGGATGAAATGTAATCGCAGCGAGGCGGGCCTTCACAGTCACGGAAGAAAATTTTCTTGGGAAATGAAATGAATGCAGAACACGGGTTTATTTTTTTTTCCTTTATGCGCTTGCTTTATGAATATTTTTGAAATGATAAGGGTTTTCCAGATGGAGGCTGCTGCAGTGCTTTGGTCAAAATACTTTTTCGATCTGTTTTTTTTTTTTTTAATTTTTCGAACCCGCATTTTTTATTTAAAAACTGTGTTTCTGTACCACAAGAAATTCCTTGAATACAGAAAGAAATTCGAACGAAGTTTTTTCACCATGTCATATCCTCAATTCCACTTAATTCTGTAATTATATATTGAGCAACGCATTAGAACAGATGAAGACAAGTCCTAAAAAGCAATAAATAAACGCTTCTAAAGCAAGCCCTTTTTTAATGTACTGGCCCTGTTTTATCATCAGAATTTGCAGCGTCTAAGTCCAGTGAAAGGTCCTGTTCTTTTTTTGTCCTGAGAGCAGTGCGCTATATCATGTTTATTTTTTGTTCTTCGCTACTTAATAAGATAGATGTGAATTAATTAGATTCTTGTTTTTAGAAAAGAAGGGCTTGCTTGTTTTTACCTTTTTGGCATTCCTATGTACGCTGCTGCTGGCTGAAAGGCTGGTATCCGGATACCCGTCAGTTTTGAGTTAATTTTTAGGTGCCTTAAAGGCACATTAAGTTGCATGTGACTGTAATTTTTATCACTTTTTCCTGGCCATTTCTATAAACTTGATGATTTTTTTATAATAACTTTGTGCTTCTGGGTTTTAGCAGCAACTGGGAGCTAAGTAATAGCTTAACCGTCGTCGCTTGGCGTCAACTCGGGCATTTATCATTCGTGGTCGACGTTGTAGACGTTGTAGAAGTGAACACACGAATGTAACTTCATTGTAATATTAAACTGAAATGAGTTTTTGTTCTCCAGCACGAGGTTTTGTGTTTTCTCCGAGTCGCACTATCAGTGTATGCACATTTGTTGCCCGAAAAGAAAAGAAGAGAAGAGAATCATCCGCGGAAAGTAAAACGGTAATTTTGGTGGACCGAAATGTATTTCGAGTGTCGAATTCCAAGTCAAATTGATACTCGTGATTAATGAGTGTATTCAGCATATGTTTCGGCGCGAACGCGTTCAACGTATAAATACATTTATCTTAAATCAAATCGAACCGTTTGGGAAGGTAGTGTCTCCACTACAAATTTTTAACTGTAGACTGCCACCAACTGCAGAATAATCTTAATCGCTTGGTATATTAATGTTGTACAAACTCCTTAGACTTAAATATCTTCAAGTGTATTCACTTCTTTTACTTTTAATAAGAAATACTACACATTCAAAATATTGCTTAAATGGTGCCTCTTTGACAAAGGTGTCACAAGTAAAGGACCTAGGAGTTATATTCAATTCTAACCTACCCTTCTTTAGTCAGATAGATTCTGTCACTAGTAAGGCTAATCGTATGCCTGGATTCATTAGAAGGAGACACACTGGTGACATCTTTTCAATCGTAATCAATCTCAATCTTCATCAAAATCTTTAGCTTATACTGCCTGCGGGTTCAAATGGCCTGCTTCCTTTTGGTCATAAAAATCGATGAAACCACGTGTTTTTTTTTTTTTTAATGGCGGCCACTGAGTATTCAAGATGTCTCCGCGAATCTGAGTCACTCTTAAGATAACTCTTTTAATATCTGAAGACCTTTAAAAAAAAAATTTACGTGGAGTCCCTCCGTGCGAAAGGAAGGGGTAATTCACAATTGATCGCATCTTTTAATTATCATTTTCGAGTAGAGAAATATCCAAATCTTTGACATTTACAATGGGATTATGATAACTAAAGTACGATACGAAATGTTTCAGTTTATTTCACGACGCTCACATTGTTTACCTTGCTGCATAGCTAGAATACCACGCGCATGTACTGATCTACCGACTCACACTTTTTTCCTTTGCGTATCTTTCTTTCTCTCTCCCTCTTGCGTTGGAATATTGGACGCTACTCGTTGCTAACGCTCGCGCTGGCCTGTAACAGTTCAACAATGCGAGTGCCACGCATTCAATCTCGCTCTGTCTCTTTCATACACCCTCCATGGTTGCGTTAAACGTTTAACGCAACATTGTTGGAAGGCGCATTAGAAGTTTCACTTAAAAAAAAAACAATTTTTTTTTAATTCTTTCTCTCAACCAATTTATGGAGAAAATTTTTGTAATGACAAGTAACAGAAACAAAATCCTTGACAAGCAAAAACTATAAAAGATTGTTGCTCAAAATTTTTTGTTCTCTTCACAAATTATTAAAGAAATAAAATGAATTAATTAAAAATAGAATAAAGAGAAAATAGTTCAACGAGGTAATTTTGTTCCTTCTAAAAGTGTTGTATAAATGAAGACCTCAAAGCCGATGTTCCTCAAAAAGTCTACTTTAAGACCAAATTAAAAATAATCAAAGTTGGTGACGAAATCAGCGTCAAACAAAAACATCGAGCTACAAGAAGGGTCATTCACTAGCAAACACCGCAACCTCTTCAAATGGACCGGCTGGACCAGCAATTTGACAAGGCAACATCAGATGGAGATTCAAATTCCACAATTCAAACGGTAAATATTGAAGGCTCCGTTGACTATGAAAGAGGTAAAAACGAGGTCGATGATTGGAAAGACTTTTGGGATACAGACGCAGATGAAACGTTGAGTGTTGAGAAAGAACACCAACCGGATGGAAAATGGGCCTCGAAGGCTAACAATCGACCTAAAACTGCCGGTTAAAGACGACGCCGAAGTGGGGGAAGTGAAACAGCAGATGGTCGCAGAAATTTATAACGACCTTAAAAAAGACATGGAAAAAAATGTCGCTTCTGAAGAAAACTAGATCGAAAATTTTCGAGAAAATGGAAAAACAAAACAAATAACTTCTCTTTCATTTATTTTCACTTATATTTTTTTATTTCGTGTTTCTCCCGAAAACTGATCATTAGAGAAACAGTTTCATCTGTATACACTCAGCCCTTTTCTGAAGGTTTGATCATTCTAAAACTAGTTTCTAATCTGAACGTGTGAAATAAAAAAAAAATATATGAAGAAGAAGAAATTCAGCCCTATCCTGGGCATTTGATCATTCTTAAACGTGTTTCTAAACGTAACGTAGATAAAAAAAAAATTAAATATGAATATGAAGGCAGCTATGAGCCTCCATGGCCGTCCTCCTTTCCCACAATGAGGACTATGAAAATGAAGAAGAGGAATTTGAGTCCGAAGACGATAACGACTATGAGTTGGACGACTATGGATCTGATGACGACGACTTTGTCCCCGATGATAAGGCGTACATTGAATTTGGTTGGAGGAGATATTTAGAAGCTGGCCCTGAAGCTGTAACTAGTGACTCCGACGACGATGGGTTGGCAAGCGATGACGAAGTTAACGATAGCCTTGTGGGTTAAGGACTAAACTATTGATGTCAGTCCATCTGGGCATAAACATTTTTCTTTTTCATTTATTTTCTTAATTTTGTATTGTTTTTTTTTAAAGTGAGCTCATTCTCGTTATATAACCTATTTCAATCTTTCAGTTGATAAGACTAAAGTCTTTCGTTTAGATCCTATTCCATTACAGTCTCTAAACATGCCACTGCTTTTGAAGAGCTATTAGCTTCATTAAACTGCATTCAATGCATTAAGACAGATGACGAAAGTAATGAGCGGCAAAACAAAAAACGCATTTCAAGCACGCCCTTGTTAAATGCCTGTCATGGTCAGAATTTGCAGCGCCTGGATTGAGCCAGTAGTTTGTCGAATTTGAATTCATTCAGCTACCTTAGAATTGCCATCTTAGCAAATCTAAGAACTGGAATATCCTTGTTCTTTCGAAACATTATCACTGCAGTTCCGTTAGTGAACAATCTATATTTAACCTAACCATCTATATTTTCCTTTCTATAATTAACTAAAAAGTTAATTTTGGTTTTGATCTGATTTAAGTCTTGGCAGCAACCTCCGCCAGGAGCCGACGCGCAACGTCGACTGCGCAAAAATAAAAATTAAATTATATTTATATTATTATTTAAAACAATTAAAAATTTAATTGAAGGAAAATAAAAATGGAATTTTATTTAAAAAAAAAATAAATACAGAATTTATTTTCTGAAATAACATTGTTTTGGAAATAAATTCTTATTTTAATTTAATTTATTTTATTTATTTTTTTCTTTTACATAATTTCTAGTTTTGTGTAGTGTGTTGAGTAGTGTGGTTCCCGCTGTTGGTGCTCTCAAGCTGTTTTTTTTTTTAGGAACAAAGCGGCTAGTGAAGCCGAAGACCACCCCCCTCCCCCCTCTCTCTTTTGGAAGATTACAATTTATAATTTAATAAACAAACTACGAGCAACCCGGCAGTAGCATCGTGAGCCATTTCGGGGTTGGGGAAGGAGTCGCGCCATGCGCCATTCAACAACAAACGGATAGCAACATAGAACGTCTCATCGCTCACAGGGAAAGACTTTGAGCTGGTTGAAGAAGCTGCCAGGTATCGGTTAGATATCGTAGGTATCTCTTCTCGCAAAGAGGATCTAGAACTGTAGACCTTTCGGACGGGTGAAAACTCTTCCTGTCGGAAGTTGTACCTCCAACGTCTATGCAGACGTTACCTCACCTCTCCCAGGCTGACAAGTAGGAATAGGAGTGGATTGCATTAGGGGAAGGATCGGGATCTTAAAACTCGAGCTGCAAAGATCGATTTTGGCTCTGGCGCAGGTGTACGTAAAAAGCTTGTTTGTTTTTCTTGTACCACTATAACATCGTGGGTCATCTTCCGTTCATGTCTTTTACGGACTGCATCTTATGGTCTTGACGCAGCTCTTCGCCTTTTCTAACCTCCAATGGTCACAGCTTGGTTGGAATTACGTTGCTTAACTATCGTCCTTCTGTCATAGTTGCCGCAATGTATTCGATATATTGTGACAGTTGCAGTTGAAAATCGTTTGCAGTTAATGCCATTTTCGGTTTTGAAGGATAAAAAGGTCTTATTACACGTAATTAAACACGGAACAAAAAAAAGTAAAGCACAAAGCAATAAGACACAAAATGCAATCATAATGGTACAATTTTGAGCTTTTTGTGGCTAAAATATCGAGCAAAATTTAGTATGTGCAGATTGTTTTTTCGGGGATTTTATGTTGCATATAATCCGGTCCCTTGTAATAACAAATAAAAGGAACGAAATTCTTGACAAGCAAAAGTATAGTTCTTCACAAATTTTTGAAGGAATAAAAAAAATAATTACTTCGACGCAAAAATAAAGAAAAGAATTCATTGATATAAAGGATAATCTCGCAGTTGTTTCTAACTCAAATGACTTCTTTTTTTTTGAATTCTCGGGATTTGTTAAATTTTGTTCTTATCCTTTAATAAAAAAAAATTTGGACTCAGATAATGTAATTACCTTTAGGTAATTAGTACAATGACCTACGACAATGTAATGACCTTCGAGTCATTAAATGCTATTTTCGGTCATTAGTGTAAAAGTTTTTTCCCGAAAACTGGTCATTGGAGAAACAGTTTCATCTGTATAAATTCAGCCCTATCCTGGGCATTTGATCATTCTTAAACGTGAACTTAAATATGAATAGCTTCATAGCTGCTTTCATGGCCATCCTCCTTTCCCACAATGAGGACTCTGAAAATGAAGAAGAGGAATTTGAGTCCGAAGACGATGACGACTATGGATCTGATGACGACGACTTTGTTCCCGATGATAAGGCGTACTTTGAATTTGGTTGGAGGAGATATTTAGAAGCTGGCCCTGAAGCTATAACTAGTGACTCCGATGACGATGGGTTGACAAGCGATGACGAAGTTAACGATAGCCTTGAGGGTGAAAAGCTAAACTATGTCAATATTATGTTTGGCTTTGACGATGACGATGACGAATAGTAAAACAAAAGGACAAGTGGGAAACGGCAACAAAATTTAAGCTCAAAGCGCTTCAAAAAAATTAAATTAAATTTAAAATTTATGTAAAAAAGGAAACAAATAAATAGTGGACATAAATAACTTCTTTTCATTTTTTTCACATTTCGTTTTGTAATTTTAGCTCGTAGTTGTTATTGGGCCTTAATTTTGCTCAGATTTCGCTAACTGATAAATGAGATAGATCTTTGTTCTTGATTTGTTTTCGATTACACTGATTTCCTTCGGTAATTGAAATTTCTTGGTTTTTTGATTGTCCGGTAATTTTTTTGACCAGACTTCTAATTTTTCTGTGTTGTTTGCCGCACAATATTTTTTCCCACGGTTGTACTAACAGCCGTGTTGTCATTTGGTCGCTTAGGCTAGGGCGGGGTTAGTTGGGCCACTTGAAGTCACATAAATACGAACCTAATCGTAATACAACTATGAGAAAGATATTTTTTTATGCAATTTAAAAAAATATGTAACCGCAGAGGAATAATGTTGTCTGAAATGAAACAAGTAAGAAACAGTCGCTATTGTAGTTAATTCAAATCAAAATGGCGGAAAGTTCAGGGGAGCACTTCTTATGAGCCCAATTTCGGCACTTTTAGAGAATGCTTCTATGCACATTAGACAATGTCAGCCCGAGTTTGCTGGGAAATAGATTGAAGTTCATTGGAAACAGCTGAACTCACTAAAAATGTAAGTTACTCTTTCCATTTTATTCAGGCCGACAAGTTGGTCGACGCGGCCCAACTTACCCCACATCTAGTTTGATGAACATTTTGAGCCAAAAAATTGTTAAAATCCACGGTTGTTTGTTTACAGAGTTGGGAAAGTAATGATTATTTTGTGTTATGATTACAGATTAAATTACAATTGAAAGTAATTGAAATTGAAAACATTTTCAATTACCATCACAGTAATTAGTGATTGAAATCCTTTCAATTACAATTACAGGTGGTGTACATATTAAGAGTAATTGAAAATTGTAATTGATTTTTCAAGTAAGTAAACGATAATGCTTTCGCTCTATTGACCGAATGAGTTGTTTACCAAAAACATAATGACAAAACAGAAGGCAACCGTAATAATTGGTACAAACAAAAGAACAACCATGGTCGGCAAAAATGTATTAGATTGTCTCGCTTATTCCGACAACTTTAGTTCGTTTTGTGCGTCGTCCGCTTAGTACGACCTAACTTCGCCGTTCACTTAACCGTGGAAATATCCGGGCGCTACTATATATCAAAACGACACCGAATCCCACAAGAACTCGTCTTCAAAGTTTCTGTGAGTTCTAAAGTCGCACTCTAAATGGAGGCCGAGTTAACGATTCAGTGTCTTACAAAGTATTACAGAAACTTAATTGGAAGCCTACCTTAAAGCGGCACGCCACAAATTCATCTGGCGCCACCTATGAGCGCTCGACGGCAATTAACGGCCCACCATCCGGTACCAGACCCCGTCAATTGAATACCAATTCAGTGCATTGCGTCTTGTCAACTAGCGTCATGAAAATTCATCGACTTTTCCCCACTGCCCGACAAATTTCTTTCCACTCAAAGCAATTTTCTTACTCGCCCGTATCCCCGCCTTCAGATCGCCCGCTTACCCAGCGACCATATCAAACCGCCGATAACATCGCCCGCCGCTGCAACAATCACCACGTCTGTTGTTGTGTTGTGGTTTATGGCCGAAAAAAAGTATATCTCAATTATCTAGCAAATAACACGCCCATATTCAGCTCACAATTTGATCGTAGCCGAGCGTCTCTCACTCGCGCCAGTACGTCACCTGGCATGAGAAACTCAGTTACGAGCAAACACTCGTCAAAAATCGTTCGCTCAACTTATCGTTGTGTTTGACTTGTCGGTGTATCTTCTACGACTCGCGGTCGCGTTGTTGTTTGTATTCAAATCGATGGAACTGAATCCACTAGCGCGTCGTGTTAAGTAGACGCCAACCTTGTCCGCGCGACTACACCTTGACACAAGTGGCTTTAAACAACAACAGAAGCAGAAAAAAAAAACTAAAACTAAACTGTGTCCACTTATCACTCGCTGGAAGCAAACTGGAAGTAACGAAAGATACACACACCAAACGAGTCTCCAAAAATATCCCATCTCTAGCGGCGATGTGTTGAAATTCACCCGCAAGTTTGGTGGCGAATACGTGTTTTTTCTTCGTTTCGTTTCTTTTTTTTTTTTCTCGTTCCTAAGTCAAAACAGTTCTCCGAACGTAGAGAACAGCCGAGCAAAGGCTGAGAAAGCAAAAAAAAAATTTTTTCTAATAAACTAATTTATTGAGCAATTTTTTTGTTGCTTTTTGTGCTTCTCCACGGTAGAGGCGAGATTTTGTGTGAGTTTTTCACACGTTAAAGTCGGATCGTGTTTTTTTTTTTTGTGGATTTCTGGGGAATTTTCGAATTTGCAATTCACTCGGACACAGTTTTCATTTAGAATTTCGACGTTTTCGTATCGAGCTGCTAAACGTTTTCGTGTTCGATTTGCGGTTGCGAAATATTTCTGAGCACTCGAAAGTATCTGAATGAGTTTTACAGTTTGCGAGTGGTTGTTGTGATAAAATTGTTGTTCGCGGGTGAATTGTTTACTGGTGATTGTGTAACAAGGTTTTTTGTTGAACATATTTTCGTTTTCGTTATTTTGCTTTTTTTTGTACTCACCACTCACAATGGGGCCATATACGAAATTTCAATCGGCAAACGCTGACGGATTGTGGTCGGCTGGAGAGCATTCAAGTGACGGCGGGGAGTCGTCGTTTTATCCATCAACGGCCCAAGTTCCAGTCGGACTGAAGAGGAACATCGTGCGGATGTTTAGTGGAGAAGAGTAAGCAGACAAAAAAAAACAAACTATGTATAGATGGAGAAATTTTTATTTTCTTTTTTACGACGTGTAAATAGCGAGGCTCTTGGCACGATGTACAGATGTGTCTCTCTTTCGGGCTGGTTGAGATTTATCTGTGGGGACGATTTATGGGTTTTCTTTTCAGTTTCGAAATTAGCGGTGATGAATCCGATAAGATTTTGAACGGATCGCGGCTATAAATACGTTGACGGGTGTCAATGCCGTCTGTGCGACGTATCTGTTTGATGTAATCAGATTGGCTTCTTGTGCGGTGGTTGTTTTGGTTCGAAGGACGAGTTTTAAAACATTTGAACTTTTTGAGGGGTCGAATTTTACTTTGTAGTACTAGATTACCTAAGGCCTACTTCGCATTAAAGACGCGGGAGGCATAATGATGACAATGAGGCATGACAAGGCTCGTTCCTTCGTCATCATTGCTGTCCCGAATATTGCTTTTCGTTAGGTTTCGGTAAAATCTGCAAAGGGAACTCAACGCTCCACTTTAAAAAATCAAGGTTGCTGCCTTGTTCTTGTTTCATTATCCATGAAGTGAATGCTACTTCCCTAGTCTTAGCTTTTAATTCATGGTTCGTTGCCTTAAGACTGAAGCCAACGAAGCCTTTAAGGGTAAATTTCTTAGAAAACAAGTCTATATTTGATGTCCAACTGTCCTGTGTGGTCTTTACTTTGTAGAAGACTTTAATGTCAGTATTCAAAGACCCGAATGTCAGCCTGGTGATCTATAGTATTCTGTTAACTCCTAACTCAGGACGCTGGAAACTTGGAACTCTTTAAATGTCCTATATCTCTAATAAGATTGCACAACAATATGCCACCAAAAAGGTTTTGGACCTATGTATTTATAAAGAGGCAAACCTCTGATGTTCAAGACCTCGAGCGATATTGAGCATGCTTTTTCATGCTGGATTCATCCAGTCAAATTGAAATCCAGACAAATTTTGGCCGTGCAGTAAAAATTAGCTTGATATTTGAAGAAAGTCTTCTGTTCTGTATAGTCTGGGTGGCCCCAACTCACTCAAAAATTAAGGCAGAAAAAAACGAATAACAATTTTAGCGTTTGCTTTGGCTGAGATCCAATCTTCGATTGCTGTCGTTTAAGTAGCGTCTTAAAAGTTTTCTTCTTCTTCTTTTTCTTACACACAGTACTAAAATACTACTAAGTTGTACTTATTTAAAACAAATGGGTCTTATCTACTCGTAGTTGTGAGCGTGGCTGTGTATGAATTAATGCTAGTCGCTTGAACCTACCTACTCACAAACTTAAATCAAAAACTACCTCTAAACTAAACCTTAAACAGTCGAATTTTACAAGTTCTTTTCTTAAAATACAAATTTCCAATAATCCCTTTGAATCGGCGAATCTTTCGAAGTTTGCCTCGGCTCTTTATTGTTGTTTAGTTGAACGTAGAGTCGGTTTTTTTAAAACTCGTGTTTATTTTCTGTTTTCTATTTTGACACTGAATTTAAGCAAAAAGTCCTAAGTTAAATCGATGAAAAAAATTACTATTTTGCATCACCAAAGTCGTTGTTAGCTTATTGGCAAAACAAAATCGAAATAAAAACATTCAAATTTGAATTTGACAATTAGCTTTTGCTGTGGATTGTATTCCACACATGAATGAAGGGGACATCGAGTCGTTTAAGTTTAGTTTTTAATAAGAACAAGGCATGGAAGACTTGCAATTAGTATGACCTCGAGTTGTCTCGACTTTCAACCAACCTAACCATTCAGTTGAAGTTGGTACGTAGGTAGGTGGTAGAAGAAGTAGGGTTCTGCCCCACTTAGGTCCTTGTGTTACCCAGAGGAGCGTTACAGTCCCCTCACTTACTTCTGGTGACCTATTTCAGCGCGGCATGTCCATTTTAATCCTGCTCAGAAACATAAAAAGGTTCTTTAATTCTTTTCAATTGAACATATTATCAACCAAGTTTTTGGGCCTTATTGGCTAATTTTATACCAAGCTCTCTCCATGGCCATTTTTCGATCATTTCCTGATCTGTAATGTGTGTTGTTGGCTTTTTATTCCCAAATATTTTTCACTAAATTTTGACCCGGTAAGCATTTTGGCCATAGCATTGGTATTGTAAAGCTCAAACCATAATTTGTATGCCCCGACGTTTAGTTAAAGAGTTTAATGTGAGTTGATTGTTTCTAAGTGCAATAGGTTTAAATCTTATTTTTAGCTAGTTTGCTGTTTATGGCCAAGTGCTCAGCCCATTCTATTTTTGGGTTCTTTTATTTCTTACGTTGAAATATGCGCTGCAAAATTGGTTTTGTTGCAAGCGTCGCCTTACCACCTAAGCTTGCGACCTCCAACGCCAGAACCCTACACTGCACAGTGTATCAGATCTGATACAACTCAATTCTAACTTCTTTCATTAACCATCACAATTTTACTAAGTTGAGCTTTGTAGACGATCCGCTTTATATATTTTGAAAGGAAGAATCATGGCAATTTATGTAGACTAATGTTTTAATAATTTGTCTTCCTTACAACCAAGCCAATCTTTTATGTTAGGCTTGTATTTCAATTTTGTATTTTGAGCATACAACTAGCCTCGTTGTCATTGTCATTTTTGTTTCCTTTCCTTTGCTCGTGGTTTGCTGGGTAACCTTCCCAGGTTAGAGGTTAAACAGAAGGACAGGCCTTTGAAAGTGCATCGTCCTCAATTTACAAGACTCGCCTTCAATCCCGATCAAACCTTTTTCTACTTTCGCAGAATTTAGCTGCCCTGATAAACAGTCAGACTGGCCTGGCCCTGAACCCTCCCACAATGGCCAACATTTTCTTTTTTGTTTGGAATGCGTTGCAGTATAAACACCCGCTGCATTTCCCACTCTCGCCAGTCTATTTTCGGATTGTTTACTGGAAAAAAGAAAATAAATACAATCGATCAACATAAATACGAATCCCCAGAGCTTCAGCAAAGATCGCTTTTTTGGATTTTCTAAATTCGCGCATCGATCACAAAGAAAATCCGTAAAGCTGTGAGTGGATTTCGAAGACGGAGGCGTCTTTGTCTACGTCAAACTAGAGTCTATTCAAAAACTGCGCCTTATCGACGGATTTGTCGTGGATTTGGGTGAGAAAGCGGAGTCTTAAGAGGGATTTCGGGTGTACTTAGTGTCACCTCAGTCGCATCCACGCCACTCCGTCACGAGTGATAACTCGCAGCTTAATGGGGTTAATCTGTCGGTCGGCGATTGTCACTATCAATTCGCCGTTGTCTTTTTTTTCTTCGCTGCAAAGCAAACGAATCAAGTGTCTCGGCAAACAAAGGGGGAGTGACACTCCCAAGGCAACGTGTGCATCTTTGCCGCGCAGCAGCACGTGTGGCTGCCGTTTAAAGTGCTCGATTTTCCCCGCTTAAGGCACGTGTCGTGATAATTGCCGTGTATTTAGCACCGGATGTCGAAGTGAGCACGGGACACTTACGTGCTCGGACAATAGACCGCTTGACGGCGAACCAATGAAACGATTGCCAATGTGGCGAGAGAAATTGATGGCACCTCACCGAAGGAGCCCGTGGTGCTCCGCGCGTCCAAAAATAGACCGCCAAGCGAATGGATTTAGTCCAAATTTAGCCGAACACCGCAGCCCGTCGAACACCTTCTTTGGTGTGATGCGTCGCCGGGGTGCACGCCACGAGCGAGCGAAAAGATACTTCGAGAACTTTGGAGTATCTTTTCAATCGCCAACCGGCGGCGGTCATGCAATGAGATTTGTATTGCCACTTAATGCAAATGCGCTGCTGCCACGCGGATAACTGGCGATGGGCCGGGCGGTTCTTTCAGTTACGTAACGCAACGAGACTCGATTCGAAGCCGGAGACGGAGAGACGCGCATTGCATCATCCTTGCAGCAGGCGAGTGAAATGCCTCGCACATCATTTGTATTCGTTTACAGGCGTATCTATTTCCACTTTGACGGCGCTCGTTTAGTTAACGTTTCTGCCTGTCTGTCAAGTTGCTTTCATTATCTCCCAACTGTGCGATGACATAAGTGCACAGGGCGGCAGGATGGCGGGGTGGGTGTTTTCTCGATTGCAATTTAATCGCGGGGTGGCGGACACAAAAGTATCTCAGACTGAGTGGTGTCGACGAGGGGATTAGGTAGCGTTGTTTTGAACTTTTTCGCGGTTCACGCGGTTCGCGGGTTGGAAGTGGTTGCCTGCTGATGCTGCTGCTGTGGCTGGAGCTGCTGTTGAAAGTCAATCAACGGATGGAGATTTTGAGATTGGGATTTTATGGGCGAACGGACGCTGGTAGACAGTCGTGGGGCTCGTCTGGCAACTTTTGAAGGTTCCCTACTCGCGTGCAGGCGATTTCAATTGGTTGGGAATCGAGAATTGATGACGATGCAGTTTCAAAAAGCTTCAAGGGTCATTTTCAGTGAAATTGTCAGAGTCGTACACAGGGGAGCGGATGCAAGGGGAGTTTTATACCCTTTTGCAGGATACACGGTTCTGTTAGAGGTTCCACCATACGCATAAATACCTTAAAGCGCTTGGCTTTCAAGTTCTCTATGAGTTGAATCTACAAATTTGGATTTTCTGCCATAAAATCGTTTGAATTGCATTTTCGTGGACCTACAATAGACATTAATAAAAAATTGAAGCCGGAGCATATCTAGGGACCCGCTGTCGTCTCTGTACTCTCTTGTCACTAGCAACTGCTAGTGAGCTTTGGAATTTTATCCCACGGAATTTGAGAACTTCCAAATTACGTTTAAGATCTGAAAATGCACTCATTTACCTTTTTTGAAAGCTAAACCTGATAAACCTGTTAGAATAACACGTTTTTTTCTTTGAAACAATAGGAACTGACTTAGGAAATAAGTTTTCAATATCTCTCAACGTTTTACACGCAAAACGACTCAATTCGTTCCGCGGAGAAGTGATACAAACTTGCTCTCAAGATTTTGAGCAGTAAACAGCTCTCAATGTCAAAGTTAGCTATGGTTTAAAAAGAAATCACTAGACAATTTACTATCTTTCCTTTTTAAGAAACTTCTTTACTTTTCTGTTTGTTCTTTCTTTTTATGCATTTTTAATTTTGTTGAATCTTTTTTTTTAATGCCAAAATACTCTCCCACTTCTGCTGCTCCCTGAGTAAAGTCGAATCAAGGACACAGTTCGATGACTTTATCAATTCACACCTCCTGCTAACGATGTGTGCTATTCACAGGCCTCCAGGGCATTGTGCCGCACAGTAAACAATCAACCTTTCCCCCTCAACCTATTCCGAAAAGCCTTGCCTCGTAGCAGCCCTGAAAACAAAGGCACTCTCGTCATAGGCACACGCACTTCCTGTGGCTTTCAAACTTTCCAACTTTCTTCTTTTCTCCAATCCACTCAATTTCGACAGTCGAAAAACATAAATATTTACTATTTGACCATGAATCAAACTAAACCAACAAAAAAATAAAAACTGTAATTGAATTAGGCAATTAGCGCCTCTAATTAATCATAAACATCCATCCCATCGCGTCCATTTCCTGGTAGCGCAGGTCTTAATGTGGAGCAATTCCTGTTCCGCGATTCTATTACCGCTGCTTACCTCACGCAGAACTACTTACTTGTGTTGTTGTGTATTTAATGTGATTACCGTGGTTTACTTTCATTCTTCAAGTTCATTGATTTCATTAATTCCACCTCATCGAGGCTCTCCGCTTCCAAATTGAACGGCAACAAATTATTGATGTTTTTCGTTGCTGTGTTGCGCCGTCTTCTCACTTAACACAACTCCTAAGTACGTGGCAATGGTAATAAAGGGGCGGTTATAAATCGCCCCTACCGCGCCGGCTGTCGTTGGTGATTTGTTGTTTTGTTGCAATAACAACAGGCGATCCATAAACAACAACTTGTTGTTCAAATATATTTTTTGAATATGTGTGTTGATTTTTTTGTGCTTTAAACAGAAAATTCATCTTTCAAAGGCCTAATCCTATTTTTATTTTCTCTTTCAGGTGAGTGTGCAAATTTTATTCACAAACAACATACAGACGTTTGTTTTCTTTTTTTGTCGATGGATGCCTGCTGTGGGTATCCGCGGACATTTTAAAAAGTGTAAACAAGTGAAGCGGTAATGAGTGAGTAAACAAAACGGGATTTATGGTTGTAACACATCGTTTCGGGTTGAATTGTGTGTCATGTGTCATGCATTGGAACGAGTGGGTTGGTTGTGGGATATATTTAGAAACAAAGTTTACACTGTGGACAAGAAGATCTCTTCAGTGGGATTGGCCATAAGCCTCTATCCTTCGGTGCAGAAAAGTGGTGACCAGCTGTGTTGTGTGCGCCTCAGTCTGCGGCTGAATGGATTGAGTCGTCTCTATACTGTGGCTTGACTTAAACTTCGTTGAAGAGATTTTCGTAATTTTTCCGAAAATTCTATTAAAATTTGTCCGTCTTCAATGTTTTAAGAAAATGCGTGTGAGGGAAGACAATCGTAAACAGACGTCGAAGGGATTAACTGCGTAGATATAATTTAGAGTCTTAAAACACCAGAACTCATTGTTGACGTCCCTTTGACAAACAAAGCCGAATCCAAAAATCTCGCTGCATCATTCTGCTAAGTATGTCCATACTGCCAAGTTTGAATATGCAGTTGATCACCTCATGGTGAAGCCGTCCGTGATGAGTGTTGCTAGACATCTTCCACTAAACGCGGCTCCGACATAGACTGGATAGTGCCTTTTTCCAGGTTTTAGCAGCCGCCAAATTTGTGTTCTTAAATTTGATTTGTTAACAACTTAGTTTTGTCCTTTATGGAAGCCAAAACGTATAGCAAAGGCAACCTGCAAACCTTTGGGCGCCGTTGGTTCGAGCGGTTAGTGCGTCGGACTGTTGGATAAAAAAAACATATTTCACAGCCCCACCTCCAGCGAATTCAATTTGTGTGTCGTCGTCGTTTACCACCTACTCCCATCGTATTAACCTTTCTTCGAAATTCTCCAAAATTCGAAACATTTAAGACGATATACGGCAATTCATTTCAAAATGTCTTCTATAGCCAACGACGGAACGCAAAAAAACAAATCATGTTGGTTATTCCAGCCCAGTCTAGTGGTGAGGTAATCTAATGATCATGTATGTAAATTATTTGGAAGAGAACGGTAGTGATTTTCCAGTGCTTGCAAACTTCACGCTACGCGGACGTTGTCCCTCAAGCTTCAGGTGTTTACTACGCAGGTGCCATGTTCTTGAATAAGGGTCTTTCTGTTAGTTTACCATAATTACTTGTTTCGTGGAACTGTGCTACGCAAAATCAGTTTCTATACAATATCTTAGTCATGCAATTGTAACGTTCAACCTGCCTAGACAGTCGATCGCACTTATTTTCAATCACTTCTTGTTTTTTTATGTGATTTTTCTTAGTTCGTTGTCCTGATTCCACCCGTCTTTCGATCATCAAATGAATTCGTATCGCAATCTCTTTGGTTTATGTTGTGGAATCATATCTTTAAAAGGAAACTCTGATGTATAACACTTTCAAATAATTCATTTATTTAATTTAAGTATATGGAAACTAAGCAGTCGTAATATCAAAAGAGAAAGAAAACAATAGAAAAATCAAATGGAGTAGAGCAAAATGTATTGCTCTGTACAATCCTCCGCAAAGTTGGCTCCACTCAGGGTTTCATTTATTAATACGCCATAGTTTAAGTGCTCATAGATTAGACCTCGATCGGTCATGTTTCCAACCTGCATCTGGCAAAACTACTTTATTTAATTTGCAGCTCATGATCGTCAAGTGCATCGCGAACCTTTCGGTTTGAGCTGCTGAATCGAGTGGATCAGCAGAAGCCAGTCCTGAGTTCGTCTTATTTTAAGTCTTCTCTTTTTTTTTTTTTTTTATTTGTATTTTTACGCTTAGAATATGCCTGTTGACCTAATTGAGCCCTTCACTTTAGCCCACGATCGTTCCATTGATGATGATGAACTGTCATCACGATCGAGTTCAAGTTTTCACTATAAGTCAGCACCCACTGCAAATATTTTGAAATAAATCACTCGACTCATTTCGTAGACCCCGCGGGACGTGTGATGAATTTTTTGAGAACCACCGCTACAACCGACGACCTTTCAGCGAAAGCCGATAAATTTCAATTTTTATTTTTCCGCCATTCGCTACGCTTACATGCGGGAATTTGTGAATTTCCATTTCCATTCTAACAAAGACTACAAGACCGAGACTGTTGCTGAAATTAGTGAAGGGGGCATCCTAGTAATTAAACATACACCCAACCGCCAGCAATCCGTTCCACCGTGCCATCCAGAGAAACGCCTCAGCTTCAAGCTTCTTCAGTAAGAGGCGAGGTATTGACTCCCCGATTGACATTCGTGAGTGCAGAAAATTTTCTTTTCTTCGTTTTTTTTTTATTTTTATTAAACAAATTGAAGTTGTGTGTCGTACTTTGAACACAGCTGCGGCTGTGTTTGACGGAGGTACACGTGAGAAGCGAGTGCTCATGTTGCGGTCTAGCTCAGCAAAGCTTACGATCGCCTGGAAATCCGAGGACGATCTGTCCGAGGGGCAAGCAAGCAATCAAAAACGAGAAAAAAAATGTAAAATAAATAAATTTTATAGATTTGTTATCAGTGACTGAAGTGGGTTTGTTGTTAATTGTACCATAAGAGGTAATTTGTTTTGTTGATTTTGTGTTTGGATGTCGTCAGCACTGCATTTAGGTTTGTTTTTGTGCTTCTGAGTAATAAAATATCGCGAAAGAGGGTTGTTAATCGAAGCTTGAACGGTTTTTATTTTAGTTTCATCTTAGAGGGAGGGAGTGCAAGCAGGCAATAAAGATATTTATTCGAGTCCACTCTAGTGGTGAGGTAATCTCCTCCACTGACAGCATTGGAATGTATTTTTTTTTTTTACAACTGTTCTAGATTCTTTTGAACTGGGACAGAACGGGAGACGACCTTGGAAATGTCGACTGCCTTAGAATAGTCATATCTGTCAGAGTTGGACTTTCATCGAGACACTCGTGTTGAAAAGCTTTTCTGTCTTAACTGGTATTACTGAGACTCAGTTCCTAAGTAGACAATGTGGAGGCCAACGTGAAAGTCACTTAAGCCACTAGAAGTCTTATCTAGAGTGCATTTTTTAAGTGACTAGTCTTCGTTTAAAAATAGATTGTCGCAGCACTTATGAGTACTAAAGCACTGTGCCAAAAGTGGCTTTTTTAAGTGGCCCGACTGTTCTTTCCGGCTTCTTTAACGTCCTTAGGCAACTATCGAACCAACTTAAAGAACTTTCAACAATTGAACCAATTGTTGAAAGTTCTTTAAGTCATTGCATTGAATCGAATTGAATTGAAGAAATTAGGGAGTGCAATTCCCCCACCTAAAAGATCTATTGTACCCCCTTCTTTGCCTTGGACTTAAATACTGCTTTCGTGAATTAGTCAATGTTGCTATATGGGACACTCCTTGTTACACTTGATGTGTTAATTGTTTTATATTTGACTAAGGCCAGGCTTTTATAACTGTTCAAAAGTTGGTCTGGTCACATTGTCTGCAAATTTTAGTGAAAAAATTATAAAAATGTATGTCCTTAAAGTGCCAAGTCCGCTTTTCTTAGTTATAGACCTACTTTGGCTTGTTTAGAGTTGTGTCAATTTCTTGGAGTGCTTTATACTCTGATGATTCCTCCAGAGCTGGCTGCCTTGTCTTGATGGTCCATCATCGCTCCTTTTGTGCTGTTAAGAGGTTAAGTTTGTTTATCAAAATAAAATTCATTCATTAACCTCCAAAGTATATTTGATAGACTGCGGTTTTCATAAAACAGTCCTAAGCAAACAGTCCAGTCGCTAAAAAGCCCCAAATTAGCTTTAACCCCATCAAATGTCCAAATTCGTTTAGTGCCACACTGTCCGATACAACATTTTTAATTTATTTTTAACTTTCCTTTAGCTGATTCGTCACTTATCATGTGAAAAGTGTTGAACTGTTTTCGTTGATTTGAACGATTTTTTGTAGTTCTTTATTTAAATGTATTTTTATTTGATGGTTTATTTGATTAAAGTGAACTTGTTACTGTAAACTACAGTCAAGTTTTTAACACATCTTTTAAAACAATTCGTCGTTATATGACAATTAACATTCAATTTGCATTTTCTTTGGGATAGAAGATGGCTTCAAAATAAATTTACTTAGCCAATTATTATTATTGGACGATTGAATTGACTCAAGATTAGATTGGCTCATTTCTCTTTAAGGTTTCAACTGCAAAGTCCTTTGCTCAGACTATGAAGTAGACCTACCGAATAGCTGCTTATTTAGAATGTACTTCCAAAAAATTGTTTTTCTTCCCAGTGCTTTAGAACCATCCACAGTCTGACATTGATCTTTTGAGAGGTCTACTCAAGCTCCTTCCAACGTCTTCTGATTAGAATATGAGTGGGACATTTTTCGCTTTATATAGAGGTTTTTTTTTCATGTTGTACTCGAATTAGAAACGTTAAATAAGCCGTTCAGATCATACATCGATTAACTCCACAAAACAAAAATTTGAGAAAAACGATGAAATAATTTTCATTCGCCTTAGAAATACACTACGTTTTATGAAAACAGATGTCGTTTAATGGTGGTAATCTTTATTATTGACTTATGATTACGCCAAGTGTTAAATCTAAATCTAAAATATTTCAATAAGTGTGAATCTGTGAACTAATCGTATTTCTTCGTATTTTGCTGAGTAATGGAAATTTTCTGCTAATAAAGAAGAGCAGTTGCTTTGCAGAGGATTGGATCTTCATTTGTTTGATTTCCATGTCATTCCTCCGACAGTTTTCCCAAGCCTTTATACACAGTAGACTAACAATGGCCTATCCGTTTGGTTACAAGTCACCATTGCTTGAATTCGCAGCTGATGCAATTTTCATGGTGAAATAGATTGCTTTTTAAGTAAAAAATGCGACATTCAGGTGGCAAAAAGATTCCATAAGGTTTTCGTTATTCCTTTGGAACGAAGCGCTAAAAACACAGGAACACTTCCACAGCTTGGCACAAAACCCGCAATTTCAATGAAAAATGCAGATTCAAAGACGCTTCCCTTCAAAACCTTCAACTTGTTGACGAATTTATGAACCTGAACGTCCGTGTCATTTCACGCATCCCTTCTGCTCAGCTGACCATCCGGGAAATTTAACTTAATGGCCACTTCCCGACCTACGCACATGACTTACCGTCAACAAACTCACGTTACTCGCGAAATCGTTATCGATAATTATACCGTAATCCAGGTTTTTTATTATCTACTAATTTTGCCGCACGACTCAATTGCCACGGTAAACAAAATTCCATCGTGGGGCAATTTGATTCTGAAGCAAACAAATGCCTCACTTCACCGTCACCCCCAACGCACCTCCGCACGTGACAATTTCGCTGTCGAACTTTTTTTTTCCAACTGAAACCAAAAAAAAGTGCGCTTCTCGCAAAAACACAAAAAAAAAAAACTCATTTTGCGTTCCATGCAAACGAATCCGTCACTCGTTTGAGACCCCGCCAAGTAGCTACTCGTGTTCAATCACCATCATCGCACCCCTTCGCCTGTGGGGGAAAGGAAAGAGGTGGTGCCACCTTTTCACAAACTTCGCAAATTGATTTCTATTACAGCTGCCTCCTCCAGCCGCCACTCGACGCTATCAGCTCTCCGTATTGACGTCGCGAAAGATCAGAGGTTAAAGTTTCACTTTGTTCTCCGGATGGACGCGCGGTGTGGCGCGACGCCGCTGACGCCCGGGTGACTGGTAATGATTTTGTACCCGCGCGTATAATTTTCCAGTCACGATCCGGACGAATGTTAATCTATCTTGGCGTAAGTGGGCACACTGAATCTCTTGGCAGGTTCATTGTTTTGCGGCACAATGGAGCTCGACGGCGACGACGACGACGGAGCGGGTGGTTCTCGGACGGGAGAATGGGCGACTTGGCCGCGGACATTTGTTACTAAATGTTATCGCAATCTCATGGGCGGTGGCCGGTGTGGGGTCTGTTATTATTTCCAGCAGCCTGAGGGAGGTTTGGAGAAGGAAATTTCTCAGGCGTGCCGATTACTGAAGTTGCTGAAGTCGGTTCTCAGTTTGAGATTCGTTCTGGGGCTCAACTGTGAGGATTTTTTTTGGGCATGCTGAGAGTTTCGAAAAAAAACACTCCCTGAATTGGCGTGGCTCCACAACACTGTGCCTCGGAGCTCTTGGCCAATAAGTTTGTCTCGATGGACGCGCTGGTGAGCTTTAGGCTTCAGGTTTTCTTGACTGAAAGTAGTTGCATCGGCAGTAATCTATTATTTCTATTACAAGACGAGCTTCGGTTCGGTTAGCTAGCTGGGACCGATTGAGTACGTTTGCTTCAAGAATACGATTATACGTTTCTACCATGATTCATCCAGAACAACAAACTTGGCAGAAGTCTGTTAAATATCTATTCCATTGCTCGTTTGCTGCCCACCGACACTTTGTCGTCACTTAGCAGGACGTTGTTTCCTACCAAACCGACTTCCGACTCATTAATTCTCCTACCACCTTTTTACCAAAAAAAAAACATCGACTTTCGAAAACTTTCATCACTGCAGCGGCCAATTTAAAGTAACCACGTTCACATTTAATTACCCAGGAAGTTCATTTCCCTGACTTAAAGTCAAAAATCCTTCTCTAATTACTCCTGACCCACAGCTCAGAAGATTCGATTTTTTTCTTTCAACTTCCTGCATGAATTTTCTCGAGGTAACAGTGAAAGTTGTTGTAGTTTTGTTTTATGATGTCATCAGGCATAAATCTCCATTTGAAAATCTCATCAAATGGCAGCCCATTTGGAACCGTATCATTGGAGCTACCGCGGCTGCGATGATGGAATCGCTGGCCATAAATATCTCGACTGTGAGAAGAGGAAACGTGTTTTTCTCTGAAAAAACGTCAAATTTTGAGTTGCGTTTCGTAAATCAAAACAAAGTCGGTTTTCTTTGTTGTTATAAAGACGTCATTTAAGTGTCGCAAGATGAGCTGTATGACGGAATTTTCGCCGCCCTTTTTGTTTATATTTGTATCGATGATGTCGATTCTGGCTACGCCAAAAGAATTGAATCAATTTATCCTCCGATTCTTGTTTTTTTTCTGACGCTTTAATTGATGACGTTGAAAGACAAAGTCAAACAAAAGCTAAGCGAGAACTACACTTGTTAGCGACATTTTTCTTTTTTATGTTTTGCGTTGAACTTGGCTGTGACGTTGGCACACGCTTGTCAGATAATTTAAAAAAAAGGAACATCTAGCGGAGTGATTCGCGCGTTAGCGTAGTCTTGTGTTTTTCTGACATTTTCATCGAAGATTTTGAATCACTGCAGTGATCACTCCTGTTCATGT
This sequence comes from Syritta pipiens, assembly GCA_905187475.1. NCBI lineage: Eukaryota > Metazoa > Arthropoda > Insecta > Diptera > Syrphidae > Syritta > Syritta pipiens. Next base: position 75,393,821 of record LR994571.1, read on the forward strand.
CATTTTCTTCCTTTTGAATGTTGATTTCAAAATGAAAATATTGGGTGTTCGAAAAAGTTTGGTAACAAATCCAAGCAAAGATGACACACATTTTCCTTAACAGTCAGAGTCGAAAAAAATGTACACATATTTCGAACATTCAAAGTCTCATAAAATAACTTCAAGTGCTCCGATTTTAGACCTTTTTTTAGTTATGAAAGGCTTTATTTTTTTTTTAAAAGAAATGAATAGAATTATAACCGTTTAACAGCAAGATAACCAGGATTACTTATTTCTTTTAGAGTCAGTCTTACTCAGTCCTACCAATTAAAGTTTACACTTTAATTACAAGATGAAAGGCTGAAAACTAGCACTATGCCAGCTATCCTTTTAAACGTTTTAGCGTTGATTTTAATAACTTTTTACCCAACCCGACAAGAATTTTATGCGTTTTATCCGCTGAAATCAACGTCAACGACAATTTTCTTGTAATCTTCCGGTTACGACCTGGCTATACTTCCACAAATTACGAACCAAATTAAAGCCTGATAAGAGTAGATGATCATTAATTTGCCTAGGTCATTGTAAGTAGTAAGGTTTAGATAACCCAATCTCTGTGCAATATTTATTTTAAGATGTAATTTATGCTGTAATATAATAAGAATTTGCATAGGTATCCCAAAAAGTAAACATTCCTTAATAATTTCTGCTATATTCTTCAGTTCGTTCGGGCACCTATGACCCATCTAGTCTTAACTTTGCAACTGATAATAGTGAAATCTTCCTTAAGATATTCAGAGATTTTTTTTTGTTACTGTTGATTAAGACTAAGTTTTTAACACCGGATTCGACTGTACTCCTCCAAACTATAGCTGAATCACTGTTTATTTCTGAACTATTTTTGGGATAAGGCCATAATTTTATTTGTCTAGAAGTTCTGGGATTTCTGCACCTTCGTCTATCATCCTTTTTTTGCACATTATTGTCATACGCGATCCACTTTTCATCGCCTGTAACAATTCGCTTTAGAAAGGGTTAATTTTTGTATAATTTTAACAGTGACTTTCAAATGAAAATTCTTTCCAATAAATTGTATGCGTTTATTCATGCGACACCCAAATATGGAGCTTCTTTGTGTATCCAGCTTTCTTCAAATTTATAACAGTTTGGTGATGAATGGCCTGTCTTGTGCCGGTCTTGTTTAATATTTCCATTCCATGTCATCGACATTTTCAGTGATAAGTAGACCAGACCGAAACACACCTTTAACATCAAATTTGTCATCAAAATCAAAGGCGAGCAAACCATTTCGCTGCAGTTTTTCTACTTACAGCATCGTCTCAAACTTCACAAATTTTTTTCAGCAGCAACCTCGAAGCTCATGCTTTGTCGAAACGACGATTTGCAATTTGACATCTCGGTTTTCGGTCGTGTTTTTTTGTTAGTTTTTTGTATAGCGCCATTCATGGCAAATGTCTAATTATGTTTTTATTTATGCCTCATAAAATAAATAATTAAAAACAATTATATTTTTTAAACATTCATTAGATTTGTCATGTGTATGATGACCTTTTTTAACTGGAGTCGTCGATTCGACGAAACATGTTCTTTAGAGAACCTAACTAGAATCTAGCTTTTCCTAGCGAATGTCCTACCAGTTTTAACATCAAAATTATCAATCTAAGACAGGCAAACCACTTCGCTGTGAGTACGTCTTTTAGCGGTAATTTGATTTTAAAACGGTTGGGTTGACTCGTATTCTCAGGTTGTCACTTGTCAATAGTGTCCGTAAACTTCGCCAACATTTTAAGAAGCTTGCTTTCCTCAAAATATGAGGATTATATTCCGAATTTTCATTGATTTTTAAACGTGAATAACTTTCCATGAAAAATGTAATTTTAATAATGGCTTCTTCTAAGATGTCACCTTCGGCACAAGCTAGAGTATTGTCAGATGGCATTAACATTCCCAGTGAAATTACATTTCAGAGCTATCTACCATTTGTTACCGAACTTTTTCGAACATCCAATATGTTGATGACATTGAAACACGCACGCGAAAAATGTATGCAAACATTTTGGATTGGCCACAACGAAACGCTCAAAAGTCCAACAGAAACACAATCTCTTCCACTTCTCATCGACTTTCAGTGACTCTCAAAATTTCTCTGCAAACTTCGTCAACGGAAAAACTTTTCAAAGCTCGAACGGAACCATTTCCATTGGCCGTATCGTGTTCAGTCGGCTAACTCACGAGGCAAATGCGTCCATCGCTCATCTTGCGTCGTCCATTTGCAGCAAATCACCGAGAAAAACATGTGCTTCCTTTCATTTTGCTGGCCATCTAGAGGCAGCACGCCAAACCACGACTACGATTAGTCGTCGTAAACATTTTGAAAAATGATCGCGAGCAATGCATGCCATTTGCAATGGCAGTTAAATCAATAAGCGATCGCGGCGGGCGGCGTGAGATCTAGTGAGTCCCCATCCAGCGACGAAGAGGAGGCGTAAACGCCACCAAATCACCGCCGCCGTCGTGATCGCATGGAAATTTATTTCATATGCACGCGTTGCCGCGCGGTCGTAAACAGGGAAAACTCCAAACAAAACTAAAAAAAAATTTAAACTGGATTCAATGAGACTCTCTCGGGGGATTTGTAAATAGACGCTGACGCTTGGGAATTCAACTCACACGTCGAGGTTGCCTCCTCCGGACGCTGTGCAACAGCGTGGCGTTATGTAACACGGCATCGTTTGTGTGTTGTTAATGGCAGGGCTCGCGTTGCCGAGTAGGTGCGGCGCGGGCCGCCACTGTTGCTGCCAGAGGAATCCCATAATCGTTCGCGCTCGGTGCCCAACAAGTGTGCCACAACAATTGTGGAGCAGAAACGGAGGAGTGGCCGCAATCCGCATGCAAAAATTGTGCAAGTCGCGCGCGCACGCTGTGCAATGACAGCTTGCTGTCGGCGAGCGCTTTGAGGCGACTCGAGGAGCACCTGTGCTCGGCTTTAACACGTGATGGACGGTTGGCTGTCAGGTCGAGCGATTGAAAGGCTTTTATGATGCTTTATTGACGCTAGGTGAATTTCTTGCAGATGGCGCAAGTGCAGAGTCGTAATTGTGGAACCGGTTTCGAGCGGTGGATAGATGTGTTCTAGCGCGCAACTTTCGCTTATGAGCACGGCTGTATGTGACCTCGAAAGAGGCTTGCCGCTTGCACAGATAGGTTAGAGAAGAGAAACGGGACCGCAGCGATCATGGGTGGTCTGCGGGGAAGATGTCGTTTCCTAGCCGAACTGGTCAACGCTAACGATGGATGATTGGGAAAGTAGACTGACGAGTTATGAGAAGTAATCAAGCATTTGTCTGTTCTGAGAAGGCACTTGGGGGGCATCACATTCACTTGAGTGTTCTCTGTTTATCGGGTCAAATGCAACGAGGGCAACAGGAATCTATTAGGCTTTAGTGAAACTCTCGGGGGACTGAATTTGTTTCCAGAACGTGACATCTTTGCCAGCAATGGGCGCATTTGACTCGTGAGTTGGGTGCACACGACATGCGCAGTGGAAATGGCTTTACTCGAGATTTGAAAAGTTTTAAGTTTGGTCGCAGAGGATTAACCATTCGTGTGTTCGAATCCAGCCCAGCGAAAAAACATCACAAACATTTTTGACGGCCCCATCTCCAGCGAAGGACTGATAATCCTCCTGAAATACTTCTGTCATGAAAAGTTTTCGCAATTCACCTTTCGGAACCGGCAATATGACACGTCCTCTCGCAGGCTGTTGCGCCACCAGTTGGTATTGTAAAAGACCTCTCTCATACACATTTACCCTTAAAGTCAGTCTTATATCACTTTCATTTTATGTTACAGGTATGTGGAAACGACGAATTGAAGTTCCCGAAAATATGCTAACCGTGAAAATGGAAGTTGGCTTTCCCACTTCTTTTACAGACGGTCAACTTTTGCTTCGAAAAGGCAAATCGCGGTCATTAATATAAAAACAAAAGCTACTAAAGCTGAGTCTCGGACTACAACGTTGACATCCATTTTATTTCACGTCGCCAACTCAAGCCAGTCGTGCGGGCGTTTTAATCTTTGGACGTTAAGTCCTGTAACGACGCTTGCAATTTTAGCCCATGTGCGTTGAGCACATGGTTTTCCGGGGACCACCACGAGGAGGTAATGCAAGCAAAGGTCCCCATGGCTTTCACGCCAACGTGAAAGCCGTCACACTCTGTGACTTTCACTCCAGCTTCAAAATTTAGACACTAAGTCGAAATTCAGAAACTAACCTGCAATTTGGAAAAAAATATTAGACTTTTTGTTGTGCTTCTTGATCTTAGAAACGTGGGTCCTGTAGGGGTCGTACTCCTTCATTTCTTCGTCACTTAACACTAGAACCTGAAAAAAAATTTTTAGAAAAAATGAATTAAGGTTCTGCTTGCCTGTTGGCACGCCGGTGCTCTTCAATATTGAAAACGAGGGTCCTGTCGGGGTCGTACTCCTCTGCTTCTTCTTCACCCTCATTCGGGCCCAAATCGTCGTCCTCGAAAACGTCGTCATCGTTTTCTGTCGGCTCTGAATTATAGCCCGATTCGTCTGTTATCTCGTCGTGCCATTCTTCTAATTCCAATTCCTCCCAATAATGGGGATCGTCGTAAGGACCATACTCATATGGTATATCGTGAGGGTCGTCAAAGCGGTAGGGTGGGTAGGGTTCTAGAGGACGTGGTTCCTCATCTGCACTTTTATCATTCGAATCCAAGCACACCATTGAACACGATTCGTTGTCCGATTCTTCCTCATCTTCATCAGATTTTTCGCTGACCTTGTCATCTTCATCCAATTTTTCACTGTCTTCATTGTCACTGTCGGACTCTTCGTCATCTTCATATGATATTTCGCTGTCTTCTTCATCTTCATCCGATTTTTCACTGCCTTCATTGTCGTACTCTTCGCCATCCGCGTCTGAATTAGAAGTTTCATAAGATGCCCTGTCTTCGTCGTCATCTGCATCTTCCGAACTTGCTGTAGCTTCCAGGTCCATCAGTTTTGCCTTGTCATCTACATCCTCGCATTCCTCCGATGTGTCTGAAATTTCGATGATTTCATCCTTTGCTACTTCGTCGTACTCCAACCGCCTCCTTTTGATGGGCGATAACCTATCCTCGTCATCTTCCAAAAGCAACATCCTTTTAAACGCCGTTCTGCCGTGCAGCTTTACAGGCGTACTGCAGTCCATTATTTCAACCGAATTGAAACTGCTGTCCGAAATGATTTCCACCACGTCGTCCTCCTTTGATTGCATCTCTGCTTTGTCGTCACTTTGCACTTCTAGACCTTTGTAGGAATTATTGTAAAAAGCCATGTTTTTGGGTTGTAGAAATGAAGTTCTTCCTTGCTTGAATACTTGATTTATAATGTGGAAACTCGCTGCGATCCTGTCTTTTATAAACCTCCAGGTAATTAGTCCTGACCTTTGTCATTAGAGTGGTCATAAGTCCATTAGATATAGGGGGCAATAAATGATAAGAACCCCCCCTTTAAGGGAAAAGTCATAAATTTTCAGGTAGTCAACTTTAATAAAATAAAATTACAGGCATCAAGTCTTGGGATGATTTCTACGGTTAATTGCAATAACTATAAACCCCATCAATTCTGCAATTAATTTTTTTAATAATGATTCCTGATAATATTGGCGAGATCGGTCTTTTTTTTTCAGTCAGCCGACTTATCAAAAATTACATTGGAGCGAGTTTATCAATTCGTTTTCCTTCTTCAACGACTGCAGTTCCTCGATGACGTACACCCGGCAACAGAAGTTAATTTCCAAAAATTAGGATCTGCCTTCCTCCGATGTGACTCAGCCCCACAGTGACATCACATCACATGCGTTTACCTTCGACAACCGCAAAAATCACCAAAACACCATCATCTCTGACGTCAACGAGGGGTGTCGTGCCACCAACCATGACGTCAACGCGCGACGCATGACACATCTCGACGCGACACGTGACTCACACTTTAGCCGCCAGCATAAGTCGATCAGGTGATGACATTCCTCACCTGGAATGCCAATCGCGCCATGCGATTCCATTTATTTATAAGTCTTATCCAACCCTAAAAAAAAAGAGCAAAACTGGACACCGCTATCCACGATCAGTCAGCCATTTCGCTGACAAGCAGATACTTTATCGCCGATTTGACATTTTGTGCATTTTTTTCCGGTTTGACTACAAAGCTTCGTATCTGAAAACGAGGAGTAAACACCGCCGGCAATCGTTTAAATTAAAATAACGATCATTATCAATCTTTATTTTTGTTTTTCTGAACTCGCTTGCAAAATTTCTTTTTTCGGTTTTTTGTGTTTAAACACAAAAAGTATCTGACCTTGGCATTCATAAGAGGCACGGTACGTACTGGAGCAGTTGAGCGGCTGAAGTATCTCACTTCAGCTTAAGTAGCATACAACTCAAATCAAAAAAAAAAAGATATAAATGTACATATATGTGCACGCATTTTGTATATGATTTGGTGTCAAGTGCCTTACTCTTGACAGGGCAAGCTGAGCCGAATTTATCTGCCTCAACTGTTTTCTGTTCGTTTTTTTCTTTATTTTTTTTTTCAAGTTCAACGGATTTTTGTGAATGCATACCGCCAAGTGCAGTCAACGAAACGAGTTTCGGAAAAAAATGTGGCACTTCCTTTAATTGTCTCACAAGTGACGCTGGACTCGTTGGCGTGTGCTTTTTTTGAGACCTTGAATAATTTTTGAGAGAAGTTGTTTTTGTAAGTCTCGTCCGCGTGAATGATTTATTTGTTTTTTTGATAATTAAACGAACAAAAAATGATAAATGTTTTGCAATTGAAAAGAAAAAAATATAAGATGAAAAGAAGAGTTTTGCTCGGTTGACCGTGGGGAGCAGGCTGCCATCTGTGGACCGGGAGATCTGAAAGATGTCAACCAATGTCATCCGAAAATACGCAAAACACAACGACTGTGACTTGCGAATTGGGAGCTGTTTTGGCACCGTCTCAAAAGTCAACCTGAATTTATTTTGTTCGCTGATTTCTTGCTCAGGATTCGAGGTGAAGCCTTGGATGATATGTCCTCTGTGACACCGAAATGGCGTCCTCAGATCGTTCATTTCCATTTTGAGAAGTCCAATTGGAAATACTTTTTTTATAAAAAAAAGAAAAAAAAAACGGTGGACGAAAGTGCACCTTGAACAAAAGAAACCTTGTGGAAAACTTGACTCATAAATTTTCTCAACTGCCTTTGTTCCGGATTTTCCCGAAGTTTACGGAAATCAGCGTCGATATGCATCAACGAGTTTAATGAAGATAATGAGAATTTTCTTTCGACGTTCTTTTTTCCTTCCCTAATCCTTTAAAAAATATGAACAGAATGGACCATCAGGGCTAACGCAAGAAGCAAAAGTTAAAAACAGGCCGACTATGTACATGGGTCGTACAGGGTGGACCAAACACAAGTTTCTTTTTCAAAATACAATAAAATGAAGTTTTTCCATATATACTATTATGGCTTTATTAGTAAGACCAAACATTCCCAATTATTATGGAACACAACCTCGTTCAAGTGGCTAGCGCGTCAAGTCGGCTAGCTTTGCAGTAGGACATTCTATTATTCAAATTTTCCAAGACCTTGTCCATTGTTTTGCGTTGTAGCTCACAAATTGCTTGAATGGCGTTGGTCTGACGAGCTTGAATTGCTTTCGATTTGTTGACATAACATTGGTACTTTATGGTTCCCTACAAAAGAAAGTTCAAAAGGCTCAGATTGCAGCTCCGGACGGCCAATTGACTTCGCCTAGACGGCTGATAACATGAATTTTTTTTCAAGAACTGTTTGGGCTATTTGGAAAAAAGTTTTCAATGTTTTCCAAAATGTGTTCAAACGTAAAGGGACTCATTTTATGGCGTGAAGGTATGATATTTACTGTCTGTCAAGACTTTGAGGAGGAAACAGCTGTCAGGATCCAAATAATCTATGACTTTAAAAGAAACCACTAGATGGCCCACCCTTTATATGCATCGCATGAGTATAAGCATTAGAAACTATTTAACTACCTATCAAAAGACAATGTAGGCAGAGGATTTTAAGGACTAAGACTCTAATGATATCACGCTACATCGCTTTTTTGTTCGCTATTTTTCTTTCTAATGTAAATGACTTATACGAAGTAGAGTTTTAACAATTATTTTTTTTTTTTCTAGGTAAGTGGAATTCCAAGATGTGGTTTTAACAAATCTTACACGGAAATTGGTTTGTATTTAAAGACATTTTTTATCACCAGCCCATTGCGAAGACTTTTTTTTCAAAAAAGGGACTGACATACTTATCAAGTTTATAGTGGAAGCGTTTTTTAATCCATTTCGAAGAAGAGCGTTTTCTATAAAGAGTTTGAACTTAAATATGGTGAATTGAACATTAGCTAACCAAGCCAAGCGCAAAGCAAGGCTTTTGTCTTTATTTTTTTTTTTGTCTGTCAATATGCCTTTTTAAAAATAAGTAATTGAAGAATATGTTTCTTTCTGTGTTCACAAACTTCTTTGTGTTTTGATTCTTTTTTTGATTGTTTTGATTCTAATTTTGTAGAAAAAAAAATAAGTTCTATTTTTTACACTTTTTAATTAAGTGCAGTGAACTTACTTAACCTTTTAAAGCCTTCTGTCTGGTTTCTTTTGGGAAAATCGTTTCTGTTTACAACCGTTGATGGGAGCCTGACGCAAATTCTAAATCTGTTTGAAACTCTTCAACGTTTAAGGTCTTGTCGTAAAAATGTTCCACAACCGGCCATATTTCAGAGCTTGTATATAACTCTTAGTTAAGTCCATTGGGTTGAAAAGCTTCACGATCGGTTTTATTTTAGAACTTCAGACTCAATTTCTAGAGGTTTAAGTTCTTTAAGGTCATTGTAAATTTGTTAGACCGTATTTTCGTTTACTTTTTTAACACAATTTTCGACTAAACTCGGGCAAAAATAATTTTCATACTACGACTGGCGACCTAGTAGCTTGAGACTGAGAGACAAGCAAAGACATAATTCCTGACGTAATTAAAGTGGTCTTACATATCCGACGCAGTCTGTGTGTTGAAGGGACAAGTTCCTGTCAACTTTGCTGATACAGATCCTTTCGTAAGGTCTCATGAATATGTTAAGTGTTTATTCATTACAGAATTGAGGATGAACTAAATGCGTTTTTTTGTTGTTCAGTAAATCTCTCTAATTCAAAATATTCTGTAGTTAGTTAGAGACTTTTATTTCATAAAAGGTTTAAGTGCATTTTCATTTTGTTTTTCTAAAGTCGTGTAATAAAGGGGGCTTAACAATAAAACCAGGTCGAAATTAAAAAACAATACAGTAAAGTTTTAAGCAACTTTTTTTTATTTAAATGACACATGTAAGTTATGTGAAGCATCACTGAAATCTTTCAGTGGTACTGATCCGAGAGCTCAGACAGTGCTAGTTCTTCTCGATGACGTTCTACTTTCTGCTTCATTCTTTTATTTCATTGACTTAAAATTGAATCCCCTACATGCTTTATCATATAAAAAACCGGTGTAAACGATTCTTCTGCATCACGCCCAGAAAAGACATTTTCAATAATCTTTAGCGAACTACATTCGACGTCTCTACTCGACAAACACCCACAAAAGTTAGCGTTAGAGCTTCTAGGGATGAACTGACTCACTACTTTCTCTGCTTTTTAAGACTGCTTTCGTCGACGAAAAATCGTTCTCCTCTCAAAGCTAATGAGCCTCTAAGCCCCAGTCGCTCTTGGAAATCCCTCAAACCAACGTGTCAGTGTCCCAGACCCACGCCTGTTAATGGACTGAATATTTCTGAAGGCTGTCAGAAAATCTTGACATTGATGAATTTATTTTAGTGCTCTACTTAGCGCCCCGCATGAATTATTTTTTTCTCACGCGTGCTTCGGCACAATTTCCATCACACGCCCACATGACGCGTCTGTCTCCCCAAAATAGTTTCGAGAGTCATCTTCCAAAATCTGGCCCTGAGTTATTTCAACGAGGAAAATGAATTCCAACGCAGCTCAAAAATGTTTTGCGACTTTAAGCAAAATTTCTCAAATTCCTAGTTAGCAGAAAATTTCACCCCAACAAAAGGGAACAAAAAATCATAAATTCCGCCCAGCGCGGCGAGAACGTCTGCATCGTCGACGTCGCCCTTTCGGCTCTCGCCGCCACGACGACGACGACGCACTCCACACGCATGCATTCCGACTCAGTCCTCCATGAAGAACCCAAACAAATCAATGTCCTCCTCCCGCTCCTCACAGGACCAACAAAAAAGCACCTTGCTCCGTGTGGTTCTTGTTATTCTTTTTTTTTTTTTCGACATATTGCTTTTCGCCGCGTCCGAATCTGGTGTATTTCGCCGTCGTCGTACACTTGTGTGCTCAATCAGCTGATGGCTCATGGCGAACATGTGTGCAAACGTGGCGACGCACACACGCAAGCGTTGGGCTAGTGTGCGAGGCGCTTTTCTGTGTGTTGGTGCAGCAGCCATGTTTTTTTTCTTTTGCCCTGCGCCTGTGTGAGTGCGTGCATTGCAGACCACAGGTATTCGCTTCGCAAGCGAGAGAGAGAGGGAGCCAGCGGCGAGAATGTGTTCCTGGGCTGAATCCGCCGTCGAGTGGTGTGAGCGCGGACTGCGATTCAGCAAATTGGATGCGAATTAATTGAAAAACGGCCTCAGCGCTGTGGCCAATTTCGTGCAGAAAATATTTTGTTTTGTTTTGAGTTTTGTTTACACGACATGCGTGAGGAAAAACTAGCCAAACACTGCGGGTTTTTGAATGACTTTAACTTCGACGTCGGCCACCCAATTCAGCCGAGCGGAAAAGGGGCGAAGAGAGTGCAGCAGCAGTGCCTCTGCAGAGCTTCTGTGCAGTATGAAAGACAAAAAAAAGCAGAAACGACACCTCTGGAAACTCCATTACGTCTCTCGCGTACGGACGTGCATCCAGCGAAGCAAATCGATGCTGCTGGGCCACCGCTCCACCTCCACCGCTGCTGCTGTTAATCGTGGTACACCACACAAAAAAGACAATCGTTTCAGATTCAGATATTCAGTTATGCCGAAGAGCTCTCCGGCAGCGCCTCAGCTTATTTTTTTGGTGCGCATTTCTCCGACGCGCGTCCAACGTTTCTCCTCGAATTGGCTTCTTTTTCCTTCTCGACGTTTTGTCTGTTGTGTGTTTTTTCTTTTTTTTTTTGATTTTGTGGCGGCCCCCAGTTTGATGAAAAAGAATCCAAGTTCCGTCGTGTTTGTTGAAAATTGTCTCCGTGTCGCGGTGGAAGTTTAAGTAAGCATCTCTTCTCGGTTCGCGTTGTGAGGAGAAACATATCAAAGTGGTTTCTTTTAAGTCATATCAGTGTTTTTTTTTTATTGGGAATTGTAGTTTTTTTCCAATTCTTTATTGAGAAGAGGTACGAGGTATTTTCAGTTACTCTTTTGATTTAACTCACCACTGCGTGCGGTACGAGGTGATGAGTTTGTGTTGGGCAGTTGTGCGACTGTGTGTTGGTGCTGTAATTCGAATTCGAGTGTGACCCCCTGTCAGACGTGTTTACTTGCGGAACAGTGATGTCGTTGGCAGAGTAGTTCTGCTACTCTGGCTGTTGCCTACTTTTGATACTATTTTAGGAAGTTTCGTGGCTGATATTCTGTCGCAGATTCACGAGGAGTGGCAAGGTTGCAATGGGTGTAGATTTTTCGAATTCCACTTGTTCATGTTCATTATGTGATTCTGTGTCACTTAAGGTCTGATGAAATTTAAACTAACGAAAGCGGACTTGATAACACATCTGAATTTATGAAAATGCATATGATAAATCTTCAGGCCGATCCCATTTTCTTTTTTCCGCAAACTTTGAGACACGTCTTGCTCAGTTTAATTGCCAATTTACTTCGTTGCCTGTTCTTAGCTTTCGCTGGCTTCTTAGAATACGCCTAAAAATTGCTGTGATTAATTAAAATCTACCCTTTCATGCCAAAATTCATTCGCAGGAAAGAGTTAAGGGTTGATTGAATGTGCGCTTAGCCAAGATTAGCTATAAAGTGATGTAGCACTTACATTATTTACGATAAAATATTCATCAACAAGCCTGCACAGCATATGAAGTTATTGTGAGAAAAAAAAAAACTTCGAGCAACATCTGGCTTGAAAAGATTAAATAGAAACGATGCTTCCTTTGATGATTCTGCCATCCATTTGGCATTGAAAATTGAAAATATGGTACACTTAGGCCAAAGCTAGGTCCATTGTGCTGCAAACATTCTTTTGAGTTACAATTGGCATTGTTTTTAGGCCTTTTTACATTGAAAATTGTTGGATAAAGGAGACGTGATCGAAGTTTCTCTAATTTGAAAATTGTCGAACTTACTGGTCTTCTACTACTGCCAAATTGTCCTGGTTAAAGCTAACTTTTTGTGCATTTTAGCAAAGAAAGCTTCCGCCAATCAATCAACATTTTTATAGCACCTCTTGTCGTTAACCCTTTGTTCCCCGAGGCGTCACGTCATATGACACGAACTATTAACCTAATTTACAAAAGACTACTTACACCGCATTGAAAAATACCCAAAAAGAATTGAATAAACTTTGTTTCATTGAAAAGGCACACTTCCGAGTGACTGAAAGAGTCAGTAACCTTTTTTACTTTTCTATAAAAGTTTTGGTTAACCAAATATTTGACGTTTAGGGAACGTCGAAATAAGAACTAAAAAATGTCACATGGGCTTAGTCTCGGTCATTGTCAATATATTTTGGACAATATAAATTAATTTAAATTGAACTTGTGCAAAATATAGTAAATAAAATTGATTTTTCTAATTTACAAATCATTCTGTGCCATGGTCAAGGATCTTCTGTAATGCCTTTGATTCATTTAAAATTATTCAACCTACTCCTTTCGTCAGACGTGTTAAATTGCGGAGCAGCTTCTGGTCTGTTATACGTCACAGAATTGAATCCTGAGTTATAAACTTGCTATGCTCGTCCCATTTTGAGGATCGGTGTGGTTTTGTGTTTTGTGGCAAATGGCGGTCTTTAGACGCTGTTGAATCGAGTTTTATATTTTACACTTTACTACAAATTCATGAGTGCAAATAATTTTCTGCATTGCCTAAGTTTTTCTGCACAACTTAAAATGCATACATTTTAAAAATACTCTCACACAGAGCTTTTAGTTTTTGAATTCGTTGAGAGGACAAACGATTCATCAACTCGTTTCACTTCAAAAACACAAAAATTGACTAAAATCAACTTTGAAATGTAACCCCGAATGTTGTCCTCAACATCCCTCATTTTGTCTTAAGCCTTCATTCGTCCGCATGATTCTTTTTGACCACAGAATTATTCCTAGACCACAGTCCCTAGAAAATTTGATAGAAAATATTTGTTTTCTTTTAAGAGGACCCATTAACAAATCGTTTGTCATAAAGTGGGAACAACTTTTATGACCTTTATCCATCTCTAATAAAATATTTGACGTTGGAAAACCCACTCCTGTCGGCTAAGAAAACAATTTTTTTTTAACACAAAAACATGAGCGATTTGTAATGGGTGCTCCTAATCGGATATTTTCTATCAAGTTTTTCTTGAAAAATTGTTAGTGGTCCAATTTCTTTCAAAAACAAGATTTGATCTCTCGTTGAAGTTCCTGAAGCAAGAGTCTTGATTCTTTGTCAGAAACAAGACAGGTGTAATAGGCCTTCCTTCCTGCAAGGTACTGCCACCAGAGTGGCAACTCCAACTCCCTTACCCAACGACATATCGACAACGACATCACTGTTTCTACGCTCAAAAGTATTGGTGAACTACCTTGCATTTCCTACCTCCACCTCTGCAAAAAAAAAAAATATGAAAACTCTTCAAAAGAATGGCCACCATCCAGAGCCAACAAGGACTTCCAACACTTCGCTGCAGCAAAGAGCTCGACATGAGGGCAAATTTCTCGAACCCTTTTCTGCCGTGTCTGTGTGGTGAAGCGAATTCTGCTTCCTCTCCAGACAAATCGTCCACAACACGAAATCCACCGAGAAAAGCTGCCAATTCCCAGTACAGGTCGCCATCTTGCGACCAGATTTGTGGCGAAGTCGAAAAAATCCGATAGATGGGTGCCACATGATAATACACAAACACACGGACGCAGAACAGAAGCGAGCGTCGTCTCTGCGTATGTGTGTTATTCTTCTGCCACTCATACACTCTCCGTTTATGCTGAACATAGTCCGTGCCGTGGACACAAACACATCAGCACATCACGGCGAGAGCACACACAAGAGAGAGAGTGAGTTTTTGTATCTGTGTGGCACAGTCGCGCGCACTTGCATTCGAATACAGCACACACAATCGCAACGGTGGTGTAATTGTACACGAAATTATTGAAATTTCAGTCTCGTGCAGACTTAACAATTTTCATTTTGTTTTCGCTGTGTTCTCTCTAGTTGTGGGCTTTGTTTTTTTATTACTGTTAATTTTTATTCTTAATTTTAGCCAATTTGTAATTTAAAAAAAGAAAAGAAAAGGGGATCTACAAAAAAAGGAAAACCGAACGAAATTCCAATCAAATTCCGTGTCCCGTGTGTATCTATCTGTATCTATGTATCTCCGAAAAAAAGTGCATTTGTGAATGAAAAGAAAGTTATTTCACCGAGTTTATTGTTTTACAAAAATTTTTTACATTAAAATCATCATCCATCGACCATTTTGAGTGAATTTTTTCTCGTCGTCGTTTTCGCATCTTCAAGGTGGGAGCGACACACATTAAAAAGAAAAAGGAGAAAAAAAAAAAACTTGCGCCGCGCCCCCTCGGTTGTTTGCTGTGGTATTTTGTTTTTTTTTTAATTTTCCAATCTCGCATCGAGAACCGAAATTTATTTTGTTCATTCGTCACGGAAGCATAAAATGAAGACAGACGTTATGACCTTTCAGCTGTATCCAACAACCTCCGGCAAACAAGACATTGTCCGAGAGGTCGTAATGAAGTACATCGATTACTTTTATCCGGAGTAAGTATGAAAACGCAAAACGTTTTAGTTTTCTTACAGAATTTTTCTTTCTTTTTTTTTTTCATCACGAAGCTGGGGGCAATTAATTATGTGTGCTCTCCGTGGAGATAATTGATATTTTCTTGGGAGACTGCCCCTTTTTTTTTTTTTTTTTGTGTATGTGTTGTGGAGAGCTCTCGAAGCATGCCATTTTGAAAAAAAAAATGCACTCTTTGGGGGAAATCGATTTTTCTGGTAGGCTTTTCGGTCGGTCTTGTGTGTTGTATCTATTGGGGAAGTAATTAAAATCAAATTTTACGCCGCAATTCGGTTAGAAACGCCATGAGTGAGGGTCTGGGATAGGAAAGGGCGCGCCTTTGCATCTTCATTGTGCACTGTAAACGTTTATGATGGTTTTGTGCAAAGCAGTGGGAGTGTTCCTGTTGCAGAAATCATCTGGATGTCTTTTTTTTTCTTATAAGAAATCCATTCCAACGTAGAAAATGTATCAGCTGCAAATTTGCTACTTTTTCTTATCAAAACTGTGAAAAGCCGCCATTCCATGGCGTCTGAAGTTACATTTCATTATGAAGATAATTTTTCACCTTTTTCGAGACGTAATTATGTCTTTTAATGAAAAAACTTAACGTAAATAGATATATAAATGAAAAAATAAGCAACTCAAGAAAAAAAATTAGCCAAAGATGAAGTTCTACTGTCTATGACGTCTTTACCTTGTATTTGTTTTATTCAAAGATCCTCCGACATTCCACTTTGTCTCTCGTCTATTTTTTCAAAATGCATCCATTTTGTTGAAGGCACGAACCGTGGCAAAATTATTTTTTTAAGATTTCTACACTCTGCGTCTCGTCTAATATTTCAAAGCTCATCCATTTTGTAGAAGACACGACCAGTAGCAGAATAATTGTCTTAAAATTTCATCTTCTAAAGTCGCATCAAAGACCAAACAAAAAATCGTGCCCTTCTTGTTAATTGGAATCCATGTTTTGAACGACGAAGTGAACTTCGCAAAAAATTTTTCAATTAGAGAAAAATCGATGACGGGACCACTCAACGTCTGCGCAGTGCTTTGCAAAGTACGACGCAAAAATTTCGAAACAAACGTTTTTAATTGTTGGAATTTTTTGAAGTGGGTTTAGGTTTGAGTTTTGGCTGGGTTTGGGATGTGGCTGCAATCGACTTGTGGTTGGGGCCTGTTCATTGAATTGGAGTTCGTTCCGATTTATTGGACGGTGTGTTCAAGTCGTTCAGAGGCATTCGCAGACTTCGGGAGAAGGCATTTAGCTTATCATTTTCGTTAGCCTTTCCCACAGAATCAGGGAAATGGGATTTTATTTCATCTGCGTCGAAATATATTCGCAGATGAGTAAAGGAGTAAAGAATTGCCTTTTTCTTGGATGAGGGTGATGTGAGATGATTCTTCAGTTTGTGAGTGAATTTAGCGGCATTCACATCTTTACGATTTGCTTGACGGCTTCAAATCGTTGAGTGTGAACGTTCTTTAAACTTCATTGTATGGAAGTTCAATATTTTCTATTTTCGTTAAGCAAATCGCACGACAATACGTAAATAATCTCGATCGTATAAATCCGCAGTCGATTCGTAGCTAATTCAGTTCACAAATTTACTAATAGTCTGTCTGAAGACGACAAAATAAGGCGATTGCTCACAGTTCCAGTATTTAAGTTGGATATCCGGAACAGACTCCTAGCATTTAATTCTTTTCGTGATAAGGTAGGCACTGGTCCTCAACGGGCTGTATCGCCACTTAATTATTATTTTTATCAAATATTATTGTAAATTTGTCTGCTCTAAATGATTCCATTAGGGTGCAGAGTAGATTTCTGCGTTGTAGTATCAGAATGGGGCTAATCTGGCCTATGTGTGGCTGTCCTTCCGTCCTTCCCAAAGCGAAGGTTACACCCCGCGACGCCAAATCACATCTCATTTACGATTCGCATCTACCGTCACCGTCCTCGTCTTTATCACACCGTAAAAAATATTAATGCCGCCGAAAGTGTGCTGTTCCGCCCACCAAACCAAAAAAAAAGAAAAACTAGGTTATGTTCATCGTAAATGACATAGTATCAGATAAATTCGTCAACGGCGACATCTGTCCCAAGTAAATTCTATTTGCGCCTCGAAATGAAGGTGAAAAGTTTTCTAAGTCACTGCAGAGGACCTGCATTCCGTCAGTTCACGTCTATTCTTAGCGTCGGCCAACACTGGCAACGGCTCCGCACCGAATTCGGTACGCAATGCAACTTGAAGTGCAATGCGCGCTCTCGTACGCAATTGCTGACCACACCTATCGCTGTCTGCATCCACGACGTCATCGGTGCGATGCTTCTCGACAGATTCGATGCAACGTGCCAAGTGTAGAACTCTCAATGGCCGTCGACACGGACGAAGACGACGATGATGATGATGATGAAACACTCGTCAAGAATTGCATCGCCTCTCGTATTCGTGTTTCACTTTTTGGTGGTGCTGTCCTTCAAAATCGACTGCTGCTGAATTCCGCGAGAGGCGATTCTATATTTATGTGTCGACACGAGCGTGCATCCTCAAGATACTTGACCTGTTTTCATAAAAGGGGTGGGTGTGCATGTGGGGAAGTGTCTTGGCGACGGATATGTGCAATTAACCTGCGTGATTGATGACACAGAGCTCGGTCACTTAGGGACGCGTTCCTGTTCTGAGCAATCCGATTAAGCAGCGGGAAATGTCGGCTCTTTGTGCGAAAATTTATGTGCTCTTGAAATTTATTTTCCTTTTTTTTTTTTTTTTTGGAACTCACAGTTGGAGTGGACTTTAGATCTCGCGCGAGTCTCGGGGTGCCAAGCGAGTAAACAAAGTTCCTCATTCCTGAGTTAAGCCGAAAATTAATTTCATCCTCGGCACTCTGGCGCCTCGACATCCGGGTGAGGGACGCCTTTGTAACTATCACACGCGGTGTGCGGGTGGTTTTTAGCCACGGCGCAAATGCACTTTACGAGGCACCTTTGCAAATTAAGTGTAAAAATATACCGCCGAATTGTGTTAAGGTAAACATTGGTCGAGAGGGCGAATTGTTTACACGGGAGGAATCGTGCCAAACAAATTTTTGTGTTTGTGATGTGGACGATAGCTGTCGGTTTTGAAGAGATTTTAATTTTAGGCTTCCTGTTTACTTCTGGGTTGGTTTGTTAAGTGGAGGGATGAAGTGAGGCGGTGGATTTTCACTTCAATTTAAAAACAAACACGGGGATTTTGTTTAAGTGCAATGGCTTCTCTGTTTAAGTGAATGGATTCTTTTGAGGGGTAGGGAGAGTCTGATGGGCTGAAGCGTCTTTTGAACAAGAGGCTTTTTTTCAAGTGTGGTTTGTGACATTAAATTCGATGTCTTTTTTATAAAATCGCACTGAACTTGTAAGCTGCTGTAGTTGTCACACAAATTTGTACTTGTTTTGAACCATAGCATGTTATTCGTGTGCACATTTGGCTTTTTGTCAGTGTAAACCTTAAGACCTATAATTACTCCCTCTAGTGGGCGCTGTGGCTTGGTGGTTAGTGCGTCGAACTGTTAAGCGAGCGTACCTGGATTCAATCTAGCCTGGGGAAAAAATATCACAAACAATTTCCACAAACTCACTTCCAGCGAACGACTGACAACCCTCCTGGATTACTTCTGTCATGAACAGCTTTCACAATTCTTCGCAATAAATAGCAGATCCACCGGTTGTTACGCCCCCAGTTGTTATTTTAATTTACTAATGACCTGGTCCATACACCCTTAGCCTTAAAGCAAGTTTATACCTCTTTCATATTATGCTGGAAGTTTGTGAAAGTGACCTGCAATTTATTTTTAATCAATATTGATGTTTTTGAATGATTTTATGACTGGGCGCGAAAAATACCTGTCAACAGGTGAATCCCAAATGAAGTGGTGAAATTTAGGGTTGTAATAAAATTTTCAGAGCAATAAAAGTGAAGTCCCTGAAAATATATTACCAGCAAAAATGCAACATGTGCTCTTCTGCTTTTCTTAATGATGGCCAAATATATAAAATCGGGCGACAAAATCAAGGTCATTTATATTAAAAATAACAACTGTAGTCCGAAACTCAAACAGCAAACAGAAAACTGGCCAACAGTGAGGCGACGTAAAGTCTTAGATTTTGAGTAAGGAAAGATTCAATGATCCACTCGACTCTTGCAATTTTAGCCCATGTGCGTTGAGCACATGGTTTCCCGGGGACCACCACGAGGAGGTAATGCAAGCAAGGTCCCCGTCACACTCTGTGACATCCACGCCTTTTCCAGCTTCTAAATTTAGACACTATGTCGAAATTCAGAAACTAACCTGCAATTTGGAAAAAGCAATTAGATTTATGCCCTTGCCTGCTTGGCAGGTAGGTGCTCCTTGATCTTGAAAACGAGGGTCCTGTAGGGGTCGTACTCCCTTACGTGTTCGTCAGAACACTAGAGCCTGAAAAAAAAATTAAATGAATTAAGGTTCTGCTTGTCTGTTGACACGCCGGTGCTCTTCGATATTGAAAACGAGGGTCCTGTCGGGGTCGTACTCCTCTGCTTCTTCTTCACCCTCATTCGGGGCCAAATCGTCGTCATCGTTTTCTGTCGGCTCTGAATTATAGCCCGATTCGTCTGTTAGCTCGTCGTGCCATTCTTCTAATTCCAATTCCTCCCAATAATGGGGATCGTCGTAAGGACCATACTCATATGGTATATCGTGAGGGTCGTCAAAGCGGTAGGGTGGGTAGGGTTCTAGAGGACGTGGTTCCTCATCTGCACTTTCATCATTCGAATTCAAGCACACCATTGAACACGATTCGTTGTCCGATTCTTCGTCATCTTCATATGATTTTTCGCTGTCTTCTTCATCTTCATCTGATTTTTCGCTGTCCTTGTCATCTTCATCCGATTTTTCACTGTCTTCATTGTCACAGTCACTGTCGGACTCTTCGTCATCCGCGTCTAAATTAGAAGTTTCAGAAGATTCCTTGCCTTCGTCGTCATCTGCATCTTCCGAACTTGCTGTAGCTTCCAGGTCCATCCGTTTTGCCTTGTCATCTACATCCTCGCATTCCTCCGATGTGTCTGAAATTTCAATGATTTCATCCTTTGCTGCTTCGCCGTACTCCAACCGCCTCCTTTTGATGGGCGATAACCTATCCTCGTCATCTTCCAAAAGCAACATCCTTTTAAACGTAATTGAATCCGTGGTGCCATCTGACAGCTTTACAGGCGTACTGCAGTCCATTATTTCAACCGAATTGAAACTGCTGTCCGAAATTATTTCCACCACGTCGTCCTCCTTTGATTGCATCTCTGCTTTGTCGTCACTTTGCACTTCTAGACCTTTGTAGGAATTATAGTAAAAAGCCATTTTTTTGGGTTGTAGAAATGAAGTTCTTCCTTGCTTGAATACTTGATTTATAATGTGGAAACTCGCTGCGATCCGTCTTTTATAAACCTCCAGGTAATTAGTCCTAAAATAGTGTTTGTCATTAGGGCAGTCATAAGTCCATTAGATTTAGGGGGCAATAAAGGAAAAGATCTACCCTTTTTAGGGAGAAGTCATAAATTTACAGGTAGTCAACTTTAATAAAATAAAATTCCAGGCATCAACTCGTGGTCTGATTTCTATGGTTAAGAGGTTTGCAGTAATTATGAACCCCATCAATTGTGCAATTTTGGAACTAATTCCTACTTCTGTCTAGAAGAGTATTTGTTTACTCAAAAGAGCAACGTGGGTTAAGTCTTAATGTTAAGTACTTAAATGTTTTTAAAAATCAACTTTTTTTCTGTCTTCGTGTTCAGATTCCATCTAAGCCCTAACGGCTTAGTTCGGCAGTATTCAAATAATTTTTGAAGCTGGACTAAGTCCAAAATCTCGCCTGGTTACACTGGGCATACCTCCTGATGAGTGAGAGTCGGCAGTGGAGGATCGAGTTGCCTTGAGATATCTTCTGCGTGCATTGCCCCCGCGACCCCATTAGTGGAACACGCAGTCAAGAATATGATGAAGAGAAGTAATCTCCTGAAAAATGTTTTAAATAAACTAAAATCACTTTAGTTTTGTGGTTCTTAGATTCTCATGGTCCATCCTTGTTTTGCGTCGGAAACGAAATTGTTGGCGAAGATGTCGGATGTCTATTTAGAGACCTATTTTTAATTTCGATAACGAAACTTCATTATCCATACGTGGGTAACTCAAGCCAATCGTGCAGCCATCTTAACTTTAAAGGTTAAGCCCAGTGCAAGAATGAAACCCATTAAACAAAAACCGAAAAACTGAATGCTCAGCGAAAAAGTTCAATGAATGTTTTATATTTCTCGTAAAGCCGTGATGCTTATTGAGGACTAAATTGCTGACACTGGGTGTCCCAAAATAGTTCAGGCTTAATTTGGAGCTGTGGCACGATGGTCAGTGTGTCGCACTGTTAAGCGGGCGAACCTGGGCTCGAATCCAGCTCGGGGATAAATAATTTTCAAGGCCAGTGACTAATAATCCTCTCCAGTGACTAGCAATCTTCCTGAAGTACTTCTGTCACGAAAGCTTTCGCAATTCGTCGCTCGGAACCGTAAAACTGTAGGTCCTCTTCACATGTGTAAAATTATAACGCCCAGAACACAGTGGGGGCACAATAAAGCTAGGAGCTGGGCCTTAACGGGCAGCATAAACATAAATAATGTCCTATTCTTATGAAGTCAAAAAAAAAAAATGACCGAAAACGTTTTCCAAACACCACAGACTAATGTCGTTACAGCTTAGGACGAACATTTCCTATAGACGCAAAAGGAGTGTCTGCGGTCTTCAAACTGACATTAAAGAGGCCCAAATCCATTAGAGAAGTCTTGGTAAATTTGTTGACCACTCAGACCTCACAGATCGCTGCAAACTGGAGCACTAAACCTTTTTTCACTCCTCTTCCACTGTCCATGGCCTGATTTCTTAAATTTCCGTTTTTCTAATAAAAAAAACAACCTCATCACTCATCGTTATCGCGCAACTCAAACAGAAAATACCTTTTATTGGCCGTTGGCCGCTTTTATTGGCCTTTCCCCGCACCGTTGTGCACTCGGCGCGTACGCGTCTTCAACCGCAACGAGGAAAGATGTCGAAAACAGATTTTCTCCACTCCAAAGTCGTCGTCATCGTCGTCGTTTGCCGGTTGTGGAGTACCTCATGGATCTGCCGGTATTTCCCACAAACGATTTCATTTAATATTTATCCAACTGAAAATCATTGACACACAATATGCCCACAAAAGTGGGTACACCACGTCGTCGTCGTTGTCGCCGGACCGACCATGGAGCATCGTCGTCGTCCAGATCCTACATGCGGTAAATGGAATCCAAACAAAAATGGAAATGAAAAAAAAGAATAAAAAACCCGGGGGAGAAGACACAGAAGACGAAGACGAAGACAAGTGCAAAGAAATTTCCCCCTTATCCGGCTTAATCCAACAAAATATGGGCCACACAATGGAAAAATATGCGCTCAAGTCTCACGTTACCCATCGGCTATCAGGTTGCTCACAGAGATACTCTATGGGAATGCCGTGTTTTTGTGTTTTGTTTTGACTTTTTTTTTTTGAAAATTTATTTCGCAATTGTGGACCGGAAAAATGAAACGGATATCTTCAGACAAGCCGGTGGAGAGCGAGGGCAACACACACAAAAAAAAAAGAACCATGCCGGGCGAACGCCGTTTAATGCCACGAAATAGGCGCGGAACTTTGGCACAGATTTTCATAGAAAACTCAAAACAAAAAAGCAAAAATCGGGTCAAATCCAAACGAGTTTTTCGTTTGGTGATTTTGGTTTTTCTTGTTCTTTTGAATGTTTTTTTGGGTAGCCTCGAAGAGGTTTGAGGCTTTTACAAGGGATTCTGGTTGCTGTCGGAAACCTGTTAAACGTGACTGGAGAGTGGATCTGTGAGTGGTGGCAACGTATCTCTGTCGGCTTAAAGGTCAAGCGTGTAATGAGGTGTAAGTTGGGATTTGTAAGTGAAGTGGAAGAGAGCTGATTATCTTGAGCTGAAGAGTCTTTTCTGAACCGAACGGAGTCGAGGTGTTAAGTCGTTAACTCGACTTGGAGGGGCCTGCTCTTTTGACTGTTTATTTGTCGCAAACACTCGCCGTATGAATTGAAATGCAGAGCAACCTCAGCCGGTCAGTGGCTTTCTCGAACTGCAGTTAGCGACGATTGTGGCCGATAATTAATTCTGAATGGTGCAATCCAGTCGACGAACCGGGGACGACGGGCTTTTTTACGGCACCGGTTGAAACTGGCTTCAGCTGGATCTCTGAGTCAAGTGAACGAGTGCAGTCTGGCATACGGAACAAGACTCGGACTCTGCCCAAGGGGGTAGAGACACTTTTTATTTTTATTACAAAACAAAAAACAGCAAGTTACACTTGTGTTTAGTTTTCGGGATTATGTTTTGTATAAAATTCTTTCGTCGTGAATAAATTATATTTGGCATACGGACCAAGATTCGGTTTCTGTCTAGAGGCCATCGAAACTGGCATTAAAATTTTATTTCAGTTTGTGTCTCGTGCTGGGAGACTCGTTTACTGCGACATTTTTCAATGAATGGAATGCACTGCGCCATTTTTTGATTTCAAAGCGGTTCTTCAAATTGTGGATGCTGAAAGGATTTGCTTGGTTTATTTTCAAGTAAAATTCGAAAAATGTGGCGATAAGTTCAGGTGACTATTAAGTGACCCCTTCAGTAAAGGTAGCCACTTCATTGCTCTAAACTTCCTGACTCTAAAGTGACTCCTTCAGTTGAAGGTGACCTTTTCATTGCAATGAAAATCTAAACTCTAAACCCCAAACTCTAAGCCCCTAATTCTCGCATGGTTCTTTACAGAGAACTTGCAAATGTACGCCAAGATCCCTCCCTTTAATCGATTTTCAATTTTCGCTTTGACCTGGAACGCTTTTATGGTTGCAAAAATGTGTGTGATCAAGGCGAGAAACAGATAAGAACCTTCATGGAGCCATGATCCCTCGGTGCCTCCGTCATGGCCTAAAACTCTCTTGATACAGGATATCTAAAAAGCAGCAATATCTTTAGCCTCGTGGAGAGAAGTGCAATCGTTTTAAACTGCAACTATCTTCGCCTTTGTCTAAAAATCTCTCCTGATACCAAAGGATATCTAAAATGTACAAGTCCCTCCTTGACATAGTGGAGAGAAGTGCAATAACTTTCAACCGCATCAGTTGAAGGGCTGTTGACGTGATCGCTTCATTTCAATGGAAACCTAAGCCTCCATGGCTCCTAAAACGTGTGTCCTCACGGTCAATAACTAGCAAGAGCCTTTCTTGAGCCGAGTTCCCTCGACATCCTGCCTTCGTCTTGGCCTTAACTCACTCCTAGCATTAACGCATATCTAAAAAGCATCAATCTCGTTCACTTCGCAAAGAGAAGTGGAAACATTTTGAACTGCAACAGTTGAAGGGTTGTTTCAGCACGAAAAGCAAACTCCAACAAAGTTCCCTGGCCTCTCCACAAATCAGCAGCTCATTGTTTTCGCTGGCACCGGAACCACAGGCTGTTGTTTCTGAAAGCAACTTACGGGCAATAAATTCTCGAAATTGCAGCCATTTCCATGAACACTCAACTGTTTCCTTGTTCTCTCCACACGACAAAAGAATCAGAAAAAGAAAGGGCCTACGTTTAACTTGTTCACAATCGAATCTACAATGTCCCACCGACCTTGAAAGCCACAAAGAACTTGTGTCCGCCCCGCCGCAACCACCCCCACCAAGGACGAAATTACATCACAAATTCACATACATGTCGCAGGCCTAGTCGTCTAAAACATTTTCGTCCAATTAACTTAATTATGGAAATTTGTGCACAGAAAAAAGAACGAAATTATGCAAATCAGTCGGAAGCGGACGGACGGCTAGTGAATAAAATATGAAAAAAAAAAAAAAAAAAATACTAAAACCAAAACAAAACAAAAACACGTTAAGTTCATTACCTGCCACCGAACAAAACTGGCTCCGGCTTGTTGGCTGTGGCTGTTCTCAATGTTGAAACACACGTCGTTTGCGAAATTAAATATTAATGTCACGATTTTTTTTTCTCCATTTTCGTTTTGTTGTGCACGAATAAAACACAATAACAAACTGAGCAATGAAAACAGAGAGAAAACTTATAAACACCGAGAAACAGGCACAAGAATTTTGTTGTTAATTATTCCAAACAGGTGACGATGAATTAAATATTTAAATCAACTGAATAAATTTGATATGCGGGGGGGCACAGACACAAACAGAGAAACAAAAATGAATGTGGAACAAAACATCAGGCGAAAAAGAGGGTGGTGTTTATTGTTTGATGCTTTGCTTGCAGAAAATTTTGTTGTACTTCATTACAACACTTTCAACAACAACTTTCATTTGGTCGTCATTTTCTTTGGAATTACGATCGCCTGGCGATGCTTTGCTAGTGCAACATGAAACGTTACGACAGTGTTACTCGAAATTCCTTGGAATGCTACATAAGACCTCTCCGGGTGGATGTGTAACTCGGTTCGAGGGAATTCGAGTTGTTTTCGAAGTTTAGGATGACATTTGTTGATTGAATGAATTGTCGATGTTGGAATAAATATTCCAACAGTTGCAGAGCTGTTCTATTTTTGGAGGTCACCTTATCGAGGTATTTTTGTGGGCGAAAACATTGAATTCGAAAACAAACGGAAAGCGATAAGCTTGCTGGCAAACAACAGACAGGTACTTCCTAAAGTCTCCAATCGAAGGGGCGATAAGCGTAGAGCTGGGGAATTTATAGCGCGACACTTTTAGAACACCTTGAAGGTGGTAATCAGTCAAAAAGACAAGCAGACGAACGAGGCGAATAAACGACCGAAAGACCTGTGATTAGATTAGGTGACAGTTGATGTGAGCGGGCTCATCGAAGGACAAATATTTTGACATGAGTGACTCGTTGTTGTCTTTTTGAAGTGTTTTCAATCATCGAAGTGACCAGAACAACGTCCAGAAGTCGTCAAATTCTTTGATGCGCTTTCGATGACTCGTTGTTGTACTTCTGTGGTGTTTTAAACGATCCAATGTCCATAAAAACGTCCGAAGCTTGTCGCTTTAGTTGCTGCAAGCGATTGGGATAAATTTTGTGATCGAAAATCGCTGTTCACTAAAGAGGTGGTGCCATGGGCGATGTTCCTGTTGACTCTGATGGTTATAAAACCAGCCACATTATCGAAGAGTAGTTACAAAGTGCAGTAAGCTCGTTAACAATTTGGAATAATCGAGAGAAGGTCAGTCTGAATACAACAAATTTTTCGAATTAATTAACCAAAAATTCAACCACCGAATATTGTCTTAGGTGTTCTGCATTTCGAACAAAATGAAGAAGAGAAGAAGAGACTTTGGGTTTCGCTGGAATTCATAAAAGTGAATTTGGTTTTCAAACAAACACGTTATTATGCGAATTAAATACACATTGGTTGTACGTTGTGAATTGAATTCACTTGGCTTTGTATCTTGCCTTCTGTTAAAAAAAGAAATTAGAGTTCTAATGAGGCTTGGTAATTGTAATGAATGCTCTGTAATGGAATTCTATATTTCTCAAAAAATAAAAAAACAACCTTATCTCTTCTATCCTTGTGCTCTTTAATCCACTTCGAAACAATTTAATTTCGCCAATAACTTTGCCAACCTAATCAAAGACCTTTGTTGCTGTGGCTACATTCATTAGCTCTCAAGTTTTAAAATTGTAGCTAGCTTTTAAATACATAAATGGCTTTGCAAACTCAAAAGCAATCTCAACATCCTTTTTCACTGATCGTTGGTAGTATAACTTTGTTTGGTCGAAAGATCTAGTCATGCTTCTTGTTTGCCTGAAATTGTTGTTTTCCGAATAGACGAGTTTTCCGAATCAAAAAATACCGAAAATGAAGGGCATTTTTTGTTTTTTTCTTTGTCCGTTTGAGCTGCATGGCGAATTTTTTTCCCGCCCTCCGACAGGTATCCAGAGTTCAATTACCTAAACTTTTAGGATTCGAACTCTCTTGAACCCGCCCTACGACAGCGGCCCAGCATCCAAGTACTTCAACCTTTAGGATTTAATTACTCAGTGTCTTTTTTTTTTATGCCCGTTCGACCGGGAAGCCACATGGGTGTTCTTCAACCACAATCACCTTAACTGCCACCAATTCGCCAAGCCGATGTAATGCCAATTAAGTGAACCTCCCTGCTGTTGCACCTAACCGCCACTTTGCGAAATTGCAATTCCGCAAAATTTATTAATTTTTAACGAAAAAAAAAAGAATCGCTGTTACGTTGCGAGGTTTCATAATTCCGTCCATTACATCGTCGCAGCACATCCATGTGATTTACCTGAAACGAGGGAGAAAAAAAAAATCGAAAAACCAAAACAAAAACTCATTTTCAGTAAACTAAAATTTACTTTTTTTACGACCGCTTCTTACACTTTTAATTGATTGCACTCAGCACGATAATTTCGCAATAAGTGCGTACGCGACCATGTGAAAAAAAAAACAGGCCCAAAGCCTAAGGCAGTGAGTTATGTAAAACGATTCGCAGGCAAACTCGACTAATTTTAAATTTTAATGTTTCGCATAATTCAAGCAGCACCAGAGGTTGACCTAGAGATGTGATTTCTCAATGCAACAGAAACATTTTTTTTTATCTGGACCTTTACAACAAAAACGCATAGAGAAACAAAAAAGAAAAAAAAATCTATCTTTGAGTAGAGAGAAAACTTGTTCCGTAGATAGATCAACTACCAGTCTCTGGGGTCATCAATTTAACTGACAAAACTTTTCATGGCTGACTGTAAATTTGTAGCCGTCGTCGTTGTCTAAGCGGTGTGTCGGCCCGGCTCCCCGCCCATCGAAAATGGACGCAGACGTAAATTATCGCAGCAAAATGTCGTAAAAGCGACTTTAAGCGCGTTTTAATGGGCTGGCACTAGAAAACTTGAAGTACAGGGTGGTTTTTGTGGAGAGATCGTCGCATATTTTTTTCGATTAAATGTGTCAAGTGTGTACGGCTATAGGGTATTTTTTTTTGTTTGTTTTAAACATGGCAACATGGCAAAAACAAGCCCCATTCCACAAAATAACACTCTTTCATCCACTCTGTGAAACTATTTGAGCAATTTGAATCGATCTCGTCGAATTATGTTCGATAGAATATATGAAATGTGGACAGAGTGTGATTTTTTTGTTCCAAATATGGCATTTTGCATGGAAAACTGGACACAATTCAAAACTAAGCCCCATTCCACAAAAAAATTAGCACCCACCCTGTCCACTCTGAGACAATTTTAAGCAAGTTGAATCGCTTTTGTATCTGCTTTCGAAGTAAACGAATATCTCTGTCGTTTTTTCGTCTTTTCGTCATCAAATCAGCGTTTGGAAAGGTATCCAGTTTCACGGAGATGTGTGCGCATAAAAATTGATTTACGTTGGAAGCGGATATATGCAGATGCATTTAAAATGGCAAAAAAAAATTACTCGTTAGACTTGCAACATTGACACGATTTGTTGAGGTGTTTGT
Source organism: Syritta pipiens (assembly GCA_905187475.1). Lineage (NCBI taxonomy): Eukaryota > Metazoa > Arthropoda > Insecta > Diptera > Syrphidae > Syritta > Syritta pipiens. Next base: position 75,422,437 of record LR994571.1, read on the forward strand.
TTTTATGTGGCAGAGATATATTCACTAGTTGTTGTGGGGGTGGGGGCATGGGGAGTGCTTGTTGAGGTTTTGTGTTTTAGAGCTGCGTGGGAATTCGAAGAAGCAAAGTTTGTTTTAAGTACCTACCCGGTGCGGCAGTGGTTAGAGGTGGTCGTGGATGGCAATTTGTGAAATTTTTATTGGCAATTAAAGACTTTTATGGCGTAGAGATGCGTGGTTAATGTCTGCATTCAGATGTAGTTGACAACGGATCTGTTGAAGAAGACGGGAGGAATGTGGAATCGGTGGAGATGTTCGCAATTTTGTAAGGCACTTGAAAAAAAAAAAATGGTTTTAAGTTGTTTTAAGAGTTCACCTGTGACTCTAAAATTTAAGCTGTTGCAGGAAAGGTTGATGGGTGTTGTTGGCAGATCAGAGAGACATAGGCAGATAGTCACAAGTAGGAATCCAGTCGGGGCCGCATAGAGAGAGCCCTTACGATATTTTGCCTGATTTTAAATTGGAGTCTCGAAAAAAATAAAAAAAGAGAAAAAGATTGTTTTTGTGCCAGAGTCAGAAAGAAAGTCTTCACAATTCTTTTTAATTTGAAATGAGGTCCAAACCCGACGTGTTCCAAGAAATAGAACTAGATTAATACCTCGATTTACGTTGATTTACGGTTTATGTCGTCTCGATTTACGCTGTGTAAAATTAATTACCTTCCTTCGTTTAACGTTCTCCTATCTTTCGATTTACGTTGTCTTAGCCGTTTAAATTTGAAGATTAAGAAATCATCACACAATTTTTATTATATTTTTTTTAAATAGAAACCTGCATTATATTTAAGAACTTCGACCTTATGGCAATACTAATAGCCAATTTTCGTACTTCTCGTCTCGATTTGCGTTCCCATTTCTTGGAACACATCTTGACATAAATCGGGGGATTGCTGGTATGTCAATGATTACGAGTAACTCCAAAATGATCGACACATTTAGAATGCCCACCCACTCAAGTCACCTATCTGGTTTTAATTCTACCTATTTTTAACTCTCAATAAATAAATTGAATCTCTATAACTTTTTCCCTTTCCCTTAAAAATACTCGATAAGCTGAATAAAAGCAAACTTAATTTGTTCCCCTGGTAATATGTATAAAGTTTAAGCAGTAATATCATGCTCGTGAACATTCTTAATTCAAAATTCGAAGTTCGGACTTCCCTTCGAACCTGTCGTTTGCTTACAAAAAGGGTGAGTTTGGCGTTTGCACAAGCGTTGATATTTATTATTTTAACATAAACTAATATCAAAAAATACGGAGCTTTCCTTTAGGATTTTGAAACAGCTTGGAAGATCTGTAATCAGGATGGCCGACCTTGATGTCAAGGCTAAGTTTGCGGTCCTTAGCTCGATATATGTTTCTACTCTCACCTATGGCAATAAAATTTGAGTAATGACCAAAAAAAATTGCGACACCTTAGTAGAACATATGCCGCTGAAAATTCCTTTAGAAGTCACTTAGCTCCAGCAAGCGAAACATCAGGAAACCGATTGAATAGAAATGTTGAGTCAGATCACTGAACACTTAAACGATTTTTCTATAAATTCGATAACAAGTTACTTTAATCGCCTAATTCGTCGTACACATTTTTCATGTTAAGTTATATTTTAATCGTCGTCTCCAAAACCGACAATATTTTTTCGTGTTGAGTCCTACAATCTGAACAAGCTTTTTCACAAAAATCGCCAAACCTTCTGCCAAGTTCAGCAGATGCCACTAAAAGACATGTAAGAATACCTCACCCAGTTAAAAACTTCAGCCTCCTCTCACTTTTTACTTATCGCCCTCTTTATAGAGTTCCTTACCCTCCAAGCACGATTTTTTTCCACCAATCAGCGTAACTTGACGTAATTCCGTCAGTAAGTTGCATCATTGCCACTAATCACCTGTGACTAATTCCGCCGTGAAATCTAGCGACACAACCTTTTAGAAACTTATGCAACTCACGTGTGCTGCGCTTACTCGTAGCCTCCAGCTCGGTGAATGAACCACCTGTTAAAGCTCCTGCCTTGCATAAACTTCCCACGTTCAAGCGATATCGCCACCACCCGACACAATTGACAATCCGCAGCAACCTTTGACGTAAAACATCTAATTTTTATTCGAAAATCGCCTCCAGGCACAAAAATTCTACCTTGCTCTCCTCGTCTCTACACAGATTCTAAGCACCTTGAGTCTAACAGAAAAGACAGTCTTAAATTTTCCTCATTTTTTTTTTCAATTTTATGCCATAAAATTGTGGATGTAAAAGTCGTAAAGAAAATATTCACGGCTATTAAAAACACTTTTCAGCGACACGTCGCCCGGTTTGGTAACGATGAACAGAAGTCAACCGCGGATTTTACATTGCCCATAAAAAAAAGAAACGTGTATTCTAGGCCTTAAATGACTAAAAAAATGTTTATGGTCTAACACAAGAAATGCAAAATATTTTAGGTAATTTAGACAATTTGCCCCTCGGGGGTTATATGGTTTTAATGGGACTCCTTCGAATGCAGCTCTGGGGGGATGTTTGTTGTTCGGTTCTGCAACAGGTTTGGTGGGCACTTTTTGAGTTTTTCTTTAATGCCGAGTGGGCCTTTTAACCTTCGAAAATTAAGTGCTTTTTCATTAATGGGCGAATTAGAATCTAATCGAATTTTTAGTGATTTTTTCTCCGCCTTTTTATTTAATGTGGAAAAATGTCTATTCATGTCTTTTTTTCAATCCATAATGAACGTTTTTTTGGTTTTTGTTATGCAGTCCGACTTCATGATTCGAATCCATAATAAAAGTTTTTATTTAATTTTTTACTGCAGTCTGCGTTCTTGTCCGGTCAATTTGACCGGATGACTTGTGCTTGCAAAGTACTGAATATATGTATTTAGTTCAGCAAATTTATTGTAGAATTATGAAAAAATAGAATCGTTTACAAAAAATTACGTTTATTTCTTACATTTTTTGTGAACACAGGTCGTTTTTCTTACAAAATTTTGGTTAAAATAAGTCAGTACGTTGAATAGATCGGTACAGTCTTGTTACTTAAAACCGGTTCTAGTGTTAAGGACGACTTTTGAGACGTTTTTTTTCTTTAAAAACATAAAATTTGATATTTTAATAACACTTAATGTGCATTCGCTTATGATTTTTTTCCTTTTTATCAAATTCTAAACCACCATTTTGTCTTTTTTTTCTTTGCAGTGCATCTGGTACAAGTGCAGTTGCCATCGACAACAAAATCGAGCAAGCTATGGTAAGTTGAGTTTCTTAATCCAAAATTTTATAAACATATGAATCTTTTTATGGGTATGGCACTTGAAAATCATTTCTTATGTGTGAATTCAGGATAATTTGTAAAACTATTTTTGGGGCCGATGAACAGACTGCTCCCGAATTTATTGTTTAAGTCGAATGACTTTTCTTGGCTGTTGCCCAGCTTCCACCTCGGATTTGAATGTCCTTTTGAAAGTTTTTCTAATGCGGCAGGTATTGTATCATTTTGTCGCAATTTCTTGTCGGACATGCTGTTTTTGCTTCGCCTGTGAAAATTGTTGCTGGATTTTCACTGCTGTTTTGCTGTGATTTTGCGTCGTATTTATCTTTTACTGAAAATTAAACCGAGGAAACAAAGGGTGTAAAATTTTATTGATAAAGGAGCATAGGCACAAAAACTGTCATACAGTCAGTCAGAGGTTTACAAATTTGGAGGCCGTCAGAATCCAGAAGCAGATAAGTTTATGCTTTGAGTGTAACTCAGCACCTTTTTGACCGGCATATGGCAGGCACTCATTGCATTGATAATTCCAACCTTTTCAAATTTGGAAAAAAAAAAAATGAAATCACACAGAAAAAGAAGTAGACAGAAGATTGGTTGAGAGTCGCAAGCATGTTGGAGCTACGGAAGAATTCAATTTATTCGACTCACTGAATTAATATCATCGCACGGACAATGTTGTATGCCATCTTGGTAATTAACAAATGAAATTGTCTAGCAATGAAATGTCAAAAAAATGACAATGCAGACACAGCGAAACACTAAATCTATCCCAAATACGACTTTCTAGCAATGCTCTGAAGACACACAGCAAATGTTACCTTTCTTCTCGAAAAACCGTGTTCCAAATGGGGTTTTCTGGCTCTAGCTTCTGTTACATTTTGATCTCTCGTATCGTTAGCCAGTCCCTACTTTTAAGTCTTTCCTTCATGTGAATTAAAAAATGCTACACGCCGATGGTGTTCCATGGCCGCCTTTCTGTAAGAAGAGAGAGACTCAATTCTTTTTCAGTATAACGCAATGAACCTAAGCTTTGGTCCTCAACGGGCTTTAATTATAAATATTCAGTGCACTTGCGTTCATTTTGAATACCTGCAAAGTTCCATACTTGCGAATATCAATTTCTGCTCAATTCTTCTGCCAGCTGCGAACGGATATGAATCCACCTAAGAAAGCAAACATCTCAGTAACAAGGCTAACCAGCTTTTCTCTACTCACAAAATTTCTTTTCATTTTATTTATTCATTCGCTTAAGCCAAGTTATAGACATAAGACAGTGGTCAAATCATATATCAAGACGGTGGTACAATAGATCTTTTAGGTCGCAGTACAAATGGCTCAGTGACATTCCCATCTCATCAATCTCAAGACAAGCTATAAAACATAATTTAATAACTGCATTTCTAAGAAGAAGATAATCATTCAAGTCTCTTCTATCAGAGTCACCTCTCCTTTGACCCACTGAACTTTGAGAGAGTTTGTTCCCAATTCCCCATTAGGCCTCATTTTTCAAACCAGACCCTACTTTAAAACAGTTCCTTCCCAAATAGCCGTCATACATATCAACCTCTCTCTTTCTAAATCCATCGCATTACTCCAATTTCACTGACCTCGAACGAGTCGCTCTGTGCCCGATCGGCTTTTCCCTCCGATCAGCCGCTGACCGCATGTCTGACGCACCATTGACTCCCCGTCCAACTACTGCCCAGCTGCCATTATTGTTGATGCTCAATTGTCGTCCCGCCACAGACGCTCTCCCGCAGCCTTATCAATCACCCAGCCGGACACTCGCCCAATCTCCCGTCTAACGATGCACATACATCGCACTCACGCATGCATCACGAAGTAGGTCTGCACGCGTTCATGACGCGTCTCTATTGACACATGAGCATCAAGCGAAACAGCATCCACCGCCACCAACAGGGATGCGTCTGAAGATATGCGTGTCAAGCGTCGGTCGCGTTAAAAATAACAAGCTCGCATATACAGCCGCATAAGGCGCGCATCTGTCGGCGTTGTGCTGAATTTGTCAATCAAACGCACAGCAAAAATAAAGAAACGCAGACAAAAAAGAAGAACGTTGCGTATCCGCCAAAGTGGCTTGTATCCATTCGATTTCTCGAACGTTCTAGATGCATTTCGTCTGCGTGGAATCCTGAAGGCGACCGATTATGCGTCTGGCACACAAAAACAAACCTCTCGTCGTAGGCGCACGTCTCGTCGCTATTTTTAGATGCAATCCACTCATGATGGCGCGACGGAAAGGCGCACGATGTGTGCGTTTGCTTACGCGATGATTGCGCCAATTAATTCGCCTGACATTTATTGAGTTAACGCACACTTGTGGTTCGTTAACTGGCAGATACTTTGTATCTCACGCCTAATGGTTGTATTGTTTCTAAGGCGACTCCTGCGTGGCATGGCCAGTGCTGATGGCTCAGCAGTGACGGGATCAGAGTAAATCCTTCGAACGAGGTGACATCTTAATTCCAATTGCTGAGTGGATTGAAATGTGATAAGGGTATTTGTGTGGGCGCTGACGAGTTGAATTTGAAAATGTGTAAAAATAATAAAAAGACGCGATAATCGGTACTCAGTCTTATCAGTTGTTTGTCAGCTTTCGAGTCGAGTGTTTTGGCGATAAAAGAATTTTATTGCAGTCGCCTCGTCGCAGTCTGGTGTGGTTCAGTAATTTTTGGATACACGAAGAGATATGAAAAGAATGCGAGCATAGTTGGCGAGTCACACCTTCTTTGTGATAAGAGATCAGATTGTGCTTTTTGAATTGAAAAAAACTTCTTTTGTTGAGTTTTTTTCGGAGTTGAATTGAATCACCGTGAAAACTAGCGACATAACCTTTCATAAACTTATGCAAGTGCGTAAACTTTATGAGCGCGATGAATAAACCATTTGCTGTGTTAAACTTCCCACGTTCAAGCGGCGCCGTGAACACCCGACACAGTTGACAATTCACAACAATCTTTGACGCTAAGCATTTGATTTTTATTCAATGATCGGATCTAGATACAAGACTACTACCTTAATCGCATTGTGTTCCACTTTTCTTAGCTTTCTGAATCTTAATTTTCAAAGAGTTTTCCAAAATAAATGGGAAGACGTTGCAATTTTGTGACGGCCATGCTGTTTTGCATGTTAAACTTATTGCTTGATATCCAGTCAGTGATGCCAAGTCAGCCTAGCATATTACATGTTTAAGCAGTACATCTTAGCGTTTAGATTTCATTGCTAAACTGCACTTCGGCTTTGAATTTAAAAAGTTCTTTCGAATTTCTTAATGGCCGCTTGTTAGTGCAGTTTCATTTGAGACGATTAAAACAAAATAGGTCAAAAGAGTAGACAGTGCCAAAAACGCTTTTTTCCATTTAGGCAACGATTTGCTATTCTAAACGGGAAAACTCAGTGCAAAACGAAGTCCTGTTTTTAGGAAAGGAAGGCTGAGTTAAATAAAAACAGGCTCTGAAAGACCGTGAATTGAGTTGTTTTATTTACTTATATTATTACGCAATTGTGAAGTTAAGTTCCGAAGTGTAACTTAGTGTTTGTCTATTTTCTTTAAGACTTCTTGAGGTACTAGACATCGCAAACCAATAGTCTCCGCACCTAGGCTCTATAATTTTGATATTACTCTGTAACATAAACTACATGTTATTAAATGATAATAGTAATAATACTGGTAATCATTAAAATTCCATTTATACATTTTACTGAAATTTAAGCTGGTTAACATTCCTGAAGAGTGTGTATATAACTCTCTTTTTGTTCTGTCTGTAAAGCTCGCCTCATAGCTGAGATTTGTGGGCGAGTTCATAGGCAACTGGCAACAAGAACACAAGGCATCAGCAATTTGTGATAAACACATTTCAAAATGAACTTTTTCAATCGAATACTGGCTTTTTATACTTTTGGCGTCCTGAAATTTAGACTTTTGATTGTTTGTCTTAAGAGTTTGACCTCTCATGCCTTTTCGCACCGCCAAAAAAGATTCAAAATCAGTCAAAAAAAGCCTCCAAACCAGACAGACAGCTCCGAAGACGAAAACCCTCACATTTTTTGTTGTTATCGAGGGCTGCGCAACTAAAGCACCTTACGTCGTGCTATCAGTCATCCCAACCCAATCACCCCACTTGTCCCGAAAAGTCTGCTCTATTACTTCACACCGAAGACGCCCTGATTATCTTCTCGTTCCTAATCGAAGCTTGGATTGGAATCAGTCACTCAATGTTTACCCAGTCAAAAAAAAAAAAAAAAAAAAACAGAGCTCTTATAATGTGAAAGTTCAACAAGAACGCCTGATAGCACCGTCTGAGCGACCATGCGACGGGTACGAGGCACGACGGCAAACAATTCCTCACGCCTGCCAGCCGGGTGCTAATTACTTTTTATCTCTCCGCAAACAGATCGATTCCTCAAAAACGTTCTGTTTGAATGTTTAGAGTGGCCTCCGCTAACCGATATGCCGAGTCGAGTGTCGTTGATTAGAATGAAATTTAATCGAATTATTTGTGTGGCCATCTTTGTTGTGACACTTTTTATTTTAAGTTGTTTTTCTGTTTTTTCGGGGTTTAAATTTTGTTTGTGGTTCGATGAGGCTCTAATCTGGGCGCCAGATTGCGAGGCAAAGTGGTAAACAGCGGAGGTGGTCTGTGAGGATTTTATTATTTTTCATTTGATTAGATGCGAAGAATGGAAGGTGGGGTTGTGGGGAAATAATCAATTTACGGTATCTGATGAGACTGGGGGGCTAATTTTTGGGGGTCTACGAGACAGCGGATGTCTGGCGGTGTGAGACCGATTGCCGAAGGCGGTAAACAGCGAAGTTGCGTAGTTATTTTGATTTGGCCGTGGTGTGATTTAATGAGTCATGGCCTAGAAATGGATTGTTTTGGGCAAGTTTGACTCCTGTCTGGGCATGTCTGGAAGGTTTTCAAAGGTCTCCAGAACAGTGCCTTTCATATTCATACCATTTTAAACATATTTCAAGCATGTAGTGAGACTGGAATCTGTAAACAGGTCATTTTTCATGTTTTTTTGATCCTGCTTCGGTTCTACTACTCACTTAGAAAAGTCTCAATACATCATACGACTCAAAGTCAGTATCAGGTCTGTTTGTAGAAGGTTGACAGGTTTAAGGGTTCACGGAAGAGGCCCCACGTCACATTTTAGCTGCCTGCAGCGCTCTCGAAAACCGCAGAAAGAGTCATATAGGCCATTAGTTTCTAGACAATCTCGCTGAACTGGCCGATACCAGCCGAGCCGAGCTTTATTAAGAGCTCTTTTTTGTAAGAAGAGTTCTGAGATGTCTGCATCCGCAGTGGAACTCTGGCCTATATACTCGACTGTCTTGTGTAGCCCACTACACCACCTTGTCTTATCTACCTACCGTCCGTATTCAAGTCATTGAACACATGGGAGTGTCGTTGGGGCAAAGAAGGCTTCGAACGTTTTAAAGCTTCTTCGCATTACCAGCTACCAGTTTCGCCAACGCCCACGCATAGTCCAAAATTAAGTTTTCAATTACAATTTGGGCCACAGTCCGGCGCATGTTTTCTACCTTTGCGCCAAAGTTCAGCCTCTGAACTGTCTATTTCGTATTTGACTGTCTCGATGCAATTTCCCGGCAACCTAAAATCAAACTACGCACCTGGACCTCCATTTCCATCGCTGCTCATAAACCACGCACCACAAAAACCGCACCCAACTTCGTCACACGCAGCTGCACCCGCACACCCATTGCAAGCCTCCGCAGCTAATAACCATAAAAACTCACGGATAACTCGAATCTTATGCGCCACTCCGAAGGACGATTGAAAGTCTCCAAACCAAGTCGGCTGTAAACTTGATCTATTTTTAATCTCCCCACCCATCGAACAATAAAAAAGCTTCCCCGAAGGCCGTTCCATCGATTTCGCGTCTGTTTTCCCGTGGAAAAGAGGCCTACGTTTTGTTCGAGAGTGTGTGATTTCTATTTCCCCCCCAGCCCATCAAGGCGAACCTTTCGCATTGAGTGGAGATTATTTGTTGGTCACACCCGCCTGCGATTAACACGACTTTCTCTCGATAATTTGCGTAACCTCCACCGTCGTGGCTGCCTCCTCCATCTCCGCCCACACACGCACGCATACGCATTCAATTTATTTATAATTGTTTTTTTTGTTCGCTTCTAAAACCCGCCCGCGCCGCATCTCGGCGAACCTTGAAGTGCGTTCTAATTCGGTTGCATGATCGTATCTGCGGTGTCGGCATACATCGCATCCGATGGCATCGCTCGCCGGGCGCGAAATTAGAACGCTGAGACTCTCGTGGAAAGAGGAGCGGGGAGACTAATTGATAGTTCCGCATATCGGCCTATCGGGGCATTACATCTTATTACGCTGGTCGTTGACGGTCGTCTGTCGCTGAGCGGTTGTGAGCCGCATTGTCATCCATCCGGGAGGCGAACACGCGGCGGTGCGCACCAGCGACGCGGTAATCTCTTCGTTGGAAAACCCGGATGAAAGTAAAACGAAGAAGTAAATACTTGTGGCTCTCCTTTAAAGCACACGTGTGTGTGTCTTTTTTTTTTTTTCAAAACTGCCCCAAAGTAGGTCACGTCAAGCGAATCATGTTCACCAAGCCGCTGCTGCTGCTGCCGTTCACTTGTCACAAACCCGGCCGCCTTGTTAGCCAACGGAGGGGCGCGCCAACGAAGAAAAGCGTAGAGCTTCGAAGAAAAATCACAAACCGTACGTAACGCTACGCTATTCCGACGTTAGGCCGTAAGCTGGGTGGCAACATAACGTCCTCGGCATTTTCTTGTCTCTTTTGCGGCCGCCTTTTTAGCCGGTTAAGAGGCGTCATCACACGTGAGGAATTATCGTCTTTATTTTTTTCTTTTGTTTTAACAAAAATCTGCTTGTAAATATTTACAAGTGGTGATGAGACGTCGATGTAAGTGGTTGGGTAATGGTGCAGATCCTTTTTTTTTTTTCTTTTTTCTTGAGTGACGTGACGTTACGTGTGGGTAATCAATGCAAATGAAAATGTCGAGGTTTGTCAACGTCAGTCAGTGGGTGCGAGTGAGCGTTGGTTTTGTGTGGCAATTGTCATCAAAGATTCATGAGAATCACGTCGCCTGATGTAGACGACGATAATGCCAAGAGGTGGAGGAGGAGAGAGGGGTTTTTGAATGAGGGTGGCTTCCTGGTTTGGACGCGAGACTGAAAATTCGTTACGTGCCCTGAACTGGGAAGTAATTTTCATCTGAAATTGAACACTAAAGTCGTACGGGGTATTATTTGGGTCTGTCGTGGATTGGGAGTGGATTTATGAACGAAATTGATGTAGACTTTCATATACTAGCGCGCGCGGGCTGTCACTAGATATCTCAATCTTCATAACTTCTTAAAACTGAAAGGAGGATGTCATGAAAATAGTTAAAACTTGTAATTTCAGTTCAATCTGAACGGCCTAAACCTATTTTAAATTTAAACTATTCCAATAACCAGGTCTAAATATATAAAATGGTTTCCAACTAGTCTCATATATTCTATGTCCCCTTCAGTTAACCCTCTAAGACTCATGTGACTCAATTTTCACAATTTCACTGCCGTGGTGTCCGATATTTTGTCATCTTGTATTTTGTAGTATGGTAACTTTTAATTAGCTTATATTAAATATAGGCTTCATTACTAAAACGGAAAAAATGTGAAGGCTGAGACTCAGATTGTTCTAGTCATGTATTTATATAATTTTTAATTTTTCGGTTTCTGCCAGGCTACCACACCAGTCGCAGTGGGTTCAATTAAGGTTTTCCATAGTTTTTCCTCCAAACACTCATATCCCAACCTCAACAAAACTGTATTTTCAGCAGTGAAGTTCTCTAAAACCCTATTTTTGTGCAAGCTGAAGCAACATTGTGTAACTATTTTTATACTATAAAGGAAATAGATCTATTAATTGATATTCTGTGTCCTGTATTTTAAAGCAACTACCACTCTTTTGAAGGCAAAAGAAGTTGAGCTGCCATGGCTCTGTTAATGTTACTTTCATTGCCATTAATTTCATAACAGCCTGCTCTGGGCCAGATCCTAGCTTTTCGCGCCTTCACTGTGTTGTGCGCGTTATTATTGACACATGTGAAGTTACTTTGTCAGGCTTTTACCACGAAGAAGCTGAAACTTGGTTGCAAAATTAAATTGAAAATTAACTATTTAACAGAAAGATTATAAAACGTTGTTTAAAAGGTAACTCCTGCTAGCTTAGTTTTTGCACAAGCTAAAGTTTTCTAACTAATTGAAGAACATAGCTCGTCCGGGAGTAAAAACAATGGCAGTTAAAAACTGAAAAGAAATTTTTTTTCTCGTTAAGTATATAAACCAAAATTTTGCCGCGAGAGAGATCTAAAACTTCGGAAAGTTAAGTTATCACGAAAAACCATTTTTCTAGTTTTTCTGTTCTTTTTTTCTACTGGAAAAGTTTTGAAAGGACTTCCGCAATTAGTTCAAAACCATCTAGCGGGAAAAAGAATCCACTCATTGATCGATTCCAAGAAATCTACTACAAAAATGTCAGCGGAAATCTCCCATTCACAGCAATGCCATCATAATTACACAGAAACAAAAAAGAAGCATTCAACTCACACTGATCGTTGTCTGCAGCTCCACATATTCGTAGAACGTTGTTCTATCATTGCGAAAAAAAATGAACCTACGGCAGCAGCATATCCATAAGATAAATTTTCCACACTCAACCGACAATCGAATAACTTGAATTTTCCTGTCAGCCCGTGCCCATAGCCAGCGTGTCTGTGCTTTTGTGTTGCTCGGTAATAATTTTTCCGTCATGACTTGACTTTTAATCATGAGAATCGTTCGCTGCACAAACAGATAAGTGAATTGTTTACGACAAAAGAAATGAAATTACCACCACGCGTAGCAATTAGAAAATTAACCAGTTAACCTATCCATGTATCCGGTTGTGCGATGTGTGAGAGGGACGTGCTTTTGCAGCGGGCGTCCAGTGGCACAGTGGCTGAGTCTTATCAAACTTGAGCTCTGGAGGGTTTGCAAATGTTCCCACAAGCAACACGATGAGTGTGCCAAGTTGAGATTACACATCCCGCGATGTGTCACGATCCAAATAAATTGCAGATCCGATCTCGGCTGACGCAGAATGCATTCGATCATGCCAATCGCAAGTGATAAGCATCGATTTGTGTCCACCTCTGACGCAAATCGCAACTCGGCTTAAACAACTAGCTATTATTAGCTCATTAGACCTTATTTTATCCACGCTGTTGGGCTTAATCTGGTTTGGGAGAACACTCAATCCGGAAAAATCCGCCCACAGTCCCGTAACCTTCGACAGAAAATGGAAGTTGCTTCGTGGAAGGTGGCGATAATTGGTTCTAATAGAAGACAGCCTTCGACCAGGCATTAGCATGTGCTAAATAAAGAAAACTGGTCAACAGTAAGGCGACGTAAAGTCTTAGATTTTGAGTAAGGAAATATTCAATGATCTACTCGACGCTTGCAATTTTAGCCCATGTGCGTTGAGCACATGGTTTCCCGGGGACCACCACGAGGAGGTAATGCAAGCAAAGGTCCCCGTGGCTTTCACGCCAGCGTGAAAGCCGTCACACTCTGTGACACTCACTCCTTCTCAAGCCTCTAAATTTAGACACTAAGTCGATTTTGTATATTAATATTAACAAAATATATTAATATTAATAAAATATTGTTCTGCTTGCCTGTTTGCACGCCGGTGCTCTTCGATATTAAAAACCAGGGTCCTGTTGGGGTCGTACTCCTCCACTTCTTCTTCAGCCTCATTGGGGGCCACACCGTCGCCTTCAAAAACCTCTAAGTCATTGAGGTCTTCTGTCGGCTCTGAGTAAAAGCCCGACTCGTCTGTCCTCTCGTAGTGCCGTTCTCCCAAGTTCAATCCGTCCCAATAAGGGGGATCGTCATAAGGACGATAGTTGTGTGGGATGTTGTCATAGCGATAGGGTGGGTAGTTCTCTAGAGGAAGTGGTTCCTCATCTGCGCTTTCATCACTCGAATCCAAGCACACCACTGAACACGATACGTTGTCTGATTCTTCGTCAGCTTCATTCGATATTTTTCTGTCTTCATTGTCGCTGTCGGATTCCTCATCATCCGCGTCTAAGTTAGAAGTTTCAGAATATGCCTTGTCTTCGTCGGTATCTGCATCTTCCGAACTTGCCGTCGCTTCCAGGTCCATCCGTTTTGTTTTGTCATCTTCATCCTCGCTACATAAGTCTATATAGCTCACTCGCTCGGATGTGTCCGAAATTTCGATGATTTCATCTTTTGCCACTTCGTCCTCATCGAATTCCAACCGCCTCCTTTTAATGGGCGATACCTCCTCATCATCTTCCAAAAGCAACATCCTCATAAAAACCATTGAATCCGTGGTGCCGTCCGACAGGATCCTTGGCTTTACTGGTGTGCTGCACTCAGCGATTTCCACAGAACGGAAACTAATATCCGAACTTATTTCCACAATGTCATCGTCCTTTGACTGGATGATTGATTCGTCGGTAGTTTGCTCTTCAAAACATTTGAAGGAATTATTAACGTAAGACATTTTTTTTGAGTTATGGAAATGGAGCTCTTCGTTTGTTGAACACTCGAAGTATAATGTGAAAACTCGCTTCGATCCTGTCTTTTATAAGTCGCCAGGTATTTCGTCCAGAAAAAAATATTTGTCATTTGTGTGGGCTGTAAGAGTATAGAGCAATAAAGGATTATGAACCGCCCTTTTAAGGGAAAAGTCATAAAATACTAGGTAGTCAACTTTAATAAAATAAATTACACGCAAAGGTGTGAGATGATTTTCAGGATTAGAAGGCAAACTATACTTTGTCCGTAGTACACTTATGATTGTTTTCAGTCTGTACAATCTACGAAAATCAGTAAGGTAAGGTACCTGTGCATAGATTTTTATTGATGACCTAAACCAAATTTTAAAAGTATCCATAAAAATCTAACTTCTGTTCTCCGCATTTCTGTGGTTATCCGCAAACTACTGATCTTTGTCGTTGGGGACATCCGTCTTTCAGTCGATTTTCTTGAATTCTCCATCGTCCAATTTGAAAACGAGATTGCTGTCAATGAGCACGAAAGTGTTACAAATAGCTCGGGCTTAATGACACACCTTTAATCCTCTACCTCTTTCATTTTATGTTACAAGTATGTTAGAATGACCTGCATCTTATTTTAAATCAGTTTTTGTATTTTTGAATGATTCTATGGCCGTATGCGAAAACTACCTATCAACAGGGGAATCCCAAATGAAATGGTTAAATTTTGGGTTTTACTAAATTTTCAGATTTCTAATAAAAAGTTTCCGAAAATATGTTACTTGTAAAATGGGGGCGGTGCATTTCCATTTCTTTTAGTGACGGTTAACATTTACTTGGAAGGTCAGAATCCCGGTCATTAATATAAAAAAAAAAAAAAACGACTAAATCTAAGTCTCGCACTACAGCGTTGACAACCATTTTATTGTGGACAATGCATGTGAGAATATAAAATATGAAATTGACCTATAGTCGGTTTAACTTTATCTGTTCGATTAGGTAGATGGGACCGCTGTTATTTTCCGCAACAAACGTAGGCCATGAATAGGCCTATTTTGCGGACAACTGTACTTCACCATCCTCCTCAATGTCTATCCTTATATCAACCCCTTCAGCTTTCAGCCGGTAGCCGCTTAGTGAAATTTTAGAAAATAACTTCTGTCTCAAATCAATGTCAAATTATCCGCTTCTAAACCCATTATTTGTTCTGTACAAGTACGCAAACAGCTGTCAGCATAAATTACAGAAGGAAGTGATGTGATTGCGAGGCCCTTCATCCTCTAATCTAATCTCCTGCAAGCTAACGCCAGCTTGAACTGGATTTTAATCAAACGCACGATGGAGGTGCGTAAAACGAATTTTAGACGAAACCAGTTCCTAATCTAATCGCATGTTTTCGAAATACAAAATACTTTGCGGAAGTTATTGTGACAGATATCGAAATGCAAGTAAACAGTCTGCTCAAAGTTCGAGGTCCTTGACGAGACAATTGTCAAGCTATTGGCGGTATTTTTGACCCATGGCTATTCTTTTGTCTGGGATAAGTAAAATCTGTTCATTTCTTAGTACGGAGTAAACAATGGCAGACATAGAGAAACATTCACAGACGTACGATTAATGTACTTGAATCTCGTGTTTAAGTCACACTTTAGACTTTAGACATCTGAAAGTAGAGAGCCCGATAAATAACACACGTACATATCAATAATGCAATAAGCACAAGCTACCAAGGCCTTATCCTAGTGAAGCCAATCTTCAAAGACCGCTTATGCAGTTTTTTAGTTTTGTAAATCAATCGAACTCGAAAAAAACATTCAGAAAGCTAGCCATTACAATGTGAAGGTTTAACTACTGAGTATGTATCAGAAGCTTTGAAGCATTAATGTCTTTAAACTATAATAGTCAGGTTTTGTTTAAGAATCAATAATCAATCAATATTCCCTCAATGATGTGAACTGATTAAAGCAAGGTGGTTTCGGATTTTAGCCGAATTCATATTACTAGGTCTGTTTTTAAGCAACCTATTAAAGTGATATTTAAATTCATTGAAAACAACACAAAACGATTTTTAAAAGACAGTTTGTATATTTATTTATTTAGAAAAAAAAAACGAAAATATAATAATTTTATTCATTTTAAAAATAAAAGAAAGACATTTATATCTGCATAGATATTTTGTTATTTTGGACTGGTAAATAGCTTGACTTGATTTTTCTATTGCTTCTGCCCTGCACTTCAGAAAACTGCAAATCGTTTTTGCGTGCAGTTCATTTTGATTGGCGTACTCATGAAGCGAATTTGTATACTGAATCGTTTGCGAGCTAGATATTTTGGGAATAGCTAAAGTGACTTCATAATTTTCATACCCCGAACTATTCTCAATTTTTTCAAGCTCATCAATGCCTTCTACGATGGCTCAATCTCTTACTTCTTGTATTGTACACTTTATATCCGGTATCTTTAATACCAAGGAGATCATTAATTTCTTGTTAAACTTCTCGAACTTAAGTTTCGGTTCGTGTTCTTCGTAATTTTAATTAAATCACCACTTGTCTTCGGATTCTTCCACTTGTCCCATTATGGCGATGACATTTTAAAGATAATGACAATATAAAGTTTTGGCGATTCACATCAAAATATGTTTCGTCATGTATGCTAGTATTTCTATATTTTAATTTAATTTAGCAAATGCAATGTAGGCTGGTATTTCTATGTTCTAATTTAGTTTAGCAAGAGAATATCTAGTGAATTTTCTCTGGATTCTCTCGATCCCTTTCACATCATTGTTGTAGCATGGACTCCAAATAATACAATAGTATTCTAGAAATGATCCCACTAATGCGAAATACAAGGCTTAAAAGCAAAGGGCTCTGAAACATCCTTAGTACAGTACTTCACGGATATAAGAAAAAAACACTCAAAAGAAACAAAGAACAATGCACAGTCCTTCTCATATGAATTACAACTCTCATAAAACAAAAAACAATTAAAAGAAAAAGATTCTTCAGATTTTTAGTTTTTCTTAAATCCGTTTCATAAATCTGAGTAATAAATTGGCGAGCTGCAATAAAATCGATGTAACCACTAATCTTTAATCTATGATTAAATACAACGCCAAGGTTCATTATTTGTGAGAATTCATCAAGTTGAATATTGTTCTAATTATACTGAAGCCGTATAAAGTTTCTCGTTCTATAGCAACGTTTGGATACGTTCAAATGCAGCGTGTTTAAGCGACACCAGCGAGACAAATGCATGAATTTATCTTGCAGCTGTAGACGGTCAACCGTCGATGCGATTTTTTTTTATAGATCTTCATATTATATATTTAAGAACACATCTCCCAGTTCCACAATGTAAAATTCACGACCTAAACCTGCCTAAAAAATTGAGCAGTCCCCAGATGTTCTCCAGGTCCCTGGTTCCCGAGCATCAGAGGAGTCTGATTGCCTCTCAGCACACTAACTCCTCGTTTTCACTCGCTAAGTGGCCACATATAATTCAAATTTAAGAAAAACTGGCATGGGTAAAGGCGTCTCAATACCTACCATCCGTTTCTGTGCAATTTCAACAACTCTGCCGGCTCGGATGTATGCCCCCAATTCATCATTCGAGTTTACGAGTCTCAACCTTTCGCTAGACTCATTTTCCCACCTCCCCGACTTCCGAGAAATTGTAAATCACTTAGAACTCAATTGCACTTTTTTTCCACTCGGCTGATGGACTTCAAACCCGACTCCGCCCACTTGACATCTGTCACAAAAAGCAATAAGCCTCTGACTTAACACTGATTAAATTCAAACGCGCAACCTTTTGAATATTAAATTTCCAAGTCTCCCCCCCAGCGGCTGACATTTATCCAGATTACGTTAACACGTGGTCGCAATTAGAACGTCGCCCTCGTTGTGCTCGTGTAACTTTCATCTATACCAATAAATTTCACTCGACATAAAAAAATGATCGCCCATCTAATGCTACACATTTCGAAAATCCACAAAGACTTTGTATCAATCTCGAGTTTCCCTTTTCAAAGTTCAATCGCATGTTCGGCCCAAGAAAATTAACTCTTCACCTTCGGATTTGTATCTGAAAAGTGTAAAACCTGTTCTACACTGATGTGTGTGCGGTTTTAATGGCTGACGTAGTTCTACTACCCGCATGCAATTACCTCGGTTAAATGATTATGACTTTAATTGCGTCAATCCGATTTATCTTCGATGTGTCTTAATCTAAATTACAAGCGTGCTAAAATAAAAAGAAAAAGAAACCTGAGCAGCCATCGAAAGTCTAGTACCTTCCATGACTCAATTTTGCTTGTCTTCGACCGGCTGCCGGAGAGGGCGGCTCTGGTGATGAACGCGCTCCGATTGCCGAAGGTGTGGGGGTATTATTACAGAGATACACAATTTAAATGCAAATTATGTGGTAGGCGACTTTTTTTTTTTGCTACCGCTGGCTGGGGGTTGTGTGTTCGAACATGGCTAGGATTTTTTCTGCTGTCGCAGGAGCTTCTTTAGGAACAATTAGATGTGGAGGAAGTCATTCCGGGGAATTGATGGCTGTTGTTTGGCTTCTTCGTCGAGTCGTTTGTCATTTCCAAGAAGTGGACAGGTTGTTCTTGTCGCTGGTAATTATCTTCTTAATCACATTGGAGCTGATGAAGAGAGACAGAGAGAAAGATTGAATGGTGCATTACTTGGTTACTCAGAATGTCCTTAATTGGGGGCCTGTTGTTCAGTGGAAGTTGAAGGAAAGCCATTATTTGTGTTCCATTGAAAGTGATTTTCCTCCATAATTAGTTCCAGGGAGGTCTGCATTTAAGTTGATGCAATGGGTGCGTCTTCAAAGAGGCTTTTGTATGATCGGCCAATCAGCGTGCTTAATTTTCTTCATGAGCACGTGTAGAAAATCTTCTAAAAATTCCCTGTATTTTCCATTCATTAGAAGTTCGTCGCGCCATAAGTTGCCCAAGGTTCATGATTGACAGAGCCCAATCATCTGACACAAACTTTTCATTGAATTGTCCAAAATCACAAGAAGAATATTTACACCAGTAATCGGTTAATGAAGTTTCAGAAAACAATTTGTGGTTTAAATCTAGTTTTCAACCCTAAATTCGTTAATTTTTTGGGAATCAGAAAATCTCCTAAGGCCGGTTACTTGCCATCCGTTTTGCAGAACCTTCTATAACCTCGCTGCACGAGGATGTGATGTAATGTTACCTAAAGCCGGTTACATTATTACATTTTTTAAGACTCAAACTTTCTGTCTTGCCGTTGAAAAAAAGTTTTTTGACATCTCGTAACTGCTCAATTTTTTTACATTCAATTCGTTTGTGTTTGAGGTTAAGGATTCCATGTCTAGAGCCTCTAAAGTTTTATGTGAAATTTTGTATAAATTTCGAAATCGCCCAAAGATAATTTGAACTTCTTAAGAACATCTGCTCAACCTCTAAAGTTTTATCTGAAATTTTGTATAAATTTCGAAACCGTCCAAAGACAATTTGAACTTCGTTTTATTTTTGTAAAAGCCATCTCTCTGAAAAGCCAAGTGATAGCTCAGAATTTCTTCTCTCAAACACCTCCGGAGCCTCCGAGTTTTGTCAAACTTCGCTTCGCATAAATCACAGTCTGCCACGTCAATAGCGATCTTTGACCTTTTCCACACCTCACCCAAACCGCTGTTCGTTGTTTTAAACACAAACGCATAACAAAACACGAACTGGTTTCTTTTTGTTGACTCGCTGTTCTTCTCAAAGTCGTTCAAAGTCAAGCACACTTCACGCCCATTGTAGCCGCTTCTTCGCTTCAAGCCTGAAACTTGTTCCCCTCATCGAAATGAGGAAACTACTCTCGACTCTATTCATCCAACAACAAAAGGCACCCAGCTAAGCACGTGTTAATTAAATCAAATAAAAGTCTGGCGCCAACAACTTGTGCACTTGACTCCGTGTCCAGAGGGAGGTGGTGGAGTACAAGTCAAACAGGTCGGATTAGCCTTTTCAAATGCGACGACGTCTCTTTATTCGGAATAAACAAAAGCCAACGAATGCAGATACAATTTGCCATCCATCGGCACGCCGTCGTGGTTAGCGCTGGATTGCTAGCACACCCGCACACACATGCATCACGACGTGCCCATGTGCAGCGTGGAATTGATTTGGATGCTGGAGTGGGGGTGTTGGGGGATTTATTGGGCGGAACGGTGGGCGGAGTGTTGGCTTTTGGCGAAAGTGGGTCAACACGTGGTGCAGTGAGGGTGAGGATGAGTGAAGCGCAATGTTTGTGTTTTTGGGGTCGTAAACAAGTTTCAATTTCTTCTCCTGTTTCGAAATTGTGTTTCTAAATATCAACATGCCGGGTGCTGTAAGCACGTTCCTTTGGTTGTTGAGAATGTGTCTAGCAACACGGTGGGAGCGATGCGGTTTGAGAAAAGTTGTTCGTCGGATGTTTGGCTGGTGTTGGGAGCTCTTAAAATACCGTCAAAAGTGGTGGATTTAGTCGAGAGGTGTTACTCTGAAGTGCAGATTTCCTAACACATCTTGTTAGAAGCGACAAGTAAGTTAAGTAAATGCTCTGGAGCGTCATGATAAATAGACTCTCAAAACATTAAAGCAAGGCAATTTGTTAAGAAAAGTTAAGGCGAAAGAAGTTTTCTGGATGATATAATTTCCCTTCAATCTGAATTGCTACCACTTATTCAATAAACGCTAACGATTTCTCATCAAGAACCTCCACAAACATTGTATCTGACTTATTCTATAAACTTTGAACTGTCACGCATTCAGTAGAGTTTATATCAAAGTCCTGCTTTTAGCAATCAGTTCATATCAAAGTCTTGCTTTTAGCAAACCTGTGTAGTACATTAAGATTCATTGATATCATTAATTAAAGAATGTCCTACAAAACAACGAAATGTAGAATGAATCGTAACTCCTCTCAACGGGAGAAGACTAGCTGCGTTTGGAAACAGACAATGTGGAAAATTTTTTATAAGTAAAAACTTTAATTTTTCCGTACTACGCTTTTGATTTTTTTCAGCTTGCTGATCCTTTATATGGCCACCTTCTTTAAGTGCCAGAATTCCACGTAACCACCTCCAGTCAGTCGTGTGGGCGTTTTAATCTTTGGACTTTAAGTCCTTTCATGACGCTTGCAATTTTAGCCCATGTGCGTTGAGCACATGGTTTCCCGGGGACCACCACGAGGAGGTAATGCAAGCAAAGGTCCCCGTGGCTTTCACGCCAGCGTGAAAGCCGTCACACTCTGTGACACCCACTCCTTCTCAAGCCTCTAAATTTAGACACTAAGTCCATTTTGTATATTAATATTAACAAAATATATTAATATTAATAAAATATTGTTCTGCTTGCCTGTTTGCACGCCGGTGCTCTTCGATATTAAAAACCAGGGTCCTGTTGGGGTCGTACTCCTCCACTTCTTCTTCAACCTCATTAGGGGCCACACCGTCGCCCTCAAAAACCTCTAAGTCATTGTGGTCTTCTGTCGGCTCTGAACAAAAGCCCGACTCGTCTGTCCTCTCGTAGTGCCGTTCTCCCAAGTTCAATTCGTCCCAATAAGGGGGATCGTCATAAGGACGATAGTTGTGTGGGATGTTGTCATAGCGATAGGGTGGGTAGTTCTCTAGAGGAAGTGGTTCCTCATCTGCGCTTTCATCACTCGAATCCAAGCACACCACTGAACACGATACGTTGTCTGATTC
Source organism: Syritta pipiens (assembly GCA_905187475.1). Classification (NCBI taxonomy): domain Eukaryota; kingdom Metazoa; phylum Arthropoda; class Insecta; order Diptera; family Syrphidae; genus Syritta; species Syritta pipiens. The sequence goes on from LR994571.1 coordinate 75,444,054, forward strand.
TTCGTCAGCTTCATTCGATATTTCTCGATCTTCATTGTCGCTGTCGGATTCCTCATCATCCGCGTCTAAGTTAGAAGTTTCAGAATATGCCTTGTCTTCGTCGTCATCTGCATCTTCCGAACTTGCCGTCGCTTCCAGGTCCATCCGTTTTGTTTTGTCATGTTCATCCTCGCTACATAAGTCTATATAGCTCACTCGCTCGGATGTGTCCGAAATTTCGATGATTTCATCCTTTGCCACTTCGTCCTCATCGAATTCCAACCGCCTCCTTTTAATGGGCGATACCTCCTCATCATCTTCCAAAAGCAACATCCTCATAAAAACCATTGAATCCGTGGTGCCGTCCGACAGGATCCTTGGCTTTACTGGTGTGCTGCACTCAGCGATTTCCACAGAACGAAAACTAATATCGGAACTTATTTCCACCACGTCATCGTCCTTTGACTGCATGATTGATTTGTCGTTAGTTTGCTCTTCAAAACCTTTGAAGGAATTATTAACGTAAGACATTTTTTTTGAGTTATGGAAATGGAGCTCTTCGTTTGTTGAACACTCGAAGTATAATGTGAAAACTCGCTTCGATCCTGTCTTTTATAAGTCGCCAGGTATTTCGTCCAGAAAAAAATATTTGTCATTTGTGTGGGCTGTAAGAGTATAGAGCAATAAAGGATTATGAACCGCCCTTTTAAGGGAAAAGTCATAAAATACTAGGTAGTCAACTTTAATAAAATAAATTACACGCAAAGGTGTGAGATGATTTTCAGGATTAGAAGGCAAACTATACTTTGTCCGTAGTACACTTATGATTGTTTTCAGTCTGTACAATCTACGAAAATCAGTAAGGTAAGGTACCTGTGCATAGATTTTTATTGATGACCTGAACCAAATTTTAAAAGTATCCATAAAAATCTAACTTCTGTTCTCCGCATTTCTGTGGTTATCCGCAAACTACTGATCTTTTTCGTTGGGGACATTCGTCATTCAGTCGATTTTCTTGAATTCTCCATCGTCCACTTTGAAAACGAGATTGCTGTCAATGAGCATGAAAGTATTGCAAGTAGCTCGGGCTTAATGACACACATTTAATCCTCTACCTCTTTCATTTTATATAACAAGTATGTTAGAATGACCTTTATCTTATTTTAAATCAGTTTTTGTATTTTTGAATGATTCTATAGCCGTACGCGAAAACTACCTATCAACAGGGGAATCCCAAATGAAATGGTTAAATTTTGGGTTTTACTAAATTTTCAGATTTCTAATAAAAAGTTTCCGAAAATATGTTACTTGTAAAATGGGGGCGGTGCATTTCCACTTCTTTTAGTGACGGTCAAAATTTACTTGGAAGGTCAGAATCCCGGTCATTAATATAAAAAAAAAATACTAAATCTAAGTCAGGCTCTACAGCCTTCCAGTTTTTATTAAACCCTTGAATTTCCGTCTCATTCTGCCATTTTTCACCTAATTTCTGCTTCTATGTAGGTGGTTCTCTTTTTTTTTTGCATCCTAAACGAAGATGTTGACGCAGATATGGGTTTCATTTAAAGGAGACCCTTAAGTCATTCCGAGAAACTACGCTATCCATATTTTTTATTATCATAATTCTTTTACTATAGACTATGTATATACATATAAACTTTACCTGCTACCGAAAAAATATATGTTGCTTATTTTTAAAAGGGCTCGAGTTTTAGTAAAACGTTTTATGAATCTTCCCGTGTTTGAAAACAATGAAAGGATATGTATAATAAAATAATAAACCATTCTGTGTGTTTTGACAACTGGCTCTTTGTTGTTCAATGGTTACTTTGACACTTGCTAATCAGTGGCAAATAGAAAGACCATTATTGCTATCTGGCAAATTATGTTACCGCTTTCAAATAGAAGAAAAATAAAGTTCAACAAATTTTGTAGGACAATGGTCGTAGGATCTAACGTATCCATTAATATCTTTTTAAGCAATTACTTAGAGGCTTAGGACAGATGTAATCCAAAGGAAAAAAAAATGCTATCAAGTTAGCCTGGAAAGGTGAAAAATACATGATCTTCAAGAAAATTTTAACATTCTGACAAAGCAAAACTTGGATCTTAACTCACAGAGTTTGAATATGACATTGTATCACAATGGGGCTCGTCTGGCCTAAGTGCTTGGCTGCCCTGCGCAGCCCACCACAAAACCTTTATCACACTGTGTTACAGGCAATCCTTTCAATGTAATTTTTTGCTGGACATGGACTAGCTTTCCTTTGAAACGAAGGCACGCTTCAAACTTATGGCGATTCAGTGGGATTTTCCAAAGTCGACGAGCACGCATTTTTCAGGTTTCAGCGACACTGTATCGTTCATCTCAAATAATGAAGAAGCAAAACATTTACCCAGCGTTGCAATTTATGAAAAATCACAAGAAACTGTCCAGGCTTACATTTTTCTATAATTTTTGTTGCACTGATGTAAAGTCACACTCATGACTGGCCAACTGACGACTTCTGCCTGACACACGAACACGCAGATGAATGGACACACTCGCCATCAGCCTTTAACGTGTTCTTTCACAATTTCCCGTGTCTGCTGATTTATCTTAACGACATAGCCGCCAATAATATCGTTGGCTAAGGCCACTAATTTCCTGTTTACGCGACGCGTTTGCAATAAACATACGCATCGCAGATGATGAGCCCCTTGACGTTCGGTAATTTTCCGAACTAAACACCAGATGAATGTTTACATTTGAGCGTCTATCGCTTTCTGTAAAACTTACAACACCCCAAGGATTGTTTTTTCCCCCCGAACAGCCATTAGCCGAAAAGTTTCGCTTTTCAGTTCGAAAACAAACCTTGAACATTTTTTTTTGTTTTTTACCAGACGCTCGTTATCTGAACCGAAATGTTCTAAACTCAAGTGTACGCACTTCATGAAAGCAAAATTTAAAAAAAAAAGTGTTTTGCTCCCCAGACGCGCTCCACTCACGCTTCGATTGTGTATCTTTTTGGTTAACATACCGCCAGCAGATGTTTACCCAACAAACAAACAACAGCAGCACTGTCCTTGAGCATAGAATCTCGAGACTCATTTGGAAAACAAAACCAACATTTATTTATCAAACAAAATAGTCTCACTATCTATGAGAACACCGCTCTGAACGAGAACTGAAAAAGAAAAAAAAAACGAAACCAAACGAATGAAATCAATTTAAATGCGGAGGCAGATTGATGATTGAAATTGTACCTCCATTGACGTCATGCTTGCCGATCAAATGTCAGTTAATGTCACTGTCATCTGGCGACTATTGTTGACAAATTAAAGCAGCGCTTTCTAATTCATTATTTGCGAGCATGTAAAAGCCTCCGTTTGGCTGGCTTGCTGGCTTTTGCGATTAGTCACGGGTGGGCGCCCTAAGTCGTCCCCGTTCGCGAGGAGGTGTGGTGGCTGTTTGGAGGCCAGGAATAGGAATTACCACGAACAGCGGTGTAGCGCTAATTAAATCATTTGACATGCGATTTGACGCATTGCACTTTGTGTGTGTCATCGCAGAGGTTGGACGGCTTTAGTCATCGCTTTGGAACCTTCTACCGGGTGCGAAGGCATGGATTTTGTTTGCGTTACGTTCAACAATTAGGGATTAGCATATGCGCTAACCATGTCGAATCGACGAAAATAGAAAATGGAACGCAATCACGGGGTGGGCAGTGGAGCTCGTTCGGACGTGAGTTTACCTTTTTTGGGTTATCTGAGAGCAGAACGCGCGCCTGTTGTCTTCCAATGCCAGACAATGACCTTATCGATGAGGCTGAGAATAGAAGTTGTTTGTTTGACGAATGGACAGGCATCTGGCGAGTGATGGGACAGCGGCCTTGGCCTGGACTGAGCAAATGTTGACTAGGAGATAGTCTAGAGCGGAAGAAGGATCTAGATTTTGAAGGTCTTTGCGCAATTGGGAAAAATTGCGCTGGCGGTGAATCATGCAATCGAAATAATCACAACAAAGGTGGGGGAGTTTGAAGCAGAGTTTCTGGCTTTTCTTTTCACAGCGAGAACTCTTGATAAGTTTAAGATTAAATAAGGCCTCTTGTAGTCTCTTCGACATCGTTCAAACCTCGTATTGCACATTTTTAGGTTAAGAGCTCTAAGTCCGAAATATCGTTAGTGTTTTTTTTTTCATTTGAAATTTCTCTTGGTTTTTCTTATAATTGACGCGTGCTAAAGGGTTCAGGGCTGCCCTTAAGTTTAAGACACAGCAATGGTTGTATTAGCACCACGGAGAAAAGCGATAATTCAAAAAAAAACGATGCAATGTGGCGAGTTTATATTTTATGAGGAAGTCAAATGTTGAAACTGAACAACACTTTGTCGTAGAGTGAAAAATCACAGATTCGATCACGTCCTTGCTGAGATACTTCTTTTTTTTTCACATAACACTTTTATTGTCTGCACTCCAACAAACAAGAATCGTTATAATATCTACTATTTAAAAAAAAAATTGCACATGAATTTGTTTTTCCATCCTTTTTCTGGTATCCAAAAAACAACCAAAGATGCAAATTCCCAAAATATTATTTTTTATAAAACTAGGTGTGAGCATGAACTCCTCTGAAGCTGCTATTTTGAGTATTTCGCTGACACTAAATTTTACTTCAACTGATTTCCTCAATTTCTCCATTAGCTCAATTTGCCAATTCAGGGACATATCTACAAAGTTGGTAAAAGACTGCAACACAAACTTTTGCCCCTAAAAATGCCTTTATTGCGACAGTCTGCAACCCCATTACAAAAAAAAAATCATTGACTCCAACAAAGCATGCCACTGTCGTCCTTCAAAACGAAGACTCGTGTCACCCCAAGCGTTTTAATACAACAAAAAATCACCCCGAATCAATCTAAAGAATCAATCTCATCCGAGGTCTTGACGCAAATACAACAAACAACAGACAACAGAAAAAACATAAAACTTTCTTCTCGCAGTCCTTGCCACCGACACAGTCTAGAAAAAAAAAAAAAAGAAACACGCATCACACATTAAGGAAGTCACCTTGGTGTATCTCTTTCGGCTTTAATTGAATTTCTATTTCTGTTGTGACATTTTTAATTAAATTTTTGTTGTTCTTTTCTACTCTGCTCTCCCATTGAGAGCACACGGAAGTGATCCACATTCAGAAAGACACCATTATCGTCATCAACATCTCCTCCGCAGCGCCCCTCCACATCACAGTAAACAAAAAAAGAGGACACCATCAGGCTGTTAGCCCTTTCAGCATCACAACTTTCACTCGCATTAATCACAATAAAATAACGCAAAATAAATACATCAAATCTAAATTTAGTAAAAAAAGCTAATAAACTCTGAGGAGGTAGATTTTACTTTTTTTTTTTTGTTCAAACCACAGGAATCCATTCAGGTTTTCATTGCGATTTATGAAGATGAAATATCTGTCAGATGCATCTGTTGAAAGCAAAAAAAAAGATGAAATTCTATTTCATCTCTTGCACAACAACTGCATTCGAGTCGATAAATCGTTCGCACTTAACTCGGGCGACAGTCGATTTGGTTGTTTTTTTCATTTTCAAAATCAAAATTTATTTTTATTCAAAACAAAATAAACACAAATTTTTGCTGTCTCGACACCTTGACCAGTTTATTGGTGTTTGTTAGAAGGAAATAGACTTTGTCGTTTTATTGGGTCACGCATTTACCGAGGATTTGCTTTATGTAAAAGTTTTTTTTTTTCGTTAAATGTTTTTCGAAAACCGTCACTGCGACAGGTGCAAACCACGGCATGACGGATTTGTTGATTGCATCGGGATTTTAGTGTGAAAGAGTCTCATGCATTCACATGAATTCAATCATCGCCAGGTGTTGAGAGATGAAAATGAAAATTCTGGCTAACAAGCGTGTCGCTCGTGTGGCATGGTCTTGGTCTCAATCGGATTCGGTTGAAAGTGATTGGATTTTGGCAAATTTTAGCGATGACTGTGAGTCTTTCGAGTCTTACCTTGCATTCGATGCACCTTGTCTCTGTTTGATGTGTCTCGTGTGCACCCTTTAACGAGAATTCTTTTCGACATTTATAAAAGTGTTTCGCTTCAAAGAAGTTCTGAATAATCATGTAGGTTCTGCTGAATTGTTTTCTCCTCAATTGGACAAGTGCCAAACGAACAACTGCGATGCAGCATGAAGTTCTTGGAAGCGATCACTCCGTAGTTCTTTCTATGACTTGGGCTCCCTAGATACATAAGAATTTGACCACTCGGAGTTCGGTGATACCATTCTTCTTCCTCCCATTTGGACAATCCACGACAATTTTCCGCATAATTTGGGCCCTGCTTAGGGTAATTTTGCCAAACTGCAACTTTTGTTCAGACGTTTTCTTGATGTGGACTGATGAAACTTTAAATTTGTGATTGCAGAATTTCATAACAATGTTCCATGAAGTATTTTGTATTATTATTATTTTTTTTCAATAACAATTTTCCACAAAGTATTTTATATAATTTTATTTCTGCATATTTTGCACAATGAAGCTCCTGATGTGTCTACAAGGATCCACGTCGACATAGAAACGAGTGCCATCTCCTCTGCGTGAGGTAGAAGATTCTAAGGCGTTATTAGATGGTTTAGGATGAAAGATTCACAATTCACATGTACAATTAAGAATTCTTGCTGCATTTATACTTTGATTTCAAAATGTGTTCCTTGTTGTTTGCTCATTTTGTCCTGCCGGGCGGACTCGGAGATTTCTTAACGGGAAGAGACAATTTTTCATCCAACTTTTCAAACGAAACATCTATTCGAATGGCTGACTTTCCTCCTCTGCTCTGATATCAAACTCTTGGGTGTGGTTGCATGCTAAGGATTCACAATTAACGTCGTAAATTGACTGAGACAGGAATATTTTGTGCAACATTTTCGTTCAAATCCTGATCGTTCCACAAAAAGCACCAATCATCTACCAAGTGTACAAGCAAAGTAAAAGAGTAAAGAGAAAAACCTGATCATAACATTCAAGTTTCCTTTTATTTTTCATCTTTGGTTTGAAGGCCTGTCGTCTCCTTCATCTTTGATGAGAGGCTTTTGGCGTTGGTTTTATGGTTGCTACTCAAATTTCACAATTTGCAATCGTTTGTGAATGCATAACGTTTCCTTTGCTTGCAATAGAAAGCTCTGAGAGAATATTGATGCTTGTTATTTAAATTCCAAAATTGATTGAGGCAGAAACACCTTTTTTTTCATTTTTTTTAAGCCTGATTTTACGGGTCATAGTTTACATACTTTTCTATGTTTTCCTGCCAGAGCTGTACCCATAAGCCACCCAACTAAACCTTCAAATTCATTTTAACTCAACTCCTCTATAAACTTTTACTAACTCCAATTTTTTTTCTTTTCTTTCCAGGTAAGACAAATATTCCATCAACAACAAAACACACAACCATCCGAATGAAATAAATTCTAATCAAGCGCGTCTAGCGTTTGCCAAGAAATTATATCGTAGGCAATTTTATTCGATAATTAAAACAAATTGAAATATATTTCTCATTTTGTGTTGTTTTGGTCTACACAGCTAGACAAAGCACACACACGAAAAAAAAAAAAGCAAAAGAAATGTGAATTCTTTTCAATTAAAATCCCCAGCAAAGCGTCTATTAAAGTTTTTTTTTTGTAAATTTTCCACGAATTCTCCGCTCTACGGCGCGGCGTGCCATCAAAACAATTTATTTATCAGAGACAGAGGAGGAAGAGGTAACAGAGGGAGAAAATAAAAATAAATAAATCATAAAAAAAAGAAAAATAAATAAAACAGAAGTGAAAGAATTACGCACAAGGAAGACGAATGTTTCGGAACGAATTATGTCCATCTGGCCAAAGTGCTAACTCTTCAGTGTTGCCAAATTGCCCTTGAACTGTGTTGCGTGTGGATGTTCTATGTGCCTGTGTTTACGCATAAATTTTTCAACTGAATGAAAATCATTTTGTAAACAACGCTCTGAGAAGTGATTCATAGTTCTACTGGGCCATAACTTACTTTTCCGTGCTTTGGGGTTTTAGTGGAAACATTTTCGTTGCACCACTGACTCAAAAACTCAAAACTACTCGTGCCTTTCCCAGCACGTGTGACTGCATTTTTAAGAATTTACTTTTTTTTTCCCATGAGGTGGTGGAGGCGTTGGGGACCTGCGCTTGCAGTTGAAATCATTACCGTCAGTTGTTGTAATCGATTCAGAAGCACGTGCTGGTGGTTGTCTGCCAGCAAAGTGGGTTATCTTAAATTCAGGGAGCCGCCGTCGCCGCCACGTCGCTGTGTGTGAGTATTCTCAACCTCTTAGGTATTCAAAAACAAATGTCACGCCATCAATTTTATGGCTCAGGTATAGTTTGCAATCCAATTCCGATGAACTGTGCGATATTACGCCATTTGAAGGTATTCCATTCGCAGTGGCAGTGGTGGTGATATGTCAAAGGTTGCCAAATGGGGTTGGGCACGTAATTGAATTCTGGTGGTATCACTGAAACGACTGGAACTTTTGCAAAGGCTAAAAATAAAAATGCTGTACAACTGCTTCTCCAGCGTGTGGGAGGCGCGGCAGTTGTGCTTTTTTTTTTTTTGCTCGCTTGAAGTTCGAAGAGAAAATATGAGTAATGCTCCTTTTTCTGTGGTTCTCCGTGGAGGAGCACCGGGCGCATTGTGGCGGTTAGTAATGCACACCTTGAAGTGGGGCAAAGTCGATCGGTGGGAAATGACTAACCTCAGCAACAAATGGCGGTGAAAAATTGAAGACGCAACTGAAGTGTAATTGGTGTGCGAATTGCGTAAGCCAAAGTGATAACAACGAAGGGGAAGACAAAAAATGATTCGTTGCTCCTGAGGAGTTCGCCGCTTATTTACTTTCGTGAGATTGTGAATCATGTGCGAGTTCACCAACAAAGTAAAGAACTGAAAGACAATATGTTGCCACTGAATCAAGGTCCTCTTATCTTTAATGCGATTAGAAACCAATTTGCTGAGATTTACGCATTTCGGATAAAACTTTTCAGTTGAAGGTCAAATTGCTGCAAAGTTCAGGCATGGAAGACGTGAGTTTCGAAAAAATGAGTCTTAGTGAAACAGAACTCAACGGGGTCCGAAATTAGAAGAATTTGCTTAAAGGGTTGTAGGCTGGCACAGTTTTTGAAGTGATGGTGGCTTAATTTTGATTTGGTGTTTAATTTTAAACTTCAAGCTAAACAGAATTATGCTAACTTGACCATATTATCACACTCATAAGAACTAGAGAATAATGGCGAATGTTTTCCATTTAACCGGCTAAAATGAAAAGCATACCATGTCAAAAAAATAACTATACCACAATTCGGGTGGACTAAAATTAAGAAACTCAGTGTTCTGTTCCAATTCCAAGTTGAAAACTAAGCCAGAAAGTTGTCAACCATCATCCTAGTCTTCTACATGAGTGAAGTTAAAGGCATTATGACGTGGTGTGCTCAGTTTTAAGCCCCCAAATTAGTGCCTCGGTGAAGATTTATTAAAAACCGATTTAGTTCAAAAAAAAATTGCTTGGGTTTTTTGTACATCAGGCCTATCAGGCGCCATGTGTTCGATAGTTCGTGAGTCTGTTATCGGTTACAGAGACAGGCGGTGATCAAGACTCTGGAAAACACCATCCATTAGATCAAAGAACAATGTCGCCAATCTTTGGGTGAGATGGCGGAGAGATGTACCCTCCAGCCGTGTGGGTCCCTGGGCACACGGATATTCTAGGCAAGAAAGGGCCGACGAATTAGATAGGTTAGGAGGGGAAATGAATTTGAACAATAACCAGGAGACTCCATTTCCCTTCATTCAAGCAGTTGACTCGCAGTTACTTGCAGAAGCCATTCCGTCATCAAACTCCAGATGGAGTAATTTTCTTTCTAATGAAAATCTCAGCGTTTCTAATAAGGTGCACGGGCTATTTTACGCCTACTTGCGCTTTTGATGGACAAATGGCTAAAGTTTCTTGATGGAAAATACATGGTTTCTTTAATGGGTACAGGTGTAACCCGTAGCTACAATAAAAACCATCTTTCTAAGGTGGAAAGTACATGAGTTATGATGAAAACAGAATGATTATTTTAGGCGTTTCTAATTACGTGCACAGCACTGTGTGTAGGCTAGATTGGATAAGCGTAGGGCTGAACAGCTACTCTTGATCAGCAGAGCTAGATCTCCTAACTAGTCACTATCTCAAAAAGTTGTGTGCCCCCTTCAATGATTTCTGCAGAAGCTACAGGAATGAGGAGGTACCTATAGAAAACCCCGCTTCACCTTCTTGTAACTTGTCCAGCACTTGTTGGGATGAGGAAATATACTCTTGGGAGGATACTTCTTTAAGAATTTAATTGAAGTGGTTAATGTGGATGTTAAATGGATTAGTAAATTCATAAACAGGACCAACTGAGCTTGGGTCAATGTGGGGCAAATGTGTTATTTGTTACAATTGGCAGCCAAATAAGCCTGTAAAGTTTAAGTATTTGAAGGAAACTCCGGATTAGGAACAAAGCAAAAGAGTGACAGCACAATGGGTCAACCTGGGACCTATATGGTCCTCTTCCCGACAATAACATATACCTAAGACCAAAGACCTAGTATATGGCGTCTAGAAATCAGCAAGCAAAGAGTTCGGTTTATTACCAAATTTTTTTATTGACAAGTTTGAGAGCATAAAAAGAAAACTACATGGCTAAGCCTGAGCTTTCAAATTAAAGAGGCCTAGTACTGTTCTCTAACAGTTTCCTTGCTGTTTAGTACTCTTCTCTTTCTCTACGGTCCTGTTTTTACCTTTTTTTCCATTTAAAGACGCATTCTACGTAAAAGATGACAAGCTCCAGCCAATTGGAAGTTTAAAACAATTTGGCGACATCAAGAAGAGACTCATGTCGAATCAAAGACTGCTTCTTTATTGTTGTCAGAGTTTTTTGTTGTCAATTCTCCGAACGTTCTGTTAAAGAATTCTCATTTAAGTTTCCTTAAGTGGGTTTTGAATCGCCTGCAGAAAAAGATCTATGCACCGTTCCGATACCTTAACACCACCATCACTAGAAAATTCCTTCTCGTGATTTGCATGACTTTTTCCTGATTCTTGATATGTTCTTAGGAACACCCATGCTCTAGCTCAATTTTGCTAAACTCCATATTCCTAGAATTCCACAACTACATGGTGCAAGTCATACACCTCCAGAGCTGAAATGAACAACTAGATCAACACTGATTCCAAAAAACCGATTATGTCAATCCCATGGTAAACAAAACACACTTTCCAATCACTTTGGACTTTTCCAAGAACCAAAAAAACACAACTCCTCAGCCGTTCACCTTCAAGGCAGACCACTTAGCCGTGCCATGTCTACGTCCAAATACAAATATCTCAAGTTGTTGACCTTTTTCTTGCTCGTTGAGCTTTTTGTTAATTAGTTTTTTTACTTCATTTTTCTTTTTTGAAAATCTTATCACAAAATTAAGATCGTTACTTTGGTCGTTAAGAACTCGCAGACGATTTGGCATTAGAATGGTTGCATATTTCACTTCGGCGTCGATTATTCAGCCGCAGCAATCCCATGAATTGCATGACTGCCACAATTAAATGCTGGCCGGTGTTTATTCTTTTTTTATGGCAATTTTTCATTTTTTTGTGTGTGCTATACGCAATCACTTTTATTGTATCTAATGGACAATTTCTATTTGACGTGCCACAGATGTGTGTGTCCCGCCCTAGAGAGCATTTAACTTTTATGACAAGCTAAACAGATATCTCCTGCCAAATGTGGAACACATTAGCGACAACGGGGAGTGAGGGATACTCGACTCGGGGTTGTTGTCATATGACAGAGACTATAAAGGAGTGGGTGGGTTCTTTCTGGCAGAGTGCTTTAGTTTCTGAATCACCTTTGAGAGGAAGATGTTTTGTGTGTGCTTTTCCTGTGGAAAGTGGAGGGTTTTTTTTAGAAATGTTTTGCAGAGTCACAAGACCAATGCGATTTTTGGCAAATTGTTTGCAAATTGCTTGATGGTCATCATTTTTTGTTTGCAAATTGGCACGTTTGATTGACTCGAAGGCGGTGGTTAGAGAGCAATTACTCGAAATTGCTTCTGCAGAGCGGAGACGATTTGTTTTCCATCATCCAATTGGTTATGACGTTTTTTTTGAGTAATGGAGGCGAGAAATTGCATCATATTTTTAGGTGATGGAGAGAAAAGTGGGGCTAGGACCCATTTGGCTGAGAGACCTTCGCTTCTGTTGGAACCTGAAAGGAAAACCTTGAAGGCTTTTGATTGTTTGCAAATGACTGTAATGGACTTTTTTTTCGGTTACAGTGCTTAGAAGTCGTCATGAGAACAACCATTTTTTTCAAGTGTGACATGCTTGAGAGCCCAGAAAACATTTCCTGGTATGGAAGTGTGTGGTTTTGAAATCAAGTTAAATCTTTGCTTTTGGCGAAAAAGGGTAGAGTGGGCAGACTTTACCCTCGGCCGCATAAGAGATCCCGACCAACGTGACTTCTCAAGACTAGAACTCACGTTCTCATTCTGGAACAGAAGAAACCAGTTGTCTGGCCATTCTGCATCCGAACCAACCTAACAGCTAAGAACTGCAGAAGCCACCGTAATCAATTCCTTTTCAGCTCAGATGTTGTTGCCAACACAGTGACATCCAAACGACAGCCAATTTGTCCACCAAAACGCAGATTCTGCCCCGTTTAAAGTAGAACACAACCTGTTGCCAATTTATTTAGAACTGCTCATCAATTCCCCGAACGTTCTGCTAAAGAAAACAAAAAAAACACTTCAAATATTACATACGTGTCCAGAGAACCAATTAATGAACGACAACGACGTACGTGAACGTGTCCAATTCAAGAAGAACCCCATTACAAATGCCATACGAATCCGGGACATCTACACCAGTCTCTGTGTTACTTAATACGCCATCAGCCCCAAGTAACAAGCAAATAACAAATTCAAATGCAATTCTATAAAGAACAAAAAATAAAAAAAAAAACCTACCCAGTCCAGAGGGAACAGAAAAGAAAACAGCGATAACACTTTTTGAAGTGCAAAACAAGCTGATTTATCTTGCCTAAGCCCTTACCTCAGAGTCGAGTACGCGCGCTGTTATCGCTTGAAAATTCTATAAGCAAACGTTTGTTTTCGCCTCTCTGTTGTTTAATTTCTTTTTTCCAGTTTTATGATTGAAACAATAAGACCCCTGAAGTGAATAACAAATTCTCGAGCACCTTACCGATTGCCCTGGTTGGTGTAAATATATGTGTGCATGTATCTTAAGTCACTTTGTGTCGTGTCCATCGATTATGACAACAACAAAACTGAAATAAATTTAATTTTAATATTGTTGTTGTTATACGACGTATGGGACAGTCCCCCACTACAACGCTACACCACAAGGCCGATGAAGACTCACATCAGGGAAAAGCTCCTCTCCTCGAGGCAATGGAAAATTACCCAAAGGGGTATTAGAGGCGCTCTGTGTTGTTTGTTTCACAGCGTGGGGCGGAGGCACATATACATTTCGATTTGTGCATGCGTATAGAGCTCAGAGAGTGGAAAGTTTGAAGAATTAAAAATGTCGACATCCAAAAAAAAAGACAATTTTGCTATCTCACAATGTTTACAAACATCTTTGAGTCAAAAATCGGATCACCTATGAGCCGATTACGCGAGGGACTTAATCTCCTCGATGGCTTCGTCGTCGTGTTATGTTTTTGCTTTCGAAAACACACAGCGAGATGACAAATTTTTGAGGAATTTTCAGGTTGTGTTGTTTGAAAATACGCGCAAAAAAGGGAAATTTTCCGAAGCTTTATTCTTTTGGATCACAGCCAAAGAAGTCGGTTGGAATTTTTGTCAACGAATCATTCACACGAAGAGTGTGCTGGTTCCAATTTGTTCGGTGAGGAGATTCTTTTGTATATTTTACGGAAAACATCTGCCGAACAAAAAAAAAAAAAGAAGACTTTATTTCATCGCCGAAGAGGTGAATCTTCTTAATTAATTTATTTTATGGGGTTCATTTCTTGGAGAACTCTTCTTCGTTTTTTTCTTTTTCTTCGTCGCCAACAGCACGTGGAAGAGTGATGATTGGGAGAAAAGCATTTGAATGAATTAATTTAACAATATTTTGGTTTTATTTTTAGACGTAGCAAAAATAGACGACGAGACATTATTAGGTCTGCCACAGGCGCCAGTTTTTGTTTTGTTGAAACTGAACGCATTTCCTGTGTTCTTTTAAGGCAGTGGATTTTGTGGCGAATTTGATGCGAGGTCCGGGGACTTACGCAATTTAAAATGGGAAAAAGTTGCTGGGAATGTCTTCTCAGTGACAGACACTGTCTCTTTTTTTTTTGGTTTTTTTTTTATTAGATCAAAACTCTAGGGTTTCTAATTCTATTTGAGTCTGTATAAATAAACAATCTGCGTAACAGCTCTTACAGGGCCAGAGCATAGCTCTTTCGGTCTGAATCTGTAAGTAAGAATGTATTATGTTTTTTGGTTTATGTTACAATAAAAATTAAGCCATGGAATGGCCGTCAGAGTCTATAGTTTAACCAGAATTTATGTCAAACTTCTTTATTTGTTTCAAAGGAAACGCAATTGTTGAAAACTGCTTGTTTTCTGATAGTTCCACGAGAAATGCTTAGCTAAGATCACGTCTCTAGAGACCTGTGTCTAATTGGTACACCGAAATAAAACTGTATTGATTGAAAACATTCATCAGGAAGGTAGAAATGCCTCACAATCTGCAACAAGTCGTTAACTCAGATGACGTGTCACGTTCCCATACCTGTCATATTGGCAAAAAAGGAAAAACAGTAAAACGATTGAATCGAATGAATCATAGCCTTGCCCTTGTCCTTTTTGCAGCAAGAAACTTACGTCGTAAAGAAATATCTTCAAATTTCACGTAACACGCAAATAGAACCATAAAAAAAAAATTTTCTATGAGACAGTAGGCGTGTACCGGCCTTAATGACGAATTTCCCAAACAAAAATAAAAACTCAAATTTCTTCAAAAGCAACTTAACCTCCAATCAGACGACCGACTACCAGCACCTCTAAAAGATTATTTATTATTCCCTATTCTGATTAGCTCAATGTCAGTCTATAGGTCGTTCGATTTTCGACTTCTAATCTAAAATTGTTCGCTTCAAATTTTTTTTATTACCAACTCTGGGTTGATGTACTTCAAGATACAAACGAACTGAATCGAAAATCAGCGATAAGCTAGACAAATTAAAACACCCAAATGAATGCGGTTTAATTCTATATTTCAATCACGTATTTTACTTGTGAAGAAATTCGACCTTAATCTAGGTCATGCAACACAATACACCAGGCAAATAAATGAACAGCATATTAGACTATAATTTTAAATACAATAACCAATAACCCTGCTGTTGTGTTTTCTCGCCCTAATGAAGTTAATAGCTTGGTTGTAAGTACACATCTCACTTTGTGCTGTGTGTACGTAGCCTAATTTTCTCATCAAACGATTTGCCAAAAATAAATTAAACAACAATTTTGTGTGTACTCAAAAAAATATAAAAACGACAACGAAGCTTCACAAACAAAATACACAAAAAAAATGCCTAATTTGACTATGGCCCGACGAAAAGGCAAAGAAATGTTGAAATTTTACGATTTTATTTACGCTCCTCACACAACACCGACAATCACAGATTCAATGTGATTGTGGTTGTTTTCGTTTAATTTTCTTAGTCGCACTACAAAAACCCGATGCATATCTGCGATTAATTACAGCAAAAAAAAAATATTCTCAACTCAATAAAAATGAGATTCGCTACACAACACAGTGGTGTGTGCTAATGAGGACATACACACGAAAAAAAAAGAAAAAAAAATGAAATACTACAAAACAAACTTTATCGGTTGACATACAATCATCATCGTCATAATAACAACCACGTTGATGACCATATCAGAATCAAAATAATTCGATGACGTTATATGTACACCAGTGGCACACAAAAAAAAAAGTCAGTATATACGCTGTGTATACAGGGGGTGCAAACAGACACACTTGTAATCATCTGTTTTTATTTAGCACTTCACTGTGAAAATTGTACCTGCGCGAAGTGTAAAGATACAAGTATCGAATACGTACACTTGCCCATCCAGGATGTACACGGCTTGAAATGTGTCTGTGCAGTTTTTTTTTTTTGTGCTTTTCGCAAACTACACACAGACGGAGAGATCGCACAGGTTTATATCACACACAACTAACTGGGAATACATAAATGCAAAGGCGTGTGTGCGCGAACTCACACAGTCTCCCGGCTTAGTGATTTTTATTCTTCGTCTTCGGTACTCTCTTTATAAAAGTATTTAGTACCGACCGGAGACTTTCAGTCGCCGTCTGACACTTGCATCAGTAACAGTACATTCTAAAAAGAAAAAAAAAGAAACTAGTATCTAGATAGTTTTTATACTTTACTCGTACTCATTAGTCGTATTTCGTAGACATTGCAAACGTTAAAAAAAAACGTCTCAACAAAGTTAAATCTGTGAAATAAATTGCTTTACAAATTAAAAAAGCTTCGCACAAAATACAAAAAGCTCTCAGTGCTACTTCTGCCGGTTTATATTTAATTTTTCATTTCATTTCAACGCACGACAGAAGTTTCTACACAACTCACTCGCTTAGATAACCACCGTGTGGTCTCATACAAGTGTATCTACAAAAACTAAGTGCTATCTCCTTGTTAAGTGAAACCAACTGTGATCCTTAAAAAAATTTGTGTTAAGAAAATAAATTTGCTTCAGCAAATAATCAATCTATTTTCACTGTGTGAATAAATTCAAAAAGACAAGTACAAATAAAATGGGCACCATGTCACTCCGTCAACCAGAAAACTGGCTCTACGAGATCTGGCAAAAGGGACAAGATAGTCCTTGCTACGTCATGGTTCCTAATGCAAAAGTATGTATTTTTTTTTAAACTTGTATATTTCTTTTGTATAAAATCGAATTTGATTCAAAGACTCTCTCCATCTCGCCGTGCTTTGTTTCAAACCCACAAATCGTGTTTCTTTGTTCAGAATTTTTTTTTTCTATAAATTTCTATTTTGCAATAAGCAATTTTAGATAAGACCTCCTCTGCGGGGTAACCTTCAAAATGCTATCAATAAATAGAACATTGACCGGATTTGTATTTTATCTCTTCCCACTCTCTAAGCACACAATTATTTTGCAATTAATTTCGTAGTTTTTTTTTTATTGTCGATTTGTGATTAGAATGCAATGAATAGAAAATGCGGTTGACTTTGGTTTTATTTTTGTGTATAGAGAGAGATTTACATAACTAAAAAATGTGTTGCGGTGTTTTCTCTGCTTTCTCTGTGAAATTTTGTCTAAGCCTGCGGAAGAGTACATTTTTTTTTCTTTTCTTTGACTTCCATAAGTTTGTTAGCCGAAAAAAAGAAGAAAATTGCATAAGAAAAATATCAATCAATTCTCACAAACGCGTCCGGTATTTTTGTGCGACCTTAAATTGACAGTAATTGCCTTCAATCAAAAAGTAGAGAGTGTCTCTCGAGAGGAAGAGGAAATGTCCTTGCATTGTGAATTTTCTAAAAATAGAAATCAACACTTGTTTTGCTTTCTTTTCAAACGTTTCATCGATTTTGATCTTATTATTTAAGTTTTTTTCGATTTCTGATTGGACGCCATGCTGGTTTTGTTCTAGTACAATTTTCATTTTTGCGAATCTTTGCTGTGAAAGGAAGTTCGGAGTTTGAGAAGTGAAATCACGCAAATTTTAGACTCATGTGTTATATTTGTCATAGAAATTTATCGTGTGGTAATTTAACAAAAAGATTCATACTTGCCACACTTTTTATACTTAAAATTTTATCACAATTATACAGCTTTCTAGACACATTTGTCTAAGTCGTTTTTCTGTCTCTCTCCAGAGTTGATTAATCGTTCGTAAAAAGTGAATAAGGCTCGTTTTAATCGAGTATTAGCTTCGAAATAAGGACTGTAAATTGAGGCAATGAAATATATCCAACACATCATTCTAAAAATGGAAGTCTTTCAAAATCAACCATAACCACGATGCTGCATTCTTTTCCAATTGTAGAGGTACAGTTTCTCAAATATCTCACGGGGATAGCAGTGTGCATTTTGTTGCACACAAAAAGTACAGTCTTAGAGAACGCTGAGCATTCATTATTCGTTTTCCTTGTTTCCCTTAATGACCCTTAATTTTTTTATGGCTGTCTCGGTGGGCATTGTTTCTTAATAAATATATCAATTAGGTCATTACTTAGGCGTAATAAGTTTATAATTTTGAATGCCTAGAGTTTATTGCAGACCATTTGTCGTCTGTAGCACCTGTCCTATCCACCAGGTAAAACAAAAAAAAAACTGTGTTCGTTCTCAACTGAATTTGAGAAACTGGAACCAAAAAGTATGAGATATCGATCATAGAAAAACCTTTTTTGCATCCACTTTTCCGGCAGTCAATAATCGGTCGTCTGCTCGTGTTTCGATTTGACAAATTTCATACAATAACACATCAGTCACGCTTTATTCAAACCATCTTTGAATAAATAATCTGCCTAACAGCTCATAAAGGGCCAGGCACTAGCCTTTTTTCTTCTTGAATAAAGTAAATAATAAATAAACCTATGCCCTTTCGTAAGCGTGTGGAGCCATTAATTTGCCAGTCAAACAGTTTGTTACTCAAATTGTCACACAACTGTTGGCTCGCATTGGAAATTGTGTCATCGCTGATTGGTTTCTCCTACGAGATCGATTTCAATTGTTTTTGGCAAAACCCAGGCGTGTTATTGCAAACATTTTTGAAATATAAATCTCTGAAAAGTCCAGACAATTTCAATTTCAAATAACTCATTCTCTCGCTGCCCATAAAGCTTCAAGACAGCGAGTCTAAACAAATCCAATTGCGGGTTTCTCAATCCGCAGCACGAAACAAAAAAAATTAAACAAACATTCAATTGCTGCTACGCTTTCGCGCTAGCGATGAGTTTCATTGTTTTTCCATCGATTTATTTGCATAAGTTCATTGCCTCTTTGCAGCTTCGAACAATTCGGATTTTTTTTTTTTTTTTTTTTTTTTTTTTTTTTTTTTTTTTTTTTTTTTGTAGAGGGTCACAGACCTATGCATAGTTTCTGCTCCCTCGATTCTTCATGCACAGAGAAGACGAAATAAAAAATTAACATCCAAAGTGGAATTTCTTCCAGATGTTCAAACGAAAAAACGAATAAATTCCAAGTAAAAAATTGTTCGCAAAACGATTATTGTCCTAACTCGAGCTGAACACATTCCATTATCTCAGTCATAAAGATAAGATAACATTCGTATTATTACACGAAGATAAAAATTAAAATACCACCGAGAGAACGGCCCTTTAACAGACAGAGAAATCTTTGCGCTGACCGAAATCTTGATCGTCTGCCAAGTAATTATTATTCATATATTTCTTTGTTTAAAAAAAAAAATACAAGAGAGATATATTTATAACTTCTGTGGGCTATTTAAGGAGATTAAATGCAAATTTAACACTTCCTCCGGTTGACTTTAATGCCTCCAAAGTCAAAGCGAAAAGAAATTCGCAAATTGATGCGAGTCGATGTCATTCCCACACCTAATGGAACATTGACGTAAAACAATTTGCTTAAACAAACTAATTTCTCCGTGTTCATAATCCTTTTAGCAATTTTTTTCGAAACCTCATCACATGCCAGAAAATGTGTCATCCGCCAGTCGGTTTTGTTATGCACAGAGACATAAAACAAAAAAAAACGTGCTTAAAACCTTAACCCAAAAATAAAACAACGATTTTGTGAATTTGTGAGTCCTACAAATAAATACAATTTTAACAAATTCTCCTCCTCCGGAAAATCTATTTTAATTAAGTCAAATCGATTTATTTTTAAACTTCACGAAGAATCATTGTGTTGTGTTTTGTCAGACAAACTACGAAAAAAAAGTCTCGTTTTTTTTTTTTATGTGTTATGACTTTCAGTCGACAAATTCATGCCGTTCTCACATAAAACCCATAAAACCCCACCTTGACGCACCACGAATGCGTGCTTGCTTAACAATTCGCACAAAGTAATAATTAAATAGTCTCTCAGTCTGGCTATAAATCTTGTTTTCGCTTTTTTTTCGTTTCTTTTACCACTTCTGTCGTGATGTTTTTCTCTTCGTTTTATTATTTCGAGTTAATGTAAAGAAAAAACAGCCTATATGGTGTTTGTTTTGTTGATATTACCGTGTGAATTTAGCTGATTCACATGCAGGTGTTAAATTGATTATGGGCCCGGGCTTCGGTCTTCGGTTGGAGTTTTTAAAAAAAAAATTCGCTAATGAATTATATGTTGAATTTTCATTTACTGCTATACAGTGAGTGATTTTTATTTCTTTTTTCGAATAATTAGGTCATTGTTTTTCTTGTTTTTTGGACTTTCTTCCTTCCCATCGGCGAGGCACGACGACATTAACAACAATAAATAAATTTATTTATTTTTATTTTGATAGGCTGTCATAAATTATGTGCGTCGATCGATTAGGTGCGATGAGAAAAACAATTTAATGAAATTAGGAAACTTTTTGCAAAGCGATTTCTTATCTAACTGATCGAAATCAGGGGGTGTGTGATTCATGGTCTTGGTGTGGAGAGAGAACTTTTTGAAGGGGAAACGCACAACATGGTTTTTTTTATCATGATTCATGCCGGCTGCACTACTTGTTTCGTCGAATGCGATGCCTCGGTAGATAATTTCGAAGGTTACGATGGCAGCTGGTAATTGTGTAGGGCCAACTTGCTTAGACGGGTTGGCGTTGCTTATCAACGTGTGGCTGTCTCCAAGGTGGCAGAGGGTGACGTAATGATACTGATAAGTGAATTTTGCGATTAGAGGTTCTATTGCAATACAATTGCTTATAACTTTTGCATTTGCTTTGATATAGAGAACATTATATTACTTCACGTAAACTTTGTTACGTTCTATTTAGCTCCAAAAAGGCTCTTGTTTATGTACAATAAGATTGAGCTATGCTGTTTAGTTTTTTTTATTGGCAACAATAAACACGAAATAGAATACGCAACCGATCCATAAAAATATTAAGGAAGCGATTTGCGTAAGCGATTACAGCGACTTGCACAGATTACAGTCGATGACGCAACAATTTTCACATTTAATATTATATTTAATACAATCACATTTACTTTAAATAAATTTTAATCCTTTCTTTTTTGAGACAGTTTGCTAATTTTTAAATTTTCCTTTTTTTCTTTTTAGGATTTGGTTAAATCCCATCTTATGATAGCAGTTCGAGAAGAAGTCGAAGTGCTTAAAGAGAAAATCTCCGAGCTGATGGATAAAATCAATCAATTGGAAGTTGAGAATACAATTCTCAAGGCAAACATGTCCCAAGAGACACTCCATCAATTGCAATTACAAGCTCAATTGCAAATCGCTGGCAGCGGCACTAGCAATCTAATTGCTCAGCAACCGCAACAAGCACAGCAGCCACAGCAGCAACAGCCACCACCACCACAGCAACAGCAGCAGCAGCAATCATGTTCACAGCAATCCCAACAGCCATCGCAGCAGCAAAATCAACAGCAACAGCAGGCAGCCCCCCAAGCTAACCCTGCAAACACTACCAATGGCCCAATGTCATAAGCAGGGACTTTGTGCAACAAGCCAACAATTTTTAGATTTTGCCCATTGTCTTGGGATTAAACAAAATACAAATTTTTTTTAGTGTGGACTCTTCTGTTTTCAAGATGAGTCATGAAGAAAAAAAAAACAAACAACAAAAAATGAAAGAAATGTAATGTGGGTGAATATGAAGATGGATGGAGAAAAAAAAGGATGTATGGGAGGAAAAAAACTATTTAAACAACAACAAACAACAAATAATCACATTAGAATCTAATCAGCAACTAACTCGGTGTTTGTGTCGTCCCCCCCTACAAAAAAAAACGTTTTTTTCGGAACAACAAACAATAAAAAAGGAAACCACTCACACGAGAAGAATCACATTAAAAAAAGAAAGGAAACAAAAATGAAGATGCAAGTCCTGGAGGAGAAGTCGGAGAAACAAAACAAAATATGTCGCAAACATTTTAACAGAGAGGACTTTGTGGAGAGTTTGAAAGAAGATAACAATTATGCATTCGTAAAATATACATATATGTAACCAGCAACTAACTTTTCTTATAACAATAACACGATTTCATACTTTTTTAAGTTTCGTATTTATATTAAGTGGCGTGTTATTTATACATAGTTTCGTTCTGTTGTTGTTTAGTTATTCCTTATGAAAATTCTCACTCATATCATTCAATGCGTTATAAGAAAAATAAAAAAAAAAAGAAATACAAATTTTGTAGAGAAAACGCTAAAAAAACAAATTACTGATGCACCAAGTAGTAGTTGGACTTTAAAAGAAAAAGTAGAGAATCGAACAAAAAAAAAAATATTTAAAATTTGAATTTTAAGGATAACTAATGGAAAAAATTTTATGAATTGCATGAAAGAAATTAATTGTACAGTTTTTTAATCTTCAAATGTGATAATTTGCATAACAAGAACTCTGATGATATTGTAAATTTTTAGAAAATCAAACACAATCGCGCAGTCGAGGAAGAGATAAAAGATCAAAAATGACAATTTGTTGAACAAATGAGACACACGTTTTATATTTTTGTTCCGTTCATAAATATATAAACTCTTTGTGTTTTTTTTTTTTCTATTCTTTTTCTTTTCCTATATACGTGCATATATATTTTTTTACGAAAATTCTTCAATATGATGATAATTAGAACCTAAAACAAACATTAGATAACTTATATAAAAATCAATGTGTAAATATTATAAAACTCGATAAAAAAAAAGGGAAAACTTCCTTATTTTTGTATTTAAGTAATTTAACAGAAAACAGAAACTTGTATTTTTCATTTTATTTTAATTGTTCGCTAACGCAATTCTTTTTTCTTTAACTTTTTTTTTACTTTTTATTTTATATGTATGTATATATAATACAACCAACTGATGAAAGAAAAACTTAAGAAAAAGAAAATTATAAAATGTTGTTACTCAAAAAAAAAATGCCAATACGTTTCTTTCTTTAAAAAACAAAAAAACTAAGAAAATTGCATAAAATAAAATAAAAAATACAGGGACACTAGACACTTTTTGAGACAGAACATGAAAAGAAACAAAATTAAAGAAGAAAAAAAGAATGTATATGAAAAATAAGAAAACTCATGTAAAACACAAATTGTAAATTATATTCCTATAGAGACTCTAATTGTCTATGGAAAAAATGTGCTTCAAGATGGTTGCACGCCAGTCTTAATCGCATCGTCAAAAGCGCCGACTTCTCATCGACTTCACCAACAGCGAGCTGCGGGCGTTCGCATTCACGAAATTAAAATTCTTTTCGTTAACTTTAAGAGTTATTTGTTTTGTAAGAAAAAGAAATCGTTATAAATATTGTTCTCTAAATAAAAAAAAAAGAAACTTACTCTGTGATCTGCAATCAGTTAAATTTTATTTTTATCTTTTTTTTGAAATCTTTTGTCGTGTGATCGAGCTTAGCCCGGTGGTTTTTTTTTTGGAGATCCAGAAGGTCACTTTTGGATAAGTCGGCGTTTGTTTGATGGATGGAAAGGATTGTTAGTGAGAGAGATGGTGTTTCTTTCTTTGTTGTGTCTCAAATGAAGTCTAACCATAAAAGAAAATAAAATAACTTACATATTTATCCACAAGAAATCTATGCAAAATACTAAAGAAAAATAAATGTTTAATAAAATGCAAGAAAAAAACTCAAGTTCCAGCACTAGATTTACGAGTATTTTTAATCCATACACTTTTGAACTTCTAACTTTCTTTTTTTTTTACTTTCGACAAGCGAGTCTTATTTATTGTACACACATAATATTGTTTTTATTTAGTCTTAAAAAGTATGTTACAAGGATTTATATATACATATACAGATACAGAAAAAAAAAGAACAAGTATTTTTTTTTTTTGAAATAGTACTGTATGCAAGAAAAATATAGATACAACTCCTAGTCTTCTTATTTTTTTTTATAATAATAATGATAATGATTACATATGAATAAATGCTAAGATCCTAATTATAATATAAACAAAAAAAGAAAAAGAGAATGCTGTGTGATGGAGCACGGTTCGCTGAAATGACACGTAGATTGCATAGTAGTATTTGTTTTATTCTTATTATTTTTATTTTCATTTTCTTTATTTAAAAACAAAATATAGTTTGCTATAATAAAACACAGACATTATTTAAAAGAAACATTTACATATAAATTTTTGTTTTATTTGTTTTTAATTTTCAGATTTTTGTTTCCTTTCTTTTTCTTTGTGTCTTTTTGAGTTGTGAGTGTCACATTTGGAGGACATCGCTGCTGCTGCTTGAAATTAAAGAAAATTAATGTGGCACTTATGACCAAATGGATATTGTTGGAGTCTTTTTAATTTCGTTTGTTTTATTAATTTCTTATAGTTTGAGATCTTCAGATACGAGTTTTGACAGGCTTCAATCAATTCTACATTGAGCGAGTTGACTGAAGTCTCTTACAACCACCTTTGGCCAGGCTTCTGATTCGTACACTTTTCTCAGAATTCTCTGTCGGTTGTGGAGCTTATCTTTGTTGAGCGACTCGACTGAAATCTTTTACTATGGGTTAACTAAAATTCTCTACGCCAACGACTACTTTTGACAAGGTTTTCGTTCAGCTAGCATCGTTTAGAGTCAACTTATCTTCGGAAAACATCAACATCATCTCACTTTCCCATCTGCAACACATTCCACCACGTTTTGCCTTCGAATTCCGAGGCATCGGTAATATCAAGGCGTGTTCATTTCAGCCCCTCAATTGGAATTGACTGGCATGCAGTTCACATTTTGGAGCTATTATGAAATTCTCCGTCTTGTAATAAACCTTGCAATGTGACTCTTTCCGATGGCTGTTGATTTGATGATATATTCGAAGAATTGACTTTACTTGTTTGTCATTTAATTGTTAACGTCATTTTATTAAACACTTCAATGGTAAAATGTACATGCTTATCTTGTTTGTTCTCGAGTCAAGTTGCCTCCTTAAATTCTTTGTATGGTGGACTTTTCTTCACCCGAATCTCTCCATCTTCATATATCTATATCAGGCTAAATTTTTACGACATCTTGGACTTCATGTTCTCTTTAACAAGCCAACTTTTTACGGCATGACTTTTTCGTAAGCTGGACTCCTTTTTTTAGTCAACAAATCAACTTTTTACGGCATGACCTGGTAAAGAAAATATCCCTCTATTTTTGAGGAGGGAAATTGTTCCTCCTTTTTGTCCCAATCTGTCTGTTTCTAATAAGAAATTTTACTTCTTCAATCTTTTGGGTACTCATCGGCCTTCTTAAACTCAAAAGTTAGAATTCTGCTGCTTCAGAGACAAATAAATTTGTAGACCTTCCGTTGCCTCCTTTAATCTTCAAATTGTTACCAGTTTTTAATATCTATTTTACTAAAGTGGCTTTCATGTTTCCACTCTGTCCTACGATTAAATTCAGGGTTAATAAGAAATGTCTCCTCTGATGATCACATGGCATGGAAAAGTTATCTCTGGATGTGATTCAAGTATTCAATGTTGAAGCAGAAGCTGTTTAAAATTGTTGGACTTTTAACAAAGGTTGGATTATTAAAATGAGTGTTAGTGACCTCCTACTGCTCTTCATACCAACGCAAACATTTTCTTTCTTTTATTTATCGTGGTGTGATGAGCAAATGGAAGAACATTTCTAGTGAAATGAAAAACAATTTTTCACAGCCTTCTACTTTAACGTTGACCTTGAATCTTGTCTCCTTTTCTTGTTTGGACTGCCGCAGAAATCTTCATCTTTGTAAATGTTTCATTGTCAAAACATGACTGCAATTTTGTTTACATCAAAGTTTTCCACTCGTTTTTTGCGTGTCATGTAGCCACGACTGTTGTTTGTTTGTGTCTCTTCGTCGCAGTCTGAACTTGAGAATACGTATCACTTGTTGTCCACATGACTTCACCTTCCTCCCAGCCAAGCGAATTACTTTCACTTAGAGGTTCTGGTGTTTGTCTATAATTAGTGGCTTGTGTCACCCACATATGCCTCGTTCACAGCGCCAGATGCGACCGACGCAAGTTTATCAAAACAAATTCCCCTTTTTGGGAGCACATGGCATGTTTTAGACGATCGTTTTTTCCACATGGTGTCCCACTCTTCACAACTTTAATTTGCCATCAGCTTAGCAATGCATGACCGTCTACTCCACCTCCGACTGTCATTTTTAATCATTCATTGCCCATGTTACAGTGGAATTCACGCAATCGACCTGACGAGATAAGACAAACCATGTACCTCACAACTTCCGTTAATATTCTTCTGTCAATTATTTGTGATTTGGCTTATCTTTCGTTGACGCAGGCTTGACTCTGTTCTCTGTCCACTGGCTTATCTATGTGATTGCCACTTTAGTAATAAATTTCATTTACCTTCTGGATTTTCTTATCAGCCACCTGAATCAGTGTAATGGCATCCGTCTAATCGGCTATTAAAAGCTTTCAGACGAAGGCATCTCAATTACAACCAACTACGCTGTCGCCACAAAACCTGTGGCTGATGCAGAAAACATTCTGAATTCTCTGAAGATGGACACTTGCATGCATTTCGATGACTTCTGAAATTCGGCGCGCCGAATGCTGCCTCCGTGACATCTCTCTCGTTGCATAAACAACACGCTTGTGCAGTGTTTGGACTTTGGCCAATCAGACTCACTTTTTGGCAACTGAGCAACTGAGTGTTCTGCCTTTATTCACAACCCCCAATTTTGTGTTCTGTTTACTCTCGGCTCTTAGCACACGACGACGTCCACACAGCTCCTTGATGGGCCCTTGAACAAGTTAACCCGGTGACACTAGACGGTGTGGCAGAGTCTGTCTATTTTTGTTTTATTGTTGGACTCGGTGCAACCAACCGTTGAATGGATTCCATGGAATTGTATTCAACGACTTTATTGCATTCACCTAGCGGCCTTTGGGGGTATTCACTTTGTAATACTCTCACGGATGGATTCTGCTCATTTTTGTCACTTGGACTTGTTTCGATTGGAGCTGTAGACTATTACATCACTTTGGGCTTTTTTTCTTTTGTCTTTGAAACATCTATCGAAGTGTGCTGAGAGAATTGGGTGTGATTTCCTTTTGTATCTGACATTAATAATGAACCAAGCTGGAATTACCATTTTTGTTCTTTTTTTGGTGAATTGTATGCTTTTATTAAATTCTAACAATTAAACATCATTTTGATAAAATGTTTCTATTGTTTGCTTTTAAAGAATCTTTGATCTAACTATGAAGTCACTTTTGGGCTTTCGCCTTTCCTGGTAAAAGAACACGCAGATCATTTTTTTGCTTTGTTTATGTGGTTTGAACCTGTCCATGTATCTTTTTCCCTTCATATTCTCTCCCGTAGAAGAAATACTAGAATCATTTTTCTATCTTTCTGTCATTTTCTCAAAAAAAAAAAAAGCCTGAACAGGAACTGATGGCCGATGACGTGTATGAGAACCAAAAACCTTGTTCATGTCTGAAACTTTGTGAAACAAGCCCCAAGATAGCTGGAAGATTGTGTCGAGCCTAAAATGTCTTGTTATTATTGCTACATCAGATAGATTATGATATCGGACGTGGAATGAACGATTTTCTTTTTTCGTTCATTTCAGGTCTCCACGGCTCGTAAACGTGATCGTTACCAAAAAAACTTAAATGCTAATGAGACTAATGCTATTTAAGTTCTAAACAGTGCAACCATTCCTATCTAAATGAGGAGATTTTAACTTAAAAGATGAATTTGTAGATAGTCTTCATAGTCCACATGGTAACGCATAAGGTCTTGGCCCATAATTTTATAGCCGACTGGAAGTGGGGAGGAGCTAGCTTACGAGGTTGAAAGTCTTTTTCCTTAGTGCTATGCCGAATCGAAACCCGTAGTCTGATGAGATTTCATCTTAAAACAGTCGGACGCCTTATATTCTATTTATTCACGCCTTATATTCTATTATTTCACCAAATCTTGCATCAACGAATACAATTGTTATAGACTTTGTTTCGAGTTTTTTTTGTGCGTAGGAAGAGGGAAACACAAAAAGAGCCCGAAACGGAATCTAAAGACAGCATTCGTTGTAATAAGCCAAAGTCAAGTAGAGAGCAATCTATCGTCCAGGCATCATTTACTCTTCCACTCTTCTAAAATTTGGAGATTTAATTGGGTTATCAATGGAAGGTAAACGATCTGAAACCTTGCCAAAGATTGCAAAAAATGTAAGAGTCGACCTGTTGCATGCCATAAACTAGGGAACAGCTTTGTCGATTTATTATTTTTTTTTAAATTTATTTCCTAGAACTATTAATTGCGATTTAATCATTTTGTTTGTTTAATTCATTTTATTCACTTCATTTCCATTTCCATTTTAGTTGTCACAACCCGACGAAGCTATTGAGTTACTCAACAAAATCCATCACATACTCTTAGGCGAGCACCTAAAATACTATTTTGTAAATTTCATTCATTTTCCATCAAACAAATAATTTATTTAACAAATTAATTTAAATAAGTGGATAAATCCACGTGCTGGAACTAAAATTTAATAAACTAAAAACTTAAAAAACATTTAAAAAAATCGTATCTAATCCATTAAAAAAATATTCCTTAGCATACTTTTCGTATTTCTAGATAAATTCCATACTCAACGAATCACACTTCCAAGAACTTCCCTTTATTTATAAACCATCAGTTACATGGGTGAAATAAAATAAAGAAAAGATAAACAAAAACATATTGTATTTAATTTAAAAGCAAACAAAAACTATTCATACTTAAAAATAAATTGTTTGTCGCAAACAATTATTAAAAGTAAACAAAGCAAAAACCATAGAAGGAAACGTAGTTAATTGAAATAGAGCTTGCTAAATGTACTTTTTTCCTGTTTGATGATAAACAGAAAAATAAAATTTCAACAGAGAAAAAAGTTCTTAGATTACAAAAATAAAAAAATAAATGAAACATTTCACATACAAAACTAATGGCCAGGATTGAACACATGCTTTTCAATTAAAACAGAAGTAAAAATATTTCACTCTTAAGTCAGAGTTAAAAAAAACTAAAAGTTATTGTAATATAAATTGAGATAAAAATGCAGTTTTAATGAAATTCACTTTTTATTAAAAATAAATACAAAATGGAATCCAAAGATTGGGATTTCATTGAGGAAGAAAAGAGAAGAGTTAAATAACAAGAATATAACAAAAAATATATTAATTAATCTTAAGTCTATATGTATGTACGTGATATAATAAAAAAAACAAAACATTCGCAAAACTAGAAAAAAAAGAAGATTTTTTTCTTTACTTAAGGAACCCGTATTTCTATGGGTAAGCGCTGGTAAAACTTGAACAGTTTTATTCTAATTTAGTTACAATCTAAATTACTTATTACTATTACAATTACCTAAGGTGATTAATTTATTTTCTCGAAGTTTGACAGGACGTTTCTTTTTTTTACTGGATGGGTTTCAAAGCAAAGTTTAAAATGATGATTTCAGGGCTGAGGGCTGCTTCAAGATTATTTGCAGAAAATGAACGGAAAAAAAGTGTAAGTAGATAACCGACGTTGCATTCCTTCGTATTGTCGCAGACTCTCTTGTTTTCTGGGGAATAATGAATATCAATAGAATTGTTTCATAAAAGACATTCAAGAATCTATACTTCTTTTACTTTCAAAACCATTTCTACTTTTTGACTTCTAAGCATACACAAGTGACCTAATGAATATTTTAATCCTGCAATAAACTGGTTCCCACGGAGTACACTGCTTTCATTGAAAAGATCGAGCAATCTTTTTATAGCGATGGGGTCCAAGTGAAATACAGCGGGGATTTATTTGCACAATTAATAATTTCGCTGTTGGAGTCGTATTAAAAAACAACGGGGAACAAATTTTTCTTGGAGTCAATTAAAAAACACAGCTTCGTTTTTATGCTAGAGACTTGATCGTCGTTTTTTTCTTGCCTGAACCGTTTCTGTCCTTTCACTCGCTAAGGACAAGCTTTCGCAGTAAACGTGACTAGATCAAAGGTAAATTCCGACAAAGAAGACACTGTAGTCTTACTTGTGCGCCGAATAAAATTAAATTGAAACTAAACAATCGTTCAGAACTTGACAACAAAACATAAACAGACACGCAACCACAGAGCTCCTTTCAATCAGCAGAGGCGCAGAAAACCGATAGAGTTTTAAGGATGAGGAAGATCTTTCACCATGTACAGCGGCAGTGTTTACGGCTCATGGAACCGCACCATAAAATAGAAAACTCAGATCATGAGCATCACCTTCAATATTATCGGCTCAACTTCAATTTACTATCACCTACCAAATTCCAGCCTTTGTCTTTAGTGCAAACTGACCTCCGGAACACGACAAAAATAATCATTTTGTAAGGAAAGTAATTTTTCCCGAGTTATAATCGGCTGAAGTGTTGGAAGTAGGTGAATAGCACCCGACGTGTGTTTTTTTTTTTTTTTACACTTGTCCGACTTGTTTTTCTGAGACTTGTTCTAGCTTCTGGGACAAAAAAGCGTACTAACAATAAATACAAAGTTTTGTGTTCAGAAAGCCATTTGAGCCACTCAGTGCATAGATTGATTAACTCCACTTTTTGAAAAATTTTAGATTTGTGTCAAAGCACTTCGTATAGCCATAATTTCTTATGCTTACAATATCTTTCCTTAATAATAAAGATTACCACCATTAAACGACAACTATTTGAATAAAACGTAACGTATTTCAAGGGCGAATGTAAATTACTTTATCACTTTTCTTAAATTATGGAGTTGATGTGTGTTCTGAACGGCTCAGTTAATACTTTAGAAAAAAGTTTGAAATTTTTTTAGGTTGGGGGTTAAGTAAATTCGGGAAATTTTCCGAATCATAGAAATGAAGTTGTTGAAAAAATATCCTCAAAGATGTTATGCCAACCAACGAAAATATTTCTCCCGGGGTTCCAAGACACTTCGAACTAAATGCGAAAAGAAAACAATCGTCATGTAAATTTCTCTTCTCTCTTTTTTAAGGCCGCACTATTGAACTTAGTGTCTCATATTTTATTAAAATCTTTCCTTGCACATGGGGGATTGCTATTAAATTTTCATGATTCATCATAACAATGGACAATGCTATTTAATTTCTGCAAAATATTCTGTTTTATTTATTTATTTAAAGCTAGCTAAAAATTGACAGCTAGAAAAATATAGCCAGAGCAACAAAGGCCTTCGGCTTTGTTTTAACTTTATGCGTCTATATCTTGTTTCGTTAAATTTTCGTTAAAACTTAACGGTATGATAGAAATTGTCTTTTCCTTTCCTTTTCTTTGTTTCTATTTTTCTTTCTTTCAAGTCCAACATAACCCCAAAAAATTATATCATCATACCTCATTTCAGCCACATTTTGCTTTCACTGCGTCGTGGAGGAAGCAAAATTACACCACCCAATTTGCGTTCAATTCCCAGACAGTTGCATATCAGACTCAGGACAAAGACTGTTTCAGGTAATTTATAAATTGTTGTTTGGGGAAATTAGAAGACTGGAAATAGACTTTAGACTCACACATCTTAAGGTGCTATAGAGTAGTTGAAAAATCACATCAAAACAAACTTGTCATCTAAAGAACAACTACACTTCGATATAATTTATATTGGAGCCCAATGTGACATATTTCAAAGATTCACAGGTTAATATCTAGCTAGTGCGTGTTTAAAAGCTCCAAACTTCAACAGGAGTTTGCGCAGCTAGTCTCACGAAGTTGATTAAGTCCCTGAGAAAGTTATTAATGTCCAAAATTGTACCTAGGAGCACAGTCTGCTCACTGGCATGCAGAATTCGTCTCTAGGCGTTTGAGGCAATCTCAGGTGATCCAAGAATCCTTATGATTGAAGCTAACTCATGCACCTTGACACATTGTCCGCTACGCTATGAGCAACCACTCGATACCACAATCGTCACCATGTGACTTTTTTGAAGTCGAAATCTCTCCAATCTAAATAAAAATCACCTCAATGTGACAACAGACAACACGTTTATTGTTCATATAAAATTGTAACACTTAAGTGACATTAAAAAGTAATTTGTTTCTTAATGCGCGTCATCATTGGGACGACTTCGCGGAGAAATTGATTCTGTAGCTGCTAAAACTTACGTCCTACTCCTAGCTCGGCCGGAGGAAACCACACTCTGTTTAAAAGTCCGTCTCAGGACTCTTCGGTCGCGTTTCGTCAAGCGGCGGAATCGTTGACGGTGATGGAGCCCTCGGCGGCGACGTAGGACTCGGCGGTGACGCAGCCATTGGTGGTGATGCAGCCCTCGGCGGTGACGCGTTCAACAGCGGTGACACAGCCCTTGGCGGTGACGCGGTTTTTGGTTGTGATGTTCCAGTCGCTGGATTGAATGACTTTAAACTGCCCAGCTGTGACCTCACGTCGTTTACGGACAAATGATGCGTCGGCTCGTCGGCCCTCACGGTTTGCGTCCTAAAGTCGAGACTCTCGTCCTCGTTCGCCGCGGCCTTCTTTGCGAATACCACCTGGGAGTAGGACACGCCGTTAGACAGCGAGTCCTGGTTGGTGTCTACCGACGAGTCTGTCACTGAGCTTGGCGACCGGAAGACAAACGGCTTGGGTGCTGGCCTCAACTGCTTCAGAGGCTTCGGCTGAGACGGCGTCTCTGGTGGAGAACTCGGCTCGTTATTGGGCAATGGAGCGTACAGCGTCGTGGTTGGCACAGTGGTGCTGGGCTCTACAGTGGAATCGGCGTTGTAGTCCGGATCTCGAACCTTGCAGTTGTAGACATTGAGGTTTTTGGCGAAAACGAAAACGAGGATATCGAAGAACACGCCGACGAGGATTAGGCCGCCAGTGAGAATATTCAGAATGTTGCCGTGGAGAGGTGTCTCTCGGAGAAGGCATTCTGCGTAGTTCTGGCTCCAATAGATGCACGTTTTGTCTGGAAGAAAAGAAAATTGTTACATTCTTTATTTTTCAATGCATAAGTGCAGAAAATTATATTAGAGAACAAAGCGCTAGGACGCACTTATTTCCAAACCATATTCGCTGTGTACTGAAAAGGGAATTTTAAAGGGAGCTACATTTTTTTTAAAGACGATGTTTTGAACATCTTGATCTCTATCCGTCCCTCGGATGGATCTTTTTGACTCAGAAGCTGTGTGTGTGTTTTTTTTTCAAATACACATCTTCTTAAATGTGAGACGCATAGTTTTAAAATTAAGCGTCTTTCGCTTTTGTGAGGAATAAGCACATCTGGTATATTTGCCGCAGTAAAAATAGTAAAACTACAGGGATGGATGAATATTAAGATGTTCTCCAAGGGGAGAATCTCGAGAGAGATGCAACTTGAATCACGAAATCTTACAAAAACCCCTAAGTTTGAATTGGTATTGTCAAAAAGTTTGACCCTTTATATTGTGTTATCTTCCTGAGATAGAAAGAAGGAAACGTTCATGATTCCTCCTCAGTCCGTAAAGCCTTCGTTTTGACAATTTTTCGCGTAATTACAGTAGATTTCTTTTTTTAGAAAAGAAATCATTATCACTTGCATATCTTGAAGTGACCATTTTTAGCCAAAACACTTGAAAATTGTAACAATAAACTTAATAAATAAATAAAAGAACAATAAAAACTTAGGGGCAACAACTCGAAATGAGCATAACCTCCGACGCCAGGGGTAGATTAAAACTCCCCTGCCCCACATAAAGACCTATAACAATAAAGGACATTTGTCCTTACTTGTTTATTGTACCTTTCCATTCCCTTTGAAACTATTTAACTATCCTCACACAAAGAGACATTAAAAAAATTGGAAAACAAAATAAAAAAAACACTTGGATAAATTAGGATGAACGATTTTCGAAATTGCGAGTTTGTGCAGGCAAGATAGGTGGAGTCATCTGTTTTCCATCACAGAACAAAGTCCTTCAGACGTACTCCCGGCATTTCATTCACATTTCAAAAAAGCCCAAATAAGAATTCCATACATGTCAAACGAAATGATATCACAAGTATTTTCGATAACAACATTCAATTTCGATAACGTGAACAGAGTCATTGACTTTCTTTGTAATGGCTGAGTATAAGTTTATCTTAAGCCCCTTTGTCAATTAGCTTAATTCACATAAGCGTTTTCGTTTAATATTTTCTACATTTTTTGAATCATCAAATTTTATGAATCATACATATTTCAGGGGTCATGCAGATTAAGGCTTTTCAACCAAAACGAATCCTAAGCTGAGTCGATGGTGGAGAAGTACACTAGTACACCAAAGTCTCGGGTTTGGTCGTTCCGATTTGCGCGGTTTGGACGTTGTGGGGTTTCGAAGCTCCTTCAGAGAAAAGTTACCGGAATTACGAAATCTAAGCTTTTATCAGTGGATCCGCACTGACGGCTCAAACAAAGCTTTGGAGCTGCATGGATTAAGTGATGAGTCCGAGAAGGCTTATGGAGGCAGAGGTAGGGATGACTATGGAGTCGCCCGAATACAAATGAAAGAATTAATGAACGATCTGAGTATCAAATAAGACTTTACTTAGCGACAATGTATTAAAGGTTTCCCCAACGGAAATGGTTGAAAAAATCGAAGAGTTGCTAGTTAGACGATTTCATTCGTACTTTCATTTAACGAGTGACGTCGAAGATGCGATGCTTTGGTGCTTTGTCCATTGGCAAAACTGAAATGGTTTCGCTAAATTCTGACTTTAATGACAGCAACCATTTCACATCCCAGATCAGATATTAGAATCATTTAATAATAACTGCTCATCTGCAGACAACGGATTTTATGCATACCTCGCCCATTCACCAACATCAATAGAACTACTTAGCCAATATCCAGCCTTGAAAAAAACATTCTCGAGGTACAACACTTCACTACCTGCCTCAACAGCTGTGGAAAGGATTTTTTTCAGTTGGTGGTTTGCCCTTTCAGATTCCAATTCTGAAAGTTAATGGCTTGGACTATTAAACATATTATATTTTTTTTGCATAATTTAACAATTTACAAATTACAGAGATTGATAACGTTTTCATTATATTTATACCGAATAATTATTTAATTTGTTAAGAAAAACATGAAAAAGAATGTTTTAGTTATTGAGGAAAACATAAACAAAAACTTTATTTTTAACGAAAGAATATTGAATACATCCCCACCACTCTTATAGATTTCTTCAAAACTGCTTGCAAGTCCCTAAAGCCTTCAAAGAAAAATCTTGCAATCCCAAAAACTGCAACGAAACATCCTGAAGTCCCAAAGACTTCAAAGTAGCTTAAATGAATGTAATGCCAATCTCAAAACTTGCACTCAATTGATATGCAATCAATAGATTGGTTGTAAAGAATGCTCCGATCAAGACTTCAAAAAGAATGAGAGATTTCAATGAATCACAAATCATGAAATTCTTTCCATGAATTCAGTGACCGTTTATATTATTGATATATTTAGTTAAGTTGAAAAATACGAGACCATACATGCGTGGAGCCATACATTGATGTCAAAAATAATTTAGAATTAAAAAAATTAAAACAATATTTGTTGTTTTATTCCCTTAATTTTACTAAATGAAAATCAAAAATGTAAATTTTTATTTGTTTTTTTTTTTTGTCATCAGAATGTCGTGCGTGCGGTAGTTAAAATTAATATGTAATGGAAGTATTCTTAGTTGGAGTTGGGAGTTGGTTGGCCTTTGGCCGTCTACCAGATTGACAAAAAAAATTATAAAGGCTTGTGCAAAATTATAACATTTAGCGAAACTTCTGATGCCATTAGTCTCGCATTAACTTGCAAAGTTTTCGGTGTAAATTATTATTGTAATTATTAGAAGTATTAAAGTTTAATTATTATTATATTATATTATTTATTTGTACAAGCTCCATAAGTTTTCAGTTACGTACTTCTTTTAGTGTTTTTCTCATTAATTTTTCAAATAATTAATACTTGTTTTTTGCTAATTGTAACAGCCTCAGTCTTTTGCTAGTCTGCTTAGGATTTACATTTGTCGCGGATTGGGCACTATTTTTTTTATATATAAACAAACTAATCAGAAAAACAAGTGCACAACAGTAATCATGTGTGTACGTTTAAAGCCAAAACTAAATTTTAGTTTTTAGTACTGCTTTTTTAATTGCTCTTAGATGTAGGAACATTAAATGTTCTTAGAATTAGTTTGAGATGGTTTGAAATCAGCTTAAATTTATTTTCCTACTGATTTTTCAACACTTTTGGTGCTTTTTCTTAGTGTTTTTCACATTAATTTTTCAAATTATTAATACTTGTTTTTTGCTAATTGTAACAGCCGTAGTCCTTTGCTAGTCTGCTAAAGATTTACATATGTCGTGGATTGCGCACTCTTTTTTTTATGTATAAACAAACTAATTGAAAAAACGAGTACACAGCAGTAATCATGTGTATACGTTTAAAACCAAAACTAAATTTAAGTTTTTAGTACTGCTATTTTAATTGCTCTTAACGCTGAAGACCTAAGATGTAAGAGGATCTTACATTGCAATTTTAAATAATGTCAAATGACTGTTCGCTCACTGACTTCAATCATAATGAAATAAGATCGCTCTTAGTTCTAAATTTATAGTTTATTGATTTTTTATTAAATAAGTTTTTTTATTTATTTTAATTTGTTTTTTTTTATTACTTTTATATTTGCAATTTTTTCTTTCTGAACTTTCGCCATTTACCATTTTGCTAAAAACCAGCATGACACGTTTTCTCTAGACAAATGAATTTTGTATTTTGTGTATGAATTTCTTAAATTTATAACACTCATGCAAATAAATTGCTTGTACTGAAATGTAGAATGAAGAAAACAATGAGCAAGAGTTCATTAAATTAAAGATCTTTATAATGAAATTTCACTCAATCTTCCTATAGCGGAATGTAGAGTGTTGGAAAAAAATGAAGCAACTCGGTTTGCTTCATTCTATCTTTTGATTTTCTTGGCTCTCTTATGTCCGATTTTGGCATTACTCTTCCCATAAAATCTCCATGTCTTAAATTAAAATAAAAACATTATTATACTAAGTTGAAGTACAATCCCCCAC
The DNA here is from genome assembly GCA_905187475.1 of Syritta pipiens. Lineage (NCBI taxonomy): Eukaryota > Metazoa > Arthropoda > Insecta > Diptera > Syrphidae > Syritta > Syritta pipiens. The sequence goes on from LR994571.1 coordinate 75,481,322, forward strand.
AGGGCGACGTAAAAAAATTAAACTCTACCTTTATTCTCGGCTTTCCAAAACTAAAGCAACTGAGCTCAGAAATTAAAAAAAAGACTCAAAAATTAGTACTTAGTAGGAAAACCCTTTATTTTTCATGGTGATGTTTTAAAAAAATATTTAAAAAAAAAGATTTAAAATACAGTCGAATCCCTCTAAGTCGAAGTCCCGCTAAGCCGAATTTCCCTAACTAACTCGAATTTTCTCGCCATATTTTGGCATTCCCCATCCCAATTTTCGATACAAAAACCATCCTCTAAGTCGAACTCCTTCTAAGTCGAACTAATTTTGATTCCCTGTGAAAATTCGACTGTAATTGATTGCGGATTTGTTGCATTTGTTTTAGTTCCAAGCTAACTTAACCTTTTGAAAAAGCATAGCATTGATTTTACAAGTCCGACGTATAATTCTTCTCTCTACAGTCCTTCAAAGGTTCTCAATAGGACCAACATAAGATTCGGAGATTTTGACATTCCATAACCTCAATATTTTGGAACCTAAACCTTTTTCGGTATGCTTTCGGCCATTGTTCCACTAAATCGTCCATTTCAGAGGCAGATCTTCCTCGGCATAAGGATGCAGGACAATCTCAACGATGTCGTTGCACTCGAATCGATCTATAATTCCATTTATTTGAGGGTCGGAGCCAATGCTGTATACATGGAAGCATCCCTAAGTCAAGCAGAGTTGCTTTAGTTTTGGCCAACACTCTACATATCAGAAACTATTGCAATAACTGAAGAATATAGTATCTTTGACGAACTTAGAGTCACCTGGTTCCCTCACAGTATTAGCCGAAAGAATTAATATACAATCAAAACCTCAAAGAAGCCCCCTCTGACACGTTTTTAAGAACGATTTGGTGGCTAGAATGGCTTCATTTTGAGTAAAGGAGTGTGAAAAATAGGACTACGCACAACACTCCTCAACTCATTGAATGAATCGACTAGCCTCAAGTCAACTTTTAAACTACTCTATGGCATCCAAGTCCTTTTGTCTGTGCCAAAGGTTATGGGGTGTTCAAATCTTGAAAGTACTCTGAATTGGTGTATTACACTGTGGACCTATAGATCTATGTGGTCTAACACTTGAATGACATCATGCCCATGCTTCCATCCGTCATTGAAAAAGGAAAATCAAAAAAATCTTCAAATTCTAAAAACTTCACTGAACTTCTACTCACTCGAAACCGTATCATAGCCAAATTTCGCCGGGACGAACGTGAAAAGTCCCACCAACTGAACCTTCAACGCCAGCGCCATGGGTTTGTCCTGCGGCAGGACACTGCGGAAGACGATGATTACCTTCCCGATCAGCGTCGAAGCAAGTATCGATGACATCGTGAGACTGGCCACCTGGAACAGGATCCACATCTTTTTGCAGTTGTTTTGGTTGCAGGCTCCCTCAGTCGCCCTCATCTGTCCCCAAGAGGTCTCGGCATCAGCACCGCAAGTGCAGCCTTCGTAGAGCTGGAAAGAAGACAAACGCATTCAGTTCACAGTTCTCTCGTTTCCCTCGCCAACTCACCGCGATGTTATTGATCACCGAGTGCGTCTGGCAGCCCGCGTAACACGGCGAGAAGTAGGTGACGGTACTGTTCTCGGGGCACACCGGCAGGAAGGTGGTCGGGGAGCAGATGCACTGCCTCGAGCAGTACGGCTGTGCAAGCTTCTCCATCGAGAAGCCGGCAATCGAGCCCACGTCGCACTTGATGAACACCAGCGCCAGGAATATCAGCGCTAGGCAGATTCCAAGGACGATGTTCATGGCTGTGATGGCCCTGCAGGAATGTTTAATGCTTTTAGTATTTAAACTCTATTTCCTTAAATGCTTTAGATGCAATCGAATGAATAAATTTTTTTTCTGAGATAAATGCGCGTTGAGCGAAACACCACGTCTTACCTCGCAGATAGTTTGAGCTTTGAGATGACCAGACCAGCTATTAGAACTGCAGTTCCGGCGCATGGAGGCATCAGGAAGTAGGACACGAAGCGCAGATTCCACTCGTCCATTAAGCCGTCCTCCTCGCTGAACGGGATGTAGAACCGCGAGCGCAGGTAGCTCTCCTCCTGAGCGGCATAGTTGAAGACGGCGCCGAGAATGAACATCAAGCCGACGACGTTGCACATCAGCAGACGGTTCTTGAAAAGTCTCTTTAAGGTCGCGAAGAAGCCGGTATCATCGAGGAATGCTGACATGCGGCTACCAAAGTTCCGCAGTGCCGACTCCTCGATGATCCGCTGTGCAGTCTGATGCAGCAGCGTTTTTACGAGGCGGCGAGGGAACAACGCCAGCAGTGTACCCGCCACAAAGATCAGCGGTCCTAGGATGGCCCAGCCAAGCCACCAGCTGCCGTGGGCAAGCGTCACGATCATGGTCACGAAGTAGCCAAACTGGAAGCCGGTGATGCTGGCGCAGATAGCGACGCCGATCACTGCGGCGCTGTCGATGGACTGCGAGTTATCGTCGATGTAGGTGAGGCCAATGACCACGAACGCGAGGTTTCCCAGGCCGATGAAGAACTGCAGCACGAAGAGGAGGATCAGAGTTCCCATCCGGCTTTGTTCGACTTCGAGCGCTATGCGACTCAGTTGGGTGGTAGATGCGCAAAGCGTGTTCGCGTAGGTTGCTGAGGAAAGGTCATCCGTAGAGCTGGAAGGGAACAATAATTTAGCTTAAGGGTGATGAGGTATAGGGGTGTCTACTTACATAGTCATGATGGCGGGGATTATAGCCAGGACGCAAATAACACCCTGGAGGATTGTGATCCCTCCGAGCCAGCTAATCGGATGGAATCTGTGTGCCCAGTGGGCAACGGTCAGTGCGAGCATCGCCTGGAAAATTCCACTGCTGACTAGCAGCCAGTCTGAAATGGGCAAGAGGATTAGTCGATGTGTTGGATTAGTGATATGTCAAAAGGACCACGTGGAATTAATTCACCACGAAAACATTCTTGAAATTCGAAACTACCAAGAAAATAGGATAAACACATTTTTTGTTGTTAAATTTAAATTAAAGTCGACTCCCTCTAAGTCGAATTTCCCTCTAACTGAATTTTTTTCGCAATATTGGCATTCCTTTCCCAATTTGCCATACAAAAAACCACCCTCTAAGTCGAACTCCCTCTAATTCGAACTAATTTAGATGTCTCGTGAAAGTTCGACTTAGAGGGACTCGACTGTATATGAAATTCCAAGTTATTTGTGAAAAGAGAACTATGTTGTTTTTCTTTTTTGAAATTGTCTGTTTTTTCTTTCAACTTACGAAGTTTAATTGGTAAAGCTTTAATTGCACTGTTTTCAATCAAATCGAAAAGAGTTTGCTTTCCCAATCAAAGCCAAGCCTCCATGTCTTAAGAATCGTCAATTATTTTTATGAATTTTTGTCATTGCCATTTTCCGGAAATTGAACTTTTATCAAAAAGAATGATAAAACTCCGGTCTGAGCTAAGGCGAACTCTTTTGATACAAGGACTGAAATGTGCAGGGAATTAAAAAATATGCACCGCTAACGTACTGTAACTATGCGATACCGGGCACCATCGCCTAATAATTAGCTCATGTTGATAAGACATAAACCAACTAGTTTCAAACCACTAGTTCGTTCTAGACATAATCACCCGACTGTACAACGCATGGAGTCATAGACAAAATCTCTAAAGACCTTGAATTTTCGCTTCACATACGTACTGCACAGTAGTATTTTTTGATATTTCAATGGCTTTTGACAAAGTATTGCATTGGGCTTTTTCCTTCTATTACAAAGCTTCCTACATAAAAGAAACTTTTATGTAAGATATATGGACAAATGATTAAATGAAGTGTCCTAAAGCCCCTCCTCTACCTACATTACACCGCTGGCATTCCCATTCCCAACTCTCGCGATTCCATGCTCGCTACCTTCGGCGACGACACCATCATGCTGCAAGTAGAAAAAAAACCTTTCGGACGCAACAAAGTCATTGAAAGATCAACTTGACAAGTGGTAGTAACTGAATGCTAGCAAGAAACCCAAACTGACAATCGATAACAAACTACAAGACTATCATTAAACAGATATGGACTCTAACTAGGGGGCACAACTAAAAAAAACCCAACAGGGCGATCATAGAGCGCATGCAGAGCAAAAAACTTTCGGACGATAGTCAACGCAGAGTAGGTACCTAAGAAAGGGTACTTTTTAAAATTTAAAAAAATCAAAATTAAAAATTTGTAATTGTGCAACAATGCAGAAAAACCACATACAATTGATTCACCATGACTACAGTCTAATTTTTGAGCGGGTTTGAAAACGCATCGGCATTTGTCGGAGGAACAGCTTGAGAAAATTCTGCGACTTAAGCAACAAATTCCAGGCGAAGAGCGTATACGAAAGGAAGAAGCGTGAATGCGACAGGAGCTAACTTTGTGTTGCTTCAAATTGAAAGTAATTTCGTGCTAATGCTAAAGTACGTCCTCTGTGGGTCAATGATCAATACTAATTAAATTAATTTAGATTCAATTTAAATCTAATGCATTCCATTTAAAATGTTTTTTATTTCTTCAGTCAGTCAGTTCAGGTCATTGATCAAAGGATTATCACCAAAATCACATCGAGCAAGAAAATGATGATCCAATTTTAGTATTATTTCAAATATCATTTCAGCATTCGCTTTTTGATAAGCTCCGCTCGTTGAATAATACCAAAATAATTAAAAAATGTTTAAGCAATGGAATCTGGCAATACATCATTTGAAAGGTCTTGACATAACCTACAAAACGACGCTATGCATGATTAGTTTGGATACGAGCTCTGTAGCGCTTTGTACATAGCCGAAAAATTCAAAAGACAACAAGGCGGAAGGGAGATATTTGATAACCTGTTATAATAATGGAATTTCGCAAAAAGACCACAAGGACCACATTCATCATGGCATTCTGGTGTTAGACCGGCTGTAACTAATACAACTGCATTTGCCGGAGGAACACCTCGAAGAAATGCTTAAACCATAGAAACGAGTGCTGCGAAAAGAACATATACAGAATCCCTTTCACCTTAAGAGCAAAAGCATACAGCAGCAGCAGCTGCCCTACCATTAAGTCTCAAGTTAGGTTAAGTTTTCGGTTAATTTATAAATTAGGTTAAGTTTCTTTCTTAAATTAGGTTATGTTATTCGCTTAAGCTAATAGATGGGGCTGATGTCCCAATAAAACTAAAACTTATACAGCAACGAGGACGATGATTAGATGGTGATTATTGTTATTATCATAGCTACGAGTATGTTAGTAAATACATAAGTTAAAAAAAAAACAAAACTTTGGTTTCCTTTGGACACCTCATCGTATTTAAATTAGATAATTCTTCTATAATTGGTCCTGTATGAATCCTTTTAATAATGTAACAACTGACAACTCCCACAGTCACTTCTCCGCGTCAAAGTCTAAGTACATTTGAAAAGGTAACGAATTAAAACACTTGTAATCTATTTTGCGGTAGATAACGACTGCGAAAATGCATGACGTCAGTATTCGAAAATACCCTCACACTCAAAATTGAATAACCATGATACCCAAATTGGTGTGATACTGAAGCAGTAAACACGTCAACTATCCGCTCCATCGGAGCAATGAGCAATTGGCACCTTGAATAAGCACACGAGCTCCACTGAGGCATACAAAAAAAGAAGTGCTGTTGAACTGTGGAATCCGGCCTTCTCAGCTGTAAGTTTGGAGCTCTTATAGTCTTTTTTCATAATTGGCTTAAGAGGTTATGGCTACCCTAATGTGTTAGGCTTACGATACAGCACGATTGGAAGGTATAGAACACGACAGTGAGAGAAGATATCGATGCTCATTGGTTTTAAATTTCTAAGGATAGCAATGCGAATGAAATTTTGATAAGCAAGAACAAAAAAGGAGTCTGTAAAAAAAAAAAGCTGAAAACAGGCTCCATGCGAGACATGTATTGCGTTTGCAGAGCTGGAAAGCAATTGACTAGTTCACTTGAGAATCTTTTGGTTAGGGCATTGATGGACAGGACACATTAGGACGATGTGTCCTAATACGATACCTTATTTACTTTTCACTCCTTCAGAATTGCCTTCTAAAAACAACTAGGTTTTTATAAATGAAAAGTGAAATAACGCCGAATCGGCCTCATTTTGTGAACCAAAGTGAAATAACGCCGAATTCGAAAATTCGGTCTTATTTCACTTTATGAAAACGAAATAACGCCGAATTTTGAAATTTGGCCTTATTTCGCTCGACGTTATTTGCTGGCACCGAAATTCATTAAAAAAATTATTTGGCAATTGATACAAATAATTTTTCTAACTTTCGCATTGAAAACCGACCAAAAGCACTGGTCTAGGCTTAGTTTCTAGGCTAATTCCAATCACACGCTTAAGCTAGTAATGTAAAATCGCAAACAAAGGAATTAAATCACATCGAAATAATCGTAATCGATGAATTTTAGGACTAAAAAGTGTAAGGTTGATGGAAATCTTGACATTGCAGGTATTTCACTAATGTAAAAATTTAAGGGGTACTGAGATAAGAATAACTGCCGGTTGAGCCATTAGATGTTAAAAAAAAATATATTAGTTCATTATCAAAGCTTTAAACTCTGTACGGGCTTAAGTAAGGCACAGGATATTGTTTTCTTAACAAAAGCTTCTGCTGCTGTCGTATCAGAAACAGCCTGTGTTGGAGAATGACTATAACCCACATTGTCAGCAAGGCTTAAAATCAGAAAGATAAAAACTGACCTAGACAGCTTAACGAAGTAGACTGCCTCTATACGAAGCCTTCGATTTTTAGGACTGTCCCAGCCATAACAGGGTATTGAAACAATAAATACTTTTTAGCAAACAATTGTATACTGAAAATGTGCCATGTGAGATCAGATAATTTCCATTTATGCCCACGAACTGCACGTTGCACTCTCAAACAATGCAATTATCGCAATGCAAGGTTTTCGTTGCGTGACAGCGAACATTTGCCGAATGGCCAACATTCAAAGTCTCTCTCAATCCGCAGGGAAGCATCTCCATTAAATCTTCGATCTCACGTTCCTCGCACACCTTTCTCCGAATGCATTCCTAAACGTGCAGCCGCACTCCACGTGCTCCATTCCCCCCGTGTCTACGAAAATGATGTCACTTGTTCGGAGTTTGTTTTTCCACTTTTCACTCGCCTTACGACGCGCCCCCAAACACGAATAATCCCGCTCCAACGTACGCATTAACTGGTTGAAGCAAAAAATAAAAAGAGAAAAAATTATTGTAAAAAACCCCCGCTCACTCGGACATGCTCCAGCGGATTTCCACCTAATTACGAAGCACAATTGAACAGTTGTACAGAAAAAAAAAATGGAAATTAATTTTCAATTTTACAAATTGCTTGCTACACGAAAAGTTACAATAATTCCATCCCGAAATCAGCTGTGAAAATAAAAAACTAAATAGTCGGCCATTTTGGGTGTTTACCGTCCACTAACAGGTAGCCTACAACAAAAACATCTGCGCCCAGTCGGCGCAGTCTCCAGTGGCTGGCTTGCGATCGCACCAAGCTCTAACCAGTATTCCGCCATCTCAGACCATTGACAGGTGCATCTTCGCACGTCGTCGGAGTTTCGAGTGAGTTTTCGAGTCGGAGTCTTTGTGCGACTGGTTTTTCGTTCGCTCTCTCTGGTCCACATTATCTCGGAGGAAAAATCTCGGGCATTGATAAGATTAGAAAGATTAACTGATGATGAATTGCGATCTTCATTGAGGAGAAATTTTACTCTGTCAAATTTTGCCCAAGTCACGGTTGTTGTTCGTTCGGAATACTTTCGGAGAGAAGACGATGGATTCGCGCGAAGCTGAGCCACAACCAGAGCCGAAGATCTACATCATCGGTGCAACAAGTCTGCAGCCAGGAGCCGAAAATGAGGCGTTCTGGAGCGGTGAGGAGGGAGTTCCTGCCACGGACCAGCAGGACCCGACGAAGATCATGACACTGGACGTGGAGCAGCTGGACACGGGTGAGTAAGACACAAACTTAAGCCCCCACTTCCTGCCACCCCGCCCAAACAAAACACAAAGAAAAACACCCCGCGGCCATAACCCACTTAGCAGCTATCTAAACACATACCGACAATCACTGAATCATATCCGTACGCAATCGCCGCCTGCTTAGCGGATATGCGAAAGTACGAGACGGCAGCACCCTGCAGAATACCCGCCAGGGACAGGACCACTACGAACCACTTGAGGCTGGCGTACTTCTGGCAGCAGGGACCGCGACACCATCCCAATTTAGTTATTCCGCAATCGATCGAATCTGATAATGAAACAGAAAAGTTCGAATATATCTTTTTTTTGTCGTGTCGTCACTACGAACCATTGGAAATTGTGTTCACGTTTGCGGTGAGCACCGGCGCACCCGAACTTCGAAACATTCTCCGGTTTCGATTTCGTTTTCGTTTTTAGTTTCGATTTAATTGGAAATATTTATTTTTTTCTTATTCAAACACTAAACATGCTAAATAAAACTTGAAAAGGAAAAAAAATCGTTTAACTTTTGTTCTCGTTGTGAGGGCGAAAAAACCAAATGTGTGTCGTTTTGTTCGTGCGTGCTGCAATGAGCTAGTAATCGGGCAAATGACTAACCATTGAGACAGGTGAAATGGCGGTATCTTGAGCTGATAGCGATAGTGTAATATCGCTGTTATCAGGAATTGTGGACAGAAAAAAAAAGTAAACACCAACTTGGTTGCCAATCTGCTCTGTTGTGTTGTGGGCGAGAAGGTTGAGATACATTAATGGCGGCGACGGTGGCAATGTTGCCGGCAATATTCACAGGGTGACTAGGAAAAGTGTTGCGGTGGAATGGAGTCTTTTTGAAGATAAAATTAGTTAAATTTCCGGGAGCTCTCAAGAAAGAGGATTTTTATTCTGAATTAGCTGCGTTCATGTTTTTTTTCGAATCCTCCACTATTCATCAACTGCACTTAAAACAAAGACCATCGCGGTAACCAGAGAAATCTGGCCAAAGATAGATCCAGAACAGAATCTAAGATAAGAACCTTAGCAGAGTCATAACTGCGTACTCTTTTTTTGCAAACATGCCACCGAACTGGGCCTACCGGCCAACGACTTCTGCAGAAGATGCAAAGACAAAGAAGAGGAAGAAATCTAACCTGTAGCGCTCTCGCAAGCCGCAGAAAGAGGTACCTTGGCCATTACTTCCTCGGCGAACTGACTGATAAGTATGAGCCGAATCCTCAACTATATCAATGGCTCCAACTGGTTGCTAGAGTAGCAAATTTCGAAGGCAGTCCATTTTATAATGCTTAGCTATTTCTTAAAAACAAGATGCCCCTAGTCAGTTCTTTCCTAGATGCTTTTGGGAAGAAAAGACCCAAAAGACTCAAAAACTAACGCAACCTTGTGTCAAACTCGGAGCAAAGTTGAATGTTCATGTGCATAACTCTAGCTTCAACATCAATGGCAACACAAAAAACCCTGGAGCAGAGTATTTGATTAATCCTCCATGCCTTTTGCCACAGCCGAGTTGCCTTTTGCCGCACTTACACTTAAGGAAATAAGTCAAGGTTCACTAAAAGTTCCTTCAATATCAAGTATAAGTGCGAATCAACATCCCTATGCTGTGTCCAATCAATTGGTCTGTAGTAGAGAAACGTAAAGTAGTAAAAGCTCGAATTAAAACTCACTTCTTGGAAAGGGCTAACCTCAGATGGTCTCAGTTAACCAACTGTCTAAGGGGACTTGGTCGGAGTATAACATATCACGAACTAACGACCTTCTAAACAAGATTCGCAGACATTGCTAAAATCGTAATGATAGTACGGATCACTTGTCGATAGGAGACTATGCAGCTAAGCTTGGGATCCCACATTTTACTAATCTGCTCTAGTCCAACATTTTATTGACCTCTTCCTCTGCTCCTGTCCAGCGCTTGCCAGGGCAAGGCTACGGAGCTAGGCAAGCCTTTCCTTAAATCTCTGTGCGAGGGTTCTGAAATGAACACCAAAGATTTGATTTCGTTTCTCAACGCCGCACAACGGTTATAATTTCCCGTCTAATCTACTTTTCAATTTTCCAGAGCTGTGGTAATTGGGTTCTCTAAGGACCACCACCTTACACACATACACACACACCCACAGGTAACCGCAATTTTTATGTAACTCCTGACTACAGTGGCGTGCAAAATGGATACATACTGGGCGGTCGTATGGTTTTTTTTTGTAAATAAAAAACCTCCCTTTTGACCGATTTGAATGATTTTTGTGTTATATGTTTCCTTACTTCATCAAAAAAAAAAACATTTGGTCGCATCTATAGAACGGTAAAAATTCACAAAAGTTCATCTTGACACCAATGTATCCATTTTTGCATGTTTAGAAAAATATCTATTTTGATGTGCGGGGAGAGAAAAGATAACTTTGGCGCCAAAAGTTGATAATAGTTTTTCATAAAGCGTCTTAAAACGAGCAATTTTTGCTATGGGCGGGGGGTCCATCTCACCCCATTTAGGAGGTAGGGGCAATTTAAGATTTGTTCTTAAATTATAAAAAAAATAACATAGAAAAAAAGTTCATTAAAAAACAATGGCAAAACCTACAATAAAGTACTATAACAACTTAGAAAGGCGGAAACTGTTCCTTAATTATATTAGGCTGTCAAATATCTCCCGTCCGCCTTTTTGTCTTTTGAATTTTCCGGCTATGTACAAAGCGCTACAAAGCTCGTATCTGGCAATACATCATTTGAAAGGTCTTGACATAACCTACAAAACCTATGCATGATTAGTTTAGATATTTGACAACCTAATACATTAAAGTTAGATTGATCATGCCCATAGTTTGTGAAAAATTCGCATACAAACTCAAAATTTTAATAAACATTAATATAAAAAAAAAGTGTAGATAATTGTTTTTTTTTTTTTTTCAAAACTGTAAATCGCAGTGCTAAATTGCCGTTAATGCTCACATTCATTTTGAGGCGAACACAAAAAACCGAATGGTCTTATGTCTTCTAGTTCAAAAGAAAGCTAAAATGGGCCAACCACTTTTTTTTAAAGAAAATTGAAGTTACTATTACTCCAAGCAAGTGCCTTTGTGCATAAGGGTGTGACTGGCTCATTTAAAAAGTTGTTCTAAAAACGACGTACAAATGATGCTTTGCTCAAACCATGTATTCAAAGCCGCAAGAATGGTTGCTTTACGTGGCGGTGACGATCCGCGTCATCGTCCGCTTGCGTGCACTGCTAAATTGATCGCTTCTGTGAAATCAGAACCATGTTTTATATACAGTCGATCGTATACAGGTGGATCGCGATAATTCGTACCCCGATAAATCGAAACCTCAATAATATGTACGTAACAAACAACTCGTCCCTTGAAAAATTGTCACGATTTGGTAAAATGTTCATACATTTTACTCCCTTCGTTTTTTCGTATTTTTTTTTTTTTTTTTGCAATACAATGAACACAAAACCTTTTATAAGTCGTAATTCATTTCTTAAACCTCTTATTATCCGTTATGCAAATGCAAAAAAAAAATCTTTTCAGGATGATTCCCGTTAACTTTTGTAGGCAATTTTGTTGCCTTGATGTCGCCTTCATGTCGCTGTTAGGAATCAGAGTGATGAGGAAGATAGCGACGATGAAGTAGAACTTATGACCAATATACAAACCAAATCGGTTATTGAATAACTTCGATATTATGTTTCAAATCATGATGTCCCAAAAAATGTTTTTGAATAATCAAATACTAAAAGGCTTGGATAACACAATTGAAAAGATAGGCGAAAAAACACCAAGCAATCGAAAATAATTTTTTTTTTCTTAAATAAGAAGCTTTTTCTTTACTTTCTCTATGTAAATTTATGTTTTCTTTTATTTTTTGTGTATATGTATTTAAGATTTATTTTTCCACCTCGTTAAATCGAAATCTCGATAGTTCGTAACCTGCGGTAAAAAATGCTATTCTCTTGCCATTTCGAATTATCGCGATTCGACTGTATATAGTTTTAGAACGCCAAACACAGAACTTCAAAGTAAGAACTAAAGCCTACAGTAAAACATGATGGTAGACATGTTATGGTGTTCTTTCGACGTTTTTCTACAAACTTAGCATAGTTATTAAAAAAAAACTTACAATTACAACAACACAAAGACAAAAAATAAATTTTAATTATTTAAAAAATTATATTATTTTCTTAATTTTTGTACTTTTTATTTAATTTTTTATTTTCTTCAACCTCTGTCTCTGTCAAACGTTTGTGAACACTAAAACTCCCCCAATTAAAAAGAAAAAAATTGGATGTTTTTTGCATTTATTATTAATTTTTATATTTTGATAGATAGGTACATATTTTATTGTGGTGAAATAAACAATTTTAGATACATAAAATTTGCTGTACCTTACTACTAAAATATTCATATAATTTTAAGGAAAATATCACAGACAAATTAACAACTTATTGGAGGAAAAGTCACGTATTTCATATTTTTATTCACAATTTAACTATCATTCTCGTCGTTGTCCTGTGCTGGAACTGTACCCAGAATCCAAACCTTCGCTCCGTTCCTCTTGCATATATGGTCGATATTCTGGCAATGCCAGGCGAGCGTGCTGGCAATGAAACTTTCCGAATTAAAAAAAACCAAGCAAATTTAAAAAAGGGAACAAAATAAAAAGGATAAAAACAAAATAGGTTTCTTTTCTCAAATAATGTTGAATTTTTTATTTACATATAATTTAAAATTAACAACAACAAAAAATATATTCATCCTAATAATATTTATTTTATTTTATTTTTAATTTTTAATTTTATTTACAAGAGCGCCTCAACGCTCGAAACACTAGCTTTCCAACAAGCCTTAATCACCGTGCTCGTCGTCGTTGTTTCCCGAATTATATCCGGAATCAATATCGTCCTGGTCTGGAGGCCGACGGAAGACATATAGATATTGCAGGTACGGATGATATTCCACCTGCTGTGCACGCTCCTGTTCCAGGAGCTCCTGGCGCCTTCGTCTCTCTTCCTTCCGTATACGCTCCTCGCGTAACACAATTCGCTGTAGTCGTAGCATTTCCTCACGCTGTTCCGCGGGCAAATGCTGTTGTATTTCACGCAGCCGCTCGAACACCAAAATATCATCGTGGTGTATCAACTCTTTATGGTCTTCTTGCGAAGTACCACGATTATATTCCGCCCCGCGATGAGCGGCTGCATTTGCGGGAGATGCTGCTGCTGCTGATGCATTTGCAGGATGTGCTGCTGCTGCTGCGTTGGCACGACGTGTTGCTGCTTCTTCGTTACGCAGCTGCGGCGAGTGGCTCCTGCCAGGTCGTTGAACTTCTTCGACCAGGTGGTTATCCTCCTGTCCTCTCTGACGCGATGGTGAATCGTCCCCGTTGGTATTATTTTTCGTTGATCGATTCATTTTGTTGATTTATTCGACACCTTTCTCAAACTGAACTAATTTTTCCTCGCCCGGACCGGGGTACTTATACTGCGAAGGTAGCATTCGAAAAGGATAAATCTAAATGCAGTGAGTTGCTTGTAGTTATTTCAACTCCTCTAAATGTCCCTTATTGACCTCTGGAACAGTTTATTATTTATTGTATGTACTACAAAAATCATAGACCATATGTCCTGATACCGGTAAGTCCCAAAATCTTTATGACTGAACCCACTGTTACTAAATGGAGAAACTAGGTCTTACTTTTTTTTATGGAAATTGAGGTTCCTGTCCGAGTTATTGCAGGCAATTAAAATTGTAAAATCTGCCTTTTGTCTTTTCAGATGCCAGATGCCAGTAATAAACTCCCAGCAAATTTGTTAAGAAGATTGGGCAAAAAATATTTCTCATCGAGGGCAGAATTTATTGAGGTTTTTTTTTTTAAACATTTCGAAAATATTGTCTAGTTTCATACTCATTTCGATCGAGCTGTGTTAGCTCTTAACTTAATATGAGGCTCACAAGTGACTTAAGCAATTGAACATATTGCGTCCTAACTTTTAAAAGTATTGACTACGGCTTCGTGGCGTCTTATAGAGGCTCGTAGGACTATCCCATGGCTTGTAGTTCTTTCTTTATTGGGCGCCGCCGCACAGCGGTTTCACTTATATGGGGCTGTGGAAAAAAGTCTGTAAAATGAGAACCCATGAACCGATTTTGAAATTTTGAACATAGCATATGTTCTGCGACTTCTTTAAGTGGTCCAAATTTCATAAACGTAGTAAGTTTAAGTTTAAGTATTAACGGAGTAATCGTAGGTCGAATAAAAAAAAGGTAGTGTGTTGGTTATGGTTTAGAAAATATGTGTTTTATTATTTTCAAAATTACTAAATTTAGTTTTAGGACTTACTTTTAATACTAATATATATAAAAAAGTTAAGTATAAACGAAATTCCAAACTAAAAAGGAAATATACGCAAATATTTTAAAATAAAAGTGCTTGTGCTTCATCACTTACCGGTAAGCTATCTTTTATTTTCGGTTCTGGCCTTAAATTTTATTTGGGGGTCCGAATAGATAAGCATTTGATGAATAACATTTTCATTTGTTTCTAAAAGCGAAATAAAATCTTAAATACTGTCACCAGCATACAATACCAAGTGTTATTAAATTCGCTATCAAGAGATTGATACACAACTAAATTAAATGAACTGTATTTCTTTAATGTCTTAAAATTCAGTACAAGAACGCGTTCGATTCAAGATTCAGTTTGAGAATGAATTTTAAAGGAATAAAATTGCTGCTGCAAGAGTTTGCCAGCTGCCTGAAGGGCATACATGTATGTGTAAAGAGCGTTTTCATATGGTGTGATGTGTCTCGTGTTTTCTTAGGTACATATTTACATAATATAAAGAACAAAGTAAGTTTGAAAATTACAGTTAGGACGAGGAGATCATCAAAGGGAAGATAACCATGTATTATTATTTATAGTGATGCATAAAAGTAAACGACTACAAAGAAAATATTGAAAATTATACATTAATAGCGAAGTGCAAGCAGGTGCATTTTACATTAAACGCTAGCTAGAGAATTTTACGTAAATAATAATAAGTAATTTATAACAAGAACAATAGCGTGGCTAGCAAGATTTTGAAACACCAAGGATACAGATTCTACATTTTTTTATTTTGACGCAGCAGTCTTTAAATTATTTGTGGCGTAGCCGTCTTTTTGTTTGATTCCAACGCATAGGTTAATACTTCATTTTCATCTTTCTTAAAAATTACTGAAAACTTGCCTTCAGCCCATTCACTATATTTAGTTAAAAACTTTTCCTTTATATACCGAATCCCCTTGTATTGTTCGTAAAAATGAGGCAAGAACTCACCTTATTCCATTATTTTGACATGGTGTCAAGTCTCTATAATTCTCTAAAATTTTATAAAATTACAAATACTTCCATTTAGGAAATAGCCACAAAGAACTTCATATTCAATTTCAAAATTAGCCATCGTGAAAGTATGAATAGTAACGAATTAACAATCGAACGAATTAATAAAAGAAACAAGGAAACAAGGAAACAAGGAAAGTACATACGTACTTAGAACATAATTAAATATATGTGAATTAAGTGCTTAGTCTTAATAATGTTTTGAAATATAATATGAAAGTAAAAGCCCCTTAATTCGTATTTTTATGTTTTCTACCTCGTTAAACCGAAATCTCGATAATTCGTAACCTGCGGTAATTTGTACAAGATGCTATTCCCTTAAAAAAAAAATGGTTGGCGTAACAGCCCATACAGGGCCAGAGCCTAGCTTGCTCGCGCCTCCACTGTGTTGTGCGCGGTATACTTTGACACATGTGGAGGGGACCTACTGTTTAATGCCGGTTCCGAACGCGAATTGCGAAAGCTTTCCATGACAGACGTACTCCAGGAGGATTGTCAATTGTTCGCTGAAGGTGGGGCCGTTAAAAATGTTTTTGGTGTTATTTCCCCGAGCCGGATTCGAACCCAGATACTCTCGCTTAACAGTCCGACGCACTAACGATTAAGCCACGGCGCCCACAAATGCTATTTCCTTACCATTTCGAATTATTGAGATTTGACAGTAATTATATAAAGCACAACACACTGCACTGTGAACCACGGCAGTGGTTACACGACAAGCTAAGCTCTGGCCTTCTACATGCTGTTAACGCCACATAAAGAAGAGCTAGTCGCCCTTCAAAGGTCCTGGAACTATTCTTAGACAACAGACATTAAGCTATTATATTCTTAAAGAGGCTTATTTAATATTTGTTTAGCATCCAAAAACACTGTAGCGATTCTAAGACTCCATGGAGTCGTGTGACTAATCTAGATTAAGGATAGTTCACTGTTCACAGTTCGTTGCAGTTCTCTCCCAGATCCTTGCCCCACCCATCAAAGAAACATTAATATGGAAGCTACCGAAAATCGCCAGCCAGTCTAAAGCTTCATGTTGCTGCCAGTACAAAATTTGCAGCCATGATTAGGCCAAATTTCGCCAAATAAATATTAAACTAGTTCCTCCTTGCTTGACTTGGCACCTTTAAGTTGTTACGTTGCAAAAACCTAATGCGAAAATCTTGTGAAGTTATTTTAGCGTTCCAGGAAGACCACATAGTTTTTCTCCGGCCTAGACATAGTTTACAAAGATAACAGCTCAATAACGAAATGTTAAATTCATGTTCTTGCGGGTATTGTATAATGAGATTCGAGGCTCTTCAGCCTAACCTCAACAAAGTACGTGTCGATATCAGAGATTTTATGTAATTTAAAGTTAGGCTTGATCCGCTTTAAAAGCAAAGAAATTGCACAGCCGTGCGTACATCATTTATTTTATTTTTTTATTTTTTATTTTCTTTATTTCAAGACAAAAAGATATACATCACTTATTTTTTAGATACAAATATAAAAGAAAGAATTCATTTGTCTAAGAAATAGTTTTGTACAATCTGTTACCAAAGTGGCAAGTGGCGAATGTACATTAAAAATTTGCAGATATAGCTTTATAACAAATTACATAGTTGATGGGGAAGTAAATATATAATAAATAAATGTAGGAATAGAATAGAATAATAATTAAACAGTTGGAAGCAAGAGTAAATCAATCTCGCGATGTTTAAATGTAAAGAGCCACTTTTTAATATTACTTAAAAATACAATTTTCGTCCTCTCACACCTTAGGAAGTCTGGTAAAGAGTTAAATAGTCTAGGAGCTGTAACGCTATAGAACCGACAAAAATGCGATTTGTAAATAGTTGGAATGGTTGCGATGTTTCCAGTGTTAATTCGTAAATTGTAATTTTCGTGATATCTAACATTGTAGAATCCCGAATTTTCGAAAAATATCTTCAAGACTTTATAGCAGTACAGGTGTCTTAATGGAAGAATTTTCATGCTTTCGAACAATATAAAGCTAGGTGTTCTTCTATTTACTTTATTCATGATTCTGATTACGTGCTTTTGTTTGACTAGCAAAGGTTCAATTTTATTAAAATAAGCACCACCCCAACATAAGATGTCATACTGCAGCTTAGATTTAAACAAACCATTATAAACCATTTTTAAGACTTGAGTACTGCAATATAGGCTTAAATGGTACATTTGCCTTACTACCCCATTGAGGTGATGTTTTAAGTATGAGGTATGATCGTTCCAACTGAGCTTATTATCCAGTATAATACCCAAATACTTGAAACTGTCAACACTCTCAATACGAAAGCAATCTTTATTGCAGTTCTCATTTTCCTTAAAGGTAACATTATCGGGACCATTTAAGCCAGTTGAACAAAAACGTAAACAGTCAGGAGAGTGATAAAATAAGGGCAAGTCAACATTTAGAGAACCTTTTATACTAAAGGTCATAAATTTAGTTTTATTGCTGATTAGTAATTTATGTTTTCTAAACCATCGTCGTAGTAAGTCCAAGTCATAGTTGACATCGAAATAAAAGTTTAGATAGCTGTCGTTGGAGTATGAAAGTGCAGTATCATCAGCAAAAGCCGTGATTTTGCCTTTAAAGGGTTGACTAAATAAAGAGTTTACATATATCAGGAACAATAGAGGGCCCAAGACAGAGCCTTGCGGGACTCCAGTATTCACATATTTTGCAGAACTGAAAGCATTACTAATTTTTACAACTTGACGCCGATTTTTAAGGTAGGATGCCAACCAATCATAGAAAAATCCCCGAAATCCAGCATAAAAAAGCTTATTTAAAAGAATAGTGTGATTAACCATGTCAAAAGCTTTGGTTATATCAATGAACAAACAAGAAGGAATTTGAGATACGTTTAGACTATTGTATATTTCCCCAACCAGCTTTAATAACGCACTTTCAGTAGACCTACCGCTTCTAAAGCCAAACTGAAATTCGCTGAAGAAAAGTTTTGTGTCCAAGAAGGAAATCATTCTTGATTTTATGCCTTTTTCAAAAACTTTGGAGAAAACAGATAGCAGTGAAATGGGGCGATAGTTGTTCAAAGCCATAGTGTCGCCTTTCTTGTGAAGGGCAACAGCAACAACAGCAGTTTTCAGCGAATCAGGAAAAACACTATTATTCACGCAAGAATTAAAAATATAAGAAATTACATCAGAGATATAAAAAGATATGTGTTTTATTAAAAAACTTGATATCTTATCTAATCCGGTCGAATTCGATGTTTTAAGTGAAGATATTATTTTTTGAATTTCTAGGGGCGTAAATTCGTTAAAGTAAAAGCTCTCTGATTGAAAACTAGTTTCCGTTAAGCTATCCGTATCATAGTTTGAATTGATATTTGAAACATTAAATGTGCTGACATCGACAAAGAAGTTGTTAAACAAGTTAGCAACTTCCAAAGGGTCAGCGATGGTAGAATTGTTGTGGTTCAGTACAATATCATTGCTAGGTATGTTATTATTTAATATTTCATTGACAACCCGCCACTCTTTTTTGGAGTTGCCAATATTTCTAGCCAGCTTCATACTGTAATAATTGTTCCTACATTGGGGTATTTCAATCTTTAATTCCTGACAAATTTTATTGTAAAAAGCTTTCAATCATCATATCAGGCCATACCGACTCTATTACGATTAGAACGCAGTTAGAAGCCTAGCCTTTTTTTGACTGAAACCTTTCGTTAATTCGATTCGAGAAAAACAATTAAAATGCAACCTTCCGTGGGATGTCAGTGTCCCCATCAGTCCACGCTCGTGAACAACGCCCCAGCCGCCTCAGACTGCTCTCCCACTTAAAGGGTAGTCAATCACCTAAACAATTCCGCCAGATCGCTCCTAATAGCTTCTTAGAAAAGCATTCTACACAAAATAGATGCACTTCTACGCATAAGTGAGCACTTGACTTCACAAAAGATCACACACATCTGTGTCACTAAACGTCAGTTACGTCGTCGACGTCGTTCCTCGACCAGAGCAACAAAACAAAAAAAAACCTCATTTTGTGTTCACCGGCGACTTGGTATACTTTTGATTAAAATGTCACTGTCAGTGTATTCAAAAACGCAAAAAAAAGACACATCCAACAGAACGGTCATGTTTTTGTGTTGTCTGCCGTCTTTTGGACACTCGTTGTGACGCTTAAAGTCGAAGCGCTGCGCTCTCACTCATCCAATCAAAGTCATAACAATTTAATTCCACATGCGCAGTGTAGTTATATTATTTTAATCTAAACACACATGTATTTAATTTTTTTTTACCACACCGCTGGATGGGGAAGTGTAATCGAGGATGGAATTAGAAGTATGGCACCATCGCAGCCGCCGTCGGAGAGTGGCTCGGAAAAGTATCTGTATCTGGACGGGTCGGGTCGGGTCGCAGTGTAATTGGGCGCGAGCGAACCACCGCACATCGACGGGAATCGCGCGCAAAAAAAGGGGAGACTTTTGCACTGCGTGTGTGTGTTTGTTTGTGTAATGGAGTTTAATGGTTCTCAGATACAGTTAATTGGTGATAAGGTCTGATCGGTTCATAAGAACAATCGAAAAAGTTGCGAAATTTTTGGGTTTTGTTTTTTTTTTTTTTTTTGGCAGCTCCGTGATAAGGTGTCGTTGCGTGAAAATGAATTAACCGTCGCCGTCGACCGGAAGTCTTGAGAGTGTCGCGAACAGTTGTTGTAGTTGACAGGACTGAAGGTGTGGTGCTGAGTCCTTGTTTTGGAACGGGAGTGAAGACGGTGAGTCTTTGAAAAAAGTGCGTGCAGCGGCGCCGGCGTAGGAAGTCATACGAGACAATTAATCAAAATTTTATAAGCTCAGCGGAGGTTTTATTGGATAATTAAGAGAAATTATGTGATTATGATTTCGTGTGCGTTCTACTGTGAGCAGAGTTGGTGGTGTTCGTGGTCATTAATTTCAATGTTCCATGAAATTTGAATCTGGCTTTCGTTCTGATTCATTCAGCTGTTCGTAAAATATTCCTTGCATTCTTTACCGATGCGTCTCGATGCAAAGTGAAGCGTGCTTTAGCCAGAGAAAAGCTGATTTATCCTAGTTAACGATGCTGTCCTTTGGAGTCTGCCAACTTCAACAATCTTTAGCCGACAGCTGACTTATTTGTATGACTGGAGTCATAATTTCATGGAAATATTGTATTCTATCATCTAGCACTTGCATGCATCTTATTGCAGGCGCTTTCGCTGTAGTATATTTTTAGCGGCATATTTCTGTTTGTAAGGACTCTTAAGTACCTACTAAAATGAGATGTGAACAAGCCTTAAGTACCTACTAAAATGAAATGTGAACAAGCCTGAACTGAATTCTAAAACTCAGTGTCGTCCTTCAACAATTCAGTTTGATACTCAACAGCTACAACAGTTGGCTAACCATGATTAACAAAAAAAAAAATTGTAAGAAAAATGGAATCCTGTTCAACACGTTGGCTGCCACGCGTGTTCACAACAAAGTCCCTGTCAGGCCAGCCGTGCCACAGTATACACTCCTGTCAAATATTTATCTGAATATGTTTGGAAATCCTTTGGAAGAAGTTGCAGAAGTAAGCAGAAAATGGCCCGATGAGAGCTCTTGTTGTCAGCCGCATACAGGTGACACGGCTTTCAACGTGTCCAGATTTGGAGTTCTTCAAATGGAAAAATAAAATTACTCAAGTAATTTAGTCCCCATAATGTGCTATAATAAAATAATTCATGTTATTTAAGCACATTATGGCGTTAGGTGTCTCAAATGTCTTCGAAGAACATTATGGGGACCGTTTGTTCATAGCAAAAGGAATTCTTACTCAGTAAAAATACCTCTGTTCAAGCAAAAACAAAATACTATTTGTACTACAACAAAGTTTAACACTTATCCACCAGTTTTATTTCCCTGATTAAGACGCGTTTTGCATAAGATTTTCCACTGAGAGTTCTTGCTTATAGCGCAATTAAGTGCGGGTGAATTCACCATGCTAACTCAAGGAGTTTAGTCATTTAGTCCGAAGATTATTTTCGTCAAGAGCTGAAGGCTCTATATATTAGCTTGTAATTTAAATTACCTGTTAAAAACTATAAATAAATAAATAAAAATATTTTCGCCAAGAATTGGGAGCATAGAAGGGTCTATGTACTCTTCCAGACGACACTTATGCTTACGAGCAATGTTCTTACTTTTATCTTGGACTGATGAAATTCCAAGACCTCTGTAGATATCGACGTTTCTGTTTTTCTCATAATTACAAATAACTCTTATTTAAGCGCTTGTTTTTTCTACAAATAAAATCGATAGTTGACCTTAGTCTAGTAATAATTATCATTTTCGGGACTACGTTTTAGTTCGCTTGTGATCAAAAATTAATTTATTAAAGAGCAACATGATTCTATGTGAGCGCCGTTGGCTCGATCGGTTAGTGTGTCGGACTGTTGAGCGAGAGTACCGAGTTCGAATCCAGCTCGGGTAAAAAAATCACCACAAACACGTTTCACGGCCCCACGGCTTTCGCAATTCGCATGTGTCAAAATTATAACGCGCACAACACAATGGAGGTGCGAAAATCTAGGATCTGGCTCTCAACGGGCTGTTACGCCACCCAATGTAAAGTAACATGATTCTATGAACAGAAACTATCTAAACCATCGTCATTAGCTTGATACGACTTTTCCCCTTATTCACTGTATATGACGATTTTGGGCTCTCATTTCTGAAAATTCATTTTGATTCAAGAATTTTTGAAAATACTATAAATCTTACAGATGATCTCCGACTCTTTTGTTTAAACATTTTACTTCTTATTCGAGGAGCACTTTACTTGCATGAATCATTGACCAAATGGTAGTTGAAAAGATCACTTCCGCAGTTGGGGCTGGACATCTCATTCAAATTTCCTTGAAGACTTTTGTATACATGATTCGCAGATGTCTCGCACCTGGTCGCTTTTTTTCAAGTGTCCGCCGCATCTTTAAAGGGTGACACGAATTGCAGTATTCTATTTTTCCATGGTTTCACCGCTACCTGATGGTGGGTTGATATCGTCATTGTTACTCATGTAAGAATTTGCTACATCACTAAAAATAAATGTTTGCCCAAATTGCAAATTTCTTCCGAGAACATGTCATTTTCTGGATGCCATTCGCTATCTTTATTGTTTACTGCAATCAACTATAAGCAATCTGGTCATCAAGATGTTGTAGGGATGGATAGTTAAAGATAATAAATACCTATGTTCTAAGAAATGTCCTTGAAGTGTAACGCCTGCACACAACACGAAGCGCGAAGTACTTAATTAGCATACTACGCTTGTCCGATTTTTATTATTTTATTAACAAGTCAGCAAAGCTGTAGAAGACATATGACATATTTTATTAAAATTTCATTTCAAAGGAATATTGAAACCCTTATCGAACCACTTCAATGTAATTCTGCCTATCGCCTTTATAACTTGGATTTACCCTCGCAGAAAACATTTATAACATGTGTGCCACAATCTTGAAATAGTGTCAAAATAGTTTTAGTGTCAGGGGTCATCAGACATTAAAATGATTTTATAAGGGCTCCGTTGATTTCTTCAGAACCAAACCTTAAAAACATGGTTATGATACCTCCACCTTTGCTTTAGAGACCATTTTTTCTTTGCTTGCTGTCTTGTAGTTAAGGAACACAGCGTGGAAAATTCTTACAATGGTCTTCTTGTTGAGTGTCCTATCTATCGCTGGGAGCAAATATTTCGAAGAGGCTGAAAATGAAAACCAAGCTAACTTCATATTGCTGGCTACAGAATAAGCAGCCATGATTAGGGAAAATTCAGAAAAGTGTTGAAATAATTTGCCCTTACACTATGTTTTTTTTTTCAAATAGTTGTCGTTTAACGGTGTTAATCTTTATTATTCACGAGCTAAAATTTTAAAAGTTATGACTATACCAAGTGCTATGACACTTAAATCCATGAATTTGCAAAGAGTGGTGTTAATCGATCTGGGCACTGCTTGACTCAAATAGCAAACTAGCTCCTCCTTGCCACGGTTTGACTTAATAGATTAGTCTAAAACTTCAGGTCGTTGTAAAGAAATAAAGCGAAACTTTCAGGCAGCTCTTTTAGCCTTCCATGCAAACTCTCGTGCAGCTTCATCAGCGTTTTAGCTACAACCATCCGGTTTTTCTCTAGGATAAATCTAAGAGAAACATAAAAAGATGAGCTCGACAACGAGTTTTTTTGTAGGCTTTCAGTGAAAAGATTTTAAGATATTCGGTATAACATCAACCAAAATGTGTCTTGATCTAAAAAAAATTTATTTCGGTGTAGTTGATGTTCCCCTAGCACGGAGAAAGAACACCACAAACAATTTTCACGGCGCCACCTCTAGCGAACTACTGGTAATCCTCTTGGAGTACTTCTGTCATCAAAGGTTCTGCAATTCAGGCTGTGAGTCCCCTTTACATTGGATGGCCTGTTACGCCACACGATGTAATGCAGTTGGCATTTTATTAGTCAAAAATGGAGATTCAAAAAAATCATTCAACTCTTTTGTATAATGTTTCAACATCTTAAGTAGAAGAAAATTTTCAAAAAAGACTTTGATCTACAAAATTTTATACAGGACGAATACGAACGGCTCCATCGTCATTGACCAAGCCAGAAGCGAATTCGATCAACTTCCACATGCCCAAATAGAAGAGACACTGTAGAAAAGCATGCAATTCAAATAAACTGAAAGAACGCACAAACATTTTGTAGAGATCTCGTGCTTCCTCTACTCATCTTCTTCTTTCTAGTAGCGTCGAGGTTTGTTGGGGATTCATTCGCCTTCTTTCTGGCAGCGTCGAGGTTCTTTGAGGATTCATATTTCAAGTACAGTAGATGACGGATATAAGAAAGTCGAAAAATCTTAGGAATTTCTTTCTTTTAGCCGTGTTTTCTTATAAACAATAAATGTATATAAGAAAGATATTTGAGCCAATAGTCTCCGCAGCTTTATAACCTTTGTATTACCCTGTAATTTAAATTACATTTTAATGAATGATAATAATAATAAGAAAGATATTTTCTGATACTAAGAACACGGATATAAGAAAGATTTTTTTTTTTAAAATACCACAATTGATTTAACAAAACAAAAATCTCTTGGCTTTGATAGACACATTGCATGTATCATTTATTTTTACGAATAACTATTATTGGTTTTTCGGAAGGGTACGTTCATATGTTACACACCATTTCATGTTCGTGTTTATATGAAAAGTATTGGAACTTATAAAACAGGAATTTGGGAGAATTCTTTCTTAGATACGCTTAATTTGTTTGTAATGCTTAAAATTCTGTGTCGAAATACGTTTCTTTTATTAATGTCTTTCTAATAAACAACTTTTTTATATACAATTTTTTAAGTACGTGAATATATGGGAAAGTGCATAGTGTTATAGAATGTGTGTCTTATAAGCGTGTCCTTCTTATATAGAATGTTCTTATATCCGTCTGTACTAAAGAACACCGAGGAACATTTTGTAAAACTAGTCCCCCTTTGAGATCCCCTATGTCAATACCTGAGTCTTCTTCATCTCTCGCATTCATGCCTTTCGCTGCGTGTGATAACAATTTGCCTCTGCTTTGCATAAAAAAAAACCTGCCAGCCCATTAACCTAACCTAACCTTGTCTAAAGTGGAATTTTTGGGGATTTTTAAAGTCAGTAAAGTTTTTGTTTACCTTCCTCATCGACCTTGTAAACTGTTCATCGCAAAAAATCAGGTTGTCTGGCTTCTTATCTAAATCGCCACTCAACTGGCTCGCTACTGTTTCAATGGACTATCTGAAGTCGCTATCTATGGCAATGTCTTAACACCTGTTTTTGTTTCGTTTGTCCCGCAGTTCGATTGTTGACCCAAGAGTTGTTTGTCTACATGTCTGGAACTTTTCATCAACGACTTCTTTTGTCTGCCCAGTTGCCTTCCAATAAATTGAACTCAGTGTAGTGTAGTGGAAAGTTGACGGCGAAACGCCAATCACAAAGACCAATATTGGTCCATCCTGTTAGCTCTGATTATGACAGAAGGATGCACCTTACTAAAAAAAATATAACTCAATTTAACTCCCTCTCATCCTTCTAAAGACAAATAATTGCCAGGTTAGCCAACATTAGAGCTTTATTTCTTTTAGTAAGCCAACCATTATTTATAAAGCGACCGCTAAAAAAGCGAAATAAAATGGAGCAAGTAAAAAACTAAGCCACTTCTTCCTCCGTTCGCATTACAAAACATTTAATATCTTTCGCTGGTCACTCAAGACCAAGATTAACAATCATTTTATTACGGTCAATCACACAGCGTAACAGGCGATACCATTGTGCCGAATCATTGAGCAATTCTTTTCTTTTCCAACACAACAGAAGAAGGAAATTTTACAAAAAAAAAAAAAAATAAAAACAATAGCCCTCATCTAGTTTCGGCGCATTAATCAAAAAAAATAAATAAATTGGCCAATATAATGACACTTTAAGTCTGCAGATAAATTGCGAGCGCGCTTTATCAACGTGAGGCGCCTCGCGCCTTTGCCTTGCATCTATGCACGCTGACGTGTATATCACGGGTGAGGTTGTGTGCGTTAAGCATGGTATATCTGTGAAGCTCTCAGATAAATCGCCTTCCAATGGCGAGAGAACTTTTAGCCAGAGAGTAGAAGAGACAAAGAGAGCTGAAGGGCCATTGAAAATTGTTCTTTAAACAATGACCAGTTGAGGAGTTATGTGGAATCACATTTGGCAACCTCTTTTTGAAAATTTATGATAAATATAATCTTTTGTCGCGTATTGTTTATAATTCATGTACTTACTTCTCAATTGTGTTAAGTTAAGAATGGGAGACGTTAAGGCAGGTGGGCTTAGATTTGAGGTGAATAGCAGGAATTGGAATGTCATGAAAGAATCTTCGTTTGATAAGACAGTCGATTATAGATTTACTTGGTTTAGAAGTATACGAATTGCAATGGCAATGCAGATTAACCTGTTTTGAGATTCTCAAAAGATTAGTTTTCTCGTTTTTTGAGATCAATCTGATAGAAAGCAAGACGTGTGGTTGTGAAATGCTGGTTACTTAACGCCCGACTTCTAACTGAAGTTGCTGCTGAGGATCATGCTACTAATGAGTGTCGTAATCTTACAATAACTAAATAATGACACTTTAGCACGTTTTGTCAAGAAAGCTCTTTTCGCCACTTGAGTGCGGACTACAATTGGCCTAGAACGTTTTGTCAAAAAATCTCTTTTCGCCACTCGAGTGCGGACTACAATTGGCCAAGAACGAATATTTACTAAACCTAAACCCTTTATTATACCTAAAAATCGGCGGATTTGACCGAGATATGAGCGTCGTAATAATCTCAATGCCTCGGCTCGGTAAACGGAAAGACAAGCATATCTCAGGACAGACAAATCGTCCACTGCAATCCCAGAAACAGTTTAAAAGAAGGATCCACCAATAAATAGATATCGGTAGAAGGAAGCTTGACTAACTCGGGCTACGCCACTGGAGGCAGTTGGAAAAGACAGTGTCAGCTGGAAAAGTTGAGCAATTGTAGCTCACCAAAAAAAAACACTGCAAATTTTACACTTGTGTTTATTATTCAACTTTTCAATAAATGATTTCTAAGAAACAACAAATAAATCTAAAATGATTAAAAGAAGAAAGAGAAGCCATGAATTGATTGGAGCGCAAAATGAGTCTTGTTTGTCCTAAGTGTACCAAATCTTCAGAATGCTAAAGAAAAGAGAAGCTGAAAAATGTATGGTTTCCTTTTGATTTTTATTGTTTGATTGTATTTAATCATAGTGTTTTTTTTTTCAACCGAATAACTCTTCGTTTGCTAACATTCACTGAGCTAGTTTTTGCCACTAGGGCAAGCTTATGTCACAACGTTTTTACTTTTCGGACTCGAGCTGCGTAAGGTCAGAAACTAACTATAATTAGCTAATAGCTATAGCTATAATTAGAAGCTTATTATTATTATAAAAACATTTATTCTTAAGTCGTAAAGGTGGTTTCCAGCTTTTATATTCGATATTTGATGCTCAAGAAGAAATCTGCGTGCAAAAAAGTTTTAAGCCATTTACTTAAACTGAAATGAATCGCGCTTAAGTCAACCTGTTTATGCAGTACAATTGATTTTTATCAATAAAAGAATTTTTTAACTTGGCCCTGTTGGTGGTTACTAAAGGGGAAGGCTCAATGACGAACTGTACGGAACTGTGGGAGATCGTGCTGGATGAATAGGCTTACTAACCGAGGCCGTGGTCTACCGCGGACTATAGTGCCGCATAAAGAAAAGGAAGAACTACAAAGGCTTTAGAAATTATTAGTTATGTATAGCCGACAGACAAACAGACGGATATCGAAGCGATTCTATAAAGGTTTCATTATTTCTTTGTCTCGAAGAGGCTAGAACCTGCATTAAGTCTGGATTAAGCCCATTTCAAGAACACGCTTTGTGTATTTCTGCCTCCACGTCCCATTAAAACCAGTTGGAGCTTGCAACTTGCGAGAGATCTGATCGACATTTATTTTGCACAACTTGCATTGGAATACCGCTTCGATGAATTGTCCCTCAGTGTTACTTTAGAATAAGACATGAGTTTCTCGTGACCTCAGTTTTCATTGCTAATAGAGATGCAAAATAATGCAATCATTTAGGATTGCTTAGCAATTTGCTAAGCTCCGAAATTATTTAATATCATTTTTGTTTTGACTACGTTTCTTCAAATTTAATCACAGGCACAGTAAACTTTAGTATAGACGAGTTGTCTATTCGAAGCATAATTGATACCAATCAAATTCAATGCATTCTTATCGAATTCCAATTGAAGTTAAATATTCGCAACCGATTGGAGCTTATCAACTGATTAGCTTATGAAATTTATTAGCCTACTTATGGAATTGTCTTTACAATAAATATTTATTGGCTTTAGTGAAAGTTCTTACGTAAAATGACTTGGGGGTCTATTGAAAGTGAAAAGTACTAGAAGGATCAATATTTTAGTCCATTCCTCAATTTGATTCTGTGTTCTAAGACTTATTTACATATGTCTTTCAACGTTGACGATCGCAGGCATGCTGCTTCCAATCCGGAAGACCAACCTGTCTTGCATCTGCGATTACTCGATCTTTGTCCCGGAGGTTCGGTCTCCGTCTTCTCCTCAATCTAGGAGGCTCAGATTCAAAGATCCTTTTAGCTGGAGCGTTTGTGTACATGCGCTCGATGTGGTCGAACCACTGTAGTCAACGAACTATATCCACATCTTTGTACAGCTCATAAAGTTCGCGGTTATGTCTCCTCTTCCATTCACCTTCCTCCCAGACTGGACTGAATATCCGGCGTAGAATTTTTCTTTCGAAGGACTCAAGTATCAGCTCTTCAGTTTTGCTTATCGTCCAACTTTCGGCTCCATACAGTGGGACTGGCAAGATAAGGGTCTTGTAGAACATGACCTTAGTTCTTCGAGTCAGTAATTTCAACCCTAGCTGCTGAAACAAACCGAAGTAGCAGCGGTTGCCGAGTGTGATTCTACGACGAAACTCAACTACGATGTCATTCGTGGAGTTTACGTTCGCCCCGAGGGATATAAATTCCTTAACTACCTCGAAGTATGGCGATTGGTAAAAATACGTTTAATTGAATTTATAAACAGTCATTCAACTTGTTAACTTTGAAAGGTCCTTTACTTAAGTGCTGTTTCATTATTTTATGAAATCCTTGCGTTCTCACAGCCGTACAAACCACACAATCTTATACCGAAAAATGGTATTCATCATGTATGGAGTTGCTCTAGACAAAACACAATTGTTCCTTGCAAATCTTATTCGTGCCAACCATTCGAATTGCCAACATTCTGGAATCCTATGCGAAGTTTCCTGAAAATTCATCTCAAAAAACAAATGTCATCCTGTGATTTGTTTTGTCCCCGCCAGACTACACAAAATCCTATCCATCGAAAAACACAAAAAAAACTTGTAAACCAATCCATTAATCCCGTCCAGTTCAATCGTCAACCCCCACCGTCAAATCAAATTAAAGTCAAAGTCACATGTGTAAACTCATGGCACTATCAATATCTGAAAGCCCCTATCGTTATCGAGGCGACTTTATCTAATAAACCATTTTATTCGAAACGAAAATTTTAACCATAAAACAAAAAACACCACACACACTCGCTCACAAGACAAATTGATTTCTCCACTCCGTCCGCTCGACAAGTCAGTATTCCAATAGAAGCCTCATCGGCATTCCTCCATTTCAGCTCGTGGCGGAACAGTCAACCCGTCGTTTCAGCAATTCAGCGACAAGTGCGATACTGCATCGCGAAAGGAAAACGAGTACAATTTATATTCAGCCAAGATGCCGACCTCGCTGCGGCTGAGCAAGGACAACCTCTGCGGTCTATCGCTTTGGCACCCGGCATGGATGCAGCGTTTCGCCAACACGAAGACGTTCATGGCAGTCTACGGACTCCTGGGCACCATCCAGGCAATGTCATATATGTACTTCATCGTAACGCTGACCACAATCGAGAAGCGCTTCAAGATACCCAGCCAGACAACAGGTGAGTGCCGTGCGATAAACCTTCGTGAGCTGCGCTATCAGCAGCGGCGCACTTGGTCAGCCTGAGGCCACAATCTGTAACGAGCTTGTGTGTGCTTTTTTTTCTGTCAGGAATAATTCTGAGTGGGAATGAAATATCTCAGATAATGTTATCGTTGATCTTATCGTATGCTGGCGGCCAGAGGAACCGACCTCGTTGGATTGCGTGGGGCATCGTGTTCTGCGGCCTGTCGTGCTACATCATCGCGCTGCCGCATTTCATCTACGGCGCGGGCGAGGATGCCCTGCACCTCACGCAGGAGTACCTGGACAGCCTGGACCAGGGGAACGCGACGGATTTTGTTTTGGTTGTAGGTGAACAGAGTGCGAAAGCCTTGGGAGCGCGAGGGTATGATGCAAGTTTGTGTTTTGGGTTCTTTGCAGAAGGGGAACATCGCAGACTCGCAGCAGTTGTGCGGCACGAATCAGGCTAGCGACGAGTGCGACACTCTACTGACAATCGTCCCGTTGGTTCTGATCTTCCTGTCACAGTTCGTCCTGGGTATCGGCAACACGATGTACTACTCGCTGGGCCAGACGTACCTGGACGACAACACAAAGAAGACGAATACTCCTCTGATGCTCGCCGTTGCCATGTCCCTGCGGATGATCGGCCCGATCGTTGGATTCTTCCTAGGTTAGTTCCACTTTCACCATTTTCGTACAGATTTTGCAACTCCTTCTCTTTCAGGATTTGCATCACTCCAGCAGTTCATTGACCCATCGAAGACCCCGTTGATTGACCGAAAGGACCCACGGTGGTTGGGTGCCTGGTGGTTTGGATGGATCATCCTGGGAACGTTCATGCTACTGTTCTCCGGTCTGATCGGAATGTTCCCGAAGGAGCTGCCAAAGAGCAAGGAGAGGAAGTTCAACTCAGGCGTTCCCCAAGTCCTGCGCCACGAGGAGCTGATTCTCGACGAGGCTCTTCCCCTCGGACGGGGATTTTCATCGAACGCAGCCCTCGACAAGACCGCTCCACAGCAGTCAGATTTTCCTAAGCTGAAAGGTGAGTGACGGCTTCCATTCTCGTGCGGAAGGTTTTCCGCAAGTCATTTAGAAATTTGGGTTTTATCTTTTGGATCGGATGATATTGGGAGTGGATATCTGGCGGGTGATAAGCCCAATTTGCTGAAAACGTTTTATGGATTTATCGGTAGTCGATTGGTGGCAGTGCATGAGCTTCTTATTTGGGTTTTTTCGGCCTCACTGGGCGTGGGGATTGTGAGAAAAACTGCGTTTGTTTACCTCCTTTGACGAAGAGGCTGCGTTTGAATGGTTGAAGATTGTTTGTAACGGCGCTAAATTCATAGAATTTTGTCCGAAGATAAGCCCTATCTTATCGGTAAATAGATGCCTTTGTCGGACCATCTACTACACGCCGATTAACAATGATATGGCAGAAGTCGATTTCCAAGAAGCACGTTTATATCGGTTTTGGCATTATAAACAAGGACACTTGAATGTAAACCACTTGGTTATTTTCTCTAAGGTATAACTACGTCGATGGCCAAAAAGCTGATGTAAGTCGTTTAGGGATTGCTTACTGTGCTGTGTGCTAAACTGGTGACAGATTCAAACTAAATAAAATTTCATATTTGTAAAACCAACTACGCTTCCGACCAAAAATCATAAACTTTGCGTTTAGACGCGTCAATGGGGCTATTCGAAAACATAATTTTTGCAAAGCAAAACTGCACAAAACGTAAACAATAGCGTATATTTTTTTATGTTTACTAAGAAATAGTTAGAATTTTACTTAAATTCCACCGTGCAAGAAACATTTGTTTATCTTAATTTTTTGGTAGCTTCAGCTTTCTTATGATTAGTCAAGCACACTTAGTTCAGTCATTCCAACTGGTAATTCTACGGTAACGCTATCGTGAAATGTGAAATGCAAGCAGAACAAAACTTTGTTTGAAAATCGGCCACAAATGTGACCAGTTGTTGGCTAAGAGAAAATGCGCTAACCCCAATGCTGCGTTAACGCAACCATTTAGTTAGTTTTAAGTTTCAATGCTTTCGCGCACCACAGAGTGCGGCGTTTTGGTAGCAAAACATTTCAACTGAAAAATGAAAACACTTCCTGTATTGGTGTGTTAATTTCAAAAGTATGTCTGGAGGATTACTTCCGAAATGTTGGAAAAACATTCATGGACATAAAAGAAGGCAAATACAACTAAAAAAAACTGTACAGAAATGGTAAAAAATTTAGTGAATAAGTTGAGAATATTAGCGGATGTCACAAAAACTACAGTGCTTCCAGAAATTATTCGCTCACCGACCCATTTAAAGAACGTAGTTTCTTTTCTATCACCACTTTTTCCTTTAAACAAGTCGGTGAGCGAATAGTTTCGCTCTGGCACTGTATATATTTTCCAGTCCCAATGGTTTCCCAGAGCAAATCGGATGTGAATATCATGTGACTACGCTTAGTGCTCAATAAGAAAAATATCTTAAGAGCATACAAGAAAATCATGAAAATCTTTGCACCTTACAATGTTTAAGAGATGACCAATTCTTGTTTTATTTGGTAATACAATTTTAAGTAACAATTTGGATGATATCGTCGTTCATATTTTTTTTAATTTACAAAAGTGCATAAGCGAAAACATAATCTTTGAGATTAAATTTTGAAGCAAAGCTAACACTTAAAACGAACTTTGAGTATTTTTGAATTCAGCTGACATACCCCAATCATAAACAAAATAAAAATGCATATAAACAAACATTTTTTACAACTTTGTTACACGATGCTATTTAATATTTTTCCAATGAAGCTTTTTAATTGATAGCTTTAGATTATCTTGCATAACGACAAGTTTGGCTTGCATGTTTTTGTGAATTTATCATCATTCATAAAAAGGGGACAGATTTCAACCGATTTTTTCTAATTGCATACTTCTTAACATTGTTTATTACGAAATTACTTTAATTCTAAAACAGGAAATCAAAAGCCGGACCTTTCTTGTCCACGGTACTAGAAGCTCTTCAGGTTCATAATTCAAATGTTATTTTTTTATAATCCAAACTAGCTTTCACTTCTAAAGGGAAGATCTCTTTTACGAGAAACTGGGTTAGTTGGGAACTTACTAATTAGTCTTGTCTTTGAATTCAGCCACGATGACATCTAGTCTAGTCCGATATTCATGATACGAGTATGCTGACCGAAAGATCTTCCAGTGAGTGTGTAACTTTAGAGGCAACTGCCGGACAAAAGTGCTAAGCACATATACGTCACTCATTGGAGTTTTGTTTGTACAGCAACTCATGGACATTTGTTGGTATTAAATTATATTACGAGCGCAGAAGTTCATCAGTTTGTAAAGGCAGAAGTTCATCGTCTTTGGTTTCCGTCCACAAGTTCTCAATGTAGCTTTTTTCTGTGTTATACAAAGGCGTGTAATAAGAGTCAAATGGATCTAAAGTTTAAACCTTTTCCTTTCTTAAAAGACCACATACCAAACTTTCTTAGACATATAAATTAGTTATCCAAGGTGGAGAACACTCGTGATGCTCTCCGAAATTTAGCGATATCGTACTGGGGGTTAAGTGCTGCAAGTAGCGGATCATGCCAAATTTCTTGGTGTCATATTTGACAGAAAGCTTACCTGGAAGCTTAATATCAAGGAACGCATTAAAAAGGCAAAAATTACACTTTGTTCTTGAAAAAGAATGTTCGGTTCAAAGTGGAGTCTACAACCAAAAGTGACCCATTGGTCACCACGATCACCAGTCCACTATACTACTACTGTACGGAGTAATGGTATGGTGGATTGCTCTAAAACAACAATTAGAATCATGTCTTCTTTGCCATTCAACAATATGCCATAAAATATTTAATTTGAAGAAATCATTTTATTACTTTCCAAGGTCAACATAAGTTGAGCCTTATTGAAAGAGCGTTGCCTTCCGTCTCGATTTATTAGAAACACAAAAAGATTCCTTTTTTGATTCAAATCAGGGAATTATGGTGAAGAAGTTATTGAAACAAGCTACTATATATTTGGCGTGTGTTTCGGATCGTTTGATATGTTTAAACATGTGCATATGCACATGGTTTCATAAAATTACCTTGTTCTTGAAAAAACACATAAACTCTTCTATTTAATTTGAATAAACAAACAAATACGCATAGCAACCTCTTACTCTTTTTAATTTTATTTAATTATTTTTCTGCATATGAGTGCGTAAGCGAGAGTATTGTTACCGACGGTATTTCTTGGGTGAATGCAACTAAAATTTAAGTTTTTGAGACAATGTGGTTTATCAGGTTATTCCAAAATCCCTTCAATTATACACTCATTTCGATGCTGACCAGGTGGAGCTCTTAACCTTGGGTTCGTCGGTCTTTTGGTTATTATAATTTTTTTTTTCATAAGGTTGTCAAATATCTCCCTTCCGCCGTTTTGTCTTTTGAATTTTCCGGCTATGTACAAAGCGCTACAGAGCTCGGATCCAAACTAATCATGCATAGCGTCGTTTTGTAGGTTATGTCAAGACCTTTCAAATGATGTATTGCCAGATACGAGCTCTTATTGCCGTTCGGAACCGGCAATAAACTGTAGGTCCCCTTCACATGTGTCAAATTATAACGCACACAACACAGTGGAGGCGCGAAAAAGCTAGGCTCTGGCCCTTCGTGGGCTGCCACTACTGATGATGATGATGTCTAAAATGTTAAGGTCATCTATTTTTGCGTTTGAAGCAGTTTAGCAACTAAGAAACTAAGAGCAGTGCTCTGAATCTGAATCCTAATCCTGCAGTTTTACAATTTGTTTGTCCAGCTTCAAACGTACATTTGATTTGACTCTACATAGCACAGCATAGTCCCTTTAAAGTCTCTGTAAGATGGTCTGCTATCCAATGTCTAGCAAGTAAGTCAGTAGTTCTAGGAATCAAAAGAGCGATGGCTCTAGAATTTCTTAGTTTCTCCAAAATCTAGTTTTTCTTAGTTAGTTATCTTTATTTAATATTAATTTTATATTTTCATAGTTATGAGTTCACAATAATACATGGTCAGACTTAATCTAGCCATCCACTTAAACCTAGAAGATTCAGAAAGTTTCTGTCACCATGCACGCTTTTTTACGAACTTTTCCTTTACAGACTTCCCCACAGCTCTGATGAGACTGCTCCAGAACAAACTCCTTATGTTCAACATAATCTCGGGAGTATTTTACATCCTGGGCGCTGCAGGCTACATGACTTTCCTCACCAAGTACATGGAAGTCCAATTCCACAAGACAGCGCAGAACGCGACGATCATCATCGGACCTATTACGATCACAGGCATGGTGTTCGGCCTACTAGGCTCTGGTCTGGTGATTTCAAAGAAGAAACCAGCACCGAGCAAGGTCCTTATGTGGAACGTGGTCGTGGGTTTCATTTACATCATTGGTCAAGTGTCCTATCTGTTCATGTACTGTGCGGACACGGCTCCTCTAATCGTGGATGGCAAGTAAGTAGATGCGTTCTACAGGACTGAATCTCTATCTCTGACCTTACTCTGACTTTAGGTTAAGCCTCACTGCTGCTTGCAACTCGAATTGCTCTTGTGAAGGGGTTTCATACAGTCCGATTTGCCACGTCGACACTGGGACAACGTACTTCTCGCCATGCCACGCCGGCTGTCAGAGCTGGAACCCAGAGAGCAAGGTAAGACTTCGCAGCTTCGTGAGGGTGTCGTACCACTTACCAGCCCATCTTACAGATTTACTCAAATTGTTCCTGTGCGAATGAATTACCCTGGACGGACCTCTACTCAACCACAACTCAGCTGACTGACATCGCTAAGGACATCGACGACGCGTCAATAGCACTCTCAACCACCTACAGCGCATCTAGATACACACTCTCGACCATTCCCACTATTGACCCAACGCTGACAGACAGGCTCGCCCATATTCTGACGCCCGGAGTGTGCCTCAAGGGATGTGAGACCTCGTTCTGGATATTCTCCATCGCTTCGATGATAGTCAACTGGTTCGGAGCTTCGGGTCGCATTGGTAACATTTTAGTGAACTACCGAGCCGTGTCGACTGAGGACAAGTCCTTTGCCCAGGGCCTGACTCTCATGATGGTCAGTTTGTTTGCACTGATTCCTGGGCCGATTATGTTTGGACGCATCATTGACTCCACCTGTTTGGTGTGGACCAAGCAGTGCGGCCAGAATGGAAACTGCCAGCTGTACGATCAGACACGGTTTCGTTACTTAATGAACTCTATTGCAGTGGGTAAGTGATGACTAAGTCAACTTCTCAACTCAAATGAGCACCGATTAATATTTCCTCTACAGCACTGACGTGTCTTGGGGTCTCCTTTGACATTCTGGTCTGGTACTATGGACGCAGCTTAGATTTGTATGGCGAGAAGGAAACTCAACAGATAGCACGGACCAAGAGGAAGAATAAGCCAGTCACACCGCTAATGTCGAGGGAATAGTTTCAGTGAAACTTTTTGTTTTAATTGTTTTTTTTTTTTTTGTTGTAAATACACATTTTTTTATGTTACACATTTTAATGAAAGAAAATGTTTGTTTGTATATGAATTTATGTTTCGAGATTTTATTAGATATTAAGTGCTAAAGTGATAAGATCCGCTTGCAAATAAAAGATAGTGTTTAGAAATAAATGCCAATTGTTTTTCATTTCGAGGTTGTGTGAACAGTGTTATCTGAATTTTCAATTGCAGCGCATTAATGTGGAAATATTTTGAGATAATGAGGCCTTTTGGAGAGGCTTTCTGGAGAGGCTGTTGATCAGCGTACGATGTGACGCAAGAAAACACGAAGTAAATAGTCCTTCATGTAGGTCATGCTTAATCAGATTTCCAACTAATCGCAATCTCTTAAATTCCGCCAATTGAATTTTGATAGAACCTGAGTAAAGGTAACCTACATCCTAAAATACTAGACATTGAATTTACATCACATTCTAGTCAACGATCGCCTTGCAATACAAACATTCCCATTAATGATAGAAAATAACGTCATTTAATTGGCTTCCTTTTTTTCCTTTAGTCATTTAATTGGCTTCCTTTTTTTCCTTCCCCTGGCTTCGCAATAGCACATTTTGTCTCTTCAGCTTTTCAAGACCTTGGTGGTGGTTTCGAGCTGTAGCTTACGGACTGCTTGGAAGATATTAAAAACACTATATAACCCACCATATACAGGGAACTCTCGATATTTCGAATTTCATCGGGCCAGCGAAAAACGTTGAGTTACAGGGGTTTTCAAATTGAGAAAGTTTCAGGAAAAAATACTTTTGGTATTTTCGTTACGTATGCATTTAAACTAAAGGTGGTAGGAGAAATACAAATAAACTTGACTTTGAATTATGGAGGTAAACAAGCCATCATATTCGAATTATAGAAGTTTTCATGTTGTTTTTACACAAAAATATATTCGAATTAACGAGGGGACCAAATTACATAGGTTTTCTTCGATTTACAGAGATTTTTCCAGGGGGCTATGAAAATGCTTCGATTTACAGATATTTTCGAGATTTTATTCAGAGTTTACTGTACTTACCTTTGTAAGGTTCGTGGATAGTCAGGCTGCGCTTAAATCTCTCGTAAATACAACAATAAAATCTAAGACGGTTTCCAGTTGCTTTAAAGCGCTACAACAACTTTCTAGATGGTTCTTGGTTACCTTATGCTGGGTGCCGGGACATCAAGGGATAGAGGGAAACGAAACAGACGATGCACTAGCGAGGGAAGGGGTGCTGAATCCTTCGGAGGTCGCGTATGCCGCGACTCCAATTTAACACTTTTTCAGTAAGTTCGACGACAAACACTTCATAGAGGCGGGTGTCAGGTGGAACCAGGCCACTTCGGCTCGGGTAACCAAGATTTTTTGTCCGGAATATAACCGGGGTAGGACCGAACAAATTTAGAGACTATCCAGGGCGAACTGTAGTCTATTGGTAGGGGTGTATACGAGTCGCTGCTTACTGGGGCATCATGCCATTAAGCTTGGTCTGACCTTAACGGATACCTGCAGGAATTGCGAGGACTCGTCGGCTGGAGCGTGTGCTATGCACGTGTCCAGCCTTAGCAAGGACTAGATAAAAAACGTTGGGAAGCTACTTCATCACTTAGTTGAACGAAGCAGCAAGCCTTAAATTGGCTCGAATAATTAGTTTCGCTACTGCATCCAAGATTTCCTGTCTAAATCAGGGATAACAAGATGATACAAATTCTTTCAACTCTGTGGCGGTGGTTACATTATGGACTAACCAGTGGTTTATGTGATCGGCGGCTCGCCGCCACCCCTAACACTCCACTACACTACACACACTACTGCACTTACTGTCGCATTAGTGTCATTTCATTTACAGAGTGGGTATCTCGGGTTGAGGATGAACTCAACGAATGGAAATCATTCATGTATCACATCCACAGGAATAATCTTTAATTGGGACCACCGTGTGTGCAATTTCGGAAAGATTTGACACACGCTCCCTTGCTATTGTATTCGCAACTGTATAACCTATGCACTGATTACCCAGAACCCAAAATACTTACCTACTCGAGAGCTGCTGCAATGCCCTGTAGCTTTTGAAGATACTAGGGAAGCCCACGTTTGTTTGTTGTTTTTTTTTTGTTAGAGAAGCCCACGACGATCGCTTAATAATTAACAATACAACCTAAAAGATGCTGCTACTGTTCGGAAGTTTGTAGCTTTTATGCAGGTTATGTTACGTCAGATTCCTGTGTCTACACCCTCAGCCTCTTTCGAACTCCAATTGGTTCATTGGCTCCTTGCTGGAATAATCAAGTAAAAGTCACGATCAAAGCAGGTCGTGGGCTTCAGTTCTTCAGGATTGATATTACCAATATCTAGCACGTTACCATGCCCAAAGGTTGTGAACCTGACGCTGCTGGCCTCTCTTAGTCTCAGAGCCAACTTAAAGACGACACTCTTAGCAAAGAGATCAATTGGCAGTAGTTTCAGGACCAAATAAGGTGACGAGGCTGCTGTTGTTTTTAAAACCCCCATGATTCCAATTAACATTAGGTGTTGAAGCCGGTGTTAAAGAAGCTGTTGAGATCAGTCAAGAGACTCACAAAGAGAAATTAATCTGTTTCTTCTACAGTCTGAGAACCTCGCTGTGTTTTGAATTGAAGTCTAAAGTTGTCCACATATCTCAAAAGTTTTAAGACAGTAGGTACAGGCTTCGAGTTTCACTCACAACTTTTCAAGAGTTGCAGGCAGAGTAACATGCATTTTTAGCAAACCAAAATAAGTGAATCAATCTCAATATCAGAAGCGCCTGTTACGACCAGTAGAGAACTCCATAAAAAGAAACATTTCTTTCTACATGACTTAAAAACATGTTGTGTGGTGAAGCGTGTAAATTGAATAAAGAAACTTCCCCTCCTGTCACATGAAAGCCAATGAAAAACTCAACCAAGTGAAGCAAATGAGAGAAGAAATAAATCAATTACACAAATATCTAGAATGATTCGGTTTTAAATATTTTTTTCTTTTATATTTTTTAGTTAATAAAAAAATTCTTCAGCGTATTTATGTGTATAAATATTTTTTTCTTTTTTTTCTTTTTGTTATTTTTTCTCATTTTTTTTTTTTTCATTTTGTTTGTATGTCGATTTATAATTTGTCTGTTTTTTTTTTATCTCATAATAAAACAATCTTTAAAGTTGTTGTTGTCTTATTACAATTAAGCCATAACGTTAAGCAATTGATAGAAGTTTTTTTCATTTTTTTGTTTTGTTTTTAGCTGTTATACACTTTGTCTTACTATTTATATTCCCCTTTTTTAAATTTTTATTATTTTTCTTTTTAACTTCAATCTCTACATACTTGTGTTCGTATTCCTCATTTATTTCGTATGCGTACATATATGTGCGTGTGTTGCACATATAAATATACATACGGATGTGTATATAAAATTCTATTAAAGATATTTCTAAACAATATAACATGATTCAAAACTTCAATAAAATATATTCTCACCTCTATGTGTGCGATGAAATTAAATTTCACACAAAGAGTCGAAAGGAGGCTGGTGAAGAATGTTTTGCTAAATCTTTCTGGTTTTATTAAAATTCTTACACAAAAAAAAATTAAATATTAAAAAATTTAAACTAAATACAATAAATCGATGACGGCCGCTGTTTCTGGAGAAAATATTTTGTTGCTTTTCTTTTTTCTTTACATACATACATGTGTGTTGATTTTATTGCTTTTGTCATTTAAAAAAAACTATAGTTTAGTTTGCACTACATTTATAGCTACATATGCACTTTCTATGTAGTTTTCATTTACTCAAAAACAAAAAAAAAACGTTCTCATTTTTTTACGATCCGACATCTATTTTGTTGGACCATCACCAGTGTAGTTATTAACAAATTATCATTTAAACTTTATGAACAATCATGACTAAGTAAGGCTGAGCGGGCAGTGAATAGAGCATAACCAAGTATAAGCATGAGTAGTTTTTCCATAAAAAGGCGCTTCGAACATTTGTACACGAATTTCCGCACAATACGACGAGTTACAGCTGAGAATACCATCCGTGTGCTTCTGTTAAAAATACAACTCTGAGAGTGAAGTTGCACTTTACAGAAACGCATCACAATTTCACAGATGGCCTGTCGTATCATTAATTGGGAAAAAATAAAGCGCTATAATTCCAATTTACAACCGATCGTTCTTTGAACTTCGTGCCTCGTTGTCGTTGATTTTTGTAACTCATTGCGTCCTTATAAACCGTGCAAAAGCTTGTAATTTTCGATTGTTTTTTCT
Organism: Syritta pipiens; assembly: GCA_905187475.1. NCBI lineage: Eukaryota > Metazoa > Arthropoda > Insecta > Diptera > Syrphidae > Syritta > Syritta pipiens. The sequence goes on from LR994571.1 coordinate 75,522,155, forward strand.
CAACCAGAACAAGAAAAAGGACACTCATGTTCATGCCTAACTTGGTTATGCTCTATTCAGTGCATGGACTCAGCGCCTGGACTCATGTTCATGCCTAACTTGGTTATGCTCTATTCAGTGCATGGACTCAGCGCCTAGGTAGGAAATGTAGAGAGGTAAAAAATGGGTGGTTTAAAAAAAATTTTAATAATAAAATAAAACAACTCAACTTAAGAGAATAAGGAAAAACTATTATCCTGCAATAGTTTCAAATATATATAGTATATATAACGGCATTCCATTTTAAAAGTATTAAGCAGTAAAAAAAAAATATCTTAGAGAAGCCATCATCTCCACACATTATTGTTCATCCATATAGTTAGATAATAATTAATAATAGGTAATAATTATAATAATTCTTTTTTTTTTTGTTTGTTTCTTGTTTTAATAAAAACTAATGTTCTCTCTCGCTTTTCTGGTTTTTTGCTTTTTCTTTTCGCTTTTTTCCTTTTTACTATTTTTTTAAATTTTTGAGTGTTATTAATGTGTATACGTGTAGTCGGGAGTGTACGTGTGATTTAGATTTATTTTGTTTTGTTTTTGTTTTTTTTTTTCTCTATAAATACAAAGTAGTAAGTAGTTTCGTTTTGTTTTTTTTTTATTACTTTCATCTGCGCGCAATGTAATATCTAGGATAACGAGCCCAAAAGAAGAAGTGTTATGGTTTTTCTTTTTCGCATTGAAAAATATATGCGAATTTATTCGATCACTTTCAACACCTTACCGATGGCAATAGTTTTATCTGCAAAAGAAAAAGTTGTGTGTCAGTGGAGTATTTTTAAAAGGAGGAACTTGGTACTTACTCTCATCTCTTAGAGTGAATCTTCCCATTTGTGGGAAGAGTTTAAATTGTTCAAGGCATATCATTCCGGAACATTCAATTCTCATAATTGCAACCTGGTCTTGTTTAACAAATCTTGGACGTGTTTTTGATTTATCGCCGGACTTTTTATCAACTAAACATATGAGGGCCTGAAAAAAGAATGAAAAGTTAATGTGAGTGTTTAAATAGTCGGTAGTCCGAGATCAAGTATATTTATTTATTTATTCAATTAATACACTATGTACATGTAAGATACATAAATCTTTTAATTAGGCACATGATTCGTGATTGAAAAGCGCTCTTCAAACCTCGTTCTCTATTTTTTATAATTTTGTGCAACAATTTATGTAACTTGCGTGTCTAGCCATTGGCAAAAACCTATTAAAAAGTTATAGAGATTGATTGCAATAAAATTAAATTGAATTGTTTCAGAGGAACTTTCAAATGTTCAATTTAAATGTTTCAAAATACATTCGCCCCACGCAAGCAGAATAAAAAATCTTTTAAGCTTTTGCCAACGATTCTCTTATTTTGAACACTATAAGTGATAATTTTCAGATTACCTAAAATATCTAAATTCTTAACATTCATATGTACAAGTAGACGACTGTCGATCGACCCAAGAATTTCATATTACTAGGCTTAGAGCAGGACATTAAATACAAATGGTAGTTATACACACGCTTTTAAGTTAGACAGTAATTGGATTTTTCGCAATTATCGTTTAGTAACGTGGCATACTATAATCGCATGACACATTGTGAATTACCAGATCTAAGTTTTCTTAGAAACACTGAGTTGATAATGTTTGTATTTTTGAACCAATAAGGAAATAAAGTACTAAGTTTTTAAGATTTCATAGCCTGTGATAGACGTTTACATGCGTTGGGTGGCGTAACAGCTAGCTTTTCGCGCCTACATTGTGTTGTGCGCGGTATATTTTAGACACACGGGGAAGAGACCTACGATTTAATGCCGGTCTCAAATGGCGAATTGCGACGTTATAGACGTTTAGAATAGTAAATAAATAAATATACTTTTTTGGATTTCACACGAAGTCCACAGAAAGTAACTTTTATCCACATGAATTTTAAAGGTTTTTAGAGGAGTTAAGAGCTTAGTAACTCGATTAAAAAACAGGCTATACATGAAGCACGAATTAATCTGATTTGCAGTAAAAATGGTTGCTTTTATGGGGAGCTAGGCAAATGACTGATAATCAACAGTAATCAGGCTTTAATCTGGTTGGCAATTTGCGAAAATATTTCGATAGGTAAGTCCGCCAACGGCAGATTAGAATAGAAATGTAGTTGAAGTTGATTTCAGTGGATGAATGGAATGTAATTCTTGCGGAATTGACTAAAAAGCTTGGAGAATCAACGCTATTTTAAAAACAAAAGGATATAACATGATTAGTTATAGTTTTGAATTTCCATTTTTTTATTAATGTGTATATTTTTTTTTTTTTTAATTTTTAAAAAAAGTAATTTTTTTGGTTTGGTTGGTCTTTCTGTTAATTCGTTTGTAGGATCTACTGTTATAATTGCTTTTACGTCTTTTAAATAGTAAATGAGCTTTTCAAAAAGGAAAAAAGATCTCAAATCGGAGCATAAGAATGTACATAAGATCCTCCATGCCGTATTGTGTGAACGCCAGAAACGGTTCGTAAATAATCGGCCCTTATTAGTTCAGTTTCACTGCCAAAAAAGTCCACGATATATCAGATCTTCACACTGTGGCTGATCCTGAGACAGACGCAAGCCTGTTAGTTTCTTTCAAAAACGATCTATGCAGTTTTCATATTCCTGCCAAAACCGTCAGATTGTTTGAGATAATGATGGATAACTTTCGCTGCATTATCAAGGTCGGTAACGAACTTACCGAGACCTTCAGCGTAAAAAAACGGTTTCAGACAAAGTGACACGCTGTCATGCGATTTCTTTAACATCCTTAAGGAGAAGATCGTGCGAACCTCACAAGCCAACAGAAGTCCGTTCAATTGTTAGCACATGCGGATGATATTGACGTGATTAGCCAAACACGGAAGCAGCTAAAACGCGACTGACGGTAAGCGAGAGCAAAGGCTAAACTGAATACTTGCTGTCATCACGCGAGGATGCACAACACCAACGTCTTGAACGCGTCACAATAGGTAGCACGGGCTTTAAGGTAGTCAAGGTCTTCATCCGGATCCGCAGTAAACAGTGACATCAGCACCGAAATTTTACCAACCGCTGTTTCGTTTGGATTTCAAAGGCCCAGTAGAAGAACCATATGGTTACCCTATGGGTAACACAAGGGGTCCACAAGGACCTAAGTGAGGCAGGAACATTTTTCTGTCAGCCCGCCTACCTAACCTTACCTAGAAGAACCATATCCAGAAGGACTAGGCTTGCTCTATACCAAACCCTAATCCTGTCCTGCTCCATGACGCGGAGAAATGGACATCGTCGACAGTGGATGTAGAAACTCTTGGTCTCTTCGAGAAAATTTCTGCGTAGCGATTTTTAGCCCTGCTTGCGTTGATGGTGTAGGAGAAGATTCAACGACGAATTTTACAGGCTCTACGGCGGCATGAAACTAGTCAAACGTCAATATATCCAATGATTAAGACGATTTCTTGGTACACGCGCTAATATTGTGCTGCATTTTAAATGTACTATTAATGATTGATAACAACGCAAGAAAAATCATACAACTAAGAGTTTATACCACTCATTACTGTAGGCTAACGCTAACAAGTCAACCACTTTCGGTGTTCTCGACGTCAATACTCGTGATGCTATTGCCAAAATAACGTCGGATACGTTGAACAGTCATCAAAACGTGGACCCTTTGCTTGGAGCAGTGCCAGGAACTTTTTAAATTCTTACAAACATACACACGGGGTGGCGTAACATCCCGTTGAGGGCCAGAGACTATGTTTTCATGCCTTCGAGCTTACATAAAGGCATTAAGGTTAAAGGGTAACGTTTAAGGCTTCCTCAGCGCAGCCTTCGCTTATTGACCATTTATTCGATGTGCAATATTTTTAATTTTCGAAACGGGTGAGCAGGTGTTGCATTACACTTCAAGCAACATTTTGAATCATGTTTTGGCACGTTACGAAGTTTTGTTCTTTTGTAATACTCATTTATTTGTGAAAAATCAGTGCCTGACCATCAAAAATTCGTGCTTGTGAAAAAAAGAAATCTACATAAAAAATCGTAGATAGGGCAGCCTTGGGTATTTTGTACCTGGAGGTCCATCAAATTAATACTGGAGTTCTGTTTTCAAATTATGATTTCTTAAACGTACTTGTTTGTTTTTGTACGTATACTTACTGTCTTCGATTTTGTTTTTCTTTTATTCTTTTATTTTTATTTACATATTTTTATTTATTTATTATTTTTCGTTTTTTAACACCAAAGCGGTAATGCAGAATAGAATTCAATGAACCCTAAAACGTAAAATGTAAACGCGGGAGTCAAAAAAATACTCTAACGCCTCAGACGAAAGATCAATGTATTACGTCTCTTTACAAGTTACATGTGATAACCAAAAGTCATTGTAAAACGTATGCTACCTAATAAATATATTATTATTATTATTATAGCAAAAATACTCCTTTCCTTGAAAATACTTTCCCTTTAAAGCAAAGCAACAAACGCATCATTTGACTGCAGCAGCGAGGTTTATCCGAGTACAATAAGCTAAAAAGAACGCACACTAAAAGCAGGAGCACGTGGCATTTCATTCAAGAAAAAATACTTTCCATGACGCAGACAATTTCCAGTAGTCACAAAACCATAATGACTAAAATAAATCCATGTGGATGTTTGTATCAGCGAATTATCTTTTGGAATGCAAAGCATTCATTCCTTATTCACTAACCGTGAATAGGTCTCCACATGACGTGGTTACTCACAATATCCCCTATCAGCTCGATAGAGAGCAAAACAAACGGGAAGAAAGAGCAACAGCCCTTGAATGCCCCACTAAGCAGTGAATCAACAAAAAAAAAAAAAAACTTTCGCTTTCTACTCTGCTATGACCACCGTCGACCCCGAGCTACTCTGGCACTATGGAAATAAAATACTGATGAAATTTATTCATCAGCACAATTCACTTGCTCTATCCAGGAGAAACAAATATAAATAATTCAATTTTAAAAACAAAAAACTTACTTTGACCGTGATTTCTTCTGCCGCACAATGAATATGCATAACAGCTGAGTAACCCGCGCAAATAATTGATTTATGTTCTAAAATCACCACTTGGGCATCGAAGATTTTTCCTGTTTTAATTGGATTTGAGGCATCGCATAAGACAAATCCAGGTGAAACATCTTCCTCCTCAATTCCCTGAAAGCAAACTAAAGTTAGGCGGGTCCTCTCTGGGAATCAATGGCTTACCTTTAGTTTGATTTTAACATTTTCGCCGGGACCCACCGATGTCACTTCATCATCGTCGGACCACAATTGATCAACAGAAACTTGCGTCTGTGGAGAGAGAGAAAGGAGTTCTAGATCTGTTCAACTTCAGCTCAGCTTCATCTTTCTTACCCTATTTGGCATGACCAAAAGATTTTGTCCCTTCTTTGCGCAGCCAGATTCAACTTTTCCCATAACGACTGTACCCATATCCTTGTATTTGTCCACAATGGGCATTATAAATGGTCCATCTTGTTTACGATTCAACGAAGGCAGCTCATCAATGAAAGGAATAAATGCAGGCCCTCTATACCAGGGACACAGTTTCTCTGGAATTTGTTCGCGGATACCCGCGCCAGTCAATCCCGAACAAGGCATAAAGGTCAAATCCTTGCCAGCATTAAAGCCCAGTTTCCTGAGGTATGGTAGTATTTTGTCTTTGCATTCGTTGTATCTATTCTCATCCCAATTGACTGTGGGATCATCCATTTTATTGACCAGCACCACCAAATGTTTGACTCCGGCTGTTTTCGCTAACATTGCATGCTCTCGTGTCTGTCCTCCGCGATCGAAACCAGTTTCGAATTCACCTTTCCGAGCTGAGATCACAAGTACGGCTAAGTCGGCCTGCGCAGCACCGCCAATCATGTTTGGTACGAAACTCTTGTGACCAGGTGCATCCAATATGGTGAAGTGCTTACGTTCAGTCTCAAAGAAGGCTCGTCCCACCTCCACGGTTTTGCCCTTGTCGCGTTCCTCTTGGTTTGTATCTAAGGCCCAGGATAAATACCAACTTTCACGGGACTTTTCACGTGCTTCACGTTCGTATTTTTCTAATGTTCTCTTATCTACCATTCCAGTGAGTGACATAATTTGTCCACCAATTGTTGATTTTCCCGCATCTACAAGAATCAAAATTAAATTGAAAATATGTTTCAATAGTGCGAGAGATAAATTTGAGGACTGACCAACATGACCGATGAATACAACATTAACGTGTTCCTTTTTGCTTTTCGTGTCTTCGATTTTTGGTAGTTTCTTTTTGGAAATTTTTGGTGTTGCTTCTCCCTCGGCGTCACCATCTTCAATTTCTTCGATCTCTTCATCGTCTGGCGTAATGACGGGATCCTCTTCGACATCCCAGCTATCGATGGGATCGTTTTCTGTAAGAAAATCAAAATTTTCGATTAGTTAAAGATGCAAAAAACCTGATTTCGACCAGTAGAGAGTAAATTCAAGGCACTGAAAAGTAAATTCTAAAGCACAATTAAAAAATCCATGACGGTCATCGGTCTTGACCAGGTCCTTCTGTCTTTTTAAACCGTTCGATTAGATTTAAACAATACATCGATTAGATTTAAACAATACTAGACCAGTTTCGGGCCGTGAAGTTTAAGTAAAACTGGAACTAATATGCACGCGCATCGAATGTCGGAAAGAGGGGCATAACACGATGCACGAGCTGCTCGTTTAGAAGGAGCTCACCAGTCAACAGGTGGTCGCAGCATGACAGCGACACGCGCAACAGAACGCACGTGTTTCTCTCGAAAAAGAGAATCTATAGATCCTTCTGTGTACCCAAATATGAGTTCCGGCTTTGAAAAACCAGGCCAAATGTCACTTGAGGTTAATGCCAAAGACAAAAATCCAGAAACGTGGGGTTTCAGCTGCTGCCGGTCGATGATGCAACAGTTGGTTGCATTTCATATTTAGAAGGCCCGTTTTGAAGTTCTTGTGCTGAGAAATTCGAAGCGACCTATGAACAATTTACCAAACCCAGCAGTCCCTGCACCTACTTTCAACAAGTTCTGACGGTCTTTAGAGTTAGGTGGAGGGGTGGGAAAAATACACTTGAATCACTGCGGCCACAGATAGGAATATTGTAATAATTCTGAGGGTCTTGTTGCGTGATCAGTACATTTTCGCCTAGACATGACCACAAGCTAAGTCATTTTACTGATTTACGATGATGGCGATGACCCGCAGATAGGACGGTTCCATTTAGAGGTGGTCCAACGATGGACCTAGAAAAATGCATACAACACCAAGCCACAAATAAGCGAAGAGAGCATATCCTCTTTGGGGGCTGCCTTTCCTAAACAGACGTCGAAATGTTTTGCAGACGGGCCCTGGTGGACGAAGTAAATCATTTTTGTATGTCCTGAAAGGTAACTTTGATTCCTAAGGTCCCAAGATAAATGAGGATAAAATCAAACATATGCTCTCGACGAAGAAAGAATTCGTCGCTCACCACTTAGGACAAAATGTGACCGACGACGAGTTCATATACCTCGGGGCGAATATAAATTTCCAGAACGACATCATAAAGGAGATTTGTCGTAGAATCACCTTTAGCAACCGCTGCTACTTCGGTCTGTCCAAACAGCTAGGGTACAGCTGACTCGAAGAACTAAGGTCATGATTTACAAGATCCTTGTCCTACTGTATGAACCGACAGTTTGACAAAAGAAAGATATTCTGTCCAGTCACATCGAACCCATGGCCACAAACGCTACAGCTGAAAGGGTCTTCGAATCCGATCATCCTGGCTCGACGAGAACAGAGAGACCAATAGAGAGACAGATATCAAGTGATCGCGAATGCAAGACAGGTTGGTCTTCCGAACTGGAAGCAGCACGTTTGGATCCACCATCGTTGGCAGGCAGCGTTAGCTCAGGCACAGACCATCCAAGGTTTGACTGCCTGAAACGTAAGTAAGAAATGTAAGTTAGTACCGAGAAGAGAAGGATCATCTAATCGACCCACGGTGATATGGCAAATTATAATAATTGAATGGCATAAAAGCTCGTTGAAGGCCAGACTCTAGGTTTTCGCGCCTCCATTGTGTTGTGAGTAGCATGATTTTTGACGCACATGGCAAATAACCAAGCTATTTATTAATCAAATAAAGGATCCCGAAAAGAAGATTTCAATGCTTGGGAAAAGCACTTGACGAGGACAACCAAAAGCAGACTGATGAATGAAGATTATTAAAGAAATGTTCAGGAGATCTTATGACGACAAAATGTGGTAGATGACTGACTGTATGTTCTTCATCAGTATTAAAGTGTATAGAGAGTTAATGGAGTTTTTTTGGTACAATTTTGCATTAAAAAGGCTTCCAGCCTATCTTAGAAAGATTATTGGAGACTAAAGAGTTTAAAACTGACACCTTCACGGCGGCCCTGCGTTTTCTTATGTGGCAAACAAAACAGAAAGGCTACGTTCACGAGGTGTTGGTATGCGAAGCGCCCTTAGATCTTGGCATTTAAATTTTTCTTACTGTTGCTCTCTGCTACGTAGTTGGGAAATCATCGATGTTGGCATTGTGTATTCCAATTTTTAAATTAGGAGTCACACTGGAAAAAGAGGAAAATTATTAAGTTTTCAAGCCACAAGAAAAAAAAAAGTTGACATTTCTACAGTGACACGAGTACACTAACGTTTTCTCATGTGGCAAGACGCGCCAGTCAGAAACACACGATTGAACAAGCTTGGCAATCGAAATTTCACTCAAATTTGGCGGCTAAACTTTGGCTAGAATGTCTATTTTGTATGCTGAACACTCGAGCCAAGCTCTGTCGATCTAAACCTCTTCAGTATGACGTTACTAGGCAAGAATTGTATTTGACTCTTTCATCGAGCATAGCAACACGCTGACCCAATTGTCGACTTTAATTAGACATGTACATAAGCATGTGTCGATGATTTAATAAAAATCTACAATTAATTGCCTAAAGCGACAAAACAGAGAGTCCACAGTGTCGAAATAAAATGCTTCAAAAAAAAAAAAGAAAAGTCCAATTCGGGTCAGCGGCCCGTGGCTTTATTCCGAACATAACCTCACTTCAGTTTTGAAGTAAACACGCACACAATGCCCCAGAGGCTAGAACCACTAACTTCGACACGAATAAAACTCCCTACCTCGAGCAACTCCCTCACGTGAGTGCATATCAAAGTGCACAACTGCACTAGAACCTTGAAATGTGCACACTCAACACGTGCACTGCTGGCAACTCAAGGTTTTCTTTTGTGAAATCCAGCAACACAGTTCGGTCATTGAAACGTCACCAAAAATAAATTTATCTGCTCCACTTCAATCTAACGAAGCAGGATACAGCCACATCAAACACAAATTTTCCGTCGTCTTTGTTAAGAAGCCCTCACGCTCATCCAAGTGTCCACTTCTAATCTGGCACCTTGATAAGAAAAGGTGTCACATCACAACCATTTCCTCGTGACTCACTCTCCTGTCACTCATCATCACTCCGCACATTTTACACAAAAAAAATATATATCAAACACACGAAATAAATTTGAACAAAAAAAAAATACAATACCCATGGCGAGTTTAGAGAAAGCGCTGAACTGGGACTTAGCCACATAGGTTTACAAGCGATAACCAGCTAAAAGCAGTTCTTGACAACTACCAGCGGGAAAGTTTTTTTTTTTTTTTTTTCGATTTATGGCCAAACTATCACTAGGAAAAATCAATCCTCTACTCCACGCACTGCTCTGAAATTCAACTACCGATTGTTCAATGCAACACACTAGCGCAACACAACCCAATTAAATTACTTTGCCACAAAAAAATTCGTCAATCCCAAAAGAATTCCGCACCATACTATTCAAACGAACCGAAAAAAAAACCGAAGTGGGAATGTTACAAAAAAAAATGAAAAAAAAAACCCCGAAGACGTGTCAACTGCAGTCAGAAGACAAAAAGATTTAGGTTATGTTCAAATATGGTTAATACCAAATGAAGGGGAGGAAAATTACTAGCACTTTGTCAGGTTGTTAAACATTAACGATGACCGACGAAACGGTGTTTCAATGATTTTCCGCGGACACAAGAGAATTTTTCACTTTCTTAACCATTTACTGCACTTATCCAATGACCGTGTGTCAAGTCAACCGGTTAGGTGTGGACTTTTCTCGCCTCTTAAACTCTACACACAACGTGAGACAGCCGACAACGAGACGATGTTGAGGTGGGTGACTGGAATATATTCATTCAATCACTTGCACGACGACGACGACGACGACAACGACAACGACGGCGATAGACGACATAACGAGAAACAGAAAGATGTTATGAAATCAATGCAAAATTAACAAACAAATTCTTAATCAATCAATTTCTACGACTAACCATTGTTTTCGGTGAATTTTTCATTTAAATTTTCAGCATTGATGGATGCTGCTGCTGCTGCGACTACGGCTGCCGTTGTTGGTGTTGGTATCTGAGGCTGAGGTATTGTTGGAGTTGTGGCTGGAGACGATGAAGATTGCGGCTGATTATCGGGCGACGAGTCCGCTGATGGTGGCTGAGGCTCTGTGGGGGTGTTATTAGTGCTAATTGTTGTGCCAGCTGAAGACGTAACCAGTGGATTAGTGGTACTGCTGCCGTAGCTGAAGCTCGGCACAAATTCTACAGCATTAACATTCAATGTGGAGAATTTTGTAGACATTTCGCTGTTGCTGCTGCTGCTGTCTTGGGCCATTTCTTCTTTTCTTTTCTTCTTTTTTTATATAAAAATGATTTTACTTTTAGCTGAGATTTAGTTATTATAAATGAGTTTCAAATTGAATTCACAAGTAAAATTCAGTACTTGATGATGATGATGAATATTATCTTGGATTTTGTTCTTTTTCTATTTTTGATATTCTTCTATTTTTTGTTCTTTTCTTCTTTCTGTTTAACAAAAAATAACAAAAGAATTCCTCGACGTGATACCCGAACTACACGCGTTTTTTCGGCAACACATCAGTCAAAATGGCCACGCATATATGGTAAATTATTGCAGAGCAAGAAACCAAGTTGATTCCAGTCATGTGAAGTTTGCTACAATTTACAGCTGAAATTTTGACAGATAATTTTAAAGTGCACCTCAGATGGTCTGCTGTGCGTAGGGATGAAAATTTTTATCTAGATATGTTTTTACAGTGATGTAGACCAATTTGCTGTTATCTTATCGCTTGCTAAACATTTTAATTTATTACAGCCATTTATACTATGCTCAACAAAGTCAAACAATAACAGACTGTGAAATATTTGTGATAAAACAATGTATTGCTCTTCCACCAATTCCTACATCTCAAATGTTTTATATAAAACTGATTGCACATTTATATTATCTTTCTCACTACAAATATTAACACCAATTTACAGAAAATTTAATATTTTTCCTGTAATCCAACCGTAAAAGGTCTGAAAACGAAATGAAAATCACACTCTTAGTTGACAATTGATTGATTAGGTTGATTAGATTGATTAGAAAATGGGTTACTTTTTACAATCTGTGATATCCTTGAAGCAAGCCAAGCTTCTGCAGCCATTTGAAACTCATGCCCAGACTTTAATTTGCATCTTAATGAGTCTTATCCGCGTCAGAAGACTCTAAAGTCGGCATATATCCAGTCCTTCATTTCAGCTCCCATTCCACGTGTCAGAGATATCTTCTAGAGTCTTATGCTATCGTTGGAAGCTGTTGAATCTCAGCAGTAGTCTTACCTCTCTTCAACATTCTTTATTTCTATTTGCATACTCATTCTCCCCCCCTCCTAAAATTCCAAGTAGTCCTAGCAAATCAACTTGAGAGCAAGTTAAGTTTTTGTTTCTGTCTGACGACTTCATAGCCCTTGGTTTGCTTCAATAGCCTTCGGATCGCCTCAACAAACTTTTAGATGACTTCAGGAACCTTTCGATCTCTTTGTAGGCTTTTGGACTTTTTCTTAAATCTGAATACCTTCGTTGGCTTTTGAATTTCTTTTGACTCTGAATCTCTTCATGAGCTTTTGGACATCTTCTGAAACTGAATCTTTTCGACCACTTCACAGCCTTTGCATTGTTTCAGTAGCCTTTGGATCCCTCAAAAACTTTTAGATGAATTCAGGAACCTTTTAATCTCTTCGAAAGCTCTTAGACTTCTTCTAAATCTGAATCTCTTCGTAAGCTTTTGGACATCTTCTGAAACTGAATCTTCTCGACCAGTTCACAGCCCTTGCGTTGCTTTAGTAACAAAGATCAAAAGCTTTTCGATCTCTTTGTAAACCTTTGGACATTTTCTGCAGCCATCTGAAGCCTTCTTCTCCAGAACCCCTCATTTAAACTAGAGATAATAACTTATAATCTCTGATTTAATCTCCCACGCTATCTGTATCTAAGTACCTTTTCTCCAATACAAACGATTACATCAGCCAGCTCAGCACATCTACACTCCCGCCAATATAATAATCTCACAAATTATTTAGCCGCCATTATTTTTCTTACATCGATCGAGTCTCGATTTTCATCTCTGCCTCGTTCCTTCATTCAACGTCCCTTTCTCGTTCGCCATTTAAAAGATATTTGTATCGGTGCGAACTGGTGTGGCATTTTTTCTTGAATTATAATTTTTTTTTTTAATAATCGCAGTCCCCACGTTGGGTAAATACAATTAAATACAAAGTGCAAGTAACGCGGGATAGATAATTACTAAGCGTAGTCTATCAAACATGAGCCACAGTAATAATAATAACAACAATAACCGGCCGCCGCCGCGTATCGATGGAATGGTTTCCCTCAAAGTGAGTACGCACCAGAAAAAGAATATAAAATTTTTTTTTGTACAAAAATGGCGTCTTTTTTTCGGAGGCTTTTTTTTCTGTGAAATATGTTTGTAGATTCTTTGGTTTTCATTCAGAGTTTGTTTATTTGCACATGTTTAGGTCGATAATTTAACATATCGGACGACTCCGGAGGACTTAAGGCGGGTCTTTGAGCGATGCGGTGAAGTCGGCGATATTTACATACCACGCGATCGGTACACTCGGGAGAGCAGGGGCTTCGCATTCGTTAGGTAATCACATGCATATTTTGTTAATCCGTATAATTTCAATTTAACAAATTTATTTTTTTTTTCCCTCTAGGTTCTATGATAAGAGGGATGCCGAAGACGCACTAGAGGCTATGGATGGCCGTATGTTGGACGGCAGGGAGCTCCGAGTACAAATGGCACGTTATGGACGTCCGACGTCGCCAAATAGGCGGAATGGTCGTGGGGGTGGCGGTGGACGACGTCGTCGTTCACGTTCACCTCGGCGTCGCTCACGCAGCCCCAGACGACGACCGTCGTACTCGCCCAGATCTCGGTCCCGATCGGCCGCCAGTCGTTCGCCAGTACGTCGAACCAAGTTCTCTCGCAGTCCCGTTCGGAAGTCGTTGAGCCGCAGCAATAGCCGTAACGGACGTAGTGTCACTCGTAGTCGCAGCCGCAGCAGGACTTAGAGTGAAGCTGAAGGTGAGTTACTACATCGGTTTATCATCGATTATAAAATAAGTTTTTGTTCATAGCAATAAGTCCTTTCGCCCAAAATAAATTACACAAAAAATATTATAAAACGTGTCACTTGTGATTTTCGCTTTTTAAATTTTCGTGTATGCGTCATCTTGTCTCGGGTTTGTAGCCACTCAAAATCGTTTGCATGCAAATAGACGATTTAATTAAAGCGGCAAAGTGACGCCAATTACTGCCCAATAACCGGCGGCAAATTTCAACTTAACGCAGCCGTACAAATGCTGTCATAGTAGTGGAACGAAATGTTTATTTTCTTTTAATTTTCTGCAATGTACACGTTTTCGCGTTTGAGAATGAAAGTTTCGATTTAAAATTTAGTTTACTTCGGTGTTTTGGGCGCTAGATACTAGGCAAGAAAGCGCAAACACGTAATTCATACGATATTACACTGAAATTAAAAGCATGCAATATACAACTTCTCCCCTTTCTATATCTTTTCCGGCTTAAATGGGCTTAGTCATTGTAATGGGCTGTAATAATCCCTGGAGGGAAACACGCTTCCCTTTTTCTTTTGTTTGTGAAAAAAAGCGAATGGAATCTCGAGTGACGCTGATGGGTGGGTGTGGACACATTGAAGGAAAAGTGTTTTTACTATGCCACATATTCGACCATTAACTTTTCTGCATACGTTTCTGGGCTTTTTAGACTTTTGTCAATCCAAAGCAAACTCTGCGAAATGGCTTAGTTCGATTTCATTCATTACAATCTAGAGGTACAATAAAACAAGTGTCTTTTATAGTTCTAAAGAATAAGGAAGATATTTATACAGATGTGGGGAAATTTCGAAACTAAAAGTATGTGTTCTCGCTTATTAATACATCAGAGCCCCGCTTTGCGCCGTGAATTAGCAACAGAAAAAACAGAACGCAAATCTAATTAACGTTTCACACGTATTTTATTTTTTAATGTCGAAATAAAACAGGCATAGCTTCGAAACCACGATAGTTTTTATATGACGTACTCCGAAGCCTTCGTGTATTTTTTTCTATTATTTGATATACTACGAAGGACTTTATGTTTAATACAGAATACAGGTTTTATAAGTCACACTACTAATCCTCGCTATGACCATTGAAGAAACTACCACAATTAAGTCGATTGATTTGTTTAGTGCACCATAAACAAATCAACTGCAAAATAAGTCGTAGAAACCTTTAAGTTTCTTTCATTTTTAGAATCTATATAAAGTTTTTTCATCAAATTTTTTTTTTTTACATCTGCTCTGCTATTCACTTAGACACAAAGAAATTGATTTGTAATGCTCTAACTTAATAAGAAAATCCACGATAAAAACAAATTGAAAAATCGTAAAAATGAGGTTAGAACGTTCCATAAAGAAAATGACAAACGAGTTAGTTGCAATTAGCGTCTGAAGCTGTATCTGTTAACTTGCGCTTCGATACCAATAAGGAAACATATACAAAAGAACAGCGTAAAGTGTTTTAATCGTCATCCTTTGACAGCATTAGCATCAGGATGTCCCATATTCGTTTATTGAAAATAAACTAACTACGCAACGTCCACACTCAGGTGATTATCAACACAACTTCACTATAGAATAGCCAGCGCCCACAGGAGTGTCTAAATACGTTAGCTTAGCAAAATTCGTAGCGTGACATGAAGAATCGGTTGTTCAATAATTAAATAGGCGAGGCATAGGACTCGTCCTTTTATATTTAGTTCGTGCCTGCAAATTAGGTTACGATTAATTCCTTAGACGCGCTCTTTTCATCACTACAGTACAGACTCGATTTACGCAACTAATAGAAATTGAGACAGTTGGAATAACCGAGGTTGTTGCACTTACTGGGATATATTTTTGTATATGAAAAATTATGGTGGGAATGGCATCTGCAAAGATAATGAACGTTGTTCTCTTCGGGCCATCGTAAACATACATTGAAGGATCGAACTGCAACGTCTGTTTCAAATTTTAATAAGGGATGGACCAGAGCAAATTTATTTTCACTTTCATTTGTGCTCTCAATCTCTGACTCATCCTCTTCTCTTAAGATATTTGAAGACAATGGTAGATGCAGGTAGCAAATGTCCTTATCCCAATTACTCTTGGTAGTCGTTAAAATATTTTAAAATTTCTTAGATAGAACCAAGAAGTTGCACTAATCGAAGTAGCACTTTTAAAAAGTTTCACTTATTGAGTCAGGCTTTGTTACGATTTAAGTGTTGCGAAAATCGGGTTGCGTTAACCGAGTGCGTATTGTATATTATTTGCATTTTAAGTAAGGGACCCATTAGGGCTTGGCCTAGTACTGCCTTCCTTTGTTTTCATTCTTGGAAAACGTGCTTCCAGTCTCCATGGTCAAGTTTTTAAACACGTGATCTGTTCAGTGGCTCAAATCTTGTTCATGAGCTCAATGTGCCCAAGCTACTGTGCGACTGTATCGATATCTTCTGCGTAAGACAGCGACTGAGCTGACTTGCAAAAACAAAAAAAGAGTAATAACCTACCCCTTTATTCGGTAGTCCTGTTTTGGAACTGTCAAACAACATGGTACGCACACAGTTCGAGGTAGACCTCAGTTAGTAACCTTCTTCAATCAAGAGTGTCAGCTGCTTCCAATAGCGCACACCGAGTTGGTTTAGGTCCTTCTACACCTGTGTGCGCCACTTTGGATGAGTGTCCTCTGTTCCAATGGGTGTTGCAATAGTTCGGAGTCGAAGATTATTCGGGCCAGAGCTGAGCTCTACATGGCCTGACCACCTTTGGATCCGTAGACGCTTGGCCGGGCGTATGCCTCCGCACAGACCGTACAGCTCGTGATTGAATATTGTCTCAAATACACCGAGCTTCTTCATCCGCTTTTGACAAAGTTTATGTCTCCGCGCAATAGAGCAGGAGGATCAGGGTGTTATATAAGCCACCCCGGTCTTTCGAGAGAGGGCTCTATTGCCTCTTTAGCTTCAAAAAAACAGCGATTTGCAAGGTATTCTGCATTGAATCTCGGTACTGATGTCATTTGTAGCTGTTGCCTGTTGTTTTCATTTGTTCCTCGGAGCCGAGATAGTCGAAGTCTGTTCACCACCTCAAAGCCTATTGTGTCGATGTTGTGCGTTCTTTCGTGATGACACTTTGTTTAGCCCTCATTTACCGCAAGACCAAGAACAGCTGCTTCTCTCTGCTCTGCCAGCTAATGCCTCATTGACTTCAATGTCATCAGCATATGCTAGCAATTGCACGGACTTTTGGTAGATGCCTCTAGTGTTGGCCTGTGAATTCCGCACAACCTTCTCAAGTACAATATTGAAAAAGTCACGTGACAACGCGTCGCCTTATTTATCTAAGGCCTTTTTTTTGGCATTGAAGGTCTCGGTGAATAGAGTTGTGAGAGTTTTCCATCGTCATCCTAATTATCTTACGGGTTTGGTAGCGGTGTCAAAATTGGAGATGGCGCGGTATAGCTCGTTTCTTTGCACGCTATCATACGCGGCCTTGAAATCGACAAGTAGTGGTGGGTGTCGATGTGCACCTCTTGGGTCTTACAGGATCTGCAAAAAGTGGGAAAATTTGGTATACTCTGGACTTGCCTGGACCTGGACCTATCAGATTGGTGATGAACGGTTTTAGTACAGATCTTGTGCGTGATGTTAAGGAAACTCATCACTATTAGTGGCGTAACAGCCCACGAAGAGTCAGAGCTTAGCTTTTCGCGCTTCCACTGTGTTGTGCGTGTTATAATTTCACACATGTGAAGGGGACCCACAGTTTATCGCTTGTTTCGAAAGGCGAATTGCGAAAGCTTTCCGTGACAGAAGTAATCCAGGAGGATTGTCAGTCGTTCGCTGAAGGTAGGGACGTGGAAATTGTTTGTGGTTTTTCCCCGACCTGTATTGGAACCGGGGTACTCTCGCTTAACAGTCCGACGCACTAACGATTAAGCCACGGCGCCCACGTTAAAGAAACTGATCCATCGATAGTAGGCGATCTCCTTTACCGCATGTACCTCGTACTGTAGTCAAGATATATACGGATAGTCAAGCTTCTGATCCCTGAAGTCTGTCATTTTCAATTTAAAAACAGCTCTTAACTACCGCATATTTCTTGACAAGACGGTAGAGCTATTTAATATTCACCTCATGTCTGTGCCAGGATACTGGCATCTTAGGAAATTGTTTTGCTGACGATCTTTCATTGAACTATTCAACTGTATAAGAAGTCGGTGCATCAAAACTAATGCAATCGTGGCAACCAATCTAAGGTGGTAGCATGGCGCTACATGCCGTGTCACCAGAGTAAACTTGCCCAAACGAGATCCTGAATGTTCATTTAGTACCTTGGGAGTAGAATCTCTAGGAACATCATCAGTGTCTACCTTTAGCAGATATGCCGCTCGATTTGGTATCCGGCCAACAACTCCTGCAGAAGCTGTCAAGATGAAGAAGAGGAAAAAACCTTACTGCACCTTTAAGAATATACCTGACAGCAGAAAAACGAGTCTTGGCCATTTCTTCATAATCTCGACGCATTGGCTAATGCCGGCATGAGCGAATTTTTAGTTATATTCACAGCTCCAATTGGTTACAAAAATAGTCCGCATCCATGATCCTGTGGTATCACAATTTGCCTTGTCTGGTCGAAGTTCTTCGATACCCTACGCAGTCCACCATACTACCTAGTACATACCCAAAGGACTGCCCTTGTACCGATTTGAAAAAGTCGCTCAACTCGTCTCCTCTCTTTAACAAAAGTTCTTTTTCTTTTCATCTATTTAAAATGTATCAAATCCCAAGTGAATTACAGATTTAATGATTTTGTATTCTTTATTTTTAGAAACTTGACATTTAATGAAACAACGGAAATTGCTGCAACCGGACCTTAAGTAAACATCAGACACAGGTACATACATAAATAAAAAAAACTTTCAAACAAATAATATATGTATTTATAATTTTCTACATAATATTGTTTAATTTTTTTATACCCTACCATTATAATTTTTTTTTCTTAATATCATACAAGTTTTTTATTAACTTGAAAAAAAAAATTTTGAACCATACGTTCAAAATACAAACCGACAAGAACTAATAAAAATAAAAAACAGAAAAAGAAGAAAAATATGCTTTATCAGATTTGATTCATTGTAAAATTGTCTAAAAACAATTAGAAGAAGTTTTAAAACACAAACGAAACAGAAACAATAAGAAAATATATTTGACAAAAACACAAAACTATTTTGCATGCGACTAAAAAAAGAAAAGAATCAGTTTAGAAATAAAAGAAACAAACTATAATTGACTTTGTAGTCGGTATTGTTTTGTATTTCAAAAAAAAGTAAACTTAAACAAAAGTAGTCATCACTACGCCGCACCATGATATCTTGTAGTATTTTGTGAGGTGCGTCCGACACGGTAATGAATCGTATTGCTTCACAGCATACCGAGAGTAGGTGAATAAAGCAAAAAAAATATATGTTTAAACAAAAATGTTCAAAAAGATGACTTTTAATTTGCGTTCATTGTAGGGATTAGGTCCTTGTGTAAAAAAAAAAAACGTTTTCAATTGGCAAAAATCATTTGTTCCCCTTGTGTAAGAAAACGGGTGTGGTGTTTTCTTTAGCTTCTATAGAGCTTTAAAAGATTTTAAGCAAAAATGTATGCGAGTCTATTAGAAATACTTTTGAAACCAATTTAAGACTAGGAAGCTGCTCTATCTTTAGCTAGAAAAAAAAAAACACCTCACCCCATCAAACAATCAGTAGAACTTAAATAAAACAGAAAAAAGAAATAAGTTTGAAAAAAATTATGAAAATTTTTTGTTGCACACCTTCATCTCAAAGTAATAATCTTTTGTTAAACGAAAAAAAAAATAATAAACTTATAAACACAATCAATTTATTTAAAAAAGACGTGATACTAAATATTTGTACTCAAATTCTAACGCAGGACGTTCCTGTCTGTAAATGTTACGTGTGATGCTGCTGCTGCCGCTGCTGCTGCTGATTTGAATCTCTTTCTGTTAAAAACACGGCGCGCCTGCAGCACAAGCCTGTCTTCTACATGCAGCCGGCTGAGTCTCTCTTCTCTCCGTCGGCAGTGTGTGGCTATGGCTATAGAAAAAAAATATATAACTTAACCGCATTCCTCGTGGTGGTGTAATCTTGTGGGTGAAATGTTGCTGTTAGGACAGAAAGATGGTGATGGTGGTGATCCGAGAAAAGAGACACACAGAAAAAAAAAGACAGAAATTTCAGGAAAGAATCAGGGATTGAGTGCTGAGAGCAGATTAGTCAGTAGCAGAACACAAGCAGTTTAACCAAAAAAAAAGTATTTGAAGTCGTCACGCGATGGTGGTGTCCAAGAACAAAGCACTACTACAAAATACTAACCTGCCCTTTTACGAGTTACGTAAGCGATATATATGTACATATATTTCAAGCCGCCCATCCTTAGTTTTGGGATTTTCATGCGAGACGTGTGTGTGATTCTAGTTTTGCGGAATAATTTAAAAAAAAATGTTGCTGGGAAATTGTTGCTGTATTGTAATTGCTGCCCAACAGATCTTCTGAGGTTTCGGCCGATTGCAATGAATTACACAAAAATTCTTTTATGTGGATATCCACGTTGCAAAACTACCAGTTGCTGCTTAGCAGTTTGCCGTTTTCACATTGCTTATGTTACGTCGTAAAATAAAATAATAATAATAATAATTAAGAAGCTGAAGTAATGATATCGTGTGTTGCTGGGAATGAATAGTTTGTCATCTGTTTTCGCTGTTTTCCTGTTGATCCCTGAACTCGAATGTGCTGTTTGTTGCTGGTTCGTTTTTTGAATAAGGTAATTCACAGGTACGCCAGGAAATGTGGTGGTAAGTTTTCTTTTTTTTTATTTTTTGAATAAAAAGAATACATGAAGACGTTTTCTGAGTTGACTGACTGTGTGGGTAAGCTGATTTATTGTTTCTTATCTCAATTCTCTATTTTATTTTATTTCATTAAATAAATGCAAATTTACTTGAACATACATCAAAGCAATGTCTTTTATTTCATATGGGTGGAGTTTTTTGGTGCACGAAGGGGATTTGGAAGAAAAGTTAGTTCCATTCTAATGGAACTGAGGAGCTTGAACATGAAGATTGAAGCTGGGTCACACTGAAGGGCCGATTGGCTGATATGACAAGAACAACGAGTCCATAAATGTCATTGGTCGTATTTATAGGAGGCTGCATAGAAGTAATCTGCTGACAAAAATGGGTAGAAAGGCGACGGCCAATTTAAACAACAGCTGGTCCTAATAGTTTACTCATCGTGTATTATAACGTAGTGCTATGCAAATAAACTAATCCAAAGAAACTCTTCAATTAATATAACGACGTAAAAACTAACTTTTCTTTGGAGTCTAATTAATGTACAATTCAGGCATATCAAGAGTAAGTGGGTAGAATTTTTGAGGATATTATTTCAAGACAAGTTTAGCTACTTATTGCCAACGAAAGTGTGTTTGTTTTTTGTAAATCCTGTTCTGGACACAACGCTGTGTATGTTAGAAAGTAAGCGTTCGTTTACTCAAGTATTTCATCTGTATAATCCTCAAATCTTAATGTGCTCAGAAGCTCGTCAACTCAACTAACCTCACTTTGAAATTGTCGATGTAGCAAAGGACCTTTCTCTTGAATTTAAGAAACTATTTCCAAAATAGTTTAGTTTTTTGTAACCCTGGCTGGAGAATAGTTCAATATGAAATTGTACTACTGATTATGATCAAAATAAAGGAAGAAATGTCACCAGGAGGGAACCGTCAACAAACTAAATGAGACACAACTGGAGCAATGGGAACAACTGCTACAGTATGGAGTGTGTGCCACAACTAAATGTCGCTGCATAAGCTGTAGCTACTAAACGAGCAATTACTCTACAAAAAACATAGCTACAAGGAAGGGAGGCACCTAAAGATCCTAAAGGGGTCTACAATATCTGTGAACTTACAAGAGTAAGCGGTCTCATGCCTCCTAAGCTAAACTTTACAAGGGATTTCTCTTTGCCTAGAAGTAGTATATTTACTTACTTATCAGACAGTCAACCCTTGGGCGGGCTGTGCCAGAGCTAAAGTTGGCTTCCAACTGTAGAGAATAATAAAATTCTCGATGAAATTGGTATTTAAATTTGTTGAACACCCTGTATGGTATTTCTTTCCTATTGCAATATTTATTTACTCTCTCTGCCAACCTAATCATCTGATCTTCCCGCGATTTTGGCCAATAGCACCCATTTGTTTCGTTAAATCATCAATATAAATGTATGTGCGAATCCAGAGATAGTCAGGCTTTCTCTCGAATAAACTACCCCAAAGGAAGACACTTCGTTTTTTCCTTCTTCCCCTATACAATGATGACGGTCCCGAGCATGCTGCTTCCAGTCTGGAGGACCTAACTGTCTTGCATTCGCGATCATTTGATCTCTGAGGTTCGGACTTCCAGTTCTCCTCGAACCAGGAAGCGCAAATTCGAAGACCCTTTTAGCTGCAGCGTTCGTGGTATGTGCTCTATGCGGCCGACCTGTAGTCGAGTTTTTCCTACCAGATCCTACCAGACTATATCCACATCTTTGTACAGGTCGTAGAGTTCGCGACTTCCTACAGCGAATCGCATCGTCGAAAAGAAGCTAATTAATACCAGAATATTCATATTCTCAGACAACCAGGCTGTTCTAAAAGCTAATCTGGGTGTCAGGTCATACAATTATGAAGGTAATAACAAGGCGGACGTATTAACGAAAAGAGGAGCATAAATACTGTTCATTGGTTCTTCTCCCCTCTATAGATTCAACAATGCTGGCATAAATCAACACCTTCAAGTGGTCCATTAAACAGGATAACCGGCTCTGGAGAAATCATGACTGAGTATTAAACACTATAAAAATTTATTAGTCTAAAACACAGCCCTAAACGAATCGCAGAAGCTCTATACCTAAACAAATCTGACCCGAGAGTGCTATTCGATCCACTTACAGAATATGGAGCATGAACTATTACCTTCACAATATAAGTCTTATCAACGGTGAAATCTGCAGACATTGTGATCAGCCGAAGGAGACCATGGGACACCTTTTAACCAAAAATCCAAGCCTGGACTTGGATCAATGATCCAAATATATTTCAGTTGAGGAGATGCATTAAGAGCGTTCTGGGAAGTATTGTTTGGCACAGGAGTATTCAACTTAAGAGTCTTCTACCCAAGAGCGCTCTACACAGGAGTCTTTCATCAAGAAGTTTTCTGGCTGTAGTTAGAAGTAGATGACCTGTATAAATGCCCTTTTGCGTATTACAGCAAACGTTTTGGATGCGACTGGTGGGAAAATATGTCATAAATTTCATTCGGGATAAAATGCTTAAATTGTAGCTTTTTTTCTTGGCAATATGTCCCATTTGAGAACGTCTTTCCTCAGTAAGGAAAGCGGTTCTTTTTTATCTGCTCTCTAACTCTACCTTTAATCCATATTACAGTGTGTCTTGCTTGTATAAGTAATTGGTGCCCAGCAACAGAGTGTAATTATGCCTTTTTACTTACGGCATACCTTTTGGTGTTTTGCGACTCGTTTTCATAATAGCCTTAGCAACGCTTGGCATACAGAAATTTAGAATTTATCAATATCTAGTTACCCAGGTCACACACAACTTTGCTACATAGGAACGCACACAAATATATTTTTTATATCTTTATCGTTGTCAACGTAAATTTTCCTATTGCTCAAAATACGCTGCTCTTTCTTTTTTTGCTGAAAAATCTTGCGAAAAAAATTTTAAAACTTGCGTTTCATCATGATAAAGTTGCGTAATACATCGTATGCCCCGATTCTTGAACGTGAAGGGAAATTGGTTAAGCCACTTTTGGCACCACCAAAGCCAAAAACAGAAGGCATCTGGTACACAGGTTTGAAACCATATGAACGTTTATTTTATCATCAGACGATGAATTCGGTACGAAAGTGCAGACGTTATGCACCAAATCCAAATATTCCACGTGATTTCTTGGATTTTCGTCTACAATCAAGATTCGACCAGACCAGCGAACCTTTTCCAGACAGAGTCGATACTGTCATGCAGAGGGAAACTATTGGTGAGCAAACATTTCGAGTTCTAAGGAATACTAAGGATGTTGCAGTCAAGCAACCACTTCCGATGGGGCATCCATTACGAATAAGTATGTGAAAATGGAGAACGCGTGGGTCTGTTTAAATAACATTCGTTTTTTTTTTCAGGCGGTTTGACAGTGAAGATCTCGCCGCATAGTATAAAGTTGATCAACAGTTCGCACCGCACTCAACTGACCAACCATGGATATTCCAGGCAGCCGGCCGACGGAAACTTCTTCCGCTACTAATCTTGACCATTGGGGTGTTTGGTTTGGTTTATTTGTATAAAAAAAATAAATACAAAATGCCGCAAACACATAAAATCATTGTTCTAATTTCAATTGCTTGCTCTGGTGTTCACCTTCTGTTGGTGAATTGACTGCCTTCTGCTTCTGTTTCTTGTTCTGGTTTCGGAAGCTTTTCATGATCTTATCCTCACCGACCCTGAAAATGAAACAAAAGGGAATTTTAGATGATGTCCTGTTGGATTGTTTGTTGGACCTACATGATGGTGGCCCTAGTTCCAGGTCCCCAATGCGCCGTAGGGTTCTCGGGGAATCTTGACATTGCATTCTTTCTGCTGGAGGGATTGGCGTTGGGGTGTACTTCGTCCAGGTTGTATATCACACTCGGTTCAACACCCAGGATCGCTTTCACCGGTGTCCCATCTTGCATTCGGTCGGCCTTTACAGGGTGTCGCTTGTTCCAGCAGCGTAAAATGTCCCACAGGACCGACGGAGGTGCATTGGTTTTGATCGAACTCTTACAGGCGTGCGAGAATGACACCTTGTAACCAGCATGTAGAAGGGCAGAACGGAACTTCAGGATTGGCATTATCTCCAGCTTAACCACGCAACAGAGCTTGTCCAGGGAATAGTAGAGCGGCACGTCGTCAAGTTCTTCCGCAACGACACTCAGCATCCCCATGAGGCGACGATTTGTGCCCAGCTGGCTGAGGGGTTCTTTTTGTAGCTCTTCGAGAAGTTCATTGACGAATGTCTTATCGTGTAGTGGTGCAGACCATATTGGACCTCCTAACTGAAAGAGAGACAGCGAACAATGAAAAGGAAAGAAACGTGACAGTTCCGTCTCCAGCTTACGTGATGTTTGTGACCACAATGCTCACAATTGATTCCGACTTGAGGTCCGGTGGGAATGGAGAATTTCACTTGTGTTGGACACTTTTCACTAGGATTGGGTTTAACGACGCCGAGCGGTTGAAGCGTGATTGTCTCACAGCAGGTACATTGGTAGATCATCGACTGTTTGCTGGTGGAAGAGGAAACTGTAGTCGGTTATGGGAAGGAGGGAGTTAGTCCTTACCTTATGCTATATTTACATGTCGCCTGGTTGGCGTACAAGCGGACAAATATCCGGATGTAAAAGTCCGCGGAAATGCTAAGCATTGGCACGATGTACTTTCCGTAACGATTGGCGTGACCCTCGATGGTTCTCAACAATATCCGAAGTGCCTAAAAATTGAAGATTTACTTACATCAAACACTGAGAATAAGCTTTTGTATGGAGGGACTTTAAAGTAAGACTGCAGCGATCTTACAATACAATTATGAACTCAATGCTTTCCAGGCATTCTAGTGTTGCTTTCATGATTTCACCCGAGCTGCCACTTTAATCTAGCGGCGTGGAAATAAAAGAAAGCTAGTTACACGTACGTGCACACCTAATTGTTATTTGTGCTACCAATAAAGTGTAAGAAAGAAAGAAAATAGTTTTGGAGCCTAAGCCCAGCAAACAGTTCGCGCTGAGTTGTAGTTTTGATAGAAAAAAATCTACACTCTACAAAAAGCTAGGCTTTGGCCCTCAACGGGCTGTTACACCACCTTATGTATAAACGTATGCATAAATGAATACCAGAAATTGTGAGCAGTACAAAATAGGATGCTCTTAACTCTACTTAACCCAAATTGATGTCATAAACTCACCATCTCATGGCATGACTTATTCCTCAAAGGTACAGATCCATATTTTACAAAGCAGGCTTCAGGAGTATTCCCCGCGAGGACGGCCATGTCCGTTGCAGTAACCAGAAGTAAGCCACCATTGTCAAGACTTTGTACTGCCGCATCTAAGAACCTGTTCGGGCATCCATACGGATCCAAGTCGACAGCTTGGAAACGTTTCTCAGGTGACGTAGACAAGTACATCAATGTCCTGAAATCACCATGAACTAATTATTTATAAACTCAAGCAACACACTAACTTACATCGCATCTGAATGACTGGGAGTTATCAAATGCTCCACGCCGTTGTGTTTAATATTTTCCTTTATCGATTCAACCGCTTGAATGGAAAGATCGTTTGCTACAATTTCCTTGATCCCGGCCACTTCTTTTGCATAGCGTATACTTCGCAATCCAGTTGCAGAGAGAGCTTCAAGGATTCGAATGCCATCCTGAAACGTAGAAGCAGGTGGTTAGCATGGAGTCGATGTATTCATAAATGTGTACCTCATATTTTTCTCCCGGCGTGTAAGAAACTTCTTTGGACACGTCATCGTTTGGTGATTTCTTTGAAGCCTTTTCCAGTCGCTCTTTTTGGAGGCGCTTAAAGTAAACATTTAAAACTGAGACACTCAAGTCTCGGTTGAACTCCTGTACGGGATTGTAGAATACATGACCGGCAAATACGATTTCTGTGGAGTTCTCTTTGATGATTTTTCGAGAGAAGGGAACTTCCTGAATTAGGAGAAGAGGGAATTTGTGTTTATTGTGGAATATTGTGTTTAAAAATTACTTACTTCTTGCGATTGTTCCATGTTTGGGAGTTCGAGTTTGGGAAGGTAAATAATCAAACGAGATAGAACTGTCAACACTGTGCACGTTGTACACAGCTGTTCGGGAACTCGACACCAGTGCTTGAAGGGTGGGAATTTTTTTACGCACGAGAATTTAGAATCATTTTGCACCGCAGGGAAGAAGATGATTTCGCAGAGATGATTCGTAGATTCCTTCTGAGACAGGAATATTCACGAATATCATAGCCAAGTCGTGATTTCTCTGAGTGAACTTTTGTTTAAAGGATTAGCCACAGAGATTTTTGCTACCGATGGTTGGGAAACAGTTATTTTATTTACAAAATTCGGGAGACCTCTGCTTCCAAAATTCTATCCTACCCAGCAATATTAAGAAATCTTTCCTAGCGATTAAATTTCATTCAAGACTACAAATGCCAATCTAATTCCAAACATCGAACGCACTTTTTCGCTCGACATTATACAAGTGAAACAAACCTTGTTACATGTCAGTTGTTTGGTTAGGGGAACTTGTATTGAATTCGTGAAAGAAAGCAATAAAATAGTTTAATTCTTCTATATTTTCTAACAATTATAACATGAATAAAATTTGTGGACGTTTGTTAACGATTCTTAGGAATCCCAGCTTCGAGAAATCGTATGCTTCCTATAGTGTTCTAAGTCGTAACTTATCGTATAAGAGTGATTTATCTCTAGAGACCCTCTACCCAAATAGTAAATTGCAATTGTTCACACCCTCAGCGGTAAGAAATTTCAATTTGTATTTTGTGCAAGATATTGTAAAGAATTACTTTATTTTTTTAGCCATTGTCAACAGGGGATAAGTTCTCTGGATATATTCCTATTAATCAATTAGAAATCACTTATAGCCGAAGCTCTGGACCCGGTGGACAGCACGTGAATTGCGTAAACACTAAGGTGGATGTGAGGTTCAAATTAGCTACAGCTGATTGGATACCAGAGAAAACAAGACAGAAATTATTAAATGAGGTAAGCTCGCAAAAGGATTCATCTGGGATATCTTAAAAGGCTAGACGAAAATTAATTTCAATGAGATCCGTGGCTTTGTAGGTCTCGTTGGTTTTCTGGATGCAAGAGAATGGGTCTAGTCTGCCCTAGGTGTGTTTTGGCGCCTTCTGTAGCCAGCCATTTGAAGCTAAACTAAAATAAGTGAGTGGAAGGACATAAGTGCAATGCAGCGCAAAGAGTTTAGAATAGATCATAGTTCGGTCAGAATGTGGTCTCCTCGTCAACTTTATTTGTCAGGCACCCATCAAAACTTGCTTCCTCTAACAACTGCTTTTGCTAAAAGATTTGTGTTCAGTCGTTCAAAGCAGGTTATAGTTTTTGCCTACAAATAGCGATTAGAAAATTGAACTTTCGTCGGAGTGTGGTTGGACGTCTTTTGACTGTGTGTGGTTATTGGAGTTTTTAATGCATTTGTTTTGGATTTCCGTACCAAAATAATGATCTCCATACCGTAAAAATGTTTCCTATAATCCTATATTTATATCACAAAAGAGCCAATAGGTAGTCTGTAATTTATATGAAATAAATTCTGTTATATTTTATATTATTATCTTCAGCGCAAACAAACGAAAGATTTGCTTTCTGTAGGATAACGTAAAGCTTTAAGAATAGATTTTCTATAATCAATGTTTCTTTTTTAATTTCTAGTTACAAAACAAAATCAGCAAGGATGGATATTTTGTGGTTAAAAGCGATTTAACTCGTTCACAACAAATGAATTTGGCTGATGCTCTAGAAAAACTACGCAATGTTATTCGAAAATATGAAATCGAAGCTCCAAAACCTACGGAAGAAACGATGGAAAAGATTCGTAGACGGTGCGTAGCTAAGTAACCTAGAATAAGTTATATCTTATTTAATTTTTATTTGCAGAAAGGAAAGGGCAGCTCGTGAACGTCTTTTTATCAAACGTCAACGATCCCAAGTGAAAGCAGACCGACAGGGTCCCTCTGGAGTTAATCTATAGGCATTTTAAAAATTGCTTTTTATTTACCAAAAAGATAGATAAAGAAATATATGATGTTGCAAGCTTTAAAAATAACTCCGGCATTTTCTTTGTGTGAATGCGGTCGCACATCTAAAGTGGTCATAAATCTAAAAAATTTGTTGGAGGAAAAAGTTTGTGTTAGCTCAAAAATTGCAAAGCAGGAGAGTAACCCTAAGTACAAAATACTTGTGACGATATTTCGCGCGATACTCCTTCGCTACGACACTGAAAATAGTTTGCTCGGTAATCACACCAGAAGTTGGGTATCCTTTAAACGATTTCTGTGGGGGCTGCGGAGATAAGATGGATTAGGAGACACTGCTTCCTCTTCTTGGAATATGCCCAACGCTCAGTAGAACTAGGAAACCTATTCTGGGAAGGTACTTCGGTGAATTGGTCGATACGGAAGCTAAATGGATTTATCATTATCATATACGGTTCGGGCCTCCTGCAGCAAGCACTTCCCCCCTGTCCCGATCGCTGACCGACGCCATCTAGTTGGCCACCCTAAGGCCTCGTTTGTCCTGGTCTACATCATCCTTCCAGCGTAAACGCGGTCAGCGTCGCAGTCTTGCACCACGAACTGTACGGCAAAAGACTTTCCGAGCAGGGTCCTCTTCGCTCATACGAGAGAAGAGGACCTTCTTCTTCCTTCATATTATTTTCCGTGGCTACTACACGATGTCTCAGCTTGTGCTCAGCTACCTTGATTTTTCTTCCAACATTTCACGCAGACGATGCCACCATGTACGTTGTCTCCTTCATTTATGTGCAGCCCCAGGTTTTTTTTGCCGCCTGCTTGATCTGGATGAAGGAGTTTTGCACAGCTTGTTCACTTCTTCCGAAAATGTCTATGTCATCTGCGTAAGCCAGTAATTGTGTAGATTGAAATGTGTAGAGTTAAATAGATTAGCAAATTCATAAATAGGACCAACTGGGTTTGGGTTAATCGAGGGAAAAGATGGTATTTGTTCACAATTGGTTGTCAAATAAGCCTTCAAACTCTTATCGATTGCTGAAAAGTAGTACGCAAACGAGTCTGGGTTTGAAACAAACCGGAGGAGTGACAAAAAAATGGGCCAACTAAGTGGGCCGTCACATATTGCAACTACTTCCCCTGGTCGAATGGGCTACATTTATCACTAATCAATTCGGTATGAGTGATGAGTCTACCAACAACAAGAACATTTAAAATATAGGCCTCTAACTTTTGCTGGGACACAAAACGAAACCGCTTGATTTATTTTTATTACACAACAAGACTTAAGGGTTCACCGGGCTATGCTTGGGCATCCCTCCTTAGGAGTTAGAGTCGGTGGCGGAGGATCGAGTTGCCTGGAGATCTCATCTGCGTGTATTGCCTCTGCAAACCCGTTAGTGGAACATGCAGCGAAAAAAATGATGAGAACAATACAAAATCGATCTTCATACTCCCCCTTAAGTTTTACTGATTCAATTTCAAAAAATCGTTGAAAACTTTCAACTTGTGGTGTTGTTACAAATTTATTTATCAACGAAATTATTCAAGAATTCATAAAACTAATTGACACTTAAGTACTTTCGTGGTTGCCAAAAACTCCTTCACTTGCTGGATCTGTTGATGCAACTGGTGTCACAATAAAATGTTTCTTTTCTTTCCTCACTGCGCTTTGATCGGGACTACTTGCTTCACCAGCGAATTGAATTAAATGCTGATCCTTTGAAATCTATCAACAAAATTCCAATTAAATCAGAGCTTTTACCTGACCATTGATACTCACGTTTTCCTTTAGAATGTGATAACAGCCCGTGTCCACAGATCGTGATTCTTGTCCACGGTACAAGTTTGATTTGCTCCTAATAAAAATGCCAAGTACCAATTTAACCGAATGCTTAACTTATTGCAAATTTATTGCAAAGCTCACCTGCACTTAATAGGACAAGGCTGTCGTTTGTTGGGGTTTATGCTTAGAGTTTCATATTGGCGAGCAGCAAAGTAGGGAGGCATTTGGCAGGTTTCAAAGGGTGTATGACATCCACTTGGTGACCAAGTATTTTGATAGGAAGACTTAAACAACTGTTTTGAATGGAACAAGGCCTTTTGGTCCTCCTCAGTGAGACCATCATCAGTTTTCATGTCATTTCTGTGCAGGTCCCGAGCAATTTTGATATCGTGCTTCCAAAATTCGCGATTCTTTTGAGAAACTGGAGCAATTTCTTTAATCTGTGAAGAAATATATTTCATTTCATTTCAATTTATTTTATTTAAGTCTCAAGAATGATATGATAAATAAGTCGTGTGTGGTATTTCGCGCTCTACGTCGTGTTTAAATCTTAGGGTTAATGTGACACTTTAAGAACTTAATTCTTATAATTAAGTATCGAAACCTAATAACATTCATGTTTCTGTTTGGAATTGGGACCATGTTGACAAATATCATTCAAAGTGCTGCTAAACTTACCTTAAGGACGACGATTCCCATGACAAAAACACAGATGACGTTCAAAAGAGTCAAGCACATGCTGAGAAGCCCTAAAAGGAGAAGCTCATCTGTGCGGTAATCCGAGAAAAAACTATTCTTTGGTATTGTCTTCGGATCATCGTGTTCATGAAATTTGTTTAGCAACGCCACTGCCCACAAGAGGCCCTAAAATAAATCTGTGTGTTTACAAAACTAAAATGAAAAATTGTTCATTCAAACCGAATTGACTGCTGGTGGTAGAAGGGACGCAGAGATTGCAACTCCAATCAGAGATCCAATATTTCCACCGAGAACACCAACAGCTGCTGCTGCTCCAGACGCCAAAGCAGTAAAAATCCCCACAACGAGCGAATGGAGGTCACAACGAGCGAGCATCTCATCTGTGAGACCTTGACCAAATCCATAAAGTGTATCGAGAAGACCGACGGTTAATCCAAAGAAGAATCCAACACCTGTTGCAATTAAGATTCCTAACAACTCATTACACAAGCCAAGGCTTTGGAGCGAGTAGTCCTTGATGACTGTTCCAAATATCGCGGCGATAATCGGTCCCTAGAAAAAGGCGAGAAGCTGGAGTGAATGAATTTGAATTTATACGAAAGCCTAGCTTTGCATCGCTTCAAAGTTGCGTTAGCTACAAATGATAGTGGTTTCGAAACTGCGTACGTTTTCTTTTAGTTTACGTCGTTCATAACAAATTATGGAATTAAAATAAATAGGAGCCATTAATTCGATCTGCGTCGTGTTTTTTTGATCCTAATTAAAAACACAAAGCGAGGCTTTGGTGTAGTTGCTTACCATCAGAGGAGAGATAAGCATACTGGCAGCGAGGAAAATCGAACTGTTCTCAACCAAACCAAAAGCTGCTAAGATTCTGTAAGATGATGGTGAAATGATAAAAAGTGAAGACTTGTGAAATTGAAAAATAATTACCCAGCAGAAATGACTAGAACAAAAAAGTCGAAGGTGATTTCAGCTTCTCTCCTCACATCCCGTATAATTTGAGCGACATTCATTCGTCTTCGGATTGAGTTTATGAAACGATCCCACGCAGATTCCTTTTGCAAGCTTACATTTCTGTGGATGAGTGTGAAGTTTATATTAAAATAAATTCGCAATTCATTTGAATTATTCACTGCTCATTTAATTCATCCTCGTTGGCCTCTCTCTTGGATGATGTGGTGTACGAAATGCAGTTCATTACTGAAACTGTTGAATCCTCACGTTCTCCTATTCCCCAACGACTTAGTTCTTCCATGATCTGCTCCTGTTTTTCATCCTGGTCGACTGTGAAAGAAAGCTGAGAATAGATGTCCATTTAGAGAGTTATGCCATTGCAAACAGGAATGCTGGTTAGATGGCAGCCGGTTAAACGTGGGACGAAGCGGCCCCAGTTCCAGTTTAGGGGTTGCTCTACGTGATTCGAAGAGAACGATTTTAACCTTAATCCGTCCTACGGATGGATCCCAGAAGCAAACTTTTTTTTTCAAATATCTTTCCAAATATGAGTTTCAAACTATGCGATTTAAGTTTGTGTGTGTAATTAGCAAATGTAATGCAATGGAGTGAGCGTAACACCCCCCTATTGAAGGCAAGAGCCTAGCTTTTCATGCCTTCACTCTGTATAATTAGCACTTCTGGTAAAAAAGTTAAATTGATTATCCCAGTAAGAAAAGTTAAACTGTAGTCACTCGGATCAAAATAACCTACTGAACGGATGAAGGGTGAGAAAAACTTTCCACCTCTTTAAATTTTCAAAAGAAGAACAGAATATGGATGGACATCTACGCTCCGCTCTGTGAGCTGGACATAAAAAAAAGTGCTAACCGATGCACTGAATGTCATTCCTAATCTGCTACGCCTTTATGAAATCTGCATCCCCCATTTATCCATTTAGTTCACCAATCGAAAACATTCACTCAATAAAACCGAACTACCATTCCCAATAGTCAAAGTCCAGACAAATTCATTGAAAATTCAAATACTTTTCAACTTCGTGACTGGTTTCCTTGGAAATGACTTATCTAACATCGAATAAAATGAAAGTTCAAAGAATCCCCATTTAGTTCACCAATCGAAAACATTCACTCAATAAAACCGAACTACCATTCCCAATAGTCAAAGTCCAGACAAATTCATTGAAAATTCAAATACTTTTCAACTTCGTGACTGGTTTCCTTGGAAATGACTTATCTAACATCGAATAAAATGAAAGTTCAAAGAATAATCGAACTTTTCTATCGTCATTTTCCTCCCTATCGTCATCATCGAACAAAGAAAATTCTAATGCAACCCTACAAGTCCAACCGCTCCATTTCATTCACTCCTTTCTGAACAATCAACTTTGTGTGCATGTTTTTCAAGGATTTCAATTTTCTTTCTCCACGTCCTCGACACCTACGCTTAACATGCGCGTGTATGTACTCGCGCGTAGGAGTTTGGTTTGGGTTCGATTACCATTGAAAAGAAAATTACTTAATTAAAATTTGCCATCAATCGACATCATCATCATCATCATCACCTGAAGCCTCTGCTTGCCGTTATCCGTTGTCCAGACAGCGTTATCGATTTGATACATTAGCAATAACTTTTGCAGGACAATTTCCATACACGTGTCCGATGGAAGAAGATCCAAGCCATGCGAAGATTCTTCTTTATTTTTGCCTGCTGACGACATCTTGTCTCGAGGTTCCTCCCACTGTGTTCGCATGCATGACGGTCTGACCTATAAGCAAAGGCACATTAAATGCACTCACGTTTATTTGTCGTAACGTACACCTGCTTGGTTGTTCAATCCACTAGTGGTTCGGCTCGCTTCGTTGACGATAATGTCACTAGAGAGTGTGGCAGATTTGCCTTCCTAAAAGGACATTACCATTATCCGATTCGCATTTTATAAAATCAATTTGTTTGATTGTATTGTTCGTGGGGGTGCTTACGTTCTGAAAGGACCCACATTGCAGCAAGTTCTCCGCACAGGAATCGGTCGAATGGTGTGGATTACAGGTTAATTGTGTTGACGGACGTGCGGTGGTGTCGGGATGTGGATTTGTGCATGGCAAATCGTTTCTGTTGTGGGTTTCTGCTGCTTCTGTTGGAATGGTTATAACAAAGTGAGCAGCTGCCATTGGGAAAACGTTTTTTTTCACTGATGTAAGTGGCTTCGGCTAGCGGTGCGTTAATGTCATTCTTGTAAACAAACCAAAATTTAGTACGATCGCTTGTACTAAATTAGGCTTGCAATGTTGTAACCACATCCCAAAACCCTCGTAAGTACTGAAGTTTCGAATACAAAAAACCTAATGACCAGTGTGGCTCTAAAGTCGCAATAACATTTGAGGGTCTATATTAGTTTAGCAAACGAGCTGTTAAGAGTGAATAAGGAAAAGAAGCATATCATCACTTCAATTTTAAAATATTGTCTGCTGACCTCATAAAATAAGCTGTCTAGACACGTTTAAGAGATCTCTTTAAATTCTATAAGCTTTTGATAGTCACAGCAATTTTCTCTTTATAGCAAATGTGGTTACAAACACTTTATTGAGTGCGATGGAAAGAGCTAATGTTCTGTGTATGCGTTGTTATTTTTCTTTTATACATTTTAAACTTAAGAACTTTACAAATCGAGCAAAAAGCCGCACCTTTTTCTGTGAATCATCATTTTTTTATTATATTATTATTTAGACTTTTGAAAGAAGCTATATGTTTTAGAAGTCTGCGTTATGGTTTAAAAATTCCTTTTTAAAAAATAAAAGTAAAAGAAAGCCTCTTGCTTTTACTTAAAAAGAAGAACTTTTACTTTACTTTACTTAGAAAGAAGCACTTTAGCACAGTTTTTTTTTAATTTTTCACAAAATTGTTCTTGTCTCTAATATTCGCAAAATGTAAATTATTATAAATATTCGTAAAAATAAAAATAGTGCGAAATATATAAATTTACATTTTTAACTAATGAGGAAAAAATATTTCTTATTTACCATAAAAAGCCTATTTTTCATCGCCTAGCTCACTAAGCCTGCGACCAGGTTTGCCTCCAACGTTTTAAAAGTTCAACATTTTGATGAGGAATTTTGTCTTTTTTGCAACCAATCAATTTTTTTATGTTAGAGTCTTATTTCGAATTATTTATTTTATTTATCAATTTGAATTTAGACCCTGACAACTGGCCCGGGTGCCAGAGTGCGCCATTTGATTATTAATATCAACATAATCCATAGGAGCGAATTTTCATTTTAAGAATATAACAGCGGATGATTTAAAATCCAAATTAAGTCTAAAATACTAACTAAAAAAACATATTAACTTGTAATACTACTAGTTCAATTCATCTCCTTATTTTATTCGCTTTAAAAAAGGAATTTTGATAAATATCTCCTCACACAAAATCGAGCGTAAAAAGTGCGGGAAAATAAATTCTCTAAAGTAACTTCATTTGCTAAATTTTCGAAAGCTTTTGAAACTTTTCGTTAATTAGAATTTATTTTTGAGTAAAACAACATGAAAACCTTTCTTATTGAAAAATAATGGATTTCTTACTTCTCTAATTAGAAGTCAAGTTTAATTGTTTTTCAACAAATTTTCTTTACCAAATTTTTTTTTTTTTTTCTAAGACTTCCATGCCATCCATCCATCAAAAACCTCTGCAATTCGAAGTTTTCCGGTGGTGACATGAAACTCGAATTATCTGGAGAAAACATAAGTTAGATGCAGATTTTTAAAAAATGCACTCAAATTTCAGGGATTAAATAAATATTTTTCTTTTCCGAAAATTGTAACATTGTACCTTAATTTATTCTCACTTGTATTTATATGTATTTAACTAATATTATAACTAAAATAAACTCATTTGGAACTAAAAATTACAACTACAAACTTATATTCATTCACAGCAACAAAACACATCAAATATTTACGAAAATATCCCAAAGTTCGGTGAAAAACAGCCAAACAAAACAAGATCGGTACTGTTGCTTGCATACTGTTTTATGTCCCAAATGTATCTATTATTTGTTTAAATACTCTGCATGAAATTTTTCTGTTGAATATAATCCAATCTCTTCACTGGGACCAATCTTTTTCTGCTTTGCATTTTAAAATATGAAAATCTTAATTTGAGTGTTCTTTCGCTGAGATCTTAAATCGGTCTGCTTTGGAGTGTAATGTAAGGGAAGAGTGGTACTGAACAGCGATAGACTAGGTCAAATTAAGACGAAAATGGCAAGGACTTTAACCAGTTGAAAACAAGTGGAAAATGTATTTACTTCGTTGTCCTCAACA
Organism: Syritta pipiens; assembly: GCA_905187475.1. Lineage (NCBI taxonomy): Eukaryota > Metazoa > Arthropoda > Insecta > Diptera > Syrphidae > Syritta > Syritta pipiens. The sequence continues at coordinate 75,558,382 of LR994571.1, forward strand.
AAGAAAATTGGCATCGATAAGTGAATGGTTGCAACTATATTCCAAATTTTCCTAAATCTGTACTCTATGCTATTGCTGACATTCTTTTTTATAATTGTCTTCCAGTTTCGCTTTTTCCAATCCACTTAGCCGCTTGAATTAAACTCCAGTTCTGCATTTTTCTCTCATTAAACAACCTCATAAGACCAACCCAGTTTTCCATTCTTCGTTTTGTACTGTACCTCCTACTGTGCAAACTCACTCCCAATGTTCCACCGACATAAATACTTAAAATGTTCGTTAAAATAACGGCCATAAAAATCACACTCCTTCCATATTGCAGAGCTTTTAACGAATTACATTCTACCAACCAAAAGGAAAAAAGCTCAGGATACATTTTAGCCCGGAAAAACGAGACACAGCAAAATTTTCTTGTACCTATCTAACGAAAGAAATTTTTCAGTCATCATCTTTGCCTCTGTGAGAAATGGCAGTCGTTCTGTTTTATGAAAATAAGTTTACTAATTTTCACAAAAACCACATTAAATTGTTTGCTGTTTACATAAAAACAGCAAATTTAATTCAAAACTCAAGTGTCGAGATCTTTTAGTGAGTCGCAAAGTAAAAAAAACAAACCAAAACAAAAATTAACTCCCAAAAACAACAAAAAAAAGTCGAAATTCCTAAAACACCCCGGATTATAACTCACACACCCGTTTGTTATTCTCGCCACCACGTCCTTCCGTCTGTTACGAAAGTCAGATCGGCTTTTCGGTATCCCTACTGCCATGATGGTTATGCAGCAGCAAAACTAGAAAATAAAAGAAAAATCACTTCGTCAGCAGAAAAAGAAAAAATAGACTATTGAAAAATATAAATTAATTATCCTCAGTGAGACATTGTAAACGTAAATTGTGTGTGTGTGTGTTAGTGGGGGTTTTTCTTTTTGTATTTTATGTTATTTGTGTTTGTTGCCCTCGTCCTTGATTGATTTTTCACCGGAATGCTAGAGTAGTGCTGGAGCCTCCCCGTTTTAGTTGTCTGGGTTGCTGCTTGCATAACCCCCATCCAAAGAAAAACAAACCTCCACCTCCACCAACAGCAGAAGAAGCAGTAGCACAACACAATGGCATGGCAGTAGTAGCAAAGGACATTGATGGGATGTCTATCTCAATAACATGATGGGGTCGCATTGTAAAATCCAGTAGAAGAGATTCATCGCTTGGTTACATAATAAGAAGTTTTTCTTTTCTCTCAATTGTGCTTTAAGATTGTAATTATCTCAGGAAGAAGCTGGCAGCTGAAACCGGATAAAGGACACTGACGAGCAGCATATTGTGCGCGAGTGTGTGTGTCTATCCACCAGCTGCGTGGGGATTCAAAATTTTATTCGCACCACAAAACCCTCGGAGGAAAGGAGAACAAAAAAAAAGGACCTAGGGTAAGGTTATGCTGCTTTCGCATAATAAACTTGCCGAACAGATCGAAAGCGTACCGAGCCACTTGCCAGGGGAGGTACAATAACGATGATGTTTTGACATTACTGCCAGCCGAAAACGGTCTCTCCTTCGGACGACACGGGAGTTGCGGCAAAAAAAAAGGTGTCTTCGAAGGATACCACCCAACGTCCTCATCCTCGTCCTGTGGTGTTCATGGTGCAGCAGTGCTGTGGTTTAAGTGCGTGCGTTTGATCAAAATCCCTTTTCGCTTGTGAAAAAAAAAACAACACTTTCGGCAGAAATTCAAGTGCAAGGACATTTCGGTGATTACATAAATTCAAGTGGCAGCTCTGTGCAAATCAATTACACAACCCTCATACACTGAGGTAATCGATAAGTAATAGAAAATAACGAATTAATCGCAACATCAAAGGTTTCGTGTGATAACTGATTTCAAATTATAATCAAAAAACGAAAATTAAAAAAAATATTTTATTGTTTTTCCTTTTTTTTTGACTTTTTGCTGAAACGAGAATCTAGCGTGCGTGTTATTTTATTTTATTATTATTTTTGTTTTTGGTTTTTGTCTTTTTGTGTTGTGGAAATGGAAAAGAACATCCGGGTCGGTCGACATTAAGCGCACATAAACGTAAAGTTTTATTTAAAATATTTTTGCGCGATTCGTGGGCCGCCCTTTACCCCCAGCTCAACAAAGAGCACAAGCTACACGCCACAGTTGAAGTGTTTTTAATGTTTTGTTTGTTACGTTTTGCGAAAGTTTTGCCACCACAATTGTGATGTTTTGTTTTGTGATATTAAATTAAATTGGAGATAATAGAATTTGATGATTTGGAGTGTGGTAGATGCTATGTCTGAAGATTGGATACTATGATTTATTCTGCTGTTAAAGGTAAGTGGTAGGTGATTTGATTTAGTTTATTGTCCTTTTGACTAGAGTTTCGCATTGGTCTTATTTTATCCCAATGTATTCTATATTAGAGCTTACAAATATTTAAATTCAATTCAGAACAGTTTCTTAGATGAAGTAAACTTTTTCAAAATCGTTGAGTCTGTTTTCAAGAACAGCGCCTTGTCTGCCATCGATTCATGTCAGGGACAGACAAAATTTTACTTTCTTTGACCTTAACCTGACGACAGCTAAAATTTTCCGTTTTTGACCTTAACCTCGTGGCAACAAAATATTTTCTTTTCTTGGATTCAACCAACGTTTTCATTTCCTTGACCTTAAACTGGCGACAGCCTACATTTCTTATCTTCTATTTTGACTTCAACCAATATTTTTACTTTTCTTGGCCTTAATCAGCGACAGGCGCAATAAGGCCATGCAATTCTTTATGAAAGTCCAAATGTGGATCACAAAGAAAACGTCAAACGCTTTTGATTTTTCTTATGTCATTGAAAAATGTCAACCTTTTGGTTTTTGGTGAATACCATCAAGAACGTTCGGTATCATTTTGTAAGCCTTGTTAATCTTCGTTCAGTAATTTGGTCCACAATGTGGTAACCTATGGCTTAAGCGGACAGCGAATTCCTACCTACTAAGGCCTAAGAGCTATCCTAAGCCTTACAATGTCGCAGTACATGTGCACTGTATCCTCACTTCACCTTTTTTTAAAGAGAAATATGAAGTCCTTTCACAAAGCTCTGAAGAATGAGTACAAAAACACTTAGTCGACGACTACGGAAACTAACCCCCAATGATCGTAATGTAAGTGATTAGCGTTTGAATTTTGAATTCCTTAGTTCGATTGATGTACGCTGACACATGCCCACGTGTCACATTGCAATGAGCAATTTCCAACGCCTTAACACAAAAATCGTAAGGGTAGGTCAGTAGAAAGAGTGACTCATAATCGATACCTTCCTCGCCGACACGACGTAGGAATTTGCTGGTGTTGCTGCATCTAAAGTAAAAATTTCTTCATCGGCTTTTGCTTTTCAAATGTCTTTAATGAACTGTCGCAGTCTAATTGATGGTGTACTCAGTAGTATCGTATTCTGGCGATAAAAAAAATCTCGTCCACAACCCACTCGACGGACTCCTACTTGAGTCTACTGTTTATGGCTGCCATTGTCCGACTTTCAGTAATTTACTCTGATGTTTTACACGCACATTTGGAAGCCTTTTTTTGATTGTGATCTTATTTCATTTTAAGTTGCTCATTACGTTCCATAAGACCCGTGATTATTCTTTGCTGAAATTACGCTCAACCAATCTTCGCGAAAGTGATTAAAATAATCACCCGCAATATTCACTTTTCTCATTTAGCAACAAACCACGACGGAGTCATGTGAAAAATTACTTCAATTAAACATTTGGCCAAAGCACTCTACTGATGCACGCGCTGCTTCATTCTCGTGCCACATGATTACCGTGCACTAGAATAGAATATTAGGTTCATTTAAATTCATGAGGGCCTGAATCATGCACCGTCCATGCATTGACGACGTGCAGTGCAGCCTTGACCGGCTTCTAATCACCAATTAAACTCAAAATTAGCTGTCGAGTTGAACTTGTGGGTGCATCAGAAGACGAACATTTTAATCACCTGTCTAGAAAAAGATAGAAAAAAAAAACTAATCTCTCAGTTCCGGTCGCAATTTTTTCGCCGAAAAAGGTTTGGGTTCAACCACCAGCGAGTAATGTCTCTTGTCAGTCAATGGTTTAACAGTCAATGATTTAACAAAGAAATAGAAAAAACAGAAATTGTTTTCTTAATTGCCATGGAAAATAGTCGCAATTGGTAACTACAACTTTGCTTGCTTTGAAAAAAATGTCGTGATTGAAGTCGTTGGTTTTTCTAACGATTGAAAAAAAGAAATAAAAACCGTCTGCATGACATGAATCGGCGCTGAAGTCAGAATTAATTAGAAGTGAATTAAATCACGCACTCTGTTCTTTTTTTCTTGAGTTCACTCGTTTAGTTCGGGACTTGGCTATAGATTTGCAGGCGGGTGGTTGTTCTTGTGCTTGACACAAGATTGTGCTTGACACAAGTCTGTTGGATTCGTTGGCTAGTGAACCTTTGACTGTTGTCTAGAAATTTGTTCCTTGGGATTTGAATATAGCTGGATGTTTTTAGGTTTCTTTTAAGCAACAGGTGGTAGTTGTTATTTCACAACAACCTGTTGCAATCTGTAGCTGCTTTGACGATCAACATATCGCGATTTGGCTCTGCTACGTTTCTTTAGCAATCAGATCTATCTACGGTTTTATACAGGCTATACCAAATACTAGGTTCTTATAAAAAATGCAATAAAAATAACAAAATTAATTTTTTTACTTGTACAGTAAACTACCGAAGATTCAAACATCCAAGCTAAGCTAGGGCACCTACAATGTTGAGCAAAAATACTGACACAGCACTGATTTGTGAAAGAAACTACTCGGTATCAGGAAAAAATTAAGCAACAACGTACCTTTTTTGACAGTTTTATTTAACAAAATATAGACTTTTAATTTTTGCAAATTTTTTGTGTGATAGCATTACAACGTATTTTTGAAAAACAAAAGTAATTGATTGTACTACATTTACATGAACAAAAGTATTGGCACACGTCCTTGCTAACACTTCAGACCGCTCAAAAATTAAAAACTGTGAAAACGCTGTTATTAAGTAGAAACATTGTGAACTAAATTTAGTTAAATATTTAGTTAAATTTTTAGTAGATTCCGCTAGAATTTTATGCCATTCATGCACTAAATTCGACGACTTCAAAATCTTTATTTTTTGTAATCTTTCGTTTGTGGAGCTGCCTTTCAAAATATTCCCACAAATTCAAATTAAAGTCTGATTGAAATAGATGATTATTCATTTTATTTAACAATTCATCAAAACAAACCAATCCTCAACTAATTTTGCTATGTTCATCGGATCGTTGCATCGTATTGGAAGACGTCTGACCCATTTAGTGCCAACTTCGGAACCCTTCATGCTAGATTTAAGAAGAACACAGCTAAATAAGTTAAGTCTTTTTTTTCGACAAACAAATGATCATCTACTCTAGCCTCTAACCTTTGAAATTTGTTTGTCGTTAATTCAGATTTACTTTGGTGCGAAACAACATGAAAACCTCTCTAATTCGGATATGATGCCTTTTTTACCTTTATAGTTCGAAGACAGGTTTATTTGTTTTTCTCCAACAACTCATAGTTGAAATGCATACGCGACGAAAGTGAGCAATATTTTCTTAGTAAAACCTCCGTAATTCGAAAACCTCTGTAATTCAAAGTTTTTTCCTAGTGCATGAAATTTAAATTATCGAGACTTGTATCCTTCACTCACGGTTTCTCGCTAAAAAAAAAAAACCCAGACAGGTCAAAAGGTAAAAAGACTCATTTCGTTCTGTAACACTGAATTACTGTCAAAAGTTTGAACGGAAAACACGTGTCAGTATCAAAATAACTAATAACTTAAGAAGTAACCACTAGATGGCCCACCCTAAAATCCAAGTTCGTTAAGGAAATAATTTTCTTTAGACGTAACGTTTTTTTCGATTAGTCTGGAATTTTGTTATTTGTCTGGGTATTCCTCGACTTAGCTAATAACTCTCATTAACAGTTTGTTTTAATATTCCCATCGGCGGAGTTGCTAAAAACTGTGACAAGTCAGGCTGTCAATGAATTCATTATTCGATGGATAAAGGATTAACTAACAGTCGTATTCCATAAAAAGGTTAAGCGCTAACATTCCATCTTCTATTTGTATCTTGAGTGTCCCCGGCAACTCTGTTCTACATCCATTACATTCGAAGTAAAAAAAATTCCACTCATTTAAGCCCCTAACACGTTTCTTAATCGCTGTTTTGTCTGGCTATTCATTTCTCCTACATCTGTCGACCTTTTCAAATGTCTTCCAAGCTAAATCAGTTCATCTATAAAAAGCACCTACCTTCTCCTGCTACTTGATTTCATTTCGACTAATTTTGCTCCCTAAACGAACCATTCTCATCAGAAAAAAATTAAAAACCTGCCACAGTTACAACAAAAGGTCCGCCATCGATTTTCACAGTCCATCAACTTTAATGTCTTGGCGCACTCATTAAAGTTCGAGAGGATACAAAAAAAAAGAAACTCTAAAAGACAAATTCTCGTATGTCCTAAAAGCTTATTGTTGCTATATTTAGTGGCCAGGCAACAATTGACATGCACATGTTCACCACATAAATAATTTTTGTTATTTTTTTTTTTCAAGGATTGGTAGGCGCCCATAAATGGTTTCATTCTTTGTTCCATTAATTGGGATATTGCGTATGTTGGAATACATTCGCATGGCATGACTCTGTCTCTCTGCACTGATGACCTTGAGACTTCGCTATGCGTGTGTATTTTATCCTTTCTCACGAAAGGACAACTAACTCTCCATTTTGGGGATTGTGTTGGCGCCGACATAACGTACGCGTTATCGCGCAAATAGTCAGCGTTTTTTTGGGAATGAAATCGAATCAAAAATTGGTCTGGTTGGTTTCTAATGGATTCGATTGGTTAATTTTGTAAAAAGGGATGACCTTGTCCGGCAATTGGAATTTTTATGGCTGCAGCGTCCTTCTTTGGCAGCATTGTCTATTGCGGGAACGGTGGCTAGGTCGAATGTCCGGGGGAAAAAGCTTACAATCTGTTCACAAACGCAGGAATGAGGTTTCAAATATAATTTCAAGTTTCTTCTCTCGTACTTGTATTCAAAATAGTAAGATAACAAAACATTTGCCATATGCAAGCTGAAAACTGATGTAGATTTATTTCCCTAAGTGGAACCTCTTTAACTTGAATTCTAAGTGGAACCTCTTAAGCTCTGGACTCCGAAAAGTGGTTAAACCCTCTTGGCAATTGGGACAAATGTCGAATTATGGTTGTGCAAAACTATATAGTAAAATTGCTGCTGATATTTTTATGGTCAACTGGCAAAGGACCAAACATATCTGCAATGCCATTCAAAGCCAGATCACAGGATGCACAATAGCTTACCGATTCATTTACCGGGCTGTATTCCCTCTGGGGACCTGTCCCGGAGGCTCAGCTTGAGTTGTCTCTAACCGTGACTTTTCATCTAGTCTAAAAGTATAAGTTATCTTAAGAGATTCGCTCGTCGTATTCTTTTTAAGCCAGGATGAAAGAATTCGAAGACTTCATTTGAGTCCTTGCAATCGATGCGTCCAAATCATTGAAGCCAATGATTTTTTGTCCTTTGAACTATATCCACACACTTGCACAACTTATAGAGCACATGGTTATCATTTTTCGTCTATGCTTCATATTATTGACTCCATCGGTAGCCTAATCTTTGTATCAGAAATACGGTACTCAAGTGCTGGCCCAATAGCATAGATCACGGTACTTGCACGGGTCTTAAAACTACATACTACGTACTAACTTTTTTTCTTACTAGGCAATCACCTGTTGAAGGGTCTGTGCCTGGCCTAAAGCAGCCTTTCAAAGTTGTTGATCCCGGACGTACTATTTCCAGTCCGAAAGACCAAGCTGCCTTGCATCGACGATCACTTGACCTCTGTACGGGAGTTTCAGTCTCTTTCTTCCCCTTGAACCAGGAGGCTCAGATTCGGTGACCTTCTTAGATGGAGCGTTTTCCTTCATGCGCTCCATTTGTCCGAGTGGTCGATGGATTTTTGCTTTTCGGGCTCTATTCACATCTTTTACAGCCAGGGCTGTTTTTACTACGAAGCTCCATTATGATGTCGTTCGTGGAGGTTACGTTTGTACTGAGGTACACGAATTCTTTAACTACCTCGAAGTTATAGCTGTTGACGGTTACGTTTTGCATACTCCAGCATCCAAACCGACTTGTGGAAGAAAATGGCTGGCCCGTCGCACTGAAATCACATGACAGGCGAAATCATTTCCTTGGCGAAATCCGAAACAAGTTTCATATGCCTCGGTACATCGAGTGTTCTGAAGCGGGGTTCGACGCAGCCGGATAAATTTTGCCAGGATCTCGAATTCAGTCATCGCACTAAGCAGTTCTTTAAGATAAATGGTCCCATACGTGGCGTGAAGACTCGTTCTGCTGTCGATTTACCGGCCCGGAAGCTGTGCTGGTACGTGAGGATTAGCGCTGTGCCAAATTGCTTCAGACGTATACACAGTACATTGGGCAGGATCTTGTAAGCGACATTAAGCTGTGATATATGAGCCGTTCAGTGCACAAATCGATTAACTCCATAAAACGAAAATTTGATAAAAGTGAGTGATTTACATTCGCCTTTGAAATACATTACTTTTTATTCAAATAGTTTCCGTTTAGTGGTGTTAATCTTCGTTATTCAGGAAAGTTATTGTACATATAAAATATTATGATATGACTATGACAAGTGCAAGTTTTTTTTTTAAGATTTTTCAAGACGTGGAGTTAATCGATGTGTGCACTGAGCATTCGTCCTCCAAATTCTCCAAATGTTCTGGTGCATACACCCTAACAGAACATCGCCTACAGCTTTGGAGTACTCTGATGGTATTCCATCCGGGCATCCGGGCGCCCTTCAACAATCAACTATCACCGTTTCATTACACCGAGTCATTTACCGGAAACAAAATCAGACAAATTTTACAAAAATTCTTGTTTATTCCTGGAACACTCATAACTACTCACGCAATGTATTCAATTGGGTTTATTTGCTTGGCTAAAGTTTACATTTACATCACAGAAAACAAGTAATTTTTAAGCCGAATTCACTCAATTCCAAAAAATGAAGCCAAATTTACAATGCAGTCACATTGTGATTGGCTTTAAAGACACCTGTCGGACGAAGTAGACAACACAGAACTTTCTGTGTACGGATTTCAGTAGGGAATGCTACTTCTTCTTAGAAGAAATGTCTTTCCTTCAGTCTATTCCCTTTTTCTTGCTAGCTCGTGGTGCCGTGAAATAACGCCGAGTTAAGCGGAACTCCAAAATTCAGTGTTATTTTACTTTAATAAACCGAATGTTGGAATTGTTCGTTATCTCACTCGGTGTTATTTCATGGCACCCAAGCTCATTAACTTTTTCGTTGTCGAGAGGTTCCTGTGGCGTCGAGAGAGATTGGTTAACCATTTCACGCCCAGTGTTCGTGAACAACATGAATTTTATCTGCCATTCATTTTAAAGCCCAATTACAATCCATTGATTTCTTCTTCAGACGTTTCTTAGTGCAAAAAAACAGAGAGATCTCTTACTTCGTTTTTGGTGAAGTGAAACAAAAAATATTTCTCATACAGCTGAAACTAGATGTGGTCGTAAAAGGGTTAATGCTTCTAGCAAAGAATCTTCTCTAACATGACGTAACAGCTTTAAATTAAAGCTCTGTAATTGAAACCTTTTTTAAAGCTGCTTGTATTTTTGTATTTTTTTTTATCTAAAAACTAGTTAAAAAGTAAGAACTAGTGAATCCAGCCAGATCAGCAAACCACTTCGGGTACTTGTATTTCTAAAAAATTGGCAATATCAGCCGAATTAGAATAATTTTGGTTAACTCTTGCTGACTACTAAGTCTTCTGCTTGAAATGCAGAAATGATCACCATCATTAGTGGCGTATCAGCCCACGAAGGACCAGAGCCCAGCTTTTCGCGCCTCCACTGTGTTGTGCGAGTTATAATTTGACGCATGTGAAGGGGACCTACAGTTTATTGCTGGTTTCGAACGGCGAATTGCGAAAGCTTTTCTGTGACAGAAGTACTCCAGGAGGATTGTCAGCCGTTCGCTGGAGGTGGGACCGTGGAAATTGTTTGTGGTGTTTTGTAGAGATGCTAATGATACAAGTTGAGAGTCTGATCGAGGAATGCGAGAAAAACGATTAGAAATCATTGTCCAATTATTTTTTTTCCAATACACCTCCATTGTTGCTTCATCATTCATCAATCAATTTTTTTTCCTTGATTGTCTTAAGCTAACAAATCGGGCTATTACCCCACTAAAACGTGAAGGTCGCAACTGCCGAGTCGGTGATCAGTAAGCTTGTCTCCTTTTGTGGATTAGACACATTTAAAGCCGATATGCGGTGCTGAAAACTCTAAAGCTATTGGTTATGCATTGACCTTCATCGGCCGAGATTCTAAAACGCAGCTCATGAGTCGCAAAAACAAAAACTGCTCCATAGCTTCTGATTCCTTTTCAAACAATACTCCCAAGAACTCTTGGGAAAATGCCCCAGCTCATTGTCACAGACCAAAAGTGAAGGTCGCAACTGCCGAGTCGGTGATGAGTATGCTTGTTTCCTTTTGTGGAGTAGACACATTTGAAGCCGATATTCGGTGCTGAAAACTCTAAAGCTATTGGTTATGCATTGACCTTCATCGGCCGAGATTCTAAAACGCAGCTCATGAGTCGCAAAAACAAAAACTGCTCCATAGCTTCTGATTCCTTTTCAAACAATACTCCCAAGAACTCTTGGGAAAATGCCCCAGCTCATTGTCACAGACCAAAAACGCACCACATTAAGTAAAACAACGTTTATTAGTTGAACCCATAAAAAAAAAAAACAAATCGTGCGCGTGGTATCAAGTATCAATCCAAGTAAACGACCCCAGCGGGTCTCGGAATAAAATTGAAAAAATTATTTACAAGGCAACAGGAACTCGGGTCATGCTACTCCAACAGATGCGGACTCACCGCCTGGTACTCGATGATATCGTCCAAATCATCGTCGATATCCATTGACTCTACAATCTTACAGTCGTCTTCTTCCTTCGGATCCCGCGTCGACATGTCCAACTCCCGAATGGACTGCATCAGAACTTTGAACTTATTCTGCCGCTCTATCAGCTTCCGATCCAGCTTCTTTGACTCATTCTGTAGCGCCGTCAATTCCGTCCGCAGTGCGTCCAGCTCCCGCTCGCTATTCGCCCGATCCGGCGCTGCATTGATCACCTTCGCCAGCGCGTCGTACTCCTCTCGGTTCTTTCGCACCTTTCGGGCGTACATTAAATTCAATTTGCAGGTCTCTAGGTCTTCCTTTGCTATTCCGATGCCACTCTCGATGTTATTCGACAGAGATTCGTAGTTCTTAAGCTCCTCGTTGATCATCCGCAACGTGTGCTCTGACTTTGAGGCGACGAACGTGCACTGTGCCAGCTGTGCCATTAAGCGGTCGTAGAATATTTGACTGGAAGTAGATTTGAACTCGAGGAACGTGCTAAGTAAAAAATATTGTGAATTTAATACTTCTCTTGGCTATCTGTTGTGTTACACCACTTGATGAATGTTTTGAGGAGAATGTTGAGTCTTCGGTCGTCGCCAGTTCCATCGCCGTCGATTAGTAGGCGACGTTTTATGACATCCTCTGGTGGAGAGAAGAAATCTTATTATTTTGGGGTACTTTTTATGGATTATTTCTTACAAACCATCAGACATTTTAGCAAAAGTAATTCAGAAAAGAGAAAATAAGCGGAGAATTGTGTTTGCAATTGCATCCGGACATAAACAAAACACACGCAGTAATGTCATTTGCGGCGGAGTGATGCCAAGTTTGATGGTAATTGTGGCGGTTCAGTTGTGCTGTAGAATGTTGAGTGTTTCTACACGGGCGTTAAATTCAAAAAGGTAGAAGAGTAGGATAATTGAAGACATTCCATAGCATTCTTGGCGTGATTTATTTTCACACGATAATTATTTTATTATTCTAGAAAGGTAAACGGTAGCATTGTCCTTGTAATTTTTGTCTAAAATAGAATTTTCTATTTGAAATGTTCATTGTTTATTTGATGAGCATTTTTTTTCATTTTCATTTTTATCGAAATTTTTTTTAGGCTTGGAAAACTTATAAAAAATAAAAAATTGTTTAAAGCGAGCTTAACAAACTTAACTGTCCTACTACGCTTAGAAGGCTTTTCCACAGCACTTCGAGCTAAACATGATTATTGTAATTGTAATTTTAATTACTACTTCTGAGTATAAATGTCGACGACGTAATAAGCTGGTTGACGTGTCATAATTTGTTTGATTGGTGTGAGAATGAACACAAAGATTCTTGTGGCAGGATAAAAAAAAAATAGTTTACGTACAACAGCAGTTAAAAGAAACCTTTTACCATGTTCTTCTATCTCTAAACAGGACGTGTTTGCCAATTTGAAGCCTTTTATATATTTAGTTAATAGTTTATAGACAATATTGCTCTAGCTTGCACAGCGATCTGATTTTACAAAACCGCTGCTGAAAATGCAATTATTTAGCTCTGCATCATGCATTATAGTAATCCAAAAGCCATTTAGAGAAAAACTATGAGAAAAACGTCCTATTTATATTTTTCTTTATGCAGAAATTATTGACATTTACATTTTAGTTCATGCATAAGGTATAAAACGAAATAATCTGCAAACTGACAGTCGACCACAAACTCATCTCATCCCAGCCACCGTCAAACTGCACACGAAAAATCATCTTTGAACACAACCACCACAGCTGCCAGCCGACCGCACAGTGCTCGTCAACGGCGGACGACGGTCTCCCTTGGTCTCCATTGGATTCTCTCTCTTCAGTTGTCATTTTGACACCGGTTTCGCAGTGAGTGCTTTTATCGCGGACATTGTTTATTTTTCTCTTTATATATTTCATTGCTGCTTTCAAAAGCCATGTACTCGTCTCGTTACCGAATCTTGGATATCTCTACCAAATAACCCGTAACAAGTGTGAAAGACCTCTTATCCGGATTCCACCGGACAACAGGATCTCGATCCGTGTGTCCTAACTGCGTTCCCATTGTCGAGCGGAGCTGCCTTTTCCGTAAAGCGCGCGTTTCACTGTTCGCTTTTTATTTTTGTTGTTTCAATTTAAATGAGGAAAAAAGTATGAAAGGCCGGTGTATTTTTAGAAAACTAGAAATCGCTATTCCCCTGCAGTGTGCTGGTGTCTGACTGTCTCTGTGTCTGTCTGTCGGTCGATTGGCACCCAGAGGCTGCCGCAAGTCAAGTGCTGTGTATGTACCGTCGTGCTTATGTGTGTCCCCTTGCGCTCGCGGAGTACTAAGTGTCCACAAGGTGTACCGAGTGTGCATGGCGAAGAGTCGTCTGGCTGGGTGGCGTTAACAAAATTCTTGAACGACTGAAGAAGTTCCAACATTTTGACGACGTTGTTGCTTTTTCTTTGGTAAGTGTGTTGCTTTTTCTGATTCTCTTTGCCGGTTCTTTCTTTGGTTGGTCTTTCTTCTTTGTTAGGCGTCGAGTGTTGTCTGTTGCTGCCTTTGCCTTTCCGATTGGGACACGTTGTCGTAAAATCCTCGAGGCGCTGATGAACTTTGACGAGCTTCTCTCGATCTGCGGGGGTGGGTACGCATTTTCCGCAGCCGGTCTTCGGTTCGGTGACCAGCCGTTCGTGGCCGGCGTTGCATTGCATGACTTACTAAGGCCATGTGCCGCGGAAGCTAATCAAGTGGCAGCGGTGGTGGGTGTCGATGTGTCACTCCGGGGCGAAAGAGAAAATCGATGTCGTTGATCTGGCGGAGATTAGACCGCTCCCACTAGGGAACGCGGCGGCGGCGTTCTTCCGTTTGTGACCAAGCCGCTTGGTGTTGACTAAAATAAAGTCAACACACACCGCTCCGTGAAATGGGGGCACGTGGTTCTTGGGTGACTCTCGTGACTCATCCCGGCACATCTGCGTGCCGCGCACGTTCGGAAGTAATTGGAGATAAGCGTTCGGTGTTAGGATCGTTGAGTTCGGCGAAGTCGTTTAAAAATACAAATAAATAGCCAAGTCGTGTCGCTAGCTAGTTTCTAGAGCAGCAGTGGCGACGTCACCGGGTGTTAGTGCCCGGCGTTACGGGATTGTTAGTGACAATAGGTATTTTGGAAGGACGAGAGATTTCGTGAGGCGTCTCTCCTTTTCATTTTATGTGTGAAAATTTCGATTCTGAAATTCCAATTGGGAAAGTCGATCTTCCTAGTAGGGTACTTTAAAAGGACTTAGAAATCAATGTTGGGCACAATCACTTGAAGAGTGGTTTGTTGGAAAACTCTGGCTGCTTAAGAACTCTTCTGGAAAACTCTAGTGACAGCCATTTAAAAATTTTAGTTACTCGAAAAGTCAAGTTTCCACATTAGTTAGTCCACAGAATTCACGAGGGAAAGGGCGTTGGAGGGATTTTCTTAAACAAGGGATTAAAGCGACTTGCTTAAAATAAGATTTGAATAAGACTTTGGGTGCAATATTTTATTGTTATTCTGCCAAAGACTAACATTCTGGTTAAAATGAAAGCTAGGAGAAGTAGAAGAGAACTTTCATTGATTGCTTTCTACTTGGCTCTTTGCAGAAAACTCATGTTTTTTCTACGATATACAATTTTTATACTCTAATTGTGTTTGTGTTGGGCCGTCCCAACAGACCCTGGTTCTCAGAATCAATAATTTTTTGATCTCATGCTAATTGGGCCAATTTTAAAACCGTTTTCATAAATTTGCAATTTGAGCTTTGAAACTTAGATGGGTAGGTCCTTGCTTTTCTCTTGCTCTTTGGGTAGGTAGGTAGGTTGATATGGCCGACAGCAGAGTGCTCACAGCCGCACTTAGGCCAGATTAGGACCATTGAGATGACACCCTGCTTTATCCGTTAAAACCAATTGGAGCTTTGTACGAAGCTGTAAAGCCGTTTATTGTTGACGCAGCTCAGATCGAGCAGACTAATAAAGAGGTATTCGCCGAAATGTGTTCTTCTACGAAGCACTAAGGTTTTGCACGAACTAAAAAGGTGGGGTATCGATGGAGAACCATGTCGGCACAGCAGTGACTCGTTAGTCTGCTGGTGTGTCTGACAATTGCGCAATGACCTGTAATGTCCATATCAAGACCATTGTTCTCTGTTGGCTTGTTTTTCAAAAAGCTTTAATTCAACACGGCGCAATATTTTGCAACTGTTCGTGTTTTAGTGAATACATTTATTGAATGTTAAATGTTCAAATCATTGAATCTGCTGTCAAGGCTGTTTTTCAATCTGTTATAGAAATTGTCTGCATTTGGTTAAGCGTTTTCTTTGTTTTTCTTCTTTTTTCGGCTTTTTATCACGTGTGGGCGCCGTAGATTTATGGTTAGTGCGTCGGACTGTACCCGCGTTCGAATCCAGCTCGGAGAAAAAAACATCACAAACAATTTTCATGGCCCCACCTCCAGCGAACGATTGACGATCCTCCTGTAGTGCTTCTGTCATGAACAGCTTTCGCAATTCGCCGTCCGGAATCAGTATTAAACAGTAGATCCTTCCACATGTGTCAAATTACGCAGCACACTGCATAGTTGAGGCGTGAATCGTGAATCGTGAATCGTTAGTGCGTCGGACTGTTAAGCGAGAGTACCCAGGTTCGAATTCAGCTCGGGGAAAAAAACACCACAAACATTCTTTATGGCCCCACCTCCAGCAACGACTGACGATCCCTTTTGGAGTACTTCTGTCATGGAAAGCCATTCGAAACTGGTAATAAACGGTAGCTCCCCTTCACATGTGTAAAAATTATACTCAGAACTCAAAAAATATTGGCGTAGTTAAAATAAAATTTATGTTAATTTCCTGCTTAAAGCTATTTTAATCGAATTAATGCTTCTTTGGACATTTATTGGTACAATAAGAATATTATATTCGCGATCCATTACTTTGGTTTTGGTGAAAGGCAAATTAATTCGATTTTTCAAAATTAGAAGAGACTTTTACAATTGAAATGTCTGGTTTTGAATATGATGCAATTTTAGGTACCATAAATGACCAGTGTTGCATAGGAACAACAGTCTGTATTCTTTCGTCCTTAAATATATAGATTTTTTTTACATTTGGATTAGTTGAGACCTCATTAGCTAGATTCTAGCAAAAAAATATTCTTTTTTGGTTTGGAATAAGGTGCGGTCATGAAAGGGTTAACGAGCAATTTTTCTCTTTTCGCCTCATATTTAAAAGAAGTCTGTGACTCACTTTTCACTTTATTCACTTTATTCAATAATTTTTTCCATTGAACTGGCATAGAAACTTAGGGCGCGGCCTCTGTTAGTCAGACATCATGTCGAATGAGGCATTAGAAGTACAAGAGTCGTGATTGTGGAGTGGAAGACAACGAACCAGATTAGCAAATACAAGGGAAAAGCTTTAAAGATAGAGATCCCAAACGAAAATCTATGCTAAATCCAAATCTCTTTTAATCTTAACCAGAAAACATGACTGGTGTTTTTAAATAAAGCCGTAAACGAACAACGTCCACAAAACATCAGAAAAAAAAAAACGACCAAAGCTTACTTAAACCTTTAAGGCCTTGATGTGGGCAATTATACTCGCTGTACTTCTTCTGATTGGCAATTTGTTTTATATGTGTCGTTTGTTCCGAATAGGAGAAGGCAGAGGCTTCTTAAAAAGCCTTCTTATGACTCCGACACAATTTTTGAAGGGCCATCAAATGGTTTCTTTCAGAGTCATGGACTATTTTTATGCTAACAACTGTTCCCCATCTGAAACCAAAAGTTAGTATCATACCTCCCCGGAACGAAATGAGTCGCTTTATGCTTGAACAACGTTGGGAAATATTGAAAACTTATTTCCAAAGTGAGTGCTGTGTAGCCCAGTTTTTTTTTCAAATCGTGTTATCAGCTGTCTTGGTGATGTCAATTGGCCGCCTTGGAGATGCAATTTGACTTCTTTGGACTTTTTCTTTGTGGGGAGCGGTAAAGAATCGATGTTATGCCAACAATTTGTAAACGATTCAAGCACTTAAGGCTAATATCATCTAAGCATTCCGTGAGCTACAACCCGAAACGATCAACAAAATCTTGGAAAATCAGAGTGATAGAATGCGCTGCGGAACCAGCCAAGGCAGTCACTTGAAGGACATTGTTTTCCATAAGTAATGGGAATGTTTGCTCTTATTAATAAAGCCATAACGTATGAAAATTAAATTTTGTTAACTATACTGCATTTTCAAAAAGAAACTTGCATTTGGCTCGCCCTGTATCTTGCATAAACGACAGCAAAAAGTAATGGCTAGCCATGGATAAGAATTTAAACAAAAAGATCTAACTAAATTTAGAAGCTATTACTTTTTGTGTTTCGATAAATGCCTAGACTGAGTTTGACTGCTTGTATAATCCAAAATAAAACACTGACGACTAAAACTGTTGCTCAACTACTTAACTTTCGGCTAGACCCCAGAAAATAGACCTAGAAAGTATAATCCACTGTCACAACAAAGAACTGATCTACTGACATCCAGACACCCAGAGCCACTGTCTCCATTTCAAAGTTTCATCTAACGACAGCAAACTATCCGCATATCTGCTTTCATAAACAAATTCAGCGCACAGTTAAAGATTCAAACCGGCGGATCAACCGCCATTCGTCTTTGTTTGTCTTTCACCTTTCTGCTCCCCCTCTCGACACATGCTTCCAAAGTCCACTGTAAGAGGCAAAATCCAAGCTGAATTTATTACCTCAACACTCTATCGTCCAGCGGATAAAGCGATGACGCATCACTAAACATGTTTCCACTCCCAAGTCGCAGATCACAAAAAAAAAAAAAAACCGCGCAAGAATATAGCGCCAGCTATCACGTGAACACTAAGCAAACCAACAAATAAAACCTGAATTCAAAACAACAGAAATCTCAACATCAGATCTTCTCGACCGACAAAAAGAACCGGAGCTACAGACACCCGAAGCCTCTCTCTGGAAAATCATTCATTACAAATCAGATGACGCCTCGCGTCTGATTTATAGTCCTGCAAAACGGAGAACAGACTTCATTTGTATTCGCCGGCGAATGTTTCAGTGCAGGTCTTACGTTGCTATCCGAAGACTGCCCCGAGTTAGTGAGCAACGCACCACAGCGGAGGCTCTGGTCAGCAATTATGTGGATGTACCGCATCTTAATTTGTTAGAAAACCTTTTCGCGGTCAGTAATGAGTCATGAGTCACGGGGAACGGGTTTTCGGTTTCTTTTTACGCGAGTTAATTGAAAGTGCCACTTCCAAGTGCCATTTCCTGCCTTGCCTTCGCGTGAAGTGCCGTCGGCAGTAGCAGGTGTGAAAAAAAAAAAATCAACGCTGCTACATGCATCGTAACGTGACCGAGTGATTACAATTTTGAATACTGAGTACTGTCGGACATGCCGGCAAACTGGACAGTAAGTGCTGAAATAAAAATGCATTGAGGTGTTGACAGATAAGACTACGCCGTCGCAGTCGTCGCTTCCGACCGGCATGGACAGAGATAAGGAGTCATTGAAACGTGCTTCAACGCAGAGTGAACATCACAAGTGCACCACCGGAGGAATGTGCCAGTTCAGTCGTAGAGAAGAGAAAAACTTGTAAATTGGGTCGTAATGGAGTCGGTGGTTGGAGCACGAGCAATTTTCATTAAAGCGCATTGGATTCGAACGATGGAACTTGACACCTTTTTTGATGGCTGTTTGAATAGAATATTTTTCAGTATTGATTGCCGTTCCTAGAATTCCTTAAGATCACTAGATGAGAAACAATCACAGAGACACGTAGTCTTCAACGAAGTGTGGGTCTAAAAAATGACGAATGATTCTGAATAGCAAATGATTGAAACAAAAACATGCATCATTCTATTTTTTGTGAAGTTTATAAAAAAGAAAGACTTGCAATACGACTTACTTGAAAACCAAGAAATGTTGTCAACAAAGCGAGCAGCTGTATAAGCGAACGTCTGTTTATCGATTTTGCTTGTGATTGAATTGAATTTATGAATCTTAAGTACCCAATTTTTCAGGGACTATTTGAAACAATGAATTTGGGTTAAAACTACCTTCCATCATTTGTTGTCTGCCCAATCTGCTTTCGGTCTAAAAGACTAATCTTCGCTTCCACGAAGACCTGGTACTCATGTTAAATACATTTAGCCATCCGTAGGTTTTAAACCACCAGAGCTCTCACATTTACACGAGTTCGCATTTACCCGAAAACCCTGTTCCATTGATTGTACAATGTTTAAACTTTAAAGTCACTTATACGAAGAAAATGTCCTGAGTTCCGCGCTCTTCACTGTCCCCTGACTGACAAACTGATTTTGGGGAGAGCTCTGAATTCTCAATGCCAATTTTTCTGACAACTGAACTGATTGTTCCCAGAAAAATTGTTTCCCTAATTAGAACTTCTTCAGGTTTAAAACCCTAGATCAAAGAAGGTGTTACAATAGATCTTTAGGTCGCAGTACAAGTGGCTTGGTGACACTCCCCTTTTCATCATAATCATAATAGGACTTCTTCAGGATTTGCTGACTGAAGAGATATCAGAATCCAGCTGCTTTTCCTAGAAACCGACTTTTTTTTTCATAACAACATCACATTCTACACACAACGATATCTGCAAGTAAAGTCCATAAAGGTATCAAAACCCACTAAATACCTTAAAATGAACTGGGTTAACCAAGGTCAGTAGAATAAGTTGCGCCCTTTTAAATGTTTACTATCGATTATCGAAGGCCATTTAAAACAGACCAAAAACCGGTTGGCAGCTCTAATGAAACGCATAATTCCAATTACAACTCACTAATGAAACTCATAATCTCGTTATTTTACCACGAAAACATCTGTAGAGACCGGTGCCTGACTCAGAACCCCCTAAGACTGGTTTTATCTCGATTGCGTCTCGGGATGAGTGACACCTCTTTTCAAATTGAGAAGAAGATAGACTTGTCTGTAAAAAAACAGATTATTTGACGATTTAGACTCAGGCAGGTGTGCTAAGTGTTACCAGCTGTTGAAACGGAAAAGAGAGGAATTTCACACCTTTAAACTCTCGTGCTCGCAAGTGTGCCATAGATCAGGTCAACATTTTGAAGGCGAAGGACAAATAGGAGACGCCAGCAAGGACCACCGGTGATAGGAATACAAAGTTGAGAGGATTATAGACTAGTGATTTTTATTCACAATAATTGCTTGTTACTGCCCAAGCAATAGGTGGAAATAGTTTAGGTTAGGTAGGTGGGCTGACAGAAGATGTTCCGTCTAACTTAGGTCCTTGTGGACCCCTTGTGTTACCCTTAGCTGTAGCCCCTTCCTCACTCGTGGCTCCTATTCCAGCGTTGTTTCCATCTGGTCCTGCTCAATACAGAAAGATTTATTATTATTATTATTAAACTTTTTTGAAATATAAATAAATTATAAAAATAATAATAGAGATTAAGCTCTACCTACCAGGGGTTTCAGCTAAAGATTTCTTAAATGTAGTGAGTTGATCTCGTTAAGGAATGGAAGAAATGTCTCCCTAGTGTTTTAAACCCCGAGTGACAAAGGCTGGGGCAGTGGCAGAGGTAGTGTTGGGTGTCTTCCCACTCCTCCTCATCAGCAGAGCCTTTGTATAGATTGTCCCATTTTAATAGGTGAAAATAAAAATCACTATTCTTTAGTAATAGGTGGAAATAAATATCACTGGTCTGTAATCCTCTTAGCTTGGTATTTCTCATCGCATCTTTTTCGCATCGCAACATAAAGATATTCACCATCAAATCAATTGTCGCTTTCCTTGCTTAACGACTACAAAGCTGCATTTTGACGTTCTACTTTGACCGCAGGTTAGGGTTAGACCCGCCCTGAATGTCCTATCAGAAAAAATATATTTATATGCAGACTTTTCCACACTTTTTTCTATTTATAAGTAATAACGAATAACACCATGTAACAAAATTGTACAAAATGTTTGTTTTTTGGGTTTTGTATTTGGGACTTGTCAGCTGATTTCAAAGTTCTTATGAAGTGTTAGCCTCTGCTTTAGAATTCGATTTCAAAGTTCGTGTTTTCGAGCATTTATGCCCCTTTGTAAATAAATAATCGTCAACATCATCCAAAATGTTACTTCATATTTTATTACCGTACCATGTATACACATAAAAAAATTGTGATAAACAAACAAAAGTACAAAACATTGTAGAACAATTTTCTCCATTTTCTTGTATGCTCTTTAGACCTTTCTCTTATTGGGTCCCAAATGTAGTCGCCCGTGATACTGGCATACTGTTTGCCTGTGATGAGACTTCTGACCATCCTCTTTACTAATACCCCACATAATTTCATAATAAAATTCTTAATGGGACTGAGAAGCATGAAGTTTCAGCTGTTTAGTGGTAATGGTAATATTTTCAACTTATCCACTAGAATTTCTACTAATTCTAAATAATGCCCATGTTCATGAATTTTCAAGTTCATATCAGTGGCGTGGCGTCCATATGACCCGATTCCTACCGAGTTACATTTTAAAATTCCAATTCTTGATTAATGTATCAACACAAAAAGCACCATGAATCGTAATATTTACATATAAACATAATATTTGAGTTTTTTCTATACCTGTACACGCAAGCGCCAAGTTCTGCTGCTGTGGTCAGCCACTGGCTTCACAACACTATGTAAACAGATACACCACACACAACATTGCATATCTCTTCTCGAACAACAAACACTCCATTATCTAAGACAACAAAATAGCCCGAAAAAGGTTCGGGTAAAGAAAATGTTGCAGGTGAATTTTTTTTACCGATTTACCATTTCAGATTTCTCACGCCACGCCACTGGTTGATAGAAAGCCTCCCTCTGAATACTATCCGAGCATTTCCGATGTAATGCTCCAAGCATACCTTTTGAAATTACAACACCAATAAGTGTTTTCATTTTTCAGTTCAAAATGTTTGCTACCAAAACGCCGTATTTTGGATATCGAAAGTGAAATGATACTCAAGGTTAACATTAATGCTGTATTGGGGTTTGCGCTTTTTTGTCTTAACCACCAACTAGTCACACTTACTGCCGATTGCAAAAAATAGCCTTGTTCTGCTTGCATTTTACATTTTGCAATGGTGTTGCCGCTTATTTAATAGTTGGAACGAATGAATGCATAAAGCGTGATTGGTTAATTGTAGGAAAGCAGAAACTACCAAAAAATTTATATAAACAAATTTTTGTTGCACGGTATAATGTGATGTTTTAAAAAATAATTAAATCTACACTGTCGGCCAATTATGCTCTATTTGAGATTCAGCTGCCATTTCTAACCAAGCATATAATTATTTGCTAAGTAATTTGAGAACGTATATTTTTCAATCGCAAGGCTTTAGACTTAGCAGGGAACAGAAGCATTAATCAAACATTGTTTATGAAAAACCGATTAGCCGCCAATAGTTTACTTAAAAAAAACGACCTGACAATCGCAACACGCTCAATTTAATCTTTAAGAAATGTTAGCTAAAAGAAAAAAGTAGCTGAAAGACCATCACAGCGGTTAGGGCTACGGAAAAGATATATTAGGTTATCAAATATCTCCCTTCCGCCTTTTTGTCTTTTGAATTTTCCGGCTATGTACAAAGCGCTACAAAGCTCGTATCCAAACTAATCATGCATAATATTAGGTTGTCATATATCTCCCTTCCGCCTTTTTGTCTTTTGAATTTTCCGGCTATGTACAAAGCGCTACAGAGCTCGTATCTGGCAATACATCATTTGAAAGGTCTTGACACCTACGAAACGGCGCTATGCACCTCAGCCTAATATATCCCTCATTAGGATAGCAGAACAGGACAGCAAGGACCTAGGCAGGAATCACCTTATGAGCACATATATTTTGCCTAGAAGAAGCTAACTAATATTTCCTTTTGCGAAGGCAATGATTAAGCGGAAATACCTAAAGACTGTCAGCGTAGACCTACCCCACTACCGACAATAATAAATAAATAATGATAATAATTGGCTGCCGTTACAGCCCGTTGAGTGACAGAACCTAGCTTCTTCGACCCTCCCCTGTGTTGTGCGCGTTACAATTTGACACATATGGAAGGGGTCTACTGTTTAATGCCGGTGCCGAACAGTGAATTGCGAAAGCTTTACGTGACAGAAACTAGTCCAGGGGAATTGTCAGGCGTTTGTTGGACCTAGTGCTGTAAGAATTGTTTGGGGTGCTTTTCCCCTGGCTGAATTCGAACCCGGGTACAGTCTGACGCACTGACTATTAAGCCACAATGTCCACATTAGCAGTATTTGCGCCTCTATTTAAAGGACTAACTCCTGACACATGATACTGATCTACTTCTTTTTTGTCTGAGTAGCATTTATGCTTTCTTTTAAAGGTCTAACTATTAGCTCTGATATGACACGCCTGATATGAACGCTTTTTTTTTTCTTCGACAGCCTTGTCCTGGTTAATGGCCTAATGTCTTGCTCGAATGTCGCGAGATTAGCACAAACATATTCAAATTACTTGCTGCTTAATTGAAACATGTTATTAATAGTCAAGCACTCGGTAATGACCAACTCAATTGGAAGTTCGATTAAACTCCCAACCAGAGAAAAGAAACTACGCACTTCTCTGAAACCGACTTCAAGTGCGTCCTCTTATACAACCCGCCTGGTTTGTTTTCCAATCGTTCGACCACCCAACATCCGCATAGTATATCCCGTCCCGTCCAATGTCCACTGCAATCGCTCACATCTACTCCCGCCGCCGCATACATAAATACCATTAACACCAATTAGATTTGCCCGGCACAGTTCAATTCCACAATGATGGATGGTTCCGATGACAAACTCGCCGACCGAGAATACACACCCAGTTCCGTGGACTACAAAAATAATAGAATCATCACACACTCTTCTCCTCCTCTCTGGCGTCCGCAAAACACTTCGCATTTCGTCGGGCGTTCTCGTATCAATGTCACTCGCGATGACTGATGAAATTCCTCGCGCTATCAGTGCTCGTATTCGTATTCGTATTCGCATTCGTTTCTCACCGAAACAGATACAGAACGGGCGAAAAAAAAACCACGTGGAAAATAACCGCAACGATAACACAGAACCAAATCGAAAAGTTGCCTGTGCCGGTGGCTCCATTGAGGCGTCGTTTCACGAGCGCCACTTGACTGGGTGCCTCCGCACGAGAAGTAATTAGTCCGCAACCTATAAACAATAAGAGGACTTTGTTTTTGTTGTTGTTATCGTAATTTTACAACGCATGTGTTGTATTTTTCATTGTTATAGAGTTAAACGAAAAAAAAAAATGGAAAATGAAAATCAGTGAGTGGCTCGGATTTAGTAGGTCATGTTCAAGATTTCAGAGAGCAATTGGAATGGTTCTGTGATGAGTGTATTTTCTCTTGACACGGAAAGAAAAAAAATCAGCAAATGAAGAGGTTTTCTATTTTTTTGTGCTCCACTTGAAACGGAGGCAAAAAAAAAGTGTTTCCTTCAGCGACAGAGAGAGAGAGTCAAGAAATGAATTCGACGATTTGTTTAAAAATAAATTCATGGAGTTCGCTGAGATTTATGCGAACAGTGGTGGCGGAAAGCCAACGAACGGATGCAGTTTGTCGAGGTTGAGTGTGTCTTAAGGGGTTTTGATGAAGAAGTTGAATCAGGGGTTGATTAGGGGTGCGCTGTTCAGGTTTTAGATTGAAAATCATTTTACGAGGAGTTTGATTAAAGCTGAGTGCTGTTTTACCCTCTGTTTTTTACGTTTGCTTTCACAAGAAAAATATGAAGACAATAAGGATTCGCCTTTGAGTTCGCTTCTTGCGATGTTTCACTTGCACTTTCAGATGCTTTGCCTTTTTCGTCAGACTTTCAAGTAACTTTCCAGCAGTTCCATGTTTTTCCTTTTTCTTTTTTTGTGTCTTCTTTGTCTTTTTTCTTTTCTTGTGTTTGCCTTAGACAATCATTAAACTTCAGACACACTAAACCTGATCTGAGTGCCAGGCTAAGAAAATCACGAGGGTAACGAAAAGGCAGACGTATTAGCGAAAAAACGAGCGCAGATACCATGCATAGATCCTTCTCTCCGCTATGGATTCATTCCTCGCACATTCTATGGACTAAGCAAATGTTGTGATAAACCAATAGTAAGAAGAAGTAAAACAAGACATTAACCAATACCTCCGCAAGTAGACCATCAAAAAAGACAGCCAGCTCTGAAAAAAATCGGAGGCTATTAAACACTGCGAACAAGCTATGCTCTGGCCCTATATGAGCTGTTACGCAGATTATTTATTTATTTATTAAACACTTTAAGAAATGCATAAGCCTGTAACACCCCCCTAAACCAGCCAAAGAAACTCTAGAATAAAACAAAGCTAACCTGAAAGTGCTAAATGAGGTATTTACAGAATATGGAGCTTGCAACTATCAGCTTCACAAAATAGGTCTTATCAGCATTGAATTTACACCTTACACTGCCAGGCCTAGGAGACCTTGGAACACCTTTTAACTAATTGCCCCAACTTGGACCTATTCGAGTTCAAAACAACAAATAAAATGTAAGAGTCACTGATTTCGAGAGCATCCCATCTAGGTACATTTGTCAAATTCACAAGAACAGCGTTTAAATCCTAGACAAAAGACAGGGCTACAATAGATCTTTTCACTCATCAATTTCTTTCAATCAATTCATTTCAAATTCTGACATTCGCCATAACTCATTCGGATGGTAATACAGTTCGGTAGACATTTTATCATGAACATGCAATTTTTTGCGGTCCATCCCCCGTCGAAGTTTGTCTTTATTGCTGCAGATATAAATTTGTATTCCTTTTTTGATTTGATGTCGGTTTTGTTGACAAGATTAACTTGTTATTGAATACGCTTATCCGTATGCCAAATGATTGAAGTGTTTGTTTCCTTCGACACACTACGATGGTCGTTTCTTTCATCGAACGTTGCTGCTTTAAATGTTTTTATATGTCCCCAATTAGATTCATTCGAGAGCAGAGTCTGTGTTCCTCGGAGATTATTGTTATTATAGAACCCTAAAAATTAGATCGGTTGGGTTTTTTCAGTCGTTTTTTATCGGTTTTTCGTTGCTGCAACTATACATTAATTGATGTCGTAATTATGTCAAACTCAGCGGCTTGATTTGCTTAAGGCTGCTTTCAAGTGTTTTCCATAAGCATGAGTGATTTTTTTCTCTTCAGTTGTGATGAAAATTTCCGGGCTGAATAGTAGCTAACCACACGATGCCTGGTTCTCACAACTGCTTCTGGTTTCGGATATGTTAAACATCTTCAATGGAGTTTTTTTGTACACTTCCCAAAATCAAGTTTTCATCAATTTAAACGGTTTATATGGTAAGTTTTAAGATCTTTGAAGCTAACTATTAGCTGTTTTTAGAAAAGCTGTCAACGATCATGTCGTTTATGGTAGAGTTGGGAGCACAATCTCCTCAAAGACTGTTTAGAATTGCAACCCATGTACTATACAATTTTTAAGTTTCCACAATGTCTTCTCAAAGTCTTGTACAGAGGCTTTCAGATTGAATCATCATCTGCTCTGCAACCGTCGAAAACTGATCGTGCCCGAGTCGAAACATATAAATGGGAATCCCTCAATTAGTTTTCTTTATGGGATTTCTTTATGTTTCAACACCGATTGAATTTCCGGATCGTATTTCCGGGTTCATCTTCTCTCTCATGTCCCTCTTAACTTCCAAACTAACTCGCTTTAAACGAAAAGTTGCTTTGAATCACATCCATTACCAGTATTGAATTTCAATGTTTATCAAAGTCGAGACAATCATAAATCATAATTGCGTTCCCACATTTATTTGTGTTATATTTTTTTAATATATTATATTTGTTTCTAAGAAATTAGCAATCAATTCGACGCGAAAAAAAAAACGTTTTCAACACCAATCTGTCACTTATATTGAACGACAAATACAAAATTAGAAAATAAAGACCTTGTCTGGTGCAAAAAAAATTTATTTTACTTTTTGCTAAAATCATTTGTCTTGTGATTTTGTGAAAATTTAAATGCATTCATTTAGGATAAAAAGCATCAAACAGCTCTCTATAAACAATTCTCTTGTTTTATTTGTCATTTAATTACTGCAAATGAGTTAAATGATTAATGTTCGTGTATTTTTAATAGCGAGAAAAATAAACGGACTCTTAACTTCTGGCCATTTCTCTCGATTGTATTTTAAGATGCTAATTCATCAGTGGAAGACAGTTTTGTTTTAAGTTATGCATTCACGCGTGGGCGATATTATTTTTGAAGATTTTTGCATTTTATGAATGGATAGGTGTATACAATAAAAATAAAAAAATAAAAAAGAAATTAAAATAAGTTATTAGCCGGAGTGCAAGTAGGACAAGTGGCGTGCGATTGTACTAGAATTTCATGAAATCTAGGTCTTTGGTTGAATTTTATTAAACGTTAACTAGTGAAGGATTTATTAAGTGAGCTAAAATTGTTCGCATAAATAAGGTTTTTTTTTCGAAATGTTTTTAAGAAAATGTCTCTGCTTGTCCTTTCTTTCGAAGCTTTATGAGGTGCTCGTCATCTGCAATGAATCTCGCGCTTATCAGGCGGAACAATGACCTAATTTTCAATTAATAATTATTTACCAATGTTTCGTAGTCGGTTCTCTGTATTACACTGGAGATTAGCCGGACTCTTGGATAATATTTTGATCTTAAAATTCAATAAGTGTGAAGAAGTATCCTCAACGAAAATTTACTGTTATGAGCTCCTGTGAGAACTGAATAGAAATGTGTTTCAAATCTTCCAAACCAACGTTCTAAAAAGTTCTCTGATCACCTGCAAATATCTTTTTGTCATGTTCAAAAATAATTTCAAGTCCTTTGTTTTAAGATCACTAAGACGAAATAGACTCAATTTTGAAAGTTGGCTTTTAAAACTATTGCTCCGTGATTCAAACTGATTGTTGAAGGGTTGTCTAGAGTCATCCCTAAAGCTGTTTATCGTCTGTCTACAGATTTGTCTACAGTCAGCCTTGTAGCCATCGTCTTCGATTCTAGAATTATTCTTTTAAACCTTGACAACAATGCTTTCATTCCTTACAAAAACTGAGCGTACACTTAACAGTCAATATTTTCCACTGTCAACACCAATAAATCACAAATCCCCTGATCACTTCCCACTTCACGCTCAAGTCTACCACCCATTCTTACCCACTCGCATTCAACTGCATCAAGTGATCTTCTCCACGCTAAAACGCTCTCAATGCTTTCTTAATTAAGTCCAATAGATTTCTGGTTGGAAGTAGTAAGAACCCAATCGTAGCCCTGGTCTTCTCCACACTCCCCACAATGTCATGAGTAATATCCGCACGATCAGTCTCCAGACGCTTGTGCATAAATTATGCTTCAATTGAAAAAATTAAAACAAAAAACAAAATGACACAAGTGTATGACACTCCGATCACAAGACTCTTGGTCTTATCTCAGATTAGACATGCGATTTTCTAACGCCTCCTGGAGTAGGCCTCGACCTCGAATAGGTTATCACGTTAGATTTCCTTAAAAGCGTGTTGTAAATCAAACGCGAAAATTAATCAATCAGAAAAAGAAAAATACTGTTGAATTGACGGACAACTAATAAATCTTCACACACGCCGGCTTCCAAGCAAAACTGGAATTTTGCCGGATCGTTGACAAACCTGCGCAGCAACATAAAATCTACCGGGAGCTATAATTTTCCGTGGAATTAAGTTGAAGAATTTATGTGCAACGGAGCCAATAAGACCGATAAGACAAAGCTCCTGGAAGTGATAGACAATTGATTTAAGATTCCTGGCAAGTTGTCGGGGGTTTCCAAAGCGGTTTTGACTGGCCTTCGATAAGTTTTTGGGTTGTCTATGATTAGAGCAGCGCATGAGCGATGGTTTACTTGACAGTGGCGTGGATGAAGTGTGGGTGATGGCTGTGACGTGTCCACCTCAAGCCTTTAAGACCGTCGAGCAAAGAACTTCGGAGTGGTGACGTGTGGCAGAATCGAATCTCTTTGGGGTTTATTGAGGAATTGGTCGTGCCAACATGTGCACGGGCCATTATTTAATTGCATCAAAAATATAGAAAGAGGAAGGAAGTTCAATGTTCAGTCTCAGGTGGGCGTTTGGCAAAGTCGAGTAAGCGCCAGGGGAAAAGAAGAACAAAACTGGCAGGCGGCCAATGAAAACGCTACACCTGATGTGTCGGATCCCACTCGATTTTAATGGCGATTGGAAATGGGAAGTGTTGTCAAAAGAAACATATAAACACAACTGAGAAGAAAGGGGGTTCT
This sequence comes from Syritta pipiens, assembly GCA_905187475.1. Lineage (NCBI taxonomy): Eukaryota > Metazoa > Arthropoda > Insecta > Diptera > Syrphidae > Syritta > Syritta pipiens. The sequence goes on from LR994571.1 coordinate 75,587,794, forward strand.
AGACGTATTGGGCTATTAAAAAAAAAGAGATTTTACGTCCCAGTGTGTAAATCATCGATCTGTGGGGTGGTTGCTTCAATCTCTAACTCTATGCCATGTGAGGCTTATTTGCACAAGACTCTGCTTCTACATTATGACAGAACGGTAGATAACAGCAGAAATTATTGCCTGCCTACATTATTCTGAGCTGATTTTGAAAGTTTGATGTTAATAAAATTGTACAAACTTTTGAACAGGCTATCTTTTTTTAGAAAGCGTTTTATGAGCTGGTGAAATGACTATTCCTTTTATATTTTAATTGAAGAAGAAAAGAGGAGAAGCTCTTTTATTTTGAGATCTATAGCACCCTTTCATGACCGTATTTAATTTCAGCCTCAGGAAACTTTTTTTTCCAAATTCTCAAAAAACCGTAGTAAAAGATCCCCCATATTCTCATTGTGCTAGACAACCTCTGATGCAGAATTAAATGGAATGAAATTCAATTTTAGAATGAACTCAAGACTGTTTCACTTCAATTTTGTCATTATTTTCAAATTGTTAGCAGATGAAATTTATGTTGTACATAAACAACACTGGCCATGCAAGGGTTAAATTGAAGAGAAACAGTCACCGATCTTAGCCGTCAACAGCCAATATATTGCCCTCAAAGAGCTCTATTATTTTGGAATACTTACTCCTGACTCAACCTCTAGTCACTGCATGGAATCTGAGTAGGTGTCCTCAGCCGATATTCTTCACGACAAATTGGACGGAACTTTCTTCGGGGCTGAAAGCGATGAGTATGTAAAGAGGTACAAAAAAATGGATAAAAAAAGTGACAGAAAAAGTTGTCAATTTGTTATCTGTTTGCAAGTCGCAAGTGGAGTGACGTTTGTTTATTCTGACCTGCTTAGTGTTATTTTCACTCACATCTCATAAATCCAGAGTACAATTCGATGCCTGCAATGTATAATAAATCTCCTGTTCCCCTTTGTCTGTTTAAAAAAGTTTTTTTTTCCGACTGAGAACTCTTTCCAATTGTCATCAGCTTCACTTTTAAGCCTACCATCTCGGGTCCCATGCCCTATATCTTCGATTTTATTTCATCTCGATTACTAAAAATAAGAACCACCAAAATCAACAATCCCTAAGCACTTCGTTTTCCTTTCGTTTTTCCCAAAACAAACAAAAAAACAAAAACCGTCTCCAAATGTGAACTTAACTACACGTGTGAATTTTGCTGCGTAACCGCAGCCTAACAAAGTGTTTCCAGAAAAAAAAAACTCCAGACATTGCTGAATTTGCTGAAAATTGTATCAAATGATCTACAAAACGCTGAAAGCTGAGACCCACTACACGAGCGAGTAAACAAGCGCCTTATTTTGGGTCAACGACTGCGACAAGGTGGCGTTATTTTGGGAACATCGTTTCGCCTTACACTGGGTGCTTGAATTTAATAGCGGAAATGCATTTTGTTAATTTTTGAAAGTCAAAAAGTTATATTGGCTTCTAGAAAGAAGTCACTCATTTGTCTCAACCCTTTACTTAACCCTTAACTCTCTACTGCGCGCACAATTTTCCAATGATAAATTTTTAGGTTTAACTGCAATTATTCTCAATTCCGCTAGTAAGAAAAACAAATTCTTGAAAATACGAAATTAAAGATCGAATTGATTGTGAATACAATGAAATGGTGTAAAATATTGTGTAGAATTTATTTTTTGAATGAAAAGCATGGACTGGCGATGAAAGCAATCGTTTGAAGACTTTTTTAAAGCCCTTGGTCGGCAAAGAAATCAATTGAAGGATTTCAAGACCTTTTGAAAGCCCCATCCATTTACGACTTCAGCTGCAATAAGAATTTTATCGCCATTGCAATGAATCAAAAGATGATTTCATAGATAATCAAGCAGTGCCGAGAAGTTACAGCATGACTCATAATTTTCAAGCCAACAAAAATGATTAAGAAGTCAGATGGCGTCACCCTTTTGGGTGGTTGCTTACAAAAGCAGATAATGCAGTCAAACAAGGTGGGACTCAAGAGTGGATGACTTTCATACGCCGTGTTCTACTTTCGAGGGCGATTCTCTACTTCTTCTCACTGGTATGAAATATTCAAACCAATGAAGTTACTTTTTTCGAACTCAATGGTACGGCTTGCATTTTTTTTGCGTGATACAGGAGGAGGAATACCTGATTTGTTAAGAAAAAAAAAATATGCCTACTGATCCCCTATAAAAAAAAGTTATTACCAATTAACTCACGCAAGCCAAGTAGTCTGCGGACAAAATAAATAGAACACCTAATGAATATGGTAGTTTGAGCACAATAGAAGAAGTCTAATGCATGTAAAATTAAATAAATTTCCTTACAGTCAGCTAGATCATTTTTGTAATCACAATGTCATACCGAATGTTAATTCATAAAATAAGAGTCCAAAATCGTTTAACAGGTGCTGAGTATAAGGCTCGACAATTATTTTGCTAGAATTTGTCAAACTTTGAAGCACCAGACCTATTTTTAGCGACATACACTTCATTCCACAAGTTCTCAACAGGATTGAGATCTCGAGATTGATCTGTCCATTCCTTAAATGGTTTATTTTGGGGAGTAGTCATTGCTTTACAGACCTAGCGGTATGCTTAGGATCGTTTTGGTATTCAATTTTTAAATTTTAGTGACGTATCAACCTCAGCATTGGATTGCATTATATCACTCAAGATTTCCTTATTTTTGGCTTCGTTGTACATGATGAAGTAACACAAAGAGAAAATATCCAGCGTTTTTGGATACATTCATTTTATTACAACTGTAGGTTTGGATCTCCTTCCATGTCTACAAATTAGCTAACTTGGCTTTTAATTTTTTTTAGTTCATTTCTTTGCCTTTTTTTTAATAAAAAATCTTATACGAAACTGATTTTTAAATGCAAAGGATTTTACGTGACGCTCAGAGGGACAACCTTCTTATTTACATGACCTCCACAATTTTGAGAGTAAATGTCCCCGTCTGTTTTCTTTTAACTATTTCCATAAAATCAGCTTAGGTGCCTTAGCTCTCCCGCTTGTTCTTCTCGAATGGTTTCTTCTAAGATAATTTTGATTGTGCATATATTTTAATAAACTGAGTAAAAGTATGCAAGGTGTCTGTTTGATATGCGGTTTTTATTTGCCTTTTTAAATTTGCTGAATCGCTCGTATGGAAGCTTAAGCTTTCGAATCCTTATCAGAACAGATAAAAATCATCTTTTAAACACTGTATTTTCTTTCGTTTCTTCTGAACCAAAAATTGATTTTTAACGATTCCCTTTAAGCTGCTTGAGAGCACTTAATAATTTTTTATATCCATGGCTCATGGATAGGTAAAAAAAAGGCTATTCCATCAGGGAGCGTACAGATTTTCATTTAAATTTAAGCCACATTTGAATATATCAAAGCGACTAGGTAAGTGGCAGTTTGTTCCTAAGTTTTTACTTTCAGAAGTAAAAGCAGGGAAGTCGGATTATCCTACTTAATGAAAGGATTTTTTTTTTGTTATATTCAGCGATATTCGAGTTTTTTCCAAATCTGTCTCTGCCCGGGCTCAGACTGCTTTCATTCTCATATTTGCAGATCCATTTGCATATTTGGATCTGTAGACGTTTTGTATGAGGAGATGGGTGCACAAATAAAAAGTCTGGTAATTTTGCGGGTGTTGAGAAACATGTTCTTTATTATTTTAAAAAGTCTTATCAGCAGCGGTGACATAAAATTTGCTTTATGGCACGCCGCAGTTGTGTTCCTTTAAACTTCTTGCATTAGTGTCGCATGTGAGGTAATGGCAAGTAGTATTATAACGAAAGACACTGACCATCAGAAATACAAGAAAGAGGGTGGCATTTTACCTACCCCTCTTTGATGATTTTTCCTTCACCATACTTCACAACCAATTAATATCAATTGATTTCCAACGTACATAACTCTACTTGACCGCGGTTGTTTTCAAACTGCTGAAAAGGTCAACGATTTTGCATTACATGGCCTTGGCAACAGAACAAAACAAAATAGTACTTCTCTTGTAGCTTTTGCCCTTCACGGCAAGTGGGTTCTTCGAAGTGGAAGCACGAGTCTCCTTCATTCGAATTGTCTTCGGGCGTCACCAAGCAACTACCACATGACTCATCAAAACTCAGCCCAAAAGTGAGTGTCTTCTGGAAGCACAATGAGTAAGCAGCTAGATTCCCCAGATGTGATCGCCCTTTTCGGTTCGTCGGATGTCTAACATCATAATTCAGATGAATGAACCCCTCACACAATGAACGCTCTTGAATGCTAATCCAGGGCGTCCTCATTCTAGTGAACTTGGTCTCCCACCTCGTTCACCAAAGTCTCCCGTATGCACGTAAACATAAAAATCCATATTTTTATTTATTTGTTTTCGTTTTATTCACAACCAATCGCAAATTCAATTGGTTCATTACCAAATATTTTCTGAAATTAAAAAAAAAAAAAATTAATTTCCCCTCAATGTATTCCGAGAGAATTTTGTGTTAGTTTCGTAAATGCAAAAGCCAATTAAATTTAATAACCAAGTGGCTGTGTAATTAATCAAATCGACGCAAGCAGACACATACACACAGAATAATGCAATTTCAAAAATACCAGTTTAAATGTATTTTTAATTTTCAATTTCATATCAAAACATCGTATCTCACCGAGTGATGAATACAAAACATAATGGGAGGGAGTTCTGTGGTTCGACAATCGTTGTCATTGATATCTCACAAAAAAAATAGAAAAATGTAAATCTAAAAAATCACAGAACAACAAGCGGATTGTTAAAAGGGAGACGTAAAATAAATTTGAGGGGCAAAACAAGTTGTACACTGGTGGCCGTGTGAATTGGACATTGGAATTTGTGGTTAAAAATGTTAAAAGCACATGTCAGGTTCAATCTGTGTGCATAAATAAGTGAAATGGGTCATCAGTGGAGAAGAAAATAAAAAGGTCTTCAGAGTTATGTACGAGAGAGGCATATCTTTCATTGCATATGAAGGCGTTTTGTGCCTTGCAAAATGACCCAAAACTGTATGGTTCTTTCTTTTTTTTACTGGGAAAACGCTAACGATTGCTATAAAAAGTTAGTCAGAGCGCTTGGTATTTGGTTCTTCCAATCACTGAAACAAGTGCAGAACCACAATGAGTCCTGAACTACTTAGCACAGACATCTAACGAATTTTTCTTTTGTTCTGTTTTCTCCTAATTTTTAGCCTCTTTTTCTAAAAAGGAGGTAATTTTCTGAGATTCTGAAATATTCAACGGTTGTTTAAGATGATCAAATTTAACATTTTTTTTAACAACATTTGTGGGACAGTGCTCCACAAAAGTTTGCGTACGATAGAGAAATTTAGCGAAAAAGGGCGTTTATTCCCAAACCATATGTGACAATTTGTTTTGAAAGGCATATTTTAAAAGAGTTTTGCTCAAAGCTTCAGATTTTAAAATTAATTCAATACTCTTATCCATTCAAAACTTATTACAAAAACAGCAACCAATATTGCCAAAATCAATCCACAAAAGTTTGCGTACTTTTCACAATAAGGACCATTTAAACAACTGTAACTAATTAAGGAAGCAAGTAAATATATTGCATTTGTATATCCGTTATTTAGCAAGTATGCATTTGTATACTTGCTAACAAGTGACGAAATGTAGAAAAGTCCATAAATATGGTAACAAAAGACCATAAATATGGGAAAAAACGGAACGGAACGAAACGGAAAACGTATCAAAACAAACCTAAAAAAGCCAGTAAACAACCCAACTATAAAAAGGTTTGCTGGAAATTGCAGACCAAAGCAGAACTGTCAAATCATTCAAGCTCTCTGCAAGAGATAAACAAGCCGTCAAGCAAATTCTAGATCAAGAACCGCTTATAACGACAACAAGAGTGACGAAACAGGCCCATGAATTCTATAATACCCAAGTGTATCGGTAAATATTACGTAGAACCATTCCTGATATGGCGTTTAAATTATGCGTGCCAAGAAAAAATTGTTGATCAGCAAAACTACGAGGTAACAAATGAAAGTGTTCTTTGGAATATGGGTGGTTAAGGTTTTCTCCACACCCTCAGGCGGCAGTTAAACCAGAAAATGTTGAATTAAGACTCGTCAGATAATATAACTATGCACCAGATGTCCATAGGCTTGGTTCGGCACTCTCTTGCGAACGAGAACCTTTTTCGCTAGGTTATTTTGTTGATCAAGCAAACCAATGGCATCATTTGCAATGGGCACGCATGGTCTAAGACCCATATCAGGGATCGTTCTACGTAATATAAAGAAGGTTGTCGATAACTATTGCTGCTTTTGAAACAATAAGGTTTTATTAGTTTACAAGTTTTATAACCATTTGTAAAAAAAAGTTTTCGATTTCTAATGAATGTTTGGTCGGTAATACAGTATTTTTTGTGTTATGTAGCAGAAAATTAATTTTTTTTCTCTGCCTCATCACATCGCACAGTCTAATTGAAAAATAAAAAATATTCTTTTCCCATTCACCGTGTACAAATCCCCCCATCGATAGCTAAATTTATTACCCAACTGCTTATACAATTCATGAAGATTCATCGTGATGAACGGATTCGTAGCAGCCGCAGTCCAAAAATATTCGAAAATAAATTACAATCCATAAACAGAGCAACGAAGTGAAGCATGTAAAGCAAAAAATACAATTTTACACTTTTACACGAGCACGAAAACGCATTTCAAGAACATTTCTCAGGCTCGGTGCATCAGTGTGTATCTGAAAAATGGCCAATAGCCAAAGACACCATCAACTGGGTAATGGTCGTCTTCTTTTTTAATCTTTTTTGGGTTGGACAATAATTTCTGAATTACGAGTAGTTTTGTGGAATATTTGTATTTAAAAATTCATTTTACATAAAAAAAAAGAAGGCAGATGCATGTGGGTGAGGGTGAACAGTGCCAAAAGTTTACCGCGCATGGGCTTTTAGATATTTCTCACGCAAGAGGACGGACGTCTACGGAGATTTATTTGTGGCCTTTGAAAATATTTTCATTGGCAGGACAGACGGAAGTTGATTCGTGGACGTTTTTATTTACTTTCTTTTTTAAGTGTTTTGTTTTGGTAGCCGGGTTAATATCCGTGAAATTTAGTATCTCACCTCTGACGAGTGTTTGTTTATTGAAAAAGTTTTTAGAGAGGGTAGTTTGGGTGAAAGATGAGAACAGCAGGGGGTTGCGGAGCATCCTTGGAGTAGACACTGAGGCAAGAAGTGGACCTTGACGTGAAGGTGATTTGGTTGTGACGCAGTGGATGGATCGTTGAATGTTTATGAGCAGAGAACTGCTGTGCATTAGAGCAGAAGAAGAAAAGTCAATGAGGCACTTTTATCAACTAAATTAAAAAGAAGTCGTGGGGTATATTTAAGTCGTTTCCCTTGTATGACTGAAGAGAATTTCAAAGAGCGTTTTATTTCGTGTGAATTTGTTCACAGGACAATGTGAGGTCTTTAGGATTTTGTGCGTCGTTAAGTTTTGTTTCTTTTTTTTTTTGATTTTCTAGATTTAGATTTATTAGTTTAAAACATTAGTTTCAACCATTATGAATTTGTTATACAAAGAAATAAAAATATGTATTTGTGTACAATATTATAAATAAAGATATGGCTTTGCCGTCTGCCAAAAAATATTGTGTACACTTTTACTGTTTATCCTTTTGAAACAACTAAAAGTAAAGTTCCAATTTCTTATTCCCACATCCATTTGTTCTATTTTCCAAATGGAGTTGCTTTTTGAAGTTTCTCGCACCTTTTTTTTAAAATTCAACAACAAATTCTTACTCTTTAGTTAATGAAGTCAGCAGCGAGTAACTCGCAGCCAATGCGACGCAAATAGATGCCACAGATAAAGTTTCCTAAGCGCTGTCAAGTACGCGGCATGCCGTGGTGCGTGTTCCATTGTCACGCAGATAGACACCTAAAGATGGACGGGTTTTCTTTTTTTTTTGTAAAAATTCCCCCGACCATTTTCCTTTGGTAATAGTGTTCAAGAGGCAAACGTTCACTGGTGTTGATAAACTTTTTTCCTAAGTCGTATGTGCAGAGTCCTTGGGGAGTCATATCCTGCTGACAAAAAAGAATGTTGAATAATAAATGCTTATGTTTAAAAACTCCATAAAAAACTTACACATCAATTTAATGAATTTATTTCTCTCTTTTTTTTCAGGTGAGTTCATGATGTCCTATTCAGCCATATTTCTTGGATTTGGTGTGTACGGATTTTTTAGCGAATGTTTTAGGTTATATGTTCTGTTGTACATCTGGTTGGAGACGTGGTAAATTTGATTGCTATTCCTGATTTCTCGACCAATGCCAGGAAGTCATTTTGTTAGAGTAACAATAATGTTAAAACTTTAAAGTCAAAGTGAAATCTAGGTTATAAGTCGAATTTAAATAAATTCTCTTTTTTAAACGAGACAATTTCTAAGTGAGAAAGTTTTGTGTTAAAGTTTAGAAATGAGAAAACATGCACCTAAAATCCATTTATTTCAGGAAAAAAGCCTGGGATCTAGAATTTCCCTCATCAATTCGTGTTGACAAATGACAATGTTAATGTTTTTAAGACATCACACAATTAGAGAAACTTTTTTAGAAATTGTCTGTGTTTTTTGTTACGACGTTACAGAGTCACGTATTCTGTTTGGCACCCTAAATTGCAAGCCGCACTGATTTTAGTTCAAACGGATTTTGTAAAAGTTATTCAAAAACATACATTGAATTTATTATATCTTTTGAAATTTGTTTCTCTTTACGTTTGGTAGAGGACTTTGTCTAAACTTTTCCTTCAGCTACTGTTTTACTTCAAAGAAACTGCGATTGAAATTAGATTTTTGATTTAATGTTAGCTAACTGCAAAACAACCCTGCCTTTGTTTTAATGGAACCTAAAGGAAACTTACACATCATCAATATGTAAGCATATTTTTGCTTTGAAACCTCGATAGTCAAGTGGCAGATTAATCATTGTACTGTGAAAGTTGTATTAAGAAAAAAGTCTGTATATAAAAGTCTTTTCTATGTAAATGTTTGATGTTGGATATCTGGATGTCCTGCCGGTTGCTTTTTTAACTAAGTTACACCAAGACTGCAAACCGTTATTTGTAGTTCAGCGTCCACATTGTCAATTTTTAAGGCGATAAATTGAACCTTGTATTGCCATTGCCTCGGATATGGACAATGTAGATCCTGTGTCAATGGCAATAGCTATATTGACCGGCATTCAATGATGAAAGCAATGTATTTGATAGTTTACATTTTCAAATATGACGTTAAAATTAAATCACAAGGTAAAGAAGATTGGTTGAGAGTTCGGAAGCATGTCGCAGCTACCGTCGAATTAAATTACTTCGAAACACTGAATAATATTACCGCACGGACAGTTCACAAATGATATTGCCTAGCAATGAAATGCTCAGTCTACTTCGAAATCGCCATCGCCATTACCATTTTTATTGTCTCAAAAACGTAGCGTAAAAGTTTACACGAATTGACGATTATTTTGCAATTTTCTTTACAATCGGGTGGCAAAAGGACAACCTCAACCGTCAAAGGTAGTTTAGTCTTCACTATTAGACTTTTCCATACGAAAATTACACATTAACCTATTCTTTAAATTTGCTGGCTAACAAGTCGATAGTATGCCTTTTTATTTCCCTGTGCTAATTGTTAATTGTTACTCAACTGCGAGACTCTCCAGTTTTGGAGTCCCTTATGCCGAAATTGGAATCCCTTATTAAGCTTTGCGTAGCATATTCTAAGAACATATTATTGCACTGCAGATTTTTTTATTGGACCATTACTGAGACACCTTTTAATGAATAAAATTTTACAGAATCACTTCGATCGAAGAGCGAGAAGCAAAAAAAAAACAATACATCCATTTCAGTTAATTTCTTTTGTGTTAGAAAAAACATTTATCCATTTCTCTGTTTTTAGATTTATTGCTTTCATATTTTTCTCAGTTCTGTTTTCGATTCTAGTTCCATTTAAGCTAAAGATGTTTTCGCATTTTATGTATATTTTACTTTTAATTACTTTACGAATAGATGTAATCTTTTAAAATGTTCATCTCGTATCAAGTCTTTCGATTCTCAGTTTAGAGTTTTTGGTATTTTGTCATAAAAACGATTTATTTCCAGATTTTCGAAATCGTAACAAGTTTTTACGATGTTCCAGTCCGAGACAAAATTTTTGGTTGTGCAGCGAGAATAATGGAAATTCCTTAAAACAACCTTTACTTCCTTTCTGGTTTTTCCAATTCTCTTCTCATTTCTTCGGTACCTTTCTTACTTCAAACTAGTCCATTAAAAAGTGTAACGAGGTGGATTCCTTTCATAAAAGAATTTCTCCTTCCATTTTTCGATTTTGATTTCTACATTTAGGTTTGAGTTTTGTCTGTTTTTTTCTCCATTGAATTTTGACATTCATTTATTTTGTTCTTCTCCTTTTAAACTTCAAGTTTTACTGGACAACATTTCTTTCACGTCACACAAATTCATGTTCAAGAATCTGCCGCGAATGATGAGGTCTTGCGAAAGAATGTTGCCCACAGTGAAAAAAAATGTCTTCCATCCACCGTCGACTGCGAACCAACCAAAAACGATGTCACTATCAACCGCATTGTGAAGCAACTCCGAGTGAAGTATTCCCTCACATTTCTCACAAAAAATACTTTTTATCTAGATGCACAAACAGAAGTTCACGTTGTCTTATCTAACTTCCAGCTTTCGTTCAATTAGGTTAACGCACCCTCCCAGGAACCAATCGATTTCCTTTTGTTTCCCTGCCAATCCCATGTCGTTCTTTTGCCGTAAATCCACTTTCTTTTCCGTTGAAATGCGATGCACAAAACTCCGAACCGAGTTCCTTCTCTCGGGAACGACTCGCGCCAACTGAACTAATTGCCAGAACTAGAGGTGGCGTCAATTTTCCCATTCCCATCGTCAGAGGCATTCTCGGCTTCCAAGAAAAATCTGCCTCCAACCAGAATTCAAGTGGGTCACACTTTTCGAGAGTCTTTTGTCTCCCACCGTCGGAATCTCGACAATCGCCAATGTCGCAGCTTGATTTACAACCACCACTCGTAATCTAATCAAGCCACCACGCATTGTCCGGCGTCCGATAGCAACTCCCTCCGGACTGAGGGTGACTTTGCCAAAGTGCAGTCATTTCTAATTCCGACATCACGTGCTCTAAGCCCGTTGCTCGGCAGGGGCAGCCTTCGTGTTATCTTCTAAAAATACTCGAAAAAGGCTTCTGATTATAACGGCGAAGATGTTATCGCGCACTGGGCAAACGAATCCTACGCAAGGTAGTAAATTAATTAAAAAATAATTAAAACCGTGATTGAAGATTTATTGGGCGACAAGTAGCTGAACGCGTTTTATTGGTTTACGACATGGCTTTTGGTTTAAAAAATTTTTTTTTTTGGTTGGAGATACTACGAAAACAGAGATACAATGATAACAGGGTGGCAAGTTTGTTACGATTGTGATGCTTATCTTTATGGCTTGATGATTGTTGAGATTGTTGAATTGCGGGTGAGAGTCGAAAAGAGGCAGTCAACGGCGAGTTGGCCAGAAGACAAAATTCAGTCAAGCGGGCTCGTTGTGTTGACGTGTGATATTTGAGACGTTTAGTCGTGTTGACGGATTTTTTTTTTCGAGTGAAGAGTATTGAAATACCCTTAAGGAAAAGTTCTGAAGAGTTCTCAATTTATTTATTTCAACAAGACACTAAATCAAGGAGCCGCGTAAAGTAAAAAAGTGTTTAACCGATCTAGTTAAAAGTCAGTTAAAATTTGCAATGGACTGAGTCAAGTACGTTTTAATTGTTATTGTTTTAATTAATCATTCAAAATTTACAAATGAACTTTGTGTGGATGGGTAGGGGACATGAGGTTTGTTGGTTTTTAGCTGCATCTGTGGGTTGTACGTCTCGGTAGACATCGAATCAGTAATTAATCTTGGGGCTGCTGTCTTGGGGCTATTTGTGTTTGAATCACGAGGTTGAGGTTAATGGGCTTTTGTCTCGGGTCGGCTGCGGTGGGACTTCAGAATGATCGCTACGAAACCAAAACGAGGCATGCGGCAGAACGATGACGACTAGTTGACATTGATATAAAAAATAACTGATATTTTATGTGGGAAATGCTGAGCTAAAAGTTTTTCATTGGAAAAAAAAACGCATTCGGCGCAGTACTAGTTATCATAAGTGAATCAATGATTGTTAAAAAAACATAAGTGACATTTTTGTTTTTTCGCAGAAGACACAAAAAAAGAAAAGTATTTTGTGGAAAAAAAAGCACCCAATGTTGCTTTCGCATTTAGATTTGAATGTTTTTTAGGTATCCTTTTTGCTCTCAACCTAAAGCTCTACTAATAAACAGTACAAAAACTTAATAAAAGTGATTTCGAAAAAATGTGTTAGTTGTTGTTATGTTATTTTATTTTAATGTTATTTTAACAATCATCGATTCAAGAGTAAATGTTTGGAGTCTCGTTTTACCGAGGGTGAAAACTGTGGAGCAGTTTGCGGAGTTAGCTTAAAAATAAGGATGGCCGATTTGTCTAGATAATTTTTGATTCCAAAAGAAATATGTCACATGCCCCCTAATTCATTTAGTGAAAAAAATGAAGGGTAGGGACTTGGCCTTCATGTCCTAGATTTCAAGGTTACGTAACTTGTTTCTGAAACTGTCGTCGAAGTTATCGAGGAACAATTCGATCTTTAAAAGTCAATAAGCGATCGAATGCGAACCGCTCGAAAAAACTAGGATGAGATGGTTGGACCAAGTCCAAAAGCTTACACCCAAAGAAAAAGTTTGTGATTTGCTGAAAAATTTTTGAGTTCAAAATCTGTCGTCTAATTCTGTACTCGAAAAACCTGAGCTCTAAATCAGTTGACGGCTTTGTCATAAATGTTGCTATTAAAACTTTTTCGAGTCATTCAGTGTACAAATTGATTATCTCCATAAAACAAAAAGTTGAGAAATGCCATGAAATGATGTACGTTGTTAATAATAATAATGTTTCGTGGCGTAACAGCCAGTGGAAGTCTAGAAACTAGCTAGTACATTGTTATTGAAATAAATTACGAGTTATTCAGTGGCGAAAAAAAAATCTTGTTTAATGGTGTTAATCTTTTTCAATCGGGAAAGTTTTTATGAATATAAAAAGTTATGACAATACCAAGTGCTTTCACACTTAAATTTCAGATTTTTCAAAAAGTGGAGTTAATCGATTTGGCACTGAACGGCTCATTTAGTCATCGTTTGCCTAATGCGATATTCTGCGATGATGAGGTCTTTCTGAAATATGTCAAAACATTTAACTCATTATCGCTTCTGAGTTTCGCTTTCTTTGTCCAGTTTTTTTAAAGTCGAACATCACAATAAAAAAAAATTCATCACATTAATCCATGTTTACAATTTAGGGAGCCTACATCGGCGAGTCTTAGTAGTTTTAGGTTTGTCGTCTAAAATCAGACTTAAAATTGATTCCATCTTTGAGTAAATTCGTTCACGGAAATGATTGAGATTTCGTCGCATCAGTCATTACTAGGCTAATTCCAAAATTTCAAATTTTCGTTTGTATTTATGAGAAGAAAGCTAGTTGCATTTTGCGCGTGCCTGTGCCTGTGTTTTACCATGCAGTTGATCGCTCTCAGTTTTAATTGAACGATATATAACATAGCTTAGGAGTAAACACATGTTCAAGTTTTAAATTCGCTTTCCTGAAAATTTTGAATATTGTGACTTAGGATAGTTTTGCATTAATGCGACGATTTGTCTTTCACAGCTGTAGGTGACCAAGCGATTACAAAAGAATTAGGCACCTGATTTAGTCTGCCTGTAAAAGTTTTTTTTATCCACCTCACACAACTGATTTTCGGTATTTGGCCGACAGGAGTTTAGCTTTTTTTCCATTTTCTGTGACTGAGTATTTCAATGAAATAAGTCCAGTCCATAATACTCTTATGTTTCCACAGAAAGAGTTCGTTGACATGGTCTATTCACCTGTGGCTCTAAATTTTAGTAGCTATTTGTAAGAGGTGTCAATTTTAGATAATTTATCGTGTGGGTCTGCTAACAAGTGCTTCGTTCATTCCCAACATGGCTCACCGCAACGTGTCGACGACATGCAATTATTTGCACAGAAAAGTAAAGGCAAACACATGCTGAGTTTATTCTGCCGGTCAATTAGAGAACTTAGCACATCAAAGTGCAATATTTAGATGACAAACACCTCCACTGTTTGCCATTATCCCCGCCACCTCAGTTAATGGTGTCTCCAACCTGGTCTTCAGCCTGATTTTTCGACCATGCAACCCATGAATTTTCGACTGTCTAGTTAGTACTGGACTCACAAACTGCTGAATAAAGACTTCTGAATAAGACTTCTGGAGTTTCGGATTTTGGGACTCCCAGACTTCTATACTCCCAGTCTTTTCGATTCCTAGCTTTTCGACTTCTCGGCTAGCCAACTCTTTGACTATTGGACTCTCCACTTTTGGGCTCCCCGATTACTCGTCTCATCAACTCATTGTCCTCCCTCTCCGCCATATCCCGACTAACTTTAATTCTGGAGACAATGGCTCATAACAACATCCGACAAATAAACAGCGCATTGTCGTTTCCACCCCAACGGCGTTAAATTAAAAAAAAAAGATGTAAAATTGTCGCCAGTAAAACTGTCAGATAGTTATTGTTCTGCTAATGAGTTTGTGGGAGGAGCGGGTGAAAAGTTAACAAACAAAAAAAAAAAAGAAAAAAATTCACTACCGCAGATGTCATCTGGCGAGACCGCAACCATGTGTTTGCTTGGGGGCAACACGAGCACGTCAATCGATGCAAAATAACTTTCGGTTGCGATTTGAACGTGTTTTTGTTAAATTAGTACATCGAATTGAATTTTGTTCGTTGTTTATATTGTTGGCAAATTTTATTAGACAGGTTTTTACGTTGGCATTTTTTGTGTGCGGGGGCCGTTGTGACCCGGCAAAAAGGTTAATCGAATTGTGCGTCCTTCAACTTTAGCGGCCAAAACTGATTCATCGGAGTTTGCTAATGCGATCGATTTTTGTGGTTTTTAAAATTGGCAGAGGTTTCACCGAGTTGGGGGTATTGGTAATTTTGTTTGACAGCTCAGAAGTTTTTTCGAAGGACTGATTTGGGTAAAATAACGCCTTTAACCGCTGGTGGGAAACAATTGCCGAACAAATTTGCCATGAACTTTAGGAAAAACAATGCAATCGCATGTGGCTTAGTCCCAGAAACCTCGACCAATGCTGCTGTTTTTCATTGATTGGTTTTTGCTAGACAAGAGCGTCACTGTAGTAAGACTTACTCAGTTATTGATCTCTTCTAAGCTACTGTAAGGCGCGACATTTTTCAAGTTTCAAAAGTTGAGAGTACATTTGTTTGTTAGGTTAGAGCATTTTTGCCTTGCAAACTGCCTCAAGGCTAATGCTAATCGAAGCTCAGGTCCACTCTGGACTGTAGCGCCAGAAGGAGATGCATTTTTGCCTTTGCATCTTATTTCAAATCCGTTCTAATTTAAAAGTTCTTGTTGCAGATAATTTCAAGTTGTTGCCGAAACAGAACTGGTTGTTTACCTTATTCTACTGTAATTTTTTCTTTTGAATTTCACATCCCTTTAAAACCTAAGTGGGCTTTCGAACCTCAGATTTGTGTTTCGGTAAAGTGTCATAAACAATTTTTGAGCCATAGGCCTAAAGTTTCCATCCAACAAATTTAAAAAAATTAGCGCCGTACTTTTTCCAAATCTATTTATCTTCCTGAGTCTGCAAGCCATGAACTTCAACGCAGACACGAGTTAATAAGATCGCAATGGAAAGTTTTCTTCCAAACAACCGCTTTAACTTGCGTCAACGTGTTTGCCTCTTCTGACGTACTACTCTCATAATCGTGGCGTCCTAAATGCCTTTAAAAAAAAGCACTTAAGTCAGCAAACTTAAGCAAACCGATTACTCGAAGATTGGCGCCACAACTTGCACCTTTTATCGCCCTAAATAATCAGTCAAAACATTCTGCGTTAATCACGTTTTCACTCTTCACCTTCACAAGCTCTCAGTTTTATCGCACGATACGTGCCTCATATGAGAATCTCCCTAAAGCCCGATAGTCAAATTTCCACTGAGAACGAAAAACAAAAAAACACCCTCCCAATCTAATCGCCGATCTCGGAGGTCGTTCACATCCCCGTACTCGGTACGGTTGCGTAATTTAACTCGAAAACTTTTACTTGCCACGAAAACAAAAGCCCCACCACTCGGTGGTTGTTTTGCTACTGTGCGACCGTAATTTGCCGATCATAATTTAACGTGTGGCTGATTTTTCACCGTCGGAGGTCGCCCTTGAAATTTGACAGGAAAATTGACTCAGACGAAAGGGGTGTATTCTGATCAACATCGACAACAAAAACTTTGAACAAAGAAACCTTAAAACTTATTGCTTGTTACAAACCCCGACGAATCAGTGGAGTTAAAAAAAATCACGCTGTCGGACAGGAGAGTCAGATTTTGAAGCCCCTCTTTGATCATGAACGATGTTCACCAGCGTGAGACATGATTACGCACAAAATTTCTGTCGAATTTCGCACGCATGTCGTGATATTTGTCCCAATTTCAAAATGAAACCCCATTTCAGAGTCCACCCCCATCAATTCGAAGAGAATTAATTTAATTTAATCGCATCACAGTTTAAAATCAAAATTAATTTGATTGCTTGTGGAAATTATATCCCATTTTTAGATTTAACTACCCAATGTGTTATCACAATCGGTGTATCGTTTTGTTGTAGCAGTTTATTTACTAACAATTCACAGATAAATGTTAATTTCTCCATTCACTACCAAAATAAAAAAAAAAACAGGAGAGGAAAGAACGACCAAGTGAAAAAGAAAAAAAAAAACTAAACATGACTAATTGAAGCCACTTATTATGGAAAAATTGGCATTTTAAAAGGCCACCAACCACCAGCTGCCACCAGCACAATGTCAATTCGAAAATGATTATTTTTCGAGTCATTAGAGTGTAAATTCTTTTGACATAAAATTATAAACCAAAAACAAGAAAAAAAAATATAGATGCGAGCCAGAATTTACATACGTGGAATAACCCCACGGCGAGAAAAAAAAAATTGTTTCGTTTTTTTTTTTTGGGGCGATTATGTTAATTTTTTGGGACGACAAGCGATTTACTGAATGAATTTGTTGTACGGCCTACAGCGTCGAGTGGCTGGATTTTTTTATTATTATAGCGTTTGTTTTCTGGAAAAATCGAGGACTTTCGCGGCGGAGCTTTCTTTTTTTGGGGTAACATCTTCTTAACCGTAGAGTCGGTAAAGGAGTGTAGCAGTATGGCGGCCGTTTGGTGAGAACTTGTTCAAGAATTTTGTTCAGTGTGCTTTTTTAATCGATTACCTAAAACTAGTCCTAGTCAAATTCAAACAACCAACAAATCAAATGTAACAGGGACCGACTTCGGGAGCAGCCCATCTAAGGAAATTGTTAAAGTCCTAGGGGCAACGCTTAAATACGCACCTTTTTGATGCAAACGTAGGCGGTTGTATTTTTATCGCTTTTGGATATACGGCCAAAAGATCAATAAATAAAAACGGCTTATTTTTGGTGTTTTTTTTTTGACGTCTGCTTGTGGGGGAGTTAGTGGAATCAACATTCGTAGGAAAAAAATTGTTTCGCTCATTTATGGACAACGCGTGATCAAAGAAAGTTGTTAAATTCATGAAGGCAACGCTTAGATCCTTGACAAAACAACGGGATACAGTACAATAACCCCCAATTTCTGCAATTCAGCTAAGGCTGTATTTGTTTTAAAATGAGCGTCCAACAAATGTGAGATTTTATAAATAAACGAAAGATTGGAGTTAAGTTAGGTTAGGTTAGAAGTTGGAGTTAAGTTTCTTAAAGAGATTTTAAGCACCTGCCAACAAGAGTAATTCGAATGTTTGATTCTAAAAACGCAAAGACCACTCACTGTCAATTTTCTTAGTTGAAACTCAATATTCTCTCCTGCTTTTTTGTACTCCCTACATTCCTGAAATCCTTTTGCCAAGTGGGAGTCGGATTTTGATACACACTGCAGCTCTGTCGTGCCAGTAAAAAAAATTACAGATAATGAGAACTTAAAAGCATGTCTTTTTTTTAAAATCCAGATCGTGGGAAGAAATCTGGTGAAAATTCCTTCCTTCCTTCGCTGCCGCACTTGGATCAAAAGTCAGTGTTTCGCAAGAAACTTGTAAGGATAGCAAGAGAGCCCCCACAGGAAGTTTAGTTCAAAGGTCATGATAAAAATACTCTTTAGCGGTGTTGTGTAATCGCTCGAGAGCTTGGTGCAACGTGTTTGACGTGTTTTAGGCTTTTCCCATGCCCACCTTTCGATGCAAACGTAGGCGGTTGTATTTTTATAGCCCTTTAATATGCGGTTAAGAGATCAATAAAACCATAGGGTTTATTTATGGTGTTTTCTTTTTTTTTTTGACGTCTCCATATGGTGTCATGTGGGGGAGTTAGTGGAGTCAACATTCGTAGGAACAAAAATCGTTTTGCCATTTAAGGTCAACGTTTGAAGCCAATTTGTTTCTTATGGCTAATTTGAAATCGAAATTGTTATATTCTGCTCCATGTATATAAATACATGAATTTCAGATCCACTTGTTTCTTATCGTTTAAAGAAAATTCTCAAAATTGACCACAATACAAGGATTTGTTGACTCTAAAGCTTAAGCTACGCTAAACTAAGTTTTTTTTTTTTGATAGCTTTGTTTTGTACTTGAGTTTTATTTTTAGCTTTCGATTTTTGAGCCTTATTTTTTCATTTACCAATCATTTCACTGGCCTAGAATTTCATATAGGCATGTTTTCTATCCTCTACTGCCGTCTTCCTATTCTCAGATCCTAAATTTCTCTGTCATCGCTTTAGATCCAATCTTTCTTCAAATCTTTCAGTTTTCCGTTTTTTTTGTTTTCGGATGTTGGAGAAACTTCAGTAGTTACTCTGAATCGACAAACAGCAACACCTTCTATTCTCCACTAAGTGATAATTTTTTCGTTCGTTTAAACCTGAAAATCGTTTAAAAATTTCAATGGTCTCCAAAATTCCTTAACGGAGACAAACAGAATTTGCCGAGCCACTTGAGCGAGGAAACGCGTTGGCCTACTGGTCTTCTTTAGCTGCTTGAACTGATAGTTAAATCGTCAGCTTTTTTTTTGCATTTGGTGGCTAAGACTTTATGCACGACAACGATGGTTTTATCTCATCTTCTGAACCATTGTCCTCTGACTTCAGTGAATGCGGTGACCGTCCACACGAAGTTGAATAAAAAAATTAAGGTGCAGCTTTAACATCCGTGAGTCATCTGCCTTAACCCAGAAGTCTCTTTATCACCCACTTGGCTTAAAATTCCCGTCTTAGCTACACAAAAAATCAGACTTTTTTAATCCCCACTCAGCCACACTTGCAAATAATATTCACCTTGACCATTCGCGTTCTTAGCAACCCAGACAAAGGAGAACCTCTTCCGGCCAATAAATCTGTTAATAAATCCATAAAAATATAGGAGACTTGCCTGGAATTTCACCAGCGCGTTCACATCGACTTGACGCAGCGTCTAAGCAGTGAGAACTCAAACCTGTTACCACGAAGGTTTTTTTTCTCAAGTTAAACCCCAATAAATGGCTTAGCTCCTCTTCTGTTTGATTTTGTTTAGATCTAAAAATATCTCAAATCACATATTTCACAAAAGTAGATATTTAATTTTTTTTTCAAGTCACAACTCGTGCGGCAAGACCGCTCATTTCGTGGGTCTGATTTGATGTTAATTTGTAGTCAAAATATAAAAAAAAAGCACGCACGGCAGATATCACGGCTGTGTATTTATTTCTGGCTAGTATATCTCAAATTATTACGATTTTAATTGATTGATTGATTCGTTTATGACAGTGTAAACAAATTCCGCTCCACGTATCGTGGGGTTATGATTTTTTGTTTTTTGATGACGGTAAAGGTCGGACTATAGTTCGACGAAAGAATTTAAAGGGATGATTAATTTAAGTGATTCAGCTCATTAAACAGTGTTCAAAATTTACCATCAAATTTGAAACACTTGGAAAAATTTATGAACAAAGATAGACAAAGCAATTTCAGATCTATTTTTCTGAACCCGAAGAAAGTTGTGATCGAAGAGAGGTTTCTCAGCCTACTCGCATGAACGAATGACTTTTTACAAATCAAATGCTGTTGAAGCCTCAATGCAAGTAGGCAAGAATTAAGGCCAAGGCACCACAACTACTTCATAATATGAATATAATACAAAGGCTTAAAGGAACAAAACCGCATTAACTGGTGTATGTAGATTCTAGGAGCTAGATTATTACTTACTTAGCGCCCTAACTGGGTGGAGTAAGTCCCACTTATGTTTTATGCACCTTTTAGATATATTCAAAGCAATATACTCTCATATGTAGAGACGCCAATAGGTCGAACTTTGTAAAAGGAAACGTAGTAGTTTAAGTTAGAAAAAAAATTGTTAATTGGTCAAGGAAACTAGATCACAATAGGCGATGGAGGTGTTTTTAGTGGCGTACTATTTTGCAATATCATTTACAGAGTATCTTTCGAGATTATCACATTCTATCTATAAAGAAATTTGCAAAGAGGAATGCTTCTTCAATAAATTTCTTTTGCTTTTCTGCCACTTAAAAGAAAATAGCGACGAAAGAAGATAGTCTAGTAATTTTGTGTGCCAACAAATTTTTTTTTCTATCGAAATCCCAAATACCCAATCAAAGCTGCTTTGATCCTTTGATCTTGGATGGCAATGGCTTTGTTGCAAGGCGGCACTGTCTGAGATTTAGTTTTCAATTCTGGCTGCATATTATAGCAAAGGTTTGCTTACCAAATTTTTCGGTGCTCTAACCAATTTCACAATTTTAGAAAAATAAATTACTAAAGTGGATGGTATTGATCTTTTTGAATTATTCTTTTTGATTTTCTTTAGAGAATATGCCAATTCATCAGAAAAAATTATGTAGACAGATTAGTGTTTTGTTTCTTTGGTGTGCGTTTCCTCCACTCTTGGACCACACAATTTTTGTCCTCAACTTTTCGGAAATGTCGATTGTTTCAAAAAATAAAAAGGAATTAAAATAGCGCAACTTCGAAACATCTCCGAAAGCTTATGACCTGAAATTCACGCAACCAGGAAATCTCCAATTATCGTTCATAGATTTGTGGATCTCATGTGAATTCGATCGATGGTGAACAATCATCAATCGTAAAAATAAACCTAAGAATTAAATGCTTTGTAATTTAAACTTAGTTTGCAGATTTTATGAAAATAAGTTCATAAGTCTGATAAAAGGCAGATTTTCAAGTTTTCCTTGCCGAGAAGTATAAATTTCAATGACTTTGGTTAATGGCCCGGTTTGCTTAGAGTTGATCCCTCGTGTTACTGGTGCTTGGGCTTATTCAAAACTTTTCGATTCACTGCCAGGAGGATGGTTGAATAGAAAGAAAGCAGTATAAGTTTCGTTTCTTTAATTAAAAATTATTGAAACTTTAAAAAGATACTTCTTGATACAGCTTCAGTAAAGGTGTCTAATCGCAAAATTTAACGTCGAGTATGTGCCGATCGGTCACTCTGCAAACAAAATTGCCGGAGTAAGTGTGCTGGACTATTGCACGGCCTCAAAACACAATTTTCACGGTCCAACTTAGTCGACGGTGATTCTTCCTTCGTCGAGCTAAGGCTCGGTGCGCTTAAGCGTTTTTTTTTGACACAGCGTCACTACTTGAGCGTCTTACAATACTTACAAATCAATTGAGCGTCAACGCCCGCTTGTGTGGAACACTGAATGGGTTTGCGAGTATTGAATGACGCTAAAGCGGGGTTGCCGCATCAAGAAATCGGTTGTATGCACCAGGCCAAAGAGCTTTTCACTTTATCTGCGTTCTACTTTGCTAAACGAGTACGCAAAACTTCCATTGAAATTAAAATCTACCGCGTGCTGCGTATTGGGTCTTAATTGCACATTTCCTTTTGCCAAAGGCAACAGACTCCTCTTCCTTGAGTCAACTCACTCCCTGACACACGACGATTAACTACCTCATTTCGCTGCCAAAATCAACATCAGCATCCTACAAATGACGCCACTGTCACGTTTTCCTTTCCGCACGTTGTGTGATGCAACGACTGCCAGGTACTGAAAAGTTCTTTTCCATCTAAATATTCGATGTGCCTTCCTAAAGATAGTCCTCAATGACTCTGAGCAACGCCAACAGTGCCATACGCACGCTGCATGCATCATTTTACTTGCGTAGGTGCTTTTGTTTCTGCATCAGGCATTGACGTCATACCGAAATGCCACGCGTTTCATCAAAATCATTATTTGCATTCGACAAATTCGAAAACTGAAACTTACGTCAGTGATGTGCTGAAAAATTCAGGTTGTCAAAGGGTTGTGCTTCTGGTGTGGTTTCTATTTTTTTTGAGGTGACGCGTGTGGCGTACAAACTTGCGAATGACAGGAGCTCGGTGGTTGCTGGGAACTCCATAACGATTGTCAAGACAGTTGAATAGGAAAACCCAAAAAAAAAGCGCAAAAGGCAAGTGAAGCTAAAAAGAAGCTAACAAAGTCAGTAACCGCAAATAAAAAATAGAAAAAAAGGAAAAACGACTCTGTGGAAGGTTCACCCGCAACGCCATGACACGCAGCTTGGGGTTATTAGAAAAAAAAAAGTCGACTTTTTATGGCTTCACTGTCATGACAATGGACTTGATTGAAGCTGGTTGGGAATTTATGAAGATTTTGTAAAGAAATTTCCATTTAGATGTTAATTGAATATCGAGTGGAAGTGGTTTCTTTTTTTTTCTGAGCAACAAGTGGATATGGAAAGGGGATGTTTAGCTAGTTGAGGTGGTTGAGGCCGCAGGGTAGATTTGTTGCTTGGAGGAGATTTTTTGGAAAGAAGAATTTTATTTCTAGCTCTTCATCACATTTTGGAGTCGTTAGCGAAAGAATTGTGGTTAGGAAAGAGGCTTTAATTTTTTTTCAATTTATTTAATTTATTTCTAAAAAGCACAAGCAAGATTTATTTTGTAGCGCAACAAAGGTGGTTAGAAATAAAAAACAATCTTCCAAAAAGTTACAAAAATTGAGTTCGAGTGGTAGACTCTAAATACCTTTAAGAAAAAGTGAAAGACGGACTTAGATAGGGATAGACAGGAAAGTGAGAGTAGAGGATGAGGGAATTGGCGCTGGCCTAGAAAATATTTAAATATAGCTCTTTTAAAACCTGTGCTAAATCTTGCTTTCTTTCTTTTGGAAGGGCGGATTTGTATTACTTCCTTTTCATCAGATTTTGTGGCCGTCAGCGAAAGAATTGTGATTTTAATTATCGCTAAAGATGATTTTTTAGTCAACATTAGACATCTCTTCCAAATGCGAAACCGAGGTCCAGTTAGTGAACCAACAGCGTTGTCCATTACGAATTTAAAGCTCCTGAATTTGTTGGATCTTGGAGAAGGATAGACTCAAGTCCTTATGCAAAGTTCATCGAATTGAATTCTGTGAAGGGCAGAGATTTGATGTACGGCGGGGAATCATTGTGTGTGCTCTTTATGCCACCTTTACACGGGCAGTGAAAGTACATTCTTTTAGCTACTTTGCCCTGGCGTTGGCATACGGGAGCTCAGCGAACAGATTACTTGTACAATTCGACCATCAAACATCAACCCTAAAGTGTCATAGTATCACAATATTTGCACTAAAGAACACTTATTTTGAAAGTAAAGTTTAACCAACTGATTGTGCTGCTCAATTATGTAGTTTTTTCTGTTAATTCGATAAAAGATCCGACATACGTCACAAAAACAACATGGCCACCATATGACTGTCGCTAACTTCAACAGTAAAAGTTTTTATTTTTATTCTAAACCCAAAATTTGACTGCACCATTTTGTTGTAAGTAAACATCTGTCTTGGGAACAGTTAAATGAATCCTAGATTTAACAAAACTTCGATGTTTTTAGTTAAGCCGAAGTCACAGCCGCCCGTCGCTCTCAAATTGCTGTAGGTCTCTCAAAGTTTTCTACTTCAACTTTAGATTGTTTTTACCATGTCACGTGTACCGCTCCAATCACCACCTTCGTGACACGAGCTAATTCACAACATTTGAAACCATTAAGACCTACCCCGTCATTGGAAATTGCAGCCCAATGCAATAAAGAAGTTTACGGCCCTTTAATCTAATCTAATCATCGAAGCCTCAAGTCCACGATGAAGCCTAATTGATTCCTCGTTCAAAAAGCGTGAAGAGATGCATATTTTCTCTCTCCTTCTTAAAGGACGTCATCCTCATTCAGGTTAATCCGGCAGAATTTATCACCCGCCCTCGAAATCAACGTGATTTATACGACATTTACAGCGCCCGCTCGTTCCACTTAAATAATCACTCATCTAACACCGCAATCTCAATTATAAACCCGCTAAAAAGTAGATAACAATAAAAAGAACTTGCTTAAGATAAATATCTCATTCCGGGCGGTGAGCTATTTTTACCGCCTCAACCGTGATTAGATACACAGCCGGTCGTCCGTCCGGTCTAACTGGGTTTTTCCAGAACTCTGTTTACACGGTCCTAATCCGCTCTTTTTTTGCGGCTTGTTTGGATTAAGTCCAATTATGACACTTTGCTGTGGCGATTATCGGGAATTAGCACCGCATTTAGGGGCACCGCATGGGCGGGAGTCTGTGTTAATCTGGTGCGTCTACAGATGGACCATCAGTGGAAAATTAATTGTCGATGATGGCGCCTTAAGGTGCGTGGAAATGCTCCACTCTAACGGAACATATTGAGGCACTTTGACAACTAGCGTCAACGTACTGTCACTTGCAGAGATAAGCGACGTTCAAGATACGAGTACGACAAACCCGTCGTCAACACCACAGACACCGTTCTGGTGTTTAGTTTTATTCGGAAATTACGATAGGTCAGTTGGCTTAGAGTTCGGTGAGAACTGGTTTTTAAGAGAAGTTTGCCAATGTGATTAAGATTTGTTTTTTTTTTTCTTCCCCACGAGCGAGCGTGTGTCTTTCTTGGAAAGTCAAGTGTGACATTTAATGGATTTTGACAGCAAGGCTAGGTACGAGTTTGAAATTTATTTTCTGTTTATCGAGTGATTGACGGTTGTGTTTTCTGTCGTTTGCAATAAAATCAAACACGAATATTTTGTGCAACATTGTTGGAAGTTTTTGAAAAGTGCACATGGTCAAGATCATAGCGTTGCGTTACAGATGACAGAAGAAGCAGCAAAGTGGATGATGATTTTTGAGAAAATTCGCTTTGAGAAAACTTTTAATGACTTCGTTGATAGGCATACTGTTGCATTTACGAGTGTCAAGCAAATGTAAAAGACATTTGAATTCGGTGATATATGGGCTGAGATAATTATTTCTTTGAGACGAAGAATGCTACACGTTGTAAAGTTTTTTTTAGAAAACTTTGTGTAAAATTTGGTGTGACGCGTGTGTGGTATGACTGCGGTTTTTGTTTTCGTGTGGTAGCAATTCGGTATCAAAAAATTTACGAACCAGATGACAGCTCTGGCCAAATAAAACAAAAATAATCTGCGTAACAGCCCTTACAGGGCCCAAGCATTGTTCGCAGGTCTGGCAAGCAATTAAATAGATTGGGATCTTTAAGGAGACCACCTCACTGACGACTCTGTACTGGAATTCCGTACAGAGTCGAGTCGTTCGATCATCATAAAATATAATTCCTATAGGCGAACAGCGGCGGTCTTAGCGTCATGACGAATCTTCTTTCGTCATGCCTTTCGTCGTCTTTGTAATTGCATTCTCGGCAAACGAAAGATAACTCCCCAAAGTAAAAAAAAACGTCAAAATTCGCTGAATGAATCGTGAACAAATTTGAGTGACTGAGAATTTTTTTTAATATTTATTGGTTCTATCCAGTAAAAGCTTTGATTGAGGCTTCAAGCAATTTCTTTTAAAGTTTTTTTGATTTCTTCAAAGTCTTTGGAAAAGATTGTCTCTTTAGGTTTTCGTGTTTGTTTGAGTTCTGTCTTAGTAATGGGTTAGTTTTATTGAATCCCAGCATCTTAAAACTTCTCATATCTCGTATGTCTACCAATTTTTGTCAACTTCGAAAAGCGAGATTGTATACCGAAAATTGTATGACACTTGTTATTAACTGCAACTAAACCACACTGTTGCCCCAAGTTTTCGTATTTTGATGTGATTGGTTAATTTTCTGAATCGATGGGTAAAACTTCTAGTGTCAAAAACACCACGTTTGACTCACTAATGTCATTTAAGTCATCTAAAAGCCACATCATAAGATTTCCATGGACAGTATACCATTCAAACCACCACTTTCTTCTTATTTTTACTTTATTTGTTGATCTGGCATATTTAACTTTTTTTTAAAACTTGAAAATAGAATTGATATCTTTAATCAAAATCATATCTACCAAATTAGTCATATTAGATATGACAGATCTGTGATATCTGTCAAATTCTGTCAAATATTTGATATGTGAAAGTCGGTCAAGCCTGTCATATCTGTAAAATCTGTCAAGTCTACAAAAATATATCAAATTTTTCATATCTTTCAATAAAAGTTAAACTTTTTATTAATTTTCCCCATTTGCTTTTTTCTCTTTTCAGTGATTCCACGTACTTAAATTAAGTAAATCAAAACCCCCCTTACCCTTATGTGTTACCCCAATTGCAGCTGTAACTGCAACAAGCAACAACACATCATCCACTCAGTGCAATGTTGATTAACGCAATCAAAGCAACTCCAAAATTTCTTATGAACAACAAGTGTACCACCCACAGTAAGCACTCGGCGGTATCAAATAAAATGAATGAGACCGACTTTGACAGTGCAACGCCTTCGTTAATGCAAGAAATGAATTTGGCACGCCGTGCCTGTTGGTACGATAAAATCAAAGACAAGATCAACTCGTATAGTGACTGTGAAGTAAAGTTCAACATCAACATCAACAGCAACACAAAAAACAACAGCAATGATGCGTTAGACAATTGTCAACCAAATGACAACAACGTCGTTGCAACCTCCTCGTGTTATAACCAAACAACGACGCTTACAGATGGTGCTATTAAATCTAAATCTAAACAAAGCATAGATCCTAATAATAAGAAATATTCAACTACTAATCCTAACTCAACTATTCCTAATTCTAAACCGTGTAGTGATTGTTTGCTGTTGATGTCCGGCAGGAGTGTCAGTCAATTTGTCGATAATGCAGTTGGCTTAAGTGGGAAGTCGGCGGAGCTCATCCGCGGCATCTACACGTTAGTGACGGTGATGATGATTAACCTGACAATGGTGCTAATGAATAGGCTTAAGAATGTTATCCGTGGGACTAGGAAAGATGCCAAACTAGTGTTAGAGGAGGAGGAGAAGGATACAATGAAGCAGACGGATGGTCGAAAGGGTGGTGACACATGCTTTCGGATACTAAACCGGAGGAGGCTCATGGTCGTGCTGATAACCTACGTGCTGGTCTGCTGCGTCCACAGCATAGAGGCCCGTCCAAATCTGACTAATCCACCAGCGGCAGGAGTTGGAGCGGTGGGTGCAACGACGCAGATCGTGGCCAATGCGGCGGAGGCGGTAAGTCAAATTTCATAGTTACTGAATTTTCATTGATTTTCGACGGAGCTTCTCATTCTTTTTTTATCTTGTTGATAATTTATAAGTTTGTTGTTTATAGGGGAATTTTGTTTACTTAGGCGGTTAATATGGGGTGACGACGAGTCGGTATCTGCACCTGACATTTACGTGCCTCGACGCGGGCGGTTTCTTTGAGTGATGGTTGTGCTTGGAATTTATTTGTAAGCAAACAGACAGGGCTTTGGAAATTTTTTTTGTTTTTTTGGGAGTGGATTGGTGGAATTTGGAGCGGGGATGCACACTCAGACTGGCGTGTGCGTGCAGTGGAAGAATCCACGTAGGAGCTGAGGATTTTTACGATTTAGCTTCTGAAAAGAGGTTTAAAGTACGGACAGGGTTTTTTGGAAGTGCGAGATTTGCAATCAGTGAATTCGTCATATGTCAGTTGATCCATAGATCAAACGTGACATTTTGTAGCTTAGTGCCTACTTTTGCAAATCATTGAAAATTCTTCGTGTTCGTCTTAATCTATTTATATAAACGGTTTGCCATACCGACTTCAAATACAGTTGTTCTAAAATCCAATCAATGATATATTTCGATTTTGGATTGCACTAGAAGTCAAATTCAGCTCATTTTCACTTAAGATTTAAGAAGCTGCTTAGTTGCAATTTCTGTAAAAGAACAATGAAAAATAGCATGCTGGTGCTAGAAACTTGTTCAATTGCAACTCCTGTAAAAAGACAATAAACATTTGTATGGGCATTCATGTTCTTTTTCAGATTCTTTTTCTGGAAATCAACTGTGCTCTGGGATATGTCTTCTCATGGACATTCCAAAAATGCGCAATTGAGTCCTTTCACATAGCCAAGTCCTACCTGTTTAGGTTTTAAGAAAGAGGGTGTCGAAAAAAGGGTAAAGACGTTCAAGGCTTTAGTTGAATAAATAATTTTTACGTACTTTACTTTTTTTCGGGCGACTGAAAATTGAACAGAGAATCAAACAGGATTGACAATCGGACAAGTTTCTTTTAAGCTTGGCGACTAAAGTCGACTTGTTTCTAAACTTTCGTTGATCTTTTCCACATGTATCAGAAAAGTTTTTAAAACAACTCATAGCAGGAGAGCTCAGTTTCAATACTAAACGTTAATTGTTTATTATTCAGTTTAGTTAAAGTAGGAAACAAAAATAAAAAAAAAGGAATTTTCCAGAGATTTTCATCATATATCCAAAACAGTCGAATTCCTCTAAGTCGAGCGTCCTCTATGTCGAATTTCCCTCTAACTCGAATTTTGTTTGCTATATTTTGGCATTCCCCTCAATTTTCCATACAAAAACCAAACCCTAAGTCAAAAATCCACATCCGCATCCTCCGACTCTCTCAAGATGTCCGTAGACGATGAACAAATTTCGCGAACGGGTGTTGATTTTTGTATTGCAAACACGTCGAAACGCATCTGGTTACCCTTATGATTGTTTACCTATGCAAGAAAGAGAGAGCGGACGATATTCAAAGCAAAGATGAGGATTTGCATGGAACATCGAAACCAATGAACATGAGAGCGAACATGTAGGGCCACTTTTAGTCGCATCGTTCACATAACCGCGGGCCTCTGTATAAACAACTGCTCTGCTTATTCTTTGTTGGTTATTTAGTTGGGCTGCAAATTTTTTTTAAATTTTACTCTTTTTATTCTTTAAAAAGAGCTTTTTAACAGAAAAATATCAATCCCTCAAACTCGAATCTTTCCAAAACTCCCTTTAACTCGAACTAATTTTGATGTCCCGTAAAAATTCGACTTAGAGAGATTCGACTGTAGCTCATATCTATTTTTGCACGTTTCGTGTAGATTCTTGTGTTGGAGAATTACTTAAAAAAGAGTAACATGAAGACGTCTACCAGTGAGATTCCAATTGTAAACATATCAGTCCAAAATATAGGCTTTTTAACAAAAAAAAGTTAATCCCTTTAACTCGAACTTTTCCAAAACTCCGTCTAACTCGAACTAATTTTGACGTCCTGTTAAAATTCGACTTAAAGGGATTCGACTGTATTTGTTTTCAAACCTTCGAGAAATTTGGTGTGAGCCACTGGTCAAGGAAATGCTAGTTGTAGGTCGAAAATGAAATGCTTTTAAGTAGATGTCAATCTAACTAATTTAAGCTTATAGATTTTAGTGATATCAACGATCAACACTCACAAAAACCTTCTTTTATCCTTATTCGCTAACATTCGTTTCGTCATGGTATTTTTTTCCATAAGGACTAAAAAAAACCGAGCGCAATCCTGTTCGAGTCTCTTTCAAATGACGTGAAATAACGTGAAGAACTTTATCTGAAACTTCAGTCAGCTACTCACTCTACACTTGCCAAGCAACTTGTTTCATAAAACGACACTCTCTTGCTTGTTGGCATTTATTATTTATTCATAAATGTACGGTGGCAGTTTGATTCAGTTTGAACCAGACAGTCACTTTTTGAATAAATTTATTTTAGATGAAAAAGCATTTTATTTTGTTACGTGGTCATCACTTAATGACTTGATTTTCCTTTGTTTTCATCCTTGCAATTAAGTGGTTTCCTCAGGGTTCCTAAAACAGCCAAACAAAATCTCCTGCTTTGCTTGGAAACAGGAAATAATCGCAAAAGCCCTATATAGAGGTGAAATGGGCTGAAGTGGATAGCAGTTTGAGGCCCAATTTATGAATTCTTGCCATTGTGACTATCCGTGCATTGCATTGATGTAACAAGACTTTTTTTTTGTTAACTCTTGCATGCCCAGTGTTGTTCTTGTACAACACGAATTTTTTTTGCTGAAAACTCAAAAATATTGGCAATTGCAGTAAAAGTGTCTTAAGTTTATTCTAAAACTTAATTTTAGTTTTTTGTATTCTGCATCACACGCGTTCTAGTACAAAAAGAACATTCGGGTTCTTTTACTTTGTTTTTGTTTTTTTCCTGAAGTGGAAGAAAATATTTTTCGTGCGGTTGGAATTCAATGCGGTCATGAAACGGTTAAAATTCACAAAGTTGTGTGCTTTCAATGGCTCTCCATCCATTCCTAAAATAAACTAACTCCTTAAGTCGATTTACGATCGTGGTCTACGTCTGCCAAACACATTACCCACAACCCTTGATTGTGGGAACCAAATGTTAGCATGTTAGCACACAATATTTCTAGTTTGCCCTGAATTTAGTCAGCTTTTCAAAGACAGAAGTAACCAATTCTCTCAGCCGTCAGTGACAAAAACCGAAACAAAACCACCATCAAGTTGTCCATCACTCATCCAAAACCCAAATGTCAACTCCCACAGACTTTTATTTGTAGCTTTCGGCCACAATCGAAGACTCTGATACACTGGAAATCTATTTTGCATGTTTCAGACCAACAAAGTCTCAATTCAGTGTAACAACTTATCTTAGCACAAATTTGTTCCGTTTAACGATGAAGCAAAAAACCACTTAAACGAGGTAATAAAAAAATCTGATCAGGCCCACTCTTCTCTATTTATTTATTTAAAGCTAGCTAAAAATTAAAAAAAAATGACAGCTAAAAAAATATAGCCAGAGCAAGAAAGGCCTTCGGCTAACCACTCTTTTCTTGATTTGTTTTGTTCACAATTTATGACATAATCATAAAAGTTATTAAATCTCGTACCAAGTTCGTGACCTAGATTAATTCAGTTCTCGTGGTTTTTCGGGGGATTTATCTTCCCCTCCTTTTCAAGTGAGTGATAGTTTTCGAATATGAAAAGGCAATTTCAATACGAAAAATGAACACGACGAGGTCGCGGTGCCATTTACATAACGCCTTGCAATTGATTTTGCAAATCAAACACTTGGGTGGGGAAAAAAATGTGGTTGTTCAAAAACCATTTGTCGGACTTAGTAAGGCGCGCCTTGAAACGACCGCTAGATGACAGAACAACTGATGACTATCGGCTGACGGGTGAAGTTCTCGTATATCAAAGCAGCTGAGAGCATTGAATTGCATTGTGATACGTCTTTGTAAATTGAAATCTGTCAAAAGGCATCAAATTGTGTCATTTATGAAAACTGAGTGGGTGGAAAAAAAAAGGTGGTCTTATCGGTGCTAAAAGTCGTTATGGGTTGAAGTTGAGCATATTTAACTCATCTCCGTTGAGAAGCGAATTTGCACGTTTTTACAAATCTTTGGCTTTGTAAATTTCATCGACAGCTCAAAACCCCGAATCTGTCCAATGTCACGAAGTCCTACCACAACAACGCCCCTGGTTCCACGTGCCGAGTGAACGCTTACTCAGCGACTCCATTTCGGAGTTCATTAAAAAACTATATATCGCACCCAGTGCTCCTCTGTCACCGCCCACAAAAGCAAATAGGACCCGAGTGGAAAGCACTCGAGTGGGGCCATTCGTAAATATTGACTCGCGCTATCGATTCGACGTGGGGCAGCACAACACACACGCATCCGACTGCCACTCACAGAATGGAACCAAGGTGAACGAATCGAATTGATGACACAAAAGCCGGGACTGACGAGGGATTGATGGACACGTAGCACATCCCTCACTACCCCTGCATTTAATTGAGGCAAAGATTTCGTAAATCACAATTCAATTCACTTGCGACGGGAGTTGCTGTCAACTGGTAGCCGGTTGGTAGTCGACGACGACGTAACTCTGTCACCGACACTGGGCTGGACAATTAATGAGCTGTAAGATGAATTTATGAGCAGAAATTGACGATTAACTGGAATTTATTGTCTTGTTTGACGCCTCGTTTAGTTCCGTTGGTGTACCGCGTGCCGCTTGCAGCAGCAGCGTGCCTGATTGAAAAGCCGGAGTGTGCTAAAATATGCAAACGAAGATTCGTGACTTTTTCCTGAGTGCGACGGTGGTGGCGGGGAATTCAATTATATTTCGTATTTGTTTTGTTCTTGTTATTATTTTTTGATTGATTCGTTGGCTATGGAGAAGAATGGAGCAGAATACGAGCAACTGTGGCTGGCATGGAATTTCCAGCTGCGGGAAGTGGTTTCACTGCAGCTTCGAGTTGAATTTGTGTGAAAGTCTGTAGGATTGTTGTGAATTTCAAGGTCCGATTTTGCAGGCATTTCAAACAATGGATTGGTTCTGACTCAAAGTTATGACATGCATGGAGATTAACACGCAGTGTTCATCGTGCTTAGGATGAGTTTAATAATTATGCGGATAACTCAATTCAAGCAGCAGGAATCGAAACGCCGATTTCGCGAAGCAAAAAACTAAGGAAAATAAAAGGAAGCGCTTTACGCTCATCAGCCAACAAAAATCTAGCTTTCTGCTTAAGTGTAAGATGATCTTTTGAACACGCAAAAATAATCATTTTATGAGAAGATTAATAATCTTCACAATTGTTATATTTAATCCAATTAAAAATGAACTTATAACTCGAAAAATATTACTCTCCTCACAGAACATTTTTTTCGCGTTCAGGTGAAAAAAGTTTGAGATTTTTTAGCGATGAACGTTAAGTGCAAGCAAGGGGGCATCTACTTAAAACAGTACGAACTATTAAAACGACCTTATTAGCACCGAAAATAGCAAAACTATACAATAAAAAAAGAACGTGGAGTTTGAAAAACGTCGAGTTAAAAGAAAGGAGAAATCTCCAAACCTTTATTCGTCCCTTTACTGCCCGCTATTGTCTAAAATATGGGCAGGATTCCTAAAAGTATGATGCAAATCATTGTGACAAAAAAAAAATTTTGTTGATACAATTACATAATATAGTCAATTTCTACGAATCAAAGCAAAAGCACTAGTATACATATTTTACATCACCCGGAGTCTTTCCTCTGATATTTATTCCGAATTGCAACATGAACGAAAAACTATTTAAACATTTTGGACTATTTTTAATTTTGAGGCAGGACTCTGGTGTCCTCGTTATTCCTCTTCATTGATTTCCCTTAAAGGCTTTCTACATACGCTTCTTTAGTAGTAAGATCAATTGCTATTGTATCTCTATACAAGCTGAGTTCACCACAAATATGTAAATATGTTGATCAATGAAAATAAATGTGATTACTACTACTCGTTATTTCTCTAACTTACGTCCAAGACCACGAAGCAGATCTATGCTGCGAAACGTGTATAACAAAAGTTGGAACAAATAGAAAACCATAGAATTGCAAATGGGATTAGTTTATAAAAAAACAGAAACAAGAATTGCTTTGAACAGATCAAAGCAGGTGTTCAAAAACAATTCACCATCGGGAAAATTGGAAGCCTTTGATTTTCTTAGAAAGAGGACTCACCATAGAGATCAAAGGAAAGGTTGAAAAGGGAAAACATATCCACATTCCTTGAAACCAAAACGTCATCAAGACTTCGATCCATAAAAAAAGAAATAATACAAAGGTCCTACTAAAATAACTTCCGGCAAGCTTCATCTGAACACGACATCCTTAAAACAAAATCAATTCCCTCTCAAATGTCACATTTCTGCTGACAGCTGTCGCATACATGACCCGATCCCGTGACATTTCGAATGCGAAACTTTGCAATAATCAATATTGCCCCCGCATCAAATCGCAAAAAAAAAGAAAAGCTCATTACATCAAAACGACCACAGTTAGTCTCCCAATTTGACCCACAAGCCAGCACCCACTTAATATGATTTTCCAATTCATTATGCGCGTCCTTCAGAGAGAGATTTTATTTGGCACAAATTGCACAATCTTTTGAGTGTGTCCTCGAACAAAATGTCCTCCCATGCGTCGTTTGACGTTTATTCGATTACGTCGAGGGATGTTTATTAAATATTTACTGTTTCGTTCCATAAACCGTGGTCAACAATTTGTAGCTTCAGGTGTGGCCGAATTGAAAGCGCACACGTCCAAAGCAATTTCGGACATTTCATTAGTACGTCAATCAATTGATGACAAAGTGAATGCGATGCAATAAAGGATCTCTGCCCGAGAAAGGATGCCAAAGTCTTGACGTTTGACAAATGCCTTTAATTTTTACCTGACACGATACATTTATCTACGGACCCAGAATTTATTGCCGACTGTTGTGAAAATCGGATGTTAATGACGCAAGCAGCGCCTGTGACGGCGATAAATTAATTTCACTTGACGTTCGCACGGAATTCTCTTAAAACTCAGAATATCTGTATTAATTACACGGAGGTGACATGTTCCCTGAAAACACCCTAGGGTACTCCTGAAAACACGACAACAACAATAGCATACATGTAAATGCCGTATCGCTGACGATAAATTCAAGTTGTTGTTCAATTTCCGGTAGCACTTTGGTTGTTTCTCGTAATTGCTCCGCGCCGTGTGAAGACTCCAAAACTCCATTCTCCGCCGCTAACAACCGCAAAGTAGGGCCAATTTGTTGAAAACTAACAACCGTCAAGTTTATTGCCCATGTACAGAGATGACGAAGTCAAGACTTCTTTAAATTGTTTCCCATATTTGTACTCAAGACGAAGCACAGTTTTATAACACACAGTTGTTCAGAAATGGAAGCGTATCAGTGAAGTGGTTCCGAGAGTTTCAAGTGGCCTTAGATATTGATTATGAAATTTATTGGCATCTAGAGAAATACATGAGGCGATACGACTCGCGTAATGACGATGTTTAGTAGTCGTCTGTGTAAACACAGGTGGTGAAGAGGCTCGGAGTTGCGCTAAACTTGAACTAGTTTGTGTTTGGTCTTTGGATTTGATGAATTCTTGAAAAAAATGTGATTTCACAAACAGCTTGTCTGACGGAGACTGTCGCAATCATTTGATGTGCAAAGACGCTGATCAGCCGCATTTGTAGTTACTAAGAGCCACAACAAAGAGAGCCAGAAGGGAATGTACCAAAAAAGGATCAGTCTTGTTTTAATTCAAGTTACAGTACCCAAGCAATTTGAGGTTGGATCTACAAGAAATATACGCTATCTAGAGCACAGTAAAGGTTTTTTTTATAATTGTTTTAAAAAAACGCATAAAATGATGGAATGAAACAGGCCGCTTAATAATCCACATGTATTTAAGTTGTTGTTGTATTGCCAGACAGGTTGGAGTTGGTGGTGTAGCTCCTTAGGGCTTTAACGACAACCTGGCCTATTGAGAATACAGATATTTTTGTATTAATTAGCGTTCTTTGAATAGTGCTTAGTGTGGTTTTATTTATTGCATACAGTTCAGCCTGAAACTTTGATGAATCACTGCAGAAAAATATGAAAGCTATATCATGGTCCTATCATACCTGCCCCTTGTTGTCAGATTTCGGCTCTACATAACACTTTTGGGCATCATCATTCAACTATGGGTGGTTTGCTGTTCCACTGATCTCTACTGGTACTAGTACATGTTTTTATATAAATAAGAGCTAAAGTCCATCGTAGGACAGTTGTCAAAAAGTTTTTTGCATTAACTTCTTAAAAGTTTTGTTGCTTTTGTTGCTGGCGAGATTCAATTTAAATCACCATACCATTGAAGTTTCGTTTGTGGGAAAATTGACTAAATGTCGATGAACAGAAAGCAGACGCTACATAGCTAAGTATTGTTTGTCTTTAGTGCAAATTAGTAAGTGTTTCACAACATTCTATGGCGCCAGCTGACGATGTTTAGATGAAAAAACCTTTCTGGGACTCAGATAAACCAACAAAATAAGTCTTTTTTTATTCCCTAAGTCAGTGCACATTTCTATCCCATACGCTTAACAACCCATTGCAGAAATTTCTTTGAGATAAAAAAATAAACAGTCAGGTCTCTGTTAGAAAAACAACCGTCTTTGACGTCAAACCTTTACACGGGGACAATTTTATCGCCTTTCATAAAACCGATGGCCTTCTTAGAACCCATATATATATCTCTTAAAATTCACAGACGCAATCATAATCAACGTGTTTCTGTTGTTTTCAAAAAAAAAAATCCAAGCGTTATGTCTCCTAATCTACAAAATCAACGATCAAAGTGATAGACGAACACTTTTTTTTCCAATGGGAAATCATTCGATCAATAAAATTCTGATTGCTAAGTCTTATTGCTAATTCCAATGATAAGAC
Organism: Syritta pipiens; assembly: GCA_905187475.1. Classification (NCBI taxonomy): domain Eukaryota; kingdom Metazoa; phylum Arthropoda; class Insecta; order Diptera; family Syrphidae; genus Syritta; species Syritta pipiens. The sequence goes on from LR994571.1 coordinate 75,624,575, forward strand.
AGAGTCAATTCTCTAAATTTGACGTAAGTTCTTTATATCCAAGGGCCACACCTTTTAAAATCTGCACTACACCAACAAGGAAACAACTACACCTCAAATCAGGTGCTTTGCTAAGCGCCAAAAGCGTGCTCTTTGCGTGGTATCTGGATTCCCGTGCCGGAGCTGTTTATGAACGGGTTTTTTCCAGAATCTTGTGCCTCAGTAGACTTTCTGGCAAACAAACAGTCAGCCGAATAATTTATGAAGACCAAAAAAACACTAGCTCCTCCTCACTTGACTCGTAAATCAGAACCACAACTCCGTGCCAGCCGCAGCTTATCTGACTTAAGGAAAATCTGCTTAAAAAGTAAGATTTTGAGTGATAAATTATTTTCTGAAGGTTCTCTTCACTCAGGGAGTATAATTATTGCCACAGGTGATGAAACCTGTTTTGGGAGTAAGATGATGAGCATCCGACTGATGGATGGACTCCTAGAAGTGGCCTCATCTGTCCGGTGGAAAGCTTCACTCGTGATTGGCATTCAAAAGTAGTCTCATCTGTCTAACCGTCAGCCGAGTGCAAAAATTGAATGACGCCAATTATGAGGTCAACATGAAAATATAACTTTGATCAAAAAAGAAGATAGGCAGACTTTTTGATTTGTTATTTTTAGATCCTACGGTTTTGATACAAATCAGCACCAAAAATAGACAATCGAGGTGTATAATTTAAAGATAACTGTCCAGGAAGACATGGTTTATCTGCGTGGCTTCAATTTCGGCCAAAAAGATTACAGACCTGGACATTGAATGGCGGACGTGTTTTGTATGTTGGTCGAAGGTAAAGACCATCGTCTGAAGATTGTCAACAGGAATTTTTTTCTATTATTTTTTTTTTTTGGAAATTTTATTGTCTCGTGCGGAGATTGACTCGATGGCGGAGATCAGGGAAATCGTTTTTGAACCAAAGCCATTGTCGTCAGGGCAAAGCCGTTGACGTCCGTCCCAAATCTCAAGTGTAGATATTTTGATGAACAAATCCAATTCCTGATGTTGAAAAAACTCAACGAGCGTATTGTCTCTTTCCGTCCTAGGTACGATGTCTTGTTAAGTCCTTGCAGAGGGCTTTTAAAACCCTTCCAACAAACTTAAATCCTGAAGAACTACAACTTGAACTTATGCCGCTGCGATAAGGGGTCAATAAAACGTCGAAATCTCAAAATACTGCATTAAGCAAATCTTCTAGATTCGCCTTACGTATGCAATCAGTTTATTTCTTAATTTGCAGTTCACCCCTCTTAACAAACTTTACTTACTTCTTAATTCTTTTTAACGACACTTTAAACACATGGTTAGCATATTAAATAATTTCTACACACATCTTTAAAATTCAAAGCACGTTTTCCCGTAGAAAAAAAAATGATTAAATAAGTAAGTTTTGCAATTCGCAATCCCTCATCATTCATGCTGCGATTCTATCGCATTAGCCTCAGCTTAGGTTAGGTTAGGTTTAAATGTTATCCATAAATGGATGAACTTACTTCTGCATCATTTAATAATAATAAATTAAGCAGGTGCTTTTTCTCATTGATTATCTAACAATTGTTCAGATTTTTAATTAGATATTTTTTTTTGTTTTTATTTCAGCCGTCTACTGCAAGCCTTCAATCGAGTCCACCACATGAATCACAAGAACTTAGCGCTGACCTTCATGCCAGGGAAGCTGGCGCTGAGCGGTTTCCTATCGCGCAGATCGACTTTGATCGTGTTAAGACGCCCTTCATCATTGGTATTTGGATTTTATCGGCCAGTATTGCAAAAATTGGTAAGTAAATAGGTTTTTAGCAGGTTTTGCTAGTGGAATTATTCAAAATTTTTCATTTTCATTCTATTTGGAGTTTAATTTAACTTTCTCATCGTCGTTATTTTGGCAGAATTTGTTAGTAGGATTGCTCAAAATTTTTCTTTTCTATTCAATCTTGAACTTCAGTTGACTTATCGTGGTTATTTTGTTGTAATTTGACGGATCATATAACTCATATACATCAGGGTCAACAATCGGTGATGACCCAATGAACCCCAGGGCCATCAGTTAGAAAAGCGTTTGAAGACGCCATTTAAGTTCCTTCAAAGGAGCTCGTAAAGACCTGATCAGAAAGAAATTCCCATAGTTCCTCATTGCTAGTGACCGATTTATTCTCTACAACTTAAGGCTTTTCCAGTAATGGTTTGACAACTCTTTTTTTTAAATAAAACGTAAGCCACTTGAGATATGTATTTTAAAAACTTTATTATCGGCTTTAAGTAAAATCAAAACATTTATGAATCGTCGATTCGTTGGACCCAAATGTTCGTTGGCTCGTCCACACATTTCGGCCGAAGCGGCCTCTATTTCGCGTTCAACTTTGGCTCGGAGCTTTTCCAATGTCGTCGGCTCGTTGGCATAAACCAATGACAGCGTAGCCCCAAAGAAAAAAATTTAGAGGCGTTAAATCGCACGAACGAGGTGGCCAATCGACTGGCCCGACCAATAACGCATATTTTGCTTATTGACGAACCCATTGAGCCAAAAATGAGCTGGAGTTAACGCAGTACGAAATAAAGAGCTCCTCACTTGCTTCAGCTTTACAGGGGCTTTAATTCTTGAATCTAAATCGCCTTGTGCCCTTGTACACTCCCAAAGCAGGTCAGAGCTGAATTCATTACTCAGCGCCACCCTCCAATGGATAATCTCTAAAATCGCTCCGTGAATTTTCCAGTACTCTCCAAGGTCCGCTCAAACAGCGCTGACCAGCCCCCGCATTGCAGAGATGATGAGCTAACATTTGTTGGCCTTCATTCGAACATGAAATCGCATCTGTTTTTCAAATGAACCTCGCGAATGGGATGAGCAGTTTCGTAATTAAATCCAATTGCCAGAACCGACCTTGCCTTTAACACTTACGTGTGGGCTCGCTTGTCTGCCAACCAGGAAAAAACATCGCAGCTCGTGCCTGCCTCTTATCGATCGCTCATAGTGCTCCGTGTTTTGCTGTATTTTTTTTTATATCGCCTTACGAGAAAGGGTCATTTGTGACCGAATGAAAACACCCCACAGGAAGCTATCCATTCATCATACTGACCATTCAAGTTCGGCTCTTGTTTTGCCCTGAAGCGAGCAACTACTGCAGGCGGTGTGTATCCTTGGCTTGTTTCAAGGACACATGGAGGTGATTTGTATTTTCTGGCAATGTACTCGTCCTCGAGGCACATGTTGCCATTTAAAATCGATTCAAAGAAGCACCATACACATGTCCCTGACGTCAGCTAGGGAGTTCCCATAGGCCGGTCTGCAATCCTCCGAAGTTTTTGTTTTGGGGAGTGGATCCTTTTTCAAGGTTTCCTTTTTTTTGGGTTAACCCAGTTATCTGTCTGTGATGGCGTGTGCCGAGGCTGTTGCTCCACTTTCGATGTCCCATAAACGTCAATGTCATGTGTCAAACAAAATAGATTCACTACATCTCATGATATTAACCAATTAAGATCAAAAAATCATCATATTATTATTATTTTTTGTTTTCAGGTTTTCACATGACACCAAAATTGCACAAAATCTTCCCCGAGTCATGCCTGCTTATCGTCGTGGGTGCTGTCATTGGTGTCATCTTGTATTTTGTTACTACCGCGAGCGTATCACCTTTAACGCCAAATACGTTCTTCTTCTACATGCTCCCACCAATTATCTTGGATGCCGGGTACTTTATGCCCAACCGCCTTTTCTTCGATAATTTAGGAACGATATTGCTAATGGCTGTTGTTGGCACGATATTTAATATTGCGACGATTGGTAAGTAATTTTAATTAATTCTCTAAAGTGGATTTGTTTGTCTTTTAAGTGGAACGTGTAATTATTGATTTCAATTCGATTAAATGTTAATTGACAAGGACTTTTATGCTTTAAACACTTTAAGAAACTGTCTTCTTTTTCATCACACTGTGAGTCTCGAATTCCACGAATTTCATGACCTTGATGAGAAGGCAATTTTGTCTCCCGTCTGAAATCAGTTTGAAGCTAAGAATTCGCCTAAAGGAGGCCAACAATGTTTTCTGTTGGCACTTCAAAGGGATGTTTCTTATTTTTCTTGCTCGAGGCGATGGTATTGTGTTGTTGTCGTGGCTTGTTTTTGATTCAGCGTTGATACGATGCGGTTGAAAGTATGAGGCATTGACTGTTTTAAGTGTGTCATTCGTTTGAGTGGATTTTTTTTCTTTGATGGTGGGAGGCTGATGAAAGCCAATGAAAGGTTTCAGGCGGTTTTATGGACGATGGAAAAAGTTAGTTTAAGGGGAATGTAAAGGATCCAGTAGATACCTCAAAACACAGAAATAGCTTTTGTTTTTTCTTTTTTTTTTTTTTGTGAAAGCAGAAGAAATGTTTCTCTGGATGTTGCGAGTGGGCTCTCTGCAAGCCGACCACGTTAACCTACCTACCAGAATATTGCGATGTTTTTAGACACGGTATAGAAATTAAATTTCCATTCTGATTCCCCGTCAAAATGTAATGCAATTTCTTTTTAAAAGCAGTGATTTATTTGTCTTAGTTTATTTATTTATTTATAGAAAACTTGCTAAAAGTTTAAAAATTAAGAGCTATGAAATATAGTCAGAGCAACAAGTGCTTCTATAGCTATTGCTAGCTATTGTCTTAGGTTATGTTCGTTTGAATTTTGCTAAGTTAAAGCGCGCTCACCTAATAGTCCAGGAGCCGATCGTAGACGTTGGACGAAATGAAATCCCCACATACCCGTGATTTTAGGACGACTTTTCTATGCTCAGCACTTAGCTATTTTCGTTTTTAACATTCGAACAGCTTGTTTTTTGGTTGGGTTGTCAAGGTATGTGGGCAATTTTTCGCAGCCAACCCTATATATTCGTGAATGGCCAGTCGTCAGCTTTAATTTGATACCAATTTCATCTTTTAACTCTGTCTTAGGTTAATTAAAAAAAAAATGGTGGTACTAAAAGCTGAGTTGGTGCGGACATATGGGTGGATGGCGGCTGCCAACCCTCGAGCTGCCTACGCCTTCGAGTTCTATATAATATAAGCTTTTGAATGATCATTCATTCATCCTTAAACTCCATGACTTCGGACATCCTACGGTCGGCTCCTGTACTATAATTTTAATCAGATACAAAGAAGTTTCTAGCCATGCGTCTTATCCATATAGAGTAGATGGATCGATCGGTCCGTAAAACGCAAACATTGTAACTCATAAAAGAGTTCCTTGAACACTATTTAGTGAAGACTGCGATTTTTTTGGTGATAAAGCCATGGCGTAAATCACGCCATGAATTGATGTGCCTGGAGCCTTGTGGAGTTCCCAACTGATGGATAATTGTCTTGGTGGTCAATGGACGGTCTTACATAAAATAAAATAAAGAAGAAAAAAAGTGGAACGATTCCTTGCATCAATCTTATGGTGTAACTTATTTATTTGATCTTGCTTACTTTTTCTTTATACCGGAGATTAAATTTCCTCTTCTAGCACTAGTAGTCTTGAATTTGTCGACTTTTTTTTTAGAAAGTATGTGGGTATCCTCGCTCTATGTTACCAGTTCATTGAAGTCGACGGATTTTTGCCTTCCAGCCTATATTCACACCTTTATACTACTCACGGAGCCCTCAGTTGTATCTTTTCTTCCATTCGCTTAAAAGCACCGAATATGGGAAATGGTAAGTGGTGTGTTCCTGTATGGAATCAATCTATTAATGGCTTACATTCCTTTTAATTGAGGACTCTATAGTTGAAGCGCACTGTATGCAACTGGGAGTTTTTTAGAAGTAGAAAGGTTTAGCTCATGCGCTTAGGTTAAGTAGGAGTAGCTGACTGGGGCTACAAAAATCCACAACCACCACACTTAGGCCAGACTAGGCCCATTGTTATACCACAAAGTGGACATCTACTCCGCACTCCATTGAGAGCTTCTTACAAAATTACGGATCTGATCGATAATGATATTATTCAGATCGCTGAGACTATCAAGGAAGTGCTCGTCTAGGTGAGTTCCTTTACGAAGCACTAAAGCCTCATAGGCGGTGAATGATGTTTTAAGCTTCCTCTTCATCCCAACAACTTCTGCAAAAGTCATTGGTAGGAATTCGCCACGTGCAGTCATGTCTGCCTTCAGTGTTAAGCTCTCACGGAGAAGCGCAATAAACTTTGGAGTAAATATTATCATTCTCCATAAATTTCTGAGAGGCGCTAGAAGCGGATTTATAAATTTAAAAGTTCAGTCCTTGTGTCAAGGCTTACTTTCATTTGACCTTGGAGGTGCTATTTGACCGCTTTGGTCTTTTTTGTGTTTTGTGTGGCACTGTGAAGAATTAATGTTTTGCTAACAATCTGGAAACGATTCAACCACGTAAGGCCAATATCATCCAAGCAATCTATAAGCCCCAGCCCGAAACCATCAACAAGGTCTTGGAAAATCGGAGTGACAGAATGCGTTAATGCGAAGCCAGCTGAGGCAGCTAATTGAATGACGCTCTGTTCCATAATTAATGGGAATGTTTTCTCTTATTAATAAAGCCATAATACTCTTTAATATTTAAAAAAAAAAATTGAAATGTGTTCATTTAATTAATTCCAATTAAAAAGAAACATGTATTTGGCTCATCCTGTTTATCGTGTGTTACAGAACGAGCTTCGTAGCTCTGTAATTTTCAATCTGCAGGACTCATTTTACATTTTTATTTTTCACGAAAATCGAAATGAAATTGGCCACAATCACATTTTTCATTGGCTACACATTAATTTTATTTGAAGTAAAAAGTTTGCAATGTAAAAGTCATCCCCAATTGGTTGTCAATCGAATATCGACTGAAAGTCATTAGCCACTCACGTTACTTTGCCCAGTCCTTCGAAAGGAGTCTTTCTCGCCCACTCATGAAAGAACTTAAATCCCTTACAGAAAAAAGACAACTTCACTGTAATTGGAAGTATAATTTGGTCACTATGTTCGCCCACAAGCCGGAGACTGTCACGTCACTCGAGCAAAAATTCAATTTCTTCCCATCAAAGGAGTGACGCAGAAAACGCCACACCACTCCGGATGCCCCACCTGGATGTACAGCAGATAACTAAAACCTCATTAGCTATCAGCTTGTACTTTAATAATACTTTTCAATTAATTGAATCAACATCAAGCAATTAAATAACAGTCCCGCCGCCACCGTCGACTTAATTTGCGGTCTGTGAGCTACAATAAATTCAATGCCACCACCACGAAACTGGTGGCAGTCATTGACAAAAGGCTTCGATTCCGACACCAGGCCATGAGGTAAATATTGAAAATCGTATTTCCGTGTATCGAACGGAGGTATATTGAGTTCTTCTGCCCTCCTCACAAAACGAAGATTTCTATATTTAGAACTTGAATATCTTTCAACGAGTCCTCCTCGCCAAGTAATTACTTCACATCGCACAATGGATGATGTGTCAACAGAATGGGCGAATATGGTTTCATATTTAAGAATTCATCTCCAGGCCAGGAATGCCGGCAGAGAGTGTTCATTTAATGGCGCGCCTGTCTGATTTTAAGATATCGATGAGGATGATGACGACAACGACAATGACGACGATGAGTATGAGGGCTGGGAAATGGTGTGCGCAATCATTTATCTATCCAATAACCTGGATCCGGAAGGGGGTCGTAGTATGTATGCAATCGAGAAATTGAAATTGAATCAATTAAGATATGTGTCACCCTACGGACTCGATGCATTTTGGTTTAGAAATAAAAAGAGGGATGCTGGTTGGGGCTGCCGTGGTATGGAAATAATTACGACGATAGGTTGTTTTGAAAACAGATCGATTTAGTTGATTTAAAAGTGCTGTGGATGATAAGTAAAATTAATTGGATGTCACACTTGGAGGAAGGTTAATTACTTTTGTGGAGTGTGATTCATGAGAGAAAGGCCGCGATGCACACGTTACGACCGTTGAATAAAGTCTTTCAGAGTGAAAGCAGTTTTAAGCCGGAAATGTCCGCCTGTCAGATTCGTGTTTGCAAACAAATTTCATGGGACGATATCGCATTAATATTGACACCCAATTGACACAAGTGGTAAGAATGTCAATTTGTTCGTTTGAAAGGTAAAAGATTTTCGACAGGAGGTTTTTAAATGGTCTGCTTGTTGCGTTGGCGATAAGTTTCGTAGTATTTGTGACAGCTTCGGCACAATTTCGAGTGGCTGGCTCTGACTGGCAAGTGAAAATGCCTATCTACGGCTTGTGCAGAGCTGTCTGGGGATTTGAGTTTTCTGGATGATTGACACAATCGTGAGGTTGAGTCAGATTAGAGCAGCAATGCCTCGTATTCGATTGATCCGTCAAAGAAGCCGGAGGACTTGTGTTTTTTTTTTTTTTTTTTTGGACAGAGCGTGGTTTTTGAACATTATTTAATTTCTCAGGCGGGCTTTTGTGAGAATAAGATGGCAACTGGCCCAGATTTTTAAGCTTTTAAACATATCTTAATCCTTTGCCGAGATCAGATTGATTCAAGCCCAAATCGCAACGGCGCATTCATTAGGTCGGACTTTGACAGGCGTTGGTACTGAAAAAGACTACTAAAAAGAATGTCAACGCGCGCCTCACTCAATTTTTCAAATCCGAATGGGGCTCACGCGAGGGTTTCGCTAAATCAGCATATTCTCAGAATTGTCCATCCCCTAAAACACATTCCGTAAGAAAACTATTTGATTTTAAAACTAAAATCAAAAACTATTCTTATGTACTCAAATAATCGCCTTTCCGCATTCAAATTTCGTTTATAAATAAATAAAAAACTATAAACACATCTGTCAAACGCCTGAGTGAGTAGAAAGTAGACCCAGTCGGTCGGACTTACGATCTGCGAAGCTGCGACGCCTGACCGCGCTGTTTCGATTTGTACAATGCTTTTACTAGCATTCTACTGCAAATGTCAAAGTCGTCGTTGCGATTTTGGGCTTTATCAAAGAGTCCGAGGGATTTGTGGTACTTCTCCGGAAGAGCGTGGGCTTTGGACCTTGATCAGTTTTGCAAACGTGGCAGCAACGTAGCGACCGTCCCAGATTTTTAAGCTTTTGAATCTCTCCTGATCATTGGTTAGGGTCGTTTAGTTTTCAGAGTTTATTTGTGGAAACGTCGTTTTTATTCACCACCTTGTCTGCAGGGATGTTGTGCTTGTTTTAGAACGCTGAATAAATGCCAATTTTAAATTTCGCATCGTGATGTCTTTTGAAGCTCACAGATTTCTTTCAAAAACATCTTTTAAGAGACTTTGCAGCCCTGAATTTAAAGCAAAGCTTGAAACTTTCTGGAAACTAAATTTTTTTTTCACAGGGTTGTCCTCAAACGCGTCGTTGTTGAAATTTATTTCTTCTTGGGAGTCTGTCTGGATTCCAAGACCTTTAGTTTATCGAAATACGCATCGTCGACCTTACAGATTTTATTCAAAATTTACTTCCAGCAGTTTGTTTTTACAGTTTTAGAAACAGGTTCCACAAGTAAATTTTTGACTCATAAGCTCAACTTGAGAATTAATTTTCTGTGACACGTTTTCGGCATCATCTGCCGCCAACGCTAAACGAATCACGTGAAATTCAAAACCGACGAAAAATCTCATCTCATGCTTCGCGAATTGCGTCAATTGCATAGATTACTCGAAACCCAATACCGCGCCAGTGCCACACAATCTCATCAAACGAATTAAATTACTTACTACTAAGCAAACAAATTGTTTCTCATTTCAATTATCGGTGACATTTCGGGGATGCTATTCAATTATGCCACGGAACCCAATCAAATGTGATGAATTCACTCACTGGCCAATCAGTCAGTCAATCCCGGTCGAAATCATTTATTCAGCAATCTAATAAATCTGACAGTGAAATGTTAAGTGCAGAAGTTAACTATTTCGACACACAGAGGAGATGAGGAGGCTGAGTTGATGTGTGCGCGCGCTTCAATTGATCCCGGGCCGGCGTTGTGCGTAGATTGGAGGCGAATTTTTGAAGCGTGACGAAAACGTGTGCAATGCACGCACGCCGCGAAATGGAGTAATTAATTGTTCATTAAATGAAAAAGCGCTCAGTTTTTTGTTGTTGTTGTTTGTGTTTCGAAATAGATTCACTGAGCTGCGCACAGCAAACGCACGTGAAAATACCTTCAAGCCGGCTGCTGACATCGAGAACGACGCACAAGTGGAATTCCAATTTGACCCAGTTACCCAGATAGACGTTGACGTGGTGGTGGAGGACAGCTGTCTTTTAGGAAAATGCCAGCATAAGTTAGATTACGAGGAAAGACGTGTGGAGAGGTGCTGCGGTTTTGTACTGTCGCCGACAGGTGCTCGCTTGCTTTGGGTGATGGAGTTTTTTTTTTTTTTTTTGATTGGATTCGGAGATGTAAACAAATTGATGGGAAAGCTAGTTGTGTGATTCAAAGGTATTTGCTCCATTCCGTTAGAGATTTCGTTGGAAGTCAGTAAAGAGGGTGGACATTTGAGAAACAGTCAGCCATGGAATGGAATTTTTCTTAGAAGCTATCTTTTTTGTGCTCTCTTATGTTGTCGATTAAGCGAATTCTTTAAGTAGCCATGAACGAACTTACTCGTTGCATTTTTTTTTTTTGGCGAACAAAAATATATTTGCCCACAAACTAGGAGAAGATTCCTTCCAAACATCATTTGTTACAAAGTTTCACCGAAATGGAGAGTACTGTTGCAGCCTTGGTGGCTATAAAAACTTTGTTTGAGAAGAAAAAAATAAACACAAAAACCGCAAACGAGAAGGCACAGTATATGGATGAAAGAATGGATGGTATACCAAGAAAGAAAAATGTGTCTGCCATCTCACCCAGAGATTGACGGCATTGTTTTACCATCTTCGATGGAATAGATGGTGTGTCCAGAGTCTTAATAGTCGACTGGCTGTCTTTTTAAAGGACAATAGACTGCCTATCTGGGGGCGCCGTGGCTTAATCGTTAGTGCGTCGGACTGTTAAGCAAGAGTACCTGGGTTCGAATCCGGCTCGGAGAAATAACACCACAAACATTTTTCACGGCCCCACCTCCAGCGAACGACTGACAACCCTCCTGGAGTACTTCTGTCATGGAATGCTTTCGCAATTCGCCGTTCGGAACCGGCATTAAACAGTAGGTCCCCTCCACATGTGTCAAAATTATAACGCGCACAACACAGTGGAGGCGCGAAGAAGCTAGGCTCTGGCCCTGTATGGGCTGTTACGCCGACTATTTATTTTTTTTTTATTTAGACTGCCTATCTATCAAACACATGGACACACAACACATTTATAGTAAACGCATCGATTCGTAGACATAAGGTATCATCGAAAAGAGGCTGAGAAATAAAGTACGTTGCAAGAAAAGAAAATTCCGACGATCTGTAGTGGTGTAAAAGCTTTATTATTTTTCGATTTGTTTTTGTCCATGTTATATTGTGACGCAACAACTCCTCTTCGTGTTTATGGCACGTTGAAATACATTATCACAAACAATCAGATTTTGTGAAAGAAATACTTTTTGAGTTCCTTTTATAAAAAAAATAGTGTTCCTCTGATAATTCAACCTTCAAAAAGACTGGTTAAAATCAAACGTCCTCCAGCAACTGCGCTGAATTTGAAAATCTACTCAAAGCATAAACGATTAGAACTCACGCCAACCACGAAAGTTATACAAAACTAACTCGATTACTTCCTAATCAAACTGGTTAAGGCGCACATCTGGCTTGTTCCTGTAGTGGCAGCAGACGCCGAAAAGTTTGTACAATTTAAAATCTCCCCCTACCTCTTACCTCAATCTACGTAAACCACCGATTTTCCAAAACATCCCAAGCGAATCACCACGTTCCTCCCGAGACAGTCGTAACAGCTCTGCCATCGTCTTCGCCACATAATTTATGCCAATGAATTCACCAGCCTAAAAATTCGATCCTTCCGTGGGCCGTTTTCATATACACATAATCAACGATATAAACCTCTTGACCTAGTTACGCATCGAAATAATTAAATGCGCCTGTGGCTTCAGAAACTCGGGAAAACTTTTAACGAAACATTAAATTGTTACAAGAGCTAAGGCCATAATTCCTAAGTGCCGTCCTCGTTTCCATGGGGACCGCAGCAAGTTATTGCCTCGACACTAAAGCCGAATTGATTGTAAACTTGCTGGGGAAGGGAGGAAGACGAACTAAACCATAACAAGCAATGGAGGTGGCCAAAAGAAAAAAAAATAGAAGTGACATTGATTCATTGATCACGTCCAGGTCCTAGACTGCCTCTGACAGGCACTCAAAGGCTGCTGCTGTCTCCATATTTAACATTCACCCAATTATTCGAAAAAAATACAACTTATGCAAACAAGGAGCGACAGGAGTGGGCTAGAGACCCAAAAAGGATGTGTGTGCACGTTGACATTTGCGTCACAGGCTGGAGAGTGTTCCCCTGTCTCTTTGTTTATTATTTTCGCTATAATTGGAATGTATAACCCATAAATTTTGTTTTCTTGATTTTTTTTTTCTTTTCAGGCTCCTCTTTGTGGGCGTGTGGACTGACGGGTATCTACGGCGACGAGTCTCAAACACCGAAGCTCTTGGATACGTTCCTTTTTGCCTCACTCATTTCGGCCGTGGATCCTGTTGCTGTCTTGGCTGTGTTTGAAGAGATACATGTAAATGAGATCCTTTACATAGTTGTTTTTGGTGAATCCCTGCTAAACGATGCTGTGACGGTAAGTTGCAAAAAGAGAAAGATCTAAAAACGTTTAAGGACATCTAATAGATTTTGATTTGGGATGCAGTTTCAATGTACAATACCTCGCTTTGCATCGTTCCGTTTTCAATGTTTTCGAAGTAGCGTCCCTTAAAAATTATAGTGGTTCCGAAGCTGTGTTATTTTTATTTCAGTTTGCGTCTCACAAAATTACAATACATGGGAATGATGGAATTAAAATACGGGCGAATCGTTAATTCGATTTGTATCGTTTTGATTTGAGTCATCTTTTTCTGGTCCCAATTAACGACGCAAAGCGAGTTTCTGGTGTACTCATGAACTCAGCTAAACCCAGTTTCTTGAGTAGATATTTCATTCAAGCATCCAATGTGTTTTACTGTGTTTTTACTTTCACACGTGGAACTATATGCGCCGTTGAGGATTGACAGTAAAGTGTCGTACTAAATTAACACGATAGATTAATTTTCTGCGGAAACGACGACAAGTCTTATGGTCAATGTCCTTAAAGCAAAATTATGGACATGATTTTAGAATCTCTGATGGCAGTAGAATCTCTCTGCTACGTGTTAATAACCCATAACAAGAAATGGAAGAATAGGTGACTTTTTTAATGACATCGTAAATGTGTCTTCACCCCGTACGCGCATTGGGGCTAAACAACTGTTCCTCATACTTCTTCATTATTGAATTTTATATACTGTTTTTGAGCGTCAAATTACTTTTAAAGCATTCCTACAACTACCTACTTAGAGCAGATCTGTTTATTCCGTGTCCTGAATAGTACAGAGAGCAACTGTCGGATGCAATTTGTAAATAGCATATGTGGTCAAAGTTTAGGTTTCAAGTTTATTTCTCTTTTAAAGTAAAATAAAAAATAATTTCAGGGAAAGGGGAGCCTTTTCACCGACCATATTAATTTTTTTTTAGGTTTATCTTGTTCTTGAGTATGGCGGTTTGTTAATTACTAGCTCTTGTGCTAGACTATAGAGCACCTTTTAGTTGCGGTTGATTTCTGTTCCAAAGCCTGAAAGCGTGATGACCCAGTAAGCATGCCCTGTGACCAAACAAGCTGCATTTGGTCCTGGGAAACTTTAGGATTTGTTTCGTCATACTTAGCTAGTAATCCGGTCAACAGATTTTGGTAATGCGACAGGATGTACCCTGCTTTCACCTAACGCCAGACTCTGTGAAGAGTTTGGCTCGAATACGTCATCATGGAGCTGACCCTCAAGTGGGACTGTTTTAAATAAAGTCTCCACTTTCTAGATTCTGTGGCTTATACACTAGGCTTAAATTTTGTAACCTTCGGACATGCGAATTCTTTGTGGTTTAAATAATTCAAAACAAAATGAATTATGAAGGAAAAAGACTTTAAACGTCGACCTTCATCGACATATGCTGCTTGCTCTTAATAGAGGTTCAATATATTTTAAAGAAGAGAACTTCTAAGCCCTGAAGCGCCAGCAAACATTCGAAAAATTTTACACCCAAAAGGCGTAAAATAACATTCTTACATTGAATTGCTGTATTTCTTCTGCTTCACCTTTTGATGAGGTATAATCAACCTCTAGCACTTCTCTTCTGTTCCTTAACAAGTGTGTTATAAACACGTAGATGTTGACCTATACGTTCTCCTTCCCCCACTACCTGTAACCCAGGGAGCTAAATCCATCTCAATTGACGTACCCCCTCCGTGGTCTGATCTCGAATCCATTAAAAGCACCCTATCCACAAAGCGATAAGTACTTCCAGGCATATACCACCCAGAAGTAGGGCTCCGAAACTATTTCCAGAACCTTTTCTTTACTTTTCGTGTTTCTGTTTTTGTGTGTCGTGTCGCCTCACTTGAATGTCAGCCGTCACCTATGATAGGACCGTTTATGGGAATGGAGCGCGCCATCATTCCGTGGCACTCGTGTGGATACACAAACGCCCATTTGATCCTTAGGAAGTTAAACTTCCCGAAGGACACTGTTTTGAGCAAAAAAGGACACCAACCACCACCACCACTCAAAATGGGCGAGACCCAATGTAATCATGTCGCCTTTCCACAAAAAAAAAAACAGGAATGGAAGAATTTTATTTCCTCATATTGATGGATAAGGTTTAAGGATTTTAGATTGTTGTTCCTCTTCGTCCTTTTTGACATTCGGCCGTCCGGAGGGACATTGGGATGCTTGCGTTTTGGATTAATTCCAGCAACATTCCGTCGTATTGATTTTTCGTCACCTCAAGGTCGTGTGAATGGTACACAGGACTCCTGTGTATACACATTTCCTTTTTGTTTTCTTTCTTTCCGGCCGAAAATTATTTCATTAGAATCCACTTTGGGTGAGAAATTTATTCACTCCGTTGGATTGTATTGAATAAATCTTCCGGAAAGTTTTCTCCCTCACTCCATCCACAGACAGGACACAGGACGCAGTTAAGGACTGTAAGGATGTGTGTGTAGGTTTTGTATTTGCCCAGAGTACATAGAGAAGCTCCCGTTAACACTTGAAATGATAATGAGGAGAACTTGTGGCGCACATTACATAAATTTCAGCCGCGCTTTCACTGTAACAAGTGAGATGAATGATAACAATGAATTCTCGTAAATATTGGAAGCACTTGTGATGGATGGCTTTTTCGGGGAAATGCATAATAAAGGAGCTGAGAAAAGTGTATTTTCGTTTGCGGCAAAGGCTGGAGAGGTGTCTTCCTTCTTATTTTTCGCTTACTTAAGCCGATTTCACGTTGAAGTGTAAAGTTCACTCGATGAAGAGGCGTCTCCTTGAGCATCTGCATGGCGGGTGTGGCTGCCACGTTCACAGTTGAGTGCTCAAGTGGAAATTTTTCACTCACTTTGTAGAGAAATTGCTGGCTCACTGAAGGTTGGGTATCTTGTTACTTACACATCACTTTAAAAAGTTCGTCAAGGAACTCGCTTAGTCGAAATTTTCAATTATATTTAGACACCTACAAACTCTCGCCCTTATCACCATTAAATTGAATCAAGCAACTCATAATGCCTACAAGATATTATGCGGTTTTAGTCTTCATAACCAGAAAGAGCATCTAGGCGTCATTCTTTGTACAGTTTTTATGAGCGTAGGTAGATGGAAATCAATAAAAACCACAAAAAAACCTTCGACTTCGATTGGGACTAATCAACTTGGTCACTTCGCTTAGGTTAGGTTATGCCTGGAAGCTAATTGTCATATTGTAAACACAGTCTTGGTCTATTACACATTCACAATTTACCACGGAGAGCTTCAGAAGGCAGAAGGGCTTGTGATGTTAAAGATTTGCATCTCTTTTCGTGTGATTTGAGGTCAGTTACCTTTTATCAGCTTCACTTTAGCTTTTATTAGCTTAGAAAACTACTTGTTTAAGACTCCGATGGGCGGTTGCATATTTGGCAGCAGTTGCAAAACAAAGCATTTGCCCAGAATCGACATATTAAATACATGTATCTTAGGATAGGCCACGGGAAACGACTAGATACGACTTGTATAGTAGTTTTTGAGGCCAGTACTCAAGGACTTATGGACTTAAGCTTATTTTAAAATCGAATGGATCTGGCCTAACTCTTATTCAAATTTGAGGATTAATTTGCTTGCAATATTGGCTAAGTGATATCATTCTGAATCCAATATGGCGGACTCAAAAAAATGATGGACGTAATGAAAGCTTGTTTTGTATTTTATATAAACTATAATTCAGTATTAACTACTAAAAAGATAGCTCCCAAACGTGTTGATTTCGGTTCTTATTACCACTGGGCAGTTCCAAAGTACACTTTCCGATATTTTGGCAGCCGACGAGTTACTGCATATTTCTGCATATGGCTGTGACCAGACCCACTTTTTGAACGATAAGCAATTTAATGTAATTAGAAGATGTAGATGATGCAGGTGTGCCACGGTTGCATCTTTCGACAACCCATTTAAGGAAGTTCGTGTCGATTTCGCTGTAGAAGTGTTTGAGCGTTTTTCTTGGTATAGCGTAGGACTACTTCATCGCATAGAAGACAAAATGGGCCAAGCCGAGCATAATGAAATCCTGAGTGACACAATGCTGCTTAGTTCTGAGGTTGAAACGCCTTTAAGGTGGAAATTGCAACAACATAACGATCCTTTTTATACATTTAAGTTTTTAAGCCAAAAAAACAACAAGTGCATGAAAACAAGTCAAAGATCTAATCCAAAGTGCCAAAACAATATTTTCCCCGGGCGATTGCGAATTGCTACCAGTTAACGTTTGAAATACCAAGCCGTACATGACTGCTTGTGCAGTAAAGTAGGCTTAGAAATAATCAGCTCAGTCTCGAGATTTCGATCCTATTGATAACTTGTGAAATGACTACGAAATCGTGGAAAACAGATCTGCTGCTAAAAATTTAATAAGAAATGAGAAAAAGCTCAGCATCTGATTAACGATGTCTTATTTTATCAATGAGCCGCCGCACACTGGTTCATTAGTGAAAAAAATCGCAAACATTTATGTTTTTGTTTTGAAATCTGATATGATTTTTGGATTCTACATATACGAAAACCAAGAAAGCCATAATTTTGCAGAATTTGGGTGTTCTGTTTGTCTGTCATGTTAGCTCGAAGTTGCGATTCTAAAATTCATGAAAAAGTATGCATTTTTGAAGCAATTTTAACGCTAAATATCTTTGGACATATGGTGAATTAAGAAGAACTTATATTTCCTTTAAAGGGCCTTTCAAAAATATATTTACATATTTTTCATATTCGTTACCAATCTCACTAGGCTTTGATTGAAGGCTTTTTTTTTAGAGGGATATTCCAATGTTTGTTGGTTCATAAATAAAGGGCTCCTATGGGAGGCCTACATTTTCTGAAAGCGTAATGTATTCCCTTTTGATGGTGCAAAAACTAAAAGTCACTTTTAATCACTTTGGTGCGCAATCACAAGCGCTTAAACGTAACGATATTTGAAATTCTAGTCCAATTTTAGTGGATATTCTGTAGAAATAATTTAGAAAGTTTCTGCGGATGTGAAATAGATTTTTTTGGGTCTAAAAATGTTTTTTTTGTAATCCTCTTCTTTTCACCTATTCTTGTGACACAAATTTGGTCTCATTTTAAAAATTAGCAGTTCGAATTTACCTAAGGACTTCCCGAGAGCAGATCTCGTACTCAAGTGGAACCTAACCTTCACAAGATTAGTGTGCGGCACTGGATGCAGCTAGTTAAGGGCGTTATGATGGTTGTAGACTACCCGTTTGGTGTCATTGAATTCATTAAACCATACAACTCAACAGCATAAATCTTCAATTTACATCGCATTGATTTGGTTAAGATCTCTTTGAGACTCAGAGTTCATTCGTAGCACACCGTCTTCTATATTCCATAGAGAGTAATTACTGAAAAACCGAGACTCATCAGAGTAAGCGATTGAGCCTTTTATTATAACTTAAAAGTGTTTCTGTTGCCCAAAGGACCTACAGGACTAACCTAACCTACGCACCAAGCAGCTGATAATATTTGTTTCCTCTAGGTCAAAGTTGAGAATACTCCTACTAAACTAAAGAATTTTTCCTGCTTTGAACACAATTTTATTAACAATATTTTTGTTAAAGTAAAAAAAGAGCCTCCCATTTTGAGAGCAGAATCCTACTAAGTTATGCAGCATACATTGTACACACTGCGATTTGCTCATGAATCAATAAATACCTTGTACATATGCTTGCTGCGGATTCTTGAAATTTTGCCAATGGCAAAATGGCCACTTGAAATTGAAAGTTCCTCTTGCCCTTTGATTTCAAGCAATCAATTCACAAGCGTTGACGTTTTAAAAAAATCATCGAACTGTTTACTCATGTAAGATGGAATTTTAAGCCAAAGACGTCCTCTTCATATCCGCGATTTCGTTTGAAAATCGTTTAATTCCCCACCCCACCATAAAATTGCTTACGCCAATATGCATTTCCTGAAAGTTTATTTCAATCTCATAACAGAAGAAAAAAAAGGAAGAGTAATCTGTTTTTATCGTAAAATAAAAATCCATTTAATAAAAAGCCCCATCACCTCCGTTCAAGGAATCTAAAAGATTTATTCCGCAATAAATGCACCCACATAAACAAAGCAAGTCTTTAATAAAAGAAAAATGTTTTATTTTCTCCATCCAGGTCGTCGTGTATCATATGATGGAAGTTTATAATGAAATTGGCATCAACAACATTATTGTTTCCGATCTGGTGGGCGGTGTTGCATCGTTCTTTGTCGTCGCCCTCGGTGGTACTTTCATCGGTGAGTGTTCATGATGTCATCATTGATTTCTCGTGTCGCTAACAAATCGAATTTTATTTTCTAGGTGTCATCTGGGGAATATTTACTGGCCTAGTTACCAGATTCACCGACCACGTTCGAGTTATTGAACCGATATTCATTTTTGTGATGGCCTACTTGGCGTATCTAAATGCGGAAATATTCCACATGAGTGGAATTTTAGCGTAAGCATCTGCAATGTGAGTGAATGGCATACATTTTACTTCTTTCTCCTCCCCATGCAGCATCACCTTCTGCGGCATCACGATGAAAAACTACGTCGAGTCGAATATATCACAAAAGTCACACACAACTGTAAAGTATGCTCTTAAGATGTTATCGAGTTCATCGGAAACGATTATATTCATGTTCCTGGGTGTGAATGTGATAATGGATGATCATGTTTGGAATCCCATATATATTGTCCTGACAATTCTGTTCTGTTCCGTGTTTCGTACAATTGGTAAATTTATTTCATGTGAAAAAGAAGTGGCTAATAATGGTGTGTTTATTTTTTTTTTGTAGGTGTCGTTATCCTGGTTGCTATAGCGAACAAATTCCGTCTGCATAAGCTTTCGAATGTGGATCAGTTTGTTATGTCCTACGGTGGCTTGCGTGGTGCTGTTGCTTTTGCCCTTGTCCTACTGATTGACGCGACGCATGTGAAGCAGAAGGATATGTTCGTTACGACGACCATTGCGGTCATTTACTTTACAGTGTTCGTGCAAGGCATCACCATCAAGCCGTTGGTTAAGTTTTTGAATGTCAAACGGGCATCGAAGAGAAAGCCAACAATGAACGAGCGCATTCATGAAAGGGTAAGTTAGACATAAGGGTTTCTTTAAATTACAGCGTAGCACGCCGGTAGTCGTTTGGATTGTAAATGTCACGGACGTCGAGTAAACGATGTGCAAGAATGTATTCCTAGCACTGATTTAAGTACAGCCGCAAATCAGTGGTTAGAAAAACTTTTAAGACGTTTTGCCTGCTATTGCTTTACGCTTTACGGACGGATATCCCACAACGAAGACAAAAAAACTAGTCAGGATTCATTTAGAAAAAAAAAAGAAATATAAATGCACAAGCAAAGTCTCATCTCAGCCACGAGTCTGTGAAAAGCAGCTGAAAACTTTCGTAATCCGTCCCTGATTTTACGTACACTCAACGCCTAAGTGCTTTTATCTTTCACTCGATTCCTTAATTAAAATTGCATGAATACAATTCTGCACTCTGATGTGAGACAAAAAGTCAAATGCACAATGCCATTAAAGTGTCCATTAGAAGGAAACACCGAATGCTTTCTGTTTTGTGTATATCTCGTAGCATTCGTTTCCATTTTGCCAGGCTCTCTAGCATTGAGATAATTCTCTTTATTCATCTATTAAACTCACTAGAACTAGATTAAAATTGGCCTTTGGCCAAAGTCCATAGAATCTAACGATCCACACTCCCACAGCCATAAAATCAAATCAATTTCTGGCAAAGGACAGAGCTAGGAGACACTAACGTCCGCCAAAAGCATTTTCCGCATTTTCAGAGAGGAAAAATTAATACACATTAAAGTCAAAAGTTGGAATAAACTTCGATTTTAATGGCATCTGACACAGGGTTTCAAGGAACGCTCGGTAATCGTCTGTAAAATTATTACACCGACTGTGGGCAGGTTATTGTATTTGATTCGTGACCATTAGTCGTCTTTTTTTTAATGCTGCACGGTAAACCTGAAAGTGGACGTAAAGTAGAAGGCTTTGTAGACTATTTTAATGTAAATAGAATCTTTGAGATTAATTTAAGGAATGTTGTAGAGAAAAGTTAGAGAAGTTCAGTGCGACGGTAGACCGATTTTATGCTTAAGGACTAGGGAACGTCATATCTGTTGAAGTTCACCTGCACCTTCAAGCAATTTGAGTGTGTAATAATAAGGTTATCTGTGCTCTATGCAATCGTATCAGCAACTATTTCCTAAAAAATTCCACAAATTCCAACCCAAAACTAACACTCGATTTTCTTATTTTCAGTTCATGGATCATCTTATGGCCGGTGTTGAAGACATCGTTGGTAAGACTGGTAACTACAACGTGCGTGACAAGTTCAAACGATTCGACAATCGTTTCATTCGTCCACTTCTAATCAGAGACTTAAAGGTATTTATTGTTCTGCATATCCATTGATATAAATGTTTCATTATAACCTCATTGCCACAAAAACAAAAAAACAAAACGAAGGCGGACCGATTGAATATGATGTACTTTGACAATATACCCCTGCAATTGCTTGAGCACACCATTGAGCAAAAGCGTCAAACGCTTCAATTAAAACAATTAATGAAGATACCGGTAACAGGAGTCGACAATAGGCGACTATCAAGAGGAGAAGAAGATGAACATGAAGAGGGGCTCTAATTAGCAAAGAAAATAAGAAAAAAAAAAGAACTTAACTCATGTCAATGTTGGATGGTGATTTGTATTTTTGTTGCACTTCATCATTATTTTTGCTTTGCTTTGTTTTTCCTTACCATCTTTTACAATTGTATCCTATTATTCTGTCTTTTTTTTCATTTTTAGGGTGCCGAGCCAAAAATTATCGAAACATATTCCAAACTAACTATGCGTGATGCAATGGAAGTAATGAGACGTAACCCATCAACGATTGGACAAATTTCCGGGACAGAGTCCATGAGCGCCCTATTTAGGAATTACACCAGTAATTGTATAGGTGGAAGGTGGGCGCCGCAGAACTTGTTTCCGACTTGGTAAACGAATTTTACGTACCGAAACGAACGTTTTAAATACCGACAGTGCATGCGAAATTATGAATTATCTATTTTTTTTTCTTTATTCGAAAACATCAAAACGTTAATTAACTAAAACTAAAAAAGAAAAATATTTGAGTATGCACATTGTTTTTAGCTAAACAAGTGAAAGACTAACGACATCATTCAAACAAAAGAAAACTATTTAACTTAGAAGCATGTAAATAATATTCTTTGCGTTTACGTTGACCGGGGTAGAAGAATACAATAGATGAATAGATGTAATCATTTTTCTTTCTTAATGAGAATTTATTGTTTTTAGCTTGATATATTATATGCTTTTTCGTTCAGCAGCTAGTTGTAGATGACAACGCACATATAAATTCATTTGGAGAGACTTCGGGTTCTGCATCGTGTGGAGATTCTTTGAGTTTTAATATTGAACGCATTGTAACTAACTGCTGATATTTGTTTAACTTTTTGATCATAATTTTGTAACTAAACCTAAGCTAGATCTATTCGAATACTTGGAAAGACCACGAATATGACATCGTGTGTTTTTATTGTAACTAACAGCTTGGATATATTTATTTTATTGATTATAGTTTGTTATTAAATTTCACTTTCCTAAGGGTTAGCTAAGTTTCCTCAAATATTTTGACATTCTCTGTAGAATCTTTTTAAAACTCGAGTGCTAGTAATGAAGATGTCGGAAGAATAGTACCAGCCTGTATGGGGTACTGACCACACCGATAAACTGGGTATCCCGGATTAAACCAACTGCCATTGAAGAAATTGAGGAGTGCCATTAAACTCTCTTCTTTTTCTTTTTGAGTGCTACAGTTCTGGGTAGACCTAAGACAACATGCCTCGCCCTCAAAGGCGATCTTTGGCTAGGCGCCTCAAATTTCGTACAGTCATCTGATTTAGGTCCCTATCCAACTTGTCACGGCACCGGCGGCGAGGTCATCCTCTACCGCGTTGTCCCTCAGAGTTAGTTCGAGAACTTTACGAGCCAGGGCGTTAGTGTTCATACGCTCCACATGACCTAACCATCTTAGTCAGTACACTCGACTTCGTTTGACTAGTTTGATGTTGTTGTACAAGTCGTTCAACAACTACAAGTCGTAGTTTTCGTCGTTCAGACTTCTCCAAGACGAGTTCTTTTACAACCTCAAATTTATACCTGTCTATTGTGACATTTCGCTTAAGACGTCGGTCTTGAGTTCTTTTTGTAGACAGCATATATTTCGTCTTACCTTCATTCACCACAAGATCCTTAGCAACTTTTTTCTCGATACTCGCAAATGCCCCACTGATAACCCGTTGTGTCCTTCCAATGATGTCAATATCATCGGCATAAGCGAGTAGTCTGAGTTACGCACGATCTTTTCAAGAATTATATTAAAGAAGTCGTAAGACAACCTTGTCTAAAACTTTTCTTGACATCGAAGGTCTCAGTGAGGCACTTAGGCCGCGTGGGCGGAGTTTTTGTCTGTAATCGTTTGTGTAGGATGGAGGATTGAACCACTTGTAGATCCTAAAATGTCTATTGTATTCCATATCAACTGCGATAGCTGCAACAACACAGCTGAGAATGGGGCTCCATAGACTTTTTTTGTGCCCAACAAGCGCTTGCTAGAGGTAGGTAGCAGGCATTCCATTCTATTTCGGATTTGGTAATTTGCTCGAAACTTCTCTGCTAGCTCAACAAATTATGTCTGCTCTTGAAGACCAAACGAAAGTCATCCTGCTGCTCCCTTATTCGGTCAAACTTAATTTGAAAACATTTACACCACAGCCTCGCCTTGCAAAAGTCTCGATTTACATCGTTTTGAAGTTGCGTCGATTAAAAATTACCGTAGTTTAGAAGCTGCAAAATTACAATACATCGAAATTAAGGAATTAAAATAGGTGGAAATCTTTAATTAGTTTTGCATAGTGTTTTTCTGGTTCCAACTAACGACGTAAAGCGATCTAAAGCAATGGCGTGATAACGCTCTTTAAAAACGCTCATAAAGCAAGTTGCAAACTGATTTCTTTAATACAACTATTAGATGCAACTCCGATACTTTCTAAAAACCATTCAATTTTTAACAGAAACTTCTTGTTTTATTTTTGTGGCTTTCTGTGATGAAGTTTTTAATCTGTCTTCATATGCAATTCGTCAATGCAGACTCGGCACTAAAAAACAGTGTACTCCAACAGAAAGTCAATCCTAACCTGCAAACAGGAAGGCAACGATGTAATGTAGTTCATCAATTTGTCATTCGGGCTACTTATAAAAATATTCCTGGCACTGATGTGTAGATTCGTTTCTATTAATCGCTTTCACAAGTTAAAGAAGTTTTCTGGTTTTATCGAATAGGAATGATGACTTTACCTAAGAATCCAGTAGACAAAGAATAGTAAAAAGTTAAAAGCTGAGTGATTTAAAGAAAAGTTCTCATGCTGTATATGGTTAAGACCTCTTTTTATGGTAAATCTTAAGCTATGGCTAGAACTTCTTTTGGTAAATCCTAAATTTTTATATTTGTATTCTTTTCATTAGTCAGCCCTGACTACAACTCCGCTTTTGAATATGCTTCCTTAGATTAAATTTAGAATTCTCACCACCTTATTCATTTGGAACTAGAACATTTAGAGAACTTGAATCGTTCACAGAATCACTCTTGGCGCACCTGTAATACGACATATCAGTAGATTAGATAAAGAAAAATCCACACCGTCGCATCGAATGCACCTAACAAAATTTTTTAGGAAGGAAAAGTCTCCACGTCACAACAGCGTGCATTTATTCATAATTTAAGAAAAGAAATCAATTTGATCGAAACTCTAAAAAAACGAAGACATTTTAGAAAACTGTATGATGCACTACGCTTAAAATTCGTTTACCGACACAAAAAAAAAAAAACAGCAAATACAACTGTCTTGACTGTATTTGTTGAGGTTAAGTTACATTTAACGTCCCTTTTGTTTGTTTTCTGTTAATTTGTTGTTTTTTTCTGTTGGTAGTTCTTGTCTTGGTTTGTTGTTTTCCCCTTTCCCCCAAAAAATGGACTTCTAAAATACGAAAAATTGTAAATAATTTATTGGCTTTATATGAATTAATTAACAAAATTGCTTGTTTCATTTTTGACTGCGATCATTGCGCATCGTTTAATTAGAAGTCCACACTTTTATGTACAATTCTATTTGCAATTGATACGATTTACTAATGATGAAAAATTTTTAGTCCTAGTCTAACGAATTTAGAGAGTACGTGCTCACGGAACTTGGATATGCATGAACTGGATTATAATCCCTCCAAGAAGGACTTAACTGATGCCAGGATTCATCATTTGTTGGCTGAAGAATTAAAACCATACAGAAGGGTAAGTTCTGAATATGCTACTCTCAGTTGAGTCTTTATTTAGTTCTTAAAATAGATCCGCTAGAGTGTAAGAGAAAAAAGAAATATAAAGGGGAGAGTCAATGGGATTTTTGTAAATGGAGATTGAATTTTTTAATGGGAGATGTTTTAAAGAGCTCTTCTGGCATCCAGATCCCTTCGTGAAACCCATGATGGTGTTTTGTTTGCTTGCAGCTTATCTTTTAAGTGTTTTTACAAGCCATTTTTACTTTTCTCTTTTAATGAAATCGTTGTATCCAATTGGATGAAACTGCATCCAGATTAATTAACGTTCGAAATTATTTATATTCGCTCTTATCTTCAAAAATGTTGTCAATTCCTCTGCTTGAAGCTCTTAGTGATAATCAGGTACCAAATTCAGTCGTGTCTTTCTGTTTAAGCTCCAGATGCATATCATTGTGATTAGACCCACTTATTTTTGTTTAACTGCAACGACATGACATGTTCTTCATAATAATCATTTCAAAGATGGCAAAAATAGATCGTCCAAAATGTTCAATTAATTTTAATATCTGAACGCTTCAATGATCTCCTGACCATGATCTAACGAAGCAACACGAAAAGTGCTGTGGTGTTTTACAGACCGCCATTTGCTTTTTGCTTAGGGTCGTGGTCGATTTTCAGACCATCTCGTCTGTATTTTTTGGAATGTCTTTTGCGTTCTGTAAAGCTTTAGTCAGTTAACTTGACTCCTCAATTGAACACACAATAGTAGAAATGAAAGTAATGCGTTGCTTTTCTAACTCTCCCCATTGACTCTTCCTTAAAAAACAAAATATATACAGCAACACTGCATGAGAAAAATTAAAAAAAAAAAATAGCAAAAAAATAAATTCTAAAAATCGAAATGACTACGCTAACACGAATCACAACACGTATCCCTTATATCTCTATTTTTAATTCCTAATTTCATATTCTCCTAATTTAAGTTATCATTTCGTATTTTATTTAATAGTTTTCTTTTTTTTTTTCTTAAATTTGTACAAAATATATATATTTTCTAGCAACAAATACTGCTTTTGATAAATAGATATACGAGTATTAATATAAATAATTTTATTTTTCTCTTCCCACTTTGTAACAATTATACATACATATTTGTGTCGAAAAAAACAAAACGCAACTTGTTTCAAAATCAAAAAAAAAAAAAAACATCAATCATTGGCTTGAAAAACAAATTTTAATTTCTTGTAAATCTCGAAAACCGAAAATCTGAAAAAAATCTGAAAACGAAAAATCAATCAATAACAAAATAAATTTCTCAACAAAAATCAGGCATCTTTGGCGATGGTACGCAATTGGACGATAAATGTTTTTTTAAATATTTATTATTGAATTTTATTTATGTGTATTTATCACTTATTTGTCTTAACTGTGAATAACTCGAACTTTTAACTGTTGTCTAATGGAATTCTAATCAAATTTGTTTCTATTTAAATTCGTTTTTCTTTTTTTTTTTTTCCTTCAATGTGTAACTATAAATGTATTACAATTAAAATGTGAAATTTAATTTTATTGGATGTATAAAAAATATGATCACCATTTGTTTTTTTATAAGTTTGGGTTTTTATTATTTTTTTGTGTTGATCATTTTTTTGTGCACATTTATGTTTATGCATTTATTTGTGATTTAGTTTGCATTTCGTTTTATAACTTAAAAGACTAATATGCTTTAGGATGCAATCATTTAAAGAAGAAAAAATAAATAAATGTAAAGCGTACGATACCGCCGATAGCATTAAAACTCAGATACAGAAAGAACAACAAGAACAACAACAAGGCAGAAGAAATAAACGCAAACTAAAAAACAAGTCTAATGGAAGAACAAATCGAACTCTGTTAATGTTCTGGTTGCTTCATGCTCTTTTAAAATAGGCGAATAAACACTTACACACTGTAACCGAATTTTCAAATGATTGAACTGAATCCCTTTCCGTTTGGGCAAACTTTGAAGTTCTTTTCGTGCGCGTACGTCACCCAACTGCCGAAGCGTATAAGGGCTTTGAAGCAATTAAATTGAAATTTGAAAAAATAGGAAATAAAAATTTTACAAATTTTTAAATCACGGAGCTATTCTCACAGAAATAGTACGTATACGCCCTGTGACAGACTCGTTTACTTGCACAAGCCCTACTCAGACTTCAGCGTTCTTCTATATGAAAAAAATTTGCTTGTTCAAAATGAAATGAACACTGATTGGTCATTTGCTGCTTAATACTTATTCTCGAACTAGGGATAGATTAAAGTAAAACCAAAGGGTTCATTGCCCAGTACTCTTTTTTTTACAACAATTTGTACTTGAAGTTGCAAATTGGAATTTAATTTAAAAATAATAAACCAAAAGAAAGCGTTTCCACAAATGGCGTTTATTAGGCTATAATTTCAAAATGTCTGGATCAAAAAAATAAAGAATAGAAGAACAAGAATTTACAAATGAAGTTATGAAGACTTGTTAACTGATCTAAAATTCGTGTACAGCAAGCAAGACCTCTGTTAAGACCCTTTTAACTTTGAAATTCAAATGATGAGAGAGAGCACCAAAAAAAAAAAAAAAAAAAATCATTATATGTCATCACAAACGCAAATACCCGTCTGTTTTATATGAGCAAGTCTACGCCCTAAGCAAGCCAACGACTTTAAAAAGACCGAAACATGCTTCCTTTTCCTCTTTACCACTTCGACCTCAAGGTGGAAGACTCTTTTTAGCTGCCGATAACACACTGAATTCCGCACCACGGTGCTCACTCTTAGTACCAGCGAATAAATTTGTCTTTTATTTCAAAGATAGCAAACAAATTACCTCTCACTTTTTTTGGTTTATGAAAATGGTGATATTTTAGATATTTTAGACACGTTTTGAAAATCAGGGGTCTCATCACGTTACTTTTCAGATGATCATCGTCCAGACGACTGACGTTAGGTTAGGTTAGGTTTATGTGGAAGGCTGCAGCAAATAACCCACAGCCGCACTAAGTGCAGATTAGGCCCATTGTGATGCCACATTGCGGGCAAGACTCCGCATTACCCGTCGAACCAATTGAAACTTTGTACGAAGCTGTGGAGCCGTTCGCTGCTGATGCAGGTCAGATCGAACAGACTATCAAAGAAGTACTCACGACTGGCGTTTACGCTATCATCAAAAGTTTGCTTCAGGCAACCTTATCACTAACGTCTCGTCTATCGTTACAGTTTAAATGCTATTAAATGCTACATTCCTTATATCAAAATAACAGCTGCTTGTCATCCTTCATTATCCTTTTGTGTTTTTAAGTCCAAGAATGAAAAAAAAACATAGATAACGAGTGCTAAGGAGGTGTATCGCGCTCTAGTTGATATCACAACTTATAAGCTTTAATTAGTTAAATTGACACCTACTTATAAGCATTTTATTTCCGACACTTACTTGACAAAGGACTCACACCAAATTTCTTAATAGTTTATAGGAAAAATGTGTGTCGCAGGTCGAATGTGAGAAATAAAAGACATTTTTTTAATGAAAAAGAATAATAATGCAAAGAAAACACTAGCAAAATGCTTTTTTCACCATTCAATCTAATATTTTTCTGTTTTAAGTAAAGAATTTTTTAAAGAAATTTAAAATTTGATAGCAAATTAAGTAACGATTAAGTAACCATAGAAAATGACAGTTCTGGGCTTATGTGAAGCAGAGAAATCGTTAGCGCCCTATAGTTCAAATGATGTCGTCGGATGCGTATCATGATACGTGATGAGAGCCCAAGCTGTTAGCATCAACCAGCTTTAGTACTAATTTCTTTTATTTTCTAGTTAGACACCTTTTAGCTAATTGGTAGTAACCCTATTAAAAGAATTTTTGGAGTTAGTTTTAGTAGTAAATTTATGGTTAATCATCAGTAGATCAAACAACGTCTGCTCAGAAGATACTCGAATTGGAATTTAATTATCGCTTAAAGTTCTTGAAATAGAAATGTCATGCATATTCAAGAAATTCAAGGCATTATCGAAAAAAGTTATCCTTACCATTATTACCAGAAAATCAGTCCATTAATGATCAAGCTTAAGCGAGGTGGAGTACATTTTGTGCTTTTAATTTATATTATTATTTTTTTCATTGTCGTCAGAGCTTTAGCTATCGCTTGATTTAAATTAAATGTAGCCTAACGTGTATCGTATGCCTATAAATGTCAAAATGGTGGCTTATGCTAATAAAGCTTCAATATAAAACATATCTCAAAAGGGCGGAAAAAATTGTATATATTTCTTTCGTAGTGAAATGATTTTTTTTTATTTTATTTACTTTTATTAACATAAATCTCATCGCAGTAAATAAATAAAATTAAGTTTCAAGAATAAACTAGGGACGGATGTTTTAAAAATAAAATAAAATTTAAATAAACAAAAAACATTTACAGGATCTTAAAAAAGAATATATTTTTTTAAGTAATAAGTTCGGATGCCTTCAGTTTTTTTTATTTTTTTATATTTTACTTAATCTTCGTAATAAATAGTAAACTCGTTGCATCACTTTTGCTTTTCTAATAGTTCTAAGTTTTTTTGTTTTCTTTTTAAATAACATTGCACTAGTTAATCTTTTTTTTTTTTTTGGAAAAAGAAAACCAAAGTAAAATAAAATGTTTCTTTAATGTAATCTTGTTTGGAAGAAACGCAATTTTATTATTACAAAAAGTAATTAATTATATTTTTTTCAATTTGGGTTTCTTCTGTTATTAGTTTTGTTTTTAACTTGTGTGTCAACACTTTTTTAAGGAATTTTCTAACACCTTTATATTATTTTTACAGCATCGTCGGTTGAGCTATAGCAGGCATGCAGTTGATGACAGAGACTTGTCTACTCAGGTAAGAATTTTAGTTTAGCAAATGACAACCAATTTTACTTTCAATTAAGATGTGATGTCTGATTCTTTTAAGTGTGATTGAAGATACACTT
This sequence comes from Syritta pipiens, assembly GCA_905187475.1. Classification (NCBI taxonomy): domain Eukaryota; kingdom Metazoa; phylum Arthropoda; class Insecta; order Diptera; family Syrphidae; genus Syritta; species Syritta pipiens. The sequence continues at coordinate 75,654,693 of LR994571.1, forward strand.
AAATACTAAACCACCCCTTTTTTAAGTCATTTCACTTTTCACATCACCTCGTTTCTACTTTCAGGTCAACTACAAGTTACAAATGAACTTCAGACGTATGTTTAAAGATCGTCAACATCATAAGCGCAGTAAAAGAGGTCAAAATAAGGTACTGTCTCCTCAATTCAATTCATTTCTCAATCAAATGAAGAAAAAAATTAAAATTAAATATTAAACATTTCCATTTTGAAAAATTTCAGCAACAAGAAGGAGTAAAACAAAATCACGTCTCCTTCCACGACTTCCAACAAAACGGAACAACCAAACAGTTGTCGCATGGTACGAATAAGAATGAACCTCTATTACGAAAAAAACTAATCAGAAAACATTCTCACAATTCACTTAACAAATATCGTAGATTAGAAATAGGTAATTGATTGATTCACACTTAAAAAAAAAAACATGCACTGAAATAATTAATGCAATGATGATGAAGATGAAAAGAACAAAAAAAATTTTGATTTTTCTTTTTTCTATTCTCCTCTTCCCCGAGTGAATGCAAAAACATTAATACTACTAACAACGAGAAAGTGAAGAAAAGAAAAAGGAAAAATCAATTTTTTCAATTAAATTTAATGCATTATGTAAATATCTAATTGTACGCCGAACAAAATCCTCCTGCATGCCACGAAACGTAATTAGCTAAAAGAGGAGACGTAGATTATTTACAACATCAGGATGCTGTCGAAGTCTAGAAAAAGAAGAAGAAATGAGGAAGTGTGTCTTTTTTTGTAGTAGCTCACCGACTCCGACCTAGTTTAGCCATTCGTTGATTTAAGTTCAAAATTTTCAGAAAAAAAACTGTCTGTTTTTCTAGTTCTATGAACTGAGTGTTGTCGCCTGAAAATATTTCCCAACATTGCCCTTATGCCACACAAAGTCCAAGTTTACAAGGCCTACGAACATCATTAAGGATGATTTTACCGAATCCACATGAACCCAATAATACATTGGCTCTGGATATGAAGCAAACTGAGTTATCTTTGGAATCGTCGTATCATGAAGCTGATGTGCTAATAATTCACATTCCTGGAAAAATTGCGACATTTTCCATTTGTCAACTTCAACCCTCCCGTAAACCTCAGACATAGCCTTTATTTCTGTTTATTTGCAATTGTATATTTATTTAAATTGGCATGCAAGTAAATAGTCGTCAACAATGCTCTCAATGACCGACATTGTTTGGAATAAATCATGACTGGTGCTTTCATTTCTCTGTGGATAGTTTCGTTAGCTACTTCCATATGCACATAATTTTGTGTTGGTTCAGTCAAATAAATGAATAATAACGTTGGAGTGAAGTTGGTCCTTGCATGTGACTGTGACTGCAATTCTAGACTATCCAGCCACTGTCATCTCACTGCATAAATGAACAAAATACCGCAAATACAGATTTGACACACATGCTTCGAAACATCATACAATTTACTGAATAAATACTTCCTTTTATCGATTGCATGTATTAGGAGCTATCGATGGTATTATGCACTGTAAAAAAGAATAGACAAATCTTTACGCTTTTACTCAATCAATCGGCGCTGCAAAGTGGACTAAATATTTCTGTGGCCATTTGTTTCAGGAAACTCTCTTGTTTAAGATCTGCCTATATTCGAGCGGCATATATTTCTATTTGTGCTCCAGATTTTAAACATGCACTTATTTATACATGTACATGTGACACGTGTAGTCGTGTTACACGGCACCTTAAACACGACAACACGTGTATTTAACTCAAGCACTGCACAATAGCCTATTCATAAAATTCACCATTTTAACCACAGTTAACATTTAACCTAAGCCTGTATGAATGGTGGAAAAATAGTGAGACCAAGTATTAAACTTTAGCAAAGTTCAAACTTCTATCAGCTCTGAAGGTTGTTTTTCCACAGCTGGAAATATAGCAACGTTCAAAATGGCCTCATTACTTCCAGAAAATGACGATCTGTTGGTATTTTTGTTCAACATCAGAGGCTCGAACAACGTTGCAAGTCGCCACCCACATATTTTACTAAATAAACTTGTAGATATATAATTTAATTACACGTGCACTACGTGCACACGATTACTCGTGAAATAGTGGGCTCTAGTTTAGTGTCAATCTATCTAATCTCCTGCGAACCTTCCACTATAGCATCAGACATAACTAGCACCATGCGCCTCCTCAACCACAGCATCAGACATAACTAAACAAGGTGGTTCATGAATCCCCAATATACTGGAACGGCTACGAAATTAGGAAACTGAGGCACATTCAACCCTGAGGTTCCTGCTTCAAAATAAACTGTCCACAGTTGTCACCAGTTCCTTGATGAAGATTTTAGCTGCTTTCTTACCCCCAGAGAAGAAGAAAACACTTCAAAAATCACTGATTTTTGGCCTCAAACATGAAAAATAAAAAAAATGTTCACGATACTTATCTGAAAGAGATCTTGATTCCTTTTCAGTGCAGCACAGTTACATCCATTCATAGATTCAGGAAAGAAAGCTCTTCTTCTTTTCAGTAACTTCATCAGTTATTAATCCCAGAGTGACGTTGATTTGCAGGTTGTCCTCTTTTGTAGGCCAACAAAACGTGCAAAGAGCTGATCAGTTATGAAATTAGAATGTGTGCATTGAATATTTTATTTGACTTTAACGTCTACCCACCCAACTTTTGTCTCATCGGTGCTTTAGATTGCATATACCTTGCACTTCTCTTGCATTATTTACAAAAATTCGATTAACACATCCCCACAACGAAATTATTCAAATCTTTTACGACTTAAGTTCACCTCTTTTTAAATTTTACCATCGAGCACAAAAGTTGCATCTACGACGTATCACTGAAAAACGTTGCATACTCACATGGTAAGCTTTTCATTCCAAAACTTCTCAGAAATCTCCACGGGAATGAAAAGGGTAACAAATAAAAATTGCAACATCAAAATTAAACACAGGTCCATTTGTTTTCATTGTTATGCTTCTCTGTGCACTTCTGACACTGAATGTCTTCCAACGATTTTTTGTTTTAGTTTTTTTTTTATTAAATTTCTCTTCTACGTCTATGCATCAGAGTTTAACAAAAAGCCTTCGTTTTTTCTAAATTTCCAAATTACTACAGACATTTTTTGAATGCAAAGCAAATAAAAAAAAATATAAACTTCATTAACTTTCCCTTTTATTTGAAAGATTTTTAATTCGAATCGCATGTTTTAACCTATTTCTGAAAGTTATTTGTGAGTACTACTAACAATATATGTATATCATTGCATCATCTCGCTTCCTGCGCCTAACAACCAACCTAACCAATTTTTTTTAAGAAATGTGGTAATGTTTTGTCAAGAAAAAAAAAATAAAAGAAATTTAAAGCAAAATTCTTGCTTTTGGGGCAATGGCATTAATCACATCTCTCATTTTTTAACAATAAAAAAAAAACATCATTGTTTTTCGTTCAAAAAAACAAAAAAAAACCCAACCAAACACATGAATAGATAACATTAATGAAGTCCTACATGAATCAGCAGAAGAATATCCTCCGAAGCTAACTGAAGAGAGCATTGGCGCCGCAAACGATGACTGGGACGATGGTCTAACATTCACTGCAAAGTCATCACGTAAGTAAATTTGTTTACATTTTCATATTAAATTTACATAAATCATATCAATGAATACTTTTTATCGAAAAACATATTTATTGTTTTTTATTTGAGTTTTGATTTTGAGAAAGAACTTTTTTTTGTGTTTTAAGCAAAATTATTTATGAGAGATAAAAAAAAAAAACCAACGTGTATCGGTGCTTTTCTAGTACAATGGAAATTTTTTGGTTTTCTCTTCTCGTTTTTTTTCTTTTCCTTGTTCTATTTGGCGTTTCTTTGTTTTCTTGGTTTTATATTATTTGATTTGAAACAATCATCTGTTTGTATATTTCTGATGTTTGTATCCTGAGAAATATTCGTAAACACTGATTTTGAATTTGAGAATAATTTGTTTTTCTTGGTTTGACTTTTATAATTGGTATATTTCTTTTTTTTTTTTGGTTTTATTGTTTTATGGTTTTACAGATGCACATCAATAACACACTGACACAAACAAAACAAGAGATGAGGTAGTCTTCTAGGCAGGACTCTTCCATATGGTCTCAGCCAATTTCAAAAGTAGTTTTGTGTATTAGGTAGATTGTTTTAGTTGTTTTCTTTCGGTTTTCAGTAGGCTAAGCCTTGTATTTGGCTTCGTCTACCAGTTTAATCGACATTTATTTAAGGCCGTACAATGTCTGCAGAAGATTGTAACTAAATTACGAATGTGCAAGGTCGAATCATCAGTTTTGTTTTTTTTTTTTTTGTTTATTATATCCGAATAGTTTTTCAAAGTATTATTCTTCCCACAAGATGTTATTTGGGAACATTCTAACGCTTAAATTTGCTTAGTTAGTTGAACTTACTTTACATTTATTTTGTGATGAATATGTGGTCCATTGATAAATTTGGCCCGGACTTCGGACCATGACCTCTTGGGCTTAGCTCGGTTAAGACGAATTTTTGTCCGCTCAGTGCAGTTTTCGTTAAGCCTTCTTTTTCGTGTTGATACTAAATCACATTTTTGTAAAAGCGTAACGAACAAATTAAGAAGTAATTTAAGTTATACTCTCAAAATAACTTGAATAAAATTCCGGTCCTTGGAGGATAATCGGAAAGTAAAACAAAACTTATCAAAATTCCTATAATGTGTGGCTGAATTTGTATATTATCGTTATTGCAACCAATTGTTTTTCTAACATTGAAGATAAATTATAAATAAAAGAACGTCCCCTACTCCTAAACTTCGAGTCACTATTTAGTTTAAGGTTCATTAAGTTATTTTTTTCTGGATTAGGATAGCCTTGACCTAACCTAACCAGGTCCCACTAGGCTTAGTTTCAATAAAACATAATATGGAGTTGACCTATCGTCTTGTTTATGTTCGGGTAAAAAGTTGTATTCTATTTGGTTTATTAAACAATTAAAAAAAAAACTTAATCTGTCCAAAAAGTAGATGGTTGCCATTGGCATTTTCATGTCTCACTGACTATTTAATAATTCCAAAGCATTCGTCTAATTGATTCCAATTTAAATTGATATTGATAAGTTTAAATTAGCTGTGTTGCAAATATCTTCGTCTTCAAGTGAAGTATTTGTACTAAAGAGCATTGCACTTTAATTGATACCATTTTTAACTCTCGTCTAGTAAAAAAAAAGTTTTCATGCAATTAAAATGTGTTCTTTATTTTATTGTTTGCACATTTTGTTAGAAGAGCTTACTCGTAGCAAAGTTTTCCTATAGACACCGGAAGTAGTGCAGGATTTAGTCGAAGGATTTTTGCTATTTCTGTCGTCAATGGGCCAAATACAGGTTTCTTTATAAAAATGCAATCATGCTTTATCAGTAAGAGCAATCATTCCCATTAATTATGGAACACAACAGCATCCAAGTGGCTGGCTTTGCAGTAGCGCATTCTGTCACTTAAATTTTTCAAAACCTTGTTGGTGGTGATTGCGTGCTGTTGATTGTTTGGATGATATCAACTTTAAGTGTTTGAATCCTTTTCGGACTGTTATTATAACATCGGTTGGTCACGGTTCCCTACAATAAAAGTGAATTGGCATCGCCAAGACGGCTGATACCACGAATTGGGAATTTAATGCGCAACTGATCGATTGTGGTATGAACTGCGTGGCTTGACGCGCCATCCTGCAAGAATGTCGGGTCGTCCAAATCTATGTAACCAATTTCAGTAAACAAAAAAGTCGGATAACATGGCTCTGTAACGCCGTTGACCATTGCCTTTCCCTTCATTTCAATGAAGAATGCTCCAATGATGTCACTTCTCCACAATCCGCATCACTGGCTTTTGGTTTCTGGACGCCAATTTTTCGAGTCCCAGATGCGGCAATTTTGCTTGTTAACGTAGCCACCGAGATAAAAGAAAAAAAGGTGATTTTTCGCCCAAAGTCATAGTCTAATTCAGACACTGTTTAGTGTAAATCGACTCATATAGCTCCGCCGAGGTATGATACTGGCTTTCTATCAAGTTTCCGAGCAGTGTTTTAAAAAGAAATCACTTAATGGCGCTTATGTTCAAAAAATTGCTTAGGGTAAGGCAAACAGAAAACAAATACAAATTTTATCATAGCAGAAGTTTTCAATACTCTTTCATCTTTTGATAATCCCAAGTTCTTGTCGCAAGAAAAAATTTAAAGTTAAGGAACCTGCATACCCAACATCGTTGAAATAAATTTAATCAAATACCTTTGTATTAAGTTCCTACATTTCTCTCTATTATCTCCTACATGGTCTTCAAAAGGTAAGAGCTCCTTTCCAACCAGATGCCAAAAAGTGTTTGTATTCCTTAAATCTCAGCAAGACACAAACCAAACACTAACCTTCATTCATTAGCTCATGCGTTTCATCATCTTCATGAAGCGTAATTGCGTTGCATAGTTGAATTAGTTAAGTCTTTAAAATGAAACTCATTTCACTTCATTGATCGAACTTGTTATAAGCAAATAAAATAAAGTAAATATATCTACTTAATATTTAGAAGGTAGGTAGGTAATGGCGTTACTTAAACTTTTTGCTTTTTCATCGATCGACTAAAAAAAGCGTTTTTTGTAGGTATACGAGTACTTTTTAGTCACAACAAGAGTGTATTTTGGTTTTTTGTTAGAGTAACGCTTGATCATGTGATTATTGTTACATGGCTTAAAATAAATCACAATTTTTTTTTGTACATATAAATCAATATAAAAATTAAATATACACCCGTCTAGTTCGCATTAAGTTCGATTTTTTCTTTTTATTTCTTTTACTTTTTTTTTTCTTTTATAATTTTGTGATAGTGGTTTATAAAAAAAAATAAAAGCATTTTGTTCAGAGAGTTTTTAACGAAAACAAATTTTTCATTTTTTGCGTATATTTCTCTTCTCTCTCTCTCTTTCTTTCTTTTCCATTCTTCCCCTATTTCCTCCACACACACATTACGACATTTTCAACAACAAAAATATTTGAAAACTAAAAAATCACCGTCATACAAAAAAAAAAAACCAAAAAAAAATTCATATATGTAACAACCCCCTCCAACAGCGGACTCGGATCTTGCGAATAACAATTCACTGATAGCGCATATCACAAGCCTACCAGGCTTTGACGCATCCAAAGCGAGAATTGTTAAGCATTATGCATCCAAAAGTGATAGTCCTGAGAAAGTCCTAACACCCGATATTGGTCCGACAGCGGCCGAATTAATACTACCATGGCGTAGGGATCGATCCTACCACAGTTTTGGTAAACAAGAAACCCAAAAAAAATTACATTTTTTTTTTCTTTTTATTTATTTTCCTTTTTAGTATGTGCTAATAGATTTTAAATAATAATTAGTTCGCTGAAGCAAGAATAGAGAATTGTCTTACTAGTTGTTTTGTTTAAATTAAAAAAAAAAATCTTTTTTACTTTTTTTGAATATTGGCTGACCCGTAAGTTTATTTGTTAAATAAAAAACAAAAAATAAATATCCTAACTTGTATTAAAGATACATAGGCAAACACATAACACACAGATGTTTTTTTTTTGTTGTTTAATTTACCTTTTTGTTTTGTTCTATTAGAAGATCTTGAGAAAGCACTAGCGTTAGCAGAGTTTATTCACCTTCCGATTTGTTTATTTTTTTTTTTTTATTATTTTAGTTCCTTTTATATTCACACGTTTATTTTTTTCGTTGACTTAATTTTTCTTTAGTTTTTTTGGTTTGCTGCTTAGTGCCTGTGCATTGTCCTAGTTTCTCATTAAAATCTGCACAAAAAGAAAACGTGTCCTGATTGGGAATTGTGTCCTTAACAACTTCACGCGGTCAGATACGGAATTGGTCTTTAGCTTCTCTTGAACAGATGAACTCCTTTCTTCAATGCATAAATTCCTGTTAAGAGCATGCTGCATGTGCTTTTCTTTGATTTTTTTTAGGTAACAATCAGTTGCTGAACGGATGTTCCAGTTGATGCTTTCGAAAAAATGCAGGTGGTTCTCAGACCTCCAGAATTTTTTAGTTTCATTTATTATATTTTTTTTCTACTAAATATATGTAAAGTAATAGTAACTTTTTCTAGCCGAAGGCCGTGGGCGCTGTGGCTTAGTCGAATCATGCGTCGGACTGTTAAGCTAGAGTTCGAATTCAGCTCGGGAAAAAAACACCACAAACAATTTTCACGGCCCCACTTCCAGCGAACGATTGACAATCCTCCTGGAGTACTTCTGTCATGGAAAGCTATGGCAATTCGCCATTCGAAACCGGCAATAAACTGTACGTTCCCTTCACATATGTCAAAAATTAAAACGCGCAGGACACAGTGGAGGCGCGAAAAAAGCTAGGCTCTGGCCCTTCGTGGGCTGTTACGCCACTAATGATGATGAAGGCCTTTGCTGTTCTGGCCATATTCACTAGCTTTTAATTTTAAAATTTTGAGCTAGTTTTCAGATAAATAAATAATTGATAGCTGTTGCAACAGCTGTAAAAGTTACCAATGGCTTTCCGCTAGGTTTGCCATTTTATTAAGCATCGTTTTATACCAATTATTGAAGCAATTACTTATTGAAGTTTGTTGCCAAACTCGAAAAATATCCAAACGCATTATCTAATAAAAATGGGAAAGTGAATGTATAGTAGATGGTAGAATGAGGACAAGATTACCACCAGTTCGAAATTTTTGTAAGCCCTAAGTTCAAGTTCCTTTTTACTTGACATTTATTTAATCATTGAAATTTTCATTTTGTACTTCGTCAATTAATTTTTATATTTATTTTATTCCCTTTTTTGTATCGAAGATTAGAATTCTTTGTCATGCAAAAACAGCAGCCGATTTGAATGCATTGTGCACTCCTCCCATAGTTTGGGAAAAATGTCCTTTGTTCGCTGTCGAAAAAGTTGCGAAAAGATGGTGTAGTAGTCACACCTTATAAGGGAGCTGATAATCCTTTTTGTTTTCCAAAGAGCAGCACATTTGAAGCCTTCGTTTCAGTCACGAAATTTACAGAATATACTTGTTGACTGATTTATAACGTAATCTCAATTTGAAAGTTTTATCAAAATTTTACCATCCCCAACATTCCTTAATTTTTCAACTTCTTCGTCAATGTTCTGAAGATACTCCAATAAGCTAAAAAAAACACTGCTACTTGATGTTGAATACGGACGCCTGTCAACGCAACCGTTCAGCAAGTCTTTCCAGCCTCTTGTGTTGCATGCTAACTTTAAATTTCTTCTAAAACTTACTTTTGTTTTCATAAGAAATCTGATTTTCTTTTTTCTGTTACATTTAACAAAGTTCCTCCATTCATTTGCCGTCATTTGATATTAATTAAAACTTTCTATATCAGTTGCAGAGAACGTCATTCTTGAGGAGGAGCGAAACACAGCTCGTGATTCTGATTGCGAAAGACGTGTAGCCACACCAACCGCCACAGAATCCCAACTACCATGGAAGCGAGAGGAGGACGAGATATCGGATGCAATTCAACAAAATGAATTCCCCGCATGGGCATCGAACAAGGAGTACCTGGCTTATAACTCACCCAGCGCCACATTCCTAGGTAATTGAATTATATTTTCCCCATCCCAAAACCAATTCCTCGACAATTAAATTCAATTGAAAGTCAAAAAAAAATTTTGTTCAATCACACAATCGTAGGTTTCGGAATGAAGGTTTATTTATCAAAAAAAAAAAACAGCACAAAAAGAATTCGATTTGTTTAATTTAATTTTAGACAAGTTGCATCTATAAATAAACATCCTTTGGGTTTTTGTTATTTATTTTATTTTTCAAATTGATTTTATATTAAATTATTCTATTTTATTTGATTTGTAATTGTATTGGCATTTAAATAGTCGTGAAGCTTATTGATTTATTTCCGAATGGAAAACGTTTACCTAATCACATGTCGTGAGCATGTTTTTTTTTTTGTATTTACCTACTTAATATAAACAATTTATTTTATCCAAACATTTTCGTACATATTTTTGTATATGTAAATTTTTTTTTCTGATCGGGTGTAGATGGTTATCAATCTAAGAATTCAATTTTTCTTTTATAAATGCAACTTTTGAAGAGAGATATATTTTCATGCACCACTTTTGAGGTTATTTTTTAGTAGGTATTCGAATTTATTTTTTTGAGGTATTTGCAAAACACTCCTTTTTTTGATAAAATGTTCGATCACCGTAAATATGATCACGAAACACACAACCACGTCGTTAGATTAGATCCTCACAGAGTAATTTTGGAGCAAATACTTGTCAGGCATCGAGGCACCGTGCGCACGGATGATGTCGTGGTGTAATCTTCGTTTTTATGCACATCGTTAAGATAGGATCTAAGCAGTGTAGAGGGCTTATTTTACACAATGGGCCGTGAATCTTCATAACAGTCACTCCCACCTAAGACATAAGAGGGGTTATTTCTATTCTAATTGTCGAAAATAAATATTTTTTTAAATTGAATTAAGGTTTCAGACTGCAGCTTAGGAAACACAAACAATTTGTTGAAGGTACAACAATACCCTATGAACCAACATTGGCCTTTGTGTTTGGGCAATAGGCCTTCAACCCATGTACACTAGTCTTGATAAAGGTGCACTTTGACTGTGATTTAAATTAAAAGCCTTTTGAGAAGCTGTACTTTCTTTTCCAATAGGAATTGAATTGAAAAGCCTTTCGGTTTTAATTTAAAAAAAAATAAAATGGAAAAAGGAACATTTTTATTAATATGTTTACATTCAGATTTTAAAGCCATTGAGCAGGGAAATGTTGTGCATTGTCTACAACTATAACCAGGAAATTTAATACTCCTACTTCTTGGCCCTTGTTGACACCTAAAACAACAAATTCACATGTGAAACCACATCGCAAGTCTTTTAAAAGAATTTCTCCGGTGGAACTTTATGGGTTGTGCTTATTCAAGAAGATCTGGACAGTCTAAACCAAGTTGAACACAGATCTAATCGCAGGCGTTCAATTTTAGTTGCTTGTTACTAACGCTACGTTCTTTCTCGTTTGCCCTTAGAGCTCTTGGAATTCAAAAATCGAAAAAAAAAATCAACACTAGGTTTTCAAACTCAAACTACTCAACAATCCTAGAATTTATACTTACTTTTTTATTAGGTAGTCAGGCCTTGGAGGGTATGTGCCTGATCTAAAGCCGCCTTCCACGGTGACGAGTATGTTGCTTCAAGTCCCAAATACCAAGCTCACTTGCTTGGTCTTGCTTGGAAGACCACAGTTCACTTGCGCTTTTTAGTTCCATGGTTCTTGGAATCGACAACAGCCGGATTAGATTCTTTAATCCGTACCTTCAAAGATTCATAAAAATGTAGAAAAAGTGGCGAAATTAACTATTAAAAAGCACTGAAATATTTCGAGAATAAATTCACGTTTCTTCCACATATATTTTTAATTTGTGCTAAAATTGTTGGATTTCGCAGACACAAAGTCGTGGTAAACATTTTAACTGTTACTAAAGTGTTCAAAGTCGTCTTCTTCTTGATTCTAACAACAAAATGCATGCAGCGTCAGCTCAACTAGTATTCTACCATTTAGCATCGAGAATCTTATAGTGACTTACAGTATACATGTAGTCTTACAACTCAAACTCAGTAAAAGACTGAATAAGCAAATTGTAAAAGCCTGGAAAAGTCAAAATTTTGACCAAAGTAAGTCAATGCATGCAGTACCTACACAAGTTCAACGTAAACTTTATAGCGTCGTGGTGCCGCAAAATACAACTCTTTGTTCAAAGTAAATCAAATTTTATGCATCTCTTCGCCAGACTCCTGTTCAGGACACAAAAACATGACAGAATCGTATTTTTCAAAAACCGAATAAAAGAAAAAGAAGTTCTAGAATTAAGTTAAGATTAAGGCCAGTTTAAGACCTATTTAAAAATATTCTGTAAATAAAATTTATCCGAACTATTTTGTGTGTTGTGGTCGTTCTTTTACGTGGACGTTGAATGTTAATGTTTTGAATGCAGAATATTTAACTAACTTACATATAATTTATGTGGCCAAAAGAAAAACCGAAGTCGACTTTAAAATGCCCGAATGCATTCTTAAGTCGCCTTCACCAAAAACAGATTTTTAGAAAAAAAACTAAAAATAAATTATTTTCTACATTTCTACAGATTGCTTGCACTATATTTGTATTGCTCAAGTTTTGTTTTTATTTTATTTTGAATTTTGTTTCTTTTTTTCTTCTCTCTATGTATGTAAATGCAATGTTTGGTACCACTCTTCCTCAAAATAAAATTTATAAAAATCAAAAATCAAAAAACAAAAAAACTCAAAACAACAAAACACACGAAAACAAAAAAAAACAAACAAAATTAGGTGGACTATCGAAACCTAAACAGGCTAAGTCCGTAATAGGTTTGTTCCGCCGCGAAAGCTCTGGCTCAGGATCTGGAATAATGCCAAAGACTGGCGCCATTGTTGTCGATCTCAGTGATGTCACCGTCGGATCGGATCCATCATTAGCGGCTGCATTGACCAGTGGTATGGGGCCTTTAAGTAATTCCGCACAGCAGCAACAACAGAACATTGCGCTAATTGGTGGAATGCCACGTACAGACAAGAGATCTGCATCGATATCGGGCACTGGTCTAGCCGATGGTGGTCATGCGGGACCATTTCCGGTAACAGCCAGCCATCGGCGAAATGTTAGACGAGGGTCGATGCTTGAGTTGAGCGGGTGAGTTTAATTTATGCATTGTCCCTACCTTTAGTTTTTCTTTTTATTTTTTTTATTTTAATTCAATTTTTTTTATTTTTATTTCGGGTTTCTAACTTAATTAATTTTTTTATTTTGTTTTAGAAAGAATTTTCTTGAATTTAATTTTTCTAGAAATTTTATGTATTTTGCATGTAACTGCTTTTTTGTGCATAATTTTGCTGAGTATTAAGTTTTTTTGCTTTTGTCGACTTGATTCTAAGTTTGCTCTAAAAAAAAAAAAAAATAGTTTTCTCTTTTTTTGTTATTTTTGGAAACCAACTCTGCATTCAATTTCGAATTTACATTTCTTGTTTTTATTTTTAATTCTTCTTCTAAAGAAAAAGTTGGAAGGTCGTTGATGTTTTTTAACGTCTGGAACTTAATCTAGAACGCGCGCATTGTTAACGACTTCCTTGCACCAGTAGTGATGTTGAAAATCCAGAATGGTTGTTTGAGTGATTTTCTTGCTTACGAAGGATGTCTTAAAGCCATTAATCTTTTTTTGTTTTACGATCTCTGAGAACTCTTCGTCCTTGTTTGTAAACTTTGGCTTAAAATCTTCCAAATTTATTTGGCAAAGTGTCAAAGTTGTTTTTATCTGATCTTAGACCGAAGTTTTTTCCACCTTACTGCATCACCCATCATTGTATTTCAAAGTTTCTATTTGAATTTTCTGAAATAGAACTTAATTTTTGAATTTAGTCCGCAAATCTTCGAATCTGAACAGAAAAAATGTCTTGAAAATGTCTGAAAATCTTGAAAAAGAACGAAATATTTTTTGGCTATGGCTATGACTTTATTCGTAATTTTGAAAAGATTCATTAAGTCTTGGAGCATTTTATTTATATTATTTTATTATATTTCGAATTTATCTATTATGTCGAATTCATCTTCCTGGTGTGACAGAAAAAAATTCTTTTCATTCGGTTAAGATAAAACAAAAAAATCCGATCGTATATTTGACTTCGAAAGGACTGTTAATTTTCTGTCTTGTTTTTTCGTTAAAATATTTTGGATTCAGCACCACACTTAGCCCCAGTAACGTACCCTATGTCAATAGTATCACACAAATCTATTCAATGGATTATAGCCAGCGGTATCAAGCTTATTTCCTTTTGTTGTGAAGGTAAATGGGACAGCATAAACGATAGACTTCTCCTTTCTTTATACACTTCAATGTTTTTAAAAAGTAGCCAATCAGTAGGATATATAAAAAAATACCGCCATCGGACTAGTCGTTCGTCGCTGAGAACGACCAAACATCATCCAAACAACGAAACCTACAGCGAGTTTTAATGTCCTACATATGTTGCTTATTTCTTCTTCTTTTTTTTGGATACTTGAAGTCTTGGGCTTTTGCCAACAATCCTCAGACAATCGAAGTGTTTAAGGAGAATATTCGACAGGAATGCAAAAAGTTATCATCGGAAATCTTGTCGAAAGTCATGGAAAATGCGATAGGACGGGTAAAAATGTGTTTTAACACTGGCGGCAGCCACTTGTAAATCTCTAAATAAAAATTTACATCAGCCAAATTGATTTTTTTATGTAAAAAAACGGATGATAATTTTGCGCCACGTTGTATAAAAGGATAAGACAAAATACCGACGAAGGCTTTGATCGGTTAGACTTCGCCCAGACTTTGAAGATAATATTGTACTTAAGGGTTTCATTAAATCAATTTTTTAACCACTAATTTGGCGTAATAGCCCATGAAGTCCCACAGTCAAGCATTCTCACAACCGATGTGTTAAACTAGTCCCAAAATTGACAAATGTGGAAAAGGTTTTTTTTAATGAGCAACAAAATAGCAGATTCTTTCTGCGATTCATTATAAATAGAATAAACGAATATTGTCTATAGAAATGGTTGTAATAATGTGTTTGCCTTGCTTGAAAGATATAAAAATATTCTCTTCCGCGTAACATTTTACTTACTCTCAGAATTTCGTTTGTCTCGAGTATCAAACTCAGTAGATTCCCAAAAAAGAATCTTGGGAATTCACCGATAATTTATAAAAAGTAGGATGTCGTCTTGGTATTGATTTCTGTGATTTTTATCAAGAATTTTGTTCCGAAAAAATAGTCGTGGAGATGAATCATCACAATCAGGACACTCAGTTTTTTTCTCGTCTTTATTCTCTTTAATGTTTGTTTCTTTCTTTTCTAATTTTTTTCAAAAAGATTTATTCTCGTCCAGAAATCTAAATAAAGCTAATCCAGAACTAATAAGATATGGTTTAAAATGCAATTAATGTTGTTCAGATGACGTTCCTCGTACTAAAACTTTGATTAATTTTCTTGGTTTGCGCTGTTTTCAATGGACCTGTTTCATATTAACAACGGAATATTATGTATTGTGTTATCGTGACCATACGGTCCCACCCAAAGAAATAATGCCATGTAAATTCCACTCAAAACTGAAAAATAAATCATTTCAAAACTAAATTTATAGCACAATTCGAGTTAATAAGAAACAAAAACCAAACTGTGGAAAAGAAAATCCACGTGTAAAGCTTAACCACCCGGCCGGGCTTATTTCTCAACCAATATCCAAAACCCAGACTAATGGTGTGATTAACTTAACGATCGATTTAAAACAACAGCCACAAACGTACGAACATTCCATTCACAAACGCCGGTCATGGTCACGCATTGTAGCATATCATCGTGCACGTCGCCATACCACAATCAACCCCCACCATTTGGGGGTGCCAAGAGTCGCACTTTAAAAACTGAATTTTCTTTTTCTCTCTCTCTCTCTCTCTCTCTATTTATATGGCCCACAGGATCTACCTCTTTACAAGTTTAACCGAATAAAAAAAAAAACGGACAACATGACTAGAATACGACAAGTAACTGTGTGAATGTTTTTTTGTGAATCTGAATCCTGAATCCCTAGAAAACTTAGAATCATTCGATCAACTGCAAATTTTAAAAAAATAAATACTCTAAGCATAACAGTGTAACTTTTTATTTATACATTTTTTTTGTCTGTCTTCAATTAATAAACAAAATAAAATAAACTTAACAGAATAACGATATCAAAACTAAACAAAAAAAAATCTCTGATTTGAAAACATTTTGAATTTTATACACATTTACACGAAAATAATACAAAACGCATTCAATTAAATAATAAGAAAAAAACAAATCTTAAAAAAAACCTGTGTCCTTTGTCTACCTAAAAAAAAACCACAAATCGTACTCTAAGCGAATTCTGTGTAACATAAGGAATGATTTTTAAGTGTTATATATATTTTTTTGTGTTACCCGTGTTTTTTTTTTTTGCTTAACAAGATAAAAATTATTATTGATGGTAATTGTGCTTTTACTTACTACATGTACATATATCTGTATCCGTATGTTTAATCCATTTGTATTGTCGCATTAATTAACTGTTTCGCTGAGGAATTTGTTCGCTTTGCATAATAACTCACATATTTGTTGTATTTAAGTTGAAATGGAAATTAATAAAAAAAAAAAACTAAAATTGCATATATATTCTATAAATATACTCGTTTTAACATAAGCAAAAGACTTCTTTTTTTTCTGTATAATTGGGAACATCCTTTAAATTGTGCATATATATTTATGTATACTCGTTACTGTACATATTTAAAAATTGGGGTAGTTTAGAGGAAACGATATTTTTGGTGTGCCGGTTTTTTGGTTTGGATTGTAATTTTTCTCTTTGATAATTTTGACTCCATCACATTTAGATCCACACAGAAGATCGATGACATCACGTAGCAGTTGTAAATATGAAAAAACCTTAACTTAGATGTAAAGCTAGATGGTTTAAGTCCATAGTACCATCGCCGTTCATTCTATTTGCCAACGCTAAGCCGACGTACATCAAGTTCTTAATTTTAAGTAGGCTTGACCGAAAAATCATCGTCAAGCAATATCTTCTCCCACCGAACGAGAATAAGACAAAGCCGACGTCTTCTCATTTTTTGTTTAGCTTTTAAACATCTTCTAAAGTAAGCCGCCTAAGGCGAAATCTTCTTCGTCGCTCGCCAAATCCAATAATTCTCTGAATTGTTATGAGACAATCGTGCCTCATAATGCAACGCAATTAATGTGCTCAAATTTTTCGGCACAACGAAATTTTATTTTATTTTCTTTTGGGTTTAAAAAATCAGCAGACAAACAACCTGCTTTCTTTTTAAGAGGAATGCTCAAAATATCATGTAATGGTTGACTACTTGGTCAGGTTTTTGGCTTAAGGTTTTAAAGTGTATGGGACACTGATGTATGCAAAGCCAAATTAACTAAGCCTAAGCGATAAACGCTTTTTCTCCCTTTTTTTTGAGAATTTAACTACAGATGGCGATCACACAACTAACAATTTATCTGAAAGTAACAAACACCGCGAACTTTCTCCCGGTCCAATTTAACGCCCGCACGATAAAGTTCAAATGCAGAAAATAAAACCCAAAATTCAATACAAAAAATAAATGTTCGATGTTAGCAATTTCCCGACTTTTCCGGAAGGTTTTTGGTTTTTCATAAAAACCTTCTCCTGGCAATTACGAGCAACTGCAAAAAAAAAATTGAACCGAATCGGCCAAGCCGTTCTCAATTGATGAATTACTAAGCATTTTTTGCACCATTTTATTATATATGAGCCGTTCAGAGCATAGGTTGATTAACTCCATTAAACAAAAATTTGAGAAAAACGATGAAATAATTTTCATTCGCCTCAGAAATATACTACATTGTTTTTAAATAGTTGTCGTTTAATACCTAAGTTAAACATCTTTATCATTAAGGAAAGATTTTGGAAACATAAGAAGTTATGACTACATCAAGTACTTTGTCACTTAAATCTAAAATTGTTCAAAAAGTAAAGTTAATCAATCTGTACTCTGAACGACTCATATATGGATTATACATAAATCTATCTGTTGCATCTACTTACAGCAGCTCAAATTAATAATGGGACAAGAAAAATTCTGGAACATAAATCTTTGTTAAGTTTTTATTTTTTGGTATTATATTTATAGATTTTTATGACGACGAGTCATTAATAAGTTAAAATATTTGCCAAGGACCTTTACAAGTATTATTTTTCTTCATCTACAGATTTGCATTGAAAGTTTGTTGTAAAAAATTAACAAACAAGAAAGAGGCAACCAAAAAAGAGCAAATTATGTTCTATCTTCCAGTTACCGATTTTTGTGTCTGTTTTTTTAGTGTATGTACGAACCAAAAAGACAGAAATGATCTCCCATTTTCATTGCCCTGTTGAAGTATCCGAAGCAGAGAACTCCTTCGACTGATATGGAATCGGGAAATTGTTATTTGGTCGTTATTTTCCAAATATTATCTTTCGCTTTCTGTGGCACATCAAAACCTGCGTAATTAGTAACCTGAAATAATGTCCACTCCTAATTTAAATAAAGGGGTAAAAACAAATACAGACCTAATTATCGCAACACATACTGTATAAATGATAAGCTCTAGAAATTGGTTTTGATCTCTTATATACTGAAACGTTGGAGCAGGTACAATATGTAAAAATAATAAACATTTTAATCCTAAAATCTAAAATAAAGTCGGTGCATCCCATTGAGCCGTACATATTCCACTTATGAAAGCTGGATTTTCTAAATATTCCAGGACAGAAATACATATTGTAGAAAAGAAATTCTTAAAATAATCCAGATATTTGACCTACATATTCTAAACAGTCATCGTAACGAGTCTCAAACTTGATAAGACAGGGAAAGATGTTGCACTACACTCAAGCCTCACTCGGTGTACTACACATTTTTTTTACCACAATTTTAAATGCACACCAACACACTCTTCATAAATTTAAATGATTCTCACAGCACAATGACCCAAATGTAGTCTCTGAAGAGAAGGAAGCAACAACACCTGCACATTAAATACTCAAAAACACAAAAATAATATAATTTATTCAAGTGTCGTCCCGTCCAAAATATAATTCGTAAACATGAATAATTTTTAATTCATCCGTGAAAGTGTCAGTCATTTTATTATTCTTGTCAAATTTGTTTGGTATATGGAATGTCCTTTGTCCAAAGTAAACCACTTTCAAACCGCAAAGATCCTTCTAAAACAATTAAAATTCAAAAATCAATTCAGAGTGAAACAAATTGTATATTTTTCGAAAAAAAAAACTCAAAAAAATACTCAATTGATATTTAAAATCTCTGTATAAATTATGTGTATATATTTTCCAGACTAATTCTTACAGGACGGAGGCCTAGTAAAGTTTTACCCTTTAATCCAAGGTTAAATGATAATGATAATGATAACGATAATGATAACAATAACGATATTGATCAAAATAATAAGTCACCTTAAACAATCATAACACCTCATCTGTTGTATTGATGCGAGTCCTTTTTCCTGCCTTTCAATGCATGTTTCTTCGTTTACGTTAAATTTTAAATCAATGTTTCTTTAATGTTAAGTTTTAATTTATAAATATATTTTTTTTTGTAACAAAACACACTAACGTGCTACAAAAAAAAAACAAAACGAAACAAAATTCTAACAAAATAGAAGGTAAATTTTATCACGCAAAAGTACACCTAAAAACAAAATACAAAAACACTTTTGACGTGCAATTTGTATAGCGGTGAAGCTTTGTTTCATTAAAAAAAATCATATTTGTTTTAAATAAGTTTTTATTTTTTACTAATTCACGGAAGAGATTGATGATTCTTTTTTCAGTATTAATACTTTTTATAAAACACCGCAAATTAAAAATCCGCTGACGATTGCGTATGTTTCTGCACACGAGTCTAAGACCTGACGTGTTTTATTGATTTGTTTGTTGTTTTTTTCTTCGTCATCAGCCCGTCATTGTTTGTTAACCATTTTAATCGTACATATCTTTTTTTTATTAACCATCATGCTTGGAAAGGATGTCACGAAAATTCTAAGCCATTTTCATTTCAACTAACTAGTATTGCTCTTAGGCCACGCTTGCTGACTGGTTTGGAGCCGCTTTTTGCTAATCGCAAGCTCTTCAAGGGGAGTCCAGGCTACGGCTTATGTGACGTTAGGAGTTTTATGATCTGGATTTTTTTTAAAATAGAAGTTATAGATTGATTAAGGAATTGACAGGCATACCGAAACAAAGTAGTTACGCTGTTCATCAGTCATTCCCAGCCTAGACCACGCCCAACTCAGTGAAATAAAGTTCCACAGACCAGAATTAGAATTAATAAATGAAAGAATAATTGCGACTTTCTCTAGTTAGGTTTTGTCCAGGCCTATAGTTGAAACAGCTCAAATGAATAAGATTTGATTATGTAGAATTCACTTCTTAAAAATGGTCGTTTTATCGTTGAGCCACCTTCTTGTTTCCTTTCTTAGGAATCTCATTAAAATACAAGATGACAAACAAAATGCCTTTTTCTTGTCCATCATTGTCGTTATTGACAACGCGTACTACACTCAAGAACACCTTTAAACTTTGCTAGCCAAAAGTGGAGGGCATTATGCTTTTTTTCCCTAAAACGAATTCAGCACAAGCCTGGGGGTGATTTAAAAATCCTGGCAGACGATTTGTTTGTTTGTTCATCGTTTGTCTTCGAGTTGTTAATCTTTTTAAAGCTTTTTAGTCTTTTCTTTTTAATATTGCCTGTTCCTTGCTGATCAAAAACCTTTTCCCACCACAATCTCGGTCTCAATAAAGAGGTTAAATTAACTGTACTATTTTAGAAAACAACTAACTTTACAATCAATAAAACACGTAATGTTTCTTCCCAAGTCCCAAATTTAATTTCCCTTCCACACAAACAAATTGCAATTAACAACGACAAACTTGTCCAGCTCGCTGCAGACAGTCGTCGCGGTATTTTAGTTTGCTGCAATTAAATATAAATAAACTAAAAAAAAAAACAAAATAAGTAAATAATTAACTGTAAGTATATGTACAAAAAAATGTTTATATATACTCGATCGCCGCTTAAAATTTTCTTTCCCACTGTAGATAAAAACTTAAATTGTAAAAACTTAGACAATGTATATCTGTAGCTAAAGGCAAATGGCTTGTATATTGTAAATTAACCAAGGGATTCCAAGACATCCTCGTATTTTCATTTTTTTTTTCTTGCCACTTCAGTTGGATAATATTTTAAATAACTTTAAGTGCATTTTGGATGCTTTTTGCATGCTCTTTATAGTTTAGTAACATTTTTTTCTTGTTTTTTATTTTTATTTGTTGTATAATTTTATTCGTCGTTTCTAATGCATGTTGTTTTTTTTTCTTTACGCTAAACTTAATCAATAAAAATAAAGAGAATTTATTTTGTTTCATTTAATTGTATATTTTTATATTAGTTTTAAGTTTATACTTTTTATTTGAATACTTTTTTTGCAATAGGAATTAAGAGACAAACTCTTTTAAATGCAATTGTGTGATATTTTTTAACATTTTCGTTTTTTTTCTGTTTAACAAATGATACACTTTAGAGGGAAGCTAGAAAGTTAGAAACTAGAAAAGGTTCAACTAATGAGTGTTTTGGTTTTCAGTACTTGCAGGAAAAGTTTTCTAAGTCGTTTGGTGTTGGAGTGAAATTTTAAAAAGTAGTTTTAGGCCTAGCATTTTAAATTTCAAGTACACTAACCAATTCATATCTTGCCTCCTCTTATTTATTGCAATACAGAAGCCTTATCTCAATCAGGAAGGCATTTTCTTAATTTATCAGTTCTCACGCCACAATTTAATATAGTTAGAAGTTTTTAATTTTGACATTGAAAATTGGATTTGTCGCCAACCTTATTGACGTTGGGCAATTAGCTTTTCTACATCCTTATTTTTTCTGATCTCTATATCCTAAAATCAAACACTGTTCTATAGTAACGTATTTCCATTCAAAGTCTTTTCTATAGACTTCTTTTCTGCAAAGCAGAAATATACAGCAGCTATTAGAAAACATAATTTCTAGTTTATTGTCAAAACTTTAAGTTCTTAATCTAATGCCAAAAGAAATATAATAACAAGGAGCTGGCTTTTATGTCAGACCTAGTTCGTATCCAATGTAAGCATGTTAGACTTTTAGTTCCTTTCTCGTTAACTAAAACCCAAGGCGACTTCTTTCTTCAATAATCGTCATCCATTCGCTAAGGCGATCTAGCCCTGTATGCTGTAATACAATCTGTTTGATGTGCCTGAACGTCAAGCCTTTGTTAAGCATACTTTTAACAACTTATGCACGAAGGAACCTTAAAAACCTAAAAAACTCAATTTAACTTGATGTTTAATTGTGTGGTTCCAACTGAACATAGACAAATATATTCTATTATTCTCGCAAGCACAACATTTTTCCGAATGTGTAAAGTGTAAAGCTCTTTAGTTAAAAATCCAGCAGACTAGAACCACAGCGTCTATATTCTTTCTTACCCTTTCTTAATGAAAACTTGAATCATCTTAGATTATTCAACACATTTTTGAGCCGTATAGCTTTGTGCTATATTTGCCGTTTTCGCTTATCCTTGTTACGTCCAGATACCCGCTTGAATCTATCCTGTTTCTTGTAACTTGCTTAATTCTTATAGCCTTAAATTATATCTAGCCTCTATCTATACATAGATCAAGACTCCCAGTTAAGAGACACGAATCAAAAGCCTTCAGCAGGCCTTAAAGTCAAAGATCAGTCAATGTTTTCATTTGTACACATTTTAACAAGCTCCCTATAATTTCTTTCACCTTAACCACTAAACACACAGCCTCTAATCACTTTCTCTCTCACTGCCTATATATCTTTTATATTACACAATTGCATTGTCAGAAATTATTCTTCACAAACTCTATGAAAAAAAATATAATTCACAAACATTTTAAAAACAAAAAAAAAAAAATCAAATCATTAACGAATTAAAAAAAATTGAAAATCATACTCATTATCATCAAAATTTAGAGACACTATCCCCGAGGAGACTCATCCGCACTCAAAATCGCTTTGTGAACCGGCCGGAGACGATTGGACCACCGCTCTGGCTGGAACTGCAAAACATTTAACAGGAAGCGGGAACAGTGAGAAGCTCCTCACCTCGTCGTCGGCGGCGAGCAGTGGCCGCGAACCGCTGCTGCCCAAATTAACACCTCGTGCACAAATCCGTCGGATGGGCAGTAAAAATCAAGTCACAACCGCACTTCTATCCACATCCACATCCGACTATGATGACGACGAGGACGACGATGAGGAAGAGGACTTCGATCTGTACGATGACGAGAATATTGTCGTCACAAATTATTCAACAGGAGCAACCAACAAACGCATCGGTAGCGGCGGAAATACAGGCAACACCAGCAATGTTACAGCATCATCCACATCACAGCGTAACAATGACGAGAGCATCATTTGAGGGCGAAGGGAACAAATGCTAAGTATGAGGTTAGGGAATTGTTTTAGATATAAATTATTCTTTTAGTTATATTTTAAAAGAAAAAAAAAAACAAGAAAAGAAAATGTGTGAATGTGTGAAACTTGACGAATGATGAACGATTGATCAGATGTTTTCCGTTCCGCGCTCCAAAAAAAAGAAAAAAAAAACAGAAACGACAACCGCCAGAGCAGGCCACGCGCATTGCCATGACTCACGGGCAAACATAGCACTATCTAACCACAGTTTAGTCGTATAAGAAAAATACTAAATAACAAAAAGAAAAAAAAAAACAAATGTGTTCTTAAAACAAAAACAACCAAACAAAATAGTTGAATTTTTTTCTATAGCAAAAAAAAATATTAATGATCGTAGGCTAAAGACAATTATATTACACGACAATTATGAGAAACTAACTCCTTATATTATAGAAATAGAAATATATATTGAAATATAAAAGAATGTCTTGAGATTGTACAGAGAATGTTAACGAAACAATTATGAGAAAAAAAAACTTTACAACAAAAAAAATAGCAAACAAAAAGAAAATATTTCATTTATTTTTATATCAATTTAATAAGAAAAAAAGAAAAAAACTAAAAACAAAAAGTAAATAGTAAATAGTAATAAAATTAAAACAAAAACCCCTAAACAAAAAAACGACTAAAACGTTATTGCAATAAATTTAAAATAAATAAAAAATAGTTAACCAAAAAATAGGACAAGCTTGTTACAAATAATAGTCGAAAAAACAAAAATTTTGTAAAAAAAAAAACATTGAAAACACACAAATTGAAGCTTAGATAACGGTTGGTACTTAAGAATGCTACTTGATTTTAATTCTTTTCTTATTTCTAAGCGTGTGCTGTAAAACAAAAAAAAAGTAAAAAAATAAGTAACATTAATTTTTCTTCCCCGTAGGCCTGGAATATTTCTATTTTTGCATTTTATTCCATTTTATTAAGTTTTTTTTTTATTTCAATATAATTTTTGTTATATTATTGAGAGGAAATTTATACAAAATGTAATGTAAATATTTAAGCTGTGTCTTTGTCCGTTTATTTTCATTTGTACTTAGACTAAATTTTTCCTATATCTTTCTTTCTTTTTTTTTGTTTGGTTATTTTAATCCATGAAAGTATTATTTTAATATTTTCTTTCATTTAATTGTGACCAAATACAGATTTTAATTGAAAAAAAAAGATTTTTGGTTGTTGTTTTTTATTTTATTTGTTTTTTCTTTGTGCTGCTTTGTAGTAAAATGTTAAGAGTTTAGATTTTTTCGTTTGCTTTCTAGGCAGGTGTAGGTTAATTATTTTACGACAGTGGGAAGTCAATTCGTTGTTCACCTCTGTTTCCTGATTCTCAAAATAAAACAATCTTTTGTGTCATTTACAATTCCACAGCCTAAAGAACGTCTCCTACTCCTTGCACTCTAATTTTTTCTTAATTAAGACTCTAGAATAAGTGACGCATGATGAAAGATCAAAAAAAAAACTCTTCATATAAATTTTTCCCACCAGGAGTGCGTCCTAGCACTTTCCATTTGTAGAGAGACACGTCTTTTAAGGGACACTCATCATCATTGTTGTCGTCACAGCACGCGGAGGACCAGAGCCTAACTTTTCGCACTCCCACGTTTCGCGCGTTATAATTTGACACACGTGAAGGGGACCTACAGTTTATTGCCAGTTCCAAACGGCGAATTGCGAACAGAAATACTCCAGCTTTTCGTGACAGAAACACTCCAAGAGGATTGTCAGTTACTCGCTGAAGGTGGGGCCGTGAAAATTGTTTTTGGTGTTTCTTCCCCGAGCTGTATTCGAACCCGGGTACTCTCGCTTAAGACTCCGGCGTACTAACGATTTTTTAGGGACTCTACTTTTGATATTTTTCTTGGTGTTGTCACAAGTGGTTTTTAGCATTAAGAACCTCAAGCACGTTGCTTATTTCCTCTTGAAACGAGTTTTCTGGGATGTCACAACAACCTGGAACCTTAATAAATGATGCTTTGTGCTGACCATCTAATGAAGCTAGTTAATTTCAGTAGTAACTAAGAGCAAAAGTAAAGTAAACAATGACAATGTGTAGCTGACAATGCAAATGGCTACCTTCTGCCTTTGGTGTGGCGACTCATCCAACAAATGGCATAAACTGTCAGTGGTTCATATACTGTACGCATTAAAATGTTAAGCAAAATTGAACAACACATACAACACCTTGGCGAATCATCATCATCATCTTCGCCGCAAGAACCGATGTCTGGTTCCGCCCTCCTTGCAGCAAGCACTTCCACCTATCCCGATCGCTGACCGATTCACCTCAACGACACCTCAAGGCTTCGGGCGTCCTGGTGTATCCATACATTGAGTACTGGTAAAACTAGTGTCTTGTGCAGCATTAGTTTTGAAGACATGATAAGGGTTCTGGATTTGAGTAGCCTTGCAAGACTGGTAGTTTTTATTGGCTTTAAGTAGCATTATGAGTACCTCTTTCAATGAAAAGAAAAATTGCTTTCATCAAACTTTACACATTGATAAAAGGAACAGAGGTGTAACACAAAATTGAAAATTTAGGACTCTGAACTTTAATTATCCAATTCACATAGAATTAAAACATAACGAAATTGTTCAACTAGTACTTAACCCACCTTGAAACTACAAAATAAGAAGTCGTCTCCATTGTCTTACTAATAGGATTTGCCGACACAGACGGGCAGTCATGTGTCAGGCTTAAAGTAACTCAGATATTTCTTCAGTCACAACTTCAATTTGCAACCATAAGTAGTTAGACGAAAAAAAAAACAGTTTACTCATAGACAGGACTTAGGATCCAGTCTCCATCAAAGAAATAAAAATTCAATCTCTCGTCAATCGCTCACTTTGTAAGGTTTTAAGAATTTGCTAACGCTTGAAACTCCTTGTATTTCACTAAAATATATTAGAACTATTTCATTTTAGCTAATTCATGCGTTAAAATGATCTACTTTTGCAAAACAAAAACTGTGAGGTTAAGTGAGGCTAAGTGAGGTTATATTTGTAACTTACGAAGTAATCAGTCAAAGGGCGACACTACAATCACCGCCTCAAATAGCGGTTCAGCGTTTTAAAGTTGATTTCTTGAATATAGAATAATAACAATATCGAAATTTGATGAAAAGCAAAGAACAAGCATTAGTTGTGAAACAAAAGTTTGGTGTTTTTGATGAGGTCGCAATGGGGAGGGCAAAGTTAGACCAAACCGAAATATACCTATGACATTTTTTAATCGCCTCGTTTGTAAAGAATCGAAGACAACATTTTACAAACTGGAGAAAAGCTGTTGCTTGTCATAAATGTGACTACCTAGGTATCAAAGCGAATGTTGAAGATCACATAAAGTCTGAAGAAAAACAAAGTCCCTCATGCAAATCAGATTCTCAATTGAACAGCCGATTTTGGACAGTTTAGATGAGCATTCAGTAATTCTTTTCGGTTTTCAAACAGTCGTTTTAAAAGTTGTCTGCAGAAGGATTGGAATCTTAAAGTTTGAGACACACATGAAGTGGTCACGTTGCTTGATTAATGTAGGGATATTGAGTATTTTTACCTTCTTCCTGTAATTTTCCTTTTCGAATAAAGCGGCCAAATCGATTCCAGAAAAGGTGCCTTAAATAAAAAAATAAAAAAAAAACACTCAAGAAACCATAGCTATCTACGCCACACACGCCTCTTTCTCGTTTTCACTACTTTAAATTCTCTACTTTACCACCGCAACGGTTTCGATTCCCAAAATTTAAATAATTCAAAAATTTCCTTAATCGCCTCATCATTCAAAATAAATAAAATTACTTGCTATAGCGAACATATCCATTCTCTTAAGTTAAATGTAAAAATTCTGTAAAATAAGCTAGAGTTAGCAGCACACTTTAAAGCTCTGTTAAAATCTTAAAAAAAAAAAGAAAAAGAAAACTCACTTAAGAGGAAAAATATGTTTAATTTAAACTTTGCACCAATTGTAAAGGGAGTGTAAATAAAGCACACTTTAAAGTTTATGTTCTTAGCGTACATAACTGAAATCATGTTAATTAAACAAAATGACTACTCTATGAAACGAATGCAAAAGAAAATTCAAAAAAATAAAATTTAGAAATAAATAAGATATGTTAGGAATAAATAAAAATAAGTTAATTAGGTTATCGTATATTTCTTTTACGTTCTTCTGGCATGATATTCTTATTATTTCGATTAAGTTTTAAATACCGAATATTCTGTGAGATAATGATGAATAGAAAATTAAGTTTTTTAATTTACTTTTACTGAAGACAATAAAACAATTTTCGACGAAAAAACAACTACATGATCACATAGCTAAAATAAAAATATAACAAACTGTGTTACAATAATCGCCTGTAATTAATGGAAATACAAAACCAAAAATAAAAGCAAAAATGTGTTACAATTTAAATAGATGATAAACAACCATGTTAAGAGCACAAAATGGAAATTTTGAGAAATTTAAAAAAAAATCGTTTCTCACTTCATGCTTTAGGACTCAGAAACAAAAAAAAATTATGCATTAAGTGATCCGGTTATAATTTAAATGTTAAACAATGAGACATCAATTTTTAATAGTTAAGCAAACAAAATTAGAATAAACTGATATGAATAAAAACAAAAAAAAAGCTTTATGAAAAAATTTATGAAATCAGTAATTTTATTTGGAAAAGAGTGAGATTTCTTTTTGTCCACAGATTGATATTATCTCTAGCGAAAACATTGATGATATTTCTGTGAAAAGTTTGAACAAGGTAAGTAGTTATACAGTGATCACATAAGACGCACGGGGCATATCTTTTACTCAAGTAAATGATAGATTAAATTATTATCGTAATTCATTCATGCATCTATGTACTTAAAGCGTATTAATTTAGGGGCCACCTTGTTTTCACTGGCGATGCTTTTAGGGATCAGTCCAGATCTCTAATATTGATTTCAGCTCGTCTAAATTTGTTGGTTTGCTTGTGCAGACTAAGATTATAGTTTGACCTCAGAGAAAATAAAGCAGCTATGTTCAGTTCCATGACTACAGCAGTTTATTACATGAGTTTTAATACAATTGTCAAACTTGGGACTTAAAGAATAAAATCTAACAATGCAGTCTTATTGATTTTATAAACAAAACGAAGTGATTTTCATCGGATCAGGAAAAATAAATTACAGAGTTTTTCCTCAAATGCACCTACTAAAAAATTGCACATGCAGCAAGTTAAATTGTAGTAATTTTTGCTATTTTATGAAACTGTTGTAATTGCTTTAATTATTATTTATACTAGTGAATATCCACCAAAAGTTCAAGATTCTAACTAAAAAGTAAAATTTGTGTATAAAAGTCAAAAAGTTGTACGTACACCAAACAATTTTACGTACACTCAATTTCAACTTAAATATCTTAAATGCTTAGCACCGGGTATGATATCCTATCGCTTTTTTTACTTTCTGTAAAAAAATATGACGGACCAGTTTTGACTTGATTTCCGGCTAAATTTTGGTCCATTCTGCTAAGATTACGGGCCTGAAGGATGTTTTGCTGGTTATTTGAGATTTTCGGACCTTTTGACATGTAGTTATCATTTAAGCCCATTTTTAAGACCTTACCTCATAAGTTGTCTATCTAATTTTAGATAGGTGTACAACGAATGGTTGTTGCAGAAAAATATATATACTAGATTTCGAATTATAAATGTAGAAAAGCTATCACTTTCAAATTACAGAGATTTTCTTTGTTCTGCACGATAGTAAATTGAAATTAACAAAAGGGCAGACTGCATATTTTCTCTTCAATTTACTGAGTTTTGTTCATTGGACTGCGAGAATGATTCTATTTACAGAGGCTTTCGAATTATGTACAGTCGGTCACAGCTTAGTTAACCCAACCCATATTTCCAACTTCAAACGAGTATAACCTCTAAGCAGAAAAAGTTACCAAAAAATTAAAAATGCAGAAAGATTTGTTGAGTTTTGCAATTCTTTTTACAATTCCAAAAAGTAAATTAAAATTAAAGGCGGCCAATCGACTGGCTCATTTCTTGGTATAACACAATCATCAAACTTACTCTTCAATAAATCGATCGTAACGTATGCAGTGTGGCTTGTGGCAACATCCAGATAGCCACATATCGTCCAAGTCCATATCTTCCAATCCGATAACGTCGGCCATTCACAGTAACGTGACGATCGTTCCAGTAGACGAAAAAATATGGCCAAATAACGTGATCGGCTTGCAAACCGTACCAAACAATTATTTTTTCTGGATCAAGTGGTGATTCATGATATAACGCATATTTTGCTTATTGACGAACCCACTGAGCCAAAAATGAGCTGGAGTTAACGCTCTTAAAGTTGCAGTCACCGACTCTGAATTTCGGTAGAAAATTTTTATAATTTGCAGATATTGCTCGTTGGTGTACCTTTCCATGATGAAAATGTTGAGCTTACTGAATAAATAAATAATAACAGTTCGATGATTAGTAAAAAGGTGCGTTC
The DNA here is from genome assembly GCA_905187475.1 of Syritta pipiens. Taxonomy (NCBI): domain Eukaryota; kingdom Metazoa; phylum Arthropoda; class Insecta; order Diptera; family Syrphidae; genus Syritta; species Syritta pipiens. Next base: position 75,684,398 of record LR994571.1, read on the forward strand.
ACAAATTAAATTCAAAGTTGTCAAGTCCCTTTTTGGAAAGCCCTTTATAAGTACAAAAACAATGGGGCTTGTTCTCATGAAAGTGGAAAAACTTAGAATTGTACTTGTGCTTGTATTGAGTCACAAAAGACTTCTTTACTTTACAGTTCTGCTTATATGGATATTAGTCCATCATAGTCCATCCAAGTTTCTTACATCAGTTCACGTATAAAAAAAAAATTAAGAAATTTATTTATCTTGGAAATTTAGGCTTTACAACAACACAAAGCCACCTTTATTTAATTTTTTTAATTTTTATAGTTTGGTTTTCTGCAAGTCGCAGGTTAAACCTGTGTCCCTTTAACCCTTAAGTTCGAGAAATCATTGCCAATCATAAACTCTGTAGGAAATTCTTAGTAAAACAAATCGTTTCGATCCCCTTTAAGAAATACTGGAAAGGATTCGTTAAAGAAACTGGACCACTTAATGAAATACAAGAAATAAAAAACCATTTAAATTTGTATACATTTATTGCATCGGATTTCTTTAAGTATTAATTTGGGTCATTGGTTTCATTTTGTTTTTATTTCAATCAATACATGTATTTTTGTTTTTTTTGTTTTTCATATTTATGTTTAATGATATATGTATATATATATATAATTTAAATTCTAGCAAGAAGATAACGAAGACTATGTATTGCAAGTTATGCTTTCTTTTTTTTTTTTTTTTTGTTGAACAGTTTGGTTTCTTTTGCTATGGTTTTCTCATTAACACATAAAGATAAAACAGAAAGACTAAAGGCTTAACAGATATATCTCTTTTTAGCATATGAAGGCATCGTAGATAAATAGAAATTGTAAAAAATAAAAGAAATTAACATAAATTTCTGGCGAATAGAGAGAAAAACATAGAAGTTCACAATGTATATTGAAGTTTTCGACCTTCGATTGAAATCAGCGTCACGTACATACACATATAATTGTCGAAGAAGAAGGCATTTCTCTTATTTAAAAAGACAAAATGGTGATGTCTTATTACACATGTATTAAATAATCCTTATTTATATTACAATTAAAAGCGACTCTTATACACATACATTTTAGATTATTTTATTTTGTTTTGTTTTTTGTGGAATATATAAGGCGACGCCATTTAACTCACACTTAGATATTCTGTGAACGGTCAAATTTTTCGTTATATACAAACAAATTCAAAGTAAATGATATTTTTTTTGTTTTGTTTATAAAATTTACATCAATGGAAAGATAATAAAACAAATGTTTTTTTTTTCTTTTTTTGCAATAAACATGACTTCAATGTAAATGTGAACATATTTTTTTGTTTTTTTATCCTATTTACAAAACAATTTTCATAATGCGTTGTATGCATTAACAATAACTTATTCAATATTTGTGTTTATTTATTAGGTGATATTTCATTTTTTCGATTTTGTATATACCCATTATTTAATAGTTTTGTAATTCTTTTTGGTTTTAATGGCTTAAATAATATTTTTTTTTTGTTTTGTAATAACATATTCATATATATATATATATAATTTAATTTAATAAATAACACATTTAATACGTCAATTCATTTGTTTATTTGATTTTGTAAATTTAGTTTTTTTTCTTCAAGCATTTATACAGTTGAAGAGCAATGGATTAAGTAACATATTCTTAAATGAGAAGTTATGTTGGTATTGCTAGTGACAAAGCAGCAAAGACTATCTTCATTCGTTGAGGATGAACTTGTTTTGGCTTTTTTTTTCTTTTGACCATGTTATAAGTAACTCTCGGCTACGAAGATTTTATTCTGCTTCTGATTTCGACATATTTTCACAAATTGTTCATAATTTGCTCAAAGCAAAGTTTATTTAAGCTTGATTGGTCTTTGGACAGATTTACGGCTAACAAATTAAGGACGATTTTGAAGCTGGTCAGCTTTGGTTAGCATTGAAATAGAAGAAAAGCTACAGCGTAGCTATGTAGCTATGTCATCTGTAAATTTACTCAAATTAAATTTGCTGAAGAATGATTGGAAACTTCTTACAGAGATTCCAATCTGAAAGGTTTTGTGTAACTTCATTCAATTATTACAAATAAGAAAAAGTTGTTTACAGTGAACATTTGCAAATATTAGGTTGTCAAATATCTCCCTTCCACCTTTTTGTCTTTTGAATTTTTCGGCTATGTACAAAGCGCTACAGAGCTCGTATCTGGCAATATATCATTTGAAAGGTCTTGACATAACCTACAAAACGACGCTATGCATGATTAGTTTGGATACGAGCTCTGTAGCGCTTTGTACATAGCCGGAAAATTCAAAAGACAAAAAGGCGGAAGGGAGATATTTGACAACCTAATATATGCGTCTCATCCAAACTAAAACAAGATTCTATTTGGTTCTTGGCTGGCTTACTAGACTATTTCATCATTGATTGGCAACAAAACCATTTTTAAACACTTCTCATTTAAAAATACATTAAGTAGGGATTTTTGTTTTATATATAATTTGCAACTATTTAAATTTTTTTTATTTCTTTATAAATTTCACTGAATAATACATGCCACATGATATTTTTTTTATTATTATCTATTACTATGTACTTATATAATTTAAGCTAAAAAAAAATATGATTTACATACATGCGGATTAATAGATATACATATTTAACTCCATTCAATACACATAAATGAATATAAAACTGTTTATTATTGTTTGATTTTAATTATTATATGAATACATTTTAATTTTCTCGTCATTCGATATATGTAGAATTTTATTTTCTTGTCTTAAATCGTTAAAACATGTAACTGCAATTAAATTATGTATAAACCTTCTAAAATGTTTTCTTTTTTAAATTTCTTTTAAAAAGTCTCATTTGGTGAAGAGTTTTAATATCGAAGGGAATGATTTATTACTTTTGAAAGCAATGATCAGGATAAGTTGGAATTTGTGTTATTTGGAATGTTCTGCAAAAAGTGGTCGCTTAAATAAGTTCAACATAACCAATCAAAATGTTGGAGAATATTAACCAGACTATTATCAACCATTTTGCTTACGTTACTCATTTTCAGAAAAACAGTTTCACTTGCTTCGCAGACTGAGCTAGCTAATGACAGAAAAAATCATCAATCGCAAGACTGTTTACGACCTTATTTCATCAGTTGAAAATAGGCAGTTAAAATAAACACAAAACAATTTCATCTACAGTCCAAACCGGGGAGTAAGGTGACTAAATATTTTGGTTAAGGTATTAAATGGCTCAACACAAATCCAATTTAAATCATCTACATTATTCAGTATCATAATTTCAGACGAAAAGAAACAAATTTCGGAATCTAATTCGTATATAGTACGTGTAATGTATTCATATTCATTTAACTAACAATCATAAACATGTAACATTAGAGTAATGATGGAAGAATACGGTTTTAAACTCAATACTTGCTCTATGAAGCATTTTTTTTTTTTGGGAAATTTATGATAATTTTTTTAATTTTTATTTTTATTCCAAATATTATTGTTTTCGTTTTCATTTTCAGCGAATAATATTTAATACGGATAATCTTCTTGTTTATCTAATTTTTATTTTGGTTATTTGTACGAACGTACTACCTAGGATTTATTTTCTTTTTTATTCAAACAAATAATTTGATCAAATGTTTGAAGAAACGTAATGTTTTTTTTTTCTTTTTTTTTTGGTTATTAATATGGGATGACACTTTAAAGAATAAAATATAAAATAATATGATATTAAATAGTTGTTTTTTTTTCATATTTATATAAGTATATATCTACGCAAAATTTCGTAAACTAAATTCTATTATTTGTTACTTTGAATTTGCTACATTAATAAACTTTTCTAATTTAATTTCTTTATACGTTTTTTTTTGTCGATTAAATCTTTTATCCAGTCACTCGTTATACGTTTCCTGAAAGATAAATTTGTTATTTAGTCTTAATTGAAGAATAAACATTGTTGGGAGACATGAGAAACTTATTTAAAATTGTCCGTAGTTTCAAAATGGTTGCGTATGTATGACTTTTTTGCCTAATAAATTTAGTGTACCTTAGAAATATCCAGAGGAACAGATTTAAAAAAAAAAATTGCAGAAAAAGCGGGCTACAACATTTTACGAACCAGCTATTATTTTCAGAACTTGCGAAGTAAAGATCATCGGGACTGCTATATGCAAAATTTCTGGTCGAATGAAATCAGAAAATTGTATTGCTCTTAAGGAATCTTAAGAAGTCTTGGCACAGTATTTCGAACGACACAAAGATAAAATTTAGCTGACTAAAACAATATATATTTATTTCAGTGAGTTTTGTTAAGTAAGTTATTGGGCTATAATCAATAAGTTTTAAATAGAATTATTCTTTGAAAAATATTTTTTTCGGTATTTCATAGGTTACCATCGGAAATATAGGTTACCATTTATTAAAATTCGCTGAGGGTAGTGAACCTGTAGCAGGATGTTCATAGCACACCCTTTATCAACAGTTCATAAAGGGTGTGATCCACTTAACCTAAATCAATTCAATTTATTGTTTTCAGTAACGTCAACTTATGCATATTCCTTGATCCATGGCAATTTTCACCAGAAACTTTTCCCAAAGCGACTGTGGTCCTGCTTGCTTTGTAGCCTAAGCTGTCTTTTGGCCCCTAAAAGCAAGTAAAGTACAGAAACGCCCCTAAAGCAGGGAATACAGAAAGTTGGAAAACAAGTCAAAACACACTACTGTCTAAATGCAATATTCTCACATCTGCTTTTCCTTCCTAAAACTCTGAGTGTTCCCCTTCAAGCACCATCGAGATTACAAATGTATTGCAAAATTTTTAGCGTCATTTTTATATTAAGACTTAAAAGGCAAACCACAGCATTGTAAATATATTGCTACACATACATTTTTCTATCGACACTAAAAAAAAGTAAACTCATAACTTACCAATATTTCGTTTGCTTTCAGTTTAATGAACCGATGTGAACTATCGACGTGACAAAAATTATTTCTCACCAGTTGAGTTCTAGCGTGAAAGCTTGAATTTCTGCTAACAATTATTATGGAAGATTTTTACGACCACATAAAATATTCTGGTTTCATAAGAATTAATTTAGTCGTAAATGCCGACACTATTGTTTGAATGGAGACGTTAATACAGCCACAAATGGACTTTCTGCGAAACGTGTTTTGGTTTGGGACACGGGTTTCCTGGCCACGATGTGACAATTATGGTGTTTCGTTTTATTGCAAACAATGTCAACAAGGAATTGTAAAAAAAAAGTGTGAAACCAGAACAAGTTTAAGTGTGAAACCAGATCAAGTTAGTCTTCTAAAAAATAATCGCGTGTCTACAAATTATGTTCTGATGCAGAGAATAGTTTGATAATATCAGGCTTGGAAAAATTCACAAAACTTATGTGCTTATTATATTCCAATTTCTTCTTGTCCTTATTACACCCTCCGATTTGAAGCCCAACTCTTTGATTCTTCAATTGTACGTTCGTCAATAACATACTCATGTAACAATATCGATGCGAAATTACAAAACTATAATCATAAACTACTCACCCATAAAATCACACTCACGTCACACTTCAAGCAAACAAAAGTTCATTCCACACACAAAATTGATCAAGCGAAAACGTTAAGGGAAAATAAACAAAAACAAAAAAAGAAAACAAAAAAAACTAAAACAAGTTTTACTTATAATTCAAAATATATTTCACAAATATAAACGTTATATGATTACAACTTAAACATTACGAAAAAAAAGAAAAAAATAACAATTCTTTGTAATTTAAAAAGAGAAAACAATAGTAAAAAAATAATATATAATAAAAAAAATATATAATTATCTTCAAAGTTCTAACATAATTCAATTATCATTACGTATCGGGAAAATTTCATATAAAATGTAATGAGTTTCAGCTCGGTTCATTGCAATTTGTTTTCTTTAGGAATGATTACAGACTAATCAAATGACTTCCTTGACTTCGTAGAACTAATATTAAAATGTACAACACGGTTTAAAAATACGTTATATAAGCAAAAGAATGAGAGAGAGAGGGAGGGAAGAAGTGCGTTTAAAAATATGTGTCACAAAATATACAATATCACGCATTACGGTTCTGGAGAATAAACACAACTCTTTCACATAAAACACTATTTGGCATCCTTCTTACCCGATGAAACAAATGGTCCAACATAGTTACTGGGGAACAGCCCAGAGAGTCCATTCAATTCGCCACGCCACCAGTCGGGTTCGTCTCGGCCCAGCACGCTGATGATGTCGTCTTTTTCGAATGATAGCTCGTCGTCATTTTGCGCTTTGTAGGCGTAGAGCGCGATAACTTTGTCTAAAAGAAAAAAAGCCATGAAACGGTAACAAGCCAATGTACAAGGAGTCACTTACCCAATATGGTCTCTGCCATTTCAACACGACTTCCGGAAACAGGCGTATTACGTCCACTGTTGCGTCCACCCTGGAGAATTTTTACATACGACGCCGGGAACCAGCCAATCTGCCGTCGTCGACCTTTGGCCTGCAGCTCACCCTCCCACCAGCCGGAGTCGGTCTTCTTGCGCACCATTATCAGCTGGCCACGCTGCAATGAGAGCTGCTCACTGCTGGTCGCCTCATAGGGGGCAATTACTTGTGCAATTTCAGACCTCTTAGCTCGCATTCCCTATTGATTGGTGTGGTATTGGTTTTGTTTTTTTCATTATTAAGTCTCAACAATGTCAAATGCATAGAAGGTACTCAAGCGTACACACAGAGGAAAAGGAGGAAAAGATAACATAACAAACAGGAAGAGCGTTACAACACAATAAAAGCAATTGAGAGGGAAATGCAAAATAAAAGTTAGTTGAAAGCGCTGAAGTAACTTATAAAATATGTCTATAGTATGTTCTAAATCAAAATCAAGAGAGAAAAAACTTTGAAAATTACAGGTGTCATGGATGATGTTCTGGACATGGGCCGACTGAACGAATCCGAATGCTCAATACTCTTTTGTTGTGTATTTATCTGAGACACCTCCGTATCGAGTTCCTCTTGTGTTCTGGACTCATCATTGACAGCAGGGTCAGCAGCTGGAGCTGCAGCAATTTTCTGCTGCTGTACTGCTGTAACATCATTTTCAACAATTGCTTCATGTTGCTGCTCGGTTGTGTGTGTTTGTGGTGCGGGCTCGATTTGGGTATCATTGAGAGGTTCGACTTGAGTTTGAGCGTTACCATTTACGTTATTATCCTAAATGATAGAGTGATAGGAAAATGGGGGTTCGCTTAGAATTGTTAGTTTAGTAGTTGATAAATGCAGAGGCTTAGTAGGCACACGCATATACAATAAATTGGTTTTAAAAAACAAACGATGAAATTAAAAAAACAAACAAACAAAAAACTCAATTTTGTATTTTTGGGTATTGTTTTTCTTTTCAGCGCTACAAAACTTACTATTTGCTGATCGTCATTGTATGGTTCTATGGTTGTCGCTGTGGGTGTTGTGTCTGTGACTGCTGCAGCTACTGTTGTCGTTCCAACGTCTGCCTTTTGTACATAATTCGATGGGAACATTCCTGTTCTGCTACCTATTGTCCCTGTCCACCAGTCGCCTTCTTTTTTCGTCACGATTATCATTTCGCCGGCTGTGAAGCTTAAGTCACCGGCTTCGGCTGATTCATAAGGATACGCTGCAATATAATATTCAACATCACCGTTATAGGTTTCGGTTGGTTCTGCTGCCTCTTTCTCAGGTTCTATTGTCGTTGTGGCAGGATCAATATAATTGCTGAAAAAGAAACAATCATGTGTTACGCCATTGCAAACAGTTACAAATGCAACACAGAAACACGAAAAGCCGCTGACTTGACTTAAATGAAATGTAATAATCACATATTTTAGAGTTGTAAATGCTTTCAGTGAAAAGCTTGACTGTAACGCCATCAATTCCTATTATTAAACGCTTTTACAAAAGCATAACCGAGAAAATGAAACACCCTGACCGACCTTTTCATTGGCCGAACGACGAAAACAACTTTGTACTTCCTTATAAGTTTATTTCATTGTAAAAAAAAAAGATGATGCTATAGAACTTTTTCGAACCAACTTTACGCTGAACAAAGAAATCCCATTAAGAACACGATACCCTAAAAAATGCACACCAATCAATTGGACTCACCTAAACTGTTGGTTATTGTCATTGTATGTGTCCTGAGCATTATAACTAGAAATAGGGGCAGATGTTGTGTCGATATCAAGCTTCTCCACATAAGTTTCAGGAAACCAGCCCGTGTGCCCGTTTATTTCGCCAGCCAACCAGCCAGGTTCAGCATTTTGTTCCAGTGGCACGAGCACAATGTCGCCGGGCACAAATGATATCTCATCGGAATTTCTTGCACTGAACTCATAGATTGCACGATATTTAACAAATCCTTCTGGTGCTGGCGCTGACGTATCAACCACGGCAGCAGTATTTACAACCGTTTGCTCTGAAATTGTATCCGCAGCACCCCATGCAGATGCCGGTGCTGTGTCCCATGCCGATGATGTGGAATATGTTTCATTACGTTTGTTATGTTTCATTTCGAGCACTTGATTTCGTTGACTGTCATAGTTGGAATACAATTCCTCGCATTTGGTTATTAGTTCTTGTAACTCAGCCTTGATTTCTGTTAGTTGGATATCATTTGAGTTGATATCTTCCTTCTTGGATTCAATTTCTTTGCGTATGTTTTCGAGTTTGCCCTTAAGTGATTTGATAATAATCTAAAAGAGAACATTACATGAGTAATGGGTTTGTACAAGGGACTCTACTGTATACCTGTTTGTTGGCAAAGGCGGCATTCATTTGTTCCTGATGTGCGGCATCAGAGAACTGGCCAGACTTAGCCTTAGCGTCCCACTTGGCTCGCTCTTGTGTCAATTGCAAGAGCTTTTGATTCTGCTCCTTTATCCTGGCCTTCAGCTGACTCATCTCCGACATCTGTGTGTCCCTGGTCGATCGCATACCGTCGATAATCGATTTCACGTTTGTCACGCCGGCTCTTGTATCACATATCTTCTGCGAGAGATCCTTAATCTGCAAAGGAATAGGAGGAATTCACTCATCCGATTTACAGAGCAAACGAGAAAATCAAAAAAAACCTTTTCATTTAGAGTACTAAGCTCGACATTCAGAGTCTGATTGTGGGCTTTCTGCTTGAGAACCTTCTCCTGTTCACGCTCTTTTTGTGCTTGCATCTCAGCAATTCGTTGTTGTTCCCATTCCTTTTGACGTTGCTTCTCAAGCTCCCTAAAATGACGAGTTACACTTATGAACAGATTGAATTGAGAAGATGCAAAGATTGTACTTACTTGCGTGCAGCCTCTTTTGCTTCCAACGCTCGTTTACGTTGCTCCTCCTTTTCCATTTCAATTTCACGCTGCTGTTGCAGTTGACGTTCAAGCTCCTCTTGTTGTTTCTTCTCGGCTTCGAGGCGGGCTTTTTCCTTTTTCTCAGCTTCTTCACGTTCTTTCCTTTCGCGTTCTTCGTGCTCTTTTCTCTGCTGTTCCATGAGCAATTTCCGTCGTCGCTCCAGTTCTGCTTGACCTTTGTCAAAGTTTTCTTTACGCTTGTCTTCAAATGATGCTGTAATAAAAAATGGGATTAGACATGTCGTTGGAAGGGGCTGTTGATAGGCGAAAGCATGCATTGTATCTGCTTTTATTTTGGGACCGTTTATAAATTTCCGCACCCTCATTGTATGTGCTCCGTGCCAGGAATGGAAACACATTTTCTACGCATTTCTAAGAATATCGTGTGGATATATAGTACAAAGGGTCACCGACAGTTTGAATTGCCTGCAATTTTTATTAAATAGACAGAATCCATCGCTGCCTTTCGTAATACAAAAAAAAAACGTTCATTCCACAACAAATTAATAGGACCTTTTGTATTGCTCCACTTGAGTGACACCCAAATGATTGATGGGAAATAGACTGGAGTTAAACCGACTCATGGACGCGGACTCAATTAATGCGATTCATTGCCTTGAAGGTTATGACACGGCTTCGATGTACAAAAAAAGTCCTTTATTAATAATAACACGGTCACATTAGTTGTTCGTGTAAGACTTGAATTCAGACAAACTAATGCCAGACTTTCCACTGCCTTCAAAACATCAAACGCGCAGTCGAGCACGGAAGGAACCCAAAAAGCACTATTCAACAACCTGATGATGGTCTAGTGCAATTACAAAGCACACATAACCTTCACCAACCTTCCGGGACACATTTCGTTTACATTAAACTTACTTTGTGGTAATCCAGCTAATGGATCAGCGTCCACTGCACCCTGAGATGAGATCGATGCGTGCCGAGATCCCGGCAAGGAGCCCTGCCTTGAACCCGAAACCGAACCGTGTCTTGAGGTGGCTTTCCTAAAGCTAGGCGGAATCAAATCAGGCGGCAGCGTGACCGGTATCTTCTCTCCCGACATGGCCTTGTCACAGAGATACATTGCCAAGATGAATTCCTCGCAACTCAGCCGACCATCGCAGTCCAAATCGGAAAGAGTCCAAATCTGAGCGAGAACAGCTTGCGATAATTTGCTCTGCACAAGAATGCCACGTGCCTGCACTCCAGTTAAGTAACCGGACCGTGTGCGATCTGTTGAGTTGAAGACTTGGGTATATTTTAGTTTTGCCGGCCCCTTGATAGCCCATTCGACTTGTCTGAAATGAAAGAAAGAGAATTTTAAATGACAACCATCGGACACAGACAGATTTTGGATCGCTTACGGTGACTCAATCGAAGGCGCCCTCTCGGATATTGACATATTGCGGCTTGGTGGATTGCTTTGCGGAGGCGTTGGTGGTGCTGGCAACACGCTGGCGGCATCAGCGGTGGGTGGTGACGTTACTTTTGCGGGAATTCCCATTCCCATTTGTTGAGGTGGAGCAACCATAGGCACTATACCACGTGGTGCTCCCGCTGCTGGCGCTATAAGTGGCTGCATTGATGCAATTGGTGGTTGTGCTATCGGCATTCCTGTGGCGGTATGTATGTTAGATGGCATCATCGGTTGGCCCGGTATCATTGGCGGTATGACACCAGGAACCACTGCATTTGGTATGATAGTTGCTGCATTCATGCCTGGCGCTGCTGGGGGTACAGTTGGAACTGCTCCGGTCGGTGCTACGTGCGATGGAATGATCGGCATTCCAGCTGCTGCCGCCGCCATCGGTATGGGCGTGGGGGATGCTATTGACTTCAGTTGATCCATTGGACTCATGCCCCCGGTTGGTGTGAGTGTTGGAGTTCCAACCGCTGATGATAGAGATGCCAATAGCGTCGGTGGAAGGGCTTTTGGTATTTCGAGGCCACGCAGTTTCAAATAAATCAGCTTGCATGCTATGCTGAATTCATTGATGTTCATCTTTCCATCGGAATCTGTATCGGCAAGAGCCCTAAATGGAGACGAATGTAAAACATAAATTGAAATGAATGCCCGGGTGAGGGTGAGCAATAAAAGAATTTCATGCAAAAATGTTTCGTGGTTACGCAATGAACCCCGAGATGAACGTCAATCCGCATGACCTTTCATGCCTGTGAATGGGGACACATAATTGACATAATCGTTTGCATAAAAGAAGTTTCGCAACAATCACAAACATGGGCCACCCTTTCTCGAGACAATAAACATAAATAAGTAACATTAAACCTGCGGAAGAGGTGCTCTGGCGTGGAATCTAATTCATGGGAGAAAGGACTTGGCGGAACAAATGCTGTCTGTCAAGTGTAAACGTACAAAGGGTTGGGCGAAGACAATCCACCTCGCCGTATGAATTTCCCTCCCTCTTGACCTCTATTACATTACAGCCATGCGTTGGAATACTGGAGCTCAAAGGCGAACATACTCACGCCACTCACACGCTTGTTATGGCACAGCCAAGAGCAGATTCAACAGGCCAACGGCATTCTCCCGAAATTATGTCAGTTGTCAGCAACAATACGGGCCACTGCGAAAACCTCATGCCTGACGAAAGAAGGCAATCCTTTTAGAAATTCTGCTCTCTGCCCTAATGGCGTCCACCCACTCTCATCTATTCCCGGCGAACAAAGCAAACGGATTCCTTCAACATCAATCCCAATAACATCAATCGCAATGGCATTCGACGGCATTCGATTGCAAACAAAAAGCACAACAAAGGGAAATACATTCATCTCCTGCTGCATCTCCGAATGCGAACGGAAGCAGAGGTGGTACACGATGCTTGTTATGCCGGTGGTTGTTGGGAGCTGCACAGCTATACAGAAGTTTTGAGGTGATTAGCTGTGGTTGTAGGTTAAGAACTTTCTTCCTGTTTCTCTCGTTCCTGAGGACAGATTTTAATTGCCCATAAAGTAATTATCTGGTAACGAGTCTGTTTAACTTGAAGTGACACAGAAGGAGCACGCGTGTACAGGGTCTAAGAGTGAGAATGAGAGCTGCTTTCGTGAAGGAGCTCTGGGTGGAGTGGAGGGCCAATCAAGAACTGGTGTAGAAATTAGGCAATTCATTGTTGACTAATTATCGCTTAAGGGATCAAAGCACATGTGGGTATAAGAGAAAAACAAAATCTGTAAATAGTTTACAAGTTTAACCTATCAACCCGAATAATTTCCACTTGTACGCTTTTCCTCAGTTCAAGAAAGGCATAGTTATTGAAAACTTCTGCTTTTATGGAGCAGACACGAAAGGATGTGGCCAAAGTGCAAACTGGCAAAGTAATAAGCAAACTTTGTTTGAATAAAAGAAAATGCATTGCAAAAAATAAGGTCGGATATAGACAATAAGAAATTAATTTTATTGTCCAATAGACAGCTTGCTTTAGTGTCTGCATTTTATATTTCGCCTTCCATTTCGGTACACTTTAATAACAAGATATGATTTTGTTTTAAAAAAAAAAGTTGTCTAATTGGTTTGTTCACCAAGTTTTATCAGAAAATGTGTCAAAAAAAAACTGGCAGAAGGGATATATGCCAAATTCTATAGTTCTTTTGTTAAAGACGAAAATGTAAGCTAACTGGTTGAAAGAATGAAATGGTTTTATAGTTTTAAACCTGTAATGACAAACTATGCAGTTTTGGTTCAGTCTCAGCAAATGTAATCAAAGCAGCATCATGCTTTCGCAGAATGATTGTTGATAATGTCGAGAAATTCAAGTAAATCGTTGAGTCTGCCGGTCTGATTTTTATTCCTATCTTATCCTGTCTGGTGGCGCTACAACCCGCGGGGACCAGAACCTCACGTAGCAAACCTCTCCAACCAGTTCGGTCCCTAGCTGTTCTTATTGCCCAAAGAAAACAAAGGCTTGGACCGTTTGAATAAACCTTGAAACAAAAAAGAAAGAAGGAAAAACCCTGCCTGTCAACAACTATCTGTCATTTACATCAATTTACAGCAGCGCTCTAGCTCTTCGAAAAGACGAGTGAGACCAAAATCAAACCATTGCGAACTTAAAATAACAAATTATTTCAAACTAGAAGCAAACACAAGCTTCAAAGACACTTGAGGGTCAATCAGCTGGCAAGTAAAAGCAAAGACACAGCTCCTTAACCTCCATCCGTCTGTGGTTTTACTATTTTTACGGTGACGAACCGAAAAATCAAATCAGTATCTTTTTTACCAGGAATCCTAATTACACACAAAAGTCAAACTGTATGTCTCATATTTTAGAATATATTGAAAAAAAAGACTGCTTTTGAGTCGAAAGGAAAAAGCCGAGGGACGGATGGACCTATGACCCGGAACGGAACTCATTTTTTTTTAACGCATACCAACTGATGGTACAATGTGGAAAGCTTCCAGCGGAAACGGTCATTGAATTGAAGAACTTAAGATCTGGCATAAAACAATTGAAATACGACATTAAAGATATAGTGTGCCGCCCGTTTTTAGTCAAAAATTTGAGTGTTCTCTTTATAAATCCTACTTCACTAGATGTCGAAATCTTTTTCTCCTACAGTTGTATTCTAAATCTGACTGACTGAACAATTGGTGTTTCGTAGTTTTTTTAACGTGGTCACAGTGTCTGATTGATGAAAAAACTAAGTACATGCAATCGACGAAAAACTAACCAGACACCGACCGCCTAGGACAAAATGTGACCCTCGACAGCTATAACTTCAAGGTAGCTAATGAGTTCGTATATCTCGGAGTGAACGTTGAACTTTACGAATAATATCATAATCGAGTTTCGTCATAAAATCACACCCGACAACTAAACAGCTACAACATTTTCATGAAGCAAACATGTTCCAATCGTGTTTCCACTCTTCCACATCAGGTCACCAAAGTAAAACCCAAAGTGCCAGTTTTACTATATGGAGCCGAAAGTTGGCAGGACAGCAAAGTTGATCCTTGGCTTCTTCGAGAGAATAATTCTACGACAGATATTCGGTCTTGTCTGCAAGGAAAACGAATGGAGGAGAAGACATAACCGTGAACTTTATGAGCTGTAAAAAGATGTGGATGTAATCTGGAAAGCAAAATCCCTCGACTACAATGGCTCGGTCACATCGAGCGTATGGTCACATGAGCTAAAAGGTTCTTCGAATGCAAGCCTCCTGGAGAATTGAAATACACTAGGAGAATTTTCTGTCGTTCGCAGGAGGTGAGGCCGTGAAAATTGTTTATGGTTTTTGTTTTCTCCAGGCTGTCTTGATCATGAGCTCTTGAAAATAGTGGCCAACGAGGTTTTCCTTCAACCTCCTCTGTCTATGACGGGACAAGCAGGAAACAGGCCACAAGGGCTGCCCTAAAACACTTAACTAGAATTTATACTGTGTATACATCCACCAAACCTTCCATATCTCTTTCTAAGATTTTGTTCCAATCAAAATCACTTCGGTGTCTGTCTTTTTCTCGAATTTTTGTTCTACCATCATGTATAAATGTATGCCTCACTTATTTGCTAAATATTTTCCAATTTGGCAGCAGTTATTACCACCTGTTCCTGCCCACAGCGGTCGATTTTCTTAGCCACTTTACAAAGAGCTTGTGAAAAACAACAAACAACAACTGTCCTAGGCTTTTTGCCCATAAGAGAAATTACTTTAAATGTAAGATATAATGGCAACAAGTTATCGGAATAAAATACGAACATTTTCATTTAAATTGAGTGAATCAACAATACGAAACAACGCCTTCAATTTCTTTGTAAAAATAATGAATTGCTGTTCACAGCAACTGGTAGAAATCAGTCCTCAGGCAACAGAAGTTTCGCAGCTGTGCACTTACGGCTGTGAAGCAGTCAAATGCGCGTCATGCTCGTTGTTACATGAGAACAAACTTCCGGAACAACTGAGGGTTCAATCTAATAAGACCTCTAAATTTTTCTGATGGTCCAAGCAACCCTTACAAGACTATATAAGTTAGCGTGAGTGTCTTAAATATGTTCGATACTGTGGGAATTGAATGTTCTTATACTAGCAGGGCGTAAGCAAAACGCAGCCGACACTTGCCTGTGTGCAGAATGTCTGCAGACAGACCAACGAAATACAGCTTAATAGCTCACCAGCCCCGCGAAGTAATATCTAAATGCGGGGAGAGTGGTTGATGAATGCAGAGGTGTGCCTTAGGACGTAGGCGTCAACGTCAAACAATGCGGATACCGCGTCCGGGCAGCATAATGGTCTTAAGTTACATTTAAGCCAGATTTATGTTAGACGTATGGGCACTCAGTTTTGGGTAGAGGTTGTAATTAAAATATTAACTTATAGACTCTAAAAAATTCATGAGTTATGGGACATGGGACATATAACTATCACCTTCGCAAAATATGTGTTGTCTAGATTAAAATCTGCAGAAACTGCTCGACAGACACACACAACCGATTCCTCATGCATTTTACGATCGTACATGCTTGAAGTTCTTTCCGCGTCTTTCCATAAATTTCCAATGAGGTACAAGTCGGGACTTAGCGCGGCCTAATGTGCAACGATCTTGGAAAAACAGTCAAGGTAGCGAAACAGGAATTTAAAATCGTGCAATTGTTCAGATACCTAGGGTCAGTAGTAGGTCAGTGGAAGAAGAAATACGCGGGCCGTTACTTAAAGCCAACATAATCTACCACAGTCTTGCAAAGACTTTTCAAATCCAAAAACATTGCCATAAATTCAAAGCTGCTGCTTTACAAGACACTTGAGACTTGGGTGCTTAACCAAAGGCATTCTGGCCCTTGAACCTCGTTCGACAGAAAACTTTTACGGAAAATTGGAGACGTCCGGAGACGGTACAACCATTAGTTGTATGAAATCTACCTTTAAGCAGGTATCATAACGAAAAGAAAGCTCGGTAGACTCCGGTGGGCAAGGCACCTAGCTCGTATGAGCGAAGAGGAACCCTGCTCGGAAAGTTCTTTGAGGCGTCGGCCAGCGATCGGGATAGGTATAAGTGCTTGCTGCAGGAGGCCCGGACCGAACACAGTTAGTTGAGCCGATGGTGATGATGATGAATGTGCAACTTGGATTTTTTCCCATAAAGCCATTTCTTTGCTACGTATGCGATCGGTTCAGCGTTGTTATTGTGCTGGAAAATGTACGCACTGGGCATGCATTCGAAGCAGTGGGCTCAATTTTATCTTTAAGTTTGTCCTTGCAATCTATCTATCATATCCATATTAAATACCTAATATAGGACCTACACCACACCAAGAGAATGTAACCCAAAATTCGATGTTTCCTCCCCCATGCTTAACCCTTCCAATGGTATACCTAACAAACCTATTAAATTAAAAAAAATTGGATTGACGAATTAAAATTTAACTTGATGTGTTTGGATTGGAAAGTGTTCTTAAGACGCCCTCCCAATAAGAAGCTTAACCTTAGGTACAAAAATAAAGAGAAAAATCAATCGTTTCTGAATTCTGTGACCAGCACTGTATATAAAATATCTGTAAGCCGTTATTGTGCCAGCGTGGCCTCATGCTGAAAAGCTATAGAAGAGTGTTATGTCTTCCAATCAACCCGTTAAAATCAAAAACAATCCGGGTTAATGACAAATTAAGTCTACGGACCAGTTTCACCTTTTCAACACTTGGGAAGAATAAAGCAAAACGCAATCTCTGATTAAATTTTGTTAGGGTCCAATTTTAAGGCGAATCCTTCAACTATTTTCAATTACCTAAAAGTTTCCTGCAGAAAATTCAAACTTCTAAACCGATACCCCCTCAACCCAAGAGATTAAACCAAACAAACTCTTTTTCTATAAAATGAACTTTATTTTCCCTCACTCTTCTGAATAAATACTCTGCAGGAAAAAAAAAATAATTTATGCACAATCTCGAGTCATTATTCATGAACTACGCATCCATCACACAGATGACCCCAATAGAGGGATTACGATCCGCCCTGAAGAACCCGCCATCCCATCAAAACCAATGCATCATCTGAGTAGGGTTCACTGAAACGCCCCGTGCAAAAAAAAGAATCATATCCAATGATTTGCAAGACCCAGACGAGCTTAATCCACCCGCAGATATCCTAAGTCAATAAACAACACACATTTTTTTTTGTTACCCTCCACCCCTTAAATTTTTAATGGCAGCCACAATCTCTTAAGCGAAGCAAACTGCTTATGAGTCATGTCCCATTCACTGATATGAGCTACACAAAGTTTGATTAGTTTCATGGCAGTTATGTGCACATTCGTGACACATTTTTGTTTTTCTTTTATTGAACCGATGTCGTGGAAGACAAGAAAAACTTCCGCCCGTCACACATAATCTCCGCTCAAGTTGCACAGAAACCCCAACAACGATTTTTATGTAAATCAGTGAAGACCCCACCGTTCTTCCCTGTTGCACGTCGTCTTCGGTCGCCAGTAATTTCCCATAATTGCAACAAGTAGAAAATTATCTGTGGACCGAGTTACTATGACAATGGAGACAGGGGAGGGAAACAACGTTCGTCACTGGTTTATAAATAACCAGAGAAAGACATCCACTCACTCAAGTCAGTGACATAATTTTCGGGGGGTGAGACTTAACCCAATTGCACACGTAAAAAGAAGCCCACTCTCCATCGTGCCACCTGATACACAGAGCGAGAGAACTCTTCGAGTGGGTAGCAGCACAAGGTCGTCCACCCACCTCGAGTATGTACTCCCCAATTCGTGAGTTATTGCATTTCATTCGGATCCGTCAGCAGCCGATAACGAAAGCCACCGGCTAAATGGGCGTATGCGTTCGAATTCATTTTTTTTTTTTTGTATTCCAATTCCCTAAGAGATTGTAGTTAAAATGAAATAAACAACGACTTACCATATCTGACCCAATATGAGCGGTGGCAATTGTGATTGCAAAAAGAAACCTTTAGCCTGCGCACCGGTGACAAATCCATTCTGTGGTTGCAGCGCCTTGAATTGCTCCTGATACTTGACTTTCTCCCGTTGGGTTATAACCCACGGGTCAACGGCAGCACTCATCCTTACACCCTCTTATCCGTATGATTCCTGCTGCCGACTAGAGAAGTGCTTTGCTTTTGACTGAGAATGCGGTTTCGGTGTGGGTTTTTTTGGTTTCAGTTTCAGTTTCGGTTTCCTGTCGTCAACGAATCACTTCCGTTGTCGAAGGAGAAGGGCCTCGTTTCTATGCCGTCGCCGCCACTGCTTTTCTTCAGATTGAATTGTGTGTTGTGTTCCAGTCAGTAATCAAGTAATTGAGCTTATGGTGGTGGTGCCTACACGACGAAGAGTAGGAGTAGTAGGAGAGTAGCGTACTTCAGAATCTCCACCCTCGGTTGTAGTAAAAACTTCTTCTTCGTCCGATCCGTCGACTTCGATGCCGTCGTGTCGTCTTCGTTTCGAATTCGAGTTCAATCTAAAAACTGAGAAAATTTTTCTTTTTCTTTTGTTGAACTTTTCTTTTTTTTTGAATCAAATTTGAAACGAATGCACAAAATGCACTACATGATTTCAAGAGTACTCTGAGTTAAAAACCAAAAAAATTAACAAAAAGAATTTTCTTTCAATTTTTTTCTTTTTCTTTTACAAGTGTCCGGATTTACTATAAATTTTATGAATTAAAATAGAAAAACGAAACGAAAATGAAATTTCACACACAACCACTATATACAGTGACTTTGAAAAGTCGATAAAATTTTTTTTTATCATTCGAGGTAACACGGGAATGGAAAGGAGGAAAAAGTTTTTTTTTTTTTGCTGGTGCCACACGAAAAACAGAAGGGATAAAACTGTGTTAATGCTTAATTCTCACTGATAAGATGCGTATTTTTGGGTTCACTCACATTTCGGCCGATGATATACACAGTGTGCTGTAATGTATAATTTGGAAAAGATGATTTAATATTGAAAATATTAAAAAACTTCTCCTGAAGAAGAAGGAAAAAATTTCTTGTCGAATCGCCTCGGAAATGTCACTTTTTTGATCAATACAAATCGAAGAATATCGCGTTGCCAATTGTGGTGGAATGTTGAGTGACATTGTGGGCTATCTGTCGGATGGTAGATGAAGTTGGCTGAAATGTCAGTATGGGGACAGAGATGGTGGTTGGGAAAGCGTTTTTGCGGATAATTTCGATTAAAAAATTCTCGTTGGTGCAATATGAGGGATTGGTTTGGAATAAAAAAGAATTAAATACTTAAAATTTCTACTTTAAACACCTTTAAAGTAGGAATCGGCTAATCGACTCAGCAGTGTAAGAGAAACGTTACATCAGTCATCAGACGCCTTGACACAGCAGAAGGCTAATCTTAGACAAACACTTGATGTCAGTACTTATTTGCCTCAGATGTCATATTTTGTGTACTTGAAAGCTTAAATTGTCATAGTTTCTCAGTTTCGGACTTCGGAATTTTTTTGAGGCCATATTTTTTAACTTGTTCTCTATTGCTGGGTTTTTCAACTTTTACACTTAATATTTAAAGCACGGAGAACTGCAACACCTGTTAGCCAAGACCTAGCAGTGGACTATCCCACATCAACAAAAGTTGTTGCCTTGATCTATTTAACTGTGAAACTTAAGAGTTGGTTAACTGCACAGGAATAAATGTACCATATGTTCAAAATGGAGAAAAAAATACTAGCCAAAAACTGCATTGATCTAGCTCATGAAGCAAACAATGTACTTCCACTTTTAGAAAGCAGCTGCTTCTTAACAGCTCCAGAACGGCCGTTAAAAGTAAGTAATACCAAAAGCGAAAATGGTAAGCATTCTTTTCGCTTTCCAAAGCATTGCAATGAGTAAAATAACAAAAAAAAATTATGAGAGCACACGAACGCATACATTCTATTAAGATTAACTAAAAAAGATGAACTAATTCTTTCATATTTCAAACATTTTACAATGGGATATAAGGTTTATGACCATTTTTAATAGTTAGTCCGTAAACTAAGATCAATGACTTAGTTTTCACGAAGAAAGCCTACGTGAACTTATCAATGCATCAAATCACCTCATAATCTTAAAACCTCTTCATCAAGATGTAACCACCGCCCAAGAATTCCTCAAACTGACGTGACTATAGCAATGCCAAAAATTGAGGTTATGGACATCACAGAACAAGCATGGCTCATTCGTTCATTTGAAATTAGTTGATCGGCTGCTTCTTACGTGTGTTTAATTTTTCTCTAAATCATGTCTGATTCTGAAAGTTCTGAAAATGAAAATATCTCCGGCGAAGAAGAAGAGGAGGACGATGACGAACAAAGTGAAAATGATTCCCAAGATGAGGACGAAGAAGATGAGCAATCTGAGGCAAAAGAAGAGAACGTCACATGGCAGAGTCTGGTAAGTTCTTCGCCACATATTCCTCCCAAACTCGTGGAGTACAGCTCCCTTGATTGTAAATCTATTTAAATAATAGTTTTAATTCAATCCTTAGGGTCTACTTGACACCTTGTGCGAAGCATGTGCTGAGTTGAAATGGAAGGCACCGTCAAAGATTCAAAAGGAAGCGATACCTGTCGCTTTGCAGGGCAAAGATATCATTGGACTGGCAGAGACAGGGTCAGGAAAAACAGGAGCGTTCGCCCTGCCGATTCTTCAGTCTCTCCTGGACAATCCGCAGAGATACTTTGCACTCGTCCTGACGCCAACGAGGGAGTTGGCATTCCAAATCTCTGAGCAGTTCGAGGCACTCGGTAAGTCGACTAGTGCAACCTACGTGTGACACAAACTCTCGATGATGTTAACACTGTGTTTGAATATAAACATGAAAATAAAATAAATTAGTTTCGTCACTACCTCTGAGACTACATGCGGCAAAGGCATGTCCCAATTCATTTTACCCCCAAATTGACCGAATTTTCTCCCTTCCAGGAAGCTCGATTGGCCTGAAGTGCTGTGTGGTTGTCGGCGGAGTGGATATGGTGTCTCAGGCACTTCAGCTTGCGAAGAAGCCACACATCATCATCGCCACGCCCGGACGTCTGCTGGATCACTTGGAGAACACAAAAGGCTTCAATCTGAAGGCCATCAAGTACCTGGTCATGGACGAGGCAGACCGAATCCTCAACATGGACTTCGAGGTGGAGTTAGACAAGATCCTCAAAGTCCTACCGCGAGAACGGAGGACTTACCTCTTCAGTGCGACAATGACGAAGAAAGTGAAGAAGCTCCAGCGTGCCTCATTGAAAGACCCGGTCAAGGTGGAGGTCTCTAACAAGTACCAGACAGTCGAGCAGCTGCAGCAGTATTACGTGTTCATTCCCGTCAAGTTCAAGGACGTGTACCTCGTTCACATCCTCAACGAATTGGCCGGCAACTGCTTCATGATCTTCTGCAGCACGTGCAACAACACCGTCAAAACGGCGCTGATGTTGCGAGCGCTCGGCCTGGCGGCGATTCCCCTCCACGGTCAGATGTCACAGAACAAGCGTCTCGCGGCACTGAACAAGTTCAAGGCAAAGAATCGGTCGATTCTCATCTCTACAGACGTCGCGTCAAGAGGTTTGGACATTCCCCACGTTGATGTGGTGCTGAACTTTGATATCCCCACACACAGTAAGGACTACATCCACAGAGTTGGGCGAACTGCTCGTGCCGGACGGTCAGGCAAGGCAATCACGTTTGTAACGCAGTACGACGTCGAGTTGTACCAGCGAATTGAACATCTGCTGGGCAAGCAACTGCCGCAGTACCCGTGTGAGGAGGATGAAGTCATGGCGTTGCAGGAGCGAGTTGGCGAAGCCCAGCGCACAGCGAAGCTGGAGTTGAAGGACTTGGAGGACAGCAAGGGCTCCAAGGGAAAGTTCAAGAACAACGACTTTGATGATTCGGAGCAGTTTACTGGCGCGCGGAAGAGGATGAAGCCGTCTGGTGGTAGCGGAAAAGGCAAGAAGAACTGGAAGAAGGCAAAAACGAAGTGATGTGATGAATAGACGAGAAATAAATTTTATTTTAGGATTAAATGCATTTGTTTTTATTTTGGCAGTGGACATACTGTCGTTAGTATAACTTCAGATCTGTAATAAATTCCAGGTGGACTTTGTTCTTACTGGTGTTTTTGAACAAGAGTATTAGACTGTTTCTTTACTTAGTGTGGACCAGTTCTAGGTTGAATTCACTCGCTTGCCAATCGATTTGTTTACATCATAATTTACGAAAATTTCTTATTTAACACCGCTTTCAAGTTTCCATGGAAATGGAGAGCTCGCGGACCACTGTTGGCTGTTCAAAAGAAAATGTATTGGATCATGTAATATGCCACTGCCCAGGGCTGATGATAACTAAATACCGCACTCTACCGGGCCTTACTTAAATCAGTGAAGAAAAAGAGAGACCTCGTACAAATCAGATTAAAAAAAGATCTAGTCATATTCATATCTTCAGAATCAAATTGAGCTAACACCGGCTGACCGTCACCTCTTTGTTCATAAATTAGAAAATGAGTCGATGTGAAGTAGATAGCTCAGCGAAGAGAAAATGGTTACAGAAAAGCAAAATTTAAAAAAGAAAATTATATTTACTTCAAAGAAAACAAAAGACGATTAGGATAGCAGTCACGATTAGATATTGGGCATACGACTGGCCATAGAGCCGATATGATTAAAAAAAATGATTTTGTGGTCTTACAGAAAATGCAAAACATATATCCGCTGTCAATAAAGTTGAAACGCCCATCACAAAATATAACAAAAACAATCTTCCGCTAAAACTTACCGAGAATTCATTGATTATGGACCCAAGGACACGGAGTAAAAGGCAACGAGAGGGCAAACATGGCAGCTCACAAAGTTACTCAAATTCTTTCGATTCAATCAATCAATATATAAGAACATTTTAAATAAAATAAAATAATGTAAACCGGTACGTTAGTATAATTTTCATACCTTCGTCAGGAAAAAAAACAGCTTTGGGACAAGCACAATATCGCTTTGAACCGTTCACAGCAGCACTCTGCCGCGGTGCCGTAAAATAACGCTGAGCGGAATAAGGCTGAATTTCAAAATTCGACGTTATTTCACTTTTATAAAGTGAAATAAAGCCGAATTTTGGAATTCCAACACCATCATTTTCGCACCCACCCCAAATCCTATCTCAGAGCCAAGCAGAGGGCAACATACCGCCACATACCTTCGTTACTTTTCACCCGTTCGGAATTGCCTTCCCTCTGAATTCGGCTACATTTTACAAGCTACGTTCTTTGTGCTTGAGCTATGTACTTTACTAACGTGACATAATGCCGAATTATAGATTTCGGTCTTATTTCGCTCGGCGTTATTTCACGGTACCTAACTTCAACTACAGTGACTTATCATTGAGTTCTAAAGAATGTTGACATATTTTATTCCAATCGCAATTACTTTTAAAAAGACTTCAAATTATTTCCGATGAACTCAATAGAATTACAATCTCTACTCTCTGGACACTACTTATTGTTGTTGTAAAACGAGTATAATTTTTAGCCATTGACGAGTATGTTGTTGTAGAATTATAAACGTTTCTTTTTTTTTTTTCTGCTTTGACTTGAACTTGACCAGAAATCAATTAAGAAACTTCTTTCCTTTTTTCCTAACAAGCTTTTGAATAGACAATTTTCATTCACCGTACCCGATCGGAGAAATATTTTCTCCGATTCGTACAATGAAATGATTCTCCACATCAGACGACAACCCGTGTCACAAAAAAAAATTTAGTTTGCAGAGTTGGGCTTGTTTAAATTAACTAGACAACCTGCATGCCAAAACCAAGTTTTCCAAATTTTTGCTTTCATGCAGTTAACATGCCATCCCATTTTACATTTTTTTTTTGGAGACCAGCTGATAACAATTCTATAAAAAATACCTTTTCTTGGAGTTCTTATCACCTCTTTGTCTTAAGTCAACTCATGCAAACAATTTTCTTTTACCTTATCAGACCTCAACATTAAATTAACTTCCATTATCAAATATCATTTATAATTCTCGATGACGAACTCTCTTCGAAACGAGTTTTAGAGAAATCACAAATTTACTAACAGGAAATTCACACATTTCATTTATTTATATTTATCTCGTGATGTCTACTAATTAAAAATAATTTAAATCCATCAAACATAATTCACTTTAACGCGAAGAAAGAATTCATTTACTCATATTTGCACTCAATTATAGTTCACTATCAGTGACTCCGTTCCTTCCTCATAAGGATTGAATATCGAAGAGATCAAAAAGCCCTTCGTTGCAGCCTAACACAAAGTTGTAGTCAATTCTTGGTGGGTTCAAGTACACCAGCGGAGAATTGGCTGAAAGAGGAAGTAGTCATATACACAACAAGATCACAGAAAGAATTCCAAGAGCACTCACATATATCCGGGTCATCTGGATAAAACCTTTTCAACGAGTACTCCTTCTTGTAGTTCTGCAATATTATCTGGGCAGTTATGGCATTTTGGTAGTCGTCTTTTTCCTCGGTGGCACTCGGGACCACTGGCACGAGTGGTAATTCCTCGAGCTTTGGTAAATGATGTTCGGGTACGGAACAGCTGCCTTGGTCTGTGACTAATCGAACATCGATTGTGCTGCCAGTGTCAAGTAGGATTTGCAAGGTGTCCTAAAAGCAAAATAAAAGCCTTTATAAACAAGATAGGGAACGGACACTTATTGCTCACATCTGTTTGGTTGATTTCAGCCTCTTCGATGTTTCTGACTGTCAACACCTGCTGGTCGGCAAAGGCTTTCAAGAGATCATCCCTCGTCACATATGCGAATGACTGATTTACTTCGTCTTGCTTAATTAGACGCAGATTCTTTTCAGCCAGCTCAATATTCTGGTCCAGAGTTTCCTCCATGGATTTTAATTCATCCTGAGTACTTTCACTAATCGCCCCATCACTCACACAGCGGATATCCCCCCTACGAAAGAAATGTTTGTTTGTGTTTCTGTGCGAAGAAAATCAAGGTAACCTACTTCCAATGAACTATGCGACAATGACCAGTTTTCTCGATGAGACCAATTCCCTCGAGGACGTTTGTTATGTCGTAAATTCGTCTCTTCTGGACGTCCAACAGTTTGGCTGCCTAAATTCGAAATAAATATATTCTTTCATCGGAGTGACAACAGAGAAAAAAATTGAAATGTCGCGCCTAAGAGACAGGTCAAAAGAATTGAGGCGCTACTTTTAAAATTTGTTTACATCCATGAATGTGTTCATGTTTTTCCCCGGATTTGTAGGGAATTTTGCACAAAATCACTTGGACATGAACTTACTTGCTTAAGATCTATTTTTCCATCGTTCTTTTTCAATAATTTCACAAACATTTTGGTCAAATTGACTAAAGAACCTTCGGAACGGTTCCAACTTTTCGATGGAGAACGAGATGTTTCTTCCATTTTTTGTAATTTAACACGCTTGCTGTACGGTTTAGGAGGGGTTTGAGTTAAATTTTAATTGGGATTGAGTAACTATTAGAGAAAATAGATTACACAAATATTTTTCAACAGTGCCGCCATTTATGACATTTTCTTCTGACAATATTTTCTCTTCGTGATGGCTACCATAGAGACACTGGTGTGCCGCTGAGAATGGAGAGGGCGCTGAAGGTTACTGGATTGGGTATGGGATAGAGTCCGCCTGGGAGTAGATGGGGAAGAAGTGCAATTGGCCGCAGTGGAGTCTCTTACTGTCTCTATGCAGATGTGGGAAATACTTTTAGGCGATCCAATTGCCAGGCAGCGGCTTAATATCGTTTTTGCCCAATTGGAATTTGAGGTTATGTTAAGAAAGGAATGACTGTTGTTTTTATTATTTATTTATTTAGTAAAATAATTTACAAAGTAAATTTAAAAATTATTAGATTTCATCAGGGCAGCACCTGTCGTTCTTTATAGTAAGCAGCGACACATTTAAACATTCAGTGGATGTGTGGAGATTGGGTGGTGCTAATAAAACATTTCAAGCATTAAACAGAGTTAGCTGCATGCGTGTTTATTTATCTGTTACCGTCCACAAAGTGCAGCAAATCAAAATTGGTAATTCAGCGAATTGCTGTCGTAATGGAGGCAAAAGCTATTCGTAATAATCAAAATGTATTTTCTTTTGATTTTGTTGAAGGAAACAACTGGCTGTGTTAGCACTAAGTTGTATTATAATTTCTTCAAAATGCCTGGATCTTTCTTCGTCGTCTCGAAGCAGGCGTTGTGTTAAGTCCTCGAGTCAGTGCCAAGAACCAGCCTGGGCTCTTCTGCTAATCACAAACTAAAGTGGAAACTGTCGCTGAAGATTGTTGGACTAAGACATTACCTAGGTAGGTATTTGTAGGACATGAACTCTTTAGAAATTTGTATAAAGTTTAAGGTCTTGTAACTCTGATTGAAAACTGGACAGTTTGAAATGTGTTTTAGATCTTGTAAATTTGTTTTTTAGCACCGAAGTCAGGCCTCAATGGGCTTAACTTTGGCCTAAGTGTACCAAATGTTCAAAATGTTTGAAGATGTAGGTATGTTACTTTTAACACGCAAGTGCTTGTCCTGCTGAGTGTTTAACACCTCGAAGGCAGTCCTTTTCTTGTTTACCTATATGGCATCCTTTTAGTCATTAAAATAAACAATAACTTACTTTGCGTCCCTTTACTTCAACGTTGGACTTCATAACTTTTTCCCTTTTACCTTTGGGCCGCTGTAGATCTCTTCAACCTTGAGGCTCATTACTGCACTTCTCTGTACATAATCACGTCGAATTGAGGGTTTGTTTGTGTCCACCTATTGTTAGTCCAGTCTTGGGAATTCTTTTAACTTGCTGATGACAACATGAATTCACACCTCCCCGTCAAGCTAATTACTTATAGTTAGAGGTGCTGGCGTCCGTCTACAATTAAAAGTCTTCTGCCACCAACATGAACCACGCTTTCGGCACAAGAAGTGAACTAAACCAGATTAGCAAAAAACATCCCCTGTTTTATGTGACTGTGTCCCACAGCTCGGCCCTCGTTATCACCGCTCGACTTTGCTTAATAGTACCGTGTTCATGCATTGGTGCAGCGAGGTATACCTTTCCTAAGCTACTGTCTTTTTAGGTTTTCGTTCCAAAGGTAAGCCGAAACCCTTTCAGAATATCTTTTGCGTTTGTCTGTTGGTCTGTCGAAACGAAAAACTTTTAGAATCACTTCGGCGTCTGTCTGTTAGTCTGCCCGTCGTCTTTTTTCTATTCATTTCGTTTCATTCTGCTATTTTCCCTGTTCTCATTATCCAATTCAATTTTCACAACTTACGTATTCATAGCCCCTCTAATTAATCTAACCACCAACAATTAGGCAAACGGCTCAACGTTTACCACTTTCATTAAATTACCAAAATCAGTCCGACGCTATTGTACAGTTCGATTCGAGTTCCTCCCGAACATTGACGCATTTCAAATTTTGTTAAAAACCAATTAAAGACTCATGAAGATTGTAAACGACATCGGTCCATGGGCTAAACCAGCGCACGCCCTTTCCATTCTTCCTCATTTCAACATCCGAAGCGGTGAGATAGAAGTGAGCAGGTTCGGAAAGAACTATGCCTACTTCCTAACAGGCCTGGTGGTAATCACCTCATGCCTTGTGTGCGTTCAAGTCCTATCAGAGTCGCACAGCTTCAAGATCATTTCAATGTCTGGCGACACCGAGGAGATCAATCAAACAATTGAGACTCTCTTCTGCATCATAAGCTATACCATCATGATTGTGACTGGAGGTCAGAATGCGGAGAAACACTTTCGCACCCTCAATGAAATCGCAAAGATTGACGAGTTTCTCGAGGCATCTGGATACGAGGGTGCCTACAAGTGTCCAGTTCTAGCCGGATGTCTGTATGGAATGTCAACATCCGTGATTGGAGTGGCCTACTACTACATCATGCGTAGTCAAATGGGATTGATGTACCGAAGTATACTCCTTACCGTGTACATCATGCAGTTGTACGTGTCGTCTACATTCGCCGTGTACTTTCGAGTAATTTTGATGAACGTAACACGACGCATAGAGTTCGTGAACGACAAGCTGAGACAGTTTACCAGACTTGGGTCGCGGAATAATGAGGAGAACTGGCGCGAGCTGAGCAACTTGATTGAGATTTTCTGTAAGTTCCGATACATCACGGAGAACTTGAACGCGGTGACTGGAGTGGGATTGCTCTTCTACATGGGTTACGCATTCTACACAGTCACCAATCAGAGTTATTTGGCCTTTTCTACTCTGACGAATCATGTGGCATTCGCTGAGAAGTTTCAACTGATGGGACTGTCAGCATCGTGGGTGTTCGCTGAGATTATTATCATGTCCGTGCTTTGCAGCTCGTGTGAGGCCATCTCATCTGAGGTGAGTTTGAAGAAAAATGTATTTTGTTGATAGAACTACATAAATGGATAAGTGATTCAAGATTTAAGTGGCAATCAACACATCGGCAGAGCTTTTTTCAACATTTTTGGCGCTTGCGCTGCGGCGAATTTGTATAGGGGTTCTCTCCCGGTAAACTTTTCAATAATTTGCATTTTCCGTTGAACGCTCCCGAAGTCTTTGCCAGAATTCGCTCCGATCTAACACTATTCGGCACCAGCACCAAATCACCAAATTTATATATGTGTATGCTACATTCTTGATGACTTCGTTCATATGAATGCTTTGTGTTCCTAGGGCTCTGTTTCAAAGATAGAGCTCTTTAAACTATTTCGATGCATGTCTGCCTGTGGTCTTTTTTTTAGAAATTTGCCAGTCAATATGCCGCAACCTACCCCAACACAACTAACAACCCCTTAAAGTAATCACCCTTCAACGAAGCATATCTGCACAGTGTCAGACTAGTAACCACACTAACAACGTCGGTCAACAGCTCGTTTCAATTCAATTTATCTAATGGACACCAAGATATTCGAAACCGATATAATTTTAATTAACTTAAGGGCCGACCACTAACCAAACCGCATTCAGTCAACTGGTAGTCCTCCTTAGCGTGAATTCTTTTTCTCAAAATGTGCATAAAAGTTCAAAAGATTGAGAAGAAATTTGTCCTGGCCGACAAAAACGATGATACCCACGGTATTCTCAATGACCTGCGGCTACTCTTCAGAATCCTCAAGGCAGTTGGTCTCATGCCAATTTTTAAGGAGGTATCCCCAAACGAGGTTGCCCCGCCGACCAAGCACAATGAGTTCTATTCACTGTTTATCCGTGTTCTCATCATCTCATTGACCGCTGTCAACGTGTACAAGATCTTCCAAGAAGGATGTGAGCAAGTGTTCAGCACAAATCGCGAGACGGACAACATTAATCAGTACATTGAAATCCTGGTCAGCATAACCACCTACACCGGTTCGGTGATCCTCTGTTCGATTCACTCAAAAACCTTTTTGCGTATTTTGTCCGACACGCTTAAGATTGACGTGGACATTCGACAGAGATATGGCACGAATGTGCAGAATCACTGCGAATTCTCGGAGCGAGTCTTCATTGCAATTTCATCATGTGAGCTCTTCATTATCGGGATCAAGGCCAGTACGGGTAACGTAAACGGAATGATTCAGTGGATGATTCTAGGATTCAATGCGTTTCAAAACTTCATCTGCTCCGTGTTTGTCTTGTTGCTGTCGGCGCTTCTTCGGATTATTGCGATGAGGTTTGAATTCGTGAATATGATTCTAGATAACTACACGTACAGCATGGGTGGACTTCGACGTCGAGGTTTGAATGCTGTATGCTTTGAAGATGACGCTTCGTTCACGTTCGGGCTGCATAATAAACTCTTGAAAGTCTACAAGATGGTGAACGATTCTTGCAGCTTGCTGGTGGCTTTCTATATGGGATTTGCATTCTACACCATTACAGCGAACACTTACAACATATTTGTTGAGTTTACAACCGGGCACGACGTCTCTGTGGCTTTTTTGTTGAACTGCTTTACATGGCTGGGGTTAAATGTGGTTCTGCTTGCTTTGTTGACGCAGAGCTGTGACATAGTCACCAAGAAGGTAGGATTTTTCGTGTTTGGAAGCTAAAAGGTGTTCTTAGTCAATCACCTCACTCTGCGAAAACGATTTCACTGATTTTTTTTTTGTGCGATTTGTCTGATTCTTACGTATAACTCTCTTTCTTCCAGGCCAACACAACCTCCCAAATTTTGGCTCGAGTTTACGGAAAAAGCAAGGACTATCAAAATATCGTAATTTACAGACTTCTTTCAAAATTTATTTGAGTCTGACCATAAGTTATTTTCAGATTGATAAATTTCTTACGAAGAGCATCAAACAAGAAGTACAATTTACAGCATATGGATTTTTCGTTGTCGATAACTCAACTCTGTTCAAGGTAAGGTTTCCAAATCAGTCCGAATTTTACAATAAATTGATTTTTTGATTGTTTCAGATATTCTCAGCAGTGACCACGTATCTTGTAATCCTTATTCAGTTTAAACAACTCGAAGACACTAAACTAGACGAGAATTTGGACTCTGCGCCTTCATAAATAGAAACAACACATTTGTTATTTTCACATAAGTTGCACATTCGGGGTGTTTGCACAAATATCATGTGTTGAATTTAAATAAAGGACACTTTTACTTTTCGTGCGTGATGTCGTTGAGTTTAAATTTAGATTGAAGCGATAATAGAATTATTAGTCAGCTGCAAAAATTTTCCTATATTGGACATACTTAGTTGAAGGTTTCATAATTAAATTAATGTGGGCAACATTCTTAGTAGGCTTGACAACCCTTTTTGAACTAGGCCCAGGGCCGAATCGTAACTTGTTTCAAAAACTTATGAAATTCTATTAAGAAATTAGACACTCCTGAAAAAGATAGCTTGTCAGAGCTTTGACGTCTGCAAACATTTGATGAATGCAGTCAGATAAGTCGCGGTCAATTAATTAAATTGCATTGCACTGGATGGCGTTACAGACAATTGAGGGGCAGAGCCTAGTTTTTCGAGCCTCCACTGTGTTGTGTGCATTATAATTTGACACATGTAAAGGGGGCCTACTGTTTAATGCGGGTTCCAAACGGGGAATCGCGAAAGCTTTGCATAACAAAAGTACTCTAGTAGGATTGTCAGTCGTACGCTGGAGGTGAAGCCGTGTAAAATGTTTGTGATGTTATTTCCCCGGGGTGCATTCGAGGCCGGGTACTCTCTCTTAACAGTCTGACGCACTAACCGATCAAGCCACGGCACCCAATTGACTAAATCCTTTGCACAAATGTTATGGCTTCGTCTTTACGAATTTTGACTTCAAAACTACAGTCACCAGTTAATAATGCCTGTTAATAATAGAACTTGAAAAAATGTTCCTACGCCAGCTCTGATGCAAGCTTTCCTGTTCTCACAGCTCCATTATCCAATTGTGGTTTCCCAAAAACAAGTTTATTTTGATGCCCGAGTTCTTGTGGGTGAAAGCGAAGACCAATCGAGTTTCTCAGCAGCTGCTTTTAGGCCCTATTCAGACGTTGTGAATGACGCGAGAGATAAAGGCTAAACGCATTGTGCTCAATGCCTGAAGGGCGGCTGATGTACTCGATCAGGATCACGAAGGACAACAGATGCTGCGTGATACATGGACGACTACTTTGCGAAGGCTGAATAAGCGAGTCTTGGGTCATCGCTTTAGTAAGTGTCCGCGGATGTAAAAGCGCACACAGGTGAAGATGGACCTGAACCAACTTCGCGTGCAAAATTGACGGCGGCTAGCAAAAGATTGTGCCAGCTGGCGAGGCATGCTAATCGTGCCTAGGTCCACTCCGGACTGTATCGCTTTTTTGAGGAGAAGAACACGTGCCATCACTATACACCCCACCGGTCACACAAAGCGGTGCGAATGGCCAGCAGAATATCTGGAGACCTCCTACGTAACTCGACTTCACAAAAAAAAATTTTCAAACTCGCATTATCAGTACTTTGTGTTTCTATAGCAAATTTTATCGAACGAAAATCGAGCAGAACTCGTACTGCCAACTTTTATTTCGTTTTGCTACCGCATATCTAGTACTATGTAATTCTGTTCTGTAATTTGTCCACCACATACATATCTACGCTACACTGTCCATGTTTTTTACAAACAATCAAAACATTACAGAAATACAAAAATACTTTTTAATTTCTTCAGAATAAGACATTAAATTCGTTAAACTTGAAACGAGACTCGATTAAAAGTTGTAAGTTTGGCAGGAAATTCTTGTCATAACCGGATCTTGATGCTAATCTTATACGTAGGGCCGATGCAGAATTAGAAACAAGTTTCCAATTGAGTCAAAAGTGTAAGCGACACAGCAGTGCGTCGAACATTAGCGCCAAGTTCACAAAGCAAATATGTGTGTGCGTGAGGTGGTGGTTCCAGGACGTTTTGTAACCACAGCTCTGAAAAGTTGAATATAAATTACGATTTAGAACCATCGTGCGACGTTGAGGAATGAAATCAAATCTTTAATATTCATCCGAGATACCTCGCCGAGAGATTCAGGGAAGGGTTTGCCTAGAGTCCGTAACCTTGCTCTGGCAAACTCCGGACAAAAGCAAATATATTTGCAAGACATTTTTAGGCAGCGAGTTCGAGTATTGGAAACAATCCGGTCACAACACAATAGGTCAACAAATAGCCTACGTGAGCCTGCGTTTAATCACGGCAGTCACTAAGACCTAAGAACTAGGACAAAGCAAATGCAGCGGACCGCCGCGTGATGTCCGGACCTTCTCATTTGATGCAAGCGCTTTTTAAAAGACGCGTTTCGGAACGACGCCTGTTCTCATTGATTGGACTGAACAATCAATAAATATTGAGTCTAAAGCCGTAATCACAAATCGAACCAGTCACATTTGACTGCACAATGTTATTCGAGCCTTAAATCGCCTCCTGATGCTGACTCTCTCTTTAGCTCAGACACAGATCCTCCAACGGTTAAATGCCTGATAAGTAAGATGTTAACTCTCTTAATGAATTGTTCCTTTTCACGTTCCCCTTTTGTTCTTTATGTCAGGCTGAAGCATAACAAACACAAACGAAAAGAAGATTATAACCGTGTACCGCATACTAATCAAAACTAAATTACTACATTACACTTTGTTTTTTTACAAATCAAAAAAATTTATTTACCTTCACACATATATGTTTATCGCCCAAAAGAATTTCCTTCGAACAACTCCACAACAAAAGACACAAGAAAAAAATGTTATCTAAACAATTCACGTTTACAACATTTATAAGAATGTAAAAAAAAGAAGAAATTGATTTATGTATTGAAGTTTATAAATAACTTAGAAAGAAACCTTGAACGAAAAAAAAAAATAGTAATTTTATTTATTCCACTAGTAGTTAACTAATCTGGATTTTCGGCGTGTTTCCCCGAAAAGGAAGGAGCATATCCGGTCCACCAAGTAAGCTGCCACCGTGTCAGCAAAAAGGACGTATATCAAAATCTGTCGGAACTGAAAAAGGACACAAATGTGTAATTGGGAGATACTGCGATACTCCGATAACTTACATCATCTGGGAATTCAATTATTTCGAATGTATTTGTTAGATCGGCTGAGAGTCCCAATGCTAGGAGAACCACCAAACCGGCGGAAATAAGAATGGACACAACGAGGAGTCGGTTCTCACGAAGGCTCTCCATGAACGGACGGCCCTGTGGAGGAGAAGTTTGGCTGAATATTCAACTGCTGCAAGTTCCACAAAGCTTACCTTGTAGTTAACCGCAAACGTAGAAACTTGAAGTGCTAGACAAATTATGTACACGGTGCTGTTGACGATGTTTGGAACGAATTCCTTCTTCTCCTCGGGATCCAGGTCAATGTCCAATTTGATTTTTCCCTCCCTACCAAAGCAACGAGCATAACTAACACCATTTGATCAAACCTAGCACACTTACCTTGGTGGAGCCCTAGCAGTGGCCTCCTGCGTGAGATAAACCAAAGCAGTGAAATGTACAGCGAATTGCAAGAGAATTGTGGAAACCGTGTAAAAGTTGAAAATATTTGGCAGTGGTGCAACCTTGGACAGGGTTTTAAGGGGCTTTGACCGCGTGATGAACAAAAAGCAAGCGGCGATGAACAAACCTTGCAGCGTGGCCTGCGTGTCACTGAACTTGACGCCGTCAATGTACAGCACAGACTGGCAATAGGCCGATATGAGGGCATTGAGGGCGAGGATCTTGAACATCTGAAGAGTTGTGACTAGAGTACAACGGCCCTGCTTAATGATATGAGCCGTGCAAGCGATCGAGCACGACTTGCTTGTGAACGGCGCCGCTATACTCGCGTCGCCCAGTTTAACAATTTGTACTGTCTCCTCGTCGACCTCCTTAAGTACTCGCTGCAGGTTCGCCTGAGTGGCTGTTAAGTTTTCCCTGTGATGGAGGATGGCCCGCTCACGAGGCGTGAGGTGCTGACGCTCCTGGTGCACAGCGTTGTTTCGGCCTGAGCGATGGTTTTGGACCGGCGCATGTGGACCAACGTTTTCCACCGCCGGGATCTCCTTCGACTTCTTTGTCTTCGTGGGTATGTGGCTCAGGAGTGAGACTCCGACGTGGGCGTGCTTGAGGGCACCCACGTCATTGGTGCCGTCGCCGCACATCAACGTGCAGAAGCCCAGGTGCTTGAGGGTGGTGATTATGAACTCCTTCTGCTTGGGAGCGAAGCGGGCGCACACCGTGATGTACGGTAAAACCTTAAGCATGTACGCGTGTTCGTGGTCGTTCAGGTACTGTAAGCCTTCGCCGGTGATGCAGAGGTCGTAGTCCGCGAGAATCGTCCTGTAGTCATCTGCTAGCGAACGCTCAATGTCCTCGTCTATTGACAGCCATCGCCAGGTATCCTTTTCCTTTTGAGTCAACACCAGAATTGGCTTGCGCGTGAATCGCAGCTCTTTGGCAACGTGGCAAGCAGTCAGTGGATTATCTCCGGTTATCATGACGACTTTGTGAGAAGCTTGAATGAGCTCCTTGATGACGATTTTCGAATCAGGTTTCATTGGACAGGACACGATCACGAAGCCCGCGAACGTCAAATTGCACTCCACATCTTCCCGCTTGATGTCTCGCACTGAGAGGGAGTCCATGGGTCCCATTTCCTTGATCCCAAGCGCCAATACACGGGCTCCTCGGCGGGAGTACTCAACGAAAGTCTACCAAAAAAAAGGCTGTTGAATTTGGAAAATATATAAGAAATTCAAACAGACCTTCTTGTAGTTTGGTGGCACATCCTTCAGCATGCCCATGATAACTTCGGGAGCGCCCTTGACAGTGGCAATGTAGCTAACCTCGTTGGAGAACGGCATGAGGTACCCGGCCAAGACAGACATTCTCTTGAGGGCCGACGAAAAGTAAAACCTCTGATAGATCTTAAGCGGCTTCCACTTTCCTCGCTTCGGCACCACACTGTCGTTTTTGGTCAAAGTCCAGTCAACGGCTGTCAGCATCGCTTTCTCGAGAGGATCGCCCACCAATCCATCATCCAGCTGAGCGAGAGAGTGACACGTAGCCAACACCTGCACAGTCGAATCATCAGCCCTGGTTATCGGCACAATTGAAGAGTCATCGCCAAGCCCGGCAACACCCTCTACCATCAGGTTGTCACTTGTCAACGTTCCAGTCTTGTCGAAGCAACAGATCTCCACCTTGCCAGCGAAAGGAATCCTGAAGGGCTCCGTGCAGAACACATACAGTTTCGACAGCTGCATCAGCGAGGTGTTAACAGCGAGAGTCAGTTCGATTGGTAGGTCAGGTGGAATGATTGAAGTCAAAATCAGTGTGCATTCGAGGAACAGCTTGTAGCGACTGCGGTCGGGATCTTCGGTTCCCTTGATCCACACGTAAGTCGCAGCTGCAACAGCGAATATCATTAGGAATATAATAAATGCAAATGTTTCCCAGTTGTTCTCTGTGACCCGCTTCACGCCGAAGAGAATTGTTCGCAGGAGTTTTCCCTGTGATGTGTTGAATCCGTTCCGGATGACGCACCCAATGCAACCGCCGTCAGGAGCACGAATACCGTCCTTCGTGGGAGATGTATGTTGGACCACTTTTGTGCCACCGAAGAGAGTGAAAAGTTTTCCCTCTCCCTCGGGGTCAAGCTCTTGGTTTAGGTTATCTACGGACTCGAGCGATTCCTTCATTTGAGGTACAGATTCACCTGTAAAAAGACAGTCACGTTTACACGTGCCACGACTGTACCGACAGCCTGTCAGCACTTGAACAAACACTCACCCGTCAACATGCTTTCGTCAACGATGCACGATCCACGTAGCATCACCAAGTCACACGGCACGAGGTTGTCGTTCTGAGACCTGGTCACCGACACCACATCTCCCGGCACCAGGTGGTCTGAAATTACCTGTCGCCACTTGTTGTTCCGCAGGACATTGACCAAGTACGGCTTGTTCCCCATTTTCCTGATCTCAGACATGTTCCGCAGCTGCTGTTGCACCAGCGTACACTCGAAGATCACCAGCATGCAGAGGGTAAACAGGGAGTAGTACCAGTACTCGTCCAGGCACCACAAGCCGACCGAGAATATTTGGAAAACGAAGAACGGCGCAGTCGCCCGCTCAATGAACAACTGATAGAACTCCGGTACGACCATCTCCATTTGATTCACTCCGAAAGTCTTCTCCGCCAGCCGGACAGCGGCATCATTCTCCAAGCCGCGTGAATGCGCGTACTCCTTCAGCAGCTTATTCACCGGATACTCAATCCCCTTGAACGTTGCCTTCTCGTCGTCCCAGATATACTTTGTCTTTTGAAATGAAAACCAGTAGATAACCTCATTTGTACTTTCGTTCATAACCGTCCGTTGGATTCGGACCATCTCCGATGAGCCATTGTTCACAGTCGGTACTACTTTGGCCAGGACACCGAGCCGCGGAACTTTCACCTACAAACCAAGACAGAATAATGTTAATTCAATGAGGATTTCTCCGCGATTAACAGGCAGACCTTGCGGCAATTGAGGAACGTCAGCACATGGACACTCCAAAAGCAACAGAGAAATGAAAGAACATGAATGAACACTATCGCCACCAGTGTGATAAGACCGGCCTCATAGTGTTTTTCAACTCCGTAGACATTTATCCAGAGGTAGAAGAAACTAAGGTAGAGCGCTAAGAATGGAAACACAACACCACTTAGGTAAAATGGATTGATTACGTGCAATGTTACATATTGCACTAAATCATCCACTGCTGCTGGTTTTGTGATGACTTTTTTAGCCATTTTATAAGAATTTATTTATTGTGATTTATTAATTTATACTAATTTTTCGCCTGAGATCACGTTAAAACTTAAAACATTTCCGAACTAAAGAAAGCCACCCAGAGGAATCGTGAATTGTCAGAAGGGATTTTCTTTTTTCTTTCTTTTCATCCCCCTTTTTTTCTGACATGTGACGTGTAATTCATGTTTTGTTTATTTACAGAGATGGCCCAGAAATTTTGGGCAGAATCTTTCTAATTGGAAGCTTTTAGGTGTGGGAACCGTCTAGATAGGAACCTTTTAGGAACTTTAAATTGTGAGATGCATTTAAATTTAGGTGAGTTGCCTAAAGATTTAAATGCAAGGTCTAATTTGTATATGAGCCGGAGAAAGTTTTGTGACTTCCAGTTTCAAATCGCATTTGATTCCGATCAGCATTTGTAGATTGTGAGACAAAATTTTCTTTAGGATATCCGCGAACACAGAGGGTCTTTAGCACAGACAACCTATTGGCTAATTTGTGGTCTTTAGCAAACGATCCAACAAACATTTTGGAAAAAAAAAACTTCGACCAGTCTGTGTTTGAATGAATTCTTAACTTTTTCTATAGCTAAATCATAATATCTGTGCGTTTCCTTTTCTGTAGCACATGAAGTACTTTGAGCTCTTATTTCAAATCATTTCCTCCACATAGCTTAAAATTTACCATTTAAATTCCCACAAATTTATGGGGGAGTCCCATATACTCAGTACATCTCATGACGTCACATAAGCACTGGCATCTCCGATAGAGCACTTAACACAAACTACTGTAGAGACTGGCAGCACTGTTCAAAATGGCCGCTCAACAGCCGCCATTCTTCTTGCTTTCAGCAGCATTGATTTCGCTTCATCCGTTCAGTTTGGTTAGAGAATTTGTTTGGGAAGGGTGGGAATTAAATTTAGTTGAATAGGTAAGATTTCGGGTAAAAAATAATTTTTTTTAGTTTTTCATGTCCATGATGTGCTGGATGATGTAAATTGTCCTACACATCATGACATTTTTTGGTTTTCGTGATGATAATTATTGATAGGGACATCTGAACAAGATGATAGATTTATCAAAATTTTATATCTGATTCACTCATCTCATACACAAAACACTTGCGTGAAAAATGAATGAATTGTGAATTGTAAGTAAATTCGTTTTTTTTTGTATTTCTGGTTTCGAGCGATGAGGTGTGGCGTATTGCAAGGTGCTCTAAAATGGATGGATGATGCATGTTCTGATTAAGGTAAGTTACTTCGTAAAAAATATAAAATGGTTTAATCTCTTTGACTAACAGGATAATTTTCTCTAATTTACAGGTGTGTAACTGAGTGTGGAGTGTGTGAACGGATGATAATGCGCAACATGAGGTTTTCTTGGCCCAGTTTTTCGACGCCATTTTTTAGGGCAATGTGTAGACACCTGCGATTCATGTAGCTTGGGATTTTTCTAAATGGATACCAATTCGTTTTGAAGAATTGCGCGTGTGCGTTACACGTGGTAACCACATTGCTCTAAAATGGAAGTCGTTTGACTGTTCCTCGAATGTGTTTGTCCTTCATTTTTTGAGTTTTTAATTTCATTTTATTTAATTTACTTTTAAGTTTGGCTTTTGTTTTTATGATTTAATTTTCAATAAAAGAGGAACAAAAAGGAATCAACAAGTATTTTTATTTAATGCCACTAGGCTGTTTTTTCCAGCCCGCTTTTTAGTGAAGCCCTCGTTTTAGTTTCGGCTGCAGTCTCTCTCTTGGGCTAAAGGTCCTAGCAACAACGGCTCTATGTATATATTAGCTTGTAATTTATAACCCTTTAATAAATAATAATAATAAGAATTTTAAATTTTCAATGAAATTAATCAACGAACTGTTTTGGAATTAAAGAAAAAACTACTGGGTGATTATGTGCCATGTGTAAAACAGCAACGTAAATTAATCTCGCCACTTCATAAAAGTAAAACTGGCTCTTGAAAGCATTACGTTAATAATTGCTTTGCAAAACTGCCCCATTTTTACTTTTATAATATCGGCCGCCTTTCCAACCCATCTTGTCTTAAGATTATGGGGCACTTGTCTCATTACCCTCATTGAATGTGCCAGCTAATAGCGAAGACGAAAAATAAAGAAATATATGAACCTAGAACGGTCTTGCTGTTCCAGAAGAACGCCTGGTAAACAACTAAAAGTAGAAACAATGTGGTGCTCACGTAGTCGCGCATTTGATAGGCTATGGTAGGCATTGTATCGTATCTACACAGCATACAATGGGGCTTTAAGAAGGCCAAGACAAAGACGCTCTAAGTGTAAGGTGTTCTCTAGTACTAATACGCGGGTAATTTTTTGTGACTAGGGCAGTTTCCAGATGTCTCTTGTTGTAAAGGGAGATTTTTTAAAAGCTATAGGAAAGTTTTTCAAAAAAAACATAAAATTCAGAAAAATGCATGAAATCTTTATTTGAATCGATAGTACGGTCCATATAATTTAATGTTTGAAGATTATTTCATGCAAATGTTGACCTTGACTGCGCCTCAAATGGTCCATCCGCTTAGTCAAATTTTGGCATACTCTTTCCAACCTTTCGGCCGGTATCTCACGAATCAATGCTTCAATGTTGTCTTCCAATGCGTCAATTGAAGCGGTATAGACATGAGCTTTAACATAGCCCCACAAAAATAGTCTAAAGGCGTTAAATCGCACGATCTAGGCGGCCAATTGACCGGTCCCGAATGTAAAATAAAATGTTCACCGAACTCGCCTCTCAATAAGTCCATTGTTGCGCGTGCTGTGGCATGTGGCATCGTCTTGTTGAAACCACATGTCATGCAAGTCAAGCTTTTGCATTTTGGGCAAAAAAAGTTGGATATCATCTCACGGTAGCGCTCACCACTCACAGTTACGTTACGATTCGCATCATCTTGGAAGAAGTACGGTTCAATGATGCCACCAGCCCAGAAACCGCACCAAACTGTGACTTTTTCTGGATGCCGTTATTTGGCTGCGAGCAATGGCGCGTTTCCTTTGGGTAATTTGTCCAATAGGCTTTGGAATTGAGCATGATGGCTATCTCCCGCTTGTCTAATCATTGCATTGGAAAATCATCGAACAAATGTTTCCAGCTTAGCGCATGAAATTAATTCTTCGATTTTAAAACTCAACTGGTAAAGATAGTTCTGGTTGAAGCTTCTTTTACTTTTTTTTGTCAGCTTTCTATCTGAAACCGGTTACCTACGTCCTGTAGCGTCTCTCATTTAGCTCTACGAAGCTTTTGTGAGAAACCATAGACGTTTTAGAGTCCACAAGATGTAAAATGTTCTGAGAATGTATGGTCCTCCTGCTCTCTAAACACTGAAAATTTCAAAATTCTGCACAGCGCTGAAAAGGAGATCTCAGGAGCAATCAAAGAAGTTTAAGAGTCCGCAAAATCGTCAATGTAAAATGTGCTGAGATATTATGGTCCTCCTGTTTTTGTCGAACGATAGAAATTTGTAAATTCAGTTTTGAACCTTTGCTCATAAATTTAAAGCAGCCATCTAAATGCTAAAAGTTCAATTCTGAGGGGGATATCTCTAACGATCGGTACACAAGTTCAAATTAGGTACGCTAAGAAAACAAACGCTATATCATCTCCATAAATGAAAATTAATTGCACATAAATCAATTTCATAACAAAAATATTCCGAACAATTTTTAGACTCACTTAATTTTCACCCATCTACACAAAAATATTCCGAACAATTTTTAGACTCACTTAATTTTCACCCATCTACACCAATCATTTCTCTCTATTCATGGCATCACTTTTTTCATTTTCAACGAGTAGCTCACTCGCCAGCAACTACTATCGAGCCGCTATTTAACGCGCCATTTTCATTTTCACTTTTCAGAGAAACTTACGTACTCCGGCAATTTGGTCCTGCGGCGATTGCATTGTGTGATAATAGTGAACTTAAATAATTTATTAAACTTTAACTTAACGGTGAGTTTGTAGAGGAAATTATATCCCTTACCATGTGTGCAGTGCATCAAAATTAAAATTCTTTGCGTATTTTTCTTAAAAACCCGTGAACTGCTGCGGTTGCAGAAAAAAAAAAAAAAACGAAACGAAAAAAAATGGCGTCCTTCACCGGCGTTATTTGCCCCCGTTTTTCATGTGGTGTGTCCATACGCGCACCAACATTATTTTTTGAAAATAATTTAGAACATATAAAAAGAAAAGAATTATTATGTGTATGAGTTTCACAAGATTGTGGTTATTCCATTTCTTTTTTTAAGGTTATCATACAAAAGAAAAGTACATACACGCAAATCAATAATGGCCGACAACGACGATCTTTTGGACTACGAAGATGAGGAGCAGTCCGAGACCCCCGTTGCTGAGACCCAGGAAACGCAGAAGAAGGACGTGAAGGGTACCTATGTATCCATTCACAGCTCGGGCTTCCGAGACTTCCTACTGAAGCCCGAAATCCTACGCGCTATTGTTGACTGCGGCTTTGAGCATCCATCGGAAGGTGAGTGGTGGTGTATTTTTATTTGTTGCGGATTTATTTATAAATAAATGAGATTTACGACGTGATCGCCATGGCTTGGTGTGAGTCCAGTCCTTGAGCAGGCGTCAGGTGCATCAGTTTGTGCCTGTAGAGCTTGTGCCGGTTTGAGCTCGTTTGGTTAGCGGGCTTTTTTTTTTGGCATAAACTTTTGTTAGTCACTGACATCGTTGCTGAGTTGTGAAATAACCCCCGCGTCCCACATCTCTAAAGGTACGCTGACGCGCTTTAAATCGCCAACTTTTGAAGATCGATGTGGAATGGTGTTAATCAAACATTCGAATGCGAGTTGGTTGTCAGTGCTTGTTTTTGTGAGGTGTTCTGCTTCGGCAGCAAAGCTAATTGTGGAAACTTGGACGATATTTAGTGACAGACGCGCTGAGGTAAACACATTTCCCCCGGTAGCTTGGGAATACTCAAAAAGTTTTGAGGGTGCCGCTCTAAGTGACAGAAAGGAAAGAATTAATTTTAGGTTTTTAGAGTTTAGGATTTTTTAAGTCAATCTGCGAAAGTTTCTGCCCGTTTTTATTTCTGAAAATAGTTCTTACTTCACGTCGGATTGCATTTTGGCTTCAGGATATTCTGAGTGCTGACTGAAGTAAAGACGTGCAGTCAACCAGGTGGACGCTTGCAAAAAGTGGATGCTATGGCTTACTGCAGTCGAACAATTGAGCAAGCGTCTTCAAATTCGGATCTGTTATCCCACCATTTTGAGACCAACTTTAGAAAGTTTTACATGAATCGTCCTGTCATGCGTGGGTCCTTTTCACATGCATAAAAAATTGAAAACAACAACTTGTTTGCTTATTTTTTTTAGCTGAAAATTAGCCGTGAGTGTAAATAAATAAAATAATAAAGTAAATTCATGCAATTAAAACGAGTAAAAGAAATAAAAAGGTGTTTGTAAGTAGGAGTAAGAATTGATCGAAAAAAGAGATCTTTTAAGTTTTAAAGAATTTTTTGCGAGGGTTTTTATAAAAATTTAATGAAGCAAGAAAAATTAAATCAATTCTTTGTTACGTTATAGGAAAGGCTTCTTATCTGCAGTATTTTCCTTTCGAAATTGTATTTATTTCAAGCCACATCGCTATCAATTATGAATATTGTTTTTAGCAGTAAGACTTACCTCTTCAATATTAAATGATTGAATTGTATAGCTTTGGTGAATGGCAAGTCAGACGTTTGAAAGTAGAAATTCTTATAACTAGAACAAGAGCATTCTGCTCTCCTCCGTGGTCGCTCTGTGTTCAACTTGCTAGGTTTCTCGGGTGTCAGTGTATAGATGTGATGAACGCCATGCAATGCTCTTACTTTTCTGAAAGAATGCCATTTTTTGGCGACCAGTATTGAAGTTGAATGTAGTAAGATAAATAGAGGCGCTATGGTTTGAGCGGTTAGTGCGATGGTCTGCTAAGCGAGAGTACCCGAGTTTGAATCCAGCCCGGGGAACTAACACCATGAACATTTTTCATCGCCCCACCTCCAGCGAACGACTGACAATCCTCCTCGAGTACTTCTATTTTGTCAAAAAAGAAAGCTTTTGCGCTATTTCGCCTTTGGAACCAGCAATCAAAGCAGCTTGTTAAATTAAAACGCTCATAACACAGTGGAGGCGAACGAAAAAAGCTAGACTCTGGTCCTCAACGGGCTATTACACCGCC
This sequence comes from Syritta pipiens, assembly GCA_905187475.1. Lineage (NCBI taxonomy): Eukaryota > Metazoa > Arthropoda > Insecta > Diptera > Syrphidae > Syritta > Syritta pipiens. The sequence continues at coordinate 75,728,235 of LR994571.1, forward strand.
CAATGCAATGTAGTAAGAAAAAGAAAAAGGAGGAGGGAGCGTGCATATTCATAGCGTTTGCGAGAAAACTACCCTCTACGGGCTCCACTTTTTTAGACGAAACTCACGATTTGAATATTTAATTTGAATTCTGTTTGAATGCTGTTAATCTTGTCAAATTGTGGAACATTCTATACTTTGGGATCTTCCGGGTAGATTGGCAGTAGACCTAATCCCATTTAAGTTCTTGTAGACGCATTTAATCAATCGTGACCATTGTACAGTCCTAGCTATCCCTTTGATATTTCATAGATATTTTTTATTCGTTTGCTATTCTGTAATGAATATTGTGTTATAACCTTTTCGATCTGTGCAGTTTGCAAGAATATGCCAATAACATTTGCATTCTAAAGCAGGGTTTTGAGAATGCACAAAAAAATCATTTACACACATTCTTTGTACTCAGAGTTTTTTAAGATAAAGATATAAAAGCGGTCATAGTCAAAAAGGTGAAGGATGACGTCCCAGGGTGAGTCTATTGTGACCTGTGGTTACGCCGACGACCATTGCGAGAGACTTTGTCATGCAAGAGTAGTTCTTTCCTCCGGCTGTAATCATACCTAGGCCCCATAGTCCTTTTCGTTTCGTACGTGCGCAGTGTCTGCCATTTATTCTTTGTTAATTCGAATGTCTTGTCCTGAATCAATTTCTTAAGGAAACAGATTGCCTGTTCTAGGCTTAGTCTCGATCCTTCTCTCGCAAACCTATCGGTTTCTTTATTACCTATGATCGGGGACGCAGCAGAAATTATTCCTGCGCTTCGATCCAAGAACCTGAAACTCTGCGTCAGCTCAGAACCAGCCTTAACTTAAATCTCGTAGCGAAAATTGCTTTCCTCGCCGCTTTTATGGACTTCGGCTCAGAAAAAATAAACTGCCATAAGTTAAGTAAGAAAAATGGTTTGGCACGGAACCAACGTGCACCGGCATTTTCTTTTCATCTCTCTGTCGGTACCTTCGGGTCGTGCTGTCGCTTAAACTGGGCGCTTAAGGTTAGCCCCAAACACTTTAGTACGCGCCAGTTATAAAAAAAAAAAACTACAGTCTATTTAGTGCGTTTGAGTGTTCGTCTTTAGTACAAACTCTGTCCCTTTGTCTATCGCTAATTCGTCCGATTCGATCGTGACGTTCGAGTCGGTTATTCTTTTGTGGTAAAAACGCAATAAATGACAAAAGTTATAGTAATAGCCAAAATAATAGCTGCAGATTGAGAAAGGTTGATTCAAAACGAAGAGAAGTAGCCCCTTTAACAGTATGCTTGGCTTTGTTTTTGCGGCGAAGTTGGCTTCCTTCGAGAAAAGAGTTCTGTGAAATATTTAAAATTAAAACACTGCTGGTTGCTTTGAATTAATGGTGTAGGAATGCTTATGGTTTAGTACGACTTATTTTCAATATTTTAGGTGTTCTATTCTGTGTTGTTCGATTGTTCCACCAATTGTTTTGCAAAAAAACATCTCCATGGAAACCTGTGTGGAGCAATAAATGAATTTTGTCTCGCTCTGCACTCGGCGCGGGTCTAAAGTCCACATTCAGACATATGTTTGTCGCCTCGTAGGACTCGTAGTTGGAAGAATAGACAATATTTTGGGGTGGATTTCCTTTCGTACAAAGTTGTTTTATTATTATTATGTAATATTAGAAACTTAACAGTAAGCTGATAATAAAAAAAATGAAAGACCTTAGCTGCGAGAACTATTGACTCAAATTGATTTAAATTTCTTCGCCAAATTTCTTTTAAATTTTAACCAAAATATTTATTCTCTGTTTCAGTTCAACACGAATGCATTCCGCAAGCAGTTCTCGGTATGGACATCCTCTGTCAAGCTAAGTCCGGTATGGGAAAGACGGCCGTGTTTGTTTTGGCCACTCTCCAGCAACTGGAACCGACTGAACACGTAGTCTACGTGTTGGTCATGTGCCACACTCGAGAACTTGCATTCCAAATCAGCAAAGAATATGAAAGATTCTCCAAATACATGCCAGCTGTCAAGGTAAACAATTGAGTTACATTTGGACAACTTGAACGTCAACTGACGAAATTTGTATTTCAATTACAGGTTGGTGTATTCTTTGGCGGCTTGTCCATCCAAAAAGACGAAGACAACTTAAGGAATGTAACACCACACATTGTTGTAGGCACACCTGGCCGTATTCTCGCTTTAATTCGCAACAAAAAGCTCAACCTGAAGCATCTCAAGCATTTCATCCTCGATGAATGTGACAAAATGTTGGAGCAGCTTGGTAAGTAAATCAAATCAAACCATCTTGTGGTGGATGTGATTTAACAACAAGAGATCTTCTCTCTTTTATTTTCTTTTTTTTAGATATGCGACGCGACGTACAGGAAATTTTCCGCAGCACACCACACGGAAAACAAGTCATGATGTTTTCTGCAACACTTAGCAAAGACATTCGCCCAGTCTGCAAGAAATTTATGCAAGATGTAAATATCACCGTGCTAATTATACTACTACTACTAAGATTATCTCAATTCCTGCTCCTACCACTTCAACTACTACTCACTAGTCGCGTTCAACAACATATTTGCGAACCATAGTTCATCGGGGTGCGCGTGGAACTTAAAAAAAAAAAATTAACTAACTTGATACCAAGCTAAAAATATGAGGTCGCGCGTTAATAATTTTTCCAATCCAATCAAATGATCTTCTACCGATCTGATACCGATACCGATACACATTTGTTGCGAGCAAGCGAAGAAATTCTAGTATTCCTGCGATGACGAAAAGTAAGAGTAAAAAAAACACATCAACAGGCTGTGCGTCGTTGTTCGATGGAATTCTCCAAACACTGTCGCAAGCGATCGATCGAAAAAAAAACTTTCGTTAATCGTTGATATGCAGAACATTGTTGCTTCAGAAAAAAAAAACTTTCATTACTACTCTCTGTGTGTGTATGAGCAGAATGCTTGGTAAGGGTTTGCTGTGCGCCTGTGCCGCCGCCTTCTCCATTTCCACAAATGTGCTATGCTATGCTATATCCTCACACACAACTTGTGCCAAGTGGAGGGAGGTATGGAGGATTTAAAGGGTCACAAACACTGCCTGCTTCTTGGTTGTTGGTGGATGTTGCAGGTCCCTTTGTAGCCGTATGTATTGTTAAAAGAAAAAAAAAAGAAAACAGTAATCAAAAAAAAAAAAGTTAGATTTTAAGAAAGAATTGAAACAAAAACAAAAAAAAAACATTTTACTACTAGCCCTATGAGACAAAATTCCTTGAATTTTCTTCAAATTTCCACAAATCTCAACTTTAAATTGAACACGGAGTACGTTACGTTGTTGTGGATACAGATGCAGATCATGAAACATGACACCCGCCCGTTATGGAGCTGAGATTAGCTTCGCTAGCTAGACTCTATTCTTCTGATGTTATTATAAGAGTTGTGTCCCTTTTACTCTAGGTTTTAAGCTCATTTTCGTTTTTTTATTCTCCTGAATTTAGCCTATGGAAGTGTATGTAGACGACGAAGCTAAGTTAACGCTGCACGGCTTACAGCAGCACTACGTCAAGCTGAAGGAGAATGAAAAGAACAAGAAACTCTTTGAGTTGCTGGATGTTCTTGAGTTCAATCAGGTAATTTATTTTTTATCCACAGTATTCCATTTTGTTTTTTTGACTCACCACCGCCGGCTTTTAGGTGGTTATATTCGTGAAGTCCGTTCAGAGATGCATGGCGCTGGCCCAACTACTGACAGAGCAAAATTTCCCTGCCATTGGTATTCATCGAGGCATGAATCAGGAGGAGCGTTTATCTCGCTATCAGCAGTTTAAGGATTTCCAAAAGGTGAGTTAGCGAAATCCATCTACCAACGAGCTTTTCAGAACCAATTAACGTTTTTTTTCTCTTCAGAGAATCCTGGTAGCCACCAATCTCTTTGGACGAGGCATGGATATCGAGCGTGTGAACATCGTCTTTAACTATGACATGCCAGAGGACTCTGACACTTATCTGCATCGTGTTGCCCGTGCTGGACGTTTTGGTACAAAAGGTCTGGCCATTACATTTGTTTCTGACGAAGCTGACGCTAAGATTTTGAACGAGGTCCAGGATCGATTTGATGTTAACATTACGGAATTGCCTGATGAAATTGATTTATCATCTTACAGTAAGCCCTACATCCACTTTCTACTAAAATACGAAATTAATCACCAACTCATCTTTTCTCTTTTCAGTCGAGGGACGATAAATATGCGTTGTATCATGAGAGTCAATTGGTGAAAATCCCTGTACCACTCTGTAGAACAATTGTTCTATTACCAGGACATAATAAAAAAAATAAAAGAAGATAACAACAAATAAAGTTAATTAAAATATAAATAAATAGTTTGTAATTATTTTTATAACTTAAATGCATTTTTAGAAAAGAAGATTAAACAACACCACTTCTAGTCTTGATTTTTTGGCAAAGTGGCAAACTAAGATTGATTTAGTTCTTCTAAATATAGTTTTTTTTTTGTTGGGAAATGGTTTTTTTTCAGTGATTTGCATGCCAGTGGAAAACTGCGGCAGTCGAACAGATGTTGAGGGAAACGCATCTTACACATTTTACAAGTGTGGGAAAGTGGAGAGGACTGTGGTGTCGTGTCAAACATGAGCTGGAACCCAACTTTGATGAAGATGAGAAGCTCCACGATTTCAAATCTAAAAAGCTTATTTTTTCTGTTTCTGCCGGAATCTTATATTTTCCAGCATTTATGCTGCCAACATTTGTCGTTGACTTGTGGACGTTCTTTTGCCTGGCAATGGAGGAAGTCATCTTATGCGAACTATCGACAGATAGCAGATGATTACGTTATCTTAACGTAATCAGCACGTTGATTATTCTAGTTAAAAATTGGTAGCCATCATCCTGTACAGCTGACCATCAATGCAATACACATCTATGCTTCTATTTACTACCATCAACCACCTTGAAAACATTTTGCACACTTGACCGCTTGACCATCAAAGACAAAACACCTGGCTGAACCATCACCTAGTTCATCTTCTAAAGTATTCGAATTGTTTTACAATGTATTCTTTTTTTTGCAAAGAATCAGTAACGTGCTAATTAGCTTTGAAAATATTTGCTGTGACTCATGATCTAACGAATGTAGTCTTGTGTAGAGCACAGTGATATTACGGCCACTTGCCAAACGAATGCACTTGTCCCGCCGCCTGCGACCATCATTCCAATCCTATCCCCAAATAAACTACCGGCCATGCCAATAGCTCCTACTAAATTGGGTATAAGGTTCCAAAGAGTCGAGACCACAAACAGCAGTGGCAAGAATGAACAATGTATACGCACATTAAACAGATCTGTACGTCATTGGATGCTGTACCCAGCCACTTGCAACCAACACCTAATCCTTATTTAGAGCATACCACTTACGTCATTAACCCTGCAGTGCACGATTTTTTATTTTTTACTAAAAAACTATTTTCTTATGTAAAAATACTAGAAAAATAATAAAACAAATCGTCTACGTAAAACAGCGTACTTCATCAGCGTAACAGAGTCAAATTTTGGTTCTATGGTTTAATAGAAATGAGTTATATCAAATCTGCTACGTTATGCATTCAGTTGCTCGGGAAAAACTTTGTTTTCTGTCCTTACTAAGAAAACGATTGCATTGGCTCATTACTTATTTGATTTAGTAAATTATTTTATTAAATCGTGTCGTTAAGTTATAAAGGCACAATTTTTTCTTCATTTTTGAGTGGTTTATCTTTGTTTTACTTTCAAATTCAATATTTTCTCTTACCTTTTGATTCTCAAATATATTCATATGTTTTAATTTATAATAAGTCGTGCCTTTTGATTCTCATAAATTTAGTTGATCAAAAATGTGAACGTGTATACAAGAAACACTAGCAGAGTGTAATAAATAATAAAGCTGTGTTCAATTATTAACACATTAACTCATTAATACAACAACAGTCAATGAAATTGACGTCAACTCCTTTAAAGAAACTGGCGAGAGACCCATGGCACATTCTGTTGCATCACAAATATCTTTTGGTCGGACTATGGGCAATGTAAGAGGGACGTTATTATAAGACAACTCGCTGTGACCGCGACGACATCCGCCTCAGCGTAAATTGTGTACATTTGTGTACAAAAAGTGCACAATTTAGAACCTAAAAACATATAGTCAGTAGTCGGCAAAAAACTGGGTGTGCAAATACTTTTTTCACTGACTTTTTTGACTGGCTATAGCTGTCAAATATTTGTATTAAAAAAACTTATTAATACATTCTTTATTCAGGTGTTGATCTAATATCGCACTCAACTTAACAAACCTTTCATATACAAAACTTTTTGCCTATTCCGAGCAAATGGGATGGTAACTAGGGTATTCTGAGGTTGTGGTTATATTGTGAACAAACACTATTCTATGTGACTTGGTTAACAGATTTCAGCCATAACCTAACATAATTTAACAACATCAAAAATGATTCTGATTCAAAATATAGTAAACTCTCAGTATTTCGAATATCATAGAATAATTCGAATTTCATGGACCAGAAGAAAACAAAAAGAATTGCGGAGGTTTACGAATGACGGAGATTTCGAAAAAAAATATTGCTTTCAACGGTTGCTAAAGAAAAAGAAGGGAACTTGACTTCGAACAAGTCATCATTTTCGAATTATGGAGGTTTTCATGTTGGTTTGCAAAAAATAAATTCAATTTAACAAGAGGACCAAATTGTATAGCTTTTCTAGGATTTTCAGAGGCTTTTTCGGGGACTATGAGAATACCTCGATTTACAGAGACTTTTGAATTATAAAGATTCGAATTATCGAGAGTTTACTATACTATTTACAGGGAATTACCAAAAATATGGCGATCTAATAGAGTATGTTGTATTTCTGTTGGAGCGTTGCCAAGTCCCATCGTGATTTAGGCAATTTCTTAGATTTCAGTAAAGAACGATCGTCTTTGAAACGCAAACTCACTGAAAAAGTGAGTGAGTGAGCTAAAATGTACACTCGGTGAAAAAAAGTATTTGCGCACCCAGTTTTTTTATGTTTTTCCGGTAATCTGAAAAGTTTATATGGAATATTGTGGAAAGAGCAGGAAACTAATTTCTTAAAATACAAACATGTTTAAAATTGATTAAAAATTACTCTATTTACTCAGCAAAAACACTATAATTAACGTCAAAAAAGTATTTATAATATTTGCACTTTTTACATACTTATGTGGTTAGACGGCGAGGAATGACTTTAGATTCAGATGCAATTTAAACTCATAAAACAATTTTATGCCCTAAAAATGTGTATCACAAATTGCTTTTGATGTTAAATAAAGGCAATCAAGAATACTCTCATATCGATTTCTGCCGCAGTAACTTTTATTATTTCGAACTCCATTCGACCTATTCGTAATCTTGATGCAAGACAACTTCAAAACTCAACAGAACAGACGGGTACATTGTGAACTAGAATGCAGTTTTCGCGTGTAGGAAACCATTTCGAAGGTTAATTGTGTGCTTATGTCTAGTAAAAGGCAAATGATGCTCAACAGCAGGTACTTTAAATACTTTTCAAAAACGACTTTGACTGTTCTCAAAAGTAATGATTCCCTTTAAAATTCAACATAATTTCTGCCGACCGGAAGCCAGTTAAACCGATAAGCCCATGTCCAATACTCGATAAGAGAAATTTGTCACCCTAGGGGCGAATTAGTAGTTTTGCAAAATAACCGGATAAACAAGTCCACCAGTAAAGTGTGTCAAACGTCCACCTGCCAGCAACCGGGCAACGTCACACCTTGCCAAAGTCATCGTTAATTTTTCTCCGGGAAAAAATCTGTTGACACTTTTCCGCAAGTGCTCCGACATTTTGGGGCAAGTCCCCCGTTTTCAAAGGCTTTAGCGTTTTTCGCTCTCTCTTTTTGAAAACGACGACTGTTTATGCGCGCAACACACTCAATCGACGAGCGAGAGCTTTTCCTCCCCTTCCCTAGAACAACCAAGCGTCGTGATAATGCTGCACGGGCATAAGAACTTTCATTCCTCTCTAGCGTAGCTGGTGTGTCTCATGGTTTTCGACTTAAATACTGTCACTCCCGCGTTGTGGCTCTCAGTATTCGCTTGCGCCTTTTATGGACGTGGAGAACTGCTCGTAGTGTGAGGCAAAACGCGTGGCTAAATTATTTTTTTTTCGTCTGCTGTATGCAAGCCGTGGAATTTGCACTCTCCGGCTCTTTTCTCGATACCTATTCCGATTCCACGTTTCACAAAAGAAAAAAAGAAAATAAACGCTCTTCCGTAAAAGTGCTGCCGTCTGACATTTGATTGTTTATTTATTTCTTTTTTTCCCGCAACAGTTTTGCATTTGAGAATTTAAAATCATGAATCAAAGCGACACGAGGTAAAGTACATAATGCAAAAAATAAAAAAGTTTTTTCCCCGATTTTATCATAAAGAAACTTCAGAGGGAATAAGATCTTCGATATTTATGTAACTTTCACTGCGTTTATCTTTTTTTTCGCTCTGACGCTCTGTATTATTAGCGCGCGGGCAACAGTCATTCATGTCGGGGAACAAGTTGGTATCGATGCGTTATTTTGGTCTCCAATATGTGAAAGTCTGTGATAGCCGCTCACTCGGGTCGCGGTGGAGTTTAAAACAGGCAAAATTTAATCAAAAGAATTGTGTGATTTGATTTTTTTTTTGGTTTTTTATACGTGTGTGTTGAGTACGCGAATAAAGTGCCGACGGCGCGCAGTTTCATTGCGTTCAACGCTATCGCGGCCGACATGAAAAGATTGCAATAACCGATTTAACGACCTGAGAGTATCGATGATTGTGCAAACATGAAACACTGCGCGAATAAGTGTTTCCTTTCTTCTATTGTGTTGTGCCTTTTGAACAGTGATTTTGTTGATTGGCGACATAATTTCGTGACACATCAGTTTTGTTTCTTTATTTTTTGTGAACCTCCTCGGAGATGACAGCTGGGAGTAAAGTCCATTTGTTGGCCAATTAGATACAACCTATGGCAAGCAAATCAGCGAACAGATATCGTGGAGATAAGTTGTGTGGTGTTTTTAATTGATAGCGTTCGGGGTTACTTCACTTTACTTAGAGTGTCATTGGCTTTTTGGTGGCACTTGTTGGACATTTGTAGTAAATGTTCAGCTGCGCGTGCGTTTGTTTATCACAATGGCACTTACTAAAAAAAATGTATTGTGTAGTCTTCAGTGAGTATTGGATAGACCTTGAAGTCGTTCATGTGGGGGGCGATCGAGTGAAATTTAGCCGGCATATTTTGTGTGGGGTCACGTGCCGGACAGAGGAATTTCGATTCTGAGTGACGTCAATTCGCCTCTTGTCGGCATTTTTGGCTTAAGCCAACTTTGTGCGGGGAACTCTGTCTTTGCTTAGTCATCTATAATTGGTTTCGAGTGGAAAGTTTTCTAAATGTGAAGTCTTCGAGGGGGTCATTAATTTGACAATTTGAAAGGCTAAACAATTCATTTACGCAAACCAAGAGGAGATTTTCGGTTTTAACTTTATGAATTTTTGTTACATAGGCTTTTATGACAGTGGGTCATTGACCTTTGTAACCAATCTTAGTCTGGTGACTTTTTTGGGATTCAATTCGACAAAAGGCCCCTTTTTTTTCTTACAGTTTGTAATTCCTTTCAACGCTTTTCTAGATCTTTTGACGTTCTAAAAACTTGCGAAGTTCTAAAAACTGGTGCTGAAGTATGGAGTACAGAACAGATTCTAATGTTTCGGTATGGCTTAAATGTAGGCCTTAATGTTATCATTGTCATTTGAAAAAAATATTCATCTGGAAGGATTAGCTTTTGTTTTTAGTTTTAACGTTCTATAGTTTTGAATAAGTGCAAATACTTAGTTGCTTGGTAGTTAGATGGATTTTGATTTATCCAGCATTACGAATATCGGATTTGTGTACAATATTATAAATCTCCCTTTGTGTGGGGGTTAGGAGAATGAAAAGTTTCGTGCAAACTGAAAAAACGATTTATGAGAAAAACCATGGTGAGCCATGATTCTTTGAAGAAAAAAAGCTATTTCGCGCAAATCGAATTTGAGTAGATATTTGAAAATCGTCCAAAGGTGAAACCGCGTAAAATGAGGGAAGAGTGTATATAGACATGGCTTTGCCTTATGTCATTAATTCTCTTTCATATTCTTACATCATCATCATCACTTCTTGATCGCGTGATCCACTAACAGAGTCGCGGGGGCAATGCACGCAAAAGAGGTCTCCAGGCAACTCGATCGCTCGCTGCCGACTCTAACTCATCAGGGGGTATGCCTAAGCGTAGCCAGGCGAGATTTTGGACTTGGTCCAACCATCTTATCCTGTGTCTACCGAGCGGTCGCCTTCCTTCGCAAAAGTACTATTTTTTTGTTTCCCTTAGAGTTGGGCCAAAACGAACTTTGATACTAGTAGTTGCTTAGTAAAAAAGAAAAGCTGTTCGAAGTTAAGACTCATCAACAGATATAAATGGTAAATATAGTAAAGGATTTCTGCCAACAGGCTTCCCAATTATTCATGAATCAAAGCTTAATAAGCCAGAGTCCAGTCTAAACTGTGACTGATTAAAAACTAAACGTGTTGATTAAACACTATTAACAAGTGTTTCACGCGTCAATGAACTTAAATAAAATGAAACTGAAAATAAAATTGCAATCTGCTAGCCATGACACAGCAAAGCAACTTTATCCCCATTGCCCTTCTATCGGCTAGTCTCAAGTGAAAATAAAATGATTGAGAGTAATAATTCATATGTCGTCAACAATTAATTCACACAGTTGGCATAATTTAAACGTCACAAATAACAAAAATAACTTCGAGGTGATCAAGGGACTCGTTGTTGGACTTTGTCTTCATTGTTTATGTCATCAGTTGAAAGATCGAAATTGTTAAATTGAAAAGGAGACACTTGTCGATCACAATTTGATTCAAGTGGGTGGATGTATATTTAAATAGGCACCGGAAGGCGTTTCAATTAAGACATCATTGGGATATTATGGTTGGGAAGAGAAGAAGACCAGTTGTATTTTCATAGAATTTGCGGACTCAATAAATTAATCAATTGTGTGGGTGGCGGAAATTAATTTTTGGGTGACAAGATCTATGAATTGCTGAAAGGGTAGCGAATACTTCGTAGAAGACAAATGATAGCTTGGAAAAAGCAAGCAAAACAGAAGATTATAGGCAATGAGACATCTACAAAATAAAAAATAGTTATCGGGAGCTAGTAAATTCAACGGAATATTACTTTGTCTAAACTGAGAAATGATGACCGTCCTAAACCACATAGATTTGGGTTTATCTCAGTCTGTGAAGGCTCCGTTCATCCGATTCATGTCCTAGGCACACTTCAATGGCAGAAAAAGGAGTAACGCTATTCTTTTGCTGGACTCGGCTGAAAATGAAGACATTCATGTAATTTGCAAAGGTTTAATGCCGAAGATCTTTAAGAGAAGTCCAAAACAAAAGGTTTAAGCGAGAGCGACGTACTTAAGATCTCATCATGCACTTTGTTAAGGTTACTGCAGTAGCTATATTGCAAAACCGGTAAAGCAATGCAAAGAAATATTCCTTTTTCAACGGGTTCATTGTACTAGGTTTTTGAAAAAAGAACAATAACTCATTCTTTGATTGAAATAGATGCTCGTCTGTTTGTTTATTAAAGGTATCCAGAGTATGAAACTAGTCTTAAAATTTGATAATTTTTTTCCGCAACATCTTACATTTGGACAACTTGATTACTGTAGAATTCATTTTCGTTGAATGACTACTAACTTTTTTCTGCTCTTTTTACAATATCAATCCGGTTGTAGTAGAAATTTTAAAGTTTTAACCTTTTCCGGTTTCAAACAACTTGTATGGACGAAGGGGTTTCTAGTATTGATTTGCTTTTTAGTCTCACATCTACTAAGTTCGTTGTCCACATCCATTAAATTCAGAAAACGACGAGTGTTATATTGGACCTTACTTTGACGATTTAAGCACATATTCTTGAAACCAGAAGATTTAAAATTGTTTGAGAATTTCTTTAATGTTCTGACACGTTGCCATCTCTCATTTGTGCGAACATTTTTCGACTGCGACTTCGAGAGAATTAAAACCAGAGATTCAAGAAATTCATTTAAAGCAGCGGCGACTTTTCTAGCGACTTTTTTTTTTAAATAATTCCGATTCAATTCCATGCAAGCATAGAAAATTCTTAGTCGCTAGCGGAAAGATTCACCTAATTTCATATTCGCGTCAACCTTAAAACCAGTTTTACACCGACAACATCAGTTCTCCAAATAAATTTAAGACAGGTTCCCACCAATCAGACTACCAGGTGCACCTCCAAATGTCAAATGTGACAGATTCCCGTCGAAATAAGTAAATGAGGCTAAAATCCCAGCCAGTTCATTCACTTGCATCACATGTTGCGTTTGTCATGAATGAGATTACCCATTTTTTCGTATCAAAAACGTATTTACTACGAAGTTGCATCATGCCATGAGGTTATCATTAACGTGTTTTTTTTTCTTCGTTTCCTTGTTTTCTTTTTTGCAAGTGATTCCACCGACTCTACTGTACTTAAAAATAATTCCATTTTAACGCTGATTTAATCAGCAAGTGCCAAAGAGAATTTGAAAAAAAATTATAAACCACTTGTGGGCACAACACATGCATGCGCTTGCGTGAGACCTAATTAAATGGTGGAGATTCACGAAAGCATAGTCGTTGTCGGTTTGAAGAATTATTTAATCAATCTTATTTTTATTTTTCTTTTCTTTCTTTTTTTAAATTGATAAGGATTGAGTTGAATGGGAGCCCTCCGTGACCTTGGGAGGCTGTTAAAACCTAATTCCGCGTGACACAACTGAATAAATCTGGATTTTGGAGTCCGAGCTGTAGCACCCCATGCCCGTAGTGAACCTCTTCACCTAAAGTGAGAGTGACGCATCTTTTTCTAAGTCGGCAAAATGAAAACATTGTTGAAAGTTGCTAATTAGAAAAAAGGGGAATGTTTGCCTGTTGACTTTTGGCAAACTATAATTACAAATTTAAACTAAATTGGCCAAGCCAATGATGCGTGTTGAGGGAGATTTACTCCGTTTCACCGGAAGGAGAAAATTGAAGGAAATTCATAAAAGTTTAAAATGTGTGTGTTGTCGCAAAACACACCGGACTCAAAAATAATGCAAACAGCCCCGACACATGTGTGTTTAGTGTTCGCCTTATTACACCTCGAAAGGGTATTGATTAATATTGACGTTTCTATGTGCGATTAAACTGAACGGGGAGAAATTGTTGTGAAAAAAGTGGTTGCAATGGGAAGGAGGGAGCCGCTAATATACTAACACGGCCAATTGAAAGCTATTATTAGATTGTTTGTTTCTGTGTGAAAAATCGAAAACGAATCATGGTTAATTTTTGTTAATGGAATACGAATGCGAAAATTATGTGAAATGGTTTTATGCTTCCTGTGACTTGTTGCAGACATCCAGGGGGGTTCTTTAAGCCAAATACAGTTGACTCTCGATAATTTGAATCCCACGTGACCGCGGAAAAATTTCAAATTACCGAGAGATTCAATTTAACGAGCGTCAAATTATTGAGAGTTCACTGCAATTCGTCAAGAAACTAAGAATGCTGCTGAAATGTATAACGAAAAGTCTCTTTAGAGGGAAAACTCTGCCCGCATGACTTTGAATCAGGAAAGGCTATGAAAAATTAGACCCCGCCGCATTCAAAAAGAAATTATAAAAGAACAGGTGGACTCTTATTATAGTTCTAACGCACTTTGTTCAGATTAGAATCAGAGCTTTGCTTGTGTCTGAAAACTCACGTTCGAGCTGCGAACGAAAGCGAAATAACCAAATGTTTGGTGTAATTCTTTTTAAAATTGTTTCTCTACATTCCTGTTCCATTCTTGCAGATTAGAAGGCTACACCTTTTTTGATCGAGACAAAAATTTACAATTTTAGAAATACAGGATGACAGGATGATATAGAGATATGGTTTAAATTACCTCACTACTTATAAGTCTAAGGTATTAATATTAGAGACAAATTTATTTGCCTTGCAGTTTGAGCATAAGTTTCCGATTTGTGAATTATTGAAAAAATCTGATCTCATGTTTGATTGGGTCGAAAAATATTTTTTTGTCGAAACTGGGAATATCGCAAATATTATTTCAGTTATGATAATCAATTGTTAAGAAAATATTAGATCTCTTGTTCGATTTGGTCGATAAATAGTTCATTTTATTAAAACGAGATCACATTGTAAAGAAAATTTGCGATATACAGTCGGTAAAAAGAATTTGTACAACCAATTTTTTGACGATATCTCGGTAACCTGTAAAGTTTGTGTGGAATGTTATATGTGTAAAGTAAGAACAGGGGCTGTCTTACAAAACTTAAAATTTGTTAAAAATTCTAGATATTTAGAAAAAAAAAACAAAATTGACGAAAAGTATTTGCACACTTTATGTTGTGAACGAAATAAATAGAAATAAATAAGTTACAAAAAACTGAGTGTGTAAATACTTTTTTTTAACCGATCCTATGTATATTCCGTCTAATTAAAAAGACACCCCACATTCAGTGCGGTTGAAGGGTCTTACAGTTTCAGGGTGCTTTTCTTCATTGAAAAACTTGCACTGTCAAAAATTAGTAGTTGGGGGTAGAGCTCCCTATTTAACGTGAAATCGTGTTTACGTAGTACACGTGAAATTAAATTATCCGTGTAGAAACACGTGTACTTTCGTTAGTTTCACGTTATACTTCCACATGTAATTATCGTTGTTGTAAGTCCTGTGTAAATATTCTTTTAATTCACGATCATATCGTAGTCATTTTCGGAAGCTGACATATGATTCCCCAACAACTTATTCATGGATGCCAATGAGTCTTAACCGCTCACAATGTTTGTAAGGGGGCCAAGTACGTTTACGACTTACTTGGAAAGATATCCAGTCCTATTCTGAAATTTCGAGCTTTGTAGCCATTGCAGAAGGCGTGAATAGGCTGTTGCATTCTGCTTTCGCAATATAGTTAAATACACGTGTACCCGTGTTTAAGTGGACTACACGTCAATGTTGCCGTGTAATACGACACCACGTGTCACGTGTATACGTATAATTAAAAACACGTTTAAAATCTGGAGCTCTAATTGGGTGTACATCGGAGTTCTTCAAGAGTATTTAGTGTCATTTTGGCTGTAATACGGTGACGCGAAAGTAAGTATTTCAAGTGGACAATGATTCGGGGCATACAAATTTGCAAATGTGGTTTCAGCTTATTAATACCAATGCTATGGACTGTCCAATGTGCTGTGTCTGTGTCTGCTAGAAAGTATTTGGGAGTACTGATCATCCCTTATTACGCTAATAAAATCTGGATTAGTAAACAGATTAAAAAAACGGATTAGTAACTTATCAAGAAAGGACTAAAAAGAGATCTTGAGATGAAATTGGTCAACCAAGCCGAAAAATCTGGTTGACAGTATGTTTAATTAATCGTATTTTTGCACAATTGAAAGAAATCAAGGAAAAATAATCTCCGACACTTTTCTCCTGTCCCTATAAGTTATGATACTGTTAAATGTGGTTTTGTTTGGTTTTTATAAAAATTTGTATTTAAACTTTCGTTCAAATTTTATTGACGTCTGTGATATGCTATTCAATTTGCAAAAAATAATATTACAGCAGTTAGCTGGAACACTTACCATATCTCTGTATTTTCGAAAATATATCTGTCTTTGTAACTTTGAAAAATAAAGACACTCTAAGCAGTAATTAGTGAATGAAGTTCCATAGTTTATTCTGCATAATTGATATCTTTTAATAAAGCATTCCAGTTATAAATAACAGGGAAAAACCAAATTTATCGTAAGCGACACTTACACGTTTTGAGCTCAGACAAAAAACAAAAAGGCTTCTCCTGTAAAATGATAATATTGTCGCTTACGATAATTTGGCGGTTAGGGCATGATATGTCTAATTAATTGTTCAGTTTGGTAAAAAGTCGGCGTCTGTTATACTTTACTCTCTAATTTTCTTACAGGTTTTATAGTTATGACACACCTGTTTTTAGATCTTGGTTGGCTATGACGAATTTTTCAAATTTTCTTAAACACGTAAGCAATAAGCTTTTGTTTTATGTAATTTCCTTACATTCTATAAACAAATCACCTCCATTTCAGTCTGACTTAACGACGAAAATTGCATTTTTTCGGGTGGTTATAAGTATATGAGGGTTGTCTAAAAACTTTTCGACCTCTTTACGTAAAGACTACGTTGCGGCACTTGTCAATAAAAGCTAGTGAATGATAGTTGTGCATTTTTTAACAATTACTTACCGAAGTTTCAGCCATTTTGGATCCGCAGTTTTTAGTTGACAGTCGTTTAAGTGAGTCAATGTTAGTGTTTAGTGTTTATTGCGAGTTTGTTTCGCCAAGCGCCGTTTCACAACTCAGCGGTTGCCGAATCTAAATCTAGCCCCCTTTTTTTTATGGTTTGTGCCAATGGATGTGTAATCTTCGTAAGATACTAGCAACCCGTGTTACAAGCATGCACGATTCACGGGATGTTTCCCCGCGCCTACGTACTAAACCACGCCCCTGCACTCATCAACCGCTCTCCCTGCGGGACTGCCGTTAGGTATTACTTCGCGGGGCTGGTCAGCTATTAAGCTCGGTTTGCAGCCTCTTGGGCTCTTCTCAGGGCTTCTGCTCTTCTCAGAGCGGCCTGCACCCAAACATAGAAAGAGCTGATCTCTATCCACACGCCGTCCGATCTAGTCATTTGGCTAACTAGATTTTCCGGGTTTGGCATGTTGACCCTCTCTTCTCTAAATCGTACGCAGTTGAATACTGCGTGTTCTGCGTCCTCCTCTTCATCTGGGCATACCGGGCACAGGGGCAAGCTATCGTGCCCGAATCTGTGGAGGTATTTCCGATAGCCGCCGTGACCAGACAAGAGCTGCGTGAGCTGGAAGTTACAGCTCCTCCTTTCTCTTTCTATCCATGCCGCGATTGTAGGGATCAATCTGTAGGTCCACCTACCTTTGGTGGATACGTCCCACCTGGCTTGCCACAGTGCCAGTGATGCTTCCCTCTCTTTTTTCTTGACCCTCGTTATGCTTGTTCCGTTTGTGCGCCGCCTAAAGTACACCCTCTGCTTCTCGTGTCGTGATGTCGATAGGAACCATTCCGGCTAGCACACAGGTCGCCTCGTCGGAGATAGTCCGGAAGCCGCTGATTGCTCTGATTGCGCAGAGCCTGTACGCTGCCGGAAGAAATCTAGCCCCTAGCGACCGCTTTTTGTTCCCTCATCTAAAAACTACGCTCGTAGGATAGAGATTTTCGTTAAGTGAGGAAGGAATCACCTTCGTGAACAATTATTTTGCAGCGCCAAGTAGTATTTGGACGAAATGGGAGTATGGCTGGGAGAAGTGTGTAGAGTTAATAAAATAAAGTTGTATCATTGTTCGGTGGCCACTTTTCAGACCGCCTTTGTAGTTTTGAAGCGAAGTGTATTAGCAAGGTTAATTTGTTCCACTGGCTCTTTATATGAACTGGCAACAACCTGACGCTGCTTTCAACATTTAATGTGTTCACTTCCCCTCCTATACATATTTCGCATTCGATTTATTTGTATAATTTATCGATCCCTTTACGTCAGATTATGACTTGAATATCTGACTGTCACTAGGAACGAATATTGAACGGTAAAAAGATTTTTTGTTCGTCTAGGCAAAACGAATTTGATCAATCATAACATGCCCATAACATCAAGATTCACATCTAATCGAATTCTCGAAAGACAAACGTCTGTCCTATATAAAAATTCAAGTGCCGATTGTTGTCGCGTGCGAAAGTCATAACTAAGGATTTAGGGCACACTTAACAACAAATTACACCAATCACAAACCCATTAAAAACAATTATTAATGCAAACTCATCTTTTCGTTTGAATCACCGCACTGAAACTTCTCAAAAGATGTTACTCACGTAAATTTTTATTATTCCCAGACAAAGCCGACAAAAATCCGGACGTCATAACACGCATTTGCGGAAAATCAGCAAAACAAGTGTTGATGTGAGTTCAAAGGTCCCCAACGTTTCTCAGTTTGACCTCAATTGTTTAACGTGAAAAACTGTCTGTGCAACATTTTAATCGCCATCGCGTGCACCAAGAACATTATTTTGATTGAATTTAATTTTTAACGGCTATTGATTTAAGACACCGAAGGGAGGGCATAGATTTGTTGGAAGCATAAAAGATAAATGTGAAAAAATGAAAACTCAATTGTCAGTTGTCAGTATCTTTTGTTGAAGTGTCTAATTACACCGGTTGTTATCTTTATGGGACTTTGCATATTATCTTTTATCTGTCCGCACGTCATAAACATAGAATAACACAATTGAGATTAAGAGCTGGGTAACTATGTGCAACTTGATGTACTCGGGGAGTGAGATCCCCCCTGGCGATTCGATTGTGAATTTTGTTCGGCGGGTTAATGTACATACTTTGGTTTCATGGACTGATAATTACTACAACGATTAAGAATTTAAAAATACACTAGTTAATTGAGTACTAACTGATTGAGTGATATAATTTAGATAACGCGCTTGCAGAATTTATGACGGTAAAGACACTTTTTTTTTGGACAAGATCAATCAAATTGAACGATTCGAAATGAATGAGGGGGTAAACATTTTTATAAGAAATATTTCAAGCAATGTGATAAGGTTTTGAATGAATTTTAAATTTCAGAGACCCCGTTCGTTTTGATCCGTTTTTTGGTTCGGTCTGGCTGTTGCTACGGATTACGTCATCAGTGAGTTGATTTTTCAATCAGATCTTGATTATATTTTGAATTTATTGATAAGGGGAAAAGCAACTTCAGGTTTGCTTGAATCACAATGAACACATGGTTCCTGATTTGGCAGAACGTCTACTAAAATTGGAACGATACAGTGAACACATGTACGTTTCGTCAGACACCGATCACCGATCTCTTTGAGTGTCGTTCTGCAAGGGTTCGGTGGTCTGCGGGTACGACTTCTAAGAAGAGATTGTCTTTTGCATAATTGCTAGTGTTAATAAAAAGGTACCTTTTTGAATCCAGCAAAAGTCAGTCAAGCTTATATCAGCTTGAAGAGCAAACTTCAGATATAGATACGAAAATGTTGTCATATAAAAACCTTTAACCCTTAAACTTGCACTTTGCACGTCTCACATAACCACTTTACGGTCTTTTCTGCCAATAAACTGCTTAAGTCGATTGTCATTCACAAGCTTATATCACCATCTGCACTTTACTTATTGTGCCTCAGCTTTCTGCTGACTTTATCTCATTTTGTTCTTCGTCTTATCGTTTGCTTTATGACAATATTTTTCAACTTAAACATCTTCATAAAACTTGGCTCTCAAAATGATATCTAAGTCTTCTAGGGGGTTGTAAACTGATTCCAGAGAACTATTTCAGCTACAAGCTTAGGCAATTAAATAGTTTTGTTACAAAATTAGAGGAACTCTGTCAAATTTGTGTGACGTTTGTCTGATCTGTTAAATTTATTAATTTATTCCATTTAATTAAACTACATTCTTTTATATACATTTGTTTATTTATCTGTCAATTAAATCTGTCAATGAAAAGGCCTAGAAACTTGTTTGTGTAGAATTCTCACCTTCTTTTGCATGGTAGAAGGCAAATGTCAGTTTGTGACAGATTGCTCTGAGACAAAATTTGTGTGATGTTTACTTATCGTCAAATTAATTTATTAATAATTTTTAAACTTGAAGAAAATTGAAAACCCGAAATCCGCTTTTGGCCATCTTGTTTTTTTTATTTCGTTCATCAACATGGAGCTTATCTTTAAACAACTGACAGAGGGCATCTTACTCGCATAAGTCGTTCAGGGTGTTGTTACATTTATGCTCTTACAATTTATGGAACTTTATTCTTTCACTTTAATATAACATACTTGATATTTTTGAATTTGTGTTTAAATGGACGCAGTATTTAAGTATCGCTCATCGTCTTCAATGGGGTGCAATTCACAGCCACAAAAAAAAATAAATAAAATAAAAATCACTGTTGTTCCAATAAACAATAAACGAGCTGTTAGTTGATGATTAGCAGATCTGTAAAACACGAATGCTGGAAAGTGATGCGTAACATTGACCGTAAACATTGCGAATGAGTTATTTTTCATGCAGTTTTTTGGACTTCCTGGTTTTATTGGCTTTATGTGATTAGTGTGAGGAGGAGTCGATTTATTAAGATAATATTACCCCAAGAACATTGGCTTTGTTACAATCGCGTCAATCAAGTTCAAGAAAAAAATCATATTTTTTTATCATTTCATTTTTCATTTCATACAAAATTTATTTCAAATTTTTCAATTATAGATTACAATTACAAGCATGCGGCTTTCTTTGAAATAAAAAAAAGAGCAGGCTTATGCCTCGCACATTCCCGACTCACGGGAATCTCCGAATCCCGAAATTCCCCTTAAAATTCCACAGACATTTCTCAGAAAACGCCATCGTTTGCTTCAATTTAAGTCAAGCCAGGCACATAAAATCGCAATCACAAAAGCTGTTTTGAGATATCGCGTGCAGCATGTAAAACTAAAAAAAAAGTGCTAATGAGATTTCTTTTTTTTTGTAAATTTTCAACATTCGCTTCGCACATGTTAAAAGCAAGATTAATTCCTTTTTAATTGGTAATTCATTGTGTGAATCGAATGACTTCTGGCTGCCGACTGCAACTGTTTTGGTGATTCATGGTACTTCATTTAAATGGTTCTTTACAATTCGAAGTGAGTGAACTTGGGTCGATGTGAGTTTTTGCAAAAAAAAAAAGACGAATTGCAAATTATGACGTGGTAGAGGAATAATAAAAATCACTTTTGAATGAATTTAAAAGTCGTTTGTTCTTTTTTTGGATCGAAAACAGTTCATGATTATCTTTAAGCTTGCATTTGTAGATTGCAAAATATGGCGCAGCTTGATTGTTATAGAAATTAAAACGAGAACTGATCTAGTCTGTATAAACTTCAACAAAAATTTCGTTTGTATATTTAGGGAAGGAGTATCAACGGGCTGTAACAGTGCTCAATTATTTTTTAATATTTTAGCCGGCAGCTTGACTTGTCGTTGCATATACAGGAAAACGATATTTAAGTTGAACGACGAGATATCTGCAACAAATGTGAGATCTGTTAATGCTTAGAATTCTTAACTGATTTTTACGATTTATTAAGAAATAATAAGCACTCAATTCTTAGTCATAAACAAATTTTTAGATGTAATCTTTTGCAGACTGTAATTTGGCATCACTGAATGCAGTGTGCATGAAAAAATTATTATCTTTTTGCTTACATTTCTGTTGCTGCTTCAGGCCTTAGCACAAAAAATCTTTTCATTTTCATTAAATCAAATATATTACTGTACCCTGCCCTTTTTTTTTCTCTCCAGGCGAAGCCAATTTGCCGACTTTCAGGAATTCCACTTCCACATAGTCGACTACTTCATATTCTGCGGTATGTTGATCGTCTCAGCTGCAACTGGAATATATTTTGGATATTTCAGGTTAGTCTCACCAAATTCTACCCTCTCCACAACTAAAACAAAATTTTATATGTTTCAACTTTCAGAAAGTCCGCAATCATTGAACAGAAAGAACCAAAAGAACTCCGGCTAAAAGGCAAAGACAAGCGAACACTAAATTTCGGATCAAAAAAACTAAGCGAGTACCTTTTGGGTTCAAGGAGTCTGGCAACATTTCCAGTCGCAATGAGTCTTGTCGGGAGGTAAGAACCAGCAATTGGCTAAAGTTATAAAAACGGGATATGCAAATTTCGAATTTCAAACTCAAAAATTTGAAAAATTCCCACGAAAATTTGAAGAAAAATGTTCCACATACGCCGTACACAGTGTTGCCATAACAAAACCTTTTCCATTACTCAGTTTTTATAACTTTAGCCAACCAAAATAAAAACAATTTTTTGAAATTCTTATTTTATGATCAAAAGTCTTATTTACTCAGTTACGTATCAGGTGTAACGGTTCTAGGAACACCGGCAGAGATCTACAATTTTGGGACCCAGTACTGGCTGACATTGATCCCAGTCCTTCTGATGGCACTGACAGTGTCTACAGTTTATCTACCTGTCTTCACAACCCTCCGAATTAGTTCGTCATACGAAGTGAGTATAGTTAAAAAAAAAAAAACCTCAAACGTCCTCCAAAAGTTTGTGCAAATGTATGTATCTGTGTGAATTGCAATTCACTGTATCGCCTTCGTTCGAGCAGTTGGATAGATAACCTCAGACTTGGACTTTGGAGCAGTAAATTAGATATCTTTTGTTTACGTTGTCGTCACGAAGAGACGAAAATAAGCTAGATTGCAATTCGTCGTCTGTCGATTGGCATGAGTTTTAATAGAGTTTCATTTATTAGAACCAAGGGAATTAATTAAGGCTGGCAGAGGGGGTCAATTGATGAAGAGGCGCTGTTGTTGGGGGCGGAGTGAAGTATCTAGATATTTTATTTATTTAGTGCATTAAGTAAAGTGGAGATAAAAGACAATGTGTTTTCCTCTGAATTGACATTCAATTCCAGGCATGTACAAGCTACTTGTTTGTGTCGAGTCCGCTATTAATGGCGAATCTATTTCAAGTGACTTGGTGTCGTATCGGTTTCATTTGGAGAGATTACTTGGAGAAATAATGATGAATGTACCTTTTATATATTGAATGCAATCTCAGTGAGGTTTAAAAACAAGCGTAACACAGCGGTTGTGAACAAGCTTAGCTTTGGGCTTCGGGGGCTGTTGCTCCAAAACTTTAATCTTTACGGTGGAGTTAAAAGTTCGTTCGTTTTGATTTTGCTAGAATTTTACAAAAGTAATTTTTTTTTTAATGACTTAGTGGCAGACCGATTAAACTACTTTCATTCATGATGCAAGAACAATTTTTTGGCATAGAATATTTCTCAACAAGGGCGTTGAAATGGTTATCTAGATGTTTGTATTATATTATTATTATTAGAAAGTCTTATCTGTCCTATAAATATGGAATATTCCTCCACGTATTTAAGCTGTGGCACAGATCCCTGAGCATTTACGGCATTTATCCAAAAATTGTGTCGTCTTTAGAAAGAGGTTTCCAACAAAATTTAAGTAGTTAAATTAAAGTAATTAAAGTAATAAAAATTGAAGTAGTTTATCTGTATAAGACCTTTAGTTAATGTCAAAAGAATAGACATGAAATATAGTGTGGCAGCAACAGTCTTGATACAATAGTATCAAAATATTTGAATAAAACTTTTCCCTTTTATTTTTGCTATACGGAATCTTTTTTTATGCTCTCCTCTAAACTCGATCAGCTAGCAATTGGAATTCATCTTTATTAAATACTTTAACTCCTAGATCCCAGATCCAAAGTGGAATGCGTTAAATTTGGGCTCAGCTTGCGGCCGATAATTCCATGAAAATATTAAGAACGTGCATAAAATTCTATCGGCATCTACGGATAAAGAAATTTCTGTCAATGATCTTAAGAAATTGTGCCTGAATCAAACAATAAGTCAAAGTGTAGGTGTTAAACAGTCAGAAGACTGTCCAAAATGTGAGCGAATCCTGCATGGTAGTTAATAAGCTATTTGCAGAAAGTAAATTTCAAGTAATAAAACAATCAAAAACCATGTACAAATGTTTGTTTAGTTAATATGGTGGATTCCAAGCATTTGTTTTTTTACTAGGAACATAGAATCAATCAATAATCAGTTATTATCGATCGTCACCATTGCTAGGATGTCCATTTCGCGAAAACTATTCCATTTCTATAACGTTGTCGTTGTGAGGATATTTTTGTAGCCAGGACGCATCCATTGCCTGCACGTCTTCATCGACAGTTAGGAGCAAACAATTTTCATTTTTCAATTTCTACTGAACTAGCGTCGTAACTTAGACTCTTGGAGAATAAAAGAAAAAAAATATGAATGAACCCTTATTTATGCCTCGCACTCTAAATTGAGAAAATTCGGGAAAAATAAAGTTCACAATATTCTATTCTAAACAGTTAGTAATGATTTCCGAACTAAAACTATGCCAATCATTTTATTTTTGCCTTAAAATGACGGTCCGGTTTGCTCGATGAGAGTTCCAAGCATTTGTTTATGTGGATTCTATCGGGCTCTTCTGCATTTTTTCCCGAAGTGCAGGTGGGTATCGGTTGTCTTGCTCAAATTTGCTGTCAAATGTGCGGACAGTATACAACATTCGCACCAACAAACACACATTTTGATAGTAAATTTCTATTATTTGGATAAGTTACACATACATGTCAGATGCTACCAAAAACGAAATGGCTGCCATGAACTGTCGAAAGCGACCTGTTACTTCTGAAATACCGTTTAGTAATTAGATGATTGCTGGCACTTTATTATAACGTATTTAACTACGAATCAAGGTAGACCTGTAAAAAGTACGCCTGCAACGTCTAGAAAAGAAGTCCATAAATAATAAGAGGAATTGTTTTCCCTTTGTCGATAAGACTTTCTATGTATTGCTGCTGTTCTTAAGATTTTGTCTAATTTAGGAGGGTATCTGGTTAAAACGTTAAGTGAGCAACAACGTTTTAAATCCAGTTTAACACTAGCTAAACATCTCTGTATTTTTTTTAGTTAATTGTTTCATTTGTATTGGTATGACTCCATCCCCATCCCTAGTCCCTTCTCCATTATCATCATTCTTATAGATTTCTTCAAAACTCATAAGTTCCCAAGTTCAAACCCAAAACTTCAACGAAACATTTTGCAATCCCAAAGACTTCATCGAAAAATTTTGCAATCTCAAACACTTCAAACTGACTGCAATGAATGCAATGCAAATCTAAAGATTTACATTCATATGATTTGCAATCAATAGATTGGTCGTAAAGATTGCTCCAAACAAGACTTAAAAAGGAATGAGCGATTTAGATGCCGAAGTCTAAATCATCAAATGAAGTCAATTGAATGAATCACAAATTATAAAATTCTTTCCATGAATTCATTACAAAAGATTGCAGTCTCTTACAACTCTGGTTAAGAATACTTTGACAGGAAATATCAGCTCCAAAAGCCAAATGGTACTTGCTTATACTTACAGGCATTCATTTTTTAAGGCTAGGAAGAAGAGAATAATAAAAATTAATTAAGAAAAAGTGCACGATTCAAATCAACTTCATTCGTCGAAAGCGATTTTTTGGCAACAAGACAGTTGTGTCGACTAACTGAAAATGTTTGTATTTCTATTCGCTGCGTAGGAAGTGTTGCGGAGGCAACTACTATTAACTTGAACGAAATATAACTAAAAGATCTTAAATAGGCACGCTATGGTCTAAATTAAAAAATATCAAATACTTTTAGGCATTTGTTACAGTCGAATATCACCACAATATACCTTTTTATTTGTCTAGAAAATTGTTTAGATAATCTTTCAAAGAAATAATTTTGTTGTAGGAGTCGTCACACAGCAGTGCAGGTCAAAAACAAGTTGTTAAAAATAAAATAAACAAAATTTAATATTTTTGTTATGGCTTTTTTAGTAAGGGCAGACATTCCAATTAATTTAACGTCGTGTAAGTGAGTGCCTGTCACCCCGATTTTTTAAGACCTTGTTGATGGTTTCGGGCTATAGCTCACGGATTGCTTGGATGATATTCGACTTTAGCGCTTGAATCGTTTTCGGGTCGCTGACATAACATCGGCCCTTCACGGTTTTCATAAAAATTGTCTAAAGGTGTCAAATCCCATCTCAGAGGCGGCCAATTGACTTGAATTGATGTCACGACACGATAACACGATTTCTTTTTAAAAAACGCACTATTTGGGCCACACAACACTCACTTTGGAAAAAAGCTTTCAATACTTCCCAAAGTTATATAATCAACTTAAATCTTTCCGCGGAAGTATAATACAGATTTCCTGTCAAGATTCGGGAAAAAGTTGTCAGTGTCAAAATAACTCACCCTTTAAAATGAAACTACTAGATGGCCCACCCTTGCGAAAAAATAAAAAAAACGTTAACGAAACGTTAATGTTGTTTTTTCTTCTCCTCCAAGTTGTGGTTATTAAATTCTGTACTCTTCTTAACTCAAGATGTTTTTTCACCTCAAATTCCCCTTTTTCAGTACCTAGAGCTGCGGTTCAGTTCTGGAATACGGAGCTTCGCTTCTTTTCTGTTCATACTTGACGAGGTAAAAAACATTGCCCACCTGCCACTGTTCTTCCCACTCACAAGCTTCTCTCTTCCAGATCCTCTTCCTGCCAATTATTCTTTACGTTCCAGCGATTGCATTTAACCAAGGTGAGTCCAAAAGAGTCTCAAACAGCCTTGAAACTGATTTTTGCCTTCTTTCCCAGTCACCGGTGTAAACATCCATGTCATCAGCATCGTAGTGTGTGTGATCTGTGTCTTCTACACGTTGGTGGTAAGTCCTGCAAAAAGATTGCCCCAAAAAGCAGTCGCCCTTATGCCTCTTCTCTTCCCCTGACAGGGCGGCATCAAGGCCGTTGTGAGCACAGACGCATGGCAGATTCTGGTGATGTTCGTCTCCGTGATAGTTGTTGTTGCCATAGGAACATACTACATGGGCGGTGTTGGTGAGGTGATGGACCGAGCATACGAAGGCGGCAGGATCAAGTTCTTTGAGTGAGTATAAAGGTGCTCCTGCCCACGGCGTGGTTCTACAACAGCCTTTTTTTTCAGCTTCAATCCGTCGCCTTACGAAAGACACACGGTGTGGAGCGTCGTCATCGGAGGCTACTTCTACTGGGTGTCCTTCAATTCGGTCAACCAAACCATGGTTCAGCGATACATGGCCCTGCCCAGCAAGAAGAGCGCCCAAGCCTCGATCTTCCTCTTCGCGATCGGAATCTGCCTCTTCGTGTCGCTGTGCTGCTTCGCTGGACTTCTCATCTTCGCCTACTATCACAAATGTGACCCTAGCTCGGCGGGACTGATTCAGGTAACTATTTATTTCAGGACCTATTTAAGATGTAGTCTAAACCCGGCTTATTCTCTTACAGACTGATGATCAACTCTTCCCTGTGTACGTGATGCAGATCGCTGGCGATCTGATCGGCGTGCCCGGGTTATTCATCGCGGGTATTTTCGGAGCCTGTCTGAGCTCGCTCTCGGTGGTGCTCAATTGCTCCTCCGCAGTGCTCCTCGAGGACATCGTCAAGGGCTGCTTCAAGCTGAAGCTCAGCGAGAAGGCCTCAACGATCTTGGTCAAGTCCAGCGTTGTGGTCTTCGGCGTCATCGCGGCACTGCTAGTGGTGGTCCTCGAGAAGCTGGGCGGCATCTTGGCCGTCGCCACGTCCCTGTCGGGCATCGCATCCGGCACCACCGCGGGGATCTTCACCCTAGGGATGCTGATCCCGTGGAGTAACACAAAAGGTGCCACCGCTGGAGCCATCGCCGGTGCTCTTGCCTCGGGATTCGTGTCGCTGGGCTCGCAGGTGGCCACGGCACAGGGAATCCTCGTGCCCCAGAAGCTGCCAGTTTGGGTGGACGAGTGCCCGGCGTACATGAACGCCACACTGCCCAGCGGTGACATTCCTGACCAGTCTGACGTGTTCCCGCTCTTCCGGATCTCTTTCCTCTGGATCGGCCCCATCGGCATGTTCACGGTGGTGATCGTAGGGACCATTGTCTCATTCCTAACCGGGCCAACGAAGGTCTCCAAGCTAGACGCTGCTCTCATCTCTCCCGTCATCCACAGGTTTGTGTTCATCCTTTTTCGCATCTGTCTATTCAACCACTGTGCCTTCCTTTCAGATTCCTCCCCAAGGACTGCTTCGTTCCAACAGCAGACGCCAATGTCGGCCTCACGTAGACTACAAGCCCATGTTTCGGGCAGCTGAAGTACTTAGCGGAGACTTCGGTCCGCGCAGGATACGGACCTCAATCAACAATCAGCAGTTTTTAGGTTAAATTCGAATTATTAGGGAAGATGTAGATCCTAGATATACCAATGTAACCGTTAGTTATGTACTTATAGATTAGGTTCTAAGATAGAGATACATCTGAGCAGATACAGGTGCGGTGCTGATGGAGAGCGAAGTGGAGATACTTTGTACATTTGCGAAATGAATTTTTTTTTTGTTTTTAGATGCGATTGAGAGACGTGTTTTTTGTTGAATGGAATCGAATCGATCTTCGTGTAGATGTAATGACAAAAAAATCACTGTGATATTTTTTTGGTATTTGGCATAAAAAAAAATAAAAGACAAAAATTTAAACAAGATTTGTGTTGTTTAAATAAGGGTGGTAGAGACACACATAATACAAAAGACAACTTTTCAAATGGCCGCTTCTTTTTTTGTCTTATCACAATCAATTTAAAGCAACAACACTTTCTATAGACTGGACGGCGAAACGTTGAATATCGTTGATTTTTTTGCCACATGCATGAAATTGTTCACCCCACACCACAAATTAGCCAATACAGATACCCAACTTCTACTTCTCTTGCCCCTTGATTTTATTTGACAGCGTTTTTTATAACATTTTACATCTGTGAATACGTGTGGGAGCTTTGAATAACAAATCAAACAAATGTGCGTGAAAATGATGAGCAAGTGTTCGGTGCTTCCTGAATTACTGTCAAAATGCTTCCTGCATTTCAGCTAGATTAGTGAATTACTGTCAAATTCATCGATGGACGAGGAGAAATAGCCGCTGTACAGTTGGGTGTCTATATTAGGTTGTCTGTGCCCCACACTAAAGTTACAGCTGTAAAAAAACTGTATGAGAAGTAAGGGTGTTAAGCTTGAACTAAAAGACAAATCGAAATTCTGAGCTAAAGATGTTGTTATTTTAAAGAATTTTCTCCTCATAAATACATTTTTTCTACATATTCTGGTAGCAGAAAAGTTCTTACTAAGCCTCTAGACTCTTGTACCAAACGAGTCTATTTTAGTTTCTTTACTGGGGTTACTCAGCCGAATTAAAAGTATACATCCCTGGTTAGCAAAAGTCGTGACGTTAAGTTCTCGATTCACGAGGTAACATAAATGTAGAAGCAGACAATACTAATGAACTTCTTATAAAAGGTTTTTCAATAGAGACCTGACAACTTTGAATTTAATTTGTGAACACACCCTTTCACTATTCATCGAACTGTCATTGTGAATTTATTCAGCATTCATCATCATCATCATCATCATTTTCTTAGCCCGCATGTTCCACTAAAGGGGTTGCGGGGGCAGTGCACGCAAAAGAGATCTCCAGGCATCCCGATCCTCCGCCGCCGACTCTAACTCCTCGGCGGGTATGCCCAAGCGTAACCAGGCGAGCTTTTGGACTTGGTCCAACCATCTCATCCTGGGTCTACCGAGCGGTCGCCTACCTGACGGAGTCGCATTCAAGGCACGCCTCGGAAGTCGTACTGCAGGGGACATGCGTGCCACGTGGCCATACCAACGAAGTATGGATCTTTCCGTTCGGAGAAGAAGCTGCTCAATGTTTAGCTCTCCCCGTACTGTCGTATTCCTCACCCTATCTCGGCGAGTAACACCTACAACAGCACGCAGAAATCTCATCTCGGCAGCTTGTATTCGCGATCTTATTCTTTCGGTCATTACCCAAATCTCATGACCATAGGTGAGAGTTGGAACAAATACCGAATTGAACACCGATAACTTGGCTTTCACCCCAAGCTCGGCCTTCCTGATGACAGACCTTCCAAGCTGTTTCAAAATTGACCCAGCTTGGCCAATCCTACAGGAAAGCTCAGTATTGCTCCTCCCATCACTCGTGAAAAAGACCCCGAGATACTTAAACTTCTCCACCTGTTTCAATGGAACTCCGCTGACCTGCAGAGTGCATTGCACAGGCGTTCTAGAAATGACCATCACCTCGGATTTGTCCACGTTAACCTTCATCCCAGCATCAGTACAGACGGCCACAAACCTATCCAGCGCACGCTGGAGTTTCGTCTGTGAGGATGTGAGGATAACTAAGTCATCTGCAAAAAGCAGGTGACTTACCCTCAGCTCCCCCAGTGTCAAACATTCTTCACCACGGCTGCGTTGTAACATCCAATCCATGTATATAATGAAAAGGAGAGGTGACAAGACGCACCCTTGGCGAAGTCCAACGCCCACAGTAAAAGGTGTTGATTTACTGCCGTTAATCCGAACACAGCTGCTACAGTTTGTGTATAGGGACTGAATGGCCCTCAACAGAGACCCATTAATCCCATACTCCTGCAGAACACTCCAGAGTTTTCCTCGAGGCACTCGGTCATACGCCTTTTCCAGGTCAACAAAGCAACTGTAGACCGGTTTGGCATATTCCCACGCCTTCTCGAGTACCATTCTTAGAGTGAAAAGCTGGTCGGTAGTACTTCTGCCGGGTCGAAAGCCGCACTGTTCGTCCCCCAACCTGGATTCGACCATAGCTCTAGAACGCGCCTCCAACACCTTCGCATAGACTTTACCGGGGAGACTTAAGAGAGATATGCCCCTATAATTCGAGCAGTCTCTCTTATCCCCTTTTTTAAAAAGAGGGAGAATCACCCCAGTTTGCCAATCTTCCGGTTATTCAGCATTAACGAATTATTTAACATTAACGTCATTAAAATTATGACAAATTATAAAAATTATTCCCCAACAATCGGATTCGATGACTGCAATTTTAAGAGTGTTAACTCCAATTTTCGGTCGTAATTCTCGCCATAGTAGACAGACAACTACTATTAACTTGAACGAAATATAACTAAAAGATCTTAAATAGGCACGCTATGGTCTAAATTAAAAAATTGCAAATAGTTTTAGGCATTTGTTACGGTCGAATATCACCACAATATACCTTTTTATTTGTCTAGAAAATTGTTTAGATAATCTTCCAAAGAAATAATTTTGTTGTAGGAGTCGTCACACAGCAGTGCAGGTCAAAAACAAGTTGTTAAAAATAAAATAAACAAAATTTAATATTTTTGTTATGGCTTTTTTAGTAAGGGCAGACATTCCAATTAATTTAACGTCGTGTAAGTGAGTGCCTGTCACCCCGATTTTTTAAGACCTTGTTGATGGTTTCGGGCTATAGCTCACGGATTGCTTGGATGATATTCGACTTTAGCGCTTGAATCGTTTTCGGGTCGCTGACATAACATCGGCCCTTCACGGTTTTCATAAAAATTGTCTAAAGGTGTCAAATCCCATCTCAGAGGCGGCCAATTGACTTGAATTGATGTCACGACACGATAACACGATTTCTTTTTAAAAAACGCACTATTTGGGCCACACAACACTCACTTTGG
The DNA here is from genome assembly GCA_905187475.1 of Syritta pipiens. Lineage (NCBI taxonomy): Eukaryota > Metazoa > Arthropoda > Insecta > Diptera > Syrphidae > Syritta > Syritta pipiens. The sequence goes on from LR994571.1 coordinate 75,759,604, forward strand.
AAAAAAGCTTTCAATACTTCCCAAAGTTATATAATCAACTTAAATCTTTCCGCGGAAGTATAATACAGATTTCCTGTCAAGATTCGGGAAAAAGTTGTCAGTGTCAAAATAACTCACCCTTTAAAATGAAACTACTAGATGGCCCACCCTTGCGAAAAAATAAAAAAAACGTTAACGAAACGTTAATGTTGTTTTTTCTTCTCCTCCAAGTTGTGGTTATTAAATTCTGTACTCTTCTTAACTCAAGATGTTTTTTCACCTCAAATTCCCCTTTTTCAGTACCTAGAGCTGCGGTTCAGTTCTGGAATACGGAGCTTCGCTTCTTTTCTGTTCATACTTGACGAGGTAAAAAACATTGCCCACCTGCCACTGTTCTTCCCACTCACAAGCTTCTCTCTTCCAGATCCTCTTCCTGCCAATTATTCTTTACGTTCCAGCGATTGCATTTAACCAAGGTGAGTCCAAAAGAGTCTCAAACAGCCTTGAAACTGATTTTTGCCTTCTTTCCCAGTCACCGGTGTAAACATCCATGTCATCAGCATCGTAGTGTGTGTGATCTGTGTCTTCTACACGTTGGTGGTAAGTCCTGCAAAAAGATTGTCCCAAAAAGCAGTCGCCCTTATGCCTCTTCTCTTCCCCTGACAGGGCGGCATCAAGGCCGTTGTAAGCACAGACGCATGGCAGATTCTGGTGATGTTCGTCTCCGTGATAGTTGTTGTTGCCATAGGAACATACTACATGGGCGGTGTTGGTGAGGTGATGGACCGAGCATACGAAGGCGGCAGGATCAAGTTCTTTGAGTGAGTATAAAGGTGCTCCTGCCCACGTCGTGGTTCTACAACAACCTTTTTTTCAGCTTCAATCCGTCGCCTTACGAAAGACACACGGTGTGGAGCGTCGTCATCGGAGGCTACTTCTACTGGGTGTCCTTCAATTCGGTCAATCAAACCATGGTTCAGCGATACATGGCCCTGCCCAGCAAGAAGAGCGCCCAAGCCTCGATCTTCCTCTTCGCGATCGGAATCTGCCTCTTCGTGTCGCTGTGCTGCTTCGCTGGACTTCTCATCTTCGCCTACTATCACAAATGTGACCCTAGCTCGGCGGGACTGATTCAGGTAACTATTTATTTCAGGACCTATTTAAGATGTAGTCTAAACCCGGCTTATTCTCTTACAGACTGATGATCAACTCTTCCCTGTGTACGTGATGCAGATCGCTGGCGATCTGATCGGCGTGCCCGGGTTATTCATCGCGGGTATTTTCGGAGCCTGTCTGAGCTCGCTCTCTGTGGTGCTCAATTGCTCCTCCGCCGTGCTCCTCGAGGACATCGTCAAGGGCTGCTTCAAGCTGAAGCTCAGCGAGAAGGCCTCAACGATCTTGGTCAAGTCCAGCGTTGTGGTCTTCGGCGTCATCGCGGCACTGCTGGTGGTGGTCCTCGAGAAGCTGGGCGGCATCTTGGCCGTCGCCACGTCCCTGTCGGGCATCGCATCTGGCACCACCGCAGGGATCTTCACTCTGGGGATGCTGATCCCGTGGAGTAACACAAAAGGTGCTACCGCTGGAGCCATCACCGGTGCTCTTGCCTCGGTATTCGTGTCGCTGGGCTCGCAGGTGGCCACGGCGCAGGGAATCCTCGTGCCCCAGAAGCTGCCAGTTTGGGTGGACGAGTGCCCGGCGTACATGAACGCCACACTGCCCAGCGGCGACATTCCTGACCAGTCCGACGTGTTCCCGCTCTTCCGGATCTCGTTCCTCTGGATCGGCCCCATCGGCATGTTCACGGTGGTGATCGTAGGGACCATTGTCTCATTCCTAACCGGGCCAACGAAGGTCTCCAAGCTAGACGCTGCTCTCATCTCTCCCGTCATCCACAGGTTTGTGTTCATCCTTTTTCGCATCTGTCCACTCAACCACTGTGCCTTCCTTTCAGATTCCTCCCCAAGGACTGCTTCGTTCCAACGGCAGACGCCAATGTCGGCCTCACGTAGACCACAAGCCCACGTTTCGGGCAGCTGAAGTACTTAGCGGAGACTTCGGTCCGCGCAGGATACGGACCTCAATCAACAATCAGCAGTTTTTAGGTTAAATTCGAATTATTAGGGAAGATGTAGATCCTAGATATACCAATGTAACCGTTAGTTATGTACTTATAGATTAGGTTCTAAGATAGAGATACATCTGAGCAGATACAGGTGCGGTGCTGATGGAGAGCGAAGTGGAGATACTTTGTACATTTGCGAAATGAATTTTTTTTTGTTTTTAGATGCGATTGAGAGACGTGTTTTTTGTTGAATGGAATCGAATCGATCTTCGTGTAGATGTAATGACAAAAAAATCACTGTGATATTTTTTTGGTATTTGGCATAAAAAAAGATAAAAGACAAAAATCTAAACAAGATTTATGTTGTTTAAATAAGGGTGGTAGAGACACACATAACACAAAAGACAAGTTTTCAAATGGCCGCTTCTTTATTTGTATTTTTACAATGAATTTAAAACAAAAATACTTTCTATAGACTGGGCGGCATAATATGGAATCTCTTGATGTGATTTTTTCGCCACATGCATGAAATTGTTCACCCCACACGAAAGTTACAGCTGTAAAAAAACTGTATGAGAAGTAAGGGTGTTAAGCTTGAACTAAAAGACAAATCGAAATTCTGAGCTAAAGATGTTGTTATTTTAAAGAATTTTCTCCTCATAAATACATTTTTTCTACATATTCTGATAGCAGAAAAGTCCTTACTAAGCCTCTTTTGGTCTATTTTAGTTTCTTTACTGGGGTTACTCAGCCGAATTAAAAGTATACATCCCTGGTTAGCAAAAGTCGTGACGTTGTTCTCAATTCACGAGGTAACATAAATGTAGAAGCAGACAATACTAATGAACTTCTTATAAAAGGTTTTTCAATAAAGACCTGACAACTTTGAATTTAATCTGTGAACACACCCTTTCACTATTCATCGAACTGTCATTGTGAATTTATTCAGCATTAACGAATTATTTAACATTAACGTCATTAACGAGCAACGCCGGCAAATTATAAAAATTATCCCCCAACATTCGGATTCGATGACTGCAATTTTAAGAGTTCGAAGAGTTCCAATTTTCGGTTGTAATTCTCGCCATAGTAGACAGACAATAACAAGTTTAGTGCAAAAAATTGAGTCTACATATTCGCTGTGTGACGTTGCCGTGTCAGTGAGACAACGGGTTGGTCGAAGTGTCGAAAATATCGCTGCCGTTCAGGCGTTCGTAGCAAACCATCCAAATCAGTCAATTCCACGGTGTTCTCAAGAATTGGGCATCGCTCAGGTCACATTATGGCGTATTTTGCGTATGGATCTTGATTTACACCCATACAAGATCAAGCTGACTCACGAATTGAAGCGGATAGACCATTTGAAGCGACGTACGTTTTCTGATTGGGCTCTGGAGAAGATGCGCCAAGATAATTTGCAAATTCGCAATTGCGCAATATCATTGCAAATTCATCTTCAGTGAAGAAGCTCGTTTTGAAGAAGAGAATCCTGAAAAGTCGGCGGATAAGAGCACAGAAGATGACGTCGAGATGGATGAGTCACGTTTGCTGCTGGATGGAGATGAAGCTGTTGGTAGAAACGAAGTCAACCTTTCCTTCTGCTGTGGCTATGAATACTGGGGTCAGAACGCAAACTTATCGATGCCCAGTAATCTTGGGATGGGGTGGGCGTCGTTGGCTCGATCGGTTAGTGCGTCGGACTGTTGAGCGAGAGTACCCGGGTTCGAATCCAGCTCGGGGAAAAAAAAACACCACAAACATTTTTCACGGCCCCACCTCCAGCGAACGACTGACAACCTTCCTGGAGTACTTCTGTCATGAAAAGCTTTCGCAATTCGCCGTTCGGAACCGGCATTAAACAGTAGGTCCCCTCCACATGTGACAAAATTATAACGCGCACAACAAAGTGGAGGCGCGAAAAAGCTAGGCTCTGGCTCTCAACGGGCTGTTACGCCGCCCAATAATAAAATAGTAATCTTGGGATCTCCGAGTGCGCTGAAACGGATCCGAGTAATGAACCACAAGAAGTTATGGTTCAGAAAAGAGTACTTCACCTAAACACGACTATTATGAGTTACTCAAAAAAATGAAATTGATAACTGCCTAACCGCGACGGAATAGCTACTAAGACTTTTTTCAGTGAGCACTAAATTGACGTACTTCACTGTTGAGTAGAAGTGATAGTGGCCTGTCTTGCTTTGCCTTCTCGTGGTGGTCTCCGGAAACCACATGTATGGGGGAAACTCTATGCACGTGGGCCAAAGTTGTAAGCGTCGAAATTCTGTCTATAGCAGAGCGAAACGTCATTAATACCGATTACTGAAAATTGTATGCCTTACATTCCCTGTGATATGGAAAAATGGAGAGAATCAATGGCTGTTAAATAAATTCATAATAATGTCAAACAATTTTATGGGTGATGATGTAGAATGTCAATAATGTTGTGATATCTGATAACCATGAGCGATATGAACCGACTTAGAAGAGCCAAAATACAGTGCCTAAATGGGTAGGCCATGTAGAGCGGATGGAAACCAATGCTTCGGCATGGAAAGTCTTACACCACTACGGGATATCGCGGCAAAGGAAGACCCTACTTCAAGTTACGCACGCAAGTCGAGAGGGACTTCAATCAACTTGGCTTGCAAAATTGGAACTAACTGATAAGCAACCGTCAAAGCTGAAGAGGCATATTGGTTGAGGCCCAGGACTATAGCGCGATCTAAATAAAAAAAAATTGACCTAAAACAGAAAGTCTGAAGTAAGCACACAATTTTAGGTAAGTCTAACAAAATGTCATTAAAATACTTTCAAATAATTCACTCTATTTTACGATTTGTTACTTTGCCTCACGTTCCAATCAGGAACCTAATTTTCAATTTAACCATTGAACGAAAAAAATCCAACAAAATAGGATAGCCTACAATTTCAACGCTTTTGAACAACTTTTGAGATTTCTGCTGTCGCAACCACTCCACTGACTCGTGTAAGGTTGGAAAACGATCCCGTCTCTCGTCCAGGAGATGAAGTTCGATTATAAATTTCCTGCTGCAAAGCATTATTTTCAAAAACAAAGAGAACGGATAAGTACTTCACAAACAGAAGAAGAAAAAGAACATTCGACTCTGTTTATAGACGAAGAAGAGGATCCTTTAGTCGATATAAGCGATTATTCATTGTGGTCACAGAATCGACAAAATTATTTACAGTGCCATCAGACGGAGACACTAGTTGGACGTGCTCCACAAGACTTGGCATATTCCGAGTCCTTGAAGTAAACTTGACAGCTTCCACTGTTGAGCGGAAGTGATGAGGATCTGTCTTGCTTTACCTTCTCGTGGTAGTCCCTGGAAACCGAATGTATGGGGGCAACTTTATGCTTTACCTTCCCGTGGTAGTCACTGGAAGCCGAGTGAATGAAAGCAACTTCATACATGTGGGCTAAAATTGCAAGCATCAAAAGTCTGTCTAGGTATATCAGAGGGAAACTGCATTTTGAATACTTTTAAGTCTGGCAGAAGGCAAAGCCACACTTAATGATTTAGTTTATATACGATGTAAAAGAAAAACAGTACCTAAATAAAATTTAATTTAATTTAATCTAATCGACTCGAACTCATTTGGTTTTAAGACTCAAAGACCGGTCATCAGAATAAACTTGAAGAAAATATTTTTAAGCATTTTACAGCATTATGAGCAAAAAAAGAAAAAGTTCGGGGAGTTAACTTTTAGTTGCTTCCAGTGATCTTTGAAATTGGCCGAAGTCAGTTGGCCTTATTCCATCGGATTTCGTAATTTCCGGAAATTACATGAACAACTTAGAACAAAGCTGCAGAGCGAACATACGTGTTTTCATTACTATTCAAATAATAGAAAACTCGTTTGGTTATATAAAAAAAAAATATTTTTCAAAAAACACTGAGGTTATTTTGAAATTTAATTTAATTTAATTTTTATTTCTATTTTACTTAATTTTACCGTGAAGAAAGAAAATGAACAAAACTGTTTATAGATGAAGGCACTAGTTGGACATGATCCACAAGACTATGCATTTTCCGAGGCCTTAAAGTATACTAGACAACATCCACCGTTAAACGAAAATGCTTATCTTGCTTTGCCCTCTTGTGGTAATCCCTGGAAATCGTGTGTACGGCAACTTTATAAACAAATTTACAAGCATCAACAACCGCGCTATAGCTGATAGAATTTAAATTAGTGTTTCAAATCAACAAGCTTTTAACCGTTTGTTGGCGTAAGTCGAAGCAAAAGCTAATAAAGTTCTTATACGAAAGTTCAGATGCAAAGCGTTTCAAGCTTAAGTACACTAAGAAGCAAAAGGTTGTAAACGCAATTGTGGAGTGAAAAAAATGGTTTGGAAAATGAAGTTTTATGAATAGTTTTCAGTACTGAATTGAGATCTCAAATGTGATATTTAAAGCTCCTGCAAAATGTTTTTTTTATAATTTAGTAACAGATTTATTGATAATTTAGTATTTCGTATTTAATGGCTGCCAATTGCAGCTGGTTAAAAATAAAAAAAAAATGACATTGTGGTATTCCTTTCCTACGTTAGGAATCTGAGGAAAAACAACAACAGAGTTTTAGGCAAAAACAGATGATCTAAATTCTAGCCTAAAGTTTTGATCATTCCTAAGGTAATATGGCTGCTTATGTCTAAAGTTGTTTTAAATTAATCATTTTCTTTTTAAAATACATGGACTACACGTTCATTTAATTAATCGCCCAAGAACTTCCAACGTATCTACTTCTTTTCAGTGTTTAGAATTACTCTCATTGGCGTAGTTTGTAGGTTCTACAGTCTTACAAAGTGTGTTTCAGTAGTCAGAAAAAGAAATTATAGAACAATATAGAAAATGTGATCCCACCACAGCGCTATGTAATTTATATGCAGTTGATGTTGAAACCATTAAACGCAATCTCTTTAGGAAGTAAACATTTTGTAACTGCTTTTTTGCACACATAGTCTATGTCAGCACACCTAAATACTAGAATTAACTAACACTATCGATTGTGTCAAAAATCTTGATATTAACTGGCATAGTCCAAAAACATAAACTTTTTCAACATTAACCTATTCATTTGCCCCCACATGCTTATCATATCCATGTCCTCATTCACACTTCTCACAGAACTTTCTACATTCATTCCACTCACGAACAATATTATGTTGTCTGCAGAAATACACAGTTTACAATATTTTGCCGCCGTGTAGATATCATTAATACAGAACAAGAATAGAAATACACATAAAACTTAACCTTGTGGCACTTCTATTTTAACCTGGTTTGGTTTTGAAATCTTACAGTTGACAATCGTTTGCTGGATGCGATCGCTTGGGTAAAATTTAAACCACTCAAGTTCGGTTCTTGAGGTCATATTTACCCAGTTTTCCAATAGTTAATTCTTAACCTTGCAAAAGGCCTCTTTGAAATCAAAAAATAACAGCTTTCCCTTCGGTTTTTTTTAAGTAGATTATGTTGAACATACATTTTTATTAATTTGTTCCAATATTTATTTGTTGCCTTATAAAGACTTTTCTGTATAAGACTGTGTTTTCGAATTTGCTATTGATTTTGGAGTAATTTCAGATTAATTCGATTTCTTCCATTCGTTGATTAAACAATTAAAGAATAGTTAACCTATGCTTACAAATTCTTTTTTACTTGTATACAAAATCATAAAGCATAGCTTTGCCGTCTATCGGATTGACTTTGTATTAATAATTTGAAGATACCTATCTACTTCCACTTCGTTTAGAAGAGATAGAGTTTCTTGTTCTGTTAAAAGGTCTTTTTCGAAAACCTTTGTTTAAAAATTAGTTAAATGTCTACAATTTCTTAGTTATTAGAGTTATAAGAAAGAAAGAAACTCGGCTCCAAAATAGTGCCGAACGAGCCGCCTATTTCGATGTATAAATTGGACCATGCCAAAGGGGAGAAAATATTTTTTTTAAGGTTTCCGGAAAGATTTTTAAAACTGTCGAACAGAATTCGCTCAAATTTGGCCTAAGAATAGCGTTAGCCCTGTTTTTAATCTTCCTAATTCGGCATAGCGATCAGCGAAATTGGAGTTCTGTATGTAAGACCATAGAAATTATTAAAAAACAAAACCATAATGGTACAATTTTTTTTTAAAATATATTTATTATTTGATCAATGATCAGACTCGTGCCAATGGGACGCCGGGGCGGGTGTCCTGGTCTCGGGTAAAGGGGACTATAAATAAATAAAAAGAAACCTATGAGCTACGGTACAAAAAGATCAACTACTAGGATACGGATACGCGAAATTCGGTTATGTGTAAGAGGCTAAGGGCTATGCAATAAATTATCACCTGCACTAAATAATGGCGTGACTAATTGAAGATTGTTTAAGAAGGGGGTAAAAGTCTTTGTAAAAACAGATGCCTAAATATTGTGGTGTGCAAATTTTAAATGTTACCTGGAATGGCTTTTTAGCCAAATTGTATTGAATTGTGTTTTATATGTCTCACTGTACCTATTTGTTGGAATGGGGATAAAATATTTTATTATTTCAAAAAATCATGCAAACAACCCCAAGCCGCTTGGAGGACCTACAGTTTAAAGCCGAAGAAAAAGTCACACCCAACTGGGTTTTTTTTATATAAGAAAAATAATTTTTTTATTTAAGCTACAATAAGTACATTTTGCTTTACTGCTTTCGTTGGCGGCTCATTCTCGCTTCCGCGTCGGCGCACTTTCTAGTGATGAAATAGCGAATGCAGTCCGGACCTTTGTTGAATTTGGGGCACACCAAGGATACGTTGTCATCGACTTTATTCGGATCGAAGAATCCGGGGAATTTTTTGGATCGTGGTCGGTGGCTCATCGTCGAGGGTGGCGTGTGTGGCAAGAGCTTGCTCACTGAAGACGGCGGTGCACAGTGCTCATGTCGTAGCGACGGAGTCTTTCTACGGAACCTTTTCGATTGGGGTAGATTTGCGTCCCATGGTGTCCAAGTGTGAGGAAGTAGCGAATGAAGTCCGGGCCTTTGCTGAATTTAACGCTTACAAAGGATACAATGTCGCCGACTTTCTTTTTATCCAGAACTTTCCGGGGAGCTTTTTGGATCGTGGCAGGTGGTTGATCCTCGAAGGCGGAATGCGTGGCAAGAACTTGCTCACAGAAGACAGCGGTGCAGAGTGCTCGTGTTGCCACGACGGAATCATTGCACGGCGCCTTTTGGAAGAAATTTCGGTGGACTTGTGTCCAATGTTGTCCGAGTGTGGTGAAGTCGGTCTGAATCGAAGACTTGTCTTAAGGCGTGGGATCGCTTCTGCTTTTTGGTAGTGACTTCATTATGGTCGCGGTTGGGGCTTCGTTTCCGTTTGAGTTCTTCAGACTTTGTAGAACTGGTCGTTGTTGAATTTTGTGATGAGCAGTTGGGACGGCTGCTGGATGAGGCATCAGTTGAAGAGCTTGAACAACCCTGGTGTTTGGTAGAATGGTGCTCCTTGTGAGAGTTGGTTGAAGTTTTCTATTGGTTTTGAGTGCAGTTGGAACTGTGTCGTTTTGGGGATCTGCTGGGACTCCTTTTCCTATTTAATGATCCCGAAGTTGAATGGAAACCTGCTGATGTTGTAGTGGATGAAGTCTTGGTTGAGTAGGAGTTGCTCCGGTGTTTGCTGTCGTAACGATGATGATCCCGATGTCGAAATTGTTGAGCCCTTACTGTCAACTTGCCTGTGGTGTAATTTTGAAGATTCTGATTAATGATGTTTTGGACCTGAGTACTTTTGCCAGAGAAGTTCTCTGTAATTATTCCATCAACTCCATGCTTTTTTCCTCCCAGTATCTCATTAATAAGACTCAATATTTTACGGTGGTCGGATCTTATTCGGTTAGTACGTTGAATGCCACGCTAATTTCACACCGCTTACACAAAACCGCTAATTTTTTTAATCATTCGTGACGCACTCAAATAAACTATTTTTGTGTGCTCTTTATTGCATTCATTTATTTAAATCATTTCACTAACGATAGTAATATTTGAAAAATCCAAGCCTTTAATTCATTTCATAAGCCCGTAAATTTGAAAGGCATTCAACGTGTTAAACTTAGTTTTGTAGAAATTCGACTTATGAGCAGTTTATTCTTTATTCATTTCTTCCGAATCGTCAAGTTTGCGGTAGAGCTAACTTACCCAGTTGACGAAAATACCTTCAAATTGCCACAGAGTATTTTAGACACATGTTTTCAAAAAACTCTTCAAAGCAACTGGAAACACAAGGCTGCTGGGACAACACACGTAAACGGGTACAAGGTGTTTTATGAAAATTCAATTCGCTCCGCGTAAAACACAGCAATTGAACGGAACTCATTCTCGTGAACCGCCAAAGAATTTATCAAATATGCACCGAGCCACTGAGCGAATGTCAGCCGCATGACGTTCCTACTCCCCGAACGCTCTTAAGTTCCATCTCAAAAGCAAACAGGTAGCTGACACAACTTCACTTGCTCCCGTGGCCATCCTTCGGAAGCCGTAAACATCGCACAACCTTAGACCGACGGAAGGCGTCCGCTGCTCACATGATTTGAATGACTTGCGAGCATCTCAAGGCGGAGAGGAGGTAAAAAAAACACTTTACAGCTTCCTTTTAAATAGCATTATCCTTCTCAGAAGGAAGAAAAATTTCTAATTTATATTTATACAGAACATTCCCGGATTCCGTGTTTGCTTGGGTGGGGGTTGATAGGCAGGAGAAGGATTTCCCTCCTCGTCAGTTGATTATTCTCGACATGGGAATGCCCGAGTCGTTGCGCTGCGGTGTGTGTGGCGCAAGGAAACGTGTTTATGCTCGTGTTGCATGTTGTAAACAATTCTGCTCAATAATTTATGAATTTGGTTATCTAAGAAACTTGTTTTGAGATGCTGAGGACATGCATGGGTAATTGCTGCCCGAGTGTGTCGAGTGCGGAACATCAGAGTACAAATGGAAATTTTAAATTTATTTACCAACGGGGTGGTAGTTTGAATGATGTAACAGCTCTTGATGTGCCTTTTTCACATCCGGACGAAGGATCGGGGATGAAAAGTTACTGGAGGTGATTGTGAAAGGCAAAGATGATAGACTATGGGGATTAAGTCTTGTCCCTAACAATTGTCAAGTCTCCCAAAAACCTGTAAGCTTAGCAATGCTCCAGATAGTGACCAATTAATAGCTTCATAACAGATAATAGTGCCCCAAAATTTCGTCAAGTGTAGTCAAATGTGTCCTGCCGGTAGAAGTTTGCATTCCGCTGCTTATCTTGCGCGGTTTTTGAGTCCTAGCAACGAATTAAAAACAATAGTACAACTGAATAAACGCGCAAATATTCTTTGCACGTGCAAAAATTATTTTGACGTTTCTTAAATTAAAATATTAGGTTGTCCCTTCCGCCTTTTTGTCTTTTGAATTTTCCGGCTATGTACAAAGCGCTACAGAGCTCGTGTCTGGTAATACATCATTTGAAAGGTCTTGACATAACCTACAAAACGACGCTATGCATGATTAGTTCGGATACGAGCTCTGTAGCGCTTTGTACATAGCCAGGAAATTCAAAAGACAAAAAGGTGGAAGGGTGATGACTTACCTACAAGGAGAGCGCACGAACTTGGCGTCACCGATTTTGACGTTTCTTTTTTAGTAAATGAAGAGATTGGGAAAACTTTGGGGGCGTAACTTTGGGAAGTTAATATCCCATAGGGGAGCTAAATTTCATCAAAATCGGTGATCCCAAGTTCGGGCACTCTCCTTGTTAGACTTCAGCGATTGAAATGAATATTTATTTCTGATGTCTTCTGAATCTTTATGACGAATCTTTTGATTGCAAATCAATTGAATGCAAGTCTTTAGATTGGCATTGCATTCATTAGAGCTATTTTGAAGGCAATGATGTTGTTGAAGAAAGGCTTCGAATTCGAACTTGACTTCGAATTATTGAGGTAAAATCCATAATTTCGAATTATAGAGATAATATAGAGATAAACTCGAACTAACCAAAGTGACATGTTAGGAAGTGACGAATAATTCAAACGATCAGATTAACGAAAAAGAGCTGAACTACTTTGTCGAAAAAATGTCAGTTGTATGAAAAACGTGGGTCTTTTTATCGTTCCGTCTTTTCGTTTTAATATTAAACTAGATTATAAAAAAAAAAAACTTTCGCTAGTTTCTTCGTGTCTCGAATTCTGTTTTCCAGGCTCCCTTCTACCTCCAACATTTCGGCATCTCTTGTGGGGAACGAAACCGCGAAAACAAAATTGCATAGCTTTCTTTGATTTAAAGACTTTTTTTTCATGTGACTTGTGTGTGTTATATCGCTTTTAGTTTGCGACGTTTTCGAATTATGGAGGTTCAAATAATCGAGATTTCACTGAATTGTTCGTCAAATTTCAACACAAGTTTTTTTGTATACAAACGGATATGAAAAAGTTTGGAAAACCAAGTCTACAATTAAAGAGCATGCGGTTTTTTTGGTGCGCATGCGGTTTTTGATGACCGCAACATATTTCCAAGAATTTGATAGTTATAATTATTGTATGGTAATAATAATAAGGAAAGAGGTTTAGCTACTTGAGTTAGCCAATGAAACAAATGATTGTAGTAGTTAATATTAACAAATATTTACTAAAAGATTTACGAGGGGCGTTCAATATATTCTCGGTATCGGAGTGAAGCTATGGTTGTATATATAAATTGACTTATTTATCAAGTAATACTATTATTTTAGTGCATTCATATAAAATCTCATATAAATGTGATTATTAACTCGTGTTTTATCTCTAGTTAAACAGAATCATAATGGCAACTGAGACTTTGAACTTCTTCGGGGAGTCTGTTCCTGTTATGTCACTGCATGGACTCTTGAATATATTGAACGCCCCTCGTATTTAACACTGAGTAGTTACGTTAAGACAAAAACAAGACAAATTAAGACAACATGAGGGAACATGATGAAATTCCAGAGAACAATAATTGAAGTTAATAAAACAAAGAAGATACAACGAAAAGTGCAATTCTAACGGTAAGTGTGGGTTGGAAATTTATAGAATACTCTTCTTGGCGAAAGCGATGTCATCTATCCTCCAACGACAGGAAACCTTACTTCTGTAAGGTAGAAGTCGCTGTACGATGTCGTCACATTACTTTTGGCAGTGGTCGTTGAGTGGGGTTGCCACAGAGGTTCATTAAAGGCTAGAAATGATTTTAAATATTTTATGGCTTAGCCATCTACTTTGGATGTTTTGTACCAGCACAGTTGTCAACCTATTGGGAAAGCATTCGCAGAATTAACGGAAAGAACTTCACAATTTCCCATTTAATCAACTCACACTCTGACTCAAATAAATTATTCTTGATCTAGAAACAATCACTAGCCAAAAACCCAGATAATATGAAACTATGTTTTCTAACTGCTCGTTTAAGTTTAAGTGCTACTCGTAGCACTTAAACTTTGCGTTTTACTTGTTACAGAATGAAAAGGGATCTGTGTAAGCAGAATTTGCGAATAATAAAAATAAATAAGGAATAAGTTCAATGATTAAAAAAGAGAACACCGTTTTTCGTTTTGGCGAACATTTTACGAAATATTATTAAAAGCATTTTCCGTTTTTTGTAACAAATTTCGTATACTTGCTATAAGTGGATCTGAATTTAATGGTAATTGATGCATTAAATTCGTGTTTGTGATTGCTCGTGACATTTTTTTTGTGTGGCCTCGTCGAATCAGTTTGAAGATTTTATTGTTTGACTCGAAAATTTACTCTGACACTTCTCTAATTGGCAAAATTGAATGGTTAATAATATCTGCACCATGAATTAAGACTTTGGGGATTGAATCACTAGTATTATTCAAATTAACGAAAATTATAAGAGATCATCATTTAAAACTGAATCCATAAGTTTCCGCAGACAGTCGAATGTGTTTTTAAAGTAGAAAAAAACACATTTCCGGCAATATAAAACTCTTTGGGGAGACATGGGAGTAATAATGTATCAATATGACATTAAACCCGACCTTCAAAGCACTACAACAACTACATTCGAACGTTGATTGCTACAAGAAAAACTAAAAAACAAAGGTCTTACCATCTACAATGATCTCCATCTCTAATATAATTAACGGCGTTGAAGAAAATTGAAGAAGCTATAAAATCACAAAGTTCTTAATTTTGACTTAACCAGTATAGTATTTCAAATAAGGCTACATTACGGGCTAAACAAATGTTTCTGGTTAGAAAGACAATTTTTTTTTTTATTTTTATTAACCGTCGTATATTTCCAACATATTTTAGTGGTTTTTAGTACAGACGGTTCGCATAAATTTTTCGACTTATGACTTATTACGGTGGAACCACAGTGCAGGACATTTTGAGAACTTAGATCCCGAAAAATTGTTGTGGTTCCTAAACCACTTACCTAAATGCCAAAAACAAAAGTATGGCTTATTTAGGTTAGTACCACAAAACATTAATCAAGACTAACGACTTCTTAGAGAGTCATTTTTCCAACTAAACTGATACAAAACATTAAGGAAACTTCTTTTTAATTCCTCTGTCCATGGATCATCCGAAATCCAATTCCGTGGTCAGTTCAGATCAGATAAGACTGCTTAGTTCTTCATCTCTCCCAATTTAGCCGACTTTAAATCTAGCAAACAACCAAAGGAGAGCCGCAAGTTGTCTCGACAAGAATTAATGCAAAACAAAGCCTTTTCTGACCAGAACACACTGCACCCCATCCCTAAGGGTTACCTCAACTTCCAGCATCTGCGCGAGTACCATTGCAAACGCCGCCACAATTTCGCAACCCGTAGCAACGCAGAGAACCGTCGGCTCACCTAATCGCCCCTCAGTGCAGCTGCAAATTGCCTCAACTTCAAAAACATTACCGTCAATTATGTCGGCGACTACGGCATGTGAATCACTTCAACTTGGACTTGATAACAGCCTGTTATCCTGTCCAGCTTACCCTCCAATTAAACGTCCAAGTGTAAGCCAAAAATGAACCACCACCCCACATCCGACCGTCGCTCGTTGGCTCGCTCGTTCCGTTCCGTTCGTCCACACACAGTAACTCGGACTCAATTCAAATAAACTCTCTAATTAGGGGTGTTACGGCATTAACATTATGATCCTTCTCGACAATTGGCCAAACATAAAGTTATGAAGGACTCCGGCCAGTGTGTGCGAATGGGTGTATGTGTGTGTGTTTTTGTGAGTTTGTGGTGCGGAGCGGAGCTCCTTCCGAGCGATTTAAAGCATTGCCGCCGTCGTATTACCGAAAATAAATCCTTGCTAAGAGCTTTTTGATTGTTGGAACAAAAATTTTCCCCGATTACGAAGGGATTTCAAAATTGACGAGTGCTTTCGTCCTCATCGTCGTCGTTGTTGTCGTTGTCGTCGTCATCATGGTCCTGGTACTGATGCTGGTGCTGGTGCTGGTACCGAAGCTGGTGCTGGTGGTTCTCCTGGTTCGATTGTGAATACCCAACAAGGATCCGATTGTGAAATATGCATTCTCCGTGTCCAGAACTCTCGGCCGGCCAGTCGAGCACCAGAAGCATCCCGTAAAAATAAAAGCATCCGACAAGAGTTTGTGTGCAAATGCCTCGATTTGGACAAACTGCTGCTATCAACAGACTCCATTGTGCCATATGCCGCTGCGGACACCGACACGGACACGGTGCGGTGGTGTGGTGGTCGGGTGGTCGGGTAGTCTGCTCCCCCCATTTAGTGGGCGCTCCGCACGGAATCATTTGGTAAGTTTTTCCGTCGATAATAAAGATCTCGGCATCGGGCGTATTGTCGTTTAAAAACTTTGCTCGTTCCATTTGTCCCCACATGGTTCTTCAAAAAATATTCACATACTCGTCCCCACTTGACCAGGATACCACCCCCAGCCCCATCCCCACCGTTCATGGGTCGTCTCTATGGCGAGAGGAGCGCTTGTACGAGTGCATGTTACCGTGAATTGTTGATTGTTAAATGCGGATTTATGATTTCAATGAGAAATGAATTTTCGTCCGTTGGTCTGGTC
Organism: Syritta pipiens; assembly: GCA_905187475.1. NCBI lineage: Eukaryota > Metazoa > Arthropoda > Insecta > Diptera > Syrphidae > Syritta > Syritta pipiens. The sequence goes on from LR994571.1 coordinate 75,775,706, forward strand.
GTCCATCCGACCATCCGTCGTCCATCGGTCAAGCTCTCGGGAAACCCAACTACTGTCGAATGAGACTGCTCCTGGGTCCTGGCTGGGTCCTGGTCCGGCCTGCGATGCGATTGCCTCGGTCAGTCGGAGAATGTTTCGAGTTTCGGCATATTGCGGGGTATCGTGTGCCGATAGCAACTCGTTCTCCCTCTGACGGTATTTAATTCGATATAACAATCGTGTGGATGCGGATGCGGATGGATGTGCCCTGTATTTCGTATCTTTCGGATTCGAGAAATTAATCCTATGCAAATACGATTTAGTTTAGCTTAATTCTCTTCTCGTGTGTGTATGTGTACTGTGCGAGCGACCCCCTGGCGTCAGCCAGGAACTTTATTTCAACTTCATTACCTGCAGTTATTGTGGTTCGTTTTGTGGGCGTCGGATGTCGGATGTCGGACATCGGGAGGGGCGTTCGAATAAAAACTTTTAATAAATGCACCGAGCACCGAGCACCGAGTGAAGGTAACAGTAGACATTGCTTCGGGTTTAGTTGCTGCATAGTAGGGCTCCGTGTAATTAGGCACTAAATGCAAATTAAAATGTAAAACCGGGTTCTATTCGTGGAAGCATGGAAACAAAAATTCGGAAAGCTTGAAAAACTTCGGCGGTGCTCATTACGGTATGCAGGACCTAGTTTTGTTTTTGGTGGTTCATTATAAATTAGTCTTTAAATTTCAATTTCTAGAATTTGGTAAATCAGCACTTTTGAGCGACTACATGGTTCATTCAGGGCGGACTTTTCGTCCTTCTTTTGTCTTCCGCAATGCACCTAATCCAACAATTCCTTATTTAAGGAACGTGTGGTAAATGATTTTTAATAATGTTTATAAAAAGTTAGGCCATGTTTGAATGATTGCATTTCTTTGCGAGAATAAAATCTGCAAATTTCTGTTTTGCGATGCTATCTTTAAGAAAGAGTTGATGGGGTCGAAAAAAATTGAAAAGATAAAATCGTTCTTTTTCGTAGCTTACTAAAAGCAGTAGATTGAAGTAATAAAAACAACTATTTCTAAGAATCTCATTCCGAATCAAAACAAGTTTTTCGCTGCTGGAGTCCAATAGGAAAACAGCTGAGACTTAGTTGCACAACTAATTTCAATTACAGTTTAAGACTGATTCCGTAATTGCATTCTGCTGTCTTGGGTTTTAGTTCTTCATGGTCTTCAGTAGCATTTAACCGTCAACAGAAAATCAGCAAACAGATTTGCCTAACATTGGGTAGCGTAACAGCCCGTTGAGGGCCAGAGCCTAGCTTTTCGCGCCTCCACTGCGTTGTGTCCGTTATAATTTTGACGCTTGTAGAGGGGATCTACTATTTAATGTTGGTTCCGAACGGCAATCTGCGAAAGCTTTTCATGAGAGAAGTACTCCAGGATTGTCAGTCGTTCGCTGGAGGTGGGGCCGTGAAAAATGTTTGTGGTGTTATTTCTCTGGGCTGAATTCGAACACGGATACTCTCGCTTAACAGTCCGGCGCACTAACCGATCAAGCCACGGCCTCTACAAGCAGATTTAGAGATTTGAGACTCATTTCATTATACACCATCCTTTTTGTCTTTCTTCCTTCCTATTTGCTTTGAAGTCTGGTTGATCTGCACATTTTTTGTGTAGTTCTTCTAAAAGTCTGAATCTCTTCAGCGTGAATTCGATGCCGGCAAAGTGGATGCCAATTCACTACAAAATTTAATCGCTTCTGGAGTTGACGACCAAATTTTTAAACAACAATAAAATTGACATTTTTGTTTTGTGTCGTCGTGAGTTCAACATAGTCAATTATAATTCGGGGAACGATGCAAAAAAAAGAAATATTTTAAGAGCCACAAGCCCAGAAAGCAGACATCTTTTTTGGATAGATCCTTACACAGTTATTGCTTTTGAAATATTTTGGTGCTACAGAAACTGAAATAACTCCAAACTTGGCGTGGTGAAAGGAGAGTTCGATACTAGGAGGCTATTAACATCAGACTACCTCAAAAATGAAAAAGAGTTAAATCGGTCTCGCCTTTAATTAGCATAGTATTTGATAAGGTTTTCTAAAAAGAGGATTGGCATATTTATGTGTCTAAAAAATTTTTAGACATTTTCATTGTGTCAAGAATCGTGGTCGTAATGCCGTATTTTTCGAGATAGACCAGATGGGAGAATCTGGATAGTTCAAGTTTCGGATAGAAAACAGGAGAAGTTGCAGATTAAGCGGAGGTATATTTAAGGATTTAACTTTGGATCTTCAATTGGTGTCTTTATTTGTTTGTCGTTTTGCTGGAATAATTAATTTATTCTCATAAAAAACCATGAGGCTATAAATTTCGCCCTCAATTGCACACTTTTTTTATACATAATTTTCATGTCCGTTTGCGAATCAATACAGTTCAAACATATTGTTGTTCAATAATATTCACGTAACTTTCGAAATACATGAAATTCAAATTAAAATCAAAGTTAAAAAGTGAAATATAGAAAACTCTCGATATTTGGAGCCTCTACAATTCAAAAAACTTTGTAAATAGAAGAATTCTCTGAAAACATTCTGAAAAACCTCTCTAATACAAAGAAAACCTATAAATTGCATAGGTTCGAATTTATTTTTGTGCAAAACAGCATGAAAACCTTTATAACACGAAAATGATGGCTTGTTTAGCTCTTTAATTCGAAGTCAAATTTACTTTTTTTTTCAACAACCGTTCGTTGAAATGCGTACGTCACGAAAGTGAGCAACATTTTTTTTTCTGAAACCTCCATAATTTGAGAACCTTTGTAATTCGAAGTTTTTTCCTGGTTTTATGAAATTCGATAATGAAAAGGAAAAGATTAACTACCGCAATGAATTTTGGCGAAGATTAAACACCATTTTGTAAAACAGCGTCATAGAATTAAGCACTTCACAGACAGAAGAAGAAGAATTTCGAATCAATCGACGGACGAAGAAGAGAATCCTGATGTTTTCACGGTTGTCTTCACGAATGTAGACGACGTTGTTTATGGTAACGAAGCTCCCACTATCAACCTTTACGACTGCAACGGCTGCGATTACTGCATGCCTGCCTGCGAAGACGTCTGTAACATCGATGTTCAGGAAGCGTTGAATTTCCGGGTTCGCAGACAGGAATAGGCGTTGGAGCTAAGATATGAGCAATGAGTAATTATTTCAGGAAGGAATGTTTGCTCTAAAAGAATAGTAAGTCTATGATTTACGTAGAAAAGTAAAAATTTGACAATCGCCAAACCTGGGCGGATGAAGTGGGACTAGTGGGACGTGTTTCAGGTGTCGATGAATACTCCGAGGTCTATGAATCGCACAGCTTCCAGGACTGAATAGAAGCGATGGGAACCTGTCTTCCATTGCCTTCTCCTGGAAACCCCATGCGGGGGGGGGGGGGGGGGGGGGCAACTTCATCCTTGTGGACTGACATTGCTAGCACCGACATCTTTTGCAAGTAAGACTCTACTATTAATAAAAGTGAATATGTTTTGAAAATTTATGTCTTGTGGAAAGTTGACTAGCCTTTTATAATTTGACAAACAATTTTTAATGATTCAAATCCGTGGTTACTGGCCTTTACTTATATGTAAAACCCAACAAGTCTGTCAGTCTGTTTGGAAAACTGGAAACTAACAAAAATAAAATCTAAATAACTATAAATAAACTAAACATATCATCAACCGATGCCTTGCAGCATTCCACGATTTGATTTCGAACTCCTGCAGAAGCAAAACTTAACCCCAAAAAAGTTCTCAGCAAAGTAAAAAAAAAAAAAAAAACTTTTGAGTTATGAATGAAATTCTGTTGACTAGATCTGAGTCATGAAAACTCTTTTAGTCATGTCAAGTATCTGCAAACAACCAAAACGACGTCACCCGTTCCCAACGCCCACCGCATCACATCAAATATCAATCTGAAAAACGGATTGACTTTTTTTCTCGAAAACCCCGCAGCGTTCAACAAAATTTTAGCTTCAACATTAAAGTGGCTCCCCGGCTCAGTGGACGCCCTTCGTCGCGTCGCCCACACTAGTGCCTCATTAGCTTGCCCGCTGCCGCCCGCATCGCCATCGGGGGTAAATATTTGAGTTTCTTCTCAGTTGAAAAATTCAAGCAACTACCGCTACGTTATTTGATTTTGTATAATTAATATGAAATTAATTTTGGCCATGTTCGTCCGACTTTCTGCGGTTGTGCCACCGCACTCTGAAAGGTCTTCGGTGGACTCTGGGTGGGAGAGGCTAATGTTGATTTTCGTATGTGCTCTGGTTCACCTTCATCTCGTTTTATTTTTTTGCGATAATTCTGCAGAAAAGTCTGCATTCGGTGCCTTTTTTACGACACACACTCACCGACCACGATGCTGATGATGATTTACCTCCCAGCCCAGTCGAATGGGCAAAGAAAGGTCTCATCCCCCGGCCCTGGTCCCGGCCACAGGTACGAGCACCAGCTCGAGTATTGTATGCATTCCCAAATGCTTTCAATTAAAAATCAAATAAAATGAGATAAAATTAGGAGAACTCTTTCGTCCATTCACAGCGCGCTGGTGAATGGCCAAAAAAAAAAAAAAAACGAGAGAAAGGAGATGGAGCACCAGATCTCGCTCCAGCTCCACTGCTCCGCATCCGCATCTCCAGCAGCAGGAGGAAAGGATAATTATTTAAAAACGAAACCTCTGTGTATGATTATAAATGCAGAACAGGGCACATTTAAATCATTTAGGTTCTGTGCTAATGAATTTCAAAGCTCTAACCACATCATCAGCTCTGCAAATGCTGTTAGCTGGTGCAGGGTGGGCGAGTAGGGGAGACGAATGTACGTCGTACACATCCCACCCACCCACCTGACAGAGGGTCGTCGTATTTTTCCGGTAGAATGTTGCGAGAAAACCCTTTCGAATGGTTTTTCGTGTGTTTGAACCATTTTCGTGGTTTCTGCAAGTAATCCATGAAGTGTTTGCGCACTACCGGTATCTTTATTAGAAAAACGACCAGAAAACGACGAAAAACGTCGAATAAATTAGCGCGCAGAGTTTTCACCAGTGACGGGGGCAGTTTGTTGAGTTAAAAGGGTCACTCTGGCAGGTGATTTGAGAAGTTAGGTGTGTGGACAGGTCAGTAACGGAGTGCAAATGGAATTCATCAAGTGGGATAAGCTTACTCAATTTACAGAATTTAAACCGGTGGATAGATTTTGCACTGATTAAGGATAGCATCAAGAATATGAATCAGCCATTGTACGAATAAGCAAGTACGTTGTATGTCAAGTCGAGGCAAATGTAATCAAAAAAGAAATTGGTGTAAAACAGATTCCATCGAGGTAGCGAAGATTCGTTTAGAAGTTCCAAAATTAAACTTAAGCAGTAAGGCTACAGTCTTAGCTTGTAAGATAAAACTCATTAAAGAAGAAAATTTAGTTGCTTGCAATTAATAACAAATTTAAACAGAATTTACAGTGGGACAAATGCAGCAAACATTTTGTTTCCACTGGTGAATGTTTTTTTTTTTATAATTCTGTGAGTTTATAAAATCAGCAAAAGAATCTAATCCCAATAAAAGGCTGTCTTCACTGCCATTTTGCTTGAAGTACCGTCGCAATTCTCGCAAATGCTGCCCTGCCGCTGGAATAGTTTCATCTGTCTTCATTTCAATTCCGGAATCTTATGACAATCTTACTATTCTTTGCTTTTCTAATCTGCTGCATTGTAGCTAAGAAATCTGGCCTTTTGTGAAAACGATTGTAAGATCTATGATGAACGGATTTGAACCCGGATACTCTCGCTTAACACAGGCAATTTGAACAACATCAATAATAGAGTGCTGCAGAGATGGAAGCAAACAATATAAGGGTGCAAGGCCTGTGCTATTTGGTAGAAGCATCAAGAAGCCCCTAACCCGTTCTTAGTTTCTACTGAGTCTTCAATGATTTGTGTGGTCTGGCAATGTCATGATGGAGGGAGCTTTTTTTTATTGATCTATTCTGGTCATTTAAATTCAATTGCTATCTTCAACCTCGTTATGTCGATTTTGTTCCGAATCGCAAATGGAAACTTGGTCTTTTAAATTATTTCTTGTTAATCATGTGGCACCCAAATATCGAGCTTCTTTGTGTATCCAAACTTCTTTAAATGGATGATAACTGCTTAATGATGAATGCTTAGTTGCCCAACAAGGTCCACACTTATGTGCGGGTCAATTGTTCATAATTTCCATAATTTCCTAAACTTTTTCAATGATTGATAAAACTTGACCTAGGCTTTTCGCGCCTCTACTGTTTTTTGTTATGGTTTGTGCAAATGGATCTTCGTCAGATATTAGCAGCTCGTGCACGATTCGCGGGATATTATTTTCCCTTTTACTCGTGCCGACGTACTAAGCCTCTGCACTCTTCAACCACTCTCCCCGCGGGACAGCCATTAGGCATTACTTTGCGGGACTGGTTAGCTATTAAGCTCTATTTATTGCCTCTTGGGCTATTCCCAGGGCTTCTGCTCTTTTTATAGTGGCCTGTACCCTTACGATGAAAGGGTACAGGCAGCTGATCTCCATCCATCCGTCGTCCGATCTAGTCATTTGGCTAGCTAGATTTTCCGGGCTTGGCATGTTTACTCTCTCTTCTCTGAACCGTACTCAGTGGAATACTGTTCTGCGTCTTTCTCTTCAGTTGGGCATTCCGCGTACAGTAGCTCTCGTGTCCAAACCTATGGAGGTATTTTCGATAGTCACCGTGGCCAGATAAGAGCTGCGTGAGCTGGAAGTTACAGCTCCAGCTTCTCTCTCTCTCCATCCATGCCGCGATTGTAGGGATCAGTCTGTAGGTCCACCTACCTTTGGTGGATGCGTCCCACCTGGTTCGCCACAGTGCCAGTGATACATCCCGCTCTTTTTTCTTGAACCTCGTTATGCTTATGCCGTTTGTGCGCCGCTTAAAGTACATCCTCCGGTTCTCATGTGCGAGGATGTCGACCGGAACCATTCCGGCTAGCACACAGGCCGTCTCGTCGGAGGAAGTCCCGAAGCCGCTGATTGCTCTGATTGCGCGGAGCCAGTACGGCGCCGACAGCTTCCTCCTAAGATCTTTAGTCGCTAGTGCGCCGGCCTATATCAGGGCAGCATAGTGGAGGATCAAGCTGACCATTTTGGATAGCAGGATCCTGTGGGCGTATCCGGACAGTGGAGGCCGCCGATGTTTGGGAGTATTCGAGAGAGTGCTGCCTGCAACAACGCGCCTTCACATGTAGAGGGGACCTACTATTTAATGCTCATTCCGAACGGCGAATTGCGAAAGCTTCTCATGACAAAAAAAGGAAAATATGACGATAATGTTTTATATTTTCACTAATTTTTCAACGTAAATAACTTCTTACGGAAAATGCGATTTCAATAAAGTCTTTCAATAAAAAAATGAATCTTAAAATGTAACATTTCAGATGCAATTTATATTACCATTTCAGAGCCATCTAACGACAATTTGTTACCGAATTTTTTTAAATACCAACAATATTAAAACTAATTTTTAAAAATGGTATAAAAGTATGGTTGTTGATAGAAGACTCCCTTGTTTTTATACTAGAGGCTTGATGTCTCTTTTACTTTTTGACGTAGTCAGCAGTGTTCAGATACAACCGAGCCATTGTAGGTAATAAAAAGACACCAAAAATATTTTCAAAAAATTACCGAAAATACCTGAGAAATCGGTTTGGTCCAAGGTTGGTGTATTCCAGCGCGTTACAAAATATTTCACGCTGAGTCATGTTACTCTGTAGTCTAGCTCTGTAGCATAAGACATAAAATCAGTGAATTTATTTTAGGATCGGCAGCTCTTTTTTCATTTGGACTCTGAGTCAGAGTCTCGTCCATCATTCTATCAAAACATTTAATTCAGTAAGTGACCAATGTGTTTGATGTTATCTACCACTAAAGCCTAGACTAATTAAGTCGGAGAGAAATCTTCTCCTCATTAAACCCTGAGTCCTTCATTCTAATCTATTTTCCTAATCCGATGTAAAATACTATCGAACATTTTGAAAACAATTGTTATTGAATATAGAGAATTTGAAAAGCTAATTGAATTTTAAACTACTGCTTTATATAACGTCAGTTTTTTTTACTGTCACAGATCTTAACAAGTCCAGAAACTTTAGTTATGAGCCGACCTCTTGCATGGAGGGAAACGGGGTCTTCTGGTGGTTGCTCAAAACCATTTCCACTCCTATCCCTAGCTAGCTGGTCGGCTCTTTCGTTGCCTAGAATACCCGTGTGCCCATGGACACCACAGGGTGAGACTGCATCTGTCCACCATATTCTTTAGAGATTGATGAAGTTGTTTTACTATATTTGATATAATCGATGGTGTTTCCAGAGCCTTAAAGGCCACCTGGCTGTCTAAGTAGAGGACAATAGACTGACCATTTATCGGACCTATGGATAGCAAGCGTGCTGTCTATTAAAGACAATACAGTAGTCCGGGAGGCGGTGAGACGTCGTTAGGTTTTGTCGGTCAGCGAAAACTCCCACGCCTGTCTCCTATTCTGATTTCGATCAGGAGCCTACAAAATCAACCCAGAAGATTTCAATTGCTTTAAGAATTGTCACTAAACATGGCTCAGCCATTCAGGCTCCTTTTGTACTTCGCAATTCAGAATTTAAACAGTTCCACAATTCTCAAATCCAACAAATTGTCGCCAACATTTTTGCCACTTTGAAAAAGATCTTTTTGCTGTGATCACAGAAGTGAGTTTCGATAAGTCGATCAAGATTCAACCTGCAAATGTTCTCAAACTGACTAAAAGTGGAATGGGTGGTCCCACTGGTTGCCAATAACAGTCACACGTTTTCCGATCATTGTCGAAAAAACAAAATTAGGCATAAAAAACAACATTGGATAAAACATATCTTGGTCTCATTTATATTTGCCGATTTGATTTTATTTCTAAACTCTTAAAAGGAGCTCCAAAATTCGACTTTATTCCACGAATCTCGTACGATAGAAAACGCGTAACAAAATTCCGCCGATATGAATTTTGAAAATCCGCTGCTTTTAATTTAAATCATTCGCTAAAACACTCTTCAATCCGCGACCAGCACCCACTGGACTACAAAAATTTCGCAAATATGTTCAAGTCCGTCACCACTATTTGGCGCACTCGAACTCCTCTCAGCTAAATTCTTCGGCTGCCGCCACTGTTAAGTTCCAGCCAAACACTTCAGTTTCAATTTTGTGCCTTTCAAAAGCACGCATTACCGCCTGTCATGTGTGTGAGCGTTTGTGTGCCGTGCATGATTTAATTTCACTTCTTTATGCCATTTCAGTCTTCCGGGTAAAACGTTCGTCCTCATTAGGAAATCCGTGCCCCACTCCATCAAAAAAAAAAAAAACACGAAACCAAACCAAAAACGTTCCCCGAAATCGTGTGTGTGTGCCAACGTTCAAATGCGTTTTTGATTTCGTTGATTTAGTACACAGGAACCTGCCAAGTGGGGTCGTGGGGACATAAGGTAGGCGGTCGCCCCATTGCCACCCACTTTGAATTGAAGTAAAAGATTTATCTGTGTTGTTTTTTTTTTGGGTGTGTAATTTTGTGTTTACTTTCATTTTACACCTGAATAAATATTGAAATTTATATTATTTCTACTCTATAGAGGTCTGCCAGCCTCATTTGGAACAGAACCCGAACCCGAAGCTTAGTCTCGTGGCAAGGACATGCACAAAGGCGAATCCCAAATGAGTTTCTAAGAGGACATGCAGCAGTGATGCTCGAAGAAAGCGCCATGCGGTGTATTGAATGAGGACAGCTGAAAAAGAAAAACACAACCGTTAGAAGGATGGAGGGAGGATACCTAATGCTCTTACGATGCGGTGCGGTGCATGTGGGTATGTCATTTTCGGAACTAAGATCCTGTTTCCAGCCGCAACACTCGAGTAAATTGAAAATGAATGCGAACTTCTCAGGGAATTTGTCATTTGTTTTTTTAGAAAATTTCATTTACTCAAAAAGGACTCTCATTTAAGTTTGATGATGTGTGAAAGGGTGGTTTTTCGAGGGGGTGTGAGCCTGTTTTTGAGCGACGGGCAGGTCTGTTGAAGAGATTGAGGGTGGCAGTCGAATCGCATGGCTAATCGGTCAGTTTGTAAAGTTTCTTTGGCAATTTGCGGGCTTAGACAGATTGGACGATACGGGCTTTTAGACGAAGGTCCATAAACCCAACCCAGAGAGCACATCAAAAACAATTTTAAAGGTAAGGTGTCTTCTGTAAGTCCTTCTTTTCCAAGTTAACCTCGCTAAGACATAGATTTTTGGTCTTTTTACGCCTGGTTCTTCTTAAAAAGGCTCGATATAAGCTCGATGTGTATAGGCCATTGGTTTGCAGCTGCAAGAAGCTCTGTCGCTATGATTGGAGACAGTGCGGAGCGTGTTCGATGAGACTAAGTTAAGTAAAGTATTTAAGTTAAAATAAATTATTTAACTCGAATAATTGCTACCCAATGTTTAGCGTAAAGGTGTTTACTTTCTAAGAAGATTTTTGGCTTTCCAAAGAACGTCAGAAGTTCACTCTCTTGGCATAATCCCTTCCCATCCCATCCCATCCACCATTTCTAAAATTTTTTCTTCGTCCACTCTTAAATTCACTCGAATGAAGAGCTTAATGCAGTGGGCAATGCCCACAATCCGTAAGCCTGTTCATTACAGTCCACCCCCGTTACTCACCCACTCCCTCCCAAGGTATTTGTTTACCAAGCCATCGTTATCCACGTAAAACATATTTCCTTGCAATGGTTTGACGATATAAACCACGAGAAAAGCGGATTCGCAGCGTGCATAGTGTCCACCACGAGTTGTGTCCTTTTGTTTCTATCAACCACCGACCATGTCCACCTCCACCCACCCACTTGCACACCAGCGGTGGACACCACTCGGCCAAACATTTAAACGTGAACAAAGAAACAGTCGTGGAAAACACCAACACAGCAAAAAAAAAAAAAAGAAAAAAAACAACGAAACGACAAATGCCTCTGCCAAAAAATGTGTTCCCCATTCTTGTGGTTTGGTTTTATCTTGAAATCGGCTTAAACAAAAATTCCAAAATTTGTACGTACCCGTCGCCGGTGTCTTCTGCAAGAGCGAGGACATTGTTTTACTTTTTTTTAAAGTCCCCCGAAAATGGGATTTATTATCGTGAGTTTTTTGGGTTTCGTTTTTTTTTTGTTTTTAGAAGGGTTGCGGTGCAAGGAGATCATTTATCCCCCGTTTGGATTAAAACCAAAAGCAGAAATAAAAACAAAAACAGGACACGCGCTTAAATGCATTGTCCTGGATTGAAGCAGTTAAACCCACTCATGGGAAATGGGTGTGAGAAGCTCACAGGGGAGGATACACCCACGGTTTATGGTGGGGTTGTTGGGATGCTCGTGGCAAGTGATGTGAAAGAAATGAAGAAAATTGCCAATTAAACAATTATTAACTAATTTTTTGTTCATGTTTAGAAGGCATTGAAAAAAAGTTCAAGATTTTCGAAAGTAGGCGTAAAGAAAAGTCGAGCCGAAAAAAAATATTCAAACCTCTGAACATTTTTATCTTTTAATTTAATGTACGAAGGAGTCCTTTCAGTATGTTGAGATGAAATCGAACAAACTGGGTATAAGTTACTTACGGAAGTTCTTCGCATTCGATAGAATGATTTTGGAAAAGTCACTGCGTCTGTTGTTAAATGAACACAAGGTGCGCAAAGTTAGCTCTTAATAACACTAATTTTTTTCTTTAAAAAAGTAAGTAATAAAAGATTTAGTAAAAATTATCATTTAGAAGTGCTGTTCAAATGTGTAAATAGCCATGACATCAATCATTTAACAAAAGGCACCTGGTTGCTGAAAGAACATGATTGTCATAGATTATTAACATCGAGTCGTTTGTGTTGGAAAAACCTTTACATGCAAAAGGAACATGACTTTCAACGGCTGACAACTCAAAAAAAAGCTGAAATTGTAATAAAAGTGTCGTCAAAAATGAAGGAAACAAACCCAAAGTTCCTGATAAAAAATAAAATGAACCAAAATGCATGGTTATTACAATTTCGGCTTTTTTTTTGAGTTGTCAGCCGGTGTTGTCAGCCGATTCATGCATTTTGATTCATTTTATTTCTTATCAGAAACTTCGGGATTGTTTCCATCATTTTTGGTGAGGAAAAATGATGGAAACATTCTCCTACGGCTAGAATAGGTTCAATGTTTTGAAGACTAGGGCAAATTTAACTTAAAAGAAATCTTTCATTGCCAACCAAACTGACAGCAATCTATCGGCTGCCATAGCTATCAATTTATGTTTTGTAACACAAAGAAAAAACTTGAATAAATGAATGAATTACTTACTTACTTAATCTAAATTTTAGAGTACTTAGAGAAATTATGACAACTAGTCACACTGCTCTATATTTCCGCGGTTTTTTCTAAACAAAATTTTTTAAGAAGAAAAAAATGTTACTGTTCTTAAAGATAGTTTCTGTATTTTAGTAATTATTCAGTGTGAGAGAATGTTTTTTCTTGGAAGAAAACAGAACAATAACTGAAAGGAGTAAACGATTTTTCAATTACTCCAATCATGATATTACTCAAGCTGTAAAAAGATATTCTTCAGAAAGCGGCACTGCTATTATTTTGACCGCAGCTGTATGTTTGATAAATCGGGATTGCATAAATACTTACTGAGAAGATGTCTGGATTAAAAACAAGTTCCTTCAAAGTTGCATGAATTACACCCAAATTATTCAGAACAAATTTGTTGTTTAAGAAAGAAAAGCAAAAATTCACTAAGACAAAATTTGGCAAAAGTGAGATTAAATTCAGGTGGAAACGAGTTTGTAATGTGTAAATTAGTCATTTTCTACAGTCAGAAAGAATCATTTTCATGTATGCAGAAACATATCATTTCATCGAATAAGGCTAAAAATACACCGGACTATATAAAACGTTTTGATTTGATATTTCACAAACAAAACAAAATGTTTTAGTTTGGGTTGTGTGCGTTGAAATAAAACAAAATGAAATTTGTGCTTTAAGTTAAGTTAAAGTTTATTAGTTTTTTAAGAATTACAATGTTTTAAATATTTGGTCCTACTCAGACTAGAATAAAATAGTGGAAGCAATTGAGCAAAACGCTGCAAATAGTAGACAGCAATGGGTACGCCCATATCATCTGAAGTGAAATGCTTAGGATGTGATAGGAAACTTAATAGCATTTTTAAGAACTTATCCTGAAAAATTGCTTGGTTAAAAAATTCAGTTTTTTCTATCTTCTTCCATATTTGTTAAAATTTTCATATTTACATTAAGATTATATAATATTATTAAGATTATAAATATTCTAAATTAAATGCAAGCTTAAAAAAACATCAATTTAGGTGCACAGCAAATTGAAATAATAAGAATTAAAGATAAAAAATGCTGAATAAAAATAGAAGCAAATAAAGGTTTACAGCCAAAGAAAAAAAAATGAAATAGAGCCGATAGCCTTGCTGCTAGTGCTCTTTATTTTTTGTTATTAATAATATATTTTAATATGTTGTTAACAAAAAATAAATAAATAAATAAATAAAAATGAAATTAAAATTTTTTTTTGCATAAAACAAGTCTATTGGCAACGAAATATGCTTTTTTGTTTTGGTTCGTTTTAGATTTTTCATTCGGCGAAGGCAATTATCATCCACGACGCACAGTGAGAAAAATGAATAAAATAGGTGAACATTTGGTCAAAATTTCATGTTGAAAAAAGACTTTTTGGACCATACACTGTTATAAGAAATGGTTTATGAGTGATGTCCACCTAAATTTCTTATTTTTTCCACTGTGCGACGCTGATTCGAAACAGTTTTGTTACATTTGGTGTGTGATGCTCGTATTTTTAAAAGCAATCACCGAAACACTTCAAAAACTTCAAGAATTGGCGTTTTGTTTCGTTTTCCTTGGTGTGTGTAGCTTTATAAGAAACAATGTTCTCTCGAAACGAAAAATACATTTTGTTTTATCCAATGTGATTTCAGCTCATGCCGATTAATCTGAATTAGTTATGGGGTGATATAATACAAAAATTTGATTTCAAGTATTAGGTGTAAGCCTCAAGTTCATTACTGTTGCGACTTAAGAGGACGTTATCGACTCTAGGGGATGCTTTGAGGTACAACCAAACAAAAAAAATTGTATATAGAATTAAATATCGAATGCTAGATAGCGTATTTGAACGTGTTGCATTTATTTTATTTAATTGACAAGGACTTTAAATTTCTTGACTATCGCGGCAATTTGTAAAGCCTTTTCCTTTTTTTTTTCACTCGATAAATTTAGTACACAACATTTATAAATCCTAGAAATCAGTTTGTGGGGCCGTGGCTTAATCGTTAGTGCGTCGGACTGTTAAGCGAGAGTTCCCGGGTTTGAATACAGCTCGGCGAAAAAACACCACAAACAATTTTCACGACCCCACCTCCAGCGAACGACTGACAACCCTCCTGGACTACTTCTGTCACGGAAAGCTTTCGCAATTCGCCGTTTGGAACCGGCAATAAACTGTAGGCCCCCTCCACATGTGTCAAATTACAACGCGCACAACACAGTAAAGTCGCGAAAAGCAAGGCTCTGGCTCTGGCTACTATGCCAACAATGATAAATTTACGAAAGTAGTATTTCGCAGTATTAATAGAGTACGTTCTATTGCTTTCAGATTTCTTTTTTTTTTCTAAATTTGTTAAGGCTAAGTGAGTTTTAGATTCAAATGCTTTTCGTACCTGCGACTGTCATTCTTTCAAATCTAACCACCAACACTTTTTCAAATGTTTTATATAGAAATCTTTTAATTAAAATTCTTTGAAAATGGTCGACTAATCAAATTGTAAGCTAGCACCATCGTATCCATTTTATTATTCTTCACTTGATTTGAGTTTCAAATAAATCTTTGTGGTGCGTGCGCATGATTTAAGTAAATCTCTACGTAACTTTTTAAACTTTTTTGTCTAACCATTGAAACGATCAAAATGTATTCTTTCAAACAGCGTCCTGAGCAAGGATTCGTGAAAAATATAAATCGCTTGCTTACCTCTCCTTAATGATGCACTAATTACTAAATCTCATTGACAGTCCTTTTTTGTTATCAAATATGAATTCATGAAATTAAAAGTTTTTATAATCTTTATTTAGATCATAAAAACTGAAACGAAAGGGCTACAAGCCTTCCATTGCACAAAAATTCATAAATATTCTAGAGGCAGTGCTCTAGAATTTCTTTAACGGAGTGCCGTCAAGCCTTTTCTTACAACCTTAAGAGACAGCGAGATGGATTATTTTCATTTTGCAAGTACGGACATGTATTTTTAGGCTCCTAGGTCGATTGATTATGTACAATTCCATTTCTTTCAACGATTTGATCAATTTGGCCTCTATTTGTCAGCTTGAGTGATAAAAAAACTATGCATCGTGAAATG
This sequence comes from Syritta pipiens, assembly GCA_905187475.1. Taxonomy (NCBI): domain Eukaryota; kingdom Metazoa; phylum Arthropoda; class Insecta; order Diptera; family Syrphidae; genus Syritta; species Syritta pipiens. Next base: position 75,791,196 of record LR994571.1, read on the forward strand.
AAATCAGCCGATTCCCTACATTTCAGAAGCATCAATAACTTGTTCGAGGGCAAGGACAAATAACCATTTCAATCGCCCCCAACAGGTTTGCATTTCCACGAAAATTCGCATTTCAAAGAAAAATCTCATCATCTTCACCGTAAAACGACGTCTCTAACCTCACGCGACGAGCATCTCCGCAGCACTCACGGCCAACGAATAAAATTCTTGTGTTCAACTCTCATCAGGATCTCCGCCTTTTTTTCCTATATGAAAATTATTTTTATAATAATTCCAAATGGGGCAGCACGACTAAAGTGTAAAAAAAAATCCGGGAATTTATGTGGAAGTCCTTAGTCCTGCGCAGTGTGGCAGACTCCTCCTCCTCTTTGTCACGTGGCTTTGTGCCACACACAAAACAGCTGACTTTGTTTTGGTTCCAGTGACAACAAACCATGTGTTTTGATTCTTTTTCCCACCGTAGAATTCGTTTTTATTTATTGCATCCTGGAAGGACCTGCGCGTCCACTCACCGATGGAGAGCGAGAGCGAGAGAGAGTCTGTGTAGCTGGCAACACTGCGGTACGAAAAAAAAAATGAAACCACAAACAAAACAAATCCACCACGTGGTTAGAGAGATGCCGTTGTTATTATTTTCATCATCAGGTGCCAGTAATTATGGGATACTTCATGCGAGAGGTTGGCGCACAGCGTGCGCTCAGCTGGGTGGATGGGTGGATGGGTGGGTGGATGAACATAGGGGTAGGTCAGATAGGAGATGAGATGACAAATTTACGCTGCGATACTCTTCCCGTTCGCGTCCCCAATCAGCAGCAGCGGCACCAGAGACGAGAAGATACTCGTACCTGTTCTATTTCGCAGCCCACCTCAGCGCATGCCCCCTGCGAGAATTTGAGTGATGCCCTTGCAGGAGATTTCGATGGTGTGTTGTTTCCGCTGAAGCCACTGCATCAGCATCAGCATCTTCATCCCTGCTGCTACTGCTTCGGCTTTTCGGTGCTGTTGCTGTTGTTGGCGCACACACTGCACTCCGATCGGCAACTCATGTGGTTATGAGAGATGATTTCCATTCTGGGCACCGTAATGTACTCGTCGTAGCCTGGCTCTCCGGGAGGACCACCAACGAAAAACTGTACACATCCAGCCAGCCAGCCAGCCCCGAATGGCACTCTGGCGTCGTCACTCTGCTCAGCCACTGTATAGGTGCCGCCGTCGTAACTCGTCGTAGCTCTCGTACCTTCGTGTGTATCGAAGTCGGTCAAAAACCAAAAACAAAAAAAAAAAATAAACGACAACCGAAAAAAACAAAATTATATCGCTCGTACAGTGCCGGGCTTACCGTGTGTACCCAACGTGCACACATTTATCCTTTGGCAACTGTATTTAAAAGACCATCTTATTGGGGGCGAAACGGGGGAGCATCCACCAGCCATCCAGCCAGCCACCAGGCAGCCAGTCAGCCAGGCGTATTCAACCCTCTACTAGTCCATTATATAAAAGGCATGTGCTTTTCCTAAATGTTTTCAGTTTTCGGTGGAATTTGCATGCAAAATTTTCGATATTTTGCAGTGCTGGACGTTCGTCGGTTGCCGTTCATCGTTTGTCGAGTTTTCGAGTGCTCGCTTGTGTGTTGAGTGAAAACGTTCGTTTTTCGGAAGCGGATTTTCTTCATCGGTCGGTGTCGCTCTCACGTCAATTTGCCGGACGAAGGATACTTTGGTCGGTTTTTTTGTTTCGTTTGTTTGTTTGTGTTAATCAATTGAGTGCGTGTTTAATTGATTTGTGTGCGAGTTTTTTTGCTGACTGAAACAGGGTGAACATAAAATGGCGGGAAAATAATTGAAAAAAGTGAATTTTTTTTTAAGAATCTAGAGGCAAAGGAGTTTATCCTTGGGAATTTTTGCGCGTTTCTTTAAGTGGTTTTTTGTTTTACTCTCCGCCTTTGTGTGGGTGTTTGTTTTCTTTGTGTGTGTGCGCGCTCGGGGTAGTCCTTGTTGTGTGGCGGATAACACTTGTTAGGAGAAGAAAGCGGTTTTCTTTCGCATTTAGTTCTTTCTTCTGTTTGTTTTTTTTTTTTTTCGTTTTTTCTTCTTGTGTGCTTCGGTTGTGGCGTTGTTGTTGTGTTTTTTTGAAGACTCTTTTGTGCCACGTGTGGATTGGTCGGTCGCTGATTGGAGCTGTGTGCCATTAGGAGTGAGGACCCACTGTAAGTAGATTGGAATTGTTAAAAAAATAAAATGTGTTGAAATCTTTTAACCTGTAGCATAAGCAGGTGACACTTTTCGCCTTCGGGGACTTGTCTTTAAAAATAATATTATTGACGAAATATATATATTTTTTTAAATAAATGTCTTGAACATTTATTTAAAAAAAAAATATTTTAGCTCTTACCGCAAGATATTCTTTCCTTGCCTCATCTGTCCAATTGGCAGTTATTTTTTTATTTGCAAAATTAATTTTTTATTTATAAAATTTGTTTTGCAAAAAATAAAATCGTGGGTGAGGTTAAATCGTGATAATTTCAAGTTACATCAATACAAAACAGTTCAATAAAATAAACAAAATAAATATTTTAAAATATAATAAATTAACAATGAAAATAAATATAGAATAGAAACCTAAATTATTTTTTATTGTTGTGTATAGGGTATTTAATAACCCTGATGACCCTAAGCAGCCACATACAGCTGTGCTAAAAAAAAAACATTAAAACGACACTGCTTTAAGCAATTTTGAGATTTAAAATTTTACGACTTTTCTAGAAGTTGATACACCAATGCCATTGTGAATGCAACTAAAAATAGTTATTCTATTCCAGTCATAAAATGTTATGACAGTCAAAAGAAGTTGGTACACCATTAAACACAAAAATAATGACTATTTCCATTCACGGAATGCATTGGTATTTTTCGTGAATAGTGAAATTTCTTTCAGTCAGAATCCTTTTATCAAAACCATATGAAAACAAAATTAAATGAATTACTTTTGTTTCTTTTATTTTTTATAGTAGCTTAGTCTGTTAGCTAGGCTTGTGATTGATGACAGATTTGCCACTGTCCAAGAGCAAATGCATGGTTTAAAATGTAATTGCTTCTTGGAGAATACATTAAGGTATAAGTCTGGAAACAGGATATCAGACGGTTCTTTTATATCTATTTTTTTTTTCGATCAATGAATTAATCACCATTTCTCACCTTAAGGGAGACAGGATATACAGACAGAGTTTCTTTAAGCCCATAACTAATTTAGAAAGGAATGAACAAAAATAGTACAAAAAAAAGAATAATAATTCTAAAAGAACTAGTGCCATTTGGATTAACAAGCGCCTGACTTTATCAATCAAAATGCGTTCTTCGTTTTAGATGGTTTCGATTTTGATGAAAATCGTGTACAAAGACAATTTGTATGCCTTTAGGACTTTTGAAAAATAAAATTTGATCTGTTGAAGCCGAACAAACTCAATCTTAAGCTTATTCAAATCGGTTTGTTCTACTTGGAACCTAAAATTTGAATTTCTATGGTCTTGTGCGAGCTTTCTTTGTAACTGAAATGAATTTGAATTTTTGTTCTATATTTTTTTATTATCTGGCTGTTAAATTTAAGCTACAAATAAGCCAATGCAATTATTCAACTTCCTCTTCTCTTGACCCCTGACTTTATTTGACAGCGTTCTTTATAACATTTTGTGCCTGTGAATACGTCTGAGAGCTTTGAACAAAAAATCAAACAAAAAATTATTAGGTAGTGTTCGATGCTTCCTGAATTACTGTCAAAACGTTTCCTGTATTTCAGCTAAATTCGTGAATTACTGCCAAATTCATCGATGGGCGAAGAGATATAGCAGCTGCCAAGATTGGGTTGTCTGTGATTTAAACAAAATATCTAACTAAAAAAATAAACAAACTTCCTCTTAACATTCGCTATAGCGTCCAAGTTCTTCTGTCTGTACCAGGGGTAACTGCGTATTCTAATATTGAAAGTACTCTGAGTTGGTGTAACACACTATGGACCTAGCACTAGCTGGCACCACATAACCTAACCTAACCTTCCTCTTAGCAAGGTAAAGTATATCATAATCTCAAAGGACCCAACCAAAAAGAAAATACAAATAATTTTTTGAGTGTATTTTAGTTTGTCTTACTTTGAGCTTCAGCCTAAGAATTACTAATGGCCACTAAAATAATCTTTTTAGGTTTTCTTTTCTTTAAGACGGGACTTAGAATGGTGGAGTAAGCTACCACAAAATCCTTAACTGAGCTTAGAATGAGGTATGAAGTTTCTTCTCCGCTTGTTTTAAGCCATTAAATGGGGTTGTTGCCTCACTAAAACTATCAATCTTAACGATAAGACCAAAGACAAATAGAACTTTTCCAAAAGGTCCACATTGTTAATTGGCTTTTAAGCTTTATAAAAAATGTATTTCATTAATAAATTATTAAATTATTTTATTTAAATCAATATTATATTTCAATATTTTTCCAAAAATTAACACGAAAAATATGACGCCATCCACAACATGAAAAAAAAAGTTGCTCCATGGTTACCAGCAGCATACTCTCGTCGGGCAGTTGCATTTCAGGAATTTCATTATATTTTTGGTAATTTTATTTAATGGGCTTCACAGAAATAAGCTTTAGAGTATAGAGAACAATAATTTGTGAAAAAACAATTTTTTTTTTGGAAATTACGACTTTTAATGAAGGACAAATGGACACTGATGTAGTTCCTTAGGTCTTCCGTTTTGGTTTCTTTTTGAATAGAACTCAAAAATAAAACATATATTAATCATAAACTCCATTTCGCATTTGGAAGTCTTACGATATTCTTCTCTATGATGGAAGCTTGTTGATTGCGGCAGATTCACTGAAAATTAGTGAGATAGTCTAAGTAGGATCTTAGACAAAAACTTGTACCTTATTCTAGGCAATGTATAACCAGCAGATTTCATTTATGGCCAGACAGACGTCCATTTTATTGGTTTCATTGTGGCACTTATAATACTCTATGATATATAAGCAATGTCTCAGCCATCAGCTTAAAATTGATCAGCGAGTAAAATACAGCTTAAAATCCCATAGTTTTTAACACGTTGTATGCCATGGGGGTCACCGGTGACCGGCACTAAGTGTGTTCGTAAATTGTGTGGCATTCAATGTGTTAAAGTAGGCTTTTCCAGTGGCTTGGGCCTATGGCTTCAGTCATCTCTTGTATGTCAAATAAACAAGTATAAGCCGAGAAAATCGCTACAGCCATTTTATAATAGAATAACGCCAGAACTCAGATTGGTGCATTTCCTGGAGGACCTGCATTCGCACAAGATCCTACTCACTCAGGTGGTCAATGTTAGATATTGAAACTAACTTTGACCACCACAACTTTGTTGACAACTGATTTCGAAAGAGATCGTACCTAAGTCCCGAGTCTTACTGAATTAAATGGCTGTAAGTAACTGTTGGAGACTAGCTAAAATACTTTGCTGCTTTGGCTATATTTTTAAGCTACCAATTTTTAAATTTTCAGCAAGCTTTAAATAAATAAATAAAAAAAACTTTTGGTGTTCCATTCCTTCACGCTCTAGAAGTTTACAATATTAGTTTGCTTTGTCTTCTAAAGATAACACACCAAAGGCACACTTTTATTCGGGCAAAAAAACAAGAAAACATAACGCAAATCACATTAATAATTCCCATATATTTAAATTTCATAACTACGTGTATTGTAATTTTTCAGAACACAGCAATTTAATTAAGCAGCATAATTTTTGACACAAATCGGAACGACGCAAGCCAAGGCTTTGGGGTAAGGTTGGCAAGGGGACAAACCATTAATCATCATCATCTTCTGTGGCCGCTAGTGCCACCAATGGGTTCGATGAGGCAATGCACACAGAAGAGATCTCCTGGCAACCTAATCCTCCACAGCCAACTCCAACTCATCAGGAGGTATGCCCAAGCGTAATCAGGCGATCCTTTGGGCTTGATCCAACCATCTCATCCATGGTCTGCCGATCGGTTGCCTTCCTGACGGAATCGCATTCACCATTTTTTTGTAGCAAAAATTAGTTTTAACGAACTAAAATTATTTTTGAGCATTGCACTTCTGATTGCGTCTAAAATGGTTGCCAAATTCAACTCGCTTATTTCGTTTTTGAAGAGTTTTCCATATTTGAATCCGAAATTTATGAACACAGCATGAGCAAGGAGTTAAGAACTAGTTGGGTGTGATATCTAAGTATCCGCCCACATTTCCAAATTTCTTTCACTGAAATCACCGTCATGTGTGTCCTACTTCACCACACATTCCACGTATTGCACGATTCTCACGTACGGAAAATTGACAGCTCACGGCATTCGAAAAGTGATGTTAATGTTGTTTGATTTCCACATGGAGCAGACTGCAAGTCCTTTGAAAGGGAAAAACGTGGCCACTTGGAGTAGACGTGAATTCTGTAGTGACATAAGAATTTAGTCCAAGTAAGAGTTTAGTTTGGGATAACATTTAAGCGTTTAGTTTAAAGAGGCCGCGCTATCGATCTTGCATTGCCGCAACTTGTTATGGACCAATAGTGGTTTTCTAAACGAGAATTTGCTACGAACTGCAAAATTTAGCAGACATCGCATACCTGTGTGTTAACGTAGGCTTTTGGAAAGGAGAGCATTAAATTAAAATCAAAGTGTTCCACTGTGGACTGTGATGCCAAGAGAATGAATGGCTTTATAAGGGCAGCGGTGAATAAAGCAAAAAAAAAAACTAGAGGTAGCAGTCAAACCGACATTAAAAAAGTATATCCCTTCCACATGCGTTAAATTAGACCGCGCACAAACCAGTGGAGGCGCGATAAAGCTAGGCTCTAGTCTTAAACGGCCTGTAACGTCACCGAATTTTACTATCAGTAACAGTCAAAGGAATTTTTTGGCACTAGAGTTGGTCAAGATATTAAATTAAAGAGAAAAGAAAACTGTGCTAGTAGTTTTATAGGTCCTTTTTGCCATTAGAATTTAGAAAACGACTTTTTTCCATGAAGTTAGATTCTTTTGGGCGTTCGCAACCCTTTTTTGTTCCACAAGTTCAACAGAGCCTCATAAAAAGTGCCGTGAAAACAATGTCGTTTATGTCAGGCTTTCTGTTCCATTTAACAATCTTGTCAAATATCTCAGGCTGTTAACATTTCCATTCGACTTTGCTTAGAGAAAATCCGTTCGCGACCCACGACATGAGTTTCCAAATTTTCCCTGATCAATTTAATTCAACGAGGAGTGGGAAACTGACGAATACGTCTATCCTATTTGGTGGTGCTACAGTCCGGGTTAAACCAGGGCCTCACGCAGCAAACCTCTCCAGCCAGCTGGGTCTCTAGCCAGCCAACCAATACGTCTGCAATCTTCTTAACAAAAACACCGCCTCAAATTCTCTTGGTTTTGGAGGCAACCAAATCAGTGGTTGCTGAGTGGGCGGCCATCTCTCCTTCAAGTCCAAGGCCCAGGCACCAAACGTTACTCCAAAGATTCTTCTCCACCGGCCGCCAACTACCCATGACCACCATTGCACTACTTACAAAGAGCCCCAGAGGCTGCATTTTACAAACACAGACCCAATCAACCACGCAGCTGAACTCTTGACCCAAAAACCAGTCCGCTTCTCTTCGCAGTCATTAAGCACGGACGCCCATCGAAAAAAGAAAACGAAGATGCCTCAGCCCAAATGCGTCCTTAATTGATCTACAAGTGAGGAAATAGCCTACACCCCCCCGAATCATCGTATCCCAGGCGAATCCGAATCACACTTTACAACGAACCCCCAGTGGAATCGCACCCCATTGCACCTCAGCCCCCAGTCCACTGCCACCGCCACCACCGCCACTGCCATCGCACCGCACCACCAGCAGAGCCCACACGGCAATTCAATTTCAAATTGTAATTCCCTCCAGGCCATAAATTATCATTTCGAAACGAAAAGGAATCTCATAGTCCCATTCATGGATACATTCCGTCCGGACGGGCAAGGCGGGGGAGACGGGGAACTGGTGGGCGGCGGGCAACGAGTGGATGCAGAGCCGAGTAAGGTACTAGTTGCCGATCTAAATGAATTGACTACAAATCATGACGGCAATGGGTACAAAATTTACCCCCGAAAACTTGGCACAGCCCACTTTTTGCATGCATCCCCCGAGCCACCGTCGTGTGTGTGTGTGTGTGTTGGCGAGGCCTTAAATTCCTGCTACACCTGAGACATGGGGCTTATTTTTTGATATAGAGGCATCCATCGTTGCCTTGCCACGCCAGACCGAAGTAAATGAGAGAAGCAGATCCTTCTGTGGGTGCCCGGATGGGTGGGTGGGTATGGAAATTAAATTATTGGTTATGAGCCGGGGGTTGCACCCCACCTCTGATCGGCTGTCCCCCGCTGGGTTAGATGGCAAAAAGAATAACTCCCCGAGACCATATTGCATGCTACTGGGTACTTAGTTTTAATTTATACCCCGTAATGGTGATTTGTGGAGGGATCGGTGCACGGGGGGCGACAGATTTCTGTGCGGTGTCCCCGCAATTTGCGGAGATTCCCAAAATGAAAATATTTGATTGCGGAGGAGCGTACGTGTTGTATGTAAATTGGATTTTTATTACGAGTCTCAGTGTGTGGGTGTCGGTTGGTGTCTGCGATCGGGTGGGTGGCTGAGTTATGGACGAGTCGATGCAAGTGACCTGCGTTCGTTAATGGGCCCGGCACTCGTACGAAGGTGGTGGTGTAATTTATCTGCCAGCAGCAAGGACATGCCTTGCGAGCCAATCGGGATCTGAGTGTGGCAGTCCAAGGAGTCCCATGTGGTTTATGAGCTGAGACTGAAAAAAAAAATGAAATAGGGATTAGGAACGCTGGTCATCTGGAACTGGTAGTTGGAAACTTCCACGGTTTTTAAAAATGTGAGATTTAAGACAAAAAAAATCTGCTCGTTACAAAGACACGTTCATTCTGAGACCACCACTTCGTTTGTGGTTAAAATCTACAAGTGGCCAATTTTTCTATCGTGCGGATAGTAAAACCATTTCATCTTAAACACAGTTATAAAATGGGTGGAATCTTATAACATATCCATATAAATTTTGGGACCGTAAAAGGGTTTATGGTCACCCTTAAAATGTTTCTTTTAATGGCACTAATGATAATGTGACTTCTTGGGCCGAGTTAAATTTTTCAAATAAAAAAATATGAAGAGGATTTACTGATTTGCATGATAGATTTTGTTTTACTCTACGGGTCAAAAATATTCTGTGATTGAATACTTCATTGGCAATTTGACCCCATTAGAATATTTTACTCTGTAGTCTAATAGACCAATTAGATTCTGAAAATTAAAGGAACGAAGTAAGTAAGGGGGTAGCCGTTTTTATAAACATTTGCTATGTGCACTTGCTATGGACATGTCTCCATTTCTAACTGCAACCTTGAAAATAAAAGAAAAATTATGGATGGACCTAAATATGAAGCTTTGATAGGTATATGCTCAATTTTGTGTGTAGTTCTATACGCCGCGCCTAACTCTGGAAAAACGATATTTAAATCTTACACATAAAATCAAAAACTAGAATCTTAGATCATTGACTTATTTTCCACATTTTAATTTGTCAGTTTTGTCTTCGCTACATAATCTGCTCTGTTTTTTCAGAAGATATGCTTTGGAGAAAAAAAAAAAAAACGAGGACACTCATCACAGTCATCTTATTGCTAGCCATATCGAAAAAATTAAATTGCAAATTGAGTTAAAGGTTCTAGCAGCCACGGCTTTACATATTAGGTTGTCAAATATCTCCCTTTTTGTCTTTTGAATTTTCCGGCTATATACAAAGCGCTACAGAGCTCGTATCCAAACTAATCATGCAAAGCGTCGTTTTGCAAGACCTTTCAAATGAGGTATTGCCAGATACGAGCTCTGTAGCATTTTGTACATAGCCGGAAAATTCAAAAGACAAAAAGGCGGAAGGCAGATATTTTAGCTTGTAATTTAAATTGCCTGTTAATAAATAATAAATAAATTGCAAATTAGTGTACGACTCAAGCTGATCTGGGAACAATCTATTTATTCTTAAAGCATTTTTTGTGCTGTACAGGAAAAAAATTAAACTGAACATACTTACATTTCAAACATTTCAAACATACATTTCATTTTATAACTTTTCGTTTTTGAGTTATTAATCGTTCTTAAATCAATATTAAAGAAAAAACAAGAGTTTTTAGTCACCCATCGATGTTTACTTAATATACACTCAGAGGCAAAAGAAAGTGTACACCCGCGTTTCCAGCATGTGGTCCGATTTTAGAACTTTTTTTAGTTTTAACCCTTCCAGTCCCAACTTAGCAATCCTTGATAGCAATTTTTTTCATAAAATGGCCAAGGAAAAATTTGCTATAATTTCATTAAGATGGTCAAGGAAAAATTTGCTATCAAGGATTGGGACTGCTAAGCTGGGATTGGAAGTGCTATGCGACCTGTAGTAGGAAAATAAAGTGAAGAATATAATTATTTCTATAGAATATAGAAATTCTGTAGAGTATAGAAATAATTAAGAAATGGTTACTTTTTTGGACACCTAGGCAAATGATTGATGATCTACTCTTATCAAGCTTTAATTCGACTGGTAATTTGTGGTAATATTTCGATAGGCAGGTCCGTTAATGGTAGATTACAAGAAGAATATCGTCGACGTAAATTTTAGTGGATGAATGGTGTAAAATTCTTGTCGAATTGATTTCAAAAACTAGTAGAATAAACGCTAAGATATTTCAAAGTTATTTTAGATACAAAAACATAACAGTCTTAGTGCTTAATTTCAGTTTTTGGTCTTTTTATTAAGGCGTACACTTTCTTAAAAAATTGACTTATTTTAGTTATCCTGCTCTTAAATTTTTGTTGTTGGATCTATTGTTGTAATTTTTGATGAGTGAGCCATTCAAAAAATGAGAAAAGTTCCAAAACCGTGTTACCGGAACCTATTTTCTGAGTCTTTGCCTGCTCTAAATAGTGGTGTACACTTTCTTTTGCCTCTGACTGTACATTATTTCACAAACTGTTTTTCTAACATTTTGACACAAGAAAAATAGCATTACGCATCTTGTCAGTTTTATAAGATTCACGGAATCTTCTTTTTGTGGTTCGTGTGAGTTTTCCTCTTGGCACAACGAGAGACTCAAATTTTTTTTGGGTGTTGCACATATGATATATCCATAACTATCTTTCTTTTTATGTGTGGAGAGTTAAAAACTTTGGCTCGTGGGAGGGGCACCTTACTCGATCAAATGAAATGTAAGAGTCTCTTAAACCTTTTTTTTCATTGTGTTTATTTTACTTAAAATGATGATAAAAACTTCCTCATATAATCATAATTCATGCCAAATTAAAATTTGACGTCATTTACGCTAGAGAAATGATGGAAACAGTTTGACAGCTATCAGTTTAGAGTTCATAAAAATGGTAGTAGAACATTTTCGACACAATTTCCTTATGTGCGTTTGTGTTGAGTAATTCTAGCGAAATGTTATTTCACACGCAGACCTATCTTATGCACTTTATGTCTCATTGTCAGTAAAATAAAATGCATCAAAGTTTTGCTTTGCGTCGTTTCGGTTTACGTAGTTTCAAAGTTGCGTCGTTTAAAAATTATGGTCGTTCCGAAGCTGCGTCGGTTTAATTTCAGTTTAATTTTCGTGTTTCATCAAAATACAGTACACAAGTATTATGAAATTAGAATTAAAACAAAAATTTGACAAAATTTTATCGAAATTTAAGAGTCAAACAATAAGTATGTTTTTAACTGTTTTTATGCTTCCTTATTAGATAAATTTCGGTATTTCAGGGGGATTTCATTTGGAACTGCAACACTAATGCCCAGTTTCACAGTGAGAGCTAATTTTTTGGCTTAAACTTCTGTTTAAAAATTTTGTGAAGCCGAGTACCCGTTTAAACGAAAAGTGTCGTTTTAGTTAAACGACGGAGTTCAGCTTTAGATTATTTTTTTTTGTTTCTCATAGTCTTTCCTTAGACACAACTTCCAGAATCGCATTTAGCTAACCGGAGGTTTATTTTTGACTGTGAAACCGAAATAGTTTAACAAAAAGTTTAAATTTATTTTGTGTTTTAGCCAAACATCAGTTTAAAATCTCATAGTGAAACTGGGCATAAGCGTCCTTCGCTCATATTCATTCCACTACTTCTGGATTCCATATAATTGGTGTTGCCGTCCTCTCTTTCTACAAAAAGCTGCCAAAATGATTGGTATTTAGAAAAAGTATTCAGTGAGGTTTTCCGTCATCATTTGCTTTTAAAAAAATAACAAAATGCTCATAAAAACTCATAAACATAATTCTTTAGTTAAATCAACAATAATTATGGTATCATTACAGGAAGGGAACGTTAGATGTAGTAATTTGAAATTGAAATTGCAACAACAGCCATTTTGATTGGTCTGGTAAATCTAATCTTAAGGTGCAGATTTCCGAACAGATTTTGTTTGTTCCTGTCCGAAATTATAACATCAAAATTAGTAGGCTGTCTTTAAGCTCGTCCCTTTTTCTAATCTTTTACTTTTTAGGTGAAATTAGTGAGTGGACGCTTTTCTGTAGTTCGTTGAAGCTTAGGAATTACGTCAAAAGGAATACAGTGAACAAAACAAAAGAAAAAAAATCACAGCCAAGTTCAATTTGCAACTTCTCAACCGTTCTTTAAGATTCCAAAACGAAATTTGCAAATTAATATACGACTCCGATGATTTGGGCACCATAAATTTGTTTGTATTACGTTTTCTGTGCTGCACAGGAGAGTTTACTTTTTTTTCCAGTGTTTATTGTTGGATCAAGTCAAACAACTAAATGTTCATTTCAAAATCTACTCAGTAATAAGTCAATAACAAATATGGTTAATTGACAAAGGTAAAAAGCATTAGGCAAGACATGGCACGAAATGTGTCTTTATAAGTGCCAGCCGGAAAAGCCCGGGAAATTGATTTGACAGTCGTCATCTATCATGGCAATTCCGTTCACTTGATAAAATAATAAAAATTTGTTTTGAAATTGTGAACTTCAAGTACAAATTTGTGGTTGCAATTTATTATTTTGTGAAACAGATCTAGCTACAAGTGAGCGGGCCAAATACTCAATTATTTCACACGAAATAGGGAGTGGCACCCAAGCCACTTGTACTGCGATCTAAAAGATCTCTTAAATCCAATTCTTTTATCAAGGACTTTAAAGCTGTCTTCATGTTCCTAAATGGGATGTCCTCGAAGTCGGTCTGATACATTTGTTTTGTTGATAGTTTTGAATCTGATTTGGTGCAGGTTTGGGTAGGTGGTTAGTAGATGTTACATAGTTTTCTTAGCCTGGTCACAGTGGCTACAGATATCCGTGCTGGAGAGACCCATTTTATGTAGGCGGTAGTTGCATGCTCCGTGTCCTGTGAGTGCTTCGCACAGCACTTTCGGGTTGGCTTTGTTTAGTTCCAGAGCTTCTTTAGCTCGTTTGGGGTTGTGATTATATTTCATGAATTACCTGGAGTGTTTGATACAGAAATCATGCTTTTATTATTTTATTTTCCAGTTTTATTATCAAGTTCTTAATATGCTGGTTTGTGCCTTTATTGTTGAAGCCAAACAGGGGAGATGGTCCTATGAACGGAGTTTGTGCTTGGCTAGAATGTCCACCTTTTCATTGCACTTGTGGTTTTCATGTCCTGGCACCCAGGTTAATCTCAATCTGTTGTTTTCTGCCAGTGTATGCCAGTGTACATTCCCGGACAGCCTTGGAGTTGGTGGCTGGCTATCTGAGAATATAGGTATTTTTGTGTTCTTTAGCTTTCTTCCGATAATGCAGTGTGCGACTTCATTGATTGCATAAAGCGATGTGACTAAGTTAGCTCCTCAAGGCCTGCAAGAGAAAAATGCTTCCACTCATTCAGCGCGCTTTACCACCCACCGCGTCGCGGTTAACTCAACCGACCACCAATCAAATCACGTTCCTAATTACACCAAATATATTTCCGTTTTCTCTAATTCCTCTAAACACTCCTTCAACCTCACTTCACCTCAACAAAAACCAAAAAAAAACACCCCCTCACTCACTGTCGAATTCATTAAGAAATTGGCTACACCACCCTGTCCCCCATCACCACCCTCTGTATCCGGTACAAGACCGAGACGGTATCTGGTATCTGTTGCCTGGCTTTCAATTGAACAAAACGCTTCACAGCTTATCCTGCCACGAGAATGCCCCGCTCACGGGCCACCCCACCGCACCTCTCCCCCCGCACACTAACAAAGCCAAGCAATTCCACTTTATTTAGCTCGAATAATGAGAGTGTAATTAACTCTCAGCAGTAATGATCTTTCAGTTTCAATCGCTAACGAATGGGAGAGTTTTTCTTTTTTGTTTTCGGTTTTTCTTTTTTCTCGACGAGTTCGAGGTACTCAGTCACGACGACGAGGACGAGGACGACGACGGAGGAGATTCCGGGGGAGGAAGAAATCACTCGGCACCCCGCGGACGACGGAGGAGCGACTCCGCGCGTCGGATCTCACTCTCACTCACACCGCAAGCCGCGTTAAACCGCACGAGGAGTTAGTAATTTGGAAAATGCTTCTCCTGCTCCTGTTTTTTCGTTCACTTGTGTTTTTTTTTTCGATACCTGTCAGGAGGGGGGCGTAAAACTTTCTCTAATTAGCTTCACAGGGCGTGTATAAAAAGTCTCCCCAAGCAGACACACACACGCGGGCGGGAGACATCATCAACAAAAGCGAGCACATGGTGTCGCCCGGTGTCGCTGCTGGGAAATCAGGACGACGACGACGACGACGACGACGTTGGCAGGAAAATAAATCGAACCCTGCACCGTTAATTCAAATTGCCCCCGTGTTCGGCCGGGATCTTTTACACCTTTAATGAAGTTTCCCCGTCTTCCTTGTTCTCGTTTTCGCGTTCTCGTCTGCGCGCACGGCCCTCCTGTGCCTCGGTGTCGGCTCCGACTTAATGCCGTGTTAACATTTCAAGCAATGTCGCCGTCGCCGTTGCTGCTGCCGGCATAAATTGCATTCTTTCGCGGGGCTTGTTAATGCCGAATTTATGCGACCTTCGCGCGGTGGCATCGGCATGCGGTTGGGCTCCTTCATCGTGCGTTTATTTATCGACACGACGGGCTCAATTTTGGCCTCGGTGGCGGTGGTGGTGGCGGTAGTGGTGGTGGTGTCCTTTAGTTTGCGGTGGCTGCTGTTCGTTGGTGGCTTCTCCGTGCATCGGCTGGTGGGGGTGTGGACCTTTTTCCAGCCAATTTGGATAATTAGGCTGAATTTAAAGGTTCCGTGCCATTATCTGATCAATTAACCGTGTATGGGGGCGAGGTGGCGCACGGTTTATCCGATGTTATGGAGCTGACAGGCATTGTTCCGGGAGTAATTGCCCATCTGGTTTCGGAGAACATACACATACACACGAAAACACACGAAAAACACACCAACACACAGATTCACAAAAGGTTAGCAAATTCCCGTGTTTTTGATTGGGAGTGGGGAAGGTCGGGTTGGGCTTAATCGGTGATTGGGTAATTATTTTGTGGTGAGGACGATAATTGGATCCGTCCGTGGGACGATTTGTGTGAATCCTGCAAGGCTTACAATTAGTCTAAAGGGTGGTGATTTTAGATGAACGATCAGCTTTGAACGGCTTCAGGCAGTCAGTTTCAAGATTATCGCTAGAGTGTTTTGGTAGCGATAAGGCGGTGGGCAGAGAAATTTGAAGTCTGGAGTCAACTGTGGGTTCCTAGAAACTTACGAAATGGTTTTTAAAAGACGATTTTAAATTAAGAATCGAAAAGGTACTGGCAGTGATGTTTTTAATTAAATTTGCAAAATGCCGAACAGATGATGAGTGCCATCATGCAACAAAATTGCATCCAATGCATGTTTTTTCTATCGCTCTTCACGAATGAAGATCCTAATAAGCGACCAAGGGATTTCGGTCTCACCGGTGTACTTCTGAAATCGATTAAAAGCGACCTTTGAAGCCTTTAAACGATGGAGCGTTTCGTGGGGAATTATCACAGTTGAGAACATGAATGAATGTCATATGGAATCCTTGTGTTAGTTTAAGAGCAAAACTGTAAAACTGCTGGCTGTAAAAAAAGTTCTAAACAAGAATTTTCATTTTCTCGTAATCAAAAAAAAAGGACGAATTTTCATTTTCTCGTTATCAAAAAAAAGACGATGCAATCACGAAAAAACTTGAGTAAGACTGGCCTATACACAGCGTGGACAGTGCTAGATACTTAGGCATTCATTGATGTTTGGGCGCCATATGGATTAACTGACTGATAAAACGGAACGAAATAGAGCCCTTTCTGAAGCGAATAATTAATAATTATCATGGCCTAAGAAAAATGAAGCGTCGCATACTGTTGTGAAGCCAGGATTGACATCAAGGTAGGCAATGCTATGGTCAAACGATTGATTCTGTTTCATACTATCAGCAGTTAACTAGATTCAACAAAGGAACTCAATTAAAACGGCCAAAATTGGTCAACAGATAAGCTATTGTGGTCCAACATTCTACTCCAGACCACGCACATCTGTAATGATCTGGTAGAAAGTCCAAAAGTTATTAATCAAAAGGAACATATTTAGTTCATTAAAACTCGTTTCAAAGACATATGGGAACACTGTGTTTAATTTTTGCTTACATTTGTTGTCGAACTTTTTCGAACACCCAATAGATGCTAGCACTAGTCAAAAAACTCATCTTTGGGAGTTCCAACAGATGTTCGACCACTAAACTGGCGAAATTTTTGTTTCCATCTGTTGTTTTGAGTCTTTTTTCGATGACAGAAGTATGAAAAGTGAATGATTTTCCAGATTCGATAAAAAATGACCTAGGCCCGGTGCACACAAGCGATTTCTGACGCACCGCAGCGCCGCCGCCATATTTATTATAATTCCTTAGATTTTTCGATTTCATTAATAAGCAATTCTACACAGAATTGTTCTGAAATCGGTAGCAAAATGACGCTTGTATGCACTGCCCCATAGCAACCCATGTATTCAAAGCCGCTAGAGAGGTTTTCCGACGCGGCGGTCTGGCTGAAACTTGAAAGCATTTTTCCTGTTCACGCTTGTGTGCACTGCTCAATGGATTTGTGTGTACCGAATAAAGCTTGCGGGCCCGCCGCGTTAAAAAAATCCCTTGTGTGCACCGGGCTCTAAAGTTTATTACAGAACAATCTTTTAAGAGTTTTTTTTATAATGCGTCGGCCACAGAGTACTTTGCTTAAAAAATTAAAACTAAAGTTCTAATTGCTGTCAAAATTCTGTTTTTAATTTTTTAAGTAAATATTTCTTAAGCTCCTATGATTGACTTTTCCTTTCCACAGAATACTTTTAGAAATAGTTCGTCTAAATCCGATTTCACGATCATCCAGCCTTGATCATAGCCTTCTACAACTGGTAAAAAGTTCTATAACAAAACTTGTTCTTTTAAGCTAAGAATTATTGCTCAAGAAAATTAGTTTCTCCGAATTAATTTCTTCGATTTTTTGTCACTTTTCATGGACTTCCAAGAGGCGGAATGATTTTTTTTAAACTTCCTTACAGATTTATTTTTATATTCGACTAGATTAGGGGCAGTTTTGTTGTGCTTCTTAGAATTTATGATTTTATGCTCAGCCATAAACATCAAATAAAGGCAAAATCAATTGGGGCCAAATCGGTCTCTTGGTGAGAATCGTATTCGAGATAATTTGAAAATCAGAAAAAACAGCAAAAGTTGTTCAACAACGGCTTAGAAATTAAGATTTTTCTCACAAAATAATTATTTTTTTCGTGTTCAGCAGTTCATTTTATGACATAAAAAAAACTCAAAATTGTTTGGAGGTGGGCCGAGCCGACAAAACAACAATGGAAATAAATGCAAAACATTCGGACAGTTTTGATTTTCATTGTATGTCGTTTGGAGGGCAACGTTTGACAGAAAAGCGATCGGCTATAATTTTTAAGAAAGTAGCTGCAGCCAAAGTATGTCGGTGGCGCTTGGATCGACTAAAGTCATAATCGTTCAAGCGGTCAATGTTGTAAGAAAATTTAAGGCGCTACAAATTCTTGGGCAGCTGAATGCCAAGCGGCTTATTTAAAATGTTGTTGATCTTTCTGTCTCCTGGCTTTAGTGTTACCGAAAGACAAGTCCTGCCCCTGTCTATGTTATCTGTCTAATTTATATTTATTTGCTATTTAATCTGCACCACAATGCCATCATCTGTCAGAGGTCACTTGCACCTAAACCGCTTAAAGGTCAAACGGAGCAAAGCGCTGCGTCTCAGACCCGCCAACCAATCTCCGTTTACAGCGCCTTTCAAATTTTCGGATATTTCAAAGCATTGCCTGCCTGCAGCAGCTTTCAAAGCGTAATCCTTTCGCCTTCACTCCCTCACAAAAAAAAAGAAACTAATTAACTTCGTTAGAATTCTAAGAACAATGCCACGCACACCCGAACACACTCACAAACATTTTTCATAAATCGAAACACTTATTCTACACACACTCACGCACAAACTCACACAAGACCTCAAACTTTTTTGGTTTCAACGCCATTTACCACTTTAAGGCTTAGTGAAATGGAATTAAACGACGAGCATTCCACAAATTAAGCATGCAGGGAGAGAGAGCCGAGAGGTCTTGATGGGGTGCTCATCCACCCCGCCTCCTGTTCTCTTGAAGTTCGAATGAAATATTTTTTACACAAAAAAAAAAATGTGAAAAAAAAAAAATCAACAGCAACAATATTTAACTGCGTCAGAGGATTCAGCCGAAATCCTCTCCAATTATCGTAAAATTCAATTAGGAAACTTTCCCGTTCGGTCCGCCCATACCGCCCAGACCCAAGCCCTCCTGCTCTCTGGTAGCGAGTTATTATTTTTGAGTGAGCGTCGGGGTTATTGAGCAAAATGTACTAATTTCATTGGAGGGTAAGTAATTAATTGTAAAAATCACGGTACACAACACACACAGACACGCAGGTGGAGTGTTGGTGGCGCTGCACACCTGTGCGAGAGGGTTGAAAGGCTGTTCCACACGTGTGCGCCTACAGGGGAGGGTTTTTTTTTCTTTCTGTGAGTGCAAACGAGTGGTTTTGCATGGCGGTCGTTGTTAACTTCTTTGGTTGGTTCAATAGAGGATGTGTCTTTAAAACACTGCTAGTTGATTCCACAATTAACTTGAAACGTGGCTAACAATGGAAGCAGCCAAAGAGATCTGTATTTAGGGTGGGCGAGGCTATGGGCTGCAGTCTTCTTGATTTAGAATTAACTTAGAATAGGTCTAAAAAGTCGTCCGAAAAATGAAATATTTGAAAAAAAAATCTCTAAACGGCGAACGGGGTTCATCCGATACAACAAAATTAGTTTATTCTTAATAGTGTGCTAGTAGCTGCAAAAATCTAATCCATTTGTCTACTAAATAAGAAATGATCGAATGTATATTTTAAGTTTTAATGAAATTACGAATACTTTTGTCAACTTAAATTTGCATGTGTCTGCTTATTTTTGTTGTTGAATTGAAATGGAAAATGTGTTGTGCCTGTTTTATTGTGTAGACTTTCATCTACAAAATGAAGAAAAAATGTTTAAAATCGCTCCACATTTAGTGTTTTTTTCGACTTTGAATTTTAGTAACACATGATTGCAAATAACACTGTATCTTTGAAACTAAATCACATGCGATCCACTTTTTTTTTCAAGTAGATGTACAATGTGCTGAGTACTTAAAAATCGTTAAGTAGAAGTATTTTTTAATTTATTTTTCTTAGTACATTAACGAGTACTTGAATATTTTTTTCGGTACATTTTTAGAAGTTCGGTAACTAAATTTTTATGTAGCTTACCCCATCGCATTTAAGTACCCGTCAATGTACTTAGAAAAAGCACTTAGAACGAACTTGTAAGATTTTCAAGTATGCAGTACATTTTTAAAAAGAAAACTAGAAGATACAGAATCCTTCAGTTTTTTGTGTTTGATTCAGAAACTATATGAGCATTGACCACAAAAACTAATTTACAATTCTTTTCACAATTTTGTAAAAAAAAGTTTCAAAGTTTTGAGTTCGCATGATGCAATTCGTTCAAAAACTAAGAACGTGAATAATTTAACTTGACTGTACAGTTAAAGAGCAAGCTTGGCTTTCAAAACTGGTAAAGTAATGCATTGTAAGTGTTGCTATTGCTTTTAAAAATTTGTATTCCATGTTAAGTGATTTTTTCCTCAAATTGTTCCTACCTCCCAAGCGAGTTGAGATAGACCATCCCTTCCTTAATTAGGTTAGGTTAGGTTGGTGGGCTGGCGGAATGAAGTTTCGCCTCACTTAGGTCCTTGTGGACCCCTTGTGTTACCCCCTCCTCACTCGCGGTGTCCTATTCCTGTGTGTCCTCGGTCCATTTGGTCCTGCTCAGATACCTGACAAGATTCTTCAAAGGTAGTGAGTTGATTTCGTTAAGGTCTTGGAAGAAGTGTCTTCCTAGTGTTCTGTACCTCAAGTGACAAAGGCTGGGGCAGTGACAGAGGAAGTGTTGAGTATCTTCCCGCTCCTCCTCATCAGCACAGCCCCTGCAATCCCTTCCTTAATTAAAAAAGTGTTTATTTTTAACCCGTTTACAAAATAACGTTAGCAATTTTGGTTGCCAAAGTTATCGCACTCTTCCCGTCTGTTATTATTAAGAAGTGTGAACACTTTCTTAACACTTTCTTATTTTTGCCTCTTTTAACTTTTAGTATTGGTCCTTAGTGAAATTTTTCTTGTTATTTAGAGTTTAAATATGTATTCTTTTAGGAAAAAAGAAGAAAAAATGGAAGTAAAATGTCTGGAAGTGACCTAATTTGTAACGAGAATACAGAAATCGCTTTTTTTAAGTTTGTAAACACTTTTTGACAAGCTGTATCTAGTTTCGTGGTTAAAAGACGGAACGAGTCACTGGAGCAAACTAAACAAACTTTCTAAAATATTTCTCCTACTGCTGCGATATTTAAAAAAAAAGAAAATCTTTCCAAGCTCAGTACACAACCGCCGTTTTATTCATTTCACAACATCTTATCTTAACCCTCTATTGCACACAACATTTTCTAGTCACAAATAGTTTTGTTTGATTCCAGCTATTCATGAAGTCGCAAAAAAATAATGTACATCCAATTTTAAGTATTGGCACAGGTTTTTTTTTTATTGATTTTGTGATCGCGTTTTTCCATTTAACGATTTTTTGTAGATTTTTCACCTTCTTGTAGTTTTAAGCAAATAATAAAGGTTGTCGAAACTAATTGCGACAAACCAAGAAGAACTTCAGAACTTTTTTTTAGGGATTTCTTCAGCAGAATGCCGGAATGCCTAAGGCAGTCATTTACACATTTAGGTTCAGATTATTTGTTTTGAATTTTTTCTCGAGGTCGGATTGATCATAAAGAGCTTTTCGAGCGAATCATTTTACATTTTTACTAGCATGTCACATTTTTATTAGCTTGCAATTTTGATTACTTTCAAATAAATAAAAATAAAAACAAAAATAATAATAATTAGTCCTAAAAAATTATCTCAAAGTTATGATTCGTTGTCGGTTTTTTTTGAGAATGTTTTTCATGGTTTCCATTTTCAAAATTATAAGCAAAATTGTTGAAAATTTAGACTGAAAGAAAAATGCTTCTGGAGAAAATGATTAATGATTAAAGAATGCGAGCGGATTTGATATCAGGTGAAAGTCTGTACTCAAAATTTCAACCTACAGATATTTAGAGTTGCTTAAACAGCCGGTATAATTTCTCGAAAAGAGTCGCGTCTTTTAAACAATGATGCGCCTTTTGAGGATTTTTGGTTATACGTTGCCTCTTGAGCCCTTTAAATTAAACGGACATCACATTCTCAGCCTGAACATGCCTGAAGCTTGAAAATCTTCACGGAGAGATGGCGAATATTTCCTAATTTGTTCTTCAATCATGTGTCTTCAGTCATGTTTTACAGGCTCATTGCTAAATTTTTCAAGGATTTTGTAGCCCACCCACGATTTGGCCGCATCGAGCTTATTAAAACGTCCCCAAAGGCTCGTTAGTTTTCGACTTTCAAAGAATTACAGGTCCCTTTTCAGCGCAGCCTAGCCTGTCGCTGACAAATTGTGACAGCTACCTGACAAAGCGAATAAATTGTCCACAATCATCGTGTGTGTGTGTGTGTGTTTAACACTCTCGCCAAAGGGCCTAATTAGCGCTTCTGACAGGCACTTTTCAGTTCCACCAGCCCTCCAGCGCTTTACGTTTCAGTTCAGTCGTTTCAAAAAGTCCCCACTCTCCGCTGCCAATGCAACTGGTAAACGCCTACCGCCCCCATGAATACTTAGTACGAAAACTCGGACCTTAAATCGACCATCACCTATCCCGCCCGCCGCGCTGACCAGCTCAGTGAATCATTTAAAAAGGTGAACCAAAAAAAAAAAAAGAGTCCGAACAAAAGAGTGGGAGAGTAAAAAAAACCAAATTCGTATTAATTAATTTAACATTTTATTATGATTTCACATTAATTAATAATTCAACGCAGACACAAACAAAAATTGTATTCGTCTATGAGCGTCTGTTGCAATACTCGCCGGGTCGGCAGTCGTCCACCCAAAGCGAAATCACATCCCTCGCAGGATGCACAGCACATCCACAACCCCCTCGCACGGTAATAACAATTAATTAAAACAATTTTATTTAATTGAATGAAATTTGCCCAATAATGCGCTGTAGACTCATTTTCAGTGCCATTCCATTCCCAATAATGACCAATTTCGGTTCAGTGGCTGTAATGAGGCGCTGAAGTGGTGGTAGCGGTGGTAGCCGGACGTTGGCTCGTGAGGCGGAAGAGGCGCTTTAAACGGATAGTTTAATTGAGGTAGTAGTGCAATGTAATTATATTCATACAATTCCATTTCTCACTTGCTGGCTGTCTCGCTCTTAATGAGCGAGAGATATTAAATTTCGTATTTAAATCAACTCACCATGTGGACGGGGGGACGAGGCTTCGGAAGGAAAGAAATTAATTCGAAAATATTTTTTCCGTGGATACTCGTCTTTTATTGACAGACGTCACACGTCGCTGAGGTGGTGACAAATGCGCTGGAGAGTTGATTTAAATTCCATTTTCGATTAAGGAGATGGTTGGGAGGGTGATGTTTGCGGTCGTAGAGTTAAAGCAGCGGGCTTGAGGTTTTTGTATGTTTCTTTTATTTATTTCGTCAAGCAGACTTATCTTATATAAAATACATTCGTTAATTTTTACTGAAAAATTTTAAAATTTTGAAAATTTGGCACACTAAGGCCAAAGCTAAGAAATACAAAAAATACATTCGTTAATTTTTACTGAAAAATTTTAAAATTTTGAAAATTTGGCACACTAAGGCCAAAGCTAGGTCCATTGTGCTGCTAACTATTTTTTGGTTTTTAAGGCTAATTGAATTATATGCTAAGACGATACGGCAAAATTCTTTAGAAACATTTCTTGAACAAAATAATCAAAATCGTTGCAAGCTAGGTTATCTTCATAAATTCATCAAGAGGAAAGGCTCATTTTTACCATTTCTGCCATATTGACGCATAAAATTCACAAGAAAATTTGAAGCGTTTTATGTGTCATACTCAAATCGATGAGATTATTTAAACGCCGATTTTTGTTGGTGTCTCTTTCGAGAAAAATTGTTTCGCACTCCATTAGGATAGCACTTAAGAACTCGATTGACTTAGGATTAGGACCTATTTATTGACGTGGTTATAATTGCTACAAGGATGCTGGCTTCATTATTTTTAAATCATTTATGGAGTCGATTAGCCGATTATCAAAAAAGTGATTTCAGACCACTGCAAAACAGGCCTTATGGAGAAGCTGGAAAAATTGGATAAATGGGAATCAAATCATTACTACTTCTGCCTCTTAACTCTATATCAAGGCCCTAAATTTGAGCCCAAGATTGACAGAAGTAGTTCACGACCTAAGCCAGTGCCGGATGATTAGATATATACGTACGCCTTTCAAGGGAATACGGACGGGCAGCAGACAAACTAAAGTGTAAACTAAAGTCAGTCTGCTAACGAAATACAGTCAATTGGACCGTTTTCGACCTCGAAAATTTGGTTTTTAGCATATTTGTGTGCAAAGTTAGAAGCACAGTATACTTTTGGGTTAATTTGAATTCGTTTTGTGTCTTAACTCGACTTGCAAGGTCGCCGCTTGACACAAAGATCGCTGTTTGAAGATGGGTGAACTTTGTGTCAAGCGGTGATCTTTGAAGCGTCTAACAACCTAAGCCGAAGCCAGTAACCCTTAACATGACTCAATACGCTCATACTTAAGACGCTTAGACTGGTCATTACTCGTAGCCACAACAGAACTTGCAGAAGAAAAGGTCCCTCATTCAGACGTCCTTAAAATCATCAAATTATGACATAGAAACTCGTCATCACAAAATGCCACGCTGTGAGATTAATGTCGCCTTCTGGAGCCGTAAGAAAACCCTCTGCTTAGCGGCTGACCACCGCAGAACGAATCTCATATATTCGTTCCACGACATGCGGTTGAACTGGACATTGTCGAAGAGGCAATTTGTTTTACTTTGCAGTTGGATTTGGGCTTATCTTTATTTCAAACTTTGCAAAAAATAAAGTTAGACGACTATAGACAGCTCCGTAAATGGACGCTGGCTGAAAGCTCGGATTTTGCAAAAAAAAAATCTCTTTTTTGACCTTATTAAATGCTTATGTGTGCCCGATTAGATCACCAGTTTGTAGTCAGTTTGACCTCCACAATGGGCCTTGCGCACCAGTTTCCTTTAGTTTCATTTTCGACAATGAGGACCTCCGCAGGTTTGCCAGATACAAATTTATTTAAGTGGCATTAGTTGAATTTGATTGTAAAAGTTATTTAAACACATTCACAGGCTTTCCACTAAAGCCCAACTTCGGCTTAGCCCTCCTAGTGTTTTTTTTCATCCATTGAACATGTGCACAAAGTATTTCTTTTTTTAAAAATTTGATACAAATTCCTTAGATCCCCAACCGAGATTCTAGCCTCTGCACCAGTTCACTGCTGTTTGTTCACAGTCACCGCGTCACGAATCGACGTCCCTCCCCGAGGTGCAACGCTAAACAAATTGTCAATACTTCACGGTTGTACGCCTAAAGAATTTACAATCTCCCGATCGGATGGATAACTCCTCCCAAAAAGGACACGGATTCATATTTAAAAATTCCCGCAGCGAGGAGTTCCCATCGCAGCACATTCGTGTCCCCGCGTAAACTGGTCCATGCATCCGAGTGTTTGATGGAGCAGGTGCTTCTTTAAATTTTTCTTTGCGGTCTTTCTGTCAACCGGAACTTGAAACTCGT
Source organism: Syritta pipiens (assembly GCA_905187475.1). Classification (NCBI taxonomy): domain Eukaryota; kingdom Metazoa; phylum Arthropoda; class Insecta; order Diptera; family Syrphidae; genus Syritta; species Syritta pipiens. The sequence goes on from LR994571.1 coordinate 75,816,608, forward strand.
CCACGTCTTGGACAGTATTTCAAAAAACCACTTAACCTGTGCGCTTAAATCAAAAACCAATCTCAATGTGAAGCCACTTCCCGTGACTTTTCGTTGATTAAAAGTGCTCCGCAAGTGTCTCGGAAGAAAATAAACCAAAAAAAAAGAAACTGCATCACGACCTCAGAGCAAGCGGCTTATCCCACGAATTATCTGTGCACATCCCGGCGTTCCATTCATAAATGCAAATTACATGGGAGAGACTTCGGTTGAAATTCTGTGCCGAGGAAAAAAAAAGAAAAACGTCCTGGAAACAATGCAGCGCAGCGCAGTTCGTGCGTTGCGGCCTTTTGACTTATTTCCTCCGCCGCGACGACGACCGACTGCGACATAGCGACGGTCTTTTTGGGAGGCATGAGGCGGCTTTCCGTTTGTTCAAGTGCATGCGAAGCGTCTTCTGTTTTTTTTTTTCTGAAGGAAAATGTATCCGTGAATCTTTTGCTTTTGGTGGCGTGCATTGAACTTGAACATTACTCCGGATGTTCGTCTGTTCCGTGGGGCAGGTGGGAGGGTGAGTTTGAATCTACTTCCACCCGGTGAAGACAATCATCTTAAGTTGGGACGCAGCTAAGTTTCGAGGTCATAAATCACGGGAAGGCGAATCGAATGAGGTTTCCGTGATGAGGGAAGAACAGCGGGTGCTTTGAAATGCAAATCCTCGTGGTCGGTCCTGCTTCCGGGTGTGTCAGCGAAGCGGATTTCCACCGGAGAGCGTAGAGATTCGTTCTGCGGTGGTCAGCCGTTGAGCAGGGGCGTTTTCTCACGGCTCCAGAAGGCGGCATTAATGTCACAGCGTTCCATTTTATGATGACGAATTTCTATGTCAAAATTGCTGTGGATTTTAAGAGAGTCTGAACGAAGGATCTTTTTTTTCTGCAAATTCTCTGGTTGCTACTGGTCATTAGCAGTCTTGGCGTCCTAAGTACCGAGAGATATTGGCTACGGCTTAAAAAACACTCTTCAAAGATCACCGCTTGACAAAAAGATCACCCATCTTTGTATCAAACAGCGATCTTTGTGTCAAGCGGCGATTTTGAGAGTCGAGTTAAGAGATAAACCCAATTTAAAATTGACCCAAAAGTATATTGTGCTCATAGCTTTGCACACAAATCGAGATCGAGAACGATCCAATTCATTGTTTTTCATCAGCAGACAGACTTAAGTTTAGAGTTTAGTCCGTATGGTCCCCGTCTGTGTTACGTTAAAAGACATATATCTAATAATCGGGCATTGGCTCGTGAGGTGTTTCTAGGAAAATTGCTCTAAAATAACATTGCTCTTCTTGTATTATGCACAAAAATTAGCTTTGTTGTTGGAAAATTGATTTTCGTGGTTGCAAATGAACCATCTGCCAGTTTCCTGAAAAGAACGGGTTTGAATAATGTTCAGAAGAAGACTTGAGGGGACGAAAACGGCCTATCTGATTGCCTTTTCTAAAATAATGAACTCTAGTGTTGTTGGATGATGCTTTTCGGGTTCTAAAAAGGGTCCACTCTGCTGTTAAAAAGTAGTCCTGCTTTAGGCTGCGCTTGCGACTTTCTCAATATAAACAAAAAATCATGTTTTCTTAAGGTCCATCAACTCCAATTACCCAACAGACAGTTTGCTTTTGAACTACCTGCAAGTTAAGGAGACAAGGAACAGAAAATGTTTTGCTGTCTATTAAAAAAACGCCGAATAATGCCTCGGTTTGTGCTGTTCCGATCCGCGTCGTTTCAAAGTTTCGTCGTATAAAAATGAGCCCAGTTTCGCTATTTTAGTTTGCGTCGGTCACGTTTTTACAATATTTTTGAAAGAATTGTGAAATTAAAATATAGTTCGATTTGCATTGTTTAGATCTGCGTCGATTAAATTTTAGGCCCTTCAATCTATGTCGTTTAGATCTGCGTTGTATTTTCCTGGTCTTATTTAACGATGCAAACCGATGCCTTGATGTATTGGGTTGCGTAAAAAATGTTTCAACATACACTCACAGTCTAAGTACCTCTTGACTCCAAGAAGTCTAATCACTGCATCGCTGTGGTCACCGAAGTCGTAAAACTTGTACACCTCGACTCCCTTTTTCTACCAGAAGTCTCAGTTTATGAATCGCCCAACCGCCCAAAATTCCAGTCCATAAATCTACCCGCTCCTTCCAAAATGTAACACATCTCACCCCTCCTCCAACCCGATGAAAAGAATAATAACTACTTTGTCGCCAAACAAAAGAAACCCTTTACGTCTCGGAAAACATGAATATTTTGTCAAAAAGTCGTCCCGTCACTCCCACTCCCGCAAAAAAACAATCCACACACCGACAGAGATCCCTCACAGCGGACAACGCTAAAAAATAGACGGATGACCAAACTTCATGCTTCAAATAACCAGAAACTCGCTCCTTTTTGCCGTAATAAACATTTACAGGCTATTAGACAGCTCCAAAGGACGCAGGCACACCCCACACCACCCGGCAAAGTTACGACAAAACTTTTGTGGAGCCGAATTAGCGCAGCGTTAACTCCAAGTCCAGGCAAACTTCATGTGTGTGTGGATTTTTGCATGCGAATAGTTTTTGATTTGTCCGCTTATGTCGCTGCCCGCGGCAAACACAAACGCATACATGGCTCCGGAACACACAAAGGATACGTGTGCATCACTTGTTGTAACTTGAGTCAGTCAAACAGAAAAAAAAACTCCCGAAAAAAAAGGAAGAAAAAAATCCTCCGCGAGGATTCCACGGCGCACCGCGCTCCTGGCGAGCATTTTTCCCACGGACCTAAATAAAATATTCGCTTGGGTATCCCAGCGAAAGGAGCCCAATTCGGGTTGATTAAGGAACAAAGACAAAACCCCGAAACGCTATAACTATCAAAGGGATGCGAAAAGTTGTCATTCTTTGTTATGCATCCGTGGATACGAGTGAAATCAAATTAATTAAACCCATAAAACTTGTTGCCCTCTGCGGGGGAAAAAACGAAAAAAGCACGCGGACGCAAAAAAGAGTGTGAGAGTTTTTTTTTCTCCACGTCTCCCTCGGCACTCAGCTCACCTTCTAATTAAGAGCGCCCATGGCATTGCAGCGCATCCGTAGTCGTTGTCCTGTGGAATTGAAATGCGCGGCCATTTGAATTAATTTATTCGGGGGAATTTCTCGGGGCTTAACTACTCTAGGAATTCGTCGCGCGGGCATCTTGGGGCGGTGTTTCCTTTTTTTTGGGGGAATACCGCGGGAGTGAATGAGCCACTGGGTGGAGGCATCTGAAATATTCGTCACATTCGCTGCGATTCTAACCCAATTAGTGACCATTCGGGGGATCATTTGGCATGAATCGGGTGGGAGATTGAGGAGCGTCGGCTGAGATGAATCAGGCGTCACCAACCACGGTTTGGTGCTCATTTGACAGTGAGATCGGTTGGGAGTTGAATGTGGGACTTGGAGAACATTCCTCCGCCTGACTGCATGTGTTTAAGTCGTATTTTTGGCATGAAAGGTCGTCTTTTCAAAGATTTAGTATGCAAAGAGCTGTGAAGTATTTTCGGTGATGTTTCAAGCACTGTAGCTCTTTTTCACGAACAATTTCTCCTAAAAGACACGTCGGCGTCGAAAACATTTGTGGTTTTAGTCATGTCCTTAACAAGTCATGTCTGTTATTAGACTTCTAGAATCAATAAATTCAAGCTCGAATCTAATAAAAGTTCTAGCTAATTAATTCTTTATTTTTGATTTGTGTAACAGAAAAACTACCAGATCACACTCTGTTGTAAATATTTCGAAAGAAATTTTTACAAAACTGTTGCCAATTTCTGGCATGAAAGGAACTGGAAAAGAACTTCTTGTCAACGTAATGGCTCGAATCAGGCACAAGTTACACATTTTACAACTCAACTCTGCTAAGTGGATCTTATACATTCCCACCACGCTGTGTTCGATATGTGATACAAAAAGACATCTTTCATCTTTGTGGCTCTAGCGTTTTAGGGTGAGTTAATTTTGGAATGCAATGTCGTTCAAGTGACTGCATTGGCTGGCTTGGTGGGCGCCATGGCTTAATCGTTAGTGCGTCGGACTGTTAAGCGAGAGTACCCGGGTTCGAATCCAGCCCGGGGAAAGAACACCACAAACAATTTTCACGGCCCCACCTCCAGCGAACTGACAATCCTCCTGGAGTAACCTCTGTCATTGAAGGCTTTCGCAATTCGCCATTCGGAACCGGCATTAAACTGTAGGTCCCTTCCACTTGTGTCAAAATTATAGCGCGCACAACACAGTGGAGGTGCGAACAAGCTGTGCTCTGGCCCTGTATGGGCTGTTACGCAGATTATTTATTTTTATTTTGTATTGGCTGCCTTCGCAGAAATGCAAATTCTCGATCTTATTTTCCGAAACTTTGTTCATGGTTTCGGCCTGTAGCTCTCCGATTGCTTGGACGACATTAGTGTGAGTTTGGATAAACAGAACTCTTTGCACTAACAACAGAGAAGTGAAAGTTTCTCACACTCGTATTGGAAATAGTCAGCCTCTGGCAATGCAAATTATTCCGCCTGAATTGGTGAATGTTATTTTAGATACCGATGACTTTGACTCGTCAACCCTGTACTGCATATGTCCACGGAGGGAAAAAGTCAAAATTAGTTGATAAAATCTATTTTTGATTATTCTCAACGCCACCTATTAAAAAAAAAAATATTTAGTTTATAAAATATAAATCGAAGCCGTATGTGGCAATGCAAGCAGTAAAGGCTTAACAAATATAAAATAATTACTCGAAGGTCTCTTCTAGGTTCGGGCTAGATTTATTATAGGTCAAGACATCAATGCTAATTATTTATATGAGATTATTTCGATTATAGATTAGATTGAAATTAGATTTAGACTAGATTACATTTTTATTTTTCTTTTAAATGGATGTACAACAAAATATAACAAAATCAATTTGCATGGCATTGCCGTCTTTCCGATTGACTATAGCATTTAAAGTAAATAAATATTGCATTATTTCGATTATATGTTGGCCACTTAAAGTCGCGAATAAGCGAAGTTGCTGAAGTCCTCACTAGTCTTAATAGTCAACGCGTAGATCCCAGCTACCGCTCTAATATTTTCTTTATTGTGTACTGGTTGTTTGGTCTTGGTTTGGCGACGTACCTTTCATCAATAAAAATTAGTTTTTAGTTAGATGTCCATTCAGCAGGGCATGAATAGAACATATTCGGAGAAAAACTGAGGAGTTTGTGGACTCTATTTGGGACATATATTGTTAAACAAAAAGAAAAATAAAGCGAAAAAAATAAATGACAAAAAAATCACCTCTGCTTCTTTTTTTAACGATTTTTTACTATAAGGCCCCAAAAGACATCCCGTGGGCCCTAATTATTCTTACTCAAGTCATCATCCACTCCATTAAAGTCCAAAAATCATCTCAGTTTCCAAATCCAGTCACAAAAACTTCCATCAACCACGTCCTGTACCACCTGTCACCCAGCAACTGACTAACTCCCCCCCTTAATTTTCTTGCCACCCGCACTGTAACACAACTCCGATCCTTGTTCATTCGCGCCTTTCACAAATCAAGAGAAATCCGACTCAGGAACTGCTTAAATTAACGGTTTCACATGCCATGAACGACAGCCATGCAGGCTGCATTCAAAAATCTCCCATGTCACTCACACACACACACGCCCAGTTTCAGTCTAACTGTGTGTGATTTTCAATGAATAGAACCATAATGAGGACAATTGGCGAATATTTCGTGCTCGCTCGGCGCCAGCCTAGTTCCATAGGCCCCCAGCTCGCCCAGAGCCTCCTCTCGCACACACAATCAGAGCGAATTGAATCCGTATTCTGTGCGGATCAAGAAATTGCCACCACAATTTGTCGGTGTTGTTGGGAAATCCTGAAAGGAGCCAATCAAACGCTCCACCACTGATTTGCCGCTTTTTGTTGTGGTGTGCTCCTGCGGCACATCTCTGACCCCCGGCAGAAGGACGCGCCTTTAAAAAGAAGCCTGCCACAGGACTTCAATAAATTGTACCCAAGTTTGCAGCATCACAACACCTCGACATCAACAGCAACATGCCACTGGGAATACACGCGGCACCGCCGCGCCGCTGCCATTGACGCGCGTGCAGAATTCCAAGCGTTGCCATTTCTGCGCGCCCAGTGCTGTTTTTGTGCGTCCCTCTCGGCCGTTTTCGGAGACCCGTAGGTCTAAATAAAGCCATGACAGTGAGCACTAGGCACGCCAGTCTTTGAGTCTATCGGAAATTAAATCAAAAAACCGTTCTGCCACATGAGACGCGATCATTATCCCTCCGTGTGACGCGCACTGGGACTCACTTCACTCCACTCCAATCCACAGACGGAGGCTCCTCGAAGAAATCGCAATCAATTAGTTTATCTTTTCGGTTACATACCTTTAATGAGACATCCGTGAGCGTCTGAATAGGACGGGGGAAAAAAGTGAAGTCGCATATCGATGACCGTCTTCGGCTCGGGATGGGTCGGCGCAGGCATTTGCGATGCGATATGGTGTCGCCGCGTCCGTCGCTTGGTGATGATCCACTTCATGCTTGTGGTTTCCTATTTTGTGCATATCCCTCCTCTTGGCCCCACACACCGGATCCGACCATTAGGCGCGGTGTAATGATGACATGGCCGGCGCAGGACGCGGACACGTTGTTTGGTTTTTTGATTGAGTGGTGTGTTGATTAGGAATGCATTTTTATTTTTATTTGTTCCGCATGCGGCAACTGACGTAGATCAGAGTGTCTTAACGTGGTCTGTCGGTCGCGGACCGCTAATATGGAAGTGGAGCGAGCTAATTAGGGGATTCTCTAATGGAGATTGTTGTTGAAAACAACATTGAAAGGCGGAAGAGGCGTGTGGTTCCGTGGAATTTGCGCCAAGAGAGGTGCGCGATGTTGTGGTGAATTTCGAATTGAATGGTTGGTGTTCATGGAAAAGCAAGCAGTGGATTGATGAAGCGCGGATTTGCTAAGAAATCTCTCGCCTTTTGGGAACTTCATTCACAGATGTGGGTTTCCACGCCTGTTGCATCGGCTACTCCGTGATAGCCCAACTGGCCTGGTGTTGCACTTTTGACTTCCAACTGATAAAAGTCCAACATTAAATTAGAATTGACAGCCTACTGTGCCTTTGCAAGAATTTTCAGAAATTTGAATTCCTACTTGAGAAGAGGTCCGATGCCCTGTTTTGTGGTGTTGAAAAAGCATAGATTGAAGAGTAAAATAAAATCTAAAGGCACTTAGCACATACTTACCATGAACTTTCGACTGATTCTTGCAATTTCAGCCCACATGCATAAAGTTTCCCCCATGCATGTGGTTTCCGGGGACCACCACGAGGAGGTAAAGCAAGACAGGTCCCCTTCACTTTCACTCAACGGTGGAAGTTGTCAAATTCATTTTAAAGCCTCTTCACTTTAAAAAAGTCTTAATAGTTATCACGCCGCCGTTTGGCGATTGTCAATTTTTTTGATGTAACTTACCATTCGTCGATTTACCATTCGTTTAACTTCTTGTGTTTCATTCCTTGGCTCGGTTTTTAACTGCTATCTGTGCATTCGGAGATCCCAAGGTTACTGGGCATCGATACGTTCACCTTCTCGCCCCAATATTCATAGCCACTGCAGAAGTGAACTCTGTTTCTATCAACAGCTTCATCTCCATCTTGCAGCAAAGATGATTTGCCTACCTCGTCGTCATTAACCGTGAACTCTTCTTCAGTAGAAAACTCTTCTTGTAAATTTTCTGATCCGCCGTCGCTGTTTCCAAAAATGGTACTCAGCCGCATAATGAACGCGTCGCCGAATTCCATCCTCTTGACGGAAGTGAATGCCTCGTCGTCGTCCAGGCCTTCGCGTTTTATGGGAGTGCTTGTAATAGCACGAAACTCCAGTGATTCTTCAAATGTGTTGAAATTGTACGACATTTTTCAAGTTTTCTGTCTCAGATGTCTTCGATTTAATCGTTAAATTGAAAATGAGGTCCTTGCTCGACAAACTCCCTATTTATAGAAAAAGAACTTAAGACAAGGTCCAGGTAACAAGGTTTTAGCCGATTATGTAAACTAATGAATTGTCCGATATGGGAAAGGTCATTAGGACAATAAACGATTCCTAAAATTCCTCAGGTAAAAAAACCCTTTTCTTCTCATAAAATAAGTTCACATAGTTTTTTGGATTTTTTCGATTTTGGACAAGGAAAATATTTGAAAATAATAAAATAAACAAATACCTGTCAACAAAAGCAGGCTTTTGTTGTTGGATCTACTCTCTTTGTTTGCTTTCCATTCCATTAAATTACTATTAAAGACAAAAATGCCATGAAAATAATATCAAATTGCAAACCCAAAAAAAAAGTCCAATGACCGCTTAAGTTATTTCCTTCTAACGGAACATATTTTTAAGTTTATATAAGCTTGTTAACCTTCATCCGTCGCTCGGATGTTCTAAATATAAAATAAATGAATTGTTCTAAAATGTGTTATACGCAGTAATGAAAATAATTGACTTTGGTTTTTATGTGTCATGATTATTAGGTTCGTTGCAGTAAAAATAATAAAACTACAGTCCCTTAGGTCGAGTTATGGACGAAGGTTAATAAAGTTTATTATTTATTATTTTGGGTGAATTTTATGGCTTTAATAACTTCGATAATCAAATTTCGAGAATCATGTAATTGTTCCATAATCCAATAAAATAATTAGCAGGCAACTTTTACGTACGTTTTGCAGCTCAATCACCAACTTCTATTTTTTCGTACATAAATTAAAAATTTATTTATTAAGATTTTTTTAAAATAATATTTCATCAGAGTGAGGCCTAGTTTTCATTTTACAAAAAAGGCAGAGTTCTATTTTAGAGAAAAGGCTTATAATCCAACTTATTTGCACCACAAAGTCAGTCGGTGGAAAGGTGGATACTATCAAGATCGCAACAAAGGTGTCTCAATGACATACAGCTTCTCGAATTCAATTTAAGTGTCAGGTATTTCATAGTAAGTCTTTTTCGGGAATAAATATCAATGTACCAGGGAAATGCTTGTATTATTTACTATTTACCAGCTTGATTAGGCTAATTGTTGATTATTGAAAAGTGTTTTCTCTGCAAAGATTCGCTCTGCTGTATGAACAAATCGGCAAAATTCATATCTCTGGTTTAAATGGATGGATTCCAAATTTTTTTTTCGTAGAAACCTTTGTTACATATTTGTCCACCTAATGAAACATAATGTAAAAACACAGGAATAAAAATAGCGCAAGTTTCATGTGCGCAACATAACATTTTGCCCATTTAAGTAAAGTTGCCGAGAAACAATGTTTTTTTTTTTTTTTAAATACTAAGCATGTCATTGTTCACGGTGCTCTAACTTTGCCATTAGAGAGATATCAGGTTATTTTAAACAGAGTTAGAACCTGTAAATATTCAAGATGAATTACCAAATACCCAAAAATGTCAAAAGAAAAATTATTTCTTTTCATTTATTGCTATTGGTCGTCCCACAGCATGATGTAGGCAGACTTTTAATTCTTGCAATTTTAGCCCACGTGCATAAAGTTGCCTCATGCACATGGTTTCCGGGGACCACCACGAGGAGGTAAAGCAAGACGGGTCCCCATTACTTCCACTCAACTGTGGAAGTTGTCAAATTCATTTTAAAACCTCGGAATATTCCTCGGCTCGATCTAAAGGTTACTTTAAAAAAGCCTTAATAATTATCACGCCGTTGTTTGCCTTTCGTCAATTTTTTTGGGTGTAACTTACCATTCGTGAAGTATACAATTTCTTGTGGCTCTTACCTTGGCTCCGTTTCTAACTGCTGTCTTCGCATTCGGAGATCCCAAGGTTACTGGGCATCGAAACGTTCACGTTCTCGCCCCAGTATTCATAGCCACTGCAGAAGTGAACTCTGTTTCTATCAACAGCTTCATCTCCATCCTGCAGCAAAGATGATTCGCCCACCTCGTCGTCATTATCCGTGAACTCTTCTTCAGTAGAAAACTCTTCTTGTAAATTTTCAGATCCGTCGTCGCTGTTTCCAAAAATGGTACTCAGCCGCATAATGAATCCGTCGCCGAGTTCCATTCTCTTGACGGGAGTGAATACCTCGTCGTTGTTCAGGCCTTCGCGTTTTATGGGAGTGCTTGTAATAGCACGAAACTCCAGTGATTCTTCAAATGTGTTGAAATTGTACGACATTTTTCAGGTTTTCTGTCTCAGATGTCTTCGATTTAATCGTTAAATTGAAAATGAGGTCCTTGCTCGACAAACTCCCTGTTTATAGAAAAAGAGCTTAAGACAAGGTGCAGGTAGCAAGTTTTGCAAATGAGTTGTAGGGTTTGGAAAAGGTCATTAGGACAATAAACGATTCCTAAAATTCCGCAGGTAAAATAAACCCTTCTCTTCTCATAAAATAAGTTCACGTATATTTTTGGATTTTACCAATTTTGGTCAGGTAAAATATTTCAAAGTAATCAAATATACAAGCACAGGAAAATTAATAAAATTAGTTTTATATGCACAGCGATCGGGGGGTTAGTTTCGGCAGAATTTTGCAAATTGCTTTAAAGGACTGCAACTGATTTCAAAGAAAAAGCCCTAGCTTAAAATAAATAATCTGCGATACAGCCTGCAGACGTCTAGAGCCTAGCTTTTTCTGTCTCAGTTAACAACGGGGAAAATGTGAATGCATACAAATTCATTGATTTTGTTTGATATGCAATAATAAATGTTTCGCTCTGTACCGGAAATTGCGATCTTAAAGCGTCCTTAAACTTAAACTTTTCAAAGATAGACAATTAACCTTTAGACTTTTGTTGTTAAATCTATTCTCGTTGTTGGTTTAACATTTCATTGAATTACGATTGAAGGCGAACGCGTCATGAAAGCAATAAAAAATTGCGCAAAAAAAAAAAAAAGACTCAACGACCCCTTAGGTTTCGGATCTATCCATTTCGGTTTGGTTTTAAATTTCTTTAGGATTGTTAACCTTCATGGACTCCTTTGGTTTTTTAACTTAAAAGCATTCTTTTTTTTTAAATGTCTTCTAAAATATGAGGCATAAAGTTTCGAAATTAATTTACATTAGTTATTGTGTGTAATTAGTACTTCTACTTCTAAAAAAAATTAAATTGATTAGATATAAGTTAAAAAATAGTAAAACTGCGGTCGCTTGGGTCAAAGGACGGATGAAGGCTAATTACAATATTTTGACCTACACAACCGATTTACAACTGCTTTTTAAGTCCATTTATTGAACACAGTACAGACAGGATTTATGCAAATTAGGGCAGTTGCAATAACCGAGGTTGTTGCACTTATTGGAACATATTTTTGTATATAAAAAAATTATGGTGAAAATGACAGTTTCTGTAAAGATAACAACAATGTTTAAAAAAAAAACATAATTGAAAGCAGGGTAAATCGTTTATTATTGAACAGTTTTTTTTTTATAAAGAAAATTTGCAAGACATACAGCGGTGTGCAAAAATGGGTACATATGTCGTATGGTGAAGTGATGAAGTAAGGAAAAAAATAACTCAAAAATCATTTAAATCGGTCAAATAGGAGGTTTTTTATTTACAAAAAATCACACGACCGTCGAGCATGTATCCATTTTAGCACGCCGCTGTACGTACAATAAAAATTTGGAGTTGTTTCTCTATATTCAATGTTTTTTCAAAAATTCAATTTCTTTTTTTTGTAGAGATAAAATGCCCTCTACTGGAATGTTGATCTCTTCGGGCCTCTGTTTTAACTTGCAATAGATTAGAGGCCAGAGCCAAAATTCATTTTCATTTGTATTTGTGCTCATAATTTCTTAATTTCAATTTGCAGAGGACTCAACATCAATCATTGATTTGAGATGATAATGAAATGATTGATTCGCGATGCTAACGTTGATAACAATTTTATAAAGCTCTTCGGAAACAGATGAAATCAATTCTCTTTCTCTTAATATATTTGTAGACAATGTAAATAGTGGTAGCTTATCCTACTTATCCCAATTACCCAATTACTCCCATTACAATATTTCAAAATTTCTTAATAGATAAACCAAAGAAGTTGCATTAATCGAGTTAGCACTTTTAAAAAGTTGCAATTATAGGGATGTGTTACGATTTAAGTATTGCAAAAATTGAGGAGTTGCGCCAATCAAGGGTTGCGCTAACCGAGTGCGTACTGTATTATTTCCTTACGTCGAGCTTAATTTTAATTTTAGTGAGTGAATAGTAACCAACACATTTAACAGGTGCCGTCAAAAGAACGTGGCAGCCATAGACTGTCAAATCAACTTGTTTTTTGTAATTTGAAATTGGAAAGCTATATTTCGGCCAATTCGTCGGAGCTAGTAAGTCGTCATACAAAACTGTGACTCAGCATTCGACTGAACTTCTTTTCTAGCTATGCTAGCTCTGTCATCGACCGTCTAAGCAGAAGCACTCAACCACATACACATACCTGGGTTGGCAGTTTCCCTAGTTCTCGTCTCATCTCCGCTCCTGTTGTCATGTCAAAGTACCCGGTCAAAAATCCCTCGTCCATCAGAACCCAGTCCAAGGGTGCCAGCGACGACACCAGTTCAACAACCCCCTGCTCTGTTGCATCCATACCGCAGGTAGTCCCCACCTCAGGGACACACAAAAAAAAGAGCCCCCTCGTCCCGCATTCAGGAAACATATCCTTTATACAATTATCCACACAATTAAACGAATTCAATGTGTGCTTTACTTTTGCGCTTCTGTTTCCATTTTTAAACCGAAAAACAAGCAAAAGTTTAAGCTCCTCAAACTTTCCCATCTCATCTCGTCGGCCCCCACCAGTGCAAGCGCCCAGGCATCAGGCACACATCTCTCACATCTCGTAGTCGTCGGAGAAAGAACAAAAACGGGGCTGGGAGGTGGCAGGCATCATCTGGATCATAGAAGTTAGTAGTCGTGGAGTAAACATACAAATTACGGTTGTGTTTGTGTTCGGCCACATACACAACCCCAAAAACCCATGTACGAATGCAATTAAATGTGGGCAAAGATGATAGAGGCACACCCCCCAACCCTCCAACAGTCCCACTCTGACAAAGTGAAGGATGCGATGGGCGAATGAAGAGGCTGCTGCTGCTGCCGGGCTACTGAGCTGCTGAGCGGAGCGGAGCGAAGCTGTTGTGAGTTCCTACGCTCATCTCCGATTAATTAGTTGGGAAAGTTTTAATTAATTTCGCCCATTAGCCCCTGACAAAACCTCAGCGGTTGTGCGGAGTGGGGTGGGTTTGAGGGGGTGGCAGAGAAAGAACGGGCGAGGTTTGTCTGCTGCCCCTCCGGGGGCTGGCGCTGGTGTGTGATGGGGTGGGCTAACCTTTTCTCCTTTTTTGGCCCGGCTTCTTGATTTAGTTCTTATTATGTGCGATTGTTGTGCGGAATTTTTTTTTTCCTTTCTTTTCTTTGCTTCCGCTTTTTCTTTGGCATATCTCTCTCCCTCTCCCTCTTTCTTTTTCGTTTTGTTTTGTCATTCATTTGGTTCATTTTCGTTTTGTTTTAATTTAAATTAAGTGGAATTCTTAAGTGGCAGTAGTAATTGTGGAGGCCTTCAACAAATCAACCCGCCCCAACACCCTCCCACTCCCATTTGCCATATAAATTTGTAACTGGCACCGTAAAATGTTTTGTCTATGATTGCGATTCATTTATTTTAAAGCAGTGCCACGCGGCAGACGACAGCGACAACGACAACGGCGACGAAGATGACGACGGCAGCGGTTAGTTGGTCGGTTAGGGGGTGAGTTTCAGTCGAAGGGTAAAACTAATTATAACGGGAGAAAAGTGGAGGTCATTTATTTAGATTTTGAGGGCAATTTCCCTTTTACCTCTTTCTCTCTCTCTCTCTCTGTGCTCGTCTACTGTTTTGGTGACGGAAGACGGAAGGATGTGGGAGTGGGCGCGAGGATGATGGAAAAAAAAATTGCTGAAAAGGATTATTAGCTGCTGGGGATAATCTTTTGAATCAATTTGTGGATAAAAAGGGGACAAATGTGTTTCAAAGAATGGACAGTGGACGAGGACTTGCGATGGGAAAGGAGTTTGACTTTGAGTCTATTTTTGACGCCTGTTTTTAAGAGTGTGGGAGGCGAGGTTGACATGTAATGTCGGTGCGGGATCGATTTAGAAAGAGGTAGTGGACGATTTTTGATACTTACTCGGCTTTGAATTCTCTCTTTTTTTCTCAGTCAAGAAAGAAAGCTGCAAAAAGGATTCTTCCACCTTAAGACCTGACCTGACCACCTGAGAGTTAAGGCCCTGTGAGTTTGAAGCCTAAGAACTGTAGTTGCAGAGGTGCATCGACTCTTAAGTTTGCGTTTTTCCTCTTGCTCGTTATTTTAAAGGGTATCCCCCCCCTAATAAGTACGTCATTTTGACCAGTAAAATAGATTTACAATTGCATACCAACACGATTTCCTAAATATTACATCTCTTCAAGTCAAGTTAAATTTGACGTTGAGATGGTTAGGCCATGTAGAGCGAATGGACAGCATAGCTCCGGCCCGAAGAATCTTCGACTCCGAACCTATGGGATAACGCAGGAGAGGTCCAGGTCCACCCCGGACTGTAGCCCCGCTCAAAGAAGAAGAAGAAGTTAAATTTTAATTTCGTTGGCTTGGAGAGTTTGAATTAGTATTGTTGCATAAGAATTTGTATTAACACATATGCGGATATAAAACTGATGTTGGAAACCATGTGCGCGAAAGGTTTTTATTCGTCCGTGGGTTTTTTTAGCCTTTTAATATTTAAGGTGAATTTTATGGACCTAATGATTTTTCAGAGAGCCAGGTTGCCATCGGGGACAAAGAGGTCTGAAGTCGGAGACAAAGTTTGAAGACTGAAGTCGACAGTTGCAGAGGAAAAAAATGTTGTATTTGGACTTTACGATAGTGGGGAACAAAAAGCGCGTGGAAGTTAAATCGAAATTGTGTAAATGGAAACAAAAAAATCGTCAGTTAATCCCTACCGACAAACAAATAAATGGCCGGTTGTTGAGCGTTTAGGCTTAAGAGCTGGAAGGCGGTTCCATTTGGGTTGTGATTGGTGGTCAAGTTCGAATCTTTAAGAAAATTCTATTTAAGAGGCTCGCAAGAACTTGGCATTCGTTTTTTGGGCCATGCCACGTACATTTTTCAAAACTCTGATGCTTTCATTTTTTTTTCAATTCGCCAGCGTTTAGTTAGGTCAATTTCGTGAAAGTGGGATCCAATCATTGAGCCCATGAGTTTGGCAGTCAGTCTTTTGACTACTCAGTGGCAATTTTGTTGAGATTCAAGATTATAGTACCCTTACCAGACACATTTTACCCGTTAAATATCTTTTTCATGGAGCTCAATTACATATAACAAGAAAGTCTTTGTCTTAAAAGCACGAGGAATTCAAATATTAGTCAAAGGAGTTTTTTTTAGTTTTGCATTAACATCAAAGACGGTGTTAACATTAAAGAATAACCTTTGAATAACGTTAATTTTTTTTTCCCTTCAATTTATTTTTATTACTCCATTTCTTAATTCATGATACAAATTTTATCCGCAAAGCCTGAAGGGCTTGTCTGCAGAAGATTGTCTACAAAATGATACATTCTATTAACATTGAGTGTGAGTTTTTGTTTTTTTTTTCGCTCTTATTTTGACATACAACACATTAATACAATTATTTTTTGACAAGTAAGGAATAACTTACAATATAATACAAAAACTGTTGATACATATGTAAGCTTTAAGATTCTTTGGCTTGGCAAAATTTACTATGATGAGTTTAAGTATGTTTTTTTATTTATTTTTTAATGCTTCCTGCTTTTTTAATGCTTAAATCTCTTGACGCGATGGCAGAGCAGTTTAACATTCACCTCATGTGGGTGCCGGGACACTGTGACATCTCGGGGAACTGCCTGGCCGATGATCTTGCCAAGCGCGGAACCAGTGAAGCAATCCAACCGGATAAGGTCGGTCTCTGCGCACCTCTTGCTACCGCGCTCCTCCACATCAAATCGAAGACCATTGCGGCAACCAATCTTAGGTGGTCGAATGGTACTACTTGTCGCGTCACCAGGGAAATCTGGCCTAGGCTAGATCCTGAACGCTCACTTAGTCTCCTAAGACTCAGCAGAATTCAGGTTAGGAACCTGATCAGTGTCATAACTGGGCACTCCACTTTTGGCAAACATGCCACCCGACTAGGCCTCCCGGCCAACGACTTCTGCAGAAGCTGCAGAGACGAAGAAGAGGAAGAAACCTCGCTCCACCTTTTAGGAACCTGCAGCGCCCTCGCGAACCGTAGAAAGAGGCATCTCGGTCACTACTTTCTAAATAACCTCGGTGAACTTGCTGACACCAGCATAAGCCGTATCCTCCGCTATATTAACAGCTCCAATTGGTTTCCAGAGTAGTGGGATGTTTTTGCATCCGCTCCATGTGGTATCACAATGGGCCTCATCTGGCCTAAGTGCTTGGCTGCCTTGCGTAGCTCACCACACAACCTACCTACCTACCTAATGCTTCCTTCTTGGATAGATTTTGGCATTCCTGAGGGATCTCGTTCAGTACTGTTGGAACTGAAACGATGATCGTCCTTTTGCCGTATTCGAGAATAACGAGCACAAGAGGAAATTTAGTGCTGCGACCAAACTCGTAACATCTTAATTTAGTCTGTTGGAATTTGGTAGCACTCCTTACAACCATCACAATCGTCGTCTGTCATTTTTCTTACTTCCTCTTTGTTATTCCTTCTTTATCTTACGAACTTTGAGAAAACGTGTTCAAATAAAAGCCAAACGTATTTTTTAAATCGGCTTTTTCTTTTAGAAGAGTCAAATGCAGTTTACTATTATGCCACGAACAATGCCGATGGTAGATCATCCGACGCCTGCTATCATAGATAGACGATAAGAGATAAGCGATCATAGATCGGGTGAAGTATCAAAAACCAACCAGCCACAGAAGGCCTTTTAGTTTTGCTTGTTTGTTTTAATTCATTGAAAAATAATAACGTAGCAAACATTTCTTTACGACTTAAAACTGATAATTTGTCATAGAAAAGTGGAATGTGGTACTTCAGAAGAGGTTTCTCTAGTTTCTTTTTTAATTGACAGGTTGTTTTGACACTGACAGTTGCTTTCCGTTCGAAATCTTGGCAGAAATTTAGTACCATACCTCCGCGAAATGAAAGCAGTCGCTTTTCACTTGAAAAATATGAAGAAATATTGTACTAAATACTTATAGTCTTCTACTTATCCAAAGTGAGTGCTGTGTGCCCCAAACAGTTTGTGAAAAAAAAAAATCGTGTTATCAGCCGTCTTAGCTATGTCAATTGGCCGCTTCGTAACTTCGACTCCTTTGGACCATTTTTTCGTGCGGAACCGTATATGCTGTGCCAACAATCCGGAAACGATTCAAACGCATTGTTGGCATCCCAACAATCATTACCCCATTTAACTCCATCCATAGGAAAAATATTTTTTGTTTCACTTCACTAAAAACGAAGTAAAAGATGTCGATAGTTCTTTTTGCACAAAGAGATGTCTGAAGCAAAAATGAATGGACTGAAATTGGGTTTTAGAATAAATAACTTTAACACGCTTCTACTGTAATTGCGCCAGTGTTTTGAGTTGTCGGCGGATAAAGTTCATGTTGTGCACGAATAACGCTGCTCATGAAAGGCTTAATACAAATATCATTCAAGTAATCCATGAGTTACAGCCCGAAATCATGAACAAAATCCTGGAAGATTGGAGTGACAGAATGCGTTATTGCGAAGCCAGCCGAGGCAGCCACTTGAACGGCTTTGTGTTCCATAATTAATGAGAATGTTTGCTCTTACTAATAAAGCTATAATACATAAATGCAAAACAAAAATTGAGTTTTGTTCATTTCATTGCATTCTTAAAAAGAAATTTGTATTTCGCCCACCCTGTATGTCTGCTTGATTTGATGATCCTTGTTGTTGGATGGCGAACTTAAATCTTAAAAAATCTCGTCTGAGAGGAGATTGACAGAATTTTCTTTTGCCATCAGTTTTGCTGCGAATCGACGCTCCTACGAATTTTTCAGCGTCTGTATGGGTCAACTTGAGGTTTCTGCGAATTTAGAATCCGCTTCCCGACCATGAGATTTTAGTTTTGCTGAAATATGTGGAACCCTTGAGCCAGGCGAGCTACATGGCGTCAATTTTGTTGAAGTTGAAACCTTCCACGTGCTTGACAGCCGCATTTAGGCCAATAAATGACTTTTTCGTCGAATTTCAGGAGCCAAAAAAAGGACAAAAAAATTATCTCGCTCTAAAAGTTTCGAGGAGCCCAGATATTACTCAGAAAAGAGTTGATCGATTTCTGAAAATTTAAGACTCATAGTTTATGGTGCAAGAGTGACGCTTGGTATTTCGGAAGCACTGACACCTAACTGGGCAGCTGCCATTTCTCCTCGCCAATCGATAAATTTCAGTAATTCATGAATCAGCGAACACTAACTCATCATTTTTACGCACATTTGTTTGATTTGTTGTTCAGAGCACTCACACGTGTTCACAGACACAAAATGTTATAAAAAACGCTGTCAAATAAAATCAAGAGCTAAGAGAAGAAGAAGTTGGGTGTCTGTATTGGCTAATTTGTGGTTGGAAGGTTACTCTGTTAGGGGCTTACGTTGGCTACGCAAAATCGCAGCAAACTGGGAGGTGGTTAAGTCCGAAAGACCGAAGGTTCTTGGACGCCTATTACACTGAATGTTGGAGTTTTAAGTGCGGTAGTTTTGTTGCTCTTGCTGCTGCTGTTTAAAGTCAGAAAAGTTGGCTCAAGTCGTTGCTGGTGTTTTTCTTTGAGAAGAATAAAAATCGGTGAACCTTAACCCAAGGCGATATAATATAGTACGGTCCGCGTCTTGAGTAGGTACCACCTATCCAACTGGTTGGTTCCGTTTCTAGGTATGAAAACCAATAGAGCACGACAGAATTTGAGCCGAAACAAAGCCTGAATCACTTAAACAAAAAAAAAAATTAAAAACACAAGTTGCTTGAATTTTCAACACCTACCACCAGATTCTTCAGATATAACGATCTCTCGAATGACAAGCTCGAATTTTACGATCAAACTGGATTCACAATCCACGATTTCATTTCTTACTAATTCATCAATCTAGTTAATGAAATCAATTCACTGAAAAAGAATTTGTAGTTAGTAAAAAGAATGAATTAGAGCTTCCATAGAAGAAGAAGTTGATCGACACGCCATATTTGTTTGCAAACTACGATTCTCTAAAGATGAAAAATTGTGGAAAAATTTGCTTTAAATAGCAGAAGCTCAAAAAATAGATGACCGATACAAGTAAAAGACGACATAATTTATCAATTCAGACTCAAATCCTTCGACTGCGACAGAGTTAATAAAAAGTCCTGTAGAGGTCGAAGGGTAGTCGCAAATTTGAACCACAACCTGAGGAAACAGCACGAGTCCTCTGCAACAATTTGCCTGTGTTGCCACTTACAAAGATTAAAGCAAATCCTGCCATCACCCCCTTCTCTGACAACTGGGACATCCTTGCCACTGATACGAGTACAAAATCGAATTCACTTCATTACTTTTAGATACTCCGAGTAATAACAGTAAATTCATCCAATTCACATCAGGGCACGAGTTGATTTTGATCACTCGTGTCTGCATATGTGTGTGAGTAAGTGGTCCACCTGCACGAGCAGTCAGTCAGTCCATCCACAAGTTCTCATTTTACAACCGAAGCCTGAGAGAAAACAATTTGACGCTATTCCATTTCATATCATCATCAGGACTTTACCATTTATTAAAATAATTACACTGCACTAATTGGAATCGAGTATCTGTTCTCGGTTGTCCTCACCCGATATGGGTTCCACACACACACACACCAATAGAGAAAGAGAGCGATCCCAAAACTCTAACTCAACCATCGGTGGTTGGATAGAGGGGCAGGGCTGCGGAAAGGATAACCACCACTGACTGAATTGTGCTAATGAAATTAAAACGGTATGAAATTTCATGTCTATTTATTTAGTTTAACAATCCCGTTATCCATAATTCATAATAATTACGAAATTCGTGTCATTCATTAAAATCCCCACCCCCACCATCGCACACAAGGACAACAACGAGGACGACGAATTTTTGAATCTTCTTTGCCTTTTTCTGGGTGGAAGGTGTATCCCCCCCCCCCCCCCCCCCCCCCCCCGAAAAACCCACAAAAACCAACTCTCACTCGACGATGAAGGTGGAACAATTAATCCCTGTTCTCGTGTATACACCACCCACTCGCCCACCACCACCCCAATGCTTTTCGGAAACCAATTTCGAAGGTTCTTCTATCGTTTCCGAAACTCAACACACACACCCCCACGTAGACAGAGACGATTGGTTCGTTGCTTGGCTTCGAGTCGTCCTCCTCATGGCACAAGGACGCGTCCAAGGCTCTGCCTCCCACCCACCCACACACACACGAAATAACGTATTATGATAAATTTCTCGACAATAAATTACTTACTGCACACAAACTCCAAACCACCTTTTAATTAGAGTGAAATCTTGTTGGAGATAATGAACTTAAATCCTGGCCCGGCCCGCTCTCCCGCCGGTGGTGCGGTTACTTTTTCTAGGAGCGGTGAGTGTGAAACGGTGGGGCGGGCGGCGAGTGGGAGGCTGGAAGCTGGATGCCGAGACGTGCCGTGTTATTGTCATTGTCTGGCGGATGGGGAGGCGAGTGCTCCTGGAAAGGAGAAGAATTTCGGAATTAGTATCCTGACTGTGCGGGGTATTCTGGTGGGTCATCTTTTTGGAGGCGGGGTGGGTGTGCTTTGCGGTGGGTTTTAGTGGTGCCTTGAGTAAGACGAATCCCATTTGGAAGATGCTGCTGGTACGGGTGGTCGTCGGTGTGGGGTACTTGTGCGAAAAGGATATCGGAATGGAATTCGATATGCAGATGAGTTGAGCTGACCGATGTGGATGTGGGGGAGGAGGAAGTGTCAGGAACTTTTGTTTTTCGAGAGAAGATCTCATTAAGGTGTTTGTGGCATTCAGACTAAGTTTGTGGGAAAGGCGAGTCTTCGTTGAGGTGAGGGATGTGACTCAGATTTTTAAGGAGCTGCACGCGTAGACGTTATCGGTTGGGGGGTGCGAGAGACCAGAAGGCGAATGTGTTGAAAGTGCGTTTAAATTAAAATAAATTAGTTGGTAATTGAAGAAAAGTTTTTCTAAAAGGCGTCGAACTCAAAAGTCATTATCTCGTTTTTGTTTTATAAATCATTTGTTTTCGAAGGTGTTTCCGTGCAGGTTGAAGAATGAAAGAAAATAAAGAATTTTTTATTTCTTTAATTGCAATGTACATTAAGAAAACATCTTTTTTTTTTATAGTTAGTTACTATTCAGAGCAAACATCGATTAACCATAAAACAAAAATTTGAGAAAAAACGATGAAATAGTTTACATTCGCAAACAAAAATCTGAAGTTATGCTTTTAAGACGTTGACTGTTCGAAAGGTTAATGAACATTAAGGCTTCTCTTTCAGTTTAAAACTCAATTTGAATTAAAGTTTGCTTCGTATGTCGTTTTAAGTTCCGTTTAAGACGCAGCATTCAATAGCCTGAAGGTTAAGTCCTAATCAACGATTTCTAAGGAGTTCAAATTTATCCAACAAGTTCAATCGTATCGACATTAATGCTCGACTAAAAGCCAAGATTTGATCTATTTGCGGTGCGTTAAATGGAGCTTGATTCATTTCTTTTGAAATTGCATGCATCATTTAGCCAGACTTCTGCAGCATCGGTTCAGAGTCTCAAGACGAAAAATGAACATGTTTTAGACTCAAGCTTAATGTAATTTTCTTAATCGGCACCTATGCTCGTAACCCAACTAAGCTAGGCTTCTTTTTTTTTACATAAAAGCGCAGATTTCCAACTTCGATACAAAGATGAACACTGTAAAGGAACTTAGGTGTAAAAGTAGCTTAAGTCCTTAAGCTGCATTTGATCTCAGACAAATGAAATGGCAGATCTGCATTACAGAACAAGATTTGTAAGTATTCCTCAACTCTAGGCATATTTTTTCAAAATTTTAAGCACGTCAAGTCTTGTTTTGTGATTTTTCACAATTTTTGAACATCTTGTACTATTTTTTAAACAAATTCTAAAATCTAAGACAATATTTCTTTTCGAAAAGTTAACTTTTTTAGTTACGAAAACATCAGCGTGGCTAATGCAGTGGAGGGATGTCTTGCCATCATTAAAGTTTTCGAAGTTGAGCTTTAGAATGTTAGGCCAAGAATGGATAAGGATCTCACTTGATAAGGCTGTGCAGTCAGTAAAAAAACCAAAGGATTTCTCACCTTCAAAAACTTAAATTTCCTAAAATTTTATAGTTGTTTCATAAAGTCGAGGAAAGTGATGTTAGAGAATTTCTAAAAACAGAAACTCTAAAATTTCGCTAGTCAAATCTAGTCGCTTTTTTTTATAGAGTTTTGTGTCATATCTTAGGTTACAAATTTCTTGTGGCTGTGTAATGCAAACTGAGTTATATCAAATTTTTAAAAATTCTGCAAATTTTGAAAGCAATCAAGAAAGGATTATCTTTAAAATTTGTTGGACGTCAGCAATTAATTCATGAATTTTATAGTTTCTAGGTTTCATTTTAAAGGAATAAAACCTTATGGATCTAGTTCGGTCTCAGTGTGTCTGTCTAACGTCTTTTATATTCATATTTCATATTTAGTCTGACTGTTTTCTAGATCAAGAAGATTATAGATCTAATAAATTAAATGCAAGCTTTAATGGCAGTAATTTAGGTACAAATTGAAATAACAAGAATCGAAGACAAAAAACACATAAATAACAAATTTCAAAAAATTTGGTATAAAGTTGTATATACGCAATCGGAGAATATATCATTTTTTTCGGAATTAGTGTTGCAGCTTGAGGAAAACGTTAGTACTAATACTGACACGTGAAAAAAACTTAGTTTTTTCGCTTCAAAAAAAGAATTCAAGTTTATATCTTTGAACACGCGTCATTTGTACATAATCAGAGTCAAAAGAAAGTGTACACCAATGTTTCCACCACTGAAAACTCAAAAAATATAGTCAGCTTTAAAAGTGAGTGTACAGTCATTTGAACAAAGTTTATCTTCAAAAATAAGACACACCAGTTTTAGCCGGAGCTATAGTAGACACGAAAATGTCAAATTAAAGATCTTGCGCCATACTTCAATGTACATGTAGCCAAGTCATCTATAGCTCCTGCTGAAGCTTGTGTATCTTATTTTTAAGGATAAACTTTGTTCGGAACAAATGGTTTTTGATACGTTCACTTACATTTTATTTTTTCTCTGATCAGTGATATGGAATGAATGTTTTTTTTGGACACCTAGGCATATAAGTAATCAGCTGCTTTAATCTGATTGGTATTTTGTAGAAATATTTTAGTACGTAGGTCCATAAATGGAAGATTATGACATAAATACTGTTGCCGTCGATTTTAGTGGATGAAAGGCATAAAATACTTGTCGAACTACTTAAAAAGTTAGTAAAGTCAACGTTTTGATATTTTAAAGCCATTTGAAATACAAAAGATAATAGGCTTACTGCTAGTTTTGAGTTATTGATCTTGTTATTAAGGCGTACACTTTTTTTTGACTTTAAAACTTTGGAGTAATTTTGGTCAAATTTTTGTTGTTGAATTTATTTATTACTATAGTTCCTTTTACCAGCCTTAGATAATAAATAAACCTTTCAAAAAAATCCAGAATCGGAGTACTAACAACCTATTTTATCAGTCTTTGACCGTTTGAAATATACACTTGTGTACACTTTCTTTTGACTCTTTGTTTTTTCATCACTTTTTGGGGTTTCAAGGTTTCGCTTAAAACTCTACTATACAAATTATAGCCACCGTTGCAGTCAAAATGTACTCGATATCGTGTTGTGTAAAATCTGAATAAAATCTGGGACTAATTTTGATTGCTCCAGAAGTCAAAATTTGTTGTTCTTTTATACTTTGAATAGAATTCGAATCGGTAGGAACTAGGGTATAAAAAAACAGGTAACTTAATTTATTTTGAGTGAATTGTGTAAAGGTTGAAAGTGAGAGTCGGTCTATTTCCGTACTCCATCACCTCCATTCATCCAAAAATTGTTTGCCGATTTTTTTTAACGAACCTTACATTTTCGATAGCTATCAGTAACGCTCAGAATTTCCTTTAAAAATTTGTTTTCTACTCCTAAAAGGAGTTGATGACTTGTACTTTTTATTTCACTGAATTTCATTTTCCTTGAAACTTACTCAATCTTCTGTTTATTCCATCGAAATACGCAGAAACAATAATCTTTCAGAAAAATTACACGTAACTTAGTAGAAGATTAAGGTCTGTTTTCCTAGAAAAGTCTGCCTTCAAATTATGCTCAAATGTTTTATTACCTCTGTCTGTCTGTCTCAGTCATGTCTGTACATTTTATCAAATTAGACCTGAGTATTTTATTTTGAGGCATGATGTCTGACATTTATAAAAAAAAATGAAATGTGTTCCTAATCCTGCCATATATCTCACAAATGCACTCACAAATATCAGCAGAAACATCGGCAAAGAGACAGTACCGGCCACAAAATCTCCTTTACAGAAACCAATTTAGCTTTTGTTCCCTTAAAATTCCTTAGATCAAGGTATGAGATAGCACACACACAGCCGCCCACTTTGACCCAGGACAAGAATCGAGCTGGTGCAACGCAAAACCGTGTCAAAGTACGGAATTCCCATGGAATTAGAGGAAACATCGAAAGCGATGAGTTCACAACGTGCCAAGACAACCCAGAGAGCACAGCGCTAAGGAATTTCAATATTGGTAAGGAGTCAGTCTCATTATCTGCAGACTTTCATCGCCCCCCTTTGGTGCGGAGAGCGCTCTTTAGCACCACGTCTTCCGACATCTCATCGCCTTCGTCGTCGTTGTCGTTGTCGTCGTCAGTGCTGCCATCGATAATCGTTTGAAACACCATACGCTTCGCTAGAGGATTCGAAATGAAAAAAGATCTCAGAACCAAGATACGGGCGCACGATGCACGGGCACCGACACCGTCACAAGCCGGGGGCCAGCGCAGTGCATGTACTCTCCAACTGGTGCTCCGGGTTAATGAGATTTTGCGCCAGTTAGCCGGCGACGGTGCGGGACCGGTTACCTGGCTGCAAAGCGTGTCCGCCGAGAGCTGAGCTAAGAGCGAGGTTTCGCCTAATGACACTCATGACGTTAATTAATTACCCGACTTGTTTTAGCCGGGCTTCGACGGGTGGGAAAGTGCGATTTGTTTGTAAATTGGTGGGGCGGGCACGAAGGACCGCCCTTCGTCGCCGTTTCGTATTCAAATCAGGAGGAGGGATCCTAAAACAACACGCAATTAGGCGGCACACCTCGCCCCAGATCCAATCAATCGTTCAGTTGACAAATCTGATTGAGTGGCTGCGAAAAAGAAATCCCTGATTTCTCGGGAAGCGGAAGCGCAAAAAAAAGAACGAACGAGAAAGAAAAACAAGCGACACGAACACCTATCCCATCCACCTCCCACACACACACGCACACAGGACCCGGAGAGCAGGAGCAGGAGCAGGAGCAGGAGCAGCAGCACTCAAGGAGCAAACCAAGCATACGGCTCGTTAACCATCTTCTGTGTGGCTAATCATTTGTCGCAAATGCGATTAGAACGGCGTTTGTTGGCTTCCCACAACCACACTTAATGCGGCACAGTCACAGTCATTTATTAGAAGAGAGCTACTGGGGGGTGGGAGCACACAAACGCCACCCCCGCCGCACAATCAGTTATTTAACCACCCACCGCACGGCACCGAGGAGCGAGCGGGATCTCCGACGACTCAATGTCTCACCCGTCGATACCGTAACCTCGGGACCTGCCCGCCCGCCCCCCCACACACACCCACATCAAGGTCGATTGCTATTTTCTTAGTTCTCGGGTGGAGTTTTTTTTTCGTTGTTGGTTTTTCCTTCTCCTTTTTCCTTTTGTGCGGGGGGTGGTAGTCAACTTTTCTGTTTTTTTTTTTTTTGCTTCCCTTATTACCACCGATGAGTGTCTGTCGTCGTCGTCGCACTGACAGGCTAAAGGAGCAGCAGGCGCCTTGCTGCCTTTCGAAGTCACCGCAAATTTTTAACGTGCTCAGATTAAGTTCTGTGTTTTTTCTTTGCCATCTCTCTGTTCACCCGCACCCCGCCGGGTAGTCAAACACTATGTTTGAGGTTTTTTCTTTGCTTTCGTTTGTTTTTTTTTTTTTTTTGTGTGGTGTGTTGGAAGGGGGTGCGAAAATGTGTTACGGAGGAAGGAGCTTAATCCAGGGCACTGTGGGGTCTGGGGATGGTGATGGGGATGAGTTTTGGAGTGCGAGATGAGGCTTAGCTTTTTTTAAAGTGGGGTAGAGTCCTTAGTTCTGGAAACAAGGTTGAGAAAATAAAGTTTTGTAGGCTTTTTTAAGAATTCAGTGGTAAGGGATCATAAAGTCTCCCATCCAACGAGGTTTCTACGATTCTGTGAGTTATTCTGATAATCTATGGCTGAAATATTCTAACTTATTTCAAATACTCACAATTCACATTTTAAAACTGCCAAAAAACAAACCTTAGTCGCTTATGACACGAAAGATATTATATTAACTGCTTACAAAAAAAATAAAATTTTTTTTTTCATATTCAGAATTTCTTTTTATACCATATACAGTCGAAGCCCTCTAAGTCGAACGTCCTCTAAGTCCTCTAATCTGAATACATTTTTTCGACTCTTGGTCTATTTTCAATTCCTCTGAGTCGATTTTTTTTTTGCGAAAAAGTAAACAAAAAGATTCCTCTCGCAACTTGTATTGCATGCTCTGTCTGAATTGGGCACTGGACGACGAACACCTTTAATTTCATGATGGTTTTTTAGTGCAAACATGTCGGAGAAAAATGCGTGTGCCCTTATTGTTGTTTGAAGAAAGAGAATGTTCACAGCAAGATTGAGGATTTGCATGGGGACCTACACGGCAACAAAAATGTTAAGTCAGTTTTAAAACCAAGAAAGCATATTTGTCCTAACAATTTTTGTACGGAGCTTGTTTTTTAATGATTTATAAGCACTATCCCCAGTGTGATTTAAAAAGGACACTTTTCCTCAAAGTTTCGTTTTGTATGTCATTGGACATCCTCTGGAATATTATTTTTTTTTTCGGCAATACATTTTTTTTTAAGTGTAACAACAGCATTAAGAAGCAATAATAAAAGAAACATTTTCTGATTGAGTGTCCTTATGCGTTTCTTAACCGCTGATTTTCTCTTTTCTCTTAATTTTGTTCTTCAATCATGTCCTCCGACTAGTCTCAATTATCGACCAACCCCGGCCTCCCACAACATCCTTCGGCGCCACTGTGGTATGCCCTTATAGCTAATCAAAGCGAGGTAATGCCAAACACACCGTTCTCCCAGCAATTTCATCCCATTTTTTTTCTTTCACTTTCTTTTTTCCTTTTTTTGTTATTTCTCTGATTATCTCCGCAGCGTGTCGCCCCCATTCCATCCCCACCCCATCGTCTGAGTTCATCAAAAGCCAAGTGGTTTGGAATTATTTCTGTAAATATGATAATTTCGCAGCACCGCCGGAGTCGTTACGTATTCAATGCCATGTCTCCGTTTCTAGAAGGACGACGGTAACAACAACAATACCGACAAGGACGAATCAAGGCATTGTTGTCATTTTGCGAGCAGTCGTTGTACATGTGTTCTGCCAGAAGAGGCATACAAACGCGGTAGAGATGATATTCGCACGGAAAGGTGCTTTCGCAGTCCTTTTTCTTGAAGTTGGCGGGCGCAAAAATGGCCACAGGAAGCTACAAAACGTGACACGAGTTGAGTGGGAGGACTCCACAGTTCTCTGTTCTCGAACAACAAACAACAATGGGCTCTGTCACTTTGGAGTTTATTGCCGGGGCACATTTGTAATTCAGGGGCTCTTATTAATTTTTAATTCCGTTTAAGTGATTAGGTGATTTGTGTCACGGTGAAAAAGGGCTACGCGTGTGTGTGCGTGATGCAGGCAACACGCGTGCTTGCACGTCGTGCATTATCCTCCCACTGATGAGGCTTCGAGGACATAATGGAATTTTGCTATTTGCGAAGTGTGTTGGCCTTTGTTTTAGGTGGAGAACACGTGTGATGGAGGTAGAAAGTGTGGGTGGAGGCTGCGTGAGTGCCTGGATGGCGTGGAAATTGCGTGTGATGGATTCACAATGATTCAGGTCATTTCTCGGCTATTTCGTTTGTCATTCGATGGCATTTCCAAAAGCTTTGATTCGAAAAGGAGTTGGTTGTGAAGTTTCTAAGTATCAAACGTTTACTGTGCGTTGCTCGGTTTGCATAAAGGTTCTCGTCAATTCTTTTTAAAAATCGTGGATCCTCTTTTCTATATTTCCCTCGCTCATACACAACACTGAGTAACAAAAATTTGTTTATGATAATTTTTTAGTATTTTCTGCTTCCTTATAATTAGTCAAGCCCACACTTTGGTCATTCATTGGTTTCAACTGTTAAGTTTATGACAACGCCATTGCGAAGAGTAAACTGAGAGCAGAACAAATCTATCTTTTGGAATCGGCAATAAGTGTGACTAGTCGAGTGATAGGGGTCATCCTAGACCAACACGATGCGATTATGTGATTACCATGGGCGACAACGCTTCGAGCCCAACAAGAGAACAATCTGAAGCGGATAAAAGAAAACCAAGAAAATTTCTACAGTTTTTAATGTCAATGGGATGACCATTGTTTTTTTTAAATTTTTATGCGTGATAAGGTTAAAAAATTTTAAGTTAATTTTTGAATGACTTTTTTATGACTTTTTTTAGTGCTTTGTGCCTCGAAGACTTCATCGCCGGACTAGCATTTGAATTTCAACCTGTTGACACTGAATTGTCGCGACGCTTTAAGTCAATCAAGAGATTGACTTAAATGCTTAATTTGAGGCTTAAAGTTATGTAATTAATTAAACTAATTTTAAGCCTGGTTGAGTTTAAAAGTATTGCTTGGTCTTCGACGATGTAAAGATTGTTTTCATGGTACTAGCTTTCCTTGTCGATACGCAACGTTTTTGAAAAGCTACTGTTAAATGTAAAAAATGATTGAAGCCTAAATATTTTGCTCTTCACTACTGTTTGTATAAGAGTATTATTATACGTACGCTAGTGCTATACAGCTATGCATATTTTTTACTTTTGTCAACGACCACTTCAATATTTTTTTTTATTTTTTCGCTTTTCTCTTTATTTCCACATTATTCTTTTAAGACTTTTGTAACTTATTTTTTCTGAACTAACCATATTCGTTGTAAAATGTTTAAATCGATAAAAATAATTAAAATATTCATTCAATACAAATAACAGCTACTGATGCACCTCCAATTCTGTATCAGGACGGAATTACTGACGACCGAACTTGTCACAAGCTTATAAAATGCGTAAATACAATTTGCATTGATTAGATTTCTCTTTAAAAAACTTCTTATTCCATTGATTGTAGTTGCTATTTTATAATATGAACCTGAATAATAAAGTTGGTCTCAGTCACAGGAATTTCGTGAGTCTCAAACTGATGGTTCTTAGAAGCAGTAGGTGATTTGTAATTCTCTGCTGATTCGAAAAGTAATTCAATCTAGTTCTGAACAAAGTAAGTAAGTTGGTTTTCGGAATTCTCAACAAAATTTCAAATTTTATCACAAAAATACATCTCATGCTTTGATTTCCTTTTAATTTTTTCGAAAGATATGTACCGACCTGCCAAACTGTGCTAAATCTTTCAATCGAAATAAAAACTGCCTTATCGCACACCGAGACAGTTGCATGTTTACCATTTTTAGCAGAAATCTGACGTAATATAATCCTACACTGCAAGACTTTTTTTTACTTAAAAAAATTTATTTAATTTATAGTTGCAAATACCAGAACAAGAATAATAAAAAAAACATTAGTCTACTTAATTTGGCATGATTATTCCCTTCAAAATATATAAAGTAGGTCATCTATAAAGCTAACAGAGTAATATAGTTTATGAAAGAACGAAGAATTGAGTTGTATCAGATCTGCTACACTGCGCAGTTAATTCTCGTTAATTCTCGTATTCATTGCAAAAAAAGAAAAAAAAAGCAAACTTTTCCTGATGACTTAAGACTGATAGATTATCGTAGAAAAGTTGCATGTGGTACTTCAGAAGAGGTTTTTTACAAAGGGTGGGCCATCTAATGGTTTCTTTTAAAATCATGGATTATTAAAATATAATATGCTATGCTTTCACCAAGGTCTTCAGAACGGCGTGTTTGGATCTTTTAAACTAGCGTGTCATTGTTTTTCATTTTAATTTGAAGACTGTTAAATGGTCAAACTAATTTTAGACTAAAGATTAGGAAATATTTCTCAGATTTTTGTATTTAACCTTTGTAATTAAATTGTAAAGTCATTAGCAGATCACAATCTCATCGCAATTCTTCAGCTCAGGACTTTTTTTGAAGGTTGTGTCAGATGGAGCTGACGTTCGGCACTATATTTTTGCAGTGAAATTAAAATCCAAGCTGCGTCTTATTGTTAAATAGGAAAAACGCCTTCAAGAAGTCATAAGTCATAAGAAGTCATAAGACTTTAGTCGTTATACTACCGTCGATAAGCTGATGTTATTATTTTTTTGTTTATTTCGTTTCAAAATGTGCATGGTGTTATCGCAC
This sequence comes from Syritta pipiens, assembly GCA_905187475.1. NCBI lineage: Eukaryota > Metazoa > Arthropoda > Insecta > Diptera > Syrphidae > Syritta > Syritta pipiens. Next base: position 75,847,419 of record LR994571.1, read on the forward strand.
AATTTACAATTTATGATACGGAGATATGATCTATGATTGATGAATAATTTTAATTTTTTTTACTGAATAATTTTAAATGAATGAAAATGGAAAAAAAACTTAAGGAGACCATAATTTTTTGTGGTGTTATCACGTACTCCATAACATGGCGAAGAATTTGAGTTAAGTCAGAATTGTCTTCTGCCCTTTATTGTCGCTAACTTTCTATTAAAAACTGCCATTTAGTTTTTACATCAATTTGGTACTTATATCGAGGCGGTCTAAACGATAAGACTTAAGTTCGGTTCATTCTCTCGATGTAGGTCAATCTGTTGACTACAAACTGATCTCATTTTAAGATCTTATTTTAAGATCTCATTTTAAGATCTTTGAGGTCACCAGGGAAGACAAGAGGTCACCTACCTATCGAAAGAAGAAGAGCAACAACAGGTGAAATCATATGTTTCTAGAAAGTGTTTTAAAGCCCACTGCTCTCTCTGCTGTTTTGCTCACAACATTTTCAGGTAATTGCCACCGAAGCGTCTCCTCGGAAGCCATTCTCCCTCGCGCCAAATTAAGCTCCCACCCTCGCGACTTTCATAATCCGTCAAAAATCCAACCACTTCCGCTCGACGCATTATCGCACTCAATTTGAGCACAAAAACCAAAGAAGTCCAATTTGAATAATTTGTTTACACCCCCACCCCACTCCATTTAGCATTCATTCATTTCATTAAAAAAAAAAGAAAATTAAAAAAAAGAAGAAAATGAAAATGAAAAAAATTAATTAATGGTAATAATAATTATTCACAAAACACAGTAAACCATGACCTTAGCTCGCAAAAATTGTTACACGAACCCGACCACCCCCACCCACTCGCTGTGAGCGAAATTAATTCTCATTCTTTGGCAAGTCAAGCCCACCGCATCTCCACCCTCCCACTCCCCCCGTCCATGCTCAGTGTAATTCATTTTCGTTTCATTTCAATTAGCTTAATTCCAAAGTATTATTTCGAGCAATTTGTTTGGCGGAGGTCGCTTCATTTGAGGATAAACTTCCATTTGCGCCACATCGCCGCTCCACCCCAGTCCAACCCACGTTAGGACTTCCGTCAGAAAACTGGCAGCAGCATCCCCTCGGATGCCTACAGCCCTCGTGTCAGTAAATAAACAGCGAGCTCTGTGTGTCTGTGTGTTGGTCGATACTATTTCTATGCTTTAATTACAAACTACGGAGGGGTTGGTTGGGTGGGGGTTGAATTTGTATGATTTAGACGCACACTCCATTCCTCGGGCGTTGCGCGACGCTGACGACCGACTCAAACGTCTTTGCTGACGACGACGACCAAAGAACCAGAGAGAGAGGGCGAGACTGGAGTGGAGTGTAATCAGGGATCGCTGTTATCACATCGAAGCGAAACGCGGCGAATTGCTCCCAAGTGCGGGATGGTGGGTGGACTTTTTTGGGGGGTCGGGTTAATGGCGGAATATTACAATTATTTTAAATGGTGGTCTTAATTGGTTTTATGTCCTTCATTTTGGTAGTTATTTTCAGCATTTCCGCGAATAATCAGAAGCACACGGTGTGTGTGCCGTTAAAATGTTTGATAATTTCGATGTTTGTTTGTTTTGAGAGTTCCTCGAGGGGGTGGTTCGTTTCTACTCCCTTCCCGAGTAGTGGTGGGTCCACTGTGCTGGAATTATTGCTTTTGACGGTCGGGGTGGCGATCGGGTGGGTGGTGGTGAGGGAGACGCGCATTTGAAGGAAATTAAAATTTTACTTGGATTTAATAAGAGTGCGACGACGATGGAAAGATGGATGGATGGATGGATGGAGACGTGGCAGTTACATTCGGCGATGGGAAAATTTTCGGGTTGTTGCTGTTCGCTGTGTGTCTGAATGTGTGTGTGTACGACGCGACGGGATGCTGGCCAAGATGTAAAGAATTTTAATTAAAATTTAATTGCAGTTATTTCGTTATTTTGCCTGAACATTTTATTTCGCCGGCAATTAAATTTAAATGTGGGAGGGAGGGGAACAGAGAGATGATGAATTAAGTTAAGACACGTGCGGGGATGGAGACGGGGTGGGTATGTTTACGTACGTCTTTGGAGTTCATTTCAAGAGAAAGTGGGTAAAAATTAATTTTTAGTGCTTCGGAGGGGAAAAAGATGATTGGGTGAATATTAACCCGTTCGGTTGGTGGGCTGTGTGGGTGTGAAGGTCGGAAGTCAACGACGCAACACGAAGTGGTGATGAGTGGTGGTGAGGAGGTAAAAATAATTTGAAGGGGTTGTAGCTTAGGTGGAAGGAATTGGACGAGGCAGGAGGTGCCATCATCGTAGAATCATGAGTTCTAAGAATAAACGAAAAGTCTTCTACGGTGACTTTTTAAGCTCAATTACTTAGAACGGATGTACTTGAACTTGTGCACATTTGAAACAATGTAGCCTGGGAAATGTAGCTTAATTGGTTATGTTGCTTGTGGCAATAGTCTTAAAAATCTTTTAGGTTGAAAGTAATAAGTCAAGACTTTCATACTGGGTATTTTATACTAAAGAACTTTACACTAGAAAAACATATTTACTTCTGCTTCTTTGAACCAACAACGCCAACATAGTTCATCGTGCACATGGCAAATCTACTAAATTCAATTGATGGTTCGTAGAACAACATAAGTAATACATTTTTCGAAATCGCTTTTATTATGTTTTTGTAAGGCTTATGGGTAGAGCTTTGCCATTTGAGCAGAAATGACACTATTCGACACCTAAAACACATTTAAATTTTAATACGAAATCGGCACCAGCATTTTGGCATTTTGTTTTACAAAAATACAATTTTTTGTCTCTCCCATAAAAAAATAAAAATGTCATTTATCTTGTTTTCAGAGTCATCGATTTAATGGTTTTTAATTATTTATTTTGTGAGGTATAAATGAAAGCATAATTAGACATTGGACAACGAATGGTGCTATACGAATTCAATACAAACAAAAACACGATTAGATGTCCAATTGCGTCTTCAATTCAATGAAGGATGTGCTTCTAGAGTTAAATAATAAAAAAAAAACTAATTTAAATTAAATTTAATTCAAGCCTTATCAAGTGTCTGAATCGCGTCTTTTGTAGATAGACTTAATGGAGATGTGGTAAAAGGCGTTTCTTTGTCGGTTCACATGATTGAGACTTAAATCTAAAGCTAAACGTGTTAAACAACATTTCCCTAGCTTTATTGGCAATTGTTTTCATTGCAATCTATCCTCATGTAATATCGCATCTGTATTTTAAGTCCTTTTTTTAAATATTGTTAGTTGTTTGCTTATTTGGAAGCAGAAAAGTCTCTGCATCCAAGGGGACCTTCGACCTACAAGACATTGAACAACTAAAACAAAAAACAAAAGAAGGTTTAAGGTTAAAAATGTATTTTTTAGGAGAATTCTTTAAAAACTACAGTTAGAGTCAAAGGAATGTGTGCACCCATGTTACGAACATTCAAAGAATCTTAAAATAGGTTCTTGTGCTCCGATTTTAAAAATGTTTTTATGGTTTTGTGTTTGTTAAGGTTTTTGTTTTTTTAGGGTTTTGAGTTTGAGTACCTCGACAATGTAAAGTAATTGAAACAAGGCGTTAAGTCCAAGATGTTAAGTCACTAGGGGGGCAAGTTGGCGCATGGGCTTAAAAGTGGGAAAATGAGCTCCATAAAGGACAAAAAGAATGAATTTAAATCTAATAAATTTTGTTTAAAACACAATGAGTAAGAAATCGTCGGTATTGAAGCTAATGCAAATCAAAATAGCGTCAAGTTTAAGTGAGCACTTCTTATGAGCCTACACTCGGCACTTTTAGAGAATGCCTCCATGCACATTAGACAATATCAGCGCCAGTTTGCTGAGTAATAGATTGAATATCATTGAGAATAGCTAAACCCACTAAAAATGCAAGTTATTCTTAGCGGGTTATTCGAAGGAGCAAGTTGGTCAGCCTGGCCAAACTTGGCCCATATCTAGTCTGGTGAACATTTTGCGTCTTAATTAAAAAAAATACTGTTTTAAGTAATTTAAAATTTTTAAAACGGAATACTAAAATATAATAACGTGATTCATACAAAAGTACAACTCAATGTAAAATGTCTTGTCCTCAATTTGTTCAGGTTGTTCAGGTTGTGTCTTCAATTTGTTCAGGTTTACCCATGTCTTCTACGATGACTCAGTCTTTTTATATGTTTTGTTCGATGTCATTAATTTAATTTCTTCTAAACTGAGTTTCTGGTAGTGACCTTCGCAATTGGATAAGTAGACTTAGATCACCATCTTTGAAGTTCACATTATAGAGTTTACATTACAGAGATCATTAGTCGGAAGTTCATATTATAAGGATGTCCATATGAAGTATTGCCGATTCACATTTTAGATGAATTCATCGGTATTATTCGGTAATTCAGATTAACGAGCGACTGCTACCTTTTTTTGTCTTCTATTTCTTTAATAATTACTTCTGTGATAATTGAATAATAACAACCAAAAATGTAGGTTGGGAGAAGAAAGAACAACGAAACACTAAAAGTCACAATCCTTCATTCAAAAACAGAAAACCAAAGTAAAAATTTCGAGAGCAAGATTTCATTAAAGTTCTTTAATTTCAGTTTATAGGGCAAGATGTGGAAACTTTTGTATTTTATGTTATGTTGATGAAAATGAAATAAATTCTCACATTAGCTTTCATTTGCTGAAAAAAAGAAACTGAAATGTGATAGCAAAGGTTGTATCTTGAATTATTTTCATGAAAAGTAAAAAAAAAAAAACCCCCGGTGTACGATTCGGATGGATTTTTATTGTTCTCCGAAATAAAAGTCTTAAGAGAACTTAGGTTTTAAAGTGAATATAATACAATCACAGTGAAAGGACACTTAATGACGGCATAGTGACGCACGGGCCTTCTTCAGCCACAGTAAAACTTCATACAGAAATTGATTGATTTTGATACAAATATTTTGACAATTTAAGTTCATAGTTAATGTTTTTTTTAATAAATTTCTTTTCTACATTCAAACAAAACACTACAATTAAAGAACATTTTGAATCAAAAAATCACTGGCTGATGCTGCGATATAATGCTCATAAACTTCTTTTATTTTCTGTTTAAGTTTTTGTGTGTCACAAACATCTAAGTACTTTTTACTGTGACATTAGTAAATCGACTAAATAAATTAATCATTTCTCTTGATGTTTTGAGTTTTTGATTGTGAAATTATTATGAAAATATTGATTGCCAGATATAAAGAGGTTAGGAGAAAGATGTATACAAATGTTGTACTCTAAAGTACATGGAGCCTTCTTTTTACAGGCAAATTGTCTTCAGATTAATTCACTTAACGATATGGCTGCCATTGAAATTTTGCTCGGTTTCACGAGTCATCGCTGAGACTGCCAAAAAAACTAAAATCAGTAAAAGTGATTTCAAACAACAAAGACCCTAATACCCAGTTGTCTAGTGACCACATTTTTGCATTCAAACTGAAAATGAATGCAAAAGGACGTCGAGGAAGAGCAACATGTGTTCCACATCACTGCACCACGAAATTCGATTCTTCATTTTTATTGAAGAAGGGAATTTTTTTGTCTCACTGTCTCGTGGGATAAGCTAGACCGTGCGAGAAACTACAATCTCACGAAAGTAGCAGGATTCCCATCAACAAAAACCACTCACTCCAGCGAATCCGTTTCACGAAATCCCTGTCAAGGATTTCTCTAATTCCGAGTCACCTAGTTTCCGAACAACCCCTTTTCAGGATGACTTCACACACCCCTTCCACGCCCCCTCTAACAAGCAAAAAGTAGTCAATGTTATTTCAATCCATTTCCCAGCCCCCCATCAACTAATGAGCCTACTACTACTTCTCGAAAATTGACACTAATTACAAACATCGGTTCGACAGTTGTCGGTGACAACTGCGGAAGGTGCACCCTTTCCCCCCAAACCACCCCCCACCCCACCAACTGACTGACATCATCAAAATCGAATTATTTATTTCATTTGATATGTCAAGCCATTAACAACGCCAACTAATCCATCAGCTTAATGAAAGACAAAAGTTAGCACATGAGGAGGCTAATATATCGTACATGCTCTCACCACCCGCCACCCCTCCGAAAGACCAGCACCACCCAATCACCGGCACACTGCTAAGGAGGCGTAAACATCCTCTCCAAGAGCTTTCGTGTTCGGATAATTAAAACAACGTTGTTGCTTCAGTGTGCTTCTCCACCCCACCGACCGACCGACCGACAGATCCTCTCGTTCAACTCGGCAACCCCCTACGCACACACACACTCACGTGTGCCACCTCCTCGAGGCAGCAACATGACGTCGACAGAGGAATGATTATGCTCGTCATAAATGTCTTAATTAATTAAGCCAGGCAACATGATTGATTTGCTCCTCGTCCTCGAGAAGGAGGGGTCCGCCTGATATTTCTCGGTGATTACGGAGACGCAGGAGATATCCTGATAGTGCCACTTCGACGCATCAGTCGAGGGGTGGGGTGGGCTCTTCATTTAATTAGGAAAGAGTTGTGCATCGTTGTCGCCGTCGTTGTGTTGTTAATCGTCGGTTGTGCTCGGCCGGCGACAAAGCGATGGCCTGCACTTGAGGTTCCTTTTCGACGGTCGATTGTCGCATTCCAAGGGCGTCATCGAAGCGTCGCCGATGTCGTCGAGTTACAGCGGGAAATGGCCGAGAACCGGAGCTTAATTAGAATCTGAAGATGTTTTTCTTGAATGTTCTCGATGCGTGATTACGATTGACAGGACACGCACACACGCTTGCACCACTGCGTAGTAGTGTTTGTACATAATTAGAGCTGAGGACCTCGATGAGAGGAGTGAGAGAGCTCGAGTGGATGGGGGGTGGCCACTTGCAGGTAATTTGCGATTGGACTGCGCTTAATTGAAATGCTCGTTGAAGTGGACTGAAGTGGTGCGCGATGCGGGGACGGGAGGGCGACCGATCGATGGCTTTGTGGAGGTTTTTGAGAAATTAGTTAAAATATGCCGACCACTTGGAGGTAATGATGGCCATTTGTGCCCAATCGTTGTGAGATGAATGGGTGTGGAGTGGAGTGCGCTTTGGGAATTCGAATTGACGGAGTTTTCGTGCAGTGGGGACCGGGATTTTGAAGTACGTGAATGAGGAATGGCTAATTAAGTTTAAGCTGGAACTGGACTTTAAACTTTATTAGCCCTGGAGATGATGAGTACTCACACATGGAAGCTGCACCAATTTGGCTTCGCTGTCGAGGTCACAACAACATTCTACAGTCAGTCACAAAAGTCGCCCTGAAGAGCTCAAAATAAATTGAGCTGATGATTTGAATATCTTCAAATAATGCCTAAAAAAGTTAGCAAGATCGGCTTGAAAGGGTCATTCATGCACCAACAGGATAATGGCTCTAAACAAATTGCGCTTTTAAGTTAAAGAATGGTTTTTTTATAGTGCGCGAAGTCAATTCAAAACTCTACCACAACCCAAAAATGTGTTCAGCAATTTAAATCAAGCCACAAGGCCACAAGGCCACAAGGTCAGCAATCAGGCTAAGGGATAGCAGAAGGTGGCAAGGACACCAGACAGCAGGTCATACTGCTATTCTTCGTAATAACAAAATCCCACCTCGCACAGACTACCTTCCACCTCAGGAGGACTTCGATAGAAACTATCGAATAAGAATACCGAATAGAGAGGAATGGGAGGAAGACAGTGTGAGAAACCAGGCTGCTCTGGAAGTGTATACGGATGGTTCAAAATCGGAAAAGGGCACGGGCATTGGAGTCTTCTCTGAACGACTAAACATTGCGAAGTCCCTCAGACTCCCGGACCACTGTAGTGTATTCCAAGCGGAAATAACAGCTATTCATGAGGCAGCGCGCTTGCTGTCCATGGGTTCGATAGATGGTCAGTGTATTGTACTCTACATAGATAGTCAGGCGGCCATAAAGGCTCTGGAAACACCATTGATAAGATCAAGAATGGTAAAACAATGTCGCCAATCTCTCAAAGAGATGGCGGACAGATGTAGTCTCACCCTGTGCTGGGTCCCTGGGCACACGGGTATTCTAGGCAACGAAAGAGCTGACGAATTAGCAAGAATAGGAGGGGAATCGGACTCAAGTAATAATCAGGGGACCCCCGGGCCCTCCATGCAGGAGGTTGGCTCACAACTAACTGCTGAAGCCATAAAGGCAGCAAACTCCAGATGGTGCAATCTACACTGCTGCCACACCTCTAGGCTAGTGTGGCCGAAGCTAGATAGGGGCAGGACAGAGCAGCTGCTTTCGGTAAGCAGGGCAAATATAGGCAGACTAGTGGGAGTTCTAACTGGCCACTGCTTATTTGGCAATCATGCCAAAAGATTGGGTATCCCCTCCCATGATTTCTGCAGAAGCTGCAGAGATGAGGAGGAAGAAGAGACAGTACAGCATCTTCTAGGAACGTGCCCAGCACTCGCACGCACGAGGAAGCGCACTCTAGGTGCATACTTCTTTAAGGAGCGAACTCGCTAGCATGGATGTAAGGCGCATCAGCGGCTTCATAAACAGATCCCACTGGGTATAGCCCGGGGGATACAAGACTACCAACGTTGGCTTCAAACAGGTAGTATGACATGCCTGCTAATATTTTTGGTTTGGTGTATTTGCAGGAAACCTATAGGCAGCGAGTCCGGGGAAATTGGAAACAATCCGGAGGTGTGACAACACAATGGGCCAACAAGTGGCCTAAGTGAGCCTGCGTTACAGCGCAGGCAGTCACTTTTACCTAAGACCTAAGACCTAAATCAAGCTAATTCAAATGTTTTTTGGCGTTTTTGGGAACATTTGGACCGAAATATTAGACAGTATACAGCAAAATCGGAAGTTGTTCTGAAAACACTCTACCAGAAATCCAAAATCACTCCAAATTGGTGAATTCGATTCTATTTCACTTGTATTTTCTTCAGATAGCACAAGATTTTTCCACTAAATTTTAATTTCATTTATATTGCGTAAAACTGCTGAGTTTCGAATACTGCTTACTTAGTTTTGTGATATAAATTTTGATCTTGTCTTGGTTTTTGTTACACAGCTATTACAGTTGTGGTCCGACTGAATTAATTTTTACTTTGAAAAGCTATCGAATTGTCGAAAAAAACTGTATTTAAGGTTTTTTTGAGCTTGTATTTTCATAAGAACGAAGCGCTCTTCAGGGTGCTTACTTACTTTTGAGACTCGCTGTATGTCTAACTTGCTTTTGGGAAAGAAGTGACGCCGTGGGAAAACCGATGGCTTGTTGTGGAATGTTCCTCAAGTTAAAAAATGCTAAAAAACTTGAAAGATAGCTTTCAGGTGAAAGTTTCTATGTCTTGCTTGGCATTTTTAATCAAAATTGGGTTACAAATGAAAATGGAACAAGATTCCAGTTTGAAAAGTTCGGTAGCAAATTATCGTTAGATGACCTAAAAATTTAATAAAAATTACTATCCTATCTGGAACCATATGAGATAAAATGTGCGAAAAATCTTCCTAAGCTTTGCAGTAAGTTTTCAAATAGCTAAACTTTTGAAAACTCTAATTTCAATTCCTCCTCGAGTGTTCAGCCACGTTTACTAAAATTTACACTGGAACTGTGTGTCTGTAGAACCTCTCTTTCTCTCTTCCGTGTGTTTCTACCCGTTAAAGCACCCAAAATGACGACAGTAATCGAGCCTCGAGAGGACAAAGGCCTTGGTCTCGTATAAAAACTAAAAACGTAACCGACTGACCTCAACAACCTTTCATCTGTCGATTGCATCGAAAACAACCGTCCACTTAAATTTCCCTACAACCTAAACAACACAAAAAAAAAAACTCCCATTCTTCCTGCTGATTTACATGATCCCAAGCGATTGCCAAATTCCCATTCATCCCTTATCCACCCCCGGTACAAACAAAGCCTCGGCAGCCGTCCGACTTATCAAACACAACTTCGAATCGAGTTACATTGCCACATGTTCGATCACCCCCCGTTATCAAGTCAATTAATTGCATGATTTAACAAACTGCCTCCAATTATCGAAGGACAATGCTGACCACCCATCCACCCACCGTCCAACAGATAACATGCATTCCCCCACAGCCGAAGGATAAGCGCAGACAAAAAGGGCGAGCGGATTCCTGGAAAACAAAAGTCAGGTTGCCCGGGAGACATCGGAGTCGGAACGCCGGTCGCCGCATCACACTCTGAGGTCAAAGTTTTAAGCACGTGTGTCACCCCATCGGGTGGCTGTGGGCGCTGGCTGTTGGCCTCCTCAAGGCACACAATTTTGTGTTGAATTCAATTTCAGAGCGGGAATCCTAAATCAACTTCAACTTCGATTTCGATTTATGTGAGACGACCAACTTACGGTCCACACCGTGGCCAGCCATTAAAGTTTGTCCGGCAAGCGATCAGATAGCGCGCAAAAGTTGTCGCCCACCGTAGACACACGCTCACGTAGACGCAGATACAATCTTTAATAAGCAAAGTGAACAAATCGCTCATGCAGGGGCGATAAATTAGTCGAATATAACTCTTAGAAGTTCGTGTGCCATCGGAGAGTTCTTATCCGAGTCGTCCGACGTTCACCGCCCCACCGGCCATTAGTCACTCGTGACGAGCGCCGATATCGGCTGTCATCTGGAAGATACTCATAGCCATAGTTAAATGTGCGGTGGACACTTTGGCAGGTGGATAAAGTGTAATTAGGGGGAAGTGGGCGTGTGAGCTTGAAGCGTGAAGGGCGTCTCTGTGGTGGCAGAGTGTTCGAGTTCACACGGGTGTGGAGTTTGGGTTTTTACCAATCCACTGAGGGAGATCTCTTTGATTGGTTGACTTCAAAAGTATTTGTTTCGTCTAAACAAAGATTTTCCTAACAATTGTGCTTATAGGAAGAATTCATGATGTCGATGTAATTTGATATTCAATAGCTTTTTGTCTTAGTGGGGAATCAAGGCTGAGCTCAAATACTTTATTTCAAATATCCCTAAGATTTTTATTCGTCAAATTGAACTAGAAACAAATGTTCTGATTACAAATGTTCTGAACTTCATTCTTCATACTGGCGTATCAGGCTGCAGAAGGCCAGAGCCTAGCTTCACACGCCTCTATTTCTACTTTCTATTTTTTGAAGTCTGATGAATTGTTTTGTAGCGCTGAAAAGCTGAGATACAAATAGAAATGGAACAAAGTTCCAGTGGGTGGTTGAAAAAGTTCGATAACAAATTACGGTTAGATGGCTTTGAAATGAGAATTACGGAGATGATGCTTTACGTGGAAAGTCAAAAAAAAAAATGCTTGGTTCTTGAAGAACGTTACAACAGATGCCGAAGGTTTAGTTTTTAGCGGGAAAACCTTCTTCTATCTGAAACTAGATGAGCTAAAATGTACAAGAAATCTTCCTAAGCTTCGCAGTAAGTTTCCTAGTACTTAAACTTTTAAAAACCCTAATTTCAATTCCTCCTCGTGCTCGTCATGTTTGCTAACATTTACACTGAGCCTAATATAGTGGCCGTGTGTCTATAAGTCTCTGTGAGCCTGAAACATTGAAAAGTACATGAAATCTTAAAGTATTTAGTAACTACTTGCCATAAACTTTCGCTCTAATATAGAGCGACTTTTGATTCTTGCAATTTTAGCCCACATGCATAAAGTTTCCCCCATGCATGTGGTTTCCGGGGACCACCACGAGGAGGTAAAGCAAGACAGGTCCCCATTACTTCCACTCAACTGTGGAAGTTGTCAAATTCATTTTTAAACCTCGGAATATTCCTCGGCTCGATCTAAATGCCACTTTTAAAAAGTCTTAATAGTTATTATCCCGCCGTGGTTTGGCGATTGTCAATTTTTTTGGGTAACTTACCATTGTGAAGTATATAATTCCTTGTGGCTTTGCTCCGTTTCCGCTTCTAACTGCTGTCTGCGCATTCGGAGATCCCAAGGTTACTGGGCATCGATACGTTTACGTTCTCGCCCCAGTATTCATAGCCACTGAAGCAAAGATGAACTTCGTTTCTGTCAACAGCTTCTTCATCCTGCAGCAATGATGATTCACCCACCTCGTCGTCATTATCCGTGAACTCTTCTTCAGTAGAAAACTCTTCTTGTAAATTGTCTGATCCGTCGTCGCTGTTTCCAAAAATGGTACTCAGCCGCATAATGAACGCATCGCCAAATTCCATCCTCTTGACGGAAGTGAATGCCTCGTCGCCGTCCAGGCCTTCGCGTTTTATGGGAGTGCTTGTAATAGCACGAAACTCCAATGATTCTTCAAATGTGTTGAAATTGTACGACATTTTTCAGGTTTTCTGTCTCAGATGTCTTCGATTTAATCGTTAAATTGAAAATGAGGTCCCTGCTCGACAAACTCCCTATTTATAGAAAAAGAACTTAAGACAAGGTGCAGGTAACAAGGTTTTAGCAGATTATGTAAACTAATGAGTTGTGGGATATGGAAAAGGTCATTAGGACAATAAACGATTCCTAAAATTCCTCAGGTAAAAAAAAAACCTTTTCTTCTCATAAAATAAGTTTACATAGTTTTTTGGATTTTTTCAATTTTGGACAAGGAAAATATTTGAAAGTAATAAAAAAAACAAATACCTGTCAACAAAAGCAGATTTTTGTTGTTGGATCTACTCTCTTTGTTTGCTTTCCATTCCATTAAATTACTATTAAAGACAAAAATGCCATGAAAATAATATCAAATTGCAAACCCAAAAAAAAAGTCCAATGACCGCTTAAGTTATTTCCTTTTTACGGAACTTAGGTCGAGTTATGGATGAAGGTTAATAAAGTTTATTATTTATTATTTTGGGTGAATTTTATGGCTTTAATAATTTAGATAATCAAATTTCGAGAATCATGTAGTCGTTCCATAATCCAATAAAATAATTAGCAGGCAACTTTTACGTACATTTTGCAGCTCAATCACCAACTTCTATTTTTTCGTACATAAATTCAAAATTTATTTATTAGGCTTGTTTTAAAAAAAATATATCATCGGAGTGAAGCCTATTTATTCACAGAGTTTCATTTTACAAAAAAGGCAAAGTTTCACTTTAAAGAAAAGGCTTATAGTCTAACTTTTTTGCCCAAAAAGCCAGTCAGTGGAAAGGTGGATACAATCAAAATCGCAAAAAAAGTGTCTCAATGACATACAGCTTCTCCAATTCAATTTAAGTATTTCATAGTAAGTCTTTTTCGGGAATAAGCATTAATGTACCAGGAAAATGCTTGTATTATTTACTATTTACCAGCTTGATTATGTTAAGTGTTGAATATTAAAAAGTATTTCCACTGTAAAGTTTCGCTCTGCTGTATGGAAAAATCGGCAAAATTCATGTCTGGTTTGAATGGATGGATTCAGAATTAGACTGTTTTTTGTTATGTATATATTGGTTAATATCTGCGTCTATATTGACTATTTTCGAAAACGGCGCGAGTTTGCGCAAGATTTTTTTCTTAATTCATATTAATACCCCTATAATAATTATATTATTATAGCCCTTATAATAAAACAAGAAAGTTCCCAAGAGGACTTTTGGGACTGGTTACGAAAAGTTGACTTAAGGTTTAGATCCAAATTTTTTTCTTTAATTGAAATTAGTCCCACATTCTAGAGAAACATATTACACATAAAAGCACAAAATGGAAAACAAATTGAAATGCCAAATGATTATTTAAGACTTAAATTTTGCTGTTTAGTGTTTTTTTCTTATTCATGTGTGCAACATAAAATTTTGCCCATGCAAAAAAGCATGACAATGTTCATGGTGCATTAGTTGAAATATCAGGTTAATTTAAACGAAGTTAGAACCTGTAGATATTCAAGATTAATTACCAATTACCCAAAAATGTCAAAAGAAAAATTAATTTTTTCATTTATTGCCATTGGTCGTCGGCAGACTTTTAATGCTTGCTATTTTAGCCCACGTGCATAAAGTTGCCCCATGCACGTGGTTTCCGGGGACCACCACGAGGAGGTAAAGCAAGACAGGTTCCCATTACTTCCACTCGACTGTGGAAGTTGTCAAATTCATTTTTAAACCTCGGAATATTTTTCGGCTCGATCTAAAGGTCACTTTAAAAAAATCTTAATAGTTATCCCGCCGTGGTTTAGCGATTGTCAATTTTTTTGGTGTAACTTACCATTCCTGAAGTATACAATTTCTTGTGGCTCTTACCTTGGCTCCGTTTCTAACTGCTGTCTGTGCATTCGGAGATCCCAAGGTTGCTGGGCATCGATACGTTTACGTTCTCGCCACAGTATTCATAGCCACTGCAGAAGTGAACTCTGTTTCTATCATCTCCATCTTGCAGCAAAGATAATTCGCCTGCCTTTTCGTCATTATCCGTGAACTCTTCTTCAGTGGAAAACTCTTCTTGTAAATTTTCTGATCCGTCGTCGCTGTTTCCAAAAATGGTACTCAGCCGCATAATGAATGCGTCGCCAAATTCCATTCTCTTGACGGGAGTGAATGCCTCGTCGTCGTCCAGGCCTTTGCGTTTTATGGGAGTGCTTGTAATAGCACGAAACTCCAGTGATTCTTCAAATGTGTTGAAATTGTACGACATTTTTCAGGTTTTCTGTCTCAGATGTCTTCGGTTCAATCTTTAAATTGAAAATGAGATCTTTGCTCGACAAATTCCCTATTTATAGAAAAAGAGTTTAAGACAAGGTGCAGGTAGCAAGGTTTTAGCCGACTATGTAAACTAATGAGTTGTGCGATATGGAAAAGGTCATTAGGACAATAAACGATTCCTAAAATTCCTCAGGTAAAAAAACCGGAGGCGTTGGTCTTGGCAGAAATAAGCAAATTAAATGAATAATTCGTTTGATCTGACTACATGCAGAGGCACTTTTTCTGCTTACTGCGAATCTTAGAACACGTAATAAACTTCGCATTTTAATAATGCCGACAAAACTAGAGTCAAATCCCCGTAACTTTAATCGATGCATTTTTCTGATTCTTCTGCTTTTATTTTGCAACGTTCACAACATCACAACGTTTCCGCAAAATCTGTTCCTAGAAATGAAGAGAGGACGTCGCATAGGAGGCGCTTTATCCGACAAATTCTGTGAAGAGGATTAACTCCATGCCTCAAATTTCTGGTCCCCAGAAGCTTTAACTGTCAGTATAAGTGAATTAATGGATTCCGGGAAAAAAATTATAAACAGCTTCGGACGAGCTTAAGAGGCTTAATTTTTGCTTAAATTTTGACCAACAAAAAGCGCAAAGATTACGCACGACATCGAAATAACGATTACCAAACAATCTTTTATTCATTGGCCTCTCTGTAAGAGGAAAAAATGCGTTTTTGAAAATTGATGAGGTGACAAAGTGGCTTGTCTTCAGCGACATTCTCTTCCCCAAAGTTTGTCTAAATCACACCGAAAGCAAGGATGAAGACTCCACAACATTCAACAATAAAGATCTCGCTTTTTTAACAATCATAATTTTAAAAATAAAATTATGAATCTACCTCAATCGTTAAGCTTCAGTGGAAAGTTTCTCGAAAATGTCTAAAGACCCTCAAAACTTCCACAAATTAAGTATTAGTCCTAGACTTCGACACGAGTACCTACCCCACTCACTAAGTCATCTACCACGACCTGAGGTCCATTCAGAAATGCCGTCCACTCAGCGATAATCCAAAAAATGTCACCGACCACTTTTCCACTGCGCGTTGCTGTTTCCTCCAAAGCCCCATGCACACGAAGTGGACAACGATGATGACCAAGCAACAACAACAACGTGGAAAAAAAAAAAACAACCACACAGAGTCAACCCACTCAACAGCAGTCGGTAGTTGGTATCCTTGAAATGACAGTTCCATGTCAACCAATTGTCAATAATCCGACTTTGATTCGGTCTTTAAAATAACGATAGGGGCACCGAACAGCGAGCAGTGAACGCCGAACAGGACAGGACACGGGAAAGGACAGGGCCAGCGGAGTAAAAAAAAGGCACAAGCCGGTTAATTGGCACTCGGCAATCTTTTCACTTAAATCGATTATAAGTGGACGAGTGCGATGACAAAAGCAGTGCCGGAGCAAATAAAGAACGTCAAGTGAATCCACACACACATACACATATATCACGCCAGGGCGCAGAGCAGAGAGCGTTCGTTAAGCACCTACAAGTTCCTCCGGGACACCACCGCTGCTCGGGCACTCGTTGCGGAGTAGTGGGCAATTAGGAGCGGTGGTCAGCTCCGCTTAGGCAGCGGCCATAAGTGATCCTGCTGGGAATACAGCACACAAAGCCACAACTGGAAAGTGCCCGAACAATCCATCATTTCGATTGTTAATTATGGAGGTGCTCACTTTTATCTTATGGATTCGGGTTTTTTTATTTTTTGTTTTTTTTTTTTTGGTCTTCGTTCGCCTCGGGAGAATGTTAATGATGTGACTCTGCGATGGTAATGAAGTGGGACCGATTCATATTTGGAGAGAGACGCACACCATTCGAAGACAGCTTTGTGGCTGCGGGCGATGGTGCTGGTGTTGAGACGCACCTGCGATTGTTGGGAATTGGGTTTTTGTTTCTTTGGTTGGGAACTGGCCTTGGGGATGTTGGTCGATAACAAATTGGCCGAGTGCCAGGTGGGTTTTGACGGCGTTAAGTGGATCGATTTGAGTTGGGAATGAGGTTGTCCACTTTCCAGGAATCAATGGGTTCCTGGAAGAGGTGGTCTGATGTTATTCTAGGGGTGAGTTTATGTGAAGGTTTAGCTTAGGGCAACTGCAGGTTCGTATTTACTTTATTTTGACTTGTTTATAGATGTTTGCAGTGTTTTGGAGGAAATGCACTCTTGCCAAAAAGCGTTTCGCCTAAAATTATAGGTAGAACGACAATTTTGGCCTTTACAAACGATCAAACGCTATGAAAAGAATACTCTTAACCTAACTTATAAAAAGGCTTACTAGATTTCCTACTATCTATTCGGCCATTGAAGTGGCTAGGCGCAAAAACTAATAATCACCCATTGAATAGTAACGCCTATCAGAATAAGACTGATGAATCGAAAAATACGGCTATAAGGCCCAAGCCGAAAGCCCTACTACTAAGCGTAAACAAAAAAATTGGTAATGGTCATTTTAGAGTTCATTCAAATTTAGAAAAACGAAGCTTGAAATTGCTGCCATTAGAAGATAAGGCATTTAAGTAAGAACTAAATTAAGATAAAAGAAAGCCTAATCGATTTTAAATTTCCATGAAAACATAAAAGTCTCGCTTCGCGTCGTTAATTAGGACCAGAAAAATAAAGCAGATAGACACAGCGAAAATTGAATTAATGATTCTCACATATTTTCATTTTGCAATTTCCGTGTGCATAATTTTGTGAACAACGCAAAGTGAAAAAAAAAACCGATGTAGCTCCGAGATCGCGATCATTTTTAAACTACGAAACTTCAAAACAACGCAAATTGGAGCGAACCAAAGCGAGAAAAAAATCGTAACGAACAAAATAAGAAATTCAGATACTTAGCTGTTCCAATGAATGTTTTACCAGCTTTAAAAAAAAAAACTCAAACTGGTTAAGCAAAGTTTATAAGTAAGACAATTTCAGCCACGAAACAAGTAAGCATCCAGTATGTCTGTCTGTCAAAATGCTAAAACTAATCTCTAAATGGTTGACAGTCACAAGCTTAAAACTTGTTTAGTGCGAAGTTAGGCATTATCTAAAGAGAATCATCATTATCATCGGCTCAACAACCGGTGTCCGGTCCGGGCCTCCTGCAGCAAGCACTTCCACCTATCCGATCGCTTGCTGACGCCATCCAGTTGGGCACCCCAAGGCTTCGGGCGTCCTGGCCTACGCCATCCTTCCAGCGTAAACATGGTCTGTGTCGCTGTTTTGTATTATGAATTGTACCGCAAAGGACTTTCCGAGCAGGTTCCTCTTCGCTCATACGAGCTAGGTGCCCAGCCGACCGGAGTCTACCGAGCTTTATTTTCGTTATAATAGCTCCTTCGAGGTAGATTTCATACAACTCATGGTTGTACCGTCTCCGGAATTGTCTTTCCTCACAATTCTCCGTAAAAATTTCTTCTCCAACACGGCTAAGAGGTCAGAGTGCCTTTGGCTAAGCCACAAGTCTCGGATCCATATGTGAGTTCTGGTAATACAAGTGTCTTGTATAGCAGTTTTGAATTCATGGTAAGGTAAGGATTTGAAAAGCCTTGCAAGACTGTAGTAGGTTCTGTTGGCTTTAGATAACCGCCCGCGTATTTCTTCTTCCATGTTATTATCCGCGGCTGCTACTGACCCTAGGAAGCTGAAACATTGCACGATTTCAAATTCATGCTCCGCTACCTTAACTGTTCTTCTAACATTTCTCGCCGATGCCACACATGTACTTTGCCTTTCCTTCATTTATGTGCAGCCACAGGTTTTTTGTCGCCTGCTCGATGTGGATTAAGGAGTTTTGTATAGCTTGTTCACTTCGTCCGAAGATGTCTATGTCACCTGTGTAAGCCAGTAAATGAGTAGACTTGGTAACAATTGTCCCTCTTCTTGAGAGTCGCAGAGTCGCAGATTACTTTCTCCAACGCCAGGTTGAAGAGGAGGCAGGCCAGCCCATCCCCTTGTCGGAGTCTATTGAAGATCTTGACGGGCTTGGACAGCAATCCGGCTACCTTAACTTGGCTTGAAATATTGGTCATGGTCAGCCTAAATCTAAAGAAAATCTGAAATTGATATAACTTTGGTTCTAAAATGCGAAAAAGACTTTCAACTATCATCCACTGAACAATTGACAACGCGAGGAAGTTTATGAAAAATTTCGCAGTTTTAGATCGAAGGGAACGTACATGAGTTATGATAAAAATAAAAAGATTATTTTAGGCGTTTCAAATTACGTGCATGGCCTGTATACGCGTATTTACCTTAAGATATCAGCTATCAGACTTATATTTTCCTTGTATTGGTAATTAGTTTAATTTTGATTTTACAAATCTAAGCTGATGTCTTTTACTTATTTTCCTTTTTTGGAATTTTTAGGTCACGATTAATTGGATATGTTTCAGTCCGCATTAGTAATAGTTTTGCAATATTTTTGGTTACTGTCTTTGAGTTATAGCTATGTGAATTTCTCTTGAAGTTTCTCACAGTGGAATCCCGAGTGCCTAAATAAGTCTGATGATGGATTTGTATAATAGTAACTCGTTGCTAGTCTACACTTTAAGGCTCCCACAAAGCAACCCGAATAGCTGGTAGTATTTGAGATTTATTTGCTTTTTTTTGTCGATGGTATTGCTACTTAAGTTTATTGTCCAAATGTATGCCAAGATATTTATCCACATTGATTATTAGATTATGTAGTTTTGTCTTTTTCTGTTTTTTTTTAAGGGTGAAAGGATTTTGGGTCCCAGGCCGGACTACATCGTGGGAAAATTCGTTTGAACATTTCTGACTTGCTTAGCGTAGAACTTCGTAATGTCTCAAAGAGAGTTCGAGCTGCCCTTTTGTTCAAGGTTAAAAGATAAGAAAGCAAATTCAAATTATTTTGAAATATCACATACTAAACAAATCGTAAGTCACAGAAAAACCTAAGTCTTGAGCTTAAATACATCTCGTTTCATAAAAGTCCTGCCCTACAAGTTGTTCGTGTTCGCATCACCATGTGGTTCACGTAGTTTCAGCAATGTCCTGCCACCCTAAAACCAAAGCAAAAATCAAACCAAAGAAATATAAATACACTCGGTAAAAAATCGTACTACAAAATTTTATACCGCTCAACTGCGCAACGATGACAAATCTCATTACCCCAAGGGCCCCAATCGTAATCACACTGGCACACACGAACACACACTCGAGCCAATCCGTTCGATTAAACACGCCAACAGATTGACACAACACAACACAATCCCTGACAGCTAAACTGGCCATAATATTTTAATTCTGAGGTTTTTATTGGCCGCAAATAGGACAGCAAATATCAATAGACCACCCAAGCCACCCACCCCAACCCACAGACGGACAAACAAAAGCACAATGCGGACACCTGTCAAACCATCGTTTGAATAAACACAACATGCCAACTTTTCGACTAAGTAATAATTATTGTCATTACGTAACTGTAAACACGTCGGATGATTATGATTTATTTCCTAATGTTTGCCAACTATGCACGGACAAACAGCCCACCGAGTCACCGACCCACCAGCCTGTGTCCCACGCGTAAATGTTTAATCAACATTACAATTAGTTACCCAACTTACCGAGTATTGTTTAATTACTATTATCATTAATTGCCAGGACGCTCTCGGGTGGGAGGGATGGGACCGCTGGACCCACCCCCTGGCAGTAGGTGGGCAGCGCACAGGAACAGGAGCAGGGACTGAATGCGATTGGGCTTGTTTGCTGATATAATTATTGTCATAGTTGTGTAAACAGACTCCGAGAGAGGTGGGATCGGCTGGTTTGGGCCAAATCTTGAGCTGTGATTGTTTAATGTGATTTTGTGTATGCGGCACCCCTGAATATTCACGTCTCTCCGGCCGTGTGTGTCGGTGTGTGTGAAGGAGAGAAGTCTGTATGCACAGCACACTTGGAGAGCTGAATCGGGCAAACATCCTTCGTCGATTGCCGTCGGCCATCCGTCGGACTGTTGTTTTGTGTTTGCTCGAAGTTTAGTGTTGACCAGTTGACTTTGTGTCTGCTTAAACAACACCGCTGCGTCATGATAAGCATCCGGGTTGACGCTGCGCTGCAAGTGTTTCTGTTCTGTTGTTCCCATGTGTGTGTGTGTGTTCGGAGTCGGGTCACATTTGTGGTTAGTGGCCAATGGCTGTTGATTTTGGGCCAAGGATAGGCGCAAATTATCAACGACGTTGATGATGCGGCCGCTGAGTTGATTGGCGGCGTTGCACCCAACACACACACGCACCACCCCTTGGGTGGCAACATCGAAATCACATTATCATAATTAATTAATAAACATAACATTCAAACTAATTAAGCCGCCATTATGTGAGTGAAAATTTGAATCAAATAATGCAACAGTGCAGGCTTTGTTTGTAGCGAGTGTGTGGGGCTCAGGCTCTGTGCATTGTCCGCAGGATATCTGAGTAGCGGCGGTCGGCTCGGAGGCGGTAAGCCTTTAATGCCTTATGGTGGTGGTAAGTGGTCTTCATTATCAAAAAGTTGTGCTACACTTGGTGAGCATTGGCGTTGGTGTCGGTGTCAGTGGGCTGGCCTACGGTGTAATGGTGGTTATTAGCGATTTTCATTAATTAAATTGTGCATTATTAATTTAAACTGTAAACGGAATTAAATAATCAGTTGAATCGATAATGTAATTGAGGTTTTCGCTCTAATTGAACAAGCAGATCGGGATGAAGTAGAGAGGGGAATTTTTGAGGGACGTTTTTTTCGTGGTTCATTGGAGGGATTTTTTGTGGTGCCCTTTGAAACTGACAGTATTTGGTCTTTTATGTGATTGCAAACACTGTCCGATAATGCGTTTTAATAGGAAAAGAAGGACATGCTTTGGCTTTGAAGGCGTTTTAATTACATCTGACACGCGGCAATTTCATTAATAGACCTATATTTCGAAAAGTTTGACTTCAACACATGAGGTGTAGGGATTAACGAATAAATTTACATTTCATTATACTTCAAATTGTTTTAAAGCTTCAATTTTTAAATAAATTTAATATGCGTTTTGAAAATTTTACTATTTTCAACAATGATAATTTTTGGCTATTCCTTACTGGAAGACTTTGTTCCCTCTTTCAATATGCTTTTTAAGTCAAGACCTTAGCACAAACATCTCGGTAGAATTCGGTTGACGAGGTTTTTAATAATTTCAAGTAAGGTAGTCCAATTTAATTTGATACTATCCTCTTTTCATTCCGATGCAGTGAAGGCATTTCAAATTGAAAACTTGAGTTGATTGCTATCAGTCGATGATCGTATAAAATCGTACCCAATAGCGCAAACAATTTTTGATGAGTTTTTGTAGAGGGAGTCTAGCTCGCTTCGTTTAAGAGGTAAAGGCAATTTAAGAAAAAAAGAAATTATTAGAAAACAACATCAATCATGCAGGAAAAACATCAAAATTGTTATAAAAAAAGTATTTGCGCACTTAAGGTTTTGAGAGAAATACAGTCGCTAAAAAAGTATTTGCACACCCAGTTTTCTGATGATTTCACAGTATTCACAGTATAGTATGAAAAGTTTGTGTGGAATGGTAAATAATATATGGAAATAACGAGCGGGAAAAAACTTTTCTATTGTATATAAATGGTTAAAATTGGAATTACTCCAGTTATTCAGGAAAAAAACAATTTACGTTATGTGTGCAAAATAATAGAAATAATTAAGTTCCAAATACAATTGATAGTTTGTGTGCAATCTTTTTGCTTCGATAATGCTTTTCTAAAGCCTCAAATCGATAAGATTACGAAAAATTGCAGGACCTATCTGAAGCCCTTCATACAAAAATGCAGTGTTTGAGTCGGTTTTGTTTGAAAAACTCCTTTTCCTAACTCCACAATCCAAAATAATTAATGCACGTGTTTGTTATAGGAATTATGTCTCCTCATCGGAGAGACGTCCCAAGTTGTTTTCGGACAATATACAATAGTCATTCGTTCGTTCTGCATTTCCAAATCGACATGCCTACCACCATGGTTTCTTGTAGACTGTAATTTTTAGTTTGAAGTACTCTACACAAATCTTTCTTCATCGGATCCAAAAAAGTTTACAGTACCTCACAAAATTGATCACATTGAATAGATGTAATTTCTTCTTCGATATGTTCTTAGACATTATGGGCTTTGAAGCTTGTTCTTTTGAAAGGACTTGTTTACTTTCTGATTCAAATAAGTTAACTTTTGTTTCAATTAAAAACATGACTTCCCAGAAGCTAAAACAGCAATTTAAATATGCTCTAGTAAGCTCTAATTGTTTTTCTTTCTTGTTTGCCACTGAAATGTACTTTTTCTGAGGCAATCCCACCATTTAGCTAATTTTTTGGCAAGTCTCTGTGAATATTTTCTATAGATAGAGCTTTATTGGAAACAAATGACAACTCAGCCGTCAACATCGTAAATATGGTTTTTTAAGTCAGGCTCCATTTTCTGAACAATAAATCGCTCGTTTTGATCTGCGAGTAACATTTCTTCACTTGCAAGCTATATTCTTCAGTGCGTATTAGCTATTAATTATTTTTTTTTACCATTGCACACGATCGTCCTACAATGTTTCGTATTTGTCGCCTGGGCTTACGCTTAAAAATAGCGTAATGATAAGCATTCTTGTTGACAAGTCGGTTTGCCTGGCTTGCTTCCCGTCATTTCACACAAACAAGGTAAGGTAACAAGGTTTCAGCTAAAGAAATGGTCATCAGAACCGTTGATTGCCCTCATATTTCAAAAAATTACCATGTGCCGATCTTATGAAATGCGAGCATCACGCACGCCTGCTATCTATCTGCACGCTCAATTTTGTGCGTTGGTTTTAGTAGTTTTCTCTCTTATTCGTGCAAAAAGTGCAGAAATCCAGCTGCTTATGTCTATATTTGTTGTTTGTTAAGGACATGTGTTTAGTTATAACTAACTAAATGGCCTTAAACTAGCATAATTACGAAGTTTTGCTAGGTATTCGCTCAATTTTGTGAGGTACTGTACATATTTTCATCGGAAATTTAGACATTTCATATTTCATCAAGACAATGGACCTTAGGAAGTTTATGGACAATATGAAGTTTTAGAACGCCGAACTTGAAAGTGAGTAGAATTATAAGACAGAATTTTTCTTGCTCTTTCTTTTCATATTTCATTCCATTACAACTTTTCAGATTAACTAGAAATTATCAAGAGACTGGTTTTGCAAATACTTTTTTTTTAGCGACTGTATGTAAAAGTGCCAAAGGTTAATTTAATTGTAATTTCAATTATTATATACAATAAATTTATTATTATTATTGACAGTGATTGAGTTCAAAATAAAATAAATAATTTTTTACGGTGGTGAAAGAATATATGATTACAACTTTAAATACAAAAGTCGATCAAATTCAAATATAAAATTGGTTTAAAATTAGGTTTTTAAATTAAATTAGGTTTTCGAAATCTTTGCATTTTAAGACCAGTCAAAAAAGCCTGTTTCTCGTCAAATCACTGGGTCCGAGTTCTTTCCTTTCTTATTACATCGTACTTCATAACATTTTGTTTGATGGAGGTAATTGAATTTGTGTACTAAACGGCTTAAATACGGCTTTAGAGTTCTTAAAAAAGGAAGATCTGTACATGTTTTAAAATGTCTTTAACCACTTGTAAAAGAAAGTTTGAGTTTGAACTCAATCTGCTTCCAGTTTAAAAAAGCCAAACTTCTCAAAAGTGCATTTAAATCAAGTTGCTTAAATGAATGAACTCTTGTAAGGACTTTTTATTAAAAGTTGCTACTCACAAGATTCATCGACAGTCACAATCCTTATGCGCGGAGCTTGGTCTCTTCTTTCACATCATCGAATTGTTAGATTTTAATTGCAGCATTTGCTGTTGATGAGATCAATAGGCAGGTTCTTTGAACTCTAAAATTGTTTTTCTCTCCATTGAATCACTAACACCTCTTTGAAGATGCTTTAAAAAGTGCCTCTTCATTACGAACAAAAAAGCAACCAAGCTCCCGTTCAAAACTCTTACAACTTCATTAAACAGACCTTAACAACAAAGATTTTCGAACACGAGCCACAGCAAAAGAAGAAAGAATTTATTCAAAGGAGTTTATTAAAAACAAAAAAAATTGAAAAGCTTTAATCCCAACCACAGAGATCCGTCAGACTGGAATCTCTCAAGCAGAATTCCCACACCTCAGCTTTTCTCACACGCCCCATCTGAGCACACGCCTAGCAACCAATTACATTTAAATCAAGATAACACTACTCCCACCCCACATCTCCCCTCGGGGCGACACGGATGTTATTAAATTAAAAAAAAGAAAACAGAAAAATCCGCAGTATCAACTGCAGAATGGATTTTCCGAATTAATTAGCTAAATGACTCTTCCAATGATGTTTCTATTAACGTGTCACTGCAGCACCGGCACCCTCATCCCTTGAGTGTGTGTATATGTACATACACCCACCCTCTCGCACACACGCAAACATTTTGCATGCCCTCCGGAACAGATTGTTTCATTTCCACGTTCTGCGCACAAATTAAGTACTTTTCTCTCCCGTGAAATTATCAATTAAGTTGATTAACTGATGAATTTCCATTTTTAATATCCATCAAGTGCTTCGCAACCCCACCCTCACCAAACACCCCCACCAAGGCAATTACTTTCGGTGTCACACACCCATTTGTTTCTATTAATTCGTTAATTGATGTGATCCCGCTCGCTCGCGCCCAACACAACCGAACAAAGGAACCAACCCCGGGGTGGGGGAGAATCTAATAAAAATATAACATGACCATCATGACGATGTTAATTAAGCAAATAGTCCGACGTCTTATCGTCCTGGGGGACGACAAGGACGAGAAGGACGACGAAGCAGCAGCAGGACCACACCAAAGGCGGAGGGCACATCACATCACAGAGATGGGATTGCCAAATGAAATTGAGTATTTATCAGAGATCAACGAACGGCACGGTGACGGGACACCGGGGGCGCAGCCCTAATGCTTAAATCAATATTCCCAATTTATTGGCAAATTGAATCTACTTTCCAACCAGGAGCGAGTGGGAGAGAATGGAGGCAGGTTTGGCACTTTGTCCTTTATTCCACCCCGATGCCGGCGGACAAGATTTGCACCTTGACATCACCGATAGCACCGCCACCCCCGCTCCACTTTCCTTTGAACCTTTTGCACCGGAGATGGGGTTCGAACATCTGCAGTTACAACGACGCTACACGAGGCGCCTTACCATACATGAGAAGCAGCAGCAGCAGCGTTGTCCCGCTTTGTTCGGAATCAGATGCTAATGAAATTAACAAAATGGACATAACGGTCTGGGTCCGGGACCGGGTCCGGAGGAGCTCCGAAGGTGGACACGTCGACATGAGGGGACTTAGCCACCCAATTTAATGAATTAGTCGCTATCGCTCGACATTATTTCATTAACTAATTCGTTTTGGGGTGCTCCGATGGCGGCGATGGCGCTTTCACTACTCGTGGTGAATATGATGCTGTGCGTGGGTGTGTGGGTGGGCGAGCGAGCTTCATTCGCTTTGGGATTATCTTCCATCCCGGGGATTGGTAATTTTAATTTTGTCAATTGATTCGGTGTTTATTGGATTTTGTCTATTTGCGTGATTACTTAATTGGTAATGTCAATATTTTCGTCAGATGTTATTTGTTTAATGTGGACGGTGACGAGGGAATGGAATTTTTACGAGATTGGATTGACTTATATGCGGGTTTGTTTGGCTGTGGGGTATTTTCAGATATTAGTTCGGGAAAATATTCTTTTTCCATGAGTTACGGTGGATCGCATCATCACGAATTTAGCAATACTTGGAGTGATTTCTGTTTCTAGGTTTTTTCTCTTTTTGTTATTTCGTGTCCTATAAACTCACAGAACGTCAATAACAAATACGAACTCAGCTTAGCTTTCTAGGAAAATACCAGTTGTACTTAAATAAGAATAACATAATGATAATGACCTACGTAAGCCTGCCTTCAATCGCAGGCAGCCACTTGGACCTAAGGCCTAGACATAACACGACGACAAGCGATTTTTCAACGATCTCAGCACTATTAGGGCTTCTAAAATAAACAAGATCTTCAGGACTTCTAATCTTAGCAAGGAATTATTTTGCTTTCTTTCTAAAATATTACAATCATCGTGGACATTTCTCTACAAATGGTGGGTGGACACGGTGGACATTTCTCTTCAAACGTTTACCGCGATTATTTGTATTAGGATCGTTCCACAACTGATGTCCGATCTCCTAGCCGCCTTTGGATGTTAGTAACGTTTTTTTTTTTGTAAACTTAGCATACGCAGTCGAATGCCTCGGACCAATTACTTCTTTCGACGATCACCATTTAAATTTGAAGAAAAGGATCTTGCATTTGACTCATGCGTTTATGAGATAATTCACCTTATGGTCTAAGTTGCTAACATAAGTGGAACCTAAAACAAAAAAGTTGCCATAAAGAGTGCCGTTTTAATATCCCAAATTCCAGGAAGGGTTGCCAAAAAACTAAACATCCAAATGTCAGTAACATTTCTTTTAAAATTTAGCACGTTTTGTTCTTCTTTTTTAATTACAAGGCACAGCTTGAGAAAAGGAAGAACCGAGTGTATCAGAAAAAAAAAATTAATTTTCGATAGCCAGACCTTCAAGTACTGAACAATATTTGAAATCAAAGGATTCAAGCTGAAGTACTGTAAGCAATTACTCCAATTACAATGGTCGAGAATCGATTGTCGAAATTGACAGCAAATCAATGGACTGAACACAAACCATATTCTCGTAGTCGATTAATATTTGTAGTAGATTTAAAGAATATCTTGACTCAAATCGATATTCTGTTTGTCGATCGTCGAGATCATTTCGAGTCGAGCATAAAATGTTGGTCCACAAAGAAAAAAATTGATCGTTTATAAAAATCTGAATACATTTTTATTTAAATAAAATTCAAGATAACTATTTCAATTCAATTCTTGTGTCAGGTGGCCAATTTAAAGATGAGTGGCATTTCATGATCCTTACATCAAATATGTTATTTATCGCTTCCTCTAAAAGGGATGAGGATCGGGAAAAGATTTGTGTGTTGTAAGTAAAATCGAAATTTAAAATGTGTGTTTTTATCGATATGTGGTCTTTTATACAAAATTAAAATGAAAGTGGTTTAAAATAAATAAAAATATTAACGATTTTTTCTCACTTAAAATTTGCGTTTTGTTCGCAGGAATTTCATTTTTATTCGAAGACTCTTTTATTTCCCCCTTGTTTGGTCACTTATGCTATAATAAACGTTTTTATTCTATTTTCACGGAAATAAATGTTTTTCTTTTTCATTCTTTTGATTAGTTTGTACTTAAAAATGTATATGTAAATAGTTTATTTATATGTATTTTGTTTAAAGACGGCATCACATGGTCCTGATACCCCGATGAATTTTATAATAAATAATTTTGTAAATTTACTTTGTAAATTATTTTGCTAAATAAATAAATAAATAATGTTTTTTTTCAATATTCAATATCTTCTGTTAACACCAAAAATCAGCTGTGCAGCCAGACATAAACATTCTCTCCTCTTGGTCTATGGTACTATAATGTATATTTTGTATCGTGTCGACATGAACTGTCGAATACTATAATTGGGGTTAATATGTGAGCTCATCAAATAGGTCTGCATGATATGGAGTTAGATTTTTGATGCACATCATGTTATCAGCAGAATTATAGAACATCGTGGTCAGGAATCATGATCTGCTGATTAATTGATTTTTCATTGAACTTTCTCGAATTTCCTCCGATCTTTTGACAATCACTCCTGCTTTTTCTTCGATCTGCCCGGTCTATTTACACCATCGTTTATTGACAAGCATCCCAAGACTTCCAAGGTTTCTTCAATTTCAAAAGAAATCAACAACTACAAAACTTGAAAAAAAGAACTAGAACTTTATCATTGCTGTTTTTATTAAAAATTTACGCATAAATTTAACACCCATTCTTTTATAGTGAGGTTGCCAAGTGATCTTTATAGATTCTTTTTTCTTTTTCCTGTTTAGAAATTGATTCATCTGAATCGGGAAGTAAGCAGATAATCTGAAGGTAGGGAAAAGAGAATCGAGAAATCTGCAAACATCACGATACGGTGTCCGGCCTGAGCAATGAAAATCGTCGATCGACTTCAGATCTGAGAACAAAGAAAGTTAGTCCGCGGAGTTTAATCGTCGAAGAAAAAAAGTAGAGCTCGACAAAAAAATGCCATAGTGCCCGAATCTCGCGAGTTCGAAAACGGGTGTAAGTAAGACATAATTTATAAAATTCTGATAAGCAAAACCAAAGTTATGATTTTTTGAAATTTAAAAGAAATCTTGAATTTTCATTTGGGCAAAAAATGTTGTGTCCCATGACTTGAACCACTTCAATAACCAACTCTACCAATTTTGAGCCAAATCGGAGAGGTGTCCTTCAGAACGTTGGGCGATCCTGCGTGGAATGACCCATAAGTTAGGTTAAGAATACTTTTGTATTTAGTTTTCAATTTAGTTTTAAGTAAATAATGAATAAAAACAAATGAATTAAATATTTCAAGTACTAAGCGATCTTCTTTTTCTTTTCTTTCCTGTTCGGGAAAGAAGGGCAATCGCGGAGCGCTCATATAATCACACCTTTTTTTTTGCCACCCACACCTAACTCCAGAATTGGTCAGGCGCCTCTTGGTCAAGGTCGCGTACGGAAGGAAATCCGAGGGCAACAACTTTATTATTCTTATTACTTTCTTAGAAACTATGTAAAACTTGGGAAAACCTAGTGTACGAAAAAAAAAAAAAACATTACATTGGGCGGCGTAACAGCCCGTTGAGAGCCAGAGCCTAGCTTTTTCGCGCAGCTACTGAGTTGTGCGCGTTATAATTTTGTTACAGGTGGAGGGGACCTACTGTTTAATGCCGGTTCCGAACGGCGAATTGCGAAAGCTTTTCATGACAGAAGTACTCCAGGAGGGTTGTCAGTCGTTCGCTAGAGGTGGGGCCGTTTGTGGTGTTTTGTTTTTTCCCCGAGCTGGGTTCGAACCCGGGTACTTTCGCTCAACAGTCCGACGCACTAACCGATCGAGCCACCGGCGCCCACAAAAAAAAAAATCATATTTCCCATAGCCACATCATCATCTTTTGTCAGTCTCTTGCCTGGGACGAATAAACTGAAAATTATTAAAAGAATTCGAATGTTGGATAACTATAACATCTATTATTGGAAAACCGTGTAATATCCAGCAATTCCAAATTTTATAAAATCCCTGGCAGACTCAATCACTCAATTGGCTCTGGTTTCATGATCGTAAGGAATTTTGCTTCCATATCGCATTCGAAAAAATCAAAAGAAATCCGCCAACGGAGATGTGACTGTAAACAAGACACCCGAAAGGTCCTCGTGTCTGCTTGTTTTCAATCGTTCATGAAGAGCGTGTTTTATTTTTGGGGTATCGTTCTAAAGGAAAAACGAGACTCTTGTGGAATCACTTCGGTGTTTGACTGTCTTTCTATCTGTCTGCTGCCTTTTTTGATAGGCTTACCAGTGTGTGAATAAATAAATTCTCCAAAATTAGAAAACGACATAAGTAATTTCAAATCACTGTCTCTCAAAACGTAGCAAGTTTGACAACAAAAGGTTTTGTTGTGTTCGAGAGAAGGAGAGGACTCAACTCCAAAATTGTGACGACTGATGGCTCGCCATTGCCCTTCGATCTTCCAGTCTTCCCTCTAATTCACTGTCGACCATCCAGTGGGCCTTCGCCTGGTTGAAGAACGACAAGCACTGCGACGCACTCCAAAAAAAAAGCCCACTCCAGCGACTCCCGACAGCATCCTACCACCCCTGGCGCTGGCAAATAATCGCATTCACACGGTGACATCATCATGAGCCATTAATAAATTGAGAAATATCACATCGAATACCGACAGGACAGAGCCCGTTATACATCATTCCCAATAACAATGAGTTTCCAATTGAACAAGGAATCACTTTGGTATTCAATTAACAGAAATTCCCCGGCAGCATTTCAATTCGAGCCCGGAGTGCGGAGTGCGGAGTGTCGGGTGGAGGACCGTGCGAGGACCGAGTGGAGACCGACTGGAGACCGAGTGGAGCCACCGCCACACACACCCAGACCCACAGACACACATCATCATCGTCATCGAGACGAACGACGACAGCGACGCCGCTGCCGCCGCCGCGGACCAGACCAGAGAGGTGGACAGGACCGGAGGATGGACCCACGGACCGACCAACCGACCGACCGACCGACGAGATGGCTGGATGAACCAGAGAAAAGAAGCCACCATAACGGTGATGTATTCGAGGTATCCACCATTAAAAATTCATCAAGCGTTCAATAAAATATCGGCTATAATTGCTGCTATCGATTGAAGGTGGTGGATTTGCGTTAAGCCAAATGCATGTACGGGCCACGGACACGGACACGGACACGGAGTTGGACTCATGTCAGAATGCGGAGGGGGCGGTTTATTTATAACCGGTAACGGTGCCGGTACTGGATGCTGGGACGCCGGGATGCGATGCACCGTCGTGCCGGTGTGTGTACTTGCGAACGTACCCAGCTGGACGAGCAGGGAATCGTGTGGAATTAATTTGCGTGCTTTTTGCGCTCCACTCCACGACGACGACGATGGCGGCAGCACGGGAGAACTCGAGGACGAGAGGACGCAAATTATCCGAGGACTTAACGTTGAAGAATCTCCATCGGGGCCTGCTGAACTGTGAAGAACTATTCAATCCGCTTTGGACAATTAACAACAACAAAGCAGAGAAAAAGAAGAACGACGACGATGGGGATGAGGTTGAGGATGAGGACACACTGCATGCACAGGGGGCATGGCCCATGCGCCAATTTCCCAGGCTCCTCCACTTTCGATGAGCGAATTCATTCATCTTCGGTCTCGACACACGGCAACACGGCAACGCGGCGCAACACGACGTGCCACGACGTCGAAGGCGGTTTATAGACGACGCTCATTTGCGTTTAATTAAATTCAACATGCATCCTGCATGTATTATGACGTCATTAATTTTAATTAAGCTCTTCTAAGTGATACTTTCGATTATCTTTATGCGATCTGCCGTGGCAGCGCGTTGATGCACGTCAGCGCGTTGATGCACGTCAGCGCGTCGGCGACGACGCCGACAGTTGAGCGACGGTTGTTGTTGTCTTTCGGGGGGAGGGGGATGAATTCGAAGTTTCTTTTGCGCTGTGCCTGGCATGGCCTGGGGCACAGATGTGCCGCCGCAGTGGTCTGATTAGTCGGACAAGTTGCGAGTGGGCATGGAGCGTGTGTTAGGCCGAGGTTTCTTTTTTCGGGCCGGCAATTACTCGTGACCCATGCGGCGGCGGCGGTGGCGGTGGTTTCGTGGCGGTGCCTGGAATGGGAACGACCGGCCATTAAGCAGGTTCGAGTTTCTTTTATTTTTTGCGCGTTTTTGCGTGCCAAGCATTTTTGCGGCGGCGAGATAGTTGATCGTTAATTAAGTCGTTGTTTTTCTTTTTTTTCTGGCTGATTTCGTGGACAGGGTAACACTTATGAGTTAACTGGTCATATACTGGCCGATGAAAGGAACGAAGGTCGGAAAATGGTTGACATTCGGGTTTCATTATCTATTCGGTGGATGGGACTAAAACGCTAGTACCACGTATTTTTATTTGAATCCTTATGTTACGCATTGTAATACAAATTTTGATGAACAAGTCGCGTAAACCCTTTTCAGAGATCTCCCTGAACGTTCTTTAAAAATTGAAATTCTTTGAACGCCGATCTACGACGCTTAACTTCTATAGCAATTTGGACGAAGGATGGCTTATACCTCTCACTCCTTCTTAGAGCAGTGTTTTGCTTCGATCTAATGAATCTCTTCTCTATTTTGAGTGATGCAGTTTTCGTAATTTTCTGATAACAGAAGTGCTCCTACTACTTGTGCTCCTACCCACTTGTCTTGCTTCAATCCGCGTTAAGTTTTGACTAGAAAAATTTGAAGGCCATGCCAAAGCCTTTTGTGGTAATGCATCCAGTTTCAGTCTATTATGTCACTTGCGCTAAATTTTAGAAGACCAAATATTTGTTCTAATTCCCCATTCTGATATAGGTACATCGCTCTCTAACAACCAAATTATCGTAAGCCACATTTTGAGCAGTTTGATAGTTTGCTCGATTGCGTGTAAAGACACACGCAGAAAGCTGCGACATTGTTTTGTTTTAATAAAGCCTTTCAGTTAAAAATAACGAAGGAAACAAATGTATCCCAAGCGACACTTGCATTTTTTAACTCAGACAAAAACAAAATAAAAAGCCTCTCCCGTGAAATTTTTATTTTCGTAGCGGTTAGGCTTGCCCAATTCCCCTTTTTTTTTGATTTTTTTAATGTTTGAAATTTGTAATTCTTGTTTCAATCAATATGCTACACATTAACTTCAAAAGCTAAATCACTAAGAAACTTTTAGTTGAAGCTATGTTGCCTCCAAGCTTGGAAACATTTTCGTTAGTGGAAACTTTGAAGCAGGCAAAAAAAAATTGTCATAGTGAAATTATTTCCTAACCTTAATTTCTTTTACATTTCATTTTATTTATGGTAATTCTGTGCAATTAGGCTACATCACCATAAACTTATAATTTTGCACAGGAACATTTTAAAATTAAAAAAAAAAACTTTAAATTACCATTATCCTTTTCCCGTTCAGTCATGAAGCAACGGTCCACCTCTACGTCACTGAGCCAACGAAGTGCTCGTCTGCTTGCCCCTTCTCCTCTTCGACAACATACATCCGTTTCCTCCTTACGCAAGAGCGTAATGCCCCTTTTTATTGCATTTTGTGCATTTAGATTCCTTCGCTGGGCATTTTTCGAAATTGTGCCGCTCGAACCCACAACGCGTGCATTTGTTGCATTTGCATCTCTCGCGTCGGATACGCTTCCGGTTTGTTTGTATCCTTATTTTTATAAAATTTTCGG
Source organism: Syritta pipiens (assembly GCA_905187475.1). NCBI lineage: Eukaryota > Metazoa > Arthropoda > Insecta > Diptera > Syrphidae > Syritta > Syritta pipiens. The sequence continues at coordinate 75,881,105 of LR994571.1, forward strand.
CTTAAACTGCCGCCGCGTTCGACTTTGAACACGGACGGAAATGTATTTGCCGAATTGACATCTTTTTTTTGACGGATGAGTTCTTCAATTTGCCGAATGGATGTAATGGCCCTTTCTAAAGTGAGGTTAGGATCCAACTGCAACTGATCGCTTAGACTTTCATCCTTCATGCGAATAATTAGGGTGAGAATGTTTTATTAGCAATCCTTTGTGCAAATTTTTTCCTTAGACCGCTGTCACCATGTTTTAAGATCGAATGAATGTATTTCAAAATTGAAGTGACAATACTTGACATTTTACAGAAGTTACAAAAAGGTGATGCCAATGTAACATTTACTATTATAAATTTGACCAAGCATTCTCTTCTTATTTTTATAATACTGGGAATACTGTTTCATTACTTGTGAGACCGACTAGCAAACTTCAATGTGTACTCGCATATTTTTACGAAACATCAATTGAAAACACAACAAAGATAACGAATTTCGATAATTCAAACCTCTATAATTCGAAAACTTCTGTAAATCGAAGCATTCTCATAGTCCCCTAAATAAACCTCTGTAAATCGAAAAAACCTATGCAATTTGGTCCCCTTGGTACTTCGATTTTTTTTTGTGCAAAAAGCAAAACTGTGGTCGTTTCATCATTCTTTTGAAAATCGTTTGCAATTAATACCATTTTCGATTTTGAAGGATAAAAAAGCTCTTATAACACGCAATTAAGCACAGCATAAACCAAAATAAGTAAAGCACTGAGAAAGAAACAAACCAAAAAAATGTGATCATAATGGTACATTTTTGCATTTTTGGGGCTAAAATATCGAAAAAAATGTTGGGTGCAAAATTGAGTACATACGGATTTTTTTTGTTTTGCTCGTTATTTCTCAAGTTTTTAGGTTTTCCGTCTTGTATTATATACCGTTCTTTTCGTCTTTAGATATAATAATAAAGTGCAAATAAAATTTTGAGCTGACCTCATTTCCTTTTTTTTATGAAGTATAAATTACACTTACCAAAAACATGCACTCATTTGTGCACCTCACTGTATAAACATTTATAATTCGAAGTCAAGTTTACTTCTTTTGCTTTAACAACCATTAGTTGAAATGTGTACTTGACCAAAATGAGCAGTAATTTTTTTTCTGAAACTTCCGTAATTTTAAAATCTCTGTACCTTGAAGTTTTTTCCTAGCCTCATGAAATTTAAATTATGGAAAATTTACTGTGTATGGAAAACAACAGGTCTTAAAATCTAAAAATGATTATAGTCTGCTAAGAATTACTTTGGTAATTCAGGAAAAAACAACAAAATTATAGTCAATTAAGTATTTGCACACTTTAGATTTTAAAAGAATTATAATGGAAATAAGTTATGTGCAACTCCAAATGATATTTTCTGTGCAGTCGTATTGCTTCGTTAATGGTTTGCAAACCTCTTCGGCTTCGAATCGATAAAATTGCGGAAAATTCCAGGACTTATCTAAAGCCTCCTTTTCCTTACTTCGCAATGCTAAATAATGCAAGGGTTTTCTAAAAGTTTTCCCTCTAGCGATTGCGGAGACATCTCAAGTTGTTGGAGATAATATACAATAACCATTCTTTCCTTGTCTTGCCTTGTCTATTTGCCTATTTTAATTGAAATAGGGTCGAATACCACTCACCGAATAACGAGCGTTATTATAATTGAATATAATAAAAATTGAATGGCATCCTAAAAGTCTTCAACTTCAGCAAGAACCATTTTGGCTTAGACAATCTAAATTTGTCGAATTTGCTTTACATGTGACTGGATCTCATTGATGACTGAGGATGACACAAAAAATACCGAATTTCTTGTCGAAAAAACAAAGCAGTTGACCCGCAGCAGTATCCATTTTTACACAAATGTCTGAAAAAAAAATTGGATGCTGGTCAAGCTTACCATATGCCATCAAGGTTTCTAGAATCGATGTCGAATCACATTAAAACTTTTTGCAAAATGTAGGAAAATCTACAAAAAAAAAAAAAAAAACTCGTCGGATTACTGACGTTCAGGTGAATTTTTGAATGTTTTGAATGTTTTATTATCATTTAGATGTTCCTGCACATATAAGATAACATCTTTTGTTTTGTGCAATTAAACAATATAAATTATTTTACAATATATTCATTAAGAAACAGACTTGTTTATTACAGCCGAATAGTTTTATTTTCTGTAATTTGTGTTGCTGAAAGTTTTTAGTGTCTACTAATAAAAAGAAAAATTTGGTATAGAATTTAAATGTGTAACCTTTGGAGGCCAATGCTTATCGGATTCTTTTTTCATAGACAACGCTGATTTTTTCGGCTGAACGGTGTTTCCTCTTACGTACGTTGCCTAATTGCTTACGGATTCAATTTTTTTGGAGTCTGTAATATGATTACCAAACTTTTAATATTTGATTTTAAGGGGGACTACCTCGTCTGCGTAAAATGGACGGAGCCTGTACAATGTTTCTACTGACGAACACCAATTGATAAATAGTAACATTTTGTAATGCATCCCAATCGTGTTTTTTTTTTAACATCAGAATCATCTATTTTGCATCATTGGCTGAATGATGCCATCAAAACATGGCCGCCACAGTTTTTTTTGAATTGAACAAACCTAGGAATTCAAATGCATTTTATTAACTAGTCTTCTGCAGACAAATCTCTTCGAACTTGTAGCTAAACAATTTTAGGATGCATTGAAATTAATAAATAAAATCTAGAAAATCTAGAAAAAAAAGAACCTAGACGCTCTTATTACTCGCATTAGGCTAGGTACAGCACTATTGATTGGAATGAATTACTTGTGTAACACAGTCTCTATGAGCGGAGTGCGATATATTTTCGTCATAAAAAAGAAGGGCTTTTGAAAACATTAAATAATTTAGGCAAATCCTTGAGTCCAAGTTTTCAGTGGACTACAAACTATTTTACGAACCTCTTGAACATCGTCTGAAAAACTGAGGTAAACCCCGCTTCGTCATGCAGTGCTTTGGAAAATTGTATGTGAATTTTCTTTTTCCCTCGAGTACCAACGACTTCTCTCCCTCTAATGGCTCCTTTCAAATCCTCATCCTGCTGAAAACTTCGTCAACATCACTTACAGGAGCAGCCGCTTCCATCAATTACAGAATTCCACTTCGACCGACATCGCCCTAATGAGCTCACCTCTTCCCAGTGTCAACACCTACCGCCGCATGGAATTCTGTCGGTGGCGCGTTCAAATCGCAGCCACCGGCACTGAGCACAGCAACTCTGCGCGTCCAATTAAAGAAGAATCTCGCTCACTAATTCGCCCGTTCCGAGGAATTTCTAAATCGAATCCAAACATTATCCGTAATTGCTCCAAATCGCCAATAGACCCGCATTCCGCGGGCCACCGCGCCGATCCGCTCCTCATCAGCTGCCACTTTGTCAGCGAGCCGACGTGATGTTCTCCTGAGAAGCAAAAAATTAAGTTTGCGTCCGTCTTACAGTCTGGCCTGGAATCCCACCACGAACACGCCACACACGTCTACTTCATTAGACGAGCCGACGAGCTGTGCGTCGAGCGACGTGCGTTCGATTTGACGATGACGAGCGCAGAACACACACAAATTTACGACTACTGCGTCGACTTTGTGCGTCTGCGGGTCATGGAAATTTCATCGTCCACCATCCACCGTCCGACGACAATCGATCCTCGAGGAGTGGAGACAAATTGACTCGTCCCCGGATGCCGGACGGGCACGAACAATGGCGCGACGGAGCCCTAATCAACTCGCATCGAGCAGATACTTATCCCCGCGTAGGACTCCATTAATCTGGATGCTCGGCGAAGATCGCGGTGCAGATCTCTGTAACGATGCCACACCGGCACGATCGGTGGAGTCTCGAAATACCGACGCGGCGATGGGACGCATCGAAAACCTCCAGCAGACGATTGAAATCAATCCGTCGCCGGATGAGGCCGAGAGGAAAATCGTTGGCAGGTGTGAAACCGCCAGCTAGACAAGGTGCGGCAACGCGCAATGTCGAGGCGGGAGGCGGTTGGAGTTGATTGCGGAATTGCGGTGATTACTCTAAAAGTGGCCGCTCCGATTGAGATGAGCGCTGGAATCCGTGTTAGCCGAGCGTTAACCGGTCACGGGGATGGGTGCGGGTCGAGGATGATTTCTGTAATTTTCCCGCTGATCGGCTGAGCCGACGATTATCTTGTAATGACTCCTGGGAGGGGCTTATCTCGTAAGTGGTGTTAGGAATGGTCGTGGAACTTGACGGAAATCTGTGGGACAATTTCCTATGGGTTGCTTCGATGTGGAGGGGCTCTGGCGAAGTGGTCAAACGTAGGTTTTATTTAGAAAAAGAAGTCCACCTGGCTATAGTCGTTACATGTGTAGTTCTTTTATAATTTTCATTTTTTTTTAAATTTCTTTTCTCCAGTACATCAATTGGAAACATCTCAAGAGCAGTTATGAATTAGGGCTTGGAAAGATTCGTTGCATCTTGACCACAGACAACCCAACCCAACTGGGCAGCTGCCAATTACCCTAGCCCATCGATGAATTTGACAGTTTTTCACGAATGTGGCTAAAATACAGGAAGCATTTTGACAGTAATTCAGGAATCATCGAACACTAGCTCATCATTTTAACGCACACTTGTTTGATTTGCTGTTGAAAAACAGACACAAAATGTTATAAAAAACGTTGTCAAATAAAATCAAGGGGCAAGAGAAGAAGAAGTTGGGTATCTGCATTGGCTCATTTGTGATCTTGACGCAAAAAATGTTAGCTTTCATGCGTTCGATATAAATATAATAACAAACTCAAAAGTTTGAAGTAGGAGTCATTTATCGGCAGTCTAACTCCAAACTCTGCTCAAAGACATGCCCTACAAAATATATTATACTGCACTCGTATACAGTCAAAGGCCAAACCAAAAAAAAAATATATTGTGGAATATACAGTAGCTTGCAAAAATGGATACATATTCGGCGGTCGTATGGTTTTTTGCAAATAAAAAAACCTCCCATTTCACCGATTACCGAATAAAAGCCAAGCCATTCCAGAGAGGGGTACAAACAACATATTGGGTGAGTTTGTGAACTTCGTAAACAGAAGCCTAAACCAGAATCACCACGTACTAGTTCTCTTCCTTGACTTTAGCAAGGCATTCGACACATTAGAACATAGCAAACTAATGAAGATTCTAAACCAGTCGGGCAAAAGGGGAATCCTTACCAACTGGTTAAAAAGTTACCTCAACAACAAAAAAAATGTTTAAAATACAAGATAAACAAAGTAAGGTTAAAAGGATCGAAACTTGGCCCATTGCTTTTCATCTAATACACGAATGAGTTGCTGAGAGCGCCCAAAAACAATTGCGTTTGCGGATGACACGACCATAATGGTATTCGAAAAGTCATTAAAAGACGTGGAAGGCAAACTCCAAACTGAGCTCAATAAAGCGGTCAAATGGTGTCACGACAGAGGCTAGTCTTCAAAAACAAAGCTGATGCATATGACAGCCAATGTACACAGAATCAGCCATCACCATCAGATTCGAAAACAAAAATTGTCCTCTTAGCCCCAAACTTACATTAGAGGTAGTAGAAGAATATATGTACCAGGGCATAATCATCGACAAGCTTTTTACGTGGCAGAAACTAAAACTAATACTAAACTACGGGAAATAATTTCACCGACAAAATGAAGCACGGCTGAAAAATGAGTTTAAGTTTGCCTCTTGTGACAACAGAATCCCAATAAAAGTTAATGTATGTGCTCATACGATTGACGATGGTCCAAGCAAGTTTTCTATTAGTTTAAAATCATTCACTGAATCAGAGTTCTTAAGGCGGCTAAAATTCTCTCTAATTGATGACCTTTCCGCCAGCAACAGTTTGCTTTCTAATCCTAGCATTAAGTTTTTAAATTTAAACGCAGTCAACTGGAAACTATTGGGAGTACAACTTGAAAGACGCGTATTTTTTTGTTAAAAAAAAAATGTATTTGAATATGAAAATGAAAATTGCCCATCGCTAGCCACAACTTTTTCCCATCTTTCTGGCAATTTGTGGATTCCGTCCCAAAAGAACTGCGCCGGCTTGAGCCAATTTTTAATACCGTCAACTGAAGTGAAGCGTATTCCAGCCAGGGCATTCTGCATGGACCTGAACAAATGCTAGTCGGAAGGGGTCGGGTCTGGGCTATACGGCGGGTGGGGTAGCGATTCCCATCCAACATTTTCCACGTATTTTTTAACCCGTTGAGTACAATGTGGCCGAGCATTGTCATCATGGAAAATTATCGATTCGTGTCTAGTCGCATATTCTGGCCGTTTTTCTTTGATTGCGCGGCTCAAACGAATCAGCTGAATGCTTTGAAACGTTTGGAAATTGCTTGCTGGGTAACTCCCAATGATTTCGCAAGCTCCTCTTGAGTTTGACATGAATCTTCTTCCAGTAACGCTTCCAATTCTGCATCTTCAAACTTTTTCACTTGGCCAGGACGTTCCTTGTCTTCAACGTCAAAATCACCACTTTTAAAGCGTGCAAACCATTCCTAACACATTCTGACACTTACAGAATAGTCGGGGTAAGCTTCAATGAGTAAACGTTGCATCTGTTGCACTTTTCTTCAAATGAAAGTAGTGAATTAAAACTTCCCGCAAATGTTGTTTTGAAGGCACAAAATTCGACATTTTAAACGCAAAACAAAACTTGTGTAAATTAACTTGTGTATACTTTGACAGATGGAATTAACTAGATTTTTCGACGCTCTTTAACATACAATAGCTGTCACTGGCAAAAAAATAGTGCGTGTGAATATATATGAAGTTAGTAACAATGCGCGTCTTTCAAGTTGTAGTCCCAATAAAAACGCAAATTCGGAGTAAGAGAGCAATATTATTTGTTAAGAAATCGGTATAAAATCAGCTAATTTGAATCACATAAAACTGAAGGACTATAACACATTTTTCAGTACAGTGCGTTACCACATTAATAGTTTGATATGAATTTAAACAATTACGTAGACATAAAGTGTCGATGAGTGGGTTAATTATGTTGACTGGTAAACTCTATTACCGTTCTTTAAGTTACAATCACAGGCTCGGATTTGGATTTTTGTTATTGCCACATCACAAAAAAGGTTTGAGCTTGCGATTATACAAAATATTAAAATTGCTATGCTCTAATTGGAACCCCGTTTATTTCTTAATTATTTGTCAAACTTTTCGTGCGGCATTCTTAGACGGCTTTGAGTGCAGGGTATTTGTGCGAAAAAGACAATGCGTCTAAAATTGAAAGTTGGCTTTAATAATATTATCACCTATCATTGTCATTTATTGCAAGACTGGGATTTACTTGTAGGAAAAATGAAAAAAACGAAGCGTTCTCTTCGATAGTTTATTCGTTAGAAAAAGCGAGCGTCCTCTGAATTTGTACATAAATTTATAGTGTCAACTTAACGAAACAAAATGGGTACTGTTTGGCTGAATTTTCAGAATAATCAGATGGTCATTCTGGAAGGGAAATTAAATAAATACTGTAATAGGAATGAAGTCCCATGCAGTGTGTTCAACAAGTTTGAATATCAATTTCGTCGAGAATTTTATCATTCCTTACACACTTAAATTAACTAACACCGTTTTAGGCTTCTCAGATCTAGAAATATTAATTTTTGGCCAATTTAAAGACACAAGTTTAATATGCCAGCATTTAATTACACAAAACTCTGAGAGAACACAGATCGAAGTGGAAGATTCTCACAAAAGTAGCATTAAGGGATCTCTGATAAAAAACAGAACGAAAATTCAGAAGTAACTTCTCAAGATCAACTTAAGAGACAAGCACCAAAACATTTTCCAATTTGGATTGCAACATTTATTTTTATTTTTATAATCTGCGTAGGAGCCCATACAGGGCCAGAACACAGCCTGTTCGTGCCTCTAATGTATTGTGCGCGATATAATTTGACACAAGTGAAAGGACTGCTGTTTAATGCCGGTTCCAAAAGGCGAATTGCGAAAGCTTACCATCACAAAAGTTACTTCAGGAGTATTGTCAGTGTCCGCTGGAGGTGGGGCCGTGAAAATTGTTTGTGGTGTTCTCTCCCCGCGCTGGACTCGAACTCGAACCCAAAAGGTCGATTGCGAAAGTTCAAAGGTTTCAAAGAAATACCATTTGCAGAGAACTTCACGGACCTGGCGTAAAACCAATTCTATTGTCTATTGTACAAGTACTACACTCTTCCTTTTTTAAACTTTGCCTAAGCACACATCACGCAGATGTCTTAGCATTCAGTTCGCTACGCCACGGACCCCCGACGACGTCGTCCACGACAAAACGCACTCAACTCGCTTCGCTTGTCAATTTCTGTCACCTCCTGACTCGCATTAGAATGTCGTCGTCCAAAAACGGCTCCGTCATCTGCATAAACGTCCTCGCTCCTGTCAAGCATGTCATCGCATCACCGCATCTCGCCACCACACCCCCATCCGTCATGTTCGACGCGATTAATTGGAAATCAAACCTGACGGACGCGACGCATTTGGCATCACTAACGTCTTCATTAACATTCCGCATTGATACTGCTCGCCTTTTGTCCATTTCGAGCGTCGCAGCCGCGTCCGTGAAATGCCAGTAATTGCGCGGTACACGCCGTCGTCGAACCGTGTCATACACGGACACACACGGCCACGCAGTCGTCCGCGCGAGGTCGGGTGATGCTCCGCGACAGTGGCATCCGTTGCTGCCTCTCTGTCTGCGACTACACCCATGCGCAGCCGATGGACGCACAGCAGCGTACCTCTGGTGCCTCTTGTGGTGCCAGTGCAGCCAGCAATTTGGCCGGCAAATAGCCATCGTGACGGTTGCGCGTCAAGCATCATGGCTGCGGGAGTCGCATTGTGCGTCTGCGTTTTCCTGGAAGTCCGCGCATTCGTAATGAGCGCGCGGCATAATTAGGACCGGCCAAAGGCGGACGAGCGCGGAATGCTGCTCCGAATGTCATCTCCCCGTTCTCCCGCCAACGATATCATTACCAAGAGGAACTCTCGTAATGAGACCGAATTATGACGTGCCCGCGGGGAGATTTAATGCAATTAAAATAATTACGCGACTAATTAGCGTAATGAGGATGTGACGACGGTCGGAATGCGAGCAGCGATCAGCGATCAGCGATCGATGCGATCGGAGAGAAAGGCGGTTCCTCGAAGACAGGCGACTTCATTCATGGAAGCGGTGCTTCTATGACGCGCGGCGGACTTACGACGTGACAAACATGACAGGGCAGTTGAGATGTTTGCGCGGCTGGTCCCGCGTTGGTAATCCGTGGAATGGTCGCCGCAGGCCCCCCAGGTGAGCGGCGATTGTGTGCAGAGGCTTTCGGATGCAAATGGTCGGGAAGTTGGCTCTGGACCGGTGAAGAAAGTTGATCGGCGAGTTGCTGTCCGAGTTGGTGTCGAATTAGCAGATGGATCGTAAATGCGGACAAATTTGTGTTGGCATTTTTTGTGCGGGTAGTTTGATGGCACCGGGCGGTGTGGTCTCTATGAGAGTGATCCGGTCTTGGAGTCAGTGGGGGGCGCTAATGAAAACACTCATGACCGGAGTTTAATGACCGCTTCAACAGCAGGATCGGCTTTCAGAGACATTCAATGCAGTTGAAGTGAGTTTTTAGAGGGAAATCATTTCTGATTGTTGATGGTTTTTCAAAAAGACCGCTCTGATATTGAAATTGAAAAAAACAGTCATTAACGAAATGCCTTTTTTCATTCAAATGACAGACAAATGTCCATTGCGATTTCTAAAGGTGGCATGATTGCTAGAGGCCCAACTTTTGTTTACTCTGTTTGTGGGATGATACTTTGAACGAATTAGTAGAGTGCTATAGCGCCTTATTAGTAAGGACATACAAGTTCAGACAATAGCATAAAAGATTTTAATGAATGAAGACTGCGCGCTGCTTGTAATTATCGTGAACAAAGACTGGTTCAATCTATTATGCAGAGCGTTTATTGTGACGTTTAGCATAATCTTCCATTCAATTTAAAAGAAATTAATTATCTTGATCAGCAGCGTTTGTGGTGGTACCACTAGCCTATAATCCGCAACAAGTGCAACATTTTCTAAATCAATTGCTATGAACCTCGTATGGTTTGTACTTATCCCATTAAGCCCAATTTGCGTATCTTGCGTGTCGTAGCTATTGACTTGAAAATTTGCCGTGTGTGTCTGGACTAGTTGCATCTTTACCGAGAATTAAGCCAAATTTTTATACAAACATCTCCAAGTTGTAGTTTGCAGGCTTTCGGGTTTTGACTGATTGCTTTTCGAACCTGCTACCCCTGTCGCCAAATGTTTTAGGCTCGATTTTAAAAAGGCGAAAAGCTCTTCCCCCAAAATTTGCTCTACCAAAATTTCACAACGTTTGAACACTCAATTTAATAATAAAATTTTATCAATTGCAAATGTTTGCTAAATCATTTGACTTCCTTCTACAACACATTTGACGGTCTATCACCCTATAATGTCGATACTGGCCCGGACTTATGGGGTAATCTTAAATTCTTAATAGCAGGTATCTAATTAGGGCGAACATTGGTAACTTTTGTTGGCGATTGTCAACAAGGGGTTTGAAGCTGAACCCAAGCTAACGCTGCCATTTTATTCTCTATAACTCGGAGAGTGCTGACTGCTGCAAGATTGACCTTTGTTACATCAGCTTAATTTCCCCTGACTCAGCGGATCATTTTAAAAATTTAAAAGGGGTAACAAAAACGAGCAAAGAGTGCTTGCATTACTAAAAGAAGGCACTTCACAGATTCCGCATTTATAAACTTCAAGCCTGAATTCCTTCAAACTCTAACCTTTTACTCGTTTAGACAATTGAATTCATTTTTTATTTAACTTTATTTTTTTTTTCATAAAGTAAAATAAAATAAAATATTTTATATTCTCCCAATAAAAGAGTCCGCCGGTTCTAAGCCAATGTGACTTCATTGTTTCGCTGTAAAACTCTTTTAAGCTGTACGTTTAAATTTTGAGATTGGTGAAGAAAAAAAACTGTTAAAATACACGCAGCGTAGCACTTCTCAAAACAACAAAATAGGCCATTGCTTCTATTGCTTTTTTGCTTGCAACAAACCGCCCACTTTAATTAAGCTCAATAGTTTTGTTAATAATGTAAAAAATTAAAAAGTTTCGTATGCATAAAACCATAGATCAGAAGTCGTTCGAATTCAGCTCAACAGAAGAATTACGGCTGCTATTGATAGACAATAAGGGAAAAAAGAGCAGTGAAAATTTCTAGGAAAATGTTTGTCGCCGATGATATTTCAAGGACATATTTATGGTTTTAGACGCGGAGCACACAAGCATTTTTTGACGCGTGGCCCCACTTTAACGTCTTACAATACTCACAAATCAATTGAGTGGTACAAACAAGCAGGCGGACAATGCGGTGACGTCACGACATCGAGCGTCATCTTTGCGGGCAAAAATACTCGTACGTCTGTTTGCTGAGGTCAACATTTGGTAAGGTAAACAAAAAAAATCATTTTTTCGCACTCATACTCATTAGTTGTCTGGAAAATTACTCGATGATGACTCTACAAGTCGACTGAATTCCCAAAGACTGCAATGCAAAATGTTGAATTCCTCAAAGACTTCACCGTTAAAAATTGCATTCCCAAAGACTTCAAAGAAATTGGTTGAAGTCCCAAGGACTGCAAGTGAATGCTGTTGACTGCAAGTGAATGGTGGGACTTCAAGTGAATGGTAGGGACTTCAAAGTGACTTCAAAGAATGCACATAATTCTAAAGACTTGCATTCAATTGACTGCAATCTATTGAGTGGCCCGAAAGATTGGTCCAATCAAGACTTCAAAATAGAATGGTGATTTTAAAATTGGAGTCACACTTATCTAATGAAGTCAATTGAATGAATCAAGTCTTTTCAGTGAATTCAGCGAATGCATTCCCAAAAGATTGCATTCTTTTACAACTCTGCCGTCGCCCTTTGATTTTTCCAGTCGCGCCACTGAGTTGTACGTCCTCTTTTGTTGGCTAAACTAAAAGAGAGATCACGGATCAAGACAGAGAGACACACAGAGACAAGAGAATGCTTGGAAGGATCAACTTCACGAAAGATTCCATTTAATTTTCATGCGAAACGCTCGTATCATTTCTATTTCGAAAGCGAATACACTCCTCTCACAACTTTGTAACCCGGTCACACAACTTTGTCAACCAGGCGCATCCATCTGCGGTGCTCACTTCCCAGGAAGCACCTCCGTGCTCACAAGACCGCATTTTTCACTCCCATAAGCAAAACCCACCGCGCCAATCCAACAAATTCAAAGGAATACAACGCACGCCACGCCACCTCACCCAATTATCCCCGCCCATTTAAGTGCAACGCTCCACATATTCGCGCACCTATCCAACACCTGCAAGCCGCACTCGCACTCGCACTCGTGCATCATGCACATCCGCGTGAATTCCATTTGCGTAAGATTAGCAGCCATCTTAATTAAGCAAGGCGTAGTCATCTCGAAGCCGTCGTGACCGTAAAAACCGTCTCATTAACCAAATGTCCAGAATCACTTAAGCCCCGGATGGCTGCTGGTACATCCCGCCAAGGAATCTATGTCAAGTCAACTCACTCACTCATACGCAAGCACACGGAGGCTCTGTCAATTAATTTTTGATTACAAAAGCAGGTGGACGACGGCCAGGTATGGTCATCAGACCAGCCGCGTCTTTGATAACTGTGTGCGTTCGGGAAATTTATTAATATAACTGTCATTTAATTGTGATGCCAGAGCTTCAGTGATTGTCAAACGCGTTCCCCGTCCACCCGTTCGATCAACCGCCCGAGAGCCTAAAAAACCGAACACCAACAACAACGACACGCCAACCGCGAAGGCTATTAAACAATTTTTCATTTTAATTAAAAGCGATGGCAACGAAAAATTCCCGGACAATTATCCCATATCCGATGGCCATCTCAGTATGGAGTCTGCTCGGTGTCCTGATATGGCTCCGGCTCCGACTCCGAGAGAGACGTGGGATTTGTGGACCACTCTGACGTCCGACCCCCGATCGTCCTCCGTACGATCGAGACTGAACGCCCGAGGGGTTGGAGATGGGAGTGCGATGTGGCTGCACCCTTTCGCAAAGGGGAGTTGAAGGGGGCGAGCGAGAGAGTTAATCATTTTTAATTAGCAGCAACATTGAAGTCAATTCGCATTGCGTGTTTGACGTGATGGTGATCCGTCTGTACGCTTCGCGGAATGAATTAAAATCCACGCTTCGGCGAGGAAGATGAGCGGCGTTTTTGTTGTGGGAACAGAGGCAGGTTTTTTGAAAGTTCTTCCATTCAAAACGAACAGTGACACGGATCATAGCTGATGAGACGAGAAGACTTTCCCTCGATGAATTTGTAATTAAGACGACTTCTGATCCCAAATATGGTGCTGATGGGCACACCACTTGCCGACTTGGGCGCCAGGAGTTTTTTTTGGTGAAAAAGCTGTCTGAAGTAAGGGAAAGCTGCGGATTAAAAGATATTTCCTGTCGAAGAAAATTTCAAATGGAAATTGAATGTCCTATTTATCGTTGTCGTTTTGGAAATCCGAGTTCAGAATTGTAAATGTCGAGTTTACTCTGCGCATAAACTGCCATTGTCTTGGATATGGACAATATAGATCCTGTGTCAACGGCAATAGCAATATTGACCGGTATATGACAGGCAGTAATTGCTTCCAATGATGGATGGATGGCGAAAAATGAAATCACAAAGGAAAGAAGATTGGTTGAGAGTCGCAAGCACCTCGGAGCTACTGTCGAACTTAATTTCTTCGACACACTGAATTAATATTAGTTTTGTTTTTAGTTCTTAGTTTATTAGAAAATATGCTATCACAATAACATAGAATCTTTTAATTCTGTGATAGATTCAAACTATAGGTACATAAGAGTATTTAGCCAAAAATGAAGTCTAAATATGAAATTGAAAAAGGAAAAAGAAAGCAAAACTACAAACTCATAGACTACGTATCAAAAAATGTTAAGAAAGGAAGGAAAAACACTAAAGAATTATACAAAAGATATGAAGTACAAAGTGTGTGCAGCAAGATTTATGTAAGAAAATAAATCAATTTATACTTGTCCAACAAAACATGATCTTAAATTTTTTTTACATTTTGCAATGCTGCTTTGGTCTTTTAAATATAGCGGGAGGGATTTCCACAGGCTCACAGCTGTGGACAGACCTGCCTCTCGGTTATCAGACATATAAATTTAGGTAGAATGATGCAATATTACCGCACGAATAGCTCTCAAATGAAATGCATAGCACTGAAATGTCCAGTCTACTTCGAAATCGCCATCGTCATTGTTTTTGGCATTGCCTTAAAAAATGCTAATGAAGACGCAGCGTTAGATTGCAAGGAGATGTCTCACTCACTCACTCACGATATTTGTCTAAGTTTTTACAGGTTTTTTAGAGACAGTCTTAAAAATCACCACTAAGGATTTGTGAGCATTTTTTACTGACATAGATGTGCTTACACTGCGCATTGTAGCAGATCTTATACAACTCAATTCACTCAATTGTATTCTGTTAGGCTTTGTAGATGACCTGTTTAATATATTTGGAAGGGAATATTCATGCCAATTTACGTAGACTAGTGGCTCTTTAATAATTTTTCAGATATTTGCAACCATAAATTATAAAATAAAATATTTTTTCAGTAATAAAAAAATCGCGTGTAGGGTTAAGTTGTTGTTTAAATACTTTTCATTTATATTTAATTGATCGCTTGGCAATGTTTGTATTTTATTTCCTATGGTGCACTCTAAAAAAAAACGTATAATATAAATGACGCATTATGGCAGAAGCGTAAGACTACTGAGCCGATGTTTGAGTCCGACTTGGTGGAATAACAAGCAATATTCACGACCTGATCTTTTTCAAGCGACTTAAATTATCAAAAATTATTTTTGTCATTAACAGACGTTTGTTATTTACCGTTTGAAAGCGCCAAAAATACCCACTTCCATCATTTGCATTTGCAAAAACAGTATTTCTCGCCCGATGAGATATTTTGAATGGCCTTAAAATTCTTGAATTTCAACTCACATGCATGCGTGCAAGAATATAGAGAAAAGATCTGGTTTGGCTTATTTAAAATAAAGTTTAACTCATAAAGTCGTGCACTGGAACGGAGTTTAAAATGATGCTGAATTAAAAAAACTTTTCTCAAGTTCTTTAGCAATATTAACAAATGGGTATTATTTCCAATATTTACCAGTATTTTGTTAATATCAAATCAGCATGGCAAGGAAATGAACTTCCACATTCAACTGCACTTGCCAGACTTTGAAGTTGACTAAAAATGTCCTGTCTTTATATAAGAAACAGTAATGAAAATATTATGTCGAAGACTTCACTTCGCCAACTGAAATGTATAAAGTTGGTCGTCATTTTGATTGAATCGAACAACTTTTTAAAAAAATGTTTATTTATCTCGTTTTATAATTGGAAGAAAAGTACAGCTGGAACTCCTATATTTAACAAGTTTTATGAGTATAATTCTACAACATAGTAATCATGTAGACAATAATTTCAATGTACGATTGCTTCATTGAACAAGAAGGTGGCGTGAAAAAAAATCAAAGAAACAAAACTGGAGGCATTGGGCTGGACCATTGTCATCCATGCCTCTGGCTGATCGATTGAAGCTTTAGATCTAGGCTAAAATTGATTCCTTAATGACTATCAAAACTGGGCGGCATGAAACTAGTAACGATCACAATAAACTTAATAGTAATTCTTCTTCGTGGCAACACTAGCGAGTACCTTAAAAAGGTCTTAAGAAAACTAGAAATTTATTTTAATAGTATTTGGCGCTCTAACCGCCAAATTATCGTAAGCGAAATTTTAAGCAAAAATTAGTTGATGATACAGCTCGATAGTTTTTTCGATTGCGCGTCTTTCCGCATCATTGGTTTTTTTAAAATAAAGCATTTCACTTAAAAATAAAAGAAAAAAGAAAATTAATTGTAAGCGGCATTTACATTTTTTTAGCTCAGACAAAAAACAAAAAAACCTCTCCTGCAAAGTTCTCATTTTGTCGCTTACTGTGACTTTTTCCTATAATTCATAACATGCTTATGCAGCCCTGCACTAAGACATTAAGAATTGTGCTCTCATTTAGATTGTCTCTACATTGAATTCGGAAATTCCCCAGGAGGTGGAAAAAGTTGTAATCGCTGATGGACAATAATACCTCTAATATGTTAATTATTTTTGTTGCAGTTTTGTCGACAAAAATCTACCAGATTAAAAAATAGAAACGAAAATCATGATATTCTGAAGACATCAATTTCTAATTTACGAATTTAGAAGGCGTTTGCAAAGATGGAGAATTGGAGACATTACTTGATCAAGACTCGTGTCAAACGCAATCGAATCAAACGCAAAACGAATCATAAATGTATAACCAGTTTACTACAATAAAGCCTCGAATTTCGGGAAAAAAACGGAAGCAAATTTGTACACCTAATAGTAAGCTCAATTTAGGTTAAGAAAAAACGCGGTTGTCTTCAGACCTTCAAAATAGAATTCACTGGTTTCCTTTTCCTACTGATCATTTCTTGTTTCATTAGCAAACATTTCTTAAAAGATGGCTTACATATATCCTAAATATATTTCTCCGTCTGAATATGTTTTTGAGCTGCCCTCAAATTCACCTTGGTTACACGATAAGACCACATATAACCTGCGTTATTATGTTCTTCACTCCAGAGAAGAAAGTGCCTCCACCACGATATGCAATCTTTCTTCCACCCATCAAGCGGACAACAGCAAACTCCCCTGAGCCTATAGAATGTCCTCTCACTATCCGAACATCAGTGCCCTTAAAATCATCGCCACATGGAATGCACCACCCTTCCAAACACACACATACATACATTCCACCGCGTGTATATCAACCTTCGTCCTTCAGCCTACAATAATTCCACCTTATTACCCTTAATGGTGCTTGAAAAAGGAGATTTATTAATTAGTTCGTTAAAACGACAACTTATAATTCTGCTCCTAATTAAGATCATTAATTATAATTGGATGCGGTTTCCTTCGTCCTGTTTGTCGCGCATAATGAGCCACATACTGTGCCACACACACACGCGCGCATACGCCCAGCGTACTTCCTCTTCTTGTTTTCCATACAAGTGCACCTCTTAACAATGCGAGGAGCATCATCAACCTGCCCTCCTGCCCTGCCACGCTACTACGGCGGTGCATGAGCCGCTCCTTGACGCTCTACTCTGTCGTGTTCAGCGGGTTTTGTGTTGGAACAATTTAAGTTTATAGCAGAGCGGATCTCCTCTCTCACTCTGGAATGGCGAGACTTCTTTTATTTGCCCTCAACTGGGTCTTATGGAGTGGGGTACCACTTTTTTACTTCACTGTGGTTGTGGCTGTGACTGTGTACTTGTGAGTGGTGTGGTAAACTCTCGTAAGGCATGGGAACGCGAACGCGAACGCGATTAATTGTTCCGCGTTGATGATGGATGATCTGATGATACCTAATAGCGCCCAATTAAGAGAGATAGCGAAGAACGGGCGGTAGGTGGGACATGGCATGTGAAGGTTGTGTGCCGGAGGAGGCGTATCAGTCATCCGCGATCTGAGAAGTGGAGTGCCACTAATGGGGTACGTTGTAGGCTGCCTGACGGTTGCGGAATGCGACTTTGGCCAGTGGAATGCAGTTGACGTTGGTGGCGATACTGTTGCTGGGGCTGGTGGTATGCCAGTGAGACACATTCGAGGTGAAAGTTGGACAGAAAATCGTGCCAGTAGAGGACAACGGGGGGTTCTAGGTATCTTATATGTATGTGGATGCGAGGAAACAGCCTTTGATTCGGTTAGTTCTTATCTAGTGTACTCAGGGAAACTAGACAAACTTATGAGTCGTCATGTAGCGCCTGTAATATTAATTGTTGAGAAATGGATGTTTCAACCTTATGCTCGTCTAGTGCTAAACAGACTTGTTTAAGTCAAGTGGATCTAAAAAAGTACAAAATAAGTGGGTCATTATAGAGTCAACCGAAGTCTAAATCGTTGTTCAAAAAGTCACTGCTTAGAATTACATGCACTCTACTATTCAGAAATAGTATGGGTCTGCAGAAAATCAAAAGTAAGTCATTACGCAGCTATGAAACTGTCCCCCTGCTTGTGGTATAACCTCAAATCAAAAAAGCAGCCTGAACCTATGGGACAACGCAGCAGAGGATGCTCACATCTAAGGTGGCGTACACAGGTGGAGTGTGCGTCACTGGAAGCAGCTGGCACGGGATCGTGCTTTATGGAGGAGGTTGCTAAAGGAGGCCCAGGTCCACCCCGGACTGTAGCGCCGCACAAAGAAGTCTAAAATGTTTGAATCTGAGACGGAATAGCAAAAATCTTTATTAATATTTGACTACAAATACAGATACTATTTGGATCTGTGTTTTAGCAATAAGAAAGTGGGAGCACTTTTTTTCCAAGCTATCGTCTTAAACAAGTTGGCTGCCAGTATATCACCGGTGGTCACATCAAAATTCACACCCATAGACATCCAGAATACCGAATCTATCATAAAAGTTAAAAGAGTTTACGTAAATTTCCAAATTTCATATAAAAGTTAATACCCCCTGCTCTGCATTTCGAGTAAAAGTGGATTCACGACAAAACTCAATTTCACTCGAAATGAAATTCCGTGTTCTCCAATCCGTGCGAATTCACTTTTGAGATTTCGAGTGAAATACAGAACGCCAAATTAATTACTTTCGAATATACAATCGACTGCCCATCATTTTACTCAAAATGCAGAAGACCTAATTTGACTTTTGTGGATTGAATTCACAAGGAGTGGAATGAAAAACAGGGGCGAAGCAAAAAAAAAGTAAAACAAAAGATTATTGATGTAGTCACTGGTTATACACTGCCAGCAAAAGGATTAAAAGACTCAATTCTTTACTTTACTTTAGTCTTTGACAAGTGAAATTGTATTTTCAATTTCGATAAAACCAACGCGCACCGGTAGCTTCTTTCCATCTCTCCCGCGGTGCCTTCGGCCCGTGCTGCGTCTTAAACAGGATACTTAAGGATAGCCCCAACACACACGCCAATTATAGAAAAAAACTTCCAATTCCAGTGCTAAGGATGAACGAGGCAAAATAATTTCGATTGGAAATCAAAGGTCCCACAACTTTGTCAATTTAAATCTTTACATAAAGACATAGAAAGCACGCAAAAATATAATCAGACCATTAAAAACTATTTTCCTAAGTTGATAATTTTTGAAGATTTAAACACAGTAAAATAGATCTTTTTTCGCCAAATATTCAATTTCGCACCGCACTTTTAAATTTGGATTTACCTTACTTCTGTTTAATGATATAGAGACATAATTTGTAGTTTCCTTCAAATTAAGTCGTTTATTTCAGCCAGAAGATGACAACTCAAAATCACGACAAAAAATTAGCTCTACTAGGAACCTTGACTAAGATTAAATTTTTTTTTCGGTCGTGAGCATGTGTGCGATCTCAGTGATTTCGATGCAAAATTATGCTCAACTGGCTTGTTTAAAGCCGCCGTTAAAACTTAAAACTTAAACTTAATGTTTGATATATCTATTTCATTTTACAGAAAGTAATAATAATAATTGATGGCTTAACAGCGGAGGGCCAGAGCCTAGCTTTCGCTTCGACTGTTTTGTACGCGATATAATTTCGCACATGTGAAATTTTCTAGTTGCAAACGATAAATTGTGAAAGCTTTCCAAGACAGAATTACTACAGAAGGGTTGTGAATCGTTCGCTAGGAGTGGGCCATGAAAAATGTTTGTGATGCTATCTCCTCGAGTTAGATTCGGGTATCCTCGCTTAACAGTCCCACTCACTAATCATCAAGTCACGACACCCATTTATAAAAAAATGTTTTTGGCCTTCAAAGTCGTTGGTCTATCGAACAGTCTTTGCGTCTGTAATTTTTTTCTTATTTGTAATCATTAACCTGTGCGGGGAGAATACGATAACTTTGGCGCCAAACAATTATAACGGTATTTTGTAGAGGAGTAAAAACAGGAATTTTTTACTGTGGGTGAGGGAGAGGTCTATCTCGTTCCGTTTAGGAGCTAGAGGGAATTTGAGAAAAATCAATGAACATATAAAAGAAATTATTAAAAAACAACGGCAACACTTACAATGAAGCAGAAACTTGTTCTTTAATCCTTGTTTTAATAGTTTTTGAAAAATTCGCTTGCAAACGCAAAATTTTGAAAAAAAAAATTTATTAACCAATTTTTTTCTGCAAAATTTCGAAATAAAGTGGCAGATTGACTTTTTGTGGCCGCTGCGTATTTTAATCCTGAAACAAAAACAAAAAACCGAATGGCTTTAAGCTTTAGCAAATTTTTTTTTTATTTTGAATGAAACTAAATAAAGGAAAATCCGTTTTTATTAAATGACCATACCAGCCAGATCGTAGGCTTTTTTTCGATTGTTCGACTTTAAAAAAAATATATTAAAAATGAAACCTCTATTCTATTTTACAAGACCTATCCAACGCTACCTCACTAAATGGATTCCAGTGATTTTTTTTCAAACAGTTTTGTTACAATTTCATTTTAGCATGAAGAATAAAATCGTACAAAGTTTTCCAGTGTTTTTGAGAAATTGCTCTTTTTTGTGAATTGCTTTTTTTTTTCATATTTTCTTATCCTTTATCTATAGGGTAAGAGTAGTAGTTGCATCTTCCTTTCAACGATATCCGTACCAAAATTATAAGAATAAACGTTTGTTTTACATTCAGTATTAGAATTAGTTCGTTTGCTAACATGGAACCTTCACAAAACTTTTTTTCGGAACTTTCTTCGGGCAAATGAAATACATCATTGGTTTCTGTTCTCATTTCTAAGTGGCTCTTCAGCTGTATAAGCCGTTATTGGAGATCAAAAATTTAACTTTTAGTCCTCAGAAAATCCAAGTTCCACTTTTTAGGTAGAAGGACTGACCTTAACGTCTGTTCTCGATTGAGAAGTAGTTTGCTTTCAGGAGCTCCGCCTCTTTCAGTGCTTAAATAAGTGGCTGCAGATCATAATATTCAGCACTGAACAAGTACTTTGAAAATGTTCCAGTACTTCGCTAGTCGTACGATATTTTGATCTGCTTAGCAGTTGGACGCGTCTTAACAAAATTATAACTGATTCTGGTAATAAGTTTGTATGTGACTCGATCACTGTGATAAAACTTTTTATCGATATTTTAAGTTTTTTTTTTAAATGTTGGTGCTGATGAATAAAGCTTTAAGTCTCATCTACAGTTGCATTCTATATTCCTAGAAATATCGCATGATCACAAAGCACACGTACGTTTGCTTCTCCGTGTACATGGATAAGAAACGGTCCACATTCCAAACTCGTGATCTGCAGATATCTACTTCTCCAGATGCCCGCAGAGATATGAACCGCGACAACTTCCACGACTGCTTAAGTAGCAACCTGTGCAGCGCCGGTCGTGTCAATCAATCTCCCATGAGATCGCCGCCATTGGAGGCTCCCCCTCGACACGCACGACCGCTGATTAATCGTCCCGGGCCCACCTTTCACCGTCACCGTCGTATATCACCTCAACAAGTCGCTGTTTTGTGCAGAAACCAAAAAAATAAACTGCAAACTCCCCCCATCGACCATCTAATGACATTTAAATGCAAAACGCACGATTTCAATTCGTGTTTTCCCAGCTCATTTGAGCCTCCTCCTCCCCCCTCTGGAGCGCCCACCAGTAGTCGACTGCACTCATTGCCTGCCGCCGTGCCGCTTGCTCTCTCGCGCTCATTCACACAAGCCTCGTGCACAAAGCGATCCTAATCGCCGGCGTATTTCCTCATTAAAAACAAGAACCAGGCCCGCCTGGGAACCCTGCCAGCCCCCAAATGTGACTTTTCGCCCAGCTGCCGTTAATTAAACTTCGAAAAATCGCTAATGAGTGGAAATTATCGGCGCAGTGCAGCGCAAATAAATCAGCGCCGGCAGCCGGGACGCCTGCGAATGGGACTCCAACTGCAGCTCCCAAACACGGGCTGCACGCACGCGTGCGCCACCGTCTCGTCTCATTCGCCGTCAGCTTGCGAGGCTAGAAAACGACTTCGCGACTGACGTATTGAAATTACTTCCTCGTGGGTACAGCAGCGGCGGCGGCGCACTGCTACCGTGCGCTGCTCCTAAACTTTGTCAATTAAAATTGAACTCCAGACACCCGAGCGGATGCGGCAGCTTCTGCGGCTTCTGCGGCGGTCGCATATGCAAAGCGACTGTTGGCTCTTCCGTGTACCGCGGCCGAGGTCCAACCCGGGGACTTGTAATACACACCGAGTCAACTCGTTGGGCGACTTTAATAGTGCGAAAAACATTACGCCCGAGATCGTATCTGGATGTGGCACGTCAGGCTAAGTACCGCTGCGGTCTGCTGCGGTGCGCACCTTGCACGGACCTCGGTGCTCGGTCAGCGGTGGGAACGTGAGCAAACCAAACGAAAAAAAAAAAAAAACAAAAAAGAATTTCCAGATTGCGTCGTTGACTGAATGGTGCCGTCGAGAGAACAGCGTCCAACGTGCAACGTCCAGCGTCCAGCAATTTTGTCGATCCCGGCGATAACGTCTAATTAGGGGAGTGGAATATTCAAATTTCGCTCGCGTTTTTCGCGTTCGGTTGCCACACGGAGCCCTCCTCTGGGATGATGAATGGCTTCGAGTACGGCGAGTTAACACGTCGTGTGGGGACGGGACGCCGGACCAAATTGGCGGGTTGGCATGCATTTTTCAGTCGTTAATTGGGCCAGTGGAAGTGTGCAATTATTTTGTCTCCTCCTCTGCCTGTGTTTGGGGGGGTTGGGAGGGAGGGAAAAGGCATTCATTAGGTGTCGGCACCGCAGGGTCCTGTTGTGAGGTAGTGATCATCGGACACCGGACACTCGGCTGAGTTGAAGGGGCCTTGAATTTCTGCAGTTTGTGTGGAATGCATGCCGTGGCTTATGAAATAGACGGCCTTTTGGCTCGGCCTACGTTCCTACTTGACCTCAGATGGCATGGAAAGAGGAATCAAAGAAAAGCCAATTCCGTCAGTAGGATTCAATGTCCAAGGACGACGAAAACACATCAGTAATTTGCGATCGGTCGATCACTTCGGATACTAGTGCCAAATTTTTTCCCTGTTTGGCAATATGACCCCAGCAGCGAGGGGAGCTAAAGTCTGGGGAGTGTCTTAATGTAGCCTTTCTGTAGTCTTCGAATTCCTAGCCAAAAACTGAAAAAACAACGATGTGCGAATTTTGAAGATCTAAAAGATAGATTAAAGAGTTTTTAAAGAAAGGAATTATAAAATACTTGAAGGGAGGTTTTTAAGGGCTGTTCCTTCTTAATACTTTTTAAACTGTACCGCAATAATTGATTGAAATTATAAATTTTGTTTATTGTTGTAAGGTTAAACATACAAATCGAATCTCTAAATAAGACTTTTTTGTATACGCATTTGTAAGTTGATGTCGAATAAACGTTAAAAAATTTATGAAACATTTTTCGAATTACTGAATGAAAAGCAAACTCAAAAAATATTACTTTAAAGGGTGTAATTTATGTTATATTGTTTTTCTTGCACGTTCGTGTAATGCGTTGAATAAAAACAAAGTGAAATAAGACTCATGAGATATTGGAAAATGTACCGAAGAACTTTTTGCAATATATTAAACGGATTGCTTGGAATTGGCACTCAGCACTCGAGGTACAAATGGACGGAGGTACATGTCCTTCCCCTACATGTATAAATAAAATTTGATTTTCAATCCATTTTTTCCAGATACAGTTTACACACGACTGGGAAAATCAGAAAATAGGAAAAGATTGTCCTTTGTTTAGTTTCAGTTAAAGTAAAAAGAATAACTTTTATGAAACCATTTTCATTTGCTTAAGTTTTTTTTTAAGTCTAACGTAAGTACTAATCTAGTTCCTACAAAACGAATTAACCTGCACGTGAGTTAAACCTACACTTGATCGGTCTTTTTAAGTGCAGTGACTTCAACGCTTATCTGACAAAATGCAATTTTCTTACGTTATATTAAATCATAAACTTAAAAATAGTCAAATAATGTATGAATGATGCAGGTAATGGTAAACCAAAGGTAAACCAAAGTACGATCTTTTCAGTCGTATTCCACGCATTTTTCAACACACGACAACAGTATTTTGTTAATAAAAAACAAATATTTCTAAATTTTCTTAAGAATGTTTTTTTTAGTGCTTAGTGATTTTTATTATTTTCTGGACATGAAATATGAAATGTTAAAATTTGTTTGAACTTGTCCTAGAATTTAAGACAGAATGAACCCAGCAAGTTTGGAGTTGTTTCAAAGTCTTCGCTCTTAAACTCTTTAAAACTATGTTTCCCAATATTCAGGCAAAATTGCTGAACAATCTCGGATCTATTTTTCTCCAAATAACCGATCAGTCTTCCGGCTATTGCGAAAAGTTGGTTCATCAGCTTCTTTTGATGCGTCGTCTAAGTGCAATTTGGTTGACAATAAATTTTCTGAGTCTGATGTCTATAATTCTAAACTTTAAGGCTTTAATTTTATTTCAACGAGTGTACAATTTGTTGCATATTAGAATTTTTTTTACTTTATTTCTTTGCACTAAAGTTTTTAAATGCGCTATACATAAGTTAATGCAAAAATTGCATTTGTAAGAGAGTATTCCAAACTATTTTTTAACTAATGAAGTACTTTCACGTGTATTCAAGCAACTCTATCAAGTTTCAGGCAAGCGTTGAGACTTCCCAAAAAATATGCAAAAACAACTTTTTCTTTGTTTCGTTATTCCTTAAATGCCATCGAAATGTCGTGTGCTCAGCTGATCTGGGACTTGAGAATTTTGTCCAATTCAGCGTGGCGATGAAGGTTGCAGTTTATAATGCAAAAAAAAATAAGAGTCTTTTAGATGATACAACAAAGTAAGGTCGAAAGTAGGGTTTTTGTTGATATCAACATTCAGGCGTACAAAACACCCGGAAAACATTTCACTGACAAAAAACCAAGCTGAAAGTCATTTAACTTATTTTCAAGCCAGTGACGTATCTAGGTGGCTGCGTTGGCTGGCTTCTCTTTTAATTGGATTTTACAAAACCTTGTTGAGGCTCACGTCGGGCTCACGAGTTGCGTGTTTAATATTGACCTCAAGAGCTTTAATCGTTTCCAGATTTTTAGCATAACATCGGTCCTTCACGGTTTCTCAAAAAAAAAAAACATTTCGACCGGGAAACGCTTGTCAGTGTCAAAATAACCTATGTTTTCCAAAGGAACCACTAGAAGGTCCACCACAGTCAATCATCGACGACTAAAAGATCAATCTTGGCTTCTGCTTAATAAAAGGATCTAGGTTTGGATCACTTCGGCTTGAACTTTGTTGTACCTTTCCTTCATTTTCATGACATCAAAAGGGTCGTAACATGAAGTTTTTCTTAACTCTTGTGGTTTGTAGTAGTTTTTTTTTTCATAATTTTTATGCTTAATAAGCCAATTTTAGTTTTCTTCTATTTTTGTTAAGCAAAAAAATAGATGAAGAGCTTCTACTCTAGCCGACTCAAGGACTTGAATTCGTCGTTCGGTAAGGCAATAAAAAGCCAGCTTTAATTTTTGAGAACTATCGCACGACCGACGGAACTTTCGTTTACAATTGGCAACTAAAAAGAATCAACTTTCAACTCGACTTTTAATTTTATTCAACAAAATTGTTGAAGCGAATGCACTGAAAAGAATCGTCAGTTGATCGATTTTAGTCCGTCGAGTTTTCCTAAATTGTTGGCCGAAGTTGATTAAGTATATTTTATAATTATTCTGTTCTTAAGAAGTAAATAAATAAATAAACTAACTAACTAACTAACCTGGCCATGGAATGCCATTGATCACCTCTGTGTGTTCTTTTATTTTACAGTAAATACTGAAAGTTGCACTTCGATTTTTTTCTCTTCTGAGGAAGTCAAACACAATTTGAATCTCTACGAAAAACATGTGACTGCATCTTATGAACATCTTCGCTATTTTGTTACAAAAAAAGCACGTAAATTATCCGTTCACTTAAGAAAATCGTCAAAAATCGAATCCTCTAACAAAATCAAGAAATTTGAGTTAGCTCAGAGAGAAAGAAAGGCTTAAACTTACTTTGGCTTACATCTTACTTTGGACGATACATCGATCAACATGATTTAGTTGATGCCCTGACGTTCAGCCACATATCGGTCTGCCAGAAAAAAGTGAACCTTGGCGATGAAGCTGTTCTAGTTTCATTGCTTCATTAAATTTGAGAAAGATGTGTACAGATCCCGTACGACCAGAAACCCAGCAAAATTTAATCATGAAACTTGTGACAAATTCACGAAAGCCGTGATGTCTTTGAACTTCGAATTTATCTTCGATCGTTTGTGGGGGTGCAAAACCTCCAAAACCCGTCCGAGCCCATACTCAGCCGCCCTCAATCGGCAGATCTCCGACAACTCCTTACGACCACTTCCGCCATTAAGGTTAAGTCCTAGACTCGGTCTGTTGATCCTCATTAACCAGACTCTAGAGTTCCTCCCACCGCCCATTCGCCTGATGCCAACATCGACACCTTCGTGCCGAGATGCTCCCCAGCCGAACGTTGGTCATAAAAATTAATTCACATTTCCCGGGCGAGTAACCACACCATTTAATAACTAAGTCGCTCGTTACTCTTCATAAATTCATTAGCACCGCCAGCGACGGGGCACCGCATATCCCCGGTCCATTATGAGTCGTTTATTTGGTCGTAAGAAATTATTAAAGGTCCGCTACCGTGTTACTAATAAATTGGCTGCCCTCCTCTTATTCTTTCTCGCTCTCTCTTCCTCACTCTTAGTTGGATGGGTGTGCGCGTGCGCAAACGTCTTTTCTGTCTGCATACGAGTCCAAGTTCGCGTGTATCAGTCCGATGGTTCTTCACGTGCGCCGTGGCACCGCCGCTGGAGAGCGGCATAAATTGATCCAAATGAAATTAATAAGTGGGCAGTTCTGTGGTCCTTGGATGAAACAGGGGGAGTGGATGTCAAAGGGAAATTTATATGCACTGGGAAGGAAAAACACGCAACGTGTGTTCGTTGGGAAGGAGGAGATGAGATCCTGGGATTGGGATGTTTGTCCGACGGAGTAATGGCCGGTGACATGAGCGACGGCTGGCGATGCGAAATAGGCGCCTTCTTGATTAAACGCAGGTATGATAGCTAAAGGCTAAGGGGCCTTTGGGGTGAGAACATAATGGATGCGGAGTTCAGACTTACACTCGTATCCATAAATCCGAGAACAGTTGGCTATGGACATGGAATGAGGTGAATCTTAATTAAAGATGACTACAGGTGGATTTCAAGCAATTTTTGTTAAATTTTTTTTTTAAGGAAAAAAGCCTTAATTTAAGCTTTTGGCTTAGTAAGAGTGGATTCGGTGCGTCAGAAAATTTGTCAAATTAGTGATAAAGACAGTACTGCATCACAATTCTGTGGCACAATTCATGGTACAAGACAGCGACGCAGACCGCGCTTACGCTGAAAGGATGGCGTAGACCAGGACGCCCGAAGCCTTGGGATGCCCAACTAGATGGCGTCGACAAGCGTACGGGATAGGTGGAAGTGCTTGCTCCAGGAGTCCTGCACTCTTACTCCGATGATGATGAATGCTCTTTTGAGGTGTTGATGATTTCTTGGTGTTTGACTTGGCTAAGCTGTTATTTTAATGAGCCGCAATCTAAACGACCACTTTTGCCTTCTTTCGAAAAACAAGTTTTTAATGCTTTCATCTTGCCACGCTCTATAATCTTTCCTTCTTCCTCCCTTTTGTCGGAGATTGCTTTGTTATTTTATTGATGGCGTCTTACAATACCTACAAATCAATTGAGCGTCATCGCCCGCTTTTGTGCACCGCTCAATTGATTTGTGAGTACCGAATGACGCTTAAGCGCTGCCGCCACGTCACCGCCGCGTCGGAAAATCGCTAGTGTGCACCGGGCCTACGAGCTTCAATATCCTAAAAGTTCCTTTGTCGCTTTTAACTGAGTGTTTCTCGCCAACGTCAAAGACATTACAAACATTTTCAAATTGTATGAGTTTTCAATTCTCATTAACTCCCCAACAACTGCCGATTGAATCGCTTCCAAAACCGTCAAAAGTCCCCCATCCGGTTCACTTGCGATCATCGCACCAAAATTCCCTCCCAACCTTTTCCGTCACGCTTGACAACCTCCCCAAAAAAGGAAGCACCTGTTTCCTCCATCGCGTGAAAACGTCGCAATTACTCTTCACGAAGATATTTAAACTGATCCAACGATGAATTTAATTATCACATCCGATGCTTGATGGTAAATCATCACGAACCCGGGGAAGGTGTGGTTGAGCAGAGGTGAAATTCGCAATTCACACGCGGAAGACACGTTTATCTGGCAGATACTCATCTTATGGACTAATTGCCCTTCAGTTTCGTATCTTTATCATAATTTATTGGAATTTTATTTTATTTTCATTGCTTTTCTTTTGCTGGGGGGATAGCAACTTGTACATCTCGTGATGTGTGATCATAAATTGGAGGCTAGTCATTTGGGGCGGTCTAACGTGATGCGGTTATGGTCACGGTCATGACAAATGAAAAAGGGGGTGAGATTTGATTTCAAGATGTCTCTTGGGTTTTTTCGCAATTTTTCAGGGTCTTTGACTTTGAATGGGACTGTTTTTTGTGCTTAGGCCACTTTGAGGACTTCATAGCAACTCACGTTCTGAAAAAAAAAAGAGTTTTTAAGCCAAGACATGACTGCAAAATACAAATGCGATGCATCCGCAAGACGAGGAAGTGACAGAAACATTAATAATGTGTTTTCCTAACTCGCCACTCACTTTTTAGGTCGTCATGACCGACTTGAAGACCAAACAGTGGACAGTGGAGCTCAGGTTTTGACTGTTCAAGTTCTCGTTGCTATTGCTTCTACTCTGGCTTCCCTTCAGTGTCGAATAAATCTTTCGCATTTGGCTGATTTTGCTATTGCTTCTCGTTCAGTAATTTTTCACAACATACTTAGTACTTATGAGTTGTTTGAAGACCACGAAGCCCTAAAATTGATTGAAAGAATGACTTCTTCACACAAACCTTTGTCTAAAGTGATTTGGATCAACTTTTACCGAAGCTGGATACAAAAAAGTAGACTTTTAACTGTCAATTTTTCTTTGTTTCTACGACCAACAAGCTACAATGTGACTCTCTCTTATGTCCCAACCAACCTTCTTCAAACGCAAACATGCCAAAAACCGCTTCACATTTCTCTACGTCACCACCAACTCCAGGTCTACCAACTTCCACTCTTTCTCAGCGCTGAATGCAACCACTTCAGACCCCAAAAATTCTCCACACAACGTCCTCAAATCCTCCAGACGTGTCGGTGCAATCTCCTTTCGCAAATAAACCCCAAACCTTCACCAAACTCACCACCCGTCGTCGACTTAATTAAAAAAACAAGAAAAATTGCGCCCTCCAACAATGAACCAGAACAACAAAACACCACAAAAAACTCTCCACACACACACGCATTACAGGCTCCATCACCACCACAGTACCAACTGCTAATAGACTCGCCTTCCACACACCAAGCCCTTGCTCAAATCCACCGCCAGACTCCATTGTCATATGCCAATCAATTGCAAGCCCTAGTCCCGCCCGATATTATCAAATTTCAATTAAACCGAAAACTCTTTTTACGAAAATGAACTGCTGACGCAATTAAATCCACCTCAGTACGTTTCCGCCCGAATGCCGTCGGCTAAAATGGCTGCATACCTTCTCCGGTCGACGAGTATCGCGCTCGCGTCTCCCGTATACGTGTGTGTGTGTGTCTGCAGTGAGCGGGCAACAGCATAAGTGGGTAAAGCATTTGACGTTATATTTACACGCCAACAATAATATTAAAAGCAGCATTTCCTAATTAAATGCCATGGCGTACAAACAATGGCGAAATTTTAATTAAACACACATTCCTTTGCCATTGTGAACGGAATTACAGGGAACTTGAAACGAACTAATTAAAGTGTCGCCCCTTTAGCTGCACGCCGCGCCGCATCCCGCGCCACCGACTGTGTCCACCGCCCCCGGGTGGCGGGCACACACACGCATACGACGCTCTGCCCGAGTTGCGGAGGTGGAACACACATCAGTGTGTGTGTGAGTTAGGAGATCGGGACGATTCTTTATGCTGTAGTGGATACGTGTGGCGATGAATATTTTCTGAAGGATTACACACGGCAGTCTTCGAGTGTGTGTATGTGTGGAGTGGTGGCGAGATTATTGGCAAAACGCCTACGGAGAAAGAAGTGCTTCCTTTTTTTTTGTGAGGGGGTTATGTTGCAGAAATTTGATTTTCCAAACAATGACATGACATGGCGTGTGCACACGCGGTGCGAGGGTGAGCGGGAAGATGCAGCACTTTGATGGAGTTGTGCATTTTTAATGGGCACCCGGATGAAAAAAGTTTTTGGATGCCGACCAGAGTCGATAAACAATGCGGTGCTGGGGGCACGTGTGTTTGCAAAACTTCTCTCTGGAGTTTGAGAGGGGATTTGGTTTCTTTGAAATTTGGCAGCACTTTTTGGCGATCGATACCGTGAATGTCCATACAGATGACGGACGTTCATCCTGATTTCAATGAATTGGAACCTGGTTAAAACTTTATGGAAATTTTGTCTCCGACTAGATGGAAGGTATTGGAAAATTGAGTGAAAATTGCTGCAAGGTAGAATTTTAGATCAAAATCTAAGTGTTTTAAAAAAAACTTCGTGGAAACAACGATGGACATACGCTTTTGTCACTGAAAATAAAAACGTGAATGAAACAACTAACACTATTTTTCAGTTGTCATTTATAATCTAATCCGGCCATCCTATGATTTTGGGTCATTGATTTAGTTTCGAATTTTCGAGATTTCAAAAAATTTTGAATGGCACTCATATTCACATTCAATGAATTCGTTGCTCTAAAGAAACACAAAAAAAAATCAAAAAGTATTACTGTAACAAACAAATACCGTCTTTTTTATCTACCACCTAATTCACTTTGACAGATTTGAAGAATTTGGCTCTGATCAGAAATTTTCTTAAAAAACTCGGTGGCAAAAATTGAACACAATCCCAGCAAACTTTTTGAAGCTTTGAATCTGATCCTATACTCTTTTTTTTATGTAAAGAAGAAAACAGGTTTCAGGTATTTCGAATACGAAGGTAGCGGAAGCAAGGCTTATGAAAGATTTGAAAATTGTTTGGTCACTAAAAGTTAAAGTAACTGTTTGGTGAACAATGTTGAATTTACCGTCTTTTTGAACTTTTTAAATGTCTTAAAAATGTAAATGATTGGCTTTCTATATCTAGTGCTTTCTTTTTTTGACACTGACAGCTGCTTTCCGCTCGAAATCTTTGCAAAGTCAGTACCATCCGATCGCTGAACGAAATAATCGTTTTACTCTTGACCAACTTGAGAAAAAATATTAAAAATTATTTATGCAAGTCCACTAAGCTTTGATGTTAAGTATATTTTTTTGCGTATTTTGATTCGAAGATTTCTTTAAATGCATTAGAAGCACTGTCTTAAGATCTCAAGGCTCACAAGCGAAAAAAATGGATCAAAGAATTTGCATTCAATTTTGTGTGAAAAATGGAATTAAGTGCTCAAAAACATTTGAAATGCTGAGAGTGGCTTACTGTGAGTGTACTCTGAGGCGACAAAAAATTTACAAGCTCTACAAACTCTTCAAAGGTCGAGAAGATGTGAATGACGACGCTTGCCCTGGACGCCCGAGCTTATCAACAACCGATGAAAATGTTGAGAAAGTGAGGAAAATTGTTAAGGAGAATTGTCGAGTCACTATTAGAGAAGTTGCTGAAGATGTCGGCATATCGGCTGGCTCATGCCATGCTATTTTTTCGGAAATTCTGGGCATGAAGTGTGTGGCAGCGAGGTTCCAAAATTCCAGCGATTCGTTCCAAAATTCCTGAATTTCGACCAAAAAACTGTTGCATCGCTCAGGAATTGTTGAATGCCGTCAACGCCGCGGCGATTCAGATTTGCTAAAAAGGATCATAACTGGTGACGAATCATGGGTTTATGGTTATGATATCGAAACCAAAGTCTAATCGTCCCAATGGAGGAGATTTATTTTTTCGACAGCAGGAAATCGCCGAACTCGTCTTACTTTTATGCCTCACAAACAAAATAAATATGCTATATAGCCGAAACTGTAAACATATGTTCGCGACTAGTGTACTAACATGACAAAATAAAAAAAATCGATAAAAAATCGAATGTACGTAGCCTGTGAAATTTGAAAATTTACCTTATTTTTTGAACAAACCTCGTACACTCAAACAACCTTTAATCAAAATTGAGAAAAATTTAGCTTGGATTCTTGCATATAATCATATGTCTTAGAATTTGACACACTAAACGGATCTGCTGACTATTTCTGGTTTCGAACAAAAAATTGCGTAACCTTTTCCCAACTGAAGAACTCTTATAGGAGTCGTTGACAAGAGCTGAAGCTGTGGGAATTATTTTTAATGTTCGCCGAATCAAATGTTAAAAACTTATTTCTAAAGTGAGTACCCTGTAAGCAAAACAGTGTGTTTTTTTGAAAAGAAAGTTTGACCAAAATGAATCACTCTCCACGTCTGCTGAATACGCAACCTTGTGCTAAAAGTTCGAGAGCTGGCATGCTGCTGGACAACATACATAGTTCCCAACTTCGTACGAGAATATGCCTGCTGTAGACGAGAGGGTAGGACAATCCACGAACATCAACTCGTCATCGATTTCAACAGCCCAACTTTTCACGAGCTAGTCAGAGAAGATTTCTACGCAAAGATTTCAGAACTATTTGCTTACAAGCTCCAAGTGACTCAGCAATTGAAGGCGCATGACCAACGCATCGCAGGTTGGTCCTTATAGCAGTTTGAATTGGACAAGGGTTTGGGGCTAAAAATCATCTTTTATCTCGACGGCTACGTTAACAAACAAAATTTCGGCATCTAGGGATTGGAAAACCCGCATTTAAGTCTTGGAAAAAAAAAAACACATTATTGTCGAGAAGCCATTGCATCCAAAGAGAATGAGAGTTTAGAGCGGATTGTTGACTAGTGCCATCATTCAACCACTTTTCTTCGAAAATGAGGCTGGGAACAAGGTTTCGATGAACGGTGGGCGTTACAAAGCCATGTTATCCATCTGTTTTTTTTACTGATATTGATGAGATGGATTTGGGCGACTTCTGGTTCATGTAGGATGGCGCGCTATGCCAAACAGCCCATGCCACAAACGATATTTTGTTCACCAAATTCCCAAAACGTGTTTTCTGCCGTCTTGGCGATGTCAATTGGCCGCCTTGGAGCTGCGATTTGAGTCCTTTGAATTTTTATTTTTGTTGGAATCGTGAATAATCGATGTTATGCCAACAATCGGGAACGATTCAAGCACTTATCATCCAAGCAATCCGTGAGCTACAGACCGAAACCAAAGTCTTCGTAAAAAGGAGTGACAGAATGTGCTACTATGAAGCCAGCCGAGGCAGTCACATGAACAACGTTGTATTCCACAATTAATAGAAATGTTTGCTCATACTAATAAAGTCAAAACACATAGAAAACATTTTATTTCGTTTATTTTATTGCATTTTTTAAGGGAAATTTGTATTTGACCTGCCACGTACTCAAAGGGACTCAGACGTGACATTTGGTTAAGCAATGTTCTTCTTTTTTTTTATTATAATGTTCTTCTAGATAAGAATAGAGAAATTTATTGATTAAACATTTTTTTCAACATTTTCCAAAATCATTGATAATTGGCAAACGAATTAAGAATTTCCTATCAACTTCTATGTACTTCCATCTCAGCTTGGAGCTTTCACGTGGTAAATGTACCACTTTAGTCCTTCGGATAATCCGCGTTATGATTTCATCAAAATGGCAGCATAAGAACATCCCAAAATCAAGCTTTTGACGTCCAACTGGCAGCAGCTATTTTATTTTCATTTTACAACCACTCAGAAAAAAAAATCCTTCTAAACCTTTTTTTTTCTGTTCACTCCCCCCGAAACTAGAACACCGACAAACAACCACCCACTGATCCTTTTGTGATGGAATTTTCCATTACACAGACTTCAACAACATAGAATAACGTAACTTTCTAAACGCAGGTCGTTTAATATTTTCACTTTTTTTTCTGATTTTTTCTTTTATATAAAATAAAAAAAAAAATTGAAGAGCCAACGTGCATTGCACAAACAAATGCAGCTCTTTGCATGCCTAAATCAATTTTTCACCCCAAATACCTCATCAACCTTTTTTTGGGGGTTGTTTTATTTTCTTTGTTGTTGTTTAGAGCGTTTGAAGGAGACTTTGACATAGTCAATCAAACAATTCACATGTGTGTGTAACAAAATTGATTTTTTTTTTTGGTTTTTTATTGAGGCGATAAAGTTGATGAAATGAAATGGGTGTGAGCTTAGAAAAAAAAAAAAAAAACAAATAAAAAACTGATTCATATTGCTAGAACACAGGGTGGTGTTGGGGAACTTTGTTTGCTTTTTAATTGAAATGCTCGAAAATTATTTTAGTGTCGACGAAGTTTGATTTTCTAATCGGGGACAGTGTGGAAAGTATTTTTATTTTTTTCTGTTGCCAAATTGTGCGAGTTTGGAAAGTGGTGAGGAGGCAGAGTCAATATAACATATTTTTACTACAAAATGTCCTTTAAAAAGTGTTTTGGTTTGGACTTTTGATTGGGAGTTTAAGTGCTTGAATCACAACTTTTTTACATTCAAAAAATGCCGAACTCTATTTGATGACTTGTTCGAAACTGTAAGTTTTTGAGACTGTTGCTTGAAGACAATCATTTCTGAATTGTCCTTAAGACCCTTTAGACTTTTGTTGTAAGCCTTTTTTGGATCCTATTACAGAAGCAGTTTTTGATGGAATAAGC
The DNA here is from genome assembly GCA_905187475.1 of Syritta pipiens. Classification (NCBI taxonomy): domain Eukaryota; kingdom Metazoa; phylum Arthropoda; class Insecta; order Diptera; family Syrphidae; genus Syritta; species Syritta pipiens. The sequence goes on from LR994571.1 coordinate 75,916,208, forward strand.
ATTTCTGTGTTGTTGCCTCTCTATTCACGGACAGACTTAAAAAACCCTCAAATATTAGTAGTTCATTCAGTAAAGATGGTTCCAAAAATTAGCGAATAATTTGCGGGTCGATATTGAAATCAAAAAAAGAAGCTTTGGAAGTCACATGAATGTACAGACGTTTGTTGGTACATAGTCAGAGTCAAAAGAAAGTTCATTTGAACATTGGAAGACTCATAGAATAGGTTCGAATTCCGTTCCATTCTCCTTAACCATCTTTTTAGTCAGTCATAATGCCGGTTTTACGCGATATGTCTAAAACTGGTGAGCCATCATCTCCCTTTTTTCGTCCTGACCACACTAAGAGCCAAAGTTGTCATTTCCAAACGTTTGAGAACCTTCCTACCAACGCTATTCCAGAGAACTAAAGTCATAAACAGGTTGAAATGCATACGCCTATCTTCTGTTTTCATGGCCTTAGCAAGCGTCGAAAATGTTGGCCCATTGTTCGATTCTTTTTTTTCTCGTCGAGGTCCTAACATCCTTCCGCCATTAATCATGATTTTTTCTCTTCTTATTTTTACATCCCCACTTTCACGAAAAAAAAAAAAACTGGCCGGCAACGTTTCCTGATCTTTGTGGTGTATACGTAGGCGGCTTAGATTTACAATCGCGTTGTACATTTAACAATTTTCCAGATTTGCATACGGCCACCGAGGTACACTGAGTGCGGCAAACAATGCTCCCGCCTCCTTCCTCCTTTTCATGCATATAATTTTTTTTTTTTGAAATAAAAAAACACAACACCCCAATGCATGGTACGAAACGAAACGAATGTTTTTAACAGTAACTTCCGGTTGGGGAAAAATTATTGCCTCCATTTTGTGGGCGGAAAGTCAATTCGCAGACCATGCGTGCGTGTGTGTGTGAGTTGGTGCTTTTTTTCGTCGTTTATTGCCACTAAATCCTCGGTTTCTAAATTCGAGATTTATTTTCTTTTAGCAACAAAACACAAGGACGAATTTAAAAATATCAACTTCATAGCCTAGAGGGTGAGCCTTGCAGCGGTGTATTTGTCAGATGGGGTGGGCGCTGAAGGGTTGCGCCCTCGGGGTGGGTTCTAAATGAGTGAAGTTGGAGGGAGAGTTTTACAGGAAATGAATAACGAGGCTTAGGTCATTCGGGAAAATTTAATTAACTGTGTAGATGATGTCCTGTGAGAAAGGAAGAAGTTTGGGGTTCTTTGGATTTCAGTGACGATTGTGTGGGTGGCTTTTGGTTGAAATTTGAAAGATGTGCGTGATGTTTCAGGCCAAAAAGTATCACTTCACCAGTAAATAAAGTCCTGTAAGTCTAGGCTGTGCTTTAAGGGCTTTCAGCGGGTCTTAGTCATATTCCCACATTTCTCAGCTTAAACGAAAGTGTACGTTTAACCTTTTCAAGCCAAGGATCTTTCAATGTTCAGAGTATTTCTAAAAATAAGTACCAAAATTGTCTACAAAATCCAACAAAACTGTTACCAACCCCTTCTAATTCTGATCCGCTGTCCGATACGTATCCCTCTTCCACTGTACAACACAAATTTTATTTACTCTTCGTTCTTCTTCTCTTCCAGATAACGAAAGGAGCACCAAAGAGAGATAGAAAGAGAAAATCAAAACACTCGTTCGCTGAACAAAAGCAAACACCTTCAAAGCCGTCAAGCTGGCCGCTGCAATCGCAATGAATTCCCACTTCCAGCCTTATTCCGAACTCTCGACGTCGCACTCACCGAGTCCTGAAAGCGGCGTCTGCTACACGAATCTATCAGATACAAGTGGCGGCGGTGGTGGTGGTGGGGGCATTTCAGCGCCCACAAACCCCTCCACTGGCAACAGCAACACCAGCGTTGGCGTTGGCGTGGGCATCGGGGGCAATAATGGCATCGGTGGCAGCAGCAGTGGCAGCATTGGTGACAACATTAGCGGCAATAACAGCAATATCGGTTGTAACGGGAATAACATGGTGGTGCACCATCAAAACGGACACAATCAGCACGGCCTCGCGTCGTTGGGCGCCAGTGGAGGAGGCGGTGGTGGTGGAAGCGGCAACGGTAGCGGCAATGGCGGCGGTGGCAGCGCTGGCAGCGCCCAACCACCGCCGTTCCATCAGTTAAATAATAACAATAATTGTGCAATTAAACAGTGCGCTGGCTGTGGAGGTACGTATCCGGCGCAGAGCCGCGGCAGCGTCAACTAATTGGAAATGACGGAAGGGCGATCGGTCAAATTGCGGCGGCGGACAATGAGCGCACACCTCTGGGCGCCGACATCGCACATCCGACAGTGACAAATTAATTGTCACTGCGAGCTGACCCATTGATTGTGGATATCCGATGCTCCGTCTGTCGTTCCGTCATCGTCCGTCATTTCGTGTATCGCTGAGTGCGGGAGGATGAAGTTTTTTTTGTTTTTTCTGTTGAAGTATCTCATAACACGTCGTGCATCTCTCGTTGCAGGAAAAATCGTGGAACGATACTTTTTGCACGCACTGGACAGATACTGGCACAACTCCTGCCTCAAGTGCTACTGCTGCGGGGCGATGCTGGCTGACATCGGGTCCAGTTGCTACACAAGAGGCGGCATGATCCTCTGCAAGCCGGACTACTCCAGGTGAGAGGGAGGGCTGCGACCTTCTTGGCATCATTTTGCCGAAGAAGGTCGCCGGGGCAGTTCATTAGGCAAATTATTTTCGTTCCTTTACTCAGCGACGCGCAGGCAGCTCGTTAGTTGTTGCGTTCCGTTGGTTGTCAGGGGGGTGGTGATTGGTTTTCTTTTGAAGACGAGGAAATTCGAAACTTTGTAGCATTTTAACGATGTGGGCGGGTTGGGTGGGCGACGACACTTTGAGTTGAAGTGTCATGGGATATTTGATTTGATTGATGGTGGAGATTGAGTTGCCATCAATTATCGTGACACGCCTGGCGGGATGGCGATGAATGGGGGATTGGATTTAATGGCCGAAAGGGTTTAATGGTTGCTGAATGTAGGGAGAGGGGGTTGTGTGGCGTATTGACGCTTAACAAGGCCTTGGGAGGAGATATCAATGTTGGGATGGTGCTTTCTAGCTTTGATTGAAAAATACAACTAAACGCGGCAATCTTTCTCGAAAAGAACTGAAAAGGAAGGCGTTTGGCCTCAGTTTATCTTTCGAAAACCAATGAATATTTGAGCTCTACACAACCGCCATAAGAGAGAGAGAGAGATAGACAGAGAAAATATATGACAGTTAATTTTTTTTTATTTTTCCCTACCTCCTAAACAAGGCGAGGTAGACCCCCCTCCCATAGTAAAAAATTTTTGTTTTTGACCCCTCTATAAGAATCCGTTGTTAAATTTGGGGGCAAAAAATTACGAATACTTTCTTTTAAGCCGAAACCTTAGCAGTTTGTGCTACACAAATGTTAGCTTACTAATTTTAATTATAAGTTAACGAATTATAATAATAATAATAATAGTATTTCTTAAGAAGCTTAAGCTTCTACTTAAGCTTAGTGCCTTTAGTATTTCTTAAAAAATTAGGTTTCTTCGTCTAAAATTAGTCAGTTTATTACAATTTGAATAATAATAAAATAAGGAATCCTTTTGCGGGGCACTGTATATCAAAATGACTCAATTCGCGAAAGAGGAAAAAAGTTAGAGTATTTAGCGTATTCTCAGAAAGATCGTCATTGCAAGTTTCAAGTCACAGATTCCTACACGAATGAAAACAAAAAACTGTTTTGGTGATTTATTTGGTATTTTTAAGGCGTCCTGAACATGGTCAATGTTGCTTGATAATATTATCTGAACGTTTCATCATTTAAGTAACACTGATCATCCTGCCTGATAAGCAAGCTGATCGTTCGTGTGCTTTTCAATGTGTTTGTCAAGTAATATAGTAATATCAAAATAATAATCAAAACTTATTTGATTTTCGTTAATTTTCATTGTAATTACGTTGATGATGTGTAGGGTTCATCCATGTTACTTTGCATTTGCAAAATAGTAAAAGAGAGACATGGTGTTCGATTTTCGAGAATCTATACGGAACATCATGAACTACATGATGACAATCGCTGGGATGGTCAATCGCTAGGATTTTATTTTTTACTAAGTTGTTGTAGTGAGAAAATGTATTTTATTGCTAGCTGATCTAACCGCACTCGTTCTAAATAACAATTCAATGAATACATTTCTTGCATTCCAAACTTTAAATTCATTTCATCTAATGCTATTGCACTTCTTATAGCACCGGCTGCAAATAAAATATAAAATAGTGTCCCCCATACGAAATGGGGAAGCAAATTTTTCGGAGAAAATTTGCACGTTTATTGATACGTGTGGAGGCGATGTTATCTCACAAAATAGAGGCTTCCATTACCAAAGATCCTGTCTAAGGCGTTTTAAAGTTCTTGTTTAAAATTTATTTGAGCTGAAATCCGATTTATCGCAAACTACACAATTTTAGTTTTTGGCTGTATTTTCTGAGTAAAATGGAAATCTTTCAACTTTGTAAATTGTGAAAAAAAAGCTAGGATCTGGCTCTCGACGGGCTGTTACGCCACCCAATATATGTATTGCAGGATTAACCATTTCAATTCTAAGATTAAGACTGAACAAATTTAAAAATTTCGAATTTTCCAAATTCTGGAACTTTAAAACCAAAATTTAAAAAAAATTTGAAACCGATATCAACGCGACAGTCTTTTTAAAAATTATTATTAATTGTAATTAAATAAAAAAAATAAAGAAATTGAGATATTTACAAAATAGGCTTCGCAAGATTATCATTGAGAATTTAAAGTCTGAAATTTCAACTAATAACCAAAAACACTCTCTTCGTAGTCCTAGCCATACAAACAGTCCCAAAAGTCTATACACCGCGAAAATACAGTCGAATCCCTTTAAGTCGAATTTTCACGGGACATCAAATCAGTTCGAGTTAGTGGGAGTTCGTCTTAGAGGATGGTTTTTGTATGAATTGAGAAGGGGAATGCCAAAATATGGCGAGTTAGAGGGAAATTCGACTTAAAGGGGGTCGACTGTATTTGAAATCCAAAAACTATCGGAGGATTCGGTTGTTGGGCTATAATTATACATCTTTTTATTACCAGATAACACTTCCGGAAAATCGAAGTCAGCAATAAACTTGAAAACTGTAAAGAAAAATGAAAAACATCATCTCACAAAAGTCTGGGGTGGAATCGGCTAACGCGATAATCGATAATTGATATTCAAAATCGACAATTTTGCTCCATGTAAAGTGATTATCAAAACAACAATCGTTGTTTTGCATTGATATGAAGTGACAGCTATTTAGGTGTCGTTTTCATACATTTAAGTTTGGTTTGATGCAGTCGACTTCAATTTGGTTAGTTTATTATAATAATCATCATCGTTTACAATTTTCCAAACCGCGCAGAGTGAGAAGTGAAAATAATTATGAAAAGGACCGTCTGATAAGAACAAAACTGAGAAACAGAGCAAATATTTCGAAACTACCTGAACCAATGTATGAATGAATTTATTTGTGGATATCCTTGAAAATATTACTTAGCAGACATTACATTTTAGATTTTTAAAAAACTTTCATTTGCGGCTGCTCGATTTACCACCCGGGGTAAGGACGCATATTCCCACATATTCTTCAATTAGCTGCAACACTAAATATTCTTGGTAGTGGCTTTTCCATAAATTCGGAAAGAATGGCAATTTGTTGTTTTGTGCAATAAAGACCTAAGAGAAAACATAGTTATAATTTTAGTATTTCTCAGCTATATATATGCTTACATTATTTGTAAATTAATAAAAACACAACAACTTATCAAAATCAAAACACAAATACCAATTCAAACATTCAAAAATGACATTTAATTTTTGACAGAATTGTAAGTGTTGCCAAGAAACGAATAATTTTTGGCGATCACTTTACATAGAGCAAAGAATAGTTGATAATCAAAAACGACAATCAAAAAAGCGACAATCAACTACCACCTTAGCCGATTCCACCCCTGCATACACCTGTAAGATCATAAGATCATCGCAAATGATATGTTAAGACTATCCTTCACAAAATGATGAAAAAGCGTTCCAAAACAGACTCAAGTCATCAGAAGCTGCTGCCAAAGAAGTTCATCCAAAAACAGTTTGAAGTAGAAGTAGATTGATTAGAAGTAGTTCTCAGGTCAATGGAAGAAAAGGCTTTGAGTTTGCTAAGCGCTGTATTTCTGAACGTCATAAGTTTATCAGTTTTATCATACTATTTACCGGCGTGTAGGTACAATATGTTCGAAGCCAGCAAATAATGATACTGAAAGTTACACTGGTTCTTAGATTCTGCGCTTTCAATCGTTGAATGTAGATTTTTGTGACTGAGTGTACGCTTACGACTTTTGAGTTATTTTTTTTTTATAAACTCAACTTTGAAGCTTAAGCTTCAAAAATTCAAAATTTTGTAAGAAGACAAGAAATTACAGAAAAACATTTCCTCAAGCTGAGTCACTCACAAAAAAAAAAAAAAAACAAGGTATTCGGTTCGAAAATTTTAGTAGATACTGGTCAAACATTTTAATAGTATTTCCAAAAAAATATCTTATTAAGATCATTTGCTAAAACTTAAGCACCGTATTCAAGTAAGTATTAAGTTTAAAATACGGAAAAAATTTGTTTTGAGTTAAGGTCTACAATTTCAATTTCTAAGACTAGAGAGAGATGTAATAAATGTAAAGGTTGGAAGACTAAAAGATTCACACCTTAAAACTTGAAAACCTTAAAGAATATCTATTTCGTCATCATCCATTAAATGGTACAGAGCTTAAAAAAAGCAACAGCAAAAATATTTGTGTAGAGTCAAATGTTGTGATGATAATGTCCGTAAATATCGGATTTGGTCGACTTTGAACGATCCTAATGCGAGCTGAGAAATTCTCGCAAAATATATTCTATGGTGGCATAGTTGGAAGTGTCCTCGTTCAATTAAATTCAGTGGAAGTGAATTTTTGGAATATTCTCGTCACCTTCAGAATTTAGCGCCCTAAATAGATGAAATTCCAAAAAGGCGCTAAAATCAATATTAAACCAATTGAATTTGTCTGAGTACGTACAAATGAAAAACCTTCTTCTTAACCTTACAGAAAAGGCCAAAAAAGGCCAGCAGAGAATTCGTTGAAATGTTCTAGTTCAAAGTGATTATAAATCTCGCCACGGAGTCGGAAGGAATCGCAACCTCTGACCTCCGCCTGGATCGTTTCCAATTACAACGTCAGCTCCCCTGCGACGCGGAAGCGCTCACTTGACTGACGATCCAAAAACCCCAAGAAAAAAAAAAAAAAGGAGAAAAATCCTCAAAACTTTGGTCTTAATTAAACATCTCACGCGCGTTCGAATAAATTACACGAAACCTTTTCGCCATCACCTCCCCGCACACCGCATAGCCACTTAGCCAACGAATCCGTGTAGCCGTGTATCCACGCCCCCCAACACGACGTGAAACACGCTGAAACACACTCATTAGCATCTTTAACTTGCCACAAAATTAATGTGGCATATCATATTCATAATTTCTCCGAGAAGCCCAACCGCCCCCACTTCGAGTTTATGAAAAATCCATTCACCCCCTTCCGATGACGGTACCGATGCCGATGCCGATGCCGATGCCGATGCCACAACAGCGCCATCTATTAGCCTCTCCACTTTATTTGTGTGCAACACAAACACCGTTCACATAAATTACATGCAAACCACATGCAGAAATTGTTTTGGTGGTATCTGTGTTTTGTTTTTAATAAAACTTCAAATTATTATTGGAGAGCGTGTGGGGGTGGATGTTTTGGGGGTGGTTGGTGGGTAGGTGTGTTATTGGTTTGCAAAGACGACGACGACGACGACGATAACAACAACGGAGCACACGAACGCACACACACAGTCACACACGACAGCTAGAGCTCCTGTACGCCGAGGTACTCGAGAACGACGACGACGTCTTTCATGAGGTGAGTGAGAGGCGGTGGGTGGGTGAACATGTCGAGTGCACCTATTAAAAGCATTCCTCCCATGCATCGTAATTTGAGTTGAAAATTAGTTTAAGTATGGAATGTGTAATGAAGTTTATTAATTAAAACTGCTCGGAACCACATGCCGCCATGAATTGAAGCCCTAGCGGGTTTTTTGAGTCCCTGTCAGGACGATGGATTGAGTGATGTATGCTGGTGCCTTGTTGTTCACCAACACGACGACGGCGAACGAGTGGCAGAGTTGGGAAGGCGGGCTTCTCCCGGGTTGTAAGGTAACGTTGGAGGTATGAGCTTCACTTGTTTGCTGAATCACTTTGGCATCTACGATGCAGGTTGGGGGTTGTGTTGTTCCAATGTGGGGAATATTGATGCAGTACGGTTTTGAGATGCATGCAAATGGATGCAGGGAGCACCTACCCCCTCCCCGGGAGTAAAAGTTTCCGTAATGAGTTATTTTCGTAGTTTCAGCAGGGCGTGGGAGTGGGTCTCGTTTCGTTTCGTTTTTTTTTTTCTTCTCTGCTCGGTGCCCCTTGCTGATGGTTATCCATCGAGGCAGGGACTTGTATTTCAGTTTTATTGAGCTGAACAATAGACCTTACCTGGGTCATTAAGCCGGTGCTGTTGGGTGAGCTGCTGAGGGGGTGGTTTTTGGTTTAAATGGGATCAGTATCTTAAAACAATGAGCGGGAGACAATGGGCCTGCAAGGGCTCGTGTGCTCAATGCCTCTTTGCGTTCGTTTTTTGGCTGCACGGAGAGTGGTGTGAGTCAAGGCGTCTGGCAAGTAGGAAGTTAACCGCCAGCTCGATAGGGTAACTGAACGGTTTTCGGATGCATTGTCGGTGGAGTGGATATTTTCGGTGGAACGTTTTAATTATGAACGCTCCAGGGAGTGGCTACCGACAGCTGCTCGAGACTCTTTCGTCTGAATGAAGCTCTTTCGACTCCAATTTCAATATGAAAACTCGCATTTTCTGTGGGTGCTGGTTACGATGATGTCGACGGCATTTACATTAGTCATGTGTTTTGTACATTGGTCATGTGAATTGGTGGTAAGCGACTGCAAAAGTAAACCTTCACCCGTCCCTTTTTGAATCAGAAGCAGTCTTTTTTTTCTCAAATATCTTCTTAAATATGAGACATAAAGTTTTGAAATTAAAGGACTAGTTTTTGGATGTAACTAGCAGTTCTAGTAAAAAAATTTCTTAAAGTCGATCAATAGGTTCGTTGCACTAAAAGAAATTAAAAGTATTAATGTCCTGTTAGATTCAAGACCCTCTCTATATCGAAACTCATCTGCCGCATTGAATCCGCTTGGCTTTGACATTAGCAAGAATAAAAAAATTACTTGGCTTTGAATGGAACGTTTTGTTACGAAAATAAAATTATAAATTCATAAAGGTTTTTCTTTGGTTTCTTTTGTTTTATAACGAAACGGTCCCATCCTTAATTTTGAAATCACTTATGTTCTCCATCGATTCAAATTGGTTTCAACATTTTTATTTTTTGATTGCTAATATGGTGGCTAAATCCACGACCAGTTAGTTTAGAATCACACACAATGCATTCAATTCCCAGGACATACAAGTATTCGAATTTTCGCAGTCATCAACATGGAAATTATTTTCGTCCGAAATTTGACCTGTACCCAGAAGTTCAAACTTAACCACGCCAGCGGTTGTCCGCCATCTGGGCTTTGTGGGTTGGAATTCTTTATAAGAGGATCACAGTATTGGTTACAAATATCATCTTCGTGGAATATTTTTGAATGAATGACTACGTTAACCACCAGAATTCCTATAAACGACAATCCACACCCACACGAAATTCAGTGGAAACCGACACAACCACAAAAAGTGGCGGTTTGGTAGAAATTTTAACTGGAAACTTCGTGATTAAGTCCTTCTTCGAAAACGATACTGCTAAAGCCGTCAATTAAAAGTGATAGACATTAATGGCAATCAATTTCGTTCGGCCTGAATTTTGCTTGGCCTGTTGTGGACTTGGACGGCTTCAGAGAAATAAAAGATGACTTTCTAAAAAAAAAGTACAGAACAAGAAAATTATGTAGAATTGTGGATAAGTTTAGAATATTAAGACGCATTACAAACGAAAAAAATCCAGATAAACAACTTACTATCAAATGGTTGTTAAAATGAAATTAATTGACTTTTAGATTCTGCTGTTGGAAATTTACTAACATTTTTATTTGATTCAGTATCACCAAACTGTGAGTTTTCGGCAGAAAAAGTTAACTTATAGAGCTATTCAAAAGAATAGGGAATTGATAGCACTAAGCGATTTTTGGGACATTCAGAAAATTTGATAAGCCGAGCGTAGGAAAATTTAGAATTTTCATCAAAATATATACGGCTGTTTTTGTTTTTTACAGTGGTTAATAATTGTTTTTTTTTTAAATTGTGTTCAACTCTTATGCACTCTTTGGAGCGGGCAAGACAAAACCATATTCAGGTGTTCATAATAAAGGGTGATTTTTTAGCTATTATCTTTTTGGTTTAAGCAGCTGACACACGTTTCGTGTTTTGTTTCACTGTCAAATATCTTCAGTTTGGTCTATAATTTAACCATGAATCGTCTTACAAACGAACAACGCTTGCAAATTATTGAATTTTATTATCAAAATGCGTGCTCTGTCAAGAAAGTTCAGAAAGTTCAGAAAGTTAAGAAAGTGTTCAGCGACGAAGCTCATTTTTGGCTCAATGGGTACGTAAATAAGCAGAATTGTCGATTTTGGAGTGAATATCAGCCAGAAGCATTGCAAGAGCTACCAATGCATCCAGAAAAAGTCACAGTTTGGTGCGGTTTATGGGCTGGTGGCATCATTGGACCGTACTTCTTCAAAGATGATGCGAATCGTAACGTAACTGTGAATAGTGGGCGCTACCGTGAGATGATATCCAACTTTTTTTTGCCCGAAATGCAAGAGCTTGACTTGCGTGACCTGTGGTTTCAACAAGACGGTGCTGCATGCCACACAGCAAGCGCAACAAGGGACTTATTGAAAAGCGAGTTCGGTGAACATTTATTTCACGTTCGGGACCGGTTAATTGGCCGCCTAGATCGTGCGATTTAACGCCTTTAGACTATTTTTTGTGGGGCTATGTTAAAGCTCAGACAAGCCCGCTTCAATTAACGCATTGGAAGACAACATTGAAGCATTTATTCGTGAGATACCGGCCGAAATGTTGGAAAGAGTATGCCAAAATTGGACTAAGCGGATGGACCCTTTGAGGCGCAGTCAAGGTCAACATTTGCATGAAATAATCTTCAAACATTAAATTAAATGGACCGTACCGTCGATTCAAATAAAAATTTCATGCATTTTTCTGAATTTTATGTGTTTTTTTTTGAAAAACTTTCCTATAGCTTTTAAAAAATCATCCTTTATAAGACGCAGCAGGCAGTCAATAATTTTCTGACACCTGTTAGCTTGTTGAGAAGCGTTCCAGTACTGCTGAATCACACCGTAGCTGATTTTTCGCCAAAAATGTACTTTTCGCCAAGGGCTTCCTGAAATGCGCCCAAAATTTTTCATTCGATTAAGATCGCGGTCTGAGGGCTGCACAAGCACTTGATTTTGCCTCACTCACCAACTTAGAATCATCGTCTTGCTGATTATGGTCTTGCATATATGGCGTAAAAGTTGAACGACAATGAAATGACAATCAATTAGGATGATTCGAATGTGAAAATGTCCTGTGTTTTCAATGAAGAATGCATTTTTGAGCGCTACAGTTAACTTTCGAATCGTTTGTAACTCAAAATTTTATGTTATTTTAACTTGACTCGCGTTCGCATGAAAGTAAATCCCAAAATAAGCCTGAGGATGTGCCACAGTTGATTTTTTTGCCAACATTTTTGGGGAAGATAGCTTCAGTTCTTCTTTAAAGCTGTCGCCTGAAGAACTGAAAATGAGCAACTTCTTGACTTCATTTGAAGCCTCAACCCGAATTGTACTATGTATAATTATTTTTTTGACATAATTCGTTTTTGATTTTAACGGGTGGAGTGGAAGACATATGACATTATCCTTTAGTTTTTCTGGGTATGATCTTTGACTGCGTTTATGGTCCAGCGAATTCTCGTCGCGCTATTCAAAGCGATTCGCTACTAACGATCAATTACATGTTTACAAGTGAATGTGCTTATGGCCGAGCGATCGGTCGCATCGCTTAAAACAACGCGAATCTCATCGCATCGGAGGACGCGATTTCGCTTGACCATAAACGCATCCTTACGGTCGTGCTGGCGCAATTTACGTTAATTAGCTCTTAACTTTTGTTGCTTAAGATGAAGGATTTTTTTTCAGAGGAGCGGTTTTTTCCATCGACCACGAAGTTCAAGACCAGATTAAGGACTTCTCGACCTTTCTCCCCCAAATCTCTTGAATCCGTCTCTTCCGAACCTTCCCCTAATCTGTTCACCCCTGAACCCATAGAACTCAGAGCTCTTTTAAATTCGTTGCACCACATTCTAGACACAGCGGCTCTTCATTCGTCTGCCCGAAAAATATCCCCCGAGGTGTCCTTCCTCCCTCCACGACAAAGTCTCGCCTCGTCTGCCTGCAACATCAACCCCCACCACACATGTCACCCCTCTGTGTGTGTGTGTGTTTTTTTTTTACCACCGTTAACCACCGTCGTCGTGTACGTACAGAGTAACTCTTGTTACGAGCACCGAAGCCCGGCCAATTGGTTGGAACGGTTGGCAGCGCCATCCGGAGCATATTTATGGGGCATTTGGATTTCTGTCACGTTCTTCTTTATGCTTTTTGACGTTAATTTGATGAACAGAATTTATGCAATTTGCTTATTGAAAATCAAACAGAAATTCTTTATGGCGCTGGTGTCGACGATGACGACGCGTCTCTCCGCCTGTCGTGGTTGTGCCACTAGCTGCCCTCCTTTTATCAACCCCCTCCGGTGAGGGGATGTCAGTTTGAATTTGTCATTTGTGGGGATGTCAACTGATTTATCACTGCCGGTGGGATGAGGTGAGACGGAAATCGCATCCGTTGGCTAAAAGGCAAACATCGCGCTCCTCGAATTCGAGACCACAATCTTCAGTCTCCTTGTCACGATTGATTGAAAGTCAAGACGGACACAATAATCCTTGTAGCGTCGTTGTTTAGCGACAAAAAAAAAGGACTCGTGGAACAATTGCCTCCGATTCTACTTAAGCAATTAATGAGCAGGTGGAATAAATCACAATAAATCATCGATAGAAGTGACACTCACCTGTTAAGTGCACCGCGCTGAAGAGGAACGGTGGGCGGCAGTGCTGGGTGGAAGCCATTGGTGGAAGGATTTTCCGTTTTTCTTTTTTCTGCTTTTCTTTTCTGATTCGTCCTTCTTTCGAAGTCGTGGTGTTGTTTTTTTTCTCTTTCCGTTCTCGATTTTTTTGAAGAGCTTTAGGAGTTTTGTATTTTTTTTGTGTTTGACTTAAACGCCATCCGTGCAAACGTTGAGGGTATTCGTGCGTCGGGTGAGCTTTTTCACTCAGAAAAATAAAGGAATCAAGTGGTAATTGTTGTAATTTTTTTTCTCTTCTTTCTCGTTTTGTGCTGCACTTCTTTCCATTCGTTGATTGTGGTGGAGATGGGGGGGGGAGGTGAGTGATTGAGGATGATGTTCAGGGGTGTTTTCTTTTTTTTTTTTTGCGTATTTGAGGTGACTGCTAGGGAAATGAAGTCATCGGTGTCAGGGTGGAGGATGTTTAACTACTCTTGGGGGTGCTGTGTGGGCACTGATCTGGTGGACTGGAAAAAAAGTGGGGGAACTTTCAAGGTGAGGTGCTCATGGCGATAAGGACTGTCTTTTTGAGAAGGTAGGGACAGTTTACGACCTGTTGTTTGGAGTGGGATAAAACGCTGTGGGTCAACTGATGATCGTATGAGAAGAGTCTGACATAAGAATGGTCCAAGGCTTTTATGGCTACGAACGTTAGGCTAAGCTAGAAGATGTGCTTCAAACGTTCAGAAGAAATTTCTTAACGAGGACAAATTCAAACACAGACTAGTCAACTTGACCACCGTTGTAATCCATCTTTTCTTAGGAATAGGCACCGATAAGATGTCCAGTAAATGTCAAAAAGGCTCCCTGAATCAAATGATGATATAAAAATAAATGTTGAAGTTTTTGAAAGCTAGCGATTAAGTGTCTAACTACTAAGCCTTAGTCACAGCCGTGCTTCCTGGATTAGCAGAGACAGCGGTCAACAAACTTATTCTATAATTCTCCTCGAAAGCAGAGAAAGGCGCTAGAAAAAGGTAAAAGAACTGATCGCGAAGACGGAGCTGGACAAAGACCCAAGAAGTGGCCGCGGAGACAGGAGACGGAACTAGACAAAGACCCAAGAATCCCGAAGGCAGGATACGGAGGTAGACAAAGACCCAAGAAGTGACCGTGGAGACAGAAGACGGAGCTGGAAAAAACCGAAGAAGTGATCACGAAGACAGGAGACGGAGATGGACAAAGACCCAAGAAGTGATCGCGAAGATAGAAGACGGAGCTGGACCCAAGAAGTGATCGCGCAGACAAGAGACGGAACTGTTCAAAGACCCAGGAAGTTATCGTGAAATGAGCGATCTTTTTTTACTTTTTCTTAAGAATTCAGATTTTAGTTCAATTTTTTTTTTTTCAAGATTCAGTTTGAGACCTCAAAGCAACAGTTCGACATCAAACATCTGCTGACAATACTGGACTTATGTGCCTAACTGAAGGCTTCTTATGCTCGCTTGCTTCTTGTGAGCTGCTGTCTGAGTCCTAACTCACGAGCTTCGAGTTCGATTTCGCATTCACTTTCGAAATAATTTTTGATCTTTAGCTCTTCCACGTTGTAAATGTTCCGAAGCGTAACTCCTAAGCTTGTCAAAGGCAACGCATAAGTGACCCACATTCTCACATAGCCACTTTAGCCCTCGCCTCTGGCCCTAACTGACTCCCATTGCCAGCCCTTAAAAAAAACTGACAGTCATTCCGACAGAACTTGGTTCCCAGTGAAATGGCAAGTCACTCGCGGCGCTGTACTGGGACTCACCTCCATGGCGTGACCACGATTTCCCTTTGTCCTACAGAACTGCAACGTCACTTGCAACGAAAATTCTAGTCATCAATCTAGTTCCTGTCCCATACGCCAACTGGGCCGCGTTTTTTTCACGACCCTCCTCTCCAACGGTTTCAAATGTGCAGTGTTGACTGACTGACTGACTGCCCTGACACAAAAGGACTCCACACCCCCAGTCGCCAGCCGACAGGAGGACGACGATGACGACGATAACTTCTCGGCGGACATGGGGTGCGAAAATAATGGCGACTATTAAGGTTCTAATGACTGCATTTGCCGTTGATTTTGTTATTTTTTCAAGTTTGTTTTTTTTTTTTTTCTCGTCTTTTCTCTTTTTTTTTTACGAATGTGTGGGTGGTTGTGCCGCCAGTGCACAAGAGGACTTTTCTATTGAATTTATTCGTTCGCCGTGAATTTATAATTTTGCACCTCTTTAATGGGAAAGGACTCGTAAACGTTCTCTTAATGAACGATTTTCACTTCAACTTGCCGCTATGGAATCAGGGTGCATGTGTGCGTGTGACTGTGTGTGTGGAAATATAAACGCTGAGCGGTGGTGGGTAATGGTTCGTCAAGGATACATCTCGAGGTGTGTGCATATGCTCGGTTCTAATGAGAGAAGCATATTACATTTGCGGTGATCATTATGTCATAAGACAAAAAGGATAAATTTGAGTTTTGTCCCAGACAGGAGTTGAGCCTTGAACAAAGTGTGGAGTTAAAGTCCTTTGTCTATTTGGCAGATGTATGAAGGGAGTTCTGCTGTTGCGGTCGTAAAGAGTGGACCGTGTTTGTTTTGTTTCGAATCGAGTCAATAATTTGGGAAAATTACATCACGGCTAAGGGAGTCACGTGTCACACGATGGATTCGTTCACCTTGTCGATGTTTAGTGGTCCGATGGGTTAGAGCGAAGCTTTCTTAAATCAGAAGTCTAACTTAGACCAAATTTTAAGAATCTGAAATGCAACATTTGTTTGACGGAACTATCCAAAGCTGTGCATAATTTTAGAAACGAAAATGTTCACGTTATCGAGCTCCAGAGTATAAATAGCCTCAAAGATATAAACAGACCTCAAGAATATAAATAGCATATTTCATATCATTGAGACTTCATGGGAAAAACCAGTAATGTGAGAGCTTTTTGCCATGCTTTGTTCACATTACCGAGGTTCTTTGAAAGGGACTCTGTAACATAAACAGGTCATGCTATATTTCGTTTTCTCTATCGAAAAATTAAATGAGATTTTCACGAATATTCTCATGCCTAACTGCAATCTACATCCAAGAAAAAGCTGAATGCAGTGATAGATATAAATATGTTCACGATATTGAAATTTGAAGAAAAGGACTCAGAAAAATGAGCGACCCATTTCATATTTCTTTTACGTTTTCGAGACTTGAAGAGAACATCGCAGTGATGTGAACAGCTTGTTTTATTCACGTTACCAAGGCTCAATGAAAAGGACTCTGTAACATGAACCATACATTGGGGGGCGTAACAGCCCGTTGAAGGTCAGAGTCTAGCTTTTCGCGCCTGCACTGACTTGTGTGCGTGATTATTTGACACATGTGGAGGGGACCTTCTGTTCAATGCGTTTCGAAACGGCGAATTGCGAACGCTTTTTATGACAGGATTGACCAAATTTTGAACACCAAGTCACATGCAGACGTGAAAAAATCAAAGTCACTAAAATGAATTAGCTTCAAACATCAAAAACCAAATAAATTGTTCCCAATGCCTAGTGTTTTATTTTTGACGACTTATTCGGTCGTTGCTATAGTTTCTAGGCTAAGTTAAACCTCAACGACTTTCATCGCCCAAGTGCTAAATCTCTTTTTTGTTCTAAAACTCAAAATTTCGCATGTTCAACTATATCAAATCCCCCCAATGACTGCCAGTCAACCTTTTTAAAACGCCTCCCCGCCAAACAACAGAACACCAAAGCAGCAAAACACCAAAACACTCGCCTAGCTGCATTATTTATGCATTGGTTTACGTCCTCCATAAACTGTAACAACCCCTTGCATGCCGGCTTGGGGGTTTCCAAGCCTGCACCCATTCAACGGCATCATCGAATTTCAATAAAGCACTTTTTTCCAAGCTCACTCATATGCACGGGACTAAAACTATTATGTCATCACTTTCCATAGAGAATCCCGTCAAATAGACACAACAACGAAAAACATAAACGCTCATAAAAATGAACGAAGCGAATTCGTATAAAAATCTGCCAATAAATTATGGTTGATACTTAAATGTGATGCGGCGCGTTCCCCGCGCCTTCAGCTTTGCGCTGACACATAAAAGCCTGCCTAATAGATTTCCTTTCACACGGTCCTAGCACGGATCCTACATCGGTTTTGTTTTTCTTCATGCTGGTGTGCTGTGTACTCATTTTTATGTCACAATGCATTTGAAAAGTGTTGAATAATTTAAAAAGCCATTTTTTTCGATATATTTGCGCCATTATCGAAAAAGTAAAAAAAAAAGGATGTGCACCTTGGTGTGGGGATATAAAAAGAAAAAAATGTTGCTCGTTTTTCCAGTGCACACTTGCAACGTATACCCGTATCGGATTTCAGTTCCCATTTGGGAAGCAATTTTTTAGGCGACAGCGATGAAGTGTGTGATAAGTGACGGGTGGTGGTGCTGGGTGGGTGCTCGTGGGTGAGGGTATCCCTCGATAATGGACACTTTCATAATGCACGAGGATAGATCGGTGCTGCTATCACGGTGACAAGGGTTTTAATTTTTCGTGCAGGGAATGGTTAAATAGGATTTTTTTCTTGTTTTTAGTGTTCTCTGATTTCCGAGGCGTTACGGAGTGTGACGTTTCGATAGTGACCGGTACAGGGTAGTCCGGAATCGAAAAGGAGAGCGATGTTGTGGGCCTTGAGGTTAGATGGAACCTTTCACACACACTGTATTTTAGAAGAAAGAAAGTTTTTCTTTCAATTCAAATAGACTAGCTATTTTGATGCATTGAACAATGTTCAGGCTTTCTTTAATGAGAAATTATGTTTTCGTATGCCTCTATGGATTCAAAAGAGGCGACTTGGACGTGGAAGATAAGAAACGTCCTGGTCCAGTGAACAAATATGCCCATTCTTTGCGCACAACCTTTTTTTTATTTTTGTTCATCAAAATATAAGAAATGCTTATGTGTCGTATATTGAGGAAACAAACTGCAACAAGGAATTCGTTATTATGAAAAAGTTAGGCTATACAGTGAACCAACAAAATAAAAAAAAATTTGACATCCTTTGTGTTTGTGTGTGATGGATATCCTTTTTTTGGTTTTACTGTATGTTGCTAACGTTGCTGAAATTAATATAAAAATATACGCCACACCTTACCCACAGCGCTATTTAGAAAATTCCATCCGGGACAATCGATGTACGGGACAGCCTACTAAGAAGACTAAGACTGGAGCTCTAGAGAAACCCTTTCATTTGATACCCATATCATCATTTATCTATTTATTTGATATGTAAAAATTATTGTTTGTTTATCCTCTATAAACTTCTAAATGATAAGAGAGCATTGATATCTTTCCCAACTTTATTCAGAATTCTATGAAAAAGGTTTTGGTACCAATTTTTTAAGGTGGGTGGCTCCCATTGAGATTTCGTCAGAAGTAGAGGAAAAGTGGCAATGAAAATGAATTCCGCATTTTAGCTGACATCTATGTGTACTGAAGTACTAAAAATCTTGCTACAATAAAACTATTCTGTAATTGAACGGCCAATAAAACACAAGCTTTTTTATTTCCAAAAAGTAATAATTTATTTTACAAAAAATCTTGTAAATGTTTCAGCTAGTAGTATACAAAAATTGCTAGTCCGCCACTTAGAATCACGTCACCAAGCTAACTAGTCATTGTCACGCTAACTATTTATTGTATGCAACATTTCAGCTCGATCAGTAACCGGGAAGTGGGTCCAATTAAACTTCCAAGATTTGTTTACACATTTTGTGTCTAGACGCGTTAATTAAGAATGTTAAATGGCTAAGGAACTTGTTTTTATAATTTTAGAGTTAGCTCCGCTAATTTGCTGACTGAACTTCAGTTGTGGAGGAATTGGAATAGAACCCCAGTTTAGAACGGGAAACCATGTTGAAACTTCAGGCCAGCTTTTCTATAAATAACTCGACTTGCAAGCAAAATTTACGAAAACCCTTACAGATGGCGATATATCGACTTTCCGAAATTCATTCAAGCATCTGTAACTCCAAGATTCAATAGCTTAACCCTATTCCATATTTAGGCCGAAGCATTCACATAAACGGAACTACAAGAAAAAGTGAAATTTCATTTAGAATCTTGTACGCTCTTATCTATCAGAATTTTTACCTAAGTAAAGAGAATAAAGTTCTTATTTTAAAGATGTTTTATTACCAACTCTTTTCTGTACAGCTCCCTATTGGGAAAGTTGTTCAGAAAACCATGCAAGTTTGCAAAAACAAATTACTAAAAAGTGTCCTTTACCATTATTAATTATCCTCCTCTCACATTTTTCAACTCTGCATATTAGCGCTATGCAACACTGCAAAAATTAAACAGAATGTTGTTAGAACGTTAAAGCAGTTAAAAGATGCGCTACGTGAAAAAAATCTAATAAACTATGTAATGCTTTAGCACTTCCTATTTGTATTTAGACTTTACCTTGTTAATTTAAGAAAAAAAAAAATAACAATAAACTTAAAGCCTCCTTATGCTTAGGCTTTAAGTTTATTGTTATTTTTTTTTTTTTTTTTCGCTAACAAATGCAATCTTTACAGTAATTTATATATTTTTACTTAATAACTATAGTTGCAAAGAATTTCAGAAAATTCGAATCATAGACCAAGAGCCGACAGCAAATATTGGGCATCGAATGATAACCGAAAATGGCATATACAACCATGAAGGTCTTCAATAGACGACATCAAATCCGCAAGTCTGGCAGCGATCTGTCGCGGCCAATGGTTGTAATGGTCTGCTGAAAATGTCAATTTTCCCGAAATTTGAATTTTTTATATAACTACTTGAAAGTAGTATCAAATGAAAGATTAGACACCCACGATCACAAAAATGTTGTCGTCAGAAGTTTTGCACCCTACCAGACGGGCTTAAAGTATGTTAAAGAATCGCTTGTAAATCAAGCAGCATACGCCTAAATGAACGGTTACAAAATAGAGCTATGCCTTGTTGAGTTGACGTGTTTTGGTCACAAAGATCGCGTTGTTTGATTCTGTTTCTTCGTTTGCCCTACAGCTCTGTATTTACATAAATTTGGAAATATTCAAAATTCTGGACGTAAGTCGTTTTTGCTGATGAACTCAAATTCAAAATTTTTGGATACAATGCACAACCTTGGGTATGGACCAAGACAAACTTTTGGTGTTCATATATAACTCGACTTATATCCTCTCGACAAGCACTAAAAGAGAACAATCAAGCATGAGACATTTTGTTGTATTTCGGCTATGACAGAAAACTTTGTTGAAAACTAATGGTAAAAAAGTAAAAATCAACACGATTAACTTTTGATACTTCGTTTTTTACGCCAAGTTCATAGGGACTCCAAAATGGGACTAACATATCGCGCCGTAACCGCCAAATTGTCGTAGGCTACATTTTAAGCAAAAATGAGTGAACGATGCAGTTCGATAGTTTATTCGATTGCGCGTCATTATGCATCATTTTTTTTTAAATAAAGCATTCCAGTTAAAAATAACGAAGAAAACAAAATTTATCATTAGCGACATTTACATTTTTTAGCGCAGACAAATAAAGAAGCCTCTCCTGAGAAACTTTTATTTATTTGACGATTAAGGCGCGATATATATTACTCGTATATCAATAACATTGTTTGTTACAGATTTTCTTTTCCTTTTTTTTCTGGTTTATGTTGGTTTTGAGTTTATGTTGGACATTGTTGATTTTTTTATGTAATTTTAAGTCCAAAACAAATAAATATTTTCTATATATTTTTTGTTTTCTAGATCTTTGACTCAATAAATCGTTCTGCCTTTTTATTTGTCACTAACTTTTCTCGTTTCGAAGTTCTGTTTATTTAAACTTGTATATAAGCTGTGAGCCACTAATTCTGTTTTTCGTTTCAAAACTGATGCAACAATTTGTCGATTAGGCCTCTGCGTATTTCGAAAATGCTACCCAAGCCTTCATCGACTGGTTGAATAAAAAACACCCGAGCCACAAATGTCTGCGTTTTCGTTTCAATTGATATGCATCCGTATTCAAATAAATCGATGCAAATTTTTTAACTCCGCCACCCTGTTTAAAACTATCGAGAAAAACCCCGTCATCTCCACTTACGCCCAAAACGAAGAGCTTAGCAAAAAAAAACAAATTTTTTCGTCAATTTTCCCTCGATTTCGAATTTTATTGAAAAACAACGTCGCCAGCATTCTGGCTTCGCTCCGGTTTACTCAACATTTTCACTCCGCACCTCCATCTTTTTTTCAATTTTTTATCCTTTTTCTCGTTTTTTCTTGTTTCGTCCTTTTTAGAATGTTTGGCACGGCACCGTGCTCGGCATGTGGACAAACAATTGCACCAAATGAATTTGTTATGAGGACTACATCGCCGATAAGTAGTCAGCAAAAACAGCAACAACAACAGCAGCAGCAACAACAGAATCAGCAGCATCCGATTCAGACAGGACACAGTCAGGCGCCACCTGGCGTCGGTGTGGGGGTTGAAAATCAACGCCATTTCCAAGCGCATCAGAATCTCCTCACCCATCCGCAACACCACATGCCGCTCGAGCATCACGTTTTCCATTTGAAGTGTTTCGCTTGCTCCAAGTGTGCGTCGCAACTGCGACCCGGTGACAGGTAAGGCGTCTCTGAGCCCCACCCTAACGACCCACAATCACGAGAGTGTCCTTACAGGTACTACATGCTGGGGGGCAGCTTAGTCTGCGAGCAGGACTGGCACAAGCTGCTGAAGACCACCACCACCAACCCACCTGTTCGCAAGGGCAAGGTGGGCAGGCCGAGGCGGTCCAAGGACTGAGAGGTTGCCACGCGCTTGGGCAGGCCGCCGAAAATCAAAAAGGACTCCCCGCTGCCCGACGTCGAGTCCACACCGCAGCCAGTGCTCCCGCACCACCACCACCCGTTCGCCAGCCCTACCGCCAACCTGATCCCGATCGACCGCTCCGTACAGAGCTTCCCCGTGCCGCCCTCGGGCAAGGACCACTTCCTCTACAACAGCCTCTACAACCGCGACGTGGAGTTTATGAAAAACCTCATCCGCGGCGGCTCTGGTGCCGGCGAGCTGGACCGCAGCCCGAACCCGCTGATGCACTGCCGCGAGTTCGTCCACGACCACCAGTCAGCGTCTGCGTGCTTCGCGCCCAAGTCCGAGCATCCCTCGGCTCTGGAGCAGCAGCGGCTGTTTCCCTGCGGCGGCGGCGGCCCTCAAATGATGCCCATGGCGCGATCCTTTTCGTGCTCCGGCGGCGGCCTGGTGGACTACCCAAGCGAGACGGCACCGATCAAGCAGCAGCACCACTGCAAGAGTGAGAAGCACGACGATGACGGACCGCATCTGAGCGGCAAGTGTCAGATGCATTCCAACGCGGCGGCTGACGGCGGCGTTGGCATCCTCGTGAAGAGCGAGTTCAGTGAGATGCAGCAAAGTAAATCACCACCTGTCCACGAAGTATTCGAGATGACTTCGAGTACGTTCACATCGTCAACGGTAACTGGCAGTGGCAGTGGCGGCGGCTCTGGCAGCGGTCCCAGTCACTTCCATCACGACACTGGCAGCCCGCCCCTGCCGCTGGTGGAGGCGGCAACCTCGTCGCAGCACCACCTCCAGCACCATCACGCCCACTCCCACTCCCACCCCCACCAGCATCAGCATCACCAGGCCCAGCACCAGTGCCCGGCCAACGCATATGAATCATACGTGTATGCCGCTGGCAGTCGTGTTGGAATGTCCCCTCGCCAACAGCCACCGCCGGGCGCGATGAATGCCACTCCTGGCGGTGGGACGGAGCTATCTGGAGGACTCTACCACTGTAAATCATTCTTTACTGACAGTGGCAGTGGCAGCGGCGGTGGCAGCAGCTCTGGAATTGCAGCCTACTACTCGCAGCAGTCGAGCGGCGGTGAGTCCTGCCGCGGCGACGACTCCTACCCCGGCGATCCGGACGAGAAAGTGGTCATCGCAATTAAAGCGAGAAAAATCCCAGATTAATAGACTTCAAAGAAGTCACACACACTCACACCCCCAGAGAGAGATAGGGGCGACGTTACGTTGCCTCAGTTGAATCAGTGACACAATCAAAAGACGAAAGGACACCTTTCAGGAGAGCTTATGTTACTTTTAATCTTGTTAAATAAAAAAAAAAAACTTAAATGAAAATTATTGTATTCTAATGTGTAAGAAATTGTAAACTTCATTAAAATTGTAATTAAATTCAATTATCGATGGACTCAAAGTTTAAATGCTAGGAACAACTAATAAATTAGTAAATTCAAGAAAATTGTTTAATGTTTTTCTTTGTAAAGTGACTGCTTTTTTTGAGTTTGATACCGCTGGTAAGTTTCTCAAGAAGAGGTGGGAGTTCCACCGTAGGATAGAGCTCTTGGAGAATGATTTTAGATACGAAAAGGTCGGTTACATGGCGATCATCAACCAATTGAAAACCTTTTGACACATCTGCCGAAAGCAACGAGCCACTAGGCAGTCTGTATGAACTGAATATTTTCGAGTGAAATCTCCGTGTTTTCTTTATAAATGTTTATCGCGAATTTTAGGTGATCGTCTTTCGGTATACGAAAAATAAGGTGAATTTTCTAATTTTGCGGGCTACGTAGATTCTATTATCGTTTTTTTTAATTTGTTATGTTGGTACAATGGGCTCGAATATATGTGTATTATGTATGCTTTTTTTTGTGTATTTTTATATGAGTTTCTTTCGGAGGAAAAATGTGCAGTTTCTTCAATTGTGCAACTCCAGTTGTAATCAAACACTTGTCTAGATTAATAATTTTGCTTTAAATCATTTAGTTTTTAGATATATTTTGTGTCATGGGTCGAAGTTTCCAAATTGGGTAATGTGGAATACTATTTGTTATCACCGACTTATTATTTCTTCGATTTTTGTTCGAAACTGCTTTAGAAGATGTCTAAAAAAGGTAAAATAAAGCATTGCGATGGAGATGGAGTGTCGATTTTGGTTTTCTGCCCAGGAGTAACATTCCTTCTCTTGCATTTCAAGTAGCAAAAAAAATTGCATGCACAATCGCTTTTCCACTTTAAATGAATGAGATGGGAAGGAATGGTTATACAGGTCTCTTAAGGGCCATAAGCATACGCTAAGAAGTCATGCTCCAACTGAAGCGTCATTCGATACAGCCAGAGAATATGTAAGGGAAAATGCGGAATCCTTTTTTAATGTCCTGCATTTAAGCCAAATAAGGACAATATGATGCATATTATATATAATATGTTATAATTGAAATTAAAACATACCTTTGTTAATTTTTCGCAGTTGAATCTATAATTTTTATTCGAGAATAGTTTTACACCAATTTAAAAAATCTCGATTTTCGAGGTGGTATCAGTAAAAAATAAGGAAAAATCTTAAAAATAATCCTAGCTGTCTAAGATTATTTTAAACTTTAGCCAATAAATCAATAAGCAAAATGTGCTAAAATTGCCCATTTAATGCATGGAATCTGGTTGTAGCATGCAAAAATAAAATGGGTATTCCACAATACCAGAAGTTACTCTATGAAAATTTCACAATAGTTTTTGCAAAAGAAACTAAGTATTTTGGAAATAAAAGTACATTTACAAAATATTTTTTTCTTTATATCAGTTTTAGTACACTTAGCTTATAAGCAACATTGTCGGCAAAATTTGGAATTCATTTCTGCGTTACGTATTAACTTTAGGCTGCCTTTGTGGTCAAGCGAATTTACGTCGAATGACTCAGCGATTCGCTTATATCAATCAATTATATGTTTGCATATGAAGGTTTTTATGGTCGGGCGAATGTGCTAAAAGCGAATTTAATATGTCAATGATGCCATAGTTTAAAATCGCGCAAATATCATGGCATCGCACGACTCGAATTTGCTTGACTATAAACGCAGCCTAAAGTTAATACGTAGCGTATTGCTTATTATTTTGAAATTTTTATTTTTGATGCTTTGACGAAACAGATTAGAAATGAAGAAAGTAAGTAGGACAGGAATAAATTTTCATGCTAAATAGAACACATTTAGAAGAACACAAATATCTCCCTTCCGCCTTTTTGTCTTTTGAATTTTCCAGCTATGTACAAAGCGCTACAGAGCTCGTATGTCAAGACCTTTCAAATGATGTATAGCCAGATACGAGCTCTGTAGCGCTTTGTACATAGCCGGAAAATTCAAAAGACAAAAAGACGGAAGGGAGATATTTGACAACCTAATATTAAAACATTAACCTTAATAAAGAGTTTTCAATATTCAACATTCGTTCATCCTTAATCCATAAAATTGCATGTGGCTTAATCGGATTTTGTATTTACTTCAAAGGAGCCCATATATAAAATAAAACAACGTTTAAACGCCTGACTCAGCGCTTCATCATGGTACAGGGATCTCGGATTCATTGGACATAATGCAAAAATTTGAGTAATGTACTTTTATTAAAAAAATATCCTGTTCCTGTTTGTGCATATTTATTTTTCTTACTATTAGGAAATGATGAAACACACTGAAGGCAAATGTTCAATGCAAGCAATCGAGTGACAGCAGAAAGAGTTTTATTTTCATTCATTCACTAAAATACAAAAAGATGATAAAAGTACAAATATAAAGTGCAAATAAAGTGCAAAAGCGCTTGATTCGCATTAAAACTTTTAAATAAAAATATAGATGAAGACAGACATAGAAAAACATGCATGTATGTCCCAAAATCGTATACCATCTTTTCATTCGCATGTACAGCTGTGGTCAAAATAATTGCAGTGCATAGCAGTAATAGTGTGAGAGAGTATTTTTTTTCTTGGATACTTTGGGAATGTTCTTCTACTTTAGAACAGTAACTGAAAGGAATGAACGATTTTTCAATTACTCCAATCATTAGTATGATATTGCTCAAGTTGCAAAAAGATAGCGCTGCTATTGTTTTGACCGCAACTGTATGTTAACAGATCTGCAAGTATTAACCTTTTCTCGCAAAAAAGTTTGATTGCACCCAGTTGTCGTAAGCCTGCAGCATTCCGAATTACAACGCGACATAATAAAGCCTAATACACATTTTGTGTGCGCAAACTGAAAAATTAGCTACAATTTAATTTCTTTGGGAGTGTTAAATCTTATATGAAATCATACAGTAGAATCATTAAATTAAAGTTTGAAGCCTTTTTTTGGGACTACTTTTTTATTTTTCTGTTAAGACTTTACTAATTACTTCAGAAATGAATATACTGCTAATTTTAGGCAACCCAAACATATTGTTATTCGATTAAAAACGATCATCAGTTGCCAGTTTTAAAAGTAATTGTGGGAGGATATGGAAGACAACAGCAATTGACGAAGGTACAATAAAAATTGAGGTCAGAAAAAATCGCTTGTCTTCGGGCAAAAATATGAAGAAAAATTTGCAAATCAATATAATAGCAAGAACAGTACAAAGAAGACTGCAAGAAAGCGTATTAAGAAGTTTATTACGAACAAGAAGCCTATGCTTCCTTTAAAAAAAAATAGACGACTTGCCTCCGCAAAAAGTTATCTGACGTAGCCACAAACACTCTGGTAAGGCGTGATTTGGTCCGATCAGAGCAAGTTGAAGTTAAAAAACTCAAAAGCGGAAGCGCCTATGGTGCAGACCATCTGAACTGGTCAGAAAAGTGTCTTCAACAGACCGTAAAACATGGAGCCGTTTCGATCATGGTTTTGGGTCGTTTCTTTTTGAACGACGTTGGAAGCCTCATCAAAATCGCCACTAAAATGACAGATCCACCTTACGTCAAGATAATTAGAGAAAAACTAGCAACTTGTGCTTCAAAAAGGTGTTGCGAAGTTTCGTTTTCCAACAAAATAACTATCCAACGGATACGGACAAATTAACTTTAGCCGTTTTCTTCCTTTTTTATGTGTTTATGTATCAATTGTCGGAGATAGGTTTCTAAACCTTAACCCAATCAAGCACGATTGGTTAATTATGAATTATCGCAGCCTACAATCTTCCTGGAAAAGCTTGAAAAATGACTGTGGGAAAAACGCAGGAGAAACTTTGATCAACTTGGTTTCTTCTATAAGTATTAATAAAGGAGGAGCCATAACGTACTGAGTGTTTCTACCAATAAACAGAATTTTCATGTTTTCACCACAAATGAGCCGATACAGATATCCAACTTCCTCTTCTCTTGCCCCTTGATTTTATTTGACAGTGATTTTTTATAACATTTTGTATCTGTGAATACCTGTGAGAGCTTTGAACAACAAATCAAACAAATGTGCGTTAAAATGGCTAGATGTTCGATGATTCTTGAATTACTATCAAAATGCTTCCTGTATTTCAGCCACATTCGTGGATTATTGTCAAATTCATCGATGGGCGAGGGGAAATAGCAGCTTCTCAGATTTCACTTACTCACTTACACACACTTTTTCGCACATTTTTTTAATTTGCACTTTATTTTGTCTTTTCTTCCTTTGAATACTTTTATTTGTCTTGTTAAGATTAGGTCTAAGAAGAAATATTACTGTTTAATATTGTTTTAAACTTTATTTTGTCCGACAGTGTGTAGAGGAATGAATGAATGAATGAACCCTGTCCAAAGTCATAGTGTCACACTAAGTAACATCTACTGCACATACGTGGAGACTTTTCGTATAGATCATCCGATCAGATGAACCAATACTTTCGCTGAATACAAATTGCTCTATGTTCGTTAGAAACAGTGATATACAAAAAACAATTTCCTGTTTCAATTATTTCGACTACAAGTGTATATTCTCAGATAGCAAGGCTGTAAGGAACTACAACAGCTGCAAATGCAACAATATCTTGGCAAAAAACAAGAGGCTCAGATTAATCAAAAAAAAATTGTTTGGCCATATTCTCTTGGAAACAATTTTTTGTTGAACTTGAATTTAATACAACGCTTGAAAGCAAAACCCTTTAACTCCTTTCCTTACACCACAACATAAGCGTGTTTAATGAAGGCGTTCATAATTCGTTCCACGATACATTATGACGATTCTTTGAGCTTATAAAAAAAGACCTCATCGCATTCTTCAAAGTCAATCACAAGCTCCTGTCAAAACATCGCATGCACTCAGTCCTGCATCGGCTGACGCATTCTTCTCCACCTTCCAAAAGCCTGACAGTCTTTGAACACTGCCACCCTTTCTAGGAGCTATTTCAAATTAAAAACCCCCATCACAAAGACCAACAGCGATTGTGATTTGTGTGTCAAAATTGAATCCTTTGATCCCGACACATTCTTTGAACCAAACGCAGTTTTTTTTTGTTACCAAACAGCTTCCACTCCTTCTTCTCATTATTTATTCGAAAATTAATGGTATTTTTGGAAGATCTACCGGATAAATAGCTCAGCGTCCAAAATTCAATTACTAATCCTTTCTCACAGGAAAAAAAAAAAGAGGAGAAGACCTCATCCCAAGCAAAACCCCCGATAGCAACAACAACGGCAAACGTGCGACCCAGGAACAAGGACAATTACCAACGGCAACACTTTGGCGAGTTTAATTAAAAAATTCTCCCCCATTACTACTTGTTTTCGAGCCGAAAGAAGAGCGCCAACGGGGAGGAGGAATGTTTTTTAGAACACCTTAGCGTGCCCAGGAAGGACACACCGTCACTCGAACGAAGGCACAAAACCCTTTTTGCACAACACCAACCTCAATCCCCCCTCGACAGAGTATGAAATTAATTTTCCCATACCTCGGACATATCCTTTTCACCTTGTCATTCGAGATTTCCCCCCACACACACCCGGCAGCCAGCAGCTGGGGGCCTTTGTTGGCGACTCGATAGAAAGTGAGGGGTTGTTTTTTTTTTTCCGTGATCCGAGGGTGGGTTGGCATAGGTTCTGATTCTGCGAAAATCGTTGGCCCTGTTTTTTTCTTCTGTGTCCTGTTCTCTGTTAAATCACAGAGGGATAACAGTGTCCTATAAAATATTCACGTCCAGCGAATGGAGCGTCGCAAAGTGCATTTAACTGAGCTTCACACCTCGGAGAGTGATGTTGGGCGCGCTTATTGAGAATGCCAATAATGCGGGACATCAGAGATGGCACGTTGAGTCGATGAGAGTGGTCAGCTCCCGTGATGATGAAAAAATACCAAACATCCCCATCCTCCTGGTCACGGGAAATTTTTTAATTAATTTTCCTCTTGCCACCTTCTTTCGGGTCCCCCAATGTAGTTATTCCTATCTCGCTAAATGGCGGACGGACAAAAAAAAAAAAAAAGAAGATGCGGAAGAGTAAGGAGCGGGAAGAAAGGAATAGACCTGATATCCTGGTGGCGATTGTTTTAAGCCGTGGAAAGGATAATTAATTGTGTTGTTGTTCGTTCTCAAGCCAAGGATCGTGGATGGAGTCGAGGAGATCAGGGACAAAGGAGAAGGACACCATTCGGCTTCGCTCATAATGAATGACCGCCCTGATGACAGACTGGTGATGAGGATGATGGAGTTGGCGACAGGTCAAATTTAATTAAAATAATTAATCTTCTTCAAGGATAATTCTTGGGGCATTAAGGATGAGTTAAGGTGCGACTGGGGGGCGGGTGACTACGGAGGTGTCAGTTGACGGGAATCTCGTGAGGTCATTTGTAATGACTCGGGTTCGATTTCTGGAGATTCATGACAGGTTTTTGGCTGGCGAAGGCTGAGCTGGATTAAGCTTCAAGGGTTGAAGTGAAGAACCTTGATTAGAAAGAGGCTTATTAGTGGCTTGTTGAACTCAAATCTCTACTTTTCATTCAATTCAACTAAATTTGAAGAAAGATTTCACAGAATCTCCGCCGCTTGCAAAGATAAAGAGAATGTTTTAATTGTGCACTGGGAGTTTACCCAGTCCACCCTATCAAAAGCAACGAGTTAAATTGGCTATAAGAGCAATGGCTAGTTAAGACCTACGGAAAGGAAGGCAGAAAAGAAAGAAAGGAGTCTTCTAAGTGCTGCAGTCTAATCGCTGTACCAATAATTCATCTCCAATGCGTCACTATGTCGAGTTCCAGTCTTTCAGCTTCACTTAGTGTTCAAGTTGGAACGAGACTGAACAAAATGTGTCTCAAATTTTAGTATTTCAAAGAGCAAGTCCTGTTTCAAGAGCTTAGAAAAATTTGGTCCCGAAATCGACTCCCGGTCGATTTGAAAATAAGCGAATGATGTCAGAAATACAGCAGAATAGCAAAGCGGCGTGAATGCGGACCCGATAGGTGAATCGGATTGCGATTCACGTGAATATTAGAATAGGGCTGCATGTCTAGTTTAAGCCTCTTCCAAAACGTAATTTCACCTTTAGAAGACTTTAAATATATACCCCAAAGCTGCATCAAATCAAGATAGAGATAAATGTAAAATGATAAATTCATTAAACGAAAAAAACAAAACTTTCACATGAATCGATATCAGTGCTGTCCAAGACAAGTTTGAGCCTTTTCTAGAACGAAAGTCGATTCAAATTGCTCCCTTTCAACGGCAGATCTCAACACATGCATCCCAAAACCATTTCAAATCACATAAAATCAAAACCCTGCTTGTTACAAAATATTTAATTTAAAAAAAAAATTTTTTTGTAAATTTCGGAAATCCATTTAAAACTAAAAAAATGGTTCAAGGAAACCGATACTTGGTATACTGTGGATGTATGTACCACGGCAAGCGGCCATAGAGCCCGTTCGTTGTTTCCGGAAATGGAACGTTTTCAATCTCCTTACCACGTTTGGTCTGTGGTTTTGCTTCTGGAAAAATGTTTGACGAAATTTGAAAATTTGGAAATGGCGAAAGAGGATCAAGTAACAAGTCCTTGTACTCGCGATATGCATCGTAAGTGCCTTTGGAAATTTTTTTGATCTCATCTTGTACCCATGCCCCGTCTCTATTCCATTTGCGTCTTGCATTTCCCGTTATATTAATTACGTAACGACCAGCTTTAAGCTGACCATTTGGAGTTGATTGTGCCATATTTTTTTGAAAATAGCGGTTCTCTACTAAAAATAAAAACAAAATAAGAAAAAAATACTGGGAATGGAAATTTAAATTTTACGTGCGGATGTGAATGTCGAGGATAACTGGGAGAGTATTCAGTTTTTGTGTGCGAGTGCAAAGTGGTGGGATGACAATATGGATTTTGAGGACCTGGGAATTATTAAATTACCTTCTCAGGGACGATAAAATGATTCAAATAGAACACTCCACGTAAAGTCGATAGGAATATAGAGCAAACTCAAGTAGCTCCCAATATGACGGAAAATGCAGGAAGATGATATGAAAAGAGTGGGCCAAGTACAAGTTTCTTCTTAAAAATGCAATAAAATTAACGAAATAAATTGTTTTATATATATTATGACTTTAATAGTAAAAGCAAACATTCCCATTAATTATGGAACACAACGTCGTTCAAGGCTGGCTTCGCAGTAGCTCATTCTGTCACTCCAATTTTTCAAGACTTTCTTGTTGGTTGCAGGCTTTAGCTCACGAATTGCTTCGATGATATTAGCCTCAAATAGTTAAATCTTTTGTTGGCTTTACATCGGTTATTCACAGTTCCAAACTAATCATGCATAGCGTCGTTTTGTAGGTTATGCCAAGACCTTTCAAATGATGTATTGCCAGATACGAGCTCTGTAGCGCTTTGTACATAGCCGGAAAATTCAAAAGACAAAAAGGCAGAAGGGAGATATTTGACAACCTAATAATTTTGACGCATGTGGAGAGGACCTTCAGTTTATTGCCGGTTTCAAACGGCGAATTGCGAAAGTTTTCCGTGACAGAAGTACTCCAGGAGGATTGTCAGACGTTCGCTGGAGGTGGGGCCGTGAAAATTGTTTGTGGTGTTTTTTCCCCGAGCTGTATTCGAACCCGGGTACTCTCGCTTAACAGTCCGATGCACTAACGATTAAGCCACGGCGCCCACGTTTAGGTACGTAACGTAACCTAACTCAGCTAAATCGACTAATTTCATTCCGCGAAGGTATGATACTGACTTTCCGTCAACTCAAACGGCTGTGAGTGTCAAAATAACTAAAATTTCAAAAGAAAATAATAGATGGCACATTTTTTAGAAGTTAAAGAAGCCGCGGGGTGTGAAGTAAAAGAAGCTTTCTGAACCCTGCGTGTGGTTTTACAGGCTGTGTCTTTCCTTGTGATTTTTTTCCGTGTCTGACTCCTCTACGTTTTGCCCCCTACCTGTGGCGAGTGCCTTGACTTTTAACCTTAGCCTTTGCCTCGCGTCTTTGCGTTGTTCCTCTGCCTCGTACGTGTGATTTCAGTACTTAACTTGTGCTTATGCCCTTATTCCAAGTGCTCACGCCGTGGCTTTGCTTAGCTTCATGCTTCTGCTTGTTCCCTTGAAGGATTCTCGGTAAATCAGAACGATCTCGTTTCAAAGTCAGACTTCATACGACACAAAGCCCTTAGCTTTGCCAGTTAATAAACAAACCACCTGACCAGCAACACCATTCGTTGACCAATTACCGTCAGCTCAACACAGCACGTCACAATTTAGTTAAGTCTTCCGTCCCGCTCCCCTGAAGCGATACCAATGTTTGCCTGACATAAACCATGTTTGTTCAATTGCCTACATTCCCCTGAAGGCCTACGAAAGCCAACATAAAACATTAATCCCTTTACTTCAACATACACGTGTCATTATCATAAACACCTTGACTGCGGCTGGCGTTGTAATCTCGGATTTTCACTGCAAAACTACCGGAGGAGAGGTAATCCTTCAGAAATTCACATGAAAATGCATTCATGTGTGTGTGTGGTAAATCCCACGTCATCATTTCCCTAGATGATTCGATTTGTTTGCAACTGCCTTTCCCAAAAGCGTGGCTCAAAAAGAATTTGCAATTTTAGAGAAGCATGTCTAACCATAATCCCGAGGCCTCTATCCTAATTTAGCCTCATCTAGCATCTGCAATTCAAAACATCTACAACCCAAAATTCCCAATTAACCCGCACTGCCAATTACCGCTAGGTGCGTTTGTCCGTCCGTCGTCATCGTAGTCCTAGAATCGACCACGGGGTGTGTGCACATCACAATAATGTAATTATCGTTGTACACATTTCCCTAAACTTATGCGAATCATCCACACGCACAAATTCCCATCAACACACACACACCAATACACAGATATCCTTCACCGTCGTCGACGTCAACGTCGTCATCGTTGTAGTCGTTGTTGTTGGCAACCAGCAACCGGGTAGCGTCACAGAGTGGCTCCAAGGATCCCAGGCTTTAGTTATTGCATTATTAGTGAATTAAAACCAAAGTTATTAGGTGCATGGAATATTTTACGTAATTATCTCACAGGAAGCACGCACGCACGCACTCACGCACGCATGCACATCCTTTCAGCCCATTCATGCATCCAACTGGCTGCCAACGTCGTCGTCGTCGTCATCGTCATCGTCATCGTCGTAGTCGTTCACCTGGCTCTCCTCTCAGTTGTTAGTTCGTTAGGAGGAATGTTGCGCGTCGACGGCGGTACAATGTGGATTGCGTTGCATTATTGATGGATCTGCTGCCGTGCGCGGGGCGGGAGCGGTGTCGGCGCCCAAAAACATAAGGAGCTCAATTCAGTTGCGCCAGGTTAGCATGCATCCAACTTTGATACATCAAATTGGATGACTAGGACGACGCCGCCGCCTGCTCCTCGGTTGCCAGCTACATGATGCAGACTTAATTAAATGGCTTTTACTGGTTCCACGGAGGGGTGGTGGTGGTGGAGGTATCTCTGCTGCTGCTGCCGGTGCTGCACGGATGGATGATGATGATGAAGACATGACCTCGGCATCGAGTAGGCTTTGGGGCGCTTCTCCTCATCGTCCTCGTCGTTGTCGAGCACAGATCAACTTCACAGATGGGGTGGATAGGTGTTTTCTTGACGGCAGTTTCCCCAGTGCGTGTTCTTGTTGTGCAACGTTGATCGCATTCCACAGCGCTACCGGAAGTCGAGACTGGCACTAATGCGTCTCGCATCGGTGTTCCGGTGAAATTCCAGCCACCCACCCAACTTGTCGCCCCAATAATTAATTAGCCATAACGAAATATTCTCAAAGAGACAATGAACATCATTTTCCGTAATTGCAAATTGTTGTACCCGGGTATTAGGGTTAATTATTAAAACAATTAGGTTAGGCCTGTGTTGGAGCGTTCTTGGGGGTGGAGGTGGGTTGTGCGTCCCGAAAATCTGTCATCCCCGTGCGCCCGACCGCAACTTCAACTTTGCGTGTGTGCTCTTCGCGGGCCTGTGGGTGGTTTCGGATGCAGCTCCATCATCACTCTTTCGAAATTAGATATGCAATTTGCGGTTATACCGTGTGCCGTATGCCGTATGCCGTATGCCGTGTATCGCATAGCTCCCTCCCCCCAATGTAATTGTTTTATTCCAATCAAATATTGATGGGCGGGGGTGTGGTGCTTAGGCCTTCTGCTTGTTGGAGGTGCTACTGTGCTGTGCTCGAAATAATTATCCACCGACAAGGGTGGGAGTCTATTGGATTGGGAATCAATTTACAAAATTGATTATAACGAGGTTTGGAAATTTTGAGAGAGACCAGGTCGAGACTCGACGTTATAAGATTCCAATTATGGATGATGCGGCGAGGAGGGGGGCTGCGGTGTGCTTGGGGGGTGATGGAGGTCGGATTAGGGCTTTGAGAGCGAGTGGTCAGTTGATTAATTCGATCCTAGGATTAAGGTGGTTGCAGGGAGAGAGAGGGAAATTGGCCAATGGATCGAAAATCGATGTGAAGAGGATCTGAAGGATGTGGGCGAGAGGCTTGAGGAGGTTTAAATTTTGACTTACGAGTTGAAGGACTTCTTGGAAATACTCCTTAAAAACAGATTCTTGTTAAACATCAGATTTTCATATTAAAATCAATGCGAAAAATCCAGGCTCTGGGACTCAGTGTTCTGTTAGGCCACCCAATGTACAGTCAGTCTAAAAACTTAGTAAGCACCCTGAATAGCGCTTTGTTCTTATGGAAATAGAAGCTCAAAATAGGTCTTACGGAAAAACTTGAAACGCAGTTTTATTTGAAATTTCAAAAGCTTTTCGAAGCAAAAAATTAATCCCATCGAACTATAACTGTAAAAACTGTGTAGCAAAACAACAAAAGTATACGAAATTCAGTAATTTTACGCAATTTAAATGAAATTAAAATTTTGTAGCAAACTCTTGTGATATCTTAACAAAATACAAGTGAAATGGAATCGAATTCACAAAATTTTGTAATACTTAGAGTAATTTTGGATTTCTCGCAGAGTTTTTCAGAACAACTTCCGATTTTGTTGTATACTCTCTGATATTTCAGTCCAAACATTCCCAAAAACGTCCAAAAACATTTGAATTGGCTTGATTTAAATTGATGAACACATTTATGGATTGTGGTAGAGTTTTGAATTGACTTCGTGGACCATCCTAGTTTTCTTTTGAACTATGAGTTATGTCTCATAGACCATTCTGTTTTTTGTATTCGACTCGAGAATGAACGTGAGAATTAATGGCCAGGTCCTAATTTAGGTTTTGCGACTTACAGTTATGAAAAAAGAATAATCTACACTTTTTTTTTCTATTTTGCTTGTTAAAATTTTGAGTTTTTATGCGGATTTTTCACAAACTATGGGCATGAACAATCTAACTTTGATATATAATTAAAGAACAAGTATACCGCCTTTCTAAGTTGGTATAGTACTTTATTGTGGGTGTTGCCATTGTTTTTTAATGAATATTTTTCCATGTTGTTTGATTTGATTTTAAATTGCCCCTACATTCTAAACGGGGTGAGATAGACACCCCGCCCATAGCGAAAATTGTTCGTTTTTGGACGCTCTATGAAAAACCATTATCAATTTTTTTCGCCAAAGTTATCTTACTCTCCCCG
Organism: Syritta pipiens; assembly: GCA_905187475.1. Classification (NCBI taxonomy): domain Eukaryota; kingdom Metazoa; phylum Arthropoda; class Insecta; order Diptera; family Syrphidae; genus Syritta; species Syritta pipiens. The sequence continues at coordinate 75,952,414 of LR994571.1, forward strand.
CACATCAAAATAAATATTTTTCTAAACGTGCAAAAATGGATACATTTTCAAGATGAACTTTTGTGAATTTTCAACGTTCTATAGATGCGATCAAAATCGTTTTTACTTCATTTTTTGGTGATGAAGTAAGGAAACAAATAACACAAAAATCATCATCATAAATCGGCCAAATGGAAGGCTTTTTATTTATAAAAAACCATACGATTGCCGAGTATGTATCCATTTTTGCACGCCACTGTATGTGGGGTAGAGCGGGGCTAGTTGGGACATGCGAATTTCTCAAGAACCGCAAGCACTGCACGAACAAGATCAGATAGGAATAGAAAGGACTAACCCAGCTGTATAAGAACGGTTTCAATTGCATTGTATCAGAAGATAAAGAACGGCGTGAATTTTTCGTTTTTGAAGTGAAAAAGTAAAAATTGTCTAATGTGCATAGAAGCATTCTTTGCCCCGCTAGTGGGGCAAGTTGGGCCAGTTGGACTTTGCGCATTTGAGAAAATATTATTCCTCTGCCGTTACATATTTTCAATTTCTTTAAATTGCATAAAGAAGACAGATATTCAGTATTTCATTTGATGCTAGGCACATAGTTGTATTACGATTAGGTTGGTATTTATGTGACTTCAAGTGAAAAGTGCCCTAAGTGTAAAAGTCGAAAGGAAAGGCCAGATAAAAAAGATGAAGTGGATTTTCCAAAATTCAATCTCTGATTCGATCAAAATTTTTTGACTGAATTTAACAGGCTCAAAATGGCTAAGAAAACACACTCAACAAAATAAGAAGAACTGCGTTACTGGAGAAAATGCTTTTAATCCAAATTTGAATCAATCCTCGCTCGTGCAGATTGCAAAAAGGCAATCGAAAAACGCTTCTTTAGTGTTTGCTACGTGTTAGAAGTTATGCGTCAGGTGCTGGAAAGCTATCTCTCCAGCCTTACCATGCTTTAGAAATCCTTCAAAATCTGTCCACAGCAAGTTGCGGTATCTGAGCTTATCGAATTTATCTTCATCGTTTGAAGAGTCTCGAAAATGTCCAGTATTCTCAATTTCACTTCTGCTTCATTTCTCGCCTGGAATTTGATACTGGGAATCCACTGCCTCCACAAATTCTCTTGGCCATCGGCCGGAACAAGATTAATTAGCAGCTTCCTCGGCTGACAGGTGACAGCTCCGCTTCCCCCACCTCCCGGGGGGCATCCCAAAATTCCTCCCCATCGAGGTACACAAAAATATTTTCCCCGAACCAAAAAAATGACCACAAGGACAACACCGCCGCTGCCGCCGATGACTTAGCACAGGGTGACACACTTTCATTAATGTTAATAAATTAAAAGTCCCTTTTGTCCCACCGGCCGTGGGTGGGTGGAGGCGTTTGCGGCCGCACACACACACACATACACATCGCCGGTAGTTATTAATTTCATATTTCGAAGACAGAGACGGAGACGGAGAATAATGACAAACCACGGGAAAAGCGCAGGAGAGACGGTGGTTCATTTTGCTGTTCTCATCCCCGGACGCTAGGGCGGTGTATTGTTCCCGCTTTATGGGGTTTTGTTGGTTGCCACAAAATAAGGCTCACCCTGCACCCCCCTCGAATGGGTGACAGCCAAGAATTTTGCAAAGAAATATGAAACGAAAGGAGCAATAATGATGACGGTACACGGGTACATGGTACACATGGGCAGGGGACTGTGTAATAATCGAGTATTGAAGCTGTTCCCTGGCGGAATTCCTTGTCATTCGTTGGGGTGGGGTGGCGTTGGGGGGAAGGACGTACGCGGAAGCAGCAACCAGTAACACCTACAACCCCCGCCCAACCGGAGGAGGTGGAGAGTATTATTTTAGAAATGAAAATTTTAATTAAATTTCGTGTTGAAATTTATTACCCAGCATCTACCTGCCGCTTTGTGAAGGTATCTCTCGGGATGTGCGGTGGGCGAGAGGGGATGGCAATATGAGATGGTGTACTGCTGCTAGACACCAACGGCGAGAGATATTTAATTAAAAGTGAATAGCGGAGAGAGCAACGAGAGAGAGAATGATGTTGGTGGGTGGTTGTGTGGGCGAAGGGGAGGAGGGGCGGGAAAAAAATCAGTCAAGGCCGATGTTGATATCACCTAATTCGATGGGAGATTCTTCGGTTATCCTTCGATGGAATTATGATTGAGGTGTTGTGAGGATGTTGTTCAATTAATGAAAGGGAGGGGTGGCAGGTGTAGATTGTTGATTAATTGCTGAAGTGAGGGATGATGGTCTTTGGAAGTGGTTGCTACGCTTCAAGTGGTGCGACGATGACGGAGGTGGTGAGGTGAAGGCCTGAACAGTGAAATTGCTGATAAAGGGGGTGAAGGAGTAAAATGTGAAGCAATTCGCACGATTGTGATAAGTGTGAGAGGATAATTGAAGAATTTCTAGCGTGATTAAATGAGAATAATAGGAAAAAAGTTAAATCAAACCCTTAGTTGAAAACCGGTCACCTCTAAACGTGTCTTGAAGTGCACGCAGCATAATCCGACTGACTGATTCTGGTAAAGTGTATCGATCTCCTTTGAGAGAAAACGTCGAGAACAAAGAAATAACCTCTTTGTTACACAAGAGTTTTCTTTAACTCATTGTATTGTTTTAGGCAAAGAGCACATCTTTAGCAGCCTAAAACAATTAGTTCAAAAACCATTCGGACATCACAAAATTCATCACAAAACAAAATCTTTCATAATAGAGAAATAATAGAGAGAGAAAACAGAGTAGCACGCGCAGCGAGCGAGGCGAGTACGGGGCTTGCCGACTAGTTACCCCCAAATATAATTTTTCTATTATTTTTCTATTATACGATTACACGTCATTCAAATTACGACCTTGCTTAACAGGCAGCGCTTTAAGCAATCGCCTTAAGCAGTTGCTTTAAGCAAGTACACTTTCCACTTTTAAGTAGCTCGGTCCAAGAAGCGCGTTTCGAATTCTGTACGAATTTAGAGATTAGTTAACAGATTAAAAGCTTGATTAGCATTTAGAAATGGTGACAAGTCGTGGGATTGCGGAACGCCCCCATAAGATATCTAGTCATTTAATTTTCCCTTCAGAACTTCGACCATCGTCACTTCTTACTTAGGTGGCGCTACAGTCCGAGGTGGACCTGGGCCTCAACTAGCATGCCTCTCCAACTGGCCTGTTTTTTTGCCAGCTCTTTCCAGTTTCGCGCACCAAGTTAATTGAGGTCCCTTTCCACATGGGAGCGCCACCTGAGATGGGGTTTTCATTTTGTTGAAGCTTCTGTTGGATACTTCGATTTTGTAAATCGGCAGTCACAGAGTCCATGAATATACGTGAGAATATTGTCGGCAATAAGGGCTCTTTCTCACATCGAAAAAGGGGGCCTAATGATGCTGTCATAACCATCCAGAAGTGAACCAAGTACTCAGTCTTTGTAGACGCATTGTTGCTTCTGTTGCTGATCGAACTCTTAGTGATTTGTGGATGGTCCACGCACAAATAATCTTCGATGATGTTCCAATCAAAATGCAAATCTCTTGCAACCATTTCCATTACATTACATTGGGTGGCGCAACCGCCCGTTTAGAGGCAAGGCCTAGTTTTTTCGCTTTTTCGAGCCTCCACTGTTGTTGTGTTGTCCGCTTTATAATTTGACACATGTGAAGGGGACCTAGAGTTTAATGCCGGTTCCGAACGGCGAATTGCGAAAGTTTACCGTGACAGAAGTACTCCAGAAGGATTGTCAGTCGTTCGCTAGAGGTGGGGTCGTGAAAATTGCTTGTGGTGTTTTTTCCTCGAGCTGGGTTCGAGCCCTGGTACTCTCGGTTGACAGTCCGACGCACTAACCAATCGAACCAACGGCGCCCACCAACCATTTCCACCGTCAGCGAAAGCTCACAAAGTTTTCTGTAGTCATGTTACAATTCCTACATAAACTTCTTTGGATGTGAGCTCACATCCAACACCTAAAAATAAGAAGTTGTTGTTGTCTTCTTTACTACTAGCTGCTACAAAGGCTACACTTTCTTTATTTCGCACAATCTCTGACTAGTTGAAGACTTAAGATCCGAAAGTGTGGGTCATTTAGTGGTTTCTTTTTCAATCAGAGGTTATTTTGACAATGATAGCTGCTTTTCCCTCAAAATCTTGACAGAAAATCAGTGTCAAGAAATTATGTCGTCAGCCTTTTTAGCTATATCGATTGAACCCTTAAGACTTTTTTTGGTGGGGAACCATGTCGACTCGATGTCATACCAACAATCCGGAAATGATTTAAGCACTTCAAGTCAATATCAACCAAACAATCCATGAGCTACAACCCGAAACCCTTAAGAAGTCTTGGAAAATTGGAGTGACAGAATGTGCCACGTCAAACCAGCCGAAGCAGCCACTTGAATGTTAGCTTTTACTAATAAGGCCATAAAGCATGGAAAAAAAATTATTAGGTGTTCAACTTTACTTCCGCTGTTTTTTCCGAAATTCGAGGCTTTATTGTAATAAACTGGTTATACATTTATGATTTGTTTTGCGTTTGATTCGATTGCGCTTGACACGAATCTTGATCAAGTAATACCTCCAATTCCGCATCTTCGAAAATCTTCTCTCTTCCATCGTCATGCCGGTCTTCGACGTCAAAATCACAGTTCTTGAAGTGTTGAAACCACATTCTTTCATTAATAGCGGCCTCACCATCGGTATTTGAAAGCATTCGATGAGCCTCAGCCGCAGATTTCTTCATATTAAAGCAGAAAATTAAAACCTCCCGCAAATGACGAGAATTTGGCTCGTAAGCTGACATGTTTAATCGAGAATAACTTTATGATGCAGACACAAATCGATTAATATTTCTATGGCGTTATGCTTACAAACACCTGAGCTTATTGCATGACATCTTCGATCTATTTATTTCGACTACTACTTACCGCTACAGCCAACTATTGCCAAGTTTGACACCTAATAGTTTTCTTCAATTATTACATTTCCAAAAAAAAAATTTTATTTGGCCCACATTGTACTTTTTGCTTCTTCTTCTTCATGCCGTGTGGATCTCGGTTTTCGTTAACTTGATGAGGTTTTAAGCGTGGGTCCTTTTTTATCTAGATCCTCACAATCCCACGAACAAAAAAAAAGTACCGCCTGACTGGCCTGACCCTTTCGACTGACCCAGAAACCCATCTACGAGTCACGCCGTCCAACCGTCCAAAAGTTTTCCACACCAATCCACTTCTATCTGCTCCTGAAGACAATCAGCACACCCCCTCAGGAAACCCGTGTAAGCCCCAGAATGCACGTAATTCCCTTCGCAATTAAGTGCTCCAAATAACCTCACACCACCTACAAAAAGGATTCGCGTGCATCCCTAGTTAAGTACCTTCCTTGTAACGGGAGTGCGTTAAATAAAATAAAAAAAAAAACACAAAAGAACAAGAAAAAGAAAGGAAAAAAAAAACGAATTAAAATCTCGAGTACTTTCTCTTTTCCCCACAAAAGTTTTAATTAAAATATTTTCACCAATATGCACCAGCGCCACCCACCGACTTACACCCCGACGACGAGGAAGCAATCCATCGTCACGAGGACGGTTGAGGTGCAAGTCATGGCGTCAGAATCCCAAACCCCTACCCCTCCGCTCGTGGCTTCGAAGAAATTGAATAGAAAGGAAAAGAATAAGTTGAATGGCTTAGTGTAGCGAGAGGATAATATCAAGGACATAATGCGCTATTAATAGTGATGGCGAGTGGTGGGTGTGGTAGGTTGGCTTCCGCCATGCGGTGGCTCGGAGAGGCTGTGAAAAGCTTTTTTCAATTACGACCGAAAAAGTTATGCGTATTCATGACTTCTTTTTTGTTTTCTCTGTTCACTCACCCACCCACCCCACCGCGTTGTAGATAATAAACGAGAAATTAATTAATAAATTTTTAACATGAAACTATTTTAGATGCACCTAGGAGAACAGCGGCCAGAGACTGCAAGAAGGGAGGGAAATCACAAAAAAAAAAAACGGCGAGTCGAAAAAAGTTTTGCTTCGCTTTAATCGAGGGGGTGGGGGTTGGGTGAGTATGCAGATAAATCGAGGGGGCGTGTGGGCGAAAGTTGATTAATTACATTTTTTAATGAAACTAACGGTGAAACATTTTGACATCTGGTCTAGAGGAATGTTCGGCAGAGAGGAAGAGGAGTTCCTTTTTTTTGTGTGTTTGCGTGGGTGATGGAGGACTTACTGGCTTTCGAGTGATTGTGCAGATTTTTTTTCTGAAGGCTATCTGCCCGAGGATATCCGCAAGTCAGAGCTGATTAGTATCACGACTGGATTTCGACCACGAGGGAAATGGACGGCAATCGACAGCGAGAGAGGTTACTGATTCGTCTGGCTAAGCGGATGCATTTAATTTACGAGGATGCGATGCGGTCAGAAAGCATCAAACAAATTTAACCACCTGAAAGGCTCGTTGGGTTTTTCATTCGGTGTTCAAAGGTGTTAAATTTGGAATTAAGTATAAACTTTTTCATTTGTTGCATGAAACAATAATTGTCTGGTTGACATGCAATCACAGAGACACAAAACTGGCAAGTACCGGAGTATATCACAACTTCATGGAGTTCCTTTGAAAGAAATCTTAGAATAAAGGATATTTTAATATCTTGTCAAAAGTCCTTTTACCTTTTTTATTTGTGTAATGAGCCATGCTAAGCCTTCAAGTAGTCGAAGACAGACATTTCAAAATGTAACCTATAGTTCTTGGACTACTTCCTAAAGAGCTTTTTTTTTAACAAAAGCACCACCAAGGAGATCATCATTGGGTTTAAGGTCTGGACTTTATGCTGGACACTCTAAACTATCAAATCACTGCATTTGGATGGATTAATGTTCGCAATCCTGTTCCGCCTTGTATTTCGGACCTCTATCACGTAGAAATGAAACTTCACTTGGAGAAAAAGGCATACTACCACTTTTTGCAGTGATATCAGACTTCAAAATGGTCAAATAGTCGTTCTGGTTCTTTTTACTTTCCATTAGAAATCATTTCCAAACTCCGAAACCGCACACACAACCGCACAGCATAGAGAATTCACTTCCGTGCTTCACTTCTTATTTCACATGATGTGACTCACCTCATTTTTTTTTTCGAAGCCCGGCTTTACATGTCTTCAATAGCTTGAACTCATATCATGACGGTTCAATTCGACCAAAATTACTGCTACCGCTACTGCACTAACGGCGAATCATGGGCTTGAAAATATTAGGTTGTCAAATATCTTCCTTCCGCCTTTTTATCTTTCGAATTTTCCGGCTATGTACAAAGCGCTACAGAGCTCGTATCTGGTAATACATCATTTCAAAGGTCTTGACATAACCTACAAAACGACACTATGCATGATTAGTTGGGATACGAGCTCTGTAGTGCTTTGTACATAGCCGGAAAATTCAAAAGACAAAAAGGCGGAAGAGAGATCTTTGACAACCTAATATAAGGTGAGTCGTTGAAACCAGGTCAGATAGATAATGCTGTGGGGTTGCAGGAGTGCTTTTGGTGCTGAAAAATGACCCCCAACAGAGAGCATAATGGATCAACATGCTTATTTGGATATTTAGAAGATAGGCTTCACAGCATAAATCGGTGATATGCTCTATAGTTGTATTTAAACACGATGTAGACTCACGATACATGGTCGATAAGGTTCAGGATTGGCTTCAAATGCAGCGATTTGATGACTTAGACTGGTTCAGACCTTAACGCAATTAAAACTCTTTGGGAGTCTTTAAAAATTTTCCTTTTCAACGAAATGATTGGGAAAGACTCTAACAGCAATGGACTTAAGTTTGAAGCAGTTATAGTTATTGATTTTCCGAAAGTCAACCAATGCAAACATTGAATCAAAATGACTTTCAACTTTGAACTTCAAGGTATTGTTTTCAATCTGTTTTGATCGTTGCGAAAAGCTGGTGCAAAACTGACATTCACTTTCACAATACACAAAATTGATCTTTGCTCATAACAAATGCAATTTTTCTGGTTTCTGTTTAAGTTTAATATGCTTTGGTTTAAGTTATGCATTTTTATTTTGGAATTTTTATTGAAAAACCGACTTTTTTTTTGCTAAAAACGACTCCGTTTTGCAGACCACTGTATGTATTAAAATTTTTAGGGAGTACAAGCTGCAAGTAGCTCTTTTATGCAAAATAAAAAAAAAATATCATCATTAGTGGCGTAACAGCCCACGAAGGGCCATAGCCCAGCTTTACGCGCCTCCACTGTGTTGTGCGCGTTATAATTTTGACACATGTGGAGGGGACCTGCAGTTTATTGCCGGTTCCGAACGGCGAATTGCGAAAGCTTTCCATGACAGAGGTTACACCAGGAGGATTGTCAATCAATGTCGCTGGAGGTGGGGCCGTGAAAATTGTTTGTGATGTTTTTTTTTCCGAGCTGTATTCGAACCCGGGTACTCTCGCTTAACAGTCCGACACACTAACGATTAAGCCACGGCGCCCACAAAAAAAAATATGGCTTTGTTAAAAAGAGAAAACATAGAGAACAAAACGTCGTTCAAGTGGCGAACTCGGCTGGCTTCGCAGTGGTGCGTTTTGTCACTCCAATTTTCCAAGACCATGTTGATGGTTGCGGACTGAAGCTCACGGATTATTTGGATGATTTTTGCTTCAAGTGCTTAAATCGTTGCCGAATTGTTGTCATCGGTCCTCCACGCTTTCTTTAAACAAATCCGATGGAATCCAATCGCAGCTCTAAGACGGCCAGTTAACATAGCCAAAATGGGGATTTCTCACAAAACAAACAAAACTAACATTCACTTTGAAAATAAGTTTTCAATATTTCCCAACGTTGTTTACACGTAAAGGAACTCGACTTCATTCCGCGAGGGTATGATCCTGACTTTCTGTCAAGATTTGGAACGAGGACAGCTGTCAGTGTTAAAATTACTTAGGATTCAAGAAGAAACCACTAGATGGCCACGTAATGACTCAAACTGAAATCTTTGTACTGCTTCTCTATGCTGCTACTATACTTCAAAAATCGTCGGCTTCAGTCCCATCCGACTCCACACTCGTCTGGCTCATTTGTTCTACGACGTCAAGAGACATCCAACGAATTCCAGCTTATCTCCACTTTAATTAAGATAACCTCAATCAAGTCTGCCTCCATTACTCTCTTCCTTCATCTCTCCCAAGATGTCTCCCACCCTGCAACCTGCCATTAGCGACTCTGTAGAAAAAAATTGCACAAAATTAGCAAAAAGTGGAAATTAAAAGTAAATAGGACATCACAGGCAAAAACCCACACTCAAACTCACTCATACACACATACAGAACACCGAATACAGTTAGAGAGAGATAAATAACTGCAACGGCAAACGGAAGGACTTTTTAATTTCTTGCATTTCGGGGATGGGTGCATGTCGAATGCATTCCATTTCCCAGATATGAGTTTATAATGACACCCGGGTACGTGAGGCACGAGTCAGGAGGCACGAAGCGAACGTGTATCGTCGTCATCGTCAGCGTCTAATCTACAGCGCTAGCGACAGACAGAGCGAGTCTTAGTGACGGGGGCGTATAGGGCTCTCTCTATACGTGTGTGTACCCCGAGAGCAGGATACCCTGCCACTTTCGCTAATTAGGCAGCATTTTCATTTTAAATGAAGTCCAATTACGCTAATGTGGATACACATTACACCGGAAACGTTGGCGTAGGTAAATTCATAAGCACCAACGATGACGGGGGAGTGGTAGAGGGAGGGTGGGATCCTGGCGGACGGGAGCGCATTTGTATTTGCAAACAGACGCAAGGACTTAGCCATTCAAACGAGACGCAATGCGATGTGTTTTAGTGCTGTGTGTGGATTTTGAGGATGTGGGAAATGACGCAAAGTGCAAGCTCCCATTGAGGAACAACGTGCGTACGGGGGTGAATAACGCGGAAGGGATTCGAGGAACTAGGAATCCTTTTGTTCGCCTGAGTGAAGTCATTGAGTGCTGGTCAAAGGAGGCTTCAATTTCAAGGCCTGTCTGAAGAAGCATGGAAACGATGAAGGTGTGGATTGGATTCAAGACATTCTCTTGACTTCTTGGGATAATCGGATCGGTTTATTGTAGATGAATATTTACTGTGAGTAAAAGAAATCCGATCCATGATCTATGGCATTAGAGACGAAGCACTGGCAGCCATAGAAACACCAAAGAATTGCTTTTGACGCGACTAGCAGCCCCGCACAATGTTGGTAGAAAGAAAGCGATTGTAGAATAATCGATCGAAAGGTAAGCCGTCGGACTAAAGCTTATCCAGGTTTGAATCTTTCACGGCCTCAGCGGACGACTGGAACATCTTCTTCACATGTATGTAAAAAGGAGGTTGACAAGGTAGACTTTAAAATTTGTCGGGCTGTTAGGGAAAAGTTTTTATAAAACGAAGGCACTTAAAGATTGTGGTCAAAAAAAATAGTTTCAGTGAACTAAAAAAAAGAAAGAATGCGATTGAAATGAAGACTATCAAAGAGGAAGAATCTGTAGACGAATCTGTGGACGAATCTGTAGACGAATCTGTGGACGAATCTGTGGACGAATCTGTAGACGAATCTGCAAAGCGCAACTAAGTCGCCACGGTTTTTCAATTGGACTTGATTACGATTGTCCTCTTCTTGTTGCAGTCAGAGTTCCGGATTCCTTTCTCCAATATGAGGCATAGGAATATGAGGCAGAGCAGCTGAATTCCTTGTTGGGGTCCATAAAGGTCTTTACGGTCCAGATAGGTGGGCCATCTTGTGATTTTAAATCATAGGTTATTTTAGCACTAACAGCTGTTTTCCGTTGTTTGTTTTCTTGACAGAAAATCAGTATCATACCGCCCAAGATGAGTCGCTTAATCAATGTCATCCAAACAATCTTCGAGCTATAGATCGAAACCATCAAATTGGAGTGCCAGAATGCGTCCCTGCAAGCCCAGCCTATGTAGCCAATTGAACAACGTTGTGTACTATAATTAATGGGAAGTTTGCTCTTACTAATAAAGCAATAATGCATGGGAAAAATTCAACCTTGTCCATTTTGTTGCATTTTAAAAAAAAAATCTTGTATTTTGCCCACACTTATAGAGGATTCTCCAATCGGGACTTGACAACTTTGAATTTACTTTGTGAACGCACCCTTTTACTAAGCATCGAATTCTCACAGTCAATTTATTCAGTTAACTCAACGTTTTCTTTGTAGTAAGGTACCAAACGAACAACGTCTGCAAATTATAAAAGTTTTGTACCAAAATCCAGAGTCGGTGACCGAAACTTGAAGAGCATTAACTCGTATTTTCGGCCGTAACTCTCGACTAAGTAAACAGGCAATAGCAAGTTTAGTGCAAAAATTCGGCTCTACGTTGTGTAATATAGCCGCCTCAGTGAGACAACGGGTTGGTCGAAGTGTTGAAAATATGGCTGCCGCTCAGACGTCCGTAGCAATCCATCTAATTTGGTCAATTCCACGGTGTTCTCAAGAATTAAGCATTGCTCAGGTCACATTATGGCGTATTTTGCTTTACAATCGTGGTTTACACCCATACAAGATCAAGCTGACTCAAGAATTGAAGCCGATGGACCATTAATGTAACGTACGTCTGGATTGGACTCTGGAGAAGATGCGCCAAGAACTGAGTTTCATCGCAAAATTATCTTTAGTGACGAAGCTCATTTTCGAGTCAGTGGGTTCATCAATAAGAGTTATTAGTCGGGTGAAAATCCGCATGTGCTTCATGAATCACCACTTCATTCACGAAAAATAGCTGTTTGGTGCGGTTTGCATGCCAGCGGCGTTATAGGGCAATATTTTTTAACGATCGTCACGTTACTGTGAATGGCAAGCGTTATCGCGCCATGCTATCGATTAAATTTGGCGCGAATTGGAAGATATGGACTTGGAAGACATCTGGTTTCAACAGGATGGTGCCATACAGCACTCGTTACAATCGATTTATTAAAGAGTGATGAGCGTGCTATCTCAAGAAATGCGCCAGTCGATTGGCCGCCTCGTTCGTGCGATTTAACACCTACTAGACTACTACTACACAGACTACTTTTTTGGGGTCTACGTTAAGTCATTGATTTATGCGAACAAGGCGACGACGTTGAAAGAAGTCAGAGCCAACATTGAACGCGAAATAGTGGACGTTTCGACCGAAATGTGTGGTCATCGGAAATTGTGTCCAACGAATCGACCGCTGCAAGTGAGCCCGTAATGGCCATATGAACGAAGTCGAGTTCCATTCATAAATGTTTTTACTGTACCTACTTCAAGCCGATAATAAAGTTTTGAAATATATTAAATGGTTTGCGTTTTATTTAGAAAAAAAGTTGTCAAGTCCTTATTGGAAAATCCTTTAGTCTTTTCAATTGGATTTTTTTTTATTCTGCGGTGCGTCATAGATTCAGAAAATCAACATCTGCTCCAAACTTAGACAAGATACTCTCTTCGGGACCGATTTCAAAGAAAGCTAACTGATGACTTCATGGCACTCTAGATAGAAGGATACTGATCTCTATGACAAATCAGTATGAGCTCCTACTTATTGCGAAATACTGTCTTTTCGATAAAGGAATTTCGATTGTATTATAAGAGTTTTTGAGGCTCACACCGAAGATCAAATGAAGATTTTTGTACTAGCTTTGAGAAAAGTGAGCTTTTGAGAAAAGACCTTAATGTAAAGAATGCTCTGGGTCTCCAGTAATACGTAAAATGAGCTTCTGACGTTTTCCTGTTTTCCAGTCATTGCTAAAAGCATCTAGTCTCATAAAACCAGTCGTACTTTGTTTTAAAAAATTATCAAAATGAATGTGACAATGGTGACCAAAAATCCTGACCACACAGTTCGCTTTCATAGACGTCCTAAGAAACTCCCCAATGAAAAGACTTCTGTTCACCGATTTCCATCCCTTCCATTGCCACGTTATTTTTGTCCCCCACTCACCGCAACCGTTTTTTTTTTTCAAACGACTGTCTTAAAAAATCCCAAACAACCCCACCGGGACTCAACCCCGCCACAGCCGGGCTCCATGCAAGCACAGCACTCATTTAACTTACATGAGCGTCCTTGATTTATCAATTTTGCGCTAATGACTGCCTTTCTTTTGGGGATTTTTATTTTCCTTTTCTGTTTTTTTCAGCTCATGAAAGTGAACGCGACAGACTCGACAGGGAATTGAAAGTATGCGTGCATGTGTGCCTGAAAAGAAAGTGAGAATATCATCAAAAAAACTGGATATGGATAAAAAGACATTACCCCCACCAGAGACAGAGACAATACATGAACCACCCCACTCCACCACCATCCACCACCATCAACCGCCCACCGCCACCAACATCCACTACCACTCAATATGCATTTACCGAGAGCTTTACTCACAAAAAAAAATCCTTTTAAGATATAAATTATTCAGAAAGGTAAAATGGCATCCACGCAAAAATGAAATGGCCAACCGACAGGCACACACGCACACCCCTCGCGTCTCCACCCCCCGTCCAACATTAGGGGTGTGATTTAAAATTCCTAAAGGCGGCCGTTGTAATATTTTATTTTGGTTTTCATACACTTCCACTTCGCCTGCTAATCTGTGTTTATTTTAGTTAAGTCCTCTACACAACCGATCAGCGATGAAGTGCGGGGGAGGAAGGAGAAAAAAATGTCTGGTCTGACGAGAAAAAAAAAATAAATGGACGAAGGGTCGCTCTATCGTTTGCGCGGCTTAGCGCGGATGTTCTCGTAAAATCTTTTGATTGATGATTTTGATTTTTAAGTGACTGGGATAAAATCTGGTTGCAGGACGTGTGAGTATACTTCGAGGTGTGAGAGAAAGACGTGCCAGAATTTTTTTGGTGCATCACAATCAGACCTGTAAAGTAATGAAGTACATTTGGACTGAAATCCAAGTACAAGTACCATTCCCCGTACTTTCACTTTTATAAGTACAAGTACAATTCCTTGGTACTGATACTTAAAAAAATCAATTACCAGTACAAGTAATTGAAATGTACTTGCAATTCCTTTTTGCAATACCAAAAGTACTTGAAAACAGTTTTTCAATTTCTTTGGTTCTCTACAATTCCTTTGGTACTCTACAATTCCTTTGGTACTCTACAATTCCTTTGGTACTCTATAATTCCTTTGGTACTCTACAATTCCTTTGGTACTCTACAATTCCTTTGGTACTCTATAATTCCTTCAGTACTCTATAATTCCTTCAGTACGCGTTCGTTTTAATAATATAATTCCTATTTGTTAACTTAAAATTCTTTCAATAAAACTTGCATTGTACGCAGTTACTTATGCAAATAAAAAGTTTTAGTTTTTAATCAATAAAATAAATTCACAAATTCAACAGAAAGCAATCAATTCAACAACAATTCGATTAAAAAACAAAATAGTTCAAGGTTCGAGCTCTTGTCTTACTAAAATGCTTAGATTAGTTCCCTTTTGTCCATGTTAATGGTACCATTTGTGTACTATTTTACGCTTCGTCATTTGTTAAGTACTTCGTAGTTAGTCGCAGTTATTTTAATAATTTTTATTGAGAAAGTTTACCCGCCGTGCGCAAATTTTTTTGGATTGAATTTGTTATAACTTTTGACTGGATTGGATTCATTTCAGTAGGTTGTACAGACTTTTGACTTACTCTATTCAAATATGCTGGATATGGGTTGGGAATAAACGCAATTTCTTCCCAGAGTTCTTTATCGAACGCAAACTTTTTTACAAAATTGTATTTACACAATGTACATAACATCATCTTGAAAAAAATCATCGCGAAAAAAGCTGGGCTCTGGCTCTCAACGGGCTGTTACGCCGCCCAATACAATACAATACATAACATCATAGAATCATGACTCAAACATATGAGGACTAGTTTTGATGAAGTCAAATAAAAATATGTTTTGAATTTCGAGAATCTCACATTGTATGTACACATTGTTGATTGTATAAATTTTGCTTTACACTTTAAGTTTTCTTTTTTCATTTCAGCTTTTCAGTAAGACAAGAGCTCGAACCTTGAACTAGTTTGTTTTTTAATCGAATTGTTGTTGAATTGATTGCTTTCTGTTGAATTTGTGAATTTATTTTATTGATTAAAAACTAAAACTTTTTATTTGCATAAGTAACTGCGTACAATGCTAGTTTTATTGAAAGAATTTTAAATTAACAAATAGGAATTATATTATTAAAACGAACGCGTACTGAAGGAATTATAGAGTACTGAAGGAATTATAGAGTACCAAAGGAATTGTAGAGTACCAAAGGAATTATAGAGTACCAAAGGAATTGTAGAGTACCAAAGGAATTGTAGAGTACCAAAGGAATTGAAAAACTTTTTTCAAGTACTTTTGGTATTGCAAAAAGGAATTGCAAGTACATTTCGATTACTTGTACTGGTAATTGATTTTTTTAAGTATCAGTACCAAGGAATTGTACTTGTACTTATAAAAGTGAAAGTACGGGGAATGGTACTTGTACTTGTACTTGTACTTAGATTTAACAGCTCTGATCACAATGTGTGTGGGGTATTAGAAAGAGGCATATTTCTTCAGCGATTTTTGATTCTTCATTTCAAAAATCTGTAAAAAATAAAACCTATCAACTTGGTCAATAGGGGAAACATCTTAAGCGGCTCCAACGTGCCTGCAATTAAGGACGCCTAATGAGGCAGATACTCAATCTGGTTAAGGCCGAAGAATGGAAAAAAAAAACTACGACTAATAATTTTGTCAATACTCACATCTTACAATTTGCTTGATGCTATGCTTGACAATCAAAATTAATGCCTAGCGTTCATACTATACAACTGATTGCCAGACTTCATTTGCAATAAAAATTCTGAGGCTTCAACATGGGTGCGCGTGCTCTTGTTGCAGTCATAATTAATAATGAAATATTTGAAAATGAGGAAAAACACAAAATACAACATTGAAAATTTAGTATTTCCATACTTCTCAATCAACACAAAATAGTTATTCTGATTATTCCTTTCGCTCAAGCTCGATGTTCACTCTCTGTTGTCAAAACAAAAATGAAAAAAAAAACCGGTCAAGTGTGAGTTTTACTCACCCGTCGAGGGTTTCGTTCGCAAACAGATTAGTATTTTAGTCTTAATATAAGTCTAAGAAATCAACAAACGAAAATAGTCAAATCAAATTAAACTCAATTCACTGTTCATTCACTAAAATTCTTTCATTTCGAACGAAACTGAATAAAAGAAAATCCTTTCCCATTTGCTGATCGCGCCAGCCGTGTGAAAATTGCTTTGGTGCATTTAGGGGATGAAATGCCGCAAGCGATACTGAGACTGCCGTCAGTTCATCGTTTTTTGCGATAACTGATTCGATTTAAATCGTTAATATCTCGAAAAATTGTATGAAAATAATTTTTTTTACATAATATTTTATTGTTCTTTCACTGAGATCTACAAAATGGCGTTTTCGGATCTTCAAAACCCGAATGTTGTTGTTTTTCTGTTTTTTGCCAATATCTCGAAAACTATTAAAGCCAGAGTGCTCAAACCAATTTTAACACAAAGATTACATCAAGATCTACATTCTAGATTTTTTTCAGATTTTTAGATCAACGGGTGTGGAAATGTGAGGGGGGCAAGACCTATCCGATGGTACCTCACTTAATATATTGCAGTGAAATTTTTTTAATTAATTTATTTTAGTACAAATAAAGGGTGAGGGTGCAGGCCGCTCTGAGAAGAGCAGAAGCCCTGAGAAGAGCCCAAGAGGCGGCAGACCGAGCCTAATAGCTGACCAGCCCCGCGAAGTAATACCTAACGGCAGTCCCGCGGGGAGAGTGGTTGACGAGTGCAGGGGTGTGGTTTAGTACGTAGGCGCGAGGAGACATCCCGCGAATCGTGCATGCTGGTAACACGGGTTGCCAGTATCTTACGAAGATTCCACATCCATTGGCGCAAACCATAAAAAAAAAAAAAACACGATTTTCGGATAATTTTGGGCTATTGCGATGAGTTGCCCCATAACTCCAATATTTTTCAGATTTTTTGGTCAAATATTCTAGAAAGTAAGGTGGGGGACACGGTACACAAGTCAGTTTTCGGCAGTTTGTTGGCTAATAACTTCTTACCAATAAGAGTGAGTGACCATAGTACAACTTTTTGATCTAGCTATCATCCTCTTTCCAACGATACCCATATCAAGGAACTAGTAAAAGAAATTTATTTTTCAAATTTAGTATACATAGGTACTAAGCTTTTCGCTAGTATAAAATTTTCTTAAAATTGTTTTCCTGAACTTTCTTTGGGCAAGTGAAATACGTCTTTTAGCGAAGTTTTATTTATAAATTCTTAGTGGTTCGCCAATTACCGAGGTTAAAGCCTAATGACAGACAGACAGACATTTTCATAATCAGGGCACCGCCCCCTTTCCAATGACACCCATATCGACCATCAAAGTGAGTAAACGTTTTTTCGAGCGTTAGTATTAGTACTAACTTTTTCTTTAATCTGCGACTAATTCCAAAAAGGGTGCATGATTTATTTTTGGGTTGCCTAGATACACCTTCAGTCCAAATTTCATCCCTTAACTACAAAGGACTTATAAGTTATAGTCAAATATGTAAAAGGCGACAGACAGACACCGAAGTGATTCCATAAGGGTTTCGTTATTCCTTTGGAACGAAACCCTAAAAATGCTCGAACGTTGTACGACAGCTGTTCACACCTAACAATTTATCATCAAGCATTCGAAAAAGTTGAAAAAATTTAGCTTCCGTACGATAAATTTGATGACATATTGAAAGAGCGGTCACACTCTACATTTTGCCCTCATCAAGCATTGCCATCAAGCAAATTGTAAGGTGTGAGCCCCGATATTCTCGTATCTGGGAGTTGGGCAACTTCGGGATGGATGAATGGAAAAAAAACAAAAGGATTAGAAAACTCTGAGCGTATCTCAGTTAGAAAACTTAAAAACCAACTCAATCAGAGGTCACGTAGAGCTATTTTAAACATTTTGTCGTCTAGTGCTAACAAAATAATATAAGTCTGCTTATTAACTAACTCAACTCGTCTTCAACGAGTTTGTCGAGTCCTTATACATATAATGTGTGTGCGTCTCTTAAGAAAAAATCAGATGTGAAAATTAAGGAAATAATGGGGGTGGTATAGCTGAGTCCGGTGATAAGAACTTGGTCTTAATCAACACTAGAATTGATAAAATAGACTCTTTGACCATCTTAAGGAAAAATCGTTCACCTGAGATTTCAAAGTTGAGAGTGAAAGAGTCATGGATCCTCTAGTAGGACAACAATCTGAAGAATACAGCAGAAATAATTAAGGAATGGTTGCTTTTTTGGACACCTAGACTAAAATGAATGACCATCTACTCATTCAAAGCTTTAATCTGATTATTAAATTGTGGCAATACTTTGATAGGCAGGTTCATAAAGTGCAGATTGCAAGAAAAATACGAGGTCTGTTCAAAAAATAGGGTGAATTTTCAAATTTCACGGACTACGTACATTTGATGATCGATTTGTTTATTTTGTTATGTTGGTACCACTCGTCTCGAACATATGTTTACAGTTTCAGCTATATAGCAAATTTATTTTGTTTGTTAGAGGCAAAAGAGTTAGACGAGCTTTGCGCGTGCGGCGATTTTCTGCTGTCGAAAAAAAATGGATCAAAGAATTTGCATTAAATTTTGTGTGAAAATTGAATTAAGTGCTCAAAAACACTTGAAATGCTGACGATGGTGAGTGTACTCTGAATCAAAAAAATGTTTACAAGTGGTACAAGCTTTTCAAAGAAAGTCGAGAAGATGTGATTGACGATGCTAGCCCTGGACGTCTAACCACCGATGAAAATTTTGAGAAAGTGAAGAAAATTGTTATGGAGTATCGTCGAATCACTATTAGAAAAGTTGCTGAAGATGTCGACATACCGGTTGGGTCATGCCATTCAATTTTTTCAGAAATTTTGGGCATGAAGAGTGTGGCAGCAAAGTTCGTTCCAAAATTCCTGAATTTTGACCAAAAAAACTGTAGTATGAGGATCGCTCAGGAATTGTAGAATGACGTCAACGCCGCGGCGATCCAGATATGCTTAAAAGGGTCATAGCTGGTGACGAATCGTGGGTTTATGATTATGACATCGAAACCAAAATCCAATCGTCCCAATGGAAGAGTCCAGGAGATCAATTTTTACGACAGCAGGAAGTCGCCGAACACGTAAAACACGTCTAACTTTTATGCCTAGGTGCTAGTTTTGACTTTTTGGTCTTTTTTATTAAGGTGTACAATTTTTTTTTTGACTCGAGAAAAATGGACCAATTTTCTGTAACTCTTAGAGAATGAATAAACCTTTCCAAAACTGTTCCAAAATCTGAGCACCAAAACCTATTTTATGAGTCTTTAAATGCTGGAAACATGAGTGTACATTTTCTTTTGACTCTGACTGTAGTCCTAGGAATTTTTCCACCAAAAGCAAATTTTTTTTAACAAATTCCAACACTTTTATGTAGTAAAAAACAGTTCTTAAAGGTTTAAATTTTATTTAATTTTAAAAGAGGTGTGTGAAATTATAAAAGGGAAAAAATATACGACTTAACACTTCAACTTCTTCTTAACAACTGCCCATTTTTTTTGTCTTTTCTTGTTCTTTTCTTCACTTTTCTTTTCTTTACATTTTTTTCATTCTTTTCGATTATTTTGTTTTTTACATTCTATTACATTTAAAGTTCTAAAGTGCTATTACATTGTTTTTTTTTTTTAATACTCAAAATTCCTACATTTATTTTTATTGAAGAAATTCATTCAAAATCAAAATTCGAAATACGAATTCTACAAATCGCTCCCACGTTTTGCTTCAGTTTGAGTAGGCCCTAATATGCAAGCGTCTCTTCTCAATTCAAAATTTCAGAAATCTGCGGGAAAAAAAGACAGAATTTACGAAAAGTGTTGTGGCATTTCTTCGACAAACTCACGATCATCACAATCAATACCGACAAATTAATAAAATCGGACAAATCAAAAGTCTCAGTCTGAACTTCTAGCCTCAGCTTCAATTTCCCTCAACTTCTATTGCATTCAATCGTCTTTATCTTTAGCACGAATTTTTTCAGCTACCCGAGCAAGCTAAGGACTAGGAGGACACAGCTGACCGACTTCTATATGTTAAACGATCTGCCTTTGTAGCATGTTCGTACAAACCTCCAAGGTGATTAAATTTGACCCAAATCTTTGACAAAATGTCCGTCCTCCTTACAAAATTTCTAACCACCTTTTGCCTCAATCCTTCTCAGTATCGACAAGGACTCCCGTTCTTAGCACCTTCCTTCTCCAACTTCGATAATTTGCGAGCCTCACAAACTCCTCCTGGGACTTAAAGCAAATTCCATCGTCGAGCTCAAGGACTCACAAAGTCACAGACTCAAAGGCATAAAAATTCCCACGAAGCCTCTTTCCGTCGCTCATAATTCTTTTCCTCCCACCGTCTTCCGTCCTCGATTGCTTTTAAACATCGTGCTTCCAGTCCCAAGGGCCAGTCACTCAAAATCATCTCTGCAAAAGCACCCAACCCATCCTCGCTCTAATTAGCAACATCCTCAAAGCAAAGCTCACCCCACCAACTTCCACTCCCAGCCCCTTTCATCCCTTAAACTGCACATTTAGTGGTGGGTAATACACTCTCTTTAGACCTCTAGTTTTGTTCTTCTGTACTTTCGATCGAGAGTGGAAAATAAATTAACTGCACACAATACTCACCCCCTCTATCCCCATGCACGCGCTCATAGGCAACTCTAATGCCATTTACCCGTCCATTAGGTTAATAAAATTTCATTGTGAATGTCAGGCGGGCGTGATGCCGCAGACTGACGGCAAAGTTCACCGAAAACACACACACACACACATCGAGCAACCGAGTCACAGACAGACAAGACGCCGCCGAGCCAAGCGGAGGGTTGGAAATCGACGACCAGCATAATTTGCCGTATTTTATAGCCCATTAACAGGATTACGAATGTCAATCATCATAAGTGGCAATCTCGTTCCCGTTCTCGTTCTCGTTGCTGGTTTCGTTGAACGTCGCGTCCGCCGTCATGATTATGAGAGAGAGAGAGAGGGATCTTTAGATGCGCTGCACATCTCTCTCCATGAGGTAGGGGTGTGTACCTGCCTGCCTGCCTGCCTGCCTGCCTGCCACACCCCCGAGGCTGGAATATATCGCGAATACATTGAATACTCGTATTACGGGAATTAGAAGTGCTGCTGTAGTAATGCCACATAACAGACACCGTTATTCATATCCGATGGAACACTGCCTCTCTCTGTGCGATGGAGAAAAATCCGTTTTATTGTGAGTCTCCCCTTCAGCGTGGCGAGGGGTGGGGGTGGAATATGATAATGGCACGGAACACTCAGTGTACATTCCAAGATGAAACACTTAACCTGGGGTGGGATGTGATGTCATGTTTTGTGTTGTACTTTTTGATGGCATCATAGAATTTCAGAATTTGTCAGAGGCCGGGTGGGCGGGAGGGGTAGAGGCATGGCGCACGACCGCTGCCGGTGTACCCATCATCAGTGGCATTATTGTCATCGTTCTTGTCAGGGGGTGGTCTCCGCCCTCTCCAATAATAAGCCTAAGTGTTCAGCAGATCCGTCGGTTGCGCTCTGTGTGCTGCAAATCACAAGAACGCCGTGCCGTGTTCTGAGCGGTTCCGGGCGCCTCCTTCACCCCCGACCGTCCGCACCCAACCGCACATCAGTTGAATGCTAATGCGAACTCGTTGTCTGACATTCGTAACGAATGTGTAGAGATTAGATTCGTCCACAATTCACCCGTGCGCCGTAGCGTGCTTTTTTGGAGCGGGCGGAGGGGTTTTTTCTCGTTTGCCGAGGCTGCTCTCTGCTCCGGTCTGGCTCCCCCTGCCTGTGCCGCCGTCATCCCAAGACAGAGAACTAAGTGATTAGTTTGGGAGAATTACATCTAAGGGTGGTAATCAAATATTAATGGCGACAATGGATTTTGGAAATGAAACAACCATTGCCGCGTCGAGTGGAGGGGATGTGTGGACGACGAGTGATTTCTTGTTTTTTTTTTTTTTTTCTGAGAACATCTTAGGAGACCACCTCATTTTGGGAATGGCTCTCTAGGTTGGCGGTCGGGGTTGGCGTGTACACACTTATCGGAGGTTAAGGGTAAGGGTGACTGGCAGGGCATGTTCTTTCAGAGCAAAAAGCGTGCTTCAAATCGCGTCAAAAGTGAGCCGATGGACGACTTCTTATCTACTGCCATGAAAGTGAAAGAAACTATGAGAACGACGTGTTAAATCGAAGATCCTTTGGCTCGACTTTGAAAATCATTGAGACTAAAATTTACTTAAAAGGTGAGTTAGTGTGATTCTGGCATTCAGCTTAAGTTTGGGTTTACGAAGAAAGGGGACAATTGAACCGCAATTGAAAAAAAATGCTTGCATTGAACTGAGAGCCAATGGAAGTCAAGCCCTAAATTTAACAGGTGGAATTTTACGGGCACACAATTTTTTACCAGCTCGCAATGCAGTCTCTAAGATAGAATTTAGATCGTTAAGTGATGATTCAATTTAGCATCTGTACCATGTTTTTCTGTAGAGACAAATGCTGAGGGCAAACCACTAAACTGTGTCTTGTTTTCATGCCATGTTTGTAGTGTGAATACTAACATTAATTTGAATAAGTCACGGTTTCATGTATGTCTTTATGAGCAAGTTAAAGTTAGATAATAATGGCATCATGATCACACATGCACTTGCACTAGGATATTGAAACTAAAGCAAGGACTTTGTATCATCATCATTAAAATAAGTGGTCGTTAGTGGAAGGCGTGAATTTTAAGACAGAAGTATTTGTGCAACGTGCAAAACAATGTAGCAGTTCAATGTTTTGGTGCGTTCATATTGCAACATGTGTTGCCTCTAGACTGCATAAAATATTTTGCTTTGCAAGTTTGCAGTTGTAAGATATCAAAAAAAAAATAAAAAGGGTTCAGAAAAGAATTATAAGCTAATCGCCCTTCTTTCCTTCCGTCGTTCTTCCTGCAAATCAACAATGTAACAAAAATCACCACGCAGTTTGACCATCACACTACTTTTATGAACGCTGGTATCAACTGCTATAGTGCTCCAGGACTACGGGGCTGCTGCAGTTGTAGAAACTGCTAGGCAGGCGCCTGCATGCATTTTTTGGTGCCAAAGTTATCGTACTCGTGCCCTTGTAGCTGTTTACTTATATTCTGTAGCTTGTATTCCTCATAAGAGGAATGCCATTTATTAGCTCATATGTAGATGGCATTCCTCAACAGTAAAATTCAAATCTAGATAGTGTATTAACAAATAACTATTTTGTAAGGATTTTAAAATCTTGTTTCTTTTATAGGGCACAATAAACTTTTTCGTAGCAGTGGGTTTTCAATACTCCAAGTTCCATTTTTTTTTGTACTCTCAAATTCATTTCAGCTAAAATGAATTAACTGTTAATTATTTGTGCAACGTTAAATCACTAAACTAATAATGCGATCATTATTTCTAGTTCTTTCAGCAATTAAATTCTGTTATAGTTTCTATTTCGGTTTTTTTTTTTGCGTCAAAAATGTTTATTTATTCACTAGTATTAATAAGAGGAATATCATCAGACAGTAACAAACATTTAACAGAAGTATAACCAAAATTAATTCATTTGTTTAAAGCCATGTACACTCACTGAAGCTGCTGTATCTTTGTACCTTAGGCCGCTTTTAAATAATCTTGATTCTACTAACTTTTACGTCATTTCGGCACAAACATTATGCAATTCTTCAAATAAAATCGACTTCAAACACACTTTTATTGGTATTTTCGATGTACGGATCTGGTAATCTCTTTCAGTATAAAATGGAGAATTGATGTTTAACAAAAAAACTGAATTTTCGAATTTATGCTTAGTGTAGGCTTATTAAAAGAACTGTATTTTTACTTAAAAATTATTCAAAGGTTGGGTTTTCGAATGCTCCCATATGGCAACATTTGAACTAAAGTGAAAATTTATACCGAAAAATGAAAAAATTTGGCAGTAGTACACAACAATGAACATTAGTCGTAGTACAACATTCTCAAAGTCCCATAAAAAAACCTCTGTAAATGGAAGAAAACCAATGCAATTTGGTCTTTCGTTATTTCGAATTTAGTTTTGTGCAAAATAACATGAAAAACTCTAAAATTCGAAAATGTTGGCTTGTTTACCGCAATAATTCGAAGTCAAGTTTACTTTTTTTTCCTTAACAAACGTGAAATGCGTACATGACGAAAGCGAGCAATATTTTTTCTTAAACATACGTAAATCGAAAACCTTTTTCCCGCTCCCATGAAATTCTAATTATCTAAAAACTCTTCCAAAAGGTCTTTCTCCCTAAGTTATGAATTGAAAATTATTTGCATTCACTCAATAAAGAAGCTCTTAAGTTTAAAGTTAAAATTAAAATGTCTCCGTTCTGAATATTCGAAACATGGTCCCTGTAATTTGATTAGCAGAGTAATCTGTTGGCAGATCACCTGTATAAATGACCTCCTGAGATATTCTCCTCTGTGCGTATTTTACACATTTTTAAACATAGACACGAGTTTGTGTTTTGAATTGTTGTCCTATGACAGCTGTGACAGCGTTAAATGCTTTGCAGACATTTTTTGTGAACACTGATTTTGTAAATCAAATTCCACAATTTGAAAGCACTTTTCTGGTCTTTGATTGATGATTTGTCAAACAATAAAAAAACCCTTTGTTTAGACGGCGATGCATTAGGCTTTCTAATAAAAAAGAATTTTGTAAAGAACTCGTACACAATTTGTTTTACTTATTTCAACACTCAACTGCCTGTAGAAAAGAAAACTTTTATCACATCATCAAGCTTCCTAAAATATGCGCCATTCGACTTTTACGACCGATCAGAGAGGTAGTTCAAAGAACTAAATGAACTTTAAAACTCAAAACGCCTGCACGAAAACTTCTGCGCATGATTAACGTAAAGTAAAATAAAACAAACAGATTAATTTTTCTTTTCCATTGATCCACCGCATTTTCTTTTTCTTTTTTTAAGGTACATACCACCAACTGCATCGAACATTTTTACAGTTTAAAGAAGTCCTCAAGCGTTTCTGGAATTGCAAATCGACCGCAGAAAACATTGACTGAATTTTACAGTTTAGTTCATTCAACACAAAATTTAGTACCCGACAGGCCTCTACAGAATTCTCTACCAGACTAAATAAATCTTCTAAAAACTGGAATTGAAATAAAATCCTTAAATCAATAAACCAGCTTTAGCCCACAAATAAATGATTTTTCACAACACGATTAACCACATGGAGTTGTCTTTCTTGGAACCATAAACATTCGAGACATCTTAACCAAGGACATAGTCGTTGCCCCAATTCTGGTCCCAAACGACCTACAGAAAGAAGTCTCAGGACCAGAAATCCTGGCACATCCTCGAAGAAACAAATAAATTGAAGAAATTGAATTTGAATTCCAAGTCCAAGAGAAAGATGCACAAACAAAAATTAAGTGGGTGAGTTGGATTGTGGCCCATGCAAATCTGCAACGAATCGAAGAAGGCACCTCCTGTCCTTATTGATTCTCTCATTACTCCTTTTTCCTGTCATTAATTAAGTTGGCCATGCGTTCAACCGCCCACTCCACGTGTGTGTTACTCCACCTTATGTCTTCTGCAGGAGTCCATGAAATTCGAAATGATTTGAAATTATATTTAACCAACAAATTCACATTTGCATTTTGTATCATACACACACACGCACTCGAGTGAAGACCAAGGACTTCTTATTCTTCGTCTTCTTCTTCTTATTCTTCTTGTTCGTCGTCCTCGCCCACTTTCATTCAATAATCTCTCTCGCATCGATTGTAAGCACAAAGCTAAAGCCACTGCCACTGCAGAGCGTGTGTGTTTGTCCCAGAGTCCTCGCAGAGATTTGATTTGGATTTCCAATTCATCTAAGGAGCAAAGAGTCCTTGCCGGCAGATTTCTTGGCTCACTCGCATTGTTGGTTTAATTCTGAAGTGGAAAGTAAGCAATAACGCAATTACGAGCGACCATCTTCGCAACTGACAGCATGCAAAGTGTATCAATCTGCCTGCTGTTGCACCACCACCACCAACACCCCCTTAAGACGTCTCAGAAGAAAGGACTCTCACCCCCGGAAGACCAACCGACCGACCGACCGACCGACCGACCGACGACGGATGGGAAAAGAGCAAAAGTAGCTGCAGCAGCGATCCTCTTTGCCTCACGTCCATCACCTCAATATATATGTGTGTGTAGGAGGGTGAGAGGACGATACACACACCCACCCCCCCTCTACACACACACACAAATCCCCAACCGAGCAAATTTAATTTGGAGAAACTTTTAAATGAGAAACTTAATCCAGACAAGAACACATTTTGGGGAAACGTCCGAATAAACTGTGTAATTAATTTTCCATTTCAAGAACCATTAATTGTTTTTGATAATGGCCTCCAGGATGAGATGAAGGAGGTCCTGACGGAGCATTAAAATGGAGAAAGATACGTGTGCAGCCTGAGGAGTGTTGAATTCGAGTATACTCTCGTGTGTGTTTGTGTGCAATGGAAATGTGATGGGATGGGATTTTATGAAATGAGATGGATTGTTGTGAAATGGATTTTACTCCCCCTTTCCACACACACACACATGTGCAAGATGCAAAAGGAGACAAGGGGCGACTCTCTGAAGAAACACAATTTTACTTTAATTCCGTTTGTAATTGCTCCATGCTGCTGGCGGAGATTACACAACGGCGTAATGACCTACCAACAGTGAAGACAAAGAGGCGCCAGTCATACGAGCCACACACTCACAGAAACAGAGGGAGGGGGGTAGAAAGCGTCTGAAAAAATCGATTTCTTAATTATTCCCTTCTCAAGGCTGAAGGGCTAACACACACTCATACTGCCGACCAGGGGGGAGAATTGGGTGAAGCGCCGTACAGCGTGCTCGGTGAGTGTCTACGTATATCAATTAAAAGAAACTGGCGGACGCAGGAACAACAACAAAATGCAGAGGGGGTGAAATCCAACAGTGTAGAGTCCTTTCAACCGCGGTCGGGCAATGGTCGAGATTGAATGTGGAAAGGGTTGACTTTCAGTGGAGTTTGCAAGCACTGATTTAAATGAGACGCGGAATGAGGTTTCAGTTTTCCAGGTCTCAGGCGAAATTGCACACTCCGAGGTCCTGATTTTGATCGTGAGACTGTGATGACTTTTTCAAACATTTGTGGCCGTATATTGGCAATAATGCAGCGAATGTCGCCTCCAAATGGTCAATCGTTTCGAGCTTATTGGCGTAGTCTAGCGACTTCACATATCCTCACAAAAATTAGTCAAGCGGCGTTAAATCGCACGATCTTGGAGACCAATTCAAGGGTTGGTAACGTGAAACAGTGCGATTACCATACGTTTCTTTTAATAAATCAATTGTGGCATGAACTGTGTGACATGTTGCGCCGTCTTATTAAAACCACAGCTCCTGCACATCATGGTTGTTCAATTGATTGATGAACGAAAAAGTCATGACTCTATACCGGTCACCATTGACTGTAACGTTTTGGCCAGCATTGTTTTTAAAGAAGTATAGAACAATTATTCCATGAACTCATAAAGCACACCAAAAAGTCAGTTTTTGTTGATGTAACGGTGTCTCAACATACACTTGAGGATAACCATCATTCCAAATACGGCAGTTTTGTTTATTGACGTATCCATTCAACCAAAAGTGAGCTTCATCGCTAAACAAAATTCGCTTATGAAAATTGGCAACAGAACTATGATTTTCAAAAAAAAATGTTCACAATTTGGAAGCGTTCTTCAGGCGTCTATTCATGTTGAAATGCCAAACCGAATTACAAATAAATCACTTGACAGCTGATAAAATGGCCGACTGTCAAAATAGTGTTGACAACCTTAAACTCGATGCCTTTAGAAGAAACACCGTAATATATTTGGTGTAGTAAAATGAAATCCATTATTTTGGCCTTTAATTGCCATAGTTAGAATGATCCGATTTAGGTCAAATATGCGCCGTTTTTTTCGATAACTTGTTGCCATTTTAAAGGTAATAAAGGTTCATTATGCCTCTCTCATAGAAGCCCTCGTTCAAAAAATCTAGACAGTGGATTTTCACAAGCCTCTCTTGACGCGAATTTTTCACAAGCAAAATTGTTCGCCGTGGACAAGAACAGATTGTAATCGCCTGGTGCCAAGTCCGGACTATAAGGTGGATAAGAACCTCCCAACCAAGCTCTCGGAGCTTCTGGCGAGTCACTATCGATGTGTGTGGCCTGGTGTTGTCCTGATGGAACACAATTCCTCTCCTATTGGCCAAAGCTGGCCGCTTCTGGGCGATTGCTTCCTTTAGACGTTCCAATTGTTGACAGTACAGTTCCGAGTTAAGAGTTTTGTCGTATGGGAGCAGCTCATAGTTCCCTGCCAATTCCACCAAACACACAGCAAAACCTTCCTGGCCGTCAATCCTGGCTTGGCCACCGTTTCCGCCGGCTCACCGCGTTTCGACCACGACCGTTTTCACTTGACGTTGTCGTAAGTGATCCACTTTTCATCGCCAGTCACCAACCGCTTCAGAAATGGGTCAATTTTGTTGCGATTCAGCAGCGATTCGCAGATGGAAATTCGATCCTTGAGGTTTTTTTGGGTTAACTCGTATGGCACCCATACATCGAGCTTCTTTTTCGTATCCAGCCTTATTCAAATAGTTCCAAATGGTTTTTTGTGCAATCTTTAGCTCTTGGACAATCAAAACAGTACTTACATGACGGTCTGACTCGACAATGTCCATGATTTTATCGACATTCTCGACAATTGGCCTTTCAGTGCGTGGTGCATCTTTGACATCGAAATTATCGAAACGGAATCCACGAAACCAAAATTGAGCGTGATTGGCTGTAACGGTATCAGGAACATAAATGATATTCACATTTTCAGCCACCTGGCTTGCGTTTTCGCCCGTATCGAAGAAAAACTGTAAAATATAGCATATTTTCTCTATGCTAGTGTCCATCTTTGACGCGCGCTCAAACAAAATTGAATCAACCAATCACAAAACTGTCAGCAAAACTTTCTTAGTACGAAATGTCATCTTTCTAACGCCATCTAGCGGAACCCTATCGGAAAATAATAGATTTATTTTTACTAATTGAGATTCAGTTTACGCAAACTATAAGTATTTTCTAATTTTGTATTTGTGAAAAGTTAAAAATCATGCACGGCTTTGTCATAAAAAAAAATCAGGCTTCTGATTTTCAGCGCAAGCTTCACTTCGCCGTACGATATCCTCCATCCTCAGATTTGAATGGAGAGCAACATCACCGTACTTCATTTAAATTTATTGCATAATAATACAATTACAAAGATTAAAAAAACTAACTTCTTAGAGGTCTGGTGTTGATTTCTGTGTATAAGCTTCTTGCTTCTCGGTCCAAGAACTAAGAACAGTTTTCATGAAGTCACTGATCAATTTTTAGGACTAACACCACATTCCCCTTTGAATCCTCTACGATTATTATCCAAAATTCGTCTACTTCATGTCATAGCTCCATTTCCTCTCCTGTCAAATTCCACTAACCTCTCCACTTTTACCTCCAGGATGCCCGGTCAATTGACCCATGGATGGTGTTATCTCCGTCAATCCTGCTCACATCTTTTTTTTGTTTATTTTCTCTTTATCATTTTTTAATCCCTCCCAACACCCATCTTCTCTGACTGTCACTCCCCCCACCAGCACGCATAAGTGAAATCCAAAGTGTGAAATTTTACTCAACTTGTCAACAGTCTGGTGCGAGGATAAATCTTCACAACAACAACAACAAAAAAGGGTTACATTGTCCCCGACACCGTATGGTCACTCGGGGCTGTTGTCTTTTATTAAAAATACGTTAAGCGATGCGAAATAAATTCAGAAAAATCAAAAAAAAAATATTGTTTTCTGAATTTTTTTCTGTTCTGTTCCCTGTCCTGAATGAACTCAAAATCGCCCCCGTGTGGGTGTTAGAAGTGGTCCTTGATTATGCTAAAAAAAAATTGTGAAGGGGAACGAAGAACTAGTTTTGTTTTGCGGAAGAAGATGCCACATGGCAAAGTTTCACTGGACAACCACGTGTGCGGACGACGTCGAAATGTTTTTTTAAGTTTATGGTCAGCGAACAGGCATCGATGGATTTGGGTGAGTGGGGGGATGAGATTGAATTTGAATCGAAATTCTGGGTGAGAGGGTGATTCCTCTTTAATCTTGAGAGACTACTGCACAGTTAAGAACACTTTGTTCTGTTTGTGACATTTTAATTTAACAACTCGAAGAAAAACGCGTAGTTTAAAGCTCTTACTTCAAAGGATCTTCAGGTGACAAATTTTGCTACTCATGCTTGAGTAAACAGAAGACAGCAATCTTTCTGCCCACTGATAGCACAATACTAAGGTGAATAGGCCATGGTTGAGCAACAGACATAGCAGCATCTGCTCCAGGATTTTGTGGTTATGCAACGCTTAAATCATTCTTTTGGCTTCTCAGATTCGATGCATAAAACTCAACACATTAAAATGTCGTTTTTTCGTAGCTCACAGCTCACGACTACTTGACTCTTTTAACTTTTTGTTGACTGACAGTACCTAAAGTTACTGACTGAAAGAAAGACTGTATGACTAAAATATAGTGAATAATCGCTAACAGACTCTTAAGTACACTTCAATGTGCAACTATTTTGTTGGGTATGATCAATTAACTCAGTTTTAACCACTGTTCTTACGTATTGTGCATGACAGCACAAATGGCATTAAATAATTGCTAAACAAGGGGTTAAGTAGAAAAAAAATTATCAAAACACCATACGTGGAGATCGTTTGGAACAAGGTATGTCAACTTCACAGAACATGTGGAGTTGTAAAATTGAATCCAAGGGCATCCAATGAATCCAAAGGCTCGTTATATCATCATATCTTCATTCTCGCTTACAGTCACTTGAAAACGCGAAGTGACCCGAAAATTATACAGAATTTTTTGTTATCGATTTTTTGTTTTGACTACATATTTTTGGCTAGAAGAAAGTTAAGGAAAGATCTATGTATGTTTATGTTTTTAAGCCAAAACATGTTTAAAACCTAAAATATTTATAAGGCCCAGTTTCACACTGAGGGTTTAAACTAGTCTTTTGGTTTAACCTTCCGTTTAACAATTGTTCGGTTTCAAAGTATCTGTTTAAACGAAAAATGGAGATTATCTCGATGTTTAAGTTAAACGACAGAATTCTCCCGTTTAAACTTCGGTTTAAGTAGTCGTGTTAGTTGCGATAAGTTTTTCACTTTTCAGATTAAATTCTTTGTTTTTTCTAGGATTTTTTTTTTTTCAAGTCTCATACCAAATTCAAGTTCTAGAACCAAAACACGTCAAACGCCGTAATTTGACATATCAAAACCCTACAATTTCTTTAGACACTACTTCCAAAACTGCGCTTAGTTAACTTGAGGTTTATGTTTAACTGTGAAACTGAACGAGATTAACGAAAAGTTTAAACTCATTTTGAGGTTTAGCTAAACTGCAGTTTGAACTCTTCTGAAACTGGGCATAAGAACTTCTCCAAATTAATAGCAATTAACTTACGTTTCCATGTTGAATATTCGTATTGCGTATTTTAATATCAAATTCGTTCGTATTCACATTTTATTGTTCAATTATATTTTAGTTTTCGAGCGGCGAGATAAGAAGAAAGTTCCATTCGAAAATGGAATTGTTTTTTTGAATACTAGCAATTATATCTTACAACTTTTGCATATACCTTATTCAAATTAGTATATGAATAAAAATAAACTAAAAACATATACCCTACATATCCGGTCCAAAAGTGAAGCCAATTTGTAATACTAGTTGACTATATGGCGAAATAATAGCCAAAGGTTACTTCAAGAATGCAGATGAAACCAATAAATTGTTCGTTTCTTGAGAAAATCTAGCAAGTAATTGAAATGCCTATGGTCCCAATGGCCGCCGTGGCTTAATCGTTAGTGCGTCGGACTGTTAAGCGAGAGTACCCGGCTTGGAGAAAAAACACCACAAACAATTTTCACGGCCTCCAGTGAACGATTGACAATCCTCCTGGAGTACTTCTGTCACGGAAAGCTTTCGCAATTCGTCGTTCAGAACCAGCAATAGGCAATGGTAGGTCCCCTCCACATGTGCCAAAATTATAACGCACACAACACAGTAGAGGCGCGAAAAGCTAGGCTCCGGCCCTTCGTGGGCTGTTATGCCACTAATGATGATGATGGTCCTAATGGACCGGAGGTGGTCCCAGTAAATACTAAGTCTTATCTTCAAACGAAGAAAATGCAGTCGAATTGCTTGATCTAACACGTCCTTGGGTCTAACAGCAGTGGCGCAGGTGGTATCATGATTGTCTTATATTCGAGAATGTTGGGTTCAGTTCTCGTGTTCCTTGTAAACAAGCTTCATTATAAATTGTGCAAGATATTCTAGAGTGTAGTGTTCTTATTATTTTTATGATTTATTCCATTCGGGTGAATGTTACTGAAATTTTCGTTTCGTTTGCACAGGGAGCGGATCTAATACAATTAAATTCAAACTACTTTCATAAACAATAGATCACAATTTAACTCTGTTAAGCTTTGTGGATGACCTCCTTCATATGTTTTGAAGGGAGTAATTATGCCAATTTACGCAGACTAATGTTTTTTTTTTATTATTTTCCTGGTAATCGCACAGTGTAGGGTTAAAATGTCTAATAATTTTGAGAGAATAGTGGATTTTCATCTACGAAAAAGTTGTTTTTCTTAAAGTCCATTTTCAGGGAAAAAAATAAAACAACAGTCGAGAATCGAACATACTACTCTTAAATCCCCTGCACCGCTGACGCTGGAATGACAGACACTCCAAGTTTAGCGGTAATGAGCCAATGTTTCTTCACGTCGATTTTGAACGTCAGATTGATTTACAAAATTAGAAAAATTATAATTAGTAGGCAATATTATCACTGGATTCTTCTTTTTAAAGAGTACCGATTAGAAGTAGAATCGCAAGTCACTTTCGAATAATTTTCTCTGAAATCGCAATAGAGAGTAAGGGCACTGGAACAGAAATTTATTAAAAATATTTGCCGAACTTTTTCAACATCAAATATAAGTTACAAATAATAAAGGGCAACCCCACTTGGACAACATCCACTAGGCCGTGTCTACGACGTCCAACTATATTACTTAGATTTTTATATTTCCTATTCAACTCCCAGTTTACAATTAGAGATTAAGTTAAAGATCGTTCTAGGCTCTGGCGATACAAAACGCGATTTTTAGAAAAAAATGTTTTTAAAACTTTTTTTTTTCGTATCACAAATTTGTTGGCGAAATGTTTTGAATGTTCTTAGGAAATTCCATTCTAATCTTAGCCTTTTCAAATAATAATTCGTATTTTCTTAGGAAACTCAAAGTCCTTTTGTCCTAAAGTCTAAAAACTCAGAGCACAACAAAGCCGTGAAGCCAAGGCAAATATTTTTTTTGTTTTGACATAAATTAACAAAAGTTTTAAGGGTTTTCGGCGAAATTAATTTATTTTTAAGTTTTTTTCTTAATCGTACCTCCCTAGTTAAGTTCCTTGTTCCTAAATTTTTATCAAACACATCATAAAAAGCCTTGATACTACCCTCCTCTCATATGTCATTTAAATTCGACAGCATCCTAGCCGAAATTCACTAAAATTTTGAGCACTCTTTTGCTTATTACGTCAAAGTCCACAAGTAATCAGGTAGAACGATATTGTCGCTGGCCATAGATCTATAATAATACACGAAGGATTTCTTTTCTGGTCTCTTCAGTAGATTTTCATTTTACGGCTAAAAAATATGTTTTAGAATTTGGATAGTTCATATCTGTTTATATTTCCCAAGCTAAGATTTCCTTTTTCAGCAAAACTTCATTCCTAGGTCTTGCTCGGTTTTTTTAAAATCAGATGTAGACAGTCTAAACTTATTTAAATGAAATTGAATAAAAAAAAATGTACTTTTTAACTAACTTTAACGGACCTTTGTATCACTGGACTATGTCCCATGCATCGAAGAATACAAAAAGGGGTCCGAAGAACGTACTATCATTAAAGGTGTTCCGCGGATCACATTTATACTAAAACAAGAATAAGCACATAAAAATGCAAATGAATCATTTTGCAGTCTGTTCCCACCTTTAAAAAGCCTCCACCACGGGGTTGCTAATAACCCAGAACAAGAAATAAAAAAAAAAACCAAAGGAAGGACAAACTTCACCACTCACTCACTTCACGCAAATGTTTCAATCAAACGAAGAAAATTTCCCAATCAGCCGCACACGCACGCAGGACGACTCCTCCGCGTCCGTCAGTTGTTCATTAGCCAAACAGGATGTTGATTAACAAAGGACGGCAAATCAGATAACTAATCTGGACCGTCCGCACAACGGTCAATAAACAATCGTTCGGCTAATCCAAAGCCACCACCGGGCCGTGCCGGCGTCTCCACCGACCACCAGCATTCGAGGCGCCCAATGCAGACGTTTGTTTGTTTCTCTCAACGAGAGACGACCACGACCACGAGCACAAGCACGAGTTGAAGCTGAAGCTGAAGTGTGTAGTCCCGAGGAGTGAAGCAGAACTCTCCAGTGCCGGTGCTGCTGTAATTCGCCGAAGGAAAGGATGTGTGCGTGCATCCTGAATGGACGCTAATTAAAATCCAATAATTTGCAATCCAGCGAAAGGAGGAAGAACCGGAGCAAATTAAGCGTAAAAGCGAAGCCACACACACACACACAGTCTCCTCTTCTGCTCGTCGTCCTGTTGATAATCCGGAACATGGCAGATATGAGACCAAGAATCAGCAGCCAGCAAAAACCCCACCGGAGGACGAACAATGAGCGGACAAAACACCGGCAGGGCACACGCAGATTTTAATTGGAACAAAACGTATCATCAATTCAGAACGTCAATTAGACTCGCAGGACGAATGTTAGTTGGTCGGCATCATCGTCTGCGTCGTCTGCGTGTGTGTGAGATGAGTTAATGTGTGTGTGTGTGTGCGTTGGTGCACTGCGCTTGTTAACCGTGACCTTCCGTGAGTGCAGAGCCGTTATTAAAACTTTCCTAGTCGCTGTGTAACAAGTGTTATGGGACTCATTTTAATGACCACTGGTGCTGGAGTTGCACTCGAAAGTGACGCATCGTGGACGGTCCTTAGAACGCTTCTTTTTTTGCTGAGATGACACGACGAACGTCGTGTGGAGAAGCAGTGGGAGATGTTTCTGGTGTTGTGGAGCATTTAAGTGGCAGCCCTAGTTTGTGGAAATTTTATTTTAATTTATGCCTTACACCAGATTTGTGTCTTAACACAATGAGCCAAAGTTGCTTGGAGACTTCAAAGCAATTAAACAGAAGACTTAGGCCTAGATGGTGACAGTCCTGAGTAAAAGTCTTAAAGTGAAGATCCCTGATCTTAAAGCCTCGAACGTTTCCACTTAGAGTCTAAAGGAACTTACAACTCTGGATGAGTAAAACCAAGCCTTACAGAGCTGTCGGGTCGTTAGAAATGTTTGCTGTTTCCTAATCGGACCCCTAAGACCAGCCTAAAGCCTTTTACCGCATGCAAATTAGAAGAAAAAAACGCCACGAATCCCTCCAAGCACATCCGACAAGTGACTCTTCCCTCGTCTCGCTCCCACACCTCCACCCGCACATCACTCGACCGCTCACGTAAATAATTGGACGGCGACACATCCTCTGCTCGAGATCCAATTTCGTCCGAGGCCTTTTACTTTCGTTTGGTCAGCGTGGCACTGACCAGAGCGGGGCAGAGACGACGTCAGACCGCGTCCACCGCCAGGGAATACCCTCACGGCTCAAATGACTCGCGCGGCTCGCCTCTAAGGCCGCCACAATTTCCTTCACTCATTGCCACACACACACACACACAAAGAGACGCACCACTCGCCGAGGTATCACTTGTCCGGGCGAAACGTTTGTTAATTCGCCGATCGTCGATGGTCGATCGTCAACGATCGCGGCCAATAATCGTTATGGGCCTGGACTGAACTGAGCTGAGCTGAGCGGGAGGGTCGAGACAGGTGCCCTTCTGCTCCTTTACCGTATCGTTAAGGAATGTGATTTAATAAGTCCTGCAGAAGTGTGGCATTAAATCTTGGATTTTTATCTCATTCCTTTGCTGCCTTCATTTCGTCCTCATTAGTTGGGTAGATTGGCGTTTTTCTGTCTGTGCTTAGTCGCCTTTTCTCTCTCTCTCTCTCTCTGTCGTTCTTCCCTCTCAAACGATGAAGCTGAGACGGTGCTTCAGTGCGGCTGCAACGCGAGAGATTTATGTTCTTCGAGTTTGACGTAAATAATTTTACCTTCGGCCCCGACACCGGGGGTAGTTATTAAATTTTGAGTCGTATGGGGCTGTAGGTTGAATGCTTAATTGGAAGTCGTTAAAATAGACTCGTGCTACACGAGCGGGACGGCTGTAGCTTAGGGATAGACTGGCATCTTCCCGCTGGCGGAGCAGGAAGCGGATCGGATCCGATTGAATCGGATCGTCAGACGCGGATTACGGCGGCTGGGAAAACGCGTTCGCTGATTGAGAACAAATTGGGGTGGTCTTTGTCGGCGGGTAAGTGGTGGGAACCGGAGGATTAAAAAAAGGATGGGTAAGAGGCTTTAAAAGTCATGGTAAAGAAGCTTAAGGTAGTTCAATTAGGGAGCATCCTCATCAAAGAAAGAAGCGCTAAAAAATATTCGTTAGTCTTCTTATGTTTTCCAAATTCCATCTTTTAGGCTGGATCATTCTGCCTCGCAAATGACGACGTTTTTTAATACTCAGCATTTAAAGAATCGCCTTCATTTCAAATCCTTTAAATCCTTTCAAATTTTGCTCCTGCTGACGCGCTTTGGTAGACAGTAAAATAGATTTAGGCGTCGGTGAATCGACTAAGAACAGATATTAGGTCGTATGTTAAATACCTTAAATACCATGTTAAGGCTTGATGAAGGTTCAGAATGCATAAAACTCTGGATTTCGGTGTAGGATAAGTTCAAATTTTTTAACTCAGACTTCTTCAGAAAATACTGCAGTATACTTGGGCCCACATCAAGTGAGTCCAGGAAATCACAATTTACAATTAATCACCTTACTCTTCATTTTTGCCTTCTATCGAAAATCTGATATTCAAAAACAAAACTTTTAGTATGTGAATAAAACTCAATCAATCAAATCAAAGAAAATTTCTGTCCAAATTATAGACCTTTGAAAGCCTCTGCCTAATTCTGGAGTCCGATAAGGGCTTCAGTGTAAAATTATGTTTAAGTAAGTTTTAAGCTCATTCTTGTACATTCCGAGGAAGAATAAAGTGATAACGAATTCTAAGCCGTGTTTTTCTTGCGGTAGACAGTTGTAAAACACTGCAATCTTTTGTAATGCAATCCCTGAACTCACGAAAAGAATTTTATGATTTGTGATTCATTCAATTGCCTTCATTGGATGACTTAGACTTTGGCATTGAAATCTCTCATTCTTTTTGAAGTCTTGATTGGAACAATCTTTACGATCAATCTATTGATTGCAAATTAATTAAATACGAGTCTTTAGATTGGCATCGCATTCGTTGCAGTCACTTTGAAGTCTTTGAAGTCTGAAGCAATTTTGCAAACCTAAAGACTTCATCCAAAAATCTTTCAATCGCAAAGACTTCATCGAAAATTTTGCAATGAAAATTTTTGAAGTCCCAAATATGTTAGTCTAAAGATTAGCATTCAATTGATCTGCAATCAATTGATTGGTCGTATAGATTGCTCCAGTCAAGACTTGAAGAAGAATGAGAGATCTCATCTCGATTTTTAAAGTCAAGGAATTGCAACCTTTTACATCTCTGTCGAACGGTAGGAGGAAAGCTCAGCCTCTCCGTTTGCATTTTTTACGAACCTCGTATGAGGTTTCGTTAACTAAGTTATATTTTGAATGAAGTTATCGTTTGTTTATTTTTTTTTTTTAACTTTTCGTATTTTTGAAAGAAGCAGACATAGATACCGCAATAATAAGCAACCCAAAAATCCAGATAAACAAACATCAGGAGCATAAGCTGAGTGTGATAGTTGTTTCTTGAACCAGGAGATTGCAGTGTTCAACGCTGAGAAAGCTTCTACATCACTCGGCCTTTTGCTATTAGGTGTACAACTTTGATTCCGCCGTTTTTTCCGAAATTCAAAGCTTTATTATAATAAACTGGTTATATATTTATGAGTCGTTTTGCGTTTAATTCGATTGTGTTTGACACGAGTCTTGATCAAGTAATGACTCCAATTCTGTATCTTCGAAAATCTTCTTTCTTCCACCGCCATGCCGCTCTTCGACGTCCAAATCACGGTTTTTGAAGCGTTGAAACCACTCTTGGCACGTTCTTTCACTAATAGCGGCCTCACCATAGGTATTTGAGAGTATTCGATGAGCCTGAGCCGCAGATTTCATCATATCGAAGCAGACAATTAAAACCTCCCGCAAATGACGAGAATTTGGCTCGTAAGCTGGCATGTTTAATCGAGAATAACTTTATCATGTAGACACAAATCGACTAATATTTCGATGGCGTTATGTTTACAAATACCTGAACTTATTGCATGATTTCTACGATCTATATATTTCGACTACCACTTACCGCTACAGCCATCTATTGCAAAACAGTGGAAGCAAAGTTGTACAACTAATATTTTCCTCGCCTTCTTCATTCCCAATATCTTCGCTATCGATCACTACTCGATAATCCTCCATAAAGGACAAAAGTTAATTGTCTTTCAAAATTTAAAAACCAAGATCGTTGCGGTCTGCCAGCCAACGATATTGTATGACCTTATTCACAATCGCAAAATCCTGGGATTTCTTAGAACACACTTTCCTTATATTCTGCCAGTAGCAGGACTTGCTTCCTGTATATTTGCTTAAGTTTTTCTATAACTCTCTGATCCATTGGCTGGAGAATTGCTGTCACGTTTGATGATAAAAACACACTTCAAAATTTTCGTCGACGGCATTCTACTTTTCCGCTTCTGGATGAGATGGTGCATTGTCGAACATAAGAATAGTGAAGGAAGGTAGTGAAAGTCTTCTTTTCCCTATCTCTGAACTTTTCATTTCTTCCAAAGAACAAACCAAAATAGTCATTCACAGTCGTGTATGAAATTATGCATCAAAGTTGTTCTTTTTGTTGAAAAAATCTGTTATTTTCGATTGATTGGCACAAAGCTTTTTATTGTTATTCTTTACAAATTAAAATGCCCTAACCCTCCTTTAAGATTTAGTCGCCCTTGACTCGAGGGATATGCATTTAAGAAGGACTCCGAGCTTAATGTCCACTCCATGTGTTCAGTCCCTCACTTTTCTCTTGTCAGGTCCAATTTCTGTATAGTTGCTACTGAAAATCTTAAGCATTGTGAAACCATGTCAACATGTGCTCTGCAAGCGTGTAGAACCAAAGCGTGTTGAATTCAGGTCGTATTAGAAGTACGTGCTAGATGAAGTCTATCAGTCCACTTCGCTTTGCTGTTTCGAAATTTTTGCTACTAACATCCGCGTCTTCCTGAGTCCATAAAACGGTTTTGGTTCCTGACAAATCTCGTCCCTTTCTGCTAATCGCACCAAAAACGCACCCATAACCCAATCTCCTCCATCGATCTAAACCGCGAATTCCGATTCAAGAAACTTTCACGGATACCGTCACAGCATCATCGTCAGCAACAGCATCAACGGCCAACCCCAAATCTCTGCCAATTGGCCGATCTCTGACATTTTTTCACTTCTAATTGCAATCAGCGCCGTCTTATCACACATCGCTTCAGCCGCAGATACTTTCCCAGCACGCTTTCCACCGCCATCAGATGCATCGCCATCGACATCAACCATCCAACCGATAAACAACAACAACAAGAACTACAAAAACAAAAACAAAAACAGACAAACTCACCACACGACGACGACGAACCAGACCTTATCTCGATTCCGGAGCACCAACATCAACACGGACTAGGAATCAATTTTCCAACCAAATATCCATCCGTTGCATCCAACTTCCAACTTTAATGGGATACACAATTAGTCGCCGTTTTTCCTCCAATTTCCACACCTGGGAGCGGAGGGGGAGAGGGAGTCCCACTCTCCAGTGATATATTTTAATAAATTGTTGGAGTCTGGAGTCGAGAAGGAAGTCGGCGATACCGACCCGACGTGGTGTATCTGCGTCCATGGATTACCACCGCCCGACAGTAATCACCCAGAGCCTTTCCTCGGTGCTCGATGCTGTGTACTCGGGACTCGGTGCTGGGTGCTCGGTGCTCCAGTCGGGAAGAGGAGATACAATTGCCAATAGATGCACACGTTACTTGCAGAGCGGGCAGCCCTGGCAGTCGGCAGTCGGCAGCAGAGACCAGACAGCAGCAGAGTATCTCGCACTCTCGGTCCTCGGCATCTCCTCGCCTTCCAGGGATCACTGTGGCTAGAAATATTTCATTAATTAGTTCACTAAATCGATGGGCTATAACATACTTTTAATTAAGTTCATTATTTTTAATTGGATGCGGTTTGTTCTCTTCGTTAAGCGCAAAAGATATCGACAGGCAATGATCATGGCGGGAGTGTTTTTTTTTTTTTTTCTTCTCCTTTTTTTTGTCGTTTCTTCTCTTCTTTGGTGTGTTGCTTTGTGCCTCTAGTTCGTTGTATTCTTCGCTTTTTATTCTTTGTTCATTATTCCGACCGCCTTGACGGTTCTTTTTTTTCGCTCTCTGG
Organism: Syritta pipiens; assembly: GCA_905187475.1. Classification (NCBI taxonomy): domain Eukaryota; kingdom Metazoa; phylum Arthropoda; class Insecta; order Diptera; family Syrphidae; genus Syritta; species Syritta pipiens. The sequence continues at coordinate 75,993,319 of LR994571.1, forward strand.
TGCTTTTTGAGCACTCAGCGTTAGCGTCATCGTCGTTGTCGTTGTCGTGGTGGTGATGCGATTGCGGAGCGACTTTATGAGGTGCTGCGGATGCCAGATGGACACGAATGCTTCGGTGTAATTGAACACTTCCAGTTGCTTATTGCTTCATGGGGATTCTTTTTTTTCGTGCTCCCCTCTCGTCTTTCTGGGAGTTTTAGGCGGACTTTTCTTGAACCGAAAAGTGCTTGCGAAGTGATGGCGATGCTACGATGCTGCAACGGCCAGCGGGGACTTTTCAAAGACAAGTTGAGGTTTTTGAAAAGTCCCCGTCGGCCATCAGGGCGACTGCGTAGACTGAAAATCTTTTATGTGAGCCAAGTTGGAGTTCTCTTTAAGAGTGATGAGTTTTGTAGGAGCAATTGAGAAGTCAAATAGTTGAATACCTTGTCCTTCCTTTCATCCACAATGAAGCTCTTTTTTTCGTCACTGTCGAGTTGTTAGAAACTGCTGATCTTGCAACATGGAAGGAAAGCGATTTATGGTCCCATGCGGGGGTGATCCTGGCTTAATATCCTTTTGATAGGCATTAGTCCTAGTGTTTAACTATATTTCGTTAATTGCCGCGCTGACGACCTCTCCAGGCATGCGACCCTTTCTGCTTTCCTCCCTCGAGAGGAGTTGCGCGCCATGCCCATAGCTATAGCGAGACTATCTATTAGGCCTCGGTCACTTGAGACAACCAATCTCAGGTGGTAAAACATTATAACGTGTCTCCGTACGAAACAATTATAGCCATCACTGGATGTCAAACAGACAACCTGCCTTCTGCGGCTGAGCAGACCAGCTATTGGAGCCATGACAGGTGTTATTACAGGGCACTACACTATCGGCAGACATGCCAGCAGACTTGGAGTCCCTGCTAATGATTTTTGTAGAAGTTGTAGAGATGAAGAGGAGGAGGAACCCATTTCCCACCTTTTTTGCTCGTGCTTTGCCTTAGCGCTTCGTAGAAGAACACCTCTTGGTGAGTACTTTTTTGATAGTCTGTTTGATCTGATCTTTGCCAGCATTGGACGGCTCCACAACTTCGATCGAAGCTCCAATTGGTTCAACGGTTAATGCCGAGTCTTGTGCGCAATGTAGCATCACAATGGGCCTAATCTGGCCTAAGTGCGGCTGTGGGTTTTTTGCTGCAGCCGGCAACTTCAACCTAACCTAAACTTGTAGTTGACCTAAATCCAAATCCCAGTCCTGGCCTCGATCTTAACCTCCCCATTGCATTTAATTTTGCTTAAAATCTGGTCCCGACATTAGCCTTGATGTAAGTAGTTCTCAGTCTTGGTTTAGATCTTGCTCTTCATTTTGTTTTCAGTTTCATCTCAGTTTTCTCTTTCTATCGATCGTAGTCTCGATTTAATCTAGTTCTGAATCTTTGTTTCGATTGTGATCATGACCTTAATCTCGATTTTAACCTCGACCCTGGTCTCGACGTCAAACAGAAGACGTGAAGATGGCACACTCTTACGTAAAGGTAGGAAAATGTCATTGAAGAGTTCTTAAATTGTGTAACAAAAATACCTACACAACAATTTTTGAGTTTTAAGCCTGTGCCTCAAACCTTACTTCTTACCTACTACTTTTGTCTTCGGATTAAGTGCATTTTCTTTAAACAATGACTTTCTAGAAAAACCTAAGCTTTGGCCCAGTAATAGGTCAGGAACTTCATTTTCAGCTTAACGATTGAGCTAGAAACAACTCTAACAAAATAAGGTGGTCTTTAACTTCTACGCCTTTGAGGAATCTTTGACTGACTTGACTTTTGTTGTTACATCCAAGCTGCATCGGAGCGTCAAAGGATGGACAAAGAAAAATTCACTTCAAAATGAAATTCAACGACCAATTTTGTTTAGGACTGAGCACCATTTTGGGAGAAAGATCAAGCACTTCAAATCCAGAGAAGAATATTCGACTCAATCAGCTGACGAAAAAGGATAATCATGAAATCCTCACGGATTGTGCTACAGAAAACGACGAGGACTAAGATGTACCAACTCAGCCTGAGGATGAGGCTTAAGACGTTTATGAAAACAGTTCCCAACGTTTGCGAGGCTCTCTGTGAAGACGTGGGCTGTTAATGCTGCTTGCTTGCGGTTGAAGATGGTTAGTGCTACGACATCGAGATCTAGCATCCGTTAAAAACTTCAAGAAGTATTTTATCAGAGAAGAGTCTGTTTATATATTACATATAAGTAAACACATTTTCATCATTAGCAGCATAACACCCCACGAAGGGCCAGAGCCTAGCTTTTTGCGCGTCTACTGTGTTGTGCGCGTTATAATTTGACACATGTAAAAGGGGCCTACAGTTTATTGCTGGTTCCAAACTGCGAATTGCGAAAGCTTTCAGTGACAGGAGTACTCCAGGAGGATTGTCAGTCGTACGCTAGAGGTGGGGCCGTACAAATTGTTTGTAGTGTTTTTTCTCCGGGCTGTATTCGAACCCAGGTACTCTCGCTTATCAGTCCGACGCACTAACCGAATAAGCCACGGCGCCCACAGCAAATTTTATTTTATTTATATATATATTTTACTTTATTTGTATTTTGTACCGGTCCAGAATAAGATGTCTGGACCAAGTCCTAAATCTCGCCTGGCTACGCTTGGGTATGATGAGTTAGAGTCGGCGGTGGAGGATCGAGTTGCCTGGAAATCTCTTCTGTGTGTATTGCACTCTCGACCCCGGTAGTGGAACATGCGGTCAAGAAAATGATGATGATGGTGTTTTTTATACAAAATAAGTTAAGTTAGGAAGAAAATTAACAAAACTTTTTAGGCGCTATCATGCTTCAAGAGCCCCACCCACTATCCGAGAAGTACATTTGACACGCAGAAGAGATATGGACCTGATGTGCTTTATCTCCTCGTGATGGTCCCTTGAAACCGCATGTATGGGAGAAACTTCATGCGTGTAGGCTTAAATTGCAACTTTCAAACCCTGTCTCCAAATTTAAATTTTTCACTGGAAATATCTAGCTGTAAAAACCATCTTGCCATTTATTTTAAAGCTTTAGTATAGAGCGACACATCGGCACCCTATTTAGATTCCAGAATTGAAGACTATTTGAAATAATAATTATGTGGCGGAATTGTCTAAGCTGATAGTTGACTATCAAATTTCTGATGGTCAACATAAAGTGAAACTAGGCATCACTTCTAATGCTGAAATTTCAAAATTCAAAAATTGATTGAAATGATTTTCATAAACTTGAAAATTAAGTTATTGCAGAAGCAAATTAACCTACAAGAAGCATTGTTTGAAAAGCAATTTCAAAAACTTTGAAAGAAATTTGTGGAGTTTTGAAGGAATTGGTAAGAGAAGAGAAAATGAAAAGAGAGGCCACAGCAGCAATAAAGACGCAAGAATTGAAAATCAGAAAATTGGAATTGGATGCTGCCAGCTCATGGAACTGAAACGCTAAGCTTCCTGACTTCTCTTTCCATGCTCTTCTCTACAGCGAATTCCCTTACAACTCCACAGCTTCTCCCAACGTTATATACATTTTAATTAATAAAAGAAAAAAACGAATGTTTTGTTTTTGTTATCTTATTGTTTTTTGGTGCAGCGAGATCATCGCGAATTCTGTCGAACAGAACAATATGAAGTATGAAAATGACACCTATTTGGGTGTCACACGAAATCAGTCACATTTTTGGGATTGTTAAAGTGATAATCAGACTACACAATCACAAATTGAAAATTCTGTTAATCAACTATCAGCTTAAACAATTCCGCCCCTGATCAGTCCTTCCAAAAATTCTTCAGACTACACTCGTCTTTTTCTCCGAACTCGATACACCGCTCAAATTTCGGTAGTGGGCTCAACTTCGTAGAACCGAGGTAAATGTCAAACTTTCGTTACATAAACGTGATCTTAATGACCACAGTTAACTACACATCTACATGCACGTGATGCCAGGAAAGGAGTAAGACAGGAACACAAAAAAAAAACTCGGACTGGACGGAACAAACGTAATAATAATAAGGATAACAAGCGTAGTCCAGTACTTGAGTAGAAATAATAAGATCCTAAAAATATCCTTTTTCTTCTCCTGTGCGCTTGTTATTTTGTTGTCTTCCCCCCGTCCATTTTTGGTCTTTCGTTTCTTTTCTTCTCTTTTTTTTTTGTGCCCAACAACGAAAAAGGACCTCCTAATACGGATGTATACCTCCCAATGGACATTACCATGCCCTCCGGTCATGTATGCAAATGTTATCCTGGGAAAATGTCTTGTCTTCAGACCAATGAATGCTTTTAATGGCCCCCCGCACACACACACACATACACGGTCGATGGCCACATGAAAAACATCAGCACAACAACAAAGTGGACGAACATGAGTACACCGTTCGCAAATTAGCCACTGTCCCTCCCTGTTCCGTGTCTGCCGCTGGATGGATACTACGAGTGTCCTCCATTATACGGTCCAGCCAATCGGTAAGGTAAAACCTGGACACAATTAGATGAGAGAGAGAAGAGAGAGTGAGTTCCCTGAAATGGAATGCCAAAAGGACCATGGGACGAGCAACAACGACGACGAACAACCAACGACGACGACGACTAAGTCATCATCCAACAATTGAATGCAGGTGAATAAGCAACAACAAGAATAGAGGACGAAAGGACGAAAAAAACAAAAAAAAAGATGAAGCACCAACAAGGAGCAGGAAGCAACATCGAAAAAAACACAATCCACTTGTTCCCATTGTTGCCTGAAGTGCGTCACTTATTGTGCTTTTCCACGACGAGCTTCCTCCGCAGAAGGATGAAATATAATTGATTGTAAACGAAGTACAAGTCCTTTTTCTGAACTATTCGTCGGATGGACATCCGTCGTCGATACGGCACTCGTTGTGGGTGGGTGGTGGCCGCCGCGGCGAGAATGCAAAACAGAGACGAGACTCTTGTGTCCTGTGTCCTCTGTGTTCTCCCGCATGTGGAGAGTCCTGGCTTTTGATTCATAAATGGATCGGGTTCCCTTCTATTCTGTTTTTCCTTTTTTTTGAGTGTGAGTGTAACTGGCCGCTGATTTCTTGAGTAAGGACGATTTTTGTGAACTCCTCCTCTTCCTTGGGTGTATTAGATGCGCTCGAATGCAATAAAATAACGATCCCATGTTGTCCTATGTTGTCCTTTGCGTTTCTTTAGTCCTTTCATGATGGCCTTTCGGTTTCAATTGCAGAGATAGTTTTTTGCTTAAGGAAACAGAAAAGAGAGAGGTGGAGAGTGGACACGGAGGAGGTTGGTGGCTGACCGCCGGCGTAATCGTGTGAAGGACAACGCGACGTGCCTTTGGACATTCGATTCGCTGAGAACTGTAAAAAGCCTGCCGGCCAACAAGTTTCGATCGAGTTACTGACGACAGATGGGGGTTCTACGTGGGAGCAAAAAACCACCGAACGCATTTGACGCAGTAACATGAAGCGCACTGCGTATTGAATCTGTGCTAAAAAGAGAGACCTGGATGCCCTTAGGGTCAGCACACAGGCCTAAAAGGGACACGTAATTTTCAGTCCAGGAAGTAAGTGGAGGCTCTAAAACTGAAGCCTGATATCCAACCCAAAAAAGATTTCGATTTATAAGGAATTGTGCAAACTACAGGGTTTTCCAATAAGAGGTGTTATTTTGACATTTAAAGAAAAATTTCATTTTTTGAGATAAATGATTGGATGTTTTTTTCAAAGTAAAGAGGAAGGTATGCCATTAATAATGGAAAACAGTATCAGTCAAATGGCCGCTTGGCTACGCTTACAGAACCGTATACTTTTCATGAAATTTTCCGCCACCATTTGAGGTCTTGAATCGATGCTGGGCTATTGGCGTATACCTTGTCTTTCACGTAGCCCCAAAGGAAGAGGTCGCAAGGTGTTAAATGACAAGATCTCGGTGGCGAATTGTGATCTCTTCGAGAGATAACACGGCCCGGAAACTTTCCCGTAGAAGATCGATGCTTTCGTTGCTTGTGTGGCACGTAGCGCCATCTTGTTGAAAGTAAACTCTGTCCAGAACAATACCATCCAATTCCGGCTATCAAAAATCATTAATCATCTCTCAATAACGCAATCCATTCACCGTAACTGTTGCTCCAGATTCATTTTCGAAAATGTAAGGTTCAATAACTCCGCCGGACCAAACAGATACACGCTGAGGCTAGAGAGGCTTTTTAACAATAAATTGTCGGTTTTCCGAGCCCCAGTTGCGACAATTTTGTTTATTGATGTAGCCACCGAGGTGGAAATGGGCCTCAATAATCAAGATGATTTTTCGACGAAGTTCTGAAACATTTTCATGCATTTCAAGGACTCTGTCAGCAAAGACACGACGTTGTTGATGATCGACCGGCTTGACTGGTGTTAACTGAACTTTAAAAGCCTTAAAAACCAAGCCTTTATGCAAAATTCGGTGTATTGGCGTTTGTGGAATGCCCAATTCCAAAGAACGACGAGGAAAGGACAAACCTGGGTTTTCTTCAACACTTTGGGCTACAGCAGCAATATTCTCAGTTGTTCTTGAGCGACGTGCACGGGTTTTATTCTTCATATCACTAACTTGTCCCAACAGCACGAATTTTCCCACCAATTTCTGTATTGCGGTCCGACAAGGTGCTTTACGACGACCCAAAATGATTTAGTTTTACGAACTATCTCTGTTTTCAAGGTTTCACCATATTTATAGTGAATTTTAGTCATTTCAATGCGTTGTTGAAGCACGTATCATTCCATTTTTATTAATGGCGTAGTTTCTACTTGTCAAATGTCAAAAAATTACAGCCTTAAAAGTGACATCTACCGAAATAGTGGGCTATTTAAAATAACACCTCTTACTGGAAAATCCCATGTAATACACATTTTATCCATCTAGTGGTTTACTTCTAAGTCAAAGGTTATTTTCACATTGACAGCTGTTTATTGCTAAAAATCTTGACAAAAATTCAGTATTATACCACCCCGAAACGAAACGAGTCACTTCACGCTTGAACAGAGTTGGGAAATATTGAAATCTTATTTTCAAAATCAGTGCTGAAACACTGCGGCTTTTGAAAAAAAAAAAACGTGTTATCAGCCGTCTTGATGATGTTGATTTGCGGCCTGGAAGCTGCGATTTCACCCATTTGTACTTTGTTTTGTGGGGAACCGTGAAAGACCGTTGTTGTGCCAACAATCCGGAAGTGATTCAAGCACTTAAAGCCAATATCACCTTATAGCATTCCGTGAGCTACAGGCCGAAACCTTCAGCAATGTCCTGGAAAATTAAAGGTGACAGAATGCGCTAGTGCGAACACAGACGACACAGCCAAATTGTTTTCCATTTATAATGGGAATGTTTGCTCTTAGTAATAAAGCCATAATTCATGGAAAAAAATTAGTTTTGTTTATTTTATTGCATTTTTAAAAAGGAAACATACATTTGGCTCACTCTGTATAAGTAGAGAAGCCTGCAAAAAAAATGAAACTTGACCATGTTTTGTCGTCACTTTTTTTAAACGTTCCTTCGGCCTTATTAAGAACTTATAAGTTTTTTTTAGGGATAAACCGTTGATGATGAAATTATAAAGAAGAAAGTTTTAAGAAACTCAATATCACAAAAGACCAAGATCATGTCTTGCATTTATTGAAAGCCGTTCAAATATCAGTACTTAAGAAAAGATATAAGCAGTTCCAAAATAATTTCACTCCATCAAACACGGCTTATCTTCTTTATCCTTAGCATTTGACCTGGTTCATGGTCTTCGGTGACATTTAACAATCGCCAGAGTGTTTCTCAAAACTCGGAATCCAGCCAAAAATTTGAGATTTACAATTTACTCCGCTCCATCGCCGTCTACTGTCCTGTTTGCTTTTCCAAAAGCTTGTTTTACTCCTACCTCAGCATTAAGCTGTCCTAATGAACCATGCGTCTGGCTGCGTCCGTAAAAACTGCCCACTTAATATTCAAAACTCGTAAACTCCAATCCCTCGACTTCTTATCTCCCCAACTGTCCCCGTCCCTGCGGTCCAGATAAAATCAATGCCAGTACAGTGCTCGTCCGCCCCTCCACCTGACCACCACAAAACGAGATCATTAAAAACTGCACCGCTCCGGTGGACTGACATTTTTATGTGATTTACCCCTTCACTCGGATGACGCGGACCGGGAGAGAGATTCTCTGAAAATTAGTATTTCATGGAGATCACCATCGCCGACAGAGACCGTCCCGCCCCGTCCCGGTCGGTGAACATTCCAACATCCGTCGTGTTGTCCTTCGTCGTCATAATCCCGTCGAGGGACCACAAAAAAAAACTCCGCTCACAGATCGTCAAAATTCTAATGACGCTCATGTTCATTAAAACGCGCGCGCGTCACTGCCCGAATCACGGCCGGTTAGGCTCTCGCTCTTTGACGGCATCCAGAGCCTCCGACGACCTCCAAATTCCAAAGAGAGCAAAAGAGAGCGCTCCGCTCGCTCGGAGCTCATTAAAATTTCAAACACATCTCCCAACGAGCCACCGAAAGTATGCGCCGACCACGACACCGCCCCGGACGACAACGACGACGACGGCGACGGTCGTCCGTTAATGTGACGATAATGATGGTGCAGCATGGCAGCAAGGACGAGCTTCCTTGTGCTCTTAATTGGCAACTCTGCGGCCCTATTAATGCAAAATGTCAATTAGGACCAACAGAGCCATATATCCAAACACTCTCCGAAGCCGGGACGTCGAAAACGAGAAAAAAACCGACAAAACGACAAAAACACGCGAGCGGACGATTTTTTTTTTTTTCGTTTGTCCAGTTTCGGATTCCTGGGCCACTGGCCTTGCGCTGTGATTTTCGTCCCGTCGTCGACGTCGCTCATCGGCACTGCGCACGCTGAACGTATGCAGCGGTCTCGGTCTCTCGTCATTTTGACGAAACGGATTTTTGTTTTAATGATCTGCGATTCCTTTTGCGCGATTCGATTGGGGTGGGGAGGGGAAAGCGCCCCTCACACACACACACACACGCGCGCGCGGGAGTCCCCCTCATTAGACGGAGAGAGCGGCTACTGGAGTCCTTAACCTCGTTATCCTCGATGCGACAGCAGCCGTTTGCCAAACAAAACGAGGTGTGGAGTTATTGTCACTAACCATCTCCCCCCGCCACCCACCGTCGAGGATGCACTCGTCTGCGTCGTCGTCATCGTCATCATCGTCCTCGTCCACGGCAGAGTGGATGCCATTCTCGTTTTCTATTCATCGCGCTTTGCGGCAGGATTATCGCGCGTCGTCGCAACCCCCTGCGAGGAGAAGACCACTGCGGCGAAGTGTGGAGAATCTGTAACGCGTCCCGCACCCACTCCCCCGCTCATCGTTTAACAAAAAACGATTTTAATGATTTCGAAATAATTGAGCCCATTTTTGGCTCACGGCTATGGAGGATGATTATGGCGCGCGGTAATGATTTTGACGTCGTCGTCGTCGTCGTCGTTGTTGCACAGAGACGCAAGCCTTTCTCTCTCTCTGTGCGGCTCTGCACGGGTGACGGGACGCCTCGTGATGTGTGTGGTTCACTGATGATGCTAACGGTTTTGTGGATAAATGATTATGAAAGGTGTACGCCAGTGCACTGCAATCGCACTGCCAACGGGCGCCAAGAGGGTGTGGAATCATTAAGAGTTTCTTTTCTTTTATCGCGTCGCGTTTATCGTGCGAGCGCGCACCCCCTCCGGATAGACGGGCGTGAAGGTGGGCTCTCGAATGTGTGTCAATGCATCTGCGGAGGAGATTCGGGTTTTGGATTCCAGCGCTTTTGTGTTTGACGTTCCAACCGAAGTGGATCGGGAAATGGAGCGCAACACGATTCACGGGATGTCTTGCGGAGTGTGTCGCGTTTACAGCTTGGTCAAGGAGGCGTGCGGATGCTTTCAGAGGCGGCCAAACGGGTTGTGTCTTTGAGATTGAAGAGGAGAAGGAGGAGGAGTAACATGTCCTCGTAGATTCAGCTGCAGGACTTTTTTTAACCGACGAATCTCAGGAAGACTGGCATCGGACCGAATTAAAATTTAACAGTGTCCAGGAATAAGGTGGAAAGTGACTTCTTTTTGGGCTACTGAAGTCTTTTTTCAGTCTTCATCGCTCCCTGAAAGCAATCTTGTTCCTCTTCAAATTTTCGGGATGTAAAAAGTAACTGCGGCGACCTAGGATTTAAATCAAGCCAAAGCTTATTTGGCAGCATCCACATTAACAACTTTAAACGAATATAGCTCATAAGCGAAAAAAGGTATCAAAAACGTAAAAACGCAGAAAGATTTATTGACTTATAAGCTTAAACTCGCCCTTACCATGACGTGCAATTTTTCTTGCCTTTAATGTTCGCTTCTACTCCTTTCTGTCCTGCAGTTCTGCATTTTTTTTATTTAGAACAGTTTAAGATTCTAGGAGCGAGTCAATTTTGCTGATGTGTTCAAAAAAAATGCATTGAGCTCTGTCCGAATTCGGCTTATTTACACTTGCCCCCACTCACAGTCTCCCAATCTTAATGATATTAAAAATCGGTGGTCCATTTTAAATCCATAATTGAAGAATGGGCTCGTTGAATTTAGAATTATAAGTTTCAAATAATAAATGAAGCTGTTTTATTCAAGTTTAAGAGTCAGTTGATCTGTTCGCGTTTTTACTTTTTTGATACCGTTTTTCGTTTGTGAGCTATACTCGCTTGAATTTGTAAAAGTGGGTTGGGTCAAATAAACTGTGTGCCACTGTATGTGCCATTTTGATCAATTACTTTTTTTCTATTTTTGGGGTTAAGCCATTTTTCCATCCGTGTAAGACTTTTGGGCGAAAGACTGAACTAAATGCAGGCCTGTTCGGAATTTAAAACTACGGCATTAAGAAAAATCTGCAGATATCCAAACCAAGGATAATCTGAAGGTGCAAAATTTGGGCTATTGTTGTTGGTTGGATGTATCAAAACTTCCAGGCTAAGTTCTCTTAGTTTCTGTCGGGTCATCAAAGATGTGTGTGGTCTGGCTTAGCATGATGAAACGCAACACCTTTTCTGTTTATAAATTCTGTCTGTTTTAATAAAATTGCTTGCTTTAATCTCGTTAATTGTTCACAGTAATGGACAGAATTAAACGTGTTATCAGGTTGTAGAAGCTCATAATGAACAATTCTCTTCCCATCCCACCAGACACACATTGCCTTTCTTGATGTCAATCTTGGATTTACCACCGTTTGCAAAGCTCTTTGTGCTGTCTTGTTGAGTGGACGCATTATAATTCTATTCTGTGGCTTAAAAGCCTAATACTCTTCTGATTTTGTTTTGCTAAACAAATAAAACACTGAACTTGTATAGCCAGACCACTCCTAAGTCGGCAAATAGATTAAGTAGCCTTAAGTTATCATCTGTGATTTAGACTTATGTATATTAGAATGTTATAAAAATGAAATCTCAATAAAGTTTCTACTACTACTACTACCGTTTGCAAAGCTTCACGTTTTTTCGTTTAGGATCTTTTTCGCAGGTTATTTTCGTATGAAATCCACTTTCCATCGCTAGTAATTATTCGCTTCAGAAAAGTTTCGATTATATTTCGTTTTAACAAATAAAAATTCGGTCCATTAAATTGTTTATTCTTAAGTCATGTGACACCCAAACTCCGAGCTTGGTGCATCGACCTTTTTTTCAAATGGTTGGTAACTGTTTGGGAATGAATGCCTAGTTCCCTATCAACATCCTCACCGGTCTCGCTGGGTTTCTTCCATAATTTGTAAGGCACTGGCCTCAAAATCAAATTGTAACCCCACTTTCCTTTATTACAAAAATTAATAGATCTGTGCCAGACAGGTTTAATTTATATTTGGGACTTAGAAAAAAGAAAAAATGGTTTTATCGACTTTTTTAGTGTTACCAGATCGACTCGGACACTTCGTATCAAAATTATCAGAGCAAACTTCGCTGTTGTATTTCTGCTTACAGGATCGTCTCCGTAAACTTATAGTCCTATTCTGGCACACCTCAGTGATGCCTCTATGTCACAGCAGCCTCACTAGAGTGTGGCAATCAACAACTTGAGAGGTTTTCGTATTCTAACCCAAAACTGTCACATTTGTGATCTGCGATTAACCAAGTCATTAGCTGTTCACAACAGAAGAAAAGCAAGATGGCGTATCATCACTGATATTTGTGAGTTATGACTACCAGAATAGGAGCATTAACGAAACTTTTCCTTTGACGCTTTCCTATATTTTCACTGATTTTTAACGCTAAATAACTTTGCACGAAAACATTTAATTACCATAGAAAATGTTCGGATCTTAAAACAACGAATTGGAGAGCATTGCTTCCAGAAAAAAACACAACTGGCTTGGTATGGTGAAGCAAGAAATTTAGAAAAAAAAATTATATTCTTTATAAAAAGTCAATTTTCTTAATTTTTGAGATTTCAAAGATTTGAAACTTTCTTTTTCTTTACGTTAATTCGGAAATAACTACATTACATTAAATTACATTAAGCAGCGCAACAGCCCGTTGAAGGCCGGAGCTAAGCTTTTTCGCCCATATTACTTTCTTATCAGGCATTCTACCCTTGGAGGGTCTGTGCCTGAACTAATGCTTCCTACTAGCATTGACGGTCCTAAGCATGCAGTTTCCAGTTAGAAAGACCAAGCCGTCTTGCATCCGCAACCACTTGATCTCTCTACCGTTCGTTCTCACTCCTCGAACCAGGAGTCTCGGATTTGAAGTCCCTTTCAGCTGAAGCGTTTGTGTCCATGCGTTCGATGTAGTCGATTCATTGTAGTCGACGGCTTTTTGCCTACCGGATTATATCCACATCTTTATACAGCTCATAAAGTTCGCGGTTATATCTCCTTCATTTGACTTCCTCGCAGACTGGACCGAATAAACGCCGTAGAATTTTTCTTTCAAAGGAGAAAGGTATCAGCTCTGCAGTCCTGCTTATCGTCCAACATAACCTTAGTTCTTCGAGTCAGGACTTTTGACCCTAGCTATTTGAACAAACCGAAGTAGCAGTGGTTGCCGAGGGTGATTCTACAACAAATTTCGGTCATTCCTGGAGTTTATGAATGATATCAAGTTTTCTATTTGACCTCCCCAAAAAAAAAGCTAAATAATCTGCGCAACAGCCAATACAGGACGAGAGAATAGGGGTCATTCCATGACAAATCGACCAGCCTATATGGGGAGCTCTGAACGACCCCTCTCCGATTTGGCTCAAAATTGGTAGAATTAGAAGTCATGGGACAAAATAGTTTTGCCCAACTCAATATAGTTCGCGAGTAACGGAGGTTCAAAAATTGGTAAAAAGTCAAAATTCAAAATTTGTTTTAAATTTCAAAAAATCATAACTTTCGTTCTGCTTGTCAGAATTTTGTAAATTATGTCTTATTGAATTCAGAAAGACTTGAACATTTAGGTAATTCACACAATTTTTATTTGTAAGGACGAAGGATAGTTGTCACATATCCTTGAATATCTCAATTTTCCTATTAAATACTTCGCCTATCTTCACTCCAAACTTCAAGTTGGGATCTCAATGGGGTCGACCATTCTGCATTAAGGCCCATTATGAAGTTGTCTGATTGCAAATGCTTTCGAAATGTTATTACATGGCTATTAAGCAACGTTTTTCTCATCAGAGCACATCCTTCCATTTATCGTCAGATAAATAAAAGGATGAAATCCAAGTCTGGGGAGTCACTGAAAAAAAAGTCTTTCTTTCTCTGTTCCTCTCTACCGGTTCTTCAAATTTTTTCTGATGTCTCATATTGCAGCAGACACCACCCAAATGATGAACTACACTACTCAAAATCCACTACCCCAACGAATCCTCTTCCAAGCCACAAAAAAAACAACACCAGATCCTTCGGTCTCCACACAAATCTCCCACTCCTCCGCCGCATGGACCACTTTCGACAAATTAGCCTCCTCCTTTTTCTTGCAGCCGCCTAATTAATTTGCCTTAGAAAACTCATAACCTAATTACTCTGCATGCGATGCTGTTAACAAAAAAAAAAGTATCCTACCGTCGTTCATTCCCAAAAACACATCCCTGCGGGCCTCCATCACAGGACTGCCGAATACAGCGAAACAAAAAAACCAAAGCCGAAACAAAAAGGCAGCATCTCATTAAGCACGGAACCTAATATCGTCCATTAATGAATGTAATTGCAGCAAAAATATTTTTTTTAATTAATTGCAGTGCATTTTGATTGCATTCTAAACGGGCGGGAGGGTGGTTGCCAAGGGGACAGACTCAGACAGAGCCGTTCTTCACCTGGGATCCATTCGCAAGCGCACTCACTCTCTCTCGGTCTTGGTTTTCTCATCGCCTTCTTCGCTGGCGAGCAAATGGTGGCAACCTACCGCCACCAGTAGCACTAGAATCCACCCATTCCACCGCCGCCCATTCTGAACGCATGGTCGGGACATGCCCGTCGGACGAGGCGATTCCGTGAAATGTGCAACTCACATGGAGGAGAGAGCTATCCCTTCCCTTCTCCGTGCTTGGCAAGCGCACCCGCTTTGTTTCATCAAATCGTCCGCATGCAACCGGCGCGGAGCGGCGGACTCTGGCAGTCGACAGGCGGCAGGAGCGGGCGGCATCACCGGCAGACCGGAGCATGTGTAATTTAATTAAGAAGAAATCCAAATCATGCAGTTAGACAGTAGCCGCTGGCGACGTGGCGTGTATGCGTGCATGCGTCTGTGTGCGCGAGTGTGTATCTGTGTATCTGCGGATAAACTTTAATTAATACGCTAAGATACACGAGGCCAAAGCGATTGTGTGCGGCTGCTGGGGGCGGACGGCATGCGGTGTGGTGTGGCGTGTTACCTGTACTCGACTCCACTCCACCTGTGCACAGGTGCAACAGTGCGGCGTTGTGTGTGTGTGTTTGTGGCTGCAATGAGCGTAATTAAAATTTGTTTATTTGGTTGATGTATGCGAGAGCGTTTTAATTGCGGGATGAATGGTCAAAATGGGACGACGCGTCAGTCGTCGTCGTCATCGTCGTTGGCAACGGCAGCGGCAGCGGCATCAGTAACGAGGGCAGCAAGCTTTAATTAATTTGCTGAACATAATTTTCTAGGAAGTGCACGAATGGGATCAATTGCGTTCTACCACTAATGGTCAAGGTTCGGCCATGGTGCGGATGGTTCAATCTAATGGGACTAATTAGTATCTGCGGTCGATGGATGACAATTAACGGGGCATTTTCCATTGATGTAAGCATTCGTCTGTGCGTGTAGATACTCTTTTACTCGTTGTTGTTGTTTTTTTCTTCTTTTCGCTTGACTCCACTTCGTGGAATGCGATGCGGAGGTAGAAGATTGAAGCTGGAATGGGGACTAATTAATTATGGAACGGCTTAGCCGGGCAAGTGCGATGGCAGGAATTCTGTGAATTTTGTTCACTTGCTTGTGTCTTGGAGTGGAGGGATGGGAATGGGAAAGTCAACTACGGACGGAGATTCTTGGGAAGTTTTGTTTTCTGCACTCGTGTCACTTGAATTCCGTCACTTCAATTGATCAAGTCTTTAAGTTTGCCTTTACAGATGGAGATCTGTTTTGGATCAGTGATTCAAGTGAAAATTAACAATGTTCAGATAGTCCAATGGCGCTCAGGATGACGAAATCTGCTCTGTCATTGAAGTTTTCGCGTTCGGCATCTTGAACATAAATTGAGGACTGTTCTTAATTTTTTTGAGACTGTCTCGATAATGTCTCCAGTTCGGAACAATTTTTTTTGTAATCAAATTTCAATTTCAACAAATATTTTTTTTTTCTTTCCCTTATGTTGTACGTCTGTCCATTGATTGGACACCTAGTACATTGCAGTGCGTTTAGGATGTCTTGACCTCGCGACCAATGTCAGGAAGTCATTTGTGTGAATTATTTTTAAATTGAGTCAAAATAAATATGTATGTCTCATGAGGGTTGTTGAGAGTGTCCTCTTATAAGGTCTATGGGCCGTGGCCTTTTCAGTCTTCTCCGTCCAGACATCTCTTGTGTTGGGATCGTGCTGACTTCACTGTCTGAAGTCTTCGACTAGTCTTTGTTATTTCTTCGTTAATGGTAGTTATTTTGAGGTTACGATGAACGTCAGCATTGGCAATGTACCAATGTACTGCGTTGATTATTGTCCGAAGGATTTTAGATTGTTGTCTTCGTATGGTGGCTATATTTGTTTTTTGGATGTACCCCAGAGCTGTAAGCCATAGGTCCAGATGGGTTTGATAATCGACTTATATATAAGTATTTTGTTGTTAGTCGATTGTTTTGATTCTCTCTTTAGAAGCCAATGAAGTTGTCTGTATTTAGTTATAATTTGTTTTTCATTTTTTTGTATGTGTTGCCTCCATGTTAGTCTCGAGTCTAAATGCATTCCTAGGTATTTAGCTGTGTTGTCAATAGGAATGACTTTTCCATTTATTGTTAGCTGCGTCGGGGAGTTGGTTTGTCTAGTGGTAAAGATTACTTGTGCAGTTTTGTCCTCGTTGATTTTAATGCACCAGTCGTCAAACCATTTTGCTGTTTTGTCCAGGATGTGCTGAAGTTTTGTAGTGGCTATGGTTAAATTTGTGTGTGAATTCATGAGTATTTTGTCGTCCGAAAATGCGCAATCATTGATTTTGCTTGTCTTGGTAGAGGGATATCCGCAGTGTACAGCAAGTACAATATTGGTCCTAGGATACTTCCTTGTGGTACTCCTGCTCTTGTCTGGTGTAAACGTGTTGATACATCCTTATACTTGACGTTAAAAGTCCGGTCTGTAATGTAACTCTTAAGCAGAAGGTAGAAATCCGGGGGGAGTCAACAAATATTGAGCAATTTTTTCTTTTTCTTTTTCATTATATGAAGCAGAATGCTCCTTGTGATGACGAGCAACTATTAACTCAAGAGAATGAAGCGAAAATAAAACGTTTTGCTTAATTTAATCTTTTTGAACTCAAATCAATCGGAAACTTAAAAAAAAAAAGAGAACAAACTTTAAAGACCGTAATACTGAGTTTTATTTTTCTATTTTTCTACTGTCTGTTAAAACTGTACTTGCTGTGTACTTGCTGACAACTCAAAGATACTGGCACAATCGTGTTAGGTGTACAACTTTGCTTCCGCCGTTTTGCGGTAAGTGGTAGTCGAAATAAATAGATCGTAGATGTCATGCAATAAGCTTAGGTATTTGTAAACATAACGCCATCGAAATATTAGTCGATTTGTGTCTGCATTATAAAGTTATTCCCGATTAAATCTGCGGCTGAGGCTCTTCGAATGCTCTCAAATACCTTTGGTGAGGCCGCTATTAGTGTAAGAACGTGCCGAGAGTGGTTTCAACGCTTCAAGAACGGTGATTTGGACGTCGAAGACCACCACGGTGGTGGAAAAGAGAAGGCTTTCGAAGATGCAGAATTGGAACAAGCCATTTCAAAACGCCTGAAAGTCATTGGAATGATTTAGAAACAAGGAAATTGGGTGCCGTACGAGTTGAAGCCGAGAGAAGTTGAACGGCTTTTGTTTGCTTGTGAACAGCTGCTTGCAAGGCAAAGACGGAAGGGATTTCTGCATCGCATTGTGACTGGGGTTGAAAAATTAATTCAGTAAGATAATCCCAATCGAAAAAAACCATGCGGATATCCCGGCCATGCGTCCACGTCGACAGCCAAACCGAATATTCACGGTTCCAAGGTCATGCTCTGTACCAAGCAAGCAATTCACTGATCGAAACCGGCAATAAACTGTAGGTCTCCTTCACATGTGTCAAAATTATTACGCGCACAATACAGTGGAGGCACGAAAAGCTAGGCTCTGGCCCTTCGTGGGCTGTTACGCCACTAATGATGATGACGAAAAGCAGAAGAAAGCAAGGTAAAGACTATGAAAAGGTTGCTCACCTTTTACGAAGTTCCTTGTGTGATAAAATAAGTCTGGAGAAACGTATGAGCCCCTTCTTTCGAATATCCGACCTGTGACACAAGTCGTATCGATGGCATCCACGCCTCCTTACACCACTCGTAGCTCTTAAATGAAACGGAGCTGTCAGTCCCTGAAACACATTTGGCCCGATTCATCCTGGAATCTAAGCACCG
Source organism: Syritta pipiens (assembly GCA_905187475.1). NCBI lineage: Eukaryota > Metazoa > Arthropoda > Insecta > Diptera > Syrphidae > Syritta > Syritta pipiens. The sequence continues at coordinate 76,011,431 of LR994571.1, forward strand.
TACCGTGCCCACGTCAGTTGGTAGCATAAATTCCCACCCAACCCATCCGCTGACCCGCAATAAATTGTTCCACTCCTTCCCACTTAACTGCCTGGCAACTAATTAGCCCCCATGTCCTTGGCGCGCTCAAACTTCAATCATTATCTAAATAAGCAGGCAAATATTTTAATTCGCTTCAAACTGAAAATCTTATCAGCGAACGAGGGAAGAAGTGATTTTAAGTTTTAATTCCCCCCCGCTCCACAAACTAGGACTATACACTACAAGAAGATGCGAGAGCACATCTCCGCACCCAACCACCCCCAAAACATCGCGGCACCCCTTCCCAGACCACCCCACTGAATAGGGTATTATGCAGCAGAGGAGGAACTTTCCCATTACACTCTTCAATATTTAATTAAATTTCTAGAGCGCTGGGCTTCACAAACTTTTTAATTGCACACCAGCTTCAGCCTCCCACACACACCAGCCCGCGCTAACAACACCCAGCAGCGTCAGTGGCCCGAGCCTGAGCCTCAGCCAGAGCAAGCGAACGCCGCGCCGCCACCACCCCGAGTATAACTTTTCGCGAAAATTAATTTTAACTACCATGCTTGAACCTACTCGAATACAAAGCAACATCCCTATAAATTTTAAAACTTCCCAACACACAGAACGACGACGCGCAACACCACGGCAGGCAGGAGAGCGGGCGGGCGTAGTGGTCGGACGACGACGACGACGATGGTTTTTGAGTCCGTGCTTCATTATACGTCATGACGTACCGCGCGCGTCTTAAAACGAATGCAACTCCCCCCACACACACACACACAGAAGCAGTGTCCTGAAACTTCGTGGCAATCCAAACACCCAAAAGCACCACCATCCATCCGACATGCCCATTAGCCAAATCGAATCGCATTACCATATCCCACACCCCCAGCCCACACACACACACAGAAAGAGTGCGAGCTCGAGAGGTCCTTCCCGGCAAGCGGATAGTGCTAATGCTGAATATTAATCCTCACTTACTCTCCAGGAAGTGGTAAGGTGTAAGTACAAACTTCAGAGGTTGGCAAAACGAACCGAAACAAAACGAAACGAAAAAAAGTATCTAAATGAATAGAAATGCACCGCAAGGGGATGCCGGGCACCCAACCGCCCTTCGACGAACTTCTTGGGGGCCGAGCTGAGCGCCTTTTCAACGTGGCGGTTGTGTGGGTGGATACAAAATAACTCACAGATGCGACGACCAGCTGACGACGACGAGGTCCTTGTCGAACTTTTCACAGCAAAAAAAAAAGATGAAAAACGAGAAGATAAAAATTCGGATGGCACTCGTCTCATTCGCCGCCACTCAGGAGTGGGAGCGAGTGAGCAATTAAAAAATGAGATACAATTTGGACGCGGTCGGATACGAGCACCGGCCGGCGCGACGCGACGCGACGGTGACGGGGTGATAACATTTCGTGAAATAATTAGGAGTCCTTAAGTGCTACTGCTGCTGTTGCTCTGCTCTGCTTGGTTCCACTCTGCCGTCCCCCTCGACGGATGTGGATGCACACAGCTCTCTCGGTTTGATGTGTTGGCTTATCCTTGCACATTGTAAGTTGATTCCCTCATCGCAATGCCACCTGGAAATGGAAATGGAAATGAAAGCAGAAGCGAAAAAAAAAAACAAGAAAATTGAGAGGAGAGCGCCACCCTCCCAACGACGACGACGACGACCGTTGTGTTAGGTCCTTGGGTTCGCGAAGAAATATCCTAATTGCAGTTGCTAGTAATTAAGATTTTTACCTTGGTGGCCTGTTAATAAGCTCCTCTGGTTAATTTATTAATGGATTATGTGGGGGGCGGGGTGGTGGTTTTTTTTTTTGCGCCTCAAGGATGTTGTTGCAGCAGTGGAAGTGCTTTCTGTACATGCACCCATGGTACATCATTAGTAATTAAATGCTTTGGTTTACTTTGTGTCTGTCTTTTTCTCTGTGTGTGTGTGTTTGAGGGGGTGCAAGAAAAATATATACATCCTTTCAATTAAATGTGTGTTGTTGTTGGGAATCTGGGACAGAGGGGGAGGGTGGTTCTTTTTTTCATTTTAATTAATTACGAGAGGGAGTCTTATCCCTGTGTCTCACTGAGATAATCCTCCGGGGGGAAGACCGCAATTCGTTGGAACGATTGGGCGGTGTGGGCCGATGAGTGGGGACTCTCACTCTGGGCGGGTGACCGATGAGCCGGAGTGTGCTCAGGCGCTTTTTAAAGGATGTCAGTCAAATCTTGAAGTAGGCTGAGAAGAAGTGTTTCGAACGAGTCCGGTGGCAGCTTTTTTTAATGCGAACACTTCATTCCACTTCGAGATTCTTATGAGTTTCTTAATCTGGATCATTACATTTTTAGCTGTTTCATTTTTGTAATATTCAGCACTTTTTCTTTTAGATAGGAAATGGAATGGGATGGAATTCATTTTGTGTCGTCTTAGAAGTAACTAAATCTTATTCCTTACTCACATTTCAATTCCGATCTGTACATATAATGCACTCGAGCAAATTAGCTGCGTGTAAAACTTTCAATTATGAAGCAGGCAGAATAAGTTGTTACTCTAGGATATCTCGTATAGTCACTCAAATTAATACTCAAAAGACTGAGGAATATGGCCTGTTGTCTACAAATCTTCAAATAATACACAAGAAATTTAAATGCAGTTTGAAGGTACAGACAAAAATCATAAGTATTCATCGGTTTTGAAAAACTTAAAAAAGTCGCATATTTGACTTTAAAGCAATAATGGGACGCAACATAAATACAAAAAATATATTTCAGTTATATTCAGTCAAATTATCTGAGGCAAAGTATTAGGTTGTCAAATATCTCCCTTCCGCCTTTTTGTCTTTTGAATTTTCCGGCTATTTACAAAGCGCTACAGAGCTCGTATCCAAATTAATCATGCATAGAGTCGTTTTGTGGGTTATGTCAAGACCTTTCAAATGATCTATTGCCAGATACGAGCTCTGTAGCGCTTTGCACATAGCCGGAAAATTCAAAAGACAGCGCAAGGGAGATATTTGACAACCTAATATATAAATTGTATTCATTCATTCTCAATAAATTTTCATCCCAGTCAGTCGTTCATTATTTCATAATTTTCCCTGCTATACATTTTTTAGTTTTTTCCTTTGAGAAAATCTCCATTGTGTTACGGTTTTAATAGGTCTGTTCCCGTACCCGACATCAACAACACAAATCAGTACAAGTCTGTGCCCGTACGCCAAAATATGGGTTTTCAGTCAAATGCGCACGAGAGAGTAAAAAAATTTCCCCAACCTGCCCATTTTAACCCAAGACATTTTTGAGGGCAGCTTGTTGGTTTTATATCAAAGCTAATTGATTCTCAAATTGTTTTGTATCTCGAATTGTTTTGTTGTGCGTTAATTTTTGTTTTCGGTAAGAGTTGGAAAAATGGAAAAATTAAACAATAACAATTTATCATCGTCTTCAAATAGGTATGATGGTTTGCTTTTTTACCACATACATAAATAATAACAATAATATTTTTACAGACGAGGAATACCGATGTCTGGTCAGTCAGGAACCGATCGAATCTCAGAACAGCGATTTCCTAGCCAACACAAGAAGTAGACCCACTGAGGCAGTTGGTGAATCCAGCAAAAATGTATGGTTAGAAGCACCAAAAAAATTACTCTTGTCTTTGGTGGAAGATCTTCGACCAAAAGTTGGCAAAACATTCCATTCAAAAAAAATTTGTCGATGAGGGCTATTCATTCACAGTCGCACAAGTTCAAGGAAAATACCGGAGTTTGGAGCGGCGATATAAATCAACCAAAATACACAATCAAAAAACCGGCATAAATAGGGAAAGTTGTCCTTACCAAAGGTATGTTTATTCGAATCATTTTATATGAATTTAATGATTTATTGTTTTCAGTGAGCTGGATAAAGTACTCTCGGAAAAGAGAGGAATACATCCAGAATATATTTTGGATAACGAGGCCCAGGACGGTTTGACGAGGGAAGACCAGATAGGAGACGAAAGTTTCTTTGAACAGAATGCGTCTTCAACTTCAGGTTTACCATTAAATGTTTTTCAATGCACATGAAACTAATACAAAATTTTACAGAAAACTCAAGTGGATCAGCTGGTAAAAGAAAGAGGACGTGTGAAACCGCTCAAGAGAAAATTTGGCGGAGGATCGATGAGATCGGGAAAGAAAGTGCTGAATACCACTCTAAAGTAGTTCAGTACTTAGAAAATGTGATAATGAGCGCAATGAATTGTTGAAGGCGCTTCTGCAGAAGATTTAAGTCTTTGAGTTTTCTGTTATATTTTTGTTGCAATGAATTATGTTTTTTTTTTAACAAGATTAAGTTCTTTTATGTTGTTGTTGAACTGATGTAGCATGAAGCTCCTTTTTTGAATTAGTTGAATTCAATGGCTGTTGTTTTTAAAATGAATTATGTGATAAATAAAACCAAATGAATTTCTGAAAAAATGCTGTTTATTTAAATTTTCATGTTTTGTCTTCGTCTTCGTTTGCAATGTTATGAACACAACAAGCTCTTACGAAATGGCATATCTTCTTCATTCCTTTAAATTTACAATAATACAATTGCCGGAATCGTTGTTTGAGTATACCAAATGAATGCTCTATTGCAACACGGCAAGAACATAGTTTGATATTGAAATTTGTTTGTGCATTAATTAGATATCCGTTATCTCTGTAAGGTGTAACTAGTTGACTAGAACATGGATATGCTGAGTCTCCTAAAAGATAGTAATCTGGAATAAACATTAAGGTTATGAAATTTCAATAATTTTTAATGTGAGCTTTACCTTCACAAGCTTTGCTTAGTTTTTGCTATTTTTTTGGCGTACGGGAACAGACTGGCACTTTGTCAGATTTGTGTTGTTTTCTACTGTTTTGTGTTGTTTATGTCGGGAACGGGAACATACCTAATATGTTTGCAGTTTTTTTTTTTTTTTTCTCATCAAACGTTGTTCTGGGTTTAAATCTTCAAAATCAAAGCAAGCATAGCGTTTTGCACTTTTTGTTGTTAATTGTTTGATAACCTTCCGCGTGCTTTAACTTTAATTTGCGTTAAAAAAGACGAATTTAAATATAAATGAGGTGAAAAATAAAACAATTTCTGTGGAAAATAAAACGGAATTGATTTTGAAAGGCGCTGTAGTTTATTTCAAGAACTTGCTCTTGGAAAACCATTTGATTGCGGCAGAATCATCAACACAAATTTCGGAGGAATCAATGCTAATCGGCGAAGCAATTTTTCAAAAAACATTAGAATTACTTTCCGAGAAAATATTTATGTGCCAAGAAGAGCTTTTCCACTGCAATGAAACCGTCTTAGGTAAGCCCATGGACAAGGCTCAATGATTCTGCGAGAGAATATAAGCCTTGCGAAAAGTCAAGAAAAGAAGCGGAGTGTGTTGCACTGAACTATAAAATGGGAGCAGTGAAACTTGCAAGGGATCATCACAACTGGACCCTGCAAACGTTGCAAAAAAGAAAGTGTAGCCATTTAAAGAGAAAAGACTCCTTGTCCCTGTGGGACGAGGAAGCTAAAAACGGAGGGACAAAATTTAATAAATATGCAGTCATTGATTCCTGGGCTTACGACCGTTTCGTGGAGGCAAGGGAAAGTTACCAACAGGCCCGAAGTTTACAGCAATGGGTTTTAGCTGCTGCAGCACAATTTCCCGGCTTCAAATAGGTGAGTTGCAAATTTCAAACAAAACCATGGCATTACGCAGAGAAAATTAGCAAATTTTGTTTCCAAAAAAAGAAACGGAGTTAGTGCAAAGTATACTGACTGCTGCAGAAATTTTTCGTAAGCAAACTGCAAATAATATCAGAAGAACGAATGAGATCAAAAGGTCTAGTAATTTAAACTGATCAGACAGGTACTTTAATAAAATATGCTATTAGACTTTTTTCAACTATTACTTTTTTAAATAAATTTGCAGGCTGCAGTTATCGGTCTGTTTTCAACAGAACACTCGCAGCAAAAGGAAGCAAGATGGTCTTTGTCAAAAAGCACGATATGAACAAAGTAACACAGACCTATAGGGTACAATATTCAATTACATTATCGGGCAATATGCTGCTCAAGGTTTTTACAAAACGGTAATTTTGGACCTAGAATTCAAAAAAACAATTGATGAGTTCATTCAGAAACATAAAGATGTTGTAATAAGATCAAAAAAGTCGGGAAAATTTACTACTGAACTTTATACCGATTACCTAAAGCTTTGCTTGAAGCCGTATGCGGAGCAAAACCAATTTTTTGTTAATAATAAATTCTTGAGGTAGACAAACAAGGCCGGATTTGTATGATGAGGTATTTACAGACGAGAAATACTTGCCTACGTCTACAATAAAAGTAATACCTCCAAAATGCACTCCACTCCTCCAATGTCTATTTTGGCAGACAAGTAAAAAACTTACAAGTTAATAGTTAAGTCACTAGAAAATAAGTGATATAATCAGATTTAGGGATTTATAGATAGCAATAAGTAGAGAAAACAATAGTTTCGCACTTCATCTGTAAAAACCACCCTCTTATATACCATTAAAGTTAACAAGCTTTTTACTCACAGCAGGAGGTATGGCGTCGGCGGTTGGAGCTACTGTGTTTGAGAAGACACGAAAGAGTATGTGAAAACCACTTCTCGGAAGAGATGTTTGCTTCATAGGCTCGATATCGCAATTCCAAATTTGTTGTGCATTGCTCACGAAAATTGTGAAAATATAATAAATATAGAGAGTGAGCATGCACAACAAATTCAAGAAGACGATATCGATTTACTTATTTCCGAAACAAATTAACAAGAAGTTCAAACCCCTGATACTTAGGAACTATACCTCAATAAAAAAAGGTTTTTGTCGGCAATTGCATGATGTCGAACGAAATTTAATGAAAATGGAAAAATTATTATTAAAGGTAAAGATACGCAGATCTTGTTTTTAATTGAAGAAGTATACGGAGCAATTTGCAGGCATAGGTGGCTGTAATTGTACGAGCAATACACCGTTGTTAACAACATTAGACAAAATCCAACCATTTTTAGTAAGGGCAATAGGTTCTCTGATAAATTAAAAACCCTCGCGCTACTTACTCTTTATAATTCTCCTGTCGCTTATAGGCTTTTAAGACCTTCATTGAATCTCCCTTGTCTAAGCACATTGCGAAGTTTTTTTTCCTCTTGGCCCAAAATGGAACCTGGAAATATTAAGTTCAATGTAGGGGCTATTTTACATTAAATTGGTGTTGAATGTCGTGTCTAGGTTCTTAGTGGTATCCTCACAATCAATTGGTCCCCCATTAAGGCAAATAATCTTAAACTGTGAGGTATCGATGGTTTTCTAGAAATGACGATGTATTTTGACTTCCTGGGATTGATGACGAGTAAATTCTCTTTGAACCAACTCTCGATTTTTTCTAAGTCGGAGTTGATGCGAATGCGTCTATAGAGCTAGACTAGCTGCTTAAGTATCATTGGATATCGTCGGCATACATTTGAATGGTAGAATCCGAGGCAATGGACGGTAGCTCGTTAACATAAAGGGAGAACAGAAGGGGGCCCAGGGCCCTGTGGTACCCCACACGTATTAGGGAGAAAATCAGACAAGGACTCATTAACGGATACGGCTTGACGACGCTCTCCGAAATATGATGACAGAATGATGATAGATGCATTTTACAATCTTGTAATTCACAATCATGTCGATGAAAAAAGAAATACTTCATTTTCTTGGTTATTTAAAGATGATCTTTTAAAAAGTTTTTTAAGTGAATTGCAACATTTTTATTTTTGTCTCCTAAGCTTGGTAAGTACAAGATTCTAGCACTTCATGGACTTGCAGTCAACGATAGTCGACAGTTTTTCAATTACTGAATTTTTTATGATTTACTTTCTAAAATAAAATCGAATACCTGACCTTGCAGATTTTATTGAGTTTTTTTATGAACCATTTATTTTATGTTGATTACTAAGTTGTTGTTTGCGAGTGTTCGTTCAAAGATGGCGCGATGCGTATCGGTTGTTTAATTTTTTGTAGTATTTTTTAAAATTTCATCAAGGCAATCTATGAACCTCGGCAGAGCGTCTACGAACGAAATTCAACAATAAGCTCTTAGCTTACAATTGATCTATGCGCCCGATTGTCAGTAGAAAAAAATGTGTTGATAGCATTAGATTTTATGATATAGTACAGCCATATTAATTTAGAACCATGATAATATAGAATCATAATATATCAATTAAACTGGTTGAAACTGGAAGAAAAATTATTTTAAATCTGTAAAGGCATTAGAGCTCAAAACTAATCAGCTAGACAATCAGTTTAGGTATTGCTCATCTGGGCTCTCATCACGTAACTTTTCAGACGATCATCGTCAAAAGTTTGCTTCACGTATCACTATCGCTATCGTCTCGTCTATCGTCACAGTTTGAGCGCTACTAAATGCTACATTCCTTATGTCAAAATAAAAACTGCTTGTCATCTTTCAATTTCCTTTTGTATTTTCAAGTCCAAGACCGAATTAAAAGTATAGGTAATGAGTGCTAAGGAGGTATAAGGCACTCCAGTTCATATAAAAATAACTTAAAGCTTGAATTAATTAAATTTGCATCTATTTATAAGCATTTCATTTCCACCCCACAACTGGCATTTACTTGAACAAGGACTCAAACCAAAGTTCCCCATGGTTTGGAAAGAAAATATGGGTTAGATATATGATTGCAGGTCGAATGTGAGAAATAAAAAAGGCATTTCTTGTATGAAAAACAATGTATAATGCAAAAAAAAACATTAGCAAAACTATTTTTTCAGCATTAAATACAATATTTCATTTATTTAAGCCAAAAATTTTACAATGTTTTTCACAATTTGCTCTAGGACGATAGTGAATTAGGTATCGTCAGAAAAGCATCATCGAGACGATAGCAAATGACAGTTCTCGGCTTATGTGAAGTAGAGAAAACGATATCGTTTTTTTATGCTTACGTGAAGCACAGCTATCGTTCAAACGATATCGTCAGACGATAGTCGTGTTACGTGATGAGAGCCCTGCTCTCATCTCATGTCCCTTAGGGCACATTTAGATTACTGCCGAAAAACGGATTTTGTAGTAGAGTTAAAAGATTTTGGATCGTAAGAGTTCGGATCCAATTGGCCTACGTATAACGTTTTGGTGCTTATGGCACAGGCAAAAAGATGGAAACATCCGATTGCGTATTACTTTGTACGAACCAGCTGTACGCCTTCGATGATCAAAAAAATTTTTTTGAGACAGTTCGTGCGCTTCGTAAAGGAGGTCTCATGCCCTTGCATTTTGTTTGCGACCAGGGATCGAATGTTCGTGCTTTTGCGCGGCTAATGGAAACTGACCACCTTCAACCATATTTTATGGTGGACGAAGAAAAAATATTTTTCTTTTTTGATAGCTAACATCTTATTAAAAGTACGCGAAATTGCCTTTTAAAAAACAAAATAACATTTAGTTCATAGTAACATTCAGTTCCTAATCTTTCTGCAACTTGGGACGATATAAAACATTTGTATACAGTAGATTCACAGCAAGGTATTAATATCGCTCACAAGTTAACTGATGCCCATATTAATCCAAATAGTTTTCAAAAAATGGAAGTCAAAATTGCCACCAAAATTTTTAGCAACACGGTCTCAGCGGGTTGCTACACCACATTTTCGGCCAAGGTTCCATAACTATGATTAGGAAGAGTGAATTCCTTCAATTCTTCAACCACCTGTTTGACCTATTTAATTCTTCGTTCTCCAAGAATAGTACTAAATATAGGAAGGGTTTTTTGAAAGATGAAATGCGAAGGCAATTTTTACGTAAGGCAAAAGAATTTCTGCATTCTATAAAAGTGCATGATTATGCTGGTAAGGACATTACAAACCAGTTTTTTTTCACCAAAGGTTGGCTTCTTAATATTTCATCTTTGGAATTTCTGTGGCATGTTTCACATGCAAATTCAAGTTTGCTCTAACCAGACACTTGAATCAAGATTGTTTGGAACAATTTTTTGGAGAAGCGAGGAGTTCCTGACGTTGCAATGGCCGGCTTACAGCTTTAAAGTTTAAATCTGTATTCCAAAAGCTGTAGGGCTACAATATTTGAAAATAATAAAAGCCGGTGAAAATGTAGAGTCCGAGAGATTGCAAGCCATCAGCAATCAGCCTTTTGTCAGCCACACTAACTGGTTAAACAATAAAGAATACGAAACTGCAGAGCCCAATTTTTCATTAGCAAGTTGTTGAAATAGAGCAGTTTTGTTTACGTTTTGTGGCTGGATATACAAGAAATGTTACAAGAGCCAATTATGCACACTGCCTTTGCCAACATTAGACTTAGCAGAACCGTCAACTAGTCTAACATTTTCATTGTTTTAGCAATTTGAGGACTGCAACTTAGTCGCACCACCTATTGATTTCATCGAATACATAAAAGAACTTGAGAGCCCTTCAATAAACATTTCTATGAGTGTTATTACTTCAAGGGTGTAGGGAAACGACTATCGGAATTGCTTATTCAATGTAAGGAAAATGTAAAATTGATTATTCAATGTAAAAAAAAGTTATTCATGTTGTGAGAAATTGCCCAAACATATTATTTTGCACTATTTCATTAGGGTTAGAAAATATTTTTCTATAAAGTTTTGGGTAAGGGACCTTAGTGACCCAAATTTTAAAAGCAAGATCCTCCGCGATTGTCACCTATACTATTTTTCATTTTTTCGCTTAACCAAAATAATTCTTTTTACATAAACATGTATGTATTTTGTAGTACTTTATTTTTTGCATGAGCAAAAAAATTCTCTTGGGGGAACCGAACACTCAGCTTAAAAAACAAAAATCGGTTAACGCACCATAAGCATGCCTCAACGGTGGAAATGCTTTAAAAAAAAAAAACAAAATAATACATTCAATTAAGCAGAATGTTTTCTTTTTTAAAGTCACTACACAACTATTAAAATCTATTTCTGTTTTAATTTGCTATTTAATTAGAGCGATGGAGCCAGTAGTCGGCCACCTAACTTTTATTTTATGTTTTAGTTGCTCTTAAAAATCGGTGATTGTTCTAAAGAATAGGCTATTCATCATTTCCAATTAATTAAAATGTTTTAATTAGGAATATTTTTAGGGTATTTACTACCGAAAATAAATTATTCACAAGAATGTAAATGAATACGCCATTCATGAGTAGTCGGCCCCCTTTTCCTTAGAAGTCAGCTCCTGTTTTTACATCCAGAAAACACATCAAAAGCAAACAGCAATTTTTTTAACCCTAAAATATTGACGGTCGACTTAACAAAACCTGTCTCCTAAAGCCGAATCTTCAGTAGTCGGCCAGGGCGGCCGACCTCAGAAGAATTACTGAAGAAATGTCTTCTTACGACGGCCTGCCCAGTTTGTATTTAAATAATTTTTTTTTTTATTTTTGTTCAATATTCACTAAACAGAATTTATTGATAAAACAAATACACTATAATTAATAATTGTATATAATAATTGTAATGTAAATGTTAATTTTCTTATGTAACGTCTAATGTAAAATCAAATAAAAATACAAATACACTAATACAACGCACCTACCGGCAATATTTCACTGTTTTTAAAACTTTTTTGAAAATCACTTCCACTATTGTTTTTACACCAAAAACCAAACATTTCACTTTCGATGAAAACATGAATAAAGGTGGCAATTTTAACTAAGAAAATAGCAAATGCTTTGCAACAACCTTTTTCTCACAGATAGGAAAATCATTATTCTTTATAGAAAAAAAAATTTACATTACAAACAGATTAACTATTACGCATCGTTTTGTGATGCGGCGGCGACTACTGGAGTGGCCGACCTCACATGCCATCACCTTTGAAGCACTTTTGTAACCACCAACAATTTGTCTTAATCGGCCAGAGGTTCACGAAATTTTTTTTATTAATCTCCATTCGTTCAGCCTATTATATAATGTGTTACATAAAAACAAATAGAACAGATATTTATGCAATTTATACATACCTTTCGTTTCCTAAAACTCCATCAAATTTTGCGTACGTTACCATGTGTTCCACATTATAATTAGTGCACCGAACTCACAAATCTACTTTTCTTTCTCACCGAAATATAAACAAAACAATAAAATGTCCAAAAAATTTCCACCACGTGTTTTAAGCAGCTCACACGCATTCGCAGACAAGAGGCAAGTTACAAAAACAGCAAGCCATAAAAAAATTTCAGGAAAAAAGAGCAGTAGGTAGCAGATGAATATCTTGTTTCCTTTATTTCTGATTCTGATTCTTTTGGTTTGCAAAATTACATTCGTTTTACAGACAAAGAGAGACGCTTGCAAATATAACGGTGGATCATTGGGAATTGGAATGAATTAACTGGAATACAGTGAATTGCGAAAAGTTTCGTACCTCGGCATTTTATTTCGTTGCTACGAGTGAGAGTCCGTATGCAAAGCGTCGGTTATACTCTGAAGAAGTAAAAACCCAGTTGAGCATTTCTCGATTGATTGAGCTTGATAATTTATTTACATTCCTTCAATATTGTTTATGATTTACATTAAGAAATAAAAATTACTGTAGGCGAAGACCAGCAAGCGCTTGAATTTGCAGTGACACGTGAGTTATTGAGTTATTGAGAAATGTAATTGACCAGTTCAGGTGCACAAAAGAAAGTTGTGCATTGAAAAAAAGTCGCGCCAGCAAACTTGAATGCCTTTTCTTACTTAATGTACTGCTTCGCGAAGAAGCTAGGCTCTGGCCCTGTATGAGCTGTTACACCGACTATTTATTTTATTTTATTTTTGCTAGGAAATATTTCTACGAAACGGCAAAGATGGAGGATTTCATTTCGAATCAATGGCTGTCCCAACGAACTATTGCCGACTGGTATAATTATTGCCGGGAGACAATAGTAAATTATTCTTTGGAAAAAATTTAAGCCAAAGGAGTGATAGGTGGACAAGGCAAAATCGTTCAGATTGACGAGAGCAAATTTGGAAGAAAATTCAACAAAGGAAGGCGTTTAGATGGCCACTGGGTTCTCGACTTAATTGAGGATATGTCCGAAGAGTAGAGACTGGAAATCTGACTAGAAAACGCTCGCAATGCTGAAGTGTTGGTGCCACTGATTAAAAAGCACGTAATCCCGGGTACAATTATCCACACCGATTGTTGGAATGCATATGATTGTTTGTGTGCTCACGGGTTCATTTATAAAAAAGTCAACCACAGTGATCCAGATAATCCTTTTGTTGGTTCTGATGGAATCCACACCGAGAAAAATAAATCTTAGTGCCGTGTAGCAAAAAGGCAGTTTACAATGACAACTATTCAAATAATTTCGCTGATAGGATTGTTGAAAATCAGTGGAGAAGGGAAATAATAAGAACAAATTAAATCCCTTTTGAAGAGTTGCTTCAAGCAATGATGCATGTTTATGAAGATTTTGGGAAGAAGGTTTTAGATCTCGATGTATAAATCACGTAAACATGCTTTGGTTAAAAAGAAAAAAAAAGAAAAACATTTAATAAAAAATTTAAATTTTTTTTACATTATTTCAGAAAAAAAAATATACAGTCGAATCCCATTAACGAAACTTTCTCTAAGTCGAATTTTGCTTTAACTCGAATTTTTTCGCCATATTTTGGCATTTCCCTTCCCAATTATCCATTCAAAAACCATCCTCTAAGTCGAACTCCTTCTCTCGAACTTATTTTGATGTCCCGTGAAAATTCGACTCAGAGGGATTCGACTGTATGTTTTCAGACTATTTTCAACCAGAAAAAACAATGTTTGCTAAGTGCGCATAATGAAATCCCATCCTTTAATTTTATGTTCCGATTGTTAAATGAAATTCCAATCAAATTGAATGCTGAAATCGTCAAAATTTGGATCTCTAGATTATGCGATATGCTCTTCAAGACACTGAACCAATCTTAAAAAATATTCGAGACACTCCTAGTTTTGAGCACAATTAATTCATGGTGTGTAAGATTGAGTGGCTAAACGCCGCACACATTGAACTGTACCTCAGCTAGTTTATCGTAGAGCTCAATGTGGAAAGGCTTAGCTGTCAACCTATGTCTTTTTGATTTTCGTCGTTATTAGGGTTTCGTTTCAAGGGAACAACGAAACCCTTATAGAATCACTTCGGTGCCCGTCTGTCTGTCTGTCTGTCGCCCTTACATATTTTGCGTTGACTTTTGGTTTGGCTCGTTTTCGTTTGTAGTATTTCACCTCCGTTCAAGCAGTAAAGTGAAATGCAGTCAAATCCCTCTAAGTCGAATTTTCACGGGACATCAAAATAAGTTCGAGAGAAGGAGTTCGACTTAGAGGATGGTTTTTGAATGTATAATTGGGAAGGGAAATGCGAGTTATAGGGTAAAAATTTGACTTAGAGGGAGTCGACTGTATTTGAAAAATATTTAATTCTTTCTATATTTAACGTAACATATGGAACAACCTAAATTGCTAAGCGCAAACTTTCAACTGGACGTTTCTGTTGGCCTAGTAAATAATCCACGTAGTTTTGGACTCTGCAAATCTGAAACTTGAGTGATCGATTTTGCTCTTGAACGAGAACAAATTAAAGTTTGTCTAAAAATCTGAACCTGCATCAAAGAAAAAATCTAAGGACTGCTGTGAAGCCGAACACCAATTGTCCACATTTTCCTTGAAGGTCTCATTCTTTTTAGTGCCCCAAAAAGACCTTAGCAAAGCCCAAGCGTTGAAATTAATTGTCACGTTTTGTGCATCTCTCCAACGATTAAACAGACCCGCCCAGATCACCTAATCAATTCTCAGAGCTAACTGACAGTGTCATTCCTCCATCGTCCCGATTTACCGCCAAAAACTGTCGACCCCCACACCCATCTGGGCAGGAATGCTCCGCCACACCGCGCCTTGCCATTCACACCTCAAGACCCAACCGCCTCCAAAACGAAGAAAACTGCACGCCACTCAGTGCGCGCCGAATTGGGACACAGCCGAAAGCCGACGGACACACACCGACTGCATTTATCCACACACACACATAACGCTAACGCTGACGCGGCGGACGAGAGCTCCCATTCCCAGGTGTCAATTAGCGCTAAATGATGGATGCGATACGCGATCCGTAGCTCCGATACGTCATCTTTATGGTAATGAATATGGACAGGTAATTATTTTCCGCTCAGTTTTTCAACGCCATGAAAAGGTGTCCATGCCTCAGCACCGTGCCACCAACAACGACGACGAGGCCGTCGAGGACGAAGCATGAGGACAGAGCATCCGCCGACGGACGGATCGGGACCATGGACTTGCAATTAGAATAATGATGTGTAATAATCGTGTAGATAAACACGGAGGACCGCGACGTGTGAATGAGGAGTGGGGAAAGGTGCTAGCGTGGAAGGCACGGGACGCGCCGCCTCGCGTCTAAGCCCGTGTCAGAGAGTGCGGCGGTAATTGCACGACAGCCGAACCGAGGCCGGGACCAGGTCGACATTTCCCGGATGGGTGATGTTATGACATCCGATGGATGCGACATTTTTGGTATTTAAATTTTCAGTTTCGCTTCAGTTTTTTGTGTTGTTGTTGGCGTGGTTGGGGTGGTTGGGGGGTCCTCGTGCGTCAGGCGGTAGGATTACACAGCCGTCCCGTACCCGTATCCAATTTGCTCCTTTGTCGGTAATTGGCAGGCATGGAGTGGTGCGCAGCGCACGGTGCCCGGGCGGGATGAGGATGGATGAGGTGTGAGCTGCTGAGCTGGTGAACTGGTGAACTGCTCTGCAGCCAAGGAAACTAGCCTCTGAGTGGCTGAGAGAGTGGGATCCGGACCGAATATGTAACGGCGGTGGTGCGGTTGCTGCGCCTCGGCAATGGGGTCCGCATATCGCAGTGAAGCGTCTGAATAGACTGCTAATTGAGCTGCTAGTTGAACCAATTTGGTGTTTGCCTGAATATGTGTGGATTGTGTCTCATTAGAGCGCTCTAAACAATGGGCCTAATTGGGTGTATGGCTTGGTATTCAATTTCTTTTGCGGAGGGGCTTCGCTCGCACTCGGCTGGCGCTCCTCCGCATGGCTGCCTTTTGTGGGATAATTTGTTGTGTGCGGCGGCGGCGGTGGGAAGCTTTGAAAAAAGGCGGGGTGGGTCTGGGTAAATTGATTTCAGGGTCTGAGGACAAACGCAGCTGGCAGTGTGGCGCGAATTGGGTTAGATGTGATCGGTGATGGGAATGTTCTGAGAGAACATTTAATTATTTCTTACAACCTGACCCGGATTTTTTTCGAACCTGTTTTGGTTTCATGCGGTCTATATTCTGTGGTAAGCGAAAAATTCTTTTGACAACAAATCTCAACAGTTTCATATTTCGCATGACCCGACACTTGTGCCGCATAAAAAAAGAAGTCCCCTTTGTAGTCTCACAAATATGCAACTGTGTGTGTTGCATCACAACATAAAAGCCAACCACGCGGATTCCAGGAAGTTACGAAGATGACACAGAAATCAATTAATTGTCAAAAGTGAGGGAGATATGACATCCTCCATGTCTATCTCTGTCTAACATTGCAAAATCAATAATGCCAATAATCAATTTTCATGTAAAGTGTTATACATGTAATTCTATGTTTGTATTGGAGTCTTCCACTCATTTGAGAATGTAAAATATGAATTGGGTCAAATATCTCACTCAATTATGTGTAAAGAAAACAGCTGTTTGACGTTGTATGTAAATTGCCAGCTGACCGAGGTGATGAAAAATTAAAACCGAGGTCTTAAGATTAATTGATTACTGAATTTAAACAAGTAAAGTAAAAGTATAAAGTAAAGGAAGGAAGGTGTTCCTTTGTGTTCCATTTATAAATAAAAATTATAAATTATAAAGTGAAGGAAAGAAAGTGTCTTTTTGTGGTCCTTTTATAAATAAGGGAAATAAGGTGCTCTTCCTTTTCTGCAATATCGCTCTGAGTCACCAACCTCAGAACAGTGTGTATAGCCTTTAATGGAGAAGCATATCTTTCAGGTCCAGCTTAGAGCAGTCTTTGCTTTTGAGAGTTGTTGCTTTAAATGTTTCTTCATACTTAGATTTTTTGTGAAGCATACTTCAAGTCGCTTGTATTCTTTGACAATTTCAATGTTTTCGCCATTGAACGATAGCTCCCATTTTTAAAAATCATTATCATCATTAGTGGCGTAACAGCCCACGAAGGGCCAGAGCGTAGCTTTTCGCGCCTCCACTGTGTTGTGCGCGTTATAATTTGACACATTTGAAGGGGACCTACAGTTTATTGCCGGTTCCTATTGCCGGTTTGTGATGTTTTTTCCCTGAGCTGTATTCGAACCCGGGTACTCTCGCTTAGTAGTCCAACGCACTAACGATTAAGCCACGGAGCCCACTAAAAAATTAAAATCATGATACTGGATACTGGATTTATTTTATTTATTTTTATTTATTTTTATTTCAATTAGTCACCAGTTTTCTGTGGCAATTTTGTAAAGAATCTAAGCAGTCAGGCAAATAGCAGGGCCCCTGTGCTAGAAATTTATCCCTCCAGGCAAATAATACACAAAATCATCGACAAAGAGAGCAATAAACCAGTACTTAAAGTACATCCTTGTCTTACACCGGTTTCCGTAGTGAAGCACTTAGATAGCTTGCCCCATTCCAAACTGCTGCTCTTGTAGAGGAGTACAGACTTTGCAGTACTAGCCCGAGTTTCAGAGACATCCTCATTCTGTAGAGCTTATAAAATAGGGCATCGCGGTTCACGGCGTCAAATGCTATCTTAAAATCGACGATGAATACATATAAGTTCTTGTTCCTCCGAAGGAAGGACTCCGCAATACTTCTTAACACAAAATTATGGTCCACAGTTGAATACTCTGCTTTAAACCTTGCCTGAATTTTTATCTTCTATCCACTGTTTCAGACGTTTTTGAAGCAGTGTGGTAAAGATCTTTTACGACGCATTAAGAAAGGAAATTCCTCTGAAGTTTGCTGCTTCTGTCTTGACCCCTTTTCTAAAGATTGGTTATATGACCGCAGCTCCAAAATGCTTCCGGATCACAACACTTTCTAGTATAATACTAGGTTGTCAAATATCTCCCTTCCGCCTTTTTGTACATGGCTGGAAATTCAAAAGACAAAAAGGCGGAAGGGAGATATTTGACAACCTAATATTATACAAGACTTTAAGACTGCTAAGCCTGGAGAGATAAGCTTATTTTGTTATACACTAAAGATAAGCTTGCGTAAAATTGGAGTACATTTTTAGCAGTTTAACTTTCTAAGCTTTCGTAAGAAAGTGGTTCCCTTAGGTAAATGAACTACCGTTTAAACATTTTACTGCATTGCTCCTATTTATTTAATAAAAATTAAAATTAAATATTGTGACGGAATTCCGAATCAATACGATGGGCCCCTTAGCGCTGATAACATCTTTCACACGTGTCATCTTTTTTCGAGCTGTCAAAATATTTTCCCGAGAGACTGGTCAATTAATAAAGTACGGAGAACAGCAATTTTTCTTAGATTGTGTGAAAAAGAATTAAACAAAAAAATAAACTTATTCCTAAAAATTGAATACGAATTTATTTCTAAATTAAATTGGTTTGTGTTACCAAAAAGCGTAACAATATCTAGAAAGAGAGAGCAACATTTCGTTTTTGGGTGAGTCAAATAGACGCAGATTATCTCTCCAAGATTTATAAGATTATCCAGTCCGTACTTGTCGAGCTCTACAGGTACTTGGTCAGACCCAGCGTCTTTGCCATATTTTAGCTGCTTAAGAGCATTACTCACTGCCTTCTTAGTAATACTTGAATCCAAGATATCACCCATGAGAAAAGGTGTTGCATAGTGAAAAACATGTTTACTATTCTGTCTTGGTTTGAGAAGTTTACAAAAGTTTGGCGTTATAAAAAATGGCTACTAGATGGAATAGAAACAGGGGCTAGATTGAATCTGAACACGAAGAGGGAAAAAACGTAATTTTTAAAAGCATTTAACCCTCTAATGCACGGTGATTCACATACACATATAAATTATTACGCTTTTTTAACGATATTTCTTAAAATGCTCGCGAGAAGTATTTATAAATAGAACAAGTTCTCTTCATGGCTTATCAAAGCGAGCTGGGTCAGAGTATCGCGAGAAGTAAAAACGATTTCTATTTTGTAATCCTTGAATTGTTTTTTATTTATTTTTTTTTCGATTCCTGCTTACATAGTTTACTTTTTATTCCGTAGGAAGTTTAGCGCAAGGTAAGTAAATAAATAAAACCAGTGAAAAAAATAAATAATTTTTTTCTTTTCAAGGAAGCTGGAAAATTTTTTAGTTTCATATTCTCTGGGCTTTAGGCAAATGATTTACTTTCATATTTCATAGATTAAGAATAAGTTATTTGAGTGAGAGCGGCCTTAAAGCATGGTGATGAATATATGAATCACTGGGTTTTTTGGCTTTTATAATTCTAAATCACAAATTTGTGAATATTGCAAAAATAAATTTTGTTTTTTTTTCTATAAATATTTATTTTCTTTTTCTTTTTATTTTTTTTTTATTTATTTATTTATTTTTTTTTTGTTTTGAAAGTAACAGCCCGTTGAGAACCAGAGCCTAGCTTTTTCGCGCCTCCACTGTGTTGTGCGCGTTATAATTTTGACTCATATGAAGGGTACCTACTGTTTAATTCCGGTTCTGAACGGCGAAAACTGTTCATGACAAATGTAACTAAGTTTTCAGTCGTTCGCTGGAGGTGGGGCCGTGAAAAATGTTTGTGGTGATTTTTTTTCAGAGGGCTTAGTACTGAATATTTAGACTTGAGCCACTTTGCCTTTTGAGTAAACAAATAGTGTCGTAGACAGAAGTAGTTATTAGTTGCAAAATTGCAGAGTTGAAGAGGTTTATAATTACTGCAAATTTTCTAATTATGGAAATCATCGCAAAACTTTGCGTATTTTTTTTTTATTAAAGTTTACTATCTAGATTCTTATGACTTGTCACTTAACAGGGCGATCCTTATTCTTTATTGCCCTTCATGACACATGACCACATAAATGACAAATATTATTTTGGGACTAATTATTACAGGTTTATAAAAGACAAGATCGGAGCGTGTTTTGCTTTATACATGGAGTATTCAACCAACAAACAACTCTCTCAACTCAACAACTCAAAAAAATGGATTTCAGTAATTGCTTCAAAGGTTTGTCAATGCAAACTGACAAAAAACCGGTAAGGAGTTAAAGGACTTCAGTTTTTATTATACATCGAGTATTCAATCAATGAGCAACTTTCTTCGTATAACTCAAAAAATGGCTTTTTAAATCAATAATTCCTCCAAAGCGGCGGAAAACCAGTGTTGAGTTGCTGACGACCCAGTGAAAATAAATTTGGATATCATTTTCAGTTCTGTTGATATTACTGACTGCAGTACTGCAGTACATCTATAAAGCCAAGGATTCTCTCAAACGGCAGCAAGGATCCAACTTCTTTTGATCCTCCTTCTCGTAGATGACGAAAAGGTATCGCCCATCAAAAGGAGGAGGTTGGAGTTTAGTGACGACGAAACGGCAAAGATCGAAATTTTGGACACATCGGAACGAGTGAGCTACGTCGATTTATGCAGCGAGGATGTAGAAGACTCGACAAAATGGATGAAGCTGGAAGCGACTGCAAGTTCGCAAAATTACAATGACGACGAAGACAAGGCATCTTCTGATGAAAGCAACTTAGATGCTGATGACGAAGAATCAGATGTAGATTCAGACAACGAATCATTTTTAATGGTGTGTTTCGATTAGAACCACGTCCACTAGATCCATCCCTATTAAACTTGAAGACCATGACAATATCCCATACGAATATGCTCCTAACGACGATCACCATTATTGTGAGGAATTCGACTTGGATGAATGGCACGACGGGACGACAGACGAGTCGGGCTTTTATTCAAAACTAATAGGAGCCCTAACTTGGACTTGGAGCCGTGACGCGTGGAGACTTTTGAGGAAGACGGAAGACAGATATGCTCCTAACGACGATCCCCATTATTGTGAAGAATCGGATTTGGATGAATGGCAAGACGGGACGACAGACGAGTCGGGCTTTTATTCAAAACCAATAGGAGCCGTAACTTGGACTTGGAGCCGTGACGCGTGGAGACTTTTGAGGAAGACGGAAGACAGATTCGGAAAACGAATCATTTTCAATTGAACTTGAAGACCATGACGTACGAATATGCTACTAACGACGATCCCCATTATTGTGAAGAATCGGATTTGGATGAATGGCGCGACGGGACGACAGACGAGTCGGGCTTTTATTCAAAACCAATAGGAGCCGTAACTTGGACATTCGCCCGTGACGCGTGGAGGATTTTGAGGACGACGGTTATGGCCCTTATGAGCGCAAACGGACGTGGAGGTTTTTGAGGACGACGGTTTTGGCTCTTATGACTGCAAACAGCCTAGTATTTGCTGAAGAAGAAGTGACGGAGTACGACCCCGACATAACCCTCGTTTTTAATATTTTTATTCTCAAATTTGAGGTTAGTTTCTGAATTTTGTTCGACTTAGTGTCTAAATTTTGAAGCTGAAGAAGGAGTAGGCGTCACATTGTGTAATGGGTTTCACTTCGGCGTGAATGCCATGGGGATCTTTGCTTGCATTACCTCCTTGTAATGGTTCCTGGTAACCATGTGATCAGCGCACATGGGCTAAATTAAACGTCCAAAGATTAAAACGAGTGCACGACTGGCCACGTGAAATGCTGGCATTTAAAGAACATGGCATAAAAAATTTACAGACTGAAAAAAACTCATTAGCGTACGGATAGTGAAGTTTCCTTATAGAAATTACCTAAGAATCTCAAAATGAAAACCGCACAATTTCTTTTCCGACGCAAAACAAGGATTGACCATGCTAGTTGGGGAACCACTCCATGTTGAATAAGTCTTTACTTAAAAAGTATATTACACTCATCCCTCGTTTTGCGCGGTTTCACCTTTGCGTGATTTCCAAATATCTACCCAAATTCAATTTGCGCAACTTTGCTTTGCGCGAAAGAACGTTTTTCTTCAAAGAATCATGGCCACAAATGAGCTATAGGTCATTTGTGATCATGGCCCACTATGGTTTTTCTGTTCAAAAGACATCCATGTACGCTTATATATCGTTTTGTGTGGTTTGCGCGAACCTTTTCATTCGCCTAACTCCCGCGCATTATCATGCCCCTGTGTATGAATCGCATAAACATGCATTGGTTTAAAATTTATATTTAATAAAAAAAAGGAAATTTAATTTTTTTTATTAAAAAAAATCTAAATTTATATTTTCAGGCAGTGCAATTTTTCTTCACTTAAGCAAAAATATTGCTCTTAAGCGAACTTTTGTCAACTGAAAAAAAATTGCACTTATCCAGCTTAAATACTCTTTTTTTTATTTTTAATATGTTTATATTTTATATAAAAATAATATAATATAAAAAAAATTAAATAAAATAAAACTTCAATAACGTAAGAATAAAGGAAAAAGAAATAAAGAAAAATAAATACTTTTATTCTAATTTAATGGTCAATTTTAATTGCCTACGTACTTTGAGTACAAATTAGTGATTTCTTTGGGATTTTTTTTTCAAGTAAACCAAGTTTTTTAGTTAAGCGGAGTGATTTGTATGATGATTTTGGAAAAATGCTTCGTGACAAATCTTGTGTTTCAGTTGCTAGATCTTTTTAATAAAGCGAAGTTGATTCGATCGGTTAGTGCATCGGCCTGTTGAGCGAGAGTATCCGGGTGCGAATCCAGCTCGGGGAAAAAAACACCACAAACATTTTTCACGGCCCACCTCCAGCGAACGACTGAAAACTTAGTTACATTTGTCATGAACAGTTTTCGCCGTTCAGAACCGGAATTAAACAGTAGGTACCCTTCATATGAGTCAAAATTATAACGTGCACAACACAGTGGAGGCGCGAAAAAGCTAGGCTCTGGCTCTCATCGGGCTGCTACGCCACCCAATGTAACGAAGTTGACTAATTCAAAACTCACTTTATTTTGATTGTTCTCCTCGACAATTTCCCTAAGACCTCACGCAACAGACGATCGTTAACGAACAGCCCACGATAATGCGCTCGTTGGCGTGTATTCTAATTTTTACATATCTTAGGCGTGCGGCAAACGGTCAGCAATATCTGCAGGTGCGTTAGCCAAAAACATTGAAGTGCGGGTATCACAGATCACAATACCCGGGTTTCTCGGGGCGGGCTTGCACTATTTGATATTCCTGGTTATGAAAACAAATTTTGGGAGCTTAACTGACAACAATTCTGACTACTGTACCAATATGAAACTAGTTTATCTTAGGCTGCTTGATTTGTTTTTTTACAAGTCCCATTTATTTTAAAGCACGTAAAAAATATTGTAAGCGCATTTTCTACAGTTTTTGATGGAGTCATTGGAAATAAGACAAGTAATAAATTTATTTTTTGATTTTTAGTACGTAATTAAATCGTCTTTCTTAGTTTTTTAGACTTACTCAAACCTAGCTATACGCCTATTTTAATTAATTAAAAGCAAAGGAAAAGCGCATAATAGAATTAATTGTTACATTCCATGACTCTTCTTTGTATTTTTCTGTCTACGGTGTTCAACATTGAAATCATGTTCGCATACAAGCTTAAAGTCGAAATTGCAACGACGCGTTCGGTCGGTCTGAGTTTGACATTTGAATACACTTAAAAGCATTGTACAAATCAAAATAGTGCGGTCGGGCGTTGCAACTTCGTAAGCCTGACCGACTGCGTCTACTTTCTACTCGCTCGGGTGTTTGACAGATGTGAGTACATTTTTTTTTATTTACAGACGAAATTTGAATGCGGAAAGGCGAGTAAGTAAGAATTGCTTTTGATTTTAGTTTCAAAATCAAATTGTTTTCGTACAAATTTTGTTTCAGGGGATGGAAATTTTCGAGGACAAGCTGATTTAGAGAAAGCTAATTTGAGCTAAATTGAGTGAGGCGCGAGTTGACAATTGTAGGGCAAAAATACACAGCGCACAAAATCAAAGACAAACAAACGTACAGTAAATGGTCTTAAGCTCTTTATTTCTTTCTTTGTACTGATCGCCGCTTCAATTGGAGGTCAGTGCATTTATACAAAGTTTATAAAAAAGCTTTGGAGATTTGAGGTCATTCATCTGACTGGATATTCGGCTGTTTTTCGAAATTCGCGAACCTAACAGTTCGCAATGCATTTTGTGCATTTGCACAGTGTGTTGCACAAGAATGTGCACACCTATTATTTATTTTCCTACACATTCTTTTTCGTAAAGTCGATAAAACGCGTACCAACGCCTGTCAAAGTCCGACCAACCGAACGCGCTGTTGTGATTTGGGGTTAACGCTAAAACAAACAAAAAATTTATGTGAGCCGTTCAGTGCATTGATTGATTAACTCCACTTTTTGGAAAATCTTAGATTTAAATGTTAAAACACTTGGTATAGTTCTAATTTCCTATGTTTAACTTTCGCTCTGTAGCGCTTTGTACATAGCCGGAAAATTCAAAACACAAAAAAGCGGAAGGGAGGTATTTGACAACCTAATATTTTATTAAAACGTGCACTACTTTTTTTTTTCAAATATTTGACATTCAAAGGGAATGTAAATTATTTCATCGTTTTTCTAAAATTTTTGTTTCATGGCGTTAATTGATGTGTGCTCTGAACGGCTCATATTTTGCATTTCCAAGAACTAAAAATGTAGTTTTTTTTAAATCTAGAATTATAAATGTCTTAAGCTTCAAGTCTTCAACTTCTATCTTTGTTTCAAGCACTCGTCCAGTGATAGCAGTGTCGTCAACACTAAGCCTCTCTCAACCCGTAGTGATCTTCGTCTTGGCCGATTCGACACAAGTGTACAATTCGCTTTGCCACCGTTTAGAGTAGGGAAGGCTCGTCCACAGTTCACTGTTGCGATTTTAAGGCAGTTCTTCAAAATTTGAACAAAAATACGACATCTAAGGAATGTTTTTGTACCCAAAAAATTCTAGAAGAAGCGACATCTTCGCCTTAAGCACAACCAGGAGCTTGTTTTCTTTCTGCTTCTTCTGAAAGTATATTTGAAACCCAAACTCTTGCAGCACAAACTAAAAACAGTTCCCAGTGTCAATGATCCAAGACCACCCAACAAAGGCATCGCTCCCGTTCACCTTCGCCAGTCGCATCCTTGCCCATGGCGCCGGACAGCTTCTAGAAGACTAAAACCAAGTTCCAATCCCCGAACCCGTTCTTCACCACCCCTCTGGCCTGGAGAGCGCACGATAAGACGTCCACAGGAGTGACGCAGAGACACACGACTATCACCCGAAGGCGGTCTGATTACCACCACCATGCATGTGCATGTGTGTGTGTGATGCAATTAAATTATGTGAACCAGAAGCATGTTTTGTTGTTTAATCAAAGGATGGAATGTCCCCACCCGCACTCCCACCTCAAGCCCGTGCACTGTGTGCAGTGGAGGACTTTGATGTTAGGCTGGCGTGTTTCTGAAAAGCTGTTAAAGAGAAATCCCTTTTGACCATTACCGCCGTCAACGCCACCACCACACCACCAACACCACCATCATCACCACCGACGCCAACATATCCGTCATATCAGCAAAGCACACAGCACCAGGATGTGAGAATCCTTAAATTAGTCTAACGGCAGCCATGACACAAACACGCAAGTGGCTCAAGCAACCAACCCTCTCATAGCCGCCCCCTTGTGTTGTTCTAACGAGAAAATTTGCACGAGGGTGGCGAAATTAAAAGGAAAAACAACGGGGCGAAAAAAGCGAAGAGCACAAGAGGACAAGAGGACGGTAGGAAGGCAGGAAGGCAGGAAGAAAACGAAGAGAAACCTCATGTGGTGCAGAAACCGCCGGCAACTGGTCCGGTGCAGCCTCTTCAAAAAACGGTAATTAGGTCCTTTGTGCGCCTTTATAATTAAAACCTTAGGTACGCCATAACCCAACGAACCGTCTAAAATGAGGCTGTCAGCTGCTCTCCTTCCTTCCGTCGAGCAGCGGAGGACCGGGAACATTTTTTCGGGGGTTTCGTCGTCCTCGTCGTCCTCTCAGAGTGTGGGACACTTTGCTGTCAGATACCATGTGTGTGTATGTCTTGGGTTACCTGGTTGTTCTCTCTGTCTCTCTCCCTCGTTGGACTGGCCCGAAGGTTTCTTAGGCAATTAGTCGACAGACTAAAATTCGTCTGCATGAACAGTCTGAGGTAATTGCATTAATTTTTGTTCTGTGTCCTCATTCATTAGCCGCATGCCGTATGCTGTTAGTCGTATGGGGGATTTTATAGTTTAAATTTTGTTTGTTGGCGGAATTGCGATGGCAGTTGGGAGATATGGCCGCAGGGCCGACGGCGTTGTTGTTGCGTTTTGAGCCAAAAAAACCAGGAGTCCAAATCGGAGGTTACTCTCTGGTCATGAGTGAGCGAACATGAATGAGTCGGATGTTAATGACAACAAATTTTGTTAGCCAGGAAAAGAGTAGGGGAATAATTTTTATGGGTTAGGTGGGAAAAGAGTTTAAGTCCGTTTTGTCCGAGAGGGAGACCAGAGCTTGTTCAAGAGGACACGGGCGTTTAAAGCGATTTTTGGACGCTTTATTTTATTTCGGTCAACAGTTAGAAAGTCGCTTTTACCTACAATGAGTACAATGAACTGTAAAATGAGCTGTTCAAGCAACGAATAAGGAGTCTTTGCCTCGGATATGTACATAGCTTCTTGCAAATCTCTTCTCTGTTTAGACTCAGCACGGAAATTCAGGATGTTTCACCAGGGAAATTTTTCTTTGTTGTGATTCATCAAGTTGTGGTTAATGTCCAATACCCTGCGCTAGTATCCTAAAGTTCTGGTCCATTCCAAGTGGTCAACTTCCCCTGCTAACTGAATCCAGATTTCTCCAAAAATTGAAGCAGAGACTCCAATCAGGAAAAGGACTACTTGTTCTTGTAAGCAAACACTTCCTGATGCTCTTCTCTAGATTGTTTCACTTTCATCCATTTGCGGCACCAGATCCAAAGTGGAACATCTAGAAATGAAATCCAACGCCTTAGATTTCATCCGTGAACCTTTTTTTACCACAGAAAATGGTGATCTGTATGCCATAATTTCCTAAGAAATGCATTAAATTACTTCAAAATAAGGTAATACAGTGTAGCCATAAATTATATGATGGCAAATTACTAAACTTTTCGCAACCCACTGTATTCCTGTTAGTTCATTCCGTTTCCCAATGATCCTCCGTTATATTTGCAAGCACCGCTTACTTTGTCTGTAAAACGAATGTAATTTTGCAGAAGGAAAAAAGCAGAATAAAACGAACAATTGAAGAAGTCAGATGTGTTTTACTTGGGCAAGGAAAATTGTGTGTTATAACAGTTACCTGTCGATAGTTCACATTGCATCGAACCAGGGAAAATCTTTGAATTACACAGATCTTAGAATTGCAAAGGTTTCAGAATAAAATGTTGGCCTAGATTTTTCACAAACGAAATTCGTCGAGCAACAAATAGACTTAGCTTCGAATTATAGAGGCAAAGCAAAACTCCTTTTTGCATTACCATAGAACTCATGAAATCTGAGGAAAACGCTTTAATGCAATGCTGTGCTTTTTATTTTAACAAAACCAGTGATAGCAAAATCAGAAGGGAATTAGTAATTGCAGTAGATTAATTTTACTGGCAAGATTGAATAAAAATTTTGACAGTGGCAGAGTCAAAAGCGTCGTATATCTAGGAACGGTTCGTTTTTTCGCAGTACACGCATTAAGGCCCGGTGCACGCAAGCGTTTTTTTTACGCGGAGGTGGCGACATAGTTGCATATTATTGGTTATGCTTTTCTTGCAGAACTCAATCTGCAGTTCATGTTTAGCTTGCAACAATGGAGGCTTTTAAAAAAAACGTATAATTTGCGCGAACCTAGTGTATAGGAACTATGTCTCTTGGTTAACAAAAGAAATATTTTATTCATCGTTTCAAAATATAAGAGAAAATTCTGATCATTTTTTTAACAATTTTCGAAAGAGCGTTAAATTTTATGAGTTTGCCGTTAAAGTTTTAACAAAAATCGGGTCTCGGGATACACAAATGAGACTGTGTGTACCTCTAACAGTTGCTTGCTTTAACTCTACGGTAAGTGACATTCAAGTGAAATGCAATACTTCAGATTAAAATTATGTAATTTTATTTGTTATTTCATATTTATTCATATTATTGTTGTTATGTATAATATAAGATTATATGAAGAAATGTAGTTTTTTTTTTAAATCCCTTCACTATAAGTCTTGAAAGTGTCTTCATGCCTGTATAAATGGCAATCAAATGTTGTCGATGATGACGGTGGAGATATTGAATTTTCAATATTTACCGTGTTGAGTTTTCGAGGGATTTTAATAGAAGATTTTACGTTACGTTAACGCTTGTTTAGAGATTTGGATTGAAAAGTATTTTTGTTTAGTTGTTTGTCTAGTTGTCTTAATAGTCGTTCTACTGCCGATGTCACATTTTTTAAAACTTGATTACTCAAACTTGATTAATTTTCTGCTGTGGCAGCTGTTTTGCATATATTCAGTCAGAATCAGAGTTAAAAGAAAATGTTGCTTCGTGCATTCAAAGGCTCGTAAAATATGTATATTCTAGTGCTCTGATTTTGCAATTTCTTTTTTTAATTTTGGAAACGTTTATATACTCTCTAAAAGTTGTAAAAAGTATTATAACAATAGAGAAGTCTTTATTTGTATATAAGTACCCATTCAGTTGAGGGAAAAGAAAACACATTTTTCTATAGGGATCGCTTTGGAAGTGAAGCAGAGAAAAATAAGCTATATTTTTGCTATCCATTCTTTCTGGTTCTATCGCTGAACATCATAAGTAGAAAGAAAGCGTCACTAAACGATATAAAACAGCGGAGAATTTTAAAAATTTTCAATATTAAAGCTTAAATCTTTGGTTTTATTAGGTTGTCAAATATCTCCCTTCCGCCTTTTTGTCTTTTGAATTTTCCAGCTATGTACAAAGCGCTACAGAGCTCGTATCCAAACTAATCATGCATAGCGTCGTTTTGTAGGTTATGTCAAGACCTTTCAAATGATGTATTGATGATACGAGCTCTGTAGCGAGACAAAAAGGCGGAAGGGAGATATTTGACAAGCTAATATTTAATTTCATTCTAAGAACAAATCCTAGCAGTCGAATCCGGCTTAGCCACTGAAACTGATGTCTATGCAAATCCATAAATGCACGATCACAAAAGAATGTCCTTGAATTTGATTTTAGTGCAAGAATGGCAAAAAGTTCCAGCGAAACCAACTAAAAATTTGAGTTTGAAAAAATATTTTGCTGAATTGTAATAGATTGTAAAAGAATGTTGTAAGCGTGAACAAATTTGACATCATCGGTTCCGATTTCATATGGCGACCAGCTGTCGGCTTACCGGGCCATTCCAAAAGTGTCATTCATGGCGATCAGTTTATTTGTAATTACATCAAATAAAAAAGAATATATTACAAAAATTTAACTCACAATGTTTGTAAATAATGACAGATTTTTTAGGTTTAAAATTTGCATTATTGAGTGGTTTCGAGTGCTGCCAATGAAGTGTACCAATACTTTTGTTTACCTAAAATGCAATGCAATTACAGTCGAATCCCTCTAAGTCGAATTTTCCTCTAACTCGCCATTTTTTGGCATTCCCCAAACCAACTTCTAAGTAGAACTCCCTCAAACTCGAACAAATTTTGCTGTCCCGTAAAATTCGATTTAGAGGGACTCGACTGTAATTGTTTTCACTTTCCAAAAATTTAACGACGTCAGACGAAAAGTTTGCAAAAATTATAAGGCTATATTGTGGTAAATAAATCTGTAAAAAAGGCCTATTTGCCTATTTTTTTTTCTCTTTTTATTCAGCACTGTAGCTCTGAGACAGAGTGTAAAACGTTAAAACTCGAAACGCTCAGTTTAACTAAACAATCAGTTAGCACTTTTTCGCAAAAGAAACGCCACATCGGCCGAGAAAAACGCCTCTGTTCGTGAAAGTTCGAAGGAGAACCCGAGGCTGTCAACTCATCGGCGTGCACTTCTTGGACAGTCAGAAACTTAAACGTGATGAATTTTGCACCCAACCAAGAACCTTGTCGGCTCAAGTTCGGCCTTGGTGCTCTGAGGGAAAAACTCTAATATTGGCCGAACAATTATGGGATGTGAAGGGTCTCATTTTTGGCTTTGTGAAGAAGCAAAATTTCCGAATATGAGACGACGCTAGCCCACGCAATGTTTACCAGATAGCAATGCATCTAAAAAAAAGTTTCTAGTTTATGCGGTTTTTTATCTTTGGCCGTTATTTCTACAAAAACGACCTCGACCTCTAACGACGAACGTTGCAGATGAATAATAATCAACTTCTTTTGACTCTAATTGAACGATATGGACGTGGACGACTGCTGCGGTTTCAGCAAATGCATCGAGTTGTGTAGAAATGTTTCTTGAATCGTGCCGACCGGAGGAGCACTAGATGCACCCTCTTCACCCGGACCAGTCAAACTAATTTCGAAAGCCGCCTGTCTGCGTCGGTAACTAAAATACTTCAACCCCAACCCTCTGCTGGGCCACCCATCTAATTAGCCTGACACATTCAGTCCACATGCCCAACCACCCCAACTCGTAATTATCAAACATATTCGCTCATACACGCTGCATGCACCACGAAACTGTCAAAAATGGAATGGAAACGACGACGTCGACGTCAATGCTGACGTTGACGCCAACGCTGACGCTGACGCTGCCGCCGACGTCGACGCTTAGAGGAAATTAGCAAAACTTTACGCAATTTAATGAATTTCGGTCGGAGTTGGAGTCGGAGTTATAATTGCTTCCTCCTCTCTTTGTGTGGGTGTGTCCTTCGCCGTGCTGCACGAGTGCATGTTGTGGCATCACTCAACTCCCCGTAATTACCAAACTTTCCCCTTTCAAGCACGAGCGTGTGTGTGAGCGTGTGTTTACGCGAATAGTTTCCCAAAAGTTACCACAAGCACGAGGACCGGTCTCGGTCCCAGTTCCAGTCCCGGTATCAGAGGACACTTTTATTGTTGTCTCGGATATAATTTGAGCTCATTTTTGTTTACTCCCATTTTCCCGCTGCTGGTCTTTTCGGTTGAGTGTGTCCCGCCCGGTGACATGTCCAGCAGGGGAGGCGTCTTCCAGGCATCGTCTTGGACATGCAAAGCCATTAACCCGACCTGAGTGCGGGAGCGGTATGACGACGACTAAAGTGCCCGCCCGAGAGGGTGGTAGTGGCGTCTTTTTGAATATCTGTCAAGAGCAGGACGACGAAGATGAGGACGACTGCAAGGCACCGGCAAGGACCTCTCCCGAAGCTGATGACCATCAATTATTAATGAGAACTTTCGAACATTTTATGCAACTTTCTTAAGACGTATTCATGCATGGACATGGAGGTAAAACATTCAAACATTCCCATGCGGAGATGGACACAACTGCAGGAGGGACACGGCCACCGACACGGACTCCAGCACCGACACGGACACGGACACGGACACGGACACGGACATCATCTCATCTCAGACGAATGGATACTTATTATTTATTTAGGCATCGACGAACGAAAAGTGCAAATGGACATTTTGTTAGGTTTTCCTTCTTCAAAAATGGCGGGCGGGCTGCAAGGGAAAATTTTAAGGATGACCCGAGGAGGATGGTGGAAGTGCATTAAAATTTCGCTTCCTTAAGTGCATGGCAACTTTGATGCCTTAAGTTAAATTCAATTTACAGTTTTTCATGTTGATGAAGTCTGAGGAGGGACCGGCAATCGGTTGACATAATTTGGAGTGGAATGGAGACGGAGAGCAGCCGATAAAAGTGAAGGCATGTCAATCGCTTAAATTGTTGATGAGTGCCGATTGCAGTGGACGTTTTGGCATGATGCAGGCGTGGGGTCTGTTTGACTGCAGTTTTGGTGGTCGAAGGAGGATCGGAAGATGGGAAAATGGTTTTAGGAAGGTCGATTGGAAGGTTGACAGAATGAGAAGAAAGAAAAAGGGATAGAAAAAAAAAAGAAAGGATAGGGATAGCTATTCACAAAGCGTGACTTAGATCGGAATTTTTTTGAAGTTTGATGTGAGGTAAAAAAGTTTCAAGGACGGCTTGAAAGATATACAAAAAAGGAAAGACGGAAAAAAGATGAAAAGGGTTACATAGAAAAAAGAAAATGTCCTAAGCCAAGCTTCCAAGTTGTCTCGAGTGGAATTTGAGAAGACGATAGATATTTTAGGAGGTTAATAAGTTTGGTCTGGCAGGCTACTTCAGAAAAACTCGCGTTGAAAGAGACATGAGACTAACCTTCAAAACATCAATGGTATGCTTGTACTCAAAATCGCCAGGACGATTTTTTGTACTCAAAATTCAGGGCCATCTGTTTTTAACATTCCCTTTTCATAAATGTTGACCCCTTAGCCGGCGGGATAAAGAAACGAGATCAACTGCTGCCGACTGTTGTAATTAGAAAACCAACCAAAGAAGACGAAGAAGACTTCAGAAGGCTAAAAATCACACGTCCTAGCCGTCAATTGGTATTTCGTTCTTCTACAGTAAGAATCTTCTTCAAATTGAGGCCCATATTTTTAGGCCTGCAAGTATTTTATCTCTTCTCTTCGCTAGCCAAGTGTAGTACCTAAGAGCGTAGCTTTAACCCCAACATTTTTATTTAAGATTTAGAAATCTCCTATACCATCTACAGCTTTCCTTTTACTTCATCCGTCCCTCGGGTCGTTTTTGACCCAGACGACTGCAAAGAACCCAGCGATCTATTTCAAAAAAAAAAAATGTTTGTTACCACAACTGCTAATTACATACAGAAACTAGTCCCTTAATTTCAAAACTGTATGTCTCATATTTTAGACGATATTTGATCGAAAAGACTGCTTTTGATGCAAAAGGTAACGGCCAAGGGACGGATGAAGCTTAAAACCCAGAAGTTTTCTTTAAGTTCCGCAAGTCTTCCATACCCAGAAGTCTCCTTTAAGACTCAGGCAACATAACTCAGCGTGATTCATTCCTTTGCCTTTCGTATGTACAGGACGACTGAGACACACGACATTTCAGACGCCGCACCGCTGTTGCTTCCATACCAACACGATCATTTAAATTGAATTGCTTAGTTAAATCTTTACTTGTTAACAGTAGTGAACAAAATTAATCGAAGCCCTTAATGAACAATTCTCTTCCAGTCCTACCAGACACAAGGCATTGCCTTTCTTGATGTCAATCCTGACTTTGCCACCGTTTACGAAGCTTAACCTTTCTTCGCCCATGACGTTTTTAGCATATTATTATCCTACGAGATCCACTTTTCATCGCTGGCAGTTATTTGCTTCAAGAAGTCTCCGATTTCGTTCCGTTTGAGCTGTGAATCGTAAATGAAAATTTAGACTATTAAATTGTTTACCCTTAATTCATGTGACACCCATCCTTACGGATCCAGCTCTCTTCAAGTGGTTGAAACTTGTTTGGTGATGAAAGCCCAGTTCTCTAGCAACGTTGTCATTAGTCTTGGTTAATTTTTTCCATCATTTTAGCGACTCTTTTAGTGATTGGTCGACCAGAGGGAGACGCTTCCACGAGCAAATGTTTTTCTACTTCCGGCATCATCTCCGTTAACTTCACACATTTTTTCAGCAGCCTAATGCTGGTCATGTCACAGACGTGACAAACGTGCAGAATTTAATATTTCGTCATCTCAGTTGCTATGACAACAAATAGCTATTATTTTCGTTTCTAAATTTATAATATTTTTTTTTTTTTCAGGCTGCGCAGCTAAATTAGAAATAGAGAGCAGCAGCACACATCTGCATGCAGAATTTACGTATGTTCAGCTACTCTCGTACATTTTAATTGCGCTGAATGAGAAAGTCTGTTTTTTTTTCCAGCATAAGACAGTTTCTTGATTTTTTTAATTGAAAAGCAAAATATGACGATAATGTTCTGTTGGGAACTGGCAACCTCTTCACTATCATACCGACATTAGACCGGCATATTGGGCAATGCAGTTTTCTTACTTCATCTTCTCTTGCTGTCATTTACCCACCCGTAATATAACTTAATAAATATTCTACTTTGTAAAAGGAAATCCTGCGTTTTGTTTTATAACGAATCCGAATTTGAAGTGATTTTTAAACGTAAATAACGCAAAAATGCGAGTCTAATGATGTCTTCGAACATAATGAAGCTACGATGTCGCCTTTCAGACAAGGTATAGTCACCCCTACTACCGTGGTCGAGAGTCGAAGTCGACTCGAATCGAAAGTCGAGTCGAGTCGAAAAAATATCTACATTCTGAAATACACTCGACACGTAGTAGATCTTCCTCGACTTGTTTGACACATGTTTTTGAATTTTTAATTCATTAAAGACTGTCAGTTGTGGAAGAATGTTATGAACACAATTTGAAAAAAAAACTGGTAAAATTTTAAGTAGCGAGTTTGTTGGACTTGTTCCTTGCCTTTTAACTCCAATTTTTGTTTCAGCAATTCCAATTTTTGGGCTTTGATATCTACATATATCCATTTGCTTTAGCTTATTTTTTTTTTCATTTTTTTTTTCTCTTGCTTTTTCATGGAACAGAATTAATCCTCCTTCAGACGCTGCCTTTTCTTGTTATTTTTTTTCACTCTTTCCTTAAGACATTACATTGAGCGGCGTAACAGCCCGTTAAGAGCCAGAGCTTAGCTTTTTCGCGCCGCCACTGTGTTGTGCGCGTTATAATTTTGATGTGGAGGGGACCTACTGTTTAATGCCGGTTCCGAACGGCGAATTGCGAAAGATTTTCATGACAGAAGTACTCCAGGAGGGTTGTCAGTCGTTCGCTGGAGGTGGGGCCGTGAAAAATGTTTGTGGTGTTTTTTTTTTTTCACAAGCTGGATTCCAACCCGGTACCCGGGTTGGGTACTCTCGCTCAACAGTCCGACGCACTGACCGATCGAGCCAACAGCGCCCACTTTTCTTTAAGACACTTTTCAATATTTGCTAAGCGATCCTCAATGCCGTTTAGTGTCCTTTCCTGAATATTGAGCAGCTTCTCCAATAGTTGTTTTCAGGCTTTGCCGTGTTTGGATATTTAATAAGCAGTTGAGCTTTGATCCATAGATGATGTTGCTTGCTCGGCAATATTCACCCGCAGTACTCGCCACGCTAGGAATGCTCATCAGTACGCCTGCTTACGGACGTACGGTAAAGTTCAGAGACTCATTCTTTAGCCGCACCACACAAATATGGAATACTCTTCCAAACTCAATTTTCCCATCTGAATATAACATGACGATATTTAAAAAGTAACGCGCACCGGTACCTTCTTTCCATTTCTCTCTCGGTACCTTCAGCCCGTGCTGTGTCTTAAACAGGATACTTAAGGGTAGCCCCAAGCCCTTTAGCACGCAAAAATTATGGAAAAAAAAAAAATTCTGAGTCCTCTGGAACTAATGAAGGCAGAGTTGCAGAGACGCCACACGATAAACACGCCGGACACGCCGTCGGATGCGCTATGTCCACTGTTTTCATCAGTGCCTTCATTAATTACAGAGAGTAACCTAGGATTGCCAAAAGAAAGGCCTCCGGGCACAATACCATCATTTATTGATAACATTTCAACCACGCTCTTCTCTCCATTCGACAAAAGTTCTTGGTCAAATGGGCCTTACCCTGACGCTTGTCTTTTTACATTTTTTCGGATGATCTTCTTTCTTATTTTGTACTTAAAATCTATCCAGACCTACATAAAAAGAACATACATAAATATAAATTTTCATTTTAACAAGTCTTACACAAACCTTTTGCCAACCTTCACCATTTGTGGCTATAATCTGCCACTCATCCTCTACGTTTTTTTGGATTGTGTTCTCGTAAATCCTTTCGCGTGGTGGGTTTTTTCTTTCATGCAGTTCTTGCAGAATTTTGAACTGCCTCTTGTTCGTAACCTTGCCATACTCTTGCCTCGACAAACAGTCGAACAACATATTGGACTCGACTCGAAATGACATATATCGACTCGGGGCTCAAATTACAGAACGCCGATTTGAGTCGAGGAATTCTTCAAATCTACTACAAAACTCGACATCGACATCAGGAATACTGGTTGTTATCAAGTCGAACGATTTGCTGTCGACTCGACTCTCGGCGACTGTAATACTCAGTTGGGTGCAGTTAGAACTACCAGAGGTATTAATATTTCAGAGCTGTCTACCGACAATTTGTAATCGAACACGCAATATCTTAAGCCTAGTTTGAATATCAAATAATGAAAGTCGAATTTTCGATGAAGGGAACATTGGGCTGCGGAGTTTCGTTCTTTTTTTTCGGAGAAAGTCGAAGTAGGTAGAATACTTCCACATTCTGCGTTTTTTTATCAAGAATATTTAAGGAACTTTATTTTCCGGATGAACAAGAGCTCAGAAGCCCGTATTTTTGGTTGACAATTGAATATCGAGGAAATTTAATTGTCTTTTGAAAAGCCATTCCAAACATTTCGTATCACTGTATCCCTAACGAATGGGGATAATACGAGGATACAAGAACAAACCCCATACGCTCAAAGCGCGGTGGCACTCTCAGTTTCTCAGCGAATAGGGAAAGTTTGCTGGTCAACATTGATTTCGGAGTACTTACTCAGCTTGAAACTTTTAGGAAACCTCTCAACAAGAGACAGAATACCTCGACCCACCACGATTACCTCACCGATTTCGATGAAATTCCCGTCCCAAACATCTCACCGGCGAGAAAAAATATCGTTTCCAAGAAACTCCACCAACGCCAGTTGAAATTTACCAACAAATTAAATTTAATTGGGATTTTTTTTCCTCCACTCGCCAAACGAGTTTCGAGATTTCAGCGCTTTGTAAATCCCCCACAGATTTCTGAGCTCACTTAGTCAGACTCAAATTGGCCTCAGATGTCAGAGCCGACGCTGATGACGGGCCCAGCACTGTAACCAGATCTCTGTCCCATGTGAATGTGTCCTGAAATCTCATAGAACCAACAACAACAAAAAACAGAAAAAAACACATCCAATTATTAATTAGTCATACCACAAGGATCATGTTTAAACATCCAGCCACTTCGCCCCCAAACCAGAGATGGACCACCACCGCCACCATGGCAAACGAAACAAAAGAGAGGAGCTCTGCCACAAGGACAACAACAACAAATAAGCCACGAGCCAGCAACACGGCAATTACCTGTATTGTAATTTATGGACGAAAAAACAGAAGAAACAACAACACAAAAAAAGAAAAACTGAACACATAATGGCTGCCAATTTGCCCCGGCATATTCCGATTTCTCTGAGGCCCCGAGAAGTCATATCCTTTTACTCTTCCCAATCGCCACACTATCCAGAGGAGGCTTCTCCCAGTGGGTGGATGGTATTTTGGGAGGCACTCTGTACCGTTGTGTTTGTCTTGAGGGCCCACTCCCGTCCATCGAATTGAATTCCTCCCGGGGTTCGGTTGTGATGGACGTGGATGATGATGAGGGAAAAGAAAAAGGGACTCGTTGTGCCTGAGTGCCACCGCCTAACTCACACACACAGACTTTTTTTTGTGTCTTTCTTTTTTTTGTAGTCGTCCTTCACGTCCTCCTACCGCCACCGCCATCACTTCGATTATAATTGACTCAATGAGGAGAAGGAAAAGTTTCTTCGTCGTTGTTGTGCCGAGTCCTGCTCCCGTTTTTATTCTCTAAAAGGCTTAGAATTTAATAAAGAGAGAGAGAAAGAGAGTAAGTCCTTGATGGGGTGGCACATATGTGTCCTCCCACTCCCAGTGGAACCCATTTTGTCCATCAAATTAATGACAGTATTACAATAAATTCGATGGCGAGTCATGGAGGTCTGATGATGCTCCCGCCATCGCTTGCCAGACTCACATTACCTGGCGACAAGAGACGACAAACGACGGACCGTTGTCCTTCTCCCGGCATCGACACAAAGGTGCTTCGAGTACCGTTTTCAATTAAATTTATTAGCTT
Organism: Syritta pipiens; assembly: GCA_905187475.1. Lineage (NCBI taxonomy): Eukaryota > Metazoa > Arthropoda > Insecta > Diptera > Syrphidae > Syritta > Syritta pipiens. Next base: position 76,049,552 of record LR994571.1, read on the forward strand.
CAATCAATTGTTAATTCTCAGCGAGTAGGGGTGGGTGGGAGTGGTGGAAAACAAAAAAAAAAACTCATGAAGTTGTTGCATAAATGTGTGTCCTGGCGAAGTGCAATTAGTTTAGTTGTCGTTGGGTGAGGGGGTGGGTGGCGACGGGCGATGACCCGTGGTGAATTTTTCAATGGGTGAAAGACTTTTCGAAACAATCGAAAAGTTAAGTAATGGAATTTTCCATTGTGTCGCTTTTCGAAAAGGTATCTCCATCACTTTTGTCTGCTGGCGCCTCGCGACAAGGATGGGGACTGACAATGAGGACGGTAACTGCAAGGAAGCTCCCTCTATGTGTGTGTTTTATAATTGGAGCGTTTTCTGTGTCTCTCTCGTTTGATGAGAAAAAAGAGATTCTGTAAAGTGGTAATGTGTTTGAGGGATTGAAGGAACAGAGGCTTTGTTTGGCTCATTTGGTAAATTAACGTGGGGGTGCTGATGGTCCGCGGCGTGGGCATTTAATTAGTCTTAATAGCTTTACAGACTTCCGGTTAAACGGCGAGTCAACCTGGCTCTTCTTTTGTCTTTGAATGGATGGACAAGTGGAGAAGGGTCGCTCTCGAACATGCTGATCGACAGGAGACGGCTTAAAAAAAACTGCCTAAAGCGACCTCTACAACGGAACCTTCAGAGATCTTTCGAGTCACCTTATCAATCTAAGAGACATTCTGGAAGGATTCATCCTATGAGTCTCAGTTGAGACTAAAGACCGCGCAAACGACGTCTTTATAGTTTTTTTCTGAGAATTGTTAAGACTGCTGCTTCAGTTGTTAAGAAATTCCTCGAGTTCTGCTATCCTTTTGTTCATTTATGCCAAGAAAGTGGTTTCAAATTCCTTTACCAGCATTTCCAAGAAAATTACCAAAAAATACTACCTCTTTTTATAAGAGGACTCTTAATCACAGGGGATTGCTGTCCTTGACAAACAAGTTCATGTTAAATGAATCACTTGACAAAATAACAATGTCAAATAGATGATTTGATCTCAAGCAATCCCCACAGATTTCTGTTACACAATGTTAACCAAATTCCAAATATTCACTGCAGAAAAAAAGTTCAGATTTCTCCCCAGCTTTTAATTTCGACTTAAAACAAGTGGCTGTTAAAAAAACTTCAGCATAAAAAGAGCGCGTCAAGATTTTAGGCCAAAGAATGCCACACAGAGCCTCAAATAGGCCGCTATTTCGGTAGATGTCACTTCTGAAGCTGTAATTTTCTGACATTTGACAAGTAGCAACTACGCCATTAATAACAATGCTTCAACATTGCATTGAAATAATTAAAATAAAAACATGGTAAAAATTTGGAAACAGACATGGTTCGTAAAACGAAAACATTTTTGAGTCGTCGTGAAGCACCTTGTCAGATCGCAATACTGAAATTGGTGGGAAAATTCGAGCGGTTGGGACAAGTTAGGTTAGGTTAGGTTGGTTAGGTTGTATGTGGCTGCCTGCTTTATACACAGGCTCACTTAGGCCTATTGTAGGCCCATTGTGTTGCCACTCCTCCGGGTTGCTTCCACCCGATCCGGACTCGCTACCTAAGGGTCTCCTGCAATGGGACAAGTTAGTGAAGTGAAAAATAAAACCCGTGTACGTCGCTCAAAAATGACTGAGAATACTGCTGCTGTAGCCCAAAGTATTGAAGAAAACCCAGGTTTGCCCATTCCTGGTCGTTCTTTGGAATTGGGCATTCCACAAACGTCATTCCACCGTATTCTGCATAAAGACTTAGTTTTTAAGGCTCTTAAAGTTCAGTTAACACAAGAACTCAAGCCGGTCGATCATCAACAACGTCGTGTCTTTGCTGACAGAGTCCTTGAAATGCATGAAAATGTTTCGGAACTTCGTCGAAAAATCATCTTGACTGATGAGGCCCATTTCCACCTCAGTGGTTACGTCAATAAGCAAAACTGTCGCATCTGATGCTCGGAAAACCCAAGATTTATTGGTGAAAAGCCCCTCTATCCTCAACGTGTTTGGTAAGATTTATGGTCCGGGGGGGTTATTGGACCTTACTTTATCGAAAATGAGGCTGGAGCAATAGTTACGGTGAATGGATTGCGCTATCGAGCGATACGTATTGATCTGGAAAACGTTTACTTTTAACAAGACGGCGCTACGTGGCACACAAGGAACGAAAGCATCGATCTTCTACAAAAAAGTTTCCGGGCCGTGTTATCTCGAAGGGGAGATCACAATTCGTCACCGAGATCTTGAGATTTAACACCTTGCGACCTCTTCCTTTGGGGCTACATGAAAGATTAGGTCTGCTCCAACAACCCCGCGTCGATTTAAGATTTCAAAGATGGAATTCGTGAAGCCATTGAGGGCATACAGCTGCCACTTTGCAATTTGGTGATAAAAAATTGCATAAGCGTAGCCAAGGAGGCCATTTGACTAATATTGTTTACCGTTATTAATGGCATACCTTCCTCTTTACATGGAAATAAACATCCGATCATTTACTGCCACATAGAACTCTCGCACTCATCTATCGCACATATTTTCGAAATCAGCTGTTTAATGCCAAAGTGTAATAATCTGTGAAAATTATTTGAATAAACTGTGCGTTAAACCTATAAAGTCTTCAAAAAGTATCACAAATTAACAATGTTATTTGTGCATTGCATAATACATGCTTTTATTTTCGCGTCAAAAACTACACAAATGTTCCCTTTAATGGATTCGAAGATTTAGAAGAGCTAGAAGACGCAAAGATCACTGATAAGCAACAGAAGCATTGAAAAATAACATATTAAACACAATTTTAACGTGAAAATTTGATTAAAAACAAAATAAACGATAAACTTTCAATTTTTTTTTTTTTTACATTTGTTTCTGTTGCACTTTAGTCGACGCGATTTAGCTTCTCTTCTATTTGAATCATCCTCAGCTTAATTTAAATTTCTCTTTGCATTAACTCTTCTTGTATTTCGTTGTGTTTTCGAGGCACTTTCTTCAAATCGAACAGTTTGCCCATTTTTTTGAGCATTCTTTCTGCGCTCAACCTTAAAAAATATATAGATACTTTAAATTGATTACCAAAACAGAAGCACTTTTTTGAAACTCTGACGTAAACAACTTGTAGAAAAAGATCAATTTTCGTTTCAATATTATTCAGCTAAGCCAATTTTCACAAACTTTAAAATTCGTGGCTGACTCTTCTATGAATTCTCTCACTACTCTGAATTCTAAGAAGTGATAGGTTTTTCTGAGTTCGTAGCAAAATTTCTATTATGATTCGTGATAAGGGTAAATATGGATTAATGTAAATAAAAACAAATTAAGTGAATAAGAGTTAAAATGGATACAAATTTCTATGTTGATGAATGAGAGAAACTTCAATGTGAATGGAACTGACATTTTTCTAAATGCTTCTAAACTCTTTGAAGATCGTGCTACAGTAACTTGCTTTACCTTGCTCTAATGTAGTTTTTTCAGACCAATGACGACGACAAGCAAAAGAGCAACAATTCTATTTTTAACGTCTGCTCCAAAGCAAAACGAGTTTCTTGAAGCAACACATGGCATTTGTGTTTTCTTATGAAGATGAAAAGGAGCTGTTGAGACGGGCTTAGCTTGATGTTTTCCAGAAGAAACACTATTTTGGCACTACGATAATCGGCAAACGTTCTTCTTCTGAACTTTGTACATTCAACATTTAATAGTTTCCATGAATTAAATTTAAATGTCAGTTTGGTAGATCGTCTTCGGCCACACCACACTAAGACTTAAGAGTAACACTGGACTATAATACAAAAAGGAATTTATGAAGTCAATAAAACTAAGACTCATAATTTTTTATCTCAATGGACTGTGAAGCGTCAGGAGCATTCTCTTGAAAATTAGTTTCTTATTTCTTCTACCCTACATTTTCTCGTCTGAGCTCTCGATAAATAAAATACTCATCACTGCTCAGACGAGGCGTATGAAGTATTTAAAAAGAACCTATGGACACTTTCCATAGCCAATCATCGTTACTGTTATCAAACAGGCCAGAGATTTTTCCTGTTTCTTGTAGGTATTTTCAACCTGAAACGCCTTTGTCGTTGTTTCAGTGCATATTGAATGATTTTAACACATTTCAAGTAGTTTATGTAGATACAACAGTCAGTAATCATCTTTGGCTGTCACTTTCGGCTTTCTCTGCCGTACTTTTGTTTGCACCAATCAAGAATCTCCGTCGACTTGGGTTTCTGTTTCTTTGAAAATATGTTGTGTTATTCTCGTGCAGAATTAATTAATTTAATTTACTTTTTTGTACGTTATACACTTTAAAAGTTGAAGAACACGGTGGTTCAAAGCACGTCTAGGCGAAATTTCAATATTCAATTTAATGTGTCTAAAAACAAATTGTATAAACATTTTATAGAGTCTTTGACAGTTGTTGTTTTCGCATTAATGCCTCCATTTACTGTGGCTTAAGGCCTTAATGACGCTAGTTACATTTTTATATGTTCACATTATTATCATTTTGTGCAATAATTAATATTTCAACATTTTCTACATTCATATTTTTATGTTTACATTTTTTATTACTATTTGGTTTGCACACCAAATATGTTGTCCTACGTCTTCGTGGGAACTCTTATTACAGTGAACTCTCAATAATTCGAACCTCTATAATTGGAAAACCGCATTAAATAGAAGCATTCTCACAATCCCCTGGAGAAACCTCTGTAAAGTGAAGACAACGTCTGCAATTTGGTCCTCTCGTTAATTCGAAAATGATGGCTTGTTTACCTCTATAATTCCAGGTTAAGTTTACTTCTTTTTCGTCAGCAACCGTTATTGAAATACGTACGTAACGAAAGTAAACAATATTGTTATTTTTCTGAAACCTTTATTTCTTTATAAAAAAAATTTAGTTTTATATGCGAATTTTTCAAAAATTATGGACATGAGTAAGACAACTGTTTCAGTTTCATTGTCTAAATTTTAACTCATAGTCTCTTATCTGCTCCAGCCTTTCGTCTTAAAAAAAATAATAAATGATCGGTGTTGTTACGCCCATACAGGGCCAGAGCCTAGCTTTTTGCTTTCGTCTTAAGCAAAAACTGCATTGAAGTTCCGAATTTCAATGCTAAGTTCATCAGAATTTTGTACAAAAACGTGGCACACATGTTGTTGCTGTCCCAATCTTTTTATTTAAAAAGACTGTATTCAAAACTTCTTCTTAAAAGTGGTCAGAAGAACCTAATTATTGGATTAAGTGATCTAAACTTTCGCCACTAAAACATTCAGATTTCGACTAAAAAAAGAATGTTCCTATTACAATTTTTAGTCTAAAAACGTGCATTATTTTCGCAATCTTTGTTTCGAGTTTCGTCCAAAGGATACTCAGCTCCAAAAAAAAAACTTCAATCAGAGCTGCAGTTCCAAACTTAACCGTTAGGACTGAAGTTTTGAAATATTGGTGCGAACAATGTACCATAGTGAACCTTGTTTACGCTGGCTCTCTATAATGTGTATAACCCCACTGATGGTGTGTACCCTTGAAATCTTTTCCATTCACATACAAAGAGCCTTCGCAAAAATTCTAAATTATTTACCGCCACACGTTTGGAAATCTACCCGAGTGGTTTTCTTCCCTCAATTTGCCGACCTTACACTTCCAACACCTCCCTTCTAATTACCCGCACAAACAACATCCCAAAATAACCCCTCAAACAGTTCGTTGCACCACCCCGCCGAACAACAACCCCTGGGTATCTTTCCACGCGCCGCGGCTTTAAAATATTCCCCACGCCAGAAAAAAAAAAAAAACGCAATTCACTCGCTAATGAAGTGCGTCCCCATTGTACTCTCCAATCGCACGTTTTAACACTCCACGTCTTGATAACTCGGCCCATCGCTGGCATGTCAATATTTTGAGACCCTCTTATCACTTCACGAACACGTCTTACTCCCACGACAAAGCACGACAACGCATCTACTTGTTCGCGTCGTTGCGTTGCGCCACAAATCGCAAAACAAAACAAAAACAAAAACCTGCCAAATTCGTCAATGCAAATTTGTCACGCAACCCTCGTCGATAATTATCCCCCCTTCTCGACACGTCATGTCTGACACGAGTAAATCAAAATCGAGACGACGAATATTTGACAAGCGATTTCTCCGCTCCGACAGGTCACATGACTGAAAGTCTAAGATGATGCAAGGCTGCTGGTGTCCCCTCGCCATCGAGCCACAGGCGACATCTCTGCCGGCGTGGCGCTTTAAAAAACATGAATTCGTGGGGGGGTCACACTGCACGACGACGACGAGCATCTGCAACAGCAAGCGCCGAACGGCGAACGCCGAGCGCCGAGCACATCTCCGCCACTTCACATCTCGAGCATTTGAATTTCAAATGAAGATGACGGATTCTTTTTTGTTGTCCTCACTCGAAAGTTAGGGCAAATATTAGTTATTACGCGCGGAGCTCGATGGCTTTTGAATTGGTAATTTGGAGCCGGCGTGCCGGAGGTGCTGCCGCAACGACGGCGACGGAGACGGCGGCCGGGTCTAGGTGTGAACCGTGATGTTTGCTCTCAAAACGTCGGAGTTTGAGCTCTCTTTCGGTGGGTGGCTGGGAAAGGGTTGTGGCGCCTTTTCGGTGCCGCGGTGAAAATCACTTCAACCGAGTGGCGTGGTGTGGCCGAAAAAGTGGAAAGCTGCTTAATTCGATGGTAATGAAGTGTTTCAAGGTCGCCGTCGAGTGGACTTACGTGGGCATGATATCTAAATTTTCGAGGCGAGTGGTCGCTGTCAGTGAAGTGAAGTTTGCGAAAGAGCTTCTGATGGCGTCTTGAGTGAGCGTTGGGTGCCCTCGAGCGATGCGTGGTGAACACAGTGGCAGCGGCGTTGACACACATTCGGCGTGACTGGAGATGAACTGCTGCAAGGGTGTTTGGCTACCACTTGAAGCTTACCACGAGTGTACTCTGCTTCCCATGTGGCGCATGGAGCAGTTTTTGAGCAATTTCTGGGCGGATTGTGAACTCAGTTTTGACGCTACGTGGGTTAAACAGGGATTCGGTGTTACAACGATGTGGTGTTTTCTCTCAGGCTAAGAAAAGACCACGACAACCGTAGATTAGTTTAAAAAATTTTTAACAAATTGAAAAAGATTCATTTGAGCAGTTTTTACCCATTTCGATATCCATTTCGTTCTGGTGACGACTGGTAGCTCAAAAACGTATGCTGAGAAGGTCATCGGTGTAGCGAATTCGTAGGACAAGAAGAAGAGGGTGGCAAGATTCAAAGCATACACAACATTTTTACAGACCCACCTCTAGCGAACGACTCCTTCGATAATTTCGTCTGGAAAAGTTCTTGAAAGTCGCCATTCCGAGCTGGCATTGAACGTCTATTGCTCTCGATGTGTGTCAAGCCTATATTCTAATTACCCGTACAAGCAACTTCCCAAAATAACCCCTCAAACAGATCGTTGCACCACCCCGTTTAACAGCAACCCCTGGGCATCTTTCCGCGTACCGCAGATTTAAAATATTCTCAAGCGAGAAAAAAAAACGCAATTCAGCATTGAACCTCTACTGCTTCGATATGTGCCAAAATTATACCGCGCAGAATATATAATGGTTGCGTGAAAAACTAGGCTTTGGCCCTCCACGACTAACGGGATCGCGGGACTAATATAATCATGCAAAAAAGAGAAGGAACCATAAAGTTAGCGCCAGCATCACTTAAAAGTAGCAAAAGAAAATTGTAAGTAATCATTTTACCATTTTCAATTTGAGTTTTAGCGTCGTGACCTTTTGAAATAAAAGAAAGTCTTTGGCGACGTCCGTATCATCTCAAGAACATTACCAAGATGTGCAAGAGCATTCTAAGCAACTTTTAAACTGAATTCGATTCGATCAATTTTAAAGATTCTGGTGACGACAGAGACATCAACAGTCGATGGTTTAAAGACCATTTTTTTTTTAATTACTTTAATGAGTACTAGAGTATCCCCGAAAGAGTGCAAAACTGCAAAAAATTACACCTTTTTGGACATTTTTGGGATCGAGTTTGAACTCAATTTGACGCTTCTGTCGCCGATATGCCCATTACATGGGATTTAGCCGTTGAAGTGGTCGTTTTCGAATAGAAGAAGGCCCAAAATCATGTCAAAATTTTCTATAAGTAGTGCTGATGTTGTGGCAAAGAGCGTTATAAACAGGAGTTAACATAGCGCGCGCCATGGGAGCAAAGTGTGATCCAAGTTTGCTGCATGTGCATATTTCATTTGCATAGGTGAGAATATGTTTCCGCGATTGACGCTCCCAGACGCATTAGGTTCCATTCACGATTCACCGGTTACACACGCCGAAATAATATGCTGACTTGAGCGATTAAATCCAAGGTCGTCAGTAAGGTGGGACAGTAAGATTGAGTTCAGTTTTAAGTAATCGTTTGTAGCTTAAAGACGCAATAATTCAAATAAAAAGGTTTTTGTGAGTTTCTTTTAAAAAAGAGGACAATTGGGCTGTCCTTCGGGCCGGCGTTTTAATTTTTTTTGATTTCCCCTTATGGGAAATCCTAAACTCAGGCCTTAAGATTTTGCACGGACATCCGTCGTAGTAGTAACTTCGACTGGGAGTGTTGTGGTTAATTAGAAGATGACTGACAGCTAAACTCTAGTTTTTCTTTTTTCTTAGACGCCTTCATAACTTACATAATTCTTGTTGAGTTGTCAAGGTTGCTCTTGAAAACTTTAGTTTCATATTTCAGCGGCTTTCACCTACCCTTGAAATTTACAGCGATTGTTCGCAGAGTTTCCAAAGTCAAGCTCAAACCACAATCAGAAATTTCAGCGATTTTGAAAAACACTTGAAAATTTTGTAAAGTTCCCAAAGCTATTTGCAGACCTTGTTAGAAGATTCGACGGCTTACAAAACTTTCAAAACGAAAGAGAGAAATTTGTTTTATAAAAACTCAGATTCTTTACGGACCAGAAGTTCGTCATCGTTTCACCAGTTCTCCGTATATGACAAACAAAAATACTCAGTTGATGGTAACGTAGAGTTAAAATAAAAATAAATAAATAATCTGCATAAGAGCCCATACAGGGCCAAGGCATAGCAATTTCGCGCCTTAACTGTGCTGTGCGCGTTATATTTTGACACATGCGAAGGGGACCTACTGCTCAATGCCGGTTTCGAACGGCGAATTGCGAAAGCCTTCCCATGAAAGAAGTATGGAAGATTGTCAGTCGTTCGCTTGAGGTGGGATTCTAAAAATTGCTTGTGGTGTTCTTTCCTCGGGTTGGATTCGAACCCGGGTGCACTCGCTTAACAGTCAGACGTACTACGGCGCCCACGTGGAGTTATCTACACCGCATTTAACTCATTCTTAATAATTTTGAAATTCGACGTCTTTTTGGCTTCAGAAGCTTCTAATGCAATGAAGTTGTACATTGTCATACAATAATAAGAGTTCGAACGAATGAACTTAGTATTTGAATGCCTGTTGCATCCTTTCTTGGTCATCATAATAGTAGAACCTCTTCTACTGTTCCTTAATGACTTTTCTTCCGATTTCACACCTATCAACAAGTTATACTTACTTACTTAACAGGCATTTAACCCTTGGAGGGTCTGTGCCTGAGCCAAAGCCGCCTTCCAACGTTGACGGTCCCGGGCATGCTGCTTCCAGTCCGGAAAACCAAGCTGTCTTACATCCGCGATCACTTGATCTCTGTACCGGAAGTACGGTCTCCCTCCAGGAGGCTCGGATTCGAAGACCCTTTTAGCTGGAGCGTTTGTGTCCATGAGGTCGATGTGGCCGAGCCACTGCATTCCACGGATTTTTGCCTTCCGGACTATATCCACATCTTTGTACAGCGCATAAAGTCCAAAGTCCTCCATTCCCCTTCCTCGCGGACTGGACCGAATATCCGCCGTAGAATTTTTCTTTCGAAGGAGCTAAGTATCAGCTCTGGAGTCCTGCTTATCGTCCAACTTTCGGCTTCATCAACAAGTTATATTTGCAACAAAATGGTGGCTACAACGCCTAACTTCCTACTGACAAACGTTTAGTGCCCCTACCCGCCTTTAAAACGTTGAACCAGAGATCGAAATCGCTTTTTTATTGATTTTTTTTATTGAATATTGCTTTTAATTTGGACCTCTCATCAAGTTTATTTACCACAAAAGGTGACAACACTGACTACCTTGTCCTTGTCCACTTTTGGAGAGTCTGACGTGGAGCAGAACAGTGAGCAGACAAGAGCTAAGTTCATCGTGTTTGTCCGTCAAATTCTGCGACCGAGCCTTTTCCTGTCCGTGTGATAACTTAAACAACATTTTCGTTAACCCTCCTCTTCAGTTTTTTTTGTAAAAAGTCACACAAATCCAGTTGTTCCACGTGATTCCACCCTCCAACCCACCACCATCGCCACGAACTCGACAAACAACAGGCGCCCGAGTGTCTCGGGCATGTTGCCTCTCCTCATGTCCATCCCATACCGCCCCCCCATCGATGTAAGTACTTCCTGGTAAATCTCGATTAAGTCCAGACCATTCGGTTCATTCACTCGTGTCTCTGCCAACCTACAAGAGCCTTCCTCTTCCCAGCAGTGGCCTCTCCTACACCACACCAATCAATCAATCGAAGTGAACATTTTCATAAGCGGATAAGCAGGAGCACGAAGCAGCACTGAGGACCGGCTGTACTCGGTACTGACCCCATTTGATCATCTGCCGCATTCTCCAATTACTTTCTAACGATGCAACTCAACACACATACACAGCCGCTGGAATAATCAACACAGCAGCAACAACAACAAAACAAAAACGATGAAATGAAAAAAAGAACAAGCGATGCTTTTATGTCCAATATGCCATTAGCCTAATCACTCGTCGAAATATTAAGAGCACATTCATCCATCTATTCTCGAAAGAACTTTTCCCAAACCTCCCCCACTCACGGACGACGGCAACGACGACGACGACGACGACATACACTCTCTTTAGAAGCCATTCGCCATTTTTTTCCATTTTGCTTTCCTTTCGTTTCCTTTTTTTTTTTCTCCATTTGTCCCTCCATTTCTCTACCCCATCTGCTAAATGCATTAAAAGATTCATGATACCGGCAAAACGCTTTTATCATATCAAATTGGCTTTGTTTGTTGCCGAGGGTTGACGGGGGTGACGGCAGCGACGGCGACGGTGGTGGTGGATGTACTCACGAGTACATGAGGGGTAGGGCGGACTGATGACGGGACGAGGCGGCGAGTGACTAAGTGAATTCGCAAATAATAATAACAACTAACAACGGAATATAATTGCACCAATACCACTACCAGCGAAGACACTTGTGGTCGTGCCGAGAGCGGGAGAGAATCGGAGAGAAGCCTGCTCTCTTTTCTGGAGTCTGCATGGATCTCTTTTGGATGCTCTTTCGGGGGGTGGTTGACGGAGAGAGAAAGACTTCAAAATGGAGAAGAAAACTCACTTTGGCGAGGTTTCGCGCGCTCGCGATTCACAAGAAGATGACTCTCGAGCCAAACGCGAAGCGTGCTGCCAGACAAATTACTTTTAATGCGCAGCCACACAGTTAAATCTTATTAAGCACCAAGGCACCAAGGCACCAAGGCACCAAGGCACCGCGGCATCGGGTGTGAGGTGGTGGCGGGGGCGTGGGACGTCGTTCGGACGCGCGGAGTGGACAGAGCCGAGAGTGTGCTAGAAAATTGATGGAAACAATTGAATGCAGTCTGTTGCAACATGGATTCGCTTTTAATCAACGATGGGGCGGTGCAGCAGGGGGTGGCTGTCGGATGAGGGTGTGGGTGTAGGTAGGGCAGCACATGGCGAGTGATAGGGTGGATCAACACGCGTGGAGTGATGCATACGTGCCGAGTGGCTTTTAATGAGACTGGTTCCGAGGTGTTGGGAGGAAGGTCTGAGTGAAAATGCACTCAGGTACGACGTAAAGGGGTCTCTTATTTTATAGCTTCTTTTTTTTTACTGTGGTCCATTGGTCTAAGTTGACTCATTCTATTGGCTATTTAAACAACATTTTCATAAAAAGCCTTACATTACTTCACAGATTCCGTAGTTCAAAGACACAGATTCTTCGTCCCACTCAGGGGGCTTTTACAGCAGTCCCTGACAGTGTGAACTACATAAAACGAGGCGTTTTCGGATCATAGAGAGATTCGCACTGCTAGAACTGTTTTTAGTACAGTGTAGTCTCGTTCATATGACCGAAAAGTTCGTAAATTGGAACTATGTACCCGCCTATGTTTACCCTAACCGACGTTGCCTCTTCGATAAGGAATACGAATTGGCTTGCACGTTCAAATACAAAAAAGGCAAAATAGATCGTAAAAAAATCTGTCTGCACAAAATATTGTACATACAATAACTACAACTTAAAAGACGCGAATTTTTTTGTTCAAAAAAACAATTTATTTGAATATGAAAATGAAAATACATGTCATTCAAAGTATTGCCCATCGCTAGCCACAACTTTTTCCCATCTTTCTGGCAATTTGTGAATTCCGTCCTAAAAGAACTGCGCTGGCTTGGCGGCCAAGAATGAATCGAGCCAATTTTTCCGTCAACTGATGTGCAGTGTATTCCAGCCAGGGCATTCTGCATGGACCTGAACAAATGGTAGTCGGAAGGGGCCAGGTCTGGGTTATACTGGGGGTAACGATTCCCATCCAAGATTTTCCACGTATTTCTTAACCCGTTGAGTGCGATGTGGCCGAGCATTGTCATCATGCAAAATCGGCGTTCGACGTCTCTCGGCTTCAATTCATACGGCACCCAATTTTCTTGCTTTTGGATCATTCCCAATGCTTTGAAACGTTTGGAAATTGCTTGCTGAGTAACTCCCAATGATTTCGCAAGCTCCTCTTGAGTTTGACATGAATCTTCTTCCAGTAATGCTTACAATTCTGCATCTTCAAACTTTTTCACTTGGCCAGGACGTTCCTTGTCTTCAACGTCAAAATCACCACTTTTAAAGCGTGCAAACCATTCCTGACACATTCTGACACTTACAGAATAGTCAGGGTAAGCTTCAATGAGTAAACGTTGCGCATCTGTTGCACTTTTCTTCAAATGAAAGTAGTGAATTAACTTCCCGCAAATGTTGTTTTGAAGGCACAAAATTCGACATTTTAAACGCAAAACAAAACTTGTGTAAATAAACTTGTGTATACTTTGACAGATGGAATTAACAAGATTTTTCGACGCTCTTTAACATACAATAGCTGTCACTGTCAAAAAAATAGAGCGTGTGAATATATATGCGCGTCTTTCAAGTTGTACTCCCAATAGCCGATTCAACTTGAGCATAAATTCACTCACTATATGACCACGCAGTACATTTTTTAGAGTATCAGTTTATATAACTGAATGTCGTTTTTGTTACGGTTCATATATTGGAGTACTTCACATAACTGAGGGTTCATATAAGTGAGACTTAATTGTAAATGATTCTAAAATCCTTTGAAAACAACAGAAAATGTTGTTTTTTTCTAAGCACATTTTCAATATTTTGCAATTTAGAAAAAAAAAAACGAAAATAAAATAATTTCAGAAAATAAAAAAAAAACTTTTGTATCTGACTAAATATTGGTATTCTCATTGGTATTTTTGGATTGGCAAATAACTGAACTTGTTCATTCTATTGCTTCTGTTGTAATTTCAACAAACAGGAAATCAATTCTACGTAGAAGTACTTTTAACCGTCGGCATAGTACTCAAGAGCGGCATTTGTACACAGGATCGCTTGTGAGCTAGCTTTTTTGCAGCCACCTGGAGTAACTTTACCGCATTCTTTCCTTAATTAGATTACTTTCATGAATGTCTTGTAAGATGACCCAGTCCTTAACTTCTTGTTGTATTCGGTATCTATGATTCAAATGAGATCGTTAATTGCTTGTAAGTCTTGCTGAAGCTGAATTTTGAGTGTCCTTCGTAATTTAACTAGCGAAATTAGATCCTCATCTTCCCTAGCTTGACGACATGACCTGTCGGAAAATCACATTGTGGAGATCATTACGTAAAGTTTTGCAGATTCAAATTTTAAATATATTGATTAATCGAAATGGGATCGCAATCGCAGTCACTAAAGCTCCTTAGGGGTGTTTTTTTAGGAAGATAGGAACTTATTGAACGACCAAACGATAATATTACTCAATTCACCAAAAGACAATCAGCTCTTGTAGCTTCGCTCGTCGGATTTTGGATATCTGAAAGAAATGTCTATGTATCACTACAACTTTCTTGTCTTTCAGTTTCAAGCATCTAAAGACATGATTCATTTTAAATGGTAAATAAAGTTTAAACAAAAGTTGGTCCATTGGCATTTTGTATGGCAGTCTTAACGATATAGGGTGACCATAAAAACGAGAGAAAAAACAATATTGACTTCAGTCGGTCTATCTCACGATGGACCCGATGAAATTCTGCCTTTCATCCCTCCTTTAAGGTGAACGATGACTCACTTATAAATTTCTTCGTCCATTATACCTTATGATCAAAAAAGAACCGAAGTTTTCATTTTAAAATTCCCGCGCTTGTCCAATCGGTAAAATTTTATTCTCACAACGTTGGCAACACTTTTATACATATTCTGTCAAATTTTGACGGATATCGTATGATTAGTTTTTGTTTGACGTCTATACAAATAAGTTGAAAAATTTTCGTGTGGCGATTTTTATAATGGATGAAAATTTAGAACAACGTGCGTGCATCAAATTTTGTGTTGCAAATGGATTTAAGTGTTCCGAAACGTTGAAAATGTTAGAAAAGGCCTTTGGTGAATCGTGTCTAGGAAAAACACAGGCATATGAGTGGTATAAACGGTTCAAAGGTGGTCGTACAAGCTTGGATCATGATGAGATCCCTGGCCGCCCAACAACATCTGTTACTGAAGAAAACATTGAATTGGCGAAGCAAATCGTGTTGCAAAATCGTTCTGCACCGATAAGAGAGATTGCTGTGTTGTTGGGCATCTCTTATGGATCAACCGAACACATTTTAACTGATGTTTTGGGTGTAAAACGCGTCGCTGCTCAGCTGGTGCCAAAAAACCTGAATTTCATTCAAAAACAGCGTCGTTTTTGGCCAAAAACTCAACCAATATCATCAACCAAGCACCGTACTCTCCGTATATGTCCCCGTGTGACTTTTTCCTCTTCCCCAGACTCAAATTGCCATTGCGGGGAACGCGTTTTCAGACCATAGAGGCCATAAAAGAGAATTCGCTGCGTGAACTAAAGGCTATACCTTCGGCGGCCTATAAAACTTGTATGGAAAATTGGATCAAGCGTTGGCATGCATGTATTGCCGCAGGAGGAGAATACTTTGAAGGCGATAATAAAGAAAATTATTAAAAATTGAAATTTTGCGTTTTTTAATAAAATTCCGGTTCTTTTTTGATCATAAGGTATCACAAATGTTTACAAAAATGTCATTATTGCATGACCTAAGCTGTCTGTTGGTTGACAATTTTACAAAGAACTTACATATAGTTTGCACAAATTGAATTTCTATTATGGAATAAATATCTAAGCCAAAAGAAGACAACCATTTTCCAGCAGAAGAAACATTAGATATAAACATAACGCCATCGGATTATTAGTCAATTTGTGTCTGCATCATAAAGTTACTCTCGATTAAACATGTCAGCTTACAAGCTAAATTCTCGTCATTTGCGGGAGGTTTTAATTTTCTGCTTTAATATAATGTCTGCGGCTGAGGCTCATCGAATGCTCTCAAATACCTATGGTGAGGCCGCTATTGGTGACAGAACGGGCCGAGAGTGGTTTCAATGCTTCAAGAACAGTGATTTTGACGTCGAAGACCGGCATGGCTGTGGAAGTGAGAAGATTTTCGAAAATGCAGAATTGGAGGCATTACTTGATCAAGACTCATGTCAAACACAATCGAATCAAACGTAAAACGAATCATGAATATATAATCAGTTTATTACAATAAAGTTTCGAATTTCGGAAAAAACGGCGGAAGCGAAGTTGTACACTTAATATTTTTTTTTTCGAAGCAAACGTTTATTGCTTCAAAGGATATCTTTTTGCAACCAAACTATCTTTATTTAAACGTCTGTTTCCTTTTTCTCCAGCTTACAAACCAAAAACTCTAGGACCACGGTCATCCCACCATCGACCAACTTCCTAAAAAGTCTCCATCTCTGCAACCTTAAAGGGGACACTTTTCCAGAGCCAAGTATTTACGTTTCCTAAGCCCCATATTGACGTTCTCCACCTCACTATTACAGAGTTCTATGATTTTTACTCCCCCAGATTGACTTTAACTTCCACATTTGACCCACAAATTAGAACCAACATGGACGTCTTCCAACTGTCCAACTGTATGTGACATCATTTACAGTTCTTCTGTCCCGTTGCATCTCTCTGTAATCTGTCAATGTGTTCATTAGCAAACGTTATGAAAATCTCAGCATTTCACATTATTCGAATTCGAATCTCCATTTCCAAAGGTACATCATCACCATCACCACTCCTAAGGGTCTCCATGGCTCCGAAGTCATCTTCTTCATCTTCGTGTACCCTTTGCATTTCAAACTTCACCGATCTTTATCGGCCTAATGGCATTCCAATTATCGGTCTTTTCCTCGACAATATTTATCCACATTTCCTGTGTCAAAAGGGCACACTCACACACCCAAAAAAAGGAGTCGTCCTGTGTGTGCCGGTACCGGTACCGGTCTCCCCTTTTTTTTTTGGTAAAAATGTGTTCCTTTGCCTCTTCGCTTTTGGCTCAATTACAGGCATCTATCTCTTTCACTTCATTAGGGATTCCAGAATTCGCACAAAAATCCGATAAAACCTACCCCACTTCAACTCAGTCAAGCTTCATCAAAATAAGGGCCTCAGCCGGTAGAGCAAACGAACAGGATGGAAACGGGGGAGGGTGGCTGGAACAGGACGAGCGGCGGCCGGGTTGATGGTGATATTTCGTATACTCGACTTAATTGGCATTCATTACCACAAAAGAGTGTACGATGAGGACGAGAACGAGAACGAGGACTCGAGAGCCGCACCGCACTGACGACTCAGACTTCGGGCTCAGGGAGGACTCTGCTGTGGCTGATGGAGGAGGAGGAGGTTCACAAACAGGAGCAGGAGAAGAAGAGAAAATACGGAAAATTAAATCAAACAGAACATTTGTATTTGTTACGGGAGGAGGACCGAGCCGAGAGGAGAAACTCACCACCACCACTGCTAATGCCTGACAACGATTACCAGGGATCTGTCAACTCACATCAAGAACACCGCTTGCAACACAACACCGCCAGGACTGTTCATTATTTTCAGTGCAGTCCTCTAGATTTTTATTAACTTTTTGGCCAAAAGCCTCGCACTCACACGTGTACGAGTCGACTCCTTTATTCCCATGTGACGGCATGATGGCGGTTTCGACGATGGGATTCCTTCAGACCGAGCTGGAAACCACACCATCGTGTCGTCCCGCCGCCGCCGCCGACAACGACAAGCGGGCACAGAAGGAGCACAGCGCAAACAGCGTATCGCCTTATATCTTCCGTTAATTGGACCCAATTAAGATAGCAAAGAATGCTTTTATATCACGCTGCTTTCTTTCGATTCTTTTCCATTCTGCATCTCCTCCCCGCCTTCGTTCGTTCGCTGTGTTTTATTCATTATTTTCTTATTTTTGTTGTTTCCTTTTGCTTGCCATTTTAATAACGTCAAAAATGCAGCAGGCACCTTTTCGCTACGACCCTCCTCACTCCAACTGTCACACTTACCGCTGAGTATGATCCCCGAAAGAGACAGAGATGTAGGCAGCGAAACGGAGGAACGAAAAACCAAAACAAAAACACAGAGCATAACAATGGAAAATTAGCGCGCGCGAATCTCCAATACCAAGCTCTGCGCTGGCTGCCTGCCCTAGCGCTGAGGTCGCCAGTGACAGCGACATCGACACGAACACCGACATCAACTTTAACATCAACCTCAACATCGACAACGACAGAGATGGCTGAGTGGTAAGTAGTGAGTGGTGAATTTTAAGAGAACCTTCTACACCGTTAAAGAGAACGCCAGCCAGGTCGCCATCCCACTCTGGCTGCCGCCCAGTCTGCTGTCGTCTCCCTCAGAATCAATTAAACTAATTGATATTTTCACACAAACACTCTCGAGCACCCCCCGCACACACACAGAAGCCGGGGGATCCATGTTGGAGCGGCTTCGGCGTACACCAAACCAAAAAGGAAAACAAAACAAAAACCAAAGAAAGACCGTGCAGAAAAAAAATAAATGACGGGCCCTCTTACGGCATCGGGTCCGCAACCCGAGACTTAGTCTGGTATTGTCTGATGATTCACTTGGACGAAGGTGCATACAACTTACTCTGCACAGGGACGTGTTCTCGTCGCTTTCCTGATTCCTGAACGAACCCGCATGCAAAGTCGCAAAATCGAACTGTCAAAACGAGATTCCTGTCAAAAATTCACTTCAATTCGTCGCGGTTCAGTGGCTCGGTGTGTGAGTGTTTTTCCGTTTTATTTTTCTTTTTGTGTGAGTGTGTGCATTGCGGTGCATCGGTTTTGTTTTTAACCGTCCGAAGTCGTCACCGCCGTCGCCGACGCTTTCGTTGTGTTTCGTTCTTGAGGTGACTTGTCAAACGGAGAAAATTAATTATTGAGTGCAATTTCACTTTTGACACATAGAGCCCCCCTCGCCAACAACAGAGAGGGTGAAAAAAGCTGTGTGTGCTGTCAGTGTGAGTGAGAGAGGGGTAGTTTGCGGCTGTCAAAAAAAGAAGAAATTAATAAAGCGAAAAGGAAAAAAAAAAAAAGAATTGCCGTACATATAGATGAGTGTGTAAAGAGGAAAACAAAACAAAAATCGTGTTGGTTTTGTGGTGCCTGAGTGTGTTTGATTGTGGTCTTTTTCTTTTTTGGGGAGAGGGAAGAAGTCTACCGGTTAAGTGATTTGTGTTTTCTTTCCCTTTCTTCGATTTGTTGTTGTTGTTTGCAGATACGCGAAAGTGCAACGAGAACCGGAAACGGATGTATGACTGAGTAAGAGGTGAGTTTTCGTTTATTTTTTTGGATAGATTTTTGTTTTAATCGCTTAGCTGGTGCCAGTTTGACGGCAAAGCGAACTGTCAAATGTTGAAAAATCGAAACTCAAAAGTTTTTTTCTCTCCTTTTTCATCGTTCGTTCGTGAAAGAGTGCGAACAGACACAAACTCAATTGTACACACATACAGACCCAGCCGCAGAGACTGCTGAACGAGATGTTAAGAGCGCTTTTTCAAGAGAGCCAATTCAACAGCTCCTCTATGCTAAGTTATTGGGTTTGTTCAGTTTGTTTTGAGTGCAATACAGTAGCGGGGAAAAGTTTTGGACGAGATGATGATAAATTTGGGGAAAAATTGCTTTCGGTTTTTAATGTCAGAGATGATTTGGTTCGACATCTGGAAGTTGCTTACGAGACGAATTTGATGGAAAAATTATTGAGCTTATGCCGGACTTCGGAAACATATTTTCTTGTTCTATGGTACTAAAATCTAGGAATGTAGTCAAATTTATGATGAAATCGCTCAAATCCTAGATCAAAGAAGGAAGTACAATATATCTTTAAGGTCGCACTACAAGTAGCTCAGTGACATTCCACATTTCCCTCAAAATGATACTCAAGCTGAACGATTAGCTCAGTACCCCTTCGAAGTGGTAAACACCTGTATAAACCGAAGAAAAGGAACGTCAGAGCTTCGTTTCTAACGCGTGTATCAGCCGAAGTGAAACAGCGCATAGCAGTTGACCTTTATACAGATCTACAAGTAGCCTCTCCAAGACCGACGCAGCTGATGAACCCTTCTGCTTGTTTTGAACTCTATGACCTCCATTTCATTAGTTTTAAATGCATTTTTTTATTTTTTTTTATTTTTTGACTTAAGAGAAAACGTAAATACTAGATAAATGTTTAAGACAAGCTTAATTAATTTAATAACTTACTGGCCCTACGCAAGCACTCGAAGCTAAACAGAGCAGCATACAACTTTGAACTCCTGAAATTACTGGTCATAAGGTCTGACTAAACCACAGTTAGCCAGTGATCTGGCAGCATTTGGCAGTCTTCCCACATTTCCATCTCTTTTAAACAGATCACAGAAGAGTCTTTAACGAGAAAATCGAAAAACATGAGATGGTATAAGGACTGGGCCGTCGAGTGGTTTCTTTTTAAAGCCTATTTCGACACTGACAGCTGTTTCCGACGAGAAATCTTGGCAGAAAGTCAATATTATATCTCCACGGAACGAAATGAACCGCTTTATGTTTAAACAACGTTGGAAAATATTGAACAATTATTTTTGAAGAGGGTGCTGTTTAGCCTAAACAGTGGATTTTTGGAAAAGAGATTTTGTCCGAACAGAGCTGTTGGCAAGTTTGAGCAAAAAGTTCGTGAGGCTGGTAATTTAAAGGACAACACTCATGGTCCACGTCGTCGTTCGGTGTGCACAGACGAGACATGGCTATTGTAGCCGAAAGTGTGAGATTTAATCCACGAACATCAACTTCCCATCGTTCCTAAAAGCCAGAGACAACCCAATATAGACACCCAACTGGGCAACTGCCATTTCCCCTCTGCCATCGATGACTTTTCACGAATGTAGCTGAAATACAGGAAACATTTTGACAGTAATTCAGGAATCATCGAACACTAACTCATAATTTTTAGGCACATTTGTTTGATTTGTAGTTCAAAGCTCTCACACGTATTCACAGACACAAAATGTTATGAAAAACGCTGTCAAATAAAATCAAGGGGCAAGGGAAGAAGAAGTTGGGTATATGTATTGGCTCATTTGTGCTAACAGCTCAACATTCCACGCATTAGCCTGAGACTCTCCTCAATACAAGGTCCAATCTACTTATAAGGTCCAATGGTAAGGTCCATCAGTAATTGAATGCGCACGACTATCCGCCTTGGAGCAGCTTGAATTGAACTTCTGATTTGGGCGAAAAATCGTCTTTTCTGACGAAACGAATTTTCATCACATTAAGAACTAAAATTGCCACATTTTGGATTCGGAAAATCCAAACGTTATTGTCGAGAAGCATCCACAGAGAGCGACCAATTCGGTGCGGATTGTGGAATGTTGGTATCATTGGATCATTTTCCTTGAAAATGAAACTGGCAACAACGTTTAGGTCAATTTTTTTTACTGAAATTGATGGCATGGATTTAGAGAATCTTTGGTGCACGGAGGATGGCGCACCATGCCATAATCAGTCTTTTCCGCACCTGCGAAGCCAACTAACACAGCCACTTGAACGACGTTGTATTACACAAACAATCGGAGCTCTTACTAATGAAGTCAAATTACCTAAAAAAAAAAATGTACGTTTCATTTTATTGCATTTTTAAAAAGAAACTTGTGTTTGGCCCGTCTTGTATTACTAAAGCAGCGCTTTCGCTGACTTGACAAGCGATAGGGGATAGTGAAAGTTTTAAATTTTACTAATATGAAAGGGTCGATGTCGAACAGTCGGTCATCCACATACCAGTTTGTTGCCGCCTGATCTTTTTTGTTCAGTGGGCACCGTGGCTTAATCGTTAGTGCGTTGGACTGTTAAGCTAGAGTACCCGGGTTCGAATCCAGCTCGGGGAAATAACACCACAAACATTTTTCATGGCCCCACCTCCAGTGAACGACTGACAATCGACATTCGGAATCGGCATTAAACAGTAGGTCCCCTCCACATGTCTAAAAATATATTGCGCACAACACAGTGGAGGCGCGAAGAAGCTAGGCTCTGTCCCTGTATGGGCTGTGTTACGCCGACAATTTATTTATTTTTGAATTTTTATTGATGCCAAGCACTAGAATGGGTAAGTAACACTTACACTTCAGAGCTCAGTTTCACAGTCGCACATTGAGTACCTACACAATCTCATTTCATTCCATTTACAATGGAATGCAACAGGCAATACTTTTTATCAAAAAGAGTATTCATGCAAAAGTTGTGGTATTTTTAAGGGAAAGAGGCGTTTATCACACAGAGTCAACTTCCCAGTGTTCGGTGGTCCAATTGGAGACGGTTAGTTCGTTTAGTAATTAGGACAATAACTGTATATTAAACGTGAGGCAAACCGACAATGTCCTCCGTTAGTTCAGAGCAAAAGTCATTGAAAAATGGACACTAGCAATCCAAATAATTTCCTCCACATTATTTTTGCTTATTTTTCATTATAGTTAAGTTGAAAACTTAAATCATTCGAAAAGGAATGGAAGGAAAGGATTTCATCAACTTTTTTATAGTAAATTTGGACAGATTATTTCTCTGGTATTTAATAGCACTTTAAAACTATTTCCCAGTGTGAAATTAACGTCCTTCTTTGAATACTACTCTAAAAAGCTGTCACAATATATTTACAATAATATTCAAGTCTAGCGAAAATGCAATACAATATTGAACAGAGAGATTATTGCATGTTTCCTTCCGAGCTGAATAAATCTAGTTGAAAAATTAAGTTATTTAAGTTAAGTCTCAGAAGATTTTTGGCTGATCTTAAGCAATCTTCCAGATGGCGTTCAGTTAGAGCAGGATTGAATTTTAGCAGTTTCTTTGCGAATGTTCAGTGTCGGCTAACACACGCTGGAAGGCACTTAAATTATTGTCATCCATAATGCCTGTTAAAGTCACAATCAACCTTGTCGTAGCTGTGGAGCTCAATGTTGTGTTGAGAAGGGATCGCCGTTCTCTTGGAGATAGACATAATGTTTGTCTAAAAGCATCGCTTTTGACGTAATGTTCCGAATCCTTTCGGTAGTTTTTGACTACTTCCTGACCTAAACTAAAAACGTATTTTCTTGATGCATTTTTCGAAAGCTTATAGTATTAACCTCGGTTTCCACATTTCACTATCAATAAGAGTTAATTACCTTTCGATTCATTAAAAATTACAATTCATTTATGCTGTAAATAGCTTTTGAAAAGAAATAATTGATAAACTCCAATGTATAACCTGTCTCAGCCAGCTCCCACGGAGTGCAACTAAAACGAAGTTTGGAGCTTGGTAGACTTTTTGATGTGGGATAGTCTAGTTTGTATATAAAGGACTAAGTACTTAGAAAACACATTTTGCCTTTTAAATATTTTGGGTCATACTTTTCGATCAAAATACAAAACTGTTGTAATCTTTTCCCCTTCAGTCATTGGCCTTTGATGCTCTGACAATTTTGGCCAGCTTTGAATTCTCGCATTGAAGAAAGTCTTAAGAATAAGTAAAGAAGAAGAAGCTTCTTTCCCTTTGATGTCTTTTCTATCCGCTTCTTCATCTTCTTCTTCTCTGTGCGGCGCTACAGTCCGGGGTGATCCTGGGCCTCCTTTAGCAACCTCCTCCATCCAGCACGATCCCGTGCCAGCTGCTTCCAGTGACGAACACCGCGTTGGTTCAGGTCCTTCTCTACCTATGTACGCCACCTTAGACGCGGGCGTCCTCTGGTGCGTTGTCCCATAGGTTCGGAGTCGAAGATTCTTTGGGCCTGAGCTGTGCTGTCCATTCGCTCTACATGGCCTAACCACCGGCGTTGGATCCGTAGCTCGTTGCACGGCACTTGGCGCCGTGAAGCCCGTACAGTTCGTGATTGAACCTTTTCTTCCAGTAACCATCAATGCAAACAGGATCAAAAATCGTACGCAAAACTTTTCTCTCAAAAAGGCCAAGGGCTTCTTTATCCGCTTTTGATAAAGTCCATGTCTCCGCGCCATAGAGCATGACTGGGATGACCAGGGTGTTACATAAAGCCATCCTGGCTTTTCGGTAGAAGACTCTATTACTCCAATGCCTCTTGAGCCCAAAGAAACAGCGATTCCCAAGAGTTCTGCGTTTGATCTCGGTACTGATGTCATTCTATCCGCCTCTTAGTTCATTAAAAAAGGCTTACAATCATATTCATTTATCCTGAGGTTCTGCTGTAAACCTCACATTAAAGAATGCTTATCAAAAGCTTCCTAAACGACTTTCACAGTCCCAGACGAGTCTCTTATCACCCACTGCCACCTAAATCTAGGTCAAAACATTGTTAATTTGTTCAATAAGCAACGCCTTCATAGCAATTAAAATTAATTCCGCACAATTTTATGGGCTGGGCGAGTCATGTAGAACAGGCACAAAATTTGCGTGCAACCCTAAAGTCAGTTGCATAAATGAACGACCAAATCACGTGCAGGCGTGAGCTCATTCAAGAGAAAGTGATGACAGATTCATTATATATTGAAAAAAAAAAAAAAAAATTAACTAGAAAAGAAAAAAAAAAAGAAAACAAGTTGATTTGCGGTTACAGGTCGGCAATGAAACAAAATGAAGTGTTACGTAAATTTCGTGAGAAGATTTAACTTCGCTTAAACTTTGTGAGGGATATTTTTTTTTATTTTTTTTTTTTTCAAATGAATATTGAAGGTCAAGAGAGTGCACTTCGTCAACAATTGTATGCATGTTGAGAGAGATTTCAATGTCTGTTTTGAAATGACAATGATCTTCAATCGCTTTATAGATGAAGTCCATTGTCTATCATCAGGTGCAGCTGTTTAACGTGCTCATAAAATAATTCTTATGACTGTCTTACCAGTCAATTGCCTTCTAAGTGGCACGTGCTCCAGGCACTTGGGGGAAAATTCACCCACTCAAACCGAGATATCAATCAATGACTGTGAAAAATACGAAAAAAAAAAAATAAAACACAAGAGCTACGAGTCATGAGACTATTAGTGAGTGAATTGGAGGCACACAGCAAAAGGTGTTGACCCTGACCAGATAATTAGAAACCATGTGCACAAAAAAAAAGAAATCGTTGGGTGCAAATTCGTCTTTCTTTTATTTCAGTGAAAAAATTGAAAGAGAGTGTACTCCTCGGATGTAAGCAACCCCTTTAACAGCAAAACTCTTTTAATAGCAACAACAATATTTAGTTGAGATTTACCAACGCCATCCTCTGCGATCTTATGGTCCCTGCTTAGCAGAAATTGAATTGAAAACAACATAAATGTATGCCCATGTGCATGTGCCATTATCTGGGGAACACTGAAATTCAGCTCGTTAGAAAATTACGTAAGACTAACAAAGAACTTTTGTTTTGCTGACCAAAAACTGTCGCTCTTTTAATCGTCTGAGGCTGCCAGAGGGATGAGCTCTCAAATCACAAGGTACTGTCTCCAGCCACCATCCAGCTGCAAACTTTAATCAAAAGATGAAGCAAAAGCCCAATTGTTTAGCGTTACAGCTTCATGGAGACAATTTTCGTCTTGAAAGTGATAAACTAGTATCATTGACAATTCCTTAATGAAGACAGCACTTAAATTCTAGACTTGAGAAGGGGATATAATAATTTTTTATCATCATCATCTTCTGTGGCCGCATGTTCCAATAACGGGGTTACGGACAATAGTTTTTTAAGGTTTTAAAACAAATGGCTCAGTGGTACTCCCGATTTTCATCAATTAATCAATTTCGCTAGAGATTGACCGTAGGAACACATCTGCAAATCGTAACTCGAATAGTAGGCCCGTCCTGTGACCTAAACTGGACACTTAAGAGTAGCCCCAAAACCCTTTAGCACGAGCCAATTATAAAAAAAAATATCGTTAGCATGTGGCTAGTTACCCACGACCAGTCCAATTTAAGCCGAAAGATATTTTCAAATAGAGCTTCAGCGCCATCTTTTAACAGTAGAATGACTGGAAAATCTTCTTAGCAAGAATAAAGGCAAAGGTTATTTAATCTCACAATAAAAATGTAAAATTCGATCTGGTAAATCATTTAAAAGTTCTAATCAATCAGTGAACACATATGTATCGAACTGCATGAGTTTATAACTCAGGAGCCGATGTATTTTTTTATTTGCGTATCGAACTGTGCGAGCGTACAACTCGCCAGGCGATGTTTTTCTTTTGAAGAAGATATGTGGTGAAGGGATTTTTTTAGCCCAAAATTGTGACTCAGAAATGGAAGAATATAAACAATAAAAGTGTTTTTTACTTGCGTTTTTCACTCTAAAATGGTTGTTTTCTTTTATTATTATTATTATCCCTAATCTGTGACTTTAGGTCACCGTTTCAGTTTCGAGAACAATTTTCACAAAATTTTGAAAAGCAAACCCATTGAAACATATTTAAGCGACAATGTAATCGTATTAACGTGTTTTATTAACAAGAAGTATTTTATTTCTTATTGTAATCACAACTAGTGGATCAAATGATCGTCGCCGGTGTAAATGGACAACGAAATGCGGTTGAAAATTAAAGACGGGCCTGGTTTTTTACCCAGGAAAGCCATCTGGCCGGTTGGAGGTTTTAAATTGGAATCGTTTTAATATCATGCCGACTAAATCGGTCACTTCTAGTAAGCTAATCAAAGCTCGCTGTTGATAAGAATTGGCAGAAAATATGTTTAGGCCCATAGCATGTCTTTTAAAGAAAAAGTGGCTTTCATCAATTGCATTCATGGACTACGATTGCATGAGAGACTTCAAAATCTGTTTGTCGTTAAATATCACGATCTGTCATCTGAATTAGTCAATTTTCTTGGTCTTTATACGATACAGTCTTTAGGTAGTCCATTTTCGTAGCTTTTAGCTTTACGACAGATATCAGCTAGAGCACAGATAAAAATGTAATGAAAAACCATCTCGTAGAGTCTCCTGTTGGGCGTCAAACCATAGATTGTCGTCACCAGAGGTCGATTTAAGGTCTGATAAGACTGCCGCCACGACTACAAACACTTTTGAAGTTCATCATGAGTTTGCTAAATGTAAAGAAACACAACTTTATGGCGTCGAAGGCGTCTCTACGTCCAAATCGAAGAAACAAACGTCAGAAGTAGTGATCAATCCACTTGAACCACTTAACTACGTCAAATAAAAGTCTGTTCTTGCCCAACCGTAGAACCAGTTCTCGAAGAGATTAAAAAAAATTATGATTTATGCCCACAGCCTCGGGCCCCCAAAACAAAAAAAACAAAAAAATACCACTAAAATTCCCCCGAATCACCCGTAAATCACTCGACCCAGTCACTAATATAATCAGCACTACTGTTTCAATTGGGAGCCGCCATTTAGACCGCTTATCTCTCAAATTCCACCCTCTCTCCACACAGATGCTGATTATTCAAACGCTAACGATGTTAGACTAACCAATTCTCACCACGAATGTGAAAGATACACACGAGCATAAGAAACGTCAAAGGCCCAAAGACATTTATACCCCGACACGTACCAAGACTCGACTCATTCTAGTCAGCTGTTCTTGCGAGCTCGCACACTTCTTGCTTCTTCTTGTTCCTTGTTTGTCTGTGTGAATGCATTTCTTTTGTATCTAAACTTGGCAAGCTGCGTTAATAGTGCATTTCATTTCGAAAGACACACACATGCTATAACGTCGTGTGCTAAGGAAACGTCAAAAACGTCCGAAACGTCAACACTCGTTAAACAAATTGGATTAAGTAGTCGTTTTTAGTGGATCGCTTTAGTTTGAGCGCATTACTCGCAAATAAAAGACGCAACAAATCGAACAAAAAAAAAATGTGACTAAAGAAATAAAATCAATCAAATCGAAAAAAACGAATGAGAATTTAGTGAAAGTTAGAACTTTTGTATGTGCGCGGGTGCCAAGTGTGCCAAATCTGACAAATGTAACAAATGTGACAAATGTGCCAAATGTTTATGCCAAAAATCGAAACGAAACAAAAACAAACCACAAATGCGATTCCTTAACAAGATCAACGTGACTGTATCGTAAAAAAGAAATAAAAACGGATCAAAGATGGCGCTAATCAAGAGTAATCATTCCGTTAATCGACAGTAAATTGATATTAATTCCCATTTTCCTTTTTGTTTAATTGCGCAATCATATCATTGTTTTGTCGCGCGCGAACGCAACGCAACGCAGCACAAAACACACAACACACAGTAGCAGCAATTCAATGAAATTGTTTTTCTTTTTTTTCGCCCAGAGAGAGAGAAAAGTAAGCAAAAAAAAAAAATGTTTTTGCTAACCATTTGTGGCGAGTAAAAATCAAGGTTGTTTTTTAGGTCGAGGAAAAGATTGAGAGAAGGCTGAGTGAGAGAGAGGCACGTCGTAACACTTTGGTGGGGGAGGCGGAGGTTCACTGAGCGCCCCTGACGAAAGAAAACCCCCAACGGCAGCCACCAACAGAAGCAGAGCAGAAACAACCCCAGGCGGCACGGATTAAGGCTTTGTGTAGGTTTTAGCACTTAAATTTCAATCAGACACACTCAGAGACACTTTGGAAAGTATCTCGATCTCTCCGCACGCACACACCGTCGCCGAGCCGCGGTGCTGGGTGTGTGTGTGTTTGTGTATTGATGATTAGCATTTCGCTCAAATGTGATATCAACCGCCAGCGTCTGGCACTCAGTAAGCGGGCACACATCAATCTGGAATCACACGAGCACGAGTTACCGACTACGACAACGAACGACGACGACTCCAGCACTGGAGACGCTGCCGAGTTCTCGGACTGATCGCGCTGATCGACGCAGTTCTTATCGCGAAAAAAGCAAAAACAACACGACGACGAGTAAATTGTAAATAGTTCTCCGCCGCCGCCGCGGTGTGGGTGGGACGTTAGATCGGGTGATTAAATTCCTTTTTTTTTCTCCTTTTTTTGTGTTTTTTTCCCGTTTCTGCCAGAACGACGAGGCCATCATGAATGGTCGACAGATCTCAAGCCCGCAGCGGCAGATGAAGAAGGAGTCGCTGCTGGCGGTGCCCAGTCCGCGAGTGGGCCAGCCGAACAAGGCGGACGGGCTGAACGTGAGCAGCAATGGCACGGCGGACCCGGAGGAGGAGCTGGGCTACACGCACACGCTCATGTACGGGCGGTACACGCGCGACCTGGGCGAGTTCGCGCGGGACGAGGCGCGCAAGCTGAAGATGCTCGAGAAGCGGCGCAAGGAGGAGGACAAACTGCGGGACAAGGAGCGCCTCGGAGAGCGGCAGGGACGCGTGTGGAAGGTGTCCTCGTGGATTTGGCGCCACACGCTGGCGCGGTTCGGCGAGGACTGGGTGTTCCTGGCGATGCTGGGAGTGATCATGGCGCTGCTGTCCTACGTGATGGACAAGGGCATCAACATGTGCACAAACGCACGCATCTGGCTGTACCGGGACCTGTCGACGTCGCAGCCGGTGATCCAGTACTTCGCGTGGGTGTCGCTGGCCGTCTGCCTGATCCTGTTCTCGGCCGGCTTCGTGCATCTGGTTGCTCCGCAGAGTATAGGCTCGGGAATTCCCGAAATGAAGACAATCCTCCGAGGAGTTGCACTCAAGGAATACCTCACTTTCAAGACACTCATAGCCAAAGTGGTTGGGTTGATGGCAACTTTGGGCAGCGGCATGCCTCTGGGGAAGGAAGGTCCTTTTGTGCATATAGCAAGTATTGTGGCGAGGTTACTCTCTAAATTGATTACGTCATTCCAGGGAATCTACGAGAATGAGTCGCGCAACACTGAGATGCTGGCCGCAGCGTGTGCCGTCGGAGTGGGCGCCTGTTTTGCGGCACCGATCGGCGGCGTCTTGTTCAGCATTGAGGTAACCACCACGTATTTTGCTGTGCGCAACTACTGGCGGGGATTTTTCGCAGCTGTCTGCGGAGCAACTGTGTTTCGGCTGCTGGCGGTTTGGTTCCAGAATGCGGACACGGTCCGCGCCATGTTCCTGACCAACTTCACGTCGGAGTTCCCGTTCGATCCGCAGGAGCTGTTCGTGTTCGCCCTGATGGGGGTGGTGTGCGGGTTCCTGGGCGCGGGCTACGTGTGGCTGCACCGGTGGTATGTGACCTTCATGCGGTCGAACAAGCGGATGAGCCGGTTCCTGCAGAAGAATCGATTCCTGTATCCTGGATTGATCGCGCTGCTCGTATCGACGGCGTCATTCCCGCTGGGCACCGGCCAGTTCCTCGCCGGCGAGCTGAGCACCCACGAGCAAGTCACGGAGCTGTTCAGCAACTTCACCTGGTCGCGGGACGATCTGACCGTGGAGCAAGCGGCGATCGTGCAGCACTGGATAACGCCGTACACGAACGTGTTCATCAACCTGATCTGCTACGTGCTGTTCCTGTTCATCTTCTCGATCATCGCGTCGACGATCCCCGTGCCGTCGGGGTCGTTCATTCCAGTTTTCAAGATCGGCGCTGGCCTGGGGAGGATCGTGGGAGAGCTGATGCACGTGATCTTTCCGCAGGGGGTGCGCTACGGCGGACGTCTGTCGCCGATTATTCCGGGCGGTTATGCTGTGGTTGGTGCGGCCGCGTTCTCCGGCGCTGTGACGCACACCGTGTCCGTGGGAGTGATCGTGTTCGAGATGACGGGGCAAGTGACGCACGTGGTGCCGGTGATGATTGCCTCGCTCATAGCCAACGCTATCGCGGCCCTGCTGCAGCCGTCGATGTACGACAGCATAATCCTGATCAAGCGGCTGCCGTATCTGCCGGATCTGCTGCCCTCCAGCTCGCGGATGTACAGCATCTACGTGGAGGACTTCATGGTGCGCAACGTTCAGTTCATCTGGCCCGGGATCACGTACCAAAGGCTGAAGGAGGTGCTCTACCAGAACCGCGGCCTGCGCAGCCTGCCGCTGGTCGACAGTCCCG
The DNA here is from genome assembly GCA_905187475.1 of Syritta pipiens. Lineage (NCBI taxonomy): Eukaryota > Metazoa > Arthropoda > Insecta > Diptera > Syrphidae > Syritta > Syritta pipiens. Next base: position 76,080,224 of record LR994571.1, read on the forward strand.
AGAACATGATCCTCCTCGGCTCGGTGCAGCGGTCGGAGCTGATCAAGATGATCGAGAGGAACATCGGCCGCGAACGTCGCATGGAGATCGCTCAAAAGTGGCACAAAGAGGCCGAGAAGCGGGCCCGCGAGGAGAAGCGCAAGGAAATGGAGGCCGAACAGAGGATGCGTCGATCGTCCCGCTTCGAGGTGCTCCCCGCGCCGGACATCCTCTCGCTCGAGCAGATCGCCAACGACGAAATGTCCCACATGGAGGCGAAGAAGCGCCAAGAACTCTTCAACAATTCCTTCTTCGGACAGCCTCGCAAGTCGATCCTGAAGAAAACCAACTCGTTCAACCTCAAGCAGTGCGCTCCCGCGTCCTCCCACAGCCCGACGATCACGCCGTACACCACGATCACCGGCTCCGAGTATCGCATTCGGTCGGCCTTCGAGGCGATCTTCAAGAAGTCGGCCACCCTGCAGGACGTCGCCCCGCATCCAGCCGAGAGCGGCACCATCTCGCCCGGGGTCAGTGCCACCGAGGTCCAGCACACGCCCAACACGCCGGGCATCATGAAGAAGGTGCAGCTGCCCCGCGAGCGTGTCATCGACATGTCGCCCGAGGACCAGAAGCAGTGGGAGTACGAGGAGATGTCCAAGGCCATCAACCTCGAGGAGAACAACGTCCCCATCGACCCGTCGCCCTTCCAGCTGGTCGAGCGCACGTCCATCATTAAGGTGCACTCGCTCTTCTCAATGGTCGGCATCAATCACGCGTACGTGACCAAAATCGGCCGCCTCGTGGGCGTCGTCGGCCTCGCCGAGCTGCGCAAGGCCATCGAGGACATCAACAACAACAGCTTCGTCGTGCCCACGCCTCCCAAGGACGAGGAGGCGCAGGCTAAACCGCTCATCGAGAACAATCGAAGTGATAAGAATGTAAACATTACCATAACGTCCATGGACTCGGCGCTCTCGAACTCCGAAGTTGGCTCCGACATCGAGGTGGACACCAAGAAGCATAAGCTGCCCGACTAGGGCCGCCCTCTCGTAGTATTTTCTTCTAAACTAGCGATGTAAGGTCTTAGGCTTAGGTCACAGCAAGCAAAAGTTTTTATGTACGAATCAATTCCATTATTTTAACTTGCGTACGCTTTAGAACAAACTCTGAACATATGTGTATCTTTTTATCTCGTCGACTTGCATGTTATTTACATGAATGTTACTGTTACACTTGGTTAGTTAATAAATTTAAGTATTTTCCTCTTTTCTAAGTTGAAAAGGTGTTTGGCGTTTTATTGATGCACTCTCCGGGGTCATCGAAGTTTCTTGACGCAAGAGGGTCGTTTAGTTCGGACGGAGGTTTTGTGGCGTTGACTCAGGTCTTTGACGTCAAGTCTCTGATGTACTTCGAGGAAGCTGAAAAATAACATGCGACTGGTGGATAATCGAGCTGCGATTCAAATTGAATCAAATTTCTTAATTCCCACTTGGAAATTGTGGGTTGTTAAGGAAGCTGTGAAAGGTCAGTGGGGACTGTTTAAACGGCTCTTGGAATGAGTGAATAAGGAAAGTGGTTGCTGTGGATACTTTTGTCTGAAATGAGGACAGAAGATTGACAAGGTGAAGGTTAAAGACATATTTTTCTTGAATGAATACAATGCAATAAGCTGCAAGTTAAAAAAATATCGAAGGAGAATCTGAAAACAAAAGGAGCTGAAATTTCTGCAGCAGATTCAGTGAGTTTGTTAAAATTGTATCCGTGAATATTATGGAATCATTTAAGATGTAATTTTCGTTTGTTACATTATTTTGTTCTTTTGTTCTTAAACTCAATTTGTAAAATTTTGTATTGTATTAATGTTTCTTGGTATAAAGTGTGCAATACCAATTCCTGTATTCTTTTAAGCAAAAATAAAGTTGTCTAGACAGACAGTTTTTAACTATTTGCTATGAAAACGATAAATCGATTTTTAATTGGTTTATACAAACTATTAACTTTGCGTCCGATGTTCTGCAATAGATGGCTGTAGCGGTAAGTGATAGTCGAAATAAATAGATCGTAGATCTCATCCAGTATTTGTAAACATAACACCATCAAAATATTAGTCGATGATTTAGGAAAGGTGATTTGGACATCGAAGACCGGCTTGGCGGTGGAAGAAAGAAGATTTTGGAAGATGCAGAATTGGAGGCATTACTTGATCAAGACTCGTGTCAAACACAATCGAATCAAACACAAAACGAATCATAAATGTATAACCAATTTATTACAATAAAAAGGCTCCAACTTCAGCCTCATGACCATTAAGTATCTAAATATGATTTGAATACACAGATCATTGTTAAAATGGCGTTTATGAGGAAGTTGTAGAACACTTTCTCTAAGAAGGCAAGATCTAGCTGTAATTAAATTATGACCCAACCGATGTTTTTTTCCAGAACATCGGTTAGGTCATCAGGGAAGAAATTAATGTGAAAGCAGAATTTTTTTCAGGAGAACTTAAATTTTTAAGCAAATTTTTATTTGCTTTTGAGCAGTTTAAGTATTTCTTCGTAACCTAGTAATTTGTATACAAACGAGCAAACTCGGTCCCATTATGCTTCTTATTCGTTTTAAATTTTCACAATTCCATTGATATAATGATTCCATGAAAATATTTTAACTGAAGCAATGAATCTAAACTTTGTTATGTCAACTGACGCTTCTGAAATGAAGTGGAACAATGCAACAGTCTTCGAAATTTGAGAGTTAGGTTTAGTGAAGCTGAACGAGAATATGTGTTTAGATTAGCAATTGATCTTTGAATTCAAGTACGAACTGAAGTTAACAGGAGAACATTCTTCGATGGACCGAAGGAAAATGGTAGATGTGTGAATTAAAAATTAAAATTTACTTTACTATTTGAGTATAGAAAGTCTTGTTTTAAACCAGGTGCAATGTAACAACACCTTTTAGGTGAATTAGTGAAATTTTCATCGTCAATTGAGCCGCTCAGTGCTCGGATTGATTAACTCCACTTTTTGAAAAATTTTAAAATTAATTGTCTAAGCATTTGGTTAACTCCACTTTTTGAAAAATTTTAAAATTAAATGTCTAAGCATTTGGTATAGTCATAACTTCTAATGTTTACAATATCTTTCCTTGATAATAAAGATTACCATCATTAAACGAAAACTATTTAAATAAAACGTAGTGTATTTATGAGGCGAATGAAAATTATTTCATTGTTTCTTTTAAATTTTTGTTTTATGTAATCGATGTGCGTTCTGAACGGCTCATTTGTAAAGAGACGCCTATGATTTTTGGTGTTATAGGTATTTTTGTTTACTTATATCCCGCATGTTTACCTTTATCACTGAAAAGCGCATTTCTTCCAAAATGATAAAACTTGGTTTTGACACTTTTAGCATCGAATAAACAACCAAGAACAAATAGAAGCAAACATCAAGAGTTTGACTAAAAATAGTATATACTAGTACAGCAAAAGTTTGGGTGTGTATAGGCGAATCTGGTGTTAAGAATCTGGTCTTAGTAAACATTGAAATGAATAAAAGGCATTGGCTGAACATTTGAAGCAAAAATCGAACATCGAGGGTCGCGAAGTTGGCATTAAATGGGACAACAATCCGATGAACTTAGCATAAATAGTTGAATTGCTTTTTCTTGCATGCACTTTTCAATTGAATGATCATTTACTTTACATACATTGGGTGGCGGTACAGCCCGTGGAGACCATTGAGCCTAACTTTTCATGATCATTTACCCTAGCCGGCTTTAGTTTTGATAGTAATTTGTGGGAATATCTTGAATGTCGAATCCGTAAATGGAACATTACAAGAAAAAATGTCCTTAAAGTTTATTTCAGTGGATGAATAGCATTCAATTTGTGTAAAATTGACTAAAAAATTAGTAAAATCAACGTAATAATGTTCAAAAGTTATTTGAAATGGACAAAGGAATAGAAATGGTGCTAGTTTTCAGTTTTTGGTTTGGCTATTGAAGTGTACCTTCACTTTAGGTGGCCGTTTTTGTACCCTAGTTTTCAATAACTAAAATAATTACTTCATGTTTAAGGTTATGTTACATAAAATAGAGTGTGTTGTAGTTTGAAGTAGAAAATGAGATCTAGTGAAATGTGTTAAATATAAGGTACACAATATAGAAAGGTTGTTACAAATAATGCAGTAACTCTAATAATATCAGAGATTTCATATTGTTTCCTGTTTATGTACGAGCACGAGCTTTTAGTTTGTTTTGTCTTTTCCTCGGCAAAAGGGTTTTATATTATTACCGACATCTTTTCGATTATTTAATTATTTAAGTAATTCAGGACAATGCCAACGCAAATTTCTAACTCTGTTTTCTGTTGTCAATTAACAAATGAGCCAGACATTTATTACGCTAGCTAAATTGGTGGGGACTTCTCATTCGCTCAGAGGTCAAGAATCTTGAACACGAGATACCTACTGCTCTGCTAAATGAGCTCACTAAATGTTCGTACTGTACACTTTTTTTGAATCAAAAATACATAATTTGAACTCGAGCAGTATGTTGGACGTAAAGTTTTACTGTGTCAATGACATGGCGTATTAAACGATGCTTCTGATCTTGCCATTCTTTAGTGGCATTTTGATTCATGTCTTTTAACTGATCTTTAATGACTTAGCGTTGATATTTTAAGAATCTTATCACGGAGGAAAGTTATTCAAACCATTAAAAATTGTTGAAAACTTTAACAGTTTTAATTGTCAGTGATTTTGCAGATTACTAAGACTTGTCTGAGATTGGCTTGGATCAAGTATGGGTGCTTAAAATATGATAGCAATGAAAGAGATAGAAAAATGTTGTCGTTTTCCATTTCTGAAAGCGCTGAATATGACAAACAAAGCTTTTGGGCTACTAGATGTTGGAGAACTCCGTAATTTTTCTAGAAATTGATCTGGAGGATTTTATCAAAAAATTGTATCGCTAACCCTCTCATTCTCGTTGCTGTTCGTTAACGATACAATAACAGTACAACACAACAGTTGACAACGCAAAAATATTTAAGCAATTGAAGTAAAATATTAGTTATTTTAGTCCATTTAATCCTGTATCCGATGTCTTTTAGTGCAGTGAGAATATTTAGAATGTTTTACTTCATTTTTGGCAAAGTGAAAAAAAAAGACATTTTTCTTGAAGCTGGAATTAGGTGTGGTCATAAAAGTAGTAATATACTCTCAGTTATGGTCTGATCTTCACCCTTTTTCAGTGCAAGTGTATTCCGAATCAAACGAGAGCTGGCGTCATTTTGTGTTTCGTTTGACTTTAATGTGACTGACAACTCGAAGCTAGAAGAATAAAAAAAGACAATATTAACAAAGTGATTGATAAAAAAACTGAATTGCAAACCTTAAGGAGCCTGTAGTGACCCTGGTACTAAAAATTTCTAAAGAAGCCTGTTCAGCAGATCGAAATCACCGCATTCAGAAGAAGTCTTTAATACAGCTGACTTTATTTTTGGCGTGACAATGGCTCGGCAATATAATCGCTTCGATCGTTCAAGGTACTGTGCGAAATTCGGTCAGAAATAATTACAGGCCGCTCGTGCCAGGTGCCCTGTTAATTGATATTCACTGCGCATTTACATTCACTCGTCTCTGCACGTCCGACGTCCAAAATATTTTCAGCAAACGTGCTGAAAGCAGCAGTTGATGGATTGAAATGCACTTTGATTGAGTTGGTGATAGGCTTATAGGTCGGAGCCCTTAAATTTTGTGAACTTGGGTTGATTTCGTAAACGGAAGAGAACGATGCGTGAGTAGTGGGTGCTCAAAATGTTGTTGCGGTGACAGGGCTCCATTGAGGTGTATTTTAAGACAGTTCTAGTATCACCAACTGACAGCTGAGGATCTATTCTTTTTGTCGCAAACTTGGAGTGGATGAGAAGAAAGACTGAGAGTTAAGCAAAAGAAGTGTGACTTACAGGGCCCAAGTACATCCGCCGTGCTGGAAGACTCTTCACTCCATAAACTCACTACGCTGCTATTGATTTCCTCCGATTTCCATTAACTTCAAAACAAATTGAGCATCATCTTCACCAACAGTAACAACCGGATGCGATTACAGCTCTTTGAAAGCCAGAACTTAGGTTTTCGCGTCGAGTTCGTAAAAAAAACCCAACATAGACACAATTTTTCCAGCGGAATTTGAGCACTCACCGATCCACCTCACTCCAGAAGTCCTTTAATCGACAAGAACGCCTTCATCGTCTTAGGCGTCCACAAGCTTCGACACCTGAAAAAAAAAGAACAAAAACGTTTACCCATTCCATCAACCGCCAGCCCACCTCACCACCCAACGCCATCATTTTCGAATCGAATGAAAATTTTTCGATTTTATTCGTTTTTTTGTTTTTTGCCACTTTGGTTCCATCACGTCCGGACTATTTCACACTCTTCCGCCAGTGTCTCCCCGGCAACGGTAATGATTTCAAATGGATTTAATTGATCATCGAACAATGTCACATTAGCACGTCATGTTTCGCTTCGCACGACTAGAATCGGTCTGGCGGTCGGGGTGACAGAGAAACGACCGCGATGCGTCGTTGCTGGAGCGCCTTACCGCGTGGCCGTAGGCGAGTGTCAACGGCGGCGCTTTTTGTGCAAAATTAAAGCCGTCTTCAAACGGGTTTCGGGTCGGGATGAGCGAGTTGAGGCTACGCATTTTCACCACAAGTGCGTTGGTGTTGGTGATCGAAGCTCTCGAATCGGGAAAACGCGATCAGTTCGCGGAGGTTGACGCTCGACCAGGTTCGGCATTCAGAGTTCAGAAGCTAAGCCTGACAGGTGGTCAGAGGCTGAGTTCTAAACTGTGCCTGAGACAGAAGTTAGTTTTTGGTGACCATGGAAAAGGAGCTACTGGAGCCTGCTGGCGCGGCGACTCCTCGAGGAGTCGCTCAGCCGCGGAAATTTGAGCGGCAGAACACAACCAGCAGCGGCACGGACATGGCGGAGACGCTGGCATACACGCACACGCTGATGCACGGCAGGTACTCGGCGGACCTGAGCAACTATGCAAAGGACGAGGCGCGGAAGTTGAAGTTGCTGGCGAAGCGGCGAAAAGCCGAGGAGCGGCGCCGCGAAAAGGAGCGACTCGGCGAGGAGCAGGGCCGCGTGTGGCGAGCGTGCTACTGGATCTGGGACAACACGTTCAAGCGGTTTGGCGAGGAGTGGATTTACCTCGCGTTGTCGGGCATCGTGATGGCGCTGATCTCGTACCTCGTCGACGTCGGAGTATACCTGTGCACCAACGCGCGCATGTGGCTGTACCGCGACATCCTGAACTCGTCCCCGCAGATGCAATACTTCGCGTGGGTGTTCCCGTCCGTGGCGCTGGTGCTCTTCGCGGCCGGGTTCACGCACCTGGTCGCGCCGCACGCCGCAGGCTCGGGCATTCCCGAGATGAAGACGATCCTGCGCGGCGTCGTGCTCAAGGAGTACCTCACGTTCAAGACGCTGATCGCCAAGGTGGTGGGACTGATGGCCGGCCTCGGCAGCGGCATCCCGATCGGCAAGGAGGGTCCTTTCGTCCACATGGCCTGCATCGTGGCCACGCTGCTGGGGAAGTTACGGTTTCGGGCGATCTACGACAACAAGTCGCACCACATCGAGATGCTGGTGGTGGCGTGCGCCGTGGGCATCGGCGCCTGCTTCGCCGCGCCCGTCGGCGGAGTCCTGTTCAGTATCGAGGCGACTGCCACGTACTTTGCCGTGCGGAACTGCTGGCGCGGTTTCTTCGCGGCGGTCTGCGGCTCTTCGGCGTTCCTGCTCATGGCCGTGTGGTTCCAGAACGCGGCGACGGTCAAGGCGCTCTTCCTCACCAACTTCACCTCCGAATTCCCGTACGCTCCGCAGGAGCTGTTTGCCTTCGCCCTCCTGGGAGCGATCAGCGGGTTCCTGGGCGCCGGCTACGTGTGGCTGCACCGCAAGTACGTGACGTTCATCAGGTCGAGCAAGAAAATCAACGATTTCCTGCAGCGGAACCGGTTCCTCTACCCGACGATAATCGCGGTGATCGTGGCGTCGGTCTCGTTCCCGCTCGGTACCGGGCAGTTCATGGGCGCCGAGCTGAGCACCCACGACCAACTGACGGAGCTCTTCAGCAACTTCACCTTCTCCCAGGTGGACCCCACCGTCGCACAGGCCGAGGTCATCTCACACTGGAGGACCAAGTCCACAGGCGTCTTCCTCAACCTGGCGTGCTACGCGCTCTACGTCTACGTTTTCTCCGTCATCTGCTACACGCTCCCGCTGCCATCGGGGTCCTTCATCCCCGTCTTTAAGATCGGCGCCGGCCTGGGCCGCCTCTTCGGCGAGCTGATGCACGTCCTCTTCCCACAGGGCGTCCTCTACGGCGGCGTGCTCTCCTCGATCGTTCCCGGCGGTTACGCCGTGGCGGGAGCCGCCGCTTTCGCCAGCGGCGTGACGCACACAGTCTCTGAAGCCGTGATCATCTTCGAGGTCACCGGCCAGGTCACCCACGTTGTGCCGGTGATGATCGCCTCGCTCATCGCCACCGCGGTCTCGGAGCTCCTGCAGCCGTCGATGTACGACAGCATGATCCTCATCAAAAAGCTGCCCTACCTGCCGGATCTCCTGCCCACGAGCTCGCAGATGTACAACTGCCTCGTCGACGACTTTATGACGCGGGACGTCAAGTTCATCTGGCAAGGCATCACGTACCACAAGCTGCGGCAGGTGCTCCGCGAGAACAAGGACATCCGGAGTTTCCCGCTGGTCGACAGCCCCGAGAGCATGATCCTATTGGGATCCATCCAGCGAGCGGAGCTGCTCAACCTCATCGACCAGCAGATCGGGCTCGAGAAGCGCATGGAGGTCGCTCAGAAGAGGCACTACGATGCCGAGCACCGCGTTGCCGAGCGACTGAACCAGGAGCTCACCCGTCGCCGATCGTCCAGGTTCGAGGTCTTCCCCGCTCCCGACATCCTCTCCAAAGCCGCTCAAGAAGAACCCATGGCGAGGCTCGAGGAGGTGGTCGTGCCGCCCGCCGACGAAAACTCGTCCAAGTCGATCCTGAAGAAAGCGAACTCCTTCACAGAGTCCTCCGAGGACATCCTCGAAAGCTACGATCCCCCGCCGCAGGTCCAACCGACGCCGAAGAAAGTCCAGCTCACCGGAGACTGCGTTATCGACATGTCCCCCGAAGACAAGAAGCTCTGGGAGTTCGATGAGTTGTCGAAGCCCGTCAACCTCGACGAGCACCACGTCACCATCGACCCGTCGCCCTTCCAGCTGGTCGAGAAGACCTCCATCATCAAGGTCCACACGCTCTTCAACATGGCCGGCATCAACCGCGCCTACGTGACCAAGATCGGCCGGCTCGTTGGCGTGGTGGGCCTCAAGGAGCTCCGCCAGGCCATCGAGAACATCAACAGCAACACGCAGTCGCCTCTGCCGCCGAATCCGCGGAACGACGAGGCCGCCAAACCGCTCATCGACGCCAACGGCAGCCACAAGGACGTCAACACCACGATCACGTCCATGGACTCGGCTGTCTCAGTGGGATACTGAAATGGCCGTCGTCCTTCTAGTTTCTAAACTCGACTATTTTATGTATCTTAATTCGAATAAAAATTGTTTTAGTGTAGTATTTAAGCCTTGTCTTTCCCTCGATGACATCACGGCCCTTTTATCTTCCGCAAGCAGGTGCTAACCACCAAAGCCAACACACTGCACAGCGCCGTACGGCACCGCGCGGCACATGACATAAACGCATCGCAAACAATTAACAGCGTCAACCGAGCCAAAGTTGCTAATTAAATGTTTTTCTATTCCGTGTGAACTGTTAAGTGTGATATCTGCCGCGATTTATTGAAAGTATCTGTTAGTTTCGTTTCAGCTGAAATAATTGTTATAATTAATTTCTTATGATCCCAGCCGATCCGATCCGGCTGACGGGTGTCAAAGTACGTAGATGAGGTTTCATTTTTTTGTGTTGAATTTTGACTGTTTTGTCACCTGGTGGCGGCAGCGGTAGCACGTGCTCGCTGAGCTGACTAATCGCGATTAACACACAAAAGAATAAAAAAAAAAAAAACAAAACGTTTGAGTATCTTTTTTCAGCGTGAAATTTTTTTACGACGCGGAACTTTTTTTTTTCCTTTTGGGGTTTTATTTTCATTGATTTGAGTGTTTTTGAATGGACGTAGAGAGTCGGTGATCGCTAAAAGGGCATTGGTGGGTCGTTGTGAGGCCAAGGGTGAAAGATCTACAATGAGATTCTCTGTTTGAAAATCACAGGCTGGTGGAAATAGCCTTTGCTGCCAACAGGTGGTTCATAGTCTTCGCACAAAGGCTCTGGTTTCGTTTGAACATCTGCTTCCTATTAACTTCCTTTTAACCTTTGTGCGGTAAGATAGTTTTCGGAAAAAATTACTTTCAAAGACAAATATTGGATATCCATCCACTATCCAAGTGGATTTTCATGAAAAGAGTCTCAAAAAAATCGCTGAAGCTAATCAGGGCCGCAGATGTTGACAAAACCGTAATTCGGCAAATGCTAGGAAGCTAGCTTTTCCCCCAATGGTATCTTGGCTTGTAAACACTTTTGTATCATTTTTGTGTTTTTCCCCCTACCATTAGCTCCATTTCGGTTATGAACACCAAATCTTGCTCTCGTAATAAACAATGTATCCCAATAATTTGATTTTCAACAAATTGGTAAGCCAGCTAAGTCGCTAGTGCTTCTTCTTGTCATCCTGATGAGCGATCTTGATAAGTTTTTCGTCCTTATTATGACCCAATCTATAAGAAAACATTTTTTCTGTTACAGTCAGAACTCACAACAGATTAGAGAGATTTACTCTGTTACTCTGTTAAGATAGAGTTAGAGTTTTACAAAATATATTGCAGCCCAGACTAAATGATTTTCTTGATTTATCTTAGCAAAAGACTCCACAAATTGCCAAAAAGTCTTCTTTTTTACTCAAGAATCACGGGAAAAGATCGATGTCTTCAAAGAAGTAGTCGAGTCATTCACGATCTTCAAGCATTAAAAGACTTCAATTGGACTCTGTACAGGCCACTTTTGCGAATCATGTTCCAAGAATTTTTTTCAACGAAAAGCATCTTATTGACCCTCTATTGCATACGAAGATACGATGTGGCCTTTCGCAATTATGATCCATTTCCTTTATTAAAGACCATTCCTATTGACTTCAACTTAATATGATTACTTAGTTTGGATCATTTACAATCGAAAACGGTACTTCTTCATATTTACCAGTTAACGCTTGTCTGTGATTTACTTATTTAGAGTTAGCAGCGTGAATTGATAAAAAAAGGGAAATAAATTGGTTTGACATGCAAATAATTGTGTTATATTATAAATTTAAGAATAAAAGACAGGAAGGTTAATTTTCTTTGATATTAATGCATTTTGCTAACGCTTAAACATTCATGTAAAGGCGCTTTAGTCTGCATAATCTTCGTCTTTTGCCTTCAAAATATTTGCAATGGGACAACGCATTCTGGAAATGATCGTTTAAAAAACTAAAAAGTATGAAAATTCAAGAGGAACTTGGAGAGTGACGTGAAGTGCTTCAACGTTCTGTTGGGAAGGAAGAGAAACATTCTTCGAACTCCGGGCTCAGTTGCAACAGTCACAACAGGATAAGTGGAGTACACAATCAGAAGCAAGCTCTAATATTCTCGAAAATGAATTACGCATTTGGCTTAAGCAATGATTGTGTTTCTGTATTGTACCACGTGTGTTTTTTTTTTTCTTCAAACATTTTTGACACCTAAACTTAGAAACGTCCTATCCACCCAGACGTATCATTTTGGATTAAAATTGTTCTCTGAAAGTGATCGTGGTAAAGTTTATTTCGTTAACAGCTTCTCTTTAAAATTATTCCATAGTGGTTATTGAAATAAACATCATTTAAAGCTTATAATATTAGGTTGTCAAATCCCTTCCGTCTTTTTGTCTTTTGAATTTTCCGACGCTACAGAGCACGTATCTGGCAATACATCATTTGAAAGGTCTTGACATAACCTACAAAACTACGCTATGCATGATTAGTTTGGATACGAGCTCTGTAGCGCTTTGTACATAGCCGGAAAATTCAAAAGACAAAAAGGCGGAAGGGAGATATTTGACAACCTAATATTCAAAAAAGATATTCAGGGTTCAGAATCAGACTTTTTACTCAACGGTTTGGATAGAAGCTCGAGACAAAATGCTAAGGTCAGACTTAGGAATAATTTTTGTCTGAAGCTAAATGTTCAAAGGAAAATTTTTCATCATTTTTATATCGAATTTGTGCTGTGAAGAACATTTTTTTCAGTCGGCGTTTTAGTCTCCAGGAAGTTGAACAAGTTGCTTTTTTTAAGAGATGGCATTTTGTTCTTCCAAGTCTGTCCAATTCTTAATTTGGATAGTGGCCTTTTTCTCTATATACATTTTCATTCTGAAATTCCCTAATTAAAGGGTGATTTCTAAGAGAACTGTCTGGGGTCTTATGATGTCTCAAGCACCATAAATTGATTAATGAAATGGGGAGTGTCACTGAGCCACTACGATCTTAAGGACCAATTGTTTCCCCGACTTTCTCTAGGATTTGGATGCTATTTTCATGACTTGAACAATAGGCAGGTACTCCTCAAATATTTTGAATCTGATTCTGTCCAAATTTGGGCAGTTGACGAGCAGGTGTTTCATGATTTCCTTAGCCTGCCCACGGACTAGTCAACCACCACTGCTTGTGCCACTTACTCTTGATGTGTATGGGCTCTATCGGATAACTTTTTTAACATAATTGATTGGCTCCAATGTCTAGTTGATTTAACAAATTGAATATGATTGCCATCTGTTATTGGCCATGACTAGAATCTTGTCGTGTACTACTTTTTTTCAAATTTATAGTTGGAGTCATTCATATGGGTCCACTTTAGGTCGCCTTTTCTCGAATTAAAATCCTCAATTTTTAATACTACCAGGAATGATCCTGTTCTTTATCAGCAAACAGAACCAACCAACTTCCCGAGACAGTTTTGCAGCCATCTTGATTCCTATTACAACAATTTCATATAACTTCCATTAGACTGTCAATGAGATTGTTGATGTCTGGTAGTATCGTCACATACTCCTCGGTCGTATTCTTGGCAGCCACACTGCTGCAAGGTGGAACACTGATTAATCAATTTAAGTTTCTCAGTGAATGAATTTGACAGTTTAATTCAGCCAACTGAATATCGTTTTAACAAACCATCCTGGAAAAAAACACAGGGGTGAAAAGACCATCGTTCAATTTACAAACTCTTCTTGAAACAAAGAGCAAAGAGAAAAATATTCGACGTAGACCTAACAAGACAATCTCACTGCTCCTAGTCAAATTCACTTGAAGTTTAAAGTTTGAACAATTTACTGCAAAATGTTTCTAAGCTAAACATTTTTTTTTCACATGCTTATTAATTGACAGTTCAACCTCAACACTTTTGGTTGTTCCTTTTACGCCGAGAACCGTGGCACTGAGAAAACTTAAGAGTCATTGCAATATTCGATTTGTTGCAGCCGTGATTTGCGGGTTGCTTAAGATTTTTTGAAAAATGCCTTAGTGTGAGTGGTCAAATGAAGTTTTAGGTGGCCACGCATTTCCATCGAGGGTAAAGCAGCACACAGCTTCCTTCAACTGAAATGAATCGATGTCTAGAAAAATAGTGCGACTTAACAATTAGCTTATCTCAAAGGCGTAATTCGTACACAGACTTCTACAAATGGTGGTAATTTGTACACAGACTTCTACAAAACGATGAAAACTCTAGACATATTCTAGCTTCAATTCTTATAAGGCCAGCTGTTCGAATTGCTTGGCCACTCTGGCTCTGGACGTCAAACACAAATTCAAATTTTTTTTTATTCTAATCAGATCAGATCAGATCTTAGTCAGTGGGGGCATAAGTCAAAATTTTTTTCCATGATTAAAAACCGCAGGCTCGTCGCTTCTTCAGCGGAGATCAAGCTGTCTTTTATCTGATCACGTCGTCCTAAATCTAAATCAATCTTCATAGCTTGGGATCCAGTCCTTCTTGATCATCTGATTCAAACGTGTGTTTAGTTGTGTGACCGCCTCATCCCTGTAAGCTTCCAATAGCTCGCGATTTCTACTACTCTTCAAATTGATTTTCCTAGAGAAACGACCGGATATCTAATGCAGAAATAAATTAGGGTTTCGTTATTCCTTTGGAACGAACACCTAAACAGCCAAAGTCTGAGCTCTACGGCGCCTTCTCTTGTTCTCAATTTAAATATCCGTTGATGATCATGAACGACGAACTTAAAAACTTAACCTAAAGCTAAAGAATCTTGGGTACTAAATAAATAGAATAGATTTGTTTGTTTCGACTTGGCCTTTGAGGTTTAATACACTTAAACAAATCAAATTAATAGCTCTATTCTGGCACACCTCAGTGATGATATGTCACAGCAAGCTCACTAGAGTGTGAGGAATTCACAACTTAAAAGATTTTCGTATTCTAACCCAAAACTGTCAAAATTGTGCAACAGGTCACAACAGAAAAAAAGTAAAATGGCGTATCATCACAATTTTCCCCCCACTGATATTTGTGAGTTATGACTAACGTGGATTAATTCAGCTTTTGAAACTAGCAAAAGTGTCGATCATTGCAATACTGAAGCATCAATTAGAAGAGACACTTACATCCGCGTTCCTGGAATTTGTTAAAAGACACTTCGCATCATTCTAGCGACCTTCTGAAATTTTTAAACACCATAAGCTGTGTGAACGCATAGAGCAACCCTTGGAAGCTTGTTACGGAACCTTTTTTCACACTTATCGCAAATGACTCAACGCAGGTTTTTTTTTTTTTTCTCTTAACTGACTGATTGTAGTAGACAACATTTTTTCATCAGACAAAAGGAACGTCTAGACTCATCGTCGTCATTAATCAGCTTCCACACCCGTATCAATCGAGCAAACAACTCGTCCGACCGGCCGGCGGCACGAGCTCACTCTGGATAAATCCGCTTACACCACAAGGTCCCAATCCCAATTCAGCGCAAAAAACATTTTGTTTTCAGATTTTTGTGTGTCTCTGAGTGTGTTTACCTTCAAACAGATCGCTATGCAAAGGTCATTCCACGTTCTTATGTCGGTTTGTTTGTTGCTCGTTTTGTGTAAATTTTTGACATTCTTATCACAAGCCGTCTGTCAGCTGACAGCGAGTGTCGTATGACACTCCGATTACGAAGATTGTGTCAACACAGTGCACGACTGGGACACATGTACCACGTCTGGGGTCCAATCCGCTGCTTCTGGCATGATCAGCAGTCTAAGCTTGTCAACAACCCCGATCTTGTCACCATGCCACCGCAGTTCGTCATCAGCACCTGGAAACGTGCTTTTCAGATAAACTATCAGAAAATCCCCACTCATCCCTCAAATTCCTCCAAGTACATCGATCATTTTGACGACTTATCGATCAATTGCAAGCACCACATGGCGGCCACATAGCGTCGCACTCAAACGCCTTATCTGCGTCGACCCTCGGTCCGGGCCCGTGCGCTAGAACTCAATTTAATTGGCACGATCGGAGAAGAACGTCAATCCTGGGAAAAGTGGTCCAAAACAAAAGCTGGCGCTAAATTCGATTAGCGCAAATTTTAGATTCACATGATTTTCTGCTATCACGTTCTTTTGATTTGTATCTGCGAGCAAAAAAAAAAAAAGTGGAGTAGCTCCTCTACGCGAAGAATTTTTACGCGTTCCAGATGCGTCATCGGCCAACAGATGCTTTTTCCATCGGGCACGGGTTCTACCGCATGAGAGAAAATTAAAAACGCAAACAAAACACAAATTAAGCCGTTTGAAAGCTTCATCGTCTTTTGTTTTTTGTTCAAATAGTTTTGAGTGGCTAAGAAAACGTGCAAAGTGAGATAGAGACTGTAAGCAGTGGTATGCAACATTTTTTTAGGGGAAAGGGACATTTCTATTGAAACACTGTCTAGAATGAATCGTCAGTAAAAAACTTAATTTGTATGCAGATTTTTTGACATTTTTGTTTAAAAGCCTCAACGATGTTTTTGAACTTAATGCATCTTAGCAAAAGGCTTGCATTCACAACTTTCCAAAAAGAAGAATCGCCAAAGATCGGGAATAGATTATAATAAAGGGAGAGATCGATGTCTTTACAGAAGTAGTCCTACGTCAAAGATCGATCTTAATTGGATTTTGGGCAGATCACTCACTCCCTAGGCTCAGGGTTTTGTTTATCTAACATTTTTTTTGAATAAGGTTTTTTGGTCTCCATAATCTTCCAACTATGTCAAGCCATTCACAATGCGTTGCGTCCTGCTAGGAAAAGACCGAATCATCGATCTGTAAGTTTAAGAAAAAAAAAAAAAATTAAGACGAATATGCGCTAGGGGGGAAAAATGGGAACTCCTGCGATTTCAGTGACAAAAGATGACGGCAACATGAGAGCATTTCGTGAACGGTAGGGCTGGCTGACACTCTTTCAAGACTCTCCTCAATGTCTTTGAATAAGAATGCGTATTTCTTTGTTGATGAGTTAATTAATTCGCAATTTTGAATTTATTAATGTAAGCTGTATAGGTAAATGGGAGAGATCTATTCAAAATTAATTCTGTAAACTTACATCAGGAAGATTTTGAATATCGGACAGATAGGAAAGATTTGTATGATCAGTAATTGTTTTTTTTAGCTTTGCTTAAAGAACAATTGCTATAAACGGCTATAAATTGATTGGCTGTGACTATTAATTTATTCTGCAACAGGTATTATGCTAAAGTCTAGTTGGGAAGGAAACTAATTCTGTTTGGAATTAGGTTCTGCTTCTGTTTGCTTTATTTTTCCATTTAATTATTTTTTTGGCCGAAGTAAGGTTGAGTGAGTTTAAAAAAAACTGATCGTGCTAAAGTGAGTCTTTGAAATTGCTTTTTTGTGCAGATGTGTTGCGAAACAATCCTTTAACATCTTTTTAGGTCAACTTAGTGCCTTGAAAGTTATAGCTTGAGAACTTGACAACATTTGTAGAGGAGTAGCCTTCTTTCAACGGACTTTTATTTGTTTTAAATATGAGATCAAGACGAAAGTGATATCCTCCACATGTGTCACAAATTATAACACGCACAACACAGTGAAGGCGCGAAAAAGCTAGGCTCTCGTTCTCAACGGGCTGTTACGCCACCCCAATACAATGCAAAATTTATATGATCAAGCTGTTGTCAAATGTATCAAGCTGTTGTTTTGATTTGAAACCAGCTTTGCCAGACGTCCATACATTTCTCAATACCCATCTTTCAAATATTTTCAAACTTTATTTGGCATTCATTCAATACATCAGCCTTAGAATATCAGAGTCAAAAGAAAGTCCCATAAAATTAGTTCTGGTGCTTCGATTTTAAAGCTTTTTTAGGTTTTAAAAGTTTTATACATTCTCTAAAAAGAGGTAAAAGAAACTATAGCAATAGATCCAACAGCAAAAAATTAACGGAAGGATCAACGAGATCAACCAAAATTCTACAATAATTTCTAGAGAAAAAAAAAGTTACAATTAAGTACCAAAACCAAAAACTCTGAACTAACTTAGTGGGAGCTTAGCCTGTTAAATTTTTGGAGTTTAAAATAGCGTTTAAAGTCGTTGACCCCCTTTGAAACATTACTTAGATAAGCTAGGATTATGTGCGAATGCCATTGAAAAAGTTGTTCATTCAGAAATGACAGTGCCATAACAGAAATGTATGAGTTATTATTCCTCTCCTCCTCATACAAAACTGATTTTTGATTGTTTGAATCTGAAAAACCGAAAGCCATCAAAGATTTTATTAATTTTTACACGAAATGTCAAACGCATATAGACAAGCGTTTCAGATGAAAGTATTTTCGCTAAACTCGAATTCATAAACCTGAAAAATGAAATGAAGTGAATGAAAGTGCTTTATCTGTATTAAATTTTTCAAGCGATGTTTCAGTTGATAACTTACATATATGATAAATTTAACTTGTTAAAATCATTTGAAAAAGAGAAGAAAAGAGAAGATAAGTTTTTAGAAAATTATAAATATGAGTAAGTAATTTTTACTTACTCAAATACCCTCCACATGTGTCAAAATATATCGCGCACAACACAGTGGAGACGCGAAAAAGCTAGGCTCTGGCCCTGTATGGGCTGTTACGCTGACAATTTATTTATTCCTCTAAGACTTACAGACTTGCAGATAGTTAAAAGAATAAGTAACTACTAAAAAAATCCCGCTTTTTTGATGTTTCCGAAAAAACTGGCAAAGCTGTTTGAAGCCCTTTTTTGGACCTGCCTACATATGAAAAAAGGAAACATCGATCGGCTATACTCAGCCATGAAGATAGTGATAGTTGAAGATTTAGAAACTTATCTATGAGCCTGTTTATGCTCTTAATGACGTTAGAGGCTGAATTTGTGAAGACCCCGATTCGTGTGGTATCATTGGTTTAGATTTTAGATTTTAGATTTAGATTGATTTAGATTGATTTAGATCATTTTTAAGCCTTGTATGTAGACATTTATGCCGAAATTTGTCTGAAAAGTCTATCCTAAGAATGTAGAAGGATTTGCTTTTGAGTACTTCCGCCAGTAAACAAATTCTTCAAGACTATGCTCGTTTTGAAAGTGATTAGAGAATGAAATCTTAAAAAAAAAAAAATAAAAAAAATGTTTTTTGTTTTTTATTATGAACGTCCAGAGTTTGAAAGTTTTGATACCAATATTTTTAATAACTGTAATTCTTTAAATAAGGAGCAATCCCTTAATTTTTCCCAAGAAACTTTGAATCTCCCGATAGATTTCCACCACTCGCTGGCCACCTCACTACTCTATCACCCCCCAATCGCTTTCCAAATCGCTGAATGTCACACTTCACATGACGCGGCGAAATTTTCAATTAACCCCTCTGTCGCGTACCTTGGCATACCACCCCGATCGGGCGCTGGATGCGGTCTGTTAAACTCCCCACACTCACGCACACACACTCGCAACCGGCAAATATTTGAAATGAACCACATGACACACAGTTCAAGTGGCGTCGACACCAGGTGAAAAAAAAACCGCTGTTTAATCTAATTATTATGATTCGATACTTTTGTTGTGTTTTGTGATACGAGTAGTTGTTGGATTATTTTTTTTTTTGCCGTGTCGATATCGAGAAGGCTCTTTGTCGGATGAGTCGCAGGTGGGGGGTTGTTGGGAGCTTCGATGGGGTTGGTATGATAATTTGTTGTGCTGTTGGTGGTGGGAAAACATCCCTAATCACGGTGAAGTGTTATTGCTGTTTTTATTGTTGTTGTTAGGCAATCAACCGCGAAATTTGAATCTGTGACAAGTGAATGTGTAATATACAACGCCGCTGGCGCTCAGTTGAGTCGGTCGATTGACAGTGGAAAGGTGGACGGAACTGGCCGAGTGGCCAGAGTAAAGCTATGTGAAAAATTTCAGAGCTGACTAGAGGAGAAGGCTGTTGTTTTTTTGTTCGAAAAAGGGACAAGTGAAGTGAAGTGAAGATGGCATTTTTGTGTGGAACGCTTCTGATTTTAAGTTTCTTTTTTTAGGTGATAACTTCTTTCCTGCGAGCGCACCACGAGGCGTTCTGCGGTGGTCATATCTGAGTCTTAAATAAGTGAGTGATTGTTCAAGAGCTGCTGCGGGATTTTAAGACCATCCTGATGGAAGAACTTCACTTTACAGCCATCGCCGAAAAAGTCTTAAACTTTTCCTACAGTGCAAAATAACATATTGAACACGTAAAAAAATTGTTTTTTGAGAAAATTAATATTTTTCGACTAAGATTCGCTTTTTCGTCAATTTCCCTGTATCAATTTAAACTGTAGTGACGTGTTTGAGACTTTTTGGGGAGTGGGTGTCAAGTAAAGCCGAGCCACCATAGGGTTTGAAACCTCTTGCTCAAAAAAGTGGCAGCCTTAGGCTCTCAGTCAAGAATAAATACGGCCACGGCTGATAAAAGCCACACCTACAATGCCAAGTTTTAAACTTGCCCCATCCGAGTGAGTATAACGAAAAAATCATGTGATAATTTCCTGCATGGTCCTAAAAATTGTGTTTTTTGTTTTAGTAGTTCCCTGGATGTCGGTGTAAGGAACAGGATAGCTTAGAATGACCGTTTTTAGGGTTTCGGGGGACTAAGGAAAAACCAAAAAAAATCACTTCGGTGTTTCACACTCCAGGTGCTACTCATGGTCCAGTCGGGGAAACTCAAAGGGAGTGATTTCATAAAAATTTAAAAGTCTAATGGCGGCTGAAGACTTCACTGTGCTATTGTAGTTCTTTATTGTTCGCAACTGAACCGTGAGGTGAGATCGTGGGTCCCTGTGAGGATGAAGTCTGGAAGCCCGGAGACTAGGAGCCCATGGGTCTATGCGTTTGAAGTCTGTAATTCTATCCTTTCCTTAGCTTTTATGTATCTAAGCCAGTTGCTTAAAGTGAAACCTAAAAAGAATGAAAACTAGGAAGGAAAATTTGTCCAGTTGAATTTGACTGATCGATGCTGTTGGAGGGGATGAGCTTCTCTTCACATCAGCAGTCCACTCTTGTTTGCTTGATTCCTCTGTCGCCTTGGAATCAAAAAGTGATGCACATTGGAACATAAAAACGTAAGCAGACCTTTAAACCGATATCAGGATAACCTTAAACGAGGGAAGATAAGGACAACCGTATTTGTTGTCCTATTTGTTTTGTTCTATCTTCTTATGATTTTACACCTTAAAATTGTAAAAATGATTTTTTACTTTAAAGATCCTTTCATTGATCTCCGTTCAATTGTCCCTTTCGATGAAAGTTTTTGAGAGGAAAGTTTTGCATTAGTTTTAACCTTTAACGTAATTCAGCATGACTTTATTCTGCAATCTTCCTATCGAATTAAAGCGCTCGAAGGCAATTACATACAAAATTTACTATTACATTTAAATTTCTTTCAATAAGACTAAATTCCGTC
Source organism: Syritta pipiens (assembly GCA_905187475.1). Lineage (NCBI taxonomy): Eukaryota > Metazoa > Arthropoda > Insecta > Diptera > Syrphidae > Syritta > Syritta pipiens. The sequence continues at coordinate 76,101,233 of LR994571.1, forward strand.
TTATAACTAAAATAAAGGATTTTTAATAAACCTGACAACTTTTTCTTTGAATAAAACGCAAACCATTTTAGGTATGTATTTCAAAAACTTTATTATCGGCTTGAAGTACAATTAAAGCATTTATGAATCTAACTCGACTTCGTTTATATGGCCTCTGCGGGCACGAGGTCGATTTCCCGGACCCAATTTTGGATGACTCGGTCACACATTTCGGCCGAAACGGCCGGTTTTTCGTGTTCAATGTTGGCTCTGACCTCTTCCAACGTCGTTGACTTGTCGTAATAAACCAATGCGCTAACGTAGCCCAAAGGAAGTAGTCTAGAGGTGTTAAATCACACGAATGAGCCGAAATAACATGCTCATCAAACTTACTCTTCAACAAATCGATTGTAACCTGTGGCTTGTGGCACCATCCTGTTAAAAACACATGTCGTCCAAGCTCATATCTCCCAATTCGGGCTAAAAATAATTGGTAATCATGGCGCGATAACGCTGACCATTCACAGTAACGTGACGATCTTTATTTTAGACAAAAAAATATGGCCCAATATCGCGGCCGGGATGGAAACCGCCTCAAACAGTTATTTTTTGTGGATGAAGTGATGATTCATGAAGCACATGTGGATTTTCACCCGACCAATAACGCATGTTTTGCCTATGAGCTTCGGGACTGAAGATGATTTTCCGATGAAATTCATAATCTTGGCGCATTTTCCCCAGAGTCCAATCGGAGAACGTACATCGTCAAATGGTTCATCGGCTTTAATTCTTGAGGTAGCTTGATCTTTAATGGGTGCAAACTAAAATCCTTACGCTAATTACGTCATAATGTGGTCTGAGCGATGCCCAATTCTTGAGAACGCCGTGGAATTGATTGAACGATCCAATCATTTGCTACAGACGCCTGAACGACAGCGATATTTTCTACACTTCAACCAACTCGTTGTCTCACTGATACGGCAAAATCACACAACGAATATGTAGACTCAAAGTTTTGCACTAAACTTGTTATTGCCTGTCTACGTTATTGTTTTTTGTTTTTGTTATTGCGAGAATTAAAACCGAAAGTTAGAGTTAACGCTCTAAAGTTGTGGTTACCGACTCCGAATTTCGGTAGAAAATTTTATAATTTGCAGACATTGCTCGATCGTGTACTTCACCACGGTAAAAATGTTGAGTTTACTGAATAAATTGACAATGACAGTTCGATGATTAGTGGGAGCGTGCATTCACAAATTAAATTCAAAGTTGTCAAGTTGCCTAAGTACCTACCCAGCTTAAAACGGCGCTCTAAACTACCTTTCTGTTGGCCTTAAATTACGCAGAAAAGCTTTGATAACATTCTTTCGTTCAAGCTTCAGGGCAGAATTATTTCGCAGTCCGACTCATTTTTGAGTTCTATATCCCAGCCTACAGAAATGCTGAGCTCTTTGGATGTTAGATTTAATCTTACAATTCTTCTTTAAAGATCATTAATTGCTTTCATAAAATAATGAATAATTAGAGAGTTCTACTCTAATTAACTTAACCAACACTCTTCCTCTATGATGCCTATTCAGGACAGCCGTAGTGATCCAAGAAGATGTGCACAGGCACCGAAAATCTGCACCTACCTCCATAACATGAGCCCAAATATCCCCACACACGACGCTCGCTGCCAAAAAATTCATTTCCAAGCATTCAAAGTTCAATCTCAGCCTAAAGTCGTGCCCCAACTCCGGCTCCGGCCTCACTCCAGAGTCCACCACACGAACGGCTGTTGTTTGTGGCACAGGAAACCATGGGCCATGTTCCTTCCTCGATCCACGTCACATCGACCGCTTCCCCCACGTGTTTATGCTCACATTCCCTGTCTCTGTCTCTCACCTGGTTATCTATCGACTGCGTTCCTTCAGATTCCCTTTTCTTTCCCCCTTTTATTTTTTTCACTCGTTTTTTGGCCCTTCGTTGCTCTTTGTCTCCGGCGTCATCGTCGTCGTCCATGAAGTGAGTCCCAGAGTAAAGGAGTCAGCGTCATCATCATCATCGTGCCAAAGACGACGACGATGAGGACGACGAGGACGACAGTGAGCGAGACGGGCCCAACCGAGGGGAGTTTTATTCCTCCAACAATAGAATTTTAGTTCATTATCTTGGACAAGGTTCTGCTCTAATTAGAACGTGGTTGTAGGGTAACAATTATTTATAATGGGGATTATGTAGGCATAATACCTGTGCACATCCTCCACACACACACACACGGACACATGACGACGACGTTGAGTACATGTCGTCTTCTTGGATATCCATCCCTCCGCCTTGCCGTGCAGTTGATGGTGTATCTGTTGAATCCACACACTCGACTCGAATGCCGGAGATGATCCATCGGCGGTTGTATCTGTGGAATTCATTCAAGTGTGTGTGTGCGGGAGGGGTGAGGCAGGAGTGGGGGGAGAAAGGTGATAAGGCCAAGGGGTTACTGTGGGAAATACCCGCAATTGCGAATCTATTAAATTAAATTGTTTTCCAGGACATTTTCCGAGAGGGAGAGACTGGGATATCCATGGCGTTGGAGTGACGACGACTGGAGGCGGTGTGGAAATGGAGAGGAGGTGGTCGTGTTATTAAATTTCTCTGCTTTTTTTTTCGAGCGGGGGTGGACTTTTCACTTGAAGTTAATGAATTTCAGATTTTAATTGAGTTTAATAAATTAGTTCTTATCCGTGCTATTATTTGCACAGGTGGTCGGGATTGTGGACAACCGGAGGAGATGGAGACGGTGGACTTGGAATTTATGTGTCACACTCGATTTTTATCGTCGTTGTACCTTCACAATCTTTTGTGTGAGCTTTGTAGCCTGGTGAGACTTTGCGAAGTTAGTTTTTGTAATATGGGAAAATGAAGTTTAAGGTTCACTGCTGACACAACTGCCTACGGTTCCAAATTAGTCAGGAGACGGCTCAAAAACTTTCTTGATACTCAAAAGTTCACAGAATCAGGTCTGCTTTACATTTTAGAAGTAAAATGCTGCTAGGCCATTCCTTTCTAAAGTGAGACTTCTGAAGGTTTTCTACATACACAAAGTACGTACTCGTCTGAAAGAAAATAATTTGAATGGACGCATTGTCAGGAAAATGCTAAACGTGTCAAAAAAATAACTGAAACGGTTGCTATTTGCCAAAAACCATTTTTCTAAAGACTAAACATTTTTGGATTTGGTGGTAAAATTAAATATATTTTGCAACAATGGCAAACCATATGAAGGAATAAGAATTAAACCCAAACTGCACAAAATAAATTGTCAGTCACAAAGGGTACTCAGTTATGGTATGGGTAAGTTTTATATCGTCTGGTGTAGGTCTCCTTGCAAAAAATAACTGAGAAAATTTACAAAAAAATCGATTGCAGCCCAAAAAAAAACTAAATAAAAACCAACCTATTTATGATTATAAAGGAGTTGGAAAAAGTTCCCCCATCAATCTGCTGGAGTCTGGTATCACTTATCTGGAGTCTCTATACGGCGCAGGTGTAAGATGAATAAAGATGAGTTTAGTTAGTCAGAGTAGCAAAAATATGTCAGAGGAGTTTTTTTTTTGCACTCGATAATTTACTTATCCTAATGTTCACAATAAGCCCACATCGAGGACATCTAGCCAAACGAATGATCATCTACTATTACCAGGTCTTAGTTTTACTGGTAATTTGTGGAAATATTTTGATGGGCACTCCCGCTAACGGTAGATTACAAGGAAAATATCGTTTACGTTGATTTTAGTGCATGTATGGCGTAAAATTTTTGTCGGAATGACTTTAATAATAAATAGAATCACCACTAAAATATTAAGAAGCTATTTTGGATACAAAAAGATAGCTATCTCAATTCTAGTTTTGAGTTTTATTAAGGTATATACTTTTTTTTGCCTCTAGAAAAATGGAATTATTTTGGTTATCTTGCTCCTTAACTTTTGTTGTTGGATCTATTGTTATAATTCTACAGCTTTTTGAGAACAAATAAACTTGAAAAAAGTTTCAAAATCGGAGCACTGGAATCTATTTTATGAGTCTTTGAATGCTCGAAACATGGGTGTACACTTTCTTTTGTATTCATTCATAAAAGTTGTTTTTTTTAAAGATATAGAACTTTAATTTCAGTAACCCCTTTAGTGGAACATGCGGTCACAGAAAATGATGATGAACCTTAAGTTGGAAACACTAATTTAACTATCGGCCATTTTGTCAGCTGACAGGTGATCTATTTTTAATGGTTTGGCATAGACTGACGTCTGAACAACTCTTCCAAATTGCGAAAATTTATCTTGAAAATCATGGTTCTATTCTCAATTTTCATAAGCAAATTTTGTTTAACCATCAAGCTCACTTTTGATTGACAAATCAACAAAACTGCCGTATTTAGAATAATGATAATTCTCAAGTGTATGGTGAGACAACAACTGACTGTTTGTTGTGATTTATGGGTTGGTGGAATATTTTTTCAGTACTTCTTTAAAAACAATGGTGGCCGGAACGTTGCCGTCAATGGTGACCACTATGAAGCCATGATTACTGACTTTTTCTTTCATCAATTGCAGCATGGTTTACAGAAGCTGTGGTCTCAATAAGACAATAAGACACACAGCTCGTGCCTAAAGTTACGGACCGGTGAATTGATTTTCAAGATCTTGCGATTTAACGCCGCTTTTCTGTATGGATATGTGAAAACGTCGATACGCCCAAAACGATTGATCACTTGGGATACAACATTCGCCGAGTTTTTGCTGATATATGGGCACAAGTTGGAAAAAGTCATCGAAAATTGAACCTCTAGATTAGACTACGCACGAGCCAGCCGTGCCGGAAAACATATTTAAATTACAATGTCAGGAGATAATTTTTAAATAGAGCAAAATGTCATGTCAATTTAAAGAAAAAAATCTTTGTTTTATTCCCCTTCAAAGTTCCAGTGAAAGTCTAGTCCAACATCCTGAGCAGAATAAACTTGTGAATTTGTGGAATTCCAGTAAATATTAAATTCAAAAACTCTTGTTCAAAAACTCTTGTTTTTTGGGTGTGTTTTGAGGTTGTTCTATTTTGCACTACCTATTTTGCGAATTGAAGGTAATTCAAACTCGAAAAATAAAACAATCTTTATTCATGACTGGAAGTGCTTAAAAAATTATAAGGTGGGAACGTTATGTAACATAAAAATTAAAAAAAATGAATTCAGCAAATGTTGATGATAATTGTGGGTTTATGAATTTGTATGATGGCTATTGCTGCTGCAAACAATGACATTTTGAAGCACCGAAATTTTTTTAAATTGTTTAAAAAATCGCAAATGAAATCAAGTTAAACTCGAGTGGCCGTCCCGGAGACCAGTCTTGTGCTGTTTTGTAGCATTTGGTAGTCGACTTTGTTGCGTGGGCCGATTGATATACCTGATATATATAAGAAAAATAAAACAGAGGAGAGCAATGCACTCATAGGAAGCGCACAGTGCAACTCCAATGAATACACCCCCCCTTGCTGCACACAGTCCTCGGCAAAATCCACAAAGCTACCGGATGGTTCCTCTCCCACAAATTCAAATCTTAAATCCAACTACACTGTTAACAGAAATCCATCTAATCGCATGTATGAAGCCACAAAGTTTCTCAAATCCCAAGACTCATGATAAACTTACGTAATCTAATCCACCAATCCTCACAAGCATCGCGTGTCTCTCGCTCACGTGATTCCACTCAGCCCGTTTGCGTCTGTTTACAAACAAAATAATTAAAAAAAAAAATATTTTGATCCAAACAAATTAGTCGGTCAGTATAAGGCCTCCAATCTCCTTCCGCGAGCCTTCAATGTCTAATCCTCGATTATTACGCCGCAACAATCCCACAAAGATCGATCGTGTAACGTTTGTGTTTGGGTGGGTATTTTGAGATTGCGAATAAAATCATCGACCATCGAGCGTGTAATTAAATTTTAATTGCGATTAATAAATATTTAAAATTAATGTACGATTATCGCAAAGTTTTTTATCGATCAATAACAATTAAGTTTAATTAGCTAAAGAGACTGAATGGTTCGATAAAAAAAGCTTTGTGGGGACTTGAACAAATGACTGCTGGGGGTTTGGGGGCTAAGCAGGCTGCGAGGTCAATGTGGGGATTATGAAAAATGAATTTTCTGTGGGTGTTTGTTTATTAGCTAGGGGGGAAATAAGACGTGAAATGGCTTAGGAAGTTCCGTGCATGATTGTGAGAAGTTTGTGTCTTAGGCTGGGACGATCGACGATTTATAGGTTCATATTTTGATTATAAAAGATATCGAAGCATACGAACATTTTAAGAGAGTGTGAATGCATTTGTGTTAAACACGAAAAACAAATGTTTCGCCAGATTATTTGGAGTTCGCCTGAGGCTGATATCTACAGGACATTGAGGTAAAGAAAGTGACAACGATCATTCAAAACACACTGTAATTCTGTAAAAGAAATTCTAAATCTAAGAAAGGCTGGGCTCGATCTACCGCTTTTTTTGCTAAAATGTTCTTAAAGTCTTTATAAAACTGCTGTTGTCGTCCTAGATAAATTTTGTTTGCAGTGTGGCTCACTGTTGATTCCTTGCTCTCAAAAATGATCGATGACCCTCCCACTTCGCTGGAGGTCTAACATATGCTCCAAAACTCGTCGAACATTTCCACGATCAACAAAGAAACGTCGAACATTTCCACGATCTCCTCGAGATCTGTGTACGATCCCAAGCCGACATCCGCTAAAATCTCAGCAATTTACAGGCTCAAAAACATCCGTCGAACATCAGTTGTAGCTTTCCTCCCCTTTGCCAAATGAAGGCCTCACATTGTGAAATGTTCTCCTCTCCGGAAACATGTGCCTTCCGCCACCCACAGACGACGTGTTCAACCGAATCGAACAACATCTTCCAAATGTAATAAATTCCAAAATTATTTGTTCTACATAACTCAAACATGAATTTCGAAAAAAAGTCCGCCACAAAATCCGATAGATAAATCCCCCGAAAAGCCGCCAGGCACCCAGACACCGTGCCACAGGCGGCTGGGTTTCGAAATTTTAGCCGCACCCGCCTCCTGCACGAATCTCCGATGCGAAAGGGAATTCTTTTCCTGCCCCCGCCCAGCTTCGCAATCGTCGGCCGTCATCTTCGTAGCCGCGCGCCGCCATCGATCGGTGGCGTTCATTGTTTTGATTAAAGAGTGAAATTCTTCGGCCAAGAAATCACAAAAAAAAAGCGAAAGAAAAAAAAAATCTAAAAATAGCCACCGCGCAGACAAAATCGACGGGAAAAATTCATAAAAACCGCTTGCGCCGCGTCATCCGCCGAGGCGTTTAGTCGGTCCATTGTGCTGCGCTTAAGTGTATCTCACAGATGCTTTCACGATCTGCTTTTGTGCGGGGTATTTTTACCAAAATAAAAGTAGAGAGAAAAAAAATTATCTTGAATAGGACTCAGAATTAGCACAGCACCGATTTAGAACCATTATTGCGGGCCGGGCGCTAACCAGAGCCAACCACCGCGAGAAGAAATTCACACCTCGACAACGAGGCTCCTCCGGTGACATTTCCATTTGACGCGGGATCACCTTCCCCCGCTAACTGGGCCATAAATTAGACGCGTCTTTATCGACAGGCTGATACTTTAATTGCATAATTAATACCGTCAATTCCGTGCCGTTGGGCTCGGGCTGTCGGGTTGTCGGGGTAATTTATTGGGGCTGTGGCTGGAAGGCGAGGCGAGTTGGGGAAATAGTGTCTCTGCGTTTGTCGTGACAAGGGGAACGGCAACTCAATTTGAATATTCAAAGTGGCGATGGGGTTCTGAGAATAGATTCGATTGTTGGTGGGAGTTTAGTCTTTTTTTTTCACTTTCTGTTCACTGGGAAATGATCTCTGACCTTTGAATGGGTTGTCGTGGACATGAGGAAATCTAAATGCGGCGGAGGTACACGAAACAGTGGTGATCTTGAATTCAAATTGTTCTTTAATGCATTCCGTTTAAAAAGGCGTGATGTTATTTTATGTGGTGCCGGCTAGTCGCTAATCGCGTGACGTTATTTTCACTGATTTTGGATTGCATTAAGCCCAAGTACTGACGGATCTGCTACAGAAGCTTCTGGTATATGACTCCTGGAGCCAAATCAATTTTTGATATTAAATTGTAGGACAGCAAAAGATAAAAGGTTATTGCAGCTAATCTGAAATCTCTTTATATTCAGTAAATCTCGTCTAAGGCCACATCATGTCCTTTTGGTACCAAAGTTCTCTCCTTTCTCGTAAATTTGAAGCCATTTCTAATCAAGCGAATTTTCGTACGATGTTCACTCAAACACTAATCGCAGGGGACAGAGAGAACTGCAAGTTTGATTCAACTGTGGAATTTTCTGATCCCCAATCCGACTCGTAGTTTTTTTTTATAAACTTAAATGGCTCTCCTCCCGCGAGACCTACCTAAATGGCTCTCGGCTTTCTTAAAATCGTTTACCTATTTCACAATTTCATATCAAGATATAAATCTGTTGCACGTTATGATAATGTGACTCAGAGGCAGCTCTTCACGTTGCGTAAGCTTTATTTAGACATCCTCTGCTGCAAGTCCACTGTAGTAAGCTAAACAAACTTCGCAATAACAATTTCCAATGATGCATAGGAAAACTTGTCCTCATCGAAAAGACTAAAGACTGTAGTTGTTAAGCCAACAACACTAGCTAGGAGATCTATTATCTTCATCTTCCGGTTGTTTACTTCCAAAGTTTTGTTGCAATTGTCGTTAGCTGAAGTTACAAAAAATATAATCTTCTTGTAGACTTATGAACGATCCATGACAAGTAGACGACTATCAAAAATGAAAGGCTCTTTGGTATCCTTCATCGATCCTCAATTGATATAAAATGTATAAAAGAGATAAAGAGGTTCTATATACCTTTTTTACAAAGTAAGCTGGACCACTCCACTATGCAATGAAGTCACTGAACAGCTTCTTAAACCTAACCTATCTTTACTCTTCAGAGCCTTTGAAACTTATTCAAATGTTTGAAGTGTTCAGATGCCAGTAAAACCACTGAAGTCAGATAAAGTCTTAAAACTTGATGATAATGACCCGAACGATGACATGTGAATCAAAAAAGGAAATTAAAATAAAGTAAAATATTTTTGGTCACAGCTAAGATTCATTTGAACACCAAGTTTGAAAAAAAATGTTGATGCTTACTCATTCGGGCCTTAAACCTATACCGCACGCAACATGTTCCAATGATAAAAAAAACGCAAAAAATTGCATTTTTGCTTTTCATTTTGTAAAATTAAACGAATAAAACAAAAAAGATGGCTGCTTGTGCAAATATGCGTTTTTTAACTAAACAAAATATGGCAATATGATAAAAGATAATGAAATGAGATTTTTCCAATGACAATTGCGAATTTTTAGTAGTTGGCGTTTTAGGATCAGAAGCCATATATGGCATTACAAAGATCCTACAACTTCAAAGAAGGGAACCCTGTGGGGCATTTAAAAATTCTTAAAAAGGTTGACAACGTTTGGAAACTTATAAGAGTAAGCGATCTGATGATTTAATTCAAAAACAGCTCTTAACTGCCGCAAATCTCTTGACGAGATGGCAGAGCAGTTTAACATTCACCTCATGTGGGTGCCGGGACACTGTGACATCTCGGGGAACTGACTGGCCGATGATCTTGCCAAGCGCGGAACCAGTGAAGCCATCCAACCGGATAAGGTCGGTCTCTGCGCACCTCTTGCTACCGCACTCCTCCACATCAAATCCAAGACCATTGCGGCAACCAATCTTAGGTGGTCGAATGGTACTACTTGTCGCGTCACCAGGGAAATCTGGCCTAGGCTAGATCCTGAACGCTCACTTAGTCTCCTAAGACTCAGCAGAATTCAGGTTAGGAACCTGATCAGTGTCATAACTGGGCACTCCACTTTTGGCAAACATGCCACCCGACTAGGCCTCCCGGCCAACGACTTCTGCAGAAGCTGCAGAGACGAAGAAGAGGAAGAAACCTCGCTCCACCTTTTAGGAACCTGCAGCGCCCTCGCGAACCGTAGAAAGAGGCATCTCGGCTACTACTTTCTAAACAACCTCGGTGAACTTGCTGACACCAGCATAAGCCGTATCCTCCGCTATATTAACAGCTCCAATTGGTTTCCAGAGTAGTGGGATGCTTTTGCATCCGCTCCATGTGGTATCACAATGGGCCTCATCTGGCCTAAGTGCCTGGCTGCCTTGCGTAGCCCACCACACGACCTACCTACCTACCTACCTAAGCGATCTGATGCCTCCGGAGGCAAACTTGAAAAAGCTGTATACTGTGGTAATACCCAGTAGAGAAGAGTGGAACTGCAGTCCCCCTTGGCTGAATGATGACGCCCAGAAGTGGTATACAGATGGGTCGAAGTCAGACAACAAGATGGGGGCAGTGGTGATAGGACGTAGATGGACCTATGCAGCGACTCAACAACATTTCAGGCTGAACTTACCGCAATAAATAAAGCCGCATACTGCATTATGCGCAGAAAGCTAAAGAACACAAAGATATCTATTTTCTCAGACAGCCAGGCTAGCCTAAAAGCCCTAAGGAACTATAACACCATTACAGACACAAACCAGCACATCAAGAACTCGATTATAAAACAAAAGCATATTTTCTGGACCAATCAGGAGGGTATCAAACACTCCAGGAAGTTCATGAAATGCAATCATAATCCAAAACGGGATAAAGAAGCTCTGGAACTAAATAAAGCCAACCTGAAAGTGTGCGAAGCACTCACAGGTCATGCAGCACGTAACTACCACCTACACAAAATGGGTCTCTTCAGCACGGATAGGAAGGAAACTGTGGAACATATACTACCCACCTGCCCAAACCTGGACCAAATCAGATTCAAAACAATCAACAAAACAAATGTAAGAGAGACTGACTTCGAGGACATCGGATCTAGGAACATTGTCAAACTCATAAAGGCAGCGTTAAAGTCCTAGATCAAGGAAAGGGGTACAAGTGGCTTGGGTGCCACTCCCCAGTTCATCATAAATCATATATCATGGCTGCTTGTGCAATAAATGGCTAAAAGTAACTGAAGCCAACGACTACGACTCAGTGGCAAAGTATGAGGATTGAGTAAATTCATTTCACTCTTCATACGATCTTTGTTTTTTTAAAGATTTTGGAGCTTGTTTTAAGCATCTGCCCACGTCTTTTTAGTAAAAACTTATAACAGTTTATGGAAGGCTCGTCCTGAAGGAGGTTCCTTGCATCTCTGCCTAGCTGGCAAGGAAAATACTGTATCATTAACTGTATAATTGCTTGCCAGGGGCTGAATAAAGACTTATGAACTTCAATTCAGAATTTTAGAAAATTTTTATTTATTAAAGTTTTTTCTTTGTACACTCACTTGAAAGTTTACATCTTTCTGTTAGCGAGATGTGTCTGGTAATGGAGAAGAATTAGAAAATCCATGTCGCAAAATTGCTACATATTTATCGAAATGGAGAGACATTTATGGAAGACGTGAACTATTCACGGATCGCATCGTAACCTGACCTAACTCAGTGTACTTGTAACTGTCATTTAAAATCTCCAAAAATCGTAAAAGAACTACGCCAAATCAATAGATGGATTAAATAGCTATCAATTTGCTTCGACCCTTTTCTATTTTATTTTTTTGAAGTTTACTATTCAAATAAAAATGCTCTTTTTAGGGTTTCGTTCCAAAGGAATAACGAAACCCTTATAGATTCACTTATGTGTCCGTCTCTATTTTGTCTGTCTGCCTGTCGCCTTTACATATTTGCTAATAACTTCTGAATCCTCCGTAGTTAAGGGATGAAATTTGGAATGGGTATGTATCTTGGCAACCCAAAAATAAATCAGGAATTTTTTCCGGAATTAGTCGTATATTAAAGAAAAAGTTAGTACTGAAACTAAAATTTGAAAAAAATTTTATTAACTTTTGTGGTCAATATGGGTGTCATTGGAAAGGGGGCGGGGCGGAAATTACAAAAATTTCTGTCTGTCTGTCACTAAGCCTTATCTTAGGTACCTGGTGAACCACCTGGAATTAAGAAATGAAATTTACACAGAAGATGTGCTTCACTTGCCCAAAGAAAGTTCCGAAAAAAAGTTTGAAGAAAGTCACTTATTAACGAAAAAGTTAGTACTAATACTAAAATCAAAAAATAGTTTTTTTTTCTTAGATATATAGATAATATGGGTATCGTTAGAAAGAGAATTATAGCAAGATCAAAAAGTTGTACTACAATTAGCATCTTAGTCTTATTGGTAAGAAGTTATAAGCCCGCAAACTTCAAAAAACCGACTGGTGTACCATGTCCCATACCTTATTTTCTAAAATAATGGGCCAAAAAATCTGAAAAAAATTGGAGTTATGGGGCAACTCATCGCAATATTGCAAATATATCCAGAAATCTCTTATGATTTTTTATTTGTACTAAAATTAATTAATAACTAATTTTTTTAATTTTTTTTCTTAACGGAATTGATTGAGTTAGATATCGTTGGATAGGTCTCGTAAAATAAAATACAGTTTTCATTTTGAGGTTTTTGTTCCGAGGCTCGGTTTTCGAGATATTAAGCTTTAAGTGCGAAAAAAAAGCGTCCCCCCCCCTCGCATTTCCACACCCGCGGGTCTAAAAATCTGAATAAAATCTAGAATGTAGGTCTCGACGTAATCTTTAGTTTAAATTTAGTTCGAGCATCTTGGCTCAAACAGTTTTCGAGTTATTGGCCAAAAACCAAAAAACAATGACATACGAATTTTTAAGATCTGAAAACTCCATTTTGTAGATCGCATCAATAGAATCATATCATTTATACAAAAAAAATTTTATTTTCACACAATATTTAGAAATATTAACGATTTAAGTTATGTGAGCATTTTGTTAAAAGAGGGCAACTAGTGATTATCTCACACACACAAAGTTTTCTACGCGTTTCCTATGCCAAGAAAGACAATAGAATTTCGAAGCGGAGTTGGTGAAGTGGTTATAGCGCTCGCGCTCTGGTCTGAGGGTCGCGGGTTCAATCCTCGACTTGGCTTTTTTTGCTTTTTATTTTTTTTTCTTCTCCGAAGAGGGTTTCTCGAATATTTTGTATGACAGTTTTCTTCTCTCTCAGTTCTCTTAAAAGAACAAAGCGAAGCAAAGAAATGATTGATCGTAATAGCTTTGTTGTTGAAATTTTTTTGAAGAAAATAAGAGAATCAGTTATTTGTAGGTGTATGTGTGTTCAGACCATTTCCTGATTTGCTCTTTTCTATTGGTTGCGATTTATATAAATATGCTGTTGGAAAGATTTTATGTTTTGTCTCTGAATAAAAGTGAACATAAAAAATTCTAAGGAAAAAAAAACAAAATAAATCCTAGTGCAAAATTTTTTATTTTTTTTTTTGAATTTCAAACACGAGTACTTGATTTGTTAATTTCTTGGATGTTTGTGATGTAAGTGGCTATTTTTTATTGCCGAATACGTTATGATTCGAATTGCTGAGCTGCTTGGTAAGCTAACTTTCATGAACTGCTGATTAATTGCTTCAATGGAGTAGCTTGAGACCATTTCCTTTAAGTTCACTAAATCAATTTTTACACGGTTGGCACGATCAGCAAATGAGAACGACTTTTCTTTTGTTTAGCTTTATTCGGAAACGGCAGGTAGCCGTAGTTAGTTGCTTTAACTTAAATTATGTCCTTACTTCTAATCTGTTGACGAAAGAACGAAACCCTCGGTGCGTGAGTTAAACTCACACTTGACCGGTTTTTTTTACATTTGTTCGTCCCTTTTTTTGACTTTTTACGTTTTTAATTAGTAATATTGTAACAGTTTATCATTGACCTGTACAAAACAAGAGACCTCATCGGAGATCATTTTCTGCTTTAGAAACAATATGTTTTCTTTGTGACTGAAAAAAAGTAAATTTTTGTTGAACACGATTTTTGGTCCACTTTTATTGGTGAAAAGTTATCTGAAATGTCTCCTGTCGACGGCTTTTGTAAAGGAAGCCATTAAATTCGAGAAATTTGTGATCAAAATCATCATCATCATCATTAAAGGTCTTTTAACACGTTCTGCCATCTTTTCCGTTTGTGTTTCTCGTCAATGGCCATTTTCTGATGGTGCTCAAATCTAAAATTCAATTGCAACCATTCATCATATAAACCGTTTTCATCCCTCCACATCCAGACTAAGAAATCCTTTACCGCCCACCTGCTATTAACTTCGCCACCAACACATTTCAAGGCCACGTTCTACCCACCCACTTAACTAAACCTTTTCCACAAATAACCCAGGAAATCCCATAACTTGGTCTACAACGCAAAAATCGCTGACAAATTTGATTACCGATACCGGTTTTTTGATCGACGTTAGCACGGGAATGCAACCGAAACACGGAGCCGTGATATCCAGACACACGATCACTGATTGCTCCCTCAGATTTATGGTGTCAGCGCTAAATGCGATAAGAACTTTTCCAGGCGACAATATCTAGACATGTATTTATCGGTGGGCATACACACCACTCCCCGATAAGACGTTGGCTATTTGCGTGGTGGACGATAAAAAATACCCATGGGGTGACGATCGCAAGCGACAGATACGCGGTGCGGTAGCAGAAGTCTACCGCAAATATTTTAAGCGGCAACAGAGAAATGTGTGGCAAAGAGATGAGTCGTGGGTGGCGGAATGTGGTGCCCTGATGAGAGTGGAAAAAGGGAACAGTAGTGATGGAAGTTTGAAGTGAAGGGAAATGTGAAGATCGGAAATGCTGTGAAGGAAATTGTCGTAAAGATCGAGAGACGACCAACAAATGATGAAAAGTAAAGAGCTGTCCATCAATTGGCACTGAAGAACTCTGTGTAATGATGAAGACCTTTATTGAGAGACTAGATTTCGTAGAAAGTCTCTCATATAAAAAGACGTCGGTTGGAAAGTGTACAAGACCAGGACTTATCAATTCCAACGCCACGAGAGGCAAAAGTAAGTGAACAGTCGTCTGAGCAAAGCTTATCCTCAAAAATAAGATACACCAGCTTTAGCAGGACTTAATGCTTACGAAGTTTGATCCAATAGAATTTTGAAGGCCTCTCAATTTTGACTGCGTTTTTAACCTGAGAAATTCTTATGAACACTCTTAAATATTTTCTTCTTGTTTTTCTTTTGCGGGCGCTACAGTCCGAGGTGGACCTGGGCCTCAGCCAACATGCTTCGCCATCTAGCGTGGTCTTAGGCTGGACGCCTCCAACTTCATAAACCAAGCTGATTTTGGTCCCTATCCAACTAGTCACGCCACCGCAGTCGAGGTCTTCCTCTACCGCGTTGTCCCTCAGGGCTGGACACGAAGACTTTACGAGCCGGAGAGTTAGTTTCCATACGATCCACATGACCTGACCACCTTAGTCCGGACACTCGAATTCGTTTGACTAGATCGATGGCGTTGCACAGCTCGTAGATTTCGTCGTTTAGTCTTCTTCTCTCAACTCCCTTTATACAAATTCGTAAATACAGTCGCGACATTACTGAAATTTCGCTTCTAAAAAAATTTTCGTTTCGCATTTCATTCCTTTTTTAATTACAGAGACGGAGTCCATGGCAGACTGATTGATTTCCACCAAAGTTTGATAGTAGGCCATCATTCAATTCATAATACAATTTTGTCCATTCCTCTACAGATTTTTGGCTGATTGTAGGGCTTGTGGTCATTTTTAATCCTTTGTATCGAATCAATGTATGCGAGATGTGGTGCTACTTATGTATCGACATGTGACGTCTTGTTCTGCTTGTTCTTCTGTGAAGCCCGTAACCTTGAGAACTTGATTGTTTTTACACTAGAATGTTTCCCTTTTGCGTTATGCCTTTGATGGAACTGCTTTTGCTCACGTCGCATGAGAAAATCGTTCATGGAAAATGTCCCAAACAATATTCATTCGTTTCATAAGGCAAGGTGTTAAAAAAAGACGTTTGAATTCTCTAAAAAGGAAATCTGAATCAAGGTTAATGTGGACATATCTGAGGTTATGGTTATTCCTAGAACGCCTGTTCAATGCACTCTGCATATCAGTAGAGTCCCATTAAAACAGATAGACGAGTTCAAGTATCTTGGGGTCTTTTTCACAAGGGATGGGAGAAGCAATACTGAGCTTTCCTTAAAGATTGGCCAAGCTGGGTCAATTTTAAAATAGATTAAGAGATCTGTAATCAGGAATGCCGAGCTTGATGTGAAGGCCAAGATATCGGTGTTTAGGTCGGTATTTGTTTTAACTTTCAGTCTCGTGAGATTTGGGTAATGAACGAAAGAATAATATCACGAATACAAGCTGTTGATGAAGGATTTCTGCTGTTGTGGGAGTAATTCGCCATGATTACGCTTGGGCATGAGTTAGAGTCGGCGGCGGAGACTCGGGTCTTCTGCTTGCATTGCCCCGCGACCCTGTTGGTGGAACATACTGCCACAAATGAGGATGATGAAGATAACGATCGTTACTCGCGATCTCACGAGATCTCACGAAGCTCCCGATGAGTTTGTTGTCAGCTTTTCTGTAAAACTGAGAACAGACTTTAACAGATCCAAAACTAATGCTAAAGTTCTTATAGCATAAGCAAATTCTTTCTGTAAGGCCCTCGATTTAGCAAGATCTTTTTCACTTCCCAAAAAGGCCTTCATGTCTTTTTACCTCTGTTTAACTTTAACTGAATTTTTACTTCAACTCGACCAAACAGGAGCTGCTGATCTTTGTTTAACCCTTGGTCTCGTTTCAATGAAGATTCGTCTGCATTCAACGCTCAGATTCCATCTCGAAATGTTTGGGCCAACTTTTAGTCTTTAATTCGACTGTGATCAGAGTCGCCTATGCAAGCTTTGGCTCTACGGCTTTTCTACACGATATTCATGTATTCTGATGATATTGTTTGCACTTTCAGAGGCATCTGGACACGTTCCAGTGTGTTCGAGGACGCTACAAAAGTAAGAAAAAATGGAAATTTAGTTCACTTTGAATAATTCATAGGCTTAGAACTTTAATGAATTGTAAATGTATGAATGAAATGAAATGTAGTTTTTAAATTATAAGGTAACACCAAAAGGTTTGGTTAAGCCTATCTTAAGTCTCACGATCGGTTTGATCATTATTTCAGTGAAACTCTCATCACGTTTAATGCGTTGAATGCCATGAGGATCACCGGTGACCGGCACTAAGTGTGTTCGCAAATGGCGTGGCATTCAATGTGTTCAAAAGTCTAAGTGTGCCCTTCTATGTGATAAACGGTGACATGATCACTATTTTGCGAGCCAGTTGAACGAGCCTAGAAGAATCTTAAGTTTTGGTGATCATTCACGATTACAAAGCTGATCGTTTTAAGAAGCAGTAGGCATTTACTACAGTTTTTAAACATTTTTCGATATAATTAAGGTGCGGATGCCAAGATTTTAAAGCAAGACCGTCAAGTTTAGATAAACTGATCATAGAACTTACGATCACTATAGACTCTTAAAGATCATCGATCTACAAAAATCCTGATTACTTCAGCACCAAGTCGGCATGAGTTTTTCAATCTAACAAGGAGAGGGCACGAATTTGGGATCACCGATTTTGATTGAATGCCCTATGGGACATTAAATTCCCAAAGTGAGAGAACAAGACTCGCCCCCTTTTTCGAGATAAACGCCCCCAAAATTTTCGCAATCGCTTCTTTCATCAAATTAGAACACTGCAATTTTTGAAGTTCGTGCACTCTCCTTGTAAAACGTCGTTTGGGTGATGTCAACTCTCAAAAGATCGCCAATTTAAGAAGATCCTGATCACGTTAGAAACAGGTTCGCATGAGTATTTCAATCTAAGCTGTCTTTTGCGTGATCTACTCGACTGAAATTTCCTTCTCTATTAAAAATTATAAATCACCACTGGTCTTTGACCGAGTTTAAACTTCTCTCACGCAGTTTGATGATCCCAATTGACAAAATGTCAGCCATCACTGGTGCTTAACCGAGTCTGAGCTTCGTTTCAACGGAGATTCAACCCCGCCCAGACGTCGCACGCCACCTACAGCCTCCACTCTGACTCATCGCCCACAAATTGTCACGACGATTAGCATCAAACTTAAACCTCAACCTTGCGACTCGACGCGTCGGCGACTACGACGCGGTCGTGGCCTCCACACACATGTCAACGTCTGAATTCCACGTGACGTTTGTGACACAACCGCCCGCTTCCAACAAATTACCCCACGTTTGTGATTCACATCCCAGCCGAGCGACTAAACTCCCCTTCGGGCTCATGATCGACGTCTCTTTTTGTGTGTGTTTTTTTGTGGTGCTTAAAAAAAACTTCATCTTCAGCCATTCCCGACGGTAGCCCATTCAACTTCAACACAACTCGAGGAGAAAACATTTGACATTGACATGACAAGTTGTACGTTGTCGGACCATTGACCCCGTTATTTTTTTGACAGCGCTTTGCCTGCGGCACCTTTTTTTCACCCATTGATCCCCTCTCTCTGTCGCACCCGGTTGCAAGTAATGGGGACACGGTGCGATGTAAAAGGCCTCTGTTAGATAATTACACCGTGAATCTAGCGGTGATTGCGATCATTTGATGGAAGATTTCACTTTTGCGTGCCGAGCGCGTCTCCTCGTCTGTGATCGCGTCACAGAGGCTAATTATTCAGGAAGCAATTACTCTAATGATGGGCACACGGGGAGTGATTGGGTGTGTTTTAGAAGCTCAGGGCCACTCGGCATGTGGCATGCTGATGATCCACCATCCGGGACTGGGGCACCCTCGTGCGAGAGGAGTGGAAAATGATCATTTTGTCAGATTACCGCATCGTTCTTTTTTTTTTTGTGTCTCTAAATCTCTCTGCGTGGGTTAGAGAGGCAGGCTCATGTCATTAACGACGACACTGACATGCGTCAGGGGAATAGGCCAAACCTCCAGGGGCCGGGGGTGAACACATGTCGAGTGACAGCCGCCGAGACGACGGTAATTTCTCGCCAGTGCTGCCATTAGGCTCATTAATCAACCGCTCATTCTCAGGCTCTGCGTCGATGTCTGGGAAGAGGGCGATCATTGTGCTCCTGGGTACGTCTCTCTTTCTCTGGATTGTAATTTCACTCACCCGGCGGCGGGAACGTTCCCCTATTTTAAAATTCCATCTGCATTCTGGTGATTGTTGCCAAAAGAAAAAAAAATCACAGACATCGGGAGTGGGAGGTCTCTTGAGAGAAACGTCAATGTCATTAGGAACCGAGTGACAGCCAAATGTGTCAACACATGTGTCACGAGTTTTGTATGCACATCGATCTGCGTGCCGATTAACCACTGCCACTGACGTCGTCTCCGTCTCAAAGTGACAGTAGTCCGACCTCGCTGGGGCTCTCCCCTAATCAACTGATGGCCTAGATAAGTCTAATCAGAGTGGTTAAGTGTTTGTTGAAGTAATTTCCGCTTGTCGTTGATGAGAGATAGTCATTTTGTGTCTTATCTTTGGAAGTTCTTTGCCCGAGTGCCTTGGGGCTGATAAAAATAAAGAAGGGGAATATGCAGCGGCTTAAGAAGCTTAGATAAATGTTGACCAAGTTAATTGGAATTCACAGGCACAGGCTGGATTTATAATCGGACTTAGGCACTGTGATTCTTTCTTCGAGTGGGAGATGTGATCGGGGGCTTAGAGCTTCTAAAGTGGCAATAAATGACATTAGTTGTCGTATGGCTGGCGAATTTGATACAATTTAATAATAAAATTTGGTACGACGGTTGTAAGTGGTGGCAATTTTCAAAAGGTGTCAAAATCGGGTACGCTCTGGTGCCATTGGCCCAAGGATGGCTTTTGCAACAAACAAGGCTCTAGGTTGCAATGTTTTTGAAAGAGATTTCAATTTGATTACATTTTTGACAAGTTCAACTCAAATTTCTGACTTCTTTTTAAAGAAATCTCAGTTCTAATACACTTTAGAGTTCGTTTGGATAAACTACTCTTAAAAGTTAGCATTTTCCAAAAGAATAAGAATTTGGTACACTACAGTGATCGTTTCGACTCAGCACAGGGTTTCAATAGATTTCGAAAAAAAGCTAAATTTGGTACATTTCAAAGACTTTTTTGATGGTTTGTCCTTATTTTCTTAAAAAATAATCAAAATTAGGTAAATTTCGAAGACTTTTTTGGTGACTCGGACTTAAGGTTCTTATCTTCTTCAAAAAGACTCAAAATTTGGTAGATTTCAAAGACTTTTTTGATGACTCTGACTCAAGTTTCTAATCTTCTTCAATGAGAATCATAATTTGGTACCTCTTTTAGGCTTTTCAAAGGCTCAAAGATTTTCGAGCGCCTCAGGTTTAATGTTCTAATCTTTTTCGAAAGAAATCAAAATTTGAAACACTTCAGGAATCAAATAGTCAGACTCAAATTTCAAATATTTTCCATCATCATCATCATCATTTATCATGATGTTATCAAAATTTAATGCATTTTGAAGGCTTTTGCGACGATATAGGCACAAGGTCTTTATTTTCTTTGAAAGAAATCAAAATTTAGTACAAATCAAATGTCTTTTCTTATGAGTCAGGCTTAAACCTATGATTTCTTTGAAACTAAATTAAACATTTTCTACAATTTAAACACTTTTTGGCCATTGGAAGACTCTTAAAAAAAAAACTAAAGTTCGTTTTATGTCAGGTCCGCCTTGACGAGTCATGTTCAGAACTCGTTTGTCTTTGAAAGAAAACCAAATTTCAGTTCGAAAGAAGGCTTCGGAACTCTTCCCCAACCAACAAAAAAGCCTATTTGGCTTCACAAATGATGCTCCCACTCACTCAACTCACATTCCCAGTACCTATATCCCTCATTTAAAAAAAAAACGTATCCATTTAATCCGCACAAAATATCACACCGGCAAAAAAATCTTCGTTTTTGACGAAAGCCAAAAAAACCCCACCGCTCTTCCTTTTTAAATGTTGGCGTGTATTAATTGATACCAGAAAAAAAAACCACTCACATTCAAATCATTTTATTTCGCGTTTTAATATTTTACTCTCGGAATTTTTAATTCACTACTGAGCCTCGGCCATTAGTTAAAAGTTAAGCCTTCAAAATAGCCCAATGAAACACTAATTGGACACGGAAATCCAATTAAAACACATTCAAATGCTATAAAAAAAAGCAAATTCGTTATACACAAAAAAAAAAAGCTCAGAATTTTTATTTAAATGAAATTCATAAATAATTTGATGCAGGCCCACACTCAAACGCAAAAAAAAAAAACTAATTAATTTATTGATGAAATTTTAATTAAAAGCCTTTGTGAATTGAAGAATTAATACGAACTCCACCACACTCCATCCGCCCACACGCATTCACGAACCGAAAAAAAAGAGTTTCAAATGAAGCGAGCGACACTCCTTCCACTTACACGTGTGTAATTCAAAATCACACACACAAAGAACCCACAAGCTGGTGAACAACAACAAAACACGGTGTCGGTGGTGGTAGGATCTGGAAACAATTCTCTCTGCAAGATGAACAGGACGTCGAACACCCTCGCGGTTGACTTCCAACCCCATCCTCCCAAAAAACGAGAATCAGAACGAAAATTAAAATTGTTGGAAAATAGAAAAAAAAAAAAAAAAACTCGCGTGGGGGTGTGGGAGACCTTCACCCAAGGCCCTTCCTTGGCATCCGAACCTCGGTGGGAATCGTTTTTTCAGTTTTTTTTTTTTTTTAATCTGTTCGCATGAGTTATCGCTAATGAGTTTTAATTTAATTAAAAAAAAATTGCCACACGTTATTCTGTGGTCGACCCGACCGCTTGGCCCCCGTGCGACGACGACGTGTCCGATTGTTTGCCGTGTAACTCACCATCTTAGCTTTGTTTGTGTGTGTGTGTGTTTGGGCGGCTGTGTACTTGCAGCCGGAAATTAAAAGTTGAAAATCGTTTTACTTTTTTTTTCGGTTTAACTCGAACATCAACGAAAACGAAACGAGAATGGGTGGCGAAAGAAAGGTGCGCTGCAATTGTGCATCGGCGACGCATAACCGCGGCATTCGAGCGAATTCGACGAGGTTCACTTTCGCCCGTGAATTCGAGTGACATAATCATGACATAAGTTGATTTCACTTGACGCTTACATGACGCGTGATACGTAAGATGGGTATCACTTGGCACAAAGTGCCGGAGCTAGCATTGGAATTCATTGAGTGATTTTTGAAGTACCTACTGAGTCCTTTTGGAGAAGGCAGCAAACTGTAGAACGGGATGAGAAAGCAACTGGTAGGAAAGAAAAATCTTCATCATCTTCATTAGTGGCGTAACAGCCCACGAAGGGCCACAGTCTAGTTTTTCGCACCTCCACTGTGTTGTGCGCGTTATAATTTTGAGAGAAAGATCATATCTTTGGAATTTTAGCTTCAAAGTGAGAAAGAAGAAGAGAATGGCAATCGTACGACTGACAGCATTAGATCTTTCGTCGTAAATTGAGCCGCAGTAACTCCTTGGCGGTGGATGGAAATATACCAAAAACCTAAGCAATTTACAAAGCCAACTAATTCGTAGATTTGGTTTAAGGATTTCGGGCAATTTAAAGGCTGAGAAAATCAACAGTTAAACCACCAATTGCGAATATCGAATGTAATGGGTCTTCTAATTGAGAGGGATCAATACGACAGCGGAGTTACTATGTCGACTCTATCAAAGAAAAAACAAATTTTAACTCCAGAAGAGACTTTGGAACTCTTCTTCCACCAACAAAAGGCCATTCAACGGCTTTATCCGGCCCACTGGTGATGGCTTCATTCACTCAGCTTAGCATTCGATATTCCAATATCGGCGAGTTTATACCAAACATCTATAACAGCTAAGTTTTTTTGGAGACTTTTATCGTCTATCGGTCATTATTCAGCAACTGATGTCATTTCATTTTTTATTCATTTTAAAATCTTTAAAGGGTTTTTATGTGCAAAGCCGGAGGAGCTTATCCATAGAAGACTACAGGGTTTTCCAATAAGAGGTGTTATTTTGAATAGCCCGCCATTTCAGTATATGCCACTTTTTATACCTGTAATTTTTTGACAGTCGACAAGTAGAAACTAGGCCATTAACAAAAATGGAACAATATATGCTTCAACAATGCACTGAAGTTACTAAAATTCACTAAAAACATGGCGAAAGTTTGGCAGAGACAGTTCGTAAAATTAAGTCATCGTGAAGCACCTTGTCGGACCGCAATACAGAAATTGGTGGGAAAATTCGAGCTGTTGGGACAAGTTAGTGATGCACGACCCATGCAGATCGCTCAAGAACAACTGAGAATATTTCTGGTGTAGCCCAAAGTGTTGAAGAAAACCCAAGTCCATTCCTCGGCATTCCACAAACGTCATTACACCGTATTTTGCATAAAGACTTGGTTCTTAAGGCTTTTAAAGTTTAGTTAACACAGGAATTCAAGCCGGTTGATCATCAACAACGTCGTGTCTTTGCTGATTGGGTCCTTGAAATGCATGAAAATAATACGGAACTTCATCGAAAAATCATCTTGACTGATGATGCCCATTTCCAGCTCGTTGGCTACGTCAATAAGCAAAATTGTCGCATCTGATGCTCGGAAAACCCAAGATTTATTGTTAAGAAGCCTTGCTGTTATTACAGGAAAACTTGAATAAAAACTATTTAACACTTATGAGACTACGAAGACCTAAAGATATGGGGACTTTTCTACTTTGGTCGATAATTTCCCTAACCCAGGCCGTCCTTGGAAACAACAGCGTTGGTCTTTACAGGACAAAAGCACTATAAGCGTTTTCTTTTTCCACACTGATTGTTGCTGTTTGTTTTTAAGAAGTCAATAAACAAAAACTAAATAATTGATATTAAGACAAGGACCTTTACGGCTTACCCGTTCAGGCATTTTACATTGCTTTTTAGAATCTCCAATCTAAACATCTGTCTGCCCTTCATGCATCTCATTTACCTCCATTTAAGCCGCTTTCTCGACCGAAGCTGCTAATTGACACAGTTCATTGCGTGAAAACGTCAAGTACGTGATTTCAGTCTCAAAACAGCCTCAAACCTCGAATCAGCACGTCCGCATCTGACTTCCTCCGCCCGACATCTCACTCCCAGACAAACTACCGGCGCCCATGGCTCAAAATTAGCGACTGTTTAACGCGACAACGAAAAATGCAAAAACAACTTTACAGACACTTTTCCCACACTCCTCGCTCAGACTTTTATACAGTCTGCATTCCAAGCCTTCACTCGATCATCATCATCACCCAGCCATCAACTTAACCGAAGTCATTCATGAGTGTAAACAAGAGAAACCGAACGCATCAAGCGAAAGTCGTGAGTAAAACGACATCTAGATACAGTTGTTCGTGTAATCGCGTCGAAAAAAAAGCGTCTCGTTTCGTTTCGTTTTGTCTCGTTACTGTAAGACGGATGTATCGAGGCCGTGAATTCGGCAGATAAAACGCCAAAACAAGTGATTGATCTGATCTCTGGTTGAGGTTGTGTGTGTAGCGTAGAGATCGCGCACGTCTATTTGCGGATGCAAGAATCAAGTGAACAACAGAAAAACAACAAGTTAAACACTCGCAAGGACCCACAATCGGAAATAGATACTCTCCGCTGCTGCAGATACAATTTTAACTCGAATAACGCGCATTGTGGCTGCAGTTGTTCGGGTAATTTGTCAGATTCTCTTTTGGGAATACGTGAAGCGTGTGTGCGTGACATACATTTTTTTTTATTTTTATTTTTTTTCTTCATTTGGGAGAAGAATTGATCTTGTGGGGGATCGATTTTGAGAGACTCTCTTGAGATTTGTAGGAGATTTCATGGCGAAATTTAAGATTTACTTAAAATACGACTCAATTCTTGTTTTGCATGAATATGTTATCTCATGAAATGGGCCAATTGATTGACCGCCTCGTTCGTGCGATTTAACGCCTCCAGACTATATTCTTTGGGACTACGTTAGTCATTGGTTTATGACAACAAGCCGACGACGTTAGAAGAACTCAAAGCAAATATTGAACACGAAAAAGCAGCCGTTTCGGCCAAAGCGTGTGATCGAATCATCGAAAATTGAGTGCAACGACTCGACCGCAGCAAACGTGCCCGCGGTGGCTACATGAACGAAGTCGAAAACGATTCATAAATGTTTTGATTGTACTTCAAGCCGATAGTAAAGTTTTTGAAATATCTTACATGGTTTGCGTTTTATTAAAATAAAAAAGTTGTCAAGTTCTTATTGGAAAACCTTTTACAACAATTTTTCGATTATAAAATACCTGCAAATTTTTCATATTAGGTTGTCAAATATCCTCCCTTCCACCTTTTTGTCTTTTGAATTTTCCGGCTATGTACAAAGCGCTACAGAGCTCGTATCCAAACTAATCATGTACGTTTTGTAGGTTATGTCAAGACCTTTCAAATGATGTATTGCCAGATACGAGCTCTGTAGCGCTTTATACATAGCCGAAAAGGAGATGTTTGACAACCTAATATCAGAAAGTTCTGGTGCAGCGCTACGACCTTCCACAAGTTTTTATTTCTCCACACAAAATCAGTTATGAGTTCCTCAGACAAGAAGACCATGTCGTCTCGAAAGCGATGGATGAAGAAGACATCCAGTTTCGACTCTTTCATTCACTTGCCCTCCTATAAAGTTCTCAGATCATCGATCCCAACGAATCTGTTTCATTCCACACAACAGAACAACACCTCACTCCGCCAAAATCCCCACAGCGACCAGATGCTGAAAATTGATTGAGCAGCACACCTTCCTCCCGCCCTCTCTGTCGTGGTCAATCGTCCTGCCATCTCTCTGAATTCGAATCAAATCACCGGAAACAATGACACGGAATCGCCGTGGCACTCCTCTCGATGCAATTTCCCTGTCCCAAAATCGTCCTCCAACTGCATCTCCCCCCTCGTTCTCAGCAAAAAGCCAATCCTTAGACAGAATTTAATAAATTTTTAATAACTCCGATTGAATATCTATTTTCAAATCCGCAATTTGCCGTTGAATTCCAAAAGCCATCTCGTCCCGCCGGTGAGTGAGTGGGTGGGTGGTTTTATTATCCTTCAAAATGTGTTCCGCTTTTAATAGAATCTCACCTCGAGTGGGTGTGTATCTCGTCCTGTATATGCGAGTGGAAGTGTAATTTTACGAAACTCATTCAGGTAGGTAATCTGCTTAATGGACTCGCTTCCACTCTCTCGCTCTCTCGTCTTCACTCTCCGCTGATGTGTTGGTGCCTTGACCTTCTGCGTCCTCGCTTCTTTTTTCCTTTTTCTTCCTTTCATCCGTCTTCGATGCACTTAGTGCCTTGTCGGTGTTGCTGTTGTGTGACTCTGCGGAGAGAATGACACAACGACGAAGATGCCCGAGGGGCTGGTGAATGGTGGTCGGGTGGAGACCATTAAGGGGATCAATTGAAAAATAATCTTCCGAAAAAAAAAGATGAAAAACCAAACCAAAATCCCCACCTGTGCGTTTTCTTTTTTTTTTTTTTTTGAAGAAAATTAAGTCCAAGATGGAGTTTGTTTACGAGATGACCAGAAGAACGGCGGGGGTTGGAGATAAATTTGAATTGAATCATCCATAAAATATGCGCTGATTGATGTGATCATGAGTAAAGTCTCCCGCTCGTTGTGCCGTGCTTCTCAGAGGCTAGCTACTTAGAGAAATTAAATTTTCCACTACTGAATTTGCGCTGTTCCCCACACAGATACACGGGCGCAGAGGAACAGGCACCCAGAGCTGGAGAGAGAGAGAGAGAGAAAGATGAACTTCTCCTAAGTGAATTGGTTTAAGAGATTTAATTTGAAATTATGTTCGAGGAAGCACTCGCATTTAGATAATTGACTGTGAGCCGAAGTAATTTATACCTGCAGAGGGGCGACTGTAACGACTTCACGTGCGGGTTGATTAAGAAAGTGGGTCTAAGATATGCGTCGTTATTTTTTCTTTTCGGTGGCAGTGACAGAAGTGCTGAGATGCAACAGGGAAATGGATTATGGGCTTCGGAGATGCGTTTTTGGGAGTGGATCTTGAAGTCTGAGCGACGGTATTAAAATGTCTTTTTCAGCCATCCAAGGTTTGGATCCCGGCAAATGTGCTTTTCAAGTTGTGAAACAATCGATTTTCGGTGCTTAGATCTCGGCAACAAGCGCGTATTTTGAAGGCCTTTAGTGTAGCTACTTCTTGAAGACGTTTGAACTCAAGCCAAAGCGTTTTTCGGCAGTTCGTGGCACAAGCTCCTGTGACAGGCATTAATTTAAAAAAAAAAATGTAGAAGATTTTTAACATTAAGGCAGTTTCAATTTTAAATCGAAGTAGAGTGAACATTGAAAAACGTGAAACACTCAAAATGTGAACAATGAGTGGTTTACATCGACTACTTTAAAACGTGGACAAATGTGCTTGCCTAATCGAAAGGAAGAAGAAGCTAGCAAGGAATTAGATCTTAGATATTAGTGACTTAGATATTAGTGAACGCAGCCTCACGTAGGCCATTTGTTGGCCCATTGTATTGTCACACATCCGGATTGTTCCAAATGACTCACTGACCCACTGTTCACGGACTCACTGCTTAAAACGTTTCCTGCAAATATACCAAACCAAAAATATTAGCAGGCATGTTATACTACCTGTTTGACGTGCAAAGTTCGTAGTCTGATATCCCTTGGGCTACACCCAATTGGATATGTTGATGAAACCGCTGATGCACCTTACATCCAAGTTAGCGAGTTCGCTAACCTAAAGTGCGTTAATATAAACCAATTTTTATTTTACGGTGATTGATTAATGGGAATTGGTTCATTTCATTTTATACATTCTTAGAAAGAAACTTGTATTTGGTCCACCACGTATATTGAACTTCATTTCGAAACTTTCAATCTCAAAACTTTTCGAAGGTCTTTGACATCAAGGTATAAGGTTTTTCGAACATTTCTGATTCCACTTACAAAACGATTTTCATTTCAATGGTTTTTCTTTTAAATTTCGACCTCAAAGCTCCGCATTTGTTCAAGATTTTCGGTCTCAATGGCCCCAATGCCAGGCAGTTCAATTAGTTTAATTTATACAGATCGTTTGATGCTGAATTCTCCTGCAATTTTTGATCTGTTCTAGAATCTTTCAACCTCTCTGAAGCATAGAATCTCTTTGATTTCTTTGAAACACCTTTAGTTCCTCAAATAATCTTCCTGGAAATGAATTCCCGTGTTTTTATTTGTTTCTTCTTCTTAGGGTTTCGATCCAAAGGAAACAACGAAACCCTTATAGAACCGCTTCAGTGTTCGTCTTCCTGTTTTGAAATTCCATCAACAGTCGAATTTGTTTTCAGGAAGACTATTTGATGAGCTCAAGCTTCTAATAGGAGTCTAATCCAGTCCAAAAAAAAAAAAAAGACAAAGCAAGGTCAACCTCTGCTAAAACTCAGAAAATGTTTAAAGCGATCGTAAAGCTCCCAAACCACGCATAAATGCAGAATACCTCCAGTAGACTTTGGCTAAATCAAATCCATATCCCTCACCTTTTGAGTCTTAGAAAAAAAACTCATCATTCTCTTTAACTCGAAAAAAAAGTGAACACCATCATTGGTAGCACCGCCAATTTCCGAAAACAAAATTAACGGTCTAATTGAAGTGGCCCATGTAGACGCTAATTCACTGCCAAGCTGCAAATCCTAACGCTAGCGTCCTGTCACCCTGTTGATGAGATTCGGATTTGACAAATGCACGGGGTTGGGGGTAAAGTGGATTTGCTACCGCGGCAGGGGTAAGTGGTTTTAGAGTGCTGACGAGGGCTGTTTGCCGGTGGTGTCTTCAATGCGATTGCATGCGGCAAAAATCAGAAAAAAATACACGAGTTTTGCATCTCGATGGCGATTTTGTTACTTTGAGTTAAGCGAATCATGGTCAGCGAGACGTTTGACGCTGATAATGGTGGACAGCAGGTGATGGAGCGGGAGATTAAAGGGTGCAGGTGCAGGCCGTGGTGGTGGTGACGTGAAGTTTTTTATGTCGCTGCGGTGAATTTGAAAATTTTGCTTGGATCCTCAATCGACTTGGTTTTAAATCTGGTCGGTATAGACTCCGATCAATAGATTGCATGAAGCGAAAATACTTTTAATTTTGAAGTCACTTAAGCCTGTTCTGGGTCTTTTGTTCGCTCCAAGCTAGAATCTAGAGGGCGAAAAGGCCATTCAAATGGAATATAAAAAGAAGCAAAAAGAAGCAGATGTGTACTAAATTAGAGTTGTAAAAGAATTCAATCATTAAGGCTTGGATTCTTTAAAAATCATTCAAAGAATGCAATTATTTGATTGCAATCATTGACTTCATTTAAGACTTCAAAAAAAGAAAGCAATCACCTTTCAATTAGCAGCGAAAGATTGCATTCTTTTTCTTATCATTCAATTGAATGCAATTCGTTGTGAGTTCACTCATTACTTTGCATTCATTTGCATTCTTTTCCGTTTTTTGGATTTCTCTGTACTAAATATTGCTATTATCAGAAAAGAACAACAATCACAAGAGAAATTGTTTATTTACGTGCAGTATTTTTAGTTCTATTTCAGTTTTATTAAACTTAGCACAGTTCAGTGGAATGGCGAGGCCTTAATCCGAAGGCAATTTAAAACCATGCAAATCTATGCTCTAAGCCCGTATATCAAGTAACTGGTTCTACAAATTTCAGTTTTCATTTTCGAATTTGAAACAAAACGGGTACTGTCTGAAGAGAGTAAGGTCGAATTGCATTTTCCAATTTTTGAACAAAATAGGTGTCTATTTAAGAGAATATGATTAAATTTTTGTCCAAAAAATATATATTTTGAATCCAAAAGAACTTCGTTAAAGCAATTGTTTCACAGTTATTTTTTTTTCTCGAACGACGTTTCAATTTTTTTTTGGGAAAAATGATTGTTGCTCTTAAACAATATACCGTGCCCGTTGGGCAATTCTTTTATAGCTTACAATAAAAAAAAAGTCCCAGTGCAGATAGGAACTGCAAAGAAAATGTTGCGGGTGAATTTTTATTACCGATTTACCATTTTAGATTTTTCACGCCACTTTCGCTTTAATGCTGTTATAATTAGACTAATTTAGGAGGTGTAAACTTAATTCTATTTTCTGTTCTTTTTTTCTTTTCTGATTCATGCACAAATTCCACAAATATTGTCATCATCATGTCTAGTTACATAGATAATCCTTACTTAATTATCCTCAATTTTTTAAAAATATAGAATATGGAAATATGAACACTAAAATCGATTTCAGATCCGCAGAAATTCTTAAGAGCTTTGGAAAATATTTTAACAAAATTAATTTCGTAAGAGCTGAAGGTCCTAACAGCCACGGGTCTATACATTAGCTTGTAATTTTAATTACCTGTTAATAAACAATAAATAAATAAATAATTTCGTGAGAAAATCGATTGAAATTGTACTAGAATTTCGGACATCGCTACGCTTAAACGTGTTACTCTCCCAAAGTGATTAAAAGTGAATTTTGGTTATTGCTATCGAAAGAGAAACTTTCAGAAAATGCAAATGGTCTTCCGTTGAAACCTCCTGAATCACATTCTTATAAACCAACAAACATTGAGATAACTTTCTAAAAAAGTACCTTCAATCAAAAGCCTAGTTTGTAAGATTGGTGAAGCATATAAAAAAGGTATGAATAGGGTTTGAAAGGCAGACATATACCCATTGAATTTTTAAAATTTAAGTTATTCTCTGAATTCACTTATTTTCTGAATTTATCTAAAGGTATTTAGTGTTAAAATTGCTTAAAAAATGCATATTTTTTCAAGAATTTTAGAATCTCAACTTTTAGCTGAGTCAGATGGAACATCCAAAATGTTGACTATCTTGGTTTTCGTTTATGTAGAATCCAAAAATTTAATCAGATGTCTGAGCAAAAACAAAAATATTTGCACTTATTTTATTGAAAACTCTTCAAGTGAACGTAGCTCATTCATTTAATATAAATTCCCAAAGACTTCACTGTTAAAAGTTGGACTCCAAAGGATTTCAATGCTGAATGTTGCATTCCCAAAGACTTCAACCAAGTTGGCTGAGATCCCAAAGACTTCTAGTGAATGCGATTGACTTCAAGTGAATGATGGGACTTCAAGTGAATGATGGGACTTCAAGTGAATGGTGGGACTTCAAGTGAATGGTAGGAACAAAGTGACTTCAAAGAATGCACATAATTCTAAATACTTGCATTCAATTGATTTCATTCCATTGAACGACGCGACAGATTGGTGCAATCAAGACTTCAAAATAGAATGGTGATTTCAAATTTAAAGTCAAACTTGTCAATTGAATGAACCAAAATATGGCGAAGTGAATTGATTCGTTTAATCAAAAGATTACATTCTTTTACATCTCCGCCGCTCAGAAAGATGTTTCCAGTTTATATCTTGGACTTGGCAACGTTGTACGTCCCTTTCCTCAATCAGCTCGTTGATTACCATCAAATTTCTGTCATTCGGCACCATTCATCTGCCGGTTTTGGACAGACTCTGCGCGGAAAATCGCCTCTCACCTCAGTCACTAGTTACAACTTGCTTTGATGATGAATTTTTGTAAAGCAAAACACCGAGACTCAGGTTTATTAGTCATTCAGAGGGGTCCAATTAAAATCCATAACCAGTACGAAGTCGTACAAAGTGCACACAGAAACTAAAAAAAAAACTCCCCCTCGAGCGGATCCTTCGACTATGCGTTGTCGTTGTTGTCGTCGCACCAACCAACAAAACCGAGCCAGTCATAAACGCTCTCGCCAGCACCTGGCCTCACTTAATTAAACCACATGGATAATTACCCAAGATTACACTGATTAATAGACAGAGGCCGGTCCGATATTGCGCCGACAACATTTCATTCGATACTAATTAACGCGAACAACAAGTCTAAAAACTTCATTCGCGCACGCTAATTAATAACCTCCAGCTGCTGCTCTGTGCTTATGCCATGCACCGAGGTGCTGCGGACTGCGGGCGGAGGGGTGAGCTTCGGAGTCTAAATTACAGGGAATCTGATATGTCGTCCGCCTCTTGTGGACACCTAATAATTACAGGCCAATTGTTGCCTACACCCGGCCAGTGAGCGACGTCAACAACGACGACGTCGACTCGACTAATTAATCGATTGCCTCCGCCACCGCCACCGCCGCGGGCTGCTGAAAGCCGAGATACAGATACCTCAGCGTGCGGTGTCACCCGGTTCGGTGCAACCCCCTCGAATGGGCATCGTTCCCTTGGCCTCTCTCTCGCCCGTTTAATTATGCAACCGAATAGAAAATCTCCTGGTGTCGCTAATTAAATTAAAAATTCCAGGCGGTGGGGGTGGCGACCGACCCAGGTTTTGCTCCCAAAAAAAAAATTTAAAAATTTCATTCGTGTCTACGGTCAGGAGGAGGAGGAGGAGGAGGAGAGCTCCAAAAAGGCACCAAATATTTGCATAATTAATCTCTAATTAGATAGTCGTAGATTGGTATCTACCAAAAGGCACTCCCTAGTATGCGTGCGTGTGTATCTCTCTTTCACAAGATGTGTGGGCGGCCGAGCGACTGCTACGAATTATTTAATGCGATAAACAAACGCATATAATCGTCAGCTGTGATCGGGTCGTTAAAATTAATTGATGTACATTTTCTCGTATCCAATTTGGAACCTGATTGGGGGCACATCTTTCTCCCCCTCTCTCTCTCTATTTTTTGTTAATTAGGTGATCTTTTTTTGAAACTCGAAAAAAAAAAAAAAACCCGACCGAGGAGACACCCTCCTCCCGACGGACGACGTTGATTGAGTAATGAGTAAGGAATGCACGGAGTTCGATTTGGATGCGTCTTTTTGCCAAAAAGCATAGATTTCTTCTTTTTCAACAAAAATTTGTTTATTTACACCGCTTGTCAACTAAATTAATTGATTAATTGGATTCATGGTTAAAAATACTTTTGCTAAGTTTGAAAAGAAGAAAAAAAAAATTGGAGACGATTTATGAGACAGATGCAGAAAAGCGGTTTCTTGGCAGTGGTGGCGGAACTGCCGGATTATTGGACGGCGTCCGGGGATTTGGATTTTTCCGATGCGTGGGAAACATTTTGGATGCTGAGTATTTGTCACTGACAGCGTCTAGACGTGGTGCGGGGGGTTTTTAGCTTCCGTGTGACGCATGAGAATCTGCTTTTTAGGCAGTCATTAGACATTCTAATTCCTTCTATATTTGAGCCGTTCAAAGCACGGATTGTTAACTCCATAAAACAAAAATATGAGAAAAACGATGAAATAATTTTTATTCACCTCAGAAATACACTACGTTGTTAGGGTTTCGTTCCAAAGGAATAACGAAACCCTTATAGAATCACTTCGGTATCCGCCTGTTTTTTCAAATAGTTGTCGTATAATGGTGGCAACCTTTATTATAAAGGAAAGATATTGCAAAAATAAGAAGTTATGACGATACCAAGTGCTTTAACACTTTAATCTAAATAATTTCAAGAAGTGGAGTTAATCAATCTGTGCTCTGAACGGCTTATTTATTTCTACGCTCAGTCTCACTTAGCGTAGAAATACTCTCACTCAGCCACCTTAACAAATGTGTGCTTAAGTCGCACTCCAAGGTTCTAAACTGTTTATTGAAAATAAGGAAATTAAATAGAATTGAAGTTTTAAGTTTACAAAAAAATTTATGAAATTCGTCAAAATAAATTAAAATGTGAACATAACCATAATACAATAACATAACATAACACCAGACTGTTGCATACTTAACAAATGCAGCTCTATCGTTCTACAATAAAGCTACCACTTAAAAATAAAGGCTGGTGGAGGAAAAATAATTATTGACAAACTTGATAAATTACACAAACGTAGTATCCACCTTGTCATACAACCTAATGCTGCAATGCAATCCATTGCTCCATAAAGAACCAATAAAATGGGAACCTCGTGGGCAGATGTCCACGTAAAATTGACATTTGGACACCTGGGCGAATAGGTGATCTGATGTCTGCTAAATTAAACTTAAACCTTCTGGTTGTTAATGTGAACTACATTGGACACTGCTACAGGAAAATATAGTTTTGACTATATTAATTTGATTAGGTCTTTGATTATGTTTCTATGCATTTTTATTTGCGTGCAGTAGTGAGTGCAGTAGTGAGTTAAAAGGCACACAATTCTAAACATGTTCAAAGGAGCTCAGATATCGTTTATAGGACCTTCTCCCTTCAGTGGATGCAATAACACAGACATAAATCATAACTACGAAACTGGATCAATAAGCAATCAAAATTTATAGAACCAGAAGGATATTAAACACTCGAGGAAATTCGTGAAACTGAGCTACAAATTCATCGGCACTTAACACTACAGACACTGTGGAACACTTATCAACCGACTGTCCAAGCCTTACACTAGTCAATCAGCAAAGTAATTGTAACAATAATTGACTTCGAGGATATCCCACCTAGAAATGTTCTCAAATTAAGAGAATAACACTCAAATCCAGTTCCAATAGATTCCTAAGGTCGTAGTATGGCGATCCGCCAATTCAATTCAAGTGCCAGCCATTTCAAAAGATTTTTTTCAGGAATTAACATTCGTATATCGGGAAAATTTTTGTATTATTTACAGCTTGGCTATTAATGTTGGTTGATGTTTTGTAGATATGTGCTTATCGCAGAAAAAGGACGATGCATTTTATTTTTAAGAGTGCTTTATAGTTGAGGCGGTGTATACCTATTATTTGTCCTGCTAAGCTTGCGTAGCTAACTTGAAACCAGGTCAACTATGTTCTGGCAGCCAAGCGTTCTCTGAAGCGGTTGATACACTTTGGCTTAACACTGGCCATGTGAACGAGTAGTTAGTGTTTATATACCTCAACCTAAATTTTTGTCTTTAGCTTTACATTTTGGGTAAGAAAGAACCCTAAAGTTGTTGAGTTTTCGTAAAAAAAAAAATTCCAACTTTTACTCTGGTTAGAAGCTTGAGCATTGTCGAGTAAGAGTAGCTCAAAGTAACAATGGGGATTCTGAAACATAAACTTTTGTTGAGTTTTGAATTACTTTTTGGTTTTTGTGTTGATGTGCTGTTTTTTAGTAACGTAATAGTATAAGTTTTCAAAATGCTTTTAATTTTGTTTTTTGTAACTTAAAGGAGTTCCGAGAAAGAGACAAAAAAAAATTCTGGAACGTAAGTTCCAGAGTTTTGCTTGTCCCATTATTACTTTGAGCTACTGTAACATTTCGAATACAACCACAACACCCAATGCGAGCTCAGAGGATGTGTGATATGTTCCCGTTTACCAAAATAATAATCTTACTACGCCGACTCTGAGGACATCGGCCACTTGTAGATTATCAGCTGAGGCCAACTGAAAACCGGAAAAATAGTCCAAAATTGGTCCCTAGTGGGCATAACGCAAATTTTAGTTGTCAATTTACAGCCTGTTTTCAAAACATTTATATGAGATTGAGCCAAACAGCCAAACCGGCCAACCATTGGACATATTGTCCACGAAGATATCGTTTTAGTTTGAACCAGAAAAAATACGTCTGCAGCAGTTATTATTGAATTCATAAACTCATTCATATCTTATCTGAGCGTAAGTCTAAGATTATTGGCGACCCCAGCCCCAAATTCGTACCAAACAGTGACTTTAAATGGATGTGCTGCCACCTGGTGAACCTGTGTGGATTGGTGTCAGCCCATATTCGGCAATTTTGCCGACAGCAACTCTATACCACGTCGTCAATGAATCAGCAGCCAAATAGGGGTCCTCCGTCAAACAGCGTTGTCTACGGTCATGAACTTTGAACTCCTCAATCAGTTGGATCTTGAACAGACTTGAACTTACGTCTCTACAAGAGACGTAAGTTCTTTTAGTTTGGCTCGGATTTGTTCATCACAATTTAAAGCTTCACTTCATGTTTTAGCACCACGTTTTCTGCTTACGAAAAAAAAAGTTGAAATCTGTGAAAAACTGCTTTCTTTATTCTTTCAACTGCATTAGGTTTCTCCACACACTTTCTTCGACAGTTCTCCATGAGAACGTAAATCTAAGGCATCTAACACATCTCTTTCAAACAAGTCCCTTTAATCCCCAAAATGTTTTCGCAGTTTCTCTTTCGCCTTCAATCCCTGTAAGCAAATTAAAAGGTGATGAACATCCAACACTACCCTCCCTTTTTATTGGGTTTGAAAAAAAAAACAATTGGCCAAAAAATATTCACTGCCCTCCTTCCAAATATTTGATCAGTGGTTTTGTTTAGTTTCAATTCATTCGCTCAAAATAACCACTTTTCAATCGAAAAACTATTTTGTAACCGTTGTTTTATGATTTTTCTATTTTTCAATTTTCAATCATCCAAAATCGAACGAACCATTGTAGCACCTCAGCCGCCATACTCAATCAGGTCGAGTGAGTTTTGTCAATTTCATGAATTTGTTAGTCGCTTGCAACTTGCCGCCGGGGGAAATAGTTTTTATTGGTCCAGAGATTCTTGAATTGGATTTTTCTTTTGGTAGTCATCCGTTTTTTGTTTGACGAATTTTAAATTGTGAAAAATCGAAGTTTTTCTAATGAGAGGGTGATACGACAAATGGTGGAGGCTTAGAAATGAGTGATTGGAGAAAGGTGGACGGCAGGTGGACATGGAACTTAAATGGTGGCGGTTACCAAGTCTTTTGAACAGCGTTTATCGCTAGAGATTGAAGACAGCACTTAAACATAAAATCAAAGAAGGGAATGCAATAGATTCTTAAGGTCGCAGTACAAGCGGCTCAGTGGCACTCCCCATTTCTATCAATCAATCGATCTCGATAGAGATTGACCGTGGGAAACGGTAGTAAACGGTAACTCATCTTCGAGTGATAAGTGAAATGCATGTCAGAAGCTAAAGACGACCTGCAACTGAACATCGCCCAGGTTAAAACGTATGCTTTTCTCAAAGCGAACTTCAGCGCCGTATCTCAACACTAGAAGGATTGACAAGGCTTCTTACCAAGAAAGAAGACAAGGATTTTTTGACAACATACAATAAAAATGAAGATTTTGATCTAGTAAATCATTAATAAAAGCCAATCAAACAAATATTTGAACCACAATATAATCGTTTTAACGTATTTTATTAACAAGTTTTCATTTCTTATTACAATCATGGCAAATATTAGAATGATGACAAATAATGGATCAAATGACTCCCGCCCATCTTCCTAGTCTTAATAAACAACGAAATGCTGTTGAAAATGAAGATCGTACTTGGTTTTTTACGTAGGAAAGATATCTGACCGTTTTTGGAGGTCTTAAGGATTGAAAACGTGATCACTTTACTGGTCCATCGGACAAGTTTGAATGACATGCCGGCCAAAATCCAACTTTTCTAGTGAACTAAGAAGAAATGATTGCCATAAAAATTGACCAAAAACGCTATGTCAAACAAAAGCCCTGATTTACACCTCTAGCGACGTGACAGCTATTTGCACGATCAGTAAAAAAACGTTGATC
Organism: Syritta pipiens; assembly: GCA_905187475.1. Classification (NCBI taxonomy): domain Eukaryota; kingdom Metazoa; phylum Arthropoda; class Insecta; order Diptera; family Syrphidae; genus Syritta; species Syritta pipiens. The sequence goes on from LR994571.1 coordinate 76,138,794, forward strand.
ATAAAGTAACCTTATTTACCGCCCTTGCAACTGCTCTCAAGTCTCCGATTTTAAGAATTCCGGCGTAAACTGCATCCTTTGTGGTGACTTTTTGGTCTATGATCATAACAAGGCTTTTAGTCTCCCTAAGCTGCTTTTCTTGCGATAACTTTTACGTCTCTGATCGTAACAAGGGTTTTAGTCTTCCTAAATTCCTTCCCTTGCAATCAGTTTTGGAACTCTGATCGTAACAAGGCTCTTAGTCGCCCTAAACTGTGCCCTTACGAAAGTTTTTTTCGTTTCTGAACGTAAGATCCCTTTTATTCGCCATTTTCTGCGTCCTTTGCAATCGCTTTTAAGCCCCCAACTTTAAAAAACACTTAACTGCGTTCCTTTTCGTGCCCCGAATGAACAATTCAAACTAAGAATGCCTTCAAAGACATATTTTGAACTCGCTGACATTGCCCCACGATCAATTGCCACATTGATCGTCATCACCGATGCGCACTTCACTTCACTTCACTTGACCCCCATGACCCTGTCAACTGAATTGTTGTCCACAATTTACGCGTCGGAACCACTCAAAGACCGACCTCAAACAAACGCATCAACCAATTCACTCAAATTGATCGGTTTTGTTTCCTTTGATGATCAGTTTGCTTTTAATTCGTGATCGTGTGCGTGCACGTCGCCGGCAGAATTTTAATTTTTCAATTCTTCAACTCAATCAACCCCACGACGCTCCTGGGAACCCTCGAAAAAAGTGTCTCGTCGACTCTCTCACGCCACGTCATTTGAATTTCAAAACATTCTCCACAGCCGCGCACATTTCCCAGCGTCTTAATTAAGTGCTAAGTGGAGGAGTTCCTCCCTCCGTCGGATTCCTTGCGACAAACGTCGAATTAGCATTCAGTGTTAACGCGATGCATATTTGAAAATTCCTCGTCGCTGGATGTGTGTTTTCCCCTCGGTTTCCTTCGTCGTCCCACAGTCCGACGCGCCGCCACCGCCGCTCATTTGTCATGTCGGTCTGTGTCGCGGTGACTTCCTAACCTGGCGAAGCGTCGTCATCGTCATCGTCGTCGTTGTCGTCTGTGCGGTGTCCCTTCTCGCAAAGGACAACATTCGCGGCGTTTTTTTGTGTTGCCATGTTCTGTTCCCAGAGAGACCAGATGTGAGTGAATATCCAACAACAACGTCGTCGACTCCTTTCGAAAGGCCCTCGCGTTTCGTCGCGTCGCGTGAACTGTGTGCATGTGCAGCGCAACAGAGCAACAGCTGTCCTCGAGTCTCGGCTCTCAGATTCGCGGCCCTGCGCTGGTCCTTACCTGATGCCGGTGCCTGCAACCGCGACAGAGTACATAAGTCATGTTTGATGGAAGCCTGGTGGTGGTGGCGGTGCTATAATTTAGCTCTTTAATCGGTCACGTCGATTTTGGTTTGATTAATTGCCACGAACCGTTGTCGGGGCTGCGCTGCGCGGGATTCCGCCTCCCACACCACCGCCCGGCGACAACGGAAGGTTACACATTACTCATAGGCAGCCAATCCGTCGGGCTTATTAGAGGCGCACAGAACCGGTCGCGTCGAATGAGTTGAGTGAGCTGCCGCCTCCTCGGGAGATGTGTCTCCCACGTCGTCTCTCGCGTCTCCCACAAGCCTCGTTGGGTTTTCTTCCTCTTTGATCCGCTTCTTTTTTTTTTGGTTTGCTGCTGATAAATTGAATTATTTTTTAATTTGAATTTGAATTCGATTCGATTCGGTTGCCATGCGGGCAACGGAGGGGGAGAGGGCTACTTTGGATACCGGGATACCGCGTCACCGCCAACGACGAGTGTGTGGTGCCGCGACTCGCTTTATGGGTAATTGAATTTGATTTGTTACACTGGCTCGCGCTCCTCGCTCGTCTCGCTCTTAGGGAAAAGTTTCACATCCATTTAATGAGATCACGGTCTCTTTTCGTTTTCGTTTTTTTTTTTGCTGTTGACTCTGCGGCGGTCCTCTTGGAACGGAGGGGCACCGCTCTTGCCTCATTCGGTGTCGGAGAGTGACATTCACGGCGCAGCTGGATTTGGGTGATTAGGGTGAGGAAATAACTCATCGGATGGTTTGTCATTGCGAAAATCTGTTGACATAGATATTTGTTTTTTTTTTCTTTTTTTTTTTCTGAAAATAACAACCACACATTTTTGAGAAATTCAGTTTTATTAATTTGATTTTTTTGTCTGTTTTTAGGTGAGTTCAATGGGCTGGATATATATTTGATTTGTGGTAAGTGGGACGGGTTTGAGATATTTTTGTCTGATTTCCAACAAGATCCAGACATTTAGGCACTAATTTAAATAAAGGAGTGAGGAAACCTAGACTATTTTCATCAGTCATGTGGCAATGGTTGGAAGGGAAAGTGAAAAATAATTGCCGACCATTTACGTGATTTCTGTGGCTGCTGTTCAAGAAGTTCCACAAAGACAATGAAACAAAAAAAAAAAATAAAATTCCAAAACCAGTGGTGAAGTGTGGATATGACAATTTCAGAAATCTAATGAAGTAAAGAATGCAAATTTCAAGGATCCGCACAAAATAAACTAGTTCTGTACTACAATTTTGTAGTTTCACAACAAAGAATAAAAATCTAGGATCAGACGTCATTCCTCATTTACTTCGGCCATTTAGTCTTGCACTCCTTGGTTTCTTTGGCTTTCATTGAAACAATTCAAAATTGTTGCCTTAATTCAAATTTTGTGTATTTTTTATGTGGGAAATTTTATAGTTCATCCATTGGACTGAAGACGCTTTGTTTCCTTTTAGCCTACACTGCGCAGTATAGCAGACTTCATACGACTCAATTTAAGCTACCTTTGGAGTCACAATTTAACTCTGTGACGCTTTGTAGATGATCTACTTCACTTATTTTGAAGGGAATAAATCCTGAAATACAGCTGCGGTCAAAACAATACTGCAGTGCATAGCAGTAATAGTGGGATTGAATATTTTTTTCTTGTTGACTTTGCGAATTTTCTTCTACTTTAGAGCAATAACTGAAAGTAGTAAACGATTTTTCAATTACTCTAATCATTAGCATGATATTACTCAAATTGCAAGAAGGTATCCTTCAGAAAGCAGCACTGCTATTATTTTGACCGCAACTGTACGTAGGCTAACGTTATTTTACGTAGACTACCGATTTTTTTTTTATTTTTTTACTATTTATTTTATAGAAGAAAATATTTGTTTTTAATAAGAAACGAAAAATTGCGTGATTAAATTGGACTGAATTTTTTCTATAGAAGATCTCCAATCTTAAAAGATTCTTAAATAAACATCTTGAACTGCAAAACTACTTAAAAAACAATTCACAATGAGTCCATCTATGAAACGATTTTCTAAAATAAAATGATTTGAGTTGTCTAAAACAATGATGCAAATATAGAAGGTAAAACACTCAGCGCAAATATTTTAACGCGCATGTTATTAAAATGGCGCCGTTCATGATCTCATTAGACAAAAAACTTTCATTTGATTCATCATACTCTTAAATGTTTAAGTAAACGTAAACAAACTTTTGACAAAAGTTGTCATAGAAAAATGTGGGTCGCATTTTCAGTCATTTTTCTTTTTTTGTTTTGACATATGCGCAATATGGTTTTAAGCAACTTGCTACTTGTAAGCTTGATTAAAAAAATAACCAGGTTAAGATGGAGATATTCCTAAAAACGTTTATCTATTTGGAGATTGTCAATCTTTGTGTCCGAAAAGAGAACATTTTTATTTATGTTTTGGGTCATGTGGTGCTGTGTCTTAAAAACCTTAAAGTTAATGAATAATTTAAGCAAAAGTGCGAGCAGTGTTCATTCAACGATGAACATGCTTTTTGTGAATTTAGTTCCAAGAAACTAGACTGTAGGCAATGAAGAGATCTGCTTTTTATACAACCTTTTTCAAATCATCCAGAGAGGTTTTTGTTAGCAGCTGTCGACCCAAAAGATCATGATTTAAATTCGTTCAAACGCTGAATTGAAGCAAAAAGGTCGTTGGGTTGTGTTTAGAAATTGAAATTAAGACACAATTTATATAAGAGGAGCAGTTTTACAGAAAACAAAAATTGTGAGCAGTCATAATTTAACTGTTCCTGCATCCTTCTCATACTCTTCTAGGTGGTGTCTTCTGCTTTTGGTTTAAATTTCTTCTTCTATTGTTGGAAACTTTACGCCACGATGAATGCCGGTATTGGATTTTTTTATGTTAAAGATGCTTAAAGTAGGCTCCAAATGTCACGGAGTATAATGAGACTTCTCAATACCATAAAGAGATCGTTAAATAAATTACTTCTTTAATGCGCCACTAACCAGAAGACTGGACCAAGAATTTTAACCACGCTTTTCAATGACTAGAGAATGATCTCCGTCATTAGGCATCTGTTTATAAAAAAAATCGCTTACAACCTGAATATGGACCAGTAATCATTTGAAGGTTAATACCATATTCAAAAGTACTACGAGGTGCATACAAAAAGGACAAGGGTCAATTTAAATGACTGATCGACAATTGTCAATACTTTCATTAAAAACAAAAACAAATTAACTTATCAGAGTTAATGTGTTTTGAAGTCACTTTGCAATTGTTTTGTCCCTATTCACTGTTTTGAGAAGACTATTACTCGCATTTAAAGTGAGTTTAGCCCTTTAGCGATCCCCCAATAAAATTGTATAGATCAAATTCCTACTTTGAGTTTTCTTGGAGAGCTGACAAATCAGCTTCGCTCACAAGACCTTGACTTATGAAAATCTTGAAGTTTTATGTACAGTCAGTCACAAAAGTCTACATACACTGTGGGGCAGTTGCTAAACATCTTCTTATTACCTAAAAACTCTTTCAAAAAAATTACAAGGAAAAAGCAAAATAAACGACAAGTCATCTAATTTTGTCAGCTGCATTGTCTTGCCAAACTAAGAGAGATTTTAGTATTCTCCTACGTGATCTCCAAGCCTAGGGCCTGCGCACACTGGGGCAAGTTGTATAGAGAGCATGCTCAAAATGCAAAATTAAAATTTCAAGTCATTACATAAAAGAATGATATCGTTGGAGAATAAGTTCTTGTCAAGCTGCTAAACGTTTAAGGCGTTGGAGGTCGTAGGTTTAGAGTACTAAGCGCTGCAAGGTAGAATTTCTTGCAAAAAGTAAGGACGCTTTATAAGGCAGCATGAAGTGTACATAGCCCAGTAGTCAGTCGTTCAGCCTCTACTAGCGGACTCCGTAGCCGTAAAAACTTATTCAACGACTTAATACAGACCCTACAGACTACAGAAATATTCTTGCCAAAATCCTAAGAGTCTAGTATGAAGAATTGTAATTAAGATAAAACAATTTAGTGCACTTTTGTAAAGACGAAAGCCTCTTTTACATTTCAATTCACAGATTTTACACAAATTTAGCTTTTGTACCAGCAGTTGTTTTTAGGGATTTCAATTTTTTGAATTTTTGGCCTACTATAAAATCGTACTAAATGATTGCAGTCAAAAGAATAAGTGACTGCATTAAGTGACTAAAAATTATAGTAGACTTACAAGTGACGAAAAAGACTGCAGTCTTCTGCAATTTTCCCAACTCTGGTGGTGCAGACATGTCTTGTCACCCCACTGACCTGGGAACTGGAGTTTAACGTTTTCGTTGATGTTTTGTAAAGGCGGTTTTCTTTTTCGAAAATCTAGCAAGTTTATAGATTACTGCACGGACGGTCATTGTGACCATCTTCGTAAAGACGAACAGATACAAAAGTCCGACCGTCTGCCTGCCTTCTGTCTGCAAATCGAATCGATTTTTTAAGCGCAGGACAATTACAATTTGGGAGTAAACATTATCATCTCATTTTGAAAATTATAAACATTTTTAACGTGATTTGAAAATTACCAGATCAACAGCGGATTTTAACTAAGCGTCTCCTCCTTTCTTTCCGATTTTCTTTTTTCCACAAACGACTGTTTCGAAAACCAAGGAAATTCATTAATTAATTTAGTCATGTGTCCACTTTTGCAGCTCTTTTAAGAAACTCTAAACTGACAAAAGTCTTCCTCTGGCCCTGATTCTGACACGAAAGAGCTTCTATTAGCAATCCCTTTCACGGATTCGTCTAAATTTAAAAACCCTTTCCAACTCCTTGCAACTTTCTCTCTCCCCGTCTCTTAATCACCGATCGCTGATCGAGATCACGTGCCTTTCACTCTCCAGCAGTCGCTGTCCGTTCTCCATCTGAGCAGCGATCATGTCTCCAATTTCGCAACTCGTCCTCCAGCACATCGAACTGTCGCATGCACCCCAAACCCATTCCAGCTCTCCCCTTGGCCGCAATTAAAGAACGACCTCTGCCTTAGTCCATCGGCCGGATTAACTCGGTTGGCCTTTTATCCGTTTATCTCTCGGATATGAACCAAACTCATTAGGGATGATCTTATCTTAGCCATCACATCAAGGGGACAATCATTTTTCTTTCTTAATGTCTTCGTCGTTTTGTTTTGTTTCGTTTTTTTTTTTTGTTTTTTGTTCCTCCTCTTCCTTCGTTTTTCGATTGTGTGCGTGTGTTCCTCTAAGGAAGACAAAGCACAGTCCTCATCAATGATTAACATCCCTTCACCCTGGCGGCCAGACCAGTGCTCTGTGCTGTGTGCTGTGCGCACACCTTCCTCGCCTGTGTGTGCCCTCGAGCGCCATTCAGCTGAGCGTTTCCAACTTAATGACTTCAAAACAGATACCCCCCCAGTGCAGGCCTCCCCGCTCCTTCGCCCACTCTCGGCCAGGGCCATTAAAAGGTAAAAAATTCCATTAAAGTACTCGTACATGCAAACGGGTTAATTAACACACATCTACATCTTTGTGCTGCTGCTTTTTTTGTTTGTTGTTGTATGTTGTTGTATGTCTCCGTATGGGCAGCAGCACCGTCGGTGACGGCGACGGTGGCGGCATACACGCCACCACGCGGTGGTGGATATTCCTGCGAGTAATTTGCTGCCCTTTTCGTTCTCCTCAGTGGTCGCGCGGCGTATCTGTGAGCTTGTATCTAAGTATCTGTGTGTCTGTGTGTCTGTGCTCAGCGGCAATCTAACATTTCAAAATAAATTAGCCTCCGCGTCGTCCAGATAAGAATCGAAATGGCAAATAGTTGGAATAATTGCCGTTTTGGTGGCGCGGTGTGTGTGGCGCAGGGTTCCTGGCCTGGGCGGGTGGAGGTGAACTCTTTTGTTAACCTCTCTCCCTCTCTCTCGGTCTCTTTCTCTTTTGGATTGAAATTCACTTTAAGAACACGCACAAACACACATTTAATGCATTTGCGTCAAACGCTCTGTGCCCCCGCTGGTGGCGTCGTCGCCGAAAAATTGTTGAGCACCACCGAGCGTGCAGAGAGCGACGCAAACGAAACACAAGCAGAAGAAACTGAAAAAAGTGAATAAACTTGACATTTTGGGTTGAGGTATAAATCAAGCGCGTCGTGTCTACCTCAAATTCCTTAACGTGCTTCCCTTCCCTGGTGGTGAATTTTGGTCAAAAACTCGTTTTCGGCACAAAAGACCAAAAAGAGGAAAAAAAGAAAGAAAAGAGACCCCAAATCACAATCGACGGTTTTTTTTTTTTTTTCGTTTGAGGTCTCACTCGGCGGTGGTTTTTATTTTTTTTAACTGTTAATTATGCTCAAATAATTTGGCGATAGTTTTTCGGGCGATTTTTGTGAAATCTGTGAGCCAAGGGGGACTTTTTTTTACTGTCTGTCTACATGAGTCACCGGATGCGGACAAATGGGGCACGTGAGGTCGTGTTATCGGTTGGCTGCAGACTTCGGACACGCTTCACGGCATTTAACTGAGATTGCACTGAGTTTGGGGTCAACGTCGTCGACGGATCGTTTGTCGGATCTCGAACAATCGACAATGGACAGAAGTCGTCCGGAAGCGCGATTCGAGCCTCTCTTAGTTCTGGAGACTAATTCGTCACAGTTTACGGTAGAAGGACGAACCTAAGTGGTTAATGAATCAACTTTCAGTAAAAATCGAGACTTCCAAAATAGGAACAACATTTTTAGTTGAAAAATGAAACTTCCACGAAGAGTATGTAACCTGTATCTAGTAAATGATCTTCGTGCTTTGCTGTGTGAGAAAAATTTGTAGAAAAAAACAATTGCAACCTGAATATGGAGCAGTAATTATTTGAAGATCAATACGGCATAAGATAGTAGAACTTTTACATTAAAACTGGATAGTGTAGGCATATCTCGAGTTATAACGCTTTGACGTAAATCATTTCGACGATGTCGAAAAAATTTAGGAAGCTTACCTCAACATACGTCAATTATTCTTCGAGTTACGACTGTAAATGCGTTTGTAGATCGTGCAAATTTGAAATTTGACATTCGAAAAAACTATTCTTTTTTTAATTTTAAGTGTCTGGTTGTTCTTCTTCTTCGAGAGAAAGATCCTTCGCGTGATCTTCGGACCTGTCTGCGTAGATGGCGAGTGGAGAAGGAGATTCAACCACGAACTGTACGGGCTGTACAGCGACATGAACCTTGTCAGAAGAGCCAAAATCCAGCGGCTTAGATGGCTGGGCCATGTAGAGCGGATGGACACCAATGCTCCGGCCCGGAGAGTTTTCGAATCTACCACCATGGGGAATTGCGGCAGAGGAAGACCCCACCTTAGGTGGCGCGCCCAAGTGGAAAGGGACCTCAACCAATTTGGCGTGCGAAACTGGAAACAGCTGGCAAACAACCGGGCCAGTTGGAGAGGCATGTTGGTTGAGGCCCAGGTCCACCCCGGACTGTAGCGCCACCTAAGTAAGTAAGGTTGTTCTTCTGTTTCTTGCTTCGACTTTAGTCGATTTCGACTTACTACGCATTTTTCCGGAATGAATTAGCAACGTAAGTCGAGGCATTCCTGTACTTGCTTACTTACTTTTTTATAAAACAATCAACCCTATAAGCCTGTGCCTGAGCAAACGCTATCTTCCAACAAAGAGAACAGGCTTCATAGTAAATGAATGGCCAAGACTTATAAAAAAAAATACAACTTAAACACAGACGTCGCTTAAAAATGTACATTCGTATTTATTTACTAATTAAAAGCCACCATCATCATCTTCTTTCTCATCATCTCGTCTTAAAATTAAGATTCTTTTCACTTGATGGCTTAATGTCATATTGCATTTCTATTTTCCCTTTCGACGGTTTCAAGACGGCTATTACTCGCATTTCAAAATTAAAAAAAAAAAAAATGTAATTTAGAACCAAATATTCCTCTGAAGAAGAAAACGTTCCGTAACAGGACAAACCATCTGCTTAGCCTTTGCAATGGAGTACAATGCTTGTAGACTAGAAGCAGGTTTTAGAAGGAAAGGCACATGAAGGCTGATCGAGGCAATTTATAAATTAAGGCAATGCTTCCGAAGAACAGGGCCTTTTGACTAACATGCTACAAATGTCTCTAATAGGATTTGTAATAGATCTATAACAACTGTCTGTGAATCAATAAAATTTTGTATTAAAGAGATATGGACATGCAACGCCAAAATAACCAAAACAGGAAGTAAAAGAGTATCAATAATTTGGTTTAATGAACAAGGTCAAGCATAGCACAGAATCAACGCTTTTGTTTTTATTTGGGCTGGTTATGTCCATCCATCGATCCAGAACCGTCTGGAAGTAAAAGCTGTAGAAAGACACCTAGATCTGTCTTGAGTTAAATTATCATTATTATTATTATTATTAAACTTTATTGAAATATGAATAAATTATAAAAACAATAAAAGAGATTAAGCTCTACCTACCAAGGGTTTCAGCTAATCTTGAAATACATTCGCCGAATTCACGCAAACAAAGCTTCACGATTTTTTATTCATTTCATTGACTTTATTGAGTTTAACTTTAAAAAGAATATTGAAATCACCATTCTTTTTCAAGTCTTGACCACTCAATGGATTATAATCAATTGAATCCAAGTCTTTAAAAATGTGTAGCATTCTTTGAAGTCGCTACCATTAGTAAATAGTCTTTACGAATTCAACTTTTTAAATTGAAGTCTTTGAGAATTAAGTTTTTCTTTTAAGTCTATACTGAACTATCGTTCAGAAAACTCATGTATGTGATCTAAGAAGGTGAAATTCAGCTTTACTGTTGAGCTCCAGTGCTGTTGATCTCGCAAGATTTGTGTACAGACTTTTATTAGTTGCTAAGTGTTTGGTTTGCTATAGTATAAAGTTTTGATTTTAGGATTAAGAAATTATGATGACAGCTTTATTCAAACCGTTCAGAGTACACATCAATTAACTCCATAAATCAACAATTTGAGAAAAACGATAAAAGAATTTTTATTCACCTCAGTAATACACTACGTTAGCTTAGGAAATATATGCAAATAGTTGTCGTTTAATGGCGGTAATCTTTATTACTAAGCAAAGGTGTTTTAAACATAAGAAATTATGAATATACCAAGTGCTGTAATAGGAAAAAAAAAAGCACTAGTCAGTCAAGGAATTGATTATGAAGAGCTGAAATATCTATAGATGAAGCAAGATGCACGGAAACTGTTCAAGAGTTATCAGCTATAGACCAGACCCAGCTTCAAAAGGCAGATTAAAAACGTGAAGTTCTGGTAATTAAAGCAATTACAGCAACGAGAGGTGCTTAGATCTGCTGACTTTTATGACCCAACTCCATAGAATACTTCCGCTGTTGTTAATGCGGTCGCACCATCGTGATTATAGCGATACGTCAATCCATGTTTTTGTTATATGAGACATGAAATAGGAGTTAAATTTTAATGGACTTCTAGTAAAGAACGCCTGGGCCGTGATGAATTAAATTCTAACGCCAGGATCCAAAAATGTAGCTTCCGTTTGTCATCTTTTTCTTGAATGATTCGAAGGACTTTGTAGATTTAAATCATAATTACAAGCAAGGGATGTAAAAGTCAGTACAATTGTACGATACAATCGCATATGCTTTTCCATTAGTACACATCAAGTACACTTCCATCAAAGTCAGTACATTTTACAATTGTGGGCTTCATACATAAATCACGTATCAAGAAAAATATTTGTATAAATAAATGTTAAATCAAAACCTCAAATAATAAATGATGAATGTAGTACGTTTATGTTCAGAAATATGTACAATACAGAATTGAGTGAGGTCTTTTTTTCCATCTCACATTCTTCAGAAGCTTTGGAAGAATTTTCTCTCATCAAAATGACGTTAAAACCTGGTGGAGAAATAGGCTACAAATTGATATATGTTCAGACATAATAGGAACAAAAAAATTAATAAAGAATGATTCTTGTCATAGTTTTAAGATCGACAATAATACTTTAAAAGGAAATGTTCAAAATGATCCAGTTCAGCCAGAAAAACTTTTGGACTAAAATTAACTATATGATAATTAAATTTTTTTTTTCCGAAATATTTTTCATTTTAATATGTTGATTTTGACTAAGTTCAACGATATTAATAGTGAATAAATTTCTTCTATTTCGAATGTTTTGATCATCAGTTATAAACATAAAACGAAACTAGTTCATTTGTTCAGCAGGGACTCAAGGGAAGTCGGAAAGACAAAGTAAGTTTCTAGTTTTTCGAAATGAACTAGTTTTATTTCAATTTACAACTAATGAAAATGATGATGTAGAAAGAATTTCAAGCAATTTTACAAAATAAAAAGAAAATATTGAAAATCAAGTTTTGTTTTAAAGTTTCTCAGTAAAAAATTATTCACAATTCACAATTGTTAACAATTTCAGTACAATCTCTTTTTGGGTTTCGATACATTTTCAAAAGTCTCTTTTTCATCCCTGCTCCAAGCTCAGCTTTGTCTAACAAGTGGTTTCTTTTCTGTTTACTCGCTCCCGTCTTTACTAGGATGTGATCCAGTAGATTTGAGGGCTATTCTTTTCCTTGGACTCCGCAGTACAAGACTCACCTCTTGGGCAACAGAATGTATTAAACCATTTCCTGTCTTAATTATATAATTTGGTAAATTATCTTATTTCAAAGACCAGATTTGAAATTGCTTGGTAAGTGGCTCCAGACTATGTCCAAAAATGTGAATCGAGACTAAAAACATAAACCGACAATTTTCTGTCAACTGTGTTACTTTATCAGTCGATGGCAAGTATAACTTCTCAAATAAATTTGTATTAGATCGCAGATGTGCCAAGAGATCGCTTCTATTCAAAGTTTAAGTATCAGCACGAAGCCATTTTGTTTTTCGTTGAAGGTTTCGGTCATTCTATTGAGGCAACATTTTCGGGCTTGCGACGGTGTTCGATGAACATTTTTTTTATGCTTCAACGTTTTAAGATTGTAAAATTGCAAATCCTTCTTTTCAAAAATGCTGTCACACGTACAGTAGCTTGAATTTCCGCGTTAATTCAGTTGTCAACATTTTTAAAGTTTTTGATCCAAAATCGCCCAAGACGCTCAGCAGTTGCAATCTCCTCCTAGAGTTTTCCGGTAAAAATGTTGAGACTTCCTAAAGGTGAACTACCGACAGCTTCTTCAGCTTCTTCTTCTGCTATTTCGTACGTGCTCTGGATAGGATGGTCGTGATACACCGATGCCGACTTCAAAATGAAAGACCCAACATGCTCGTAAACTCCAAAATCAGCGTCAGAACAAAGCCCGACTTTCACCGTCCCTCCGATCGCCACTAACACGATCCCCGTCACGTCGCGAGCGGTTTATTAGTCCCTGTCTCTTCTGCACCTTTGCCACTAATGAAATGTAAACTAATTTAACCCTGAAACGAGCCGTCAATGAAACTGCCCCTGATTGACACCTATGTGTGACATGTGCCAAAAATTTGTCGCTTGACAGAACCACTTAACGACTTTCGTCACATGGCTTGGCTGAGTGTGAGTGAGTGCGTCAGCCATTTCGCAAACGCAAAGCCGTGCTCTCTGATTAGTATTCCGCGTAGGACCCGTCCAAACAGATCTTGATCCAGTTATCTCGACTAAGGTCTTCATTTAAATCGCAAATCGTTGTGAAGCTCGTCGTCTTTCGGGTTCTTTGGCTTTCTTGAGGCGTGCAAAAAAAAAGAGATAACCATCGCATTTTCAGACGCGAAAGAGCAAAGAGCAGCTCCCCCTCAGCCCTCGATGGACACACGCACACACAGACAGGCAATGAAAGACACCTGAAAGGTGATTAATCTACTTCCATCCTCAAGTAGTGGTCAGTCAAGCGGCGTCGCAGTTAATTTCCATTTTCTCCTCCGACGCAAATTAGCTTCCTCTCCGTGACCGCGTCACCGCGCGCGCCTGGCTTGTATGTAAATTGCTGCGGGGAGGTGAAGAAACTCAAAAAAAAAAAAAAAATTATCCAGAACCAGGCAGTGGAATTCCATGCGACGCACTCGTGGCCGGTGCGAGAGAACGTGGGAGAGACCTCCACCCGCCGACCGTCAGAGAAAGTGTGCGCGTTGCTCCGCAAAGTGGACACCAGTCACGACCGAAGGCTCCGCCGCTCGAGAGAGATGCATGCATTTCCATGCATGCGGCAGAGTTAGCGAGTCAGCGTCGGCACTAGCGTCGTCGTCGTCGTTGGCGGCATTGTCATGGAGAATTTCACAATAGATACAGAGATTGGATGCAAATATCCAGCCGAGCGTCGGTAAAGCGCAGCGGTGGAGTGAAAGTAGAACATCGGATATTGGCGGCGGCAGTGGCAGCGATGGTGGCGGTGGTGGTGGTCGCGGTGTGGGGGGATGATATCGCGAGCGGTTGAGGTTGGTGCGCGCAGTGAATTGGGTCGCCTGGCGAGTTGGTGTTGTTGTATGCCGCTGGCTGTCGGCGCTGAGTCGCAAATGGGCTCGGGGTTCAACGGAACTTTAAGTGGCTGCAATCAGCAGTAATTCAGTTTGACGTTTGTATGTGAAGGCTCTTGGGGCGCAGTGGAGGTGAGCCAGCGGCGGAAGTCCTAATGGAGGCCATTTTGGGTGGGTGGCTGGGTGGAGGTCTCATGAGAAGGCCATGACTGGCGTCCACATGTGTACAGCTGTGCGATGAGACGTTGGAAATCTTTGGAATGTGTCTCTAGGGCAAAGACTTTGTCCGCGTGTAACGAAACGTGATCTAAAACGATTCTTTGACGATTTGCTATGAAGGTAGCACTTTAAAGGAGACCAAGTGACCTTTTAAGAGCGTTCGTCAATGCATATTTAGTCCTTTGACAGATTTTCGTAGGTTGTCTCTTTGATGGATTTTGATCAGCTGCTTGAATCCAATTTCAAAGAGTGTCTTCAAGAGCTTCGGAAGACACTGTCAAACTTATGAATGCAGTATTGAAGTTTTAGATCAAAGAAGGGGGTACAGTAGGTCTTTTAGGTCGCAGTACAAGCGGAGTGCACGAACTGGGGGTCATCGATTTTGATGAAATTTGGCATAGTGACAGGTTCCCTATGGGACATTAATTTCCCAAAGTCAGAGAACGAACTCGAATTTTGACGTTTCTTTTTTAGTGTATGAAGCGATTGGGAAAACTTTAGTGGCGCTTTTCTCGGAAATGGGAGAGTGTTGTGTCCTTACTATCTTCCGTCTACTGCGTCTCGTTAAGCGTTTTTTTGTTGTAAATTGCGTCCACTTGCTGCAATCTACTGCGTCTTTTTGAGCATTTTATGACGCCCATTACGCCCATTCGCTGCAAGAGTCTTGGAAAACGTTTCTACTACGCCTTTTTGAATATTTTTTGTTGCCAATTGCATCAACTTACAGCCAGGAGCCTCTCAAGATGCCTCTACTGCAGACGTTTGAGTGATTTTTGATGCCAGTTGACCCCACTTTCTACGAGACCTACAGAAGCTTTTTCTTCTACAATCTATTTTTTAGCAGAATTTTTGATTCCAATTACGTCCTTTTTTCACAAAGCAGTATAAGTCTTCTCTGCTGCGCCTCTTTGAGTGTTTATTGACGACAACTGCGCTCAGGACCTAGAAAAGACGTCTCAACTCCGTTTTTCGAGCCTATCTCACTCCTATTGTGTTACCTGAATTCCTGGAATTCGCAGGACGTCACTAACGCAGTTGTTTTTTAAACCAAAGCTCGCAGGACACCTGTATTTAGTGTAGCTTGTGGCTTTTGGAGCATTTCTTGGTGTGGATGTCTTTCACTAAGCTGGCGGAGCTTCCTCGAAGGCAACTAACATTACGCTTGGCGCTTAGGTACGTTTTGAAAATTTGGTTCATTTAGGACAAAGTTAGGTCCATTGTGTTGACAACCATCTTTTGGGTCATCCACGCATCTAGAGACCTGTGTTGAGGTATATTATATGTAGTCGCCAATCACGAGTCCATAATGTATCCACCATCTCAGAGTTCCTTTAATATCCGCAGACCTAAAACAAGCTGCTCCTAAAAAGTTTTCTCATCTGTCTTCAACAAATTCTGTGTAAAGAGCAAGGACAGTCCAGGTGTCTTCTTAAAGTGGCAAAATTATCACGTTCCTTTAGCAGCGGATTCCTTCAAAATGCTGAAAACTACAAAGCGACAAAAATCTCGCCCTAGAACTTCCTACCTTGGAACAACAAAAAGGTTCGCATGCGATTACCACAGTGGCAACAGCTCCCACCTCCAGTTCGTCTCTCTTCAAAACACGCTCTTCTCCCACCCCGGCAAACTCGTCACGCCACGAAAACCAAAAAAAACGACAACAACTTTCTTTAAGCGATCCTTATCGATGCCCCCCTCCAGATCCCTCCTAACGGTAACAAGTACGTAATTCTAGTTCACATTCACATGCAAGCCTCAAGCAGATCGGAGCCAACAGCCAGAGGAGCATTTATCAGCGCCACCTACTTAATGGCTTCCCAATAGAGTCCCAATTCCAGTTGAACTTCCCAACCGCCCAACCGCCCCTCATGGCTGACTAAGCGAATAATTGCCAAAGACCGTTTTCCACCCCACTCTCGTCTCCCCCAAAAAAAAAAAAAAACGCGAACGTCAAATGTGCATATCGCATGAAACGTAATGATAATGGTGTCGGCTTCAATGAAACGAAAAAAAAAAAAGAACGCCAAGTATCCGAAGCCGGATACACCGCGCCGACCGGGGGGGACTGCGCGCAAGTAAACTTAGACGAGGAGGGCGCAGGTGGGCAGGTGGCATCATCATCCACGGCCGTCGTCGTCGGGCTCCGACAGACAACACAGCACACCATCGCGCAGATGGCGATGGTGCTGCCCAGACCCGTACCCACCTCAAGCGAGCGGGCAAAAACAACGACGACAACACACGGCAACATCGACCCGACGAGCAATGAACACCTATAATTAGAGGAGCCTTACCTGCACGTTAATTTCATTCGAGGAACTCTAACCTTTGGGGCGGTCATCGCACACACATCCATCCGGCTATGAATTATCCCAAAATGGGGCTATTAACTGGGAGAGCGGGAGAGAGATCTCTGCTGCATGGCATGGCACGGTATTGGGACGGGTTGGAGCTCGTTTTCGGGGCCAACGCCATTTGGCGGGGTCGGCCGTTAGGTGGATTGTCGATGACGGCGATTTATCTGACTCTCTGTCTTGCACACAGACGCCCGGTCTCTCTCTCTCTGTCGTGGCCGTCATTGCATGACGCTGGTCGGGAGGGGTGGGCCAAGAGGTGCCGAACAAGGTAAACTCACCGCCAAACGAGAAAGACCGAGCTTGTGGACTGAATTTCATGTCAAATCGCCGAAAATTCATTTTTAATTCGATCGATCGCCGGCCGTCATTCATCGTGACCGCAAACGCGGGCTGATTGAATGAAGCCAAACAGAGCGCGGGGACAAGCGGCGATAACGAGGCGACGTTGGGTCGTTCTTCGTGACTGTGGAGTTTTTTTTTTTTTTTGTTTTTCGTCCTTCATTCTCCAGGTTTGGAAAAGATTAAAAGTCAGAAATTAGCGCTGAGGTGGCGTATGGACCGATGGCTATCGGTAAGCCTGGAATGTCGAGGCTCTTGTAAAACGGTTTCAAGGATGAAAGTGATGAGGAAAGAGATTGGGTTTTAGGTATGAAGGAGACTGGCCCGTAGTTCGTGTTTCACAACTTTTTTAAGAGACTCTCAGGAGACGGAAAAATCGAATTGACTCGTGGGCATTCGGCAAACTCGATGAGGGATTAGTGTTGCGAACATTCTTTGAGGGAAATCTTTTCTCTCGGTTGTAGTTAAAGCTAGTTTCAAGAAGCTATAGAAAAATCTCCATTTTCGTTTGCCCCAGAGTTAATCTTGTTGGCAACTCAGTATTTATTTTCCAAAACATGCAGGATATTTGAGTCTTCAAAATTGTTGTTGTTGTGAGTAAGATATTTAAGCTTCATTGTAATTTTTAGAACAATACTAAAATGTTTATTCTTTAGAATTAGGAAGATGAGTGGGGGTCATTTGATCAATTTTGAAGATAAGCATTTTATAATTTTAAAATTGTTAATTTTTATGGCAGGTTCTCGTGTGATTTTTATTAAAATAGTTTAAATTTAAAATTAGCACTTTTAAATTATTTTTTGAATCAACATTTACATTTTTATTGTCAAAAGGCCCCTTGCCGTCTATCTTGGTAAAAAAGTTTTCCATTCTTTCTAGTCTTGCTAACACTCCAACCTTATTTTTTGTAACTGACCAAAACTTCTGAGAAAAAGCATGCAATTTTAAATTTCATTGCAAACATTTTCCAGACAGTCACTTAAGCTTCAGCTCTTTGTGAGCCATTAGGAAGTTCTGAACCCTCTTTTATAACTTTAAAAAAACGTATGAAAAATTTCAGCTTTACTTACTCAAACAATTTCTAAGCGAATCCCAGAATTTTCAATCATTGGCGTTGTTCAAACGTTTTTTTTTTTTCTTTTTGGGACATGAAAAGGACTTTAAAGACGAAAATCAAAATTTTTAACTTAAAACTTGCGACTGATTGAACGCTTATTCTCCTCAAAATACAAATAGGTCCAAAATCCGACAAATAGGTGCAGAAGCCGATTGATTCTCTGTGAATCAAATTCAATGTCATGACACTTGGACCGATGTTTATCACTGAATTTATTCAATTTCAATGGAAACTATTGAAAATAAATACTTCTCAATAAAAGTTGGGAGTCATTTTTGTCTAAAATTCGAAGGATGAAAATGCAATGCAGGTACCGTGTTGGATTTTCTTAATCAATTTGTGTCAAACTTTTTTCATGCAAAATTTTATCCACTACCAGCCTTGCGCATAGCACCTCCACGTCGGCTATTAAGAAAAACTTGAAGAAAAATTTCGTCGCCTTTCTGTCAACATTTTGTAGCGGCTGTTGGAGAGTTCTTTATAGTCGATTACGTTTAAAATAAACCCGCAAATTGACAGAAAATCGTCTAACTGTTATATCATAAAATATTACTTTCTAGATTTTTAAACTTAAAACAGTTCTTCGGGGTGCCTGTTGCTGTCAAAATTACTGAGTTATAATAAACATCAATAATCTAGATAGTTTCCTTCGAATCTGGAGATTCTACTTTTTTAGGAGCGGTATGTTTACATACGAATTTTTTCGTATGTATGTTTCTTACAGAACAAGGAAAGTGGTGCCCCATTTCTTTTGAAGATGTGGTCCACAACTAGGAATGACAACTCCCGCTCCTAACAAATCCATTTTTGAGTAACATTGGGAATAGAAATTAGTTTGAAGCATAAAAGTAGATTTAACCTAAATTCACTAAAAAACAGGAACCAGTTTGGACCAAATCTATTACCGCCCCACGAGCTTTTGAATTAAGATTCAGGGTCGATTTGCAGCAAATGTCATGGATACCCTGCGTTTAACCATTTTCGTTTTTTTTTAAGAGGGTCAGTTTTATTCGGTAATCTCTTCTCTCTCATCGTTCCATTTACCAAGCTGGCTTATCTTACTTTTCAACTCCCTCCGGCGCACTGATCGGTCTATCTGTGCGATGATCTTGGCAGCAAAAATTTGTAAACAAAAGTTTTTTTTATAAGCAAAATAATGAGACAATTTGCAAATAGAGCATCCTACTTGCTAAATTTTAACCTGTTCTATAGAACCAGTCTCACTGTAGAGATTTAAGACACTGTAGAGATTATTGACAAAACTAAAAGAATTATCTGTATCGTGGCGACTCGATCGAAAGTATAAAGGGTTGGCCGCCTAGTGATTTCTTTTGAAATCACAGGTTTTTTTGAAACTGACATTCGAATTATTTACAGAAAGTCAGTTTGCGGAATGAAATGAGTTGCTTTACACTTGAACAACGTTGGGAAATATGAAAACTCATTTCCAAACTGACTGTCCAGTGTTGCTTTGAAAAGAATTTGTTTTATCAGCTGTCTTGACGATGTGAATTGGACGCCACGGAACTTTTTTTTTGGGGGAACCATGAAGGATCAATTGTATGCTAAAAATACGGAGACGATTCAAGTACTAAGGACAATACCATCCAAGCAATCTGTGAGCAGTACGAAACCAGCAACCAAAGTGAACGTATTGAAAGTGACAATATATGAACTTTGCAACTATTTTGCTGTCGCGCAATTTACAAAGAGTGATGTACAGAGATATAATATCTTACTACTGAATATTTTTTTATTGTATTTACAAAGTTGCGGCATGAAAATAGAAGCATCTTGAGAAGAAAAACGAAAAGAACCCAAACCAAATTTGTTTGAGTTATAAAATGATGAATTTAGTTATTTTTAAGTTTCAATATAATTTAACAATAAGAGCTAAGAGTTGTGTATGCAAAATTTTTTGTAGTTACTCAGCAAGTGATATTTCACAAGTGTATCAAACGTCATTGATATTCGCAGCATTTTGTAGTTTTCCTTCAAGATGGTGACACCATATTGTGTTTTCCTTTAACGATCAATGTTTCTGTCATTGACGATCATCTTTTTAATGACGGTCATTATGTTCTCATGCCGAATGCTTAAGCCATAAATTTTTAAAATGAAAAATTTTGTCAATACTTTCCATATGTGTAGCTAACACTTATGACGATTTACTGAAAAGTCTGCCAATCGCCCAGGGAAATTTTATCGTAGCCAGTTGACTGTCTCTCTAACTGAATTTATCATTCTTTCAATGCGAGGATTATAAGACGAAAGGGGTTTTTAATTTCCAGATCTTCGAACAAGGGATCATTTTTATGTCCACGCACCTTAATCTTGCGATCCATTGGAGCGTTCACAACGTTTATATTGCTTTCATCGTTCGGCTCTCATCGCCAAGAATCAGTTTTGTTACGAAGATGCCGACATTTTTGGGCATTTTCAGCATGTATACTGTTCTGAAATAGCTCAAGTTCAAAAAAACACTTCAACACATAAAAAGTCGACTCGCATTTGGAAGCAAATCTGTCTTCTGGAGTTGTAGGTTTTCCCCAACCTTGGAAGCAACTGCCTCAATTTCCAACCAGAATCCGACCACTTAATTCACTCCCCGACACCTCTCCTCCACTTTCTTAACCCCAAATCCGCTTCCAGCAACGTTAATTGGCCTTTTCGATCACCGATCGATCTTCGAGTTTTCACTTTTCGGCCGAGGTGTGGTACCCGCTCAGCAGGCTCCCTGCTCCCATTAAGACCCCCTCCGACATTCCATTGAACTTGCTCGCAACCGGAGTCACCGGAGTCACTGGAGTCACCGAAGTCGTCGAAGTCGACTGCCTCCGCTCTGCGATAAAATCAATCAAACTCGCAACGTTCGAATACCGCCGCCAGCCTTGACTCGATCATCGTCGTGGTCGCCATCCGCGTCATCCTCGCCTACAAAATGTTTGCCACCCCGTCGCGGTTCTAAACGCGCAACGAGTCCGCGCTTTAATTACACGGAAGTGCGACATGATTTGTTTAATGGTCTCGCGCTGCGTACGTCGTCGCTGTTAATCCGACGAGCGAAAGTGACACCTGCTCTTGTAGGCCTCCTTAGATAACGTCACTATCACATAGTGAAGAGAAAAACACACACACACATATATGTGAAGATTTTCACCAGCAGAGTGCTGAGGAAATTAATTTTAATGAACCGAGCCGAGTTAAGCACTCGCCCTCCAGCGAAACGTGGAGGCAAATTAATCAGCGACTACACGAGCGTGCAGGGGATGTGTAGTTTTCCAAGGAAATCGATTAGGGACGACGTCGTCCTCGACACGCATGCATCATGCCACACACACACACAGGCACACGAGAAATTCGTTTCCCTAATCCATTTGTGTAATTATTTCAAATTCTTCTTCTATCTCCGGTTTCATTTCATAGTCATTGAATTTGAAGCCAATTAAAAGTTAAGTCCTCGCCCCGGCCGCCCACTCGCCTCGCACTTGGTGCACGTCTCCGTCGTCCTTACAATCAGCCGCCAAACAACCCTCGGCCCACCCTCTCTAGCCTAGAACGAATTTCACTCTCTCTCTCGCTCGCTGGGCGACGTGTACACACCGCGACTCCGTTGGCGAGGATGTGTCGAGGACTATGGTGCACTTTTCATTTTATTTCCACTCCTTTTTTTCGTCGTCGTCGTGGCTGTTGTTGTTGGTCCTTTTTTTGTTAATGGCAGATTTTACCATGAACTTCCCAACTGCTGATGAAGTTCCGTACCGAGAGACAGCTGAAAGACACACACAAAGAGCAAGAGAGACTCACCACCACCACCACCCACTCACACACAGAGAAAGTCACTCGGTGGCAAGGACACAGAAATAGGACACTGGGAATAGAACTTTCAATTTTCGCACGATGCCGAACGATTTCTTAATTGTTTTCTTCATTTCTATTCTTTTTCTCTCGTCGTCCTTTTTGTCGTCCTTTTTGTCGTCCTTTTTTTCCATTTCTCCATCCCTCTCTCTTTCTGATTCCTTTGAGAGACTGACGTTACGGGGGCGACAGGGACATTGCTTTCAAATGAAAAAAAAAAAGGTGAAAGGGAATGGGGAATGGGCTGAGGAATGAGGAATGAGAATTTCCCTAACCCATTGCCACGTAGTCGTCATCAGTGGCGGGGGTTTCCAGGGTTGGCGGGATTGCAGTGGCACGGCACGCAGGATGTTTTGGAGAGAAAAATCCTCCGCAATTAAGCAACTTTATCCTTCATTAGGAGTTTGTTGTGAGTGCGGGTGGATGGCGGGAGTGAAACGTCCTTCTTTTGCCGCGCCAGTGACGCGAAGGGAAAATGCATACGTTCTGTGTGGCTGTTTAATGAAGGCATTGTACTAAGGGCGATTGCTGAGTGTTGCCGTCGTGGATCAGGTGATTAAAGTTACGAAGCGAGGCACAAAAAAGTTCTGAATTTATTCTAAAACGATTTAGCAAAAACAATGGCTATAAACTCTGAACATGAACCTCTAAAACGACAAAGTTTTAAGAGCCACCAGAAAGCAACTTTCCTAGAGCCATGAATCCTCTGATCAATAATTTGCCGAAGTCCCCCTTTGCTGGACTCTAAATAGGTCTGTTGAAGCGCTATTAGTGTTTTCCCATGACCTGAAGCAGAACTAAATCTTCGTAGAACGCAACCACATACCACAAAGCCCATCTAGAGGAGAGGCCATAGAACTTATAATATATTCGTCCTAAAAACTGTAATCAAGGTTTTCTTTCCTTCGTGTTGTCGATTTTTTTTTTAACAAATAAGAAAATTGTTCAGTAGAACGTTGAGCTATATAAACTAAACATAAAAACTTTTAAATTTTTTAAACGAAATAAACTAAGAAAAAGTTAGATCAAAGAAAAGGTGAGCCATATTTAAGATAAATACAGACCACGACTGAAAGTGTTTAAATTTCGCAGCATTTTGAGGAAAGATCCTTGGCTCAAATCACCTTTCACCTCCGGTTTCGATTCCTTCAAATTAAATTGAGGTGGATATTCATACGTTTCAAAAGAAAAAAGAGTTTTATCAACGACTCACACAAGTTATTTTATATCATTTTAAAATTGAACCACTTTTGTTGGAAACCACTTACTTAATTCGAAAAATAGACGCATTCTGTAAGACGTTCCGAGTGAACTGTAAGACTGATGGGATTGTTTTATGGTTTTATTTGTAAAATAGAAAGGTCAAATTAAATATCTTCCTACAGACCACAGTCAACGAATAAAAAAAACCTTTCCTTTTGCAGTCTGGCATTCAATCATTCAATCAGTCTGGCAGACAATCGAAAAAGATGAAACTGAAAAGTTTCAGGAGGTTATGGTCCTGGGCCCATAACCTCCTGATATTGATTAGCGCGGATTTTAGTTGTAATTGAAATATAACACGACTTGCACGTATGGTTGTTAGCAAAAGAAGAACGAAAAATGTATTCACATCATTGACATACATTTGACATGTTCGATGAATGAATTTTGTGGAACAAATTTTAAAGATCTTTATACTGAAGCAATAAAGAGGAGGTCTATCGATCGAATCTCAGCATATTTCTGAAAAACAACTTTTGTACATGTTACAGGTAGGAAGGAGCCCGGGAAAAGTATTCACGCCACGAGAAACTCAGTAACTTTTTTAAGCTTCGATTTAAAAGAAAAGACGGAGCGATAGAAAGAGGTACATTTTATTGAGACCACGTTTTTATTACAACTGACAGGTTTCTTGATGTAGTTCAGTTCTTTTTTTGGTAATGATCGTGTTCGTTACTGATAGTGATGATACTTCACAACAGTACATTTTAAACAGCTTGTAGAGGTTGGAGTAACCTACTCTTGAGTGTCTTAGGATGAAATAGACGTCTACTGATCTCGTTCATCTGATCCAGGTCTACTTAATTCTTCTATTGAAAATATATGGTCCCGAAAAGTCTGTTTCACTTGTTGAGCAGTCTGTTCTAGTAATTGACCTTCAGTGAATGTGGTTTAAAACTGCGAGTAAAAACATCAAACATTTTGAAATTTTGGTACACTTACAAGGAGAGTGCACGACCTCCGGTTCACCGATTTTGAAAAAATTTGGCATAGTGATAGCTCCTCTATAGGATATGAATTTCCCAAAGCCAGGGATCGCAACACTCCCTCTTTTTCGAGAAAAACGCCCCCAAAGTTTTCTCAATCGCGTCATATATCAAATTAGAACATTGGAAAATCGAAGCGGTGATAGCCTAGTGGGTGTGATCACGGTTTTCAACCCGAGAAATTTTGGTACACTTAGACCCATTGTGCTGCCAACCATCTTTTGGATTCCCACAATCAGATGGATGTGGACAACGAATTTGACTGGTGGGATGTTACACTGCCTAAAAATGCGAGTAATGACATTGCATTGAAAGACAAGTCAAGATCTACGCTACATTGGGTGACGTAACAACCCGTTGAGAGCCAGAGCCTAGTTTTTTCGCTCCTCTACTGTGTTGTGCGCATCATAATTTTTGACACGTGTGGAGGGGACCTACTGTTTAACGCCGGTACCGAACAGGGAATTGCGAAAACTTTTCATTACAGAAGTACTCCAGGAGGATTGTCAGTCGTGCGCTGGAGTTAAAAAAGTGTTTGTGGTGTTTTTTTTTTTTTGTCCCGAGCTGGATTCGATCCTGGATACTCTCGCTCAACAGTCCGAAGCACTAACCGATTGAGCTAACGGCGCCCACAAAGAGTCAAGAGCATCTACCTTTAATTTTTTGGTATCTTTGTATCTAGGTTTAATAAGTTTAGCAGATCCCAAAACAAATTTAAGCAATCATAAAACACGTATTTGAAATGAGCTTTATTAAACCAAATAAGTGCCGTTTTAATCAATAACTTTTTGCAATTTTTGGGATAAAGCCATTAAAGAGAAAAAGCTTCTGAAAATTCTGAAAGAAAAATTGATCCAATAGAGTTTTGCAGGACTCGAACACCATCATCATCATTAGTGGCGTAACAGCCCACGAAGCCTAGCTTTTTCGAGCCTCCGCTGTTTTGTGCCCGTTATAATTTGACACATGTAAAGGGGACCTACAGTTTATTGCCGGTACGAACATACGAACACACGACACGAAATGCTAAACTACAGAGAGTTTTGCAGAGATCGAAGCAAGTTCTGAAATTTATGGTGGACGCATCAAAATTTCTTAGCCAAGCTCTTTTTGTTTCTCTCGGATTATCAGATGTGTTTGATCTGATGGAACACACACCTTTTTTGTTGATCAATTGTGGACATTTTAAGTGAATTGCATTCTTCAAACTCATTAACTGGTGACAGAAGTGAATAAAACCAATCGTTTGACCAAGTTTTTGAAGCTTATAATGAAAGATTACCTTTCGATGCAACACGGTACACAGCACTAGGCTTCTTGATGAAAATGCTGGCTTTGCTATTGTTTCCTGGCTTTGTTTCCGAAACTTCATCCATGATCTTTTTCGCACTTTTTTCTTGTACGTGATCTACTTTTTATCGCCCATTATTATTCGTTTCAGAAAGGGTTTGGTTTCGGTCTGTCTTAGCACTGAATCGTAAATGTAAATGCGGTCCTTTTATTTATTCACGGTTAATTTAAGTGGCTCTCATACATCGAGCTTCTTTGCGTATCCAACTTTCTTCAAAATGGTTGATAATTTTTTGGTGATGGATGCCTAGTTTTTTAGCAACGTCCACGCTGTTTATGTACCGGTCTTGCTCAACTTTTTTCCATAATCTCATTCGTATTTTCAGTGATTAGTCGACCAGAGTGAAGTGTATCTAAATCAAAACTATTCTATCGAAAACGAGCAAATAACTTCGCTACTATTTTTCTAATTACCGCATGCTTTCCGTAAAGTTCACAAATTATTTCAGCCGCCTGCGGCCCTCTCTCACCTTTTCAAATGTGGAAAATATGATTATCATCATATTTTTTTTTTACGATTTTGTGTGATGATTATCATCATATTTCAAAAACATAGTTTCAAATGTTGACTTTTTAAAAGTAAATAAATTTTAACCAACAAAATGCGATTTCCATGATCAAAATAAAGTAATTAACAGAGCGGCGGCAGAGAAGAATAAAAGTGAAGCTTAAGACGCCACCTGTGGCTCAAACTCTAGTATTGTCAGATGATATTACATGTCAAAACCATTTACCTAAAATTTGCTATCGAACTTTTTCGAACATCTAATATTTTCTGAAATATTTTCTAATATTTTCTGAAATATTAGAAATTTGGAAGAGGCAGTTCGCGTCTCAAATGAAAAAGACTTTAGAACTGTGGGTTTTGAGGTCGGAGTCTTTGTTGCATTTATCAGAGGTATGCTCGCCCGCAGAGTATTCAATTGATGAAGGTGTATAATACCTTAAAGCGACAACGAGCGTTACAAAAATTACAACGAGCGTTACAGTTAGAATGTTCTCCTATACGCTTATACTTTAAACTTATATTTTTAGGTTGAGAAGGCTGTCTATTCAATAAAGGAGTTTTTTTTCACTCGAATTTTTCGTAGGTGTTGTGGCTAAATGTAATAAATTTAATGATGTAATACCAATGTCTAAAAAAAATTAATTTAACGTGACAGCTCGTGGCGTAGACCTTGATAAGCTTCGGGAACACGGAAAGATCAACCGGAAACGATTTTCTCGATGAATATACGTTTGTCAGTCGTTTGTTACATCAGGGACCGTGAAAATTGTTGAGAGTATGCTCCTTTGTACTTCAGCGCATCACCAGTTCAAACTAAAACCACCTTCAATCCATTTACTCAGGGTAAACAACAGCTCGTTTTGCTTAGGCTATATCTGACTTTGCTCTTTGCTCTAAGTATAGAATCGAAAAAATCGCACACTCATTTGGACTGCCTGCGATTTGTCAACGGTTTGCGTCTGACCAACGCCATCCCCATCGCCATTGCTCTTCTCCACCACTTAGCGTCAGATTGAACTTTTCCCCCTCACCACTTTAAACGACGCGCTGCCTTAATTTAAGTATGCTCCGACTTCCAACGCGTGTGTCAATCGCACTCTCGAGCCTCTTCATAATTTCACAATTTCCTTTTCCATTTCCGCAGCGCATCAGCAACACTGCCGCTGCCGCTGCCACTCGCCCACGCACTCCCGAGTGGTTGTATCCCCTATCAGAGCAATCCACCCCCGCCCGGTTCCCAGTCCCCCAAGGGGAGAATTACGACAGCATGCAGGCAATTACCAGACAACAGACAATCAGTCACATGCGTTGCCTTAACCTACGACGAACGAACGAAACACCACCACGGGGTGAGCGGGCGGCTCAAGTCGATATTACATCCAATCAGTCGCAACAAGGAGAGGCGACGTCAAGAGAGAGGCCCGGCAGAGGGGCCAACGGAGCGGCGGCGGCAGCGGCGGAGAAGAAAGAAAGGACACACAATTAAAATAAATTACCACAGGATTTGTATCACCCTCTTTTACTTATCATCTCCTCTATCCGTTCGCAATTTTCTGCTTCCATGCGTTTCTCCTTCGTCAGAGGGCGGATGGGTGGCTGGGTGGGTGGTTGGAATCATATGGCTGTCTCTCTGGGAGCGCACGGGCTCTCGCTCTTAGATCAAAAAGTCGCCGTCAGAGTGTCAGACGAACGCTAGAAAAGAGCACCGACAAAGAGAGTCAGTGAAGAGAGGCACACAACAAGGCACCCAACACAACGACGACCGACAACTGACGACCGCCGCCGCCGCCGACGACGACGACGACCAAGAGGACGAGGACGACTCCAACGGGGTTGCGGAGCACAAAAGCATGTTAATCAATTCACCCCCAGGTGAATTCTAAAACGTAATAATGGAATTAAATTCGTGTCTGTAGCATAATATGGCTGCACGAAAATTGGAAAAGGTGTGGAATGGCCGGGCCGGGCGTTACAGCAGCGCGCCCCTCCGTCGGGCACCACCACCACGGTTGTCATATGGGTCGCCGTTGCCGTCGCCGTCGTTGTGTTCGTCGTCTCCGCCGTTGCCGTTGGATCGATGGGGGGGAGGTGGGTCGACGGACTGGTGGACGACTGTCAGCGTTGTGAATAGGCGGAGGGACTGACGACGGGGGTAGTGTTGGAAAGTTTTAATGGACGTTCACCACCCGAACGTATAGTTCTTGTTTGAGGGTTGTGGAAGTTTTGCCCCGAGTATAATGACGGCGGACGGGACGGGGGACGGGTGACGCGGACGGGAAATTGAGGATTGGGGATGCGATTTGGTTGTGGGTGCACTGTGGCTTTAGTCTAGTCGGGTCGGAGAGGTGAACTTTAGGTGAAACGGGGTTTTATGACCGACACCCGGCGGTGGGTGGGCGGGTGAGTGGTGGCATTCGTTGTGCAATGTGTGGGGCTTCGTTTAGAAGCGAGATTTTTACTCTCCTTTTTCTTTTTTTTTTTCGCCTAATCGCGTCGCAATGGATTGGATTATGTGTTTTAGGTCTTGGATTTCCTTTGGATGGTGAGTGAAACGAGAACGTGGGTGGTGGATGTATTGAATGGGAATCCAAACAGGTCAGATCGAAGTTTGGAGGACCTTCAATGTCTGCCGATGGGTGCCGATGAGGGCGGTCAAGTTTGGGGACGTTTTCAAGGAAGCTGTTTTTGTTTGTTACCAGGAAATAGGGCGTCCGAGTGAAAAAGAGTGAAATTTAATAAAAAAAATAAAAAGAAGTAAATTTAAAAAAAAAATCACTCGACTGTCTTATTTCAGGCCACATTGTTCACTTTCACTGTTTTTATCGTAACCCATCGTCAAACTTAATTTTCTATAAATTTTTAGGCCCATGTGTCGAAATAGAGCTCATGAAGGACTCCTGTGGAAAATTATGGACTTTTCTCGCTAGTTACGAATGAAAAGGTTTGCGGGATGCAGAAATCTAAGCGTCAAAAAAGTCTGCGTAACAGCCCATACAGGGCCAGAGCATAGTTTATTTGCACCTTCACTGTGTTGTGCGCGTTATAATTTTGACACGTGTAGAGGACCTACAGTTTACTGCCAGTGCCGAACGGCGAATTATGAAAGCTTTCCGTAACAGAAGTACTCCAGCAGGGTTGTCAGTCGTTTGCTGGAGGTGGGGCCGTGAAAAATGTTTGTGGTGTTATTTCCCCGAGCCGGATTCGAAGCCAGGTACTCTCACAGTCCGACGCACTAACAATTAAGCCGCTGCCCCCCACACAAGAAGAAATACCCTACTGACCTTAATATAGAAATCTTTTTCAGACGGATATTTTGGCTAAGCACAGCAGAGATATTGTCATTTGTACTGATAGTTAAGCTAAAATCAAATTCCTAGACTTTGTCAGATTTCCTTGTAAGACCTCCCTGAATCTCTAAACGAGATGGCCCAACACTTCAATATTCACCTTTATTTACTCGGACATACAGTGCTACACAAAAGTTTGCGTACAAAAGAAAAATCCGGCAAAAAAGTGCATTTTAAATATGCCTTTCAAAATAAGTTATCACATATGGTTTAGTAAACGCCCTTATTCGCCAGATTTCTCTATCGTACGAAAACTTTTGTGGAGTACTATTCGGAACTCCACCTGTACTCCAATTACTTAACTCGAATTTCAAAATTTCGGCATTCGACCTTATTTCGCTTCGAGTTATTTATTATTTATTATTATATAGCACCGTCTTAAACCAGATCATTTAAACGAATTATAAAAAAATAAACAAAATCATAGAGATAGATTGAGTCTATAATTTATGGTTCGCCAATAGTCAGCGATATTGAAATGGCGAGATTTAAAAAGCTTCTAGCAAAACTCTTGATGTTGAGCACACTCTTCATCGAAAAGGATATAAATAAAGCAATGATTTTAAATAAGGCAGACATAAGCACACGAACGAAACGCGGATAACAAAAACTTCATCTGATCTCTAAGTGAATGGAATTGACCAATCCATTATTATAACTTTATTGACAACGAATTTAATTTTATTGAGGTGGTATATTTAGCTTGAGCCACTAGGGCTTTGAACTAATATCCATTTGAAATCTTCTTTTTTCTACAGAACATGCTGCCGGATTCTGACCAACGACCATATTGAAAAAGTGTGTTACGCCATCAGGGAAAAGGTCTTTAAAAAGTGGACCCACTGTTAAGGTGAAAGGTTCTATTAAAGGTCACGTGAAAGAAAAGGCCAGAGAATGAAGGTCAAGTACACTCCTTATTTTTTAATCGGGTCAGCTTGACATTTAAAATTGTGTACCCAATTTAGGTCACGCAAAAAGAACAATATTTGAAACCACAGTTGGGAGACGAAAATGTTCTGTAGAAATTATTGAATCTTTGTGGTCAGTAGAAAGTTTAGCAAATCAGCAGTATTTAAAGATTTCTTTATATATTTATTTAAAAATTAGCTTTGAACTTTAAAAACTAAGAGCTAGTAGATATCTCGCTCTAAACACCAAATTATCGTAAACGATAAAATGCTTTTTTTGTTCCTTGTCTGAGCTAAAAAACATTCATCCCTATTACAAGGCCCGACGGAGAAAACTTCCGTACACGAAAAAACAAAAACCCTTCTTAATCTCACCCTCTAACATTGTGTCAGATGAAAATTACTGTTCGTAGAGAAAAGAAGCAAATTTTCGATTCGTTCGAGGCTGGTGATACCACTTTTCACGAACTCCGAATTTCGTAGCAATTTTTTTTTCTGGAACGGAAAGTCATGATACCAGTTTTCGGAACTCGCAGTACGAAAGTCGGGCCTTGCTATAGGGGTGATTGATTCTTAATGTTTGTTTTCTCTGTTATTTATAACTGGAATGCTTTTTTCAGATTTCAAATTCAGAGAGACGCGTAACCGAATAAACTATCGAGCATCATCACTCAAATTGATTTAAATTTGCTTAAAACGCCGCTTAGAATAACTTGACGGTTAGGGCAAGATATTCCCTGCATTAAAGATTTATTTGTCGTCAGGTCTTTGAAAACCACGAATAGCGTTAAAGTCCAATTCAAGCCTGTCTCCAGCAAGCCGGAAATCGCATACGCTACCCCCACGTGAACCAAGGTCAAGAAGGAAAAGACCGTCCGTCCTGTCACCCCGCCAAATAAGGACACTCTTTCCTGTGACAAAAACAACAACAGTCCCACTCGACTGCCTAATGCAGGACAATAATACCCGACCATATGGCACTACGTCATCCCCCCGCCCAAACCAGCCAGCCATTTGTCAAACTTCAATTACACCCACTCCCGCCCCAACTCCCCGTCGTATACAAATTGAAAGGAAAATAACCGCAATCAATAATAAAACAAAAATGTCGCCTCTGTCCAGCGTCGAGGTGTTAAATTGAATTCATTTTACAAGTTGTTGCCCCTTGTGTACGGCGACGGTCCTTCGAGTGTGCGGTGTCCTGGACTTTGTCCTTTCACAAGACCCTCTTCCTGTGTGTGTGTGTAAAAAAACTTGCAAATTAATACTCAGTGTAAATTTCACTTGGCACTACGACGACGACGGTCACTGGAAAAAAGGACCCGACACCGGGTTGCCGGTCCAGGGAAGACGAAGACGAGCACAACTTCAAAAAACCTCATACAGAGACGAGCGGGACGAGACAAGGCGAGACTGGGTCCTTCAATGCAGGTATAACTTTTACAAGTTTCCTTAATTACTCGCCTTTGAAAGGGTGGCTGGTCTGAGGCCGGGCTGGAACCCTGGCTCATTGTTTTGTGCCGGGCGCTCACATGCAGGCGCTGCCACTGACGCTTTTTGGTGCGCCTCTTTCGTCCCGAAATGGGCTTCGTGCCAAATTATAACGCCACAACACACACTTGCATATGGGGCTGGCACATAAAAATGCTAATTTACGCGGGGGGGTCCTGGTGGCCTTTTATGTGGGAAGGAAACTATCGCCAGTGCCAAGGGACCTCACACCGAGTGAGGTCAACTTCCACATGTGTGTGTGTTAGGACGAACGAGAATGTGCTGGTGGTATTAAAGTGCTTTTTGAACCGCAATAATTAGCTGAGCGTGGAAGCAATTTACGTAAACACTTCGGCCTTGACTGGCACTCTGATTTTTATCGGGAGATTAATGAGCTTCCTTCGGCTGTGTTTTTTGTTTTTTTGGGGTTGGAGTCGATTGAGGGGCGTGCTCTAATTCGGAAATTGACTGAAGAGGTCGTCCTGAAAGAGTCGAGGAACAGCCTGAAGTGGTCGTTCCTTTGTATTTGTTCCTTGAGACTGGAATGTGGCATTTTTAGCTCTGACATTAAAACTATGTCCACATTGGATTGCTTAGCAGAGAAATAAGGACGAAGGAGAGCAGCGGGTGCTTAAGTTTCCCGACAATGCAGGGCGAATATCTCTTTGGACACTATCCAAAAGTTTCAGAAAGAAATTTCAGAGTCAAGTGGCAGTTTGGATGTTGCGGGTAGCCATTAGGTCTTTGACGTTTCCTCGTCGAGACCGAAGCATATGTCCAAAGACAGACGCAGTTCTTCTAATAAAAGTCGAATGAGTTGCTGTCTTACGAAATCAGAAAAGGCAAACGCTCTTTTGATCTTTTATATAAGACCTTGATCTTCTTATATAAATGGAGTTAGAAAGTCTAAAACTAGTGAGAGACGATGAGGCTCTATTTCTTCAACGAACTAACGCGTGCCAAGATGTGAAAATAAAATTCTAGGGCCCAGTTAATCCCAAACTAGGCTTCTAGGCTGGCTTTCACTGAAAATATTTCCAAAAAATCTTTTTATTTAACTCCATAATTTCTCAAAAACACCGCCACTGTAAATGAAGAGGTCAAATTCTCCCAGGCTACCCTTCTATAACGCTATCATTACATTAAAAAACCTTTAAATATGTCTATGACTTGAACTGCGCAGAGCTCATTAAAATCTCTTTGAAATCAAAAAGACAAGAATCACGAGACACGAATTCCTCATGAATTGAAACCTTTCTGTCACCCTTCACGTCATTCAACAAAATTCAAACACACTTCAACTTCTGCGCATCACACGTTCACCTAAGCCATTTATGATGTGCGATGATTCCAATCAAGTGGACGGCCTACCACAAAAGCCCGGCCATAAAATCTACAAAAAACAACAAATTGATTGCTTGCAAATTCAGGCTTTGACACACTCGACAGAGACTTCATTTGACAATAAAAAAAAAAAGAAATTCACTCGTCTGCTGCGATAACGAAGCCATAAAATCGTCTTCGAAAGACCTTTAGACTGGCCACGCGTTAGCACACGTTTTGAAATACTTTCTTGTTTAAAAAAAAAAATCCGTGGTAAATCCATGGGATTGAGCTGAGACTTTGGCTGATAACGAGACGCATTGTAAAACTTGAAGCATGCACTTCATGTCACGAGTGACGTTGCGTCATCGTGGAGCTGAGCGCAGAAGATATCTGCCTTGAATCGAGACTCTTGGACTTTTGGTGATAAGACTGAAAGATAAGACGTTCGGTTGATGGGAGATCAATGTTCACAGAGCTTGTCGGGGATTTTTTTTTTTTTAGTTTTTGCCAGATTTTTGAGGTTTGACGTGTGAGATATTTAGGCGCTGAGTAGCCGAAATTGTTTGAATTTTTTGTCAGGAAAAACATAATTTCTTTTCAGAGAGAAAATAAGAAAACCCTTGGTTAGACAGATGTAACTAAGTGTTTACCATTCGACGGTCTCAGGGTGAGTCAAACACAAGTTTCTTTTTAAAAATACAATAAAATGAACAAAATTACATTTTTTGATAAAAAGTAATCTCTCGATAGTTCGAATTTCATGGGACCAGGAAAAAACTTCGAATTACAGATGCTTTCGAAGTACGGAGGTTTCAGAAAAAAAAAAGATTGCTCACCTTGTTAACGGTTGGAGAAAACGAAACGAAGTAAACTTGACTTCCATAAGCAAACCATCCTTTTCGAATTTTTGTTTTTGAACAAAAATAAATTCTAGTTCACAAGGGAACCAAATTGTATAGGTTTTCTTCGATTTACAGAGGTTTTTTCAGGGGACTTTGAAAGTGCTTCTATTTACATAGATTTTCGAATTAAAGAGGTTGGAATTATCGAGTGTTTACTATATTATGGCTTTTTTAGTAAGAGCAAACATTGCCATTAATTATGAAATATGACGTCGTCAGCTGGCTCTGCAGCAACGCGTTCTGTCACTCCTAATTTTCCAACACCTTGTTGATGGTTTCGATCTCTAGCTCAGGAATTGCTTGGATGATATTGGCCTAAGTAATCTAATCGCATATAGATTGTTAGTTTAGCATCGGTCCTTCACGTTTCCTCACAAAAAAAAAGAAGTTTAAAATCGGTCCGAGATGATCAATTGACATCGCAAATACGGCTGATAACACGATTTCTTAAAAAACAAAAAAAAAGGAAGAAAATACCCAACTAAGCTACACAGCACTTACTTTGAAAATAGTTTTTCATATTACCTAACAACTTTAGCGTTTCGTTTCAAAGGAGTAATGACACCCTTATACAATTACTTCGGCGTCCATCTGTCTGTCTTCTTTTTTCAAGCGTGAAGAGACTTACTTAGTTCCGCGGAGGTATGATACTAACTTTCTGTCTAAACTTCGAGCGGGAAACAGCTGTAAGTGTCAAAATAATCTATGATTCAAAAAGAAACCACATGAATGTCCCCACCACCACTTCGGAAGCGTGCCTTAAATGCTATCCCGTCAGAAAAGCGACCGCTCGGCAGACCCAGGATAAGATGATTGGACCAAGTCCAAAATATCATCTGGTTACGCTTCGGCATACCTCCTAATGATGGCATACCTCTTAATGAGTTAGAGTCGAAGGCGGCGGAGACTCAAGTTGTCGAATCGAATGAATATCTCTTCTGCGTACATTGCCCCAACGACCCCGTTAGTGAAACATGCGGCCACAGAAGATGATGATGATGACGACCATTTGTAGCAATTGTAGCAGATCAGCGGAACATTTGCAAAATCTTCAGGAATTTTAAAGCAAAAAAAAGCAGTCGTCGCTTAATACAAATTAATAAAGAAAGTTGAAATTCAATACATGGCATAAAAAATATCCCAAGCAATACCTAGCACGTCCATTAAGCCCAAAAAGCAATTATGGAATCCTAATACTTTTAAAGAACAAAAATTTGTGTTTCCTATTCTTGTTGCACTCTTATCTATACAAGAACCACTTCTTTGAATTTTTTTTTGCATCTTTTGCATGAGACGTTCCTGAAGATCAGGATGAAGGCTAAGGGCTAAAGAGCGGACCTCTAAATAGACTTTTAAAGCTTAGAGTAGTTCTATAAATGCAACCTTCTACGTGATTTTTTTTAAAGATTCCAAGCTGTGACATTTTTTTTACTTTCCCAACTTGTTTATTATCTGTCTTGACATTTAAGCTGCTGTGACATTTAAGCAATGGATTTATTCTTTTTTAGTCTCTTAAAGTCATAAAGAGGTATGGGAGAATATTTTAAGGAAAGTTGCAAAGTATACAAAATTAACCCCGAAATTTCTATACGTTTGGAATACTTGGCCTGCTACCACGCAATCAACAAAGAGTTCATATACTGCGCCATCACTGAGCGATTAGTTGCGAAAATGACATTTTTATAAGTCTTATCATTTGGGAACAACTTGTGGACGAATATAGTCTGCCTATATAAACAGCAGGCCAACTTTAAAATATTATATTAGGTGTACAAGGTTGCTTCTGAAGATTTGCAATAGATGTCATACAAAAAGCTTAGGTATTTGCTAACACAATGCCATCGAAATATTACTCGATTTGTGTCTGCATCATAAAGTTATTCTTGATTAAAGATGTCAGCTTACGAGCCAAATTCTCGTCATTTGTGGGAGGTTTTAATTTTCTGCTTTAAAATGAAGAAATCCGCGACTGAGGCTCATCGAATGCTCTCAAATACCTGTAGTGAGGCCACTATTAGTGAAAGAATGTGCCGAGAGTATTTTCAACGCTTCAAGAACGGTCATGTTGACGACGAAGATCGGCATGGCGGTAGATGAGAGAAGGTTTTCGAAGATGCAGAGCTGGAGGCATTACTTGATCAAGACTCGTGTCAAACGCAGTCGAATTAAACGCAAAACGAATCAAATGCAAAACGAATCAAATGCAAAACGAATCATAAATGTAATACGGACGCAAAGTTTTTTTCCGATTCTGATTACTATCGGCGCCGAATATTTTGGTTGATGGTAAACACTGCTAAGTTCAGTGCCCCTCAGATTTGACTCCCATTATTACAATTACCTACATATTTTACTTTTCCATTTTACTACAACCTACAGCTGATGCTGACAAGAAGTTCAACTTTATTCTACTGCTTTTCGGTGAAATTTTTATTTTTATAATCATTGTGGTCGTCCTGCCACTAAATTGGTCGGCTTGGACAACTGAGATAAATTTGTGTGCATTTATATTTTCTATTTTCTCATGCCGTTGCTCAGAGATTGACAAACAAACTAAAACAGGTTTTATTGATTTCTGAGCGATGTCGCACTGTGGCTCAGAAAAATTGTAAGTCGCTCGGTGCCTACATGGCCACCCTCATACGATTTCATAAGTTTTAATTTTTTTGCGTCGCTCATTGCGTGGCCGCACTAGTTGGACTTGAACGGACGACGGATACATTTCTTCTCATCTTTCTAGAAAGGATCGCAGCAAAGAAATGATCATAGAAAAGGGTCATCAGCTAGCCGAAGGAACTAACGAGAGCCATTTTTGTTTGAGTAGTTTGATGCTACCTTAAAACGAAAGTGGTCCTCGGCTTCAATTCCAGTTTTTCCTCAAGTGATCCTCTTGCGATCCAACGAACCGTCCCGCATTCCTGACCGCCCAATGAGCTCGCCTCTGTTCCCCCTCAACCGACCCCCGAAAGCATTCCAATCTCAATTTCATTTTCGAAAAAAAATTCAAAAATTCCCCCAAAAATTCGTCTTAATTGGATTCATAAATTGCCAAACCCACCGCCTCTTTGGATGAGGTGTTCCCAAAATGCAAGTGACTCACAACCTCACAGCTCGATGGCACTTTAGAAAGCCGCTTCGACCGCCTCGTTGTTGGCGTCGACAGTCCCGAAGGCCGCTCACACTCAGGCGTGATCTTTGGCAATCAAAAATTCAAATTTTCACGACTAATTAACGCGATGTAACGTTGCGTCGTCGTCGTTGTCGTCGTCGTCCCCGTCGTCGTTGTTGTCTTTCCCGTCGTAGTCGCCAGTGAGAGAGTGGGCGTTCGCCAGGCCAGCTCACGCCTTAAGCCCAGCCAATTACGGTGCGCAACTCCATGGAGGTGCTAATTAACAAACAGAATTATGGCGCTAATTAACGGTTCGAACGGTTCCTCGGTCAGTCGTAAACGTTGATTTATCTCCGCCAGAAATGTGTCAGACTCACGGAGCAATTCGTCGTCGACAAAGACCTCGCAGACCGATACCGTGCCTAGATGGTCGCATAGAAACACTCGCGTATTGTATCTAACACGATTATTAAAAAGCAATAAACGACTCCGTGGAACACACACGATCGTGCGCAGCGTGAGTCCGATGGGTGTTTTGACGGCAGAGGCCCCCACTCCGCAACCGAGGCGTGGTGTAAATCGAATTAAATTGATGCGCGCCCCGTCTCAGCGTCTTAGCGGCTTTGGAAATCCTGAGCTGGGCCACAGCGACGGAGTGAGTGGTTAATTGAAATTTGATCTTCGACTGCGTCCACGTCGGTCGGTCGACCACGGGCGAAGGAAATGTCCGAGTGGAATTTTAGAGGTCAATTTGGGTTACCTCATTGGAGCTACCAGCTGTGCGAGATGGCCACAGTCGTGTGTTCGTGGGGCACGGTGACGCAATTTCGAGAGTCATCAATCTCGGACGGCTCGGACGGCTTGGCTCGGTTCGGGTTCGGGTCAGCAGTGGGAGTGGGTGTGGGTCAAAGTTGGAGGAAGTTCTTTTCTGTGCGTGTGTGTGTGTGTGTGGAGGATATCAAATTTCGGTGATTAGCTTTGTGGAATGTTGACGTTGTCGAAATTCAATACGACGGAGCATTGAGTGGTCGGGTACGGACGGTCGGTGGACGGGGATAAGCATCTCAGGAGGTCTCAATTAAGAACTTCTCAGCAGAAGGCAGTGCTTATAGGAGTGGTAGACATCGATGGAGGTCACCACAGTTGTCCAATTTAACCTTATTGACTTTTCGGGTTGGCTACATGCAGTTAGAGTTGTCGACAAATTAAAGACACGACATGACAAAGCGCCAGTGGATTTGTGCATCGATGGGGTGCCGATGAGACTCGGGGTCTGGAAGGGAATCGTTGTGAGTCTTAGCCTCAATGGCACTCTTATATCCTGAGAATTTCTTGTGACCTATTTTATTCTGGGCTTATAGAAATTGGGAGCGAATTAAAGTAAAGTGGTCGAGGCCGATAGCTTGTGAGTCAAAGTCAGTCAAATTCGCATCTTATGAGGCTAATTAAGTCGAACTTTTTTGTCAGATTGTCAGATTTTGTCGTTTCCAGCAATCGGAAATGTAATTTAAATGCCTTCGTGACCTGGTTAAGGTTCAAGAATCGGCGATTTCTTAGGCGAACACTCCGGCTGGAGCATTAGTAAAGTAAAGTTTGGAATTCAATCTTCTTGAAAGTGTTTTTTTAGGCGTATTTATTTAGCTATACAATTTAGCTAAGTGGAGTGATCGTCTACGAAACCTTTCGTAGTTTGAGTCGTTTTCGTTCATTTTTGTTGCCCTGGTGAGAGACAGAAAAACATTCAATTGGTAACATGTCGTTGTTGATAGTCTGCGTCGGCCATATTGTCTTGGCTGTATTTTGTACAATAACTAAAACCTCAAAGTTCCATGATTTCACAGCACAATTTGATAAAGCTTTACTATTAAATTGATTGAATTAAGCGTCTGGGCATATGGGAGCGGCTCATAGTGGATGATTCCCTTCCAATCCACACAGCAAGACCTTCCTGGCCGTCAATCCCGGCTTGGCCACTGTTTGGGGCGATTCACCGGCTTTCGACCACGACTGTTTTCTTGATATTGTCGTATGTGATCCATTTTTCGTCGCCAGTCACCATCCGCTTCAAAAATGGGTCGAGTTCGTTCCGTTTCAGCAGCATATCGCAGGCGTTGAGTCGGTCCAGAAGGTTGTTTTGCGTCAAATCAAGCTTTTTCTGCAGATGGTTTAAAATAGTTTGGTAACTAACTCCCATCTCCTGGGCGGGAGTATGTTTTCCATGATTCGATAGGTATTCGTCGTCACAGGTCTTCCGCCGGCTGGCTTATCCATGGTGTCGTTTTCACCGGCTCTGAATCGTCGAAACCATTCCTCCGCGGTTCGAAGTAATAGAGTACCATCCCCCAAAACACCATTAATCTCACGGAACGTTTCTCTAGCGGATTTGCCTTTAAAGAAGGAAAACTTTAAAATAGCGCGAATTTCGGCGTTAGTGAACTCCATGTTTACACGTGTATAACTGTTGAAAGCAATATCCAAACTAATCATGCATAGCGTCGTTTTGTAGGTTATGTCAAGACCTTTCAAATGATGTATTGCCAGATACGAGCTCTGTAGCGCTTTGTACATAGCTGGAAAATTCAAAAGACAAAAAGGCGGAAGGGAGATATTTGACAACCTTATATCTTAAATAATTCGGTGGCTTATTCTGTAACAGAATCCATTAAAACTTTTTGCCCCTAGCTGCTCACCCCAAACAACTAGTCTCGGTTTTCGTTAGGTCTATCACAAAATAATATTAAAAGACAAAGCATGGGTAAATTCTAGCCTTCATATCCATTAAAGAAGCTTCTATTACGTATACCTAAAAAGGTTCCGAAAGGTTTATCACAGGCCAAAAGGTCTAAATCCATTTGAGGACAGTAAATCCGTGAAAAGAACGTGGAGGAAGCGCATTTGTTGGTGCGAACGTTAAATAAGCACATTGCACTACAACATCTAAATAATAAAAGCTGTGGTGCAAATAACATGTCCAAATATTTGCAAAGGTGTATAAAATGAAAAGAAATATCAAAAAAATGTTATTACGTTTTTCTTTTGTGGGTTGGGGTGGGGTGGGTGGTAGTTTTGTGGTGGGCGCGAGGATGGAAATCTTTAAAATCAAGTTGTAAGTACACAACAAAAAATATAAATTCAAGCGCTATAGGAATAAAGCTCCAGCAGATCTTGAAAATTGACCACTGTGCTCAAAAAGAGGTCTCGAAAAACCAGCAAAACCCCAAGATAGAGTTTCTAACCATCCCAAACAGTCCACTCAAACACGAATATTTTGTTATTCTCATCCAATCGCGATTTTGTTATTTGTGAAGCATCACCAGATCGCTCACTAGTCAGGATGTCGGATCGCTTCATGACACCGAAGACATGGAATTGTGTCGACACGGACACGTTGCTACCATAGCCAACATTTGTCGAAAGTTCATTATAAGACAAAGACCCCAGAGCAGCCTGAAAACGGTTGCAAGTCACACTGACCTCTGTCCCTCTCTCTCTTGCTGCAAGCTAACGTCTGTCACATCGCCCCAACTTCGATCCGATGTCCCACTTTTTGCGTTGGCCCCAAACGCCCCGCGGCAATTCTCCCGTCTCAACTCATTACTCCCGAAGTAAAAGCAGTTTGCCGTGACCTCTCGTTGGACCCCACCAACAAACCTGTCCACCACCACCCCCGGGGGACGAATCCAAACTCCGGCTGCCTGCCTGCCTGCCTGCCGTTCTCAGCTCAGCTGAATATTAATCACTTAATTACACTTCGATGGCATTGAACTTTACACTCACTCACTCTCTCTCTCTGCCCCTCTCCCGACCCACTCTTGTCGTTTAATGACCATCCATATTCATAAGACGTAGTGAAAATTTAACAAAAAAGCAACTGCCCGAAAAAGTGATTAAGCTACGGATACCCACCGACACACGAACAAAGACGAACAAAAAAGAAAAAAAACTCATTAAAGCGGGAGGGCGGGCCATCCCCACTTGCATGTGTGCACGTCAAACTGTCAGCGAAACGCTGTCCGTCCGCGCTTCAACAAACAGCAATTAAAGTTTATCAATTGTTCGAGAATCATCCTATGCCCCCACTTAATCCCACCCGTCACCCGAAAAACCCATTTTCCCCTCTCTCTCACTTTAATCTTTCACGTTCAATTAAGCACCATTCATTGAAGGACGAGAATGAGGCACGGTGATGGGGTGGCGCGGTGAAATTATTGAATTCTAGCGTCACGGAGGTGGGTGGTAGTTTATCGACTTTCTAGCAGCAGCAGTTCTGCTTCCCCGAGCCTTATCGATGTCCTGGGATGGCGTGCGGGTCGCGAATGTATGTGAGTGTGTCGTCGTAGTCGTCGTTGTACCGCACCACAAACGTAACGAATTAAATTGAGGAATTTCCCTATTTGATTATTCCAATCCACAACAGGAAGAGGATTCGTCCTCTCACATCCGTTCCATCTCCAGTGGTCTTATCCACGAAGCACACATGGCCTCCCCTTACACACACACACACATACAATGTCGCTGCCCCCGAAAGATTGAAACTGACGCAACTCATCGGTACCATGCCCGGGATTTTTTGGAGGGGGACAGACTCCTGGCAGCAAGCAGCAGCACATAATGACTCCGGCACACAGGAGTCTCCTCCCTACCGAACCTCAGATACGATGATGGTGATTGAGGTGCTGGCTTGGGGGCCAGTGGTGGTTCTCTGCGCACATGATGGAGTCCTGGAATATGCTGCCACCGTCGATGCTGCTGCTGCTGGTTAATTTGATGGGTAATTGATGATAATTGCGAAATTCATTTCATCAAATTTGTACCGCAGAGGGTTAAGTTGTTCGACCGAACGTCATTAACATCAAAAGGAGTTTATGGATTCTCCTTTTTCATCCCCATTCCCACCCCGCTCGCCCGTCGATCTCCGCGAAGAGTCATTATCGACGTTTTGTGTGTTTGAAAGAGAGTGGAGCCATCGCCGAGGATGTTCCAGTTTGATGTCTTCGTTTGATGCGTTTACCAATCCAATTAATGCGCGCTTTTGCTTGAGGGCGCTTACTGTGTCAGCGGCGGCGTTGATTGAGCTCGGATTGAAGTGTGCGAATGTTCGCGGATGCTTTAATTGAACAGTCGAAGTAAAAGAAAGGAACTGTGGGACAATGAGAGCTATCCTTGGCTTTGAGTTCTTGTAATGCAAGACTTGTCAAATCTCTGAGAATGGTGTTGATCAGGCCTAGCTTAGGGACGTGGGCTTAGGAAGTCGCCCTGCAGACCACATACGGCTTTAAAGAAGAATTTCAATTCCAGAAAGTCATATTTACAAGCAGTGATGTTACTTGGCCTGTTTTAGTTAGTTAAGTTAGTAAAAATTATTCCGAAAAAAATATTAGACAATGTAAGTTACACGATTTGCACGATTTGCACGATTTCCTTAGTCAAGATACAACTAAACCATCAGAAAAAAAAACCGGTCAAGTGTGAGTTTTACTCACCCGCCGAGGGTTTCGTTCGCAAACAGATTAGTAGCCTAGACCCAATATAAGTCTAAGAAATCAATAAACTAAAATAGTCAAGTCAAATTAAACTCAATCACTAAAATTCTTTCATTTCGAACGAAACTGAACAAAAGAAAATCCTTTCCCATTTGCTGATCGCGCCAGCCGTGTGAAAATTGCTTTTGTGCATTTAGGGGATGAAATGCCGCAAGCGACACTGAGACTGCCGTCAGTTCATCGTTTTTTGCGATAACTGATTCGATTTAAATCGTTAATATCTCGAAAAATTGTATGAAAATATTTTTTTTTACATAATATTTTGTTGTTCTTTCGCCGAGATCTACAAAATGGCGTTTTCGGATCTTCAAAACTCGAATGTTGTTGTTTTTCGGTTTTTGGCCAATATCTCGAAAACCATTAAGGCCAGAGTGCTCAAACCAATTTTAACACAAAGATTACATCAAGATCTACATTCTAGATTTTTTTCAGATTTTTAGACTAACGGGTGTGGAAATGCGAGGGGGGGGACGCCTTTTTTTCGACTTTAAAGCTTAATATCTCGAAAACTTAACTTCCAAATGAAAAGTTCAAAATGAAAACTCTATTTCATTTTGCAAGACCTATCCGATGGTACCTCACTTAATATATTGCCGTGAAATTTTTTTC
The DNA here is from genome assembly GCA_905187475.1 of Syritta pipiens. Taxonomy (NCBI): domain Eukaryota; kingdom Metazoa; phylum Arthropoda; class Insecta; order Diptera; family Syrphidae; genus Syritta; species Syritta pipiens. Next base: position 76,181,807 of record LR994571.1, read on the forward strand.
AAAAAAAGTTAGTAATTAATTTATTTTAGTACAAATAAAAAATCGCACACGATTTTCGGATAATTTTGGGCTATTGCGATGAGTTGCCCCATAACTCCAATTTTTTTCAGATTTTTTGGTCAAATATTCTAGAAAGTAAGGTGGGGGACACGGTACACAAGTCAGTTTTCGGCAATTTGTTGGCTAATAACTTCTTACCAATAAGAGTGAGATGATTACTATAGTACAACTTTTTGATCTAGCTATCATCCTCTTTCCCATGATACCCATATCAAGGAACTAGTAAAAGAAATTTATTTTTCAAATTTAGTATTGGTACTAAGCTTTTCGCTAGTATAAAATTTTCTTAAAATTTTTTTCCTGAACTTTCTTTGGGCAAGTGAAATACGTCTTTTAGCGAAGTTCTATTTCTAAATTCTTAGTGGTTCGCCAATTACATTTTCATTTCAGGGCACCGCCCCCTTTCCAATGACACCCATATCGACCATCAAAGTTAGTAAACGTTTTTTCGGCCGTTAGTATTAGTTCTAACTTTTTCTTAAATCTGCGACCAAAACGGGTGCAAGATTTATTTTTGGGTTGCCTAGATACACCTTCAGTCCAAATTTCATCCCTTAACTACAAAGGACTTATAAGTTATAGTCAAATATGTAAAAGGCGACAGACAGACAGATAGACAGACAGACAGACAGACAGACACCGAAGTGATTCCATAAGGGTTTCGTTATTCCTTTGGAACGAAACCCTAAAAACATGTCTGACTACAGAACACTCTAAAAAATAACGCATGCACATAGGCATTCAATTGTCTCGCTTATAAGCGAGTTTTAATTAAATTTCTAATAAGCGCGGACCATAGTATGGCTTACGATGGCGTCTCAGCTGAATATAATTTTTTGCTCTTAAAAGGGGTTTGCTATTCAAGCGTTTGCTTATATCGATTATCGAATTTTTCGATCTCCTTTTAAAAAACTTGATACTAACTTAGGTTGGTTTACACTCAGCAATATCTGTACCAGGCGAGCTTTAGGTTTGTGTAATACACTATGGACCTACAGGTCCCTGTGATTGGCGATTTGCCGGCATCGCATAACCTAACCTTTCATTCAGCAAGTTAATCTTATCTATTCAAAAAGTATACTATTGGATGTTCGAAAAAGTTTGTCAGCAAATTGTCGGTTAATGACCCTGAAATATAATATCTCTGGTAGTCTTTAGCTTGCGTAACACCTTAAACTTCATTGTGACATTGACATTGTTAACATCGCTTTTTTCACGAAAAACTATTAACGTTTAAGAATTAGTGAAAACTCGGAGCATTATCGTCATATTTTGCTTTTTTTTATAGACAAGGTAAGAAGCGTCGCAGGCTGCTGAAAAATGTTGTCAAGTTTACAGAGACGATGCTGTAAGTAGAAAAATAGCAGCGAAGTAGTTTGCTAGTTTTCGATTTGATAGATTTGATTGTAAAAATGTACCCCGCTCTGATCATTTAAGCTCTGAAAAAGCCGATAAAATCGTGGAAAAAATGATCAAGTCCGGTACATAAACAGAGTGAACGTTTCTAGAGGATAAGATGGCATTCAACACCAAACAGTTATCAACCATTTGAAGAAAACTAGACACATAAGAAACTCGATGTTTGGGTGTCACATGAATCCGTTCCTTGGATCATTTTGACCTAGGCGACTGTACTTTGATTTCTTTTACTGTTAGTGCTAGTGATCAATTTAAAAAAATGTGTACCACCGCTGCTTACTACATACAAGAACTAAACTCTTAATTTCAAAACTGTATGTTTCATATTTTAGAGGAAATTTGACTGATAAAAGACTGCTTCTGATTCAAAAAGTAACAGCCGAAGAGCGGATGAAGGTTAACAGCGAAAAATTTAATGCACGAATCTCCATTTGCAATTCATTGCTAACCTGGAACGAAATCGAATTCTTTCTGAAGCGTAAAATTACGAGCGATGAAAAGTTGATGAATTACGAAAATGTTGAAAGAAAGAAGATTTTTTTTTTATTAATTTAATTTAATTTAAGTTCAGAGAATGAACTAAGAAAGGTGCAGCTTCGCAAGCGATGTCAAAGCCAGGATTAACATCAAGAAAAGTACAGTACCTACAGACTCAATTTACGAAACTAATCCAGGGTTTTCCAATAAGAGGTGTTATTTTGAATAGCCCGCTATTTTGGTAGAAGTCACTTTTGAGGCTGCAATTTTTGACATTTGACAAGTAGAAACTACGCCATTAATAAAAGTTTAACGATACATGCTTCCACCACGCATTGAAATTATTAAAATTCATTACAAACATTGTGCAAATTTGGCATAAATACATTTTTCGGTCGTCGTGGAGCACCTTGTCGGACCGCAAAACAGAAATTGGTGGGAAAATTCGAGCTGTTGGGACAAGTTGGTGATGTGAAGAATAAAACCCGTGCACGTCGCTCAAGAACAACTGAGAATATTGCTGCTGTAGCCCAAAGTGTTGAAGAAAACTCAGGCTTCTCCATTCCTCGTCGTTCTTTGGTATTAGGCATTCCACAAACGTCATTCCACCGTATTTTGCATAAAGACTTAGTTCTTAAGGCTTATAAAGTTCAGTCAACACCAGAACTCAAGCCGGCCGATCATCAACAACGTCGTGTCTTTGTTGATTGGGTCCTTGAAACGCATGAAAATGATTCGAAATTTCATCGAAAAATCATTTTGACTGATGAGGCCCATTTCCACCTCGCTGGCTACGTCAATAAGCAAAACTCTCGCATTTGGGGCTCGGAAAACCCAAGATTTATTGTTGAAAAGCCTCGCCATCCTCAACGTATAACTGTTGGGTACGGTTTATGGTCCAGCAGGGTCATTGGAACTTACTTTTTCGAAAATAAGCTGGTGCAACACTTTCGGTAAATGGATTGTGCTATCGAGAGATGAGTAATGATTTTTGATGGCCAGAATTGGATGGTATTGATCTCAACAGCGTTTACTTTCAGCAAGACGGCGGTACGTGCCACACAAGCAACGATAGTATCGATCTTTTATGGAAAAAGTTTCCGCGACGTATTATCTGTCGAAGGGGTGATCACAATTGGCCACCGAGATCTTGTGATTTAACACCTTGCGACTTCTTCCTTTGGGACTACGTGAAAGATAAGGTCCACGCCAACAGCCCACCGTCGATGTAAAAGCTCAAAGATGGAATTCGTGGAGCTATTGAGGGCTTACTGCAGCCGCTTTGCGATTTGGTGATGGAAATTTCATGAAAAGGATACGGTTCTGTAAGCGTAGCCGAGGCGGCCATTTGACTGATACTGTTTTTCGTTATTAATGGCATACCTTCCTCTTTACATTGAAATAAACATCTGATCATGTATCTAAAAAAAATTTAATTTTTCTTTGAATTTCAAAATAACATCTCTTATTGGAAAACTATGTAGAAATTAAGGTAGTTGCAATAACCGAGGTTGTTTGAAGACAAATCCAAAAAAAATTTTTTTTGTTCTAGGCATTTGCTTATGATTTAAACTTTGGTGTTTTGTCTGGCATGACTTTCGCTTACGTTTCTTCTTTAGATTCTTGGCGTGTCTTGCACTCCGGCACTGGCTCGTTTGCTGGTTCTGGCTCTGACTTCATATCTGGCCCTGTCTCTTGTTTTTGGTTAGGACTTAGGAACTTCGCTCCGGGACTACGTGACTCTAATCCTATGCAGCGAACTCTGCCCCTTGTAAAAAGTAATAAGAACGTCGAGTGTTAGAGTTGTTTTTGTAAATAATTATGCTTGAGGATTGTGGTTTTGAGTTAAGCTTTCAAGGGTTTGTCCTTTCAAAAGCCTGACGTTTGATTACAGAGCCTAGATATTCTTTTATCAATATTCAAGTGTCTCTAAAATAATTCTTTATATTCCTATTTCTATATGCATTTGAATGTCATGTTCTTGTAGAATGACTAAAACTCAACACAAAAATGTTTCGCTCATGACGCGGTATCCTACACACAATCCCCGACGTTTAACCCTCCAGGACCTTGGTCCAAAAGCAGACACTTCTGCCTAATCCAGCCCGGCTGAACTCCAAGAAAGAGAAACGCTCCTTCACTCATCTCCAACGGCAGTCCTTCACATTTCTACGGACCTCTCGCTCTTCATCCCCCTTCCAACGATCAGAAAAAAAAACCCTCTGTCAATTGATCTCTCTTTAATTGCCCGGATTACGTGCTCTTGAGTGCACTCGGAAATTCGTTCGGCACAGCCCTTAAAGGTACAAAAAAAAAATGCCCTCGTCATCCACCCCTCCCCAAAACCGAACACAACTGTTTTCCACGAGGGGTGGTGGTGATGGTGGTAGATTAAAATTTTGTTCTTTAAAAGCACACAAGTGTGTAAATTCCCACATCAGAAATACAACCACCACCGCCGCCGCGGCACGGGACGGCACGGCACGGCGCTATGACAACCCCTAATTGCCCAATCAAATATTTACGAATACCATTTGCCCTCTCTTTCTCTTCTTTCCGCCCCACCCGCTGATTACTGCAGCCGCACATATGCCAACCGCTACTCGGGGCCGGCTAAATTATACGAATGCATAATATCCCCTAAGCGATCTGTAATTATACTTCAATTAATTTTTAGAGAGATATCTAAAACACCAATCGCCCTCTTGCGTCTGCCTGGCGCCCGCCCTCTCCGCGCTGACACCACCTCAACCGCCCAACCGCCCGACCACCCTCTCTAATGACCGTCGAGCACGGCAAAGAGCAATCGCGAAACTAATCCACTTCACAATTTTATCCGCCGCCCGCCGCCACCGGTCTATGTTGGATGATAATTTTCATTTTCATTTTTCAGTTTTCCATTTTTTTTTTTTTTTTTTTTTTTTTTTTTTTTTTTTTTTCATTTTACTTCACACCCATCCAACCCCAAAAGTCCGCCCACTGGCGGCGGTGGCGTCGCCCTGTTTGTCTTTGGAGTGCTGGGAAATAGAGACGCGTCGATCGTATCCGTGCGCGCCTTTTAAACGTTTTCGATTAACCGCCGTCACAAAATAAATTGCATTTCTGCTGGCACATCTCCACCACCTCCCTCAGCCCCAATCCCCTCCACTGAGAACGCGCGCTCCATCAGATTTCCCTGTGGGGGTGAAAACCGCCATCAATTTTCCATTACCTATCCCCCAAAAACAATTTTAAGGATTTCCCCGTTTGTTGCTGTGTGAAGCAACGAACACACACACACACACACAGCTCCTGTTTCTGTTCCTTCTCTTCTGTCGTTCTCGCCGTCGTTGTTGTTGTTTTTGTTGTTGTTATTGGCTGTGGTGTTGGTGGTACGCTGACGCGAGCACGTGAAACTTATATGACTTTTCTGCCAAGGAAGACGGCGACCGTCCGACCGACCCACCGATGTTAGAAACGCTACCCCTTTTTTGGGAAAGTGAAAGAAAAGGAAAAAAAAAAGTTCTTTCTTCTTAGGGACGTGCGAAGTGGGAAGGCACAGTCTCAGTCGGTCGGCGTGCCTTTGTGTGTGTGTGTGTGTTTCGCGCGCGTCAGGAAAGAGTTCAATGTCACAGCTGGAATTGAATTATTTTCTATTGATTGCCAAACCAGGGGGTTGGGTGTGGGTTTGTGGCGGTAAATGGGAGGTTTGGAAGCGACCTAGAGTGCCACTATCACAGGGTGGTCTCGCTAAGGTGGTTGCGAAATTGTTTTAAAGGTGGCGAGGGCGATGCATTGAAAAAATGAAGTTAGTCAGTTATTTTTTTGGGACGATTTGACACGATTTGTTTTTTTTTTTTTTAAGAATATTACGAGTGGCTTGGGAGTCGAAATCCAAACCAAAATCCTCAAAAATGTTGTTGATAGATCATCCATCTATTAATTTTTTTTTGTTTTTGTATATAAATTTGGAGGGAAGTTTGGAAGAAACTTCCCTAAACCATGTGTCTTATGTGACGGGAGTTATTAGGGACCCGATTTGCTGCTCAGAGATTTGTAGCTCAGAGAGGAAGTAAAGCGTTTGACGCAAAATGTTAACTCTAAAGAAGCACTGAGCGATTTCTAATGGTATTTCAACCTTTGCAACAATCCTCAAAATCCTGAAGGTTATAGACGGTTATTTAAAGGGATTTTGTCATGAGCATCTTAATGGTTATTCCAAGCAGTTCGGAGACAAAAGCATTCATTTAAGTGAAGGCAGATGCTTAAAAGTTTATTAAATTATTCGTTTCTTAAGAATTACAATTAAATACATTAAATAAGAAAAGCATCTCAATAAATAATTAAAAGTAAAGCTGTAGAGACGCTGAACAATTCGACCCCCGGTCGACTGAAAAAAAAAACAACGCTAAAAAGCTCTGAAGAACCAGATTAAAGATCAAAACCGAGACGTATAACCAAACGCATGCACAGCGGCTCAAATACTAAATTCACAAATTTATTTTAAGAAAATATAAGACTTCAATATAATGCGTGTGGTTCTGAAGAATCCAGTTAGCACTAAGTGCCGTTTTGCTACCACAGCTCTAGAAAATTGAAAAGCAAATTAGATTGGAAATTAGAACCCTTGTGCGGCGTTGAGAAACGAAATCGAATCTTTGATGTTCATTTCAGATGCCTCGCGCAGAGATTCTTGGAAGGGTTTGCCTAGAGTACGTAGCCTTGCCCTGGGAAGCGCTGGACAGGAGCAGAGGCAGTGGGCCAATGATTCTGGCTCTGCAGAGTTTTTACAACTTCAGCAGTATGTAAAGTGTGGGATCCCAAGCCTAGCTGCATGGTCTCCTATCGGCCAGTGACCCGTACTAATCGCTACGATTTTAGCAATTTCTGTGTGAGCCCTGTTTAGAAGGTCGTTAGTTCTTGATATGTTGTACTTCGGCGAAGTCTCCTTAGATACTACACAGTTGATTAACTTAGACCGTCTGAGGTAATAAAAACTTAAAATGTAATAAGAATTTTATGGATTGAAACCAATGACCACTCGTAAGGAAATTCGATGGCAGAATGAAATTCAAAGATGGATTTCCGGGAAAATGGTGTCCACCATGAACCCTCTCAGATCTGAGGAAGATCTGTTGGGCTTAGATATCGAACACGTACACCTTCCAACTTCAACCTTTCAAAACAAAGATTTTTTTTACTCTTTACATTCGTCACTATGAAGTTTTTAGATTCAAGCCAGTGTACGATGGAAAACAGTCCATTTTCCTTTGAAAGCTTTTCTAGATTCCAAATCCTTTCGGTTTTGAATCTGGAGATGAATTAACAGACACATATTTCGTTTATCCATCTTTTAAGACCCCGATTTTTTGTGGTCTAAGAGCAAAATACAATCCAGCAATCAAAAATGTTGTTACACTTCCAAAACTTTTTCAATGTTATTAAAATGGATGGGTCTTCTACTAGTTTCTTTTTAAATCATAGATTATTTCGACACTAACAGCTATTGCCCAACCGAAATCTGGAAGGAATATTAGTATAATATCTTCGCGGAATGAAAAGAATTCTTTCAGAGCAACGTTGGGAAATATTGAATATTTTTTCCAAAGTGAGTGCTGTGCGTGTTTCTTGAAAAGAAATCGTGTCATCAGCCGTCTTGGCGATGTCAATTGGCCGCGTCGGTGCTTCCGATTTGACCTCTTTGGAGCTTTCTTCTGTGGGGAACAGTGAATGACCAATTTAATGCCAACAATCCCGGAACGATTCAAACACTTAAGGCTAATATTAGATATTCAAGCCATCCATTAGCTACAGCTCGAAACCATAAACCATCTTGAAAAATTAGAGTGACAGAATGGACTACTGCGAAGCCAGCTAAGACAGCCAGTTGAACGGTGTTTTATTCAATAACTAATGGGAATGTTTGTTCCTACTGCTAAGCCATAATACAGGAAAAAAAAAATATTATTATTATTATTTATTAATACATTAGGTTGTCAAATATCTCCCTTCCGCCTTTTTGTCTTTTGAATTTTCCGGCTATGTACAAAGCGCTACAGAGCTCGTATCCAGACTAATCATGCATAGCGTCGTTTTGTAGGTTATGTCAAGACCCTTCTAATGATGTATTGCCAGATACGAGCTCTGTAGCGCTTTGTACATAGCCGGAAAATTCAAAAGACAAAAAGGCGGAAGGGAGATATTTGACAACCTAATATAATATAAGGAACTTTTATACTACTAGGTGTACAACTTTGCTTCCGCCGTTTTTTTTTTTTTTCGAAATTTGAGGCTTTATTGTAATAAACTGGTTATACATTTATGATTCATTTTGCGTTTGATTCGATTGCGTTTGACACGAGTCCTGATCAAGTAATGCCTCCAATTCTGCATCTTCGAAAACCTTCTCTCTTCTACGGCCATGCCGATCTTCGTCGTCAACATCACCGTTCTTAAAGCGTTGAAACTACTCTCTTCACGTTTTTTCACTAATAGCGGCCTCACCTTAGGTATTTGAGAGCATTCGATGAGCCTCAACAGCGGATTTCTTTATATTAAAGCAGAAAATCAAAACCTCCCGCAAATGACGAGAATTTAGCTCGTAAGCTGCCATGTTAAATCGAGATTAACTTTATGATGCAGACACAAATCGACTAATATTTTAATGGCGTTATGTTTACAAATACCTAAGCTTATTGTATGCCATCTACGATCTATTTATTTCGACTGCCACTTACCGCTACAGCCATCTATTGCAAAATGGCGGGAGCTAATATATTTATTAGAGAGCACAAGCTGAAAAAACAATTTTGTTCATTTTAATGTGTTTTGAAAAAGGAACTTTTATTTCGGTCACTTACGACACGATACGATAGCAGCTGGAGTCTTTCAGTACCCAGGAGAAGTCACCTTTATGCAACTCATACATCGAATTGCAGGGCCCATGAGTAAAAAAATTCATCGATGAAGAGTAATTTTTTAGAGGAACTATTTTGCAGACTGCCTATTCGCATAGCCACAACAATTAGACACAGAAATTGAATAAATGATCTCATCGGTGTTTTGTTCCAAGTCAAGCTTATATCTCTCAAATCGAAATCACGTCTGATAGCCTTCAGACAGCGATAATATATTAGAAGGTAAATTAGGCGTTGAAAGTCTTTCGAAATAGGAATCAGTTGTGAAGTCTTTTTGAAGCAAATTTCAGACAAGATACGAAAGTCACCAGTCACAGACAAATATTTATTTTGTATACAAATTTAGGCTTATGACTAAAAAAATCTGTCAGGAAGTTTACTTTCCTTTTTTTTTTTTTTTTTTTGGAGGCCTGGTTTCCATCTAATTTTAAAGAAAAATTTAATTCATAAATTTGGATTTTATCACACACTTTTTCTCTCAATCGGGAGATCCAACTTTTGCATTCACTTTAAAGGAAGAACCAAACGTCAACGTCACACACATTTCTTGTTAGTCATTTACAGGCAACGAGACCATTTGATTTGATTTCGTTGACTTACAAATTACTCCATAATGCTTGAATTTTTAAGTCTTTTTCCTTAAACTGAAGCTATGCATCTAGAGAAAATAAAAATCAAAACATCCAGGGATAAACAAAAAAACAAAAAAACATTTCATAAACACTTCTTTGGACAACTTTTTTGAACTCTTGCTCTCATGCTTGTCCTGAATATAGCTTATTTCAAAGCCGTGAACGTTTACTGTCACATTGTCGACTCTTGACAAGTTCACATTAGTTATATAAGATCTGAAAATTTTGAAATATTTTTCTGCCTCTTAAAAAAATACTCAATAAATTGAATAAAATCAATTTTAGCTGCTCCCATCGGTAGTTTGAACTTAAAGAAATGATGTCTTAATTATTCTATAATTTAAAGTCCGGTCTTCCATTCCATTCATTCTCTATAATTTGAACCGTTTTTTCGTCATACTTGTCGTCTATTTACAAAATGAGAATATACTTGAGAACTCAGTTTGCAGTCTAATCTTCTTTCAATCGTTATCGTTAGTGTCTACGCCCGAAACGAATCACGATATCCTTAAGCTGGAACTCATTGGATAATGATAGACAAAGCTCACTTACTCAACAAAAAATTGCTGATTTTAAAATGAACATTTGTGATAAATAATGAAAATTGTATAGTAATTAATAATTAAGTGGTATTACAGTCCAGCCCATTGAAGGCAAGTACCTAGCCTTCCGTCCAAGCGTTTGAAATAATAATTCATGCATTTCAATCAAACATTATTTATTTGATTTGGCTTCTAGCTGGAGTTTTAAATTATCGAGAGTCGACTGTATTCGGTCTTTTCATAAAGTTTCTAAACAGTTTTTTTAATATTAAAGCCAAATATAACTGCCAAGTCACCAAATTACGCTGTTCGAGGAAAAGAGTGAGTAAGAGTAAAGCAGTCCTCCTGCACTCTGTACCCAAATGTTTGTCCGTGGTCGCCAGACTTTAAAACCGTCGACTTCTTTAATTCAAAAAGTTATGTCTGGACACCACTCCATCGACTGCAAGGAGCCTTCAATAGCTTCACACCACCACGGCCTTCGCTGGCAGCCCCAAAAACACAAGCCCTAAAACAAGCCACCCTGTGTACCGCCATGAGAAACAATGTAAGACGATAGAAAATCTCAACGTACACAGTTTCGAACCCCGTCCCCTTCAAATAAACACATTTGGTGTGTGCCAAGCAGTAAAACGGATTGACGGGGGGCACTGCCACCACACACACACTCGCACACACAAACACACACACATATTACAACATAAATCAAATGATATCTCATTAAAATATAATTTACGACTTCGAAATGTGTAATACCCCTCGATAGCACCCCTGTACTGGGCGAGAGACCGCCTCGCCGTTCGTCGTCCACCAGCACAACACCACCAACAACGGTGACGGTGACTGGAGTTCGGTTGGCATTTGAACGTATTAATGAAATGGCTAAATCAAAAGGAATTACGGTGCCACAGGCACACACACAGCGACACAGTGACAGAAACAAAGCCCCCCACCCTCGCTCGCTTTCTGTCGGAAGGGGTGCGTGTGGCATCTGGGGGTGTGTCCGTAGGTGGGTTTTTAGTTGCGTACAAAATTTAGGTTACGTATGGCATGGCGTTTTACCCTTAATTGCGCTTCTGTGCGGTGTGAGAGAGAAAAATGAGCACTCGAAATACTTTTTTAATAATAACGGAGAATTATTTATGACTCAAATATATGCAAGGGGTGCGCGACGAGGGTGCGGTGAGGTCGTCCGGTGTTCCTGTCGTCTCTGTGTGGGGGTGTGTGTGTGTGTGCGGGCGATTGGGTCACTTTTAATTAATAACGCGTCAAAAGTGTTTTTCTTCTGGATGAATGAGGTCGACGGGAATGCATTACGAGGGTTTGGAAATTGGAATGATGGCGGGCGGAGGGTATGAGGTTTTTTTTTTTGGTGAATAGAAAGCTCAGATAGAAACGTGCCCTTGATTGCTAATAAGATGTGAGGGTGGAATTGTAATCGCGATCAGATTGATTAAATGCAGGGACTCCCGCCCGTAGTTAGACTAAAACGAATTACAAGGAGTGTCTTGGCTCGCGATAATTATCTTTCTCAAATAATTTCTCCCAATCCAAACTGGATATGAAATTGCACTTTCAGTGTCTGAACGTTTCATTTTTTTCCATAAAAAGCCGAAGTTATGCACTGAAATGGTTTCAAACAGAAACAGGAACATGAACCAGGTTGACAGTTTCTGTCAGATCTATTTACTGAGCCACTAATGTGAAATCGCTTATAATACAGGATTTTCCAATAAGAGGTGTTATTTTGATATTCAAAGAAAAATTACATTTTTTGAGACAAATGATCGGATGTTTATTTCAATGTAAAGAGGAAGGTATGCCATTAATAATGGAAAACAATATCAGTCAAATGGCAGCCTCGGCTACGATTACAAAACCGTATCCTTTTCATGAAATTTTCCGTCACCGAATCGCAAAGTGGCTGCTGTATGCCCTCAATAGCTTCACGAATTCCATCTCTGAGCTCTTGAATCGACGCTGGGCTGTTGGTAGACCTTATCTTTCGCGCAGCCCCAAAGGAACAGGTCGCAAGGTGTTAAATCACAAGATCTCGGTGTTGAATTGTGATCTCCCCTTCGAGAGATAACACGGCCGGAAACTTTCCCGTAGAAGATCGATGCTTTCGTTGCTTGTGTGGCACGTAGCGCCATCTTGTTGAAAGTAAACTCTGTCCAGATCAATACTATCCAATTCCGGCCATCAAAAATCATTAATCACCTCTCGATAGCACAATCCATTCATCCTAACTGTTGCTCCAGCCTCATTTTGGAAAAAGTAAGGTCCAATGACACCTCCGGACCATTAACCGCACCAAACAGTTACACGTTAAGGATGGAGAGGCTTTTCAACAATAATTCTTGGATTTTCCGAAAATGAAAAATTGAGGAGATTGCTAAAATAGTTAGAGTAAGAGGGAATTTCGACTTAGAGGGAAAGAAAGAAACCGTGGAAAAAGCACTGGAATCCCAAAGGCAGTCAATGTATTTTTTTGAGGTGAAATAAAGTTTTAACAACCGACAAGATGCCAAAAAATTACAACTTCTTCCCCGCTCTTTTTTAAAGCAAGCAAACAAATTTACTTTAAATGTCGTTTAAAATTTACCAAGAAAAGTGCCCAAAGACTTCCTAAATCCAAAATGAATCGACTGATTATCCAAGTCCATCCCTTGATGACGCTTCAAAGTCAAAAGAAGACGATTTAAGAGTCTCCCTCATCCTTTTCTAACCGGGTTCGAACTCTGACCGATTAAAGTCACCAAAGAATGACTTGCACCTTCTCACCGTTTGCCAATCAATCATCTCGACCCAGAAAGCGAATGCTCCTCTTCCTCCGGAATCCTTTGAATCCTCCCAACTCGCCCAACCTAACCACAAGAACAAAATTCCTCCTCTTTGACGCGAATCCCATTCGACCGCGCTCACCTCAAAGTAAATACCGCGCATTGTCCTCTCGCGAAGTCTCTCAACCCCCTCCCGCTTGAACTGTAATAAAATACCAGACTCCGAATGGATTCACCGAGCAGCTTTTCCGTCGCCTTCCCCCCACCCACCGTTCGCATCGCCAAATCTACCGTGAAAAATCCTGCCGCGCCACCACGACTCCCATCACAGCGGCATGCAACATTTCCCACATCCAAACCGCACAAACGGTTCTCGCTCTTCGTTTTTCGTTTCGTTTTTTTTTTTTTTTCCACTTCACCTTCACTAGGACTACACAAATGATTTGTCGTCCTTTACACCGGATCCCGAACCAGAACCAGAGAATCTTTGAAGTAACTTCCCGGAGAAGGCACGACGACTGAGGGAGAAAAGAACCAAAACAGAGCCGAGAACTCTGCTCCCATGAATGAAACGTCGTCGTCGTCGTCGTTGTCGTGGTATCCGTCATCGGGTTTTTAGGAAGCCCGCGTAAACTAAGATGAAAACTAAAAGAAAAAAAGGAAGAAACTCAAAATCCCAGAATCAGACACAACAATGCCTCCAGAGGAGTGTACTTTCCCTTTAAACCGCGCAAACATACACAAATATACCCACAAACATCCACCCACACTCGCACAGAGCCAGAAGCAAGCAGCAGCAGTGGATTTCTGTCAGGAGCTCATTGCAATGTCATGCAGAGTGCGGTACGGATTGTGTATCTTGTATCTATGCAAAAAAAAATTTCTCACTTTCTGAATGCCGCCAATGCCTCGCCGTCACCGTCACCGTCACCGTCGCCGTCGCCCCCGAGAGCAGTTGATGTTTACTCCGTTTACAACGCCGACGGTGGGTGGGGTTGGAGGTGGCATGGTGTCCTATTGGAAAAAAAAGGGAAAAAAGAATTATCCTGTGCCGTTGTGTAGAGCATGTGATGCAGAGAAGATAACAGTTTTTACGAGATCCACACACACACACAGATAGACACACCGAATGCCGGGTGAGGAAGGACAACACAAAACCGAATGGTGGGGGACGTCGTGGAGACGAAACCAACCTCACCTAATGCGCTGTGGGAAATCTGCCACCTGTTGTCTTTGTTGCGCTCCCGAGATTATAATGCCTGCATTTAAAAAGGAATTATAAGCAATGGAAATGTGTTTTCTTCGTTTTTCTTTTTTCCTTTTTTTCGTTTTTTTTTTTTATTTTTTCATTCATTCGTTTTCCACCATCGTCGGTCTTCGAGGCGAGCCTTGCAGTGCTTAAGATGGCGATAGGATGTTACAAAACGGTTTCTTTCTCTGTGTGTTCATCTCTGTTTTTTATTTATTTCGAGAAGTGAATACCCACAGGAGGGCGGGTGGAGGGGTTTTGGTTTTCGGTTCTGGTTCTGTATCTTTAATCGTCAATAAGAACGCTCTTAAGATGTTTAGATTTCTGAGAAGGCGATTACGATTGGATTATGATGTGGGATTAATTGTGGGAAATTTAATTTGATTTTAATAATTTTATTGCAGGAGGGGGAAGATTACGCATCTCTGAGCTGACGACGGCCAACCGCAGGTTTATTGGGTTCTTATGTAGCACGTGATGAGGTGAAGTTTTAAGTGGTTTCTAGAGTGTGTTGTCTGAGGTCGTGTAGTTGTGTTATTTGTGATGACTTTTGCCACGGCAAATAGGAAAGAACCTACATATTGAGACACAGAATGCAGGAAGTGAAGTTCCTCTGAAAACATAAACTGACCTATTGCACATGCCACTTAAGTGTGGCAAACAAATATTCCTCTAACCCAACATATCTTAAAACTAAATAATGAAATTATTTAAGTCTCAAACAAACCCTCTTTCAAAGCTTAAGGAAATGTGGAATAGAAACATACTTTTTTGCGAACCCTTATTAAGGTTATGATAGACACCAAAATCGAGCCGAAGTTTTCTATAGGGTTCTTTAATAAGATGTGTTATTTTGAGTAGCCTGCTATTTTGGTAGATGTCACTTCTGAAGCTGTAATTTTTTGACATTTCACAAGTAGAAACTACGCCCTTAATAAAAATGGAACGATGCATGCTTCAACAACGCATTGAAATTATTAAAATTCACTAAAAACATGGTGAAACTTCGACAGAGACAGTTCGTAAGACTAAATCATTTTTGGGTCGTCGTGAGGCACCTTGTCGAACCGCAATACAGAAATTGGTGGGAAAATTCGTGCTGTTGGGACAAGTTAGTGATGTGAAGAATAAAACCCGTGCACGTCGCTCAAGAACAACTGAGAATATTGCTGCTATAGCCCAAAGTGTTGAAGAAAACCCAGGTTTATCCATTCCTCGTCGTTCTTCCACAAACGTCATTACACCGTGTTTTGCATAAAGGCTTTGTTCTTAAGGTTTATAAAGTTCAGTTAACAAAAGAACTCAAGCCGGTCGATCATCAACAACGTCGTGTCTTTGCTGATTGGATCCTTGAAACGTATGAAAATGATCCGGAATTTCATCGAAAAATCATCTTGACTGATGAGGCCCATTTCCACCTCGGTAGCAACGTCAATAAGCAAAATTGTAGCATCTGGGGCTCCGAAAATCCAAGATTTATTGTTGAAAAGCCTCTCTATCCTCAACGTGTAACTGTTTGGTGCAGTTTGTGGTCTGGCGGGGTTATTGCACCTTACTTTTTCGAAAATAGGGTTGTAGCAACAGTTTCGGTAAATGGATTACGCTATCGAGAGATAAGTAATGATTTTTGATGGCCGGAACTGGATGGTATTGATTTGGACAAAGTTTACTTTCAGCAAGACGGTGCTACGTGCCACACAAGCAACGATAGTATGGATCTTTTACAGGAAAAGTTTCCGCGACGTATTATCTGTCGAAGGGGTGATCACAATTGGCCACCGAGATCTTGTGATTTAACACCTTGCGATTCCTTCCTTTGGGGCTATGTGAAAGATAAGGTCCACGCCAACAGCCCAGCATCGGTTCAAGACCTCAAAGATGGAATTTGAGAAGCTATTGAGGGCACACAGCAGCCACTTTGCGATTTGATGATGTTACTCACTAAAACCAAAAAAACCAAAATTTTCCGATTACTTTGGCATTACTTTTGTTATCTATCTTCACCACTTCAGATTCAATCGGTTACGTTGAAATATTTTCAGTTATCTTTCTGACACATCTACCGCAGGATCAAACTCCGAACACATTGAAATGTAAAATTATGAGTTTCCTCTTACTTAATTTATCGAAAAGACCTCATCTCACATACAATCCATTAAATCGCAATCCGTGGTAACTTTTTTTCACGATTCACTGCCCCAGCACTGCATTAAAAGCCCTTTCAGCGAAACCATTGTTCTAAAATGCCTGCAACAGTTGGTCGGCGCCGACTGCCGGTACCACTACCACTCCCCGTCCTCATCCTAATTAGCACCCACTTTGCCCAACTGACCGACCGACCATCACTCAATCGTCCATCCGCCACGTGAAGCAGAAACGGAAATTACCACAAAATTTATGGACCACTACTGCCACCTCCATTAGCCAATGCGGTGGCCCCATTTTTGCGCCTCAACTAATGCAAAAATAATCACCACAAGGGATTGCACCGCCTCACCGCGCGGCGCCAAAGGGTGTGGAGGCGGTTCTCGGACCCCGGTGCGTCGCATTCGAAAAAGCAAAAAAACAAAGTCACAAACAACAATCTCATGGAACAATGGACCTTCGGCTGCACACTCGATACGTATGCAAAACACGTTCAATTTGCAATTAAATAATTTTCCAGTGGCATTGGCTTGAATCCGGTCTCGATTGTTTGCCACATCCGATCTCTCTCTCGGTGTGTGTGTTTGTGTGTGGATTTAAAGCAATAAATTACCCGTCAGCGAATTGCAACGAAAATCTAACAAAAGATATTTAGATATCTCCAGCCCAGCAATTATGTTGTTGCCAAACTATCTGCAGCGGCGGCGATGGTGATAGATACGCCGCCAGAGATACACACAACCGAAAGCAGAATCGACGAAGGATGTTTGCTTCGGTGGTTTTCTATGTGGGCCTTTTGTGGAAGCACACTGCCCGCCGTCGTCGGAACCCTTTTTTTTCTCAGTGCTGCTTGCTTTTTTGCGGTATGTTGCCTCTGAAAACCAACCGACCTACTACCACGATGATCGCCATCATCACCACTGAATGGCATCCATTCACGTCGTCGTCGTCTCTTTCCCGTCCGTCGTCGTTCTGCACACATCATGTAACATTTGCGGATCATAAATTTTCTCTTGTGGAAATCATTTGCACTTTTCTTTTTCTTTTTCTTCGTTTTCATTTTCGTTTTTTTTTTTTTTTAAGTTTTTCTCGGTCTCTCTCTTTGTGTGTGTTTTCTTATCGGAGTGTGATTATTGAGACGATAATTGCCATGAATACGAAAGTATTGGCATTAACGCCCGAGCCACCCACCCACTCACACTCTCCCACCGGGTGGGTAAATAGTCAAATTTTTCACGGGAAATAAATTATTACGAGTCTCGAGATGATGATGATGTTCTTTAGATACATTTGTGCGTCGTTTTGGCGGGAAAAAAACAAAAAAAAAAAAGAAGCGTCTGTGTGGCGAATCCTTTCGTCTTTGTTTTCGTTGTGCGGGTGGGGTGGGAATCGTAAAAAGTTATGATATTTTCATGCAAAAAAAAAAAATCATTGTCTCTGTTTTTTTATGTGTGGGATGTCTGCGGAGTTTTTTGAGGTTTGGAATCACTGGTGAAGGGGCGTGTGCAACCCTGAAATACTTTTGAATAACAATTCTTTTGGGGGGTTAGAGAAATTTGAATTTCAGAACGATTTTTCTCGGAATTACCTGATGTTTGACACGAAACTAAGATCATCGGAGCATAGACAGAGAGCGGAGTCGTAAGTAAGCCGGTGCTCATCTTCGTCGACCTAAGCTGCTTAAAATATGAAAACGAAGCTGGGCATCATTCAACATGCACATCATAAATTGAATTGAATTGATGGTGAAGATGAGCTAAGCCTTTCGAAAGATTAGATTTTCATTAATTAATCTGAAATCTTCGTACAGTAATGGGTTGGTGATTGATTGGAAGGTCTAAGTTTGTTTGGAAAGGGATTACTCTAAAACTACTATTTACCTGACGTCTCTCAGTGGTGTGCACTTAGGGAGGTCCTTTTGTTTTGTCTTTAACCTTTATCCGCCCTTGTTCGAGACAGTAGTTTAACTATTTACCACTCACACAACCTTACAATCAATTAAACATTTTTATTTTTTTTTCAGAAGTGATAATTACACGAAAGAGCTAAGTTCTGGCTTTCAACGGGCTATAACGCCACTCAATTGTTATTATTTACAACTAAATTCACGTGATTTTCAAACTGTATGTCCAATATTTTAAAAGATATTTGAAAATTTACCAAAAACATCCGCGGGACAGATGATGGTTACGAACCGTCTGAAGGAGACTTAAAAAAGAAAGAAAAATGCACCCATATCGAGCGCTTCTCACAAATTTGTCGCAAACGACATTTTTAACAAAAAAAACTTTTTATGGATTTCATTACCCTTATTTCTTTCCAACCATATGAATCATCAGTATAAAATAAAGACGTTTGCTTGACAAGTTAAAGGAAAAACAAATGGTTTAAATAATTAGTGTAAGATTAAAATCCTTTCTACTTACTTTTTTCCTTTAGTCGATATACATATAACAATTAAATGGGATTGAATAGAACAAGATTGTCCTGTTGGCATTTAGGACGATGAAAAAAGGTTTTATCATGTGGTATTAATATCGGTTTCATAACTTCATATAATCGCAGGTTCACCGAGAAGACGGATATGGAAACATTATGGTCTGTGTGCATTTTTTTGGCATGGCGTAGGTCCGCTTATAAAAACCAATTGCAAAATTGACAAGTTGTTATATTTGGATATTTTGGAGAACCGCTCATGGTCGAAAAGATCCGAGGGACGAATGAAAGTTACGAACTGTCAGAAGAAGACAAACAACATTTTTGATAAAAAAAAAAAGACTATTTTATGGTATTTTTTTTCCTTTTTGCTTCGCATCCACCTGATTCATCAGTTTAGAATAAAGACGTTGGTTTTTTGACAAGTTAAGGGAAAAACAAATTTTGGCATAAACGACATTCAAAATGAGGTAAAAGCGTGTTGTAGAAACCACTTTTTTCTGTTTAATTTTCCTTTTAGCGGTACAGTGAATTAGAAACACCTCTCAAAGCCGAACGAATTTCTCGACACGATGTCAAGTTATTGGAGAGTCCACCAACTTAAAAACAAAAAATAAAATAACCTTCTTGAGTTTCGCACCAACACTTGGGGGTAAAAAAGCAGGCTGCTGTAAAAGGGAAACGCATTCTGATTCCTGTTCGACTTTCCGATTTTTTTTCAAAGCAATTTTTTCGAGTTTAAAAAAACACCTTATTAAAAAACAAATTAAAGTTTCTGCACCCAAGTAAGCAAAAGTATTTTAGTATTCCGTTCCAGAAGAAATACCAGAGTGTCTTTTAAACCACTTAGGTGTAAGGCTATTTGCCTGTCTGTCTACTTTTTCGTCTGTCTCAAGCTCATTTTTCCGAATATAATATTTTTCAGGAACCGGCAATAAACAGTAGGTCCCCTCCGCTTGTGTCAAAATTATAATCCGCACAACACAGTGGAGGCGCGAAAAGCTAACCTCTGGCCCTGTATAGGCTGTTATTATTTATATTGCTCAGTATTGACGATACAAGGAAAGTCTTTAGAGCCAGAGTTGGCATCAGTAGGCGTTTAGAGACCGTCTTAGATCTGTATCGCACACAACAAGTTCGTGCGTGGAGCTAAAGTCCGTACAGTTTTTTTCCTTACTGAGTTCACACGCGACGGTTTATCCTGTGAATCGCTTACAATTGCTTATAAATATATTTGATTCCTAATAATTTTATCCCGATTCTAATCTGTAGCCCAATAGAGCTTTGGACATAATTCGGACAGCAATTTGGAGAACTATCTCTAATTTTTTTTTTTGTAGAAATTGCATAAAATTGTTTGCTGTGTACTGATGACGCTGTGCTGTGATGACGCCTTAAAGAATTTAAGAACTTGTGGCCTAAAATATCTATTGTACTCCCTTATTTTGTCTAGGATTTAAACGCTGACCTCAATAATTTGACAACGTCGAACCGAACATAAATGAAATTCTGACGAAGCCGGTGCCTGTTATAATTGACTTGCTGATAGTTCTGAATCTGACTGGGCCAAGCCGGTAAAATTTTTTTCCATGGCCTCCTTGGGCCGCAGTGTCTACAGACTTCAGTACTCATGTGCCCTCTTTTATGAAGGTTATAATTACATGCTTCATATCCTGTAAGAGCCTCACGTAGCATTCTCAGTTCAGCTTGCTTAATTCTAGAATTTCTTTAACTCAATTGTAGCTCGTGGCTTAGTCTTATAATTTAACCACACTCATTAGTCTGTTCATTCTTAACAAAGGGATTGAGCGCTTGCGATACATAACGATGCAACGAACAAAACTGCATGGTTCGAAGAGTGTCTGCAATAGACTCAACCGTGTGGGACAGCTTTGAACTCGGACGACCAAAACTGGGGTAGCACACTTCCTCTATGAATAAATTAAGTAGATGAGCATGCTTTTGAAAGAATCGACGGGACCTCTTTATCGAAATATTAGGTTATCAAATATCTCCCTTCCGCCTTTTTGTCTTTTGAATTTCCCGGTTATGTACAAAGCGCTACAGAGCTCATATCCAAACTAATCATGCATAGCGTCGTTGTGTAGGTTATGTCAAGACCTTTCAAATGATGTATTGCCAGATACGAGCTCTGTAGCGCTTTTACATAGCCGGAAAATTCAACAGACAAAAAAGCGGAGATATTTGACAACCTAATATATACAGTCGACTAAAGTACAACTTGGGAAACCCAAACTATTTGAAGGACGTATGTAGCATACAGCAAATATAGGTAGCTTTTAGACCTTTAGGAAAACTCCTAATTTTCATACCTCATAGAGAAGATCTCCAAAAACTCTGTAGTACGTGTAATTGAAGAGAGGGAAGATGCGCTACACTTCTTAGGCAAGTGTTCGATCCTAAAAGAAACTAGGAGATCGTCTTTTGGAAAGGATTTCTTAACAGAAGAGAAATCTGTCTCTCTACTTTATAAAAAAGGAATTAACTAAGCTGTATAAATACTGCGAAATCACTCTAAAATGCAGAGCAAGCATTCAATTGGGGAACTTTTGAAATGTTTTCCCATCATTCACACTTTAATAGTAACAAATACAAGCTTTTTTCAGTACTGTAGTCAATCCGGCAGACGTCAAAACCATGCTGTTTTTTTGATCTTGTAAATTGTATTTAAAGAAAAATAAAAATAATGGAAATAAAAATATATCTAATCTAAATCCAAGTCTAATCCATAACGATGTACGTCGCAAGGTTAAGCGCTCTGAACGATGATTTTTTGCTTCCAGACCTTCTACTAACCACTTCTAATATCTAAAAGCTTTCAAGACATCAAAGATCTTCTAGGAATTAGAAGTGACTAGTAGTAAATAAAGAAGCTTAAAAAATCGTTGCAAAGAGCGCTCAACCTTGTCATCGGTTTAGTAGACTGCCTTCTATGGTGGCCGTTAAAAAGTTCTCAAGCAGGCAACATGAAATAACTTATGAGATGTTGATTTCTTGTCTACTCAGTAGAGTCCTACACCGTGCTCTATATCTTCAGGCTGTCGATCCTACACCTTGAAGGCTCTTTATGTTGATCTTTCGCATTCTGGATAAATGCATCACGCTTATAAAAGACGTGTTTTTTTGGATAGTTTCTCGCTCTTTTAAAAAAAACTCTAAGGCCTTTACTCGGCTCTTAGAAAAACCCTTGGCTCTACACGCTAGAATATTCCTTCATCCTGTGATAATGCTTCACCTTGTGAGACGATCCTCACAGTTCCACGGATTCTATTTACAACATCGGATCGCCCTACGATTGATCCTCACTATGGGGCAAATGTAGCTGTGATCTTCCTTGCCTTTGTCTTTCTTCCCCATTGCCAAATTGTTGTTCAAGCCAAAAACGTGAAACTGGAATCTCTTTTCAAAGGAATCTGGTTGATCCAAAATGCATTTATTCCGGGCAGGGTCCCAGCCACAACCTCGCTTCTCAACTTCCCTATCCCCCTCAGTAAACATCCACTAATTAGCCACCTTTTCTTTCTCTTCCAGCTTCACCTCAAAGGATAACACTGGGACAAAAAATAAGAAAAACGTAAGTACCCACATACCGAGGACTTTCAAGGAAAACGCATTTTCCTCGCTTTTTTTTTTTTAGAATATCCCATAAAATAACAAACAAAACTGAGAAAATTAAAAGAAACTGACACTCTCATCGCTGCGCTGTACCGTAATTCAGTGTGGCCCATTCACAGACTAATTTACCGACGTGTGTTGTTTGCTTGGTATTATTGTTGGCAGCACTATGCAACTGCGGCCATTTTTCACACACCGATTCAAAGCAATTAGTACGCTTTGTGTGCGATACAGCTGCCGCATTTACACGGCACGCCAACGACGACGACGGCAACGACGCTCGCCTGCTCTCACTCTCCTGACACATAAGTAAATTACGTCATTTTCCGCTTCCGTCATTGTAATTAAATTATAATGCCCTAGACACAGGGACACACACACGGACACGGGACCAGGGGGCGCTCCATCGACAATTGGTGTTTAATATGCGCTGCACCATGAAGCAGAAGAAAGTGCCCGCCGCAAATCTGTCGTTCGGTTGGACCGGTCGACTGGCCGGTCCGTCTGTCCGTCTGTCGGTGGTGTCGGTGGTGGCACAGGAACATGAGCAAAGGCGCATGCAGCAGCAGCAGCAGCGCCAGCTTGATGCTGCACTGCCCGCAGCTTGCCAAGTTAATTAACGAGCCGAAACGAATTGAGCCAAAGCCAATAGAAACAACATCTAAAGCGAACGAGGCTTTTTACCAAATTTTAATTAACAATTCGCCGCCGTGCACCGCCGCGTGTGTTTCGTGTGTTTGGCGTGTGTCTCTGTGTGTGTGCACATCGAGACTAATTGTGTTGTGGGCGAAATGGGATTTTTTTTAGTTTTTTAAATTCATATCTCTTTCTTTCTCGACGGGAGAAGGATCTTGTGCTTGGCAGTTAAGGCGATTGGCCAAGGCACTTGAGGTCGCTTGTGGTACAGTTTGAAGCGAAAGTTTTCTGCGAGGCGAAAGACGTGCTGGGAAAATTGCTATGTCATGACCTGTTGATTGAGGAGCAATTTTTGTTCCGAATGAAGATGTAGAACGACTCATTCAAGCTGGAAAATCAGGAGCAACGAATACCTGGAGGAAGCATTCACGGTCGATGAGACCTTTTGCCCTTGCTGTTGATGCCTTGTAATGGTGTTGTTGGCTAAATGTACCACTCTGCCATGAAATACAATTGAGGAATAATTAAACTTGTTGACTGTTCAATTAGCAAGCTAGCTGCCACCTCTAACCTAGAAGGCCGTTCCGAGAGAAAAAGCAACAGAACTCATTTAAAACTACTTCGGTGCTGTCTATAAGTCACTTTCCGACGTTTCCGATTCGTTATTTTGGTTTAATACCATTTTAATCTTACAATCCGAAACTTAGTTGATCTTTTTCTCCAGAAAAATTGCTACCGAGAACTGTTCTAAGTCTAGTTGCAGTGCCCTAAAAAAATTAAGACAATGAAATCATGATTTAGAATTCAAATTGCTATCCACCAGTGCTTCCAAAAATTTCAAGTGGGCTCAAAAAATTTGTGGAAAATTTTGAACAAAATTTTTTAAAAAGAAAAATGTTAAATAAAAGAAATCCTGGCACCAAAATTTGGAAGCCTCTGTTCACATTTGAAGTAAAAGTTTCGAATTTCATAGTAGATATTTCAATTTTCTTCTGTTAGTAACTCATTGAGCTTCTTGTATTTCTTCTTGTTTGATGGTCCATTTAGAGAGGTATCGAGTTATGTCGGCATTTTTGAATCCATATTCCAAGATGAAAGTGACCTATGAACTTTATTTGTGCCCCTTTTTTCGTCAGGCCATTGACAGAGCCTAACATTTTTGTTTCGCCAGCGTTTTGTGCGCGGTATAAAATCACGAGGGGACCTACTGTTTAATGCCTGCTTCGAATGGCTCATTTGTGAAAGCTTTCCATGGCAGAAGTATTCCAGGAGGATTGTCAGTCGTTCACTGTAGGTGGGGCCGTGAAAATTGTTTTGTGATGGTTTTTTCCCGGACTGTGTTCGAATCTGGGTACGTTCAATTAACACGCACTAATCATCAAGCCACACAGCGCCTTCTCATTATCTTCGTGAATTTTATGGCACCCAGATGATCAGCTTTAGGTTGAAGTTTTCTGCCAGTGTATTTAGAGATTTGCATTGCAAGCTTCACGTTTGATTTAATTTAATGTTGTTAAATTTGCCTAAGACACGAACGAATTTACGGAAAAATATGATCAATGTTCACTGTTACTTGTGAAGCCGATTTTTCATTAATCTTACTTCATAAAAAGAGGCTTCAATTATACTTGTCAAGTAACAGTGATCGCGTGGTATACAACAACAATGAACATTAACCTTTGCAGTTGCAGTTTTCTCTGACAAAGATTTTTCGAAATTCCGATGATGAAGTCGCTGTCTTGAAACATGTTTAGGTTCATTAAATAATTCTAGATCACTTATCTGGCTTGCAAAACATCGAGGGCTTTCGTCTGGCTTACTGTTTCAAGTGCGTCGTTTCTTGTCATAAAGATGAAGCTGTCCGTGGTTACGGTTGTCCGGAGGTATGGCTTTTCTAATCCTCTCGAAGTAGAAGGCGAAGTTGAATTCGATTGACATTATTTCACGCTCGATGTTGTCGAGCCCTCGATCTTTGTACTTGAAAAAATAAATGAAAACATGTTGTTCACTTTTTAGACAATTTTCGTATAGAATACTCGGAAAATTGTATTCTGATCCAAATCGTGGGCAATTTTCGATCTTCGCGAGACAGATTAAGATGTAATTTATCAAAGCTTGCACCTATCCGAGCAATCAGTTATCAGAAACACAAATTTCAAGTAAATGCAGTAGAAGTAGACAAAGGTCTTTGTACATCTCAGAGAACTCGTGATTGTGACTCTATACTCCATTCGCCTTTCTCACAGACGTGACCAATGCAGGGCCTGTCTTTCGAAGAAGTAAAGCAGTCCTGCTTATCGTCCAGCTTTCGGCCTCACGACTTACAGCAAAAGATATGAAACTTTAATTTTTATAACCACTCGGAAAATATCTTTTTGGGCTTCGAAATAACCAAACAAAACCTCTTATTTACTTACTTATGAGGCAATCAACTATTGAAGGGTCTGTGCCTGGGCTTGTGATAAATGTTACCAAATACACAAACAGATCCCAGGTACACAATGAAAACATCGACGATTTACAATAAGAAAAATAAAGATAGTTTAATTCAGGAATAATTCATTTAGTATTACAATAAAGAAAAAAGGATTTGGCAACGAAATTAATTCACGAACATGTTAATTAGAACTACTAGCACTTAAGTACGATTTCAAAATATATATGGCAAAATATGAAAGCTTTTACACAGCCATTTTAGACTTAACGAAATATGTAATATAATAATCTTCGAATATAGAAATAGGGTAAATTACAGATTACTTATTTATTTTTCAACAGGGCTAAAACAGCCTACCAACATTGACAGTCGCAGTTATGCTACATCTAGTGCGAAACATCGAATTGTTTTGAGCCCGCGATCTCTCCCTGTTCCCTGCTTTGTCACCCTGTTCTCCTTGAACCAGGCTACTCGAACTCGGAGATCCTTTTAGATAGAGTTTTTGCATCCATGCGCTCCATGTTGCGCGTCTCACAGAAAAGACCAAATATTCAAACTAAAGCTCAGTGTGTGCTCAGACTCTAGTTACCACAAGAATTTCGACCAAGAGTTGAAAAATCAGGCCTAAAATTATGCCATTGGACCACTGCATACAAGCTGGCCGGAGTTTTTCCGACCTTCACCCCCGTAACATGCGTGGTACTGTAAATCTTAAGCTTTTTCGAGTTTTTTTGTTGTCTGCCAAATTCACTAGAGAAAGAATCCTAGATATGTGACCACATATGGAAGTTTCCAAAGTCCCACCTAAATGCCCTGAAAGACCTCTGCCTCCAACCGACATCGGGCTACACTCAAAATCAGTGCGTGCCAGTGTAATTTTCGAAGAACCCTGCTCGTTGTGACAAATGATTCCCCAGACTCTCGGACAGCCCTGAGGACATTCTCCACATGTACCCTTTTTCCTTTTTTTGGCCTCCCCGTGTCATGTGATCCTTTATCCGTAATTAGGTAATGAGTTACGCCGCAAGCCCTCATGAAGAATACAACGACGAAGCTAGCCAGTGGCTGCAGATGCCCTGGCCCTTCACATCTCAGCACAGAAAAGGCAAAAGAAAAAAAAAAAAACAAGAACCGGGAAGAAATCCTGCGTACATTTTTCTCATGTCAAGCGAAAGCAGCACCAGCATAACATAAAAAAACAACAACAATAACAGGAGCAAAATATACCTACGTCGTCGTCGTCCTCACTACATCTTCCTTGTTAAACATTTCTCTTCTCTAATTTGTAAGGATTTCCCAAGGAGAGCAGCGTATATTTTTGATTTGCTTCCCAATTAATTTAATGAGCACCCCAGACAGGATACACAGGGAGACATGCACACACACACATACCCATACACATTTTTTTTAAGATAATCCTCTCCTCTGGTAGTCGTTGTCCTCACCGACGACGAGGACTACGAGGAGGACGATGAGGAATGGTTGAGGATGACAACGACTCGAAAGGCAATCAAATTACTATGCAACATAACTAGCGGTAATAATCCGATAATATCCTTTCTTCTATTAGCATTTCAATACCCACACACACACACACAGAGTCAGGCATAAACGCAGGACTCTCCCTCTCTCTTGGGGAGGATTCAGACCCGGTGAATGTTGCCAAACATCAAACTCACTCAATGAAGGTGGAAAATATTTGCAACCACACACTTTACAACTGCGTACGGGGAGAGGGGTTGGGTTGCTGTCGTCCTGCTAATGCGAGGACTCAGTCTGACTGTGTGTGTGAGGGGATGTGTGTGCTATTCGCACGTCTGTGGTGGAATTTAATTAAATAAAGGCATTCCGGTCATTTCCTTTTGTGCTGTTTTTCTTTGCTACCCTTTGCCCTCTCTACCATCGACTCTCTCTCTCTCTCTCTCGCTCTTTCTCTCACTCTGTTAGACCGAAGGGGGTGCTTTTAAATTGCAAGGATACACCGGAAAGACGAAGGATAACAGAACAAATCCATCACTCTCCCGTAGAACAGTGTGAGATTTTAAATTAATTTTTTTTCCTTCTCTGTCGTCGCGCTAAGTGAAAGGAAAAAAAAAAGGGATGTGATCCTTGTGAGCCTCGCGTATGAAGGCAAATTAAGTGAAGTTTAGTCCTGCGAGTGATTTTCCTATATGGTGTTGCTGTCTTGTTGTTGTTGTTGTTCAGTTCAATTATTTGTGTGACGCTAATAGCGTCGTTGAAGTTCACGTTCATCCCCTCATTAAGGCTGTCATCTCTTCGATTTAGGGTGGGAACGAGTACGTGTTTGTGTGTGTGTGTGTGTGTCGCATACCGTGAGTCGTCCTTTTATGACATCGTTAAATGTTTCTCATCGTTTTTGTTGTTGAATACAAGGACGTGCCGGTGAATGTGTGCGTATGTTGGCCGGATAATGAGTCAAAATGAAAGCGCACTCGGCAGTCGGCACTTGGTAAGGATATTTGATTGATTCCCCGACTATTCGTCGTTGCTTAATTAATTATTTTCGCTTGAATAATTTATCATTGGTGTGTGTGCGTACTGTGTGTGTACAGTGGGGCGAGAGAGTGTGTGGACGTGGTGAGTTGAGATGACGGAGCAGTGGAGGGCTTTTGGAATTTCTTTCATTGAAAGAGTGTTAGATGGGGTGCAGAAAAATTATAAAAGGGATTTTCAGAAATGTGGTCAAATTTTTGATTTAAACAAGCCTTGGATAAGAACAGTTCGGCGGTTTATCTTAAATTCTAGGAAGCCAGTTTGATGCTAAATTTTACGTAAATAGTGATTGCTTTACTGCCGAAGATCATTTCATGGAGCGTTGCGAGCGCAAAATAATTTAAATGAATAAATCAGCCGTCTACGAATTCTCAGCAAAGAATCCTACCTCTTTCGTCTAAAACGGAGTTAATTCCATCAATGCTCTACCAAAAAGTGTTGCAAAGAAGTACAATGTTGTAACTGTTACAGAAAATTTTCGTCTACAAATGAAATTGATCCAACAAGGAAATTGTAACAAATGCAATTACAGTCGAAGCCCTCTAAGTCGAAAATCCCTCTAACTCGAATCTTATCGCCACGTTTTGGCATTCCCTTAAATTTTCCATAAAAAATCCACCCTCTAAGTCGAAAAGCCCTCTAACTCGAATACATTTTTTCGACTCTTGGTCTGTTTTCAAATCCTCTAAGCCGATTTTTTTTTTTGCAAAAAATTAAACAAATTTCCTCTCGCAACTTGTATCAAGCACGGAACTTGTATTGCATGTTCTGACTCTCTCTCAATTTGGCACTGGAAGACGAACACCTTTCATTCCATGTTGATTTTTTGGTGCAAATACGTCGAAGAAAAAAGCGTATGTGGTTGCTCTTATTATTGTTTAACGTTTACCTATGCAAGAAAGAAAGAGAATGTTCATAGCAAGAATGAGGATTTGCATGGCGACCTACACGGAAAACATCGATCCAAAGAACATGAGAAAATCGAAACTATTCGCTAGTTTTCGAAGCACAATCATGTTGGGCGAGCACAATTGTCGTCTAGGGCCACATTTGTGGACACAACCGTTCGCTCTGTATGAATAATTGCGCTGCTTATTCATTGTGTTGTTGTTTGCAAAAAAAAAGTATTTTAAATCAAAACTGGGGAGGCCGTCGTAAGGCGACATTTTTTCAATAATTTTTCTGAGTTCTTCGGCTTTATAAGACATGTTTTGTTAAGTCGGTCGTCAATATTTCATATTAAACAAATTTTCTGGATATAAAAACAGGGCCTGACTACTGAATACTTGACTGGCCGACTTCTGAGGTAAAGGAGGACGACTACTCAAGAATGACGTTTTCATTTACATTTTTGTGAATAATTTGATTTCGGTAGTAAGTACCATAAAAATGACTTTATTTTAATAATTAAAACAATTTAGTTAATTGGAAATGATGAATAGCCTATTCTTTACTACAAACACAGATTTTTAAGAGCAAATCAAACGTAAGAAAAAAGTTAAGTTACCGACTACTGGCTCCATCATCCTAGATGAACTGATAACCTGTCAAATCGTATACGCATCAGCATAACCAGCAATCAGAAAAAGTTATATCAATGTCCAGAAATATTTACAAATAAATGGGCAGTAAAATACCCCACCTGATTGTTTCGTAAGATTTTTAATTGACTTAAGACATGAGACTGAGCATTATCGAGCAGAAGAATAACTTTTTCATGTCTTCAGTCGGTTTCCGTTCGACTCGCTTTGAAATTCTTAATGGATTGCAATGGCCTAGAAATTGCTTACGGGATCACTCATAATAATTCTACAAGCGCCTACAGAGTTTCATTTGAATTATTATCGAGTATTGCTTTTAAATCCTTGTATTCGAATCACAGACAACCTAATATAGACACCCAACTGTACAGCGGCTATTTCCCCTCGTCCATCGATGAATTTGACAGTAATTCACGAATGTAGCTGAAATACAGGAAGCATTTTGACAGTAATTCAGGAAGCACCGAACACTTGCTCATCATTCTCACGCACATTTGTTTGATTTTTTGTTCAAAGCTCCCACACGTATTCACAGACACAAAATGTTATAAAAAACGCTATCAAATAAAATCAAGGGGCAAGAAAAGTAGAAGTTGGGTATCTGTATTGGTTAATTTGTGATTCGAATGACGTTTTAGAATGAATTTTGTCTTCTCTTTCGTAGAACAAATAATTTTTTGAAAATAAACCAAACTTCATGGAGTCAGAAGATTTTCTTTCCATAGGACTCCATAAAACTACGTACAGGAGATTTAACGTCATCATCAGCACCATCATTAGTGGTGTAACAGCCCAGAGCCTGGCTTTTCGCTAGATTAGATTTAACGTCAGGATCATCCAAAGAATCATTTGAGCGAAGTCTGATGAAGAAAAAAGATAAGAAAGATTGAAAAGCACTGCCAAATCTTGTTGAGTGAGGAAAAGAAAGAAATCTTGCTGAAAGAAAGAAACAAAATTAATTGCTTGAGTCGTTTCCTGATTACTGACATCATCAATCAGTAATTAGGAAACTTATTCTATTTCTGAAGCACCAGCTTCAGAGTTTCCTGCAAAAATAAATGATCTTTGATTAAAAAAGAAACCACTAGATGGACCACTCTCAGACTTCTTCTTTTTCATCTTCTTCTTCTTTTTCTTCACCTTCTTCTTCATCTTCTCCTTCTTCTTTTTCTTCATCTTCTTCTTCTTTTTCTTCTTCTTCTTCTTCTTCTTCTTCTTCTTCTTCTTCTTCTTCTTCTTCTTCATCATCTTCTTTTTCTTCTTCTTTTTCTTCTTCTTCTTCTTCTTCTTCTCCTCCTTCTCCTTCTTCTTGACCGCGTGTTCAACTAACAGGATCGTGGGGCCACACACGCAGATGAGATCTCCAGACAACTCGATCCTCCGTCGCTGACTCTAACTCACCAGAACGTATGCCCGAGCGTAACAAGACGAACTTTTGGACTTGGTCCAACCATCTCGTCCTGGGTCTGCCTACCTGACACTCTCAGACTTATCAATTGAGCTCAAATTTATAAATTGCTTCCGATTTTTAGCTTTCAATCCATTAACCGCGATCAGCCTCCAACGCAGATCTTCTGAACTAAATTCTGAAATTTATCGAAAAGTTTAGCACATGCTAGAGGACTTCATCCAATTTTGTGGTCATATTTATCAACCAGGTCCAACTTTATGTACAGATCTTCGGATAACGATCAAGTAGCAGCTGCACTCAGAAAGGAGGATGAGTTAATTTTGTTAAACCTTTTGGAGTATACCCATGGACTTCATCTGAGTTTGAATCAAAAGTCATTCAGTTCGTGCTTCTTCTGAATAAGAGCTCATCCAAGAATCACATTTTAGTGCAGTTCCACAGACCTCCAAACCGA
The DNA here is from genome assembly GCA_905187475.1 of Syritta pipiens. NCBI lineage: Eukaryota > Metazoa > Arthropoda > Insecta > Diptera > Syrphidae > Syritta > Syritta pipiens. The sequence goes on from LR994571.1 coordinate 76,213,075, forward strand.
TCCAAGCCATCCACCAATTCCCAGCTGGGATCATGTCAACAGCCCCTAGGAAAACCGCACTGAAAACTTTCCAGCAACACTGTCAGTCTACCAACCCTCCAAAAAAAGAAGAACTAAATAAAGCAAAAGAGAATTGCTCACGTAAAATTCCGCACGCCACCAGAAAGCGACACATCCTTGCGCGCCATTGTGTCCGCTGTCCTTATTGTAATTAAAATTAATTTTTCCGTTTTTCCATGAGGCCACGCAACAGAAAAAAAAAAAAAAAGAAAACGCACACCCACCCACCCCTCGTGTTTACTCATCCTGGTTAAATCATCCCTTCATCTCCAGCCTGTGATTACCCGCGCATCAGCCTTGATCTTCTGTCACTCGCACAAAGAGTCCTGAGTTCGTCGCCTGTGTCCTCGGTTGGCTTTGGCCAACCGTGTGTTGGTGGTTGCCTTTCCTGTTTGTGTGTGTGTCGTGAATGCAAGTGCGGTACCTATCTGTAAATATCTTCAAATTAATTAAAACGATCCAATTAGTAATGGAATAATTGAAATTGATTTAATATTATGAATTTCATTTCGTCCTGTGGTCGCCCAGAGCTCTCGCCCAACCCCAACCCCTCTGGTCGTGTGAATGAGTGTGCCAAAGGACATGTACGGCGCTCAACACACACACGTTTACTCTCATCCTTCTGATGATGTGCCTTATGGAGGATGTTTTCCCAATAATCTCGTTGGTTTTTTTTTTTTTTCTTTTTTTTTCCTGCTGCTGCTTTCTTCGTCTATTTTTGCATTTCTCTTCGTCCTGCGTGTGTGATGTGGTGGAAGGAGGACATGTGTGTGTGTGTTTGTGTGTGCGCCTGTGTGGCTGTTACTGGACCTGACACAAGGTGATGGCGGTAAATTGAAGCAGGGCAGATCAACAAGCACACCCCTCGCCGACCCAGCTGTGTGTTGTGTACACATCATTTCTTTAGCTTATTTCACTTTGAATGCGTGTGCTCGCGCCTGTGTGTGTGTGGGACGTGCATGTGTATGGAGCAATTTATCCCTTCTTGCAATTTAATTAAATTACTGTAATTGCCCGGTGTACAAATGCGAATTGATGTGTGTGCACGAATGAATGAGGCTGCTCCTGGCCGTGATGGTGAGAGGTGAAGTGGAGCGTCAGAGTTGGAAGAGAGAGACAGAAAGAGAGAGAGTCGGACGGAGTCAGTGGCACTCTCTGCGGTAAAGACAGGACAGGACGAGGACGAGGACGACCAGGAGGAGGAGGAGGAGAAGGAGGAGTGATGGCTTTCGGGGCCTGACGATGATGACGATGATAGAGCGAATTGCTAGATGCAAAATGAAATTGCTTTTTGGCATTTCAATTATTTAATTAAAAGAATTGCACATACTTTATTGCTTGCTGATGATGATGACGACGACGACGACGATGTGGACGTGAACGTGGACGAGGACGATGATGATGATGATGGGGTGGGAGGTGGTCAGAACAACGAGTCCTGCGCCTACGGGAGGGAGATCTGCGATGTGCTGCATCCAACTTGTGTTGCTGTCGAAGATAGAAAACTTCACGGGGTTGTTTCTCGTTTTTTTTTTTTTTGCAAACATTTCGCAGGCCTTCGCTCTGTCTCCTGTGTGTCCTTGAATTGATTAATATCGCTCAATGGACACACAACAGAGGAGGTTGGATTTTCGACAAATTAGCCGGCAGCGGTTTATTGGTAGATTGTTCTCATCTGTAGCTGACATTCTTCAATTTTGATTTATTATTCAATTTTGTGCGTGCGTGTGTTTTGGTGTGCGTTACACGCTTGGGCTTGGAATCTTCTTCGCCGTCGTGATGGGCTGGAGGAAGTGCAGATAAGGAGGGTGGTTGGATATTTCAATTATGGAAATTTAATTAAAAACGAACAAAAAATAGAAATCAAAATGAAAAGACGAGACGACATAACGCACTGAACAAATAAGGAATAGATACACGCTCTGGGGTGCCCTCCCTGGCTGACTTTATCTTTGAAGCCAATTCGCGGAGGACGGCGACTGTAATAAGTGTCTTAAGCAGATGTTTGTTCTGCCAGAGCTCTTGTGTGTTATTAGTTCCTCAAGGGATTTTAATTAGTGATAAGTTGGTTCATTGAAGCGAGAAGCTCAATCTCATTCGTTTGACGGGGTCTAATGAAAGTGCTTCGATGGCCACAGAGCAATCTTTCTCTTCGGCTCGCAGTAGGTCAACTCTCGTGAAGATTGAACCACTTTCACGATTGCTAAAAATAAAAGAAAATCAATTTCAAACTGAAATTGCAAGTGCAAAGTGTTTTGGTCAAAATTGGATTCGGGGGAGGAAGAAAAAATAATGTCGGACTTGGTTTGTAGGCAGAGAGAATCAAATGAACCCAAATATGTCAGGCATACACTAGGTGCCATAAGTCTACGCTCAACGTTAAATTTTATCCTTCAAACGTTTTTCGAGTGAAAAAAATAAAACTCATCGGCAAAAAAATTCTCAGAACTTATATGTTAGCTATTTATCGCATCAATGTAAAATGCCAGCGCCACAATTCCTGGAACAAATCCATACCCAGGAAGAGATAACGGTACTTTTAACTGTGGTAATCTCAAAATGTAGATGCCAAAAGTCTACGCTCCTCACTGTGTATCAAGTTTTCTTCCTGTGCGTGCGCTGTATTACAAAGTCAGAGATAAGTGATTTGTGAGAAATTATAAAATTCAGCGTTTTGTTTCGTTTTACAATAGTATTTGCTATCGTGGTGTGTTTTTTTAACAATGCAGACACAAAGAAAGGAGATAGATATTGGCGAAAGGAAAATTATTATTAAACTTCATAAAAAAGGACAAAATTACCGCCAAATATCAAAAATCGTTGGAAGGGCGTGGACCTCGGTACGAACAGTTATTCAAAACTTTGGAAAAACGGGAGTAATAAGGTCTAAGCCAAGATCCGGTCGACCAAAAAAACTTTCTGAGAGGGAGGCAAGAAATATAGTGTCACAAGTGAAGCAAAATGCCAAAATTACTGCGCTTCAAATAACTCAGAACGTCGAACAGATGTTCCAAAAGAAAATAAGTGCTTCCACTGCCAGGAGACATATTGAAAAAAGCAGGCTATCATGGTCGAGTTGCACGGAAAAAGCCATATATTTCCCTTCAAAATCGCCAAAAACGTATTGCATTTGCAAATGAACACCTCCATAAGCCTCCAGAGTTTTGGCAGAAAGTTTTGTTTTCTAACGAGTCAAAGTTTTGCATTTTCGGTATCAAAGGTCGTAAAATGGTATGGAGAAAATCTGGAACAGCGCTAGACAAAGGTAATCTCTTGCCTACTGTGAAACATGGTGGTGGAGGAGTTATGATATGGGGATGTATGGCGGCTAATGGGGTCGGAAATTTAGAATTTATTGAAGGTATTATGGACAGGTTCGCATATTTGGACATTTTAAAACGAAATTTACGACAAAGTGTTGTAAAGTTGGGCCTACAAAACGAGTATTATTACCAACAAGACAATGACCCCAAACATACGGCCGAAGTTGTCAGATTGTGGCTCCTTTATAATGTGCGCAACCAGCTACGGACGCCACCACAATCACCGGATTTGAATCCTATAGAGCACCTTTGGGCACTACTCGAGCGTAAAATACGAAAAAAAGTAATAACGAGTAAGGCAATGCTAAAAGAAATCATAAAAGAAGAGTGGAATAACATTACTATGGAAGAGACGGCCAAGCTCGTCAATTCTATGCCCAAACGGCTCAGAGAAGTTCTTAAAAGACGGGGATACTCAACCAGTTATTAATATATTGCTCAATTTATGAATATGTACATATATTTTTGTTATTTTAATAACTATTTGCTTATGAGCGTAGACTTTTGACATGTATATTTATGAAGTACAAACCGATTTTTTGTTTTTTTATCAAGTCTGTTAATAATACAATAATATGAATTACACAAACAAAGACTGTTAAAGTACCTTATTAATTATTAATAAAAAAAACAATTTAAAAAGCGAAAGTTCTCATTTGTTTTACGTTTTTGTACACTAAACACATAGGAGCGTAGACTTATGGCACCTAGTGTATGTCTTTTGACATTTCTTGGTTTTTCGTTTTAGTTTTCGTTCGCCTTTTTTTAAATTCAAAGTGAAGGTACAGGCTAAGTCGAAGAAGATGATTATCATTAACGCGCAACTGAAATTGTGTCAGAGGTATACCTAAGACAATTGGTACGTTTCCAAAAACTTCGTGTACCTAAACAAAATTCGTTTAAAAAAAGAAGAAAGGAAGATGTAAACAATACCCGATCTAGGCTCGACACTTAAGGGTAGCCCCAAACATTTTAGCACTCACCAATTCAGTTGGACCAAATACAAGTTTTTTTTTATAAATGTAATTAAATAAACAAAATCAAATTGTTTCCATAATTTGAAGCTTTATTATAAAAAGCAAACATTTCCATTATCTATAAAACAAAACTTCATTCAAGTGGCTGCTTGAGATGGTTTCGCAGTAGCGCTTTCTGTCACTCAGATTTTCCAAGACCTTGTTGATGATTTCGGGCTGTAACTCACGAATTGCTAGGTGGTATTAACCGTAAGTGCTTGAATCGTTTCCCGATTGTTGGCATAGCATCGGACCTTCACGGTTTCCCACAAAAAAAAGTCCAAATAGGTCAATTCACATCTCGGTGGCGTCCTGCTGACATAATCCAGATGGCTGATAATAAAATTTCTTTTCAAAAAACGCACTGTTCGGGTTACACTGCACTCACTCCGGAAGCAAGTTTCAAGTTCAAGTGCAAAGCGATTCATTTTGTTGTGCGGAGATTCCTACCCCCGATACCTACTGATTTTCTGTTAAGATTTCTAGCTGAAAACAAGTGACAGTTTCAAAATAACCTATGAATTCAAAAGAAACCACTAGATGGTCCACCCTTTATTTAATCGGAAACAACAAACCTTTCTTGCTTTCCTTTCTTTCCTTTTTTACACGGCGGGAACAAAATCTACCAAGTTAACGTGATTTTCCAAAGAATAATTTAAACGCTTTGTATACGCGTCGATCGAACTTTGCTCTGTAAAGTTTAAGAAAAATTCAATCGTGTGAAAGCAAAATTATTCGCGTAAAAAGGGAATTAGGTGATCTGATCTAACTCCGAAACAAACATATCGGAAGTGTTATTAGAGCAATGGTGAAATACGCTTCTAATCTTAACACCAAATGAGCTAAGCTTCATATTATGGCAACATTCCGGTTATTAAAACCTGCCCTTCGAAATTCTGTTGATCACTCCACTTTTCTTTATTTTTCTATTTGCAAAAAATCATCCCCAGTACCATGAGGCTACGCTCTGTTATATTAAGACCAACCATAAATCAAATCCTATTTTTCGATTCTGTTTTCGATTTGTCATTTCAAAAGGATGATTAAATGAATCATACGACATTTCAAAAGTTTAATTGGCTTTCGTCAAACTTTTTGAGGTTAAAACCCTAAAAAGTTTGTGTAATTCCTTGAGTTTTAAAAAAGGAGATCTTCGAACGCTTCACTGCGTTATAGGCTACTGAACTCTGAAATATCATATCATATCATATATCATATATCACCTCGAAGCAAACGTGTCTATTTGTCAATTGTTATCCAGGTACCTGGCGAAGTTTTTTTTTTCAGGCAGATGTATTCTTGAATGACAATTAGTCGCTAGCAAGAAGTGAAACCGTAGGGGTTTCCACACGGTTTACAATTTAGAAACACGCAAAAGAGTAAATGCGAGAAAACTTGAAATCGTGCCTCGTGCCTCAATCTGGAACTTAGAATTGGATCAAGTTTGATCATTATTCAACTAAATGTCATAATCAGTGGACCTTTATCACAGACTAACAATTATCGGAGATTATAGGAGCGCGAACTGCTCCTTGATTGTTGGTTACTAAATTTTGATTTTCTTAGATTAATTTCTTGTGATTTTTTTTTTTTTAACATTTATCCGTCATCATTTTGACACAGGCGACTGTAGGTTTATTTCGTTTACTGCAACCAACCTAGTGATCAATTAAAATTTTTGCTTACCAGAACAGCTAATTACATGCAAAAACTATAGCCACTTAGACTTGTGCCATTAATTAAGAGTTTTAAGTTAGTCAAGCTAGTTTTAAGCATATTTGTCTTACATGTAAGCAGTTCAATGAAATGTAAATAAAAATGCTTTAAAATGAATCAAAAAGTATTTTCTGCAAAAATTACTACAATTGTAATTTTTTACTCAAGGAATGCAGCTCAAGTAATTGTTTCTGAATCACTTTGTATCAAACTTTTCGGAATTTGTCGATAGTCCAATGCAATGCGCTTTGGTCGATGGCCCAAAGAGAGCATATCCTTAATAGTCTCTTGACTGCTATAGAGTTCGGTAGTTTAGTGAAGATGAAAACTGATAGAATTCTACATCAGCTTGCGATAAAATTTAAAATTCCTATTTAAAAGCTGATTTCAGTACAGTGAAAAATCTTTCTAGGCTTGTCATTGTGTTGACATTTTGCATATTTTATTTCTTTTGTTCCCCTACTAGGAATTCAACTTTTTTGGAGCTACGAAAAAATACTGTGAAATGAAGGTTTGTTCAGATCATAACTTTCGTTGTCAATACTAAACAATTTAGGGCAGCCGCGGACTAAAACTAGCCAAAAAGTTGCCAGAAATCGAACAAATTTAGCTCAAACTGCGTCTTTGAAAATCACTTTTCTTTTTGCCCAAACGCCAACAGTTTTCAGAAACTTCGCTGCAACGTCAATTTCGTGTTGAAAAATGTCTTATAAACAAGATGTCAGCCAATCTGTCTTAGCAAACGGTAGTAGAAAGACTTTACTTCATTATTTAACCTATGAAGTCACCTCTTCTACTTGGCATCAAACGATTTGAGTTGTTGATAAGTTGTACGAAGAAAGAGTTAGTTCAATTAGTTTGAGTCCCCTCAGGTGATCATTTGTCATTATTTAATTCGTTTTAATGTCAAACGATTTAAGTTTAAATGCCAATCGAAGCATTTAAAACGATTTTCGTCTCATAGAAGACTCACAAAACGACTTTTAGGTCTTAATTTGATTGCCAATTGTTTCCTCAGGCATTCAAAGTGGGTTTGCATAGAACCTTTGCTCTTTCCTGAGTAACAAGGTGCTTAGTGGCGAAACGGGTTCGTCGAAGTCATAAATACAACTTCCCCAACAATTGGAGAATTTGACGCAGACACAGCTTACAGGTCACACCAACTACTACCCATGAACTAAATCAACTGTAATGACAGTGCAGCCATCAAATCAAGACAACAAAACAGCAAAAGCCTTTCTTCCTCCGCAAATTTCCATTAACTTTAGGCCATAGAACGGGTTCTCACACGACTCACCAGACCACCACTCACACAATTCGTTCCATTCCCACCGTTTCCCTGGCCGCCATCTTCACCATCGCCACGACACAGCGATTATTTATGACATTTCTACGACCATTTGACAAAGTGGTCGCTTAAAACGACTAATTGCTTAAGCGTCATCTACCTCGCGGCATTGCACCGCGAACCGCGCCATAATTGAACAGTTTCCCTCAAATAAGCCGTCAAATTAAAAGAAATAAATTTCATTGTCCATGTGTGTGCGCCGCCGCACGGTCGACTTAGGGTAAATAGAAAACCGAAAAAATTCCTTGCATCGCTTAACAATCGAAAATAATTGCATGTCATCTCCGCACGTCCGTGTGTGTGGTGGTGGAATAAAAAAAATAAATAAAAAAACGTTAAAAACGTGCAAACTAGTCATGCCACAAGCTCATGCCTGTGTCGTTACGCTGACAGATCGCTCTCGCTCGGGCGCATGCCACTTCCAGGATGGCAGTCACTTGTCAATACGGCCGCATGTCGAAACAGTTAGACTCTGTCAAACTCGAGGGGTTACCGAAGAGCTAACCAATTTAACCAAACATCAGACGCAGTTCATTTTAATTAATTTAAATGCCATGCGCGCGCGATATCGTCGTCCCCCCGCCAATTGACTCTGTGTGGGTATGTATCCATATTTATCGCAACGATCCGTCTTCTCTCATTATCTCTGAGTTTACACGAATCCCAATTGGAAAACGACACAAGCCCACCGGTCCTCCCTCTCGGTCTTGCCGCTTGGCAGTCATTTATTTCGGTGGCTAATTAAAAGGAAAATGCATTTGGCCGGAGCTGGGGCTTAGTCGTCGGCTCCACCTTCCCGCGGCGGCGGACTCTATGCTCCGCATTGGCGTGTCAACGACTGTGGAAAAGGTGGAAAATGGGCAACTCTTTTTTTTTGTTGTTCCTGCAGCCGAGAGAGGGAGACGGATCTAAAACCTAACCTACAACTCTAACGACGATGGCGATGACGATGACTTCGACGACGAAGCCGGCAACGGCAACGACGACGGCGGCGTTTGCGAACTAATGAACTCCGCCGCCAGCAGCTAATCAGGCTAATAAAGCAAAGGCTCCACCATCAGTGTGACAGTACTGTGCCTGGTACTGTGCTGCTGCAGCTACTGCCGCACCGCCCGGGCCACAACCGACAATCGTATGCTGCGGTGCGGTTCTCGCCAAGCCATGCCTGCCTGACTGGGTTGCCTGCTTGGCCGACTGACTGGCCGACGACGGCGAGAGTATCGCGAAATAATTAATGCTTAATTAAAAGCGAAAATAATGAATGAATAATGAGTGGCATGCAATTTATAATAAACCTAATAATTGACAGAAAATAATTATTGTTATTTGCGTCAAAAGAAACACAACACACCAGACACACACACACACATGGGGCTAAGCGTTGAAAAGAAATCGCCGCTAAGCAGGCAATGGCGGCGGGTGGTGGTGGGCCGATGGTTTGTGGTGGCGGTGTGCGGTTTTGTGGCGAGTTTTGCGCTGCACCATAAACAAGTTGCACAAAGCTCTCCACGCCAGCTGCGATCACGGCGGCGAGATAAACAAATGCGAGCCTTTTGCATTGGTGTGACGACTCTGGAGGCGAACGCGGAGTCGAATATTGATAATCATTTAGCTGAAAATTCGCTAATGAATGTGCAACAATGCATCCCCGTCCCAGGACTGCGGGCGAAACAAAAACGAATTGCAGAAAAAAAAAAAAAAAAAAAAAAATCATAAGTCTGGTGGGCGGCGGCGATAATTGCTGCAGTTCCCGAAGCTCAGAGTTCCGGCATTGTGTGGGGTATTGTGTGCCGGCTGCAAGCGGCGCAATTAACACACACGCTCGCCGGGATGAGATGGGGAAGTTAGCTTTTCTTTTAGAAAGTCGATTGGGCATTTCGATTGGAAGGAGGTGGATCCTGGGCTCTGACAAGCGTTGATTTCAACAATTCAGCTGTGGTTTTGTTGGCGCGGTTGAGGTGTTGACGTTTGTGGCGAAGCTGTTAATTAGGTGGCGGCGTTTGGGTTGCTCTGATGGCGGCATTCATCTTCTTTAAAGTGAATGTTGCTCTTTCCAGAAAACTAAACTCCTCAAGTGGACATTAATGTCTAGAAAACAGATAGTAGGGAAAGGTTTTCCGTGCCGACTTAAGCATCGATGTAACGCAAATAGAAGCTCTTGTTAAAGAGCTTAAAGAGCGAACGCAACAAGGACCGGCTTCGAGCGCATCCCATTTCGAAGTATAGTCAAATTTATGAAGACAGCACTAAAGTTCTAATTCGAAAAACGGAGTACAATAGATCTTTAAAGCCATAGCTCAAGTGGCCCTGTAAATCACCCCATTTTATCGATCAGTCAACTCTAATCAAGATATCGTGGTGTCTTGTAATTCCAACTGAAAAGAACAAATGTGAAGAAGCGAAAAAAACGTCTTTATGAACGGGCTAATCATCGAACTTGCCCCCGAGCGTCCTTCTAATTTCTTAAGAACCATCCAAATGAAGCAGTTTACTTTTTAATTGGCTGCTATCAACAAGAAATTCGTATACAAGACTTTTTAGGAGCCCATACAGTCGTATGATTCTTCAAAAAATATTTTCTCTCCATTCTCGTAAGGTTTTGCAATAAAGGAAGCTTACTTTGGATGGTAGAGACGAGTTGACCGACGTTTGTCCAATGTATCCAATGAGGTTGACCGATTCTCGGTATCAACGCAAATAAGTTGCCTCTCGTTTGAAAACTTCTGCCTTTCATGAAAAAATCGCACCCAAAAGGCAAACATTTCAAACTCTAAAACACATTCCTAGAAACTCGTCAATTACCACACCAAATTTCAATCCGCTGATTGAAACTCCATAACTTCCCAGAAACGCGATGCAGCCACGCAACTAATTGGCTCCATAAATGATGGACTCCCAAAAAAAGTAACTGCACAACATAACTTAACAACCCATAAAAGTGTCACAAACTTCACACTTTAACTAAAAAAAAAACAGAATTCATCAAAAACATCATTTCTCCGTCTCTCTTTCGACCAAAAAAAAAAAGAAAATTTTAATCAAATATTCAACTCTCAAAGGTCAGACACACATAAAATGCCCTTAAAACCCTTAAATTCAACCGCCTCTGTGTCTCTCTGTCCCTCCCTTTCGCCCTTCGTGCCATTGTGTCTCCATAAAACGTAATAAATTTAATGATCAATCAAACGAACGAAAAAAAAAAGAAAGAATGAACCAAACGGGGAGAGAGACAGTAAAGCCCGATAAAAATCATTCACTTCGCATCGATTGCTTGGTAAAGTGGAACGCAAAGGCGTTAACATAGTTAATTAACTTATGTCATAATAAAAAGCAAGTTTATAGTCTTGAAAGGCTACATTCGAGGGAATAAATAATCTGGTTGCTAATTCATTTAATTGCCGCGTTGCGTTGTTGAGAACTTTAATTAGTAATAAAATTGATTTGGCTCACACTAATTAATTGGGAATTGTCCAATTAAAAAAAAAATCTAACTGAACCAACCCCCGGTTTGTGGTGGAATTTTTAAGTTTTGAATAGATAACATACGTGGAATGCATTTTTTTTTCAAAAGTTCTCACAGTGGCTTAAGGTCAAACTGGTGGATGAATCATTTGTTAAGAACTGAAGTGCACTGACCTTTAAAAGGGGCTTGTTATCCTTGTAGTATATGCGGATATTTTTTTTATTTTACAATAAGTGCTCGTTAAAGTTAAAATATGCAGCGAAAGTTATATAAGACGAAAGGTGCGCTGTTGGAAAGAAAGAAAGAGTTAAGAGTTTCACACGCAAGCCCTGACGTTGGCGGTGCTGTTGGTTGTTTATTGCTTAGAATTGGGAATCGTGTTTAGTTATCAGCTTGCGTTTTGTACTCTCACTCTTTCTCTTGATCCGAGTCCTAGAAGTCGCTGCTATTTCGCAAAGATCTGTAGTTTCATCAAGCTGACTGTTTTTACAAATGCACAGTAATTCTCTATTATTTTGTTTCTATAACGTTTTGTTTTGGAATGGGTCTGAGCTTGGATTAAAACTGGTTTCCTGGACTTGTAGTCCTTGCCGGTCTGCTTTTAGTTCGACAGACGAAAATTATCTACGTCCTCGATGAATCTGGCTTAAAACCAAAATTGAACCCAATAATGGGAAATTATTGACCATTTATGTGGTAACAAATAAATTTTTGCAACCGAGAATAGGTATGGGTGTTCTAGCAAAGCTACCAAAGTTTTCTTACGTCAATTTCTTTCCCACGTTGTTCCCAGCATCCGTACGATACTTTTTGAGGTTATAGACGAACACATCGTATTTTTTTCCATCCCTTGACTGACACAAATTTCATTTCAAGCCCCTGTTTCGGAGATTTTTAATGTTTCAGGTAAAAAAATACCAGATTTAGTTTGTCATCCACAGCTGCTGAGGCTTTTTTAAACGATTTTTAATTAGGTTGGGTATTTTTATTTTGAAATTATGGAGCCAGCATATGGGAGTGGCACTTTTTTGATAACCTTTTACCGATGGTTCTCCATTTCCATTGTAACAGTTTTTAAAACCCACTAGAAAAAATATAATATTGCTTATTATTCAAAACTGTTGAGATTTTCTTTGTTGAAACTCGTCAAAACAAACATTACTTACTTACTTACTTACTTGTCAGGCATTTAACCCTTGGAGGGTCTGTGCCTGAGCCAAAGCCGCCTTCCAACGTTGACGATCCCGGGCATGCTGCTTCCAGTCCGGAAGACCAAGCTGTCTTGCATCCGCGATCACTTGATCTCTGTACCGGAGGTTCGGTCTCCCTCTTCTCCTCGAACCAGGAGGCTCGGATTCGAAGACCCTTTTAGCTGGAGCGTTTGTGTCCATGCGCTCGATGTGGCCGAGCCACTGTAGTCGACGGATTTTTGCCTTCCGGACTATATCCACATCTTTGTACAGCTCATAAAGTTCGCGGTTATTTCTTCTCCTCCATTCGCCTTCCTCGCAAACTGGACCGAATATCCGCCGTAGAATTTTTCTTTCGAAGGAGCCAAGTATCAGCTCTGCAGTCCTACTTATCGTCCAACTTTCGGCTCCATACAGTAGGACTGGCAGGATAAGGGTCTTGTAGAGCATGACCTTAGTTCTTGACCCTAGCTGTTTGGACAAACCGAAGAACCAAGGGTGATTCTACGACGGATCTCCACTACGATGTCATTCGTGGAGTTTACGTTCGCCCCGAGGTATATGAACTCCTTAACTACCTCGAAGTTATAGCTGTCGACTGTAACATTTTGTCCTAGGCGGTGGGCGACGGATTCTTTCTTCGTCGACAGCATATATTTGGTTTTCTCCTCATGTATCAAAACAAACATTAGTCAATCATAAAAAGCTTGTGACCAGACTAGTCGGGCATTAAATTTGAGGAATTAAAACCTCTAGAGTTACTATTAACAATAAAGTCGAGAAACATCCCAGAATTGTGTGAGCGCCGTGGCTTACTGGGTTAGTGCGTTTGACTGTTAAGCGTTAACCATTATTTGCGCGTGCAGAAACAAATCGGTTCGAGTGTAACGTGCCTTCCAAATCTAAAACAAAATCTTATATAAGATTCTAAATAAAAAGACATTAATTTACTAATTTATTTATTTATCTAACAAAGTTGTTGAGGGTTCATTTCTTGTGGCTAAAAATGTTTTTGGTTCGGAAAAAATAATTAAGAAATGATTCAAAGAATTGTTCTAATTTTATTTCTTTTTCCTCATACAGTTTTTGAATTCCATTTTAAGATGATCAAATGTAGGAGTCAGTTTCTACTTTCTGCAAAAAAAATATGAACCGATGATCTTTCTAAGAACCAGTAATCAGATAAAGCCAGGTTCAAGTAGCATAGTCAGTTCGGTAAAACATTTCACTTGAGCGTTTCTAATTTTTTTTTAAGACAGAGTTAGTCAAAGGATTGACATTGTTGTATTAATGGATTCAGTTCAGTTCATAAATGCTGATGCTAAAAGCTGCTAGCTAGGGACAGAGATGGTTGAAGAGGTTTGCTGCGTCAGGCTCTGGTGTGGGCGCCGTGGCTTAATCGTTAGTGCGTCGGACTGTTAAGCAAGAGTACCCAGGTTCGAATCCGGCTCGGGGAAATAACACCACAAACATTTTTCACGGCCCCACCTCCAGCGAACGACTGACAACCCTCCTGGAGTACTTCTGTCATGAAAAGCTTTCGCGATTCGCCGTTCGGAACCGGCATTAAACAGTAGGTCCCCTCCACATGTGTCAAAATTATAACGCGCACAACACAGTGGAGGTGCGAAAAAGCTAGGCTCTGGCTCTCAACGGGCTGTTACGCCGCCTAATACAATACAATACAGAAGCTAGTTTTTGAGTAATTTCTAATGAATCTGCAAAAGCTTGGAGTCTCCAAGTGAGTGGAATCTTCATCAGATATAGCTTCACCAACCTTTGTTTCAAAATGTCTGTCAAAAAAGGGTTTGCTTAAAATGCTGAATTCTTCGTCAGAAAAATACGACGTAGATCGAAAGGACGCAAACCGGTTGCCGATTCCCATGTATTTTAATTCCATAACTCCTATGTATTACAATTTTGTGAACGATGGAACGTAGATGAGTTAACCTAAACCTAAAATCAGTTTTTCCTTTAATTCACAAAAGTCAGTCATTTTCTGAAAACAATGTTTTTCAACCTTTTGCGTGATAAATTATTCACGTACGTAGTTATTTCTAGGGCTTTTCCCAACTTTTTGTTTTATGGAGTTAATTTATGTGCGCCCTGAACGGCTCATTTGTATACTTCGAATTTTGATTTTACTTACAACACAAAAATTGTTTGCCAATCCTCATCGTTTCTAGAGGAAAGCAGTAAGTAACCTATTTGATTTGCTGGTCCACTTATCCTGGAGAAGCTATCAAGACAATTCATATCATGCTAATAGTTACAACTTACAAACTTACAAACTTGTTCCTTCTTTTGGTATTGGTCTTTAGTGAAATAAAGTATTGTTTTATGTTATTTAGTTCTTAAGTATGTATTCTTTCAAGAAAGAAAGAAAAAATTTGAAGTAAAATGTCTGGGCAAAATTATAACGCACACAACACAGTGGAGACGCAAAAAGTTAGGCTCTGGCCTTCCGCTACTAATGATGATGATGATGACGAAAATGTCTGGAAGCGACCTAATTTGTAATGAAAATAACGAAATTGTTTTTTTTTTGCTTATGTTAACACTTTCTTGACAAACTGAATCTAAATCGTCTGGTCCATCAAGGGTAAACTTAGCATGAATTGTAAGTTCGGGCTGAACTAGACAAAACTTTGGAGGTTTATTTTTTATGATGTTACTTTGTTGTAAGAAGTTTTGAAAAAAATTGAAACATGAACCGGATTATAACCCTGTTTTCCAACAAGTTAATTGTTAGTTTAATAAGACAGGTCATGAGTCGCGGGCTAATCGTGAATGGTTTTTAGCAAAAAAAAAAGTTAAACTTTTAGTGTGGCTACCACGTTCATCGGACTTGAGCCCGATTGAAAACATGTAAATCTATTTCGTCTTGTTTATTCCGGTGATCGAAAATTTGCTTCGGTTTGTGGGTCTATGGAAGGCTGTTACAAGGTAATAGGCCTTAATTCCAGCTCAGCAGATCAAAAACATGGTTAATTTGATGCCAAGTGCGATTTTCGAACTTATAGATAATTCTAGAAGTTGCACTCATTATTAATTTCTAGTTTTACATTTTTTGTTATACAGGAGTTTTTTCTGTTTTCACTTTACTCCGATTGCGTTCAACTGAATTTCGCGTTTCAAGTTGACTTGTATTAATATCCAAAAGATGGTAGGCAACAATGGGCCTAGCTTTGGTCTAAGTGTACCAAAATTTCAAAATGTGTTTCTAAATATTAAATGTGTTTATACATATTATTATTGTGCATATTAATACAAGCTGAGTTGTATTAATATGTTAAAAACATTTATTTGCCTTAATGAGTTCTAATCTTTGGTTTAATAAGTCATCGTTCTAAAATTAATTTGGTTTTAAATAGTGTACTTTAACAAATTTTGCTTTATGCATTTCAAAGAAAATTAGGTTGCATTTACTTGAATTTTGCTGAGTGTATTGAGAAATTCAAAATTAATCATCTACCGCATGCACCATTTTTTAAAATTAAATAAAATAAAATTAATAATTTACATTTTTGCTTTTCATTTTGTAAAATTAAGGTAAGAGAACAATAAAAAAAAAAGCATTTTTTTTTAAATTGTTATTTACTTTTGACATAAATGTATTGCTGCTTGTGCAGTAGTGTAAACTTCAAGAATAGAAACTGTTCTCAGTTCATCGATTTGCCGTCGATTTATATCGACTCTCGACTAATTTTATTGGGGTGGTGTTCTTTAATGTGATTAATTGGAACAATAGAAACTAGTTCCGAATCTTTAAAGCGATTAATTAGAACAATAGAAATTAGTTCCGAAAAAAATGCACAATTTATGTTTGGGGTTTCTAGATGCACCTTCAGCCCGAATTTCATCACTTAGAAGAATTCAAAAGTTATAAGCAGTTTTGTGAATAAAACAAACAGGCCGTTGTTATTCTACAAAAGTTTTGTTGATTCCTTTGGAACAAAACCCTAAAAATCATATAGTTTCATAACAATTGAATGATTCAATTCGCTTCATGGAATCAGAAGTTGTAGGGAATTTATCCGTTGGTACATTTTGGAGCCAACGTTTAACCAAAACCGAGTATCTACTCTAACTTTATCCAGACCGTTTCGTGAAGTTTCACGACGGCAGTCGGCAAGCAATTCGTCGTCCTTCTATCGAGATATTCCTACCTACTCCTTCGTCCCGGATAAATAATTCTTCCAGGTTGGTCGATAGGATCCGCTTTATATTGCTGTTCGTCGCTGATGGTCCTGATCGGATAACTAGCCGCAGTCTGGTTATCTTCTCAACCAAAACTGATGCCCACACACTGAAACACAATGAATAACTTTATAAAATCCGAAGTCCATAACTCCATAAAACTAAGCCCGTTTAATAATATTAATAAAAGATTAAGTGTGCAAAATTGTTGGCCATTACTTTCGAAATTTAGTGGCGATATTTATCTATCCCACATATGCAACCCCTAATATCCAGTTTGACCTTTTCTTCACGCGATACAGAACCGTGAATTTTCATTTTAGTGCATTAATATTGAAAATCTAATTTTAGATTCACGCAATACCCATTGGGCCATTATATACGACACACGTGCAATGAGATTTCCACGAAATACTCCCGCCAGGAGCCTCTGGGGATGACGCAAGTAATGAAGACGGAAAGGCTCTTGGAAATGTGTGACTGCGGAGGACGAGATGACTCAGAAAGGTGCAATACACGTCCGTTTACATAGTCAAAAAGTTTTCGCGTTCGTTTAGACAGTCAAAAGGTGTATATTGCGTCCGTTTAGTCAGCCAAACCGTGCATACTTCGCCCGTTTTAATTGCCAAGACTTTTTGTGATAAATCTTGCTTCCTTGTAGCACTCGAGGCATAAGGAATCGTGTCCACACCCCCAAGTTCTTTATTCGAAGGAAATTATTCCTCCACCAGGATCGGTCATCTACTTTCTAGCACCACTGTCTGTGTATGCAATCTACGGCAAACAACAGAATTTGATTGATGACACACACTCCCTCTCATTACTTTGACAGCTGAACGGCGCACAGGGGAAAAAAATGAAGAAAAAACACTCGTAACGCAACAACAACAAATTCTATCCACATTCTCCGAGTATCGAGCACCAAAAAGGAACCCAAACAAACTCAAAAAAAAAGGGAAACAAGAAAATACCAGCGACGGGAAGAGAATCTCTTAAACCTCGAAACGTCAGACGGCAACGACGACGACGACGACGACGGAGCAGCACTCCGAAAATCATTGCAAATCTTTCACAAAATTTATGTAAAATTCCCCAGAATTAATTTGGGCCGAGGCATTACTTCTCCTTCGTTCGTCGTCGTCGACGTTCCTCGTTCCTCCACGGTCCTCCTGATGGTTTTTTTTTTGCTTTCTTATGCTCACTAATTACATTTTCTCCTTCTTAATTATGCTGCATGTGCGACTTTATCCCGCACCACACACAGCCAGAAAATCCAACAGCAGCAGCACAGCACACAGAGCATAAACAGCATCTTGTTGTTGTGCTGTCTCGCTCGCGCACAGAAAGCAATTAATTTCGTTTCGTTCGCTTGAGTGTGTGTTGCATTGCATGCCGGATGTGTGGCAATGTGTGCGTTGTGTGATAATTGGATTTTTGTTCTCTCTTTTTTGTTGTTTCTTTCTTCGTTGGCTCTTTTGTCATTGTGTTCGTTGCGAAGCGGAGTGGGGAAAGGGGGAAACGAGCGAGTTGATTGTATGCGTTTTGCATTTTGTTTTCCTCTTTGTCCTGCGAGAGAGAGAGTGAAACATTTTTTTTTTGTTTTTGACCATGAATGCCGGAAAATACCGTGTCACACATTCACACACTACGTGGGTGTTTGCTCTAGGACGGTCAACAAAGAGAGCACAAAAGAGAGGACAAAAGCAAGGCTGTAAAATGCAAAGAGACACATGGCAAGAGAGTCAGGGAGAGAGTGAGAGAGCGTGTGCGATGTGAATGAAAGATGAAGTTTCCTTCACGAACACACCCGCGCGCGTACGTGTGGCGTAGTGTGACTCGCGTTTTGTCGTATTTTACATGGCCGTTGCGCGCAAACCAACACACACACACACACACACAGTTGACGGAGATATAAAATTTAATTGAAATTCAAGAAGTTTGTATGTGCCAATTAGCGGTGATACTGGAACACAGAAGTACAGTAATTAAAAAGCATCAAATGAAAAATAAATACTCACGGTCGTGTCCAACCCCGCCAACGCCGTCGTCGACGACGACGTTCCTTGTTGCTGTTGCTGCTGCTGCTTCTGCTGGTGGTACTCTACTCTTTACTCTCTGCGAACACAGCTCAACTGCTGCTTCTGGTTCGGACTCATTGTGATAGTGGTGGTGTTTTTGACTCTGCTACCGCGTGGAAAGTCTTCGTAGCGACAGTCGAACTTTGTCGTACGAGTGTGATCGTTGTATTTTTTGGATTACGCGTCGCGAATCCTCGTTCAGACGAAATTTTTCATTGTGTCGAATATTTTGTTCGTTTTAAATTTTTTTATTTTGTAGATTTATGTTCTATGTGTTTGTTGTCAATCGCGTGTAGCATGTTGCAAGGAGTCAATTTAACGCGCGACTAATTAAATAGAGTGTGGGTGCTAATAGTTACTCAGAAATAAAGAAAAAAAAAAAGGTTCACAGTTCACAAGTGAGAATAAGAAATTTAAAAAAGAAGAAATATAAGAATAAAGTGTTTCTCTCGTAGAAAAGGAAGATTAGCCAAATAAAATAAAAAAGAGGCAGAATATAAAAGAGAAAAAGAAAAATTTCGTGCTGTCATTTTTTCTGTCACTACTGTTTTTGTTTGAGTTCGTTTTTTTTTTGTATTTTTTTGTGTGGTTTTTTGAAACGTCAGTTTGAAGTGAAGTGCGTGTGGATTACATGAAGCATCTGCGTTGGAATTGAAAATTTTAATTAAAAAAATAAACCAAGAACCACCAACAGCAGCAACACGAAGGAGAAAGAAAATTGTAAGATGATTAGTTCCTTTATCCTTCATTTTGTTTTGAATAAAAAAAAAAAAAAGAATTCTTTTACATACATATAGTATATAGAGTATGTATTTTTCCTTTTTACGATGTACACAAATTTGTTTATGGCACTGTACGGGGCAGCGGTACGAAATTAAATTCGAGTACGACGAGTAGGAGAGAACGTGAAAATACAAGACTAACAAAAAAAAAAAAAAAAAGTGACCGCGCGTACGTGCTTGTGTCGCTTTTGTTTGGTGTTGGCGGTGTCGTCTCGGCTGAGACCATCTGTTGTTGAGTCAATTGGGTTTTGAGTGGAAAAACTACTGAGTGTTTTGAATGCGTTTCGGTTTTTTTTTTTTGGCTGTTGAATTCATTCTGAACTCTTATTGCATGTGTTATAATTATGACAGTTGATCAGGTAGGATTGTGGGGCTTAGGATTTAAGTTGAACTAGAAAATTTGTATTTTTAATACTTTTTGGTGCACAACAAGTGATTGGGAATGTTTTGCGGCTTTCAGAACACATCTTTGGCGCTTCATTGCTTTCGTAGAGTACTTACGGCTTTGAAAACACATTCTTGGTGACGAGCATCCTACGTACAGTATTTGCGGCTTTGAAAACACATCTTTTGCGATAAAATTCCTACGAAGAGTATTAAAAATACATCATTGGAGTATAAATTCCTTCATATAGGGTACTTGCAGCTTTGAAAACATGTCTTTATCCTATAAATTCTTTCCTTATCCGTCTGCACATTTAAAAACACATCTTTAGCATTCAAATTCTAGCATGTTCTCCGTGTCCACAGCTCTGGGTTGGGCGCTTGATCATTCTCCCGATTGAGAGGAAGTTCAAAATTGTGTCAGTCACGCTTGGCGTACTTTGATTCATCGCGAACGAGTGTTTCGACCAAAGGTTATTGCCAAGGTTAATATTTTCACATTTTCCGCGCCTTTCAGGTCCCAGAAATACATCTTCGCATGAAAAACAGCAAACAGCCAGCAAATGCAATTCAACGGAATGCAAGACACTCACTGCATACACCGAATAATTTAATTTCCTAGTAGAAACCCTCGGCAGTCAATATTAGTATTGCATAAAATTTGTAATTCACTTCCAATTTAAAAAAATCTTAAATAAATAAATAAATGAATTCAATTTCGAATAGTAACGTCGTTTTGGGGAGCAGTTTCATAATTAATTTGCTCACGGATAATGGTCCGTGACCTTTGAAGGGAAATGTTAGGAAAATTTCGTGGTGTCCTTACCCAATGATGGAATTTCTGTCTTTTTATTGCGCCAACCACTTGTTCATTGCTTGGTTTCGTTCCGGCAGTTTTTTTTTTTCTTTTGACTTACAAAAGATCTAGTGCTACATAATTAATGATACAGGAGTACCTCAACTTACGTCGCTAACTCAATCCGCGAAAACGCGTCGTAAGTCGTGAGCGACTTAAATTTAAAACGCAAGAACAAACACACGCCTAAACTCGAAAAAAAAAAAAAAATAAAAATTTGCGAATGTAAATTTTTTAATTTATTCGGTCTATTAACGCATTTACTGTCGTAACTCAAAGAATAATTGACGTAGTATGTCGAGAGGTAAGCTTCCTACATTTTTAGGATGTCGTAAGTCGAAAGGACTTAACTGAAAGGGTCGTAAATCAAGGTATGCCTGTATTATGGTACGATATACAATAATTCCGATCTAAAAAGTAAGCAAGTACAGTAAAATCTGCTAATTAGGATACTCTATAATCGGACCACCTTGTAATCGTACCGCAGGTGATGCATTCCTTCATATTTTGCATACAAATTTCCCTCTATAATCGGAAAACCTGCTAATCGGAAAACTTTTTTTCGGTCCCGATGGTGGTCCAATTTGGCAGGTTTTACTGTAAATAAAACGAATAACAAACCAAAGCCTCGGTATGCATCGTTTAGCTTTACTAGGTTCCGAAGTTGTCTCTAAAGGCAGAAGTGAGAGGTGGCAGAGATGTTCAATTAGGCTCTATGCAAGGTATAGGTTCGGTAATTTTGTAGAAAGGCTGGGCGACAGAAGTCCGCAGCATAACTCAGGGCAGACTGGGCTCATTGTGATGCCAGCCAGGATTCGTATAAGCAAGATATAAGTGATCCGTATCTTGATTGGCAAGTGGATCTTCTCAAAAAATTTCATTGTCGATCCAAGAAGGTTAAATAATGGGTCTAGATGGCTTTTTTTTTTCAGAGACTCTGATCTTCTTCTGCATTGTAACCACGTGAAATTGATCCTTAAAAAAAAAAAAATAAATAAATAGTCGGCGTAACAGCCCATACAGGGCCAGAGCCTAGCTTCTTCGCGCCTCCACTGTGTTGTGCGCGTTATAATTTTCTCACATGTGGAGGGGACCTACTGTTTAATGCCGGTTCCGAACGGCGAATTGCGAAAGCTTTCCATGACAGAAGTACTCCAGGAGGATTGTCAGTCGTTCGCTGGAGGTGGGGCCGTGAAAAATGTTTGCGGTGTTATTTCCCCGAGCCGGATTCGAACCCAGGTACTCCTGCTTAACAGTCCGACGCACTAACGATTAAGCCACGGCGCCCACAATTGATCCTTAAATGGATGCAAATTGATCAATGGCTCGCTTTTCTCGTGGAATCGAATCACAATCGCCCCTTTGATGTGGTTCCTGAAATGAATTCAAAGCATATTACTCTTTTCTTTGTGTGAGGGTCTTTTAGCAGTAAAATAAGCCTGAAAGGCTGATAAGCCTAAGTATTACTTGCAACAAACTTCTAGGCAAACGAGTCTGGGTTTGAATCAAATCGGATGTGTGATAACACATTGGGCGACTTGATATGGTTTACTTAAGGTGAGAATTGTTGTGGTAGTCACTCTTACCGAAGACCTACGACCATTTAAAATACAACAAATGATAGGTAAAAAATAAACAGCCGGCGTAAGAGCTCATACAGGGTCAGAGCCTAGCTTCTTCGCGCCTCCATTGTGTTGTGTGCGATATATTTTGACACAAGTGGAGGAGATCTACTGTTTTAATACCGATTCTGAACGGCAAATTTCGAAAGCTTTCCGTGACAGAATTACTCCAGGAGGATTGTCAGTCGTTCGCTGGAGGTGGGGCCATGAAAAATGTTTGTGGTGTTTATTCCCCGAGCCGAATTCGAACCCAAGTACTCTCGCTTAACAGTCCGACGCACTAACGATTAAGCCACGGCGCCCATGATAGGTACTCAGTTTAAACTAAAGGCACACACCCTCTGGGTGACAAAAGGAGTCCACAAGTACCTGAAGCAGAGTCCCTCTGTCAGTCTACGCACCTAAATCTAAGTTAAAGGCAATCAACCAAATTTTTTGAAATAAAGTGATTAAAGAATTTACCATAGACGAGTCTAGTGCCTTCTAACTTCTAATAATTTTAAATTTAAGTTCACGCTCGTCGTTCTACTATTTGTCCTTGCCTTCTCGGAGTGTCTTCTATGGTGCAAACTCACTTAAAAATTATCTTGGTTTCGGAGCTGCAAAATTACAGATTATGGGAAGTTGGCCACATCCCACAATTGTGGCATTAATGTAGGTTACTCCTTTTGAGCAGCTTACATCAGAGCCGTCAAGATCTTGTAATAATTGGTGGTGAGGTAATTGTGAACGTCCATAAAAAAAAGTATGGAATTTAAGTCAAATTCCTCTAAGTCCAACCTCCTTTAAGTCGAATTTCCCTCTAACTCGAACTTTTTTGTCATATTTTAGCACTCCGCTCAATTTTTCATACAAAAATAATCCTCTAAGTCAAACTTCCTTTAAATCGAAAGTCTCTCTAACTGGAATACATTTTTTCGACCCTTAGTCTATTTTCGATACCTCTATGTCGACTTTGGGCTGAAAAATAAACAAAAAAATGTCGCCTCGCAATTTGTATCAAGCTGACTCTCTCAAGGTGGCCCTACAGGACGCACATATTTCCCGAACATGTTGGGCGCGTTGCCTGGATTCTTTAGTGCGTCGGGGGAAAAAAAAACACTACAAACATTTTTCACGGGCCCACCTCCAGCTAGGCTCTGCCTCTCAACAGGCTATTAAGCTGCCGTAATGTGGGAGAAAAAGCGCATGTGGCTGCTCTTATAATTGTTTACCTATGCAAGAGAGAGAGAGCAGACGATGTTCACAGCAAAAATGAAGACTCGCTCGAGAACATGGCCCTACACGACGAACATCGTTAGCGTTCTAGGGCTGCGCTGTCTAGGGCATCGCGCACACAACTGTGCACCTCTGAATGAACAACTGCGCTGCTTATTCAACGTGTTGTTGGTTGGGCTCCAAACTATCTATTATTAATCTGCATTCTTGCTTTATTTATTGCATGTTTTGGAAGTTTACTTTAAAAAGAGTAACATGCAGGCGTTTACCAGCGAAATTCCACTTGTAAACATTACAGTCTGAAATAAAGAGTTTTTAACGAAGAAAGAGAGGGGTTTAGACCATACAACCGGAGTAAAACTTTAATTGTAGTCAAACTCAATGCGTTGAATAGAAATGTAGCTTAAATCCATGTTTGCCAGATAAGGAGTTTACCTTCCAAATTTTATCCAGATCGGTCAAGCTGTTCTAAGTTTGCAAATTCCAAACATTAATAGACCAGATTTGAAAGCCTATAGGATTTTTTCTAACTCTTGAACGGCTGAATCGATTTCGATGAAATTTGTTATGTCCTCCACTAAAACTTTAACTAATTTGCTCTTCGATGCAATGAGTTTGACTTCAACTCAGAAAGTAACCGTGGCACACAGCAGGCCGACGTTTTCATAAATTTCAAGGAGATCGGACCGATCTACTGAACCCTTTGGCGATTGCGCACACGTGTTCAACTATAGTATCTCCCGCTACTGCTGTGAACCACAACGCATAAGTTTACTTGAAAGGGGGAGAAAAGCACCATCACTCTTTTCGTAACGCTCTCGTCTCATATAAATCAGTTTACACCCAACGAGCGTAGAGAGATTAAGTGTACTTCAAAAAAAAAATTAATCCATCTAACTAGAATTTTTCCAAACCTCCCTCTAACTCGAACTAATTTTGATGTCCCGTGAAAATTCGATCTAGAGGGATTCGACTGTACACGGGAATCGTCAATTAGATTTGCATTGTTTTGATCTGCATCGTGTTCTTCCTAATTAACAACGAAAAACGAAGTATTAATAAATTTATTTACATATGATCGGAACTGTTGCACAATATCGTTCCTAATTTTTAGCAGACAATATCGTTTTTGGGCACAATATCATTCCTTATTTTGAACACTGGCATCTTCGAATAACAGAGCTTTATTTGCCTTATTTTCCATTAAATCATTTGAACAGCATTAAATACATGAGTAAAATATTTAGATCTGTTTAGGTGTACCTAAGCAACTCACGAAATATTTAAAACAAAAAATACCAAAAGCTGTGCAAATATGCACAATTCGTTCGCATGCAAAACATCAGCCGTTCTAGTTAGCAGCGCAGACAAATTGACTCCCCTCACTCTCGTTCTCATGATCACAAAAATTATTTCACGGGTCACAATTTCCAATGTCAGACTCTTCGCACAGAATTACCCAAATCCCTCAACCAATTATTATTTTGATGAGCGAAATTCGTGGAATATTCAATTTCTACGACACTTCACTTTTCAATCGTAGGTAGATGACTTCAATTGCATCCCACTGATAAACGTCAAGGTTATGTCGAATGCTTGTAAACTAACAAATCTTCATCTTCAAGCAAAGTTGTGCATTTCTATCGAATATCTTTTCGACTCCCTGGAATCAGGAAAATCGGATTTGTCTTGCTCTTCCATGGAAAGGTTCCGATTAGGGGCATGTACAATTCCAGAGTCTACCTGAGGATTGTACAGGGTCACAAATTAAGGTAAAGGATCGATCCTAATTGCTGTGGGTGTGTTGTTTCTCGCCTTCAAATCGTTGCTGTTTCTTTGTATTCGATTGTGTTTTTGTTAAACTGTGTTGCCATTTGATTTGTGGCCTTTACGACACTTGTGAGCCTTGACCTCAGCTCTGTGAACGAAGAGATTTGATGGACTTTGTGTCGAGAGGGTTTCATCGATGTTGTTATCTTCGTCACATGATCGTCTCAATGAAGCTGAATTTTTGGAGAATTGCTTCGTACAGCTCTTGATACTAGATTCTTCCAGTGCAGTCTAGTTCTAGGCCATATTTTGATAAGCTGACGAAGGCCACAATTGAGGCAGACGCTATTGTGATGCCAGCAATGTATGAGTGATTCGAATAAGCAAGGATCAGTATCTTGGTTGGAGAGAATGTCTTCCCAAAAGAAAACCTCAACAAAGATGCAAGAGGCCAAAGAAGTGGTCTAAATGGCTTTTTCCAGAAACTCTGAGCTTCGACTGCTTTGCAGCCACGAGAATTTGATATTAAAATGGCTGCAAATGGATCGATGGCTCACCCTTTCTCGAAGAATTGCACAATAATTGTCACTTCGTTGTGTTGCCTCAAATGAACTCAATGTCAATTAGTTTTTGTCTTGTATGAGGGTCTTTTAGCAGGAAACTTCTAGGCAAACGGGCAAACAAACATAAGGTGTGCCGGACACCTTTGCTTGATCGGTTAGTGCGTCGTTTTGTGAAGCGAGCGTACCAGGGGTCGAATTTAGCCCGAGGAAATGAACACCACAAACGGCCCTACCTCCAGCGAACGACTGACAATCCAGCAGGAGTACTTCTGTCGCATTTCGCAGTCCGGCAATAAACCGTAGGTCCCCTCTAAATGCATAAAATCATACCGCATACAATACAATGGAGCCGCGGAAAGCTAGGCTCTACCCCTCAACGGCCTGTTACGTCACCCAAAACAAAAATAAATTGAAAATGTGGTGTGTCACAGAGTCACTTGAACCTTCTTCTTTGATCTGGGATTTTGAATGCTGTCTTTATAAATTTGATGACATTTCAAGATCGGATATCCTCTAAGTCAATTCAATTACATTCGATTTGTTATTTGTTTTAAACCTGATTAGGTCCAGGCTTGGGTAGTTGGTTAGTAATTGAATGTTTGTAGTATCGTGGATACAATCTGTTCATCTTGCAATGCATTTTAGTAATAACCACCAGTCTATTGACTTAAAAAGTAGTCCTCTAAGCAATAGCCATGATCTGTTTAACTTACTCGTAAGCAATCTGAGGATCAACATAGATCCATTGCATGTTTGCCGCTGTTCTTTGATCGTTAATTAACTTGCTATGATAAGAATTAAACTCGATTGAAATTCAAATTAACATGCAACAGCTTCATGAAGTAATTTTCTGGGTCAAACAATTTTATTTATTTAAAAACTAACTTAAAACTTTAAAATTAAGATCTAGTAAATATAGCCAAAGCAACGAAGGCCTTTGGCTAGATCCAACGTTGGTTATTCCTCCAAATTGTTGACGAATCGTCTCAAAATGTTTTTCATTCCATTTTTCCATTCTCTAACTCCTTTTCTCCTCTTCTAAGGATTCAAATCAACTTTATTCAACCCGAAACCGCTTGTTCACCACCTTGGGAATATGTCACCGATCGATCAAAATGACATAAAACATTCACTCCGAGTTGACATTCCAAGAATATCGTAATACACCCACATAATGTTGTCTGTTCACCGCCGTTTAACCTTGAGTCGAAGGTTCCTTTTATCCCGTGTGCTTTTCGACTACAACTGTAATCCGGTTGGAGACTCTGGCCGAATGCGAATTGTACATTTTCGCATGCGTTCTGTTCAAACAAAGCAAATGGATTACAGTAGATTTAATTGACCAGGACTTGTCGCGTAATAAATCTTTTTAATTAGTTCTAATTTTCTGTCACACAGTGTCAATGTATGCAGAGAGAGATTTTTTTTTTTTTTCAAAATATGTATTTTTTTCTATATTTTTTTTTTCCTGTGAACTGTCCCGGTCTTTCTAAGATTAATGATTATTGCACTTGGCAAGAGTAAAAGTTTCTATACTCGTGTATAATGTGTTTTAATTTGCTAAATTGTTGTAGACACACATTTTTTTGGGGGGACTGGGATTCGTGTGGTTTTCAGGTCAGATGAGATTTTATTTAAATAAGTTGGGAGCCGAGTAGAAATGAAAGGCAGGGGAAACAAATCAGGACTGAAAAATGTAATTTTTGAAATGAGAATTTTGGAAATTGGTTGGTTGGTTGGTAGTAAATTTTATTGAGATTTGATTTTCATTACATTTATGTTGCGCGTAAGTCTAATTTATAGACGTAAGTATTTTTTTTTTAGTTGTTGACTTAAAAGTGTTCTGAACGTTGGCAAGTAATTTGTTTTAACTTTCTGATCTTTGATTCAAAACTTGTTGGTATAAAATTTTCATTGTGCGTTGAAAAAAAGAGAAAGAACTGTATGTGTTTTTAAAAAGAACTTCCAATATTTGATACGAATATCTAGGCTTATTATAAACAATAAATCGACACGTCGCAAGATCGCTTCTTGTAGAACAGAGGTGGGCTGTGTAAACAATTTTCCTTAAACCTGAAATAAAATACCATTTTATTTCTAAAGCCAAAAAGGAAAAAGAACTTCAATAAAATGTAAGGACAAAGGGGAGGCCGACATTTTGTAAAAGGTTAGTAGTAGTTCGCCACATGAAGAAATCTACCCACCCATTTTGTAGTAGATTACTTTCTCTTAACCTTCTTTTATTTTTTCAAGACAACAAATTACGAGGAATTCGCATTTGCCACTTAAAAATTTAATTTTAACGTATTAAATTGTTTTTCTGCGTTGAAGAAAAGAGTAGGAATTGCCTCTGTTTTTAAAAAGAAATTCAAATATTTGGAACGAAAAGATTAATTTTTCAGTTATCAAGAAAGATTCTACTTTGATACCAATATGGATTTTTGGCAAAAATGGCGACTGGCTTTGTTAAGATCCGGAAAACGATCACACTTGGATTGTTATGTGGGCTTTGGTTTAAATGCAAGCAATTTAGGCTAATGAGAGCAAACTGATGAGTCTTAGGCCAACATGTGATTCTCTAAGAATTAACTCTAAGATAACTAGGATGACTCAAGAGGATAAGGGCAATATGTCATTCTCTAAAAATTGAACATAGGCCAACAACAGAAAAAAGATGTGCGTAACAAAACCTCGAAGTGAATAAACAATGACAGACAAAGCAATTAATGATCAAAATATGCGATGGAAGTAAACAATTTGCTGACTCCTGTTGAATTTTATAGGACTCTGTGGTTAAGATCATGCGATTAAGTCGTAAAAATCTCCTACCAATGTGGTTGTACTCAATTTGAAAGGCGAACTTCTTTTAAAAACTTGTGGTTATATAAAATTTTCCAGAAAAATTAAACATTCTTTTGCCAAAACACAGAGGCTTGTGTAGCAAGCTAAAACATTTAATTTAAAAGAAAGAGATCGATTGAATCATTGTTTAAAGTGAGTAACAAGCGCCTTAGAAGGCTCTCTAAGAAGGTAAGGACAAGCAGTTGAGTACCGAGCGTGAAGTTGAACCATAGAAGGTACTCTATGAAGGCAAGGACAGACGAACGACTACGCTTTTCTTTAATAAGTCTTGGAAACATATCGCGCCCTTATTGCCATATTATTAGGTTGTCAAATATCGTCCTTCCGCCTTTTTGTCTTTTGAATTTTCCGGCTATGTACAAAGCGCTACAGAGCTCGTATCTGGCAATACATCATTTGGAAGGTCTTGACATAATCTACAAAACGACGCTATGCATGGTAAGTTTGGATACGAGCTCTGTAGCGCTTTGTACATAGCCGGAAAATTCAAAAGACAAAAAGGCGGAAGGGAGATATTTGACAACCTAATATCGTAAGCGGCAAAACGAAGGTAAGGTTTTTTTTTGTTTTTTTGTCCGGTTGCGAACTAAAAACACAGATTTTTAATTTTTGTTTTCAATGTTGTTTATAACTGGAATTCGTTATTAAAAAAAAAAAACCATAATGCAGAAAGACGCGCGATCGAATAAACTATCGAACTGCATCACTAACTCATTTTTGCTTATAATGTCGCTTACGAAAAATTTGGCGTTTAGGGCGCAGTATTATTTCAAAAAATTTGGTTGATCGCCTTTAGGTTAGGTATGTGGGCTGAAAGAAAGACTCTGCCTCACTAAGGTTCTGGACCCCTTTTGTTACCCAGAGGGGGTGTGTGCCTTTAGTCTGGACTGACATGGACTGGACTAACATGCTTTGTATTTTATAAGGTCGTCTTAGGTCGTAGGTTTTAGGTAGGAGCCAAAACAACTCGCAGCTCACGTAAGCCAGAGGTTGGCCCACCTCCAATTTGTTTCAGACCCCGATTCGTTTGCCTAGAAGTTTCTAGCAAAAAAATACTAACTTGCAGGCTTGTTCTACTGCTAGAAGACCACCCTCACACAAGGCAAAAACTGATTGACATTGACTTCATTTCAGGAAACAAGATGAAGGGACAATTGGGGTGTAATTCTTCGAGGAAAGATGAGCCGTCAATCCATTTGCAGCCATTTTTGAATCAAACTCACGTCGGTACAAAGCAGTTGGAGTAAAATTTTTGGAGACCCATGTAGTAGTCCACTTCTTTAGCCGTCTTGAACCTTTTACATTAGATTAAAAAAAAGGTAATAGCCAGTTGAGGTCCAAAACTTAGTTTCCCCCGTTGTGTTGTGTGCCGTATAATTTTACATATTTGGAGGGGACCTACAGTTTATTGCCGGTGCCGAACGGCGAATTACGAAAGCTTTCCGTAACAGAAGTACTCCAGGAGGGTTGTCAGTCGTTCGCTGGAGGTGGGGCCATGAAAATTGTTTGTGGTGTTTTTTCACCGAGCTGTATTCGAACTCGGGTACTCTCGCTTAACAGTCCGACGCACTAACGATTAAGCCACGGCGCCCACTTGGAGGTGGGGCCGCAAAAAATTGTTTGTGGGGTTTTTCGCCGGGCTGGATTCGAGCCTGTATGCTCGCTTAACAACCCGGCGCATTGGCCGCCAAGCTACGGTGCCCACCATCATTTCTATCATTTGAATTGAATCGCGGGTTAAGGCCAAGTTGACCAAAGATCTGTTTTGGCGTCAGCTTGTTAGCAAAATCTATTAAGACGTCAGGTACCTTAGGTAAAATTTCGTCGGGATAAAAATGTATTTGTCAACTTGGTGATCGAAATTTTGTGAAAACATGTCCAGCCGCTATTTGCGAGACAAGTAATCGATCTTAATGCCCTTTCCACTTTTCGATCAATAATCCACCACCTCTATCTCCCCAACGAACACAAAATATCTTCCGAACGATCGTGTATATCGAGTCGACTAGAAGGCTATAGTCATTGTGGATAAGTCATTACCTTCTCTATAGCTTCCTCATCGTCTCTTGCCCATGGCATTTCTCCAAGTGTATATAATTGGATCTCTCTACACGCAGTGGGTCTTCTCGCAAGCGAGAACAAAAGAATGTTAAGAGCGACATCAATGAGGAGTCTTTAAGTAGAACACTCATCGCTGTCATGTTAACACTTGAACAAACTGTCACTCGCTGTCAAAATAACACCAACACATGACTGTCAGAATAAGACGGCAAAGAAATACCGCTCTCTTTTGATCTCGTCCTTCCGATCTTTCATTTCAAGCATTCTCCTGTCATTAAACACTTAAGTATAACTCTTCCTTTTTTTGTAATGAACTTTATTTTTTTCGAAAAAAACTTAATTAAGAAATCTTGTCACCGAAAGGCAGAACCCAAACCAACAGACCGGACAGAAAAAAAAAATGAAAAAAAATCATTAAAACAAATTACAACTGCAATCCCCATAAATGCAAGGCGAACGTTGAAACGTTGAAACGAAAAAAAAGGAGACTCAGTTCTGAGATAAATGCCCACCATCGATATTAAATAATATTTGACACTTCAACAACACCGTTAACAAGCATTTCGCCCAATTAAAAATAATTTCCATTCACCCAATGCCGCGTTCCTGGTGGTGTGTGTTTTGTTGTTGTTGGTCTGCCGCGTTGATGATGACGCCGGCGGTGATGATGGTGGTGCCGTGCGGTGTAGAGAGTCTGCTGCTGCTGCTGCTCCTGATGACGATGATGATGGTGATGGGTTATATGCGCACGTATGTTGCGTATGAGGCGTATAACTTTGACAGATACAAATAAAAAAAGATGAAGAGAAGAACACTGGACAAAAAAAAAAGAAGCAGATGAGCACCGTCCTCCATTCTCCATCGTCGTCGTTGCGACATTGGGCAGAAGATAAATCCGGCGGAGTCTGTGGCATCACCCGCTGCAACATCAAAAGCATTAAACTTGCCCATCGCCAGGAAAGCCGATAATTGAAGATCTGTCATCACCGGCCGAGGCAGAGGGAACGCGTTCGTTACTTGCGATTTTTTCGCTCAATAATTAGTGGTGTGTTGTCCACCGGCGGTGGATGGTGAGCATATTTTTAAACGTTCAGCACCGTTGGGGGTTGGTTGTGAAAACGGGGGTAGTACGTGGTGGAGAATTTCGTGAGAAAAACTCTTCCTGAATTAACCCGGACGGCTTTTTTCCCTCTCTCTCTCGGGCTGTTCTGTTCTTGTGGCCCAGTTAAAAAGGCGAGGAGGAGTCTCTCTGTCGTGGTACAACTTTGGACGGACACTCACTCAGCGTCGTTGTGTCTTCGCCGCCTCGGCAGCCGACCGATGGCGTTCTCGTAGTCGTAGTTGTAGTTGTAGTCGGTCGCGTTGTCGTTTTAATGAAAGTCGGCGAAAGAACAAACCGCATCCAATTAAAAATAATGAACTTAATTAAAAGAGTGATATTATAGCCTGTCGTTTTAATTAATTAATAAATCTTTCAGACTTTGTCGTCGTAGTCGTTGTCGCCGTCATCATCAGCATCATCTACGTGGTGGTGGTGGTTGGTTGGTTGGTTCGGCTCGGCTCAGCTTGGCTGGCTGGCTGGTTTGTTGGGTCGGTTGGTTCTTGTTATTATTTCCATTCTGCTTGATAGGCCTTGCCGCATTGTACGTACACGTAGAGTTGATTCGCCGCCGATTTTACCCGCACGATGTATCCTCGCTCCTCTTCGGCGTACACTTTTTTGCCACTTCTTAGCGCGGCGGGTCGTTTTTATTTTCGTTTTTTTTTTTTTTTTGCATACGCGAGAGCGAAAGAGAGACGCTTGTGGAGCACACAGGGGCTCGAGTAAAATAAAATGCACACCGGATAATTATCCACAATCACAGATCCATTCAGTCTCCTTCTCACACTTGGCGGTGGTCGGGACCGCCGCTCTACCGGCACGGCTGTGGTGGTTGGATGATGGTGATGCTGGTGGTGTTGGAGGATCCTCTTCATCAACTCCATCCTCATCATCATCATCGTCGTCGTCTTCATCTCATCGTCGTCGCCGGGTATCATAATCATCATTGTTCCGTTGCGGGCGCTGCCGCTGCTGCTGGTGCTGGTGTATGAGTAAAGTTGTGTTGCTGTTGACATTGTCACCATTGTCGCATCGTGTAGGCATATATAATCAACAACAAGTAATTATTGTTATGCTCTGGCATGACACTGAGAAGTGTCATCGTAACTTAATACGAGCTGACAGTTGTGTTATCCGTTGTGCATTGCTGTGGAAAAAAAAAAAAAAAAAAAACAAGGAGGCACCACACCGCGAAAGAAGTGGTGAAGGAGGGGTCGCAACAGCAACGCCTGTTCTTTTTCTCGTTTCAAATTTTGCTTTATTGAAATTCCTGATTCCATTATTCGCTGGTGCTGGTGTGTGTGTGTGTGTTCGTTCGCTTTTATTGCGAAACTTGATACTAATTATGATTGACGTTTGGGGACTCATCATCCAACATCATTATAATTAACCGCAATATGCAATCGGTTTTGTGTGCGAATGTGAGGTTTTTGTTTGCTTTGTGTCTGTTAAATGACACGGGGGAATAGTTTGCTGTCAAAGTCAATTATGCTGGAGTGTTGTGTGGATGGGGATGAGGATGGGAGAGAGGTGGACGTTGGTTTCTTTTTTTTTTCACCGATTTTGTGGGTTGGCTTTTGGTTTCGAAGGGCATTGACTTTCAATGGGATGGATGAAGGTAAAACAGTCACATGAATGGCAAATTCGTGTCATGAAGCCATGCAGCTATCTGTTTACTGACTTATATGAGGGGGAGTTAGAGCGTTGAATTTGTTAATTAGTTTAACAATTAGAGGTTGAGCTACTATGAAATTGTTGGTAGTTAGATTGTGCCGAAGGGAAGTCGAGGGGGAGGGGAAGTCGAGGAGTCGACTGTTTTTTTATATTGAAACGTTGAGGTGACTTTTGTCTTTGTCTTTTAAGCTCAACTTTATGGTTAGAGTTGTCTTGGCTCGATCACCTTTTTCAAAACTATCTTTGAGCACTACGCCTTCACAAGAGAGGCGCAAGGTTTTTAGACCCTACAGAGGCTTACAGACCTGCAGAGAAGCTTAAAGAGCGCTACCGAGTCTTACAAAACGACATAGAAGCTCAAAGAACTCCAAGGGAGCTTATAAAGCACAGGACAAGGACTTACAAAACGACATAATGGCTTGCGCAACGATGTAGAGCCATGTAGAACGACGTAGAGGCTTACGAAATCACAATGATGGACATAGAGGCTTACAGAACGACGTAGGGGCTTACAGAACGACATAGAGCCTTACAGAATGACCCAGACGCTTATAGAACGACGTAGAGGCTTAAGGATACCGTAGACGCTTACAGAATGACGTTGAGGCTTACAGAAAGACAGAGAGATTTATAGGTTTGCAGAACGAGAGAACGATAGAGCCTTACAGAATGCCATGGAAGACGTCTTACAGAAAGATGTAGAAGATTATAGAAAGACGTAGAGGCTTACAGAATGAAATAGAAGCCTGCAGAATGAAATATGGCCTCTCAAAACGACATAGAGGTTTAAAGAACGATGTAGAGTCTTACAAAAAGACGTAAAGGCTTACAAAACGACGTAGAGGCTTAGAGAACGATGTAGAGGCTTACAGAATGACGTAGAGGCTTACAGAAAGACGCAGAGGCTTAAAGATCGGCAGAAAAGCTTTCTGAAGACCCCAGAGTCTTTCTCCTTTTGTGCAACAAACGCACCTAATCATTTATTGCCCGATCTACTAATTGGTCTTTTTTATACCAAAATTTCCGAGATAACCGCAGCCAAGCCTATTACATACACAACATTTCAAAAGTTGTTGTCATTGTTGTCGCACAGAAGTTGTCGTTTTAATTAAAAATTCCAAATACTATTGTGGACAATGCCTAAGTTGTTACTTCGTTCAGTCAAAGTAAATTATTCATCTCTAGCAACATGCGAAATATAATTTTTCACAGCGCAAATGCAAGCCAGTCATTTTCCCCAATTCGCAAGCTCTCCACTGCACTTCCTCTACAATAACGAATTACAGGCTCAGTCGTTTTCCAGGAATGGTCTACTCCTATCCATTTGTATGCAATCTCATCGAAATCCTCCGTCCGTCGTCGACACTGCCATTCGTTTATTTACCCTACCGACAAAAACTCACTTCGTTGTTTATCTTTCCCAAATCGATAAAAAAAAAAAAAAAACACAAAACTGCAACTGTATTTGACTTCTGTCCTAGTTATTACAAATATTACGACTCTTTATCGACACAATGACCTTCGTTGTGTGTTACTTGGTGGTCATTTTAATACACAATTTTCTTTTTCATTTTTTATCACCATCCAATCGCACATGAATCACATACTTTGGACTTGAAGCGATAGCCACCGAGAATTGTGTTGTGTTGTGTACCCTTCCACCGAATGGTGGCTCAGCTAATTTCCGGAGTTTGAAATGCTTCAGAGATTACACGCGTTACGTATCTTGATGTGGTGGTTGTGTTTTACATGATGTCTTATATCTAATCTCAGTGTCAATTATAAAAATACGCCTATTTCTGGTTAAAACGATAGGAATCTTTGACTGATTAGGACAGTCTGGGTGGTGTTTTTTTTTTTTTTTATTTTTTTTTATTTTTAAAGAGTGCCGAGTCAGGTTTGGTGTTCGTGTGGGTTCAGGGCGCTTAGATTGGTGTTGGTCGGCGGAGACTTTGCGGATAAGACAAGCGGTGTGTGCTTGGGAGCGTGATTTTAGCTTTCGCAGTTGGAAGCAATTGGCTTCTTTCACATTTTCGAGATGAGTGAAGTCACATTGGGAAGATGTGGCTGTAAATGGGTGGGATGCTTTGGTTTTGGCATGGGAGTGCATACGAGAGGGCAATTCTTTGCTCAAATGTAAAGTCATTTAGGTCTATTTCAATCAATTTTCAGAGAAATGCATTTAAGCTTGGGAAAATCATTTGAATGTTACTGAATTAAGCCCTTTCAGCACTATAAAAATTGGCTTCTAGATGGAATAAAATAAATAAATAAAAAACACGCTAATAAGATAGAAAAAAAAATGTAATTTTTGTAAGAGTCTACTAATCACTAGAACCAAAGAAGAATAAAAAATTGATTGCTTTAAACACCCTGTCGCTTTGGTCACTAACACACTCACACGGATCTTCGAAAATCCAACATACTGTACTTTTGCATTTGTAATTCCGCTAGGCTAATCATATAAATTTCGCATGTGCTATGTTAGGCACAGTTCTTGTAACAAAATCACTTGCTCCGAAAACGTCGTGACTATTGTTTTTTATTTTGTAATTTTGCCCTTACATTTTTAAAAACATGTAAATACAGTACAGACTTGATTGACGTACATAAGGTGATGGCATTTGAGGTCGGCCACCTCCAGTAGTCGGTCACAAAACGATGCGTAATAGGTAATCCGTTTGGTATACACACTTAATTTTTGGTTGGTTTTTTGGATAATGGTTTTCCTATCTGTGAGCAAAAGAATGTTGCTAAAAAGTTACTAGTTTCTCAGTTAAAATTGCCACTTTGATTCAAGTTTTTGCATTGAAAGTGAAATGTCTGGTTTTTGTGTAAAGAAATAGTGGAAGTGATTTTCAAAAAAGTTTTAAAGTCAGTAAAATACTGTCGGTAGGTGCGTTATATTATTGTGTTTGATTTGTCAATAGATTCTTTTTGCTGAATATTGAACTACGGGAGGCCGTCGTAAGAAGACATTTTTTCAATAATTCATCTGTGGTCGGACGCCCTGGCCGACTACGGCAGATTCGGCTTTAGGAGACAGGTTTTGTTAAGTCGGTCGTCAATATTTCAAAAAAAAATTGCTGTTTGTTTTTGCTTTGCTTTCTGTCAAGAAGTTGCATCAATCGAGGATCAGGCTGTGCTACGACTTAAGTGTTGCGAAAATCGAGGAGCTACGCGAATCAAGGAGTTACGCGAATCGAGAAATTACGCGAATCGAGTGTTTCGTTAGCCGAGTGCGTACTGCATGCAGAAAAATCATTTTCGGCTTAATTCGACTTAAGCAGTTTACTTTTTGAGTAAAGAATTATGTTTGCTATCGTTGAGAGCTTAAGTCAACAAAAATATGTTAAGGCATTCGAATTGGTTTACTGCGAACTCTCTCATAATCGGAGAACGACGGTATCGAGAAACTTTGCCGATTATTAGACATGTCCAGCTATAGGAAAGAGTTCTATCACTAGTCTTATATTCAGCTTAGAAGTGCTAGAGAATACTTTTTCCTTATCCCAAAAAGGACGGCCTCTTCAAACTTGACTGAGCGTGATACTATGTTTAGAAGGGACACTTTTACTACTTTAACTATAGGCGCTTAAATCTAATACGGGGACATATTTTGACTGCAGCAACTGAATTAATGCCGTTTCGTGTCACAAAGATCTCAATTTTTAATTTGCAGCCATCTTAAAGTAGCATGAGCCTAATACTGAGCTTAGAAATTCTCTGGACGTTTTTTTTCTCCTGGCCTTTTAATCTACTACGAGTCTAATACTCTGCTTAGAAGTGAAGCAACCCCTAAAAAGGATTAAAGTCTATCAGCTTACGTGCAGCCTCATTAGATTTATTATTATTATAGGGTAGCGTAACAGCACCTTGACGGCCAAAGCCTAGCTTTTCGCTTGTCTTTAAACTTGTATGGGCGTGACACTTAACTTACAAACCCTGAAGACACTCCTACTTCTAATAAAAGCTTAATTTTGCAGCTCAGTTTGCGTTCAGTTTACATTTTAACTAAGTTCGTCAATTTTTCATTAATCAGAACGCCCAGGTCGTTGCTTTGACATGCACAGCTTGCTGAACATGCGCAAGTCAAGGCCTTATCTCGGCCAGCAGAGCAGTTAAGCACACTTAACTACAAACTCAAGATCCACGTCGTACTAGCTCAAGCCACTAAAGACGCAATAGCAGCAGCCTAGCTGTTATCGCCGCTTGCAGTCAGACTCAAACAGCCCAGAAAACGACGAAAGCACGTGCTCACAATAAGTTGCGCGTTATTAGAAAACTGCATCTACGTATTCAAATTCTCAATCTCCGCCATTCATTTTCAAACGATAAAATTCTTTCAAGTAGTCACATAAAATCCTCACATCTCTAATCGCCCTTTTAATTCCAAGAATGTCATAAAGTGCACTGGTCAGTCCCACACACACATTCGCAAAACCGACACAGACACCCCAACTGCAACAATGTGTAAAACCAGACTTCGTAAAATTCACTCTGTCTCTCGTCCACAGAGCGACCAGCAAACTCCTTGTAAACCAAACATAATCATGGCAAACACAAATTAGTGAAATCTTTGTTACCCACATATTAATTGATAATTGACAGCCCTAACAACAACAATAAACAACAAACAAAATCGCTTAATAATCTTATAATTAAATAAGTGAACTCCATTCTAGTAATACACCCAATTAACAATAATTCTTATCTCTGTGTTCTCCTCCTCTTACTCACTCTTTACCCCTCTTTTTAATTAATTTCAGATAGCACAACACTAATACCAATAATAATCATCGTTGTCGTCGTATACTCTCGGTTGGAGTCGTCGTCGTCATCATCGTCGTTGTGGCCGTAGTCGTCATCATCGTCATCAACATAATTATCGGAAACATAGCGACATCGACCGCAGGCATCAAGAGTAGATAAAAAAAAAAAAAAAATAAGAACCAAACTCAAGCACTACATCCATGAGTTTTATTAACTCACAAATCTGGTTTAGTTGCTGTTTTTCCCCTCTACACTCCCTCGTAGTGTTACGAAGTGAGGGTACAAATGAAAGCGAATGAGAAGGAGGTATACACCAACACCACCACCATCATCATCATCGCCACCACAACCACCACCAAAGTCGTCGTCGTCGACATCCTTTTGGGATGCACACAAGTACAACAGAGCAGCAGCATCACAATAACTTAAAGTGTACCTACCTCTCCACACTTTCCAAGGAGAAATCTCAGAACACACACACACAGATACTCTGGTGCAACCTGTTGGATCAGCAGCAGAATACTAAGAAAAACATACAAAGAGATTGAAGAAGAAGCAAAAAAAAAAAAAACAGACAGAAAAGAAAAAAGTAACCATCAACCGACCCGGTGTATGCCACGAATGAGCTGCACAAAACAAATCGCCAATAGCACACAGAGAAAATAGGAAGAAGAATAAATTTCACACACAAAAACAAAAAAAAAGCGAAGGCGGCAGAGAGGACGAGAAGATATTTCTCCTTCTTTTCTCTCTCTAAAAAAAAAACGAAAAAATAAAAAGCAGCAAAGCAGAATTAAAACGAACACCCAACCCAGTCCTTCTGAACCGGGAAGACCACGGTAACGAAACGAAGAAGAAGACGTGAAATAAAAAATAAAGAAAAAGCACACACAAAAATCGCGAGAAGACGATAAAAAGGTCAGAATTAAAATAAACGCGAGTTTACAAATCGCATGACAGACTCATACTCATCGTCAGATCTAGAATCGTCGGATTTTTTGCCTTATAATAAAAACGTCAAACTGGCGGCTACCGTAGCAATGAACACCCCCTATCATCCGTATTCGGATATAACGCCGCCACATCATCCGCCAAGTCCGGATAATAACAATTATCCGCGAATGCCTGGTGGATATCACAATGGGCATAGCGGTGGCGGTGGCGGCGGTGGAGGAGGTGGCGGCGGCGGGGGTGGAGGCGTGCACACACCACAATTGACGCCAATGGAAGATGTATCGCCGGACTTTCACCATCATCATCATCATCATCACCATCATCACCAGCAGATCACCAACAACAACAGTCCGATAAAGCTGTGTGCCGGTTGTGGGGGTAAGTTGTGTTTTTTGTTATTAAAATTTTAAATTTGTTTAAAGATTTATTATTCTAGGTTAGAATTAATCGGTTATTGGAGGAAGAGAGTTTCAGGGTCTTTGTATTCGACACGCTAACGAGATCTAGAGCGCGACTTGTTTGGTCATGAGTCATCAGTGAAGTTCAGGCGCAAATCTCTCTTTCAAATCATCTGCGATTAGATGGACTCTTCGTGGAAAGTTGCCTTCTACGACCTTAATTTAGTGGTCGTCATCTTTTTGGCTCAGTCTCTTCCGATGGTCGTTTGGTATTCTGTTCCCTTTTGGTGTTTGACATCACTCTGTCACGGCTAGCCAGCACATTCTTGGCGTGGTCAAGTTCAGCATCGTAACAGTAATTTACGGCGCATCAGGTTCTTGGGTCATTCATTACCTGTTCGCGACGTCCGCCAAATTTGACCGCTCTTTAGAGACGCTTTCCTTTCCGATGATTGACCGTATCATCTCACGAGAGGTGGAGCCGTGAAATTCTGTTTAGTGGAAACTCTGCCGGTCGAACTTTGGTAAATCACAAAATTCACGGCTTTTTTCTGGCACAAATTGTGTCTCATCGGTCTCAGTCCAGTGCCGAGAGGGCTGGCGCAGGGTTTAGATTCGTATTGCAGAGCTTGGAGGTAATCCGTTTAATGGTCAGTAACTACCATAAATATCTTTGGTTATGTTAACACTGCAAGGGCAAATGGCTTACGATGGGCAGTCCGGCTCGATTATTTTTTATTATTCTGTTTGTTTTTGGACTGAGAGCAAGTTGAAATTCATTTTATGGAGTTTTGCTGATAATCCGTTTAATGGTCGGTGACTAAATATGAATGGCCAGAGGCTTAGCGTGAAAAAGCCTAATAAATGCAGTCCGGTGCTTAGGGACTTCTATGCACTCTCTTAAATTAGAGAGAAAACCGTTTGGCTTTTTTCATTAACTTATGACTCTTTCTTTTTTTCTTTTTCAAATGAGTTTTGAGGCGGCATCGAGTGACCTTTTGCATGAAACTGCGTGATTAGGCTAGGAACGCAAGAAACGAAAGAGTTGAGTCGTAGTTAGGAATTTTTGGCTGCCACCCTTTTCAAATAGGTCTTCAAGCATTCCTGGCAGTGATCCTTCACATTTAATTACAGACGGAATCACGAGAAAGATCATTGGGTATCTCTAAGCATTGCAATTTGGTCTGTAGTTGCATTGTCAGGCATATGTCTGCGCTTCTTTTCAGAATTTTAATTTTGTCTCTAACGGCTTTTCTTTTCTCAAAATAGCTTGTTATGTTAGCAAATGTTTTATTATAAGTATTGCTAGTGATCACTTTGTAGCTGATCTGGAGTAAGGGTACACTCAACCAAGCCTTAACCTTTATATCCCCATTTAATCCGCGCATGAAAGGGTTTAACCAGTCCTCGGTCATCGTAGAGAACTTTGGTCTAAGGTAGACGTGACCGACGCGAAGTTCCGCGACTTACTTAAGTCATAGGTAGATCCATTGTGCCAGAACTCTGGTACTCGGTCTTGTTTCCAGTACTCCAAACAAAAGGACTGAGTTAAGAGGGCGTAGTTAAGCAGTTAACGTGTTTTTTTTTATTCAGCTTCATGTTTAAATGAAAGAAAGGAGTTGGTTAGGCTAAGTAAACGCGTCTAGCTGCAGAAACGCCATAGCCACACCTAGGCCAGATTAAGCCTATTGTGATGTCACAGAAAGATGTAACTTCTGAACATTAGGTATTTGGTTTATGCAATCGCCGGACAATTGCAAAGTACGTGCCTCAGTATTGTTGATAGGCCACGAGTCAACGCAGTTCTTACTCGACGAGGCAGTGAACAAAGGTTAATAGCTAACCAACCCAATGAAGGAAGTGATACTTAATGGCAGTCTGAGGCAAAGTCGTTGATGAGTGCTGAGGTGTGGTGTGCAGTTCTTATTCATACGTACACGTAACTAGAAGCACCTAAGATGACAATTCTATTTTTGTCATAAATCGCGTATTCTTCATTTTAGAAAGGTGATTTTTGGTTTTTACTTTAGCTATACATCTTTTTAGAATACATCTTTTAGAGAAACTATGGATCTTCCATCGTGTATCACGACTTCAAATATTGTCAACTAAGACCGTAAAAATGAGCATATACAGTCGAACTCCTTCTAAGTCGAATTTTCCTCTAACTCGCCATATTTTGGCGTTCCCTTTCCCAATTTTCCATACAAAAATCGTCCTCTAAGTCGAACTCCCACTAACTTGAACTATTTTTGATGTCCCGTGAAAATTCGACTTAGAGGGACTAGACTGTAATTAGAAACACTGAGATCTTTATATAAAACTGATAACTTTTTGTTACAAAATGCTTAGGAAACGTAAAGATAGCGGCACTTGTCAATAAATGCTAGTTGTGCATCTTTTGACAGTTATTCACCGAGATTTCAGCCATTTTGCATGCTCCGTTTTTAGTTGACAATTTGAGTGAGTTGATGTGAGTGTTTTTTAGTGAACAATTATTGAGCATATTGCGCTCTAACTGCCAAATTATCGTAAGCGACAAAATGGAAACTTTACAGGAGAGGCTTTTTTTTTGTTGTCTGAGCTAGGAAAATGGATATGTCGCTTACGACAAGTTTTGTTTTCTCTGTTGTTTTTAACTGGAATGTTTTATTCTTTCTCCCTCGGTCCCTACTGTGCCTTAAACAGGACACTTAAGGGCAGCCCCAATCTCTCAAGCACGCGCCAATTATAAAAAAATAAATAAATAAATAAAAAACCCATGATGCAGAAAGACGCGCTATCGAATAAACTATCGAACTGCATCGTTAGGTAGGTAGGAAGGTAGGCGGGCTGACAGAATTAGTTCTGCCACACTTAAGTCCTTGTGGACCCCTTGTGTTACTCATGGGGAGGTTGTAACTCTTTTCCTTATTCGGGGTGACCTAATTCCAGTTTGCATTGTTAACTAATTTTTGCTTAAAATGCCGCCTACAATAATTTGGCGGATAGGGCGCGATACATGAACAATTATTTTGCAGAGAAAAACGCCAAACGCGCGACGTGAATTCGCTTGACCATACACGCAGCCTAAACCAAAGTGTGCCATTGTTTAACTTAAACTTCATTTTTCATTTAAACTTACGCTGTGAAACCTGAAAATTTCTTAAACGGAAGTTTAAACCAAAAGATGAGTTTAAACAATCTGTGAAACTGGGCGTTTTGGCGTAGTTTGATGTACGTTTTACAATAATTGTGGTCCGGAGAGAAGATAAGAGGCAGTGCCATTGTTCCATCTCTGTGAAGTTTTTGTTCCTTTTTATTTTGCATGCGTTGACGACGATAGTGCTTAAGTTTAAGGACGTTAGTGTTTAAGAATGTCAGTGTTTGAGGACGTTAGTGTTTAAGCATGTCAGTGTTTGAGGAGGTTAGTGTCTAAGGATATTAGCGCTTGTAGTTTATCGGTTTTGGACCAGTTGCAGCGAGTTGTAGGTGCTCAAACTGCTGCTCAGGAATTTAAACTCCACCGGACTGCCCAGATAGAAACTCAGACTTGGAGACTATTAGTGAACCTCCAAAACAAACAAAAAAATCCCTAGGAAGTTTAAACGTATGTTTGGGTGAAGAGAAGTACAATTCACACAAGTGTCATTCTAAAATAGGTCAAATGGCTCTGTAGCAGCAGAATTACAACTCACAAACGCTCTACTATCCATTGACAACTGTTAAAACGAAAACTTACTTAGGATGATTGGGTCGTAAATTTGGAAAGCATCCGATTTTATATCCGATTGTTGTAAAGTTGAATCGCACGTTCGCCTGGCAAAAAAGAATTTCATTCACGTTTCTGTCGGGTCTGTGCGCAAAGGTTTTCCACTCACTGAAGTTTTGTCGTTTCTTTGCGGGTCTTCTGTCTGTTTTAACTGCTGCCATGTTTCCTAGTGCATTCGACGAATGCAATTAAAAGGATCTGATAATTTTTAATACTAGACCAGTCCTTTTTCTTCCATTGGCTTGATATGCATAAGGACCTGGACAATCCTGACTTCATACAAATGATATTAGACCACTATTTTCTCCTCCATTAGCTTGACTGACTCAAATTGCCCCAATTAGATTGACCGACATAAAATTCCACTGCGAAATAGCTCTGCAACGTAAAACTGTCCGTCTTAAACTGGTTTCAGGAGTGTGTCACGTCGTGTGTGGTTTCTTTTGATTTACTTAGAATCATTACATTGCACGAAGCTGATTGGCAAGTACTATAAACGATCGCAAAGTAGGCCACGTGAAACCGGCATTCCATTCCGGCTCATCCTTGGGGCTGAGAGAAAAAAAAGTGGAACAAAGTCACTGTCAGTCTTATCTCAGGACGATAAGATGATTACCCCTGATCCATCGTGGCGGCCACATGACCAGCAGAGAGATCACCAAGGCACCACAATTAAGATTAATTGCTTTTCGGTGATTGTAATTGCGGCAGCTGTCTGTGTGTGTGCAAGCAATTACGAGTTGAAGGCCTCTATAATTAAATTTAATAATTACGACCCTTCAAAGGGGCTCCCAAAAACCAATCACTTTCGGAAATTACAATCAAAATATTAAATTTCACCATCGGACGACGCCGCCGCCACGCAGGAAGGATTTACTCTTGTGTTGTGTTGTGCTGCTGCCCCAGGCTCCTTTTGCGTCTCCTCTCTCTCTCTCTGGTGGTGGTTGGCTTGGAACAAAAGATTCATCAAATCGTAAATGCCTGCCTGCTGTGTGTGTACCTGAGAAAGAGATCCTTCTTAGACCACAAAAGAAATCCTCCCCAGGATGCATTTTTTTTTTCATTTCTTTCCTTACGCGATGCAAACACCTGGTGGTCGTTTTGTCGTGTACTTCTTCTTGCTTACCTGGGGTTCCTTTAATTCTCGATCGATTCAAAAGATATGTGACGGACGACGAGTGAAACATTTTCACTCATGCTCAAAATTCACAGTCAGTCTTTGTAGAAAAATAGAATAAGTCTTGTGAAGATCGGTGAAGGAGTTAGCTTTGCGCAGAGGCGATATCGTAACCAATGAGGTCCTACCGAGGTGCGATTATTGCTAGTTGAAAACTTTAACCAATACCCCGCCATGAGGACGTGAAATACCGTCCGCTACGGCAATTTTTGGAGGCCCGAGAGGGCCAATAATAATTTTTCAATTAATCTAGTTGTTGTTACTTTAAATTAATTAGTCGTCGCTGTCCCGTTGCTTTTGTGGATTTTTTTTCTTCTTTTCATTTCACTCTGTTCTGTTCGTCTTTTCCGCAAACTCCGTTCGCTGTGCTCTGTTCTGTGTTCTGTTGGCCGTTAATTGGGTCGCGGCATTCGTTGGTGGATAAGTAATTTATGGCTCCAATTTGAATGCGCTCCGATGGAGGGCAATTTAATTAATCTCTGCAATCAGTTTGGGATTTGTGTGAATGGGCATGGGTGTGTGTGTGGAATGGGGATGACATTTAATTAGTTTCAACTTCTTCATCGTCCTCTCTCTCGGCGGTGTGTGTGTGTGTGGCGAAACTTAGTGGGACGACGCAT
Source organism: Syritta pipiens (assembly GCA_905187475.1). Lineage (NCBI taxonomy): Eukaryota > Metazoa > Arthropoda > Insecta > Diptera > Syrphidae > Syritta > Syritta pipiens. The sequence continues at coordinate 76,258,036 of LR994571.1, forward strand.
GGATGAGGCATCGGCGGATGGACAGCGTGGGGGATTGGGTTCGGTTGTGGTTCTGGGACAAGTAGTTGAGGTTGAGGCTTAGGAGTAGAGTACTTCGATACTCTTGGCTGGAGGATGGATAATTGATCTCTGTTCGGTGTGGAGTGCATTTGGCGACGAGTGTGCTATGCGGCTTAGCTTCAAGAATCTCGAAAATTGTTCCACTATTCCATTAGAATGGTTTTGTCATTCAATTTCCGATGATAAGGGAGGATCGGGAGAAAGTCTTAATTTTTCTTAGTTTGTGTCTGAATTTGTGTCTGATTTGTTCTGACGCACTGACGACTAACCCACGGCGTAAAAATATGTAAAGGTTTACAATTTATCAATACCACCAAGTTAAAATTACTGTGCTACGCTTGAGCCGTAAATTTCCCTACTCTGAAAAATTTAATTGTTTTAGTACTCATTTTCTGTAAATTTATTAGATAAAGGTGTGAGAATTTGAAGATACTCTTTTAAGAAATAAGCGAAATGTGAAGCCTAAAAGAATCAACTTTTCGTGGGTCCAACGAAGGATGACAACGAAGACAGAAAATTCAACTGCAAATTACTTCATCACAAAACTCAATTTCTCAATTCTCTTCGTCACCCTAAATTCAAAGCCCACCTTAAAGAGTCCTTGAACTTCATACTCTCTCGTCCGCAAAGCAAAAGTCATCTCCCAACCAACTCTCACTGTGCCATCGAAAAAAACTAATAAAAAACCACTTTTCTCAACTTTATTAAAATAACTTCTTTCTTCAACTTTTTTTTTCTTTTGTTTCTTTTCAGAAAAAATTGCCGATCGATTTCTACTGCACGCCTCAGACAGATTCTGGCATAATTCGTGCCTAAAATGCCATTGCTGTGGTGCAAATCTAGCGGATATAGGCTCGAGTTGTTATGAACGACGAGGTCTAATATTATGCAAAAAGGATTACACAAGGTGAGTTCTTGTCTCTCTCTCTTTTACTCCCCTTTTACTTGAATATTTTTCCATCAATTTACGCCGACAGCCGTCAGCCCTTCTCCAAGCCCACTGCCACCACCGCCATTAGACAGTTCTCATTCGATTGCGTCCTAACCACGTCTGAGAAAACATATCAAATTAGCGCGCTGGTATGGTGTGTGGTGTGTGTCTGCGTCTGTGTCTTGTCGTTTGATTTGTGATGTTTCGAGTGTCTTTCGGGGTGTGAAAATTCCACGGTGGCGAAGGCGTGATGCGGGTTTCCCTTCACACGTATCCGCTGCTAATGAAATTACTTTAGAACTTAAGGTTCACCTGACTGACGTGGATCACTTTTTGATGTTTCCACCTTCTCGCATCACCAGCTCCTCATCATTTATCATCCACTGATTCGATTAATTTATCAAACAATTTTACGCATGTTATGGCCCACAATGTCATGTCATTTGGAATTAGTTTCGTGGTCTCTATCCTTGATTAGGCTCAGTTCCACACCCAATTAGGCTTAAAAAAAATAAAAGAAAGAGCCCATGGTTACACATGGAGCATTAAAAAAAACCTGGGGAAACACCCTGAAACAAAGTTTTGTCCTTAATTAATTTTTCATCCAATCACCCAAACGACGAACAGTCAGGCAGGCGGGCGGGTGGGCGGCATCAGCGCTGCAGAGCAGTGTAGCACCCCCTTCGGATACGAAATTCCATGGTGCAAATGAAAATTGGATGTGTATATGTGTGTGTGTGTGTATGAGGATGGATGGAGGTACCTTAGTGTGGTGGCGGTTTTGCTGCTAAGAATGCGGAGAATGAGTGCATCAAAGAAGAACTAATTTCCGCAATACATTTACCGCATTCTCTTGCCTTGCCGAAGCCAATTAAGTTAACAATATACCGACGGTCCTCCCGGTTCCATACTTGTTTTTTTCGAAAATGTAATTTGATTTTTCATCATCGTTATACTCGTCGTCGTAGTTGGTATGTGAGAGTGATGCCACTTGTGTTGGTTTTTTTTGAAGGATGGGAAAATATTTCTTTTATTAAAAACTCTCCCGCGTTTTATTTTAAATGAAAAAAAAAAAATTGATTTTTTTTTTGTGAAATGCATAGGAACAGCTTTCTCCTGGTTTGATTTCTGCTCCGGTTCGGCTTTAACACCACGACTTACAACACCGAATTACTTAGAGCGTAGCATTTACAAAGTAGCGCATGCATTTAGTCACGTTACCCATTGGCCGACGGCTAAAATTGATCAATCACTTTACTCATTCAGCTTACGTAATAACAAGGAGGTTCCTCGAAGATTACAAACGAGGAACTAATCAAATCCTAGTCACCTAATGCAGTCGACCAAGTTGTTGTTTTTTTTTTTTTAATTGAAAACTCTTGACCGGCAGTGCTGCGGGCGGAACAAAAAAAAAAAAAAAAAAAAGCCTCACCAGTACAGTTAGGATTGATTAGTGATTTCCCAATTCACCTCATGAACATGATCCATTACGTAATGAAATTTATTGTGACACTACACGGGCTGCCGCAGGCGAGAGCCACTCTATCTCGGTTGGATTTTCAAACGCTGGAGGATATGGGTAGTTCGGTGAGGTAATCACGTGAGACGTTAATGGAAAGAAACGGATGCCAAAATGACTTCAGGAGCTGAATTTGTTGTTCTGATGGCAGTGTGTAATGGCACAGTGATGGGATTAGTTGTAATCGAAGGTGACCGGCATTTAGAAAGCGTCTGTTAGTGAGGATTTTTATGATCCACTCAGGCTTAGTTTGAAGCTTAAAAGTTGTATAAACTGCATACCTAAACGCAGATTAAAGAACACTAGGATTTGGCTTCAAGCACAGAATTTGATCGAAGTCTTAATTTTTTTTAAAACCAAATGATTAGCGTTGTGTGGTGTATTTTAACATTGTATTTTTTAGTCGAAGCGAAGAGCTTGTTGTTTCTCCGACTGTAAGTTACAAAATCTGTGTATCAGTGTAGCTAGACCAAAGGATCCAAGCCTATATTCTGGCCTCCATTAAGCCTTTTATGACCGCACCTAATTGAAGTTACCAGAATTTTTTTTTTCACTTCACTAAAAAGGAACTAAAAGATTCTGAATATTTTTATTTTACTAAGAGACGTCTGACGCAGAATTAAATGGACTAAAATTGTGTTTAAGAATGAACGTAAGACACTTTTACTGCAATTACGCCAATATTTTTGAGTTTTTAACAGATAAGATTCATGTTGTACACGAACAACAACGGGCATGACAGGTTAAAGTACCTGACTAGGACCTCCTTTTTGAGTCAGTGAGCATATGACTTGAATAGTAAACTTTTACTTGAACAGTAAACTATCGATAATTCGAACCTCCATAATTCGAAAACCTCTGTAAATAGAAGCATTCTTACAGCCCATGAAACAACCTCTGTAAATCGGAGAAAACCTATGCAATTATTTATTTTTGTGCAAAACAACATAAAAAACTCTATAATTCGAAGTCAAGTTTACTTCTTTTTCTTTAACATCCGTTAATTGAAATGCGTACGTTGCAAAAGTGAGCATTTATTTTTTCTGAAACTTACGTAATTCGAAAACCTCTGTAATTCCAAGTTTTTTTTCCAGGTCCTATGAATTTCGAATTATCGAGAGTTTACTGTATTTATTTTTATATTTGTAGTGTAACTTTTCAAAATTGACTTTTTGCCGGCTAATTGTTACAAATCGACCTCTGTGCGTCTTTAAAATGGCTGCGTCGGCTGTCTTCGCGGTAGCGCATTCTGCCACTCTATTTTCCAAGATCTTGTTGATAGTTTCGGGCTGTAGCTCACGGATTGTTTGAATGATTATGGCCTTTAATACTTGGATCCTTTCTGGATTGTGGGCATAACATTGTCTTCCACTGTTCCCCACAAAAAAAAAGTCCAAATCACAGCTCCGAGACGGCCAATAGACATCACCAAGAAGGCTGATAACTTTCTTTAAAAAAAAAAAAGCAATGCTTGGAAATAAGTTTTTAATATTTTCCAAGGTTGTTCAAACGTTAAGCGGTTCATATCGTTCTGCGGAGGTGTGATACTGACTTTCTGACAAGATTTCCAGCGATAAACAGCTGTCAGTAACCTTTTAGGACCTTTTGTTTCGGTGAGCATATAACTCGAGTAATACTTCATTAATTTGTTAAGTGTAATGTGTTGCTTAGGTTTCGTTTATATTTCATTGGTTCGTTTTTTTTTTCGTTTATTTACTTCATTAGATCCGTTAGGCTTCGTTGTTTCGTTGTGGTGAATTGCAATGCTAAGAAAAGATCATACAACATTTAGGTTGAACCCATAACTTCAAATTTTCAAAAATCGATTCTTAGTGTCCAATAAATGACTAGATACTAATCTTTTAGCCAGATGAAAATTGAGGAAATCGTTTTGGGTCTAATGAAAGAGAGTGAGTGTAAAAACTCACAGACGGACAACTTTAGACTATATGACGTTTCTTAAGTAATGGCTTCAGCATCGCCAGTGTATCCAAAGTGATCTAGAGCTGCATGATAAATAAGGGTGTGGAATGCGTACGAAGATTCATGGACACAAGAAATCATGAGTTTATATTTGGATTGATGACTGCTAGAATGTGGACGCATGAGGTCCACCCCTTCATCTCATAGAGTCCTCATCTTCGGAAAGTGTCTTTGTGCAAGACTATGATCCGACAAACTATGCCGAGGACAGCAAAAAAAATGAGTCGAAAATATTCGATTCGTAATTTTTAGGTTCGAAAACCTTATAAGTCTTGGAGGTATGTTGAAAATTTTATTGTTTGGTGCTGATTTCGCAAACTAGGTGACATTTGGGTAGCATTCAAATCGCCTTGAAAAGTATTCTACCAAAGACCTGCCAAAAACTAGTGGACTGCATTCAAGCAAGCCGTTGGTATCGGTTTTTATAACAAAAAATGTAGTCTTAAAAAAATTGGAAGGAGTCACTGTACATGCGCATTTTGCCTGATGACAATCCACAGAACAGCAAAATGTGCTCATTCCACTTAAGTATCACCGAACCGTATATTATAGTATGAATATTGGTTCCGCATAATTTTTTTAAAACATCTTTATTTAAATACAGTGAAACCTTGATAAGTTGGCGGTGCAAAATTTTTCGGCTAACTTAGACAGGTGACCAAATCATCAAGGTGCACACTTTTTGTATTGTGTACAGCCAATATTATTCTGTTTTCAGATTGATTGGCTTGTTGCATAAAAGTGTCGTGAACGGAGTTTGCATTACAATACAAAATATTTTTTGTAACAATTATTTCTGTAATTTTTTCATCACTAAAGAAATTTCTTTAATTTTCAAAACAAGGTGTGAGCTATTAAGTCTCAATGGAAAACCTTATAATGGCAGATTTTATCAGTTCTGTTCAATATGTAGCATCAAATCCAAAGAAGGCTGTTTCCATTTCATAAGCATATGTCCAATTTTGAAACACCAGCGACTCGCATTGCTTTAAAAAACTCTCTTACGATGCAAGAGACAGTTAAAATATTAGGTTATCAAATATCGCCCTTCCGCCTTTTGTCTTTTGAATTTTCCGGCTATGTACAAAGCGCTACAGAGCTCTCTAGCGCTTTGTACATAGCCGGAAAATTCAAAAGACAAAAAGGAAGGGAGATATTTGACAACCTAATATAAAGATGTGCAACTTTTGTGTGGGACTTTCTTGGTGCAGATAAAACCTTGGCAACTTCTTCAGGTGGCAGGTTTCACTGCTGAATCAAAAACACACAAACGAATTTTTCCATTCTCTATGTGATGCGAACAGGTTAAACAAATTGTTAAACTATCCGCTGTAAAGTGGCATCACCAATCGGCCCAATTTATCGCCCAACAACGAGCCATGAGAACAAAACAACCCACCTACCGCTACCCGTCAGGAACAGCACCTCCACCATCACCATTGCCACCCAACGATACTTTAGTCGCTTTTGAATATTTCAAAACTCATCAAGAATCGATATTAATTACCTGACTTCATTACATATTCCTTCTTTGATGTATGAAGACGGGGGCAACCGAGTGTGTGTGTGTGTGGGAGAGAGAACCTCATCATCAGGATGTGATGATCAGTCAGAGTCCTCCACACTGCCATCCATCCTCTTGAGTCAAGGGTATAGGTGGCAACTAACTGGTGCCAGGTGTGCTCAGCTCTGATGGCACACAGAGCGGGAGGAAGGTCTGGGTGCCGCAGCCACTGTGGGCGGTGGTGAGGTGAGGTTAGGTTTCTAGCCGAGAGAGAGAGTTGTGTGTTGCCGTCCTCACAAATCCCCCATCCGTCCGTCGTTTCGTGCAAACTCTGTTTTCCTTTAATGGATTTAGTTTCACCCCGTCCTGCCGGCGCGCGCTCGCTCATCTGCAAAAAAAGGGAAATTTGACTACGTTCACCCATCCGACCACCCACTCATGCCTCTATGTGTTACTATTATTTTATTACAAAAAAAGAAGAAGAAGGTAGGAAAGTGCCACCCCCACACCCCCATCACTGTCGGGGTGTATTTCACCCAAAAACTAATTTCCAGATTGAAAACTTCCTCATTGAACTGATTTCGTGAAGCTTTTAAAATTTATAACTTCTCCCCCCATATTTTCATTCGGGATGAAAGATGAAGAATGTGCGGTGTGTGCGAGAGATATGAGAACGGGGGCGGGTGGAGAGTATGAAAGCGAAGGCAGAATGGATGAGTTCCTTTAAGGATATATTGCACATTCACTATAATTGAGATACTGTTGTGAGTGCCTGTGTGTGTGTGGCTGAGGAGGGCGGTGGCGGCAAAACTCTCGGATGGGCTTGTCAGGTGGAACGAAGAAGATTGCCGCCTGCTGCCATTTGGAAATTGCATGTCGATTGGTGGTAGATCGTACGTGAGTGTGTGTTGGCTGGAGAGAATGTGATTATTTGGCACACAGATATGCTTTGTAATAAGTCAAGTTTTCTTTTTTAAGTTTGACAGCAGGAGCACAGGCGGTGGGGAGTAGGAGATGGAGATGTATGGTTGGGAAGAGCTAGAGCGAAAGGCTCGTAATGCGTTGTGACTTGCATTTGGAGGATGTGATGACACAAGAATGTAGTTGCATTGGCATCGGAGGGTGACAAACTTGCGCCTTTAGAAGTTCCTTGCAGTTGTCTTGAGTTTTGCGTCTTTGCCTTTAACAGGAGCGACGCAGTTCGGATGTCATTGTCGACTGAATTCACGAATGCAGATTGAGTGCGAGTTGTTTGTAACTTCCTACTTGTAAAGATTCATCCATGAGTGTTAAAGGATGCTTCTTAGCTACCGCAGACATCTCTACAGTCCGTTGAACAGTCGCGAGCAATCCTATTTGTTGAGTACAAGGTGCAATTTATATTCACGAAGCACGCTTCGATTTGGTTTGTACCTTAGACGTCTTGATACGTCTCTAGAATTCGCTAAGCAGTCGCCTGCAAGCTTATTTGTATCGTTTAAAGAAAGACAAAGTAAGCTACGATTAGTTTTGTAGCCCGGATATCATAAAATCTTGTATTAAGCTGCATCGCAGTAAAAAAAAAAACCTCATTTAGCCAAAATTGGAATTTCCATTGGTTTTTTGAAGAGACTTGGAGATGCCAAACGGCCGCTGACATGTAGAAAGTTAGTCAGTTACAGTTTCCATTAAACGTGATCCAACAAACCTGGGGTCTCATCACGTAAGACGACAATCGTTTGACAATATCGTTTAAACAATGTTTTATGTAAGCATGAAATAACGATATCGGCAAAATGCTTTCGTTTTCTTTGCTTCAAAACCGAGAAATGTCATTTACAATCTTCTCGTTGCACAATGAATGGGCCAAAGTTTTTGTTTTATTTTGTAGAGCTAAAATAATTTTTGGATTTTACATAAATATGAAAACTCAGAAAGCCAAAATTTTGTGGAATTCAGATGCTCTGTGCGATTATATCGTTACCTCAAAGTTGGGGTTTGAAATTCATGAAAAAGTATGAATTTTATTAAGGAGCAACTTTGGAGAGTTAGGAAAAAAGTTATTTTTATATTTTTGAAGGAAATATCCCTAACTGTCGAAATACGTAAATGTCTTTTTTATATACTCTATTAATTTCACAATCGCGGCTTTTGATACTTTGTTTAAAGAACTACTTCAGTGTTTAGTGGTTCATAAAAAAAAATGGTCCAAGAGGCTCCAATAGGATGACGTTAATCTAGAATTATAAAAATTGGCTAATAGTAAAGTCGAAAAGTCAAAACAAAGCAAACATACACCACCAGGTACGGTGTCAAATTTTAATTTGTGTGAATCCCCAATTACTTGAAAATGATCACTCTTCAACGGTCAACCTTGCGATCAGATTTCAATCCCCGAATCAGTTTTATTTACACTGCCAATTTCAAATCTAAATGGATAAGATATTCCTCGAATATGACAACATAAATCGAGAGATAGGACGATAAACCATGCAAAAGTTCACAATTTTTGCATAACGTAAATCGAGACGACGTATAAAGAGAGTAACGTAAATCGAGGGATTACTGTACAACATTCCATATAAACCAACAACGGTAACCTCAGATTACTGTGAAACTACCAAAAAACTGAGTGTGCAAATACTTTCTTTACCCTCTGTATAAGTATGTGTTATATTAACAGAGCCGTGATATACTTCCTTAACACTTATCATTTAAGTTATTAATTCTTTGGCTTAAAAACACTTTAGGATTATGGAGAATGACAAACAAAATAATGGCGTATTTCTTGTGTCAAAACAACAGCCGTTTGTAAGCAAACTCAAACTGAAGCGAAAAATGAGACGATTGTGAAGTCATGCAAATTTTCGGCGACAGCGTTTAGTTCAATCGTCTGGACGATAATCGTCCAAAAACTAAGGAATTATCCAGAGAACGATCTTGAATGCAGCGGACATGGTAGATTAGGTTAAGCTCAAGTCGCAGCATAAAAGGTGACAGAAAAGATAAAACAGGAAACTGCTCCAAATCACAAAGCTCTTTCAAATATTTTAACTAATTGTTATTAGAATTTTCTAGATGTCTCAATTCGACATCATTTGGAATGGATGAAAAAAAAAAATTCCTGAATAGTGTTTTTTTTTTGTTTCAAATCACTTCATTATTTCCATTTCTTAATTCGTAATACATATATTTATCTTCAAAGTCTAAAGGGCTTGCCTGCAGAAGATTGTCTACAAAATGATATACAGTCGAAGCCCTCTAAGTCGAATGCCCTCTAACTCGAATATATTTTTTCGACTCTTGATCTATTTTCATGCTTTCAAGCTTAATTTAATGAATGCATTGAGAGTCCGGATGAGGTCCAACACTGCCTTTTTAAAATAGAGTCTTTTTTTTAAAAGACTTCAGTCTCCAAATTACAAGCTTTTTAAGTAATTTTCTGTGTTTATTCCTTACATGTATAGTGTATGATCTTTTGGATAAAATAAAGGTTTTTAAACAAAAAAAAAATATTAATCCCGTGAAAAAAATGATATCACGTGAAAATTCGACTTAGAGGGCTTCGACTGTATTTAGTTTATTAAATTGAGTTTGAGTTTTTCGTCGTCTTCCAACAGCTCTATTTCAAGTCACAGTTCAATTGGGCATCACAACTTACACTCCATTCGATGAATTAAAAAAAAAACTGACTGCAATATTACGTGCAACTTTCGTGACAGTCTTTTAAGCAAACTTTCATTCATCGAACATTTAGTTTCTTCAGGCAGACAATCAAACTGCAAGCTGTGTCAATGCATTTTTGGGGGGTTATTTCAACTTCCGTCACCTCACTGCCAACGGCAATGTTTATGTGACGATCTAAACTGTTTGGGGATTTTACGTTTCGAGCAGGAGATTCGGCAATCAGTTGATGCCCTAAGCAAAATTTGTGTTAAACGACCAGAAAGGCATAAAAACATGTCTTTAAACTGCACTCGGGTGATTAAATGTGCGATAAAAAAAAACTGCTTAAGGCCCCCCAAACAGTTGTGCCACTGGGGAACATTTGAATTTGTTGTGAACACGCTGTTTTCCCGCGGGTCTGTTAAGACCGAGATTTAGGAGTTTGAAAGCTGTACAAGGTATTGGAGGAGGTGCACTTAGGTGTAAGAGATACGATGGATCTATTTCGGTTTCGATTTGACATGTTCTTGAAGTCATGAAGCTGTTCAAAAATCTTTCTTACTTTCATGTCACAAACCCTTTGACATTTCAAATATCTTCTTTGTGGATCAAACTGAGAGGTTGGCTATCTTCCGCTTTATGTCACGAAACAGCTTAATAATAAGTGGGTGCCTTTACAGTCCGTTGAGGGCAAGAGCCTGACTCTTTCATGAAACAACTTACAAATGTCAATTTGGCAATTTCCTCCAATTGACCTGCAACACAGCCCGAAGTGTTTGGCATCGAAAGCAATCCCCAAGCAATCACTGCGCCCATCCCCACGCTCGATGGAAAACCCTTGATTAATGAATCCAATTAGAACGCTGATGCTGGATTGTTTGACCAAAAATAAACACGAAAAAAAAAGACCCCGCAAACCTCACAAAATGTTTGCTTCCAGCAGCAACGAAGTGGCGGCATCATCGGCGTCGGCTGAGTCCTTCGAGCGGCGGAGCTCTCTCTCTCTCACTCCGGCGCCGTTGTCGCCGCTAAATTGTTGTGTACTCTTCCCAGTTCCAATTTAAAGATAAAACTACACCAACAGGAGGAGAAAGGAGCAGCAGCAACAACATCACCATCGGGTCTATTGATTCCCAGGACCAAAAGCTCTAGTTAAATGGATATTAAAGTAAACGTGTTGTGGGATAATACCAGGCGGTCCCCGAAAGCCTACCAAGGACAAATGATAAAGGAAATTGGGCTACCTTCAGATAGACAGGTGGACAAATTGCATCGATATTCACCACCAGCAGCACCAGTAGGAAGCAGCTAGTAGCACCCCGCTTACACAAAATTCATTCAGTTGTTCGTTTCATCGTCGTCGCTTTCTTTTTGCCATCGTTATCCTTTCGGCAAGAGGACGATGGCGTGAGAGCGAGAACGAGAACGAGAACGAACGAAACCAAACGAAATCCGAGCCCGGAGTAGCAAAACGATGTGGCGGGGGTTGAGCAGCAGGCAGGAGCGGGCAATCCTCCTGGCGAACAGAAGGCACCCTTTCGGCCGCCGCTATCTTGTTTTCGCAGTTTGTTTGTGAGGCAAGCGCCGGGATAGATACACGTACGTACGAGGGGCGGCTATGTGACATTTTCGGTGATGTGTACACATTTAATTGAATCAGGGTTTTCTCAGCCTCCGGCGAGCTAGCGGTAGCGCATAGCCTTGTTAATGGCCAAGGAGAGAATGAAATTCTGTATGTGCTTATCTTATTGCAGCCACACCATCGACCATCGCCAGCCGGATTGGATGGACCCTCACTACACACACACACACCCGTTTGATTCGTCGTCCTTTTATAATATGCAAACATTACGTAAATTCTATGGGTCCTTTCTCTCTCTAAATCCAGACACCCACACAGAGGAGCCAGACAGAGAATTTTCTTGATGTTGACTTTGGGTGGTGGTCATTAGCCAGGCCAGTGTCGGCGTTTGGCAGAGCGGGAGGCACGCCAAAAGCTGTCCGGTCCGCTTGAAATTAATATTCATTAGGATCCTTATTGATTATTGGCTGCATCCGAGAAGTGTGGCTCTTTAATTTGACGGTTCCTTGGGGTCATCAATCTCTCTCCGAGGTTTTTCTTTTACTCCTCCGAATTTCAATTTATCCGTCTCCCCCGCGCGTGTGTGTAGCTTTATTCGTTATCCCGCAATCAAGATGATTGTGTTGATACAAGGGATTGAAAACTCTCTAGTGATTTCGGACACCAGTGCGAACGAACTTTAGGTCTTCTCATCTCGATGCACCAAATTGTGTGCGCCGCCCTCCCATCCATCCCACAATTGAACTATGCGGTTAGCATTCTCTGATGGGATGTGGATAGGTTGGATAATAAAATTGAATTCAAATGCACACCCATGGCCGCCGCCAATGCCCCTCTGCAAGCCAAGGATCCTTCTGTTTCAAACGCACGCTTTTGCCGGCCCACATGCTTTTCGGACGTCCACTACGACAACGAGGACGAGGATGATATGTGCTTTGGGTGGTTGGAACATGGACATCTGTTTCAGTGAAGTCGTCCTGCCAGGAATGGGGGCGACCATAGAGGAATGTCTTCTCTGTCTCCCCCCCCCCCCCCCCCCCCCCCGTCCGGTCTCTCATTGCTATCGCACATTTATTTAATTAATTGAGCAATTTAACTTACTTCTGTTGAGCTGTCCTGTCCTGCTTCCCACACCACCGACGACGAGAGTGTCTGGGCCTGGGTCTGGACGTGTGTGTTGTACGCTTGCATCTCAACAACGACGACGAGGACGACGATGCAAAGGCGTGAAATTGCTCGTAAGTTTATAAGTTTTCTTCAAGTTGGACATTGAATTTGTTTATTTAGTTAAAGTGATAGATGTGTTGAATTTTGGTGATGGACTGATGCAATCTGAGTGAGAGCATACACTCAGTTTCAGCTTCAGCTTCAGCTTCAGACGATCGATTGAATGTAATCAAGATGAAGTTCTGAAATTGTTGCGATGCACATTGTGTTACTTAATGGGGGTGAGTTCATCTTCATCTGATGATAATGTACCAAAGATTTCTATTGTTTTCGAGGTGCATATACGTGTGTAGTCATCGTTGAGGCGATGACAAAAGCGAAGCCGAACACCCATTGTTTTCGATGGCATTCAATGTGCTAATGACAAAAGATTTCAAATTATAGTCATCTTGTGCTTTGTACACCGTTGTGTGTACAAAGGTCTGGGTCTCTGATCTCCTGACCTCGTCGTCGACACAGTTGATGGTGGATGTTTTTTTTTCGTGAAATTTGGAGACAAATCAGTTCTACAAAATTATTTTGAAATGAGTCAGCCTTTAAATAGAAACAACTGAACATTTGAAGTTGACACGGCGGAGACCGATCAAAGTCAATCAGTTGAGGTTAGAATCACTGAGTAAAAACAGTGAAATCTTTTTCTTTTTGTGATTTTTTCAAGTTTTTTTTATGATGTTAATGATTTTAAAAGAAGCTTAAACATAAGTGCTCGACTTAATCCTTCTTTTCAAGACATGTCAAATGATAAAGTCACTGCATTTCAATCATAAGGAGATCACTCACTTATTCAACTATTTTCTGGTTGCTTTTGTGCTCTATTTAATTTCACAGATGAGGCTCCAGACCAGCTCGCCCTGTTCGTTCTAAAAGAGGCTTAAAAAAATGTGTTCAAGATCGATTCTCACAAATGTCAGTCTGTGTTTGTCAAATGATAATTTGATTGCATTTCAAGTAGGAAAAGCACACTTACCCGTGTGTTCATCAATTCACTCCTTAACAAGGACTCCTTGTTGTAATTTGTGGGCAACGCAAGTCATCTTCCGTCATTGCTGCAACCGTCCTTCACCTTTTTTTTTTATCAAGTCTGCCAAGTTAACTTCCCCTCGCATCCTCATCACTGATTAGCTATTATCACAGGAGTGACAAACACTCGTCCTCCTCGCCCATCTGTCGTACTTGTCACTTGTCAAATGAAGTCCCATTGTTGTTGAACGCGCTTTGATTACCTCCTAGTTTGTGAATTCCGAATTCAAATCAGCCACAACATTGTTTACCTCCGCCAAACACTAAACTGCATGCCATTATTCAATACAGCCGAGTACCAAACAAATCATTATCACCTCCTTCCTGACTGCCTGCCTGTTGGCTCGAACCTGCTTAAGTATGCATCAATGTTTGTGTGTGTGTACGACCATATTTTCCACCCCCAAACTGATTGACAGTTTATTGAAATAATCCACCCTTACCGCTGTGTCGTTTACTTCAACCGTTCGTTCAAGCGCCATGTACCCCGTGCCCCATGCCCATCACGTTTCGCAGGACCTGCTTACTCCGCCAACGCTAACGCCACCACCGCCGCCACCGCCATCGTCGTCCTGACTATTAACAAGGCAATCAAAAAATACGTTGTCATAATAGAATTACCGTTAACGTAATAACAAATTGGGGGATCCCTATACCAACACACACACAACAGCCGGTGTGTGTCTCCGTCTCTCTCCCAACTCGACCCGTTGTGCCACCTCCTGCGCCGCCTTGTGACACACAGTGAAAGTATTTTCGATGGTGGCTGGTTAATTTTCGTGTCAATTGTCAATTTATATGCGCTTGATTGTCGCATGTTGAATGGTGGCACTGTGCCCCTTCCCAGGACGAGGAAGAGGACAATCACATCGAGGTTATAATAAAATATTATAAGACACATTGCCTTTTCCTGATTTTTGTTGTCCTTTTTTTTTTTGTCGTGTGCGAGTGTGTGTGTGATTTTAGCGTTTCCCTTAGCTTCCCGCGTTGATGATGATATTTTGTGTTTGCACGCGGGCTCGGGCATGGATTGAATTGAAGGATAATTCAGGAAAGTGCGTGCCTACAAGACATTCGCTACGGCACCGGATTGAGTGAGTCGGAATTGAAAGTAAATTGTTAGTGTAGGCGGGTGGAGGTGCGGTGGAGTTTTTTTTTGGGTAGAAATTGATTTCTTTACGAGGGTGAAAGGGAATTAAATTGTCACCAGTGGTGCGCACGTCTCCTTAAGAATGCAAAATGAGTAATCTGAGGATGTGAACTAAACGAACACACTTAACGAACATACTCACACATTTCGATTGTAATATGTCGGGCATTGAATCACAGCAGGGAATTGAACACAGAATTTTGCTTTTCTGTTCGAGTTTTTAGTAACGCCTTGGCACATTTCTTTAGCTTAAAAACAAGCAAATAATCAAAAAAAAAAAAAATTAGACCCTACTTAAGAATCAACAAAAGTGGTCGATTTGTCATCGAAGTTAACAGACCGAGCTTAACTTTACCTAAGCTTACAAGACCCAACTGAAGAACTAACAAAAGGTTGTCGAATTGCGATCAAACAAACTTGGTTTAGTGTCTAAAATTTCCTCGTTTTAATCACACAAGTGGGTAGAGAGAAATGAGGGGCTTAGTGAGTGGTGTTTATCAATGCTAAATTTTGATCCTTTGCACGGACACATATGATCATCGTGGGAAGTTTTTATGACCTGCCATTTTGGGGTGGTGCGGTTGATCGGGGATGCCTAATAAATGTTTGAAACAATTGCAATCAATAAAAATCATGCCTTGAGTGGGTATTACGTAGGCCGATCATACATTCCTTTCGTTTCGTTTAGTTTAGTCGCACAATTTTTTTTTTCCTTCTACAGTGAAACCCTGATTCAAGATCATATTTCAGCGATATGCGATTAATAAGGATGTGAATGGCTGAGTTCAGTTACTATTCAATACGATCCACGGTTGAGATCACGGCGACTACGAGATTTTGTCGTAGTTCTTCGCAAATCCATATTCGTTTAAAAATTAAAGTGTACAATTTTTTCTCAAACAGTACTATTTACGAAAGAAATTTCGTTTAAACTTTCTTTGCTCGGTGCTGTATATTATTTAAAAATGAAAATTTGAGAGCAGCTTAACCTCATTGCATTCTTCCTTCTGCTGGTTTGTTTTCAATTGCTACGCGAAGCTTTGGTAAATTAAAAAAAAAACAGGCTGCACTGTTGGCGCACATTAAATTAAAACGAAATGTGTCAGCGTGATCGAAGAACTATCACCCCTATTACGATGGTCTAGAGTTGAGTCGAAATTGCTCGAAACGACAGCAAATCGATCGACTTGATAGCAACCCCTATTCCTGAAGTCGATGTCGAGTTTTCTAGCAGATTTAAAAAATTCCTCGACTCGAATCGATCCTAAGTCGAAGTAAATAAGTTGATCCTCGAGTTGATATATGTCATTTCGAGTTGAGTCCAATATGTTGTGCGATTGATTGATTCGAGGCAAGAGAATGTGTATGAGAAAGTGTATTTTGTATGAGAAATATTTTCGACACTGTTGGATGTGATAACCCGAGGTTCATTTCCAAATCATTTCCAACACCACCTTGGTAGCCGCCCTCACCAAAAATTCTTAATGGCGTTACTAATTTTATGGAGGGATCTATTGACATTTCGTCTGGCCAATAATTTAGGACCAACATCGTCGACCAGAACACGGAATGATTGTTTAGTTAATCGGAAGCACTACGCAAACCTAATATACATATAAAATTATTTACAGCTTACTTTAAATTCTGTTGCGAAAGTTAGCTTACTTTTCATCTGGCAAATCAAATAAATTTGCTTTTCTTCGCAGGTTTTTTTCTATTGATTCGAAGGCTTTTTTTTCTTTCTTCATCATCTCTGCTGCTGCTGCTGCTAAAAAACAACTCGCTACTTAACATTTCACCAGTTTTTTTTTTTCAAATTGTGTTCACATAACTTTCTTTCATAGCTGACAATCTTTATTGAATTGAAAAATCAAAAACATGTGTCAAACAGGTCGAGGAAAATTTACTACGTGTCGAGTGTATTTCAGCATGTGAATTTTTTTTCGACTCGACTCGACTTCAACTCTCGACCACCGTAATAGGGGTGTATAGAAAAATGTCGTGGATCTTCCACCGAAATCAAATCGTTGCAATTGTGATACAATTCGAGATACATTGAATATAATTGTTCTTCTATGCAATTTTTTCACATTTCAACAAATCGAAAAGAATTCAATGAAATGAGTACTTCTTGAGCTTATAGTCCTCGCAGTTAGGCTCTTACACACATATGTTATTAGTTTACTTTTAAGTAAACTCTGGATAATTCGAACCTGTATAATTTCAAATCCCCTGTAAGGAAGCATTCTCACGATCCCATGAAAAAAAGCTTCTGTAAATCGAAGAAAACCTATGCAATTTCCTTTCGTTAATTCGAATTTATTTTTATGCAAACCAACATGAAAACCTCTATAATTCAAAAATGACGGGTTTTTACCCCGAAGTCAAGTTTATGTGTTTTTCTTCAGTAACCCCAATTGAAAATGCGTAATTGACGAAAGTGAGCGATATTTTTTTTTCTAAAAATTCTGTAATTAGAAAACTTCTGTAATTCGAAGTTATTCCCTGGTCCCGTGAAGTTCAAAATATTGAGAGTTTATTGTACTTGATTTTATTCTATTTCCCCCTTATATTGGAAGGAATGAGGTCTGTCGAGTCAGCTAGTTCTAAATAAACTGCAAAGATAATCACAATGCCCAATGAACCCACTGCCGTCGTAAAGACACTCGTGTAGTGTTCAGAAAACGACTCACTGTGAACTATTTCACAACCCTTAATCCATATTTTCTGCCTACTTTTCTTTCAAGTTGGTGACCACCCCTCGTTTTACTTAAAAAACAAACTCATTCAACTTTCACCTACATCGTCAAAGAACGCTTCGTCGCCTGTCAACCACTGCCACCAAAGCAACTTAATTAATTAGTGCTCTTTACACTCAAAAAAAAAAAAATTCAAATTAACTGAAAATCAGGTTCAATTTTTTTCTCAAAATAACAACTTACCCCAGCCACACATCCAAAGAAACTCAGAAACACTTTTTTTCTCAAAACACAAACAGAAAAAACAACACCAATGAATTCTCCAACGACCAACAAAACAAGAAAAACTCCTAAAAAAAAGTATCTCTCTCTCTTTTTGTCTTTCCCTGCTTAAATCACTGCCACCAATTAGAGTTTGCCAGTCCATAAAACTCCCATTGAAGTGTAAGACAAAGTGAACGAGATTACAGCATAAATTACTGGTTCCTCAAGTTCTGTCATCCATCAAATCCGCCCCCACATTTGCCTACCACTGCCACAAGAATTGCCTTCCAACTTTTCGGATTATAGTAGAAGAGCAGATAGGAACAAAAGGCAAAAAGAGAGAAAAAAGAAAAGATCGGAGAACAGAAAAAAAAAACAAAAAAACAAAGATGTGAAAGAAAATAAATAAATAACAAGTAACAAAGTGTCGGTGGGGGAGCAACCACCAGCAGCAGGAGTGCGAGTGATGCTTGGCTCCCCACACACACACACACACACAAACACAGAGACACAGTGTCTTCCTTTCCTGCTCACTCTTTTGCAAATGAAAAAGTCAAAGTCAAAAAGTCTTGTCACTAATTAGCCCAGTTGCAGGCACTGAACCACCGCAGCAGCAGTTCGTTTTTAGGTTCTTGACATTTCAGTTATTAGTCAGTCAGTCAGAGTAATGGAGGCGGCGGCGGTGGAAGGGACATCAGAGCAACAGCAGCAAGACGATGGGGTGCTGGTTCTTTAGTGAACAAAACTACGTTCGTTTCATTCGCTCACTAATTGGCCAGAATATGGCAAATAGCATCGGATTTTTACGAGCTTCTCCACTCGCTCCCATTATAATGGTTTTTCTCGGATGGATTGTGCAAGTAAAACCAGACTCGTCGGCCCAGTCAGCCAGGCACACAGCACACAACACACACACATACAGAAAAAAAAAAAAAAACAATCACAAGAAGGGGTGTACACCATGTGACGCACTGCAAAATTAACAACTTCCAATTTGGCTTTAATTAACGAAAAGAAAAACAAACTTTTCGTGTAGGCCAATCCTTTATTACGACGACGTTTTCACGTTTTCAGTTTTCAGTATTCAGTATATATTTTTTTTTATTCCTCCTTCTTGTTGTTGTGCTCTTTGGGTTCTTTTGTCCTCCTTTTTCTGATGACTCGAAAAGCTGATGGCCACCCTCACCCCACCACCGCACAGACGACTCAACCCACTCTCTGTGTCTCGTTTGGTAATTCAATTAAATAAATTAATTTAATGAATTCATTAATTAGAAATTCAATTAACACATTTTTTTTTCCGTTGGCTTTGCGTTTGATGTGCCCTGCCATGCCACCAGCCTTGCCCTCCGAGTCGGCTGCCGACTGACTTTTTTTGTGTGTGTGTGCAGCAATCTTTGTGCTACCAGTTGGTGCTCCGTCGTCTCCGTCGGGGCTCCCTGACTTATTCCATTGAAGAAACCTAATCTTATCGTAAATGAAATAATTAATTGCTTTTGTTCGCAATTCAATTAATTTAATTAGTTAAAGTTCTGGTGTAGTTTGATGTTTATTTTTGGGTGGTGGTGAATACCTTTCCTACGTTGTTGACTGGAAAGTCTCCTTCTTAGCGTTGTCTTTAATGATGTCATGACGGCACAGTCTATAAAGCAAAGGGGTAAAACAGAAACCAGAAGCAGAAGCAGGAGCATGTGTGTTCTCGAAACCTTTTTACCCTCGTTACGATGGAATCACTTGAGTCTGTGCAGTGAATCTTTAGACTCAGCCAACACGTGTCAGTGATTCTCATTTGACACAGGCAATCCGAATGGATGTGGGTGAAGCCTACGTAAGTTTCAGAATGGCGTGGTATCGCTAATTAGCTTTCCCTGTGGAAACTATGGTTTCTTCGTCGCAATCGCATTAGCCGTTGAGGAGTCTAATTGCTTAAGCCGTGTGGCGAAAAGCTATGATGAAAATGAGTGCACATTCGGTCGAAGCTGGCTTCTGTGCTTCCAGCGAGGGATTAGGCTATTTGTGAAGCAGAAAATTGAAAAGAAAATCCTAAGACGATGCTCAGAGACAAAAGAGAGAACGTGGAAGGATCAAGCGTGTTCACAGTTATGAAGAATCTAACGAGATCGGGATTCATGCAGCAAAAAATTCAGTGATAAAAACTAAACAATGCACGAAAATTCAGTAGAAAAGTCCAATCAATGCACAGAGAACAGCAACGATCAATAATGAAAGGAGGAGGTTTGGATTTAGATTTTTTTTTAAGATCAACGATGTCTAACAGAGTCACAAAATATTCCTTGGCAAATAGTTTTAAGGCTTTGCAAAAGAATTAGAATGCGTAACTTAATCTTAACGTAATCCAAAATTCTCTGTGATCTACTTTTTAGGAAACTCATGTCATTAGCCTTTCGGGTTTGGGTTTTTCTACGAGTTCTTCATCCTTAATTTGAAGAATCACGTAGATTTTTGCAGTATGTCAGATTCGCAGGAATGGAAATGAGATTTTTATGGGAAGTCTTTTTTGTTGTGCCAGCAGCCAGTAAACCTTCTTTTCAAAATTTTCCAAAAAAGCTTCAGTTGCTTGGACGGCTTTTTTTTAATCAGATTTCTTTGGGATCTATTTTTCAAAACGCTGCTTTTTTGAGGTTGTAGTATATTTTCCTTGTACAGTTCCAAGTTCTTTCATTACAAATCCCTAATTTAGGAACATCAAACAGGAATAGTGAATCTTGTCGTTTATCTTCTAGTTCCGTGTTTTTCTAGGTTTCGAAATTTTAGGTTACCGAAAAGGAGAAAAGAATTTTATCAAAAAAGCCTTTTTAGCTGGACAAGCTGCCAGTGAAACTTTTTTTCCAAAATATTAAAAAAAAATCAGTTTTGTGGGCCTCTTATCAAACTATTCTATGCGATCTGCTTTTAAAGACCCCATCATGAGGCTTTCGGTTTTGTCGTCAAATGCGATGAGTGAATCTTGGTGTTTATCTTCTATTTCCGAGTTTTTTCATTGCATATCTATAACTTGAGGGACCACGAAATCAGAGTGAGTTTCTAAAGTTTCACAAGAAATTCAGAAATGAATTTTGCTGAAAGAAGTCTTAGTTGTTAATCAATACAAAAGCTGCCAGCGAAATTTTGGCAAAAACTATCTGAATCGAACATCATTGGGATCTGGTTTTCAAAAAGCCAATGGACACATGAGCTTCCAACTAACTGAGCCTTTAGTTTTGAATGCCATACGTGAGGTTCGTCACTTGTCCGAGTCTAAAACACATTTTGAAATTTTGGTACACTTAGGCCAAAGCTAGGCCCATTGTGCTGCCAACCATCTTTTGGGTTCCCACAATTAGATGAATGTGGGCAACGAATTTGTCCGAGTCTAAGTTTCGAGTTGTTCCATTACTTATTCTTGAATTGAGAGAGCGCAAAGGATGCTCTAGAGTGTCATGACTGTAGAAATGGTGAGAATAATGTTGTAATGTTTTTAAAATTTTACAAAAGAAATACAGTAGTTTGGATCTTTTATCCTAATCAAACATAATTGGAATCTGTTTTTCAAGAAACTAAAAGCAAACAATTCACAAGCCTTTTATTTTTAAAATTATACGAGTTCAGAGAATGCTCCGAGTTTAGTTTCAAGTTCTTCAAATGGGAACAGTCAGTGAACCTTTTCGTTTATCTTCTACTCCTGCATTCTTCCGTAACAAGTCTTAACTTAAAGGACCACGAAGGTTGTTCTAAAGTATACCGACTGCAGAAATTGGGATCTTGTTGCAAAAAGTCTTAGTTGTAAATTAGTACATAACCTTAAAACATTATCAAACATCAGTGGCAGATGTGGACGCAAGTAAATCACAAGCTTTTTATGTTTGAGGTTAGACAGTTACAGTGAAGCTTTAGATCGGAATTCATCCATTATAGATCCTTAACTTGAGGAACTTTAGAGGCTAGAGGAGGTTTTTGGTTTTTGTGGTCAGCGAACAAAGTTTATCCTTAAAAATAAGATAAACCAGATTCAGCAGAAGCTTTGGCAGAGGAAATGTGGGCATGTACATAGAAGTATGAAACAAGATATTTAATTTGACGTGCCCATATCTACTTAAGCTCCCGCTGAAGCTGAAGCAGGCGTGTTAGCGTTGTCTGAAAAAGTTTCCGATCGAAACGTGAAGACAGCGATGGTCGTCAATGAAACAACCCGTAGTGAATGCTAGTTGTACATCTTTTGACGGTTACTTAACGAAGTTTCAGCCATTTTGAAGAGTTGCATGGTAGAGTTGCATGGAGGCCATGTAAAAACAAAAAAAAAATTGAGAAAAAATGTCTTGTATCATGATTTGGTCGGACACTTTTCGGACCACCCTCATATCTTATTTTTGAGGATAAACTTCATATTGGACAAATGATGCAAGTTAAGTTAGAAAGGTCAATCGTGAGATGTAACAAACACATGTGTACTTAGCTTTGTTTTGTGTTTATTTCACCTTCTTCTGCACAAGCAGCCAAACATATATGGTTTATGATTTTTAAAGTTTAACTACTAGGCATTCGCAACTGTGAATGGATAATTTCGTTTTTAAAGTGTAAATTCGATATTTAATCACGTGTTTTTATGCATTTGTTGGTTGTTATAGTTTCGTTCTAAATGAATAACGAAACCCTCATAGAATCATTTCGGTGTCCGTCTGTCGCCTTTACATATTTTAATTTGCAAAATCGACAATAGCTTCAGTCAAGTTTAGATCATTTGGTGATTGATTGGAAAATGATGTGCGCCGTAGAGGGTTAAAATCCTGATCCTGCTTCCACAACCTAGGAGATCGCATATCACCTACCTGTACGAGGTGCTAACGACGTCCGATCACAATCAAATCCCTCAAAGCATTAAAATGAACCCTAAAGCATACTCTGGTTCCTGTTCCAAAGGTCCAAAATCACTTAATGTGATTGCACTGTAATATTTTAATGACAAAATTATAGCACCAACGCACCACTTGGCTGGAACTACGGTCTCACACCAAAGAGCTGGATGTGTATGTTTGGTAGACAACATTCATAAAAAGCAACATCCTGGAGGATGAACCCCACCTCTGTAAGGGGTTTAGATAGAAACAGAAAAAAACAAAAACGAAAAAAGCACCCTTCTTTGAGTTATTGCCTGTTTTAAATGACAGCCACCTTCGGCACGATGGTTATATCTAAATTGCCTGGGCTTGTGACTGAGTGCTGGACGGGAACCCATGCTTAGAGAAGTAAAAGTCGCCGGGTTGTGTTTCTTCATTTTTATTGTGTGTGCCTGGCTGCCTGGCTCAAATGCGAGGGTTGATGGCGGCCGGCCACCCCTGTGTCCATTTATCAAATTAAATTCATTATGTCGAGGGGTGTCTCTCTTCTGTGCTGCTGCTGCTTCTGCCGCTCTCCTATACGATAATTAAATGAGATAATTAAATTGAATCCTTTTGTTGTTTGTATTTGTGTGCGTGAGCTTGCTGTGTGTGTGCGCGCACCATCGCTGGGGTTGATGAAAACCACTCTTTTAATTGTGTGTGCGTGGGATCGCAAAAGCGGCCAAACCGGGCGGGGTGTGGGCCACAGAGAACGTAGATGGGTATAACTAAATGAATGTTGGTGGCGGCATAATGTCGTCTTTCTTTTTCATGTTATTGCTTTCCTTAGTCTGTTTAATCTGGTTCCACCATCACCACCATTCCTCGACTCTCTTCGTCCGTCCGTTGCTGGTGCTTTTGCTGTCGCCGAGCGCGGTAAAAACTCGAAGGGACCACTTTGCAATAATATCTTCTGCCGCTGCTGCTGCTTGTTGATGGAATTTAATCGATTTACAAAATTAAAAACTTTCCTGCTTTTTTTTTTTTGTTGAAAGAAATTAATTAATTTGATTCTTTTTTGTTTTGCTCTTCTTATTGCAGTATGTTTGGATGTTCGGGTACATGCTCGGGATGCGGACAAACAATACCACCCAGTGAATTGGTAGCTAAAGCGATGACACCAATCAATCAACAGACAACGAACACCTTAGATAACCAAAAAAATAGTCCAAACAATCTATTTGTGTTTCATTTGAAATGTTTCTCATGTACGAAATGTGGTGCACACCTGAGACCTGGAGATAGGTAAGAAAAAAAAAAAATTAACTTAAATATGTATATCTTTGATATCGGCAGTGTGTGTAGAGTCATTTATGAGTGCGTAGATTTTGATAGAAATTCGCGATAAGAAATTTCTTGGTAGACATTTTGGCAGACTTTTTGCGTGAGACGCTGTGGGACTTCCAAATTGGAGTCGAAAACGAGACGTAGAAAGCACAAAGGTTCTTTTGTATGAAAAAGAAAAAATGTCTGAGTGTTTATTTATTTAAATCTCGACCGCAGCTGTGGCTCTGTAATCGTTGGCAAAGAAGCGCATCCATGAGGGGTTTAGTAAATCAAATTGCAACCTAGAGCGTCCGTTTTCTTCGCAAGAACTTGCTTGTAACGTGTAGGCAAATTTATGAAATTGGAATATACTTTGCTCTGCAGATTTTTAAAAGGTTAGGCTAAGGTGGATGGTGAGCCGACAAGGCAAATTCTGCTCTATAAGGCGAACTCTGCCTTGGAGGGTGAATTCTGTCTTAGAAGAAAAACTCTGTCTTAGAAGGTAAGCTCTGTCTTAAAAAGCGAGCTCTCTCTTGGAGGGCGAAAAACAGCAGAAACAATTTTCACGGCTCCCACCTCTAGCGAACAATCCTTCTGGAGTACTTCTGTCATGGAAAGCTTTCGCAATTCGCCTTTTAGAACGGCTATTAAACAATAAGTCCCCTCCAAATGTGTCAAATTATAACGCGCACATCATAGTGAAGGCGCGAAAAATAAGCTGGGCTCTGGCCCAGTGTGGGTTGTTACGCAGATAAAAGCACCTGCCAATATCCATTCTCAGTCTCAGTCTTCTTCATGCGTTGATATATCCTGCAAAACAATTAACAATAATTTTTTTTGTTTTTCATTTCAGATATACAATGCTGGCGGGTAGTTTAGTATGCGAACAAGATTGGCATAAAATAATAAAAAATACTACAACGACAAATGGCACAGCACCAGCCGTTCGAAAGGGTAAAGTCGGAAGACCTAGACGTACCAAAGAGTAAAAATCACTCCTCTAACTAAAATTAATAAAAAAAACAAGAAACAAAAAGGAATATAACTATACCAACACAAAAAACACACACTCACAAAACATAAAAAAAAGAAGGAAATTAAAAACTACAAGAATTTTATAATTTTTATTTTTTAAACTAACTACCCCAATGGATCAGGTGCGGAATCTGTGATCTGCTAACATCGAAAATTAAGAAACAAAAAAATTAAAAAAAAAAACAAAAAAAGTTATTCTAAAATCCTGATCTAAACTTAAATAGTATATCTCTAGTCGTTTTGTACATAAAAGTAAAATAAAAACAAAAACAAACATGAAGAAGAAGAAAAGGTGTTGTGAAATTAAAAAAAAAACAAGTAAATTACATTAAAACGCTCTCTGTCTAAGCTCTAATGAAGAGAAAAAGAAGAAAAAAAAAAAAAGCAACAGCATTCATTTTGCGTCACAAATATATTAAAGAAAACAAAAAAAAGGGAATAAGCATAAAAGATTAGGAAAGAAAAACGTGTACCCTTTGGTGTACACTATGTTTACACTTTTTATTACTCACTCCCGTCCTTTGATTCTCACCAAATCATAATAAGCATGTGGAACAATCGGAAAAATTATAAGAAACACAAAAAAAAATCATAAATAAGCTAAGGACACACAACACACGACACGAGAAACAAAAAAAAAAGAAAAGCAAAACAAAACTTAAGAAAAAAATGAAAACAACTAATAAAACTTCTAGTAATACTAATTAAGAACATTAAATTATTGCAAAACCAACCAATCAATACCTTGAATGAAAAGTAAACGTGGAACAAAAATTCTTTGTACCTACTTAAATTTATTATTTAGTTATTTTTTTTAGATTTTTTTTTTATTTTGTTTATTATATCATGACTATGTATTTAATTTTTTTTTTATTTTTGTAAACGCTTTGCATATTATTTTTTTTTTGTTTTATTATTTATCCTTTACATTGACTGGTTAATGCGATGTACGTTAAATCTGGACTTTGAAGGTTTGGCATCTAAGAGAAAAGTGTGAGAAAGATTCTTTTGGCCTTAGCCATTTCATGTTCGAGTTGTCTATAGGCAACGTTTTTTGTCTTTAAAAAAATTTAATTTTTGAAAAGAAAATCGTAAGATGATGCGCAGAGAGAATGGGGGGAAAATGGAAGGATCAAGCTTGTTCTAGGCAATGAAAAATCAAACTTGATTGCGACCAGAATTTCAGTACAGAAATTGCAACCAAAAATTCAGTACAGAGGTCTTAACAATGCAGAGAGAACAGCAACGATCAAAAATGAAAGGCTCAACAATCATCCCTGCTCTCAAAACCGACGAATCTGAAATTCCATGCGGTTAAACGAAAAATTCCCGCATATTTCATTCTCCATGTTATTTTCCGCGGTTTCTACTATTTTTTCACGAAAAGCTGGGCTCTGATCCTCAACGGACTATAGTGTCCAATTAATACATACAGTATGCGACAAAAAGAAAGCACATGTACCTTTTTTCGTATTTTTTTACTTAAAGCTAACGAAAACAGTTTCACTTTTCGTATTAATCATTTAACAAAAACTATTAAAAATAGCAATGAAATACAAGTTAGAGCTTAAAAACAAAATAAAATAATTCAATATATAGTGTAAGCACCATAAGTGATGCGACAAAAAGATAACACTTTTTTTTAAAAAAATGTACAAAGTTGAATGTAGAAAATTTCGGCATTTCAGATGATAAAAACTAATAATGCGCTGATACTGTTTCTTAAGAAGAAATTATTACACTTAAACGATGAAAACAGTATCTCAACTCATCCTTCTCCATAATCTTAGAAAATCACGTGATGTGCTATCTTTTTGTCGCAGAGTGTACATACGTTGGGCGACGTAACACCCCGTTAAGGGACTGAGCCTAGCTTTTTCGCCCAATTATTTACTATTAATATTTCATTTAATGGGCGCCATAGCTTAAACGGTTAGTGCATCGGACTGTTAAGCGAGCGTACTCGGGTTCGAATCCTTGTAGAAAAACTTGTGATGTTCTTGTTCCCGGTTTGGTCAATTTTCATGGACCCACCTCTAACAAACGGCTGAAATCCTCTTGGAGTACTTCTGTCATGAAAAGCTTTCACAATTCGCAGCATTTCGCCGTTCGAAACTGGCAATAAAGCGTAGGTCCACTTTACTTTTATCAAATTATATCGCGCACAACACAGTGGAGTCGCAAAAATCTAGGCTCTGGTCCTGAGCTGTTACGCAGATTATTTAATATTTCATTTGTTTATAGCCCCAGGTTTTGTGCCATCTGCTTGATCTGGATGAAGGAGTTGTGTACTGCTTGTTCACTTCATCCGAAGATGTCGATGTTGTCTGCGTCAGCCAGTCAATGGTCTTGGTGACGATTGCCCCTGCTCTTGCATTTTATTGTACATCTCTTATCGAATAAAAGTTTTTAATGATTATCCGTCTCAGTGATGCATCACAGCTCCGAATTGCTTTTTCCAAGGCCAAGGTTGAGGGGGAATAAGGCTGGTCCATCTCTTTGTCAAACTGCTTTGAAGATCTGGGCGTCTGGGGTTTGAACGTCAATCCGGAACTTGTTTATTTATTTGAGATGCCTAATTCTCTAAGGACATGTAAAGTCTAGTTTTGGTGGGGCCACAACCCCATCTGTTAGCTTAAGCTAGCCAAAAACTTAATCTAACTTATAAGCTAACAGAAAAACTTAACCTAGGGCAAGGGAGTAATGGTTGCTCTATTCTAATGGACGTTCTGTGTTCGCCCTTTTGTCGATGTATAGCCAGGTTGAAATTCTTCAATCCAAATGTAAATGGTTGCAACCATAGTGGCAGATATGCCATGAACCTCATTCACTTACTTATCAGGCAACCCTTGGAGCGTGTGTGCCTGAGCTAACGCTGCCTTCCAATGCTGACTGTCATGGGCAAGCTGCTTGCAGTCCGGAAGACCAAGCTTTCCTACGTCCGCGATCACTTGATCTCTGTACCGAAGGTCCAGTCTCCCTCTGCATTCTCACTCAGCTTTAATTTCTTTGGTTGTTAAATCTTTTAAGTATAATATTTGAGATTCACTTTTTCCTTTTCTTTATCAATAAACACAACTTGTTTTACTTTAACAGACAACGATAAACACTGTGAATATAAGCGACACTCTGACAAATATCTAGTGAGCGATGGCGCTTACCAAAAACAGACCTTTATCGTCGCTATTGGCGTCATCTTTTAGACTTTCTAACGATTTATTTAAGACCCTCATAGTATTCAGGGCCGTATTCTTTCTCTGCATTCTTTTAGGTTTAGGTAAGTGGCCTCACTGAAATTCTTGTGGAGCACTTGTGTTACCCAGGGGGGTTTGTAGTCCCTTTCTGTACTTTCATCATTCGTTCTAATGGTCAAATGGTGGTAAAATACGAGACGCGTGTTTTGCTC
This sequence comes from Syritta pipiens, assembly GCA_905187475.1. NCBI lineage: Eukaryota > Metazoa > Arthropoda > Insecta > Diptera > Syrphidae > Syritta > Syritta pipiens. The sequence goes on from LR994571.1 coordinate 76,286,204, forward strand.
TCTTCTACGTTAAAAGAGAGCCGAAATTCATAGAATGAAGTTGAACCGAGTCAAGGAAATCGGGTCTTTTAAGACGTAGACGCGGAACAAAGAGACCGACGGCGTAACCTGGTATTTTATCAATCGTGGTGGTAGAAAGACCTAGCTCCTCGTTTGACTCTGCGGCTTTCGATTATCAGAAAAATCAATTGTTTATGCGAACGGAATCCTAAAATCAGAGATATTTGTACGGTGCTGAAAAAATCCTCCACAGACAACCTCTTTTTGAGCAAACTAATAGATGTACTTTCTTTTGCAACGTCGACTTGCAGATCAGCTCAAGGATGCCTTACCCACTTAAATTCTACTTAATTTTTGTTAAAAAAAAAAAAAAAAAAAAAACATCTCCCATTCACATCCTCCTTCATAAAAAAAAACCGAACTAAAAGCAAGAAAATTCACCATTCACTCAATGACAATGTAAAATCAACGAAATTATGCAAATAAAAAGCAACATACTATTGTAAACTACTGTAAAAAATAAAAAAAAAGAAGAAAAAAAAGCAAACAAAAACAATTTAAAAGAAAAGAAAAAAAATTCAGCAAAAAAAAAAAGAAAATATAAAAGTTAGGAATTATTGTAGTTGAATAAGTTAAAACGTAAAGTGATAATAAAAATAACTACTGCAAGGTAGTTATGTTACTTATTAATATTATTATTATTAATTATTATGGAATTCATAGAGACACACCCACAAAAACACACACAATATTACATGTGATGAACAATTTATGTTGAAATAAAAGAAAAAATTTAACAGCTTTCTTTGTTATTGTATCAACTGTTTGATTTACAAAAAAATAAGAAAAAAAAAACACATCTACTAAATGCTGAACGTGTCCTGAAATCTTTTTTATATTTAACTTTTCTTTTTTTACAGAAAAAAAAAACAACTAAAATTTAGACTTTCTACTGAATATTGTTTTCGGCCCAGTTTATTTTTTTTATTTCTTTTTTTTTCGCAAATCGTGGCCAGTGTATATAAATTGTAAATAGCAATAAATAGTTATTACTTTAATTATATTATTATATTATTAATCTATTATGTAAGTTTTAAGGTTACAAAAAAAAAGAAAACAGAGGAAACAGAAATGAACAACGTAAAAAAGGAAAATAAAAAAAAAAGAAAGAAAACAATTATTGCCGAATAAAAATTTCCTGATAATTGCAAATAAATTAAATTAGTGTTTTATTTGAATCTTAGACGTAAGGGTTGCTTTTAAGAGAATTTCTGCACTGGGATGAATGCTTTTTAATATCATAGCACATCGGGTAAAGGAGCTCACATGGCATTTTTATTTTCTCATGTGTACGCCAAAGGGGCTAATTCAGAAGATTTTAATGGTTCATTGGGTCTACAGGGCTCAGTTCAATCTAATTTTTTAATTAAAGTAAAAGTCGTCAGAAACGTCAGACATGCTGCTGTTGAAGGAAAGAGCTGATACCTGGCGCTTAGACGAACGAAGATAAAGAGCCGCAACCGGCATTTAAGATCCGAAGATTAATGAAAAAAAGAAAAACAGGGAGGAAAGTAACAATTTGTTGATCGTTGATTTCATATGAATTACTACAACCGAAAGTTGAGAATCAAAGAAATTACAGCGAACATTGGAAAAGGTGAACCGCCCCAATAGTATTTTCTGCATCGACCTCTCTAATATGTGAACAAATCTAAAAGCTCTAAATCGTGAACAAATTTATTTTTTCAAATGCACTTAATTAATTTTCAAGACTTCGAGGGATCTCAGTCTGTTGACAGTGCTTCAAATATTGGGAAAAATACAGCAGAAAGAAATTACAGAATTTTGTGTTAAATAACTTTTTATTTTTAAAACGTCCTAATGCTAATGCAAAAAATAAATCTATACAATTTTGTTAATGAGATTAATGAGTACCTATATGTAAAAATAAAAAGAAATGTAAAAATATTCATAAAAGGGAGACGTGTTTTATTTTAAAACGAACAGTAAGACAAAATACACCAATGTCTCGGAAGCGGAATCCTAAACGAGCCAAATAAAATCTAGAGTGAAACAAAGCTGGGGCAGGATCATGTAACTATCACCTTCGAAAAATAGGACTTATCTAGACTTATCTCCACTCAACTCTGCAGACACTGAGACCAGGACAAGGAGACCATGGGACACATTTTTTCCGATCTCAGCAGATTCAAAACAATCAACACATTAAAAGTAATAGGGACCGACTTCAAGAACATCCCATTTAAACACGTTGCCAAATTCACGAAGCGGTTGAATCTAAAACAAGAGAATGGGACACAATAGTTCTTCTGGATCGCAGTACTAGTAGCTCATTGATGCTCTCCAATTTCTTCTTTAAATCCAAATGCAGCAGGAATACAATTTAAATCATAAAGTGCTACGTTCCAAAACATGAACAATCTCAAAATATGAACCCTTGGCTGTAATTAGTTCCTGTTCAATGTTCACTGTAAAGATTCCTTCGTTGTCTTCCAAAATGTGCCTGCCTGGCGTCGACTTTGTTAAAATTCTTCGTAGACTTCCTACGTCTACGAAGAGAGAGGAAACAAGCGTACCAACACTTTGCAGTCAAAGTGAAAAACAGATGTACTGGTAAACTATTCGTAGGCATTCAGTAGATAGGCGCGGTCTTATCTTGCGCTGACCCTTTTCGACGTAATTTTGCCTTCTCCAAATTGAGTGAGCGTTTATGGATGACACGTTCACAGCTTATCTTTCAAGGAGAGTTCACGTCCTTACAGTCACCGATTCTAATAAAATTTGGCATAATGATAGATATCAATTTAAAAAACTTGACAAAAAAAAAGCAAAACTGCAGTACAGTCGAGGATTAAACCTGGAACTTTTGGTTACAAAAGCAGACACCAAATCTCCTAAAGTACCGTGGCGGCTGCTTTGAAAATTCATGGTTTTATTATTTTTATTTTGGTACAGAAACCGCTTACAATTCATGGTACAAGAGTGAGCTTACGCTGGAAGGATGGCGTAGATCAGGACGCCCGAAGCCTTGGGTTGCCCAACTGGTTGGCGTCGGCAAGCGGTGGGGATAGGTGAAAGTGCTTGCTGCAGGAGGCCAGGACCGGACACTGGTTGTTGCACCGATGATGATGATGATCGGAACCGCTTGGGAGAACTTTGGGGCGCTTTTCTCGAAAATGGGGGAGTGTTGCGATTTCTCACTTTGGAAAATTAATACCCTATAGGGGAGCTATCACTATGCAAAATTTCATCAGAATCGGTGACCCCAAGGACGTGCCCTCTCCTTGTTACACGTTGTAAAGTTATTACAACTTCTACCCCTAACCTGAAAAACTGTACAACTTTCAACAAAAACATGGAATATAAACGTTTTTAAACATCAGAGAGGCAATCTTTTTTTGTCAGAGAAGATATGGTCGTCTTTCTAGATTACTGGCCTATTGGGGACAATCGCGACAAACTGGGTATCGAACACAAAATCAATTGCCGTACCTGCCGAAATAAAGTTCAAAGGGGGAAGTTAAAATCCTGTTTCTTTTTTGAGTGGAAATGAAAAACAAATTTAATAAAAAGTTTATAACATAAAAATGTCATTTTATTTGATACAATATTATCGATACAATATTATCGAAAAACATTGGATGCTGCTCGTAGGCAGATTTTGCGTATTAGGTCTGTCTTGCATCTTCCGGAAATAGTGAATTCCGATACTACGTCAACTTCAATTCTTCAAACATACAAACTCAGAGCAACACTCTGCTTGTTTGGCTAAAGAAACTTCCCAATGATCAGTAAAGAAACGATTATGAGATCGCTCTCGGTAAATCAGCAGTCAGCAAAGTTATTTTTTTTTTTTTTTTAAATAGCTAAAAACTTAAAAATTATAGCCAGAGCAACAAAAGTCTTGGACCAAATCGGCAAACTTAATGGCGAAACCTTTGCCGCCTTACATTCAAATTGTGTTCGAAGTGTGTTAAAGAGCAGATCACAAGGATGAAATAGGGAAATATATTTTGTTTTGGGGAATATAGAATTCCAGGAGTAGTAGATTGTTTGGTTAATACACACACTCGAATTCCCAACACCCATCAGAGCTCCAATCTCTCATTCAATAGAAAAGGAAATGATACAAAGGCAAGTGAGTCCATTTCATAGCGCAAAACTAATCGGCATTAAATTCTCATAAAATCGACGATTTTCAAAATGCAGAGCAGAAAATTCCACGTACGAAAACCGAATTCACTTTTATGATTTTGTGAGAAACACTGAAGCCCCATAATAGTAGCTCAAAGAATTAATGAGACAAGCAAAAATTTGAATCATAAACCTTTGAGTTTGAAATTATTTTTTAATTTTTATGTTGATATACTATTTTTTTTTTAAATTTGAAATTGTTTCTAGACAAATCAGCTTCCATGGATGCAGTTGAACCTAGCGGGGAATAGTGTGAATCAATTTTTGGATCATTATAATTGATCCAGATAGGTTGCTGGATCTTGTTTTGTTTTTGCAGTACGTGTAAATCATATGTATCATTCGTGGATAATATAAAACGGCTATTATAAGCTTTCAAACTACACTTAAATTTTTTTGTAACTGTTAAGAGTTTCGAGGAAATAAGCATTATGTTCTAGATTTTTGCTTGTTACTATTACTATTGTTACTACTACTGTGATAGCCGTTGGCTCGATCGGTTAGTGCGTCGGACTGTTGAGCGAGAGTACTCGGAGGCGCTCTCAACGGGCTGTTACGCCGCCCAATGCAATGCAATACTATTACTACTTCATTACTTTAAGCTACTGAATATACCATCTTATTCCGATAGACATGCAGAACACCTAATTTTACTTTTCGTTGTTCAATTCACATGAAGTGGAATTCAGAAAAGAAGGTTTTTCTACTTAAACGACATCTTCAAAATCAAACAATCAACTTGCAAATTTCGTTTTCAATCCGAGTCTCTGTAAAAAATTTTAAGGAGTTAATGCCTTAAACGTCACACGTCAAATTTCGAATTGTCGTAAAAATTCACGAGAACAGAGTTGTGGTTGGAAAACGGCACCTAGCTCTATTTGGGTTCCAAATTCGAAGTGCCACTGTTCCCTACTTGCCGAGCGGTACGATTAGTTCTGTGCCTCAGGTTCTTAAGCTGCTTACTTCGTAAGAACACAAGATTGGGCTGCAGGCTTTGTTTTTTTATTTGTTAGACAAAGTTCGACGTGTTGTGCATGACTAGAGGATTACTCATGCAAACAAGGGATTTCAGGAAACGTATACAAATCAGAACTGTTGCTGTCCATGACAGGTTCTGGATGGTCTCGAGACGGAGGCAGCAAAATAGAATGAAAATAAAACGAAGGATAGCACCCGCACATATCCTTCGTTTTATCGGCACGATCTTTCTTTAAGAAATCAAATTGTATTTTTCCAAACTTTTAAGGCATGTTATTTAAGTCTAAGTACACCGAATTTTCTTCTTGTGGACACATCTAATAACCGGACACATTTCCAAGTACAGTCGTTGTCCGATTATGGACGATTCCAATGTATGTTCTTGTTTAATTCAATGACGGTCTAGTAAATAACTTTCGATTAGCAACATGGACGAGTTGACTCAAAACAGTAAAACAATAGATGCCTTCTTGACAGCATTAAGAAAGTTTAATATACAACACTTGCAACAAGCTGTGGTAGGCCTTTTTGTTTATTTCGTTACCTTCTGATTTGCACAATTGAAAACCGAAATTGTTCAAGAAAAAGCTTAGCCCTGCTCTGTATCGACCATCTTCTGTGCCTAAATGACTAACTACATCCATTACTCCAATCCGCTTTGCTAACCCACCAAAATGACTGCAAACCATCAAAAGAAGTAGGTTATCTCAATGTCCATTGTCTAGGAACATCTTTTATTGTTCTTGGGTACTAAATAAAAGCAATTAGTCCTCTTTTACTAGAAGCACCCTTACAATATATTATCCCATTCGCCAACTACCAGAACAAAAAAAAAGGACGAGAAAACAAGAAAAGAAATCTTCGTCCTCTCGATCAGAGATAATCCTCGAATGGATTTACACAGCTCTTTGCGAAGATGAACTTCGAAAATCTGCCTCATCCATCCGACCTACAAGTGCTGTGCTCTCCTCGTATTGTTAAGCGTTTTTCTTCTCCAATTAAAAATCAAAATTTGCATAAACATGAACCTGCTGCAGAGTCCTGACATCAGTAGGGGGAAGGAAAACTTTGTTTAGTCCTTTGCGAGGACGAAAAATTACTGATGACAAGGGAGAGAGAAGAGACGCGGGTAATAAAACTATCGATCGCCTACAACGACGACGACGAGGACTACTACTCTCTTCTTTTCAATTCTTGGGGGCCGAGCCCGGCAAGTGTTTGTAGCCACTTTGGGTGTTCCTTTCAGAAATCCTTTTTGCAATTTTTCCATCTTTACACCAGCAACAGCAACAGCAGCAGCAGCAACAGCATCGGCAGTAACAGCAGTCAATGTGGGACGGCGCGCGACGGAACCCATCGGGTCGATCCTTCAAGAAGTCCATTTAAGTGCTTCGAGAACGTTAGTCAATCGGATAAATACTTAAAAGCTTTTTAATTGAAATAAATCTTCAATAAAGCCCCATCACCATAATTGATTGCAATGTGCACGTTGCAGCTTCCGTTAATGGTGTCGCAGTGTTATTTATGAAAAGGATTCTACTTAATGTGTTTTTACTTGTATTCTTTTGTTTTTTCTTGTTGTTGGTGGCGTGGCGTGGCGTTGGAAAATGAAATGGAGGTTCGTGGAAATTCGGGAGATTTCCCTTACTCCCTCGCTAATAGGTTGAAGTTGAGTAATGAAAAATGTAACGCGATTTTTCGAAGGTGGACGTGTTTTTATGTTAAAAGGATACGTGTGGAGGCGGCCGTAGCAGTGTCTGCAGTCCTTGCTCAGACAATGAATTATTACTGCAGGTTTTGGTGATACGGCTGGCAAGCCGACAAGCCAGAGGTTCATTTCGGATTTAATTAAGCAATCGCCATACAAATCCTTTTCACTCAAAATGGAGATTGTTTTAAGCCAACTGTCGAATTTATGAGTATGATGGAGGTTTATGTTAATAGCGGCGATTGAAGGACAGACTTTCAGACATTTTATTGACTTTTTATTTACATGTTGACGAAAGTGGACGTATGTTTTTTCGAAGGTTATTGTCTAATTGGCAGTATTTAAGGCCTTGGACAGTCAAGGTTGGTTTGGAATTGTCTTGAATTAAGTAAAAACAATGTATCGTAGTGGGGAGGAGCTTTGTATAATTAATGAACCATGAAAGGGCTGTCTAATTTTCAAAGAGAAGGACAAATCGAAATACAATAAGCTCTCGATAATTTGAATTTCATGGGACCAGAAAAAAAGAGTTACAGAAGTTTTCGAATTGCAGAAGTTTCAGAAAAAAAAAATCCGCTCACTTTCGCCACGAACGCATTTCAACTAACGGTTGTTAAAGAAAAAGAAGTAAACTTGACTTCGAATTATAGAGGTAAACAAGCTATCATTTTCGAATTTCGGAATCGTTTTCATGATGTTTTGCACTAAAATAAATTCGAAATAACGAGGAAACCAAATTGCATGGGTTTCTTTGATTTGCAGAGGTTTTTCCAGGAGACTGTGAGAATGCTGTAACTAGAAACAGAAATTTTCGAACTATCGAGAGCTTACTGTAATATGACAAGAATAGAGTCCATCCAGTAACTCAAGGATTAAACACTGCAAATTTGAAGTGCTACTAGAGAAGAGAACAGTTTAAATGCAAACCTGTTTTGGATTCTATCTTTCTAGATTTTATGTAAACTGTAATTGTTTATCAGTTGTACAGTGAGGTGCACAAATGGGTAAATGTTTTTTTTCTATGAGGTGTAATTTACACTTTATAGAAAAAAGCGGAATGAGGTAAGCTCAAATTTTTTTTTGCAGTTTATTACTACATTCAGAGACGAAAACAATGGCATATAATATAAGACGGAAAACCTAAAAGCTTGAGAAATAACGAGCAAAACAAAGAACAATCAGTATGTACTCAATTTTGCACCCAATATTTTTTTCGATATCTTAGCCCCAAAAACTCAAAAATGTACCATTATGATCACATTTTTTGGCTTTATTTATTTTCGTTTATGGGGTGTTCAATTGCATGCAATAAGATCTTTTTTATCCTTCAAAATCGAAAATAGTATTAAATGTAAACGATTTTCAAAAGAATGATGACACGGCCTCAATATATCGAAGACTGTGCTTAAGCGATGACAAAAAATGGCTAATCGAGAAAGGCGATAGAAAAGCAGCATAATACAAGCCAAGCTGTGACCATTGGAGAATTGAGAGCTGCATCAAAACCATAAGCTAGAGTCCGTAAAAGGACATAAACGGAAGTAGACCGTTTGATGATGAAACAAGTGAAAACCAACATGTTTTCAATACCGCAGGATGTTTTACAGCAGTAAATTAGCCTGTTAATCGATAAAATGTAAGTAGAACTCTCTAGGACATTCATTACGCCTCTGATGAAAAAAATCAGAAACCTGTATTGTTGGTCAAATATTAATAATTATTAAACAAAAATTATTTCATACTTTCAAAAAGTAACGTCCATGCATTTTCCGTACAATAAGGAATGGCAGCGAAAAGTAAAAGTTTAGTGCAAAATGGAGTTTGTTCGGAAACATGCAGTGGAGTGCACAAACAAATATATGTTTTTTGTAAGTTTATTTTACACTTCTTGTAAAAATGGAATGAGGTAAGCTCAAAATTTTGTTTGCACTTTATTACCACATTTAAAGACGAACAGAATCCTCTTGTCGATTAGCCACTTTCTGTCATAGCTACACTAAAGTCTTTGACATATTGTGACAGTTTCATCATTCTTTTGAAAATCGTTTATTTGACACATGTCGAGGGTACCTATTATTTAATGCCGGTTCCAAATGGCGAAATGCGATATGCGTACTCCAGGAGGATTGTCAGTCGTTAGCCGGAGGAGGAGCTGTAAACATTTTTTTTTTGTTATTTCCTTGGGCTGTATTCGAACCCGGGTAGTCTCGCTTAACACCCTAAGCAGAGTTAAAAATATTCTTAAGTCTGTAAGACAAGGGTGCGAGTGAAAATAAAGGAAAAATAAAAATTACTACACGAATCGTTAAAAATGCATCATAGGTACAAAATGCAAGTTTTTGTTTGGTAGATTTCCTTTTGAACGAAGGAAATTATTTTAGTAAGCTAGATCTTCTCAAAAAAAAAGTTGTAGAGATAGGACGCTCTACTTCTTCATTGAAAATAGATCATAAGCGCAAGGATGATTTTGTTTCGCATTTTAATGCATCGATTTACCAAAAATAAAATTGGCTGACATGCAGTTGTAAGCTTAACAAAATGTTTTGTCTTCCTTGCCTTCTTTTTTCGAATTCCGCTACTGTTTGGATCCGTACGCGATACTAATAATTTGCATAATTCGGCACGAAAACATATTACACTGAAGAGCAAAAGTGTAACAATGTTCCCATTTAAAATGAAATACTGCTTGGTAACCTAACTTGGTATTTTTTTGTTTCTTATAACAATTATCGCTTATGGAATCCCATGGGGTTTTTGTGTTTCCACCCAATATTTCAAAAATGATAGCTATAAAACCTTAATGACTCCTTTGTTACAGTTTTGCACCATTGAAATTGTCACTATCACTTAGTTCAATAATTTCGGGCTGATATGCAGTGTTCCCTATATTATTTGTTTATAATTAGCCGTTTAAGTAAAGGTTTACGGCAACAGGTCATAGATTTGCTGGTTTAGAGGCAATCTTCCAAATAAACCGCCAACATTTGAAAAATAGATCGGTAGCAAGTATAAAAAAAGCCAGCAACTTTCACAGAAAAGACAAAAATAAGCATACAGGGCCGGAAAAAATTAGCATGAGAAAAGCATGGCACATTGAGAAGCTTTTTAAATCGGATACAAATTTTGATTGCAAGGACGGCATTCCACAACTACACTAAACAGGCGGTGGTTATACTCCCCGTAGGGCTCTAAATGAGGTCGATTTCAAAGTCTGAGAAAATAAGAAGAAACCAGCTTTATCGATCAAAAATATTTCTCCACCAAAAGCAGTTTTTGTAAGATACAAGTTTTGAAAAGAAACTAATATTAAAGGAAGATATGATTCTAATCTGTCTTAGGGTCAGAATTTTAATCGGTTTTAGGTTTTTTTGTCTAATAAGACCAAAATTACCCGCATTTAGTCTAATCGGCGTTCTTAGTACTAGACTAACACGTCAGGCTCTCTCAAACCATAGCACATAAAGCAAACTGTGAAACACGGAAGTAATAGTTACATCATTTGAGAATGTATTCCGCCAAATAGTGTTGGCCCCAAAGTAGAAAGTGATGGTATTATGAGGAAGGAACAGTACAGTACTGTACAGAATTCTGCAACAACATTCGCCAGCTGCCATGGATATGACGACAATGGTAAAAGGTCAGATCATATTTCCATATGATATTGATCAATGACAATTCGGCAAAACTCGTGAAAAATAGGCTATTTTGTCCAAAATTTTGAAAGATGAAATGCCATCCACAGTCCTGACATGAATCTCACTGAACATTTTTCGGCTTTTTCAAAAAAAAAAAAAACAAATATCCAATTGAGAGACGGATACAAAAGGGAAAAATTAACATTGGAATTGAGTGTTAGAAGAATAATACGTAATATTGCCGAACCGCAAAGAAAATGTTGCAGGCCAATTTTGGTACCGACTTACCATTTTAGATTTTTCACGCCACGCCACTGATAGGTAGGCACTGTAAGAGGGCGCTGTTAGAAGACTGCTGAGCTGGTGCTTATCAAAAACTTTATGTTCGAAAACGATGTAAGAAGATTCTTTAAGAAGCGTAAATTGAATATTAAAGAATGTAGGAACTTGGTGTATGAAGACGTTTTAAAAGGCGCTGTGAAAAGATAAGATCTTAGAACGTGCTAAAAAGTGGTCATATCATTTCTAAGAAACATCTATTTTTTCACTTTGCTAAAGACTAGTATGGGAGAATTCCGTTGGACTAGTGGGCTAGAATACCTTGTTGTGTACCTAAAGCGTTGTGTTTAATTAGAAGCCAGAAAAGCATAAACTTTTTCGGTACTGAAGCCATTATTGAACTGGCCACTTTCAGGTACTTGAAATCTCCCAATAAGCAGGTTGAACCATCTCGTAAACAAGGTGCCTTCTTAGAATCGTAAAACAGAACAATCTCCATTCGAATAGAAAACTCTTTAAACTTCCCCCTCTAAACTGGATCAGCAGTCAGCAATAAGTTTCCTCATCCGCGGATTAGAGTTGTCATCGCCAAAATTAGTTCCACCACACTCCCGCCCGGAATCATCCACATGACGAGAAGATTGCCAAAAAGCAAAGAAAAAGAACTACACATACTCCCAACGAAGCCACCCTCCAGCCAGCCAGCCCGAATTCTAATTCTCCACCCCTTTTCTCACTCCTGTCCCGAAAATATAAAACACCATTCCGAGGACGGGCTGTGAAGTCGGCGGCAGCAGAGCACACGTCACTATCAAGATGCTGGTGTGCGACACGACATCATCATGGCGGCGAACAGCGCGAGGATGGCGGATGGCGGATGGCGGATGGCGACAACGGGCGGCTTGGGAGAATGATGCGCCGCGCGATGGCGATGATGATGAAGATGAAGAAGAGAAGGAGGCTAATTAAAATTTAATTAAACAAATAAAGTGCTATCGCACAAAAAGCGGATAAATTAATGAAAATTTTAATTGCATTTTTGCTGCCGTAAGGGAAATCCATTTGGGCGCTTCAGCTTTTAGTGAGGTCGCTTTTCTGTGTGTTTGTGTGTGTGTGTATTTGTGAGTAAGAGAGTGAGAGAGTTGACGGGCGTGTGATTCTCTATGCATATGCGGCACCCTCCCACCGGAAAAAGTTGATGACGATGTTTACAAAATCGGCGTGTGTGACCCGTGATTACGAGAGTCCTTAAACTGACGAGGACGAAAAGCGGTCGCCCGTCTTCTGGTCACTGGGCCATGAGAGTGGGAGTGGGAGAGAGTAACCGACTCATTTCCGGTGGACCGCGTTTCGGGACAAAATTCACTTTGGGACACGTCCAGCGCGAGACCGGGATGAATGTCGGGTGAATTGTTTTCCCGGACGTCCTTTTTGTTTCTGGTGTACCGTCGCCGCTGCCGCCGTCGTCGTCGACGTCGACGTTGTCGTTCATCTTCTGCGGGGAAGCGCAACTGTTCTTCCATTACGCATCCCCCTTTGCAAGAGAGGGAAAAAGAGAAAGAGCACACTGCAGAGAGGGATAACAATATAAAGCAATAAATAACCCGCGAAATTTAATTAAAAAACCTTTTTCCATTATAAGTAAAGTTTGCATCACATCATGTTGTACAAAACAGATAGAGCTGTCGGTCGGCGGGTGGGCGGAAGGTTGGCAGAGTCGGGATGCCTGTGATGGACACAGCGCGCGCGTCGCTATCGCACGATAAGGGATGCAGACAGATGATGAAGGGTGGTCGCCATGCGATGTGACGCTGGTATAATTTCCCAAAGAGACATCGAGCCGGGGCCGAGTTCGCGTTTGGGGACACCACCAAAGTGGACACACGCTAGGTGACGCACACACATACACGGACGGACGAACGACGGGCCGAGTATCATCTCTCGTGTCATTTGATTGATGTATGTCAGTTAAATAATTTAATTACATGGGAACCAGATGTTGGAGGCACAGCCGAGTGGTACGTGTCGTGACGCGACGCGACGCTCGCACGGGGGTGCTTCGGTCGGTGTGCAGCGAGCTGCGATTCGCTTTAGTGTTTTAATTATTTAAGTGGTTAAAGGTACACACACGCACATAGAGAAATGGTTGTGGGGGGTGATTGTAGGCTCAGCGAAATGGGCGTAAGGTGCTGTTAGCTCTTGAATTGACTGGCGAAGTTTAGGGTTGGGGAATTTGAGGTGGTTCGGTGTGGAGTGGTTTTAGTGTCCGTCATAGTTCAATTAATTTTCAATTTGTGGCAATTTGATACACTGGTTCAAGGTCCTCGTGGTGTTCAAAAAAGGGAGACGCATACACCATTGGGTCATTGAGAAGACGTCTACAAGTAGCCAAAGAAACCAGCAACAGGACGGTGTAGAGGAAGGACAAAAAGAAAAAGGGGTGAGAGAAAAGAAACAAAGAAAAGGGAGCTAGAAAAATAAGATGAAAAGAAAGAAAGCAGAGCCGCAAAGAGAAGTATTAAAAAATAAGGTTTTGGTACTAGCCTAAACCTATTACTGTAGCTAGTAGGCTCTGAATGTCTGGATGGAAGTTTGGGAGCTATCCTGGGTTTTAAGTGAAGAGGCACGGATTGCTGTTAAGGGTCTTGAAGTCCACCACTAAAATCCTTAGAATTGTAAAACGTCCTTTTTTTATAAGTTTAGACTGTAGGTGTTGGCGTTTATAGATTGTTTGCAAAAAATCTTTCCTGAATTTCTTAAGACCTTATACCTTCTGGTAATGGTTTTCTTTACTACCTTACAACATAGTAAATGTCTTTATGTATGAAAAGCTTTAAGATATGTAAATGATTCCTTAGGACAAAAATAATCCGATTTAAAAGGTTTAGGTACATCGACCTATACAACGTTTGTATAAGCAAGTCTAGAAATTCAAGGTTTCTGGTTAAATTCATAGCTTTGTTTTATTCATAGGACCGAGAATGCGTAGCAGATTGATATTCCATGTTCGAAACAGCGTTAACGTGGCCATTTAAAGTGAAAGAAAGGACGTTTTACTACAGCCCCATACCTTTCATGGACTATTCGACTAATAAAAAGAATCCAGCTCAACCCTTTCTTCTTAAGAAATTTGTGAGAGGGACAGAAATTAGTGAGCATCTGGGGATTTTTTTTTTACTGTCGCAAAAAGTTAAATTATTTCAGAGGTGGTACTTTGTTCAAGAGCTATCGGAACAGCTACAGCATAAGTCTGTCCCGGTTTAGGTCCTTTTTTTTTTTTTTTTTTTTTTTTGCCTTGAGGGCGATGTGGAAACCTGATAGGCAGGTGGAACAGGCCCGTTCTATTCCAAGTAGTGTGAGACTTTCACCCACTAAAACCACATCTTGACCTCTTCTCCTTGACACCATCCACTCTGGGACCGCTTTCGCATTACTTCAGAGTGGTGTCGTTTTCTTCCCCCCAAAGGGGACCGGCTTTTTCATTTTCATCATCGGGTTAATTAATTAATCTTGCCGGTCAGGCTGTAATCGATCTTCATTTGGGGGGATGCTATATCCTTCCTCTCTCATTTTAGTTCTCAGCACTACTTCAGCGTATGTCGCGATTTTGGTCCAGTGGGTGCTGCTGGATAGCATCTTTTCGACGACGGTATCAGGTGATATGCTGCCTATCTCCGCTTCCAACCTGGTCCTCTGCACTGCCCACCTGCTGCATTCGAAAAAGGTATGGTAGGCGTCGTCTTCTTCGGAGTCTTCGTACTGGCAGGCAGCGCTCTCTTTCTTGCCCATCTTGTGGAGGTACCTGTTGAAAGCCCCGTGTCCGGATAGCAGTTGGGTGACGTAGAAGTTAACATCACCATGTCTCCGCTCTGTCCATGCAGCCACATCTCTGATAAGCCGCGCTGTCCATCTTCCTCTAGTTTCAGCGTCCCACCTGGCTTGCCACCGCTGCCTCGTTCGCTCCTTCACAGCCACCATCGCCGTTGTGGTACCCGCTTCCGTCTTGTGGTCGTGGACGTACTTTCGTTCTGCGGCCAGTAGATCGATAGGGGTCACTCCTGCTATAACGAGAGCAGCTGGCTCGGATACAGTACGGTAAGAGCTGATAATCCGTAGAGCTCCACGCCGTTGCACGGCAGCCATTTGTCTTCTGTAGGACTCCTTATTGAGCGCATCAGCCCAGATCTCACATCCATATAGTAAGATGGAATGGGTGATGGCCATGAGGAGCTTCCGCCTGGACATGGTCGGGCCTCCGATATTCGCCATGATCCGGGAGAGTGAAAAGGTAACTTTTGCCGCGCGCCCTACTGCCACTTTTATTTGTTCCCGGTAGGAGAGCTTGCAGTCCAGGTGCATGCCTAAGTACTTGACTACGCTCTTGCTAGTGATGGGCTGGGATCCTACCAGAAACTCAACTTGGCGCGGGATTCGTCGGGTTGTAAGTAGGACTATCTCCGTTTTCTCAGCCGCTAGCTTTAGCCCATGGCTTGTGAGCCATTTAGGTTTAGGTCCTAGCGAGGATAAGTATAGTTTTGCCTTTGAGGTGTCGACACCTTTCCTTTCGCAAGTGGCTGAGTGTTTTTCACTTTTCATTTTGGCCTTTTACTACGAAGTGGCTTTAATAATGATCGGAATTCAATAACATTTTTTTTAATCACCGAGTTTAGCAATCTTACTAGATTTGTAAGCGAAGCCACGGCATAGCCTAGTATTTTTTTCATTTTTTTTTTGGCTCTGCAAATGATTACATATTTTTACATATAATATTACATATTTGTATATTTATATACAAGATAAGTAGGTACCCCAGCTATTTTATGCTCGCTGGTCTGTGTCCATTTTCAATTCTGTTTTGTTAAAACCGATTCCTATTGTTTCTTTGGATAATTTGGATTTGCTTACAATATCACTAATTTCTCTAAGATTTGTTTTTCTCATGAATTCCTAATTAAGGGGCAAGTGCTAGGGAGTTTTTTTTAGAGGCATAGAATTTTAAAATGGAATAAAACAAAGATGATTTTTTTAAGTTGAGATGAAATTTAATCTGTTCGAAAGATAACCTTCTAGTATTAGAATTTAAATATGACTGCCACGGCTGGCTCGGACGTAGTTTTTCCAATTTTTTTTTTCCAACATTTGTGGCCGTATATCGGCAATAACGCTGCGAATATTGTCCTCCAAGTGGCCAATCGTTTCGAGTTTATCGGCGTAGACTAGCCACTTAACATATCCGCACAGAAAAAGTTGAAGCGGCGCTTAATCGTACGATACTCGAGGCCAATTCACTGATCCGTAAGATGAAACTATGCAGATACCAAATGTTTCCTTCAATAAATCAATTGCGTCCGTCTTGTTAAAACCACAGCTCCTGCACATCATGGTTGTTCAATTGATGAACGAAAAGTCAGTAATCATGGCTCTATAGCGGTCACCATTGAATGTACCATTCTGGCCAGCATCGTTTTTAAAGAAGTATGGACCAATTATTCCACCAACCCATAAAGCACACCAAACACTCAATTTTTGTGGATGTAACGTGTGTCTCAACTCTTACTCCAAATGCAACAGTTTTGTTTATTGACGTAACCATTCAACCAAAAGTGAGCTTCATCGCTGTACAAAACTCACTTATGAAAATTAGCAACAGGACCATGATTTTCAAAATAAATTTGTACCATTTAGAAGCGTTTCTCGCGCATGAAATGCCGAACCAGATTAAAAATAAATCCTTTGGCAGCTGATAAAATGGACGCTGGTAAAAATAGTGCTGCCAACTTTAAGTTATATACGAAAGAACCTACTAGCAAAAAAACTCAAATACATTTCTGCTTATTTTAAAAATGTATGTTTTAGTAATTGTAAACTGCTCTAAAATAACTTTAGTTAATCTTTATATGCACAAATTCTACATAAAAATCAAATTACTGATCAAGGAATTTGAGAGCGATATCTTTCTTTTTGGGTGCAAATGAATGGTTGGACATTTAGTGCTTTCTTTTTCAATCAAAGGAAATCTTGAAAACTTATTTCCAAAGTGAATGCTGTTTAGCACAAACAGTGGGCTTCAGACGTAAAAGGTCTAATTGATCCACCAATTGAAGACACACCACCATTCGCTTCTCACTTTGGGCCTTTGAGCAGCTTGAATTGGACAACGTTTTTCGGCGAAAAATCATCTTTTCTGACGAGGAGCATTTTCATTAAAAACAACGAAATATCCGCATCTGGACGTCGGACGCGTTATAATTAGTGGGAATATTTGCTCTCATAATGCATGTTTTTTTGTGGCATTTTAAAAAGAAACTTATATCTGACCCAATCAGTAAGGGCGAACATTTTTACTAAATAAGATTTGAGAAAAACCGATAAATTTTAATTTTTTTTGCTGATCATAATGGGGTGCGTTCATTTATGTTTGGCGCTGCATATGTTTGACAAACTTTTGATAGTGTTTCGTTCTTGAAAAAAAAATCGGAGCAAGAGAACAGCAGAATGATGCCTAGTTTACAAAGATAGTGTTGGTTCTTTGCTCTGTTCAGTGCCAATTCGTTCCGTTGCACAAAATTATGTTTTTTTAAATCAACCATAGTCGAAGGAGAAAGTTGTGTGTCCACAGGTAGATTAGCTTTAAGTCGCAGGTTTAAACATCAGATTATTAAATGGTTAATGCGTCGGACTGTTAAGCGAGAGTCGAATCCAGCCCGGGGAAAGAACACCACAAACATTTTTCACGGCTCCTCCTCCATCGAACGACTGACAATCCTCCTGGAGTACTTCTGTAATGGAAAGCTTTCGCAATTTGCAGTTCGGAACCGTCAATAAACTGTAGGTCCCATCTATACATGACAAATTATATCGCAGCACAGCGGAGGCGCGAAGAGACTAGGTTCTGGCCTTGTGTGGGCTGTTACGCCGATTATCCATTTTTTTTTGTAAATCTGTAAAAGATGTGCAGCACGTCTTCTGTATTTTAGAGTACCATTCTCATGAACATCTGATAATTTCTAAGCTTGATTTAGTTTGAAAATTAATTTTGCAAAAGAGCTATTCAAGGACATTTTTGAATAAGCCCAACTTCGAGACTGGAACTCCCTCTGTTCTATCCCAGCCGACCGTTATCAACTGCCCTTTAACTGTGGCATGTTCCGCATGTCAATCGCCTGTCCACCCACAAAAAAAGCACAACCACTCAAGACTCCTGCCACCTCGTCGCATGACATCACTTCACAACCACGCAGAGCTGCAAGGAACTTAACAGAATTCAATTAGCATCCAACGTCATCCCTCAACTGAAGTGTGCTAAATAATTATTACCGCGCACCACCGGCACCGGGGCGGGAATGTATCTCTATCGAGAAGGCGATGTCTCAGCAGCAGCGCACTCCCACCCAGCGACATATCCAATTATTCAAAGCACCGTCTATGTGACAAAAGCGGATTCACTGACGCCGAATAAAAGTATCATAAGCTAAACGCGGCGGTAGGGGTGGATCCTGAAACTGAGTCCTTGTTACACAGCACTTGCTCTCTTTCTCTCTCTCTCGCCCACTCGGGGGGCTGTACTTTGACGCGCATTATGCAGGCACACAAATAAAACATCCTGTGCTCATCCCATCCGCCTCTTCGCCACCTCCACCGCCGCCGCCGCCTGTCAGGGCGTACCTCCTTGTAATATAATTAGTGACACAACGAGACGCGAACAAAGCGGGAGAATCCAGCTAAAGAACTTTGGACGAAGGAGCACGAAGATTGGGTGCAAAGTGAAGGAGAGCGCGCGGGAGTACCTGTGAGGGTGGCTCGGGTGGCTCGGGTGGTGGCTGCGGCGTAGTTGAGGGTTGCTCCTCTCACGAAACACCAGAAGGCGAGTTAATTAAAACTTGATACAAGATATTAATTAAAACATGGTCTCTCCTGTTGACTAAGAGTCATTGAGGGAAATTGTCGTGCTCCCCCTCGGTGTCGGTCTTCCGACGTCGGTCGTTGGTCGTTGGTCGACGGACTTGCCTGGTGTCCCTTTCTATTCATCGTCGGGCTTAACCAGGGCTCCCGCTCGCGCGATGGAAGTGTGCAGCGCGCTGATCTTCTGCCGAGGGCCGAGGGGTTGAGGGCCGACTTCATTGAATCTGTCCACTTGAGTTTGTGCGCTCGCCCACTTTGGTGGCATATTTTTCATTTGGGCGCTAGCGCTGGGAATGCGTCAACCAATTCACGGTGTGTCACTGGAGAGTTGGACTGGGGGTGGGTGGTGGCTTGTTAAAATTTTGAAATTAGTTTCATTGGTGGTGTGGCTGCGTGTGTTGCTCAGCTTTTGTGCATCGGTCGATCGGGTTATGTTTGGGGAGGAGTAGGCGCTCTGATTGGAAATGGTGCGTAACTCACGCGGGCTGGGGCGCTTCCGGTCGAGTGGCATTTATGCATTACGCTGGCTGATCTTCAAAGGTGCAATTGTTTTCGTTGTGTTGGTTTTTTGTGGTCTTAATTAGCGGCAGCTTCTGAAGTGTGTTTTCATTATTTTAATGAGGAGCAGTTGTAGTCGGGCGAATGAATAAATGATGGTGGTTTTTTGGTTTGCTGTTATTATGAGGGGGACGTTGTTAGCTTGCAACTTCTAAGTTTTATTTTAAGTTGACGGGGTGAAGTTACTTGGTAACTGAAAGTGTTATTTGGAGGACATTGAGGGGTAAAGTATTCTCTTTCGTTGGTAAAGGTGAAGAGATATCATTAAGTGAAGTTTGTCCCTATAGACCAAGATCTTTGCGAGATTCCTTTGCGCCTTTTTTTTGCTTCGAGGTCACAATTTTGCAGATCCAAAGGTTTACTTAAAACGATTTCATTCAATTCAATTGAGTTTTCAATGCAATAGCGACATAAAATTACTAAAGGACATAGAGCCGACTTGATAGCTATATAAGTACATCCCCGATTATCCCTCAACCGATTAACGGTCACACGTCACAGATACAAATAAAAAAAAAATTTTACAACAAACCAAAGGAGCCGACTTCTTATCCAGATCATGATTTGTGCTTTATTTTTAATGAATGTTGTCAATTTATTATAATGTTCAATAAAACTTCAAAAAACCGCATAAAACTTAATTCAGTTTTCCAGTTTTTTTCCCAAACTCTATTAATCGTCTCTATAAATATCAGTCAGGATGTTGGTCCCGTAATCTTACTGTATACCAAAGCATACTAGATTTTTTACTTTAGGAAAATCATCGTACAGAAATCGAGGTATCCTTTTACCCTTTTAATTTTTTTTTTTGAGAGGAACTCGTGTCAGTTTTGGAAGTCTCCAAAACGGTTGACATTTATTGTTCATCTAATCGTTTTTGGATATCAAAAATATACATCCACTCCTTCAGAAGCCATGCCGTCAGCTAGCCATGCCCTTTTAAAGTCAACGAAAACTCTCATATTAAAACCAAAAAATCTGTTTTCTATTTTACAGTCCTCAGATTGGCGATACTGAATAGTTAGATCATTTACATATTACATGTGGACTGCTAGTATCCAATTTCACACTGGTTCCAACATCTCATGCGGCAATTTGAGAAACTCACGACGATTGACGGATTTTCCTGCAGAGAAAGTGTCGGCATTTTATCGACATTTATGGATATGATGTGTTCTATAATAGGGGAGAGATCGCGACACTTTCTATGCGTGAGAATCTCTCAATCAGTCTATGTGAGTTACTCAAATTCGCCGTAGCATCATATATAACATGTCCATGGGTTAAATGTCGAATGTTTGACGGATTACAGGTCCAACTTTCTGAAGCGGGATTTTGAAAAGGTGTCTTCTGTTTGTCCTGCTCTATCTCCGGCCTGTTGTGATTTTTGGTTTAACAAGAAGCTTTTAATAAGTTTTTAGTTTTAGAATTTTAGTTTAAAAGTTTTCAAGCAAATTTGGAAGAAGAGCATGCATGCAAGAGCTTGCTCGTAAAAGCCGAGTGTTGAATATTCTAAATAGGATTACAAACAGGGCCTGGGATCCTAAAGAAAACGACTTTTAGCTGAGCCTGAACCTGTTGCTGAAAAACAGAAACGGAGTCGCAAGAGTTGCTTCTCTTCGAAGTAGGAGATTACTTACGAAAAAAACTGACTTCATATTATTATGTATAATTGTCTTTTTTGATTTTAAAAAGGGTAGAAGAAGCGTCACAGCGTTACTATCCGAATTAGCTCGAGTGAGTGTCTTGTTTAAAACGCTTTGTCTAGAGGGCTGCTTGTAATGTAATTCCCTTTAGCAGATTTGACTGTCTTTCAGAACATTGTACTCGCGCTGGAAAAAAGAAGCTCAAATTTTCCTTTAATCCTTTACTTACTTACTTAACAGGCATTTAACCATTGGAAGGTCTGTGCCTGAGCCAAAGCCGCCTTCCAACGTTGACAGTCCTCGACAAGACCAAGCTGTCTTGCATCTGCGAATACTTGATCTCTGTACCGGAGGTTCGGTCTCCCTTTAATCCTTTAAGCTTTTTAACTCGAATCGTGCTATAATTTTTTCGTTTTTTGACTTGGTTCGTTTTTACCTTAACGGGTGAAGGATGTATGTAAAAAAACAAATGGATTTTTATGTTCTAGTTTTTGAGAAAATTAAAAATTACTATTATTTTTAATTTTATTGTGCAGAAGTTGGCCTCTTCGCGGGTTCTAAGGGTTTCCCTGGCTTAGACGTTCACACGACGTCATCGCTCTAAATACCGCTAAGGGTATGTCCACAACTACCAGACAGGCGAAAATGTTTTTTTTTAGTGGGTACATACCCAAAAAATAAAACCACACTTTTTTCTGAAACTAGAAGACATAAAACTATTCGTTTTTAATTCATTCGAATTTAATGAGCATTGACTGCAAAAAAACAGTTTTGCACTCCATCTCATTCATTAATTTATTCATTTCAGTTAATACATATAGTTTAACAATTTTAGATATACAGAATACAGTTTTTTTAAGCAAGAAGATTATCATTCTATAACTCAAAAAGTTAGTGTTGAATGATTTCATAGGTATTCAAATACATTATTAATTATGTAGTGAGGGGTAAAAATACAATAAGATGTTAAAGGATGGAAATTTCAATAACAAAATTAAGAATCAACAATGATAACGAAAAAGATAGATTTTAATGCACACATCGAACGACAGGATCAATTTTTGTATAATCAATAGTAAATAGCCAGTCTTTTACATTTTTCAAAAAAAGAATTCAAATTATTTATTTGTCTTATCACATTGGGTAGTTTGTTCAAACATCTAGGAGTAGTTATAGTGAAAAAATGACCAAATTTGTTTTTATGTGTGACAGGTAAATTTGCCAAAGCTATATTATCCTCCGATTTTAGACAAAATTTGTTTCCACTTTTTTCGTAAAAATTTGAGTTTTCAAAAACTATGCACACGAATAGTTTTGCTTAAATGTATGATCAAAGAACAAGTTTCTGGCTTTCAAAACTAGAATAATACTTCATTGTAAGCGTTGCCGTTGTTTTTTAGTAATTTCTTTCTTTATGTTAAACTTCTGATGCATGATTTCTTATTTAAAAGAATAAATAAATATTTCTAGAAACCAATGGAAAACAAAGTTTGCTCTAGCAAAGTTTACAATTTTGTGATTTAGGATTAAAAGAACCAAAACAAAGAGATTGGACTAGAGAGTTGGTTGACCTCCTAAGCGGGGCGAGTTAGATCCCTTCCAGAGCGAGTGAAAAAATATTTCATAGGAAGTACAAAACTATAGCACAAACGTAGGCTGGTTCGTGATTGTATACAAAAAAATTAATGCTAGAAGAGCAGCAATTCGCAAAACAATTGAACACAACTAATTCAATTGCAGTTTGAAAAGACTTTATTTGGTGGAACAGCATGTAAAGTGCCAGAGTTTTGTGAATTTTTAATTTGGTAGGGTAAATAAAGGATTTACATCTGCGCACTGATGGCGCTATAAAAAACGTTTGGTGTTTTTCAAAGCCAGTCTCAACAGTCCAATGTATTAATTATGGTTCAACCAGCGTGCCGTTTTTTTATGGTGAGCATTTTTTTGTAAACCACGTATTTGTGTTCCACATATAATTTTTTTGTAGTTTTTAGTTCCTTATATAAAATTGAATTTCAAAGAAATCTAATGAACCAACCAATTTTGTTTGAAAAGTAAATTTGGGTTTCGTTTTATCGGAGCAAAGTACTTACCCCAAATTTTAGCATCCGATTTTAGACAAAAACTTTACCGCTTTCAGATTTCATCTAATTTATGCACAATTATTAAAAATATTGAAGTTAGAATGAATTTAGGATAAAATAAATTGACATGAAAAAGAAATTATTAAAAAAACACAACAGCACTTACAATGCAGTTTTACTCCAGGTTTGAAAGCCAGAAACTTGAAATCTTACATTTACGTCAAATTATTCATAGTCATGGTTTTAGAAAAATTCTGATGACAATTCCAAAATTTTTACGAAAAAAAGTGGAGAAAGAAAGTTTGGACTACTTTTATAAAATTGGGAGGTGGCGTCCTAAATTGGTTCTTTGCCGTAAATTCCTATATCAATTCTGAATCGAACACACAAAAATGTTTATTATAGAATAATAAACCAAAAAACGAACGGTCTTATCTTTTCTGGTTTTTAAGAAAATCAAAAAATTGCAAGTAAATTTTTGTCGCCAAAGTTATCGTTCTCTCCCCCTCAAAATATTTGTACGTCTTCATATTGTGAAAAATTCGGCAAAAATATATGCCACGCTGATCGAAGGCAGACTTATTGAAAATTCAGCTGATAGATGAACAAACGCGCCATCGTAACATCCCCCGTCATCGTAAATAGGTCACCCCACGAAAATTGCTGTTCCCAGAATGCTGCATCACATCCGCACAGTCCTGGACCTCAGCCAGAACCCGCACCCGTTCGACAGATCCGCCCCAAAAACACCGAGGACCTTGTCTACTCAATTCAATTAGCAAAATTCCACTCTTTTTCTAATCCCCTGCCATGTCAACCAGCTTTTGACACCTCCCCCTAGGCATCCATCCTCCCACATGTGGTTGCAGATACAATTAACGAATATCGCGTCGCAGAGTGAACTCTCGCAGTCATTATCTTAATTTGTTCGACTGAAACTTCTAGCACAAAGCTCCCGGCTTGGCATCTGCTCGTTGGAAATATAAGATCACATATACACTCACGCATACATAAACCATGCAAACCCACCACCACCCAAAGTGAAACGCCATCGCAACTCATGCAGACAGATGTACGGGAGCATTGTGTTCTGCGAGTCTATGGTTTCTCTACTAATTAGCTTAATTAATTGTGTATAACATTCACTTTAATTAGCCATTGTGTTCCATATCAACTGCTTTACATTCAATTTGCGAAATACAACGCAGTTCACCGAGCACACACATGCAGACGCGCCGCACAAACACACACGCTCCTGGTCGTCGTCGTCGTCTCGTTCGCCCACCAAATCTCTCACATCGGTTTTTGCGCGCGCCTCCCCCTGGTTGAAAGGGTGCAGGCAGGCAGAGTGGAGCAGAGCCCAGGCACCGACGTTAGACGAGCGTTTGTTGGTTCGTCGTTCGTTTGTTGTTCGTGGCGGCAGCAGCAGCAGTGGGGGAGGATGTGGGTGGGAATCGTGTGGATCTGGGTGGGCGATTTTGTATCTTAGTGTTCAATACAACGGTAAATGGGTGAATGGTGAATAACATGCGTCTAATTAATTCCATAGTTTACTTTCAGCGAACAACGGGTCAGGCACATTCCGATTAATCAAGCTCATCCGGGATTTGAGATGCGACGACCCCATCGGGTTCACTGGAAATTTCTCTGCCGTTGCAAAATACAACTTATACCTTTCCCTCACACACACACACACACACACACACACACACATTCAGATGGCAGGGAAATTTTGCTGCTAATGAGACGGAGAATGTCCAATGGAATGCGTGTTTGCCTGCGGAATCAGGAGGGCATTGGTATTTTGATCCACCTATGGCTTCTGTTTCGGGGCATGAACATTTTTAGCGTGGAGTTCGAAGTGAAGTTTTTAATTACACACGCGAGCGGCACTGAATGCGCCCATCTGTGTGTGGATTGGACTCAATTGTTATCTAATTGATCTGAGTTTGTGTTAATAATACCTTGTGATTGTGTGTATGTGTGGGGGGGAGGTTGTTTGTGATTCAATGGAGGAGCTCACTGTGTGGCGGTTTACGAGGCGCCATTATGCAGGACAATGTGAGTGACAAATTGTCAAATCGACGGTAATGAGGGTTTTTGGATGAATCGTTTAGCTTTCGCATTTTATTCTTTTTCACTGATCAATGAGTCGATAGTTGGAGGGGTGATTGGGAAAAGAACTTGACGATGGATGGTCGTTAGATGTCATCTAGTGGTGAAGTTGATCGAATGCGACGGGTTTTGGGTGAGAAAGGGGAGAGGACAGGGCAAGAAATTAATTTGAGTGCGTTGAAATGAGGTCGTCTAGAAGTGGTGATCTAAACGTCGAAAATTTGGAACATTGATTAAAACACGTCGTATTCTACAGCCTTTTGCTATGAGATGATCTGAGTTTTTCAGCTTTTTTGTTAACTCTGTCTCGACCCCTTGACTTATGAAACGAGCTACGATTTTGTGTGACACT
This sequence comes from Syritta pipiens, assembly GCA_905187475.1. NCBI lineage: Eukaryota > Metazoa > Arthropoda > Insecta > Diptera > Syrphidae > Syritta > Syritta pipiens. The sequence goes on from LR994571.1 coordinate 76,311,676, forward strand.
TTCGATAAACGCTTTTCTCATACGACAAACACGGCTTGGCTAAAATGCGACATCACGTTTGTGATAAAAGAAAGATATTTGGCACAGAAGTAGCATCCGCTCTTCCACACGCTATTTTAAGGAAAAGGGCGTATAAAAACGGGCTCATTCTTTTTTTTATGCAACACGTCCTAAGGCGTTGTACTAGAAACTTTGGACCATAGACAAACATGTTCGGAGTATCGTTATTTTGGCTTAGAAATGATTTTACACGCACTTCTGCAGCAAAGTCATAGTTTTATTAAACATTATTAAAAAAATGTTGCCCTTTGCCTTTGGAACTGGAACCTCACAAGTCTTACAAGCTGCTGATGGGTTCACAAGCTGAAAAAAAAACAATCACGGAAAACTTTGAGTACTGACAAAAGTGGCAAACCAATTTTTCTTTCTTTTTTATAACAAATATTCTAAGTGAAGCAGGCCTTCGTAATATTTGTGGCTACATCTGATTTATTGCAAAAGACTGAAACCATCTTGGAATAGAGTAGGAAGCCTGACCAAAACCAAAACAATTTAAAAATTCGGACCCATTGATGAAAGTGGTCAAAATGTCGTCCTCTACAAATTTTAGCTGCGGGATAATCCCAATAATTAAGAACTCCTGGTTTTAGACACTTGGTCATGATTTTTGCTTCACGAAGTCATACTTTTTAAACCACGAAGGTTTGGTTTTTGATTGATTGTGTTATGGAATAGCTTATTAGCAGTCATTTTGAGGAATTCTGGATGTTATTCACTCCTCATCCATACCTCATTGTGTGACTTATTTCCTAGAATTCTGGTTCCTGATTAGGTGTTTAGATTTGAAGAAAGAGAATAATTCGGTTGCAATTTGCTAACAATTTGCAGCTTTGTGGCTTTAGAAGCCACAGAAGTTGAACAGTTTTTGTTGATGTCGACCTTTTGTTATACTGATGGCTCAGACAGAAAATGTAATTTCGATTTCTGTCAGAGTGCAGTTTAATGATGACAAAAGTCAGCAATCCGTACCTGAAAGATGTAAAATTGTAAGGCTTTTATGACCAAGCGAAAATTTCGATCGGAATGAAGCTCGCGCTTAAGTTTTCACTAAATCAGCTTATCCTTGAAATTTTCCATCCCCTCAAACACATTCAAAAACACAATCAAAATCAAAAACAACTCTTACTTATTCAAATAATCGTCTTATCTCATCCAAATTTCGTATGAATGTAAAAAAAATTTTGCACACATCTGTCGAACGCCCGAGTGAGTAGAAAGTAGACCGATCGGGCTTACGATATTAGGGTCTCCGAAGTTGCAACGCCGCATTATTTCGATTTGTACAATGCTTTTACGTGTATTCTACTTCAAATGTCAAAGTCCGACCGACAGAACGCGCCGTTGCGATTTGGGCTTAGTTGAAAAAAAAAAATATTGGAGAACCGTGCTAGAGGGTTACTACTGCAGAACTGCACAAGAAACCATATAGAGCAGCTGATTTCTAAGCTCCATCTACTGGGAATTCTCAAGCATCACTGGAAAACTGTCATTTGATAGTTTAAATTTGAGTTTTGAAAATGCGATTTTATTCGTATGCTTATGTATTTTATTTTATGTGGGCGCCGTGGCTTAATCGTTAGTGCATTGGACTGTTAAGCGAGAGTACCCGGGTTCGATTACACCTCGGGGAAAAAGCACCACAAACAATTTTCACGGCCCCACCTCCAGCGAACGACTGGCAACCCTCATGGAGTACTTCTGTCACGGAAAGCTTTCACAATTCGTCGTTTGGAATCGGCAATAAACTGTAGGTCCCCTCCACATGTGTCAAAATTATAACGCGCCCAACGCAGTGGAGGCTCGCGGGCTGTTACGCCACTAATGATGATGATGATGATATGTATTTTATCAATTCAATTAACAATAACTGCAGTCAAACTGGGAAGTTACGCATTGGTAAATAGTACGCGTTTAGAGATTAGAGTTTTAAGAGATCTAGAGTCCCTCAACGTTTCACATTTTCTGATATGCGTGTCTATTCCAGTAATGAAGAAACTTCTTGTGCCGAGTAATACACTGCCGCTTATTTGAGTAGGTTCACATTTTATCTCAACTTTCTGTTATCCATTCTTTATGTTGCAATGACACAAATTTGTTGTATATGTAATGAAAGAGCATCATTCAATAGTTAGTTTAAACCAAAAAGTTTTTTCTTAAACCTTACTATAAAATACACAGATACGGCTGATCAAATACATTCATAAAAACATTTATTTTTTGGCTCATGTGAATAGGTTCGACGAATGAAATGGAACCCCTCCGTAAAAGTCGTACCAAAAGAGCTGCTACTATAAGCTTGTCTTATAGTTTCTTACGTTTATTGTATCTTAACCCTTTTCCGCCATTCTTTAGAGCCTTTCTGTATAGTTTTCAAAACAGCCTACAGTGGTCGTATTCACCAATCTAGCTTTTTTTTTTTTATTTCTTAATGCAATAGATAATTATGTGTGGTGCATATTTAACTTCTTATTTTATTGCACTATAAAGCCGCAAAGTTGCATGTTGGACGGAAGCAAATAAGAGATTGCAGAATTGCCTTTTTTGTTCAACTTTAAAAGTGTTTTGTTTGGACAAAATTATTTTTAAATTTACCGATAGCCAATTTAATTTTCTTAGTTAGTTATCGGTAAAGTAGTAAGCAAATGCATTCAAAAATAAGCTTAGAATAGTAATTCTTTAGAGCACATTTAGCTGTATGTTGAAAATTGAATTGTTGAAAATTTATTAAACTTTCAAGTGCAACAAAAACTTAAAACTAAGTTTCAAGTGGCTTAGACTTAAACTTTGTGTGTACAATTTGATTCTGTGAAGCGTCCTATTTCACAGATGATTCTTGTGCGTTTCGCAACCGTCATACAACTCTTTTTAAAGTTTTCTAATGATCTCCCTTACTTGGCGTCAGTGAAAGGGCAGCTCCAAAAAAGTATTTTCCTTGTTGACGATCGGTAAAATGTGAATAAATGATAAAAAAAAATATCACTTTCCCTTCGCCAAACATAAGAAATAATAACAGTTCTTATAGGAAAAACTTTTTGGAGCAGAAGAGAAAAGAATCGTTTGTTCTAGTACTACTGTTCTATCAATAAATTTATCCGTTTTTTTTTCTGAAACAGAAAAGCTTGCTACCTCCGACAAATCTATAAATTAATAAAACTTTTAATCAAAATTTTCGTTCTCAAAATAATTTTATCCAACGAATTCGAATATTTTATGTTAAGTTCCACACTCACCTCAAAGTTTATGGAGAAGATTTTTGGTTTTTACAAGCAGCTTTTCTTTTTTCCAATACATTGCTTTAACTTCTTGTGTTCTTTTCATTACTTTTTAGGATTTCGTTCCAACGGAATAACGATTATGGAATCACTTCGGTGTCTGTCTGTCTGTCCGTCGCCTTTTACATATTTGACTATAACTGAGTAGTTAAGGGATGAAATTTGGACTGAAGGTGTATTAAGGTAACCCAAAAATAAATCATGCACCCTCTTTGAAATTAGTAGCAGATTAAAGAAAAAGTTAGTACTAATACTAATGTCCGAAAAAACTTTTATTAACATTGATGGTTAATATGGATGTTGTTGGAAAGAGGGCAGGGTCCTGATTATCCTTCCATTAGGCTTTAACGTTGGTAAATCGCGAACCACTTAGAATTAAGACATAAAACTTCGCCAAAAGATGTATTTCACTTGCCTAAAGAAAGTTCGGGTAAAAAATTTTAAGAACATTTAACTGCACCAAAGCAATTTTCAAAGATTTTCTTTTGTTGAGTCTTATTCGAAATGAAAAGAAGAATTTTACTGAATGAACAGTGAATTGAGTTTGATTTGATTTGACGATTTTAGTTTGTTAATTTCTTAGACTTATATTAAGTCCAAACTACTAATCTCATTGCGAATGAAACTCTCGGCGGGTGAGTAAAACTCACACTTGACGGTTTTTTTTTAATTCTGTACACAGATATGCAAAAATTTATTGTAGTGCTTCCTTTTCTTCCTGCACTGGGCATACTTTCAAAGAAACACTCATTTGTACGACTACCTGTCGAAGCAGTTCTTCCTTGATTCAAAGACAAAAATAGAAAAGAAACAAAAAGACCAAATGTCACAGCCTGCAGCTCTCCAAGGCTTTCTAAAAATCGATTTTACCAACTTTTGTTGTCCATTTGCCCGAATATGACACCCAATCTGGGCGACCTTAAAATGCCAACCTTTTTGCAATTAACTCGGGGCTATTCCATACCATTCCAACTCCCCTCCACCCACACACAAGCAAACACATAACGACAAACGAATTCAATTAAAATATTTCGCATGACAGTTTCAATACATCGAATTGTCATTTGTACTCGTACTTTGGCATTAGACACACAGAAAAAAAATTGAAATAGAAACACACAAAAAACCAAAGACAATGGGACCCAAGTGCAACAAGAACAACAAACAGACCTGGGAATCATATTTCATGCTCGCAGAACAACCCCAGGAGACCAGGAGAGGACCAGGAGACAGACCAGCGACAACCGGCATTCCTGTGGAACTATTTGAAACTCCCGCTCGGCCAGCCACCAGAGCCAACAGCCATCAACCAACCAGTAGCCAGCAAATTTAATTGCTGGAGTTCTCCAGTTGAAAAACGGATCCATCAGAACTCTCTAACAAGCAATTAGATGGCAGTTTATGAATGCATAACTTTTCCATTTTTATTAGACATGCCACATTTTGCACCTAATTGACCACAAGCTCGGGCCCGGCTCGGGCTCTCGTCCATGTCAATTTGCCATTTGCTGCATCTGCTTTGGTCGTCCTGGCCGGGTGGGCTGGGTGTGCGCCGCTCTGAGATAGTATATTTATCTCGTTCGCAGTGAATGAGATAGAGAGAGACGAGAGAGACAGAGTATCTAACGATACCGTTGTTAGCGCTTCAGTGTGATTTGATGGGGTTAGTGCGGCTGTCGTCCGTTGCCCCTCGTCCTCCTGAGTGACATCCGGTTTTAGCATCCGAATGACATCTTGTTATTTAGTTAGTTTCCAAATGTGGGCAGATGAAAATGTTATATTTTGTGTTTTGGATTTTCGGGGATGGGGTGAGGGGATGAAATTTGATGAAGTCCCTAATGGGATACGGTATTAGTTGCAGTTGGGTTGAATTATTGTATAATGGACTCTTCTCCTCGTCTACGGTGAGGTATGACACGGGAACTGATAGCACGAAACAAAAGGAGTCGATTGAGCGATTTCTTTTTTCTGTAGTTTTAAAATTACAGGTTAAAACTGGATTAAGCGTGCTGCTTAGGCTGAGAATTTTGATATCTTCTCCTCTTTTTCCTGAAAATTACTCAGTGTTTTCTAGCCCTGGTTCTGGTGCAAGGTATTTTACATTTTGAAGTTTTCTTTTTCGGACTGTAAGCAGCTCTTGGACTACGAGAAAAAAAATCGCTTAAGTAAGATTGTTAAACAAAATAGACGTCAGGATTGTTTATTTAAATTTAAATATATGTTGGAAAGCTGGAAACCGTCAAGTCCTAGGTAAGTAAGTCCATAACTACAGCACATTCAGATGTGTGCATATGTTTTTATGTTGACCCTGGTAGTTTCAAGACTCTGATGGACATTGACGCCTAAAGTTTCGGAATAAGAGGCTTTGGCATAACAGACATAAGTTAACGTTCATCACAGCCTCTTTTTTTTCTAATACATTGCTCTTCTTTTCGTACTATTTTGAACGTGATGAATATGTAGATATGCAAAAACTATTCATATCCTTTTTTTTCTTATATCAGACACAATTTCCTGTTGCATGTTTTAAAAGTTCTTTTTTCAGGGAAAAATGAAAAAGTTTGTTTTCTTGGTGTCAGAATAGACGATTTGCCTCCTTATTTTTATATAAATAGGTCCTCTTATAGAAATTGTTATTGTTTTTATTTTTGATGAAAAGAAAATGATATCTTTAACCAATTTATTTATATTTTACTAATTATCAACAGCGACAATGTTTTTTTTTTGAGCTGCCCATTTACTGACGTGAAATAAGGCAGATCATTCTAAAAACCATAAAAAGTTAAGTTTAGTTATTAGTTAAGTTGCTTAAACTATCTTAAAGAGGACACTTCATGGAATCCATCATTTTTTTTTTACTATGCAGGTCAATCATTTATCAATTTCAAGTATTAATTCTACTTGAAAATTGGTTTATTTCTTCTTAAGTTCAATGTATTCGTAAATGTGATATACAAAAAAAAAAATTAAGCCTTTCATGACCACATTTCATTTCAAACCGAAGAACAATATTTTTGCTAAAATCTAGCTTATGAGGTCGCAATAAAGCCAGTTTAAAAAAAATATATATTCAAGGGTGAAAGGATAACGGAATGTTGTTCCAATGCAACATTGGTCGTCCATGTTCGCTAAAATTGCATCATATTTGAAACCATACATTTCAATTGAAAGAGTAACTCTTAATTTTCAAAATACATACATACAATCGAATTAATTTCAGAAAATTTTTGTGATTTTAGAACAAGTTATGAGATATGTTGATGTAACTTTATATTGAGATTGCCTTTCACCAAAACCAAAGTAATGGATCCCGAATATAATATTCTTATTGCACAATACATGTGCGGAGTAGAATTAAATGAATTAAAATAGTTCTAAGCAGCAACCTAACACAAATTTTGTTTTAATTGCGCTAATATTTTTTGAGTTCTGAGTAAATGAAGATCATGTTGTACACAAACAACAGTGGACATGAAAAGCTTAACCTATACATATATGGATGCATTTTTTAATTACTGAAAACCAAATCTTTTTGAGAAAAAATAGAATTGTCGAAATACAAGTTACAATGACACTTTCAAAGTTGGACAAAAAAAATGCTATTTCTGCTATCGTTATTTTTTTGTATGGAAAATGCTGTGTGTGTGAGGTGGTGGTTCTAGGAGAACCCAATTAGCACTAAGTGCAGTTTTGTAACCAAAGCTCTGAAAAGTTGAATATAAATTACGATTTAGAACCATCGTGCGACGTTGAGGAATGAAATCAAATCTTTAATATTCATCCGAGATACCTCGCCGAGAGATTCAGGGAAGGGTTTGCCTAGAGTCCGTAACCTTGCTCTGGCGAGCGCCGGACAGAAGCAGAGAAAGTGTATCAGGGATTCTGGTTCTGCCGTGTTATTGCAGCTACGGCAGTGTGTGTGATAAGGGATTCCTAGTCTGGCTGCATGATCCCCTATCCGCCAATGACCGGTACTAATCGCTATAATTTTAGCAATGCCTGCGCGAGTCCTATTAAGAAGGTCGTTGGTTCGTGATAAGTTGTACTCTGGCAGTACAAGTATCCCTAGTGGCAAGTATCCCTAGCCACTGCGCAGTTGGTCAACTGAGACCATCTGAGGTTACTCATTTCCAAGAAGTGAGTTGAAATTCGTGCCTTGACTAGCCCTAGTGAAATGTGTACCTCCAAAGCTGACGAGCTATGAAGGGCAGCTCCTTGTTTGGCCAGCTCATGGAAAACGCTACTTTGGTGTTTAATAGTTTACTATTGGATAGTGAAGAAAATTTAAAAAAATACTTATACACCATAGTTCTCTATAGTTTTAAGAAAAAAGTCACATAACTTTGGTTTCTTCATTTTGTGCAACGAATCCAATAACTGTGCATTGTTGAGTTCAATTTTCAACTTTCTGTTAATCTTGAAATTATTTTACACGCATTTTACGTGTCAAATAGGCCTCGTGTGTACAAACTAGAAGTAGATATTCAATTTCCCAGCGAAATAATCCCTTTTCCTCCGGCAACTTTGATGTACTGAGAGTGCTCTTTCTTTTCTAAGAGATCCCTCTTCCTCCGACAATTTTCATGTATAGTTAGATACTGAGAGTTCCTTTTTTTTTCTAAGAAATTAACGCAGGATTTAAAATGTCGACCACTTTCCCAACAAAAAATTGCAGAATTTTGACAGATTTCTGCTTCTGAGTAATACTGAAACAACAGAACAATTCTGGTGCCGGAATTAGAACCATTTAACACATATTCCCAGTCAAATACTTTGATACTCATTTAATTCTAATTGTTCCATTGTAATCGGAGAAGTGTGACTTTTTAAGAGAGAAGAAAAGTCACTTACAACCACCACTGTTGCGGAATGATTTGTTCCTCCTCTCAGCTTTTCAATAATTGTTTTTAACATGCGCCTGGATACTGCTACTTCTTTCTTTGCACAAAATTTAGCTAAATTTCCTTAAAAGAACTCGGTTTCCCCCATTTCAGTCACTGATTTGGATGAGTTTCTTTCCAGTTGCGTCCTGATTATACAGTAAACTCTCTATTTGCAGTTTCAATTTTTGATTCTAAAACTTTTAAGCCTTAGCCTTACTAATTCGCCGAATTGTGAAAAGCTGCAATCATTTGTAATGCAATCCCTCAATTCTTGGAAAGTACTTTATGATTTGTCACTGCATTCATTGAAGTCACTTTGAAGTCTTTGGGGCCTTAGATAGAGCTCTTTCGTTGCTAGCGTAGAATAAAGACTTGATATACTCTCATGGAAAAATTCGACATAACTGACATGTTGACGACATTTAATTATGAACTCGCTAAATTACTCTTTTCTTTCTTCAGTTGTGTAGGTTATCAAAATAATCCAGGTTGGCATCTTGGTGATAACGAGTTAGATTTAATTATTTTGTATATGATTGTTAACTTTGATAGCTGTCGAAGTGAAATAATTGGAAAAACTTGCAGTCATCTGCTTCCAAAGACAGGCTGACACTCACTTGTTTTTTTTACCAAAAGAAGTTCAACGAAATGACAGACGATCGTTCTCTGTCTTGTCGAAGAGGGCGACAAGATCTTATCTATCTATTTCCCAAAAGGTGGGTGGATATTTGGTAGACGATGGAAGGAAAAAATCATAGTAATGTCTGTAAGTGCATATTGCATATATTTTTTTTATTTCCGTCGTTGTATCTCTGACATCAGTCATTCGTAAAACAAATGCCCTTCTTGAATCATTTGCCCAATAGAAGAGCCTCTTCGCATAAGATTCATTCCTCAGAACTACATTCCCTCCCCCTCGATACAAAAGGACACGTAAAAAAGCTACTTCCAATCAAAAAAAAAAATTCCCTACCACGCCATACCATCCACGTCGTCATTATCCCTCCCGTCGCCTGGGAAACCGCCTGCAAATCCTTTCACTTAACTCCTGAATGTGTCCTTATTAATGATTTACACTTCGCCGATAACAATGCGTTTGACATCCAATTAAAAGTTTTGCGCCAAAATTTTGCGGCTGCGGCGCTCCACTGTCGATTATTCACGCCGTGTGAGTGCGCCCAACACAACGACAACGCAAGGATCAGTGTGTATGTGTGTGTGACTGTATCTCCCATCAATTCCTCGCGTTCTCCTTCTCCTTCTTCGTGTACTCCTCGCACGTGGATACCCTTGGAAACAATCCAACCGGGCGAATTAACAAAAAGCTCGCAACGGAAAAAAAAAAAAAAGGTAATTTAACTCCACAGTACAAATCCATTCCACAGATGTCTCCACTGATGTGTGTGCTCGTCCATGTCCTGGTAATTCGTCAAGAATTTTGATTGCTTTTGGGGCAATGGCTCACACCCAACACGCCCCCGTCCCGCCCAGTCCACAATTGTTGGAATTCCTTGCACGTATCCCGTAATATTGTCCAATTGAAGTATTTCTCGATTGCATATGCGGGCTGGCGTCAACAATGTCACACTGTGTCACCACGAAATTCAATCGCAATCAATGTGTGTCGCTGGGCAAAGGTACCAGGCACCAGGCACCAGGAGCAAGGCGCCAGCAACAGCAACAGCAACAGCACCAACACAGAGCCACACGCACGAGCAGCAACAAAATAATTTCTATTGACCCCCGTGTAAGGGTGACGCCTCTCCGGCTCGCCCTGCCCCGCCGTGTTTAACATTCCGCCCATTTGCAGACTCCGATGCTAAAGTTGATGCCGATGCACATGCACACACCCGTATAATTTTCGAATCTTCTCATCCTGGAAATCCCGGCAACTCTTCTCGTCCTTGCAACGACACAACCGACTCACACGCACACACGGTCGCATTTTGAAATTTCAGGTTCAATGCGGTAAATTGCTTGTTCGTCTTCGAAAATTTTCATTTTCATTGTTGTGACGTGCCCCTGATTTCTCGTTTGGTATCTCAAGTAATTGAGGACAATTTAGGTCCTGCCTCCCGGGAGGGTGGTGGTGGATGATGGCAATTCGTAACGCGGAGTTGTACGCTTACGTTTACCTTTTTGCTTTTTGTATGCAACCACCGGAAAGGTGTATGGGGTCGCACATGATCGGAATTCGAAAGTGAAGCGGGAAATTTTGAATACCGAGATGAAGCCATTAAAAAAAATCGGGAGGGGTGAAAAATTGAAAAAAAAACCCTATAAATGAATGATTGAAAATTGTAATCGACGTTGAAAATCATCGTCGTCGGCCGGGGGTGGTACGTGGCCGATTTTATTTACTTAACGTGATTGACAGAAGTCAGCGGCATTTAGTGTTGCTATGAGAGTCCGTGGATAACGATTTTCTTTTGGCCTGGACAGAGACGAGATTCAAACAGCAGCAGTTCAGAACGTACAAAAACGACTCTCAAAACGACCTTTAGTCAGCGTCAAAAGTGAGTGCATAGTGTGCACTCATTTGATAGAACTTTTGAAAAAATAAGACATATAGACACGATCAATCATCACAAATGAAAGGCCTCAATTCATACTTAAGCTCACACTTCATTTTTTTTTTACTATAACGTTAAAACTGATCTGAACTGAAACTAATTCAAGCTTTAAAAAGGTAAAAAACCAAGTGTCAAAAATGAGTGCACTCTAATAAAAAAACTCAAAATCTGAAAAGAAGCACTAAGCCTGTTCTCTTTTTTATTTAAAGTAGCTTGCTCTAACTATTGTGGTGGGTTCTTTGAATCGTTTTCTTGCTGGAGCACCAGCCGCAAAACCCTTGGTGGCAAACTTTAAAATGTTCAGATAACCTGTTCTAGCATTTTGCATTTGATCGTTGCGCTTGTCAAGCTGAGGAAATCATTTTAGACCTTGGTTACGGGACGTATTTGGAGAAGGAGATTCAACCACGAACTATACGGGCTGTACAGCGACATGAACCTGGTTAGAAGAGCCAAAATCCAGCGGCTGGGCCATGTAGAGCAGATGGACACCAATGCTCCGGCCTGAAGAGCCTTCGAATCTACCACCATGGGGAATCGCGGCAGGTTGCGCCCTTAGGTGGCGCAACCTAGTGGAAGGGGACTTCAACCCACTTAGCGTGCGAAACTGGAAACAGCTGGCAAACAACCGGGCCACTTGGATAGGCATGTTGGTTGATGCCCAGGTCCACCCCGGACCGTAGCGCCACCTAAGTAAGTAAGTAAGATCATTTCGTTAAATTGTATCTTTGAACGGATGGCTTTAGTTTAACATACAAAATTGGCCTTTTGTTTTTTGTTTTACGCTAGTAGTTTTTTTGGCTTTAAGATATACCCAAATATATAAGACTTATTCCTTGTGATCCAGGTTAGGCCAGTCAGTCAAAGGTCTAGCCTTTATTTTTTACCTTAGAAGTTGCTTAAATATCTTCTCAATGCTCTTTTTTGCCAGACGATGAAATGAAACAATCCGCACGAAAGATACATCCCAAAGAAATAATGTCCGAGAATAAGAGTTTCTCATACAACCGAAATGATAATTTCTTATACAATTGTATAGAGAAAGAGAGAACATTGGAGTACTGACTCTGTTGTGGTCAAAAGCAGATTTGTCTGTATCAGTCGCTATACGATATATTTCGATTTATTCTGAAACTTTTTTTTTGGTTTTTATAATAAGCCATAGTAATCGTAATAGAAAAAAAAATTAACAGACACAAATTTTTAGGTTTGTCAGGTCATAAAGTGAATGTTTGGTGTTTCTAAGAGCTTCACCTTTCCTAAGTTAGTAAAACATAAAATTTTTTCGGCAAAATGACGTATAAGTTAGACTTCGCTAAATGAGAGAAAAGAGGTTTCAATATTTTAAAGCTTTTAGAACGATTGTTATCAATTCTCTAACAGATTTTTTTTTTAAATTGGCTCAACAGTAGAGTTAGATCTTCTACAGATTCTAAATTTGAACCATTAGATTAACTTCGGGTATTGTAGAATACCCATTTTATTTTTGCATGTTACAACCAGATTCCATGCATTAAATGGACAATTTTAATACATTTTGCTTATTGATCTATTGACTAACGTTAACAACAATCTCAGCCAGTTTGGGCTATTTTTAAGTTTTTATTTATTTTTTACTGATACCACCTCGAAACTCGAGATTTTTAAAATTGGAGGGTAATGTGGAATACTATTTCCGAATCAAAATTTTAAATTCAACTGAGAAATATAAACGTAGGTATTTCTTAATTTCAATTATAACATATATATAATATGCATCATATTGTCCTGTATTGGCTTAAATGCAGGACCTTGAAAAAGGATTCTGCATTTTCCCTTTTAAATCGTCTGGCTGTATCGAATGACGTTTCAGTTGAAGCATGACTTCAAAACGTGTTCTTATGGCCCTTAAGAGACCTGTATAACTATTCCTTCCCATCTCATTCTTTTAAAGTGGAAAAGCGATTTTGCATGCAATTTTTTTTTTTTGCTACTTGAAATGCAAGAGAACGAATGTCACTCCTGGTCAGACAACCAAAACCGACACTTCATCTTCATCCCAATGCTTTATTTCACCTTTTTTTTAGATATCTTCTAAAGCAGTTTCGATCAAAAAATCGAAGAAATAATAAGCGGGAGTTAACAAAAAGTATTCCACATTACGCTCCTCAAGGTATTCCACATTACCTAATTTGGAAACTATTGCAAATTTCGACCCATAATACAAAATATATCTAAAAACTAAATGATTTAAAGCAAAATTATTAAACTAGACACGTGTTCGATTACAACTGGACTTGCACAATTGAAGAAACTGCACATTTTTCCTCAAAAAAAAAACTCATATAAAACTGCACACAAAAAACTCACCCCTAAATAAGAACTTTGACTGATTCAAGTTGGCAATATCAATGAAAAGAAGACCGTAACACTTCTTCTATGCTGTTTACATTCTGAGAAAATTAATAATGTAGGTAGACCTTCCGCACACAACACAGTGGATGCCCAAAAAGCTAAGCACTGGCCTTTCGTGGGCTGTTACGCCACTAAAGATGATGAACAGTAACGAGAGAAAGTGAGGTACGAATATTTTCGAAATTTTCTTTTCGCTTTCTTAAAAAAAATTAAATCGAATTGGATAATTTGAAAGCTTTGTTTGTTACAAGTACAACACAATCTTTCTCATCAACTTACGATAAACCGTTCACAAGATTTTTTATTGCTAAAGTGATTATATTCGATATTCAATTTTTTTATACAGATAAGTGATCACTCAAACTTCAAATATGGTGATTGGAGTTTTCCCTTAGCGAATTAAAACAACAGCGCGAAAATTAAAAAAAACCTTAGAAAGAAAGGAGTTCTTTTTTCCCCTAAACTTCAAAATGTTTTTAAACACCTACGCATGAGTTCGCTGAAGAAGAATATTGAGAGTGCTTGTGTTTCTCATATGTACAGCTGCGGCCAAAATAATAGCAGTGCATAGCAGTAATAGTGTGAGAGAATATTTTTTTCTTGGAGACTTTGAGAATGTTCTTCTACTTTAGAACAATAACTGAAAGGAGTAAACGATTTTTCAATTACTTGAATCATTAGTGTTAGGTATCCTTCAGAAAGCAGCACTGCTATTATTTTGACCACAACTGTATATAAATAAATTTCAAATAACTCTGAAAATCTCAAATAGCAATGGTCTTAGTGCAAAAATTAGAAATTACATTGAGCTAGCAACTCGTATACTAGCAATTTCGTTCTTTTAAAAGGACGAAATGAAGCAAAACAATTGTGCTGCTAGATGGGATATATTAATTTGAAATCAACTGTATATTTGATTGCGCTTAGATATCATTAATTTGAAGGTTGAATAATGAGTCCAGGTGTAAAGTTTACAGTGTTTGTTTTTTAGCTTTACACACTCCTTGCAATTTTTCCGAATTCGGGTAGATTGTTTCTTATTCTTCTTGCCCTTCTTAAGGCAATAGACTGTAGCCCGAAATTTTTTAACTGCTATTTTGTTGTAACTTTTTTTTCATATACGCATAATGCTTCGACAAGATCCTAAAAAGTCCAATGGCAAAACTGGCAAAAACTACTTAAAGACAAGAAAAGTTTTGAGTTAGATTTAAAAGTTACTTACTTGTAATTGTAGGCATAAAATATTGACATACACACCACAAAAGTTGGACCTATTTGTGCATCAAAAGGTTTATTTACTTAATAGTTATTTAAGCCAAGTTTCGGTAGGGTAGGCGACCGCTCGGTAGACCCAGGATGAGATGGTTGGATCAAGTCCAAAAGCTCACCTGGTTACGCTTGGGCATACCCCCCGAGGAGTCGGCGGCGGAGGATCGGGTTGCCTGGAGATCTCTTTTGCGTGCACTGTCACCGCAACTCCTTTAATGATGATGATGATGATGAGCCAAGTTTCATAAGATCATTTTCAGTAACCAACCTTTACTAGTACGTTCCAATTCAAATGCCAAATTAAAAAATTCGATTCACAAAAGTGAATTCCCTATTCGTGGAAAAGAGGCAAAAATCAATTCCATGATTCTGTAAATTTTAAACCGAAAAAGTGAACAATTTAGCAAATCCATCGTTTACAGATCGCAGGTTTCATTTAAATGTTCACAGAAATCTAAACAACTGTAACTTTGCCTTAAAACTTGCCATCAAGTCTTGTTCCTTAACTAACCTCCTCGTCAAGTTGCCCTTCACAACCGAAAAAAAAAAATCAGCAAAAACAAGCTCCCACTCTACCGAACTAAGGATGCTCTCAATCCTTCCAAAGTACGTGAGTGATTTCCTTTGATGTAACTCGCGAGCCGCTCAAGCTAGAGCCAATCTCCCACCGCGGAAAGTAACGCGTCCCCCTTCTGCATCCACCCACCCCCACCATCGTGTAAAAAACTAAAACAAATTTAAACATCTGCAAATGTTTCTGCATTCACTCACCTTTTCTCCTCGAAGTCGTTTTTTTTCTGCTTTTCTATTTTTTTTTCTGTTCGTTTGCGCTCTCGGCCCCGTAAGAGTGTAGAGGTGGAACACAGTCGCTACGCATGTATCCGTGTGTATATGCGCATTTGTGTTTAGCACACCATTTCAGTTTCCAGATATTATTATATGGAAGCATTCATTAGAGCTCACTAATTACTCCAAGCTTTAATGAATAAGCTCTAATGAACCACTTTCCGTTAATTAAAAGTAGAGTAAAGTGGTCTGAGAGCGTCTCCACCACCACCACTACCACCGCTGCCACCGCCACCGAGAGCAGCCCCAGTGCCAGTGCCAGAGCACCCTTTAGCCCGACCCACCCTCCCACTTAGCATCTGCAGCAGCAGCAGCAGCGCCAGCAGTTGTTGCCAGCACAGCAACATTTGGTTTATGACTAGTGGTCCAACTCTCTCTCCGTCTCTCTCTCTCCCTCTCCTTCGAAGAAGAAGACGGTGAAGGAAGCTCGGGGGGCGGCTGGATGGATGAATGAATGTGACGGTGGCGGGATGTGAATAAGGATGCTTAAGGATTTAGTTGGGTTTTCTTGGTTAATTGGCAAAAGCGGTACGACGAGGGGTTGGCTCCGACACCGGCCCCGGCTACGGCTCCGGCTCTGGCTTTGCCCACGATGATGATGATTGCGAAGCTACCCCGCTCCACTCTGCCGACGGGATGACGAACGACAACGACGACGACGACGAGAAGGTGAGAGACAGAGCAGTGATGGTGTTGGTGCGGTCGACCAGCGCGATATCCTGTTTCATTTCACTCTCCAGGTGTGTGTGTGGGCTGAAGGATACGCGAATGATTAACCGGAACCGGCGCGAGTGTGGGCGATATCCTTACGCGCACTAATTAACTCTCGGTTTTCCTCGCACTCACTTCAAAAATGAGAAAAAAAAAAGAATGTATCCCAACAAATTGCCTAAAAGTGGAATTAAATGCTCTGGCCCCAAGGATCTTCTTTCCCTCTGTCTGCCCATCTGGTGGCACCTTTTCAGCTCGTCCACCTCCACCCACCCCACCTCCGGAGAGACTTCTTCACATGATTGATGAATTTTCGTGTCCTAGAACCGAAGAGGGAGACAGAGCGAGCGAGGTTCGTCCGCGTACAACCCCCCGGTGAAAAGAGAATTTCTAAACGTCCATCGGTCGTCCTTTTCAGCGCGTCCTTCTTTCTCTACATTTTTTTGTTTTTTTTAATTAAATAATTTTTGGGTGAGGTATAATTATATTTGGGAAACCATAATTAGCTTTAGAGCGAGAAGCACTGTTCTTCATCGTGTGATGGAATTCGGTCGGGGTGGCACTGCGACGTTGATGAGTTTGAGGATACAATCCTACACATCCATTTCGCTAATGAGTATGGGCTTTAATTAGTGAAATTAAACGCAACGCAACGCGGCGCATATTTGCTGTGCGGCGGCAGCGTCGACGTCGGACTGGAGTGGGTGGCTTAATGTATTGGATTGTTTAGTAGGGTTAAGATGGATGGGAGATTATTTTTTTTTTGTTTTTTGTTTTTCGAGGAGGGGTGGGCTTTTGACGAGAGACAATCGTAATTAGTTTTGAATGGCCAACGAATTGGAGTGAGCTGAGGGGTGTGGTTCGTTTTATTTTTACAAAAAAAGTGGAGGGTGGTTTTTGAATTTTCGTACTTTTCAAAGGGATTGACAGTTTTCAATTCTCTTTTTTTTTTTTTATTTGGTGGATAGTTTTGGTGAGTGAACTCTCATGTTTTTGTTGCTGAAAAGCTAATAATTTCTGGTTTTTCATTCTGAAGTTGCTGAAAAATGCTTAAGTGTTGGTTTTTTCAGTCTAAAATTTGGTGGGTAATATTTTAATTTTTTAAATATTTTGCTAGATAGTTTTTTGATTTTGTTTATAATTTCTTATTTTTTTAGTTTTTTTAACTAGTGAAAATAAATGTGAGGCTTATGTTATGTGAGTTATCCAGAAACTGGAACAGATATGTCTGCAGAAGTAAAAGTTAAGTAAGTTAGAATTTAAAGTCTTTATCAAGGACGTGTTCATTGCAGAGCCCAAGACAGATGTCGAAAAGTGATTGAAATTCACTAACGAGGTTAAAAGATTTTTCATAGGATCACAGTCTAGACCTTCGAAGGTTTCTAAAATTCAAAAGAGTAATGATTAAGGTTAATTAAAAAAAATCCGTCCACAGTATTTTCAAAAGCCTTCATGTCTTCCATTCATGATTTTCTGCTTACTCTTATTGTAGTTATGAGTCCCTACAATTTTTCACCCAATCTGGCTTACTTAAGTCAATTTCAAGGTAATTTGACAAAGAAACAGTCAAATTCCTGGACCATAAAGTAAAGAACTTGCACCAGCTGCAATATCCAGGGCATCCTTATGCTCCTGCCTGTGACGATTTCTGGCTTCGCAAGTCTCGCGCGCAGATTTTTTTTTGGAGTCTGGACCTTTTGGGTAATTTCTGTGCTGAAGATTTTCGTCTGTAAAGCTGTAGTGATAATAAGTAGCCCATATAGCGTCTCTAATTTTGAACGCTGATTCACAATTTCTTTTTATTACCAAACTTATAACAAAACAATTTGTCAATTAATTTACCATTCAGCTTATATTTGCCAGAAAGATTTTGCTTATTTAGTTCCCTTACCTTTGACTAGTTTTTCCTTAACTGTTAGTTATTATTAGTTTAGTTTATTAATATTATAGAATACATGTACAGAATAAGACGTACTCTTTTAAGTGTACTTAGTGTACTTTCTATGGAAAAAAAAAACTATACAATTCAATTATTATTTTATGAAAGTATTAGAAAAAATATACTGGGGATAGAGAAAAAACTAAAGGGAAAAAAAATGATGAGTGAGCTCTAATGCTGTTCCTTGAAGTGTTTTAAAATAATTTTACAAAATTGGCTTTGATTCGATGTTTTTTTTATGTGCTCTGGTAATAGCCTATTGGCGTGGACAAAAAATAGCTGGGTGGAACTAAGGTAGTTGAATGGTGGGATGATTAGGTTTGATGTTCTAGCGGAATGATTAAATTGCAGCTTAGAATACAGATAATATGGCGACCTACAGGATATTATTTTATTCAAAAATATGCGAATTCTGGCATTGAGGTATTGTTGTAGCGAGCAATCCAGGATATTGCTCTGATAGGCAGAAACATGATCAAACCTGAGAATACCGGAGTATGTTTTTAAATAGATTGCGTAGCTCAGGCCATATTTTAAAATAGAGCGTTTAAACATTGATTCAAGAAGTAATCACCAACAGAAGTATTTCCTTGCCCTTAGAAAGTGAAAGCAATGGATTGCAAAGACAAACAATTAACAGACGAGCTGCTGCCTACCTGCGGTGCGCTGAGCCTGCCTGACTTCCTAAGACTTACGCTCCTAAGGCTGTATCTCTCAAGCTTTTCTTCGGATCGACTTGAAAATTTAGGATAATATTCTTGAGAGGTATAGAAAAGAAGCTGTGAAGGTCATGTAACCTTAAATACAATAAATAAAAAAAATTGGTGATAAAGAATTTTTCAATTTTCTGTGTGATGCAAAAAACGTTAAGCTTACCGTCATATTAATTTAACAGAGATACTCTCTCTTGCACCACTGTGTCTTTGTAAGAACTCAGAAAATAGCCTATTAAGTTAAATTGAAGAAACTGAGGAGTGTCATTGAGGCACTTTAACCGCGTAAACTACTACTATCTAAAATATCTATTGTCTTGTAGCAGAGCCTAAGTGCATTGAATTCCTTAGTTCAAAATCTGCATCTAAGAAGAAAATTTTGAGTAATTTGCATCAAATATTGCAGCTGATTGTACGTTCTAAATAGATATTCATATGTTACATTGAACGATGTGAATAAAACGACCACAACCCGCTGCTACCTTCGAAAATCAATGGCCCGTTCTACCCTGCTCTTTTTCTATCTAAACTACTACTATCTAAAAGATCTATTACACCCAAGAGCCGAAGTTCATTAAAATGTTGATGCCCAGTGTTGTTCATGAACAACATGAATTTCATCCTCCGACAACTCAAAAATATTGGCGGATTGCAGTAAAAGTGTAAAACTCGTTTTAAAACCCAATTTGAGTTAAATTATTTCTGCATCAGATGTCCCTTAGTACAATAAGAACATTCGAAATCTTTTCGTTTTCTTTCATCTTCGTTTTTGGTGAAGTGAAAACAAAAATGTTTTCCTGTGGATGGAAGTAAACGCAGTCATGAAAGGAATAAATACTTTGTTGTGAAGTCTGCTTTTAAGAAGACATGAAATATTCCAGGGGATCGGATTATTTATTTAACATTGGATACTCTTCATCGTCTTGGTGTATAAAACAACAATCCGACTTTAAAAAATCAATGGCCAGTTCTACTACAACTCTCCGTCTTACAATTTGATCATCGATTTTGAGTAGAATCACATTTTCCATGCCCTTGGGAGATTTCACTTCAGATCTCGAGCGACGGCATCACTCTTCTAGCCCCTAATCAGCCCCAACTAAATCGCCTCTCCCATACACACCAAAATAAAAAAAAGCAAATACATTGTCGAGCATAAATTTATTAATACTACCGTTGTCCCTCACCCTAGCTGCCTATCAGTACATGCTGTGGCCCACCCCCATCACAGTTGCTCCTCTTCATCGTGAGGCCAAAACGTTGGATTCTGGAGGAAGTTAGGAGCCCTGTCCGGGCACAGGTCGATGTAGTCCTCCCACGTCATCTGCTCGTACGGTATCATCTTCTTAATGTAGTTGATCTCCTTCTGATAGGCCTTTATCCGCTTGTTGGAGCTTTTCACAAACTCCGCTATATCTTTCTGCAGAAACAGTATCATTCATTGCATTCAGAAACCCTCAGCACCCTCATACCTGAACTTCCTCCTTCAGTTTCTTAATCTCTGGCGTTTGCGTGTCCTTTGGAGCAGGAACTTTGAATGCATTATACTTCTTTTCGAAGTCTTCCACCAGCGATACGGCCTCCGTCCGGACATTTCGTTTATAGTACTCCCAATCGATGCGTGGGGCCTTTGCAGGAAGGCTGTCCAGCTTTCTGAAAGGGAAATGGTTGAAATGGATGTCGCCCTTTCATTAAAACGCCTCAAACCGGGTGTATTTGTTACGTCTCTCAGTGAATCTAAGAAGGTCATCGACCTGATTTGTGGGGCATCGCTTGCGCAGCTCAAAGAAGGATACAACGTTCTTTGCTGAAGTTTGACATTTTGATGGAGCCATGAAAAAAAAGAACACAAAACAAGAAACGTACGAAATATATCAGATGCAAAAAAGTGAAAAGTTAAAGTTTTCAAAATATATTCGATTTGCTGCTAAAAATATCGAAATCGAAAATTATAAAAATTGGAATATAATTTCTCGAAATATACGTGACTACTCCAAAAGGACGAGTGACGTCTCGACGAGGATTTAAAATCAAAATCAAATTCGATGACTGCTTGATTGATCGGAGATGCTGTTTTATTGGGTATCTGGAAAGACTCTTTTGGGCAGTTTGTGATAAACTTTTGCTGGCCTTAAGAGCCAGGATTCTCTTATTAGATTAAAGTGTAAATGTTTCATCACGGTTTTGCTCTTAACTCTTTGTTAAGGTTGAATTGATAAGTGTGCAGTGATGGAAAGGTGAAAAATTTATTTTTTGCAACTAAATCCTTTCCAGACGGAGAAAAGGCCACTTTGATTGCTCTGGTCCTAACTTTCCGATAATTTCTCGAGATGTTAATAACAATTATCAGATCTAGAGAATACAAATTTCAGGATTGAGTAAATGTAGTTTCAAGATGGGATACATTTTTAAGATTCTTGAACGTCTATTCTTTTATAGTGTAAACGCTTGTTCTAAGCCTCCCATACAGACTCTTTCTTTAGACTGGACGATGACTTCAAAACTTCAACTCATTCATTTCTCGTCTTTTCAACAAGTAATTGAAGACTGAAAAAAAAAAATACTCGATCTCCATCTCTCACACTCTCTGACCTTTAATTCACTTTTAATAATTGCAACTCAAAACTCAAGATCCCACTAAATAACCTCTAACAGCCATAGTATTAAACTATGTTCATAAAAGGAGTTCAAAAAGAAGAAAAAACCGACTTACTTATTTTAATTGCCTTTTTTGTGCTTATAAAACTGTTGAGCGCATTTACGTGAGACTCTCAAGACAAGGACCCTAAGTTTTAGATCCACTTGTCTTTAAATCTATCAGAGCAATCTTTGATCCAAGTCTTTAAATTAAGCTGGCCGAATCCTTCAAACTAGCCGGTATTCATCTTTGACCTATGACCTATGTACGGTCAACTATGCGCAATTTAATTTAGATAAAGAACGAATTTTTTTTTTGTGGAAACAATCCGCCAGCTCAAAGTGGACCATCGGTTTGAACTATTGAATTAAAAATCGTAATCGCATGGCATACACTTAAGTTCATAGGTTTCAGATTTGTAACAAAAGCAGTCCTTGAATCTTAGCCCTTTCCATATACATAAGTCCAGATAAGTTAATTGGCTAAATCCTTTAAAAGATTAAAGTAATTTTTACTTACTAGCTTGGTTGATTTATTAGTCAGAATATTCAAGGTAACTGTAGGTATTAATTAAGGTCATTGAGTAAGACCAACGATTTATAAAACAAATCTCTTTGGTAAGATAACTGCAGTCTTATGGCCTAGCTCTGATATATTCCCATTATGCTCATCACAAAAAGACTAAAAAATAGTCTTAGTTACTATCTTCCTGGTAAATGAAAAGGAATAACTTTCAATTCTTTCCTCTTGATCCTTAACAAATCATCAACAAAGTAGCAAATTCTGGGAGGACTGAAGACTAAGTTCAATCTGCTTTGTTACTTCTGTTGAATTGAATTGCAGTCTGCGTGTCCATTTTAAGACAGTTCTTAACATTCTAAATAAATAAAAAAAATAAACAGCCCATACAGGGGCAGAGCCTAGCTTCTTCGCGCCTCCACATATTTGAAATATGTGGAGGGGACCTACTGTTTAATGCCGCTTTTGAACGGCGAATTGTGAAAGCTTTCCATGACAGAATTACTCCAGGAGGATTATCAGCCGTTCGCTGGAGGTGGGGCCGTGAAAAATGTTTGTGGTGCTATTTCCCCGAGGCGGCTTCGAGCCCAGGTACACTCTTAACAGTCCGACACACTAACGATTAAGCCACGGCGCCCATCTTCAAATTCTAAACCGGTAAAATGGAAAACACTTGATTTTATGACCTATGATTGCCTAAATGCGTAGATCATAAAATAAAGAGAAACTAACAAAAGTCGTGTTCGCAATGAACGAATAACTTTATGAATGAGCCTTCATTCACCTTACTATAAAGGGTGATTTTTTAGCTATTATCTTTTTGGCAACACTGGTTTAAACAGCTGACGCACGTTTCGTGTTTTGCTTCACTGTCAAACATCTTCAGTTTGTATTGGGCGGCGTAACAGCCCGTTGAGAGCCAGAGCCCAGCTTTTTCGCGCCTCCACTGTGTTTTGCGCGTTATAATTTTGTCACATGTGGGGGGGACTTACTGTTTAATGCCGGTTCCGAACAGCGAATTGCGAAAGCTTTTCATGACAGAAGTACTCCAGGAAGATTGTCAGTCGTTCGCTGGAGGTGGGGCCGTGAAAAATGTTTGTGGTGTTTTTTTTCCCCGAGCTGGATTCGAGCCCGGGTACTCTCGCTCAACAGTCCAGAACAGAATCGTCTTACAAACGAACAACGCTTGCAAATCATTGAATTTTATTATCAAAATGCGTGCTCTGTTAAGAAAGTCGCGCTTCTTCCATTTTATGGTCAGTTTAATCGACCCACTGAAGTGGCTATTCGGCTAAGCAGAATTGTCGATTTTGGAGTGAATATCAGCCAGAAGCATTGCAAGAGCTACCAATGCATCCAGAAAAAGTCACAGTTTGGTGCGGTTTATGGGCTGGTGGCATCGTTGGACAGTACTTCTTCAAAGATGATGCGAATCGTAACGTAACTGTGAATGGTGAGCGTTACCTTGAGATGATATTCAACTTTGTTTTGCCCAAAACGCAAGAGCTTGACTTGCATGACATGTGGTTTCAACAAGACGGTGCCACATGCCACATGCCACACAGCACGCGCAACAATGGACTTATTGAGAGGCGAGTTCGGTGAACATTTTATTTGACGTTCGGGACCGGTCAATTGGCCGCCTAGATCGTGCGATTTAACGCCTTTAGACTATTTTTTGTGGGGCTATGTTAAAGCTCATGTCTATACAGACAAGCCCGCTTCAATTGACGCATTGGAAGACACCATTGGAGCATTTATTCGTGAGATACCGGCCGAAATGTTGGAAAGAGTATCCCAAAATTGGACTAAGCGGATTCGAAACAAGTTGTCACATATGGTTTGGGAATAAGCGCCCTTTTCGCCAGATTTCTCTATCGTACGCAAACTTTTGTGGAGCACTGTACTTTATCTAAATACTCGCAACTCAAAGAATATTGTAGTGATGATAGTAAAACTATGTTCTACACTTATCCCTCGCTTTGCCCGGGTTAGGGAAATGAAAAGTTTCGTGAAAACTGAAACCGCGCAAAACGAATTATGAGCGTCCATGGATGATTTTTAACAGAAAAACGATAGTGAGCCATGATTCTTTGAAGAAAAAATGTTATTTCGCGCAGAACAAAGTCGCGCAAATCGAATAGACCAATACAAGTTTCACTTGTGGCGGCATAAAATCATTCTTTTGCGTGTACCCATAAACAAAAAAGTCCAAAGGATTCAGATCTGAGCTCCGAGGCGGCTAATTGACGTCGCCAAAACGTCTAATACTATGATTTCTTTTTCAAAAACACACTGTTAGTGAATAAATATCTGAGTGCTGTGTAGCCTAATAGCACTCAGACATTTATTTATTAATAGCTTCAATATTCACTAAACTGCAAGCAATCAATCGAAACAGGAAAAACAAGAAAAAAAATGCGGCTTTTGTAGAATAATTTGCCCCGCTTACAGTTAAATTAAAGGCGCAAACTATTTCTAAATGTGGACTTGATCAAAATGCTTAAACATGTACGTACTTTACCAGCATTTTTGAATAACACGCTACGATTGTTTTTAATCTCAGGTTAGCAATCAGCAACCGTCCCGGTCCGTTGACTCACAGCACAGTCTTTGAAATACATCACATTCTTAAAAAAAAACTTCTGTTATCTGTTCAGACTTCAATAAATAGGAACTTTCACATTAGAAACCAATAAAATGTCTTAAAAAATATTTTCCGTGCCCAAAAATTGTAAAAGTTAAGCTAAAAAGCACTTGGGGTCTAAACTCCAATCACGGTTTGACTTCAACTCAAAGTCTAGGCTGTCTTTAATAAAGTTTCAGCTCTCAGTTAAGTATTCTTCAGGTCCGTTGCTTTAAAGAGTTTTCAAAAGACTCAGTTTTTCTATTTAGTTGAGTGGACTTAAAAATTGTTGCAAATCATGCTGCGATCACAACTCGCTTCATTTTCACGCTACCTGTGTAACTCTAAGAAACACCACAACCGATTTCTACCTCCCACCTAAAGCACCCTTGACTCGCTACCGACTCGAACTTGACCGGAACGAAACAGAAATCCCCAAAGGTCGCCCAAGTTACGAAAAACTTCATCACCAAACTTCAGCGCACAGAAAAAAAAAAAAACTTTTCACTCAAAATCTTCAGCTCCCATAGAATTAGCATACAAAAAGGGGGTAAAGACGAAGACGACGAAGGGTTGAAAAGAAATCGAATCCTCTCCTCACCGAAGTTGGACTCCAATGACTCCCGTCCGCCCATCACTCCCATCGAAGTAACGCAAAACAATCCCCGGTGGCATTTTTCATCAATCAATCGGAAGACAGAAGTACCAAAGTGGAAAAAAAAGAACGTAACGATTTTTTGTTTTTTCGGCGACTCGAAATCGCGCCCCAACCCCCAAGAGAGGGAGGCACACACACACACACACACGAGTGTGTCTCCGCCAAAAGGATGTGTGGTGGTCCGCCTTTTTCTAGTTCTCCGACTAAAAAGTTATCCCGTTTCGATTCACTCCGCACGCCAATCGGGATAATGCACACACATCGCAGTGGGAGTCGAAGCGGGAACGTCAAGCGTCGACAGTCGAAAGCTTGATGACGGCACGGTGGCACTCCATCATCACCACCCCCCGACCGCCTCGAGTGGGCGAGTTAGATCAGAAATTGAATCATATTATGAACTTGGCGAAGCGGGTATCATCAACAATAACGGCGGCACCAGAGAACCAAGCCACGAACAAACAAACACGAGGGTGGTTTTGTGAGAAATCACGACGGGCGCAATCGGGAGCGAAAATGTTTTTAGGAAAATTGAAAAGACACACGGACTGTCAATGGCGGGGAATGTTTGATTATTGTATCCAAAAAGTATCCCTAATAAATGTTAAATTGATGGTTATCCGTTTTTTATTCTCGAAAAATGGTAGTTTGTGTTTGCGCGGGGGTGGGATTTCCGGCAACCTGATGACGCTCGTTGTACTCGTGGTTCGCCCTCAAGATTCGCACACAGCCACACGCGCTCAGGCACGTCCATGGCGTGGCTTTTGGTGAATTGAAAGCAATCGAGGCGGTCATGAATGAGAATTTTTGTGGAAGCAAAAATTTCACATCATCATCATCATCATCAGGAGCAGGAGGAGTTGGAGCTGGGAGCTGGTCCCAGGACCAGGGTCATGGTGCTGTTAGGGTTGATGTTGTCGGTTGTCGGATGTTGGTGGTTTTTGGAGTCCTGGGCGGCGCCAGTTTAAATCGGAACAGATAAAGAGCTTCGCTTCAGTTCAAACGAACGAATTGAAAAAAAAAAAAAAAATCACACACATCTACACTGGTAAGTGAATTTTCTAAATTAAGTTGGAATTGGATAAATTTTTGGTGAGTTAAGGGGTTTGGAGGGGCGGGCCTTGAGTGCGATTAAATGTTTCATGCAGGAGGTTGATTGGCAAGACGAGTCAGCGGTTTCTCGTCTGCGTCTGAGTGACTTATTGGCATTTGAATTGAGTTCGATTTTTGAAATGGCCTGCGACATGTGTCGTGGGTTTACTCTGTGTGGAGGCGTTTGCGAGCCGAGAATCCTCGTGAGGGAGGATGGAATCAGGTCAATTAGAGAGTTCTTTCGAAGTCTGTCTAGACGAAGGAATGTTGAGTCTGTATTTGAGATAACAATCACGATGGAAAAATAAGGACGGAATAGAGGTTGTCATTTCGTACAGCGAAAAATTCGTGGATAGAGGCTGAGACTTCAAAAAACTGCTGAGTAGTCTTAAGAAATGCTGACAATGCTAATATTTGTTGCTTGGTCAAGAGTTTCGTCTTTTCGAGAACCTTTACTGATTTTCAAAAATACAAACACGGCTATGTTTTCAAAAAAGTGTTACATAAAGTTGACTTTAAATAAATAAGCCTTTAAAGAGAGGCTAATCAGTTATCAAAAGTACTAGGACAGGAGTCGAAAGCACGCCAATCGCGAGGCGTACTTCAGGATCAAAGAATAAATTTGTAAAAAGGATTACAACCAGGAGAGGATCAAACTCCTCAGGAAGAGGATCAAAGTCAGGAGAAGGATCAGAGTCAGAAAGAGGATCAGAGACAGGAAGAGTATCCAAGTCAGGAAGAGGATCAGAGTCAGGAAAAGGATTGCAGTCAGGAAGAGGAGCGAGGTCAGGAAGAGGATCGGTGTCAGAAAGAGGATCGAAGTCAGGAAGAGGATCAGAGTCAGGAAGAGGATCAGAGAGAGGAAGAGGATCAGAGACACGAAGAGAATCAGAGTCAGGAAAAGGATCAGAGTCAGGAAGAGGATCAGAGACACGAAAAGAATCAGAGTCAGGAAGAGGATCAGAGTCAGGAAGAGGATCGGTGTCAGAAAGAGGATCGAAGTCAGGAAGAGGATCAGAGTCAGGAAGAGAATCAGAGTCAGGAAGAGGATCAGAGTCAGGAAGAGGATCAGAGACAGGAAGAGTATCCAAGTCAGGAAGAGGATCAGAGTCAGGAAGAGAATCAGAGTCAGGAAGAGGATCAGAGTCAGGAAGAGGATCGTAGTCAGGAAGAGGATTGGAGTCAGGAAGAGGATTGGAATCAAGAAGAGAATCAGAGTCAAGAAGAGGATCGGAGTCAGGAAGAGGAGCGGGGTCAGGAAGAGGATCAGAGTCAGGAAGAGGATCAGAGTCAGGAAGAGGATCGGAGTCACGAAAAGGATCGAGGTCAGGAAGAGGATCAGAGTCAGGAAGAGGATCGGGGTCAGAAAGAGGATCGGAGTCATGAAGAGGTTCGGAGTCAGGCAGACGATCAGAGGCAGGAAGAGGATAAGAGTCTTAGAGAGCATCGAGGTCAAAAGAACGTCCAATAAAAGAAGGAGAAATAGACAGGAGTCGACTAAATTTATGCTGAAGCAATGGATGCGGGCTAGGAAAAACATCTGAATTCACATTCCACTCAGTAGTTTAAGTTTTTCTTTTTTAATATCCAACTCTGTAATTTAAAACTTGTGCTTTTATTAAAGAAATTATAAGTTTAAATAGTCTGATTTTCAAACTTGAAGGCCATACATTGTTTACCAAGATCTGAGCTGCTTTTTCTGATGAGATGAAGAAGCTTCTTTTTTATTGCAGACCATTCACTTCGAAACTTGACGTACAAAAAAAACTGTAATCTCTAAGCCATGTTTCATTTGTTACATTCGCAGTATTCCAGTCTTCAATTTCAAAAATTCAAAAGTCACACTGCAATTTGTGGAACCTGATACTAACCAGACGCATTAAGATCGCTCAACTTGCTTCATAGAAGCGTGTAGACAACAAACATGTCCAGGTTCAAATTTTCTTTGTTCACCAAGGATGTGTCTCTTTGACCCTACGAGGTAGCCAGACCTCTGTCTCATCAAAGAAATGCCCTGTCAAAGGGATCCCACCACAATGTCAAGACTTTCATGGATCCCACCTGAGTCTGATTCCGATTCGAACTCAAAGACTCCGTTTCACAACCTCCAATCGTTTATTGTCGCCACTAATACTCATCAGGTGGATCTTTAGCTGTTCAAACTTTTACTTAAACCAATTTCCAGTTGGCTGCATCTCAAAACCTGGCCGTGTGTATCAGTCGACCACCCCAGTCCACCCTCTCGCAAACGTCAACCAAAAACAGATCGAGGGAAAGGACCTCCGAACAGTGGAAAATCTAAACAACATGTTAAATCAAAATCCTCTTTTTGATTTAACATGCGGAAATTTACTTCTAATTTACTCGTAGTCCTTGTCATTTGCCAGGACACTCTCATTCGCCAGGAAGGAAGCATTACGGGCTTTTCTTTGCTACAAAACCGCATGCGACAGACTACATTGTTGCAGTTTTGTTTCTGTTTCTGTTTACGTTACGAATTCGAATTTGAATAAGAAAATTAAGAAGAATATCTCACAAAGAGAGTGTGCCTCATGATGTCCTTCATTTTCGAAACAAACAGGCTACACGTGTACGTGTATGTGTGTGACGAGTCCTTGTGGAAAATTGCTTAACACCGAAGTGTGTAGTTTGAGAGCGGCACTGGAATGTTATTTTGTTCTTTGTGCAAATTGCAAATTAGAAGGACCTGGCAATTGCTGTGCAAATAACTGCACTAAATTAAATGCTTAAGAAGGACCAAGGCAGCACACTGAACGGGGAGGTGGTGCAGGAGAATTCATTGAATGCGTAGGCGAAGTAAGTGTTGGACATAAGCAAAATGCTTGTCAGAGCGGGGGCGGACCCGAGGTGGAAGTGTAATCTTTGAATCCTCGGGATTGCAGGAGTAAGGAGCCATGTGAACTCGGGCTTTGTCTGCCAGTTTTTCTGGGAATCCTTTGATCCAATTGATTTGGGGTGCATTTGATTTTGTGGAAGGATGAGGTTAGGGCGTGTGTGGGTGGGTGTGTTGTGTAGCGAGCAAAACGTTTGTGGAGGATGTTTGTGACCTGTCACGTTTGTCTGGTGACGTTTAAAAGTGGACTTCTGGCGTTTGGGAGTTACAATTTGTTGCTCGATAACTTTGAGCATTTAGTTTTTTAGAAGGTGCCATTCTAAAATACGTGGCTTTTGTAGATTTGACTGCTTACTTACTTACTCTTACTCTTTGCTTGAAACTGGTTGACTTGCATGCTATGGGAGCTCATGAGTAACCCGCATGTGTGCCTAAACTTTAAAGTTGAAGTCGGTTAAGTATCTTCTTTCGGACTGTTAAGCGAGAGTACCTGGGTTCAAATCCGGCTCGGGGAAATAACACCACAAACATTTCTCACGGCCCCACCTCCTGCGAACGACTGACAATCCTCCTGGAGTACTTCTGTCTTGAAAACCTTTCACAATTCACCATTCAGAACCGGCATTAAGCAGTAGTTCCCCTCCACTGGTGTCAAAATTATATCGCGCACAACAGAGTGGAGGCGCGAAGAAGCTAGGCTCTCTGGCCCTGCATGGGCTGTTACGCCGACTATTTATTTTATTTTAAGTTTCTTCGAAAACACGTATAAAAATTAAGTAATGTCAGAGCAAAGAGCTCGTAGAGCTGTTCTTTAGGTCTTGATATCGTTGAATCATGAGTTCTTTGAACAAAATACTGGCGGGCAATATGAACAGGTTTTGTCAAAAAGTCTAGCGAACTGTCGGCCAACGTCAGGTCTTACACACAGTGAGGCGAGAAAGCAAGAACCGATGTGAAAAGCAAGAAAACATATTCGCATAGCGATTTTTGATGCGACAAGTGCGAACTTAAGAGTGTGTGTAAACTGTTTAGTCGCAAGCAAACACTTCGCACCGTTTTCTCACCTCGTGATCTTACTTGGACATCCTTTAGCGACTGTTCTTTACTGCTGATCCAGGCCTAATTCCCTTTCCCATTAACTTTAACTCATCTATGCTCAAATCGTACAACAAATCGTTAGATGTAAACACTGCTAATAAGACCCTACGACTAGCGAAGCACTGGAGCATCTTCATTGAACTTGTTCAGTGCTGAACATTAAATGCTCTGCAGCTTTTTATTCTAAGCACTGAAAGCTGACACAGACTTTTTAACTGATAACACGTATATATGCCAGTCCTTCAGCTTAAAATGTGGAAGAAAAATGTCCAACTTGGATTCTCCGAGATCGTAAATGCACTGTGGACCAATAAAGGTATGAAAGGCAAAATCACTAAGATCTTTCTCTTTTTGAATTTTGACGGCAGCTTTTGCAACGCTAATCACCTATGCATAAATGTTATTTATGCATAGGTGGCGGCGAAACGCCAATCCCATAGACCAGTGATGGTCCATAGTGCTGGCACCGTCACAGAAAATAAATATTGTATTGCATCATTCCCCTACCCTTGGCTTAGACAGAAGGCTTTGGATGCAATTGCGAATTTTACTAAATGAGTTAAGTCAAGGCTGGCTGCCTCATTCAAATAAATAAATAAATAAATAGTCGGCGTAACAGCCCATACAGGGCCAGAGCCTAGCTTCTTCGCGCCTCCACTGTGTTGTGCGCGAAATATTTTGACACATGTGGAGGGGACCTACTATTTGATGCCGGTTCCGAACGGCGAATTGCGAAAGCTTTCCATGACAGAAGTACTCCAGGAGGATTGTCAGTCGTTCGCTGGAGGTGAGGCCGTGAAAAATGTTTGTGGTGTTATTTCGCCAAGCCGAATTCGAACCCAGGTACTCTCGCTTAGCAGTCCGACGCACTAACGATTAAGCCACGGCGCCCACGGCTGCCTCATTCAGCGACTTGATGAAGTAGCTACCCAGTGTAGTAAATCTTGTCTTTGCTAGCGCAAGACACATGCACAACTCATGCTCCAATGTTTCACTAGCAGACCAGTCCCTGCAGTATCTACAGGTGTCCGTTGAAGTCAGACCAAGCTTTCGGGCGTGATAGCCCAGTATGAAGTGCCCCATGTAAATGCTAACCAGGAGGCTACAATTCACTCTTGATAGCCTCAGAATGTGTTCCGTCCTTCTCCGGTTGTATTCCGGCCAAAAGATCTTGGTGATCCGACATGATGAGCTAAGGTTTCACTTGGCATCTGCCTCTTTGTAGAGTTTAGCGTTGAATTCCCTGACAATGTGTTGGATTGGGGTCGCGATGTGTTTAAACTTCAATGTTTCAATGGCTCTCAAAACTGCTATAATACTTCATTGTATGTTTTGCCGTTGTATTTTTATAATTTTTTTGTTTGTGTCGATTGATTTTTCATTAAAATTGCTCTACCTCCTAAACGAGACGAGATAGACCTACCGCTCATAGTCAAAAATGCTTGTTTTTGATCCCTCTACAAAAGCCCATCATAGTTTTTTTGGCGCTAAAGCTATCGTACTTGTTGTATCGGGTGGCCTCAAAAAATTACGAATACTTTTGCGGTTCGCAAAATTGACGATATTTACTCATTATTTTTTTCTGGCACGATCAAATTAGGAAGGTTTATTGTGTTTAGTATTTCTTAAGGAAAAAAAGACAAGGAAAAAAAATTAAGTTCATACGCCCAAAATTAGTCAGTTTATTACATTTATAAGACAAAAGAATCAAATTACGAATACTTTTGCGGGCACTGTACGTTACAATGGATTTATTGAAAAGTAGATTTAATGAGCGTGTTATCTCCAGAAATTCACCAGAGAAATCTGGCCAAGCTAGATCCTAAACGCTCATTTAGTTTTCTCAGACTCAATAGAATTCAAGTTAGGAACCTAATCAGTGTCATAACTGGGCACTCTACTTTTGGCAAACATGCCACCCGATTGGGCCTTCCGGCCAACGACTTCTGCAGAAGCTGCAGAGATGAAGAAGAGGAAGAAACCTCGCTCCACCTTTTAAGGACCTGTAGCGCTCTCGCGAACCGTAGAAAGAGGCATCTTGGTCACTACTTTCTGAATAATCTCGGCGACCTAGGTGACACCAGCATGAGCCGTATCCTCAGCTATATCAATAGCTCCAACTGGTTTCTGGAGTAGAGGGATATTTTTGCATTCCCTTCATGTGGTATCACAATGGGCCTCATCTGGCCTAAGTGCTTAGCTGCCTTGCGCAGCCCACCACACAACCTACCAACCTACCTATCTCAAGAGATGAGTCTGTTGATTGGCCAACTCGTAGAAAATTTTCTTTGTAGACTTTGGTAGACTATCTTGGAGACTACATTAAGCCATTGGTTTATGCCAACAAGCCGACGACGTTGGAAGAGCTCAGACGCTTCAGTGAGCGCGAAATAGCAGCCATTTCGACCGAAATGCATGGCCGAGTCATCGAAAATTGGGTCCAATGATTCGACTGCTGCAAAGTGAGCATATGAAGGAAGTCGAGTTCCATTTATAAATGTTTTGATTGCCTACTTTAAGACGATAGTGAAGTTTTTGAAATATCTCAAATAGTTTGCATTTTATTTAAAAAAAATATTGTCAAGTCCTTATTGGAAAACCTTTTACAATCAAGATTTATAGAATGGAGGTTACTTTTCGTTCCGCGTTTACGTCACAAGAGACCCAATTTCCTTGACTCGATTCCACTTCATTCTATGGATTTTGCCTCTCTTTTGGCGTCTCTTGTGACTTAGAAGACAGCGAAATATGGGAACGCATAATCTCCTGTTCCACTTTACAATGAAAGCAAAATATTTTGTTAAAAAAATTTGTCTAGATAAAATAATTGTTTTAACTTCAGAAAACCTTCCGCACAAGTTCGCTTATAAGACCACGGAGTACATTAATTAGAATAACAGTTCATATATCTGAATTCCAGTACAAAAATTGTACGGTTCATACATTGGAACATTTCATATAACTGAGAGTTTACGTATGTAAATGAGACTTCACTGTACATTTAAAAGCGAAAATCTCAAGTTTGTTTTGAGCATTTTTATTCACTTGGAACATTTTGAAGATGACACCCCTTTCGTAAACAATAAGCACCTTGTCTCTAAAAATCCTCGCTAAATCGTGTGGCACCGAATTGAAACCAGAACTCTCCTATTGACCACCTAAATTTTTGTCACTTTCAAAACAAGAAAAACCAACCACCCACATAAATTGCACGTAGGATCGCTCGGCCAAAAAGCGACAGGAACAGGAAATCACTTAGCATCGATTCATTCATCTCCTCCCGTCTAACGGTTGACATTAAAACCGAAATATTGAATCATTGGCATTAGTGTTTGTGTGTGTGTATGGGCCAAGTCCACACACGAACACGGACGAGAAGAAGGACTACGACGCCGGCGACAACGACAGCGACCAGAAATCATCCCGACCAGGGCAGACATCAAAACGAAGTTTTATCTCCCACTCACCCTTTCGCTCGTCACTCGCCCGCCTCGGATGCTTCCCGACTTCGTTGGCTGGGTGAGCTGCCGGTGTCTAGCCCACTCCAACCACCCACCCGCCTAAGCTGTGAGCTAAAAATTCACGTTCATTAGGATAAATTGACGAGTTGGAGGGATATGTGAAAAAGCTTTTATGCATTAGTGTAATTGGACATTAGTTGAAATGAAAAATCAGTCGTCCTGCGACGTAGGGCTGCGGCTGCGGGCCGCAGCGACGGACCGGGGGCGGCCGCTTCGAGTCGAGTCATCCGTCGTCGTCGTCGTCGACGAGAGATGTATTAGCACGACATCAACTACGACGACGGAGCCGGGGTATCTGGCGGATTGACATGACGGTGGTAGCGTGTCGTGGCACGGCACGTCGCACAGGCTCGGCTTGGTTCGGTTGGGATCGGTCCGGGTCCGGGTCCGGGCCAACTTTTCCTCTTCCCAAACCGACGTGTGTATGTGTGTGGAAGGGGGAGGCTATTAGCAAAACGTAGTTGGATTGATGTCGGAGCAGTAAAATTAACAAAACGAAAAAAGCGAGAAACGAAAAACGAAAAACGGGAGCGGAAGGAGCGAGCGTGTGGAGTGGAAGAGTTAACAACTTTTCATATGGAGTTGAGTGCAATCTGAGGTTAGGTAATTAAACATTTCGTTCATTTCAGCTGCCATGTTGATCCTGCTAATGCTCGTCGCTGATGCTGATGACGGTGATGATGCAGCTGCCGTGGCTGAAGGACGAGCATGAAGCTGCAAACGATGATGACGCCAACGACGCCAAACGTCGACGACTCCAACGACGACTCCGACGACGACGTGATGATGGTAATGACGGGGATGATGGTGGCACTAATGATGATGCAGTAGTGCAGCTTCTAATTCTGCGAACAGCACCTAGGATATTGAGGAGAAAGAATAAATACACATCACTCAGGGCGGAGTATGTAATGAGCAACACTATGCTAAGTGTTTGGCGTGGGTGGTAGTTGGGTGGGTAGGGTGAGGTAAGTTTGCAAGGGATGTGCAGTGGATGTGCACTGGCGATGGTAATGGCGGTGCTCTGCAAAATGAAACAAACGCGCCTCTTCCGGGGAAGTGTTAGATTCAGTTATTGAGTGACGGATTATGAGTGGGGTTGGCGGTTGGCAAGGGGCTGTGGAATAATGAATTGATCATTCCGTTGATGATAATGGGACGTTGCATCGCGGGCGGCAAGGATTCAATTATATCCCGGTCAATCGTGGTCGACTAATGGAGGAGATGCTTTTGTAAGAGGCTCGATACTGATGTTCAATGCAACCGAAGGGAATTAATGAGTGGAGAGCTCATCAAGCAGCTGCCCGGTGTAGTTTACAATGGTGGGCGCTCTGAATGCGAGTTTTGATGCAGTTATGTACTTTGGTAAAGAGATTGAGAGAGTCGACGTGGATTTGCGCTATAGAAGAGGCATTGGCATTAACTTTCGAGACTTGACAACGACTTTTGTGTATTTCCCAATGAAAACCCAAAAACTATTCCAAATTTCCAAGGTGTTAAACTTGTGGACGCCGTGACTTGAATGGTTAGTGCGTCAGAGCGTACTCGGAGTCAAATCCAGCCCGGGGAAGAACACCACAAACAGTTTTCACGGCTCCACCTCCAGTGAACTACTGGCAATCCTCCTTGAGTACTGTTGCCATGGAAGTTCGTCGTTCGGAACCGGTATTAAACCAAACGTATAAAATTAAAACGCGCACAACACGATGAAGGTGCGGAAAGCTTGGATCTGGCCCTGTACGGGCTGTTACGCTGATTATTCAATTTTTGGAGCTGAAGCAGATCGAAGCTCATCGTTCTTGTAATTTCCACAAGAAAAGTCCTTTAAATTTCATTCGTTTAAATTTATAAAACCTTTTAAACAAGCAAATTTATTTCCTTTTAATTTGTAAGGCCTTGCAAACTTCAAGAATCAGCTTCAGCTCACCCAGCTTATTTTTTTTTTTTGCCTTGAGGACGATGTGGAAACCTAATGGGCAGGTGGAACAGGCCCGTTCTGCTCCAAGTAGTGTGAGACTTTCACCCACTAAAACCACATCTTGACCTCTTCTCCTTGACACCATCCATTCTGGGATCGCTTTCGCATTACTTCAGAGAGCTTATAAAGACTAGGCTTAGGCTTTTCATCGTCTTTCAATAAAAATCAGTCAACAAGTGAAAACTATAAAACACGGCGCTAGTAAAACGATCATAGAACCCTTTACCCGGCTTAAAATTGTTAAAGCCAAACACTGTTGTTTATTCAACTTTAAGTGGTCTTTGAATGGAATCCTCACAACTGGCTTAAAATGATGATGCAGCTTGTCCTTAAAGCTCCTATTGAGTTAACTTTTGTTCATCTTTCAACAGAAAGTAATTAAAAGTTTTCAGTAGTAAGTAAGTAAAACTTTTCATGTGCCTTAAGTAAAAATCTCTCGTTAATTTATTTTTTTAGTGGAAACCCCTCAACATATCAAAATTTTCAACGCCCAAGGCGACAAGTGTTTATCCTACAGCGAAAATGCCTTACGCAGCCTAGAATTTTAAAGGTGATTTAATGTTTACGCCCCCAATGATGGAATTCAACTCATCTTTGAATAGAAACATCTAAGCTGGATTAAAATTCTGATAGGCTTTAATCTTAAATCGCCTATGACATCGAACTTTCTTAGAAATCTCCATTATTCCTGAAATTTTCAAGAATATACCGGCGAACCCTGCTTTGCATAGAAACTTTTCGGATTATCGCGAAAACATAAAAATAGGGGCTTACTTTACTTTTTTTTAGTGAATATGTAAAGGATTTTCCAATAGGGACTTGACAACCTTGAATTTACTGTGTGAATGCACCTTTACACCAATCATCGAACTGACATTGTCAATTTACTCAGTAAGCTCAACATTTTCATCATGGTGAAGTACACGAAGGAGCAACATCTGCAAATTTGAAAAATTTTATACCGAAATTCAGAGTCGGTAACCGCAACTTTAAGAGTTCATTTTTGGCTAAATTTTTGGCTCAATGGGTTCGTCAATAAGCAAAATATTCTTTATTGGTCCGGTAAAAATTCACCTATGATTTATGAACATCGACTTCATCCACCGTGCCGGTGGCGTTATTGGGCCATATTTTATCGTCGACGATAACAATCGCCACATTACTGTGAATGGCCAGCGTTATCGCGTCATGTTCATCGATTATTTTTTGGCCTGAATTAGAAGATATGGACCTGAACGACATGCGCTTTCAACAGGATGGTGCCACAAGCCACATTACAATCGATTTATTGAAAAGTAAATTTGATGAGCGTGTTATCTCAAGATATGGGACAGTCATTCGTAGACAATTTTCTTGGGGACTACGTTAAGCCATTGGCTTGCGTCAACAAGCCGACGACGTTGGCATAGCATAGATCCAATATTGAACGCGAAACAGCGGCTGTTTCGGCCGAAACGTATTTCCGAGTCATCGAAAATTAGGTGCAACGAATCGATCGCTGCAAACGTGCCTGCGGTGGGCATATGAACGAAGTCGAGTTCCATTCATAAATATTTTGATTGTACTTCAAGCCGATATTAAAGTATTTTAAAATATCTTTGCGTTTTATTTAAAAAAAAAAAATGGTCAAGCCCTTATTGCAAAACCCCCTAGGAGGTCAACTTTGTATTGATCACGATCTACAAGTCTTATTGAGAGGAACAGTCTTAAACTACTCTCGTTTAATAATTTGCGTGCGCTAAAGGGTTTAAGGTTTCCCTTAAGTGTCTGGAACAGAAGGAGGAGGAGCGCTTTGTACATAGCCGGAAAATTCAAAAGACGAAAAGGCTGAAGGGAGATATTTGACAACCTAATATTTCTTGTCAGTGTATGATTAACGATCTTCCACAAGTCAGTACAACGACTCGAATATGCCGATGATATTGACATCATCGGAAGGACACAACGGGCTGTCAGTGGGGCTTTTGCGAGCATCTAGAAAGAAGGGGCTAAGATGGGTCTTGCGGTGAATGAAGGTAAGACGAAA
The DNA here is from genome assembly GCA_905187475.1 of Syritta pipiens. Taxonomy (NCBI): domain Eukaryota; kingdom Metazoa; phylum Arthropoda; class Insecta; order Diptera; family Syrphidae; genus Syritta; species Syritta pipiens. The sequence continues at coordinate 76,349,343 of LR994571.1, forward strand.
TAAATGCTGTCTACAAAGAGAGCCCAACGACACCGACGGCTTGAGCAAAACGTCACAATAGACAGATATAAATTCGAAGTGGTGAAAGAATTCGTCTACCTAGGATCAGAGGTAAATTCCGCAAATGATACAACCGCGGAGATATAACGAAGGATAACCCTGGCCAATCGCTGTGTCTTTGGGCTTAGACGGCAGCTGCAAAACAAAGGCCTCTCTCGAAGTACCAAGCTATCTATTTATAAGACCTTGATAGTCCCAGTCCTACTGTATGGCGCAGAAACATGGACAATGTCAAATGTGTCTTCGTCCACATTCCTTGGTTGCTTCGAGAGGAAAATCCTTCGGACCCGTTTGCACAGAGGGAGTTTGGAGGAGAAGGCTAAACGATGAAATCTACGAGCTGTACAGCGACATCGATATAGTTAAACGAATTTGAGTGTCCCGATTGAGATGGCTAGGTCATGTGGAGCGTATGGACATTAACGCTCCCGTTCGTAAAGTCTTCGAGTCCAACCCTGATGGACAACGCGGTAGAGGAAGACCTCGCCTCCGGTGGCGTGACCAGTTGGATAGGGATCTAAATCAGCTGGGCGTGCGAAACTGGAGGCGCCTAGCCTAAGACCGCGCTAGATGAGGCCCAGGTCCACCCCGGACTGTAGCGCCCGCAAAAGAAGAAGAAAAAGTATAATTAACAAACCAGGGATGTACTAAGTTGCAATATTTGTTAAAGAAAAATGCAGCGATGATAAATAAATTAAATGAAAACTGAATTCTTTTCATGTCCCTGTATTGGGGCCTTTCGTTTCCTATGGCACAAGTACTATGTCCCAGTAGCAAGGCCTTTCGGCCGTTAAGGACTAAATTTGTGTCTTAATTAGTAAACACAAATTGTAATGTTTATATCATTAGCCATAAAGTTAAATTGTTTACATACAAAATTAAAAATCAGATAGGCTTTTATTGACTGGGAATTTCGTTTAATGAAAACAAAATAAAGCCAATTTGGAATCTGGCTTTATAATGTTTATCTTTTTTTATGTCACCCACTCAGTCACTTCTAAGCCATGTGTTCAAATAAAACAAATTCTAATAAACTCGTTAAATCAGACGAAATAAAAAATCACCTACAATTAACTAATTAACAAAGAAAAACGAATACAAAAAAAAAGAAATTACTCATTATTAATAAATCATTGGCCGTGAAAATTAAACGGATTTTAAAATATTTACCGCCCCTACCGCCTCCCGCAAATCCCATTACCGAACTTCATTATGTACATAACTTCCTGGCTAATTAGAAAGCACACGCTCACACGCTCACACGCATCGCTTTTCAGTTACAACACACGTAGAGGGGTGTGATGAAGGGGGTTATCACCACCTGGCAACTAAAAGCGAAGCATCGCGTAAAATACTCTCTCGACCAATTACAGGCCCGAGGCAACTAATCATTGCAATCGACCCTAATTAAGTTTGCTCTTTGTTTAACAAAACAGCCAATTAATGGCATAATGGGAACCGCATAATCGAATTCATTATGTCAACTAAATTTTTTATGGGCCTTAAATTCGACCGCAAACTACAGTTATGGCGTATTACACGTAAGCCGCTGGCTATGACCGCGCTTAAAATAACGTATTTGATTTAGTTCAGTGCTGTGGGTAGATTGGAGTGGGTTGGCATAGTGGGCGAGTCTTCGAGACAGGGTGTAGGAGAAAGTTCAGTGTTGTGGGGTGGTTTGGTTGGAGCTGAGGCGCCTTAAGGAAGACTTATGATTGGTCTCAAAACAGGTCGAAGAGGGATGAGACAAGTTAAGGTGTTGTTGCAATTGCTGTGTTTTCAAATTGTAAGAGGCAGATTTCCAATCGATACTCAAACATTTGATAATCGAGGTTCAAATAACGAAATGTGTATTAACGAAATTTTGTTTTTATTTTTTCAATTTTCATTTTTAGTGCAATTTTATTAGAAAACATACATTCTAGATAAAATTGCGTAAAACCAGCTTAACACATTGAATGTCACACCATTTACGAACACACTTAGTGCCGGTCGCCGGTGACCCCCATTGCATTCCACGTGCTAAGCAACTTCGCTGTCTTATCTGACTTATAGGCCCTTTGCGGCACATAACTACTGGACTTTTGTTAAAAGTATTGAAATGATAAAGTTTGAGTTAAATAATGTGAAAAGTTGAAGAGAAAAATCCTAAAATTCGATTCAACTTTTGGTAAGTCCAATCGCTCTTAAAATAAAATCCATTCCGAAAGATCGACTTCGCTGTTTGTGTTTTTTCTTTCCAAGAATGCTTTCCAAATTTAAACGAACCTATGCACTTGTGGTAATCCTTATCTTAAGCCAAAGATCACACCACTAGACTCTTCCGCTTTGTATTCCTAAAAAGAATGTGATTAAAAATCGACACTAACTAAATAAACTTCAAAAGTTTTATTTTTTTGCTCAATCGTCGAACTGCTTTGAAAGCAGAGGTTCTTCGATTTGCTCCTCATTCCTGAGCGTGAACACAGATGAAACACCACCATTTTTAAGAGACTCAGAAAGGTCCCATCTAGTGTTTTCATTTTCATTATAACCTATAATATATATTTTTATTATAGGTTAATTTGCCACTGACAGTTATTTCCCGATGGAAATCTTGAAAAGGGGGGAGTATTGGCGTCAAAAAAATTATGATGCTTTTGTAGAGGGGTCAAAAACTAGTCTTTTTTACTATTGCAGGGGGGGTCTATCTCGTCCCAGTTAGGAGGTAGAGACAATTTAAGTAAAATCAATTAATATGAAAGTAATTATTAAAAAAAACACTGGCTGAACGTTATTTTCAAACTGATTGCTGTGTAGCCCAAACAGTGGGTTTTAAAAAAAAAAAATCGTGTTATCAGGTGTTTTGGCGATGTCAGTTGGCCACTTCGGAGCTGTGATTTGTCCCCTTTGGATTTGGATTTTTTTTGTTCGGAACGGTGAAGAACCGATGTTTTTCCAACAATCCGAAAATAACTTAAGGCCAATATCATTCAAGAAAGCCGTGAGCTACAGCTCGAAACCATCAACACTGTTTTGGAAAATTTGAGAGACTAAATGCGCTACTGCGAGCCAACCAAAGCAGCCACTTGAACGACGTACTGTTTCACAATCAACTACTAAAGCCAAAAGACATTAAAAATTTAATTTTGCTTATTTAAAGCATTTTTAAAAAGTAACTTGTAAACTGTTTTCCAATAAGGACTCGACGATTTTTCTCTTAAATATATTTTTTTTTAAATAAAACCCAAACTATTTGAGATATTTCAAAACCTTTATTATCGTCCTGAAGTACCTATAATCAAAACATTTATGAATGGAACTCGGCTTCCTTCATATGCACACCGCGGGCACGTTTGCAGCGGTCGATTCGTTGAACCCAATTTTGATGACTGAAACGGCCACTATTTCGCGTTCAATGTTGGCTCTGAGCTCCTCTAACGTCGTCGGCTTGTTGGCATAAGCCAATGACTTAACGTAGTCCCCAAGAAAATAGTCGATCAAAGTCTACAAAGAAAATTGTCTACGATTCGGCCAATCAACTGGCCCATTTCTTGAGATAACATGCTCATTAAACTTACTTTTCAATAAATCGACTGTAACGTGTGCTCTGTGGCTTGTGGCACCATCCTCTTGTCGTCTAAGTTCAGGCCAAAAATTATTGGTAATCATGGCTCGATAGCACTGGCCATTCACAGTAACGTCGACGAAAAAATATTTTCCAATAACGCTGCCGGCATGTAAACCGCATCAAACAGTTTTTCTGGATGAAGTGGTGAGTCATGAAGCACATGTGGGTTTTGACCCGACCAAAACCGATATTTTGGTTATTGAGCCAAAAATGAGCTGTGTCACTCAAGATGATTTTGCGATGAAATTCGTCATTTTGGCGCATCTTCTCCAGAGCCCAATGGGAGAGAACCGGTTGCTTCAAATGGTTTATCGGGTTCAATTCGTCTTCTTCTTCTTCAGCTTGATCTTGATTTGGTGTAAACCAAGATCCTTACGCAAAATACAACTTAGGCTGCGCTTATGATCAAGAGAATTAGCGTGGCGCTATGCGGTGATATTCGCACGATTATAAACGATGGCATCATTGCCATATGAAATTCCCTTTTCGCACATTAGCTTCTTCATAAACACCTTCATATGTAAACACGTAATTGGCTGCTATTAGCGAATCGTTTTGAATCGCGCGACGTGAATTCGTTTGACAATAAAAGCAGCCTTAATGTGGTCTGATCGATGCCCAATTCTTGAGAATGCCGTGGAGTTGACTGATTTGGATCGTTTGCTACGGAAGCATGAACGTCAGCGATATTTTCGACACTTTGACCAACCCGTTGTCTTACTGACACGGCAACATCACACAGCGAATATGTAGACTCAAATTTTTGCACTAAACTTGTTGCCAGTACACTGGGGGGAGAAATACTACCGAGAATTGGAGTTAATACTCTTGCGGTCACCGACTCCGAATTTCGGTAGAAGATTTTTATAATTTGCAGATGTTACTTGTTCATGTAGCATGATGAAAATGTTGACCTTACTGAGTAAATTGACAATGACAGTTCGATGATTGGTGAAAGGGCGCGTTCACAAATTAAATTCAAAGTTGTCAAGTCCCTATTGGAAAGCCCTTTATTTTGACCACCATCTTCGGATGCGTTTGCTTATGGCATGCAAAACGTTGACAAGTTTATTTTTTTAAATTTAGCATCTGAGTGGATAAAAGCTTTAAAATTGGTCTTGAATTAGCCGATTCGCGTGTTACATACACTTGGGGAACTTTGAGCTGATGTTGTTTTTCTTCTGATTTGATTTCTTGATCCCGTGATAGGGTGTATGAACGTTGGAAAGCAAATGCCTTAACAGCTGTAAACCATACCCATCAGGCTGTTATCGAAATCGCCTGCTTACCAAAACGATCTCTGCCAGTAAAAATGTGTCAGAGAGTGTTCCACTCCTACCCACCCCCTGGTCAGAATTAAATGAGTCATCGATAGCCCCAATCTGTTGTGTCCTACTCAGCGCAAATCTACGCTAATCAGCCTGTTTCGATAGCCCTTCAATTGTACTCCTCTATAACCACCGACATCGCACTTTTTTTCTGTTTTATTTATTTCTTTTTTATTTTTTGCGAAAAATATGCCTCCAATTACGTGGCTATCTGTACGCCAACTGCAAGCGCGATTTCAATTAAAATTCACAATAAAAACTACAACAAAAAATTAAGCACACTATGACATGATGTAATAAAACGATTAAATCCTCTTAAACTCAAAAACACGAACTTAATGCAATGTTAACAAACTGAAATGAAAATGTAAAAAGCCCTACACACCGTCATCATGGTTCAGCATCGTGGCAACATAACACAGGACAGGAAAAAAAAAATTGAGGGAGGCGGAAAAAAAAGTGTCAACCTTGCCTCAGTGGCGGCAGAGAGAGCGCGCTATTTGACGCTGCCGCATGCAGCAATTGCCACTGTTGCAGCCCACATCCACAGCCGCCCCCCACGCTGACAGTCCAGCCCCGCCCCGGTGGCCAGCGCGCAAGGGGACGAAATAAATCCTTCTTCCAATTAAACGCTTTGTGATAATTAATTATTAATTATATGAACTTTCATGGCGTAATTGAGTCCCTGCGGAGGATTTTAATCACTCGTCCTCAGTTTTTTTGCTTTTTTGTGTCCAACTTTATTTCACATCCATTATGATTTTATTCGCATTCGGATTTTTTCTGCTTTGTCTTTTTTTTTTCCTCATCCTGTTTTGTGTGTCAGGTAGCCTTCTATCCATTCCCCTCATCCCCTGCCACACACACGTACGACGAGGAGTACTTTTAATTAGTTTACTAAATAACTTCGGCTCGGCTATGGTGAGCTAATTAAATTTTAAATGGCAATAGGTTTGGTAATAATAATTAACGGAGGATGTGATTAACATAAAACACGTGGGGAGGTTGTGTTTTCCCGCATGCATATGTGTGTGTGTGTCTGTGCAGGATCACGGTGTGCAACTAATTTTTGTGCAATTAAATGTCGCGTTTATGGTGAAGCTGACACAGCGATGGGTGCACAGCGAGTGTCAGTGCTCCTGTCGGCGGTTGTTATAATGAGGAAAAGAAAAACTCTGTTGAATAAATTGAAAAAAAAGCAAAAAATGAAAAAAATAATCCTTTTGACTTTTGGAAAAAAAAAACAAACACAAAAAAATCGTGATAATGCTCAACTCACAGAGGATTTGCGATGGTCATCAGCTTACTCGTGCGCTGGAAGGTTGTGTTATGTGGTTTGGTGGATTATGGTTTTTTTTTTGGGGGGGGAGAGGGACACACAAATCCTGTCCTGATGGACCGCTGTCGGCTTTTGAAAAATCCTCTTGTCTGAGGAACAACTTTCGAGGCTTTAGAGCAGTGTTCTGTTCGAAATCGCCACTCGGAAGACAGGTGCAGATTTTGGCAGCACTGCTTTTACAACCAGTTTAAACAAATTTTTTTATTTTAAAAATGCGTGAAAATTGGGAGCTTTAGCGCTATTGTTTTTCAGAAAAAAAAATGAGAAGTCGATGATTTGCATTTGTACATGTGAAGTAACCAGTTATTGGGCACAGAGAATCAGGAGTTTCTTTCCGCGCTGAGGCTACAGTAGAGTTGCTTTTATAAAGGAAAAAGTAAGTGAGGTATATTCGGTAATTTTTAAAACGCCTGCGAATTTTTAGTATTCAAGTGATTTTCTGGCAGTAGATTTACACCTTGGTTTCTGGTTCAAATAGGTTTTATCTATGTTCTAAAATTTCGTAAAATTGTCAACTTTATTGAAATAATTTATATAATGCACAAGCCACAGCTTCACTTAACTAAACTCAATTCGATTGTACTGAAGTGAACTGCCCGTTCATATCCCGTCCATCCGTCTGCGGCATTCTCCGCATATACTTCAGCCTGCAACTAATCTTATGGCGCACAGTCAAATTCAGGTGATAATTTCTTAGCCTTACAATATGAACCTGCCGCTTACAATACTTCCACATAAGGTATTTGTAGCCTTCCTTAAAATATTATAAATATCTCGTTTGTACCTTAATTTCATCCTAAGCTATTTTAAATCATAGTTGTTAGGGACAAATGTCCTGAATCTCTAGACTAAGTTTCCTACTACATGTACACTACATTGCTCACGCTACTGGATTAATAATAAAATAAAAAAACTACTTCCAGTTTACATTTACAGCGGTCTAAAATGTGATAGGTTATGCTACGTTGTTTGGCTCGATTCTACATTGATGAAAGTCAAAACTGATTTGATTTTCGTGAATTTTTATTGTCACTGAATCAATGATTTATCGGATGTATCTTTCATTTGTTATGTTTTAATTTGTTTTTCATTGTAGGCAAGATGTTCAATTTTTGGCAACGTATGTACAAGGACAACATGAAGACAATCACTGGGATAGTTTTTAGCTTCTGGGTGTTTTTAGCTTCAGCAATTCAATAATTACATTCATGCATTCCAAGACAATTGCTTCAGTCTCCATGAAAATTAGCCAACTCGTTTAACAACGAACAATCTCCATAAAATTTAGTTCTCAGTACCACTTTTTTTAACCAAGCTTTAGAATTTATTTCGTTTAACATTATTGCATTTACTGCAGCATCGGCTGCAAAAACACTAATTAGCCCTTATCGAAGTGACCTTCCTGCTTGCGCACGAGGCAAATTTATGAACTTGACAGATCGATCATTTGTCGATGTTACGCCTAAAGGAAAGGAGACAGGTAAATAGGGATCTCCATTTTTCTCTCTCCATTTTGTCTTGTATTTTTTTATTCGTTATACATAATATCGTGAATTACTATGTAGATAGGAACTGAACTCAGCTGAAGAAATAGAAAGGTCGAACGAGTTATTATTTTCCTGTAACATCCCCCATTCTCGTCGGCACACACGAAACGAATCAAAAAAATTTTTGGAAACATTTTTTCAATGATCATTTTACGTGTGCTGACAATCTTTGATCAATGTTACTTGATAAAGAAAGGCCTTAATTGCATTTTTTAAGTCACATTGATCGTGTGTAGAGCGCTTTAAGAGCAGACCTTAAGCTATTTCCATATTTTTTTTCGAATTTCTGAGTCATAGATTGACATAAGTACTTCAATTCCACAATTTTTTTTTTTCAAATCAAATTTCAACCAAATTCCTCGATATTAAACCCCAAGTTAAACACCGACTCACCAACAGATCATCTCGCATATGAACTTTTTTGAGTTCCTTCGTTATCGTGCAACGAAGTCTTTGTTTTCCTAGAACCATTTCCAATGCATCGTCTCAGACCCGCCACCCATCGCAAACCGATTTCAATCAACACCCCTTCTCAGCATCGAGGATCCGCACCGTGATTAATTTTCTTTCGCATGCGAAACATGTGCACACGACGCGTCGGCGGACGGCCTTAATTCCATCGAATATTTGCACACAGCCGAACCGAATTCGAATCCGAATCCAAATCAATTCGATGCCACTTTATTTCTTCAAAGGACATGTCCAGGAGGAGCACCGCTGCGGTCGGTGGCGCGCACATAAAGCTCTCAGTTTTGCAATCCCCCCCTCCACCCACCGTGGCGGTGATGGTCTCATAGGCGATTTGTATCTCAATTTTCTGATTTTGATTCGGCTTTCGAAATTCTTCTTTTCTCGGAGTTTTTTGCGCTCCATGTTTTGTTTCCACCCGCAAAACATCGGCCGACTGTCGAGGCGCACCTGAGATCCTCTTCGGCGGTGGCACCAGGAATCGTGTGCCGCTTTTTATTGTTGCCGTTGTCGTCGTCGTCGTCGCTGGCGTTGGCGTTGGCGTCGGTGGCGTCGTGGTCGTGGTGGTTGTTTTTTGTACCTACAACGTGCATCGCATCGCAGGTGTAAATCAAACTAGCGTCATCGTGTGCCCACCAGTCACCGGCTGGTCCTGGCGGTGGTCCGTGGCGTGGAGCGTGGCATAGCGTAGCGTTCCTCCAACTCGTAGTTAGTTGTTTCAGCAAATTGGATTTTAAATTAAAAATAAATGTTAGCCAGAGCCGCTACAAAGCAGTCAAAATTGCTTTCTTTGTTTCCAAGCTGACGGTCTGACGGTCTCTGTGCAGTGACGTCGTCGGTGGGTGTGGGGTTGATGGAAATAGTTTGATATGTCTGTTTGCAAATTGAATTTTCCTCAGAATGGACATGTGTGGGGGAGCAGAGTGAGCTTAGAAAGCGCGCCCGTGTGAGAGGGAGACCGTGAGAGTGATTTTCTCTTCTGCTCCAAGGCGATGGTGGGGGGTGTGGTGGGCGGCGGCCATTCCGCGATTGATTTTTCTTTCATTTACGACAACGATGGCCGAGAAGTGGAAAAGTCATGCGAACCATCACGAACGTCGTCGCTGCCGTCGCCGTCGCCGCGCCACTTCTCGAACCGAAGGAGGAATGTCTGCCCCGACAAAGGGATGAAAGTTAAATTAAATTGAATGAAGGAGATTGACTTGGCCGATAAAAGCAATAAACTGGATTGTTGCTGGGAGTTTTTGAGATATTAAATTGAATATGGCCGGGAGTTTCGTGTCCATTAACTGTGCAATTAATTAGCGCAGGGTCTGAAGGGAAATTAACTCGAAATTATTAAAACTTAACACGCTCGACTGGAATTGGGTAATTTAATCGGGATTTTCAATTTGTCTGCAAAAAAAAATGGGAACTCGTCGCCGTTTGTTCGTCGGAAAGTCAGCACCAAGTCGTGGTCGTGAGGGTGGGTGGGGGTGCTATGAAATTTTACGATGTGAACTTCTGAGACGACAGCTTCGCGTGGGAAGGTTTTGAGCACGCCCCTGTGGAGATTGGCGACGAGATTGTGGAGTTCGAAGCAAGGACTAGGGACGGAAGTGGATCCCTGGAGGACTTTCTTTGAGGTGGGAGTGACTCCAAGTTGTTGTGGGAAGTCCACGGAACCACTTTGCGAATGTGTCAAAAAAATGGAGAGTGCGGAAGATGATGACTACGTAAGCATACTTAGTTCTCTACTGACGGACGAGGTAACGATCTTGAGGTAGGAACTTGGATTTGACCACATCACTATTAAGGCAAACTTTGAAGTTAAAAGAAAATCATGGGAAAAGTAATTCACGGATGGGAAGGCAGTGCTGCAGCAGAGGCAAGGGATGAAGCATTTTCCTAGTTAGAACATTCTTAAAGACAAATGTAGTTGAATTAAAAAGTGTTACCCAAAGTTGCTGTTTCATATGAGGACTGTCTAAAAACTGCATCGGGATAGCCCACCTGGCTGGCTCAGGAGTGACATTGAAGCTCTTGAAACAGAAGAAACCCATCGCAGTTACATTCATAATATTGTGAATGCTGAAGATTGTGTTCATTTATTTTTTTTTTTACGAAGTGAAGCTGCCGATAATGGGCAGGGTTGCAGTCTTAGCGGATTTGTCGCTAGATCTAGCGGATTTCTAAGACTCTTGACGATTGAAAAAAAAAAAAATTGTCGCTAAAATAAAATGGAGTGATATCTAGTGATTTTTCACTTTCACTAAAATAGAGCTTCGAAACTATGGAAATTCTAAAACGACGTAACTTTGAAATTTATAAAGACTATGCAATCCTTGGTTGTGATGTATTTATGGCAGGTTTCCACTTATGTACTTTGCTTTTTAAATATTATATTGTATTTTATATTTTTTTTTTTTTGGAAACACGGCCCAAAGAAGGCCACACCTTCTATAGCTGAGTTCATCAAATTTGCCAATTTCTGACACCCATGACGCCGACGCCTGTGGATTCTACACATTTATGAAACATTGTAGTGTAAAAAAAAAGGAATTTATTTCCCCTCAAAATGTTTGCAAAGCATGAATTAACATTTTTAGCGGATTTACTTTTCCGTCAGCGGCAACACTGATAATAGTTGTCACGGCAGTCCTGGATGGGCTACATTTCTGCAGTAACAAAGAAAAAACCTGCCTTGGTGCTCAAAAATGTCTATGGCTGATCTCCACAGGGTTTTCAGCAATATTGATTGCTTTCAAACTGAAACGCAAAAAAAGCTGGGCTCTGGCCCACAACGGGTTGTTTCGCCGCCAATGCAATGCAATGAATGTTAGACTAAAACCGATTTTATTTATTTATTCATTTATTTCAAACTAGCAGAGAATTTAAATTTTGACAGCTAGAAAAATGTAGCCAGAGCAACAAACGCCTTCGGCTAAAAACTGATTTTAATTTGTTTCGTTTAATCGCACCACACGTTTTCAGTCATCTGCTCTCCAATTTCTATGTTCTCTGGCGTACTTCAACTACGCCTTATCATTACAGGACATTTTTAAACACCAATGCAGATTTTTGTTTTTTACTACAGATGCTCTACTTGCAGTCCGTCGACTAACAGGCTTATTTTCTGTCGTAAAAGCATCCATTGGTGATAAGAACTTTTTTCTTTTCACTTGTATGATCATAGGAAGTGGGTCTACTTTCGTTTATCTTTATTTTTGGCTTCTAATTTATGGTTTAGGTACAGTTCTTCACCTTGTCCGACCTCCAGCAGGTTAATGTAAGCGGCAGTTTGATATACTCGTACATATATAACAATTCTGTTGTCGAGGAGACACTTTTTGTCATTGCTAGGGCACTGTCTTCGATATATTGTGGCAGTTTCGAAATTCTTTTAAGAATCTTTTAAAATAAATGCCATTTTCGGATTTAAATGTTAAAACATCCTGCAAAAAGGTCTTATATGAGCAATTAAACACACCACCAAAAAAATGTTTTAAACACAAAGCCACAAGCTAAACAAACAGCTTTCTTTTTTCGTAACTCCCCGAGAAGTGACAAGTAGCCAACATACAACTTTTCGTACGCGGCTTAGACAGTATTGAGACCCTAGAGGTTTCACAAAATGACACGATTGCCTCAGTTGAGGCTCAATTCATTGCTCTGAGGAACCGCCACTCAAAAGAATTTACCTAAAAAAAACTATTGCAGTCTCAATTGTGTATCAGACATCTTTTAGTGTGCAAAAAATATTTCTGATTGTTTACTTCGTTTTTGGTGAAGTGCCAGAAAATATTTTCCTAGGGCTAGAATGAGGTACGGTCATGAAGGGGCTAAATAAAACAGATTTCTGAATCATTTAGCCCCTTTTTTTTTATAAACCCATTAAAGACCAAGGACATCAAAAATAAAGATTCATCAAAAATCTTTGAAATGGTGTTTGTTAAGCTTTAAATTAGCACAAAAATACAATTATTTAAAAAAAAAAAAAATCGGTTACGATACACCCACATCTGTCCAGTGTACTCAAAGGAGTACACCACTTTTATACACGGCTTACAATGCAGAAGAAAAAAATGTATGCTTGTAATTTATAGGCAATCTTTTTTTTAGTTAATATATCTAAAGAATAGTATGCATTATTCAATTGTTATTCAAAAGTTAAAATTTTAATAACATTTTACTTTCACAAAGTCACAAAATTGCTGCAAACAAGAAAGGCTCGATACAAAAATTATTGAGAAAATATGAAAATGGCTTCCAATCACTACAAATTCACTACCAGTATGAAAACACATGTCAATAATTTGTTTCCAATTAAAAAAAAAAACAAAATCAAAACATACTTTTTGAAAAAAATAGAAATGAAAATGAACTAAATACTGTACTAAATTGAGTACAGTGGCAGGTAATGGGTTAACTTAAAAGATAATTGATCTTACTATGTAATTAGATCAAAATAAACAAACAAAGTTTTTCTATGCGACTGTCTAGGAATTAGGACCTGACGGACATGAATCTTATTTTCCATAAAATAATCTTTTACTACCTTCGACGGATATCAGATTTATTTTCGTATTTCAATATCTGTCGAAGTAGCTATGAAACGAGTATAATCCGTCTACTGTATTTCATTAAAAAATTGCAAGCCATTTTCAGAAAAGCAATTCCAAATCATTCGTTCTTCATATCTATGCTTGCTATTGGCTTGCAATACTTTGGACGATGGGTCAAAGCGAGCTGAAGAAAAGGAACAAGTATGCTTCACCAGAGGATATTTATAAGTAGGTACACTCATAAAAACAGAATTCTTGAAATAATATTTGCATTTTAAAATAAGTTGTGACTCTATTTTTAAACTAGGTATAAGAATTTCTGGAATAAACTTATGCAACAATGCAAAAATTAAGACGATATGTTTGGGACACCTGTAGACGCCTTAAACTTTATAACAGAGGGCCGTGATATGCACAGTCTATGACAGAAGTTGAATGTATCAAACAAAGGCAAAGAAAGAGATTTATGGTTAGTCAATTATAATACACATTCAACAATTTGAACTTACTTTTTGTTAAAAAAGGTAAAATAAAATTTGTAGATATCGCACCCTAGCCGCTAGATTAGGTGCCGTGAAATTGTGCCATATGGAAAAAATTGGTACAATGACGCTTTTAAAAATGTCATTGTGCCAAATAAAAACATTTGGCATAATGTCGCTCTGGTAAAGCGTCATAGAGGCAATTTGGTACTATGTCGCCTTGGTTTTCAGAATTTGTATTCCCTTTCTTCCCACTTTCAAAAGTGTCATAGTGTCAATTTGGCACAATGACGCTTGGCAAAATGTCACGGCACCGCCAGATTATCGTAAATGAAAAATTAAAAAGTTACAGGAGCTTTCTTTTTTGTTTTTTGTCTGAGCTAAAAAAACATTGAATCTTCATTTTTAGTATACTCCATTATTTATAATTGTAATGCTTTACTACAAAAAAAAAGTATCAACGATGCAGAAAGACGCGCAACCGAATAAACTATCGAACTACAACATTAAAGCATTTTTGCTCAAAATGCCGCTTACAATAATATGGCGCTTAAGACGCGATATACTCAAGCGTGTTGATGGACAGATGGACCACATTTATAAAAATTGAGCCCCAGCTAAAAGAAGTACAAGTTAAGCCTGCTTGTAGCGTTGGTATGGTTTGTAAAACTTAGACACTGACCAACTATTTCTGTCCTTTAACCAACTAATTCCAGTTCTGGATCACTCACTGGTGATGAGCTATGAAAATCAGGATTTCCATTATTAAGTAAATAGAAAATAAACAAAATATTTGTTAAAACTCTTTCATTTTAAGACTTAAAAATTACAAACTGAAATAAATTAGCGTAAAGATATTAAAATCTTAACACAATAACTTTACAACGGCGACCATTTCAGCACTTGAACAATTATCACACGTCTGACACAATCAGTAAATGGGAAAGGATAAGAAAAGGATTGCTCTTCATTTAGCTTTATTCGAAATGATAAGAAGAAAATCTATTTCAATTTGTTAATTTTTTTAACTTCACATTTGTCATCACCTTTTGGCGGCAGAAGGAAACCTTCTGTGCATGAGGAAAATTCACACATGATCTTTTTTTTCAAATTGAGATAAATTGATTAAGGGGAATGTGTTTGTTGCTTGGCCAGCAAAGAAAATTTTGAGGTTAGCAGTAACTTAAATTAGAACTATATATTCTTCAGGCTTTGAACATTTCTTTGATATAAGACGCCATCATCATCATTAGTGGCGTAACAGCCCACGAAGGGCCAGAGCCTAGCTTTTCGCGCCTCCACCGTGTTGTGCGCGTTATAATTTTGATACATGTGGAGGGGACCTACTATTTGATGCCGGTTCCGAACGGCGAATCGCAAAAGTTTTCCGTGACAGAAGTACTCCAGGAGAATTGTCAATCGTTCGCTGGAGGTGGGGCCGTGAAAAATGTTTGTGGTTTTTTTTTTTTCCCGGAGCTGGATTCGAACCCGGGTAGTCTCGCTTAATAGTCCGATGCACTAACCGATAAGACGCCATAGTTACAGAAATTTCTCCAGAAGCACGTGAAAACAATCAAATGGAGTCGTATACACTTTAACAGCGCCAAAGCCTGTTAGCTGTCGATTGCATCGTAGTTGGCATAAGACAATAAGACCGAAAATTATAACAAATTCAAGGTAAAAAGATACTTCGTCAAAATTTTTCTGCGCTCAAATGGATGATTAATCTGATCAAACAAACTGATCATTCAAGTTTTTTAGCCCTAGGTGGGAGTGCAACGTCGTTCTCTGCGTCAAGTGGACAATGTAGCAGTGAATAACCATTTGGTAAACTTATGAGCCTACAAACTTATACAAGACCCTCCGTCTCATCGAATTTCTGGCTTCTGATTTTGACTACAAAACAAAACAAGTCTCAAAACTTACAACGCAATTGAAGTGAGGCATCGAATTGGAAAATCCCCTCGTTCCCATCTACGAAAAAAATTTAAAAAAATAGCCGCGAGCCAGCACCACTAATTACATGCTTATGGCAATCAAATCCCGTAATAAGTTTGTTCCCCATCCCTCATCCCATGCGGGTGGTAAGTTAAACAAAACAAAGTAATGTATCGTCTTGCCTTCCCCCAACTCCACCACTTATCTCTCCCATGCACCACCGCTCCCGCCCCACAAAATAGCAACCGACACAACTAAATGATTAATCAAAGGAAAGTTTAATTAAATTACCTGCCAGAGGTATACCACTTCACACAAACGCACGCTTTTTACATTTGTCGGCAGCATAATTCACCAGAACAGAAAGGAGGGGTGGTGGAGAGATGAACTCGGATCGGTATTCTGCGGTGGCCACGAGCCGCGGAGGAGGAGGTTAGGGGTCTAGGGGTGGATGCTTTTTAGCATCAACACAGCAGCCGAGGGTGGTGGCTGAGTGTGGTTGGTTGGCGTTGGCTCCTTCTTCATCAGTAGGCGCGCGCGTACATTTAAACTCATCTTAAATTAAATTCACAAAGTGAAACAACTACCCCGACTCCTTTCGCGATGAGAGAAGGAGAGAGTTTCACCACCACCACCACCCACTGCCGCGCACTACGATGAGTGTACACACGAAATTACATGATTATAGCTCAAAAGAGCTTGTTTCAAAATTAATTACCTCGTGTAATTGATAACAGCCTCACATAAACGCTCAAAGGGATGCCACAACCTCTCGCCGCTCTTCCGCTCCCCGCTCTCAGACGAGTGGGGCTGCTCACCCCGGCAACACGCACCTACAATAACAGCTTATCAATAGATTTTGTGTGTTGCCATTGTGTTTTGGGCCGCACACCTATTTGCACTGGGTGGGGGCGGGGTGTTGAAATAATAATTGGGCACCTTGGCAGGCGAAAGTTGCTGCAGAGACAGAGAGCATTTTGAAAGTTTCATAATTCTGGAATAATCCTGTCCATCCTGTGTCCATGCATGATGCACGCACAGCCATTTGCGTGTCAGCAGCCGCCCTGTTTGTGTGTGATTGTGTGTGTCGGGTTCGGTGTTTGTGTGTCCTGGAATTATGCACGTAATTTTTGGTAAAACACCCCAAGGGTGCTTTTAAGTTAACTACGTCAATATAAGAGCTGTCACAAACAATAAATGAACAAAAGCTTTATGGGCCATTTCCTTTCAAAATTTGATTGTAAAATTTTCTGGAAGATTTATGCTGCAGGTTGTGGTGTAATCCTGGAACACACTCCACACACTGGGCAGGGGTGCTTTGTTTGGTTTAAGTAATCTGCACTAAGACGATGTTGGCAGGCGAACTCGGCTTGGTTCGGTTCGTTTCGGTTACGGGGGAGGAACGAGGTCAAAAGGTTTCAAAGTGCCTGATTGAAAATCAATTAAACTTTGGACGAGTGGATGCTGCTTCAAAGGTCATTGGCTGCATTGGTGCAGTGGCAGTGCAGAGGCGATTGAGGCGAGTATCAAAGTCTGGATTCGGGGGTGTTTTTTTTTTTTCCTCTATTCGGGCAACTTGGAAATTGGCTGGTTTCAGAGGAATGAAAAACGAGTGGTTAGGTGGTTTCCAAGAATTGAAAGATATCTCAAAGAGCCTGTGAATGACATTAGTTTAAGATGTAGGTGGTTTTTTGAATTTGATTAAAGCACAATGATTTTTTTTAAACGCTCTAGCCCGATTGGTAAGCCTCAATTCAAAGTCCACGGTTTACGGAGTAAGGATCACCAAATTCTGAGGCTCTTAATACGCAGCCATTTGGATCAAATAAAATACCCATTAACAAAAATAAAAGTAACGTCTCTAAGTCTTTTTAAGGGGCTTAAGCTTTCTACAAAACGTCTTCTTTAGTCACAAGATATTCAAACTTTTCAATTGATCGTATTTGATTTTTTTAAGAGTTTCTTTAGGTCAACATGATCAAATTTGGTCTCTAAATATTGTTTATTTTAAGAACCTATTTTTAGTCCGTTCTGTGGTTTCTTAATCTAAAAAATGGGAAAGTCTTACTTAAATTTTTTAAAGTTTGGAGTTTTTAAAAATGAGCACAGAACGATTGACTCGACTTTTTAAAAAATCTTAAATTCAAGCACAATAAATTTCGTGCAAAGTTATGCACGATTATTTTACATTTTTACTTATTTGGTGGAAATCTGATGGTTGGAAAGTAAAAAAAAAACAGTTTTATACTTAAGACGTTATGTAAAAACCAATCTGAAAATGTAGAATGTCTTAAGTGGACACAAGTGTTTTTGACAAACTTAAGTTTTGTGTTTTTTTAATTTTTAAAAAAGAACTCGAGACGTACGTAAAATAAAAATAAAATTTAGCAAAACATCTTAAGTCCACAAAAGTTTTCACTAAAAACTAAAATGGAACTGGATAAAAAAAAAAAATCCACAAGAATCAAATCGATGTAAGACAGAATGGTGGATTTCAAAGTTTCAATGAATATCCATTGAAAAACAGAGAAATCACTGAAGTTGATATACGCTTTTCTCTTCTATTGCCACAGATATATTAAGTTATTTATTTTAGTAACAATGTGCATTATATTATCACATTTCTCAACTATTTGTTTTATGATTATAAAAGATTTGCTAACGGCTAAACTAATGCATTGAGTATCCTCTGAACACTAAAATACTTCGTTGGGATTTTTTAAATCTTTAATTAACTGAACGTCTGGCGGCTCTGAAGGAAAACATTTGTTTTGTGGGGATAGCAATGGAAATTTACAATAGTAAATAGAAAATTAATACAGTCGAAGCCCTCTAAGTCAAACGCCCTCTAAGTCGAAAATTTCTCTAACTTGAATTTGTTTGCCACATTTTAGCATTCCCTTAAATTTTCCATACAAAATCCATCCTCTAAGTCGAAACTATTCGACAACGGTTCTCGAAGCGCAATCATGTTGTGCGAACACAATTGCCGTCTAGAGCTACATAATCGTCGTCTGCAAATGAGCTATAGGCTTCATTCTAAAATTTAAAAACTCAATCCAAAATTACAAGCTTTTTTAAGTAATTAGGGTTTCGTTCCAAAGGAATAACGAAACCCTTATGGAATCACTTCGGTGTCTGTCTGTCTGTCTGTCGCCTTTTACATATTTGACTATAACTTATAAGTCCTTTGTAGTTAAGGGATGAAATTTGGACTAAAGGTGTATCTAGGCGACCCAAAAATAAATCATGTTTTGGAATTAGTCGCAGATTAAAGAAAAAGTTAGTAACAATACTAACGGCCGAAAAAACGTTTACTAACTTTGATGGTCGATATGGGTGTCATTGGAAAGGAGGCGGTGCCCTGATTATGAAAATGTCTGTCTGTCTGTCATTAGGCTTTAACCTCGGTAATTGGCGAACCACTAAGAATTTAGAAATAAAACTTCGCTAAAAGACGTGTTTCACTTGCCCAAAGAAAGTTCAGGAAAAAAAATTTAAGAAAATTTTGTACTAGCAAAAAACTTAGTACCAATACTAAATTTGAAAAATAAAATTCTTTTACTAGTTCCTTGATATGGGTATCGTTGGAAAGAGGATGATAGCTAGATCAAAAAGTGGTACTATGGTAACCTCCTCACTCAAAAATCGTGTATGATTTTTTGCTCATACTAAAATAAATTAATTACTTTTTTTGAAAAAAATTTCACGGCAATATATTAAGTGAGGTACCATCAGATAGGTCCTGTAAAATGAAATAAAGTTTTCACTTTGAACTTTTTATTTGGAAGTTAGGTTTTCGAGATATTAAGCTTTAAAGTCGAAAAAAAGGCGTCCCCCCCCTCTCATTTCCACACCCGTTAGTCTAAAAATCTGAAAAAAATCTGAAATGTATGTTTTGATGTAATCTTTGTGTTAAAATTGGTTTGAGCACTCTGGCTTTAATAGTTTTCGAGATATTGGCCAAAAACCAAAAAACAAAAACACTCAAATTTTGAAGATCCGAAAACGCCATTTTGTAGATCTCGGCGAAAGAACAATAAAATATTATGTAAAAAAAAAATATTTTCATACAATTTTTCGAGATATTAACGATTTAAATCGCAAAAAACGATGAACTGACGGCAGTCTCAGTGTCGCTTGCGGCATTTCATCCCCTAAATGCACCAAAGCAATTTTCACACGGCTGGCGCGATCAGCAAATGGGAAAGGATTTTCTTTTGTTCAGTTTCGTTCGAAATGAAAGAATTTTAGTGATTGAACAGTGAATTGAGTTTAATTTGATTTGACTATTTTAGTTTGTTGATTTCTTAGACTTACCTATCTTACACTTTAATTATTTTTATAAAATTACTAGCTCAAACTATCGAAAGCACTTGACCTACGATAGAGAAAACAACTTCAAATCTTTTAAGGAAAAACGGATAAACAAATATTACATTAAAAGCGCATGAGTGCTTTGTCATAAAAAGTTGTTTCGAGAAAAACGCGTTTAAAATTTTCACTATACCAGCACACTACTTCCATTGTGCAGTTATATTTTCTGCCATAACTTTGGATCTATGAGGAATTTTCGCAATCGGCTTTCACAGAAATAAGGTTAAAAGTATAGTGAATAATAATTTGTAGAAATACAAAAATATTTGCAATTGGAAGATTATGCTTCTAATCTCCTACTGCAGTTTCACGTTTCAAGTAATGACAGTTCAAGTCTAGAGCTTCACATGTGGTCAGTTCGTGAGGTTCTATAAAAGCCTCATGCGTTTCCTTAACTTACAAGTCTGCTGGAGCATCACGGCCAATACTGAAATAATCAATGAGTTTTTACAGTGTGTCAAGAGGTTTAAAACATAATAAGATAACTCATTCAATTAAATTTATTAAACAAAAAACTTCTTAATCCTTTCTTTCGATTTGATTGTTCATACAATTAACCAAGAAACAAACAAAAACTAGACCACAGAATATTAAGCTATGAGAAGAGAAGGTGTTTGAAAGGATAGCAAATGGAGTGGACTTTCTAAACGAGTAACAAGAACTAAACGACATCCCATTGAATTTGGATTTTAGGTTCCTACAAATGACTGAATTGCTAAAACGAAATCGTGATCAATGATTGCTAACCCAATTAATCTCTTTGCGTTAAAACTGATTTTTATTTTCTATTTTAAGTGCAGAAAAAGGAGATCAATAAAATCCATCAACGAGCTTAATTATAAGTTCAATTCCTATCCAATCTCTATAAATGTAAATGAATTTATAAACATAATGAATTGGCTGTTTAATAAAAAAATGAATTGAATTGAATAAGTTCAATTCCAAGATTGAAAGAGCTTATCTCCACAAAATTTCGGAGAGAGAGAGCTGGATAAGTGAGTTATCAGATGTGGCTTAAAGGGGGCGACAGTGACGTAAAAATTACTCGTGCTTGAAACATACCTTTCACTCTTAGACCCGCTTTGCATTCGAAGTTTCCGAGAAAAGTTTGCAGACCTATTTCACTCCTTTAAGTTCCCTATGTCAGCTCTATGTAATAATTTAACGTCGATGGACTGCTTTTGTCTCCTTGGTCAGGCGTGATCTCAGGTTATCACGATGCTTTATCTCTTCTCTTGAACAATAAGCAGGCTTTAAATGGAAAGCTCCATGATCATTTTTGAAACCATGTTAAGAATTTCGTTGCCGAGAAAAACGACCTTACACAAAACTGATCTCCACTCTATGTCCGGAAAAAAGGTAAAATTAGCCAATTTTTCCTTGTGCTCCAGCCCCTAGTCCCGCCCAACAGAAAAGAAAAGATCTTTTCAACTAATCCACATCCTCATTTACCACATATCCGAACCCCTACAAACATGTCACCCCCTTCACAAGTCACCGAATGAGGCACGAAAAACAAAACAAAAGCCTCTAACGTGTCCACAACTACTTGACACACTGAGAGGATGCTGATTGAGATCCTTCCTCCCTCCTCCGGTCTTTGTTGCTTTTCCTTCTTTCGTCCTCCCAGAAAGTTGAGTTAGGTCCAGTTCCGTCGTCGTCCTCGCAGAATGGCAATCCGCAAATTATCGATTTGTCCGAAGATGTTTAAAAAAAAAAAAAATGAAAAAAACCGCCCCTCATCTCATGGCATGTCACGATGTCGAGAAGCTGCAGATTGAATTTTCATTCATCCCTTCATCGCTGAGCGTACTCCACCACTTCACCCCCTCCCCATTCCTGGCACATGAATGTGTGTGCGCGCGTGTGTGTCTGTGAGTATTCATCCTGCATGATGGTAGTTGATCCCTTTTCTTTTCACCCAAAAGCACTCATGGCAATGACAATGACGACGACGTCGTCCGCCACCCTCTCCTCCGTCCGTTTCGTCATCCCGCCCGTGGTACTGCGACTAGATTGGAGTTGGAATAATGGAAATGTATGCGATAATGTAATTGCTTTGTTTCATCCCTCGAGAAAAGGCACAGCGAAGTTGTTCTCTCTCTCAAAAAAAAAAAAAAAAAAGAAAAAGAAACCCACTCGCACAGAGCGCCACCGGGCGGAGTGGGGGTGAGAGATTGTGACACAGAACGGGAGGAGGAGGAAAAATTGAATTAGATTTAATGAATGAATTACAGTTTGGATGGATAAAAAGGATTGGTTATTGATTTTTATTCCGCCAGGATAATTTATTACTCCATAAGTGATATGAATTGATTTCGAGTAAAAGGTTTCCATTTGAGTGCGGGACAGATGAGCGGTTTATATTTTACGTCTCGCGGAGAGTCAGTCGCTTGTCAAGTGTCGATGTAGGAGTGGGTTTTTCGTGAGGCTTTCAAGTGATGAGCTGTGTCGGTCTGTGTGCGCGGGGGTGGCTAACAAGATTAGGAAAGCGATGGATATGAATCTTTATCCAGAGTTGCAGGAGTCTGAACCAAGCTTTGCAAACGACAGCTGAGACAGAAGCTCCAAATAGTGGGAACGATTGCAAAGTTAAATTTTTACTCCCTAAACACACCCATCCTTTCTTTTGTTATTTCATACTACAAGTAGGTTTTCCTATTCATTAATTTCGTTTAGAACCAGATGAGCGGGTTTCACTCACTGCGCTAAGTGATTGCAAGGTGTCATCTAAAATGTTACCCAAAGTTGTTTAAGATCCATCGTGAAGATTTTACAAAGATAATTTCTGCCATCATCATAATCAGAACAATACTTTTTAAGCTTCTTTCTTACTGCTTCTCATGCCATGCCCATGTCTTATACCTGAAAAGGATCTTTTGATAATGATTTACCTATCATGTTCGATTAATGGCAGCGCATAATTTATATTAATAATCTGCGCAACAGCCCATACAGCGCGAAACTGAAAACTTTCTGACCAAAGTCATCACCCACATCTGTACTGAGCATCCACATAAACGCTATTAGTATTGAACTTTTTGAATTTAAAAGCTGTTCTATGTTTTGAGGATCTGGAGATTAAGAGGATGGTGATTTGAAAGGCTCTGGCCCACTGTGGGATGTCGCACCATTTTTATGGATGTAAGGAGGCAAATAGTTTTAAAAAGCATTTTTATTGATAGACTATTGCTGACTTGAATTTTTATAATTATGCATAAAGGGCGAGCCCTTTAGTGGTTTCTTTTTAAATCATATATTATTTTTACACTGAAAGCTGTATTCCACTGAAAACAGAAAGTCAGTATCATAACAAAGGTTCAAAAATTGGTATGTATGTATGTATTGTTTTATTCAGATTTTACAAATAACATTACATTTCAATTTTACACATAAAAAACATTATAACAGATGAGCTAATATAAAGTGGCCGACTTAGAATTGGTCAGGCTATCCGATATACGATTATTAAATTTCCGACGTAATTATAGTCGATAACATAACATAATAAAGTTACATTTCAGAGTTTTTTGTACGTTCACTCAAAAAGACGAGGAACATAATTAAAAACTTAACCTAAACAAAAAAAAATTCAACTAACAACCATTTAGCCTAAAAATACGTGTTTACTATTTATTTAAAAATTGGTAAAAAGTCGAAATTCAAGATTTCTTCTAAATTTCAAAAAATCATAACTTTGATTCTGCTTTTTAGAATTTTGTCAATTATGTCTTATTGAATTCAAGAAAATGTAAACTTTTAGGTAACTTACACAATTTTAATTTGCAAGGACTAAGGATAGTTCAAAATGTCCTTTTTTGCGCATATCTTTGATTATCTCAAGAAATGGTATTCTAATTTTCCTAATTTTTTTATATATTGGAAAACAGTATTTCACCTATATTCACTACAAATTTGAAGTTGAACTATCCTTCGTCCTTTGCAAATAAAAATTGTGCGAGTTTCTTAAACGTTTAAGTTTTTCTGAATTCAATAAGACTTAATTTACAAAATTCTGATAAGCATAACCGAAGTTATGAATTTTTGAAATTTAAAAGAAATTCTGAATTTTGCCTTTTTACCAATTTTTGAATCTTCGTTACTCGCAAACTATATCGATTTGAGCAAAAATTTGATGTCCCATTACTTGAAACACTTCAATAAGTAGCTCCATAAATTTTGAGGGTGATTTGTTATGGAATGACCCTATTCCTACTTCGCCCAGCCTGTGGGAGGATTAACATGCGATTTTAAGGACTTGGGGCAGTAACAAATTACCGCGCCGCTTACTGAGAATTTAAAAAAGCGTATGATTGATTGATCCTTTAGCAAACTAAAATTGTCTCAAAAGAGACTGATCTATCCTTGCAAGAGTTAAGTAAGCACCGATATTGACAAAATTATCAGCGGCTTGAGTTTATGGTCGTGGTTAGCAACATAAAAATGGCACTACATTCACATTAAGAAGATTCCCAAGAAGTTTATCAGAAATTAATATAAACATTTTGAAACCACGCATCTAACAGCGGAGCATAATCCTGTACATAGTTTTAAGTACGAGCTTTACCCTAAGTATTCTTCGTTTTAAGGAGATGGGATATTATAAAGACAATTCTAACTGTCCTAGAAACAGTAATCTAACCCAGGCCCATGACTACCCGAAACTCTTTCACGCCCCAAGGTAGAAAAAAAAAGAAGCCAGCAGCTTTGAATGGTTTCATAGCTGGTCTCCTAATCGACTGTGCTGAGTAGCGAAAACAGAGTCCTTTTAAGAGAGTTTTAACACTATTTGTTAAAATGGGAAAAAAGGAGTAATTAAAAATACGTATATATACTACAAAGAACATTTCTATTTTTTAAACGTTATAAAAGAAGCATCTTTTTATAATTATCGTAGCAAATGGTGTTGGGTGAATAAGTAAGTACAAATTTGATTTGCAAATTTAATGTTAAATTGAAATAATAAGTTAATAAATAGCCGAGGGCTTTTGTTGCAGGCACTATATTCTAGTTATCAATTTTTAAATTTTTAGCTAGCTTTAAATACATAAATAAGTTGATTGTTTTTAGCTCAAATTTAGATTTCACCATGGTAAGGTAGTTCATTCTCAATCTGTCGGCAAGTGGAAAGTTGCACCGGAAATCCAAATAGAAAATGGGAGCTAAGTGGCATAAGAAGCGTATGCATAGCTTAAGGCGTAAACGCAGAAAGATGCGTGTAAAGTCCAAGTAAACCGCTGGAGGATAGATTCCAATTATCCCGATACCTGTACCATTATTAGTTTTTGATTTATTATTTTATTTTAAATATTATATTAAATTGAAATCGGTATTCTTATTCTACAACAGTCCTTCCGAAAAAAGTCAACTAGCCATTTCTGAGCTAACACATAAGAACGCAGTAAGTCACAGGACTTAGCAAATTTTTTAAGTCGTTAATGTTGCTCTGAAACAGCTCTTTTGCTCTTGTCTTTAGGAGTTTAGGAGTTCAGTCAAATGACGGTGGTGAGTCAGGTAGTAAAACATATTTTAGAAGATGGGTATTAAGAGGCTTGTGATCTCTGAAATGGGAATGGGCTAAAAATTTAGAGGCTGAAGATTAGATTTAGTATATTGCGCCGTTATTAGAGTTGGCCTCAGACTTCAAGCCGTATTAAAATTGCCTATGAAAAAGTGTAATAGGGTGACCCTTTTGTAATATTAATCAAGTTATCAGCAACTTAAGCTACAACTTTGCTTCCGCCGTTTCGCAATTGATAGCTGTATCGTTAAGTGGTAGTCAAAATAAATAGATCGCAGATGCCATGCAATAAGCTTAGGCATTTGTAAGCATAACGCCATCGAAATATTAGTCGATTTGTGTCTGCATCATAAAATTATTCTCGATTAAACATGTCAGCTGACGAGCCAAATTCTCGTCATTTGCGGAAGGTTTTGATTTTCTGCTTTAATATGAAGAAATCTGCGGCTAAGGCTCATCAAATGCTCTCAAATACCTATGGTGAAGCCGCTATTAGTGAAAGAACGTGCAGAGTGTGGTTTCAACGCTTCAAGAACAGTGATTTTGACGTCTAAGACCGGCATGGCGGTGGAAGAGAGAAGGTTTTCGAAGATACAGAATTAGAGGCATTACTTGACCAAGACTCGTGTCAAACGCAATCGTATTCAACTCAAAACGAATCATAAAATGTATAACGAGTTTGTTACAATAAGCCTCCTATTTCGGATAAAAACGGCGGAAGCAAAGTTGTACACCTAATAATGGTCACTTAGGGGGACTTAGGGAAGGTCAATTTGTTGCGATACCAAAATGTTGTATACCAAAATCTAAGGAAATCTCAACAGCATGATGTCGACATCATTTGACAATCGAAGTCTAATTAGATTTTAGGTCTCAGTGCTGGTGCAAAAGCTGGGAAAACAAAGTTGCTTTAGAAATGTTTCATATGCTTCATGTTCGTTTCTTCTAGAAACGTAACAGATTTTTTGACCAACTCTCAACCTTTCTATACATTTTTCCTGTGTGCAATGATCGAGAGAAAGAGTGAATGCAAGAAAATTGTTTAGTAAGTCTGCCTTTTGCTTACATCGCTTAAGCATTTTCTCAGAACTTCTTTCCTTGAACTTCTGCTAATTACGCTAGTGAATCTCTTGGTCCTGCCTTGTCGGATCTTTTCTTTCATTCAGGCAAGCTCTGCATTTTTATGAGAGGTCTGAAACATAAATAAAGCCTCAAAGTGGATCTCATCAAGGTTGACGATCAGGATCATTTCTCAGTTCAAGCATTTAAAGAGCCAAAGGCTTTAAGCACAAGTGCCTGTAGCTCGAATTAGAGGCTTTTAGACCACTGTTGACCTTCATACAAGAAATTTGACTACTTGCTGTGGTTCCACTCCACGTGAGCCTTGCTGAAGCAGAATCCAACACCCACAAACGATCTCACATTCAAGCCTCACATATACTTCATCATCCTCATCCCCCTAGCTCGGTTCGGGCCGCAGCCCCCTTTTTCAACGGCAGGATGTTTAATTTGTGTTAGAAAACATTTTCAGATCCCCGAATTAATTATCTCTCCTCCATTTACATGGAAACTTTTATTTGCTCAAAAGATAAAGCAAATTAATTAGAGAGCCAATTAAAATTTTAACTAAATAACAAGCGACGACCAAGGGGGGGCGGGCAGAGAGGGGGAGACTGTGGCATAGAGCCACGAAGGGGAATGGAGCTCACTACAACAATAAACCAGCAGGAGGACTGCCAGCGCACGAAGGAGAGTGAGAGAGACATTTTCTTCTCACTCCTCACGGGGCGCCGCACACGAGAGATTTTTGGGCATAGAAAGGAGTCGAGTTGAGTTGAGTTGAGTCTTTTGCTTGGTTCGGCCTTGCGCTGGCTTTGGTGCAATAGATCACGACGGGTGTAGGCCCAGCCCAGCTTGGCTCGGGTGGGGGTGTAGGGAAGAAACCACCACCCAACTTTCCTGCAAATCGTATTTCAGGTTCAGTTTCCTTCACTCCGACGTTGCTTTGTTTCGCGTTTTGCCATTTAACAGCGGTGGGTGGGGGTGGGGTGTAAATTGCTTACACGAAATGAAAACGGTATTGTAATTCGAGGGCGGTTTGCTGGAGGTGCTCGCCTTTCACAGGCGCAAATAGTGAATTTAGTGTGAATGGAAGGATTTCCCGTGGATAAATCGGCTACGCCGATTATCACTTTTGAAAGCCGGGTGCTTTACTTTTTCGCAGGTGTTTGAAGTTTTGCTGTAGTTTGCATCTAATTAGCTGGGTGAGTTTTTTTTTTTCCTTGCCAGTGGAGGTGGGGGGTGATAATTGTAATTGGCACAGGGCCTGGTGGGAGAAAGGAGGTTCACTAGCTAATTGGGTCATAATGGCACTGCGGCATTCAGTGATTCAAATTGACGGATGGAAATGATTTTATTTTGAGGTGGATGAGGCTAGCAGAGGTTTGTTGAACTGATTGTATGGCTAATCAAGTCTGCGACTGCCTGAAAGAATAACAAAAAACAATCAAATCAAGGGTCGGTTGGACATCCTTGTTGATTACTTGAGAGCTTCGGTTTAGAAGAAGTCGTTAATAGAATTTGTGCCATTTTTTCGTTAACGAATTCTTGAGGATTTGATTGATTACCTGTCTGACTGCAGATACACTTCGGCTGAATTGTGAGGTCAATTAAAGGGTTTTCCAATAACTACTTGACAATTTCTTTTTATACACCATTTGAGATACTTAAAAACTTTTTTGTCGACTTGAACTACTATCGAAACGTTTACGAATGTAACTCGACTTCCTTCATATGCCCTCCGCGGGCACGTTTGCAGCGGTCGATACGTTGGACCTAATTTTCGATGACTCGGCGACACATTTCGGCCGAAGCGGCCGCTTTTTCGCGTTCAATGTTGCCTGTGAGCTCTTTCAACGTCATCAGCTTGTTGGCATAAACCAATGACTTATCGTAGCCTCAAAGCAAATAGTCTAGAGGCGTTAAATCGCACGAACGAGGCGGCCAAACGACTCACCCATTTCTAGAGATAACACGCTTATTAAACTTACTCTTCAATAGGTAACCGGGCTAACAGAAAATTTTCCTGCCTCACTTAGGTCCTTGTAGACCCAACGTATTACTCTTCAATAAATCGATTGTAACGTGTGCTATGTGGCTTGTGGCACCATCTTGTTTAAACCACATGTCGTTCAGGTCCATATCTTCCAATTTTGGTCAAAAATTATCGGTAATCATAGCGCACTAACGCTGCTGCAGTAACGTGTCGATCGTTATCGTGACGATAAAATGTGGCCCAATAACGCCGCCACCACACAAATCGCACCAAATAGTTATTTTGACGAACTAATTGAGCCAAAAATGAGCTCCGTCATTGAAGATGATTTTGCGATGAAATTCACCATCTTGGCGCATCTTCTCCAGAGCCCAATCGGAGAGCGTACGTTGCTTCAAATGATTTATCGGCTTCAATTCGTCTTCTTCTTCTTCAGTTTGATCTTGATTCGGTGTAAGCCAAGATCCTTACGCAAAATACAACTTAGGCTGCGCTTATGGTCAAGCGAATTAGCGTCGCGCTATGCGGTGACATTCACGCGATCTTAAGCGATGGCTTCATTGACATATTAAATTCGCTTTCCGCACATTAGCTCCGCCATAAACACCTTCATATGTAAACACATAATTGATTGCTATTAGCGAATCGTTTTGAATCGTGCGACGTGAACTCGCTTGACTACAAACGCAGCTTTAATGTGGTCTGATCGATGCCCAATTCTTGAGAATGCTGTGGAATTGACTGATTTGGATCGTTTACTACGGACGGCAGCGATATTTTCGACACTGCGACCACCCCCCTGACACTGCAACATCACACGGCGAATATGTAGACTCAAATTTTTGCACTTGTTATTGCCTGTCTACTAGGGCGAGAACTACGACCGAAAATTGGAGTTAACACTCTTAAAGTTGCGGTCACCGACTCCGAATTTCGGTAGAAAATTTTTATAATTTGCAGACGTTGCTCGTTCATGTAGTTTACCATGATGAAAATGGTGTGTTTACTGAGTAAATTTACAATGACATTTTGATGATTGATGAAAGGGTGCATTCACAAATTAAATTCAAAGTTGTCAAGCCGCTATTAGAAAACTCTTTATCTTTTACTTTCAAAGCTTATTATTGGAGACATTTAAAAACGCCTCCAGGGTTTTGGTGTATAGAAAATGGGATTCACATCAGAACCAATATTCTTGCATTAAGAAAACGAGAAACGAGAAGAAAAACGGAACCTTTGTGGAAGAACTTGAATCCTAATAATGAGAAAATAACAACAGGCTCTTATATAAAGCATCACACCCTATACTGCGCAATCTGGCAGATCTTACACAACTCAATTCACACTTTTTTTTTGTCAAACTATGCATCACAATTTTACTCTGTTAAGCCTTGCTGATGATCTGCTGAGTATATTTTGAAGGGAATAGTCCTGCCAATTTACGTAGACTATTGGTTTTTTAAAATTATTTTTCTGTTACTTGAAGCCATAAACTGTATAAGAAAACATTTTTTTAGTAACAGAAAAAATCGCGCAGTTCTCACTTTATAGTCAAATCAGTAAGGAAAAATTTAACCATGCAAAAATGGCTTTATGTCTTTGAACCCAGCAAACCTATCCCTTAAAACTCGAATTTAGACTTTCAGCTTCTGGTGTACACAGGTTTTGTGTTCCACCAGATCTTTTAATATTTTCCTCCCCTTATCCATCGAACTACTTCAAAATATTGCCCACACACCGACACCGATAAAACATGAAACGTAATCTCTTAACTCGCTGCCCCCCTACTTGTGCTCGGAAGTCCTTCCTTGAGCCTGGCAATAAAAGGAGAAAGAGAAAGCGCCCGAAAGAGGGGAAGGAAAAAAAATTTATTTTAATGAAATTTATTTGCCAGCAAGTTTGTTCGTTTTCCAACAATTGCATGAGTTATCTCTTAGATACGAATTTTGAGCAATATTCGTGATTAATTTTTGTGAGTCCAGGAATTAGCAATCAACTAAATGGCATCCCCGCAGCTGGCCAGTCGCACTCGTCTCTCTCTCTCGCTTTCGCCATGATCGATACACTCCAGCGAATGATTTTCCATCTTTCGAGCGCGTTGTGACTGTGTTCGCACACTCCCATCCACCCCCACCCACACACAGACCATCGCCTGAATTTATTTTTACCAGCAATCTCTCTAATAGGATTCTTTATGGCACATATGCCATCGGATGTTGAGATACACGTCATAATGTCGGAGGAGGCTCTGTTGGATTATCATACGGCGGATGACGGGGCGGCATCTTTCTTAGGGACGGGGGAGGCTGGTGGTACTTCAAAGTTTGGTACTAAATTCTTTTTGTTTGTGTTCTTGAGCGGGGACGGGGTGCTGTTAATGTTTGCGGGGGGAGAAATTAATTGAAATTTGCTTTTAATTTTAATCAATTGAATGGGATCTGAAGTTCGAGGCTTGACTTGTGCGGGAGGATAGAGTGATAGGCCTAGATTGGTCACCAA
Source organism: Syritta pipiens (assembly GCA_905187475.1). NCBI lineage: Eukaryota > Metazoa > Arthropoda > Insecta > Diptera > Syrphidae > Syritta > Syritta pipiens. The sequence goes on from LR994571.1 coordinate 76,380,111, forward strand.
CAGACTGGCAAAATGATTGGTAAACAAACACATGAAATTCGCCACCAAGGCATTGCAAAAAAAAAAATGTCACAGGAAAAAAGGGGCCGGCTCTTCTTTGTCAAACATGTCATCAAACATTCGTTCAGGATTCCTGAAAACCAGAATACTGTCAAACCAGAAACATAAAACCATTCGGTTTTTTGTATTCGATTCAGAATTGATGTGAGCATTTGTCATATTTTGATCTATGACAACGCCAAGGTAGTCTCAAAAAAAGCCCTTGAGAGAGCTCTGCAGAGCTCGACACAAATGATAATCTGAAGAGACAAGGGCTATATGATGGATGCATCAAAACTTCCCAGCCAAGCTCTCTTAGTTTCTGCTGGGTCATCAAAGATGTGTGTGGTCTGGCCTTATCATTATGGAACACAACACTGTTGATCAATTAATCAAATTGCTTCTTTCAACCTCTTGATTGTTGACAAAATTGAACAGAATCGAATTGGACAGGTTCTAGAAGCTTATAATGAACTATTCACTTTCTCAATAATAATAACAACAGCACGTTGAGGGCCAGAACCTAGCTTTTGAACGCTAAGCTTTCTTACCTTTTCTATAATATAAAAGTAAAATATGACGACAATGTTCCGAATTTTGACTCATTTTTAAACGTAAATAACTTCTCTCGGAAAAAAGCGATTTTAATAATGTCAACAACAACAAAATGAAGCTTACGACGTAACCTTTCACACAAACTATAGTATTGTCAGATGTAATTGATATTACCAGAGATATTATTTTTTAAATATATTTTATTAAATTTGTTATCGAACTTTATTGAACACTCAATATTTCGGTGTAGTTTCAAGGCGACAGATAAACAGATGCGAAAGAAAAGAAAAAGATGAAAAAGCAAAAATTCAAGTGTGAAAAGATGACAGACAACTAGTTGACAGATAACAAGAGAGATGAGAAAACTTTATGAAAAAAAATCATGAACACAAATAAAAATGAGACGAAAAAACGACGGATCCTCGAAAATAGTCTGCTTTGTCCTCAGCTTTTAGCCCTTTCAAGACCACATTTAATTCCAGCCGCAGGAAAAATATTTTTTTACACTTCGCCAAAAACAAAGTAAGGAATTTCGATTTTTTTTTTGCACGAAGAATTGTCTGCAGCGGCTACAAATAAACCAAAACTGGGGTTTAGAATGAAATTATGACACTTTTACTGCAATTGTGCCAATATTTCTGAGTTTTTTGCGGATAAAATTCATGTTGTTCACAAAATTAATGTTGCATCATCACTTTCGCATAACACTGTAAGTCTCACTCGTCCTTCACCCGGCCAGACCCCATGCCCCCGACTCACACAATTGGCAAATGACAAGGAAAACTCGATACTCGAAGAGTACCCACTCCCACTCCATCCTCACACGCACCCGAAAGAATGACAAAAGTCATAAGTGAATGGCTTGTCATCTGCTTTGCTAATTGCCACCCCCTCCTGACCAACCGACAGCTCGGCCGACAACAACGACGACAAGGACGACGATGACGAAAGGATTCGTTCCACAGCAGCAGCAGCACACTTCGACCTCCCTTTCTGCTTCAGAGTCCACTCCATCGGCACGTCGAGATGTGATTACCAATTGATTCCTATCCACCCCCACACACACCCACCCCATTTCAGTCCACTTCACTCCGCCCAAATGGCGCTCCAATGTCCCATGCGAGTCTCTCCCGCTCGTCGTCGTCGTAGTCGTCTAATGGCTGTGATCTGCTTCGTAATGTGACAACTCTGAGAGGGGGTTACGCAACGGAACAACAATCCCGTAGCCGATTTTAGTAATTTCGTGCAATTAGCGAATTGAAAGGTTCATCTTCTGTCCGGAGCCTCCTCCTGGGATCGGTCACCGTCGCCCATCCGCCCCACCACACGCACACAGTCCAGGGGGCTTTTGGGTCGATTCCATTCGGGGTCATATGGAATGCGTCCAGTCTGCGTTGAATGGGATTTTCGTTATTAATTTGTTAATTGAATTAACGTTTACATGGGCCAGAGAGAGGGGTGGAGGGCTATTTTGGGCGGGAACCTTGATTGAATGACCACCCTAGGGGCGGTGAGGAGGAATTGGATGTCCTTGCAAATGTTGGCGATTAGGTGTGATTGGAAGTAACTTGTGTAATTAAAATGGGGTGAGTGTCGTCGGGTGCGGGGTGTGCCGTGCGGGCGTATTTTAATGTAATTAAAGCGCACAATTTGTCATATTAGCACGGGGTGGGCGTACAAGCTGTGAGGGTGGTTCTCGCTTTGGCTACGTTGGCGGTGTCATGTGTGCGCACACTTGGAATGGGGGTAATTATTTACGACAAAGGTTTGGTGGCATGTTGGGTGTTGCTGTTGCTCTGCGGGGGCACTGGGATAATGCATGATTAATCATGTGAGGTGCATTGAAACGAAATACCGATTATAGTGGAAAAGCAAAAAAAAAAAAAATATAGAGGGATCATTGCTTTTCGGGTTGTTTTGGTGAACGCTTTAAGATGCGGATGGGCGAGACGGTGGACTGTTCACAGTTTGAAAGTAATGATGATGTGAATGCATCGAATAATCTCCTCCTGTCATAAAAAATGGAAATTAGTTTGCTTATTGACCAAAAGTAACAATAAGTTCAAACCAATACAACATTTTTTTTTTTCACTATAACTCATTTACTTTCCACTTTAGAAAGATGATTTTTGGTTTTTATTGTAGTTACAGATTAAAACTATTATGCCCAGTTTCACTGTGAGAGTTCAAACTAATCTTTTGGTTTAAACATCGGTTTGCATTTTTTTCGGTTTCACAATACCCATTTAAACGAAAAGTGTAGTTCATCTCATCGTTTGAGTTAAACTAAAGACCATATAGTACCAAAAAAGTGGCAGATGTGTCAAATAAACGTCGCAACACACAGCAGCAGCAGCATACGAATTTCAATTATGGATTCATTTCGTGAAAAGAAATACAGTACAGACTCGATTTACGCAACTAATCGAAATTAAGGCAGTTGCAATAACCGAGGTTGTTGCAATTATTGGAACATATTTTTGTGGATTAAAAAATATGATGGAAATGACAGTTTCTGTAAAGATAACGACAATATTACAAAAAGAAACATTATTGATACCAACGTAAATCGTTATTTCATTTTTTTTATTAATAAAACGAAAGGTTAGAAAACTTACAAAACATACATATAATAAAAATATGGGGTTTCTTTTCTTTCGCATTTCTTTATTTTTGATTGATTTGATTTTTGAGATAAAATGCCCTCTACTGAAATGCTGTTTCCTTGGACCATTGTAAACATACATTAAAGGATCGAACTGCAACCTCTGTTTTAAATTTCGATAAAGTGAAGGGTCAGAGCAACTCCACTTTCACTTTGGAGCACTTTTAAAAAGTTGCACTTATAGAATCAGGCTTTGTTACGATTTAAGTGTTGCGAAAATCGAGGAGTTACGCGAATCGAGGGTTGCGTTAACCGAGTGCGTACAGTAATATTGTTTTCGAGTGTGATTTTAATGATATCAGTGACGAAGAAAACTCGCAAATAATTGTCCGAACCAGAAGAGAAAAAGGAATACGCTGGAGGACAGATCATTTTCGATTTGAATAGTTTTCTTTTCTGCATTTGCATAGTTTTTTTTTTGCTGCTTTCTTTATGCAATACATCTTTAAGTTGTATTCAGTTTGGATGGATTCTCACTCTGCAACTTTTTCCTTCCATTGAACTCGGTCAGTTTTTTTTATTTTCAATTATATTTGAATATTTCTGGACCAACTGCAACAGCAAATTTACGTCTGCGGTAAACCGATTTTCACGTACTAGTAACAAAGGATGTAAGTAACCGTAATTTGACATATATGTATATAGGATTGTTGTTAGGGTTTCGTTCCATAGGAATAACGAAACCCTTATGGAATCACTTCGGTATCTGTCTGTTTGTCTGTCTGTCGCCTTTTACATATTTGACTATGGCTTATAAGTCCTTTCTAGTTAAGAGATGAAATTTGGACTGAATGTGTATCTAGGCGACCCAAAAACAAATCATGCACCCGTTTTGAAATAAGTCGCAGATTAAAGAAAGAGTTAGTACTAATACTAACGCCCGAAAAAACTTTTATTAACTTTGATGGTGGATATGGGTGTCATTGGAAAGGGGGCGGTGTCCTGATTATGAAAATGTCTGTCTGTCTGTCATTAGGCTGTAATCTTGGTAATTGGCAAACCATGAAGAGTTAAGAAATAAAACTTCGCCAGAAGATGTATTTCACTTGCCCAAAGAAAGTTCAGGTTAAAAATTTTAAGAAAATGTCATGTTAGCAAATAACTTAGTACCAATACTAAATTTGAAAAACAAATTTCTTTTACTAGTTCCTTGGTATGGGTATCGTTGGAAAGAGGATTATAGTTAGATGAAAAAGTTGTACTATGATAATCACCTTAGTCTCATTGGTAAGAAGTTATTAGCCAACAAACTGCCAAAAACTGACTTGTGTACCGTGTCCCCCACCTGATTTTCTAAAATATTTAACCAAAAAATTTGAAAAAAAAAATGGTTATGGGGCAACTCATCGCAATACCCCAAAATTATCCAAAAATCGTGTATGATTTTTTGCTCATACTAAAATAATTGCTAACATTTTTTGAAAAAAATTTCACAGGAGTATATTAAGTGAGATACCATCGAATAGTTCATGCAAAATGAAATAGAGTTTTCATTTTGAACTTTTTATTTGGAAGTTAAGTTTTCGAGATATTAAGCTTCAAACTCGAAAAAAAGGCGTCCCCCTCCTCTTATTTCCACACCCGTTGGTCTAAAAATCTGAAAAAAATCTGAAAAAAATCTTGAATGTAGGCTTTGATGTAATCTTTGTGTTAAAATTTGTTTGAGCACTCTGGCTTTAATAGTTTTCGAGATATTGGCAAAAAACCAAAAAAACAACAACATTCGAATTTTAAGGATCCGAAAACGCCATTTTGTAGATCTCGGCGAAAGAACAATAAAATATTAGATAAAAAAAATATTTTCATACAATTTTTCGAGATAATAACGATTTAAATCGAATTAGTTTCCTGCAAAAAACGATGAACTGACGGCAGTCTCAGTGTCGCTTGTGGCATTTCATCCCCTAAATGCAAATCACACGGCTGGCGCGATCAGCAAATGGGAAAGGATTTTCTTTTGTTCAGTTTCGTTCGAAATGAAAAGAAGAATTTTGGTGAATGAACAGTGAATTGAGTTTAATTTGATTTGAATATTTTAGTTTGTTGATTTCTTAGACTTATATTAAGTCTAAACTACTAATCTGTTTGCCAGCGAAACCCTCGGTGGGTGAGTAAAACTCACGCTTGACCGGTTTTCTTTCTTTTTCAAAGCACAAACCACTTTCAAATTCAAAAACAGAAGTGAAAGTGGACTCAAAACGAAACTCAATTCCACTCGAAATGAAATTCGGTGTTCTGCCATGCGTGTGAACTCGAGACATACAAATCCGGAGAAACACTCCGCTTTTTGGTTAAGGAAGTTTACCGACGATCAATCGAAATTAATTTTGAGATTGCTCTTGATAGATTACCTGTCGACATAATTTTTTTTATTCATTATTGACAAATAAATTAATTTATTAATTCATCTAAAAAAAAAGCTAAGTACTTAAAAATTAACAGTTAGTGAATAAAGTCGGAGCAACAAACGCTTTCGACTAAGTGGACAAAGTTACTGTTCAAATTTTGAATTTGTGTTATGAGTGAACTAAAAAGCAAAGCAAAAGGATGGACGGGGAAAAGATGTTACATTTTGAGAAATAGAGAATACCAGGATTGTTTGGATGAATGATACACACATTCGAGTTACCAAGCCCTATCAGAACTCCAATTTCTTTTTTAATAGAAAAAGGTATGATACAAAGGCTAGTGAATTCAATTCACAACGCGCAACCAATGTGAATTCAATTCACATAAAAACGGTGGTTTGTGGATTGCAGACCACCAATTTCCATGTTCGAAAGCCAAATTCTTTTTTGTGATTTTGAATGAAATCCAGAACTCCTAATTACTTCCTTTCGAACATATTAATTTTGCTTTTGTGGATTGAATTCACAAAAAGTGGAATGCAGGACATGGGCGATTGGATGGAAAGCATAATTCCTTACCAATAACAAGCCTTATGCATAAGGATTAAGTTGTATTTAAATAGGCATTATCTGACCCTTATTTTGCCCGGGTAGTTAGAAACACATACCTACACAATCAATTTGGATCGCATTTTTTTATGAATGTACTTTTATGCAATTTAACTTAACCTCAACAAATTTGAAATCGATTCGGGGTCCAATTTACTTCGATCGGCGTGCTCAAGTAGCGAGTTTGTACACAGCATGAATTGCAGACTTCATGGATTACATTCACTGAAGCGTACTCAATTTGTTCAGGTTCATCAATGCCTTCTACGAAGACCCAGTTTTTAATTTCTCAGTTAGATATGCGGTGTTCAGTGTCTTTAATCGTCTATAATTTCTTTTAATCTTCTTTCTTGTAAACTGAGTTTTGTGTTAATTCTTTTCGGGAAAATATTTCGTAGGTCGAAATCTTCACGGTCTACTAATGCACTTAGGGCTGTACACGTATGTCGAGGTAAGCTTCCTAAATTTTTTCGACGTCGTAGGTCAAAAAGACTTAATTCCTGTAGTGTCCTTTGCACTCAGATTAGTGGAATTAAATCTCCATTCTCCATTCTCTACAGCTGTGTTTGCTTAAAACCCTGGCTTGAACCTTATGACCAATTCTGCGATACACCTTCAATCTCCAGTCATGAGTCTCAATTCCGTCTCTGTAAGCAGCAGTCTCGGACCCTACTTGCACTTCCTCCACCTCTCGGATCCCCATCCTCATTGATGGCCACCGCAAAAAAGAAATCGATGACACACAAGATCCCTCGAATCGTCGTAATCCTGCGATGACATCAGCGCATTACTTCGTTAAAAACCCCACACCTCCATCGAATCAACGCCAACGGGCAGCTCAGTTTCAGAACCGCCTTCAATCCGACTGCCACCCCCCACACACACACGCCACATACGTAAATCCAAGATGGCACCGAAAACCACCCCACCCCACTCCCATTTGCAGCAACAAAAACAAGAAAAAGAAGTGAACCTCATCCGCCAGTGTTTAACAAATTCTGTCCAACTCATCCAATTTATCCCCGATGCAATTATCCCCTTTTGTTTCATTGAAATCCACCACCCCCACCCATTCTGGCCATCTCTCTCTCTCACACACACCCTCCTTGGGTCGAGAAACTACACGAACGCAAGGACTCCCGACTCCGACTCCGACTCCGACTCTGAGTTGATGGTGTACATGCAAAGGTACAATTTGGTTGAATGGCAGAGTGCGGAGCAGAAGAGGCAGCAGGATGATGGTGGTGGTGGATGGCAGGGGGTGGTATACATCCTTCATGCTCTGCTCATTAATCTGCTCTAAGTGAATTAACGTCAAATACACTAATTACGTCTTTCACTCAGTTACCCTCATTTCAGGTTTCAATTGTGGGAATAAGATGAGGTTAAATTGAAATTGCCACGTCATAATGAGTGTGTGTGGGTGTTTGTGGGTCGGGATGAGGCGGTCTGTGGGTGGAGTAGGGCATGGGCATGGGCTGGGGCACGGGCATTGAAGAATGCGATGTCGCAGTGGTGGTAGTGGTTGAGTGTGCTGTGTGTGAGACACAAATATGAATGGGGTCCTAATGAATTTATTTTTGGCTTAAATTATTTTCCAGTGGTGGTGGCGAGAGATTGATGATTAAAGGGAACACCTTTTTGGTGGCGGATCGAGAGAAATGAAGAGCGGAGTTGATTGCTGCCGCGGTCCGAGAATCGCTGAATTTGTTCATTAAATCAGGGCGGGTGAAAAAAAATTAGTGAAGCTCTTCATGCCATTGCATTCTATTTAATTTTTTAAATCATCATCACGGGAACATTGCCGAGAATATCATTTGAAATGGTAGGAATAGGCCAACCATTTTTTTTTTTAGACAAACGCGGTGGGGAAATTGAGATAAATGCTTTCGTGAAATGCGAATTCGTACAGCTAAACCGAGATAAAAATGTGTACGTTGTACATACAGCGGCGTGAAAAATGGACTCGACGGTCGTATGGCCAACCACTCTTTTTAAGGAAATTGGAGTTACTATTACTGCAAACAAGTGCCTTTGTGCATAGCGCACTTTATTTAAAAAGTTGTTGGTCCATTCTATTTTTCTTTTGAACTAGAAGACATAGGACCGTTCTGTTTTTGTGTTCGATTCAGAATAAACGTGAGCATTAATGGCAAGGTCCTAATTTAGCACTGCGACTTACAGTTTTGAAAAAAAACTTATTTACACTTTTTTTTCTATTATTTCTTATTAAAATTTTGAGTTTGTATGCGAATTTTTGACAAACGATGAGCATGAACAATCTAACTTTAATGTATAATTAAAGAACAAGTTTCCGCCTTTCTAAGTTGGTGTAGTATTTTCTTGTAGGTGCTGCCATTGTTTTTTAAAAAATTTTTTTTCCATATTGTTTGATGTGATTTTAAATTGTCCCTACCTCCTAAGCGGGGTGAGGTAGACCTCCTGCTCAAAGCAAAAAATGCTCGTTTTTGAAAGCTCTATAAAAAACCACTGTCAATTTTTGACGCCAAAGCTATCTTACTCTCCCCGCACATCAAAATAGAAATTTTTCTAAACGTGCAAAAATGGATACATTGGGATCAAGATAGACTTTTGTGAATTTTCGATCTATAGAAGCAATCAAGATCATTTGTACTTCAATTTTTTGGTGATGAAGTAAAGAAAAAAATAACACAACTTTTTTATTTACAAAAAACCATACGACCGCCGAGTACACACCACTGTATTGTGGTGGTTCAAAAAATAAGGTGAATTTTCAAATTTCACGGACTACGATTTTTTATTTTGTTATGTTGGTACACTTGTCTCGAACGTATGTTTACAGTTTCAGCTATATATTGTAGCATATTTATTTTGTTTATAAGAGGCATAAAAGTTAGACGTGTTTTGCGTGCTCGGCGATTTTCTGTTTTCGAAAAAAATGAATAAAAGAATTTGCATTCAATTTTGTGTGAAAAATGGAATTAAATGCTCGAAAACACTTGAAATGTTGACAGTGGCATACGGTGAGTGTACTCTGAGTCCAAAAAATGTTTATAAGTGATACAAGCTTTTGAAAGAAGGTCAAGAAGATGTGAATGATGACGCTCGCCCTGGACGCCCCTGCTCATCAACAATCGATGAAAATGTTGAGAAAGTGAAATAAATTGTTATGGAGAATCACTATTCGAAAAGTTGCTGAAGATGTCGGCATATCGGTTGGCTCATGCCGTGCAATTTTTTCGCAAATTTTTGGCATGAAGCTTGTGGCTGCGAAGTTCGTACCAAAATTGCTGAATTTTGAACAAAGAAACTGTCGCATAAGCATCGCTTAGGAATTTTTTAATGAAATTTTGAATACAAATTTGCTTAAAAGGGTCTTAACTGACGAATCATGGGTATATGGTTATGACATCGAAACCAAAGTCCAGTCGTCCCAATGGAAGAGCCAAGGAGAACCAAAGCCAAAAAAAGCAGGCCAAGTTCGATCAAATGTGAATTTTTTGCTGACTGTTTTTTTCGATTACGGTGGCGTAGTGCATCAGGAGTTCTTACCACATAGTCGTACGTTCAATAAGAAGTATAATCTTGAAGTTATGCGCCGCTTCGTATGCTGCTGCTGCTGTGTGATGCGACATTTATTTGACACATCTGTCATATTTTCTCTTAAACCGAAGTCTAAACGGAGGAATTGTGTCGTTTAACTTAAACGACGAGATAAACTCCACTTTTCGCTTAAACGGGTATCTACTATGAAACAGAAAACTTTTTAAACCGAAATTTAAAGCAAAAGATAAGTTTAAACTCTCACTGTACAGCTGGGTATGAGACTTTTTCCTATTCCCAAGATTGAAGAGTTTGAACGCCGCGGCGTTTTGCGACGATTGAGGAGATACAAACCGAAAAGCTGAGATATTTCAAGGGCATACCAAAAACATATCGGCATATCGGAACTGCTTCGAGGATCAGAAAAAACGCTGGCGCAAGTGTATTATCGCTGAGGGAGACTACTTTGAGGGGGACAAAATAGAAATTGAAAAGTAAATATATATTTTTTGAGAAAAATGAAAATTCACATTATTTTGTGAACAGACCTCGTATTAGTTGATATAAAAATAGAAATTGCGAATCACGACTGCAGAAGAAGGATTCCCAAAATTTCCTTATGTCTTTAAGACAAGTTTAGGATGCAAAATTAAACACAAAATCCGAGAAGAATATTGATGGACGCAACCAAAAAACAACAACGATTAACTGACTGGCTAACTGCCAGTCAACATAAAACTGTGCAATGAGTCTTTTTTGGATGTAATTTAAGTGTGTTGGGAGCTGGTTAGCGAATATGGCTAACTGAAGGGCGAATTTAGAGGTGTGGAGGACCTGGGGCAATAAATGAGTGGCGCCCCCTGGCCTGGTTCTTTTTCTCAAATAAAATAAACGTGAACATAATTGTATTCATGCAATCTTTCAGTAAGATTGATCGATCACTGGTATAAAACCGGATACTTTGAATATCTTTTTAGGTGACAGATTTCACTTCATATCCCAACATAAGGCACGGTATTTGTAAAAGGCTGACGTTTCCTGATTGGAAAGGCATCTCAAGTTTTTGGAGGACAATACTTGAGAGGTCATATCAGAAGAAAATAATAACCATTCTTCTGAAAGCAAAAGTTCATATATAACATTCTATACAAACTTTTCCGATTACCGCGAAATCATCAAAAAAACTTGGTGTGCAAAAACTTTTTCTACTGACTGTATGTATGCTGGTTAACTCTTTCGATTTCAGAATAACCATCGATAGCGGCTTTTGTAGCTTCAGCTCGACAAGACCAACAAGTATCGCTAAGCTTTTTTTTTTAAACTTAAAACTATCCGCTTGTTTTCTGTGATGATTATTTAATTAGACTATAGTATCGTTCGTTTATTTGACCTAACCTATACTTACAACTTTAAACGAGCATCACTCCTAAACGAAAAAACGCTTTTAAAATAGTTAATGTCGGAATTTTCTTTAAGTTTAAAACTCCATTTTTTTTTTGCGTTTTTTCTTTTTTGATAGCTTTTTGAGGCTTAGCAACTATGCCCGTTTAAAGTTGAAATTATGGGTTGGGTCTAATAAGCTGTGAGTGACGGTATGCAAATTCCTAACGAAATCACAGAATGGAACAGCCAATGGGCACGAGTAACTACGAGTATTAACCTTCCATCTTTGTAACATTGTCATACGATAGACCGCAGTTATCCAAAATATGTATTTGACGGTCCCTGAAAATTGTAATAAAGCGTTCGCTATTAAAAAAAATATTCTGGAAATTAATTTCAAATACCCAAATAACAAGAAGCAAAAAAAAATTATTTCTTCAAGACCACTACTTTATTAATGGGAAGCGTCTTAATGCAATGCACGAAAAATTAGTCATTTTTGATTTTGCTTTCGCTCATAGACGAGGGTTAATAAAGCGCTATAGTTAGATTAGAGAGTGACAATTTTTTTAAGCAAATATGTCAGAATATGCTACTGGTAAGTAGCTTCAGATAGAGTGTATTTTCATTAAGATATATGAGAGACTGAGAACTAATTAAAATAGTACATATTTTTTTTTAGAGACAAGCTAACATTTTTTTCATTTTCAAAAAAAAATGCGACATAGTGTGATCGTGAAACTTTTTTCATTCCAAGATTGTACTATTATCTTTTGAATAATGCTAAATTTAAATGCATCAAGTAGCGCAACCTTAAATTTCTCCCTCCGCCTTTTGCACGTTGAACCTTCCTTTAGGATATTTAAATATTCATTTAGAGCAAAAGTCTTTTTAAGTCATCAGTAACTATTGCAGCTAGTGCTGGTTTGAAGTACGTGAGCGATATTTTTTGATAGATTTGACCAAAAACGCTGTGTATAATACAGCTAAATTTAAGTATCGTTCATTTTTAAGAGGAACGAAGAAAAAAAGAATACTTGCCTCTAAAATTATGAAAATGTTTTTAAATTGATTTATAAAACATATCCAATAAGATAAAGCTAACAAAGGTAAATCCGAATTAAGTCCAGCTAATAACTATAAATCGACCACTGTGCGCCGGTATGGCCGTAGTTTGGCAACAAATTTGAAATTTTTTTAAAATATCCAACAACTAAAGTTAATTGATCGGTATGACATTCGTCGAAAATTGGGTTGTCATTGCGTCATTGTTTTGTGAAGGTCCGGGACTGTAGCCTCGGGTGCCCTTCTTTAAATCCGGCACTGGCTAACTACATCTGTCTGTCTATCCAGAAATTGTAGGACTGGGATTTATTACTAAAAAGTAAGGAAATTAAACGATAGTCCTAAGCTTACATGTTCAAGAAATCTCTGAAATTCGTTAAGAACAAGAACCTACAGTAGCGAGCAAAAATTGAAGAACAAGAACCTACAGTAGCGAGCAAAAATGGACAAATATTTTTAGTTTTTAAGATTTTTTCTAAATAAAACGCCTATCTTTATACAAATTTGAATGATTTTTTCGTTACCTTAACACGAAACACGATGAAATAAGGTTTCACCAAATATGAACCCACTTATAGATGGAAGTATGCAAGGCAATATGCAAGCAGCAGGAAAAGTGGGCAAATGTCGTTGATCATCAAAAGGAAATTTCATAGAATCTTAGTGTGAAAAAGAAATATTTCACTATTTTTGTGGCTACATAGTTATAAAACGGTGTGCATGAGTGCTTTCCAAGGCAAAAGCCGTCTCACTGTCTCTAAATTCACAGCTCGACTAAAAATTCTGTCACTAGAGTTATCCCAGTTTCTGTCTCTCAGTCTAAATCCCAGCAGCCCTTTCAAAGGACACATCACACCCCTTTGGCTGAGTATCTCAACCCCATCATCGATATTGGTCCAAAAAAAACTCTTTCCCTCATCCACCACCATGGCTTTTCATCCTGAAGGTGGATTAATTTGCCATTTTCCACAAAGGACCATCATGCACACGCACGTCCTTTTTCCCTCCGATGCATTAGCGATCCATATGCGGAAATTTGCAAACTCACACGCAGTCCTGGTCACGTCCCTCGAAGTCGTTAACGTGCTGGTGTTGTCGTCACTCTTGTTGTTGTTGTATGCCGCAGAAAAACCCGAGCTAATTAGTTCCTTAATAATTTTTCTCAAGTGCGAGACTCTTCCCTGCCTCTCTCTCGGTGTGTATGTGTGTGTGTGTTCTCCACGTTATATACGCGCAGTCGTCTCGTTCAATTAAACCGACAACAGCAACAACAACAACAACTGGTAGAAAGAGAGACGTACCACGACCAGGGGGAATTAGCCAATTAAAACACCAAAATCATATTTTACCCACGAGCCACCGTGCGCTGCTCTTTGGCCTCCTCCTCCTCGGGTGGGGTGTGCGGAAGCACATGTGGAAGCTGGAAGCTGAGTTGGGCTAGGGGTTGGGGGGTGGTGGGACGTGAATCACTTTCGGGATGAATGGGATGAAGTAAGTGGCGGTGGTTAGGCGGAAATTTTAATCCATCATATTAAAAGGAAAGCGGAGCAGGAGGGGCAGATTTCGTTCGTTGTGTTTCCGGGTCTGGCAAAGTGGCTGAGCTGGAAAGGGAGGTGTACGTGTAGGGAGGGGATGGCAGAAGCCGAGGCAGCTCTAATTGGATTGATAACGGGAAGGATCGGAGGCTGTTTTAATGGCTGTCGGATGCAGTTGGTCGAAGAATGGGCGAGGGAAATGCAAATTTTCTAGAGAATCGTCAGCTGTAAGGGCATAGAATGGCTGAGAGTCATTCACCGATGGGGAAGAAGATTCTGAAATTGGCAGACATTGGCTGGATTTGGTTTTTGTGTGTCTAAGAATTGCTTTGAAGTTGTTCAAACAACAATCGCATACATGACTGTGGTCATTTTTGGCGGCAGTTTTAGCAGCCAGTCTTACAGCCGTTTTTTGACCTTTTTCGAAGTCTTAAAGCTGGTTAAATGGACACCAACTAACATCCGAGGGGAGCTGATTAGTTTGATTGTGGACGAGTGGAAATGGGCGCCGTGGCTTAGTCGGTTAGTGCGTCGGACTGTTAAGCGAGAGTACCCGGGTTCGAATACAGCTTGGGGAAAAAAACTACAAACAATTTTCACAGTCCTAGCTCCAGCGAACGACTTACAATCCTGCTGGAGTACTTCTGTCACGAAAAGCTTTCGCCATTCGTCGTTCGGAACAGGCAATAAACTGTAGGTCACCTTCACATGTGTCAAAGTTATAACGCGCACAACGCAGTAGAGGCGCGAAAAGCAAGGCTCTGGCCCTTCGTGGGCTGTTACGCCACTAATAATGATACTATGAAAATTATTTTGGTAATGTTTGCTTTGCATTGTACATTTTTATCCAACACATAATGCTTTTTTTTCCAAATTCGACTTTGGATCATCTGTTCAAATCAATTTCGATTTGTTGAAACTCTCGAAAAATTTGTCTTAGTGCCTAGTCAAGTAGATGAGAGTTGTAGGCCGGGAATGTTTATAACTCGATGCAAATTTAGCTCCCTTAAGCTTATGAGTTAGTGAGATATCAATTGTCTTTAATATTGCTTTTTACTTATGTACTTCCTTATCGGGCAATCAACCATTAAAAGGTCTGCGTATGAGATAACCTTGCCCTTCAACGTTCACAATCCCGGGCATGCTGCTTCCGGTCTTATCTAAGCTGTCTTGCGTCCGCTATATAGCTTCTTAGCACTCATCATCTATATTTTTTTTACTCATTCTACGACTTAAAAAGACAATAAGAAAGAGGACAAACAGCTGTAATTTTTACATATGGTAAGCTGCATTCAAACTGTAACGAGAGACAAGACGATAGTAATGGTGGTGCAAACTTTTGACGACATCGTTTAGTTGAATCGTCTGGACAATAATCAACCGAAAAGTTACGTGATGAGACCCCAAGATATTTTAGATGCAAAATTTGACGGACGAACACACCCAGAATCAGACAATACCTGTACATCCTCCCCCATCACCACCGCACCACAGTGTGATCATCTCAATTATAACCCGAAATTTATTTACCACATCAAATAGTGCGAGGAGCACAATTGGAACATCAACTCATCCATTTCCAAAGACCGTCTTCAACCATCCGATGAAGGGACAGAAATTATATAACAACGAACGAATTTCCACGTAGCCTCCGAATTTACTCTCCATTCAAAGCTCCCACCGGCCCGGCCTCCCCCGGTGTGTAGAGGACGCCGCAATCGTACCTCAAAAATGGTGTGTCTGCTCTATGTGTTTGTGTGCGATAGATCCCCGCACCCTGAGGCCTTGAATTCGACGTGCATATACGCCTAGGGGCGCACCATATTCCCACACCATTCAATTTAGATTCTGAATGTGCCCAGCCGTGTTGACGGTCGGAGCAGAGCGGTGCGGAGTACAAAATTTCGTTTTGGCACAATCAGAAGCTGTAATTTGCCGATTCAAACCTCGTTACGAGCGTTTCACGTATAGCCTCATGATGAGACGTTTGTTCTGCGCTCCATATAAATGATATTCCCACCATCATCATCATCAGCATCAACATCGACGTGGAAGCGGGTAGCTGGAGCTGAGGCTAGAGCTGGAGCAGAGTTCAGAGGACATCCCCCGTAAAATGTCGTGTGGGGGTGGGGCAGTCATCGGCAACCATCATCGTCGTCATAATCCCGACAACACCCAGCTCCACCGCATGCAGCAACAAGCGCGCCAGGTTATAATGGGTTCCCAGTGGTACCGGCCGGGGCGGCGATAGGTGATAGCAGGATGCTGGCAGACGACTCCTTTTCTCAATTCAGAGAGAGGATGGGGACTCATCTCCTCGATGTCGGGTATTGGCATTGGCACAAATGTAATGCGGTTAATTAGGAAAATATTGTTCTCTCGATGAGCATGTTATTCAATAGAAATTTGCTTCTGCACTTGTATTTGTTTAGAGTAGTCGTAGTCGTAGTGAGTTAGGTGGTCCCTACTCCGTGCCTGGTCTGGTCGGTGTTAGGAGATGGGTGACTCGATGGTTGGCTCTTGCTCTGGCTCTGGCTCTGGCACTGCGGTAATGGATTCAGTTCCATTTGATGTATGCGTGTGGAGGTGGGTAATTCTAGGTACGGAGTTACGTCGAAACACACACACACACCAGTAGTCTGTGAGGCTGCAGATGAATGGAAACTAAATTGGAAGACGATTGTTTCCACCTAATGAAGGGGGATGTATCTTATGCGCATTTAAACATATTGTCGGTGAAATGTCGTTCTCCATTCACGGGGCGACCGATTTGAATGCGACGGGCGAGTTGAAAAGGATCAAATCTTCGGTTTTCGGTGCTGTCTGATGTCTTTGTGCGTGAATCCGTGAAAGGCCAGAGTTGTTAGCCTGGTTGGAGCAAGGTGATGGAGAGACTGTCCTCTGGCCTCGTGGAGTTTATGTTAATGAGTAGGTCTGCTCATTTATGGTAGTCGTTTAGAGGGTTTAACGTCCGGTGGTCGTCAGTCATTAGGGTGGTAAGTACTTCGGTAAACAGGTCAGCAGAACGAATACATTCATGAGTTTGGTAGAAATTTCAGAGTAAGGTATTTAATTACACAAAAACTAATGAAATCATAGAAAAAAATGAGCAAGATCAGCACGTGGGCGTTGCTGGTGAACAATGCATCCATCACCAAACAATGTTTGACCATTTGTAGATTTATATTCTTCATAATGTAAGAAATAGTCTGAATGAATATGAAATATATGAAGAAAGCTGGATACCTAAAGAAACCAATGTTGGAGTGCCACATGAATTAACAGTGAAAAATTTAATGGACTGAAATTTCATTTGCGTTTCACTGCTACAACAGAGCAAAACCGAACCTTTTCTGAAGCGAATGATTACGGCTGATGAAAAGTAGATCACACACGATAATAATCTGCGAAAATGATCATGGTCGAAAATGTTTCGCAAACAGTGGCAAGTCCAGAATTGACATCGAGAAAGGTAAAGCTGTGTGTCTAAAGGGATGGGAAGGAAATTGTTCATTATAAGCCTCTTCAACTTGGTCAAACGATTGATTCTGTTCATTACTGTCAACAGTTAACGAAATTGAAGGAAGCAATTTAATTCAATCGGCTAAAATTGATCAACAGAAAAAGTGTTGTGTTCCATAATGACAACGTCAGAGCGCACAAATCTTCAATCATCCTACGGAAGCTAAGAGAGCTTCACTGGGAATCTTTCGAACGCCGAAGATATTATTTAAACCAAATCTGTAAAATCTAAGTACAAGTACAAGTACAAATACTATTCCCTGTACTTTCATTTTTATAAGGAACTAAAATACTGGCTGTCATGCTTGAGCGTTGCACGGGTGTACCAGGATGATATTCCTTCGACGTGGTGGGTCGTACAATGGCTTTGATGTCAGAAGAGATTCTACTTATTTTACCTTCATTACTAAACAGACCTAAACGACCCTCTTAAACTAGGTGATGGCCAAATGCCTTTATTTGAGAGCGAGCTCCAATCTTCTTGTAGGATTCTCAAGTCCGTAGAATGCAGAAACCTGACGGTTAATGCCTGTTTTTTCGAGGCATTTTAGGATTGTCTTAGCTTGCGGCAGAGTAACTATTTACAATGTTTTACAAAAATAGGAATTGACGAATAGGAAGTAATGAAGAATATAAAGGAATTGTAGAGTTGGTGATACGGTGATACACCTGAGCAGGTGTCTGAAAGTTTCTGCTTGAACAGTATTGTTCTAGCCATCGCGGAATACAAGCGTAGCCAATCTGGCTTTAATAATGACCTCGTATTGCTCAGTAATTTAATTAATATTATACTTGTACTATGAAGTGTTAAATTGTAAAAGCAAGAAAGTAAGTGAAGTAAATAAAATACGTAAAATACTAAACTTGGGGAACTTGCAAAGCAATTTTATTGTTCTTTTTTGTGCAACGCTAGTAGTAGACTCAGACCACTCAGCACGATATCGTACCAGCTGCTTCAACTGGCGTACACCGAGTTGGTTGAGGCACTTCTCCGCCTTTGTACACAACCTTAAATGCGAACGTTCTCTGCTGCGTAGTCCCACTGATCGGGCCAGAGTTGTGCTGCCCGTTCACTCTGCGGCACTACGGCACTGGATCCGTAGGCGCCTGGTCAGGTGCATTCCGCCGTACAGCCCGTACAATTCATGGCTTAACCTTCTGGTCCAGCGACTATCAAAGCAAACAGAACCAAAGATTGCACGCAGAACTTGCTCTAAAAAAAGTAAATAAAATACTTAAAATACTAAACTTGGGGAATTGAAAAACAAATTTAAAGTACTCTTGGAACTGCAACAGAAATTATAAATATACTTAGGATTAATTAGACTGGTACTTGATTTCTTTAAGACTAAGTAGCAAGGAATTGTATTTTTAATTATAAAAATAAAAATTCAGGGAATGGTATTTGTACTTGGATTTCAGCCCAAGGGAACTTCATTGGCTTACAGGTCCGATTTAAACCAATCGTTTTCCTTACGAATCGAAAAGTTTCTGGCTTTAGTAAATCAGCTTTTTCCATTACTTTGTTGACGAAATTCTATTATTGTAATTGATCTTAATAGACCTGTTTTGGACATTTGATGATGATTTTTGGTTTGCGTATAATCTAAATTTTTGATTTGCTATCCAGCCTTCTATATGTTTCTTACTTTTTCTCTGAAGATTTGTTTTTACTCTTAGAACGTAGCATCGAATGTAGACTGACATAGGAGACTTTCGGTAACTAGACATTCAACAACTTAGGACTCTATTTTACATCAAATTATTTAAAATAAATTAAACTGTATATTACAGATTTACAGATCTCACTCCGTCGTAAACAAGTTTTTCTTTCAAAAATGGATTTTTAACATAAAACATGTTATGTTTTTCGTCGATTGGTTTCCTGATTTTTAAGAGTCGATTTTAGGTTGTCAAATATCTCCCTTCCGCCTTTTTGTCTTTGGAATTTTCCGGCTATATACAAAGCGCTACAGAGCTCGTATCTGGCAAGACATCATTTGAAAGCTCTTGACATAACCTACAAAACGACGCTATGCATGATTAGTTTGGATACGAGCTCTGTAGCGCTTTGTACATAGCCGGAAAGTTGAAAAGACAAAAAGGCGGAAGGGAGATATTTGGCAACCTAATAATTTGACATGTGAAGTGGACCTACAGTTTATTGCCGGATCCGAACAGCAGATTGCGAAAGATTTCCATGACAGAAGTACTCCAGGAAGATTGTTGTTGATCGTTGGAGGTGGGGCCGTGAAAGTTGTTTGTGGTGTTTTTTTCCCGGGCTGGATTCGTACCTGGGTGCTATCGCTTAACAGTCCGACGAACTAACCATTTAAGCCACGATGCCCACAGTGAAAATGGCAAACCCTAAATATAGTTATTAATTTATTTAATAATCTAAAGCGAACAGAAGCTTCAATGAAGCGTTGATCTTATACAAAGTCTGCAAATTAGAATTGATCTACATTTCGACTTTACCCACGACCACTTAAAGCGGCTGGTCGATAGTAATATGCAAGTCTCAGTCTGAAGTCAGAATCTAAGTTAAGTTGCTGAATTCATACTCCAGCTGGTGGTGGGTGAGCTTAGCATAGTCGACTTATCTGAAAGTTGTGCTGACGTTTCTTTTTTAGCACATGAAACGATTGGGAAAACTTTGGGGGCGTTTTTCCGGGAAAAGGGGGAAGGTTGCATTGTCCGACTTTGGGGAATTAATGTCTCATAAGAGAGCTATCACTATGCCAAATTTCACCAAAATCGGTGACCCCAAGTTCGAGTTAGAGTCGACATTTCTGCCGATTCACATCCCATCCGATCTGATGCGTTTTGTCAACGATTGCGCATTAATACGTTATGTTACGTACAATAGAACTAGGTGCCCAAGAGGACCTTTTAGAAAGTATCGCTACTTAGAATTACACGCAAACTTGATTTTTTCTGTGTCGAATAATTCTCAACTCACCGAAAGCGCCTCCTCCACCCTTTCCTTCACTTCATTGTTCCCAGCTGCCTTACCGCCGGCGATTATGAGTTCCATGAATCATTTCTGTCACGCTTTGTCACCACTCAAAGAACTGCTTACTGTGACTAGGCCTTAGAATCATTTCCCACCCCCGAACCACTTGACCATTTCAATGCAAACTACCAAAACGAATACCCGGACACCGCCGTGCCGGACTCCTTGACCATTGTGTCCCTGCCGCTCCCGCTCCACTCAAGGAGAGAGTCTATTTCTGTCCCTCGGAATTTCCCTTTGGCCGTTCCCAACACTGGACAAATCTTCTTTAAATGGCCAATTCGAAGGAAATCTTTTGGCATTAGCCAGCAAAAGAAACGATTTGGCCAGCACCGACGTCGCTGCTGCTGCAGGAGAAAAAGAGTTTTCCTCTCTTTCTCTCTCTCTCTCTGACTCTGACGAACAATGAGGAAGAATAAAACGAAAAAGAATGGACACACAAAAACGAGAGAGAGAGAGGGAAAAACAACGAAATGTGAAATTGCTGGATTCGACGAGATAAACTTTGGGTTTGTTCAAGTTATTTGCGATAAACCGAATGATTGCATCTTCCTTTCGGTCCATTCCGCAGAAATTGTTACGGCAAACGGTTCTGGCCTGAGGCGGTCCCAGGAAGGGGGTGAGTTCGCCCGGGGGGAGGTGTGCTGTAACTGTAATGCGTTCCCATTGCCATTGCCGTTGCCGCTGCCCTCTGTGGTGAGGCGTCATCGACGTCGTTGTGGTTGGCAGTCGTCGGTCGCATGGACTCTCCGGCGCAGCATTTGTATGTCCTTAAAATTACATTACACACAAAGCCGTCTCCGGTTGGCCTGACCACCTCCATATGGTCCATCACCTCGTGCTCTCGGGCGTCCTCTGCTGTGAAGCGTCCTCTGCTGTGAAGCGTCCTCTGTTGCTGGGACCCGATTGATGTGATTCCACGTCCCCACAGCCCCGAGGTGAGGTTGCTTTCCCTTGGAAAGTTCTTTCTTTTTTTCGAACGACGAAGGGTGCAGCCACCACCACAGTTCGGCGCCTGCCAAAGGATTTTCCCCACCCCCTCACCAACCCAAGGAAAACAAAGAAGATTCCGAATCGGTTTTTCAACACTAACCACGAATGTTGCTAGCGGCAGCACACCATTAAGGAGCGGCAGCACTCCCCGTCGAGGAGGAGAACGAGAACCCCAGCCCCTCTAGCATCCTGGCAGACAATCCGACAACGCTGCTGCTCATATTACGTTATTATACTTCAAAATCAAGATTAGCTTAAGCCAATTACAAGTGGATAAAGTTGAATTGTTATTTCGGGTAATTTCGGGAGGAAATCGAAATCGTCGAGAACATTTTCTGTTATTTGATTACGATTGGCGGGAGTGAGACAGCGAAAGAGAGTCCTGTTTGAGTGGATAATTGAGCAGATGACAGGCACAGCAGTTCGCCGGGTGCTAGTGCGGCATCAATCAGAAACTTTTGGTTTTTGGTTTTTAATAAAACGATAAAATTTGATGCCTTTTGGTTTCAACGACCTTGTTTCTCATTGAAATAAAGCGAAGGCCGTAATTTTGACGCCCAGTAACAGGCGGTTTTAATTAGAGTCGTTCATGGCTGGGTATGGCTTCGAAAACAGCATTTAATTAGAAAAAGAGACGTTTGACAGGAGTAAAATCAAACAGGGTTATGAAAAAATTGCTTGCCAAGTCTTGAAGTTGTTCTAGAGATGTTCGATTTTGCTACTTTGGTGAATCTGATAGTCTATCTAAATGTTTTACCTCCATTGTTAAACTATTCCTATTTCAAGTGTACGTTTTAATACTCGACATGAAACAAATGAGCTGAAGCACTAATCGGTTAGCTCCACTTTTTAAAAGATCTTAAATTTAAGTCTGAAAGGACCCGGTATAGCCATAACTTTTTTCATTTATAATTACTTTCCTAAATAATAAAGATCGGCACCACTAAACGACAAATTGTGCAGTGAGAAGCTTACACTTTTTTCTCATTAGGCAGAAAACCTGTTAGCTGTTTTTAAAAACAACCTGCTCAGTTTTTAAAAACAGTTTTGCCGTTCCACTACACTTAACGAAATGCAATTGAAGGGTTTTTCTTTCGATTAACTAAAACAAAACTTGTCCCTAGAGCCAATTGTCCTTACAGCTAGGCTCTTTCATTGTTTTGTAATCATTTCAATTTCCTGATATTACATAATAAATAAGTAAATAAAACTTGTTCCTAGGCTCTTACATTTATTTACATACATACACAATACATTAGTTTGCTTTTAAATTCTAATGGTAGCCCAAATAAAGTGAAAGAGAAAATTCCTGTATAACAAATGATGTGAAACTATAAATGAATAATGGGTGCAACCTCCATATTTAGACTCTTAAGCTAGAATTACAGTCCATTTCCTTCTAATAGCCTGCCCTAGACACCTTACAGATGCAAATTTGCTACAGCCAGTATAAAAGCGACCAGACTGACATGTTTTCGATCAGCTTTATGTCCAGTGAATGTGCTATGTGCTAAAGTTGAATTTTTTTTGCCCGAAAAGCAGTCATGGTTGGCATTATTTGCATTTTTGAAGCATTATCTTGTTGCAAAACCCGATTTTTACTCGGTTCTTGCTCTGCTAAATCTTATTATTAGATATACAACTTTGCTTTCGCCGTTTCGCAATAGATGGCTGTAGCGGTAAGTGGTAGTCGACATAAATATATCGTAAATGTCATGCAATAAGCTTAGGTATTTATAAATATAACGCCATCGAAATATTAGTCGATTTGTGTCTGCATCATAAATCTATTCTCGATTAAACATGTCAGCTTACCAGCCAAATTCTCGTCATTTGCGGGAGCGTTGAATTTTCTGCTTTAATATGAAGCGGCTGAGGCTCACCGAATGCTCTCAAATATTTATGGTTAGGCTACTATTAGTGAAAAAACGTGCCAAGAGTAGTTTCAACGCTTCAAGAACCGTGATGTTGACGTCTATGACCATCATGGTGGTGGAAGAGAGAAGGCTTTCGAAAATACAGAATTGGAGGCATTACTTGATCAAGACTGTCATCAAACGCAATCGAATTAAACGCAAAACGAAATATAAATTTTATTGCAATAAAGTCTCGAATTTCGAAAAAACGGCGGAAGCAAAGTTGTACACCAAATACAAAAGAATAACATTTTCAGATTTCATTCAGCCAGTTTTGCAAATTGGTGTCCTGCAAAGCAATATTATTGTTCTTTTTTGTGCGGCGTTACAGTCTAGGGTAGACCTGGGCCTCAGTTAGTAGGCTTCTCCACTCAGCACGATATCGTACCAGCTGCTTCCACTGGCGTATACCGAGTTGGTTGAGGCCCTTCTCTAACTTTGTACACCACCTTAAATGCGAGCGTCCTCTGCTGCGTAGTCCCACTGATCGGGTCAGAGCTGTGCTGCCCATTCGCTCTACATAAGGCGATGGATCCGTAGACGCCTGGTCAGGTACATGCCGCCGTATAGCCCGTACATGGCTTAACCTTCTGGTCCAGCAACTATCAAAGCAAACAGGACCAAAGATCGCACGCAGAACCTGCTCTAAAAAGACTTCTTCATTAATTTTTGACAAAGTTCATATCTCCGCGAAATAGAGCAGCATCAAGGTGTCCAACAAAGACACCCTGCTTTCTCAAGACAGGGCTCTATTACTCAATTCCCTCTTGAGCTTAAAGAAACAACGATTGGCAAGATTTATTCTGCGTTTCGATATCATTTGTATCTGTACAAACCAATTTAGACCACTAAAAATCCACCTCCAAGGTTTCACTTGGTAGAGAAGCTTCTAAGACGTTTCATATCAACAATAATAATTAATTAAAACGTCTGCCCCATCAAGATTAAATTTTGCATGAATCGCCAAGTCTTAAAATCGTTTTGTTATTCAATGTCAGGTTTTATTCATTTATTCATAATAACCTACCCATGTCGCACTCCCATACAAGAAAATGAAACATTTTTTGCCTTCAGAATAAGTATAACAAATAAATTTTTTTTCTTTTTCCTCACTCCATTTGATCGTGTGCGTAAAGTCTTTTTTTTCCTTGCGTGTACAAACAAACGGGCATGTTTTAAGTATTTCTGATCCAAAAAATAAGAAATCATAAGGAAATTGTGTTCTAGAAAAAAATGTGTGCAAAAGAATGAAGAACGAACGACGAATGGCCTAGTGAGTGTGGTAGCCTGCCTTGTAACCGAGAGTTTTGGGTTTGATTCTCGGCCGTTTACGGTGTTGTATTTTTTTTTCTTTTTTTTTCTCCTGAAAAATAAAACGATTTCGAGCGATAGAAATTTTTTTTCTTATGTAAACGAAATCTGTTTCGGTAACCCCGTGTTCTTGTGGACAAACTTCATTTATTGTATCATGTTTTCGAAGACTGGTGATGATGGCTTGAATTCTTGCACAGTCTTCGGAGAATTGACTTTCTGTCGTTTTAGACAAAAAATTAACAATTCTAGCTTATTATCTGTGCTCTGGCGTTATAAATCGGAATCTGCTCTTTTTCTAAACAAAGTTACAGCCTTTTGTTACACAGAACAATTGTTTTAACACAGAATCAATTGACTTGAACATCAAAATACTGCCACCTACAGATTCAATAGAGTTTACATACAATTTGGCCAGGGAAAAATGAACCTTTAGCAAAAGAATGCAATTTTGCCCTAGGTGTACTTAGAAAAACGTTTAAAAACGTAACATTCCATCCAAAGAAGAAAAAAAAATCTTGAAAATTCATTAACAATAATTGTTTTTACATCATCATGAAAAGAAAAATTGTAAAAGTTATGCATTTCGTTGCTCGTCCGGGCTTATTTCCTAGAACTTCGAACATTTTTTGTCTAGAATGAACATTTACAACCCTGTTCCGTCGTGCTTCCGAAATTCAGCCAACGCGACGATTTTTTCCCAGAACTTGTTTCGAATTCTGGCTTCGTGAATTTCCCGCCAAAATAACGACTGATAGATGTTGAATTTAATTAAAGATTTTCCACTTTTTTAGTTGTTTTGAAAAGAGTTCAACTATTTTCATGAAGGCCCTCCACCCAACACCACACGGGTGGTGGGCCAACACGAAAATAGTTGAACTCATTTGGAAACATGTGGGTGAGGAATTTTTGAATCTCGAAGGGAAGTGGATGTTAAAATACATCCTTTTACCTTAAGCATTGCATTTTTACTTTTTTTTTTCATTTGAGTTGCTTATCTCAGCCACAACTTTAACGAATCTCTACGCCAATCTCTGCAATCTGTGTCGTTAAGCTCTTCCTTGTGAGCTATCGATATTCGTTCATTGCTCTAAGGCTGCGCGCAAAGTGAAGCGAGAAAGCGATAAGCGATGCGAGAAGCGAGAAGCGAGAAAACTGTTTGCATATAGGCTTATGCAATTGCGCACAGTGGAGCGATTTTCAATGCGACAACTGACAACCCTTCGCAAACGTCTCGCAAGCTTCTCGCTTCCAAACTCTTCTGACCAGTTTTCAAGCGAGTTTTTGTGCGAGAAATGTTAATGGTTTCTAGTTTCCACGCTTATTAAATGTAGAACACCTTCCACTGTGCGCACTATATCGCTTCTCGCCGCACGGCCTAATGGTTGAACTCAGTTTTTTGCTCAACTAAGAACCTCATAAAAATCCGCGTTCGTCTTGAAAGCCCTCCCTCTAACTTTCGATATCCGTCAAAGTCGTTGACTTCGGAATACCAAACAATTGGAAAAAATTACACTACATGCACATCCACCAATGGTCCGCTTCAAATTCCTTTTCAAATCAAAACCTCCTCCCGCCTGCCGGCACTGAGTAATTGAAACTCACCAAAAACTTCTCTCCTCCCCCCGAGATCAAAGCCAAGCCAACACAATTCATTCACCCACTGCCAATTGAATTACAACGAATCGCCCAGTTAACTGCAAATCAATCGCAGGCTAAATCAACTGTAAATTTTCTATAATTAATAACAACCAGGGCCCCCTACACACAAATCCTTGATCCAATATTGACCTCCCTGCCGCTCCTACCTCCCGGGTGCTTATCTTGCACCGAACAAGCTACGAGCGCACAAACCACCCTCAAGGCGTTTTGATTAAATCTGCGAGGACCGTTGTACAAGCAAATTTCATCATTAATACGTGAATTAATTAGCTAATTCAAACACTATGAGTCTATATGTATCTCTGCGTGATAATTAAATACTCGTCCTACGACACACGCACCCGGTCGGTGGGATGGGGTGTGGGCGGAGATGCTTGCAACCCCTTCGGTGGGCCTAGCTCACTCGCCTCATTCGCTCGCTCCGTTCGCTAATGCCTCTAACGAGCTTATTAAAATTTAATGAAATTTCGTATTCACAAACAGCTCTCAAATAATCAATCAAACTAATTTGCTAGTTAATTAGTTGCGATAAAAAGAGCTGCGCAAATTGACGAAGGGGGCGAGTTGAGGGGAGGCGATGAGCCCGAGAGGGTGGATAGCCGGCAATTGCTGCTTCGTTATTATTTTCCGTATTTTTTTTTTTTTTTTTTTCGTTCTCGTTCCTGTTTCGTTCGTTTTTATGTTTGAGGGTTGATGAGAGAAGGAAAAGTCCGCCCACCAGCCCCCACGCACACACACATACAGAGCCACATCATCATCATCACGGGGCACGCAGATTGGAGCCAACATGCGATTGTAGTTTTCGGGGAGCAGAACGCTGTAAGTGCCCCAGATTGTTTGCGCTCCATTCACCTTGAGGATATAATTAAGCAGACATGTGTTCCTAATTGTGAGCGAGGGGTAAGCTGTGTGCTGTGATGGAAGCGAGTGAACGCGGCGCGTCGTGCTCATGTTGGCTTCTTCATCTTTGCTGGGGTAGCTATGTGCTGGCATGGGGCTTACCGTTAAAAGGCAAAGTTTTTCATTCGACAGTTAATTGAAGAGGTGTAATTCATAAGGAAATCGGATGTAAGGGAAGCTAGTTAGCCGGTGTACACACATGGGTGCGCTGTACATGGCTGTACACCGCTAGCGACGTGTGAAAGTTTAAAAGTCGGAGGCTGTCTGAAGGATTGCGTCAAAAAATTCGAAACTTAAAGTTTTTTTGTGACCTTGTAAGTGTGGGTACACAGAAATGAAAAAAAGGACAAATGTCGCTTTGAGTTATGATTCAACCATTTTTGAACTGTCTTCATATAAACATTTAAGCGATCAAGGTTTTTTTTGTTTATCTTAAAATCAGCAATGCATGTTTTGCATTAACTTGTAGAAGAAAAGTAGTCATTTGTCTTCGACCATCAAAGGGTTGGGCGATCCTTAAAATCAGAGGTTATTTTGACACTGACAGCTGCTTCCCGTCCAAGATCTTGGCAGAAAGTCAGACATCTGCGGAACTAAATTTCAATTAATTCATTCTTATTATAAGAAATTAGTTACAATAGTTATTTGTTTCCACGAGACCTTACAAAGGCTTTTCTGTGGAAGATTGTATTTCAAGTTTTTACGCTTGAACAATGTTGGGAAATATGTATGTATGTATGTATGTTATTTAGTATAAGTGTACTTTTTAAAAGCAATAACAATATATATATAATATTTACATTATGATATTTAAGCAAAAAAAAAATTCAAATAATATTTATATAAATTCTGTTTAAGTAATTAATATTGAAAACTCATTTGTTTATACCCTATTGTTATGGAATAAGGACTGTGTTTCTTTTATTAAAGAAATCATGTTGTAAGCCATCTAAGGGATATCAATTGGACCTGCGACTTAGCCCTTTCGGACTTTTTTTGCGGTTAACACATAAGGCCAAAAAGTCACTTAAGGCCAATATCATTTAAATAACCGGTAAACCCGAAATTATTAACAGTCTCGGAAAATTAGAGTGCCAGAATGTTCGACTGCGAAGCCAGGCGAGATAGCCACAGGAGCGCAGTGTTCCCGGATTCTTAAAGTAGAATTCCCCATGACGGACCATAAAAATCCCTTTTTTCCCCTTTTTTTTTAGAAAACTCCCCATAGATTCCCCACTGTAATGTTTCCATACTATCCAATTTTTAGTATTACATATTAAAAATTATCACAAAAAACCAATTAAGTGCGAGCTTTAGTCACACGCTGAGGGTTTCATTCTGCCGCAAAACAAATTAATACTTATGACTTTGACTTAATAATTCAAAGAAATCAACAAATCAAAATAGGATCAGTAAAATTCTTCTTTTTATTTCGAATAAAAGCAGATCCTTTTCCATTTGCTAATCGCACCAAGCGTGTGAAAATTGCTTCACCGTTAAGGGTTCAAATACGCGCAAGCTATACTGAGTCGTCGTGTTTAGCAAAAAACTGATTTGATTTAAATCGTTAAAGCGTTTAAAAAGGTTTTTTTTTATGTATTGTAATACTTTCTCATGTCTAAAGAAGACCTACAAAATGGCGTTTTCGGATCTTCAAAATGCGCTTGTCATAATTTTTGGTCAATAACTCGAAAACTATTTGGGCCAGAATACTCCAACTAATTTTAAACTAAAGATTATATTTCGCCCTACATTAAATTTTGTTTTCAGATTTGTAGATCCATGTGTGTGTATAAATTAGAAGGAGGGGCGCTTTTTTGAACACTTAAAGCTTATTATCCCGAAAACTGAACCTCAAAACAAAAATTTCAAAATGGAAACTATATCTTATTTTATAACACCTATCCAAAACTTTTCCGGTAAAAAAAATTTAAAAAAAATAGTTATTAATTTATTTTTAGTGTACGAAGCGGTCGTGTTTTTTACTTTCAAGCAAATTAGCTTACTGAAGTCCAATGTGGTGATCGCGCCAAATCCTTTTGCATCATTTTTCACTTATATTTATTAAAGAACCATTGATTTAATTCTCAAGGTCTTCTTCGTTTCAATCTTCTCGTTCTAAGGGTTTCGTCGTCGAAGAGCAGGTTGATGTCTTGGTTGCGGTGTGTCAATATTTTTGTCAAGTGTTTTTTGTTCCCCATATTTGAATCCCATACGTCCATATTGGTTTTATGATACATTTATAAGTAAGTAATTTATTTCTTAGAGAGACACTAGATTGGGGTCGTAGAAGCCAATAAAGTTGTCGAAATTTGTGTTTAATCTGAGTCTGTTTTTGTTGGATATGTAGCTTTCAAGTCAATTTACTGTCTATGTGGATCCCTAAGTATTTAGCTGAAATATTTAAGCCGGATTGCTCTGTTAAAAAAGTTCCGAATGAAAATAAAGGCTATTTCAAAGAGTTCTTTTAACAGTTTACCTGTAAGGAAGTCGTAATCGGGTGCTTTTTTGCTCTTGATCCCTTTTTCCCACCGATTTAGCTTATAAAATAAAAATTTGTCGGTCTAATTTTGGCAAAATTAGTTGAAAGCAAATATTAAAATCATTAACTTTCGTAAACACTTCTATTTTATTATTGTATTATTCAACATTGTTAAGCTACTATGTACAAGAATTAGGCCAACATTGTGCTTTAAACATTTAAATAATTAATAAAAAACGAACACAAATGCAAAATATATTTTTCATCGCAAAAAAGGAACAAAACAATATAATATTAAATACTCACATTAATTCTAGTACAATTATTTCATTCGATTCGTTTTTTACGTAATGATTTACGTATGATTTTCCCACGCACAACCCTTATATTTTTTGGGTAACAGATTTGAGATTGACCACGTTAAAATTAAGAGCGAGCTGTGTATTGGACTTTTACAGCAGATTCATTGGTGATTGAGGAATAAACTACTACTTCTAATATAAGCTTCTTAAAAACTCCATGAACCTTCGTAGCAACTGAAAGACTTACCTTTCAACAAACCTTTCAGAACAAAAGCCAATTAACAATTTTGCCGCAACATTAATAAAATACCCTTAGGGTATACAATCCGAATTCTCTCACAAGCCTGGGAAGCGTTCTTGTAAGCAGACATTTATGCATTATTTTCCTCGTTTTGGAAATGGCACTACACTGATTTTTATGTGCACACACTCAAATTATGATCTAATGAGTGAATGAATAAGTTTTTGATATAAACGTATAGTGGAGCCTCTGCGATAAGATTCTTGGGTTCTTTGCAATTTTTCCAATCTACTGGAGTTTCTACAGCAAGCCACACTATGTATTCTATTAAACTATTAAATACACATCTAACAACCAAACTGATCAATAAGGATTTTAAGAGCCTCGGTAGTGTCTGTTGTCCCAGGATTCTATCGACTTTACACACATGACTTTCAGTCTCAGTGTCACCTGCCACACGCGAACCACACTCAAATTTAATGCAATTCAGCCGCACAAAAACAAACAAATACACAAATACCACCACAACCACTTTGGCCTCCCCCCGATGGAAAGCACACACATTCCCACTGTCCGCCCACAGTGCGCCGTTTTAAGCTCCTTTCATCGCATTCATTCGTTTGAATAAATTCAAAATTTAATGGCCCCCTTTTAAGTTAATGGCAGCGCACTTCGCGCGCTCCTGTGCAGCTAACTTCTCCCTCCCTCTCTCTCTCTCTCTCTCCTTTGAAAGCCCAATTACTCCTCAAACAACCGCAATACAGCGACTTAATTGAATCGATGAACACAGCCTCGGCGGAAAATAAAAAATAAAAACCGAAAAAGTGAAAAACTGAAAAAAACAACGAAAACAAAAAGAAAAACAATGAAAAGAAAATTGATTAAAATTATTAAGAGCAGCTAATTGAAAGCAAACAACGTCATCATCGTCACAACTCGCACTCGAGTCTGTCAGCGGGGCGGGAGGTGGGGCTGGTGGCGTCCTTCTGCTCCGACGGCACACGATGCCGAGCCATAGCCACGTGCAAATCGTCAATCGGCAATAGAGTCGGTCGTCGTCGTCGGAGACTCATCGTCGTCGTCGTCGTCGTCGTTGGGGGTATGTAGAACTTCATCCGCCAGTACGCACGCCAGACGCTATACCCTCACCCACCCCCACCCAAACACACACACACACGTCCAGGACTCAGGACTAAGAATTGCAGTGCAGATTGCCTCTGAAAAACACTCTCGAGCAGCAGTTTGGGTCGCCGGCAGGCGTCGAGTGTTGCTGACCATACACGCCAGGCTGTGGGCGGCTCTCAGCCCGTTGACGTCTCCTCCGTCGGTGGAGCAGGCTGGGGAGGCCGGGCCGGGTGATGGTAGCGGCAGCGGCAGCGCCGGCGACGGCTGATTGTGTTGTTCGTCGAAAATTGCCAGAGAATGCTTAAATCCTTGATTAACGAATCCAATTAGGGCGCTTGTTTCAACATGATGCAGCGAGAATGGATCCAGGATTTGGAATATCTCGTGCAATGTGCGAATGCAATTCGTAGGTAGTTAGCACGGCTCTCGGCTTAAGGTGCCTCGGTGGTGGTGGCTGTATGCGCAGCACCCGACCGACCGCTGGGAATGGGCGAGAAAAGTCGAACTGGTGCGAGGGTGGCAGCTGCATGGATGCATAGTTATCCACGAATAATTTCCGAATACGTAGTTTTCGAATCTCAAACGACGACAGTGCGGGCCGTGCCGTGGGTGGGTGGGTGTGCTGCCCACCCTCATCCCCATGGGCCGGCACCAGCACATCCAATCGCTTTCTAAACCAACATGCACCCGCTCGGGGGGCTTCAGGCTGCCAACTTGATTATAATCTAACATCGCCTTCATGCCAGGCGAGGCCGGACGACGGGGCGGGTGGTGATTGCATCGTGGAGGGATGTTCCTCTCGTTCGTTTCGTTAGCACGTCGTGCAAATGAGTCCTTCTCCTCCTGGTGGGAGAGCAGTAGTTTCGAATAATGGAGAATCATCGTAGGAACATGCAGCCTGATAATTGAATACAGGGAACGAGGACACCGACACAGAGACAGACACAGACGCAGGCTGACATTTGTTTTCGGTGCACCGTTCGGGGGGCCGGGGTGGATCTTCGCGCAGCACATGTTGTGCGTTCTCGTTGTTGGTTTTTTAAGAGGTTTTCAAGGACTGCTGGCCATTTTGTGCTGCCGCTTGCTTAGCGGAATTTGGGAGAGAATTTTTTTATTTATCTGAAATTTCGCTGATCGAAATCTGTAGTCACATTGGGATATTGCTGTGAAAACGGCCTTCGGTGAGTTATTCTGCTGATGAGAACCAAAATTCGACAATGTTGAGAAGCTGATTTGATTTTTTTCTGCATCCTCAATGAACCTTTTTGATTGTAACAACGAAATATTCATCAATCACCACGTTTAATTGAAAGTTAATTGCTTGTGAAATTGAGGTTAATTTTTTTTCCTATTTGAGTCAAAAGAGTATATCAGAAGTTTACGTGAACCGTCATATGTAAACCAATAACAATCTTACTTCGCTACCCAAGCGTCGTCACATAGTCCCCTCTTTTGTTACCCGTAATCAAGCATCAAAGAAACTTTACGTCGATTTACCAGCTTAAAAAAAAGGTTGATTCCACAGGACACAAGTTCAATTCTAAGTTATTCAACACAAAAATACTTTACGTATTTTTTCAGAAATTTCTTGCGCGCCTTGCTACGCATAAAATAAATTAACTAATAACTACAAATGTATTTAACACATAATTCTCTCTTGAATTGAAAGTATTCACATGATTTTTCCAGATTTTTAGGCAGAACGGTGTGGAAATTAGAGGGGACACCCTTTTTCCAACTTTGGAGCTTCATATCTTTTCAACGGTACTTTTGACCGACAATACCCGAAATCTCACTTTTAAAGACCTTTTGGTTGATATATCACTCGACTGGATCAGGCGAACTTTGAAAGTAAGCCCTCACTTCACCTCAATGGGAGCTATCCCCCCAAAAAAATTGGTACCAAAATCTTTTTTACAGAATTCTGAACAAAGTTGTCAAAGGTGTCAATGCTCTATCTCTTACCATCTAGATGTCTATAAAGGACAAACAAACATTGATTTTTATACATAGAGAGAGAATTTGCAATTTCAGAACTCAATCCGTGGTGCAACAATTCGATGAAAAAAGAAGAAACCGGTCAAGTGTGAGTTTTACTCACGTAATAAAAGTTTCGTATGGATTAGTATTTCACATGTGTTAAATTTTAACGCGTCAAATTATAACGCGCATAACACAGTGGAGGCGCGAAAAGCTAGGCTCTGGCCCTTCGTGGGCTGTTACGCCACTAATAATGATGATGAATTAGTATTTGGTAAAATACCTTACTTACTGAAAGTACTATAAGTCATAGATATTATCAAATCAAAATAGGTTCAGGAAAAATCTCATCATTTCGAATCAAACTAAACAAAAAAATATCCTTTCCTTTTCCTTTTGGGTCCACGCAGGATCGCCCAACGTTCTGAACGACCCCTCTCCGATTTGGCCCAAAATTGGTGGAATTAGTTATTGAAGTGGTTCAAGTCATGGGACCAAATATTTTTGCCCAACTCAATACAGTCCGCGAGTAACGAGGGTTCAAAAATCGGTAAAAAGTCAAAATTCAAGATTTATTTTAAATTTCAAAAAATCATAACTTTGGTTCTGCTTATCAGAATTTTGTAAATTATGACTTATTGAATTCAGAAAGACTTGGGCTTTTAGGTAATTCACACAATTTTTATTTGCCAGGATGAAGGATAGTTGAAACTGTCCTTTTTGTCAGATATCCTTGAATATCTAAAAAAAATGGTATTTTAATTTTTCTAATTTTTTTATATATTGGAAAACAATGTTTCACCCTTCTTCACTCCAAATTTCAAGTTGGGATCTCGATTGGTTCGGCCAAAAAATATTTTTTTTAAGGAAATCTAAACATTTTGATATACATTTGCGTATCGAAAAAAAGTCGAGTCTACTAAAAATTCACAATTACCATTGGAAAAATATCATTTTGACCGCGTATATTTTGTTAAGTTGGAAAATGCCCAACTGCACAAGCAGCTATACATACAGCCCTATTCTGCTATTTATGTGAATAGCGATCCGTATTCACTCAGCTTTGCTATTCTGCTATCCGTCGGATGACATTCTGACATTCACGCATACAGCTGTTCCCTGTGCTTATGAACATTTTAAAAAGTTTTAATTCAAATTATTAAAGTTATTCAAATTATTTTAGTTCTTTGAGTGGTTATTTTAAATTTTAAATTCAGTACTAACAAATGTAAACAGCATCGAATTTTTCTCTCGAATTCTTTACACGAGAATAAGCGATTTCTCATACGGGAAAGTTCAAGGACATAAAACGATCAAAATCTCTGATCTAAATTGTCCAGTGGCCTACCATTATAAGGACGTAATAAAAATCTAACTATCAAAAAAAAACAGCCAAAAAGATTTAGCTGTGGGCAAAACTGATGGGCGGTGATGGAGTAAATAAAATAATAAAAAAGTAGACAAAACGTGATGATGGAGTAAATAAAACGCGATCGTCATATTTTCAATCATTGTACAGCATGATGGGATGTTTTTTTTCAAGCTGCCCACACCATTATGCCAAGTGTGGTTCTTCTACTTTATGTAATTGCCGGATGAAATGTATCTCCTTTCATCGATCAATGAAATTTTGTCATGTCAACTTTTTATTTTTCTTTGTCGATGGAACATAGTGCGTGTGGTAGAGGGTTACAAGGACTCTTTTCATTCAGTGAAGGCATGATACTGACTTACTGTCAAGATTCACGAGCGTATAGTGTATACGCTCTATAATCTATAATTTAAAAGGAAACCAATAGATAGCCCATCCCTCACAAAATACTTTTTCATCATTTCTACAGGAAGAGAACAAGTAACCTATTTGATTTGATGGTCATGAAATGCGACTCGTCCTTTAAAATGGTCACTTGACATAAAAAATTAAATTTAAATACAGTCGAAGCCCTCTAAGTCGAATTTTCACATCAAAAATTGCTCGAGTTAGAGGGATTTTTCGAAAAGTTCGAGTTAGAGGGATTAATATTTATTTTTTTAGAGTATACATGTAAGGAAAAAAAACATAGGAAATTACTTAAAACACTGAGGCGCCAAGAACTTGCAAGATGGCTGTGCGAGCAGCTAAAGAGCAGGCTTGGAAGGAGTTCGGCGAGAAGTTGGAAAGCGATCATAGATCTGCAAATAAGGTGTTCTGTCAAACCTTCCGCCGCCTCAGAGGAAGGAAATTCAACATCATCGAAGGAGTTAAATCCAAAGATGGGGTGTTGCTTCCAATGAGGCAGACATCTTACGCAGATGGAGCGAGCACTTTTCGGAGTTGCTCAATCCCGAACAGGGCACTGAGGGTGGCAGACCTGCCGTTGTGAGTAGAGCGGAGGAAGTCACTTTGGCGATTGAATCGCTTAAAGTCGGCAAATCTGCCGGTGTGGATGAAATCCGGCCAGAAATGCTGAAGGCGATGGGTAGAGAGGGAGTTCTATCGTCGAATCCAGGTTGGCGGACGAACAATGCGGCTTTCGATCCGGCAGAAGTACTACCGACCGATTATACATGGATTGGATGTTACAACGCAGCCGTGGTGAAGTGGGGGAGCTGAGGGTAAGTCACCTGCTTTTTGCAGATGACTTAGTTATCCTCACATCCTTACAGACGAAACTCCAGCGTGCGCTAGATAGGTTTGTGGCCGTCTGTACTGATGCTGGGATGAAGATTACCGTGGACGAATCCGAGGTGATTGTCATTTCCAGAACGCCTGTGCAATGCAATCTGCGGTCAGCGGAGTCCCATTGAAACAGGTGGAAAAGTTCAAGTACCTCGGGGTCTTTTTCACGAGTGATGGGAGGAGCAATACTGAGCTTTCCTGTAGGATTGGCCAAGCTGGGTCAATTTTGAATCAGCTTGGAAGGTATGTTATCAGAAAGGTCGAGCTTGGGGTGAAGGCCAAGTTATCGGTGTTTAATTTGGTATTTGTTCCAACTCTCACCTATGGTCATGAAATTTTGGGTACTGACCGAAAGAATAAGATCGCGAATACAAGCTGCCGAGATGAGATTTCTGCGTGCTGTTGTAGGAGTTACTCGCCGAGATAGGGTGAGGAACACGACAGTACGGGGAGAGCTAAACGTTGAGCAGCTTCTTCTCCGAACGGAAAGATTCATACTTCGATGGTTTGGCCACGTGGCACGAATGTCCCCTGCAGTACGACTTCCGAGGCGTGCCTTGAATGCGACTCCGTCAGGTAGGCGACCGCTCGGTAGACCCAGGATGAGATGGTTGGATCAAGTCCAAAAGCTCGCCTGGTTACGCCTGGGCATACTCGCCGAGGAGTTAGAGTCGGCGGCGCCCTCGCCCTCGCAACCCCTTTAGTGGAACATGCGGGCTAAGAAAATGATGATGATGATGAATTACTTAAAAAAGCTTATAATTTTGGATTGAGTCCTTAAAATTGGAGAATGAAAAGGGCTCTATTTTAAAAAAGCAGTGTTGGACCTCATCCGAACTCTCAATGCATTCCCTAAATGAAGCTTGAAAACATCTCAGATACCTGTTTTTATATTAAAAGTAAACTGTTTGAGGTCAACCAACAGCACAATGAGTAAGCAACGCAGTTATTCATACAGAGCCCCGTGCATGATACAAGTTGCGAGAGGAGAAAAAAATCGACTTAGAGGAATTGAAAATAGACCAATCGTCGAAAAAATGTATTCGAGTTAGAGGGCTTTTCGACTTAGAGGATGGATTTTGTATGGAAATTTGAAGGGAATGCCAAAATATGGCGAACAAATTCGAGTTAGAGGGATTTTCGACTTAGAGCGCCGTTCGACTGTAGTTTATCTTTAATTTTATTCAAATAAAAAATTATTCAGATTTTCATAGACAATCAATTGACTCTTTCTCGACTAGCAGTCGAGCAACATTTTCCGCTCGACGATCTAAATAACGGAATATCGATTTGAATCAAGAAATCGTTCGAAACGGCTACAAGAGTAGGGGTTGTTTTAATCAGTCTGTTAGCTGTCGATTTCGATCGACTCTCGAATACCATAATTGTGGTGCCCAGTTAGGACCAGTCTTAAGTCTTAATGCTCAAGGTAAACTCTTTTAGAAGAAGTCAAACTCTTTTCGGTCTCGACTGTTTGGTTTTGCCCTGAATACTCTCACCTTCGGCAGTGTAATTCACAAGTAAGCCTTTGCACTGCAGGACAAAACACTTCAGCAACCAACTTGAAATCCGTGTAGCGAAAGGACGAACTTAATTCGTTAAATGGTTTGAATCTCGAGTTTCTCGAGCACTTTTCGTAAACTCGAAGTTGAGAGCCAATTTCCAAATCGTTCGTTTATTTTAACCGAAAGTCATTCCGAAAATATGGTTCTTGACTGAACTGAAAATGATTTTATTACTCGATGAAAATAGGTTCTTGTACAAGCTACACGAAAAGTTCTCAGTAGACTCCCACGAATCAAGGTCCATAATATACGAACTTCGCGACCCCCCCATCATCAGTCTAAACTCCAATTTCATGGCGGCTGTGGTTTAATGGAAACTTTTGTAACTGTTGACTTTTTTGGGCAGTAATTCCTTTGCATTGATTAGTCTCTTGACATTCAAAAATCAACTCTGCTATAAGTTTCGCGACTAATCCCGAAACCCGAAATATATCTCTGCTCACGCGTAATTTTATGACTCACGGTATGCCCCTACGCCATTCAGCAAAGACATCACCCAAGGCCGGACTTGCTATTCAATCGCAGGGGTCTTCCAACTGTGCGAAATTCTAATGGATTCCATGGTTGTTGCCTGTGCCTATGGTGTCTGACTCGGGTTGCGGTGAACTGATGTCAAAGAAAAAAAAAACATGCATTGAATGTCGGTACCCCAGTCGCTTTGAATGCGAACGTCATTACCGGCAGCAGCCAACGGATATGCGTTCGAGAGTTTTAAAGTTTTCGTCTGATTTTTTTGCAATTTAAGCGCACAAAACTTACTCGAAACCTTTTTTGGGTGGTGATTTTCTAGAAATGCTCAACCTAAGAATATAAATGAGCCACTCACTCGTCGCCAAACAAACCAACTCTTTCCATTTCCAATTAAAAGATCTCTCATTGAAGGTGTTTGCATTTGATTTTTTTATTCTTTTAAAGATTTGAATTTTTAATCAAAATGTTGCTTTACACGATAATAATTTTCACAAAACACACACACGAATGTTTCAAAAGTTTCTCGTTTAACAAGAAAAAACGAAAAAGAAAAATTCTTTATACAACAATTAAAACTGCAATTAAACTAATTTCTTTTTTTTCTGTGGAAAAATATATGTATGTATGTATGTACGTGTACTTGTGAGCTCAAAATTTCAGAAAGTTTTGAAAATTTTCTCTCCGATTCGCAGCCGCTGGTCTGCAACGACTGACTTTCTAGCAAAGTACTTACAAAATACATGTGTTTTTTTGTTTTAGGTTGGTTGTTGTGTTTTTTTTTTTATTATTTCACTAGAAACTAAATTCAAATATATTTCATACAATAAGTTAAAAATGTAAATCAATTACTCTCTAGTTTTGTATTGAATAATTAATTTAAAATCTCTACAATTACAAGGTTGTGAAGGTGAAGAGGAGGAAAAAGGAGATAAAAGGGACAAAGGTTGGTTTGTGGTTTTGCAAAAAAATTTTGTAATCATAGCAATTTTCTTTTTTTTTTATATAGTAGGTATGTATGTTTATCATTTATGAACTATCACTAAACGTTTATTGTGGTTTATATGCATACAGAAGTAAATATAAATTAGAAACTAATGTAGATCCTTAAATCGTGTTACACTAATTGAAACAACTATGTCCTGCTGGTGCGCATGGATTCTTGATCCACTCATGTGCGTCTCTCTATATATATATATTACTTTATAAATCTTGTCCTACGTCCTAGAATAACTATTTACAAACATTTTACATGGAACAGAAAACAAAAATAATAATTTAAGAACTCATCAAGTCGAAA
Organism: Syritta pipiens; assembly: GCA_905187475.1. Taxonomy (NCBI): domain Eukaryota; kingdom Metazoa; phylum Arthropoda; class Insecta; order Diptera; family Syrphidae; genus Syritta; species Syritta pipiens. The sequence continues at coordinate 76,419,277 of LR994571.1, forward strand.
TTTCGACATGACTTTCGTATTTTTCTTTTTTTGTGATTCATTCTCTGGAACTTGTGCATCTCCACTTGGATTACTTGTCCAAGATGGGGGTCTTTGTGGCGGTGCCGTTCGTCTCCGAGTGTCTTCGCCGCAGCATGTCGTTGGGCATGAAGTGCAGCTGTCCGTTGGGCTCGAAGATTAGTCCATTCTGATTTAGCGAGTACAAACACGGCCGGTCTAGATTTCCGAGTTTACCGACTATTTTTGGTATCTTATCACTCTCTGTTGCGTGTGTGGCGAGGCTGCCACCTCCACCGGCACCGACACCCAGCCCATCGGTGTCTAGAGCCTTGCTGTAGTAACTTGTACCGTTATGGGATCTAGGCCGAAGCACGATCTGCTGGATATCGGTAGGTATTTTGATGTTTGCCGATTTACGGATGTTGTTGCGCATCAGTTCGCAATTTTTGCAGTTCTCCGGTCGTATAGACTGTGCTGAGTTGGTGCGGAGTGTTCTTCGGCGCGTGGCGGTCATGAGCCGGGCTGGAGATTGGAGTACTGTCGTCGACAGGGGTGACGTGGGATTGCTGTCGTCCTCGCCTGTGGGCGGTGGCGTTGAGCCGTTGCTCGTCGTGGAATTCAGGTCGATCGAGAGATTATCACTGTCCTGACTCTCGTCGTGGACGGCGACTTGTTCAGCGCCGTCGTTGCCGTTCGCAGAGTTGTCACCTGAATCGCGGGTTTTTGGTTTATTTTGTACTTGGTCAGCTAATTCGATCCAGTGGCGACAATTCTCTCGCACTCCATCGACAAGTGGTACCAGTTTGTCGGATAGATTTGCAAAGGCCTGAAAGGAAAGTGGAGATGGTTAGTAAATTAATAGAATCTAATTCGTGTAAGAGATGTTAATGGTCAATTTTTAGGTCGAAAAAGAATTTAAGAGCAGAGAAACATACCCACTTTACCCTTTGCCTTAATGTCGATGCTACTTCTGTGCATATAATATGAACTTCATTTCAGACGCGTGATTGTTTTTACACGATAATGTTTTTGTTACTGTGTTATGCCTTTGATGGAACTGTTCGTTGCCACGATGCATAAAAATGGATTCTATTCAAAGTGTCGCGCACAATCGTTGCTCGATTCATAAGGCAAAGCTCTAATCTAGTATCTGAATAAGTTCATCAGTTTAGTATGCATTTGTTTTTTGCTTCATACGTTCATCTTCTGTCTAAAATTGAGGCTCCGGAACCAAAGCAATCGAGGAACGAAAAAGTTAATTGGAATATGCAGACGATTCACATAAAATTAATTCACTGAATAATTCAAGCTGGAAACCTTTAAAATTCGTTACAAACTAAGTTCTGTAGTGAATCAACCATATTTCAAGCTGAACTGTTTATGCAGTCAACGAAGTCGCACACCGAATCAAAACTAACCAATACAAAAATATGTACAGTGTCGACAAATAGTGTCACTCTGTCGTTAATCAGGAGTTCAAGATTCCGTCAACAAAAATGAATACGTTGAAGAACGACGGAGTGTTTGTTCTATGAATGCGTCGGTGCATGTAAGTTGGAGCAAATTGTGGTTTATGCTAAGTGATTAGAATTCTATAAATTGGCTAAAATGCTCACCGGTTATGGTGAGCCATAACCATATACATTTATGGTTAGGTCAGGTTAAAGAACAACGAAACCCATTACGGATCAGGCAAATAACTGAAAAAGAGCCGTGAAGAAATCTTGGGAAGAAATTGGCAAACAAACCGTCAAAAATTTCGTTCTTAGTATGTCTAATTGATTATTTAACTTGGTAGAAAGTCGAAGCAGCTTGACGTCGTACTCATAATGCACAATTCACGTTTTCCTTACATCGTTCTTATTAATTTACCGTACCTGTTATTTTTGATTGGATGAGACACTATTTTCATATTTTAGTTAGTTTTGAAGACATTTTTTAAGTTTCATTTAACATGTAAGGTTGAAACTTTCGTTTGCTTTGCTTTTTAAGAACAAATCACAGCCATGGAATTCTGCTGAACCACATAAACTGCAGTTTTTAAGGTAGTTATATGCATAGTTCTGAGCGTATAATGGAAGTTTTTCGTGCTCCTGAATTTTAAAGAGCTATTCGATTACAAACCTATTCGATTTAAATTAATAGCAAGCACATTGGCGATTAAATTCGCCACATGACGAACAAGACCCCGCTTACGGAGCTGTGTGTCCGTCCGATGCAGCTCAGATCGAACAGACTATCAAAGAAGTACTCGCCGAGTTACATTCTTCTACGAAGTTATCGCACGAACAAAGAAGATGGCATTTATGCATCCACACTCACTTCTGGGTCCCACACAATACCAAGATCCAAATATTGTTTGCCAAACTTTTATATGTTTTAAAACTACAATTGAACATGTTCTTCGTATTAATGTTTATGTAAACTTAACCAGTTTACGCCCATTGTACTAAAGAAAAAACACTCACAAAAACAGCACTCTAAAGCTTTTAAAAAAATATTAGCAAACTGGTGCCCAATGCTCAATGTACTATATGAGTACACCTTCAAAATCGACTTTGAAGTTAATTCTTTTTTTTGTCTTAAACTATTTTCATAATTTGTTAATTAAGAACAGTCTCGGTGAAGAAAATTGTTTGTTCCCGAAATAAATTTACTATTTTTTTCGAATGCACTTGACTTGTACAGAGAGACAGGCAGTGCTTAAAGCATTAAGAAGTTATACTACTAACTCCAAGGCTGTCCGCGAATATGGAGAAAGCGGACATTCTAGCAAAGACGGCGCTTTGCCCAGGGATTTAATAAAAGACACAAACCAGCACCTACAAAACTGGGCCATTAAACACAGCAAACAATTCTGGAAGAGCCAGGAGATACTAAACATTCTAGGAACTTCATACGGTGCCACAACCCCAAACGAACCAAGGAAGCTCGAGAACTAAACAAATAAGATTCAAGAGTACTATATGACATACTAACAGGACATGCACGCAACTACTTGATAAATTTTGCACAGAAAACTCTAGACACTGTGGTAAGGTCAATGAAACTATGAAACACTTATTAGCTACGTATCCAAGCCTTGCCCTAGTCAGATTTAAGCCAATCAACAAAACAATTGGCATGGATTGAATTCTACATCTACAGATGTAGAAAAATTTAAAAAGAGAGGGCTCAAATCCTATGCAAGAGAAAGGGGATGAAATAGATTATTAAAGTCGCAGTTCAAGTCGTTTACGACACACCCAAATTTCAATTCAAGCCTAAGTTTTGTTTAACTGCAGAGATGGCGAAATTGATTTCTGGTACAATCTACTCCATAGTTCAAATTACTTATGGCCACACCCCTACCAACTAATTAAGATACTCACTTCATATATTGGCAGGCAAATTGATTCAATGAAACCCACTTGCATCATGGGAAGCTCATCTTCCTTCTCTCGATTCATTATGTCCTGAAAAGACAGGAAAATTGAAATGCTGTAAACTATTACCATCGTCTACTCACAATGGGTGTTATATTCAATTCTTGCTTTTCCATGTCGCCCTGCTCAAAGAATTCCGAACTCACTAGATCCGCAACACGTTTCTCAATCTCCCACGGCTTAGTTATAGCCGATAAATCACAGACTGTCATGCTCATGGCACGTAAAAGTGCTCGAGGCTCATCAGATACCCAATAACTCAATGGTTTCTCTTCGACATACTTTAAAAATGGTCCACGTTTTCTATAAATGAAAAAGAAGAGCACCATTGAAGACAGGATGTCCGACAGACTCACTCTGTATGACTCACCTAAAGTAGACAGCTAAATCAGTCGAGAGGATTGCATCCTCAAGGACATGTATCACACGGCTATAGTCCTCAGATGATAAATTCGATAGGATTTGATTTCCCGGACTGTTAAGGATCATAATGCATTGATCGAAATGATGATGCTCCATCGTGGAGGTCGAATATAATTGCGCTAAGGGTGATGATGCTCTAAAATTGAGAAGAAAGGTAATTAGAGAGACACTCAACCTGTGAAGGATTGCGGGTAACATACTTGATTTGAAATGAATTATTGGTCCCCCGATGGTCTAGATCGTGACACAGGCAACCAATGATTAGGGCAAGGCACTCGATCTCACCGAATATATTCCACCATTGAGTGGCCTGAAAAAGAGGAACTTTATCATCGAATTCAAGCATAAAAGAGAGGACTTACTGTAAGAATGGCGAACATCATTTGAGCTACATTGAATGCGTGTCGCCAATTGTGGTACGTCACATTGCGATAGTTCTTCTTCACGCTTAACAACCATCGGCAAAGAACCTCGTAGTCGATGTGAAAGCGTTCGACGAAATCCAGATCTAGGAACATTCTTAAACAGGCCTGAAACGGAGAAGATTCCAATTTGTAAAAGTTTATGAGATTCGGGGTGGGTAGGTTTACCTTAAGTGTATCATCATCTTCGAAGGTGATGTCATCGAATTTAAAGTCATGCAACTGAAAGTGTGCCGCTGAAGGAACTCGAAGTTTCTGCAAAAGAAAAAAAATGCAAATAAATACGAGATGCATAACAAAAAGGAAAGCCTTCTCATTAAATTCGCCTGGATCACATTCAACCGACTTCCTCGAAATTTAACTGCCATTTAATCTCCTGTAGCCACACTATAAGACCACTTTCCAACCCACTTCCAGCCCAAAAAAAAAGTATTCATATAACTGAATCAATAAACCTCGAGTCCTCGGTGAACGATGTCCTTTCTGTAAGCAACGTTACGACTATTAACACATTCCAAAGCAATCACTCATTCATCACCATCCATAAACTGACTTTTATTTCTGCCACCACCAATCTCTTCGTGATTACTCCCTTGGGGTTTTATTACTTTCACCAGATGTTGGTCTGTGCCCAAAATGTGTCGATTCTGAAGAGCCACCAACATGGAGAGTTCATTTCTTTTTTTTTTTTCGATTTGATTTTCAGCCTACACACGGGCGAAGCAATCTGAATCTGTTCGTTCAATCTCAATTTCATGGCGGTGAACGGAAGGGGGGTGTTTTCAAAAAGGAATTCGAATATATAGAATTTTGAAAAAGCCCATCAGCGGAATTTGTTTGCTTTTCTTTCCATCCAGTTGCGGCATCGAACGGAATTGAATCATGCAGAAGCTCTAATGTGATGACAGATGGACCGGCACACACTACGGACGAGTTGTGTTCCAGATTGAAATACTTGCCCTAAAAACTCATGATGTTCGAACCTGCACACAAAGACAAAGGACTTTAGAAACAGAAATGCTCGGATGCAAATCAAAACGAAAGCCCACCTCAACGTAAAAGCCTCTCACCAGTGCTTTGAACATTTCAAGGTTACCTCTCGGTCTCATTTATAAACCTCCACTCCAGCACAAAGGAACCACTATGAAATCTGTCGACCCAAACCGAACCTGATTACATCCTCAATTTGCAAAAAGCCACCTTGCCTCCCTGCCGGGTCTGCTGTGTATAAGGTGTATCACAAAAAGCCTGTGCAGCAGCGTGCTGTGAATGAATTCCTACCCCAAAAAACAAGTGTACCACATCCGTTCTACATGACAGCGCATGAAGTATTGTACTTGTCTCAAAATAAATCTTACAATCAAATTTCAAGAGCATTTCAATACTGTCACAAGTGTAATTCCCACCTCTTTGAAAATGCTGCCGGTCATCCCATCCCAATGTATTCGGTGTTCTATTTTCACTCAAGAATTCCTATGGATAACCTTCATGCTGATGATGATGATAGGGCACCGCAGAGTACAGAGCACAGATGAACAGAACGTCACTTCAGATTGGCAGAAAATCGATTTTAACACAAAAAAAAAACTTGGACAGAACGATGGCATGGAATCTGTTCAAGGCGAACTTTGTTCATTCAGACGTATTTAAAACTCTCACCCTTAATCGATGAGCATCGTCCATCGACGCGGATGCATGATAGCTAAGCACCTCTAGTGTAACACTCTGCTTTGCCATTGCCACGATTGCCTTCTCGTACATGTGCGTGTTGTGGATGCCCATGCCGCAGAAGATCGCAAATGCCTCCACGAAGTTCTCATCGTTTTTGGTAAAGATCTAAAAAAAAAAAAAAAGTTTAAAAAAAATGCACGAGACTCTGTGGTGTATTTAAAGACTTACCAGATCATCAAACTTATTAATTAATTGAATTACACCTATAATTTGACCTAAAGAATTCTTTATAGCCATACAAAGGATTGATTTGTGCTTGAATGTTTGCGCCTCATCAACACTCGGATCAAATCGATCGTCCTCGTATGCATTTGGTATATTAACAGTCTGCGAGAAGATGAGTTAGTGGTGTTTAAATCAAACTCATTTGATTCGATACTCACCTCACCCGTAGTAGCTACATGACCTGTAATTCCGACATTTATTGGAAATCTCGATTCAAATGGGCTGCAAAAGAAAGGAGGAGAGGAGAAGGAGAAAGAAAATTCAATCCACACCCACACACAATTTAGTTAGTCCAACAAAACTCACCTGGTTCGGGAAGTCGAGTCCTCCTCACTCAAATCGTTCGCCTCAAAGTCAAAGACCCGTGAAAAACTTCCTTTGGACGCTTCATGCACCAGCAATATTTGAACTCTTTGGCATTGTATTAGACTTTGCATATGTGATAGGATTCGGAATACCATGTGCTCAATGGTGCTTTGCTCTTCGAATATCATTCGTGCTAAATCGAGCAAAACCTGATTTCGTTTGACTTCCAATTGAGATTTCTCATAAAGCTGGGCATTCCGAAGGCCGATGCCACAAAATTGCAAATAGGAAGCAAATACCTGAAAGGAAGAGAATGGAAACTTTAGATAAGGACTAACATAACTGTACAATATAGAAGACTTAATCGAAATTGGAACATTTACAGCGGGGAATTGATTTAAAATTCATCGATTCAATTTGGTTCGTAATGGCACCTCGTTTTCGTTTGGAAATGCTCTTTCTCGTTAACACAGAAATTCTATCCACTGCCGCTGTTTGGGCTCAGCCATTTCTCGTCCACATGCTTTCATTTGATTTCAACTTGCGGCAGTCCTGACGGCTGTTTGCAGTGTCCTCCCGTATCACAGTGTTTGCTCATCCGTTTTTAATTCGTAAATTCCAGAGTTCATCAGGGAATTTTGTTTTTCGGATTTTCTCTCCATTTGCTGCTCGCCGGGTGGCCGGCAGTTGCCATTGTCCAATTTCAACACTCGTCGAATATCCTATCCTAGACTATCATGGCATGTCGCAGAACGGGAGCAACGATGCTACACTGGGGAGTTGTCAAAAATCCGATTCAAGTTGTAAACAGAGCTTGCGGTTGTTTTCCGTCGTGAAGCGTGTAAGCAGGATGGTCGACCGTTGTTTGTCCTGGGTAATGCTTGTTTGTGCCCGCCCAGATGTGTCGGAATCCGGTGATTTAGTGAGACGACGATGCATGGAACGGAGAGACGTTGTTTTGGCTGGGAATAAGGTTTACCGGCAAACAGATTGGATGTCAAAGCGATGAATTTCTGGTATTTACGGTGGTTGCCTTTGTCTCTTGCTGATGGGACTGGATATTTGGACTTTTCAGAATTCAATAATCTGCAGGGAGAGATAATTTCGTACTGTCGCTCAAAGAACTTTTTTCTGAGTCATTAAAAAGGATGGATCGATGTCAAATACCAATGATATTTAATAAAATGACATCTATATTTGATATAAGTTTTTTTTAAGTTGTTCTTCTTTCCTACTAAGAAACTAATTTTAACTTTAATTTTCATCATCATCAACATCAGGGCAATAACTGGTGTCTGGTTTGGGGCTCCTGTAGCAAGCTCTTCCACCTGTACCGGCCGCTAGAGGACGCCATCCAGTCAGACACCGCAAGGCTTCGTGCGTCCTGGTCTACGGTCTACGTCAGTATCTTGTACCACAAAGACAATGACTTTTTCCAACATTTGTGGACGTGTATCGACAATAACGCGGCGAATGTTGTCCTCTAAGTGACCAATCGTTTCGTAGACGTAGACCAGCGACTTCACCTATCCCCACAGAACATGGTCAATCGGTGTTAAATCGCACGATCTTAGAGGCCACATAGGTCCATAACCTAAAACTATGCGATTACCATATTTCTTCTTCTTTGTGCGGCGCTACAGTCTGGGGTGGACCTGGGCCTCTGTTAGCAACCTCTTCCATTCAGCACGATCCCGTGCCTGCTGCTTCCAGTGACGCACACCGTGTTGGTTAAGGTCGTTCTCTACCTGTGTACGCCACCTTAGACGCGGGCATCCTCTGCTGCGTTGTCCCATAGGTTCGGAGTCGAAGATTCTTCGGGCCGGAGCTGTGCTGTCCATTCGCTCTACATGGCCTAACCACCGTAGGCTTTGGATTCGTAAACGACTGGCTGATTACCATGCATTTCCTTCAAAAAATCAATTGTAGCACGAGGTGTGTTGCACCGTCTTGTTGAAACTACAGCTCCACATGATGGTTATTCTATTGATGAACGAAAAAGTCAGTAATCATAGCTCTATAGCCGCCACCATTGACTGTAACGTTTTGTCCAGCATCGTTTTTAAAGAAGTGCGGGCCAATTATTCCAACAACCCATAAAGCACACCAAACAGTCAGTTTTTGTGGATGCAATGGTATCCTAAGCTATACGCCCAAATGCGGCCCTTTTTGTTTATTGACGTATCCTTTCAACCAAAAGCGAATTTCATCGCTAAAAAGCTATGAAAAGCAAAATTCGCTTATGAAAATTGGGAACAGAACCATGATTTTCAAAATAAATTTGCGTTGTTCAGGCGTCATTTCATGTTAAAATGTCAAGCCAAACTAAAAACAAATCACTTGACAGCTGACAAAATGGTCGTCAGTTAAAATAGTGTTGCCCAGTTCCATACCTCTAAAAAACACCCTATACAAGTGTTTTTTTAGCAGTCATTTTGAATTCATAGTAAGGTTTGAAAGGTGTCTGTCGTATGTTCTCTGTGATGACCGGCAGTTGTGTAAGCTTGCTGATGGTTGCCCCTCTTCTACACATGTCAGAGTCCCGGATTGCTTTCTCTAAAAGGAGATTGCTTTGCTTGAAGAGGAGGCAGGCCAGTCTATATACCGTCAGCTCCTGAGCCTTTGTTACCCTTTAGCCGGTTTATCGCCTTCTGCACTTTCTCAAGCATGTGAGTGTCTTCTTATAATGATGGAGCAGTCATATCTTCGGTGGGCTGACCGTTGAGTAATTCATTGAAGTGCGTTTCCCATCGCTCCAGAATGGACTTTAGGATCGAAATCAGATCCTTGCAGTATGTGCAGCGTGGTGTGTTTTGCGTCATAATTCTGACGGATTGGTAGAACTTCCGCATCTGGTGTGCACCTCGCTCTCTTTGCGTTCCATTTCGCAAACAATATTCTTCACCCAGGTTGTTTTGAACTTTAAGCTTCAAAATAATTTTAAATACAAAGCTTATTTTGACGTCTCAAGAAAGAATTTGAAAAAGTAGAATTCATACCGATTGCAGAATTTCATTTCGAATTAAATTGAAATTTGTTTTGCATCCACTTTCACTCGAAAAGCGGCGGATTTATTCTTTAAAGCGCTTATGTTTTTCTGTAACTGCTGAGGTTACACGTTTTCGTTAGCCAAAGAGAAGAATTATCAAGTAATTAATTTTAAGTGTACCAACAGTTTAAGAAGAATGTCGGTTTGTTGTAAATCAGAAGTGTTTTAATGACCATGCTAAAATAAAATTGAATTCGAGGTAGATGCCAGTGAAGCTAAATCTAAATCTGTTGATTTATCTCAAAACATTTCGAAGGTGGCAAAAATCGTTTATCATCTTATTTCACTTCATAATTCCCACACGATATGCATTCATTTATATTTTAAAGATTCACGTATATTTTCGGATATATTTAGTTACATTTCTATTCTTTATATCCGACATTTATTGGTGAATATAAAAAAAAAGTCTCTTGATATATGAAAAATCTCAAATAAAATTTGTACGCGTGTTGTATATACACACCTCCCCATTAGAGACGACACGAGCCCAGAAGACCTGGTGGCATCTCATGGCCCGTTTTTATGGGATCAACCATGAATGTGTGGTGGGGGTGAAGCAATATTTTTTTCCTCAGGGATCCACATCACACAGCGAGTATAATGCGCGCTTATTTTTACACCATGCAACCCATTTAATGTTCACTTTAAGGCCATTAAAACTTATTTTGTTTGACATGAGTCGAACAGGCTTTAATTAGAAGACAGCTCTTTTTATGAGAGCAAAAAAAAGAAAGAAGTCCTTCATGTCTGGCCTTCGACAGATTGCAAAACATTTTAGCTTTGTCTGATGGCAATGCATGCAGAAACTATTGAAATGTTTAGTTTTTAATTTTATTGAAAGTTTTCCTTATCTCCATTAACAAACTACAAACTCGAACGTACGGAAAATACTCGTTCTGTATTCATAAGAGCCTGAAAATGGGCGCTGGTGCTTGTTTGGAAAAGTTATCCCTCAAAAGCACTGGAGGTTGAAACAAAAAAAAATCGTTCGATAAATTCGATAACACTGTTTATGGCTGCCGGGTGTTTTTTGGGGGCTATCCAGTCGCCCAAAACACTTTTAGAGTAGTTAGTCAAACTGATTCAAATAAAGTTTTGTTTTTTCGATAACTTTTTAGAGGACGGATAAAAACTAAACACTTTGCTGATGACATAAGAAGTTGGGCTTTTATTTTTAGAAAAGGACATTCAACTGACGACTTCTCAAACAGCAGGCCTGGATCCTCGGCCTAATATATAAATTCAGCTGAACTGTTGCTATGGGTGATATCATTGATTGTTACTCTTATGGGTGATACAACAATGTAAGGGGTGGACCATTTAGCGGTTTCTTTCTTTATTTTATTTCGAATTTGACCCCTTTTTTGTGGAGAACCATGAAGAACTCATTAAATCAACAATATAGAATTGATTAAGGGCCAACCCTCTGGGCCACAACTGCAACAAGTTCTGGGAAAATTAGAGTGACAGAATGCGCTACTGCGAAACTAGTCGAGGCAGCTACTTGAACGAAGTTGTGTTTCATTATCAATGGGAATCTTTGCTCTTGCTAAAAAAAGGCACAATACATGAAAACGATTTAATTTTGTTCATTTGCTTGCATTTTTAAAAATAAACTTGTATTTGGCCCATCCTATATAACATCGCACCGGATTTTCTTTTTATATTTGTGGCATTCTATATAAGTTTGTCATCGTTTTTTCCTTTCGCTCTCAGTGCTTAATGTCAAAGGTTTCCCACGACGACGAAGTTCAGAACATGTTCTTGTCGGTTCCAAGCCAAAATTCGAAGGATGGAATAAAGTTGAAACTGATTAAAGCACTCAATACATTCGATAGTCTCCTGATTGAATCAATACACCAGTCGATGGAAGCTGAAGTTTATACGCCCACTGGAGATCTTAATTAATAGAAGTTACTTCACTCCCAGGAATTCAATTTCCCAGATTCCTGTAGACTGTTTCAAAGTGTACTTTTTAATTTAATTAAAAACTTAACTACCCTTGTACACGGAAACCACTCATTTTGAATAATTCAATAAAAATATTAATATAATAAAGCCCACTCTGCAATATCACGTAACCTCCGCACACGAGCTCATCCATCACTTCCAACCTTCTTTTAACAGAAACTTTGTAATTGTGTAAATTTTTATCCCGCGAATATTCCAATTATTTTTATATTCATACACTTTTTTTATTGTTACGTTACATCTTTTTTTCTTCTGTTTTTATTTCTTTGTTCATACCTTTTCATCGTTTTCCGTGAAACGTTCGCCATCCAATTTATTGATGACTTGTGCAACACCAATGACATCACCTGATGAATCCTTTATTGGCATGCATAATAAAGCTTTGGTCCGATAGCCAGTAATGCTGTCTATTTCACAATTGAAGCGATTATCCTGTAAACAAAACAACAAATAAAACTTTATTAAAATGGACACACGCGCATAAAACTCATAAGAAGAAAAGAGTGTAATTAGTTGTCACATTAAGTAAATTGCTAAACTTCAATGTCCCTAATATCCTTGTGGCCTTCCCCTTGAGCCTTTATCATTAACCTTAAATATTTATATCGATAGGGATAATATCTTTGTGCGTCTAAGTATACTATGACACGCCATCAATCTTCATTCCATGCTTCATCTGGTTAATAGATGACATATTGTATGTGTGCTTGGTGCTCCTTTCTGACAGCCATTTTACAGGCAGGATGGAGAAAAAAAAAATCTCTCTTCAGATGCAAAAAAAAAGTTGACGTTTTATTAGAAAAGCGTATTAAATATTTATGAGTGTGTTGATAGCAATAAAAATTATAAGTCCTGTGTCATTATCGTCCTTGTGCGCGTTGCCAGGCGAGTGTGGCACAACTCTTGGGACACAACTCTCGGTGCTGTGGATTTTCTCTGCTCATGGATGATGCAAATAGGTCTTGTTTTATTTTGTGAATAATTTTTTGTTTTTTTTTTTTTTTTAGAATATGCGAGGAGTTTATTGGGGAGGAGAGTGCATGCAGTGTAAGCAATTTCAACGTTGACTTTATTTGAAGAGAATTCAATGGGACCGAGGCGGCGGGTAGAACTTTCGGTGTAAACTGGCAGTGGCTTTATGAGGAATTGCTTATCTGTACTTCGGTGTTAATAACTCAAGAAAGTTTTCATGGTATCTGTACAAGAGTAGTATAGAAGCTATTTCAACAGGACCGAAAATAGTTAAGTCTAGATAATAAAAGCGAGCCATAGGATCATAGATACATATATACACCAGAGTCTCGCTTTGCGCATTTTGTTAGGGCCAGAAAAACATGATGCAAATCATGGATTCCCATATATTTTAATTCCATAATTACCATGTATTGCAATTTTGTGAACAACACAAACTGAAATAAAAACAACGCAGCTTCGAAACTACGATGATTTTTAAGCAACGCAACTTCGAAACTATGCAAATCGGTTGCTGATTAGGAACAACACAACGCAGGGCTTTGGTGTACATGCATTTTTTATGAAATCTAGCTGCAGGATAAATTCTTTTCTGGCTTTTAAAAACACCTCGGGAGAGGAAATCTTCTCAACGGATTATTTAATACTGACAACGACAACATCCTCGGTGAGAATCGATTATAGGTTATGCATCTTTTTAAACTTTGTACTACTGCAATGGCCACGGTGAGAAAGTTAGGACGGTGTTGCTACAAACTCATTTAATCGAAATGATTACCCACCTTATAGGCATCTGGTATATTCACTGGCTCGCCACTCTCTGCGACGTGCCCTGCTATGCCTGTTCCCCATGCAACTCGAACCTCTTCCTGTTGTTCCATTTCTTCCACCGTACTTCGCGGGCAGACATCGAAGAGCTTCGATACAAGACACCTAGAGAAAAGAAAAGGAAGAATAAATTTAAGTTCAGGATCAAGAAAGATTTGAAAATACTTTTATAACACATCCTTTTACACCACAATCATCTTGCACGACAGATATTTTTTGGTTTCTATTTTAATGTATTTTTTTTTTTTTGATTTTTGCTTTTGGGCAAGTTAATAGCATAAATTTTCCAACTGCATTTAAATTTTAAATTTTTTATTTTAATAACTTTTAGGAGTGACGAGAAATCGACAAGCAAAATATGGAAAAATTTCCAGAATTTCCGCTGACACGCAAAATACAGGAGAAATGTGTTCTAGATTTTTGCTTGTACCATTAATAATTTGAGCTACTATATATTTTTAAAGACCACCTGTTACCCTAGTCGAGGATAACACTTTGACCTTCCAATTGTAACTATCACAGGTGCTGTAAGACAAACGACAAACGTCGACTAAACATGAACAAAAAAACAAAGAAAAATCTTAAAATTATTTTGTGTAATTCAATTTGTTTGCAGTTCCATTCCAGACTGTTTAGATAACGTTTTACAGTTTTTCACATCGCTTCCCTCCATCGAAGAGCACATCCCCCCACTCACAGACCGGGGGTGAATAGAAATTGTACACCACTTGTTCCTGTTTTTTTGTTGTTTTTCTTAAAGTGCTCTACGCTCTATTCAATTATTTGCATAATGGAAGCAAACTAAAGTCTCGTTCTTCTTGTCTAGCTTGTGATTTCAGTTCCCATGGTTGGTCTACACTACTGCTTTGGACACATTTAAGATAAGTGACTGTGATAACGACGACAAAGAGCGAGAGAGAATATAAAACTTTTAAAGGAAAACAAAAACGAAAAATAAAGTGAAACAACACTTTGTGGGCGAATAACGTGGGGTGGTAATTCGTTCGCGTTCAACTACATCCCAAAAATAATGCCGAACGGATTGGTAGTTGGGGATGTAGTTTGGACAATCAGACGGAAGTACATATAAATCTGATGTTAAAATACTTATGACTTCCTGGCCATTAAGGCTTAATGTAAAGTCGGAGAGCAATTGGTTGATGGAAATTGACTCTCGACTCGGATAAGGAGTTTTTTAAATGGAAGTGGAAATGAGGTTCTAGTGGAATTGTGGATTAAGTTGAAAGTGTATGAATTCTTGTGTGGTTAGCAAAAAAATGTGATGACATTTTTTATGACGTTGAGCTTTTCATTGGCAACAGACAGGAGATAGACATTTTTTATTGACACAAAAACAACATTCCAAGTACACCAAAGGGTCGTTTTGAAGCTGCGTCATGTTCCTTCCGCGTCATGTTCTCAGGACCAGAAGGACCTAATTACTAGCGTAAAGCGGGACTCAGTTAAATTCTACAGCATCTGCTCTTGTTCTACAGAATCTGCTCTTGGTCCTAAAGGTACTTAGAGATTGTGAGGTTTAATATTCAAATCTCTTTATGTCAGCGGATTTAACATGACTAACATTTAAGGATTCGATTTTGTGTTAAACAATCGAACATAGCCTCCATCTCCACAGCGATGTTAAGGCATTCAGAAATGAATGCAAATGTCGATGCTGGAATGCAAATGTCGATGCTGGAATGCATCTGGGGAGATAGACAACGACCTAAGCAAAACAAATACCCCAAGTACGACAAAACACTTAACAGTTCAGGCGGCAGTGAAACTTCTGAAGAGGCAAATCGAAATGGAGGAACAGCTTTACGAAAATGTATCAGCAGTACTGGAAACATTCCGAAAGCAGTATGAACAAACAAATTCATTCATATTTCCTTTTTGCTACAGAGGCCGAAAACGCCTTTGCGTTATTGTCTAAAACAACAAATTTTTATTAAAAAAGAAATGCAACTACAGAACATAACTGACATAAAGGAAGGTCGGTAATGAGGTTCAACCGACCGTTATTGGTGTGCATCCGTCGTTTTCAATGATTGGGTTAAACTGCGGAAGTGAAGAAATGCGAATTAGACGAATTCCCACCGCAGTAATTCCGCCGTTTTTAATGATTGGCATTTATTTTTCAACCAACTTGTAGGCGCTATCACAATCGTCAGACATGAATAGGAGGAGGAATGTATTTCGTGCGATGCCTTAGCGCTTCAAAGAATAGCAAATCTCGGCGGTTACTTTTTTGATAGTCTGCTCGATCTAAGACGGCTTCACAGCTTCATACTCAGCTCTAATTGATTCCACGGGTAATGGGCGTCTTGCCCGCAATTTGGCATCACATTGGGCCTAATCTGGCCTAAATGCGGCTGTATGTTATTTTCTGCAGCCGGTCATATTAACCTAACCTAACCTAACGTGCACCCCAAGTGATCTCCTCAGAAAACTCATTGCTATTCTTCACAGGGTCTGCAATTCATTTGAAGCATTGAAAATCATTGCCTAACACTTAAATTTCACTTTGATTCTAAATCCGATCTGTCGAACTCAATAAAACCTAACCTAATCGACCCTTGGTCGTTAAGAAATTTCCAACAAAGAGATTTATTTTCAAGACGCCTTAACATGGTTCATGTTCTATTTTCATAGCCCTATTCCCCCATCCCCGTCAGGAATAACTTAACCTTTTTTCTTTTAAGTAGCTCCTCACATATAACAATGAAAAATATAAATCCATTGAGCTAAAAACAAACTTTAGACGAAAATCCACTCAGTGGAAATCTTTTTTCTTCTGTGTCGGAAGAAAATCACTTCACTGGCCATTCGTGTAGAACGATTACATAAGGATAAGTCACCAAAAGAATAGAAAAAAACTAAGCTCTGCTGAATAACTTAAATCGTTAATCATATAAATTCCTTAGAAATGCTATCATCAGTCAGAAGAAGGCGGCCCAGACTCACTGACCACTGCAGAATCATCCCTTGACCAGGGGATTTTTTTTTTCTTCAAGACCACTCATGCACAATGTCACGTAACGTTTTAAAAGTTAAAAGAAAAATAAAAAGAATGAAAAATATAAATTAAAAAAAGGACAATACGAGAAAAAAAGAGAGTGAGCTTTGCGATATGTCCTTCTTATTGTGATGCCATGTGCCTCATCAGCGCAGAACCCGTTGTCAAGGGTGAAAGGATCGCCGCGTCGCAGAGACGAAATAATAATAATTGGATGCTCGTTGACCGTAAAATTAAGCAGAATTCCAAACACGGTATAGAGACGAAAGGGGAGAGCGGACTTTCCTAATACCTGCATCATCGTGTCGACCTCATCTGTACGAGTCTCTCCATCCACTGCATGTGGATGCTGCAAATGAAAATTCTTACAATTAAATCCTTCATAAGACAGATAAATGAGCAGATGTCACCACGGGAAACCAACATGGATGAACGTTCCTCATTAAGAACCGAAGCTGTTTTTATCCTTTCTAGAACCCCCTCTAAGATACTTCATTCCATGTGGTGATGATATTGACCCCTTCTGAGTTATTACACTCTCAACAGCAACAAAGTCACACTTGTCGTCAAGATATTGCCTGACAGGACGTGGTTTACACACATAACACGGATGTACTATACTCACTTCTTTGGTCCTTCTGATCCATTGCATTTGCCTTGGACAAGGAATAACGAACCTCGGTCAGCGTTCAGCAGAATAGAAACGTTTTGCAGGATTTTATGACATAAAGACCGAACTTCGAGTTCATTACAGATGTCCTTAACCTAGAATGAGACAGAATGAAGGAGAGAGTTACTAATTGTAAAAAAAAAGGACATGAAAAAAGAGTATTACAAAAAAAAATACGGAAATTCAATTTTCTAGTTCTGATCCACATGGTGTATGCAGAACTTTTTGCTTTTCAAACAGCCACCTGAGAGTGGCATCTGAGGACGGGTCCTTCAAACAAGAAGTTACTTTGCATGCGTTCGGGACTCGTTACCGTCATCGTCAGCCAGAAATGTACACAGTTGCAAATTGCAGAAAACTCAAATCCCACTGGCAATTTTTTAAGCAAATAGACTTTTAGGACTTTAAGTAATTAAAGGACACGATTTTACAAAAAGTTCTTCTAATTATTCGGTGGTGTCAAACGTTTATACTTTCTAATTGATGGCATCTGTCATTGTCTTGTCATGGGCAGCAATGAACATGAAAATTCTCAAGAGTTTAAAATGCCAACATTCTTGGTTAAAACACTTCAGACAAAACAAAGAAGCTTCCAAGAATTTACCAAATTAGATTGTCAATCGATGTGAGAAGTGAATGACATCTTCATTGAGCCCATGAAAGGCCATTAGTCAATTACAATGCGTCAATCATCCAGCAATCTTCCCACACAATCGATGAGATGGCTAAAAATCCGCGTTAACATGTTCCCTCCACTAATTAATTCACGAAAAAAAAAAATACCAATCGACATATTTAGCTCCTCGCCCACAATCATCACCGCGTCACTGCGCCAATTCTGGTTCACCACCCATCTCGTGCTTCTAATTGGGTCAGGTCGATGAACCTGTTCCAAGTACTTGTAGGCGTTTAACTCAATTGTCTTCTCGTGTGAACCTGCCGCAGACACTCAGCAGACACATTCGAATCTAATCCGACTTCTCGCACGATTTTCGCAGCCTCCCCAAAGAGGCAGAGAAACTTTTGTCTTTAATTAATTTGAATTACTTGACACGCCACCGAACTGAGTTCATTGAAGTCTACACCGAAATAAGATCTCAAAATAAAATTCAAAAAAACAACAAAAACAAAAACCTTGACAATACCTTACCAATTCAAAAATCAATTCCTTCTCGTCGAGCTGCTTCAGTTCGTTCCTTGAGAGCCTTTGCGGTCGATAATACTGACCGCCGTTGTGATAACCGCCAGGTTGACCGCATGGCGTGTTTGCTGAGCAGTCATTCTGTATGCCGATGCTTAAGAATGTCGGTGTGCCGTCAATTGTATTCACAATCGGTTTAAGTAGACCACCACGTTCGAACTCATGAGCTGATATTTTTCTGAAAGAAAAAAAAAAGGAGGGGGTTGCAGATTATTTACGTTCACCAAAAAAACAGAAAGAGAAAAAGAGAATACAAATTTTGATGTTATATTTAACTTTATGGTGAATTCATGGATCCTGTTCCGTGGGCAGATGATTTCAAGGGGAAGAAAATAACAAACGTTGAAGGTGTTTGAGGGAAAACTAAGAAATATCAGTTTGTTGAAAAGAAGACACAATTTCAATCTTGAAATTGTTGAAACTTTTTCACTTTTTGGAAATAGTTGTTTTCTCAAGTTTGCTGTTTCTATAATTACTTTGGCGTTTTAATGCATTCGTGGAAATACGCAGTCGTTGAAAGACTCATTCGTGGAAAAACCTGCAAATTACCATCTTCGCAAAGAGTAACAAGTTTAACGGATTCCTCGAAAAGTGGAGGCGAGCATATGAGAAAAAGGTGTCTGCGATGAGACTCGTGTGTCTAAATAAAATCCTTTTTTGTCGTGGTTTTTTCTTTTGCAATCTGAAAACTTTTAAGTAGAAATGTGTGGAAGAAGGTAAGCAAAGAAGTTTAATGCGGTTGCGGAGCTTCATCCTCCGACCGTTGCCATGGTAACACATTCGGTGGATGGTTGGTTCTCGGAAGCAGAAGTCGGTTCAAAGTAGAAGCTTAAAATTTGCTTTGAAATCAGGGGCACGTGTATCAAGTCCAATCAAAGAGGTAAACATATTACAATTTTACATGAAGGCTATAAATAGGTCAATTAAGAAAGGAGCCTTTGTGGAGTAGCTTCCTCGGCAGAGAGAAAGGAGATTTTTTTACTATGAGGATCTAAACGGTTGGCCATTTAGTGGTTTATTTTCAATTTTAGGTTATTTTGAGACTGACAGCTGTTTTGAGCTCGAAATCTTGACAGAAATTCTGTACCATACCGCCGTGGACGCTTAAAAGACGTCGGGAAACATGAAAATTTATTTTCAAAGTGAGTGCTGTGCAGCCCAAAGAGTGCGCTTTTTAAAAGAAAGTTTTGGCCGAAATAAACCACCAGCCGCGGATACTGTAGGCAAGTTTGTGTAAAAAGTTCGTCAGATTACAACCATGAGCCACCTCATCGTACGGTGCGAACAGACGACAATGTGGCTGGTGTAGCCGAGTGTGTAAATCAACGAACATTAACACGCCGTCGATCTCAACAGCAATAGCCTGATATTAGGAAAGTTCTTCTTCTCGAACTATTCTCTTACAGAGTCTAATTGGTTCCACAATTGAAGACGCACGACCATCCGCTTTGTTGTCGCTTGGCAGTTCAGCCTTAAAGTAGCTTAAATTTGATAACGATTTTGGGGAAAAAATAGTTTTCTCTGGCCAGGCGCATTTTCATCTTGGCGGCTACGTTAACAAACAAAAGTGGCGCATCTTGGCAGTTTGTTTCGGATTATGGAGTGCTGACATCGTTGGAGTATTTTTCTTTGAAAGTAAGGCTATAAATAATGTTTCGAGCAACAGTAGGCGTTACAGAGCCATGCTTACCGACTTTTCCTATTTCTGTAATTGATGACTTGAATTTGAACGACTTCTGGTGGTAAAATGGTGCGCTAGGACACACAGCTCATGTTACAATTGATCTTTTACTCAACAAATTTACAAGCTGATCTATTTACAGCTCTTATTATTGAAATATATTGAAACTTAAAAATAACTAAATTCATAATTTAATAACTTTAGATATGTCCAAAGATATTGTATTGTATATTGTAATTTTTGCCAAGCATAACAATAATTTAGCCACTTGGGAAAGAGTAGTAAAATTATGAAAAAAGTCATTAAGATAAAATATTGTAAAAAAATATATATTATGCAGCTAATCTTGAGTTGGAAAACCTTTATTTTAGATGACTTTTGTCACACAGACGCTTCAGATAGAAGCCAGCAGATGAAGGGGGATTTTTTTCCCACTTCTCCTTTATAATCTTAAACAGGTTGGGTTTGTTATTATTACGTTTAGATTTTCTCTGGGGTTAAGTAAGCTCTAGACATTGGTTAGTTCAAACCTTTTTTTTCCTTCTAACCTTGACCTTTCGATTCGCGAAGAGTTTAAAGTAATTATTGTGCTAAAAAGTCCAAGTTCGTGGCAAATTATTAACCAAATCACCTTTTCGATTTATATTTTTCTTAAATTTTACCTGCCATTTTCTTAGTTATCTCTGTAAGGAGACGATGTAAAACATACACGTACTATAACTGAACTCCCTCCGTGCCACACAATTTGTTGTGTATGCTTTGGGTTTAATTCATTACACTAGTGGACGTCTTACATATGGTTTGCCATCCTTACAAAATAAATAAAATTTTACTTCATTACTCCAAACAAACAGACTCCTTAATTTTTGGTCTCTAGAAAAATGGTCTTTAGCAAATTGCAACCGTGTCAATTTAACTTTTTTTTTTTTTTGACATGTTTAGCCTTCTCCTGGCAATGCGTCCAAATCATTTTCTTTCAGACGTCTTCGCACAGTTTTCGACTTCATATTTAAATTGTAAAAACTTTCTATTATTGCCCTTATTTCTGCTGACATCGAAAAGGATCAGCCTGGCTCAAAAGGATAACTTGTTTATCAGTAAGAATAGTTTTACGACAATTAAATGCCAAATTCTTAAGTTTCATTTTTTTTTTAGTAAAAAAGTATTGTGTTTTTTACCTTTCTGTGATAATAGCCCGAAAGCCATTATTTTTTAGGTATAAATTCCATACCATTTCTCTCTCGCGTGGAACATTGGTTTAATTTTTGCCTGTATTTCAAAATTTCAAAAATACTTTCGTTTCAACACACTCTCCTACTTTTAAACAAGAACGTATGCTTTAGATAAATATTCAAAATAAACGGCAAAAAAAAATTGGCAAAAATTATAATCTTTGATCTTAAGAAATATTTTAAGTTAGAATCTAGTTATTCATAAATTTCAACATAATTTAATAATAAAAGCTCTAAATACACTTTAATCAAGTTATTTGCAGTCGTAATTGTGGCTTAATTATATGAGTAAAAGTGAACATCAGAACAAAAAAAATTGTCATCAAATTCATAAAACTCTGTATAATACAATTTTGTATACAGCGTGGTCTCCAAAATTAAGTGTTTTTTTTTACTAAAATACTGAATTTAGACGGAATACCTACTGCACACTGCTCTAGAATTTCCACCATATAGTTATAGTTTATGAAATAGTTAATAATTTCAACACAAATGCTTTATAATCTGATGTTGGTTCCAAATGAAATTATGCTATATAAGTGAATTAAAAAGAACAGTCCTGAATCAAGGCTGATTCCTAAAGTAATTAAATCACAAGACCAGGTCAATGTGTTTCTGGTTCACTAGACCGACCAAACAACAGACCGCCTACATGAATAATGAATAAATCACTTAAGTTTATTTAATTTTTTTCTAAATAAAACAAATAAATAAAATTTCCATTAAAAAAACCAACCTCACTGGTGTTGTGGCCCCAGAACCACCACGTGATGAGCAGTTTTGTCCGTTTCCATGTGTAGGCGAACCAACGATATCATTACCAGCTGAAGTGGCATGTGAAACCAACCATAAGTCTACCACTTGACGGGTTGCTTTTCTGCAAAAAAAAAATAAAACAAACACCAAAATTTATTTAATTAAATGCACAAAATAAACAAAAGCAAACAAAAAAGATGATGTTCTAAAAAATTATCCCCACATAGACATATCTACAAAACTCGTTAACAGTTTCAAATTTATGACTTTTCAATAAAAAATAAAAAAAAATTCGTTTGATCATGTTAATCGAGGTGCAAAAGACACGAAAAAACGTGATGACTTGCACGTTTCTTTCTGCAGCCGGACGATAACCTTACGTAACCTCAAGTCAGAGCGCATCACCCGCGATTGTATCCATTCAGTCTCTCCCTCTTTTTCTGGCCCATGGGTCAGAAATACAGAAATTCAAAGATCTCCCAAAAATGTCCATCGCCATTGTCGTCAGACAACTCAGAGGCAGTCGCGTTTGCGATGAGTAAGTCACAGACACAAACACAGACACAGTCATTCTGTTCGTTCGAGATACTTAATCTATTTTAGGGCACCTTAAACTTGTTGTTGGCTCTAATTTTAGATCAACACTTTTCCATCGAATATTGATTCCACTCTCCTCACCGCCGTGTCCGTGTGTGTGTTTTCCTTGAGCATTCGTGCTGTTAGAAGGAAATTCCTTATTCCTTCCTCAGACCTAATAAAAGCTCCTTGATTACCCGGCTCGCTTGCGTCAAGCACTCTAGCTGCTTCATGGCAACGTTGATTATATTTACATTCGCCTTAGCGTTACATATGTTTCAGCATCGAGAGCCAGGTTGTTCTACAAATAGAATCCCTCACCGTTTTCATCAGTGAAAGGGAGTGTAAGTGGTGTTCAAGCTACAGCACCAGCACCAACACCAACGCCACCACCAGCAGCAGCATCGAAAGCAGCAAAAAATGTGAAATGTGAAAAAATAAAAGTATTATGCTCCGAAAATAAATACTCTGAAGTGAAACTGAAATAATAAAATTGACACCTTGAGATACTTAAGGGACATGTGTTAAGTGGAATGCATTTATCTGTGAAGTACTTTGCTGGAGGATTTGCATTCAATGGGGCGCGATTCGCTTGATTCAAGGGAAATGATGGAGTCCTTGAAGTGGCACTTGCTCTGAATTTTCAGTTGACACTGTCGTCATTCAGCTGATGAATGGTGTTCATTCAGTGGCAGGGGAAATCCATAATGATTTTCGCGATATGAATAGTTCTATGCTTATCAATCTAGACAGAAGACGTCTTAATGACGGAATTTCCATCAAGAGATTTGACTCTGGTGAAAATAAATCCTGGTGTGTGAAAAATAAAACAACGGCAATGAGTGCGATGAATCTCTCAAATTGCCAACATATCAGTTTAGTATTTTCATTTTGGAAGAGAAATTTCATATTCCATAAGCGTTACATTTTCGAAGCCATTTTGTTGCCATCTTAAACCGTCAGAAGGCAATCTTCATGCCAAAGAAATATCAACAACACTTTTAGCAATGTGATTCGAAAATAAATTCGTGGATCAACTTCCGATGGGCATGATGCCAACACATAAGAAACGTATTCGATGCAAAAACGAACAATTTTGAGTAATCATTAGCTGTGACATTTCAACAAACGGTATTAAGTAAATTCCTACGCTTCATGTCCTTTGAGTTGGTTGTTCGCTTTGTTGCATTGTGTTCATTACACAAGCAATTTGAGGCAGTTTAGTACACGCCATGGGCGACTTGTGCCTTAGAAACAATAGCCCTTTAAACGACGAATGAATAGAGAGGTTTTAGCCTGAGGTTAACTTGCAACAATGTGACATGTTCAATGCCTAAAGTGTTTTTCCAACAAAAGCGAAAGTCTACAAAGTACCCAACTGTTTTGTATTTTACAAAGCAAATCATTAAAGAATTGTTTATATCTTTTGATTGTACAACGTACATAAAATATCCTTTGTTAAAATATTCACCAATTGAGCCTAGAATGAAGGTAGAAATTCAGAGCATACGATAGAGTTCATTTGCGATATAAATTAACTTTTTTCAGAATAACATGAGGAATCGAAGAACTCATGCTCAAATATTTTTATATGTACAGTCAAATCCCGATAGTTCGAAATGGAAAGGAACATCATTTCTTAGGAATTACTGCTGGCTACGAATTATCGAGATTTAACGATTTAACGAGGTGGAAAACATCGAAGGAGATGTTATAACGAAAATAAAGCTCGGTAGACTCCGGTGGGCTGGGCACCTAACTCGTATGAGCGAAGAGGACCCTGCTCAGAAAGTCCTTTGCGGTACAATTCATGGTACAAGACAGCGACGCAGACCGCACTTACGCTGGAAGGATGGCGTAGACCAAGAAGCCCGAAGCCTTGGGGTGCCCAACTGGATGGCGTCGGCAAACGATCGGGATAGGTGGAAGTGCTGGCTGCAGGAGGCCCGGACCGGACACCGGTTGTTGCGCCGAAAATGATGATGATGAGGTGGAAAACTTAAAAATATGAATTAATGGGGCTTTTACATTTCATATTAGTCTCCAATACATATAGTTAAGGAATATACAGTCGACTCCCTCTAAGTCGAATTTCCCTCTAACTCGAATCTTTTCGCCCTATTTCGGCATTCCCTTTCCCAATTTTTCCATACAAAAACTATCCCCTAAGTCGAACTACCTCAAACTCGAACTAATTTTGATGTCCCGTGAAAATTCGACTGCTGTCGAAAAAAATGGATGTCCTGGTCCACGCCGTTGAGACGATTTGACTTTGGTTTCGATGTCATAACCATATTTCAATGATTCGTCGTAAGTTATGACCTTTTTAAGCAAATCTGGATTGACGTCATTCAACAATTCCTGAGCGATACTTATGCGACAGTTTTTTTGGTCGAAATTCAGCAATTTTGGAACGAACGCAAATTTGTATCGCCGTTGACGTCATTCAACAATTCCTGAGCGATACTTATGCGACATTTTTTTTTGGTCAAAATTCAGCAATTTTGGAACGAACTTCGCTGCCACACGCTTCATGCTCAAAATTTCCGAAAAAATTGCATGGCATGAGCCAACCGATATGCCGACATCTTCAGCAACTTCCCTAACAGTTATTCAACGATTCTCCATAACAATTTTCTTCACTTTCTTAACATTTTCATCGATTGTTAATATGCTGGAGAGTCCAGGGCGAGCGTCGTCATTCACATCTTCTGGATCTTCTTTGAAAAGCTTGTACCATTCATAAACATTTTTTGGACTCAGTGTACACTCAACGTATGCCACAGTCAACATTTCAAGTGTTTTTGGGCACTTAATTCCACTTTTCACATAAAATTGAATGCAAATTCTGTGATCCATTTTGTTCGACAGCAGGAAATCGCCGAACACGTAAAACATGTCTAGCTTTTATGCCTCACAAACAAAATAAATATGCTATATAGTTGAGACTGTAAACATATATTCGAGACGAGTGTACCAACATAACAAAATAACAAAATCAAATGTACGTAGCCCGCGAAATTCCCCTTATTTTTTTAACAGACCTCGTATTTTGCTGCTATTCTGCTATTTTCAATTGCTCACAATGTTCCCGTCTACAACCTGTTTCAAATATTTACACGCTTTACATTTAGTTCTTCGGATAATAGATGGCCCTCGTATCCTTCTTCTGGCAGGTTGACAGTAAATTCATTTCTTCCAGAACATGGCAACAGGTTGATGACAGCAAGGAACTGAAATTCATTTCCGCATGTAACGGTGCAGCAAAGTAACCGAGTAACTTTGACAAATGATGAAGTCTCTCTCAAGTCGTGAATAAATTCAGACCATGTAGGAAAAAGTAATAATAATAATAATAATTCGGTAGCGCTACAGCTCGTTGGGGGCCAGAGCCTAGCTTTTCGTACCTCCACTCTGTTGTGCGTGATATAAGAAGGCAGGGAGACGTACTGAATTTATTTATTTTTAACTAGCGAAGAATTTAAAAATTAAGATCTAGTAAATATTGCCAGAACAGCCTTCGGTTCAGCTGATCTTAATTTATGATTTTTTTCTGTTCTTGCATGACTGGATGACTGGATTCAAACTCAATCAAGAATTTAAAACCTCTGAACTACCCACATTTGATTTTCATCCAATTCAACTCTTTCTTCATAGAATGAACAAAAAATAAGCAAAACTAAGCACCCATACCCACACCAAAAAGAAAAACTAACCTTAAAAAATAATCCTGTACAAATTCTTGATTCTCATCCATCCATGCTTCCATGCGTGCATATTCAGCACCATAGCATTGTTGTGTTGACGGAAGCATTTGCAATTGCAGGGGGACACCGGGGCGAGATCCCAAATTATCGAGTCCCATTCCTGTGCCCCCCTGCTCAGACGGCATCCTGTTCGATGTTTGCTGAGGCTCTTCTATACTACGTAAATGCAATCCTGAAAAGATAATAGAATGAAAGTCCAATTTTAGTTTTTATGCTATAAAAAGAAAAGACTTTTTTTTTTTTTAATAAACATAAAACATGAATCCAAACTGAATCTGAAATTCATTGCAGTCGAGTGTGAAGAGAACAGAAATTTTGTTTGGGGGAATTTTGTGAATTTGATTCGGATTGAAAGGAGTGGGTGCCTTGGAATCATTCGGAGACAAAAAGTCAAAGCTGCCCCCAAAAGTTGATTAAATTGAGGACGTGGGGGCGGATGATTTCAGAATTTCTGAAATGGATGTTTTGGAATATACTACTAGTGGGTCACACTTAAACTGGTTGTGAATTGAGTTAGTTTAGGTTAGGTAGGCGGGTTGACAGAAGTTGTTGTGCCCCACTTAGGTCCTTGTGGACTCCTTGTGTTACTCATGGGGGGTGTTGTATCCCCCTCCTTACTCGTGGTGTTATTGGAGTTAATGAGATTCGAATGCAATGTAGCAAGGCAAGCCAAATTGTGGGTTTTCTGAAATACCGACATCAGAAGAAAGAGTTCAAATATCGTAATTTAAGCCTTTCAAAAAGGATAAATAAAATTTGAAGGAGTAGAGCGAGGGCAAATCTAACTACTTGCTGTTATAACGAAAGGCCGCACGACACCGCTGTTTCGAACAGAGCGTCACAGTAGGCAGCAAGGTTTTTGACGTAGTCAAGGCCTTTGTCTATCTCAGCTCTGCAGTCTTAAGGGACAACTACATCAGCATCGAAATCAAGCGCAGAATTACTCTTGCCACCTACTTCTTTTTTTGGGCTAAAAAGGCAATTGAGTGTAGTATCATACTAAGCTTCTTTTATAACTCTAATCATCCGAAATCAAACTGTAATCATCCCATTCCTATTCTATAGCGCGGAGATATGGACACTATCGAAAGCAGATAAAGAGGCTCTTGGTGTCTTCGTTCTGCATGCGATTTTTGGCCCTGTTTGCGATGATGGCGTGTGGAGAATAGGATTCAACGACGAATTGTACGGGATGTACGACGTCCTGAAATTAGTCAACGGTCTATGGATTCAACGCTTATAAGATTGCGATAGGTCACATAGAGAGTATGGACAACATTGCTCCGCCCGAAGAGTCTTTATCCGACAGCCTGTGATAATGCAGCAGACGGCATCGGCAAGTTAAATGGCGCATACAAGTGGAGAAGGACCTAAACCAACTTAGTGTGCAAAATTGTAAATGACTGGAAAAAGATCGAGCCGGCTGCCGAGGCTCGCTAATCGAAGGCTAGGTAGACCCTAGACTGCAGCGCCACTAAAAGAAGAAGCGAGCGATTTTCTCTACTTCATTCCTAAACTTGTCTCCCAAATACATGACGAATTAGCTCTCTTAATCTACCATTAGAATTAGGAAGAGTGCCTCCTGACTAGAACAAGGTCTTAAAACTGGATCTGTATATCAGCTAGGATGTGGATAAACAAAGTAGGACGTTGGCGGTGGCTTCCAAAACCAACAGCTACAAGAAAAGCATCTACTTTTTGGCAAGTAACGTTTCGCTAAAGCGGAATGCGAATGTTTCTTTTCAAACCCAAATTTTCAGAGAGTTGTTCGTAGGCCACAAGGGGCTGATGCAAAGCCGATGGTCACGACAGTCAACAAGTCATCACGAAAGGCTTAATTATGGAATTAAAATACTTGGGAATCGTTAATTCGATTTACGTCATGTTTTTTCCGGGACCAATTAATGGCGCAAAGCGAAGCTTTTGTGTACCTCAATCGTTCCTTTTTTCGGAACTCCTTTTGAGTATCACGACATTGAGAATATTCCCTGGTCGATTTGTTGCTAGCATCATTTTTACATTCGAGTTCAAGAGCCTTAAATACAGAAAACTTCTTGAAGGAGTATTACACTCAAAGAATCCGGGATTTAATATGTTCCCACTCTCATTCTTAAGCCCCTTTTCATTCACGAATTTAATTACCTACCACTCCTCGTCTGCTTAACCGTCACCAAAGCCTAACGTCGTTCAAAGAGTCATTACCCACACTGACGCCGCAATCAACGTCGCGTTTTCACCCTAAAAACCCCACTCGGGGTTCATCAACCAGGTGCTGCGCTCCTCCCGCACACACACCGAACAGCGCTCTATTTTCGTGCTCTCCCAAAGCCAGTGGCACGTTGCTAAATAGAGAACAACAGTTAAGCCACCTCCCACTCATACGGGCCGATCCGTGGCCACAAAAGCATCGATGATTCCAATCGACTTATTCACCTCAGTCACCGAGAATTTTTTAAGCCTCCCCTGGCTGCGATATCCGCTTACGATTCCCAATCAGATTAATCTTTGTTCGAATTCCGAGAATCAAGCGGCGGTAGTTTACTTAGGTTCACTTCATCTTCTTACGCAAATCAAAAAGCGTAAGCGTCGCCTCGGTAGCAGACACTTGGTGGTTTTTTGTGTTCCTTCACTTCCCGTCGACCGCGTTAAAGCGGTCTGAGTTCGTCACCTCAAACCGCAGACAATAAATCGATTTGGATTGCGTGTGACAACGACAACGACAACGACAACGTCGTCGTCGAAACAAGCTGCGCGAAAAAGCCGGCTGGTGACGGAGTTAGTCGCTTGCGTCACACCAGCAGAACAGCCCGCCCACAGTCATCACAACAGACCTGCGGATGTAAGAAAGTGTTGCGTCGCACTACGACAGTCAAAAGGTTTCAAGTCGTGTGTCGTCGCGCTCGGAAACGTGACGTGCATCGAGATCGTGGCTGAGACCGTCGTTGGCTTCGGGAGCGTGGCCTCTTGGCTGGAGATCAATTCAGATACGGGACTTGGCTTTGTCTCGAGACTCGTTCCAAGTTGAAAACAAAGAGATGCGGCATCAGCTTCTGTCGCTGCTATGGATGTGTTCGTGTTTGTGACGGCGCGTTGAAATCGATTCCAGCCGAGATCGCTTCTTGCGTCGACCACGCGGTTTATCACTTCTGACGCTGGTTAAACTGCGTGTATTATTTGTTTTCTTTTTTTTTCAATCGACAGATATTTAATGAGTCCCAATGACGAGGCTATAAAATTCTTTGTTGTGGCGTCAAACGGCGTTCTAATCGTTTTTGAGCTGACATCTGGAACGCCGGTACCGGCTAAGCGTAAGCGGAGGCTGGGGAGTGAGAGATAAGCGTCTTTTAGGATTTACTTAGAATATCAAACAATGGGCTTTGGGCACTTTGAGTTGAAATGCGAACATTGGTCGGTCAAACAATTTAAATGCAAGTTGTGGTGCCAGGAAAATAGAAAAAGAAGTATTTTATGTAATCAAATGACTTAGACCTGAGCTTACTGATTTCCATAGCTCAAAGAATTATTTTATTATTTACACCTTGTACCTACTGGAAGGCTTTTCAAAACTTGCCTATCTAAACAAAAATGCGTACTTACTTTGTAAAAATAAATGCTGAATATTCAGTTTATTGTTTTCTACGGATGACATGAACCGATTAGCTATTTTGCATCTCATTACTACTTCTCTATTTAATTCACAATGGAAAAAGAGTAGGAATTTAAGACTATAGCCAACTTCAGAAGCTGATTTTCAATCTCATATCTCGTTTTTACTCAGAAAAATGATAAAATCAAGATTAAATTTGGCGGCTTTTAACGCTTTCATTTCATTACAACTCCAGGACTTTTTTTTTTCATAGCACCAAAAATGAAGTAAGAGATTCCGAATATTCTCATTGCACTGAGAGACGTCTAATGCACAATAAAATGGACCGAAATCCGGTTTTAGCATGAATTTGAGAAACTTTTACTACAATTACACCAATATTTTTGAGTTTTTAGCAGAATAAATTAACACTGGACATGACTTTATTTTTATTTTATTTCCAAATTATAAAAAGTGGTGCCAAACCAATCTTCAATTGAGTTATTTGAACAAGACGATGTCCGAAACAATGCAAAAGTTGAAACGCAGTGAAAACTTTCTTCTTGTTTGGTAGATTTCACTAAATCATTAAGTTGCCACAAATAAAGCTGTAGATCTAAGCATTTGTTTTTAGTTCTTTGAAGTCACAAAGCTACTCGGGAAGTTTTTACTCAGAAAATCATCAGAGCAAGGTAAGATTCGAGAGTTTTTTAAAAATTATTGTTTCCAAACAACGATATAGTGGTGCCAAATCATTCTTGAATTTTGAACAAGACTATGTTCGAAACAAGTCAGTACTTGAAATGCTGTTAAAATTTGTTCGTTTTTGGCAGATCCCACTCGCCCACTTTCGTAAGTCTGAAAGTTTTTTTTAGCATTTTTTTGTTTAGATCAAAAAGTCACTTGTGCTAAATAACAAGTTCATCCTAAACAGAATCACCAGCCTTAGACTCTACATGAACTTCCTTGCAAGTCCTCGACTACTGAATGTCACGTACTTCATAAAAAGTTGTGATAGCTGTTGACAAACAACAGCTCCACCCCTTCAATGCTCAATGTTCCGAAGACATCTTGTTGTCATTCTGAAAAAAAAAAAAACATCTTCAAATTATCACCAGCCCTCTCCTGAGCAGAACAAAAGGCACTCAAGTTTACATCCAAAACGAGGCAATACTTCAGAACAGTGCTGCCAACTTTGTTTCAAAATCGTTCGCAGGAAAACCTTTATTCTCGTCCTTAGAAGCATCACAGAGTGTATTCATCTTGCTCGAGGACATCTTTCCCTTTCTCTCTCCTCATTGACGAGTGGCCTTCTCCTGGACAACACACAACAACAGGATGCTCGAAGAACTTTTCGCAACTTCAAGTAGAATCCATTGAATAAGGAGAAGAAACTCAATCCGCTGTACAAACGCATAATGGACGTCTGTCGCTTGAAAGACTGCATCGAATGAATGCCCTCCCTGCCTTAGGTCAAGGTTCAGCTGTGACGCGGAAGCCCGGAACACGAAACAAAATCGAGTCCTTTTTATATGCGCGTGTATATTTTTTTGTCACATGTGGACAGGGACCTCACGAAAGTTGCCCCGTAAGTGGCCACTTAAGTTACACAACCGTTCATTGTTCCCCCATTACTCCCCATTAGGGAGGGATTCCTATTGTTTCAACGGTTAACCGCAGTTCGTTTTTTGCGTGAGTGTTGGAGATGAATAAAAAAATCATCACGTAAATTCACAAAAAAAAAAAAAAAAAACAATCTCGTGTAGTTTTCCCACCCCCCAACCACACACACTCAGACAGTTGATGTGACGTTTGGTCTTAACGCGTCATAAATTTGAAAAGTAGCGGATGGCTGAAGGAATTCTCAAATAACTAGCAATCTCCTTTGTCTTCGCCGACGGAGTACACTCTCGTTCCTCGATAATAGACCGGCGAAGAAGAAAAAAAACAAATAGAAACGAACAGAGACGAAGACGAAGGCACGATGACGAAAACAACGACAACAAGGAGCAGAGCACGGAGAGGAGGCGATGATATCCAAGGAGCGCAGACATCGCCCATTCGCTGGAATAATGTTTAAGGACTTCGGGAGGATGACACAGAAAGGAAGCCATTTAGAAGTTAGCATATTCCATGCATTAAACATTTTACTGACGGGCGGCAGGCGGGAGGGAGGAATAGGAAATTGTGTCAGAGATTGTAATGTGGGAGATACAACGTTTATCACTTCCCGCTTTGCATGGATATTTTGTGCAGCAGCAGCAGTAGCTGGTGGGGGGATGGGGTTTTCCGTTCTTTGATTTTATTTTCGTTGCTATCCCGTGGGGTGGTGGGTGGTAGCGTGGTGGTGCTAAGTGATTTCTTGAAGTGATGTGTCTTAAAGGAGTTTTTTCATCGACGGAAGGATGGAAGACAGAGGAACGGGGTGTGTGTTTTGTGAAGAAGCCAAAATATCTTTGAGCGGAATGTTCAAATGTTCTCAAGAGCAGCCTGAGATGTCCTTTTTACTGAGAATGCATTTTCTTGAAGTGCAGGGCGGTTTTTAAAGAAGTACCAAAAAAATTATTTAAAATTTAAAAGATTATAATAGAAGATATGTAAAACGATCTCCTGCATTCATAGTAAGTAACACCTCACGGCCTCCGCTGATCTTAAATAAAGAAAATAATTGTCGGGCTGTTACGCCGACAGGGCCACTGTGTTGTGCGCTATATATTTGGACACATGTGGATCTTAGGATAATTTTAATATATTTTTTTTTTAATTGATACACTATCCTGATCAACAGGACTATTTTGAACTATTTCTGAGGAATTAATTAATTTCGGATGAAGAAAGAAAAAAATTACAAAATAAGAAAAATTATGAAAATTCAGTAAATACAAAAAGTCAAAAAACCATTGCGAAAAAACTAAAGCACACACTGGTGTAAAACGAAACTACCTTCAAAATTTAAGGCTCTGTCGTATATTTTCTACAATTAATTCGATGGTTTTCTGTGGTATTATTACACATAGTTTATATTACCCGAATTCGAGGCAAGCAAGGCGTAATCCAAATTTTAAGAATTAATATATCTATTCTTTAAACAAAATGCCCAAAAACAATTGCAATGCAATTTTAAACTATACTTGTTTAATGGTTTCACAACTTAATTCACAATTCTTTCTTAAACTATCACAAGAAAATATTTTTGTGGTAACAAAAAAAAATCGCGCAGTGTAGGCTTGCCATGTGCAGAAATAAGACAAGAATAAATAGATACGTGCTATCGCCACTGATACGACAGACTTCGACAATTGTAGACAATATGATATCAACCAATCCTGGGAAGGCAACGCAAAACTACTTTAAAGTATTACAATCGCATTAAACAAGCAATTACGAAACATCCATCAATATCTACGAATCGAATTGCCCCAGATTTGCAATCGCCGGGGTAAATTAGAACGGTTTTTAAAGGGGCTATGCAGTTTGGTCTATTTAGCCGGCACCTACAGCAAATTTCTGATTTTCTTAAAGGAGCTGCGAGATGAACTTCATTTACTCAGAACTCGAAAAATATTATCGCAATTAAAACAAAAGTTGTGTTAGGCTGCTTAAAAATATTTTAATCCATTTAACACTGCTTCAGACATTTATTGTGCAACAAAAATATTATATTCGGGATCCATTACTTTGGTTTTGGTGAATGGCAATCTCAATAAAAAGTTAATTTTCAACAGATCTCATAACTTGTTCTAAAATTACAGAAGCATTCTGAAATTAATTCGATTGTATGCATGTATTTTGAAAATTAAAAGTTATTCGTTCAATTGAAATGCATGGTTTCAAGTATGACGCAATTTTAGCGAACATAGACGACCAGTGTTGCAAAGGAACAACATTCTTTCATTTCGTCCTTGTATTATTTTTTTTTTTAATTTGGTTAGTTGAGTAGCTAGATTTTAGCAAAAAATATTTTTCTTTGAATAAAATGTGATCATGAAAGGGTTAATAGCATTTGTATATAAACACTTAAACTGAGCACCCCCAACGCCTCGGGTGGATTAAAACCCAACTGCGCCATAATAACCATAGCAATAAAGGACAGTGGTCTTGCTATATATATCCCAATTCCATGTAAAAACCACTTAATTATTGTCATACATACAGGAATTAAATAAATATGGGAAATAAAAAAAAAAAAAAACTTAGCGACTGCTAATTGGAATGAGAAAGAATGTGTCCGAGATAAATTCGATGGAAATTATTTTTTATAATTTTAATTTAAAATTAGTTTAAATATTTAATCATATTGAAAGAGATATGTTTCCTTATGTCAAAGCAGTAATGCTATCGACCCAACAACGTCCCAACCAATCCAAGCCATAAAAACTAGCTATTCAAAACTTAGATTAATGCCAATCAAATGGAAGTTCTTGATTAACCGAATGTTGACCGAAACCTCATAGAGAATTTGTTGCAGATAGTAGACAAGCCAATTAATTATTACCAATGCAACAATATGGACAAGCAATACATACAAGACCTATGGGTATGGAAATATGTGCTTTTGAACATAAAAAGCAATTTTCTTAACCCTAAACTAAAATGGTTAACAACAAATTATTATTAGCGTTTTATTCTTATTTTTTGTCATGATGACTCTTCGAGTAGTTTAGTTTTTTTGTTAAGAAAATGTGTAATGTTTATGTCTATTTTGTTAGCGAAAGTTTAGATATTTACGAAACAAATTTCATTTTCAAAGCTCTGCTCTATCATCTGCTACAAGCAAAAATGTCAGTTTGCGCATGGGAGTGCTTTAGCTTTGTTCAAAGTAACGAAACTCTTTTTACTTTTCAGCCATTCTTCGATGAAAATATGCTGGTGTGTTTGCACAATCAGCGAAATCCGGATTAAGGCTGACGATCATTTTTTTGGTAATCGCTCATAGCTGAAATTAGTACTCCAGTTATAAGTTCGGTTTGTGTGTAGGTGATCATTTATGATCAGTGGCGAACAGGTTGATTAAAACACCCGAGATTATAGTCATTCATAGCTATAACTAGAGAATGTCACTAATAGTTAGTTATTTTAATTTACAATCAAAACTTTACGGTTCTCAACTTGAACAAAAATGAAATGTTCGATCACTGCCGACATTGAATTATGGTGGATCCATTGGAGGCACTAGGCCGCAAGGGTCGAGAAGAACGAAGACTGTATTCAACTCAAAAAATTGGCAAAAAATTGATGACTTGCATTCGTCATTCAATATATTCGAATAAATACATTTGAATTCCGTTGAAATCAAACTAAGACAATTTTGAAGTCACAGATGGATTGAAGTTGGTCAAAGGCTTAGCTCTCTAAGTCTAGCAGTATTTAGGACAACCGACAATTAGTTACAAAAACCGAGATCGTTAGCATCAGCTTAGTAGTTTTCTTGCAAAAAGTTCAAACACCATTAAGGATAACAAAATGGTTGGCAAACAAGGTAAGTAGGCTTTTTCAAAACAGAAGGTGAGTAAAGTAAGCTAAATAAAATTTGTGCGTTTTA
Source organism: Syritta pipiens (assembly GCA_905187475.1). Classification (NCBI taxonomy): domain Eukaryota; kingdom Metazoa; phylum Arthropoda; class Insecta; order Diptera; family Syrphidae; genus Syritta; species Syritta pipiens. The sequence continues at coordinate 76,454,662 of LR994571.1, forward strand.
CGAAAAAAAACGTAAATTGTTTCTTCTTTCTCCCATACAACCGGAACATCAAACAGCTCTTGCCTCGGGCTTGATTCCACAAGCATCGCTTTTGTGGGTTGAGATTGTCACATAAAATGTTTGGTGCAATTATGTTGTGAGCTCTGCAAGGACAGTTCTTTAAGCTGAAGATTTTCGGCCATCATCATGAATTCTCATTTCAGTATAAGAAAATTTTTATTTGTGGTCAAAGTCATACAAGCAAAGGTAACGAGAGTGCTTTCCCAGACCCTATTCTTTGAACGAAAGACCTTTGAAGTAAGCCAATTAGATCACCTTTCCAAGAGTTTGGTGATGATTTTCTTTAAAATTGGTTGCTGTTTGTTTTCAAAAACACTGAAACAACTCTCTAAAGAAGCCATTTACAAAAGCAAAAAAAAAGGGAAAAGAAAAAAGTTTAAAACCCATACCTGTTCGGTTTTTATTGGATTTATTCTTTTTGTAGCGACATCCTCGAAATCGGCACATACTTGCAGCCTGGCCCATGGGGCCCGCCAGCAAAGCAACAAATGCTAAACCCTCCGTTTTAACAAAAACTCCACCACTGAAACGTTAGCACTTTTCACAATAACAATATCCACTGCCGAATGCACTTTCATACTACACGGCCAGAAAAATGTGTCTCAAAGTTTTATCTCTTTTCTTTTTTTTTTTTGCTTCGAATTCAAATCTAACGCGCGTATATTCGCTTAGGCAAATCCAACCGCAAACTGCGCCTCCTCACAAAAACTTCCCGATAACCGATGGGGACCGCATGGCATTCCCCGAGTACGTTCGGTGAGTAACAACATCGAGGTTGTAGCCGTAGCCCGAATCCGACAGAATCTCTTTTTCAAATGGAACTTAATTATTGGAATTTCCATGCGGAACGTTATCTGTGACTGTCTATCTGTCTATTAAATTGTTCATAGATACTTTCGATTTTTCGATTTGTTTTTTTTTTTTTTGTTTCGGGTTTATTGTTATTTTGTCGCTGCGCTGTCGTTGTCACTGTTGTTTGTCATCGTTTTTATGATTTATACGCGTTTATGCATAAAGAGTCTCTGTGCTTCGTGTGTTTTTTGGACAAAGCCGCTGAAAACAAAACAAAATTCAGATTTACACTCTCTCAGGGTGCTTTAGGGACGATGCGTCTCGCTGCTCGTCGTTGGTGTCGCAGCTCGACGCTTTAGGATCAACCGCTTTTGGTATTGACCACCCAGGAGGCACGTCGTTCCGGAAAAGGTTGTAATAAATGAATTTGTGATTTTTATGGGTGAACGAGTGTAATAAAAGTCAAACGACGGTACACCGATGTATCTATGAGTAATTTATTTGTTTAATTTTTTATTTTTTGCAGCGCACTGTCGTGGAATGGAATATGGAATGTGTTTTTTTGATTATGATACTCCTCGCCCCACTCCGCCGGGTTTGGTGTGACTGGAATTATGTTTACAAATCTTATTCGTAGATGGGATGTGGTTTGCGAAAGTGTTAATAAAAAAAATAAATAAACAGAAAAGAAGACGAAATGATGGGAATTCGTGTTCGCGAGACCGACATGGGAAGCTAATTAAAATCGTAATGAGAATTTAAATGGCGGTTTAATGGAAGTTCGGCAAAATAAAAATTATGCGTAGAAAAAATAAAATGGCAAACAAACCTGAACGAGCGTGTGTGTGAAGAGTTGTTAACGGTCATTGGCGGGGAATCGATATTCAAAAACAAAATCGAATGTCACTTAACTGTTGTGAAATTTGAGTTATTTTTTTTTTTGGCGAAATTTGAGTTGTTTTTTTTTGGATTTGATGAAAGTTTAGCGGTTTGCAAGTGGCTTAGAAAGCAGAAAGCATTTCAAAACACAGCTGAAGAGGAATTATGCATGCAAAGTGATTAATTGAGGCGCTTTGTGCCGCCAGTGACAATAGATACTTCCGGTGACAGGTTTGGAGCACATTTTTCACATTCTTTATGAATGACATCAACCGACGATGAAGAGAGAGTGGACAAAGCGAAGTCAGGTGCCCCTGGTATCGACTTTTAGCGGAAATCGTCTATTGGGGCAAAAGAAAGGTACAAATGCTGTTATAGAGACATAGGTTGGGTTAGGTGTGGGGGTTGTCAGGGTCCTTGTGGACCCTGTGTGTTACCCAGTGAATCAGAAACTTGAAAAATGAACCAAGTTGCGCGGATAAGGCAAGAGGCCGAGGTCTCTTAGGTTTGTGGAGGTCATTGGTGGTAAAAATCTTCACTAAAACGACCGTTTCTTTAACTGTCATTGTTGTCATTGGTCAAGATGAAAGAATCACGTCCTTTATTCGGAAGGGAAGGCTATAACACGTCAGCAGCTTAATACTGTAAAACCTAGCAAATTGGACCACCCACGGGACCGAAGGCAAGTGGCCCGATTAGCAGGTTTCCCGGTTATAGAGGGAAACTTGTATGAAAAATAGAATGAAGGGATGCATAACGTGCGGCCGATTAGGATTTAGTCCGATTATAGAGAATCCCGATTAGCATGTTTTACTGTACAGGGTGGGCCAAGCACAAGTTTTTTTTTTTAAATGCAATAAAATAAACAAAGCTAATTTTTTTGTTCATATATTACGGCTTTATTAATAAGAGTAAACATTCCCATTAATTATGAAACACAACGTCATTTAAGTGGCTGCCTCTTCTGACTTCGCAGTAGCACTTTCTGTCACGTAAGTTTTGCAATCATTTGTTTATGGTGTAGCTCATGAATTGCTTGGATGAAATTGGCTTAAAGTGCTTGAATTGCTTCCGAATTGTTGCTTTAAACATCAGTTTTTCAAGGCTTCACACAAAAAAATGTCCAAAAATGTTAATTCGCAGCTCCGATGTGGTCAATTGACATCGCCAAGCCATCTGATAACACAATTTCTTTTCAAAAAATCCACTGGACTACATAGCACTTATGTGGAAATAAGTATTCAATATTACCCAACATTATTCATGCATAAACAGACTCATTTCGTTCTGCAGAGGTATGATAGTGACATTTTGTCAAGATTTTGAGTTGGAAACAAAATGACTCTGACTGATAAGAAAAGAAAACACTAAATGGCCCACCCTTTAATCTTTGTGTACTGAATGGCAGCATATATAATCTGGCATGACTCAAAGTTTTTAGATTTCATTCAAAATATGTAAATGCACATTATTCTAAAAAAAAGTTGGACCAATAAGATGCTCCATGCACTTAGAACTGAGTTTTGCGAAGGTGAGCGAATACTTTTTGGAGATTAAAATGCAAAGTTAATAGACATTTTTGTTGGTAGCTTTGTTGATAAGCATAATAATGTGTTTCGGCTTAAGTCGTTTCATTCAGTATTTAACGCAGAATAAAAGCATGTACATATGATTTTTGTAAGACTTGTAATATTTTTTCTATGACCATTTTTTCCTTCAAATGGGTAGGGAGCGAATAGTTTTTGTGAGGCACTATATATACAGTAAACTCTCGCTAATTCAAACCTATATAATTCGAAAACAGATCTTGATTTCGAACAAATCTATTACTGTGGTCCTACTACAGTAGGCCATGCGTGTACTTCAGTGCTAACAAGCTCGTTAGGCATTCCACTTGCGTAGCGGCGGCACCTGACCAACCCCACCACGTCGTAGGTTTGCCTCTGTAAGCAAATTCATCAAACCCCGACATCTCTCTTACAGCACACCCCTTCGTAAAAGCAGAGCAATCAATCTCTCAACACTCCGACTCCGTCAATCACTCCGATACCAGATCAACACAGGCGCCCTTTAACGGCGACATCGATTAAAAATTCAAGATTCACTTAAAAGGAATTTCAATCATTCCGTCGTCGTGGGGTATTCCGACGCCAAAAACAATCTCCATCTCATTTGCAATTCCCCATTTGACGAAGATCTAAACGACGCGATCATTACAACGCTGATCGCTTACTAATTCGCCGCCTCTAATTCTCCCATCTCCAAGTGAGAACCTGTATCCGATCGCTCTATTTACCCACTTATAGTCATAACTCATAAAAAAAGAATTGATGCCCGATATATTTTTCGATCGCTAAAACGTTCCCCAAAAATCACAAAAAACGAAACTCGTTTGATTACCGGTTCGTGGGTTTGTTCCATGGTACTTCCCACACTCACGCCCCATTGACGTCAATCGATCTAAGTCGCTTCACTCAATCGACTTCATTCATTTGAAATGTTGAATGAATAATTTGTACTTCTCTTCGATTTTGTGTTTAACACCTCATTAGTAATTTTATTTCCCGAAACGGTGAGAGCGAGCGTATAAAAAAAAAATTTCCACTTCCGAGTAAGGCGTCCCTTGATGAGATTCGCGATTGAGAATCAATCGTAGCCAGTACCGGGAACCGATAATTGAAGCCTCATGATGGTCATGATTGCTCATGACAATTCGCAGAAAATAGTTTAAAGTACTTCTGGGAACAATGGTCGCACAAAGTTTTCCATCAGCTTCGTTGAGGTTCTGGTGACAAAGTGGCACGTTCACGGTAATTGGCAGAAGGCAGATAGCATCTCGTATTCATCGGGCGTATTTATCTGTCTGGTGAACCCAGGTTTTTGGCTCAATTGATTTCTGGGAAGTATGCCCAAAAATGTTTGGTGGAAATTCCTGGAATTCCTTTAATACCACACAATTCTTTGGTTACAATAATTCCCATTGGCTGCGATTTTAGTGTGGGTGTTCTGGTGGGAAGCTTAAACGATACTCAAATGCCAGGATGACCCGTGTTCTCTACAACAGGACTGCGTGGTTCTGGTCTCCTGTGATTTTTTTGGAAACGGAAGCAAGTTGTGTGAACACTGGGACAAATTAATGGCCATAAAATAGCACACGTTGTGTTCAATTAACAGGTGGTAGTTATTTACAGACCTGTACTCGATGACAGTTCTTAAATTAAAGCAACATAACCCCAGAGAACAGTGGTACAACAGATCTTTAAGCTATAATAGATCTTTAAGCTACGGTATGTCTTTAAGCTTCATTAGATCATTAAGATACAACAAATCTTTAGATTACAATGGGGCAAACCATTACAAACCTATAATGGATCTTTAAGGTCGCAATACAAGTGGCACAGATCACTCCCTTCAACTCAAAATGGAAGTATTCAAAACGAAATCAGACTAAAGGGCGTGACCATTTTAAACGATAAATTCGTTAAATGGTGCAAAATGGGGTGTTCGAAAACCTAAGCCAGCATGGATTCCGCACAGTAGCCAGTTTAAGGAGTTTGTTCCAACTTTTTCAAAAAAAAAAATTGAATAGAAAGATATAGGTCCTTTGAAAGCATCGGAAAAAAAAAAATGCTGTGGAATTGCATGCGCTTCAAATTTGTCTCTACAAATCCTCGACTACGTCAAAGACTTCATCGAATACACGCGTCAAAGACAGATCCATGCCCCCGCTGGTCTCAAAAGAAAAAGAAAACCGTCACCCACTTTACAAGCAGCAACCAAAATCACTTTTTCGAAACTGACACTGACGTTTGTTTACGTTAGTATTCAAGTTACACACAATGTCAGCTGTCATTCACATACTGTCACTTGTCTGTCACCCGAATTCACTTCCGCTGACTCACGACAACACACGTCACACTCTATTTCACGCTAAGCAACTGCGTTGTCAAAGTGACGTAAAAGAATCCAAATCCGCACTCACTCCAAGTCGACTCCTGAAGTCACCAATCGCCCACTAATCCACTTTAATGAATAAAAACCTCCTTCGAGTTCGTCTCCGCCTTCTTTTTCTCAAGGACTGCCATACTTCTCTTTCATTTATAAATCAAAAAACGAGTACACTCGCCACCCCCCATCGAGAGAGGGCGGAAAGTAATCACTAAGAGCACCTCCGAAAAATCTGTCCAAAAAACCAGATACACCCCACAATGTATCTCTGCCACTCGCGAAATAATAAATTGGAAACCGTCCAAGTATCCTTTTTTGTATTGTTGTGTGCTACACACAGAAAGTGCTGTCAGAAAAAAAAAGAGAAAACCAAAAAATACTGAAATAAAATTGTCTGGGGATATCCTTGGAAAAAGTAAACGACAATCTCCCACAGGGAGACCGACACCGACAGTCTTTTTTTCATTTTTTTTTATTATGATCTAGTGTTCCGCCCTTACAGACCGACAATTGTTGTTTCCATTCCATTCGTCATTTCTTTTCAAATTAAAATCCCCGCTTCGCTGGAATAATAACTCAGATTTGATGTGGATTTTCATGTTTTACACTCCCGGTGGTGGACATGAAATTCAGAAATTCCCCCCCAGCTGCCGTGCTCTGTTTTTATGACTCCAACTCGAACTCTCAAATACAGATTCGAATTCGAATTTCCCCCCCACTCAAAAAAAAGAAGGAGGAGGATAGAGATTTACCGAAAGCATAAAGTTTTAATTAATTTATTCGCAATACGGATGTGTATCATGTCACTAGAGGGCACTCCCTGCGGGTTCTGGTTTCAACTGGAAACCGAAGAGTGCGAGATGGTGGTGGTGGCTTTGGGGCTAGTGTGTCGATAGACATCGACTAATGATCGATGGAGTTTTATTTGCTGGTTGTAATAAAAGTGCTTGGTTGTAAAAATTAATTTGTGCTAAAAGCCTTTGGCGGCGTTGCGGAACACGTGCGGGAGGATTTGAGATAAAATTCGAGTTTTTTTTTTGCTGTGAAACGTGAGGTGGATTGCAAAAGTGGAAAATTTATTTTCAATGCAAATGTTGGAATTCTTTTAATAAGACGTCGGCAGTTTGTCGCACGTGGGTAATAAAATTAAAGTTCACCAAGATTTTGAAGCTTTGCGGTGTCTTTAGTGCGTCGCGTGATGAACGATTTGAACTTCTTGCTCATTATCTAATTATCGGCACGTAAAATTACAAAGCTTCCTTGCTTATAGATCCATCTAACAGGTTTCACGGCCAAAAAGCCCATCAAAAGATCAATTTACACTCATCAGAGCTACATTTCCAATTTTTAAATTTTTAATGTGTAATGGACACATTCGCCTTTTCTGAATTGTTCTATAATTTTTATTTTTTGAACATTGCTTGTTTTTTACTTTAACTGGTTGATTGGAAGACATATGACATTATTCTATAGGTCTTTAGGCTGTGGCCATAAAGGTTAATTCGCAGAAAAATTGGGAGCCACGTTGATGTCCCCCGATTCCTTAGGTTCACGTTCTTACAAAGGGTAAAAAATAAAAAGGACCTGTTGTTGGCAGTTTTTTTGTTTTTTTAAGGAACGAAAGGGTGTCTCTTCCTTGCGAGTCTTTACAGTGCAGCGGTGAAAAACTGATTTGAAGACTTTTTTTTTTCTTATCTTATAGCATCAAAATCTGTAAGGAATTTAGAGCAGTTTTTAAGAACGTCAAACATCTTTGGAAAAATATTCTACTAAAACGATGATACCAGGACTGAGTAGCCCAAAACGTTTTTTGTTTCCTATTGCCAATAACGCATATCTGACAAAATATTACCTTTTTTCCAAATAAACTAATTTAAGTTAAATATTAATTAAATATTAATTAAACTAATTTAAGTTAAATATATGGCACACTAAAAAGGTGCCTCATACGTATCTCACTTCTCTTTGATAACAACGTCACCAGGATATGGGGAGTCACAACCTTGCAAGTTGTGATTAAAGGAAAATTGTCTGCGATTGAGCATGCCACAAGCCGCTCACAACAAGAAAAAAAGGAAGATGGCGTATTGTTAAATTTGGAAAATAAATGGAAAACAAATAGAAAACATGATTTTGCAGTTTGTGAGTGAAATAAACAAAAAAAAGGAAAGTTAAAAGAACATTATTTCTTGTTGAACAGTATTCATTTGAATGCGGAAAAAGAATAATGCTTTCTCATCAAATGTTAGTTGTTTAAGTTTTCCATATTCTAAAGACATTTTACAGGGAATAATACTACTATACAGACAATGTTCTGCCATTATTCGCCCTTTTTTAATTTTTTTCACAACATTCTTCTTCTACACATCAATTATGCATGAAAACAATGATGTGTACGAATATAATGAAAAAAAAAACTTTTTTGACATTTAAATGAATTTACCACACAGTGATTAATATTTTTAAGTTTTTGCTTATGAGGTCTTCGTAAGAATCCCAAACATCTGATTGCTTACAGAAAACGCTACAAAAAAATATTCACAACTTTCAACTCACTGACATCTAAGCCTTTCAGAGCACACACGCCATAAAACAAAAACAAAATTGAGAAAAACTATGAAATAATTTTCATTCAAATAGTTGTCGTTTAGTGGTGCTAATCTTTATTACTAAGAAAAGATATTGTAAACATAAGGAGTTATGACTTTACAATGTGCTTTGACACTTAAATTAATTTTTTTTAAAAAGTGGAGTCAATTAATCTGTGCTGCTCATTTGTGAGTTGTGGCTTCACCATTACCAGAAAAGGGGCATTCATCTTTCTATTTCTTATTACATTTTCAACGAAACTAACTAACTAACTCTTTTGATTTTACTGACTATAAAATCCTTTTCTTTCTCTGTTTATGTAAGCAAAGGCATATTGAAGTTGGCTTCGTAGAAAAAAGAGTAACGCATAATTTAAACAAAAAAATGTAATTTTTTTTAATAATTTTAACAAAACTGCTTTTTCACCCGAAGCCGAGAACTAAGATAATAGAACAACAAACTAAGATAATTTGCAGGTCTGTTAGCCGAAACGACTTTGAAGCTCTGTGGTAGGTTAACTCCAGCTTAGGAGACATTAAGACGCCTTTTTGGAAGACTAAGCTGTTACGATTTCCGAGACATTTTTCTATTTTAGGACTGTCACTCCTATATTCCGAAAATCCATTCGAATTAAAGAAAAATCCTCCCACTCCCACACAAAATTCTCCTTCCGATTTCTCATCCACTCAACCGAAACCTCAACAGATTTGCATCTTACAGATTAAACAAAAAAAAAAGTCCTCTCTGGCAATACTCCAACAAATATTTGATTCATTATCTGATTGCCCCACTTTTTTGAATTCGTTCCAAATTCATTTGCTTTCTCTGCTCATCTCCATCTGCAACATGTTCTACAAATTCACGTATCTTCCACAGCAATGCACACAAAATCCTGAAGCTGACGTCCATTTACACAAAAAGGACATTCTTTATCGTAGAAATTGGGTAGAAAATAAATGAAGTCGTCGGAGTGAGAGAATGAAGATTGTAGAAAGATAAAAATGCATTCAACTCCATTTGTTCGTTCGGGGGAAAAGGAGGAATTCCATCGTCCAGGGATGTTGTAGGTGTTGTAGTGAGGGAAAAATGTTTAATTGAACTTGTCGGTGTTGCAAGTCGATGTGTCAGAGAGTTAATGAGTTCGTTCCATTTGAAAATTTTATTCCGGGAAATAAAACGCGAAGTTTCAAATCACTTTAAAGCCCTTAGTTTTCCCAATAAACGAGAACAAGCTATGGGAATTGCAGGATCCACCTCTAAAACTCCATGAAATACGTGAGAGTAAAGTAAGAATCCTCAAATTCGTGACTAAAAGCACGCACCGTTTTTTCGAATAAAAAAAATCCTAGTCGAGCCGCATTCTTCACCTCTTGCCTTCTCAAAAATGTAAATTTCAAACGAAAATCCAACCGATCAATCTGAGAGTTGCCTGCCAAGAAAATCACACAAACACATCACAGAGCCGTCACATCTCTGTGTCGAACATCTGTTCATCCGCACTGATAGCACACCAGAAATAGATCAATCACTCATCTGAAAACCAACTGATGAGTGTCCTTCTCAACGCAGCATCCACGTGCCGTGTAGCACACAAAAACCATGTGTCCCGACCATCGGTGGCAGGCAGCAATTAAAACACCACGTCAATGTGACATAAATTCCCAAATGTCACAGACCGGCGTTGTTAATGAATATTACACCCGATTTTTCTTCTTGTTCCTGCTCTCGTCCTTTTTGTTTTTGTAGCGAACATGAAGACGGAAGGTGCTACAACCTGACCGTGGCCCACTTCGCCCCTTCTAATGGGTTTCGAGAGCATTCAGTCGACACAGCATCTGCGATATTGAACGTCATTTGGTGAGCGCTAAAAATATCCACTCATCACCGCCCACCATCGATGCTCGGCAATAAATTCACTCTTAACTCACACACACACGCAGAAGATGAGGAAAAAGGATGTAATTCAATCAAAAATACATTTAAACATTTCTTTGATCCGAAATTCCATCGAAAGTGCGGAGCGAAAGTGAATTAAGTCGACCAATTAGAGCGGAGCCAACAGCAAAGAGAAAAATTGAGAAAAGCAACAAACATTTTTTTTTTAAACTTTCCGGCTTTAAATTATTCATCCAGGAGCGACTGCGGAGGATTTAAATTTCCCAGGTGACGGCTTTCCTTGAATCCAATTCGAATTTCAAACGTGGAATCCGGAATCATCTTCACCGCAATCTCAGAGGGCGTATTAATTATTCACCACTTGTGGTTGGTAGCCACTTAATCTCGTTTATTTGCTGATTAGTGGAAAGTTTAGTGTCGGATTATCTCGAGGAACCCCAAAGTGGAATTTTTCGATGAGACAAAGGCCTCTGCGTCATCGAACCAGAAACTATCGAGTCACGTTCCATTTAGCGAGTTACCACACTGTGGTGGATTGGATGTAACCACACTGTCACTTTGATTAGCATCACCTTAAGGGTGAGTGGCTGATCTCAGCCGAAGGCAAACATGACGTGTATTTGTCAACGTCTAGGCGGAAATTAGAGCAACGACGGTTTGTCAGGCGTGACTCAGGCGGGGCGTGTGCTGCCAAATAATTGCATCTGATTTGCGTTTAGAGTGCCCCGGGTGACAGCAATAACTTCAAAATATGCAAATGTCACACATGCACATGCATTTTCGGTGCTGTCCAGTGGGGGAGTGACTGTAAAGTGTTTTTTAAGTAACCTCGTCTCGGGAGTGGAGGGGAAATTGGAAAATCTAAAAACACGGTAGCACATGTGGGACACGAGGAACCTAAAAGTGACACTCTCGAAACAAATTTGATGGCACGTGTGCAGGAGCAGTAGTGCTCGATGCACGTTCATGCAATTCCACCACAGTTAAGTGGATTTTGTTTTTGGGTGGCTGTCCTTCAGATGTTGTTTTTCTTTTTTCAGAATAACCTTTCTGTGACATGTACTCTCTCTCGGTTCTTTTTTGACAGATAATCTCCAGTTTGAGTGGCTCTGAGTGTGTGGCTGCCATCAACGTGACATTTGGGGCCGATTTTTTTCAACGAGGATTTCCTTTTTAAAATAAATTCCATAGCAGAGATTATTTAGAACCCACCGCCGAGTTAATCTGACAATTCGCTGCAGTGCATTTTTTTCTTAATCCGATGATTTATGCGCTAAGAACTCCATTCCGCAGGACTGCAACTTGCAGTAAATTCGTGGTCATTATCATAAATCTTGAGCTAATTGCCTAGTCCCCGGTCCGGTCACTGATGATGTTGGGATTTATGCTCTCTCTCTCCCGGTTGCATCGACAATAACGACGCATAATCAATTTTTGTAATCCACAACCGGGAGATATTATTTAAAGCGTTAGTACTTGCGAATACGGCTAAAGCTTGGAACCGTTAAAAGCAGAGTTGTGGTGTGGAACTTTGCCCGTCTTTGAAAATGAAAATTTATGTTTGTTTGGAATAAATGGGGATAGTTCTTAATCAGAATTTTGTAAACTGTGAAACGAAATGGTATTTGCTCGCAATTGACTGTCAACCGTGGTGGTAGTCGAATGTGAATTGGAATTTGTTTTCTGCGGGCGGTCGTTTGTCGTTTTTTTTGTGTGGGTTTCTGTGTATACACACACATTTTCTTTATGAAGATGATAGTGAAATTACTTTTGGAAATTTCAATAAGGTTCCTTAGACAACATTAAATCGTGCACAAGAGACGTTTTTAACGTGCTCTAAAAAAAAGCATGTTAAGTGTCTTAAACTGGTCTGTATTAATAACGCAAATAAAGTGTTTTAACGTGTGTTTTACAGCTCTTAAATAAGATCCAAAAAAAAACAGAGAATAGAAGACCCAAATAAGAACAATGCAAGGTGATATCGCTGAGAATTGAATATTGTAGCAGTCGGCTGAACACATGTTGGAAAATATTTTGGAAATTGTATAAATACAAGACGGTACTTAGTGCTAATTGGGTTCTCCTAGAACCACCACAAAAGTTTGCGTACGCTAGAGAAATCTGGCGAAAAAGGGCGTTTGTTCCCAAACCATATGTGACAACTTGGTTGAAAAGAGCAAAGTACAAAAATAAGAATTTGACAAAATTAGTTCAATACTCTTATCCATTCAAAAGTTAAAACAGAAACAAAAACCAATATTGGAAAATTCAACATACAAAAGTTTGCGTACGGTGAGTGCATTTTCTCAATAAGGACCTTTTAACTAATTAAGGAAGCAAGTAAATACATTGCCTTTGTACACCCGTTGTTAGCAAGTGACAAGATGTAGAAAAGTCCATAAATATGGCAACAAAAGACTATAAATATGGGAAAAAAACGGAACTTAGTTGGAATGAGAGGCTAATGGTTACTAATTTGTATTAAGAAGGACGAATGTCGTAGGGGGAGATATCAAAACAAAGCTCAAAAAGCCAGTCAACATTTCAACTAAAAAAAGGCCGCTTCAGGTTTGCTGGAAATTGCAAACAAAAGCAGAACTATCCAATCATTCAAGCTCTCTGCAAGAGATAAACGAGCCACCATGGAAATACTAGATCAAGAACCGTCTATAATGGCAATCTTATGAAAACAATTTTTATTATACAAGAAAATTTTGCAACGTTGGAATATTTTTTCAACTAATTGCAGAGTCTTAGGCTGCCCACCTGCATAGTTTTAGACAAGGAACAAAGGGAAAATCATCCGCAGCATATAATTAAATGAAGAATTATTCCGTCGTCACAAAATTTTCTTTTATAATAGAGAAAAAAAGAAATCAGCGTAGCGGGGGTTGGCAAGCGAAGCGAGCAGTGGGCTTGCCCCCTAATAATCTCTAATTTCTTCTTTTGTACCGCAGGTGTTCTTCTTTGTGTGGCGCTGCAGTCCGGGGAGGACCAATGGGAGTTAGTATCCATTTTTATCTCGAAAAAAAATGACACCCAGTGCTTCTACACCTTTTTTAATCTTATTATTTTCCAAAGAAATGTTTCAATTGTTTTTAAATTTCAGTCAAAATGGACATGCCAGACAGTTGCAACTATCGTCGGAGTCACAATGCGCTCCCTTGGTCTAAATGAAATTAAACCTCAACCGTCCGACAAGAATTTTTAGAGCAGTCATAAATTTCTTTGTCAGATTAGAGATTGAATTCAAATTGGACAAGCCCTTATTTTTACAATTCACAGACAATGTCGGTTCCCTTGTTACAAATCAGTTTCTAGACCTTCAACCACAATTCGGTCGTGTCTCTGAACTTTATGCGTACCCTTCATATCTGCAGACATCCCAACCCCCCGGAATTAAATTATCATAATTCCACGTTATAACCCTCCCCATTTAAGACCGGCTTACCGACTGCCTGCATATTAACCGATAAATCCCAAGATCCCCCGCAGTTTAATGCCTGCCCATCACGGCTTAGCCACGCCAACAACCCCCCGCTTCCAGTCATGCATCAAAATTCAAAGGATCCCCGCCCGCCCAAGGAGAAAACATCTGCATCAAATACACTCGACTATGCCGCACATTTTATTACATCTCCCATTTATAGACCAATAAGCGCAGAACCATTTCATTGCTTCATCGAAGATACACATGAACATTTATTAATATCTTTGCGTCGGTGGTGGCGATGATGGTGGCGGCAATGGCGGCGGGAGCAGACGAATCCGTTTAGATCCCAACCAAATCCGTGTGCACACACTTAAGCCGCATTGTCTGGAGGGAGGAGGGTGAGTGTGTGCAGAGCGTGGACGTGATGACACAAATCCAGTCGCCAGGACAGAAGTGAAGCCGGCTGAATTTCAATCATCACCACAAAGAGACGTCCGTCTCTGCAGGAAGGGGGCGGCCTGGTCATAAAACCAAGTTCCGCATTGCAACATCCACATGACAGATGAATGCCCGGGAGGGAGGACGGTTCTTTTTTTTCCGAGTGCTGCTGCTCCAGGGCCCGGTGTGCAGAGCGGCAGCTATTTTCGGAGAGATGAGGCGCGCTTTTGCGTTTGCATCTTGGCGGGGAGACGTTTAATTCTAAGTCGAAAGAAAAATCTGCCCCGAGATAGATGAGGTGGTTCAAGGGGTTTATTTTTAGATTCCAGGATTGTGTGCTCATTTGTTTTTTTTTTTTTGGGCCAACAGCAACTTGCAGGTGTTCATTTTGAGAAGTTTTCTTTTTTTGAATTGAAACATCCGTCCCCGGGTGAATTCACAAAGGGCTGTAAAGGGGGAGTAAATTGAAATTAATGACAAAGGATTGCGGTGCACGGGGGAGTTGGGGCTAATTAATTGATGGCTTTTGGCATTAGCCGCACGTTTGTTTTTTTCGGTTGAGTGGTTAAATTTTGCGGCGAGCACACAAAGCGTGTGGTAGCAGCTGCTGAAGTTGTGCAGCTAGTTGTGGGATGCCACTGACGGTTTGCGGTTGAAAAACGTTGCTTTTTTGGGGAAGGAAGGCATTCTTGCGATTGAGCGTGATTTCAAACGACCATAGACAAAAAACTATCACAAAAAACCAGAAGGAGACGAATTGTGGGAGCTCTAAATGGGATTGGGATTGATTTTTGCTGGATTATATGTAAATTCAAGGCTTGGTCTTCATGCCTGGTGGCAATCAAAGAGAGGATTAGGTTGATAAAACAACCTAAAAGGGAGCTTTACGATTGCTTCGTTCCTTCCAAGCCTCCTGCAACTGGGTCAGTTGTTGATGATGGTATACAAAGATTTTGTTCAAAAGAAAAATGTGCAAGATTCAAGCCTGTTAAATAGGAAACCAGCTAAAGCAAAGTCGGAACTGTTTAAGCTGATAGTTGATTATCAATTTTTTCGTTTTGTAATTGTGTAGTGTGATTATCACTTTGACAATCAGAAAAATGTGACTGATTTAGTGGTACACCTAAATAGGTGTCATTTTCATACAATTCCGTGTTATTCGTGTGATATTGTTTTGCTGAAATGTACACTGTACGACAAAATTCGCGATGATTGCGCTGCACCAGGATAAAAAACAGTAGGACAATAAAAATTAAACATTAGTTTTTTTCTTTTATAGGACATTTTTTTAATAAAAATGTATATAACACCGTTGGGAGAAATTGGAAGAGGATTGGATTTGGGAGGGAATTGGCGGAAGAGAAGAGAATGGAAAGAGAAGTCATGAAGGTTAGCGTTTCAGTTCCATGAGCTTAAGTTCGTTACATGTTTTGGCAACATCCAATTTCAATTTTCTGATTTTCAATTCTTCCGCCTTTATTGCTGCTGCGGCCTCTCTTTCCATTTTCTGTTCTTTTACCGAAATATCTTTCAACGTTTTCGGAATTAGGTCAAGTTACTCTGCTTGCTGTTCAAAAAATTCTTGCTGATTGATTTGCTTCTGCAATGACTTAATTTTCAAATTTATGGAAATCATTTCAATCAATTTTTGAATTCTGACATTTTAGATGTGATGCCTACTTTTCAATTTTTTTTTTGTGATCACTTTATACAATCTTAAATGTATTTGATAATGATTTGATAGCCAACTATCAGCTTAGACAATTAGGCCCCAGACTTTGGGGACTTTGTACTGCAGGACAAAACTCCAAAACTTGTTGCAGTTTCCTTTTTGACGGCGATTTATCCCCAAAAAATCTTAAATTACAGTGAAGTAGCCATTTGTTAACGGTCTATTCCACTAAACAATATGGTTGTAAGCATCGTCCCTTTTTGACGGCATCTTTTAGGACCGAAAGCTCATACAAAGAGAGGCAATAAGCTAGGTTCTGGCTCTCAATGCGCTGTTACGGCACCCAATGTACAAATTGAAAAAAAAAATGAACTGAAAGTCGTCCTGCAGCTAGAAATCCTTTAAAAAAATCAGAATATAGATTGACTCAAGCGATGATTCTAAGCGACTTGTACGACATATCCGAACTCCAAGTTGCCCGAATTTGATTTGAACAGTCTTGGCACACCTACTCTGTGAGGGGCTTGCGCAAAGTTGGATATACATATACAATCAGAGTCAAAAGAAAATAAGTTCTGGTGCTCCAATTTTGAAACTTTTTCAGTTTTGGAAAGGTTGTTTATTCCTTAAGAATTGTAAAAAGAATTATAGCAATAGGTCCAACAACAAAAATTTAATAGAAAGATTACCCAAATCAAATTAATTGTTTAGACCCAAAAGAGAGTGTACACCTTAATAATAAAACAAACACCTAAAACTAGCACTTTTTGTGTCTTAAATAGCTTTAAAATATCTATTCATTGATTCTACTAACTTTTTGAATAAGTTCTTCAAGAATTTTATGACCTTCGTCCACTAGAATCAATGTAAACGATATTTTTCTGATAATCTACCGTTTACGGACCTGCATATCAAAATATTCCTACAAATTACCAACCAAATCAAAGTCTCGTAAGAGTACAGTGGTACAGTGAAGGTGCGAAAAGCTAGGCTTTAGGACCCACGAGCTATTAAGCCAATAATGATGATGAAGAGTAGATGATCATTCATTTAACTAGTTGTCCAAAAGCAACCGTTCCTTATCAACTTTTTCTGTGAATTCGGATCGTTGTCCTGCTTAAGCATTTAAACCCTTTTTAACACTAACTTCGTAACTCATAATGGTCGATTTGGACTTGTTGTTGACTGACACTGGATCAGGAACAAATAGCATTTGCCTTGTCGGTTTTGTCTCAAAAACCTCAAAATTAACTTTGACTTCAGAGTTTGTCTTCTCCTCTCCACACTAACACGCGCTTGTGACTTCAAAACGCGCCCTGGTGAGAAAAGAACTTTTTGCTAAGGAACACGTGCCGTCTCCTCTGGCCAGCTGACACACCACCAGTTCTCCACCACCCACCAGACACTACTAGACCTCCTGACATCCTCCACCAAGTGTCCCACTTCTCTCTGCCACTCTCCGATGCAAAAACCTTCAAATGGAACACTGCCGCCCCTCGACGGGATCTCCAATTAAACTCACCCCGCATTTAAATCGCCACCCCTCAGTGTGTCAACCCCATCAACGTCGATTGAATTTATAAACTCAACCCAAGGAGCACCAGCAGCTACCAGCCTTTTATTTTTAATTCACGTCGAACGATTATGAAAGACCCTGTCTCCTCCGACTCTCGAAAATTATAACGAACGGCCGGGACGAAATTAATTACACACCAATTACTCTCGTGTCTTTCTTCTCACAAATGAGCAGTCATGTCGCATGGACGTCGCTTGTGCTGCTTAAGAAATTAACTGACTTTCGGACGGACGGACAGTTGCCATTAAATTAAGTCGTCCACCTCATTGCCATCCACCCCCTGCCTAGAAGAAACTGGGACTATGACCTTTCGATGGCAGCAGCAGTTTTTCGCGTCTCGTCACTCGTGAGTCGTCAGCCTCGTCAGCAGTTTCTTGACTCTCTGTCAAAATGAAAATGCAGCGACACGCGAAATTTAATGTCCAACAGCAGCACCGCCGTCGACGACTCCTGGGAGGGGTGGCGCTCACACATCCTCCGGCGAGTCACACTGACCACCCTTCCCCGTGTCGCTGTCGTTGTTGGTGGACGACATCGGCATCAGTGTCGGTGTATCCTTTTCCCCCGATTACAGTCAATGTTGACACTTTAAGGTAAGCTAATAAAATACTGCCCCATGTGTCCTGACCTTTTCTCCACTCGACGCACCACCAACACGTTGCCCGGTGGCCGTGTGTTGCATTGTGCCACAGGACACCGGGAATATGTACGCCAGACAATTGCTCGTTGTTTTTCTCGGGGTTGCTTTGCTTTTGTTTTCTTCTTCTTTCTTTCGCTTTTCGTTTGTCGTGTTATCTTAAAGCGAACTTAAAGCCAACAACAGGTTGGGGCGAGAAGGACTCCCGCCTGCCTTGCAGTCGTTTTCTCTGCGGCTGCATCGGACTCGAGGTGAATAAATCGATTTCAATAAATTTACCTACCCCCAACGAATT
Organism: Syritta pipiens; assembly: GCA_905187475.1. Lineage (NCBI taxonomy): Eukaryota > Metazoa > Arthropoda > Insecta > Diptera > Syrphidae > Syritta > Syritta pipiens. Next base: position 76,472,877 of record LR994571.1, read on the forward strand.
CAAGGATACTCCTCCCGTGCATGGAAAGGGGTGTGACATTAACAACGTTTAATAGGTCGAGCTCTATGACTTTCGCTGGAGGCCGCAGCGAGAGACAACAGTTTTTTTTTTTTTTTTTTGCGACGGGTGTCTGAAGCTGAGGAGCTTTTGCACTCAATTTGATGGCCACCGACGTGCTTCAGGGGACGCAGACTGGTGCAGCGTTCATTTAAAACTTTCGACAGATGCTACGCATGCATAAAGACTTTGTACGTGGAATAGGGATTTGCTCTTTTGGATGTTAAGAGGGTTGTTTTTAGTGTGGAACACGTCTGCGGTGTGCACCTAGTGGAATGAGACTTTAGTGGGTGGTAGTGAAATTCCGAATGAATTTCAAATTTCCAAGAACTCAGAAGATTTGTATTTTCTGCCATTTTGATTAAGAAAAAGAAAATGGACAGTAGTCGAATTTTTTTGCCGAAAAGATCAAGGAATGAGTTTTTCCAAGGGCTTATTCTCACATCACCCACGACCAAGAAGCAAGTACAAATAGAGTGTTGTTCAAAACAAATTGACGTGATTAAGCACTTAAAGTATTTGGCACTTTTCGAACGTTCATTGGAATCTCATACTGCATCAAGAGACGAGGCATACAACTCAGGCATTGAAATTAAGAAAAGTCACTAAAATTAGGTGAATTCAATTCAATTTAATTCGTTTATTTGTTACAATTTAGAGGTAATAAATAAAGACTTCACAAACGATGGCAAAGCAGGAATTGGATCAAGAAAGGTGGGATCGGAAGGGACTTGTTAATTACGAGCTTCTAGAACTTGATCAAAAGAAATTTAATGTTTTGATTTTGTTTACTACAGTCAACAACTAACGAGATTGATCAACAGAAAAGGTATTGTGTTCTATCAAAACAAGGCCAAACCACAGACATCTTTATAGAGCCGCAGAAACTCAGAAAACTTGGATGGAAAGTTTTGATTCATCCACCATATACCCAGACCTTGCACGTTCTTAGATCTTAGGTAGAAGGGACTGCTACGAAGATTTGCTGCTCACATAGCCCATAGCTTATCCAATTTGTTCCAAACGCGGACTTGCTTACCTAAAAGTTTATTACAAATAATAATAGTTTGCAGGATTGTTTTGCTGGCTATTTAAAAAATAAAAAGGCAACTTGCACTTTCAGATAATCATTTCTTTCGACCTTTACAGAACTTTCTTAGTGGTATGCTTTTATATATGGTTAAGGAATGCAAGGGATTCAATCAAGAATCAAAATCAGAAATCCCAGAAGTTCTACACGGATAAAAGAATGGCTTCACCGCAAAAAGTGTGGTATTGATCAAAACGCCATATATTAGGTTGTCAAATATCTCCCTTCCGCCTTTTTGTCTTTTGAATTTTCCGGCTATGTACAAAGCGCTACAGAGTTCGTATCTGGCAATACATCATTTGAAAGGTCTTGACATAACTTACAAAATGACGCTATGCATGATTAGTTTGGATACGAGCTTGTACATAGCCGGAAAATTCAAAAGACAAAAAGCGGAAGGGAGATATTTGACAATCTAATACAATGGCGTGCAAAAATTGATATATACTCGGCGGTCGTATGGTTTTTTGTAAATAAAAAGCCTCCCATTTGACCGATTTGAATGATTTTTATGTTATTTGTTTCCTTACTTCATCACCAAAAAAATTGAAGTACGAAACGATTTTGATCGCATCTATAGATCGGCGAAAATTCACAAAAACTCTTCTTGACCCCATTTTAGAAAAATATCTATTTTGATGTGCGGGGAGAGTTAAATAACTTTGGCACCAAAAATTGATAATGGGTTTTCATAGAGCGTCCAAAAACGAACAATTTTTGCTATCGCCAGAGGGTCTATCTCGCCCCGTTTAGGAGGTAGGGGCAATTTAAAATCCAATCAAACAACAAGGAAAAAAAAATTCAGTAAAATACAATGGCAGCACCTATAAAAAAGTACTAAACCAACTTAGAAAGGCGGAAACTTGTTCTTTAGTTATACATTAAAGTTAGATTGTTCATGCCGCTAGATTGTGAACAATTCGCAAACAAACTCAACATTTTAATAAGCAATAATAGAAAAAAAAGTGTAGATAATATTTTTTTTTCAAAACTGTAAGTCGCAGTGCTAAATAAGGACCTTGCCGTTAATGCTCACGTTCATTTTGACCCGAACACAAAAAACCGGATGGTCTTATGTCTTCTAGTTTAAAAGAAAAATAGGATACTTAGTTTAATAAAACTCGTTTCAAATATTATACATGTAAGAAAAAAGTGTTTCATTTGTGCTTAAATTTGTTACTGAACTTTTTCGAACACCAAATAGAATCACGTCGATCAGTCAATTATCGTTTTATTTTCTGGTTTACCTCTAGAATTTAAAGGAACCCAGTCTTTCACAGTATAGGTATTTACTTGACTCTTTCTGAGACCACATTTATGTTTTTGTTTGTTTAAACTACGATCTCCCAATTGCCTCTAGAAGGGCATCAAATATTGAAAGGAGATATGGCAAGGAAAATCGTTTTTACTAAAACCAAAAGACCATTCGGCAATGATACCAGAAGGTTATTAAGCGGTCTATTGAAAGCTTTTGTAATTTCTCTAAAGTAGTAGAGGTCCATTTCATATTTACGTCTTACGAAAATCTGTAGAGTTTGAAAATGAGCTGCAAATAAGTTCTCCGTTTGTAGTGGTCGTTTGATTATCGTTCCTATTGCGGATAACTCATTTTCATTAAGCATTTGAAGATTTTTGAAGCCTTCCTAAGCCCCTTTTCAATATTTTAATGTGCTATGCGGATATTGTTGTAAAATTCGAGTCAAGGTTGCTTTGCTAACACTTGAAGGGTAATATCACAGCACACTTTCCAAGCTGACGAAGCAAGGATGTCCTCTGGAAGCACAAATGCCCAGATTTTGACCCAAAAAACACACACACAGAAATCACCACCAACCCACAAAATCCTTTTAGGACCAATTTCCCAACCGCACGCACCCGCACTTCTGAAACAGACACAAATCACTTAAAAGCCTCCAGGACCTTGTCATTTCGGATTCGGCATCGAATCATTTCATCAAATTAAACGCCCGCTGCGGGGCTCAGGAGCTGCACGCTCCTTTACCGGATATTGATCTGCATGTGTGCGATTGCATCTGGGTCAACAATTCCATTTTCCATTTCTAGTGAAAGAGAGATAGATAGAGAGAGAGAGAGAGAAACAAAAAGGAGGGGAAACATATTTCTTCATCTTCATGCGTCGACAAGCACCCGACAATCACTCCATGTGTCCTTGCACTGCAATGCAACCGCACATTCATTTTTCTGCGAAATAAATCCATCCTCGTTCTCCTGCCACCACACACAGGATATTGCTGTTTACCAGAGGGAAACTAAAAGATATCTCCTCATCGTCGTTGTCGTCGTCATCCTCGTCCTCTGCGGATATCTCCTGGGGTCGGGTCTCCTATTAAATTACCCGTCGCACACATGTGCAGCGACAACGGCGACACACGAGCATTTAAATTGCGCCAAAGTACGTGCGCTGCTTGAGAAATTTTTTACCCAACACCTCAACCTCCATATAATGATCTCTTAAAGCACCCAGCACCGCATGCATCCTTCCCCGGACTCGGGAGTCTCTAATGCAGTCGACTCCATTAACCAGCGACGACAGATACCAGATACACTCAGGTGCAATCTACGTCTTATTCTTCGCCTCGCAGAGAATCCTAAATCCGATCCGCAGGGAGCTTAAATGGATTACACCCTGTAAGGCACACACTGAGAGCAAGCTGAGTGGGGTCAGGTGTGCTAACCACCGCCTCCTCCTCTGCCTCGCCCACACCTGGCCTCGAACACACACGAAAGATCATTTCGCATGCAGCCAGCCAGCCAACGGAGCTGCAGATACAATCTGCGAGTGCATTCGGCGGAGAACCGGAAGTCGGATTTGTCGTCTGCGTTTTGTTTCCACCAAACCGACTTGGTTTAAATACATTTGGCCTTGACAAAGACCCTGGCAGATTGAATTAAATCGCAGAGATACGGCGGAATTGTTCCGACGACAGCGCGATGTGTTTTCGAGATGCGGTCTCGCTACGTCTACCGATGTTTCCTTTTTTTTGTTATTTTTTGGTTTCTTTTCACGGGGGTTTTGTGCCGTTTAAATGTAAATTGTGGATTGCATTTGAATAGGTTCGCTTTGTTGAGCGGTTGAGGTGATCTTGGAGCATGGGGAATATGAAAGGAAAATTCATGATGAACCTAACTAGAAATTAGCATGGGATTTGTCATTGTAATTGCTGCGGGAGAATTGGGAGAAACGTGACAGAATTTGGGTTAGTAAGCCGTCGCTTTAAAGGGATTCGGGGTCACCTTTGACTTTTTTTTTCCTCCCCGGGGGGCTTTTGTGGTTGGAATCTCGCTTTTATGCGTAACAAAAGTGTTGAAATAACATTCTGGCAGATTAGGAGCACCTTTTTGACGCGGAAGCTGAGTAGAAAGTGGGACCCTTGTCTGTCATTGGAGAAGGTGGGACATTAGTTTTTTTAGGCTTTAATTTTAAGGAGCATACAAATTTACAATTTAGTTTTGCTTGATCGATGCTTGTCGAAGTTTTCTGGGTAAGGGTGGGCCACGCAGTGGTTTCTTTTTAAATCATATGTTATTTTGGCGTCAGCGTCATACCTCTGCGGAACTAAATGAGTTGCTTTACGCTGAAGCAACGTTGGAAAATATTCCCAAAGTGAATGCTGTGCCGTAACAGTGAGTTTTTAAGAAGAAATCGTGTTATCAGCCGTCTTAGTAATGTCAATCAGCCACTTCGAAAATGCCTTTGGATTTCTTCTTGTTGGGGACCGTGAAGGGCCGATGTTATGCCAATAATTCAGATTCCAGCACTTAATTCCAACTTCATTGAAGCATTTCGTGAGCTACAGCCCAAAACCATCAACAAATTCTTAGAAAATTTGAGTGATAGAATGAGCTTCTGCGAAGCCAGCCAGAAGCTGTGTTTCATAATAAATAGGAATATTTGCTCTTATTAATAAATCCATAATACATGGACAAAATATAGTTTTGTTCATTTTATTGCATTTAAAAAAAAAAAACTCCGAAGTACTGATTTGGCAAAGGCTGGATGTTTTATTTTTGTGGCGACGAATATCGAACAAAGCTAAATCATTTGAGCGATATCATTTGATGTTTCTAGTTGCACTTTCAAATTGCAACGTTATATTATTTCGATAATACAAATATTATTATTATAAAAGGAATCATTCATTATTTTTTTTTACTGAGACAGCACAATACAAATTAATCTTTAACTCTAACCTTTGAATATTTTCTCGGCTCAAAGATGTTTAACTTAAACCAAGAGTTAATGAAAAAAATACATTTTAATCAAAAATTTCTTGCAAATCTATCACGAAAAAAAGTTTGAATTGATTAGAAATATTATGGAAGTCATCGACGTGTCAAAGATTAAAAAAAAAAGCAAACGACGATTGGTTGCGACCTATCTGTTCCGTCAACAATTCATTTGTTTACGTGTGATGTAATTTTATTCGCGAGTATATGCGACCAAAAATATTTCATGTGTATCAAAATTTTGGTAAATTTGCAACTCATGTGTCATGGGAGTGGCACTTAAGCCATTAACATTTCAAAATAGACCTGCTTTGGGCAACTACATGTGATGTAGGATTGGATTTATGAAAATCTAAAAATTTGACAAATATGTTGACCAAAAAGTGCAGACTGAGTTAACTTCAAGTCTTTAAATAGTTACCTTTTGTGAATATAGACAGCTCCGCTTATCTGCACTACGCTCTATTGAAAAAATCGGTTAGCTGCAAACACAAAATTTGCCTTGAAGCATTTTTTTTCTTAATACAAACTACTCCGCTTAACTGAAGAAACTTGGTTAGATAAAACAAAAAAAATATTAATTTATACTCAAACTACTCTGAATTGAATATCGAATCTGAACTGAAATCTAAATTTCGTTGTTGTTTGTTTTTCCTTTCTCCACCGAAACAACCACCGTCCAATAGAAATAGTAAGATTTTTTGAATTTTCAGGCTGGTTAGTAAAATTGTTTTTCAATTATCCGAAGTTCGCTTAAGAGAAAATACCACTTGACTAAAAAATTCTTTTTTTTTTAAGCAAAACTTCAAATATGATATTTCTTTCCATTTTGAGCACTTCGTTTTTGGTAAACATTTAATTCTATTATTTTTTCGTTCGTTTTAGGAGTTCAGTCAGAACGACGCACGTGTGAATTTGAGAGATGAGGGGTGCTTTCAGTGATTGAATATGAGCAATCAAACGGTTTCTCATTTAAAACGTTATGTTTACAAATTTTAAGAAGAAATTGCATTGGCTAGAATTTTGACAGAAGTTTTTAAACACAAACCAAGGAACTACAATTTTCCTAATCCCATCTTAGATCTTGCAATTTATTTATTACTTACATTGGGTCGGGTAAAAGTCTGTTGAGGACCAGAGCCTAACAGCTCGACCTGGAAATTTATTATCTTACTCATTTATTTGTTTACTACAAAGCTTAAAATTAAAAGCTAGTAAATAGAGGAAGGTCTTCAGCTATGATCCTGCAATATTTCATATGTTAAACGTGCATAGCACCTTAGAAAGCATTGAAAGACACCACATGTCTGACACGGCAGAATCAAGAGCACCTTCAAAACCATGAACCACGCCCTAGCAATGTGACTTCGATTCTTCAATTAGCCTCCCTCTATTATTACATCCACACTCCACCCCGATTTGAGCTGCTCGTTTAGCAAAACTCAATTTCAACTGCCACCATTCATCGCCAAGTCACATTTATATTTTTTTATATGCACTGCACCCCCGTTCTGCGTTCGATAAGAAACACCATCTCTCGAGTTACTTCTCAGAATCTCATCACCCTGCTGGAATTCAATATTTACAAGCTCCCATCTCCCAGATACATTTCAGCACAACTATTTCCAGGAAATTCAATTCACTCCTCTGTCGATTCTTCAATCTTCCCGTCTGACAATGAAAGGGAAATTACACCAGCTACAAAGGAGCTCGAGGCTGTTGGATTTTTGTTCCCATTTTATTCCCTAAAAAGCTTTGCATTCAAGAATTTCGAAAGCGTACAAAAAAAAAAAAAAAATACACCCGTTTAAAAGTGCTGTTAAATTCCATTTTTATGTAGAGAAGAATTTCTAATATTGTTCCACAGCTCACAGAAAGTGAACAAATTTCCGACTCATCCGCTCCCGGAAACCACTCGTCGGGCGGCCATACTGTTTTTTTTTTATTGTGCATCCGTGTGCATTGCTGGTTAAGTTGTATCCGAGAACTGCGATGAATAACCGGGGTTGTTTGCATTGTAAAATTAAACAGAAAGCGAAAAAAAGTTTTTCATTTGAGTAATTTCAGTGATAGTGAAACGAAAGTAATAAACAAAAAATGAGGAATAGCGTCAACCTGCCACAAAAAAACACGTCATCTTTTTTATGGAGCGTTGTTTGAGGGAAAAACTAAATGAACGCAGGTGAATTGAAAGTGATTTGTGTGACACAGAAAGCGAATTTTTCACTGAAACAAAAATAAAGTTTGTGATCCAATCATCAGGGTGTCGCGAGGGAGGATTGATTGCAATCACCGGATGATTCATGATATGAAAAGAGGCTGTGGACGTGTGAGAGGGGAAAAGAATTAGTTGATGAAAAGAAAAAAAAATTGCATCCTGTGTGGCAAAAAGATAAAACAGCTGTAAACACAATCGTATCACACTAGGAAAGAACAACAGAAGAAGAAATGAATAAGCGGCGTCGAATCAATCGATTTTGAACCGACGTAGTGATCAGACACTTAATCTTTTATTTTATATCCGAGTGCTAAATGGGACCTTCACTCGCTCCATTTTGAAGGACAATTGAAGGAAAGCTGTGCCCTATCGAAGTTGAAGAACCCAGTTCGGGATATCATGTGTTGAGTAACAGAGATTTCAAAAATTTTAGAAGACACTTTTACGTGTTTTTAAGTACATCATGGCTACTGATACGAAACAAGTTGGAATCTATATCGAAAAAATAGAAAACTTAAACAAGACAAGTCGAACAAGAAAGAAAATTTAGAATTTAAGTTTCATCAGCTTAAATCAGCCGAAAAAGTTTTAAAATTGAGGAATGTCAATGGCATTTTCTTGTTTTGATAGCAGTGACATGTTAACATCTTTTCTTCCCTCTATTGTCCGACAGAGAAAAACTTCAGCGTTGATGTTTTACAAATATAAGTTGTTAACCACCAGTTTCATATGCCAAACCCGGAAAATCTAGTTAGCCAAATGACTAGCGAGTGGATAGAGTTCAGCTCTTTCATCGTTAGGGTGCAGGCCGCTCTGAGAAGAGCAGAAGCCCTGAGAAGACCACAAAAGGCTGCAAACCGAGCTTAATAGCTAACTAGCCCAGCGAAGTAATACCTAACGGCAGTCCCGCGGGGAGAGTGGTTGATGAGTGCAGGGGTGTGGTTTAATAAAACCACCTGTTTCACCAGCAATATGCCTTGGTGCGACTTTTACTGCAGGAAATAGCCCCCCCCCCCCCCCACCACCACTATTCGCGATCCTTGAAGTCGTTTAAAGAACACTCAGTCAAAACAGAATTTATAGCCACAAAAACAACTCCAAAAATAAATCAAATTTCATTCAAAACCTAAAAAAAAAAGTCACCCACTGCAAAAGCAACCCCACCCCCATTGGGTCGCGTATCTAATTCAATTCACTGCCTAATTCCAGTTGATAACAAAAATAACAAACTTAAAGATACGTAGGCTCTTTACACCAAAAATAGCAGTGACTAGGTCGTTCAGAAATTTCAAAAATAGACCCAATTTGGTTGACAATAGTTCAATTTTGTTTGTTGTCATTTTACTTTATTCGGTCGCATAAAGGCGAACGTTTTTTTCCTTCTTTTTTTTTGCAACATAATGGGCCCAGAAATGAACACAAATTGAATCAACTCGTGTCGTGTGCGATTATCTTCGAAGAGAACCACAACACAACAACGCAGTCAATTAGTCAATTAATGAATTATTTTTCGATCAAAGCATCGCGGAGACATTGTTGTCGTTGTTTATTGATAAAGACACCACAAGACCATGGAGTCCTTTTTTCTTTGCCACTCTCTTTCTTTCCGGAGTCTATCTTTCGCCACATTCTGCCATCAACTAGGCAACGAGTAGTTCCGATGAATGAACGACGGAAATTAATCAGTTTCGCATCGTAATTTTCTTGCAGAAAATTAAATAAAATGAAAGGCAGTTCATTGGCTTTTAATCGAATTGACATGCGTGGGGTGAGATACAAAAGGCAACAAAACAGAAAACAAAAAAAAAAAAAACAAAAATGAATTAAAGCGAGATACACACGCTCAGAGTAACATTTGTGGGCTACGATTGAAGACGGGTTTGGGTGCGTAGCAGGGGTGTGGTGGTATTGACGGGCTTTGAACCGTGAAGCGCACATGTAAAGCGGCGCTTTATTCACCACAAACGTGGGTAAGTCACGGCGTTATGTCACCGCCAGCTGATTGCTGCCAAATGTCAGAGTTGTTAACCTAACAGGAGGTAACAAGAAAACGTGTTTTCATTTTTTTGTGAAAAATTAGTGAAGTCATTAAGAGAGGGGTTTGGAGTTGGGTATGGAAGTCTTAACGAGGCTTAATTGCGTTTTAGGGAAATGACGTGTTTGGAGTGCGTCGATGAAATTCTCTTACAGACGTTTTTGGTAATGGTGGGAGAGTTTCAAGTGGAATCGATGGCGATATGGTTCTTAAGATCAGGCAACTTGTTAGCGAAAGAACTAAGTTCTAGCCGTCTAAGAACAGTAACGCCACCCAGTTTATTATTACATTTATTATTATTATTTTAAAGTCAATTACGGCGCAATCTTCGTCTCGATGTCATCAAAGACAACTGAGACCTTTTGGCGGCCTATTTTTTATAACCCTTTATTTATAGAGCAGGTCAAGAAAGGGATTGTTTCGTTTTTTTTTTTTTTTTTTTTTTTAATCGAATTATACCTCTTTTATATATCTCTTCTGTTGAAGCCAGCTTTAAGACCAAGCTACAGTCAAACCAAGAGTCAAAGACAGACGAAGACCTAGAGCCAGACCAAGAGTCAGATGCAGTCCTAGAGTCAGAGCCAGACTAAGGGTCATCCTAGACCAAGAGTCAGAGGCTGACCAAGAGTCAAAGCCTGAGCAGGAGTCTGACCCATAACAAGAGTCAGAGCGAGACCAAGAGTCAAAGCCAGAACAAGAGTCAGAAGCAAACCAAGAGTCAGAACGAGACCAAGAGTCAAAGCCAGAGCCAGAGTTTGAACCAGACTTTGACTCTGACGGCTCTAGTAGGAATCAGTAACAACGTTGCAGCTCGTACTGGGCTTTAGAACCCCTTCTAGATCAAAGTCACAATGAAGAGACAACTCATGAAAGTAATTCCAAGAGATTCGACACACCAGAGAACATCTAACAGCCTTTTAGGGTCTGAATAACCTTCATGGCAGGGTTCACAAATCGTTCAAAGTGACACACTCAAAAGTCCCGACCTCTTTAGCGGTCTAACACAGAAAAACACACAAATACAGTCGACTCCCTCTAAGTCAAACTCCCTGTAAATCAAATTTCCCTTCAACTCGAATTCTTTCGCCATATTTTGGCATTTCCCTCCCCAATTTTCCATACAAAAACCATCCTCTAACTCTAACAAACTTTGATGTCCGGTGAAAAGTCGACTGTACTTCTAATTCACATCCGCATCATCGACCACTAACTTCAAGTAGAACCCCTCGTTTTGTTTTAATTTTCATTTCCAAAAACGTAGTCACTCGCTGTTCAACAACACACCCCGAACACAAAGTACAACAACGTAAACAACAAACTGCAACACGTCCGCAACATTTTATTCGACTCGCTGCACGTCAATCCCAGCAACGCCACAACACAACGCGAACATTTTGTGAAAGGAACTAGTAAATGCACGTTACACGCGTTGTACAACACAAACAAACAAAAACTTTTCAACCTGACCTTCTCCCGGTGGATTACATAACACCACCTCAAATCACATCGCGCATCACATCAAAGATACGGATTATAACTCTTTGGCAACCTTTTCATTGTATCTCTATCTATCTGTCTTCGTGTATCTATTGCCTCATTTAAGTGAAACATTTCAAAACAGAACTCTCTCATTAAAGTAGATAAGCGGGCCTAACTGTAAATTAAGCTATAAAATTTCCTTTTTGTAAGTCCATAAAAAGTCTGACATTTGGCGGGTTGGCGCTCTGATGACGATCGAAAGTGTCACCTTTTTCTGGCTTCACTGTCGCTCGTTGGTTTATGGCAATTTAAGGTTAATGAGAGAGAAGTGGAAAAAGTACGAATGTGTCTTTCTGACTCTTGGGTTGGTTTTTTCTTCTTAATTGGAACGATAATCACACAGACTGGGGGAGGGTTAACACGAATGAACAGATTTTTGTTTTTGGAGCGAAAACGTGTTAACGAGCGTGAAGCCGGGTGATGAAAAAGGTTTTGTAATTGTTTTGTTTGGATGATTTTTTTTTTTTTGCTAATTACAGTTCGATTGCGAGGTGATTTTGATGGGATTTTGTGGTGTGATTGGGAGTGGGTCATCGGCGAGGTGGGATTGAATTCAGAGAAAAAGGAAAGGATTGCTAAATGTGAGGGTCACTTCATGTTGAGTGGAGGATATTTATTTTAAGTTAACACAGCGTGTTTCTAGGCGACTACACAAAAGAAAGCTTATTGTCAACTTAGCTATGATCAGAAGCCGGTAGATGATAACGTGAACATAAATTTTTCTCCAAAAAGGTTCCAGATTGATGTAAATGAGCCACAAATTTCTTCAGCAGTACTTAACTAATGACCTGTGTTATAAATGTACAACATGGATTTTATTTGCTGACAAAAATACTGCTGCAATCGCCAGAAAACTGTCTTAAGTTCATGCTAAACCTCAATTTTAGTCCATTCCATTCTGCATCAGACTTCTACTAGAATAAGAGAATATTGTGAACCCTTTTCTCTGTTTTTCATGAATTGAAAAAGTCTTCACGCTGGAATGAGGTCCAGTCATGAAAAGATTGAATGTGTTGTCCATGTATTTCTTTATCTCGTGCGGTCTTCTGATCGTCAGATAGACTGATTCATATCGCTTCCTTTCAGCAACTAGAATCGAGGTGCGTGTTTAACGCACTGTCCCTATATCGAAATTTCGGATAGACGCTGATTTATACGCAGTAATTGCTTCTAGAAAATACTTCTTCTCACAGCAAAAACGTGAAAGTAGCAACTGATGTACAAGCAACTCCAACAGTGTGATAAGACTGGAGTTAAAAGTGCCTATAGACGACGATGGCCAGTAAGTTATTGCCTCTGGGCCATTAAACCATTCTTCAGATTACCATAGATTATGAGAAAATAAATTTATAATTACAAATTTTTATTTATAATAACTCTTCTGAATAGTAAAAATTAACCATCACCATTAAATTACAATATTTTTTGTCCATTGAATAATGAGCAATTTATTTGAGAGACTAAAGTACATTATTTCATCACATTTGGTTTATGGAGTTAGCCGATTTGTTCAATGAACGAAAGAACTAAAGACTCTAGAAGTCGAAATTGAGAATCTTTTGCGAATAAACTTATTTTGCATACTCAAGAGAAATGGATTTCGAACACATCAGAACAGTAGATAGACCAAAATCAGAAGAGGAGGTTGGCTCTTAACCCATTGCAACTTAAACAAGCTTATCTTTTCCTATACTTGATGTACTAGCCTTCGTGGTAATTGATGATGTAGCCCTCGTTTGCATCGTCAATTAGGACCGGAAAAACACGAAGCAAATTGAAATAAGGTACATATATCGAATTATCAATTATGATCCGATCGGTTTTATTTTTATTTTTTGCTTTGAAAAGCTATGGAATTTTCGAGTAATACTGCATTTAAGGTTTTTTCGTGAAGGGTTGTTTTTCCATGAGTACAAACCGCACTTAATGGTTCTTACTAACATTGAACCAAGAAAAAAAAAATCTACGACTTAATCTGATTTCGGCATAGTAAGTTTACTTGCTGTTAAAAAAACGGCTGAGATATTACAAATTGAAACTGTGCTGGGTGTTCCATTTTATATTTGGTTCACTGTACTTCTGTGATTGACTGTATAAGATGAAAAGAAATCCATTATTTTTGTATTAAATTGAAGGCTTTATTTAGTGTATAGAATGATCCGATCTAAGTCATATATGCGCCATTTTGTTCGATAACTTTCTGCCATTTTGAAGGTCATTTCATTATTCCTCTGCTATAAAAACCCTGATCTCCATGTTCAAAAAACTGTAGCAACCAATTTTCGCAAAACTCTTGAAGTAAATTTTCCTCCAGAAAAACAGTTCGCCATAGACAGGAAGAGATAGTAATCACTTGATGCTAAGTCCGGACTATATCATGCCCTAATCGCCAAGTTATCGTGGGCCCTTCACTTGAAATTATAACACGCACACCACAGTGAAGGTACGCGAAAAAAGCTAGACTCTGGCCCTCAGCGGATTGAAACTCAGATTTTTTTATTTCTTTATTCAAAACTACTTTAAAATGACAAAAGAACTTGCCATTATTCTTCAAAGAATCGACCTAATCGGGTCGAAGTGCGGCTTTAGGTTTTTTTTTCTCTCTAGCCGTCCACATCAACTTACCTACCTACCTTCAGCGAATAAAACTCTTGAAACTCAATTAAAAAAGGAGTCCCAATATTGATTTAAAATACGAAGAAGAAGCTTTCTATAAACCTTCAGCACTAGAAAAATAACACTTTAATATTAATGCACATTTTCCAATGCCTCAATATCATCTTAGATCTGCAAAGGTATTCGTTTAATGCTGAGGTTATTGTAGTTTTATCTTCAAAGAAATGAGAATGATAAATGAGAGCTTCCAGGGGAGCAAAATAATCTCCTAGCAGAAGTTGAAAATGGTGTACCTCAGTTCATTTAAAGTCTCTCTGAATGGAAATAGAAATAGCTCCACTCCAGTCGTTCCATCTACACAGAGCAGTAAAGTTGCAGCAGCATCTCCCGGACAATTACGACCAATTTTTGGCACGATAAGGCAACCACCCCACCGCATGGCTTCCGGTTATTTCAAACGATTTCTGTCCATCGCATAAGCTCTTCTTCAGTTCACCTCAACTCATTCCCCCCAAATTCACCCCCTTTTGAAATTTGAGCTTCGTTCGCTTGTGTGTCTCCTAACAAACGTGAACTGCGTTGGTCTGTAATTAGTTCACGTTATCGCAACTCTCCTCCACACACAACCGAAAACCCCCTCCACGTACGTGACCGTGAAAAAAACAAAAAAAAGATTCTCCACTACCACCCCCAAAGCGCACCACCACACCGCCACAAAGTGTCACCTCGTGGTCTAATTCATACTCCCAAACGTCGTATATTGTAATCTCGTTTTTTTTTTTCGACAGCTACAACACAAACGCGTTGAGTTTCTTTTTTTTTTATCGAAAATTTACGCTTGAAATGAGTTTCTCTGCTGTTATCAGTCCTTGGCCTTAATTCTCTCTCTTTGAAGAGTCTCAAGGCAAGTTTGGTGGAGTTATTATTTATTTATTTTTTTTTTTTTGTGCAATGTGTGTGCCTGTTATCGGTTGAGGAGGTGTGAATTTAATTGAAGCTTGTCAAGAGACGGGTTACGTGGTGTGAGACACTCGAAAGAATCTGAGGTGCTCGTCGATGCAGTTGGATAGTAAATTGCGCAGGTTTGTGGTTTGGGGGAGAGATAAGATTCGAGACTTTTGAAATTTGACCGTAGCGTTATCGTTGGGATGTGAATGTAATCGTGGCGGTATCTGTGGTTATGGATCGGAAGCGAGAGTAACTTCCCGTGTTTAATCGCCACGATCAGATTTATGGTCGTATGACTTTTGTGAGTCATTTAGGATTAATCGGAAGTTTTCTTAGGAAACAAATGAGTGACATGTGTTTTTTGGTTGAAAAAGCAACAGGTTGAATTGCCCACGAAAGAAAGAAATTTAGATATGAGGTAAAGAAGTCTAAAGCACTCGCCAGCCATGCCATACCAATAGCGTTTCAGCATTGAACAGAAACTTCAGTGGGACAATCGATTGATTAACCTTCGCTAACCTAATTTAACCCTCCTCGAAGGATATCAAGAAAACAGAAAAAGAGCGATCAAAATAAATATTTAAATGTTTATATCTAATGAAGAGAGTTTGACAACAAGTTCTTCAGTAAATTTGAGCCTTCTTGGACCTTTATTTCTTTTGTATTTTTTCTTTCTTTTTGTTTCATGTGCCAATTCAGCCCAAAACCAATGCACAGTCAGAGTCTAAAAGAAGTGTAGTTCGTAATTTTGAGAAGATTTATTCATTTTTCAAAAGAGGTAAAAGAAAGAATTGGTCGCTTTCTTTGACAACTAGGCAAATGAATGATCCTCTACAGGCTTTGATCTGATTGGTAATTTGTGGGATTATTTTGAAAGACAGGTTCGTACGAGGAAGATTACAAGCAAAATGTAGTTGACGTTGATTTTAATAGACAAAAAGCATTAAATTCTTTTCAGATTGGTTAAAAAGTTAGAATAATTGAGGCTTAAGATCTTAAAGCTAAGCCTAAAGCTAAAATCTATTTTAAATACAAAAATATGACAGTCTTATTGCTTTAGTTTGAGTCTTTGTTAGTGTAAGTTGTTGTCTTAGTCTTGTTATAAAAGTGTACGCTTTCTTTTGACTTTAAAAAATTAAGCAACTTTGGTAATCTTTCTGTTAAATTTTTGTTGTTTGATCTATTGCTATAACTTTTTTTTAACACTTATGGAAAATAAATAAGTCTTTTCAAAACCCCAAAAGAATTTTAAAATCGGAGCACCATAATCTTTGAATGTTGGAGACATGAGTGTACAGTTTTCTTTTAGCTTTGACCTTTTTTCCGCGGATCCTTTTGATTCATTTCACAAAATATATCTGTACAGGGCTGGATCAAATCCACAATCAGTTAATTTCAGTGAAGTCAGCGAAGATTTGCATACTCCTAGTGCAAATGGCGCAGAAATAATGGTCAAAGTGACTTCGACGAAGGTAAATTGAAGAAGCACTAACAAAAGTTGTTGTTTATTGTCTAGAGACATGCAAACCAAATCATGTAGTAGTGTTACTACTCGAAACTAAATAAAGTCAAATCACAGCCTTCTTCAGAGAAGCTTCAGAGGAAACTACAAAAGAAGTTTGGCAAAAAGCCCAAAATAACTCTTCCACCGAAAAATAAGAGTTCTCAAATCGAAGCCAACAGCAGAGTTGTGACGTTTCTAGTCTTTTGATGTGTCCAGTCAGTCATTCATTTAACATTCAGTCAGTTAATTGAATGGTTTTTAGTCCATTATACAGACAGGAACAATTAGACAGTACGATTAGTCGGTTGATTCTAAATGCAAATATATCAATGTAATTAAAAGATTCGAGTATAAGAGGGCTACTGAAATATTTCAGCTAAAAGACTAAAAAGCAGTCAATTGACTGTCGACCAATTAATTCTGTCATGAAAGGGCCAAGGGTTGGTTGGGTGTTCACTCTCTCTAGTGCTAATAAGTTATTAAGCCCAAATCGCAACGGCGCGTTCGGTCGGTCTGACCTTGACATTTGAAGTCGAATACACTTAAAAGCATTGGACAAATCGAAATAGCGGGGTCGGGCGGTGCTAATTCGCAGATCGTAATATCGACTAGGTCTACTTCTACTCGGCAGATGTGTGTATAATTTTTTTTATTTACAAACGAAATTTAAATGCGGAAAGGTGATTATTTGAGTAAATAGGAATTGCTTTTGATTTTAGTTTCAAAATCAAATTGTTTTCTTCCAAAATCTTTTTCAGGGGATGGAAAATTTTGAGCATAAGGTGATTTAAGGAAAGCTAATACGCGAGCTTCATTTCGATTTGAAAAATTGTGTGAGACGAGCGTTGATATTCTTTTTCGTAAAGTTGACAAAACGCATACTAACGCCTGTCAAAGTCTGACCGACCGAGTCTGCAGTCTTCAAATGTGCAATTTTTCCAACTGTTGCAGGTTCCTTGGCCACAAGACATACCCAACCAAAGAAGGATGCCTCCCCACATCATTAAGGAAACGTGAAAAAACCAGGAGAAAAAAAAATTCTACTCCTGCCATAGCCAATCAATCGTTCACTCACGTGGCAGTCTCTGGGGCATCATTTCGCAAGAATCGAAAAGCTAGAGAAACAAGTGAGTGCCCAATGGACCACAGTGAATCCCTAGGCTCGCCTAACCCATCATCTTATTCATCGACATCCATGGGAAAACCTCCTTTGAATTTTGTTTTGAACAAAAGAAAGAACAAAAAAATTTGAGTCCTCTAGACCCCAGTCAATTCTAAAACTCACCCAATTCGACGATGACCATTTTCTCTCACCGCCTCAAACTTTTCAATCGCTCAACCCGCTAACACTCAATCCTTTGAAAACCCTTTGGGCAATTACCCTCTTCTCACCAACTCCCTGTCAACGGCGTGGCCTTTATCACGCTCATCCCAGCGCTGTCAGATTCAGGGCACCCTCTCGATTAACTCTCAAGTGCCAGCGGTTGCCGTCATTCGTTTTTTTTGGCTTTTTGTTATCAACAACCCACGACACACGTGCATGACGCCATTCAATGACGACCACGACGTGAATTCACAAAAAAAAAAAAAATTACAGCAAAGCAAAACAACGAAAAACTATTTTCTTTCTCTCTTTCGTTAAAAATAGAAAATTTTAGTTCAAGTGTTAGTCCTCCACCCTCGCGCCCACCCACATGCCGCCCAACCAATAACACCAACAACAACAAGCACGCTCTCAATGAATTTCCCCGCCGCGATATAAACAAATTGCTTCGGTCACAGCGCGCCGCGTTGCCTCTGTTTGGGTTGTTCGTGAATTTGTTGAGCCAACACCACCACGATTTTTCATTAATTCGCTTCAATTCTCCGAAGACGAGTCGAAGCGCTCCCATTCCACCCCTTCCCACCCACTGTGCTGGTCGAGGGCATCTGGAGCGCTTCGTATTTGCCATGTGATTAACGCCAATTACAACGAATCATTGCCGCTGCTCGTTGCCTCGGCGTCATTGCGTCAAACGCTCGCTGGTCAATTTGGCTAAACTCGATCATGACGAAATGCTCGGCTCGCATCAGAGATACACAGATAAATAGATACTTTTGTCACGCCGAAAACTCGCACACACACACACATATCTGTTGTGGTGGTGTTGGCTCATACACGGATTGGATCACAACATCACATGGTCACGGATGTTCGGCTCTGACCACGCGGGAGATACCTTCGTTCCCTGCACATGTGTCTGTTGGTGTTACTAGGTGCTCCTCTTAGAACGTTTCGTTTTGCTTTGTGTTTTCTTTTTTTTTTTCTGCTGCTGCTGCTTCTGCTTTTGCCTGCTAATTGAGTATTTATAACAAATATTTGTGTTTTGTAGTTCGAATCGATAACCATTCGACGTGAACTTGTACCTTGGAGTCAAGGTTTCGGCTCTTATCGGGCCTGGTCTTACGTTTCCTTAAACGCAGAGAGTGGAGCACGGGGACAGAATACGGGGGTGGTGTCGATGGGTGTTGTGGGTGCGGGAAGAGCGAGCTTAGAGTGGTGCCAATGACACTTTGTGGGCCTAAAGGTGATGGACGGATTTTGTCGTTGTAAGTGGTGCAAACATGAAGATCTCCAATGCGTTTGGATCCTAAATTGCGCCGGGACGTTGATGGGCAGAAAAGTTGACTCAAAAAGAATATTTTGAATGAGTTTTTGAGAATTTTAATTGGTTTTGGCCAATGTTGGCAAAAAACTTCGGGCCCTAAACGCTGATTAAACTTCAAAATCAAAATGAGTGAGGCAAAGTTAGAGCAATGAGAACTCTCTGCGAACATATCTGCCCAAAGAGAGGGTTTGGAAACAAAGGCGAACCCTTTCATTCCAGCCCCAGGAGAAATATTTTTTTTGTTAGAATTAAACTTATTAGGTCTCAACTAAACCAAAATTGAGAGTCAAAATGTCAAAGGACGAAAGCATAATTACATACTTTTTATTAATACTTAAATTGCACCATTCTCAATCACAGACATTTTAACTAAAAAAGTATTATTTTTTAGTGAATTTTTTTAGTTAATTTTGAAAATAAATAACCTAAACGAGATATATCACATTTGTGGTGGTTAGAAAAATGTAGCTAAATAGTTTTGATCCTCACAAGTAAGGACTTCCGACTTCTGACTTTCTACCATTTAGTCGATTAGTTCGACTTGACGACCTAGCTGAGTCTAATTTTCATAGCCGTGCTCAAAGACTTCTCTTTTCGAGATTGAAATAGGTTTTAGCATGATCGTAACACATTTTTATTAATTTTGCGTGAAAATTTGTTGGGCTTAAAAGGACTAAGGATCCACCACTCCTTCCATTATCATATCTTGCATCATCTTAGAATTTATGCATACATGTATATGCACATGTATACCCCTGAAGTATTTGCCAGAGCACGACGAAAAAAAAGTCGTTCGCCCTCGAAAGGATGAAGAAAAGAGAAACAAATGATTTTTTAATTGTCGTGTTGGAAAGCCCTTTTATTTTTGATTACTATCAATTGGATTATTCTTCTTTAAATTTACGCTTTGGAATAGCCAATCGGTTCTTGTGGTCTGAAATCACAGCCAAAGTGGAAATAAATCGGAGGCGATGATGTCTTGAAACTTGAATGAGGACGAACTCAGGACTTTGCAAAGTGGTGTAACACTTCAATTTAGAGACTAAATAGCAGTGTTAAAATGCATAAAGTGCAAACCAAAACACCAAAGTTCTTCAAAAGTGTGCGCTATTCATCCATACATAAAGTCGAAATTTGTTTTTGAAATGCTGAATGAAACGAACTCGATAAAGAAGCTATTAACTTGAAATTTTCGGTCATATAGAGCCTGAGCCATATGAGGACTTTAAAACTTTAAGGCATATAGATTAGGATTAAGAAACAAAACGTAGGAGTTGTTAAATGATCAACTACTGCAGGGGTAGTTAGGCGGTTGAAAAAAAAAGTAATAATACTCTTCTTTTTTTCGGCTGGGCACTTGGCGGAGCTAAAAAGTTGGTGAATTTGGCACTTGGTCAACCCTTTCTTAGCTCACGCGCACAGTGAGGAGAGAAAGCGATGCGAGAAGCGGTACGAGAAGCGATGCAAGATGCGATGAGAGAAGCAATCTAGTGCTCACAGTGGAAGCTGTTCTATTGCCGCAGGAGCCCATATTTAATAAGCGTGGGAGGTAGAAACAACAACAATCATTAGACACATTAGCACAGACTCGCTTGAAAACTGGTCAGAAGAGTTTGAAAGCGAGAAGCTTGCGAGACGTTTGCGAGAGGCTGTCAATTGTCGCATTGAAAATCGCTCCACTGTGCGCACTTGCATAAGATTATATGGAAACAGTTTTCTCGCTTTCTCGCTTCTCGCTTTTTGTACGCGCGACCGTCGAACACATTTCTGTGAAAAGAGTTAAGAAACTAATGCCACACTTTTGAAGGACATTGAATCTGTCACCTCAAAGACACATATGAATATTAAGGTTAAAGAGCTATAACACTAAACTCAGGTTTCTTGCGTGAGCTTTACGTGGGGGTTTTCACAATAGGCCCATCCGCCGCTGCGGTGGCTTAGGCGCCCTTTTTCTACCCCTCCCCCTAACTCTAACTCTAAGGTAAAAGAGCTATAATTTCAATGCCGCTTCTATTGGTATTTGTGGGCTAAACTAAACTGCCACATTGAACGTATCTAGAAGAGGGCCAGTTAAGAAGTTAACAATTAATTTTGAAGCCATCCAGGGCGAATTGTAGCTTATCGGTAGGTGTTTATACGGATCACTGCTATGCTGTGCTTTGCACGTGCCCTGCCCCAGCAAGGACCAGATACAAAACGTTGGGAAGCTACGTCGCCGAGCGAAGCAGAAAATTGGAAATCGACTCAATTAGTAAGTTTCGCATTTGCATTCAAATAATCCTGCTTCAATCTGGTGAAATAGGATGTTACACATTTCTTTACAACTCTGTGCAGTTGGTTTGCACCAACACCGGTCTATGTGACTACACTACACCAAAAAACTAACAGATACAATAAAAAAAAAGTGTTCTATTAAGATTTGGACTGACTGACTAAAATACCCTTTCGTGATCGCAGCTTATTTTATTAAACGCAACCTATTTTCATTGAAATATCATGCAATTTTGATGGTTCGTGCTCCTTTCAACCATCATTTTGAGTCTTAACCATCATTGCAAGACTCCAATCTGCAAAATTTCTGCCCAAATGAAATTAGAAGTTTTGCCAACATGAACCGGAATAAAATAATGATACAGTTTACATGTGGTGGGCCAATCATAAGTAGTTTTCATGCAAAGAAATTGAAATATTAGAGTGGTCAGCAAGTTTATTGGGCCTAAATCCGAAAAATGTTGATAGATCTGTCTTCCCGTGTTTACCCTTGGAGATTTACTTTGGAAAATTACTACTTACTCAGTGAGGAAATTTGCTATTTACCTTATAGAAGTTCGTTACAAAAAAATGGACTGTAATTTTAGCTCAAGGGTCCAAAAACGTGGTCAAGTTAGATTTTCGAGCTTAAAACCAGCTCTGGAGGTAGTATTCGTTATTAATTTATGGATTTACATCATTTGTTATGCAGGAATTTTGCCTGCATACTCACTTTACTTTATTTGCATTTATTTCAATTTCTTCTTCTTCTTTCAGTCCGTGGTGGACCTGGGCCTCCTTTAGCAACTTCCTCCAGCACGGTCCCGTGCCAGCCAGTGACGCACACCGAGTTGGTTCGTGTCCTTCTCTACCTGTGTACGCCACCTTAGACGCGGGCGTCCTCTGCATTGTCCCATAAGTTCAGAGTCAAAGATTCTTCGGGCCGGAGCTGTGCTGTCCATTCGCTCTACATGGCCTAAACACCGCAGGCGATGGAGCCGTAGACGCCTGGCCAGGCGCATGCCGCCGTAAAGCCTTTACAGTTCGTGATTAAATCTTCTTCTCCAGTAACTATCAAATCAATTCAATTTACCGGTACCAAATGAATTTTTTTAGTTAAACTAACTAAAAATATATTCATTTGTTTTAGGCAGTTCTGTTTTTTGGTTAAATAAATCATTGGGCTAAATTCAATAAATTATTAAATAGCATTTATCTTACAATTAGCATATTTTGTTTTGAATATTTCAAAAAATAATAGGATGCCTTTAATTGAATTTCATTAAGTATATAGTGGGTAATTCTAATGCGGATCCCTGCTGATTTCGTTTGACAGTCTCTGTAACCAACTTAAAAAAGAAGCACAACCAATCAAGCTTCTGACCAGTGTAAGCAGAATATAAA
The DNA here is from genome assembly GCA_905187475.1 of Syritta pipiens. Classification (NCBI taxonomy): domain Eukaryota; kingdom Metazoa; phylum Arthropoda; class Insecta; order Diptera; family Syrphidae; genus Syritta; species Syritta pipiens. The sequence goes on from LR994571.1 coordinate 76,495,434, forward strand.
ACCAATTTTCAACAAAATAAAAGGATTCAAATAAAGGATTCATATCCGAGTTCGATACCCCTTGGAAGTCTTTAACTTCACCAGACAAACCTGCCAGAATGACTCATAAGGAAGTGATGACTCGCTAAACTGAACCAGTTGGAGCATTACCGCAGATAGACTCAGTTGAAGTCTTGTGTCCACAAAAAAAGACAAAAGGAAAATCACATTGAAATGCTAAGATAACGCGTGACACTCCGTGACTAATAGAGGTGCAAAATCGCAATGACTTTGCAGCGGGAATAGGTCCCAAAAGAGTCGTTTCAAAACCGCGTCACGTCCAGCATTGAAGTAGGAACTCCATCCAATGTGATACACGATTTTAATTGCTAATATTTGCATCTGCCCTCTCTATGAACTCGGCCAAAAATAGCGCCACCGTGGTCATCTCATCTGCTCCAATCCAAAGCCAAATATTGATTTTGACAAAATATTTAATTTCAAAATCTGTTAATTGAGATATGCAAATATCGTTCAATTACGAACCACATGCTGCTGCTGTTGGCACAGCTCTCTCCTCCTACAGCTTTTTGTAACCCGAAAACCACTCAACTCAGGGACCTACACGGTGAACTCAAAAACTGTTCAACTGTTTCCACATGAATTTCGCACGAACAGAGGGGCGGTCGGGTCGGACTCTCGAGTCCCGTTGTGTGCACCCTCCTCTCACTCGCGAGTGCGCCCACGGTTCATGTATCTCGAACTTAATGACGGTGTCATTATACGTAGTTTTTTTGTATTTTGCTTGCTTGCAACTAGCGACATATGTCGCAACACGTGATTACGCCAACATACAGCGTTGGGTTTATTGCACAAAAGTATCTCTGGGATTGTGTATCCATATCCACCGACCACAGTGCGTTTTGTGTGTGCTTTGCGTTTTTTTTTTTTTTTTTCATCAGGAACACCTGGATTATGATGACGATGAAGTTATCTTGCATCCATAAAACAAAAAGAGGAAAAAAAAAACAAAAGCTTCGCTTACATAAACCCACAGAGCTCCGGCGGCGGCGAGGTCTCTTCTCTGTATTCGTGTGTCTCGTCGTCGTTTGGGGTGCTTGTGGTGGTGTTGGTTGGATGTATCTTTTTGTCTTTTTACTCTTTTTTTTTTCTAAACATTTTCGCAATCGAAAGCAGCATTGTACTCGTATTCCAACTGCTGAATATGAAAATAGAGACTGTAAAACGTCTGGAGTTGGTTTTTGCTGCACTCTGTGGGAGCTGAGGTGGTGGTGGGCGGCGGCGGTGGAGAGATTGTTTATCGATTGGGAAAGGATTTTCTTTGGTGATGGTTTTTCCGAAATCGAAGAAAATACACGTTAGTTAAAGTGACGCGACAAACGAAGAGAGAGAGAGAGCAGAAAAAAAAAAAAAAGAATTTATTTTTATCTCGTTGAGGTTTTTGTTTGAACTTTTCTTGATACACACACACACACATATGATGGGGTCTTAAGAAAGACTCAGCTGGCTTCGAACGAACTTCGACGGATGTTAATTAGCAAACGCTAGTGAGGAGATTGGGTAAACTCTTGTGGTTGGCGGGGGGGTTTACCGCTGACGGCTTTGAGTCTCGGGATTGCGACGTCATCCGGCCGCGGTTGTGTCATGATGGAGAATTGTCAGGGCACGGGAATTGAATGAAAATTTGAATTTCATCGGAAATTGTCTTCGGTCGACTGAAGCAGCGTAAATATTGTGACAGTGAACATGAAACTCAATGTTCTGGGATTGTGATTAGACGTTTTTTTTTTTTTTGTGTGGAATTTCTGGGGAAATGGCTTTTGCGAGCTGGAATTCACGCTGACGCTGGCAGGAAATTTGCGATTCATTGGGGGAGATGGCAGACAAAAAGCATCGCATTGCGAATTCGAAAATGCACGGTGGGAAATTGGAGTCCGAATGACTCTGTACGGAGATTCTCCATTGTTTAGATAGCAATATATGACTTTTAGATGGTTTTTGTCTTTCCAAATGAGGACACACTCGCACTCTAACGTGAATTAACTTTTAAGATGTCTGTGGTAAATCAGCTTTGTAACATTTTAGCATCCATCTGGATTAAGAGACCACTTTGCAAAAAGGAGGACTTTTCCCACACAAACGAAGCTAGATTTACAGTCAAAATAACTGGTCTTGCAATTTCAATTTAAATTTCATTTCAATTTAAAATTTGCTTCTGCATGCAACTTACAATAAATATTGAATACAATTCCGGCAGGGAAGCGACCACTTGGCAGACCCGGGATGAGATGGATGGACCAAGTCCAAAATCGTTACGCTTGGTCATACCTCTTAATGAGTTAGAGTCGGCGGCGTAGGATCGGATTGATTGGAGATCTCTTCTGTGTGAATTGCTCACGCAACCGCGTTAGTGGAACACGACCGCGTCTTGACGATGATGACAATAAATATTATTGAACTCATTTTGTTATTTTTCAAAAGCAAATAAAAGCTGGAGACCTCACAAAGTACTTTTCCAGTCCAGAGACCAGCAAAATTGACTGGTTTCGGGAAAATATTTATTCACGTATCTGACAAATCTAGTGTTAAGTAACCAAAAGACAACGAGTAAAAAAAATCAAATAAATAAGCGTTTGAACAAAATTCGTGATTTGTTATTTTAAACTCTTGTGCAATTACTATTTTGAAATATTTATTTTCAAAATACAGTAAACTCTTGATAGTTCGAATTTCATGGGACGAGGAAAAAACTTCGAATTATAGATGTTTCGGAAAAAGAATATTGCTGACTTTTGTCACGTACACATTTCTGCTAAAAGTTGTTAAAGAAAAAGAAGCAAACTTGACTTCAAACTATAGACGTAAATAAGCCATCATTTTTGAATTAAAAAGGTTTTCATGTTGTTTTGTACAAAAATAAATTCGAATTAACGAGGGGACCAAATTGCATAGGTTTTCTTCGATTTACAGAGGTTTTTTTAGGGGACTGTAAGAATGTTTTCGAGTTTTACGAATTTTCGTGAGTTTAGTGTAGTAATTTTTTGTTGAGTGAATGACTTTTGTCTATCATTGTTCAACGAGTTTTCGATATTGATGAGAGCTGAGAAAAAATCGTCCCTTGTTTTGGTTCTAAGGGCGTAGAAGCGGAAGGAAATTGACGTTAAAAGAAGACTAGACTACAAACTGCGCATATCCTCTGATTGTAAATAAACGACAGATGTGCGCATTAAAAATGTTTCAAATTATAGAGCCACACTCTATCAGCAAGATATCATTCTTTTAACTTCAAATTACCAAGGAGACTAATCAATATTGACTTTATTCAATTTATCGAGTATTTTTTAAGAAACCGAGGAAAAATGTCAAGTTATTAAAAATTTCAAAATATTCAATTTAACAAGTGACAAATTAACAAGAGTCGACTCTCTTATATTAATAGAGTAAAATATCTGCGGATGTGAACGTCCACGAAGAGAGCATCGTAACGCGTTCATGCAAATTGTTGTCGGTTATTAGTTCAGTGGATACTTGAAATTCGAAGACGAAAGTTCTTTACTTTTCGTCTACGATCGATGTGATGCGTGCCCAGCTAAAAGGCAGTTCTGTGGTCACAAACAATTACCGCCTTAGTCGAGTTAAAACAAAATCAAGATAGCTTCAGTTATTCACGTCGTAGAATCTAAAATGTCGGTATTATTCTAGACAAGTTTGAAGCGAAATCAAGTAAACGTTTACATTACATTACATTAGCTTTTCGCGTCTCCACTGTGTTGTGCGGGTTATAATTTTGACACATGTGGAGGGGACCTACTGTTTAATGCCGGTTCCGAACGGGGAAGTTTTTAAAAGACAATGTACTTTCGTTTAACAGTCCGACGCACTGACCGATCGAGCCCACGTTGAACGTTGCTGCCGTGCTTTTTGCTATTTCCTTATTAATCCATGAGTTTCTAGTAAGATCTTAAACTGCCTTTTTTGAAAGCGTAAATGAATGGCGATTATCGCTTGTTGATACAGAATTATAGAATTAAAAAAACTTATAAGGATAAGGATTTTAAAGCAGATTAATGTTCCCTTCTGTGGGCAGTCTTGTTTCAACATTAAGAACACTGACGATTAGACACTTTGTATGAAACCTGACGGTCAAAAGCCGGTGCAGATTTTGTGTTTAACACGTTGAGTTTCAGTAAGTTTTTCATAAAAGGCGTGGCATTCAATGTGTTAAAACAAAGTCAAATCATTTGCTGTCAATATTATGAGCTCCAATCGAATCAAAGTTTAAATAGTGACGATCGGCTGTTGGCGATAGCCGGACAAATTCTAGAACAATTCTGAAACCTAGCTTCTGAGTTTGACTCAAAGAGAAAAAACAGAAGCTAACTTCGGGAGGCTATACGCAGCTTACATAATAATAATTTTCGTCCACGTTCCAAAACATAAGTTTTTAAAGTAGTAGCTCGCAGAGCAGTAGGTCCCAGAGCAGTAGCTGGCAGAGAAGTAGCTCCGAAAGCAGCAGCTCCCAGATCAGTGGCTCCCAGAGAAGTAACTCCCAGAGAAGTAGCTCCCAGAGCAGTAGCTCAAAAGCTACTGACAAACAAAGAGGATCTACATGAAATTTGTATGATAAAGTTGTTGACGGTTTATGAGCAGCTTAAGTCTAGAAAGACCTTGAAGCGTGTTGAACAACAATGACGAAGGCCGAAAGCTGTCAAAGCATTATTTTCTTTACCTCGAAGATCAGCAGTTCATTCGAGGTGAACCTCAACAACAACAAACAGCCAAACAGAAAAGCAGATGCATCTCTTGACCCATATTTGACATCCTTTAAAAAACTCCAACAAGCTAAAGTCAACAGACACGATTTTGGATTAAACTTTGACTATTTGATTTAACTCTGGCCGTGCTTAAAGACTATTTATGGCAATTTTTGGACGAAGAGAAGAAGGAATTTATTTCTCTACATTCTTTGGTCGTGCAGAACACATCGCGGCGAATACTTCTCCTTCCGATCTCAGTTCATCGGAAGATGGCTCTATAGCTTCGTGCGATTCTTCAATTGGTTTAATGGATAACGTCGGGTCTCGTCCCCAGTTCGACAAACCAATGAGTGTAATCTGACCTAAGTGCGACTGTGTGTTTTTCTTCTGCAAGCGACCACATTCACGCACCTACCTACCTAGGGAAATTTTTTGCATTTGCATTTTTTTTATGAAATGAAAACTTGTGTTTCAATTTATGTTTAAGCTATACTAAGAATAGCTCACACTCCGAAAACCGTCATCCATTAAACAGAGTGCCTATAAACTTCCTTCCATTCGATCGGACGTCATCGAAAAGGCCCATTTTCTCACAAGCCCTCATCGCTGACGTCTTAAGAGCCCCATGACATGTGCACTAAGCACCAACAGCTGTCTAAAGACCACTTTTCTCATTTCCCCAGCGCCCACGTCCGCTAAAAACTTACCATCAAAGAGAAAAAAAAGTGAAGCCACCTCCACGTCGATGATGGCATTCAACGTCATGTGGACACAAAAGAATCGGAAACGTAAAATCCACGTCTGGCATGACTCCAACACGATGGAATGTCAATATTTTTAGCATGAAGCGGTGTTCGGGTTCGAGATACTCGTGCTTCACTTCGGATGGATCGCTCTATTCTCTCTGGTGGACTGCGTACGTGCGATGCGATCACTTTTCAATGTCATCGAAGAGGATTACTCACTCGCTCTGTCCGCCGCAGCCGGAGAAGACATTGACAGCAGCACAAAGCCGACCCTGGGTTCAAATTGCTTTCTCAACTGTCATCCGGGGAGAGTGATAAAACCTCCACAGGTCTGACACTCGTAAATTAAATTTTAATTAGTAGACGCAATATCATGCGGTTAGTCAAAAAAGTTCACAAACTTTCCATTTCGAAAAAAAGAAATGACGGTGGCCAAAAATACAAATGTTGTTTCTTTCTTTTTTCCATTTAAAAATACGATTCTTTACGCAAGAGACACTCCCGCGGATCCCAGCGGCGCGGCGGCTGTTTTCAAGTCAAAAGGATTTATTTACGTTTGAAACTTAAAAATCAAATTAATTTTTGACTTTAGATTTTTTTCTATTTTTCTAAACTCGTATTTTGCAACCTTGAAAGTTTTTTTTTTTTCTGTTTGATGTGATTTTGGAATATTTTTCCTCGAATCTCTTCGCATTATCACTTCGGGGAGGCGGCGTTCGAAAACAACGACAGCTGCTTACAGGATGGAGAAGCTCTACTCTACGGGGGTGACGAACAAAAACACAAAATTTACTCACTTTGTGGTGTTATTGAATTTTTGAAATCATTTCTGCATAAATGATTTGCTGGGGTGGTTTCTTTTACGCGTGGTGGATTCATTGTTGGCGGTGGAGGTGGTGGAGGAAGTTGCTTTAACGTTGGCTAAATAGCTGATAACCATTTCAGAGAGGTGCTTTTTTTTACGTTTTCTTATTTCTGGTTGGGTGTGATGAAGAACAGGGGAGAATATTGTGAAATGATGTACTAGGAGAAAGTGAGGGAGTGCGATTTTCGGACTAATGGAGTGTGGTGGAGAAGAGAAATGAAACCTATGGGATGAAGATTGTTGTCCCTAAATGACTTCACAGAGAGATGAGTGTTCGTAGACAAAGGCAAAGGTGACTTTTCATGTCTTTTCAAATTTTTCTTCTTCTTTTGCGAGTGCTACAGTCCGGGGTGTAACTTGGCCTCAGACAACATGCCTCGCAATCAAGTGCTGGGCGCCTCCAATTCCGTGCAGCCAGCTAGTTGAGGTCTCTATCCAATTGGTCACGCTACCGGAGGCAAGAATGTCCTCTACCGTGTTGTCCCTCAGGTTGGACGAGGATTTACAAGCTGGAGTGATAAGCTAGGCTCTGGCCCTTCGTCCGATTTTCCAAGTCTGGTCCTAGTCATATTTAAAACAATACTCAATTCACATGTAACAGGGACGAACTTCAAGAACATCTAGGGACATTCTTAAATTCATGAGAGCAGCGTTAATGTCTTACAATTAGACAAAAGGCGGGGGTACAATAGATGTCTTAGCTCGCAGTACTAGTGGTTATATTTATTTATTTTTTTTTTTATTTGCAATGCTTACACATTAAGATACAATATCTTTGAAGGTAGTGAAGCTACTAAGGATTTTAAAGTAAAAAGGAAACTAGTTAAAATTCTAATAAAAAACAGTAAGAAAAAACAAACAACTAAAAGGAAATACAAAAAGAAAAATGAAGCTAAAATGACGTTAAAGCTCTTTTTTAAATCTTGTCTTCTCTCTTACATCTCTAATTTGGCGTGGTAGGGAGTTCCAGAGTCAAGAGGGATAGATAAAGAATTGACGTTCGAAAGTCAGGCAGGAATAGTGCGGAGGCAATATAAGTCGAGTCCTAGTAGATGAACAGAACGTCAATCTTTTAAATAAATTCTGAGGTTGATTTGTGTGAATTATGGTAGGTTATGGTCAAAAAACGAAAAATTAAAAGGCAGTCAAATGAAAGGTCAGGTTAAATGACAATCCCCAATTTATTAAATCAATTCATTTTATGCCTGACCAATAACTTGAGTCTACAAATGGTCCGTCGAGACGTAATATTTAACCTTCATCCGTCCCTCGAGTCATTTTGACCATTTTTACTGCAACGAACTTCATAATCAATTTAGTTTTTTTTTACCAAAACAATTAAAGTCACTTAATTTCAATTTAACAACTGCATATTTCATATCCTAAAATTATTTTGTTTCCGAAGTTTAAATTACGTCTGTCCTAAGAGGCTAAGTACCTACTTGTTTTAAGAAGTATAAAAGGACATTAGACAGTAAGACCAAGATATGTATTTGAATAAGGATTGCTTTAAGAGATAGAGGATAGATGCTAAAAAAAGGTTTGATAAGAATTTCACGAAGTCTAAGCTCGTTCAATCAATAACATGGGTCTAAATTTACTGTCGCACACATCATTTTTGTGGTCATCCATCCAATCCATGCTTGCCTGCAGTTCTGTTTCACTCGGTTTCAAAAAATAGGACACCTAAGCATTTTGCACGATTTTTGTGTACGATCAGGTCTCTTGTAAAACTCGTGCATGGGTACGAAGATTGTCTGAAAAGTTTCCGAACGCAACTGTCGTAAATATAGCGACAGTCGTCAAAAAAAAACTAGTGAATGCTGGTTCTTCATCTTTTGACAATTACTCACCGAAGTTTCAGCCATTTTGGAAGCGCGCTTATTTGACAGTAGTTGCGTTTGTGAGCTCGACAGAAGTGTTTCTTGTGTTTCACCAAGACACGAATTACGATTTGAACGACTTTTATTTCCTTCTCTAAAAACTGAGCTTGGAAAAGAACGATTTTTGTCAAATAAAGAGGCAATCTCCATCCTGAACAATTATTTTGCATTGAAAAACGCCAAGTACTTTTTTCACAGGTTAGATAGATGGGAACATCGCTGGGAGGAGTGTGTAGAGTTATAAGGAGACTATTTTGAGGAAAAACGTATTGTATTATTCTTCACGCAGAAACTTTTTAGACCATAATCCTATACTTTAAGTATGTCGATAGTTCAAGAACCAGATAATAAAAAATAGTTTTGCTTATATCCGCGGCTCTGCCTTTGCAAATGCCAAATGTCTGGGATTTAGTTTACAATAAACACCTCAATGAAATACCGAAACTAAAGACAAAGCCCAATTCATTTCAAGCACTAAACTGAGTCGTGAGCACGCATAGTGAGTAGGTCATCCAACAGAAAAGCTTCACATACCTGCATAAAATTGGGCACAAAACCCCCTCAGATTTAAAAAAAAAATTAAATCTGGCGGGTGACTGCGCCTTAAAATTTTAAAATAACGTTTGCTTTTTATATTCTGTATCACGTTTACATCACAACAAAAGCGCACACTCCTAGGCCACGTTTACATTTCATCTTTTTTTTTCTTTATTTTCATGGCGCCATAAATGCCTTAAGCCTTCAGATTTTGTGGTGTCATAAAGGCCACAAATTTATTATTTGCGTGGCACCCTTCGGCACATTTTTTTGTATGTAAACATGTGCATTAAGTCCTTCCAAAGAAACTCCAACATGCTTGACCTTGAAACAGGGAAGCTTACAAAGTCGTGAGAAAACCATCCATCCAACGGTCAACAAACCTCAACGGAAATTAGATTCAAATTAAGATTCACAGATTAGTCTAATTGATTTGCGATGGAGGCACGAAACAAGAAAAAAATAAATAAATAAAAACCACGAAATATTCCAACGATTGACATTCAGAAATGTCAAAGAAGTGGGGAATTTTTTTTTTTTCGTTTTGTGAATCAAATTAATGACAAACCAACGGAATCAAAAGCACGTTTGATAACAAGAAATCAAAACAACACCTCAAATGGTGATGACACAACGAAAAGAACGTTCTCAGGTGTTCCCGAATCGGTTCGAGGCGGTTGACACTTGAGTGACAGGAGGTCTTTTTGTAACAGAATGTCACCTGTCACAGTGTTTCTTTTTTTTTTTCGATTCAATTGAAGTTTATGACATGCCTGCAAATTGAGAGATTTTCACACAAAACCACCACAGCCGGCTAAGACCGATCTTAAGCCGAGGTAATCTATTCTAGTACATTTTCGTGGAATTTCCCCCGGGATAGGGCTTAGTATTTATGTTTTGTTGATTTTGTTTTTCTATTCACCTTTTTTCCTTTTATCTTTTTTATGTTTTAGCCTCCACACACGGATACAATTTCCAATATCGAATTGTATTCGATTGATGACAGTGCGTGATGATTGTTGTTGTGGTGTTGTTGTTGCTCGGGTTGTTGATGCTGTTGATGTTTGCTCGTGCTGTTGTTGGTCTAATTCTTGTTGTATTGTGTTTTTGGTATAGCTGCTGCTGTTGTGAATTTCTATCTGCTGTTGCTGTTGATGATGGCAATAATGTTGTTGATGATGATGTTGATGATGTGGATTTATGTTGTTGTTGTTGATGGCGGTGGTAGTCGTTGTGGTAGTGTTGTTGCTGATTTTGCCTTTGTATAGATTCATCCGTAATGAGATGCTCGCGCATTATAACACACAAACAAATAAGAAGACACTCACACAAGTAGATGGTATTCGAAGATTACCCACAAAAAACAAAAAAAAAAAAAACAAAAAAAACAACGAAATAAAAACAAAAACAAACTGCAATTTCTTTCGATCTTTTCTTTTTTCTTGTTGTTGGATAGATGAATGGTCAGGGAAAAAGACACTTTTTTCTTTGAGTCGTTTTTTTTTCTTAGATTAATTCGCCGGATAAATCACGTTTTTTTTTTTACCTTAAGAAAGAAAATAGAATGAGAAGGTAAATAACCAAAAATGAATTTCGCAAAACAAAGGGACAATTTCGATTTCGCCGTGACACTGGTTTTTGTTGTTGTTGATAAATTTCTTCACACACAAAAGGATCAAACAAAAGAATTTAAAAAAAAAAACCGAAACCGAAAAAGAAACAAAAACAGAAAAACAGAACACGATTAGACGGGACAGGAACCCGTCCTAGGGAATTTTCCATTAATCTTTGAATGAAATCGCCGCGCACTTACACAATGTAACAACGAACACAACACAAGAGCGAGCGAGGCGCACGAGCAGCGTACGTGTATTCTCTTCTACTAGTGTAACACGCGGCGCAAAGTGCTAATTTGGCCTCTTTCTGTTTTCTGTACTGGGATTTTCTGCGTGTGAAAGGTGGAAGATAGATTTCTTTTGATTCACTTTTTTCTTTTTTTTTCTTGTTGCTTTAATTATTTTGGCTTTTTTTTTGTTGTCTTGTGCGATTGCTTAATTCACTTTTTGTGTTGTCTGTGCTTTAAATCTCAAACACACACTCACAAAACTGCGCGCACTCACGACACTTATATAATTTTTTTTGCTTTATTTCGCCGCGTATGTGTGTATGTGCGGACGACTTTTCAAAAGGGGGATAGTAGTGAAACAAAAAAAAAAAAAAAAGAATTTTATAGCTGACTAATAGATACTGTGCAATCTTTAGGGCACATCATAATAACCGTCATAACAATAAATAAAAATGAATAAATAATAAGCAAACAAATTTGCGGAGGAAGAGGCGGCGACGAAAGAGGAGGAGGAGAAATAAGCAGCGATTATGGTGGAATAAACATCGTGTTGTCAGAGACAGAAGAGCGCGCGGTGCGGAGAGGTGCGGACTAACGCGATGCCACTCGGCGTGTCGTACAGAGGCCCCCGTTCAACCAAAACCGAGATAAGGCCAACCACATGACGAATTCCGTTTTAATTATACACGAATTCATAGAGAAACAAACAAAAACCAATTGAACCCCGGATAAGAAGAAGTGCCCATGTCCATGTCCATGCCCGTGGCTGTCTCCGTGGTTGTGGTCACTCGACACCACTCAAATGCAAATGCATCCCGTCGTTGACTTCTGACAGTTGCGACGTCGGTTTAAGTCGAATTAGAAAGTGGACACCTTTCTTCTTATTGGGGGTTCATTGGACAATTCTTTTAACACCCGATACACGAACCGACACACGACAAAAAAAGAGACACGAATTTTGGCAAAAAAAAGAAAAGAAAAAAACACCCGAGAACCTTTTGGCTACTTGTTGCGTTTCTCTGTCAAACTCTAATTCGCCGCAGCACCTTGTGTGTGACCAGAGCAGAGTCCAACCGAACCAAAAAAAAAAAAAAAAAAATATACAAACTCCCGTGAGTTGAAACCTTTGAACCACAATTTCATAAATTTCTTTTACCGAATTCAAAAATAGTTGTCGACAATCGTAGCTGGTATTCGCGTGAATTTCATTTATTCAAAACACTCGACCGTACACGGGTGTGTGTATTGATTATAAATTTCTTATTACGACGAATAGCATTCTCCGTTAACTGACAATTGTTTATTTTTTCTTCTTTGTGCAAAGAAACGAAAAACTTTTTTTTTTCTTTTTTTCTTATTTCGAAATTTTACGAGGTATCACGCCGTGAAACGACCATCACTAGTCGAATATCGCTCAGATACTGAGGCAAATTAATCTTAAATTGAAAAACTTGAATTGAAATTGTGCGGCGAAAATGTACGGCAAGTGTATACGTGTGTGTTCGAAGTTGGTTGTGTGCGAAGTGCCGTTTGGTTTCTTGTGTAGCATGGTGGCAACAAAAACAAACAAAACGTGGAAAAAGAAAAACAAAAAAAGAAAAAAAAACTTCGTTTGTTTATTCCTCTCGGCAGGTTACACAGATACACCAACACAATGCATTTTGTGGATAGAGAATGAGGGAGAGAGACAGACGAAAAGCGATACAGAGTGGAAGAGAGAGAGACATGTGTATGTGGTCTCTCACGTTAACGCACTCTGCAGGTTGAGTGTTACCAGGTGTCAGTTGAGTGCAGCGACACCTGTTCTTGGGAGACAGGGAAAGAGGCTCAGATCATAAGGAAAGCAGCAAAAATCCTACGGCAAGAGTTGAGACATAATAAAACTATCATCATCGTCTTGTCCATCGTCTCGTCTATCGTCACAGGTTGAGCACTACTAAATACTACATTCCTTATGTTAAAATAAAAGCAGCTTGTCATCCTTCCTTATCCTTTTGTATTTTCAAGTCCAAAAACGAATAGAAAACATAGATAATGAGTGCTTAGAAGGTTTATCGCATTCGAGTTCATATCACAATAGCTTGTATTGTATTGGGCGGCATAACAGCCCGTTGAGAGCCAGAGCCTAGCTTTTTCGCGCCTCCACTGTGTTGTGCGCGTTATAATTTTGTCACATGTGGAGGGGACCTACTGTTTAATGCCGGTTCCGAACGGCGAATTGCGAAAGCCTCTCATGACAGAACTACTCCAGGAAGGTTGTCAGTCGTTCGCTGGAGGTGGGGCCGTGAAAAATGTTTGTGGTGTTTTTTTTCCGAGCTGGATTCGAACCCGGGTACTCTCGCTCAACAGTCCGACGCACTAACCGATCGAGCCAACGGCGCCCACATCACAATAGCTTATTAGCTTGAATTAGTCAAATTTGCATTTTTTTATAAGCATTTCATTTCCTCCCCACAACTGGCTTTTACTTGAAAAAGGACTCAAACCAAAGTTCTCCAGGGTTTGGAAGGAAAATGTGGGTTGGATATATGATTGCACGTCGAATGTGAGAAATAAAAAAGGCATTTTTTCTGTGAAAAACAATGTATAATGCAAAAAAACATTAGCAAAACTATTTTTTCAGCATTCAATACAATATTTCATTAATTAAGCCTAAAATTTTACAATTTATTTATTTATTTATTTATTTGAAGCTAGCTGAAAATTTAAAAATTGACAAGCAGAAAAGTTTAGCCAGAGCAACAAAGGCCTTCGGCTAGAAAATTTTACAATATTTTTCACAATTTGCTCTAAGACGATAGCAAATTGGGTGTCGTCGGAAAAGCATCATTGAGACGACAGAAAATGACAGTTCTTGGCTTACGTGAAGCAGAGCTATCCTTCAAACGATATCGTCAGACGATAGTCGTGTAAACGATACGATAGTGCGAGCCCAGGTATAACAATGCCATAGAAAAAAGGTAGCCTGACGATTCTAGCAAGCAAATGATGAAAAGCCTTTCAGTGAACCAATTGCCCGCAAGCACCTTTATACAATGGAGTGGAATCCGTTAGGTACGACTTCGCCTAAGACTACCAACCGTTTATAGCGACGTGGACACAACACCGTGTTAGGTTTGCATACAAATCGCAATGAACCCAATTTTAGTTCGTTTTGTGCGTCGTCAGCTTATTACGATCTAATGTCACCAGTCCCTTGGCCGTCGCAATATCCGGATTCTACGGCATGTAAAACACAGTCCAAAAGAGAAATTGGAGCAACAAAATAAAGCCCAATTCGCGCCTTGCTCAGTTAAAAAGGATCAGAAAAGCATGACACAGTTCGAGGCGTCATACATAGGGTATTTGGGTCGAAAAACCGCTCAAAAATATTTTTTGTTTTTAATGCAGTGTAACCTACCTAAAACAACGTTAAATGCGTATCAAACTTATAAAAGTCAAATTAAGTTGTTTGATTTGATGTTTTCTTAAAAATCTAATATTTTAATGTTGTAGACATACTAATCTTAGCTTAAGCTCATGCTTGAATAACATTTTCAGGATTTTATGTTAAATCCACTAACAAAAATAAAGTTGACCTAAGTTTAATACGTAAGGACTCTAGTTTAATGCCTGAATCCCTAAGTTTTCTTCGTACAAGAGGCATTTTCGAGCAAATAGGTCTAAAGGGGCCCAGATAAGGCTTAAAATCATTCTGTTTATGCTCAGTAATAATACCATTGAACTGTCCTTAAGTAAGAAGGCAAAAACCAGATGATCCTTCAAGCAAAAAGCTTATTTTATTAAAAATATTTTTAAAAATTAGGGAAATATCAGGGTCGATAAAATTTAGGGAGGCAGATTGGGGCAGAATTTTTTTGTTGGTCTCACTTCTTGACATCTTTCTCCATAAGCTGATACCAAAAGAGTTACCGAATAACACCGAATACTATAACAAAAAGTCCATCAAAGAATATCAAGAAAGGAAAAATATGCCTATTTATGATTATTTCAAATAAGTTCAATATTTTTTTAAAATACAGCTCCAATAATCATAAAAAAAAGCTTTATAATAAAGTAAACACCTGCATCTAATAACTTTATAATAAAAAAAAATATGAGCAGCAGGGAAAAAAATAACTTAATATTATGGCAATGCAATTTTTTACAAAGATCAAGAGACTCGCAATGCAAGCTTACGATGCATGACTTTTAACTGATGCTATGACAAAATGCGTGCATAGAAATAAAGAAAAATTTAAGCACATTGTTTGGTGGGTTTAGCTAGGAAAAAAATTGTTTGTCAACTCAACATTTTAAATTTATTTGTGCGGTTTTTCGAATCAAATACCCCTATGTGTGCCGCAGGGTACCCACTTTAATTGAATCAATGACTGTTAAAACGACATAAGTAACACATTTTTCGAAATCACTTTTATTATGTCTTTGTACTGCTTATTAGTAGAGCTTTTCGTTGAGGGCAAAGTTTGATACCTAAAACACATTCAAATTTGAATGCGAAATCAGCATCAATGCAACATTTTGCTCTACGAGAAACTGATGAAAGGGTTAATTTCGTAGCTAAAAATGTTTTACTACCAAAACGCCAGGCTATGACAAGGTATTGAAATACAAATGTAACTAAATGCTAGCATTAATTCAGCAGCTCAGGTCCTCAGATTTTTATTCAACTGAAGACGACACCTATTGCCGATTTCAAAAGATAAGTTTGTTCTACTTGCACTTAGCATTCCGCTTTGCAGTTACCGTAAAACTAACATTTGGAACGAATGAATGCCTAAAGTGTGCTTGACTAATGTTAAGAAAGTGGAAATTATTAGGAAATTGAAGAATTTTTTTTTACGCAATCATTGTACTGATCAGTGACTATTATTCTACTCATTTTTTACGCAATCAGTAGAATGATAGTCAATGGAAAAGCAACCAAAATAGAGTACTGAGATCTCATCACGTAAGACGACAATTGTCTGACGATATCATTTAAACGTTAGTTGTGCTTCACGTAAGCATGAAAAATTGCATCGACAGAACACTGTCGCTTTCTGCGCTGCACATAACTTGAGAGCTGTCCTTTTCTATCGTCTCGACGATGGTTTTTTGACGATAGCTAGTCCGGTGTCGTCCTGCAACAAATTGTAGATCTCTTTTTACTTAAAATTTTTACCTCAAACCCTCGATAAATTTGGTGATTACATAGATGCTTTTTGTACGTAGGAAATACAATGCATATAAAATAGATGACAATGTAACGCCTTTAAGCTAATAGGTTATTATGATATCAACTAGAGTGCGATATACACTCATCCCTCGCTTTGCGCGGGCGTTGGGGAAAGGAAAAGTTTCATGCAAACCGAAACCGCGCAAAACGATTTATGAGCGTACATGGATGTATAAATGGAAACATAAAAACGACAGGGAACCAGTGAAACAGGGTAAAGTAACGCAAATCAAGGGATGAGTGTACCTCCTTAGCACTCAATGTCTCTATTTTTAATTCGTTCTTCGAGTTAAAAAGACGAAAGTATAAGGTTAGATTACGTTATGAAACCCCAGAAGTTCTCAACGGACAAAAGAATTCCCTACATTTTTTCTCTGTTGTCTACCATGATTTTTTGTATCCCAAGTAACCTCAAAGAACTACCACCAAACATATCCTGGCAACACCCGCATCAAACTTTCACATGAATCACGTTGCCCCGTCGCTCGCAATTTCAACCAATAACCAAAGAAAAAGTTGAATTCGCCGCAGCCACACACAGCCAACTTCTCTCTGACTGCATGTGTGTGCGTTCGGTTTGAGGAGTCGTTTTGTTTTTGTTTTGATATCCGTTCGCCCCGCGATACGAGGAATGTGCCCGACTCACTCTCTTCATGACGCCCGTCAGCTGAGTTGTCGGTGTTGATGTCGACAGCGAAAAGTCGGAGACAGCTCGAGAGAGCGCACTTGTGCATGCGTCAACTCACACACACCCCCACAATTGTTGCCTACACTTTGTTTCGCGTGACGCCGAGATGCATGTTTCAAAACACCAAAAGCGGAACCAGCTGTTTGGGATTCGGATTCAGATCACTTGAGTTGCGATAACGTGACGTGAGTTTGTGTCGAAACGGAATATGGAATAACGGAATTTTCATGAAAATTCAAAGCCAGAGAGAGACAACCAGAGCAGTGAAACTATTTTGAAACAGTCTGGCAACACTTGTATTTGTTTACAATCTTGATGTTGCCGCTTGTCGCTCACTGTGTGTTGGGGGGGCTGGTGTGTTTCCGGAAATTAATTTACATGCGAAGATACATTTGCGCCTATCTGAGGTTGAGTATCCCTTTTGATCTGTCGGATAGGAAGTGGAATCTCATTTCAAGGTAACCTGTGGTCGGGTGGGGGGAGGAGGGAATCGATTACAGACCTGTCAGTGATGAGTGAGGGACGAGAAAGGGAGAGAGAGTTCTTGACCTGCCTTTGTGTTGCTTTTTTGCGTTGGAAATCAAAGTGCGAGTCGAGTGGTGGCCGTTGACTTATTCATGGGAAACTTTTGTGTCGATGGGGTGTCGTCTTTGTTTGTGGGGACAGTGAAAGAAAGGGTGGAAGTGTCTAGTGGACGAGTGGCGGTGAATTGGGGAGGGATTTTTGTGGTGATGTGGTCAGCTCTGATGTGAGACTTGTGAAAGGTGAGGATAAACTGGAAATGGGGTGAAACAGGCGGGTTTCTGGGGTGACACAAAGTCTCAGGGGATTTTCTGAGAAATAAAATGAGAAGACAATCACTTTGTAAACGTTTGACTATATAAAGAAATATCTATCTATCTATAGGGTCATTCCACGCAGGATCACCCAACGTTCTAAATTGGTGGAGTTACTTATTGATGTGGTTCAAGTAATGGGAAAAAAAAATTGCCTCAACCCGATATAATTTGCGAGTAACGAAGGTTCAAAAGTTGGTAAAAAGTCAAAATTCAAGATTTCTTTTAAATTTCAAAAAGTCATAATTTCGGTTCTGCTTATCAGAATTTTGTAAATTATGTCGTATTGAATTCAGAAAAACTTGAGCATATCACATTTATTAAGAATTGTACTTCATTATAACCAAAAAAAAGAAAATAAAAAAAATGGGGACACTCATAGCAGCCAATTTCAATTGACAATATCTTAGGCGTTTTTCGACATATCAAAACGAAATAAATTACTAATTAATCTGCGACTCGAATCTGATTTTAGCACTATGTTTCAGATAAAAAAAATTGCAATTCAGTTTATTTTCTTATGTTTTTTGCGGTAATCTAAAAAGTTTGTATAGAAAGCTATACATAAAGAGAGCAGGAAAAAACCTATCTTAAATATATAGCACCATAATAGGCATTATATGGGACTGCGTGGCTTGTAAAGGAGTTGACAGCCTGACTTTCATGAATGACATTTTGAAGAGTTTTGGTTTTGAGATTTTTGATATTTTGCACTATAATTTGACCGAAACGCTATCAATTTGGAAATGTAGGGGCCGTTTTTTTTTTTTCGAACAGTACAAAAGGGGCTATTAAAAATGTGGAAATCGCGCAAGGTTTACAAAAGAATGGTTATTGTCCACTAATATCCTCAGCAACTCGTAACTTCTCCTTAATCACCGCGTAGACCTTATACAAAATCCGTGGGATATGAAGTAAAGAAAAGAGGATTTCAAACAAAACTGACCCAAAGATCGCATTTTTTAGAGAAGAGCTTCAGATTGGTCCTAAAATTTTTCGTAATCGTATCGATTTAAGCCGACGAGATTTCAGATCATTTTCGAAGCAATTATAATGCATACAAAATATCATTTTTACTTGTAAAATTATGTAATTATTTCCATTAATTCTTACAGCAAAAAGTGTGAAAATAATTTTCTAACGTCAACTTTGGTGTTTTGTCGTCATTTTTCGTTTATTTCCTGGATAATTGGAGTAATTTACACATTTCAAGCATTTTTGTATTTTAAGAGAGGTTTTTCGCGATTTCTCTCTATTCTATACACACTTTTTAGATAATCGCGAAAGCATGGATGTTGCACATCCAGTTCATTTATCATATTTATCATTACATCCAGTATATTTATTCACTGTAAATAAATAATTTTAAATAAAACAAAATTGGGATAGTTACTCTAAATTCTACCAAATCAAAATAAAAGCTAGTCCATATTGAAATTTATATTTTGTAATTGTAATTTTAAATGTAAGTCAAGTACACTTACATTTATACGTTGACTAACATTGTTTATTTCAACTATCCGACCAATTTGTTTTCTCGACTCTCTTGAATCTTTTGACATTCTTCGAATTGAAAACAGCAATTTTAGGTTTTATCGGAAATATCTTGCCTGTTTTCTAAATTCTTAATATATTCGATAATATTGAAATGCAGACTTTAAAGAAGAATTGGTAAAAAATGTTTGTTCGCTGTTTTCAGTGTTTGTCTTCTGTCATTATTGTGCACCATTTTTATAACAGCTAGTGATCCGATTTTTTATTTTTTCTCTTTTCTTTTAAAATGTTTATGCATATATTCCAATTTGAATGAATTTAAAAGTAAACTTATACCTTTTGCTGCCATCGCATCCCAAAAAGCATGACAGTTCTATACCGAGCTTTATAGTACATTTCTAGCACGCAAGCACAAAAACGCCTAACAAGATGATCAAAAAATGGTCAAAAATAATAAATTTTGACTTGTTAAAAAAAAAAAGAAACTAATCTCAGAACAAGACATCAACCTGCTCTTCGACGATGAAACCCTCAGAACGAGAAGATTAGAAGGAAGAAGATCTATTGATTTGGTTCTTCAATAAATATAAGATACATATATGTAATATATATTCCATGTTGTCTGCAAGTTTACTGTAATATTGTAAATGTTAAATTATTGCGTATTAATGTTGCTAAAAGTTTTGCTCAAATTGCTTACGCAATTTCATAGGTGACGACACCTCGACACTAGTCGGAGTCACATGATTTTCTCCGTAAAAATTAAAAAACAATTACTTAATGCCCTAGAGACAGATGTAAGTATTTATTGGGATATAAAAAAAAATCTCAGAACGTGTTGTACGTCTTTTGCAAATTAAAATTTCTCGTTAATGTAGCTGTTTACCAAAGATTTTGTTCTTATCGTGTATGGGTATTACAAACGTCTATAGAGGAAATCCAGTGCTACTTAGTCGTATGTAATTTTGTTCTTTCCCAACGTTTTGAAGATTTTGATAGCTGAATCTCATTTACTTCCATTTTTTTAAATTCTTTATTTGGAGAGAAACCATATGAATGAAAGCTTTACGGGACTTCCGCTTCCTGTATCGCGAACAAGGCAACCATTGTTATTAAATTTTTTTATTGCATTGAGTACTGTTGACCTTGGTGTATTCGTTTAAGCAAAAATTCATGAATATCTTATTCTGAATTTATAGAGAAAGAATATAAAAAAATAATAAAGAGAGAAAGAGAAAAGAAGAATTGGCTCTTTAAATCATTTTTTTATGCAATAAGCTCTATTTTCGCTACTTGAAGCTTGAGAACATCAAAAAGCGAATGTATACAATTCATTTAAGAAAAAAACTTCCGAATTTTTAAGACCTAAGAACGCAGCTCTCTAGATCTCATTGCAAAAAATGCTGCAAGTGATATTGAATGTCCAACGTTTGTTTCTTAGGCTTATTTTCAAGCTTACGATGATTTGAAATAAATTTTCTTCTGAAGCAGTCCCTATTTCAATCCTCAATTTGAACAAATCTAAAGTTTAGTGCTTGCGGGCTTAATATTTAGTGTGTCGGACTGTTAAGCGAGAGTACTCAGGTTCGAATCCGGCTCGGGGAAATATCACCACAAACATTTTCCACGGCCCCACCTCCAGCGAGCGACTGACAATCCTCCTGAAGTACTTCTGTCATGGAAAGTTTTCGTAATTCGTCGTTTGGAATCGGCATTAAACAGTAGGTCCCCTCCACATGTGTCAAAATATATCGCGCACAATACAGTGGAGACGCGAGGAAGCTGGGCTAGCTCTGGCCCTGTCTAGGCTGTTACGAAGACTATTTTCTTTTTTTAAAGGTTTAAAAGACTAAATAAAGAACGATTCATGATAGAATTTTATATATCATACTCAAACTACAATCTAACCTTTAAATGGACACATAGTTTTTGCTTATTTGAAGTAACTTATGTTTCCTAGGATTAAGCCTTAAAACTCAATAAAACAACTAAAACGAAACCATTTGTAGTTCGCTCTTTCGAAAAATTTGTTCCTCTATGTTTGTTGTGTCAATCGTCTATGAAAAAGAGAGAAACTATTTCAACAAACAAAATATAATTGTAAATGAATGCAAGCCAGGCCATCCTTGTAAGCCCAAATAAATAGAAAAAAAAATAGAAGATATTGGTATATTTGGCTTGTATTTAGGAATTAAATGAGCCCTGCATAGGCCGAAAGACACCTTTCTGAGAATCCCAAAATAGTCCCAAACATTGCAGTTAATATCTTAAAATTGTTCTTCGACATGATGATTGTTTTTCTGGTTCCTAAAGGCAGTGGGCTGCTCGTATTTGCTTTATTTCGTTGTTTTAGAGAGGCTTTACGAATTGAATTTAAGTCACAGTGTGAACCTTCACTCAGGAGCCATTCCAAGAAACGTCGTATCGCTGATCAACCTCGCACCCGCGAGCTGCAAATCCCTTTTCCCACACCACATCAATCGTTTCTCACAAAGACCAAAATTTACAACGCCAAATTGAATTCCACCAACACCGCCCTCCGCCCATCGAAAAGCGCAATAAACAAAAAAACACACACATACGACACCAAAACACCCGCCCCCATTGCAGATGACAAAACAAAAACACACGTGTGTGAGTGTAGCGCTTCGAAATGTTATTTCTAACGGTACTGTTGACATTACCTATCGTCATGGGTGCACAATATTCATGTGACCGAGAACAACAAACGGCAGGTGGGACACTCCAAATACTCGTACCCAACACACACACACAAAAACATCCCCGGACTGGTTTACATCCATCAAACCGGTGACATGAATTTGGGGGAGGGCATCAATGGAAAGGGCTTTCAGGCACAGGTGACTTGACACTCAGTTAACCATGCGATAAGTTAAACAACTAATTTTGGGAATTCTGGTTGTGTCGGTTGAGTGGGTTTATCGAAAATGCTCCTTCGGCATTGAACGGATGGGGCTGTGAGTATTTAAACTTTAATTGCAACAAAAATGAAGCGAACGAGATACACAGAGTACGTCGACATCGATTGGTGGAAGAATTGATTGAGAGCTATTGTTTAGGGCGCCTTGTATAAACATCGCCTTGTATAGATTTTAAAAAATTCAAAAAAAAATCGGAGACTTGGAGCCCATTTTTGAATTCAGTAGAAGATTTTAAGTTTTTCATGGAGATCCAAATAATTTTCTTACAACTACCTTGTAGTTAGATTAATACAACTACCGTAAAGTAACGCCGAGTAAAATAAAGTAAAATACCGAAATTTGGCCTTATTTCTCAATTTTGAAAGCCGAATTTCAAAATTCGTCGTGGTCTCGCTTTTATGAAGTAAAATAACACCGAAAATTGGAATATTTTACTCTGCTTTGTTTCACGGCTTCATTAATGCATGTTCGAAACTATGTTTTGAATTGAATTTAGCAAAGCGGCGACTTAAACGGCAAATATACTCTCTGTTGCGAGGTTTTTGAACAAAGAAAGTAGAAAATAGATTTCGATATTCTCTATTCCTTGCAAATTCATTCAACATTTGCTTCTGTTTTCTAATCTTGAGTTTTATTTACAAAAATGACAAGCACATTAATAAATACAAAAGTTTGAAGTTTTTTAAACGCTTTTTGTCTTCTGAATTGTTAGTATCTGCATTTTTTAAAACTTAAAAGAAACAAAAAACAAAAGCAAAGGTGTTAAAAGAGGGAATCAAAAAAAAGGATATTCTTTGGGAGACGTTTGTGGTGATATCTGAGATAAGGCTCATAAAAATCAAAGAAAAACTGCAAATGGAGACCAATGGACCAAGACTGAATTCGGGCAAATTGTATTTAATCGATCTATTAGATAAATGCAGTAAACTTAAGTTTACTTCTTTTCCCTTAACAGCCGTAGGTTGAAATGCGTACGTGACGCAAATGAGCAATATTTTTTTTTTTTGAAACCTCCGTAATTCGAAAACCTCTGTCATTCGCGTTTTTTCCTAGGGAAGTTCCACCTTTATAATAAAATAAAATTTTCATCAGAAATTTATCGCTGTGTGCATAAAGCATTTCTTTCAAAACACAAAAATTAAGAAGAAATTAAGGACTTGAACCACTTACCACTTACCACTTTTGTAGTAAGTTTTAATAATTTTAATGCGTTGTTCGACTACTTACCACTCCATTATCGTAAATGGTAAATATTCGACTAATGTCATGATAGTTTAAATGATAGCTGAAATGAACAGCTATCAAATGACAGTAGTGCCAACTTGAAACCACAAAATAAATTACCCTTTACGTGGATTCCCAGTGTGATGAGCTGCTAAATTTACAAGCAAGACTTAAAAACTTGCAAAAAAACTTTCAAGAAAATGTTGCCTTTAAGGAGCTTTAATGCCTTAAATTTTATTTATGTGTAAAATTATATTTTATCCGCTGTGATACTTCGAAATTCAAGTGCACGATGTAATTTTCTTCTTTTTTTAAAACATCTTTGAATATTGGTCTAACCCAGGAAAATTAACGTTCAGCCAGCCTTAATACTGTCAACTGGATTCCGCTCTAAGGTTCAAACAAGCTGATGAAACTGAATTAAGTTAATCACATCTTTATATAAATGGAAGAATAACTAAGTCAAATTCTGATAGCATGTTTTTATGACTGTAGGAACATTATAACTGCTTTAAGGGGTTGGTTGGATAACAGTTCAAGAAAACTGTCTTGCGAAGCTGACACAAAATTTTGAGGTCATTTTACATGAAGCTCATAGCTGATAAAACGACACTTGTCGTCCCTGCTGCTTCTAAAAATAACCTTCACTCAATGGAGACTTTCATCAAAAGATCCCACGGCCGCTGTCGGAGTAGATAAAAAATTGTAGCCCTCAAATCCCTTTCACCACGTAGCTGTACAACTGAAATTAAAATCCAATTACCCTTGCACTTCCGAGTGCTTTATGAACAGCCCTCACATAAAAGGGAAAACCATCCGCAGCCTGTCTCTCCAGTTCACCTAAAGAATGTCCCTTAAAAACCCATCTGTTTCCCTTAAGCCCCACTCACTTCGCGTGCCCCAATAAATCTCAATTTAAAAATAGAACACAGGAAAACGAGCACACAAAAAAAGGACACCCAGGACCACGAAATGAATAAAATAAAGATACACTTACTCCTCGACGCCGCTCGTTGTTACGAAACCACAAAAGCGAAAATTATAATTCATTCGCCATTAGTTAAGTTGTGACATCCTGCCGGAGGGATATTCTCGCAGTTTGTCGAGCACAGGACACGAGCGCGCGGACTCCGCACTAAGCTTCAACCCACTTTTCGCATCCTTCTTCCTTCTTCGACTCCGGCTGCGTCTTGGAAATTTCGAAGATTAACGATGTCATTTGAATCCTTTTAATCCAAGAGCTCCTCTCTCGAGAGGGCTTCTTTTTTGTTTTCTGTTTATTTCTCGTGTTTTTTGTGTACTCACTTCCTCAGTCGAGGGTGGTGCTTGTAAAATGACAAAAATATCGAGTCCTGTTAGCTTCCTCCCGCTGCCGGCTGAATCAAGGAATCATTGTAATTTAACATCGACTGAAGGATATCATTAATAAAGCGTATAATTAATTCGAATTATGCAGGACGGTTTTCCACTGGGCATGCAGGACGATAAAGTGGGAGGAGGGTGTAAAAAAATGAACTTCCACCAGTTGTCGGAGGTAATCCTGCGGTGGCGGAGTGGATTTTAGGATCTTTTGCATTTCCCTCGACGAAAAAGGAACTGCAAGTTGTCGTCGTTGCTGTCCAGAGATTATTTATGCGATGTCCTTTTTCTTTTTATGCTGGAGTTGTGTAATTTTATTGCGGGTACTGACAGATGTTCGGTGTGGTAAAAGGGCTGCTTGCTGGTGGCCATTTTATTTAAATTTTGTAAAATTTAAGAGGAAGTGCGGTTGTGTAATTTGATGTGATTGTGGTGGGTGTCGGAATGGAAGATGAGAGAAGTCTTCGTTTTTTGATATTTTTTGTGAGTCGCAGGTGTTCGAAGGACTTATTGAATGAGGGTTTAAAGTGGAGCGGCTTAAAAGTGACAGGGATATCGAATGAATGGACGTTGACAAAGTGGGTGGAAGTACAGTCAAAGGTACAGTCCTTTAAGAAAAATTCTCTAAAATCCTTAAAACCCAGGTTGCCAGTTTCAATCAAGTTTACGGAGGCCTTAGAAGGTACTAAAAATTGTATGAGATACGCTCTTCCGAGTTAAGTTGAGATGTACAAAAAGTACATTTGCTTGTACAAAAATTAAGTAGTAGGGGCTCCTGTAGGCCATTCTATGTTCGAAGCCAAAAAGTAAAATTTTCTCCACTTCATCTCCGAGCCATCCATCAACTCAAGTTAAGACGTTTCCGAAAGAGAGTTTCACCACCTTTCAACTCAAACGCTCAAAATTTATTGACTCTGCGCCTCCACCAACCAGCTGTCACCCGTAGCAATTTACTGTCACGCGTGCAACTTGTCCCCAGGACACCACAAGTCACATTTCATTCACTTGAAAAAAACTCCCCAAACGATGCACACGAGTGAAATCCCCGTCGGGCCTATCCACTTCCCGGCAATTTACACGCTGTCAACGAGTAGCTGACTTTAATTACAACTCAGAGCCCCACTTAAGCGTCGTTTGCGTCCCCACCTCAAAAGCGGCACTCGAATGTGCCATCACATGGAATTTCCCTCGTCGATCATTTCACGACGTTACCTCCTCACACACACGCAGATTAATTAATTCCATTTCCCTTAACCGGTCTCTTGTCACAATTACAACGTCATCGTCATCATCTGCAATTAGTGCCGACAAGGGAAAAACTTTAAAGGATGGGGGCACTTCATAGACGCTAGCGTTGAAAATGGCACATGATTGAAATGCGAATTCCCTTAAGGACCACATGTGTTTGCCAGGGCAGGACGACTTAGGTTCATTGACCCCGAGTGTCCTTTCAAAATTCAATCACGTCCAGCATTTGACATTTCTTATTCATTAAGGGTCGGGTCACATGTAATTTATCGTCGATTTGATTAATTTTTTTTCTTTCGTCAAGGCCGAAAAGGAACACAAATATTTTCATGAGAGCCGAGAATTCCTGGGACACGAGCGCCACTGAACCGTGTGTGTCCTTAAAAGAAGGATATCGTTTGGAATTCGAGAATACACTTGCTCAGTTCTTTAACAGAGAGAGAAAGAACCGATTTTGGCTTTAAATTAATTTTGACATGGCATCCAACAAATGTCCTTGTGTTTGATCCACATGTGAATTTCTCATCCGAGAATAGAACATGGCTTGCGGAGTGTTTAACTCTTGCATGAGGAATATCTGCAAGTTTATTAGAATAGCTCACTTTCAAGGGTTAATATTTGTTTGAGAAGTGTTTGCATAAGTGAACTTGGTTTGGGTTGCTCATTCGTCCTGTGGCGGTTTCTTAAGTCTGGAGAAGACGTTACAGATGTTGTGATGCATTGGTATTCGACTAATGAATATCGCAGGCGAATAGACAAACGTTATGGTCTGAGAACGCAAATTTAATTGAATAAACAATTCCAGCAGAAGATACAAATTTAACTGAACAAATAAAATTTGTATTTTGGCCAAATGAAAATCCCTAGATCTTTCAAGATTTTAACAAATAAGAATTCTCCTAATGAAAATATTTAATAACTATTTCTAGCACTTACCGCCTTTTCGACGTGAGCGCCACAGAACGGGCGGGGCTGGGTTGTTTGAAGAAGCCAGCGTGAAGTTAAAACAAAAACCTGGAAGAAAAAAATTAAGGTTATTAATTCATTCTTTAAAAAAAATGGAAGAAATAAAATTTATGATTGAAGTTGATAGCAATGCTGTGCCTTCTTCACGCATGAGTATTGGTCAAGACTTTAAATAGACTCAACGTCATCCTACCGTAGCTACTTAACAAGATACAAGCGTGCAGGACAAGAGGACTATTTAAATCGTATTTTTGGAAGAATTATTAACGTTAACATTTATCAACCACTAGCTGTACCCGGCCCCTACGCATAAAATAAATCAAATTTAAAAAAAAGTCCCAGGGGGCACCCTTCTTACAACTTTGGAGCTTCTTATCCTTCCAACAGTACTTTTCACTGACAAAACTCGAAAGAAAGCTCAGCGTGATTTTCAAAGACCTTTTGGTTAATATATCACTCGACCGGATCAGGCGAACTTTGAAAGTCAGCCCCTACTTCACCTCAATGGGACCTATTCCTCCAAAAAAATTGGTACCAAAATCTTTTTAACAGAATTCTGGACAAAGTTGCCAAAGACATCAATGCTCTATCTCTTACCATTTAGAAGCCTATAAAGGACAAACAAACATGGATTTTTATATATAGAGATTTAAAGAAAGCTGGATGTACAAAGAAGCTCTATGTTTTAGCTTGGCACATGAATTAATAATGAACAATTTAAAGAACTGAATTTCCTTTTGTGATTCAATATTAAAACGAAACGAAATCGAATCCTTTCTAATGGGAATAATTATGGACAGTGAAAAGTTGATAACGTACCACAATTATGTGCGAAATAGATCATAAATGAAGAAATTTGAGGCTTCACAAACAATAGCAAATCCAGGATTGACATCAAGCTAATGCTGTGTTTGGGGGAATTGGAAAGGAATTCTTCATTATGACTTTCTGGTCCTGGTCAAGCGATTGATTCTGTTCACCAACAATTAACAAGATTGGAGGAAGGAACTGAAGCGGCCAGAATTGATCAACAGAAAAGGTCGAATGTTCCATCATAAAAACGCTGGATCACACAGTTTTGATGATCCGAAAAAAAAAACTAAGAGAGTTTGACTGGAAAGTTCTGATTCGTCCACCAGTACAGGCCTTGCCTTTTAAATTTTTTTATTTTCTCAACTTGTTTATTGTCTGTCTTGATTTTTGACATTACATAAAGGTTTTTTAGGGGTTTAGGGAATGTACATTAGCAAATCAGGACCAATGTCCTTCATGTTAAAACAACAAATTATCATTTGTTTCGATGCAGAGCTCTAATCATTCACGTAAGGCGACGATGTCGTTTTCGAGGATTCATGAATACTTCGCGTAACTCGTTGAAATGTCAAATACGACGATTGAGCGATTGTGATTGAACGATTGTCATTTTATCTATAATCGTTGCAAAAATCGTCGTTGGTTGTTGTCTAGTTTTCTTCTTGAAATTTTCAATAAAAACCGTAAAAATAATATGCGTTGGCAATACAATGTGTTGTTTTTGGATGACGATGAAAGTGGATTATTGCGAATGCAAAAGACGCTTAGAAATGCATCGGATTCTATTTTACTTCCCACGAAAAGGGAAAAATAAAAATTATACAAACAATAAGCTTGCTAAATTAGATTTTGCGTTTTAGATTTATTGAACGTTTTCGTTTAGCGAAAGACGCAGACTGGTGCTGGAAAGGGTCAACCTAAATAGCGGTCGACATACATTCCCCCAATATTATATTTGGTGCTATCTTGGAGGTCCTAGTTGGAGGAGGTTACCAAGGTTGAGTGGTAACGATTTTGCAGAACTGGTTAATTATATCCAGTCATTCGGTTAGAATGACGTTAATGACGGGAATCAATTTAAGCTCTTAGTGTGTTCCACACGTCGGCTAATTGTCAAAGTTTAGCTATAAGCCAAAGTTTTTGATCAGTTTCTACGATGGTTAAGAATAATTTTAGAGTTTCGCATGGAGCTTGTCATCCTGAAAATTACTAAAACTGTTTTGGTCCATTGGTCATAACGAGCAAATATTCTAAAAAAGGTATAGTATAAACGAGAATTGTGAAAGTGAATTATGATAGTGAAATGCAATTGATTGATGCAAATAAGTATTTGAATGCATACAATCGTTTGTGCCGACGAAAGGCTCATAATACATTTTTTAATCACATGTTTTTTGGATTATTTAAATCTGAATTTAGTAGATATGAGTGCTTTGAACGGCAAATGTTTTCAGAAATTTATTTTCTCTTCTTATTCTCTTTGGACGATAAATTGGGTCTGTCAATTGAAGTCGAAATCAGACGAATGCTATCACTGGCATAAGTGATAACATTTGACATCAGTTTCTAAGAGTTATTTACTAAAAGAATGCAGCATGTAAGATAAATTTATCTTTTTTGGACTATGTCGCACTTGCATTCCAACAGTTATGCCAAATATATTGCTTAGTAGTGAATTTTTGATACGTTAGCATTAATTTTTTGTTTTGTTTGTTGGGTTTATGAAATAATTCGAAAAACACTAAAAAGAGCAGCAAAAGAATTCCTAACGCCTTGATCTACAACGTCTTAATCGACTACGATATGACCCCGATTGTCGCTTATATTCACGTCTTCTTCTTCACAGCCATCTTAACCCTTTCATGACCACACTTCATGCCAGCTATCGGGAAAATATTCTTTTTCTTTTTACCAAACACGAAATTGAAGATTCCGAATAGTCTTATTGCACTAAGAAACGATTGATGCAGAATTAAGTGAGCTAAGATCGAGTTTTGGTATAATTGCAGTAAAAGTGTCTTAAGTAAGCTAGTATTTTTTAAGTTAAGCAGATGAAATTCATGTTGTATACAAACAACACTGCGTCAATCAGCAACATCATATTTCCGATTTGCAAGAGTGATACAGTCTTGGACTTTAGACCGCTTCGCCCTGCTGAATAGATGTTCAGGCTGTGTGTGTCCCAACGCACAGCCAATTAAATAGTTAAATATTCTTGAGGAGATAATCCTGCAAAAGGATCTTTTTGACTTTTTATATGTTCCAATTCTTAAGAACCATTGGCGTACTCCAAGCCAAATAAAACGAATAAACAAATGAAAGAAGCAACTATTTGACCAGTATTCATTTGCAGAATATCTCTGTGAACCTAAATTTACAATGAATAGTAGCAAAACACTTTAAAATTGGTTTGAGGATTGAGAATTTGCGGTTGGACGGATTCGATTTAAAGTCGTTTAAGAAATGCGCTGGTCAAGAGTGGACTCTAGGACCTTTTTCATTAAATCGGTATGTTTTAATTCAATTTTTCACTTTCATTTTTTATCTTATCACCAACATTTTACACTCCTGATTGAATATCGAAGAATTCCTATCACCATGACCCGAATATTCACCCAAATCACTCCCCAACACATTTAAATGGACTTTCCTCGTTGTCAATTTTAAAAGACCTGTCGTACAATTTTATTTTCGAAATATGGCTGATTCATTTTATTACCGAACCCGAACCCGAACGCGAACCAATAAAAAACTATTCTGCTCGATTAACTACTCGATTCGAATAAACTCAGCCTTGCCCGGTCGATAATAAACAGATCAACGAACCTAATTCGATTTTTATTGCTTCGTCGTAATTTAAATAAAAAAAGAAAAAAAGTTTTCTTTTTTTATATAAACTTTATCGCTCCAAATGAATCTAAAGGCAAATAAAATGAAACAAAGTTGCTGAAGTGTTGCTCTGCTTTCCTTCAACGAAACGGAAACCCACACACCTCCTATCACATTTGCACGTCGTTTTTAAAATTTTTCATTAATAAACCGCAGAATTCGAGCAAAAAAAACGCAAATTGTGAGTCACCGAGGCATTCCGAATGTCAATTAGTGTCAATATGTCATCTAGAACAATAATTTAACTAATTTAATGTTAAATAACGTGGCTAATAAATCTGTTATAAGCGCTCAATTAACGTGTTCGGCTTAGCGGCGGATTTAAATTGCCCTAAGTCACGATGGCAGCGGTTGTGGTGGTGGTGGGAGTGGCAGGCGATTTCTGACAGACAGACACACGGCCCTCTGGCGATTTGTGATATTTACGTAATTAAAGTGGCGCTCCTAGGTCGGTGTGCTTAATTGAAATCCATTTCGCATGTCGCATGCACAACTCCGTCGATTGCTTTTATCTCTAATGGCGAAGAATCATTGTAATTTAATCGAAAAAAAAAAACAACGGAAAAAGAAAAACCACTGGCGTTTTCATTAATTGACTGATTGATTGTGATGGGCGGGTGAGGGACTGGCGGAAATTCATTCTGAGAATTCGACGTTATCGCGCGATGCACTGGTGCATGGAGTGGCGCCTTGCAGCTGCGACCTCGTGGTTAGGATGATTTGCGATGATGGTTTATCAGCTGGGAAGCATCTTTGTCTCAGAGATCATCGTGCTTGTTTGTTGGGTTGGAAGGGAGTCAAGGCGTCGAAAACTGGCCAGCGTGTTACAGCTACGCCAGCACGTGATTGTAGGGGGTCGCAGTGGGAAAAATACTTTCGATCTTTGGCGCCAATTTTGCTATGGAAAGGGACTTTACTAAGACGCATCGGAAAGGGGAGAAATGCCAATCCACTGTGGAGTTGGAGGAAGATTAAAAAATTGTCGGCTTTACATATAAGATTGGTATCGTGAGATAGAAAGACAAGGAAATATGGAAGACCTACATTTTAAGCAGCTTTTTAACAAATGTTCGTTGCTGCTGCTGCTCAGCTACGACCGGCTGCATTTGAAAGCGATAACATAAGATAAGGAACAGGAGGCAAAGATCACAACAGAAACAGAAATCAGATTAGAAACAGATTTTAACTCAAGAGCCGGCAGTATGTCCATCTTAGGATGAGAGTCGACAAAATTTTAGTACGCGTAGTTTATCTCTTTTGATCAGCAACCGGAAGAACATATTTTTTGAAAGAGATGAACAATTTAAAAGGCCTAAAACCTAGGGCACTCAGAAATGTTGTCACTTATGTATGTCACAATATGTAAGCACGTATTATTTGATTAAGAACTGGGTGGATCCACAACTCATTTCAGATGATCAGTTTTGGGGTAGCAGATTCCATTACCCGATTTTGAACGTGATACTTGATACTTAACCTTAACTTCACAGTTTCAGCTGAAAGAACTTAAATGAAAATCAAAGTGTACTTGTCGAAAGTCATAACCAAATTTTAATTAGTGTTTTGCTTTTTAGATTTTCCCATAATTTTCTTTGGATGAATATTGTCGCTGAACGGGCGGTGCAATTTCCTTATTAGGAGCATCACATTTAGCTACATGCGTGAAACTTTGATATTTTCAGAACGTCTAGTCTAGGATTCACACTCGGTTATATGTGGAACATTTTTTGTAATATTTAAAACTTTTATAGTAGTTTTCAACATTCTTTTGAGAATATGTGGAACATTTAACTTGCTCCGTTTCAAAATATATCGCGCCTTAATCGCCGAACTATCGTAAGCGACATTTTAAGGAAAACTTAGTTAAGGGTACTGTTCGATAGTTTATTCGATTGCGCGTCTTTCTGTATCTTTGTTTTTTTTTAAATAAAGCATCCCAGTTATAAAAAACAGATAATACTAAAAATTAAGAATCAATCATCCTTATCAAAAGGTCCGACGGAGAACATTTCCGAACACTCAGCTGCTATACGAATACGAAAATATTGGGATCACAAGCCCTGAACGGAATCAAAATAGCATTGCCACACATGAAAAATTTATTCGGAGTTGAATTGAATCAGTTGTCAAGGGGTCAGTCACATAGACCACCGGTTGGTCCATAGTGTAACCACCGTCACAGAGTTGAAAGAATTTATATTATCCTGTTACCACTGATTTAGATAGAAAATCTTGGATGCAATAGCGAAACTTACAATTCGAGTCAATTTAATGACAAATGTGAAAAGAAAAACGATTTTTAATTTCCATTGAAATTTGAAATTGACAAATGTGTATGAGATTTGCAGGTTCATAAAGAACTTCCGGCTGACTAAGGCATGTATCGCATGAGCTGGAGGATGATCTAGGATCCTGTGTGTATTCTGCGTCGATTACACCAACCACTAAGTTAGCAGCTGTTTTAAGATTTATTGCAGAGGGTGGATATAAATACGGCGTCAGCAAAGATTTCAAAATTGGAGTGGCTCAATTTACTTTCTCCACAAGTTTGAATGCTGATTTAAATACTTGGGAAAAAAGATTATGTCGTTGGTACTGAACGTAGTAGTTGTCATTCATACATTTTAACACCACTGTAAAACCAAATCAATCAAAACGTACACTTTTTCGTTATTATTATTGTTTATTTTTAATACATTAGGTTGTCAAATATCTCCCTTCCACCATCATGCATAGCGTCGTTTTGTAGGTTATGTCAAAACCTTTCAAATGATGTATTGCCAGATACGAGCTCTGTAGCGCTTTGTACATAGCCGGAAAATTCAAAAGGCGGAAAGGAGATATTTGACAACCTAATATTTTCTCATTCTCAAACTCACATTGTGTCACCTGAAGATATCTGTTTATAGAGAAAACAAGCAAATTTTCGTTCGGGGCTGATGATAATACTTTTCACGAACTCCGAATTCCGTAACAAATTTTTTTTCTACGACGGAAAGTCATGATACCATTTTTCGGTATTCGTAGTACGAAAGTGTTGATTCGGGCTTTGTGATAGGGGTGAATTATTTTTAGCCTGGGATAAAAAAGCGAAAAAGAAGAAAAGAAAGTCTAATTTTGGCGGTTAGGGCGCAATATAGCCAATGGCTTATTTGTAGTGCTAGAGCGCATTTTCTGGATCTTACAAAAAATATGTGAACGATTTCTTTTACCCTTTTTCATGCAACATTCAATGAAAAGGGCAAGGAGCGATGAATATGGACAATCTATGACTTTCTTACCACGTATTATTTTTGCAAAACACACAGACATACAGTGATAAACGTCGACTTGACCTTTATTGACGTGTAGCTTACTTAGTCTATGTTAATAAATAAAACATTACCACCCCACACGGTTATTAAATAATTGACACTTTAATATCATTTGCTAGGCCGCAATTAAACTTTGCATAGACTTTTTATGGGATTTTCCATACATATAAGTAACTTTTATTTAATTAGAAGATAAGAACAATGTCTCAATAAGAATAGACTTCACTTTTTCAATGCAAAAGCAAGTGCATAAGCAGCCTACGAATACGAACTTTGACTTTACAGGTTTTTGGTGTCCCCGGTCCATCTTTTAGATGCGTTAGCATCAGCTTTTATCTGTTGGTCAAAATAATACTTCACTCGTGCATATGCGGAATTTTCTTTGCAACACTCTGAATTGACCAAAGAGCAAGCAAGCTAATTCCTGTTGATCTGTCTTGCAATGAGGATTTTGTTGTTTGAATACGATTTGCTTACAAATGGGATTCTTGAATTGGAGGGACGAATATTTCTTTTTCCAGATTTAACCTTTCTGACTTGCAGAGTGAACCCGATGTAATGAGTTACAGCCAAAGAGGTTAAGTGAATGTCTCTACATTTAATTCACCTTAGTGCACGAATTTGTGGCATGTACCTGTGATAGTTTTACACTCCCAACTCCAACTTCCTTTATTCGAGTTCTAAAGTGCTTTTTACTCCACCCACAACCAGCACCGTTTCTCTAAAATCCTTTTCTTGTTTCATATAACAATTGCAATTGTTGTGAACAAAAACCGACGTGGTTGAATGAATCATCAAAAACAATGTGGGGCACATCCCACATCCCACATCCGACTTCCCAGAACAGAAACCCCATGCTCACGTTCCATTATCGTGTTTTTAATTTGAAACATGGCGTTATCCTTTATTTACGCCTCTAACTCCTTCCCATTAAAGGACTACACCAAAAGCAATTACTTTTCTCTGATAATTGATTGGTTTTTCAAACAAAAGGATATCCACCCTGATCATCGGTAGGACGAGCAGATAAAATTTCATTAATAAAATTGCCAACCAAACGACCTAAACACGCACCGAAGCCAAATTAAATGTTTCTCCCACACCAAACGCAAATTTATTATTTTTTTTTGTCTCGTGTTTTCGAAAAACTATCGATTTGGCTGAAACATCAGTTTCGCTTCGTAAATTTTACCACGCCGGGGAGACAGGCAGGGAGATGAAATTTTTCCAGAATGCGTGCTTAGTGCCTGGTGGAAATTATTAAACGCAAAACCGTGCCAATTAAATGCGCACATCTATCGCCTCCTTTATCCAAAAATGGGGTCAATCGATTTTGAGCTGAGTGATTAAATAATAAAACGCTTTATGTATCTGTTCGATTAAATTAAACATCCATCAGAAATTGAAGGCGAATGCCGGATGCAGCGAAGCATGAGAATTGATTTGGATGTGAACGACGCCC
This sequence comes from Syritta pipiens, assembly GCA_905187475.1. Lineage (NCBI taxonomy): Eukaryota > Metazoa > Arthropoda > Insecta > Diptera > Syrphidae > Syritta > Syritta pipiens. The sequence goes on from LR994571.1 coordinate 76,530,521, forward strand.
CCGCATTGGATTCGATTGATGGCCAGCAATTGGAGAGTCCTTCCCTCCTGCGTGCGGAGAAATAAGCAATTTTCTCCTTGAATTGGCTGCATTGTGGCGGGAAGGGATGTTCTTCAACTCGTACGTCGAGCTGGGATTTTATTTTTAGACACCAAAGGAGAAGATGAGGCGTCTAATCTTCGGTTGAACCTGTTCTTCTTTTGGTTTTTATCGAGATGAGATTGATAGTTATCCAAATGACATTTTGATTGAGTGACGTCTTTCATGAGCTTTGTATTGGGCACGCGATTAGCTTGGCAGTGAGTCATCGAAATGTGGGGAAGTGGTTGATGGGATGGATCGGTGGTAGTGACTTCTTTTTGATGACTCGGAGATTAGAGGAAGGACAGCGTGGGATTTATTAGTCAGTCGATGAGAGATACGACATGTCCCAGATGAGGAGGTGATGGTTGAAAATCTTTTGGGGTAATTTTCTGATGCGATTGGCTCACCACTGTGACGACCAAATCTATTGGCCGAGATTTATTGTCGTTTTATGATTGTCGCTGGCAGGAATTTATAAGCAATTTTGTGACTATTTTGTTGTTGCCACGAAGTCGCCAGAGCGATTCAAATGCTCTTGTTGAAAAACCCGATTTAAATGAACAAAAAGAATGGCTTATTTAGTTAGTTAGTTCGTTAGTTAAACTTTATTGAGTATGAGAAAACTAAGTACTTCAATGAACAATCAAACGCAACTAACATAATTCATGAATTATTAACAAGAGAATTAATGAAAGAGAAAGGCATATTACACAAAGTATTTTCTATTCGCTCTATTTTTTAACAGCTCTTAAATGATTCAATGAGCTCTGGAATTACAGTCTTGAAATAATAATTTTTGTTGCATCATTTATTTGTGATTTTGAAGTTCGCTTAAGCGTAAGGCTGCCCAAGTCAAAGACCCGCACATGCCATTTAAATAGCCCAGCAGTCTAAGGACAAAAGTACTAAGGAACATGGTTATATGAAAATTCCTTGTCTTAGATTTGGTCGGAAGGCAAACTGCACTCGATCCAAATTCAGGTCAGGGAACAGCTTCGGTTGGATTGACTAAAGTTTATTTTAAGTGTACTTAAACAGAGAATTCTAAGCACAGATGTGCATATAGCCCCGAAGGTAAAAATCTGTTGATTACAATGGCTCGGCCACATCGAGCGTATGAGCACAAACCCTCCAGCTAAAAGGGTCTTCAAGTTTGAGCCTTCTGGCTCGAGGAGCAGAGGTAGATCAAAGACAGAGATCAAGTTATAGTGGACGCAAGGCAGCTTAGTTTTTCGACCAGAAAATATGAACATCCACTTTGCAAAATAGTTTTTGACGAGGCTCCTAGATCCCTTAGGGATTAGTTGCTTGATAAGTAAGAAGTACATATGTACAGAACTAATGCAAACACTTCCACGCAGATTTTAAGAAAAATTTACGCATCGAAATCCCTTCAGGAGAATTCAAGAAAGACGTCCAGATTAAGTCGAGTTCAAGTTGGTTACCAAAAAAGTGGTTGGAAGTTAGTGGTTACTGGTTTCTTCGAATTCTTATGTACTTTTCTTCATTGTGTGTTTCTAAAACCTTCGTTACTTCGTGAAACCTTTTTAAAGTTATTTTTTTCTAGTTCTACTAAAGTAGAAGGACGAAAGGGTTTTCTTTATTTTGAATAAAATTCAGGAAACTTAAAGATAATCGCAACTTCTGGTCGACGCCTTGTTGTGAAACTTAGAAAGAAAAGTGCAATTGCAGAATCTCTAACGATTGGAGGTTGGAAACTTTTTGATAATGCCTTCGAAACTCCAGTAATTAGCTTATTAATTTTCAAGAATAACCAATGGAAGAGGTTATTTTCATTGGAATCAATTTCAGTGAACCGCACCGGGGCAGTCGAATGGCCTGGTTCTTTTTGAATTGTAGGTTATTTTGAAACTGACAACTGTTTCTCGATGGAAATCTCAGAAGGTCAGTTTCCACCTTTCGGGAACGAAAAGAATCGCTTGAACGTTGGGAAATATTGTAAACTTATTCCCAAAATATGTGCTATGCGGTCCAAACAATGCGTTTTTGTCAAGATAAAAGTGTTACCAGCCACCTTACCAATGTCAATTGGCCGCCTTGGATTTCATCGTTTTGGAATTTTGGTTTATTATTCTATAGTAAACCTTTGTAATCGTAACAGAAAAAAAAAATTTAACACCCCCTCAAACTTTCACAGTTTTTTTATAAAGAACCGTGAAGGACCAATATTATGACAATAATCCAGACACGATTTAACCACTTAAGGTCAATATCATCCAACCAATTAGTAAGGTATACTGCCCGAAATCATCAACAAGGTAAAATGGAGTAACAGAATACGCTATTGCGAAGCCAGCCGATGCAACCACTTAAACGACGTTGTGTTCCATAATTAATTGAAATATTTTTTCTTTCTAATGAAGTCATAACACATGGAAAAAACATAGTTTTGTTCATTTGATTGTATTTTAAAAAGAAACTTGTGTTTGGCCCACACTGTACAAGACACTTCATCAGCTTAAAAAACCTAGTCTCGTTTAAAAGAATAACCTAAACACAAAAATTTCGGAATATAATGATTTACTTCTTCGTCTGAGTCAAAAATCGAATAATTAATAATTGATTAGGTTTAAGGTTCTTAGCTTCTTGCTGCATTTCTTCCTCGTTGGAACGAGTCCATCAAAAAAAACATTTTTCCTGAATTACTCAAAATATGCCTCAGAAGTCGAAAATAAAGCTTAGGCATAAAACTGAAGAGATGTTATCTACTACAAAAAAAACCTTGCTCGGTTAAATCTGAACTTAAAATGCATTTCGAAAGCCTGAAAAAAAAAAACACTACGTTACCTTTCAGTGAATTCAGTGGCCACTGAATAAAAAACGAATTTGCTTACACACAACAACTCTCGGTCACTGTGATAGTCTTAAGTCAATTCATGACTCTGTCCTACGTTAAATCAGTCCCCTCCACAGTCGACAGAACCACCCGCTTCAAAAAGCAAAGGGCTCTTCTCAGAACATGCCTCTCAACCTCCCTCATGATAAATTCCAATAGCCTCTCCCGGAATCGCTGCAAATTCAAATTCTTTCGCAATGAATCACGCGGAATGACACCACACCAACACTCAAATCGGCCAAGCATCTGTTTCAATCCGCCAACGATGCTGACCGCCCCTATTACGTCAGCCTGCTTCCCCCAATATGCTAATTGAACATGAATATGCAAAGTCCATCGAATCGACTGTGCGCCCTGCCAAATGAAGCAACTTAACCGAGTGCTCTGATCTCTGACGGGGTCGAAATTTCGCATGCAATTTACATAAAGTCCCCTCCGTACGCAAACGCCACACACGCGTATTTAAGTTCCTCGTTATCGATTACACTGCTATAGCAGCCACCCGGACGGCAAATCAGTTATGGGATTGCGAAATTCAATCGACGACGGATTGTCGGTCATTCGAGTGGTGCAGGAGGCTTAATGAAGAACGCCATCCGTGCTAATCTGGATTAAAAAAAAAAACAACTACCAATTGACCAACCGACCAACCGATTGGTGCGTTGCACTAAAAGATTCAATTTCGTTCGATAACCTCAATTCGGAGAGGGGAGGCGGCAGCCCACAGATGAATGATGCAACACTGCCTCTCACTTCACTCCTTTCACACAGACAGACAGTGGCAGTGGCTTCATAATTCCATTTACCGACAACGGTAATTTGATTCTTTTTGTTGCCACTGCTGAATTGAGGTGTCGAGATGAAATTCAATATCGAGCGGTTGCGGTTTTGAGGTGAAGACCCAACACCACAGCCCAACTGATCCCCCAAAAAAGATCAAACTGAAGTTTAAATCAAACGTCACTTTAATTAGTCTTCATAGCCATATTCATCCTCGCCCATTGACTTTTTTATACTTTGAATCATTAGAATTACAATCGCCACACAAATCCATACGGATAACATCACAAAAATTCCTTTGGGTAACATTGCTCCGTTAGATAAGCAGTGCCTGGAAAGAGACCAGCATCATTTTTTTGCGGTCGGTGAGTAGGAGGATCATAGACGCTACTTCTTTAGAATTTTGATAGGATCACTTTAATTTTCTGATCTTCTGACAAACTTAAAATTTTGCAACTGACAGGACACTGATGTGTTCGTCGTGTGTGTCTAACGATAGTGAAAGTGAAGGGGATAAGACAGTTTTCTGTGTGTAGGGCGCGCCATCTTCGAGGAGGCAGTGATTGATTATGATTGGATTTTAGGTCAAATGAACAGTAGAGGCAAAAAGAAACCCTTTAAAGCGCTCAAAACAAGGAAAATCGAGTCTACCGCTTATCATTTGATCAGCAGACAACAGAGATAAACCATTTTCCTAAAAATGGAAGAATTAAGCAACTAAAGACTGTAAAGGAAATAAATAATATTAGGTTGTCAAATATCTCCCTTCCGCATTTTTGTCTTTTGAATTCTCCGACTATATACAAAGCGCTACAGAGCTCGTATCTGGCAAAACTATACATCATTTGAAAGGTCTTGACATAACCTACAAAACGACGCTATGCATGCGTTCAACAGTTATAGACGTGTAAAAATGGAGTTCCATAACGCCGAAATTCGCGCTATTTTAAAGTTTTCGTTCAATAAAGGCAAATCCGCTAGAGAAACGTTCCGTGAGATTAATTCTGTGTTTTGGGGGATGGTACTCTATCACTTCGAATCGCGGAGGAATGGTTTCGACGTTTCAGAGCCGGTGAAAACGAAACCATGGATAAGCCAGTCGGCGGAAGACCTGTGACGACGAATACCGATCGAATCATGGAAAGCATCGAGTTAGACCGGCATGTGGCATCTCGTGACATCGCTCAGGAGATGGGAGTTAGTCACCAAACCAATTTAAACCATCGGTAAAGTTCAGAGACTTTTTAGCCGCACCGCACGATTATGGAATGCTCTTCCAAACTCAGTTTTCCCATCTGAGTATAACATGACGACATTTAAAACCAACGTGCACCGGTACCTTCTTTCTATCTCTCCCTCGGTACCTTCAGCCCGTGCTGTGTCCTAAACAGGATACTTAAGGGTAGCCCCAATCCCTTTAGCACGCACCAAATATAAAAAAAAAAAAATGTAAACCATCTGCAGAAGTCTGGATACAAGAAAAAGCTTGATGTTTGGGTGCCGCATGATTTGACGCAAAAAAAACCTTCTGGACCGAATCAACGCCTGCGATATGCTGCTGAAACGGAACGAACTCGACCCATTTTTGAAGCGGATGGTGACTGGCGACGAAAAATGGATCACATACGACAATATCAAGCAAAAACGGTAGTGCTCGAAGGCCGGTGAATCGTCCCAAACAGTGGCCAAGCCGGGATTGACGGCCAGAAAGGTTTTGCTGTGTGTTTGGTGGGATTGGAAGGGAATCATCCACTATGAGCTGCTCCCATATGGCCAGACGCTTAATTCTACCATCTACTGCAAACAACTGGACCGCTTGAAGCAGGCGATCGACCAGAAGCGTCCAGAATTGGCCAACAGGAAGAGTGTAGTGTTCCACCAGGACATCGCCAGACCGTTGATGACTCGTCAGAAGCTACGGGAGCTCGGATGGGAGGTTTTATCGCATCCACCACATAGCCCGGACATAGCGCCAAGTGATTACCACCTGTTCCTGTCCATGGCGAACGCTCTTGGTGGTGTGAAGTTGAACTCAAATGAGGCTTGTGAAAAGTGGCTGTCCGTGTTCTTCGGGGGGTATTATGAAGTTGCCGTCTAGATGGAAACAGATTATCGAACAAAACGGCGCATATTTGAACTAAATCCGATCACTGTAACACTTTTTATGAATCATTAAATGAAGAGCAAAAAAGCGGAAGGGAGATATTTGACAACTTATATTATAATAATGCCTGTTTGATGTCCGCACTTAACTCCAGCCATTTTTCCTATTACAAAAACAATGTAAAAGATTCCGAATATTTTTATTGCACTAGGAGATGTCTCTTACAGAATTAAATGGGCTAAAATTGAGTTTAAGGGTGTTTCTTTTTTTAAACACACTTTTACTCCAATTACGTCAATATTTTGTTGAGTTGCAGTAGATGAAAATTATGTTGTACACGAAAAATATGGAGCATTAAAGAGTTAAGTGCTCTCCTTCAGCGTGTTGTGAAGCTTTTCATGGGAGAGCCCACATTTTTAAAGGCTTGTTATTTTTAGTTTTTTATACTTGCACTTTGACCGACTGTTTCAAACTCGTTTTATTTAATTAAAAAGATTTTTTTACGATCTGGTAAGAAACTGTTTTGGCTCTATTCACTTCACAATATTAAGATCACTCTCTTTGCATGTCCTCAAACTTGATCAAAATATAATTTTTCAATAATTTTCACTTGAAAAGAATTCTTTCATCGATCGAAAAAAAAAAAAAAACTCATCAAAACTCTTTCGACGCCGATTCCGATTGACATGACTTTAAAGACTGACTGATTTATTGTCACTAAAAAAAAAATTAACAAAACAAATTCTTTACGATTACCCTCCCCCTCCGTTGTGCTGGTTGAAATTTTTTCGTAAACATTTTGCGCGCTTAATCTGAATTCATTTCACGGAAGAGGCCACATGCAGATGTCGTTTTTTTTCGAATTTATTTACAATCCACTCTCTGGCAGGGGAATCGAAAAATCTGTGTTTTTGAATTTCAAATGACAGGGAATAAACTCTTAAGATTTTGACCCCAAAAACTCATGATAGTTTCCTCTGTCTTAGTCATTTCCATGCTAATTATGAGAGTAATTAAAATTTATCGACGGTGTGATTGGAAAAGGTGAACGTAAGCACTCTGCCGGAGCGATTTAACGAGCAAGCACTTCCTTTTATCGACGACGCGGGAGTCATTAGGGGAAAACAATTGTAGGCGAATGCATTGGCGTCGTGGGTTTCGATGTTGATTCGGCTCTAATCCCACGAGTGTGTGTGTGGGTGATTGCGATAAAATATGGCAAAGTGATAACCATAAGACCCTAGACCGAAGTATTGATGGGGTGGAAGTCAGAGGGGGTTGTTGAAGGTAAATGTTTTCTATGGTAATGCACTGATTAGAAAAGTTTTAGTCAACATGAGGGTGAACAGTTGGGTTGAAAAGTACATGGACGGCGAAGAAAAAATGATCCGAGAAGCAATTGGAATCTCACATTAATTAAATTTTGGAATCTCATAGCATATCATATCATAATTAAATGTCCTGTCAAATGTCATCATCAGGTCTTCTGACCTTTACCTGTTGGTTGCGTAGGAGCTGTTATATTAAGCCCCGACCTTGTCAATGCAGCGAAAATTGTGTGTGCAATACTTTCGGCGACAGCTTTTCTCATCCCACAAACAGTTTTATTGTTTTCACGTTTAACCAGAACAAGACACCACTTTCTGATACGAGTTTCGCATTTTAAGCACAGAAGAAGCACACATACATTGTTTTAGCCAAAGAGTTGATAACTCAGAATCCAGGACGGTTTATAGCAAAAAAAACATTTCAAACCCCACTGTCTCATTATGTAGCTGGTAATTCCTGAGCCCGATCTGAATTTTTAAGTAAAAACTAAACACTCAACTCACGTAGACGTTGACCTGGCACACAACTCGTAAATGAGACCGTAAAAATTCGATGAAACACGGGATTCATGTGGGTGCTGCGGTGCGTGGAATTTACATTTTGATGTAATCCATGCACTTAGCGCAGGGCACCTCCCCGCACACGACACTCAAGGACACTCTCACTGAGTTGAGGTGATGAATTAGATTCCGAGCGAATGACGCAACATTTTGGTGAAGTGAATTCGGGTCAAGCACTTCAAAGAAATCTCTTCAGAAGATGAATTGGCTTCGATTTACAGTGAATGAGATGATAAGAGGCCCTTGAGGCCTACTAACAGCTGCTTTAGACTGTGCGAATGGAATGATAAGACACTCTCTGAGCCTACTGACTCCCGCTCTAGACTGTGCGAAGACCGGATGCTAGCAGATTGAGATCTTTTGAGGAATTTTAACTATTTTATGGGTATTCCCCGGACAGTGAGAGATGCTGAACACGCTCGGCTGCTTATCGGATGTTTTTTGAGTGTCAAATGTGTGTTTGCTGGGTGATCTGAGATGCTGTTGTGCTGTTAGCTTTGTCCCGGTAAAGATAACTCGGCGTGCTTAATCGCGTAAGTAAACCGATTCAAGATTTTCTATCTCATTGATGCACGGTTATCTTTTGGGGAAGTTGAATGCACTTTGGAGTCATCTAGGAATTTTGATTTGTTTGTTTGCTTAAAAGAGGACGGTGGACGTTCCATTTGAAGTAAGAGTTAAACAAACTTGGTTTAAGAATGAAAGGCAAAGACTTAGAATGTTTTCCCAAAATTCAAAATCGTAAATGCGCGATTCAAGTTCGATGGAACTTTATTTAACGAATGAGTGTCAAATTAATTGCTGGCTTTGAAAAGGGATTATGTGGATTTTTGGGAATACTTTGGGATAGAGGGTCACCCAAGTTCCTGATCAACTTAGATCCTGATCATCCAAGTTCCTGATCATCTAAGTTCCTGATCACCTAAGATCCTGATCACCCAAGTTCCTGCTTCTTAAAATCTCAGTTCAACCGGTTAAGTTAAAGAAAATCGATCGTAATATTTCTGGAACATGTTTCCAGTTTCAACCATCTAAAAATCATTTTGTAACTAAAGGGTGGACTATCTTGTGGTTTCTTTATAAATATAGAATGCGGTACTGCGAAGCCAGCCGAAGCAGACGCTTGAACGACGTTGTGTTTCATTATTAATTGGACTGTTTCCTCTTACGATTGCTTAGTATATTAAAAAAATTTAATTTTGTGCATTTTGAAAAAGAAACTTGTATTTGGCCCACACTATAGTTCTGCTTCTGCTTCTAAATCCACATTTTTTCACTCCAAAAAGAAGTCTGCTACTAGTTAGTGGATGGTCCACCAAATGATTCTGTTGAATACAAATTACTACAAATTGGAGACCGTCACTGAACCGTGGTAAGGAAGCTCTGGCTAGAGAATGGAAAGCCCATCTGTCAGTTGAAACCAAATATTGATAATGCTGAAAAGTTTTGAAAAGTCACAGAATTTTACATCAGAAACATAGCTGCAAAATCAACATTTTAAAATTCAATCTGCACAATTACTCGCATTTTCATTTTATTTTTAGATGTTTTTTTGTTTTGAACAGCGAGATAAAGAAGAAAGTTTCGCACAAAAATTTAGATTGTAATGTATTGTTTTTTCAAAAAATAACATTGCAATTACATTAGCGGCTGGATAACCTGAATCACCGATAATGTGACTTTGTCTAAAATGTGAATCAGCAAAACTTTAGATTGTAATGTATTGTACTAATGTGAAATTCTGAAGGCAATTCGGAAGATGATGATATAATTCTACTTATCCAACTATGAAGGCCACTACCTAAAATTTAGCTTCAAGGAAGAAAATAATGATCTTTTTGAAATGAAAAATACCGAACACAATAAGTCAACACAAAAAGTTAGAGACTGGGTCATTCTAGAAGGAATTGATTAACCTAAACAAATTGAAGACACTTCTGGGAAAGAAGACTGCGAAGTCACTCCAGCTGCTCCCAAAATAGCTAGCTCGTAATCGTTCCATTGTAAAAATAAGTTTGAAGTAAGCTTTTCAAGTACGCCGATCAAAATGAATTGGATGCAGAAATGATTTCTAGTTTTCTGAAGTTAAGCGGAGAAACAATAAAACGATCAAGACAAGTTATTTGCCAGTCAAAATTAATAGCATTTTACAAAAAATCAAAAATACCAATATCTATTCCGACATAAACTTTTTTTTATTTTTTGAAATGAGTTAAATTATTTCAAAACGAAAAACTTTTCTTCTGAATAAATAAAAATCGTATAGTCCAGGGGCTGACAGTAGGATGTTCTTAGGCATCGAGTTAAAGGATGAATGAATAACATTTGAAAAGCTTACATTAAATAGAACTCGAAGACATAAGCAGAAACAGAAAACGCAGCTTAATAATAAAATATTTCTTCACTTCAATTTTAAATATCAGTTTGTAAATCGAGATATCATTTTGGAAATGTGGCAGAAAACGTAACTTTATAATAAAATATAAAATATTTCTTTACTTCAATTTTAAATATCAGTTTGGAAATCGAGATAAGCAAATTTTTAGGAGTCAAATGGCAACATTCTATTTTTTTACAGAGTACTGATTAAAAGTAGATGCTCGCGTCTAAGTTGGCGTATACAGGTGGAGAAGGACATCAACCAACTCCATGTGTGCCATTGGAAGCAACTAACATGGGATCTTGCTGGGTGTGGAAGTTTACTAACGGAGGCTCAGGTCCACCCCGGACTACTAGCGCAGTACAAAGAAAAAGAAGAAGATTTAAAGTAGAATCGCAAATTACTTTAGCAGAATTTTGAATCGCATTTGATTTTTCGGTCCAAATGATTCCAAAAACGTCCAAAAATATTCAAATTGAATGCTTAGTTTCAATAAAAAACAGCAAATAAAACAACGAAATTGAGGACACTAGAAATAAACTAAAGAAAAAGGGAGATTAAAAAATATCTGTGACCCATCAAAGCAACACAATATCATCCCATCCAGGAAAACTAGTACAAACCATTTCGCAGTAATTTTTGTGAGCACACCAATTTTGAAAGAGCAAAATAACGAATTTAGAGTAGCTGCTTAAGGGTAAGGTTAGAAATTGAAATCGTAAGTTTGATGCTAATGTAAGCCGTACCATCCACAAATCGATTTGCTCTACTTTTTGGAAAAAAAAAGCTTTAAACTTTAATCGTAAACGCATTTACTTCTTATATTTATATGTAATAACTTTTCTGAGTACTAGTAATTTATTTCATAGACCCATCTAAATTATTTCATCACATTTCTCAACTTTTATGTTAGCCAAAAACGAAAAGAAGTGCTAATTTTCTAGAATAATTAGAAATTCCAAAAAAACGTTCCGCATACGCCCCATTGATCGACTGCTTTTAAACAGAAAACCGATCGGACCGGGAGTCGAAACTATCAGAAAATCGCCAGTCGCAGGAAGCTGATTAAAAATCCATTCCTTATGACAACGAAGAGCTAGAGAAAGTGCTTTAGTTAACATTTACATAGTCATATGGCGAGCACTTCTGGCTCTTGATAACACGGCTCTTCACTGCCAACAAAAATGAATGTTTACTCGAAAACAAAAAACAAACTTCTGCATTGTTATCTCTTACTCTAATCCTCCTACTACGAGACTATCAGTGATTTACATTCAAAATCTCACAGATCACCAACGAAAGACGACACAATCACGATATTTTCGTCCCATCAGCTGCTTTCCATCTGTGTACCTAAGCGCCATTCTCTCGCTCAACTTTATCAAAACCCGAAAACCAAATTCGTCGTATTCTCAGCAATGAGCACCGAGGGCAAGGACCGAATGTAGTTTTATGATCAATTTAATTTCGCTTTCAAGTCCATCCCCCGACCGGCCGGAACACATACTGTCCCCCACACCGGCACATGAGTAATCCACCCATCCCACCACCCATCTAATCACAATTCTTATCGCAAAATGGCAATAAACAAACCCGTGTTTGATTACGGAAATGATAACAACAGCCCCCCAACCATCTCCAAAAAAACAAAAAAAACAAAACAATAACACAAAACAATATCCGACTTTGGTTCTTTGGAAAAAAACACAGCAAACAGAATTCAATAACACGCTCAGATCTTTCCGTCGATTATTCAATTCCACTCGATGTTTACATGCAGTGTGAATGCGAAAAGATAAATCGCAATCGTGGATACACATTGCAGAAACTTTGTGCGGGGGTGTTTAGTCAGCCCGTCGATCAGTCAGAGATCTTTCTGAGGAAATGCAAAATTTATGGCACAGATCCATTTCGCGAAATGCAACGTCCGCCATCTGCCAATTCATCTGCTCTGCATCCGCTGGGGTTTTCGACTTCAAATATTTCTGTGAATTCGAAGGGGTTTCCACGAATTTGAGGAGGGGAAGCAGAAGTTAAAATGAGAAATTCTTGAAACGCTTGAAAAGGCAGTGCAACATGTGCGGCGATGATGTGTTTCGGTTGCGAAGGGAAGAAAAAACACACACGGGGAAGCTATTGACGGCGAAAGTGAATCGGTGGTGACACTGTGATATGGTCAGCAACGGCTGACACGGAGTGACAGGACTGACAGCACCCTCTGATGGTAGTAGTCGACACACGACGAAAAATAATTAAAATTCCACAGCAACTTTTCTCTTCCGAGGCTGACATCGATTCGATGACAGGTTGACAGTTGTCAAGTGAGCCGGTGGGTTTGACAGCTAACCGGTGTAAAGACTGTCAGCCACAGACAACCCAATGTAGACACCCATCTGGGCAGCTGCTATTTCCCTCGCCTATCGATGAATTTGAAATACAGGAAGCATTTTGACAGTAATTCAGGAATCATTTTTACGCACTTTTGTTTGATTTGTTGTTCAAAGCTCTCATACGTATTCAGAGACACAAACTGTCAAAACGTTGTCAAATAAAATCTAGGGGCAAGAGAAGAAGAAGTTGGGTATTTGTATTGGCTCTTATTGGAGGTGGGGGCGTTTTCTACAATATTTGACTATCAAAAATGATTGCTGATATAAGAGGCTTGTATGAAGGTTGAAACGGCTCGTAGGCTTGCACCAATTCATAAATTCATGCAGCTTCATTTTAGAGCTTCAAATTTGGGATATTATTTTGTTTAGAAAGGGCCTTGAAATTACTGTCAATTAGGATCCAACCTGCTAGAACTTCAAGGGATCAAATAATGTAATGCAAATCATGGCACAAAATTTGAAAAAAATGTTTTTTTTATCTGCATATTTGTTTTGTTTATGATTGGGTCATATTAGCTGATTTCAGAAATACCAAAAGTTCATCTTGAGTCTTAGACTTTGCTTTGGAAATTTCAGGAGATCACAAAGTTCGTGTGTTCGAGCACTTATGTACTTTTGTACGTTAAAAAAATATAAATAATATGATCCAAAATGTTACACTATCATGTGCCCCAATAAAAAAAAAAATACATTATATACAAATTGAAAAGTGTAGAGATTTTTTTGGTTTTCTTGTATGCTCTTCAGAGCCTTGCCTTGTCGCTTGATTTTTCAGTTTGAAATTTTTTGAAACCAGAAAGCCAAACTTTGCGTATTGAAATTGAAAGTTTAAGAGGTGTTGAAATTTAAATATTGCTGAACGTTAGCATTACCGCAACATTGGTGTTTGAGCATTTTTGTCTTAATTAACAATTTCTTACAAAGTTAGCCACACTTATTGTCGGTTTCAAAAGTTATATTTATTCTGCTAGCACTTGCACTTTTTTGCCCTGGGGTTGCCGTAAATTTGAGAGTTGGAAGGAATAAATGACCAAAGTGTGCCCAACTAAGCAACCTTATAAGGGATTCAAAATTGCTGTTGTACAAGACACTAATTTCACTAGTACTTACATAGCCAAAAGCAATCTGACGTTTTATCCGCTTTCGAGAAGAAATATCCTTTATTTAGTGGCTCAATGTGTGAAGGACATTTTCGGAGATGGTACAACGACGAGGTATATGAAATCTATCTCAAAGCAGACATTATAAAGAAAATGAAGCTCGGTAGACTCGGGAGGGCTGGGTACCTACAGTCAGAGTGAAAAGAAAGATTTCACCCATGTTTTCGATTTTTTGGTGTTTCGATTTTGGAACTTTTTTTTAGATAAAGGTTTAGTCATTCTCTAAAAGAAAAAACTTCGAATTACAAAGGTTTTTGAATTAGAAAGGTTTCAGAAAAAATATATTGCTTTTTTTCGTCTCGTACTCATTTCAACTAAGGGTTGTTGAAGAAAAAAAAGTAGCTTAACCAAAATTACTGCATTTTTTTAAGAGTCAAAAAAGTGTACAACTTAATATCAAGACGAACAACACAAAACTTGCATTAAGGCCCTTATCTTTTCGTATTTAAAATAACTTTTAAGTATCTAAGGGTTGATGCTGCTAACTATTTAAGTAAGTTCGGTAAGAATTTCATTTAACTCATCCAATAAAATTCAAGTAAACGATATTTTTTTTGCAATCTTTACTGACCTGCCTTACAAAATATTCCCACAAACTGCGACTCAAATTAAAGCCTGGTAAGGGTAGACGATCGTTCATTTGCTTAGGTGGAAGTGCTTCCTCCAAAAAGCTTGGACCAAAATAAGGTTGTTGAGCCGATGACGATGATGATGAAGGAATTTTTGAAGCAAACCCTGATCTTAGTGTACTCTTGTCAAATAATTTCTCAACAAGAAGTGCAAAAAGGTCGTTTTTCAAGGTCTAAAGAACCTGATCAATTTTGAAGGTCTTGTTATACTGCTTAAGACGTTCAGGGACTATAAGCAGTGTTTTCATCGTCAATTCCATCGTGATCAACGAACAATCGTCTTGCCATAGTATAGTCAACTCCTTGTAAATAACGAAAGGCTTTTTCCGAAATTGTATTTTATTGTTTGTGCGTCAGATTGTTAAGCGAGAGTACTCGGATTCGAATCCAGCTTGGGGGAAAAAACACCACAAGTATTTTTCACGGCCCAACCTCCACTGAATGACTGACAATTCTCCTGGAGTACTTCTGCCACGGAAAGCTTTCGAAATTCGACTTTCCGAACCGGCAATAAACTGTAGGTCACCTCCACATGTGTCAAAGTTATAAGGCTCACAACACAGTGTAGGCGCGAAAAGCTAGGTGCTGGCCCTTCGTGGGCTGTTACACCACTAATGATGATGATTCTATGGTTCCAGAAGTAAGTTGTCATGGTGTTGTCTGTTTCATAATAATCTACGACAATACGAAAATGTGTCATGCCACAGAACTTTCGCTTGCGAATCAACAAACAAACAGACTCAATTATTCTGTCAGGAGGGTTAATGAAATGCTACTATCAAAACCAACGCGATTGAAATAATCACCAACTGCACTAAAAATTGCTGCGGTAAACTGTCAATATAAATTGTCCTTAATTCCTCGTTGACACTTTGACTGTATTTAAGTCCTTTTACGATGGCCTGGCACACGCTTTGCCCTCATTTAAAATTTTTTACATTCAACCAAAAGGAAATCACTCAATCGCTGAAAGGCGTTAATTCGCACATAAGAAAAAGTTGCGAATCTTGGAGGCAAATGAATGCAGAGAAGGCAATGTCGCGTTTCAACAAAGATCGGGCTCAAACGATTGTTGAAAGGGGTTGGATGTCCTTAGGGTGACCCTTGTCTGCTACCCACTACCGCCATTCTTAAAGTCATCTCGCAAAATGAATGAAAACCCTTGTCTGTTACCCATTTGCGTGACTTTTGGTCGTAAATTAGAAACCACTAAAGTCAATTGCAAAGAAAACGTTCCACTCGTTTCCAAATCGCCATAAAAGCGTGAGTCTTCATCACTGCGTCTCGAATCCAACGATGACCTTTTAGATCATGACTATAACTTGAAACTGTACCCTTAGACCTTTCATAATTTCATTTTGACATGCAAAACAACATAAAGCGTCACCCTCCATGCCACGAACTGTCACCTAGCAAACATTGACGCCAAGCGAACGTCAAAACAAATGCGATTATCCGTCAGCTCGCACGTAGACGCAGTTCCAACCCAAACTGATCAACTCGCTCCCATCACGCACGCATTTCTGCCCGCAATCAGCGGTAATCAATCGACAAGCTGTCATCCGCACACGCACGCAAGGACGCACACTCAGTGCGTCGTTTACACCTCGACGTACTTGAAAAAACACGAAACGCTTCCTGCCCGCTCCTGACCTTAGACAACAATCTCCAACACCCTTCCCGGGCGCACGCGTTCTCTTCGCCCCAGTCGGCCGCACAAACGCGACACATGCTACAAAGTCACACCGATCGGCAGCTAAGTGATTCACAAAAGTGACACAATACAGCGCCGCTGGCTCACAGCTGGAACACATCACATTTGACAGGCAAGCTTCTCGGCTCTTATCGCGTAATGAGTTCGTTATCAGACAACCGGAGCAAGCAAAAAAAAAAGAAACATAAAACCGAAATCAGACAAAAAAAACCCAAAGCGTGCACTTGTGTGTCGCTCTGTGTCTTGCTGTCATGTGTCGGCGTTTGTCAGCCAATCTGACAGACGTGTTCCGATGTCGCACACATTTGCGTCGTTCGTATGGTAATCAGAATCGATTTTATGATTATTTTTTTCCGTTTGCGTTTGAATTCGTTTCGGGGGCAAAGAGTCCGCGATTTCATCAAAACCCTGCAACATGTCGAGCGCAGACTTTGAACACGTCAACGGCGCAGCTCGTCCGTGGACGTCGCGATAGAAAGGCACATCTACGAGCTTAGATGTGTGTGCTTATTGTGTGCTGACCCATCCCCCTGCGGTGGATATTTGAGGCTCGTACCTTGAAATCAGGTTTTTGTGCGCTGCGCCAAGCAATAGTTTCCTTTGTTCCTCTGCTTGGGTTTGTGTGTGTCCCGTCGACTTGATTTTCTCCGCTTTTGAATTCCACAAAAAAACTGTCTTTGGTTCCTTGATTTGCGGATGATTTTCACTGCTGACAAAAAGTCACTGCGACTGCGAAACGCCACACGAAAACGACACAACGACTACGACGACGATGATGACAAATGTCACCAAAACGATTTAAAACAAAAACAAAAAGTTACGATTACGATTTTTTTTCGTGGGGTGAACTCTCTCTCTCGCTCGCGGGAAAACGCTTCACTCTCCACCTTCTCGAACTGACAATCGGCTGCGAACTGGTGGCGTGCCTTGGCGTTGGGACCATCACGAGCGCCATTTGCCTCTCAGCCTACACACAGATACTCCTCACTCACACTCGCACGCGTAGACAGAAAAACAAAAACAAAATTAACAACAAACCACCTGCTTGAGCCGGGAAGACAAATTCATGGGCACGAAGTGTCGTTTTTTTTGTTTTCTGCAGTTTTTCGTTGTTTTTTTGACGCGTTGTCGTTGGTGCGAAGACGATGGCGAAGCGGCAACGGCAGCGGCAGCGGGACCCAGCCAGACCAGAGATTGAGTGAAATTTATGGGCAAAGAGCAGCAACAAGTCGCGGCTGTTTTGCGAGCCATTAGCGCTGAATAAAAACGTGACATTTGATCGTTGAACGTGGGGACGAACGCGAGAGCGGCTGCGAGTGTTGCTGATACGAGCGGAGAGATTTGTTGTTGCATGGGGAATTTAGTACTTTTGGCGTCAGGAAAATGGGGGTATTTACTATCGAAATTGGATTGACATTTCTGTCAATCTGTCAAAGCTTTTGCTTCCTGTCCAAATTGCTGAGATCTTAGTGACTGCTGTTCCTAGGGGGAGAGTTACTTACATTAATCTCCATATGTCAGAGATAAAGAGCTTGACACAAAACGTTACTCAAACTTTAACTTTTTCTTTGACTTAGACTTCGCCCTACATCTAGATGATGAAATACTTTTTTAAAGGTTTTTCCACATCTATGAGATATTACTGAAATCGAATAATAAAGGAGAATCTTGTCGTATCACGAATATCCCCCACAATGCAATCAAGCATGGCTTGTATTCCAATAGTCCAACTTTCAAGAACTCAGCCAAATACAGTGTGGGCCAAATACAAGTTTCTTCTTAAAAATGCAACAAAATGAACAAAGCTAAAGTTTTTCCATGTATTCTGGTCTTATTACTAATAGCGAACGTTCCCATTGAATATGGAAGACAAGGTCGTTCAAGTGGTGCCTTGGCTGGCTTTGCAGTAGCGCATTTAGTCAATCCGATTTTTCAAGACCTTGTTGATGGTTTCCGGCTGTAGCTCACGGATTGCTTGGAGGATATTGACCTTAAGCGCTTGAATCGTTTCTGAAATGTTAGCTCGTCGTGGTTCCCCACAAAAAAAAAAATTAAAGGGCTCAAACCGCAGCGCCCGACGGCCAATCTACACTGCCAAGACGCCTAATGACACACTACTGGAATTTGATGCAATAAAGAGCGATTGTGGCATGGGACACCAACCTGCATGAGCCCGATGGCATCCAAATCCATGTCATCAATTTCGGTAAAAAAACAAAAGTCGTTTAACATGGCTCTGTAACGCCCTCCGTTGTCCGAAATGTCACTAAAAGCCTATTTCTCTAAGAAAAATAGTACAATGTTGCCACCATTCTACAATCCGCCCCAAACTGTCACACTCTGTGGATGCATTGGCTTCTCGACAGTAGCGTGCGGGTTTTTTAGACCCTAGATGCGGCAATTTTGTTTGTTAACGTTGCCGCCGGATATGTATGAAAAGTTTTTATAAAGTCACTAAAACTAAACTAAACTATTTAACCCACCTCACAGCCTATTAGTCGCAGGAAATTATGGGCAATTCAGGACAGCTCTGAAACTAACCGGCTGCGTGGCAGTACGATGAGCCTACCATTGGCATAAGTGAGCTGAGGACCTGAGGTGGTGGTCACATATACCTAAGGTCTAACAAGGAGAGTCCACGAACTTGGAGTCACCAATTTTGATGAAATTTGACATAGTAATAGCTCTCCTATGGGATATTAGTTTCCCAATGTCAGAGAACGCAACACTTTCCCATTTTTCCTAGAAAAATGGCCCAAAGTTTTCCCAATCGCTTCATATACCAATGAATCACTATGCCAAATTTCATCAAAATCGGTGACCCCAAGTTCGTGCACTCTCCATGTAAGACTTATCCCAGCTTTAGTCTTGCAAAGTGGTTTAATGAGTTGAATTTGATGCTATTTTTTAAAATCTTACGCGTTCTTTAAATCGATGCATTTCAGTAAAAATATTGAAAAAATAATATCAATAACTTAGTTTACCTGCAATGTTTTGTGGTTGCTTCATATTTCCTTCAGGTTTTTGAATACAATACTAAATTACAGAGTCCAATCATCTGAGTACAGAGAACTTTATAGGACAAAGACTAGCCTCTCAAGCTCATTCTAAATGCCACCAGTTGTTAATTATTTATGTATTCCAATGTGGCATTGGACAAGAAAGACTTATACCTACTTATTTTTTTTTTTACTACTTACTTCTTACTTTTCAGGAAGTCAACCGTTGGAAGGTTTGTGCCTTAGCTAATGCTGCCTTCCAACGTTGACGGTCCAGGGCATGCTGCTTACATTCTGGAAGACCAAGCTGTCTTGCATCCGCGATCACTTGATCTCTGTACCGTAGCTTCGGTCTCCCCCTTCTCTCCGAACCAGGAAGCTCGGATTCGAAGACCTTTTTAGCTAGAGCGTTTGTGTCGATGCGCTCGATATGGCCGAGCCACTGTAATCGACGAATTTTTGCCTTTCGGACTATATCCTTATCTTTGTACAGCTCATAAAGTTCGTGGTTATGTCTTCTCCTCCATTCGCCTTCCTAGCAGACTGGACCGAATATCCGCGTCGATTTTTTCTTTCGAAGAAACCAAGGATCAACTCTGCAGTTTTGGTTATCGTCCAAATTTCGGCTCCATACAGTAGGACTGGCAGGATAAGGGTCTTGTAGAGCATGACCTTAGTTCTTCCAGTCAGGAGTTTTGACTCTAGCTGTTTAAACAAACCGAAGTAGCAGCGGTTACCGAGGGTGATTCTACGGCGAATCTCCACTACGATGTCATTCGGGGAGTTTATGTTCGCCCCGAGGTATGCTGCTGCCCCTTAACTACCTCGAAATTGTTTGAGTTTGGCGCCTCGACTATCCTGATTATTTTCTTTATACTCCATTATAAAATGGCATGGCTTTTAGTAAAAAAAAAGCCAAAGTAGCAAAGAGTACTCTCGATCTTTTTCCAAAAATTAGTTCAAACTAACTGCGTAAGCTCAATTAAGAGTGTACTGAGTTTCTCTTGTGAGCTCTAATGTTAAGTTACAGAAATTACCAGTGGTGGGCCACCACTGGTCAGCGATTTAGGCGTATTTTTACCACCCCACTCCTCCTAATCATCATCATTATCATCTTGACCGCGTGTTCCACTAAAGAGGTCGATGGGGCAATTGCGATTCCAAACGCCATACAAAATTTTGTTAACTAATTATAAGTAGAGAACTCTTTTATGCACAGGAAATGTTTAAAATGTTTTTGGGCAGTTCACAGCTACCCAAGTTCAGGCATGGGTAACGAGTATTCAGTTCCAGCATTTTCTCTCGTGAAATGACAATGATTGGTCCCAGTTCTTTCTTAGTTAATCAAGTATTAGGTTATCAAATATCTCCCTTCCGCCTTTTTGTCTTTTGAATTTTCCGGCTATGTACAAAGCGCTACAGAGCTCGTATCCAAACTAATCATGCACAGCGTCGTTTTGTAGGTTATGTCAAGACCTTTCAAATGATGTATTGCCAGATACGAGCTCTGTAGCGCTTTGTACATAGCCGGAAAACTCAAAAGATAAAACTTAATTGCCCAACTTAATTTTAATGATCGCTAAGACGGTCCACGTTCCTCTTCTTGGAGGTACTATGAAATAGCAGCTGTGTGTCATATTTGTTGATTGTTCGATGATGATTCATTCGAAGCTCGAAATTATCAACGTGACTTGGATCTTTTGTTTTGGTCCAACATGATGGTTTGAAATTGGAAATGAGAAAAAAAAGAACTTCGTCGAATGCAAGAAAAGATGCAGTAAGTAGAAAATATCCTACGAGTCTCAATGTGATGATAGTTGAGTAAACTTAGATTTCTAATGTGCAAGACTTATACAAAAAGAATACAAAAAAATAGCCACGCGTCAGGAGCCCTAACCTCGGTCTAATTTTTAGCATTCTATCGCTCGAATTCATTCACCCTTTAGATTCCCGTCGAGCCCATTATCACGATCTATTGACACATATGAGCCCCGCTGAGAAAACCCTACTATCGCCATTCCCTCAGTCTAAAGTGCAAGTCGAGTACCTGCGCACCTCTCAACCGATTAACGTCTCTGGCAAATTGTAACACGACGAACAAAACCCCGTGAGTTGGCACTCGAAGGCAAACATCACCCATCTGGAGATTAGTCAGCAGCTGTGGCGAAAATATTTACACAACTTCTGCTTTTAATTAGTACCGCCAAACTAATCGGGCCACCTGATTATTAGCGCATGAAATCCGTCGCACCGCTCACGCAGAGCTACACGTTCGATTCGGAAGCTCAGAACAAAGACCCGCCCCCCTGTGGAGTCTGATTCAGTTCAGCCTTAAACGAGACTGCTTACGGTTGACACTTAAAAGTTGATTGCATTTGGTTAGCCTTCCCCCGACGGGTGGGCCACCTCAACCCACGCATTGTCTCCACTCTCGAGAAGACCGCTGATTGTCGATTAATGGAAAGCGCTGAGCTCAACGTGTTTCCCCTCATTTCCTGACTTTAATAACCACTGCGAAGTCCTCATGTGCGTTCAATTAGCACCGCGCAGAGATGCGAGATTTTCCATTGTTCGTTGTTGGTTGTTGTGTGTGCGGCGAATTAACGCTTTTCAGTGGTTGAATGGCTTCCTTCGGTTCGACGTTAAAGGGAAATTTAAATTAAGTCAAAAGGATTAATGGGGAAGTGCGTGTGGGGGTGTCGTAAAAAGGAACGAATACAGTCGAAGTGGCGTTGTGGGAATTAAGGACAGCTGTCAACTGTGGTTTTGGGCTTACAGATATGGTTGGTGATTGCTTTCCAGAGAAAATGGATCTTTAATTTCAGTGCCAATAAGTATAAGGTTGCGTACGTTATTGTTAATTGTGTTTTGTTTTCGGAAAAAAATAGCACACACGGTAAAAACCTCACACATCGTAGAGACCTCGTACAAAAAAGATGTCCTAATAATAATCCTGACACTAAGTTTTTCTGTTAAGGATCACCTTGATATGGCTTTTAAGAAAAATGTTTAGTCTATATTTTTAAATAAATTCAGAAACCATCGAAAACCACATTAGGGTAGAGTTCAAGTGATTTAAAAAAAATCCTATTAATCGTTTTTACCTTTGATTTTTGTTATTTTAATTTGCACTGCACTTAAATTGCTGTCTTTTAAGCTTCATTTAATTTATAAGATTTATACGCCCCTGTTCTGGATTTCAAGTGAAAGTGGATCCAAATTGAAACTCGATTCGAATTTTTTGAATCGACTTCGAACTCTTGCTTGAAATATCGAAATCAGCTTTGTATTTAAAATCATTTAAAACATTTAATGTTAAAATTGAAATGAAAAAGAAAATACGCAGAACAAATATGACTGCGCTTGCTTATAAGTCTAGTAATTTGTTTAACCTTCTTGCGGATATTAACCATGACGTCCATCTGCTAAGGCTTTGGTTGGCAGAACATAAATCGATTGTGAGCAGTAAAACGAAGCTTATGCTGCACAGTCTAGTCGCTGCGAAACCTCCAGAGGTTGATATTGTGTTTCACGCAGCTAGTGGCCATAAGTTTAGCTTACTCAATTATGGATGTGGTGCACTTTTATACCTTTTGAAGTCGCCGAAAAGTTCAATATTTTCATAGGAAGGGTCCGAGAACATACTTACGTTTTTGGTAACATGAAAGTCGGTGAACTGGCCAAACAAGGAGCTGCCGTCCACTTCGTAGTAAAGGGTGATTTTTTAAAAGCTATAGGAAAGTTTAAAAAAAAAAAAAACACATAAAATTCAGAAAAATGCATGAAATCTTTATTTGAATCGATAGTACGGTCCATATAATTTAATGTTGGAAGATTATTTCATGCAAATGTTGACCTTGACTGCGCCTCAAATGGTCCATCCGCTTAGTCCAATTTTGGCATACTCTATCCAATATTTCGGCCGGTATCTCACGAATAAATGCTTCAATGTTGTCTTCCAATTCGTCAATTGAAGCGGGCTTGTCTGTATAGACATGAGCTTTAACATAGCCCCACAAAAAATAGTCTAAAGGCGTTAAATCGCACGATCTAGGCGGCCAATTGACCGGTCCCGAACGTGAAATAAAATGTTCACCGAACTCGCCTCTCAATAAGTCCATTGTTGCGCGTGCTGTGTGGCATTTGGCACCGTCTTGTTGAAACCACATGTCATGCAAGTCAAGCTCTTGCATTTTGGGCAAAAAAAAAGTTGGATATCATCTCACGGTAGCGCTCACCATTCACAGTTACGTTACGATTCGCATCATCTTTGAAGAAGTACGGTCCAATGATGCCACCAGCCCACAAACCGCACCAAACTGTGACTTTTTCTGGATGCATTGGTAGCTCTTGCAATGCTGTTGGCTGATATTCACTCCAAAATCGACAATTCTGCTTATTTACGTACCCATTGAGCCCAAAATGAGCTTCGTCGCTGAACAGAAGAAGCGCGCGATGAACTTTCTTAACAGAGCACGCATTTTGATAATAAAATTCAAGCTGTTTAAACCAGTGTTGCCAAAAAAAAAATAGCTAAAAAATCACCCTTTAGTAAAAGCACATATTTCTTGGAAATGGTTAACACAAGATAACCCGGTTAACCAACTGTGCAGTGTCTTGGAAGACTTGGCAAGAGTACAACATTTCACGAACTAACGAACTTCTAAATAGGACTCGCATAGACATTGCTAAAATTATGGCGATTAGTACAGTGGCTGATAGGAGATCATGAACCTAAAATAGAAATCCCTCATAATATGCAGTGTCAAAGTTGTAACATATAATAACTCGGCAAAACCAATTCATACGTACTCTGCTGCTGTCCAACGCTTGACAGGGCAACGGACTGTAAGCAATCCATTTTTGGAATTACTTGACCAGGTATCTCGAACGAATATCAAAGAATTGATTTTATTCCTCAACGCCACACGATGGCTCTAAATCCTAATCTACACCCAATTTTCAGAGCTGTAATTTCAAAATATTTTTCGCGGCCCCACTTCTGCGAACAACTGACAATCCTCCTGGATTACGTCTTTCATAAAAAGCTTTCGTGGTTCGCAGTTTGGAACCCACATGTACCAAAATTATAATGCGCACAACACAGTTACGCCACCCAATGCAATGGTTTCAAGACAGCACTATGTGCCAATTGGTTTCTTAAAAAAACATTACTTCACACAAAAGTTAAATGCTTCGCATGACCTCAGACCATTTACAACCCTCCCTTTGATTCAGGAAACAACGCATTCTTCTTGAACTCATCTAAAATGCACTACCTTGCATGCTAATCAATCAAAGTCTAACGCCATTAACTTTCCAGCATTTATCATTTGAAATTTCTTATATTCAAGTATTCAAAAAATAGTTGCTACTTGTGTAGTAAACTTTTGTATTTTGATTTTAAAACAAGCTAGTAAAGAAATTAATTGGCATCTGGCAGACGGTTTCAAACCAAGGCCAAAATTATATTTTTCATCTTCATCCGTCCCTCGGGTCATTTTGACCCAGACGACTGTAGTTTCATTGCTTTTACTGCAACGAACTTAGTGACCAATTTAATTTTTTGCCAGAACTGCTAATTACATACAAAGACTAAAATCACTAAATTTCAAAACTCTCTCATATTTTAGAAGATTTCTAATTAAAAAAAGTAAAAGTCAACAAGCAATGGCTAAGGGACGGAAGAAAATTAAAAGTTGAGTTAAATTGAGTTGAAAAAATAACGTAGGTACATATTCTATTCTATTTTATTCTAGTTGCTACTTCGAAAATCTTCCAAAAGCAGTATCTGACGATTTAAATAAACCAGTCAAAGTCTTTTCTATGGATCAGGTGAACCTGAACTGCATTTGGAAATGCCTTTGGTGCATGGAAGCGGTGTTCAAAGCTTTTGGTCCAATCTATTTGGGTGGAAAGAGTCACGTCTCGATATTTTAATGCATTTTTTTTTGTTCAATTGCTGAAAAACCTCCAACTGGTCATAGACACTTACAAATTGTAAACACTGTCTAAAGGGCGAGAGAACAAAAATCTTTAAAAAATGCCTCTAAAAAAAACAATTTTCATCATCATCATAATCGTCATGACCGCGTGTTCCAAAACAATTTTCGCGGAAAAAACAATTTTCTTAAATCCAATTTAACTTTCTTCAAATCCAAGACAATCCTTTTCATCTAATTTCACTACTCAACGAAATTTCCTCTGTAAATTCAAAATTTCGGAAAAGCTTCCATAGAAAAGTCGCCACAGAAAACCGAAAAAAACATTTGAAAATCTTTGAAGCACAATTAGAAACTGAAAAAAAATTTTATACGAAACTTTCACATTAACAGCGAAAGTTTGGTCGTTTTTCGCTCGCTGTTATCGGAGTCTCAAACCGAAGCGAAAAATATTACATTCTATTCGCCGTAAAAGCTGCGAAAAGCTTTTAAATTGGGAATTCCCTTCGCCAAAGGTGCTTTGAAGACTGAAGCGTTTGAAGAGAAGGAAATAACAGAAAAATTGAGGATGAGGTAAGTGCACTGAAGTGGTGTCTTCAAAGTCAAGAAGCAGAGAAGATGTGGTCCTTTTCGTGGGAGTGTTTGTTCAGGGTGGCCAATAAGTGTTTTAAGGGTTTTTATGAAAAATTGTTATAGTGTATGACGTTTTGTATAAATGAAAGAAAAAGAAGAATCATTTTAAAACTACTTCGGTGTCAATGGTTGACGACTGTTGACTAGGCAACTAATATTATTGGCAACACCTACGGGTCCTCCGGGCCAAATGCGCTCTAGATAGAGAGTATATTTTGACGCGTTAGAGTAATTTGGATGATGTGATTCAAACAAATTCTCGTCTATGTAAACTCTGTAAAGGTCAGTTTTATTACGCTCAACACCAATGAATAGCCCATGATTGCTGCTTTTTTTTTTTCGTATTTTTGAAATTGGTATTACAATTTTTTTAACCACTTTTAAAATAAATTCAAGATAAGGAAATCGATATTAAAGTAGGACCTAACAAATATAGAATAACGAATTACTTTTGAGTACTGCTCCTAACACTCCTTAGAAGCCTCAAGAATCATTAAAGATTTTTCTAAGAAAACCCTGAAAATGTTTCGTTCTATCAAAGGTTTTTGTATGAAGGCTTTGAAAGCGTTTTATTCTGAAATTTCTTGAAATGGTTTCGAAAGGAATGACGAAAGCTAACAGATAATAAAATAAATAATCTGGCGTTTAGAGGTCCAGAGCTTAACTTTTCGCGACCATATGCATGAGCACAAACATTATAAAACAATAAATAAACCTCCATCTTTCGTAGAAAACAGTTCAAGGTGCAGTTTTCAAATCCTCCTCGTGCATCTCTCAAATTTTACTCTTAGCCCGAAGCAACACTTTCTGAATCTTGAAGTGAAATCCTGTAAAGGCATTTTTGGAATTTTTTCACAAATTCTCCGGTGCCCTTGAATCGCAATTAATCTCCACCATGCTTGTCTTTCCACATTCGCTTTCTTTTCGCAGAAACCTCTTTTAAATGTGCATTCTGAAAGATCCACCTTCCCATCCTCTGACAACTGAATACAGCTAAATGTAATTAACTCGGAAATGAGTGATGAGAGCAGCAGAATCCTTCTTTCCTCCGCTATCCTTTGAATCAGGACAGCTTTCACTTCAATTAGTAGAGTGATTAGAGGCAAACGCCTCGAACAACCTCGATATCCATATTCATCGCACATTCTCTTTAACCCATCACTTAACTCATTCAACGAGGACTTCATCCGAAACTCCAGCAGCGAGCGCTTCAAAGGAATCCATAATATTCCAACCCCCTTTCTGTTTTATTTCCCGAAAGCCACAAAGCACATTTGCGGTCTCCGAACTTGCAGCGCATGTGGAACGCAATTAACACTCCCACACCACAACCGTTGTTGTTGCCATGTGTTGCAACAAACAGGAAAACTATCTGCAACCAATTAAACAAAAAAAAAAAATAAGAACCCCAAGTGAAATGGGGAATGCAACCACCACCACTCGCACATCTAAAACTCAGTTAACCTCCACCAACTAATGACAGGAACAAAGGACACAACATGGATTCGAAAAAGAAAAAGAGAAAACAATTCACAGGGTCCTTTGTCCGGATGTGGATGTGTGTGAGGGACGAGCTAATGCAACTAATGACTTATTAGAGTGACACTTGGAAGGACGAAAAGGACATCGGGGTGTCCTCTTACATCGACGAGACAAGTTTTTCAGAGATTTTTCTGCGACGATGTGGGAATTCGAAGGTCTTTGTATGAGTTTCTTTCTGAGGGTCGATGTGGATTCAATTGTGGATTCAATTGTGGCTCATTTGGGGGAGTTAAATTTATTGCGTTGTTTTTCTGTTCTCAAGAGGAGCACTTTGTTTTCCAATGACAGTGAACGGCAGATGGATTGAATTGATGCAGTGATTGGGTGTGGTTCATTTCGATGGATGACTGATTGACGATTAAATGTAAATAAAAAATAGAAGCCTTGAAATCCACGTGTGTGGAAAGGCTAACAAGTACCTTATGGCTCAGATAAATGTGGAATATTTCTCGATTTGTATTTGTTTTTCTATTAGTACTTTTATATATGTAAAGATTGTATATTATAATGGCGAAAACGCTAAATAAATATATAAAAGAAAAGCTGAATTAATACGAGAATAGGAAAAATACCCGGTTTCATTGGATATGACATCTTATCCTTGTAAGCGATAAAAAAAAAAAATAAGTCTTTAACCCTGGAAGGACACCCTGTGGTATCACAATGGGCCTCATCTGGCCTAAGTGTTTGGCTGCCTTGCGCAGCCCACCACACAACCTACCTACCTACCTACAAGGACATATTTATTTCTTAAAAGTAAGTCGAATCAACGACGTCAACATTAAAGTTTATTGCACATGACAAATCTACTGAATCCTTAAAAATAAAAAAATACTAAAGGGTAGCCCCAATCCCTTTAGCACGCGCCAATTATAAAAAAAATAATAATAATAATTGTTAGGGTTTTCTTTCAAGGCAGACAACAAGATCCTTATAGAATCACTTCGGTGTCCGTCTGATTGCCCGTCTATCCGAATCAGAAAAACCCTTTTTTTTAATTGTTTATCTCACTAGACATAAATTAAAACGTAGCTAGACATTGTTTTCTAAGATCGATCACCGAGAATATAGGTTGGGCCACATATATTTTTTTTTAATGCAATCAGATGAACAAAATAATTTTTTCATTTGTTTTGGCTTTATGACAAACATTCTCATAAATTATGAAACATAACGTGTTACGTCCTGAGCAATGTTACGTTGTTGATCAACTCAAAGAAAACACTCGTAATATTTTATTTATTTTTTTTTTTATTTTATTCTATTTATAATAGCATTCGTA
This sequence comes from Syritta pipiens, assembly GCA_905187475.1. Taxonomy (NCBI): domain Eukaryota; kingdom Metazoa; phylum Arthropoda; class Insecta; order Diptera; family Syrphidae; genus Syritta; species Syritta pipiens. The sequence continues at coordinate 76,558,906 of LR994571.1, forward strand.
GTTCGAAAGAAAGTGGCGAAAATTACATTGAAAAAAGAAAAGACAATAAAACGCGTTCAGTGCTCTGCTACCAACTTCATGTTCAATAAACCACATACGTCCCCCTGATATAACTTAATCACCATACAAAACTTTTGGGTCTTTTTAATTCTGATCGATTTCTTAAACATCTAGTTGTTAGACCCTCCTTGTTAACATTTACAGAAACGAATATTTCTCAGCCACACTTTGCTGCTTACAATTTTTCCAAAATAAATACCTTTTAACAATTGTATTGTCTTATTTTCAATATTATTTTTAAGAAAAAATTTTCAATCACATTTTCTTTTTTGGTCTAAACGTCTTTCAATGTGCCTGCCCAATTCCATTTTACACAGGTGGACACACGCGGACAAACGTTCGCCCATTGTTGCCTTTTTTTTGAGAATTGAAATCACGAACCATCCCGAACCCTCACATTGTTGTTAAGATCCTTTTAAAAAGGTTTTAATATAGATTACTTACTTACTTATCAGGCATTTAACCCTTGGAGGGTCTGTGCCTGAGCCAAAGCCGCCTTCCAACGTTGACGGTCCCGGGCATGCTGCTTCCAGTCCGGAAGACCAAGCTGTCTTGCATCCGCGATCACTTGATCTCTGTACCGGAGGTTCGGTCTCCCCCTTCTCCTCGAACCAGGAGGCTCGGATTCGAAGACCCTTTTAGGTGGAGCGTTTGTGTCCATGCGCTCGATGTGGCCGAGCCACTGTAGTCGACAGATTTTTGCCTTCCGGACTATATCCACATCTTTGTACAGCTCATAAAGTTCGCGGTTATGTCTTCTCCTCCATTCGCCTTCCTCGCAGACTGGACCCAATATCCGCCGTAGAATTTTTCTTTCGAAGGAGCCAAGTATCAGCTCTGCAGTCCTGCTTATCGTCCAACTTTCGGCTCCATACAGTAGGACTGGCAGGATAAGGGTCTTGTAGAGCATGACCTTAGTTCTTCGAGTCAGGAGTTTTGACCCTAGCTGTTTGGACAAACCGAAGTAGCAGCGGTTGCCAAGGGTGATTCTACGACGGATCTCCACTACGATGTCATTCGTGGAGTTTACGTTCGCCCCGAGGTATATGAACTCCTTAACTACCTCGAAGTTATAGCTGTCGACTGTAACATTTTGTCCTAGGCGGTGGGCGACGGATTCTTTCTTCGTCGACAGCATATATTTGGTTTTCTCCTCATTTATCTTCAGACCAGTTCGTTTAGCCTGCTCTTCAATCATATAGATTAGCTGGAATTAAGAGATCAAATTTTCCCTTCGTCAAATACGAGAATATCAAAGATGCCGGCGTAACTTTCGTGGTACAATGCTTAGTGTTCCTATAATCAAATAAAGACTGAGTGAAAACCTCATCTATAACGTCATTTTCCCTAGTCTTAATTACGTTTTTGACTGTCAGAGCCGCGTTCTCTGCTGCACCATTAGTCGCTGGATGCCCTGGCGCTGTTAAACACTAAGAGATGCCGTGTAGCTTCAAAAAAGTTTTAGTTTGCTCAGAAACAAATTGAGTCCCATTATCGGACACAGGAGCATTTAGATTTGTTCACGTTTAGGAATAGTTAATGTAAAAAATTATATTCACGTTCTCGAATGTTCAAAAATTGTTTTAAATTGTGTCTTTAAAAAAAAAACATAGTCGGCGTAACAGCCGATACAGGGCCAGAGCCTAGCTTCTTCGCGCCTCCACTTTGACACATGTGGAGGGGGACCTAGTACGAATTCCTAAAAAAAAAAACATTTTAAATAGACAGACATACTCCAAAGTTTTGCTGATTCCTTTGGTACAAAAACTCAAAAAGGACGTAAGGACAACAGAGGCGACAAAGTTGTTTAATTCGACAGCGTCCAAGAAGTAACAATAAAACTTCAAACTCCAACTCTCGCCCACTAAAATGACCCGGATTGTATGCAAAGATGAACGCATAGTTTGCAGGTTGTCGAAAACTGAAGGGTAAGCAGTAAAACCACAAAAATCATGACAAACATCTCCCACACAAAGAATATAAAACCTTGTGACCTTTCTGTCGTTATCACTGCTCTCAAATGGAGTGAGAAATGCCAAAAACTTGTGCATCATTATGGAACCACAAAAAAAAAGATGAAAAAAGAATTCTTTAAATTCCACAACAAAGAAGAAAGTTTCGTTCTGTGGTTTTTGTAGCAAATTTTCCATTTTTTTTTTTTTTTCATGCTTTGTTGTTGTCGCGATTCTCTATTCATCTACGACCGAGTTCTTTGTTCGCGTCACTGCATTGATTCAAAGTGACGAGTCACTGACAACCTTTCAAAAGTTTCTTTTTGCCACCCCAACCATCCACGAATCGATGATTTTAGAGAAATCTTAGTCGCCTTTGTGTCCTCGAAATGTCACAAAAATCCCCCGTCTCCACCGTGATCCTAATTATCGAGCCAAGTCCAGGCACATCCGGCGCCCTAATTGGCTTTTACAAACATCAGCCTTTCCTCCGAACACTTGTTTCAGGCATTTTCCTTCCGTGCACAATCATGCCGCCAACATGACGCAAAATGACTCCTTAATTCAAACTAAAGGTCACGCCATGAGGTTTATTAGGGTCCACGGGCTTAACCATTCATTTGTTTTCCCATCGCAGTGTGTCGCCGACAGATTTCAGATTTTTGTGGCTGCCAAAGGCAGATTTCTCACCCGAGCACAAGAAGCGAAAAGCCTCTGGGTTTACCCCTGCAAGGACCTTCCTCACACTCGTGCCTATTACTCAATCTCACCTGCAGGGGGTGTAATCCATGGCAAATTGGGGTTAACGCCGATTCAGAGTCCGCCTCTAGGCGAAAGGGTCAATAAACAAATCGAATGGGGGTGAGAAAGAACAGGAATCCTCGTTTTGAAGGACACGTCAGACGCCACAACGTCAATGTCAAAGAATGACAGCTTAATTTGTAAAATTCGCACGCAATTTCTTGGCAATTAATCATCGCGTCCAATTTCAATACGCGCGCCCGAGTGGCAACTGTCAGTCTTGGTTATGAAATTTATGAGTCGAGCGCGAGTCTTTGCGCTCATTAAAAGAGGCACTCGTCATTCCAATGGAGTGGCAGGGGGGAGAGGATCCCTACAACGGTACATTCGAGAAGAGTCCTACACCCCCCGGGGGAATTGTTTTTTAACGAACGCGATCGATACTCGCATACCTTCGCATTGACGACGACGACGACGGCGATGACGCTGACGGTGTCGACGGAGTATTTGCGATGTTTATGCGCGCGTATTACTGACGGAGGAGCAATTTATCATTTTTATTGGCACAAAGCTGTTGTGTTGTGTGCTCTCAGATAAAACTGCAATCGATGGATGAAAGAGGCGCTTTATTGTGTGGTATTTGGGATGGTGCAGCAAGGGATTGAAGAAGATTAGAAGAGGCGGAGATATTTTCAAATTTCAAGGATGCAGACAGAGCTGGCAGTGAGCCATTTTCTCTGAAGGCACTCCTACGTCCATCCGAAGCTGAAGGAGGAATGTGGGCGCAGGAATCCGCTTTCACCCACCTTTCAATCAGTTCCTTACTGCCAGCTTAAGGTTATCTGTATAGCTATCGTTCTAAGGGTTTCTCTTCAATACGTGGAATATTCATTTCTATAAGGGATATGATTTCTTGTGTTGGTGAAAGTTCTGGAAAATGTAGTGAGTTAGAGGGAACACGATGTTTTTCTTAGATGCGGAAGTACAATCATTGGAATTTTCAGCAACCGTAATGTTGTTTTTTTCGGTCAACAGATTCACTCCTGCTCTCTTCCATTTTATTTTATTCATGATAGAATTAAGCTGCTCAACATAAGGAGTCCTACATATTTGTAGCACCTTAATAGTCAAGATAGGAATTGACACCATCTGGGTAGATTTTCGAAGACTCTGGCGAGTCAAACACATTGCTGGCGGCTTGTTGCACTAGCCATTTATGTTGTTACTGACTTTCCAGTAAAGACAAGCCAATAATGAAATGGAATGAAATAAGTAATGAAGTTGGAAGGTAAACGCAAAAGGTTTTTATGAAATTCTAAATTTATTTGAAATGCCCAAACGTTTCATAACGATCCCTGTTATAAAATTTTTCATGCAGAATATGTTCGTTGTGTGACACGAAGAGTCTTCATTGAAATTATAATTCCTCAGTCTGCAATGAAAAAATTTGCACTGCATTCATGTAGGAATCGTGCAATTAGACAACCATCACAGTTGAGCTTCTGATTTGTAAGATCTTTTAATATTAGTGTATTTTTTTTTTTTTTTTTTTATTTATACTCTTTACATTTTGGAAACTTCTACTGGTCGCCACGAGTGCTTGATTGCTACCAGAAATAAAGCTGTCAAACAAATTTCAGGGGCAAAGAGGGTAGCAGATGAATACATATCTCGTTTCCTTTATTTCTGATTGCTACTGTCTATTGCTGTTTATGAAGGATTATTGTATTGGGCTGTCCGTGTGTGGCTTGGTTGCTTCGTTCTGCCGTCTGCCAGTGGTGTGATGGTCTGCTGTTGTTGGTCCCGTTCATCTGTTAAGTTATGACTTTCTAGGGTATTTGCTATGTTGTTCGGCTCGATCCCACGTTCTTATCAAATTCAATTCCAATTTCAATTTCAAAATTTTATTCATTTATTAAATATAAGTTTTTACATTGAATGAGTTTATCTGCAAGCTGGTTTTCTCGATAATTTTAAAGTCAGGATAGCTAGCAATGAAATTTCAATCTCAGCATTCAAAAATTAAGTTTTTAATTGCAGTTTAATATCAATTAATTTGTAAAAATAAGTTTTAATTTAAAACGAAAGTAGTTTTTATATAGAAAACAATGTAAAATTATTGTTTGAGAATATACATTTCGTTCTGATTTCATTTTCATATTGTTTTGATGAATTGAATTGAATTTTTTGTTTATTTTTTACAATACTGAATTACCCTACGATGCGTTTATTTCACGCAAGTTTTTATTTTACGCGTGGGCGCTTCAAGGTTGCAGATTCAAGGTCGTGCATTCGATTCCGTTTCCAATTGCACAAAAATTATTGTCTCTGCCACTTTGACGTCAACCACCACCGGGATTACTTGAAATAAATTGTTCTTTCATTTTAACATTTAACATATGAAATTCAAAACCTAATTTTTAACTTTCGCTTCTTATCGGTCGGAAGAAAATTCTATGGGCTTTATCCCTTCCCATCTTCGCCATCTGATCGCGTAGTCCCTTCGTTTGTTTTCGTGCTTATTTATTTCTATTTGCTATTTGCTAAGTCCAAATATAAAATGTTCGTTCTCGCTAGTAAATCTCTTAACAGTCATAATCTTTTAGATTTGATTTTCTAGTTTTCGGGTCAGTAATAGTCTTTAGTGGGTGAGGAATTTCATTCTTTGTACTCAAACTATCTACTTTAATATTCGCTTGCCATACAAACTGATAAATATTGGTGCTTGAAACATTCATTTTCATTCATGCATCATGCGCTATATATTTTTTGATACTTTTCACGTTCAGTTCAATATACTGCAAGTTCTATTTTTATGGAAAATACTTAACTCAATTAATAAGAGGACAAACCCTTCCCTTCATGGTGTGTACCAGGAGGCATCAGACAGCAGGCAGTGTAAGATTTTAAAAACTTAGTCAACGACCGAGAATAAACACAAACACAGAGTTAATGTTTCTATTGCAACTTGTGAGTATGACTGGCGAGACACTCAGCTGGGGATTTTCGGTTGAAGCAAGCAAATTTAAGAAAACGCAGACAAAATAAGGAAAAAAAATTAAATGAAAGTAGAATTTAATTAACGCAATTACAAATAATTTAAAAAAAAGAACGTGGAAACGTTAAAAAGAATTTTAACATTTTTACATAAAAATGTTCAAAGGCCAAATTACTTAAAACAAAGAATTCTATTTTATTCATCTATGGTTGCTGCTTCATTTGGCGACATGTTTTGCTCTCGCTCTTCTTCTGAGCTCATGCGTTCCCAAAATGTATTCAAATATCAAAGAAATAATCGTGAAGCAGAAGGAATACTTCATTGTAATCGTCCCCATCTTCTTCTTCCGCGTTCTGTTGTTGTTTTTCCACATCACAAGTTCCAAAGGATGTATTCGTCGGGCTCCTTCATTAAGACGTGGTAAGTTTAAAAGTTCGTCTTCTTCTTTATTCGGCACGTTTTATCCTAGTTCTAGCGATAAGTTCGGCATCTGAAGATGGCCATCAAGTCGTGGTTGTTGTTGATGTTCTGCCGGTAATTTGTCTGCCAACTCCGTTGATTCCGTCGACTTTTTTCCTGTCAAAGCATTCCAGTCTGCGTCAGAGTCTGCTCTTGACTCCAGTCCCAACAGGTCGGGATCTATTTCCGACGATCCATTGCACCAGGAGAGTTTCCTTCTGGCACTTGGATCGCCGTTATTATTTTCCACTGCTTCCTTTTTCGGAGTGCTGCAGCAACCACCCATCATCGCCATGTTGCTCTCGAGGTTCTTTAAGTTTTCCTCGATTGCCTCCATATCTACAGTCTCCGTAAATCGCCTGCAGCTCGGTGCTTCACCTTCGTCGTCTTCCGCTTTCGACCACATTTCTGCGGTGTTCAACAGGCAGGTCTCCTCGCAGTCGCTTGGTGCACTTGACCTATTGTTAAATGCCATTTTTGTTTTAAATTTTAATTTGAGATAATGTGTCTATTCTTTGCAACCTCCCATCATCGGCATGCTCTCGAAGTTCTCCTCCATCTCAGTATTTCGGCTGCAACTCGGTGCTTCACCTCCGTCGTCCGCCATATTCAGATGTTCTTTGCTGAGTAGCTCAACTGAAAGTAGCGTTCCTCAGATTTCAACTGAGTATTTAAAGGATGAAAGACCAAATATGTTGGGGTACCTCCTTGGAAAGGTTAATAACCAACATATCCCTAAAAAGGTACAATCTACCTGTTTTCTTCTTCAATTATGACTGATATTGAACTTATAATAATTTCCCCAAGTTTAGGTAATGATGATTAAATGCACAGGTTGCATGAAGTTCGATAAAATTTAGTTTTTAACATTTTTTGGAAAAATTTCTTTTGTAAAAAATGTACAAAACTCTGAAGGGAACAGCGTTGGGAAAATTGCAAGATGATATCTTAAATTTAAAATATAGTTCAAACACCAAATGTTATCAAGGCCTTAAGGCAGAGAGAGGTGGCATTTATAATAAATGTCGAACCTACAACATCCACAACATGGAAAAATACCGGTCAACTGCTTTACTTACACGCCGAAGGTTTCGTTCTGACGCAAATAGATTAGTACTAAGGACGTAATATAAGTAAAAGAAATTAACAAATCAAAATAGCTTCATTAAAATTCTTCTTTTCGTTTCGGATGAAAGTCAACAAAAGAATATCCTTTTCCCATTTGCTGATCGCGCCAATCGTGTGTAAATTGCTTTGGTGCATTTAAGAGATGAAATGCCGGCAAATGACAATGAGACTGTCGTCAGTCCATCGTTTTTAACAGAAAACTGATTTGATTAAAATCGTTAAATCGTCCTCTCGAAAAATTGTGTAAAACAAATTTTTTTTTATATATTTTTTTTTCATTTGCAAAAAAAAATTAAAAAAATTTTGTAATTAATTAAGTATGAATAAAAAATCATGTACGTTTTGTTTTATATTTTTGGAATATTGCGATGAGACGCCAGAGAACTTAAACTTTTTTCATATATTTTGGTTCCATATTTTGGAAAATGAAGTGGGTACCACGGTACGCAAGTAATTTTTTAGCAGTTTGATGACTAAAAGCTCTTTACCAATAAGAGTAAGGTGGTTACTGTACCACAACTTTATGATTTAGGTGTAAACCTTTTCTAATGATATCTACATCAAAAATAGACAAAAATATATTTGTTTTCGAATTTAGTATAAGCACTAACTTTTTCGCTAGAATGTAATTTTTTTTTAAATTGTTTTCGGAACTTTCTTTGGGCTTTCTTTGGGTGAAGTACATCCTTTGATTGAATTTTATTTCTTACTTCTAAATGGCTCGCAAGCTACCAAGATTAAAGCCTAATGGCAGATTGACAGACATTGTTATAATCGGGACTCTTGAAACTAAGATTCAAGATTAGACGTGTCTCATCACATACTAACTTCTAATTTTTGAACTATGAATCTTCCAATCGACTCATCCTACTACTTCGAGTATTGCTCCACCATATTATATACAAACTGCAACCGTGGTCAAATTGAGCGCTTGCAAAAATTACAAAACAAATATTATGTAACAGATATACGCGAATACAGAGCATGCTGGACGCCCTACGATGGATGAATATCGAGCAAAACTTAAAACTAAATACACTGACAATCATACACAAAATGAAAAATGGGGAAGCACCGAGCTACCTGACGCAAGAACTTCAAAACGTGGGACAAAGATACCCATATAGTCTAAGAAACAACAATAACTTCTGGTTTCCGCGACAATTAGTGTAGCAGGAAACAACATCCTAAATAAAGGCGTACAATTATTTAATAGTCTGCCGAACAGGATTAAAAATGAAGGCAATAAAAGAAATTTTCGTGTATTGTGTGTGCAGTTTTTTAAAGAATCAAATTAATGTACAAAAAAAAATTGTAAAATGGATAGAAAATTGTTAAAATGTAGTTTATAAAGTATTCTAATACTAATAAATTAATACTACTACTACTACTATTACTACTTAGATTGATATTGTTTGCAAAGGAGAAAAATCGTCCCATTCCAACGTTGACAGTCTTCATTTATTTTCCTTCTTCCCCTTTTTCCAAAAATTCGTCGCTCTTGGCTGCCACCCAAATGTTCTTTGAACTCGATAAATGTAAAAAGATCGTCTTCCTAGAATCGTCCATGTGCCTTAGGTAGACGCCACAAAAGTTGAAAAATGAATTCGCGCTAAAATGAAATGAATGAATTCCCGCTCAATTTGAAAGCTTAACAACGTGAATTTATGGCAATTCGCTAAAGAAATAATTCAAACAGAACTTTTTCTCCTAAGGCGCCCCCAGTCTTCTCAGTCTGGGATCTATCCTCCTCTTGTAATCTCCCACTCAGGGCCAAATGGAACTCCCCCCAGTCCCCCTCTCATCCTGCAACTTATTTCAAATTTATATCTCAAAGATTCGCATCATTTTCACAAACAGCGCCCATAAACTCGAACGTTTATCGTTGTTTGTGTCGTTCGGCGAATCCCCGATTCATGGATTCGTTGAACTCGCCACAAAAACACAAAAAAGTGAAAGAGAAACGTCACAAATTGTTATGGTTACTCCATCGGGGGGTGCGAATGTCATTTTCACAGTGATTTTGCCAACTGGGTCACATGTTGTACAAGAGGGATACACACCCCCTTAATTACAACCCCCCGGACAGAGAGCCACCAACGAGCTGAGGTGAGTTCTATGACCCGGAGTCGACCTCACGTTCCTTGTGCTCGCATTAACCTCGATTCTTTTCGAACAGTGGAGTAGGTGTGGGCAGAGTGGATTTGGAGCAGAAGTTAGAACGTAGCCACTGGCAGGACGCCAGCCATTTGGTTCAAGGAGCACCTTGGAGTTAGCTGAACTTTGTTGCTGGGATGATGGCCTCGGGCTTATGCAAGTATTTGTATCCACCATTGAGGCATTGATGTGCAAATGTGCCTCAATTAGGTTTTGTGTGGCGCTTCATCCCAAGAAGATTCATTTCAGAGCCGATGGAGTGCCAACACGAATGGATGTGCATACAAAGTCTTTAATCCTGTTCAAGGACTCAGTGCCGTCGGAGTGGAGGGGAGATAAAATTTGATTTATTTATCCTGCACAAGAATTATGCTGTTTTGAATCACATTTGAGTACGAGTGTGAGTTGCAAGTAATAACCAGCGGGGAGAAATCGATCTTCTTCCTGCATCTAAGACGGCATTGAATTCTTCGTTGTAAACATGTCTTCATTTTTTCAATATCGTTGACTTCTCATTCCGGCCTTTGCCCGATTTTGATATATTTCACGTTCTTTTCTTTTATCGTTTCCGTTTTAAATCCAAGTGCGATTTCTTTATGTTTAATTCGTGCTCGGTTACCACTTTATTGCTTAAATCGTCCTCATTCTTGAACTGACACCAAGCAGCTTAAAACGGCCATCACTGCTGCCTTTCTTTTTAGGATTTTGCCAATTACTGAAAACAAATACAAAGTTCGTTGTGCCATAAAGTCTTAGGCATTAAGCACTTGAGTTGTAATTAGCGCGCCATCTGTTAGTTTCTTTTCGAATTACATGTTATATTCACATCGGAAACTTGGGAATTGATTAATATTTCTGAATACAGTAGCTTAAAGTAATAATCAAAATTCTGTTTTTTTTTGCCTTCTCGGAACTAGAACCTCCCATTTCACTTGTAAACCTGTACACGTAGTACATGTGTAATTAAGTTATCCGCGTAGGATCACGCGTTTGTTAAAAATCATATACTAAAAAAAATATATTTTCGATCTCTTACGAGAACCCACATTTAAATAAAACTCGGTTTACTATTTTAACTTAATTTATTTCAAAACATCGGACCCCTGGGTCTGGGAAGTCTTCTGCTATACGTAGGTTTTCTTCAGCGGACTTAACAGAACTCAATTTGGGGAAGAGAAGGAACCCTTTATATAGTACCAGATTGCTAGTTCAGCAATTTGGGGGAAGATCAATTTTTCCGTCTTTACTATGATTCAAATGGTTCTCATAAACATTGATAGCTATAATTCTTGGATCGGTTTGTTTATAGAAAGATATGGTTACAAAGTGATATGGGATGGTGGGAATGTAACCACGTGTATTTATATTTACACTTGTACTTATAAAGGGGACTTGACAACGTTGAACTTAATTTATGAGCGCACTCTTTCACTGATCATCGAACTGTCATTATCAACTCATTTACTAAATTCAACATTATCATTGCGGTACATGAACGAACAACATCTGCAAATTATTAAAATTTTCTACCAAAATTCGAAGTCGGTGACTGCAACTTTAAAGGCGTTAACTCCAATTTTCGGTCGTAATCCTCGCCCTAGTAGACAGGCAATAACAAGTTTAGTGCAAAAATTTGAGTTTACATATTCGCTGTGTGATGTTGCCGTATCAGTGAGACAGCGGGTTGATTGAAGTGTCAAAAATATCGCTGCCGTTTAGACGTCTGTGGCAAACGATCCAAATCAGCCATCAGCGGCGTTCTCAAGAATTGGGCATCGCTTAGACAACATTATGGCGATCTTGGTTTACATCCAAACAAGGTCAAGCTGACTCAAGAATTGAAGTCGATGGAGCATTTGAAGTGACGTACGTTCTCCGATTGGGCTCTAGAGAAGATGCGCCATGATAAATTTCATCGCAACATCATCTTCAGTGACGAAGCTCATTTTTGGCTCAATGGGTTCGTCAATATGTTTTATTGATCGGTTGAAAATCCACATGTGATACATGTCTCACCACTTCGTCCAGAAAAACTATTTGGTGCAGTTTACATGTCAGCAGCGTTATTGAGAAATATTTTTTCGTCGACATTACTGTGAATGGCCAGAGTTAACGCGCCATGATTACCGATTATTTTTGGCCTGAATTGGAAGATATGGACTTGGACGACATGTGGTTTTAACAGGATGGTGCCACAAGCCACACAGCACACGTTACAAGTGATTTATTGAAGAGTAAGTTTGATGAGCGTGTTCTCTCAAGAAATGGGCCAGATGATTGGCCGCCTCATTCGTGCGATTTAAAGCCTCTAGACTTTATTTTTTTGGGCTACGTTAAGTCATTGGTTTATGCCAACAAGCCGACGACGTTGAAATAGCTCAGAGCCAACATTGAACGTGAAATAGTAGCCGTTTCGTCTGCAATGTGTGGCCGAATCATCGAAAATTGTGTCCAACGAATCGACCGCCTCAAACGTGCCCGAGGTGGCCATAAGTCGAGTTCAATTCATAAATGTTTTGATTGTATTCCAAGCCGATTATAAAGTTTTTTCAAATATCTTAAATGGAGTTGTTTTATTTAGAAAAAAACCGGTCAAGTGTGAGTTTTACTCACCCGCCGAGGGTTTCGTTCGCAAACAGATTAGTAGTTTAGACTTGATATAAGTCTGAGAAATCAACAAACTAAAATAGTCAAATCAAATTAAACTCAATTCCCTGTTCATTCACTAAAATTCTTTCATTTCGAACAAAACTGAACAAAAGAAAATCCTTTCCCATTTGCTGATCGCGCCAGCCGTGTGAAAATTGCTTTTGTGCATTTAGGGGATGAAATGCCGCAAGCGACACTGAGACTGCCGTCAGTTCATCGTTTTTTGCGATAACTGATTCGATTTAAATCGTTAATATATCGAAAAATTGTATGAAAAATATTTTTTTTTTACATAATATTTTATTGTTCTTTCACCGAGATCTACAAAATAGCGTTTTCGGATCTTCAAAATTCGAGTGTTTTTTTTTTTTTTTGGTTTTTGGCCAATATCTCGAAAACTATTAAAGCCAGAGTGCTCAAACCAATTTTAACACAAAGATTACATCAAGATCTACATTCTAGATTTTTTTTTAGATTTTTAGACCAACAGGTGTGGAAATGCGAGGGGGGGGGACGCCTTTTTTTCGAGTTTGAAGCTTAATATCTCGAAAACTTAACTTCCAAATGAAAAGTTCAAAATGAAAACTCTATTTCAGTTTGCAAGACCGATCCGATGGTACCTCACTTAATATATTGCCGTGAAATTTTTTTCAAAAAAAGTTAGTAATTAATTTATTTTAGTACAAATAAAAAATCACACACGATTTTCGGATAATTTCGGGCTATTGCGATGAGTTGCCCCATAACTCCAATTTTTTCAGATTTTTTGGTCAAATATTCTAGAAAGTAAGATGGGGGACACGGTACACAAGTCAGTTTTCGGCAATTTGTTGGCTAATAACTTCTTACCAATAAGAGTGAGATGATTACTATAGTACAATTTTTTGATCTAGCTATCATCCTCTTTCCAACGATACCCATATCAAGGAACTAGTAAAAGATATTTATTTTTCAAATTTAGTATTGGTACTAAGCTTTTCGCTAGTATAAAATTTTCTTAAAATTTTTTTCTTGAACTTTCTTTGTGCAAGTGAAATACGTCTTTTACCGAAGTTTTATTTCTAAATTCTTAGTGGTTCGCCAATTACCGAGGTTAAGGCCTAATGACAGACAGACATTTTCATAATCAGGGCACCGCCTCCTTTCCAATGACACCCATATCGACCATCAAAGTGAGTAAACGTTTTTTCGGCCGTTAGTATTAGTACTAACTTTTTCTTTAATCTGCGACTAAATCCAAAACGGGTGCATGATTTATTTTTGGGTTGCCTAGATACACCTGCAGTCCAAATTTCATCCCTTAACTACAAAGGACTTATAAGTTAAAGTCAAATATGTAAAAGGCGACAGACAGACAGACAGACAGACAGACAGACACCGAAGTGATTCCATAAGGGTTTCGTTATTCCTTTGGAACGAAACCCTAAGAAACTTTTTATTTATTTGTACAGCAGCTCAAAGTAATAATCAAAATTCAAATATTTGCTTGTCTCAGAACTCTTAAAAGTAACAAACAAAATTTAAATGCAGTTTGAAAGCTCATTCTATTCGCTAAAAAACAAAACTCATAAAACTTAATCAACATAATAACCAAAAAAATAGTTTAAAACTCAACAAAGGTTTGTGTTCCAGATTTTTGCTTATCTCATTATTAATTTGAGCGTTTTCTTTTGTACGTTTTTCAATTTCACTTGTCAGCATTTTTTTTTTTTCCTTATTAAATTTTTATTCACATTTTTATCTTTCCTTTACGATACACGAGAGTTGTAAATATCGCTTGATCGACTTTGGGTCGAATTCTAGAGCACTGTATCGTTAAAACTTTGACTTTGCAGAAATATTATCTTCCAATTTCAACTACTTCTTCCACCCACAACTGAACATCACTAACTTCGAACATTCCACAATTTATTTTCATCTCCCCACTAGTAATTAAAGTTTCTGAAAAACCCTAGAAACTTTTCTTCTAAAGTATCTACAAACTCCACTGAAACCACCTTAAAACTCAGCAGCTAATTAAATGATTCTCCTTAAAAAAAATGAAAAATTCCAAGAGCAGTACCCTCTCGCCCCTTTCGGAGAAAAAATGAATTTAATTAAACTCAAGGATATGCGAACAATGTCAATTGCATCGAACTGAAACTTCGCCGCATCTCTTCCAGCAGCTTAAATCAAGTTATTCGATTTTACGAACCCGCAACAACGGACAACGTCCATATCCTGTCGCCCACCTACTGTATCAAATGAAGACTAAGTTATCTTCATTGCCATGAGATCCTGCTGCGTAACCCCTGAAAAATTCAGGCGGTAAACAAATTATCCTGACCACAAAGGACTGAAATGAAAAAAAAGTTTAGCATGACGACGGGGGAGGGAGCTCTCAATTTTTATTTTTATTTAATTTTTTTTTTAAGTTGCGTGGGAAACTCGAAATGGCATCGAGGATTTTCGTTTCACTCGAAGGATCAACTCTAAGACTAGGGGGGACACCGACAACACTTTGGAAAAATGGCATTATGAGGGTGAACCAATTTTCATCATGTCCTCAGCTATTTTGATGGTCTCAAAAGAAGTTTACTTAGGGTAATGGCAGCCCGGTTGGTTGTGAGTCTGGTCGGAGACCCTCCTGTGTTTGTGTTTTTAAGTAATTTATGTAAACAGTCGTAGTTTTTAGGATCATGTGGGTGGAATGGGAATAATGGGAGAGCAATATCCCCACGTGATATTTTCATTATTCACTCCGAGCTGAGCTGAGCTCTGCCATTGTGATGAAGGTTTAAATTGCCTGCGGAGAACTTTTGTGAAATGTAAATAACGGTCAAAGACACAGTATAAATGCTGTTTGGAATTCACATGTGCTGTTCTTACAAGTGTGGTGGGTAGGTGATGAATATATTTAGGCTTTCAGCTCGAACTGAAGGTGGTATGCAGTGTTTGAATAGAAAACAGGCATAAAGAAGAAGAGAAGTGTACTAACCAAGCAGTTACAGTGACAAAGTATGTGTTCTCCTATTTCTTCGTCCTTGTTACACATTCGGCTATTATCATCTTTTGTTACGGCCATAGCTTTTAGGTGTTCGTTAAGTTACAGTGCCTGTGCCAATTTGAATCTAACTCATAAAGGCATAAGGAGAGAGAAAAGGTTTTTGCAATAGATCTTCGGTGTTTGTGAACTTTTATGAAATGGAATGAACTTGCACAAATTTTTGCAGACAACTTGTATTAATCAAATATAATTAAAACGCATTTTGTTTGCACTCGAATGATACTCACACGTATTTCTATAGCCACAAGGAATAACCGGCTAAATCGTGCTAAGATAGACTATCTACATCTACATATAATAAAAATCAAATGCTGTTCGTTGGTAAGCGTATCACTGAAAACGGTTGGATCGATTTGCATAATTTTTTTTTAAATGTTCATAACTGTTCCCAATAAGGTTATTATAGAAAGAAAAAAAAGCTGGACGGAAGATAAGAAAATTACGAAAAAACTAAAAATGCTTAATCTATGTTTTTTTTTTTATAGATTCTGTAATGTCTAAGAAGAAGCTTCTAAGAAGCAGCGGCGAAAGAAAACGAAAGTTGTTTATTTTTATAAAAAAAAGAAGTTATTAAAATTCTAATAAATTTTTTTTGTATTATAATATTTGTTTAATATGGGCTTGAATAATTTATCACGAGCATTAGGAATACAGTCGAATCCCTCCAAGTCGAATTTCCCTCTAACTCAAATTCACCATTTTTTTGGAATTCCCCTTCGCAATTTTCTATACCAAAACCATTCGCTTAGTCAAACTCCCTCCAACTCGATCTAATTTTGATGTCCCGTGAAAATTCGGCTTAGAGGGATTCGACTGTATTTTCACAGGAAAGTCAGAAATTTCAGGTATAGCCGAACCCGGATAATAGCACATCAACCGTGCAACGAAATATTGTGTCATTAAGCGGGGAGATCGAGCAACAACTGAAGCTGGATAAGCGAGAAGAAAAGGCATCAAAAGAATCGGAATTAACTGAGGCGGAAGAAGAAGAGGTGGAAAGAGACGCAAAAGGTAAGCCAACCGAAGAACCGATCGCCGAACCAACAGCTTTGATGATGGCCGAGCGTACGAATACAACGAAATTGATTGGATGAAAATGTAAATAATATATGTATATAAGGATGTTGAGAGTTTTCAATGTAATGAAAGTTAAAAAATATAAATCGGGGCGGTTTTTGAGTCAGGATGGCCGAGTTGTAGCATCCATAAATGAAGTGGAAAATCCCATGAATTAGGTGAACAGGGAAACCCACCGCCATTATAAACATGTAAACGTAGGTCATTAGTGAAGTAGTATGATCGCTCCAACGAATTTAATCAGGAGTTGGACCGCGAAAAACAGCATGATTGCGATGCATTAAGATAATCAATTCGAACAAACATTCTGCTGTTAAATGTTGAACAAAAATATGCATACGACAGTCTCATGAAAGTTGTGAACGATGGATCCGGGGGCATTTTCTTCTTTGACGCTCCCGGTGGAACTGGAAAAAACGTTCGTGATTGCATTGATTTTAGTAACACTTCGCTCACAGAATGACATTGCATTTGCACTTCCTTCATCAGGACTTGCAGCTACATTATGGGAAGGTGGTCGAACAGCTCATTCAGCGCTCAAGTTGCCGGTTGACTATGCAAATCAATGAAACACCAACATTAAGAAAAAACTGCGCAATGCGTTTTAAAGCAATGCAAATTAATTTTTTGGGATTAATGCACGATGCCGCATAAGAAGTCTAAAGAGGCGAACGATGCAAGATTCATAATCGGTTTGGTGGTGCGATGATTCCGCTGGCAGGTGATTTTCGCCAAACACTGCCAGTGATTCAGCTATCAACGCCAGCTAATGAAATTAGCGCATTTTTAAAGTATCTTGGAAATATGTCAAGATATAGATATAGATGAGATTTCGACTGGCTGTATTGAATTCCCAAGGAGTTTTGCCAGGTCACTAAATCGAAGACTGAACTCATGCAAAAGGTGTTTGCACTACAAAAATTATATTTGGCTGAGTGAACGTGCTATACTAGCAGCGAAAAATATTGATGTCGACGAGTTGAACTTCACAATACAAAGTGACATTTGTGGCAAATTGATGACGAACATATCGGTTGATTCTGTTACTAGCCAAGTTGATATCGTCAATGACAATAAACAAATCACAAGGACAGTCAGTGAGTGTTCGCGGCATTAACCTTGAAAATCCATGTTTCTAACATGGGCAATCGTATGTCGCTTGTTCCCGTGTGTAAAAACCATCAGCTTTTCATTTTTGCACCAGGAAAGAAAACAAAAAATGTCGTGTATCATAAAGCATTGCAAAAAACGGAATAATGATGTCACAGCAAACCAATCGAAAACTTGAGACAGGACAACGTCTATCGGGCCAGCTAGTAACTAATAACTGAAGAAAAATGACCAAATTTTAGTTATGACTAAATTAGTCATACGATTTATTCAGGATTGTGGCTCAGTCATACACATGATTGACAGTCAATCATGATTGAGATGTCAATCATTAGTCATCAATGAGTTAATCGCAAGCACAACTAACAGAATTATTAATCCGTTCTTACGAAAACAAAATTAAGCCTTATTTTAGAGGGTATTTTACCGCAAAATTGTAAAAAAATATATCTGTTCTTTGTTGAATACCTGAATTTTTTAACTTTTTTTAATTAAGGACACCGAGTGAAATAAAGCCCAACTCGAATGAAGTCTGCGATTTTAATTTTAAATATCCCCAAGCAAAGTCTACGATTTAATGAAACAACATTTTATTGGATTCCTTGAAACTGCCACTCTCATCCTCCGAAGCACTCAATCCTTGCCGTCGTTTGCCTTTCTACCTCCGTCATTGTGTCAAATAAACTAAAAGACGAAGAAATTCGTATCCAATCATCGTCTGTTGTTGTTGTTTACAAACATTCTCATCCCCGCAGCAATCCCAAGAGTAGTAATCACGTTTTCCTTGCGAAGCCAAAATGCAGCCACCCACTCGTTTACCCACCCGTCGCTGGCAGCCATTTCAATATTTCCCATTCAATTCCCAACAATGACTTTGCAACTCCCGACAAATAACCGTTATTTATGCAGAAAATACATTCCCTACAAATAAACAACGCCAGCGAAGAGAAACTGCAACTTATTCGGGTAGTTCATTCCGTCCCGACCCATATCGTTATGAATTTATTACCAACCACCACCTCGAGCACACCAGAAACTGACAGGTCATAAGGAAACGAATATATCGTTCAACTTTATCGCCAACTATCTGCGAATGTTCGTAACGACTTGTTACACCTCACACCCCATAACAGCGACAAAGGAGAGGCCCTTCATGCGTCAACAAATAGACGCGTCCAGTGAGACGCCAGTCTCGCTGTTTACACCATACAACCAAGCCAAGAAGTGGCAATTGACACGCCATAATGACGACGGCGACAACGACGCTGCTGTCTGAAACAAATTGGGTCAATTAACACTTCACACTGAGCTCTGCGAGTTCGGTGTCTTGTGTCATGAACCCAATCGACTGCCGCTGAATCGAACGATTTGCCTCAGTTGCCTTTAATTGCCAATAGGTGATGGCTTCACGTTTCGACGGCTTAATTACCGCTGCTCCAGGGGGAAGGTGTGCGGCAAAAACGCCGAGTTTCAAGCCCAAATTGGGTGGTTCTTGTCCCGGGTGGCAGTTGTTTATTAGCGACATTAAACACGAGGTGGCTGCATTCCTTTGGCGGTAAAAAACAATAAAACACGCGTTAAGATGAAATTTTGATGGCCCGTAATAAAAGTGTACGGGCCTAATGGTGGGTGTCAGTTGTTTGTGAATTTTTAATAGGCACCATAAATTTTTGCGGGCTTCTTTTGTTTATTTTTTTGCGATGGTGATCAAGAAAAATGCGTGGGGAATTAATTGTTGCGATGTTGATTAATTGTCGCCGATGAAGGTGACATCGCATTAAAATCGACGAGTTAAAAGGAGTTTAAAGAATTTACGGGGATATTGAGTCGTTTTAGAATGGTTGTCGGAGACGGCGAGGCATTCGACGCCGGGTTTTTACGACGTTTATTACGATCGTTGGGGTTACGGGAGAGTGACGTTTATTTGAGGGCATAAAGATGATGAAGATAGACATTTCAAGGATGCGATGACGAGGATAATAATGATGGATTTTTGGGGAGAAACCCAGTCATTTAACCATGGAGCAAATCAAATTAATGTTCTTTGGCTTTTATTATTAGCTAGGGAAATAAATTCGTAGCATTTTTATATTTATTTTTTATTTTTCAAGATTTTTCCTTCCAGAATATTCGTTCGATAAAATTCTCCCTAATTTATTCTTTTATTACTTTTAATGCTTAGAAATGAAGTATTTATTTTTTAGAAATAGAATATCGATAAGGTAAAAGCAATATATTTGACATTTGTTCTTCTTCGGCTTTCACCGAGGCCAAGGAGCTGTTGAAGCAGACTGTGACCTTTGCAAATTATACGGAGAAAGTATAATTGACGGTTCTACACAAAAAAAAAAATTGATTGGAAAAATGGAAATTCGAAGTCTTCCACACGTTCTACAGCGTAAGACACTCTGAACTCGACGAATAGCATCTTTAAGCGATTTTTAATTCATTATAAGTTTATTGTCAGTCATAATTGAAGAAGAAAACAGGTAAATTGCGTCTTTTCAAAGGATAGATTGGGTTGCCTGTTTGGAAGGCAAGGGGGTTGTTTGGCCTTTCACGCTTTAAATACTCTGTTGACATCCGAGCAGAGCTACTCTCAGTTGAGCTACTCAGCAAAGAACATCAGAATATGGCGGACGACGGAGGTGAAGCACCGAGTTGCAGCCGAGTTACTGACATGGAGGAAAATTTCCAGAGAGCATGCCGATGATGGAAGGCTGCTGCAGCACTCACACAATTAGGGATTGTTTGGCCTTTCACGCTTTAAATACTCTGTTGACATCCGAGCAGAGCTACCCTCAGTTGAGCTACTCAGCAAAGAAGATCTAAATATGGCGGACGACGGAGGTGAAGCACCGAGTTACTGACATGGAGGAAAACTTCGAGAGCATGCCGATGATGGAAGGTTGCTGCAGCACTCCAAAAAAGGAAGCAGCAGACAACAATTATGACGCCGACTGGGATGCAGAGGAATTACTGCCCGAACATCTGCAAGAAGACGGAGAACCACGAGCTGGCTGATGGCTATCCACAGCCGCCCCTAGAAGTAGCACAAAACGTGCTTAATGAAGAAGAAGGTGGACATCAAGACATACCGCGTCTTGATGAAGGAGCCCTACGGATACATCCGTTGGAGCTTCCATTTCTTTTCTTTGCTGTTGGTGCCGGCGATATTGACGATCCTAACGACGACTCGGAGGACTTTTATGAATCCGGGTTTTACTCTGTCCCAGATTCGTTTGTAAGATCGTATAGTTTTTATGATGAATCGCTTCCGGGTTCCGATTATGGAAATAGAAGTGAGTTCGAGGACGACGATGAAGTAGAAGACGAAGACGAGGAAGACATGTTTGGAGGCGAGGATGAAGACCGACATGAAGACGGGGAAGTCGACGAGGAAAGACTGCTCCGGCGCAATGAAATTCGCCTTAGGGTGCGCAATTTATTATGGGAACACTATGGTTAGAAATTGAAGAAAGAAAATGTTTATGTAAAAATTACTTTTGTCTTACAAATAAATTATGTTGAAGATAAATTACTTCCTTTTTTTATTTTTCTATCTGGTCCTTGAAAATCGACCTTCTTCTTTCATTGTTCGACTGATTTACTGACTGATTTACTGTGAAAACAGGAATGTTCATGTAACTACAGTCGAAGCCCTCTAAGTCTCATTTTCACGGGATCTCAAAATTAGTTCGAGTTAGAGGGCTTTTTCGAAAAACTCGAGTTAGAGAGATTAATATTTTTTTTTTTGTTTAAAAGCCTTTATTTTATTCAAAAACGTATACATGTAAGAAAAAACACAGGAAATTAGTTAAGCTTGTAATTTTAAATTGTGTCTTTAAAATTAAAGAATGAAGTCTTTTAAAAAAGGACTCTATTTTAAAAAGGCAGTGTTAAAAAGGCATTATGTTTTTGAGGACAATGACTGTGAGTACTAAACAACGACGAAGCGGCTAACAAAACCGAGCGAGAAAAACAAACCAACCTCCACCAGGAGCGAACGCGCAACATTGACTGCGCTAAAAAAAAAATAAAAATTTAATTAAAAGTAAAAAGCAAGTGAATAAAAAAAATAAAATAAAAATTAAATAAAGAATTTATTTATATTAGCGGTATTTTGGAAATAAACTCTTAATTTAGGAGAAGAGGTATGTATACAAACAAACATGCTAAGGCCAACATTCGTTGGCTTTCCGTTCTTTTGAGAGTACCCAAACGTTTCCCAAACAAATCCAACGTCTATTTTACTCCTCTTTTTACTTCATGTGACCCTGATTAATTGCGGAATTAACTCAAAGCACGTTACATTGCAAATCCTGTTTAAGCCGAAAATTAGAATTTCAACGACGTGTTTGTCATGTCCTATGGCTCCATGTCACTAATCTTCCTCCCTAAAAAATTATTTTTCTTAATTATCACAGCCCCACCCACTCATCCCAAGAAATCCTTATTCATCTTCATCTTTATCTCACAGGTTTCTATCGATTTCTGTGTTGGTAATAACACTAAATTGACATTCTCCAACTCAGGGGCCAGCTCACAGAAGACGATAGATGACATTTTATGACAGACTGACGGACGGAAAGGACAAAGGGAAACGTCAACGAAAGCAACGCATGTCATAAATTCCGTTAAAGGGACTAATTAAATTAGAGCCAGGACGAGATAATTGCCTTTTCAGAGCGACAGAGAGCTCCCTGTCACCAGGATATTGAAATGGTTTTCCGTTGAATTATGGGTCATGCTAGTAAGGATGTACGAGGAGACAACGTGATTTCCTTTCGTCGTTTTTTTTTGATGAATTTGAGAAGCTCGAGACGTGGGGTGATGTGTTTGTCTTAATGAAATCCTATCTTTTTTGGGGGGATGAGATATTTGAGACGCAGTTTTTCGAAGTTGCTCCAGAGGCGATTTGGGTAGGTCTGTCTTCCTGTCTTCAAGAGGGGACACATGAAAAGAGGCTGGGAGTCTAGTCTTGATGTAGAAAAAACAGTGACAATGTCATGTAAATAAACTTCTACGACCTTTCAGATTTTTTTAATTTTCGTTTAAAATTTTTCAATTTGGAAATGTAATTAACTCAAATTCAACAAATTGAACCTGTAAGTCCGAGTTTCCAGACAACTTCTGCGTCCTAAAAAGAACCAGTCCATAATCCAGTTGGAAACTTTAAAAGTTAGTTAAATATTAGGTACAGTCGAAGCCCTCTAACTCGAACGCCCTCTAAGTCGAATTTTTTCGCCATATTTTGGGATTCCCTTCAATTTTCCATACAAAATCGAACCTCTAAGGCGAACGCCCTCTAAGTCGAAAAGTCCTTTAACTCAAATACATTTTTTAGACACTTGGTCTATTTTAGGTCGAATTCTTTTTACAAAAAAATAAACAAACAATTTCGTCTCACACTCCCTCAATTTGGCACTGGGCGACGAACACCTTTCATTTCATGTTGGCTGGGTATCTGAGATGTTTTCAAATTTCATTTAGTGAATGCATTAAGAGTCCAGATGAGGTGCAACACTGTCTTTTTAAAGTCTTAACAAGTCCTTTTTTAAAGGCTTTATTCTCCAATTTTGAAGACACAATTTTAAATTACAAGCTTAAGTAATTTCCTGTGTTTTTTCCTTACATGTATACGTTTTTGAATAAAATAAAGGCTTTTAAACAAAAAAAAATATTAATCCCTCGAACTAATTTTGAGATCCAGTGAAAATTAGACTTAGAGGGCTTCGACTGTAGTTACATGAACATTCCTGTTTTCACAGTAAATCCGTCAGTAAGTCAGTCGAACAATGAAAGAAGAAGGACGATTTTCAAGGACCAGACAGAAAAATAAAAAGAATTAATAATTTATCTTCAACATAATTTATTTGTAAGAAAAAAGTAATTTTCACATAAACATTTTCTTTCTTTAATTTCTACCCATAGTGTTCCCACAATAAATTGCGCACCCTAAGGCGAATTTCATTGCGCCGGAGCAGTCTTTCCTCGTCGACTTCCCCGTCTTCATGTCGGTCTTCATTCTCGCCTCCAAACATGTCTTCCTCGTCTTCGTCTTCTACTTCATCGTCGTCCTCGAACTCACTTCTATATCCATAATCGGAACCTGGAAGCGATTCATCATAAAAACTATACGATCTTACAAATGAATCTGGGACAGAGTAAAACCCGGATTCATAAAAGTCCTCCGAGTCGTCGTTAGGATCAACAGCAAAGAAAAAAAATGGAAGCTCCAACGGATGTATCCGTCGGGCTCCTTCATCAAGACGCGGTAAGTCTTGATGTCCACCTTCTTCTTCATTAAGCATATTTTGTGCTAATTCTGGGGGCGGCTGTGGATGGCCATCAGCTCGTGGTTCTCCGTCTTCTTGCAGATGTTCGGGCAGTAATTCCTCTGCATCCCAGTCGGCGTCATTATTGTTGTCCACTGCTTCCTTTTTCGGAGTGCTGCAGCAACCTTCCATGATCGCCATGTTGCTCTCGAAGTTTTCGTCCATAGCTCCACGGCTGCAACTTGGTCCAAATCCGTCAACTCCATATTCTGATGTTATTTGCGTATTCACGTATTCACAGACACAAAATGTTATAAAAAACCCTGTCAAATAAAATCAAGTGGCAAGAGAAATAGAAGTTGGGTATTGGTATTGGCTCATTTGTGGTTTAAATTCAGCTCGGAAAAAAAAAAACTCCACAAAATTTTTTTACGCCCCACCTTCAGCGAACGATTGACAATCCTCCTGGAGTACTTCTGTCACGGAAAACTTTTGCAATTCGCCATTCGCTGTTCGGAACCGGCAATAAACTGTATTTGCCCTTCACGTGTGTCAAAATTATAACGCACACAACACAGTGGAGGCGCGAAAAGCTGGGTTCGGGCCCTTTGTGCGCTGTTACGCTATTAATGATAATGATGCCTAGATGGAAAATCGATTTTTGCAGAATTAATTGCATTTACAATTACCCCCATTGACTCTATGCTATCAAAAAAAAGCAGCCTTATACAGCTAGAAATTGTTATATTATAGCCCCAGCAGCCCCATGGTTGATTGGTGATCTAACAGTTCGTTGATGCAGGTGCATATGAGTGCAGTAAACGTCTTTTACCAATTCAAAATTCACGTCCAATAAATTTGTTAATAATATATTACTTCTCAGTAGACAAGAAGACGATTTTGGCTTGCCTAAAGACCCAGTGCTGATAGACATGAGTTCTAATGGGTGTTAGATCACCAAACAAAAAAATGAGTCGCTTTAACAACATTGCGAAATATTTAAAAATTCCGTGAAAATTCGACTTAGAGGGCTTCGACTGTATTTGTAAACATAACGCCATCGAAATATTAGTCAATTTGTGTCTGCATCATAAAGTTATTCTCGATTAAACATGTCACCTTACGAGCCAAATTCTCGTTTACGGGAGCTTTTAATTTTCTGCTTTAATATGAAGAAATTTGCGGCTGAGGTCGGGAATGCTCTCAAATACCTATGGCGAGGCCGCTATTAGTGAAAGAATGTGCCCACAGTGGCTTTAACGCTTCAAGAACGGTAACGAATCATAAATGTATAACCAGTTTACTATAATAAGGCCTCGAATTTCGGAAGAAAAAAAAACGGCGGAAGCAAAGTTGTATACCTACTGCAAAAAAAACTCAACGATTCTATCTCTTGAAGAACCATGATTGAGGAATAAGACAAATATCAATAAGCCATTTTCCCTGTATGACTTCATGAATCTTTTAAAAGACGCATCATTTCAGAAAAGAAAACAATACATTTTTGAGGAGAATATTTTAAGACAGCTGTGCTCGTCCACGTGCACAAGAAAACCAACATCCATTTAGAAGCCTTTCACACGAAGTCCCATCTGGGAAAATCGTAAATTTTTAAACTTTTATTCATATAAAAAGTTTCCTAGTGACAAAAACTCGTAAAAACAGTTTTTGCAGAATAAAGCCATTTTAATTTTTCTAGTTTATGACTTGCAATAAGTTTTTGTTAGCGAATAAGGATTTTAAATGCAATTTATAAGTACGTAGTACGTGGAAATTGGATATTTTTATACTTTAGTAGTTGTTAACCGAAATAATTAACACATTTATTTGGGTTCTATTGCACGTCAGCTATGCTCATGCTGTTAAGCAATAGCTCTAGTAATTTGTAAATAATATCCAGACCGCTGACGCATCATTCCGCAATCCAAGAGAGAGATGGAGAGCCCAGCCACAAGTGCGTCGCCGCCCACCACTGCAACCTGGGGGGAAACGAGTGAGAAACGCGTGAGCCAGATTTCTAGATAAGGTGATCGGGAGCACGAAGTGGTACGGCTGCACGAGAAAAAGCAACGGACAGGTGGCGAGCGCTTGTGGCAACAGTTTTTCGGACAGTCGCTGTAAAACAGTGAATCGCGGTGGTCCGGTCAGAGTATACTAAAAAAAAACCTGTTGTAAAACTAAACACAAATAATTGAAAATAAAATTAATAATTAATAAATTTATTATATGTTTACTTGGCAGTTCACCAAGATAGAAATTTAAGCTTACGCAAAGATTTATTTTATGAGAATTTTATGAGCTTTAAACCCAAATCGCAACGGCGCGTTCGTTCGGTCGGACTTTGACTGGCGTTGGTAAGCGTTTTATCGACTTTATGAAAAAGAACGTCAACACCCACCTCAATCAATTTTTCGAATCGTAGTGGAGCTCGCGCGTTGGCTTTTCCTAGATCAGCTTATCCTGTGAACCACATTTTGTAAGAAAACAATATGATTTGGAAACAAAAGCAATTCTTACTTACTCAAATAATCGCCTTTCCGCGCATTTGAAAATAAAAAATATTTACGCACATTTGTTAAATGTCCGAACGAGTAGAAAGTAGACACAGTCGGTCGGGCTTACGATATTACGATCTACAAAGTTACAACGCCTGACCGCGCTATTTCGATTTGTACAATGCTTTTACGTATATTCTACTTCAAACGTCAAAGTCAGACTGACCGAACGCACCGTTACGATTTGGGCTTCAATCTTTACTCAATGTTCATTTCAAAAGTCCATACAACTCGATTGATGAAAAGCATTTGAAAATTTCTGAAATATAACCAAATATACCTTTCAAGTCAAACGATCCAGAAAGGCCACACCAATTTCCAAAAAAAGGTTGCTCTGAAATGTTTACAGTAGTTTTTGGGTCAAGAGAGGTCACCGGTGTAGTGTTTGTTAAGGACTGATAAGAGCAATGACTCATCTTTCCGAACACAGTTCAATGGTGGCGACTTCTATCCGTGTAGTGTCATAGACATCTACCTCTTTCTCCTGTTTTGAGGCGACACATACACTGAGTGTCAAAATTAAACAGAATTGTGCTTTAATTATTTTTCAACTCAGTTGATTTTTAAATTTAACGGGTTGAGTGGAAGAAATATGACTTTGTCTAGGTTCTGGGTGTCACGATGCAGAACACGGGTTAAGTTAATAAATGGCATGTGATATTTATCGATACAAAAAAAAATTAAAGACAACCAAATCAGCTATTTTAAGCTATATAAATTTAAAAAAAAGACCCAGAAAAAACCACTTCGTAAAACATCAACGAAAGTGTTCTTAAAATAGAGATTGAGACACCTGTGTTTGCACACTTTTGACGCTCAGTGTATATACGTGCTTTGTTGATTGACGTGTTTTCGAGTAAGGGCACTTAATGCCATTACCATTCATTTGAAAGTAGTAATGAGTATGTTGCCAAGAGAAAATGGACACAAAATGGCTGGAAATAAGCTTAGGTTAGGAAGGCGAGCTGACAGAAGGGTTCTACCTCACTTAGAACCCTTTGTGGACCCCTAGTATTGCCCATGGAAGAAATTGCATGCCCCTCCTCACACGCGGTGACCAGTTCCAACGCTGTATCTTCCGTCTATTCGGTGCTGCTCAGGTGCCTGAAAGGATCCTTCAAACGCAATGAGTTAATCTCATTAAGGTCCAGAAAGAAATGTCTTCTTAGTGTTTTAAGGCTCGAGTGACAAAGGCAGATGCTGACAGAGGTAATGTTGGGTGTCTTTCCTCTCCTCCTTATCAGCACAGCCTCTGCATAGGTTGTCATAGTAGTCCTATCTTAAAAAGGTGGTCTTTTAGGCTGTTGCTGATTACACCAACTGCTTTTGCGAGAGACTCTTTTGCGGGAAACAAGCTTTATGTGTATGTTCATGCATATGATATGATGTTCAATCTTAGCCTTGCGTCCCAATCTAGGTTTACATGGACGAAAAATAGAAGCACGCTTGTCTGTCTTTAACATAAAGTACGTGGCTTCGTAAATTACATAATAAAGCTCTGGAATAAAAGTTCTAAGAGTCTTTAGCAACTTTTTCGATTTTACAAGTCGAATTATATAAGATTTTTGTCATTTGATAGCATTTTAGTATGAAATTTGAAAAGGAACTTAATGGTTTTAACGAACATATGGCCAGATCTCACAAGTGCTTGCAAATGAAGTTCCATTAGATTCAAAGTAAGTGCAGTCTTTTGCTGAATGGTTGTCCACTAAACTGTCAACAATAAACTTGCCAACAATAATATAGGAAATTTTGGGAACAATTTCCAAAGCAGAAAATAAAGAAACAGACTGAGTTTGAAAGTATTTCGAGGCTAACGCACTGTAGATCCCAGCCAGAGGAGAAGGTTTAGTAAGCAGTTTACAAAGGATCTTGGCTATCAATATATGTACGTATTTTTTTCAAAACTTTTTTAAACTTGGATAAAATTGTACTCTTTTTATTTTTCATTCCCTTACTATATGTTTTTACTATTTGTTGACCATTAATTTTTAATTTTGACTGTCAAAGACTGACTGACAAAGATTCGCGTGCACGGAATAAACTGAACGATAAATCCAGTCCAATCCAAATAATCCAAGAAAACAAATTTTAAATCATATTAGTTACAACACTTTATGCCTAAGTTTTTAAAAGAATTCAACGTTCTTTTGGAGGAGTTAAATAAAACATGAGCAAAAGTTTTGCACCAATGTTATCACACCCAACATAAATTCTTCCAAGCTCAGTCCTTTTGACATCGACTGGAATGAGGCGAAAAATAGATGCATATGTGTGTATCAAATATAATATCAAGCGTAACCTGATTGAAGATCAGCGAAATAAGGCTGAATTCCGAAGTTCGGCGTTTTTGCGCTTAATAAAACGGAAATAACGCCGAATTTTCGAGTTCGGTGTTCTTCGATGCTCACTTTTGTTGATGACTGTGTATGATTTGAACCTTTTTTTAAATAAAGTCAATTAGCATATTCAAGTAAAAACGAAAATAAATAACAATTTGTGAACGTTTTTTGTTTTGCTTCCCACAGGTACTTTTCAGTTCCACTTTCATTTTTAGTCCTTGGAAAATCTTAAAATAAGCTACACTCCTTAAAATTGCCTAAAATTTAGAACTATCAAAAAATAACTAGTTCTCCAAGTGTTAATAACTTGGCCAACAAAGTCTTAATAGTAGTAAAGTGAAAGGAATTCGTAAAGACCTCCCAACCTATTGGCAACAGACCCTTCGGTTTTTTCGTCTCGAATGAAGACATGTCGTGTAATTCCTCCCGTGCTAACCGGCACGCAATCATAATTTGAAGTACACTGCTCACACGCTGTTTCGTAATTGAACGACGCCATAAACATCTAAAGAAGTTTGTCTTCCTAATTCCACACTGAACTATTTTCTAGTTCCATGTCGAGCGTCACACGTACTCATAGCGCCATTAACGCGGCTTTTATGGGAGCACAAGATCAGAAATTCGTCGTAAAGCTAACAAGAAAAATCGTGAGTACACGCTAACAGCAAATAACTACACGGCGGGCATCTAAAAAGAAACCTCTACAACTTTGTTATAAGCCACTTTTAGTGTTGTCGCCGTTGGTGTTGTTGCCAAAGTGCCATAAAAACAAATTCCCCCCCATCGTTACGTGTCACCATGTGTCAGAAGCTCCTGCGAACAGATCAAATCTTTCCTAAACGCCCTATCGGTGGATTCAATCAAAATTTACGGCGAAATAGCCCCAAACACACACACATCACACAGAGACACTGCACTGAAAACAATGAATTTCAATGAAGCAGAAGGTCCTCCGGGGAAGGACGAGGACAAAACAGCAGCTTTTCAAACAGTAAACTCGCCTTCGCTTTCGTACCCTTCACTCTCGTGCATGTGCCTAAGTGTCCCCCATCCTCGGGGTGTTATCCTTGCGAAAGTCGTCTACTCGCCGCGTCTGTGTGCGTGTAGTTTTACATGAAAATCAATTTGTTCCACATGTGAACTCAAATGCCCCCGGCTGGGGTGGTGGTGGTGGTGCATTGTGGATTCCTCGCATTCAATTGTTTTCCTTTTTTTTGGGATTTTTGTTTTCATTTTTCCTGCCATGCCTCTGTGTCCTGGGGAAGGAGCATTCCTTTCAAGATTTTCCTTCGCCGGAATTCCTCCCCAAATGGGTGGGGTGGGTGTTTCGTACGTTTGGTGAATTGATTTCTTTATTTTCATTTGCGATTAACTCGGTTTGCGTAGTTTTTGTGCCGCTTAATGGAACTGAGAGTTACTGTGTGTGGGGAGTCACCTTGAATGGGTTTGTTTGCTTTTTGGGGGGAAATGAATTAGTTGGCAACCGGCATGATTCATGCTTGTCAAGGTGGGCGCATTATGTGGTGGGGTTTTTCTGCTTTTTCTGGTGACAAAAACACAAATAGACCTTGAGGTACTTAATCTGTGCCAGATGAGATGCTACTTTGTTGTGTTGCTGTGAAGAGGTGTGTTTGGGCACGAGTCTTAATCTTTTTACGTGACTTAGGGCGGACGCTTTGTTTCGAGACTACGATTGGGTTACTCATTTGGAAAACGACTTTCTCTCGATTTAATCCCTTGGCCAGAAATGGAATCAGATAAAGAGTGGATGATTGCCAGGCCCATGAAACAATTCAATTCGATTCGTTAATTAAATGAATTACATAAGCCACTAACGTATTTGCATGCATGAGCTCAAATGCTGATGGAGCAGATATTTCGGAGGAGAAGAAGCGGTGGTAGCTCATGTTCCATCACAACTAGAACTCTGAATAAATAAATAAAGTTATCCAGCTAAAAAGGAAAAATTTGAAAGTCGGGAAAACGGGCGATGGAAGGCTAAAGACTCTTTCCCATTCAACTACCTTTAGACAATGGCAAATTTTGATCAACTGCTTGCTGCGGTTGTATTGGAAATAACAGAAATAACATTTTAAATCCAGGGACAAAAAATAACATTTTAAATCCAGGGACAGGCATAGAGTAACTTCGGTTATTGTGGAATATGCGGCTATTGTGGGATATGCGGCTATTGTGGAATACTGCCTTATTTTCTAAACCGCAGAAGGTCTGGCTCCTGTCTTAGTTTTCTGAAAAAGTAAAGAGCATAAAAGAAGTGTTACACTTTTTTCCTTATTCATATTACCAACCAGTGTCTTTTTCGGTTTTTTAGTTTGAAACTGCTTAGGAAGATGCCTAAAAAAGGTGAAATAAGGCAATGGGATGGAGATGGAGTGTCGATTTTGGTTGTCTGAGAGCAGGAGTGACATTCGTTTTCTTGGCAAAAACAATGGTATCCCGAATCGGTTTCCCACTTCAAAAGAATAGAAAAGAACTGGCTACACAGGCTTCGTCAACGGCATAAAAACAAATTAAGAATTGGTGCTCCAACTGCAACGTCATTTGATAGATTCAGAATAAATTTTCGTACTCCTGCACTTAATTCAATACGGAACATTATAATGCACATTAAATACCTATATTTATTTTTCTTAGTTGAGTCTATAATATTGATTCGGAAATAGTATTCCACGTTACCTTCCAATTTTAAAAATCTCGATCTCGGGGTAGTATCGGTATAAAATAAATAAAAATCTTAAAACTGACCCAAAGTGTCTGATATTGTCGCTAGCGTTAGCCAATATATCAATATTCAAAATGTAATTAAAATTTTCCATTTAATGCATGGTATCTGCTTGTAAGATGTAAACATAAAATGGGTATTCCATAATACCCGAAGTTACTCTATACTATGTATATACGAGCATCTTTCGATAGCAGTAAAAAAGGAAATTCTAGGAGCCAAAACCATGAATCAGACAAAGTGGCGAAGTGCTATGGTTTGGGCAACGTTTTTTGTCGTTTTTGGAGGCCTGTAGTCAGACTACCTAAAACGATTAATAAAGGAAATCTTTGAAACTCATAAAGAATTATTCATGTTAACAATTCACGCCTAACTTGAAGGTATTTTCTTGACATTGACTTAAACGATAATGCTTAGCTTTTGCACTGTCTTCGTGAAAATTAAATGAAGAATGTGAATTGCTAATTGACAATTTCTGCAATTAAATGTTGAGCATAAGCCAAATAAGCCAATGAGTCTCGAAAGGCTCTCTGTTATAATTATCACCTTTCAAAGCATGTTAATGTATGTATGGTGTTATATTTCAAAATAAACTAAACAGAGAATCGTTAATAAATATACTTGAGTCTGAGAATAAGATCCAAACAAAATTAAATTTGGCTCTACTATTGACCTAGGCAAGCTGCTGATTTCGAAAAATCGACGTATGAATTGGACAATAAAATACAAAACGCTGGGAACAACGTCTTGCCAAAATAAGCATTCACTTTTACCAAAAAAACTTCAAATTATGTTCGATGAATTAATCTGAATAATGTAATAAAAATAAATAGCTTGAACGCTGAAAAATAGTGCATGCAACAGGAAGTTAAGTCAAGCAATAATAATGGGCCCCATTATGGTTGCTTAAATGAAGCTGCGAGTTTCTGCAGCCAGCCATAGAAGTGGCGCGTGTTACTCTTCTCGAATATCCTTAACTTAAAAGTCTGGCTTCAAAACTTTTCAGTCGGGATGTGGGATTTACTCACAACGCATTCGACTTTCAAACATTTTCGTAAGCGACTTCAAATCGGAAAGTTAGCTCAACCCCTCACTAATTCAAAAACTCAATGCTCGATCGCAAGACTCCACCCCAACCCACACACAGATCCATTCGATATTTAGCCATCGGACAAAACCATCGCCATCCGTCCGAATCCACCCACCTGTGCTTATCCACGTCCCATGTCATCGACAACAAAGTTCAAGGACCACCTGACAACGAAAGTCCACCCTATTCCACACTCGATAACACACACCCGAGACAGAGAATGAGGCAAAACTTTATCAAATAAAATCATTTGCCATTGATATCAAGTAGCCTTCCTTCCTTCACTCCATCGTTCAGATAAAAAAGTATCTCCTTTCAATTGATCTCTAAGAAGGCACTCACCAAGTTTCCTTCTCTCTAATTGAGGCCATTGAAAAGTATCCCGAGGTTCACTGTGCTCCACTGGGGACAGAGTGGATCCGAAAAAAAGTTTCATAAATCCAAATTGAATTTGCTACACCTTAAATTGAAAAAAAAGAAAACGTAGTTTTCCCCGCATTCTTGTGCGTCATACTTCTATGAAGACTACAGCTGCTCACCGCATGGCGATATAATCACCCACGGGGACGACATTCGATATCGCGGTGGGTGTATCAATTACCGCTGCGATTGTTGATTAAAGTCGATTAAATCTGAATACCCAGAGACACCTTCTCGCTGCCGGTGGGGATGCCAGATGGGGGTGTCCGTGTGAGCACACACGAGAGAGTGAGAATCTAATCTCTTTGTGGAGGCACTTTGCCTCTGGAATTGCCTCAATTGCTGCTAATAGAAGATTGAAATTTAAAATGTTTCACAGGGTGCCCTTTGCATCTGCCAATCGGTCTGAATAAATGTTGTTTGTATCAGTGGAAGGATTGCCATGAAGTTGATGCAACTTAGGAGTCATGCATCGAAGGAGGGGGCGAAGAACGGCGAATTCCACAATCTCAACGTCGAATACAGTATTTTTTTTTTAAAGTCAAAGTTCAATGTTAACGAGATCTCGATAAGAAGAACAAAATAAGGTCCCACATCACTTTTTAAAAAGTTATCGTTCCCAACGATCTTACGCCGTTTGGACCCGAACACAAGCTATTAAAAATATTTAAAAAAAAAAGCCTTATCACCATACCATAAGAGGCTGCAACAAAAAATATTTCTTACATGCAAGACGCCCTAGATTGGGGCCCATGATATTTTTCAAAACATCCTTTTTCAAAGCATAACGTTTGGAAGCTTCTTTTACGTTACCAGGGTACGTTCATATGGTACTCGACGCATCGTAGGTAGTCTTAAAGTTGCTGAGGGTTGACTTTAAGGTATTTTGCCTCTTGGAAAAAAAAAAGCGAATCGAGTACCGCCCTACTCAAAATATAATGCAGTGCCTTCAATAAACGAATTTTAGAAGCTCTTGAAGTGCGCATAGGGCCAGGGAAACATGTCACATGGATGTCGACCAAATATACTGTCCAAGTCCAAGATTTCATGGTCCTACATAATCAAAATGCAGAGCTAAAGATCGAATATCCAGCTGTAAATAGTAAAAACCGTCAACAGATATTAACAGCCGTCGAGATAATGTTACGTTAGACTTTCTTTTTGTTTATTTTTATTGCTCATTAATTTTAAACAAATGCATAAAAAATTGAAGACTATATTTCTAAAGAAGACAGCCGCATTCGTAGTCTAGACTAGAAAGAAATGATTGGAGCGTCTTTAAAAGAAAGGTTTAGTCCACCACCAGAGATCCCCTTTAAGAACTGCTTACTTTCAGTTCTTAAAGGGGAATTTTTGGTAGTGGGGATTTCTTTATGGACGAATGGGCAGATGAATCTATCACTGCATAATTTTCGGTAAAATCTTTAATAGATATGACCCTACTTTCGTCGTGAATTTAAAAGACAACTTCAAACTGAAAAATTAACCCTAATGTTTTCTTTTTCTACGATTTCCTTGAATTTGAATACAAAATTATCTTAATTCTTGTTAAGCTTCAAGCTTTTTGCATTAAAAATGATCATTCCTTCGAGTCTTAAAGTAGAATCTTGTTTTTTGGGGAAGAGTTGTTTAAGTCGTGTGCCATTTATTTCACAAAAAAAATGTTAGCAGTATTCTTTTTGTTTGTTTATACCCTTCTCCCTCTTATACCCTCTTGTCATTTATCTCATGTCCTCCCTGTTTCCTGAAACCCGTTTAACACTTTAATGACCAAGTATTCAACGTGATATATGCTGTCATACAAAAAAACGTAACAGTGTTGAACATACGAGGGGACACTGAATGGTACTTAAAAGTCTATCAGCGCCTCTGTACTATTTTTTAGTGGTATAGAATTTTTATAAAAAAAAATATTGTGGTACTCATAAGTGCCATCGGCTAAAAAAGATCAAATAGCATTCAAGGAGGTGTTTTTGTTTACTTTGATTGATATTTAATCGGACAAAAAACTCTTTCAAAACCCAGTAGGATGAAGGATTAATTCATTTTACATCATCGAACATTAATTTTTGGTTACACCCAACACCCAACACCGACACCCTGTGCCCAATTACTCTTAAAAGCCTTCACAAAAGACAGGAGCAAGTATTTCTGTCAACTCTTTAAATGAATTCGTTGATAAATCTTATTTGAACATAAAAAGAAATCAAGTAGGTCGGACTAGGCGCTAGCGCTTAGCTCACATGAACTTGAAGCCAAAAATAGAGCGACATTCAACCACCATGGAGATCTCACAAATTGAAAGCGAAATTCTGTTGTGATAAAGAAAACTAAGTTCAGAATTTCAGTGATAGAAGCAATAAATTCGACTTTGCTTTCTACGTTTTAATACACAGCCCACTGAAATCCCCGTCATGACCTGAACGACACTTTTGATTACCCGCTGACTGCAAGACTCTTTAAAGATTTTGCAGTAGTAAGGCAAGGTAGCGCTTGTTGGTCCATTTTCTACTTGAAGTCTCATAAATACCAACCTAATCATAAGCGAACTATAAGCCTAGAATCAGTGAATAGAATGAACAATTGAATTCTTCATGAAATTCTAAGTAACTATAACTTCTTAACCCAAGAGCTTAAGATTGGGAAAATGGGCTCCATAAAGGACAAAAAGAAAAATCATATAATAAAATTTTATTTAAAACACAACAAGTACGAAATAGTCGCTATTGCAGTTAATAAAAATAAAAACGGTCACAAGTTCAGGTGAGCACTTCTTATGAGCCGAATTTCGGCATTTTAAGAGAATGCTTCCATCTAGATTAAACAAATCAGCCTCGGTTTGCTAAGAAAAAGACTGCTGGGGAAAAGACTTCATTGGGAATAACTGAATCTACTAAAAAATACAAGTTATTCTAAGCATGCTATTCAAATCGATCAAGCCA
This sequence comes from Syritta pipiens, assembly GCA_905187475.1. Classification (NCBI taxonomy): domain Eukaryota; kingdom Metazoa; phylum Arthropoda; class Insecta; order Diptera; family Syrphidae; genus Syritta; species Syritta pipiens. The sequence goes on from LR994571.1 coordinate 76,594,653, forward strand.
ACTTACTCCACATCTAGTTTAATGAACATGTTGCGTCATAATAAAACGAATACTCAAAATTAAAATTTCCAAACGGAATAATAAAATAAAATAGCGTGTTCATAAAAAAATTGCACCTTAATGTAAAATACCACTAAAATAGATATAACAATGAAAATTTTTTTTCTACTTTTTCACTTCAAAAACAAACAAAAAATCTCGTGGTTCTTCATCTGTTGATACAATGCAACTAGGACCGCTTTTAGTAAGTGTGTCCTTTTAATTCCTGTCTAATCTTGTTTCCGTAGTACTTGAGGTTCTTGACAAAATTCGCGTGGCCCAACTTTCCCCGTAGCCCACTTAACCAGGCTCTACCCTACTTGAGTTTGCCTCAATCAACTTAAGTCAGACAAGTCAAGTTTTTATGGACGAGCAGATAAAGCCATGCTGTATTTGAAATCGAACGCGTGTTTTTCTTTACCCTACTTGAACCTGATTGACACTGTGTGGTCAACAAGTGTAATGCAAAAATCTTTGACTGTCCACCAGGTAAGGCATCTCTGCTGCTGAGAGAGGGCACCAAGAAGTAGGTGAATCCAAGTGCAAAAACGCCTTAACCCAGGTGGAACGCAAAGCTTTAGACATCGAGAAAAGATCACGCAGGCAGGAAAATCTTTTTATTTAAATTCAAACGAAGAAGAGAAAGAGAGAGATGTTTGAAATAAGCGCGGTGTTTAAATTTACGTGTTCCTATAGTCGAAAAAATCTATCAAGAAGGCTCTTATATGAACCAGCATCTTATAAAAATAGATCCCACGCATAGCAGCTCTGACTTCAGAATTTAATAGGCCCAGTTGTTTACTTTTAAAAGAAAACGTTTTCCGCTCTTCGTTGCCCTATTTTAAAAGTGGCTCAGCTAACCCACAAATCATAAGGATTGCTCTAAGGTTTTTAAGAACTCTCTCTCTCTAATACGTGTAACACTAGCTTTGTCAAAGAAGCATCTGTATTCAAATAGAAAAGAAAGAACTGTTTGGATTAACAAATTCGCAGCCACAACCTGTTTCATGACCTACGAATTTTATCTTCTTATTTTTCAGAGTTAAAGACGACTTTTTACAATATTTTCCAGGCGAAATGTGATATATAGATCGTCAGAAGATGAGAAAGGAATTTTTGGGAAAACAGCTTAAGTCAGCTTAAACGTTTTCGTTTGAATTTTTAGTATTTCAAAGCCTTTCTCTTAGCTTGAATTTGTACCTTTCTTTTTGATATAGAATTTGAGGGTTTAATTCGTGAGCCTAGCGATCGAAATGAATCAAAACTAAACCAAAAGTGATACCGCTCACAATGAAAACGAGGATTTTTTTACCATCTACTCCATAAGAAGCTATCAGCGCACAAATCGATTAACTGCAGTTTTTTTTTTAAATTTTAAGTTTAAGTGTCATTTAAAGTTTAAGTGTCAATTTGTGCACTAAATGGCTCATGACTAGCTTTTGTTTTTTAAACACCAATGACATACTAGCGATTAGGACTACGAATGGAAAAGTATTGCTTGTCAAGATCATCTCTTTATTTATGTTTTTTTGCCTCCAATTCTGCATCTTCGAAAACTTTCTCTCTTCCACCGCCATGCCGGTTTTCGACGTCAAAATCACCGTTCTTCAACCGTGAGTATTGAAATCAAGACAGCGCACACTGGCCGATTTAGTACAACACTAGCTGGTCAAAAGCGAAAAAAAATATTTCGTTGCTTTTAAAAAATGCATCGTTGAGATTAGCCTCAAAAGAAAAGAAATAACAAAATGTGTTTCTTTAATTCCTTTACTTTATTAATGGGAAGCATCTCAATGCAATGCACAAAACTTTACTCATTTTCGATTTTGTGTACAGCTCGTAAACGAGGGTTAATAAAGTTATAGTGAGACAAAAGAGATATGCAAATATGCCGAGGCTTGAGAAAACTAAAAGTAAGACTAAACGAGTTGTAACAAACACATAAACAAAAGACTACATGGAATATTAAGTCTCGTGGATCATTTTATGGAAAATGAACGACTAAGCGAACGCCTTATAGTTTAGTTTATTTTTATTTTTCTTAAACAGACAATAGAAAAAAGTAAAGAAAAGTTCATACATGATTTTTAGGGAAAAGAAGACTGTCATCTGTACAAACAAGAGCACGATTTAAGCGTGGGCTCATTTAAGCAATAAAACAAATAAGTTAATAATATACAGTGCTCCACAAAATTGTGTGTACGATGAAGAAATCTGGGTAAAAAAGGCGTTTATGCCAAAACCAAATGTGAAAATTTGGATTAAAAGTATTTTTAAAAAGAGCAAAGCACTATCCTACAGAATTTACCAAAATTAATTTAATATTCTTAGCTGTTTACAAAAGTTAAAACAAATACAACAACCAATGTTGCAAAACTCAATCCACAAAAGTTTGCTTACTATGTAAATTTTCTCAATAAAGACTCCAGGACGATTGTCAATCGTTCGCTGGAGGTGGGGCCGTGAAAATTTTCATAACTTTTTAATAGGTAAGGATATTAAAGGATAATAATTTTTGTAAATTCGGAAACGTAGAGCTTTGCCTTTTTCAAATATACCTTTTAAGCCAAATTGTCACATTTTGGTGTGGGAATAAACGCCTTTTTTAACTCAGATTTCTTCATCCTATGCAAACTTTTGTGGAGCACATAGAAGAAGTCGAAGAATTGGTTATAATTCTATTTTAAGAGCCATGATTTCACATTTTTGGACTAAAGAGCTTCCAGAGAAAATTTCCTATTTAGAGACCCCTAGGGACTTCTTTTCTTCTCACTGATATTTGACATGATTCTTGAGGAATCTAACAAAAAATACATTGCAAGTGTAAAATCTTAAATTTTATTCACTAATTAATATATTTCACAAGTTACAACTTAACAAAACTCAAGTCGAAGTCAACTTAAGTGCTGAAGTCAACTGAAGAGAGAGAGCTGCGGACACTTACTCGATCTTATTTATACTCTATCCAGACGAGAGCAAATTTGACAGGCCGGCAAATGATCGCCGCATGGAATCGGAACAGAGTCTTGCCGGTGCTCTCAAACTTGCTGACGTTCACACTAATATTTTACAATCTATTACACAAGATAACATATTAGTGTCAGTTAACATAAACTGAATTCTACATTTATCTTTTTGTAAACTTGAAAAATGTCTAACTGCACAACCAGCCGTATACGACAAAAGTTAAGAACGTTTAGAAAAATTGTGTTAGCATTGTTTTTATTTACAAAGTTGAACATGCAATCCGGATTTTATATAATCGATATTTTAGAGTTCTTATTTTATTCTCTTTATTTCATCAAATTATTAAAAAAGCTGTCAATTCTTCTTTTTTCATCCGAAAAGAGCGCGAGCAGTAGAGGATTGAATACAATCCCAAAATACAAAACTGTCCCCTGCTATTGCCCTTAGCCGCATCCGTGCTTTATCTTGCACCTTAGACAAGGGACTCGACGTCACCACAAATCATTGCATCACCCAAAACTAAACACAAATTCATTGACAGGCTGAAAATAATGAGTTTTTAAAAAGTGAAAACTTCCAACCAGTGGTGTTTTCAAGTGGTTTTCATGCAAATTCATCGACCATCAACTCGTAGCCAATTTCCGAAGTTCCACCCCAAACAAACGAAACCCGACAGGCCTACGGTTCATCAGTCCGAGCAATTCGACCACATGCGCCTCCACACTTCCCACAATCACCTGTTGCCGATTGGCAAGCCTCACAAATGTATCCGTGAACCCAATTCCCGGTCATGTGTGCCTGGTGTCAACTAAATTTAGCCGAAAATTTCAAATGACTGACCTTTTTCAGCTGGAACAAGCCAAGAGAATCGCCGCCAATAAACTCCAATGGATGTCCACGAAGAATCTGCCACGTATAACCACCCAAAAAAAGAGAAACACCACCACGAAATCACAATCACTTGACACACTTCACTGTATTGCGATGTATCGCAGAGTCTGCTCGGGGCGCAGAAAACCAAACAAACAACGACGCGATGCAAATGCGTTGAAGAGACGCACTAATCGGTGGAAAATGCCGCCACCAAGCAACAAGGACAAAGCTTCCTGTCTGCGAAGCCGATGAAAGAACACTGAACACGATAAAAGCGCACAAGCGATAGAAGAAAAAATAGAATCGAATACGCGAAGCGCGACACGCCGCCTTATCCACGCAAAGTTCACGAACAAACTGACGCGTGGGGGATGATGCTGCCGCCGAGAGCAGTTTCGATTCATCCCCTCACATAGTCGAGGGAGCTTTGGTGTTGGAGCTTTTGTGTATGTTTGACAGAGAATTTGACGTCTGGTTGCAGCTTTTTGGGGGGATGCTCGGGACGGCAGCATTTGTGCCAAGCTCGTCCTTTGTGAGCCCTACTGAAGTGATTTATGGGGGAGTCAGTGGGTGAATGATTTTCGCGAAATTCCGAACCCGAAGGGAATTATCCAGGCAGAGGGGATTAGGGTTACGATGCATCGGGCTCATGTGGGCTTTTTATTGAATGTGCCGGAATGTTTACACCCCCATTTAGGGTGTTTGCTCAGAGATTGGCTCACGTTTCCATTACGGCTGTTGACTGATGGCTCGCTTTGCACGTTTGCTGTGTGAGAGAATGGCGATGTTGGTTGGGGAATAGGAGAAGAGTGAACTTAGGGGTCGTTGTCCTATGGCGGGTGCATGAGACCGTCAGCTTCTTGTTGTTTTCACTTGCAGCACAATTCTTTAGTTGTCTCATAAGCAGTGAGATTTTAAAGCTAAATTTTAAGGCTCTTTTCGTCCCAAAGAATCATATCCAAGTAAAGAAAACAGGATGCTCATCAATGTCAGCTGCCTTAATGTCGCTGCAGGTCTATTAGAAGATCTCACTTTTCAATTTAGAGTGTCCCCAATTCGTTGCATTGCTCATTACCGGCTTGAACTCGATTTGACACACAAACTTGGCTCCCTCCTGAGTCTTGTATGCCAAGCCAGGAATGAATTTCAACGATATTAGCAACTTTAAGGCCGCTGCAGGGGTCTTAGAAGGTCTTACGTCTCATTTTTTTTTATAGTATCTTAAACTGCATTCACAGCTCACTATCGGCTTAGATTTGGTTTCAAAACACACCTAGCTCTCTCCTGAGTCTTCCATTTCATGCCACCAAAGAATTCCGACAATTTCCAGATATTTAAGACCGTTGTAGACTTCTTAAAAATTTCTTATATTTTAATTTTACGTAGAGTGTTCCAATTTCGATTCACAGCTCACTATCGGCTTGAATTCGATTTGAAACACAAACCTAGTTCCTTCTTGCGCTTTAAAGTCGCTGCAAGTCTCATGGAAGGTCTTACTTATCAATTTGAATGTATAGTATCATAAATTCAATTCGCAACCCTCTATCGGTTTAAGCTTGGCTTCAAAACAAACTTAGCTCAATCGATTGCAAGTCTCAACGAATTTTACGAGACAGTCCTCAATTTAGACCCTCCCCAGACTTGCAAACAAAGTCCACGCCATTCTGCAGCTGATGTATGCCATTTGATCGCTTGCAAAAATTAAACGTATTTTTAGAACTCGTTAATTTGCTTGCGTAAGTTTGGCGTAGCGAAAAATAACTCGCGATAAATATTTATTCACAAAATTTTCACATACAATCGCATTAAATTTGTCCGACAACTGGTCACGTGATCGAAAATCAAATATGTTGTCAATTATTTTTGTTTCTTTGGAGTGACTTTTAGGCCTCCCTCAGTCATGTGGCCGATGTCATGAGGCACATATTTACTCAGTTGCTTTCGCTTTTTTTACATAGAAAAGTTGGTTATGTGAAAGTGATCGCGTGGTAACAAACCGGTGAAATCCTCAAAAAAACCGTTTTAAACTGGTAAGGGCCAGATATTTGTCTCTGTGGAGTTAAAGCCAATGACTTATTGGATCGTCATCGTTGGGGATCGAGATTGTCCAAATATTTGAATTGAATTTTCGAGTGGATAAGTGTGAGGATGTTTTTTTGTCCTGATTGGGAATGTCTGTGAGTCGGGCAGTCTATTTCAAGTCTCCTGGAATCGTGTGTAAGCCCCAATTGCATCCGTTAATCCCCACGCGTCAGTTTGTTCGTTGTGAAAACTCTTCAAAGAATCAAAGCAGCCTACCAGGAAAATGTTGCAAGAATGTGGGATTGTAAATTTCTCTCAAAAGAGTTGAATACATTAAGGGATGTGAATCAAAGATGCGTTCTCAGGACTTAATTTTTTGTTTTGTCATGTCAAAGCTTTCACAATTCGTCGTTCGGAATCGGCATTAAACAGTAGGATCCCTCCACATCTGACAAAATATATCGCACAAAACACAGCGGAGGCGCGAAGAAGCTAGGCTCTGGCCCTGTATGAGCTGTTACTCCGACTATTTATTTATTTTTTATTTAAAAGACCCTCTTAAAGGAGGAATTGTTGTGATCGAAAAAACCATATCAGGACTAATGTTTGCAAATGATTTGGTGATCCTATCTGAAACTACATATAAACGGCACGCAGCTAATGATAAACCGACTCGAACGCTATTGCAAATCCTGGAATTTATCAGTTAATATTACAAAGTCGGAGGTCATAATTATGAAGTGGTGGTAGAAGAGACATCAGGAGAACATTGGAAAGGACATTTTAGGAAGAACCAATAGAGATTGTCAAAGAATATAAGTACCTCGGAGTTACTATTGCTTCAAATCTTTTCTTTTTGGCTTACTTAAGCTAATAAATGGGGTCGTGACCCACTGAAACTAAAACTAAATTAGATATTATACACAAAATAGGGACTCGACTGTCATTTGGTGAGCACATTGGATGAGCGAATTTTGATCTTTATTTTATTGAAAATTTGTGGACACAATAAAATATGTAATCAAACATAAAAAACATTGGATTGTTAAAGAAGTTTTTTTTTTTAAGGAAATAAAGATTCCGCAGAGGTTTTACCAAAACTGGATGAAGTTCATGCTTTGAATATTAAAAAATATTGTCTATAACCACGACTGCTTAAGAAAATCCCAAAAAGTTATTCAAAGTTATCAATTTCTTATAAAAATCTCAGTGTTATGCACGGGCTATTTTGTTCATTTTTTTGCTTTTGGTGGACAAACCTCTCAATTGTAATATAAGGTTGTCAAATATCTCCCTTCTTCGCTTTTTTTGGATCTTCATTCAATGCTTCATAAAAAGTGTTACAGTGATCGGATTTAGTTCAAATATGCGCCGTTTTGTTCGATAATCTGTTTCCATCTAGACAGCAACTTCATAATACCCCCCTCGTAGAGCCACCCACCGTATTTGCGAAGAACACGGACAGCCACTTTTTACAAGCCTCTTTTGAGTTCAACTTCACACCACCAAGGGCGTTCGGCATGGACAGGAACAGGTGGTAATCACTTGGCGCTATGTCCGGGCTGGATGCGATAAAACCTCCCATTCGAGCTCCCGTAGCTTCTGACGAGTCATCACCGAAGTGTGTTATCTGGCGTTGTTCTGGTGGAACACTACACCCTTCCTGTTGGCCAATTCTGGACGCTTCTGGTCGATCGCCTGCTTCAAGCGGTCCAGTTGTTCGCAGTAGATGGTAGAATTAAGCGTCTGACCATATGGGAGCAGCCATAGTGGATGATTCCCTTCCAATCCCACCAAACACACAGCAAAACCTTCCTGGCCGTCAATCCTGGATTGGCCACCGTTTCGACCACGACCGTTTTCGCTTGACGTTGTCGCTAGTCATCACCGCTTCAAAAAATGGATCGAGTTCGTTCCGTTTCAGCAGCATATCGCAGGCGTTGATTCGGACCAGATCGAGCCACTGAAGCGGCTATTCGGGCTATTGTGACTAAATATCGCACCAAATTTACATTGTTGGACATTAAACCACCAACACGCTTACGTAGAGTGAGAACTGAAGAAAATATCGCAGCCGTATCGGCCAATGTTAATGATGACCATCAATTATCGATTCGTCGCCGTTCGCAGTAATTGGGCCTCTGTTACTCAACAACGTGAAGTAGCCAAACGACCTACCGCAACGTAAAATTTTCAACGTAAAAACTTCAACTGACGCATTGGAAGACAACATTGAAGCATTTATTCGTGAGATACCGGCCGAAATGTTGGGAAAAGTATGCCAAAATTGGACTAAGCTGATGGACCATTTGAGGCGCAGTCAAGGTCAACATTTGCATGAAATAATCTTCAAACATTAAATTATATGGACCGTACTATCGATTCAAATAAAGATTTCATACATTTTTCTGAATTTTATGTGTTTTTTTGGAAAAACTTTCCTATAGCTCTTAAAAAATCACCCTTTACATAGTAAGATTTAAAAAAAAATTACTCGAAAAATAACACCTTTACCTCTAAATGAAAGTATTTGTCTTCTTTAAATACCAATAATTATGGTCCCTGTTTATATTTTTTAGTTTTTCGTTCTTATAACCTGACTGTCTTCTATTAGGTTGTCAAATATCTCCCTTCCGCCTTTTTGTCATTTGAATTTTCCGGCTATGTACAAAGCGCTACAGAGCTTCTTCATTCATTGAAGGTCGATTTTCAAGGACCAGATAGAAAAATAAAAAAAAAAGTAAGTAATTTATCTTTAACATAATTTATTTGTAAAGCAAGTCATTTTTATATAAACAATTTACAACAATAAATTGCGCACTCTACGGCGAATTTCATTGCGCCGGAGCAGTCTTTCCTCGTCGACTTCCCCGTCTTCATCCTCGCCTCCAAACAAGTCTTCCTCGTCTTCGTCTTCGACTTCATCATCGTCCTCGAACTCACTCCTGTATCCATAATCGGAACCCGGAAGCGATTCATCATAAAAACTGTATGTTCTTACAAACGAATCTGGGACAGAGTAAAACCCGGATTCATAAAAGTCCTCCGAGTCGTCGTTAGGATCGCCGTCTCCAACAGCAAAGAAAAAAAACGGAAGCTCCAACGGATGTATCCGTCGGGCTCCTTCATCAAGACGCGGTAAGTCTTGATGTCCACCTTCTTCTTCATTAAGCACGTTTTGTGCTAATTCTGGGGGCGGCTGTGGATGGCCATCAGCTCGTGGTTCTCCGTCATCTTGCAGATGTTCGGGCAGTAATTCCTCTGCATCCCCGTCGGCCTCATAATTGTGGTCCACTGCTTCCTTTTTTGGAGTGCTGCAGCAACCTTCCATCATCGCCATATTGTCAAAGTTTTCTTCTATGTCGGCTCGGCTGCAACTTGGTCCAACTCCGTCGTCCGCCATATTCAGATCTTCTTTCCTGAGTAGCTCAACTGATAGTAGCGTTCCTCAGATCTTAACGAGGTATTTAAAGGATGAAAAGCCAAAAAGTCGTTAATGACCTATCCAAGCGAATACCATATTTTGGTCATTAATTTTTCCTGGTCATTAACTGCTAATGATCTATCCTCGTTATCATTATTGCAATTTGACTTGGGACTTCCCATTTCAAGTCATTAAGATATTAGGACTTGCTTCAGGAAAAGGGACGAGTTTGTTAACTTATATAATTTAATAAATAGTATTTTGGCGTAATGTTGCGTTGTTGCACGTATATTCTATGGACTCTCATACTCTCATGTTCTCATGATTGAGACGATGTTTTTAAAATACTTACCAGTATTATTTAGTGGTCATAAACTCACTCTTTCAGTGGTGTGCTTTGCTTTCAAAAAATTTCAACTGGGTTTGTGATTGCGTTAATATTTTGCGTTCATTTTTTTTTTTCTAAATTTATAATTCCTCATACAGCTTGCATAGGCTTATTATTTTTTATAAAAATTCACGTTTACATTTACCTCTGCTTTTTTAAGGAAAAAGAGAAAAATTGTGTAAAAGAAAACAGGGAACTGAGCCTCTACAGCCTATAGAATAAAAACATGTGGGGTAAATAAATAAACCGAACAAAATCAAAATGAAATGATTATTTACAGATTGCGTCTGTCACGTGTCAGCTAGACAAAAATATGCTATATTTTCAAATAATGGCATGGCATGCCTAGATCGATGTTCGCCGTGGCTTAGTCGGCTAGTGCGTCGGTCTGTCAAGCAAGAGTACCCGGGTTTAAATCACAGACTACCCAATATAGACACCCATCTGAGCAGCTGCTATTTCCCTTTGCCTATCGATAAATTTGACAGTAATTCACGAATGTAGCATTTTGACAGTAATTCAGGAAGCACCGAACACTAGCTCATCATTTTCACGCACATTTGTTTGATTTGTTATTCAAAGCGGCCACACGTATTCACAGGCACAAAATGTTATAAAAAACGTTGTCAAATAAAATCAAGGGACAAGAGAAGTAGAAGTTGGGTATTGGTATTGGCTCATTTGTGGTTTAAATTCAGCTCGGAAAAAAAAAAACACCACAAACATTTTTCACGCCCCACCTTCAGGGAACGATTGACAATCCTCCTGGAGTACTTCTGTCACGGAAAGCTTTTGCAATTCGCAATTCGCTGTTCGGAACCGGCATTAAACTGTATTTGCCCTTCACGTGTGTCAAAATTATAACGCACACAACACAGTGGAGGCGCGAAAAGTTAGGCTCGGGCCCTTTGTGGGCTGTTACGCTATTAATGATAATGATGCTTAGATGGAAAATCAATTTTTGCAGAATTAAGTGCATTTACAATTACCCCCATTGACTCTATGCTATCAAAAAAAAAGTAGCCTTACACAGCCAGAAATTGTCATAGATATTATATTATAGCCCCAGCAGCCCCATGGTTGATTGGTGATCTAACAGTTCGTTGATGCAAGTGCATATGAGTGCAATAAACGTCTTCTCCCACATCAAGAATCACGTCCAAGCAATTTGTTAATAATATATTACATCTCAGTAGACAAGAAGACGATTTTGGCTTGCCTAAAGACCCCAGTGCTGATACACATGAGCTCTTATGTGTGTTAGATCACCAAACAAACACGGGGCTGTTAAAATGAGTCGCTTTGTGCTTGAAAAACGTTGTGAAATATTTAAAAATTGCTGGAATGATGAATGTCCTAGAGTCTACATATGTCTTAACAAACCGAATTAGTCGCATCAAATCATGGGACTCAACTTGGATTTAGAAAGCAGTTGACGTAGACTTCAGGACATTCTTCATGGACATAACAAAAAAAAAGGTGATCCATGATGAATGTTCTGAAGTCTACGTCATAACAAACCGAATTAGTCCTATAACTAGGATTTCACTGCGATTAAGAAAGCTGAGAGCTGAGAACTGCATCAAGATCCAGCAAGGTGACATCGAAATATCTCACACGGAGTTCTTTCAAGATGGGGCATCTTCCGTAGAAATGTTATACATCCTATCTCTGATTTAAACAGCTGATAATACAAAACCCGACCGAAGGATATCCTAAGATATCGAGTTAAAAGAAGAATGGATAACCTCTCAAACAAACAAAAATTATCGATTTCTTATGAAAATCTCAATGTTTTTAATTATGTGCACAGGCTATTTTACTCTTTTTTGTTCTTTTGGTAGACAAGCGCATAAAATTGTGGTACTCTATACAAAATCCATGGTTTATCTATAGGCTTAATCTTTAGCTACAATAAAAACCTAAAATCACTTTTCTAAGGTGGAAAGTACATGAGTTATGATGAAAACAGATGATGAAAGAGATAATTTTAGGTATTTCTAATTACATGCACGGAACTATACATATGTATATTTAGCACAATGAAATTTTGCTTTAAATGTTTATAAATTAAATTTAAATATTACAAAAACTTTACAACTGAATTGTTATATGTTTAAAAAGTATTTATGAAGTCAATAAAACTAACTAGCTTGTTGCTGTTAAAATCAAAAACGAACTTTAAAATAATAATTATAGCACGATTCGGGATAAGGTGTAGATATAGTATAGAACTGCTTTATTTGAATTGTTTATCTCGAACTTGAATTTAACAAAGTTTATTCGAAAGCCAAGAAACCAACGAGATCATTATAAATGGCTCTCAAACAAAACTGCGCTTATCTTAAGTCAAGCTTAAGTTTTTAACGAGACTTAGTAAAATCAACCATTTACGTTTTAGCATGGTATTCCTATCCAAAAATTATTCAAACAAGTTGTTACCGAAAACTTATGCAAAGAAGTCGCTGCAATTGCTTCAAAAATACTAGGTTTATTTCGTGTCAAAATTCATTCCATGTAGAAATCGCACATTTTAGAATTTATGTAATGGGTTTCTACAGATTTATTTGATATTTGTACAAGAGAGTGAAGGAAATAACGTGTAAATAGAAAATAACTTGAGGAGAAAACGAAAAAAAAATCAATTTAAGAAAGAACATTCAAAATAATGTAGAAAACCGATTCATTAAGCCAAATGAATTTGCGGTGAACTTTTAAACAAAACTCGCTAACCTTACATTCAAAACGACGTTATTGCGTCACTCTAAAACGCTGTTCTAAACAACTTTTCATTTCTTAATTAAAATGTTATGTCGAAAACGGTAACAACTCTAAATTTGTATTATTCCTCCGCTTAATTTCTCCCTCTTCTCGTGACTAACTCCCAAACGGAATCATTTTCAAAACCAACCGCCATTAAATTTCCACACGCCCAGAATTCCTCACGTCGGTAATCTACTACATTTCCCATTATCACCACCACCATCTTGACAGCTGAGTGCAACCGAAAATGAAAATGAAAAAAAAAAGAAACAACAACCATCAAAATAAATAAATATGGCGTTAAGTTCTGTGCCGCAGACGCACGCTTAAAAATAGCGAAACACCCAGCGATAACAAGTGTATTTGCGTATTTAAAATATAAATAAACACAATCCCAAGCGTCGTGCATAAAATAGACAAAAAATTCAAAATGACGAATACTCAAAACAAAGAGATATCTCGATAATTGTTTCTCATTTTCATTTTCTTTCGTGTCTCAAGAGTTAAGAACAAACTCAAACGAATGTCTGCCATTGTCTAGTTTATACAGAAAAAAAAAAACAACGCGACCAGAGAAAACGCAAAATCGTTGGGAGTGAAAAAACAAAATTTGCAAAAAACTAAAAAATTTCGAAACTATCTAATCTGAAAGTCCTCAGCGACTATCGAATGGTGTATGATATCATTGAGTGCATTTCTAACAAAGTATACACTTGGAATCATGAGCAATCTCAGTAATAATGGTGGTGGCCAGAATTCCGCAGCTGAGGGAAGCATGGAGCGAGGCAGGTGAGTTTACAAGTGGGTGGTGATGGATGGCGGTGTCCTAGAATAAGTTCATTGCGCCCAACAACTCCCCCTGGTTCTGTGTGTGTACACAAAGTTTTTGTCCCCAATTCCAGAATTTGTCCATTGAACTGGAACGGTGGGGTGGGAAAATGAGAAAAGAATATTTTGTTGACAAGTCTACGAATAAAGAAAAGCGGCTCAAGTAAAATTTTTTTTGTTTTTGTTTAAAGACAACGCTGATTGGCGATTGTGCCGGAGTTTGTTTTGACGCCGACGACGTGTTTACATTCCACCGCGGAGAAAATTGGGTTAGACACTGTCTCGTATATGGAGGGGAGGCACACTTGGGGACAAAGAAAAAGTGATATGCAGGCAGACTAAATGTACCCGGTATCCTCTCCAGTCGTCTATTGTTGGGGGGTGGATGTTTCCCATGAAAAGACTCCCTCTTCGTCTGTCTGGAGTGCCTCCAGGGAGTGTGTTGACCTTTTTGTATGTCAATCGAACTGTCTAGCCTTTGGATTGACCTCTGGGTCTCTTCTACCAACGAAACTTGTTGTGATTGCATTTGCAGTGCCGTTCTCTCGGCAGCTTGATACCAGTTGACCTTGCCGCTCACTTTCGGAATTGTAAAATGAATTTTCTGCGTAACCTGCTGCAGCATCGACATGTTTTATAATGTCACGCAATGATGTTAACTATTTGGAAAGACTGATGAAATTATGGCAAATCCAATTGCATTTTGGGTTTTGGAGGGAATTACACGTCGTTGCTGTGGTTTACATTTTCAAAGACGACGGCTGTCAGGTGACTTGTCGTGTACATTTTCCATCGTTCAATTGCTGACACAGCTTATTATGGTCTGAAGCTCACTAGCAGATTAAGGAAGAGTCTTCCATCTCCTTGATGAAGGCAATGAACGACTCCTGGGCTTACTTATTTCTGCTTAACGGTCTTCCTCGGACAAATTACTCGGGCTTTTCAGATACGTACTAGGTAGTCAACCCTTGAAAAGTCTGTGCTTGAGCTTAACTTGCCTTTTAACGTTGGCGGTCCCGGGCGTTCTGCTTTCAGACCGGCAGACCTAGGTCTCTTATGCCCAAGCCGTTTAAATGGTTCTGAGGCGACCAAGACTTCTTTTGAAACAATTTTAAACATAATTTGCAAATAGACTTAAAAAAAAAAGTCTTGAAGGATCAAATGGCACAAATGTCCTCATTACGAGTTCCGATGCGCGTCTTGAATGTGGTCCCGTCAAGAAGGTGACCGCTCGGAAGACCCAGGATGAGATGGCTGGACCAAGTCCGAAACCTCGCCTGGTTACGCTTGGGCATACCACCTGATAAGATGCTCTAACTCCAGGCGAGATTTCGGACTTGCCAGCCATCTCATCCTGGGCCGGCGGCAGAGGATCAAGTTGCCTAGAGATTTGTTCTGCATTGTCCCCGCGATCCTGTTAGTGGATCTCGCGGTCAAGAAGATGATGATGGTGTTGTCTTACAATGCCCAGCAAGATAAGAAATTGTTCCTCATTTGCCCGTCATTATTTCATCATGCTTTTCAATAAATGCACGACAATTACAAGTTCCCTTCCAAGTTTCCGGGGTGGTTGACTGTTGACATAAGATAAAAAAAACCTGACTGAAACAAATGATTCATTAAGTCATATCTCTGCCAGTCTAGATCAAGTAAAAAAATCGTACTGGGGATGTGTGGTTGCCTTTGTTTTCTGTCCTCTATTCTGTGTTTGTGTCGTATTTTGTGCTGCGGTAGGCATCATCTCTTTACCGTGCTCCGTTCTTGGCCTTGGTTTGCTACCGTGGTGTTTTTTTTAGAATTTCTGAGCTAATAGTTGGAATAGGCAAGGTTTAAACTGTTTTAATTAGATTTTAGTTAGGATTTGCTGATTGGATCTTTAGTCGGTAGTCGTTATTTAATTTAGGCTTTGGGGTTGGTCGTCGAATATCCACTGGAGATACAGTCCTTCATCTTAATGTTCCTCTCCACTACGAACTTTGGAAATCATCGATGTTGGTGGATCCTCTTGTGATTTGAAGCGTGGTAAAATTCATTCAATCCCGCAGGTTAAGTATCCGCAAGTCTCTGCCGTCCCACCGTTCTTCTTCCATCTATCTTGCCTTACGCGATAAGTTGAAGGAATTTGACTTTGTCCTTGCGCAGGATAGGAGTCAGGTAGCGTAACTTTCTTATATTGATTGAATGTAACAGTTCCCCTTTTGTGGCCTTCTGTCGAAGCAATTCTTCGTTGGATATTCTGTCAACATAGGAAACTCTGAGTATTCTCTGAAATATTGGAAGAATTCTGTTTTTCAGATTGTTCTTCTTTTTTTTCGTGTATAGCAGCACTGACAATTCACCTTTATTATTTTTGTGTCTAAGTCTACCTTTCTGTTACAGAACCTTTTTTTATTTTGTATAAGACCAAATTGCTTGCTCTATTCTGAGTTCTATTTCTTTGTTAGGGTTGGCATTGTTTTCAATTGCTCCTAGATACTCTAATTTACTGATTTGATTATCTATCTTTAGTTCTAGACTCGACGTTGGTTGTCTTCTCGTTAGTACCATGAACTTTGTTCTTGACGGTGTTTATTCCAGTCCATAGTTAATGCTTATGGTTAGGTTAGGTAGGTGGGCTGGCAGAATGAATATATTCCGCCTCACTTAGGTCCTTGTGGACCCCTTGTGTTACCCATTGGGGGGAAAGGTGTCCCCCTCCTCACTCGCGGTGTCCTATTCCACTGTGTCCCCGGTCCATTTGGTCCTGCTCAGATACCTGAAAAGATTCTTTAGAGGTAGTGAATTGATCTCATTAAGGTCTTGGAAGAACTGTGTTCTAAACCTCAAGTAACAAAGGCTGGGACAGTGACAGAGGTAGTGTTGGGTGTCTTCCCTCCTCCTCCTCCTCATAAGCACAACCCCTGCAAATTTTGTCACCGAGTAGTCCTATCTTAAATAAGTGGTCTTAGAGACTATTGTGGGCCGTGATTACACCCACCGCTCTTGTGAGAGACCTTTTGTCATGCAAGAGCAGCACTTTCGTTTTGGCATAATCATATTCTGGCCACATAGTCCTTGTCGTCTCACACGTAGATAGCGCTTTCCGTCTGTCGTTCGCTAATCTAATTATCTTATCCCAAATCCGCTTCTTAAGGAGGCAGATCGGTGGATCGATCCCTACTATCGCCTGTTCCAGCCCTAGTTTGGATCCTTCACTCGCAAGCCTATCAGCTTCCTCATTACCAGGTATGTTCCTGTGACCAGGTACCCAGCGGAGTAGTTAATGCTTATACTGTTGAGTTTGTTCATCATAATGCTCAAGTTATTTACAACCCCGCATATCTCAGATTGTTTAGGTATACTTGGTTTACCTTTAAACCACCGTCACCCACTTCAATTGCTTTGGAGATTTGTAGTACATGTGAGAGCAGACGAGGGTGGTCTGAACAGTTTCCCTTTTTTTCATTTTTTTCTTCATAGTCTCCTTGTAACTCTATACACCTCTCACACCGATATTCTGTCTCGCCCAAATAGTACTTGACGTTTTTCTCTGCAAAATAATTGTTCATATACAATGTTCAAAAATTGTTCACAAAAAACACTCACATCGAGTCACTCAAACGACTACTTACTTACCGGTGGCGCTACAGTCCGAGGTGGACCTGGGCCTCAACCGACATGCCTCTTTAACTGGCCCGGTTGTTTGCCAGCTGTTTCTAATTTCGCTCACCAAGTTGGTTGAGGCCCCTTTTCATTTAAGTGCGCCACCTGAGGTGAGACCGCGATTCCCCATGGTGGTAGACTCGAAGACTCTCCGAGCCATCTAAGCCGCTGAATTTTGGCTCTTCTGACCAGGTTCGTGTCACTGTACAGCCCGTACAGTTCGTGGTTCAATCTCCTTCTCCACTTGCCATCTACGCAGACAGGCCCGAAGATCACGCGAAGAATCTTTCTCTCGAAACAACCACGCAGGTCTCATCCTTGATAATGTCCAAGCCTCTGCGCGATAGAGGAGGACGATCAGGGTCTTATATAATGTTAGCTTGCCTACTCAATTGCCTTCTCAGCCCAAAGAAACAGCGTTTGGCAAGAGTCACTTTTAGCTTGATCTCCAAGGTGGTGTCGTTTACTGAATTAACCGCGGAGCCCAGGTAGACAAAGTCTCTGACTACCTCGAAGTTATACGTTGTTACGTTGACGTTGTACGTTGACGCTTTATCCAAGGCGTCGATGTTGGGTGTCCTTCCTTGATGACAATATGTACTTCGTCTTTCCTCACTCAAACGGCAGTCAACTAAAGAATGGGCGCCCAAAATGGCTGAAACTTCGGAGAGTAACTGTCAAAAGATGCACATATTGACGGGTGCCGCTATATTTATGTTGTGGTCGGAAACTTTTCAGACAACCTTCGTACATCCTTGTGTTCTCCTTGGATCACAACTTCTGATTCTTCTTCCAGTTATTCTCGTTTTCTGAACTCAATATAAATTCATAATCACTCTCATGTCGTTTATGTCAATGTGAACATTTTCAAGGATCTATTGAAATCCTTTTGAAGTCCATTTCGTAGTCTACAAAGCATACATATACGTCTTTGCTCATTTCCAGGCATCGCTGAACTAGCACGCACTAGCACTAGCAGAAAAGTGAACAGTACCTCGCGGAAAGCCATTTCTAAAACTTATTTGAGAGTGGCTTACATCAATATCCAAGCGTTTGTTGTATGTTTTTTAACTGTGTGGTTCGATAATGATTCTGTTGTACAACTTTAGTTTTCTTCGGAAGCGTTGTGGAGACAGTTTGCAACGAAGCTTCATAAGTTTGCCAATCCATCTTTCAGCGCCTGTTGTACAGCAATCCTACACATGAATAAAACGAGAATTTTGATTTTGTAGAGTTCCTTCAAAGATTGTTTTACGATGGCAATCCGGTTACCCTGACTTAACTTGAAATGTTGGTCATATTCAGTCTACATAGTCTTGTGTACTTGATTGAGATGTCGAATACTCTCACGGTCCTATACAGTTTTACACCGGCTATGCTATCAAAGGCGGCTTTAAATTCTATAAACAGGTGTTACATTGGAAGATTAAACTTTTTTGAAGATCTGACACTAGCTTAGACTTCAGTTTCAGTTGTTTCATTTCATTGCCGAACAGAAGAATCTTCCTCTTTACTTAATCTTCAATACGTACAGCTGTTTACACAGTTTTTTCTCAAAGATCGACATCTGACCAACTCCTAGAGTCTAGATCGCAGCCATTTACGAAAACAAAAGAAGAGTCAGAAGAGTCTCATGCTCTCAACTCCCGGCGCTTATCCGTCGCAACCGATGCGATTATGTGGCTACTTGTTTTCAGTTTCCCTTCCTCATCAAACACATCTCACATTCATCTGTCTTTCTCATTTCAGCTGCCTACTCAGATATGCCAGTCAAAATTCATTGGACGAGAGTTCCCAAAAGCACATCCAGCGTCCGAATGGCAAGGACAGGACCGTCGGCTCGTATCACAATGATATGCACACAACGCGCTCGTTCGAGGCGATGAACGAGATGCGAAAGTAAGTGAATTCCCCTGCCAAACGATTCCCCCCACCTAAATCCATTTCATTTTTTAGACAAAATCTCCTCTGCGACGTGACACTTGTTGCGGATGAGACCGAGATTCCCGCTCACAAGATGGTGCTGGCCTCTTGCAGCCCGTACTTCTATGCGATGTTCACTGGCTTTGAGGAGTCTCGTCAGGGACGCATCACACTGCAGGGCGTGGATCACCGGGCTCTGGAGCTGCTCATCGAGTACGTGTACACATCAACCGTTGAGGTGAACGAGGACAACGTGCAAGTGCTGCTCACGGCTGCGAATCTCCTGCAGCTGACTGACGTTCGTGAGGCATGTTGCGACTATTTGCAGACACAGCTGGATGCCAGCAACTGCCTCGGCATTCGGGAGTTCGCAGACATGCACGGCTGTGTGGATCTGGTCAACTATGCGGACACATATATCGAACAACATTTTAAGTGAGTTTGTGATCTTTGTGTGGGACGTTCATTTAGAAACATGTTCCTCCTTCCAGCGAAGTGATTCAGTACGATGAATTCCTGAATCTGCATCACGAGCAGGTGATTAGCTTGATAAAAAACGATCGGATCTCGGTGCCGAGCGAGGAGAAGGTGTACGAGTGTGTGATTTCCTGGATCCGCTACGATCCGACGATGCGGGACAGGTTCACGGCAAATCTGATGGAGCACGTCCGGATGCCATTTCTCTCGAAGGAGTACATCACCCAACGAGTAGACAAGGAGATGTTGCTGGAGGGAAACATTATTTGCAAGAACCTGATAATTGAGGCTCTGACGTACCACTTGCTCCCGAACGACACTAAGAGCGCCCGCACCATTCCCAGGAAGCCCGTGGGACTGCCAAAGATTCTGCTGGTGATCGGGGGCCAGGCCCCGAAAGCCATCCGGTCGGTTGAGTGCTACGACCTGCGCGAGGAGAAGTGGTATCAGGCGGCAGAAATGCCCAACAGGAGATGTCGGTATGGCTCGATGGTGATTTGACGTACGAGGACAGCTCCTTTGAATTTCTTATTTCAGGGCTGGTTTGTCGGTGCTGGGCGACAAAGTGTACGCAGTCGGTGGATTCAACGGGTCGCTGCGTGTGCGCACGGTTGAGGTTTACGACCCAGCCACAGACGCCTGGTCCAGCTGCAACAGCATGGAGGCCCGGCGCTCCACTCTGGGCGTGGCAGTGCTGAATGGCTGCATCTTTGCCGTTGGCGGCTTCGATGGCACCACGGGGCTCTGCAGCGCAGAGATGTACAACCCGAAGACGCAGGAGTGGCGGTTCATATCGTCCATGTCCACCCGGCGCAGCTCGGTTGGCGTTGGCGTCGTCAATGGACTGCTCTACGCTGTCGGAGGTTACGATGGCTTCTCGCGCCAGTGTCTCTCAAGCGTGGAGCGCTACAACCCAGAGACAGATACGTGGAATGGTGTCGCCGACATGAGTGCTCGTCGCAGTGGT
Organism: Syritta pipiens; assembly: GCA_905187475.1. NCBI lineage: Eukaryota > Metazoa > Arthropoda > Insecta > Diptera > Syrphidae > Syritta > Syritta pipiens. Next base: position 76,614,966 of record LR994571.1, read on the forward strand.
GCCGGAGTTGGAGTGCTGAACAACATTCTGTACGCCGTCGGCGGGCACGATGGACCTATGGTCAGGAAGTCGGTGGAGGCATACGATCCGGAGACAAATCAGTGGCACTCGGTGGCTGACATGGCCTTCTGTCGTCGCAATGCAGGTGTTGTCGCGCATGATGGTCTGCTCTACGTGGTCGGAGGCGATGATGGAACGTCAAACTTGGCCTCCGTTGAGGTGAGTCATGGTCTACATGTGTTTTGAGTTCTCTTTCTAATGTCACGTGTTATCAGGTCTACAGTCCGGAAAGCGATAGCTGGCGAATTTTGCCAGCTTCGATGACCATCGGACGCAGTTACGCCGGTGTGTGTATGATCGATAAGCCCATGTGAATGGAAGAGCAGGGTGCGATAGCACGGTAAGTTTACGTAAACATGAAATCTCGATAATCACAGGTGGATTGTGTTTTGATTGCTCTTCAAGTTTATCAGTATAACAAAAGAAAAGCGAAGACGTGCTTCGAGTCAAGTGGCACGCCACGGGTTACTCAGTACAAATATTCATTTGTTTTTTTGTCGATGGCCTTGTGCAGGTAAACAGAAGAACTGGTGGTTTATTTTTTCAACGCGGATGAGGAAACATGTTTTTAATCTTGATGTGTGGTTTAGTGTGGTTTCATTTCGTTGCTGACACATGAAGAATTTGCTAGCAGACATGGTTCCATTTACACTCGTTTGAAACCAGTTGTTTAGACGCTTCAAAGCTGAATCTAGAAATTCATTGTCCTTCCTCTGCTATGCGTTTTTGCAGTCTTTTTTGTTACTTTTAGACGAAAGTTATTTCTACAAGTTTTTTCTCATACAGCGTTGTACGATCCTGATGTCCCAAAAAATGTTTCTGTCACCATTGTTCTGCATTTAGATTCAAACCGTAAATCAATTCTACTAAATGTTTGCGTAGAATGTGCTTTGCAATCCGAATGAATTCGATTTTTTTTAATCAACTTCGAATTGTTGCTTGAAATGTTAAAATCAGCTGTGTATTTATCACGTTCACTCCCGGGCCGATTTGTTTTATTTTCACAGACAGTTTAGAGCGGCGTGAACGTGTTAGACTCATTTTAAAATTTGATGTTAAAATCCTAATTCTTTAGTAAAAATGAGCAACAAATTAATAGAAAAGTTTGTATCAAGTAAAAATGCCATTTAAGTGAATATTATCGGTGAAAATCGCATAGAAAACCGTATGAAGGGAGATCGTCGGACGATACTAATTTATTTTTTTAAAAGCGAGCTAAAAACTTAAAAATTAATAGTTAGGGAATATAGCCAACGCAGCAAAAGCCCTCGACTAAGTCGGCAAAATCATTGACGAATTCTTGAATCGTACACATGTTCTGAGTAGATTAAAAAGGTTGGAAAAGGAAAAGATGTTTTATTTTGAGAAATATAGAATTCCATAAGTAATGGGTGTAAATATTAGGTGTACAACTTGGCTTCCGCCGTTTTTTTTCCGTAATTCGAGGCTTTTTTGTAATAAACTGGTTATACATTTATGATTCGTTTTGCGTTTGATTAGATTGCTTTTGACACGAGTCTTGATGAAGTAATGCCTCCAATTCTGTATCTTCGAAAACCTTCTTCCTTCCACCACCATGCCGGTCTTCGACGTCAAAGTCACCGTTCTTGAAGCGTTGAAACCACTCTCGGTACGTTCTTTCACTAAAAGTGTCCTGACCATAGATGTTTAAGAGCATTCGATGAGCCTCAGCCACAAATTTCTTCATATTAAAGCTGAAAATTAAAACCTCCCGGAAATGACGAGAATTTGGCTCGTAAGCTGACATGTTTAATCGAGAATAACTTTAGGATGCAGACACAAATCGACTAATATTTCGATGGCGTTATTTTTACAAATACCTAACCTTATTGTATGACATCTACGATCATTACCTCCGCTACAGCCGTCTATTGCAAAACGGCGGAAGCAAAGTTGTACACCTAATACATTCGAATGAATGCCCCATAAGAACATCCATCTCTTTTTGAATATACAAAGATATGATGGAAAGGCAAGTGATTTCAATTCACATCGCAAAATCAATGTGAATTCAATTTACATGAAAACGACGGTTTGTGAATGTGCAGAACACCAAATTCCATATTCTCATCATCATCATCTTCTTGACCGTGTGTTGCACACTGTCAAAGTATAGCACGCAGAACAGATTTCCAGGCAACTCGATCCTCCGCCACCGACTCTAACCCATCAGGAGGTATGCCAAAGCGTAATCAAGCGAGCTTTTGGACTTGGTCCAGCAATTTCATCCTGGGTCTTCCAAGCAGTCGCCTTTCTGAGGGGATCGCATTTAAAGTGCACCTCTTAGGTTGTCCATTTTTGAAAACCGAATTCACTTTTATGATTTGAATGAAATAAAGAAACCCTTATTACTTATTTTCGAACATACAATTGACTGTACATGATTTCACTCGAGGTGCAGAGCACCTAACCCCACTTTTGGTGGTTGAATACACAAAAAGTGGATTGCAGAACAGGGGCGTGTTTTTCTGAACGGGGTGATCTAGTCTGCCACGTTAATAGTTATGTCTCAATCAGAAATAAAGGAAACGAGATATTCATCTGCTATTTCTGGTCTCAATGCAAGAACTAAAGATGTTTATAAAAGTGCTCAAATTGTTGAACGAATCTAATGAATTGTAGCTTATTTATTTCCATTACATTTCACTCACAACATGAAGTGTGCAAATGTTTATTTTACATCAAAGTCAGTGTTTTTCCTGAATAAAATGAATAAATGGAGTAATTCTTAACCGATCTTAACCATTTTTGTGTTTTAAGAAAAGTTTTTTCCTGTTTTTTCTTTCCCTATATTTATAACATTTTATACAAACTTTGCAGATTACCGCGAAAACACATTTTTCAAGCCTCTGTAACTATTTTAAGCTGTTCATGAATGAATACATTTTTAAGTTAACAAATCTTTTTCAAGAAAAAAGAAATCGTCAAAATACACGCACTGTAATGCTTTTTACAGCGACTCAAAGTTAAACAAAAAAGCTGCTTTCTACTATCACTTATTTGCTTGTATCGAACATGCGACTTTTGGAGCTTAGTAATTATTCAACAGTGAAAAACTTTAAAAAAAAATGGGCTCCATAGTTTCGTATTGTATTAGGAAATAAAGAATATCAATTTAGAACAGCTAAATTGTTTGAATCCGACATTCCCGGAATTCGTAGAGGCCACTACAAAATGGCGTTTTCTTATTACTTTGATGCGTAGAGGTCTCGCTTAGTTTTTCGCCCTGATTATTAGAAAAAATCAGTCTCACTAAAGCCACGCTTCTTAAAATCAGTCCGAATCCCAACCCCGACGACGGACCGCATTGTAAAAAATCCTGAACTCGCTGTCAAAATTAGCCCACAGGGCATTTTCGAAGAAGCCTGACTAAAGAGATATCACCCAATAAGATGTCAAACCATCAGTTTTAGTGGAAAACCGAATAAGTAATTTTATCTGAGGGAAATTCAGGACATATACCTTTTGAGAATTTAGTCGCAGATCATTTAGACAAGACACAAATGCAATTTTTGAAAGTACTTCCTAAGTTTCACAGCTGCGTGGAATTGTTTTAATATCTGGAACAATCTTGGCGAGCGGAATTAAGGGCAGACACTTCTTTTTCGTTCGCTTTGTGCCGATCTTCTACTTACAAATTTTTTGCATAATGTATGGCTTAGCCTTTTCTGTTTGACCACCAGAACGAGCTTCTTGGCAGCATTCTTTCACCCCAGCGGTCCCTTGTACCCACTAGAATAATCCTTTGCTTTGTACAATGAATTCTAACTCATTTTCTCTTTTCTCTCCTCATAGTCAAGCAACAGCAGCAAATGGTGATGATGAGAATAGCCAGGCCGAAGGTGCGGCTGAAGGCGCAGTTGGTTACTCACGACCAATTGCCGAGGGTAATATCATTCATCCTCAACAACAACAACAAAATCATCCACATTACGAAAACATTTACGAATCTATTGAGCAGTATGCAGCTGGTGATGCTGCTGCCAATAACATTCAATTAGCAGCTAATAATCCTGCTGCCGCTGTTGCTGCTGTCGCTGGTGTTGCTGTCGCCCCTGCTGAAGCCCTTAACAATGAGAATCTGGATGCTGCAGCTAATAATAATCCTCTTCATCCACAACCATCACCCCAACAAGCACAACCACAACAACCGAATCCAATCCAAGGTCCACAACAGGCCCAAGTTCAACAAAATAACGCACAAGTAGCTCAAGCTGCTGTCATCAACAATCTAAATCAGAGAACGAACCAAAACGCTTCTAACAACAATAACAACAACGCAACAAACAACCTAAACATTGGCTACCGCAACGACTTATATGACCGAGCAAATAACTCGCCTGCCTACGATGTGCCTCGGTCCGTGCGCAGCGGTCTGGGAATGCGTCGGAACTTGCAGTTAGACTTGCACGGACTCAATCGAAGTCGGTGTGGCTTCGGTAATTCTTCGGTGGGAAACACGCTCAAGTCCGGCTCAGCTCCGCCGTTTTACGCCTGCCGCCAGAGGAGCTTCGACGACACGGAATCGCATCACTACTACAACATGAACTACAACCCCAGCCTGCGCTATGAGAACATCTACGAGCAGATCAAGGACGAGCCGATTTATCGCAACGTGAACGGTGGCTCTGCGCGTGTCTACGGGCGGTTGAATGTGATCGGCCACGGCATCGGGAGGATTGAGCGCCACCTCAGCTCGTCCTGCGGCAACATTGATCACTACAACTTGGGTGGTCACTACGCCGTGCTGGGACACTCACACTTCGGCACAGTTGGCCACATTCGGCTGAATACCGCCGGCTCTGGTGGGAATGGTGCTCCAGCAGCGGCCGGAGGAGCCCAGCAAAAGGACAACAACGTAAAGAACAGCACGTCTTCGTTCTTCAGTTGCCTAGGAGGCGAAAACTCACAGAGCATGAACAACATCTACCGGGCCACAGGCGGCGGCGGAGGAGCCGCTCATAAGGAGAACATGAACACGATCCAGGCTCCGACTGCGTCTACTAGTCGTCCGTCAACTTCAACGGCAGCCTCCAGCTCTGGAACCATTACCAGGCAAACAGGTGAGTATTTCTGGAGTCAACTAGAGAATGAAACTGATTGATCCTTTCTTCCCTTTTGCAGGTGCAATACCCAAAATGAAATCGACTTCCAAGTCTTCGTCGACGTCAACTCAAGCGTCGACCTCGCAAAATGCTCAACAGAGTGCCGCCAAGACTCCGTCGAGCCCGGAGCACTCAAGCACACTCAACCGCATATCGAAATCCTCCCTCCAGTGGCTGCTGGTGAACAAGTGGCTCCCACTGTGGATAGGTCAAGGCCCGGACTGCAAAGTGATCGACTTCAACTTCATGTTCTCGCGAAACTGCGACGGGTGTGAATACTCAGCAGCGAACAACGCTTCGGTGCCAGGCCCGCAGCCTCTGCCCCAAGACATTGTGCGGTTCAACGGCCGCGCGGAAATGCATGCACGACGTGACCCCAGTGGTCGACCACTCAGAAGCACCCTCTCTCGGTTGAAGGAGTCCGAGTTTGCCGGTCGCAACCGAATCGAGGAAAACAACTACGAGAACGTCCACGTTCATTGGCAGAATGGCTTCGAGTTCGGACGCTCTCGGGACCAAGCCGCTGCCGCCGCCGACTCATCTCGCCCAACTCTCACCCGTGCCCGGTCCGAGAGTCCAAACTTCAGTCAACGAATGCGAAAACAGCGCAAAGATGCAAAATACTCCGACCCGTTCAAGAACTACGAGCTGAACACCGAGAATAACTCCTTCAAGCCCCGGCCTGCTGCGCGGGAGAGAAGCAATGGATCGTTTAGCCTCAAGGAGGACAGCTCCGCGGAGGATATGCAAGGAGCCGGCTGCATGGACATTGCTTCAGTTGACTCCGACAGCATTGATTTGGCTTCGGCCGCCGCTGGTTTCCTGCAAGAGCCCTCAACGTCGTCAGCACAAGAGGATCAAACCGACTCCGATGGCGTAGGCGAGGACTTCGACTCGAAGACCGACCAGAATCAAGACTAAACGGGACTCATATGCCAATTTTTTTTGTCTGTAGGAATGGAGTAGGGCTTGGCCACTCACAAAATGATATTTTATGCATAAACTTTTGTTTTTTTTAGACATAAAGTTTTGGCCCCGGTGTCCAGGGATCCATTTACATACATATTATATAATACCACGTGTAGACTGCTTGTATTTTTTTTTTGTTGATTAAGACATTTTTACGGTTGTGTTGAAATCTTCTCCCTTTTTGATGAATTTTGATGAATTTTGATGAATTTTGATTGCTGCGAGGATATTTCTGTCGTTTTACTCTTTCCTATAATTATTTTTTTCTAGGACTTTGTTATATATGTATTTTTTTTTCTTGGAGAACTTTAAAATTGTAAATTTATGTTCGACAATACAGTTTGCTGTAATGATAAATAAAATATAGTTATATTGAAACAATATTTAACCAGAATTAAGTCTTTGTTGAATTGTGAATGTGTAAGTGTTATCGCGTAGACTTTCGTATTTATGGGTTAATAAGCTTGATGCCTCATAAGATGGAATCTAGTCTTGGAAAGGATCATGAAGTTCAGAACATTCAAGTTTAATACAAAATTTTAGCCGGAGCAGTTTCATTTCGCTTTCAAGTTTAACTGGTACTGCAAAACGAAGAGTGCATAGATAAAGTCTTCACCTTTACAGTCGTTGAAAAAATGGAGCAGGCTACTGTATGGTATATTTCTAAAATTATGCTTTGTTATCTTATATATCATACCCTTTCTGCGATAAGCACGTATCTGCAAAACATCATTTTTTCAGGAATTAAAAAAAAAAACTAATGGTATCCCTCCATCTAGTACAATACTGAAACTTAACGTCTTTTTCACTTGTATTTCACATTGGTAAACGATCTACAGTTTGCATTTCCGTTTAAATACTAATACCTTCATGTAATAAAGGTTTTTGATAGATACGAGGTTCTTTCTCATATAATTTCGATGCAGACTTAATAGATACGAGGTTTTTGCGTTTATGGGAAACACTTTTAAATGGTAAAAACTGTAATTTTCAGCCTAGCCAAGCTGGTGAATAGTAAATAATATAAGAATTTCCTTATATCTCATTCCTGAAAAAAAATTTATGAAATGGTTGGCATTTAAATCAAATTGAAGAAGTTGAGATATGTCTTTGAGACACTTGTACGGTCCCTTTAAGAATCTATTGCAACGCCTTTATTTGTCTATGATTTGAGCACTGTAAGTTTGACAACATTGGTAGGTGGGATCCTGGAAGCCAATTACTCTTACAATTGTCTTGTTGATTGGAATACGACGCGGTTTACGCAGTACGTGTTTTATAGCAACCAGTGTCTGAGTTTTTTTGTGCTGATGAGACCCATGTTGTAAAGGTGTTGCATATTCCATGACCTGTAACTGCGCTCTCCAGTCTGTTTCGTTCGCTTAGGATTGTGACCCAGTTCTATGGATTTCATTGAGTGTTTAATATGATCCTCTTCCAGAACTGATTAGTTTACCTAATGATGTTGTTTCGTAAGTGTTAGTTTAGTCTGTATTATTGAATCCATAAAGGGGAGAAGGACCAATAAACGGTATCTGAGCATCTTCTAGCTAGTACGCCTCCCTTTATTTTTACCTCGTGCTTTTTATGTCCTGGTAAACAGGTCAGTTTTAACCTATTGTTTTCTGCTAGCATATTTAGAGTTGTATGCCCTTAAAAGCCTTATATGGCTGCTGTGCAGTAGAGGGTTAAAGTTTATTTTGGTAGACATCTTACTTATTCGTCTAAGTGTCCAAATGTCGCTTATTTGAGGATCTTAAGCTGCCTACGAAGTTCCCATTTATATAGCTTTACGTTCTTTACAGAGCAATGGACTGCATTACAGCTTTAGATTGTATAGCAGAGTGCAATTGCGGGAGGTTAAAATAGCTTCCATCACGGCAGTTGTAGTCGTTTTCATTGTGTATTTTATTAACTTTGTTAGTAGTTCTTTTTCCACCACCAGCCTTTGTAGTAGAGCGATTAAACTGCATTTTTTTAGGAACCCAATACAGTTGTCTAGCTCCTTAGAAGTATTGACATAAATGTGCACCTTTATTGTCGAGCTAGGGCACGATAAACAGGTTAGCATTAAGCACCTCACAAACTACAAATTAGTACAAAACAGTACTTACGAGGTTTTCGTCGAAACTCAATAACATGAATGTAGTTACGTTAGTTAGTTTTATTTAGCCATTAATTTTTTGCTCACATATTTTGGAAGGGGTGACCAGTATTTTTACATAAAAAACCCAATTTCATGAAAAAAGTAGATATGAGGTTATCGCAGAAAGGGGACGATATACAGTGCCAGTGCTAGGTCAAATAGTTTTCGAGATATTGGCCGAAGTAAAACGCGATTTTGTAGATCTGAACAAAAGAATCCAAAAATATTTCGAGATACTAACGATTTAAGTAAAATCAGTTGTCTGCTAAAAGATGGACTGTCGAAAGACTCAGTTTCGTTTGCGGGCATTTCATCTCTTAAATGAACCAAAGAACGGCTGACGCTGGGAGAGGGTTTTCTTTTGTTAAGTTTCGAAACGAAAAGAGTAATTTTACTGAAGCTATTTTGATTTGTTAATTTCCTTGACTTGTATTACGTCCTTAGTACTCATCTGTTTGCAGCCGAACGAAACCCTGGGCGTGTGAGTAAAAGTCACACTTGACCGGTTTCTTTTTTCATTCGACATTTATTATTTATGCCCCCTTTCTCTGGCTTAAGGCCTTGAGAACATTTATTGTTTGTACTATATTTTACATTTAAAATTTAATTTAATTTAATTATTTCAAATGATTTGTTTAAACGTGTTTAAATCCTTATTACCTATGAAATCCTTACATGAATTTACTGTAATCTTCTAACGACTGCAAATTTGCCAAATCTGGAAATCTTCCCTTTCTAAGCTTTGTACATTTTTCAAAATAAATGTGCAAAAAAATGATGAAAACTAAAGTTTATCTCACACTAGACATATGCAACCTGAGCATTTCATGATCATCCCCGAAATTGGGGGAAATCCATTAAATATGACTGAAGGCCATTATCCGTCATAATTAAAGAAGACAACAGGTAGATTGTCCCATTTTAGACTCATTAAAAATGAAATTGATAAAAGTAAATATTACATACGTTTATTAGCCTTTAAGCTTTATAAAAAAAATGTATTTCACTTCATTTTTCCAAAAAATAATACCCAAAATATGAGGTCATCCACATCATAAAAAAAGTTGCTCTATAGTTAACACGATAACTCTGCAAATGTTGAATGATCGGCAAGTCCTTTAATAACTTCAGACGTCCCAAGTCCTCTAATAACTTCAGACGTTCCAAGTCCTCTAATAACTTGAGACGTCTTTCCAATCAGGAGACGTGAATCTTATACAAAATCCGTGCATTATGTTGGGATACAAGCTCTTCCTGGTTTTTAATGAGACGTAAAAATCGTTTCCGCAAGATGCATCACAATGGTTACAACATTTGCTACACGACTGTCGGTCTCTTGCAGCTAGGCACTTGAATCTAACCTGTCGTCGTTGTCTGGGACCTTTATTATTCTATTTATTCTATTAAAACATTCAATTTGGTCGTTTGATATTTGTGGTAAACAGCAGACGTGGGGGTCTTGGAATATAGAAACATTTTTACAGTCTGGGACCTTTTGTGTGGAGAATATTGTGAAAGAGACATTAAATTAGAGCGAAATTTATTCTACGACCAGGAAAAAGAATGTTTACGATGATGGTGACATTTTTTCTGTGATCACATTTGTGCCCTGTAGTCCAAGTCAGCTCTTGATAGGTGGCTGGTGCTTTTCGACTTTGGTAATGCAATGCAATCTTCGACTTCATCACCATTAGTAGCGTAACAGCCCATGAATGACCAGAGTTTAGCTTGTCGCACCTCAACTGTGTTGTGCGCGCTATAATTTTGACACATGTGAAGGGGACCTACAGGTCCGAATGGCAAAATGCGAAAACTTTTCGTGGCAGAAGTACTGCAGGAAGATTGTCAGTCATTCGCTGGAAAAATCTACAAATTACTCCCTGTAAAGAATCGTCAGCCAAGTTTATACTCGAATTTGCATATTTTCAGAGAGCGCAAGAGCAGCGATTAAACGGAAACTTCAAGACTGAAATTAAACTCAAAAGCCGAAAAAATATTTACAATGCATTGTATTTGCTCTCAAAGTTTTCTCATTATCTGTACTTACCGTTCATGATATCGATGCATGAAAATCAAAAGGCACTCGCATGATGAGATCCGTAAAGCTGAAAGTAAATCGTCCAATTAAGTCCAGGCAAATTCCTTTCCACCCTCTCCATGGATTTTTTAAATTATTATTAAAAAAAAACATCCTTATACCTAACCCTTAACAAATATTTAAATCCCCTGACAACCGGCACAAAAATCCGAAAATATCTCCTGCTGCTGGCACTACCACTGCCACTTAAACATTCCATCTCTAATAAATCCCCATGGAGAAGTCGTTCAAATATCATTTTTATCAAATATTGACATAAGTTAATTGATACACACGCCAACAGGCAGTCCCACCCACATTACGCTAAATTGAGGGCTCAGAAGGCCAAAGGGAGGTTTTGACATGGGGCAGCTCTGCATGAGCTCATGTCGTGTCCTCTGGCCAGGGCTATCCATTTAACACTCAACACATTCCACATGGGTTGGTCGTCCAGTGATTTCCACCCTTGATTTTAAAATTGCTCACCTCCACCCATCGAAACAGGGTCGTCCGGTCGGCTGGTCGACTATACTCGGCTGGTTATCCATACGGTCGGGCGGTCGGGGTGGCATTTGGCCAATTCCATGCAAAAAGCCCGTCGAAGGTATTCATTAGATGGATGACGTGTTGTTCTTCTGCTGGCGAGAGTGTAAATTTAAATTGCAAAATGCTCTTTTCGCATGAAATGAGCTGTCGTCCGGGACACAACGGGACGGGCGTCATTATAATGCCTATTATCGTTTTATTATTGGTTTTATGCGTGAAGTTGTTTAGAGGGAGCACAAAATGGCGTAGAGCGGCGGAATGGCACCTGCCGTGCAGTGGCTTTTAGAATTTCAGATCATTTTCAGGTTGCTCTACAAAGTGGTCGTGAAGTTGTTTGGGGATAGTTTTGTACAAGTGGAGTGACGTCAATGTTTGTGTTGGCAACTGAGCAGCGTTAAAGACGTGGGGAAGCCTGCTTCCATGTACTGAGTTTTATAACTTTAAGTGTCTATGTCCCGAGTGTTGAATGGTAGTTAAGCAGGAAGTTTTTCTTTTATAACCTGGTTAAATGAAATAAGTTTTTAGACGTCGTTTCATAAACAGGTGACTTCAATGTCGTGTTGATTTATTTACCTCTGCAAACTAAAATAATTTACACTTTTGCATATTTTATTGAATTCTCTCTCATTGAATGTAAACCTCATATGAAGAAAGTTTAAGAATTTAAGAATATTAGAGAATATCATTATTTAAACAGATGCAAAGTTCTTTGGCGGGTTCTTCACTGCTTTTGTGAATCTTCAAAAGTACTACAAACAAAAATGAATTAAAATAGAAAATGATAAATCAGTTGATTGATAATATAGTCAAATTTTGGTGGCCTTTTTATGCTTGAATATGTATTTTCAAGTCAACGCTAGGGCAACTCACTTAATGTTGAACGGTCAGTCTTTTTCGGCCTCAATCAAATCAGTTTCTAGCACCTTCAATTCAATCACTTTTCCGCTGTTCAAATGAACGTTTTCAGGGATTCTGTCAAGTAATTCATTTCTGATTTCAGCTGTGATGTTTACATATTTGGCCGTTAATCATTTGGCACTGGAAGAGGACAAATAACACTTCAGTGACTTTTTGGTACAACAATTTTTACAATGTTAGGCGACTTCCATTTTGTTTTAAGCCTTTTTCAACTCCATACAATTAATTCAATTGCATTGATATTCCTTTTTGTGATCTAAGGCTTATCAAAATCAAACCCACGAGGCTTTCTTCCCACAATTAGATTCGTAGTTCTTTTATGTACATTAAAGAAATCGTTGATCTCATTTCTAAGCTTAAGCTCGCCGTTCATATAAAAATGCAATATCGTTCAGTCATTTTAGTTAAGAGATAGATAACAGTTTTGTGCAAAATATGAGTACCTAAACGTTAAATTTTTACATTGCAATTGTTTTTTTTTTTTTTTATTTTGCAAAAAAATTAAGGATTTTACTTAGAATATAAAAAATTTATAAAAAAAAGGAAATTGGAATACTTTCAAAAATCGATTTTCATTGCTCAAAATATTGCGATTTTTCATGCTTCACGTCTATCCCTTATTCCGAAATAATCTTTTCGGCATTAAAGAGGTTTAGGTAATATGGGCTGGCAGAGTGACTTTGCTTCACTAAGGTGCTTGTGTTACCAGAGGGGGTTTATCGGTTTCGCAATGGAAGAAATCAGGATTAAATTTCCTCTGGAATTTATTTCTTATTTTTTCTTAGATGTCAATATGAATGTTGTCTCTTTGCGTTGCCAAGTGTGTTGCCAAGTGTTGTCTCATTTCTCAAGGCAAAAAAGTTTTTTATTCAAATCCTTGACTTGGCCATCCAAATCCCTGAACTCTTTTTTTTCCATAAATTAATTTTTTACAACGTTCAATGTGTTTTCGGATGGTTGTCATAAGAAAATGTCTGTCGAAGTGCCATTTCCTATTCGCCGTATTTCAGTATTCGGTTTTTTCTGATTGAAAGAATCTGCAATTCCTTCTATTTCAGTTCACGAACTGCACCAAACCAATTCCAGAAAAAAAAACTCACTCAAAAACAACTCACTCAAACACAACAAAAGATGTTAACCTTTTCTATTTTAGTTCTTTGTTTTTGAGGGTCATCTTTGAGAAAACTTATTATCTAACTGAACCCTACCTAAACCATATTACTACCCCGGGTTTTGAAAATACAATTTTGGACCTTACTTAAAAACCAATTTAATTAAAAATGATTACAGTAAACTCTCGACAGTTCGAACCTCTATAATTCGACATCCTCTGGAAATACAATCGAAGAAAACCTATGCGATTTGGTAACCTCGTCTATTTAAATTTATTTTTGAATAAACTTAAATTTATTTTCGTGAAAACCTCAATAATTCGAAAATGATTGCTTATTTACCTCTATAATTCGACGTCAATTTTACGTGTTATCCTTCAACAATCATTAGTTGTAAAGTGTATGTGACGAAAGTGAGCAATATTTTTTTTTCTAAAACCTCTGTAATTAGAAGCTTTTTCTGGTCCAATGATATGCGTATTATCGAGATTTTACTGACGTATGATCTAAGATATAATGTGAAAATATACTAAAGTTTTGAGTCTTAGCGCATTTGGCACGTAGAAAGGCTATGTTCGCCACAAAGAGGATTTTGGTAACACCAACACCTAAAGACATGAAAACTGTCTTTTCCGCATGGACAAATGACCCATTGTATTTTCCAAGAACAGCAAAATTTAATGCAAAAAAATATAGGCAATAACGTTTGTTTGGTCCGTCTTAAAACACTGTGCCGGTGACAAATTTGGTCCATCTATGTTGGTAAAAACTTAAACTATCATTACTCTTCGGTTAATCGAACCTCGAATTTGAAATTTCCGCGACTGCACAACTCGGAAATAAATAAATGACTTGCCTGAAATAAGACGCCTACTAATATAATATGAAAATCATTCAGTTGCGCTGGCACGCGTAAGTTAGCTTTAAGAATATTCTAACTTTCGATAATTCGAAAGCCTGTGTAAACCTCGTAAGAAGCACTCTCACGATTCCCTGCAAAAACCTCAGTAAATCGAAAAAAATCAATGCAATTGCACTTCCCTTTCATTTAATCGACTTTACTATTGTGCAAAACAACATAAAAATCTCACTAATTCGAAGTCAATTTCGCTTGCGAAAGTTATTTTATTCTGAAAACTGTAACTTGAAAACCTCTGTAATTCAATTTTTTTTTTCTGATCCAATGAAATTTGAGCTATCGAGAGTTCACTGCATGTTATTGAATGGGGCTGGACCTGATTTTAGGATTTAGGGCAGGATTTTAACATTTATCTTACATGCACAGCTGCAACAAAACTTCATTCAAACTCAAGAGCACGGAAATTTTATATTTCAGGCGTCTTGAGGTAAACGACCCATTTATTTTGCCGCCTCTCTTTATTCAATAACATGGCAAAAATCAGCCTAAATTTTTTCATTAGAAATATACACTGAATTTTGAAGAAAATTCAAAGTCAGGCTTACAAATTAAGTTCCCAAAAATTGTTTTATGCCTGAAATAGTAAATGTGTATCCTAAGATTCATCACGAACACAGTTTGAGCTCTAAGTGGGGGCAGTCACAATAGGCCCACGCGCGGCCGCAGTGACACAGGCGACACTTTCCCACCCCCTCCCCACTAACTCTAACTCTAAATGTGTATCCCAACACAGCTTAGAGCCGTCTCTTTGTAAGACAATTTTAAATAAGTCATCGCCTAGTAAACTTTCTTCTTAATTTGGCCAAGTACGTCCTTTTTATGAAGCAAACAAGAAAACATGTTATGTCCTCCTGCTTATATTTCTACAAGGAATGAGTTCCTTCAGCTTATGCCCAAAATCTTATACAAATTTTCTTTCATTTCAGCCGACCACATTTTTACAAAACCTTCAGTCGAACGTATGTCATGAACGTTTTAAAAATCTGTACAAGATAGAAGTACGCTTATCTTTGTGGTGGGCTACAAAATTCCTCGAAACCATCGCACATTTTTGCAACGTCCATTTCTCACCACCTGAATCACCACCGCGCTCCCTTCACCATTTTCCACCATCCACGGCACTCAAATTTGCTGCTCACGCGAGAAGTGCACTACTCGTTGAGCAATAATATCCGATCACTGCATCAAGTCGGTGGCCCACAACTATTCAAAAGCTCCACTGCGCATAGAATTCCATTCAAACTCACTCCACCTCAGTTTTTATCCCAAAAATATTCTGCCGTCCTAATGAAATACTTAAAATTCTTCGATTGCCATGGAGCCCCTTCACGAATTCCTCGACCGACATCTACCAAAAAGTGCACTATCAACTGCAAACAAACACACAGACACGGAAAGCAGTCATTAATTAAAAGATGCAACTTCTTTCAAAAAAGGAAAGAGGATAGAGTGAATGAAAAAAAAATGACTCGGCACAGGATTATTGGGATCCATTATGAAATCGTTGACACGCCCTCTCACATTTCCTATTGGAGCAAAAGTACACATCCAGTAATAAAGTAAATATTGATCAACCCCTCTTGTTTCAAGTCCTGGTGCTTCCTTTTCACCCACCACCCACAGCCATATGCGGACCTGACGGGCGCTTATTTACGTACACACATTTGTGCGGGGAGTGCTCTACGCAGGACCTTCACAGGAGCACGAAAAAAAAGAAACACACAGAACAGAAAAACAAAAAAAATGAGGAACTCCTCTCTCTCCCATGTTCTCGAAATCATGTAAATGCGATTTTGTAGTCCCTTAGCAACGGAATGTGGGTACATGGGTGTAGAGAAACTACGAATCTATGTGGTGCACATGTACACTGAGAAAGAGGTGGAGGGGGCAGTGTGTGTGTACACACACTGAACACTGAACACACGGAGCCAGGAGAGTTTCCCTTTTTACGAGGCTTTCAAGTCGTAGGTCGAGTTCAGCAGGAGCAGCAGTGGAGGCAGCTCACTATCGCTTCGATTTAAATTTCTGTTTTCGACGACCGACGCGGGGGTGGTTCAGTTTGTTGAGCTACCCCCCCTCGCTGTGTGGGTGGAAGGGTGGGAATTATGAATTTATGTACACGCTGATTCAGTGGCTATGCGCACTTCATGCTCCGTTCGCCATTCACCAGAGATGCGATACACCGAAAGCGGGCATTAAATTTTCATGATGTCATTCATGGGTGGGTTGGGAGGAAGAGGATTGAGTGCTTGTAATGGCTGCAGAAGGAACTTTGAACGGATTGCCGGAGGCTGTGGGGCTTTGTCTTGGCTCTGCTTTTTGAAGAAATGACCCTTTTCGACGCCTGCAATTGCAGTTGAGTTGGCGGCCTTGTTGCGGCTTTTTGTTTTTCAGAGGGGCCAACCATGAGGCACTTGAAGGCAGTTCGTGGCTATTCACGCGGTTTCTTCGTCGATGAGAAGGGTTTTGTTGATTGCATTTTTCAGTTTTGATGTGCCTCCGGTCTTTCTAAGAGAACTTCAAAATTTTAAGTCATTTAATAATTATAGGGAACGAACTATTTACTTTCAGGAACTCGTTGCGAATCTGAGACTGTGAAAATTTTGATCGGCTTCCACTTTTTGTTGATTGATTGGTTTGTCGCACAGCAGAGATCTTGGAAATGAGCCGTTCAGCGCGAAAACCGATTAACTCCACTATTGAAAAATCTTGAACTCGGTGTAGTCATGACTTTTTACATTTATATCACTTTCCTGAATAATTAACGTTGACGCCAAAATGACAAAATTTTTACCGCCCTTGAATAACTAAGTAGTTTATTTCAGAGACCAATATAAATTACTTCATTGCATTTCTCAATTTTTTGTTTTATCGACTGACAGCAAGCCAACCAAAAAAAGCGTAATTAATTCATGCCCCTAAGCTCGACCAATTTTTATGGGAAACAAATAGAAGTCTTTGCTAAAGTTTTCCAGATTCAATCTTTAAGAAATGGCATCAGTGGTCTATTGCCTTGCTTCAAAAGAATGACGGATCTAATTCAAAAGTGCTTTAATTAACTTTCTATCGCTGATATTTTCTAAATGGACATTGCAACAGCAACATCACAGACTTTTCACTAATTTGCTCTGCTGACCTTCATCAAAGATATATTATAATCTAAAATCTAATATGTCGAAATCTTTGGGGCAGATTAATGAAAGGAAACTTGCTATAGAGCTATAATTTACCGGAACAACACTGCTGTGAATTTACAGAAAATGTGGTCGACAGAATTGTATGCCAAGAGGGAAGAATTTACCCACACTAAGCTATTGAAGAACCTGACAGAAACTTCTCCCATGCATCTGAAAGATTCTCTTTAAATAGCCCAACATTTAAGGAGTTATTAAGTTTAGTAGCTACCGAATTTTAACGAAAGGACACTATAATGCGAATTTTAATAACGCCAAATAAAGATGGACTGGAACGACTGGATAAAGCTATAAAGACTTGACATTTTTAACTGACATAGAGAATAAAAAATTGTAAAAAAAAAACACAATTTCTTTTACATTCTGGACGTACAGTGGCGTGCGACACATGGTTACATCCTCGGCGGTCGTATGGTTTTTTGTAAATAAAAAACCTCCCATTTGACCAATTTGAATAATTTTTATGTTTTTTTTTTCTTACTTCTTCACCAAAAAATGAAGTACAAACGATTTTGATTGCATCTATAGAACGGTGGAAATTCACAAAAGTTCTTCTTGACCCCAATGTATCTATTTTTGCACGTTTAGAAAAATATCTATTTTGATGTGCGGGGAGAGATTTTGATGTGGCGCCAAAAACTGATAATGGTTTTTCATAAAGCATCCAAAAACGAGCAATTTTTGCTATGGGCGGGGAGTCCATCTCACCCCGTTTAGGAGGTAGGGGCAATTTAAAATCAGATCAAACAATATTTAAAAAAAATTCATTAAAAAACAATGGCAACACCTACAATAAAGTACTACACAAACTTAGAAAGTCGGAAACTTGTTCTTTAATTATACATTAAAGTTTGATTGTTCATGCCCATAGTTTGTAAAAAAATTCACATACAAACTCAAAATTTTATTAAGAAACACTAAAAAAAAAAAGTGTTAAAAGGTTTTTTCTTTAAAACTGTAAGTCGCAGTGCTAAATTAGGATCTTGCCATTAATGCTCACGTTCATTCTGAGTCGAACACAAAAAACAAAATGGTCCTATGTCTTCTAGTTCAAAAGAAAACTAGAATGGACAAAGAAAATTACCTAAAGCAAAGAATTTTATTTTATCTATCTATGTAGCTTCTACATTTGGCGACATGTCTAGCTCTCGCTCTTCTTCTGCACTCATGAGTAGTGTTGCTCAGTAAAAACACCTCACTTCAAGTAAAATATATTTATAGTACAACTAAGTTTAACACTTATTAAGCAGTGTTACTTTCTTAATTAAGGTCTTACATAAATACGTCTAACGGTGGTGAAAATACACTGAAGGAAAACCTTTTTTTAAGTAGCAATAAAAATGGAAATTTATAAAAGTAAATATTACACATTATTTATTGGTTTTTAAGCTTTATAAGAAAATGTATTTCACTTCATTATTCCAAAAAATAATACCCAAAATATGAGGTCATCCACATCATAAAAAAAAGTTGCTCTATAGTTAACACGATAACTCCGCAAATGTTGAAAAATTTCATTAATTTTTAGAATTTCAATAATTTAAAAAATTCAATAATTAATGGCGATTTTAAAAAGCCCTTTTATTATTTCTATAGAATTTTAAAATCAAATCATTGAAAATTCGGCTCGACAGACAATGAAGAAACCATTTTCAAAAAAAATGCGCAATAAAATGTTAAAAACTGTATGAGTTATCAGGTGGCGCCATGTTGGAAGAAATTGCTTCTAGAAAAACGCGTTTAAAGTTTTAAATTGCGTTTTGTTCATAGTATATAGTTGCCTTTTCTGCCATAACTTTGGAAAAAGAATTCTCGCAAACGGTTTAGAAGAAGCTTAAAAGTACAGTGAACAATAATTTGTGAAAAAAACTTATAACCCCTTAAACAACTACTAATTTCTGGGAGCTGAATGATTTGACAGAGAACTGCAGTTCATGGTTTGATATTTAAAAATTCGATTTGTGTCTTTGATGAACCTGGACATATTAGAAACATCTCTGAGTATGAAAATAATGAACTTACTCTAGTTACTCAAAAATCGCAAACGCTCCTGTGTACAAATACTTTTCTAGATTGGCGTATAATCAAAATGAATTAAACGCAGGAAACATTTTCAGTTTGAAGTTTAGGGTAGACGCAATAGAAAGATCACGTCTTGCTATTTGCAAGTCTAAAATAGCAAAATATTTAAACAAAAATTGAGAATGCCAGTATTTATGCCGATGTAAATGTTTTAAAAAAAAAAATAAAGTTATTTTATTTTCATGTATCTTCCAAATTGATAAATATTGAAACTGTGCTTGAACTTGTGCTGGTTTTAATGGATTTCAAATCTTTTTCAATCAGTTAAGTAAGTACTGAAGAAGAGTTAAAATAATGTGAAACCCCTTCAAAATCCGAAAACTCCTTGTTCGAATTAGTTTACGTTATCGAGAAACTACTGTATTTTTAAAATATGTTCAACTCAATTTAGGCGAGAGTATCCTTTCATCCCAACTAGTAGACCGTGACGGAAACTTTATCCTAATCTTCGATAAACTTCCCTCAAAAATCACACCACACCACAATGAAGGTAACACCCCAACCAACTTCCGAATCGTTATCTCAACATCGGTGTGCCTTTGCCAATCCACAGGAAGGAATAAAATCTCATTTAATTAAGCTAATTGACACTTCACATCCGAAGATGACAGCCGATGACGAGGGCACGAGGGCAGACTTTAATGTCAACGAAATGTGTATTCACCACACTCCTGACGCCCAAGTGCGTACAATAATAATCAAGATCGTTCCTCGGCAAACATCAAACAAATTGAAATGACATACAAGTGGATCCCATCGTCCTACAGTTCCATTCAAATTAAATGTCCTTTTCCTCCGCCATTCACTTCGCTCGACCCTCTCGACAGCGGGCGAATCAAAAGAAAACGCCACTGATACGATGATCAATTACAATGGCCAAGGATTTCCCCAAAAAAATCTCTTCTCACAAAAGGACGAAAAGCTGACAAATCGACGCTCTAATGACGGCAGAACGGCAACAGCGACGGGATATCAAGTGCGCTAACTGTCAAGTGCTCCTCGACTTCCTGCCGTCCTGGCCGCCGTGCAACTTGCAGCATCTCGACGAATCCGTCGGTCGTGATTGCAAAGCCCGTGTGACATCCTCTTGTTTCTTGCGGGGGCATAATTCAAAAAATATGTATGTTGTCATATCCTTAAATGTCACGGCACGTCGGCGGAGGGTGGGAGAGCCGCTTATGGTGGGCGTATTACATGGCGCGTATACGTCAACCAGTCAGACGCTAAAAGACTTTTGAAATTGTTCCCTTTTAGCGCGTCTCTTACTTACGATTTCGAATTATGCATCGTTTGTGACATCAAAGCGATATGCAAATATCCGTGTCAAATTCGAGTGCTCTGTGTGTGGGTTTTGCGTCCTGGAAGACGTCGTGCTTCAGCGGAGACACGAGTCCTCTCCTCTGCCCTTTGTAATGTGTAATTAATACGTTTTCCTGGCGGAGAAGGCCATCGCATTATACAGTTTTAATTATTTGCCATCTACTTTGAGATGAACAATTTGCGTGAGAGGCGAGTCGATGGGCGTCGTATATTTTTTTTTATTATTTTTATTTTTTATTGACAAAACTGTGAGGCAAATTGTTTTGGTTTCGTCAATAGAGTGATGCATGGCACTTAGTCTGTGGATTATGGCGTGCGGAAAATAAATTTGATGTTGTTGCGAAATTGGATATGGAAAATTGTAATAAATATGATTTCCATTTACGGCTTTCAAGGCAGCCATGTCCTTCAAGAGGCGGTTCCTTTGGATGGCTTTCGTGAAATAAAATGTCGTTCTTTTTTTCCTAATCTAAAAATTACATCTTTCAGTATTCGTCATTTTGAACGAGCAAAACGACAAGTATGTCATTAAAAATAATTTCAAAATAGGCTTTAGAGAGTGCAGAGTTTGACAAGCGGAGAACGCGACTTCTCCATTTGGAGCGCAGTTTTCCCAGAAATTTAAACCTGCAAATAGTTTATAATTTTTGAGGTGATATCTTTTTCCACTATCAATATACCTGAAGAGGTCTATAACTTTAATTCCAACTTAAAAAAATCAAATAGAACGTCGTCAAACTGGACGCGGTTTTTTTAAATCACATTTTTACCTATACCTATTTCAAAGAAGAAGCCCAATCACAATAACAAAAGCGCAATCGGCTGCTAGTCCAGAGATCGTTTTTTTGGGCTTCTTATATCATGTCTTCTTATATCATGTCTTCTTATATTATGTCTTCTTATATCATGTCTTCTTATATCATGTCTTCTTATATCAAGTCTTCTTATCACGACTGTCTCACATCTTCTTATCGAGTTCAGTCGCTTAATGCGATGAACACAACTTGCGTCATTTGAACTTGGTCTCTTGGCTCTCCGGTGGAAACCACAAGATTCTAGACGTTTCAGCGCTCTAGCTAGGATAACGAGGAGTACAATTGAAGAAGAAATGCGAAGGACAAATTATACATGGAGCGACGTCACGGTTAATGCTCGTAACAAACTTTTAAATTAATTGTTGAGGATCTATGCGTCATTTTAGCGTCAAGAATATAAGAAGCAAACTTGGTTTCGGTCTTTGGCCTAAAGAAACTTCAAATAACCTAAAACGATTTGTCTTTTTTACACAACAAACCCAGAGACAAGCGTTGTCAGACATTCCGTCTGTCATTCATTTTTGGTGGGACATACCGATTTTTAGTCCAAAATCAAATGTCTTGCGCCCACAGTCCCGCTTTTAATACATTCGTGAATCTTCCAAAAGCTTCGAACTTTATTTGGCTTTCATTCAATACAACAGCTACAGAATAGAGGCAGAGTCGAATGAATGTCTCTGGTTGTCCGATTTTAATTTTTTTTTTAGTTTTGAAAAGGTTTATTCATTTTCTAAAAGATATAAAAGAAACTATGACAAATTTAAATACCAAAACCAAAAACTCAAAACCAACACGAAGCCTTTTATGTGTAATATTTGTTTTAAAAACAGCTTTTAAAATCTTAAGCTGCTTTGAAACGTTACTTTGATAAGCTAGGATTATGTCCGAAAGTAAGTGAAAAGGTTTTCCTTTCGGAAATAATATTTCCTTAACAGAAATGAATGAAATAGTATGACTCTTCCGGTCAGATAAAAACATTTTCGCTCAACTTAAATTCTTAAATCGGAAAAATTTAATTAGTTTTGAACGGTTCAAAAATTGTGTATCTGTATTAAATTTGCTGGGCGATGTTTACATTGATTACTTATATGATGAATTTAGTTTATTGAAACAATTCTTGCACGTCCCAGTGGAAATTTGTTAAAACACCACTGCACAGAAAAGGCACCAGATTCTTAACCAGTTTAAAAAAAAAAATGGTTTCAAGAATATGTTTAAGCTGGCTCCTTTTATATTACTTTTTTCAATTAAATTTAAAATGGTCGGATGGAAATAAATGTTCCGTAAATTTAATGAAAGCTAAATTACTCACAACAAATTTTGATTGAAGGCGAATTGCAGGCCTGCTTACTGGAATACCATGCCCTTAAACTTGGTCTGCCTTCATCCGATGCCTGCAGAATTTGCGGGGAATCATCAACTAAAGAAAGAATGTAGCTTGTGCCTTGCACTTGCCCTACTCTAGCTAGGACCAGATACAAAACGTTGCGAAGCTAATTCATCACGTCGCTGAACGAAGCAGCAAAATAAAATTTATCAACTCTGTGACGGTGGTTTCACTGTGGACCAACACTGATCTATGCGTTTCGCCGTCACTCCCTACACTTCACTAAATTTCTCATTCAATTCATATTGCCAATACGCCATCTCGTTGAGACCGTTGGACCCGTCCTATGCGAGGTTCTTCAACTCTATGAAAGAAAAAACTTAATAAGAAGCTATGTATGTTATTAAAAGGATTAGTTATCACAAACTACTGACAACTTATATTTTTTTATGTCCCGCTTTTAACGAAAGAATCCCAATTTTTTGAAGCAAAAAGTTTCAAAGTCCCGCTTTGCCTGAAAAAAAGTCTGGCAGCGCTGAGACTCACCAAGAGACCCACCTTTGCAGAAATTGCTGTGTGAGGTTTTTTGGTCATTCTAAAAAAAAAATAGAAGTTCTGCGGTTTGTTCAATTCAAACCTAAAATCTTTCGATCACGGTCTGTTTGTCAACAATTTCCATATTCTGCTGCATCGAAAAATGATTTTTGTTTGTCTATATCCTTCTCAATTTGAGCTTTACTAACTTATGGAACGTCCCTGGTTAGCTAGCAGAATGTCACTGCTCAATAGAATGCTGCTTGAAAAATAAAATAAAAAAAAGCGTAAACGGCTAGAAACTATAATATACAGTGGTGGCCAGAGAATTAGAAACGATTTGATGATTCGTTAATTTTTTTGTATAATCTTAAGGTGAAATAATCAAATTACTATTACTTTTACGAAGCACTGTTCAAGTTAAAATTAAAACGAAGGAAAACTGATTCCGATACCCAACTTCATTGGATCGACTACAGTTTAAAGCATACAAATGTTGACGGATGTTTTTCTATCTTCAGTTTTAGTGTTAAGAATCTCAATTTGAGAGAACTTCTTTTTTCTCGTTTCAAATCAGTCAAAACAAATTTAATTTCAGTAAAAAACAAACACCCAACGATGAAGTTTAAAAGGCAAGCAAAACCTGTAGAAAAAGACAAAAAAAATACTAGTGTTCAAAAAATTTACGCAAATTAAAAAGGAAAATCCCTTTACAAAATGTATTTCTCGTTGAATTTTTTAGATTAAATTTTGTGCATTTCAAAATATTTTAAAAATATATATGCTAATTATAATTTAAAATGACTCTCAAAGTAAATTAATGAAAGAAAGGTAGATTGCTTTTGCTGCGAAATTGAGGCAAGTCCCAACTGGTGATTAAATCTGTGAGAATTTAGTCGATTTCATTAGCAACTCAACGACTAAAGAAAATAAATTACAAAACAATATATACAATTCAATAATTACAAAAAGCATGCCACATAGATTCGCCCGATTTCGAGTGATGGCTAGTTGACTGTGAAGAAGAAAGAATTTTTTCTGTTGTTAGTTTTGTTGATCGGTCAAAAGCAAAATTTAATTTATGAACATAAAGAAAAAGTATTATTTTAAAATTTGAATTTGTAGTAAGTAAAGGATTTGTTTGTGAAAACCTAAGACTGCCAATCATGGAAGGAAGTTCGCATGGTTGTGATGCAAAGGCAAATGTACAGTCACAGCAAAAGCAAGTGCTCACCCACGTTTCGAGCATTTAAAGACTCATAAAATAGGTTCCGGTTGTCCGATTTTGGAACTTTCTTCAGTTTTGGAAAGGCTTATTCATTCTCTAAAGTTGTAAAAAGAATTGTAACAATATTTAAGAGCAAGATGATCATAAAGATTAAACATAGATTAAAATCTTTAGTGATTAATAGATTGCTATTTTAAGATCTCTTTTATTTTATTATTGATTTGGTCTAAAGGTTCAAACAAATTTCGAAAAATGCCAACACTTCAACAAACATATAATTTTTTATATTTTTAACTTTTAAGTATGCCCAAGGTATGGCCAGGTCAGTAAAGTCGTCTTGACTATTTAGGCTGTAATCTAGAAAATATAAGGGTACAAAAACCAGCCTTGCGAAGTTTCTTCTTTTTCTGGTGTCACTTTTGAAACCTTTTATCTATCAAAGAAACACATTCATTCAGTGCCTAAGTCTCTGTAAGAAACATCTAGAGTGTTCTTCTCCAAACGACTCTACCCGGAACCGCATTTGTAGCTCAAACAGAAGATCCTTTGTGTTGATTTTGATGCATGTACTGTCCTAATTTACGTCTCCACGAGCATCAATCAAAACCACAAACATAAAACCGAATAAAAAGTCAAGCGAATGTTCTAGAAACCACATCACATCATCCATTTCGAATTTCCTATTCATAATTGAATTCTGAATTGGAACGGAATGGTCCTCGTTACATCCTTTTTAATTCATCTCATTCCCATGAATAACCATAACCATTTTCCTACCCGCGAAGCACTTTCATTTGCATGCATGCACTCGCATAACTGCCACTAACCAATAGATACCCGCCCAAGGATACGTTTACTGTATATCTCTCGACACCCTTGCACCGCAGCACAAGAACAAACCCACTTTGCAGAGACAGAAAAGGAGAGTGAGAGAGAACGGAGAAACCGCCCAAGTCCTTCAGCTCCACTTGGGTCTATTGAAAAGCCTCAATTCGTCGTCGTCGCAATGGTTTCTTGCTAAAGAAAAGAGGATAACGATCCTGTAAGCCATGCGCCTCGAAAATTTACGCCACAGTTAAAGATTTTTATTTTTTTTTTTTTATTTTCGCTCTTACTTTGCTTTTATCGCATTCAGGTGAGGCATACACACCTCCAACACACTGACATCCTGCAAGCACTCCTCAACGAGATGGCGTCTTGTCGTGTGCATTGAAAATTATTCATGTTAACGTAACAGGGATCAATTATCATAGTTCAGCAATTTCGAAAGGCGTCAAATATTCGAGGCATGGCCTTTCTAATAAACGTATATTGCATCTTATTCACACCTGAGAACAATCGAGAAGGAAGCGAAGAGGAGGCGAATGAGGAGCGTTTCGTTTCGTTTCTATAGCGAAAGAGAGCACCCATCATGAGGACGACATCAGCATCAGGAGCAACAACAACGGCATCAGAAATGAATGGGTCCGGGGCAAGGACTTTTGCCTCTCCTTGTGTCGTGTCGACTATACTTAGGTCCCTTGTCTACTCTACTCGACACGAAAAATTCTCCTTCTCCGTGTAAACCGAGGCATTAGAGTTAATCTCTCACGCATATGTGAACTTCTGCCGGGATTTTCAGGATTTCCACTTCATGCTGCTGCTGAATGAATGGCGAGGGATTGAGGTGTGTGAGCGCCCCTCCACCCACGGGTCGGTCGGACACACATACACTCGTGAAACACGAAAAAAAAAAGGAACAGAGTGCATCCATTAGGAGTGTTGAGATCCTTGCCTCGGTGGAGATTGTTGAAATTCTTTAGATTTCGATGTATACACTCATCATTCTTGGGATCGTTGCCATTCATCGTCTTCCCGTTTTTGTTGGATATTCGCGCACAGGCGATGCGAAATGGTAACAATGAAGACGATAGAGGATTCCTCATAATATTACGACAGCAGAACATCCGGAATAGATTATCCCCCATTCGGGTGCTGTAGCTCGTGAAATTTTATTAGGAGCTGTGAGGGCAACGCTTGAGGCAGCGCGTCTGGGGTCGTGTTCATTAAAAAGTGTTCAGCGAGTTCGGGAGTTAAGAGATTAACCTAAAAAAAAAAAGAACAAATGCATTAGTTAAGTGAAATTTTAATTTCAATCAGGATTTGGAGTGGGTAGACTGAGTAATGGAGGCAAATAATGAGTTTTGGGGGCTAGCATTTTTTATTCGAGACGTGAATGAACTATGAGTAAATTTGCGAGGGAGTTTTAGGGCAGTTTCAATTTAATTGTTGATTCCGAAAATGCTTCATGAATTAAAAATGCTTCGCGAATTAAAAATGCTTCACGAACTAAAAGGAATAGAGTTTCCACATTTTCAAATCCGATGCTTGAGAACGGTCAAAAGGATTGGTGGTGTGATTTTTCTCGTTTATGTAATTTCTGTAGCTCAAATCTGTAGCTCAACCAGTCATAAAAATCTCAATCGATCGATGAAGAGTATTTCGGCAAATGTGCCGGTTTGGGAGTAGTCATTGGAGTCCATCATTTCAAATCAAATTGAAAATGAATGTATCCTTACTTATGGCAAAATAAGAAAGGCAGTGAAATACTATTAAAAACTAGAAAGAAAGCCATACAAGGTTTTAGGAGAAATTTGGGTAGCAAATACCGTCAGAACTTTTGTGGCTATAACTGAGAGAGGAAACATTTGCCATCTTAAAAAAAGAATTAAAACCACTTACTAATGCAAAAGTATTTAAATTTCTTAACGTACCATCATCATTAGTGGCGTAAACAGCCTACGAAGGGCCAGAGGCTAGCTTTTTGGGTAGTGTAAAGGGGATCTGCAGTTTATTGCCGGTTCCGAACGGCGAATTGCGAAAGTAAACACTTATGGAAAAAAGTATTGGCACAGATACAATTCTCGAAAAACAAATGTCTTTAGCGACGATGATTGTGTTTTAGACTTTCATGCGAGAATCGTGAGAAGTACTTTTTTATTTTTTTAGTCTTTAAAAAAATGAACAAACCTTTTTTGCACAGACAAGAAATATAAATTCAATAGCTTTAATACTGGAGCCACTTGTTTATGAAAATAGCATCTGTGCCGAATCGTTTTCCGTCTGTATATAATGCACCTTTATTAATTTCCCTTTGTTTACTTCCATAGTCAGCAGCGATGATCTCGGAGTTTTCTGATAATTTTTGACGGAGAAATGATTGCTAGATCCTTTCTGCACCAGCCCCCTGAGTTTTCAAATATGAACTCGCCTCGTCTATTCTAATTTGGACAACATTTAACTAACAAGCTCTTTCCACAAACTACCTCCACAGGCTGTCAGTATTGACCTGAGAAACCCATTTATAACGTATACATTTTTGTAGCAACGCTGGTAATTTTTAGGGCTATAGGCCATGTCAGATGACTCAAGTCAGCATCAAATTGCGCAAAACGATTGAACAAAGCTGTGTATCAAACTTTAATGAAAAAAGAATGAGACATTGGGCTTGAAGGTAAACGAATCACAACATAAGCAATCGATCCAGTTGGTGATTTCGTCAAAATTGAGGGGAAAGAAACTGAATACACTATCGTTTTCAAACTTCCCCGACTCATTTCCGAACTCAACCAGAAGCTAATTGAATTATGGTCCCAGCACGTGTAAGGAACACACTCAATCCCGTCAATTACGAGCTCCCTCAGGCCACGCCAACACCAGCAACCACACACATTACCATGCGACGACGACGACGACGATAAAGTTTTTGAAAACAAAACCGCCTCCCTCCAAAATACACGCTCAAGTGGTCACCTTCGACAGAAAATCTAACAAGGACTTAATTTACTATCATCTACTTAAACCACCCCTGCCCGTCCAGGAATCAAACGCTACAACGACTTCCTCCCCGGCGAAGGGGTTTACGGCGCGGCGTGAATTTCGAATTAAAATTCCGACTTTTCATGTCATCGTCACATAAGGCCGCTGCACAATGAAGGAATCTCGACGCGAACGCCTTCGACAATAAAAGGTGGACGCTTTTTTTTGTGGGAGGGTGGAAAGGGCTTGAGGGCAAGTTCTATCGCTACACGCTGACAATGGGTTGCTGTGTCACTGAAGGGGTTGGTTTAGTTGAAGCTGATTCACTGTCCGATTAGCCACCATCGGATGGGTGGGTGATTTTTATGCGCTGCGACGCAATCTGGCCAAAGCGGACTTATCTGTCATTCGGGCAGAAAAGACAAATTAAGGAGTGTCACGACCTTCGTCCTTTGCGTGAGACCTCGTTCACCTGTAAACGAGTGCAGGGTGGTCTTAATTTATGCTCGGGGATATGTCGCTTTTGGAGGTGAACAGACAACGAGGGGATTATTTACACTTCACGCCTTTGATTTTGAGATCAGGTGCAATTTTGGAGGTGGATGAGATCGAAGAGATTTTGGATTTTTTACTGAGCTGATGATGAGATGGGAAGAGAGCATGTGTTGGCTAACCGGGCGTACAAATTGGGCAATTAGGCGAATTTAGAAGAGATTTACCTGAATATAAAAACGAGGGATCTGTTGACGAACGCAGGAAACATCTGGTGACGTTCCGGGAAATATGAGCTTAGGTTGAAAAGAGTAGTTGTTTTCGTCATTCAAGTGAAATTACTATGTTAAAGAAAATATATTTTTTTAGTAATAAAAAACAGTTTTATCCGCTTTGTAGTCTGAAGCTGGCGCAACACCGTTACAAGAACTATAGTATTGAATTTAAAAAAGATTCTTAAACATTCTTCAATAAATAAGATAATAGAGTCAGTGCAGCAAGTAATGCCCTTATTTTTTCGGAACGAATAATCACAGACATTTAGGTGGGCATCTATCGAAAACACGTTCAAACCGAGTTTTGCCATAAGCTAGCTATCGTCGTGCGACAGGCCTGCAAGAACAGTGCATATAAGTTATTTTTTCGATTTAGTTCTAATTTTATGGTAAACTTTCTTAAACGTGCTTACGACGAATTTTGCGTAGTTTCTATTGTTTCTTTCTTCCATTTATTGAAAATTGGTCAAAGTTTTATTGTTTTGAGAAATATCAGATTAAAAAAAAGTTTATGATGTGTGTTGAAATTGAAAATCAACGAATAATCGACTGCGTATGCAATATGACCTACTGCATGTGTTGGCAATAACTACAGTTTACGAGTAAAAGATGGGGTTCCTTAAAGCAGCAAAAAACATCAATTCACCCCGGACCACATTACATTACCCATTATGTTTCGTGGTAAAAGAGGTAAGCATTTAGAAGAAGTGGTAAATGCCCAATTAGGAAGAAGAACACTTTTAATACCAGACACGGCAGTCCCGGGTGTATTATTGTATGGAAAACAAAACTGTTTGAGCTCAACAGAAATGCTATAAGATCGTTAGCGTTACAACATGACATTAAAGACAAAATTGGGTTATTCCATGACAAATGGCCCAGCCTATATGGGAAGCCCTAAGCGACCCCTCTCCGATTTGGCTAAAAATTGGTGGAGTTACTTATTGAAATGTTTCAAGTAATGTGACAATAAATTTTTGCTTAACTCGATATAGTTTGCGAGTAACGAGGATTCAAAAATTAGTAAAAAGTCAAAATTCAAGATTTCTTTTAAATTTCAAAAAATCATAACTTTAGTTCTGCTTATCAGAATTTTGTAAATTATGTCTTATTGAATTCAGAAAAACTTGAACTTTTAGATAGTTTACACAATTTTTATTTGCAAGGACGGAGGATAGTTCACAATGTCCTTTTTGAAGGTATTTTAATTTTCCATATTTTGGAAAATAATATTTCACCTATCTTCACTCCAAATTTCAAGTTGGGATCTCAGTGGGTTCGAACAAAAAATATTTTTTTAAAGAAAAACCAAATATTTTGAAACACATTTTCGTATGAAAAAAAAAGTCGGGGACAGTACGATAACTTTGGCGTCAAAAATTGATGATGGGCTTTTGTAAAGAGGTCGAAAGCAAGCATTTTTTGCTATGGGAGGGGGCTCTACCTCGCCCCGCTTACAAGGCAGGGGCAATTTAAAAAAAAAATTTTAAATGACATGCTAAAAAAAATTATTAAAAACTACAAACTACAATTTTTTATATAAAACATGGAAAAAAAATTTAGACAAATTTTTTTTTTTTAAATTGTACGATGGACTGCTAAACTTGTTTTTTTGTTGTCAGTGCTTATATCAATTCTGAATCGAACCAAAAACCGAGCGGTTTTATGATTTCTAGTTTTGAAAAAAAAATACTATTGCTGACGCCTATGTGCAATAAGGAGTGGGTAGCCCGATTCGCGAGTTCCAAGGTTTTCAATCAACTCTTCAACAAGTTTGCACGCTTACTCTACTTCGTTGATCCGTTGAAGGTATGTTCACAACGCCAAGCAGGCGCTTCCCTCTAAGCTTTCATTCAATTTTTCTTATAAAAAAATTTTGTTTGTATGCGAATTTTACAAAAATTATGGACCTGAGTAGTTTATCTGTACAGAACAGGTTTCTGGCTTTCAAAACTGGTATAGTACTTTATTGTAAATGTTGTCGTTGTTTTTTAATAACTTTTTTTAGAATGTCAATTAATTATTTTCTTAAATTGCGCCTACCTCGTACAAGCTGTACAAAACTCCTTCATCCAGATCGAGCAGGCGGCAAAAACCCTGGGGCTGCACATAAATGAAGGAAAGACAAAGTACATGGTGGCATCGTCTGCGAGAAATGTTAGAAGAACAGTCAAGGTAGCGGAGCACGAGTTTGAAAGGATTGCACCCTTAAGCTACCTAGGGTCAGTAGTAGCCGCGAATAATAACATGGAAGAAGAAATACGCGGGCGGTTACTTTAAGCCAACAGTCTTGCAAAGCTTTCCTTAACCTTACCATGAATTCAAAACTGCTGCTATACAAGACACTTGTATTACCAGTACTCACATATGGATCCGAGACTTGGGTGCTTAGCCAAAGGCACTCTGACCTCTAAGCTGCGTTTGAGAGGAAAGTTTTACGGAGAATTGTTGGCCACATAGGTGAGGAAGGACAATTCCGGAGACGGTACAACCATGAGTTGTATGAAATCTACCTCGAAGCAGATGTTATAACGAAAATAAAGCTCGGTAGACTCCGGTGGGCTGGGCACCTTGCTCGTATGAGCGAAGAGGACCCTGCTCGGAAAGTCCTTTGCGGTACAATTCATGGTACAAGACAGCGACGCAGACCGCGCTTACGCTGGAAGGAAGAATGCCGCCATCCAATTGGGGTGCCCAACTGGATGGCGTCGGCAAGCGATCGGGATAGGTGGAAGTGCTTGCTGCAGGAGGCCCGGACCGGACACCGGTTGTTGCGCCGATGATGATGATGCTGCCTACCTTGTAAATGGGGCGAGGTAGATCCCCATCGCGAATGTGTTCATCGTTTAGGCTCACCTTAAAGAGTCAGAGGATATCCACACACTTGCGATTTAAATTTTTGCGACTAAAAAATCGTTGTCGCAACACGATGTGGATACGCACGCACTTGCGATTTTCTTTCGGATCATAATTCAGTCGCAAAAAATGAGGCACATTGTTTTAAACATGAATGCACACATATGCGACTTATTAATCGCAGCGATTAAAAAAATGGAACAAAACCAATTTTCTAGACGATTAATGGGTCGCATGTGTGTGTAATGACATTAATAATCGTGCTACAAAAAAACCAATATGTAAAGGCGACAGACAGACGGACACCGAAGTGATTCTGTAAGGGTTTCGTTATTCCTTTGGAACGAAAAAAGTGCGTGCATGGCCATTTTTGTTTGCGACCATGATTTTTCCATCGCTGCGATGAAAAAACGAATGTGCGGGATTCGACTGTATACTAAACATAAAGTGCGGACATGAAATCCTTTTATATATGTATCATATGCTTTTTTCTTTGAATTGACTTGCATGATATTTGAGGACCGCCTACACATCTGACTTTTATTCGATTCGCTTATGTGGTAGATTTTTCGAATTTTTCGATCCAATTTGATTATCCGACCGACCCTCGGTCCCAATTAGTTCGAAAAATCGACGCTCTACCGTACGTAGATAGGCATTGGTGTGATTTTTCCCATATTACTGATGTACAATTTTGCGTAGGTTTCTCTGAAACTAACCTCTCACCGAAACCGATTCTCTCTTCCCCCTGCGAACTCTGTTTTAATGAAGGCTTTTAGTGGCTTTTCCTTCAAACTGTATTTAAATCTGTGATATTAAATTTAGTTAAAAGTTGTACAGATATTCTGATAGTAAGGTACCAAACCAAATCTCTGTATCCACATAAATCCAATGGATCTCATAATTGCCACGTAAAATAAACTGTAAAAAACCCTCTCTGCTGTAAATAATAAACCATTCGTAGACTTTTTATGAGAATAATATTTTTATTCATTTACGCTTAACATCTAATCAATAGATATATATATATAGAACTATACAATTTGACCGTGTATACATATAAATTCTGTTTTTTTTTTTTTTTTGTTTTTATTAATTTATTTATCTCTAAGTTCATTTCCTTCGTTTCGTGACACAATTAACACACAATAATCTAACACAATTAATCTTCGACTATCAATTTACATTTTTTTTTTTACTTTAAGAATAAATCTACGGCAAACATTTTGTTTCTGTTAATAAATATTGAGTTCCGTCTGTCTGACTGCGATAAATACGTTTACTAGCTACTTTTAGTACATAGAATGCGATCCTTTTTTGTTTTTTTTCTTTTTTCTAGTTGATAGATACAAGATAGAAGAGGGTGGTGGTGTATGTGTGTGTGTGTTTTGTGTAGGGGTGGGGGTGTTTATACAGTTATTGCACATTTATTTAAATTAAGACATCACATCGCGTTTTTCTATTCCAAGAGTGCGGTAGTCACAATTAGATGGAGGCGGGAGGTGGACAAAGTATTCGGTGGATCACAGGTGCTGATCAATCCCATCGCGGTGCGGGAGCGTTACCGTCGCTTATCTAATTGAAACTGAGGCATCCCTTGACGAGTTACGAGGCCCTTGGCCGGCGCCTGCGGTTCGAAGTCAATCGATGAGGATGCTCTTCGTAGCCGACGCCAGAGTGTCCGCGTAGTACCTGTGTCAAAAGACCTTCGCGATGAACGGCACTTGGTCCATGCGCTGGCCGCTGGTGGCGGTGGAGGAGCCGCCGGCGCCACTGGCCGCGAGGTGGATGAAGGAGCTGGAGTATTCGGCGGCACGGAGCGGCGAGATGCCGTTGTGGTGGAGGCTAGAGACGGCTGTGGCGTGCCAGGCGCTGGCGGCAGCCGCGGCGGCGCTGCTGTGGTCGCCCATCGGCGGTGGGGTGGTCACGTTGATGGGTGGGGAGCCGGCGTCAGAGGACCGGCCGACGGATGGCGGTGAGTGTAGTTGGGTGGAGTGGTGGCCGTGGTGGGCGTGGCTGTGGTGGTGGCGGTCGGAGCTGCCGCCGGCCGAGGACGAGCCGACCTCGTGCAGCTTACGCATGTGCTTCTTCAGGTCGAAGTTGCGGCAGAAGCCCTTGGCGCATATTCGGCAAGTGTACGGCTTCTTGTCGTTGTGGGTGTGCATGTGGAACGTGAGGTTGTAGACCTGGTGGAAGGCCTTGTTGCAGATGTTGCACTTGTAGGCCTTCTCGCCGCTGTGCGTGAGCTTGTGGTTCTTGTAGTTGCCCTTCTGATGGAAGCCCTTGCCGCAGTACTCGCAGACGAAGGGCTTGTAGCCGGCGTGGATCCGGGTGTGGGTGTTGAGGGTCGAGGAGCGGTTGAAGGCCTTGCCGCAGGTCTGACACTTGTGCGGCTTCTCGGCGGTGTGAATGATTTTGTGGCGGCACAATGTGGAGGCCTGCCGGAAGCCCTTGCCGCAGATCTTGCACACGAACGGGCGGGCGCCGGTGTGCACGGGCATGTGGCGGGTGAGGTTGTAGTGGGCGTTGAAGACCTTGCCACACTCCAAGCAGGAGAAAGTCTTCTGCTTGTTCGCCGATGAGTTGCCGCCGGGGCTGGTCGCCTCCATTGAGGGCGACAGCGATCTGGTCGAGGACGCCTTCGAGTTGTCCGGAGACTTGCCGCCCGACGAAGGACTCGTGTGGATGATCTTCTCCTGCTGCGTGGAGTGCTGGCCGTGGGCGGCCTGGTGGTGATGGTGTCCCGAGTGGTGGCTCGAGCTCAGGCTCCTCCTGAGACTCTGGCTGTGCAGGCTGCTCAGCGACGCCGTGAAGCTGCTCAGGTGCAGCGTGCTTGGCCCGGCACCGGTGGAGGCCAGCAGTGCGGTCGCACTCTGCTGCTGCGTCAGTGCGGCGTACTGGGCGGCGGCGGCCGCACACATCAGCTGACCTGGGTAGTAAAGCAATGGATACTGGGTCAACAGCTCTTGGTGGCGACTGCTGACAAACTGCTGAACTGCTGAGCTGGTCGTCGGCACGTACTTCTTGAATGCCGAGTCGTAGTTGACCACGTCCGCGTCGGCGTCGGACGAGGAGTTCTGGCGGTCATCCATCTGGTGCGAGCGCTGGTTGGCCACTTGCAGCGGACTTGAGCTCCTCTCGGAGTGTGTCTTCTCGTCGGGTTCCATGATTTTCGCAATTGAAAACTTCAGCGGGCACGTGCGCTGATTGACTACGGGTCGCAGAGATTCCATTAGGGTCTCGGAGTTAATTGTGGCTGCTCGTTGACTGGCGGCTGATTCCATGGTTGGGCTTTTTGATGGTGGCATCATGGCTATAACACCGGATGGACTACACGGTTGCATTCCACGGGGGCTCTGGAAGTAGAAAAAAAGAAAGGCGGTTGTTAAAATTGATGTTTGAGGGTGTACAGGGATACAGGAATTTTTAAACGACTTCAATCTGCGACATAAGAAAGGTTGTAAGTTCTCTTTTAAAAAACACTCAAAGGACGAGTCTGTACAATGACGGGCGGTAGCAAACACACGCCTTACATCATCTCTGCGTGACAAATTTCCTGTACGTGATTTTGAGAGCGATTGTGGGAAAGGCAGCCGTCTGCCGCGATTATCTTCAAGCCCCGAATCATCTGCCAGGACCCCATACGACGCCTGAGAAAAATACACATCCCGCGGAAAAATTTTTAATTATCCCGCTGCGGTCGCTGAATACAAACAGAAAGAAAACACAAAAACCCCAATTTCTATAAACCCAAACCCAAAACTGAGTTTCCAAAACACTCTCAATGGGTATCGCCTCGCAATCCTTTGAAACCTCCACAATCACGATATCCTGCTGTAATATTTCCACAATTTTTCCATTCAAATTATGCATAAAAAACCCACTCAACTGTAATTAATTAACCACAGCGCGCAAAGCTCACTGATCTTTTTGATCACCATCACACATCCCGTATCACAATGACACAAGCGCAGCGCCCCGGTGTGCGGTCAACGCCCATTTCAATCAACGACATGTCAAACAGCCTTCAATTGACAGCTTCAGTGTGTGTGTGTGTCGTTGGTTTTTCCCCAAACGCAACCGATTTCTTTCTTCATCGCAAACAATCCTTTTTCTGTTTTTCCTGTCGATTGTTTTATGTGAAACAACAACGTTTCGTCGAGCTTTGTGTTCGAAAATAAATCATAATTCACACTTAATTCGAAGGGGGATTGCTACCGCTCACGGGTGAGCACGAATGCAACTGCGAGCGCATATTGTCGAGTCCTTCAAGTAATGACAAGTAATTGGACGTTTTGGTAGCGGTTCGTTGAGTAATTACAATAAAAATTATGAAACACACGGAGACGGGTATGTGAGCGGGTTTAATTTGTAAAGCGCGTTGTTTTTTTGCGACTCGTGGTGTTTTCGAGCGTCGCACAACCATATGCGGCGAGGTAGAGATCCTTTTTTGTGGTGCTGAGCGGCCCTTTGGGATAATTTTAAATGTCTTACGTTCCACTTGCGCCGATTGGTAAACATTTCTTTTCACTTTCGTCCTTGCCCGTTGCCGTTGACTCTCGTGGAGTCTTTTCGAGTTCAATGAGATTGGCGGACGATGTGCTTACACTTGACTTGAGCGGTAGGGTTGCGTATTCTTTTAATTAAGTTAGTTTTTCAGTTGAGTGGAGTTTTAGCAGATTCTTCGAGTTTAGCAAAAGAATTGTTTGGCTTCAAAGAGGCGGGAGGTCGCTTGTTTGGGCTAGTGAAGTGTTTACTAGAAAATTGCGCGCTTAAAGTTCTTATGAGAGAATTTGTTGCGATAGTTCGAAAACTTACACGGTTTTGGTAGATTTAACAAAACAAACAACTAGTAGAAATTCATCATCATGGATGGCGTTACAGCCCGCGGAGGGCGGGGCTAGCTTTCCGCGCCTCCACTGTACGCGTAATAGTTTGGCACATGTGAATGAAAAAATACAAAGGTGGTGTACTGTCTCACATCTACTGAATTCGATGTCTGATGTCCCGATGTCCCATATCTACTAAGTTCCATATTCACTACTACTACTACTACTTTATCTGCAATCTACTTTATTGTGCGATCCAAAGAATTAGTCGGCAGCACTAAAGGCCAACAGGGTTAAATGTACCAAATGTTCAAGAGAAAAAAATATAGAAGGACTGAAAAGTTCATAAAACTGGTAAAAAACTTTAAATTTTAATTCCAATCTTTGCAATCTCTTTGCAATAAAAAAAGAACTAGGACCTGAAGAAAAAAAGTAGCGCAGACTCTAATTCCTTAAAATAATAACTTTGCGATGGACATTTAATATAATCTGTGGATGATTAAAATATTAGTGGAGACGTTACTTCAAGATCTGCTTAACAAAATCAAAGCATGGTCCGAGAGTCAAAACTCTATCTATCACGATTAAAAAAGTAGGTTTGCGTGACAAGTCACAAGTTATTCCAACTGCACCATGCCATTGCGGGCATATCATTATGATTTCTATTTTTAATCCACGAAAGTCTGCTTTTCGTTGCTTAAAAGTTATTTTTGAAGCTGTGTCGGTTTTATTTCAATTTGCGTCGCTAACAACACACGACAATCATGGAATTAAAATACACTGAACTCTCGATAACTCGAAAGTTTTGAATTACAGAGGTTTTCGAATTACGGAAGTTTTAAAAAAAAATATATGGCTTACTTTCGCCACTTACGCATTTCAACTAAGCGTTGTTGAAGAGAAAAAAATAGATTTCACTTCGATTTATAGAGGTAAAAAAGCCATAATTAAATTCAGAGAGGTTTTCACGTTGCCTTGCATACATACATTGGGTGGCGTAACAGCCCTTTGAGAGCCAGAGCTAAGCTTTTCACGCCCCCACTGTGTTGTGCGCGTTATAATTTTGACCAATCTGGATTCGAACCCAAGTACTCTCGGCCCGACTCAACAGCCCGACGCACTAATCGATCGAGCTACCGGCGCCCACGTTGCTTTACACAACCATAAATCCAAATTAACGAAGGGGCCAAATTGCTTGGGTTTTCTTCGATTTATAAAGGTTCTTTCAGGGAACTGTGAAAATACTTCTATTTACAGACGTTTTCGAATTATGGAGGTTCGAGTTATCAAGAGTTCACTGTATATGAAAATTATTAATTTGATTTGAATCTTGTTTTTCTGGTACCAATTAACGATGCCCAGCGAGGCTCTCACATGCATCTCGTTCAGAAAGTCAAAAAGTGAAAAGGACTTTTTGCAACAAATTTTTTCATTCAACCTTCCAGCATGCACATGGTCTACGATGAAAGATCACCATTTCCTAAAATGTAGCGACTCTCAGAAAAAAAATGGTTTGCACCATACCGATGGATGTGACGATCCACAACAGCTGTAGGTAATTTATTGTTCTACCGTACTTGTCTGCTTATTGTTCTTGTAAAAATAATATATTTCCTTACAACCTAGCCTTAATTTGAATACTTAAAATGCCTTATCAAATAAAACTTCTTTATAGCGAACTTCCTTATAGCGCAATTCTCTCTAGAACGAATTTGATTTTGTAACCCTTTCCCTTCAAAAATATCCCATGTAACGAATTTTGTGTAAAACTTCTGTGTAACGAATTTTTGGTGCCTTGAAGATTCGTTGTAAAGAAATTTGACTATATTTGCAAAATAAAAGGGTTTACAATTGTACCATGCGCCCACTGAAGGGTTAAAGGAACTTCAGTCTTTGAAGATCAAATCTTTTAAACAGGCATTCGTGTTAGTCCGATGCACAGTCTGTACTTTTTCATAATTAGTTTAACTATTCTCATTGCACTTGGTATTAAGCTCCTTAATGATATATAAGAGCAATTTAACCAAGAATAACCATGCTGTAAAGAACTGTGTTTGGAACTTCGTATCAAACTCCTTAATAATATTTAAGAGCAATCTAGCCAAGAATAACCATGCTGAAAAGATAAGGCTCTGATTCCAGCGCGAAACTTGCTATCTTACCAGTCCAAATCAACCAAACATTGCAGAGAAATTATTTATAAGAATTCTATCACGATGCCTAAAAACTTTTGGCTAAAAATACGCATGTTAGACACGAATGAATTCAGTCTCCAATAACAGTTCTATCCGTATGACAGAAAGAAAAAAGCTTAAGTCCAGTCAAGGCTTAAATTCATTGAACTTAACAAGCAAACAAGGAAAGAGTTCAGCTGGCATATCAGCGATTAAACGGACGTAAATACCCCACCTCTAATTAATATTACTATCAATGCTTTAAAGGTATAATTATAAACGTTCGATTATCAAAAACAACACATATTTATTAAGTTTTGATATTTGCCAAAAATAAAAGAACAAAGCGACAGAATGAGTTCCCATATACTCGGCCCAAAAGAGTCTCTACTCTTATTCGTCCGCTGACACATTCAGCCACTAAACTTAACTGTAGTTATTTCAAAAGAACAATTAGTGAAAAATTTCAACATTCTCCCAAAACATTTGAATTGTAATCTAAGTTATTACCGTCTAAAAAAATCAAATCAAAGAAAATAGAAGCAGAAAAAATTGAGTAAGAGAAATCAAAAGCCGTCGGAAATTTGCATACACAAAAAAAAACCTTGTAATGAAAAAATATAAATGAGCCGCTCAGTGCACAGATTGATTAACTCCAGTTTTTGAAAAATCTTAGATCTGTCAGTGTGTCAAAGCACTTGGTATAATCATAACTTTCTATGTTTACAATAACTTTCCTCAATAATAAAGATTTAAATCATTAAACGAGAACGTATTTAAAAGGCGATTGTAAACATTTATTTTTTTTTAACAACATATTAAAACATATTATTAGTAACAAAATTTAAAGAGCACTAGCAGGCGAATGTAAATAATTTCATCGCTTCTTTCAAATTTTTGTTTTTTTTTTTTGAGCTATTCGAATTGTGATCTGAACGGCTCAAATGGTTCATTAAGTGTAGACTTCTACAAGTTGTTATTCAGAGATCACTTTGGCTTTTAAGTATGCTTTTTAAAAAATGTCTTGGCTATATGCCAGGACTTCTCTTGCTTTAGTTCAATGCCAAGAATTGTTCAAATTCTAGACGTATTTCAAATAGTCCGTCGCCGTGTCAAATCGACGGCCGGCGCAGAAGACAGATAGTGTCGTTCCGAAAGGCAGTTAGACACTTAAAGCTAATAAAGAAAATCAAGGAACTGGGAATAAACCCAGAGTCAATAAGAAAGTCGTGATTTTGATTCAGTTATTTCAAATTACAAAGCAAAAGAACTTAAATTCTTTTTAAAGAAAACCAATTTGTATCCACACTTCTACACTTCTTACGAACTCTATCAAATCTCAGATAAAAATCAACTAAACATTCAACAAGAACTTAAAGGTTTCGAGTCCTCTTCACGATTTTCAAACAAAATTTGGCAATAAAAATAAGTCACTAAAAATGCTGTTAGGAAATCCCAACAGAATCTTAAAATCGTCTTCGTAAAAACGTTCACAAACGCCGACGTCAAAATGCTACACAAATCACAAACGCACAAAAAAAGTCACTTCCAAAAAAACAAAACCAAAATTTCAATAAAATTTTTCTACGTACAAAGTAAACCATATTTCGATGTGCCGGACTTGATTAAATCCAAGTTTAGGTTAACGCGTTCTCCCAAGTAGCTTGTGTGTCCTTTGGTTGAATGTCACAAAACTTCAGCCACAAAAACAAACAAAACGAAAAGTAAAAACTGGTTGACCGAAAGATACAAAAAAGAAAATTTTTTCTATTTCTTTTTTTCCATACGAATTAAAAGTCTGCTCGCCGTTGTTTACTCGAACAGATCCCGATGCGAAATGATTCCGAATCGCTGATGTATCCTTACAAAATATGCCCAAACACACATCCTTGTCGGTGAGTATCGGAGGGAAGAAACAACCCTCATGTGCTGCACTCTGTTTGCCTGGGGGTAGAAGAAGAGCACTTCATTGTTGTTGCTGTTTTTTTTTTGTACATTTCTACGTTGTTTTTTTTTTTTTTTTTTTTCTTAATGTCCTTTTAAGGATTCATGAAACGTCATTTCAAGGGAGCCGAGCCACAAAGCAGCTCATCCACGGTATGGCCCGTCCCGGCCCGGCACACAAAATGTCGAATTTCTGTAGTTGTGAGTGAGTTTAGTGCCCGCCCCTAATATTTATGTACACACTCTATTAAGGGTGCATAATGTGGTAGGTTTATTTTAAGGGATGAAACACCACCACCCGAAACGAGACGAGAGAGAAAAAAATTTCATATTCATGATGAGTGAGCATCGTGATGATGACGAGGACGAGGACGAGAACGATGACGATGATGATGATGATGCGATGATAGCGCGAGAGGACACAACGAAAAGACTGCCTCTCGTACATTATGTGTTATGTACTTAGGCAATATAAAGGACCTGGACCCGAACGTGGACGTGGACGTGGGCCTGGAAAGTTTTGTCCTTTTTTCGCCTTCGCCGCTCTTGTACTTGTCGGTGGCATGGGTGCGCGGGTGGCGCTGTGTGGAGAAATTCGGACGGGCGCATTATCCAATACGAGGTTCGTCCTTTTTTGCGGAAGGACTTTCATTAGTTCAGTTTCAGTTCTATTTACTTTTATATTTACTGTCTGCCGTTTTCTCTGTGTGTGTGCTTGAAGGAGAGTGTGTGGAACGGAAATTCGCTCTTTCTCTGCCCAGGAGAATGTTTCTTTTCGGGGCCTCTTTTGGGATTTGTACACTTGAATGGGGTGGATTCGGTTGAGATTGACCTAATTGGAAGGACATGTAAAGCGATATCGGGTTTTTGTGTATCTCGGGTCTATTTTCGGCTCGAACTCTGAACTGTTGAATTATGGAGTTGAATGGGTTTTTTTTTTGTTCGAGCTGTGAATGAAGGAATTTATATTAATCTTTTTTATTTTAATTTGAAAGGATTGAAAGTGACGGGTAAGGGTGTCGCAAGAGATCTTTTTTGCTTCTTTTAAGGGTTGGGAAATGCGAAAAGATGTCGAAAGAACAGGAGTTACCTAAGAAACTTTAAAGAGACAATCTTAAACAAAAACTGGATATCACAATTTTTAAAAATACAGTATAGACTCGATTTACGTAACTAATAGAAATTAGGGCAGTTGCAATAACCGAGGTTGTTGCATTTACTGGATCATACTTTTGTATATAAAAAATTATGATGGAAATGACAGTTTCTGTAAAGATAAAGACAATGTTATAAAAAAAAAAAAACATTATTGGAACCAAGGTAAATCGTTATTGTTGAACAAATTTTTTTTATTAAGACAACGAAAGGTTAGAAAATTTACAAGAAACACATAAAATGAAAATATGGAGTTGTTTCTCTAGATTCAATATTTTTTCTTTTATTTTTTGTGGAGATAAAATGCCCTCTACTGAACTGCTGTTCTCTTCAGGCCATGTAAACATACATTGAAGGATCGAACTGCAACCTTTGTTTTAACTTGCAATAAAGGCGAGGCCATGGCAACTTTATTTTTACTTGCATTTTTGCTCTCAATATCTGCCTCGTCCTCGCAATTTGCAGAGGACTCAACGCTTCCATAAAGCCAATCATTGATTGAAGATGCTAATGAAATACTTGATTCGCGATGCTAACGTTGAGAACAATTTCATCAAGCTGTTCGGAAACGGATGAAATCAAATTCTCTTTCTCTTAAGATATTTGTAGACAATGTAAATAGTGGCAGTTTATACTATCCTATCATCCCAATTACTCTTGGTAGTCATTAAAATAATCAAAATTTCTTAATAGATAAACAAAAGAAGTTGCACTAATCGAAGTAGCACTTTTAAAAAGTTGCACTTACATATATAGTCAGGCTGTGTTACAATTTAAGTGTTGCAAACATCGAGGAGCTGCGCCAATCGAGGGTTGCGCTAACCTAGTGCGTAGTGTATGCCATGCTGACGGAAATTTTTTTTTAAAATGTAGGAATATATTACAAAATTGGAAAAAGACACAGATTATTGTTTATTAGAAGTCAAAAACTCGAAGAACGCCCCATATCGAACACTTTCAGAAAAAAAAATCTTTCTTTCTTCTTCTAAACTATTAAAATGTACATCGAGAAAGATTGTTTGACATTTAAATACTCGAAAAAAACACAATAAAGGTTTGTTTAAGGTGAAGAAGAAAATAGAAGTTCTTAAAAACCTAAATTAGTCCACCTGCTTAATGTTATGAACAGCCGTTTCTACAATTTTTTCTCAGGCAATACACTCAATTTTTGTTTAAATTAAAGCAAATTTTTGCAGACCCTGAAGTATTTTATACTAAAGAGAATTTTAGCATATCATTAAGCAACGAAATAGTAACGCTCACCTCAGAGACTAAAAATAAGAGAATCAGTCTCTGCTCAGCTGCTCTTTTTTCACCCTCCCATGCCCAGTGTTGTGTGTGTACAACATGAACTTCATTTACTCAGAACTCAAAAAATATTAGCGCAATTAAAAGAAACTATTTTAATCCATTTAATACTACTTCAGACATTTATTGGTGCAATAAGAATACTCGTATTATATTTGGGATCTATTATTTTATTTTCCGTGAACGGCAATATCAACAAAAAGTTACATTTCAGCAGATCTCATAACTTATTCTAAAATTACAAAAGTATTCTGAAATTAATTCGATTGTACCTATGTGCGTATTTTAAAAATTAAAAGTTACTCTTTCAATTGAAATGGATGGTTTCGAATAAAATGCAATTTTAGCGAATAGAGACGACCAGTGTTGCATAGGAAAAACATTCTATATTCCATTATCCTTTCATCCTTGAATATATTTGTTTTTAATTTGGCTTGGTTGAGACCTCATAAGCTAGATTTTAGATGAAAGGGTTAATATAATTCCTTGGCTTTTTGCCAACAACTCCTCGCACTTTAGAGATTCAGTTTTTGCATTTTTCTTACAAAAAAAAGAAAAGTTTGTATAAAACCTTTTCTATAAAACATGGTCTACTTGCCAAAAGCGAATTTCTTTC
The DNA here is from genome assembly GCA_905187475.1 of Syritta pipiens. Classification (NCBI taxonomy): domain Eukaryota; kingdom Metazoa; phylum Arthropoda; class Insecta; order Diptera; family Syrphidae; genus Syritta; species Syritta pipiens. The sequence goes on from LR994571.1 coordinate 76,658,786, forward strand.
CACTAATTTATGTATTAGGTTGTCAAATATCTCCAAATCTACAACAAATTACCAATTAAGACATTATTTTATTATCTGGCAATATATCATTTGAAAGGTCTTGACATAACCTACAAAACGACGCTATGCATGATTAGTTTGGATACGAGCTCTGTAGCGCGGGATATTTGACAACCTAATATTACACTTAGAAAATAAGACGCACTTGCTCAGTCAGTCTCAATCTCAGGTAAAAGAGTCTTACTTGGTAATTTGGTCTTAATTTGTAATTTTTTGTACAGCCTTTCTCTATTACACATAACAGAGTTTTGCGCAAACACAGATGATCTATATTCCAGCCAGACTTGCTTTGATTCAAATTTTTTACACCAATCCTTTTGTTCGAAAGGAAAAACTGTCTTAAACTGCACATCTTTAGCCTTCAACTAACAAAAATTGTAAAATTGTAAATTTTAGAAAAAAATGTCCGCATTATTCATTTGTATGAAAAAAATTAAATGTCGGTAGGTTCATAATCATTAAAAATTGAATGAAAGATTGAAAGAGAGGTTATTAAAGGTCTTTGCTAAAGTCTTAATTTGTCTTAAAAAGTCTTATTTTGACTAAATAGCGGTTTCTAAAGATCTAGTATTGCTAATAATGACTTACTCGGGCACAGCAGTCAAACTTCCACAATGGGGGAGCTATTTTTTAGCTTTTGCTAAAAAAAATGTCTAAGGTATAGAAGCTTCTTAGTTCGCCAGACAGACAGATACTGAAGTCGCACTAGTTTAGACGCCACACACTATCTTGCGTATGGATTTTTGAACGTAAGAATTCTGTTCCTGGTATTTTCGCTCAATATTTCTTCAGATCTCAAAATATAGAGTCAATAGTCATAGTGATTACAGATTACTCAGCTGCGTTACGAAAATCAGAGTTCTCAGACGAAGCTGTAGACTACCAAATGGGTTTTGTCTCTATTTACCCTAGACCCTTTCTGGTTAAGTTTGGAAGGAACCAAAAAATTATTGCCAATCACAAATCATGTGAGGTGCAGTTACGACAACAATTGCAAGAAATAATTTTGATGAAGTCATAATTCTTTTGTTTAATCATACAGATAAAGCTTTACAATAATTTTTTTCTTTATTTCTTTTTTATTTTTGAAAAAAGACCTCTGAGTGAATAATCCCTTAATACAATATAGACCTAGTGCCAGCGCCAAAGGAAAGTGTGTAGACTCGTGTTTCTGAAATAAGTTTCAAAATCGGAGCAACAGATCTCATTTTATGAAAATTTCAATGTTCGAAATATCGCTGTACACTTTTGTTTGACCCTGACTGTACACAGTGCTATGTGATTGCCGTTCAGTCTTCTCCAAGATAAAATAATTCATCAGAACTATCCTGTTATTACGAGAAGACTGCAGGACCGATTTGTCACAACGATTTTTAAAAAAATTAGCCTTAGCTTTTTAAACAAAGTTATGAAAACAAATAATGGGCAATATAAATGACATTTCACAGACCATGGGCTCTGATTTTATTCAAATATGCGATTTTTAAAACGCATATTCCGCATTCATAATGGAATTGAAATTAAACACGTGGTTGCAATGCGTCTGTTCCAAATCGTTACTAAATCGAGAATGGGCGCACGGGAACTAATCTGACAGGCCGAACAGGTCCTTGACAGTGCTGTCAAATTTACTAACACTTACATTTTTTATTACAATCTATCATCATCATCATCTTCTTGACCGCGTGTTCCACTAACGGGTTTGTGGGGTAATGCACGCAGAAGATATCTCTAGGCAACTCGATCCTCCAGCGTCGACTCTAACTCATCAGGAGGTATGCCCAAGCGTAACCAGGCTAGTTTTTGGACTTGGTTCAGGTGCTGGGTCTGCCGAACGGGCGTCTTCCTAAGGGGATCGTATTCAAGGCGCGCAGCCGAAGTCGGAAGTTACAATCGATTACAAGTCCTTAAAGTTTATACCATTATCATCATTAGTGGCGTAACAGCCCACGAAGGACCAGAGCCTAGCTTTTTCGTGCCTCCACTGTGTTGTGCGCGTTTAGTTTGACACAAGTGAAAGGAACCTACAGTTTATTGCCGGTTCCGACCGGCGAATTGCAAAAGCTTTCCATGACAGAAGTACTCCAGGAGGATTGTCAATCGTTCGCTGGAAGTGGGGCCGTGAAAATTGTTTGTGGTGTTTCTTCCCCGAGCCGAATTCGAACCCAGGTACTCTCGCTTAACAGTCGGACGCACCAACGATGAAGCCACGCCGCCCACCAAAAGGGATATATTAACTTTATCCTTAAGTGCGTATAAGCTCTCTGTAAAAATAAGTTTGAATTGACAGTAGGATATCTGAAAATAATTGTGGTAGTCTGTCTACAACGCCGGTTTCAAGTTCATCCATTAATGACTCTGAAATCACTGAAGCTTCAAAGATGTATTGAGCAGGTGTTTTTTCGCCTGTGGCTCTTAGGAGCTCATAAACTCTCTCCTAATTACCGCCTAAATCAGGACCACCTAGTGCAATCCCAGACCACATTTGCATTCGGTTGCATTGCAATTGCATTTCATCACGCAAGAATCCACCGCTTGCCGCTCGCAAAATTACGCCAGACTCAATTTTTCTCAAGTCCTAATCACCTCAGCTGCGTCGGTTTCCCATCCACCGTACCGTTCTATTCACCGATCCTTTTCTGAAGTGAATAATTGCTAATTTCTCTATTAGCTGACCAAACTGCCGTCCAAACAAAGCAAATTTGTCAAAACATTCGCCTTCAATGCACCGGTCGGTGCAGAAACAGAATCAGGACCAGAACCAGACCCAGGACGTTCTTCAGAACAAAGCGCTCTGCACCGAGCGGGACCGAGCGGCCGTAATTTTCCAGCTTATTTACCAAATTACGCTGATGCCTCAATTATTTCAGCCTCTGATCCTGGCCGAACAACGGAGCTCTCCTTTTCCGAGTACTCGCCGAACACCGCTGTCCGGATGAATGAACGAGCCGCTGCTCTACAAGGCTCCTGGGAGCCAGGTAGAGGTGCACACGGAGCACTGGAGTGTCGGACAGCCGTGGCCTTTTAATGAAACAATTTGCAGGGATTACAGGAGCCTGGGAGTAAGTCGCTAGGCGGTTAATCTGTTTATGTTCGGTAAGCAGATCGGAACAAATCACAAAGGACAATGGGAAAGGAGTCGCTCTCACTCTCTCGCAGTCGTCCACTCGCCGAATGAGAGCGGCTGGGTCCTTGGAAGAAAGGGAAATTATCTACTTACGCATGTACACACATTTGTGGGTCCTGCGACCTAGAACATCGCCTAATCTGTGTCGGTAAGCGGTAATCCTCTCAGCCTTTTGAACTTTCAGCTCTGCCTCCGCACTCGTCCGGGACCGGCCTAAACAAAGCGGAATCATGTTGTTTACTCTTCAATGAACTTTTGTTGTCGCTGTCGATTTGATGATGTGTGTATCTGTATCTGTATCTCGGACGCTCCTTCCAATTCTCCTTCTCCTTGGGACAGTAATAATCGTTTAATGTCCTGATTTACGGATTACACTCATTTTTTTTCTTCTGTTGCAGTTGTTGTTGTCTTGTTGTGGAAAGAGTTTCGCACAATTGTTCCGGTCGCACAAATCGGATATTGCTGACCGAAAATTGTATTTGCGGAGCAGATGCAGATTGCGAATCGGTTTCCCATTGACCGCTGGAGTCGATTGTTGTGTCTACACCCACGGGGGCGAGGGCTGGCTGAAAAGGACTTGGAAAGCGATGTAATCTCGTCGGGAAATTGTGTAACTAGGATAATTAGGATAATCCGGTTGAGTGGGAATCGAATGTGGAAAAGGAAGCGAGGACATGCATGCGGGTGGAATCCGCTTAGGGTCCTGTAGGTCGTCCCTGTGAAGGTGGCAAATTTTTGATTGGCTTACGAACGAGCGGGCTGGACAGCTCTGATTAGGTGGGACGAACGACGAAGATTGTTTTATTAGGTTCTTCGAATAGAACTTCTGTTTGGAAATGTGATATTTGTCTGAGGCATGAAAGACAAATCTATACTCTCAAGACAAGTCACACTGGACTAAGCCAAATATATTTTCTCCAACATGAAGGGGCCTTACTGTCTAAGAGATTAATGTCTGGTGTGAAAGTGCAAAAGGGAGAAATAGCCTGCTTACATTCAGATGGACTTGGGGCTTTGTAATGAATGATGCCTTAAAACAGTCGTTCATAGTATTTTACATGTCGCAACGAGCTGGCCGATGTGGCCGGAAAGTTCGAAACTACCATTGTATGGGTCCCAGGACATGCTAGCGTCTATGGTAACAAGAAAGCTGGTGAACTGGCCAAACACGGCACCGCCCTCCATAGCTCGCTAGCTATAGAGGTACACACTCCACTTGGGTTAGTAAAGGCTCGAATTAAAATTCACTTCTTGGAAAGGTCTAACCTCAGATGGTCTCAGTTAACCAACTGTGCAGTATCTAAGGAGACTTGCCCGGAATAAAACATATCACGAACTAACGACCTTCTAAACAGGAGGTCGGTTTTTTTTTACTGGGTTTTAACAAGATGCACGTATGTTATTTCCACTTTATTTTTGCCCTGAGAAAGCCAAGGCCATCCTCCAACCGCAAAAAAGACTCCGAGCTAATGTTTTTAGGTCTGCCCAAGGCAATTTTTTTTTATTCAGGTCACAGGAGGGCTCGAGGAAATTCGGCTGCACACCTATCTTATAAAAAAAACATTTTCTCCAAATATTATAGGACGTTTAAAAAAGTTTGATAACAATTTGTCGTTAGATGTGTCTAAAATGCAACATCCCTTGTATTGTTCATTCCATCTGACTTACTGCAGCTTGTGTTAAAAGCGGGGTTCATACCTAACAATTTTCTTGAGGATATGCTTGATGACTATGCTTGATTGGGCCAAATTGTAGAGTATCAACGCTATTTCAATTTGTCATCAAATTTGTCGTATCAAAGTTCAATTTTTTCAACTTTTTCGAATGCTTGATTAATTGTAAGGTGTGAACAGCTGTCGTACAAAGTCTAGCATTTTTTTCATTTTTGTTTTGAATTCAGAGAGTGAACATCGAGTTTGAGTGGAAGGAATAAACAGAAAAATTTGTTTTGTGTTGATTGAGAAGTATGGAAATACATCTTTCAATGTTGTATTTTGTGTTTTTTCTCATTTTCAAGTATTTCATCATTAATTATAACCGCAACAAGAGCGCGAGTACCCATGTTAATGCTTCAAAATTTATATTGCAAATGAAGTCTGTCAAGCAGTTGCTAGGCATTAATTTTGATCGTCAAGCATATCATCAAGCAAATTTTAAGGTGTGAACCCCGCTAAAGGCGACATCTTAGGCTTCATTTTGTTAGAAGTCATTATTAAAATTTTGTTAGAAGTCTGTTAAAAATTTATTTACGTTTAAAAATGAGTAGGATGATGAGATGAGTTTTTATTGAGATTTCATTCTAGTACAATTTCACATATACATTTTTGGTTATAATACTTAATATTATATCGCAAAACCTGAATACTGCCAACTTAGAATTGGTCAGGCTAACAGGGTAATGTTTTTTGATTCGATTTAATTTCACTCGAATACTTATTTTAAAAGAATAGTCTTTAAAAATGAGTGAAAATACAGAACATTATTGTCACATTTTGCTTTTATATTATAGAAAAGTTAGAATGGGTATTACGCTGCTGAAAAGACTCTGAAGTTTACGGAGACGATGCTATAAGTAGAAAACCACAGCAAAGGGCTTTGCTAGTTTTTGATCTGATAATTTTGATATCTCGATGTATGGGTGACACATGAATCAACAGCTTAATGCGAATATCCGAACTTCCATTTGCGATTCAAGGCATAAATGGAATGAAATTGAATCCTTTCTGAAGCGAATAATTACGGGCGATAAGAAGTGGATCACATACGACAATAATGTGCGAAAAAGATCACGGACGAAAAAAGGTGAAGCCTCGCAAACGGTAGGAAAGCCAGGATCAACATAGAGAAAGGTAAAGCTGTGGTCTGATGGGACTGGAAGAAAATTTTTCGTTGTACACTTCTACAACCTCGTCAAACGGTTGATTCTTTTTACTACTGTCAACAATTAATGAGTTTGAAGTAAACTGTTCAATCCAAACAGCCAGCTTTTGTGTTGCATCACAAAAACGCCAGACCATACACATTTTTAATGCCGGGTTAGAAACTAAGAGAGCTTAACTGGGAAGCTTTGATGCATCCATCCACTAGTTCAGACTTTCCACCTTCAGATTATCATTAGTCTCGATTTCTCCAGAACTCTTTTAATGGTGTAGTTTTAAATTTCGTAGAGGTCTGTGAAACATACTTCAGTTTTTCACTCAGAAATCCCAGATGTTCTACACAAATGGAATAATGGCTTTACCCCAAAAATATCCAACAAGTTTTTAATCAAAATGAAATAGGTATATTTGGTTTAGTAAGGCGTGTTTCTGGCAAACTGTAAAATTATGTAAAATATGCACATCGTCAAATATGCACAGAAAATGTATATTTGCTGAAGATATCTAAAAAAAAATGTGTACTTTGTTTCTCAGACTTTGTCGTTCTTTTTTCAATTCATATATGTCAATCTGGTCCACGGCTTACGACCAAAATGTTTAATTTGTTTTGTATATCTTATATAAATATAGTTTATTATATCTTATATAAATATAGGCAAACTTTGATTAAATGGAATTAATAAACAAACGAATTAACTTGACTTAAAGCGCATTTTAAATATAAGAAAAAAGTCATTCATTCTTGTCTTGCCGTCCACCCGGTGTTTTTGTTTCGAGTTTGCTGTTTCCGTTTCAGTTTCGAGAGCAATTTTCACAAAATTTTGAAAAGCAAACCCATTGGAACTTATTGACTTTGTTACACTACGTAGAAATTAAGAAAAAAGTTCAGAATGTATTACTGTAAGAAAGATATACCGCTATTATTGTTTTCTAACCCAATTCGCCCAGGCGGAGTCAATCACCTTTGGCTTTTATTAGGGCCACTGATGTAAGCCGCGCTCCAAAACAAACATGTTGTAAAGACCAAAAAAACGTCTACAATGACCACTGAGAAAAATCAGTTGAAAGCCAAGTTTGCACCTTATAAGCAAATTGACTAAATAATAAAAAAAAACAAATCAAACAAACTACAAATGGAGCTATAATAGATGTCTGAATATAAATGAAGAATGAAAAACCAGCAATATCAAAATAACTAGCACTTTTCTAATACGGTGACTTTAGGTCACCGCCTGGGTGGATTAGGGAGAAAATTGGCCCGGGCCGAGTAGGGTTAAGGCTGTTGCCAAACTTGTCTGTCTAAGACTGTCTCGTGTAAGTTAGGAAATCTTATTCCTCGTTCTACGACCTTTAAGGCTTCTTAGGTTTAAACAAAGAGTTTGAATTATTCTTAAGCCGAGGAGCTAAAATTATATTTGGCGTAAAAGATGTAATTGGACATAGCCAACCTTTCTGTCAAGTACTGTCCAGGAATGATACAAAAAAACTATGGAGATAAAAAAAACAATTTATAACGGTTCTTGCTATGAAATTCAAACATTCAATTCATGTTGTATTTTTTTATTATTGAGTTACAGGCAGTTTAGAGCAGCTTAGATCTGCCGAGTTCTACGTTCTGCTAGGAAAGCTGGCAATTACTAAGAACAACAAAAAGGATGTAAGGACTTTATAAAATAAGGCTGGAGAGCAGGCTTAACACTTTCGGGCAGACAGTATATTTTCAAAATTGGATAAAAGCGAAAAATGGCCAGTCAAAAAAAAAAATTACTACCTATCTATCCATTTTTTTTTTTGTCATTCTCTTACCAAGAGGTTGTTTTGAACGTTGTTGTTCTTGAGACATATTTTAGACTACGCGTCATGTTAAAGACTACGACTAATTGCATTCTGCTATCACTGTCCAATTTTGCTTAAGGTAATAACCTTAACGGAACGGATTGAGTTTTAGGAAGGGAAAAAAAACATTGCCGACATCATTAAGGTATTTTCCATTTACGATAATACGTAAATTACTTGGTAAAGGGTTCCACAGTTTAACTCCATGAATAAAAAAAGGCGTAATGAATTGGTAAAATAATGGCGAGATGACATTAGATCAGATTCCGGATTTCGATTCCATTCTTCTCAGTGCAAAATTGGTCTTTAAGAGGACGAAGAGTGAACGTGAGTAAAAATCGATTCCCATAGACAGTTTGTGGAGTCTTTTTCCTCAAGTTATAGATATTTTTAATCACCCATTCCGATGAGCTCTGCCAAAGACATCAAACCAATTTCTCTACCAGACCTTTTTGAATTACATAATCCTTTCAAGGACGTCCCTTTGAACAACCTAAACTGATCTGATTGAAAAGCTAATTATCTCCAGGTCCCACGCCCTTCTACTTGCACTAAATTCCCACCAGCTCGACGTATTTGTAATTTTTTAAGCCTCTTAAATTCAATTTTCCACCAGAAAGGCATACGTTTCCGACGTCTAATCCTTCCGACAAACACCACGTCCTTTCTCTGCGGTTGAATCAAATAAAAAAAAAACCCAACACCACCCCAAAACACCGTCACCGCTTAACCTCATCATCATAATTATCACTTCAAAATCTGCCAGTTCCAGTTAAAGTTTTAAAGAGGCACAGCGTTCCACTTCCTCCTCCTCCTTCGTGTAAAGTGAACAGGAGGCAGAGTAGCGACAACAACAACACATCCCAATCATTTTAATCCCAATCGCTTATGACAGAGAAGACTTTTTTGGCTGCTTCTGCAGATGCTGCTACCACCTCTGCTGCCACCACCCCCGGCAACAACAACAACAAAAGCGACAACAGCCACACACAACTTGGGCGAGGCGATGGCATTGTTCTCGTGTCCTTAATCGGGTTGTTTGTGACATTTGTACGTTCTGCGGTCGATTTGCACATCTGAATGCTGAGGCCGTGTCGTACCCACGCAGCACCACCCGAGGAGGAGGACTCACTCAATTCATTCATTCAATCGAACGTTTGTCGCCCTCATCCAGGGGGATGAACAGTCAAGTCACAGCTCGGGGGTTAAAGTGCGTCGCTTTGTGAGTGCTGCGAGACGTCATCACTCGGCAGCAAGTGTGAGCTGTGATTAAGGCTTCACGCACAGGGGTGGCTGCTTGGGGGTTGGGCGCCGAGATGAGGAAATACCCAAAAATTGAACGTTTCCGCAAGTGAATGAGATTTTTCCTCATAATTGGCTTCCTATGAGCCGAGCTGTCATGTTTTCTCATTTTTATCTTTTTTTTTTTCTTCCACCCCGCCGGGAGAGGAAATCATCGTTGACTAATCGCTGCGAGGGTGCCGGTGCACGCCCACCCCCTGGACACGTCACGTTCGAGTGTGTTATTTGCTGTTTTGATGAGAAAATTACCGAGTTACCGAAGCTCGTCCCCGCAAATTAAGCAGGCAGATGCATGATATTCGCTAGAAAGGGTTCACCACGAGGTAAAATTGACCAACGTTCGTTTTGGAGGAAAGCAGAAATTAATTGCGACAAATTGAACGGCGCTCGGCGCACACGACTCCGGGAAGCGACGACGTCTGTTTATTTGGGGCGGCAATAAATTATCTTGTTTCCGATTTGGTGGTGTCCTCCTGAAGGTTACTTACTCATTTCCGTCGTCCATCGATGACGGTTACTGTGACGGCAATGGTGACGGTGACACGACCAACGAGTCAATTATGGGAAGTTAATAACTTTTCGTGATGTCTCAGTGTTCCTGGGGTGGCGAGTTTGTTTGTTTTGGGTGTGGCACATAAGTGGTTGTTAAGATTATTTACGGGGGGACGACGGAGTGCATCTTTTGATGGGGAATTCGTGAATTTACGACGCCGTTTGTCACACGGGCCAGGTCGTTATGAGAATTTTATTAGGCATTTTCGATATTTATGGGAGAATAACAAAAAGGGACGGCCTAAGAGTATTTTGAGCTATTGGTGGATCGTTTTCGTTGGTCTATCTTACTGCACACCGTCACGGCAATATGGCCTTAGAGCCCCTTAAAGGCGACGCCGACTTTTGAAAGCAGGCATCTTTCAACTCAAAACCAAATAAGTTTGCAAAATGTCAAAAAAGCAAAAATGTGAACCTAGATTGACTGACAGTAATCCTCAGTTGCAATTTACAAAAAAATACAAAAATGATGTCATCAATGGCCAGGAAAATTTAGTATGGTCCTATTAGACCAAAATAAACCGCCTGCGTTCCGGCCCCGGGAGTTGGATTACAATAACCTCAAAGGAAACTCAACCAAACGATCGTTAAAAAAAACAGTCAAAGTTTGAAGGCGGTATTATGATAACATGACGCACAGTTACGGTCAAAATAAGAGCAGTGCTGCTTTCTGAAGGATACCTTCTTTCAACTTCATGCTAAAGATTGGAGTAATTGAAAAAGTGTGAGGGGGCGTTAAATTGTTTTTTCTGTTACGATTACAAAGGTTTATTATAGAATAATAAACCAAAATCGTTTACTCCTTTCAGTTATTGTTCTAAAGTAGAAGGACATTCCCAAAGTTTCTAAAAAAAAAATATTCTCTCACACTATTCCTGCTATGCACTGCTATTTGGACCGTAGCTGTATATACTCTTCTGAAGTAGAGATGAGTGCTAAGTTAAAGAAATGATTATTAACACAATCCTTTAGGCCAATATTGGATGATGGCCTCGGTTTGTAGCTTGAAAAATGACTAAAAAAGCTTCGGGTGCTATTTTTCAACAAAAAAAATTGCTCGAAATATACAGGAACCCCTACTCGGGACGGTTTTAAACACAAGGGGATCGATGATTTAAGTTCATTAAATTAGTGTCCGGAGTTGAAACGCTATTGAACATGTTTGGGGGACCCTTTAACACAGAATTACATCTTCGGATCATTCTAGTGAACCAATTAAGGAAATATAAAATAAGGTGAAGACTGAGTTGCAAAAATTTGTTCTGAAGAATCAGAAAAGCTAATCTACATTATTTCAAACCAATTAAATGTTGTTTTAACTGCAAAAGGAGACCATACAACCCATTTAATCACGTATTTTCAGTGTAAAATTCTATTTCACAAAATTTATCGAATGCAACTTTTCACATTTTTTTACTCGATTATTCAATAATTATGCTTTTTGGTTTTTTTTATTGCCACAAATAACACCTAACAGAAATGTGAATATTGTTTGTAAATACTGTCGAATGATTTACATGACGAAAACTGCGACATGTAAGCACATTCGATCAATTATATGAGTGACTGTGCGTATGGTTAAACAAATTTTTAATAAGTTCCATATGGCTAGATGGGATAGATTGAGTTATTGGCATGAAATTACCGAGAAAAGTCGCACAAATAGCAGCATGACTAATTGACAAAACTTAAATATGAAAATGAATGTTCATTAGGGCAAACCTTGTTGCGCCCAGTTTACAAAAACCGCGATGTTTCTACAAAATAGACGATCTGAATTTTGATCGCCAAATTTAAGATGTCGGGTTGGCAACCAAGCAACCTGTTTTTTGATTCTTAAAAATCACAGCGTCTTGTATTGCCATGTAAAATACAAACTGTTACAAATAAATTAAATGAAATTTAAAACGATTAATATGTATGTGGTGGACGGTTTATTCAATTTTGTCACTAATCTTATCGAAAAACCCTTACAAACAGTCGTGGATCTACAATGCTCGTCAGATCGATTTGGCCCGACATAAGGCTCAAGCACAAAACTTAGGAATTACCCACTAACAATTATTATTATTGTCAATCCTTCTGGAGTACTTCTATCATTTTTCTATCTATTCTTGCACAATTTGCAGTTCGGAACCGGTATTAAACAGTAGGTCCCTCGTCCATCTGTGCCAAACTATAAAGCGCACAACACAGTGGAAGCGCGCGAAAAAAGCTAGACTCTGGCCCTTCGTGGGCTGTTACGGCGTCCAATGTAATGCATGTAATTATTATTATTAACAATTGTTGGATTCAATTTTGCAAGAACGATTTGAATTGTTCCATAGAAAAATGAAGAGCACTCCTTTTCAAAAATAATTGAAAATTACCTTCCCCGCAAATGTATTTTTTTTTAAACTCGCCTTTTTGTGGGCATGTGGTCGAAATGCTTCTCATCTGATGATTTTGGACTCTTTTATGAGATTGTGGAAACAATGAATCGCTTTGCTTATAAAAGTATTTTGGGAATACAAATTTGGATTTCTATACCAAATATAAGATTTTTTTTGTCAGTTTGACACAATGCTGTAAACCACGTTTTGTGATTTTTGCTATAAATTTTTGTTAAAAATATTTACGTTTACAAGTGTGAACGAAATTGAACACTGTAAGTCATTAACACGTTGAATGCCATGGGGGGGCACCGGTGACCGGCACTAAGTGTGTTCGTAAATGGCGTGGCATTCAATGTGTTAACAATAAGAAAGCGAGTGTTGCCTGCCAGTAAGGAGATTCTGAAGAAGATGACGCCTATCATACCTTCTATGAACGCAGCAGGTGGACAGTGCAGGTTGGAAGCGGAGATATGCAGCATATCGCCTTACAGCGTCGTTGAAAAGATGTTATCCAGCAGCAGCCTCTGGACAAAAATCGCGGCATACGTGGAAGTAGTGCTGGAAAACAAAAGAAGAGGGGAAGGAAATAATTCCCCCCCAAACAACCTTACCGGCAAGATTAATTTAATTAACCCGATGAAGAAAATGAAAAAGCCGCTCCCTTTAGGGGGAAGGAAACATCATTCTGAAGTAATGCAAAAGCGGTCAGAGTGGATGATGTCAAGGAGAAGAGATCAAGATGTGGTCTTAGTGGGTTAAAGTCTCACACTACTTGGAACAGAACGGGCCTGTTCCACCTGCTTATCGGGCTTCGTTTTCGATCGATTGATTTGACGAGCATTGTATCGACAAAGCCTCTTTTTTTGTGAAAGCTCCACTACCCATTACGAAAAACGCGAATTAAAAAAAATCTTCTGATTTTGATTATGATTCAAATATGATGTTTATTTTCCCCAATATTTTACTTCCTAATCGTTTTTCTTTTTACTCTTAATCATAATTTTAGTCTCAACCTTAGTGGCAAATAAATAAAGAACAAATCTCTATCTAATTTTGGCCTTATTAGCCACAGGCGAGTTGTGAACTCAGCATTAGATCTGTCGTCTGGAAAACGTTTAAGAGCACATGTCCATGCTTGTACCTAATACAACACACATCAGTCTTTAAGCCTCACCACAGTGAATCAGGAATGCAAAATTGATAGTCACAAAAGTCCAAATACCTCTTTCGCTGCCCGTGAAAAGTTGGTAAGAAACATTATCTGAACATCCATACTCAGGTTGCCTATTCGCTGCTTTTGTAGCAACTGTTCATATTACAACCTCTAAGGACCTCATGTTCTTTTTCGGTTTTTCGAGCGTTGAAAGATGAACAAATGCATATCGATTATGCGGCACCTCTTTATCCATAGACCAGCCAGAGAGAACATAAAACCTACACTGCCACATATCACTGTTTAAAAAAAAAAAACGTCGTCTTCTATATTTCCACTTTAATTTTCCTTCCTCTTCCCCTGAGCCGCTGCAACTCCACTCAACGCGGCACTTCCAGCGATCCAAATGTCAACATATCACACAACAATCCGCCGAGTGCTTCGCCAATTGTTTGCTTAAATGGTCTTTTGTGCGGCACAGTCCTACACGATATTTGATATCAAAGTTGTTTCTTAAAATTATAGATGCCAATTGGAGGTCGTGTGCAGCCGGCAAGCACTCGGGACACGAGCCACGCATTCCATTTTCCATTGTTCACCGCTCGTCGGTTCCCATTCAATTGTCCTGACACTCGACGACGTTGTTGACGGGTCTCCTCCTCCTCGTCGGGCTTTCCACGTCCACAGATGTGCCAGCGGAACACCAGACATCCCGACCTAGGTCCGCTTTGAAAAATAATTTACCGGAAGTTGAACACGCGCCACGCGATTCAAGGACAACGCAGGACTAAACAATCCTCAGACACCAGAGCGAATGCGAGTGCAAATTTTCGAAATGAGACGAAGGCGAAGGCTAAGGACGAGCGAACGAAATTACACGGCGGTGCTTCCGGTTAATTGAAATCTTCAATGTCAGTCAGCTCGCCTACTTGTGTTACGCCGCATCGCCGCCGTCGAGTCCTTGCAGCAGTCACGGACGTCGTCGGAACACATTGCGTTCTACGCGCTTTGTTCCGCGGCAGCGTGCAGTGTGGTTCCCCTTATCATTTTCGAATAAGAAAATAGGATCAAATCTCAACACGCCCAGTAAGGATGTGTGTGCGGTGCGGTGCGGTGTCCTCCTTCTCTAACTCGTCCCTGCGAAGGAACAGCAGCACATGCCATTTGTGTTCCATTATTCGCGCCGCAGAGGAGTTGAACCGGTCCTTGGCGAGGACGCAAACAATTGTCGTGCACGTAAGATTTGTGTCTTCGGGCGTTGCTCCGTTGTGTCGTCTGAGAGGTGCAGCTGGAAGTTGTTTTTTTGCAGTGCTAGCGCCAACTTAACGAATTGAGAGATTCAAGCGTCTCGTGAGTGCACATTGCTTCCTGTTGCAGGGACTGGCCTTAAAACGAATATGTATTTATTTACTCGCAATTAGATGTTTGCAGAGGCGCCCTGGTTGCGGTACGTACGCCGGAGGTGTGTTCGTCGGGGGCAAATGCGACTTCAAGGCGTGTGCATGTGTAACGAGCTAAACTGTGAGCTGTGACAATAGGAATGGAGGCGTAACGGTTCGAAATTGCTCTAAGAAGTGGTCACCTAATAGTTTTGTCGGGCAGATGTTATGGGCGAGTAAGTGGTGGCATGTGGAATACAGGCCTAGGGGTGCTTTTGGGCGTAGTTGCGATGAGGTGATGTAGAGCATCTGCTGCAGACGCCGGCAATTAGTTGAAGAAGGCATCGATGGGGTTGAGGTCGTCGGGAAGAACTTTCAATTACTCAAAGTAACATGGATGAAATAAACATATTTCCCAGCAGTAGACGTCTAATTTAACGCCTCAAAAAACAGTCTGAAGAAGCTTTTCGTAATTTAATACCATTCTGTGGTCGATGAAATCGTAGTTTATTGTTTTGGTTCCATTCTTGGTAGCAAGACTGTTTAAACTTTAAATTTTCTGTATTTGGCTATTTGACGGTATGATTTCCCCGAAAAGTCTAAATTTCTGTTAATGCAATGAACTATATATGAGACACAAAATTTACAAAAAGACATTGAATAAATCTCAGGCAGTGATATCCGAAAGTTGTTTTTTTTCCACTACTTTTCTATCTGGTCCTTACAATTCGAAATTGTATACTAAAATATTTGAAATTTATTTTAAAATCATGAAAACAATCAAAAATCCTGACAGAATCAGTTTCTGAAGGATGACACTCATTTTAGAAAAACTCGTCGTGTCAGAGTATAAAAAGAAAATGCAAGCTAAAATTCCGTACAGTCTGCTGATGAACTTGAAACCATTCACATCGCGATTTTCTTGTTTGTGTAAGTGCGACTTAATGCTTGCCACTCTGAGCACACCGTTATGTTGTTTGTATGTTAGTCTATCAATTGTTTTGTTGGCATACTCTTTCTCATTTATCCCTTTCGAATTTGGTCTAGTTTGATGCATTTTTGGAATGTTTAGTCCCAATCGTGCTTAAGGGGTTAAGTTGATAGTGCAGCTCATCAGTCAATGGCATGTTTATACATCGAAAAAAATTGCTTACGACTTTGTTGTAAAATAAAAAAAATAATCCACATAACAACCCATAGAGGGCCAGAGTATAACTTGTTCGCACCTCCACTGCGTTGTGCGCTATATAGTTTGACACATGTGATGGGGACCTACTGCTTCATGGCGGTTCCGAATGGCGAATCGCGAAGCCTTTTTATGACAGAAGTACTCCAGGAGGATTGATAGTCGCTCGCTGGGGGTGAAAATTGTTTGTGGCTTCGAAAAATTCGTTGGCTTTCGCTTATTTCGAAGCTTAAGCTCTTGACTTTATGGCCTTGCTCTTCGTTTCATTCATTTTTGAGAAACAAGCTAAGTTAGACTTACACATTTTTATTCTTATTCAATTATTTTGGTTTTCGTGTAGACCGGCAAGATTAGAAATATAAAAGGGGCACTTATAAGATCAGAGAAGGGAAAGAGTTTTCCTGTGTCAGAGTAAGGTTACTGCAAAAGGTCCAAGTTTTTCATTTTTTTAAAAGCAATCTCCTAATGTCCCTGAAATTTGAATTAGAATTAGATTAAGAACGTAAATTAAAATGCCTATTGTTAAATTTTTTCCATGTACTATAAAAGACACTGTAGTCTTACTTGGGCGCCGAATAAAATTAAGTTGAATTGAATTGAATTCAAGCAAGGAGAGTATTCAGAAAGACTCTCACTTCAAATTAATTAAACAAGGTTTAAGTCAAAGGTTGATATTATTGGACACACAGCGCTCTACTGCAGCAGGACTCCATGAATTCGTTTCAAACTCAAACAAACTGCAAACAAAACAGAGTTTCTTCCCGTTTTTGCGATAATAGAAAGCAAAAACCTTGTGGGTTATTGGAGCTGTAATAATTGCTGATGAAAATGGCTCGCCTGAAGTTTGTTTGACCCAAACATGCTCCTTAAACAAACGAAGCTTTGGCCTTATTCTCTGTAGAATCGTTCCATTTTCTACCACTTTTTGAGGACACTCAAATCACCTTCCGTCCTCAAAAAAAACCAAAAAAAAAAAAAAACCCGATCTCCTCTCTTCATCCCTTGCGGGGATCGAACCCGCGACCTTTGGATTAGAAGTCCAACGCGCTATCCTCTGCGCCAAAGGGACCCACATCACCCCACACTCAACTTACCCACCCGCCTTGGGTCCTTGTGACATCCGACCCCTCCCACCCTCAAAATGCGATAACGGGTCAGCATTTGCTCAAGATTTAAACACCCAATACCCCATCACACCCATTAACCACTTAATCCATCGATCCGACATCCATTATCATCATCGGTAAAAGTTCTTCCTCTTGTCTCTTTGTGTCAATTTTTCAAAAAATTGAAAAAAAAAAAAATTACACGACAAAAAAACGCAAACGCAAACTGAATGAAAATGCTTCGCGCCTATCGGTGCTTACAATCTGCTGAATATCCATCCCCTTTCATCGAGAACACTGCACACAGTGTCCAGGAACAATAAAGCCAAGGATTTAATGCAACACTTTTCCTCCCCGCAATGGTGCCATTAACCAAATGAGGAACTTCAAGACCATCCCCCGCAGGAGGCGAGCGCACTAATTCCTCGCCTGTCGTGCTATCGCGCTTCATGCTAAATAAACAGATCTTAATTTCAGATACGCCGAATGCCAAATCGTGACATATCAATTTCTTTGCGAAGCACCAGCCGCTCCGCCACTCCGCCACTCCACCGCTACAGTTCGTTGGTTCGGCTCGCATTCGGTCGGCTGTGTGGACGACGGAATCATGTTAAGTGGGTAGCTTTAGGTATCTAAGTATCTGAGTATCTGATCTGTGTGTGGCTCGAAGCGAAGAGTGTCACTTTCGAGTGTGAATCCACCCTCGTAGCACACGCACACACGGCGGTTTTGTTATTCCGCCTGCTTTTGCTCCTTTTTATCCACTCAAGTGCCACTGTGTGCTGTGGTGCAATCTCGAAGGATCTTTCCATTCTGTGGACGTGTTGTATTTGGCTTCGATTCGTAAAACGCAACTGGCCACTCTCTCTGCGTACTTTTCCTTCACGTGACCAGAGGCAATTAGTCTAATTTGTGTTGTTGCCAGTTGCTTATTGCATTAATCAAAACATGAAGTTTCGAAACAAAAAAAAAAGAATGCGGGAAATTAACGATGTATCCCCCGACACTGCCGTCAACGGAAGCCGAGAATTAGCCGGTCACCGCTGGCGTCGTGGGCCGGTTGCGCTGGTGATGATGGTGCTGGTGAAATTCATAACCATCAGCCATCATGATCATTGAATTATGATATGAATTTCAACAAGTGACTTGGTGGTGGTGGTTTTTTGATGGAGTCGTCAGGAGTTAAACGGCGTTAAATCGACGTGACATGCAATTTGTCGTCATTGGTACTTATGACACATGATATGTCAAGGGGAAGGCAATCACGTTCTTTTTTTTGAATGAGTGGGGGTGGGATACAGATAAGGGCGGAGGGGTGGTGTGAATGAATTTCGTGATTTTTGGAATATGAGTCTGGAAGTGGGTTGTGGTTTGCTCTCGTTGTTTTCTTCTTTATAGCTGATAATGACAGTCAAGGTGGGAGATGCTTCAAAAGACGGAACTAGGCACTAAGTTCGTCAAATTTGCCAGGTCTAATTTGAAATTCATGGTACCGACCTAGCATTTTGAAGAATGAAAGCAGAGGTTTTGTACCGACGAGGTTTAATGGATTTTTAAGTGTAAGATGGAACTTTATACGACGCTTTTGAGCTACAGTTCACGCAACTGGTGCTCGTTTTTGTTTTTTTGTTTTTTTTTTTTTTGTATTAATAATCCAAACAACGAGCAATACAGTCGTACACTCATCCCTCGATTTGCGCGGTCTCGTTTTACGCGGTTTCACCTTAGCGCGATTTTCAAATATGTACCCGAATTTGAGTTGCGCGACTTTTCTTGCTCGAAATAAGGTTTTTTCTTCAACTATGGTTTTTTTTGTTAAAAAAAACATCCATGTACACTCATAAATCGATTTGCGCGGTTTCAGTTTGCACGAAACTTTTCTTTCTCTTAACCCCCGCGCAAAGCCAGGGATGAGTGTACTAGCTTATGATTTCCAGGACAAGCCGAAAAATCAAGCAGAGAAAAACGACAGAAATTTATCAACAGCAAAGGTGTTGGATTCCATCATGACAACGCCGGACAACAAACATCTTTGATGCTGGGTTAGAAACTAAGGGAGCTTGACTGGGAAGTTTTGATGCATCCACCATATGGCCCGGCGCTTCCAAATTCAAATTATCATTTCGTTTTGATATCTACAGGACTCTCTTAATGGTGTAGTTTTAAACTGTGTGGTGGTCTGCAAAACGGACTTGGATCAGTTTTTTGCTTAGAACTCCCAGAAGTTTTACACAGATGAGATAGTGGCTCTACTTCAAAAATGGCAAACAAGTTTTTGATCAAATTGGAACATACAGTCGAAGCCATTTTAGTCGAACTTTCACGGGATATCAAAATTAGTTAGAGGGAGTTGGAGGGATTAATATTTTTTTTTGTTTAAAAGCCTTTATTTTATTCAAAAGAGTATACATGTAGGAAAAAACACAGGAAATTATTTAAAAAAGCTTGTAATTTTGGAGTGAGTCTTTAAAATTGGAGAATGAAGCATTTTAAAAAAGGATTCTATAGGATTCTTAAAAAGGCAGTGTTGGACCTCATCTGGACTCTCAATGCATTTACTAAATGAAGCTTGAAAACTTCTCAAATACCTAACTGTTTTTAATTAAAAGCTAATTGTTTGAGGTCAACCAACAACACAATAAATAAGCAGCGCAGTTATTCATACAGAGTCGCGCGGTTGTGTGCACAAATAACCTATTGCGCATTTGTGGTTGTGTGTAGACGACGATTATGTGGCCCTAGATGACAATTGTGTTCCCCCAACATGATTGTGCTTCGAGAACCGTTGGCGAATAATTTTGATTTTCTCATGTTCTTTGGGTTCGATGTTTGCCGTGTAGGTCTCCATGCAAATCCTCATTCTTGCTGTGAACATTATCTTTCTTTCTTGCATAGGGAAACAATAATAAGGGCAACTACATGCACTTTTTTCTCCGACGTGTTTCCACTAAAAAATCAACATGAAATGAAAGGTCTTCGTCGTTCAGTGCTAAATTGAGAGCATGCAATACAAGTTGCGTGCTTGATACAAGTTGCGAGAGGAAATTTTTTGTTTATTTTTTTGCAAAAAAAAAAATTCGACTTAGAGGAATTGAAAATAGTATTCGAGTTAGAGGGCGTTCGACTTAGAAGATGGATTTTGTATGAAAAATTGAAGGGAATGCCAGAATATGGCGAGTTAGAGGGCTTTTCGACTTAGAGGGCTTCGACAGTATTTGTCTTAACAACATTTGTCGTTTCAAATATAAGAAAAAAGGGTTTATTTTTTGCGTAAATTTATTAGCGAACTTTTTCGAGCATACATCGCGATATGTATGTATGCCTAACCGCCAAACTATCGTAAGCGACGAATGAAAATTTCACCAGAGCTAAAAAAAAGTGTAAATGTCGCTTAGGGTAAATTTTGTTTCCTCTGTTATTTTTAACTGGAACGCTTTATAAAAAAAAATTATGCAGAAAGACGAGCAATCGAATAAACTATCGAAATGCATCATTAATCTCTAAACGTGCTTGCGTTCGTCGGAATATCTTAAGAAAAAAGAATTTAGTTCTTTATTCTATCCCTTTTTCTCAGATTTTTAAACGATTTTTTAATGTAATATTTTACCGCTCTATTTCAAGCATAGTCTCGATGATGTCGTCACTTAAAAATCGAACAGAGAAAGTCGCAGCTTTTTTTTAAAAACAGATTATTTTTCGCAAGATAAAAACTACTTTTGGTTTATGGTAATCTTCCTGCTTTGCTGATTTCCTCTTAGAGTTATTGACAAATGATTTACCTTACCTGTCATCTTATTAATTGTTTCATTAGCCTTTTTATGACTGATCTAAAAGTCAACCATCCACTTGAGCTTTATTTTTAGAAGTACCTAACAATCTTTTGTTCATATTTCCATTTTTTAGCAAAGAGAAAGTAGAGATAATGTTTTTGAAAAGTTTAGTTTGCTTCTATTAGAAACACCCTCAAATTTTTGTATAACTGTTTAAATTATAACAAAAACACATGTCAGATCTTCTATAGAATTCACAGCTATCGACTATAATGGCTGCCACACCTAACTATTTCAATTGCGTTATGGTGGTTTTTAATTAAGTCATATCACTAAAATTAAATATTTGTGAATTTGTACACAATACACTAAATAACAAAAATTATTATTAAATGGCTATGCCTTAAAAATTTAATTTTTAAAAACTCACCTAAAAAATGCAACAGTCATCTAAAAAATGCATTAAAAAAAAAAAATTCCGACGGAACTTCTTAAATTAATTTAGTGCATTTTTTGGATGGTTCAACTTTGTACCTTGGTTTTTTGGAGAGGCCAAAAGAGTTGGTTGGTGGTTAAATGTTTCAGAAGTTTATAAAAACCGACTTTTTCAGTTGGTATGGGTGAACTCATGCAAGTTCAATGGATTTTGTTTAAAAAGCTACAGAAAGAGTAGCAAAACTCTGGTATTTTATGAAATACCTATACAAAACACTTAGACAACCGCTCGCATTTAAAACGAGCTCCCCCCAATTGAAAATCTAGGAGCACTTTTCGACGTGATATGCTATTAACTTTAGCTTTAAAATAAATAAGTTTGATTATACTAAATTGCCATAAATAGTCGAAGTCTCTTTTAAGTATATCATAGATCATTCTCGCTCGGGAAATAGTTAGCTTTCCTGATTTTAAAATGTTTGCTTTGAGATTTCAGAATAAAGACATATTCAGTTTCAGTTAATTTTTTTTCTTTTTTGTTGACCGTTCAAAGGCATCAATAGAAGTATCTTCTAGGACAGATCTATTCTAACTATAGAGGTGTGCAAAAGTTGACTATCATACATGCATTTATCTCTAGCTAAACGATCTAGCTCTAGCTAAAAGATCTCTCAGCTTCATCAAAAGTTGTAAATATCTTCACAAAACAATGACGAGAAGACTTTGAAAACGATTTCTTATTCGATTTGAATGTGCGCCAGTTGTTTTTGTCTCTAAAAGTATTCGGAAGCCATCAAAAGATCATCTCACCAACACTAATCTCACATCGCCAGCCCCCTTCCACAAATCTCAGCCCCACGCAAACAAACGTAAACGAAGATTACAATTTGCATTTTCTTAATTCTGTTTATTAGAATAAACGACATGCCTGCGTCAGCCCAACGACAATTGTACACTTCGCCAAACCCGCTATCGCTTACACGAAGGCACACGCGCAGCTCGCCCCTATTCCGAAATGCAAATTCAAAAAACAAATTCCTCCAAAACTCCTCTCGTTCTCATTCAAATAACCCAGCCAACCCGCACCAAAGACCCACTCGCCTAGAAAAAATTAAATCCGAGTCTCTCCGCGCGCACAAATTGAGCCAACCCCCGTGAAACGCGTCGTCTCCACAGAGCCGGGCCGGCACCATCTTACAAATTGAGTTTCCTTGTTTCGACTGCCAACACAAAAACAAAAAAAAAAAAAGAAAACAATAAAATTGATAACGAAAAACGTATGCTCCCTTAAATCCACGCCAACAAAAAAAGCAGCGCTAGGCCGGAGAGAAAAAAATGAACCGCGCCGCGTCGCGCTCATCGTCCAACCCTCGCACCAAAATCACTGCAACGCTGCTGCACGTCATCATCGCCGTCTTCGTCGTTGTCGGCTGGTGGTTATCCGCCGTTCAGATCGCAAATAAATAGTTTCCAGCGCACAAAAGGAGTACATAGCAGGCCGGCATTAAGCACCAATTTGCTCGGCATGAACGGCCAAAGTGAACGAGTGAGCGGCAGCGCGAACCCCTACAAGAGTCGCAATGTAAGCCGACCGACGGACCGGATTACCCCCGAAATGAGCTCAGACGCTCGGGCTGCAGCAGCAGATGTGTGATTTGTTTAGCACTAACTGCAATTACTGGCAATTTTCCCCCTCCCCTCTCACTGCAAGCGAAGAAAACTCACTGCGGTCCCCGGGTACTTGAACGCGCTACAAAAAATGGCTCTCGAGTTGTACAAACTTAAGTCTGGTAATCAAAAACATGGCATTTATTGGAAATTAAAAAAAAAATCATGTACAATGTTACCAGACGGCAGGGTTCTTTGCCCCGTCGCCCGCCAGGGGTGCTGGAACTGTAGCCATTTTGACCCTCCCCCTTTTGCGTGTGTGTTTTTTAGTTTTTAGGGCGAATCGATGGGCTCTTCGCTGCCATCCGGGTAGTCTTGAGGGCTTGATGAGTTCCTGCCGGTGTCTCTAATGCAATAAGGCCGTTTAAATGGACCACTTGAAATCGTTTTAGCTTTGTTTAGAGTCCTCGCCTTGCAGGACTCTCTGTCTCTCTATGGGAAGCATGTGTTTCGCGTTTTGTGCTCATTTTTTGGCGAGCTCGATGCGAACAGTTGGGGGTTGGCCTCTGTTGAGAGGAACAGAATTAATTATAGGCTCTGACTCGAAACTCGAAAATACGTTTTCGAAAATTGATTTTAGGTTTTGAGTTTCATGAGAACGGTGCTGCGAACTGTGCTGGAGATTTGCATGGGACTTTGGTGGGAAATCGGCATTTGACTTTGAGATCTTCGACAATTTGAATGGTATCATGAATGGTATTTTCTGTTGTTGATATACGGATGAAGGCCAGACAGAAGCGCTCGACGGGTCTATGGGAAATATTGGAGGGCAGCAGCAATCACCATTCTTAAATTTTTTCTTTACTTAAATTTTAAGAACCAAAAAAAATTCAAAATACTGTCACTGAGTCACAAAAAGAGAAAAAAATAGGTTTAAAAAAAAAACCAAAAGGCAAAAAGCGTATCAAAAAACAAACTTCAGTCAATTTCCTCTAACTCGAACTAATTTTGATGTTCCGTGAAAATTCGACTTAGAGCGACCGTATTTCATAATTTACCTAGATGATTTCCTGGCATAAGCAAAATTTAAAAAATACTTTATTTTGTATCTTCTGAGTATGCACATAAATGAAAGCTGAGAAAAAGGATATTAAAATAGCTTGTCCGATGACGTTCTCCCTCATTTATTTATGTATGGAACCTGTCTAAGCTTGCAGAAAGTCGACAAAAGGCGCATGCTATTTTAGCCCACTCTTCCTGGCCTTTACTAAAGAATTTCTTTTTTTTAATAAAAGCAGTTTTTAAGTCGATCCAAACAATAACATTGGGTTGAAGTCATAACATTTCCGTATTTTAATCCAACACAGAACCTTTTTGGCAATCTTTTTCGGGTCTCTATCGCATTGAAACACAATTTCACCCGTGGAATAGCGCATATTGTAAGTCTATGCGGTGAAGTCAGACCTCTAAATGTCTAAATAAAAGTATACTTATATATATATGTTTATGTTTTATTAGGTACAAATTCCTAACTCACGTTCTTACTAACTCCGGGTCACTTCATGTGGCTCACTTTGATTTTTGGAAGCGCTACATATCTCAATATGGCATGTTTAGCTGGTTAGATTTCAAACAAAATTACCCGGTACTGTACTGACGGAAGATCATGGTCTGGGAAAAGTCAATGTGAGAAGGCTTAAAATTTCAGGCAATTCTTGTCATCGAGTGAAAGTCGACCAGGATTTATAATGAAAATAAAGAAAGCAAAAGGACTTTGTAGTCAATGCTAAAGTATTGTTTTCGCTCGTTTTCACAGTTGTCAAAAAATTGGTGCCTAATTAAGTCAGAGAAAATGTTCTTTTTTGTTTTCTCACCTGCTGCTTGTATCAAACAATTACTAAGTTTTCAGTAATAAATTATGAAAAGTTTTGGTTGGAGATAAGTCTTTTTATTAGTTAGTTGTTATTAAAAATTATTTTTTACCTATAAGAGATTCAGTTTTGCATACCACAATGTTTTGTATTTCGCATTTTGTAATTGTTCTTTCAGTGCACAAATCGATAAACTTCATAAAATAAAAATTTGAGAAATGCTTTGAAATAATTTACATTCGCCTTTGAAATACATTACGTTTTGTTCAATAGTTATTATCTAGTGCTGTTAATTTTTATTATTCAGGAAAGGTATCAATTGTAAATGTAAAAAGTTATGACCAAAATACTTTGACACTTAAATTTAAGATTTTTAAAAAAGTGGAGTTAACCAATCTGTGCACTGAGCGGCTCCATTGGTAATTGAAAGCTAATACCTCGAGTTTTAAAAGAAAACATCAAATTAATTCTTACAATTTGAAAGCAAGAATTCTTTTTTTTTGTTAAAATTAAATAAAACGGTGAGTTATAGGCTTAGGATAGGTTATTTGGCCGGCTAATCGACAATCACATAGACCTATAGTGGATGACGACAGATCTATTTGTTTCTGTCTGTCTATGCTCAAATGAAAAGATTCTAGAAACTAAAAACATCCTTTTAGTAAAATGAGCACCATCTTTTATTAAGTGATAAGCTCAACAAATAACCCTCATAGCAAAATATCGTCTATCAAAATGCATTTTCTTAATTTTTTCTATTTTGCAGCTGTATGTGGTTTTCGCAACTAAAGTTAAATGCATTTAAATTATTTCTTTGAATTCACCGATAGAAATGAGTACCCTTAAACAATTTTTTTAACCAAAAATTAGGATCAGAAAAATCGTTTAGCAATGACGTAATTATTTTAACTGTAGAACCAATCTTTCTAATGCCGCATTATGAAATGGCCAATAAATATGAGTGAAAAACATATAAAGTGAGTGAGCTGGATTCAGAAGTACACTTCCTTGCATTAAAAAACCGTCGCCTTTAAATGAGATATTTGATTTCACCCTACAATTGGCTTTTGTCAATTATTTTTATTGCTGCCACTTCTTATGAGCATTTTTCAAAAAAATGTAGTTACTTTTGACCACCGTGAGTGGCCATGACGTTACACATTTTATTTTGTCTTTAATGAGAAGGCCCAAAAAAAGTTCAATCGGTCTCGAAGTAATTATATGACTGTATTTCTTTTTTTATTTTGACTTCAACTTTCATAGTACATCCCATCAGGTCATTTTAAGCGATTGATTTTGAAAACTTACATTGCTTTTATCTAATTAAAGCTAATGAATACCAAAAATGATCAGCTATCAACTCTCCTTTTCATTTCAGTCAAATAACTTTGTATGCAAATATTTTAGATTGTCCGACCTAATTAGTGATACGACTCAACATATGCAGCCATAAAAATTATTGTCTGAAGAAATGCTTAGGCTCACGTGAATTCCTCTCTTATATAAAAATTCGGAACTTGCTAGATTTAACAGTCGTGCTACCAGTAAAATCTGCTTTTCAAAAATATGCAAATAAAGCCTACATATCTACAACTCCTGCACTGTTCTTACCCACTTCCTCAAACCCCACAAAACCACTTTTACCTTTCGCAAGCCCAAAAGTACATGTCACCGCTCTGTCAAAGTTGACATTTCATTAATTACAAACATCGCGTAGACGTCAAATTAAATTACTTTCACCTCCGCATAATGCGTGAGTGCAGCCATTCACCGCTCGCTGATATTGATTTACCCTGAAAGTAATTTCCAAGGACTCAACCAAACAAAAAAATGAACAAACCACCAGCCGAATGAAAAGTGGTACCCTACCGTTAGTTGTCCTTTACCGCCATTCCCCGTTTGCCCGTGTCAACATCCGCCAAAAATGCGCGCATTCACTCCTCCTGCGTCCCGGTTTAATTGTCAAACACTGCACAACTTCGCATGTATGTGTCTGTACAGAAACCACTTCGGAGGAAATTCGAGGACTCGGGGTCTGAAATCCTTTTTTTTTTAATTTTTTTGTTGCGAATCGATTTTGGGGAACACTACGAGCTCATTACACACAACGACAACCATCGCCGTGGCGTGGATAGTCATTTCCTTTTTGGTCGGTATTCCTTGTGGATTTCCGAATCCAAATGCCTGCCCTGGCTGGCACTGCAACTACTCGGCTCTGTGCCACGGCTCTCCGTGGTATTTGCACAAATTAACTGAAGCGTAAGGCACTTGATCTTTTTCCGTGTTTGGCATACGGAGGCCAGGACTCAGAGCCAGGAAAGAAAATGAAAAAAAAAAAAGAAAAAGAATTTTCGATATGCAAACAGCAATTGTTGCCGGATTGTTTGTTTCGCTTTTGCGGTGTGTCCCGTGTGCCAATAAATCAGAATGAAGCATCAGTCCTTCAGAGACAGGCAATAGTGGTTGAGAAACAGTGCGGTCACTAGGTGACTTCCAACTTTCCGAGAAGTTGCAGGAAAACACGTTTTTTTTTTTTTTTTAACGCCTGTTTGACGACTGTGCTCTAGAACAACACGAATTCGTTCGAATTTTTTTCTCTTTTGGTATTTGATGGCTCGTTTAAAACTCCAAAAATGTGTCTTACGGCCAAAGAAGACGAATGAATGAATAAATGAATGAATGAATAAATTAAAAAGAAATCAAAATAAAGCTCTGGCTTACCCTGTATCATAACTTTTCTCCACCCTTTAACGAAATGAATGATGGTTAAAAAATGGGACATCTAAGATCTTGATGAAAAACTGCGATCAAATTCTCCTTCCAATGTGACCGGGTTAATTATTTTGATCACATCAAAATCGCCTCTATGTCCAGCAAGATAAAAATTTGCTTTGCCCAAACACTCAGGCTAATTGGAATCACAGAAGAATATGTTTAATCACGTGTTTAATATCTCTTGCATCTTTAACATCACTAGACTAAGAATCACCTTTTCATCGGACATTAAAATTCATTAGCTTCTTTTAAAAGGTGAGTTCTTTACTACGTCTAAAACACTTGCCGGAATATTCTGGAGACAAGTTTTTTTAGTTTCATAACTACAATGGCTTCCGATGTAATTAAATTTGACAAATATTTTTGAAGATTTGGCTTGGAATTAGAATGTTTTAAAACTTGAATGGCTTTAACTAGCCGTCGTCAGTTGCATCAGGCAAAAGCTTGACAGCCAAATCTTCACCACTGTAATATTGACCAAGAAACCCAGCGGGAAAAACATCAAACAATTTGCACGATAGGCTAAAGATGGCGATAATCCTCAGTCCACAGTGACTCACAGCATATTCGACTCCTTCCACATTTACAACTTCAAACGAATATAGCTCCTAGACCTAAAATTACATAAGAACCTTAAAACTACATAAGAAAAAAAAATTGAGAAAGAAAATAAGCTCACAGATTCAATGTAACTGTGACATATTTTATCCAGTCATAGAAAAACGGCGCTGTGGCTTAAATGGTTAGTGCGTCGGACTGTTAAATGAGAGTACCCGGGTTCGAATCCAGCCCGGGAACAGAGCACCTTTCTTACAGAAAAAGGATAAAAGAAACCAACCACAAATATTTTATGCAGGTATGCCCCAGTGATTTGCTTAAAACAGTTTCAAATCGCTCAGGATAGAATTCCACTACTCTTTTTTTGCCTTTACACAAGGATTCTACACCCAACTAGGCAGTCTTTAGAAGGTTTTTATTCAAAGTCTTGCGTTTGCAAATATTTTCAGCAAAAAGGTACCATATCCATACCATATTTTTGATGATTTGGCTTGGAATTAGAATGTTTTAAGACTTGAATGGCTTTAACTAGCGGTTCTCGGTTCAGCAAAAAGGTACCACCGACTTTCAATAGCATTATGATCTGGAGATTACGTCGGCTGATTCCTGATAAATAATATGATAATAAATTACTTATATTACAACGTAAGACAAAATCTGATGTATTTTTCTGCTCATTTTCTACGCGAATCCGAAAAGTCTCGCATATTAGCTGCACTTTTGAGCACGTTATTGTTAAGTATACACTCTGACAAAAAGATAGCACACGACATGATTTTCTAAGATTATGGAGAAGGATGAGTTAAGATACTGTGTTCATCGTTTAAGGGTAATCATTTCCCCTTAAGAAACAAGGAGGATCAACGCATTCTTAAATTTTATCATCTAAAATACCGGCATTTTCTACATTCAGCTTTTTAATTTTTTTTAAAAAGAGTGCTATCTTTTTGTCGCATCACTTATCATATATATTTAATTGCCTTATTTTGTTTCTATACTCTAACTTATATTTCATTGCTATTTTCAATAGTTTTTATTTAATGATTAATACCCAAAGTGAAGCTGTTTTTGTAAGCTTTAAGTAAAAACATACGAAAAGAGGTACATGTGCTTTCTTTTTGTTGCGTACTGTATGTTAAAATAAACCATTGCACCCATCGTACGTTAAATATTGCTTTACGACTCCTGCTGCTTGCATACCATGGCATGAAAACTCTCATGCTTGACTATTCGCTTATTTATTTTTGGATTATCGAGCTACACCTTCACTCCAAATTGTCACTACAAAGAGTCACTACAAGAGGCAATTTTGTCGCCGCGATAGACAGAAAACAAAGTGATTCTATAAGGGTTTCGTTTCAGCCTTTAGAAAGAAACACGAATCTATTCGATATTTGGAGCCGACAAAAAACAGTAGGTCTGTGCAAAATCGTTGCGTGGCCTGTCAGTCAAAATTTGATTTTTAGAAGAATCTCATATGCAAATCGATCACAAGAATTCGAATTTACGTTTTTCCATACCTGGATGTTGGACTTGATCTGGCCCCCTCTATCAAAATACAGTCTTCTTTCGTTAATTTTATTCTCATTAAATTTAATGTTTCGATAATTTAAATCTTTCCCTGATCCCTTGAAAAAAAATCAATCAATTGAATAAAATTAATGTTAGTTAGTCCCCTTGGTAATTTAAAGTTGAATGAATGCTTTCTTGCATGTAAACATTCAATAATTTAAAGGCCAAGCTTCCCTATTGTTCCCAACTTAAAGCGTTTTTTTAGGCACAGACCTATGGTTCCAAGTTCAGACCTGTTGTTTATACATTAGAAATCGAAAACAATGATAAACGAAGGTCGTTCTCTTACAGAAAATTATGAACTGCTCTTCAAAATAAGCGTTTGTGAATAATTATATAAATGTTTTAAATACTTTGATCGAGCTCTTGTTCATTTGATTTTTTTCTTTCTTCAATTCAATTGGTTATTAAAACACTTGTTATTTTAAGCTCTTGGTTATTTGAAAATTTGTATTGGTCTCTTGAATTTCAAACTATCAAGAGTGGACTGTAATTACATTTTAGGAATGCTACGTTCTATACATTATGTAGGAATGAGACTTTTCTTAACTAGAGAGTGTTGATCCTTTTCAGTGTTGAAAATATTTGTTTTCTTTTTGATCCAATATAATAAAAAGTAAGCAATCAGAGAAGAAATTTCTATTCCGTCCACAGCTTTATCTGGCTTTTTCAAATTTATTCCACCTCAACATTAATGTTTTTGGTCCTGAGCCAATAACCACTGTTTGGACCATATCTACTTTTGATTGCGGCTCCGTTAAAAGTATACTTACCGCACTACAATCATAAGGCCACATCAGTTAAGGCTCTTCAGGGTACCGATGGCCCCTCAGACCTCAAATGTATTTCATTAAAAGCTTTCTGTTTTTATCCGACTGTTAGACTCTTCTTCACTATTTTTTATGCTGTTTAAGTGAATGTAGATTCTTTGAAGCTAGTGATATTAAAACAAAATCTGAATCCCAATTAAGACTTTTCACTTTTTACTTACTTACTTTTATCACATCAAACTTTTCAGCAGCCAGCAGGCCTGCTTTTGCTTAAAATATCAGCACACAAAGTAGATCCACACCACATTCTTTTTTTTTTATCTAAAATCAAAATAAACTCCTTAGCTCGTTCAACGGACGATCAATCAATCACATCCCTCAATGTACTTTCAAGCCCCTGCGAACAATCAGGAACCCACTGTGCATCCCTTCCGCTTCAATCCGACATCCCATCAGCATTGAAGCGTAATTTTCGTGAATGTTTAGCTAAGACACTTAAAATCCTAATAAATGTCCACCGCTCTTCATCACATGACACTACAAACAGAGTCCTCGTATCCTTTTTATTTTTTTTTTATTTTTTGTGAAATTTTTCAATTCCACCATGAGCCGCCCTTGGCACTCAGGGTGCGTTCGCATTCGCATTCCCGTTCTCATTGCCGTTCAATTCGTAGTGGGCAAGGGCATTGTATTTCAATTGTAGATTCAATCTCCATGTGTAAATATTGATTCAAATGTACGTTTTGTCCTTTTTCGTCAGCCAAAGACCTGGTAGAGGTGCATCGCTAATGGGGGACCATAAACCAATTCAACCCACTGATCAACCGCGCGTTGAACTAGTTAAGTGATTTGTTAACGCATGTTCTGATGTGATGATGATTATGGTCGACATGGCCTGCAGCTTATTTGCCAAGATGATGAGCGTAGATTCTCGCAAACGCAAACAGCAAATAGCCGAGGATCAAACGAGAGTGAGAGTCGATGTTGCATTGCATTTCTGTCGCTCTTGTGTGTGTTAAATCTAAATTTGTATTTATTTTATTATTTGTTGATGGTTGAGATACTTTTTGGAAAATAATCGTGTATCTTACGCTCGATTTGGCGTGAGGCATGTAATTTTATTGTTTGCTTCTCTGCCTCTGAGGGTGGGTACGAAAAAGAGAGAAAAGTCGAGCAGCTGCGTTAGGGAGGAATGCGTTTTCCCGCAAGAAAGTCTCTTCAAAGTAAATAAAACTTCGTGGAGGGGGATGTGGACATAATTCCTTCGATTGAAGGTATCAACTTCTTTGGGAAATTCAATTTCTTTGAGTAAATAAATTTTAATGAGATGACGACGAGTTTACGTGGAGTTTATTTGCTGCACGATTGCACCTTGGGGCACTAGAAGGTGGTTTCTAACTGAGAATCTTTCTCGGTAATTACGTGCGTAAGTCTTGGGGGTGTTAAAGTTCACTTTGAAATGAAATTTTCGACAGTTGGAGGTTCTGTTTATGTATGGAGGCTGAGCTAACGATAAAGAAATTTTAACAGAAGTCACTTCTGAAATTTTGAGCTTATGAGGAGCCCGTGGTAAATTATGTCGTTTCTTTTTCCCTCGCGAAATTAACTTGATCAAACTAAGTAACCTTCAAAGGAAATGATGGAAAATGAAACTGTTTCTTCTTCCAAATTGTAAGCAATTAAAATTTAGAGGCAACAAAATCCCTGTACGAATAACTATTCTCATTTTACTAGGTGTTCGAAAACAAATTGACGGTAGACTTTTAGTGACCACGTAGAACCAAAGAACTGGGCTGCGAAGTTTTGCATTTAACCCAAGCCTTGCACCTTCCAATAATGAAACTGTCGCAGAATATCGAAGACATTGCTGGAGCTGTGACAAAAAGTGGCTAATAGAGACGGGAGATAGATAAGCAGCTTAATACAAACCAAGGTGTGACCATTGGAGGTTAGAAGAGGCGTGGAGCTGCGTCTCAATCATAAGCTAGAGTCCGTAAAAGAATATGAACGGAAGTAGACTCATGATGTTATGATGATACAAGTGAAAACAACTAAGTTTTTAACACCGAAGGTTGCTTTTACAGCAGTAAATACGCCTGTTTACCGATGTAGTGTAATCAGAGCTCTCTAGGACATTGACTACATCTCTGACGAAAAAAAAACTATCATCCATCGCTTTCTCAAAAATCTACTCAAATTGGATTTGTGCGGCTTTGCTTTGTGCGAAATTAAGTTTTTTCTTCAAAGAATCATAGCTCGCTTATAATCACGCTTATAAATCGTTTTAAGCGGTTTCGATTTGCACGAAACTTTTCATTACCCTAACCCCCACGCAAAACGAGCGATGAGTGTTGAATATTTCACGTTTTAGGCAGCAACTTCGAGTTAATTTTTTTTCAAGCCTCAGCTATCTAATTTAAGCATAATATTCTCTACTCAATTTTAAGGCATCCACCACAGATGCAGATTTCATCTCATGAGTCATAACAGCTTGCTCCAGCTACAGCCTGCATTGAATTTAGATAACTTGAAATATAAAACTTTGCTTCTTTTGGTCGCTGGATGCGAGAACTTGTTTTGGATTTAATTTAAGACCAGTCAGCAGTCTGCTCGTGCTATAATATACGGCTCAGTTCCACCTGAACGGCTTGTTGTCTGGTATGACCACTTTATATTGATCTAATGATTGGGTCTAAAGTAGGAAGTCGGGATTCAAGAGCATAACAAGAGTATAATCGTGCTCTACGTCTCTCTTAGCCCGCTGAGCGTGTTAGCGGCTGTAAAAAGCCTTAAACTTTTTTGAATTTTGTCGAAATATTGATTTTAGTCTGACATCTTCGTATTTTAAGTCCAAAGAAACGAAAATAAGATATGAACACGCTCTTTTTGCTGCTAGAGAGCAGTTGGGAATACCTGAAATTTAGGCTTGGCCGAATGCAACAATGGAGACCGCTTAGAGTTCTTTCTTTTATGATAGCACAGTTCCTTGCAGTGCAGTCAAATAAAGGAGGAAAAGCAGCGAGTCTTAGGTTCCATCAACATTTCAATACGTAAAACAACATGTGAGTCCCGTGGAGTGGATTTCTTCGTTTGCGTATGAAGAGGCAGCTTCACGCGTCACGTAACCACGTCTAACTTACACCGTCGCTGAACTGAAATCGGCATCAAATTACCATCTTTAGGATAAGCCTCTCAAATCACGCTCATTCCCAGTTGGCTGCGCAAATATTTTCGCAGTGATTAGTCAAACATAAAGCGTCACGGCTCATGCCCACACACCCTCGCAGATCGCTCGCCGTTCATTGTTCTGTTTACCCATCGCCCAAGGCAACGCGGCTCAAGTACTGAAGCCCCCAGGGGATTTTTCTCCGGTCGTGTTTTTTTTTTTTTTTCTTTTGGTGAGACACTGCGGCCAAAAGAGCCATGCACGCGCGCCCATGTCCCTGGCCAACACTCAGTCAAGTGTAAACGCGGAGCTATGTTGTAGCTGGCGATTAGCACGACACAGTTTGACGTGGTTGGTCCTCAAGCCGGGCTTCACACACGCCAAAGTCCTTGCTGGTGTGCTTGTAATCGTCACCGTCATCGTCACTCGTTTTCGTTTTTGTTTTTTGTGGTTCGTGCCATCCCAACAGGCAGCGGTGGTAAGAAAAAAAGAAAATCCCCCCGCAAGCAGCCACTGAGATAAAAGACAAACAGTAGAGCGGTGACACAATACACCGTTAAGGCAGAGCCATCAGGAGGACATTTCTCGTCATTTTAATGCCCCGCGAGTGAGAGAAGCGGAGATGAAAATGAAAAGCTAAGTGTTTTCTGTTTCACGATGGAATCACACACACACACGCGGAGCCATTGTTCCAGCATCATTTAGAGGGAGGGAAGCAAAACAAAAACAACAAAAAAATCTACGATTTGTGTTCCCTTCTTCGAGGAGATTGCTGCTTTTGCCGTATTGTTTCTGTTCGCTTCATCTCCTGGCACACCACTACAAGGACTTATTTAGGTTGAAATGGGCTGCACCTTCCCTCTCTCACTCTTTCTGGCTATTGTGCAGCCCTAAGTGTTTGGGATTTTGTAGAACACTTAAAAATGTGTTTTATTTGTTTTCATTTGGGTCGTTTTTGTTCAATTGCACAATATTTTGGTTTTTTTCTTTTTTTTTTTTTTTGGTTTAATGTTTGTGGGGGTGTCGTTCATTTTTCGGGTGACCGCGGGAAATGGGTGAGATTTGGCGGTAAGGAAGTTTTGCAGACGTTTTGAAATCATGACGAGCTTTTGGGTCGTCACCTTTTCTTTTTGGGATTGATTGCAATTTGAAGATTGCGAACGTGATGACAGGAGATGAAAAACTCAGTTTTAAGGAAGGATGAAATTCGTTGTGTCAAAGAGATGTGCCCCCACACTTGACACACAAACGAATTCAGCACGGACATGGCTTTGTGCAAAACAGCCCCGCAGGGTAACCCATTGCCAGAGGGATTTTGAGGAAGCGGAGAAGTTCTCATAAAATAATATAGTAACCTAAATTTCTAAAACTTATTTGAAACTTGACCGAAACTTAAGAACAAAACAAAGCGAAGGTGTCAATTTATTTATTTATTTTTTAAAAACAAATTTGTGACTAAAACTTGAGAAACGCGACGTAGCTTTCGGATAAAAGTGGCGAATTCTTTTGATCCTAAGAAGGACATCGTAATGCTGACATTCCATATTCATCAAGCTCACAGCAATTTAAAAAAGGTTTTTAAACGATGAAACTCAGAGGCACCTTAATCATACAAACTTTTCACGAACGTTTCATGAGAACGTTATATGGCTGACGATGTTTGTCACAACACTAGCTGGACAGAGAGGAACGTAAACAATTTCCACCAGAGAAATTATCTTTTAGTTTTGATAGCCAGAACTCAATTTTCTTTTAGTTTCACTCAAGAAATATCAACAAGTTAGATTTGGGCGTTCTTTCAGCAGTCTATGCAAAACTTTAAAAGGCTAAAAGGTCATTTTTTTAACCTACCGATATCCCCGATACCGATTTATCTTTTAAGTAAATAAATTATATTAATAATAATAATAATAATTTTTCACTTAAAAATACTCATTGTATTTTTTTTTAATTTTTCGTAAGACGTTTAAAGGACTGAGCTTTGTCATTAAGGAATTTAAAAAAAAAGTAATGAGCATTAAGAGATTTTAAAAGGAATCCAAAAACATGTTAAATCAGTGTAAAGTTATGACAACATGACGAAAAATGAAAATAAAATCTTTTTTAATTGTGAATAGTCACAATTCCAATCCCAGACTCACTAACTTTTCAAGAAGCTTCCGAGTTCATTCAGATTTCGCGATGAAAATCTTCAGATTTGTCATTAACCAAATTTTGATTATAACAAAGGAAACAGAGAATACTAAATTATTTGAATCTCAAGAAAGAAAAAATTATTTGAATTTGGATTAATGAAATAAATAAAGGGCTGGTCTGAAAGGAAAGTTCCACGATTAGTAGAATCTTGAACTCGTTATGACAATTTTTAGTAATTCCTGACTACGTGGTTCCGTAATTTACATGGAGACATCATAAATCAGTCTCCCGACCTATATGCAGTGGGTAAAAAAAAGGATTTGCACACCCAGCTTTTTGATGATTTCGCTGTAATCTGAAAGGTCAAGGGACAGTACGCACTCGGTTAACGCAACCCTCGATTCACGCAACTCCTCGATTTTCGCAACACTTAAATCGTAACATGGTCTGACTCTATAAGTGCAACTTTTTAAAAGCGCTACCTCGATTAGTGCAACTTCTTGGACTTATCTATTATGAAATTTTTAAATATTTTAATGACTACTAAGAGAGAGAAGGATCAACTACATCTATCTACATTATCTACGAACATGTTAAGAGAAAGAGAATTGATTTCATACGTTTCCGAACTGCTGTATGAAATTGTTTCCAATATTAGCATCTCAAATTAATAATTGGCTTTATGGAAACGTTGAATCATCTGCAAATTGCGAGGATGCGACAAAAATTGAGAACCCAAACGAAAATGAAAGTGAAGTTGCACTGGCTTCTCCTTTATGAAAAGTTAAAGTTAGTAAAAAGAGTTATGTTTACAATAGCCCGAAGAGAACAACATTTCAGTGGAGAGCATTTTATCTCTACAAAAAATAAAAGAAATGGCACTTTTGAAAAAATTTTAAATCTAGGAAAAAAAAAATCCTCATATTTTTATTGTATGTACGAGTATGTTTTCTAAGTTTGCTAACTTTTTGTTTTCTTAGTAAAAAAAAAAAAATCTGTGAAACAATAACGATTTACCTTGATTTCCATAATCCTTCTTTTTGTAAAATTATCGTTACCTTTACAAAAACTGCCATTTCCACCAATTTTTTTTTCTACAAAAATATGTTCCAATAAGTGCAACAACCTCGGTTAATTTCTATTAGTTGCTTTAATCGGGTCTGTACTGTATATGAAAAAAAAACAGGCCAAAGACTGTCTTAATAAAAATGGTTAAAACCAGTTTAGAATTACTCCACTTATACAGAAAAAATAACTAAATTTAAGTCAGAAAAGTATTTGCACACTTTAAGTTTTGAACGAAATCGAATGGAACGTGGAATGGATTTACGCATTGTGGTATCACAATGACCTAGTCTGGCTTGAGTGTGGTTGTGGGCCTTTGATGCCCAGCCAGCCACTCTAACCTAACCTAACCTAACCTAAATAAGTTACTACAGCAAATGCTATTATATATATTTTGTATGCAGTACATTTGCATCAATAATGATTTATAATCTCCGGTTTCGAATCGATAAGATTACGAAAAATGTCAAGATTTATCTGAAGCCCATCATCAAAAAATTCAGTTTTTTGGCCAGTTTTGCTTGAA
Source organism: Syritta pipiens (assembly GCA_905187475.1). Lineage (NCBI taxonomy): Eukaryota > Metazoa > Arthropoda > Insecta > Diptera > Syrphidae > Syritta > Syritta pipiens. The sequence continues at coordinate 76,695,993 of LR994571.1, forward strand.
AGCCTCCTTTTTCTTAATACATAATCCAAAAGAATGCAAGGACTTTGTATAAAACTTACGCCTGTTGATTGGAGAGATGGCACAAGTTGTTGGTTACATTGGGGGACAATATAAAATAATCAATCTTTTATAAACCTCGTGCAATTTCTCCATTTTTAATGATTGGCCTGTTCGATGGATAACGGCGCCCGTATTTCCAAATTGATGGCATTTTGGGTCAAACTATAGCGAAAAATGTCAAGAATCTCGAAAACCGTCATAATGCTTTTCATGAAAGATAGGTTTCCAACTCCTATATGAGCTTTATTCTTCAGTTAAAGAAAAATGAAAGATTTTTCCTATTAGTTGACTTGATTTCTAAACCTCAAACAGGCCCCGTGGCTTAAATGGTTTGTGCGTCGGACTGTTAAGCGAGAGTACCGAGGTTCGAATCCAGCCCGGGGATCACAACATTTTTCACGGCCCCACCTCCAGCGAACGATTTACAATCCTCCTGGAGTACTCTGTCATGGAAAGTTTTTGCAATACGCCGTTCAGGACCCGCATAAAACAGTAGGTCTCTTGCACTTGTCTCAAATTATATCGCGCACAACACAGTGGAGGCGCGAATAACCTATCCTGTGGTCCTGTATGGGCTATTACGCAGATTATTATCAAACAAGAAACTGGTGACGAAGTAGGAAAATCTGCGAATTGAAGCGGATTGTAAACTGCTTCATTCTTTTCATTTTACCCAAAAAAAAATCGAATTCCTGATGCATTACTGCCCTTATAATGAATTTAAGGAGCAGAATTTAGACGGGCGCAGATATGAAAACCTTCTCGTCTTTGTAACAACCGAAATGGAGACGATTATGTTTTATTATTATTTATTATTATTTTTATTACCAGATAATTGAAAATTACATGATAGTCTTTCTTCATCTTCTGCATCTTTTAAATTGCATATCGTCTCCTTTCTGCGATAAATTCAAATTCTGAATTTTTCAGGAATTAAAAAAAAGAAAGGTATTCCTTCATTTAACACAATACTGAAACTTTGAGTTTTTTTCATTTATATTTAGCATTGGCCAATGATTGACAGTTTACATTTTCGTTTATTTTAAAGCATCTCATATATTTTGATGTAGACTTAGCAAATACGAGGTTTTTGCTTTTACAGGAAACACCTTTTAATGGTTATCGCTGTAAATTTCAGCGTAGCCAAGCTCATAAATTGTAAATTGTACAAAAATTTGCCTAAAAGGAATCTTATTATGGAATGGTTGGTACCTGAATTGAATTATATATAGAAGTTGAGGCCTGTTCCGTGAGCCGCTTGTACTGCAATCAAAATAATCGATTGCTTCCCCTTCTTTTCTCTTGTGTCTACTATCCTAGATGCTGTTAAAAGAAGATTTTTAAACAAAAATTTCCTTCAAATAATGGCCAACTGTGATACATTATCTAATTTTTGTAAAAAAAATTACAGCAGTAAGGTGCAATATCTACAATATCCTTGTGCTTTTTAAAATTGTATTTCTTTGTAACTTTGGAAAATAAAATAAAACTTAACATCCTTCCCCTTCTTTTGACTATGATTTCAGTGCTATCCTCTTAAATTTGACAACATCCCTAGATGGGATATCCTGTAAGTCAATCACTGTTATAATTTTTTTGTTGATTTATATTGCAAGATTTTGACAGTCGCTTGATACGTTTTTTATAGCCTTCATAGTGTCTGCAGTTACAGAAAATGCAGCATCTTTATTGTCCAGCAAGGACAAGAACGACCGAGCATCCTCCTGGAGTACTTCTGTCTTGAAAAGCTTTCTCAACTCGCCGTTCAAAACCGGCAGTAAACAGTAGGCCCCCTCAAAATGTGTCACAAATTATAACGCGCAAAACACACTCTCAACGGGCTGTAACGCCACCCAATGTATCTAAGGACATGATAAACAGCTTAGTAATAAGAGCCTCAAACTACAAATTAATGTTACAATGCAATACCTGATACGGCTTACAGATGAATCATTACAAAGTATTTACGAGGCTCTCGTTGAAACTAAACAACATAGATATAGTTACAAGGAAAAAAATTGACGTTAAATATGTTTTTGATGTATTTGACCATTAGTTTAGACCATTAGATAGAGATTCCCAGCATTGTTATATAAAAACCCCAATTTCGCGACAAGTGTATTCAGGATTCTTAAAAAGTATCTTAAAAAAAAGTGTAGATGCGAGGTTATAGCAGCAAGGAAGGATATTCTAGATATTGAAACATCTTCTAAAGGAATAAGAAACAATCACGATTTTAAGAAAATTGTAAATAGCCTTTAATTTTGGATTTTCTACTGTTTGTGGAAACCAAGTATAGAGAAAAAACTGCATCTTAAGAAAAAAAAACGAAAAGTCGCAAGTAAAAATTAACAACTTCAAATATAACCTGAAATCATCAAAAACTTCTAGGAAGATTACTGTGCGAAAATGTCAAAGGTTTTTAAGAATGAATAAACTAAAATATCTTCTCAAAAATCATCAACATCTAAGATTACGATGAACTACAAAGAATTCCTTATTTTTTTCACTTCTTTCAGAATGGAAGTTTCCAAACTATTAGTTTGCCCTAATCAACACCTTAGATTCTAAAAGTCCTAGGACGTACCTTCCAGTATTTATGTAACAATGACAGTAAAGCTACAGGCCAGAAACTGTTGAATGCTTAAATTAAAGTCACTCCTCTTTTTATTTCTGGCAGCGGGTCCAACGCTTTTAAATTTCGTAAATTGTCGCATTTGGAAAAGACCTGTTCAATTTGGTAAAAAAAAATGGGGTCAAGATGAGGTTGTTAAGACTCAGAGTCAGTGATAGATTTCAAGTTAGATCTCAAAAATATTTTTGCCCAAGCCACCTCCCACAGAGTGCTGGAAAAATTATTTGTAGCACTTTCGAAAAATATTTCTAGCAATATCCTAGAAAGGAGATATTTTAATTACAATCCATATTTAGCACCTCCAGAAACGATTAGCTACCAGGATTGTGAGTTTACATGATACGCACTTGATTTTAAGCGAACAATGTTGGCAGCATTATAGATCCATTAAACCGAAAGTAACTCTCACAATTTGGACAACATGATAGAATTGAAATATATGACATTAATTTAAAATGTCGCGAAAAAGAAACACGTCGAACAACAAATAACGAGTTCGACAAAACCCCAAAGAATCAAAAAAAAAAAAAAATAACCGTCGGCAAAAGCAAAACTTACGTGTCATCAGGAAACTGCAATGAAAATCCACTAGATCAGCATGTAACCGAGGACTTGCGTATCCTATCGGATATATTTTCCACTTTTTCCTCTACACAAAGGACACGAAAACACTTTTCGCAATCACTGCACGAACAAATAAATTTTCACACAGTAAATTACTTTCGTTTTGCTAACGAATAAAATTTTCTTCAATTTATCGCACGCGGCAAATTCGTATTTCCACGGAATGACAAATAAAACGTCAAATTATCCTGGGCGAGTTTTGGAATCGAATTGAAATTTTGTAACCACCACACTACCACACACACTAACATTGCTTGCAACTTTACTGCGGCTTCACTGTGTTGGTGAGAAGAGATTCTCATGTGGGCATTTCTCACACAATCGCACTGCGAATGAGAAAATCCCTACGCGGTGCCACGTTCAACCACCCCAAAGTTGCGAATTGCCGTGTCAGCGCAACCCCTATTCGTGGTAGTAGTAGTGGTGAGTGTTTGTACGTGTGGCATTAGCAGCCATATTGCTGGGTACATATGTACACGAAGCAGCAACAGTCTATTCACATCTAATTGGGAAAGGACACTACCGGCTGAGAGTCTTTTTTTCGTTTTTCGAGTTCGCTCGTTTTTTTTTGTTTTCTTTTTTTTTTACGCTCTGTCGTCAGCGTTCAGCGGGCGGTGGTAGCGGGGACAGGAGCAGGAGGGAGCCTCCAATTTCTTCTGCATACAATGAACTTCAGTTGACCAGGGTCGTGTGTAGACTTCACGGCTTCTACAAACGGCATGTACTGCACATCCGAACGTACTTCATGAATATTGAATCCGATTTTCTAATTTGCTGAGCAATTTGTTGTTGATGGCGTTCCTGGTGGTGGGCTGTGTTTCGCGGGCGTGTTGAATGGCGCGTCATGATTCGTTTTTTTTTTTTAGGAAAAAGTGAGCAAAAGCAATTTGCGCGAGGGTAATTGGAAATATCCGTTTGGCTCTTTTGTAGTCGGTGACGATTTCGCAGATTGGCGGCCATAAATTAGAGTTCAGACGATGACCAAGTGGCATGGCCTATTCACAGGCGATTGGCAAGAAGCTAGCAGGCGAATACTGACCTCAATCTTTCGATAGTTCACAGTTTCGAAACATCTGTTTCATGATTTTTTTTAATTCGAGTTTAATGAAACAAATTTATGAAACGAACATTCCATCGTCAGTTTTTTTTTTTTTTTGCATTAACCTGCTTCAGGACTGACGATCTTTCTTGAGACCAGGTATCTAAAAACCAAACATCACTCACCAGTTGATCACAAATATCATTCTTTTCGTTTCCCCAGAACCCCATGGTGCATGTGAGCAAACAAAAATGTGCTCTGAGTGGTGCTTCAATGTGAACTACAGCGTGAATAACAAGACGGTGAAACATCCCAAGACGAGTGCTCTAGCTGGAGAGAATGGGAATAGAAAATAAGACTTTCTTTTTGGCCGAAGCCGATGTAGCGAAGGGATAATGAATTTGGTGATGATCCAATTCGTGGTCGCCTGTAAAAATGTACACTTTCGACCAAAAACGGTCAATATGATTGATTTACAATGAACGCGTTTAGTTTGATTCAACAATCTTCATATGAGAGATTAGAACTGATACAAATCTAATTGTCTTAGTTAAATAATCAGTCGATTTTTTAAAATATCAGCAAAAAATAAAATCGCTTTGTAATGAAAGCAATGGCCGTAGAACGATACTGATGTGTGTTTGTGATTAACCCTTTAGGTTGATTGATTGATTGATGAAATGGGGAGTGTCGCTAAGCCACTTGTACAGCGAGCTAAAAAAATCTATTGTACCTCCTTCTTTGATTAAGAATCTTAGGGCTGCCTTCAGAAATTTGACAGTACGATGTCTTTAACACGTTGAATGCCATGGGGGTCACCGGCGACCGGCACTAAGTTTGTTCGTAAATGGTGTGGCATTTAATGTGTTAAAGATGTTCTTAAAGTCGGTCGTTGTTACGTTCGTTTTGTTGATTATTTTGAATCTAATTTGATTCAGGCTTGAGCAGATGGTTAATGGGTGTGTAATGGTTTCTTTAGCCTGGCCACAGTGGCCGCAGATTTTCATGCTAGAGAGACCCATTTTATGAAGGTGGTAAGTGACCTGTGCTTTGTAAGTGCTTTACATAGTACTCTCAGTTTGGCTTTGTTTTGTTCTAGAGCTTCCTCAGCTCGTTTGAGTTTGTGGTTTGGATTAATTTATTTCCTGAAGTGTTTCCCAGTTACTCCAGAATTGGTTGTTTTGCTAACCTGTAACTTAAAAAGAAACCACTAGACGACCCATCCTTTAGAAACGTTTACCTAAAAAAAAAAAAGTATATATCTGTTGATTTATTTTATTTTAAAGATTATTTTAAAAGCTAAAAATTTATTTTCATTTAGTTTCAAGATATATTCATATAAATCAGAATGCAAAGTTTCGAAAAAAAAGTTTTGAGTTTTGAAATTGACTTGTGGAAATTGGAGAAAGTCGTATGTAAAGCCACGTTTTGAGGCCCATTGAGAGTTAAAATCATGGCTATCGTAGTCAGATTAAAAAAAAAAAAAACCTACCAGAAGCATAAACTGCTTGAATCCTTGATATCCATGATGAAAAAAGAGCCTGTTAGCCTGTTAAAGCCTGTTAAAAGTAATATCATTATCATTAATGTCGCCAATCTCTTAAGGAGATGGCAGACAGGTGTAGTCTCACCCTGTGCTGGGTCCCTGGGCACACGGGTATTCTAGGCAACGAAAGGGCCGAAGAATTAGCAAGGATAGGAGGGGAGATGGGCTTAAGCAACAACCAGGAGACTCCATTTCCCTCCATGCAAGAGGTTAGCTCACAACTACTTGCTGAAGCCATAACGGCAGCAATCTCCAGATGGAGCAATCTTCATTCCTGCCATATCTCTAGGCTAGTGTGGCCTAAACTGGATAGGGGTGGGACAGAGCAGCTGCTCTCGGTAAGCAGGGCTAGCATAGGAAGACTAGTAGGTGTTCTAACTGGCCACTGCTTCTTTGGTAATCAAAGCAAAAGAATGGGAGTCCCCTCCAATGATTTCTGCAGAAGCTGCAGGGATGAGGAGAAAAAGGAGACAACACTACATCTTCTAGGAACATGCCCAGCACTCTCACGTACTAGGTAACACACTCTCGGAGCATACTTCTTTAATGATTTAAGCGAACTCGATAACTTGGATGTAAGGCGCATCAGCAGTTTCATCAACAGATCCAATTGGGTATAGCCCAAGGGGTATTAGACTACAAACTTGGCGCGTCAAACAGGTAGTATGACATGCCTGCTAATATTTTTGATGTGGTATATTTGCAGGAACTCTTTAGGCAGCGAGTCCGAGCATTGGAAACAATCCGGATGCGTGACAACACAATGGGCCAATAAATGGCCTACGTCAGTCACTTATACCTAAGACCTAAGACCTATCATATCATTATCCGAACAGCCTCATAATGTCTTATTATTGCACGAAAAAATTTCGAATTGAACACCACGACAGAACACGCCGTCAAGAAGATGATGATGATGACGAGGATCATTGCTATAAAAAAGAAAACGAAAAGCCAAGTTCTCGTTCTCTTTTTCTGCCAAGCTCCTTCTGAATGCCTGATCTTTCTTTCCTTTTTTCGAAGCAATCAGGCTTAAGCAAGGTCTTCGATTTCAAAATTCAACCTTACAGAGGCAAAAAAGTAAGTTTTGACCAAACTATTTACCCATCGATTCATCATCATAACCGCGTAATCCACTAACGGGATCGCTTTTCGGCCTTATGGCTAAGATCAAAGTGTAGTATCGATTCATGTTCTCTAAAAAAAATCATCAAACGATCGTCTTCTCTCTGCGCTGAGGCATCGTTTCTGTGTTTAAGACGACCCACGGGCTGGTTCTTTTGTAGATCTTTCCAAAGCAGCCAAAGTACGTTAATTTATTTTCTTCTCTTTCACCACACATTTCGCTGTCCCAATTTCTTACAACGAATTCACATTCCCTCGGGGCAGTTCTCGCCACGAGACAAACTTCTCAACCAAGCACCATGCCTTTATTCATCATCATAGTGGCGTAGTAGTGGCTTTATTAGACAACAAAAAAAAAAACGCACCCGAGCCGCACTTCCTAAGCTAACGTGAACCACCAAAGGACTCACAGCTTCTAATTAATTTAAAGTTCTTCAATTTTTGAATTTGTTTCTTCATTTTTTTGCCATTCCCCACCATGGCAGCCATTGCAAGCTCACATTCTGATCCCGCCTCCACACGAAACAGAAACAAAACGAAATTATTGCTCCCAGTTACCTGTGTATTTTCATCAAAGGACACATTTCTTAATCTGCAAACAGATTCCAAGTACCCGCCGTAAGCATTCAACCAACCAAAAAAATAAAAAATAAAAACTTCACATCCATTAGAAGACGGTGCTAGGTCCCCTCACCGCATCTCGTAATCATCATTTTTGAACCGCTCTTTGTACGTTTCCCCACGCTTGCCGCCGTCATCGTGGTATACCATTAAAAGTGGGATATCATCCCCTTTGTGAATCCAATGCAAGATCCTCGTGGAATCCTGCTTCTTTACAAGAACACCCGTGTATATGCAAAGGTACACGCGAGCGGTTTCATTACGATTTACTGTGCACTTTTTGAGCACCTGCCACAATTCGGTGTCAATATGACTCTCGTCCTTCTCCTTAATCAAATGTTCACCTACTCCCCACCCACACCAAACACACACACACGCTCAGCAAAAAGAACGTCCCTAAAAGGTTGACAACTTAATGTTTTCCTCGCCGTGCTCCGCTCGCAACATCATCCACGGCACACACAAAAGCAAAAGTGAACAAACACCAGAGAGGCGCCCTCCTATGCGCGACAGGAGCATCGCATCACCTTAAAAGGATAATAAATGTTTACATTAAAGTATTTCCCAAATGAATACGAAATACCTGGTGGGGTGCCCGCTCACTCACTCACACACACACAACCACGCGCTGGAGAAGTAATGCAAGTTCATTGGCAACGTAGAGGCGTGTCAACAAGGGGAAGGGTGCTTAGACGTGGGTGCGGTGCATGCGCCGTGCCAGTTGACAGTCATCATCCGTCCGGGGCGTGGCCATCCCTTGTCACACATAGTTCAGAGGGGAAAGGCCAACGTGCACACACGGAGAGCGAGTGCCCGCCTCGCCTCCGCCTGTGTCCAGCAGCTGGCTTGGAATTTCGCTGCCCGCTGTCGTTGCGATATCGGGCCGGATGGGGGCTGGTGGCACGGTGGTGTCATTTCGGCAACAGGGGTTACCGACAAAATGGCAACATTTTTGTTTGCTTGCCGTGCTCTTGTGAATTGTGATGAATTGTAAACATTACAGGAGAAGGAAGGAGAGTGTGTGTAGGAGCAGTTGAATTTGTTGGTTGTGCTTTCTGGTGAGTGTGTGCGTGTGCTCTGTTTGACGGTAAGCAGAGCTGAGTAGTACATAAAAGGCACGGTATAGCTGAAGCACAAAGGTGGACGAAATCGCAGGGAAAAGGAGGCTCTCTTTGTAGCGAATCCTTTTATTTTCTCTGCCAGCGTGAGTCCCGAAAAAAAAAACAAACGAAACAGAAGGAAAATAAAAAAAAAAAAAACAGAAATTTATTTGAGAATGCACGTCTTCAAGGGTTGAAGAGACTTTTATTAAGCAGAAGTGGTCTAGTGATCTTCTGAACTCAGCCTTTTTGGTTTGAGAACAGCGGTGTTTTCGTTTTGATGGAGGACATGGTACGAGCAATGAAACGTGCAACATGCCGGTGTTTGATGAATGAGAATTGTTTTCTCTTTTTCTTTTGATGTCATGTGAGAGCAACTCAAACGTCGCAACGTGTATTTGAACATTGATTTAGTTAGTACCTATGGACATTGTAGTGTTTTGTTACTAAAGACTCGATTTTGTAGTCAGAGAATACGTACAGGACATTTTTGGAGTCAGTTCCAAAGCGTCTTTGTTTTGTTTCTTCTAATTGGTACGCGCTAAAGGGTCTGGGACTACCCTAAAGTTTCGGTTTCATGTTACAGCACCAGCCAAAGTGCATATCGCGCCCAAACCGCGTAGGGGACAAAATTAAAATTTCACAGGAGAGTTTTTTATTGTTTTTTGTCTGAACTAAAATATTTAAATATCGCTTTCGAAAAATTTTGTTTTCTCTGTTATTTTTAACTGGAATGCTGCATTTAAAAAACCAATGATGCAGAAAGATGCGCAATTGAATAAACTATCGAAATACAGTGCCTCGCAAAAGTATTCGTAATTTGATCATTTCGTCTTAAAAATGTAATAAGCTGACTAATTTTGAGCGTAGGAATTAAATTTTTTTTATTTTTTTCCTTGTCTTTTTCTTCTTAAGATATACTAAAGATAATAAGCCTTCCTAATTTGATCGTGCCAGATAAAAATAATGATGAACTATCGTCACTTTTGCTAACCGCAAAAGTATTTTTTTGAGGCCAGCCGATACAACAAGTACGATAGCTTTGGCGCAAAAAAAACTATGATATAGATGGTTCAAAAACAAGCATTTTTGGCTATAAGGGGTTGGTCCATCGCGTCTCGTTTAGGAGGTAGGGACAATTTTAAAGAAAAATCAATCGACATGAACAAAAAAATATAAAAGAACAACGGCAATACATACAATGAAGTACTATAGCAGTTTTGAAAGCCAGAAACTTCTTCTTTAATCACACATTCAAGTTAAATTATTCATGTTCAGGGTTTCTGAAAAATTCGCATGCAAACTGAAAATCATTCGACAGTTACTCACCGAAGTTTCAGACGTTTTGGACGAGTGGTTTTTATTTGACATTCGTTCGAGTGAGTCGATGTGATTGTGTTTTGTGGACAATTATTGAACGTACAGGGTGGACATTTTTTCATCGATAGGAAAATGAATCGTTTTAGGAATTTGAACATCCTCAAGATGAAAGATTTAGCAAGTTCGGCTCAAAACCACACTGCGCTTTTTGTAAACAAATGGTTGCTTTCTAATGCACGAGCTTAACTCAAAACTCCACCAAAATTTTAAAATGTCTCAATCATTGGAAATCAAACCTATTTAAATATCATTTGGACCGAAATATCAGAAAGCATACAACAAAATCGGAATTTGTTCTGAAAAACACTGTAAGAAGTCCAAGATAATACCAAATTTACAAAATTTGGTGAATTCGATGCCACTTCGTTTGTCTTTTGTTATGAAACTTTAAAATTAAAATTAGCTCGAGTTAGAGAGAGTTTTGGAAAATTGGACTTAGAGGGATTGATATTTTTTTTGTTAAAAAGCCTTTGTACTGCAATGTTTAAATTAAATTAGACCTCCAATACACGCAATAAATGAAGAAAGAATACTTAATCAGATACTTAACTATTATGAGATTAAATTCAGATTTCTTGGAGCCTAACCAATAACAAAATGAATAAGCAGTGCAATGCTCGTACAGAGGCTCGGGATTTTATGCGCGATTCAATTAAAGGTGGGGCCCTACACGACGACCATGTTCGCTCTCATGTTCATTGGTTTCAATGCTGTTTTTTTTTTTTTTTTTTTCTCCGACGTGTATGAACTACAAGGATCAACACGAAATGAATGTTCGCGAAATGTCTTTATATTCTAGGGTCACCTTAAAGAGTCAGATACAAGTTGCGAGAGGACATTTTTTGTATATTTTTGTGCAAAAAAAAAAAAAAAACATTCGACGTATTGAAAACAGACCAGAAGTCGAAAAAATTTATTCGAGTTAGAAGTTTTTTCGACTTAGAGGGAGTTCGACTGAGAGGGTGCTCGACTTAGAGGGAGTTCGACTTAGAGGGAGTTCGACTTAGAGGATGGTTTTTGGATGGAAAATTGAGGGGAATGCTAAAATATGGCGAAAAAACTCGACTTAGAGGTATTGAAAAGTGACCAAGAGTCGAAAAAATGTAATCGAGTTAGAGGGAAATTCGACTTAGAGCGATTCGACTTAGAGCAATTCGACTGTTTATATTTATTATGTAATTATTTATCAACAGAAGACATAAAAACAAAACACAGCCTTCTTCACTATAACGAAAAATTAACATTAAAAAAATGAATAAATTTGACTTCAAAATTGATTTAAAATAAGGAGATTATTATTTAGAACTAGAACCAAGTTAAATTTAAATTTGGGTATGGTACATCCACCAGGACAATCGAATTCTTCAACTTTCTTTAGTTCATTGTACCAAGCACCATAATTTTGACACTGTCTCATAACTTCCATTTGGCCTTGTTTACACTTGTGACTGTACCATGCTCCGGCCCTTTCACTTTTTTTTAGCTGCAGTGATGGCTGATAACGAATTGAACGAGGTTGTGCAACTAGAAGATGTCGATTGGCGTTTGTCATTCAAAAAATTGGTAACCTCTTGGCCTTTGAAATTAAGGGCTTTCTTTCGCAGTGTTGTTTTGTTAATTTTAAATTTTGGTAAAAACATTTAAAAAGGACGTTTTCCCATTTGTTTTTTTAACTGCTTGTTGTCTAAAAATAACCTAAAAACAAATTTAATTTTTGATATTTCTAATAAGGCTCCTTTATCTTTTCGGGAGGCCTTATAAAGAACGTGCAAAACTTCTTCACAAAAGTTGCAAAGAAAATCTGTTTAAAGTATGAAAATAATACTCAAACCATACTAAACCTTAGAGTTATTCGTAATATCTTTAGTGTAAAAACTAGACTCACCCGAATCATTATTTTCAATAATTCATAATAATGGATTCAAAGTCCTACTTTTTTTTTTTATATAAGATCGCATGAGTGCACATTCACTAACTTGTATCGACTGTACGAAAAACCACGATTGTGTCAGGTGGAAATTTCTATCGATCTTAGTGTAGACATAGATGGCCACTAAAACTTTTAAAATATGCTTCCTATTGCTTGTCGGTTCTAGGCCTTATTGCTGCTCAGAGGTGGTTAACCCTTTCATGACCCACCCACTTTACTTAAAACGAAGTAAAAAAAAAATAAAATAAATAGTCGGTGTAACAGCCCGCCCATACGGAGCCAGAGCTTAGCTTCTTCGCGCCTCCATAGTGTTGTGCGCGATATACTTTGACACATGTGGAGGTGGGGCCGTGAAAAATGCTTGTGGTATTATTTCTCCGAGCCGGATTCGAACCCTCGCTTAACCGTCCGACACACTTACGATTAAGCCATATCGCCATCGAAGTAAAACGAAGTAAAGGATCGCGAATATTCGTATTGCACTAAGAGACGTCTGATGCAGAAATAAATAGGCTGACGTCGGGTTTTGGACTTAAGACACTTTTACTGCAATTGCGCCAATATTGTTGACTTCAGCAAATAAAATTCAAGTTGTACACGAACAACACTAGATATGAAACGATTAGGATGCATGGGCCCATCAAGAGAGTTTCCGAAGTAAGATGCCTGGAATTCTTTTTAGGTACTTGTTGAATTCTGAAGCTATCGACTTTTGTCAATTTTTATGCCGAACTCGTCTCTACTGAGCTAAAAAGCTAGACAATGGCTTCAGAAAACACATAAGTTCCGAAAATTTGACTGGTGAAAGTATCTAAGAAGCGTTGATGATACATGATTTGATACTGATGTGGAACTTTGTTACTTTTGTGTTTTCTGAAGCCATTGTCCATTGAATAAATATCATGTCTCACGTGCGGCCAAGCTTGAGTTGAAGACGCCACAACCCAGTAAGATCTCGTAAGAATGCCGTTGACGCAAGGTTTCCGAGTTTTTGACCTTTTAAAAATTGCAGCTGTGTCTTTTAATCAAAGATGTGAACGCTAAATGCCAAATTGAATGGCGTAGGAACCCGTTGTGGGCCAGAGTCTAACTTTACGCGCTTTCATTGTGTCGTGTGTATTATAATTTGACCCAAGTTAAAGGGACCTATTGTTTTATGCAGGCTCCGAACGTAGAATTACGAAAGCTTTTCATGGCGTAAAAATTATTTGTGGAGTTTTTTTCTTTTTTTCCGGCCTGGACTCGAATCCGAGTGCGCTCACTTAACAAACCGACGCACACAACCACCAAGCCATGGCGCTCGCCTAGGATACACTCAATTCACTCAGCCAAAATCCGTAAAGCCGGTATTTCAACAAGCTTTAAGGGACATTTGAATCGAGATAAAGAAAAAACGCAACCTTTGTCCAATTTTCCCTTTTAACTTTTCCAAATTATGACCTCGGAACAACAATCGTGGATCCTTGAATTAAAATTGACCAAAAATAAATAAATTGCTGTCTGTGGTCCTTCCAAATTCCTTTTTCAATAACTTGAATTATATGACTGATTTTGAATCCCACTTCACTGAATCGACGAAATAACATCAAATCAACTCCCGCCACCATCACAGCACTCCGTGGCAACGGAGTACGTGAGTTACATTACTCAAGTGTTTTGTTTCCAGTTGAGGAAATATTCAAAATCATTTTTATTTTTTAATTTACCTCGATAGCAACGATGAGAAGAGTCAATTTCACGACCCACACTCTATCCCGACAACCAATTTCATCAAATAAAAATTTTCAAATAAAGAACACCCTCAAGAATATGGGAAAACAGATATGAGCTAAACTTTTCATCAGAAATTCTATTCGAGAGTTCTCGACGTTTTGGTGATAAATCCATCGTCCAGCTCAAAAACAATTCTAAAATATCAAATCAGAACACTTGAGGAAGAGAAGAACCTTTCAGAGCTTCTCTTCTTGCCGATTCTCACTCGCTGATGCTTTATGACACTTTTATTTAGTGGCCAGTCCTCTAAGGAGGCCATATAGTTTTAGAGTCTGAAATTTTCACTTAGATCTGGTCTTAAGTAATATCGTGGTAAAAGAAACATCGGGATGGATGAATTTTTTTTCCCTCAAGTCGCCGAACTAACTCTTTAAGAGATTCGAAAGTGAGTCCGAATTCCAGTAGTCCAATTCTTCGTTGCAGCATTAATAAAGCGATTAATTCCCACTGCCGTTCACAGCTGGCAAATAACTTAAAACTTCGTCCTCAAAACTCTTCCCAATTAGAAATTCACATAACTCAACTTGAATTCTTTTTCACCTTTTAATATCACTTCGCTAGAATTGTACTAGTTCCCACACTTTGACGTACTAGAAAGAACACGTATTCTCTGCTGTCAAAATCGAATATGACAAAACAATTTTCTCTCGATTGAATATTTTGATTATTTCCAGAAGTTCCATACGGGGGTTAATTGTTTAATTAATTTCTATTAGATAGCTTCGTTGATATATTTAAACGATGGGTGACATCGCAAACTGGTACAAATCCGGTGGCCTATTCACAAAAATCTGGCTATCAGCCACTGTAGGAGTCAGTATCCTGGCGCGATTCGGCATATTGCCTCCCGAATACTTGTACCTGCACTCGCCATTCATCTTCAAGAAGTTTCAGGTGAGTACAATAGGAATAAGAAATATATTATGTGATGAACATCATGTTTCTTTCCTAGTTATGGCGATTACTCACTGGCGCTCTTTACTACCCGCTCTCGGCCAACACGGGATTCCACTTCATGCTGAACTGTTACTTCATCTACAACTACTCGATGCGGCTAGAGAACGAACACTTTAAAACTAGCCCAGCCGACTACTTATTCCTGCTGATATTCCAATGGCTCTGTTGTGCCATCAGTGGGCTGATATTTAATTTATACATTCTTATGGATCCGATGGTCCTGGCGGTGCTGTATGTCTGGTGCCAGTTGAACAAGGAGGTGATTGTGAACTTTTGGTTTGGCACGAGGTTTAAAGCGATGTACTTACCGTGGGTTTTGTTAGCTGTGAATTTGGTACTCTCTTCGGGGTAAGAAGATGTGCTTGGTGTTGCGGATGATTGGTCTAAATAAGGGTTTGGTCTTTTGCAGTGGGTTCGATTCGCTCCTGGGCATCTTCATTGGGCATTTGTACTTCTTCTTGAAGTTCCAATATCCTCAGGAACTAGGAGGAAACGCATTTCTAGAAACACCCCGCTTCTTGTAAGTATTAAAGCGGATGTAGGTCAGTCGCTGCTGACGTGTCGTTTGTGAGTGTACGTGGGCTTACTGGTGTCTTGTTCAAATAAAATTCTCATACGTGGTGCTCGAGTTGTTCAGAATATAACTTCTGCCCCAAAACCTTTCATAAGTTTAATCTGTCTGTTGCCAGATGTGCTGTTAAAGTCTTGGACCTTTCACATACACCTTTAACCTTCCTTTTCATGTGTGACTTAAATTCAGACCGATCTGAGGTTAATGCTGGTTCCGATTTTTGCTAAAAGTTCCCAAGTATCTCTATTTGTGTTTGGGGAGCAAAGTCTATAATTTTACGTTGCGACAGGGGCAATAGACCACATACTTAAATCTCTCAGAGAGGTCATAAATGAGAGCAAACAGCAGCAGTTTTGTAATTCAACTTGGACAGAAAAAAAAAATGTTTTGTAAGCTCGCACGACCTCTAAACGACATATCTTTCCGAAAACGTATCCTCTTTTTTTATTTTATTTATTAAAACAATTTCCTTTTTTCCGTAGAAAATCATACTTTCCTGATGTCTCCGGCGGAATACATGGATTCGGCGTTCCGCCAGTGAATCCTCAAGCTCAAGCACCGCCAGCTGGAAATCGTCTGTTCGGCAACGCCTGGGGCCGAGGGAACACACTGGGGCGAAACTGAGCTTCGTCCCCTAAACAGACAGAATCTTATATCATGTTTTCTCGCTCGTCCCTCATCGAAAGCCTGTTCTGAATTCGGAAGTCAGCAATTTCCCTCATATTTTGTTTAAGTCGTACTTTTTTTTTGTAACATGTCGGTGTGTAAATAATATAATGCGTTCGAATGGAACAAATTTATGTTAATTTGTAAAATAATACAACAAGGAATACAAAAGCCAAATTTGTATTTCATTTAATGTCACATAAAAGTGCAACTCCTCTAAGGATCCAATGCTCTGGGGGTTTGTTTGAGCAGAGCCATAGCGGCGTGATGTAGTTCAAGTCAGTTCGATTCATCTTTTTGTAAACAGGACACTAAGAAAAAAAAAAAAAAAAACAAAGATGGAAGGAAGAGAAAAGAGGAGAAAGTATGACTTCTCGTTACCGTGTATAGCTTGGGATTCTTAGGTGCAACGGAATTGATGGCGTAGACATGCACAACGGGCATAAGGACGTAGAGAACCTTGTTAGTAGCTTCGACTAATTTTGATGTCTTTTTGTCCCAGCCGGCACCGTCGACGAAGAGACCGTGTATAAAGACTCCTTCCTTTGGCGGTTTCTTGCAGTCCTCCAGTGACTGGCGGAGCACGTCATTGTGCATCGTTACCTGATCCAGTGCCCAACCATGGTGGGCTCTGGCTACTTCCTGCTTCATTGCGGTTAGGAAACCTTGAGGATTGAAGAATCCAGACATCCAGAATACAACGGGACGGGCCTGCAGGGAGTGTTTTTCTTTTTTAGTGGTAAATGAAATGATATACCGGTCATTTTACCCCAAAACACCAGCCGTAGAACTGAGTGTTCCTCTCTAGCAATTCTGTAAACCAGAATCCCAAGCTAGACGAAAGCCAACTTCCGCGGTTCCACACATTTGGCACCCTGGCATTAAAGATGTTGTCCAATGCGTCTCGCAGCTGTTCACTCATGATAATTGTGCCCTCGATCGCCAAGAGCAAGTCCTTCAGCGTTATTCGCACAAGTACTATGATCTAACGATGGGAAGGAAAGGATAGGCGAATCAGACATAAACCTAGCTGACTGACTCTCTTACCTTTTGCATTCGATCGATCTCCTGCTTCAAGAAGATATTCATGGAGCTCGTGGCTCCCATCAGTCTCATTCGGTCCTTCACCTCGAACATGTCGTATGGCATTGGAGTCTTGCTCAACATGTCTCTGGTCGCTCTGGCAACTTTGTCCTCACGCGTCTCACCGCCCCCAGCCGCAGATTCTACAAAAATGAAATTGAGTTAGAGCTAGCAAGAGGCCGGGCAGAGCTCAAACCTTTTGGCTGAATGGACATAATCGTATCCAGAATCGATTTAGTCGAGTTAGTCTGGAAAGTTATGTCGGCATTCGAGTGGAAGCCATAGACCTGCGGTGGGTCGACAGATTTCATTGTATCAATAGCTTCCAGGTACTCCTCCGTTGTCTTGAAGTCGAATACTTTGTAGCCTTTGAAGAATTGGAAACTTTCCGCAAACAGGTCGTCAGAGAACCACACCCTGGCGAAGGTGTTTAGCAGGCGCTTGTCGTAGTCGTCAGTCACACGGCCACCATACTGCACTTCGCCGAGCATGTAACGTACTGTTTGCCAGCTGATACCCTTCACCGGGTCCAAATCGTCAAGGTGATTCTGCACGAACAAACAACTGGCATACCAATCGGCCGAGTTGAACTCGTACGGGATGTTCCAGCCCAATGGACCGTACTTCCTGCGCTCCTGGACCACGGAGTGCAGGAATGAGATCGCAAACACCAGCGGATGGTAGAACACCGACTGGCTGTAGTCCAGGAAGTCTTGAGTCATGTTTCCGTAGGTTCGAGCAAGACCAGCACGGATTCCGGCTGGCGGCTCGTTTGTGAACTTCAGCGACAGCTGCAACAATGTGATAGAGAAGGCTGGGTGCGGCTCTGTGGTGATCCACACACGGAAGTTTTCGTCGAAGCCCTCACCTGCTTTCTCTAGATCCAGCAATAGTACCGTCAGCTCGTTCATGTATTCCAACCCCAAGTGGCAGTTCTGCAGTAACACCCAGCCACCTTCTTCCAGGCAATTCGAAATCAATTTTCTCGCATGGATTTCCTGACCTTGCCCCATCGATATGGAGAAGCACTTCAGCTCATTCTTCTTCGCTAGAGACTCGATGTTTGGCGACGGATCGGAGCCCATGGACAGAAAACAGATGATTGGGCAGAGCGGCTTACTCTCTTCCAGCAACTCGTCAAAGCTGAGGATGATGGGGTCTGCGAAACGCTGGCCTAGGGAAGCAGCAATATACCGTCGGCTCTGGGCGATTGTCCTGTCCGTGCACCATGATCGAATCAGGAGCAATTTCCTAAACGCATCGAGGCTGTTGAACCCGTCGGGTATGACCTCATTCTCGGGGTTGTCCTTCTTGAACCAATTCTGCCAGCCGCGTTCGTTGGAGCACACTCGGTCCAGGATCGTCGAAAACTGACTCAACTTCGATAACTGCACCAGGTTCAGCCAGGTCTCGTCAGTCACCCAGCGGAACGGGTTCGGAGGGCAGTCGTTCAGATTCAAAGCTGCGCCGCCCTTGATGAAGTTCTGAAATTCATCGTAGGACACAAGTTCCAGCTGTCGGTCGATGTTCAGGGCGATCAGCAGCACGAATAGGTATTTGTGGCTCTCGTAGAGTCCACGTGACTTATAGCGATAGATCTCAAAGGTAAGATACTTGATGATCCGCCGGATTCGCTGCTGGGTGTTGTGCGTCTTCTTGGACTGTGCCATCGACGCGTCGAATCGCTCCAGAAACTGCACCAACGAAGTCTGGTACATGCAATTCACCATGGCCATGGTGCATACCAAGAAGTAGAGGACGCTGCCGCGCGTCGCCACAGGACGGTACTCTTCTCGAGCGATGTTGATTTTCGCCTCCGTCAGCCTGGCTATCTCCAGCTTCTCCTTCACTTCAATAGCCGTATTCTTGGACGTGTTCAACACCTCAATCACACTCACATCGTCCAGCAAGCTGCCCTCTATGGTCGACAGCTTGTGCAGCAGATTGGCTTCGAGCTCCTTCATCTTCTTCATATTTCCCGTCACGGTCTCCACCAGATTTGTGCGCTCCTCCTCGAGCTCCTTGCGCTCAAAGAGAATTACCCGGCCCAGTAGCTGATCCTCTAAGCCCTTCATCGTCACCGTGAAGTCGATGATCGATGTTCGCGCCGACACTTCGGGCGTGTATGCCGGATTTGGCAGCTTGGTGGTCATGTAGAGCCTGAAGTCCGCGTTGTAGTCTATTTCCTTGTCGCCGAGCTTGATCTTGAATGTCGTACCGACCTTGATCAGATTCCTATCGAGGACGTTATCAAGGCAGGGATCTATCTCCTCACCGACGTCTTCAATGATAATTGGCATGCCCATGGACACAGAATCTTCGATGTGATTTCGGAAGTACTTGTGATTGAGCGAGGTCACAATCAGGCCGAACTCCTTCTCCTTCTGTTTGATCCAGAACTTGCCCTGTGACTGCGGGTCAATAAGCAGCGGGAATCGGATGGCCTTCGTGGCGATGATGGCATTTTGAACGGACAAATCGTCAGACGGCAGCCCCTGAAGGTTCCACTCGCCGATCTGCGTTCGGTCCGTCAGACTTTCGATGATGTTGATGTTGCCCGAGAGGGGTATGCCTCTGTCGTTGAGATCTTTGGTCCAGCCTTCCAGCAAATCGTTTCGGAACTCCTGGTTAAATGGACCGGTGTAGGACAGGAACGCTGTCAGATATAGCACATCGCCGACTAAGCGTTCTGTCTCGCTCTTAAACTGGGCTATTTGCTCTGTCCATCGGATCTTCTCGCCGGCCAGGCCTCCAATCAGCGCCGAGGCAGCGTCCATCTTGTCCTGGCACTTCTTCGCTTCCGCTAAGACCACGTTTTTCTTTTCTTGCGCCTCGTCGAACTTCTTCTGGACTTCCACCAACTCCTGCTCGGCCGCAGCAAGCATGTCCTCGGCTTCCTGCAAGTCCGCTGAAGCTTTACGATGCTTGGCCTCTTGGATGGCCAAGTTCGCCTTTAGCGGGAGTACTTCCTTGTTCACCTCGAAGTACTTCGACATAGCAATGGTCCACGACAGTAGACCGGCTACGTTACCGCAAGCCGCCTTAGCTGCCTCAAACGTGTACAAGCTGTGGAGTAGAAAGTGCAACAAGATCAAGTCATTCCAAGCTGACTATAACTTTGAGTACCTGTATTCGAAGTAGGGAACCAGCAAGTCTACCATTTCGGCATTGATGATGTCCGTTGGGTATTCAACGATCTTTCGCAGGAACGCAGTATCCGCCATCACCTTAAGCGACTCGTCCCACGACGACATCAGGAACCGCTTATCCGGATCCGGAATGACAAGCTTGATGCGCTTTCGGAACAAAAGACACACTGCGTCCATGATCAAAGTGATCAAATACGGCGGCTTTCCTAATTTTCGTACCGTCGCAATATCTGCAGCTTTAATTGTCTAAGCACAACATAACTGTGACGTGAACGTAAACGTAAATGGGAATTTATTAAACGGGGTACCTTTAAGGCCGCTTCGGCTTCCTCTAGCGCCGGCCGGGCCTTCTCCAGTTTGGCTTCGGCCACTTCCTTGTCCGCTGAGATCAGCTTGACAAGCTCCTCAGCCTGACTCTTCTTCTCAGCGACTTGTGCCTTAATTACCTCGGCAGCCTCTGTGGACTGGGCCACAGTTATCAGCACCAGCTCGGCCTCCTCGGTCGCCACCACGATGACTTTGTTCATTTCAATCAGGTCCACCTTCAGGACCTCCACCGATGCACCGGCCTCGTCAAGCTTGTCCAAGCCGGACGACATTCGGTCGGACATGGTGATGATATTTCGACGCTTCTCCTTGTAAAGAATCTTGTAGCTCTCCAAAAGCGATATCAACGACTTTGGCGTCACGAAAGTTTGTCGCCTGAACCTTTCGAAGTACGTTATGCAAACGGTTGACACACTCGCGTGGATCGTGCTCATGATCTGAATCACCTGCTCCTTCACCTCTGGGGTGCACACAATCTCATACTCATCGAGGTAGTGACGCGACACTGCTACACGGGCGTCTTCTGGCCACTTCTGGAACCAATCGATCACGCATCCAGATATGAGACCTGGAAACTTCAACGACCTTCCACGGAACTTCTCACCAATCTACGACAACGAAAAAGTAAGAAAAAGAGCATCATCATCACCCTCCGATCACATACCGGTGAAAAGCACAAGGCAATGTGCAGATTGTATCGGGCCCTCGATAGGAAGAAGTCATATAAGTTGTCCTGCGATGGCGGCCTTCGAGGCGCGACCTTCTTCATGATCGGTATCATTTCGTTGTAGATTTCATCTATGGAAAATGGGATCCGTTGGCGGGATTCTCAGACACTTCTCAGACACTTCCTTACCCAACTCATCCTTCGCGAATAGATTCGCAATTTCTCCCGAGCTCAAGATGTTGTTGATGTACTCGAGGAAGGCCTCGTCCTTGATTTCGTTATCAGTAAAGATGAACGTGATGCCTATGCCAGCTAAGCCTGCGGTCCTGTATAGGTACTTTAAGTCCTCCACCAGGTTCGAGGCATTGTAGGCTCGTGTCAGAGTGATTTGGAAGAATTTGTAGCCGGCTATGAAGGATGAGAGCCTCGTCAAGCTCTGTTTGCCGGAGCCTCCCACTCCAACCAGGAGCGCGTTGCCTCTGAAACGGTGAACGAGCATCAATAAAGGACACGCATCGACTCGGCTTGTCTACTCACCTCGGAGTTCGAATTATACGTGAGACAATAATCAGATGCACCAGAGCATCATGGAAGAACACCATGTCCATGAAAAATCCTCGGATATTCTCGTTGAATTGGTTCATGTAGAAGAGGACTTTCGCCTTGGTGAAGGCAAAGCTGGAAGAGAGGGTTATACATATGTCGAAAGAACAACAAGTGGACTCACGAGGGAATCTCTTCGTAGATCTTCGGCGGCTCTAAACTCACATCCTCGTCTTCCTCGCCCACCTCCGGGGGGTCTCTCAAGAAATCGACGAAGTATGTCTCCTCCTCTGAGAACTGCTCAAAGTAGTCGCCCAAATGCTTCTCTGCATCTATCTTCATGCGCTCATAGAACCAGATCTTATCTTTTTCAGCGGTGAACCTATCAGCGATCACTCGAGCACACTCGTGTCGCCACAGCTGAACACAGACAATAAGAGAAGGTTGCACCAGTCAATTTCAAGAAGCTACTTGTACCTTAAGCACCGTCTCCACGCTTTTACATTCATCGCTAGCTATTTTCAGTATGCCCTCCCAAATGCGGGACAAGTCACGTAAGTTGAACACATAATGAAAGTTAGCAGGCGTAGGCAGCATCTTGACTTTGACATTTTGCCAAAAGATTCGCGTCAGCGGCACCAGGCATGGAATAATCTGCACCACCTCCTCGCAGAACCGCGCCTCGCAGAAGTAACCCGACCCGATAAGCCTGAAGATCTGATCCATGGAGTTGTTGCTTGGCAGGGTGCAGTTGAAGACCGCAAAGTTACGCTTCAACCGGTTTGGTATGTCGTTTCGTCCCCCGCCCGGGTGAATCATCGCTCCGAGGATCTGAATGTCCAAAATAGTCGAGAAGTCACCTGCGAGAGATGTGTAAGTCCCAATCAACGACAGAAGAGATGAGGCTTACCTGGCTTCTCCAGGGAATAGAATCCCTTCTGTTCGATCATCTGACGCACAATCTCATTGGTGATCTGGTCACCCCACTCGTTGATTACCGGCATGTTGATGTCGTCAATGAAGATCGTCATGGCTCTTTGTCCCGGCGGTCCGTAGCTTGTTCCCACTCTCTTCTCCACGTACGACTCAATGATTCTCTGCAAAAAGTTAAAGACTCCAGAACAACTGCACTCAACACCCACAGCTCACAAACCTGGTACATGTTGGGTGTGGTGGCAGAAGAGAAATTGAATGACTTATAGAGGTGCACCTCCGGGTCGTAGGTGGCCATGTAGCCCTTGATCATGACAGTCTTTGCTGTTCCCTGCTCACCGATCAGCAAAACTTGCTTTTTTTGTTTGGCTATGTTGTGTATGAGGAACGCTGTGCGAACGTTGTCGACATTCGGCACTAGAATCGAAGAGAACTCTGGAATACTGTCCTCCGGATATATGTAGTCTTCTACTCTCGTGGTCCAGTGTTGCCAATTGCCCGCTTCGTCAACATAATACTCAAAGATTGTCTCACCGGGATTCTTCTTTGGCCATCCTATAATATGGCGGCGATATTATTATCCAATCCGGATAAATTCACGAAACTTACGCAATTTCGATGGATGCCTGAGAATGAAATCCTCAAGTTTTTCTCTCTCAGCAATCTCCAGTACAGCTCCAATTGTCCACATCAACGCGAAGAGGAAGGTTCTTTCAAAGTATCGATCGCTGGATTTTCCCTCATCCATCAGTATCCCGTCCAAGATTTCCAGCATCTGCTTTATGTAAATTGCTTCCAAAATTCGCATCTTGGCCGCTAGTTTCGTCTGCAGGAACAGGTGAACATCGTCGTAAATTGCATTGAAGCAGCGACGATACGTTTCACCTTCTACACCCTGACGTTGGCGAACCCAAGCTAATGGACAAAAACAAAAAAAACACAAGTGCTAGTCCATTTTCAAAGCCATCAGCTTACCCTCCATATATACAGACCACCCGAGAACTGAAGAACTCATGAACACCATTCCACAGCGACTTACAGTCGCTGGTGAGGCGTTATCCAGGTTATCGGGCTCAAATGATAGCTTAGAGTTTTCGGCCATTTTGATTCGATCGCCGTTAGCCAATGTCAGGGTCTTGTTGTCGTCCAGGACGGAGTTAAGGTTCTCAATCCAAACGGCATCAACCGGACCATCCAACACAATCCAAACGAATTCATTCTTTTTGATTTTCAACGCTCGTCGCCAAAGGGTAGAGAATATTCCGTCGGTCCAATCGTTTGTGGCCACATCCAAGCGCCCGAACATCTGCGGCGCTGTGATTGCCTTAAAAAGAACACAGGTTAGATGAGTGTGATACTTGATAGCAAGAAATAGCTCACCTTTGGATTCATTCTCATCTCCCTGTGCGGCCATCCCATGTCCGTGAAGCACTTTAGCAAAGTGATCGTACAGCTCGTTTTGCCTGAACCGGTTGGCCCCATTATCATGAGACCGTGTCGCACAAGCGACGTCTCATAAAGCTGAACGACCTTCAGATTCCATTCGGGATTATTGACGTAGTTCAGCTCATCAGCACACTTGGTAACTGACCTTTGCAAATCCTTGTATACAGCTGTGGTGAGCTTTATTCCAGGGAACATGTCCTCAATCAGAGACAAGAACAGTCCTTCATCCTCGTCGATCAGCTTCGACACGTTCATGTCTCGCAAGACTCGCATCACAATTGTGTCTTCGGTATCCAAAGGATTCGCTCTCTTCTGCGCCCCCAAAGTTCGCAGCACCGAAAGGATATTCCTTAAACCAAAATCATAATGCACCTGTTTTGACAGCTGCTCCTCACACAATTTGTACAATGTGTAAAACTTCCTCGACAGATAGACGTTGTCCTTGTAGCCGCAACTGGCTAACTTCACTCGCATAATGATCTGTCGATCGGGCACCATCATTGCGACCGTCCGGAATAAGATCTTTAAGTTCTCCGGCAATTCCTGACGACCGGCGTAGCCAGGATTCATGGTGATGAACAAACCGAACTCTGGGTTCAGCGACACAAGGTCACCATCACTGAAGATGAAGCTGGTTCGCTTCTCCTTTCGTGCTGTCAGGACAATACTAAAGAAGCGGTGAGCGAGAGGGGGAGAGAGAGAGTATGAAGGACTTTAGCCCTTGCCGTTTACTTACTAGATCTGCTGAGCTGCCACAGAGAGCACGGGCAACTCGATTCGATTGAACTCATCAAAGCAGCCCCAGGAGCCGGACTGAGCGAGCCCTTTGTAGATTCGTCCCAAGCCTCGGAAGTCCATCTGATCCGAGCAATTAAACACCACAACCAACTTGCCCAAAGCTCGACCCATGTCCTTTGTGGTTTCAGTTTTTCCGGTTCCAGCAGGTCCAGCAGGCGCTCCTCCCATGGACATGCCTGCAGAAGGAGTGAGTTTGGCTCAAATTCAGCTCGGCAACAAATAAAGGCTTACCGATGGCCTGAGCTAGGGTTATGTAACACCTATCTGTCAGCGGGGTGATAGCCAGTCGCTCGGTCACACCCAAGTACTCGTTCTGGTAGATGAAGTCGACGTCGGTGATTCCGACAATCGTGTCGTCCGTTTCCTCGTTGTAGTAAAATCGTGCCTGCTTTTGCCATTCAAAATCTCCTGCTGACCGAATACGCATCGTGACCAAGTCATCAAAGATGTCCCTGGAAGGAGACCGAAGATTTATTACTGAAGCCTGAATCTAGCTTTGGTCGCTACCTTTGATGCACATGAATCGTCACCATGGTCTCGAAGCGAATTCGATCCAATTTTGAAAGGTCCTTAATAGTCAAGTCAATGAAATGATTCAACAGGTTTAGGAATCTCGTGTTAGTCCTCTTCATGATCCCTTTATCTGCTCGACACTTCCTCAGAGCGTACTCGGCGTCCTGTGTCCACAGCAGCTGAACGCCCAGTAAACCAGCTTGTCCGCAAAAACTGGGAAACTCTTCCGGAAAATTGAAATCTGGGTCACGCAAGCTTACAGCCATTCCAGCCAAGATAGTCCTTATTGAGTCTTGCATTTCTTTGAGAAGTTTTCCCAGCCATATCTCAACACCACCCGAACACTGAACAGGGTTCTCAAGCATAACCTAGGGAAGAGGTTAGTTTACAAAAGATTAGTGCACCAAAGCGTCCTTCACGCACCTTCTCGCCATTGCATGAGTTCATTGCGATGATGATGTCTTGCGTTCTTTCTTGGAAGTCCACCTGAAACAAAGGCGAGCATAAAAACAGCTGTCATATTAATTGGAACAGCAGGCTTACAAAAGCCATCGCATCGAAAATGCTGAGCAAATGCGGCTGAATCGTGGTAGGATCGGAAGCTTGGCCCAGGATTTCCAGCAGAACTGGATCAGATACGAAAAAGAACCTTGGGAAGATCAATCTCTTTGACTCAAGATAACCTGAAGGAAGATAAGAGGATTAGGGGCGACTAGGACCATAGCACACGATGAACTCACCGGTCAGAGACTTCTGACAGGTCTCGAGTTGGTTTAGCAGGAATGTCAGCATAGTGGACAACGACTCGTCACCTGTGCAGCATTCCACGGCGTTGGGAATCTCACGGACTCGGTACATAATCCTCACGTAGGCTTTGTCTATATTCGTGAATCGCTTCGCCTCCTGCGGCAGCTGCTTGGAGATATCGCCGCCCACAAATACGGCCTCCAAGTAAATCCACAAGTTCTGGACTATCAGCCACTTCTCGAGGATCTCGCCCGTGTTGCACAGCTTCGATAGCCACATTACGATATCTTTCTTGAAAGGCGCATTGTATCTGTTCGATGAGAGCGAGTTCATGATCATCAAGCTGTCTTCGAGAGCCGCAATGATATCCATCGTCTCGCCGCCCTTGAGCGTCAAATCGCCGCGGTTCTTGAATGGTCCAACTTGCAGATTAACCGTCGACCAATCAGTGACCACTTGCTTGAGCTTAGCCTCAATGTCAAGCTCTTTGCTGGCACTGACACAAATATCCTCAACGTCGTCTTTGTACTGGAGAATGGGAGCTTCCAAAAGCATGCCCAGTGTGAACTTGGGACTGGTAACGTCGAAGTTAGTGTGGAGCAGCGTGTTAAGCCGCACCCAATGGCGTTCCTTCATGGCCTTATTTGTCATCAGTTCAACCAGCGGACAGGTCTCGTTGAAGTCATCGATCTTCGTCTTGAGATCAATGTACGCTGGCCACGTCTGCATGCCTTTCGGCAGTTTGCGGCACCTGACTTGGAAGTCTGCCAGATCAGTGGTTATTTTTTCGATATCCACATCGCTCCACGCCATCTCATAGTAGTCACCGATTGTCTTCAGCACCACTATGTACAGCGAGTAAAGCTTGTTCAAATAGTTGAACTCCTTCTTGCGTTGATGCAGTAACGGGTAATCAGTAATAGGCAGTCCAAACAATTTCTCTCCACTGCCATACATCTCGAACTTGCGCCAGAGCTCGTCGAATCTATTCTGGAATATGAATACACGATCGCTGGCCTCTTTGGCTGAAATGCCATCAATCATCGGTCCTTTTTCGTCGAAGTCGATGTTGAATTGCTTGAATTCCTCAACGAATTGCTGGATACCATCGCGAAGTTCCTTCATTAGAGGCTGCTCCATATCGGCTATTTTCGACGAGGTCTTCTTTGCCTGCAGAATTTTGCTGTGCCATGAAGTATTCCGATCAGTCAGCCACTACTTACGTTATCCATCATACTGTTGAAGGCCAACTGCAGGCTGTCTACCTTTTCGTAGTCGTCCGCTGGAATGTAGATGTTGAACCTGGCAAAGAGCTGATACGTGTCGGTTATGACCCCTAAGTCCATGTCCATCCTGAAAAAAAAACACGGCATAACTAGAGCATACTCAAAGCTGCTACTGCTGCTCACTGAATGGAATAATCTCGAACTTTCTCCAGGCAGAGCATGGCCTGTCGTACGTCATCGAGATCCTTAATGGGTTTGCTCAGAATAAACTGCTGCTCATTGATGAACTCCACCATGGCATTGAGATCCTTCTTGTACTGCGCACTGAGAAGCTGTCCCAGACTCACCTTCCACTTTTTCGATTCTTCAACAAACTTATTGACGACACTAGCTAAAAAGGCAGAGACGACAGTTAGGAAACCGGTTAAGTTGGTACATACAATATCTAATCTCAATGGCGCCGATCACTACCACAGGATCTATGGCTTCCAAGCTACTGGTGATGTCATCGTAGTATATGAACATATCCCGAATTTCTACCGTTAGCGGGTTGGTTTTTACGAATGCCTGAATAATTGAATCGCGATTGTCAGCCCACAGGTACTTGTGATCCTGGTAGATTTTCTGCGGAAGGACACCACATTGAGGTGGCTATTTGTGGAGGGAAATCAAAATGCCTTCTTACAACTAGGAGTTCCTCGATGTCCTGTTTGTAGATGTAAAGGCCAGTTGCGAGGTTCTGCACTGCCCGAATGACGTCCTTGTGCTCGACGATATATTTAAAGAAGGTTCTCTCGTGTCGATTTTCATCTGTGAAAGAAAGGAACACGTGCAAAAAAGAACATAAAATCTGGAAAGACAATCTTACCAACGGTCACACGGCGCAGCCTTCTCTCGAATGTCTTAGCTTGTCGCCCCCAATTCGTAACAAAGTAATTTATTTCCGTACAAATTTGAATGGCAGCATGAAAATTCGTCTGCATCATCTCAAGGTTTGGCTCGATATAGCAGCCCGTTTCGAAGTCAATTTCCATCTCGGTATATAAAATCGGGTTACGTGGACCAGTTCTCCAGTTGGACCTACAAAAAGAATATAGTCCAACTCCGACACCATCCAAGTTACCGAAACTCACTTAAGGATGAAGTATTTAACAAAATCCAAGGATCTTTTGGAGCACTGAACCAAGGCCAGGATCATCTTCATGTAGAAATACGAAAACAAATCCATGCAATCGTTTCGTAAGTGACTGAGCTCGTAGCGCAAGTTCTCATAGTTTCGATATTGAAGTCCTTTCAGAACGTCTTCGGGGACAATGTAGATGGCACGGTAGATCTTGTTGAATTGAATCCAATCGTACTTGTCGATTGGCATGACACCTTCAGTGCGCCAGTTGTTGTCGTTTATTTGATTTGGCGGCAGCTGATACACTCGTCGGCCTTTTGAATCGATTGGCGGGAACTCCAAAAGATCCACGAACATGTTTATCATGTCAATGGTGGCCCGCTCCATGCACACAGACTTGCGTTCTAAAATTTTTTCTGAAATCACAAAACACACAGAGTTAGTCTTTTAACCGACTGCCCAAGCCTGGACCAAGGCAGACATAAAACAATCAGCAAAGTAAATGCGACAGGGATCGAATTCGACTTCGGTCCTACGGAGAGCCAAATGGCGGATTTGTGAGGACTACACCCACGGTAACCACCATGCTATAACTTTTAGCGTCGGCGAGGTAGATACAAGCCGAAAAGGCCACGCTCCTCGACAGAAGACGTGTTCGAGGAGGTGGTGAGCACCAGCGTCATAGCGTCCAATAACTCAGCAGAGGCTCTGTCGGACCAGCTGACAACAGATTGCTCGGTAAAAGAACCGGAGAGCCCTGCTACTGATGGTAGAAGATATCAGAAGATCTAGAGCGCAGTGCCTACAAGCGTGGCGAAGAGCCCAGAGATCCAGAGGCAGTCCTGGCTTCCAGGAACGGCTTAGGTTAGGTTAGGTTAGAGTGGCTGGCTGGGCGAGCTGAAACCAACAGCCACACTTAGGCCAGATTAGGTCCATTGTGATACCACAACGCGGAAATCTACTCCGCACCCTAAGGAAATCGGTCTGCTCATCCGAAGGAGGCAGGTTCTGCGTTTAGCTTCCAGTGCGCGCCAAATTTGTGTGGTTTGTAGACATGTTGAGTCTTCTTGCCACCTGTGACTGATAGTCTCAAAGCTATGGAGTCTTATGGCTAAATCGGTTGTAGTTATTGGCATAGCTATTGGATTGTCAGGAATGGCTTACCCCAGCTAAAACTGCGTGTCGTTAAGGGTCATCAAGAAGGGCAAGTTCAACTATTTTAGACAGCCCTGTGATGACGCCTACTCGTCTGCGGCATCGCATATAGGGTTATAATGAAACGGACTAAGGGTGGCAGGTCTCCGCAACTTACCTGCGCGAGAATGCTGAAGACTATAGTTGAGCATCTATTCCCACATAGACTGGGCACTATGGCAACTACTATGACAAAGATGACCGAGACCACTCAGGAGAAAATCCCAGTAATCACATCGGTGGCACTTTCCGCAGCGGCCGCAAAAATTGGGTACGGTAAAGCACCCGGGCCGGCATAGTCGGCATCCCTAACAAAGCGGTTAAGGCGGCTCTGAGGATCAAACCAGACATCTTTATAGCAGCAATAGAAAGGCTGGTGGAGGCTGGTGTAGCAGCCCGTCCTGCTTCCAAGCCACTGGGCGATCCATCTTTATATCGCCCAATCTGCTTGTTCGATAAGTTAAAAAAGATCCTACATCGTATTAATTACGGCAGATTGCTCGCAGTGGCCGTGCAAAACGAAGCCCTGTCATACCACCAGTACGGATTCAGAAAATCGCGATCTAACGTCAATGCCATTAAGGCGGCAGTAGATACATCAGCTGAATCCACAAGGTGGAGGGAGGGACGAAGCATTACTGCGCAATAGTCACGCTTGTTGTCAGAAGCGTGTTCAACTCAGCGAGATGGCCGTTCATTAGAAGATCGTTGGGAAGAGCGTGTACCTCATGCTACCTGTAGAGGATAGTTACAGACTACCTGTTCACCTGTTCTTCAAATCAAAACTACCAATCGGATAAATGTGCAGTCATTATGTAACTTACCTAATCGTGCTCTAAGTTTGTTGCTCTCTTCGAGATACTTGTCCGAAGAGACGGGTTCGTCTGGCACGTATACGAATCGCATGGTCGATAGGGACTCCATTTCCTTTGTTATTCGAATAGCTTCGACATTCAGCACCGAATGGTAAAACGTAACAACCTCATCAACTTTCTAACCACCGAAAAGAATAAAAAAAAAAGTTTTAATCCAGCCCATTCGCATATATATAGAGACACATACGTCCTTCACTGCCTTTGTAAATGTATGTAAATTCTCAGAGATCCATGTCATCTTACCAAGACCTGGAGCAAGCTGTTGCAGGACTTCCCTAAGCCTGAACCGCATAATATTGATGTAAATTGGGGTAAGGGAATTCCGCAAAGCATCGAATTTTGCCAACGAGGTCAGCAGCATCTCTCCAGGAACAGATATTCTGTCCTTGCAGTAAGTTACCACACCAGCAATGTTGGGCACGTCTGCAAGGAAATTCAAGAGAAAAGTCGAAAGATTTTTGTAGTTTTAGAGCAATGGTTTTACCAATTCGTAACTTCCACATGCCCTCTGTCTCCTTGGTGAGTCGAAAGATGGACTCGTGGTAATTGACGCGGTACCTGGAGACTTCCTTGTGCCGCGTTAAAACTGGTGCATTCAGGTGACATCGCACCTCTTCGCAGTAGTCAAACCAGGCCTTGTGATGAGTCATCTCGTAGTGGCAAATAATCCCCGCCATGTAGTTGTAGTACTGAATGGTGCGTTGGGATTTCTTATGTCCCAGGACGCAGGGCTTCTCTTTGAGAATCTATCCGAGAGAATCGAGCAATCGGTACATCATCCAAGTTTGTGGTGTGTTCGACCTTACCTTCATGGGTTCATCGATTTTCTTGAAAATCGCTCGAATCCACTTAATCCGACCAGATACCGGAGGAGCATTCCTTGGAATCGGTGGATTTCCTCTTTCAAGGTTGTATCTGTTGTATCAACGAAGTTTTAAACAAAACTGCTGGAAGACAGCTCAACAACTTATACTTACACATCCTTTAGGTCAAGCATTTCCTTCTCTAGCATTTCAGACACCTCCAAGTATCGTCGATCCAGACAGAGGCAATCTAATTTGAGCGCTTCGAAACGTTTCAGGGTCAGTATTACGGACTCAGTGGTCGGGCAATCGGCCACTTGAGCCTTGACAAACTGTTGCATTTGCACCTCGGCAATTTCAATAGTCTTGACAAAAAATTCATAGTCCTGGTCAAACCAATTTATGCGGTAGTTAAGTGGATCATATGCCTTGCTGCTAATCGTTTCCCTTGCACTTTTGATCTGAGCCGTGAACTTTTCCATACCACTGATGCATATCCGGTCCAGGACTTCGTAGGTTAGTTCGGTGTCGAAAATTATTTTGATCTACAATGAGAATGAATGAATGAGACGACGTGAGATAAAGCGCAAACAGACTTTTGCCAGTCGTTCCAAGAACATTTCCATGTTTGTAAATATATACACCGATGACATGATCCAGGGCTTCTCGTTATGGGCCTTCATGTCTTCGACGTTCTCGAAGTACGTGTTCCTGTAAAAATTCATAACCTCGCGGCATTTTTCGATTCTCTCAATAAGATCACGTGCTGGAATGCTCCACAGTTTTTGACGGTTATTATTAGTTAGGTACTTTTTGCTTATTATCGTTAACTGGTTGGTTATTTTGACGAAGAGGCCTGTTATGTTACTGGCCGTGTTGAAGAAGTGGGCTGTCTTGCAAACGTTCCTTATCGCAACCATTAAGCCTGGTAGGCTACTCATGATTACATCAGGAGAGGATCTGTAAAGAGACGGTTTTAGATGACTTAAGACCAGCAGTCGAGCTGGTTTATTTCTCACCGATATAAAGGATTCCAAAACTTCTGAAGTGATGCGATGTATCGCACATTATCCTTGGCTTCGTTGAGAGCCAGAGTCACAAGGTTGTCTATTTCGCACCATTTCTGGAAAAAGAGGGAAACATCTCTTTTCAGTTTTCTGTGGTGATCACCCACATCATCCACACTCTACTCACTTTTAACAACTTTGAAGATCTTGACAGAATCAGGCATTGCTTGTGGTTGGTGAACGCTCTTGACGAGACAAACTCGATTATTGACGTGTATCTCGTGAGCAACCTCCTCCAATTGACCAAAATTTGCAGTGGTCCCGCATCGCTTGAGTCCCGCTGAATCTGCTTACCCTCGACCAAAATTGCCTGAATTTGCTTCAGCCACTGTGCAAAATACCTCTGCACCAGATACACCCTGGGAATATCCTTAGCGCTCGCTTCAATCTGATGTTTTGCCAGCAGAAAGCCCTTAAACAGTTGATGCGACACGTCAAAGATCGCTCGACTCTGAACTGTCTCGTCCGATGAGCTGATAAACTTGTTGTACATGTCCAAGCCATGGAAAAACTTTTTCTTTTGCTCCTCCTCGGCCAGACCGAACTCAGTAACAGCTTCCAGTGATGGTGTTAGAACGCGTTTCATTAAATCCTTTATAACAGAAAGCGCCATATCCGGGCCTTCAGCAAACAGTGAAAAGATTCCGATTTCATCCTGCAAATTACGAGTATCCATGTTTTTCTTATTTGCGTTTCGGTAGGCGACAACCCAGCGTCCATCAATAACAACTTGATCGCTTTTGTAGCAAACCGCTCGAAGAACCTTCGCATACTTCTGCTTATCATTAAAACGTCCCGATGCTTGTGGGTAGCCCGTCATTGTTCTATAGCTAACCAGCGCCGATAGATTTCCTTTCTCTTTGAAGAGACCACTGAGAAGGTCTGTGAATGCCTCGTCATCGGCAATACCGGCAACGATTTCATCGGTGGTTTGTTCATTCATATCAGCAACTAATTCAAGTATATACCGCTGATTGGCTCCTAGGCTGCTAATTCTTTGGGCTCTTTGATCTTTGAAGATCTGTGCCTTCTTCCTTTCAAGTTCTTCCTTTTCATGATCGGCCGCGCTTCCTCGTCGTGCTGATAGTTTTTGTATTTTATGTGAGACCCCAAAGAGTTTATGAAGTTTCTTAACATTCCTCTCTGGATCCATAGGGAGTTTATTGAGTTTAAGTTGTTTTCAATAGGAAAAATTGTATAAAAATAAGTGACTAAAAGTATTCCCCAGGCATGCCTCATATACGTAGAATAGGAGAGCAGTTAGGAACTGTGTATGTACTAAGTGTTGCTCAGTTTCTAAGGATGATTTTATCAATTTAGTTCGTTTGACAATTGAACGTCCCTAGATGCGAAAATTTCGTACATCGATAACCGAAAATAAATGGTTTATAACCTCAAAATATAGATTGGGAGAATAAACTACGATGATTTCTTTTTTTTTATAAGAATTATTATCTCATAACTATGTCCTGGTTAGTAATGTAATCCATGATATCTTTTTGCACTAACATATACTCATCCAGTCAACGATGATTGTGTAGGCGAAGTTATTAGAATGTTAGAACGAATATTTTTGTACATCGCTGTATAACATTCATTCTGCAACTG
The DNA here is from genome assembly GCA_905187475.1 of Syritta pipiens. Lineage (NCBI taxonomy): Eukaryota > Metazoa > Arthropoda > Insecta > Diptera > Syrphidae > Syritta > Syritta pipiens. Next base: position 76,730,122 of record LR994571.1, read on the forward strand.
CAAAGTATCGAGCCATCCGATCGGATTTTCTATCCGAAAAGTCTCGACTTCTTTACATCGAAGTTCGTGCGTCGCAAGTGAGTGTACAGCTATCTGAGGTTTATCCTCAAAATTAAGATAAAACAGCAGGAGCTTTAGTGGACATGGGCACATCAAATTGAAGATCCCGTTTCATACTTCAAAATACACTATATTTTTACTAAACAAAAACTTAATCTCTCATCTTTTTGTGTTTCACTGATTTGGCTTTGCTTTATTCTAACTTTTTAGCTAATTTTGCCTAAATGTTGTGTCATTTATCCACTAAACGCTAAAGACATTTCTTGTAATTCTCCTTTTACGTACAAGAATATTTCCACAAATTACCACCTGATAATGATCATCTATATTTATTTGCCTAGGTATCTAACAAACTTCCTCAATTATTTTTGCTGTGTTCATCAGATCGTTGTATTATTGGAACACCCGTGAACCATTCAATGACAACCTCGCAACCCCTGATGGTAGATTTTCACTTAAAACGTTCAGGTAATGTGCTTTATTCACCTACTGACTTACTTACTTACTTACTTATCAGGCTGTCAACTCTTGGAAGGTCTTCACCGCCTTCCAACGTTGACGGTACCGGGCATGCTGCTTCCAATCCGGAAGACCAAGCTGTCTTGCATCCTCAATCACTTGATCTCTGTATCGGTCTCCCTTTTCTTCTCGAACCAGGAAGCCTCGGATTCGAACCTTTTGGCGGGTGTGTTTGCGTATGTGTGCTCGATGTGACTGAGGCGTTTTCCGAGACCAACCTTATCCAGTTGGATGGTTTCAATGGTCTAGCGCTTATCAAAATAATCGGCCAGACAGTTTCCTGAGATGTCTCAGTGTCCCGGCACCCACACGACTTGAATGTTAAACTGCTCTGCCATCTTGTTAAGAGATATGCGGCAGTTAAAAGAACTTTTGAGTTGAAAGTGAAAGACCTCAGGGACTTGATTGCATCTTGACATCAGTATATCGTGATCATGCGAGATACCACGTTGTACCTTATTCAGGACAAGGCTTCCATGATCGCCATTATCTCCGCTTGAAACACGCTGCAGTGTTTTTTTTTTTTTTTTTTTATTTATTTGTATAAATTAAGGTATGACAAAATGTTACAAGACTTAGTGGCCTTTTAAAAGCTAGAAGGTTAAATTACACAATTTTTACATTAATTTACAGTAGAAAAAAAGATAAAATAAAGTTTAACACTTAAAATCTAAAATGTAGAGAGAAAAAATAATATATTAGGTTGTCAAATATCTCCCTTCCGCTTTTTTGTCTTTTGAACTTTCCGGCTATGTACAAAGCGCTACAGAGCTCGTGTCCAAACTAATCATGCATAGCGTCGTTTTGTAGGCTATGTCAAGAACTTTCAAATGATGTATTACCAGATACGAGCTCTGTAGCGCTTTGTATATAGCCGGGAAATTCAAAAAACGAAAAGGCGGAAGGGAGATATTTGACAACCTAATATATAGAAAAATAGATAGGATGATTGACTTTAGGTTAGGTTAGGTTGTATGTGGCTGCCTGCTCTATACACAGGCTCACTTAGGCCTATTGTAGGCCCATTGTGTTGCCACTCCTCCGGGTTGCTTCCACCCGATCCGGACTCGCTACCTAAGGGTCTCCTGCAAAACTACCAAACTGTGTTATACTACCTGTCTGATGCCAGTGCTGATAGTCTATTATCCCCTGGTCTAAACCCAGTTGGATCTGCTTATGAAGCCGCTGATGCGCCTCACATCCATGCTATCGAGCTCGCTTAACTCCTTGAAGAAGTATGCACCTAGGGTGCGCTTCCTCGTGCGTGCAAGTGCTGGGCATGTTCCCAGAAGATGTATGGTTGTCTCTTCTTCCTGCTCATCTCTGCAGCTTCTGCAGAAATCATTGGAGGGGATTCCCATTCTTTTGGCATGATTACCAAAGAGGCAGTGGCCAGTTAGAACTCCTACTAGTCTGCCTATGTTTGCACTGCTTACCGAGAGCAACTGTTCTGTCCTGCACCTATCTAGTCTCGGCCATATTAGCCTAGAGATGTGGCAGGAGTGTAGATTGCTCCATCTGGAGTTTGCTGCCGTTATGGCCTCAGCCATAAACATTGACTTTAGTTTATGGTACTGTTTTCAGAAAGTCAGAAAAAGAGTTTTCTGCGGAATTCGGCGAATCTGCAAATTACCATAGATTCATTTCTTATACCTTCACTCCAGTCCGATCTGGAGGGCAGGTTGAAGGAAAATCTTCTTTTGAAAAGAGTTCGAAGGCGAGTATAATCCAATCTAAGGTCGATTAGCTCTAGAATGGCAGAGTGAACCGTGCAACAAGGCCCCGAGTATGTGGCTCTATTCCTTAACGCTGCACAGGCCTTAATATCATTTTCCAAAATTGCGGACTCGTCGGCCGGTGAAACACTGGAGCATGTGCCCTGTCTTAGCAAAGGACCAGATACATAACGTTGGGAAGCTACTTCATCGCATCGCTGAAATAAGCAGCAAGCCTTAAATCAACTCAATTAGTAAGTTTGGCATCCAAATACTCCTTTCTTAATCAGCGATGACGGGATGTTACAAATTTCTTTTCAACTCTGTGACGGTGGTTAAACTATGGACCGCGCTGGTCTATGTGATCAGCGTTTCGCCGCCACCCCCTACACTACACTACTACCCTTTTCCAGAGCATTCCACCATACTACGACTCCGTACAGGACTATAGGTCTTACAACGGAGGTGTGTAGCCAATAGACGATACGTGACCTTAGACACCATTTACATCCGATTGCTCTCTTACAGCAATAGAGAGCCGCTGTGGCTTTTCTTAACTCGTTTCAGGTTGTTGGTTTTCAGTTTGTAACAGTAATTGCCTTTATGTAAGGACACAAATTAAAGACGCCATTATATTTTTTTTTATTTTTAAAATTTATTTTTAAATTCAATGTACACGCATTTCAACAATAAATGTTTTCCTACAACTTAAATGTTAAAGGGTGTGTTATACATATATTTAAAATTCTAACATAACTTTGCACTGCATTACTACTAAGATGGATACTTCAATTGATAAATGTATTTATACAGTGATTTAACTTCAGTTAACACAAATCCCCCAGTGGCATGAGTATGAAAGAAATGTACATCAATCCACGTCGTCAATCCACACCGCCACATACAAGAACAAACTACAATATAAAATTTCCAATTTTTTTTTTTTTGTTTTTTATCTTTTCACTCGGTTTATTATCAAGATCAGAACACTCTTTTCATCCAGATGCGGAATAAGAAAAGAAATGTATTAGAAACTTAAAAGTTCCGTATAATCATTCGATTGGAGTTTAAATGGAATCGGAAATAGGAAAAGGTATAGGTAGATTAATCATCCTATGGATAAAACAATACTACGTTTGGGAGGCGAGAGTAGGTTTTAGGGGATCTACCCTGGTCTGGGTTACAGAAGAAATTCAAAAAAGAAATAATTATAAATCATCTATGCTAAGTGCGAACTTACAAATATTTTAACTCTTAAATTTTTAACATGTGAGAGTGGGTTTCCCATTAAACAAATTTCGTTTTTTGTTTTGTTTGTAGCACCTCTCCGTTGTATGCCTATACACTATAATCTCTCTCTGTAAAGAATATACAAACAAAAATCGAATTTTATCGGAAGGAAGGTTCTTTGTCTGTCGCCATTTCGTGTTGAAATTTTCTTCTTTTATAAATTGAATTTATAATTCATATAATTTACAAACAACCATCAGTTTCAAGACTTTTTTTTTTTCTTTAAAAAAAAGTCATTTGTGAAAGGGGGTGCCTTAGTGCTCGTCCTGGGAGTCGACAATGTTTTGCTGAGTTGTCGAAGAGATTTCCTCGACGGAAACCATACAATCGTTGGTGGACTGAGGCTTGTTGTCACTGGGTTCGAGGGAGTCTGTTGATTGCTTAATGAGTACAATATTACTGTTGCATTCCATGGTTTCCTTACGATTGTTTGATGTTGAGTCGATTTTCTCCTCGTAGCCATCTTGCTCTTCTTCGACATATTCTATTGCGATATTCTCATCCATTTCATCGTTTGCCGATTCTGTCGGAAGACAAAAGAAAAATAGGTGTTATGTTAACGATTACTTCTGTTTAAAGACAAAGATTTGCTGCAGCTTTTCAAGTGATTAATTTGCGTGCACCAAACAGACGTTCTGTTGGGAGAATAACCCAAACCTCTCAAGGATTGAAACAGAACCCAAAGAAGACTTACCATATGATTCATCATATTGGATAACATCACCATCGCCCTTCATCTGCTCATCTCCGACCTCGATTGTTTCTTCTTCGTCGTCGTCGTTGTGGTGATGATGCCGATGGTCATGTTGTTGATTCCGGTCGAGTGATTGAAGCTGTTCGCTTTTGCTTCCCAACGTATCCTGTTCCGCAGTTTCACAACCATCATCCATTTCTTCTTCTGTCTCCTCCTGCTCCTCTATAACATCATCGTCGACGAAGTGCTCATCGGAGCTGCCCTCCTCCCCGCCACTTCCAATTACCATGCTTTCGATGGTGGTTTCGATTTTCTTCGATTTCTGCGCATTTAAAGCTCGGATTTTGTTTGCCTCCTGATCGAGTTCCATTTCCCAATCCGTCACACCGATTACCATCGGAACATTACTTCTGCTGGAGTTCTGCTCATCGGCACCAGACTCGACGTCAACATCTCCACCAGTGGTCTTTACCGATGACTCTACGAAGCACGCATCAGCTGCCAGTCGAGATTGCAGTGCTGTTGAGGGGCCTGTGGCAGCGCCTGGTGCCCTTCCCGCCGTCGAACCCGGCGAAGTGAGATCGACGGTTTCCGAGGATTTCGCTGCTTGTGTGTCTAGGTTGTTCACGTCCACGAGGATCGGTGTCGTTATTATATCGACGGGGGTGTCCTCGGTAATCATGTTGCTCCGATTGTTGAACGACTGCATCTCCTTGGTGTGCATCGTTTGCGGCGAACTCTGCACTGCGCCGATTACGAAGACATTGCTTTTAGCTGGGCTGGCGGCAGAGACTGACGTTTCCTGGGCCATAGTGGTTGGAAGCACGGTGGCGAACTTGTTACTTTTCACAATGGGCAAACCTTTTACAGTGGGCGTCGATGCCATGGGCATAAATATCATGTTTTGCTTCGAAATTGCTATTGGCTTGGGCACTGCGCTGCCCGCAGTGGCCGCATTGGTGGGTGCTGGGATTATCTGTACCTTTTGTATCGCAATGCGGCCCGGGGCTGGAGTCGCGTTTACTATGTGACCTGGTCCCTTCTGCCCAGTCACGATCGTATTCACCTTGGTCATCTGCTTCGCCGAGCTATCTGCCGATTGGATGAACATTTTGCCGTTGGGCGAGGAGAAGATCTTCACGCTGTTGCGGTTGTGAATCGGCCCGCCACCGGGAACGCCTTTCAGATGTAAATGTGGACCCATTTTCAAATTGGCCACTGTGGGTGGACTGATGAGCTGTTGATTGGTGATCTGAATCTTCTGCTTCATCTGCATATTGCTCTTGATGATGTTCGGCTTGCGGAAGACCGTCGTCGGCGCTGATGAACTTGGGTGTGTGATGTTTTTCATATGACCAGGATTGCCGTTGCTCGAATCCAACTTGGGACCTGATGACAGCATCATGGGGAGGAGTTTTGTCGTCAAAACCTTTCCGTGCTCAGGTTCGAACTTGCTGCTGATGTTTATGATTGCCGGTGGGGTGTGTGGCACGTACGGCGGTGCACTGGCGTCGAGAACGTTGAAAACCTGCGCCGGACTGCTCACTGGTGTCGAGCAGACAATGTCGGCGCTCTTGATGGTTTTCACGCTTGTAATTTTCGCCTTAGACGCTGATGACAACTGCGTGGGAACTATTGTCGACATCGGTTTCACCTTCGACGTGATCACCTGCTGCTTGTCCAGCAGATGGGATGTTAGTGAGGACGCATTCGACACAAGCATCGGAGTGCGCTCTTCGACTATGTACTTTTGAACTGGCGTGGAGAGTTTCTCAGTCTTGCACTCGGCGTGCTTTTCCGTGTGTTGTATTGGCTGCTGCTGCGCCGGTTGGTTTGCAATCATATTCAGTTTCGACAGATTCTTCGATATGTCTTTCTTTGATGTCGCTATTTGTGGCGTGGTTATCGTCGTGGTGGATGGTGTTAATAGTGTTGTCTTTTCCTGTGATTCTATTAGGACATCCTGTCCAGAGGACAATGACACAGCCGACAGTGATGGTAACGGTAGCGGTAGAACTGATTCCACAATTGTACCGACAACACTTGCAGATGAGATTAGTGATTGCGAATTATTCGGAAGAGTGTTTGCCTTATTAGATTCTGCAGAATCCCCGCTGGTCAGTCGTCTTTTGCTACTCGCTGTCGAACGCTTTGTCGGAGAGTTGCTGATCTTTTTCGATAAGGCATTCCTTTGCTTTGATTGTGTTTTACTGTGATTGTGATAGAGTTTTCGAATTTGTGTTGTTGGACTTAGGGGCGATTCACCGGCAGTGGCACTGGAAGAAAATTCTGAGATTATTCGCTTCTTCGTATTGGTGACTGCTTCCAGCGGAAAGTTTCTTTTTAAATTTTTCCGAATCTCCGGGAAATCTGGCATAAGCTTAAAATAAATAAACAAACAAAGAATGTGAGTAAATGGGAAATATTATTATTATTACAAGTTTATTACTAACGAATTAAATTAGGTTAGGTAGCAATGGCCGGCTGGAGCAGCAAAGGCCCACAGACACTCTTAGGCCAGATTAGGCCCACGGAAATCTACTCCGCACCCTATTGCAATCATTGAGAGCTTCTTATGAAACTACGGATCTAGTCGATGCTAATTTTAAAACTAAATTACATTAATAAAAAACTATACTTATGATTTTTGGTTTGTTAACTTGATTTTGATTTTTTTTTTATGTGAATATGTATCATTCGATAATATCGAGCTTAGTTTTAGAAGATGAACGACATTGTTCTGTGTACTAACTAGCGGGCCATGCAACAAAAGTTGATAATTACACAGGAAGTGGAAAAAAACATTAGAGTTGATGCAGCTACAATGAAAAGTGTTAATGGTAGAAATATGTGGATGCCGGCTTCACAAGGTCGTACCTACGAAACGCGGAATCTTGGATCTTTTTAAAGGCGAAGACACACATTTCCTTGAACCACCTGAAAGTCGCTCACCTCAGGTGACGCACGTAAGGGGAAAAGGACTACAACCAACTTTGCAAGCGAAACTGGAAGCAACTGGCAAACAACAGGGTCAGTTAGAGAGGCATTTTCATTGAGGTTCCGCTCCACCTAAGTAAGTAAGTAATCTGAAAATCGCATGTGCTTTGACGGGTTAATACATCCCTGAAAAGAGTATTAGAGACGCAGCATATGCTGTGCATAACGCTTCAAAATCCATGGAATCATGAACGCAAAACCTGGAAATAGTTTCGACTTTCACATGTAGAAACTAGTAAAGAAGTTTGTCATCACGTTATTGACAAGATGTTGCACGGGGGAGCGACGCAAGGCGCTCAAGCCGTCTTCCGATTACGCTTCATAACTTTCATTTGGTAGGTAGGTAGGTAGGTAGGTATTGTGGTGGGATGCGCAGGGTAGACAAACACTTAGACCAGACAAGGATGCGAACGTCCCAGTAATCTAGCAACCAATTGCCGCTATTGATAAAGCTGAGAATTCGGCTCATGCTGGTATCAGCCAGTTTACCGAGATTGTCGAGGAAGTAGTGGGCACAATGCCTCTTTGTGCGACTCGGGAGAACACAACAAGCCATTGCTTCCATTACATTAAAGACTTTTTCAAACAGATTAGATATTATTCGCAATCTCTAGAAGCACCAGGCTAGATGAAGAAGTTGCTAAAACTAATTAAAGCGAATATGGGGATGACTCTAGTACACTTTTAAAAGTCGTGGCTTCTTTGCGACTTTGTTTTATTACAGAAACCTACAAGTTATCCGCAAAAGGTTGCCTCCTTTGTGGGTTGTCTTTTATTTAAATGAAGGAGATTCGTTGTAGAATCACTCACGACAACCGCTGCTTCTTCTGTCTGTCAAAAGAGCTAGGGTCAAAACTCATGCGTCGAAGAACCAAGGTCCTGATGTACAAAACCCTTATCCGGACAGTCCTACTGTATGGAGCCGAAATCTGGGCGTTAGAGAGGACTGCAAAACTGATCCTTGGCTCTTTAGCAAGAAAAATTAAAAGGCTATCATTCGGACGAGTCCACGAGGAAGACGAATGAAGGAGAGACATAACCGCGAACTTTGCGAGCTGAAAAAAGATGTGGATATAGTCCGGGAGGCAAAAATCGGTCGATTACAGTGGCTCGGCCACATGGAGCGCAGGGACACAAACGCTCCAGCAAAAAGGATCTTCGAGTCCGAATCTACTGGATCGAGGAGAAGAGGAAGACCGTCCCTCAAGCACAGAGATGATCGCGGGTGCAAGACAGTTGGGTTTTCCGGACTGGAAGCAGCACGCCCGGGGCCGTCAACGTTGGAAGACGGCTTAGGCTGAGGCACAGACCCTCCAAGGGTTAACTGCCTGATAAGTACGTAAGTATCAAACGAGTTTAATGGAGTTCATGCACCCTTCTTTGAAGTAAAAAAGGAAATTAATGACACAGATTACTCCGGGTTGATTTATTTAGGTTGTATGGAGTCTTCACGATCAAAGCGGATTTAGTTGTATATTGTGAAAAAGCTCGTACCTACACATAGATATCTTTTACATACAAAACACAACATTTTCTTTATTGGGGTAGCAAGACATTTGGTCGTGTCCTTGGTCTTTCGGACTGGCAACAGCACGCCCGGGACCGTCAACGTTGGGAGGCAGCCTTTGCTCAGATACAAACCGATCAAAGTTTGACTGCCTGACAAGTAAGAAAGAAGGATAAAACCAACAATTAACTACCCGCAATGTTAATCAACACAGCCAAAAGCAGTACCCCAAAACAATTTTACATCAATTATTCAACATTCATTTCTTTTGAATAGTTTAGTGTTCGAAATTGCTTGAGGAAAACCCTTATATCGAGAGAAACAGAGGTTTTTCTTGCTTTCTATTTGTCTTTAGCTCTTTTTGCCAACCAAAATTTGCGAATAGAAAGAAAAGGTGAAGTACACATCTTGGGTAGGAAAAAAATCGCATTGCTACTTCTGACTTATGCGCCGTGGTTAGTGCGCCAGACCATCGACCAGGTCGAAATGTAGGCAAGGAACAAAACCCCACAAATAATTTTCACAGCTCCACCCCCAGCAAAGGACTGACAATCCTCCTCCTTCCGTCTTGGAAAGCTTTCATAATGCGCACGGTGAGCCAAAAAAATCACGAAAAAATTTCATTTTTCAACTAAACAACGAAGATAATTTGTCACCAAGTTTTCATCTCTTATCACACGAATCATTCCACAAATAGAATGACAACTCGAAAACTATATCCATCAGGTTTATGATAACTTGCCACGAGTATTAGACACGAATCATCCGAACCGCCTTCATTCCCTTAATACGAACAAACTTTTACTTCACTCTCACCGAACACTATTTTATGCGTCAAGGTCAAACTCGGTGGTATCTCAACGTAAAATAAAACCAAAATTCACGTCTTAAAATTTATCCACAAATCCCAACCTGAGAAACAAAATTTTCACTACCGCATCTCTTTCACTTTCTTCGTACAAACCCAGAGCCCCACCATGGTACACACATGGGTACACAAAATCACTGTACATATATATAGAATTGGTACTTACTGGGTCTGATGTGACAACTGGTATAGATTCGCTAGTACGCTCGCCTGACAATGCAGAAGAATCCTGTGGCTGTTGTTGTACATTTGCTGCGCCCGTCTCTGAAGGATATGGCAATTTGCTATTCTCGTTTGTAACCTCAGCGGCGACATTATTTGCAATTATAGACAATGCTGTTTGTGGTGGTACACGCGGCAATAGAGGATACGTTCGACGGCCCTCTCTGCTCCATTCCTGCCAGGTATTCGGACCAGAAATTCTTTCGAACAAAACCAAACAGAGATAAAAAAAAAACAGAAACACAGCCACAAACCACAAAAAAGAGAGAAAGAAAAGAAAAAAAGGAAACAAAGATTTTACGTAAGTGCATTATTCGGTTTTTTGGGCATCCATCAAAAAAAAATAGTTACGCTTCTGCAATGGTGGAGAGCTGCTCATCATTGGCCACTCGGCGAGCTTCAGCTCTGTGTCGTTCCTGTGATATATGAAATATATTACGAAGATCTTCTAGCAGTTTCGCCTTCGAGTCACTCAAACCGCCTTGTGCACGAAAAACGCTCATCACATTCGAATAGGATTCCAGTTCTAAAAAATATAATTCAAAACACTTTGCTTTAGAGAGGACCAACGCTCGGGAAGCGCGAACTTTTTTCACTCGTTTACCCAATCTTCTCAATATGCCACGGCAGTCGTCTCGTGTCAATTGTAACGATGAGGGCCACATATTATTAAAGAATTCTCTTTACTGGCGTTCAAATGTATTTGCACTTAATTAATTCGATTTTATGTTGAAATATTTGAAAATAAATTTGCAAACGCAACACCGCACAAAAATCCTCAAGCAGCCATTAATGTTTATTTGTCAAAAAAGTTCACTATAGAAATAAATGTATCGTTAAGTTTCGAAACGCTGTGTTCGGTGATTTTGTCTTGTGATTTAACGAACGTTCGAAAATTGTACCAGCGCTTGGTATGGATACCTGACCAACATGGTCGTTTAAGTGATTGAATGAAGAACAAAATAATCGCTCTAATTAGAACAAAATATACCTCGGGGAAGGAAATTAAAACCGCGGCGCTGGATATATAAAGGAGTTTGTTCAATTGTACCATTCGGAATGCAAAAGTGGTTTGAAATCAAGAATCAACAGGGCCTTCCGAAAAGCATCGTAACCTTCCAATTTGTGGCCAGTGGATCATCTTTGGATTGGTGATGTTGCAAGTCACAAGACAACGCTGAGGATCCACCACACAGAACGAATTAAGTCACGGCCCCATTGCCTTCAAGAACAAACCACTCGCACCCTAAGCATAAAATTTATTGTTTTTTCCTGTCTCCGCTGTCATCGGTGACAACTGCTCCAACAATTGACAGAAATTCCACTCACCCCGACGACAGATGAAAAATTCCACCAAAAACTTTGAATTGTTGTCAAAATAAAATAATGTTAAACGAAGTAGTATTAACAAAAACCGGCTAAAACTCTCACATCGACCCACCTTTTCTAGTTAAAATGATTCGTTCGGCCAAAAGTAAATTCGATGTCGGCGAGTTGACACGAAAACTTAAGCGAACAGTCGACGGCAGTATCTCGTATCGGAAACTATTTATTTTACTTCTCTGCCTAGCAATATTCTTTTACATTGTGCCGCCTGTGTTTCGATATCTTTTCTCCAGTAAACCACAGACAAAAGGTTATCTTGAAAAAAATTCGATCATGTGCTTGTTATGACCTATTTCGTGTTAATTTGCAGATCCACTTGTGCGATGTATGGATGATTGTTTGACGCCTTTTTTCCTGCAGAGTTTGGAGTACAATGCAAATATCCTGCATGCGCCTTCACTACCCGAGGAGAACAACTTCATTCCGTACATTGGCAATGGCTACTTTGGCGTTGAGGTGTCCAATGATGCCTCGGTGAGGATAAAGTCTGGACGGTCGATGCAATTGCCCGTTCAGTTTCATCCCATCATTTCGCTATCACAAGCGAATGGCATGTTTCGAGAGGCTACTGTGGTAGAATATCAGAGCGGAATCGTACACAGGTACTGCTGCTTTGCACACCTGCATCGAGCCTGACATTTTTGTTTGATTTGTGTTTAGGTTTCAATGCTTTCAAGATTACTTCGGCTCGTTTGAGTACTATGCTCACAGAACATTTCCAGAGATTCTAGTCCAAGAGATAAAGGTTACGAATACACGTAATCAAATATTTGACGTAGATCTGGTGCTTCCACGCTCCTATTTCCAGTCCTCTCTGTCGCGGGAAGTCAACATCAAGTAAGTTATCTGCCGGCATACCATTCCGCCAGCGAGTACAAATGTTTTCTACATCAGGTCTCCACGTGACGCGTCACTCACAACATACGAGGTGGTTAGTGCGGCGATAAGCCTCAAGCCTAACGATAAAAACAGCAACAACGTTATTGTGGTGTCGATAGTTCATAAGAAAATTCCTCGAACGCTGAGCCTGAAAAAGCGCGGGGTCACCAAGTTGGATTTGCTTATGGCGATTCACTACACGAAACCGGTGGCCAGCAGTAAGTTCCCAGAAGTGAGGGAGGAGAACGAGAGGCTGGCAATCGCATCGATGACGCTGGCTTCGCAAAAAGTTGAGGCAACCACTGATTCGCTTGCAGCTTACAACGACTTCCGGAAGCAGCACGTTCGCGTTTGGAATGACCTGTGGGCGACTGGCTTCTCGATCAGTACGTCAAAAGCTGAGGGGAGTTTAAACGGAGATCGCATAAATGCGACCATCTACGCTGTGCTGTCTCAAATTCGGAGCTATGAGTTCGAGGAAATTGTGCTGCCACAGCGAAAGCAAGACATCGCTAAGGCTTTGTCATACGCTGAATCGTGCTACGACAGTTATCACACCTTGCAGGTTAGTTGAGGATCAAAAGGTCTTGTATTGTGTCAAACTTACCCCAATCCTAATTTGCAGGCTGAGAACCTCTGGCTGGACATGGACAGCATCGACAGCCTGAATAGCTTGGTGTCTTCGTGGATGTTAACGCTGGAGAAACAGGTAAAAGTCGCACAATTTTGGACTCAGTCGGTTTTCTCCACCCACAGTCTTTCCAGGGCTGTCACAATCTCATTCGCGCCGGTGCTAGTGGCGTCATTCAAGCGATGGTCTTGAGTTTCGGTAGCTTCCGCTTCAGTAATCAGCACTTAGAGTTCAACATCCACCCGAAATTCCTGCACCGTGATTTCAACTTCAGACGCTTAAACTACGGCAACAAGACCCATGTCAACGTAACCGTGACTGTGACGGAGGACAATAAGGCAGTCATAAACGTCGCCTTAGATAGATCGGATAGAAGTTACTATGCCTGTGATGCGGGCTGCTTGGACGAACCAGTATTGTTAGGGTAGGAAAAGAATAAAATATAAATTTCTTGTTGACTCCGTAATGACTTTCGAATACTTTCTTTTAGTCAAAGCAGGAAACAGTTTCCAGTCAAATTGACCGATCCTATTACGGCTATTCTGTATATAACAGCCGACAAGCAGCACATGGAGGAATTGCATAAAGCAATTCACGTCAAGGAAGTGGCAGAAGGTAAGACCAACTATTTCCATGCAAACAGTTTCATATTCTGACTGATTTTGTTCTTTTAGCTCCCGCCCACGAGCACCATGTCATTGCGCTGCATAAACACGGCCATCACTTAGGTGGCCTACCAACACTCTTCTGGGTATCAATTTGTGCAATAATAATCGTTTTTCATGTATTCCTCTGTAAACTAATTATAAAGGAATACTGTGAGCCTTCGGATAAGCTTCGATATCGATATAATAAACCGTGATTTTAGGTGAATACTATTTTCTTTGTAAATTTTTTTTTTTAGTCTTTAAATAAATAAATGTACGTATGCGTGTTAGAAGATTATGAAGAGACTTTAAACGATGATGGGTTTCTGTATTTCCTAAATAAAACTAGATGATGGCAACTATTTCACGAAAAGAATGGTTTTTCTTTGTTTATGGAATGGAAAATATTTGTGCTCCTTCTTTGGTTGGTGTAGATGTTTGCAAGTCCAAACTCAATTTACTTGTCTCGTGGCCAATGAAAGTTTCACAATTTTGTTTGTCGAAGCATCATCATCCTTGGCCGCATGTTCCGCTATGTCACGGCGGTAATGCACGCAAATGAGAACTCCAAGCAACTCGATGCTACGTCGCCAACTCTAACATATCAGGAGGTATGCTAAAACGTAACCAGGCGAGGTTTTGAGCTTGTCGAATCATTTTAAAACCAAATTTGTATCTCTTCGTGTCCTTAACTTGTCGCACTCAATTGTAACCAAAGCTTCGGAACGTCCATTAAATTTCTTAAATTTAGATGCCTACATAGGCGGTGGTGTGGAGCGGATAGCGAAGAGCTGTCTGAAAGGAAATCAGCGAGTTGAAGAAAAAAAGTAGTATTTAGAGAAATCAAATGCAAATTAGTTTTCTAGGAGTTGGAGGATAGTTATTAGAAGTCTGCATTAAAATACTATTAGCCCAATTCAAGTCTGAAATAGGCTTTGTAAGCCTTAAACGTGTGGACGAGTTCCCGTGAGTATATGAATACCGAAGTGGTGTAGCAGAATACAAACCAAATACCCTGGGCGTTTGAGTACACTACACACGCGTGTAGTGATTTTCTAAAACATTTTATTGGATAATTTCCAAAAACAGCCTGTAGGAATATTTGTTTGTGGCCTTAAATTCAAATCTCAGCTCAAGATGTAACATGTAAAAATTATCGAGTCCGTTGACAACCACCCATAACCTGAACGTTGACATAACCACAATCAGCTGCTCGGCACGATAACCGCACAAACAAAAAAGAAGTTAAACCATGCGACTTGGTTCTGTGGTAATCTTTTTGTTGGTTCATAAAAGTACAATTTTGTTAACATAAAACTATTTGTCAAGATGAATATTAATGGAATTCTGATAAGAAGTCGTTTGTACTCTCAAATCTATCCTCTTACCGAGAGACTACACTCACGAAATGTGTGTAAAATTAAAGTTACAGTGCCGCAAGATCTCGTAGAGAAATTCGCGAAAGATGAACTTAAACATCGTAATCATCCAGGAAAGATCAAAACAGGAAGCTTGGCAGTCCCACGGCAAATATCAGAAGCAATTCACAGAGCCACCGGTGACTTTCCAATCAAAACTCTTGTGAAAGATGGCAAAGTTCTAAGTCAATACATGAGTTCTCGTCATCCCCCGCCTGAGACTGCAGATATACAAAACAAAATCAAGCAGATAACAGAGGAGTTGGACGAGAAGTACCCACTGCCCACTGATACAGAGATAAGCGAGGAAGAACTGCAGAAGAGAAACTACACGCGGCAGCAAAAACTTAAGAAAACCCTAAAAGAACGAACGTTCGCCTGGAAACCAATCACATATGGCACCTATGAAGCGCTGGTCTATGCTGTTGGACGCAGTGCTCGAGAGTATGCTATTCTGATGAATATTTTTAAGGAAATTCAAGGAAGACATCTGGAGTTTAAGCCACGGAGTTTTATTGATTTTGGTTCCGGTGTGGGGACTGCGATGTGGGCGGCCAGTAGTTTGTGGAGAGAGTCGATTTTCGAGTACCTAAATGTGGATGCTTCACGAGAGATGAACGATCTCTCCGACCTGATCATGAGAGACGGACACGAGAACCAGCAGTCGAATCTGAAGAATGTGTACTACAGGCAGTTCTTGCCGAGCATTGATGTGAGTTTTTGCTGGACACACAATTTTTTTTAGAAAGTGCTAACTCCTTAACCTTTTAGACCAAGTACGACATTGTGGTTTCAGCGTTCTCGCTCTTTGAACTGCCAAGTGCCAAAGACCGCCAGGAGACTATAGTCAACTTGTGGAAGAAATGTGATGGGTACATGGTCGTGGTAGAGGAAGGCAGCAGAAAAGGGTCCGAGATTATCAACGAAGTGCGCTCCACATTGCTGACGCTCAAAAATGCTGAATTAGTGGGCCATGTTTTTGCTCCAGTAAGTCAGGTCTGTTCTCTGGATTTTTTCCAATTTTTTAACTTGTTCTTCCCCAAGTGTCCTCATGATTTACGCTGCCCGCGACTAGCTTCCAAGGACGACAAGACTCCGTGCAATTTTCAAGTGGACCATGAACCACTCGGCTTGGGCGAGAAAAGCGGACCTCGAACTGCACGGTATAGTTACGTGGTTTTGCGAAAAGGTCAACGGGAAAGTGCCAGTGATAGTTGGCCCCGAGTTGTGAGACCGACGTTGGTACGTTCCAAGCATACAGTCTGCCGCATGTGCACTTCAAAGGGAACTCTGCAAGAGATTGTATTCACACAATCTAAGCACGGAAAGTATGTATGGTCTGTAAGATTATTCGAACAGGTTTCTGATTTCAATTTATTCTGTCAGGGATGCGTATAGATGTGCTCGATCCAGTGACTGGGGTGATAGACTTCCAATTGAAATCGGAGAAGAATGGACTGATGAAAGTCCGCGTAGACGCCGTCTTCCTACGGAAAAAGTGAATGTTGAAGGGGATGATAATGCAGCGAAAGTTAGTATATAAATAAATTTTTAAAAATACGGCAGTGTTTTTAAGTTGGTGTTTTTGTTTTTATTCTTGCACGTGCAAAGGCGCGACTACTTTTTTTTCGATCTCCGTCGATTGATGAACACATGTAAATGGTTGGATGAGAGCAAGTATATTCCTGCCCATCGTATTTATGTCTTATCTACTCTTGAAAACTTTCAGTCGTTTGTTTACCGCTCTTTGGAAAACAAAAAAACGCAAAATCTCTGCATTTCATGACTGTTCATAGATTTACGATGCATCAGAAAAGGAAAGGTGAGCTTCAATAATTTGAATAACTAAGTCGTTGCCTAATTAATTGAATAGGACAAAGTTGAAATTTTATTTAATTTTGCGAAACGTGTCGTTAGGTATCTAAAAGCTGCGAAAATTAAGTCTATCCGACCGCAATTGAAGAGATCGAGAGCAATAGAAAAAATTCAAACTCTTCGTAATGATTTCAGCTCTTAGATTTACTTAAAAAATTTACTGCGATCCTTTTAAAGCCAGTTAAGTCTTTCAAATTTTGATGAAATTGTATATTATAGAAATGTTATCTTGTGTTGGGTATATGATGGATCATCCCGTCCAGAGTTTGGCGGCACTAGAGGGCGATCTTAGAGCGACCGAGTCGAGGAATTTGATTGCGGCTTAACTGTCTGAACAAATTATCATATCCCTCTTGGATATCACATTGTCTTTTAGCCAAGACAGAGCACCCTCGATCGCCATTGTTTCCGCCTGAAAGACGATACAATGATCGGGGAGTCGTAGACATTTTTAAATTTAGGTCCCGGAGTAAACTCCCGCTCCCCCTGCTGACACAGTGTGATGAACTTTAGTAGACCAGACGCTCCAGCGCGACAGGATTTTTCACTCAGTGTATTCGTTGGGGGATGGTGGAAGTAAACTTTTTGTCGAAGAGAAGTTAGGGAAGCATGTAGTCGGTGACTGAGGGCAGTAATTTAAATACTTTTAGTATTGTGGAATTCCCAGTCCTAAGGCTGGGCCACATGTTGATTGATCTCATTCTGACCGCCGTGCTGGCTGCTACCTCTGTGCTGTTGATATGCACTTGGAGAATTTGAAATATGTCCAGTGCAGTAGAGGGTGTGTTGGAAGTGCTTCTCCTATGTGTATATTACATTAATGTACGCCGGCTGTGTACTCGACTAAGGAGATTGCGATAGGTTGTCTTATCGAGTGCTGTCCGTCAGACAATCACACCGTAGGCCACTGTTGGTCTAACGACCAGTAGACAATACACGGCTGTAGACCCCATTTGAAGCCAATGACTTTCTTGCAGGGGGAAAGTTCCGTGGAGGCATTCTTTACCTGTTCAAGAATATAGTTTCCAGCTTTATTTCTTGTCGAAAATGAGACCCAGGAATTTCGCACTATCCTTAATTCGAAGTGCCACCCCGCACAGCACCATTTCTTTTTCTGTGGGTCAGCTTGTTCTGTCCTGAATGCAATAAAAATCCTAGTAACAATTCCGAACTAATCTCTGATAACCGATCCCAACTCTCAAAGGCACACAGAACAATAAAACCCATGTGGACACCAGGACACGTTGGGATTCAGGGGAATGAAAAGAATGAAGAATGAAGATTAAATCCCGTTTATCCCACAAAAATGTTTAGAAAAACACAAATATTGATAGGAAAATATTTCAGTTTTACTCAAATAAATGCTCTAACAATTTTTCTGATAAATTATCTAGTATAGAGATAAAGACGAGTGATTGTGGTTTCATTTTTGTGTTTGGTTTCCAATTTCCTTAGACTTAACCTGTAGATCGGGTAGACATTTGAACACTTTTACTCTTAAGAAGTGCTTCTCCACAAGCCTCTTCACTTTGTAACCTCGTGCATGGCTTTAGCCAAGTACTCGACATTTTTGCTAGTCACGCCAGCCATCGAAATACGACCATCCCTGGTTAGATAAATGCTGAACTCCTTTGTTAGCCGATCAACGTTTTCGGGTGATATGCCGGTATAGCAGAACATTCCAATTTGATTGGTGATGTGATCCCATGACCGTGATGATCCCAATTTGATCAGAGTATTTTTGAGTTGTGCTCGTACGCCAATGATGCGATCAGCCATTAACTTAACATCCTTCAACCATTCGGCACGTAGAGCATCGTCGTTTAGAATTTCAGATACAATGCGTGCACCATGAATTGGCGGATTCGAATACATAGGACGGATAAGAATTTTGATTTGTGACAGAACTCGGTCGGCTTCATCAGCATTCGAGCAAAGAACAGAGAAAGCGCCTGCACGTTCTCCGTACAGACCCATGTTCTTGGCAAAACTCTGGGCCAGACAAAAATCGAGACCTTCCTTTTCGAATAGACGCACAGCTGTGGCGTCTTTGTCGACATCACCGCTAGCGAAACCTTGGTATGCCATATCGAGGAAGGGGTACAGCTTCTTCTCCTTGATGACTTTGCAGAGTTCAGCCCATTGCGCTGGTGTGGGATCAACGCCGGTCGGATTATGAGCGCAAGCGTGAAGCAGAATTATTGACTTTTCGGGTATTTTCTGTAAGAACGGGCGAAGTCAAGGTTAGGTGCGTGATAGTTTGAGTAAAATTTGAATAAAAAACTTACTCGGATGTCTTCGATGCAACCGTTGAAGTCAAGTCCACAGGTCTTTGGTTCGTAGTAGCGATATTTTTTTACTGTGAGGCCAGAGTGTTCAAAAATCGGTATGTGGTTACCCCATGTTGGCACGGGTACGTACACCTCACGGTTGCCAGTCCAAAACTTACTCAGGAAAGCTGCGCCAATACGAAGAGCTCCAGTTCCACTGATTGCCTATAAAAAAAAATGAAGTGTAATGAGTTGCAAGTACGTCTCAAATTAAAGAATTATGTAGACTATTAAATGCCAACATATTGTAATAACTAGCTGCTGCCCGTGAATTCGTTCGTGTGAATATTAGTTATCGCGTTGCAATAAATAATGTTGATATGTCCTTCCTTGCGGTTTAGGCTTAATCTACATAAAATTTCGTTGAAATCGAAATCGGTAAGTTAAAAGATAGACAGACAGACAGAGTTACTTCAAAAACTTAGATAACATAGCTATGAACCGCGGTTTCTAGTGAACAATGTAGACAATGTGAACAATGTAACAGAAACACGAATAATAAAGGACCTCTGGAAGTTTAGTTAAAAGTAGGCCGTTAATTTCGTCAACACTAGTGTTTCGCCGCCAATATAGCTCCTTGACCAGAGTTGTAAAAGACTTCAATCTTTTGTAATCTTCTTTGTGCGGCGCTACAGTCCGAGGTGGACCTAGGCCTCCTTCAGCAACCTCCTCCATCCAGCACGATCCCGTGCCAGCTGCTTCCAGTGATGCACACCGAGTTGGTTCAGGTCCTTCTTTACCTGTGTACGGCACCTTAGACGCGGGCGTCCTTGTATCTTTTGCATCTTTTATAATGCAATCCCTGAATTCTTGAAGAGTATTCAATTGACTTCATTTGATGACTTTTTTAAAGCTTGACTTCACTACCAATCTATTGATTGCAAATCAGTTGAATACTAGTCTTTAGATTAGCATTGTATTCATTGAAGTCAATTTGAAGTCTTCGGGACTTTAAAAATGTTCGTTGAAGCCTTTGGGACTTCAAGATGTTTCGATTGAGACGATTAATTCCCCCAAACATAATTTTTTGTATCTATAACTGTTGCACAACACAGTGGAAGCGCGAACAAGCTATGATCTGGTCCTGTATGGACTGTTACGCAGATTATTTATTTTTATAACTGTTTAGACAGCGCTCGCCTTAATTCGTTTTGTCAAAATGACCAAAAAGTATAGCCTATGTCTATCCCCAACCTATATCTGTACCAAATTTCATCAAAATCGGATAAGTGGTTTAGACGTGAAAAGGTAACAGACAGACAGACAGACAGACTAACTTTTAGTAAGTGGATATAGTGGGGATAGTACATAATAATAAATTATTCATATAGCGGACAGCTAGACTCTGGGCGTTAAGGGGCTGTTACGCCACCCAATGTATGTAAATGCAATACGGCAGTAGGACAGTCTAATTAATGCGACGAGTTCGCCTCAAGTACAAATTATTTAAACTACTCAACGTCTCACACGAACACAAATTAACTAAAGAAAACCTCAGAAAAACGTTTATCTTTACATCTTATCCTTTTTTTTTTTGAGCGTTAGTGCTGTGCCCACACTTCCGCTTTTAGGTTTTCCGCCTATACAAATTTTTTTTCAGTCGCTTTGAGTGTATACAGCATGTACAGGGTACCATAATACTTAATCAATTATTGAAGCTGTACAGTACACCCGAGAATGATAAAAATAAACCACGAAGCTTGATGATGATAAGTGGGCAGATACAAATCGCTTACCTGAACTGTTGCATTACTCTTCGACTTCAACCGTTGTGAGTTAGCTCCCAGTGCAAGTTCGATGGCACGGCTCCAGAACGAAGATACACCAGCAATTGGTGCATATTCATGGTCCATATTTTGGGCAATGATGCGTTCTTCTGCCTGCACACAAACGATTGAATTTTACAGTCAGCTTTAGAGTAAAGAAAAATATTTAACAATTTACCTTGCGGACGCTTGGCAACACGAAAGGTTTGCCATTATCATCACGATAGGCACCGACACCTACGTTAATCTTTTTCGGATTCTGGTCACGTTTATAGGCTTCGGTCACGCCCAATATAGCATCGGGTGGACCCATTTTCACATCACTCCACCATGATCTGTAAAACAAAAACAAACAAAAAAATACCGGTGATGAGCTGTAAATCTTAGCAACAGTAAATCTTAAACAGTTTAAAAATAATCGTTTTAGGATACTCAAATAAAAATCAAGATTCTCCACGATAAGATACGGGAAAGTGCTGCTAAAAAGGGACTTTAGAACTTTTTGGGGTTTGGTACAAAGTGCCTTACGATGGGGGCGCTTGAACCAACCTTAGACCGCCTTGGCGGAGTTCTATTTTTATAGTTAGTCTATTTCCATGTCATCGTCGTCATTCGTGGAGCATGAACATTGAACGTGAAATGCAATCAAACACGTGATCTTCACGTAACCTCTAGAAAGCTGAAAGCTGAAAGAAGATAAATACTAAGAGTTACGGCCTGCACTTGTAGACGTATTTGCTCATGAAATAGGAAATAATATTATACATTCGATTGTGACGCAATAAGTTGTTTACATTCCCGCGATCATTATCGCACTGGTTTAAATTGCTCATGAGAAAAGCGTCAGCAGAGTTTGTTGATGCAATTGAATGAAAACAAACAAAAACTCTTCTTACTTATCGTACTAATAAGGCGTCAGGAGAGTTTGTTGATGCAATTCGATTGAAATAATAAAAACAAAAACTCCTCTTTTGTATTAATTATGAATTAATTTTATTATTAATAAAATTGTAATAATAATAATAATAAAAACTCATCTTACTGATTTTTCTGAACATTGTTGTTATTTGTAGCGAATGGCATTTTAAAATTACAAACACTAGTTAGTATTTAATAAAAACTTATAACCACAAAATATAGCACTAAACAAAGTTTTAAAAATAATATAATCTCACTAAATTGCTGAGTTAATTACTTTAATTTAGCTTGGACCACAAACCACAAGTGATCTTAAATGAATAAGAGGAACACCTTTTAAACTATTTACTATCGCATGCTGAGTCATGATAGTATGGCTACGCAAGTAAATTGATAACGATTGAGACCTTTAATACTGAACCACCCAAAGTTGGTATGATAATGCTAATCATTCGCTAAGTGCTGCTCATAAAGAACTGCTAACTCGACATTTAACCTGGACAGCAACAACTTATTTTGGCCGCTAAGTAGTTTAACAAAAAAAAAAAAAAGAAGAGCAAGTAAGAGATACTAGCATGAGTACTGTTAGGTGACGTAATTAACAAATGGTCTATTGCATTCATTATCAGAGAATTTTGAATAAAATATAAATGAAGACCTCGTAGACCTCGAGGGGGAATTTCCATTCCAAGTGGATGCTATCTCCTTTTCGGATGAAACGCTGAATCAGCAAAATCCTGATCGCTAATGAAATCGTCTATCTGGTTCTCGATGTGAACTTAGGTGATCCAAGCACAGGTTGAATGGAATCAGTGTCAAGCGTAAATAGCCAACAATCCTGATGACGCAGTGAAAGGTATTAAGAAGTGGAAAAATGTATTTTCTTTATTTTTCACTTCTTAATACCTTTTACTGCATCATCAGAATTAAATAAATAAATAATCTACGTACCAGTCAAAAATTATAACGCGCACATCACAGTGGAGGTGCGAAAAAGCTGGGCTCTGGCTCTCAACCGGCTGTTACGCCGTCCAATACAATATACCAGCCCATACAGGGCCAAAACATAGCTTGTTCGTGCCTTCACTGTGTTGTGCGCGATATAATTTGACAAAGATAAAAGGGCCCTATTGTTTTTTTTTTATGCCGCTTCCGAACGGCGAATTGCGAAAGCTTTCCATGACAGAAGTACTCCAGTAGGATTCTCAGTCGTTCGCTGGAGGTTTGTTTGTGGTGTTCTGTCTAGGGCTGGATTCGAAGCCGGGTGCTCTCGCATCATCAGCATTGCCGACGGTTTTAATAAGCGCTTGCCACTGATTCCATTCAATATTCAGCATCGCGGTTTTAGAATGTGTCGTTGGAGGGTCCACTAAAATTATTCACAAATGGATCGATACCGAGTCAGAAGGAGCGGGGGTGTACTCCCCGTGACTTGAATATACAGATTTCTTTACGCCTCATCACTGTATGGATGTTCAGGCGGAAGTCATGGTGATCAATGAAGTTTAGACGTGGCAAAAGCACCATGTGATATGCAAAAGCGCAGAACGACACCAACTTGGATATTAAGCGAGGAGTGTCTCTTGCCAATCTGTTTTTAGGATTTCGTTCCAAAGGAATACCGAGACCCTTACAGATTCACTTCGGTGTCTGTCGGTGGTCTTTTTTTTAAGCTAAGGAGAAGAGCAGAAGGCTACGTGGTAAAGCCCTCTTTTGGACAATTAAGCAAACATTGTTCAAGACCCTGATCGTCCCAGTCCTCGTCAATGACGCAGGAGGAGGACAGGCTGTTCCACTGTTTTGAGGAAACGATTCTTCGAATGATCTTTGGCCGTGTTTTTGTTGGTGGCGAGTGGAGAATGAGATTTGAGCTGTACGTACAGCAACTTAGACTACTTGGCCATGTAGAGCGGATAAACATCAACGCTCTCTTGGATTTCTGGCAATACATCATTTGAAAGGTCTTAACATAACCTACAAAACGACGCTATGCATGATTAGTTTCGATACGAGCTCTGTAGCGCTTTGTACATAGCCGGAAAATTCAAAAGACAAAAAGGCGGAAGGGAGATATTTGACAACCTAATATTTTAGACGCTACTGCAGCAGAATTGCGGTTATCCCAAGGGCGATATTTTCAACAAGATCACGATCCACAGCATACTGCAAATGTTATACGGCTTTGGCTTCTCTACAATTTGCCTAAGACCCCCGATTTCAACCCCATTCAATTATTGCAATTCAATATTTGAAAAGAGCTAGACCGCCGTATTAGAAAAAGGAAAATAAGTACAAAAGCGGGCCTGAAAAAGTCCACTTTCTGAAGAATTGCACAAAATCTCAACAGAAACTACAAAGAACCTTGGTCTTTCTATGGAAAATTGGCTCCAAGCTGTTTTTGAAAGTAGAGAAGCTAATACGAAAGATTAATAATAAGTCAAAATTAACAAAATCTGGACTAAACTTAATTTTAAATTAATTTTTCTTAATAACATCTGCCGGGTATGCATACTTTTTTGCATTTCCATTCTGCCAAATGGATTGATAAAAATTGGATTATTTACTGCTGTGAATTCAACTGCATCTTTACTTTTTTTTATTAAACTTTCTCAAACGATGGAACGGCCAATTTTCTGGGGATATGTATATTTATTTGGCCCACTGTATATGTATTTTCACACTATTTTTTCCTGGTAATATGATTATGATAAAATATTCACTAGATAAGTTATTGATTGAATAGTTTTCAAATTTTTCACAAAAAAGCTAAAACTGATGGTGCACTGATATTTTTGGCTTCACAGCTGTAATTGAAAAGTTATTGAATACTTTTACGATTCCTTTATAAAGCAATTAATTAAATATCTAATTGCAAAAGTAATCATTAGAATCCAAAACTGGTGCCGGGTCGCCGTGACATCTCAGGGAATTGAACAAAAATCTAACTAGACTAGGTTAGGCCCATTCGTTCATTTCCACTCAAATTGGAAGAGAGTACATCAATCCTATAGCAATTTACAAGTACATCTAAGAAATAGATTTACTTAAATCATATCTCCGAAATTGGTTAAGATAAAAATAAAAAAATAAAAAATACCAAAATATCTTTTTTGCTCCTCGTTTAAATCAATAAGATGGAAATTGATATCAGACTGAAAGATATCACCAAAAAAGATATCTTGGTGTGTGATGATAGACCATGTAATTCTGATGAAAGACCGTCTGGAATTTCAAGTTTAGAGAAAAACATTTCTTGTGAAATTGGTAATATAATTCCAGCGTAGCTGAAATCATTCCGTCCAGCAACACCATACGATAAAGGAATGCTCATGTGTTTTTTAAGCGAAGAGATTGAGGCAGTTTGATGAATGTTACTTCAGTCGATGGATGGTAATTTTAATATGTAGCATTTAAAAACTAGAAGCTGACAGTTTAGGCTGCTTCAAGACAGACGGACACTTAATTTTTGCGATTCATTAGCGGCTAGTAAGTAGAAATAGAAGCACCAACAAATGTCCTGCGACTGTATAGTGAAGCAGCATAATGTAGACTGCTGATATTAAATCGACACGAGTCCTCTTTACAGATAAGTCTGACCATTGACACGTAAGCAACTGAAAGATCCAAGACTTCGCTCCATTCTTTGAGTGTCATTAGAAGCACATCTGTTACATTGAACGGCTGGAGTGTGGGTTGCAGGACCCTCTGGTACTTCGATTTTAAAAGATTTAACGCACTCACGATTTATTAGAATTTCAGGAACAGGGAAGGAGACTCTGTTACTCGCCTGAAGAAAAAGTTTCACATAAAGAATTGGTTGTTATTGACATAAGTGAATCGAGAACAGGGGTCTCATTACGTAAGACGACAATCGTAATGACAACCATACATACATACATTGGGCGACGGAACAGCTCGAACAGCTGAGGGCCGGAGCCTAGTCGTAGGGACGACTATCGGCTGAAAAGTTACGTGATAAGACCCCAGGAGTTACTTTAAAAGTTGATTTTCTAAGAATAGCGTTAGTCCCTTGTGTCAACCAAATTTCTACAGCTCCCACATGAACATCATTAACATGGTGATTGAAAAATAGAGCACTTGGTCAGTGTTCATCCACATCCCATCACGTTAATCAAATTACAAACAAATCACAAGGCACTCCTTGCAAATGTACGATTCTACACAATGCACTTGCTCCAAAGCACTCAACCCAATTAAGTTGACGATGCAAAAGGGTCATAAATAGCCTATCAAGCAATCAAATTACCGCCACCAAGTGTAGAAAAACAATGGGGACTGCCAATGGCCTTGAAAAAACGAATGAATTCGCTTAGAAAAACCGAGAGTATCAGTTGTTATTGGCCCAGAATAAAACAGCTGAGGCACTTTGCCAAAAGATAGCAGACTTATACATCGCGTGGGTGCGATAGGCAACTGACCTACGACTAAGAAGAAGAGCACCGTGTGGCCGAAGTGATTTCCAAGTGCCAAGATACACAACTCACACATTTTCCAACTGATAAAGCTGTCTAATCATCTTCTGCCCTCTCCCACAGAATTGCTGACTCAACACTGAACTCAGATTCGACCACGACCACAAAGCTGGAAACTTTTCTGTGCTGAAGATTTCTTTTGTTGACAATTTGCCCAGATAACTTTCCGCACTGTGCTCGACTGAAATTCGTTGGATCTTTCAAAACAGACACCTGATAAATATCCCCCGGCCATAAAAAGCTCCCCCAACACGAAAATTCTGATAGAATGCTACCCAGATTTTTTACACGCACACAACGAATGGATGACGAATAATTGTTTCTAGGCAGGGAATCGGTTTCTCCTTAAAATACAAAGAAAACTCGCCGTTCGTCGACGTAGTCAAATTTAGGGGGATAACTTAACACCCTGTTCGATGTGTATATACATCGACAATGCGACAGCAACATGTTTGTCAATCGATTTAAAAAGCGCAAACATATTTTTGTCGTCGTTTGGGTTAATCTCCATGAGGTAAGTGCAGTACGTGCACCGGATGAATAGAATTAGATTCTCTGCGTTGACCTTGTAATGACACTGAATCGAGCGTCAACGAGTTTGCCAGGAGAATATGTTGGAGATTCGTATCACTTACCCGTTTCGCATGGATGTGACGTTGACCGCATTGCCCAGGATTCTACTGGCTGGCGCAATGGTTGTGTTTAATCGACAACAGATGTTTGCCATGGTTTTATGTGTTTGTTGTCACGTCGGAAATATTTTTTTTTGCGAGTTTGCACTGAAATGGAGCCTATTTCACAACACCCACCACTCTTGGATGAGGAAGAATTGATACTGCAAAAAGAGCCGATAGCTGGGAGCAATGGTGGGGACTGGAGGCTCCAATTCAATTTCTATTCAACTTAAGTGTCACAACATAGGCGGCTTTAATTGCAAATATTGGACGAAGTGCTGAGGGGGAGCCTACATCTGTAGAGGCGCACGCAATTTTCGTGAGCGAGGAGATTGTGTCTGCTGTGAAACACTTAACAGAGGAAAATAGAGCGATACAGCTTAATCAGAGTGGAATGATTGTGGCACGATTCAATGATAGATGGACACGCAAAAGTGTTTTGTAACTTTTGTCGTGTGTAATTTACAGAAATACTTTTGTCGTATGTAATTTACAAACGAAGAATGAAGAATGATGACTTCTGAAGTTTTCATCATATGCTCCTTCTGTAAGTTACACACGACAAAAACTGCAAATCACCTTTGCTTGTCCATCCATCATTGTATCGTGCCAGAATCATTTTTTTTTTCTCATTAAGGTGTATCGCTTGCTTTTGCTTGCCCACCTATTTGGAAAGTTTTATGTGAAGGCTAAAACAAGAGCTCCCTATTTTCAAACACAAAAATTACCAATTCAGGAGTACACTCCAAAAATAATTTTCGTTCATTCTCAAAACCAAACAAACCTACATTTTCGAATTCCGATACATTCACGTGCATGCGTGCAGAGTGCGCCACTATCATTTAACTGTTGTCAAAATTAATTTAAAAGTATCTTTAAAAGAGAATTTTGCGTTGATCTTATTTTTCTACAATTTTTTTCAAATTAAATCTATTTATTTCATTATTGCCATGCATTTAATTTCAACTGGTCGCTCAACTATTTTATCTGAGTTCCCAGATTTGGAGACCAGGAATACTTATCAACATGCAAACAATGAGAAAACAGACTTTCAATTCTTTAGCCAAAAACGATTGCTGTTGGAGGTGAATGAGAAATCGGGTTTGGAATTTCTACGAATCAAGGATTCAGCTAATCAGAGTAAAGTTAATCGACGCAGTGTTGTGTATGGGATGTGATGGAATTTATTTCTTTTAGAATTCGATATCACACGAATACGGAAGCTGAAAATAGACAATCTTGTTTGTATTGCTTGCCCAAAGCAAGGAACTGAAGAAGTTGCTCTGGGCTTGTCGAATGGACAAATAAAATTGTTGAATTACAAGAATTCGGAATTTGCTCATAAGTTTCCAGCAGGTATGGGGAAGTGAATGTATATCATTATACAGATTCTAAGTGTTGTGGCAAATAAAGTTATTTTGTTATTGAAAATTGCTTCCAAAGTTCTGTAAAATATCGCAAAGTAATGCTAGTCGCTTGGTTGCGATTTGAATTCAGCTAAGAATGTTCTGAACATTTACCATTTCAGAAAATGCACGTAACAGTGTCATCTGCTTGGATTACAACGCTTCCGATGAGTACATATCCTCCGTCTACGAAAATGGTCAGGTCAATGTTTATGGCACGAAAACCAAAACCAAATTGCAAACAATCAATTTGGATAACAAGTGAGCTTTTATTTTTACGTCAATTTGAATATAAAAATTTACGAAAAAAAATCTCTTTCCAGTTCCACTCTTAGTCGCTTCCATCCCACAAAACGGTTTCATCTATCCATCGCGTCTTACAAAGGCTCCGTTTACATTTACGACATCCAAGCAAAAAGGAAAGTTTTCAGTTCCATGGACTGTCACGAAGCTCCATGCAAAGATCTCTGCATGTCACCTTCTTTGCCCGATGTACTTCTTAGTGTTGGCTATGATTGCATCATAAACATCTTCGATACCCGTAAGAAGACGCAACCGCAACAAATTCGCTACTGCCACCCATTGTCAACTGCTGCACTCTCCGAATGTGGTAACTTCTTCTGTGTTGGAAATCTGAAGGGTGAATTAATTTCTTATGATATGCGCAACACCAAGAATTACTTGGCTGCAAAAAAGGTGCATGATAGTCCTGTTACCAGGATAGCTTTCGTCCCAACGGACAGCGAGAACTGTACAAGTTTTACCAGCACAGGAAATCAAACGCAGGCCGAGACTCACAGTGAAACAAGAAAGTCACTGGCAGTTCTGGAGCAGACGAACAAGGGCCGCCGGGACTCGTTCTGTGATTTTCTAGATTTTCAAGCTTGTCGGGGTAATGAGAAAGTGTCGAGCCGTTTTACCACACGTCGCGATAGTTTCGACTGGGACGCTCTAAACAAAAAGACCCTGAACGACGAATTTCGCTTGAGTTTGAATCAATTGAATTCAAACACTAGAAGTCTCGTCAGCCCCAATCTAAACAGCAGCTTAGACAATTTCTCATCACCGGACAAGGAAAATCAACCGAGTCCCTATGGCCCAGCGCTGCTCCGCAACACTTCCGAATTGAACTTGCTACGTGATCGCAGCAATATAGATTCGAAGTTGAATAAAATCCAGGAGGAGGAGAATGAAGTAGACATCCTTTCGCATGCTGATATCGCGGCCGAGAAAGATGGTGGAACATTGAATATCTCACAGAAGGATCTCGATAGGGGGTGCTTTCTAAAACTGCCAGACGATCGAAAAAGTACTCCAAACAATTTAAAACGACATTCTGTTCAAGAAGATGATGACGTCAAAGTTATTAGTTCAAACATCGATGTTTCAAAACAAATTGAAAAACTCCGCATTGAGATGGATGAACGTTTCTCACAGCTAGAATCGGAGATTAAGTTCAATGCGGAGTGTAACAAGTGGCACATTTTCACACAGAATGTTAATCTATGGAATAAACACTTGAATAGCACTGAAGAGATCAAGGCTTCGTTGGGAATACTCCTGCAAACAGATCCATTCGTTGATGAGTACATGCGGATAAAGGAAGAGAACGAGATATTGAGGAATAAGTTACTGCAATTAGGTCAGCAGTTGTGAATAAGGAATAGAAAGGAAAACGTTGTTAAAATATGAAAAATATAAATTTTTTGTTTGCATGTATTTAAATTAAATTGAACACATTTCTTACTTTTTGTTTTTTTTTTTTCTTATTTTTTTAATCTCAATTCACCTTCTAAGGCTACAGTCACGCAATGAGCGGTTGAGACACGGGTGGCCATATACTAAGTCGTGTAGTTGCGAAAATTACATTTTTACAATTTTTATCATTTGGAACCAACCGACCACCTTCAAAATGTTATAATTGGTTACTATCGGTGATGGAAATTTCCCAATTGTTTTGGCGGTATTGACGCCAAACACTGCTAAATTCAGTGCCCATCAAATTCTGGCTCCTATTTCAATTACCTACCTTATTTTTCCATTTAAGTGCAATTTGTGACTAATGCTGACAAGAAGTTCAACTTTATTCCACTGCTCTTTGGTGACATTTTTATTTTATAGTCAATGTGGTCTATAGCCAGCCACAAAACTGCGCAGCTTTGTACAGCTGACATACATTTTTCAGCATTAATTTTTTTTTTATTTTTCTATTTTGTCGCTCAGCGAATTTCAAACAAATTAAAACATTTGATTTCTGAGCAACGTTGCTCTGTGGTAGCCATGTACTGAACCAAGTCGCTGTGCCTACGTGAACACCTCCATACAATTCCATGTTTTAATTTTTTTGCGTCGCTCATTGAATGACTAGATAACTAGACTAGATAAGAAAGCATCGTGCACATGTCCGACACCCAGACCTGTATATAGTAGAAAGTGGAAGTGGTAAATAAGGCGAGTCGATTCAGTAGCGTTAACACAGAGTCATTAAGTATCCTTAAGCCAAAAGAGTAATTGCATATTGTCATACATCGCTTTCGACACGTCCTTGAACCTAACTAAAGGAATCCAAATCGCAAGCTACGACCTCCGCCCAATTAAAGATGCATAAAGCCACGGTACAGATACGAAATTAGTATCTTGCGCATCTATCATCAAAAGAAAATATGAACTAAATCCACGATGGCAGACCGGTGTGGCAACAATTTCTGTTTTCATTTAATTATGAGAATTACATTAGTTTGAATTCTTTTTATAAACTTTTCTGTATTTTTGTCATAAATAGTAATTGAGATTCTGCAACATAAAGTTCGCATGCGACTTAGTATCGGGATGCCTGAAAATAGTGTATGGGAAAAGGATAATTGCTAATCCTTGAACACATATGGCATTATTAAACAAATTTAAATAACACTTAATTCACGAAAATAACACACAATGTCTTTAACATTATAGAATTGTTTCTGTTGATTTCATTTTGCTTTTCCATTTTTTCAAAGTAATTTCAGCTGGAAGAGGATACTGCTTTTCCAGAAGCAATCGGTAAGCTCGGGGTCCAGCTGTATATATCGCCATTGCATTCTCAATATCTTCAGTTGACCATGTTACCCGCTTTTCAGGACATCCCAATTTCTTTATTTGTCCCTTGCCAAAGATATTACCTACGGATTCAATGATTTTTTGCTGTTTCCAGAGTTTAACTTTCAGCTCTTTTATATGTTTCATTAATCTGTAAAATACAAACATGAGTTTTGAGCAATTTTCACTAATTTATTTGCGATTTACTTACTGGGAATGTGTCGGAGTAATCTCCTCGGTTTGTGTTTTACAACTGACCACCATAGGTTTTATATCAGCTTGTATTCCAAAGTGCCTTTTGGTAGTAATCACTGTTTGTGTGGAGCAATCGATATTTATCGGTAGGAATATTTCTTCCATAGGCTCTTCCAGCTTTATGTCCTCCTCATCAATGATTTCATCACTAAAATAAGAAATTCAATGGGTGTTAGTATAAATAACAAACATAATAGTAAGCCTCCACTTGCCTGGAGATCAAAGGTTCATTCTCTATAGGTAAATCTTGATCAGTTGGTTCGCTTTTAACCTTCGAAAATGGCAACAAAACCGAAGGCACAACTTCTTCCTTGAGACGTCTTATTTTCAAAGATATTCCATATTGTTCATACAAAGGGTTTTTCGGCATAAAATCACTTTTTTTGAAATGTTTTGAACAAATTCGTGCGGTTTTTGTATTGAATTTATCTTTTCGATGGCACAAAAGAACCCACTTCTTGCACATTTGTATTTCTCTTGGGAATGAATGATACGATATATCATCGTTCCCATTTTTGTTGTTCATAGAACACCCATAAACTGCACACCGCATTTTAAAACTTTTAAAGTTCTTCACTTAGTTCAAATAAAAATAATACCAACGTAAACAAAATTTCGTTCGACTTATTATGTCACAGACGGTGGCCATATTAAGACAATTTGACAGTTTGAACGGAACCAGAGATGAACTATGCGGAGACAGCCGACTCTCTCATGTCTTTCCCTTGAATTTTATTTGACAGCGTTTTTATGAAAAATTTTCATTATGTATATATGGATTGCTTTATTGGGATTTTATAAAATTACATTTCTTGTCTACAAATCATGCAGATATGATGATACGAACTTTACGAAACTAAGAGCTGACAGAAAAGGAACTGTAATGGAAACATAAACCAATCCAAAATTGCAAAAGAGCTCAAAGCTGGCAATTCAGGAAAACTCGTTGGTCACAGAAACGTCAGTATGCTTCAAAATGCATCATGGTCGTAAGAACGTTATTTTGTTTAAAGAAAGTTCGTAAACAAAACAAGTATTTATTTAATATTTGATTTGATTTATTAAACTCTGTCGTGGGCAATTTTAGCGTCTATTTTGGACTCATTTCTTCTATGATTTGCTCCAAAAGAGTCCATTTTTGACTCTTTTTCGTCTATATTTTGGTCCTCTATATGAGTGGAAATCTTAAGAAAAAGCCGAGAATGCAGGACACAACTGTACGGTTCGGGTAGGTTAAGTTAGGTTATGTGGTGTGGCTAGTCGCCAAACACATAGACCTATAGGTCCATCGTGTGTAACACCAACTCAGAGTTCTTTCAATATTAGAACACCCAGTTACCCCTGGCACAGACGGGTAGATTTGGATGAAAAAGCGTTGTTCGAAAATTGACATACTTTAATTGGCTTAACTTAATTAATTTTAGTGGGACCACAACCCCATTTATTGGCTTAAGCAAGCCAAAAGAAACTTAATCTACCTTACCTCCCTCGGTCGTGCTGTGTCAGGATGTAAAGAGGATACTTAAAGGTAGTCCCAATTCCTTTAGCACGCAAAATAAAAAGCTAGCAGAAAAAGCTAACCTAAGAATTAGGGGTAGGGCAAGGGAGACAACGGTGCTGGGCATTAAGGTTTCATGCAATCATCAAAGTTGTGAGTGGAATTTTGGTTACGCAGCATGCGAGAGATGGGTTCGTTTGAGCCGTAGGAGGTATGATGGGGAGAGAGGCAGAAAAGGCGAGGAGTTTATGCTAAAATGGATGGAGCTAAGGATAGTTGAGCAGTTGATGACGCCACGAAGGAGACAGAGAATGAAAAGGACGTCAGCGACGTTTCTGCGGTCTTCGAGAGTTGTTAAGTGAAGAAGTTTGAGGTAGCCGCAGTAGGGGAGGAAGATTAGACGGTTAGTCCAGGAGAAACCTGGAAGAGCGAAGCGGAGGAAGTGATGCTGGATATTTTCAATCCTCGCAAAATGGGTAGTATGGTGTCGACAGCAAACTTGAGAGTCATACTCGGAATTGGGGTGCACAGAGGTGGTGTAAAGCGATTTGGTGATGTACATATCAGTGAACTCTTAAGACCATCGTTTCACTTTTTGCCCTCTAGTACATTGAAATATTGTTTGATTGGTACCGCCATGTGTACAATCTCTGAGGGATTTGACGCACCCTCCTGTGCTAGCGCATCCACAACTTCATTAACCTTGATACCCTAATCACCCGGAACCCAGTATAAGGTAACTACGTACCTGCTTGAGAGGCTCTACAATGCCTTGTAGCATTTGCTAAATGCTTTGGACTTGATTGTTCTACTGCTCAGCTACTTAAGCGCCTGGCTGTTTACGTAGATACGACGGCTTGGCTAATTATATCCAGTAAACTTTTTATAATTCAAAAATCTCTGTAGATCAAAGCAATAGTCCCCTGCAAAAATCTCTGTAAATCGAAGAAAACCTGTGCAATTTGGTCCCCTCATTAATTTGAATTTATTTTTTGTTCAAAACAACATGGTAGCGTCTATAATAGTTCACTTTCTATTTTTTTTTTATTCTTCAACAACCGTTAATTGAAATGCATACGTAACAAACGTGGGCCATATATATTTTTTTTTTCCTCGAATTCAAGGAACTAATTATCTGCACATAAATGTCATCCACTCTTAAAAGTACTTATCCTTAATTACCTGGAACGCATTAATACGTCATTGGTCCCCGAATCGTTGTCAGTCAGTGACAGCAAGCACAACAGTCGTATGACAGTTTCAGTTCATCATCACTTCTGAAGTATTTGTTTTTCTTGTTTTCACGCCAAAATTTAGCTGTTTTGTATTTTTTCCTACGATTTTAACCATGGGCGGAGGAGATTTGGTAAATATGCCTACTTGTTCTTAGTAATAAAAAAAAAATGTCTAAATAATCTCGTTCTCTCCTCTAGAACTTAAAAAAGTCATGGCATCCGCATACATTGAAGAACCAAGAGAAGGTCTGGAAAGCGGAGCAAGCGAAGAATGCGGAAGATCGGAAAATGAATGATCTGCGGAAAGAAATTTTGGAAGAGAAAAATCGCGAGGAACTAGTAAAGATTGGTCAGAACTCTGGAGTTCTCTCTAAATCTGATGACAAGAAGTTGGAATGGATGTACAAGAGTAAGTCGATCAATAAATTGCTCCATATTCCATGGTGCTAAAAAAAAAACTTCCATCTTTCTAGGCAGTTCAGAACTCTTGAACAGAGAAGAATACCTCCTCGGTAGGCCCATTGACAAGGCTTTTGAAATGATGGCGGCAGAAGAAAGTCAAAAAGATAAAGACCTGGTTGGTGTGAAAGTGCCTGTTAATCATGTCGAGCATGAGTGCATTCCGTTCTCCATAAGAGCCTACCGCAATGCAACATCAACGGAGCAGGTAGACTTGCAGAGAAAAATCCTAGAGGATCCTCTGATGATGATTAAGCAAAAAGAAATGGAATCACGCCGCAAAATCCTGGAAAACCCAGTCAAGTTGAAGGAGCTTCACAGGATCCTGAAAACAGAGAAAACGAGCAAAGTCCATAAATCAAAATCATCCAGCCACTCGAAAAAGAGCAAGAAAAGTAAGAAGTCGAAGAAGAAGCGTCATCAATCCGATTCCGAGGAAAGCGCTGATAGCGATAAAAACCTGGATGAGATGCTGCAGAAGCAGTACAAGAAGCTGAAGGATAAGGACAGCAAGGAGTTGGCTGGTTTATGTTTGAGTAAGCTGCTGGATGCGAAATACGAGACCATATCTAAGGAACTAGACAAAGCTGCTCAGACAAAAAGAAAGAAGTCTAAGAAATCAAAGAGACGGGGTAGCTCGGACAGCGATAATCAAACCGACAGTGAAAAGGAAGATAAACGCAGGGCAACGGATGTACGAGCACAACGAAACTACAGAGACCGAAGCCGTTCCCCAGTCGATCGTAGAGACCACCGTAGGGAGCGAGATAACTACTCAGATCGACGGAACTGGAACGGTGGAGACAGGCACAGAGATTTCCGCAACCAGACAGACAGAAGTGTTCGAAGACGTACCAGGTCTAGATCTCGTTCGGCGGTGAGAAAAGAAAGCACATATCGTCGTTCAAAATCGCCCACAAAGTCCAAGTACTCAACTACCTCAACAGACAACAAAAGTGCCCGGGACGAGCCGTCAAAGAAGAGCGCCGCGCAAAAGGAACGTCTAACAGAAGAGGAAAAAGAAAAGCGTCTTAAGAGCATGATGGATAACGCTGTCTGGCGTGACCAGGAGCGCACGCGATACGTGACAAACTATCGTGAAGGCTACAAGCAGGAGGAGGAGCAGAACAAAGCGCGTGATTTCGATAAAGAATTTATCAATACTCAACTCCGTAAAGCAATATCCACACAAAACTCTGTTGAATCTAGAATCCGATCAAATGTAAATAACATTCAGAGAACATCGGCGGCTATGAATGCAAACTTTGCTAGAAAATAATAAATGTCCTATCCATTCATGGATATTCTTTAATTTTGTATTTTCCTTTATTGGGGGGACGAATTGATGGCTCAATTTTTGCGGTGGAATCCAGAAGTAATAGCAATAGCAGACTGCAGATGCCAGAAAAAACACAGTTTTTAAAAAGGGGGTGTTCGACAAAATGTTGCATGTTGGGTATCAATTCTTTTTTAAATGACGCTACAGTCCAGGTGGGCCAAAGTTGAACGCAAACTTTTCTCTCGAAGATCCCATATCACACAGACTACCTTTTTCCCTATAAAGATTTTAATATTAATTATCAAACAAGAATCCCAAACAGAGAAGACTGGGAGACTGATTTAGTGAGAAATCAGGCTGCCGTCGACGGATCGGAGATATAAAAATTGGCGGATTTGGGAGTGTTCGCTGACCGGCAAAACATAACGATATTCCTCCGCCTTCTGAACTATTGTATCGTCTTCAGGACAGGCATAAAAGCAATTCATGAGGCAGCACACTTGCTGTTCGTGTGTTCGATAGATGGCCAGTCTATTGTCTTTTACATAGGTAGCCAGGCGGCAATTAAAGTTCTGGAAACACCATCGATTAGATCAAAGATGGTAAAACAATGTCGCCAATCTCTGGGTAAGATGGCAGACAGATGTAGTCTCACTTTGTGCTGGGTCCCGGGTATCCTAGGCTACGGCACACGGGTATCCTAGGCTACGAAAGGGCCAACGAATTAACTAGAACAAGGGGGTGGTAAATGGTTTTAAACGACAACCAGGAGCCTCCGTTTTCTTCCAGGCAAGATGTTGGCTCACAGCTACTTGCAAAAGCCATACCGGCAGCAAATCCCAGATAGAGTCATTTAGATTCCAGCAACATCTCTAGACAAGTATGGCCTGAGCTCGATAGGAATAGGACAGAACACTCTATAAGTAGAGCTACTCTCTATAAGTAGAGCTAACATCAGTAGACTACTTGGCGTCCTTACTGGTCACTGCCTTTTTTGGCAACCACGCCAGAGGCTGCAAACATGAGGAGGAGGAGGAAATGACCCCGCCCCATCGACTGATGGGTTTCGTGTTGGAAGCTTGCTAACTATTTTCTATTTGCAAGAAACTTGTAGGTAAGCGAATCCAAATTTGGAACAAAACGGACGTATGCCTACTTGCGCCACCTGATTTCGTGGCAGTGACTTCGACCTGAGACTTTTCTCGAAGAGACCAAAACCTTCTTCATCCGCTTTCGGTAGTGTCTATATAAGCACGAAATGATCTTTTAACACAAACGCCTAATGAAGCCTGGAAGATAAGCACAAGTTAACCAGGAACTAAGACATGACCTTTGAAGATTTGTTGCGCAGAAGATTTCATCATCTGCTCAGACAATCTTTTAAAAAGTTGACGTCATCGATTACAGTCATCAGGCAAGAGCAGAAATCTTTTCCCCTTCTTCTTGATTTAATCATAGATTGTTTTGATTTGAACGTGTCAAGCTGTTATCTTTTGTAAAGACCAAAAATTGAAATATTATTTTTATTATTATTATAACTTTATTGAAAATATAATAAATTATACTAACAATAGTTAGACAAACATAGCGCTAGCTACCAGGGCCTTTGGCTATTAGGAAGAAAAGAAAAATTGAAATAAAAATAACCAATTCATCCAATCATCTACTGTGCAACACTCAATTCAAACAAATTGTGCCCAAAGTAGTCGTCGCCTTTCCTGTCATTAAATTTCATCGATTGTTGTTAGTGTTTCTTCTTAAATAAGACTACACTGAATTGTGTTTTAGTGTCAACATTTTATATTTCTATTTGTGTTTACAATAATAATGTCTACATAATTCCTTACTTTGTTTGAAGAACATCGAAACAAATATAACATCCATGAAAACTAAATGGTAACAACTTTTGTATCTTATAATTCCGAATAAAATGACTTTTTGTTTCATTGAGATGGTTTAGTTTATGCGTCGGTAAGAGCCGCGACACCGGGCAATGTCTTTCCTTCCAACAGTTCCAGAGATGCACCGCCTCCGGTAGAAACATGAGAAACCTGTGATTCAGTGCCCCATTTGGCACAGCAAGCTGCAGTATCACCTCCACCAATTATGGTGACGGCACCGGCCTTTGTGGCAGCAACAACTCCATCCATGACTGATTTTGTGCCGTTGGCGAAGTTGGGGAATTCGAATACACCAGATGGTCTGTAATTGAGTTTAGCATACAATCAACCATCTACGCGTCAAATTTGTAACCTTACCCATTCCATACAATGATCTTTGCACGGCTGATGGGAGCAGCAAAGGCCTCACGTGTCTTTGGTCCGACATCCAAGCCCATCCATCCATCTGGAACACCAGATTCCACAGTGGCTACACTGACGGCAGCATCCTCGGCGAACTTGTCACCGCAAACGAAGTCAACTGGCAAATGCAACTGAACGTTGTTCTTTTTCGCCTTGTCGACGAGGTTCTGGACGATTTTGGAACCTTCCTCGTCGAAGAGCGAGCTACCGATTTTCATGTTGTTCAAAACCTTCAAGAAGGTGAAAGCCATGCCTCCACCGATAATCATTTCGTTGACCTTGTCGAGCAAGTTCTCGATCAGTTGGATTTTGTCGGCAACCTTGGCTCCGCCAAGGATAGCCAGGAATGGGCGTGGTGGGTTGTCCAAAGCCTGTGAGAAGTATTTCAACTCCTTGTTGAGGAGCAAACCGGCAGCGCGCTGGCTGAAACCTTCACCCATCATTGAACTGTGGGCTCGATGGGCAGTGCCGAAGGCATCGTTGATGTACACATCTCCCAACTTCTGGAGACTCTCGCGGAAGGTCTTTACTTTAGCTGGATCCGCTTTGACCTTCGCTCCGTTGGCATCGACGCCCTTACCCTCCTCCTCAACGTAGAAACGAACGTTTTCCAAGAGAATGACTGATCCCTGTGGGGGGTTTTTGCACTTCTCCTCAACTTCCGGTCCGACGCAGTCGTTCAGGAAGGTCACATCCTTGCCAAGGAGTTTTTTCAACTCTTCGGCAACTGGGGCCAAAGTGTACTTCAGGTTCTTGTTGCCATCTGGACGACCCAAGTGAGAGGCGAGGACCTTATCAAAGACAATGAATGATTGGCTTGAGTTTTCTAATTAAGCATTCTTATACATACCACCGACTTGGCACCCTTGTCAAGGGCATACTTGACACTGTCCAAAGCAGCAACGATTCTTTGGTTACTAGTGATTTTGCCTTCCTTGATTGGGACGTTGAAATCCACTCTGCAAAAAGAATTCAAAAAGAAGAAAAAAAAAAAAAACACGAATATGTTAAACAAAAACGCAAAGTAGTTTCGATTTATTTTCTTCTTTTTTACCTCATGAAGACTCGCTTGCCAGCAAGGTCAAGTTTTTCAATGCTCAACTTATTCAATGCCATTCTCAAGCCTATTCTTACTTCTTTAGCGGCGAACCAATTTGGATGAAACACTAACTTCCAAAATGAATTTATCGCAATCTGCCGATTATGCCCTCGGATTTTTCGGATGAATGTCAGCGGAAGGTCATATTTGAGACATCGTTTACAGGCATGTAGTTGAGGTTGGTTGGATTAATTAAAAACAACGGCAATGTTCAAAGAGTTAGTATATGTTTTAAGTTGGATTTGTGATCCAACTTTGGTTTTGTTTCTGGAACATCCTGCCTCGTGATACATATTAATTTTATATAATTTAGTTGAGTAAACGAACTGAATAGAAAGTGGAGCTTTAGCAATTAAAATGATGCTGCTGATATTTACCATATCAGCAGCATTCATGCATGCATACATGCATTCATTTTCAATTATATTCCGATCGGTTGGAAAAAAAATTTATAAAGAGATTATGCTATAACTCTTTCTATAAATATGTGAAAAGTACTCTAATGAGCTAACGAAGACATTTATTGTGCTCTAGTTGGGTATTTTAGTACGCAACTGAATAAGTTAAAGTTTTATTAGTATATAAAGCAAAGTATATTAAGTAAATATTGTTTTATTGATTGTAATTATTTTTAGAAATATAATTCCTTTTTTGTCTCAATAAAGCTTAATAAATATCGAATAAATATCGATAACTTCAAAAACTTTAAGCAACTTTGTAAATAATTATTATAACTTAATTGAAATATAAATAAATTACATAAGAATACCAAAATTAAACTCTACCTACATACATACATACACATACATATAAACTAATATATAAAAAAGTAAATAAAAAAAATTTTTTTTTAGAGGACGCTTAACTATAATTATTTATTACTAGTTGACCCGGCGAACTTCGTACCGCCATTTTTTATTTCACAATTCCTGAAATTTTACACTTTAGGTATTTAGTGACAAATACAACAGGCAAAAATTATTAGGAGTGAGTCTCACACAAATGTTTGCCTTTGAGACCAACGTGGTCTCACGTCTACAAATTTTTTCCCTGTGAGACCTCGGTGGTCACCTAGACAAAAATTTGTGGGAAATCACGGTGGTCTCACACGAATTTGGGCCTGCTGTGCCGCGTGAGATGTACGTGGCCTCACTGTGAGATGTCCAAACCGAAAAATGCTTAAACCGTGTTAACCTGAGTTAGATTTGAATCGGAGCAATGCAAACCGAGTTACTTTACTCAAGTTACCTTGTCGATTGAATGAAATGAAATGAAATGAAAAAACCGAACCGAACCAAAACCTAATGCGCATTGCAACTCGGTTTGACTTGACTTGGATTATTTTAACGAAATTTTATTTCACGAGTACGTAAACAAAACATTCAAACCGAGCTATGTTTGAATATCACGCCATACCGTCTACAGACTTGTATTGGCAGTTGGTCAATGAATATGATGAATGAATAAAACACTTTGACTGAATATGTAAAGCGAAAATCGACCATCAAGGCTTGCAAAGTAGGCACATAATGGGTCAGGGCGTTCCAATAGGACAACGATCTGGAAAACAGTACAAATAATTAAAGAATGCCTTGTTTCCGTACACCTAAATAAAAGACTAATGGTTACTAATTCGTTCTAGGAAGGACCAATGTTCTACGGGAGGGTATCAAAATAAATCTCAAAAAGCCAGTCAACAATCTAAAAAACAATAAACCGTTTCAGGTACGATGGGGAACTGCAAAAAAAAGCAGAACTGGCCAATCATTTAAGTTCTCTGAAAGAGATACCCCAGCCATCAAGCAAATGCTACATCAAGATCCGTTTATAATGGCAGAAAAGTGACGGAACAAGCCCAGGAATTCTATAATACCCAAATGTATCCACAAATCTTATGGAGAACCATTTTTGATATGGATAAATTCTGAAGCTTTGTACTCTGCTCTTTTCAAATATACCTTTCAAAATAAATTGTTACATATGTTTGGAGCACTTTTGTGGAGCACTGTATGTAGATGAGTAATAAATAATTTACAATAACAATTGGGTTATTAGACGCTTAACCAACTCTTTAGCGCTACATGCTCTTTATTTAGAGTATCGTCAAAGTAGGATGTAGGAATGTTCCTCTCGACGATGAAAACACGCATGCGTAGAAAAAGCAAAAGAAAATGTCTATAGAAAATAGTTGTGGAATAGTTAAAATATCTTATTTATGAATATAAAAGAATTGTGAACGATACCGATTAGAGAATACTATAGGAGTTTCTTTTCTCTGAACCCACAATAGTTTTCTTGTTTGATCTGAAGTTCTTGCACAAGAGGAACGATAGATGCGTGTTTTTCATTCGTTGATACCAATCATCTGCAACACCGACTGTCTATAAATCTGTTCAGTATATCCATTTTCAATTTGACTGTCTAATCCGTGTCTATTATATCCAAATAACATCTGATAAATGTCAACATATTCCCGCGAGATTAATCATTTTTTAATCAGACTGGGAGACTATCAACATCAAACCGGAATAGTTTTGAAAGTGCTAAACATTATCGAGTAGAGTTGGGGAACATCTGCACATGATGCTTATTAACAAGGGGCTAATAAGTGTCGTCAGTAGGCATTGTTAATTGTTATGAAAATCACACTGTGAAAAATGTATTAATGCTAAAAGATAGAATCAAAAGAACTTCCTTAAAGCTTTATCCAACCCCAAGCCAAATAACATAAAAAGTATTGTAGGCTTTTTAAAATCCAACAATTTGTTAAGTCTCATGTAAATTAATTTATCTAGACGAAGGCTTTTATTGCTCTGGCTATAGTTTCTACCTGTCAATCTTAAAATTTTTTGCTAGCTTTAAATAAATCAATAAAGGATAGCCATTTAAAGTGGGAAAAACATGAATAGGTGCCGTCTGATTTCAACGAATGACAATTTAAAAAAAAAAACACATCGTTTGTGTTCTGAAGAAGATTCCTATGGCGTATGCGCGACTTAAATAGTGAATAATTACACTGAATCAAAAACTTATTTGTTAATTTTTTGGTAATTTCTGCTTTGTTATTGTTGGTCGATCATATTGTCAGCATTCGTTCACTCTAACTGTTTGCTTTACGGCAACAGCATTGCGAGATGTGAAATGCAAGTAGAACAAATTTATCTACTGAATGAATCTGAATAGTCGTTTATTTGAGATAAAAAATAACTTTAAATACCTTCGCACAGTCTAAAATACTGTGTTTTGGTTTCATAACATTTCGAACTAAAAAATGAAAGCACTTGCTGCATTGGGTCTTGTATTTACTTTCAAAATATGTCTGGAGCATTATCTACGAAATGCTGGGACAGCATTAAAAGACATAAAAGGAGGATTTTTTTTATGAAGCACAGAACAAGAAAAATATGTTCAATTAGCATAAAATTTAGTGGATAAGTGTAGAATATTAGGATGGAGGAATTCATTGAAGATATGTTTCTCAGGACAATTTAAATTTCTATAGTAAAAATATGGGGAGTCTTTGAATCCAAGCATCTGGGGCAGTATAGTAGAAAGCGTACGCGAGTTAAATAGAGTACACAAGTTAGACAAACTAACTTAGTTTAAATTTGAAGGCGGCTGGCAAAAGATCGGCCCGGCTAAGGAGGCATGCTAATCGAGTCCTAACTCCATTTCGGACAGCTCCTACAAATGAAGAAGAAGAGTACAAAGCCACTGTGTTCATTAAAATTATTATGGATTGAAAGAGGATTAATGTGGCTTAAGAACACTTTGTAGCACAAGTGTTTTTTCTTACATTAAATTCATTGATGAACACACGATAAATTCTTTCCCAAACAAGTTCTGCGATCAACTAGTTAACTGATTCGTACAAATTTGTTGTAAAAAACGAGGGCAAATAACGAATTTATCGAAGTTCTGAAGATCCGTTGAAAACGAAAAAGAATTCGTTTATAAATAGAATTTGTGTACTCTAATCACAGTGAATGCAAAAGAAACCATGAAAAACAAAAGTGTTCGGTCCTCAAAAGAATTTATGAAAGTTTATCTTAGTAGTAATGAAGTTGCGGATGCGGTAGCAAAAGAGGGCGTGCCAAATCCCTCCAAGATTGTACACATGGCGGTAGCAATCAAACATTATTTCAATGTATTTGAGACCAAACTCTTCACAGAGGCCGACGTATGGTGGAAACAGGGAACATCCTTTTCCATCATCAAAATCTTTTAGCTTGATTACTGCCAACCTTAAACGGAAAAAATTCTAAGCTTCCCAGGGCTAGTTGCTGCTTGTTGGTTGGTATTATTAAAGGGCATTGCTTACTGCGCCATCACGCTTTTAGGTTGGGTTTAATCCCTTTGGATAGCTGCATGAACTGTAGAGCTTTGTAGCGAAACGCTGGAGCACGTGATCTGGGTTTACCCACAACTAGCTAAAACCAGATTCAAGACCTTAGACAGCCACTTCCTAAACTCATTAAATGAAGTAAGTCAACGAAAGTAGACCTTTAAAATACTGCGCTCGCATATAAGTCCTTCTGTCTGTACCAGGAATAACTGGGTGTTCGAATATTGAAAGAACTCTAAGTTGGTGTAGCACTATGAACCCATAGGTCTGTGTATATTTTTGGCGACTAGCCGGCACCACATAACCTAATCTAACCTTATCTATTTATTGCTACTACCCTTAACTTTAGTGACCTGGAGGTCGTTTGTGCGTCCTATTTATTTTCATCTGCATACCTGAGAAGCGCATTTATGCATTATATTGCTTGGAAGCTCGTTACGTAGGAGCAGCATAAAAGACTACGTTGCTTTTATACCCGAAATGAAGTCAGTCAGTCAGTTCAGGTTCAGGTTCACTGCTTTCTACAATGACCCAGTCACTTACTGCTGGTATTAAAAGTTGTGCTATCTATCTATAACTCATATATTTCTTGAAACTATCTTTCAAACTGCGTTCCAGGCAGTGGTGCCCTCCATTGGATAAGCGGAAATATATCTGCATCTTCCCAGTTATCTCTGGTAGTTTATATTATGGGGATGGTATTAGAGGAAGAGTTCACATTAT
This sequence comes from Syritta pipiens, assembly GCA_905187475.1. Taxonomy (NCBI): domain Eukaryota; kingdom Metazoa; phylum Arthropoda; class Insecta; order Diptera; family Syrphidae; genus Syritta; species Syritta pipiens. The sequence continues at coordinate 76,774,688 of LR994571.1, forward strand.
AGAGATGACAATGTAAAGTTTTGGAGATTTATATTTTGGGAAAATTCACATTATTAAAACTCTACTGAAATTTTTTTAGTTGTTTCCATTTTTTTCTAGTTGAGTTGAGTTGTCTTGAGTTGTTTCCACTTCTCGTTTGTACATTACGCATAGTGAAAAGATCATTCAAAGGATCAGCAATGTCAAAATAACAAGAGTCCAGCTTTGAAAATTTACAACGCCTTGCGTCAAACCCTTAAATGGTGTCGGAGACTGAAAACAATTACTCTCTGCTAATCGGACAATGATCCTATCTACATGCGTAAAGTCATAGATGAATCATGAATAAATTGCATTCCGAATAAAAAACCAAAACTGAAAAATAAGAACTGATCGGTTTGCCTTACGCCTGCAAAGAAAAAAAATGTTAAATCAATTGTTAAAACCTGTGTGTTATGAATATCCTAAAATAACACGGCTAAGGAAGAACCCAATCGAATTGATCTGGTTTATAAATGTTTACCAAAAATGTTTATTGATTTTTAACTGCCCACACTTAATCGAATCGAGCAGCTAAGCAAATGAGAATCGTCCAACTGGTTTTTTTTTGCATCAAAACAACGGGTTAAATGCAAAAAAATGAAACCGATACTCAGGTGACTTCTTCCAAGTATGTACTACTCTTCCAAAAGTAAATTTACTCAAGCAGCTCTTGAGATATATCTTAGAATCCCCACCAACGACAAAGGAACCCAACCTCATCCACAAGATCCCCACGTAAATCACATTCACTAATTACTTTAAGTCATTTCTGCTCGTGCTTTGTGTACTCGAAGCCATTATTATTTAATTTAATAATTCCTCTCAACTGAGCTTCATGTCGCAGTTCCGGAGAAGAGGCAGACTATCTGTGGCGGTTGTAGAGGAATTATATACGATCTTCGAAGACGACGACGACGATCCATCCAAGCGAGTGATTTCATCTGATCGCTGTATCTTTTCTCGTTTTTTTCTTTTTTTTTTTTGTATCTTTTGTGACGTGTTACACGCCAATTTTTGCTTTCAATTAGAACAGTTGCGATTAGCTCGGCGACAAGTGAGGTTTAGAGCGCTTTCTTCAAAATTCCGTGAACGTTAGTTACAACAGCCGTGTGTTTAAAATGACGGACGACCTGCCGTGTCAAGAGATGCAGAGATCCATATCGATGCCCAGCAAACCGCGATATACCGAAGCGGATCCTCTCAAGCGGTCCGAGGAAAAGGAGATACTCTACGCCGATGATGATCACTATAATAGCCACGATTCGGATACATTTTTCGGACAAGATAATAGACTCAAATCGTAAGTTAGTGTAAACACGGGTCCGGAGAGGGGAAGCTTCTGCAGTTCTTAGAATCGGTGCGCGGCGGGTAGATAACGTCTCGATTAGGCGCTGTTTGAATATCTTTGTTATCGTGATTGGAATTCCATTTCATAGTCATTGATTGGCCTGTATTTTGTGAGGGATTGACCTGAATCATATCTAGTCAAGGCTTCCTCGGATGAAATCTTGGCACAGTGCGCCAATTCAGATGTAGTATTTGCATTTACCATCCGAGCAAATAATCTGACATGCACGGTGATAAATTAAGAGTGCTCAAGGCCGTTCTGATTTGTCAAGACCTGTGAATTAAGATTTTACAACGACTATGACCTCTCTTCTTTCAGTGGATATTTGCGTAAGGAATTAAAAACAAAAAGAAAACGTGCGTGTCTGCCCACGTGGGGTTCTTGTTTTGTCCATGACTGCGAAATAATGAAATCGGCGTAGGAATTCGTTGAAATGTTGGGGAGTTAACAAAGTTTGAAATTGCTTGGAGAGAGTGGGATAGAAAGGAAGGCATGGGGAAATATAAAGCTTCAATTCTTAGCAGATAATCTGAGCCAACTCGCGTCATGCTCTGTTTAATGCCTACCCTGCCTAATGTTTTCTCTCTTCAACGAAGTGTAATTGCTTCTGGCTGTTCTTTTCTGAATATATTCACTTTCTTTAATTGTTTTCGACTTTACAAGATATCCAATTAACTCGAGTCCTTAGTGCTAGACAAGTATATTATCACACAAACTGATATTTTTGCGGTAACTCCTACTCCTACAGTAAACTATCGCTAATTCGGCTTCATCGAAAAATCTTGCAATATCAAAGACTTTAACAAAAAAATATGCAATCCTAAAGATTTCCTCGAAAAATTCTGCAATCCCAAAGACTGCAATGAAGATTTTTGAAGTCCCAAATATGTTAGTCTAAAGATTTACATTCAATTGATTTGCAATCAATAGATTGGTTGTAAAGATTTCTGCAGTCAAGACTTCAAAGAAAATGAGAGATTTTAATGCCTCAGTCTAGTTCGCAGATTTAATTTATGAATTGAAAAATCAGAGGTATGAATTTAATGGATTTTTAAAGTCAAAAGATTGCAATTTTTTACATCTCTGCTAACGAGGAGACATCTCTGCTAACGAGGAGACAAAATTGCAAAGGTTTTCTCCGATTTACAGAGATTTTCTAGTGAACTGTGAGAGTGCTTCGATTAACAGAGGTTGTCGAATTATAGACGTTCGAATTATCGAGAATTTACTGTAATAATAATAAAATCATCAACAGTCCGAGCTGGATTAAATTCCGTCAGCAGTAGGTCTTTTTGTACAGACTTACTTCTTTGACCTGTGGTAATCGTGCAAACAATTATCATTCACTGGGCTCCGTGCTGTAGAGTCATCTACTTTATTAATTTCCATTTTCGACTGCAGTATTTCGAGGTAACTAGCATCAATTATCAGTAAAGTCGCTGGTCTAGTCTGAAAAAAAAAATTAAAATCCACCCAGAGCTGTGTATATTCTAACTTCCACTTTGTACTCCTTGAGCAGTGACATTTTCGACTTGTCTTGGTCACTGAGCTCTAGACCTGATAAAGCATCAACAATTTTTTATCTCTAGCGAACATAATATTAGGTATAGTAGTAAATACTATATTTTTGTATGAAATTAAAGGCTTTATTTAGTTTGTATAGAAAGATCCGATGCAAGTAAAATATGCACCATTTTGTTCGATAGCATTCTGCCATTTTGAAGGTAATTTCATTACAAACCTCTCATAGAAAGGCTGGTCCTTATGATCTAAAGACTGTAGACAGTTTTCACGAACTGCTCTTGGAGCAGTTTAAAATCACCAGCAAAATCGTTCACCATAGGCAGGAACATGTAGTAATTATTTGGTGCTAAGTCCGGATTATTTGGTGGATGTACATTCAAATCGGTCATATGAGAGGTTTTTAATTTATAAAAAACCATACGACCGCCAAGTATGTATCCATTTTTGCACGTCACTGTATAAGAACCTCCCAACCGATCTCCCGGAGCTTCTTACTACCTAGCTTTCGTAATTAACAGTTAACAGTCAACAGAAGAGCTAGCCCCCATCAAGTTCTAGATTTACCAGCACCTATAACTGATGTCAATAAAAAAGCATTGCTTAAGCTTTCTGCCAAAAATTTCGGACTATACTTGAAGTCATAAACAAATTGTTCGCTGTAGTAAATACAATATGATAAAAAAAGAAAAAAGTGATGTCACGTTAAAAAGAAATGAAAGCCACCAACTGTACTTACCACAACTGTATGTCCTCTTCGATTAATGGTGTTTAATAGCCACCACTTCATTCAAAACCTCGTATTATAGGATTCTGCTCTTACCCCAAAACCAATTGTTGAATTTTTTTCAGAGATCGATGGATCGGAAGCACAATCGAATTGAATGTTGACAGCCTGAGAAGGAATGGTAACTTTTGCCATCTACTCACTTTTCTGATTTTCCTTGCCATTCCCAATCATTCATTTCAGACTTGGATTTTAACAAACGAAGAAAGCGGGTCTGCCGGGTGGTTGAGAAAAATGGAAGCGAGAATGTAACGTTCCGCAAAATCCCTGAGAAATCCTGGAGGTATTGCAAGGACTTCGTAACGACGTTGGTAAGAGGATTGTTTACGCTCTCGTTTACGCAGGACTCAACGCAAACCTTCCTTTAGATCGAACAAGAATGGAAGTACACTCTAAGCCTCTTTATTGGCAGTTTCTTTACTAGTTGGTTTGTATTTGCCGTCCTGTGGCACATTGTGGCCTACGCCCATGGTGACCTTCTGTTCAATGAAGTAACCGGCGAGCGTCTGGGCGAGGGTAAGGAACCATGCGTGATCGGTGCGACCACTTTCGTGGGCATGCTGCTGCACAGCATTGAAACCCAGACAACTGTTGGATTCGGTGAGAGGTACCCCAGTGAGGAATGCCCTGAAGGTATGTTCCTCTTCATTCTTCAAATCATCGTATCCATAGGAATTGAAGGTGCCATGGTGAGCATCATCTACGCCAAGACCGCACGGCCAACTAGGCAACTCTCTAAAATGCGTTTCAGCGACAAAGCAGTGGTAAGTCCGAATTCCTTTTGAGTCTTTGATAGCCTGATAGACACTTTGTTCCAAGGTTTGCTATCGAGATGGGAAGCTGTGTCTCATGTTCAGGGTCTGCGATCCACGGCAGCAGCAGGTGATCGGAACGAAGGTTCGAGTCTACGTACTCATTGACAGAGTGTAAGTAAGGAGACAGGAATCAGCTATCGCCCTGACTAAGTCTACTTTCAGGACTGCCGAAGGCGAACTAATCAAAACACACTCAGAGCTCAAGATAGAGTGTGATGGAAACTCTCTGATCATGTGGCCAGAAACGATTTGCCATGTGATTGATAAGGACAGCCCCTTCTCAAATTACACCACCGCAAAAGACTTTAACGCTGGGTCGTTTGAGATATTCGTATCCATCGTGGGTTGTTCACCTGCAACCGGCCAGATGACCGAGGAACGCAGCTCGTATTTATCGAAGGAGGTCTTCTGGGGACAACGATTTGTAAACGTGATTGTCTACGATCCCCGCAACGATCGGTATTTTGTCGACTATGCCAATTTTAATACGACCATTTCGGTAAGAATGTTTTTTTCTGGATTAGAAGGGTTGAATTTATGGAGATGTTTCATTGCAGGTCGATATGGACCACAGGTCGATTGAGGACATTAGCGGCAATTGAAGTTGTGAAGCTTGGGGGTTGTGGACAGAGTTTATGTTTTAAGGTTAGCGATTGCTTACTGCAAATTAAAGAGAATTATTTTGTTTTTTGGTTTGTTCAATTTTTGTATTTTATTTTCTTATGTTTGAGATTGTATGGGGTAGATCACTTAAAATTGGTCCAGATAAGCGAGAGCCTTACGCCTTTTACCAGGAGCCGTTAGTTGCTCAAAAAGAATGGTGCGGATATAAGTTTATTTTTAAAAGGCAATAAAATGAACAAAACTAAACTTTAAATTTTTTAATGTATTATGGCTCTATTAATAACGAACACTTCCATTATTTATGGAGCACAAAGTCATACAATGCCCTCCAACTTTCCAAGACCTTTTTGATGGTTTCCGGGTGTAGCTCACGAATTTCTTCGATGATATTAGCTTTAAGTGCTTGAATCGTTTCCGGATTGTTGACAGAACATCGGTCCTTCGTGGTTCCGCGCAGAAAGCCCCTCAAAGGTCGATACGCAACTCCGAGGAGGCCAATAGATATCGCCAAGACGAGTAATAACGCGATTCCTTAGAAAAACACCACTGTTTGAGCTACATAGCTCTCCCTCTTTACTTCTTCCTTGTTTTGACCAAATTCAGCTATTGGACTTAGTTCTAGACTGGAAATCAGAGCTGTAAGCTTCTAGACAAAATCTTAAGCCTTCCATTAAATGTAGAAAATGTAGGATGTAGAGTTGAAGCAGTTGAGACTATGAAACGGAGGTTGAAGGCGGTACTTGAAATGAGGTGTACATCATTTTCGCTACTGGAGTTTGAACAGACGCCATAAATTAGAAAGAGAAGGAGCAATCAAATTAGGTAGTATTAAAGCTAAGTTGAAGTAAAAACGCGCTTCACCTCTAAATCAACTTTTCGAATTTTCGAAATTTCAAAATTTCGAATTTTCGTTTTTATTTATAAGAAGAACGCTAGCTGCATTCTGCGAATCTGTGTGGTTACCGTGTTTTTACTTGCAGTTGACCGCACTTAGTTTTAATTAACATTTAATAACATAGGTTAGGAGTAAATACATTTTCAAGTTTTAAATTCGCTTTCCTGAAAATTTTTAATATTGTGACTTAGGCTCGTTCTACATTGATGCGAAGAATTTAAGGTAATTGAAGCAAAACTGAAATGAATCCGTTTGATGCCTGGCATGCAATTCTAGAAAACTTCTCAGTTTGAGGCTATAACAGACACATTTTCCATTAATATCCTCCAATACTCCAGGAAATGCTTGTGAATTCTTCGAATGTTTGTGATGCGGATATATATTAGGTTGTCAAATATTTCCCTTCCGCCTTTTTGTCTTTTGAATTTTCCGGCTATGTACAAAGCGCTACAGAGCTCGTATCCAAACTAATCATGCATAGCGTCGTTTTGTAGGTTATCTCAAGACCTTTCAAATGATGTATTGCCAGATACGAGCTCTGTAGCGCTTTGTACATAGCCGGAAAATTCAAAAGGCGGAAGGGAGATATTTGACACCCTAATATTTGGATTATCTTAACCTTCGGGTCGAAATAACCCGAGGAATTGTAGTTTTACTATTTTTACTGCGGCGAACCTAATAATCGATACAGTTTTTTTTAACAGAACTGCTAATTAAACACAAAATTCCATGTAATTTTCAATTCAAATTCAATATTATTTCAAAACAAAGCTTTTAGGAAAATATTTGAACAAAAGACTGATTTTGGGTCAAAACGACCAATACGAGGCCGATTGAAGTTTAATAAAATATTGGTTAAATATTTGTTACGAAGGTTAGTTGCCATAACTAATGATCCCGGCAGACGCACAAGTTAACAAGAACTGTTCAAGTTCGTAACAAAGTGCGCACTTCTAACTATTTGTCCCAACTACCCACCTTCTTTGTCAGATAAGCAACCATGGATCAAAATAAAATACCCAACCGCACAGTACTAAGACTCTTGCTCGCATTACAACTCGCATCTGTCTGTTTGATAAACATAAACAGTCGGTCAAACTTGTGACTCTCCAAGAGTCATATTTTCTCGCAGCTTCTGTTGGGTTAATTCACTTATATAAAACAAAAACGGTAGCTGGTAGATAACAGAAATAAAGAGAAGATCCTAAGGCATAAGCATGTGTACGGGGTTTTCTAATAAATTTCTCTGAGACACGAGTGCAAACAAAACTGTGAGTGACAGTGTTTGCTTGTCTATCAGCAGCGGTATTTTTATTACGGCCACAGGAAGTTGAGTGGTTCTATAAATGAAATTAATGAGGAAGGGGTTATATCAGCAGTCCTTTTATCGGAGCGATCTAAATCAATATCGATCAATAGACATGGAATTTATGAATTTTCACTTTTCCTATTTCAATGACATTTGGAAAGGTCAGTATCAAAAGTTGAGGAATGATCTCTCACTAGTCTCAGATTAGAAAAAAGGTCCTTTTATATATTATCAATTGCTAGTCTAACCAAAGTGAGCCAATAAGAACTCGATTATTCTAAGTAACTATCGATCAAATACAAATTCTAGTGCTTTCACTTGCTTCTTGCTTTACCAAATGCAAGTTCTAATGCTTTCACTTGTACTCTTATTTCTGTCAGTGAAAGTAGAATTTTAAGATCTTTATGTTTTTAGGAATGTAAGTAGCAGCTTTCTGTAGTGAATTTGTTTTTGGCTTTATATGAGCGAAAAAAAGGACAATCTGCCACCTCTCTAAATAACCCATCTGATTTTATAATATTCAATTATCGAAGCAATCGTCAACCCAATAACCGTCATCAATACATTTCACTCGTATGTAACATACCATCACTCCCCTCTCACAAGACAATTCACTCATTCGACATTCGAAAATGAGAGAAAAGGAAACAGAAAATAAACAAAACAACATATGGAATACTCCAGTAGCTTGGCAGCACTTCTTAACTTTGTTCGGCCATGTTTTGCTAAGTCGTGTCACCTTTTTTCGTGGACGTCAAAACTCAAAAATAAGAAAAATATCACTTGCTACAAATTCTAACAATTAAATGAAAAAATTCTCTGCACCATCAAGCAATAAATATATTTTTTGAAATATTCAACTCAATTCGATAACCAACAGAACACCACGTATCCATAGCAAAGGAAAAATAAAATACAATGAATCGTACCGATGGCCTAGTGCGAAGAGTGAAGGCTCGTGATACCTCCGCAGAAGGTGTTAATGCTAACACAATAGACGATAATCAGGATTCTCTAGACAATAACAAGGACCAAGAGGACAACATTGACGATGGCGACTCCAAAGAAACACGTCTAACACTCATGGAAGAGGTCCTCCTCTTAGGCCTCAAAGATAAAGAGGTACACAAATGCCCGGAAGCAAATAGTATAACATCATCGACGCTTTTCTTTTTTGTGTTATTTTTTTTTCTTTCTTTCTTTACACAAATTGTCTTGTAGTTCTTTTTTTTTTTCCCTTTTCATAAATTCAATTTTAATTTTATGATGACGCTGATTTTGATTTTGTACTGTGTGCTGTTGAGTTAGAGAAATTGCTAAATATGATAAATGTGCGATTAATTAGTGACATGACGTTGGTGTGAACTAGGAACGAACCGTATCTACAGGTTTCCTGTTTATCGCAAAAACAATTGTAACTGGATTTTATCGCTTCACCATTCTTAAAAAAAGAAAAAAAAAAAACAATTAAAATTATCTTGGAACATGGAAAACCAATAAGAGAGATTTTGAATTAATTTTAAGTAGCATTGCAAAGTGCACGCGGCTAGTTGGTTGGTTGGTCGGCAGCCGATCGATTGCAGTCGTTGATAGGAAATGTGAATCACACATTAGTTGGCATAGGCTGTTAAAATTAATAACTTCAAGGCACTACCCAGGCTGGTATTGGAGATAAGAGCAGTTGTGTGCCATGTAAACGTATGTTTGCAATTCAATTTATTTTCTGTGTGGCAATAGGCACCACAGCTTGCGTAGATGTACACTTTCGTATGTGGCACTTTTGTATGATGTGCGAGATTGATGGTCGTTGGTTGCGAAATTTTGTTTGCGTTTGCAACTTTGGTTTCCAAGCCACACGACTCGACGGAAGGCAAGATGAATTTAACGGTTGTATTAAAATAAGAAGTGTTTGTCTAGCGTTAGAAAGCCGTGTGTATGAATAAAACTTTAAACGCATTTTTGCTGTCGGCATAGAAGTAAATTTTTACATCAAGTCAAGGTAAACAAGTGGCTTAATTCAAATGTCACTTTCTTTTTTACTAGCCAGTTAATTACCTTATTAAAAGTTGCACTCTTAGCCTTTTCTTGCAGTCAGACCCTATGCAGTCGAATGATGTTAATGTCTTGAGGCAGGTCATGGATTGTTTTCTGTCTCATTACATTTATATAATGTACGATGGGATGACGATTCGATTCGACAAATTCGCTGTACGATATAATCCAAGCCATACTTTCATTCCACAGGAATGTTGTGATGTAATTTCTTCAAAGTTTTCTGTGGCGCCAGATTCTGTACTTCCTTTAATTCTATCCGTAGTTGAAAATACGACGCTAAACGTGTCCAAACAGATTGTAGGTATAAAGAATAGTCATTGTAACGAATAAACGAGCTAACGCCGGCTGTTGGAAATGAGTTATCGTTTGCGAAACTCGAGAACGTCGACCAATTGGCTTTGCTTAAATTGTTTGGTATAGGCTTGACGGCGGAAGTAGTGGCAACATCGTTGATAACACGATATTCTTGCAAATTTTTCCCCCTCTGTTAAATAGTTCTTATCAGGTCGACTTTAAAAGGTTTGTAGTAACTGAATTTGTCGGGATTGTGTGAGATATAACTTGACTAAAGTTGTTGTTTTTCTGCTTTTGCCAAACATTCCCAACGCCTTTATCTGCCTAACGCCAACTAATTTCCTTTGTAAGTTCTCAATTTCACGGAGTTCTCTTTTCTCTGTGTCCGAAATCAATGTCAAGCTCAATCAGGCTCTTGTTTTCTTTTCTAGATTCTTTTTTCTAAATAAAACAAACATTGATTTTAGGGCTACACATCATTTTGGAATGACTGCATATCTAGTGGCCTTCGAGGATGTATTTTAATCGAATTGGGTCTCCGTGGTCGTGTTATGATTGAGAAAGCTGGTATGCGTCGAAGAGGATTGTGTTCAAGGTAAGGATTGTAAGCCACAGTGTAGTATATCTAAGAAATTTCATGTAACATGTACATTTCCAGAAAACTAATACTCAAGTCCGATACACAAACGGGAGATGTTCTCCTAGATGAAGCTTTAAAGCATATTAAGGAAACTGATCCACCAGAGACTGTTCAAAGTTGGATTGAATACTTGAGTGGTAATTAACTAGCCCACATTGATTTGATTGTATTCTTTTGATTATGATTTTTTTTTTGTTTTAGGTGAAACATGGAATCCCTTGAAATTACGGTATCAACTAAAAAATGTTCGTGAACGTCTTGCAAAGAATTTGGTTGAAAAAGGTGTCCTTACAACAGAGAAACAAAACTTTCTTCTCTTCGACATGACCACACATCCACTTAGCGATAACGTCATCAAATGTCGACTAGTAAAAAAGGTTAAATGAAAAAAAATCATCATCTCTTCAATCTCTGAAATTGAATTCTGCTTTCTTCTGTTACAGATTCAAGATGCTGTGCTGTCGAAATGGGTTAATGATCCACAAAGAATGGACAAACGTATGTTAGCGCTTATATATTTAGCTCATGCCAGTGATGTGCTGGAGAATGCATTCGGTCCGCTTAACGATGATGATTATGAAGTTGCAATGAAACGAGTGAGAGAACTGCTAGATTTGGATTTCGAAGCGGAGGCGGCTAAACCCAATGCGAATGAAATTTTATGGGCTGTCTTTATGGCTTTTACGAAATAAATAGCCGTCGCCAGTTTTCTTTACACATTATGTTTTAATTATTTTTATTCATAAATACTTTAATAAATAAGATATTTTATTCTCTATTATTTTTTTTTCCTTTTACCATTTGAAAGAAAACGAAATTGAAAAACTAAAAACAAAATACATAATACACAAGCAATTTCATAATATAACAAACAAACAACAAAATCTTGGTTGGGATTTATAGAATTAAATAAAATAAAAAAGAAACATTTGTATAGTTAAATATATAAAATAATTGCGAAAAAAAAAGATAACAATAAAAAATAGTAAATACAAATATATAAACGAAACTAAACCACAGCTGAGCTTTCTTTTGTAAAGATGTTCTTCAGAGATACGCGATCTGTTAAATTATTATTTTCTAATGTTCCAATATTTCATTTTAAATTTCATACGATTCTTCTCGCCGAACTGAGAAATTTTTGGGAATATACTTCAAGAAATGAAAAAACAAAATCAGTTTTGTGATTATTTGAAAGTAAAATAAATATGTATGTATACATTTAAATTTAAGTTACGCAAGAAGTATCTATATATACATGGAAGTACATATGTACGTATTACACATGATTAAATAAAACAAAACAAAAAAATTATTATTCATAATATGTAAATTTATTACAAGTCTCTTGTTTGCTTTCGTTTTTTTTTTTTTTTTTTGTTTGGGGACTTAATCTTGCAGGACAGATCAGCAGACAGCGTGAATATTAAATCAGAGTTGAACAACCCAGCTAGAGGCAATTTGATTTAATGGGAAATTGGTTGATTTTTTTCATGTTCAATTGTGTGGCTTGCGGGCAGAATTAGGTGAAGTGTATTCGCATGGCTTTGTACTACACGTACATAAAAAGTTTAAGTACCTAATAAATGTGATGATTCTCATAAAATGGGATCGTTAAACAATTGGTGGCAGAAAAAGGAAACTATTATACTGAGTCAAAGTCAACAACAATTACAAATTACTCCAACTTATCCTGCAAGGATAGATAGAGTGAAAGAGAACTATGGGACGGTAGAGGCTGGTGTAGATATCTTACCTGCGGAACTGGCTGAATCTTACCTCGATCCCAATAACGAGAGGCGTGGCGACAAGGCCTCTCCAAGCTCCGTAGCAGAGAGGCACATTAAAAACAAGAAAAAGAATGAATTTGTAATTCACATACCCAAACTGCGGCAGCCATAAAAGGATTCTATAAAATTATGCCTAGAAATCAAGGCATCTCCACAGATAGACTCTAACTCTTTCAGTGAGTCGTAAAAAGAAGATAGCAACAATCTAAAGAAGAATAGAGTAGAAATTATCACTTTACAAATGCTTTTCGAATTAGGAATAAAGATGTAAATACGATTACAAATAGCCATGTGAAATTTAAGACACGATCTATACCTTGGTTTGGTTTTGTATGGTAATCTGCTGGTCCAATGGAAGTCTAGGATTCGACATAACTTGCTTGATTTCAGAAGTTTCACTTTTCTTCATAACAACGTTTGTGATCTACGTGCCAGACTCAGTATGCATATGGATGTAAGAGGAGCTTCCGTGGCAGTTGTCTGTTGCACGCCCACCTTGGCTCAAAAGGTGTTGATCTGCCATGATTAGTCATGAAATTTAGCTAATGACCGAAAGAGTAAGATTGCGAATACAAGCTGCCGAGATGAGACTTTTGTGTGCTGTTGTGGGAGATACTCGACGGGATAGGGTGAGATGGTCACGATGGTGCACGGAGAGCTCAATGTGGAGCAGCTACGTTTTCGAACGGAGATTTCTATACTTCGATTGGTTTGATCACGTGGCACGAATATCCCTCTCATCACGATTTCCTAGAAGAGCCTTGAATGCGATTACATCAGGAAGACGTCTACTAGGCAGACCCAGGATGAGATGAATGGACCAAGTTCAAAAGCTCGCCTATTTACGCTTGGGTATACCTCCTGATGAGTTAGAGTAGACGGCGGAGGATCGGATTGCCTGGAGATCACTTCTGCATGCAGCGACCCCGTTAGTGGCTACAGAAGGTGATGATGATGAATACTTTAACACTTAAGTATTCTAAGAAGTTTAAGTGTCTCGTGCTCCAAAAAATTCCTATTTTGTAATTTTATGAGAACAGATAATTGGCTGAATAAATAGAGAAACCAAAAGTTTTTTTTCATATTTTTATTCAACTTCTTTCAGATAGATTTTATGGATTCTATTCAAATTTTAATATCATTTAGTTTTTTCTACAATTTACAAAGGCTAAGCTCGATACTTACAAAACTTGGCTCGTGGAAGATTCATTTTCATATATAAAAAAAAAAACATTTGTTACCTTACATATAAAGTGCTTACTTAAGCTTTACATTATAAATAGTTTAACAGTCAATAGCTTATCAATTGTTACAATCGAGATAGTTGTACTAAGGCATATTTAGCATAGAGCTAAATTTATTTAATTTTCTTATTATTTACAGTTTTTGTTTTACTTGTTTGTTATTTACAATTATTTACATAAAAAGACAGTTCAATGCGATTGTTGTTTTGTGTCTATAAAATTGAAATTGTGTTTGAGTTTTTAGTAAATGAGATCTTTTTCTTACGTATCAGGTCTTAAAAAAAATGTTAACTCGGAAGAAAATATAGTTTTAAATTTGCAGGGTATAGGTTAGACCCACAAAATGAAGAAGACATACGTTTATTTTTCAGGATTCTTTTCATAAGGAAAGACACACGTTCAGGATTTTTCAGGATTCTTTTTACAAAGTGAAAGATTTGCAAACATAATTGAGTACTAAAAAACCAGTTTATCGGGGCACTTTTAATCTGATTAGTTTTCTATATTATCAAAATTAATCTACTAAATACAAAAAAATGCCATATGGGCTTAATTCCCCGGCATTGTCTCTTATTGGGAAATTAATTTACATTGTACCTATGTAAAATAAATAAATAAATAAATACAAAGAAATACATATTTCCTTAATGTACATCCCAATAAATGAAATGAAATAAAATGAACGAACGCAAATATTCGCCACTATGTGCCTGAATACTTACCTACGAACCCAACAAAAATCGACAATGCTAACTTAACTCGAATTGTGCTATAATTATTTTTTCTACATTTTCCTTTTTTTACTTTAACTGGCTGAGTGCAGGACATATAACATTATTCTACAATTCTTTTGGATGTGACCATACGGTCACGCTAGCACAATAAGGGTTAAGTATAAGAAGTGATAATACATTAATTGTAATTTTAAACAGCGAATTGCAAAAGCATTTCAAAAGTAAAGGATTGTCAGTCACATGTTGAAGGTGGGATCGTGAAAATTGTTTATGATGTTTTCCCCGGACTGTATTTGAACCTGTGTACGCCACGAATATTCCTGAGTTACTTAATAATGAATATCAAAAATAAATAAAAGCTGCATTTGATATTCAAACTTTAAGGCATGAAGAGAAATTGGAGAAAATCTAGCGCTTGTCGTAAGGTAATCTTAGAGAAATGAACTGTGTACATGGTTTTGTATAGTTGAGACTGCAAGATGCTGTGTAACTGATCTTTGTTGTGTTTCTTAGAATTGAAGACTGCATTTTCCATTGAAATATTTCAATCAAGCCATACAAACAAATGAATACTTTTTGGTTATGAAATGTACTTAGCCCATTAATTGCCAAAGTTAAACTTGGCGTATTAAAATATCTTTATTAGCAGGGCTACAATACATGAGTTTGGGCAATATAGGAGAAAAATTATAAAAAAAAAATTAAATTTCAAAGTGGACTTTGAAGGCGTGCTTTTTATATTACATTGGGCATAAGTTACTAATCTAGCTAAGATTTAGAGTGCCGCTTTTGTAGAAAATAGTCACAGTCTAAATAAGATCATAGCAGAAATTTTCTGTTTGCTTTTTGAAGTGGAAATTGAAATGCAAATACCTAAGTTACTGATATATAAATTTAAAAGTGCTGTTTTTGTAGAAAATAGTAACTGTCTGAATGAGAGTAGAGTAGAAATTATTCGTTGGCTATATTGCCCTAATGCTTTTCAAAGTGGAAATCAAAATGCGAATACGCCAGTTTCTAAAATTTAAAATTAAGAGCTGTTTTTGTGAGTATCGTTTCTGTAGTACAGCGGGTGTAAATGGGTTAGTAATTGTTCTTATCTGGAAGAGGAAAAATAATTTTGTGCACCGTGATGTCGTGCTTTAACAGCTAAAGCTAAAGTACAAAAAGAAAAATCAAAAACAACACGTACGCACTCACACACCAATGTCTCGCTTTCCTATTTTAAGGCATCAACCTATGTAAATTAATTTTTTTTGCGTATATAAAGTCGGAGCAACCAAAAAAAACGAAAGGACCGTGGAGTCTATCCACCAACAAAGTTTCAAAAGCATACCAAAGCTAACAATGTTCAGATCAGTTTAGTTTTATCCGAACTGTGCTATATCTTTTTTTTTTTGAAATGGTTCTTTTTTGATTTTAAGGGATTGAGTGAAGAACATATAGCTTTATTCTATAGTTCTCCTGGGTGTAACCATACGGTCACGTTGGCATAATAAGGCTTAAACTGAAAAAAGGCTAATCTGGAACAATCGAACCGAATAATAAAGTCATTAACAATCGTGCGTGTAAAAAAACAGATAGTTATAGGTGGGTGGATCGTAAATAGATAAACAACAATGCAGCCTACTGAAGCAGTACAGACCACTTACATTCTCAACAATACTCATGGACAAGTTTTTTTGAAGGAAATCACAAATAAACTCAGGTGTCTTCTTTCATGGGAATAAAAGATGCATTCTATACGGAAATTCATTCATTCATTTTCTGTCGCATGTCCATTAAAGGGTTCTTTATGAAAATCCCGTACCAAATAAAGATTCTTCTCCAGCCACGCGATAATGGTAATAGGTAAAAAAATCGAACACCATAAATGTTTTATTCAAATACATACAATTAATTTCTCTAAAATAAAGAGACGATGCAAATATTTACAAAAAAACAAACCTAACAGTTGAAAGTCTTACAGAATTCTAAAGGTCTTATTAGTATTTCTTGTTTGTTTGTTAGATCTTTTTTTGTTTTTAAATTAAAGTACATTTTTCTTCTCTTTGTCACTTTTTAAGTGCAAATACAATAAATTGTGTTTTTTTGTTGTTTTGCAATTTTTAATTGAATTTTTTAAATATTTATTTTAACTTGATTTCACTACTCTCAAAAATTCTCGCTTCAAACTAACTACTGAAAATAATATTGGCATACGTACAATAATACAAAGAAGTCGAGAACAACTGAATTTCATCTTAATCTAAAAAGAAAACAATTCTAAACTTAAATATATAATTAAGAGATACATAAATATGTGTTAATCGTAATTTTAAGAGATCTATTATTTACACATTTTTTTTTTCGCAAATGAAGCTCGTAGAAGGAAGATGATTCGTCAATAAAACAAAAAATCTCTAAAATTAAAGTGTGAGGAATACAGAAATAATTTATTCTAATGCAGATTATGAAAATGATGTCAACAACGTACTTATTATGCAGAACAGTTTATTCGAAATCTTGTTGCTGCTAAGATTGAAATGAAAAAATATTTTGGAAATCATGCTTCAATTTGAACGGCCAGTCAGACAATTTTAGACTCACAACTTGTTCGTACAATTTTTTAGAAATGATGCTTCAATTTCGAAGGCCAGTTAGCCAGTATAAAACTCAGAACATGTTCTTACAACTTTTTGGAAATGATGCTTCAATTCGGAAGGCCAGTCAGCCTGTTTGAAACTCACATGTTTTTACTGACATCTTGTTGGCTTAGATTGAAACTTAAAGGCTGGAGAATGTAGATATTGAAATTGCAATTGAATGAAAAGCGAGGTACAAATATTATATTGATTCTGGTCTTCATGAGAGGGGATGATCTTAAGCGATTGAAATTGGTCAATCTGATTGTCCAAATGTTCGAAAGTTAGCAAATGTTCAAACTGCCCAAATGCTTATTATTTCTCTGAAGATTATTGCACAAAAAAAAAATTAGCAGAACTGTGGTGTCACAATAAAATAAAAATAAATAAAAAGATTGAAGCTAGAGCGTAGAAACGTGTGTATCGCCTTTCGATGCAAGTTTGTACCTTATACTAAAACAAATTGGGTGTCACGAATCTACATGCATCTCAACACATCTCTCTTTAAACTGCATAAAGCTATAAAGCAAAGACAATTATGGTTGTCGATAATTCGTTCCATTTACGTTCATTAATGGACGCATTACTTATTTTTTTTTTACGATTCTTTGCCCTATCAACAAAGAGTGAGCTCATCTAGTCGCTTAGCGACATCTTTCTGAATTACTGAGTCAGACAAATCTTTTACATGTGAAGGAAATGAAATTGGCAGTGCGTTTTTAACAAGAAAGTAACGAACAGACAGTATGATGGCCAATCAAAAGCAATGGCAGTTCGAAACTTAAGTAGAAAGACAAGGAGTGGACTTTAAGCGCAGTTCCGGAAACATCGGGTAACTTATGTAGCCCAACTACAGGTTCTGAAAACCGTTTTGAATCCTGTACAAAACAAGATGACGAAACCGACTCAGGATGTGAAACTAGCACTGGGTGAAGAAAACATGACTAATCTAAACTATCTTATTGAAGTATAAATTACAGAAAAAAAAAACCCTGACTTGGATAAAAAGCGCTCCTTATTTCATTCAAAACTTTTAACCAGACTACGTAAATTTAAAATATTCGTTTTTTTAACTCGATCTGACTCTACCACCAGTACACCAGGGGCCAATCCTAACTTAGGCTTAACTAAACCTATATGAAGCAGAAACTGAACAAAGGAAATGCTTGGTCATAAAATATTGTTTTTTTTTTCTTTTTTACGTGCTCTGTGAGTCTTGTGTTTATATCTGATGCTTGTCCGCCTACTTGTTTCGGTTTGTTAATTAATTAATTATATTTCAAAGTAAATTATTTATTTCATTTAAGAGCTTACATTGCATTTCTGTACGTGTTTTTCTTTTTCATTCTTTAGAATCGCATTGAAAGTCTGAAAGTCTCTTTCGTTTAGTACTAACAACAATTTTTTCTTTTCAGGTTAAATTAAAAACTAAAAAAGCTCCGTGTTAATAATTCTGAGAAAATTAAATCGATGGTTTCAAACAATAAAATTCTTTGATTATATAATATTTCTTTCATAATAGTTTTTATAATAACATTTTGACATTCCTTTTTTTTCTCTTTTTTGTTTTAGAACTGAAATCAAAACTAATTAAAGTCTTAAAACTAATTGTTGCAGCGCAAACGACTTGTCCAGGGCGTATGAATGGTGTCGCCGCTTACTGCCAAGGATTGCCGCGAAATTTACCACGAAATACATTTGGGCGTGGCACTGGTCCAACTCCGGGTGGACCTCCTCCTCGGCCGCGAGATTTATTAAAGAACGGATTACCACGTGGCGGCCTGGGTGAGCCACGAAAATGATTTTGCGGTCCAAAATTGCGTGGCGGTTGACCGAACGGACTACGTGGGAATCTTTGAAATTGCTGGTGATGTTGAAATTCTACAGGATGATGAAAGCCACCTGGAGGTGGCGGTTGGTGATTTTCTAGTGGCCCAGGAATTCGAAATGGCATACGCGGGGCTTGTTTCCAAGGATTTATTGGCGGTCGCATTGGAGTGTTCAGAATGCCATTATCACCAATATTCTGGACTGAATGGTCTTCGAAGCCCGGTGGGAAACGATTCGGCGGCTGCACTCCTTGTGGACTCTCCCATGAGTTATTGTTATTGTTGGGTGGTGTGTCCAACAGTGGTGGTCTGCTGTTTGCTACAGGTATCAAATTATCACGATATGGAATTGGCTTCACGGTCTTTAGAGTTTCCTCAGGTGCCTGTGGAACGTATTCATCGTGCTGTTGCTGATTATCGTGTTCTTCTGAACTTGCATGTTCCTGATTGTTTTGGTTAGTCTGGTGCTTGATTTCGTTTTCGACAGATGCTACTTCTAATGAAATTAAAATTTTATTATTTTTTTTTTTTTTTTCGTAAAATAGTGTTAGTAGAAACATTAAAATACAATTAAACTGCAATAAAAAAGAAATTAAAAGGAAATTTCAAAAAGCTTTAGGTTCATTTCAGTAACATTTGAGATTAAGGGATATGGTTCCTCAAAGGGGAGAGAGTCACAAATGGATAACACAATTTAAGGCATTGAAAATGGCAGTGTTGAGATTTAATGATTACTTTGTGCAATTCATTACAGGTTTAGTCACAATTATCTTTAAGTGTAATTGAAGAGAACTCTATTACCAATTAGTTGAATTCAATTGTTCATTAAATGTAATTGTAATTGAAAATCTTCAATGAAAAATTACAAGTAATTCAAAATTTTCAAATAAACAGCAAAAGTAATTGAAAATGTATTTGACTTTCAAGGTAAAAATTTAGTCACTACACCACTTGACCTTTACATTTACTAACATTCAATTACATTCAATTGAGATTTTTAATTACTTGCAATGTTTAGTTGAATATTTTCACTTAAAATTACATGAAATGAGTGACTAAATTCTTTCAATTGTCATTAATTGAATTTGTTTTTAATCATTACATCTCATCTATGAAAAATGAAACCAAAAACAGTTTAAATTTGTTTTAATAAGTCAAGTTTTGTTAACAATTCAAAAATTTTACAATTAAGAAAAAAATACTAAAACTATGATGATGCAATCTTCGTTTCTTGGTTCAAAATGATGTTAAGACTCTAGGAGTGTTCCTGTTTGTGTCACCATTATTCTTGTTATACAGACTTAACAAGATAATTGTCCGAATATAATAATGACATTGGTATAAGCTTATCGCCATCATCACTCATAGGTTTTATGAGCCTTTCGACTTGGCAGATGAGAACCACAAGGTCGCGAGCACAACGAGAAAATTGTTTACATATAGTCTTATGTAAATGCGCACAGTGAAGCGATTTTAATGCGATAAGTGACAATATCTCCCAAGACTCTCGCAACCGTCTCGTCAGCTTCTCGCTTCCAAACTCTTCTGACCAGTTTGCATACAACTCTGTGCGAGAAGTATTAATGGTTGTTGTTTCTTTTGATGATTTAACTTCAATTGTTTAGGAAATTGTATTTATTTTCGAAAAAACTTCATGGCAAAAAAATATGTTAGTTTATTTTAAGCCTTGCAGTTGTTATAGGGAGTTTCCAATATTTTACACTTTTTCATGATTCGTTAATTGCAAAATAATGTGAAGCATAAATAGCGAAATATGCCTTTTTCTTTTCACATAAATTTCACGACGTTTTTCGTATTCTATTTTCTTAACATTTTAAACATAAACTCTCGTAACAGCAGAACAGTTGTGCGCATCACATTTCTTTTAGCATCGTTTCTCGTATCGCTTCTTGCGTCGCATCGCTTTCTCGCTTCACTGTACGCGCGACCTAAGTGTATAAACGAACACAGTCAATAAGTCGTTTGTGTAAAGTACCAATTCAAGATTAAAAAATGTTTCCTGAAACTCTGTAGTAAGACACATAACTTTAATTCCTTCTGTAAAATGTTTGGAATTGAAATTGAATCTTTTCGTAGATTGTTAAAAAAAAGAACAACAAGATTGTTGAAGTCTTAACTAAACATTCTTCTTTTTTGTCTCTCTTTTTTCTTTTGTTCTCGCTTTTGGATTGAGTGACGACCAAACTACCAGAATCCAAGTTAGTCTTCTCGAGTTTGCTGGCTGTCTGATCAATAAAAACTTATGATAGCAACTTCAACACGGAATTTAATCCACGCAAACACTTGAATAAAAAAATAAAGAGTTTCACAGTAAAAAGCATCACATTTAACATAAACAAATTCCGAAATATTAGTTTACGGTTCGCGATCACGAGGCTTTATAAATATAAAGTTTCAAACGACACAAACAATAATGTTCCGTGAGGCTACATCAATTGAGTTGCCAATTAAACTTATATTGTAGTTGTAGAAACTAAGAAGGGAAGCGGACAATCCAAAATTTACTCTCCGTAGTGTTGCCTGGCAGTACGGAGACTCCGAAGAAGACGACCCTTACCGTACCTTCTTCGAATGCAGCAGGTGGGCAGTGCACGACAAGGTTGGAAGCGGAAATAGACAGCTTATCCCCTGCAGCTTTCGAAAGCCGGCGAAAAGATGTTATCCGTTGTCTCCAAGGCAAAAAAAAAAGAATTTACTTCAGTAAGAAGAGTCCACTCGCATTTTCAGTTTCAGTGCAGCTCTTTTTTTATCTGGCTGATTTATTTAATTGGTTTTGGTTTTTATTCATTCATTTTGATCTTTTCTATCTGATCTTTGTTGCTCTGCTCCATTTGCGTTGAGATCCTGTGGTTTTCTCAACCAAAAACTTAGAAATGCACAACTTGTTTTAAAAACAAAAACCATTTTCGATCCGTCCTCCAATGGGAAGACTTGAAAAATTATAACACGTTGCCTCCCAATTAAAATAATCTGCACACAATAACCGTCCAAAGAGTGTGACGATGGCTCCTTGTATTAAATTATTCGTACCATCAATTCACCTACGTGTCAGAGTGTGCCCCGAAACTCACAACTTACGCCAATTGACCCAATGCTGGGCAGTAAAGGAACCAAATGAAAAAAAAAAAGAAAGCAGATTCCAAAAAAGAAAGGCCATCAAACCTCGAAAGATATCTTCCAGATCCTCATCAGACATGTCCATGTCAATACTCTCAACCATATCACTTGGATCATATCCCTGTTCGTCCACCTTGGTATCTAAAATTGAAAATCCATTAAAAACCACTTCTAATTCAACTGAACATTATCTGCATCTTACCAAAGTTATCAGCTCCAGGTATATATTCTTGACTGGCATCGGCTTCCTGCGCCTTAACACACAACAGCAAAGTTTAATTATTGATTTAAGAAAAAAACTATCAAGTTGGACTTACTTGTGAGAAGCTTAACAACCCAGTCAGCATCGGAGGTGGTTTCAAAGGCGGATGTGGCGCTGGACTTACTTTGTCGCTCAACGATCGATAGTCACTGTCTCCAGGAGCCCTTACTGGCATGGGTGTGCGGAAGTCCTATAGTCCCACACATGAAAATTTTATTTCAACAACACCAATTCGATTTTTTGATTTTTGTTACCTTGTCCTTTGGAGCTATCCAAGTCTTGTTGCTCCTACTGTATTTATCCTCAATCTCTCGTGGTGTAGGCGACCCAGTCAGCGATATTAGATTTCTGTGATCTATATCTAAATTGTGTATGAGTATGAATTTAAAAAGCATATTCTTTTTATTCGGATACCTTTACTTGGCCCCAAATTTGTTATTGCAGGCACAGCCGGCAGATGCAACTGACGATGGTCAACATCCCTCATCGGCCGCATGTCGCTCTCACGGTCATCATATTCGGTTGTACTCTCATCCAGGATACCCTCACGATCGAAACGTGCCGGTGAAAGGGGTCCAGCACAATTGAATGGATTTGGCGTATCTGCTGCATTCCATGACATGTCCACGTTGTCCCAAGTTGAATTAAAGTCATCGCCCTGAGAGTTTCCATTACCACTGCCATTTCCACTGCCACCGCTGCTTCCACTCAAAGATGGTGGCATGGGCGGTGGCATCAGTGGCATACTTGCATCGTAGCTGCTGTTTGAAGAGTTCGAAATATAATTCGAGTCACTGGCGTAGTTAGGCACCATGGGATTGTAACGATTCGATGAATGTCCTCCATAAGACAGCGCTGCAGCTGTGTAATTTGATGCAGCAGGTCGTGCAAGCGAGGAGTACTCCGGTTGTCCAGTCGGTAGAGGTAGTGTTATACTGCTCGCAGAGTAAGGATTTATTGAGCCCATAGGATTAAGTGGTTGTGGTTTGTAAAATTCTGGACCGTTGAAGCTGTCATTGAGTGTTTCGGAGTCCGATCGACTTGCTATAACCTCGATTTTTTGACCTGTTGAGAGTGAAGCAAAATTAAAAGTTAAATGTGCTTAGGGTTAAAAGAAAAAAAGCCACACTTACTTCCGGATAATGCGTTCTTCTTCGAAGTTGTATCCCGTTTAAAGTCATTGATGTCAAAAGGCAGCTTCCCATCCAAGTAACTTGTGTATCCATTGAAGGTGTTCTTGAAGATAAGCTTTACAAAAAGACAAAAAGAAACTTGTTAGTACGAATATTTAAAGGAATAATCAATGTCTTTTTCGTACCATGGATGGGTTCTGTTCGTCAGGGAGATTGCTATCAGAGTCCGGTTCTGGTGAAGGCGCATTTATATCCGGCGAGGGAATAGGACTAGGTAGATTGGGTGTTATTTCGTCAAGTTTTTTCTTCACCAGTTTTATTCTACTGCCAAAGTTCTTATAGGCCTGTTTAAGAATCAACCGTTAAGCACACAAAACAAAAGCACAAATCTGTATTTTTGACTTTACTTACACTAACTACAACCTTAACCTCACCTCTCTGGGTGGAATAGAATGCGATTGCAGCCTCCAAACTTGCCATCACAGCTTTTCGGCTTCTTATTTCAGATGCTAAATGTTTCCTGTGTGTATCCACGTTCGTAACATATCTGTCGAGTTCTTTCTCCACATCGTCTGAATGGCTTTTATCTAAACAAAGAAAGGAATTTTTAAAATCTATTTTGATAAAATTCCTCTTTCCGTTTTGATTTACCTTTAAGCGCTGTCTTAATGTTTTCAATATCACAATTTGGTGCCTTAGGCAAATTCTTAAAACTCTTATCTGTCACCGACGATAATTCAACACAATCTCTTATATTTGAGATCAATGTAGCGCTCTGAAAGGAGAAATCATTAGCTCGATGCGAAGCACTTTCCGCGACTTTGGCTACTTGAAATTCCTCAGGATTAACTTCTGCACTTGTTGTTGCTTGAGATTTTTTTGAAGGATTCATGCTTAGTAAACCGCTAAGATCACTAAGATATTCTTCGCTGTAGATGCCTCTTTGTTCCCATATTTTAAATATGCGAAATATTTTATTACGAACTTTGTCATCTCTGAAAATTGTAAAAAAAAAAATAAACAAAATTTAATGCGTTTTAGAAGTAGAATGAAAGAGATTTGAAGCCCTGAGGTTAAGGACAACGCTATCGAAACTGTACTGTTCAACTAACTAAAACCGAGGCCGCTGCCTTAACCCTACACTGCACGGTTGTATTTTACTAAATGAAATATTTTTTTATGTCTACAAATACTCGAAAAATTATAAAAAAAAAAACATTAGTCGACGTAGGTTAGGTTAGATTAGTCTACGTAAATCAGCATACTTATTCCCTTCAAAATATGTGAAGCAGACAGATCGTCTAAAAGCTTAACAGGGTAAAATTGTGATTCAATAGTTTAATAGAGTAGTTTGAATTGAGTTGTATCAAATCTGCTATACTGGGCAGTGTACCACTTTCACAGTTTTTGCAGTTTTCTCAATTAACTCCTTCTAGACATCTAGTCCTGAAAGACTCATTACTCATGACTACTTGCGAGCGATTAAAAATTGCATACGGATATTTTTGAAATAAAACTTTTCTCTTCTTGTCAGTTAATACCTGCCCTTTAATACTTGAACCCAACGGTGGGTGCGAGGATGCTTGTCTCGGGTCTAAACAAACGATATGCAGTTGATGATTAACTGGTTGGCGAAATGTCAGTATATCAATGTTTGGCGATAAAAGGTGATAGACTTAGTAAGTACCTTCAATAGCTTTAACTGGTTTCTGGAGCAATGGGATGTCCGCATCCACTTCACTGTGGTATCACAATAGGCTTCATCTGGCCTAAGTGCTTGGTTGCCTTGTGCAGACCCCCACACACACCTAACCTAATCTTACCTATTTAGTATCTTATTATACTGCAAGTGGAGCTTGTGGAGCGTATGGACACTAACGCTCAGGCTCGTAAATTCTTCGAATCTGACCCTAAGGGACAACGCGGTAAAAGAAGACCTCGCCTCCGGTGGCGTGATCAGTTGGATAGGGACCTAAATTGGATGCGTCTAGCTAAAGACCACGCTCGGTGGATACATGTTGTCTGACGCCCAGGTCAACCCCGGATTGTAGCGCGCGCAAACGAAGAAGATTCAACTGCAAGTAATAGCAAACACCAACACAATTCCAATTGGTATTCAAATACTTTACTTTAGCTGTAACCTGTGCTCATCAATTACTGAAGTATTCAGTAAAAAAAAATAATAATAAATAATCTGGGTATCAGCCCATACAGGGTCACAGCATAGCTTTTTTCGCGCCTCCACTGTGTTGTGCGCGTTATAATTTGACATATGTAGAGGGGACCTACTGCAGTTATTATAAAATAAAAAAAATCTAAATTTTGTGTCTCTTCTATGGCATTATCCGCACGTCTTTGCTTAGTTGACCTATGCTGTTCTTTCATCCCTGCAGTAGTATTATTAAATAAGGATATTGTGTCGCTACCATGACATCGGCCTAACGTTTTAGCTTAGTGGGCCTCTAGCACTCTAGTAGTACCTTAAAATATATCAGAAAGCAGATCCTTGACACAGACTCTAGTTTATCCTCCACAACATTTTAAATTTGATTCAAATTGATAGCAAATGTTCTTAAAATGTTCCACGACCAAACTAAGCTTGTTTCTATTTCTGCTGCTATTAGCCCATGCCATGATTAAAATGCTGCCTAACTATCAACCGATATCAAAAAAAAAAAACATTAATAGATCAATCCAACCACTTACCGAACCATTGTGGTCGCCCTTTGCAATGCCGTCGCCCAGCTCTCCACGTACTCATAACGTTTTCGCTTACTATACTGAATGACATCGTTGGCAAGGTAAAACAGAACTAATCGGTGTTCCACACGAACTGAAAAATATACAGTTTGTAGTAATCTTCAGTCCTTCTTAACAAAAACAATCAAAAATCAATACCCTTTTTGAAAACGTTCAACCAACTAGCAACGATCTTCTTATGATGAACTCTCTGCTGTAGACACCAAGAGGACATCTGCTGTATCCCATCTTGAGTATCCTTGAGGTTCTCTAATTTCGATTCAAATTGTTCAACATCAAAGTCTTGCTTCATGCTGGACATTTTATGAATTTGATTTGATTTTTGTTTTTGGAATCTAAATAACTAAACGAAACACCTTATCACCACGATAGTCTGGGTTATGCGGCTTCGCGGCAATTCCAAAAAGTTTCCCCTTCACAAAATTTCACTCTCACACCAAAATAGTGTTCTTTCTCTTAAAGAATATTCAGTATGCACAACTGAAAGGATGCAAAATATATATTTTAAAGTGTACAATAAACGTTTGGTCACTAATCGAAAGAATATTGTTTAACGCGGCAAACTCAATGTTGACATTCTAAGACCGTTTGTGGCAGAGCAACCACACGCGTAAAACTTTTCTAGAATCCCTTCGGTAGGCACCATTTGGAAACGAGGCAAAACATATAATTGAAACAACAATAAATGTATTGGATATATGTTAAACAAACGTTTGGGGGTTTATTTTTATGGTTTATTCGTAATTCTTTCGAGAAACTATGTTGTCTTGGGTCTCATGAAAATAATTGCACGCCATGTTTTTTTTAACTTCACTACGAAGTACACAGTCTGCCTGCGGTTGTGAGGTAAACGCAAATTTTTTTTTTTGACAGTAGCATTGATAGGAGCCAACGCCACACCAAATTATAGTGGTCATGTGTGGAACCTTTGGCGGAGAATTTGAAATGTTTGTTGTTTTTGCTTAGAACTAATGGATCAATTAGATAATAAGATTTGGGAATGAATTGTTTAGATGATTCCTTCCATAAGCTTTTGATTTCTATTACATAACTTGTCGAGAAGACTTTGCTTAGAGGCAAGGCACCACTTTGTTGTATGAATTTCAAAGGCTAGTTGCTGAAGTTTTACTAGATCCTTTCATACGTTCCATTTCATAACTTGTCGTCAACGTTTAACTTGGAAGCATAGACAACCCAATATTAGCTCATTTGTGCTTTGAAGCAAGGCAAACCCTTATTTCATAAACTTCAAAGGCTACGAGCGATCATAAAAAACTGTATGAGCTTTATTTTTCAAAGGCTACGAGCGATCATAAAAAACTGTATGAGCTTTATTTTTCTAAGGTATGCTTTCTTTGAAGCAAGGCAAACCCTTATTTCATAAACTTCAAAGGCTACGAGCGATCATAAAAAACTGTATGAGCTTTATTTTTCAAAGGCTACGAGCGATCATAAAAAACTGTATGAGCTTTATTTTTCTAAGGTCGTATCGTTGGTGGATGAAGAAAATTGCGCC
This sequence comes from Syritta pipiens, assembly GCA_905187475.1. NCBI lineage: Eukaryota > Metazoa > Arthropoda > Insecta > Diptera > Syrphidae > Syritta > Syritta pipiens. The sequence goes on from LR994571.1 coordinate 76,802,027, forward strand.
CATGCTTCGCACTCACACCCCCACAGAGGACAAAGATGACAAGAGCAATGAGGATTTCTATGATCTCCTAGAAAGAACATGCGATTAGGGCCCCAGCTATAACACCAAGATGGTCCCAGGAGATTTGAACGTAAATTTGGGTAAAGAATAAATCTTTTCCAGAGTCTTCGGAAAACACAGCCTGCACTCCAACACATCTGACTACGGATTCCGGCTGCAGATTTCGTCATTGGACGAAACCTCTTTGTAGCTAGGATATCGAAGAACAACGACTGAAATCATCAAAATGTAATTTTGTTTGCTCTTCTTCTTTTGGTCTTTTGATCTGAAATTTGGATTGTACGAAATTCTGTTCAGCAAGAAATCCAAAAAAACTCGAACACACCCGCAAATGTGATGACTGTCATCGTAAAACAAAACGTCAAAAGTAGTCGACTTCGGGGAAACGTAAACACGTGCCAGCCACAGTTCACACAGCCCGCAACGATTTTATTTGAAGAAATCTACCAATTAAAATGGATTCGGACAGTGATTCTAGTTTTGATGAAGAACCAACCACTAGCAGTAAAGTGATTGGGGAAAAATCTGCCGAAAACGATTCCAACAGCGATGATAACAACAGCGAACAAGATGAATTGAAGTCAGCCGGTGAAGAGAACGAGGAAGATGGGAGCGGTGATGACGAAGAAGCTGAAGAAGAGGTACGCATGCCAGTGATCAATCCCCTGAGCTTGATCCGCAACAAGGAGAAACGAAATGCTCTGTTCAAAAAACTCAAACTCGAAAAGAGTAAAAAACAAAAAGCAGCCCGAAAGAAGCGCAGAAAGGAAGGCGTTCCAGCGAACCCCGGACACACTATCGAAAGTCTTCGGGAGCCAGATCAAACAACTGTTGCGAATCTTGAAGACTCTGATAACGAAGAGCTACAAAAAGAATTAGAAACCGATGACTTCAGTTCATACTTCGAAGGATCGTATGAACCAAAGATCTTGATCACATTCGCTGATAATCCAGTCACGTTGACGAGAAAATTCGGCCTGGAGCTATCAAGGATATTCGTGAATGCGCTTGTTAAGATTCGTAACAAGTCATCGGTAAAAAATATCGTGAAGAGTGCGATTCGTGAGAATTTCACGGATGTTGTAGTCGTGAATGAGAATCGTAGAAAACCAAATGGTTTGCTGGTCATTCACTTGCCCAATGGTCCGACGGCACACTTTAAACTAAGCAACGTAAAAATTACAGAACATATGCGCCGCAGTCATAGGGAAATCACGAAGCACAGGCCCGAGGTTATTTTGACGAATTTTACTACTCGACTTGGTTTGACTGTGGGTCGAATGTTGGGCGCATTATTCCATCATGATCCTGAGTTCCGAGGAAGACGTGCTGCAACGTTTCACAATCAGCGGGATTACATTTTCTTTAGACACCATCGGTACGAGTTCACGAAGGAGGGAAAGAAGGTGCGACTACGTGAATTGGGACCGAGGTTCACTTTGAAACTGCGTTCGCTTCAGGAAGGCACATTCGACAGCAAAACCGGAGACTATGCGTGGATTATTTCCAACAAACGGCATGCCATGGAGTCTAGGAGAAGGTTCTTCTTGTAGATTTTCATTTGGATTCGTTAGGTTATGGAATAAAGATGTGTGTTTTAAAATACAGAAAATTTTGTTTTATTGAGGATAAGAGTCCCGGTGTTGGTTGCAAAATACATTGTCGTGGGATTCAGGCAAAACCTTTGGACTGGAAGTATCGTGCCATTGCTATGGATGATGGTTTGTATTTGTGGAGTACAATTTGCGCGTGTTGATTCACTTTGATGCTCATGCTCTCTCTCATTGCTCATCATGGAGATAAATCTTCGTACACATCGATTCGACACTGATGAGTTTGAATTGGTTGCTTAAATGAGGTGCTGGTGCTGTGGAAGTGACGGCGAAACACCGATCACATAGAACAGTGTGGTCGATTGTGTAACCACCGTCACAGAGTTGATAATTTTGTAGCATCCTGTCAGCCCTGATTGAGACATGGATGGATGCAAACGCGTAACTTACTAATTGAATTGATTCAAGGGTTGCTGCTTCGTTCAGCGCCGTGATGAAGTAGACTCCCAACGTTTTGAATGTGCTTTTAGCTAGGCAGCGCAAGTACAGAGTAGTCTCTAGTGTTTCGTTAGCCGACTAGTCCCCTTTATTTCTGCAGGTATCCGATGAGGTCAGACCAAGCTAAAGGGCATAAAAAACTTGGTAAGCAGTGACTCGTATAGACACCTACTAAAAGGCTGAAATTTGCCTGGGTTGCTTCAAAATTTATTTCGTCCTATCCTGGTTATATTCCAGCCAAAAGTTCTTGGTTACCCAACACGAAGTGGCCTGGTTCCACCTAACACCAGCCAAAGTGTTTAATTGGAGTCGCTGCTTACGCGAACTCCGAAGGGTCAGGCACACCTTTTCTCGCTAGCGCATTTCATTACCTTCAATGGAGCTTGGTGTCCTGGTACCCAACATAAGGTAACCGAGAACCGGCTTGAGAACTGCTATAGTGCTTTAAAGCAATCGTAAACTGCACTAGATTTTATCGTTCTATTAATGAGTGCTTATTAAGCGCTGCGTGACTATCCACAAAGATGTTGGCCTTTGTGCCTCTGGGAGAAATATAAGAGTTGCCTGCGATAATCTTCGTCGCTTTTCGTATGGCTAACAAACCAACCATACATTTTTAGTCCCGTTTGTACAGGAGTTTGGAGGAGAAGACTAAACGATGAAATCTACGAGCTGTACAACGACATCGATGTACTTAAACGAACTTGAGTGTCTCGACTAAGATGGCTAGGTCAAGTGGAGCGGATGGACACTAACGCTCCGGCTCGTAAGGTCTTCGAGTCCAACCCAGCGCGACAATGTGGTAGAGGAAGACCTCGCCTTCGGTGGAGTGATGAGTTGGATAGGGGCCCAAATCAGCTGTGTGTATAAAATTGTCTAGCCTAGCCCTAGACCGCGCTAGGTGGCGAGGCATGTTGGCTGAGGTTCAGGTCCAGTCGGACTGCAGCGAAGAAGAACAACAACAATTCAGCTTGAAACATGGTGCAATTGTGTGGAAATTTAAAGTTTTTATTCCGATTGTGAGTGGGCGCCGTTGGCTCGATCGGTTAGTGCGTCGGACTGTTGACCGAAACTACCCGTGTGCTCTAATCCAGCTCTGGGAAAAAAACACCACAAACATTTTCTATGACCCCCAGCGAACGACTGACAATCCTCCTGGAGTACCTCTGTCATGAAAAGCTTTCGCAATTCGCCGTTCGGAACCGGCAATAAACTGTAGGTCCCCTCCACATGTGCCACAAATTATAACGCGCACAACACAGTGGAGGCGCGAAAAGGCTAGGCTCTGGATCTCAACGGGCTGTTACGCCACCCCAATGCAATGCAACGCCGATTGTGAGTCGCGTCGATGACTCCTGCGCTTTCATTCTCAGCTTGTTTCAAACCATCTGTGCAGTTGGTCATATTAGGCCCCCATCACTTTCACTGGCTCCTTCCTGGAATAATCTTTAAAAAATTGTGGGCTTCAGGTAATCAGTTTTGATATTATCAATATCTATATCGTTACCGTGCCCGAATGGCTTGCGCCTGTAACTGTAGGCCTCTTTTAGCCTCAGAGCTGACTTGAAGACGACCCTTTTACCAAAAAGATCGATTGGATCATGGTCACTTTACGTGGAATAAATGAAAGTTATTTGTACTTTCTATGGAACATTTTGATTCATCTTATACCTCATCCCATGTTCAAAAATCAACAGTGGTATATCTTTTGTTTGGGTTAGACAGATATTAGTCTAGTCTATTGCTTTCATAGCCGTAGAATTTAAACCTTATTGTTTTGATAGCCGTAGCCCTTCAGTCTTCTTCATCAAATGTAGAACCTCTACTATTGGGCTCAGCTGAACTTTATATTCGGCTTTATATCTCCACTTCTGTTTAGAAACGATTCATTTCGAAAACACTTTCCACAAAAAAAAGAACAAAATTAAACACTACAACTTTCTTTTCACGAGCATTTTTGTTTGCTCTATTTCAATCACCGTTGTTTAATAAAAGTAAACTAAAAACATTACGATTCCCGTTGGAATAAAAATAATTAACATAGAAAAAGAAGAAACATCATGCGTTGCGTTTTTTTTTTTTTTTGTTTTTTAAATACTACTACATCATGGGACACTGGGGATTGGCTGCTGCGGCAGGAGCAGCCGCTCCATCCACACCAGGGATGTCAGTCAATTCACCGACAATCTCCTCCGGTGGCTGTCCGTATTCTTGAAGTTTACGCATATCCTCCATCACGAGTCCATAGCTTTCGCGTTTTTCTTTGGGAGTCGCATCGGGCTTTTCTGATTCCAGTCGATTACAGATCACTTTATAGAGATCCAATTGTTTTTCAAATCTGTAAAATTGCAGAGGAAGGTTTTGATTGGTGGGATTGGGTGAAAAAAATAAGTTGTACCTCTCCTTGTCCTCTGGGGATAACTTATCACCGTGCTCTTCGAAGAATTTTGGATATTTCTCTAGGAGATCCTTGATTCCAGGCAGTAGAATTTCTGGCGACAGCAAACTTTGTATCATGCCTTCCATGAATGGCACAAATGGATTTTCCTCACTTTCGGCCTGTAAAAGAGAATATGAATTGTGAAATTAGTAATGGAGCAGTGAGAAGTGAATTTAAATGAGTCAACGTTGTCTTCTAACGTGCCACATCACATCTAGACGATTTTTTTCAAATAAAAAAAAACGTGCACGGAACTGAAAGGAATTGCGTGGAAGTGAATTTTTTGGGGATGTCGTGCTAACAACTAATCACTTAAAAGGACATCATTGAAATCGATGTCACTGACATCATGCCCCTGACTATATATTTATAATTTACGCACTCATTTACATACCTCCTCCAGACCAAGTCCAGAAAATAATTTGGCCACGTCTGCTTCGGATATTCCTGACTGCAACGTATCCGATGCCTCATTCATACCCTTCATTAAGAAAGCAAAACAAGAAAAAGAAAAGTAATCAAATTTGTTACAAATCTGATACGCTCCACACCTTTAAAGCCTCCGATATACTGTCTGAGTATTTCTTGACCTCATCATCGTTGGCTGTACTGTCACCCTGAAGTGCAATTGCTGTTGCCTCAGCCATTTTCTTGAATCCAGCCATGACTTGATCCGTCAACAGATCCTCTCCAGCATCTCCCTGTTGAGCATACATTGCGTTCATGCGTTCGCTAAACAATTTCGCTTGTTCACTGGAAGTTCACAAGAAAAATAAATTAATTATCATCAAAATGAGCTTCATGAGGTAAGCAATGGGCATAAAGAACAAGGCGAGGACGAAGTGAATTACATGAAAAACGCATTTTGGTCGTCAGTGTCATCGATTGTGTTGTCTGCATTTGATTGTTGTGCGGTCTGATCTGATTTCTCAAAGTCTTTTAACGCATCTACAATATTACATAATAAGATTTTTGATGATTAAAACCAAATTTGGATGAGACTTACCATCCAAAAGATCATTGAGATCATTATCGTTTTTGGCAACTTTATCTTTCTTAATATTGTCAGACATGTTACTGCTGTTTACTAGGGGTATAAGTGTGTGATGGTTATGGGGTGATACTAAGGAACACTTTAAATAAAGTCGGGGATATTTTGTAATTTGGTTAGCCGCCGATCGCTGCACTTTAACTAGTCACACAGCAGTACTTGCGTGACAAACAATATGAAAATAGTTTTCTTTAACACATGAGTTTTGACAGGTGGACAGATGAGTGCATTCGAGTGAACGGAGTAGGCGGTGAAAATTCTTGCAGTTTGTTTGGGTGGAGTAACACCTGATAGTCGAGAGGTAGTTGTGGCAGTTGTGCAATCATTTTTACTGCAATTTTGCTGCTCATAGGGTTCAGGAATTAAATTCTATTGAAAATTCATGTACATGCTCCATTTAAAGTGGAATGTGCCGGAGTATTTTGAAGATGCACAGTGTTGGAGGGTTATTTTCACTCATACAACCCCTTAAAGATCCAATTCGTCCCAAAAAAAACCTTCGTATTTTGTCAATTGTTCTGTAAAAAAGGGGTCATGCCTTTGAAGTACAACGGACTCCCTTTTTTGAAGAATTTAAACATTTAATTTCATTAGTTTTCGTGTTAAGAACCTCATAAACTATACAAAAAAGAATAACTTAGCAGTCTCATCACAAAAATCTCATGTCAAATGACTGCTATGACAGTTCGTTCAGTTACAGCAGATTTACGTGGCACAAAATGACAGATCACATTCGTTCATTCGACACTCGACACTTTCGAACAGAACAAGTTGGAATATAATTCTTGGCTGCAAAATAGTGCTCTGACGTGGATATCTTCGATTTTAAATTACCAAAAAGTGGATTGAATACTACCTAAAATAGCAGGACTATTCCGATAGGACAGAATCCCAGAAAAATCCTGTCCAATTGGTTTCCGTCGCTTGTATCATCGCGTAAACCAATTCTTTCAGTGGTCTATTTGTGTGTGACAACATCATCTCCATAAGACGTGTTAGCCACCGTGTACAGAGTGGTGAAAGTATTTTGAATAAAACATTCTGTGATTTTATGTGTTATTCAATTTGATTGTGTGATTTAGAATTCGAAGAATGAATCCTTCAGCGTATGGGCAGCAGTATGCACCCCAAGGATGGCAACAACCGCAGCCGCATCAACAACAACAGCAACCTCCGATTGGTGGAGTACCACCAACGATGCCACCCCAATCGCAGTCAATGTTGAATGGAAATTATCAGCAGCAGGTAAATTTTGAAGAGATTTCTTATCACCGCAATGCAAGGATGATGAATTTTGTGTTTTAGTTGGTCAACTCAATGAGTGGCATGGCTGTGAACCCAATGAAGGCGTATCCCCCACCACCATCGTCCGTAGGAGGGAATATGCCCCCACCGCCAATGGGAAATGGGCCAACTCCTGGCGATATGCCACTTGGTGGAAACAACAACATGCTGCCAAATAGCAACTCCGGAGGATTGATGGGTTATCCAAATGGGCCAATGCCACCGACATCACTTCCACAAGGTGCAGGTGGTCCACCCCAAGGATTGCCACCATCATCACAAGCAGGCTCAATGTTACCTCCATCGGTGCAGCAGCAACAGCCAAATCTCCCACCTTTGCAACAACCCCAAGGGCCACCCCAGCATGTCGGAGGACTAATGAAACCTCCACAGCATCAAGCGGATCCATCGAAACCAATTGAAAATGCTTTTCCACCAACATCTCATCCCAATCAATCAGGACCTGCTCAGATGACAGTTAACAGCGCTAACATGCCCGGAATGCCACATATGCCGCCGCCAAAAACTGTTAGTACACGTTGCTTATTTTTATTTTAACCGTTTTTGGGTGAGGGATTATGTTCGTGATGAAGGAACTTGTTGGATATTGGGTTTTCGCGGTGATTCATCATTGTGTTAGGTCAGGAGGCATAAATAAGAAGATAGGCGCTGAGTGAAAGTGAAAAATTCTAACCCAAGACAACAATTTGTGGATTTGTCACAATTTTGCCACGCTGTGTCAGTCGTGTAATCTCCCTGTGATTTACAATGACTCCATGCGTCACAGCTCGATTTATTTACGTTTTCTCATCGAAATTCGTTTAATTTGGAAGAACCTAACGTTGTATCGAACCAAAACAGGGATTACAATATCTCTCATTCGCAATGAGGCAGTTGTACATAATGGCAGAAAAATATCAACCATTTTTTTTCACAAATCTGTACAAAAAATCGACAAAGCTGCTGGTGGTCCTCGCAGCCAGGCTCTTACATGTTTTCAGATTGCCTTTAAGTTCATCTAAAATAAAAAAAAAAAAACTGCTCCATCACTGCAGTCTATCCGATACAATTTTCATATACACAAAAGTTTTCTGGCAAAGATAAGCAGAACAGAAATAAGACCACGTCTTTCGTCATTACTCTTTCAGACAGTTGAGAAATAAAAAGCTTCTGTAAGAGATAACACCAAGTGACCGGCTATTCATACGCGATAATAGAAAGAACTCGTTTCACGACTTTGTTCATCCAATTTTTTTTGTCTAATTTTAATGGGAAATTGGTGACCATCTGTCCAGACAACGGCCCGCTGCTTGTTTTCATGCGGCCCGCGACGCATGTTTTAATCGGAAAATAATTTAATAGTTTTGAAATAGTTTGGATAGTTAAATTCCTTGTCCAAATCATACAATCAATGTTTGGTTTTTACTTGAAAATTGAAAAAAAATTTTTCTGCGGCCCTCCAGCTTTTTTATTGAATTTATTTAACCTGCGAAGGTCTGTAGTTTTGGACAGAGCTAATCTAGACAATGTATGATAGGTATGACAATGTTAGTTTAATTGAAATAAAGATGAATTGGAATGAATATGACTACCTGCAGCTCGTAGGCATTGTTTTATAGTCTGTTGCAGTCATCCACATAGTTTCTACACAAGGCAGCCAATTGTATGCCAATTGCCAATTTTGCATTGCAAATGAATATGACGTGGTCTGTCTACTCTCGTTGTCTTGCATTTTCATCAGATACACTTATTGCTGTATGCACAAGAGGCCAACTAGGTCGTATTAAAAGACACCGGCATTAAACTACCGGTAGAGGTCAATGGTCAAGGTAGCCGAGTATCAATCTGAAGTTGTGCAATTATTGTTGTTGGGTCAGTAGCAGCCGCGTATAATAATATGGAAGTAGAAATACGCGGGCAGTTAGTTAAAGCCAATAGAATCTACTTTAGTTTTGCAAAGCTTTTCAAATCCGGATCGGTAATCAGGAAGTCCGAGCTTGGTGTCATGGCCAAGTTATTGGACTTAACTCGGTGTTTTTTCCCACTCTCCTCTTTTTTTTTTTAAATAATCTGCGTAACAGCCCGTACAGGGGCAGCGCATAACTTGTTCGCACCTCCACTGTGTTGTGCGCGATATACTTTTGACACAAGTGGAGGGGACCTACTGTTTGACCACTCTCCTCTATGGTCATAAAATTTGGGTATTGACCAAAAGTATAAGATCGCGAATACAAGCTGTCGAGATGAGATCTCTTCCTGAGAAACACGATGGTGCGTGGAGAGTTTAATGTTGAGCAGCTGCTTCTTTAAACGCAAACGGCTTCTTTAAACGCAAACGGCTACATTTCGATGGTTTGGTCAAGTGGAACGAGTGTCCCAAATGCCACGGCTTCCGAACCACGCCTTGAATGCGATTCGCTCAGGAAGGTGACCGCTCGGTAGACACAGGATGAGATGGTTGGACCAATTCCAAAAACAACTACACTTGGCATACCTTCTGAGGAGTTAGAGTCAGCGGCGGACGATCGAGTTGCCTGAAGATCTCAACAGCGTGCATTGATCCTGCGGCTCCGTTTGTGGAACTCTCGGTCAATCTCTCTCTCTCGATCATCATCTTTATCATAATTTTTTTCATATTCCACTAATGGGTTCACAGGGTCAATGCACGCAGATGAGATCTCCAGGCAATTAGATTCTTCGCTGCCGACTCTTACCCTTCAGAAGGTATGCCCAAGCTTAACCAGACCAGCTTTTGGACTTGGTCTATCCATCTCATCATTCGTCTGCCGAACGGTCGCCTTCCTGACGGAATTAGCCACGTTCGAGAGGAAAGTTTTACAGAGAATAGTTGGCCCCATATGTGAGGCAGGTCAACTCCAGAGACGATAGAACCATGAGTTGTATGAAAACTACCTCGAAGCAGATATTATACCGAAAATAAAGCTTGGTAGACGCTTGTGGGCTGGGTATATAGCTCGTATGAGCCAAGAGAACCCTGTTCGAAAAGTTCTTCGCGGTACATTTCATGATACAAGATAACGATGCAGACCGCGATAGCGCTGGAAAGATGGCGTAGACCAGGACGCCCGAAGCCTTTGGGTGCCTAACTGGATGGCGTTGGCCAGCTATCCGGATAGGTGAGAGTGCTTGCTGCAGGACACCCGGACCGAACACCGGTTGTTGCACCGATAATGATAAGAAGTCTATGCATTGCGAATAGTCATGGCAAATTGATCAGTAAAATTGCTAAAAACATTTAATTATTTTTGATTGTTTTTATTTTCCCTTTGTCATGTAAATAGTAACCTTGAACTTTGCCACTTGATTCAACTCTAGGTAGTGAGCAATGGAAGCAGCTGTTCCATGTTTTTACACCACACAGTTTCTATTAATTAACGAAATTCATTTTCACAGAACAATACGAAAACCGAATATCGGGGCATTGATGAAGCTAATTGAACCGATGAGTGTAATTGCATTTCTGTGGGTTCTGTTTTGTCGTGTTTCATAATTTCTTTCACACTCGTGTGCTTTCTGTCTCATTCTCACATTTTTGGAGCGATTCATCGACTCCTTTGGAGAAAAGACTTTCTTTGACTGTAGAAACGCCCAGCGCACTTTATATGCATAGATTGCCAACTATTCGCTAGTATTTCTTACCATATATAATCTATAAAACCAGTCTGACTACACTGCAAAATTAATTTAAAATTTTTGGCCCCTTTCAATATTCTTTATACAACTTTCTCTTTTAACAGTCATCACCGTTCATGCCTCCACCACCAGCAGAGGCACAAAAACCACAAGAAATGCAACAGAAACCTCCTGGCTCACAATTCCCCCCTCAACCACAAATGCAGCAAAAATATCCACCACAACCGATGCCACCATCATCTCAATCCGGTCCAATGTATCCACCACAGCCACAGCAGCAACCACAACAACCAATGCAATATGGCCAAATGCCACCACGACCAGGACAACAACAAATGCCACCACAACCTGGACAAATGCAGATGCCTCCTCAACCAGGTGCGTTACCACCACAGCCAGGACAGATGCAAATGCCCCCACAACCAGGTCAGATGCCGATGCCACCGTATCCAGGTCAGCTGTCAACTCAACCTGGTCAGATGCCTCCTCAACCAGGGCAAATGCCGCCGCAACCCGGTCAAATGCCGTTCCAGCAAGGCGGTGGACCGATGCAATATCAACCAGGCCCCATGCCTCCTCCATCAGGACAAGGCTATCCATCGCAACCCCCACAACCGGGACAGATGCCTATGCAGCCTGGTCAGCAAATGCCTGGAAGATTCAATGTATGCCAAACTATTGGCAGTGTTAAGTTGTTGAAATTTATATGTTTCCAATTTTTTTTTGTAGCAACCACCTGGAATGCAATATCAACAGCCACCAGCGGCAATGCAGCGTCGCCTGGATCCCGATCAGATGCCAAATCCAATTCAGGTTATGATCGAAAATCAGAGGAATAGCGGTGGTCCATTTGTCACCAATCAGGCGGGTCTTTTGCCCCCTTTGGTCACAACGAAATACGTTGTTCAAGATCAGGGCAACTCAAGTCCACGTTTTGTTAGGTAACTGCAAATAATCGCCCTGTAATGGAGACGTTATTGAAGTCTTTTGTTTTCCCTTTTAGATCATCGTTGTATTGCGTACCATCAACCTCTGATCTGCTCAAGACGACAGCTCTGCCGTTCTCTTTAATTGTTTCACCATACGCTAAGACTGTCGAGGGAGAGTATGATGCACCAATTGTTGACTTCGGAGAGCTGGGACCAATTCGTTGCAATCGTTGCAAGGCATACATGTCGCCGAATATGCAATTCATCGATGCTGGACGACGTTTTCATTGCTTGATGTGTAAAGTTTCGACTGAAGGTAAGTGAGCGAGATTAAGCTATCATTTCGTCTGTCGCATCTTACTCATGCCTGGAAATCTTCTTCTTTCAGTTCCTACCGAATACTTCCAACATCTTGATCACACCGGGCAGCGAGTCGACAAGTACGAGCGTCCTGAATTAGTTCTGGGCACATACGAATTTGTCGCCACAAAGGATTATTGTCGGGTAAGTACTGCGAATTTTTCCACAATTTTTTTTTGTAATTTCCGTTTACTTCCCTCTATCCAGAACAATACTCCGCCAGAAATTCCAGCATTTATCTTCGTTATTGACGTCTCGTATAACAACGTCAAATCTGGTCTGGTTCATCTTCTCTGTCAGCGAATTAAGATGATCCTCAAGCACTTCCCAGTCGATCAGGGTCAAGAAAAATCTAAAATGCGCGTTGGTTTCATAACCTTCAACAGTACCGTGCATTTCTACAACATCAAAAGTAATTTGGCACAACCTCAAATGATGGTCGTCGGAGACATCAATGACATGTTCATGCCACTTCTCGATGGATTCCTAGTTGATCCAGAAGAATCTGAAGTTGTAATTGACGCACTTATGGAACAAATTCCAAAAATGTTCGTTGACACAAAGGAAACCGAAACGATCCTTTTGCCCGCCATTCAGGCTGGTCTTGAAGCGCTTAAAGCATCAAATTGTGCTGGCAAATTACTTGTATTCAATTCAACTCTTCCAATTTCCGAAGCTCCTGGTAAACTTCGGAATCGTGATGATCGTAAACTTCTCGGCACTGAAAAAGAGAAAACGATATTAACTCCACAGACGACGGCGTATAATACTTTGGGACAGGAATGTGTACAAGCTGGATGTTCGGTCGACTTATTCCTATTTAACAATTCTTACATTGACATTGCAACCATTGGACAAGTATCACGATTGACTGGAGGAGAGGTCTACAAATACACTTATTTCCAGGTAAGTTTCAGTGCAACTGTTGCAAACAATCACTGGTCTAAGTGCACTTTATCTTTCAGGCTGATCTTGATGGAAATCGCCTGATAGAGGATATAATTAAGAACGTTTCGCGACCAATTGCATTCGATTCTGTAATGCGCGTTAGAACGTCGGCAGGTATTCGAGCAACAGACTTCTACGGTCACTACTACATGTCCAACACGACAGACGTTGAGTTGGCCAGCATTGGTAAGTCTGCTCAGATAATTAAGCCACCATAAAGGCTGTAGATAAATTGGTTAAAATATCGTTTGTACAATAATTTAAAAAAATTATGAACAGCTCTTATTAGTGACTTACACTGAAACAGAAAAATAACAAATTTCATCATTTAATAATTTAAAATAATTTCAAAGATCAAATGTTTATTTAATTTTATGTAATGTTTTGATTAACATCTAATCAAAGTTACATACTTATTTAAACAGAGTTTCAAAGTAGTATTCAAGTATTTTAATGGAAAATACTGGTACTTGACAAAAATCAAGTACCAGTCCCAGATACTGAAGTATCAGTACCAGTTCCAGTACCAGTACCAGTACCGCTATTGGTACTGCTACTAGTCCTAAAATACTGCAGGACTTAACAGCGTTGATTGCTAACTCACTCTCATCTTGTAGACTCCAACAAGGCGATTGCAATCGAAATTAAGCACGACGACAAGCTGCCGCCAGAGGAGAACATCTATCTGCAGATCGCCCTTCTGTACACATCCTGCGGTGGACAGCGGCGATTGAGGGTTCTGAATCTGGCCCTACGAGTGACAACAACAATAGCTGATGTATTTAAGAGTTGTGACTTAGACACCATAATCTTATTCTTCGCCAAACAATCCATGTTCAAACTGATGGAGCTCACACCGAAGGTGGTCAAGGACAATCTTATACATCGATCCGCACAGATTCTGGCATGCTACAGGAAACACTGCACATCACCAACATCGGCAGGCCAGTTGATTTTACCTGAGTGTTTGAAACTCCTACCGCTCTACGTGTCGTGCTTAATCAAAAACGATGCGATTTCTGGAGGTTCAGATATGACGACAGACGATCGGTCATATGTGATCCAATTCGTCCTGTCAATGGATCTGCAAATGTCCGTTACCTTCTTCTATCCGAGATTCATTCCAATCCACAACGTAGAGCCAGACGACAACGATTTGCCCCTACCGATTCGTGCCACTCAGGAGAAGATGTCTGAAGACGGCGCCTACATCCTGGAGAACGGAGTCTACCTCTTCTTCTGGCTGGGACAATCCGCGCCGCAAACATTCATCCAGCCACTGTTCAGTGTTCAGTGCACACAGCAGGTCAACGCAGAGCGCTTTGCTATCGTCGGCGACACTCCACTGGCAAAGCGTGTGCGACAGATAATCGACACCATAATGCACGAGCGAACACGATACATGAGGGTAAGACACAGCAAACACCACAAAAAGTCGCATATATTCATACCCTTCCTTTGCAGGTAACATGCGTTAGACAAAATGACAAACTTGAGAGCGTATTCCGGCATTTCCTTATCGAAGATCGTGGTACAGACGGCTCGGCGAGCTATGTAGATTTTCTTTGTCACATGCACAAGGAGATCAAGGATCTGCTCAGTTAGCCTTATAATACTGCGATCAATAATAGCCAACATCGTTTGAATTCCCAGGTTGCAGCGCCCGAATTGTGTCGAAGCTACTCACAGAACCGGGCGAGACAACAGCGTTACGGCAGAGGATACGGTAGATTGTTTTAGGTTGATATTCAAATTTATTATTATGAAAAATGAGATAAAAAATATACACATAATAAATATACATGATGATATAATTTTAATGAGTTGAAGCAAAGCTAACAAGAGCGCGAATATGTAAGAATCGAAACGAAATAAATAAAAAAAATTATGTAACTATAAAATGCAAGAAACAAATATACATAACATAATTATTATTACATCAGCTGGCGGCTTATTTTCGTGATTTCTTTAGGCTGTCCTGTTGCATACAATTTTTGGTCCTCATTTCGATGATTATTCTGCAAATTTTTGGGCTTAAAATTTTCTTAAACCATATAAAGGCGCGGAAAGAAGACAAAACCATCGATCGTCAATGTTTGTGGGACTCTAATTGGAAAAGTAAAAGAACAGCAGCCGGATGTGACCGAACGCTGGCAAAAAAATGACATAATCTGCGTGGCCCTGTTACGAACCTAGGTTTTCAGCGCCCTCACTGTGTTGTGGGCTTAATAATTTGATACATTGGAAGGAGTGGGGAATTGACTTTTTAATGCCGATTCCCGGCTAATTGCAAAATATTTCCATGGCAGAAATACTCCAGGAGGATTGTCAGTAGTTCGCTGGAGGTGAGGCCAGAAAAATGTTTGCGGTGCTTTTGGCCCCGGGCTGAAATTGAAGCCGAGTACGCTCGCTTAACAGTCCGAAACACTAACCATTCAAGCTACGGAGCCGACTAAAATTTTGGCAAACTCCCTATAATTTTGTTGCCTAGGAATTAACAAACCTTTTTAAACGTTAAAATAAATGCTAGCGATCCTGACAAGGAATTAGGTGTCATTTTGAGAGAATAGAACGAAAAACTGTGCCTGTAGGGACTAAGCAGTCCGATGCTGTAAGAGGTGAACGAAAAAGGAAAAAAACCGGTCAAGTGTGAGTTTTACTCACGCGCCGAGGGTTCTGATACAAATGGATTAGTACTTAGGACTTAATATAAGTTAAAGAAATTAACAAATCAAAATAGCTTCATGAAAATTTTATTTCATTTGCGCCAGCCGTGTGGCGTACTTAAACCCTTTACTGCACAAGCAGCCATATATGGCTTCTGATCTTAAAACGCCAATTACTAAAAATTCGCTATTTTTGTTAAGTTGAAAAATGCTTAGCAGCAGTTTGTTGGCTAATAACTTTTTACCAATAAGAGTAAGATGATTATTTTTTAATCTAGCTTTTATCCTCGTTCTAACGATACCCATATCAAATATCATACAAAATAAATTTGCTCTTTGAATTTAGTATTAGTACTCACTTTTACGCTGGTATGCAATTTTTTCAAAATATTTTTTAAGGACTCTCTTTGCTCAGTTAAAATACATACATCTATTTGCTTAATTTTTTTTTAATTCCAAAAGGTTGGACTATTATCAATATTAAAGCAGTCGACCATCAAACTTGATAAACGTTTTTTTTGAGCGTTAGTATTAGTACTGCTTTAATCCGCGACCAAATCCGAAAAAGAATCACGTTAATTTTGGATACACTAGTCCGAATTTCATCCCTTAACTACGAAGGACTAGGAAGTTATTGACAAATTCATATGTAAAAGACAAAAGACGGACACCGAAGTGATTCTAAATATGAGGCAGGGGTAGCCAAACCGTAGACCGCGGTCGACTGGTCGAAGGTGTTTATAGTCGGCCCATGTGCCATAAATTATTGAGTTACCAAGAACTATAAAATAGGGTTTTTATACTTTTCTAATTCGCATGTCGTTGTTCTTTCGGTTTTTTGTCTAATAGCTTCGAAGCTTTTAAAGCCAAAATATTCAAGCTGACCTAAAACTAAAGATTATTTCAAGACCCACTTTCCAGATTAGACACCTTTTTTTAGACTTTAAAGCTCAACACAAAACCCAAACTTTTAAAGAAAAAGTTTTAAATTAAACCTAAATTTTACAAAGAAAAATGTGAAAAAAATAGTAATTTAATTTTAATTAAAAGTGATTTATTTTAATACGAATTAAAACTCGTACACGAATTTTGAGTATTTATGTGATATTGCCACATGACGCCACATAGCTACAATTTTTCATATATATTGGCCTTAATTTTTTGGCAATTTGTTGGCTAATAACTTTTTACCAGTTTTCACTCCAGTAAATTTTATTTCTGGCTGAATCTTACTGCTATCCTCTTTTAAGCAGTACTCACATAAAAAATCAAAAAAAAGTAAACTTGTTCGATTTTAATACTAGTACTAACTTACTTCATTGCTAATATGTAGCTTCGTTAAAACTTTTTTTTCCGAACTTTCTTTGAGTAAGTGCAATACATCATCTGCAGAAAATTAATTTCTTAATTGTAAGTTGTTTACTAGTTACCAAGACTAAAACTTAATGACAGACACTTTTATAATCAGATCACCCCTATCCTTTGGAACGAAGCACTAATTACACTAGAATTGTTTGTATTTTTTTTCTAAGGCAGAACAATCGGTAGACCGCGTAGCCGAAAAGCGAAAAGTCGACCACATAGCCTGCAAGTTTGGCCACGCCTGCTATAAAGGTTTCTTTATTCTTTTGGAACGAAGCTCTAAAAAGCAAACTATGTCATATTTGTGTGAACATGTGAACGTTTCCGCCAAGTCTATTGTTAAATTTCATGGTCGACAGATTATTTGGATGATTTTAATGTTGGCTTGAAGTTTTTTAATGTTTTGATGCTTGGAACAAATTTTAGCAATGAGGCCCGAGGTGATGAGGACCCAAACCAGATGCCAAACCAAAGTAAAAACACCAAATATAAAGTCAATTGAAGTGAATGAATGAAGAATCCTCAGATGTCTTTAATGAGTTCTACGAATAAAAAACTTAACATATAACCACAAATCCGAGAAAGTAAAAAAACAAAGAAGATTTTTGTATAACACGATTATTTAATACTAGTATAATAAATTAACAGTCTCTTAGCTTCTTAAAATATCTTATAAATAGAACTACATTTACACAGTATTCAATAATCTCTCCGAAGCAACGTCATCAGATCACCGATGTACGTCTGTGCCATTTGCAGGGTTTCAAACTTCGACAGTTTACGGTCGTTCCCCAGGGACGGCACAACATCTCGCAGCTTGTCGAATGCATCATTTAAGCTGTTCATCCGCCGGCGTTCTCTGGCATTTGCAGCAAGGCGTCGTTTCTTCAACACTTCCACACTGCAATTTGGACTGGAATTTCGCACAAAGTCCTTATGCTTCTGCACCTTCGATCTCACTTTAAGGTTCTGTTCGATCTGCTGTTGATGTTCGATACTCCAGTGTCTTGGAGCCGTTGCTGTTTGGTACACGTCTAGTGCCTCGTACCGATACTCAGGACTTACATCAAAACAGATATCAGACATATTCGTATCTGACAAGCTGTCACTGTAGTCGAGGTGGTAAATTTCGAAATCTCCACATCGTTGCGAAGGACTAACGTAATACTGTTCACTGTATCCGGACGACATCATGGCTCTTCACGAGTGTGTGTTCTCTTCAATCGGTTAATGCTAACTGGTGATCCTCGGTGCATCCTTGGGCGTATTTATTCGATTCTGGCAGAGGTCGAACGATTTATTTTGACCTGCATTTTTGTCCTCCTTTTCTATGGCATGGTAAAAGGATGAGATCAGTGGCGGTGGTGGTTTTTGGTAGCCTTCTCACCGTAAATGACTTGTGGTTGAAACGTTTAATTTAGATTCCTCTTTCTCTTTTTGTTTTCGTTTCACCTTATTTCTGTTTGCCTTTGTTATCTTTCTCTGTAGTAATTTGCTTTTTTTTGAGGTAGTTGCGGTTTAAGGCATTTTGGGAGTACTTTCGCTTTCATTTGAGGCATGGACTAAATGTTACGGTAAAAGGAATTATTACAGGAATTCAAATATGGGGAACACTTTTAAAATATAGGCCAAGGGATAGCATATCGGAGCAGATGAGTTTGTGCATCAATACGGTGCGAGATAGAAATGATGTTGGGGACTGAAAGGTTTTGGGAGAATTTAAAATGTCTCCAACCAATCAAAAAAAGAAGCTGTAAAAATAAACACCATTTTTTCTTTCCACAATTTAAAACTAAGCCATAGCTAAAATCGAAAATCTTTTGCTATGATTTTTTTTGAAAGTGGTCTATTGATATTAATAAAGGGCTTTCCAATAATGACTTGACAGCTTTCAATTTTCTTTTTAATAAAACGCAAACCATTTGAGATATTTCAAATACAAGCTGATTATAAAGCTTGAAGTACAATGAAAATATTTATGAATGGAGCTCGACTTCGTTCATATGGCTACCGCTGGCGCGTTTGCAGCGGTCGATTCATTGGACTCAATTTTCGATGACTAGGCCACATATTCGGCCCGAAATGGCCGCGTTCAATGTTAGCTCTGAGCTCTTACAACGTCGTCGGCTTTTTGGGATAAGCCAAAGATTTAACGTAGCCCCAAAAAAAATAGTCTAGAAGCGTTAAATTGCACGAACGAGGCGGCCAATCGACTGGCTTATTTCTTGAGATAACACGCTCATTAAACTTAATCTTCAATAAATCGATTGTAATGTGTGCTGTTTGGCCTGTGGCATCATCCCGTGAACCCACATGTTGCACAAGTCCATATCTTCTAATTTGGACCAAAAATAATCGGTAATCATGGCGCGATAACGCTGGCCATTCACAGTAAAGTCGACGATAAATAAGGCCCAATAAGGCCGATGGCATGTAAACCTCACCAAACAGTTATTTTTTTTTTTTTTTTTTGATGAAGTGGTGATTCATGAAGAACATGTGGATTTTCACCCGATTAATAACACATATTTTGCTTATTAACGAACTCATTGAGCCAAAAATAAGCTTCGTCACTGATTCGCGATGAAGTTAATCATCTGAGGGCATCTTCTCCAGAGCCCAATCGGAGAACGTATGTCGCTTCAAATGGTCCATCGACTCAATTCTTGAGTCAAAAATACGCCATTATGTGGTCTGATCGATGCCGAATTCTTGAGAACGCCGTGGAGTTGACTGATTTTGATTGTTTGCTACGAACGTCTGAACGGTAGCAATATTTTCGACACTTCGACCAACCCGTTGTCTCAATGACACGGCAACATTGCACAGCGAGTATCTAGACTCAAAACTTTTGCACTAAACTTGTTATTGCCTATCGGTGAGAATTACGACCGACAATTAAAGTTAAGGCTCTTAAAGTTGCGGTCACCGACTCCGAATGTCGATAGAAAATTTTTATAATTTGCAGACGTTGCTATGAGAAGTTGTTAAGTTCTTTTGGAAAACCCTTTGTTTTGTTGCAAGGCCTTTATTGGCTATAACAGGTTCACAACGTCTGATTGGCTAATTTACTAAATTTTCACACCTTTCAACCGGAATATATTACCAGAACGCGTTAATTGCAGCCCATAGTGCTTCGTTGCTGGTCCATTTAATTTCTGAGACTTTTATCCTTATGCCGGCCCACAAATTTTCGATTCGATTTAGGTCAGGCGATTACGGTGGCCATTCCATAGCATTAATTGAAAGATATCCAAACCAATATTTTTTTGTCAATTTAGTGGTTGGAGTCATCGTATTAGAAGACCCACAAAAGCATAACATTTTGCAATATATCCACGTAAACATGCGTCCGCATGTTGATGACTCATGATAGATTTAATCCAATATATGGGGCCAACTCTATAGTAGGAAAAACAACCCCACACTATTATGCTTGAGTCACAGTGCTTAACTACTTTACTTGTGTACTTGTGGTTATATTCCGCTTTTGGAGGTTTTCTAACCTAGGAACGACATCTTTTAAGCAACACGGTTTTGCTCTCATCCGTCCATAGAGTGCAGTGTAGGGGCTGGCGGTAAAACGTCGATCATATAAACCCGTCTAGGCCCATTTAACCGTAACCATTTTCACAGAGTTGATAACTTTGTATCATCCTGTCACCCCTGATTGAGGCATAAGGACTTGGATGCATATGCGAAACTTACTAATTGAGTGGATTTAAGTCTTGCTGCTTCGTTCAACGACGCGATGAAGTAGTTTCCGAAAGTTTTGTGTCTGGTCTTTGCTATGGCAGGGCAAGTGCAAAGCACATGTCCCAGTGTTTCACTAGCCGACGAATCCCCGTAGTTTCTGCAGGTATCCGATAAGGTCAGACCAGGCTTAAAGGCATGATAACCCAGTAGATAGATAGATAGATTTTATTAATTTTTTCTTAAAAAAAAAACCGAACAATTCATTTCATATAACTTAATAATATCTTACCCAGTAAATAATGAATAATGATAGGTTTCCAAATGGTATTTTTATAGACATCGTTGCTGACGAGCACGTCTTCAATCTTCAGATGGCAGCATTTTTAGATTGTAACTTTGAAGCTTGTACTTCAAAACGACTATTTCCTCTACATGTGACAAAATTAATCTTCTCCTGCACATAAGGCCACATAGGGATTTGAATTTTAAAACATTAACTACTAGGAGTTCGCAACTGTCATCGTTTTCATCGTGATCGCTTTTTTATGTTTTTTTATGCACTTCTTGTTTTTTCATATTCACATTGTTATTGGGTAATGGTTCGTGCAGTAAAGGGTTAAAACTCGTAGAACACAGTGGTGTCAAAAAAGTTGTAATTTGTCAACAAGTTATAACGTCAAAAAGCCCAAACAAAGAGTATGTCATAAATAAAAATGTATCATGAATTCGTCGATTCACTGCATGCATTATTAGATGAACTACACTCCGTCAGCAAAGGCTGCAAATGTTCAAAGAAATCAAATGAAAACTTGTTAACTGAACCACGAAGTAATACGCCGAAAGACACCATGACCAGCTACACCTATGTCAAGCATCAGTAGTACACCTTCAGAACTAAGCAATATACATGTCCAGCGTCATCAGTCTTGTTAATTCCTGAAATCGAGTATCGCCCACAACTCACCATGACTAAAACATACAAATGATTTTACATTTCACACGACCAACTGTGCAACAGACAGCAGGGCTGTAACAATTGCCACGCGACTGCCAATCATGGACTCTTCTCGCGCTTCGCAAAAACTGTGATCTTTTCTCGGGATTCCTATGAAAAAATTCTTCGCGCACACTTGGGAACGAAGATAATTACAGGTTCACTAAACACTGTCACACCCCCAATGCCGTCAGAGGTCCAATTTGAAAGGAAACCGCATCGTAAGGATTAGCCACAATGTACCTGACCTGCCGCAGATTTTTTCCTCTTGGACTTTGCTTTGAAAAATGTTCCTTGTCAAAATAGGTAGTGGGAGATCTAAATATAACAGAGTCCTTCGTTCTTACGTGTGAATTCAGCTCTGACACTTGTAGATGAATTCGCCCTGCAAAAGAGGAGGCGGAAGACATTGTGTAGTTTGTGAAAAGTTCATGACAGGATCATTATTCGGTGACCTTTTGTTGTGTTTTTGTTGCACGGGATTAAATGATGAAGAGAAGGTTACGTTATTGATCGATATACTGCAACAAAAACGACCAGAGATGGCGCTTAATTGGAGTCCATTGTTGTGCCATGCAACAATCGAACTACGTTGTGGTTGTCCCCTGGCAAATTTCATGGAAGTTTCCTTGCAATTTTTGTGGTTCGTCTGTGGTTATTATCTTTTGTTTACTTCAATAAACGTATTAACTGCAAAATTAAAGGTATTCTTTATGCAACAATGGATAAGTGTTTGCTATGAGTACCATATAATTTGAACACAGAATCAATAGGAGGTTGCACAGGTGTTGTTCGGGCCTTCTCCAATGCTTTTCGGTTTAGGGAGATTGGAGTTTTTGTATTGACGTGTTACGCTCTCTAAAACTATCCATAAACTCGCCTTGGAGAAATTTTCATCAAAGTGAAGTTCTGTTATGTCCATTTAACAAAACCCCCAGATCTGGTTGGGATTTAGGTAACAGGGGCGCTGAATGAATCTTGCTTTCCAATCTTTCTGTTTCAATAAAACTTTTTAAAGTAAAACTTCTTTACGCGCGTTGGAGGTAAACTGTTTTATGTGAGATGAGAGCGTTACGAAAAATGTGATGTAGCTTTCTCTCCCTCTCATGTAAACTTATTCGGCGATCTGTATATTTTGTATTTGTGGAGCAGAAATAGGTTGAAATAACTTTGCGTTTTGCTTCACAGCAGTCGCGGAGATACTATAGTTGTATACGTGTGCGCAATCGCCAAAGGATTCAGTAGATCGGTCCGATTTCCTTGAACTTTATGGAAACGTCGGCCTGCTATGTGCCCCAGTTTGCTTTCTGAGTTGCAGTCCGACTCATTGCATCCAAGAACAAATTAGTTAACGTTTCAGTGTAGGACATAAAAAATTTATATTCCAAATGCCATCGAAATCGGCTCAGCCTTTGAGGAGTTAGAAAAAATCCTATGGGTTTTCAAATCGGCTTTATTAATGTTTGGAATTTGCAAATTTTGAACGGTTTGATCGATCTGGTTCGAATTTGGAAGGTAAACTCCTTTTCTTGCCGATATGGATTTAAGCTACATTTCTAGTCGATGCCCTGAGTTTGACTACAGCTTAAGAAGTTCTTCTTCAGTTGTGTGTCTAAAGCACCATTTTTTTTAACTCTAGAAAGATGGCGTGCGCCTAAGAGATGCAGACAGAAGAATTCCAATTTTTATTCGTTTTTGGTCAGAATCTAAGAAATCCTACATAACTTTTTTGTAAGAAAGAAATAATAATGCATGTTTACGTTTTATTTACTTATCAATAATGCAACAATTCACTGAGGGTATAAAAAAGTAGTTAAGCTTTTGACATAAATCGTTTTTTTTTTTTTTTTTTAATTGGGCGCCTATCAGGTGCATGCTACAGTACTACAAAGTAAGGTTATCATTCTATGGATAAGCAACATCTAAGCTTTTCGGGTACGACTAAGGTTTCTTAACGCTTATAAGAAGCTAGGAAACAGCTCTTTCTTTGACAAACACATCCTTCCACTGCTGCAGTAGTCGATCATCGGCTTTAAGTCTCTGGATAGGTTACAACTTTAAACTCTGTAAGACAACGACATACCTAAATTTCAATTACACAGCTATCAACTAAACGTCTCCACTTATAGTCGCCACAACTCTTCCCCGATTCTTAGAAACCTACTTTAAGTCTCTTCCGAAACCTTCTACCGAACAATAAATAAGATCCCAATCAAGCGTTAAACGAGGCCAACAATTTAGCACGTTCGTTAGAATGTCATGACAGTATTTTGTCAACAAGCGTTTGACCTAATTACTCCATTAAGGAAATTTATTACCGTTTACGCTGTCTCCTCATCCGATTGAAGTCTAAAATTCTACCGATAATTCCTGGTAATCTGGTAGCGTATGCTTCACAAAATCACTCCTATCGATGGTAACCTTCCCATCAAGAGTTTTTTTTTTTCCTTTTACCTGCCTCAATCGCAATGAACATCACATAAAATACGGTAAAGGACTCGCACCAATTCAATTATCGATGACATTTATGACTCTTCTTATCTGTTACGACACTTCGTTAACTGCCTTGTAAAATAGACTAAACGTGTGCTGCTATCAGACAACTCCATTCAGAAGTATTTATTTGTCCTGTGCAAGCGACACTTCATCAGTTCGTGCTCGTGGCCATGGAATGCGCTTTTTAGGTAGCCGGCGCAGGGCAACTGAAACAGTGAGGTTTTTAATATTACAAAAAACTTATGTAGGAATAAATCAACTGATTTGAATCTTTATCGAGTTCTAATAGTTCGTGTAGCGTTTGTAAAAGAGATCGTTTTCCAATGTTCATGCTGTTGTAATTATATATTTCCTCCTTTTTAATAATTTTTGTTTATTTTGTTAAAACTAATGTAATTGTAGAAAAAGCAAGGGATGATCTTGAAAAATACTTTATAATACCACATAAACAACCATCTGCAGATAAGCCTTCGGCTTCGCAGACACACAAATTGTTAGCTTGTTTATATACTTGAATCCCAATAAAACTAAAAAGAAACTATATAGAAAATGTCTTTTGTATTCAAAAAATCTACATGTGTAGCACAAATGAGCCAATTGGGTAGTCTTTGATGTTTAGGTACGTGCTTTTTTACAATATGCAATTAAATTCGCTTTGATAGTGAAGACTCCATAAAACCTAAATAAATCAGATCTTTGTCGTTAATTTCCTTCTTTAGTTAAAAAAAAAAGGTGCATGTTTACAGGCACACCATTTATCTCGTTTGATGTGTCGGACACTTTAGGATTCGTAGCAATTCCTTGAGTGTCGACATTGTCGCAGACTCCAAGAAGTTCACGAACTCTTCAAACATTATTAGGCACAATCGCATAAAATTATTTTCCGAATCCTCAAAATAAAATCGAGAACTTATCACACACGTACACTCGCAACGCACAGTCAATAAGGAACAATTGATTTAATTGCTGTAATCCCACTTCTGAGAATTGTAGAGTGAAAAACCACGAACAATAAAAAGACAAAGTGTTAAATGTCATATAGTAACAAACGCTTGATTTTTCTCCTACGTATGGATGGATCACCGCTGCAATTGGAGGTCGGTGTAGTTATACAAAATTCGTTTGAGGTCATTCACCTGTCTGGATTTGTTTCATCTGTTTTTCGTAATTCGCGAAGCTGACAGTTCGAAGAAGGTGCACACCTAATATTTATTTCCTACAGATACTTACTTATCAGGCAATCAACAATTGGAGGGTCTGTGCTTGAGCCCGCCCGCCTTCCAACGTTGACGGTCCCATGCATGCTACTTCCAGTCTGGAAAACCAATGATCTCTGTACTTGAGGGTCGGTCTTCCCCTTCTCCTCGAAGTAGGAGGCTCGGATTCGAAGATTCTTTTAGCTAGAGCGTTTGTTTCCATGTGCTCGGTGTGGCCGAGGCACTGCAGTCAACGGATTTTTGCCTTTAGCTCTTAAAGTTCGTTTATTTGGTACTGCTCACTATTTTCTTTCTATTCAGCTTCCTAAAGTATGGTAAGAGAACCTTCAATGAAATATCGTATAAACTCACGATACAAATATAGAAGTTAATATACTTAGCGCAAATATTTTGATTCCGTTCTGCGCACATTTCAAGATGGCGTCGTTCGTGACCCCATTAGATAGAAAACGTTCAATTTGAATTGTCACTGTACTTCTAAACAAAAGTTGGACTCATGTTGTCGGCCATTTTGAATTTTTTTTTTTTTTTTTTGATTGACACATGAGCAATATTACAATATTATTATTAATATTTTTATTATAATATTGTAATATTAATATTACAATATTATAATATTAATATTATTATTATTACCTTCTATATTTGTATCATGGTAAAAATTCATTGCATGAATTGAAAAAAAAATAGCAGAATAACTTTAGACGTACCGTCACGGCCTTTCAATCTCCAGTTCCCATCAAAGGAAGTACTACAAAGATTAAAAATAGGAAACACCCATTTTTCCAAAAAAATATTCAATTTTCATTTCCCATATTTAAATCGTAGGTGGAAGTGATTTAGGTCAACAGTGAACAAGCGCCCCGACGGGTATCAGGTAGGCGTGCTTCAAAAACAAAAACACTGGAAGTACCCCAGTTTCACATGTCTAAACATCACCGGAAAAGTTAATTGATTTATGGACGCCAATATTTCTTACACGAAATTCCACACAGTTTACTTTGAAGGAATGAGAAATAAAATATATGTAACAGTAAGTGATAAGGCCTAGCTAATTGGGAAAAAATTACACAGGAAGCCAACTCCCTAGATGGATTGCGCCTCTTTTTTCTTTCATCTGCTTCTTTCAACAATAACCGCCCAATAATTTCGCTGTTGCATTGCAAAGATATCCATCCGTTCACTTAAGAGCAAAACAAACAAAACCAAGAATGTGGTCATCCTCATTACGACCTGAAACCACAACTATTTAGCTTGGTGCGATTAAATAGCAATAACTTGGGATAGAAAATATTTTTAAAAATGAAAATTAGACGTCGAGTTAAATGTGAGAACATTCGTCTCAAATTTCGACACGTGGTTTTTGCTGATTACAAAAAGAGTTTTCACAAGGACAACCATTTACAAACAATATACATTGCTAGTGAATAGATGCTTTGACCACGAAACTTATTATTACCTGTGGTGGCATGAGGATAATGCATCAGTTCAATGCAACAATTGCGTGTAGCTGGTGTGTGTCAGCTGTGGGACATATTTTTGCAAGTACACATTGATAAGGCACAATGGTAATTACAGATTAAATGCTTCATGCAACGAACTGCTGGAGATCAAGTTGCGTGCAGAGATCTTTAATTTTTGTTGTGTGGGCGTGATAATGATTGACACAACTAAAATGTAGCCGGTGGGCAGAGTTAATTTTGTTTTTGCAATAAGGAACTCATTTTCGTTTGTTCGTTAATTGATTTTTTTTTTTTCAGAAGCTTGACGTCATTTAAACAGAGCAGAAACTCTTGCCTTCGTCGTTGTGCTTCATTTCGTATACATGTGAACATTAACACGTTTGTTTGAATGTGGCATTTCGAGTCCGGGGAGTACCTACCTTAAAAATCTGTGAAAAAAACTGTTCATACAACAGGATATAGAGAAAAGTAGCTCAGAAATAAATCGATGACTTGTAATCAAGTATGGAAAAAAATTGAAATGTTTGATTTCGAATTTCTAAGGTGAAAGCCTTTTCATTGGTCATTGGTTGGTTATAATTGGTTGGTTATAGCGAGTAAACGATGATAAACAGGAGCAGTGAGAGGCGTGAAAAATAGAGCATTTTCAATAATTTTTTTGGTATTAATTTAATTTATAAAAGCGAAAGTATGGCATCATTACATTATGTTTCAACTTGACTGGACAACAGCTTAAAAATAAAAAAAGCTATAGCTGACTGTATTGGACCCTATCCCATACAGAGTACCTTGCACTGAACATCAGCAAATCCTTGGAAAATCATCTAAAATCAATTGGATGAAAAAAAAAATATTTAAATAAATAATATAGTTCCCTATCGATGTTATTTTTAAATTAACAAAACAGCGGCCTCAGGAAATTTACCTTCAGATTTTCGGGAAAATACCAAGTTATTTGTTTATAAGAATATTTAAGAAAAAATATATATATAAAAAAAATATCCTTCGATCAGGGAGAAGCTTTTTCTGTTTTTAAAAAACTTTGTATATTTAATTGAAATCTATAAAGCGCTTTTCGAGTTATAGTAGTCAGTAGTGAAAACATAGTTTTGAGAAAAACTGTTGATCTATGTACAGTAATACATATAAAATTATGTATAGTAAATAATAAAATTTTTCCATCCATGGACAAACAATTTCCAGCCCTAGATGCTACCATAGTACCCTATGAAGCTTGTTTTCCCATGAGTAGAAAGCGCTCGTTATGATGTATACTTACTTTTGGGACTAACTGTACACATCTGGTCACAAAATAGGTGTAAACAATTTATTTTCAAAAAATCTAATTTTTATTAAACCTTTCTTTTAAAAGGTGTAGTTTCTTTTAATGCAATAACATAAAATGAACATATAGTGGCGTGCAAAAATGGATACATACTCGGCGGTTGTATGATTTTTTGTAAATTAAAAACCTCCCTTTTAACCGATTTGAATGATTTTTGTGTTATTTTTTTCTTTTCTTCATCAACAAAAAAATGAGGTACAAATGATTTTAATCGCATCTATGAAAGTTAAAAATTCACAAAACTTCATTTTGATCCCAATGTATCCATTTTTACGGCGAGAGTAAGATAACTTTGGCGCCCAAAATTGATGAGGGTTTTTTTATAGAGCATCCATTTGTTTTGCTATGGGTGGGGATTCTATCTCAGTCTGTTTAGGAGGTAGGGGCAATTTAAAATAAAAATCAAACAACATGGAAAAGAAATTCATTGGAAAACAATGGCAGCACCTACAATAAAGTACTGTACCAATTTTAAATGCCAGAAACTTGTTCTTTAATTACAAATTAAAGTTATATTATTCATGTCCATAGTTTATGAACGATTCGCATTCAAACTCAGAATTTTGTTAAATAATAAAAGAAAAAAGTGTAGATCAATTTTTCTTCTTAAGTCTTAGGTCTTATGTCTTCTAGTTCAAAAGAAAACTAGAATAGGCCACTCACTTAAAAAAAAAATTGAAGTTACTATTACTGCAAGGCAAGTGCCTTTGTGCATAAGGGCGTGACTTGCTCATTTAAAAAGTGATTGACCCATTCCCAATTCTAGGGAAAAAAAATAACAACACAAAAATCATTCCAATCGGTTAAATGAGAGGTTTTTTTTACTAACAAAAAACTATACGACCGCCGAGTATGTATCCATTTTTGCACGCCACTATAGATCAATCAATTTAGAAAGATTACAAAAAAAATTACTTCGAAAAATTGCGACTAACCCATTTTTGCGCCTGGCCAAAAATACGTGTCTTTTTTAAATATCAATAAATATGGCCTTTGTTAATATTTTTTCTAAAATTTAGTTGTTCGTAATCCTTACTCCTATAACTTTAGTGCTCTCTATTGTTTTTTAGTTTGCGCGTAGCATTGACTCTATAAATGTTTGGCATGTTGTTGAAGATATGAAATTCCACAATTTTTCAACTGCTACACAATTATATTGTATTGTATGTTTTTTTTTGATCACCTTATTTAATTTTAGAGCTCAACCTACAAGTTGAGATCTGGGGATTGACTTGGCCATGTAATAACAGGCACTTTTTGGTCATGAAATCAATCTTCCCAAAGACTCGCTCTATGTTTTAGATCGTTATCCTACTGAAAGGGTTTTCGGAGGGGCATGTTTATACCGGCAAATCCAAGCATGGCCTTTTCTAAAATTACTCTGTATCAATATTTTGTGCTGGTGTTATTAATACGAAAAATATAGGGCAGGCAAAATATCAGAAAAAACAGCCGCATACTATGATATTTTTCTTTTATGGTGGTGGGTGGTGCACCTTTCCTTTTGCTGGCCTAACATTACGTTAAGAGTGCGAAGGGCACAAATTAATTTAAGTTTCGTCACTTTAAAGGCTAGCTTAGCCATTTTTTGTTACTCCTTTAGCACCATTTCTTTATGATCTATGACAAACAAAAGGCACACACCTATTTTTTTGACCAGCAAAGCAATATATCTAATGCAAAAAAAAATGATTTTTTTTAATTCTAGCTGCTCCTGCCCCCGTAAAATTAAAACTCATGCAATGATATTCGGTTAAAGTTTTAGCTCTGTATATTGCCCGTCCACAAAGAAGGGGTGATATGTATACAACTGTATCCCACAACTGTAGTCGCTTAATTTACAATTTTGAATTGAAAACAACGAAAAATACATTCAACATTTTTGGAATAAAATATATTTCTTTTATTTCTACTTCAGGATTGGTTATAATAGCTTTGTCCCTCCCGTTGGCTTACGCAAATATTTTCTCTTCCCTTCGCTTTTTGGTCACCACCGTGCCCGGCTTATGCTGTGCATCTGGGTGATTCATCAATTCCGGTGGGCAGACAGAGACAGGACTTGCCATGACGCACTGCTTCAGATCGTAGAACAGGGTACTGTCGTCTTTGGTAACAAAACTGATAGCCATACCGTTCTTACCGGCACGACCTGTTCGACCAATACGATGGGTGTAGTCCTCAATTGATTTGGCCATATCGTAATTGATGACCAGTGATACGTCCTTAATGTCGATACCACGACCAGCGACGTCTGTAGCGACCAACATGTCCTTGGCACCGCTCTTGAGCGCAGCCAGAGCGTACTCTCTCTGTTCCTGGCCCTTGCCACCGTGCAAGGTGCACGAGTTGTAGCCCAGCTTCTCCAGGCCCTTAGCCAAAACATCGGCTCCTTTCTTTTGATTGACGAAAATAATAACTGGGGGCTCGATGCCACGCGAAAGGATCTCCATGAGCTTCTTGCGCTTGTCGTTCTCGCCCATCATGTAGACGATTTGCTCGGTTCGCTCTGTTGGCTTGCCAACCGATCCGATATACACCGTCGCAGGTCTTCGCAAGTAGGAGCGCGCCAAACGCTCCACTGCCGGCGGCATTGTAGCTGTGAACATCACCGTCTGGCGGTACTTCTTCTTCGAGTAGAAATTCTCCATCAGTTTGCTGGCGTCCTCGGCCTCCTCGGAGTCCGGCTTCAGATTCGTCACCGGCATGTACTCGAGGATTTTTTGCACATCTGGCTCGAAGCCCATGTCTATCATTCTGTCAGCTTCATCAAGAACAATGTATGTACACTGATTGAGAACGAGATACCGGTTCTCCAGGACATCGATGAGACGACCAGGCGTGGCAATTACAATTTCGCAGCCCAAACGCAGACGGAATCCCTGCTCTTCTCTCGACAAACCACCGACTACGACAACTGTCCGTATGCCCAACGGTTGTCCGAACTTGATGGTCTCCTCTTCGATTTGTTGTGCCAATTCACGCGTCGGCGCCATAATGATGGCATAGGGACCTTGGTCGACGTCTTCCAGCCGCTCAATCTTTGGCAGCGATTGAATCCAAGACAGGAGTGGAATGAGGAAGGCCAACGTTTTGCCAGAACCTGTCTCGGCGACACCAATGATGTCGCGATTTTGCAGCCCAATGGGTATGGCCTGCCTCTGGATGGGTGTGGGCTCCTTATAACCAACATTGTCGATGATTTCGATGATTTCTTTTGGAAAACCTGACTCCTTCCAGCTGCGGATGGGATTGGGGATCTTTCCTCCCTTGATGGTGATGTTGTAGTCCTCGCGGAAGATACGCCAATCACGCTCTGTCATTTCGTCGTGGTCCTTCTCCGACCAGTGGCGATCGTCCCACTTTTGTTTGTCCTCTTTCCGTTTGACTTTTTTAAGACGCACCTTCTCCTGCTCCTTTTCAGCTTCCGTACGTCGCTTCTCCAGCAAGTCACCATAAAATTTACTCTGTGTACGCTTTTGTTCCTTGATGTCAATACCTGGATAAGGGAAAAAAACGATGTCAGCTAAGGTCTTCAGTTGGTCGGATAATCTAGTTACTCACCTGCTACATTACCACGACCGAAAAATTGAACGTGGTGCCGCTCCTTGTACAAGTTGTTGTAATCGATGGATGTGTCTTCGCCTGCGTCCCAGTCGAAGACGAATTTGCGGTCGTTTAAGCGGCGAACTCGCCTCTTCTTTTTGATTATCCCCAAGTATCGTTCGCGAATCGCCTCCAATTCCTTTTCCTTATCCTTTTGGCTGAGGTCGTCGACACGTTTGATTTCCTTGTCTCGGTCGTCTTTGTGTCGGTCGCGATCTCGTCCTCTATCGTGCTCGCGGTCGCGCATATCCCGCTCGGCTCGCATATCACGTGTGTCACGTACGTCTCGCCGTTCCTCACGCACCTTCTCCCTCTCTTTGTCCGGTTTTATTTGAACCATTTCCATTTCGGCTGCAGCAGCAATCCTGCCAGCAGCTTGACTGGCTCGCATTGCAGCGACTTCCTCCTGCCGGCGCTTCAAGGCTTCCGCAGCTCTCTGTTCTTTTGTTAAGAATACGGGCTTACTTCGCGCTTCCTCTTCTTTCTTTTTCTTTTCCAGTATCTCTTCCAACGACAGCGGCTCCACCTTCTTCGACTTTAAGCTCTCCTCTTCCTTGACGTCGGGCTTTGTCTCCATCTTAAGGGGCTTCTTTTCGTCCACATTCTCCTTTCTGGACGCCGCATCATTTCGAAGTCTGTCACGAAATTTATCTGTTGGATCACTTAAGCGACCTCGGTCACGAGACTTAGACCTCGAGCGTATTGAACGCCCTGCATTTCTTTCAGCAGACCTATCGCGGTGTCGGTCCTTTGACCGGGATCGAGTTCTTCGACGGCGATCCTTTTCCCTGTCACGACCACGATCGCGGTCCCGCTCACGTTCGCGTTCACGCTCTTTTTCGTACCTATCCCGCGACCGGGAACGTCGTTTTTTATCACCGGCCATTAAATTGACTAAGTAGAATATTTGTCTTGCGTTTTCAATTAAAAATTACACGATGAAAAAAGCTGGTAAACATAAAAATAATTCTTTAGAGACCAAAAGACTAATACAAACGTCATAAATCGTTTCGATGTCGGAGAGGCAAATTAGAAGTGTTCGATTTACTTCAAATCTTCGCATTAAGTGCTGCCAGACTTCTTTTCGCTCAAAAAGTTAACAAGACTACTATTGACTAAATTAAATACCACATTGATATATTAAATGATATGTCAATGAATGTAAATTATAAAAAAATATTCTACTCTTCTAAAATTCACTACTACTGCTATGATAAAAAGGCGAAAGTCAGTCATTCTCTATTGAAATTTGCATTTTAGTTTTATGTATATTGTAAACATTATAACACAAGATTTTGGATAATGTGGCCGACTTAGAATTGGTCAGGCTAACCGATACAAGATTATTAATTTTCGACGTCTTTATAACCGATAGCATAAAGTAATGAGAGTTATATTTCAATGTTTATTCTAACAACAACTTTGCAGCTTATTATATCGACACCAATATTAATATCTTAATATAGCTTAGATTAATATTTCCTTCACACTTCTTGCGAGATTAGCTTATATCTGAAATTTACCTGATATATTAATTACGATTAGGAACTATGATTTAAAAAATTAGCTTCTCAACGGAAAATTAACCTCTCTTCCCTTTCAGCAGTTAGTAAGACTCCATTTCTATAGTTGTTCCGGAGTGAATAGAAACAAATTCTTGTGGGTAAAGCATTAAACCAAAAACATTGTGACTTTTTTACCCAATTGAATAGGAGATTGATTTTTTGTCTGTGTGAAACGAAAACATTTAAAACACTTCGATTTTTCAATGCGAAAAAATGCACAACTTCATAATTCTACTACAGCCCGAATACTCTGCTGACGTCATTAAAGTCAATCTGACATCGCTATTATCTCTTATCTTCAGTTCGTTCATACATTCCACACATGTCTTAATTGGGACTTCTTATTAATCTTTTTTAACTCCGGGAATTCCCTCAAAGAGAGCTTATAAAAGAAAAAGTAAAACCTGCAGTTAAATTTTCTAGTTACAATAGCATTTTAAACTGCGACTGCAATGGCATCGCATCCCAGATCGGTTAATTACTCGCGAAGTAAGCAATATTTAAACGAATATGGAAAACTCTTTGAAGCTCTTTTAAATATACCCGATGAGAAGTTACGCGAAAGAGTTGTAAACGCTGTCAATGGAGTTGAAGAGTGTACAACTTGTTGCAAAAGGAACTCCACCGTCGATGCTTCGACCCAAACAGAGTTAATGTCTGTCTCGGAGATAGCTACGAATGAAAGTCAAATTGAAATGGAAACGGATACGACCTCGGAACCAGTTGTAAAACGACGACGAAAAAGGAAGAGGAACTGCCCGAAAGTTGTTAAAACTGCACAACACTCATCTGATACACCGATGCTGAAACAGGACAATGTGAAAAAGGTACAAATTGAAAATTGTATTTCTTTCATCCAGTGAACTAAAACGTGTTAGTTAAATTTTACCAGCAAATGAAAGAAAAGCAGACTACGAATATTGGATCTGGAGAAAAGTCCGATGTTATTACGGAGCTTTTAGATTTCTACGTGCCCAATGATTTGGATCCCGTATTATATGAGAATAACAAAACTTTAGAAGTAATTAAAAAACATATAGCATTGGAATGGGAGACCTGCGACAAAATCGATGATTTTGGATTATTGTAAGAAAACGTACACCTTCGTTCGACTGCAGTGTCATTGTGTTTTTCTAATTTTTCAGACCCATACAAAGCGCCATAGTAAAAAACGACTTAAAAAAACTACAGAGACAACTTTACGTGTGGAAGTTTAGGAACATAAATCTAATGGAACTGCAGACTGCCGATGGTGAAGTAAGTTTTATTTGAATATTCATTCTTGGGATGTGTTGCGAGTAATGGTGGGTCAATCGTAATGCTACGTGACACACTTGATTCGTATTCAAGTAATATAATATCTTAAGTGATACGAAAGTATCAGTAATACTCGTATCCGTGTGTCGATAAGTAGGTATCAGTAATACTCATAAGAGATCCTAGAAGATCTTGTTGTCTTCCTTTGATTTCATCGCTTACTTTAGTGAATATCAGACCGCAGATATTCCAGATTTAAGAATTAAGGTGAAACTAGAACAAGCCCGCCGAACATACTCGCTCTAGCGTACGTTTTTTCTCATATGTTCTCGATAGTTCGTTTTCGTAAATTCCGATTTTCTCATTTTCGTCGGCTTCGATGTCAGCCGTGTCAGAATATTCGTGCAAATCCATACTTTTGCTATTAACGTCGTCGGATTGAAAATTAACGCGAAATGAATGTGAAATGTGTTCATCGTCTAGCGGATAATGCAAGTGAGCAAAATCACCGTCTAGGTGAGTGAAAATCCGTAATATCTGAGACATTGGTATCAATAATAATGATATTAGAACGAGTACTAATATAATCACCCCACCCAGATTAAAATAATGCCCAATCTGTTTAATCTTACGTCCGCAGTAAGAATCAAGGATCGTCTTGGCGATCAAGGAAGCCTTGTCGTGGCTAAGGTACACCGTGATATCGCGCACTTCTATCACGATATGTACTGATAGTCACGCTGCGATAAAATCCCTGAAATTTGTCACTTTTAACTCAAAAACAGTTCTTAACTGCCGCAAATCTCCTGACGAGATGATTGAGCAGTTTAACATTCACCTCATGTGGGTGCCGGGACACTGTGACATCTCGCGGAACTGCTCGGCCGATGATCTTGTCAAACGTGCAACCTTTGCGCACCTCTTGCTACCGCGCTCCTTTATATCAAAACTAAGCCCATCGCGGCCACCAATCTTAGGTGGTCGAATGGCGCTACTTGCCGTCAAACTGGCCTAAGCTAGATCCTGAACGCTCATTTAATCTCCTAAGACTCAATAGAATTCAAGTTAGGAACCTAGTCAGTGTCATAACTGGGCACTCTACTTTTGGCAAACATGCCACCCGACTGGCCCTCCCGGCCAACAACTTCTGCAGAAGCTGAAGAGGAAGAAACCTCACTCCACCTTTTAGGAACCTGTGGCGCTCTCGCGAACCGTAGAAAGAGGCATCTTGGTCACTACTTTCTCAATTATCTCGGCGAACTAGCTGACACTAGCATGAGCCGTATCCCCAGCTGTATCAATAGATCCAACTGGTTTCTGGAATAGTGGGATGTTTTGCATCCGCTCCATGTGGTATCACAATGGACTTCATCCGGCCTAAGTGCTTGGCTGCCTTGCGCAACCCACCACACAACCTACCTACCTATGTTCGCAGTATTTGCGTTCAGCATACAGATAATTATGTGTAATCAGAAAAAAAAAGACCCAAAATGTGTATCCCAATAGTCGAGAAAGCGTCCCCCGTCATGGCCCTTTTCTGCACTGTCGGTGCTCATGGGTCATGAACAACCCCTTGGTATTCCACCTTAACCATAATTTAATTTTTCGTTACAGAATCTCCTGCAGCTGGCGCTTAAAGAAAACTCTTATATATCAATTATCAATGAGTTGGCGAAACTGAACCTTGATTTTAATGAAGTGGATGAGAACTGTAATACAATCTTTCATTTGGCCATTTCAAATCTAACCTACGAAAATGAAAATGAACAGATAAAAATTCTTCAGACTTTGGAAATACTGCTAAGAAAAGTCGACTTAAAAATTCTTCTTGAAAATAACGACGACGGTCTGACAGCTTTGCACATTGCTGTAAAAAAGAACGAGTTTTTTATCGTTGAAAAAATATTAAATGTTGTGGATGATATACTCAACGTGAAGAGTATAGGACGTGTGAGTCAAACATTACCGGATGAACAGATGTGTTTACAACATTACTGCAGGCAGTGCGATAATTTCAAAGGCCATGAGAGGAACAGTTTAAAGGATAAAATACTGAATGCAACCGATATGAAGAGCGGAAGCTCTTTGTTGCATCTTGCTATGGAACTAGGTCAAGGTAAGGACTTACCCTACAACAAAGACGATTCTTAATTACTGTAACTCCTTGAATTTATCTTTCTAGAACACATGATCTACTTGCTCATGGCTCACATGTGCGATCCGACAGTCAAAAACCTGGCTGGCTTCGATCCAAGATCGTATTACAGTGACCGAGGCTGCAATCCTAATATAACAGCATGTCTGGATAAACTAATTCTAGCCTTACAATAAATAACAAGTTTATTAATATTATCATATACACAAATAAGCAATTTTGTTAATCTTTACACAAAATAAATTACTTGGTTAATTTTTTTAAACCCCCCCGGAATTTGCACTTGTTTCATATCAACCCCACTGACTCGACAAGCACTCATCTGTAACCCTGTTGAAGTCTATTTGCTCCAATGACGGTGATATGTGCTGGATGTTCCTTTTAGTTTGAAAATATTTCCAAGGAAGCTTCAGAGTTGATCTGTTGTATTTATCTGATACGTCCTTGTTCCGACCTGTAAATAAAAGAGCGAGTTGTTTATGCGTGTAAGCTTTGCAAGGAAACTAGACATACTTTTCCAATCGAGATATGCTAAATCGTCGGGCGAGTAATGACTGAAATGACAAAAAGACCCAAATTGGCATTCTTTATTGCTGAGGTATCGTTTGCATGGAGTTTTCGTTCTTTCTTCTGCGATAACTTGTTGAGGATCTGAGGATGAGAAAATGGTGTTCAGAAAAGCATTTCTCTGGATGATGATGGTACACCCTACCTTTGAACTTTGCTAAGTAATTTGCTTTAGCCACATTATGGAGCATGCCGACATTGTGATTCTTGCGGACATTTATATCATTTTTCATAAAACAATTACAATAATCACAATAATAACTTTTACCACCCATCACCTCCTAAACGCGTATTTGTTTCTATCACAGCTGCTAATTCTCGTGGATTGTATTGTCAAGGTTGCTTTACCAGTGCTACCAGTCTCCATATTTCATATATTGCATTTTCAATGCTGTCATTGTCTTCATAGCACAGTGTTCTATTTTTCGCAGCATCGACTGTGTCAGATACATCCGTCACTTTTGACACTGCGCCATCGTGTTTTTTTTGTTTTATTCTGGACAGCTACGTCATAAGAGACCTAGACGCTTGACAGCTGATTGTATTTGCTGTTTGCTCACATACGAATTGGGAAGGGGAAAACTGAGATTTATTTATTGTTTTTTTAATTAAATCATGTTTTTAAAGTTTAGTGATATGCTATTTTGGTTTCTCATAAGTTTTTGCAAGCCAGTATGATGAACCAATGCCAACGAATCAAATGTATTATAAAAATAGCAAAACCATTCTTACAATAGTGCAATTGGTGTTTAATGTTCAACTTTCATCATATCATCGTTATTTTGAATGCTTTTAAAATTTCTATAATTTGTAAAATTAATTGTGCTAATGACTGAATTAGTTATGTATTGATTTGACTGTCTAAACAAACTAATGGCAATAGACATGGAATAAAATATAGTTAAAATAAAAGTGTCAATGGATTAGGAAGAAATTGAAACTTCTAATTCTTAGTTAATAGTTTTATTAAAATTTATTTTTTTTTCCTACTGGTGCACAGTAAACTCTTTATTTAATTTCCGGATGCAAAAGAACATGCAAACTCTAAAAAAAGTATATTTTTCATTGTCTCTTCGCCTTCCACATCTTAAGCCACCTCTAAATGACTTTTTAAAAAATCATTGGTGATGAGCTGGTCGTCCCCATTGACTTTTTCAAAAATGTTTTCCAATTTTTGTATGTTACACATGGTTTTGACAACCCTCCCTCATTTGAATGGTTTGCCCACGTAAATGATTAGCCGTCGGCTCCGTCGTTAAACTGGGAATCTTGCTCTCTTGAGTCTGGGAAGCAGTAAAAATGGATATTTGAGGTGCTTTTCTTGTTGCTGGCATCACAATTATATACTGCACACCTCATTTTTATCATTATGTTGTTTTTTTTAGGAGTACCACCGATTGGAAATAATATGCAAATATTTTTTTTCAAATTTTGTGCGGTAAAATAGTAATCCATGGTCTACTTCCTTACCTTCGAAGGTGCATTCGTTGGTCTCTTGTGACGTAATCAACACAGAAAAAACAAACAAGCACACGGAAAGCGTAATCGTCTTCTTCTTCTTTGTGCGGGGTGGACCTGGGCCTCCTTTAGCAACTTCCTCCATCCAGCACGATCCC
Source organism: Syritta pipiens (assembly GCA_905187475.1). NCBI lineage: Eukaryota > Metazoa > Arthropoda > Insecta > Diptera > Syrphidae > Syritta > Syritta pipiens. The sequence continues at coordinate 76,840,806 of LR994571.1, forward strand.
GTGCCAGCTGTGTACGCCACCTTAGACGCGGGCGTCCTCTGCTGCGTTGTCCCATAGGTTCGGAGTCGAAAATTCTTCGTGCCGGAGCTGTGCTGTCCATTCGCTCTACATGGCCTAACCACCGTAGGCGTTGGATTCGTAAACGACTGGCCAGGCACATGCCGCCGTACAGTTCGTGATTGAACCATCTCCTCCAGTAACCATCAATGCAAGCAGGACCAAAGATCGTACGCAGAACTTTTCTCTCAAAAAGGCCAAGGGCTTCTTCATCCGCTTTTGACAAAGTCCATGTCTCCGCGCCATAGAGCAGGACTGGAGTGACCAGGGTATTACATAAAGCCATCCTGGTTTTTCGAGAGAGGGCTCTATTATTCAATTGCCTCTTGAGCCCAAAGAAACAGCGATTGGCAAGAGTTATTCTGAGTTTGATCTCAATACTGGTGTCATTCGCACTTGTTACCGCGGAGCCGAGGTAGACGAAGTCCTTGACCACCTCAAAGTTTTTGCTGCCTATTGTGACGCTCTGACCGAGTCGTCGATATTGTGTGTCCATTCGTGAAGACAGCATGTACTTTGTTTTGCCCTTTGCAAGACCCATTCTGGCCGCTTCTTTCTCAATGCCTTCAAACGCCTTATTGACGGCTCGCTGTGTTCGTCAGCGTCAATGTCATCAGCGTATGCTAGCAATTGCACTGACTTTTGGAAGTTCGAAAGCGTAATCTGTATTCTATTATTCTTGACTGGGACCATGCAAATGTTTTGCATCGTCTTGCAGGAGACGTTTTTCCCCAGACATTTGTGTTTCCGTCGGGTGGAAGTGAATAAAATTATCATGTACCTACTAACTCCAATTTTTGTTTTTTTCTTCTGAGATAAATGTATTCAAATTTTTGAATTGCTTATAAAAAATCAAAACTCAAATTTTTTAAAAGGACAATCGTCTGCACTCTGCTTTAATTTTTTTTTTGCTGCCTATTGCCGATTCGATCACTGCTGATTTTCTACGTTTACGTACAAAGCTGCTGTTCTGTTTTGAGTTTATGAATACGAGTAACACAGACCTTTAACAGACTGACGTGAACTCACATCCTGAAATTGAACTGAACTTAAGCAACAGTCCAGCTGAATTGCTATCAGAAACTATTTGTGTGGTTTAAAAATGCACAGAAACAGTAGCTTTTTGCTTATTTCAACAGAAAATTCCATTGTGAAGGACTTGCTTGCTATTAGATCTTAGAGGTATAATTATTTGCTTTTAATTGCAAACTCTCTGATCAGGGTATTAGTTGTTGCTGTTAGTTAATGTCTTAGTTCTGATTTAACGTGCATAGAATATCGGCAATGAGAAGACGGATTGAACACAGGCTGAGATCTAGAAGAGGCTAAATCAATTTTACCTTTGCACTAAATAATTAAAAACGAAAGACTTGTTTTTTAGTAGTCTAATGATTACATCAAATCATATTTTAATTTATTAATTTTTTTTATTACTTAATATTTTTATTTTAAATTATTTAGCCGATTTACACTCAACGGAATATAGTGTACAAAAAAAAGTTAGTTAGTTAGCTAGGTACAAGGTTTTTTTGTAGCATTCATTACTTCCTTTAAGCAATAGTTTGACTGCTCAATCGCGTCCTTATCTTTTAATTTTTTACCAATTTTATTCGCGTACATACACGTCGTCTTAGCCTGGTCAGTTAGTCCTTCTCTTAAGTACACCAGACCGAGATTAGCTTGGACCACACCCTCGACAGCAGATTCTGGAAGGGTTTTTAAAATGTCCAGTGCTTGCAGAAGATAGGCCTTGGCTAAATCTATATCATTTTCCTTTGAAGGAGTTAAAAAAACAAAGGTTACATATTATTTTTTTTTGGTTTGAGGTGAGGAACTTACTCCTAAGGCTGCTACACTCAGGTTGTTGAGGATCGGAACAAGTTCGGCGTATTTGTCTCCGTAGATCTCTACAAAGATGTCGTAGGCCTTTTTGAAGTACGTCAGGGCCTCTTTGTACTTTTGTTGGTCTATTAGCATTTGGCCATACCTGAAATAAGGAAATAAGGAGCTTGTAAAAATGGAAAAATGGCGATTGAATTGAAGATGTGGAAAATGTAAGTGATCCAATTGGTGTTCTGTGAGTCAAGGGACCCAGTAATAAACGTTCAAACAAGCTCGAATTAATCTTACATAATAACTCCTTTGCCGTGGATGCAGTACAGCGACTTCAATGTAAACGGAGCTTGTATTTATTTTAATCTGATCGCTATAACTTAATCGAGTAGGTGACGTTGCAGTATGGACGAACTTTAAATTTCTATTATTATTCTGGTCTAGTAGAAAAGATTCCCTCGTAGAATATGCATTAAGGTTCAATAGCTTAGGCTATTGGAAATGCAGTAGTGTAGGAAAATCGAGTATTTTTGGAAAGATGGCTGCCACAAGCACCAAGTGCGACTATACGTTGCTATTCACCGTCTTCGACAGACCATTTGTTTGTACCTTCCCCTCAAGAGAGGAACAGGAGGAGCTGGCACCCATCAGTAATTCGACAGTTGCGGTTTATACTGATGGTTCGAAGATGGAGGAAGTAACAGGCACGGGCATATATGTTGGATGATGCGAAGATCAATCAGACCCTCGGATTGTAGCAATGTCTTTCAGGCGGAGGTCCTGGCAGTCATGGAATCGGCTAAAATGATATCAATTTTGGCGATACCACCGGCTGATATCTCCATTTTTATTGACAGTCAGGCGGAAATAAAAGCGATTTCCGCTACGGAGATCAAGTCTCGGCTGGTCGTGAGCTGTCGCGAAGAGCTCACTGCTCTTGGCTCGTAGCATTGATCTCTGATCTCAGGATTGATCTCTGCTGGGTACCTGGCCACAATAACAAATGAGGAAGCTAATAGGCTTGCGAGGCTTGCTAATAGGCAACTAAGGCTAGACCAGGCAATAGTAGTAGTAGTAGTAGATCTGCCTCCTTAAGAAGCGGATTGGGGATTGGACAATTAGACTAGCGAATGACAGATGGAAGGCGCTATCTACGTTCGAGACGGCAAGGGCTATGTGGCCAGAATATGACTATGCCAAAACTAGTGGTGCTCTTGCATAACAAAAGTTCTCTCGCAAGAGCAGTGGGCGTAATCACGGGTCACAATAGCCTAAGAGACCACCTATTTAAATAAGGACTACTTGGTGCAGGGCCTCTGCTGATGAGGATAGGGAAGATACCCAACACTACCTCTGTTACTGCCCCAGCCTTTGTCACTGGAGGTTTAGAACACTAGGAAGGCATTTCTTCCAGGACCTTAACGAGATTCAACTTAATATCTCTAAAGAATCTTTTCAGGTATCTGAGAAGGACCAGATGGACGGACTCATCGATGAAATTAGGACACCGTGACTAAGGAAGGCGATAGAACCTCAGGGTAACACAAGGACCTAAGTGTGACAGAACTAATTCTGTCAGTTCGCCTATCTAAGACATCCTAACCTAAAAGATCTATTATCAGGAAGGCCGAGCGTGGTGTAAAGGCCAAGTTATCGGTGTGTAACTCGGTATTTTTTTCTAATTCTCAAATATGGTTGTGAAATTTCGGTAATGGCTGAAACAATAAGATCGCGAATTCGAGTTGCCGGGATGAGATTTCCTCATGCTGTTGTGGGAGCAACTCGCCGGGATAGGGTGAGAAACACAACTGTGTGAAGAGATTTACGTTCGGAAGCTGCTTCTTTGAACGGAAAGGCGTATTCTTTAAAGGTTTGGTCACGTGGCACGAATGTCCCAAACGTCACGACTTCCAAGGCACGCCTTGAATGCGATTCCGTCAGGAAGGCGACCGCTCAGCAGGCTCAGGATGAGATGGTTGGACCAAGTCCAAAAGATCTCCTGGTTGTGCTTGAGCATACCTCCTGATGAGCTAAAGTCGGCGGCTGAGGATCGCGTTGACTGGAGATTTCATCTGCGACCCCTTTAGTCGAACATGCGGCAGAAAATTTATGTTGATGTGAAAACTATTTTGATGGAAAAGTTGAAAGTCAACGGGGATCTTACGCACGTCACCTCAGAGCTAAGAAATAGCAAATAAGAACAAATGTTTATCTTACTCACTGAATAGAACTGTGCCGATTGAGTTAAGGCGTCACAAAGCCAACAATGAATAAAAAAAATGGCCCAAAAGCCATAAGACGAAGCTATGACGTAACTGCCACATAGGAGAGATTTTGCTTGCTGACGGTAAAATAATCTATTTCTTTGATGGCTATTAGCAATCACATTTCACTTTATTTAACCGAGTTCACGTGTCGGCAAATCATCAACGAAGACTAAAACGATTGCGGATGCCCGAGTATTTTTCCAACTAAGGGTGGTACTCGGTCATTTGATGACCACAAGCAAATAGACTATGATGCCATTTGGTTCGATGTTTATCTGTGGTTTTCCAGTTCGAAGTGCTAATAAATTAGATTCCTTCTTCTAGGTGCTTCCCAGCACCACTGGTAATTTGTCGTCTACTTAAGTAGCACTTGTGACAAGATCGTCGCTGATGCGGGTCAAGATGTAATGACAAGTCCACCAATGGGTTCCGGCTTGGCAAGTTTTACGTTTATTTCTGGCTATTTACGCGTCTATTCAAGTTACTCAGATTTAATTGGCCGGCAGTTAAGTTCTTTATTTCTCTGATTCAAAACACGTTTAGTAAAAAAAACTACAAAAAAAAATCATAACAGCCCTCTTCTCTTAATGACCATAATCCATGCCGGTAGATTACGACCGCTGATGACGCTCCGCTCAGTGATGCTTAAAACCGAATTAGGTGGGGTGTCCCCACTGACTGACTGACAAATGTGATTCATTTGCTTCTGGATAAATGTTGCCACTATTGTGTGGCGAATGGGCCACTTAATTAATTGGATATACATATGAATACTAGCCATGCGATTGTCTTTAAGACAGAGAAGAATAAAAAAAAAAACACCTCGGAACGTTGATCGTATATTAAAATTCGTTTTGGTGAATTTTTAGCCGAACAATAGGTCACCTTCGAAATATGTGCCTTGGGTTAATTAATTTTCTTAGGTCAGGAAATTTTTTTTCTTTTTTTTCGGTTGAATGTGCACTGAGGGAGGAACTTGTTTTGGACTGCAGCGGATGTACACAAACTGCTGGGCAGATGTAATTGTGGCGAGCAACAGTCGGAATAATTTTTCGTATAAAAGCATCGGCGCAGCTTAGTTAGCCATCAGTCAATAGAGTTGATTTGAGATACTCGAGATGAGGTTCTTCATTGTTTCTTGCATTCTGGTGGCGGGTGTCACAGCGGGCGGTTATGGAGGCGGTGGTGGCTACGGTGGCAGCAGCTTAAGCGGTGGACATGGCGGCTCATTCGGCGGTAGTCTTGCATCGGCAAGTTCCCACGGAAGTGCAATTGGTGGTATTGGAGGTGGTGGAGCGCATGGTGGAGGATTTGGTAGCTTAGGAGGCGGAAAATTAGGCGGTGGTTTTGGAGGAGCTGAAATTAGCTCTGCCGGTGCTCATAGCAGCGCTCTGAGTGAAGGTCTGGGAGGTGCACATGGTGGCGGATTAGAAGGCGGTCTTGGAGGTGGCTACGGCGATGGCGGCCTAGGCGGTGGCAAGGTTGGTGGTGGATTTGGTGGTGGTCACGGAGGCGCTGGTGGATTCGGTGGTAGCCATGGAGGTGCTGCTGCTGGTGGATTCGGCGGAGGCAAAATTGGAGGTGGATTCGGTGGCAGTCATGGAGGTGCTGGTGCTGGTGGATTTGGCGGCAGCCATGGAGGCGCTGGTGCTGGTGGATTTGGCGGCAGTCATGGAGGCGCTGGGTTCGGTGGTGGCAAAATTGGAGGTGGATTCGGTGGCGGTCATGGAGGTGCTGGTGGATTTGGTGGTAGTCATGGAGGAGCTGGTGGACTTGGTGGAGGCAAATTTGGAGGTGGTTTTGGCGGCAGTCATGGAGGCGCTGGTGGATTCGGTGGCGGCCATGGAGGAGCTGGACTTGGTGGTGGCAAAATTGGAGGTGGATTCGGCGGCGGACATTCTGGTGGAAGTGCTAGCGCATTCGGCGGTAGCCACTCTGGTGGTCTTAGCGGCGGCTTCGATGGTGGATATGACTCTGGTGAAGTGGGTGGGGGCAAACTCGGCGGTGGCTTTGGAGGTGGACTAGGAGGTGGTCACGCTGGAGGATTGAGCGGAGGCATTGGCGGTGGACACGCTGGAGGACTAGGCGGCGGTATTGGTGGAGGTCATGGTGGTGGATTCAGCGGCGCTAGCAGTTCGGCTAGCTCTAGCTCGTACTCCGGTTCCGGTTACGGTGGCCACAAGAGCGGCTACTATGGTTAAATTTGTAGTTATACGAAAGTAGATAAATAAATACTACTCTTTTTTTTACGAACGATTGTTTACTTTCTTTCGGATCTAGTCTTTTTCGATTTGGCTGTGCTTTTCAGAGTCAGTTTTGGACTGCATAGAAAGTCTTTAGCGCTCCATAGAAGAATACATCTAGACGAACACTTCTACGACAGCTTGAGGGATCTAAGCAACATCAGTTTTAATAAAATCCCCTCTTCGGAGGAAACTCTCAATGATTTTAATTGAGGTATAGAACCACAGGCCAACCACTTCTATCTAACCTCACAATAAGGTAAACTGAGTCCCTGAAATAGAACAAAATTCGAAAATCGTTCCGCCAGTCATATGTATGTAATTCTGTGATGTGGTGTCTTCTTAAAAATGCCCCAAGCGAATGATTAATGAGTTAAAGTATACAGAAGTTAAAAAGTAAAGAATATTGAATGAATACTGAAAAAATTCGTTGGCTATTGCACTGCTCTTAAAGAACACTTTACGATTTGTCGGCCACTAAACTACACGCTCATCACATCTTTTTACTAAACTAAGCTAGAAAAACCTATTCAGTACTAACCAATCAGAAGTAATAGCCTTTAGTTCCTTCATATCCTCGTTGTCCGGCAACTTTTTAATACTGTCTTCAATCTTTTGCAGAGTCCACCGGAAACCGAGAACCGCTTTGTCATAGTGATCCTGCAAGTGTTCCATATGAGCCATTTTAGAACTTATATGAAGAATCTAAGAAAAAATCAATTAAAGTAAACACACGCCACACAACTCTCAGCACATACCTTTAAGCTATTCTCTGTCTCTCCATTCGAAAATAATCGTTGCATAACATCAGCAAATAATTTTTTAGCCTTTTCGAATTCACCCCGTTCCATTGCTAGATTTGCTAGGACATCATAAACATACGTAACACCATCCTTATGCCTCAAATCTTGTGCCATTCGAAGTGCCAGGTGAAGCAATTGTTCTGCTTTGTCATACTCCTTTCGTTGAATGCATAAAATCGAACGTTTAATCACTGTTATCAGCTTATCTTCGGGCGTTTCATCGTCATCTTTCTTGAAGAAACTAAAAATATTAAATGCAAAGACAAAGCCACCAATTGGTGGAACAGCAGATGATACGGTCGAAGAAAATGAATGATATTTTCTTTCGTAGTTGATGTCAGCTTGTGTAAGGCATCGCGATGATTTCTTTGTAGTATATGAGAACTTTATATAAGATGGATTTGTTATCTTTTTATTAACAAATCGTAGATATTTCGTAAATTTTGTGAAATTCATAACTCAGCCGATGTCCTTATGTAAACAAGACAACAAGTTTCGGGGTGCAGGCAAATTAAGTCAAAATTCAAATGACAGGTCGAATGCGTTTTCTGGTTTGACTGTATTCATTGCGTCGGTACGGCAGTTTTTGTGTTATTTTCTTGAAAAGGAATTTTATAATATTAAAATTTTTCTAACTAAACATTGGAAAAAAATAAAAAACTCTTATTATACAAATACAAAATAAACAAATGGATTTTTTGACGTTTGTTTGATATTTTGTGAAGTACGAATATGTTTTTGGTTTTGGATTTAGGTATTTTGACTGAGTGGGATTTGGGTGTTTGTAGATATGTTTAGGCTTCAAATTGGCTTGGTTATATTTTGTAAGTTTCTTATTTTTATAAACAGATTTTAATGTGTAAAAGATTGATTGAATCATTTATAGCATTTAGTTTTTCGTATATTTCATGGCGAGTTGGGACTTAAGTCGGACATAACTTTCGAGAGGGCCCTTCATCTAAGCAGAACCGTGTAAAGCTGGCATGTAGTCTATGGGCTTCTTTATTATTATAAACAGAGTAATTGGTAACAAGTTTTTGCGCAAGCTTCTGGAATTTAGCATTGAAATAGTACGTCGTCAAAATTATACAAGAAATACATTACCTTTGTCATTCACATGAAGATGAGCGTAGGACAATGACTGAGATTAATTGTAATCTTTACTGTAAACATAGTTTTAGATCAACATTCCCAATCAAACTAGAAGCTCGGATAAACTTTCTATCGCGTTGATGCAGTTGAAGCGCTAAAAGTGTTTCTAATTACATGTTCTTAACATTTAATAAGAAGTTTCATAAGAAATTAGTACAAGCTTCAGTTAATGAGAAGTTGTCGGTTGCAGTGCCACTCTTTCAAGTAAACTTACTTGGTATTTTAATCTTTTTCTTAATCTAATGTATTTGAATGTATAAGTTAGTTCCTTCTTCTGTCATCTGGGAAAGAGCCCAATTGACTAGGTGGTAAGTATTGGTAAGAAATTTATGGAAACTATTCTAAAAAGGCTATTAGCAGTCACTTAATTTATTTTGGTGGCACCAAGAAGAAGTTTTTTACCAATTTCTTTTACAATTCTGCATGAAAACGATTTCTGCTTTGAATTGTAGCTCTTAAAGGATCGTAGTTCATCATCACAAGCCAAACTTTGGATTACACTGGGCTTAGGCAAATCTAGAGCAGAGACACTATCGTTTTATTTTTCAAATAGGTAGTAAAGCAGGCCTGCTAACTATTTTTATTTGCAGAAATTCTTTAGGTAAACGAGTCCGGGCTTCGAACAAATCGGAAGAATAACAACAGAATGGGCCAACCTATGGCCGACGTGAGTTTTGTCACTTCGTGGCAGTCACTTCAAAGACTTAGTAGCTCCTTTCTATTAGCACAGATACTAAACTTGTAGTAGTAGTAGCTTATTATCTGTGCTATTAGGCTTAAATTAGAAATGCAAATCAAATGTTTTTTTAAATTTTTATTTTGTAAAAGCGCTACATAAATGCCTACATACAGTAACTATTGTTAAACCATTGTATCTATTTTTTTTTGTAATCTTATTTCATGGGACACAGATTAAACTTAATTTATTAACTATTCTCAACAATTATTTGCAATTTAATTTCTACTCCTTACAAATAGTATTGCATTACATTTTGTTTTGCTTGCTTAAATTTTCATATAACATTTATCTCAAATCACTAGGGTTAATTTAGATGGGTATACACGTTTTCTTTTTTTTTTTTTTTCTTTTTTTAATTCTTACCACTTGTTTTATGTATAAATATATTCTTTTTTTTTTCTTGTTTAAATTGATAAATTGCTTTCGAAAATCAAAAGAAAACTCTTCATTTAGAAGCCATTTTTTTCAATATAATATTTAATTTAATCTTTTTTTTTTACATTTACAAACTGATTTTTAAATAAAAGGCACAAAATATAGCTTTTTGAGTATTTCGTATAACGTTTGTTTTTATCTCGTACGATATTGCAAATATCTTAGACAACTCCTAGTGGGTAGTCAATTTCTTGTTTTTTTTTTTGAAATATAATTATTCTACGACTGTATAATATTATTACTAATAAATTTATGTTTTCTTAATTGCTAAAAAAGTAAAATTTTTGTTTTTTTTATACAGAACTTTTTTTTGGAGGTAGGTTTTGATAAGTACTTGATTTTTAATTTTTGTACAAATTTGTGTAAGGAGGTGATGGTGGTTTTTTTATTTGGTAAAAGGGAAGAGTATATTTGTTTTTAAGCTCGAGTTTATGATCGAATAAGGAAGTTTATTTTTGTTTGTACTTTCGTGGTGAGTCGAATTTAAATTAATTTACAATGACTTGTTTTTCATATCGTTTGTCAGATTTGGTAGACGACAATGGAAGGATTTTTCTAGTGCAATGGAAGAGATGTTTCTTTAAAATTTTAAACACAAAAGAAACTGAATACGATGGAAGCATATTTGTTTTATGGAAGTAATTATAATTAATAAGAAAAATATTTAATTATTTAAATCATGAAAAACGAAAAAAGCCCTGTATGGGCTGTTACGCAGATTATTTATTTTATTTTTGTTTAAATCATAACTTCGGTGTCATAGTGATTTTGTATTTGGGCACTCGTTGGTGGCTTTAGCTGACAACTCAGAAGAACAAAAAATATATATATTTAATATCTGATTGAATAAATGAATCTTTAAATAAATAAATGAATGAGATGGAAATGTTTTTCTTACACCGAACTTGGCTGAGACGAAAGAAAAAATTTAAAAGAAATGCTTTTCGGAAGAGCCGTAGGAGCACGTGCTTTAATTGTTGGAATTATATAGTAGTTACCTATCGTCTAAAGGCTCCACGATAGCTGAAGTCATAAGGGCTTCATGTGCCCGTGTGCCAGCGGATTGTTTTACTTTTTTTCTTTTAGAGGTGGCGTGATAGCTTGTGTAGTATTTGTTATTGTAAGTCTTACTCGAACTTGTTAGACTACTCTTAAAATCAGTCAACAATTTTCTCTGGGGCATGGCCTAGTCCTAAGGAACGGCTGACAAGTCGACCACTTTAGCGGAACTCGAGTTCCGCAAACATTCAAGACCCTGTTGTTGAAAAATGTCGCACATACCGCGTTAGGTTATCAAAAATTGGACTGACAGCCGGAAGAGCTGCAAGTAAAACCGATGAAGCCATTTTTAGGATGAAGTCAGCTTCAAAATTAAGTCATGGATGTATATGTACATACATATTTTATACCATTTTTCAACCTCATATGCTTTTCTAGCCCTCCTTGTTTAGTAAGAAGCTTGTAGGATGCATTGAAGCACTTTATTTTGGTATAAATCGTAACTCTGGATTTTGAGGATCAACGCAGAGCCACTTGCAGAGGGTGGCGAAAAATTGATTCCTTTTGACTAAGAGTTTCGGGGTCACAGATCAATCAAGTTAATAGCAGCTTATCCAGGAAAATCTATGATCTGGGTCAATAACCACGACTAATAAATCTTGAGTGACTAAACTTGTTTGAAGACTTTTGAATTTTTTTTTTCTCGGGGAGTTTGAGCAGAAGAACTGCAAAGGGTGCTAAATATTTAGGAGTTTAAATCAAATGGTTGTTCTTTGCCTGGATAGCAGCAGCTAGGTTAGAAACAGAACCTGTAAGGATAGTGAGCTTGATAGGTAAGCTTGATAGGTAAGCTTGATAGGTAAGCAAGTTGATTTAAGCAGCTGGTTTCATTGATTTTTCTAAAGGTTAGCTGAGCTAATTCTTTGCATTTTTTTCGACGACACGATAAACTCATCAAGGATAAAGTTAAATTAAATATTAGTCGCCCTAAAGGGAATGAAGAAATCAATAGTCGACAAGTCTTGAAGCTCATTTAGAGAGTACTTTATTTTGCTGGGGGACCTCAGCGAGTTAAACTCCTCAGTCAACTTGGGGACCGCTTCTATAGCTTACTTCTCTGAAAAAAATTAAACCACGGAGTGTTTTTTGTTTTGACCTACTGCGGCAACAGAGGACTGGGAGACTGATAAAGTGAGAAATCAGGCGGCCTTGAAAGTGTACACAAATAATTAAAAACAGAAAAGGGGTTGGGTATGGGGGTATTCGCTGACCGACAAAATAAAGCGACATCGCTCCGCCTCCCCCTTCCAAGCAGAAATAACAGGAATTTATGAGGTAGCACGATTGTTGTCCATGGGTTCCATAGATGATCAGTCTATTCTCCTCGACATGGACAGCCAGGCGGCCATCAAGGCTTCGCAAACACCATCGATCGCCGATCTTTAATCACGCCATTTCCTGCTGCTTGGTCCCTGGGCACACGGATATTTTAAGCAACGAAAGGGCCGACGAATTCACTACGACAGGAGGGGGAATAGTTTTGAACAACAACCAAAAGACTCTGTTTCCCTGCAAGATGTTGGCTTAGAGCTACTTGCAGAAGCCATATCGGCAGCAAAATCCAGATGGAGTCATTTAGATTCCCCCAACATCTCTAGACAAATGTGGCCTAAACTTGATAGGAATAGGACAGAACAACTGCTATTGATAAGCAAAGCTAGCATTAGCAGATTAATTGGTGTCCTAATTGGTCACTACCTCTTCGGAAGCCACGTCAGAAGAATGGGCTGAAATGGAATGGGCTTCAGTGATTTCTGCAAAAGCTGCAGAGATGAGGAGGAGGAGACGCCACTTAATCTTTTTGGAGCATGCCCAGCACTCTCCAGGACTAGGAAACGTACTTTGCGAAAATACTTCTTCGAGGATTGAAGCGACTTGACTCGTATAGATGGAAAATTCACCAACAGTTTCATTAACAGGTCAAGTTGGGTTTAGCCAAAGCAGGGAAAAATAGACTACATATTTTATTTATGAAACAGGTAGTAAAGCATGCCTACTAACTGTTTATACTTGCAGGAAATTTCTGGTTAACGAGTCCGAGTATGGAAATAATCCTGAAGAGACAGCACAACGGGCCCACCAATGGCCTACGTGAACGCGGAATACTCGTTTCAGTCAAACCTCAAACCTAAGAAAAGACCTACTGCGGAAATCAACATTTTCCAGTTTTAAAACCAAAAAAATAAATCCAATATAAGAAACCAATCAAAAAATAACTGAAAATAAACATAAAAACAAAAACATATTTCTTTAAAACTTATTTAAATTTCATTTATTACTTTTTTTTTGATTTTTGCTCAATAAAACAAAAATAATTCGATTCGATTAATAATAAAGCATAAAATTAAATCAAAATTTAAAATCTAAGAACTAAGCTAAATCTGAGGTAGACTTATTTAATATAATAAAAGCAAAAAAAAAACGAAACTAAAAATACAAAAATAAAATGTATCCATAACTTAAATTTTTTTCATCATCAATAATCTCACAAAAACTAAAAAATATAATAAAAATTATTCTTAAAAATGCCCATTTTTCAGATTACCGATTCGTCTTTCTTAAAAACGTAACAAAAAAACTTTTAAATAAAAATTAAGATTCTTTTTTTTTTTTTGTGTTTTTTCTTGTTTTGCATATCTGAGGATTCTGAGGTATTCATTTGTCATTTAAATGTGTTTTTTTTTTTTTGTTTAACTTATTTTATATGTGTATGGGTTTTAATAAGCTAATCTCTATATTCAACACTTTAAGTTTATCTTTTTTATAAAACTAGTTATGTTTTTTTTCTTTTACAAAAATCCTAGTTGTTAGTAATTGTATGTAAGGTATTTAAATATATATATTCACTCATTCTTTTTTTGTGTTTTATTTTTTTAATTAAGTTGGCAAGATTTTTTGTTTAAGTTTTTATTTTGTTTGCTTTAAAAAGATAGGAGGTATTTATTTTGCTTTTTTTTTATTTTATTGTAAAGTATTTATATAAAATATTATCACCTGGACTGTTTGTTTTGTATTTTATAATTAACAAAATAGAAAATTGAAATGCATAAATGTTTTAATGAGGCAGCTTTCTTGAGTGTGAGTTTGTGTATTGTTTTTTTTATTTTTAATTGTCTGCTTGAGGTAGAATTCGGTTAGTTGTGTGTTTTTTGTTTTTAAAATAGTTTGACTTTCTTTCTGTTGTGAAAGTTGCTTTTTTTGTTTTGAAAATGTTGATACGGAATGTCAGATTACCTGAGTTTGAGTGTTTTTTTTTAGTTCGTTGTTGGTGGGTAGGAGATTCGTGTGGTGCCTCAGATAAGTCACGAATAGGATGTCTTCGGAGGAGAATGCCTCTGAAAGAGGATACCTCAGAAGAAGTTTGCTTGCCAAAGTAATAATAATAAAGAGGATGCACCAGGAAGAGAATACCTCAGAGCGAGGATGCCCCAGATGACAGATGCTTCTAAGGATGCCTCATACGCATTCAGACAGTTGACTTGGTTTGCATTTGAGGTCTACTTTCAATTAATCTCTATAAAAATGGTTCTCAGTGTTAACCATTTTAACGAAGTCTAAGAAAGATTGAAGAGTCTATAAAAGATTTCAAGAATGAAGAAAATGCGTGAGAATTGTTTCTGTAAATGAGATTTCAACTCGTTTAGAATCTTTTTGATAAACAACTATAAACACTTCGTGAAATTAAACTTAAAACTGCTGGGAAACCAATTTTGTTTTTTTTTTCTTGTGCGAAATATGCAGTAAAATAAACTAAAAAAAAATTAATATTTTTTATGTTTAGTGTTCTTGTGACAAAAAGTTTTTATAAAGTGTTCTGAGTAAAAATTCAACAGTGGAGTTTGTTATTCATTTACCTTGGACTAATTGTAATTCTCATCGAGATACTGTGTTTAAGAATGGTCAAGTCAGAATCAAACTTTGAAAGTGTCACAAAATGTCTGCACATGTGTTTCAATAAAATGTTCAATTATAAGTAAAGGGCCGAAACAACGCTCTTGCATTATTAGGTCTGTGAATTGCCTCATTTAACAAGAAACATAAATTTGAAGGACTCCCAAAGCTGTTGTGCAATTGTTTCCTGAGACAGAAAACAGAGTTTTATAAGAGTAATTAGAGAGGCAACAACTTGGTTTTTGTAACCGAGGCTACACGCTTACATTTCACCAACAACCTAAACAGTTTTTTTTTAATTCTATGTTTTATGTTTTATGACTGTGATTATTTCTATCTTGAGTTATGAATTTTAACGCCCCATCAGGACAGTGGAAAACTTGTTTGCAATATATTTATATATCTGTTAGATTGTGTAAAAAAAAAAGTAATTGTAAATTAAAAGTATTTCTTATGAAAAATTAAAGTACTTTTCTTGTTTTTTCATTTAAATTAATGGCACAGTTGAATTAAGAAAGTAAATTACTTATGCACTTTAGCTCGTTTAACCATTTTATGTTTTGTACACTGTAAAATAAGAGAACGATATGTTTAAAAGAAAAGGAAAAAAAAAGAACTATTTAAATTAAAAAGGAATATCTACACATAGGACTCGAATCCTTTAAAATCTTATAATTAAAATTTCTAAAAATCCACTTTTATCTATTCAATTTGCTTTTCTTTTTTTTGTTTTTATAAATAAATTGCGATTAGTGTTTAGTGTTTTGTTTTGTATATAATTTGTTTTTTGCCATCTACGATGAATTAAGTAATTTTCTTGTATATTTAATTCTAAAGTATATAATATGTACATAGTTATGAATTTTTCCTAAAAATACTGCTTATAAATATCTACGACAACAAAAAAGAAAAAGGTTTCAATTTTGTTCTTCCTTAAAATTTTTTCATTTAAAAATATTTTATTTTTTTTGTTTGTTTAGTAAATCGTATTTAGTGATGCGTATACACTTGATTTTAATTAATTTCAAATTCAAATTTTTTTGCAAAAAAATCGCTTATTTTTTTTGCTTGTGGTATACATCGGTAAGGCTTCGCGTTCTTAAGTTGGTATATGTATGTTTTTAAATTTTTTTTTCGCTATAAATATTTTTCTTCTTCTAAAAAATAACGCACCAATAAATTTGTCTAAAACTTTCCCTTAATAAACGAGTAGAGTAGAGAAACTGAAAAAAAAAAAAAAAACTTAAAAGATAATTCATCTTAAGAAATAATTTAATGTGTGCATGTGTGATGTTGTGTCTCTTGGATTTGCCTACGTGTTGTGGACACCTTCATCTTCGGAGTAATTATCATCGGCATCGGAGTTGCCACCATCGTTATTGCTGCCCGATTGATTGTTATCCAATCCTAGATCCATCGGTTCGGAGGAATCTCGACGAATGTCTGTGCCTGTGGGCCCATTCGAGATTGGTATGCTCAAGTGATTCACAGAACTACTCGGTGAGTGGTGGCGTATGGCAGGTTCAATTATTAGATCGTTGCCTCCTCCTCCTCCGCCGCCACCGCCGACGCTATTCAACGAGTTACCACTGCCGCCGATAACACTGTTGTTATGCAACGGATTCTGTCCGAGCCGCTGGAGGTCATTGTTTTGGCCGAGTTTGGAGAGATCAAAATGCGGTGGTAATAGTCCTGGTGGTAATTTGTCTAAGCCATGTCCCATTGCGTTTAGTTGTGCCATTTTCGCTGCGTGTAGAGCTGCTGCTGCGTGCTCTTGTGTCATTCCCATACCTGTTGAGTTCAAAAGTGAATGTGATTAGTGAGTGTTCAATAATCAGATTTGAGGGCGAAGAAGTAGCAATGCATTCGAATGTTGCACTGACATGTGATTCGATTTAATTCGCATTGAGTTGCCAGTCAAAATTCCTCATCAGATTGTTATGAGCATGTTTATCTGATTTGAGCTGTCTCTTTACTTAACACAAATTGCAGTTAATTAATTGATGCAGAAAATTCAATGATCACACAAACTCTGCCTGGGGTGTAAGATAATGCAAAAGCAAGACTGGAAAAGGCGTCTACATCGTTGCGTCAATCAACCGTTTTAAAGAAAGAAATGCTTGCGTTTCAGTAAATTTTTTGGTTGCCGTAACACAAGATAAATAAAAACGCATTGCCATTCATAGTTTGGAGTTGAGTTGAAAGACCAGAACAAATCCCCTTGGACATAAGTTATCATAAGTGGCCAGGCAGGAGCTTATCCCTATGCTCTGGACGAGAATTCTAGGACGACGAGTCTCAGAAAAAAAATGTCTAAATGATTTTTGATCTTAAAAAAGGTTTTGTTTAGACCAAGACCTTAGCAAGAGTGTGTGATACATTTGTGCTGGTAAACAAAGTAGTCTTTTAATGGCTAAATTTAGTAAAAACATAACCTAATGGATTTTACAAAAGCTTTCGCCATTGCATCTGAAAACATGAACACCGAAAACTATACTCACCAAAAGTATTCTCCGTGATAAACTGCAAGTAGGTGTCCAACAACGATTGCCCAGCCGCTGTGCTAGTCGGTGGCAAGGGTGTTCCCATCAGCATATCCTTCGAGTCGGACTTCTGGCTCATAGATTCATTCCTAATCCTCGTGATGGTTGTGTTTGTGTGGCCAAAATTGCTCAATAAACTCTCATGGTACCGACTCATATCATTGTTGTTATTGCCATATCCACTGCCAGTTGTCAAGTCCTCTGGGTCATCATCCTCATCGTCGCCAGCACTGCGCAAATCTAACTTAGATCCACCTCTCTGTGCTCCACTTGTGGGAGACGCCCTCGCTCGTAGTTCAGCCGGTGAAATCTTCACACCAGCCTTGGCCAACAAACGTGAGGCCAGCTCTGGATCAAAAGCACTTGGCATCGGAAGTACCGGCAGATCTTTTGTTGATATACCACGATGCTGTCTGGACATGTGTGAATGCAGCGAGTTCCTTGATTTTGCAACTGTTCCACAGAGAACACAACGATAACCCGGGCAAACTGTATGTTTGTCTTCCAAGTGCGTGCGTAACGTATGGGCGGATCGATAGATTTTACCACATTTCGGGCATGGACGGGGATCAGTGGCACGGACACGCATTTCAAGTGAACGACGAGAGACTGTAAAAAATTAAAGAGTTGAAAATTAATGTTTGCGTTTTCAAGGCATGAATTTTGTCGAATGTCACAAAAAACTGACCAAGCAGAGTGTTGTCCGAAAGAGAGAACACCCTGCTTGGCCTGGGACTAAAATAAAAACACTCTGGTCTCAAATTTGATTTCTTTCTTTTTTTGAAAATATATTTGCCATCTTTTTTTTAATAGTTTCTTTGGTATACGCTTTTTTTTTGTCTCAGTTTTTACCATAAGATTTACAAGTTTTTGTTGTTTTACTTAAAATTTAAACTAAAATAAATTAAAAACAAATGCACAGTATATTTCATTTCTTAATTTTTTGTTTTTAGTTTGGAAATAAAATTTGAACATAAAATGCTTAAGCTTAATTGTATAATATATATTTCTTGTTTAATATTTAAAATTATATCACTGAATTACATTTTTTTTTCTTTAATTTTTCTTTCGCTTATATGCTAAAATCTTTTTTTTTCTTGGTTTCTTTTTTTTTTGTTCTTGTAGTAGTTGTTTAATAGGAACCTGTATTACGTATGCGTAACATTTCTTAAAGGATAATAGTTGTTTCTCTGTTTTTGTTTTGTTTCTTTTTTTGCTATGCTCTTATAATTAACTAGGATTTTCTGTTTCTGTGAATGAAATGTAAATAATTAAAAATGACGAGGAAAAAGTTTAGTTTAAAGTTGTTCGCGGTAGACTGAGTGGTGGATTGAAATCGGAGCAGGACATTCGGAGAAAAATTTTGGGAGTCATTTGAAATCTATTTTGAGCAAATGGAAGCAAAAGAAATTTCACGGACTGAACTCAGTGCTTGACTTTTAGTACAGAACTTTCAGGGTTTAGGATTTTTGAAGTTATCATTGTTGTGTTTGAGGATTTCTATGAATAGTAAGTAAATTATGTCTTGAGACAAACCTATACTGGGATTGACCCAAACTGGTGGCTGATAGAGGAACAAGCTTACCAAATAGCCACTACGCCCTTGTCTAAATTTCAATCGGTTTAAGTTTAGTAAAATGTGGTGTACTGTAGCTACGGTGTCCATTTTTTAAAAATTCCAAATAATAAAAAAAAAACTATACCCATAATTAAGTAGACTGGATCTTCCCTTGTCAAACTTTTCTAAAGTTTTATCGTGAACTCCCTAGATTCTTTTATCTCGTATTTCTATAATTCGAAAATTTCTTTAACTTGTATAAAGTCATAGTTGAATTTAGTAAATTTTCATCGATTTGTTTTTTTATTTATCCAAACATTATTTTACGTTAGACAGAAAAAAAAGAAACTTTCTGATGGAGCATTCGACAACGGAAGACAAAATTTGACAAGTTTGTAAGTTTTCTTGAAATTTACGAAAGAATCGCACTACATTATCATTGTGAACATTCAATAAATTAGGGGATTATAATTTTGTTGAAAAAAAAAATTGATTTTCGTTTTAGTTTCAACAATATCAAATAAACATTGATTTTTGAATACAAAATAATTCACTATAAACCTTTTCTTCAAATAATGAGCAGTTCATTATAATAATGAACGGATGGTAATCGTAACTATAGCAGCCATGATTTCGGCCATGGACAATATTCGCAATGGCGGCTTTGACAGACGAAGTTCAACTCCACTTGATACAAAGCCAAGGTATAAAGTCACGAAAAAGTTGTTTCATATGACACGCATTTTTTTGAGTTTCGTTGCAAAGGAATAACGAAACCCTTATAGAATCACTTTGGTGTTTGTAGAACAAATTGGTAGCTTAAGCTGTTTGTAGCAGAGTCTTTTGAGTATAGACACCGAATTGATGGTTGACAGTGGGACAATCTCGTTAAATGCACACGTTACCAGTTGAAGGTAAACTTCCAAAGATTCAAATTCAAGAGTGTTAGTCTATCTTCACGAAATTGAAGATTTGTGTGGCAACTCGATTTATTAATTACGGAATCTAAACTTGTAGTTCTAAAGGCACAAGTTCAGATGCAGAGTTAACAGGAGGTTGTTATATGTTCATGAACACGTACTTAACCAAGTTTTTGGACAAAAAAAATTGATTAACTTTGATCTATAAGATGATTGGGAAGAACACTTAGCCAATTTTTTGGACCACAAAGATGATTATGGACTGGTCCCTTGGGAAAAACTGAACTAGCAGAGCTTTGTAACTAGCTACTGCAACTTCTAGAGTAGGTCTGTTCAAACTACATACATTCGCGGGCTAACTAAACTGACTACGAAAGCTGAAGGGCTGCAGAAAAAAGTATTTTCAGTTTTCAAATAAATAAAATATAGACATACAATCATAATATACAAATATACAATCATAATATTATAAACTAGTAAACTATTTTTTAATTAAATTTTGCGTCACCGGCTGCGTGTGATCCGCGAGCTGTTGTCTGGAGCGCCCTTTTCTAGAGCATTACCACAGCTGCACTCAATAGCATAGCCGGAGGAGTCAGAACTAAAAGAATTGCTAGGAAAGAAGTAATTTTAGGCACCCTGTAATGCTCCGTAATCCTCCATAAATCTTTTTGATTTCTTTTTCACAAGTCCACAAATTTCTAATCGAACTTATTTCCATTACTCCGACAGAATTAAAGTAAACAAATTGTTTTTTTTTTTCATTTTGTTGGTTTTTAGAAAAATTGAGCTCTTAAATGTTTTCTTTTTTTTTTGTAATATCATATCATATATCTCGTTTCTTAGTTCATTTCATTTATTTACTTTTATTTTTAATTTTTCGCTAAAAATATTAGTATGCAGGCACATTCTATTTTGTTTCTTTTTAAAATATTACATTTTTACTTTATTTAGTTCTTTTTTCTTTTGTTTTATCTACAGTTTATATGTTTTTTTTTAATACTGTTGATTTTTCTTACATCATTTTATTTTGATTTATCATTTTTTATGTTTATTTTCAAATACATTTGAACATGTATTGTTTAGATATTTCTTACGTGGCTAATAGGATAGTTGTATTATTTTTATTTTTCATTCGTTTTAAAATGGTTTTATTATATAATTACTGTAGTTGTTTTTTCATTTCTTGTGTTTTGTATCTTTATGTACAATACATTTCTTTTTTACTTTATAGGAACATAACAATTCATTTTCATAGGACTATATATAAATATTTTTATGATTTTTTTTTTTGTTTTGTTTATTTAGATTCAAAGCTAGTTGCAAAAAAATGTGTAGTAAATAATTTTCGTTTATTTCTGTAGTAAAAAAAATTGTAAATATGCATATGGCAGGAAGTTGGAGGACAATGTCGCTTGGAGGTTGGATTGGTTGCTGTTTTTGTCCGAACTAGAGTAAAGATGAACTCAAAGATTTGTTTGACAATTTAAGCTAAAAAATTCTTAAATAACTTGAAACTAAGAATGAGGGATGATGGATTGCTTAGTTAAATCTTTTACTTTTTAGGAAGAAACCTTGAAGATCAGGTATTTAGAAAAAAAAATATTTTTGCAGAACCGGCAAAAAACTGTAGGTATCTTTCACCTGTGGCAAAAATAAAAACCCGCAAAACGAAGTAGTAGTTCAAAATCTAGGCTCTGGTCATTCACGAGCTATAACGACACCTCTTAATAAGAACCTGACACGAAAAACTGTGTGCATCAAGGAATTTCATTGTGTCAGTGATGTAGAGTAGCTTTTTGAAAAGAATTCAAGGATTGGTCTTAACAATTTTGTGTAAATTGAAGCTGCCAAAGTGTGACCACTCTTTAATTTTGATTTACAGCAGGGAGAGCGAACTCATTTGTTTTTTTTTTGTGATTTATAATTATACTTCGACTTTTTGGAAACTTAAATAAGTTAAACACATGTGTCATTATAGCTCACATAACACAGTAGAAGCGCGAAAGGCTAGGATCTGGCCCTCCGCCGACTGTTACGCTGAAAAAGATGATGAAATGAGTCTAAAAAAAAGAAAGACGAGCACTTAACTTGTTCACGCGAACTGACAGAACTAAAAAAAAAGACCGGCTGGGAGTGATAAACTGCAATTTAAATACTTCTATCTAACTAACTTTCTAGAACCGAACTAACTCTTCCACCTCGACGACATTGCCTCCTCACTTGAGCCTCCCCTTCCTGTCGGTCAACTAGCCACTCTCACAATTTCATTTAAAGTCTGGTATGCCCGAGAACGGGCCACCCGACGAGCGCATGGCTTTCATCTTGGCCCACTGCAGCGTGTGCTTGATTCGCATGTGATTGCGAACAGAGTTGGGATGTGCAAACCTCCGTCCACATTCCAGAACCGGACAGACAGGACTATCACGCGGATAGTGCCGATCCAAGTGCTGCCGGAATACTCGCTGCTCCAGCGGAGTCTCACACAGTGGACACGGCAGCAAGTAGTTGCTGTTCGTCGCCGATGCGGTTGTTGATGCTGCCGCCGCAGCAGCTGCAGCCGCCGCTGCCGTTGTGTTCTGAAGGATCTCTGGGAAATCCCGAGATCGACTTAGCGCTATTGTCCTGGCCATGAACAGATTCGCTGTCAATTGCTGCTGATGCGATTGAATCTCGTCGAGGTGCTGCTGATTGATGCTGCACTTGGTCTCGTGGTGATGTCGCTGCAGGAACTGCTGGTGTTGCTGCTGCTGTTGTTGCTGTTGTTGTTGGTGTTGTTGTTGATGTTGTTGATGATTTTGCTGATGCTGATGGTGATGATGCTGTTGCACCAACGAATGAAACAGCGTTGGATCAGTGCTCTGTGTATTGTTATTATTGTTATTGTTGCTATTGTTGTTGTTATTGTGTTTAACCGTCAACGACATGGCCGATGATGACGAATCATTCGAATACTCAGCCGAAGAATTCTCCAACGACGGAGATCCGATAGGCGGAGATCTCAGTGCTGGCGGCAGGGATGTTGGACGATTTGTTGTCGACTCATCAATGTCGTTATTCTCATCGATACCATTACATTCGGATTTTGGAAATTTTTTGGAATGTTTATCCTCTGCTGGAGAAGGCGCGGTTAGGACCTTTGAATTGTGCTCATCCGTTGGATAAGACGTGTCAATGGCTTCCTCCTTGACATTGGTCATTAATCCGTATTTATTTTGAACATCTGCAAACCGTTAGACAGCAAGGGATTGCAGTGTTAGAAGATACATTAATGGATTGTTTTTTTTTTTGATTTTGTTTGTATGGATAATTATTTCTTTTTTTTTTGAGAATGAGCTGAGATTATTCAATGTATGTATGTGAGATAGGCTAATATAGAGAGATATGTATAATGTTTGGTTTTTTTTTTAATTAAAAATCATTCGCAGCCATATTTCGAGCACTTTTACTTCGACCCTGATCTGTTTATTTTTTTTAAGAATTTTGTTTTCTGTTTTTTGTTTTGCATGTTGAAGATGATGACACACTTGGGTGGGGATCGATCATCAACAAAATCTCAACACAACCAACAACAACAGAACTGAATTTTATTTTTGATCCTTTGATTTGTAAAAAAAAATTTATTTGATTTACACAATTAGTTGTATTTTTTTTTTTTCGTTTCTATATTCACAGCCAATTTTTCCTTAAATTTAATTTGATTTGATTGCCAATTTTGTTTGTTGTAAACCATTCAGTTCTTATCGTTCTTAACTAATTTTGTAGCCAATTTTTTCTTTTGATACAATAAATACTTTTTTTAAATAAATAATTTGGAATAATATACAATTTTTGTTTTATTTTTCAATGTAAGATCACGGTCGTTAGCTAATCATTAATCAACAAAATAAAAATTATAAAAATTAAGTTTAGGTGCAACATAAAGTTAATAAAAACAATGCATTGCAACAGAAAAAAAATGTACAATCAAAATTAAATTGTGTTGGGGTAGTTTTTTGGTTGTTTTTGTGAATTTTATGGCATCCTTTTGGTGGAGTTTGCGCTAAAATTTGATTCTGCGAACGTCGTTCTTGAATGATAGTGACATAACTTTTTTTTAAGTATCACCGATCAATTGTTAAAGGACCTTTTAGACACAAAGGAAATGGATGGTTTAATGCACTTTCCTTGGTTTTAGACTGCTTATAGCACATGGATGGCAAAGGGAAAACATTTCCCTTTAAATGCAAGTCTTCGAAGTTTGAGATTTCAACGATTTGTTGGGATTTTTTGTGGCAAAATCTTGTTTAGTTGAAGTTTAGAGTGCGTTCTACTTTCATATTTAAATCAGTTTGCAGAACTTTTCTAAGGATGATTTTCTGGTCTGATGAGGATTTTCTCCTCGTACAGTTATGACACAAAAGATGACTTCATCGTAATCGGAGAAAAGGTGAATTGGCTGCGATAGACAAATGAAAGGCTTCAAAAATTAAGAATCCGATAGGAGCATCCAATAAAAAAAAGATGGGAGCGCAATGAACGAACAAAAAACTTTAAAATTTAAGGATCCGCCAAACAAGCGAAAGACATTGAAATTTAAGAATTCCACAGACTTCGAAATTTGAGAACTCTTACGACTCTGTTGGTAAAATTTATTTGTTAAGAGGTCCAATTTGTGATCCAAAAGGTGCCCAGCTTTTACAATTGTTGTTCAATTTGTAAGATGTGACAAAAGTTAGAGAGTGTAGCCCGATGTCTTCGTACAATCAGAGGTCGAAAACTGATAGAAAATCGTTCATCAAGAGGTTGAAAGGTCTGTTTAGACTTCAAAAGATGTAAAGTGCGTAGAGAGTGGAAGCAAATTTACGGAAAATGCTTAAAATAGGTTGGTGTTATCTTTAAATTGAGAGAGAAATTAACCAACATGTGGACAACCCTTAGGGCTTGACATTGCACAATATTAAAAGGATTTAATTTCCTGTCCGCAGTTACCGACTACATCCTTCCCCAATTTCTCTTCGACAAAAAGTTTACTTCCAACACCCCCCAACAGACACTGTACCATCGGCAGCCATGCCAGCAGACTAAGAATCCATGCCAATGACTTTTGCAGAAGTTGCCAGCATGAGGATGAGGAGGAAACCATCCTTCAGCTCCTATGTTCTTGCGAGGCTCTGGCGCTTTGTAGAAGAACTCATCTGGGTGAGCACTTCCTTGATAGTCTGAGCGATTTGAACAAAATCAGTACCAACCAGCTCCGTAGCTTCGTAAGAAGTTCTAAGTGTTTTCATTAGCGTGCGGAGTAGAGTTCCGCATTGTAGTATCACAATGGGCCTAATCTGGACTAAGTGTGGCTGTGGACATCTGTTGCCCCAGCCAACCACGCTAATCTAACTTTAAATTTGCAAGGTGATTGATTTTAAAAATCAGCAGCGTCTACATCAAGTTCAAACGCAAAAAAAAATAAAAATGCAGTTTAATGACCTAAGATTAATTGAGACTGTCGTCAGCACTTCGAATCAAGAGGAAAATAAGAAAAGCGATCCAAAAATCGGCTCGTATTTGGACTTCGCTTGCTTAAACTTTGAACGAAATATGTAATGCTGTTTGGTTGTCCTAAAATTTACTGAAAATCCCGTCACAACACCGAATCACGAAAAACGATCGAAAAATTGGGTTGTATTTGAACTTTCATTGTCTTTGCTTAAAACAGCAAAGCAGTTTGAACGTTCATGACCACCGTCATTACATTTGGCAGCCCGTTGAGGGCCAGAGCCTAGCTTTTCGCAGCACCATCACCACGTCAAATTTAGAGCCCATATTTACAACCCCAACGCATATTCATGAAACTAATCGTAAAAGAGCTCCATAAACAACCGAGTCCCGTGTATTAAAACCAAATTTTCATACAATTCGTGCGTACTAGTTGCCGGCAAAATATCAAAGCTCAACCAATTTTCCCACAAACAACGTCGAAATCCTTTTCTATTTAACCCCAAAATAATTTTTATTTCCTGTGCACCCCCGCACCATACGAGACAGAGGAGAACCAAAAACATGCAGCAAAAATTTCATTTTCATTTACAACACGACGACAACGATTACAAAACGACTCCCACCCAAAAAAGGAATTCACTTCATCTTCGTGTAATGTTTGGTACTAATGAAAACGCAATGAAGGGGTTAACCATCCCTGCCCCGGCTTCTAACTTTAACTCTAACTCGCTACTCTATGATGGATGGGACGGGTGGGAGGAAATCCGAATAGATTACCGTAAAAACAACGCGGTGCGGCTACAATATGACAAATTTGTAAATTATTGCGATATGAATACGAGGTCGAGAAACAAATTACCATTACCATTACCGTTATTGTGGCAAGAAAAATAGTTGTTACCAATCACACCCCTGCAGGGGTTTTTATGTGTGTGTGTGCGAGTGTGGATCCGAGCCAAAGACGATGACGGTTGGCGCACAAACACACACAGAATAGGGCGCTAGAAAAAAGGGTTGGCTTTTCTTAAGGCTTCTGTGTTTTTTTTTTTTTTTTTAGGGAGAGGGAGGGTGGTGTGCGAGTATAGACGCAATCTGCATGCACACATAACAATAGTAAGACATTCCAGAATTACTATTGAATGTTATAATCGCGTGCTGGATGACTGTTAACAGCACCTTTTCAGCTTCGTGCTCCGCTGCCGATGGTGGGGTATTCGACGACGACGACAATGGAACCATCTTCTTCAGTAGGGCCGAGGTGGTGCAGGGCACACACACGTAGAGACAGAGAGAGTAGCGATCGAAGGAGAGGAACTACGCGAGCAGGCTAAAAGTATATAATGACATGTAGATCTGCTATAAATCACATTAGGGCGAATACGTAGGGCTCCCAAATGCATATGGAGCTATCGATGTGTGTGTGTGTGTGTCTTCAGAGGGATGGAGGGTGGGATTGTTATTGTTATTGGTCTTCGAATTTCCGAAATGTTTTTGGGTGCGCACTCGGTGTGTTCGGAATACAAAAAGATTACACATCTATCGAATGTGGGAGTGTGCGCTCGAATGGTAACTGCCCCCACTTTTTTTTACCACGAGAGAAAAGGGCATAAACGATGAGGAATATTAAAAATATGCAGGTATCGGGTGGAGTGGGAGGTGGGGGTGGAAAAAAATTGATGCTGACGAAAGTTTGGCAAGTGGGCGAGAGAGAAACCCACACCCACTTCCACTTCCACTCACCCGGCGGAAAGGGTCACTATTAAAAATAGAATGAGTTCGGTTTTTATTTTTCCACTGAACGGGGAAAAGTCAGAAATATGAAAATATTAATTTGGGAAATGCTGCATTAAGAATCGGGTGTGGGAAAAAAGCTACCTCATCCAACAATAGCGGGGTTGGGCAGGGAATTCGGATTAATTACTGTGGGTTTAGTGAACATGCGTCGTCTTATGGACGACGAGATTGTAATGATGACGATAACAGAGGTTGTAAATTTGAAAGAAATCATCTAAATGAAGGCATCGAGTGCGAGTTTGGAAACAATCAAAAGTATGACAGTTTTACGTTGCTCTCCAGTCAATTAATACAGTAAACTCTGTATAATTTGAACCTCTACAGCTCGAAAACCTCTGTAAATAGAAGCATTCTCACAATCCCTTGAAAAAACTTCTGTAGATCGAAAAAAATCTATGAAATTTGGTCCTAATGTTATTTCGAATTTATTTTAGCGAAAAACAACTTAAAAACCTCAATAATTCGAAAATTATGGCTAGTTTACCTCTATAATTTAAAGACAAGCTTACATCTTTTTCTTAAACAGCCGTCAGTTGAAATGCGTACGCGACGAAAGTGAATTTTTTTTTCTGAAACCTCTGTAATTCGAAGCTTTTTCCTGATCCTATGAAATTCAAATTATCGAGAATTATGTTATGGAGCATAAAACATCTCCGACAATGTAAAAGTTCAACCAACTAAGCAGATAAGTAGTACTTCAAGTGCCTGAAGTGTGCTTCAAGTGCCTATTGCCTGCTTTTCCATTGAATAAGCTTCAATGCCAGGACTGAGTGGGATTCAGCTATCGATCTTACTTGCTTTTGTATTCCTTAACTACAAGACATAAAAAAATTTCCTTCGACACAAACAGGGGCAGGAATTAAAAATCTCAATATTGGCAGTGATGTATAAAATAATAAAAAAAATGGAAATTGATATCCAAAGTGACAATAGTTAAAAGAGTCTAATAGCAACGAGGAAATGACACTTCTTCTTTTTTCTTCTTTTGTGGGTGCTACAGTCCGGGATGGACCTGGGCCTCAGCCAACACGCCTCGCCAGCTAGCGCGGTCTTGGGCTAGGCGCCTCCAGTTTCGTACGCCCATTTGATTTAGGTCCCTATCCAACTGGTCACGCCACCGGAGGCGACATCTTCCTCTACCGCGTTGTCCATCAGGGTTGGACTCGCAGACTTTACGAACCGGTGCGTTAGTGTTCATACGCTCCACATGACCTATCAATCTCAGCCGGCATACTCGAATTCATTAACTAAATCGATGTCGCTATACAGCTCGTAGATTTCATCGTTTAGCCTTCTCCTCCAAACTCCCTCTGTGCAAACGGGACCAAAAATAATCAGAGGGAATGACACGGAGGGCGTAAATAAGCATTTGACATCAAAGCATTTTAAATCGACTTACAAATCTTGACTACATCTATAAAGTTCTTTTAGACGCTTAGTTGTCAGTTCAGTTAAAAAAGACAGTGTATTCAGATGTCGGTGTTCAGTTGTGAGCATTCGAAAGTCACAAGAAATACATTGAGTTTCATTAGCTATGGCAATTTAACACATTTTTGCAGGCGACTTCTTTGATGAGGCCAGAGCAATATGAGAAGCCTCACGTGCACATGTTAAGTCTTAAATAAAGCACTTAGAAGTTATAGGCAGATAAGTATAAGGCGACAGACAGACAGACAGACGGACATCGAAGTGATTTTGTAAGGGTTTCGTAATTCCCTTGGAAAAGATTCAGAAGGGTCTGTGGCATAGTACAGAAAAATTAAAATATAGGTCTCATTACTTTGATTGGTCAGCAGAGTGAATGTAGATGCATTTATTTAGATTTCCTTTATAGTTGGAGTAAAATATTTATCTTGTCCTGAAAAGGTAGGTCCTTGTCCCAAAAGGAAATCAATTCAACTAAGCCTTTCTCCAGCTGCAGAAAAATTCACTGACGTGTGAACCTTCTAATAAGCAGCAATTTAGACTATCAGAGGAGTGGCTTGAACTTCTTGAGCAACGGTTCTATGCTAGAGATGCTTTCACTTACAATCATTCTCATCATCATCACTCATTCTCTACTACCTGAACTTAGTCAACTTAAACTAAAACTGCGTTATATTTTGTGACGTGGTTCTATTAAAAAGAAAAAAGAAATTCTACCAAGAAAATTAATGACAAGATCAATCGAGCTGCCTTTAGAGGGCTTTAAATCCTCAACTTCAAAGATTATGTAGATTTGACTAAGGTTGGCTGAAAAGTTTCCGACCCGCAACGTAAAGAAAGCGGCACTCGTCAATAAAAGCTGGTGAATGCTAATAATGCATCTTTTGACAGTTACTCAGCGAAGTTTCAGTAATTTTGAATGCGCAGTTCCTACTTCAAAGTGAGTGTTTTTTTGTGAACAATTATTGAACATATATGAACAATCATTGTGCAGGAAAAAAAACCACATAATAAAGAGATTGGAATATCGCTGGGAACAGTGTTTAGAGTTACAAGGAGACTATGTAGAAAAATAAAAAAAGAAAGATTGAAAAAAATGGCTTGTATGGAACGAAACACAAACTTCTATTTTCTTACATCTTTTTATTTCTTATTTTATTTTACATGTGTACTGCTCGACTTCCCAATTTGAAATGTACCTTCTTAAACTTATACCGCCAGTCCTCTCTCTCTCCTTTGGGTTTTCTTAGAACTTAAACGAACATTCTGATTCGTAGAATTGCCACACTTGTACCATTGTTCGGTCGGAAACTTTCCAGGCCACCCTCGTAGATTTTACAGTTTTTGTGACGAGTTCTCCCAAAAGTCGAACATTCGATTGACTCATTTCCAAAAACTAGCTCCTTAAAATTTCCTATTCCAAGTCTTTTTTTCTGTCTAAAGCAAATTCCAAATGTTTTTTTTTACTTACAACAGTCCCTTCCCCATCCTAAGTCCTCAGCGCTAATTTCACATTTGCCCTCATTCCACCTGCTCCCCGCCCCACCAACACTCAATTCGACAACAAGCACCAAAAGGAAAAGCATTAAAAAACACACCCTCTCCCGCATCAAAGCCTCCTTCCTCGTTAATGTATTTATTTTAGGTTATTGGCGCCCAGGCAGGAAATATCGAAAACAACACGTCGATTTGCGTTCTCGTTTCACCTTAGTTTAAAATCCTCATAGTCCTACAGTCCCCAAAGCAGACACAATCACAGACAAAGGTCGAACTCTGCTCTGCGTGCAATTTGAATAAAGAAAAGCCGTGTAATCCAACGGAAACGAAGGACACGCCACCTCACTCGCGACTAGCCCCCGAAGGACCTCATCGGTGATGTGCACGCATTAGAACAACGAGCGATATGTCGGAGCACACCTAAATTTTTTTGTTTTTTAGTTTTGTTTCACTTTCCCTTTCAGAGGAGGTGGGACATCAAAAGGACGTAATAATCGAAATCGAAAATGATTATGTTCGATAATGTCCGCGTGCGTGTTTGTGTGTGCGTAAAGGGGGTGTGTGATGTAAGTGCCAGCCCCATTTTAGGCTGAGCTGTGGAGGAGTTTTGCACACCTAAAAACATTGAATAGCAATCGATTTGATTAAGAAAATAGAATTTAATTAGCCGAATGCCATGCTGCTTGTGTTGCGTGTGTGTATGCGGCCGGGTGACTCGATGGATGTGTATCAAGGGGCAATAAACGGATACGTTATGACCGCAATAATCGTAAATCAATTTTGTAATATTTTCACGTAAATTAGCGACTATCTATGGTCCT
Organism: Syritta pipiens; assembly: GCA_905187475.1. Lineage (NCBI taxonomy): Eukaryota > Metazoa > Arthropoda > Insecta > Diptera > Syrphidae > Syritta > Syritta pipiens. The sequence continues at coordinate 76,871,318 of LR994571.1, forward strand.
CACTGGCCGATGTCGTTGGTGGGGGTGATAATTTGACTGTGCCAGAAATGCGCTAAGTGTTCGAAGTTACTGATGGTGGAGCTGAGTTGCGTTCTAAGAAATTCCAGAAAAAGACCGTAGCATTTTGTCTCTTAACCTTTTTACCTTACTTCCATCAGTGGAAGTGGAATAAATTTATATACGAGGTTAGTAGTCTCAACGCCCTTTCTACGATCAGTCTTACGGTTACGGTCCTTTTACACGATCGGAAGTATGAACTAAAATTAGAGGTGAGAAAAGAATGAACTTATATTGAGTAAACTTAATAATCTTCCGACGAACATGGAGAACTATTTACCACATTAAGAGATTACTCGCGATTGATGTAGGAACCTAAAAGTCCTGCTACAGGGTACAGAATCTTAAATGCGTAACATTTTGTTAAAAATTTGCCTGTCCATACATCGATTTTGATAAATGTCTGAAACGCGAGGTGGAATACATTTTGTAGTAGACTGCCAGCTCTGACCTCTTTTACCAAACTATAAAATATAACCACAAATTTGTCCTTGTGATTCACAACAACTAAAGACAGCAGATTTCTAATACCCGAATTTCGGGAAAATTATATATAAGTCAAAAGAAATCACAAGCTTTGTTAAAAAACATTCTGGACATAAATTTGTTAGTTGGAAAAAATTGAGAATGTAGTAGAATCACAACAAATATTCTGGCCACTTAGCGAATGTCAGTTGTGGCAAATTTCAAAGAAATCTCGTCGAGAAGAAAGCAGAAATTAGAAAATTCGTATTTCAAAACATGATCTTCCGTTGGAGGCTTAGATATTTACCGGGTTATCTTCTCTTAGAAAATGTAAGGAAGGATGCACTAAAGCGATACAAATAGAAAAAAAAGTGCTGGCATTTTTGTTGATCTACTACGACGGAAATGAAACATAACCAAGGATTTATTAACATTTTTACAGCGACTTTGCATATTCGTCTTTAAACTTACTCGAAAAAGAGTGTTTCATTAAATTACCCGCAATTAAATTAAGTTAGTGATATGTTCTTAAAACAGTTGTAAACAGTGAGTTCATTTGCTTGCCTTTGGTAAGATCCAAGTTCGTCTCGACTTGTTTGCAGATGCCAGACAAAAATTTTAACTTCAAGACATCGCTAACCCCATAAAGAGAGGCCAAAATGATGTCTACTGAAAACGTGGCAAAGTTTCTTGAGTCCTAACCTGGAGTTCGATTGCATTCGTTTCCTTCCTTTGAAGCTACTTTCGAGAGAATTGAATTCTACAAATTTAGAACAAGTCCAACTTCATAATAATATCCAAGATAAATTTTATCAAACATTTCAAATTCACAAGACCCTGAGAGGAAGCCACCACCTCCTCATCATCTCATTGAATCACAAAAAAATAAAACTTTTTCCAAGAAACACCCGGGCTGGCGCCGTTAACGCTTGAATGCAAACCTACTCAACTTTAAAACCAAATTCAATTGGGAGAGAACTAAAATTTTGATGTAATTTCATACTTCAATTGACATGCACTTCTCCAATCGCAGCATTACCTCCTCCCCACCCACACCCCTCACCAGGCATTCACATCATCAGCAGCATTATCAGGATATCTCGGAGAGTTGAAGCTCTCGAAAGACTGGACACAAAGCGCGTTTCTCTCCTTTGAAAATAGAAATTTTGCACTCTTCTGCATTCAGTCTCGTTCAGTCGTCTCTCAGTCTCCGCATTTTCGGGATGCGAACCCAAAGAACGAACAAGCTCAAGGAATCCTTTGTATTTAATTTCATTAATTATGCACATATAAGTCTCTGAGAGCGAGAGGCGACACACAGGACCAAACGCAGATTTATTGAGAAGAAATGCGAACATCACATGCACACACATATAAACTAACACACACTGTGTGCATTTAATGAAATAGTTTATAGTAAAAGGCATTTACGGTCCTTGCTCTCTCTATCCTCCTCCCTTCTCTCTCTTAGTCGCACCGAAAATGGTTCGCAATCCTTCGGAGAATTCCACACCACCAAACATCGACGAGGAGGAACTCCTCCCCCCGCCCATACTTTTCATAGTTCGCTGCAAAATAATAATCAAGGATAAAATTGCGATGTCTAAAGATAGTCGCCTCTCTCTCTGGCTTTGTTTGAAATGCATCCGAATTCCATTATTTTAAAATGGATCCTTGCATCCTCCACCACCCATAGACAGCCGCCGCCTCGTCTCGTCTCCTTGCAACGGCTCAGTCGTCGTCGTCCTAGTAGTGGTCTCTGCTCATCTCCTCGCTTTAGATTATTTATGTAAGCCAAATGAAGTGGTTGGACATCATCGTTTTAGATTTATAGAAATGAGAAATGCCTCTCTGCTCTATATGTGCCTCTGTGTGTGTGCGGAGCTGGGGGTGGAGGATCAATAAGGACCTTCAGCAGAGTCTGCGAAGTGTGTTTGCTCGTTTAATTAGATTAGCTTCGTTGAGGTGCACACTTCGCATTTAGTGTTCTCAGATCTGCTTCGAGTAAAATTATTGAAGGATATGAAATTTTATTTTTGAATTAATAAGCAGCACATAACGGGACACGGTTGAGAGGAAGAGAAAATAATTAGAAAAAGCAGTTGAACTCTGCTGCTGCTGATGATGATTTGAATGCGAGGTTCATCTTTTGTTTCGCCAGGAGTAGCTTTAAATTCTCAATTCCTAATCTCAGTTCGGTCGGATGCCTGCTGGGAGACTATGTGACACTAAACACTGAGGTGGTGGAGTGCGAGGAATTTTTTCGCTGAGAAGAGGCGACTCCCTGTCGACGTATTTGGGTAGTCTCCCGTTGCGGTTGTCCGGAATGTGGTCAGGAAAAAAATTGGCTGGGCAAATGAGTGAAAGGTTTTTTGGAGCAACACAGATATGTTGGCTCTGAAACAAATTGGCACCAGAGACGCAAATTTGTTCCTTTTGCTGAGATTGAAGATTGATAAAGGATCGGTTTACACAAGGGTTTTTTTTTTTTTGACGCGGCAATGCTTACAAATCAATTGAGCGTTATCGCCCGTTTGTGTGCACTACTTAATTGTTTTGTGAGTATTATAAGACGCTAAAGCGATGCCGTTGCGTAAAAAAAACGCTAGTGTGTACCGGATTAAAGATCTGTGAAATGCTTCTTCTAATAGCTATGGTTGAAAGACAGTTTTCGTCGATAATAAGTTGCCTGACTGCCCTGACTTTCATGCGAACATGTTTAACGTTGCGATGTCCTTCGGATTAGTAGCCGAATAGCCAGGAATAGACAAGAAAATAAACTTCCGTTGTCAGCTTCGACTGCTGAATAAAAGCTGCCTTTTTAATAAAGTCAATGTTTTAGGACAGATGTAAGAGCTGGTCATCGGATTTCCCACTCGACTAAAACTCTCTAAAATGTTCTTTGAAATCGAGACTGAATGCATAAAGTTTCATTCTGCTAGTAAACTCGGTGGGAAATCAAATAGAAGCCGCCTATATTTGATTGGCCAACAAACGTTTCTGCTTTTCTAAAAAAAAAAAAAAGATGAAAGAAGGAACACTTTGTGAAAAGAATCTAACTATAAACCATACCAAGTACTTATCAGAAAGATAAACTTGGGGTCTCATTGGGGCTTTGTCCAACTGTTTTCTTTCTAAAATGAATTCGACCGACTACTATCTTTTGAGGCTCAATAAGCCCTTACAAGAGTTATTTTTAAATATGCTTTTTAAAAGGCGTTCTTGAATAAGAATTCAAGCAACTCATTAGGTTTTGATTTCTAGGTTATGCTCTAAGAACTTTCGATGTGACTTTTATTCCTGTGATAAGGTAGTGCGGTGTGACTAAGTAAGATATCGGCAAAACGCTTTCGTTTTCTCCGCTTCACATAAGCCGAAAACTGTCATTTTCTATCGTCTCGACGACGGTTTTTTGACGATAAATATTTTGCTATCGTCCTAGAACAAATTGTGGAAAATATTGTGAGATTTTTTGCTCAAAACATAAAAATATGGTTTTGCTAATGTTTTTTTGTATTACATTCTTTTTCACCAAAAAATAGTTTTTTCTAATTTCTCACATTCGACCTACAATCATATATCGAACTTCACATTTTTTCTCCAAGCCTTCGAGAAATATAATATGATGTGCGTCCTTGGCCAAGTAAAAGCCTATTTAATCAATTCAAGCCTAAAACTTATTGTGATATGAATTAGAGTGCGATATACCTTCTTAGCACTCATTATACATTTTTTTTTATTACTTTTTGGACTTAAAAATACGAAAGGATAATTAAGCAGCTATTATTTTGACGTAAGGAAGGTAGCATTTACTTGCACTCAAACTGTAACGATAGACGAGACGATATTGATGGGATTACGTTATGCAAACTTTTGACGATAGCATTAACGTCAATCATCTGGACCATGATCGTCTGAAAAGTTACGTGATGAGACCTCTGTTCTGATTCGAATGGGCATCAGCAGCTGGCACAACTTGTTGAGCCGAGTTATATCATTTTAGCTTAGAATAAGGCGGACGACGAACGGACTGACTTTTTCAATGTCTGTCAACATTCTATAACCTCTAAAAAATAAACTTTGGAAGTTTGAGACGGCATACAAATTTTTTTTTTCCTGATAAAAAAAAATAATACCCAGGAAAAAATTGTTAGTGCGACAAGTGGACTCAAATATGGCAACAAAATGAAGTCTTTGAGCTTATTTTCAACATTTTTCTATCTTATTTTTATATCGCTTGTTGCTTAATGGTCGATAAACAGCCTATCGACTCGGCTTTCGACTTTGTTCCAGTTGAAATCATTTAAGGTGCTTTTATGTGTATGTCTGTGAACCATCTTAAATTTTATAACAAATACAGCTGAATTCTGGACTTTTGAGTTTGAATTTTGATTTCGTCGGGCTTTTAGTTCTTCCAACATCCCTTCCTCTCACACTCAACCCATCATTCTCTCCCACCACCACACATCGCTTCCCCACCCTCAACGAAGTTAATCAAAATCATAAACCCATCTATCCGATGGCCCCCCAATGAGTGTTAGTGCCCTTATCTCGTGCCGGTCTGTCCATTGTTTCGCAAACATGTTGTCAAACAACAAAAGGGCCAAAAACTCTATTCCACTCCAATAAAAGTATAAAACTCCAAATGAAAATCAAATTCGACTTCGCCTTATCATCGTGTGCTCATCTTCAAATTGGAATTTCTAACTTTCGGACATAACCTCGAAATCTCCGCGAATGAAAGAAAAAAAACGACAACAACTTTTTACGATCCCCAACCATGAGTCGAATAAAAATTCGTCTTCCTTATTTTCTTTTTTTTTTCATTTGCTTTTATAGTTCTTTGATTTAATTTGTTGACATTTTCGCTGATTCTTCAATCACAGGCCTGTTGGGTTCCCTTTTTCTAATTTTTCATATTTAACGACTTCGAGCAAACGGCGGAGATGATACATCAAATAAATTGATCTGAAACGGAAATTGACTGACCGATTGACCATATTCTTCTTCTCCAACCCGTCCGACCGTCCAGCCGTCCCCCCATCCCATTCGCCATTTGTCATCTCGGGCTCAGAAGGCTCTTGCCTCAGTTCGGTTTGGTTCGGTTCGGTTATGTCACATCAAGATATCGGGGAGAATCGCAAAATAGTTCGAGTTTGAGTTTTGTATCTTTTCGGACCGAAAGTAATATATCAGCGAATGTTTATGTATCTTCTCTTTCTGGGCCCTGTATACATTTGAATAAGTACATTTTATTGCCTGCTGATAAAGTTTACCACCCCCACCCACACACACATACGACTTTGCTGCCCGGGCAAAGTCATAATGGTTTTGTTTTAATTCCTTCCTCCCACCCATCTGAGTTTAACCCTCCCCGTCGTGGGTATGTGTGTCTGTAGGAGGAAACTAAAGCTAGCCCCTGAACTGAACTGAACCATCATCATCCCCGGGCCGCATCTGAAAAGCCTGTTAACGCCGCCACTACTACACCCTGCCATTAAATTCATCGAAAATTTAATAGTTTCCTTCGTTTTTGTGTTTTGCGTTTTACCCCCGCCCCGCCACCCAACCAGGCTGGGCCATCTCTCGGTACAAACTCCGGCCTCCGGTTTGGGGCTCTCGGCTTTTGTGTATTATTTTGGCGTGTATAGAAAAAAGATTTACGGCAAAAGTTTTAACGATTCGAAAGGATCTTTATTACGCCGCTTCCAGTGCACATACACATACAAACACGTGCTCTTGTTTTTTTTTTGTTTCTATCATTTTTATTGCAGTTTCGCTTTGGCACACTATTCAATGTCTGGCCTACAAAACAACACTGTATGTGCAGTGTGTAACAAAATCACTGAGACATAAATTATTGCCGAAGAGTACATTTTATTGTTTTTGTTTTACATTCTAATTACAATAGATGGGGGGGCTGGGGGTGATTTTTATGAGTGTGTTTTTCTGTTGTGCGAGTTAAGGCCGCTCCTTAGCCAAGTTAAGTGATCCCAATCCATCAAATGTAATTTACTTAAAATCGTGCCTCCCACACACACAGCAACAGCAAAAAAAAAAAAAAAAACCCTTTGTGCGAAGGACGTCGTAATACTCCATGGCACTCCATTCGATTTGATTTGTGTCGTTCAATCCATAATCTGGCCCGCACCCACATGAGGGTGGTGTATAAAGACGGGCTAAGTGGGAACGATAGTTTAATGTTTCCTTTTTTTTTGCTCGCGCTTGACGTGCGAGGGATCTTGGAAAAAAGGAGACAATTTGCTGTTGGTTTTTCATTGAATTTAACGGTCGTGTAACACGTACGCGGGTAATTTCTTGTGCTGTGGGAGTGGAAACACTTTGGTTTGGTTTATTCTTTGGAGTCCGGGGAGGTTCTCTTCTTGTGACGTTTAAAAACGATTTCTTTACAAATTATCAGGCTTAACAGAGATTTTTTCAACTGTGTTTGAATATTTGTGGGCTAAGATTTGTTACATGCAATGATTCATACGCTGAAACCAAGACTCACGATGACCAGCTGTCGCATTACTGCATAAAATGATCATGTGGTCCTAATCATTGTCCTAGTGATCATTTTCTTTTCACTTTAATAATTTATTGCATTCGTTAAGCAAATATGAACCGAGACTAGCTCTGTAGTTAACAATGAGGTCTTCTATGAATTGATCAAACGAAATACGGACTTTTGAGCTAGAGTACTCAAAGAAGACGAATTTTCCCTTTTTCTTTTAGTACACGGTTATGAACTGGAAGCAAAGATAAGGCACCTTAAAGTTGGTGAAAACAGTCGCATTAGAAATTTTAACACAAATTGTCTCACAGAGGTATTCGCTGAAAACATGGCCGTCGAACCAAAACAAACGCTTTAATGCAAAGCGCAAAATTTCGTTTTGTGATTCGTAACTTTGTAGATTGAAATTGGCCATGGGCCTTCATGAACCAAACAATACAAAACTTTTAAAACACCGCGCAAATTTCTTTTTATGATTCGTTACTTCGTAGATTGAAGTCTAGTCAATTTCTGCCCTTGGACTGTCGACGAGTCAATCTTTGTCTTTCAAGGGCCGTTTCTCAATGAACCACAAGCCAGTCTCTGTCTTTAAAAGGCTTCATAACCGAATTGATAGAACCCAATCTCTGCCTTTTGATGGGCGCAATACCAATGACACAATCTCTGTTTTTAGGCTGGCACTTTCTGATTGAAGCATAAGTCAGTCTTTGTCCTTTGACGGGTGCTTTTTGAAAGAAGAAAGCAATTCTAAACGAGGCCTAGGTACTGGATGAAAGATTTAAAATTTATTACGTAAGCGCTTCGAATGCTGCCTCCAAAAAGGTTTTTGCTACAAATGAAAGTTCTTTTAGATTTCATCGGACGTTTATTCGAATATGAGAACATTTTATATTGAAGAGAGAGAGAATTATTTTTTTTTTTTTTTGTAATGTGAGAAACGCCAAGACAGCGCCAGAAACAGCGCATTATTTTTAAGCAAATTTTGAAAGTTTGGTACACTTAGGCCAAATGTTCCAACTAACAGCTTCTATGAAACCTTTATTCTGAATGCTTGCCTAAGCAGTATAAAGTTTCCCATCTGTCTCATCAATTAAGCCACGTACCCCTGAAATTTGTGGAGAAGATTTGAACGATTTTCGTTAACTGGTTTAAGTTCTTTTAAAGCCTGCTACAACTCATTAAAATCAAGAGGCAACCCTAGTGTTGGAAATAGCTTATAGGTGGTAACACTTGATATATTTCTTTACTCTCTTCTTTCTATTATTGTCATCTTGTATTATTCTCACTATTTTTATATGAACACTTCCTTTTGAACCATTGAATAAACTTGTATTACTCTTGAGTTTCATTTATGAGGTCAATACCAAGCCAGCACCACCATACTGCATTGATCTACTACATTCTTTATCTACAGATCTGGATTGACAGCTGCCAAAAGAGCGAATTTATTGAATTCAAAATGCAAAAAAATTTAAAGCTCACCCACCCAGAGAGACTGGTCAGTTCTAAAAAATTCGCTGTGTACTCAACCCTCAACACACCTGTTTCCGCTTTATTTCCAAACGTTTAAAAATCACCCAGTTTCCCGGAATAAGCTTCGAGAGCTTGCCTGCGAATGAATATTTAAGACCCAATAACCCAAATGCATATAAAAAAGGCAAATATTCTTCAAAAATTCATATCCTCCACGCATAACTACCACCTACGTCACGAACCACAAAAAAAAAAGGACAAAAACTTTTAAATTCAATTTGAAAAAAGAAATGTGGAAAAACCGCCACACGAAGGACTCGCATGATATTAACTTTTGCATTTTAATCGGCAGCTTGACTTCGTCAAAATTGATTTTTATCCCTCAAAATTGCGAACGGAAGTCCTTTGTCCCGGCGTGTGTCGGCGTGCGTGTGTGAATGTGAGTTGAGGGGGTTGCACATGTTCCCAGGAATTATTAAACCGATTCACATATGTCTCTCATCGCCCCCCACCGTCACCGTCACCTGCACTACACTGACCAAAAAGACATGAGGATGTGTTGTGTCGTCTTCCCCCCGACGAAGCTGACCTGAGGAAAAACTTCGCTTTTTTTGTGTTCTTTCGTTTGCTGCGCGTGTGTTTACTTCTATTCCTCTATTTTAGATGTTTCTGTATTTTTTTCTTCATTTCACTCTTAACTTTGACAGGGGGATGGGATGAGGAGGGAGACAGGAAAAAAAACTTTGCAAATATTACTCATGGTCCTTTAAAATCACCCCCAAACAAAAATAAAGAATTGTCTATTCCTTCGATTCCACCTAAAGTGAAAGGAAACAGCACATTGAGAAAAAAAAAAAAGGTTGAAACAAACTTAAGGACACTCTCGCATGCGGGTGGTTTCAATCTCCCACCCCCAACGTACAACGTGACAGTGGGAGGACACATCATTCTTCCACATTTCTTTTTGTTCCTCTCCTGCTCCTGCTTCTTCGTCTTCTTCTTCTTCTGCTAACATATGAAATGAGAAAAGTTTATGTCCTGTTTTTCTTTTCTTCTAAGTTTTTTATCCTCGAAATTCGTGTCCTTCTCCGAGTGAATTTCTCTTTTTTTTTTAAATCCTTTTTAAGTTTTTTTGAAAATCGAAATGTGTAGATGGCCGGATGGCGTGGCTAGCTTGGGATGCCTGCTGCCCACCTTAAAACCTACACATAACGGTTTATGAGCGAAGAAGAACGACACAACAGCAGCAACAACAACGATGGCAGTGGAAGAAAAGGTTTCGTTTTTTTTCTTCTTACAACACTTCAGTGATGTGTTTGCTGATGCTTTTATTGGTCCTTGCGAAGGATCTTTCTTGCTTTTGTTGTGTATGGAGTAGTAGGACAGATGGGAGGAAGAAAGAAGTTCCATCTGAGAGATGAATTCACTTGGAGGAGACAAGAGTGTGGGAAACTGCAGAACTGACAGAGAAGAGGGAATACAGTAATGGAAAAGCATTCCATTCGTCCTGTAACTGGCTGATCGGATTCGAGACGTATTTGCGAAGAACAACAGTGAGCGACGGGGCTGTTGAGTCAGCGATTTTGGAGGGAGGAGTAGGATGAACACCCAAAACCTACTAACCACTTGTCTGAACCAAATTAGATTCGAAATAATCAACAAAACGAATGTAACAGGGACCGACTTCGAGGACATCAAAGAAAAGGGTACAATAGATCTTTAGGTCGCAGTGCAAAGAGCTTAGTAAGCAGGCTTTGAAGCCGCTCAGTTTCTGTTAAAAACTATCTGGATTCTCAAATTACACAAATTTTTCTGAGTTTGGTTTTACTGAGACATAATTTTGGTTTCCTTTGGTTCTTCAAGAAATCGCTATGGAATTGGCTATTCGTTTTCTGTGAAGGGATTCTGCAAGTCTTCGAATAAGTTGATGCCGGTTTCAGAAGGTGTTGCATGCTTGCAATTCATTTAGGAATAAATTGTGAATGTGGTTTAGTACGTAGGTGCGAGGAAACAGGAGAATAATATCCCGCGAATCGTGCACGCTGGTAACACGGCTTGCTGGTATCTTACGTAGATTACACATCCATTGGCGCAAACCATAAAAAAAAGTTAGATATCGAAAAAATTAGCTTCTCCTGCTAAAGAAAAATCACACTCGCATCTTCTAACAGACAATCATCATTCCCCTTCGTTTTCATTATTTGACTTTGAAAGGTCAGTAAGCTCCATTCGTTTATGGAATTCGTTACTGACTGATCTGGGGCAAGTTAGCAATAATACCAGTTTCAAACTTAAACTAAAAATGTAGCCTAATTCCTTATATCTTTCTTGTTTCTCATTGTTCTTTAATATATCTGTCACTAAATCTACTTTCATAAGATATCTTGTACAAGTTTTTCATGATTAAGAAATAAATCCGAGTCTAAATTTAGTTTCCGCAAGCTGTAGACGATAGTTTTTGTGCAACAACCCGCATTTTTTTAAAAAGTCTTCTTGCATTTTAAACAACAACATTCTTGTTCAGGATTTCAATATCAGCGCCAAAGGAAGCAGCGATTTGTTGCACGTGGATCAATTATAAGAATCAAATCAACAAAATACATTATTCATTCGGCTAACATATTAGAGGATCTTGCCGCAAAAACGTTCGACGTAATTGCGAATTCGAGTTTACTTTTCGTTAAAGATTTTCAACAGCATTTGTGAAATGAGATTTGTTTCAATGCTTTAAGTTTCATAACCAACAAGTAAATACAATAATGAACAAGCAGAAATAGACAAAACAGCTGATTTTCACAGTTAACTTCTGCAATTACTGTAAGTTGATAACATCAGGCCTTTATAAATTCTCGAGTTGTAAACTAAAAGTTGAAAGGATAAAATTTGAGTGAATGAAAACATTGTCAGAAATTAAACAGAAAAACTCCAAGATTTCGGTTTAACTTTTAGTGAAGAAAAATAAATTGAAAATAAAAAAATAAATTACGTAACAGCCCGTACAGAGCCCGAGCTTAGCTTTATCGCGCCTGTAATGTGTTGTGCGCCTTATAATTTTGTCACATGTGGAGGACCTACTCTTAAATGCCGCTTCCGGTGAATTGCGAACATGACAGAAGTACTCTAGGAGGAGTCGTCAGTCGTTCGCTAGAGATGGGACCGTAAAAATTGTGTTTTTTCCCCGAGTTAGATCTTAACCCGGGTACGGGACTTATCTGTTTTGGTGTGCGTTGGCATTCAAAAAGATTCAAAAATGAGTAACGGACAATATAATTTTCTTAATCAGTTAATTCGACAACACAACCGTCCTGAATGAAGCTTGAAGTTGAACTCCTCAATTTTCTTCCAGGCGAACTGCGATTCGTGGAAACTGCATACACAGGTTTTTCACACACTGATAACGTTTCCGCGACCAGACAGAGTCGCGATCGGTGTAGGTTTTCAACAAATTTGACGATCTCAGGTCTGGGGCAGTTAGTTTAAATTTTCGAATCGAATATGCTTTTCTTCAAACTTCGGTTTGGTGAGGTGTGGGAACGTAACTCGCGCGCTTAACAATCGGACGCACTAACCATCAAGCCCACGGCGCTCACTTCAGTAAAAAAAAATTAACTTTTCCTGACTGCATGTAGAAAGGACTTTAAGGACTTTCGTTTTCGATCAGTATAGAGGGATCTTAGATTAAGAGTATTGCATTGACAATCTTGGATTGTAAGACAGAACAAAACTTGTAGAATCTGAACGTGCAAGAAAAATGCACATTCATCAAACTTTTTTAATTTCTTTTCCTTATCACTCTCATAGAAGAAAAAAGTCCACCTGGCCCTATGAAATTCGCCCTCTATCGTATCCAAGGAGCTCTGCACAATCTTCGACTTTACATACAATTGCCGGGGCGAGAGAATAAATTTCAAGTGATTCTCAATAGGAAGACAGATAGTCTTCCTCGGCAAAAAGAGAGCCTCCGAAACAAAAACCGAATCCACCCACTCCAACAATCACACACAAATACTTGCATACTGAGCAGCACTGGTGTGTCCTTCAGCAGCCACCCCCCATCCGGATGGTCCATAAGTGTTGGGTTAGGACGCTATAAGTTGATTTAATGTGCCGGGGCACCATTCACTTCTGCCTCACATTCAACCGCCCTCCCCTCCCAGCAGTCACCTCTCGGCACTCATCGTCGTCCTTTTTATACGAATGTAATGTCCGTCGAGCACAATTACATATGGACATATTATTATCCTTGGGAAAAAGAAACGAAGAAAAGAAACGAGAAGGGATTTTCTTCTGAGATATCCTGGCTCAGTGTGTGTGGATTTGTGTGTGTGTATGTGTATTCTCCTTTTGATTTAACCCCTCTTTACACTCGGCCATAACTCATCCATCAATTTTCACTTGCCGTGCCGTACTCTCCTCACACACATATCCTCGACCGTCACCCACCCCCTCATACACACACATGCACGTGCGGCGGACGGACGGGCGTGTGCACACACTACACACGAGTTATTGGCCCTATGGCTAGTCATAGGCATTTTCCGATTTTACCGAAAGTACTAAACATTTTCACTATCCATTTGACGTCGACGTCGGTGGGGGTGACGGTGACGGAGGCGGTCGGGGTGTGGGGGTGAGGGTAAACTAGAGTGGGGGTGAGTTTGGTGTCTGTGCGTTGAGGTGGCCGGGGGCGAGACGGACGTGGTGAAACTCTCATCGTATATCAAAACACCAAAAAGGATGTGGATCGTGTGTGTAGTGGAAATCCTATAAAAAAAAAAGGTGGATTTTCCGGCCCAACTCTGTGTGTGTGTGCCGTAGCGTGTGTGTGTGTGCAATTGCTGTACAGAGAACGAGAGAGGGTGCAAAAATAAATAGAAGATCTATTCCTCTGTTTAAAAGTTCCGCTCCAAAGATGGATGATGGGTGGCGGTGTGGTACGGGCGCCTCTTAGGGTGACCAACAACTCGATTTTTTTTTCTTCTTCCTTTGCTTTGTTTTCTCTGTGTGAGAGATTTGTGTTTGTGTGTGTGGGTGGGAGAATTTAAGGTAGGCAGAGGAAGCGAACGAGCGTGTGTACTGTGGTCGGAGTTGGTTACTTGCCAAAACTTTGAATTGAAAGTGTTCGAGGAGTGGGGGGGTTGTATGCAAGTTTTCGTTTTCAGTTCTTCTATTTTTTTTCCTCTCTCTCTCGTTCTCTGTCTCTCTGTTTTTCTGTCCCATTCGTGAATGGAGGAAAAGGCTTAGGACCCTACACACACGACTTCGGTCGTTTGGTCGTAAGCGAACAAAACAAAGAGACCAAAAACTATATACGGGAGGGCGGGCTGGCATCCCAGCGTGTGCAAGTTGGGTGTTCGTCGAGTGGAGGCTGTCAGAGTGCTGCTGCTGTTAAGGGTGCGCCAACGGCCGGCGGGAAGGGGGGTGGCTGGAGGATAAAACAGTGAAAAGCAATAAATCAATACGGATGGTCCGTATACGTAATGGATTTATGTGAAGGTTATTTAGAAGGATATCTTTTGCACAGTACTATTTTGAAAACTAATGTGCTGTGTATATCTGAGGGGGTGGCAGTGTTGTACCATGCCGTGGCGATGGCGATGGCGGCAGTGGCAGCGGCGTTGAATTGTGTGTCTGTGTGCAATTGAGAATCAGTACGAGTAAACGAGCTTTGTATTATAATAAGTTTCGAGTGTTTGGGCAGTAGAAGCGTACGTGCTTAGAGATCTGGCCCATGTGGGCGGTGGATGGGGGTTGGTTATTTGAGTATGTAAACATGAAATGGAGTTTTGAGTCGGTTGGTGCTTTTTACATTTCGTTTTGTTGATAAATAGCTATAAATTAAATTCGAGGAATATGTAAGTCAGTGTGCCTTTGGTGGGATGGTTGGATTTGGTTTCGATGTTACAACGGAGGGTCGTAGAATGGGAGAGCAAACTATTTTCAGTGGAGTTTTTTTTTTTGAGTGGAAGAGATGAAACATATTCGGAGATTTGAAATGAAGGGTTTGTGAGTTGATGCCACCTGAATAGGAGTGGGAGGGAGTTATTTTTTATTTGAGAGATGGCCAATTTTCAAGACTCGTTGGTTGATGTGCATTAAAGGTGGATAAGCGGCGTAAAAATAGAGAATTTTGAACAGAGAAGCAAGCGAGCAAGGAGTACTATCCTCATCCTCATTACAGTCAAACAGTGGCATACTTCATTTTGTTAACGGCTTACTTTTTCCACTTCAAACATTTGAGGATACACACCTATTAGCAGACACCTATGAACGAATAAGCATTTTGGTGTATTGGCGTCTTTAGTTCTTCTGACAAAATCCAACAAAAATTAATATTTATATCACAATCTATTTATATCAGAAGTAAACATTGAAGTCCCGAAACTAACTAACTAACTATCTTTCGCATTCGGTTTACCTAATTATAATCTTGAATGATGATGAATGAATGGCCTGAATGGCCTGTTACGCAGATTGTTTTTTGTTTTATATATCTTAGGTTGGACCCTAACTACATTTTAGAGCTTTTTGTGGGATTGCTTTAGATTTCTCGACTTACGTTAGGAAGTCGTTTTTTTCGAATAACGATATTGCTTAAAATTTTAATATAAAGTGGAATCTGTCAAGTTCGAGATACAGAAAAACTAAACCAAATCGTGTGAACTCAGAGCATAAAAATAAAAAAACAAATAACCTGCGTAACACCCCTTACAGGGCCAGAGCATAGCTTGTTCGCACCTCCACTGTGTTGTGCGGTATATAAGTTGACACATGTGAAGGGGACCTACTGTTTATTGCTGGTTCCGAACGGCGAATTGCGAAAACTTCCCATGACAGAGGTTACTTCAGGAGGATTGTCAATCGTTCGCTGGAAGTGGGGCAGTGAAAATTGTTTGTGGTGTTCTTTCCCCGGGCTGGATTCGAACCCGGGTACTATCGCTTAACAGATCGACGCACTAACGATTAAGCGCAAAAGCAAATGGGTCCATAAGGCTAATTCAAAGGTGAAAATGATCTATAGTGCCTTTCAAAAGTCAGTTGACAGCATAATACATGTAAAAGTTGAAAGACACATTCGTTTCGAAAAAAGTTTTCGCTTAGCTTTGTTTTAAGGCCAATCAAATGCATTTCAATTTCTTGACAACAAAGGCTAAAGTCTAACCACATGCCAAAAGCCGTCGGTTAAATTGTACGTTCATTAATTCAAAAAAGGAAGCGACTCTTACTCGCTTACTAACTAAACATTTACCTAAAATAAGAAAAAGAGAAATAAGAAAAAAGAGACGGCAATTACCCTCTCTGGGTAATGCAAGGGGTCCCCAAGACCTAAGCGAGGCAGAATCCTTCTATCAGGCCGCCTACCTACAGTGTGATCTAAAATTAAATCAAAATCACCATACAAGACACAGAATAGTAGATTGTTTTAAATTTTGTTAGTAATTTGGGTCTCTTTAATGTCGCTAATCTAATTCGTCAAAAGACAGTAGCAATTGAAACAAAATTTATTTACTACAATAAAAGCTAGTGAATGCTAGTTGTGCATCTTTCGACATTTACTCACTGACATTTCAGCCATTTTGGATGCGCAGTTTTGGAGACGATGTAGAAAAATAATTGAGAAAAAATAATGATATAATTTATGGTTCTTTTTCAAAATTTTTTTGGTCGGAAACTTTTCAGACGACTGTACTTTATAGGACCTCAAGCTAGTCCCCTCAAGATCGCAGTACCATGAATAAGAACTATTTCATTGAACTTTGCTTAGGAGAGGGAATTGATGGTGGATGTTAAGAGACCCAGGGATTTGGCACAGTGACTCGATCAGTGGTAGTGAAGTGAAATTTTGTCTGTCAAACGGGTGTGTTAGCCATTCAATTTCAAGGCAACAAAGTCTGATGCATTCTGATGCTGCAAAGGAACTTGTTGATGAACTTCAGAGTCGACTAGCGTACGACAAGTTTTTGGCTTCAAGTAGCAAGCCACACTATTTAATTTCATGAAAAAATATTACAACAGTGAAATCACCATCAGCGTGTAAAACTAGCGAATCCGAGCAAAAAAGGGAACAATCCAAAAAAGGAAGGAAAATCCCGATATGTGAGAAGACAATAGGCCAACAAATGGCCTACTTGAGCCTGCGTTTAATGCAGGCAGTCACTAAGACCTAAGGGCTCATCATCATGAGCGTAACAGCCCGCGACATGCCAGAGCCTAGCTTTTTCGCACCTCCACTAATTTTGACACAAGTAAAGAAAATGAGCCATAAATCGACCTTTTAAAATTTATATTCCTCCTCATCATCATCAACATCTTCTTGACCATGTGTTCCGCTAGTGGGGTCGCGGGGCAATGCACGCAGCAAAGATCTCCAAACAACCCTTTGTAACTTTGGAAAATAGATATGCAGTATTATTATGACAAGGCAATCATGAAAAGCGACTGAGAGTTTGATCCTGAAGAGTTTGATTTCACTGAAAAAGTACTCACTGATCGGTCATGATTCCATTTAAACTCATTTCTGGTCATCTTTCGCCGAAGGACATGGACCATAAACCAAGTACACAACACAAAGCATATCAAAGAAGAATTATCTTACTGAGGTTGCAAAAAAAGACAAAGGGAAATCGCAATATCACCTTTTACTTTAAGAACTTACAATTTCCTTGCACAAAGAGCCCCAACACAAGCTTCAAATCTCTGTATAATTTTTCGAAGCTCAATTGCTGATAAGATCACTTTTCCAACCCTGAGGGACTATGTATCTTGAGGCAGTGAAGTTGTTTTGGGGAAAAGGATGTGTAAAGGGTAATTATAAATCTATTAGCTGCCGTCTTCTGCCAAATTGAAGCACCTTCGACACATCAACTACGACTTCCAAGATCTCACCTTCACTGCCACACATCAAACCAAAGTTGGCATCACTTCAAAACGCCGTAAACGTGCCAATTATTCAGCCTGCACCCCAACTTCCGAGAATTTTTCTCTAAGGACACATCCACGTCTTCGATCCTCGCTGGCACGTCAATTTATTCCGAAATCAATTTTTCTTGTATCATAACTTGGAAAACTTTCAAAAAAACAAGAGAAGTGAAAATATAATTTACTGCCATCCACTCACCCACTCGTGGTGTACGGTTAACTTGAAGCGCCACCCCACCCCACCACCGCACGTATCCGATAATTTTCCTTTACGCAATGCCCTCGTCTATCTAATGATACAATTTCCTCACCGCCACCGTTTGCCCCATTCCATGCAACTTTTGACCCATAACCTTCAATACACTCTCAGAACCATCCAAGACCACCCAACTACTCACTCCTCTCTTTCGCTCTCTCAATCAAACCCAATCGAAATTGTGGTGGCAAAACAAACTGCAAAAAGGACGAAAACACAAACACACACAGAGGAAGAGAAATTTCCCACATCATCTGCATAGGCGTGGAATGGGTGGTTGGGTGGTTGGCGGGCGTAGAGAAGCGAAGAAGTAGAAATAAAACTTCATTTCGTAATTTATGACTACACACAGGGAATGACCAAAAAATATTGAAATATTATCCTTGGTCATTATACGAAGCACCCTGTAAAATACATCACGGCAAATCGTCGTCGTTCGAGACTTCGTCCTGACCACCGACCAACGGGCGGTTGGACGGACCAACCGATCGACCGTCGAGGACGATGAAAACGCCACAACGACAACGAGGACGAGTATCGTTTGTTCTCGCGCGCTAACAACAGATACGGAGATATTTGCGCCATAAATTTTAAGGACAAAAACAACGACAGGACGACGAGGCGACAGGCGAACGAGAGAGAGAGAGAGAGAGAGGGAGCGAGAGCAAAGGCGGAGCTGAGAGTATCGACAGCAGTACCAGCAAATAGGCCGACACTTTACCAAACAATTTAATATCCTTCAATTATTGTTTCTGTTGTGGCCGCAAGGGGGACGAAGGACGAAGGACGAAGGACGAGTGGATAGTTAGATATACCGACCGCATTGGGCGTTTGGCATCAGGCGAACGAGAACACACCTTGTGCGGGGGTTGACTTTTTGGAGCCGGCACGGTGCAAATGCAGAGTCGTCATCCCCCAGCACTCAGATGACCCCTTTTAAGTTGTACAGATGCCCCCCCACCGAAAAAAGGATCCACACAGATACACATACAAGAATCGAAATAAATTTATACATTACACCTACTTACGTATGTATGGCAATAACTCATCCATTAAAAGGGATAACTATGCGGATAGCATTGAAGAATAAGAAGAGTCCTTTCTCCCACCCATCGAGGAGGATTTCTGTTTTGGGAAAAAGGTATGTGCGCCACACCACCACACAATGTACGTCTATCTCTCAGATTTATTATGTATGCAAGGATATGCTTTCGTCCCGTATACGTACGTACGTAGTTGGTATCCCTGAAATCCCTTTCACTATGTCACTCTGAGCGAATAACCGAACACACAATTCAAATTATTAGTTTTGCTTTTGTTTTATTTTTATTCTTCTTCTTCTTCTCTTCACTTCAACCCCCCGCTTCTCATCATCCGGCCTGCCTTCCTTCGTCTACGTCTTTCGTCCTTTTTTCTTTTGTTTTTGGCAATCCAATTCGAATTTTGTAACACACAACCGGTCCGGGCCCGGTCGGGGATCGAGATAGTTTCGAAAAACTTTTTGATATTCAATACGAATTGTTGTCCTGTTTGTGTCAGTGTGTGTGCGTGTGTGTGTGGGTGTGTATTAGATCCTGTGTATCGCATACATAAGTTGAGTGAAACTTTTAAGAGTTAGAGAGTACACACAAATGGCACAAATGGAAATTCAAATTATCCTTAGAGCCTGGACGAGGTTTTGGGGGTGGGGGTGGGTGGTGATACATTGAAGTAATCCCTGGGATTGAGAAGACCAACATACACACATCCATGCATGAATGTCCTACACACGTAGGACATACGCAGCAGGATAAATGAGAAATGCGAATGCGGTATAAAAGTTATCCTTTTTTTTTTCTTCTCCTTTTTTTTTTTGACGCTGCCATCTATTGCACGATAGAGAGACAAGACGAGACGACCACGTCCTCGTCTTGTACATAAACTAATTTATATGTAGATTTATCAGGATGTAATGGGAAAACAATAAGAAACAGGACCTCGGTGTGGATGTGTGTCTTGGACCGGATGCTCTCTCGGATGGAAGAGATTTTGCATGAAATGCTCGTTTTTACACATGACCGCAAGTGACAGGGAAAAGGTGTCGTCAGGCGTATTTTTTGGTTAGGTGAAGGGGATTTGCGTAAGCCTTTGGTTTTGGTAAGAGATAGAGTAGAACAAAAAACGAAAACCTGCTAGGATCCTGTGCAGGCGATTAGGGGACAATGCAGTGAGGATATCCGGTGGATAGAAGCTAAGTCCTCTTGCCGCCTGCACTTGGGCGGAGGATTCGAGTTTGTTGGGTTCTTTTTATGCACGCTACGTGGAATTGGTTACAGTCTTTAAGAAGATACAGCATCCTAGTAGGTGCAAATGGTGGGAGAAGGTTAGTGGCTTTTGAAAAACATCGTAATCGGTGCAGGTTGGAGGAAGAGGTGGGTGACTTGTGAAAATTTGTGCTTGACAAGTCTGTGGCGTCCACCTGAGGCTTTCGGAATCTCTGTAAGATCTCTTTAAAATCTCAGTAAAATCTCTGCAGATTTTTGGGATTCGAGAAGAATCTACCAGACGGGAATCTTGATTGACGGGGTTTTTTGTTTGTTTAAAAAGACGTTACACTCAAAAGGTTTCACCATATCTGCAAAGTGTGCGACCAGGCTCAACAAGCGCAGTATAAGTAAAGAATGAAACACATAATAGTTCACATATGCTTCAAAATAGAAGAAAGGTATGCCACTTTGAAAATTGATGTCTCCAAGTAGCAGAAGGAGCACGCGCACTGTAGACTAAAAGCCAAAAATTCTGTTTTGAGCGCCAGAGCCTAGTTTTTTCGAGCGTCCACTGTGTTATGCGCGTCATAGTTTCACACTTGTCGAGGGGACCTACTGTTTTATGCCGTTTCTAACCGGTAAATTACATTTGAGTTGACTTTTAAACCATTCAGAGTGTTACCAGAACCATTGAGATGGATTACAAATATTTGGCATCAACATTCATTAATAGGACTTAGGGCTGCTTCAGTCATCATCATTAACACACGAAATTTCTTTTTATAATTTTTTTTTTTAAATGAAAAAAGTTGCTTCAACCAAAATGCCGAATTTGTTAAAAGTTTTTTTTTTTCTGAGCAAAAAGGTCTACAAACGGGGTATTAAAGTTGAAATTTATGCTTATATTTTGAACTGTGTGAAAACTTGTATCTCCTCTAAATAATGTTTTAATGTATTTTTCGTTCTTTTTCAATGAAAACAATTTTCTTAATTTTTTGCGTTTTGAGGTGTTAAAAGCTAAAGAATGAATTAGTGTTTCTTTCAAAAATCAAAAAAAAAAAAATTGGATGGTTTTCTTCTTTTTGAGCGCTGGATATATTTCGAAAGTGGAACTGTGTGAATACTTTTGCCTATCACAATTATTATTATAGAATATGGAAGAATATAGAAGAATATTTATCTTAATTATTTTCAAAAAAATATAACATTGATTTGTATGCAAAAGAGAAGTTAACATGGCAAAATGCCGTCTGTTGTAAGTTGACGTTACTTACAGATTTAATACAACACAATACTAAACATAAAATGAAAGATATATATCTATTGACGGCGAGCGCGGTACTAGATGAAGCTATTTCGGTAATTTAAAGCATGAGTACAAAAGCGAAGAAGCAGGTTTCATCCCTGTGTTCCATTTAGAACGTTCTTCGTTTCTTCAAGTGTGACCGAATCTTAAGAGAAATAGAGTAAAGAGATAGATAGCATGTCGCTATGAAGTGGTAAATGTTCTCCGTCTCGTTACGATTGCAGAGTGGTACAGGTGGCATTGACATCCTGGCGATGTGGCATGTAATTGAGTCTATGGAGCTCGGCCCTAAATATCATGCTTATTTGATAAGCTGAATACTTTGCGCTAAGGTAGTTATTGGCCCCTAATGCAAGGTGCAGAAGTTTATAGACCGACCGCAAAGGCGAAGATTTGGCTCTATTTATATATTCATTATAGACATAATCATCATGCCTCTTAATGCATTCATTTTCACTCACTCACATTTGCTTCTGTGAGACCACGGCAAAGCCATGCCTAAATTGATTTATGTATAATACGAGGGCTGTCTGAAAAGTTTCGAAAAAAGCTGGGCTCTGGCTCTTAACGGACTGTTACGCCGCCCAATGCAATGTCTGAAAAGTTTCAAGTCGCAACGTAAAGATAGCGACACTTGTCAATAGTTTCGACAGTTACTCGCCAAAGTTTCAGCCATTTTGGATGTGCAGCCATTTTAGTTGGCAATCGTTTGAGTGAGTCAATGTGAGTATTTTTTGTGCACAATTTTTGAACATGTATGAACAATTATTTTCCAACGAAAGACGTTTGGACGGGTTAGAGAGATGGGAGCATTGCTGGGAGAAGTGTGTAGTCTTACAAGGCGACTACGTAGAAAAACAAAAAAAACAATTTTAAGAAAAAATGTTTTGTATCATTTGGTCGGAAACTTTTTAAACCATCTTCATTTAGTATTGTACACCAACCCGATGTTTAAAAATTGTTTTAACCAATGTTGACAAGAAAATTTAATCTGTTTACAAGGGAACATACAAGATATTTCAGTCGCTATAAACGGAATTGAGATGCACAGTTCTGGAAGCATGAAATATGTGGCTTCAAAGATCCATCTCGTAAAACTAAGAAAATGAGTTTCACAATTTTTAAGACCAAAGGATTGATCAGGAAAATTTGGCTTTAAACTTTGCTATATTGTTTTATTTGCCAGTCAAAGACTGTTTTCTGATTCGTAGTATGAGCATTTCTTAGACAAAACTTCGAAGCTCAATTTTCAAAGTAGGATGCATAATAATAATATTAATGATTGGGTAGCATTACAGCCAGAGCCTAGCTATTCGATTATGACGATGGCGATGCATAGGAATGCAATAAATACTTTTCAAAGACAGAGACATTGTAGTGTCCACGTCCTGTAGTGAATGTCCTGTAATATATGAAATGTCCTGTAAAAGAAAATTCATTAAGGTTTTGAGTTGTTTCTATGGACTATTTCATGGTCGACACGTGATTGGGCTCAGCTTTTTAGTTTGACCTTTTAAATTTGAAGTATTTTTAAATGTCTTTAAATTTCTCTTTAAAGCCACAATTTCCTCATCGTCCTCCATGTGTTTGTATTTCAATTGAGGCAAATAAGTGTATCATGACCAACAAAGCAAAGGCGTCTCCTTAATATGAGCTGAGTTGAAATGCCATCGCCCCCGTCCGAGATCCGACGCCCATGAGTACAATTGAAATGTCGTACCTACAGCATATCTCCCTCCCCATCTCTCCTCCTACACACTCCGCCACAGAAACAAGAAGCATATCCACCCCCCTATTTCTCCTGCCCACTCTGAACTTCCTCTTCCGTTTTGTTCTTAAGAACCCATTAGCGCTGCACTTAGAGGCACATTTCTTTGACCATTTACCCAGCCCCCCTCCCACGGTCTGAGTCCTCTCAGTCCTCGCGTCGCGTGTGTGCATGGGAGCTTCCGTTCCTCGGTGTCTCAAGACCACAATCCTCATTCCCACCCCATTGTAATTAAAAACGGATCAAATTTTCTTCATTATCCATTACATCCTTACTGCCATCGTTTCTTCCCATTAAACCACCCCCCCTACCATCTGCAGGACGAAATGACTACAATCACTATCCGTAGGTCCGACCTAACCTCACACTCACTCCAACAGAACAGAACAGAACGGAACCGTATGCGATGTGTTACATTAAAAATCCCAATTACACAATGAAAGACAGGCCATCCGTGCGTACAAACACACAGCACTGTGTAACGGTGTATTGAAGTAAATATCCTTTGGGCAAGTGCCCAACACTTTTATATGCCGCCGCTCTACTGCCGCTCCAGCGCTCCACTGGCATTGCTCCGTCCGTCCGCGTCAGCTGCTTAATGCGTGCTATATTTACATTAAATGTATTTGCAATGGAAGAAAACATATAGGAAAATTGTACAAATATCCTTCATCGGTCAGGATATTCCGTCATACATCCTTGGAATCCATCTTCTCCCACACGGGCTCTCCCTGCTGACCACCACCACCACCAGCAAACTCGAATCTAAATGCATGAAAAGTCCTCTTTTTTTTTCCTTTCCATTCGTCCTTTTCCACACCGCCACCCGCGCCCTTAGCACACAGTCAATCATCGTCCTTTCTTTCATCGGCATAGTGGAGGAGAAACACGTTCGAAGTAGTTGCAAACCTTAAGCCGAAGGACCTACGAAGCAGCGCAACACCAGAATAAGAAAAAGCGAAAAAGGATATGAAAATCGAAATAGGATATTAACTTTTATCGGGGTGGGTGGGGGGATGTATGGGAAACAGATACAACAATGCCGCCGTCGCACTCCACCCAGGTCCTGTTGGGCTCTCGTACAGAGGCCGATCCCGAGTACACAAAATACCACACCAGGAGCAGGGAGTTACGTCCGGTGTTTCGGCACCACTCCCCGCAAGCTCGTGTGTATGTGAGGCGGAGGAGGGGAAACACTCTGCCTCGGAACGTACCTAAAATGCTATTAATCTATATCTACAGATCCATCTATTTGCCGGTTTGCACGCACGTTTTTTCCGCTCGTCCTAGATACACACGACGGAGGGCCACCCACCGACGCCACCCACCACTATAAGCACACCACTACCAGCAGAGCAGAGCTCAGTTCTGCGACTATCCTCCTGAATAAGACGGATGTGATAGATAACAAATAGATTGCGTGGTTCCTTATTCTTATTCCACCCCCTCTCCGTGCTTGGCAGGACTCGCCATCACATTTCATTCCAGGATCTACGCAGAGCCCGAATTCGACAGCAACGACGGCGAAGCAAGGAAAAAAAAAAGGATAAAACTTTTTCCATTGCCAAGCTGTTTCTAATGTGAAGAGAATGTCCTTTTTTTCTTTTTTTACATTTGAATTTTTTTCTTCGTCCTTGTGTGCGTGTGTGTGCGACGACGGGGGGTGGCGGTAGGTAACTTTTTCACATATCTAAGTGCCGGAAAAAAGGACTTTGGATCACACACTTTTTCCGGAATCGAGAAGAAGGACGACGACGACGATGGTGACGGTGACGGTGACGGCGACACGGAGGGACTAGGACACACTTTTGCTTTCGTTTTTAGTTTGAAATTGGAATTTGGTGGGTTGCGTCCTCCCCCACTTGGATATTGGAAAAAGGGAAAATGGTGTGAATAAATTTTATTTTTTTTTTCTCGAATGTGTGTTACTTTCACTCATCCAAAAAGCGAATCAGGGTGAGAAACAGAAAAAAAGATAAAAAACAATTTGTCTATGTACATCAAATTGTTGTTTCAGTGGACATTGACAAAAGGCTTAAGAAGCAAGAGAGCGTCTCTCAGGAGACGCGGTATGCGGAGGAATGTTTTCTTATTTTGACAGGCAAAAGGGTGAAGAAGTATTCTTTTTTTTTTCGTACGGGGGTTAAAAGGTTGGGCGAGGTAATTTTTCTTCAAGAAGACGGAGAAAAAAAAAATTAAATGTTGAATGAACATTTGAGGTTGGAGATATGTGTTTTTTTAAACTCAATGGCGGTGGTTTGTGTCTGCGATGGAGTGTTGTTTGAGTCGTCCGGGGACCTTCGTTTAGTGGCGACACGTGTGCTCGTCAAAGAACTTGGCTTAAGTCTTAATTTGCCGCAAAATCGACCCAAGAGGTCGAATCGAGTGCGTAGAAATTCTCAGAAATAAGTCTCTGGCTTTTCCTTTACCTTTTTCGTTCTTGGAAATCTCTTTGACCGCAACGATGGATGAGGGCGAATGTGGTTCTTTTACCATAACCTTAGTTCTAGTACAATTGGTGAACTCAGTAGATTTTTAAAGCTGATCTGTCAGATTGTGTTACAATCACAAAAATCAAATTAAATATTGAACGAAAAATATCAAATTAGATCATTAAACCATTTACAGAGACCTTCAAAAGTGTGAGACAATAATCCACACAATAGAGAGAAGGATTGAAGAGCTTTTAGAGACTGGGAAAGGTAAAAACACGATGAAAGTCCGCCCCAAGCAGCCACTTTTATAAGAATTTTTGTGTCTAGTTTTAGAGCTGAGAAAGCTGTATTCCGTCAGCTACGACTTCTCGCAGATTATATCATGACTTTTAGCAAGAGTTTCTATAAAGTTGAAAATAAATAGTCAGATATTTGAGAGTAAACTTTGTTTAAGTTAGCCTGCTTGAAAGCGAATACAATCAACTAATTGTATGCAAAGTTTGCTTAAAATCTTCTTGGCAAATGTTTTGCCCTCTTCAAAGTGAATATCACTGCTTTAAAAATGCTCTCTTAAGGTCGGGATTTCATTTTATAATACTAAGATCACAGAGTTCTTACTTCTACCATTAGAAAATCATAGAAGACACTAATTCGGGTCACAAAAACCCTTGGCATGGACGAGTTTTGAGAGCCTTCATAGTTTATAGAAGATTAATATCCCTTGCGGTGTGGTCATATATCATGGCCGGTGTAAAAACCTCAGCAGGGTAAAGTCGCATTGCACGATAGTCTTACTTTTATTTGAAGCGGAACAGCCTATCATCTAAGTTCAACTTATGTCTACCTGAGTTTTTGTTTTTTATTACAATGCAGGCTTCAAACGTACAACGTCGGGGGCAGAAAAGTGAAGAGCTAAAACTTGAAAAAATTTGGTTGAGGTTTTCCGTGGTAAACACGAGTGCTGAACGGAAGTGAGTTCGTCGCCTTTTGCGGAAGCAATTCTGCTACAAGATTTCTCAAACTTTTCGCTTCTGGCCCATGCCTACCATGGCCCTAGAAGCGTTATCGTGAGAAGCGTATAAGTGACGTATTATGAACTTTAATTTTGAGAACAAATTTAAAAAAAAAAAAAAAATCCTTCGAAACGAAGTAAATTCCAGACGACAAGAGTTTCTGACAAAACTGATTAAGGTTTTTGGCTTTTCTGTAGCTATTTTGAAACGAAAAAAATCTACGAGTGTTTTGCAGCCACTCCCGAGACCCAAACGTCACAACTATTCGTTACCCCATCGTGTGCCTGGCCACTTTTCGTCGTCGCTTACTGTACCCATGTCCTCCGAAGCGCGTGTGACCTTAAAAAAAGAGATCTAAGGACCAAGATTTTATATCTACAGAATAAAAAAAAAGGGAAGAAAAACTACAGAGTTATAAAACACATTTGAAAAGCCCACTTGCTTTGTTGTGACAATTTCAAAATAAAGAGAGTCCTCGCATGCACGGCCTCAAAAAGGACGCGGGGGGTTGAGAAAAGAAACAGTAAACTTACCCCCACTCACAAAAAGCCTTAACCCACACGACAAACTGACCGATAGCAAATAAATAGAACAAAACGTAGAAGAAGAAACGTCTTGAATATCCTTTTTTTTTCCGAAGGGCACACAAAACACACACAGAGAGAAAGCAAGGCTGTCGTGAAAGAAATCATTGACATGTGATGTGTTTAAACTTTATATTTGGCCGCCCCTTTTTGCATTTTTATTAAATAAATCGGTCAGCCAAAGGACAACGATGACAAACATCGGACAGAAGGCACGAGCGTCAGGATACCTTTTCTTTTCTTCTTTTTTTCTTCCATTTTTTTTTTTATTTTTAATGTTTATTCTACATTTCGCATGTCACCCGAAGATGTTTTTCTAGGTCAAGATGGACACAATTCCAACAGTAAGCGCGTCGCAAAAAAATAAAAAGGATGCGCCCCGGCAATGGAGCCGAGACACATGTGTGCCAAAATTCAAATTTATATTTGTTAATCAAAGAGGACACACACACGAGATGGGGGAAAAGAGGGAGAGAAAGTAAATAATTTCTTCATTTTTTTTTCTTCGTTTTTCTGTGTCCTGTTGTGAATAAATGTTTTTATTTAATTTGAATGTTGACTTAAATTTCAATATGTCCTTTTAAAAATGGACTGTGAGGCTGTGTAAGGTCACACGAGTGAAGGGGAGATGGGGTGGATTTATTGTAGATGACATCTGGTTTTGGTTTTTTTGATGGAGGGATTGTCTGCAATTAGACGATTGGCAGGGAAATACTAGGATATTAGTATCTATTATTTTTTAAGAGTTGGGGGAAACAATACAAGAATTTGACATTTTTCATGCAAAATTTTAGAACAAACCAAACATTAAATCAACGCCAGGGAATCCTGAAAATGTCGTTGACATGTCATAAACTGTTGGCCAAGTGAAAGCTAGCTCGGTGTTTGGTCCAAAGACACTTCTCTAAATACAGCTCGAGTGACTTAAAAGGAAAATTTCCATTACTCCATGAGAAATAATGGATGGATTCTTCTATTGACATCTGTGAAATACACATACTGAAATATTGCTCATCTTAATACAAATTTTGATGAAGTCATGAAGCTAGTAGCTCAAAAGAGAAAAGGAGTGGATGATAATTTTACTTGTTTTTAGAATCCACCGTCAAGATGGCGTATACTATTCGGGAACTTAACTTTCAGAAGGAGACATTAATGGCAGACACAGAATAATATGCATATCTTTCCGGCCACCATCTCAAGAAAAAGAGTCAGAGAATCGAGCACATTCCTTGGAATCATATAAAAACAACTACGAGGGTTGGCTAAAAAGTTTCCGACTGCAACGCAAAGATAGCGGCACTCGTCATTAAAAGCTAGTGAATGTTAGTTGTGCATCTTTTAACAGTTACTCATCGAAGTTTCAGCCATTTTGGATGCTCAGTTTTTAGTTAACAGTTGTGTGAGTGAGTCGATAGTGTTTTGTGTGAACAATTATTGAACATATATGAACAATTATTTTGCAGAGAACAAAGCCAAATACTATTTGGATGGGGTACAGAGATGGGAGCATCGCTGGGCGACTCGTCTTGTACCATTTTTGGTCGAAAACTTTGCAAACTGCGTTCGTAAAGTGTAGAGAATATTCCTCAGAAATAATTTTTGTTCAGTTTCTCATCAAAGAGTTCGATGATGTTTTACGAATGTGCATCAAGAAGTAGGTCGAGTCAGACACTGACTGGACTGAGAGGGGCTAGTTCCAGTAAGAGTTCTATGCCATCGGTTACTATACTATATTTTTTTCAACTCCCTTCCAAAGCTAACCAGAGACTCTAACAAGGAGAGTGCACGACCTCCGGGTCACCGATTTTGATGAAATTTGGCATAATATCCCAAAGTGAGAGAGCGCAACACTCCCCCTTTTTCGAGAAAAACGCCCTCAAAGTTTTCCCAATCGCTTTATATACTAAAAAGAAACGTCAGGCGGCAATAGCTTAGTGGGTGTGATCGCGGCTGTCATTTAGAGAGTGCTGGGTACAATCCTCGACTATGATGGGGTTTTGCATTTTTTTTTTTTTTTTTGAGAATATTGGGTTCAAATCTTAATTGCCTCGCGGCTTCAATTTTTTTGCTGTTTCTTTTTTGAATCGCCTTCTAAATCGCCGTGGTACTGGACAATTTAGAGTTCTGAGCTTTGAAAGCTGTTTGAATGGAGTCGTTTTTTAGTAATCTTGCATTTCTTTCGAGAGGCTCGAATTTTGTCTTAGAGCACGTTTCTGGCGATATGAGAAAAGCCGTGACAGAGCTGTGCTCATTCGGGAAGCCATGACAGAGTGTGCCACCTACGACTTGACAATGAACAGTGCTGAGTTGGCACTGGCTTACACCCTCAAGCAGATGAGTTCAGGCAGACCTCCTCCGGGCAATAGCAATGAATTCCGATTGGTTTTTAGAGAGCTGTGACTATAGCAAGCAACTGGTTCTTGACTGGAATGCGTTCAATATTTGGAGCGAAAATCAAACAAAATTCACTTTGAGTCTTGCGGTTAACACAATGAAGCTGGAAGAGTCCGTGAACTTCAAGAATTCATTTCACTGCGGTTAAAGAAGTCACAAGCCTTAAGACCGATGCATCAACTCTAATATTTTCTTCTTTTTTTTTTTTTTTAATAAAAATGCATCTTTTACATACATTGAGTGGCGTAACAGCCCGTCGTCGCAGAGCCTAGGTGTTGTGCGCGCCTCTACTGTGTTGCGCGCGTTATAATTTTGACACATTTGGAGGGGACCTACTGTTTAATGCCGGTTCCATCATCTGCATCTTTTAACGAAACTTAAAAGGGAACAGTTTTTTCAATCAATCTTAATCCCAATGCTAAAAGGATGCTCAAAAAGTGTTCAGCTTCCAACTAAAAGCCCAAAAGAGTCATCTGACTATTGCTAAAAACAAGTATCACCATTTACCAGTCCCGAAGAAACAGTCCCCACTCGACTGTTGCTTTAAATCCAACTCCACCCACCTGCCCATCTCAAAGTTCACCTCCCTTATCCGCCATTACTTATTTATTCATCCCCTCAACCGGACACCAAATTCCCCGGCCCGCAGTTTGAATATCTAATTGAAACCTTTCCTCTCACCGAACCGTGTCCAGTCTCCATACCTAAACGTCCCCCCCTCCACCTCGTTTTCGATTAAACTTCATCAAGGGTGCCATAAAATGAGCAATAGATTCGTCGACGGGTCTTCAAAAAAATATCGAAAAACACATTTACTGGAAATAATGAATAATAACAGAATATGATTTCCAACTATAATTTCCCTCTCTCCTCCGCCTCCGCCATCCGAAATACTCGTAACCATAAAATCCGATAGTCACAAGGATATTGCGAACACTTCGATCCCCATTCACTGAGTACTCTCAACACGAGAAGTGTCTCTTTCTCGCTGTCTCCTCATCCACGCATCCACCCACACATCGTCCGTACGTGCTTCAGCACAGTGAGTGAACAAAAAAAAAACAAAAATGGAATAATCTCCTTATCCTCGATGGTCATTGCTGAAAGGATACCACCATCACCGCCATCCAAACGAAGCGAACCACTTGTGTATTAGTAATATCAACGATATATTGCATTAAAATGATAATATCACATCGTTTAAGTGCGATCAACTTTTTGACCATCCTAATAGCGCCGGTTATGTCCTTTCTATCTGTCGTCGCTCGCCCTCTCCGTTCTTTCTAGGACACACACACATTTTTTTTTTGCCGCCACCATTGCCGCCGTCGTCGTCTTCGTCTTCGATGTCGTTTTGTTTTCCGTTCCGGCGTTGTTATCCTTTTTTTTTTCTTTGCTTTTCAATATTGTGTAATAATAGCGTTTTATACGTTTTAATATTCCATACACATACGTCATTTTGAAATAAATGTGTTGCCCCCCGCCTCCGTATCCTGCTGAAACTATGGCCAAACCGGCTTAACTACTAACAGCCAGGATAAAAATGGCAAACCAGCAAAACGAGGACGAGAAAGAACAACCAAAAGGACGACGGAACGGGCGGACACAAATCGAATTTAATATCATAAACATTCAATAAGGAAACGTCATAAAAGCTATAAGTCGAAGGAATATGAAATCGCACACCAGTAGTGGAGAGTATAATTGGAAATTTTCTACAAAGGACACACGTGAATAGTCAAAAAGGACGATAACAACAACAAGAGCAAAAAAAAAAAAGCAAAAATTGGTCGAGAAAAAAAGCGAACATCAAATCGAAATGGTCATCAAAAGTTCGGAGGGTGGACGAAGACGGAGACGAAGAGCACACCAAAATGATAGGTCACCCGGTTTTAGTGGTAGTAGCCTTTTTCTGCTCTGGAGGAATACTTAAAAAAAGGAAAGGAAAACGACATCACATCTAACACATGACGACATGAAATGAAACTGTTTTTAAGTCGATTTCTCTGATGCCCACCCGACCAGCCTGCCAATGGAGTCAAGTAGTGGGCCATAGAGCACGAGTTGTCCATTGTCCGACTGGTGCATATGGGGAATAGGGTGTGTGTTGTGTCATTGAATGACCTATCCCCTAAGGAGGGCTGAAATATGCGTGGGGATGGACATTTTGTGTGTATGTGTTGTTGGGTTCCAAGTTTTTGTCAACAGCCTTGTGTGTGAAGAGACAAAAATGCGGGAGGTCGAATTTTGTGAAGCTCTAGAACGGGTGTTATCAAAATTGAAGACAACATATTGTCCGAAGTTCAGTTCATGCCCTTGTCCAGATTTTAGAAGAGCCCGTACTACAGAGTTAAAGATCAAAAGGATGGTTTGTAGGCCACTTCACTTTTGCTGCCCAACTGAGTCGAAACAAGCTTTCACTCACTTTAGAAGCACAATTTTGTCGCTGAATTTTTGTTTTCTTGATCTCTGATCGTCGTTAAACACAATCTGATGCTCGTGCCTCAAATTAACGAAAAATTCATTTCGAAAGGAACCAAATGAAGAATAAACTTTAAGATTCTTCAAAGGATTCAATTTCTTATAGTTGTATTCACCTTACCAAAACATCGACATTTTAAAGAAAATTTACGCAAAGACAATTTGTGTCCGCCATGTTAGATCATCAGCATTTGACAGACAGATTCGTCAAAAGGAAGTTGTAAAGAGCCTGTGTCCACATAGACCCATTCATTCACGATAGATAGGTAGTCTAGTAGGCCGGCAAGCACTGCTTTACTTAGGTTCGTGCGAACGCTTACTGAAGGACAAACAAATGCTTTTTTCCCAAGCTAAAACGTTGCCCTTCTATAGCAGATTTGCGGCACCACTTTAGCGTCTTACAATACTCACAAGCCAATTGAGCGGTTCACACAAGCGGATGACAACGTGAAATTTATTTGTAAGTGTTGTCGCGTCAAAAAAAAAGACCTTACCCTTTTAAATTCGAGGGTATCGAAGCGTTGAGGATTACTTACATATATAACATCGTTCAACCTTTGAAGGAAAGATTTCGCAGGCTTCGGCCGATAGTTGTGCGAAATAATTTTTCCACAATCACGAACAAAAAGATTGAATTCACAATCAAAATGGCCGTAGTTCGATCAAAACGCTTTCATTGGAGTATTTTTCGTAATGATACCTGAAAGCCTTCAAAGGCTTCTACTGATGGTCGTGAGAAATGAAGTTTAGGCCTTGTAGGGAAATTTTTTATCCGCGAGTAAAGCCTTCAATAGCTTCTACTGATAGTCGTGAGAAATAAAGTTTAGGCCTTGTAGGGAAATTTTTTATCCGCGAGTAAAGCCTTCAAAGGCTTCTACTGATGATCGTGAGAAATGATTTTTAGGTCTTGTAGGGAAATTTGTTGCCCGCGAGTAAATAAATTAAATCAAATATCAAAATGGGCATAAATCGTTTTCGTGGGAACGTTTTTTGAGCAATTGATACATCTTTACAC
Organism: Syritta pipiens; assembly: GCA_905187475.1. Taxonomy (NCBI): domain Eukaryota; kingdom Metazoa; phylum Arthropoda; class Insecta; order Diptera; family Syrphidae; genus Syritta; species Syritta pipiens. The sequence goes on from LR994571.1 coordinate 76,904,247, forward strand.
GTCGACTCAGGAGACTTTACAAGTGGATTTTAACAGCTACCTTTCAGTTAGTCTTCGAGCATTCGTAGAAGAAATAGAAAAATTTGTTCAAAAAGTTTAAATTTTTGGGTGTTTGCAACTTTTTTCTTTGGAGGAATTAGTTTTTGAATAGCTAAACTGATTCAGTTGAAATTTAGTTATAACGATGCTTAGTATATTTTATGCAAATTTTAGCAAATTTTCGCTATGATGAGTTCGGCTTTCATATAACGCATCAAGAAATGGGCATAGGTATTTTAACTGCCCTTTTCGATTATCGTTCTATTCGTCGATCATATTGGTGGTATATTGGACAGGGGTTGAAATGACTGCGTTATGAATGTCGGTTTTGTTAAACATGTACAGTGGCGTGCAAAAATGAATACATACTCGGCGGTCGTATGGTTCTTTGTAAATAAAAAACCTCCCACATTTTTGAACGACACTGTATGTCCAACTACGAAGAGGTTAAGTAGATCTTGCAATTTATCTGAACACCTACCGTCATATTTATCTTCGATGTTATCGGAGTTGGAACATTTTAAAACGAACAATTTGGATAAAATTTGGAAGATAGATTTCTTATGTTACAGACTGTAGGGCAGTATATGAGAGTTGTCTGAAAAGTTTCCGATCGCAAAGTAAAGATAGCGACACTTGTGCTAGGTAGTGAATGCTTGTTGCGCATCTTTTGACAGTTACTCACTGAAGTTTCAGCCATTTTGGATGTGCAGCCATTTTAGTTGGCAATCGTTTGAGTGAGTGTTTTGTGTGAACAATTATTGAACATATATGAACAATTATTTTGAAGAAAAAAACGCCAAGTACTATTTGAACGAGTTATAGAGATGGGAGCGTTGTTGGGTGAAATATGAAGAGTTACAAGGAGATTTCTCCTCCTCGTATAAAACTTGAAAAATGGAAATCCGATCAGACAAGCATTGGTAATCACACGACTTTTAAACTTTTAAAGTCAAGTTAAGGCAAGTTAAATAATTACAACCGTTTGAAATAGCCGTAAGTAATATTTAGGGTTATAGGCTTAAAGCTATATTTATCCTTGATGGATTGAGTATGATTTCAACTTGAAGTCCGTGCGCCGTAGACTAGAGCGAACGCAGGTGTACAAAGTAGGTTTTTTTTTCTGATTTTGTCAAATCGTTGGTCGGTAATCGAATTACTTGCATATTTATGAAAGTGGTAGGCATTAAGCTTAAGATGGAATAAGAACCCACTGAGTAGCTGTTGCTGCTCAAGTGAAATGAAGCGGAAGGGACTCTGCGAGGCCACTCATTGAGTAACTGATTTTAGGATCAGAAGAGACTTCAGCTTCTAACAAAACTAAAAGTAGTAGTCGTGCAAAGTTTTAAAATTCAAGAGCAAACAGGAACTCACGTTTTTTTTTTATAACGATTAAAGAAATTATTGTATGCCTTGTATTTTTTAGAACGAATAAAGAAATTGTTTTTGCCTCGAGATACATATCACATAGGTGTGGTGGTTTTACTGGAAAAAATTACTGATAAATGCTGCTACTAAAGTGGACGAAGTCGCGGCTAAAGATAGTTTACTATAATTTAAAAAGTCAAGTAAAATTACGAGTCTGGGACGAAATGCTAGTTATATTTTGAGACTATAGAACAATGTGAAGATTTTAATACAATTTTTTTAAATTTTTGAAAATGGATATCTCCTCGTTGCATAAATCCGAGTGCCGTTAAACAGGCAGTCAAAAAAAACTTCAGTAAATTCCCCTTACCAAAAGGATGCCATAAACACTTTAGTGATTTTCTTATTCTACACAATTTTCTTTCACAAAAACCAAAAAAATATTCTAAAATTAAACTAAAAATCGTGTCAATGCAACAAAAAACCAAAAATAAATTAACAAGATAACAAACAAAAACTTTTTATAAACAATAAACTTTCAGTAATTTACAAGAGGCAAATATAATTCATGTCCTTCTACATGTATGTATAAAAAAAAATGCACTAAATAAAAATTAAATGAGAGACTCAAAGAGACTTACCAAAATCATTAGCACCATGAATTCCTGACGGGCCAGGCAGAAGGCCCGGGATACCTTGTAGTCCTAAAAATGCACTTGGGAACGAATGAGATCTCTGATTGTCCAATGAACCATTCATACTGTCCATTGTACCGTCCATTTGGCCATCGCCACGATCTGATGGTTCTGTGTCACTGCTGTTCGAGTCTTCACCGGCGCTTTGCGCGTGTAGTGATGCCAAATCAGGATGCTTCTGGAAGGAAACCAACACATGTGTCATGACTGAAAGAAAGTTAAGTCCGATTTGAATCCCTACCTGATTGCCGAGTTGCTGACCACTCTCCAGAGCCTGGCTCAGCAGCGAGTCCCTCAGCTCCAGGCTGCGATCGCGATCTCGGGACGTTTCACGGCTGTGGTCACGGTCGCGATTGCGCTCGCGTGTCAGAGCATGCTGACCGCTGTTGCTGCCACTGCCGAGGCCAGTTCCGCTAACTGGGAACTCCCGGTCGATGAGCAGACGCTCTGGACTGATGCCGTGCTGGGCGCGAAAGAGATCAGCGCTCTTGATGCGTTTCTGGGGTGGCGGCGTTAGGTGACTCGTTCGATTATCATCAGACAGATCCCAGTGATGATTTGACTAAAAAAAATCAAGAGAGAGAAAAAGATGGGGGCGGGTAAGAGAATTTACGTTAAAGATAAAAGTTGACAATTCAATCTTCCAATTGGCACTGTCTACTTTACTTTGTGCTGTCTTACAGGCGACGGAGAGGCTTTGAGCTCTTGTACTGCGGGTGTGACACTGGAGATGAGCGCTGCCGCAACGGACGATGGTGTTGCACTGTTGCTGTTACTGTTGGTGATGTTGTTGTTGTTATTGTTGCCTAGATTTAGTTTTGAATTCGCTATCGTTGATAGCTTGGACGTGGGATTGTTGACATCGGCCAGACCGCGCACTTGAAGAAGATGGGCGGTTTTTAGGAAGTCCGAAAGCTGCTCATGGCTGACATTCACTTCACCATTGTACATGAAGCTGCAAAAGAGAGGAAACATTATTAGTTGGAGTTGAGTTTGAACGTGGAGGCTTTGTTTATACAGTAGTTCAGATTTGGCAGCAGATTATCATTTGGCAGGCAGATTAAACTTTGTAAGCCGAGTTCGAATCACAGCAGGCAGGTCAGAGGACGCATTTTGACCACTTTAACTTGCAGATGGTACTAGTTATAGCAAGTAGAACCAGAGACGGATTCTAAAGTTTATGATATGAATAACAAGAACTAAATGAGTGTTGGTAGCAGTGGAACATCTCTCCGTAAGGGAGTCTGGGAAAGGTTTACATATTCTTTGATCTTAGAACATTGGATAGTAAGACCGTCTGCCGCTTTCCAAGGAGTCTTAAAAAAATATCTATTCATTTCTTTTCGTCTTTAGACCAAACAAGTGCCGGCTTGTTGTTCTTTTACAGTGCCTTGGTATTCGAGTCTTTTGAAATGACGTTGAAGAAGTGTTCAACACTGTTTATGTCCTGGAATATCACGCAGTCGTCTACGTCGAAGAAAGTCACGCTTTTTGATCGCTTTAGCAAATAAAAGACGCTTTCTCCTTCTGCCAGGTGACAAATTACGAATGCATTTACATAGTACGTCCCCACAGACTTCAGAATTTCATTTATTTCTTGAACTGAACCAACGGGGCCATCAGAAAATCGATCCTGCACCTGATGACATCCCCTCAAAACATGAAATCGTTGCCTGCCAACGTTTAAATGCCAATTAAATCGCAGCCTCAACTTTGTTGCATGTTAATCGCATGCCCACCTTCCCATCGTACACGTGTAAACAATCAACACAGACAACCACCCCGCTTACCTTAACAAATTCTCCACATCCTCGCAACGGATATCACGCAGTATAACAATCGGATGTTCACACGGATTCGCCTTCAGCAGCTTCCTGAAGTACGGGCTACACGCACTGAGGACGACTTTGTGCGCCGTAAACGATCTCTGATCACAGGCCAAGGTGACATCCACGAAATCCTCCTCATCCCGGAGGTGACGGAACGATGACAGCATTGACGTCTGAAAGTCGTTCCATTTCAGAGCGTAGTGCTGCTGATGGTGCTGTAAAGGATGCTGATGAAGATGGTGATGGTGCTGCTGCTGTTGTTGCTGTTGTTGTTGCTGCTGCTGTTGGTCATTATTGTTGTGACTCGATGGCGATGGGGACGTCGAGATGGGTGGTGGTGGCTCCATTTTTGCCACCCCCGTGTTATTGTTTTCTGTCGTTTGCAGTTGTGTTGATTCAGTCATTTAGGTTGGATTGCTTTATTATTCTTCTCGTCCTTCCTCGGGATGATTTTTAACTTTCTTCCTCTGGCGGCGGATGGAATAATTTTTTTTTTGCCTTTGTTTTATGATAGTTGCTCGTGTCCTTTTTTTTTTGTCTGTGGCGTGTGAATTAGTTTCGCTCGGGCAAATTGGAAAATTTTGTATTTTGTATCCTTTCTCCTCAAAATAATCGAAACTTCTGGTTTCCGCTTCCCGAAAACAAAAGAGAAAGCCTTGTTGGTTGTTGTCTCCTTTTTTTTTTATAAATTCATCATCTGTGTGCGTCGTGTGTCCGTGTGTGTGAGGGTGTGTCAGGGATTGGGGAATAAAAAGGACGATGTGCTTGTGGTCGGGGGGATAATGTGTGTGTGTGTGGGGAGAAAGACACACTATTTCCAGAATGGGATTTGTTTAGAATTTAATGACGGCATTGTATTGTGGTCCATTTTTCCTTTTTTTGTGTCATCATCTCCGCAACCGGATTAGATTTCCTGATGGTTTTCCTCTGCGTTGGTGGTTCCTCTTAGCACATCTCCCAGACTGGACGGAATCTGTGAAAGAAAGAAGAAAAAAATTCTCAGTTAAGTAAAGGTGGCTCTTTGGTTTTCAGTCAAATTCACACTTCATCCTAAAACATTTGCGATAAATTACCAACGATTACATTTTTCGAATCATAAAAAGTAAAAAATATTCCACGCCTCCTCTTTGGATTGAGTGGAAGAACATTCCTCGACTTGGTCAAACAAAAAGGGTATCTGATCTCATCTCATCTCTCCGCCGATCATTAATTACCCGGGGTCATAGTCTTCGGACACAGCACACACAAAAATCAATTACGCTTCACTCGAGACACCAAACAAGAGGTAGTAATTGTTAGATCGTTAAATTGGACAAGTGATGTTTATAGATACGTTACGCGCGTTGTGTATTTTGTATGGTTTTGTTGGTGAGGCGATCGTAAAATAGATCACCCGAGTCTGGTTGGTTGTCCATTACAATGGTGCGGCGGCGCACTGAGCTCGGAGCACCGAGCAGGGAGTTGAGCCTACGTAATTGATGTTCAGTCATTTTTCAAAATAATTACAAGACACAGGGTACACCAGTCAAGTGGTGTTTTCGTTTCGTTTGGAGTGGTCTTCTTTTTTTTTTTCTCTGAGGATGTTGGAGATATTTATTCACTCATCAATTATAAAAGATTGGAGCGTTTAAAACACAATAAACATCGAGTGATTGGACGGGGAGACTGATGATGATGAGTTTTAACAGCGGCAGTAGTGCAATGCCGCTGGAGGGCTTGACCTGGCCCATGAGTTGCAGGTTACGGTAGCTGTGGCCAAAGGCGTCTTGTGGCTCCAGGTGGAGGCGGAGGATTTTCAGACTGGGAGTGCGTGTGGGCTGGTGGAAACTCATTTGCACTGATCTCTTACAAGCAGGAATCAATTGGTTTTAGTTTTACAAAAAAAAAGTTGTTGTAGAGGCGTCAATCGCACGTCGAAACAATCAGAGAGAATGAAGGTTCAATTTTCTAGAGGCTAATTGCCAGAAAGCTTCAAAGGAATTTTTGTTTCCTAGAGATTCTGAGGAATGAGTCGCATGAAGAGAAGTCGTTGAAGTATGTTGTGTTATTTTGTGGTGAAGGCACGACCATTCTCCGTCACGGAGTTCATTCTTTGTAACTCCTGATAGGATTTGGGTGCAAGATTTTTGTGACATTTTTTTTTTCATAATTTTAAGTCTTGTTTTCCAAATTAAAAGAATTCTCCAAGGGAGCCTGACTTTTATAGATAAAGTTTTGACTGGTTCTGAGATTTTCAATTAATTTGCGTCATAATTTGACCCGTCAATTTGAAATGCAGGGGTTGTTTTCTTCGAACACGACGAAGGTGTACATTAAAAATGGGGAAATCGTTCAAGGGTCACGAAGGTCATCTTATATTGTCCCCAACAAGTTGAGAAGTCGCCCCAGTCAGTAGACGTGAAACTTCTACAAAATCCGTGAAAAGTGAATTAAGGCAAAGAAGGCTTTCAAGCAAAATTGACCTAAGGACTGCATTTAAAGGAAGGACTTTAGATAAGTCCTGAAATTTTCCGCTATCTTATCGATTGGAAGACGACGAGTGAGTGGAGGAACACTATTGAAGCAAATAGACTGAACACAAAATAGCATTTGGGGTTGTAATTTATTTATTTTTTTCAAAATCAAAAGTTTGCAAAAACTTTTTTGACTACAATTTTGTTGTTTTTCCTGAATAACTGGAGTAGTTCTTAACCGATTTTAACCATCTTTATATTTTGCGATAGGTATTTCTGCTATTCCTACAATTTCTTTCCATATGTAGCACTCTATTGACACCTTTTAAGCCCCTTTTAAGGCCCAGAAATGCGGAAGTAAATCTAAACTCCATGAAAATCTAAACTTTAAGTCCACTTAAAACTTTAATTCAATTACTTAAAGTGCAATTTTCAAAATTATAAATGGTTAAATGTGCTTTTGTTATTTTAATTTTTAAATTTATAAATGGATTGTTAGATTACTGATAGTTTTTTTAATTAAGAAACTTTGCAAAAGTAAGTTTTAGACAAAGTCATTTGACGGAACGTTCGTCTTTGCTAAAAACTCATTGCAACACAAGTGGTCCCAAATTAATTTATCAAGCACATTTCTACACAAACTTTTGGACCTCAAGATGTTTTTGGCGGATTTATTCTTACGTCTCTTGAGTTGATTTTGTCAGATGTACTACACTGTCTCAATAACAGTTTATTGGACTTGGGTTGGGCAAACCTGATAAATCTAGCGTACTAAGGCAAAGAAGTGATCAATGAATCTGCACACCTGTCGATCGATAAAACTTACAGCTGCTAAAACCACAGAACTCATAAAACCATCGCCCCTATCAAGTCGCACGTCCAACATCAGCAGAGAGAAAAAAAAAACCGGATTCAAACCAATGAATGAATTATCGTACCAAATCATCTCGAACCACGGCGTTAAAAAAAAACTCCAGCGTGCCAAAAATAATTGCAAATTTTCTACCCCTGCCTTTTCTAAAAAACCTGTTCCCGGATTTATCGCTTCGCCAATTCTCCCAACCGCCACCTAAAACGACGTCATCCAAAATTCGTCCACGGTTGGCAATCGTCTCATTTTCGTCATCAAACTGGAGACTTCAGTCCACCAAAACTATGCCCGTTTTTGGCACTCATCCGAAGCCATCCGAACGCATCTTTATGGACCATCTCAGGTACGAAGGTGAAAATAAGTGCCACTAATTAAAGTGTCGACACTTAATGTTCTTTTTTTTGTTTTTGGTGTGTGTTTTTATTACCCGACAAATGGAATCTCGAGGTGCGTTGTAAAGATTAAAGTTACACCTACGTCGTCGTCGCTGGCCGGATCGTTGCCCTTAATCAATAGCAAGATGACGATGTACATACTTTCACCCATTGCAGAGAGAGAGCAGTAAAGATCCAGAGGAATTCTAGAATTTTTGACCAATTCAAAGAGTCAGAGAGATTCAAAGATCACGTGCCATAAAAGTCGTTTTAATTGCATGCCAAGCAAAGGAGGCCTAAAAACTGGCCAAGAGGGTGTCGAGGCATTCAAGGAATGTTTGTGGTGGACAAAAATTTCGTAGGTTTTATGGGCGTTTTTTTTTCGTTGATCGAGGTTGTTGATCTTCTTGGGTGTTGGTGATGATTTTAATGGACTCACTGAGAAGAGGCTGTGGATGGAGTTATTAGAATTTTCATAGATCTATAAAAATCCGTTGCTTTGGGGTTGCAGTTAGTTAACTGTTTTGAGGTTGGAACAATGGAGTTTTATGGGACACATTATAGGTGGACATTGGTCGTGGTTTGGGAGCGTCTTTGGCGACCAGTTTGGAGGTGTAATGTCAAGCGAGTCAAACGAGCATTCAAGTGAGAATCTCATCAGTGATTACCGCTTAAGAAGCAGGACGATGTTTGAAGGATTGGATAAAACGAGCAGATTGGATTAACGAGCTTTTGGATAAAACGAGCGACGAAAATGATGTCCCTCTGTATCGTATGTAGCCCAACTACAGATTCTGGAAGTCGTTTTCAAAGACTTTGTGTTTTGAATCAAAACAAGATGACCAAACCGATAGCCAGGGCATTGTGTCTTGCTTTCGCCAAAGGACTGTCGACTTCATATTTTAAAATTTTTTAAATATAAAGAGGAAGTCACAGGTGACCTCACTGTCGCTAAAAGTAGTTAGGAAATACTGGTTCGAAAGACTTCGTTCAGTTTTGAATTTTGGAAATGAGAATTCACATTAAAACTTAATTTTGCTCTTCTCTCTTTTTACCGAGAAGCAATTACGCGACTTGAATGCGATTTAGTCAAAAAGGCGATCGATTTAGTCAAAAAGGATCGGGCAGATCCATAATGAGGTGGTTGGACAAAGTCAAAAAGCTCGCCTGGTTACGTTATACCTCCTGAGAGTCGCCGGCGGAGAAGATCTCGAGTTGCTTCAAGATCTCATCTGCGTGCATTGCTCCCGCGACCTCGTTAGTGTAACATGCGGCCAAAAAAATGATGACAATTATACAAATTAAGCCTATTTGCTAATAGACACAAAAATAACCGTCAATTCGTTATCAGGAGTTTTTTCTTCGCATTTAAGGTGATGCAAACAGGCGCTCCTTTGCCGACAGTGACCACAATTTGATAAATTTTGCGATTAATTTGTCATCAGTAACTGAATACGGATAAAATTAGCAAAACATTTATAAAAAATTTAAATGAGCGATGAAAGAGCTGAAGCTCAATATTTTGAAGGCGTTGGCTGGATGAAAAGCATCGAAGATTTTAAGAAGTAGGGACGCATAAAGAAATAGAAGTCTGAGGTTCATATTGAGTTGACAGAAAATTGAAGGCAAAATTTTGGGGCGCTACTGAGTTGGTTAAGTCCTCAGCCTATCGAGGAGCCAAAAGGAGAACAGGGACTAACACTTGGACATATCTTACTTTATCACATGCCTTATTATACCTTCCGTTAACTCTTGGCATCGACGATTAGGGATGCTATTCTATCCTTTCGCTATTCCTACACAAACCTTTGGTATACTGACTGATTTTCTAATCCAACGTGCTGCTCTTCATTGCTCTAGAGATTCTTTGTTTGTGGGTCGTGGTCTCAAGATTATGATTAGAAGAAATGGTATTCTTTTAAGAAGGTTGATGGAAACATTGTGCCATTGAAGTCATTCTGAGATTTCGTTGAATTATGGCGTACCTGAAATTCCTTGATAGAAAAAAAGATAGATACATTTTTTTTGTGGCAAAATATACAATTTTAGAAATACGAAATTTGTCATACAGGAATATGGTATAAAAAACCTTGCTACTAAAATATTCATATAATTTAAAGAAAAATATCAGAGATAAATTGAGAACTTATTGAAGGAAAAACCACGTAAAATGTTCTTGTAAGAAGATTTAGCAAATATTATTTGGGATTCTCTCCCTGATTTCTTCATTAGACGTTTTTTTTAGTCAAGGTAAGCTGAAAAGGGTTTGAAATTAATTTAAAATGTTATGCTTTCAGTCGTTGAAGGAGAAGAAAGTGCAGACAACTGCAACGATTTTCAAAGAAAAACTGTGCGTCAGAGTTGATCTGGGTCGGTAGTCTCTCAGTGTCACTGAACATCTTCTCTAAGATGCCTCCTACGCTTTGAGTTTTAGCAATGGGTTCGGTCTCCCGTTCGCTCTATTTCCCATTTTAGTGGCTAAGGCACCATATAAAAAGTTGAAGTTAGAAGATCAGTGCGTCCATAGTTGGGTCCAGATTGCAATTAAGTGATTAAAAATGTCTCTGTCATTATGTAGCAAGACTTAACTATCACTTGCAGAGTGTTGTCTCAAAGAAAAAACGTAGAGAAGTTTTATTCTTTTCTTTTACAAAATAACATTCGTGATGCTTGTAAATATAACGGAGGATCATTGGGATTTGGGAAGAATCGACAGGAATACAGTGAGTTGCGAAAAGTTTCGCACCTAATAATTTATTGCTACAACTCTTACAAAGCAATACGCTGATGTTCATATTATACTGTTGTGTTATATTTACACATATAACACATTACCAAGCCCTGCATTTAAGGACTAGATCAGTTTGAAGTCTTCTGGGAGCATTCAAGGGTATGCCAGTAGAGTGGATTTATAAAAAAACACACATACACTTTAAATATTCATAGCAACGTCCCCCTAGACCCCAGACTTCGACACTCCGATAGAAAAACCAATTCTTTACCCAGGACAAGTCTCGAAAAATTGTCAAAAGTCCCTTACCCATCTCCATTACTACTCATTCACATCAAATCTGAGAAGCACCAAAATGTACAACCCGCCATTACACAGACAACTTCCCTCCTCGAAATGGCATCCTTATTAGGTGTTTATGACGTACTCCATTCATTTCCCTCATCCTCCCCGGCGCGACTCACACCACAAATTCACGTAATTTCGTGGCGCGTCTTCCTCCCCCTCCGCTTTTGAAAGTTTGTTCAATAAAAATTATTATCCTTTCACTTAAAACGCTAGAACGCTGAAATACTGTGAACAGTGGAATGCTGTAAAAGACACACAGCTCAGCACAACAGTGGTGCCGTCATAAATTTACCCAAGTGAATGAAATTTGAATAAAATTTCTATGAATTTCTAAAAAAACGAAAAAAACTCTCCGATTACACACACCATGACCCTAAATCATGTGATTATAGACCGCTATAAAATTTATTACAACTTTTTTGTTAAAAAAAAAACAAAAAAAATTCAACAACAACAAGAAGATCCATTAATCGGAAGAGAGGTCGCCATCATCATCGTCTTAGAACTCTTCTTTCTCTCTGATTACTCGCGCGTTGTATCTTTGAACACAAAAGAATCCACAACGGCGTACCAAAGTAAATCCGTAGGAGGTCTCTGGGTGGCACTTTGAATTATTGTTTCAGTGTCCGTGTCGAAAAAAAAAAATTTGGGACGACAACGAAAGAACAGCGTAATCCGAACAGCAACATTGTTTTTTTTTTCGTTGCACACACATGCGACGTAAGAATTCCTCGGACGCAAGTTGAGGGCGTTTGAGCGTGCTAGTGGCGACTGTTGCTTAGTGAAGCCAAGCAAAAGAACTAAGCCCTGCTTATGTGGTGGTGGACTTTTAACTGGGCAGACATAGGGGTGGCTCTCCTCCTAAGTGCTTTGTGTGTTGGGCATTATTTGGCATTAAATTTACGAGCGGCATTCTTCTATCGGAGTGACATAAACAAAAATTCAATAGAAATATGAAATTGTGAAGTTGTTGCGGGGTGCTTGGACAGCTTTGGAGCGTCAAGTGGCCGGAGTGATCGACGGGGCAAGCGATTAGCGATGTTTATTGAGAGCAAGCACTCTCAGGAAGTCGTTTATTTGATGTTTTGTTGATGCTGATTCGTTTCGGATGACAGAGAAGTGAAGGAGGTTGTGATTTCGAGTGGGGGAGGGTGTTTTGAAAGAGTGCACACTAGAAATGACGCATTTAGCAGTCAGACCGAAGACTTTTTACGATCCTCTTGAGCGATTGAAGTTGCTTTGGCAACCTTCTGGGCTTCTTGCCATTCAATTTCGACCTTATTCCGTTTTAGAAAAACTCAAATTCTATTGAATTGATTGAAAAAAATCAAAAGTTGTGAATTGTTAAAGCAAAATTAAAAGAATTCTATCTGAAGCCTCTAAATGAACCTCTGCGAGTGTTTTTATTGATGAGTGAGAGCTCTCAAACTTAAGCCAAGGACTGAGAGTTCTCAAACGTGAGGTAACCATTTCTGAGATAACATTGCTTCCATTTCTGAGATATCATTTTCTGGGCCACATTTCATGGAAACTACTTTCTTGGCACAATTATTTTGACACCATTTCTTAGCCACCATAAGAAAGTGGCGTCTAAGAAATAGTATTTAATTTCTTAGACACCATTTTTTACATCACCAGCGCTTCTCCATCTTTCTAAGATTATTGCAACCACCTGACCTGAATTTTAACGACTACCAGCTGCGATTGGGCTTGGACTTGGACATCGACTCAAGACTGACACCTCTACTTGCATCGTCACAGCTAAATCTGTTCAATAGAGACTTCAAAAATTTAAGCACAAGCCACACATCTTTCCAGACCTCCTCAAACTCTTTCCAACCACGGAAATAACAACAACGGAAATTCCTTTCCTTTTAAAAAACACGTTTCAAAATCACACCAAAAAACAACCCCACGGCAAACCGGCTTGAATTTCAAAAAAAAAAAAGTCCAACTCCCTCTTTCCATTGCCCGTAACAAGAAACAAATAAAACAAGAACAATGGACTCTCACACACAAAATCGACTTGACGTCAATAAACTTACATGACCCTTACACAGCAGCTTCACATTTTGTTTTCGAATATTCCACAGAGATCGCTCGTCCACGAGAGAGACTCGCAAAAGTTCCACGGGCACACAACGTTCCGGTGGACTTTTGTGTAAAGTATCCCCCCGTGGAGTGAATTAATTCCGATTTGATTGCTAACTCTCGCATACAGAGGCTCTCGAGTGTGTGTGTGTATTTTCGGCGAAATGTCGTGTAATAGTCGAGGACTCAAAGTTTTTGCATCCCCCAAAGCATTAAGGATCGATTATGAGAAACTTTTGATTGATTGCACAACGTAACGTTATGGAGATCCTTTTCAGGGTGGCGTGGAGAAGTTGTACTTTAAACACTTTTGAAGGAGTGAATGTGTAGGACATGGATTGGACAAAGGACTCGTGTATGGAGGTGTTAATAATTGATTTGAGACCGGGAATGGGATGGAAAGTGGGAAACTAATTCAAGTGGTAATTGGCCGTTCTGTGGAATTTGAAAGAAGGTTTCAAAACTCAGTTTCAGCTTCTGAATCATCTGCCACTCGCTAAGAACTTTTCTGGGGATTGAATTTGACAACATAATTGAAAAAATTAGGTCAATCAAGCGGTCCTAATATAAAAAATATGAGCTCCGAAGCCGTTTTGACCCTAGTTTTAAAGGTAAACATGCAGTAGACAGTGATGTTTCAAAAATGAAGAAAATTAAGAATTTTTCGCGCTGTATGATCGTTGATATGACAGCACTGTCATTTCGGTAGATATTTTCAATATCTCTTTGATTAAACGTCATATTTTTTTAAATTTTCGTGAGCCCTTTTTAATAGAATGCAAAAAGAAACAAGGAAACAGATACAACATATAAATTTTGAAGATATTTTGAAAGCACAATATTATTGTTTGACAACCATTTTGACAGTCCTTTTGACAGTAATTTGGACGAATCATTAGACATTTTTAATTAGAATGAGAATCCAAAAAGAAATAAAAAAAAAACGCTCCATCGATTAAATTTTGACAGACAATGACAGCACTGTCATTTTGAGAGATATTTTGAAAGTCAGTTTAACTTTTGACCAAAATGACTGCACTGTCAATGAGAAAGTCAATTCAACTTTAAGTTACATGCCTCAGCATATATCGTATACCTTCATTCTTAGAATGTAAAAAGGAAAAAAATCCTCTTCTCTCTACAAAGTTCTATTAAAAAGACAACAACGCCTTCCGGCAGCTACTTTGACAGTCATTTTGACATTCTTTTTAACTAAACGTTGTATATTTTTGTATAGATCGTATACCTTCATAAAAACAAATAAAAAAAAACTACTCCACCCTACAAATTTCTACAAAAAATCACTTCCCAAGATCTTTCAAAACCTTGACTAAGGTATCACACCTGACTATAGTCCCTTGTAAACATTTTTGGACTTTCATTCAGTTTTTCTCAAACATGACGCATACTTCGTACGTAATTACCCTCTCAAAGAAAGAAAAAAACGCTCTGAATTACTTTTTGACTGAAACTAATTAAATTCCGATAAAAATTCGTAATCTTCCCACGCATTTGTTTTATCCCCCTCCCGATCTGACAACGTCAAAATGGTCAAAATAAAAACTTCAACTTTTTTTTTGACTTTTTGTTTAGCGTGTAAAACATGGAAAACAACAAAACTCGACTAACGCACACTTTTATCAATACTTTTTTTCTTGTGCTCGTAAAAATCTTTGCTCGTTAATTTCTTGTTGTTGTTGTTAAGTCAGTTGTTTTTTTTACGAGACAACACTAGATTACGATTTGACAGGGTGTACTAACTAGAAATCTACTAAAAACTAATTTAATTACCAAGCAGACTTCAAATCTAGATCAATAAAATAGAGCTCAAAAAACCATTTTGACAGATAAGTGACAGTAGATGGAGGAGAATTTCGAACAAACACATTTTTGATGCCCCCTGTATGGGTGGGTGACTAATCGAGAGTGTGTTTTTGGGAAATTACCACGCACTTAGGAAGCAAATATCCATAAAAATCGAAATAAAACATCAAGTGAATTACTCTCAATGTTGGTGATTGTATTTTTGACACATCTAAGACCCGGATATTCAATTAGAAGAAAACAAAACACCGTAATATTTAATTATTTCGCCTTCATTAGCACATTTTACGATTCGTGTACCGTATATGTGATTTTGTTTTTTTTTTGTTTTTGTATTTTTATCCGAACGATGTGCGAATTTTTCTCTTCGGTTTATTATGCAATTTTTTTCGGAGTGTTTTATTTTTGTTGATTATGAAATCGCATCGAACAAATTTCACCATCACAAGCAAACTGACTCACGAGTACAGCGGTGATTTTCTATTTTTTCGATTGTTTGTCTCTTTGTCGTGTCATAAAACATTTTTGTGTCAAGATTACCACGAAAATCGAGAGAAAAAAAAATTTACTGATTTCACTCAATTCACACGACAACGTACTTTCGGCCAATGATTGTAAAATAAACGTCGTAAAAAACAAACTCACATTTGTCATTGGACGTGAATTAGATGAGACGGGGGGATTTGTTCGAGGATCGGGAGGCGTGGAGAGGCTTTCTCCTCGGGGGCATACAATGGAGGTCTTCTTTTGGCTTTGGTGCGGTTTATTTTTTTTTTGTTAATTAAAGTGATTTCTTCTTTTTTTTTCACTGGTTATGCAAATGAGACTTAGATTCAATTTGAAATAAGGAAGACCGAAACAATGACGATTTAGAGGAGAACGAATAAAAAACACTAATGATCTTAGACGACAGTTGTAAGCCTTTGTTTTTTTTCTGTGTTTTATGGGCACAGAGTGACAGAGATACCGATAAATTAAGTTACATACCTGTATAGGTTGATAGTTAAATTTTCTAAATAATACTTGTAGTTAAAATTTGATCATGCTGCTAAAGCGTTAAACTCGACATCGAAATTGGGCATGAGACACTGAATAATACACAACAAATTTGACAGAAGAGTCCGAACCAATATGGCTGCGACGAATTGTCAAAAGTAATCAATTTCTATATGTAAACCATATAGCTGCAGTTTGCTTACAAACGCCTACACGGCATTCAAAATATAGAATTTAATAATTCCCGACATTGTTCAAGCAAAAAGCGAATCGTTTCCGCGGATATATGCCAGATCAACATTCAAGAGGAAAACAGCTGTCAGTGTCAAAATAACCTATGATTAAAAAAAAAACACTAGCTGACCAATCTTTACAATAAAAGGAAGGCATTTTTTTGTGCGAACTTTGAATAATTATAGTAATGTCCATGTAAACAGAAGATTTATATTTTTTTTACCTAAATGGTTAAGTAATAAGATAATAAACTATGATTGTTTGTGAAGTTTTCTATAACGTCACCGATCTTACGCAAACATGCATCATCCAGTTGGCGGTGAATTAATTGCTGTTTCTTAAACCGAACCACTGACGTTCACACCATTTTTATGAAATAAAAGCCGAGTTTGATTTAAAGTAAGTGCGTTGAATTCAGAGACTAATGAGTAGGCTGTCTGTTTAGCATGTAAGGCATTCGAAAAATGCTCTGTTGAGAGCTCTACTGCGCGTAAAAAATTATATCAAATGGGTTCTAAAATTTTCACCTCCGATCTATCACTTTCTGAAGAAAACCAGATTCCGTGCTGGATTATATTGAAAAATCAACTCATTCTTTGATTGAAATAAGACTGTCGAGGTTTTAAATCTTTATACGATTGATCGTTAAAAGCACAACGATGGTTGCCGTTTGAAAATTTAAAATGTTTATTCAAGTTTTTCTTTTCATATCAAGGAATTGTTTGACTGTTATTAATGTCTGACTGTTATTTATGTCTGACTGTTATTTTAAATGAAATAAAAGGAAAAAATCGATTGTTTGGGACAAGTAGATCTGCTCTTTTCGTTCACTAAAACATTCGAAAAATATTAAGCGGAAGGCGACCACTCAGCAGACCCAGGATGAAAACCAGAATCACGTTTTGCATTGTCCCAGCGACCCCGTTAGGGGAGCAGGCGCGCACAAAAAAATTACGATGATTATGATGAAATATTTAAAGAGTTTTCGCTTGTTAGGTCTTTTTTAAAATATTCAACTTGTAAGTTTGCCTCATTGGTTCTCCTTAGACCAAGAACAGCGATAAAAAAAAAGGTCTAATACATTTGTTTTCGTACAGTGGACTGATTTTAAGGGTTTAAAGTCAAGGAAGTCCCCTCATTAATATTCTAGCAAGGGTATAGATTTCAATGAGTTCGGTCAAGTGCATGCCATCGGGAGACTGGTTCTGGTGGGAAGTCGTTCTGCGTAGAAGAAAACCTTTTGTCGACCTTAAGGGAGGAGACGTAGTTAATAGTTATTCCTCCTTTTATTGCGCCGAAATCTCGCAAAATTAAGTAAGAACTCGATCTGAAATCTGAAATCTCGGTTTTATGCTTAAAATCTCGGTCTAAAAATAACGATCTCAAAACTGAAATCTCAATTTCATGATGGAAATTTCGATCTGATGAGTGAAATCTCGATCTCAAGACTGAAATCTCGATTTCATGACGGAAATGTCGATCTCAAGACTGAAATCTCGAGTTCATGATGGAAATGTCGATCTCAAGACTGAAATCTCGAGTTCATGATGGAAATCTCGATTTCGTGAATGAAATCTCAATATCAATCTAACGATCGCAAAAAAAAACGATCTCAAGAATGAAATCTCGATTTCGCGGCCGAAATCTAGACTCAATGAAAGAAGTCTCGATAGCATCACTAAAATCTGGATATCAAGTCGTAAAACTTATTCATTTGCAACTGCAGTCGTCTCCCTCTAAGTCGAACTCCTTCTAATTCGATTTTTTCTGGTTTTTTTTATTTAGGCATTCTCCTTCCCAATTCCCAAATTTCCATACAAAAACTCCCTCTAACTCGAACTAATATTGATGCCCCGTGAAAATTAGACTTAGAGGGATTCGACTGTATTTCATGTCATTGGAAAACGATGAAATGACATCCCTGAACTGAGTTCCTTGCAATGACTCTCTCTCGACAGCTCCGTAAACCAGAATTTTGAAACGTACGCGTATCGAATTCACTGTCTCGATGCATTTTTTGTTCAGCGAACCAATTCTTCAGAAAAACTACTAACTAAAACACCCAGCTCTCTGCTGCTAAATGTCGCAAAAATGAATTTACGAATGCCTCTAAAGCCATGCGATCTCCAAAACAAAATCACTGCACCCGTCGCTCAACTGCCAAACTTAATCGAATTCCATCCAAACAATCAAAAATTTACCACAAAAATAAATGTTCTAAATGTTTTCCCATCCCTGAACGCAAAAAAAAAAAAAAAAACAAACCTCAATCGAAGTTAATTTACGGACAACCACTCTCCGCGCCACACGCAGAGATATTCCCACGAACTTGTTGCTCTTCATTTGAGAAAAAAACAAAATTAATTAAAAAACAATAAAAAAAAATATACACACACACAGTCTAACGAACAACAAATGCAATGCAATAATTAAAACTACAAATCAAAATCAGTCCCCGACTCCCATTATCATCTTCTCCAGCTGCGTTCACAAACGCAACGCAAAAAAAAGTCACCTTCACCAAATGCAATTACACGAGACAACTTTTGTGTTTTTTTTTCTCATTTTTCAGTGCAGTAAACAAAAACATTTTCTAATTCAAACAAAGGGGGGCACCACAAAATGACAAAATACAAGCCTCTGCGAAAAATTAATGATTAACATTCTGCAATTAGGCTGAATGTTTTCGAATTCGATTCACATTTAATCGGGTGGGCGGCGAGAGGAAAAAGGAGACTTGTTATTTTTTTTTTTTTCAGTGCTTAGTTTGTATGCAGTGAGGAAATAATTCATTATCCTCCACCCACCCCCGTGAGCGCATTCAATTAGAGTTAAATTAGATTTAAGCTTAGTTAGAGCCCAATGCAGCGAGGGCAACACAAAACACAAAAGCAAATCAACAACAACAAAAACGACGACGACGAAACAACAAAAAAAAAATGTGAAATAAAATAAATACCAATATTAAAACTGCATCTATCTAATTATCCTAACAAATAAATTCAAATTGCATTGTCGATGATTGCGAAAAATTGTGCAAATTAGATGCAGTCGCCCGTACCGTCCCGTCCCCGCGTCCAAAGCGCTTAGTAATTGTGTACGACATGAGGATTTTTTTTTTTCTGTTATTTGTTATGTTTAGAGGCGCTGCATTGCGTTGCAATTATTATTGCATTGGTCACAGTGACACATGCATTCATTTTATTTTCCCATTGTCAATAAAACACACAAAATTTTAACAAATTAATTAAAAATAACAAAATTTTCAATGCCCGCCTCCCCTTTAAATGATTTTCTAATTTTCCACTGAAAATTACCATAAAGTTGCTGCACATGACTCGGGCTCTGATTTAGCGACTGGGACTGTCCACCACCCATTGGGGGGGGCCTGATGGGGCTTTTATTAGACAAAAGCGTCATAAAAATTAAAAGTAAATATTAAATTGAATAATTCAAAATAATTGCTCGCGAACTAATTGCGTTAATCATTTACGCAAATAATGAGATTCGTCCGTTCCGTCGTTTGTTGTTCGGCATTCATTTTCCTTCCTTCCTCTGTGTCTTTCTATTTGACGACAAGAGTTGGGGACATTTGTTTTTCATTCAATCCTCCATCCCATCTCGGGGTTTGTCTATTGTCAGATACATATCACTTAGCATAGATACTAGAGGATGAAGATGAAGATACATACACTGTTCGTTGTGTTGGTCGAGTGCTGGAATAACTACACATGCGTAGAGCGCTTCGATGTTCGACGAAAATTCATGATAATTGAACTAATTGAGTAATTTCATTTGAAAAAGTCGTGTTCAATTAATTTTCATGATTTCTTTTAGCCCCTCTCACCGCCCTGTGTGTGGGGTGGTTCCTCGTCTCGGGGAGATGTTTAAGTTTTTAGTTTGTGGGACAATAAATCGATGGACGGGGTTCGGGAACGTGCAGCGGGAATTAACTGCGGGTGGCTTTGCGTTGCATGTGATGGGGTAGAGGAGGGGAATTATTCTGAGGTGCTAAGACCGCACTGTGGGGCTATTAGCAGGGATTTGAGAGTTTAGTGTGAGGTATTGGGAAGGCGTGCTCATGCATTTTATGGGTTTTATTTTGAGGATGCTGCACGTGGTTGTTGCCGAGTGCAGGAAAGATGAATGGAAGCGACAGCTGCTGCAAGCAGTTTTCGGGAAATAGAAAAAGTTGCGATAATCTATGTTGAGAGAAGGACACAGTAATGTGTTGCATTTGTTTCGATTGTTAAGACAGAAGCTTTTTCACTCGAAATGTTGAGAAACGACTTAAGCACTGCCTTAAAAAGTGTCTTTTCGAAGCAAGAGATTAGTTAATGTTATTTAAATTCACATTAAGAAGACTTAAAAAGAAACAAATTTTAACTTAGAAGAACTTCAAACTCTGTGATTTATTATTGATTTATTAATTGTGGTATTGATTAAAACTTAACAGCCATTTTGATGAGAAGACCCCCGTGCCGATTTTAGCGGCCTGGCAATGATTGAAACATTGCTCCTTCTTCGATATCAATCTTATGAATCTCATTGTCAACTAGATTCCTTCAACCCGTCAACCTTCGCTGTCTGCCACTTTATCCGAAGGCTCTCGAAGCTCAGGGTTATGATCTCCTCTCAGAAAAAATGCAGGCAAGTTGCCTTTTATATAAAAAAGTTATTCTGTTTTTTTTTTAATTTTTTTTTCAATGAAAATGTTTTGTTTATTCAAAACGAGATCACTTGATAAAAATGTTTTTTTTTTTTTTAAACGAGATCACTCTTTGAGCATGCAGCTAAAGTACTGCAACTAAAAGTAGATAATTCGTCATGCTACGAGCGTCATCTCTTAGATTGCCTTTTATATAAAAAAGTTATTCTGTTTTTTTTTCATTTTTTTTTCAATGAAAATGTTTTGTTTATTCAAAACGAGATCACTTGATAAAAATGTTTTTTTTTTTTTAAACGAGATCACTCTTTGAGCATGCAGCTAAAGTACTGCAACTAAAAGTAGATAATTCGTCATGCTACGAGCGTCATCTCTTAGATTTCCTAACGAATTCTTAACTCCCTGTTGTACATTTTAAGTGAAAAATGTCTAAGAAGGATTTTTAACGTCCTGCTCTGATGCTTCTTCAACGACGAAGAAGACAAAAGTTTTGAAATTTAGGCTACAGACTCTTACATTGTAGACCTAGACATGAAGCCACTAGATATTTCGAAGTTTTTGCAAGGTCCGAGTTTGATGCAAAGATGCTTCTAGAGAGACGTGGGCTAAGCTTATTAATTTGAGCAGCCTATTAATAGTGAGGTGCGAAAAGCCAGGCTCTGGCCCTCAAATTATTACTATATATTATTAACCTATTGATAAAACTTCGCTCATGAAGAAGAAGATAATTTATAAATAGGACAAAATCCAAAAAGGCTCTTTAAGAGAGTCGTATAGAAATCTTTGATTTCAAAGAAAAATTGCGAAGTCAGAGGTTAAAATACACTAAAGCTGGAAGGTTCACATCCTCCTTCACGTGCACCAAAATTGTTTCACTACTCAACCCCAGACTCCAAAATTGTCTCTTCTTCACTCGCATTGCTCACCCCGGTTGACCCAATTCAACTGATTTCCAGAATCGCTTCCTATCTCAAGGCTACGCCCCATTAACTCTGCCCAATCGTCTAGGCCGCCGACGGCCAGAAATCTCTCCTCGTCTCTCCTCCTTCCACCCAATTGCAGCGAATGTCGCGTATCATTCAATTAATTCCTGCTCCCGAAGAGTAATTATTTTAATAAAAATGTTTCGTTTAATCAAAGCAACATGACATTATTGTCTCGTTAAACATCATCATCGTTGTCGTACAGTCGTCGTTTCGTCGGTCGTTGCTGTTGATGTTGCTTGTCGTCAGCAGCACCAATCCACAATCAAAGACCACAAAAAAAAAAAACACCGCCACAAAATCACTCATAAAACAAAAAAAAAAACAACAATCTTTTTTTTTTTTCATATTCGTCTATCACTCGAGAGAAACTCATGCCCAGCAATAAACTTTCGCATGGCCGAATGGTTGAATCAATTAACCGTCAAATAAAAAAAAAAAAAAATGAAAAAAACCAAAATTGTCCGCATATAGACGCAAGCGGCGGCGGTGTACTTGCTCGTCATGTTCCAAAAACAGGAAAATAGAATACTCGAAGCGGCGACAAGTTCACCTCCCATGGAGAGGGTTCTAGATACTCACCACCTAAGCACGTCCGATCCTAAAAATATTTGTTCTACTCAGTGGATGGTTGAATCTTTGGTAGATGGATGTATCTCTTTCGAGGGACGACCGTAGACGGTTTTAAGCGAGAGAGGGGAATGAAGGAATGTTAGATGTGGAACCATGAGGAGGTTTTCTTTTTGTGTGACGGCTGATCAACCAATTGTGTGACTAGTACCCTATTTTTGTGGGGTAAAGATGATCAACTGTTCGTTTCTGGCAACTGTCAGTGGTGGTGTGAGGCAGTCGATCTCTAAAGGGCAATTTTGACAGGTGAGGATTGGAGTTTAAGGATTTTTGGAAACTGATAGTTGTCAGTGCTGGTGACAGATACCTAGTTACCTAGCTGAATCAGATTTTTCTGAATTTTTGAAAGATTCTTTATGTTGATAGATGTCAACGATGGTGGAAGACTTTCATTAAGCGATAGATAGAGATAACCAAGCTGTTCGAAGTGTACACTATTTTATGAAGAGCGTAAAGCTTTTCAGGATTGTTTTTTAAATGAAAACTGGTCACAGATACTCGATCTGCGAAAATTGCTTTATGTTGACTTGGTTTTTGACAGATTTTGAAGTTTGACAGATTGCAACAATGGTGCTGAACTGCCATCGACTAACAGATAATCGATCATGCACCTGTGAGTTATGTGTAGCCTGTTTTTTTTTAGGTTGAAGCTTTCATGGTTTAAGAGTTAAAACTGGTAGCTGTAAATGGTGACAGATTTCGACAGGTGCCTTATTTTGACCAGCGGAGTCATTTTCTCACGATTTTATGGGATTAATTCGGTTTGTTGTGACATACAGCTGCAGGTAAAATAATAGCAGTGCATGTCAGTAATAGGCGGAGAGAATATTTTTTTCTTGGAGACTTTAGAGTTTTCTTGTACTTTAAAACAGTAACTGAAAGGAGTGAACGATTTTTCAATTACTCCAATCATTAGCATGATGCTTCTCAACTTTATCATTTAAAAAGCATCAAAGATTAAACATGAAAAAAAAACGACACAAAAAAAAACGACACCACTCTGTTCAAATTCAAAAGCGGTCTCAGAGTTAATGGTGTTAAAGAGAAGAGGTCCAGATGCGGTTTGCATGTGGTGAAAGGCTCACAGTACTTGGAACAGAACGGGACTGTTTCACCTCCACATTTGGTTTTCAATCGTCCACAAGTAAAAAAAAAAAAATACGAGTTAGTTTTGAGACTTTTTAACAGATTTTTAAAGGGCTGTCAGGTGTCAGAGGTGGTGGCGAATTCTAAAAAGCCGAATGTCAAACTTTGCTTGAGTTTCGCCACAACAGCGTTTACAAAACGAAATCGGATTTTGTGGCTGTTATCTTATTGCATAATATTTCTGGGACAAATCTATGCTGTTAGGGTTTCGGTATAAAGGTATAACGAAACCCGTATAGAATCACTTCAGTGTAGGTCTGTCGCTTTTTTTTGGAGCATAAGATGAATTAGACTTGTTTTAAATTCACGGATCAAAAAGGAAATCCAACATTACTTATGTCCTTTTCAGCCTTTTATCTCTTGTTTTTCCCTACAATACAACTCTCGATGATTCAAATTTAAATGCGCCAGGAAAAAACTTAGAACTACAGAGGTTTTTAAATTACGGAGGTTCCAGAACAAAAAGTATGGCGCACTTTCGTCACGTACGCATTTCAACTAACTTGTTAAAGACGAAGAAGTAAACTTGACTTCAAATTATAAAGGCAAACAAGCCATTATTTTCGAATTGTAGAGGTTTTCATGTTGTTTTGCATAAAAATAAATTCAAATTAACGAGGGGACCAAACTGCATAGGTTTTCTTCGATTTACAGAGGTTTTTTTAAGGGGATTTGATACCTGTGAGAAAGAGGTTTTCGAATTATAGAGGTTCGAATTATCGAGACTTTACTGTATCTCTATGCACTGCTAGAGTCTCAAAAGAGGGGTTGGAAGCACTTTTGCTTTTATTAACAAAAAAACATCGTGCATTGCCCTGCGACCCCTTTAGTGGAACATGCGGCCAAGGAAAATAATGATTAGTATGAAGAAAAAAACGTTTTATGTGGCCAAGGAAAGAAAAAAAACAAGGAAGTCTTCATAGGCCCTGGAGAAGAACTGCCAGGGACATTATTCAATGCTCATAAAGAAGTTGAAAAGAGTCAATAGACCCACCACGTGCGATGTGGCGGGAGTTCTTTCCCGTTTCCTCAGAAAGCTGACGTGGAGCTTACAAGCAACGCGGATCGGTCCAAGTTATTGCGGAAGAGTACGATTCTTATGATTTTAAAGTGGATCGTTTGCAATTGAAGCGAACAGCTTATTATCAATGCGAAGGTCTGGAACTCTTCCGATGGGCTTTTGGACCTTACAAATCGCAGTGTTTGTTTGAATTTTTTTTCTATGCTTGACGGTGACAAAAACCTTTGAGAGTCATTCAAAGTTCTAAAATGTTCCAAAAAAATAGGGTGCCACCATTAACAGAGTCACAGGCACAGTTGCCCGTCATCTCTCGACCCGAACGCAGCACTCAATTAGCTCAGCAAACCCGCTCCTTCTCTGCCCACCCTTTTTCCACAGTACTCACGATGACTGCACACATCCCTCCACCCCACGACAAGACAAAGCCCGCCGAAGAACCACAACCCAGAGTGCCTGTGTGTGTATCTAGAGCTGCTGTGTACTTTCCCCCCGATAGTTTCGACAATCGACAATCTTCCGGAACGAATTTTACGGACCGCCAAATCGATACGACGACGAAAAACTTCTTCTCGCCTACGTCTCCGGCGTCGCCCGCCCCCATCCAACGAACACAACAACGTCCAACGACGAACGACGATGAGGGCAATGTCGGAGCAAAGATGAATTTTTCTTCTTTCGATCGATTGCCGGGCAAAAGACGAGCGCACTATTTGCGTTTATTGCTCATTATTGGGAGCGCGTTTGGACTTTTTAATGGACCTGCACTTAGATACTCGCCTACATTGCCATTTGAATGCGAGCGCAGATACTTTTCAAAGTACGAGCACACACACACACGGGTTAGGATTGTAATGTTTCAATTAAAAGCATTATTACCATTATTATTGTTTATTTCCTCCAAATTGCTAATTGATTTTGAATATTTAGGTTTTTGCTGCTCATTACACAGAGGCAGGCCAGCAATTGTCGGACAGACGAACGAATGTTTTTAATGTTCGCTGAGTATCTGTTGGATCTTAGATCAGACGGGTTCGGTATTTCATGGAAGACCGGAAAAATTAATCAAATTTTTTTTTTGTTCTCTTGTTCAATTGTTTATAGTGCGCGAATTAAAAGCTAAGCAGAAAAAAGACTGAGAAGAGCACCGTGCCATGCCAGGGTGGTTCTGGTGAAGAGAAATCGAAGATACACGCGTGTAATTGCGAGAATTAGGAGGGAGGCCGGGTGTGTGTCTCCGACTCCGTTTTAGTTGTGACAATTAAAATGTTTACTTAAGGAGCGGCGTAGTGAAAACAAACAATTCACGTTAAAGTGTCGGGTTGGATACTCCGCTTTTGCAGTGCTAAGTAAGCAGAAATATCGAGGAATAAAAGCGAATTTATCGTGTAGCGACACCTTCTTTTTAGAGGGTGGATGAAATTCATCGGGAAAAGACGGGCAAAAGTCGAGTGAGAAGGTTCCAGAAGTGTCCAAACGGGCTTTGAAGATTCCTTGGATTCGGGTGCAAGTCTAACTTGTTGACTTACACCTTGTCCACCCACTCGACATCTCATTCATAGGCACGCCTAGCACGAAAGCATGCAAGATGACAGAATTTCTTCGAATTGCAGTGCTTCAGTTGAACACTGCTCGACTTTGCGACTATTTTGTTGCTAGTCAACCGAATGTTGCTGACTTTTCTTAGCAACAAATGATGTTAAGCATCAACTGAGCTCGGCATGGGATGATGTCTGAACCGCCTTTTAGTGGTCTGACGGTAGAATTAAAGGATAAACGAATTTAAAGATCTCTAAAAATAACGTAGGAAGAAGCTCAGACAGACAGCCCTGAGCCTCGAAATAGACAAAAGGAGATATAAACAATTTTTGGGACTGACTCTCTTTCAGTCCTTAAAGCTAGAGAAAATGTATACTTCGACTTCAATTGAGGAAGATATAAACTAGAAAACACAAAATGATGGGCAAATGAAAGCTATTGTAAGATTTCTCGAAATTCCTAAATTTGATTCGAATAATCAAAAGGAAAACAAAATAATCTGACGATGCTGAATGGAGGCATACTTTAGAAAGCACAGCAAACAACTACCACCACTTCATTGTTTTAGAAGATTCAAAGGCTTTTGGATTGGCGCCGTGGCTTGATCGTTAATGCGTCGGACTGCTAGGCGAATCCCTGAGTCCAGCTCGGGGAAAAAATACCACAGACATTTTTCACGGCCTCACCTCCAGCGAACGACTGACTATCATGGAAAGTTTTCGCTATTCCGCCGACCAGCATTAAACAAATCAAAATGATAACGCGCACAACAGAGTGGAGGCTCGAAAAAGCAATGCTCTGTTCCTCAACGGACTGGTACGATGTCCAATGTAATATAAAGGCTTTGATATCTCTGGCTCAATTAAAAACCCCTTTCCAACATCTAATGATGCCATCTGTTGATATCAACTTCACTTTGTTCTAGTTGTTAGTTAATATTCTGATCGTTTGTCAACCTGATCGTTAAATCTTTTGTTAGTTCGTGTATCTCCGTTTTCGTATACATTTTTTATGCGGCAACCAACTTCTTGTGCAAAGTTGAAAGCGGCTGGCTAAAGCTTGGACTAAGGAATGCTGATAAAGGCCCAGATACACCCCAGACTGCAGCATCAGTAGAAAAAGAAGGGCAATTGCATCTACTAAGAAACAGCGTTAATGTGGCCACAATGAATAATAGCCAGCTTTAGCCCAGGCTCAGAGCCGCCATTGATCGCTTGCACAAGAAAAAAGAGAAAAGAACATCTGGTTCATGACAGAAAAAACAGCCAAGCAAAATTTGAGGCATGCGTGGCCCTTTTGTATCATAAAGATCGCCTTAGCTAAGGACTTTTTGAGTATGCATTAATCCAAAATATCCTGCAGTAGTCCTCAAACAACTTAGGCCACCAGAACTTGGTTTGAAGAGGAAATTTGAGTTTAGCAGGCACTATCTAAGCCGAAAAAACTTGATAGGCAGGTAGGCCTCATATGCTCTTGATTTTTTGAATATGTTTGTTTCGTTTTTCGATCGTACATGATTTAAGCTTCTTTGAAGGACTTTATATAAATGTTCAATGAGTTTTAAGTCGGGACTTTACTTTGCCAAATGTACTACATTATCTTTTTCCTAAACAGCCATTTCATTACTGCTTGTCCGGTATTTTTAGGATTTTTATCGTGCTGGCAAATGTACGTAATGTGCATGCATTCATAGCAGTTTGACATTGTATCTTTAAGTACTTATCCCCTTGTAAATTAATCTATCTATATTGCCATATCCATATTGAATACTTATACCAAGAGAACCCTACACCATACCAAGAGATTGCACCCCAAAAATCCAATGTTTCCTACCCTATGCTTCACCCTTTCAATGGTGTATCTAACAAACCCATTGAATTAAAAATAAAATTGTGGAGTGTGGAGTGACGAACCAACATTTAACTTTATGGGTTTGGATGGGAAAGTGTTCGTAAGACGCCGTCCCAATAAAGAGCTTGGCCTCAGGTACACCATTGAGAGGAAAACCAGCCGCTTGTAATTCTCTGACCACCACTGTAATTGATACGGTCTTAAACAAACTTAAAAAGTTATTGTTAAGGAACTACTAAAAACCAAACCTGGTTAACTTTTCTGGTTGAATATCAACGACATATATTAAAGCCGTTTAGTTGAATATTCCTCGCGTTTAGAAAAACTATTTCCAAATCATCAAACTACCTAGACAATGTTACCATTTCACCAAAAAATTAGCAACTTAGAAAACCCTTAAAAAAAAACTAAAAACAACTCCCTTCACAAGTACTCACTTTTCAAATCGTGTGTGGTCACGGTCGTCAATCTTCAAGCGATTGTGTCCCCGCTTTTATCTGCAAACAAAAAAAGAGAAAAAAATACCATTACTATCTCCAGTCATAAATATTCGAAGTAAATTGACACTAAATTACGAACTCAACCCCCAGCTCACACTCCATTGGCGATGTCATCGACTATTAAAGACCTCAAATAACAAAAAAAAAAAAAAACCCGCGTCCTTATTACCCGTCAACAATACGCCAATTGCTTCAAGGCCTAAACAACTCGCCTCGGCCAATCGTATGACCACATTCGATTGCATGCTCACTGAACATAGCCATCGCAATTACCCCACGAACCTTAAACGGCCGACGGACGCGGGCAGGTGCTTTCGGTCCTCGGCCTCGTTGCTAGATAAAAATATTTCTAACTACCGCGCGGTTGGCAATTACACGAAACAAAAAAAAAAAAGGACGAGAGCGAGAGAGAAATTATGAATTCATTATGAAATTAACAGTTATTGTGAACAGGACGACGTATGAGTCTCTCTCTTTTGTGAGGCCTCGGCCTGAAGGACGACGGCAATTAATGTAACGCCTATCGCACTTAATTTCAATACCACCACCCACCCATCCTGTCGGTTGGCCATGTTATGAACGTCAAAATTACTCGGGAATTTCTAAACACGGTAATCAACCGGGCCGATCCGTTTTGTAGCTACAAAACAGGACCTCTGCCAAACATCCAAACAGGCCACTGTTGTGTTGTGTGTTGTGTGTTGTTGTGGGCTCTTTGGGAGAATATTTTTTATTACCTCTCATTTACAGTTGTTATTCACTCAAAGGTGTGTCATTGCTTGTAATTAATGGTTACCAATTACCATTTTTACTTTTCTCTCCAATTTTTTTTTTGTTGGTAACTCACTCGCCCCCGTTACACAGGACGCACCGGTCAACTCGGCATTGGCATTTAACGATTCCGCTATTTATTACCGGGACGATGGCGTAAATTAATTTCTTGGCTTTCTACTCCGCGCGCAAAGGGTGCCGCGGCCGGTGACGTCGGTTTGGTTTGGGGTGGCTGCCATCGGAAGTCGCAACGAACCAAAATCACGGGTTAAAATGCCCTTTTAGAGTCGATTTCTTCGAAGGTATTGCGGGTGTGTGTGTGTTAGTGATTTACCTTTCGGGTCATCTCTTGGGCAGTGTCGGTGGGTAACAAAGTGTGTAACGGGATACCGTTTTGGTGGTCACATGCCACTGGGGGAGAGTATTTATTTCCTGTGCCATGGTTAATTTTAATTCCACAACAAGTCTAACTTCCTTTGCCGACCTGGGCGATACCTTTAATTGGGGTAATTAGGTTGACGTGGAATTTTTTTTTTTTTTAGTTTAGTTTAGTTTTGTCGTGTGCTGTGAAAGGTGGGAGATTTCATAGGCTAACAACAACAAATTGGATTGAGATATACAAAATCTGATAGCAACGAAAAATGAATGAATGTGTCTTCGGAGGTGCTGCGGGGTGACAAATGACACGGAAAGGTTTCGAGCGGTCAACACGAAGCGCTTGGTCCTAGGGTCGCACCCAATTGGAGAATTTTTGGAAAACCAGATTGACAGAGTGATGTACTGGAGGAGCATTCCAAGATCCACGTAAGGGATGGAGAAACGTTCTGAAAGACAAGATTTGCATGGATACGCTTACCGGTCTTTGGACAGGGTTTTTTTCTATCCAAATCACTTAAATTATAATTTAAAGAAATTGAGGAGTGTCATTGAGCCACTAGGAATCACTCGATCTAAAAGGAATGTGTTGGTAGAGAAATTCTGCGTCTTAATCCTGCAAATCTTGCTTCGAGTAATTAATTGATCTAAACTGTGATCCCCTTTTGCTGGTCGCTCTAGCTCAGGTCATGAGCAGTTTGCAGGAGGAATTGGGATTTTTGAAAAAATATTCTTAGAGAAGAAGAAATTGTTTAGACACGAAATTTCTCAGAGAAAATCCTTACACAAGAAGAAATAATAAATCGAACAGTTCGATCTTCAATCGAAAGAGTAACAAAGCTTGAGCTTATGATATCTTCGACTTTAAATACGCCCGGCCTTGACACCGTGGTTTTCCAACCGATAGTCGGGCTTACATAGAATCCAGACGGCCACTGCCCGCGGCCACTTCGACACCATGTCGCCAGTAACGAGCTTTGGTGCTCGAAAAGCCCCTTGCTAATCTGAGAACCTGTCTCACGCCGTCTCATCCGCCATGAATCACCCCGTGTAACTCATGTTTAATTAGTGAAAAACATCAAAACACGATCATTAGACACTGTCAGCTGTCAAAGGG
Organism: Syritta pipiens; assembly: GCA_905187475.1. Classification (NCBI taxonomy): domain Eukaryota; kingdom Metazoa; phylum Arthropoda; class Insecta; order Diptera; family Syrphidae; genus Syritta; species Syritta pipiens. The sequence goes on from LR994571.1 coordinate 76,934,696, forward strand.
CCATGTTTTCGTGCTGTCACACGGCACTGCTAGCACATAGGTGCTGCTGTCAGAAGGCGCCATGTTTCCACACTCGAAGCTCGTTTCGTTGATTAGCAATTCGAAAAGGGGCTGAAAACTAGTCTTTGTTTTATTTCTGCACTTCGAAAGATCTGCGTGTACAACTTCACCGTCTACTGTCACATTGGTTTTGTTCACGTCACAAAAGCCGCCCCACAGCGATCCACGCAAAGCTACGCAACGGTATCATACGATAATTGATATTAATTGTCATGCACCAACTCATTGAGTATCCATGCATGCATCCATCTGACAGTTTATACACACACCGAGTTCCTTCAAGAAAACGAAACCAATCGGCCCACCACCAGCCACCAAACCACCACACCATTTCCTCTCGACTCATGACTGACAGGCCAATTCGTATGCACAAATTAGGAAGCTTAATTACGTCTATTTGCCAGTATAATTGCATTTATTATTGTTTTCTCTTCCACTCTTAATTATTTTATTTACCGAGTGCTACACGGCGTATCTTTTTTGCTTTTCTTTTGCCCCTTTTTGTTTCGAAAAAAAAAGAACGACTCTGCATCTGTGTTTTATTACTTATTTCAAAAATTTATTACAATCGAGGGTATCTATGTATCTGGTTTTAATTGTTTAGCGGCGCTATTTAAAAAAAAATGTAACACAGAGGGTTATTTTCGAACACACCCGCCAGACCAAGACAAAAAAAAAATGCAATAAAATATTCAACGCAAACACGCGGCTGAGTAGCACTCGCGTCGTGTCTTAAGTCAAAGTGTTGCAGGTTTTCTGGTGTTTTTTGGATTCAGTTTGGTTTTTCAAATTGAAAGGACGTGAGAAACTCCCGAGAAGAAGAGTCCACAATTAGAGACAAGAGCGGGTATTTTATACAAACAACGATTCTTTTTTTGTTTTTTTTTTTTTTGGTTCGTCTTGGTCTTCGGTTTAAATGTAAGCGCAGAAAATACAAAAAAGAAATTAAAAAGATTTATTGCTCGTTTTTATTTGAGTTGGTTCTTGTTCTTTTTTTTTTTTCTTTGGGGTGAATTTTCCATACGTGTGCTACCTGAAGCCGAACGGAGTCTGACCGTGACAGTCCGAAACGAATTCGAATTTTGTGTTTTTTTTTTATTTTGAATGTTCCACTACCTGTTTTTCTTTTGTTTTGGCGTGCATTTTGAGAGACCACGGCGTTATGTTTGATGGTTGATGAGGATTTGGATTGGGTGTGAGTTGTTGGAGAGGCAGCCAAAGTCCAGGGGCGGGCAGGACTTGAAGTGGGTCACAAGGTTATGGTTTCAGGTGGAGTCAGTCACTTAGGGAGAGGAAGAATGGGTGCACAACAGTTTTTGTATCTAAAGCGGACTATTTTCGTGTTTCAAAAATATATTTTTGTAGGAAATCTGTAACAAAATTTTAAACAAATGTTTGTTTATCTACATTTTTGCTGATTTCAAAAATGCCAAAAGTTATAATTAAGTGTTAGGTTCGGCTTTAGAAATCGATCGAAAAGTTTGCGTTTTTGAGCATTTACCTATGCACTTTTGTAAACTAAAAAAATATATAGGTATAGATATAAGCGACAACTTCTACGAAAATGTTACTTTAAATTTTGTTACCATAGCCTTTTTTCAAATAAAAAAAAAAGCTTGGTCATCTCAAAAACATTAGAAAGTACAGATATTTTCTTGGTTTTGTTATATGTTCTTCAAACTTTGCTCTTATTGTGGCTCAAAACAAGTCGTCCATGATATTAGAATTCGATTTGCCCTAGGTGTGGGACCTAATAGAAAGCCCTTTTCCAATACAATCCCTTAGTTTCCTTCCCATGCATCTAATGTTCCCAACGATAAGTTGTTTTCTTTTAATTTAACTTTCCTTGTTTCGCATTTCCCAAAAAGCGTCACGAATTATATTTTCATACAGTCAGTGTTAAAAGTGAGTGTGCAGTTATAGTCAAACCAAAAACTAAAACTAAGGCAGTAAAATATTTGGTTTTCCTATTGAAATACCCGATCCATTTAGTGCCAACATCGCAAATTCCTGGTGATCGATTTTCGCTTAAAATGTTCATGCACTGTGTTTTATTCAGTTCAGAGTTAACTAAGAGCCAGTTTTTAACACCCGATTCAGCTACACACACCTACACCTAAGCCGAACCACTCTCATATCGCACCCTAACCGCCAAATTATCGTAAGCAACAATCGTAAAGCGAGTTCCAATCCAAATTTCCATTTCCAAGTTTGAGCATGGATTGTTTTATCTCAAGTTTTGTGGTTGCAGATCAGTGTGTTAAGGAATCTGTTAAATCCAAAATGAAGAACTACTATTGTCTTATAGATCATCTTAAACCTCACTAAATTACCAGATTTCTTTTCCCTTAATCCACAAGCTCCCTCGAAACTCGACACCTCCTCCACATATGCCCATTTATCAGAAGTTTCCTCAGTGCGTTTTCTAAGTATTCGCTGTTTGTCTCCCAATGAAATTTATTCAACATTTTTTTTTTGCAAATAATTTCACGATACTGTCACACGCGGATAGCTTTCATGACTATCGCTTGGAAATAAACAAATCTGCCGACTCCCAGAGCTCATTGCAATGCCACAAATAAATAAACCAAAGTGTATCTGTGAAGAAAAAAAAGTATCTATTACCTCCTGTCCAGTCTCTCTCGATTGTGTACCTCAAAAAAAGCCCGGCTCAAATGCAAATGACCTTTCGATTCAAATCTTGGGATCATTAATTCAAAAAAAAAGAAACACTGACTCAAAAATTTTAGTTTATGCGCAAAATGTTGACGACCTAGTGGGTCAATGATTTCTTAAGCCACCGCAACTTTTTTTGCTGTTGTATTGTATTTTTTCTATTTTTTCTCCTGACTGAAAATTCAAAACGAAAAAAAAATAGAGTGGCATCTAAATGAAATGAAATAAGAAAATCACCATCAATTCGGAGCTCAGAAGAAAGCTAAATCCGCATTTTAATTTGCGGTAATTGATCGTAGAGCATCGCGAGCTTCTTCTCTTGTTTTTTTTTTGTGTTTGTTGTTGTATTAACTGTCACCGAGAAGAAGGACAGAGGTGGGTTATTAATGGAACCCAGCCTCTGGAGAAAGCACATCATAGTCTGCGTGCGTGTGTGTGTTGCAACAATTGACTGTTAATGGGGTTCCTAGCGATTGACTAAATTAGCATTTTGATATGGACACAGTTGAGAGATAATGGAACTGCTTTTTGTTTTTTTTTTTTTGTTGGTGAAGTATCTATGGCTATTAAGTGGATATTTTTGATTTAATTCTTTTGTGTTGAATGTGAGATAACTCAGATCTGAACTTTGAAATAATCGAGTGAAGCATTATTTGCATGTTGATGACCCCCGGTTTTTCAAAGAGGAGACACACACGTCTAATGGGATCCATTTGTGTTGTGATAAGACACAGAAATGAAGGGAAGGAGGGCTTTGACATAAGTCATTGGCCGGTTGAAGAGGGTTTTAGGTCGAGTTTAGGTTCCCATCATTTATAAGGTGCCTCAGTGGTGGCTATTGAGACCACTGTTTTTTCTTTTACTGATTTATTCGAACTAGATCTTGCGTGACACGAGCATTTGTTTTGATGCCGTTTAAAGGAATAGGGTGGTGTTGATGGCACTTTACGGATTTATGATTTTACGATTCAGAATAAAATTTTATGTGAAGAAGATAAGGTGGGTTAATGACACTCCCCAATTCAAATCAAGGATGAGAGCTGATGGAATAAAACTTAAAAAGTGGTTCTAAAATCAACATTTTATGCAGCATTTTTTTTTCCAAAAGCTATAGAGCAAAATAGCTTTTTTATCGTTTTTTTTTTACAAAGTGATATTTTGAGGACTTCACATTTAGGTCTTACTACCGGAGATGATCCAACTTAATTCACTACTAGCGTCAAGGAGCCTAGATCTAGCATCAAGCATTAATGACCATGAATGCCATGTGTTTTTTAACGTCGCCTAGAAAATAAACACCGACTTTGATGCAAACGCGTGTGGCTTATGACATACAGCCAGTTTCGGTCAATTTAATACAGTCAAGCGGAATATATGGAAAACATGCGTCGTGGCTATGTTGAATTACCTATGATAATTTTTTAAAACTGATTTGTTTGTTTGAATTGTGTTTTAAATGGGTTGTCTTTTTTTTGTTTTTTGTTTTTAAAGACGAATAAGATCTTTGCTTGTACCAGAAAAAGCTCGTATTTTCATTAAAGTTCTATGTTTCAACTTTTGTAGCACAACTTGGTTCAAATGGAGAGGTTTGCGAATATAATTAATGCTGACTGTACAAGACAGATTTCTCTTTTCTAATTTTTTTATTATTCCACATAGTTTTCTTGTAAATCTACACACTTCGCCCAGCGATGTTCTCAAAAAGTACTAGGAGTTTTTCAGTTCAATAATTGTTCACAAAAAACACTCACATCGACTCACTCAAAGGACTGTCAACTACAAACTGCGCGTCCAAAATGGCTGAAATTTCGGTGAGTAACTGTCAAAAGATGCACAACTAACATTCACTAGCTTTTATTGACGAGTGCCTCTATTTTTTCGTTGCGGTTGGAAGTATTTCAGACACCCTCCTATATCCAATTCGAACTGAAATGGACCTCAACAAAATATTAGTGCACCATTGGCCTTGTTTTTGATTTCTTAAAGCGTAAAGGGTCATGAACGGAAGACATGTATTCTATTACGATCCAAATAATGTTTTTCAAATTAGAATGCAGGATACTTCGGATTTTGATTTTCAATTCCATGCCGCAAATAATGATCGCTTTATATTGTCGCCTTGCACGAAGCGTCTCCCTGACCTCTTTTTGATGAGGATACAGCGGGTTTTAGAGTAGACATCGTTAGACATTACAAATACGTTGTCATAGATCAAAACATGAATTTGCTTGACCATACGGCAACTTTAAAACAATATAATCCTTTTTCCATTCAAGTTATAAGTAACAGAGAAAACTAAAAATTAAGAATCAATGTTTTTTAGGTCAGACAAAAAACGAAACAAAAAAAGCCCCTCTTGCCTTTCATGTTGTCGCTTACGATAGTTTGGCGGTTAGGGTGCGATATTCGACTAGATTCCAAACAGAATAAGAACGATGCCCAAAAGAGACCTTAGTTCACTTATGACCGAAAGGCAGATTTTTTTGGGATGGTTATACAGAAACGTTCATATTGCTTGGAGTTGCTTTAGTGACAAAGGAAGGATAAGGTTTTGAAGGGAAATCCAAAGTTCACTCTATGTAAAAACCACTTACTTAGGAGAGAGGCATTAAATAAATTGGGAAATACTAAAAAATGGAAGGTGCTGGAGCTTTGGATTGACTTCGTTATTAACTACGAAGTCGCATCAACGTTTGTCAATACACATAGCCTTTAAACTTTAACCCCAGAATAGTCTTAAGCATTTGAATGGGCTTAAATTAATTAAGTTCTGCTGTTGGAATTTTTACTAAAAAAATGTATAAGAATGAAAACAAATTCTCTCAAAATCACTTTTACAAACATTTAAAATTAAATGAAGTGCTCAGTTTTCAATAATCAACCAAACTGATTTTGAAAAATTGCTTTAAACTCTGTTGTCATTTTTCCTTTGCGAATGAGTCACTTTGCAAAGCAACAACCAGACATTGCATGCTCTAAAAGATTGTCGTTGAGATTAAACGTCCTCTTGTCAAACCACCAAAAATCTCATTCCCCAATCTGAAAACGAACGCAGAAGACGAATGCAGAAAAAGAGTCCAGTCGCCTGTTGCCAAAAACCCCATCCCATCGTTGTCTTCTGTTTGATGACAGATCACCAAACATTCCCATTTCACCATACCAACGCCAAAAGGACGACGCATCCTCCGTCCATTTGAAAAAAAAAAAAATCCCGTTAGACAAAATGCCTTTCAAACAAAACTCGCGCCGCACACATATCCTCATCATCGTCATCATCATCCCCTCAACCAAAAATAGATTACGTGCTACACCCACAGAAGAAAAACAAAAAAAAAAAGGACGAACCAAAAAAAAAAAAATCCCGAAATGCACAATTTAGCACGCATTGGCATTTCTTCGTGGCCGTAATTTATTTTAAGGATTACACTCATTTTTCCCACCCCTCATCATCTCGTCATCGCTGCCGCCACCGTCAGTCGTCCTTCTCCTCACCCTTCGTATTTTCTCTGCCGCGTCGTCGTTTAATGTTAGCGGCAGACGCACACAGGTACGCACACCTTGGCCACAGGTACCACTCACTTCAATTTTAAGGAAAAAAATAGAGAAAAGAAAAATAATAAATGGAATTATTTATCGAGGAGATAAGCGGACAACGCAACGTAAATAAAACCATCGAGAGGGTCATGTTTCAGATGCAATTGAAGTTGAAAAAATGTGAAAAGGATCAACGCCTTTGCGCTTGGGTGTTAAAAGAAAGGGTCCTTTCGGTACAGCGCGGCAGATTTGTGTTCAAGTGGGTGCTGGGCGCACTTCACTTGAAGACGCAACTTGAACGAGTCCTTTTTTTGTGTGCGTGTGTGTTTAATTTTTTTGTTTGGCTGTCGTCACATGTGCGGAGCAGATACTTTTGTATCTCTCTTTTGAAAATGAGTGCGTCATGCGAAAAGTGGGTGCTGATGACGAGTGGGAAATTCCCCGACCGCCACATTTTCCAAACACAACTCAATTTGCGTCTGAAATTCGTGCAATTTCCGCTCAATTAGCGAGAGAGTTTCGTCGAGCACGGTCGCGTCGTGCTGCGACGTTTGGAGCATCAAACATCGAACATGGCGGAGCGACAGACCACCACGAAGAGCGTGAATGTTTTCTTTTTAAGTGTGCGTCTTTTTTTTGGCGGCGGAGAGCATGCTAAGAGCGTTAAGAGAGGCCGATTGAGGTGGTGGGCCAACCGACCAATGGGAGGCCGCACGAGTGGCGACAGTTTGCCGTGGAAGAGAAGTCACGTCTGGTTGTGGTGTGTGTCGATGTTGGTGTCGGCATCGGTATCGGTGTCGTTGCTGCAGTGAGTTTTGGGGTGGTGTGGATGGGGACTTGGAGTGGAAATGCCGGCGGTTGACGACTTTTTTTTGGGGGACTTTTTGGCACACGACAGACAACAGTAGGGCTGCGATTGCAATCTGCAAATCTGCATTCGCTGCTTTTTAGTGTTTTGAGTCTCTGGCAGCTGGAGAGTGGTGTTGGGTTGGTCGGTGTTAGAAGGTCCTTTTTTTCTGATTTGTTTTGATTTTTGGTGGCAGTGTTGCCAAGAGAGGAGAAATTGGACACAAGATGATCGATGAGGAATGAAATATGATAAAGGGTTTTTTTGATGAATTTATGAGAAGGAAATATCCTTCAGTAGACGCATGGTATATGATCGTATGCCACCATTTTTTTTTTAAACTGCCGTGTTTACAATGTTTTTCTATTTTAGTTATAAACTTTTATCAATAATTTTTTGCGTTTAAAATTTATTTCAATATGAATAGTAATGTGTTTTTCTATAACCTTACATTGATTTCAATATTAAAAACGCACTGTCACTCTTTTTTTTTGTAAAAAAAAATTTCTACAATCATACTCTCGCTTCTTTTAACCACGTGTCGAATGAAGGGTTAATGTACAAGTTGTACACTTTACAATTCTGTTTTTGTCACATGATTTAAAATTTGGCAGAAATCAGACTACTTTTGCAAGAAATGGTTGCTTATGTTTCGGACCCAATTGGAGGCTTCGCTAGAAGACATTCGAATTAAGTCAAGGTTAGGGCATGAGCGATTGTCGATATTTCAGTCCTGGGGCATTAATGACTTTTTAAGGAGCAAAGCAAAAGCTGTTTCGGTCTTGAAAGTTTTTGCTTCAAACGTTAACCAATTTAAAATATATAAACTTAGGCATCCGGGTACCTTTTCAATTTTTAGTGATTAGATAAACTGTAGTTATGGACCCGTAAGCTTGTAAGAATTCCTGAGTTTTTCTTTTACAAATTATTTCAATAGCTAAATGTAAGGACATCAAATATGAACATGTCAACGTGCTAAATATTTTCAAATATCTAAATCGGTATGAAAATGTGTTTTTTCTTCACAAACATACGAGCTAAGACGGTTCAACATATAGAAAAAAAAAAAACTCCTTGGAAGGAAGAGCGCCCTTGTACGAGTCTCTAGAAACGACTGTAATTAATTTTTCAATCTTCTTTACATTTCTCATCCACCAGATGACGAATTTTGATGAAAAACTCTACTGTCTTAACATTATTCTGCCATTCTGAATGGCTGACCTTTATGAGCTTTCCAGTCATTGTATAGTTTTAAAAAATAAAAGGATGGGTTCAATAATATTCATTACATTATATTGGGTGGCGTAACAGCCCGGTGAGAGCCAAAATCTAGCTTCTTCGCAATAATATTCTTTGCGATATATAAAAATGATTCCTTAGTTAAATAAAATGATTCTTTAGCTACAAAAGTCACTATAAAATGAAAGCGTTGCATAAAGTTTTAATTTAAAATGTAAAGATCAATTATTTTGATTGGCCTGGTGTTAAGAATGGAGATTTCCAAGAATCTTACTAGCGTCTTCAAATTTCAAATACTATTGGAAACCGCAGAACACAGATACTGGATTCTTTTTCTACGGAATCTCAGCAGCAATGTCCAAACTTGCTTTAAGCAAACTTGCTTTATTCTTATTCTTAGGGAAAGTTAATTTCTGCTTACGAGTTACCTAAGCTAGCAATATTTCAAAGTTACATGGGAACTTCACCCGGGCTAGTAGTTTCTTAGACACATTTTTTTGTAATAGAAGCGCAAAATTTTCTCCAAAAGCCAAAAGCTAAACAAACAAATGCAAAAGGAAGACTTTTTCTGCATTTGTTTTTTCTTGACTTCCTTACTCTATTTTTGTGTAGACTACGAAAATAATGGTCGCGATAGATGTTGCTAAGCTCAGCGATACTCAAAAATGCCATTAACCTCCACTGCCTTTCACCAATGCCTGTCAGAACAGCTTAGGCACAAAAGTGAAAAATAAGCCTGTCAGAAGAGCTTACATATAAAAATAAATAATCTGCGTAACAGCCCATATAGGGCTAGAGCCTAGCTTTTCCGAGTTTCTGTTGTGTTTTACGTGATATAAGTTGAGAGTTGAGTTGTCAGTCGTTCGCTGAAAATTTGGCCGTGAAAAATGTTTGTGGTGTTCTGTTCCCGGGCTGGATTCGAATCCAGGTACTCTCTAACCATTTAAGGCACGGCGCCTACAGCTTAGGTATATGTAATTCTAAATTAACGTAATAATAAAACCGAGTTAGAAATAAATGAAATTATGTCAGGAGTGTAAAAATGTTGGGAACTTGCAGCTGACTTGCTCGTTTCAGAAGAATTTCCAAAGTCGTTTTTGGCAACAAAAGCCGCAGAAATGGAGAAAAAAAAAACATCGGTTGCTTGCACATCGTTCTGAGAGCCTTTAAGGACATGGGGAAACTTTTTGTACAGATTTTACTAAGTGTCACAACTTCCGAGGATCTTCTGCCACTCCGTAACCTCTCAATCCTTAAACCAAATTGAGCTATAATTATTTTTTTGACATGGTTCGTTTTCGATTTTATGTGGTTAAGTGGAAGTCATATAACATTATTCTACAGTTCTTCTAGGTGTGCCCATACAGTCACACTGGCACAACAAGGGTTAAAACACTTGTTGCTCAGTTCCCTTCAAAGCTTTTCCTAATCAAAGCCCATTCATTGCATCAAACCATTGGCAATAACTTCAAGTCCAGGACATTGTTAGCCTAAATGTTTCAATTATGGTGAAGACGGATGAACCACTTCTCAAGAATTTGAAGTTTGTGTGTGCCTTGGTTGAGATATTCTATTAATCCATTTTCATATTCCAACAGAATTTAGGATTCTAATGCATTTCACTGAAAATCAATCACACGTTACATTGTTAGGTGATTATGGTTTTGCTTTCAAGTTGATTGTTCAATTTATACGTCAGGCGGCAACACTTGCCACAGTCTGCAAAAGAAAATAAAAGCATCACGTCAACATCAACCACGTCGCTCTTTGGCACTCTCTGCGGTTCTCTTCTCTTCCTTCTCCAGCGGCATTTGCTGTCGTCATTTCTCGTTCCACGCGCCCATTCACCCCCCGTCCGCGAGCGCACATAATTCCCATCGTTATGTGATTTCCTTTGCCATACAACCGACGACGACGACGACGACGACATCGTCTCCCCACGTGTGGTGTGCTCTCTCCTTCTTTCGATGCGCTTCAATGAACGCTGCGCGCTTCACCACACCATCCACCCCACCCACCCACCTGCTAACAAACCAACCACACGTTTTAATCCTGTCTACAAAAAAAGGGGAAAAAAAATCGCGACACGTGCTTTTTCAGCTGTTTTCCCAACGACACAACGCGACAACGATGTCGACGACGACGATGATGATGAGAGTCAACCACCAAAACAGAAAAACAGAAAAACACATCGAAGCTTAACGTCGCGTCGAGACGAAAACGGAAACGAAAACGTGGAGGCAGAAAAAAAAAAATAAAAAAAGAAACAGGACCGAGAAGAGAAAATGAATGAAGGGAAAGCACAAAACAGAACCGAGAAAAAAACAGAGAGAGAGTCGAGAGAGAGGAGCGCGGCATCGTCGCCGGGTTTTGCCAATTTCTCTGATGCAGCACCAACAGCAGCAGCAACAGCGACAGACGTCAAAAATTGCAAAAAAAAAAAAACAACGAAGGAAAACAAAAATGAAAAGTGAAGAGAAATGAACGAGGGTGAGCAGAGGAACACGAAAGAAAATCCATGCACTTTCGTCGTTCCCTTTTTAGGGGTTGGCGAAGCTGCGACTGCGTTAGAATGACAAAAAATTGCACGCTGCGGGTATGGCGAGCGACGGCGGAGCAGAAAGGAGCAGAATGGTTTCCATGTGCCTCCCGAGGACGACTGGGAGCGAGTGTGTTGGTTGTTTGCTTAGGAGAGCGGGGAGGCAGGCAGGAAGGCTGGCAGGAGGCATTTGGATTTGACAGTTTTCATGGGATGGGAAACTGGAACACGACACACACGCTCTCGAAGGGTCGGCGGCGGTATGGCAACTCAGCGGTGTGGGAATATGTGCCACTTTCCGAGGGTTGTTCCGGTTCCACTTGACAATTGCACTTTCCACAGGAGATATGCAGTTCTTTAAGTTTTTATCCTGTCGAAGGACTGAAGAGGGTGCTTTGCACAGGTGGATGAGGAGGAAAAGAACTCTGGGACAGAGTTGAAGGTCGTCTGTTTGTTTAGGAAGAGTCCTTTTCCGGGATGGGTTTTGGTGACAGGCAAAGGGAGTGAGTTTTACCTGGATATTCAATGTAACAGAAGATTGAGAGTTTTAATGGAAGGACGATGACGGGATGTGAAGGTGCGGATGTCTTGAAGAGCGTTGGAGTTGGCTGAACTCGGAATTTTAAGCGGCATCTTCTGGGTAGAGTGAGTAGGGCGAGGGATCTGAAGACAGTGACCGAATTTTCAAAGTTTTATAACTCAGCAACACATCCAAAAGTCCAAATAACAAACAATAGAAATTTGAAGGTACTGAGACGGGAGTAGACATTGAATTTACCCAACGACGTCTACAGCAAGTATTTGGTGGACGAAATTGCCATAAAATAAAAAATTGGGCTCCATACCTCTGGACTCGATTGGTTGATAGAGGTTTTTTGGAAAAAGATCGCTACTCAAGGCTCCATGCTCACAAGTTCACAATCTCCTCAAGTTCACAATCACCAAATATTGAGGCTAAGCACGGGCGATCCTTTTTTCGATTCGTCGGCAAGAGAAAAAGGTTTAATTTCAAATCGGCATGGGAATAATCCCAAAGGCCCTCAAAAAACGTTCCCCATTACGTAGGCCAAACCAGTTAGGCTAATTTTAACGTTGTAAAAAAAATACTTATTGAAACTTATTGTCAAATAACTAAATAACTTCAATAAAATAGCTGAAAGCTGCCTGTCTAAGAGTAAGTGAATCGATGATTGGTAAAATAACATAACTAACACAATTTCGAAATCACTTTTATTACGGTTTTGCATTGCTTATAGGTAGATCTTTGCGTTGACAGCAAATTGGATGCCTAAAGCACGTTCACAAATTTGAATGCTGTGAATCAGCATCAACAGTATATTTTATTCTACGAAAAATACTGCTTTTTGCCTCCCTTGTAAAATAATAAAAACATCACTTATGTTTTTTTTTAACAATCATCGATTCAAGTGTAACTCCATTCCCACTTTTGACTTCAGTCTGATTACCTCCACCCCAATCGCAACCTCATACGCCCTACCATTAAATCATAAGTTAGGTTGAGTTTTCAGTGTTTGTGTCAGCTTGTTGTAAGCCAATAAATGGGGCTGTTGCCTCACTTAAACTAAAACTAAGAGTAAAACACTTTCTGTCTTAAACACCTTCTCTACGGCAGCTAAACATTGAATCTGCCTTCTAAGACAGTCTTCAAAGCTTCACCCGCTTCCTTCCAATTTCAACCTCAAGCATCAAATTCCACGGCACGAGTCGACTCGTGTTTGCTCTCCAAAAAAAACACCAAACTCCATCTCCCTATCCGAAACTATCCACGTGCTAAAAACATTATTCAGAAGAATCTTTTAACTGGTTTTTAGTAGATTAAATTTTCTTTAATTAAAACGAAATTCAACACTCGTAACTCTTAAAGCTCACTCCAGGCTAATTGCCGATTGGATTCTTTCATCGATTAGCATCGGCGTGCTAACTCTTGAATCTGGTTTTGGAGGAAGCGTTCTTTTTTTTTCGCACGGTGACATTATTTTTATTTTTTTTATTTTCGGATGTAGCGCATGACCTATAATTGGGTAACATTTAAGAAGAAAAAAAAAATAAGAAATGCAAACGGAAGAGAGACAAGACCACATATTTCTGAAGCGCCGATGGTGGTGAAGTGATTCATCATTGAGGGAGAGATGTCTGATTGATTTCATAGCGCTATAAGGTTTCAAAACGTGTTAAAAAGACCGCAGTTTGCAAGACATTCGTTCATAGAACTGGAATAAGGTGCCGATAAATGTGAAAGAAACTTTGGAGCTTGATTTTTGGCGGTTTTAAGTCAATGGAACCCAACGCCAAGAGGGTTCAAAAAACCTAAAACAATTTCGGGTTTTTTCAATTTTTTTCCACTTTTCTTGGATAATGTGCAAGGGAACTATTGAACGATTCCGTAGTGTACCAATAAATTTTACTAACGAGGTACGAAACTTTTCGCAATCCACTATATTCCTGTTAATTCATTCCAATTCCCAATGATCCTTCGTTATATTTGTAAGCATCACTCTCATTGTATATAAAACGAATGTGATTTTGTGAAAGAAAAGCAAAGCGAAAAAGTCAGTCTTGTTTTATTTGAATAAAGAAACTTTTATGTGTTATAGTAGTAACCTTGAAGATGTTTTCGATTGCTTAAAATCAATAAAACACCCTCAGCGACGAGAAACTCCAAAAGACTCCAACTTTGAGGATTTTCGTTCGTAGAATGCATTAAAACCCGTGAACTCAATCCTTTGGCGGGATTTGAACGAAGACTTCAACACCAAGAGGCTTCAAGAGGTCTACGGACACAATGTGCAGGCCACGACTTTCAAAGAAATTTAACGTTGTTTTTTCGACGATTTTAAGTCAAGTCGGTAACGTGAAGAAGCTACAATGAGCGGTAAAGAGGACGTGCTGCTTTCTGCAAGAAACTTGGCACACTCTGAAGGAAGTTGAAAGATCATTTTCGACACAAAGAACCTTTACAGAACATCAAAAAGGTCACGCTCAATATTTTTTTTTTCAATATTTTTGAACATGAAGTTAAATAATGTATGAACGGGCTCTGAAAGAAAATTGGTGGCACTTTTCGACGATTGTAAGAAGTAGATAACCACCAGAAGGTTCGAGGAGCTAAAAAAAGAAAATTTGGAGCTTGATTTTCGGCGGTTAAGTTGGACAACGTGCAAGTAACCGATAAGCGGACTCCGAAGGTATTTTGAAGCTACTTTTTGACTGTTTTGAGGCAAGAGCAGCCCCTCTCAATGCTGAGAGGCTTCAAAGAGCATCAACCAATATTTTCTTACGCTGAATGTTTCAGACTTTGTAGAAAGTTTCAACTGCTCCAAGTCGATAGACCACATTCAATTTGAAGAAGCTTGACAAACCTTCAAGAGGCCTCTTTTTTTTAAGATTTTCGCATACTGACCGTGGACAACACGCAAGCGACAGCTCTGAAAAGAATTTAACGTCATTCGTCTAAAGTTTTCAGTCAATAGACGGCTTTTGAGTTTCTGAACTATTTTCATTTCTCCAGAAGACTTTGAAATTCTACTAATCTCAGTGGCAGGCTCCCTCTCACACCCAAAAGGATCTCAGATAGTTCGACCCCACCATCCAAACTCGTCCTCCTTGACACCACCACCGACCTCACACCTTTTCCAAATACCTCTCTTGGCATCGAACCTCATCTGGACGTTTGTCCTATTTACGTTCTCAAATCCTTCCACGCTTTTGTTGATTTTAATGATTTTTAAAGACACTCGGGAGTGTCGTCTCACACCCCCAACAGCCACCCGCCCGATGGGACTCTGTTTTCTTTCCATTTTCCCCGACGATATGCGCCGTTGTCTTTCGGTGGTGTTCATTTTTCTAAGGAAATCACTTTCTTTTCTTTTACTCGTCTTGTTGTTTTATTTTTTTATTTTTTTTTTATTGATTTTTCATTTAAAATTCTCACCCGCACTGAGGCGGGCGGCGGAGGAGGCATCTTCAATAATTTTCGTCTGACAGCATAATTTTGCCGCGCTGTGCAGGTTCAACTAGGAAAGTGGGTTAAAGTACCGCAATAGCATAGAAAGGTGGGGGGAGAGTAAAAATCTACCGAACCCCCAGCCTCGCGCTTCGCTCGACCGTCACCTCCTACCCCCCGCGGGAGTATTTATAGAGAGGAGTGGATGATTGGTGTGTGTTTTTTGCCCGTCGTTGTATTGTATGTTGGTCGAAATCCGGCTGAACTAGTGCCCACCCACTGGGCACCGTCACAGTCACCGTCATCGTTACCGCCACACCGTTACCGTCACCGTCACCGTTTTAGCTAACCCCTTCTACCCCCAGTTGGCCGTCACGTGTATCTATCTATCTATCTAACTACCCTTTTAGGTTTTTCAATGGAGTGTGGTGATTTAGTCCTTTCCCATTGCACATCACCTCGAAACAGCTCGAACAATTCGCCGACACCCTATCTCAGCCCATCCACCCACCACCCCAACCGACGGTGGCAAGCTGAACGCGCGCGGTTCTTCTTTTGCTTTATTTTGTGTGTGTGTGTTGTTTTTGTTTCGGAATTTTTTTTGTTTTCCTCGTCGTTGTTGGCTTCATTCGTCCTCCCACCTCGTCCTTCTTCATCGTCCTTTTACGCGATAATGACAAATGGTGGGTGGTTTTGGGTGGTGATGGCGTACGGTGGTTTATTTTAAGGGTGACCACGATATAAGTAAGTGGTTCGTCGGCGGTTGGCGGGCGGTCGGTCGTTCAACGACGACGACGACGACGACGAGCGCGATGTGGTGTATTTTTAGGGAAAAAAAAAAAGGATGATTTTGATTTTGCCATGAATTTATTTTACGCGGAACTGAGTTTAAGACACACACACAAAGAGTAAAAGAATTGAAAATAAAATCTAAAACAATTCAAACAGTTAACGCAGAAAAGGAGAACAGCAAAAAAACGAAAAGATTTCAAATCAAATGCGAATCGAGATAATAAAAGTCGAAGGATATTTTCAAGTTTTCTTTTCTTTTGCCTCTGCTTTGTCTTAACCCTTTTTCCTTCGACCACTCTGCTGTAGCCCTTCAGCCCAATTCGTCTCTCCTCAGTTGGCATTTTGATTTTATGAATTTCTAATTGAAAAACGGTGCGGGTGGCGGTGATGCAGCCAATTCTCTGACTTTTACTCATCTTATTAGAGCGATGATATCATTTATTGTATCTTTTAGGAGTAATTTAAATTTGAAGAAGGGGGATGGTGGATATCTGTGGGGGTGGGGATGTATTTGGGTCATTTGCATTTTGGAATTTTGAGAAACGAATTGCTGATTTCGAGAATGGGATTTTTTTTCGTAGTTTTTTTCTTGGTGATGTTTTGAATTTTGTTTAAGGTCTAGGTGGAAGTAGGTGACGTTGAAGGTGGGGCTAAGATTTCCAGTCAGTAATAACGTTTGTAAGCTTGAATGGAGTGGACCGGCTGAGGTAGGCTTAAGACGTCGCCTCTCCATGGCATTTCAGACATGAGAAGTTGGTCGTAAGCCTGTCGAGGTTAAGCGCAACAATTAAAAGCAAATATAAACAATTAAAAGCAGCGCAACCCTCGATTGGCGCAACTCCTCAATTTTTGCAACACTTTAATCGTCACACAGCCTGACTCTATAAGTGCAACTCTTCAAAAGTGCTGCCTCGATAAGTGCAACTTCTTTGGTTTATCTATTAAAAAATTTTACAATATTTTAGTGACTACCAAGAGTAATTGGGATGAGTAGGATAAGCTACCACTATTTACATTGTCCACAAATATTTTTAGAGAAGGAGAATTGATTTCATCCGTTTCCGAACAGCTTGATGAAATTGTTCTCAACGTTAGCATCGCGAATCAATCATTTCATTAGCATCTTAAATCAATGATTGGCTTTATGGAAACGTTGAGTCCTGTGCAAATTGCGAGGACGAGGCAGAAATTGAGTAAATGCAACAACTTCGGTTATTGAAACTGCCCTAATTTCAATTAGTAGAATCGAGTCTATACTGTATATACAGTAACCTCTGGATAATTCGAACCTCCACAATTCGAGAACCTCTTTTAATGCATTTTATCTGCAGAGCCTTAAAGAGTACTACTGCATTTATTTCGTGAAAAACTCAACAGACAGATACTGGACGGTTATCTTTTATAGATTTCCTCCAAAAGTCCTTTAAAGGACACACTGCCATTATAACAACATATTTTGCAAAAAATTTAAATTGCTGCAGCTAGCCAAAGGGCTTCTCAGGATTATGCACGCTATGCTTGTCAATGTTTTCATAAAAATTAATGAAATGATTGAATGAATACAAGAAATTTATAGGATTGCCAATAAAATCACGACTGACTTTGAGGAAAAGAAAAAAAAAATACTATCAACTAAATCCAACATAAGCAACTGTATTGTCAGCAATAAGGATATTTGAAAACAGACTCTTTGCAAACAGAACAACTTTGTTTAAATATTGCTTATACTATAAAGGAAATAAAACTATAAATCTATCTCGACAGACAGACATTGAGAATGTTCTCGGATGAACATTTTTGAAATTTATTATTACTATTATTATTTATATTACAGAGTTATTCCCTTTGCATGAAAACTTCGTCCGAATCGTGAAAGTTAACCCTAAAAAGTCTTTGTCATTTTTTTTGTATGAAAAAACACTCCACAAATCTTTAAATTGGACCTGAAAGCTTAGAATTTGAATACTTTTGCAAAAGTACTTAATGATCTTTTCATGCTCCTTTAATTTTAAAATCTTAGTACACCAAAGACTCGGTTTGTGTTTCTCGGATTTGCGTTGTTTGAAAATGTTCGTGCTTTTGGTGCTCGGCAGTTTTTATTTCATTTTGTATCTTTCATAAAATTACAACACGGATAAATTATGGTATTTAAATACATACGAATTGTTAATTCGATTTACGTCGTATTTTGCTGATCCCTATGAATGATGCAAAGTCTGGTGTAAAACTTTCCAGCCGATTAAAACTGCCAAGCAAACGTAATTTTTCAAATATTTTCTTTTCGTGCACAAAATAAAAATGCTCTAAACATTTTCCAAGTACTTCATACGCACAATTTTATTTCAAGTACTTGAACGTAGAGTAAAGTACTTAGGTATATTTGTAATGCAGTATTGAGTAAGTACGTAGTACTCTGTTCTTGTACTTGAGAAAAATGTACATACGGTGTACTTGGTACTTGAAAAATGTCAAGTACAAGTACTCTTCCAAGTTCCTTTTATAAAAACTGGGTACTTGAATATTTTCAAGTGCATTTTTCAAAAATCGGAAATCCAATGTTTACAGCTGACATCCTCGTGAACAAACAAATAACCAGCATTGTCGGTAAAAAATGATCGGTCGAAGTTCGCCAGAGAGCTTGGACATTAGAAATTCTTAGAGGCGAGCTTCTTTTTGGTACAAAACATATTTTTGGCCTCATCAATTCGTTCTAGGAGATCTATTTGCTTTCCAGTTGGGTACCACAGATCAAATCAAATCGAAAAACAAACGTGAATAACGATAACTGGTCACCATCGGTAGACGACGACACCACTTCAGCCGAACTACGACATAGTTCAATTTTAACTTCCTCTAGACTGTTTTATAAATAGAACTTTAAACCTTTGTGTTTCAGGTATGTTATATTGTTTTAGCTCAATATTGCAGGCTCAATATGAAGCTTGAAAATCTATTCGAACAAGAAACGACCGTCTTTAGAAAGATCATAAGACTTATAACAAAAACCGGTTGTAGCACGTGTAGTGCCAGAGCCTAGCGATTTTCGCGCATCTCTACTGTGTTGTACACGTTTTAGTATTTGACCCCTATAGAGGGGACCTACTATTTAATGGCAGTTGGCGAATTGCGAAAGTTTTCCATGATAAAAATACTCAGAAGTACAGAAGATTATATGTCGTTTGCTGGAGGAGGGCCCGTAAAAAAATGTTTGTGCTGTTATTTCCACGGGCTGGATTCGGACCCGGGTACTCTCGCTTAACAGTCCGACGCACTAACCAAACAAGGCACGGTGCCCTCAGTGGAATAATACAGTGAACTCACGATAATTCGAACCTTCATAGCTCGAAAAGCTCTGTAAATAGAAGCATTCTCACAGCTACTGAAAAAGCCTCTGTAAGTCGAAGACAGTCGACTGACCACCGTTAATTCCAACTTATTTTTGTATCATAATTCAAAGACCTCTGTAATTCGAAGTTTCTCTCTGGTCCCATGAAATTGAAATTATTGAGAGTTCACTGTACAGCCCGTGGAGGGCCAAAGTCTGACTTTTTCGGGCCTCCACTGTGTTGTGCGCAGTTTAATTTGCTACATGTGAAGGCGACCTACTATTTAATGCCTCAAACTTAGAACTTAACCTTAAAAAACTCAATTTAGAACTAAAGAACAATTGAGTTCCACAACTTGTAATTCAAATCAAACTAAAACAAAAGCTTACATCACCCTTGACCTTTGTTAGCCAGTTTTTCGAGCTACCTCAGCTTTTCCAGAAACATTCATCGACCCTCCTACACTCCTTCCTACAATTACCAGGAATTCCTCCGTCCGTAGTTTGCAACCCATCAAGACCATTTGGGTAGAAACTCCCTCTAACTACAGCAGAACTTTAAAATTTCCGCAAAATGACCCAAGCTTTCCATTTTCCCGTCTCAAAAACAAACCACAACCTACCACAGATACTTGCGATTTTTAATTATTGGCCCAACAATAAGCGTCCACCGCATTAAATAGACACAAACCCACGCGGCCGCTTATTTGGCATCGTCCTCGGCCAAAAAAAAGGATAATTAGTTCACTTATCCTTAAGAAGCAAAACAAAACAAACCAAAAAAAAATGTTGAAGTTCTGGAAATAATTGCGTAGCCGACCACGGAGAGTTATGTAAAATTGTGACAAATTAAACTCAGTCCTCGGAACTCGGAACTCAGAGCTCGAAACTCTCGCAACAAAAATTGCTGGCGTTCTATTTTTCCTCATTTCATCTGAAAGATAAATTAAAATCTTTAAGGCAATTAGCTGCAGAGAATGTCCCGCGTCTTTTTGGGTGGTTCGTCTACTTTTTGGCAATTAAAATTCGATTTGAATGTACGACTGTGTCTCTCAAAAGAAAGGAATTTTTTTTTGATGTCGTTGGTTTTATCGATTCCGATTCTATGCCTGCGGTAATTCGGCTCTTGTTTTGATGAATTGTGTCCAGCAAGAGAGAGAGATGCACCACCAAACAGTCCGAGACTGCCGTGTGATGATGATTAATCAGAGAATCGGACGGACGCTCTTTTCCCCCCGCGGCCGCGGTAAAAACGTAACGTCGAAGTCATTAATAGCTACGCTTCATTGTTTGTCTTTCGATTTGTGTGTTGTTTTAGTTTGAAACTGCTGCCGGAATACACGCGCAGAGTTTTGTTGGACGTTGCATGTGTCGATGCCAATGCTTCGGTCTTGTCTTTCACCTTTTTTGAGAGAGAAAGATTCTTACGTGAGATTTTACACAGTACCACTAATTACAGGTTGGCCACGGTCCATTCGCACGATTTGTTTTCTCTTCTCCGGTGGCTGCTGGGAAAATGAAGATGAACTCCCTCCCCTTCACCCGTCCACCCGTAGATGGCTGCAGGGCTTTGAAGTTAATAGAAGCGGCAGCGAGTTTTCGATAATTTTCGGGGCATAGATACAAAAGTTAATTTGATCTGAAAGTAATTTCTGTGTTGTCTTGTCGGAGGTCGAATTATAACCGTGAAGAAAATTACGATGACACGGAGATGAAGTCGATGACCGGCCCACCAGGGGTGGGGGGTCTGAAGTGCAGTTATATCGGAATTTAGGGTGAGTATTTTTTAATCGACCGAACAAAAAATGGGAACAGGTACTACGGTGGAATCGATTTGGGCGGTATTTTTGACACTCTCTGGCTAGTGAATCAAGTTCCTCTGATCTGTGGCTTTTATGTTGTCATGTTCTGATTTATGGCACACTTTGAAACAGTTTGGAAAATTCATGGTACTAAAAGATACGTGCAGAAGATACGCGAAACACTTAGCGGTTGAAGGATTAAGTGGCACCTCGACGACCGATTTAAGTAAAGCGATGTCAGTTAAGTGCCTCTAGTCATGCAGCGGTAATTTTAGTTACTTTGTTAGATTTTAAATTTCCATAACGACAGTGGCACGGTTAAAGGTCACGAGGTTAGGAGTTTCAGAGGTCGCTATAAATAGGGAAAAGAAAATTTTGTGTGATTTTTAAAGCTACAGCCCGGAAAAGTAATCGGGGGGGAATTGGCTCAGTTTGAAAGTGTTTTGTGTTTCGTTTTTTAGCTGGGAAAACTAGTCTCGGAAGTAAGATTATAAAGGAATCGATGTACCAATTCGGTTAGCTGGGAAAACTAGTCTCCGACGGTATTCCTTTTCTTCATCTTTTGTGGGCGTTACAGTCCGAGGTGGACCTGGGCATCAGACGACATGCTTCGCCATCTAGCGCGATCTTTGGCTAGGCGACAATTTCGAACACCAAGCTGATGTAGGTCCCTCTCCAACTGGTCACGCCATCAGAGCCAAGGTCTTTCTCTACCGTGTTGTCCCTCAGAATTGAATTCGAAGACTTTACAAGTGTCCATACGCTCCACATAACCTAGCCATCGTAGTCGGGACACTCGAATTCGATTGACTAGATCGATGTCGTTCTATAGCTCGTAGATTTCGTAGCCTCGGTATTTTTTTTTTACATCAATCAATCAATTTTGAAACAATGATACAATAATGACAATAAGTAATAAACGTGAGTTGCTTTTTTCTTAGTCTCTGATTGGGGGCAAATCTTATGCTAATCTCCTAAAATAGAACTTAATGTACAATGTAGTGATTCCCATGTAAAATAAATGAAATGAATATTTGTTTTGAAAGTTCTTTCTGCTTTCCTATAAATTTACACTACAAGAAAAACATTTGCATTGCAATAAACAGCAGCGGCAGTCGAAGTCTGTCACGATCAGCCGACGATCACTCACAAAAAATAGATGGCACTCAACCCTCAATTTCTTTACCATTTTAAAGCTACACCAAATTGTTAAAAAATCTTTTTTTTCTGAATACACTTTGATCTTAGTCATGAGATCGAGAAACGTAAATGAAAGAAGCTTCGTTTGAGTTTTCGGTGAGTTGGGTGGGAATTCTGCATTTAGGTGGTTAAGAAGAACTTAGAGTAAAATCTGATAAAATTGTAAGGCCTGACAAATTGGGACCGAAGAAAAGAAGTCCGATTATAGAGTGCAGTGATTAGCAGGTATAACGAGGACCTAGGATACATACATTTTATTTGATAACAATGTTTGAAAATTTCCTTCAAACCCTTCCTTAATATAATCCTGACGAAAGCAAAATTGTGTCGCTCTCTTAATGTTTGAAACTTGATTGATTGCTTTATCCTAAAAGAATTAAGTCAAACATACAATTTTTGTCAGATTTTAGTCAGTTTCGATTAAAATAAGAAATATAAACCGATCTTGCATTCATTCCTCAATCATTATTCCAGGACTAAGTTAAGGAAAATTTAACCACCAGAGCAATTTACAACAATTTTGAAGGAGTTTAATGTTAAGCTATGAAGGAAGTGGGCGCCGTGGCTTAATCGTTAGTGCGTCGGACTGTTAAGCGAGAGTACCTAGGTTCGAATCCGGCTCGGGGAAATAACACCACAAACATTTTTCACGGCCCCACCTCCAGCGAACAACTGACAACCTTTCTGGAGTACTTCTGTCATGAAAAGCTTTCGCAATTCGCCGTTCGGAACCGGCATTAAACAGTAGATCCCCTCCAAATGTGTCAAAATTATAACGCGCACAACACAGTGGAGGTGCGAAAAAGCTAGGCTCTGGCTCTCAACGGGCTGTTACGCCGCCTAATACATATGAAGGAAATTATAGAAATTTTGAATTGGTAGAAAGTTTTAGAGATTTTAAAGAGCTGAGAGCTAATCAGATCTTTTATACTCTTCTTCCTGGACAAGACGACTAAAATTGGAAAAGATATTAAGTCAAAAAATGAAAATTAATGCGAATTGAGATAAAAAGAAAAAGAGTAGGAGCCGATAAACTGATCCTCAACGATCACCATGAACTGATCTTCAGAAGCAAGTCAAAAAAGTTAATGCAGAATAACCTGAAATTCCATAGATCAGTAAAAATATTGAAAAAGTCTTCAGAAGAATAATTTACGAAGCAATATTTTCAGTCAGTAAAATGGTTTGATGGAAGTAACCCAAGTGATCGACTATATTCAAAGTGAGCCAGAAAAATTTGTTTACAAGAAACAATTCCTGTTGATTCAGAAATAAATGAATCTTACCTACAAAATGACAAAATATTCTCGCAGAGATTTAAAGATTACAAAGCAATTGATGTAATTTGGACGATCAACTAGAAATTTCCCTAAAACTCACTAATTCGACTAAGACCTAAATAGATCCAGCCATCCAGTCAATCTATCTTCATCTAGATGTCTAAAAGTTCTTAAAAATTCGACCAAAGCTCTTGAAAAACTGAAATCTGTTTGTAAGATGATCGCTGTTGAACTGAGTGATAATTTTAAACACTAAATCGAATTACTCACCTTGAAATAACACCAAACTAAACACCAAACTGCAACTGAATATCCTTGTTCTTATTCTTAACTTCACTTGATCAACACACGAACTTCAAATCTCTTGATGATGATTTCCTCTGTTTTGCAAACGATAAATATTCTTTCTTAAGTCACAGTCACCACAAAATTTTAAATTTATTTGCTTTACTTCAATTTACTTTCTTTTCTTCAAAAAAAAAATTTCACCATTCAAAAAATCTAAACAACAAAAATATTTTTTGTTTGCACTCTCACTAAATCAATTCAAATTAATTAATCAAAAAAACAAGAAAAACATTCATTGCATTCTCGTTTCCGTTTTACTTTTTTTTTTTTATTTGTTGTTGTTTTGCATTCACAATTCACATTAGAGAAAAATAAAAATCAAACTAAAAGAGGGGAAGGAGAATACAAAAAAAAATTAGATATTAATTTGAATCTATTCAGCACAAAGATACGAATACAATCACAGAGCGAATAGTTTTTGCATAGAAAAAACAAAAAAAAAAACCGAATGCACAAATCAAATAATCCACCAACGTCAGAAAATAAAAGAAAATGTAATGACACTAAATTATCGTAGGGTAAATGCAATTTCTGCACTACACATCGCCGTTTTTCTCTTTCGTTCTAGATACAAAATCTGTCTCATCAGATATTTTCTCTTTATTTTCTAAAAACAAAAAGACTGCAATCTGTGTTTAATGCACAGTTTGCAGAAATTCTATGTAATTTGCAGCCAAGAACAGAACTAAAAAAAACGAATAACAACGAAAACAAAAAAAAAAAAGAGTCTCCGTATAAACACTGCTGCGGAAAAATTAATTTAAATAAATAATCAGTTATGAGGTAACATCCGCACACAACCGGGTGACAAAACCAAAAAAAAGTTGTCGGAAATTTTTAAAATTTTTTTTACCGGTTTTTAATAAACAACACAAAACACTATAGCAAAAAAAAAAATAAAGTTGTAAAATCAAATGCATCTAAGGGATGACTAACGAAGAAAAAATTCATTTGATGTAAACAAAAAAATAAAAATTAAATTTTTTGTTTAAACAAAATAATTTTAAAAAAAAAGTAAACACTTCTCTCGCTCTGTCCAAAAAAATTACAAAAAGAGAGGCTCAACACACAACAACAACAAGATATAAATTTTTTGTACCAGAACAGATATAAAAACGCACAAAAACGACGACGGATACAAAACGACGAGACAACGACGACGGATACTTGCTATCCGTCTGATTGCTAAAAATGTACTGACATTATTACTTCGTTAAAAAACCTGAGTAAGTGTACAACCTGCGCACATTAAAATTAATACAACAATGAACAACAAAAACGTACGTAACAACAACGTCTCGTATCGTCTCGCCTGTCGTCTGCCTGACCGATTGTCGTCGTGTGTTGTGTTGTGCTGTTGGATTGTGCTGGTGCTGGTTGTGATGGTGCCCAAAAGGAGCGCGCATAAACAGTTTTCTCGTTTGTAGTTTTTTTCGTTTTTTTTTTTTTTGAATGAAACAACAACACAACATGCTGCACAGATACTCTCATAGTGTTGGAGTAGTGTGGCAAAGATACACTCTTTAGTTGGATAGATACTCTTACGTTCATCCATCCAACTTACTATCAATCCAATTCGAACTGAGTGGTCTTCTTGTCTAATCCCGAAACGTACTCGAATTTGAATTCGAAAAAAAAGATAAAATCAAATGGACACAAATTGTATCTGTATCTTGTAGCATTGCTTTGAGTTGTTATTCACATCGAACATGTTTGACGCGCTGCCGTTCGATGCGCGTAGAGAAATTGTTCTCATTGTTCATTTCTCGCCGGGTTCTTTTTTTTCTACAATTTAAGGTGGAGTACACATCACTCACTCTGTACACATGGATTTTGAGTAGAATTTTGAATGCAAATGCTATTCCATTGGTCGTTGGGCGGAAGCAAATGAAATGTACGCTTGAGATTGGTTAATACCGTGAATGGATGATGTTTCTTTGAGTGAGTTTGTTTTTTTTTCATAGTGGTGTGTGAAGTACTGTGCCGTGTGTGATTGGAACAAATTTTGGAAATTGTTTATTAGAATATTTGCAAATTCTTTTCTTTGATTGAGAGGTGACACTTGTCAGATGTGTGCTGTGGTTTTTTTGTGACGAGGCCTCAATCGAATTGGAACGATGTTTTGATTTATTTTGATGCAGTTCAAGTGAGGTTTTTGATAAATTCGTTGGAATTCACGTGACTTGATGGGTTGTTTTTTTTTTTTTTGGTTGTGGGGAGATTGATTGGGAGATGTTTTGTAAACAAAGTGGACACGTGGCTGATGGTAAAAGGGGGATGGCAGCAATTATCTGAATTTTCTGATTTCGGATGCTAATGATTATGTTTAAGACTCTCGAAAAGTGTTGACTCATAAATTTTAGATCGAATTAAAAGGTTATTAACGTTGTTGAAGCAACTGCGAATTTTATACCCAATTGTAACAATTTATTAGACTTCAAAGAATTTCGATTCAGGCTACAAAGTCGGAGATTTCAGTGTAGTAGAATCAATGCTAAGATATTTCAAAGTTTTTTTTAGACACAAAATGTTAACAGCCTTAATGCTAGTTTTGAGCTTGTGGTCTTTTTATTTAGGTGTACACTTTCACAGAAAAATTGACTAATTTTGATTATTTTCCTGTTAAATTGTTGCTGCTTGGATCTATCGTTATAGTTCTTTTTGCAATTTCTAGAAAATGAATAAAACTTCCAAGACTAAACAATTTTTAAAAATCGGAGCATCAGAATCTATTTTATGAGTCTTTGAATGCACGAAACATGGGTGTATACTCTCTTTTGACTCTTTGATGTTCATCGATGAAAAAATAGATTGGTTTGGTAACTTGAATATCCTTAAAACTAATCTGCACAAAAAAGTTAGCAGTTAGATCGGCTTGAAAGGGTCATTCATGCACCAACAGGATAATGACTCTAACTAAACTGCGCTATTAAGTGAACAAATGGTTGCTTTATAGTCCAGGAAGTCGATTTAAAACTCTACCAAAATTCGAAAATGTGTAAATCAATTGAAATCTAGCCAATTCAAACGGTTTTGGACCTTTTTGGGAACATTTGGACCGAAATATCGAACAGTATGAAATAAAGTCGGAAGTTGTTCTGAAAACACTCTGCCAGAATTCGAAAATCACTCCAAGTATTACAAAATTTGGTGAATTCGATTCCATTTCACTTGTCTGTTATTAAAAAATCACAAGAGTTTGCCACAAAATTTTAATTTCATTTATACTGCGCAAAATTACTAAATTTCGTTACTTCTGTGATGTGAATTTTGACTTGGTTTATGTTGTACAGTTTTTACAGTTATGGTCCGGCTGGATCGGATTAATTTTTTTTGCTTCGAAAAACTGTTGAAAATTTAAATAAAACTGCATTAAAGGTTTTTTGTAGGGGATATTTTGAGCTTGTCTTTCCATAAAAATAAAACGCTCTTCAGAGTGCTTATTTTTGTGACTGACTGTAGGTACAACAAACTCTCGATAATTCGTAGGACTAGGAAATGACTTCAAATTACAGAGGCTATCAAAAAAAATGGCTCAGTTTGGTCACTTACGCATTTTAACTAACGGCTGTTGAAGATAACAAATAGATTTACTTAAAGTTATGGAGGGAAAAAAGTCATCATATTTCGTGTTAGAGAGGTTTTTATGTTGTTTTGCGCAAAAATAAAGTCGAATTAACGAAGGGGACAAATTGCATAGGTTTCCTTCGATTTACAGAGTTTTTTCAGAGGACGATGAGAATGTCGGACATCGGTGACTGTGTCGGACTATTAAGCGAGAGTACAGGGGTCCGAATCCAGCGCGGGGAAATAACACCACAGACATTTTTCACGGCTCCACCTCCAGCGAACTACTGATAACTATCCTGGAGTACTTCTCTCTTTGAAGGCTTTAGCAATTCGCCGTTCGGACCGGCATTAAGCAGTAGGTCCTCTTCACATGTGTCAAAATTATAACGCGCACAACACAGTGGAGGCGTGAAAAGGTAGGTTCTGGCCCTCAACGGGCTGTTATGCCGCCCAATGTTAATAAATACAGATAGAAATAAAAATTTGTGAAAAACGTCTAAGAATAGCCAATATGTAAATCGCTGGAATATTTTCCAACCACGTTTACGGCGGTTTGTCTATTTGACATTAGACATTTTAGAAGTTTGCTTGGAAATTATAATAGTTGTCGTCTAACTTTTTGCTCTATACTAGCAAACTCGACAAATTTCTTTAGTCTTTTCCTGGTACAGTTGACTCTCGATAATTTGGGACTCGGTAAATTGAGTCTCTCGATTATTTAGAAAAAGGGGATATGCGTAAGCTCTCAGTTTGCAACCTAATCATCTTTCAAACATTATCTACTTTTCAATTCTATGCCCTAATCAGGTTTTATCTACCAAAAACTCGTTGGACAATGATAGACGGAAGTACTTCACTTAAAAAAAAAAATAAAACATTTCTATGGCCACAAGGAATAACCGCCTAAGTTTTTTTTCACGATTTAAACAAAAGTAGATTTAAACCTTAAGATTCTTCTGAAAACTTATATGAATATCAGAAACTAGCAAAAATTGTATTGAATAAATATTCATTTAATTTACTTTAAAATTTGTGCAAGATAGTACAAACATTTTAGATTCCATGACGTAAGATCCGAAATAATCTCAATTTTGTCTCAACTCGACTTAGGCAGTTATTCCTTGTGGTCACAGATTTGTGAATTTATTTTTAAAATAATAAATTGTAAATTCTGATTAAATGCTGATTTATTTGATTTTTTTTCTCGTTCATTTTTGGTTATTTAAGCCCTTGTTATTTTGAACACTTGTTAATTTGAAAATTTTCTCTAGTCTATCATCGACAGTTAAGTGTATATTAGTTTTCCTCCAAGTCAAGGTTTTAGCAAAGTCAACAAACAACTTTCATTTTTTCACTTAAAAATTTTTTAATAAAACTTCTCAGCGCAGTCATGAAATTTACAAAGACAATCTTGATAAACTGATTGACAATTGGCCTAATAATGTCGTGCAGAAAAGAATTCATTCGCAGACAGCAAGTCGGCATCTGACTGCATTTACAAAACGCCTATTTGTCAGTCATTTTGTGAGCTGTCTTCTAATTAAGACTCGATAATGAAGGTCTCTATTAAATCGGAGGGTCAGTGATTGGAATTTTAGTTTAAGTTTTAGTTTTATTGACTTCATAAATTCTTATTTGTACATATTACAGTTCAGTCTTACTCTTAAGAAAGGCCGTCTACCTGTTTGGAATTTTATAAATATTGACTTTCTTTCGTGACTTCTTTGAGAGTTTCGACTTACAGACATTTTTTGAGGTGTAAAACTTTTTGTTAGAATTTGGTCAAATTAGTTTTTAGTTAAAATTTTGATATTTGAAAATGCTTTTTGTTTGCGGTGAATTTTAAGAGAATGAAAGAATAAATATTTGAATCAATGGAATAAAGTTCGAGAGTTGATTTGATGAACGGGAATGGGTCATGAGGATTGAGGCTTCACAGTGCAGCTAGAACTGAAACAAAATTCAGAAAAAAAAATCCAAATACATCGTCGAAGCATTTGGTTAGCTGGACGACTATAACAATAAAAAAAAAAGTCGTAGCCACTCAGTTGACACGGTTTCAAACGATCTCATCACAAGTTCCCGTGTTGATATTACGACATAACTCCCCAATCGTGACAGACAAGCAGCCGCCTGTTTCTTCTGATCTCGTTTTGTTTTGATCGACTCGTCCATATCACACCGATCGTCACCCAAATTCATCACAACAAATCGAGCGAGTCTCTTAGAGGTGCTAAAAATAAAGTCATCAAGTCCATTGAACCTTCTGTCATCGGTCTTTTGCCAGCGGAGTCCGGAAGTGTCTCTGTATTAAAATGGAGTTGCAACTGTGATCGATATAAGGTCCTCTGAAGGAACATCTGCTCTACTCTCGAGCCTCTCATCCCACAGTGGCCCAGCTCGAGCTTCTACACGTGTCCCGATTAACAGAAAGTTGTTTTCATATATCATCAGTCGCGTGGCTCCAGTTGACCGACATTTTTTTGCCTCTGCATCCGCAGGAAATTCCACCGAAAAAAAAATCAATCACCCTCTCCAAACAACAACTTGGGGCACACATTAATAAGATGAATTCGAGTGGAGCTAAAATTATCTGCAAATCTCCGATAACAAATGTAAATGACAAAAAACTAAGTCAAAGCGATGTTGTATCTCTTGGCCCTGAATTCCTGAGAAGAGCCCCTTCCAACCGTCACACCGCGAAAAAAAGAAAAAGAAAAAAAATATCCAAATTTATTGCTCCGAATCTGTATCTCGTAGATTTATTGTTCTCTTACGCTACACGTCGCAGTTGCATTCGTTGCATCACTCGTAACATTTTCCAAACAGGTGTGGGGGTGGCGGTCGGCGAAGAGTGAACGTTTTTCAAAACTTCCGATTGTTTGTCCACCAAAAATGGGAGGCCCGAGAAGAAAGTATCTCTTCCGACCTCACAGCGTGCAACTGCATTCACACACACGCCGTGTCTTTCACGTCCCTCCACGACGACGACGGCAACGACGCGACAAAAAAAATGTCTTTCTGTGTTTTTGAAATAGAAAATAATAAAATATCTCTCTCTCGACGTGTAGGCGGTTAATTATTTTCAGTGTAGGTAATCAAACTATTTATACACGAGCATTTGATATGAATTCAGTTGTTTTTGAAGCGCGTACACTCGCCTGGCTCGGCTTATGCTGGCTGATGATGGCTGCTGGCTGATGGCTTTGCTTCGTAGATACATAGATACACGAACACGGCACGGCACGGCCCGTCGAGGCGACAAAACTTTGGATTCATGCTTTTCTAATTAACATAGATATATAATTTATCTCGAGAGGGGGAAAAACAAAATTATTTCTTTTTTTTTTTTTTTCTTTCGGTTCGTTTCGTTTTGAGAGAAATATCGTACACGACAGGAGCGTTATTTTTGTGTTTCATTTAGATTCTCGATTTAACACAATTAAAATGTCCAACTGAAGGCTCTGTTTTCTTATTTTTTTTTTGTTGCTTTTTTTTCTTTTCGTTTTTGTGATTATTAAGTGCTCTGGCCTGACGGGTGCTGGTGTCAGGAAGGAGAAAAATAAAAATGGAATAATTTTTTTAGATACATTTAGATACAGATGAATTTTGGACTCGATTATTTCCTTGGGCTGTCACGAAGGAGATTAAAAGATGGGTACTGTGGTAGATAAAAACACAAAACAACGAAAATAGATCGCGTCACGATGCGTGATTGTAGCAAAAATGATCGCTTGCAATTGACCAGGAAATTTATTTGACCGCAGGCGTTCAGGGGAAGGACAAGTGGGAAGTTTTGATTTTTGATAACCGAGGGGGGATTTTGGGGTCGGGATTGAAGAGGAAGTCACAAAAATTGGTGCACAATTAGATTTGATTGGAAATAAGATCTTCCCGTCATATTGGAAAATTGAGAAAAATTATAAGTACCTTAATTCATGGAACATGAAATTTAAAAATTACAGTAAAAGTGAAATTTTTACAAAAAAAGGTAAATAATTTTGATCAGTGAACGTGTATGTTGAAGGCCTTAAGGTATTATTGGTAATGGATTACCCCACTATTTTGTGAAAAATCCAGATGATGTGAAAGAGAAATTTATTGAGATGTTTTATTATTTTAAATTCTAAAAATAAATTTTAAAATGAATATATTTTTTCTTGTTTTAATTGTTTCACAGCATTTAAAGAGACGTGGCAGATTTGATAGATATGACAGATTTCACGAAACGAGCTAAGAAAAATTTCCCATGTTAGAGTTTAGACTCTCGAACTCTTCCGAGTTCCTGCATTAAAACATTAAAGAATAATTAAAGAACCAATTTCATTTCTTCGTGTGCTGCAAAAATGTGTGCAGTGGAACTTTGGTAAATATAATTTTAAGGAGTCAGAAAATAAGTCCGACTTATAAAAACTTTGAGAAATAGAATGTTAAATATAACAAAGTTTTTTGTAATAGCTTATTAAGTGTAGCTCTAAGAAATTGTAATAGTTTTAAGAGACAAACAGATTGGTCATCCATTTTTGATGAAGAAATCACATAGAAAATATTTAATTTTTTTGGTGTATTGCACGACCACTTCTCCTTTTCTAGAAAATCAGCTACTAAATATAAAGACTGGTAAACAAAAGTTTTCGACATATGGCTGTTACTAACTACAAATGCTAATTACTAGAACCAACCGAATCAATTTAATTTTTTTTAGCTTAAAGATATAACATTTATGAAAATAAATCCATTCTCCTAAGCTTTTACAGCATAATCTAAATAACGCAAAAATCAAATATCCTGAAGAAACTTTACTTTTGTTTAGACAAAAGTCACTTATGCAACGTCTCAATTGATTTACACAGATAGACGGAAATTAATAAAAGTTCTTCCGCAATTAATTTTCATTTAGTAAGTTCATTTATTTTTAATCGTCTTTGGATAATACAGGTCGAAGAAATATGACGGTCTGCGGATAGGTTTTTATTATGTAGGGTGTGGTGTGCAATATCCATAGACGCATGGCATCCGTTTTATAGAAATTAATGCATATTCATTTTAGTCACACATTTAATGCAAACCGTATCTAGGCTAGGACTTTTAAGACCTAAAATAAAATTCCAAACTCTAAGCTCAGGGCTCCCGTCTTTTTGTTGTGGTACAGGCAACAAGGTTTATTTAGAAAGAAAAGTCTTTAAAATGAGGACCATATCCACCTTTGTCACTCGTTGGGGAAAAAAATATTGATTTCTGTTTTTGGCTTTTTTTTTTCATTTGCGAAATCAGCCACCATACACATCTGCGACTTAAATTTTTATGTGAACTAAGAGTTTAGAAGCCCTGGAAACCTCATCGAGAAATCTTACAAGTTTCTGAGTTGGTAAGCCCCTAGATAATGGTTACCGCTATACATTATCTTAAGAAACAAGTCGAAGTGGCAGCAAGCTGCAATTAGAATGCAAAGCGGAATTTAAATGTAATAAAAAATGCCAGTTTTTTTGATTTAGATGTAATAGATTCAATTATTAGAGTGCACAAAACTCATTTAGAAATCAAGTGATATCAAGTGATTCATTCATTTGACTTTCAAGTTGTGAGCTTAATAGTGAAGTGCGTGTGCCTTGGAACTGCTTTCAAGCTATTCATTACAATACATCTAATATTATTATAAAAAAAATAAAATTGTTAACATTCTAAAGTTTTGTTAATATTCTAAACCAATTAACCATCTTAAAATATCAAAATATTGGAAATTAAGTGTTCATCGATGAGAAAATGAATCGGTTTGATAATTTGAACATTCTCAAGACTAATCTTACCAAAAAAGTTGGCAAGTTCGGATTGAAAGGGTCATTCAGTCACCAAAAGGATAACGACTGTAATTAAATTGCGCTTTTAGTGAACGAATGGTTGCTTTAAAATGAACAAAGCCAATTCAAAACTCCACTAAAATTCAAAAATGTCTTAAACATTTAAAATCAAACCAATTTAAATGTCATTGGGTGTTTTGGAAACATTTGTACCGAAATATCAGAAAGCATACAACAAAATCGGAAGTTGTCTCAAAAAAGCTCTGCAAAAGGTCCAAAATCACTCCTAGTGTTAAGAAATTTGGTGATTTCGATTCCATTTCATTTTCCTGTCGTTAAGAAATCACTGAAGTTTCCCACTAAATATTAATTTTATTTATACAGTGTTAAATTACTAAATTTCACTACCTCATCATATACTGCTTACTTTGACGTAAATTTTGACAATTTGCTGCACAGTTTTTATATTGACTATAGTCCGATCGGCTTAGTTTTGACTTTTTTGCGTTGAAAGGCTATTGGATTTTCGAATAAAACTGCATTTAAGGTTTTTTCGTGAAGGCTCTTTCAAGCTGGTTTTTTCATGATTACCAAGCGCCCTTCATGGTGCTTACTTACTTTTGTGACTTATCTTTGTGACTTACTTTTGTGATTTACTTTTGTGCTGATAAAGTTAATAACTCGATGAGTTTTTAATAGAAGTCTAGCGTTTCTAAATGTAAGTTTAATGTTTCAACTACAGATTTAAATTTCGATAAGCTAAGTGGCATTAAGCAAATAAGCTGCTGACAACTTCTATTTTGACCCTCGAAGAGTTGGTTCTCATAAAGTACTTCTACAGAAAATCATCTCCTCTTTTTAATTATTCACATAAATAGTTGAATGGAAAAAAATCAACACGATGGACCATCACTGGTCTATGCGATTGGCGTCTTGTGACTTGATTTTAAATGAGTTTTTTGGGCCATTGGCTATAAGTCCATGCTATTTCAAGACTAGTTAGTTAGTTATAAGTGAATGGAGGTGAGTAGTTTAAAAACTGTTTGTATAGGGAACTGAGTCACCAGTTTTGTTGTTTATGGACAGGAGATAAATCTTGGTCGAATGTTGATTAAGGCATTTTAACTGAAAAGGAAATTTAATTGACAAAAAGGTGTGTTTCGGCTATCCACCTAAGAGATATCCTAAACAGATTCAATAATGAACAATGCTTTTGTTTGCTGATTAATTTCCTTTTCAACTAAACTCAATCCACATTTTTTGCATTAAAGGACATGGACTCATTTTTCCAGAGAATGTTCCGCTAAATTATTTAAAATTATGTGTCCTTAAATTTCATTAAAAACTGTAAGGGCATAGTTTATTCGTTTATTGATAATTGAAATACAAGGGCTGTCGTAGTTGTATTATTTCATGTCAATAATTTTCTTCTCTTATGCCACATACACACGATGGAGACACTGCAGCAACACAGCCACGTTGAGCGCAACAGTAGCTTCTTGTGTAAATTATGAAATAACTGACTCAGCTTCTAAACATCGGAAGAATTTAGTAGTAAACGACACCTAAACCAAACATTGCGTTAATAACATCGAACCCGTTTGGTTCAAGTTGGAAAACGAAAGCCAAGCCTTTTGCAAGAAAGTTAGAAACATTCCAGTCGGTACAGTCGACAGTAGTCATTCTCGGTAAGAGAGTTTGCAAAGACGGTTGAGTTAAAAAGATTCCTCATAGACGAACAAACAATGAAATGAAATGAACTTAAAAAAAATTTTAACGTGGTTTTGTTTTGCTCATTGATTTTGCTCATTGATTTTCGTGTTGCCACAACCGTTGCCAGAAAAATAAAAAAAATACGTTGTGATACGTTGTTAAGACGGTTGCCTAGTGTGTGTCACGCATGAAACTTTTTTACCAATGACCCATTTTAAATTTTCATTCGAAACTTAAGGCAAGATTTGTTGTATACAGAAGTCAGAGGTCCTATTTGGCACTTGTGAAAGGTCGAAGTACTCGTTGTAGTGATCTATTCTTATGCCGTGCCGACCTATTCAATGCTCTCACATCAGACAGAGTTGTTTTCGAAATGAATGAGACTTTTTAAAGCCTCGCACCGTATTTCCATCTTTAGTCAAGCGCGATTTCTTCGAAAATACACCAAAATTCCTCGAAGTTTAGTCTCCACCAACTTTATACCCTCAGCCATTCCACAACTGATTCTTCTATCCGACTGCAATGCGGAAGTTTCTAAAAGCGATCTCAGCTTTGACGCCATTTGATGAATAACCGCTCTGCAATCAGAGAAACGAACAAGAAATATTTCAGATCTCTTAAATATGTGCATAAATCTATTTAAATTTCGCCACATCGTTTGATTATTAGAATATTTTTTTGCTTGCCAAAAATACGAAAATTTGTTAACAAAGCCTCCACTCACGTAGGCGTCCATGTACCCTCTCCCCCTCTGCACAACTACAATCAAAATAATTCACAAGTTTTTTCTTTTTATTTTTTTCTGTGCTAATGCGCAAATTAAATTATTCATTTTCATCTCTAAGTAGATATAAAATAGAGAAAAAATGTATCTAACAAATAACGCAATAAATTTCGAGAAGAGAAACCAACAAACAAAAAAATTTTTTTTTTAAAATAATCCAATGCAAATTTATGATAATTTCAAAAAAAAGCTAAAAAAAAACATAAAACAATCTACAAGATACAAACTAAAAGATCCCAGATACATATTCCGCCTACGGTTGTCTTGCAACAAAGTCCATTCACAAAAAAAAAAAAAGTTCAAAGCAACTACAACTCATTTTTTACCTCATTTAACCCCAACTATTCCGGGGCAAAGTTGACGTATCTACGTATCTATACAGCGACTGCGTATCTTCATTATTCGGCGGTGGGGACAGGAGGCACAAACAAAGTACACAGAGAAACGAAAAATGGGAGGTGCTCCAACTAAAATGTTTATCGCAGATTGGACAAAGCACCGTACCATCACCATCACAACCACAACGACCACCACTCCACCAAATAGACACGTAAAAATAAACCAAAAAAAAAAGAAAAAATTGAAATTATTTTTACCTGCTTGTCTATTATTTACTTAAACGCGGATACATGAAAAATTTACCGCCTCACCAATAATAAAGCGACTTGCTCGGCAAACGAAACGAAAAAAAAACAAAAAAACGTGTGTGAGAGAAATTTTTGTATCGCGCCATAGCTTCGTATCTTTTTGTTTTCACAGATGAGAAGCGTATCGTGCTTATTACGGAACATAGTCATGGGATCGACGAAAAGAAATAAGTGGAAGATACCCAACTAAAGTGACTTAGAGATACATTCAGCCAGCCCACACTCACTCGCACTAAGTGTGCGCGATCAGCGTAAAAAAAAAAAAAAAAAGTGGTCAGAGCTTTGTGGCGTTTATTTCTCGATACTCGTGCCGAGCAAAGTATCTGGGCGAAGGTGTGTATCTGCTGGTGGGGAGCGGCAGCAAATCCAATTTCGGAATTGTTTTTGAGCATTAAACGACGAATTCGAATGGAAAAAAGAGGAATTATGCAAAGTCCGGCACGGATATAACGCGACTAGTGCCGTAAATCTTTTCTTACAATTTACATAACCGGTCCTCGGTGGTCCAGCGCATGTGGCTTGGATATTTGGGGCTTTTGTCTTTCGGTGGGAGCGTTGTAACGACGAATTCTTGTGGCTTGCGCGATCCTAACGAGTTCGAATGTATTGGCACCTTGAAAGAATTTGTTCACCAATAATTGAGATTATCGTGCTGAGGTGAGATTTTTTTTTTAGGGGATCTGCCTCCACGCTTGACGTAAGATTGCCAAATTTAGCTTTGCGTCTAGTGGAAGTCAGCCAAAGCTGATGTGAGAAGACTAAGGCGGTATTCGTTGGTAAATTAAGAACACTTCAACATGAGCTTGACGACAACGATAACCTTGTTTTTGAGATCCTCAAAGTTCTGCAGCATTTGGAATGTCTTCAGTCTAGATGGTACATTTAGGATTCTAAATCAGTCGTAACATATAAGAGCTAAACTTATTTTGACACATAGAGGGCTTATGCGAAGGCTTACTCACCAAGATGAACACTACTACGAATAACAACCAGAACCAAATTTATAAGCAGTCAAAAGTTGCACTGCCAGTTAGAAAATAAGTCATTTAAGGAACATGTCTAGGTTCGACCGCCTACACAGATCAGGCTTGCAATGGCACGAATTTAGATACGTAATTTTTTCATAGTTAAATATTTAGTGTTCATTGAAAGATTGTACAGTTATCGACACAGTTATGTCATATCTCAAAAATGTTAATTTTTTATTTTTTTAAACACGCTGATCCTGGTTGTGGGTGCCGTGGCTTGATGGGTTAGAGTCAAGCGAGAATACCGACACGACAAACAATTTTCACGGCTCCACTTCCAGTGAACAACTGACAATTCTTCTGGGGTACTTCTGTCATGAAAAGTTTTCTCAATTCGCCGTTCGGAATTGGCATTAAATAGCAGGTCCCCCTCACATGTGGCAACTTATAATGCGCACAACACAGTGGACGCGCTAAAAGCTATGCTCTGGCCGTTAGCGGGCTGTTACGTCGCCAATCATGATGATCCTGCCTGCTTCTTGTTCATAAAGTGCGCCAAAAATAGAATCTTGCTTTAATATCAACCCCATCACAGGCTTCGTTAGGCTTAAACTCAATAATTAATCTTTTTCAACCCATTTTAGATTTTGAAGGCCTCGAAGGATTATTTTGTCTCCTTCAAAAGACTTACTCCTGAGCGTCGTTGTACAGAACAGGAGTCGTTGCCAAAACTGGAGAAAAGAACAGAACTAATACACATGGAAAACAAATGTGTATTAGAGACCTTCATCAAAAACTGTAAGCTTCCTCTGGAGAATTTTTACTAATACAGTGAACTCTCAATGATTCGAATTTCATGGGATCAGGGATATCCATCGTATTACAAAGGTTTTCAAATTATAGAGGTTTCAGAAAAAAAAAAATTGCTGACTTTCGTCACTTACACATTTCACGTACCAACTAACCTAACCTAACTTACACATTTCAACTTACGGTCGTTGAAGAAAAACAAATAAATTTGACTTTAAATTATGGAGGTAAAAAAGCCATCATTTTCGAATTGTAGAGGTTTTCATGTTGTTTTGGACAAAAATAAATTCGAATTAGCAAAGGGTCCAAATTGCATAGGTTTTCTTCGACTGCCAGATGTTTTCTTTAGGGGACTGTAAGGATGGTTCTATTTTCATAGGTAATCGAATTTACGGGAGTTCACTGTACTTTGATTTACAAAACTCTAATAAGCTCTGAAAAGCTTGTAGTCCTTGCATGTTTTGCATGTCCATTTGTATGTTTTTAGTATGTGTATTCCGATTCCTAAAAATGGATGCGTATATTGCCAGTTCCGAAAATGCAACAATGATAGCCAGAGGCTTTGCAATAGCTTTCATTTGCTTTATTTACTGCGATCAACCTTTTACAAATGTCTTACGAAAAGCGAACGCTGTACTTTGGTGGTCAATCCCAAGGCTTTAGGACTCTTCCTAAGTCACGAAAATTCATCGATACTCTGTCATCGATTCTTAGACATGAAGCTTTGATTTTAAAGTCCCGAATTGTCTGCTTGATGAATTTCAACCAATCGCACACAAAAATAGCAAACAAACCGAATCTTCAATTTAAATACCTTTAACTTTGGCTGATGTAGTTTAGAAGTATCAAAACAAACCATACTGCAAAAGTATTTTTTTAGCCTTAAGTCAATGTTAGAAATATTTGGAAACAGGAGTTCTAAGTCGATCCCTACAACAACGAAGCTACAAATTACATTGATAAAGCGTGGTAATTGCAGTCCGGCGATATTGTTCCGTGATTTCGCACGTAAAAATTGAAAGTAAACTTGCAAACTTCCAGAGTATAGCAGTAAATTAATTTATTCAAATTGGAAGGAGCTGGGGTCAAAGGAATATGGATTCTCAATTTATTATTTTTTTTTCTAATCACTGCGCTGCGTTGCACTGGGATTGTAATGTGTAAACTCCTCAACACTAAAAACAGAATAAGTCGGAATTGGTCTTAACGTTGATCAGTCTGAAGGGAATATGCTACAGGATAATGCTACCTTACATTCAGGATATTTTGATCTTTTTAACATGCGTCGTAAATACAAATACCTAGAATAAAACCCCAGAATTGATGACTCTCGTTAACATTCGCTTAACATAAATGACAAGGAGAATGCAGTCGACAGATTGTTGCCTTTTGAACTAGATTCATATCCAAGCATGTGTTCTTTTCACTCTGCCTCCATTTTAAACGGATTTGGTACAAGATTTATCTCTCAATAGAACCAAGAAATAATTTCTTCTATTCTATTTACAGCTTTATGTGGTGCGTTCGGCAAAACAGACTTTTTTAGATCATGATCTAGGTCCGAAATATTTTGATCTTCATTTCGACCTGCATCTAACTACACCCGTTTCGGGTCGAAAGAGTTAAATAAGTAGCAATCATCTATTGCGATGTTGCACATTTCAACTAAACATCGCGAACAAACATCGCGAACACAAAAAACCGAATGATCTTATGTCTTCTAGTTTAAAAGAAAACTAGAATGGAACTAGAATGGTGATGAAAAGTAATGAAACAAATAACACAAAAATCATTCAAATCGGTCAAATGTGAGGCTTTTTATTTACAAAAAACCATACGACCGCCGAGTATGTATCCATTTTTGCTCGCCACTGTATGTTTGAAAGCATGTCAGTTGTCCAAACCTGTTTACTTCAACACAGTACTTAAATTTGTTTATTTCAACGTTGCACACTGGGTCCAGCCGTATGGAGAGCATGCTCAAAATGCAAAATTAAAATTTCAAGTTTTATTCGAAAAAATGGTATCGTTGAAAATCAAAAACGTCATCCAAATTTCTTTTAAACGAAGAACAAGAGGCTTTTGAAAGCGGATATATTTTCCTAGTAATTCAGAATTCAGAAGTGAAAGCCTCTTGCTCTACTTAAAGAAAAAAGCCTTTACACAAAATTGTTGGGTGACTTTCTTGGTTTTCAAACTTAAAAAAATTTGTTGTTATATTTTGATGCTACTACTTTTAGATTAATCTCTAATATTCATAAAATACCGACATATGTTTTTGTTTTGTTTAAACTAGGGCGAAATATATTTTTTCCAGTTTTTTATGCCCAAAAAATATTTCGTACTTTTTGTCAAAAATCCTACCTTTCAGCGCTTAGCCTTCTAGGCCTACGACCTCCAACGTCTTTAAAGTTTAAGAACTTGATGAGGAATTTTGTCTTCTTTCAACGATACCAATCTTTTATGTTGCTCTTGAAATGTCGATTTTTGCATTCTCTCCATACAACTGGCCCCAGTGTGCATCGTGCGTGTTTACTTCAACGCAAACAGATTTAAGATCAAAGTACAAAGCGTCTTCATTTTGTGCAAAACTCGATTCCTTAAAAAGGACGCATACTCCCGCATAACCCTTCTGCCTTTCGCGTTCAGAAACATGTTTCGCTCATTTCATACGTCTGCCACACAAGCCTTAAGCCCAGAATTAATTTAATGCTCTGCGGAGGATCACTTACTTCAGCCTACAATTCAAGTCTTTACAGGTGTCTTTAACTATTTTTTCGAGCCTTTGCTGCCCCCAATGATCAACTGCTATGCAACTTCCATATCCATTATTCCACCGTATCCATCTGGCCGACGTCTCCATCATCGATGAAAAGCTTCCTTGTGCCCTAAAGGCACCTGCAAGTGCCCATTCAAAAACCAGACAACTACCACCCGAAGGCTGCCCGCATCAACCCCACACAAATTCAAAAGCAATCAGAGATTAAGTCCTTCGATTCCTCACCCTCCCAATCGGGTGCAGTTGAAACGATTTCACTTCGTCCTTCCTCCCCTTTTAATCTCTGCGATGAAAATATTTATGGCAACCCTTTGTGCTCTCACGCCGGGAGTGTGAGAGAGACGGACTTAAACTAAGTCGTAGCCCAATTAAAATTGCGCACGATAAATGAAAGCAAAATCTAATTCTAGGTCAATTGTTTATCTATCGGATGCATCGGTTGCCACAGGAAAAATAATGAAAACACTGCATTAAGCTGCATCGAAAAAAGGGAAGGGGGAGGGTGAGGATTCCCAAAAACACTGCCGCATTGCATATCCGCAAAAATTCATTCACCAAAAATCTCCAAAACAATGCCGTGCCCCCGATAATCTTTGAATCGATTATTTTGGGTGGTTGGGTGGGGGGAGGCATACGTTACGACGCCGAGAATCACCACCACCCACCGCCCTGCAGTGGCAGTGGCAAAAGCCAACAAAAGGGAGGCACACAAAAAATAAGCCACCCGCTGGTTTTAGGTGAGGCAGAAAGTGGCTTATGCATCTTCTGAGGACAGCAAATGCCTCGTAACCCAGATTGCAGGCAGTTTGTCATGCCAAAAGGAATTTTTTTTTCTGTTCTGTTGTGTTGCCTCTCTTCTTCAATCACGATTGACACAAAGACAAAGGCAAACAGAGTGATAATTTTCCATCAAAACGAAGGAGAGAGAGAAAAAAAAAAGCAAAAATCAAGCAGCCCGGCAAGAAATTAAAAAGAATGACAAATGAAACGTGTCACCGAGTGACGTGAAAGAGTCGTCGCTTCTTGTGACGCTTTCTGTTGTTTTTTCTGCCGCTAACTAACCGCAAATGATGTGCGGCACAAAAAACCTATCAGTCAACCCTTTTGGGGAGGAAAGCTCACCTCCACCTGTCCGTCTTCATCAGTGTGCGCCTCGCTTTTGAGAAGGAAGTCACACACGCCGCGTGTTTACGAAATCGGACGCGGCAGAGAGAGCGAGGAGAGAAGAAGAGAAAAGAAGGAATGGTAACGTATACGCCCCGGTAACCCAGTGAGATCTTCTGCCCGAGTTGAGGTAGGACACGCACACGCACGAACGCATCTCAAGTCCCTTTGCTGGGGCTCGTTCTTTCTTTCTCGCTCTCTCTGCCTTGGGCAGATGGTTCCTGGCAGGACGGTACGGTGTTAGTTCGGTCGGTTGGCTATTTTTAGAAGCCTGACAAACGCAGATGTGACGTCCAGCTGGCGTGTGCACATTCGTGTGTCGACGTCAGGACATTCTTCGGCGGTGCGGTACGCGATGAAAATGGAACAAATGAATCGGGGGCTTTGGGTCTTCTTTTTGTTTTTCTGGCCGGGGGGAGGGATGCAAAAAGCGCATGTTTCTCCACGCAGGGGGCGATAGACTGCATCGTGGAGAGAACGACGCGAAAGGTGGAAAACCGGAGGGGTTGGTTTGTTGTGTGGGGAAAGTTTTGCGGAAGACTTGTGGTGGGTTCGGGTCATGGGTAGGAGTAGGTTTTGAGGGATGAAAAAGTGGTCTTGGTCCGGTTTGAATATTTGAGTGATGGTTGGACGTCCATTCATTTGGGAACGCATTCTTAGAGTTTGAAGTCAGTTTCAAAACAAAAAAAAGGCTGGAATTTAGTCACCATTCTTTTGATTGCTTTCAATAATTTGCAATCAAGGAATTGGAGTTATTTATGGAGGTCAATTGAATTCATACGATTTGATTTAAATTCAATAATGAATTCATTTTATATAAGTTGATGTGATTTTGATTTCGATTTTAAGTCAGCTTAAGTTAATGACAATTTCAAATCAGCTGAAGTAATTTATTTCATTGGAATTAATTTGAAGTTAGTGGATTCTCGTTACAATATTATCTCGTCGATTATTTCATTCTATCGTCAACAGGAAAAAAATTGTTTAAGGTCTCTAGCCGAACTTTAAAAAGTGTTTTATTATTGGATTGTCCCTGCCCTCGTACCCCCATATTGTACAGAGGATTGCCTTCAAATAAAACTTAAGTGAATTCAAAAGGAATTATTGTAATATAAAACGATCGGTCAAAGAAGAAAACACGGTAGACGACTCATAAAAAGGTCATTCCACGAAAGATTGACCGACGTTCTGAAGGACTCCCCTCCGATTTGGCTCAAAACTGGTGGAGCTATATATTGAAGTGATTTAAATCATGAGACGAGAAAGTTTTGTACAACTCGATAGAGTTTGGGAGTAACAAAGGTTCGAAATTGGTAAAAAGCCGAAATTCCAAATTTTTATATACAGTCGAAGCCCTCGAAGTCGAATTTTCACGGGATATCAGAAGTTCGAGTTAGAGGGATTTTTCGAAAAAATCGAGTGTGAAGGATTCATATTTTGTTTTGTTTAAAAGCTATTATTTTATTCAGAAGAGTATACATGTAAGGCAAAAACACAAAAAATTACTTAAAAAAGCTCGTCTTTAAAATTGGAGGCTGGAGTCTTTTAAAAAAGGACTCTTTTTTAAAAAGGCAGTGTTGGACCTCATCCGGACTCTCACTGCATTCACTAAATGAAGCTTGAACACATCTCAGATACCTGTTGTTATATTAATGGTAAATTGTTTGAGGCCAACTAACAACGCTATGAATAAGCAGCCCAGTTATTCGTACAGTGGCGCACGGTTGTGTGCACAAATAACCTATAGGCTATAGCTCATTTGTGGTTGTGTGTAAACAACGATTATGAGGTTCTAGATGACAATTGTGTTCTTTTGGTTCGATGTTTGCCATGCAGGTCGCCATGCAAATCCTCATTCTTGCTGTGAACGTTCTTTTTCTTTCTTGCATAGGTAAACAATCATCAAGGGCAACTACGTACGCTTTTTGCACTAAAAAATCGCGTTTGCACTAAAAAATCAACATGAAATGAAAGGTGTTCTTCGTCCAGTGCCAAATTGAGAGAGAGTCAGAGCATGCAATACAAGTTGCGAGAGGAAATTGTGTGTTTATTTTTTTGCGAAAAAAAAATGGACTTTGATTAATTGAAAATAGACCAAGAGTTGAAAAAATGTATTCGATGTAGAGGGCTTTTCGACTTAGAGGGCGTTCGACTTAGAGAATGAATTTTGTATGGAAAATTGAAAGGAATGCCCAAAATATGACTAGAGAGACTATAGAGGGCTTCGATTGTAAATTTGTAAAAATCATAACTTCGATACTGTTTATCAGAACTTCACAAATTATGTCTTATTGATCTTGTTATATATGCTTTCAGTTAACTAATGCAATTTTGATTTGCAAGGACGAAG
The DNA here is from genome assembly GCA_905187475.1 of Syritta pipiens. NCBI lineage: Eukaryota > Metazoa > Arthropoda > Insecta > Diptera > Syrphidae > Syritta > Syritta pipiens. Next base: position 76,978,885 of record LR994571.1, read on the forward strand.
GATAGTTCAAAATATCCTATTTGACACGTATCCTTGAATATTGAAATGGTATTTTAATTTTTTATATGTTATAAAACAAACTCTAAGTTTCAATTTGGGATCTCAAAAAAATAAATAAAATGCGTTCGACAAAAAAATATTTCTTTAGAAAATCTAAATATTTTGAAATACGATTTCGTACAAATAAAAAGTTAAGGAGAGTACAACAACTTTGGCGCCGAAAATTTATGACGCGCTTTTGTAGAGGAGTTGACAGTATGCATTTTTTTAATCTAGGAGGAGGAATTATCTCGTTCCGTTAAGGAGGTTGGGGTACTTAAAAAGAAAATGAACTAACATGAAAAAAAGAAATTATTCAAAAACAACAGCAACACTTAGTACCAGTTTTTAAGACCAGAAACCTGTTATTGGATCGTACATTTAGGTTAAATAATTTATGTACATAATTTTTGAAAATTCGCATGCAAACTTACAACTTTATAAAAAAAAAGTGAAATAAAAAGTTTAGACGCACGTGCCTTCATGGAGGCTGTGGACATACCTTTGGCAAAGCAACGAAGTCGTCTGAGCATCTAAACCAGTCACAGAAGGAGTTGAAAACCTTGGAACTCGCGAAGTGGGCCGCCTACTTCCTTTGCACAGCAGCAATAGTATTTTGACCCAAAACTAGAAGACATACAACGTGACATAACATGTGAATGGTTCGATTCAAAATTGAATCAGATATGAATATGCTACAAGAATCACACTTCATCGTGCAACTTTGGAAAAAATTGGTCTAAATTTGTCATTCACGAATATATAGGGTTAGCTGCGATGAATAACCTTCATATAACCTAGACAACCCGAACAATAAACAAGTTGTTCGAATGTTCAAAATGAAAATAGCTAAGTGCTGCAAATAGGAAAGTGATGCTAAAATTACGGGTATGTAGGTAAGTCGTCAGCTATAATTTGGTACCAATTTCAACTTTTAACTCTATATCTCAGGTTAATCAAAAAAAAATTGTGGTACTAAATGTTGGGTTAGCGTGGTTGAATGGGGCGGCAAACCTTATGTCTTTGAGCTCTATTTAATGCAAACTTTTGAATGGTTATTCATTCGTCCTTCAACTCGATACCTTAGGTCGGCTTCGGTACTATAAGATTCAAGAAGGTTTTACTGAAGAAGATTTGGTTTTAACAAAAAATGAGGTAAACTTTCGGTAATTACCAGCAATTAAACAAAACCATGCAACGGCTAATGGGCGCCGTTGGCTCGATCGGTTAGTGCGTCAGACGGTTGAGCGAGAGTACCCGGGTTCGAATCCACCTCCAGCGAACGACTGACAACCTTTCTGGAGTACTTCTGTCATGAAAAGCTTTCGCGATTCGCCGTTCGGAACCGGCATTAAACAGTAGGTCCCCTCCACATGTGACAAAATTATAACGCACACACACAGTGGAGGCGCGAAAAAGCTAGGCTCTGGCTCTCAACGGGCTGTTACGCCGCCCAATACATGCAACGATTAATACTTACTAACACTCTGTGAACAACATCATTTGAGGTCCTACAGTAGATAAACAAATTATTTGCACAATCAATTTCTTTATGGTTTCGCGTTACTCTGAAAAGTTTGAATGGAATGTAATAGCAAAAAAGTGCAGGACCTACTGTGTACGATTTTTCGAGTGATTTAACCTTTTTTACACTTCATTTTGTCCTACAGTGTGCATTTCTTCACGTTGCTTTTATTCGGCAAGAAATTAAAAAAAAAAAAATGATTTCATTTTATGGAATTAAAATCGTGTTGGACAAAGCCTAAATTCCAATTTTAAGCTTTTAGGGTAATAGATTGACTATATTTAATGGATTTTCTGCAGATTTCCCCATTTCTCCAGTTCCTTAATGACCCAGCGGGTGATTCTTTTTTAAATAGCCTTGGCCTAAAATTAATGTCCTGAATCTGAGTTGATCTAACACCAAATACCGAACTCAATCACCTGCCTCTTCACGGCCCTGCCTCATCTCTCTGCTCAACTCAATATTCCCACATTCATCCATCACACGAACCCATCTAAGCTCCCCGTCACACTTTCAAAGCTAAAAACTACCCTCGAAGGACTTCCCCTACTTTCAGTATCCTCCCCAGGACACCACAAAAACTTCACCTCTGTCGTCACTCGTGCAGCAGCACATGGTCGCTCCTCTCAAAACCCAACCCCCCAAAAAACGTTCACATTGTTTTTGTTTTTCTCTTCCCTTTGCCACCCTTCTCCAGTGAAATGCATTCACTCCCCCACTGGTAAAGAGAGCAAAATTGCGAGCGAAAGCACCCTCACTTACCGTTACCGAGAGCGAGAGCAAAAGTCACGAGTTACATTTGTATCCGAGTTTCAATTCAACTCAGTTTCCGTTCGGGTGTTTTTTTTTTGTTGGCCCTTTGATGGCAGCTACCACCACAGAGAGTTGTTCGCTTTTCGCTGTTGGGTATCGTCGCTGTCCTCGTCGTCGGTTGTTTTATTCAAATTGAAAACGAAAAAAAAAAAAAATCGAGTCAAAAGAAAAAAATTCGTGGTCTAAATAATAAATCAGTCGAAAAGTTGTTTGGTAATTTTGTCTGAGAGAGGTGGTTATTGTTAACGCTCGATAATTAATCGTTTCCCAAATGAGTGTGTGTGTGTCCCAAGTGAGGTGTGTGAAAAGAAATTTCCAAAAATCCTCAATTCACATCGTTTTCGAGTGCATTTTCGGGTCGAAAACGGTTTGAAATTCAGTTCAGTTTTTTTTCTCAGTTTTCCTTGGTTGGCCTTTTCTTTTTCTTTTCGTGAGTGTTTCTCGTGACCCGGGAATTCTTGTCTTCCCCCCTCGTTTTACCTGCTCTGACATATGCAGGAAATTACATTTCTGGTGGTGGTTTTTTGGGGGGATGAAGAACCAACGGGAGTGCTTTTCTGAAAAGAAGAAAAAATTACATAAATCAAAGGTGGCCAGGTCCAGTAGTGTTCTGAAAATTGAAAATTCGTGCAAATGGAAACCCCAAAGTTCTCCTCATAAACATAACCTAGATCAATAATCAATAGAGACCCTGTGTGTGTTTCAATGCGAGTGTGTGTGTGTGTGTTTGAAGCCTGCATCTTAATTGCAGTCGTGTGCCTCCGTGTTTGACGTTTCTTTGCAGCAGCAGCAGCAGCTAACAACTTATAAGCCTCACACTCGTGCTTTTTTATTTTTTTGCAGGCTTCTTGTGCTAATACACCACCTCCACCTCCACCACACCCCTGGGGGGAGTTCATAACATCGTTATATTTTCATCTTCTTCCATTTCGTTTCTCCTTTTTTTTTTTTTTGTTGGGAATCCTCAGTCTCGGTGCAGGCGTACCCAAGACTCTTGTGCTCGTGTGTGTGTGTGTGTGCTTAAGGGTGGATGAAGGATCAACAGGCGTTTTACTGCAGTGCTGCGGTGGTGGCGTTTTTATCCTTGTGGCCTGGCTCCTTCGGGGTGATTTTCGACATTCGGAAAATTGCTGGACTTTCGATGAAAAGTCGAAAACGCATGTTTTGAGGGTTATCGCACTCGGGAGCAGCACTCGCCACACAACCACACACACACACCCAGCCACACGTACGACCGCGTTGACGTTGGCCTACTTCTGGGTCCTCGTGGAGCTTTTCTCGCCATGCGAATGCGACGACGGCGGCGGCTTTGGACCAAAATGCAATTTGTAGCTTTTCTTCCACCATTTTTGTTTCCTTTTACTGCTTCGTTGTCGTTTCGTAATACCGTTAGCGAACAGCGCGCACGAGAGAGAGAGAGAGAGGAGAGCGTGTGTTGGTGGAATTAAATCGGAGGTGCAATTGTAAATTTCGAGCAAGAGAATGAAGACAAAAAAAAAAAGGCACAATGCGCGAGGGTCCTTGTGTCATTTGCACATTCGCACGATGTTTAGATGGGAGGAGGGGGTAGCAATTATCCTCGTGGCAGAAAAAAAAAAAAAGAAAAAGAGAGAAAAAAATTCCCCTTGTAGGGTGAATTATGTTTGCGGTGTGTGGGGAGGTTTTTTGAATTGAATTTCTGTTCAATGACGGATTGTGGGGGGATGTTGTGTGGCTTCATCATCGTCATCGTGATGGTGGTGGGAAATGTCATTAGCCTGTTATCTGAAGGATGGACTTGACGGAGGGAACGAGGGGGTGGGCTGATTTGGGGCAGACACATGTGGGTTGGAAATTCCATGTAAACACGGGGGATTCGAGAAGTAACAGACAAACCGTTACAAGGTTTTTTGCCTGAGTTGGGGTAAATGTGATTATTTTTTTTCGGGATAAATGCGGTTAACCGTCGGCTTTGTCGAGTTCGAATAGGTGGAAGATCAAAAGGCTCTTTTTTTTGGCATCCAGAGAGATTCAATTTAGTGTTGAATTTTATTTAGCAACACGTCGAGGTGGGGTGATGCTTATGACAGAGGTGGCGAATGTCGTCAAATAGCACTTAGACTTAGTGGCCAGTTGGATTTTGGCAATTAGCTGGCCATTTCAAGTGCTCTAAGAGTGTGGTTGGTGGTTTTTTTGGGCTTTAGGTGGCACTCAGAGACAGAGTTTTTTTTACGATGCTTGTTTTTATGTTTTTTTGATTTTTTCTGACAGCTGCTTCATTGGTCATTCATCACAGAATCTCTTTATTTGTCAATATCTTCTGCAATTTCTTCTGTTTTATGGCGCTAAAGATATCTTCTAAAAAGCGTGAAGAATTTCTTACATCTAAACTGTTTTAAAAAGTAGTAAATACGACAAATTACAGGTCAATTGAATGTGTCACCCATTTTCTGGTTTGATTTCTTCTTGGAAGTAAACTGCCAAGCTCTTACCTCCCTTTGCCTGGTTGTGTTAAGAAAATCTACTCATTGGCTGTATTCAAATCTGATTTGATTTCTGTCCTACAGCGTTTTTGGTTAAATCTGTTGTCGCTGTAAAATATTTAGCACTTAAGTACCTTATATAATATTATGTTACATGGGCACCCGATGCATTTTCCAATGGGAAATGTCGCTTCCGTAATGGCCGTTCAGGGAATTGTAGCCGCATGCTAACTAGAGTGTGATTTTAAAAAAAAGAACTGAATTAAAAACTTAAAGAGTATAAATAAATTCTCCCTATATTCTACCAGACGCAGATATGAAATACACAACAGGTCCAATGTAATTACTCATGTAGCTTATATCGCCTGGAACTTTAGAACTAAGTAGAGTTAGTTGTTTCCGTGCTGCTGTAAGTATTTATTTTTATTTCCATTGTATCCAAAGAGATGTTAACTTTATTTAAAATCGCCATTCATCTCCCAGATGGAATCTCTGTCTCTGCTTAAACACTCACTCCGACACTCTGAATACCTTCTTTCTTTTTGTCGGATGCTTTCTGTGAATCTACCTTAGCACTCTGCTTAATTTGGTTGTCTCTTAAAACTCCCACAACAAAGCTCACCGCTCATTGTGAATGATGCCACCACATCATTTTTTGAATCGAGTTTAAATTTTGATTGAAGACTTTTAGACATGTGATGCGTTAAAGACAATTTGAACTAACTTCAAAAAAATTAGGACTTGTTTTCAACTTTTTTTGCAACAACCTTTCACTAACACATTGAATGTCACGCCATTTACTAACAAAGTTAGTGCTGGTCAGACTTGGAGTCCCTGCGAATGACTTTTGCAGAAGTTGTCAGGATAAAGAGGAGGAGGAAAGCATCTTCCATCTCTTATGTTCATGCGAGGCCTTGGCGCTTAGTAGAAGAACTCACCTGGATGACAGTCTGAGCGATCTGAGTAAAATCAGCATCAATCAGATACGCTCCAACTCCAACTGGTTCCATTAGGGTGCGGAATGGATCTCCGCATTGTGGTATCATAATGGGCCTAGTCTGCCTAAGTGTGGTTGGGCCTCAAAGAGCCTCAGCTAACCACTCTAACCTAACCTAACCTAGTGCTGGTCACCGGTGAGCCTAATGGCATTCAACGTGTTGAAAGGGGTCAACAAATGTTTGTAAACTTTGGACTTTCTAAATGAGATGAAAAAGTTTACAAAAAGGCGGTTGTTATTTTTCTGTACAAAGTCAGCTGAACGGTCACTAAGGCGAAACCAGTCACAATTTCTTTTTTAGTAGTCAAAGAGCCGACTGTAGGATGTCCTAAAGCATAAAGTTAAGGTACGAATTTGAATGGAACGAATGAAAGCTTACTTCCAAGGGACAAAAGTCGAACAAAAGTCAGCGAAAATGTTCGAAAGTTACAACTGTATAAGTAACTCAGGCGGTTAGGGTGCTGCAACTGTTTCTTTCATTTTTTTGCAATAAACAAGTTTATGCCTTCGGACAACTTACTATCGGCTTTCGTACTATGTTATTAGGTTGTCAAATATCTCCCTTCCGCCTTTTTGTCTTTTGAATTTTCCGGCTATGTACAAAGCGCTACAGAGCTCGAATTCTGAAAGAAATCTGGATCCTTTAACAGCTGCCAAGACGTTCACAAAACTCTTCGCTTTCCAACACTACTGTAGATTTTTTTCGATTGAAGCTTAAGCAACTTTCAAAGGCTTCTACGCAAACCCTCTACTTTTGCGCCTAACTTGACCCAGACCTTACGAGCCTTCCACTTTCGATTTCATTTTATGGATTCATACAAATTTCTTTAGCACAAGGTCTGATTGAAAACATCCTCTTAAGCTGTTTCAATGAATCCACAATTATAAATCAAATCCACCAGTGAACTCCGTCCTTCCAATCCGCCTTCCATCAGATGAATCTCTCTGTTTTAGTTGTTGATGCGGACATCAAATCCATCAGTGAACTTCTTCCTTTCAACCCTCCATTAGAAGATCTCTGAATCTCTCCATTTGCGTGGAATATGATACGGCAAAGAACGTCGAGAAAATGCCTCGGCGATACTTCACCGCCTCACAGGATGTGGAAAATCGTAAACCGTATCGCGGTCTACGCCCACCCGACTTTCTACATCTATTAATTAAAAAAAAAAAATACTCCAACTACAAAAAAAAAAACTAGAATCATTTCATTCGTATCTGTTGGATGCGCCACACACTCACAAATCCCACCCACACACACATTCGTCGCTGTGTAATTTGTTTGAATTTAACGCGAAAATAATTAAATTGAGGACAATTGTCATGGGAATGATCCGTTATTCTCTCGGTTCACATTACAGGAAATAGGTGTGGATGTGTGGTGTATCTGTGTGTTTTGTGTTGTTCCACAGAAAATGAAAATCTACTCACAGTTTGTATTCGTATCTCTCCACGTACATAAATGACTGAAGTTTTCAGTTCTTGTTTTTTTTTATTTTTTTTTATTTCATTTTTTGTGTCCTTGAGCAATGGATGGTGAGTGGGGGGCGTGTAAGTAGAACACACGCTGCTTCTATTTAACAGATAGCACTGGGAAAATAAACACTCCCCGTTAGATACAATGGATATGTGAAGAGAGAGGGGGGAAGACAGAGAAAGGCGTCCAAATTAGTTTTTTTTTTTTCTTCTTTAGTCCTAAAAGCTTTGAAGTAGCAACAGGAACAGCAGCAGGCAAAAGAAGAGACATCATTTTTTGATGATGAAATTTCTATAGACACACGACCAGAATGGGCAATGAGAGATTTCTTTGGTGTCCTTTAAGAGGGACAAGGTGACGAGTAGTAGTTAGTCCTGCCTCGTCCTTAATTGACTTTGTGCAAATGACAACATTTTTGAAAAACAAAAAAAGAGCGCTTTTTCTGTGTTGTGGCAATGGACTTGTGGTTGCTTACAAGAAGAATGTTCCGATTAATAGTGAGGAGGAGCAGCGACGGCGAGTCGTCATGGGAAATGGACTAAAATCAACCGTGAAGTCGTTGACGACATCCGTCAGTCGTCTGAAATTGGACACAAACTTGGAGGGGGTAAATGTTTCTTTTTTTTTTGTGATTTTGATGTCATGTGGATGTCATCACCTCACCCGTGGTTCTGATATGACATTCAAAATGATTAACAAAATTTTTGCACTTTTTTTTAAAACAATTTTCGACTTCGTTTGATGTTCTGTCCAATTCGAGCCACAAGGAAAATATTTTTTTTTGATTCACCAAAATCGAAGTAAGAGATCCCCAACATTCTTTTTGGACTAGGAGACATTTGTTGCAATAAAATTACTACAGTTTTACTGTAATTACGCCAGAAATTTCGAGTTATCAGTAGATAAAATTCATGTTGAACAGCCCAGGAACAAGACTGGGCATGAAAGGGGTTAAAGAATTTTCTGTAAAACATCGCTCTATAAAAGTAAAAGACAATACACGCTAACTGCATTGGCTCTAATTTAGAACTTGGTGGTATGAACTGCCTAGAACTTTCTTCAAGTTTCCCTGCCAGCTACAGGTATGGCCAAAAAAAGTAGAAACAGCTATCAATTTTCAAAAGAAACAACACCAGCTCCTGTTTTAGTCGGACTTTTGAAACTTTTTTGATCTTAATTCATCGATGGATATGCCTACAATATATTCCATCAAAATTACGGTGCATATTGGCAGTTATATTTTGTCAGTTGACAAATTTAGCCACAAGCACCTTAAGTGTGCAGGGCAAAAAATAGAATCACTAAGTATTAAGAGAAAAGGAAAGGAATAACGAAACCCCTATAGAATCACTTCGTTGTCCGTCTGTCTGTCTGTCTGTCGCCTTTACATACTTAATGATACATTTAAATTAAACTATCTTTGTCAGTAATTTTCGAAAATTTCGCATGCAAACTAAAAATTTTAATAAAAAAAGCTGGACAAAAAAGCTTAAAATATTTTTTTTTTTTCAAAATTGTGAGATGGAATGCTGAATTGTTTTTTTGTGGTCAATGCTTACATCAATTCTAAATCAAACACAAAAAAACCGAATGACTTTATGCCGCCTAGTTTTTGACGCGTTTACACCTCTCGCTTTCTGACAGTGTCGAAATGAGCAGGGTAGCTTCAAAAGGTTTTGACTCTGTCTTTTAACGGACGACATAAAGCTTAGACGACATAAAGTCTAGACTACATAAAGCCTAGACGACATAAGGCCTAGACTACATAAAGTCATTCGGTTTTTTTGTGTTTGATTTAGAATTGGTATACAAATTGACCACAAAAAACTAATTCAGCACTCCATCACAATTTTGGAAAAAATTGATCTTAGCTTTTTTGTCCACTTTTTTTTATTTAAAATTTTGAGTTTACACGGAAATCTTTTTGTGAAAGTTGAATTCACCTTAAAAAATATACCTGAAGGCTTTGCACAACACGACAATTCATCCATCTTAATTCGACTTTTTCAGATTATTTCTCTTCTGAAGACATTTTAGAGTACATTTAAATGCTCCTTCATGCCGTATCCCTCTAGCTGCTGCGTCCTCAAATGTTTTCCCATTTTCAGGATATACAGTGACCCAGAAACTATTCGCTCACCGGCCCATTTGAAGCAAAAAATGGTCTGGAGATAGAATGGAGTGAATTTCCACACTTTCCCTTTGCAAAGACTTCACTCAATTGTCTTTCATTTCCCGCAACCATAAGCCCTGCCAAAAAAAAAAGTGCGGAACTCCGGAAACACTTCATTCGCGTACCCCGCCGTAAAACTTTCCCAATGAAAACTTCTTCATCACTCGCACGGCACTCCGCTTGACATATTTAAATTTATTTCAAGATAATCAGCCAGTCGATAACTTTGCACCGCGCTTTCACCTCAGGAAATCCTTTTTTTTTTCTCCCCACCAAAAGCACGTGTAGACACAGACCCAGATACAATCTCACCCTTCCTGCGGCTGCTTCCTGCCTCACCACCGACCAACGAGATAATAACTTTTGCAATAACTCTGTCAATTGCCCTGCTACCGCCGCCGTGCTGATGAGTTCATCCACCACCTGGACTCATAAAAAAAGAAAAAAAAAAAAAGAAAACAAGCCTATTCAGAAGTAAAACGTCAAATTGAAAGCGATTTTCTTATCTCACTTTGGAAAATTATTTCAAAACGATCCACGGGGTGTGGGAAAACCCTCTCGTCTGAAATTAGAAGGACTCATCTCTCTCTTGTAGTCCCACTCCATGTGTGTGCCATATTCAGCTAAGTGACCTCCTATGGTGCATCCTCCCACACCCGTCCATCCACCCACGCGGCAGGCACTCTCCACTTCAACAAAACTTTGTGCCGTTCGTTTGTTCTACGTTCTATGACTTTATTAACCCAATTCCAAGGGAATGACAAAAACACCAGGCACACCAGCCCAGGACACGGACAAAAGGAGCGCAGTAGCACTCCTCGCACGTCGACGTTGTGTGTATGTGTGTGTGTTGTGCTGATGTGGCTTGTTCCACACGACCACAGGACCCCCTCACCACGCAGCGCTCGTGTGCATTGTGATGTCTTAATAACTGCGCCAGGCAGTGAACAAAAAAAGGAGCTCAGCGAAAATGGCTTAAAAGAAAACAAAAAGGCCTACGCCACCCGGCCGCCCTCCCCCTTGCGTGTCAGGATATGTGTGTTCGTGTGAAAATATGAATTTCCACTCATAGGTCCATCCGTCTCTCCATAGAGGTGCTCAAAAAATGGTTCTTTGTTTTTTTCGTTTCAACGATTTTTTTTTATTCCAGGAAGGACGAAGCGAGATCCTTGGCAACCAACACCAACACCACCCCCTAAAACACACTCGACACCACCACCACCCACCCACCAGCGAGGAGAACAAATAGAAAAAAAAAATAAAGTGTTCGTCTTCTTTTTGTTTCGTGTTTCGTTTTGTTTCCCTTTTGTTCTTTCTTCGGCCGTCGTCGTGAGTGTGTGTGTGTTTGTCCCGCTCGCGTGTGTTTACAAAAGTGCAAAGCGCATTGCAATTAAAAGAGAAGAAAAGCAGAGTAAAAAAAAAGTGTAGAAAATAAAAAAAAAAACTCCATGTGAATGTGTCTGTGTGTGAAGAATCAACGGCATCCTTCGGCGCGAGTGGATAGAGTGAACGTCGTCGTCGTCGTCGTCCGACCACATTGCACCAAGAGGGGGTGCTGAAACTGGGATGAATGCCAGACATCTAGATTCATCCTTATCCCAGTTGGATACAAATTGTCGTGATTTTCCGAACGGTTTCGAAGAGAACCTGCAACTACAGGTGAGTCCAAAAAAAATGTATATATGTATATCCTTTTTGTATGTGTCGCTCAATTATTCATCATCAATTCCTCCTCGTGCGAAGACGCACGCAGCAGAGTTCATGTTAACATTGGCACTCGCTCTCTCTGTCGGTGGTGGCCTGTGAGACAAGGGATTTAATTAAATTAGAAGGAGGCATGAATAATTAATCGATAAGAAGCTATTTTCGCTGCGAAGAGTATCTGCTTCAAGTGGAAAGTTGATTAGGCGAGTGGTACGTCTGGATACGGTTCTAGAAGGGGGTACGAAAGTTTTTTTTTTTTTTTTTGATTTCCGTAGATGTCACTGAAGAAGTTTCCATATATACTCAAGTGGTGGGCGTGGGGATGAAAGTGACTTTTAAAAGGGGTTTCCCGATGGGCGGAACTGAAGGTGTGCATTGCGAAGAGAAGATATTACGAAGTTTTCAGCATTGGCACTTTGAACCACTCAGCAGTTGGCTAAAGAAACAGTAAACTATCCGAAGTCTGGGAAAAAAGGAAGTTGTGGTACTTAATCACAAGAGAGAGGTAGTTCTTAGTGAATACTTGAGGGGAATTTTGATATTCTAATAAAAGTTAATTTCTTTTTTTCTACGGAAGCTTCTTTCCTGTTTCTGTCATCACCAAGCACGTACAGAATTAAAGGCAAAAGAGGCTTTAGAACATTTTCTACGATAATGTTTAAAGTCTATGATCCAAATGGCATGATGCCATACGATTTATGTTAATGCTACAAGTATTAATTGACCCGCTCAGCACATGTGTAGATTGATTAACTCCACTTTTTAAGAAATCTTAGATTTCACTCTCACAATATATAACTTCTTTTGTTTACAATAACCCTCCTGAGATCCTTTGAGATCAACCCCGTCAAAAAACAAGTATTTGAATAAAACGTAGTATATTTCAGAGGTGAATGAAAATTATTTCATCACTTTTCTCAAATTCTTATTTTATGAAGTTAATCGATTTATGCTCTGAACGTCTCAATTGTTGCCTTTATTCCATTAGTAGAGGTTGTTAAAAGACTGCCGAAATTTCACTTACAAAAAGACAAAATAAAGTACATTTTGTGTGTGTTTTACATCAGTTTTCAGAAAGATCTTAAACTGCAAACTTTCTTCTTCAACACATTCAGACCACATTTTTTGTCACCTCTTGTGGACCTCTTGTGTTACCCATGAGGATGTTGTAATCCTTTCCTTACTCGCGGTGACCTAATTCCAACTATGAGTCCGTCCATCTGGTCCTTTTCAGATACCTGAAAAGATTCTTTAGAATTAATGAGAATAGTGACTAAACTTTCGCTCAATTTCCTTTCAAATTTGTTCAAAATATTACGGCCATTTCAAATTCTAAGACGTACTTACCGAAACAATTTCAATTTTACCTTTGCTCGATCTAAGCGGTTATTCATTGTGTCCACAGATTTCAGAAATCAACGACTTTCAGTTTTAGAAGTCAGAAAGGCTTTGACCAGTTAATGAAACGAGCACCAGTTCTGGAGTCTTAAGCAGTTATCGAAGGCAGAATCCCTTTTCTTCGAACAGAAATATCGAAAAAGACTTGTACGTCAATTTTAAAACAAGGATAATATAAAAAGATTGCAGGAGAGTACGTTGAAATGTTTATTTCGTTCTCGATACAACGACTACTTAACATTCGCAAACAATTTTTTATTGAGGTTACCCAACATTCTAACAAAAAGTTACCCTACGTTCTAACAATTGAAGTTTTGCTTCAATGAATCCAGGTTTGACGTGCGATAATTTAAAACCAGGAAGCAAGTATTATACAGACCATCCATGGAGAGTTCCACAATCCACAATGGATGCTGATCAATTTGGGCCCAGAAATGAAAGTCTTCAAAATACGTTGAAAATATGGTCAAAGTCGATACCATAATGACGAGTCCAGCTTATGTTTACAAAAATTCAAAATCGTTTGTCTTCAAAATGCTTAAGTTTCGCTTCCAAGTTAAGCAATTATTCCTCAAAATAATGATGATGTATTAAATAGGCCACCACAGTTTCTATACCTTACACAAATTGACAATTTTGGACCTTTAGACAATTTTATATGAAAATTAGAAGAGTATTGCAGGTTACAATAAAAAAAAATTAAAAGGAGAAAATTAATACTTTAAAATCTGATGGTACCTAAATGTCGTAGTTAATAACAAAGTGGGTGTCATTAATTCCTGAGTTTTTCATAACAGAATCGTCAAATTGTAACATTTCGTTCTTCATATTTTGAGTTAGTAGTTCATTTTGTCTTCTCTATACCAAACCAAAATTTGAAAGAGAAAAGAGGCTAGGATTGGAACTCGATAAATTTAGTTTTTTTTTACTTGTGACACAAATGTCACTTAATGAGTCACCTTTTAGGAAGCCAATCTTAGTCATTATCTTCCCTCTACGATCTTAAACAAAAACATTTTCAAATACTTTGAAAAGCTTATAAAAGAGTTGTTTTAAGTGTAAAATGATCGAAATACAGAGCAACGGGTGTGTGTTGTGTGGAGAGAGCGTCAAAATTCAATAACTCTTAAGCCACTTATCCAATTGTAGTGAAACTTTCAAACATTGTAGACAATTTAGTTAGACATCATTCGAACAAACGCCTCCTGATAAATTTACTGGAAAAAATAAAGTTTTTCATTCGCCAATATTTGAATTCCTTTGGATTTTTTATGTTTTAAATTCAAGATTTCTACATATGAGTCAGTTAACTGATTGTGTTTTAATCTAAGAACAAAAAAAGTTTATATTTTCTATATTTTCTTATAATTTGTATAAATTTTCTATATTTTCTATATTTTCCATCACAGAATTTAGAGTTTATAGTTTATATTTATTTCGTTACAAGGGTTACATTCAGTTGTCTCACAATTTACATAAAGATTTTTATTGTACTCTTTCTACTGAAAAACAAGTTTTGAGTGAGAGAAGAATAAAAAAATAAAAAGTTAATTGAGGAGAATGAAAGAAAAACCATAATATATAGGTAAATAAGAGCAAAAAGAAAAAAAAACAATGCTGAATCTTCCAACGTCGTTGGCATTTTGGCGTAAGCCAATGACTTAATGTGGCCACAAAGAAAATAGTCTAGAGGCGTTAAATCGCAGGAACAAGGCGACCAACCGACTGGCTCATTTGTTGAGCTAATACGCCCATCAAACTTACTCTTCAATAAATCGATTGTAACGTATGCTGTGTAGCTTGTTGCGCCATCCTGTTGAAACCACATGTCGTCCAAGTCATCGACTTCAAATTTCGGTGGAAAATTTTTATAATTTGCAGACGTTGTCTACTTTACCACGATGAAAATGAGTTGAGTTTACTGAATAAATTGACAATGACAGTTCGAAGATTAGTGAAAGGATGCGTTCACGAATTAAATTCAGTGTTGTCAAGTCCCTTTTGGAAAACCCTTTACAAGAATAACTTAAAAATTAAAACGCAAGCATTAATATTGTAGTCAAAAAATAATTAACACATCCTCTTCTTCTCATTTCGTCTCCAAAAATATCTACTTATTGTCCTTTTATAGAAAAGAAAAACTAGTTTAAAATATTGACTAAAATGGCATGACACAAAAAGTAATAAATACGCTCACTTTACAACCAAAGATCAAACTTTAACACTGAACCACTAAACTATGAAAAAAAAAAATACTTTCCCCTCTAAAACAATTAATTTTTGCATTTTTGTCATATGACGAAACCATTGTATACTAGAAAGAAACCCAAATAATATATCTAATTAACTAACTTTTGGAATCCTTTTTCTGCATCGAATTATAAGGAGTAAGCTCCATTTTTATTTCTATAAAACCTACTTAAATGCTTAAAACTCAGTGTTAGAGTGTTTAAATGCTTTAACACTCTAACTACGATTCAAATATGCATAGAAACTGCTCAAATAGGTTGTTGATCAGTTGATCACCAGATACACCTTGATTTCCGAATCAAACGTGGAATTTTTTTTTAAAATGCTTCGACATCAGCACAGTCTTAGATCTCCTATTCACTGCAGTAAAGCCGTACAGAAAAAGACGACCTCATCGAGGCCATAAGCCAGCGCATCTCTTAAACATTTCCATGGTTCGATTAAAAACATTTTCCCACACCGCACACGGCAAAGCTCCACAGATTCCACTCTTTTTCGTAGCATTGACCTCTCTGATATCCAAAACATAAACACACCCGTATAAATGTATCTAACTGCAACACATCCCATCAGCAACGTAATAGAACCCTAATTTGCATATCTTTTCAACTTTTCAACCTGCATCCGCATTAGTATCTGGCTTGAGTCACGCAGCCGCTCGGTTATGAAACCGGCGACGACAATGATTTAGGATCAACTTCCAAAAAGATACAAACCCCGAAGACGCACAGTGAATTTGTTCGTTTGTTCGATTTAACGACACAGTTCGAGATACTTTTCGGCCATTTGCCCGATGGAATGATTTCCATATTAAAAAGAAGAAAAAAAGTTTCATCGATCTCCAGTTGAACTCAAAAACTTAACGCTCCAAAATGAATCAATGGGTCAGATCAGGCGTCAGTCCAGTCAGTCAGCAGGAACCAGATCTTGTGGTTCGGCTGCACGGAGGGAGAGAGAAGTAATTCGGATTTGAATTTCAATTAAATTTCAGGTTTTCGAAGATTTGTTTCGTTAGTGATTCAAATTCGGTGCTGATGGGCCAGTAGAGCCTTGGTGGGGTTAATTCTACTAATTAGCCGAATGAATGAATTGTCGTTGGAGTGGCTTAGTTCGAATTTAAGTGAGTTCAGGTGCGGCGGTTCCTGATGCTAATGAAGTGGCGACTACTCTCACGAGGATGAGTTATCTGGGCGGATGTCGTAAAGATATCGGATTCAGATTCAGATGGCGAGCGACTGCGATCGAAGAGATACACATTTGGCATGAATGAATCTTACGTGGAGGTGGAAATGGGAAGTGTGCTTTTGACGCGGTGATTTTGTCGGATTTGGCAATTGGACTAAGAGCTGTTTGCAGTTTGAAGATTTTTTTTTGCTTGTCAGATGTAAATACAGTGGTCGACAAAATTAATTGCAAAACAATATCAATGAGATCTTTTCGATTTGAAAGCTTCGAAATGGTAATTTTGTTATGATCAAGGTCTAGCATTTTTTCACACAAAGTAGAAAAAGAAAACCTCAAAATCTATTGAGCAGGCAAAAAGTTACTGAACGTTTTGGATATTTCTTTCAACTTTTTATAAACTTTTTTATTGAATTCATTTTCTTCCTCATTTTGAAAATATGACTGCTAGGGTTCTGAATTTAAAAGATTTAACCTATGATTTTTGATTGAGTAGATTCTTCTGCGAGGTGACTCAGCAAGAGTTATGTAATAATTTTATGTTTAGTACGTATAACAAAGGGCAGACAATGTTTGTCCTAATTCGATGTGTGGCGGTAATGACATCTTTTGCAGTGCCGTGCACGAAATAAGAAACAAAAAAATGATCCACACTTAGAAAGGTGTGTTTTTTTTTTAATAAATTTCAATTTGCTATCGCGCAATTTACAATGAGAAATGATATAACAATTCTATATTTTTTCTGCTGAATAATTTTGTAATTGTATTTACTAGAAGACAAACATAAAAATAAAACTAAAACTTGAGGAGAAAACGAAAAAAAAAAAACATTAAACTAGGTGGTTTTTAGTTTTTCTTGTAGCTTCATATTACACTTATTAGAAAACCCATAAGTTTTGCATAAAATACTCAAACTTTAGGAGTTTGCCCATCAAAAGCGCAAAAATGCGTAAAATAGCCTGTGCATATAATTAGAGGCACTGAGATTTTCATTGGAAATCAATAACTTTATTCCACAAATGGTTGTAAAATTTTGTTATTTAATAAAGCAGCCATAACTATCAGAAGCATGAGAAGCATAATTAGGCGAAGCATGAACTTCACGCATTTTTTGTAAAGCCTTTGCGGAATACTCCAGCATAAAATTTTCATTTCTTTAACTTTTCTCTCTCTCTCTTTCTTCTTTCTCGATGACGTTGCCAATGTTCTTGATGTTTAAATATTAAATATATTTTAATATGCCAACAAAGTCTCAATAAAATAAAGCGAAGTCACACATCCAAAGCGGTCTCCCAACGACCTTAGCGTCCATATTTTGTGTATACTGCCATATGTTATGCATGATTGTCCTGTTGCAAAATCCAAATAGCTGCAAATAGTCATCAGGATAATGCACCATAGCATTCTCCAATATTTAGCAAAACTAAAATTAATCCATCCACCCTTAATTTTATTTCAATGGGAGCGATACTCTGTCATGACATTTTATGCGAAACAAGAATACTAACACTCTCATACTTGAGCGTTGCACTGGTGTACCGTGAGTTAAACTTCTCCGACTTGGGAGGCCAAATCATGTCTTTCATGTTAGAAGAGGTTCTATTTTTTTTAGTTTTATCATTAAATAGAGCCTTATCGCTCTGGGTAATGGCGGAGTGTCTCATTTGTGGAAGACCTCCAAACTCCTTGTACGATTCTACTCTAGCAGAAATGACTTCTTTCGTAGTACGCGCCCAAAAAGACAAGCATAGTTTAAAATTCGCTTTAAATCCTCTATGGACGGTCCCCTATTATAACTATGTAATTTTGTACCTATTGTAACCTATTGATGGAGCATCCAATGTTCGTAGACTTTTTCGACACTGTAAGACTTTTTAAAAGGACTACACTGCATTCAAATGCATTCAAATACTAAAGTTTAACAACTGTTTTGTGAATAAAAAATTAACGATTTCTAATGAAAATCTAAGTGTTTCTAACTATGCACTGCTATTTTACGCCTTTTTGCGTTTTTGCTAGGTAAACTCCTATAGTTGTAGCCCATGGTTTTCTTATGCTTTTTTCATTTGAAATTTTTTGTTTCTAACTAGTTTTTCACCACTGTACAATTTTTTTTTTTTTACCTTACAATCAAAATGATAAGCTTACATTTTTTGATACTTCTTTCTTGTTCTTGAATTCGCCAGGACTTTTTTTTAACTAAGCTGTTTAACGTTTTGAAGCAATTAATTGCCATACAATTTTTTTCGAAAAGAACTGACCGATTATTGACTTCAAGTCTATTTTCTTCTAGTTGCGTTCAGGGCTTTTTTTTTGAAGACATTCTGATTTGTAAATGAAAAATGAAGTCGAACTTGTTTTGAGTGTCGAATAGTTGGATCTCTAACTCTGTACTGCCTTTTGGGCTCTTCTCAGAGTTTCTGCTCTTCTCAGAGCGGCCTGTACCATTACGATGAAAGATCTGATCTCTATCCACTCATCGTCCGATTTTGTCATTTGGCTAACTAGATTTTCCGGGTTTGGTATGTTGACCCTCTCTTCTTTGAACCATACGCAATGGAATACTGCGTGTTCTGCGTCCTCCTCTTCATCTGGGCACAGGAGCGAGTTATCGTGTACAAATCTATGTCGTTGTCCCTGTCGCAGGTTCATTGATGTTTCAACATCGATAAAATAAGACCCAAACACAACTTGAACCCTGCACTCTAAAAGATTTCGAATTATTATAATTTAGCAACTGTTAGAGCCACTATTGATTTTCAAACAAAAGGAATGGATTAAAAGATTAGAAAGGAATTTGCTATTTCATTATACGCCATTTCACGCTCGGCAAACGTCCGAAAATTGTAGAAAATTACTATCGACGTTCTGTTGCTCAGTTGTGAATACGCAAATTGAATTCCGTTCTGAGGTTGATTGCCATCATGGCTTTCATTCAAAGACATTCCACCGAGGAAAAACTTAAGCATCAGAAAAACTCAGTCCACCACTCAGCCAGACAAATAGCACGCAGTATGGAAGAAGACCCAGAAGAATATTACTCATCCAATTAGGAAAGAGATTTTCTTACAAAGGTCATCGTCCTGAAAAGACAAAATAATGAAAAAAAGGACTTCACGAAGCATCAAATTTACCCCGAAAAATCAATTCTCTTCTCTTACGCAATCATCCGATTCTCTGACGTAAGTTGTCGACGTTCTCTCATCCGTAACCAGGCACCAAAGGCATCCCCTAATCCAGAACTTTTACTGGATTTAAATTACTTCACCAATTACACTCCGTGTCACGCATTTGAGTCCACATTTTCCAGATTACCACAACCACGACAACGTCAGCGACTTCTCTGGGAGGAGTCCGGCGCGTCTCAACTTCGCCTCGCGTGCACAATCATCGGGCACGTTGAGTGCGTGTCATATCGCGTTCCTCACGTCGTTTTCTTTCATTTTTCTCCTCTTTTTCTCTTTTTGTGTGTGATTTTTATCGAAAACTTAGCGCCAGACAAGTGGAATTCCGTTTTGTGTTAAAAAAAAAATAAAATGAAAAATTTAAATTAAATCCACACAAACACAGAGACTCACACACTTCTAAGTGATTTAAATTATAATTTTGTTGTCATTGCAGTCAGGGCATGAAAAGGCCATTTTCGAAAGGAATTCGCTCTTCCTCGAGGGCGCACGAGTGTTGGGGCTCTACTTGGCTGGGCACCAACTTCTGTCGGCCAACAGTCAACTGAGGCGACGTGTTGTTTTCTTCTTTTTTTTTTTGAGAGAAATTATCAAAAAAATGAAAGAAAAAAGAAAACAATTAAAAAATTCCCCCACCCGTCCGAAGAGAGAGAGGCGGTTCACCTCTACAGCGGGATGATTTAATTGCACCCGTTTAAGGTGATGTGGGTTGAAAGGTGAGGTGGGTAACGTTCACGTTTCGGTTCACTGACATGACACACGTTACTACGGGTTATTAGCTCGCACACACACACTCATCGAGACACGGTGCATGGAATGCACTAAAATGGGCTGGGGGTGGGTGGGCTGTGTGTAGTGTGCTAACCCAGTTAAAAGCTGATTTGTCAACGGCGAAGTGGGCTCGGAAATGAGCACAAGGAATCACGTCCAGAGACACACGCTGCGCGGGGGTTGATGTAAAGGAGATTTGACAGCTTTGTGTCGTCGTCAAGTCACGTGAGTGTATATCCTTGACAGGCTTACAGAGGAGCCTACTTGACGGCGCGTTGTTATGTGGGTAGCGTTGTTAGATCGGGTGGTTGTGGTTGAGAATTTTAATCTGTCATCAGTGGCGGTTGTGAAGGGTGACAATTGAGGGCGTCGATGTGGGATTATGATGCGTTCGAAATTTTGTTACGACGACAGTTTGAGGAGTGTTATGAAGAAATGACTCAACGGTTGGTGTAGAGGTTTCTTCTGTATGCATCCAGTTCAAGCTCGTTCTCGAATTTGCTCAAAAATGAGTTTTTCAGTATCCGACGACTCTTTTGTAGCTTGGAGACTGAAAATCATGCCTCGTGGGGCGTTTTATCATCCACCCACTGAAGCTTTGGCATCTACCTCGTATTATCCCCGCCATCCAAAGCCTCCATCTTCATTTTCTTCGATTTTTCGGTCCACTTTTTGACACATAAGCCCTCGTAAGTCCACCTATTGACGACGCCGCACCTCAAAGCCCATGTAATTGCTATCCAAATGACTATTCAACGCGCCCACCCTCGTCTAGGCTCACTAAAGAGGCTTAAACTTTCTACGAGATCATATTTCCCCCCTCATTACCATACAAAAAGCCAGCCACGACCCATCTTCTGTTTTATTGGCCCGCGCCTTATCTGCAGCTTAATGGAACAGGCAACCCACGCTCGCCCCCGGTAGCAGTCACAGGTGAATTTAGTTCAAGTACATTCCTGGACATCGTCGAATTAATTCACGAAAAAAAAACAACACGCTCTCAACGGGAGTATGGTAATCATCGAAGGGGGTGGGGTGCATACACACGTATGCGGGCCTAAAAGCTGCTCGAATGCCGACTACAA
This sequence comes from Syritta pipiens, assembly GCA_905187475.1. Lineage (NCBI taxonomy): Eukaryota > Metazoa > Arthropoda > Insecta > Diptera > Syrphidae > Syritta > Syritta pipiens. Next base: position 76,999,946 of record LR994571.1, read on the forward strand.
TCCATCCATCGGATGGCAGAGGGGCATGAATATTTTAGCTCTGCGTCCACCTACACATGCATCGGCTATCGGCGGAAGCAATCGAGAGTATCTAGATGCTTTATAAATTTATATTATCGTCGACAACGCGACACACGCAGTAGATGGAGGTCAAAAGTTTTGACAATGCTTGGCGAGGAAAAGTCACCCCCAACTCGATTGACTGACGTTAAATTGACACATGCCATGATGTGACATGACGCTTACAATGCGATTCGGAGGGGTGGATAAGGCCGCGGCGCCAGTGGCGGTGATTTCTGTGACGGTGGTGCCCATTAGTGGGAAATCGGGAGCAAGCCGTAGGTGAAACTGGTCAAGCGTATGCTTTCCGGTGGTGGGAGAAGTTGGTGCGGAAGAGTGAGTTCCAACAGGGTAATGGGAGTAGTGGAATGTGCTGCGGGAGTTGGATAGAAAGTTTAATTAGGACAGATGCTAGACAAGGCTTAATTAAGGCTAATCAAATGTTATGCAACACAATTTGAATTTAGAAATAATGGCAAACTTGTTCAATAAATGAGATGGAGGAAGTAATAAACACACGAACAAAAATCCAAGAAAGTCCTGGAATGTCTTTTTTATGGTTTTTTATGGTAATCTTTGAAAGGTGCTACCAATCCGTGGCAGTCCTGCGCTGTCTGTCTGAAGTTATCGAAATTGATGATATTTGTTTTATTTGTGCTTCACAGTCAGGATACAGAAAATGTACATTTCTATAATTTCTCTTTGATCAATTCTAATTGTTGCTGCTTTCGCGTCCAAAAGTAAAGAGAGCGAAGCAGGTAGATTTATTTTCCAAAAAGCCAAAAGAACAATTTGAGTAATAAATTAACAGTTAACATTTTGAGTTAAAGAAAAAAGAACAAAGTCAAAAAAGAACATTCAAAAAGAAAAAAAATGCAAAAAAAATCTGAGAAGATTATAAAGTGAGTAGTTACATGTTTGGCACACAATTTTGAATTAGAAACAATGAACACTTGGCAAAAAATATAATTTAATCAATTAGTCTTGAACACTAATTATTCATTTTAACAATTCTCTGACCACGACGGTATTGAACATAGTTAAAAGTCGGCCCAGTGATTACATATTTTAAGTTGCAGCTTTTGTTGAGTCCTATTGCGACAAAAATGCAATTAACAAATGTCTTCACAATGTTTAAGACAATTTCTACTGTCGACGATAAAAGGATAGCGACAATTGTCAATAAAAGCTAATAAATGCTAGTTGTGAATCTTTTGACTGTTACTCACCGAAGTTTCAGCCATTTTGGTTTTAGTTGACAGTCATTTGAGTGAGTCGATGTAAGTGTTTTTTTGTGAAAAATTATTGAACAATTATTTTGTAGCAAAAAAAGCCAAGTATTATTGGGCGGGTTAGAGAGATGGGATCATTGCTGAGAAAAGTGTATAGAGTTACAAGAAGACTATGTCGAAAAATAAAAAAAAAATGAGTAAAATTGCTTGGTATCATTGTAAGGTATCATTTTTTTAGAACACCCTCGTTAGAGCAACCCAATTTTGTATAGAAAAAAACATTAATATTAGCCCATTTTATAAACGGTCACTCGTGCCGCCTTGCGATTTAAACTTATTCATACAAGTTGCGCAGCGAACCGTAACTACGTGTTTCATTTGTTATCTTACACGTTATTTTCAAGATTGTTAGTGCAATTTCAATTATTTATTCATTCGCTATTGTTTATTACACAAAGGTGTCAGTAGAGCTACAAGAAATTTTTCTTATCGAGCCATCTAGCATCAAATACTTGGTGGAAAATTACCGTCTAATCGACAAGTGCCCCCTGTTCTGTTTTATAATATTCGCGTAGTTAAATTGAAAGTGGAAATCTGGCGATTAGGGAGTGTTTTATATGTTGGGAAATGGCAACTAAGGCATTTCCAAACTGCGTTAAGAAACTTGTCGATTTATTTCATGTTTGGGGATAGCTGCAAAAAAGTGTAAGAAAAAGAATCAGTTTACGTTTCAGAACCGAGAAAATAATCTTGGAAACTTATTTAACACATGTTCATGCTTATATCAATGTAATAAATTTTGAGGAAGACAAAAAAATTAAGGAAATAGGGAGAGCCAGGTAGGCCAGTAGGTTTAGTTGGCTCAGTCAAAAAATTGGCAGACAGAGAAGAGCTTCTACTTCCAACATAAATAACTTGCTTGCTAGACGCTCCCTGCTCTAAAAAAAAGATTCAAAATGGGTAAAAGTAATGTCATAACTCCTAAATTTTTCGAAGCTTCGGATCGGTTCCAGTTAGGCATACGAGACTCTGTTTATATTTTTCAAGCGGTCGTAGAAGCGCTTGGCTTCTTTCAACATCAGCAAATCTTCGATTCAGCAAGTTCGACCTCACACGAGAAAATCCAGATCAGACGCAATAAAATCGGAGTTTCAGAATAATGTGCCTGATGTTGTCACAGTCCATTGGGACGAAAAACTTTTACCCGGATTGGATGTAGGAAGCACAAAAGAAGAACGTTTGCCAATTGTTGCTGAGAATTTGACGACAGAGATTAGTTTCTTGGAGTACCATATCTACCGATTATCTTCTGGGAAATACCAAGCCAAAGCCCTGCTGCACTGCTCTCTTTGACTGGCACAAGGGCTTCGAATACTGGCCGAGGGTCCATCGTATATACGAAAAAATTATTATGAAACGTTGACAGTAAGACTTTCTGAGTAATAAAGGTTTTTTTATTTGAAAAACACAGACTCATGGCGTCACGGTTAAACGTAACCATCAAATGAAAATAGTGTACACTCTTACAATTAAAAAAATGCTCTAAAACGCGAAGTATGGAATATATTGAGGAAAATAATTTAAAATTAAAGTCTTATAAATAAAACCGAACTTGTAATAATTTTTCCTATTCTCAAATTATCATTCCACGTGAACATTGTAAATTATATTGCTTAAGAACTATTAAATTATTGTTTAATTTTTCTCTAAAATTATTAAAGAAAATTTTCTTGCTGCTGGTCTAAATATTAAAACTCAATTTTACCATTTTTTGACCAACATTTATGGTTACGTACAAAAAGCAAAGTTACAGATGACAGCTGAGTCTTACAACGACCATTGATGGTTTATTATGTCACGTCGTAGAGAGTAAAAGAAAACTTTATTTTTGGCTAGAAACAGAATAATCGGTATTCGGAATCAAGGAATTTTTCGAACGATGACACGATTAATTTTGTGACATTGAAAAAATTTTCAGTTGATTTTCAATGACAGAAACCTTAACAAAATTACTGCTAGTTGCTTTTAGCAGTCCCCTTTTCTGCTAATAGCTCTGATTCGTGATCCATTCAAATGCGTGAATGATTTTTGACGATGAATATAAAATTCGGTTCAAAGTCAAAAAATCACTCGTGAAATGTAATGAAATTCATATGTATATTTGAAACTAACATGCTAAGTTAGGTTAGGTTAAAATGGTTAGAATTTTTTTCGTACACGAAAATTTAAAAAGACAACATCTGTTTGGCTAGTTTTCTCCTCTCACACTGATACCTAGTATTTTTCCAACAATTTCAAACTTCAATTATTTAACACAAAAAAAACGTTGCATCACATGGTTAACCCGAGCCACAAATTCCGTGTATGCATAGATCCAACTCCAACTCTATGTGGTGTCATTTAAAAGAGAAAAAAAAAACAAATTATTGAGCACAATCACCGTGAGTGACCATCTATCTGATTATAAATTTAATTAAATTTCATGTTTTTTGTTTTCCACAAAAAAACAAAAGTCCATGACACAATCACAGCCAGAAGACGCTTTCAACTGCTGCTGAACGCAAATGGCTTTTGTTTTTCTCTCTCTTTCTCTTTCAACAAACAACAAAAATTTGGAAAAAAAAAGAAATAACACTTCCATTTGTTTATCTTTTATTCAGATTTAAGTTAAATTCATTAATGTTCGACAATAAATGCTGAGACTAATAAAAAATTCTCCATTTAAATTGTGGTGCTGTTTTTGTTGGCGGGGCAGGAGGAGGTGGAGAGAGCTTGAGCCGTGTATACGCAAAACGTAAGGAAGAGTTTTTTTTTTTCTCCCTCTCTCTATTTACATAAATCCGACGGGAATTAAATATGCAGCAATGGTATTTGCTTCTAATTTATTTATAAAAATGTTCGAGAGTAATTTGGTTGTAGTTTTTTTTTCTTGGTTTTTAATCGATTTGGTTGGGCTGTGGGTGAGACGCGAGAGGGAGAAGTGCTAAAAATGGAATCGTGGGCTTGAAAATGGTGTCCGATTAAGCTGAGAATAGCCTGGGGGATGTAAAACAGGCGAATGACCTGCTTAGAGCGTTGAGACTCCTGGGCAAAGGTTGAAAAGATTGAAAATAAGACAAAGGAGTTGCAAGGTTATGTGGTGCCGGCTAATCGCCAATCACATGGACGAAAAGCCGGCAAGGAGCTGCAAAATTTTATAAAAGTGGGGGTTCAGAAGTCTTAGGGGGACGTGAAGTGTAGGAAAGAGCACTAAAAGGCTAAGCTGCATCTTGAATAGTCCTCAACGTTGGAATGCAAGCAACTGTAGGGGTCAATTTCTGTTTCACAGCGAAGTTCCTCCATTAGTCACGCTTTTAACAAAATCAAAGTCAAAAACGACATCATAGTTTTATTTCTGAAAAGATTCACAAAAGTGTGCGAATTGTTTTTTTCTCTGCTAATAGAAGTCTTTCATCTGCTGATTCGCCCATAAAGAGCACTTTAGTTTGGAATCATGGTCTTTACAGAGGTGCTTCGTTCTTAGATAAGCCCGAAAACAAAAACAAATGGTACGCAGCAAAAAAGCATGGGCACCAAATTAAGCCACGATGGAGTTTGCAAGAACCAAGGACCTGAAAAACCTTCTGATAATAGCCTTTTGGGACAAAATCCGATGACCATATAAGACTTTTTAAAGTCTGTCAGAAATACTCCATTATCAAGTCTGTTTATCAAACTTTGACGAAGCCTTTGAAACATTTTATGTTTTTTTTGCAGAGGGTGACGGTTTCTGATTCTGGACGATTAACTTTAAAAAGCCATAATGAAGCAGCCTTACCTCGCTCTTGATAACTACAGTCTGCTTTTAGTGGCTCCAAACGATTCCCAAAGTCGCTCGTAATTGGCTGAGTGCACATTCCAATCGAAAGAAAATGATAGGCTGAACATCTCGAAAGCCACTTACAAGCCCATCACCGAGTCACGAATCGCTCTCATGCCATCCACTTCAAACATGGCCGCTAACCAATTTCGAAAATATCAGCCAACCAAATTCGTGTCTATCTTCACAAAATGTTAATTCCATTTCAATTTCACTCAATCAAATGTGTAACTACTAAAATAGTTTTCGCTTGAATTATATCACTAAAACGAAAACACTGCTTTGCTTTCAAATCGCAGCAGTTCATTTGCATTGCCGCGTCCCAAATTTAATGGACAACAACAGACGAAATACAAGTAGAAGAATCATTTTGCCTTTTCTTCTTTTTTTTTTGTGCTTTCTCATCGTCTTTTGTCACTAATTGGAATGGATGTATCTCCAAATAAGCATTTCAATAAAAAGGTAATTTTTCAATAAATCTTTGAATTATACGCTCACACAACAAAACACAAGAGACCGCCTTAGTGTGTGTGTATTTTTGACATAAAAGTAATCGAAGGAAAGCCAAAAAAGAAAAAGAGTGCCCCATCGATGCTGTAAAGCGCCAGAAATTAGATAAAATTAATTCGGATTTAAAATTCTTCTAGCCCCCGTCCCGATTGGAGGACGGGGAGGAGAAGATCTCCCGGGGGGCTTTGCTTGACCAAGCCAAAAAACTAGAATCATTAACGTGATTATCATAAAGTTCGCTCGCTTGAGATACAGATACTTTGTACTAGTACTCAGATGCGATACACACAACGATTTTTGATATTTCTTCGTTGCTTTAATTGGGGACACATGTGTGTGACGATGATTTTTCGTGTTTTTTTGTTTAAATTGTTAACTTTGCTCAAATACGGTTAATTGCATAAATAATGCGCGGGGTTTGTTGTTTTTTCTGAGATCGTCGGGTTTTATTGTCGACTGTTTTTTCTATTAACCTTGTCATTTGTGGTAGTAAATTATTTTTTTGGTTGAGGGATCCTAATTTGCTGTGAATGCAAATCATGGTCTTTTGTGGGACGGGTGGAATCTATTTCAAGGCTGACTAGTTGTTGGAAAGGCGAGGTTTGGAAAACAGGATCAACATCGATGCACGTGACTTTGGACATGTCAAGTTAGTTTTTTTAAGTTAATTCATAAAATGATGGGAAAACAAATAAACAAAGAGTCTTTAGACTACGATTGTTAACTTTGCAGAATAAAAAACTCTGAAAAGAGCTGGCAGCACTATTAACTTTATACCAAACATTTAATGTCTCTGATTTAAGAACCTAACAAAATTGTTTTTTTAAACTAGGGCAAACTCCTACTTGCTTCGATCGCCAAACCCTGCTGCCCGTGAGTGGTTAACTGCCGATCGCCTAGAGCTCGTTAGTTTGTTTCTCATATGTTTTAACCTTTCTAATAAGTTTCATAGTAAAGAGGCTCAAACAAATCTTTAGCAGTGCAAAAAAAAATAAACTAATTGCATAAAATTCTTCCGACGCCTCAAAATCTTTTCTTTTACAATAGAGACAGAAGAAGGCAACGAGTTTCGATCCAATTTCATTCAGTACATGAATTCTAGAAAGAAGTGGCAAGATTGTTGGCCTCACAGTATAAAAGTCATGTTTCTGACTTGAAAATCTCCTTTCATCCAGAAAAAAAAATCGATCTTTCTTCATAAAAATCAAAAGCTAACTAAACGCCTGTCGCAATTCCAAGCAAATAGCGTCTTGCTTGTCAAGGAGGAACTGCTTTTCCATTCTCATTAATTCAAAAGCGTGTCTGAATTTATAGTAAACTCTCGATAATTCGAACCTCTATAATTCGAAAACCTATAAAACCTCTAGAAATAGAAGCAATCTCACAGTCCTCTGAAAAAATCTCTGTAAATCGAAGAAAACCTACGCAATTTGGTCCCTTCGTTAATTCGAATTTATTTTTGTGTAAAACAACATGAAAACCTCTATAATTTGAAAATTAAGGCCGGCTTACCTGTATAATTCGAAGTCAAGTTTACTTTTTTTCTTCAACAATCGTGAGTTGAAATGCGTAAGTGGCAAAAGTGAACAATATTTTTTTTTTTTTAAACCTCCGTACTTTGAAAAAGTCTGTAATTCGAAGTTTTTCCTGGTCCCATGAAATTAGAATTATCGAGAGTTTACTGTATTTATTTTGGGATGAATAGCACAGGAGAAACATTTAAAAGCCAAGAAAAAAACAGTTTTAGATGCTATTTATTCTTTCTATATTTAGAGCACGGCAAGAGAAGGGTTTGCTGACATCAACACACCTCTGCTTATAGAATTAAATTAAACTATTTTCCATTCTAAGAGTGTTCTCTCCTCCAAAATTCCGAATTAATACAATTTGCTAGGTTTCTAGTGAAAGAATTGAGCTTAAAGACTTCTGCAAGCCGCTTGACCCAAGACCCAGAATAAGCAACGGCTTACATTTCAATAAAAAAAAGGAACAAATTAACCAAATAAATTATGAGCCCAGTGGATGATGTTCGAAATGCCATACGATTTCAAATTGCAATACTATACAGGAAAGATATATTTATTCGGAGTTCTTAAATACCTTTTTTTCGGCGTCTCGAAGTCAGGAATTTAATGCAGAAGCGACTTCAAAACTGTTTATTAAAAATCAGAGGAAATAAATTAAATCTAGTTCTTCGCTTAGATTTTTCTCAGTGGCCTTTTTTTATGGACTGAATCAAGACGAAAAAGACGCATCTTGTCGCATCCTATCTCGCCGAATTATCATAAGCAACAAAATGAACATTTCGCAGGAGAGACTTGTTTTTTTCTTGCCAGAGCTAAAAATATGTAAATGTCGCTTGTTGTCTCTGTTATTTTTAACTCAAATGCTTTATTAAAAACCAATGATGCAGAAGGACGCACAAACGAATAAGTTATCGATCTGCATCATTAACTCATTTTTACTTAAAATGTCGCTAACGATGATTTGGCGGTTATGGCACGATATTTATTTATATAAAACTAGCTAATAGCTTAAAAATTAAGAGCTAGTAAATATAGCCAGAGCAACAAAAACCTTCGGCTATGTGGCAACATATTTACTTTGAATAAAATAAGAAGCACTAGTAATAAAGTGTTACATTTCGAGAAGTAGACTTTTTGTGCAGTTTGGTGATTTTCAATTAGACCATCAACTAGGACTCAGACTGAAGCGTGAAAACGAAATTACATCAACTGAAATCTAGGAACTTTGGACCTTATTCGAAGCCTTTCGGTTTTTGACTTCTCTTTTTATTTATTGGGGGATACTATGGCAAAGTCGTTTTCAAAAAATTGACAATAAACTTGCTGTTAAAGGTGTGCTTTGGGGTCGAGAGTGTGTCAAAGGCTAGAAAGAATGTGGTTTTTTATTTCATTTTTAGAACTCTTAGTCTTAGAACTTTAGGTGGGCGCCGTGGCTCAATCGTTAGTGCGTCCGACTGTTAAGTGAGAGTACCTGGGTTCGAATCCGGCTTGGGGAAATAACACCACAAACATTTTTCACGGCCCCACCTACAGCGAATGACTGACAATCCTCCTGGAGTACTTCTGTCATGGAAAGCTTTCGCAATTCGCCATTCGGAACCGGCATTAAACTGTAGGTCCCCTCCACATGTGTCAAAATATATCGCGCACAACACAGTGGAAGCGCGAAAAAGCTAGGCTCTGGCCCCCTGTATGGGCTGTTACGCCGACTATTTTTTTATTTTTCTTAGAACTTTTCTTTATAGCTTTCTCATTAACAAAAAGCAATTACTTTTTGATTTATTCATTGTTGCCACAAGGACTCTGGTTGTTAGATATCTCTATAGTTAGTTTTTGAACCGTTGACAAGTGTTGAAATTGTTTCGTCATCAAAAGAGACTTGAACTAAACTGTTTATCTAGCATCCAACGGCAAAATTCCTTATACTGCTACAAATTGTATGCTTCTTCGGTCTAAATTTAGTTTTTGAAAACAACAGCAGCATACAGATACAAGTGAGTTTATTGGGAATCATGCATCGTTCTGGCTTGATCCTTTTTCAGAAACGAAAGAAAAGAAATTGTTCTATCTTAAAGAAAATATAAATACCAGTTTTTTTAATTTTCTATCAAAACATATTCTAAATATATTATTTATAACAAGTAGCAAAAGCAACACTAAATTAAATTAAAAAGAATAACTTATTATCTTCATTCAATATTTAAAGAACCAACATACAGAATAAGTGAACGAGTTTCAAGTCACAAGTGTTAAAAAATGTTGTGCATGTTCCTACTTAAAGGAGGAGCAATATATTTTGTCTGGTTTGAAGACAAATTAAAAACGAATTACTGATAACTAAAAAATGTACATTACGCAGTCAAAAATGCAAAATTATGTTCAGTTTTATGTTGCTGTGGGAAATCGACAAATCTGAATTCTATCAGGGTAATGGGGCACAGATTTATTAAAATAGAGACCACAATTTGGATTTGGATCAACCCTGTAACTATCATAAGCTTTATTCTAACGTCGTTCAGTACCTTAAAACTAACAGAAAAAAAATCCCATAACAATCATCGTCCATTCAAGGAAGCAATTGGAAATATTTTATGCAAATTGTTTGATTTTATCAAAAACAAGTTCGTTAAGCGGAGTCCAAGAGAATATCGGCAAATCATACACTCATTTCGTCTTAAGCATCAATTACTTCTAACAGAGGAGTTATCCACTTCGATGAGATGTCGAATTCCATAGACCGAGTTGCACTGTCTTAATTCCAGTGATCGCAATTAAATCTCTAACCACCGCACGCAAACTGACCCAACCCCGTCCAAGCCTCGTCGTCCTTCGCACTCAATCGGAAGATAAATCACATCCTTTGTGCGCATAGCGCCCTCCCTGAGAGCATCCTTCACAAACAATTCCAACTCAGTGGCCCACTTAACCACGAATCCACAATCCCGCAAATCCGCATGATTAATCGAATATCTTTCGCTTAATAACTCCCCACCAGCTACGGCAAGCATTAATATTCCGCTCCGTCGTAATTAATAGATACACAGTCGTCGACGTTTCAATGAGGTTCCCTCCCGTCCTTCGGAGAATTCGGAGAGCCCGTCCGAGCGGTGGAATTCCTTCCGGAAACCATTAACCTGCAAGAGCACCTCGTCACGTCCCTTGGAAGAATGTCAATCCTCGACTCGGTCGGCTTAATGATCGCCGCGTTATCAGCGCGAAGCCATCGCGCAGAGCTCTTTGTTCGTTGGAGCAGTACCACGGCACCCCTGCAGCATCGCATCGCATCGATGAGATACAAAACGAGCTGTTCCACCGCAAGACCCATAAAGTACACCGCCGAGGAGCCCCCGCACCCCGGAGACCGGAACACAAGTTACTCTGGGACTCGAACTCGGACTCGGACGCGGACTCTCTGTGTTAACACTTGGGATTCGCAATTTAATGGGATTTCGGGTTTTGTTTCTCGAAAAATCGTCCGCGTGTGTGTGTGGATCCATGGGAACCTCGGTGCTCAGCAGACGGAATTCCTAGAATCGACGTTTTAATTTCGAGCTTTTGTGCTGGGCTCGCGTTTACTACGCGATGAAATTAATTTTCGACAACGGAACAATGCGTTTAATTATCCCGCCGCCGCCGACGACGCCGGTTATTGCAGCCGTCGTCATCGGCGAGGAAAAAGATGCTCTCGTTGGCAGATCAAAACTTTTCGGTGCGGTTAATTGTTTTGTATCGCTTTGTAGTTTCCAGTTCCTGCCGGCACAAGGTCGGGTCGCAAATGTATCTAGAACCAGTGTGGATTTGCATAATCGACGGTTGAGATGATTTTGTGCCGATTGCGAATTGCCGGGCGATGATGGGCAGAGTAGTTAGGAATTTTATTTTGTTTTTATCGATGATGTGACTTTGATTATGTTGTCCTACTCGGATCGGCGGGTGATGAGTCAAGGTCTAAGGGTCTGTTCTTGGAACGATGTCCTTTGGTGAATGAAATTTACTATGTGTGGTCTCTATTTGATGGCGTCGTAGACCAGAATCACTTCTGAGAAACTTTTTCATTGCTTGGAAGGCATTTTTGTTTCGTTTGCGGACGTTTTTTTCAAAACCTTGTCGCAATGGATGGAAAGGAGATGTTCATCGCAGTTCACCGCTGATGCATATGTTGAGCTCTTTTCGAATTCGAGTTTAAAGCAGGAGCTCGCTGCTTTACCTTTCTGAACCACGGGATATGCGACAGGCCGACAAATGACTTGTGATAAAAATGTCTTCGATTTTAAACCATAAACGTCTCTAAGTCGAGACATTCCTCGTAAGTACGACTCCATGTGTTCTTTGTAATTATTCCACAATATTGTGGGTTCAAAGAAAGCTGGGCCCAGGCCTTTTACGGGCTGTTACGCAGATTATTTTATTTACTATTCTCGATTCAAATTTCTCCAGTTTCCTGAAAGACTGCTTTCCTGTGTAATTCACAAAGCTTTCCCAAAATCTTGTACAATAAATATTAGTGTCGAACGTTTCATTAACTTCTTTGCTTTAGCTAATATTCTTCAGTTAAGGCTGTGACTTGTGAGTGAGCACTGGCAACTTCTACACTGTCATACCGACATAACACTAGCATATTGGCAATGCAGTTTCGTTATTCCTTACTTCATCTTCCTTTACTGTCGTTCACGTTAGTAAAAGTATCTGTTTTGTAAAAGGAAATCCTGCGTTTAAGTCTAACAATTTCCAAGTCGTATGGCAAAATGAAAAAAAAAGAACATGCACGACGTTTCGGAGTGATTTTATCACAAGAACTGTGCGAAATTTATATGATTAACCTAGCGGGATTACAAATGAAAAAAAAAACAGTATGTTGTTGATTTTCGGAGATCCATGTGAGTTTATTAGTAACCAAAGCAAGAGGGTTTTTTAAGCCATTTATTTTTTTATTCTTTTTGACTCTAATAATTAATAGACTCTTATAAAGTTTGATTTGCAAACTAAATCATGCAAAGTAAGTCAATTACCATTCTTCGTTAAGCCATTTTGGTGCCCAGAACATGTGTCACAATGAACATAGATTTCTGCAATTTTAGATCATACATTTTAGGTTATATTAAGGTGGAAGCTGGATGCTAATCGCATAGACCTGTGTTGCTCCATAGTTTATCCACCATCACAGAGTTTATTCTTTATAACATCCTGTTAAGACAAAAAGGACATGGGTTTAAGATTAGCTGTTTCAATCGATGGCTTCCAAGCCTTGAATCTGGTCTTGGCAGGCGCAAGGCAGGCGCACAGCACATACTCCAGCGTTTCTCTGGCGTCCGATGTGTCCAATGATGTCAAACCTAGCTTCAGGCGTGGCATTGCATTGGGCCTAGGTAACTTGAAAATTTGTTGCGTCCTATGTTGGTCATGATCCAGCTAAGCGATTTTTATGATTCGACAGGAAGTCCCCTGTTTCACAATTCACCAGCCTCTGTGAAGAGTTTGATGACAAAGTTAGAGAGGTAGGTAAGTAGGTGGACTCGCAGAGGGATTCTGCTTCACTACGGTCCTTGTGTTAGCCATGAATGAATAGCGTCCGTTTCCTTACCCGTGATGGCCTATTCCAACGCGTTGTGTTCTATTCATTTGGTCCTGCTCAGATACCTGAAAAGATTCTTTAAAGGTAATGAGTTGATCTCATCAAGGTTTTGGAAGAAATGTCTTCCAAGTGTCGTAAACCTCGAGTGAAAAAGACTAGGGCAGTAACAGAGGGAGTGTTGGGTGTCTTTTTTATCCTTCCCATCAGCACAGCCCTTACATAAGTTGTCACCCAGTAGTCCTATTATAAATTAACATCAAAGTTTAAAGTAATAAGTGTTTAATTGGAATCACGATGTGCGCTAAGTACGACGGATTTGACCCCAATTTGCTGCGTCTGCTATTTCATTACCCTCTATGCTTTGATGTACCGGAACCATGCTCGAGGTTCTTGTGCTTTAAAACAATAATAAACCGCCTTAGATTTAACTTGAGTAGTAGAACTGCTAAGTGACTTAAGTGCTGTCTGCCTCTCGGCACTAATATACACTAATTGATACTGGAAATGATTTTAGACAAGCCCACAATGACCTCTGCCGCTTTTTTAAATTTTCTAACAATTCAGACTGAAGGATCCCCAAATAGTCTAGTTCTCTCGACCTTGTAGCTTTTATGCATGTCTTCTGTTGAATTAAAACTGCCCTTCAACCGTCTATGTGGATGTTGATGTAGCTGGTCGCATTAGCATGCCGATCGGTTGATTCACTTATTTCTAGAATGATCATAATAAAATCACGATCAAAGAGGGTCGTGAATTTTAAATGATCCTTATCTGTCAATGTCTAAAATGTCACCGTGCCTGAAAGTCTGAAAGCTAGAAACTGTTGGCCTTTTCTGGTCTCAGGGCCAACTCGAAAACAAAACTCTTAGGTCAAAGATCAATTGGCAGTAGATTCAGGATCAGTTTTAGTGACGTGGCTGCTGCTTACGTAAAATCAAGGTTAGACGCCGCAACAATTCCAAATGCACAAGCGGCGTTTTGGTTTTCATGACGGTCCATCATACCACCGTGGACCGGTATACTAGTTCCAGTGGTCCACTTTTGGCTGTAGACCGCACTTTTAAGCTGTTGGCCGCAAAAGTGTTCAGTGATGAGTCCAGACCTATTCTTCATTTGGCTCTTTAAGTCTGATTTCAAAGGCTATTTCTTAGACGCAAATAATTTTTCAGACCTAAACCATTATAGGGATTAAACTGAGATTTTTTTTGGTAAGTGGGCCTAAGGTAGCTATTTCAGTTGAAATAAATTTGTGAGACAATCTCGTGGTACATCTCCATGATTGTACGTAGATTGAGAATTGAAAAGTAGAAACAGAAGACAATAAGATAACATAGAATACGAAGACAAAATGGTCAATGCACAGATGCAACGCACTAAAGACGCCAATATTATGATTAGATCTCAAAGCATTCCCTGTAAACGACTGCATTTGAGGAAAGATTGAAATGTGAGACGCCTTTCAGTTTAGGGTTGTCCAAAGCTAACATACGACTAAAGCTCCTTGGATATTAATGCTGTGTTATCGAAATTACGGTCTCATTAGCTCAGCTATCTCGATTTTCAATTCAAAGAAGCAGCTCCACCTCTGGATGGTCTTAAATCATGACAACAATCATCTCTGTGACAACCTATGATTTTGTCAAAAGACCACAAATCACCAATTTACGTCGTTGATGACTTATCTCCAGCCTTAGGCTATAAATCACCAGCTTCAGGTATCGAGTATCTGGCCGTAAAAGAGAAAAGATACTCCATACGCACTTTACAGCTTACGTGCGTTATGTTAATTTTAATTGTAGCTCAAAAACCTTCACACACACTCTTACAGACGTCCATAAATAACAAATGAAATCGATATCTGAAAAAAAAGTATCTATCGCCGATTGCGTGCACCAAGACGCACAAATGAAAACAATTAAAACTCCAAACAAGAGAGACATAGTTGGCTAGGTAATCAGTACCTGGCAGTTAAACAGTTAAGGCCCCCCTTTCTCAACCCGATCCCAATGACAGACAATGTGACAATGGCGGCAGAGCAACCGCCTCCTCCTCCGCCGCAACGACAAGCATCTGGAGGCGTGTTTAATGGCCCACCATCAACAATTGAGAAGATACTTAACTCAATACACAACAAAAAAACACATAAAACTGATGTCTAAAGACCCGTAGATACACCAAACCGGATTTTGATGGATCCCTACTCTGGTGCGACCATCGCGGACTTTTGTCGTCGTCGATTGACCTCACCCCGCGTCTCTGGAGCATGTATGACAAATGCCGTGCGGTCAGCCGGACAAGTGACAAACGTAAAAATGTTCGTTGCACACAGATACGCCGAAGATAATTGGACACAGAGATACTCAGATACTTGGATACTCGTGTGATGTAAATTACACTCGGGCCTTTCCGCCGCGATGTTGGGAAAATGACTGCGCGACCTGCATTTTTTGGAATAAATTATCAATTACGATGCGACAAGAGATGTGTTCGGGTGTATCTTTGTATCTGTTTGGCGGGGGTATCTCTCATGTGGAATGCCATTAGCTGAGGAAAGACAGAGAGACATTGGAAGACTAGAGAGAGATGTGTGGGCCTGGCGGGGACTGTGGGAGAGTACGGCTAATAGTATAAAAAATAGCAGCTGAAAGGTGAAAAATACCGACTTATTAAGGTCGGTGTTTTAAATCGATGATAGGGAGTCATGATCGTAACGATGAGATGATTTTCAATGGTCAGCTTGAAAAGGGATAGCTCAGATCTTCAATGTCTTCAAATTGTAGTCTTGAAAAGGGAGAGAGAGTCGTGGCTCTTTTTGCCAAGGTAAAATGAGGACCCTGAGCAGTATTTAATGTCTGTCTTTTTATCAAGGAATAAGTAAACTCGAGACCTAAATCGTCACATAGACTTCTGATTCTAAGGCTGTTGTAAAAAAAATGTAAAAAGCAAAGAAATTATTCGTGTTCTATACTACAAATGAAAATTTAAAATTGTTTATGTTGAAAATCAATTTTCTCTGTTCCATATTTTTTTATTATCCTATTCCGCCAAACTACAAATTACAAACTCTCACTCGCTCACTCTTTTAATTGAAGCTTGCTTTACCTGTTCAATTAATTTTGTTTTTTTTCAGCTTCGAATGCTCCGTATTCATTCAATCAGCGGAACATTTTGATTCTTTAATTCTTCCATGTTTGTTGAAAATGCAGTTAAATTTGTGAAAATATTGTGCAACGAATTGATCCTTTCCTTGGTGGTCCTTGTTTTTATTTTTCAATAGCAACGAATTAGCAATCTGCAAGCGACATTGGTATATCGGAAGCTCCTTGAAAACGACTTTTGTGGGCTTATTGCCGTCTAGGACGAGTATTGCAGACGAATAAAAAATTATTACCGACTAAACGATGTTGACGCAAACGATATTAAAAACATCAGTCCTTTGAGACTTGAATGAACGAGGTGTGTTCAAAAAATAAGGTGAATTTTCGAATTTCGTGAGCTACGTAAATTCGATTATCGATTTTTTTTATATTTGGTTATGTTGTTACACTCGTCTTTATGCTTACATTTTCAGCTATATAGCATATTTATTTTGTTTCTGAGAGGCATAAAAGTTAGACGCGTTTTGCGTGTTCGGCGATTTCATGCTCTCGAAAAAAATGAATCAAAGAATTTGCATTCAATCTTATGTGAAAAATAGAACTAAGTGCTCAAAAACACTTGAAATGTTGACAGTGGCATACGGTGAGCGTACTCTGAGTCAAAATAGTGTTTACAAGTGGTACAAGCTTATCAAAGAAAGTCGAGAAGATGTGAATGACGACACTCGCCCTGGACGCCTCAGCACATCAACAACCTATGAAAATGTTGAGAAAGTGAAGAAAATTGTTATGGAGAATCTACGAATCACTATTAGAGAAGTTGCTGAAGATGTCGGCGTATCGGTTGGCTCATGCCATGCAATTTTTTGGTTATGAAACGTGTAGCAGCGTGTAGCAGCGTATGGCAGAGAAGATCGTTCCAAAATTGCTGAACTTTGACCAAAAAAACTGTTGCTTGTTCGTTATTTTTTGGCCAAAAACAACACCGTAATCATGCCTCAACCACCGTATTATCCAGGTTTAGCCCCCTGAACTTTTTCCTGTTCCCAAAATTAAAGAGACCCAGGAAAGGACGGCGTTTCGCGATGGAGGAGCTACAAACCGAATCGCTAAGAGAGCTCATGGGCATACCAAAAAGTGCATATCGGAACAGCTTTGAGGATTGGGAAAAACACTGGCACAAGTTCTGTTCTGTATTATATCTGAGGGGGACTACTTTGAGGGGAATAAAATAGAAATTGATGAATAAATAAATATTTTTTTAGGAAAAATTAAAGTTCTTAGCTCTGAGTGACTGCCGCGATTAAACGCAGGCCACATAGGCCATTAGTTGACCCATTGTACTGTCACACTTCCGGATTGATGTCAATACTCTGAATCCAAACGATTGCAGTTCGGTTCGACCTCAAAATTGCATTGAAGAGTGCTACTTAATTTTAGAGACTTACATTGAATTGGCGTTAATTTTTAACACAGTGGTCGGATTTGCCTATCTAGCTGGACTAAATTGAGTTGTGAAGTGGAATGATGCTTTTAAGAAATGTTTTTTTGCTTTATTGGGTACCTATAGCCAAGTTTTACTATCCTAACTAGGTTTTAAGAATGATTGTAAAATATGGAAGGTTTGTGAGTACCATGTACCAAGGTAATCAAGGTACCAAGGTCCTTTATACTCTAATATTCCTTTTTTTTTTTACAGCATTCAAAATTTATTTTGAGAACGAAAATTATATTTTAAATGGTCTTATAAGCATAAAACGATTTTTCAGAAAAACATGAGAAATTATATTTTCTTTGTACCAGACACACGATTTTTTTTATTTATTTTTGTATAGAGAGGTCTTCTAATGAAAACTGTTGCTGATTCGTATTTTTAATTAAGAGAAAATGTTATATTTAACCCATTTATTCGTCTTTTACCAATCGGCAACACTAAAAATACTGCCTTTGGAATCGCATATTTCCTGATGCGAGATCGAGCAGATCATTCCAAAAATTAAGAAAAGTTGTAGGGGGGTCGCAAAAACGCGCAGAAGTCTTAAACTTTCTGAAAGGGGATACTTCCCGGAATCACAATATATAAGCCTTAAACCTACCCCGCACTCACCGTCAAACTTTTTAAAACCATTCACAGTTGTACAAAAAAATTTCATTTTCTTTGTTGCTTTTTTGCTTGCATGAAACTTTTGGACTTAATAATTTTTTAATAGTGAAAAAAAAAAAAAAAAATAAAAGAAAAATATGTATGCAACATTGTTTCTTGTTATATTAAAAAAATATCAACTTCGACCGAATCACATAACTTTGATTTTTGTATTTTGTCCAGCTAGATTGGCGAATCCAAATCCCAAAAGAACAAAAGTATGACTTCAGTATTGAAGTATTTATTTAATTTTTTATTCAAAGCTAGCCATAAATTTAAACAATTTTAAGAGTTAAAAAATATAGCCAGAGCCAGAGAAACAAAGCCCTTCGGCTATCAGTATTGAAGTTAAACTGATTAATCGAAAGGAATTCGTTCAGAAAAGATTGCAATTGCAAGTTAGTCGATGCCTTATATCTTTCTTAGAAAACCATTACGTTAATCTAATCTAGAAAGACCTTTATACCGATGAATCTATTTTTAAATAAAATTAAGCATGAGTAGATATATAAAATTAAATAAATGACTTACAAAAAAGGCACCGAAACCATTTCGAAGATCGTCTTCGTGGTAGAATTTCCTGTGGTCAGCGGTACTTGCTGTCGATAGTCCAAACGAATCCCCCTCTCTCTCTCATTAAAAAAAAAAAATCAAAAATAAATCCCGATAACGATCCAAAAACGTGCATTAGAATGCACACTTCTTCCAGCAACCGGTTAAAACCACCGCTGTGGCAACCGGAAATCACTTAAAATTCGCGCCACCGCGCCACTTCGCCACTTAATCGCTCGTTTCGCTGACCATCACCAGCGCGATTCCTGTTTAGTCACCGAATCATTAATCGAATTCAGTTTCCAGTTTTAAGAGATCACACGCCACCACGGGTCACGACGAGATCACAGCCCCCCATATTTCTGAACATCACCCGGGACTGTCACCGCCGATTGACGGCAGTGCGGACGGACGCACCTTCTAAGCCCCGAAAATGAAACGCGATCGTAAAAACGTCCAAAGTGTCATCTGAATCATGTTTTTGGTTTTTGTTGCTGTTTCGGTTCGTTTTTTGAGTCGTAAAAATCCAAATCGCTTCTTTCTGTCGTAAATCAACTCGAGCGAACTTTGAGAAGCGATGTAAATCAGGTTAATGACCCCGTGTGGGGTTGGGTTTAGAGGTCCAAGTGCCTCCCTCCCACGATACGAAAGATGGCAATTACCCGATAATTGCCAGGTAGGGACAAACACCATTTGCCCAAGAGAGGTACGCAGTGCAAACAGCGGCCGGCTCCTATTCTCATCCGCTTCCCAATTACCGAGTAAAGAATCTGGGAGAAAGAAGAAAAAATTAAGCAAACAGAACAAAGATTCAACAGCAGTGCAAAGAACAATCCACGGGATGTTTATTTATTCAGGACGAATTCGCAAACATCATTTGAGTGCTAAACAAGACACGGCAACCGATGTATCTGCACTTCCTTGAGGCCTCCTCCTTGGCTACCTGGCGAGTCGAGTGAAGTGAACTGAAGTGAAGTCGAGTGGATTGGATTGAAGTTGGCTCCACTCTCACTCTATCTCTCTGTGTCTTTTTCATTAAGCCCACGACCGAGAGGAGGAAGGAAATGCTGCTGCTCACTTATTCATGTGTGCATCGGGTACGATGTCTCATTCTCGGGATGTGCATCTGAGGGGAATTTCATTTTCATTTTCATTTTCATTCTCACCCTTTGTGCTACGATCTTTGACCAGAGGAGTCTTCTTGTGTAGGTACGTGTGTGTGTTGGTTTGGATGAACTAATGCGACAGGTACAAAGGATCTAAGGATTCGCCTTTGCGGTGCAGTGGTGAAGAAAAATCAGTCTCACTTCAGCTGTTTGCCGAAGTGACATCTGGGATTGATCTTCGATTTTTCTTTTACCGTCATCGTCGTTGTCGTCCTTTCAACAAGGATTTTTGCCGACATTGACGGAGCCTTTTTTTTTGTTTTTGGGAAACCATTAAGATGGATTTATCGATGTGGTTAGTGGAAAGATACGTGTTTGTGTGGGAAGGACTTGATTGGCAATTTCATTTATTTTTTGTGAAGAGTGCAGTGGGAGTTTCTGTGATAGTTAATGAAATTTTAAGTTATTTAGATGGCTGATTGGTCAGAGGTCTTAGGACGTATTAAAAGCCTTTCTAATTTTTTTATAATAGATTTTCACACATTCTGACGTCAATTTAAACTATCAAACTCAAATTCGTAATTCAAAGCTCTAAATAAAAAAGGAATTTTGTGAAACCTTTGCTCTTCGGTGTGATGCAGGCTCATTTACACGGTCTCCCAAAGACATTTGTCAAAGATGGTGGCAGGAAAGGGTTGTTAAAAGAAATAAAATGGGACCAAGTGGAATCAATTCTGTCAAAATACGGCAGCAATTCCTTAATCTGTGGACGTATAACCCTTAATCTGGTTTCAATCAATAGACACATTTTTGATCACAGTAACTACAACAGTCCCTTGCCAACATAAAATCAGTTACCGAAATCAAGAGCTGTGACTATAATTGTGAAAAAAAATGTTTTCTTGATTCTTCGATAGGCACAGGGCCCTTATTGCTACTCTTATATTAAATCGCATACATAGGTTCGATTTCGAATTCACAATAGCGTCACTCTAGAAAACAAAACGCTCCAAATTGTACACCAAGGTTTATTATTCAACTTTTCAATCAATGATATCGAAAGACAAATAAATTTACTGGTGATTTGACAAAAAAAAACTGAATTTCATTCCGCATAGGAATGATCTGCCTGTACACTGCTACTTGTGCAAACTGGAGGAGCGAGGAGATACCGAGCATTTCCTTGGCAAGTGTCAGATCCTAAAGGAAACCAGGCGATCTATATTTGGGATCCACTGTTGATATCACGACGACGTCATCAAGCTTGATGCCTGCATCGAATATGATTAGTTTAATAAGCAAGAATTTTGTGAACGAAACGAATCTCTTTCTCCGCTCATTGTTATCTGATCGTTATGCCGAATTAGAGAAATCAAAAATAGAGCTAACGATATTCTTAGGCCAAGCTTACGCAAAGTGTGATGGACGGCTTTACGAAACGTTGCGAAGAATAAAAAAATTGTAAGCCCCTATAACTCCAATTATGATGGTCCGATCGTTACGATTCAACTTAGCTAACTCTCATAACTTAGAAATGGTGAAGCTTTTTATACTTTAACCTTCATCGGTACCTTATTTTAAGTAACGTTTAAGTTCCTTGTGGGTCATATTGACCTAGATTTTCCAGGGCTTTTATTTTCGTCCATGAATGAAATTAATTTTTTAATGAAAAATTGTTTGTTAATTATATCTTTCTGCGTGCAATCTTTGGTCCTGCTAGTATTTTTGTTTACTGATAGAAAAGTTACAATCACAAACTGTACGGGCTGTACGGTGACGTGCGCCAGGCCAGGCGTCTATGAATCTAGCGCCTAAGATGGTTAGGTCATGTAGAGAGAATGGAAAGGTTAGCTCCGGGCCGAAGAATCGAACTAGTGGGACAACGCAGCAGAGGATGTCCACGTTGATGGCATCGTACACAGGTGGAGAAGGGCCTCAACTAACTCGGTGTGCGCCATTGGAAGCATTTGATTTTTTTGTACAGTTTATTATACTATTGGTACCTAACCGTGAACATAGAATTCATAAACATAAAATTTGTATACGAGTTTTACCATGAGCCAAAATTATAGCTCGATTTCATGAAATAATGTCTTAGTAATCTCAACTTAAAATTCAAATTGGGTCATATTGACCCCAGGAACCGACTAAGGTTAAAAGTGCCCCGACGTACGACGCACGGACAGACATTTTTTTTTATATAAATACACAATATAACCCGCCAAACACAACCTGTGAAAATTTACGGGAGTGTCAACATTTTTTTTTGCGATTTTTGCGATAATGAACCAAAATGCTGAAAAATTATCCCAATCAAAAAGAAATCTCTGCCCAAGTTCGGAATTTTATCGAAAGAGTTTTGAGCCGAAATAATCGAATTACATTGGATCAAATGGCAACGTTGATAAAAGCCTTGTTGATTGTTGACTAAGAAGCCTTCTGCTTCTGTTGAGCAAAACCGAAGAAAGAGCTCCGAACTGTCAAAATCAAACCACAGATGTGTTTGGCTCAGCTCTTATTCCTGATCATTTGCACCAAAATGTTCGAAGTTTCATTCCCAAGCCCCTTTATCGGCCCACCAAATCTCGATACCAAACATCCCACGGAGACCCCCTCTGAACCTAAATTAAAATGTCTCCCAATTCCTTCTTCCCATCAATCGTCCCACGACCCCAAATTATCTCGAAACCCCTTCACAATCGATCGATTCCCAAAAAACCACTCATAAACATTTAATTCGTCGTATAATTAATGCTGTAATCCCATTATTACCGTTCTTCGAAAATGTGCATAAGGCTGCCGCATATCGCTTGACATTGGCGCCATCCACCGTCAAACCGCCAACGAACACGCACCCAACAGAAGAACAACATCAAATAAAAAACAGAGAAAAAGAAAAAAAAAAAAACAAATCTCCAAACAACAAACGTCACAACACACGAAGCTGACACTTACTTATGATCAGTTATCATGTCAACATTTGACATGCCATGTCAACCACTGTCAAACATTTCGGTTTAACCGCTTTGATTGATTAATTACGCGTGTGTGTGCCTCTCTCGGACTCTGTTCATCTTTGCCGTGTGGGATTTTTTTTTCTGCTTTTTTCTAGCAACTTCACGAAATAGACGAGGAGGCCTCTTCATTTGGCGTTTATGAACAGACGTCAGATGGTGTGAGAGGAGCGTCGGCGGCGGGTAGACGGCCAAGACTTCGACTCTGACTTTCTATCGCTGCTTACATCTCTGGCGAGGGAAACAAAAAAAAGGAAAAAAAAAAAAATACCGTGAACATTTTATTTTGATTGGGCCTGATGAAGATCTCTCCACAGTGAGATGGCGTGGGGAATCAATCTCAGTGACACTTGAGACTCGTCGAAATTGAACAATCGAGGAGTTTGTTTGGAGACCCTCAGCGGCACGTGGTTGGTGGTACGACCAAAGCGCCACTTGATGAGGTGTGTGCTTACGGGGAAGCACTTGACAGATAGGTGACACATCAAACAGGAGAATCAGAAAGCTAATAAAGAGGCGACAGGATTTGGACGAAATAATAGAAGGATTTAAGAGAGAAGGAGGAAGTAGGACGAAAAAGCAGCAACAAAGAAGAAGACAATGGATAAAAGAAGAGGATAAAGAATATGACAGATGGTAAAGGGAGCTAAAAAAGTACGAAGGAAGAAATGGACAGCAAAAAGCTATGAACTGAGTAACTAAAAGACAGAAACCGAGTTAAGGAGAATAGAAAAAGAGAAGTAGGTGATCGGGAAGAAAAGAAGACCATGAAACGAAAAGGAGGAAGAAAAATGAATGAGAAAGAAGGATTTATTAATTTCAGAACTAGGTAAACACTTAGAAATTAAGAATTAGAGCAACAAGGCCTTCAGCTAAGAGGAGTAAGGATTACTTGAAAAATGAAAAGAAGGACGAAAAAGAAGTAAAAGAAACCTAGGCGTAGGGTGAAATGAGAAGGTATGATCACTATTGTGAAAGAAAGGACAACCCTCTATAAAGAAGGAGGAGGCTGACGGATGAGAATGGAAGACGAACAAGTTTTTTACATTACCTTATGTTTCGCAGCAACTAAACGAAAAAAGTTAAAATAGTTTTAAGGACGAATTTGAAAATTGAAAAGGTTGATGTGAAGTTTGAAGGGATTCTTTTCAATTTAATGGTCTAAATTTAGTGATAGACCTCTGTGGCGGCCATGTTACATTATTAGTGATATCTGTCATACTTTTTGTTAGTGATGCCAATCATGATGACAAGCAACACCTTTAAATCACTCAAATTTCGGTAGAAAAAAAATATTCTTAAAAGGACAAAATTGGCACAACCCAACAACGACAAAATCGGTCGTACAGGAGGAGAATCGAGGAAGATGAAAGCGTTAGGAAGTGCAATGAGGAAGAGTACCGACAGGCATAGACGAAAAGCCACAACGAGTGCGGTAGGATGTAATGAGAGGATGAAAAAAGGCCCTCGAAGCGATTTATGGCACTAGAGTCCTCGCACCACAACTGACCTACTAACGAAACACCGTCAAATTCGCACCTCCCGCTGCACAATGTAACAGTGTCAGTGCAGTTTCAGATTCCACCGGCAACCGGGAAGATCCACGGACAAGCGACCCACTCTTACGAGTGCTGCCAACCACCGCATTGTTCTTGTTCTTGGCGATTTTAGCAGCAACACAATCTGACTGCGGAAACAATTACTCCGCCATTTGCATACAACAACCGCATTGGAGAGTTATTATTACGGCGGCTCGGTTGGTGGCGTCATCTTTCCATCAGCGTTTTTTGACAGCTCGAATCAATTATGACAGCCCCACTTACACATCCCTCTCTCCCTTCTCCGGTGGGTTGTAATAAATTTGCATTTCACATAAAACCTCGACTCAGCTCGGCGCAGCTTATGAAACACAACCTGGCAGATACTTTTTTTTTCGCCTTATCTTGAGGTGGAATCTCATCGGACGCGGCTCTTCACTTCGCCGTGACAGCTCCTCAACAAGTCTTTTGATGAAAATTAGTTTATCGTCGAGTTTTTCGTTTAATTTTTTTTTCTTTGGTCGGTAATTTGGGCAGAGAAACACAATGAGACGTTCGTTGCATCTTGGTGGGGCCTCATTAGCCGCCTGTGGAAATGGAAGTGGAAGTGGAATTGGATCTGTGCCTTTGTGGCCAAAGTAAATGAAGATCAACAGGAAAATTAAATTTCATTTCCCCTCGTGCCATCGTCGTCGTCCCGTCAGAGATGAAGATACGAAGAGTACTTGTGCCGTGATGCCAATTAGTACGCGCCTAGGACAGCCCACTGGGTGATGGCAAGGGGGCCAAGCAGTCGTTGTATCTGCGACATGGCACTCGACTAATGTAGGTCGGCACACAGATACACAAACACGCACCAATGTGTGTATCTGTTTCTTTTTTTTTTTTTTCACTATTTCCTTGCCTAGATAACGTGTTTGATGATGGCCAGCAGACATTTAAATACATTTTCACCTGCGGCGGTGACCGAGAGTTGGAACTCATTAAGTTGTGGCCACGTATAACAGGTGAACAGGTGAACAATGGAGCAATTTAATTATTTTTACATTTTACATTTTTTTTTTCGGTTGTTGTTTTGTTTGACGTCACAGTGGCTATGGCGGCGAGATTTGAAGGGGGTTAAGTGCGGAACTTCAAGCATGAAAAGATTGTTTTAAAACACTCACGGGTGGGGGGCGTCTGTTTCTTCTTCTCATCCGAAAAGGTAACAAATTTAATTTTATTTATGGAGCAGTTAATAATTTCTTTAGTGCTCACAATTGAGAGAAAATGTTTTTTATTTTTTTTATTTTTGGGTTTTCGGTCGTAAAACATGCGCTTGGCCGCGTAGTCGGTGAGACAGAGTTTTGGGAAATTGAGGCCATGATACCATGTTTCTCTGGTTTCTCTGTTGCGTTGCGATACTTTCGCGAATCATAAACTACGCAAATATGCAGTCATTAAAAACCGTTTTGTGGTGGTTAAGTGGCGTGGGGGTGGGCGTGACGATTGGTGCTAGAAACGATACGTTTTTTTTTTTCTTTTTGGTGTCATAAAATTATGTTGCAAAGCACTTTTTTGGGAGTGAAACTTGTGAAGTTTGGTGTAATTAAAAGAGAAGGGGAAGGGGAGGTTGGTTACACTTGGTCGTGTTGAAAAATTTCTTTAGCTAAAGAGACTGCAGCACTTGGTTTATGCTTTAGAGGAGGAGTGCAGTTGGTGCAATTCCTTTGTGGCTGAAGAGCGACTGGTAATTGGTGTTCAGGCCAAGGTTTTCACTTTTTATTGAGTTGTCGAAGTTTGCATTTTCTTTTCCAGGACACAGCTTTTATGGAACTCATTTCGTGATCGTTTTATTTGAGCGTATTGCATTTTTACATTTTCTAATTACCGCCTAAAGTGAGCAGCATCCTTTACGGACTTCATGGACGGACACCTGATTGTTTTTTGAAAGAAAAAGAAGATCATGTTCTTGGATAAGTTTTTTGAATGATTATCGGGCTAGCTTCTAATTTTGATCGGTTTTTCGAAGTCTCTTATAGCGAGTTTTTTAAGTGGAATTTCAAGCAAGTTTTGAAATACACAACTACGAGCCTATTGAGCCTAAAATGTGCAAAAAGGATATTTTGCAGTTGTAAGCATGTCCGCTGCATTCGAACTCTGGTTTTTGAATTAAAGATCCACTCTACAATTCTCTAATCAACCACATTCATAAAAACATATCTGGATCCAAGTTTAAAACTTACAAACTGCAAAAAGCGAAGAAAACATTTATCAATATTGGTTTTATTCAACCGAGGAAAGTTTTCGAATAATCGAGGTATTCAATTTACCTAGTGTGATATCGAGAGTCGAGAGGCTGTACTAGGGAAAGACTAAAGTAATTTGTTGAATTTGCTAAAATAAAGCAAAAAGTTAGACGAAAACTATTACAATTTTGAAGCAAACTTATAAAACGTCTAATGTCGAACTTTAAACGTGGCGGGAAGATATTCCGACGAACAGTAGATATATATTTTGCCTTTTCTGTAAGATGTTTTTCTGCAAATTTTTATTCCTACCATCTGCTTCATACTCAGATGGAAATAAAGAAATATAATCTAAAAAGAAAGTACAATGAACTCTCAAAACTTCGAACCTTTTTAGGATAACAAATGCTTGTGAGAGGAGGTAAGTACTCCGTAGTTCGAAAAAAAAAAAATTCCCTGATCGGATTGTTATCGAGAGTTCACTGTAAATAGGTCTTTGAATGACTCTTTTGGCGACTTTCTGAACGATTCTCTGCGAAACCTCAGAACTTGAATAACAGTCCGGATATTAAAACCTACTAAGAAGTGCATTCAGCTAAAAGCATGAGCCATGATCTTTAATTAATTTTTTTTTCTTAAAAATTACTGTCAATGACGCTCAAAAAGGGGTGATCTAAGGTTGTGCTACAATTTAATAACATTCTGGAGTCTGTAAAGAGGCCTCTTGGCTTGAATGTAGTAGGCATGGTAGTAAACACATTTTCATTTTCTTCGAAAGGTCATGAAAAACCTTCAGTAAGGTATTGGATACGCCTGCTCAGAGCGCAAATCTAATTACCTAATCGGTAGTTTGTAAATCTATTTGGAAAAAAAAGGTGTCAATAGACACCCAAAGAGCAGAGCAAAACTGAATACTGCAATAAAGGAGAAATGAAACGAAATCCTGGATGATAATGATGTGCAGAAATAAATCTATTCGACGAAAAAAGAACCGTCATAAAGGTGGTTTATACGAAACGATAATTTTTTTTACTTCGCTTCTTATAAAAAATTGTTGACAGACTGTATTTAACTTAAGGCTCATAAGCCGAGTCTTAGATCCTTCGAACAGGAAAATGAGGTTGAAGTCTAATTTAAAGTCTATGGTAAGTTTTTAAGACCATTCGTTTTAAGTTGGCTGAAGAAACTTACGTTGGGACAGACGTCTACCACTTCCACTAAACTAAACTGCCGATATTTTTGAGTTTAGTTGACAAGTTAACAGCTTTAGGGAAAAGGACTGTCTTTTTTTTATTGTAATTCTGTATGCTTCAGTATGTACATAGTTCACTAGAGCACAACCAAATTTTAGTCTCCTTTTTTTTTTCTTATAATTACAAATTACGTGAATTTGATTTAAAAGCTAATATCATTCTAGTGGTTTTTGTTCCAAAATTACGAATCAAAGTTCAGGTAGCGTACCTCGATAGTCTCTTCTTAAATTTTTCCTATGGCTGCATTTAAAGTATCGCCTTAGTGTATTGAAATGTCATCATTTGGATCCCAAAACTCACTTTCTGACTGCGATCTACGTTTCCAAGGGACACTCAGCTAAACCAAAGGCTTGTTTGTTGTTCTTCAGTTTTACAGACTTCATGTCAGTTTCAACATGTTTTAAACAGCATCATGGCACAGTCCCAGGACAATCCTCACAAGAGTCCTATCCCTTTAATTTTTTTTATTCATCCGTCTGCCCGTTCCGTTTTTTTCAACGCCACCATAACCACTCAATCACCTATCAAGAGTCATAAAAACCGCATGTTATCTGATCCCTTGCTGTTTACCCCGAGACCACTCAGCCTGAAGTGTGAACTAATTAGTGCCGACCGAACGGCTAGAGGACGACCAAAGAGACTGCAAAACTAACGGCAAAAGGACTCGCCGCCAATGCAGTGCAACAAAAAAAATGTATAAATTTGTTCTCCTTTCTTTAGATAAATCCACACCTCAGATCCGATTTGTTGAGACACAAAGACCGAAGTCATAAAAACGGAAGACGTTTACGATCAGTCGTCCCAGCTCGCGTTCGCACTTCGGCGGTGCATAGGCGTTTATCGGAGCCTTGGATCACAAACAGACGCAATGAGTTTGGAATTTGGTGTTTATCTAGGCCGGAGGATGGTAAGAAGTCGGGTCTGGAATGGGGCTGGAAACTCATTTTGGAAGGCGCATGTTCAAAAATTGTAAAGCAGGCTGGGGAAAACAAATTTTCTGCATTTTTATGTGAAAAATTGCAGTTTTTACGAGTTGATTTGAGGTTACGAAAAACATTTTTAGATTTTTTGTTTGGCGCAGGTGGATTTCTTGTGCAAGTTCCACACCATAATCTGCAAGTTTTTTTAAATTTTTTTTACATCGATTGCCCCAGACTTTTCAACAAATTGCCGTACAGCAGACTTTATACTCGTCATAAATCCATTTTCCTCAGAGAAGCTGTGAGGTTTAAATTATAAAGATATTCTTGATCTTCTTTGCCTTTTGGTCTAATTACATTTTAATTTTAACTTTTATTTAAATGTCAAAAAGTTAACTGATTCTATTTCTTTGATTTTTTGTTTACCTAATTTTGTTGTTCCATTTCCGTTTTCGATTCTAAATCCTTACGATCTAAAGATTACAGATATTTGTTTTTTTTATGCATATTATACTTTTAACAACTTAATTTTATATTTTCTTGTTCAACTTATATTATTGTAATTCATAAAAAAAAGCACGAATTAACTTAAAACTTAAGAACTTGCTAAAAAAGATGTAAATGACAAGCTTACCTAGACATTGTCGAACATTCTGATAACACTTAGGACAAAGCAACACTTTGGCTACCTACCCTATTCCCTCACTCCGAGAAGGTGGGTAGGTTTTAGGTTAAAAATGACAATTCGGATGATCTTTATGATGCTCAGAATACTCTAAGGAAAAATAATTAATAAGTATAAGCATGCTAACGATCTGAACTGTGACTTAACTGTTCAAAAAAAAAATTAAAAAACTTGTAGTAGTAGCAAATTGACGGCTTCAACTGTGACCCAAACATGACTTTTGAGTAAAAACTAGAACTTAAGTCCACAGAGCCACATTCATCGATATCATTAGGCCTGCCTTTGACTTAAAAATGTAATCAAAGAGTCACCTAAAGCCATAATAAGATTTTAGATGACGTTTGCAACGTTACGCTATGTAAGTCGACTTCTGCTTCTAAAACTAAACTGTTCAACTGCATCAGAATGACCATCACGTTAATTTGTTGCTAAAATCATTAAAAACTTACATAAAAATGTTTAACTATCAACCAACTGACAGATGCAAGGAATTATGTACAGTACGACAACCTGGACTCAGTCAAAAGAACATCCATCAAATGAGTAAGCCGGCCGTTTAGCTAAATTTCTGTTGAGAAAGATATATTTAAAAAATGTTGATTTTTTTTTTTTTTTTTGAATAAGGATTTTGATTTTGAGAAGATAGAAAAACACAATATTTTATTTAAATTTATAAGACCAGCTGTAAAAAAAAATGATTTAATATGAACAAAAGGCATACCGAGCCCACATTGCCTTCTGTCACTTCCAGGAATCCTCATTACATTCATCCAGTCAGCAAAATTAAACCGAAATCCTGCCCCCCGATACTAGAGATAAACCCTTACTCTTGATAATCAGCAAAAAACCCGAAAAAATTGTATCGCTTACGTGCTCGACACAATGAAATGCATTCCACACTCAATCCAACAATCCACGAACTTTTTTATTTTCATTTTCAATTGCATGCAACTCAATTCTCGGAAATCCTTTACGGACAAAAGAAAAATATCGATTCACCAACAATTTAGTGTGCCACAACGATTGTACCTACGTATCTACGCTCTAACATCACGTACATACGTGAAATAGTTTTGCCGTCAAACAAAAGGACGACTTGCAAAGGTGTTCCACAACTCCCGCAACGATTCAACAAACTGACAAAAGTGGCATCGAAAACGGACTCACTCGATAACAATCCGATGCACTGTCATCCCGGTGCGGTCTGCGTGTCATTTTTGAAAAAAAAAAAAAACGTTTTTGACACGTTTCGAAAAAAAGATGAACAGAAAAAAAAACCGAAGGCCGGTGAACTGTCGGTAAGGTTTTTATCTTTTAAATTGAATCATTGCACGCGTGCATCCTTCTCGGGCGTTGTAATTGTGCCAGAGTGCGGATAAAAAGATTTAGGGACTTTTGGTTCGCAGCAATTATTTAAATCCGTTTATCCGGGGAGATGGATGAGATTGCAGTTGGAGGAGTTTTTTTTTTTTCGCAGTGTGCAGCAAATGGATTCTGGGAATTGTTGATAGGAGAGAATTTGAAATGTGTTCCATTTTAGTTGTGGGTTTCTGGGAATTGTTGCTTCACTTGCCAAAGGCAGCGTTTGATAAAGAATTAAGGGAAAATTGATTTAACTCAGCGGAGGAGTGAAAGTCTTTCTTTGAACTTTCATAGTCCGGGGAATGTTGTAAATAAGTTAAGTGCCTTTATTTTGGAGATAAAAGAAACTGCCCTGTGCTGTACGTGAGCATGAGTTGGTTACAGGCAAAGTTCAGACGGGCGAGGGACGTTTTTGCATCAGAAATAAATTTATTTAGTTCTGCAAAAGGTCAAAAATTGTTTCAAATTGTTTACTTTAGACTTAAAAGTAGGAACTTTTTATCCTGATATTCGGAGAAATAAGAAGAATCGGGACAAGATATTTAGATCTCTGCGAAATAAGTCCCAGGCGAAGTGGAAAAGTTCACTTGAGAAGAAGATCCCGGTCGATGAAAGATTATGATCGAAACAAGATCGCGAAGGGGGAATATCGATGAAAACAAAATCAAGAAGAAGCGAGATTTTGGAGGAAAATTGAAGAAAAAAATCGTGAAAAGAAATATTCTGGAAGAGGTATCGTTTCTGATGCTGGATCTCATTCATTTATTCAAGTAAGCCGGCCGTTTAGTTATATTTCCCTTGGAAAGGATATACTTAAGCCATTTTCGAATACGAAACTCTATGAGAGTCCTTATGCGGCACGATCGAAAGATTTTAAAAACACTAGAGTTCTTTTAAATTTAGAAGACCAGCTGTAAAACTGGTCACAGCAAAAAATGGTGTATTCGGAATGCTGAATTGGAAAAATATTCAATATTTTAACCAAAAAGAGTTAACTAAATGATCGAAGAAAATTGAGATCCAGATAAGGTTCACTTTATTGTTTAGACACTTGAATGTTCTGTCTCGAATTCTGATGTGAGAACCCCTCAACAATAGTCATCAAGCAAATCATACGACAAATAGTAAGGTATGAACGGCGCTAACAAGATTAAACTTTTTGGGCCAACAATTCGATTTTGTTGAATATCAAGTGATTTCAGCTTATCTTCACTTGAAGGAGAATATTTAGAACAAACCGATGAAATCAAAATGTCAAACGAAGTGAGGCAATGATTTTGCTTAAGCATATGTGTGTCCTAAATATCCTCTTCTGCATCCAATACGAATGTCAAAACTAAAAATATCCAATGCATTCATTGTATGTATAAGTATTTCTCTAAAAAACCATTATGTATTGCAACTGTTATAAAACTGTTTTAGAATATTGAAGAATTGAATAAATTAGGTAATAATGCTGAGCCAGATTAGGTAATAAATATGAGCCGATCAGTGCACACATTAATTAGCTCTACTTTTTGAAAGTGCCAAAGCAGTTGGTAAAGTCATAACCTTCTCTTTTTGGAAAAATTTTCCTGAGTAATAATGAATAACACCACTAAGCAACAGATATTTAAATAAAATGTGGTGTATTTTAGAGGCGAATGTAAATTTATTTCATCGCTTTTTTCAAATTATTGTTTCTTATAGTTAATCGAATTGTGGCTTGTATGCAGCTGATTTTAACCCGAAAAAATGCTCTGCTCTAGAACTTAAAATATTTCGGTCAATCAGTAACTTCGTCCACAAGAAACTTCTAAATTTTTCAACAGATTTTTGAAAGTTTCCTTTGGATGGATGTCGTAAAGCAAGCTGCAACATAAACAGGAATAATTTCAAATTGATCATTTTGCTATTTATAATTAGGGTTTCGTTCCAAAGGAATAACGAAACCCTCATGGAATCACTTCGGTGTCTGTCTGTCTGTCTGTCTGTCTGTCTGTCGCCTTTTACATATTTGACTATAACTTATAAGTTCTTTGTAGTTAAGATATGAAATTTGGACTGAAGGTGTATCTAGGCAACCCAAAAATAAATCATGCCCCCTTTTTGGAATTAGTCGCAGATTAAAGAAAAAGTTAGTACTAATACTAACGCTCAAAAAAACGTTTACTCACTTTGATGGTCGATATGGGTGTCATTGGAAAGGGGGCGGTGCCCTGATTATGAAAATGTCTGTCTGTCTGTCATTAGGCCTTAACCTCGGTAATTGGCGAACCACTAAGAATTTAGAAATAAAACTTCGCTAAAAGACGTATTTCACTTGCCCAAAGAAAGTTCAGGAAAAAAAATTTAAGAAAATTTTGTACTAGCAAAAAGCTTAGTACCAATACTAAATTTGAAAAATAAATTTCTTTTACTAGTTCCTTGATATGGGTATCGTTGGAAAGAGGATGATAGTTAGATCAAAAAGTTGTACTATAGTAATCCCCTCACTCTTATTGGTAAGAAGTTATTAGCCAACAAATTTCCAAAAACTGACTTGTGTACCGTGTCCCCCACCTTATTTTCCAGAATATTGCACCAAAAAATCTGAAAAAAATTGGAGTTATGGGGCAACTCATCGCAATAGCCCAAAATTATCCGAAAATCGTGTGTGATTTTTTATTTGTACTAAAATAAATTAATTACTAACTTTTTTTGAAAAAAATTTCACGGGAATATATTAAGTGAGGTACCATCGGATAGGTCTTGCAAAATGAAATAGAGTTTTCATTTTAAACTTTTCATTTGGAAGCTAAGTTTTCGAGATATTAAGCTTCAAAGTCGAAAAAAAGGCGTCCCCCCCCCTCGCATTTCCACACCCGTTAGTCTAAAAATCTGAAAAAAATCTAGAATGTAGATCTTGATGTAATCTTTGTGTTAAAATTGGTTTGAGCATTCTGGCTTTAATAGTTTTCGAGATATTGGCCAAAAACCGAAAAACAACAACATTCGAATTTTGAAGATCCGAAAACGCCATTTTGTAGATCTCGGCGAAAGAACAATAAAATATTATGTAAAAAAAATTATTTTCATACAATTTTTCGAGCTATTAACGATTTAAATCGAATCAGTTATCGCAAAAAACGATGAACTGACGGCAGTCTCAGTGTCGCTTGCGGCATTTCATCCCCTAAATGCACCAAAGCAATTTTCACACGGCTGGCGCGATCAGCAAATGGGAAAGGATTTTCTTTTGTTCAGTTTCGTTCGAAATGAAAGAATTTTAGTGAATAAACAATGAATTGAGTTTAATTTGATTTGACTATTTTAGTTTGTTGATTTCTTAGACTTATATTAAGTCTAAACTACTAATCTGTTTGCGAACGAAACCCTCAGCAGGTGAGTAAAACTCACACTTGACCAGTTTTTTTTTTTGTTTAAGCTCATAATGCCATGAACCAAAAAAGCATTTTTATTAATATTTGCTTTCAAAAGATCAGTTCAATTTAATAAAAGTGTAAAACTTGAACAATTTACTAAACACAAAAAAAATGCATACTCCCTAAATGACGAAGTCAGCCTTTGTTTTTATAATTACAGACAGCTGCAGCAAAATAATAGCAGTGCAAAGCACTAATAATGTGAGACAATATTTTTTCTTGGAGACTTGGGAATGTTCTCTCTAGAACAATAACTGAAAGGAGTAAAAGATTTTTCAATTACTCCAATCATTTGCATGATATTACTGAAGTTGCAAGAAGGTATCCTTCGGAAAGCAGCATTGCTATTATTTTGACCGCAACTGGAACTGAAAAGTAAACCAGTAACAAGCTTCGAGGACTATTGGCTTGGCAGGCATTTTTAGTTCACTACAAAGAGTTCGTAAAAAAATAAAATCAGAGCTACTCAAAAAATCAATTTGCTATTTTAATTTCAATTCAATTTCACTCGTTTTCGGCAATTCAGCACTCCCAGGAACATTTAAAACATTTTTTGGTTGGGGATCATTCACTTTAAGAATCAAGAAAAAATCGTTATCACTTACACTTTCTAAAGTTGGTAACTGAATCAAGACAAGAATTTTTCGTTAAGTGATCCTTCAGAGTCAACTAGGTTAGGTTAGGTTAGGTTATGTGGTGCCGGCTAAGCGCCAAGCATATAGACCTGTACGTCCATAGTGTTTTACACCAACTTAGAGTTCCTATGAAATTTTGAACACCCATTTACTGGGGCATGCCGCTTCACCAAACGAGTTGAGGAAATGGTTGCCAAACGTCTTGAATCTGGTTTTAGCTAGCGCTGGCCAGGGACATAGTACGTGCTTCAGCGTTTCACTAGCCGATGAGTCCCTGAATTTTCTGGAGGTCTTAGATTATTTGCAGAAGTGTATGCTGGATTTTGGCTTCGAAATTTGGCAAGTTAGCGCAATTGAATTTATGCACAATTCGCGTGTAATAAGAATAAGTAAAATACAATCAAGTACACTTTATTCCAAAGTCTCCATAAAGAGAACTGAAGTGAACTGGTACTTTATGCAACATTCTTGAATTTAAAAATTTAATTAAGCCGAAACCTTCGCAGTTTGTGCCTGCTTTATTAGCTTTAGTTATAGCTTTATTTTAATTGTAAGGTAACGATTTATAATAATAATAATAAAAATTTAACTAGCCATTTCTCCCACGACGGAAGACAACATTCTTGCAGTGTTTTTGAAATTTTTCCTTAGACGCCCAAGTGTCAGTTAATGAACTATCGATATCTACAAAACGCCAGCATCAATGCAATGTAACCATGAGAACTGGACAGACCAAATGAAATCCTTGCTTCCTAGACCTCCAAGAATTTGATAATTTTCAGTGCACTTCACCCGACCCTTTGAGCTGAGCTCAGTTACAGTGGTCACCTGCTAGGGTTCATTGAGCGATACTTTCCAAACTATCACCAATTGGAAAAACATTCCATGTCCCATCCCATCCACATTACCCTGGTAATCTACTTGCATCTGAATTGAACACACACCGACACCCAGACTAAAGCATGCCTTTGTTTTGTTCACGTAGATTTATCCCCATCCCCATATCCACGCATCTACAGATCTGTCTGCGACGAATCTAATTTATGGGCAATTATTGAAGTTCATTAAAGATATTTAAAAAAAAAGAGACACGGGCACCAAAAAAAAACCTGTCTACTTTTACCTGTGACCATTGTTACATTGTATCTGGGGAGGTCACTCAACGTATCTAACAAATACACGAACGAACGAAAAAAAAAAAACACAGAAACCAATAAAATGTTCTCTTGCATTTAAGAAAACGAAAAAAAAATTAATCTGACTTACTTAGAGGAAAAGATACATTTTTCTGTGTTCTGTCTCTCCCCATAACGACAATGAACGAAAAAATTGTGAATTTACATAATTTCCCTTGATCGGCCGGAACATTTCATTTATTACATCGACAACAGAAAAGACGGCAGCGAGCAGAAGCACAGCGCACAAATAGTTCAGGCAGCGTCTTGCGGCTGTCGCGTAACTCCTGAGAGGCGTCGAATCGTTGGGTGTATCTTTGTATCTTCAGGAGAGAGGGAGACGACGATAAGGAGAGAGAGAAGAAAAAAATATTAATAAATGAGTACCTAAATAAAATGTATCTATTCTCAGTGTATTTTGTGGATTTTATCTCATAGGTGAATCTTCCATGAAGTTTAATGCCGGCTGATTAATTTTTTTTTGTCGTTTTGTGTGCCAGTGTGTGTTCCTTTCTATTCTTTGTACTTTAAACGAATGAAAAGAGTATCTCGTATTTGTGGAGAATGAGTCCCCCAGCCCCCTTCTTTGAGTTAGATACGGGAATTTCTGTTTTGGAGGAAGAGATAGATTTATAGCCGATGGGTCATATTTATTATTTTCTTCTTCGTTTTTCTTACTTTAGATGGTGGGATTAAAATAAATTCTGTAAGCGTTATGGTTTTTGGGAACGAATACCTCTGTTTGGAAATAAGTGGGTTGAGGTTGGAGATTTTTTCGACTTTTTTGCGTGTCTGACGTCTTCCTTGGTTGTAATAATGCAGGCGTTTGAATCGTCATCGGTGCTATATTTTGTTGCCTTCGTCTTCTTCTTGTTGCCACTTGTTTCTTCTTTTTTCTGAAGGTATGAAGCTTCACTTCGCTTACACTCTTTAAAAACCTCACGAGTTTACATAAAAATCTCAAAATTCGCATCCCCACGTGCACGCCCCCCACAGACTCACGAAATCCACCCCACTTCATTTGCATAGAAATGTATTTTCAACTCCCCGTCACTCTTCTCAGCCGCCTGTCATCAGTTCCTTAAACTTTCTAATTCAAAATCAAATAACCGCCTCCCACCCAAACTGCATTCAAAAATTCATTTCTTGTCTCCTGTCTTTCATCTCTGAGTATCTGAGAAGGTAAAATGCCAAAATAATTCAAATGCAAGACTATCCCCTCGATCTAACCCCCTTCTCTATCAGCTAGTGCCATTTGAAGACAGAGCACTATTAATCAATATCAGGTACCATTGTTCGGTCGTTCTAACTGACTAAATCCGATGCGGTGCATTGAACCCTTGGAATAGTATCTTGTATCTTTTATCTTCTTGGCTTAGTTTGGTCTGCTTCGTCGTGTTCGCTTCTCGCTCGTTCTCCATCAGTTCACCAGCCATCACGTCCATCCATCATTGCTAATTTTTTGTTGTCTTTTTTTTTGCGTTTTCTCTCCTTTTTTGTTTATGTAGATTTAGATTTAGTCTCTGTGTCTCTGCCCCCTTCCCAGCTCCACCCCCTCGAATGCAAAAAATTAAAAAAATGACGTCAAAGTCCGTCGTGGCTACCGCGAACTTCTGGTGGACAAACAAAAGAACAAGATGAAATTGAAAAGCTCATAATTAATGAAAATTATTATTTAGGTAGAAATTATTGAGACGAGCTCATTAGCAGTGATCGGTTTTTAATTTAAATATTTTTTTTTTTTGATTTTGTTTTAGTTCATAGGACTCATAGTTCGTTTGTTGATTTGATTTTATGCTCAGCGGGTCAAGAACCGATTAGCGAAGCGGAGCTAAATTGAGTGGGAACGCAAACGGGAACACAGTTTTCTGGGAGAGTCGCATTTGGTTTCACAACGAAAATGATGCTGACCGAATTTAAATTGGAAATTATGACGGGAGCTGGGTGAGAGTCAGTGGCGATTTTAAAATATGAAGCCCTAATTTTGGAGAGAAATGGCTAAGGACTGGGCAGTTGTTAAGGGGTGTTGGGATAACAATTGGGGGCAGAACTGATCACTGCATACAGGTGACTTCGTGTTCCGTGGCCATGCAAAACGACGCCTTTCCTTCACATTTTTCTGTCTTGGCCAGGCAACATTTTTGCGAAAATGATGGATGAACTTGCCCTGTGATGGAGTTCAAAATCATGTGCAATAGCTTCATAGCCGCTTCAGTTCTCAATATCAAAGACATTGCTATCAATTGTTTTCGCAAAAATGTGAGAAAAAGAAGCTACACAGAAGCATCACTGACTTTTTTGAATTGTGATGACATCACAATGAGAATATGAGCATAGGGTTGTTATATCCTGAGTTCCAAAGCAAGTCTCCCTTAGCTTTATTCCAAAAGATTCTTGCTTTAAATTTTACACCAAACAAGCCGGTCATTGACACAGATTTTTCCATATCACTTAAAACGTAGGCTTTTCTCTAATTAAATTCGCAGATGCTAACACTAGCAGTGGAAGCTTCAGTTGTCTTGAGGTTCAGACGTCCTTACTTACTTACTTAGATACTTACTTAACATGCATTTAACCCTGTGCCTGAGCTGAAGCCGCCTTCCAACGTTGACGGTCCCGGGCATGCTGCCTCCAGTCCGGAAGACCAAGCTGTCCTGCGTCCGCGATCACTTAGTCCCTGTACCGAAGGCTCGGTCTTTCTCTTCTCCTCAGACCAGGAGGCTTGGATACGTAGACCATTTTAGCTGGAGCGTTAGTGTCCATGCGCTTAATGTGGCCGAGTCATTGTAGTCGACGGATTTTTGCCGAAATCGTTTTGTCGCCCTCAGAATTTCTGGAAATTCTTCTATAACCATGGGCCAGACTTTCGTCTAAATCATTTATCGTCGGTAAGGTTAAGTTCAAGTGGTTGGCTACGGGAGGCCCACTGCCGCACTTACTCTTGGTTTTAATCATTCCATGCTTCCAATTTCCTGCCAAAAATAAAAAATCTATCTCTAAATGACTTCTATACAACACGCATAAACATACCGCAGTCAAACCATTTTTTTTCTAAATTTTTCGTTAAAAAATTAGACTTAATAAATTGATTAAGATTAAAAGATTAAAAGTAACCAAAAACGAAATCAAAAAAAAAAAAAAAACATTTCATTAAAAATCCAAAATTTACTTAAATCAAATCATTTCATTGACATTTCAGGAATCTTCACCAACCCTCACCCTAATTTCATCGAAAGTAAGTAACATTGGTGTGTTTTAGTTTTCTTTTTAAATTCTTATTATTTGTTTTTTCTTTATTAATTGTTTTTATTTCTTATTTTCTTACTTCATTAAAAACAATTGCTGTGTCTATGTGTGTTGACATTAGTTTTATTTATGAAATAAATTATTTTTTTTTAGATTTAGTTTCGTATATTTTTGAAGATTTTACATAACAGCTTTGCAGCTTTAAGTTTTCAAAGAGCTATGCTATGGTAATTTGAACACATCTTCATTTAGGTGTGTCTTCATTTAGTTAGTTTAGTGTGATCTGTTTTTTTTTTGGTGGAGTTTTGAAGGGATACAGAAGGATATATAAATAACCTTTATAATGATTGAAAGGAGTGAGAAGTTCTTTCTAACTAGAAATCCTTGGTGTATTTCATTATTGATTTTACAACAAGCCGTAGGAATATTTTAACACTTGGAAGTGGGTATTTTTTTTTTATTTATGCTTAACTACTCTTACTTAAATAAATTGTACGTAAGGAAACTGAAATTGTAGTTCCTTTAACACGTTTAGTCAATCGTAGAGGTGGAGCCTCGTTGCTGTTAGGAGCTAATCGGCCCATCCGGTATGAAGATTTTAATTTTTTTCTTTGAAGCAACAATGAAGAATCTACAAAATCGAAGATATAACTTATGAGGTAAGGTTTTAAAAGTTGACTTAGGTGACGAGTGCATTTCAATATGGAATAGTGAGCCCAAATATTCTTTAAGATCAGTTAAGAAATGACCTTTCTCTAATTTTAATTCGCAATTGCCTCATATCTCCTAGTTACCAGACATCAAAAATGTTGGGGACGTTTTTGGAAAAAGTTTCGAAAATCTCCAGTAACTAGCAAAATGTAGAGTAACTTCGGGTATTATGAAATATGCGGGTAATGTGGAATACTGCCTTATTTTCTAAGCCACAGAAGGTCTGGCTCCTATCTTAATTTTATCAAAAAGTAAATAGCATAAAAGAAGTATGACGCTTTACTCCTTATTGATATTACCAACCGGTGGTGTGTCTGAGTCATTCAAAGTTCATATTTAGGGGTACAAGACTTTTTTTGTGCATTTTTGTATGAGTTTTTTCCGAGGAAAAATGTGCAGTTTCTTTAATTGTGCAAGTCTAGTTGTAGTCGAATATGTGTCAATTTTAATTATTCCACTTTAAATCATTGAGTTTTTTTTATATATTTTGTGTTATGGGTCGTACTTTGCAATAGTTTCCAAATCGGGTAATGTGGAATACCTTGAGGAGGGTAATGTGGAATACTCTTTCACATTACCCGCTTATTATTTCTTCGGTTTTTTAGTTTCAAACTGCTTGGGAAGATGCTAAAAAAGGGTGAATAGGGGATGGAGACGGAGTGTCAGTTTTGGTTGATGACCATTCATTCTCTTGAATTTCAAGTGGCAAAAAAAAAATAATGCACCCCGTATCGCTTTTCAACTTTAAATGAGAATGAGCTGGGAAGGATTAGTTACACAGATTTCTTATGTGCCATGAAAGCACGCTAAGAATTCGTGCTCCAACTGTAACGTCATTCAATAGAGCCAGAGGACTTACAAAGGAAAATGCGGAATCCTTTTTTAAACACCTGTACTAGAGCCAATACGGACATTACGATGCACATTATATATATTTTAATTAAAAAAAAGAAATACCGTTATTTATTTTTCTTATTTGATTCGATAATTTTGATTCAGAAATAGTATTCCACATTACCCTCCAATTTTAGAAATCCCGATTTTCGGGGTGGTATCAGTAAAAAATAAATAGAAATCTTAAAAATAACTCTAACCGTCTGAGTTTGTTGCTAACGTTAGGCAATATATCAATATTCAAAATGTAATTAAAATTTCCCATTTAATGCATGGCATCTGGTTGAAACATGTAAAAATAAAATCGGTATTTCACAATACCCAAAGCTACTCTACTTTACGACCGCAATCTTCGATGAATGGACCAAAATTTAGGCGGAAGTCAAGACAAAACTGCTCCTTCACATGTAGAATATTCTACAGAACGTTATTGAAGCAAAATGATACCACATTCGGTACTTAGCATTCAAGACATGTCAGCGATTGTGTGAAGCTGAAGAAGAAACTTTAAGAAGAAGAAACGTCAATAAGCGCGTACCCTGCTTGTTCGTATTTCAATCAGAAGCCTAATTACAATGAAAACTAACTTTAAGTTGGCACATTCAAATGAAACTCTGCACCTCAAACTTTCAAGTCCTCAGGGGATTCCAAAAAAGAATTTCATTTCGACGTGTGATCTGTCACAGTGTTCCAAATTACAAAAACTTCGCTCCCCTCACTAAGTGTCCATAGCGTTTTCAACATTTCACACGTCATAAAAAATAATTTATTCTATTTTTCAAAAGAAAAAAAGCGCCTCTACTAAGTGCCAAGAAAATGTGTCCTCCCCGAGCTCCCAGCGTCACGTTTGCACCCGAAGTTGACTCACAACCAAATTTTCATTTTCTTCCTCAAATTCAATTTTCCAAATCTACTTGCCTTTGAATAAAATCACAGATACTTTTTTTAATCGTTTTTTATCTAACTCAGTTACACTCGAATACGCGAGTTGAGCCAAAAAAGAAATCCCTGACGACGCGATGGCAAAGAACAACCATTCGTCGCCATCAAACAAACAACAGAACGGGAAAAAAAATTTATAATTTACGTTCCAATTTGATAATAAAAACAAATTTCATACGAAAATAGTTCGCGTCGTGTTTTTTGTTTGGGAGTCGTAAATCACTGAGGTGGTTGAAGAGGAAATCTCCTGGCATTCGGAACGGACACCTCTCTGCTCCCGATTCGTTGTTTTTTTTTTTTTTTTGTGTGTTTCCCACAACGATTCTCTTCTCCTCCTTTTTTTGGGAGTTTTTTGGGGGAGGCTGTGAAGGTATTTTCGCATGAAAGCAACGCTGAGTCACTCGTGAAGAGGTTTTCAGGTCGATTTCGGATGCCGCTCGTTGTTTTCATGCAACGAGAGCGTTGGGCATCTTTTGCAATTCAAGTGAGGAGGCTGAGGAAGGTAAATTTCTGGTTAAAGGAATTCGCCAGGTTGCCAGTGAGCAATTGTTTTTTGAAGTAATTTCACGGGAAGGCGCACTGACTCACGGGGTACTTTGGAATTAATCACTGAAGTGATTTCTTTAGTGTAATCACGCGGACGAAGGCGTTTGGTTGGGACTTTCATGAAACTGCAGAGATTCAGTGGAATCTTTTTTGTGTTACTTATTCTTGTTTCTTACTTTTTAATTGACTTTGCGGAGATAATAAGATGTGACTAAGCGAAATCGCATTTCAATTTGAGGAATTGCAAAAGTGTGCTGAGAATTTTGTGTTGATAACAGAGATTCCATTAAAATGAGCTCTCGGAATTTAAAGTGACCCTTATTCACCTCTAATAGTGTATAAGTCATGTAATTAGTTTCAATCAAGCTGTGAGAAGGGAAAAAGTTGAAAAAGAATTTGGTTTCTTGAAAGATATGTGCCGGGGAATTCAACTTCCTCAGCGAATAATTGGAAGAAAGCTTGAGGATCGCGGGTGTGATTTATTGATCCTCGATTGCTCAATGCGTTAATTTCTATTACTCCTTTTTTTATATCCAACTACGGTAATAATCCTTGACGGTCCTGCTAATCCTCGAATGTCTAATTTCTCAGCTGAACAGTGATCCTACTGCTGACCTTCGGTTGCTCCCGCCGATCTTCGAATGCGCCCGCCGCTCATCGATTCCTCCAGCCGATCTTCGATTGCTCCCGCCGATCATCGATTGCTCCCCCCGATCATCGATTGCTCCCCCCGATCTTCGATTGCTCCCGCCGATCTTCGATTGCTCCCGCCGATCTTCGATTTCTCTCTCCGATCATCGATTTTTCCCGCCAATCATCGATTGCTCCAGCCGATCTTCGATTGGTCCCGCCGCCGGTCTTCGACTGTCCCCGCCGATCTTCGATTTCTCCCACCGATCTGCAATTGCTTCTGCCGATCTTCGATGCTTCTACCGATCTTCTTTGCTCGTTTTGCCGATTCTCTAATGTTCCACTGATCCTTGATTGCTGATCTGGAAAATAGATGATTCTGGACCTCAAACTGATGCGTAACAATTTAAATTAGAGCTCGTGTCTTTTCGGACTATTTGAGTGCTTGGTTTTCCAAATTTACCATTTTTCGAAAAATGTCTTTCCTAATTGGATATTGCCAATGGTTGTGCGTTTGCCTCAACTTAAACTCTGACCCTCTGTTAAGCAGTTAAAAGCTGCAAAAGCACTCTAAGCCGACTCCAGCTAACTTCAGACTTACTCACCGACTCCACCCATGTATTTACAGTGCATCCATCTTATGAGCCACGGAAATGACCCCAACGTGTGCGTCTTCGAAAAAATTGTCCCTCAAACGATGTCTCATTAATCGCATCCCCATCGTCCGTCGTCATGACACATCCCGACACCGAAGAGAAAGAGCCTTAAACTCCATCATCCCGACCGTGCTAAATGCACATCCCCACCTCTCCTAAGGGAATCTCAGCGTACCGAAATTGCTTCCCCCCTCCCACAAAACAACTAAAACCGAAAAAATTAAAATCATCGCTTACCTCCGACTTTC
This sequence comes from Syritta pipiens, assembly GCA_905187475.1. NCBI lineage: Eukaryota > Metazoa > Arthropoda > Insecta > Diptera > Syrphidae > Syritta > Syritta pipiens. The sequence continues at coordinate 77,043,691 of LR994571.1, forward strand.
GGTGTCTCCAAAAACACACGAAAATACAATAATGTGTCTGTGTGCGGGTATAAATCGGGAGAATCACAATCAATTTATACTCAAAAAAAAAATCAAAAAAGAAACCAAAACGAAAAAAAAAATCTGTGTTTGGGTCTCTTCTTCTTTTGGGATATTTATTACCCGGGGAAGTATCTTTTACGTGTATGTGTCGCTTAGTTATGTGCCATCACTTAGGCGACCGAGATGAGGCTTTACAGCGTTTAGATGACGATCACGACGCGGCGACGATGAAGCAGAGTAATGAGCGTTTGGGCGACGAGTGAATGGAAGTCGAAGTCGGAGTCAGAGTCACAGTCACACATGCAGCATACGGCAAAGATTTCTTTTCTTATTTTCTCTTGAAATTGTATCTAATGCCGTGTATCTTCTGTACCGTAGAAGTGGCATCAAAATCACAAAAAGAAAAAAAAAGACTTAAATATAGTATCGGTAATTATTAGATTCGGTTTTTATAGAACCGGTCATCGATACGAGTGTGGGGAGACATGATGAAGAGTCGGTTGTGTCGTTGGTATGTTGGTCCAGTATTGAAATTTATTCAGTTTGAAATAAGAGATACCTGCTTTTTGTAGTTTTTTTTGTCTGTTTTTTTGGTAATTGTGGGATACATAAAAAGTAATCTTATTCTTCTGTGCGGAGGGGGGGAATAGATACAGATCCGGAAACTTTGAAAAGGTTGACATTTCTTCTAAGATTTTTTATTGGCTTCGACTTTTGTACGGATAAGCAAAGCAAAGTCTTTTTTGTGTTTAAAATTTTATTAAGTTCTACGTTTTTAACGGAGGGAATTTTTTTTTATTGAAAGGTATTCAATTCGGTCAGAGGTGAAAGACCTCTGGATGGTCTTCAGGGTGCCACCACTCACAACAATTTGCAGTGTGACAATTCGGAAATTTGTTAGATGATTTCTGTAAAAATTAACATAGCTCAATACAAATTGCTATCATGATTTGATTAAAGTCCATCGAAGATGAAAAAAATCCTAATTGTGAGTTTTTGTTGTTCCTATGAAGATTCGGTTTTCTAAAAATTTAGAACGTCTTAGACGTCAAGAGTTGTAAACACTAGATTCGAAATTTAACAAGAACCTGACATAACTCGCTTTTTGAAATTTAGAATCCCACTTGTTTTGGATGGGTATCTCAGTAGTCCACTGAGAGTAAAATAAGTTCTACGTCTAAGAACCTATAACCGATTACGCGTTTTAATCAGTTTCACAAAAAACAACAATTATGAATAACTTTTTATGCATGTGGCTTTTCGGCAGCAGAATAAATTCTTAGTGGAGACGGAGCATCGCCTGGAAGATTTACCATAATATAAGAAAGGTTTGAAGGTTTGATAACAAAGTTTCGTAGGAAAAATTTATGCCCGTCAATTTTTAAGATCGCACTTACAGTGCACAATCATATGATCTTGTCATCTGTCCTTAGAGTTGTTTTTGACCCTAGCGACTGTACTTTGATTTATTGTACTACAACGAATCTAGTGATTGATTTAAAAATTTCTTTTTACCCCAGCTGATTTCATTTAGAAGATATTTGCGAAAAAAATACTGCTTCTGGTTCAAAAAGCAACGGCCGACGGACAGATGAAGGTTAAAAAAGAACTGTGCCATTTGACATGGTCTTGTTGGATTTACATTGTTTTTTCCATGATTTCAACAGATTTCTTTAGCACTCCTGACGTACCGCCTTTTGATAACGATGTCCTTCTGAAGGCAAGTTAACAACTTCACAGTCCTTAAGCGTACGTGACGATCTGGAGATCTGTTACGACACAATAGAAGCATTTCGAAAAGAAACTGACTTATATTGTGGTTTTTTTTTTTCGTTTCACCTTAAGGTGTTTTAATTTTAATTTAGTTTTGTACAAATAAAAAAATTATTAAGAAGTAAGATCACCTTTAGATCATATCTCTGTAGAAAAATTGTAAATTGTGCGATAACACTACGCAAATTTTAGAACGAACTAAACAATTGAATTATAAAGTGATAGGCAATCATGTTTTTTTGACGGTGTGTGTCTGTTCGTTGTTTGATATTCGGTCAATGATGCCAAATCAAGGTGGCAATTTACGAGAGTGAGTGCTGTCTAAAATTAAAACGTTTTTTTTCCGAATTAGCGTTCGTTATCGTTGCATCCATTTGATGGAAGAAGAAAAAGTCCTTTAAAGCCGACAATACAATATTTTGGTGAATAAATTTAAGGCAAATAATAGGCACTGGCTTGTAAACGTGACCGGGCGACTCCTAGAGCATCGAGAGTTTTGAGTTCTCAATGACGCGTTTTTATAGGAAGCCGGCGTAAATTGATTCAATCGATCACGATCCTGTTCGACTTTATCTGGTGGAGTTTTTTCAAGTCACAGATCTAATAAGACGTAATACATTAGTAAAATTTAGCCAGATTCGTGATTAAGAGCAGAGATGATACGACTGCAGTCATTTGATGATACCATGCATATATGTAAGTCGCATTCAAATGACAAAATCGTTTAAATAAAATTTCTGGCTTAGTCTTACGACTTTGACTTCGCCCGGATATTATGACTAATAGCCAAAAGCCAACTAAACTAGTCAATTGACTGTTAGTTGTATGACTTTTGTCTTTATTAACTAGTGTCATTCCTTTTAATCAGTTGTAAATCTTCTTTTATTTTTAGCCACTTAATACAAGTACTTAGTCTTTTGACTGAAGCCATTTAATTTAAAGTAAATAGGCAATATAAATTAATAAAACACAAAATTATTTTAAAGGCAATCAAATAAAAGAAAGAGTATTAAAGAAAGACAGACAGCTGGTCAAAACAAAAAAATGGGACAACAAATTATTTTAAAAAATTGAAATTTTTGTAGTACTTTCTTCATTTGTATGAAAGTTGTATTTTTTTATGGAGTAACAAAATGAATATAACTAGAAAGTTTAGCAAACTTTAAAGTACAATGAAAGACTAAGAAAAAACATCTTTTTGCACATGGTCAAGGTAATAGGTGTGTCTTCTTTAAATATCATTAAATATAGTCTTTATTATTATTTTTTCTTAAATTTAATTCTTCGTTATTCCTACTCTTATAACTGCAGGCACCTTTTTGTCACGAAATTAATCTTTAACAAGACTCGCTCTATGTCTTAGATCGTTTTCTGTCTGAAAGTTTCATCGGAAAAATGCAAGCATAAAATTTTTTCTAAAATTACCCTATATTAATATGTTGTTCTGGTGGCATTAATAGGAAGTATGTAGGCCCGGTAACATATCACGAAAAACAGCCCCATACCATGATGTTTCCCTTTCATCTTGTGCTGCTGTCCTTTTCCTTTTGGAGGCCCAACATTATGTTCAGAGTCCAAAGAGAACCAATTAGTTTTTAGTTTCGTCACTCTAAAGGATGTTATGCCATTTTTTTTAACCCTTTCTCTTATATTCTATAGCAAACAAAAGGCACACACCTATTCTTATTTACATGTAAAATCATCCTTGTGTAAGGAAGGAAAAAAATTTAAATCAAAACAAAGCAGAATACGAATTCTAATATTGTATAGATCTTCGACGAACATCCTAGTGATGTCTACTAAAGTCCTCAGATCCTGAAAGGTCTAGTTGCTGATATAAAAACGACTCATCACTCGTAGCCTAGTACAAATTCGTTATAACTTTGAGATTAAAAAAAGATTGGTGTTTCTTCCTTCATTTTGAACCTAAAGTGAAAACTTGGCTTTTTTTTCACAACCTAAAAACATATGCAAGAATTGGCAAAAGATTCCACTGTAGTCTCGTCTCCGCCTTAAATCTGAAATCTGCTGTTATTCTGTTGTTATTCTGCTTTTTACGTTACATCTACTAATGGAATGAACAATGTTAGAATCGTTCAGAAAAAAGTTCCTTATGATTGTTTTTTTAAGAATCCCCCAAAACGACAACCGCAAGCTGGTACCACTTTCAACGCGCTAGTAGTCTTAATATTTTATGACAAAAACACGCCAATCAATCATTAGTGTAAGATATGAACACGCAATAGAAAAAAAATCAGCGCCAGCGGTAGAATTTCAAAACAGATTAAACTGCACGTTGTTATGACCCAAAAAAAAAACAATTTTCAAGCATAATAATCACAATAAAAAGTAAATGGCTCCGAAAGAACGTTTGACTTTTCTGATAGAAAAAAACCTAACAAAGTTTGACATAGTGCGGTTCAAAGTGAGTCAATTAAGGACTTCTTATGATTTCCAGGCGTTTCCTTACTTTCTTGTTAGATCGTTTGCGAAAGACTTGCGCTTCTGCCTTTTGTTTCTATGAACGGAATATAGGAATTACTAGAAACAACAACCGCTTTGAAAAGCCTCTTGTTCTTAAAGACAAAGGCATTTTAAAAAATGTTTGGGGTGTTATTCTATTTTAATGCTTTACTTCTGACATATTTTTTTATTACTATTTTGTTTAAATTAGTTCAAAATATATTTTTTCCAGTTTTTTATGACCAACAAGTAAAACATTTCTCGCTGCTTACATTAAATTCTATCTTTCAGCGCTACTAAACCTACGTCCTCCAACGAATTAAAAGCTTAAAAACTTGACGAAGAATTTGATCTTCTTGCCTATGATGCCATTCTTTTATGTTAGACTTACATGTTCAATTTTGAATTTCAAGCATGCTTACCATACAACTGGCCTCAGCGTCCCGCTCCTAGAATAGGCATAGAACAGTTGGACTCTTTCATATTTGTCAAAAAAAAAATAAAAACACACGCAACGCAGTGATTCCAAGAACCTTTGGCATTGGCCCTTCACAGAGTTCTACACGAAGTATTATTGTTATGCATAAGTAAAACCCTACAATGTGCCCTTTTCGTCCAATGACTCACCATTCAACATAATTAGACGATGACTTAATAACCGCAGGAAGCGACGCCGGAGTCTTAAAAAACTGACTTTCAATTTAGCAAAGCATTCTCGTAGATCTCCAATTCCCAACAACTCCGACATTCCACAGGAGTGAGTACAGACACCACTACTTTTAGGCTGCCATTTTTTTCTGCTCTACATGCGGAGCACAGGCGCTAAATCCTCTTCCCATCCATGGACCAACACAACTCACACGTCCCACCCATCTCTCGATCAGATTGTGTTCCTCTTCCTCCGGTCCGGACTCTAGTCTATTGGCACAGAGACCGACTTTCCGTCTTGCGGTTGTTGGTTGCGTTCCCTTTTTTGTTGTTGTTGCTGCTGCTACTCATTCCGGTTCTCCGACAACGATACGAAACCACTCTCACTGCTGCGGCATAATCTGCGCAGCTCCTTACGGTGTGCTCCTCCGTCACTCCACCACGATGAAATTCCGATCACAGGAGCAGCACGGCCATTAGGAGATATCTCAACTTCTCAACACGGCCATAAACTCGGCGAGCGATCGTGGTGCGGCGTTCAAACGATTGCAGGCCTCACGTTTCAAGGGCATCCTTGCACCTCGAAGGCAACAGCGCTCCGAGTCCCGTGGTTGGATTGCGTGCTCTTTTTCCCCGCCCCGCGGGTGGCTGTGTCTTTGTTTATTTGTGGGCCGTGGGTCGTCCGCCATCAGATCGCCTGCGATCACATGGCGGCCGTCGGTGTGAATCTCCCGACAAATCGCGTCGTTTATTTGTTTTCCCCCCCGTCCCGGGGTTAGATACGACGTCGTTGTTGGTTTTTAATTTGCCGTACTTTATGACGGCATCGAGTCGCTATTGCGTTTGCGTGTACACGGAGATGGGGTCCTGGCGAATTTGCTGACAGCCAAAAATTCACCAACACACAGAGAGGAGGTAGAAAGGAAAACACACGCACGTGTAATTAAAGGAGACGGACAAACGCTTAATGACTTCGTAGAAATTCACTTTTTCGGCTAAATAACAAATGCACTGCAATAAAACGGTTTTGCGGGCGACGTTGTGCAGTGGCCGAAGTTGGCCGTGGATAAATTTGGAGCCTTAAACGATTTGGCAGAAGGACTAATTGCGTTCTCCTGCATTCGGGAATGTTTAACGTTTAATGAATCGCTTCCAGAGCGATTTATTATCGGCAGTTAAATGTTTGTGTGGCTGTATGTGTATGAGTCATGAAACGTGATCCGTTTCGGGTTTGAAGTAAATCTTTGGGGTAATTATCCTTTTCAAGGAGCAGCTGGTGGGCTATGCGACATGGAATAGGGCGTGTGTCTGTTAAGAGTTTTTTTTTAACAGTGGAAGTCTCGTATTATCTGCTGCAGTTTGCAATAGTCAAGATTTTTCGGAGAAGTTTTGCAAGAGCTCAACAGAAGAAGTATCGACTTAGTCACCTAATAACATTTATATGAACTGGCAATAAAGTAAAGTAAATAAAGTAAGTGGTGGCTTACAAGATAAGACGGAAATTAGTTGTCGAAACGAGCTTTCAACAACGATTAAGATGCTTCAGATTATGTTTGCTTGTGTCTCTAAGTTTAACAATAATCAAAAGAAGTCAAAGTCAAAAACTCAAGTCAGCGCTTGTTCTTTTCGTATTAACGCTGAAACAATTTTTTTAACAAATTCCTTTTTAAAAAAATTCGATAAAAAGTTTTCTAACAAGAGAGCGAATGCTGTTGTAATGTTGTTTTGCAAAAGAATAAGTTCATCACATCTTCACTCGTAATTCAAGTGATTTCTTAGACTGTGCGGTTTAAACAAATTATCTTAATCATCTCTCGATCAATCAATCATCAAATTTTAGCCAAAGGTTAAAGATCTTCATAGCGTTTTGCCTCTAACTTTTTGTCTACTGTTTTAGAGTTTCGTTCAAGAGGAAGCAATGAAACTCTTATAGAATCACTTCGGTGTCTGTCTATCTGTCTGATTTATAAAAACTTTTGAGTCCTACGAAGTTTAGTTCCTAAACGTTCAGTCCAAATTTCGTCTCTCTCAAAAATAAGTCGTGAATTTTTTTCCGGCATTATTTGAAGATTAAAGAAAAATTAAGTACTATGGGTCAGACCCTGGCTTCACAACAACTAATTCTACTTTCTACAGACGATATGAGTGTTATGGGAAAGGGAGCTGAGCCTAGATTATAAAAATGTTAGCCTGTCTATCATTAAGCTTTAGTTTAGGTAGCTGGTGAACCTCTTAGAATTAAGAAATGAGATTTCTACAGACGATGTGCTTTTTTTCTTCACAAAAAAAGTTACGAAAAGAAGTTTTGAGAAAGGTCAATACTAGCAGAAAGGCTAGTACTAATACTAAATTTAAAAATAAGTCTGTTTTCTTAAACACTTGATATTGGTATCGTTGGAGAGACAATGATAGGTAGGTCAAAAATTTATTCGACAGTCAATACCTTAGTGTTATTGGTAAGAAGTTATTAGCCAACAAAATGCAAAAAAATGACTTTCGTACCGTGTCCCACATCTTATTTTCTAAAATATTGAATCAAAAAATCTGAAAAAATGCTATTTATGGGGCGTCACATAGCAATATCCCATAATTTCGGAAAAATTTTGCATAATTTTTTTTTATTCGTACAAAAAATAAAGTAAATAAAGTAATTGTTTTGATTTTTTTTTACTGGAATCAATTGAGTGAGGTGCCATGGGATAGGTCTTGTAAATTAAAATAGAGTTTTCATTTTTAATTTTCTATTTCAATTACGCGTTTTTGAGATATTCAACTTTAAGATCAAAAAAATTGTGTACGCCCGGCTCCGATTTATTTATTTATTTATATTCTCTATCAAGTTACAAACTTTAGTAGATAACTAGATCCAGCAAAAAATAAAATTAATATCACTCTGAAAAAAAAAGTCTGTAATGTAACTCTTTATGTAATATTTGCATCAAATTCATTACTATTATCATTCATTAACATGTAGTTTAAATTACAGGATAATATAAAGATTATAGAGCCTAGCTGCAGAGACTACTGGCTCACCACCAAATTTAATTTGAGTTTCTGGCTTTAACAGTTTTCGGGCTATTAGCCAAAAATCAAAAAAACAACAACATTCGAATTTGAATTATCCGAAACGCTGTTTTGTAGACCTCAACGAGAGAATAACATAGAAATATACAAATAAAATTTGTGGTTAATTTTTTGAGATATGTACGAATTCATTTACTACATTTTTCTGTTAAAAAAAAGTGAACCTTAATTGCCTTAATAAGTACGCTAGTGACCATTTCAATCCTTAATTGCTTAAAGGTAGTATTTACACAGCATGCACAATCAGCAAGTAGGAAAAGATTTTCTTTTAAGTTTCATTCGAAATAAAAAGAAGAATTTTATAGAATGTGTTTTGTTACTTTCTTTGGGTTATATTAAGTCCTTAGTATTAATTAAAAGTGTGCAACGAAAACCTCGGTGTGTGAGTAAAACTAGTTGAGTTTACAAGAAAACACTGTAACAGTACACTGTGCGTTGAATTAAAAAAATCAGTAAGATGCTCGCAAACTAGCGCGACTTGGAAGCTATTCCACCACGGAGTTCTTCAATTTCAGTTCCGAAATACAGAATATTTTCGACATAGAAATATGTTCCCAAAACAAATTTCGATTGATGAAATGTGTCTTACCTCTATTTCAAAAGATAGCAGCAAAAACTATGTTTCTATTATAAATATTCCCCCTTTCAGGACTCTGAGATTTTATTTTCAGAAACCCTCCCGTCATTTCCGCCTCCACACGATTGCGCCTCCAATTAACTGGTATGCAACTCTCCTGCGAACGACCAATAAGTTATGCTCTTTTTTTACAACACAGAAAAACAAAAAAAATGTAACAAAAATCCATTACACTCAAATTAATGTTTCCAGTCATTAAATCCGGATTCAAGTCGTGTCTCCCCCTACGTTCCTTCCCTCTGTCAGCTGCTGCTGTTGCTAAACGTTTCGTGAACCTTCTTCACATCTTTGCATCTTTCACGTGTCAATTATTTCCCCTCCTCTCATCTCGTCTTGGACTTTACAAAGTTTATTGTACTACAAATTCTCCCCACCATCATTCCTTTGGAGCCACAAAAGCAGCAGCAACCTCATTACAAAAGGCAATTTAATTACAATGCACAACTAAAATGCAATGACGTTAAAATAATTTTTTACCTCATCCCAAGGATCTGCCTCTCTCTCTCCGAACACAGAAACCAGAAACACTGAGCAAGAGAGACGACCGACGACCACAACAACAACAACAAAAATCCCTTAGTCATAAATGCCAAGCGAAATAAAATCCAATTTATTAAGCATTATTAAGTGCGACGACCGGGTACGAATGCATTTATATCTGTTACCCAGTTCCCTGCCTCCTCCCTGTTGGAGGATCACCTCCTGTTCCCCGTCCGCCTGCTTCCTCTGTGCTGCGCCGTTGAAAAGATATGCAGATACGAAGAGTATTTTACCTGAGAAATAATAAATGTACGCTCGCGCACAGGTAAGCGAGCGAAAAGTGAACAAAAAGACAAACAACTCCTTTAACAAGATACAAAGATACAAAGATACACATTCTTTGCGCTGCTCAGTGTAGCGAGCGCGAGGTGCCAGTAGGACACACAATGGCCCTCCACGTCCGGCGTTAAATATTCGCCTTTGCACATGCGCACTTAAAAGTTATTTTTCAATCAATAAGCGAACATAATAAAACCATTAAATGGTTAATGCAGTTCCGAAGTGAATGTGTCTGTCATGATTTTCGTTGTCGACGAAAAACGCCAACAAAGGACCAGTCCAAGACTGCTGGCTGGGGCAGGGGCTGAAGCTGCGGCTGGGAAGCACCCGCACCGGAGGAGACGGCAGCGGTCACCACCGTGGGGCACGTCACTCTTCACCCAAAAGGAAGTCGTCGTCGTCGTTGGCGCTGGGGTGATCTGTGTTCCCGGGAGCGAAATATCTCGGAGATGAACACAAAAACTGTATACTGAAGGTTTGGCATTCGAGACAGAGAAGTGAATCAGTTGCGTTTTTCAGTGTCAGTTTGGGTGGTACAGTGAGTTCGGTTAATGTTGGTTGGTAGGGAATATTTTAAGTAAAATTTGTTTAAGTAGAGAGGTTTTCTGAAAATAAACAAACATTTTGTAGGCATATGTAAAACTAGAAAAAAATCAAAATCAATTACAAAATCAAATACATTGCAAATGTAAATTTTTTTAAGACCAGTTAGAAAGTCAAATTGACATGCCTAAAAGTTTGTATGAAGGTTTCCAGTCTTTATTTACTTTAGAAAAAAAGCAATATTCAATGCAATACATACAAATGATTCTTTGGTTATAACTACAAAAGTCATGATATCATTACAGAAAGTAAACATTACATGCAATAAGAATTTTAAATTGAGATTTGCAGGACCAGTCATTTTTAAGAAATGTTCATTATCTTCATATTTTCTAGGTACCAATTGATCAAAATAAAATAGCATCGGGTGCTATGGTGGCATCGTTGGTTGGTATTTTTGGTGTTCATCGATAAAAAAATGGATTGGTTTGGCAACTAAAATATCCTCAAGACTAATTAATCTACACAAAAAAGATAGCAACTTCAGCCTGTAAGGATTATTCCTTCACCAACAGGATAATGACTCGAACAAAATTGCGCTTTTAAATGAACGAATGTCTGGTTTATAGTGCACGAAGCCAATCCAAAACTCTGCCACAATCCACAAATGTCTATCACAGCACAAAATTTTAATTTCATTTATACTGCACAAAATTACTGAATTTCGTATACTGCTTACTTACTTTTGTGATGTAAATTTTGACATTGTTTTTGTTTTGTTGCACAGTTTTTACAGTTATCACCCGATTGGCTTAGGTTTTTTTTGCTTTGAAAGACTATTGAATTTTCGAATAAAACTGTCTAAGGTTTCTTCGTGAAGGCTATTTGGAGCTTGAGGACAAAGCAAACTTACTTAAATTTGTGACTGACTTAATATTGTATATTTTTTTCAGATTTTAGTCACACCGGTGTGAAAATTGAAGCGTGGTGGATACAATTTTTTTGATTTTAAACCTGAATGTCTCAGAACCCAGCCATTGAATAAAGAGTTCAAAATTAAAGCTGTATTTTATTTTACAAAAACTATCAAACGGCATCTCACTCAATGGATTTCAGTAAAAAAAAATCAAAAAAATTATTTATAAATTTATTTTTGTACGCAAGCTGTGTAAAAATTACCTTTAAGTAATTAAGGGTTGATATGGTCACTAGTTTATTCACTAAAGCAATTGAGGTTCACGTTTTTTTAACAGAAAACTGAAGAAAATTAATTCGTAAATATCTCAAAAAATCAACCACAAATTTTATTTGTATATTTTTTTGTTATTCTTTCGTTGAGGTCTACAAAACAGCGTTTCGGATAATTCAAATTCGAATGTTGTTATTTTTTTATTTTTAGCTAATAGCTCTAAAACTATTAAAGCCAGGATGCTTAAATTTGGTGCAAATATTACATCAAGATTTTCTTTTACATATTTTTAATAGATTAATCTACTTATCTACTAAGGTTTGTAACTTGATAGAGAATAAATTGGAGCCGGGCGTACACAATTTTTTTGACTTTGAAGCTGAATATCTCAAAAACGAGTACTTGCAATAGAAAGTTAAAAATGAAAACTGTAGTACCTCACTCAATGCATTCCAGTAACAAAATCGAAAACATTATTTATAAATTTATTTCTGTACGAATAAAAAATCATACAATTTTTTTTAGAAATTTCGAGATATTGCTGTGTGACGCCCCACAATCAGTATTTTTTCAGATTTTTTTGTTCAATATCTTAGGAAACAAGGTGTGGGCTACGGTACGCAAGTCATTATCAAGTCAGGCTAATAACTTCTTGCCAATAACACTAAGGACTAAGGGAAGAGAATGATAGGTGGATCAAGAAGTTATGCTACAGTCATAACTTTTCGATCTGCCTATCATTCTCTTTCTAACGATAGGTCCAAGTGGCTGCCACGAAAACTCGCGACTCACGTAGGCCATAGTTTGGCCCATTGTGCTATCACATTTCCAATTTGTTCCAAACTCAGACTTCCTTACCTAAAAGTTTCCTGCAAATACAAATAGTTAGCAGGCTTGCCTTACTGGCTATTTGAAAAACAAATCGAAATTGTCCTTGCCCTCGATTGGCTCAAGCTCGATTAGCTTGACTGCTAATGTGTTTGACATCTATACTTGCCAAATCGCTGAAATTCTTATAGAAGTGTGTTCCCAGAGTAAGTTTCTTAGGCTTAGCAAGTGCTGGGCAAGTTCCAGGAAGATGGGCTCTCCTCGTCCTCCTTATCTCTGTAGCCTCTGCAGAATCCATATCAAATATCTAAGAAAATAAATATATTTTTGAATTAAGTATTAATACAAACTTTTTCGATAGTATCAAACTCTCCCAAAACTTTTTTCGGAATTTTCTTTGCGAAATTGAAACACTTTATCTGTAGAAATTTCATTTCCTACTTCTAAGTAGCTCACCAGTTACCAAGATCAAAGCCTAGTAACAGATAGACAGACATTTTTATAATCTAGGCCCGCCCCATTTCCAATTACACCCATGTTGACCATCAAAATGAATGAAAGTTTTGTTCGGGCTTTAGTACCAGTACTACCTTTTTCCTTAATCTACAACTAATTCCGGGAAACAATTATAATTTATTTTTGAGTTTCAGTCCAAATTTCATCCCTTAACTACGTAGGACTTAAAAATTTTAGAAGTTTTGTGAAACAGACAAAAAGACACCAAAGTGATTATTGCATAAAGGTTTTGTTGATTCCATTTGAACGGAACCCTAAAAATCAAAGAAAAAACCATTTCCACCTTTAACTTAAATTTTCTTACTCACTGCACGCGAGTGCAAAACTGCCTCCATCAGTACTCGATGGATACCGATATCGGGAGCATCCAAAACACTGAGTACTCATGCACCACTCATGCCGAGATACAGATGCAAATCCAGAGATGAACACAACCCGAGCATGCACGTCCTCGGTAAACCATCCGAGTACGAGAGCAAGTGACGAACTGACATTCGAACAAATTGATAAAGCGACGATGACGACGACGCTCATTGCACGCCGGCCGTGTGTTACCGCAAAGTGAATTCTGACTCTGACTCCGACTCGAACGCCATTCAACTCCCAGGCCAGGTAGCCACCGAACTCTGCGTCGTGCAGTAAGCCTGCGGTTCCATTCCGAAGGTCACCGCTCGCGAAGGATACCACCACAACTCGGCAAGTGATGATTCTCCATTTATCGCTGGTTCATTTATTGTTTGCAATAAACTAAGTGCGAGTACGTTTCTTGCTTAGCGAACGGGGTGGCCCAGGTGGCGGGCGGGGCACAGGTGGCGACGATGCGGTGTACTGCTGTGGCTGGTGCGGCCGGTGCCGGTGCCAACAAGCCACCACGCCACTAAGCATCATCATCGTGGGGATGGATGCATTAACGCAATTCTTGGAAAAATTAATTAAACTAAAAGTGGACGGAGGAGCGTTTAAGTTGCGATTTAATGGAGAGTCGTATTTAATAGAATCCGGCACGGTGATTTGGTCAGACGCATTCGGGATGCGGGAGGACGGGGAGGAGGAGCGCAATGCGCCTTGCGCGATGCACTTTGATGGTGGATCTTTATTGCGAGTGGTCGGGGTGGTCGTCGATTGGCTGAGAGCAATGTGCGGGGGAGAGGAGACGGCCGCGGGAGTCCTCTGTGGTCTAAATTCTCGTTAGGGGTAGTGAGGGGTTCCTTTTTTTGGGTGTGGCGGTAAATAAAATCTATTTTAACAAACTGAGTCGTCTGCAGTGATTGTGGGCAGTGACATTGGAATGTGTTGAGATTCCTGATGGCACTAGGAGTGGATTGTCGTAATAAACTATTCTTGTTGTTTTTTGCGCCGCCTGGAAACCACAATTTTTAGGCAAAATTTCATAAAAAAATTTGAATTTAGGGCTACATAATTGCTGATCGCAATACAGATCCTTCGAGGGAATAGAGTTCGTTTTGTGAATCTAATTTTAGTTGCTATATCCCATTATAGTCTTTTGAAGCTACTTTAGCTTGAAGATGAGAGAGCTGCTACTAAACTTTTTCTGGACATTTGAATTTGTTTTCTGGACATCTGAATCTGTCTTCTGGACATCTGAAAGCGGCTTCCTTGCAAAACTTTCGACAGCTGTTGAGAGCCTGAAGGCGCGCATAAGAGGCGCGGAAAAACACGTCACTTAAAACGAATTGGAAAAAGTGAAAAATTACACAAAATATGAGAGGAATAGTTGAAATCGCTTAGAGAATTTAATTTTGACTTCTGTCTCATGTATTCAAGGGTCTTTTTTGCTTTTCTCACCTCCATAGAGTTTCTACAAGATCTCCAAATATGGTTTAGATAAAAGAACCATCAAATATACACACACAAAACAAAATAGGATGACATCTCGCAAAAACATTCAATGAAATGTATGAATAGTTGTACCAGCAAATTTTTTAAATTACAATTTGCTATCGCACAATTTACAAAAGTTATAGATATGATATAACAATTCTATATCTTTCTACAGAATATTTTTGCTATCGTATTTACTAGAAGACAAACATGAAAATAAAGTCAGACTTGAGAAGAAAACGAAAAAAAACTCAAACTAAATTGAAGAGATCGGCAAATTTCGATTAACCCAAATTTTTTTAACTAATATAAATACAGTCGTATCCAAATAATTCGAAAAGGCAAAGAAATAGCATTTTCTACGAATTACTGCAGGTTATGAATTATTAAGATTTCGATTCAACGAGGCGGATAAAAATACGAATTAACGGAGCTTTCACATTTCATATTATTTTTCAAAACATATTGTTCAATTTTATTAAAACTAAACGCTTAATTCACATATATGTGATTACATCTCAAGTAAATATGTACAAAAATTGAAAAAAAAGGAAACATAAAATTACATATACATAGATATAAAAAATCAAAAAAAAAAATTAATTTTGATTGCTTGATGTTCTTTTCGCCTATCCTATCTTTTCAATTGTGTTCTCCCAGTCTATTAAATAATCAAAAACATTTTTTGCGACACCATTTGAAATATAATATCGAAGTTGTTGAATGACCGATTTGGCTTGTTTATTGGACATAAATTCTACTTCATCGTCGCTATTTTCCTCATCACTCTTATTCCTAATAGCGACATGAAGGCGACAGCAAGGCAACAAAATTGTCTACAAAAGTTAATGGGAGTTAAACAGAAAAGGCTTTTTTTTGCGTGTTGCATTACGATTTATAAGAGATTTTGTGTTCATTGCATTTGCAAATGACGACGATTTTTCAAGGGACGAGCAGTTTGTTACGAATTATAGAGGTTTCGATTTATTGGGGTACGAATTATCGTAATTTGACTGTACTCAGTAAACGAGAACAATAATTGTGTTTCATTGGCCAAACTTTTAAAAGACGTCAATATAAACCTGAACAAAAAAATAGAAACAACAATTCAATATAAGGAAAACGCATTTGTTTTACAGCTGTTGTCTTAAATGTAAGTTAAGATTTCATTCACTTTTTATATTTAACTGCGAAACCTTCTTTTATGACTGCTTCAATACGCTTAAGCATGGAATCTACTAGCGTTTGGCAATTTACTTCTGAAGTGAAGCGCCATTTTTTTCCACGAGTATCTGCAAGTTCAGTACTTGCAAAAATTAATTTTAAGCTTTCTCCGTGGATTTTTTAGGGGACTTAAGTCATGTGACTGAGACATTCATTCTAGAATTTGCATGATTTTATCCTCAAATCGCTTTTCGTATACAGTTGGGGTCGAAATAATAGGAGTACTATTTTCTGAAGAATACCTTTTTGCAACTTAAGTATAATCTCTTACTTAATGATTGGATTGGATTTTTATTACAAAATAAGAATTATCAACAAAATAATTTATGGATGATAAATGTACACATATCCATTTTATTGAACTGCTTGGTTTTTCGTGTCACACTGCTATTATTTTGACCGCAACTGTATTTTGCAGAGTGCTCGTAGCTTGGTGATTTCTCTAGAATCACAATTTCAGTCTTCCAATATTTCGACAAATTTTTATCATAAAAATTCAGTCGATATAGAAATGGGATCTGCGCCCATAAAGCCTTTCTATTTTTATTATAAAATTCGATGGCGGTCACTTTAGAATTAAAGATTATTAAAAAAGATTTTGATTTTATTTGTACAGTGACTCCAGAAACGATTAGCTCACCGACCCATTTGATGGAAAAACTAGTCATAAAAAAAAACTAGATAACCTACAAAAGCCGAAGCGTACATGTTTTTTAGTGGGCGCCTTAATCGTTAATGCGTCGGACTCTTAAGCGAGAGTACCCGGGTTCGAATCCAGCCCGTGGAAAGAACACCACATGCTTTTATTCTGCGTTCGGTACTGGATAAATCAACATTAGCAGGAACACAGTATCACAATTTGCAGCAAAGTTTTTCACAAAAATGTTCATTAACTTTGCATTTTAACCTCAAAGAAAGTCACGCTCAGCCTGACAATCACTCAGCCCTAAGTTCGTAGAGCATTTCACTGGTCCACATTTTCTTAAAATAATCTGTATTAACCTTTTTGGGATGAAATCCTATAATTTGTTATATATTTCGCATCAAGACCCTTCTAACCGTTTGATAGGGATGTGTCTTAAGAATGTTTGTATACTCTTTGTGGTCAACTCTTTTAGTCTTCACTCTATAAGGCAACTATTTGACTAACAAATAAATATATTATACTATTTTTTGTTAAAATGAATATAATACTATAATTTAAATGAAATAATTAGATCGTGTTTCAAATTGTCGATGAATCGCATGAAGGACCAAAAAATGTAAAATCGGGAATAAACATATTAAGCTTACAGCCATGTATTGTTGACACAATGAATTGAATTAATTGGAGATTGTCATATCAAACTTGTCGACATATACATTTGATCTGAAATGAGTGTTTCCACTTTTTGTTGCGAGATAATTGTGTTGCATGGTTATTTTTGATCCTGTTAGAGATTGGGAAAGAAAGCGACCTCATTTTTCGCTTCAAGTTAACTTTAACCAATTTCTTTGTGCTTCAAAAGTAGATTCGACTTCATGAACGTTATCGTCTTAGAGCAGCTATAGAAATCGGAAATCGGAAATCGGTAGGAATTCTCAGAGTGGGATGGATAATCGAAAGCGTTTTCAATATTTTCACAGATTTTATTTTTAATGCTTTTCCGATTACATCTAACGATCACATCACTTACAGTAAGTGTCGCCTGTAAACTTAAACTCACGCGATATGACATGTTGATGGACAACAACTACATTTTTCTTTCTTTTCACCCCATTTCCTTGTTTCTCTATAATTAAAGCCACAGTGGTCACGTTTTTTCAACTTTAAAGCACCCTTCTGTTCATCTTCAATCGGAATAGTCTCTTAAAGGGATGCAAACCTCGCCTCGTTTTCTTAAATGAACTTCAAAAAGACGCTCAGGCTGAAAGGAACGTTCTTGGTATTCTGGATTTCGAATCAGCACATCGTAAGAGTTTCCTAAAGGCATCAACTCTATTATAAACTGCGTTTCAGGTCCAAAACCTCCTCTTTAAAGATGAAAGCTCCCCGAATCTCAGTCCACCTCAAGAACGTCAACAGTTGAATCCAAAACGGCCGCACCTTCCTCCTCTCTTAATGCGCCACACAACCAGCAACCAGCAGCCTTGCAACGTGCCAACCTTCACCTCTGACTAATCCCGTAAACGAAACAAGTGTCAAGTTACAGAGAACATGCTTCTCCAGCTCACGTGAAGAAGCCCCACACACGCACAGCCACAGAAGATAAGCCACCTCAGGAAACCAGCCCCAAACGCACACACAGACGCAAACTCACCGATGACCATGCACTTCCAAGAACCCATTCCGCTGAGCGCCATCCACCGCGGAGACGGAGCAGCAGCAGCACATGTCCTGGGACCGCCACGTCGTGGGTGATAAAATTTTTTATTACACGGCATATTTTATGCATGCGGTTTTTTCTCTTTACCTCGGAAGTGCTAAAACACACACAAACACAGAGAGGCACAGAGCCAAAAAAGAACTCCCTCCCCCCTCTTTGAGTCCAAGGGAGAAAGATACTCCAACTTCAATTCATTTCATTCCATCGAAACAATTATCTGCGATGATGTGCCACAAAACTCGCGACTCCAAAAGTCATACGCGCCGAGAGCGGAGCCCGGAGCCTGGGCCAGGTAATGGTCCGGCGACGTGCGATTAAAACGCAAAAATCCTTGAACTTGTCCTCAAAAATAAATATGCAACAATATTGCCTCGTCTGAGTGCAGCTCAACTACTCAGGCAGAGCTGAGCGTCGTCGTCGTCGCAGGCCATTAAAAGAGAGGCACATCTCTAAAGAGGCTTAAGCCCGCACAAAATAAAGTGGAGGCATTTACTGGCGCGTCCCTCTTGTGCTTTAATGCCTCGCACTTACTCATGCACCGTAACACGAGTGTATCTGTATCTTTTACTTTTGCGCGAATGTTTGTACACACACAACGCAAAAAAAAAATTCAAATAAATCAGATTCTTTAACACTCGAGGTTCACTTTGTATCTCTTGGAGGCGCGCTGCAGACTCATCATGCAACAAAAATGCGACCGCTCGAGTGCCTCTGATGGGATTGCCAAAAAAAGTGAGATACATTTTCAAGCGCGGGGGGGAGGAGAGCACTACCACCAACAACACCACCACCGCGTCTAATGTTACGACCGACGAACATCCGTGGATGGTTATTGAAGTTGAAATAGTGGAAAGGGCGAATATCTGAGTATCTAATGAATTTGGCAGGCCGAGAAGTGACCGAAATAATCACTGGTGCAATAGATTCGGATTCGGGCACCGTGGACCCACAGACCAAGTCGGAGATGTTGAGGGATGGCCAAGTGGTCGGTGGGGGCGCCTGCGGACCGCCTGAGACAAAGACAGTGACTGCCCCGCGCTGATAGCTGTCCGATGTGTGTACAGCGGTTCATTAATTATTTCGATTTTATATCCTTTCTGGTGGAACGCAATGTGCCATTGCGAAGATGGGTTTTTATTCTTCTTGCCTTTTTTTTTTTGTTGTCTTATGGCTTTGCTTGAAGCGCGTCTTCTTTCGTTTAACTGATTCTTGGAAGTGTGAATGGTTTTTGTTTCGTTTCATTGCGCCATTCACTTGGCGGTTGTACTTCGTTGGAACTAAAGACATTTTAGTGCTTTATTCAGGCATGATTGACAATGATTTTTTGCTTTTGCATAGCAGAAGTCAGACAACGGACTGCACAAGGCTCTCTACAAAATCGGAGCTGTTTAGCTCAAAATAGAGAGAACATTTTAATGGCCATAGTTCCCCAGAAGGTGAAGTCCATGAAAGAATTGCTTGATCAAAATTCACTTTTTACAATTGCATTTAAAACGAGGTTTTTGGGGAACAACACGAGCATGAGCAGAGACGAGGTTATTTCTTTAAAAGCTTCTAAGTACTTTACTTTTTTAAATTAACATAAGATTTACAGGACCAGTCAAAATGACTGGTTTTGCATTTTCAATTTAAAATTCCTGCAGCACACTCCGTTTTCTTCTTGTAATGATATAACTAGATATAACTAAAGAATGAATGCTATGGAACCCATTTTGTTACTTTTTAAAAGCAAATAAATATTGGAAGCCTCACTATATATTTTTCTTAAGGACTGGTCACTTTGACTGGTTTGGTTTCTAGTAAATTTAGTAACTAAGTAGATCTTTTTAAAATTAATTTTGTAGATCTCTATACTTCGCAAGATTTTTACTAAATTGAAGCACGAAGCGTTGACATGGCGTTCCCTAAAGTCGCATAACAGTGAACCATGTTGGAGTATTTTCAATATTGCTTTCGAAATCTGACTTATCTGCCAAACCAGGAATTGTAACTTGTTCCTCAAAAAAGGGTAATTACAACTGATGAAGAACACACTTTCAAGAGACACAGAGTTTTTAGATGTATAGTTTTAGATATCTAGCTTCATACGGTTCTATTGTTCTGCACTTTATCGAACAAACCCCAGAGACACACTTCCATTGAAGAAGTTTTGCAGTACTTATTTGGATTGCTTTAGTGCTCTCAGACAAAAAATGCAAATGTCCTAAATAAGCAATAACTCACACCGTTCATAGGATTTTTTCCTGTTTCTTATTTTTAATATCAACAAAAATTTGCAATTTTTTGATGTAGTTGAAACGAGTCGAAGCGTAATTCTTCAGAAAGCTCAATAATTGACAGTTAATAATGACAGCGTACAGAGCTGTGACAATTACAGTCATTTGACTAGGGTGATGACATGTGAGGTCGGCAACCGCCAGTAGTCGGCCGCCTTCACAAAACGATCCATTTGCAATACACACTGAACATTTTTTTTTCTATAAAGAATAATTAACTTCCTAATTATGAGTCAAAGGTTGTTGCAAAGCAGTTGCTAGTTTCTTAGTTAAAAGTGCCACTTTGATTCAAGTTTTCATCGAAAGTGAAATGTCTGGCTTTTTGGTGCAAAAGAAATAGTAGTGGAGGTTGGTGCCAAAAAAGACTATTTTTAGGGATGAAGGTTAACGTGGACAAATCTGTGGTGATGGTCATTTCTAGAACGCCTGTGCAATGCACTCTGCAGGTCAGCGGAGTTCCATTGAAACAGGTGGAGAAGTTTAAGTATCTCGGGGTCTTTTTCACGAGTGATGGGAGGAGCAATACTGAGCTTTCCTGTAGGATTGGCCAAGCTGGGTCAATTTTAAAACAGCTTGGAAGGTCTGTCATCAGGAAGGCCGAGCTTGGGGTAAAGGCCAAGTTATCGGTGTTCAATTCGGTATTTGTTCCTTTATTTGTTCTTCTCCGAACGGAAAGATCCATACTGAATACTTGACTGGCCGACTTCTGAGGTAAAGGAGGCCGACTTTTTCGTAAATGACGTTTTCATTTACATTTTTGTGAATAATTTGTTTTCGGTAATAAATACCTTAAAAATTACTTCATTTTCATAACTAAAACATTAAATTCTTTACTACAAACACAGATTATTATGGCTGTGGTGTGGCTCCTATTGAAATGAAGTGGGGGCTGACTTTCAAAGTTCGCCTAGTCCTGTCGAGTGATATATCAACCAAAAGGTAAAAATGAGGTTTGGGTTTTGTTGGTGAAAAGTACCGTTGAAAAGATATGAATCTCCAAAGTTGGAAAAAGGGTGTCCCCTCTAATTTCCACACCGTTTTGCCTGAAAATCTGGAAAAATCATGTATCCGTCTTAAGTCCGTCTTAATGAATACTTTCAATTCAAGAGAGAATTATGTGTTAAATATATTTGGAGTTATTAGTTGATTTATTTTATGCGCAGCAAGGCGCGCCGGGTACAGCTAGCGCTAAAAAAAAGATTCCATACAAATACCACCGAATTTAAAACTTCATGTGAAAAAAAACATTAATTGCCCTATTTTTGAAGAGAATAAGACAGACCGAATAAGAGGCCTGCAAGAAATTGAACGAAACAAGACAAATTTCGAAAGCTAATTTTTGAAATTATAGCAGTTGTAGGAGTTGTTAGTAATTGGTATTTATTTAGAAATTTGTTGAAAGATGCAACCGTAATACATCCCTGCGCGTTACCATTCGATAGAATTACAAAATGGATATTTGTAAGCATCAAGATTTTCAACCGAAAGCAATGGAGCTCAGTTTTGTCTTCTAGCTACTTTTTTTTATATCATTAAAAGAGGTGGGGAATCTGAAACCATAACAACTCCTCAACTGCGCATTTACATCTGCGTCTTTCTATTTAGACAATTGCCTACTAAGATTGATTGATTAATGAAAAGATGAAAGCACAGTGATGTTGGCGATTGCCTAAAAGCCGCCTAAAACAAATCCCCTTCTAAGTCCTTTGTAAGTCTCAGTCTCAATCTCGTTTTCTATTTTCTGCTACGGAGGTTTTTCGTAATAAGCTCTAAAAATATTCTATAATCCTCTATCCTCTAATCAAGCACTTCACTAAGCCCCCGAACTCATACGTCACTCGACGCTTGCCTCTCATTACACCTCAATGCACGTCATTCATTTTCTCCGGTGGCCCAGCACTTGGCCAGGCACCGCCTTGCGACACGAAATAAACACTCGACTTTTATTTAGCCGAAGCCATTACCGATTCCCTTGAAATTACCCTTTTTTTTGGACACACCTCCTGCAGTTGTTGCCGCACCGCACCACAAAAAAAAAAAAACAAAGCCCACTTGGTTCCTTCCCATAAACCAATTCAAACTCACCCCCTAGCCGCCTCACCCGCCCCATCGTACATGACACATATTCTACTTGAGCATGGCCGAGGACGAGAAGGTATCTAGCAATGCGCGCTACCCTCGCGCCGATTCCTGGAATTGCGGTCGCGAAAATTCTCTGTCGGCCAACCCAACAGAACAACCGAAGAACCGAACAACCGGCCAACACGCCATGCACAGAGGGCACTGCAAAAAGTATCTAAAACCCAAGAGAGAGAAAAAAAAAACACACACACACTTATACAACAAACTTGAACGACAGTGAAATAAAAAAAATAACAATCCTGTGCGAATTTCTTTTCGTTTTGTATTTTTTTTGGCGATCGCATGGAACCATTAAAACCGACACCGTGCACAGGAACCCATCATCCACATGGCTGCCAGCCCCGCACTCACACACACGGCCGCACACGGATAGCGCGAAAGGGAAAAAGGAAATTAGCAAAGCGAATAATAAAATTAGAAAAGTTTTTTGGCAACATTTTGAGGTCGCAGCAGCGGAGGCAGACCACGAACACGACCAGGACCAGGACGGAAGACCGAGGACTGAGGACCGGTCCCAGGCGACGGTGGCGGCGGGCGGCGGTGGAAGCGTCATCGCAGCCCGCACGATTTGGCCTTGAATTGAACGCAGTTGTTTATGGCCATTTACGTTCGGGGCATGGCGTGCTCCATATTCTGCCCAATGTGCTGAGAAATGGCGCGGCGAATTTCAGAATGCCCGGGGACGGGCCGACGACGATGGTCTTAGGACTTGCAATGACTTAGAAAAAGGATTGCGTTATTTTTAGAAAGGCCGCTCTGTGTGCGTGTGTCGGTGTTAATGTCTGGCGCGGCGCGGCATATGCTCGCATGTGGTCGGGTTGAAGTTTGAGTTTGGGTTTTTGGGCCGCTCGTCGGTCATGTTAATGCTCAGAGGATGTTCTCTCTGCGTTTAATTATAACGATTTTGTGGTGTGGTCGGGGCTCTTTCTGGCTTGTTTTTGGATGGTTGATGATGCGCCGAGTGGGCTCTTGCGGAAGAGTGGCCTCGTTTGGCGAAAGGTGTCCGCCGGGCTTCGGGAGTAAATTAGATTCCGATGATTTTGATCTGCGACTTGGTCGGGTTTTTTTCTTCTGCCGGCGGATGTGTTATGTCGAATTGGAGGGGGATGCAAGTGACATCTGCGGCGGGCTTAATGACTCACTTACTGGTCGATGCGGTGGGGAGTGTGGCGCTGAGCTGGAGTGGTGGTGGACAAATTAAGGCATGATGCGGAACAATCCATGAATACTAAATTCGTCCTGAAAGGAGTTAAGAGAGAACCAAAAGACCTTAAATCCTGCAACTTTAAGGAATTTGCTTTTATTGAGTCCAGTAAAAGGTCCAAATATAAAAAAGAAAAAGAAATATGCGACGGATATTTTTTTTACGAGTTTGACTGTATCTTAAGTCCGTTCTTCGTCCCATTTTTACCAAACCAAACGAAGACGAATGTTAGCCTGTAACCGAAGATTGTTAATAATCATTTACGAGAAAATAGTTCTCAGCTTGACTATCTTTAAGGCTTTGTTTGGCCCACTTTTCAGATCTCAATATAAAATCCCCGATCCCCTAGATCGTTGATTTTACGAGTGATATATATTCAGACGGTTGTTTGAATATGTTTACAACCTCAGTACGCATAAATGTTTCTGACGTCTGTTCTCCGGCTGACTTTAAAAAATCTAGAGAGCCTATCCTAAGCCCCTAACCAAAGGTTGTTTGTTGTACGTATGTACACATGTCTATCATTTATGAGAGCTATCTTGTGTATCACGGTTTTTATCGTCTTTTCCTTGGCCAACTTTACAAATTCTAGATCTAAAACCCTATCAACAGTCAAGGGGTTAAATTTCCAAATCTGGCTATGCAGAGACTAAGAAAAGAAGGACAAAGGAGATTAGAATATTTTTACGCCTAAAATGTGGCTCATCATAATGACTTAACAATTGAATAGGTTAAGAACTGAGCTTGAAGTAGGATTTTTTTGCCAATCGAATCGATGTTGACGTTGTGTAACAATTGATTGCTATAAATAAAACACGCTTACCAATAGAGTTATAAAAAATTAAATCTGTAGAGATTGTAATTTTATTGAATTCATCGAAAATACTTTGAAGGCGTTTTGATAAAAGTGAATGCGATTGAAAAAAAATCAAGTCACCATTCTTTAGAACTCAGTGACCAACAACAACTATTTTCAAAAATATTGGCATTAAGCCAAATGATTGCAGTCCGACAATCCTGCTCGGAAAGTCCTTTGCGGTTTAATTCATGGTACAAAACAACGACGAAAACCGCGCTTATGCTGGAACGATGGCGTAGAACAGAACGCCCGAAGCATTGGGGTGCCCAACTGGATGGCGTCGGCAAGCGATCGGGATAGGTGGAAGTACTTGTTGCAGGAGGCCCGGATCGGACACCGGTTGTTGCAGCGATGATGATGATGATTGCAGTCTTTTGAAAAAAAAATGTAGTGAATTCACTTTATGTGAGTTCAAGTCAGTAGTGAATTCATATATTAAATCTTTTGAAGTCAATGAACTCAACAGAAATAGTTTTAATTCATTTGATTTAAAGCGAAATGGCAACCTTAAAGCCCAAATCGCAACGGCGCGTTCGGTCGGTCTGACTTTGACAGGCGTTGGTACGCGTTTTATCGTCTTTACGAAACAGAATGTCAACGCGCACCTCACTCAATTTTTCAAATCGGAATGGATCTCGCGCGTTAGCTTTCCCTAAATCAGCTCATTCTATTTTTCATCCCCTGAAACACATTTTGTAAGAAAAAAAAATTATTTTGCAACTAAAATCAAAAGCAATTCTTACTCAAATAATTGCTTTTCCGCTTTAAATTTCGTTTGTAAATAAAAGAAAATTATACACACCTCTGTCTGTCTGTCGTCTGTCGGGCTTACGATATTACGATCTGCGAAGTTGCAACGCCCGACCGCGCTATTTCGATTTGTACAGTGCTTTTACGTGTATTATACTTTAAATGTCAAAGTCAGACCGACCGCGATTTGGGCTTAATTCTATTAGTTCATTCACTATGTTTTCTACGTTGATTGCCTATTTATGTTACAATAATTCCTTGCGAATTAACTTCACTAAAATTATATTCGAAGGCCCTGTATAATATGGGGATACGAGGCCAAAGGCAAGTTAATAATAATACACTTTTTATAGTTTGGTTATAGTTTAGACTACGTTTTTCCTAAATAATAATCTGTTGACGGCAGAACAAAATCATCGACGCGCGAGTATTCGTATTATAACCAAATAATGTAATGAGAATTCATTAACTTAAAATTAATTCGAATGAGTTCTGTTGGAATCACTGACTTCAGTTTATTTAAAGTTGGAATCATTGATTTTAACTGATTTAAAATCGAATTCAACTATTAAATGAATTCAGTACTGAATTCAAATCAAATCATGTGAATTAAAATTAGTTCCATAAATAATTTCAATTCTATGACTGCTGAATGGCATTCAATGGCTTCAAAAGAACAGTGAATTTTTTAAGCCCTAGGCTTTTTTTTAAGTTGTTTTGATTGCATTGACAATTTCTAATGAATGCATTCTTTTACAACTCTGCATAACGACAAAAAACAACCACAATTTTCTAATCGAAAAAGCTAGACAAATCCCCTATTTACTCGACAATCATTAATTGCAATTGACACCCGCAATACCGAAAATGGAAAATCAATCATAATCCGCAGCCACAATGGGGGCCTGAATCCTGGAGCTGTGGACTGCTGTTGTCTAAATCTCCGAGTCAATAGTGAACAAGAAATCAAATTTCGCTGGCATCTAAGATCGTTCGCAGGAGCTCAAATCTATTTAGAAATTGTTTTCTTCACAAATTGAGTTGAAAATAAATTTTTGGTAAGCCTAAGGATTTTTCGCTCTGGCTTTTTAGCTAATTTATAATTTTAATTGTAAATTGTGCTTTTATAAATAAATAAATGAAATACATTTTTGGTGTTGGTTTGTATGACAATGAATATACACTATAAGAGGTTTAAGTTGCCCGTGTTTTTTAAGCTAAAAATTTGTGCCTTTTTTGAAGTAAACCGGACAAACCGTGTTTGGGTTTAAAGCTAAAATTAAATAAAATCAAAAGGCGCATAGAAAGCAAAAGCATAACATGACATATTCGCAGTCCAATTTATTCTTTCCTTTTTTTATTTGTTAGATAATTATATATATTTAACCATAGAGTGATACAAATAGAACCGGAAGGGAATGCTATCATTCCAGTGCGTTACATTTCATGTTCTGTCGTTTGAGTTTTGTAGAACATTTTCTTTTCGCACTGCTACACGAGTGCGTTACATTTGGGGCAAACAAGTCTTAAGAAAAAAGTAGAAAAACAAATTTTGGGGTTATTTTTTTTTATAATCTCTGCCAGATTGATACGCTTTATCAGAGGGTCTCCCAATATTTTTCTGCATGGGTTTTCTTCGATTTACAGAGGTTTTTTCAAGGGACTGAGTGAGTGAGTGTTTCTTTTTACAGAGGCTTTCGAATTAGAGTCAAATCGCAATAATTCATAATCTGAGGTAATTCGTAAAAAATGCTATTTCCTTGCCATTTCGAATCATCGGGATTGGGCTGTATTGAGTTTCGGCTGTTTTGTCGAGAGTTAAATGCAGTTTTTAAATAAGATAAATATCGGTTTCGCCCTGAATTCAACAATCTCTTCACGATCAAACTCATTTTACGATCTGTATGCGATGGCAGTTCACTTAATTACGTTTAATAATTTTGTAGTTCCTTACTACAAACAGATTATGCTGAGAATGCACATCTCCTAGAGTTTTTAATCAGACTCTAATAATAGGAGTTGCTTTCTTTTTTCATAAGCCTAACCTTATTTGCCCAACGTTTCATGGGATTAGAACTAAAAATCAAATTTCTTATTAATTGCAAGAAGTTGAGAGGTAATTATCCCTAACTGGTCTAAAATTTCGGCAAAGGACAAATGGCTTACAAAAATCCTCTTGTATGCTTCAAATGGGACAAGTATACATCTGGAACATAATGCTCCAGTTTTTTGAAAAAAGAAAAAAAAGGAATTTAAAAGATTAGATTATAAGCTTGATAAAAAATAAAAATCATAAAAATTCATCAACTTACAAGCTAAGAAATAATTCAAAGTTCAACAAAGGTTTGTGTTCCAGCTTTTTGCTTGTCCTATTTTTATTTTGACCTACTGTAACTTGCCAACTAAAATTCGTCTTCAAATTCAAAATGTGTTCAATAAATAAATGTTGACGGCAACATGATGGCCGTTACCTTTCCGCCTCCTTAAGTTCTTGCCCATAATCAGCTTGAGCTCGAGGCACATGGCTCAGCTCAGCTTTTAGTTTTTGAAGGCTTTTGAGTTCAGTTGGTGCTGCCGGCGGCATATTCTTCTAGTACAGCAGATGACTGTAAACTCACTTTTTGACACTGACTGTATGTCCTAAGAAACAAGCTAATGCTTCTGAATCTTCCTAGTTTTTAATATGATCTTAGATCATTCTCAAGCTTTATAAAACCCTTTTAGAGTAGATGAACAAAGCTTCATTAAGAGAATGTGCCATTAAATTTATTCGTAGAAGAAGCAACAATTTTTTCCGACTATACAAGCGACGTTATTTAATTCCACATATTGTGATTTTGAATAAGTCTTGTAATAAGTCGTTGTCGATGTACCATCCCACCAGCCAAATTCGTTGCCCACATCCATCTGATTGTGGAAACCCAAGAGGCCTAGCTTTGGCCTAAGTGTACCAAAATTTCAAAATGTGTTTAATAAAAGTAGTAAATGTGAATAAGTCGTGGCCAATTTGAATCAGACCATCATCCTGATCCTGTTTTATCGAACACAATCTTTTTGGCATTTGTCAGACCGTGAAAGACAAAAAGTTAATAGCCAGTGTCAATTAAGCCCCTCTAGGTCCAAGCTCTCCAACTGAAATTCCATCTTAATCAAGACCAAAAACTCCGTCACCAGTCTAAAAATACCTCCCCCCAGACCATGTCGACCGCCCGAATTGATTCCATGCACCAAAAGTATGCCGTTCGCTTATAAATTAGCACACGCACTTCAGTCCAGTCCAAAAGCCACTTAACGAAGCGCCCCCCGTTCACTCGGCTCTCATTGTTGCTTCAATTAACCAGAAAAAAAATCATCGTCGGCAAAAGAACAACCAAAAAACAAAAGCCAAACAACGCTGTGTGCTGCATGCATATGACCAAGAGGACGCAAGACTTCGCTGTCCCGTCCAGAGCGGTCCTCGTAGACAAACCGGAGGTCTGTCCACAAAATTTTAAGTTGCGCTTAGCTCGCCTCGTTGGTGCCTCCACCCGCCCGACGACAGAACACTAATTGAATTTCAATTTCCGCGAACAAGAGCGTTCTCTTTTCGGGAGGTGGTGAGGTGGATGAGAGCTTTGTTCAATTTGTCAGACAAATGGCCGAAAATTATTGAATATCGTTAAATAATGTGACCATACACAGAATATTTGATGCTTCTGATGCCAGCGTAATTGCCGAGTGCGCTGCCGGCAAGTGATTTAGTTTGCCATTGAAGCCATTTGACAACTTGGTATGGGCATCGGGTAGCTTATGATGGATTCGAGATGAGGAACGGTCTGCAATTATAATTTTGGTTGATATATGAAACAAAGAGTAATGGCATTGCTGAAGAATTTGCGAAACTTGTGGACTTAACGAGAATTTGTTGCTTTGGCATTGGGGGCGTTCAAACCTCAGATTTTCAAAATTGTTCCTCCTGAAATTCCGACCATTTCAAGTTCAGTTATTTGGCAGAAGGGAGTCATAGAACTCGTGCTCCAATGTTTTATTTAACTTTTTCTAGCGGTTTTTTTCATTCCATTTCTGGTTTGTGTCTTTTAGAAACAGG
Organism: Syritta pipiens; assembly: GCA_905187475.1. NCBI lineage: Eukaryota > Metazoa > Arthropoda > Insecta > Diptera > Syrphidae > Syritta > Syritta pipiens. The sequence goes on from LR994571.1 coordinate 77,072,983, forward strand.
CATATTGAACAAAAGTAGGGAATTCGGACTAGTTCTCTTTATAATGAGAAAATTCGGAAATAAGGGTCCCACGAAAAATTTTGTTTGGGTCGCAAGTATCCCATAGCGTTTACAATAGTCTAAAACAGACCCTCATAAGCTCAGTCCTAGTCTTCCTGTCACCATCCTTCATCTCGTCACAACACTCGGTCACCCCGCCTGATTTATGGATCACTTCCCCTCGATAATTACCGCCCCGGAAACCCTGACGCGAATGTCTCTCGAATGTGGGACAAAACAAGCGCTTTTTCCCAAGCCACCCCGACGCCGGCATCTAAAAATAGTCACCCAAAACCACATGGCGAAAAAAAACAGAACCCAAAACTCCACTCCTCGTGGAGCCGACTTCCTCTCCGACTGACTCGATTTGCGCCGTCCTCTTCCCATGTGCCGCCTTGCATTTGAATTACACGCGCTCGCGAAAAGCACAATTCCACCGAGAACCGCACACCAAGGTGACATCATCCGGAGTACTCACCGCACCACCCCAAAACAAAAAAAAACGCCGACCAAGTCGACTATTTCGAGGAATTACCTACCTGAAGCCGAAAAGTGCAAAAAGACCGCATCACCAGCCCCGTCAAAGTCCGTCATCGAGATTCAAATTCAAATTCAGATTCCACGTCAAATCGCCGGTAAGTGATTTGTGACCGCGGGACCGGTGGATTGGGTGCTTCTCTAGAAACGCGGGACTTGTGATTCAGACAATTCGGCTTGCGAGACGCGCTGGACCATGAGCTCGATCTCGATTCTAGGTACTCGCTTTCAGGTAACAAAACAAGGCAACGACGGCCAAGTGCGGACAATGGAACCGATTAGAGTGAGATGGGCGCAAGGCCTTCGTGTGGGTGACCGCATTTCTGTGGTGACCGAGGGTGGGGATGGCTCAGGTGAAGTGAAATAAATTTAAAATTTTTGCAATTGCACGCGGTGGGGGGGCAGGGGGTTGATTTCTGGGAATAGATACGGTTTTTCGGTGGTCGGTCATGCGTGGGAATGGGATTTCGCTGTGTTTGACTGGCACGACTTGTGGGAGGATAAGCCGAAAATCCTTTAATAGGATCGGTACACCGCGGGTAATGACAGGTCAATGCCTGAGACGGAGTCGGGTGTCGTCGGCCATGAATTCGGCAGTTGAATAGAAGTGAACTTCGTGCAAAGGTGGCCATTTGACAGTGGTAGTAGTTTGTGTGTTTTTTTTTTTTGTTGCGTTGAGGCAAGAGGAACACGCCCGTCCTCTATCAAGTAGTGTGGGTCTTTTACGCCTCTAAAGCCACATCTTGATCTCTTTTCCTTAACACCATGCACTCTTTTGCATTTGCACCTCCATGTGGACCGGCTTTCTCATTGTCTTCCATGGGTTAATTAATATAGGTTTGACCGCACCAATTACACGCTCGTCTTGACATTGTCTTTCAATTATTCAAGTTTAACAAAGATTTGCGATTTAAAATTTACCATTAAAAAAATTAAGTTGAATGGCAGTAATTTTTTGTTGGTGTATTTTCATCTGCTGACCTTCGTTTTTGTTTGTCGAAAAAGTGCTCCTCATCACTAAAGATGCGGATTTGAGTCACCTAAAAAGTTGTAACTCACTATCATGTTCATTTAAACAGCTCTGGAAAATGGAAAAGTAAATTAGATTGGTACTTAGAACCATTGTGCCGCGTTGAGAAACGAAATCAAATCGTTGATGTCTTTCAGATACCTCCGAGACTCAAGGAAGGGCTTGCCTAGAGTCCTTAGCCTTGCGCTGGCAAGCGCTGGACACGAGCAGAGGAAGTGGGTCAATGATTCTGGCTCTGTTGAGTTCTTACAACTGGGGCAATATGTAAAATGTGGGATCCCACGCCTTCTATCGGCCAATGACCCGTACTAATCGCTACGATTTTAGCAATATCTCTGCGAGTCCTGTTTAGAAGGATATGTTGTACTCCGGCCAAGTCTCCTTAGATACTTCACAGTTGGTTAACTGAGACCATCTGAGGTTAGCCCTTTCCAAGAAGTGGGTTTTAATTCGAACTTTTACTATCCTAAGTGGAGTGTGTACCTCCGTAGCTAGCGAGCTATATAGAGGGCGGCGCCGTGTATTGGCCAGTTCATCAGCTAGGGGGGGAGGGGCTTGACTCTAGCCTAATCGCACCTGGCTCTGTGTGTTTTTAACCTAAGTGGTTTTCTACAATTCAATGCCCCGTCAATGCCCTCGCACTTTGGAATTGAGTGCCCGTCATGAATTCCTTAACCCAACACTTGAAACAGCTCCAAGCCCGCAGAAAAGTTCAAATCTCCTTAAATTGATCCAAAGATCTCATCCTACCTCATTACGTAATCCCCTTCTCATCTTGATCCACCGAAAATTTCTTCTCTTCGCATTTCCTGCCTTTGACCTACGCAAAATCCGCATCGAAACCGAAAGTCGTCCAATCTGTCGGCCTCATCTGGTTGCCCCAATTTTACGTGTCCACACACACGCGCCTGTATTTCCAAGGAATCTCCTCCGTCTGGCACTCACGCATGCTCCATGCCACCGCCAGACGCACTTCGCGCCCGCCCCGCGTCCGACTTAAAATCTATGCCAGGAGGGGATTTCCATCAAAATTCGCAACGCAGTCAAAGAGATACGCAAAAACAATTTTGCCGCACAAAAGGAAAATAAAAGATATAACAACTGGCAGTGGGCTAATGCGCCCAGGCAGGGGGCACTCTGTCGGCGTAGAGGACACACATGGAAAGGAAACAGCAGCGGCGGTGGCGGTGGCGGCGCGGCGGTGACGACGACGGCGGCCGACAACTCCGACGATGATGCAAAAAGAATTTCAAAGTCAAGGTTAAGCGTTGTGTTGCCTTCCACCGCGTCGCCGCTGTTATCGTTGTGGTGTTGTTGTTTGATATAAAATTCGAGATCAAACCGATCCACGTACCACGGCGGAGTCAGCGTCAGCGGCGAACATTCGGCTGTTGTTATCGTGCGTCCCGTTTTGCGCGCTGACGTGCAGGGCGAGTACACGAGTGTTTTGGGCCGGTGTCTGTCTGGCGGTGGCCCAGCTGAACGGCCCAGCGAATCGGCGTTAGATCGGGCCCGGGGAGGCCGCGGGGCATCTATGTACATGTCTGGCCCGTCGACTGGCTGAGTACCGCCGACAAACGACGTAAATGCCGTGGAATTAAATTCACTGAAACCGAAATGCAGCACTGAAAGTCCCTGCGTTTGCATGTGTGTTGGTGAAAAAGGGTAATAAACATTTGACAGATATTAAGTGTTCCATGTGTGTGAGCCGCAGACGTCCGCAGACGGAGCGGAGTGTGTTTATTTGGAAGACGGCGAACACACAACCGAAGGCGAAGCGTTTCGGGCGATTAATTTTGGCAATTCGAAGTGATCGTCGTTTTTCGAGTGGCAAATGTGATGACTCCGCTCGAGTGATGGGTAACATTTTATGAAACAATGTAATGGAGATTGGGATGGAATTGATGAGAAATATAGTCCGATTCGTTGAGCTGCTGCAAAGGCAACGCAATTAGAAGTCAGCGAAGTCTTTGTTTCCATGTTTTAATTGACTTTCAATTTATTCTACATTTTTAAACTTCTTATCGTTATCATATCTTCCGTATGTTTATGATTCTTAAGATTTTTAATAAAAAAAAGAGGTGCGCTCAAATCGGCAGCATTGTGTCCGCAAATTTTCTTCTTCACTCTTTTTAAGCAGTAATGGCCGGATGTTGACAGTTGGTGGCAGCCATGATGTTTTGGCGGTATCTGTTAAATTATATTAAGCAACTGATATTGAATTAACATAACAAGACAAACTGCAAACCCAGAGCAGCAAAACTTTTTTTACGAAATAAGCGCACCAAGCTATCGTTCAAATTCAAATGAATCTCTGTGGCAAATGTTGAAAGCTGAAGTTTTAGGATCCGAGCCACCATATTTAAAAGAACAGTTCTATTAAATTCTTCCAAAATGATTTTGAGTCTTTTTCATTAAAATTATTGCGATTTTAGAAAATATATGAATTCTTTAGAACTGAAAATGACTCTAACATTCAATTTTTAACAATCGTAGAACTAAACCAAACGATTGCATTTGTGTGAGAAAAAAAAATTGTGGAATTTTAGTTGAAATGAAGCAATGACATGATGTCAATAAATTCAACGAATGTAATTCAAATTCATTTGAAAATTTTCGCACAATATATACACCACTTATAGGAAAACAAAACTGATACAAGAAAGTTTCGCCTGACGCTAATATCTGAAATTATATGAAAAATAATACGCTTATAAGAAACTGTCCCGAAACAAATCATGTAACTTTATTCTGTACAATACCTCCTCAAAAAACACAGAAAGATTTGTTTTACACTGTGCATACTATACTTCCTCAAACTTTATATTAAACTTTGTCATTCACATCTCAAACAATATGACCGTTGGTTTTGACAGTCCTTTTCATGAGGTTCGCAAATTTTTGGTTTGCTTATTAGAAAACGTTTTTTCCTATGTATGTTTTTCCTTTATGAGACCTTTTCTCTATCCGTTTCTCTTATAAACGAAAACAAACGGTTAAAAGAAAAAGATTCTTTGCATTTTCAGTTTTTCTTATATCTGTTAAGTACTGTATTAATTTTCCAAAGAGAGAGAAATGCCATTTCCAAATCAATGCCTTTTTTTTATAACTCTGCTACAAATCCCATGTTTAACATTATATGCACATGTAAATAATAACTATAGATTTTTGTAATAAGAACAAAATTATTAAATTATTTCACAAATCTGTAACATTCGATCTTCCCGAATTTCTCAGAAAGGTCTTGGACTTCAATGAAATAAATTGGCATAAATTATTAAAGGCGGATATACCGCTTGGTTTTGGAGATCGAAAAAAGTCGAAAGCTGTTATTTTTAGAATATCACGATAGCCGAATGCCTTTGTTTTTCTGGCTGGCTTTTAATTTTTAAATTTTTAGCTTGTTTTAAATAAAAAAATATATAAAAATTTAAACGATATGTAATACTTGGAAGTTTTGACTTTAGTAGAAAAAAAAATGTTTCATGGGCTAAACTCATCTTCAAGGCACTGGATCTCTTGTGTCTCAAGGCCCGTTTTCAATTTTCTTGAATCACGACTCATTGTAACAATTTTGGCATCATATTACCAACCAGTTTTTGCAAGCTCAGCGAATTATTTGCAATATTTTCTTGGCGTTCCAAGATAACGTTTAAATTCAGTCAAACTTTTTTCATGGAGACGATTTTCCTTGATCAGAATTCTATTTTTTGCTTAATGAGTAGAATTTTCATTCAACACGGTTTCTGGGTCCCTACCCAAATTTTTCAAATCGGAAAAGTACTCAAGGATGGCCGTTACATAAAGCACTTGAAAACTATTATTGATTTGAAGTCGTAAGATGGAGTCCACAACAAGCATGTCAAAATTGTAGCCAGCGGCCCATTATGAGTGCAATTTAGTTTCAGTTCAGTTGTGCGGCCCAGAAATTCAGGTTTTCACACATGTTCATTTTTTCCAACCCCATGCAAACGAATTTCGAGAAGGCTAAAACAGTAATCTTTTTGCTGGATAACAGTCACTGGAAAGAAGTATTTGCACACCCAGCGGATATTTTGTGTGCAGTGTTTTTTGCTTCGATAATGGATAAGATTGCGAACAATTTTAGGACTTACCTGAAGCAATCGCTCCAAAAATGCAGTGTTTGGGTTGGTTTTGTTTGGATGTCTTTTCCTTACTTGAGAATCCAAAATAATGCACACATTTTTTTCCTAAGGCTTACGTCTCCTAAATGGGAAAGACGTCCCAAGTTGTTGGGTGACAACAGGTGCAACTGCGTCGTATTTGAATTGAATTTAAAAAAAGGTTTGCAGATTTTAATTCTTTCAAAAATATGTTGGACTTATTTTCTTAGAAAATTTCCATAAATATAGAATCAGCACAAAATCATATGCAAATGGCAGTTTTCAAAATACAGTGTGAGTCCGAATTAGGGTATAAATTTAGTGACGTTGAATTTTACAGTTCGATTTGAGAACACTTGAAAACTGGCATTTAAATTATTTGCTTGATTTGAAATACCTATCGGTGCGAGCAGTTGTTTTCAGTCATGAAGGGGATAAATCACCAGGAAAATCTCGAATAACTAATATGCACCTTGGATCTGTTTTAAAAGTAATCACTGCCGACAAGATTTCTCCGCAAGTATAAAACCTCTAAGCAGAGAAAAAATGCCAAGTATCAGGAAGAAAACATTATTGTTACAATTATTGTCGTTCTTTTTTAATTTTTTAAAATAAATATGTTTTGAAAAAATTCAAGTTTTTTTTTTTGTGGCCAAATCAAATTTCAGAACCTGCCGTTGAGTTTTACATGCTTGAATCATTCATTTCGTGATTTCAAGGTGTTCCCATGCTGCGAATATCTCGAAGGCGGCTATTTGACTGTATTAATTTTTACACATAATGGCAATGATTTAAACTTTATAATGAAATAAAATTTTTACCGAAAATTATCACTCTGTATTAAACCTTACTTTTTGAGACCGAAAAAAATATTGACCTCTCATGGCGACTCGAATTCCATTCAAACTTATAATTGTATGTTCTCATTCACCTAAAGACTAAAGATTGCTTTCCATCTCGATTAAATATTTTTGGATGGTCTATATTAATAGTGTTTGAATCAGAATTCTATAAAATATCCATATTTATTAATTCTTAGTTAATTTTATTTTATATCTCATAGTTTTCATTGACACAGTAGATTCATTTACTAGCTCTTAGATCTTAGCCCGTAGAGGAAATCAATAACCGTCACTCAACTTTAAAACTCAGTGAACAAAATTTGCAACCGACCACATCTCCTAGAGTGCCAATGTCTCATTAAACAAAAGTGAACGCATTTTATACCATTCACTCTTTTTAAGCTCTCTAGAAACCAAAAATCGTAGTAAAAGTAGATGAATACTCTCCGAAAAAAAAGACAAAATCTAACAATTTTTAACATTTTCATTTTCAGATTTAACTGGACTTGCCTTATTTTTTATTGAACAAAAAAAAATTAACAAATAGTTAAAATAACAAAGAAAGCAAAAAAAATATATATAAGTTTAAAAAAAATATCCAGCAATAAATTTTGCGGAACCAACAGGTACAGAAATTAAAAATTAATTTTAAGTTTTAGTTAGAATTTATTTTAAGTCACCTGATACGTTTAGACATTAAAATTTTGAACTGAAGTCCAGGCTGGGACTTACATATTTTCTTTTCTCATTTTACAAACAGCGATTTGAAGGTTTCTTCGATTGTGGGTTAAGGTGATATAAAGAATGTTCCTGAAATAATTCACACTGTGTCAAAATTTGCTGATGATTTTTTATGAAATTGGTTTGATAAAACACAACTTAAAGGGGAACTAGTTTCGTGTGTATTTTCAGCCATATTTAAGACAAAAGTGCTTCCAATTCTTTGTACAAATAAATGAATGAATAGATCTATTTAATGTTGTCATATGCAACGCCATTAATTTTTAAACCAAGATCCAAATCCAGAAGCCTTAAGACTAACAAGAATAAAACAGGACTCAAATTAATAACTTTTACTTTTAGATTAAAATGTATAAGAGACCTTTTGTGAATGTACGTTAGAAATCTTTTGGCAACACAATAACGATCTATTGTAATGGCCCACAGCCACTTCAATTTTTTTATTATTACTATTAGGTGTACAAGTTTTCTTCCGCCATTCTTATTTCGATATACGGGCCGTGAAAATTGTTTGCGGTGTTCTGTCCCCGGGCCGGATTCGAGCCCGGGTACTCCCGCTTAACAATTCGACGCACTAACCATTTAAGTCACGGCGCTCACTAATTAATGCAAGTATAAGCAACTTAAATAAACAAAAAAATAATATCTTAACAAAATAATAACGACAAAACCCTTAAACAAATATTAGTAGGTTCAACATACTGTGGTCACCGAGCTTGTACATTGTGAAATTAATTCGTTGCAAGAGAATTACAACACGTATTCTTCTCAAATTATGTTGGGCACGTTTTCTACTTTATCACACGCCTATCATGCCACTTACTTCCACTTACTCTTGGCATCGACGAATATCGATGCTATTCTATCCTTCCTCGATTACTACACAAAGCTTTGGTAAAATGACTAGTTTCTTAATCCAACGGACTGCTCTTCATTGCTCTAGAGATTTTCTATTGAATTAAGGTCAGGACTCTGTCAGGCAATGACAGAAGACTTATTTGTCTATCACTAAAGCACAACTTCACCAACCGGGAAGTGTGCTTAGGATTATTATGCATTGTCCATGTTATGGAACAATTTCGTCTGCAAAGGGCTTTACATGGTCCACCAATACTATTTTACATTTAAATTGCTCTGTTCGTTGCTTTTTTTTACGATACCATGCCACGAAAAGGTAGCCCACACCTTGACACACCCGCTACCATGTCTTAACCTCTTACGCGCTTTATATCTCTTATCACTGCATATACTAACATTATTAGGGAGCACAAGCTGCAAGCATTTTAGTTACCCTATTTTGATCTTATCAGTTTAATGCATTTTTAAAATAAAAGCCCAGGATTCCTGTTGAGCTTTGGCTTTTGAAACTCTTATACACATGCGTTTAGAAGCCGCCTCATGAAGGTGTACCTTTTTATCATCGACCAGTTAAAGAAGTAAATACCAATTTTGTTGCCAGTTTGCCTTCAGTGGCGTTAAGCTAATTTATTTAAGTGTCTATTCCTACTTCTATTTGGTGGCGCTACAGTCCGGGATGGACAAGGGCCTCACACAGCAAACCTCTCCAGTTAGCTCGGTCTCTAGCCAGCTGCTTCCAGTGCTGCTGGTTAGCTTCCATTTGGGTGCGCCATCTGTTCTTCAGTTTTCCTTTATCGCCGGGTGGATGAATTAGAGGATTTTTTGCAATAGCTAAACGATGATATCAAAATCATTAGAATCTAGGGCAATGATTGAAATGAAAAAAAAAAATAGCTTCAGCAAGTCCTCAAAATTGGTTACCAATTCGACCGAAATCTTTCGAGCCTGGATCTCTGTTCCTAGTAATTACCCTTGCCCTAGTCCTTGAGCCTATTTTTTCAGAAAACAACCAAACAATTTAGAAAAATGGAAATGTTTGATGACTTTTAAGAAAACATTCAAAGAAATTTTTAATGCTCCTTGGAAAATTTGTGTGAACTCAATAATATGCTATTCAACCAAGACCAAGTGCTGCCAACGTTGATTATGACTCGTAATCAAAGAATTTTCTTAAAAGTTTTCCAGACGAGCAATCCACTATCGACTGAGACTAGCTAAAGAATCGAAAATAATTATTTTTTTTTGTTGTTTCACCATTCCCGCCCGTGGTCCTCCTCTCACCATGCTGCCGAATTGACATACAACCTGCAAAAACTGTCAAACTGCACGTTGGAGATTTGTTGCAGTCACTTCCAGAGGCAATCCCTTAATCCCCACCGTCGTCCATGGTCCGTCGGTCGATCAGAACAGACTCAAGAGCAAAAACCAGACAACTCCCGACAAAGTCCAGTCTCCTCCTGACCTCCCTTCCTCCTGGTTTTCAATTTTTTTCCCCCTCTAACCACAACTGCGCAGCACAAAACAAGTTAATGATCGGGACCAGGCCAAGTGAAGGAAACCGAAACCCGAGACTGGTCAAAAGAAGACGAGACGACAAAAAAAAAAATCCAAGACACGAGCTACAAACAGTTCGTGGCATGTGCCCTCGGAGGAGGAAGCAGACAACGGGCTGCGCGTCTGTCTGCACTTTTTTTTCTCTGGTCGACGGATTGCTGCCGCTGCCAAAAGTCAAATCCAACTCTGACTCCGACTGTCGAGCGGTTTCTCTCTTTGCCTTGGGATAGGATTCGGTTTTTGGGGGCGCACCTGCTGCTAATTCGCTTTCGTTGCAAGGAACAAAAAAACCGTCTGCAGAAAATGCCAATCTAACGTCCTTTCGGACGTGTACGTGTGTGAGTGTGTGAAGGATCCTCGTGATTCATAAAAATTAAATTCAAACCGAGTGAGTCGCACCACATCACTTATTCACACCTCCTCCCCCGCCACAGCGAAGCGTGCTAATAGTGCGGTGTGCTTAGGCCACGTTACACACGCCACACACGTGTGGGCGTGTGAATCGATGATGACATTGTATGCTCACGAACGTGTGTGTGTGTGTGTATGCATTGTAATCCTTTCTGGCGGCGGTGGATGGAGGCTGTTTGCCGTCGAGGTGCTTGTCGGTAAATTTTATTACCTTCCACCTGCAGGACGAGTCCTTCGTATGTGTTTGTATGTCTGCTCACAAGTCGCAGTCGCAGCCGCAGTCGAGTAGATTCTGGTGTCTCAGGACGCGCCTTGGGAGTGTTGGGGAGGCTAATTAATTTATAAACTTATAACGGGGGGTTGTTGCTGTGATGAATTTTAAAAGGATTTTGGCGTTTGTTTGGGCCCTTGGAGTCGTGCGACTAAATTAGCCGAGTATTTGTTGTAATTACAAAGGGCACTTAGAACACCAAACAGCAGAAGGTAGATGGGTGGGTGGTGAGTGTGGGAGTGTCGAAGTCGCGGTGCTTGTGAGAAGGGTGGATAATTTATGGAAGGAACAAGAGAGACATTGTGTTGGTTAATCGCTTTGTTCGGGATTCAAGGAAATTGAGTGCTGTGTAAGGGGAATCGATGGGCGGGTGGGTGGTTGAATTGCAGACTGGCGAGGACTTCAATCAGTGAACTTTGACACAGATCTTTGATGAAAATAAGTCGCTGACATGGAGTTTTGAGGGCGCCTGTCCTTTTGGCACCTTAATCTGAGTTTGTTTGAAGTTTTTATTTCGTGGAAGCTTTTGTAGTCATCTGCAGCGTGGAAAATTCTAACAGTTGTCGAATGTCATGACAGGACTTCGGTCTAAGTAAACCAGTGTTCCAACACTTGTCACTTAAAGGCACTTGATTTTTCGTCCAACAGTCATTTCTTGCAATCAGTGATAAAATTGATGTGGATATTAAAAAATCGAATGTGGAAAATTTGTTTGAAAGAAATTTAAACGAAACTGATTTGGATGACCGAAATTTGAGATGTGAGACTCTATACAAAGAGACTAGCTAAGAATTCGTCATAAATTTCATTATCAAATCATGAGAGGAACGTAAGCTCACCTAAAAAGGCAACATAGCATGATTAACACCTTTTACAGGGTGGGCCAACTAGTAGTTTCTTTTTATTTTGACCATGGCAGCTGGTTCCCATTAAGTTTGAGAGCCATTGAGAACACGTTTTATCACCCTTTTCTCAGATTTAAAATATTACACTGTGTTTAAAGTCTAAGGGTGCGGTCACGCAATGAGCGACTAACCACAGAGCAGCTGAGCGATGAGCGATAGATTGATGAGAAAAAATAAAACCTATGATATTGGGTTTTTTTGCCAACAATTTTTAATTTTCAAAAAGTCGCTGATTTATCGAACAGCTTTCGTAGCTCCGTTTATGGCAAAAAACTTGTTCACACTTCGGCTGAAGGATGTTTTAATTATTTTTTAAAACTTACGAATCCATTGCAAGCTTTAAAAATTTTACTTAGAGCGCACCAAATGACAAAAAGTGTTTTTTTTCTTAAGAACAATGTTACTTTATACCTTAGACCTAATAACCCTTCTCTTTAAGGCGGATGGCTCTAGATGATTCTGAGTTTTAAATGTCTGTATTCGTTACGAATTCCTCTTTCAAATGCCATAAAGCAGAAGGTGAGCCGAGAAAGTTATATTTGCTTTGCAACATTTGCATACAAGAAGAAATTAGGCAGGCCTAGTGGAAGAGCAAACTTGGTAATTTTACGCACCAAAGCAAGCTTAGAAATTGGTTATATAAAAAGGTCATACCTCTGAAAAAATTCTTAAAAATAAAAAAAAATAGTTAGCACCAAACCAAACACAAATTCGATCAGATTACGTAAAGCACATGTTTTTGTGAACATTTTTATTTACCTAATCTTTTATTGTTCCCAAAAGAATGATTTCGTTTTGTAAGTGCAGCAGCGTTTAATTTGAAAATTTTATTGGTTTTGCTGTCATCACCCATTCTTTATAACAATATCTGTCAATGTCCAAAAAAGCCTTTTTTTTCGACATGAAATTTTGACCAAATGTCCACCTAGTTTACTCATTTTTTTTTCCCACTGTCGCACAGTGGGACGATCCATAGCAATAAATGAAAAAGTGAATTTTTCTTTTGGAACTTTTGGGTAATTGGCAATTAATATTGAATATCTAACTCCGTTTGAATTAACCGGATATCTCAACTAACGGCAAAGTTAGAGCACGGTGAACATGTTTAGTATTTTTTTTAAAAAACATAAAATATGTATTTCTTAGCAAATTTATTTAAAGGGGCAAAATTTTATGTTGCGCGTATGAATAGGAAAAAAATGTTTAGTAATTAGCAAAATTTAAGTCTTAAATAATCATTTGGCATCTAAATTTTTTTTTTATATTGTGTTTTTATGTGTAATATGTTCTTTAGAATGTGGGACTAATTTGAACTAAAAAATAAAAATTGGATCTAAACTTTAAGAACACCTAAAGTTTAATTGGATCTAAACTTTAAGTGTTCTTGTTTTATCATAAAGAGTATGTATATTGATTAAATCAAGAAAAAAATCTTGCGCAAACTTGCGCCTTTTTTAATAATTCTCACTTTTCTGTTGCAATATTTAACAATTTTCGATAGCGATTAAGATTTTTTTTTAAATTATACTCGAAGAGTAATTTAATTAACCAGCGTTAGGTTATTAGAAAATTATTAAACAAGTTATGATCAGTCATTAATATTTTGTTACATAACCATTCACATTGTCACAATCATCATTCAAACTTAAATATATAAAGCTAATCAGAAGATAACTCGGAGGTCAGACTTAGTCACAGTTGCAAGTATTCAAGGTCTAATACCATGGCCGATTGATTTAAACATTGGCTGATTGCGTTAGATCAGTATATATTCAGTATTCTGTGTAACTTTTCAAATACGGTCAATATAGGCGCAGAAATTAGCCAATAGCAAAAAACAGTCTTATTTCTGAATTATCTGTTTATCTTGATGACAGTGACAAAAGTAATAGTTTTACTGATAAAGATAGTAATTAATCAAATTCATATGAATTGTCATAAATAGGTTTTATGAAAAAAAAATACTTTAATTTTATTGTTGTGTTTATACATTGTGTTTCATTAGGTGGATAAATACGTAACAAAGGTTTCTGCGAAAAAAAAATTTGGAGTCCATCCATTCAAACCGGAGATATGATTTTTGCCGATTTTTCCATACATTCGTCCCACTGTGTGTCGGTCAGAAATAAAATCTGTTTTAATTTATTCGAAAATCGAAAAGAAAAATAGAAAAATAGAAAAAATAAATGCGGAGAAATTGATCTCAGCTGTACAAAGTCGACCAATTCTGTGCCAGGACGACCGACAACAATGATTGTAAAAACAAAAATGCTATCGAAAAGAAGAGGAATGAAGTTGGGCTTCTTGTCAGCATCAGCCACAGCTTGCAGTAAAATGAAAAAATAGTGTACAAATGGCGCTGAAATTAGCAGTGCAGCAGATGGCCACTGAATTTAGCAGTGTTTGCCACCAATATTGCACAAACTAGTTTCCTTTTAACTTTAAAATTTTTAGTAGCTTCACTGCCTAAAAGATATTGTATCTTAATGTGTAAGCCATGCAAATAAATAAATAAATAAATAAAAAAAAATAAAAAAAACAATTTAGAAATTTCCAGCGCGGATAGTAATCGTTTGTAACATTTTGAAGGTGGTCGGCTATTGGTGTAGATATACTATATTCGTCTACAAGTTGCTCCCAAATTATTACACTTGTAAAAATTTCATTTTCGCAACTAATCGCTCAGCAACGACGCTCAGTACGTGGTCACCTATCGCTCAGACTGGTCGCTCAGCCGCTCGTACAAGTAAGATTCAAAAATTTGTCCACTTTCTAGAAAAAAAGTAAATTTAATAATGTAAAAAATAAATACAGGGAAAGAGCATAACTTTTTCGCGCCTCCATTGTGTTGTACTCGTTATAATTTGACACAAGTGAAGGTGACCTACGGTTTAATGCCGGCCCCGAACTGCGAATCGCGAAATCTTTCCAAAACAGAAGTACTCCAGATGAATTGTCAGTCGTTTTTCTGGAAGGAGGGCCGTGAAAAATGTTTGTGGTGTTATTTCCCCGGCCTGGATTTGAACCCAGGTACTCCCGCTAACCGATTAAGCCACGGCGGCCACATCCCAATTTACCTTTTCTTAAAAAAATCCTCTATTAAATGCAAAGTCTAATCAAGCTTGGAAGGAGCATTAATTCTAACTATACGGACTTAGCCTTTTGTTTTTCTAAGGAAAAGTAGTTTAATGAGTAAACTGCCCGAAAAGTTCACTTCCAGTTGAAAGATAAGTTCCACGATATTTAGATATAGTCTGTGATCAGAGCTTTGAGATCGCAGTACAGACTTGCAGCAATTTTCAGTTCCAATAGAGCATCAACATCCTGTTGTGGTCCAAGAGATCGGCTACCTGGATCCTTAGATGCACTGTCTTCAAAGCAAAGCAACTAAACCCTTGGAGGTCCAAGTTCGCCCAACCAATCAACCAATTCGAACCAGAAGATTATGGACATTTTTATCTCTCTTTCATCTTTATTCATTCATCGCGTCCCACAAATCACATAAGGTATTCAACGATCGCTCCTTGTTCACTGTCCAATTATTTTCAAATAGTCAAATTCATTTCCCTCTCGGCATCCTTTTGATAGGACTACCAAACACAAAAGAACACCAAACACAAAATACATTTGGTCGTCAAATTAAATGAACGAAAACAGAAGTTTAGACCTTCAGGGTGGTTCGCAGCACAACAACAGCACACAGGACTGCTGCCATATTTTTGCAATTTATTGCCTAACTCTTTCCTCCGCTGACTCCACCGGCCTATGCCGCGTCTGTGCGTCTCTAGGAGTAGCTCCGATGGCGGCCGCCAGATGGTCGCACTCTAAGATCATCCGAGAGAGAGAGAGAGAAAGAGGCAGAACTTAACAACTTCCGACAGACACATGCGACATGTAAATCGCGTTCGGATGAATAAATTTGGGTTACGAGGTAAATTGGCTCCGATTGCGACTCCGACTCTGGGACACTTTCCAAAAACCCAAAATTCACATGACAAATGAGCGCCACCGACGTCCTGCCGTCGTCGGTATGGAGATGTCCTCAAAATTTGCAAACATTTACGAAATTTGAATGAAACTCGAAAAGTCTTAGCTAATCGGTTGACTGAATTATAAGTTATTGACGAGGAGCAGATGGCTAATTGGGTTTGTTTTTTTGAGAAATTTATCGCATGTCTTTGGTCCTTTGCATGGAAATCAGAGACAATCAATTTGGGAGTCGATGCGATTTCCCATCGTGGGGCCACAGTTGGCGCTGCAGCGTGCATTCGACGGGTAACGACCTCATAGATACTTGGGTACTTAAATTTGTCACAGAGATGGAGATGGGGATGAGAACGATTGAATCGATCGTGAGACAAAAATAAAATCAAGACAGATGATGACGACGGGGAGTCGATGGGCGAGAAGAGTGAAAGTCTAATGACATTTGAATTTTTTTTGGAATGGAAACTTTGAATCATTCGTCGATTAGGACATCTTCAATCCTTGAAACTGACTATGGGAAGAGTTATTGCTGTAGAGTGAAGCATCATCGATAGATAAAAGTGATAAAGTACTCGTGGATCTGAGGTTGGGGAACCAAATCAACGTTTTTTTTAAGAAGTTTTTAGAATGTGGGACTTGTGCGCACAGTGGATAGTGCATCGGACTGTTAAACGAAAGTGCCCGGGCTCGAATCCAGCCCAAGAAAAGAAAACCACAAACAATGCCAGCGTACGACTAGCAATCTCTCTGGAGTCTCTTTGTCACGGAAAGCTTTAAAGATTCGCCGTTCGGAACTGCCATTAAACAGTTGGTCCTCTCCACGGAGGAACGCGAAAAAAGCTAAGCTCTGGCTCTCAATGGGCTATTACTAAGCCCAATGTGTGCATATAGTAAGCAAGGGTGCAAAACCCCAAAAAAACTATACAGGATGGGCCAAATACAAATTTTCTTTTAAAAATTTAATAAAATGAACAAAATTATCAATCATTTTCTATCTTTTGATATGCTCCTATCAACTTTAGCTCTTGCTGGTGTCTAATTTCTGGGAATAAGCTTTATTCAGGTGCTGACTGTAGATTTAATTTGCAAGTTTTATAGCCTCTGTTTTCTTGATTTCAAAACCAAGTACGAAATTGTTCCTGTTCTCATTCACGCATTATCCCTTCTTAATTTAAGTACCAACAAATTCCCTCCTCTCGCTCGCCGCACTTTCACGACTCATCACACCTTACCTCCCGGCAATAATGAGTCCAATTCGCCGGCCTATTTGGCAGTCATTATGTCCAAATACTTTTCCACGCCGTCTCTAATTTGCACACAGCCACAGCACAACGGTAATTACATCATTCCCTCTGTTGCTTGTGATTTTTTTTTGGCTAATTATCGGGTTCTTTGGCCTCAGTACAACGTTTCAGCCTCCTCCGAACAAAAACAAAAAAAAACTTAACTCCACTGCATAGACAATTGCGAAGCTAATTATAGCCCCCGTGGGCCCCCTCTTGGTAATAAAAATTTCAAAAAAAAAGAATCATTGAAATTCCACTCGAATTTTGGGGATTTCCACGCTTCATAGAACCTTCGCCTTAAGCCACCCAGCACTACTCATTACAAACTACGCGTACGGTATAATTACGAAAGTCAGATACTTTCTTCTTCTTCTTCTTTTTTGCCGTTTGCCTTGTCGACGGGCAGGTAAAGCATATGCACAGGTGATCAATCATGAGGTGGTCGGGAGGCGGCAAGAGACTCCACACGAGATGTCAACTAGATTCGATGGCTTAGTCTGGATGATAGAGTTTAACTTGACTTTGACAAGTGACAGCTTAGAGTTGCGCAGATGGGCAATGACCTAGTTTTGGCGATGAGGAATTTCAATGGAAGCTCTTAAAAAACTGGTTTGCCAATGAAAGGGCAAAAATTAATTAAGGTGCACCTTAAAATGTCATTTAACTTTTATGTTGCTCGATCTAGGGATATCGAACTATGAATTAATGAAAACTTGGCAGGAAGAGAGAAAAGAGGCTTTGAAATAATATCCTCAAAGCCGATAAGGTACAACTTCGCCTACTCATTTTTAAGCTTCGCTTGTCGCTAGTGAATTCTCTAATTTTTCATACTCAGGGACCGTCATTTATTTGTACGAACATTCGAAGCCTCTTCACAAGCCATCTTGGATTTAGACAAGAACGTTTCATTTAAAAATTTTAATCAATCGTATTATTTGGCATCATTGAAAGTATAGAAACGATTAGATTTGACAGACGTCGCCAAAACAAAGATGGCCGACATCGACTGCCAACATCAACCGTTCGCTTCTGACAAAAAAACTCTTTTAGCACGACGTAAGAGTGCACAAGCAATGTTTATTTTAAGCTAGATAGAAATTTAAAAATTGGCAGCTAGAAAATACACCTTGAGCAACAGAGGCCTTCGACTAAAAAAAGGGAATAGTAAATGTTCTTTTAAACATTTGTGCCACTTATAGCCACTCTTAAATCTTAAATTAAAACTCTAAACAGTCACCAGAGTCATGAAAATTACGCTGTCCTTTAAATTCTTTCACGCTCCTGAATGTCCAGTCGCTGTGTGAATTCCTCCGAACGTCCTCACCACCATCTGATGACCTACAACAGTTGTGGACTATAACTCTCTAAGCTCCACAGCGCCTAATACCACCCCAATCAACGAAAACCATTCCTCTTCCCTAAGCTACCCTCCCATGAGCACCTTCCTACGACACAAAAAAAAATCTAATCGGTGTGCATGTGCAGTTGCAACCGTAACTATAACTGTGTATCGTTGGATTTATTTCGAAATTTGTCGCGCTTCTTTGTTTTGAACAATTTAATGTGCCGCTCCCCCGCCCATCAACCCCCACACACGGAAATTCTAACCGAAGCATACCGCCGAGGAAGCCCGAAATTCCATTCAATTTCCTCACGCTGGCTACTGCCGCTTGGATTGCAATAAATTTTCAAAAGCGCGCTGCAATTAGAAAAAAAAAGAAATACAAACCGAATCGTCGTCGTGAGAGAGGAGCGAAAGAAAAAGGTAAAAATCCATCCGAAAATACACTCGCTGCATGAGCTCGAGAGGACATTAAATTCTAAAACAATCGTAATTCTTTTGGAGGAAATGGTGTGAGGGTTGGACGAGGAGTGTGGTGGTGACAAAGGGGAGTTTTTAATGGCGCTGGAGTATTATTTTAATTTTTTGAATCGGAAATGGGCCTGGGTGACAGAAATGTAAAAATAGAAACAAAACAATTTCTTTCTTGTTGTTGCTGTGGTTGTTGTTTTTGTTGGACGTGTTGGTTGGTGGATGATTGAAGTAGTTTTAATGAAAGTGCTTGGAAGTGAGGCGTGGAAGGGGTTGGCTATGAGCTCCCCAGCTCTTTAGCGTGGGGAGTCGTATTGGATTTGGGAGCAGTTGGGGCTTTGTTTGGGCATCTACTCGGGATCTGTTGACAACTTGACTAAAATTTGCTAAATGCACTGGTCTGTTGAGTTTGAGCAGCAAATACGTTTTCAAAAACAAAAGCCGATAATACGTTTTCCACCAGGTCTCGTAGATTGGCATCTAAAGATTTTCGCAGGGCATAATAGAGTTGGAACAACACGGAAGTTTGACTGCTGTCAGATTGAATTATTGCCTGTTAGTCAGTTAATCAATCGTTCTGTCAAATACCTAGATCAATCAAAGTGATCGATCCAATCTTCAACATACTTTCTGGCCTTTAGATTTTTTGTGAGAGAGGAATTCTCTGATTTTTTCCGGGAAACTTTTTACTCGGAAAAGTTTCACAACTCCTTACTGTGAACGAAATTTGGACCCAAGTCAGCAATCAAGTGAACTCGACACTTTCTGAATTGGCATCATTTTGAGACTTGCCGATTCTCAATAAATAATGAAGTTTTTTTTTAGGCAAATGGACAGTAAATGAGAAGTCAAACTGGATACATTTCTCACGCCGTCAGAGTCTTCTGAAATAAACTCAAAAAAAAAAGTCTGAGACTGTCTTAAAAGAGCCACTCAGAGCAGTTGCAGTTGTGTTCTTGTTTAGGAAAACACGCAACTTCTCTGTTAAAGTTCACGTATGGTAGGTGGCATATCGCCTGGTTGCACAACTCCGCCGAATATCGATGAACGACAAAATTGATGAGTTAATTGGTCAGCAACAAAAGTCAACAAATCTATTCAAATTGGGACCTACACTAGTCTAGAAAACTTCCAGCGCAAATTTATGGACGTCAAACGTTCAAATAGTTCTCATAGCCAGTTGTAAAATTTAAATCATATTATGGTTACTGGCTTACCTTAACGGACACTACACTAAATTTTAGAAAACCCTGCAAATGTTTTAGATTTTTAGAAAATAAAATTTCTATTAATTCAAATTTGTTTGAAAATGTGTTATTAAACTTTAAAAATTACTGATGGGAGCTCCTTCATTAAACATAAACTGAAAGATAAAATTGTAAATTTGAAGTTCTAAAATTAACGATCACCATGTTGAAGTGTGGTCCATAATTAGCAAAATGCTAATTCAGGGCTTTGTTATATGATAAATTAATATTAAAGCCGACTTTATTTCCTTGTGAATTTGTTTTCACAATAACAAAACCTGGCGACCATCAGCATTTTGGGTGTATTACGACCGCTTTGTGTCTCATATAACTACGGTGACCATATTTTGAAGTTCTAAATAAAGAACAAAAATAAATAAAAATTTAACCAGTATTTAATTAGAACGGATCTTCTCTAACTCGAACTTCTGTTGCATAAACTTTTTTTTCATTTGTCCAAATATAATTTTGGATTTAAAAAAAAAGCTCTTTCTGATGCAGACAAAATTTCAAAATTTGTTAAATGTTGTTTGAATTATTGGAAGAATTGCATTACATAACCATTTTTGAGCAATCAATAAATTAGGGCATTATTATTTTGTTAAAAAATTTTGATTTTCGTTATACTTTCAGCAATATTAAATAAAATACTGAACTAATAGTAATAGCTTTTGAAATAATGAACGTCTTAATGTTTTTTAATACAAAATAGTTCACAATAAATCCTTTTTTCAAATAATGAAAAGTTCATTATAAAACTAAACGGACAGTCATCGTACATTTAACGAACAAAATTAAACCATTAACACGTTGACTGCCATGCGTATTTACAACATAATCACCGTCAGGCTACCCGTGCCACTGCAAGATGCATGCTCTGCTACCGCATGTTTGTACGCATATCCCGATATCTGCTACGATCCTCGCAGTATTATCATATCCTGTCAGATATTTATCTGAATATGTTCGGAAATCCTTTGGAAGGAGTTGCAAAAATAAGGGGGAAACAACCCGATGAGAACTCTTGCTGCACCCGAACACGGGTGACACGGTAGTCAACATGTAAAACAATACTGATCCTTATTTGTTGTTGTACACTTATCAACGTCTATCAGACAGTTGTTAAAAAATTTAATGTACTTTTAGGGGACTACCATCTTTTGCTGAATTACATTAATGGGGCTTCGCTTTTACTACAAATCCTCAGTGTAGAGCAACATTTGAATTGGTCAACTATATCTACAACCCTCGGGTCTCAGAGATTCTGAGTTTTCTTTATACCAATGCCCACTGTGTCGTCTATAGGGTCGTCGGAAATCTGTCCATGAAAATGAATGCTTCAGTTTCTAACACCAAAAGTAGCCCGTCATTTCAAAGACAATGTAAAACATTTAATTAATGTCAAAAAAACAGACGCTAAATAAATTGGAAAAAAAGACAAAAATTGCAAAGACCTTGAACGGCATGTGAACCAAGAATAGGTTCCACGTCCCGCGCACCTCCCACTGTCCCACCCACTCAAACTCCATCGCCACCTTTCCAATTGCCCTACCACGACTCATCATTTTCCTTGAACAACCTATTGCATCGGAATGCGTTGCATCGTCAGTCCTTCAGTGACCAGTCAACGAATTCCTTGAAAAAAGAATTTGTCCCTCAAACTCTTTTCTGTTTGGCGCCTTAGTCATCGACTCACCGAAGCAATTTCCTTCCAAACTTCTCCAGAAGCAATCATCCCCGTTCCATGGAATCGCAATCACTACCACAGGACATGGCAATCCTTCCCGGGAATCACTCGCAGCCGTGTGTTTTCCAATAAAAATTCAATCGAGCCCTCCAGCCACGTCTACGGCTGCCTTCCCTTCGCTCAGATGAAACTTCATTCATGCGCTTGCTCACAAAAATTCCGTTACTCTATAGTAGACTTCTTAGCCTTGAGACGACCCCAATCGAACGACTCGACTCGACTCGACTTCTTTGCGAGTTAGCAAGTTATGCTCACAAATTATCTTCGAACAGCAGCTACTCACGCCTGAGCACAGTAGAAATTCTATCACGCAAAGCCTCACAACAACAACAACAACAACGACGCGATGGCGACGTGTAGGCCCTTTGCAACCGGTGGAACTTCATTAATCGCTCATCGACGGTTTCCGATGAACGATCAGTGGCCGAATAAACAGCCGCCACCGTAATTACGGGTCTAACGCGTATCCCTAGGCGATATCGGTCGGGGCTTCTTCATGTTTCTTTCGAATCAAGACCACGGGGGGTGGTGGGACGAAGATGGCGGGAAAGATTGGTTGATTCGAAGAGAAGGAGAGAATTTCAAGGTTAGGCGGTTAACTGAAATGGATCTGTAAGCAGAAAAGGAACGGGAACTAATTACACGAGTCCGACTTGGATTCGAATTCAATTCGATGCGGGTGTGTGCGTGTTGCGGCGCTTCGAAGAAGGTTTAGGAGAAGACTGGAGCATCACCTTCCTGCTTTTTTTTTGTGTGTAGCACTCTCAACATTTTTTGGCATAAAAAATTCTTCAAAGATTGCGGTAAGGTATTCTGCAGAAGAGTCCTAAGCTCGAATAAAATCATTCGTTGCTTCGAAATCCGGGCAAATGCCTTGATCTTTCGGAAATGGGTAGAAACTTTAAACAAACGTTAGAGTTATTGGCTGCAAAAGACTCACTGCCTGATTTAGACCAAACTAGTCCCACTGTTATGGAGTTTGAAAAAATACACGCGGAACATGTTCTCACTAACACCTTTCAATTGATTGGTTTATTTTGAGACAGAAGACTTTTCGTTTTTCGTATTATTAGACAATTTTTTTAATACAGTATGGACGCTCATTCGTCTCCTTGTTCGTTAGTCCTGTGCAACTACTACACTTTTTGAAATTGATTGTAAAGAAAAGCAGCGATTCATCTCATCACCATGCACATAACCAGGTGTCCAGGTCTGTGAATTTTTCCGAGCGGTTTTTATTGCCATATAAAACAGACCACAGCACTTCTTGTAGAAGTTAACGTCCTAGTTATTATTTTTCCATTTCCTTACAACTTCCCCTTAAATCATCGCCAAAAAGCTTTGAACTAGAATTCTCTCCACAGCTTGTTAGACTTTATACACTGAAATAACCGAAGACTCCCACCAAAACATAGAAAATCAATGCGTCTCATACGCCATCTTCTTAGGAGTAGAAAAAAAGCACATGCGCTTCCCTGTACACAAACCGAATGAAGATTTTTGGAATATTATTGTGAATGAATATTAGCTAGTTGAAATGGGGTATATGTAATTTCGTTCGTTAAGCCGAAGATTCGCAACTTGTGCTCTTTTTTTTATATTAACATCGTAATTTAAATTATAAGTCAATAAATTATAACAATAATAATCAAAAACCTATTATAAAACAAAAACCTGGCGACAACAACGTGAGACAAGGGGCGCTCGGAGTGAATAAAACCCCCAACGCTTCGGGTGGATTAAAACCCACCTGTGCCATACACAACACAAAGCAAAAATGAAAGAGATTGGTCCTGATTTGCTCAAGTACATTCACCTATATTCACATATATAAAACCTTTATTTAATGTCAAAAATTAAGACAGACAATAAACAAGTTGGGAAAATAAAAAAAAAATAAATAATAATAATAATCACAATAATTTCGTTCGCAATGCGATGACACTGCGTGCGACGTGTGTTTGAAGGAGTCAAAGCATCATATGTAGTCACCTAAGGTAACAGACCAACTCAACAACAGCTTACTTGAGGTTTTTCTACGTCAAACAAAGCTAGAAATTAATGATAGCATTAAGAACAAGCCGCAATAAATCATTCAACAATTACATCTTCAAGTAATTAGAATTGAGAAAAAAAGAATGACCGCAATTACATGAGTTTATAATTGAAGTATATTCAACTGATTGCAATGTGTAATCGAGTATGTCGATGGTAATAAAATATAAAATAATATGGAGATTTTTATCTGGTAATAAAATGTCTTCAATAACAAATACATAATTTTAATGTCAATTAAAAAATCTAATTTAACTGCAGTATTTTCAATAAAAACTACCGCGCTCGTTACCTTTCATACGAGGTACGAAATGCCGATAATTACATGCGCATGTGTAATTAAAATAAAAATAGTCGAAGCTTTCCAATTACATGCGGTTGATTTTATTCAATTAAGATGTGTAGTAATTGTGAAATAACAATCATTATTACTAACTGGAAAATAAGCAGACTTTTAGAACATTCAATGAAAGGCACAGCGCCAAAGACTTAAATAATTGAATTATAAACAGTTGAGGATTTTCAATTACACAGAATAAGTTCTGGAGTTTCTTTCAATTGCATTTATAATAATTTTAATAGCCACTACTATCAATCGTGCTTAATAAGACTTTTATTAAAACTTTATGTGATTGTAATTGAAGTTATTTTGCAATCATTACTTCAAAACGCTGATTAAATATGTATACCCTAACGAGTCCACACTTTTGTTAGGACTACCAAAAACTTTGACAATTTTGAGTACCTTTTTGCTATCTTCACCAATGAAAAAAAAGATTTCATCTAAAGCAAAACTGTTTAAGTTTTCAGAAAGTTGAATTCAAGAAATTTCAGATTTTGCCTATTCCAAATGACCAAATTGAATATGTGGAAACGGCCAGAAATCTTGGAGTGATATTCAACAGAAGACTGACTTGGGATAATCACATTAACGCTGCTGTTAGCAAGACTTTTGGTGTACTTCGTACTTTATGGTCGACTCAGTCTTTCCCTTCAGGACCAGATTTCTGCTGGCTAAGACCCTCGCAATACCCGTCCTCACATACGGCTGCGAGATTTTCTTAAACTGTTGCCATGAATCTAGATACAGGGTTAATGTGGCTTTTAACAGCATAGTCCGCTCGTTTTTGGTCTGAGACGTCACACCCGCACATCCCACTACTCAAAATTGATTTATGGCATGACTTTAGCGGTGGGTGTAATCACGGGTCACAATAGTCTCAAAGACCACTTATTTAAGATAGGACTACTCGGTGACAATATTTGCGGGGGCTGTGCTGATGAGGAGGAGCGGGAAGATACCCAACACTTCTTCTGTCACTGCCCCAGCCTTTGTCACCTGAGGTACAGAACACTAGGAAGACACTTCTTCCAAGACCTTAACGAGATCAACTCACTACCTCTTAAGAATCTTTTCAGGTATTTGAGCCGGACCAAATGGACCGAGGACGCACAGGAATAGGACACCCCGAGTGAGGAGGGGGACACCTACCACGCCAATGGGTAACACAAGGGGTCCACAAGGACCTAAGTGAGGCGGAACTTCCGCCAGCCCACCAACCTAACTTAACCTATGGCATGACTTTTAATAATCTACTGAGGTACCGTGCCCTAAGCCTTTTCTCCAATAAGCTTTTCACGCGTCAACCTATTTCCCTCTTTGGAAAAATCACAGTCGCATCTTCTAACAGGTCCACCATTATAGTCCTCTAGTTTTTCTTATCTTACTTAGAAACGCCAGTTTGTAAGTTCCATCCACCCGTGTAGCTCCTTACCGACTGCGTTAAGGCAAATAAGCAATAATACCAGTTTCAAATTTGGTTTAAAAATGTATCTCCAGTCAATGTATTTCTGATTCAATATAGTCTAATTCTTAAATTATTAAATTCTTAAATTCTTTATTTTTCTTTTTCATTTTAATTTCATTAACATCATATTTCTGTGACTTTAATTTTTAACTTTTTACCGAAATCAATTTTTGTTTGCTGCTACTTATTTTATAAGATGTTTTATCTTACAGTGTAAGCAACTCTTAGGTCTTAGGTATTTGTGACTGCCTGCGCTTAACGCAGGGTCACGTAAGCCATTTATTGGCCCATTGTGCTGTCACACCTCCGGATTGCTTCCAATGCTCGGACTCGCTGCCTAATGAGTACCTGCAAACATACCAAACCAAAAAATACTAGCAGGCATATCATACTACGTGTTTGACGCGCAAAGTTAGCAGTCTGATATCCCTTAGGGTCCCAATATCCCAATTGGATCTGTTGATGAAACCGCGGATGCGCCTTAAATCCAAGTTAGCGAGTTCGCTTAAATCCTTGAAGAAGTATACACCTAGAGTGCGTTTCCTAGTGCGTGCGAGTGCTGGGCATGTTGGGCAAGATGTATTGAAAGCAACTCTTAATAAATAGATAAATCTAAATCTAAAGCAAATTATATTGCTCTAAAGGCAACGCTGTGATGATTATCTACTTTGCATTTGATAACCAATTTTTTGGTATTTTGGAGTTCATTTAAAAAAAAAAAGCTTTTCATTGAAGCTAAAGGGTGTTTTTTTTAAAGGTATAGAATTTTAAGTTGGCTGCAATATTTTAACAGGCGGCCATTTTTCCAGCTGTCAAGTGATTTATTTTTAATTTGGTTTGCCATTTTGGAATTGAAGCCACAAGATCACCCAGCAAGGCATAGACTCGGTAAATGGGCCCGAAACAAGATTGCCGTTGATTTTAATTTTCATAAGCGAATTTTATTTACGAATGAAGCTCACTTTTGGTTTAATGGATACGTCAATAAACAAAACTTCCGTATTTGAAGTGATGATAATCCTCAAGTGTATGTTAAAACCTCGTTACATCCACAAAAACTGAGTGTTTGGCCTGTTTTATGGGTTAGTGGAATATTTGGTTCGAACTTCTTTAAAAACGATGCTAAGCAGAACTATGCAGCCAATTCTGTCCACCATGATTACTGACTTCTTCGTTCATCAATTAAACAACCATGTTGTGCAGGAGCTATGGTTTCAACAAGACGGCATGTCACACAGCTCGTGCCACAATTGATTTATTGAAGGAAACGTTTGCTAATCGCGTAATTTCACGTTAGAGACCCGTGAATACGCCTTCCAGATCGTGCGACTCAACGCCGGTTGACTATTTTGGGGGGATATGTGAAGTCACTAGTCTATGGCGATAAGCCCGAAACGATTGACCACTTGGCCACAAATGTTGGAAAAAGACATCGAAAATTGGACCTCCAAATTAGACAACAGTGCTTCCATGATGCCGATCGCATTTGTAGATCATACTAGTCATATATCCTGTGATACTAAAATGGTTACCTCCACATACCTTAAAATGAATTGAAGCACTACTGCAATCGTCAGATATGAATTCAAACCAAAATTTCGAGACATTTCGCGGTGAAATATACGAAAAAACGTGAAATTCGCAGAAAAACTGACTTAAAAGTCGTTTTAATGCATAGAACCAATTGATTGGTGTACTAAATGGTAACACATAACATCTGGATGGCTCAAAACTTTTGGATTCCATTTCAAATAGATAAAGACACATTATTTAGAAAAAAAAAAAAAAGTTGGATGAATAAGATGCTCCATGAACATAGAACTGAGCTATTACGAAAGTGAGCGAATACTTTTTGGAGACTAAAATACAAAGTTCATGAACTTTGTTGAAAATCATAGTCCTATATTCTGACTTATGTCGTTTTATTCAGTACTTAACGTAGAATAAAAGCATGTATATACGATTTTTGTTTCTTTTCTACGGCCATTTTTTTAATCAAATGAGTTGGTGAGCGAATAGTTTCTGGTTCCATCCGAGCAAATATGGCGGTCATATGCCAGAAATCATATTCAAATTAGAATGCCAGAAGATTATTCCATGAATAAAGCAGATTTCGTGTCAATTTTAAAAAAATTATCTTTGTTTTATTCCATTTCAAAGTTTTATCCCTCTAAAAAAAAAAAAACACCCTATACAAATAAACAAAAATGTTTTGTAGTGCAAATTACTCAAATAAATTCTTTATCTAAGGTTAAAACATGCCAGGGTATGAAGACTTTTGCTGCTCGCTGTACATGGCTTTGTCGTTTTTTTTTCCCAGCAGAAACACACTGCTTAGGGTTGTAATTGATGATCGAGGTTTTTTTAAAACTAAAAAATTGTTTAAATGCGATCTTTGAATAGGGCATCAACAATTTTGATTCAACACCGACTGATCTCAATGACAAACGCCAGTGTGGAACAGATCCATGTGAAGTGGAAACAAAATGGCAGTGGTAGTACAAAATCCATAACAAGCCAATATAAATACAGTTACATATACTTCGAGTACGACACTTTTTTTGGCTATAGATTGACATTAACTTACAGTAAGCTATTTTTTTAGGGGGCACTGTATATGTTGACGTTTCTTTTAAAAATTTGAGTCGATTTCGATTGAGAATTTATCCAAATATGCCAAGAGCAGGTTTTTCTACGTCTCATTATGGTCAAGATCACACGCATTTATCAAAAAAATGCATACAATTTGAAGCTTCTGAAACCAAATTCAACGAGATTCCTTTTATCCAACATCCACCTTGTCCCTCTTAACGCATCTCGCGTTTACATCTGATCATTCCCACGATAACCTCAATCACTAAATCCTGGCAAATCGAATCTCAAAACTCGTTGAAACTTCTAAAAACTAGACCACCACACCCCCGCCTCAGTCATCTATCAAACGTCACTTCGATGTCATTCAAACACCGATCCACCCCCATCCGCACACACATGTCATTTCTATGTCACTGCGTTTGACATTGAAATCGAAATAATTTCTCGCGAACAAAAAAAACAAAAAAAAAAAAGAAAAGAGAATCCCACTCGTGTTCTGGTTTTGTAAATTTTGTGTAAAATAAAAATGCTTACCGCTGCATTTTACACGTCGAAACAGCCCATTGGCTGATGGGGTTGGTGGGGCTCTGCTCGGTTCGGCCATCGGGGTAAGAAAATTTTTTTTCTGCGTTGGCAAAAACAGAAAGCGGACTCTCTCTCATCTCGAGTCTGTCACCGTGTGTTGGATTCGAAATCTATTTTTAGGCCCGAACATGTTTAGACGGCGGCGTTGTGTTTTCCGATTTTGTTTTGTGATTTAGTGGGTCGTTTTAAGAGGACGGACATATTCTAAAGGTGTTGCCAGATGATAGTGGTGGAGGTGTGGATAAATTTGAAAGCTATGGGGGATGGATCTAGTTGGAGAGGTTTTTTTTTTCAAAGATTGTCTATAAAATCTATTCTTTCGATGTTGAACAGTTTTTCAACAGTTCAGTAGATAGTCTATTCTTTGAAGAAAAATGTGAACAATGCATTTTTTACATAAATACATACGTTTTCGACCGCGTGTTCCACTAAAGGTCGATGCCATTTTTTATCGATGTCAATTTTTTACACGAAGCAGAAGATGCAAAGAGGTTTCAAATTAGAAACTAAGCCTGTACTTGTCATGGAATTTCGACTGCGGGTTCATTTTTTAAAAGTCAATGGGTTTTTCTAGTATTGTTGAGTTTGTTGTCCATGCATGACTTTAAAAGAGGCCAACACGTTAGTTTAGACCACTAAAACAAGTCAAAGACCATAATTTCTTTCGCTTTTTCACCTATTTATACTAAAAGCCGTTTATTTGACACAAAATTTTTCACTGTCTGCAGACTGCAAGTCTTCACTGTCTTTTTTAGCAGGCTCAATGATCAAAAATCAATTTTTTCAAAAATAATTCTTTTTGCATTTTTTCGCCCAAAAAAAATCAGCTAACGACCCGAGGTCGACTTTTCTTGGGAATTAAAAACACTTTTTGAAATTTCGATTTTTTGGGGGAAAATGCTGAAAATTTTGACTGAAAGTAATGGAGGTTGATGTATTTTGAAGGGAAATGAAAAATTCGAGACTTGGACAGCGTAGGAGAAGGTTGGGAAGGATGCTCCAAAGAGCCGACCAATTGGAAGTAGTCGATTTTGGATTAAGATAAAATGTGCTATGTGTGAAGTTATAATGAGATTTTTATTTCATTTGAAATGCCTTTTCATGTCATTTTGAATGATATATAATGTTCTGAATCTTGTCTCAGGACCCAGGAGAAAGGCTCTCTCAAGTCCCATCAGATTTGTCAGATCGTCATCATTACAAATTAAGTGAGCTTCTCTTGCCTTAAATCTTTCCCGTCCAATGGCTTTCTTTCGAAGTTACGACTTCATTGGGTCTGTTTGAAACCTCAAAACGAATTCTCGCAAAATTTGACAGCTCAACATCTTAACGTAATTTGGCAGGCAGGATAATGGCAACCATAGCCCAGCGAATTTGGCTTGCTTCGAGCGTCACGGGTCTCCTTCAAAATTTGGGAAGCCAACATTGACTCTGAATGCAATTTGACACCTACAATGGCAATGAACCACCGTCACAATTAGCTCACACTCATCATCAAATGAATTTCCGGTGCCTGACCACAAGCCTGGCAACGACCGCACTCCTCAAACCAAAATAAAAGTTCACTTGACGATTTTTTATTTTATTTTCTGTTTTCTGTATTGAAAAACTCTTGTTCCCTGAGATTTTGTCGCCACTTTGCTCCACTCGCGTTCTCTGGGAAATTTGTAAATACACAACTGAACTTGTATTGTATCATTTTGGCTACGAGCAGTTGCCTGCTGCCGTACCGCTCGCACGCTGCCGCAGTCTATTTATTTATCTTTACGTTTTGGTTGGTTTTTCAATTCGGCTCCTCGATCGTTTCGCGGGAGAATTTCCACGCCAAATTCGCTGCCGAATTGGGAAATTTTTCTGAATCGCCTTTTACACGCAAGCTATAAAAATTTGATTTTTATTTTTTTCTGATTCATACGTTTTCCAAACTCCTGCCGGTCGTCAAAAGTCTTGTCCCGGTTGTTGGGCTTTATGTAACGTGTGCTCGAGAGAGAATAAACGTCGTCAGCGTTGCGCTGCATCGCCCGGTGTGACCCAAATTCTGATATTTTTTCTGCGAGTGAGGTTGTGATGTTCACCGTGTACTTCCGATCCGGATAAAGTTTAAGTTCGATCAGCTGTTCAGAGGGGAAGGAACCAATCGCCTGTCAAGATGAAGAAGCTGCATTTGGGAGTTAAAAACAAAGACCACCACCATCATCGTGGCAAACACAACTACAGGTCTCCATTCATGATTCGGGGCAGGAATCGGCGGGTAAGCGACGTGTGTGTGTTGGCCTCTGTCTCATTTTTGTCAGAGATGAATTCTTTTTAAGTTTTTTTTTTTTTTCGTTTGGTGCCACTCTGTGTGGTATGTGTCATTTTTGGTGAAGGAGATATTTTTAACAGCTCGTCGTGTTGTTGTATTGCAAATGGGATGCTTGCAGTGCGGATACACACAGCGACAGGGCTGCCGTGAGTGACTTTTAAAGGCGTCACTGTCGCTGTCTTTGTGGGCTGCGATGTGTGCCTCGATAGAAACGAATTTGTTTTTTTTTTTTTGAAAATAAACAAATTTTCTTTCATTTTCGGGTTTGTTTTCTGTGCTTTTCGGTACAATGACTTGAGGGGGGGACTCTTGGGATTCTCCACCCACAAACAGGTGTCCGGGTCTTGTGAGTTTTTCCGAGCGGTTTTTATTGCGATATAAAACAGAATGGGATCTCATTCGCACTTCGAAACACGTGTGCTGATCTCACCCGAATCGATTCCGACGTCTTTATGGCCACATTTCTTTCGGCATCGGTAGTTTTCTTGGACAGACACTTTGTCTGAAAAAACATCTTCGAAAAACTTCTTGCCAATGGAAATTGTTTTGGCAATGGTGGTGACGCTTGAAAGCAAAGAAAATTCTTTTTATCAAAAAGTAGACTTTTTGTTTTAGAAATGTTGCTACAAACACATCTAGAAGGTGATTCCGAAGAACTGCCAATAGGAAAGGAACTCGATTTCTTAATTGAAGGGCTTATTACCCATAAAAAGGCACATTGTTTCAAAAACAGAGGTCTTAGCTGCATTTCATACTATAATTTACTCACTCATTGTTATGCAAAAAATATTAATTAGAAATAATTAGAGAAAAAAAACGACAGTGGACTCTTGACCTGTTTTAACCACTGCCGGACAACACTGTAGGGCATGAATGGTATAAATTGCCAGCGGAATCTACTAAAAATGTAACTAAATCCTTCCCTAATTTAACTTACAATGTTTCTGATTAATAAAATAATTTTCTCAGTCAAACACTTTCATTACTGAGCGGTTTCGAGTGCTACCAATGCAAAGACCCAATACTTTTGTTCACGTAAAATGCGAAGCTATTTTCATAAATACATTTTTCAAAAATATGTTTTAATGACATCATTAAAAAAGTTTGCATAAATTAAAAGTCTGTATTGATTTATTATCAATTCTTGACTGTCATTTATCTATTCTAAAATTTTAATTCTTGATGATATCTTTCACAACTCAACGCTGTGCCAATATTTTTGTTCAGCACTGTACACTGTACTGTAGGGATCCCTTATCGCACGCACTGCCGTAGCTGCAAGAACACGGCAGAACCAGAATCTCTGACACACTTCCTCTGCTTCTGTCCGGCGCTTGCCAGAGCAAGGTTACGGACTCTAGGCATACTCTTCCCTAAATCTCTCGACGAGGTATCCCGGATAAATATTAAAGATTTGATTTCATTTCTCAACGTCGCATGATGGTTCTTCAACTTTTCAGAGCTGTGGTTACAAAATGGCACTTAGTGCTAATTGGGTTCTTCTAGAACCACCACCTCACATACACACATACACTGTACTGCACTTGTTCTTGCGAACAAATTTTTTTGCAAACACAAAGGGATTAGGAGTTTGATTTAGACCCAGTGAGCTTTTTGAAACCTGAATCTTTGGCTTATTAAGTTAAGACCAAAAGTTAGTACTTAATAGTAGCGATTGTCAGCAATTTTTAACAAATTGTTTTAATCTTTTCTTTTGATTGAGACGTGTAAATTTCAAATACTCTGCTCAAAAATATGCTCAGGAAAATCTGCTCGCAGTTTTGTATCCCACTTACATTTAATATAATTTGTTAGATTTTTTCCCAAACATTATAATCAACTTACTTAGCCTAAAAATTCAACCAGCTGCACTTATCATTGCACTCAGTGAGCTAGTTCAAAATGCTACTAGTTGCTACTAGTTAGAATCATGGTCTGGCCTCAGAGTTAGTCCCCAAAAAACTGAGCTCATTCTCTTAACTAGGAAGTACAAAACTCCTCGCTTTGACTTTCCCCTACTTTCCGGGACTAGCCTCTCTTTAATATTTAGATAAAGCTAAGTTCATAGGTCTGATTACTGATCACAAAATCAGCTGGAAACCCAATATCATAGAACGGCTATCTATTGCTGTTAAAGAGCAATTAGGTGTATACAGGCTTAAAGCCGCGCATTGTCTATTCGCTATACACCTCCATAAGACCTATACCTCTGTACGGAGTTGAAGTATGGTGGAATGACGTGGAAAAGGGTGTTAACATCAAACATCTCAGCCGTATTCTGTATCATCTGTACCAGTAGTGGGCCTGCATCTGTATCAGTGGTGCAATCAGGACCACACCCATAGCTGCACTCGAAATCATACATATTTGATCTGCCACCCCTAGACATCATCAGCAGGCAAGTCGCAGCCTGTGCAGTGTATCCACGTTCTCATGGCCTTCCAGTTGCATGAGACAATCTACTATTCTAGAGTCAATCCATCTCCTCCACAGGGAGTTAGATTATACTCGCACTACAATTCTTCTCAAAAAAAAACTCCCTTGCCCTCCAGATCGGACTGTACCGGACACTTATAAGAAATGAATCTCTGGTAGTTTAAAAAAATCTGAAAATGGAGTCGATGAAGGGGGAAAGAATTCGGGAGCGAGACCACATTTCGCCTTCCTAACCACTGCAGTGTGCTTCAGCGGAGATAATGGCGATCATAGAAGCATTGCCGTGGCTAAGCATTCGCTGACAGTCAAGCTGCGATCAAATCCCTGCAATCTGTCACTTTCAACTCAACAACAACTCTTAACTGCCGTATATCTTCTCTTGACGAGATGGCAGAGCAGTTTAACAATCACCTCATGTGGGACACTGTGACATCTCAGGGAATCTCCGGAGATTACCGGATAAATTATGCGCAGCTCTCTCTACCGCACTCCTTCATGTTAAAACTAAGGCAATCGCGGCAACCAATCTTAGGTGGTAGTGTAGGAACCTTCATAACAGATCACTCTATTTTTAACAGAGATGTCACCCGACAGGCCCTCCCGGTCGACGACTTCTGCAGAATCTACAGAGACGAAGAAGAGGAAGAAAACCCGCTCCACCTTCTACGGACCTGTGGCGCTTTCGTAAACCGTAGAAAGAGAAATCTTGGCCATTACTTTCTCGACGAGATATAATGTACTAATGTTGTTAAATTTTGTTCTAAGTGTTTACGCCTAAGAGTTTGGAATGAGCGAAAACCAAATGGCTTAAGTATTCGACAGATGAAAACTGGTCGGAGACACATAAATGTTCGCTTAAAAATTAGAAAAAAATTACTTAATGTTCTTAAGACGGGTGTAAGTGTAAAAAAAACTGGCTGATACCAGCATGAGCCGAATCCTTAGCTATATCAATAGCTTAAAATGGTTGCTAGAGTAATGGGATGCTCGCATACGGTTCTGTGGTATCACAATTGGCCTAAGGTGGTTGGCTATCCTGCACAGCCCACCACGCTACCTACATATCTACCAACCTACCTTATTCAAAGTTCAAGTAACTCTGTGTTAGCCTCCTTCTTAAAGTATTTCTGCGAATCAGGATCTTTGATATCTTTAAAAACCAACTAATGCTCGTGCTACTGTCCCCAAACTTCAATTTGAAGCTGATCAGGAAAAGGAAATTCCCTCGTCCACATGATCTCAGAAATCCCCCTAAATGCACCACTCACCCACCCCCGTTCTAATCCCAAAGAAAAACATGACTAAGCCAATCACCCGATTCCATTCGAATGACACCAGTCACCAGCTGCTTATGTAACCACTGACACAGGATAAAATCCAAACAAACAACGAATGTCGTCGTCGTCGCTGCAGCGCTCCTACACAAGTCGCGTGTTTACACAGGGAACGCAGGCATCCAGACCAACCCCCCATGGCGCTGTGCTGCCAAATAATATTTATTTTACCCCCACTCCCCAATTAACCCCCCAACAACACATCCCCATGACAAGTGCTGATTTTTAACCTCAAAACCCATGAGCACCATATGAACAACCGCCATGCTGCATCGAGGACTCACCTTCAATTAATCGCAAATTTTATTTTAACAGCCAATTACCACCCCACCACGAGCAGGTGCATGTCACCCCTTTCGCAGGTACATATATCCCCCTTCCTCCGAAAGCGAGGGTGAATCAGGTGCCATCGTGGCACGTGTACAATTGAAACATTTTTTTTCTCTCCGTCTTGTAGGAAATGTTCTCAGTCTCACTGTACACGGTGTTCATTGCCCTCGCCCGAGTGCGAGTGTGGTGCACAATGCAAACAAACAGTTCGCAGTCGATTACTCCACAAAAACACACACACACACAGCTTTATATGCGGCACAGTTTGGGCTGCGTTGTGTTCATAAAATGTCACGTCAACCCTCCCAGCCCCCGGCTCCACATTCGATTTGTTACCCGATGACACCGATGCCGTGGCCTGGAATCGCTAGTAAATGATGTGTACTTGGAAGGGGGCTGGATGTGAAGGATATTCCAGGCGAAGGAGCTTTTCATTATTAATTTCTTAGGGGGATGGAGGGGTGGGTGCTTGGAAGGCGCATGCGTCCTGCGGCGAAAGAGCACTGGAAGTGCACACATCTCTCAGGGGCACACGGTCGTTGTGAAGTGAATCGACAATGTGGCCAGTGGGGCATTTCTGGCGAACAGGGGACTTGGGCTGGTTCGTAAGGTTGTGAGGTTGCGAAATGTCAAGTGGTTTTTCAAGGATGTGGATGGTAATTTGGACAAATATCTTTGGTAAAATATTTTGAAAAATCAAGGGATACCAGCTTAAGGTAATGTAAAAAGTTGGAGAAGGAGTTTTCCTGCATTTTCTGTTGAAAAAAAGCTAGGCTCTGGCCCTGTATGGCTTGTTACGCAGAATATTATTATTTTGTTGGATAGTCTTTAAGGCAAACTTTCACCCGCGGTTTTTTTTTTGGGGGGTTTTTTCATGAGTTCAAAGGCTACTTGGTTGTATTCTTTTTTTTTTAAGAAATAGACGAATACAAAATACAGTAGAACTTGTCTATCCCGAAATTTCTTTACTCGAAAATTTCTCTAAGCTGAGCTTCTATCGTGAAAACTGATTTTTCATAGCATTTCATTTCAAACTTAATAAAAAAAGAATTCTAAATAGAAAAGAAGAATTATAAACAGCCGTAAATTTTTTGAATTTTTTATAACTCAAAATAGGGTGGGTTCCTGGGCACTCGGGTATTCTAGGCAACGACAGGGCCGACGAATTAGCAAGAATAGGAGAGGAGATGGGCTTAAGCAACAACCAGAAGACTCCATTTCCCTCCATGCAAGAGGTTGGTTCACAACTACTTGCAGAAGCCATAATGGCAGCAAACTCCAGATGGAGTAATCTACATTCCTGCAATATCTCTAGGCTTGTGTGGCCTGGACTGGACAGGGGGAGGGCAGAAGAGCTGCTATTGATAAGCAGGGCTAGAATAGGTGGACTAGTTGGTGCTCTAACTGGCCACTGCCTCTTCGGCAATCATGCCAAAAGGATGGGCGCCCTCTTCAATGATTTCTGCAGAAGCTGCAGGGATTAGGAGGAAGAGGAGACGACACTACATTTTCTGGGAACATGCCCAGCACTCTCACGTACTAGGAAACGCACTCTAGGTGCATGCCCAGGATTTAAGCGAACTCGCTAACTTGGATATAAGGCGCATCAGCTTTTTCATCAACAAATCCAATTGGGTATAGCCCAAGGGGAATCAGACTACAAACTTTGCACGTCAAACAGGTAGTGCTAATATTTTTGGTTTGGTATATTTGCAGGAACTATTTAGGCAGCGAGTCCCAGCATTGGAAACAATCCGGATGCGTGACAACACAATGGGCCAACAAATGGCCTACGTGAACCTGCGTTTAGCGCAGGCAGTCACTAATCCCTAAGACCTAACTCAAACTAAGATCGATAGGGGTCACTCCTGCTATGACGAGAACAGCTGGTTCGGATGCAGTACTGTAAGATCTGAAAGGAAGGACTGTAGCTGTCTAATTTATACTTAAGAATCAACCCTTCAAATCACACGTCACCCGCGAAAAGAATTTGCTGAGGTTTTTTCTTGTCTTTTCCTTCTACTCATAAATGATTTTTTTAGACGCCATTATAAAATGCACTCCTTTTTTAAAATGACAATCAAAATTAAAAAGCAAACTGAGAGAAGAATTATCTCCTGATGCAGCTTCATTTTTTCCTGCTTTGACGTATGCCCCAGACTCACCTAAAAGTCCTTTTGGCTGCCAATTTTCACGTCTGTTTGTGGATCTCATCTGCCTCAAAGATTTCATAGGATTGCTAAGGCTTGCTACGTGAAAGTTTTGACAGCCTCAAATGTTAAAGTTAAGGCTGTTCTTAAGAGGACTTTAATTACACAGATCTACAATAATGGAAGATGTTTTGGTTTTGTTTAGATTAGATTAGATTAGATACAATTTTATTAAAAAACTGTTTCTTTTTTTTTACATGTTGTACACAAATCATATCGCATGGCTTTGCCGTCTTCCAGATTGACTTTTTACTAGCCCAAAAAAAAACAAAAAAAAAACTCTAGTAAAATTCAAAAATTCCCTGTAAAGATGCTATTTCTATAGCTTAGCGCTATCCTGCAGTATTTGAACAGCCTACCTACTTCTGCTTCGTTTAAAAGAGATAAAATCTCTAGTAAATAGGGTTTCCCAAAACACGGATCGCCTGGTTTCCTTTAGGATCGGGCACTTGCCGAGGAAATGCACGGTATTTTCTCGCTCGTCCAGATTGCACAAGCTTCAAAGTATAGGTAGATCCTGGCTGTGAGGAATGAAATTCAGTTTTAGCAGCTCCCCTCGAAGTTTACAGAGATCACCTGAATGCTGTAGTTATCTTTAAAATAGTTCCGACTCCCCAAATTGTGATAAAGCCGCCTATATGTGTTCCGATATATGTTCATGTTTTATTATGTGATCCCTGTTTTTGGGTGTGCTAAATCTGAATCCCGCGATAGATCGCCCAGCCTATATGGGGAGCTCTGATAGTCCCTCTCCGATTTGGCTCAAAAATAAGTAAAGTTGCTTATTGGAGTGTTGCAATTAATAGGACAGAGTAGTTTGCGAGTAAGGGAGGCTCAAAAGTTGGAAAAAAAATCAAAATTCAATCAAATTGTCTCTTGTTAAATTTGAAAAACCGGAACTTTTAGCTTACCAACAGAATTTAAATTTTCAAGGACAAATGATTTTTCAAAATTTGTTGGCACGTATCCACGAATATCTCATGGATTTCCTTTCCTTAAATGTTATAAAATAACTCTTCACTTATCTTCATTCCAAATTTCAAGTTGGAATCTCAATGGGTTCCCCCAAAAAATAAATTCAGTATTTGAAAATAATTTTTTGTTATGAATAGAATATCTCATTGGGCCAGGCCTCAAAAACTAAAAAAAACTTACTATTTATCACTCTGTCTCTCTGCTGTTTTTCCTGCTCTTTCTTTCCATATATAATAAAACATCCCCTTAAAACTTTTTATATTACCGAGAGATCAGTGAAAAACTGGGGTTGCAAATACTTTTTTTAGCGACTGTCATTAAACGTTAACATAAGTAATTGTTTTTTTTTTCTTTAAGAAATTGTAAATTTTTTCCCTGAGCATTATTTTTTGAAGTAAAGTTCCACAATTTGCAAATGCTGTTCTGTTTGAAGTTTTTGCACCATCCACACTGTATACACGAAAAAAGTGAGTTTCGAAGCAGCCGGTTTACAGATGCCAGACTAGAGAACCTTTTGGAAAAAAAAAACTTTAAAGGGACCTTATACTCGAAGATTTTTGACCCAAAATGATCTCAAGAGTATACCTATGTAACTAGAAAAAGAAAACTAAAAATGCAGCTAACACGATCAATGTTATTAATTTTAACAAGAACTACCGGTTTTTAGCTACAAAATTGGCCTGGTCTTTTGAACGCACTTATTTATTTCATTTTATTGGCTTGTGTCCTACCCTTCGAAAAGTAAGGAGACTTGTTTTCGGTCGCGACTTTTTGGACGACACTCCGATCATTTCACTCCTAAATGACGCTAATGTCTCTAAAATTTCTGGAATCTTGAATTAGCATACCGCAAAAGGATAACAAATGGAAGACCCTTGAGCTAATTATAAATGTTTATATAAATCTGTATTTAAAACTTTGCAAGTACAAGTCATCCGGTCATATTGCCGGCTGGTAGTTCTAGTGTTAATGAAGACTCCAAAATTTTGCTCACAATGAAAGAAAATATTCGATGAATTGTTGAGACTGATAACAGTCCTGTTAAAAAAGGAATATAATGTGTTGAGGCAGGGTGACTAAACTAACCATAACTAAAATTAACTCACAAAAAACGCCATACTGCAAGATTTTATTCGTATGTAAAAATAAACAAAATCCGGATGAGGGCTAAGCCCATGATTATTTATTTTGCCAATGGAATTATTGTCAATTAACATTGATGACGACAACCAAAACAATTTTACTTGTCATCCATGTACAATAAGAATATTAGTAGACGAAAACATTATTTAATTAAATCAATTTTACTCAAATGACCACGCGTTCAAAAATTTTCAAGTAACATTAATCGTTATTATTCGTAAATTGTAAAACTACTAATTGTAAAACTATTAATTGTAAATTGTTGCTATATTATATTCAAACAACTAAATGGCAATGGTAATTTAGTCTAAAAAATCGACTGTGTCACACACGTTTATAAATAAAAAAAAAATCGTTTGTATTATGTTTTTTGAATCAAATTTCATGTCGTTTGATTGCTAGACTGATGATTGTTTTAAACGTTTTTTTCATGTCACGCTTTGTTGCTGTATGGCTTTTACCAAACTGAAAGAGAAATTTATTGAGGACAGTACGCTTGCAAAATCTCGGCCATTAGCCAATTGCACCTTTGGCAGTTTGAAATTTTTAATTCTAATACGGAATAATATTTCTTAACGAATATTGATTTTGTTTGTAGAAACGGCTCCAAATCTAAAGCTTTGAGTGTTAAAGAACCAAAGAAGAACAAGTGTACACAATGTCAAAGAACAACATTTAGTCGAGAAACAAAATCCTCTCAGCCACTTGCCTTCGATTTATTTCCATACCGCGTCCTAAGGTCAAACTATCCTTCAACACTCAACGACTTTTTTTTTCGATTCGCCCCACTTCCGGAGCAGCAACCCCCGCCGAGCGTCTAAATGAGTTCGCGCAGCACGTGTCCAGCACTTAACGACACAATGACTTCACACTGCTTCCTCTCACAAACATTCAATAACATCCCTGCTGTCAAAAAACTGATGATATCCACGCGACTGCCATCCCAATTGATGACGACTGCAATCCCCCAGCGACACTTCTGCAGTGTGCCCCAAAACAAGGAAATTACCTCCCACTACCACTCCCACTCCAACTTCACACACACTCACACTCACACCCGCACTCACATTCCAATGCAAATATTTGACAAACGAATAGAAAATTGAATCCTTCCTTTCGACCTGTCACTGTTGTGTTGTTCCAATTGTCAGCCGATGCCGAAGTAAACTTCAAACCGACAACGACAACGACATTATTGCTCACACTTCCTGGTTTTGAACGCGAAAAAAAAAAAATAAAAATCCACCCTCCCACCCTTGTACGCACATTCCAAAACACAACTCGCAGCTTTCACCCAATTTCACTCCCTTCCAACGAATGGAATGAAAACACATGAATTTTCCGTGTCGTTTTTTCTATTTCCCCTTTCAATCCAATTCCACAACCAAACTGAGTTTTCCAAAAAAAAAAAAAAAAAAGAAAATCACACACCGAACTCTCAAAAACACACAACCGAGGGAGAACCCCAACCAATCGACACCGAAACGACGAGTCAAACACAACATTTTTTTCCGTACCGCTGTGTGTTTTTGGCTGAAGCTTGTTTTTTTGGTTCAATCGGGAAATTTTTCAATTTTGATTTCGATTTTTTGTGTTTCGTTTGCTTTGAGTTTTCAAACAAAAAATTC
Organism: Syritta pipiens; assembly: GCA_905187475.1. Lineage (NCBI taxonomy): Eukaryota > Metazoa > Arthropoda > Insecta > Diptera > Syrphidae > Syritta > Syritta pipiens. Next base: position 77,113,779 of record LR994571.1, read on the forward strand.
TGTGCTCTGTGGGAGAAAAGAAAGAACACCCCCAAAGTGAAAGGAAAAAGAAAATGGTGTGAAAGAAGATTTTTTTTTAGGGTGTTCTCTCCTCCTCCTTGTCGAGAATTCGCATCAACTTTCCAGTGCGAAAAGTTTCGTGTTTTCGGAAGAAAGTCAAACGAGTCGAAAGTCGACGGAGTGTGAACCTTCAAAAGAAACAAAAATTGTCCGCGTATATCCGGGCATTTTGTCGTGAAGTGACCACCGAAAAAAAACGAAAGAATTGTGTGAAAATCGAAAAACTCAGAACAACAACAAAGGGAACGGAAAATAAGGAAAAAAATCCCCACATACACACATACGCATTCGCTTCGCCGCCTCGCCGCCACATCGCCGCCGTCCTCCCCCCGTCGTCGGTTGTCCTGCTGCGCCAATTCGCCGCGAAATATGCCATCGCACTGAACTTGTCTGTACAATTCGTTCCAGTCGGGGGGGCCTGGAAATCCTCGTTCTCGTTTTCGTTCTCGTTTCATTCGGTTCCGTTCTTCTGCTTTCGGTTGCTTTATTAGATTTCGTTTTCATTTTCGCTCTTCGTCTTTTGTGTGCTGCTGTTGTTGTTGTTGTTGTTCTTGTATCGGGGGCGGGGGGCTTTTTTTTGTATCGCTTTTCTTTCGGGATTTTCTCCGCCTGTCATGCCGCAGTTAATTGTGTGTCGGGTGCGTGTGGCCGTGTGTAAGAGACCCACTAAGCGATTCCAGTAGTTATTTGGAAAATTTGTACTTGATTTTCCCCGAGTGAAAAAAAAAAGACACACACACACAAAAAAAAAACGACGACAAAAAGAAAAAGAAACAATAACCCTATTGAAAGGACATTAGGGTTGGATATTTGTACAAAGGATATCTCCACGCTGGGGCTGAGAGTGCCACCGGGGAACACTCGAAAGGGCATCATCCAAAAGCGGTCGAAGAAAAAAAAGTTTTCCTTTTCGGTTTTTCGGTGTCGTCGTGGTGTCGTATCCTTCCATGTGTCGTGTGATTTAATTGTCATCATCACCATCTCACGACCACCAAATGATTTGTGAAACGCAAATAGACCAGTCAACGTACTACGTCGATTCGCATAGCTGATGCAAATGTCGCGTATCGTGTACCCTTGACAGCGCACACATGACGTTAGATTAGAAACATTTTTTCCATCTTCGAAATATGTTCACTTATGCAAGCAACATACACACACTCGAGCCGGAGCCGGAACAGCAACAAAAAATTTAATTCGCGTTCTTTGGAGTTTTTGAGTTGATTTTCGTTGGTTTTCCACGCACACAAAAAAGGCAAAAAAAAATAAAAACGAAAAACCAAATCAAAATAATTCCGTCTTCTGCTTTTGAGTGACCGCACGCGTTTTTTTTAAGTTCTCTCTTTTTTTCAAAATTACGTTCTGTGAAATTCCATCAAAATATCATCGTTCGAAGAAGACTACAGGGCTGACCGGCCCATGGTGCAGAGAGCATCGTCGTCAGATGCCCCTTCCATTTCGGGGGGCCATCATCGGGAGTCTCGGTTTGGCCTCGGTGGTTATTCGTCGTACCAAAGTGGTTACAACAAATTGTTTACACAGGTTTGTTAACTTTAATTTCAGTGACTTGTCAAGTGGAAGTGAAGGTTTCTTTTTTTTTTGTGTGTGTGTGAAAACAAGCCCTTTGTTGGGCGCCCGTCTTGCTGTCGCCATGAAACGCATCATGACCTCGTAATTGCAGTCCCTTTTCAATTTCACTGACCATAAACACCCTACGCCGTTTTTTTTTTTTTTTGTAGAGAGTCACTGACGTCATGACGTCCTTCGGCTGATGTGTCCTTGGGCTGATGATGCGAAGCTAATTAACTTCTGATTCGAAGTGTCAAATGGTTTACAGAATTGATGACAGATGTCAAGCGCTTTGCATGCACGGGAGGAACGCAAATTCTTGGTGATCCTTCTAAAAAAAGGGTTTTTTTTCGAAAGTAAATGTCTTGATGTTCGGATTGTGATAGAAAATCCTGTGGGAAAAGGTTCATAAGAACGAACTGTGGAGTAAAAAAAAAAGGTCCAAGAAAGTGTGACAAAGATTGGACACCATTCAATCTCGATTCAAATTCAAATTCAACATTTGCTGTCGTTAAAGGAAAACAAATAAATTTTTCAAAAAAAAAAAAAATTAAGTTTTCTTGAAGAAGTCAAGTTGGGTTTAAGCTTCAAGATTCAGGCGTTTAAAAAACTTGCATCTCTTTATGCCGTTCGGAACCGGCATTAAACAGTAGGTCCCCTCCACTTGTGTCAAATTATATCGCAACACAGTGGAGGTGCGAACAAGCTATGGTCTGGCCCTGTATGGGCTGTTACGCAGAGTCCTTCTAGAACTCGCCTAAATCTTATAAATTTTGGCAAAAATCTAACTCATAGACAAAACTGAAGGATATAAGGATTCGCTGGACAAATTTGGTTCTGACTCTGTGAATGATGAAATCAAAAAAATATGAAGGCGAAGGTGATTGAACCTGATTAGCAAAATTCGTGCCTCAAGCTCATATTCTTTCAATACCTTAATGGTTAGATGTTACAAAAATTAGTCAGTGCCTTGAATGCGTACAAAATTCGGAAAGAGAAGTTAAAATCCTTATTTTCAAAAGATTGATAATTCGGAGAATGAAGAAGCTCTTTTTACGGAATGCACCTGCAGTCAGCTGCAGAGCGAGGCAAGGACAGTGCTAATGAAAAAAAATGTACTGTACGACATAAAAATTTTTTTGACCTTTTTTTAAATCTTATTTTCTTTTGGTTGACGATGACACTCAAAAATCTAACAAATAAAATTAAAGCCAATAAGAGTTAAATTGTGAAAGGTCTTTAATTCAATTCATCTTCATTCTTAAGCACGGTTAAAGTTACGTAGCAGTCGACTTAATTTCATTGTAACTTGTAGAAGTAAAACAAATTATTGTCTCAGCTACACAGCAATGATACAAAAGCTTTTGGCTTTAAATTGTCTCTGAAAAAATCCCTTATTTGACAGTCGAACCCATTTTTTAACGGACACATTAATTGTGTGGAATTCTCAAATTCTACCCCCTTACAGATCAAGCCAAAAACCAAAATTCCTGCGGTTTGATGAACGTGGTAAAATGTTGTAGCGAATTTCTTACGGATACAATAGCTTCTAACCTGTACATGTGAACTAGTTTCTTGCTGATCGGCATAATTGACGAAATAGAAGTAGAAGAGCAGCTGCATAAACTGTCTTTCTGAGTTTGAATACTGCCAACATGATTTGTCCAAGATCGTAAGGCGTTTATTAAGATCATCTCATTGGATTTGATTTTTGCTAAGCAGCTTCAAAACAAGCACTGTTTGCCATTTTAATCATTAAAGCTTTCAATTGTAAATCAAATAGAAAAAACTATTTAATTCACTGAGTGTAAAAAACAGTGCGTCTCTAAATATGGAAAAAGTCTTCTAAAAGGTGTTAATGGAATGTCATATGTGGAAAGAAAGAGCAGCATCCTGTTTTCATAACCATACCTAAAGGGTGTCCCAACAAGAATGCAAGATTTAAATTTAAAATAAAACGCAGATATTAAAAAAAAATCGTGAATTCTTTATTATATCGTAAAGTAGACAGGATGAGGTTATGTGTGGAACAACACATGCTGGCACATACGCGTTCTTTTAATTAAATTTTCAATAACAGTTTTGCATAAATGCTGCGGTATTTCATTAATGCAGGGTCCAATTTCCCCTTTTAAGGCTTGAGTCCTCGTCGGCTTATTCGCATAAACCATCGACTTAAAAAAAACCCAAAGAAAAAAGTCCAATGGTGTTAAGTCGTCAAATCTTTCGTCAAAATTCGCTGCATAGTGGATTTGGAAACACCAATTTGCTGAGCTCGGTGTCGAATTGAGGTGGATGGAGTTTGAGCGACATCATCACGTACTGCTGCGATATTTTCGGTCGATCGACCTGGTCGAAGGCGCGTTGTTGTCTTAACATCAGTTACAGACCCAGTTTCAGCTAATTTTTCCATTAATCGCTTTACAGTTGACTCTTTTGGAGCATTATTGTAACCCCAAATTGATCGCAATTTGCGAACTGTAGCCGCAAAACTTTCACCATTTTGGTAAAACAATTTCACAATGAGAATGCGTTGTTCATTCGTGTAGCGCTCCATTTTTATTAACCTTATACCTTCTACTAACAAACAAAAATAATTGTTCAATTGGCGCCAAATTTAAATCTTGCGTTCTTGTTGGGACGCCCTTTATAAATGGGCTCCTAAGGCCTGTCTTAAAATAACAATTAAATTAAATTTACAAAAACCTAGGCTATCACTTACCGCTACAGTCATCTACTGCAAAACGGCAGAAGCAAAGTTGTATGCCTAATACAATAATAACAATTAATTAAATTGCTTTAATACGATGAGCAAGAAATTGATATTGTAGGATGAGCACAGAAAAAAAAAAAATATTTGTGCCTCCCTCTGACCTTTCTCATTGCCTTTAATGTTGCTCGTTCCGACTAAAACTTGTGCCAGTCGGCAAAAACTAGTTGCTTGAGCTATTTTGACTTTCTTTCATGAAATTTGGTACTACTTTAGTTGTTCTGCAAGGATGAAAGTCTCATATTCCATTACGACAAAACATCGTTGTATACAAGCAAAGTGTTCTTTCAGCTTAATACGAATATTACGAACTGGCAAAAATGATGACTGATCTGCTGGAAAATATTTGGGGAATATTGGTCAGGAAATTGTACGCCAATAACACGCAATACGAATCAGTAAATTACCCAAAAAAAGCTATGGAGAATTTGCGATGGAGTTCCACAGTAAACGCTAAAAATCTTGTTGACAGTATGCCTAACAGATTTCTTAGTTTCGTAGAAAAGCATAACTTTGCATAAAAGTTACAAGCTTTCGGACAGCTGCAGGATTTTCAGGCTGTATTGTTAATAATTCAAAAAGCGACGGAGATAGTGCTGCTGTCGTGCGGGTTACTTTAATAATCTTTCCATAGTTATTTCTCTGAGAGTCAAACAGCACGTAAATCAGCAGTAGAACTATTAAATCAAAGACGGTCTGTAATTGCTGCAAGACCTTGAAGAAGCTCACTAACTGGCACATCAGCAATCATGACAACATTTGAATTTTTACAATCGCCTCAAGGAAAAGAGAAGTTTTATTTTAAGATAAATTTGAAAATTAATGGGGGAAAAAAGTAACCAAGGATGAAAAATACTTCGGTTGATGTTTTCTTTTATTCTGCTTGAAAATAGACTTCAATTTTTATAAAAAACAAAAGCGGACCTAAAAAATTCTTTGCAAACCCTTTTGTTTGTCTGTTTAGAACGTCCTTAGGCCTTGAAGTTAAACTCTGAAGTGATCTCATTAAGTTGGTGTCAACCACCATAAAAGCCTTCTCTTCCAGCCTTATCGCCAGCACAATAAATTTTTTTTGGAACTATTTTCTTGGAAAAACCTATTTCCGTGCTCTTTTCTATTCAGGCTATTCTTCTGGCGTCTTTTAAAACATGGATCAGTTTTTCTTGAAATTCAGTTCAATGACCAGGACTGAATATTTCAAATATTCGTTATTTAGATTATCCTCTGGTCAAAGCTCTTCTCAAAGATTCTGACGTCTTCAGCCTCAGGTCTGCTCTATGCTAAACAACCGAGCGCAACAAATACGCCTCGATGTTTCTTCATTGGGCCTAGAGGTCAATAAATGAAGCCTTAAGTCGGAAGACTTTTTGGAATGTAAGTCTATTTAGATTAGCCTTCTGGGACTGACATAGTCTAACAGACACCGAAATAAAAAAAAACTTTGTAGCCTCGTTGGTTTCAATTTTGACTCAAGCTTTCTTATTCTGTTTCTTTTTAATCTTTCACACCATTGTGTTTTAATAATAAAACATACCCCTACATTCAACAGAAGCTAATTGAAAGTTGCAATACTAAAAAATTCTTGGAAATACAAAGTGAAAAAATATAGTTGTCTGTCAAAAAGTAAAATTTTGACAATTGAGTCACGTCAATTGCAAAAGGTTAATATAGCAGGTGTAACAACTGAGATAGCTTAAAGCATCGATTTGACATCTACTACACAATGGTCGTCTTTTTAGTCAATTTGTAGAAGACATGAAAGATGATACCAACAATTCTCGTTTGTCGATTTAATTGATGCACGTCTCGGTGCATTCTTCTCCATGGCGTCTTCCTGCACTTTCGAACCGTCTTCCCTGAAACTCTAAACCCAGTTGCCGTCTCCATCCTCTCACATAAACTTCCTCAATTTTCAAACTTAACCGTTAATTAGGTCGCCTGCCATTCCTACCAACTACAGGAAGACAACTTAATTCTCATCCCTTTCGTGTGCTGTAAAAGCACAAACACCCTCAGCCCTCTTCTGGTCCTTCGTTTATTTTTAAATTAAAAAATGTATTTATTTCCAGTTTTTTTTTTTTTTTCAAAAAGGGAAAAAAATTTAAAGGTAGCCGTGTGACGTTGTTTATCCCTTCGCGCGATTCCCTATCATCTACCGTCTCACTCGTCTATTCAAGGGTTGTCCTTATTTTTTTTTTAATATGAGTCAATCAACTGAATGCACTTCTAATGAAGTAATACATAAATGTTTCCTGGAAAATGTATTCCTCTCACTCTCTGCCCCTCGTCGGGTTACCGTGGCGCAGAGTTTAATTGATTTTCAAATGAACGGCGACGGTGGCGCCTTGACCCCATTTATCTGTCGCATGAAAAGACTCGGTTGGGGCTGGCTGACTCAGGAGTTTTGATGAAACTTTGGATTAGATTTGATTCTGGGCTTATGAGGAAGTTTTCATTAGCCTTGTCATGAGAAAATGCTGCAAAAGGAGCTGTTCCTGAAGTTCTATAAATTGGCGGCAATAGCCCCGTACTTGGGCCAAGCAGATCTTTTTTTTGCTGGACGTTTTCTATCAGAAAAGTTGGATGACTGAGGTTCAAGGTGAAAGATAGACCTACTCAACCTACAGTTATTGGCAACTATTTAGAAGTTCATCTTATTTTATTTTATTAAAACGAAACTGAATATAAATAAAAAATAAATGAAAAAAATCGTGCTCTTTAAAATCTACCGAAAAAGAAATCGATTGGTACAATTTTTCGTCGGTTATGACTTATGGAGGAATGTTGGGAATACTTGATTTGGACAGACCAATTAATCCTTAACCGCTTTTGTTCGGATGACAAAAATTATGTCGGACGCTGAAAAAATTTTGAAAAATTTATCAGACGAGTAACTAACTGTCACTGACTGTTGGTGTTGACTTTTTATCAAAAACGTGCTTTATTCGGCTTCGGACTTATGCCAAAGCTAAAGAAAAGTAAGGCCAACAAATCTCATTCTGTGATAGGCTGAGAAAAGGATTACTGATCGTTTGAAAGTTCTAGCAGACACCTTTGGCGAAGCTTAGAGAACAATTCTTTTGTCAATAACTTTCCGGGAATAACCATTTTTTAGCGATTAATAAAGTCCCAAAAGCTGAGAGTCCAATAAAGCTAGACAGAGTGAAAACTGATAATCATGCTTACTCTTAGATTCGAACAATTCGCTTATTCTTTAGATATGAATTATAGAATCTCGTATTCTGAGACTCGAACGTACCGCAATGAATTTAACTTTTGCAATCAGCTGTGTAAATTTTACTTACATTTCTATTTGTATCATTATTATTGTATGACCAGACTGATTCCTTTTTGAAGGTATACATTTAACAAAATAACTTCCTTTGATAAAAATTAAGTAGTTTTAGACACCCAATAAATGTTACTTTTAGAAAGAAAAGTATCAATCAAGACTGGAATCTGAGAAGGCAAAAACGAGTATGCAAAAGGCAACTGTTTTGGTCTACACCATCCTGTCAACTGTCACTTGATTTTTTTTTTTTTAACTAGTACTGAAGGCGGGAAGAAGCAGATCTGCAGGAGAAATATAAATGAAATCCAATAATGCGAAGTAAATATATTTACGTGAAATCAGATTAGTCTTCAATGTAGTATCTTTTTCTTCAATATTTACTAGAAACTTTCATTAAGCAAAAGTGTTTCCAAACACATGTTGCTCGAGCTGGTTACGGAAATCCAAAACGGGGCATCTTTATTGTTTTGTATTATTGTATTATTGTTTTAATTGAATTATGACTGTGTTCTACATTATTAAGGCTAAATAAAACTTGTTTCTTTCTATTTTGATAACAGTATTTAAACTTAAAAGATTCTAGTCGATAGAAAAAACTGAACGATTAGGAAATTACACTTGATTCGAATAATTTGAATGTGAAAATGTGCTTTGAAATGAATTGTCGCTTGCTAAACTGAACTTTCGAATGGTTCGAGTCAAACAAAAGTGAATCTCAAAATAAGGATGAATCTTTGATAACCTATACTCGGTGGGAAAGTTTGGCTCTTAATTGCCATTGTTATTTTCTTTTTTTTTATTGATGGATGTGAATAATTATGACATGAACATTACCAAATACAAATTTGACAAGCCGTATCTGTATCAACTATCGTTTCTTATTAGGCGTCTCAGCCTTTTCAAAGGTTTCTCAACAAGCCACATGTTTAAGGAATCAGAGTCATGATGCAATCAAATACAAAACATATAAGGTGGCCCAACTACAACTTTCTTTTAAAAAAAAATGCAATAAAATGAACAAAATTATTATTTTTTCCATGTATTAAGGCTTTATTAGTAAGGGCAATCATTCCCGTTAATTATAGAACGCAACGTCGCTCAACAAGCTGCCTTCGCTGTAACGCATTTTGTCACTGCAATGTTTCAAGACCTTGTTGATGGTTGCGGACTGCAGCTCTCTGATGGTATTGGCCTTATGTATTTGAATCGTTGCCGGATCGATGGCAAAACATCAGTTCTTTACGGTTCGCCACAAAAAAAAAAAGTCCAGAGGAGTCAAATCGCAGCTCGGTGGAAGCCAATTAACATCGTCAAGACGGCTGACAACATGATTTCTTTTCAAAAAACAGACACAGCACTCACTCTGAAAATAAGTTTTCAATTTTTCCCAAGCGACTCATTTTGTAAGATACCGAAAGGCATAATACTAAAAACCACTTTCGTATTTGAACCATTCCTAAGAAACACTGGATTAGTTTGGATTTGTTTTGGATTCATGTTTTCAAGACAGACTTTTAGGTTAAATTATTATCAAGAAGGCAGAAACACCTTTTGCTGTGACAATTTTGATGGGAAGGTGTCTTAAAATTGTCCTTAATTAGATCCTCTGATAGTCGAATTCTATCAATACAGAAAGAGTTTGACTTAGTTGTTAAAAAAAAAATGGCAAACGAGGAGACGAAAAAAAAAGACTGTTTTTGATTTGTTCATTAAAAAATTTGGATCCAACATTTTGGTGCTTATCCAAATAAAAGGCTTCAGATGTGCATCGTGTTTTCGTTTATCAAAGACTCGAAGCGACGGTCATTTTATGACCACATTTTAGCCCAAATCACATCCAGTGTAAAGCTTCTCGAATGAAGTTTCGAAGGTGTTTCCTGATGCAGTAGATGACGGATCTCCGTCATCTTTTAACCGTGTTTTTTTATATACAATAAACAGATATAAGAAAGATGTTTTCTTATATAAATAACACGGATATAGGAAAGAAAATTTCTTATAAATACCACAAATGTTTTAAAAGAAAAGATCTTTTAGCTTTGATAGACACATTATATGTATCACTTATTTCGATGAATAAATGTTATTGGTTTTTCGGAAGGGTATGCTTACATTTCCGCGTTTATATGAAAAGAATGGGAACTTATAAAACAGGAATTTGGGAGAATACTTTCTTATATACGTTTCTTTTTGTTTGTAATGCATAGAATTTTGTGTCGAAATTCGTTTCATATATCAGTGTCTTTCTTATAAACAATATTCTCATAAAGGATATTTTCAGTATATGAATATATGGGAGAGCGCATGGTGTTTTAGAATGTGTGTCTTATAAGCGTATCTTTCTTATATAGAAAATTCTTATATCCGTCATCTATTATAGCCAGCTCCAATGCAGATTCTACTCAAAATTCAGTTTCAAATCATTCCAAACAAGGTGGAAAAACAGCCTTCGGAGCTCCTGAATAGGCCTTTCTTTGTTCCTTTCGAGTGTGTGTAAATTGAGTGTTTGGAAAACCTTTGTCTCATTTTCCCTTAATATTTACACGACACGGCAAAACGAACTTCATACAAGACCTTTCCCATCTCGGCCTTTTATCATCGTTCTTCATAGGACTCATCCCTATTAAGGGTACATAAATGTTTTCCCTCCTCTGCTCATACAATGCTGCGACAATATCTCCGCCCAGATGTTTTACCAAGACCCCTTAAATCGCATTCAAACTGAACTGCTTGATAGTCTCTCACCCAGAAAATTCGGTGAATCTCACTCATCGTCGTCTCAATTCACCGGAAATGTCGTCGGCGGGAACATGTTCCACTTCAGTGTCGAAAAATTCAAGCAAACAACCCCCTCGCTGTACCAACAGCACACACCTTTCGCCAATCATCTCCATTAAGTAACCCGTCCATTCATTTTATTCATATCCGTTCGAATGAATTTTCCCTTTGAAGTCCGACTCACAACCCCAACGCCTGCCCCCGCACCGAGACGCCTAAAAATAAATCGCTTCTATCGATTTCGCCCGCCATAAACTACAATGAGCCTCAACCAAACGCCATACACCGGTCATATTCGAAAAAAAAAAAGAGCAGCACTCTCTCCTCCCGACGCACGGCCCGGCCGGTGAAACGTCCAAGACGCCACCTTGAGCTGACTCTGTTGGAATTTTCGCAGTAAAACAGCGCGCCATAAACACGCCACCGCATCGCGTCGTTGTCCGAGCGGGAGAGAAGAGTGCGACTGGAGATTATTGCAAGCGAATCGTTAGAATATTTACTCAGCGATTGCCTTTAAATTTTATGATAAACAAAACACGGAGATAATAAAGGAAAATTTGTAGCGAATTTGCTGTGAAATTCTTTTCTATTCTCTGCAAGCTGAAAGTGTGTTTACATGTGGTGGATGTTCCCCAAAAACCACCACCGTGTCCAGCAGATACAAAAGCCAAAACGACCGTTTTCGAACTACAACTTTCATGATAGGTGGATGAATCTTAGAACATGCTAAGAATTTGGTAAAAGTCTCAGCTGCTTGCATGTTTTTTTATTTTTTTGAAAAATCTGTGTTTACATGTTGCGGATGCATGTTTTTTGAAAATGCCATTCACCCTTGGATCTCATGAACGGAAAAGATCGATGGGTGGGGAAGGAAAAATAAATTCGACAGACGTGGACACGTGTTTATTTGTGAAAGAGTTTTGACAGGACCTGTGCGGCGGTGTTGAGGAAAGACGTGGGGTTTTTTTTTGTTGTTCTTTTCCATGTGCAGATTTTAGGCTAAACCAAAAGCATGAAAATCACAATTGATCATCTGCAATTAGGGCGGTTTTGATGAAGACAGTGCGACTTTGTCAAACATATCGCGGGTTTAAAAGAAATTTATTGCAATCAAATGCAAAATGCAATCAAATTGTTGGATAGTGATTTGAAATTCATAGTTAAAGTCTTTAAGAATAAATCATTTTAATAAAATTATTTTATGATCAAAATCAAATATTTTCTAATATGATTTCATTCTCTTACAAATCTGTCATCCACGCAATTGTTGCCGAGGCGTATGAACTCTAGAAGTAGACGAAAAAAAAAAAATCTATTGTAAGCATAGCACGACTTCAATGGTATCAAAATGTATATGAAGGTGAATAAGACTAAAAATGCAAATGCAACAGTTCTTTTTAAAACATAAAACGCTTTTTATTTCACCCACTTTGAACTTGAACTGAGATCCAAAGAATAAAATCTAGAACTGAGAGGCTTAACATTAGTATCTGCGTCAAACGACCAAAAGCTCAATTAGTTACTTTCCCTGTAGCTCTTTTTCATTCTTTCATTTCTATTTTTTCATCCTTAATTTTTTAAATATACAGTCGAAGCCCTCTAAGTCGAATTTTCACAGGCTATCAAAATTAGTTCGAGTTAAAGTGATTTTTCGAAAAATTCAAATTAGAGGGATTAATATTTTTGTTTGTTTAAAAGTCTTCATTATTTTTCAAAAGGAAATGTAAGGAAAAAACATAGGAAATTACTTAAAAAAGCTTGTAATTTTGGATTGAATCTTTAGAGAATGAAGCCTTTTAAAAAAGGACTCTATATAAAAAAGGCAGTGTTGGACCTCATCCGGACTCTCAATGCATTCACTAAATGAAGCTTGAAAACATCGCAGATACCTAACTGTTTTTATATTAAAAGCAAATTGTTTGAGGCCAACCAACAACACAATAAATAAGTAGCGCAGTTATTCACACAGACCCGCACGGTTGTGTGCACAAATAACCTATAGCTCATTTGTGGTTGTGTGTAGACGACGATTATGTGGCCCTAAACGACAATTGTGTTCACCCAACATGATTGTGCTTCGAGAACCGTTGGCGAATAGTTTCGATTTTCTCATGTTCTTTGGGTTCGATGTTTGCCGTGTAGGTCGCCATGCGAAAACTCATTCTTGCTATGAACATTGTCTTTCTGTCTTGCATAGGTAAACAATATAAGGGCAAACACATGCGCTTTTTTCTCCGACATGTTTGCATTAAAAATTCAACATGAAATGAAAGGTGCTCGCCGTCCAGTGCCAAATTGAGAGAGAGTCAGAGCGAAAAAGAGGGCAAGTTAGAGGGCTTTTCGACTTAGAGGGCTTCGACTGTTTTTTAACGAAATTCTAACGACTGTCACTGTTGATGACTGTTAATCTATCAATCGAATTATTAAGAGACTGTCTTAAATGCGATTGTACGAATCTACGCTAATGAACAGCTTTTTTGCCGCAGAATTTCAGACAAGAACATATTTTTCTTTTTAATATCTTAAAACTGAATATTTGTATGAATATTTTTTATACTTTCATGCAAAACCAAGTGAATGGATTTAAATGAAACTTTACAATAATATACAGCATATAAATTATGGTTAAATTATCTTAATAAATAAAATATATCAAACAGAGTCAGGTAAATCAGATATCAGGAGTCACAAAGCATTTCACGTTTTTAGCATTAGTGGGATTAACTTCTGTTTGGATGAGCCGATTTGAAATAAATTTCGAAGACAGACTGCTCAGATAGTGTAAGACTAATATATTTTTGTATTTATAAAGTGTTTTAGTTAACCAATTCATTTGGGTTTCTTGAATACAAAGGCGTCGGGAATCAGGCGGTTGAACGGTGCTTGGATGGACCTGGCCGAGTCTGAAATAAATAGGAAAACAAAAGACAAATGAACCAATGGTCCACCAAGTACTAGGCAATGCTAAAACTACTAGGTAATGCTGAACACTAGTTCAGTGAGATAACTCACCCGTGACGCTACTAAATACTATTTATATGTTTTAATATTATGCACTCGCACTGGTAGGGACACACTAATGAAGGCTTCCTGATTGAGCAGCATCTTTATACTGCTCGCAGGTCATTAATTTGTCCTTCCGGTGCTCTGCACTACCCATAGCCCAAACTACCTGCGACCGAACCCTTTCGCGCGTCGCCATCAAGGTCAGGAGGGTTTTTCCCATATTACCCTTTCACCCTGCCTTGCGACTGGGTGTCGCCGTCGACAGATCGCTTACATTCGGCCATCCTGCATTCATCTCGCCCCGAGATGTCTGCTGCTGTTGCCGTTTTTTTTTTTTCTTCTTTTTTTTTTTTTTTTTTTTTTTTTTTTTTTTTTTTTTTTTTTTGTTATGATAACGTTGTTGATCCTCCACGGCGTCATCTTATCTACTGCGATAAGTTGCTCGTGAGTTCTTTACGCTCGTGTTGAGCATTTCATTTTCATTTCATTCTTCATTTCACAAATGGTCCACTAGATGGTGGTAGCAGCATCCTGCTGATGACTGTAGCGAGTTCACTTTTCTTTACAAGTTCCTTGCCGTCGACGGCCTCTTGTCTTTTTTTTTTTTTTTTTTTGTTTTTTTTTTTGTTTTATCTCCTCCTTTAGCGGTAGGTCTGTTGGCTCACTGAGCGGTGAAGTGCAGAAGATTTCCGACAGTTCGACATGTCCATTTCAACTTCGCACTTGTCTAAATTGAGCTCGAACTCTGTCCGTGGGACCGTGGGATATGACGGCATTTCCGACTTCATATGAATGATCATTTCTGGACGTTCCCAACAGTGGCATTGCGACATCCTCCAGGACCTAGCGCAGATCGACCCTTGTCTGGGGAACTGTGATCTTCATTTTAACTGTGGCCTTGCTTCGTTGTTCCGGCTCGTCTAACTGCTTCTGCAGCAAAAACGTAAAGAGGATGCTTGTGAATCATCACCAAAAAGCTCTTCAAAGTCTTTAACGACGAGATCCATTTGACCGTCCACCAACAGACAATATTGAATCTCAACTCCATTTTTAGAGAGCAAACACACAGTTGCTTCTCTCTTTTCTTGCTCTGAATTTTGATTTGGTTGCCGGTCAACTCCTGTACCAGCCACGTGAAACTATGACTTTTCGACACGGCAACACTGCGAATTTGTCGTCGTCCTTCGAGCATTTCGGCCTCCTTCTCGCCATGACTCGAGCACTACTCCAGAGCATCCATCACCCGAATCTCCTAGAGGTGTGCATACCGAAAGCTAACAGGTCACCTAGCTCACGGCCTCGTTCCTATGTTGCGTGCCGTCCGCCATGATCGGCGCTGCATAAAATTCCAGATTTTTATGGTAGTCGGATCCAACCAGTTCGATGTTTTCCTTAACGCACGAGAAGAAGTAGTTCGCTATACTCAGCATGTTGACATCACTCTCCTCGCTGTGCGGACTGCCCTGGAGCTTGGGCGCGCTGCAGGCCAGAAGAATGTCCTCGTGTAGGACTACAATAGTCACCAACGCCATGGTTATGTGAAAATTAGAGATATCCGCACTTGCTTCCGAGTTCACCGGTTTGCGGGCGAACTTTGATGAACACGTTGTTGTGGTACTACTACTCAGCGAGCTGTCGACAAGCTCATCGTAACCGCTTCCGAACGTCGACCGATCGTGCTGTATGTGATTGAATTGTTTGATTCATTTTGATAATGATCTGCTGCTTATTGTGCCGTCCGTTGACGTTGAAAATTTATGTTGTCGGTTCGGATGCCTCGTCCTCGGGATCACTGTCCTCGCCTGCTGTTGGTGTCCTTGACCAGGAGCGGGAATATATGGATGTCGCTGCTGACGAGTGTGAAACAGCCATCGATGTGCCTTTTAGGTTCTCCGCCGTGGATATCATACCGTAGAATCGATCATCGATACTTGCACCCAGATCCATGCTCCTCCTCGTGTGAATTGTACTCTCGGCGAGCGGTTGCTTTCTTACCGAATTAGTCAGATGCGAGACCTTGAACTCCTCTGTGTATATTGTTGTGTCTTCCATGCTGATATTATGTGTGGCGCATGTCTAGAGCGTCTGGAGGCGCTGAGCTCCATTGCTACCGCCGTCAACATCGTCTCTGAACTGATCCGGGTATGCGTTGCTGCTTCGTCCCTCCGACGTACTTTCGCTACCCGCTTCGTTTTCATACAACAAGCTCTTCATTTTAACAACCATAGCAGTGCACTGACTATTATTCTTTAGAAGGTATTCCAGTTTATTTCTGAGTTAAGGCATTTGGCCTTGATTCTATTTAAAACACTATCGATAGTTTGCGCAAATTTATCCAGGCATTCGTTCGAGTCATCCTCGGTCTTAACTTCATCTGCATCCTGTGCTTCCGTTACGTCTTCAGCTTCTTCTTCCGCTGCTTCTACTGCTGTATTCAAATCGCCGCTCTCAACTTGAATTTGCTCCTTTTAAACTTCGAAAGATCGGCTCCCAAGAGCCCCAGAATGTGCACGGTTTCAGTGCTATCCACATACGCCCGGAGGATAGAGGTTCCACGCCAACCAACCACGAACAAAGTAAACCTCTTGTCCACATACTTCAGAATGCACGAACATACACCCAATTCCTTAGCTCGTTTCTGGGTCTCCTCGTATGACTACGAATCTACGGTGGTTTAGTTGGATCTGTGCACTGCAGCAACAATATCAGGTCGTCCTTGCTGACCTCGATGCGACGACTGTCGCCAATGAATCCATTCCTGGTACCCATTCCTGTAGACCCTCCTGGGCCAGTCGATATGCGTTGCTCGAGTAACGATTCTCACAACGAGCGAACGTCTTCACGTTTGTGTTGATAACATTTCACTGATTCCTCGTTGAGGGGGACCAAATCACGGATCGGAGCAGTAGTAGATGTTCTTCTTCTTGTCTGCGTGGCACCTTGTTAGCAGCCAGCGCTTTTCAAGGCGTTATTCAAGTCGTAGAAGGTTTTGATTTCGTTTCAGATATCTTCACTGTCTTTGAAGAACACGTAGGGGTCCTCCTTGTACCCATGTAGGCGACGTTTCTTTCGTCGATATGACGGCAATAAAAAGGCACCAGCTTCTTGCAGATGCGCATGCATTTATCCTCCTATTTTCTCGATCTCGCCCGGTGGCAATGAAAACATATTCGGCCTGACCACCGTGTGATACTTTTCCGACACTTGGTCGAAATTGGTAAAGATTTCCAGATCTTTGGATGACAACACCAAGTTGGTCATTCCTGGATTGTACTTCAATCCCGGCACTAATTGCCATGCTTTTAAAATTTCCAGAGCTGCATCGGAGTCTTGGATGGTCCGTTGCAGAACACACTCGTTCTGTTATCCTGGATTGTACTTCAATCCCGGCACTAATTGCCATGCGTCCACAATTTCCAGAGCTCCTTTGGAGTCTTGGATGATTCATTTCAGAACAGCCTTGTTCTCAACCGGGTCCATTGACCCCGTGCTCTCTGCTCCACGGCATGTGATTCAGTATTGAATTCCATGCAAATTGTTGCCTTACGCTGTATTCCACTTCCCTCGATACCTGGATTTTCCCGCATCGTCCCGTCACAGGAACACGGTATATCACACAGGATCTTATCGAACTTCAGCACAGACTTACTTCCGTCTGGGTTCCTTTGAAGTAAGTTCGGGAAGTGGCTGCTGTCGTTTCTACATTGAAACGGTTTTTTTTTTTTTTTTATTTATTTCTCTGTTTGGAAAGAATACCATACACCAAATCTAATGACGTCATGTTGACTTGACCAGTTCCACCAAGCGCGCTCCTACTTCAACCTGACTTGTCCCACTTCTGATATGTAAGACTAATATATTTTTGTATTTATAAAGTGTTTTAGTTAACCAATTCATTTGGGTTTCTTGAATACAAAGGCGTCGGGAATCAGGCGGTTGAACGGTGCTTGGATGGACCTGGCCGAGTCTGAAATAAATAGGAAAACAAAAGACAAATGAACCAATGGTCCACCAAGTACTAGGCAATGCTAAAACTACTAGGTAATGCTGAACACTAGTTCAGTGAGATAACTCACCCGTGACGCTACTAAATACTATTTATATGTTTTAATATTATGCACTCGCACTGGTAGGGACACACTAATGAAGGCTTCCTGATTGAGCAGCATCTTTATACTGCTCGCAGGTCATTAATTTGTCCTTCCGGTGCTCTGCACTACCCATAGCCCAAACTACCTGCGACCGAACCCTTTCGCGCGTCGCCATCAAGGTCAGGAGGGTTTTTCCCATATTACCCTTTCACCCTGCCTTGCGACTGGGTGTCGCCGTCGACAGATCGCTTACAATAGATAATGACTTGTAATATGGGTTAACTTGTTCATTGATTGACAAAGTTTGACTTCAATTCGCGCAACAAGAGCACATCAAAGCAGGCAGTCAAAAAACGTTTTATTTTTTTTTTTTTAATTTCTCGTCATACTGTCTGGAAATTATTATTGCCACATATCAAACAGAGTATGATGACAGCTGATCGTAGAATGTACAGTGGCCCAAATAAATATACATATTCCCGAAATTAATTTAAAATTAAGTTTAGTCCAGATTTTGTTAATTTTGACATATTACTAATCTTTCGTTTTAGCTTCCGTACTTTCAAGAACAGCTTGGAGCCAATTTTTCATAGAAAGACCAAGGTTCCTTGTAGTTTCTGTTGAGATTTTGTGCGATTCTTCAGGAAGTGGACTTTTTCAGGCCCGCTTTGGTACTTATTTTCCTTTTTCTAATACGGCAGTCTAGCTCTTCTGAAAGAAGTTGAATGGGGTTGAAATCGGGGGTCTTAGGCAAATTGTAGAGAAGCGAAAGCCGTACAACATCTGCAGTATGCTGTGGATCGTGATCTTGTTGAAAATATCGCCCTTGGAATAACCGCAACCTTGCTGCAGTAGCGTCTAAATTATCTTTAAGGAATTACAGATGCATAATGTGATCCATAATTCCCTCAATAAAATGTAGATTCCCCACACCAGCCCCCGCTATGTGGGGATGCATTGCAAAAGAACTTTGTTGGCTAAACGTGATGTTCAGTGACGAAAGGAAGTTCGAATTGTACAAAAGTTTCAGGGTCTGGGGAAAGTAAAAAAAAGAACGTTTCTGAAACACCGAAAAACATGGTAGCTGTGCAGTATTGATGTGGGGATGCATTTAAAAATGTTGAATTCCCAAAGACTTCAATGAAAAATATATGTCGCAAAGACTTCATACACGGTTGACTTCAAGTGAATGGTGGGAACTTCAAAGTGACTTTAAGAATGCTATATAATTAATTCAAATATAAGGATTTCATCCCATTGATAGCCTCAAAGAATTGGTGCGATCAAGACTTTAAAAGGAAATGATGATTTCAATATTGAAGTCTTGGGCTTAACGCGAATTCATGAATTAAAAAATCAACCAATTCCTTTGTTAAAAGGGGTTTTTAATATTACATGTCCTCTCGATTCAATGTGTGGTTTGGCAAACATAGGTTTAAACAAATTTAAACTAAATAATAAATCAACGATTTTTTATTCTATTGTATATTGTATTTTCATTAAAACATGAAATTCTTAACCACTACTAACTTTTGGATTCCTAAACTGTTATGAAAATGTTGTTGTTTGATTGAAGATTTGAAAGTTTTATAACTCGTCTGTAGAAATGGCGAATAATCTAAACCTTGCGTGAATAATGAAGGGGACTCTGGACGAATTATGTAATATCCTTCAAAATAACCGTTTGGTAAAAGTTACTTTGTGGTAACTACAGTCCTAAAATAGCTCAGTCTACTTTATTTATGTTCCTCGAGAGATTCAAATTGGACAAACAATTTTCTTGGAGTATATTTGCCATCTCTCCTCTTCAATCCCCTCAAAATTTGACGAACTATACTACTCAAATTTGCGCCCCGTCCCTTTGAACTCCTACCCGACCTTCGACCTTCGAACTCATTGCATAAACGATGCAACTGCTTTCAGGAAAATTAAACGTGAGCAAAGAATCTCGTTTTTCAATGGAAATCCAAAAAGAAACTAAAAATCAAGAAATAATGCCCCTTCCACGTGGCACCGTCTTTGAGTTGGACAGATGCCAATCGGAAGCGATTGTTAAGTGAAAAGGTCGCTGTTTGTGGAGAATCGAAAACAAAAACTGAAACTAAATCAAAAGTAGATGACGCTAAAAGCTGAAGTGGAATTTTCTTCTTTTTTTTGGCATCGATGGCGAAAGGTAGATCTACTTTGCATTACTCTTCAATTAATGACTCAGTTTTAGTTGGTTTTTCGGGGACGAATTCTTTGTTGGCGGTGGCTTTGAAGCGGCAGCAAAGGCAACCGACTAAATGAGCACTTAAAACAAAATTGTGGTCTTTTTCTTACAGCACACGTTTAAATTGATGAATCCAATAAATAAATCATATTTTTGATTTCACATCAAATGGATGTGTATTTCTCTCAGTTCTTTTTGCCCACTCATCACACTCACTTCATTTTTTTCCTTTTCAGGGTTCTGCCGAATCAAATTACTCACAACCGTCATCCGATCTGTCGCTAGACGAGGAAAAGGAATCGCTTCGGCGAGAAAAGGAACGACAGGCCTTAAGCCAGCTGGATAAAGCAAGGGTAGGTCTTAAAACGTTCATATCTCAGATGTCACCTGTATATCTCCACCCCCTTTGTTTAGAGTAAACCCGTTGCGTTCGCTGTGCGAACAAACGTTTCATACGATGGCACAATCGATGATGATTCGCCGGTCCAAGGGAGCGCTGTGTCATTTGACGTTAGGGAATTTCTTCATATCAAGGAGAAATATGACAATAACTGGTGGATTGGCAGATTGGTCAAAGAAGGCTGTGATGTGGGATTTATACCCAGCCCCGTTAAGCTAGAACACATTCGAATGCAGGTGAGTTGTTGAACGTACCCCTTCTTATGTCACAGTAACAGGATTACTCTTCTTCTTTTTTTTGTAGGCATCGGCGGCTAGATCTTCAAGACTGTATGCGACAAAGGGTTCATCTAGCGGGAATTTAGGTGGTTCAGGAGTACCAGGTGCGGAGCCATCACGAGGTAGCACACCCCCTACACCTGGTATGACACACTTTTCATTTCCTCGTTTTCAGTTCTTTTTTTCTTTTTATTTTTTTTTATTTTCTTTTTAATTTTTATTTAATTTTAATTTCTTATTTTACCAAAATAATGTTAAAAAAGGATGAAAGTTTAATAGGAACGAGAATATTTTCTTAGTACAAGAGTAGCAATCTCCTTCGAAGGACAAAAAAAAATGTCCGTTTACACAGACGAAGAAAATTTACTGATGTTGCTTTTTTAGTTTGAAAGTAATTTTTTTTTTCAAGAGGTCATCGATCGTCAACCAGGTTTGATGTATCAAGTTTCAAGTTTTTTAAATTGAATCCTTGTTCATTTAAATTTTCTTAGATGAATATATCTTTCTCGTTTCTTTAGTTTAATTTCTTCTGGAATTTTTTTTTTCTTCTGATCTCTGAGAATTGATTTTATTTTGAAATTTGATTTTACATTGAAACATGATTACACATGACTTGTATATAACACGAATTTTAAGCGAGGATGAGGATAATTTAAAGCTACGATGTATTTATGCCACTAGTGAGAGTTAGGAGTCGCTTTTAAGGGGGGTTGACAGCTTCATTAATATTGAACGAAGTTTCAATTTTTTCTTACGATTACCCTTACTTTTTTGCCTTAAAGCGGACATCTCAAGTGTGCTACCTTTTATCATAGCCGTGACCTGTTCCTTCCACAGATCCATCTACGATTTTTCTAATTCCATTCAAAAATTTTAGGACCACTTAAAAATATACTCTTAAGTTGTTAAAGCCCAGTCAAAAAAAACAAAACAGGCACTTTAGAGTGGAAAACCAAAAGGAAAAAACCACTTTTATTTAATACTAATTTCCTTCATCGCTCCTTCTCAATCACTCACAAAAAAAGTAAAAATTCTTATAAAAAACAGCAAAGCTCCCTAACAACATAAAATACATCGACTGCTGAGTTATAAACTCATGCAGGTTGGAAGTTATAGCTCACAAGAGATGTCTAGTGTGTAGTGTAGGAGGTGGCGGTAAAACGCCGACCACATAGCCCACCGCCTCAGAGTTGATATTTTGAAACATCCTGTCAAACCTGATTTAGACAAAAGGATTTGTATGCAACTGCGTAGCTTACTAATTGAGTGGATTTGAGACTTGCTGCTTCGTTCAGCGACGTGATGAAGTAGCTTCCCAACATTTTGAATCTGGTCTTAGCTAGGGCAGGGCAAGTGCAGGGCACATCCAGTGCTTCGCTAAACTACTAGTCTTCGAAGATTCTACAGGTATCCGATGAGGTCAGACCAAGCTTAGGGGCATAATATCCCAGTAAGCAATGAGCCGTATAACAGAGATGAAAAAGATTGCAATTTTTTGACTTTTAAAATCAATTAAATTAATACCTTTGATTTTTCAATTCATAAATTAAATCTGCGAAGTTGACTGCAACATTGAAATCTCTCAGTTTTTTTGAAGTCATCGAAAAATCTTGCAATCTCAAAGACGACGAAAGATCCTGCAATCCCAAAAACTGCAACGAAAATATTTGAAATGTGTATGACTAACATTTCCCAAATATGTTAGGCTAAAGTTTTGCAATCAATAGATTGGTCGTAAAGATTGCTCCAATCAAGACTTCAAAAGGAATGAGAGATTTCAAAGCCGAAGTCTTAGTCATCAAATAAAGTCGATTGAATGAATCACAAATAATAAAATTCTTTCCATGAATTTAGGGATTGCATTACAAAAGATTGCAGACTTTTACAACTCTGCCATAAGCATACCTACCAATAGGCTCCCATACGCCCTAGCTAACTTCAAAATTTGTTCCGTATTTCCCCGGATATATTCTGGCCAAAAGATTTTGGTTACCTGACAAAGAGTGGCCTGGTTCAACCCATCACCAGCCTCTAAGAAGAGTTTGGAGTCAAAATCACTGAAAAAATGTTTAACTATAGTCGCTGTGTGCCCGAACTCCGAACCATTAGACACACGTTCCTTCTCTAGCGCTTCGGCTATTTCATTTTCCTCTATTTCCCGATGTCCCGGTACCTAACATAAGGCAACCAAGTACCGGCTTGAGAGCTGCAGTAATGCTTTATAGAAGATAAAGACTGGCAAACTTAAAAACTCTACCATGGCGTCGAAAGCAATACCGAAAGAAAGAAAGATAAAAAAATTTAAAGCTCACAGTTTATTTGACCCAACCTATTTTTAAGACTTTCAACGCGTATAGCTCGTAAATACAAAAAAGCTATCAAAAAAGTAAAAACTCAGAAAGATTTGTTGAGTTTTAAACACCAACAAGACACACAAACTACATTTATTACTTAAAACTAAAAATTATTCAATAAATGAATATGAAAATGAAGAAACTCACAAATTGAACGCCATAGCTTATTTGACCCATTTCTAAAATAAAGGAAATAAAAAAGAATAACAAATATTTTTATTACTATTGATATTTGGTATACCCTTCCCATTATTCTAAAGCAGTTTTAAGCCACCTGGGATTTAATTTCAATAACTGTTTGGGCCTTTATATGAGATTTACTTGCCCGTTCTTCATTTTAGCAGTCTTTAGATGTTTTTTATTCAAAATTTTTCTTTTGCGGCTACTTCCATCCAAAATAGACATCAGATATTCAATTTTATTAGGATTTGGAGACTGTGTCGATGAGTTCAGAACGTGTGGACAATTATAAACAAGTCGAAATTGGACATTTCAGTTCATTCTCTTAGTAGTCTCGAAAAAGTCCTCTATTATCGATTCCCCTGCACCTTGGAGCACGATGTCGTTTAGTATATTAGGATATAACATTGTACCTATCGTACGTTAAAAAATATGTGGTCTTACGACTCCCACATACAGTCCCATACCATGACATGAAAATTCTAATTCTTGACTGTTCGCTGTTTGTCCTGCACGTTTACGAGCTATTCGCGTTCAAAGTTATAAAAATAGGTTAGGTCAAGTAAGCTGTGAGCGACTGTATATCTCTTCTGCACTAGATAAGAAATATATGATAGAGAAATTAAAATGAACTAAAATTTTAAGTATAGGTCTTTATAGGATTGCCAGCAGTTGTCTTGAAAGCTGAAGTCATAGAGAAGCAAACATAGAAACATACACAAAACTAAAATATGTGAAGCCTCAAGTACTCAGAAGTTTAGTAAAAAATAGCCTGGATATTTAAAACCGATTTAAAGGATATGCAGATATTTTCGCTGCATGAACTCTATCTATATTTTCTAGTTAGAAGAACCTTTAAAATTAACGTTGTTTTAAAAAAAGATGTTGAAAAAATTTGGACCATTCGAGACAAACTCTGATCTAGGATCTTCGTGTTTACAGTCCCATTTGTTCTAAAACTTTTCCAAGTTGTTTGGTTACAGTAGGTAGCTCAAACAAAAGCGTTTGTTTACAAAATACAGTAAACTCTCGATACTTCAAACCTCTATAATTCAAAAACCTGTGTAAAAAAAGCATTATCACAGTCCCCTGAATAAACCGCTTTAAATCGAAGAAAGCCCGCGCAATTTGATCTAAGCGTTAGTTCAAATTTATTTTGGTTCAAAAACGACATGAAAAGATTTATAATTCGAAAATGATTGCTGATGGCCTCGAAGTCTATTTTACTTGTTTTTTTTTTCAACAACGGTTGATTAAAATACGTACGTAACGAAAGTGAGCAATATTTTCCTGAAGCCTCCATAATTCAAAAACATCTGTTATCTTAATCTACGGAATTTTTAAAGCTAACCTTGAACTCTCTAAAAGCATCGATTTTCGCATTGTCTGCTGCCAACATGTAAAAAAGATCTTATTCTTGTTTTTCTGTGACAAAATGTCAATTTAGTCGTCGCTTTCGCTTGTAAATGTCAACTAGGTTAGTAAAAGGATTCCAGAAGTCAACATGCCTAGAACTAGGATACGATTTCAGACGTCTGTGAAGGTCTGTCTTATTCCTTCTTTTACTCTTTTGTTTTCTAAACAATGAAATTTCCCTGAATAATTATTACCGAGACAAAAGCATAAAAATATCCTCAAGGACGCTGTTTTAAATAGCCAACACTACAACGCGTCTTTACGTCTTTACGTCGAAAACATCGAGGTTTCAAGTCCTTAAAGTTAGCGTTTTACCTAACTTCAGGACATATTATCTTTGCCCAAACTCCTATATGTTTACCAGAAGGAAAGGAGCTATCAATCTTCTATTAAAGAGTTTAAATCGTTTTCTTCATTTCATGGCAGACGCCTGCATTAGCCAAAGAATTTGACACGTCTTATATTTGGTTCAAAGAAAATACCAATCAATCGGAGGAACTGGAAAAACCTACAACTGTGTCATTTATCAAGATTACGAGCCTTTTTTTGTAAAAGCCAATTCGTTTTTGGCATGGCTTATCGTTACAGAGTTTTAATAGGACAAACTAAACATTGTCAACAGTCTTACATTATGGATATTCTAAAATAACTCAAAAACGTCCAATTCGTCTGATAATTTCTAAATGAACCTTTTTTAAGGCCTCTTCACAATAAGAAGTTGTGGGAAAGAACGCCAATAATCAAAAGAGTAATCTAAAATCCATCCCACGGTGTGCGAAATCATCTGCGAATGTTTTACATAACAAAACCTTTATTTCAAACTGCGTTAGTGTTGAAAATTATTAGAAAGTCCATCGTAGAACATGTCCCAATATACAAGATAGGCATCAAGCTGTTCGCGTTGAAAAGGATTCAGTTCTGAGCCCCGAATGGTAAGGGCAAAAGCTGCAATTTTGATTACCTAGAACGTCGTGAGGCTCCAAAGTAGGCCCACACATAACACACAAGACACACCTACACAAATTATCTCAGTTTTCTTGTCCTCTACTCTCACACACATCTTCTTGAGGAAGTCTCTTCTTTTTTTTATTTTATTTACTTTATTTATTTTTGATTTTTTATTTTTTTTAAATTTTTAAGTTTCTTTTAAGTTCGTTATTTTATTCACTAAACATTTCGTACACAGTCCCCCACAGTGCCGTCGTCTTAGGCGATTGGCGTCTTGTCCGGCTAACTCAAAACTCGCATGCTAACACTTTTGTTCTTCGTTTAGCTTTAGTGCACGTTTTATTTGTTTTTTTCTGTTTTCTTTACATTTAATTTTTCTACTACAATATCGCTTCAATTTTATGTTTTTGCAAAAAAAAGATAAGTATTTGTTAGCAACTAGTTCCTGAATAACACTGAGCTTTTGAAAAATACGTAGCATAAACGAATTTTATTAGCAAACGAATATCTCTCACTTGTCCTCAACCAAAAAAAAAACCTTTTCCAATACTAAGGTTTTCCAATAAACTTAATTTCATCTCAGTTCTGTCATTCTCCATACCAATGTCAAATTCAAATTCTCTGCAAAGCACCCCACTCTCATACCTCGAATCGGTTTGAAAAAAATATGTATCCGCTCTCTCATTTGTTTTACCTCAAACCTAATGCAACATCATCTCTCAGATTAACAACAACTACAAATCTCCTAGTTTAGAATTAGTCAAAATCAAATCAATAACAACAACAACTGCTCGATTAAAAAAAAAAGTAATTTTGTCTAATTTAACACCAAAGAAAAAAATTGCAAAATTCAAAAAAAAATCACTATGGCGCCGTAGTGAGTAGATTCACAATTTCATCACAGAAAAACACGTATTTCTTGATACTAATATTAGGCGACGAATCAGATTCCATGGGACCATCACGCCACGGCAAAACACCACTGGCAACACCACCAACAAAGGAGAAGCGTAAGCCGTTCTTCAAGAAGCAGGAAACATCATCCCCCTACGACGTTGTGCCATCGATGCGTCCCGTTGTGTTAGTGGGTCCAAGCCTCAAGGGCTACGAGGTCACCGATATGATGCAGAAGGCTCTGTTTGATTTTCTCAAGCATCGTTTCGAAGGCAAAATAATAATAACACGTGTTATGGCGGATATTTCATTAGCGAAACGCTCAATAATGAATAATCCGTCAAAACGTGCCATTATGGAGCGATCCAGCAGTCGATCCGATTGCCTTTCCAAAGTACAAGAGGAGATCGAGAGGATATTTGAATTGGCGAGGACCCTGCAGTTGGTCGTACTCGATTGTGATACAATCAATCATCCGTCACAATTAGCAAAAACTGCACTAGCGCCAACAATAGTTTATTTAAAAATTAGTAGTAGTAAGGTAAGTGGAATTTTCATCAAATTATATTTGTCAATTTGACATGTTTTTTTCGTTTTACAGGTTTTACAGCGATTAATCAAATCACGTGGTAAATCCCAGGCGAAAAATTTATCCGTACAAATGGTCGCCGCTGAAAAATTAGCCCAATGTCCACCGGAAATGTTCGACGTTATTTTAGACGAAAACCAGTTAGAAGATGCCTGTGAACACATTGCTGAGTATTTAGAAGTGAGTTTGAAGGGCTTTGATTGTATGTGGTTCTTATTTTTTTTTTTGTCGAATGAAAGTCACTTTGAGTATGGCTGCTGAATATCATTTCTATAATTCATTGCTTTTATGACTTTTAACGATTCTTGCACTTAGCAAACAATGAAAATGTTTTATTCAGAACATATCAACGTTGTTTTAAGCTTCACAGTAGTCTTAGAAACTGAAAAATAAATGCTTTCAATATGTCTCCCACCATTTTCGGTAGATTAGATGATTCAATCGAGGGTAGACTACAGACTATAAACTTGATCAATGAACTTAAGCCTTTCACTTACACGATTCAATCGAGAGTAGACTACAGATTTGACCAATGCTCTAAAGCTTTTTCAGGACGTTGCAGGACTAAAATTAAATCCAGCCTAGTTCGAAGTTCTTCAACAAAGTCCTGCGAAATTTCGTAACTTTTAGGTTACACATACAGTTAGAGCCAAAGAAAATGTACACCCAAGTTTCGACCATTCAAAGACTCAAAAAATAAGTTCTGGTGCTCGGATTTGAGTTCTCGTTTTAGAGAGGTTTATTCATTTTCTTGTTGTAAAAATAACTATAATAATAGGTCCAAAAGCAATAACTTAACCCGTATTGTGCCATCATGACCGTCTCACCCAGAAGAGCTATAGAATAATATTATATGTCCTCCACTCAACCCCTTAAACTCAGAAAAGAACTATTTTAAAAAATAATTATATCACAATTCGGGTACATCAAAATTAGTCCATTTTTCTGTAGTGTACGGTTAATTAAAAATACTAAAAACTCAAAACTAGCACTAAGACTGTTATCTTTTCGTTTCTGAAAGAGCTTTAAAACATCTAGCGTTGATTCTACACACTTTTTAAGTCAATCGACAAGAATCCTATACGTCGGCGATATTTTTCTTGTAATCTATCGTTTACGGACCAACCTATAAAAATATCCCCATAAATTACACCTCAAATTAAAGCCTGATAAGAGTAGATGATCATTCATTTGCCTAGATATCCAAACAACCAACCATTCATTGATTGTTTCTGCTGTATTCTTCAGATTATTTTCCTACTCTAGGACGCATAGCCCATCCAGTCCCAATTTTGCAATCCTCGATGACAAATGATTACTTAGGATGTTAAAAGAATCTATATTATTAATTTTAGGGTTGAGTTCATACTACCGTATCCAGCTATATCACCTGAGTCAGTATTTCAACTGAATCCGAATCAGTAGAAGTTAACTTCAGCGAATCAACTTTAAGGACATTTTTCTTCTCCTGTTTATAGACCTTCCTATCAAAATATTTTTACAAATTACCTCTCAAATTAAAGCCTGATTAGAGTAGAGTAGTAGATTGTTATTCATCATCATTTCTACATCATTTTTTCTTGATTCTTGAAAGAAACCACCGATTCTTTTAGAAATCAGTGCTGTGCCAATACACAGTCACATTGCGATAATTTGTACCCCGATAAATCGAAACCTCAATAATTCGTAAGAAACTGCTCGTCCCTTAAAAGGTCGTCTCTATTTCGTAAAATGTTCATACATTTTGCTCCCCTCGTTATTTCGTAATTTTTTGCAATGAAATGAACAGAAAACCTCTTATAAATCGTAATTCGTTTCTAAAACCTCTTATAGTTCGTAATGCAAAATGCAAAACAAAACCTTTTCTCCCGTTAACTTTTGTAGACAATTTGATTGCCTTGATGTCGCTACTAGGAATGAAGATAGCGACAATGAAGTAGAACTTATGACCAATGAACAAGCCAAATCGGCCATATAACATCTTCAATATTATGTATATTTTCCAATACATAAACAATATGTATTGGGAAATAATATGAGATGTAAACGCCCCGTTAATTCGTATTTTTATGTTTTCCACTTCGTTAAATTGAAATCTCGATAATTCACAACCTGCGGTAATTCGTAAAAAATGCTATTCTCTTGCCATTTCGAATTATCGGCATTCGACTGTATTTGTTCAGCAGCTGTATATATTTCGACATACCTATCTGGGACAGGGAGGACGAACTCCTTGAGAAAGTCGTGCTTTGAGCTTTACGACCATTTTACAGACACAATAATTGACTTTCTGACAAAGAAATTTAAGCCATCACGTCGCACGATTTTATATTTTAGACTGGAGACACAGCATATTGCCAGTCATAAACTAACATCATTCCCACTTTTGGAAAACAATATTACATGCTTTTTCGAGGAAGTACTAGCCAATAGTCTCAAAAAATAACAGAAATTTTTCATCAACTATTTGTGAACGCTCCTTTAATAAATAGTCGCTTAAGACACAGTATTAGTCAACATTCCTAATTAATAAACTTTGAAGGGTTTTTGCGGCTCAATTGCTTGGGGCTAATACTCCTCTGTAAATATTTCTCTCATCTAAAAGAACCTTCGACAATAAATAATAATTCGATTCGAAGCATTTTCAGGTAGAGTTACTACACCTTCATTTGTTATCAGGCATTATTTGTAAAGCAGTCTTTAAAAAATAGATTAATAGTTTTAGCCGATCGCCTTTAATGCTTTGGCTTTATTTTCTAGCTCTTAATTGTTAAATTTTTAGCTAGCTCTAACTAAATTAACAAATAAATAGTGGTGGAGTAATTTAATCGCATACTCATTTGGAGTTTCTAAGAATTATCTTAATGCCTATGATCTTATTTTTGTTTTTTTTTTTAATATATTAATAACGAAAAACAGAACTTAACTATGTTCGGTATGATAGACATCACACCTGCATTTAGTTACAGAAACGCTCAAGCCCTAGAAAAAACTAGGCTTGCTAGTTGGCGACGGACTTTTAGCTATCTTTAGCATCGATATGTCAACTGTAAAAAAAAAGCTGACGAAGATCCGTTGGGTGATTTTCGTCGCCGGATTACATTGCATTCGAATATTCTAGACTATTGTCGATAACTTTGGGTACTTTAGAAAATATCAAGGTTTTATAACCATTTGTGAAAAAAAGCTATCGATTTCTTCTATTCTACGCCTTTTTCTGCTTTTGTTGGGCAGGCTCCTACAGTTGTGGTACTTGATTCAAAATCATTGGTTTTTCTAATAGGTGTATTATGAAGCTACAAAAAAACCAAAAATCAGGTGGAGGATCAGGAATCATGAACTATGATAAAAAAAAATATTATTTTAGGTGTTTCTAATTACGTGCACGGCGCTGTACATTGTAGACTAAAAAAATAAAACAACTTTTTTTTTATTGAGATGACGCTGTTTTCCTGTAGAAGCTTTAAGTCAAACTTTTTAAGTCAGCAAGTGTAAATCCCATTTCCAATCCTAATCATTATTTTTTTTTTAATTTAAACAGACATATTGGAAAGCAACACATCCCGATAATAGAGCGGCCCAAGCGATACCAAGACCTCTGCAATCTCAGGAAGCATCACCATCGGCGGAGCAAGCACGAATGGGTCCAACACCACCTGGTAAGACAGCGGTCCTAAGCCCCCGCCCCTAAATCCACTCACCTAAAATCACTTCCTTATAGATTCATGAATTTTCTCAAAATCAAAAATATTTCCCATGAATCTCAAACAGAAAAAAAAAAGAATTCATTTCAAGTATTTATTTTGTCGTTACCTCCTCGTTTTTTTAACTTAATTTTTTTAATTTAATTTTGTTTTTTAATTAAGTTCTACACACAAACAAAATGAAAAATACTCCTTTTTTTTGCATTTCACCAACCGTCCAATCAGTTTTTCAAAAAAAAAAAAACATTCACCACAAAACATTTTAAACAAAAAAATAACTAAAAAAACAAATTTAAAAAATTATAAAAACAATTTTTTTTATTTTTAATTTTAATTAATAGCCGATAGGGAAAAGGATGCTACACAAGATAAATACCATGATGAGAAATATAATGAAAGAGAAAGAGACACAGACAGAGAGAGAATTATTAACAGAGACAGAGACAGAGAGAGAGACAGGGAAAGAGAAAGAGCAAGAGAAAGGGACAGAGAATGGGAAAGAGAAAGAGAAAGAGAATGGGAAAGGGAAAGGGATATAGAGTGGGAAAGGGATCGAGGTAAAAATAATAATCTTCTTAAAAAAAAAAACTCCTCTCTCTTCCTTCGTAAAAATAAATTGTATTCATATCTATAAAAAAAAAATTCTTTTGCTAAAAACTTTTTGAGTTTTTTTTTCTTTTTCCTCGTGTACCATAAATTTGCTTTTATTTACTTTTTTTTACGCTTAGTTACTGTTCGAGTTTTATTTTTTTTTTTTAGATTTTTGTAGGTTTTTGTTTAAGTTGTGTAGGATAAAGACGTATAGGTAGACGACTAAATGTGGTAGATCCTTTGAACAGTAATTTCTTGTGTGTTCTTTTTAGAAGTATTTTCAGTTTATTTGGTTATTTATCTGTAGATGTAGAAACTTTGACTAGTACTGAACTTTTATAGAACCTAAGAATTAGATAAATATATATGTGGTTGTTAGCCTGTAACCTCTGCCCTACAGTGATCTTTTTCGATGTTTACGAAATGCGAAGACTTACAAAAAAGTGTTTACTTGAGTAGCCTCTATCTAGTCTTTAATTTTGTGTGAAGAATTAAAAAATGATCAATATTCTTGAGAGCAGACAGTTGACTACTCCTTTCGGGTTTTTTAGGATTCGGACAAGAAGTTGTCTGATAACCTTTTTCTTTCAGTGCAGTTCGACCACGATTCTAAGCCAACTTAGACCTATCAAAGTATAATGCTCTCAACGAAGGATAACATGTCAGCAGAGGAAGAGTATAAACCTAAACCAGAAAATCTAGCTCTTCTTTTTTAACAAAAAGAATTTTGGCCTGTTGCTGCTTTGTTTTATTTAGTTTCTTTGTCATATCTGTTACTGTTCCAAACAATCTCAAGCGATCTTAAGTACGTACTTTTTAAGATCCACTTTAGTTCACTAATCGCCAGGTGTAACAAGCGATAGGTGTTTATTTATCGAACTTAAGCCGGTTGGATTGTTGCCAATTTGACTGCCTTCTTGCTTGCATTAGCAACAAGAACTTGCAGTCTATTTCTGCCTTCCCACATAATTTGTTTCATGTGAAAGTGAAGCCTTCGACTCCGAATTATGTTTATTATATATTATTATAGTTTCATTTAAATATAAAATGAAGGTTTTTAATGGCTATTCTTTCAAAATACTCTTTTAATTTGGCCTGCACAAATTGATTAAAGTTATACTATATATTGTTGTAAGGTTAAATATGTAAATCGAATCTCCAAATAAAACTTTGTACACACGTTTGTAAGTTGATGCCAAATAAAATGATAAAAAAATCTGAGCTCTCGACAAAGAAAAGCAGTCCTAAAATAGCCGCCGAAACACACGATTACCACCTCTTCGTGCACCCACAGAAATTTGAATCTCGACAAGCATGGGACTAGTTACAAACTCCTTTCTGCATTTTCTTGCAATTGCACTTGAATAATGACTCAAGACCTACATTTTCTGCTATTTGTGCTGTAAAAAGATTGTCATCCAAAAGCAAAAAAACTTAAATAGCTTGACAGCTGTAACAAAAAAAAACAGGAGCCAATTTTCTGTCATGAAAATCTTGAACAAATTGTATGAGCCAACGAAACCATGGACGCGACATGATTCATGACTTTTTTCCATACTTATATTTAACTTATGTTATGAAAAGTAAAAGTGCAATTTCTGTTTAACAACATCTATTTAATTCGAGTCCCGTGTATATTTCGGTACACTCTACATTAAAAAAATAATTAAAGTATTTTTCTAATAGAAAATAGGCAGATTTCTAGTGCTTCAAGATAGTAGATGAATAACTACGTCAAGAACTAATTCACTCACAAAATCACCCAATAAATAATAAATGAAACCACGTAGACATCCAATAACCTCAAACTATGCTCTAAGACAAAAAATACATCTCCTTTTCAATTCTCATCTGAAATATATCAAACATTTCATTCTTTTCCAGCCTTCACTCCAGAAGATATTCCCGGCTCCTATTCGATTTATTAATACCTCCAAGAGACACACGCATATTTGCTTAATCAATCAATCAAAAAAAGAATATATGAAATACAAAAAGCCCTTAATTTTTATTTTCTTGCAAAACAAACAACTTAACTGCTTTACATCGAATCAAAAAACAAAAAGGTGCAAAATGTTTTCTGTAACGTCTGACATTTCACTAATCCTTGTTTTTTTTTTAAATGAACTTAACAACAGGACTCCATGTGATTTCATAAGAATCTCGACAAATCCTACGTGAAGCTCCTAAACTTCAAATTACTAACACCAACTAATTCAGTCCAAAAATTCACTTTTCATAATCTTTTTTTCTTGACTACCAAACTTCTTCTGGGACATTTTGCATTAACCCGTGTTTTTTTTTTAATGATTTAAAAAAATATCATTTTATAGTTACGCCCGGTGATGTTCGCATCTTTAAACAACTTTAAGAAAATGTCTCTGTTGTGTTGTTATAACAAAACGTAAAAGAAAATTAAATAAAATGAATAAAAAAAAAATGTTGAAAAAAAGTTCTTAGTAAGTATCAGATACTCTGAGACTGAGGAAAATTAAAATTTGTTTTTTTCCTTTTCTTTTCTGCTCAAATAATAAAATCACCTTTTTTTAATAAGATAAATGTAAACAAGACGAAGCTGTTTGTGCGAAATTTCATAAGCTGAAATTCAGGAAGCGAGTTGTTTTGGTTTTTTTTTATATTTTTTCAATAAATTGTGGTTTGAATAGTTACCCCTTCTAACAAGGTTTTTTGGTTTCTTCCCTTTTACCGAATTTTATTCAACAAATTTTGAAAAATTCTGTAAATATTTGCTCAGTTATTTATTTATTTATTTATTTATTATGTATAAATAAATAATAATTAACAAATTGCTTCATTTTATGGTTGAAATTGAAGTGTGTTCCAAGTTTTTACTCTGATGATGATGCTTTGTATAAAAATGCAGTGCACTGTTGTTGATCCTATCTTCCTCGACGTGCTAAGCTGTACAAAATTCTATGGCATTGCTAAAAAAATTCAAAAATAGGTAAAGTGCATTCATCAAATACAAATCTTTGAATCCAATTTTCACAAATTGTAAAGTTAAACTTTCCGAGGTTGATTTTTAATTTAATAGGTTCTTTTGTGGCTAAAATGGATTTATTTCAAATCTAAATCTAAAAAAAAATTTTTTTTTTTAAATCTAAAAATCTCAAGCTATATACTGCTCATCGCTGGTTACTTATTTTCCATTTTCAACTACGTCGTCCTTGGAAATGATTCAATATGGGAGCCGATTTACCACGACTCTAATCCTTTTCCATTTCTTTGTTTGTAGAAAAAGGCATATTTTCAAAAGTCAATAAATAGAGTTAAGGCTTTGACATGAAAAACTTCTACGACTATTTTATCCTACTAATAAATTCATATCAAACATTTTTACTGGTTCTGAATCCATTAAATGTAGAGAATTTATAAATTAGCTGTGGCTATTTGACAATTTGGATTGATTTGTCCGGTAACTGACAACGAAAAGAAATCTGTTGTGTTAAAATTTGTACCATTGAAAAATGTCTACTCTCTCGACACAGCAGTCTTTTTTTAAAAAGATATAATGAAATGGGGAGTGTCACTAAGCAAGAACCATATAACAACGTATTATGTGGTCTTTGCACTGTCACTTGTACTGCGACCTAAAAGATCTATTGTATCCACGTACCTAAACGGCGTTAAGTAATTTTTAAAAAACGTCGTATAGATTTTATAGCCTAAAAGCAAAGAGTTTTTTTTTTTTAATTTTGTATAATTCCTCTTGAGATCTTTCATCGTATTAATTAAAATCTCTAAGAAAACGTCTTGTTACCCTTCTTTGCTAG
The DNA here is from genome assembly GCA_905187475.1 of Syritta pipiens. Lineage (NCBI taxonomy): Eukaryota > Metazoa > Arthropoda > Insecta > Diptera > Syrphidae > Syritta > Syritta pipiens. The sequence continues at coordinate 77,148,705 of LR994571.1, forward strand.
ACTGAGGAACGTCTTATTCAAAGTCTCGTTTAATAGGGTAAATGTCCTTGTTAATCAGACTTGCGTTATCTGCAGTACATGGAAACACTTGCCAAACTTTTCACTGTTTAGAACATGTCATCGAAAGTGAACTTGAAGCATTCCACCGCCAATTCGAGCAACTTTTTGGCCTTCCATTTTTCCTTTCAAGTCATTTGCTGAGCTCCTAGAAATGTTTTTAGTTTAGTTTTAATGACTTCATAAATACAGTGATGGACACTTATTCACCTGCACTCAGTTCAAAATTCGCACTTTGTCAGCTATCTAATACTCTACTAATTTTTTTTTTAAAGTACTGCTGCAAAGATATACATAATTCTGTTATTTCCAAATACAGTCGAATCCCTCTAAGTCGAATTTTCACGGGACATCAAAATTAGTTCGACTTAGAAGGATTCGATTGTAATACTTAAGCGTGGTACATTTGGAAAAATTGTTCAAAATTGTAGAGAAGTCGAATTTTAATGTGATAAGAAAATAAATACATTTCAATGTACCGTCAGCAATTTTACTAGTGTTGTTAAAAATTTTAAGAAAAACAGCTGTTATATTTCAAAACTTAATACATTATTGCATGGCATTGCCTATTAATTATTCCGCTCATTCTTGTAGGCATAGAAGCAATAAATCGTTGGTATTCCTCTAAATATATTTACTCTCAGGTTTGTTTGGATTTGAGTCCGACGACTGAGCAAATCATTCTAAATCAGCGACATCATTATTGGTAAACCATTCTCTCTTTTTCTTTTGCAATTTTTTAGTAAGAATACTTCAGTTTCGTCGGACTGTTGAGCGAGAGTACTCGGGTTCGAATCCAGCCCGGGGAAAAAAAAAGCACCACAAACATTTTTACGGCCCCACCTCCAGCGAACTCCAGCGACAACCCTCCTGGAGTACTTCTGTCATGAAAAGCTTTCGCAATTCGCCGTTCGAAACCGGCATTAAACAGAAGGTCCGCTCCACATGTGTCAAAATTATAAAGCGCACAGCACAGTGGAGGTGCGAAAAAAAGCTAGGCTCTGGCTCTCAACGGTCTGTTACGCCGCCCAATACAATACTTCAGTTTCCAAACATGTATTTATTTTTTTTATACAGCCACCAAAAAATGACCTAAAATGCGTTTTTATAATTTTTCTCGATAATAGTAGCCAAGGTTTTGTTTTATATGATCTGTCTGTCTACCACCTATGTACCTACTTCCTAAAAGATGGGTCCATATTTGGTAAATGGTAAAAAGAGCATAAATTGTGATAATGTCTGCAAGAGTTTGTCGTATTACTTTTTTTTTGTCCATCACTGTGCATATCAAAGTTCAGGCATAGTCTTAAGTCTTTGTATGGTGTCGCCGAAGGCCGTCTACCAGGAATCCTAGAATTAATATTCAGCAAAAATTTACGTAAACGTTGACGCTTTCGTGGATTTTTTAAAGCAACGAAAAGGTAGTTTCGCAAGTTCCTTAATTTTTTTGGAAGAACGAAAAAATAAGCAACTGGTGCTGATATGGCCTTACACTCTTACACTTCTCAGGCTAATTTTTCACCTTAAATTTAAGCCTATTTTTTGTATCTAAGCCGACGAAAGGGTAAACTAACATATATAAGCAAAATGATAACTTAATAAAATGCTCACTCAAAGCAAATGGCCGATCAAAGCAAATGGCTGCCCAAAGCAAACGGCTGCTCAAAAGTAATAGCCGCTCAAACCAAGTGACTAATCGAAGCAAATGGTGGCTCACGCATGGCAAAACTTTACATCGAACAAAGAGACTTCTGTTCTATTTTTGTATTCTTCCGAGTCCTTTTTTTCCTTTCAGCATCATTATCGTTAACTTAAATCATTCTTGTAAAAACTCACATTCACTATTTTCATTCATGACTGAGCCTAACAACCATATTCCGATTCAAGGTCTCTGCCATTTAAATGGTACAAATTTTAAACGATTCCTCGACCAGATGTTTTAGTTTTATAAGTCCCCAACCACCTTTATTTTTTCAAACAAACAAAAATACAATCCTCCTCCAGACTAGTAGTTCTCAAAACACAAACGATTTATGTATCATTTCTAAGAGTACGGTGTATAGACTTTTGTGTATCTGTAGTCGGTGTTCATATTGGTTTTTAAACTGCTTCCCCTTTCGAGTTTCGAGTGTATTTTAGTGTATCTCTTGTAAACAAGACCTTATTTGTTTTTGTTTTTTTTTTCTTACTCGTAAATAGCTTTAAAAAAAAAACGAACAAAACAAAACGCCTTTAAACTAAAAAAAATCTATAAACTGCATGAACTCAAAAAATAGAAATTAAAAAAGAACTGACAATAAACAGTAAGAAAAATACATTCCAAAAAATACAACAGTTTCTTTTTTTTTGGTTTTCTAGCAAACTGTTTTCGTTTTTTTTTTCTTTTTTTTTTCCTTAATACTATCTCCAAAATATCTGCTAATTCGTTTTCTTTGTTTTGAAAATAATTTTGTTGGTTTGAATTTGGGTTTTTCTTGGTTTGTACCCTAAAACAAAAAATGGTTTGCTTTGAATTTTCTTTTTTTGTTTTTTAAGAGTGAATTTTAAAAAGAAAATATCGAAATTTGACTAAATGTATATTACTTTTTCCCTTTAGGTGTTTCCTATCACCACAATCGACGTCAACCATCAACGCGCCACGAACGAGATCGCGATCGTTACGATCGTGATCGTGAACGTGATCGTTATGATCGTGAACGAGATCGAGATCGTTTAGATCGACTAGATCGAGAACGTGAACGTGAACGTTTACATGCCCGCGAACGTGATCTTATGCATTACGATCTTAATAGTGATGAGCTTTTGGATGAGAGAAATTATGGTGCCGATTATACGAGGGGAGGCGGTGGTGCAGTCGGTGTCGGTCCTAGAGATCTCGGCCATCATCATTTAACTTCATCCACATCCGGGATACATCATAGTCGCGGCGGTGGACGTGTTGACGATATCGACTTGATGCACGATCGCGATGATCGTCGATACCCGTCATCGTCCCGTGGTGATCGAGGAGATGCATCACTACCCCCACCATCCTCAAGTCGACGCGATCGTGAGGAATATAGTCCACACAGAGGCGGTGGGAGTAGTAGGAGAGTACTTAATGCCATGTAGGAATCGTGGATATAGGGGTGGGATCAGATCGATTATAATCAACAACAAGAAAATCAACAAATGAACCATGAGAAAAGTAATTGTATCGATATTGATCATGATATTGTTCAAAGTTTTACCAACAATCATGACGATCCTAAGGATTGTCACTCACAAACGAATGCTACTGTTGTGGATGTCGAAAATAGGTTTTATTAAGGAGATTTTTAACGTAAACGTTTTTTTTTTTTTTTGTTATATGTTTCCTCGTTCTCATTTTTAAGAAACTTAAATGCAAAAATGTCTAGAAAAAATCAATCCTTTAGCCTTATTAAATTGCGATATTAATACATATATATGTATATTCCAAAAAAAAAAAAAAAATAAATTTTTGCATTTTTTCCTCTCTAGCAAATAATAAAAAAGTATAATTTTTTGATTTTCCTCATTTTTTCGTTAACTAAATTTCATATAAAAAAAAGAAGAATATACAAAAAAAAAAATAATTTCTACAAGTGCCAAACTTAAAAAAACAAGTTTTTTCCTTCAATTAAGTTTGTGTTTCCTTATATCTGTAGAATACATTGAATAATAAAATACGTATATACGCTAAGAGGAGCCTAATGTGTCTTAAATTCTATAAAAAAAAAACTAATTAAAATAAAATGCATATGAAATATTATCTTGGTCAGTTATGTATCTAAGTATCAGCTTTAAAAAAAAAACAAAAGTAAATAAAAACATTTTTTTATAAATACAAAATATATTTATTAAAAGAAAAAAACAAAATATATATAAATGTGTAAATAATAAATTAAATATATGTATATGATAAGAGTAAGGTCGAGATAATATTCCAGCAAAGGCATATATACAAAAAAAGAAAATAAATAAAAAAAATCTCCTTAATTAAATCTAAGAGAACGTTAAAAAAAATGGAACCAAGAGAAATATGTTGTGTTATATATATTTTATTTTCTAATTTTCTTTTATACACACCTACATAATATTTATATATGTACATTTGTAAGAAAGATGAATAATTTCCTAGAAAGCAAACAAACGCATGCAAAATAGATTAATGTTTTCTGTTCAATTTCCTCTGCACAAAAAAAAACAGGAAAGCAATTTTATTTTTTGTCTCTCCAACCAGCAGAAGTTTCTAGTTAAGACGATTCCTTTGTATTACAAGAAAAAACCAAAAGTGCTTGTCTTTTTTTTTAGTCTACCAAAGTACACAGTTCCTCTTTTAAGTTACTGCACTTTCAAATAATAGAAATTTAATATGAAAATGCTTATTTTTTTTTTTTACTAAAATCAATAGAAAATATGATAATCAATTTTACAATCTGATCTGACCTACTCCTGAGTACTCTCTGTGCAATTCCAACCGTGAACTTTTTTAGTTTTATCATTTCAATGCACCTTTGAGTTGTTTTCGTTTTATTATTTGTATAGTTTTTTTTGGAAAAAAAGAAAAGAATCAAAATTGTTAAAAAGTTGTTTTATTCTTTTTATTTTCACCTCATGTTTCACGTCATGTTTAAGTCAATCATGGTAAAATAATCGAATTGATCACTGCACCCCTAAAAAAATGAAAACAAAATTGTCATACGTGTATGTAAATGTAAAATGACGCAAAAAATGCGTATGTTTTTTAATTTTAATTTTCCCTTTTGTTGTGATGTTGAAGCGTATTTTCTTTTTAATTTGACAGAAAGTGTTTGACGCTGAGAGAGTGAAAGTGTTGTCCTGTATTTTTACATAGCATGGTGAATTTTGTGAAACGCATCTCTTTCGCAATGGGCTATGATTGAAAAGCCAAGCGGTAATGGTTTCTTGTCTCGGATTTGCCGAACTTATAAAAAAAACGTTTTTATTTCTCATTCATAGCCGTTCGATGTGCCCAGTATTTTAGATCCATTTAAAGCCTTAAGAAAAGCAGTCTTGTGTCTATTAATTTATATTGAAGTCTTTTTCGTTTTTCTGATTTACCAGAGGATTAAGACCCTTAATACAGACTATTAAGGAATCCTCAGTTTTCAGTGTTTGTTGTATTAAGGGTCTCAAGCCTCTGGTAAATTAGAAAACGTTAGTTTGAAAAACTCGAACCTTAGGAAGCCTTAAAAATCTGTATTAAGGTCCATGTTAAGGGTAGAACTGAACACAAGACCTGCGTGTAGACCAATGTTAACATTTATCGCATAACTGCTTAGCAGAGACTTCAAACTAACCGTGAAACTTTTTTTTAATAATTGTATATTTTTTATTGAAACATCTATCTCTTTTCTAAAAAAAAAAAAAAAAAAGAACAAAAAACATTCTGCTTAACAAGCCAGCCCTTTACAACATTTTGGCTTACATTCAGCTCTTGTAGCTTCTTCCTTAAAATTTTGGTTATGATGGTTTGAATGATCATGTGCAACGATCGTTTCTTTGATTGTTGATCTTTTCTTCTGATCATGTATACTTCTAAATGTGAAATCGTTTCCTTAGAACGATTTCGAATTTATTTTTTTCGCATCATTTTAAATCTTGGGAAATTCAGAATGTCAAACAGACTTCCTCTAGACTACACTGAATATCCTTTGTAATCGAAAGCTTTACGAAAAGAAATTGTAACGCAAAATCAGTCAAGCATGTTGACTTATTTCGTTTGAAAATTCTATTGGGCTTTGTTCAATTTTTCAGCAAACATTTATAAGCTCATGAAAGTAGAAAGATATCTTTTAAATACTTTACAGGGCACGAAAAATCCCTGTAGCTAAGACAAATCTGACTGTGTTGAGTCCAAATTTCTGAGGAAAGCTCACCAAGTAAATGATTTTCATCCACTTGGACCCTATTACTCTTCATGGAAAGAAATTATGTGGATGGAGGGTCCTAGCCTATCTCTCCACTGGCTTATCTGCGATTTTAAACAAAAGAATCAACTGTTTGCTGAGGTTTCTGTCGCTAAGCAAAGCTGTATGTTTATTTGGATTTTATAAAAAAAAAAAACAGGCAACTAATAGGTGTGGAAATCTTAAATTGAACACTTTCTGTCAACCCTGCTACTACTTCCATGAAAAGAAAATACGCTTTACAAACTAAAAGAACTAAAAAAAAATAAATTTAAAACTGTTGCTGTTAAAAATTAAGTGAAACAATTTTTTTAGAAAACCTAAAAATTTTTTTATAAGAATAAAAAAAACTAAAATATAAAAAAAATCTGTAAAAAATAAATTAAATCCGATACAGAATTCACAACAATCGAAAAACTGTCTGTGAGTTCTGTCTTGTTACTGTAAACAATTTTGCAATTTACAAAACTTTCCTTTTTCTCAATTTAAAAAAAAACAAAATGCAAACTAAAAAAAATTCAACGTCGAAATATATAAGCACCGGCTATTCTACATAGTTATTTATATATATATATATATATATATGAAAACAAAAACATTTAAATAAACACAAAAAAAAAATAATATCTTAAAACTTTTCAAAAACTTATGAATGCATAAATATATAAGAAAAACAAAAACAAAGAAAGCGATAACTTATATTGTTAAATATTATTATTAACAAATGCTAAAAACAAAAACAAAAAAGAACTCTTTAATAAAATTACACGCTAGATATGAACAAAAAGAAAATGAGATGTGGAGAATTTTAAGAAATAGAACAAAATAAAACATTTCTTGTATAAACGTTTTCGTTTCGGTTTCTAAGCATAAGTTAATTAATAAAAAGTATATAATTATATAATAGATTAGCTAAATTATAAATTACTTTTTAATATGAAGAAAAACCAAAAAAAAAATGAAGAAAAAATAATCATCTTTTTTAATATCAAGGAAAAAAAAATAAATGAAAACAAAAAAAACGCAAACTCTGTTTTCTCTTTTCTTTTTAAACAAATGAGAAAAGTAATGTTACTGTTATAAAAAAAATATAAAAGAAAAGAATCTAAACAGAGAAACTTATAAAAAAAAAAACACCTTTTACTTAAATTCAATTTGAAAAGCAAAAAAAAAGTTATGAATAAAAAATGAAAATCTTTTAAATAGAATTATTTTTCGTCCGTTTTTTAATGAATAACTTTAGTGAAAAAGCAAAATGAAAACAAAAAAAAAACAAAGAAGCATATACAAAATACTACTACAAATTTATTTAGCTACAAAATTATTTTTTAGCTATTTTTCAAAAAACAAAAAAATGCAAAGAAAACCAAAAAATTACAAAAAAAATGTGAATGGAATTCCATTTCCAAACGGGAAACAATTTACTGTAGGCACATAATTAAATTTTTCAAATTAATCATTTGTTTAACGATGTTTTTTTTTTTGTCATTTTTGTTTGACTTGTTTTCTTTTGTTTCTTGTGCAAAATAAAACAAAACAAAAAGGAAAAAAGCAAATACTATAAACTTGCAATGCGCGGTAGATATATCACTACGAGTAGAACTGAAGATTCATTGACATGACAAAAATTATGTCTCCGACGGATACGAGCAAACGATTTAAATGTCTTTTAGTATACAACTTGAATAAACAAAATGAAAAACAAAAGAAACAACAAAAGCAGAATAATAATTTTGTACTAGAAAAACAAACACATACATATATACTTTTTTTTTCAATTAATATTTATTATATAAAAAAAAATTTAAAAAATTGTAAATTGTTTTATTGCTTGGTTTAGCCGTTAAATATGTTTAAAATAAAAACAAAAAAATATGAAATGAAAAAAATAAATAAGTAACAAACAAAACTTTTCAAGATCCAACGACTGATGACTTTTCTTTATTTTTCTGAGTTTAATATATTCATTGGAATGTGAGCATAAACCAATTGATAACCTCTAATTCCAAATTTCGAATTCTTCGAGGCATTAAAACGACCATATTTGTGAATTAATAAGCGTGCTGTAGATCTTTGTCATTACAGTCGACAAAAGTCTGCGAGACAGATTTTTCTATTTTAATTTTTTAATACAATTCGCCTGCCTGAAAAAAAATTGCATTAATTTTCAGAATCTTATAGCGATTTAGTGCAGAGGAGAGAGATAAGTTCATTTTTGCAATCACGAAGCAGATTCTTTTCTTGGAGTTTATTTCCCTCTGAGACACAAAAAACATAATTGTTGCAAAACAAATTCTTCATGCATTTAAATTATTCACTTGGAGGATTCGCTCTTGTTAAAGAACTAGCTGGGCTATTCATTTTTTTTTTTATAGAAAGACCGAAGTCTCTTTGTTGTCTACGTTGGTCAAGTTCACAAAACTGTAATCAGACTTGTGCTTCCGCAGTCAAGAAAATCTATTTTTTTTTTTAAAGTTAGAATTATTTTAGCTATCCTTTTTTTTGTTAAAATTTTTTAACGCATTAAAGGGAAGTCGACGCTATTGACCTAATGATTTCCTTGACCCCACTCTTTCTTTCGATTTTTGCAGTCTTCATTGTTCGCTTTCTCCCGAATTTTTTTTCTTAAAAAAGTTGTAGTAAAGACTTAAACAAATTAAAGGGAACGCCACGCTACAGAATCAAGAGGAGGACCTCACTCTTTTTCGTTCTAACCCACTCTTTTTCTCGATTTTTGTAGTCTTCATTGTTTGCTTTAAATCCTCAAAAGCCAAAGACACGTATATACTTAGTTAATTTAGCTATGTTTGTGTTTCTTGAGTCACGAGTGCTTAAGAACTTTTTAAGACCTTTTAGTGACAAACATTTGGACCTTCAAGAGAGTTTAAGCATAAAGTTTGTTTTCATAGTCAATAATTTTTTTGAAAAGCGCTAGAGTGAAAGCGGAGTTCACACCTGACTACAAATCGTACAATTTGCTTGCCAATCGTGCTTGACGACTGCAAATCGTCAATGTGAACACTCGAAACTACAAATCGGCAGACTTGTAGGCAGAAAGTTCGATATTTTCAACTTTTTGCCTCGATTGAACTATTTGTTGCTGAGTGTGAACCACAGACAACCCATGGCTCCAACTTCATAGTATTTTTCATTTTTATTTGTAATCTCGACGGCTAAGCATCTTAGCGGAACGAAATAAATGTCGTCGAGCAAAGAAAAACAATTTTGGCTGAAGTCGTCAAGCATGTAGTTATGTGAATTGAATGTGAACGCTAAGGAGAATTTAGTTGTCAAACAAATTGTACAACTTTTAGTCAGATATGAACCCCGTCGTAAATGTCACAAATAAGCCATAGGTCATTTGTGTTATATGTACAGTGCCGTTAAAAAAATAGCACCACCGGTGCTGCATTTCATCTGGGCAGCAAGTGAAATGTCGTTTTATGGACGGATAAGCTTCAGAATTTACTAAAAGTAATTCATTACTCTTATCCAAACAGAAGTTATAACAAAAACAACAACCAATATTGCCAAAACCAATCCACAAAAGTTTGCGTACGGTAAGTAAATTTTTTCAAAAAGGACCATTTAAAAACTGCGGCTAATTAACGGAGTAAGTAAATACATTGTCTTTGTGTACTCGTTGTTAGCAAATAACGAAATATAGAAAAGTTCATAAATATGGTAACAAAAGACCATAAATATGGTAAAAGACAGAACATAGTTGGCATGAGAAGCTGATGGTTACTAATTTGTACTAGGAAGGACAAATGTCTTAGGGGGAGGTATCAAAATAAACCCCAAAAAGCCAGTCAACAATCCAACTGAAAAAAAGTCGTTCAGGTTTGCTGAAAATTGCAAACAAAAGCAGAAATGGCCAATCATCAGGCTCTCTGCAAGAGCGATTAAGCAAATGCGAGATCAAGAACCGTTTATAATTGCAATAAGAGTGGCGAAACAGGCCCAGCAATTCTATAATACCAAAGACGATATATTATATATTTATATGGTCTTTGATAATACCCAAGCGTATCGAAAAACGTTACGTAAAACCATCTCTGATATAGGGCTTAGACCATGCGTGCCCATTGCAAATGGTGCCATTGATTTGCTTAATCAACAAAATAACCTGGCGAAAAGGTTTTCGTTCGCAGGAACGAATGTAGGTCTTTCAACAGGATAATGACCCCAAGCACACCAGTAAAAAGGCAAAAAAAAATGGTTTAGAGATGATTCTATTAATGAGATCGAGTAGCCAGCTCAGTCGCCAGACCTAAATCCAATTTAAAATCTGTGTAAATCAGAAATTGAACCGACCAGCAACGAAGCACTCTGGGCTCCAGCTGAAGCTTCATTCATTTTTTTTAAATGTGCTGTTTTAACTTAATATAAACTTTTTGCATATTCAAAATTTCTCTCGATATATTGGCAAAAATTCAATTTTGCAATGAAATTTGGGCTTCATAGTGAAACCATTTTTTTTTTTTTGTCTGCAGCTCAACGCATTGGCATGGGCAAAAAGACTTTTCCGTAAGCCTTTTCTTTTTCTTTCCTATCCAATTTTACTGTCGCTGTGATTCATAAATTGATTATGTCAACCTTTTTATATTAAAATATTTGCATTTACCTTGAAAATTATCTGAATGCAAACACTTGAATACTTCAGGGAAAAAAAAAACATATTTTGGCTCATAGCCAGACAGTTATTGATATCGAAGCTATCTCTGCGAATACCCTAGAATCGCTTACGATATCAAACAAATTTTTGTTTGCACTCGACCTATCCCATGACTTCATTTTAGATAAGGAAAAACTTGAAAACGGGCGTGATGGACTTGACTTAATAATTAATTCACTTCTTAATTGAACGCAATGTAAATGGAATCATTATTGAAATGTGACTTTTTCCAACGTTTAGATCTTTGAGTCCAATAAAAGAGCTAAAGGAGGTTAATTTACATTTGCCAGTTTAAGACAGAATTACCTAAACAAAGAGCAACTTCACTTCAAGAAATTTTGACTAAAGATATCTTTCCTTTTATTTAATCGTAATGCCTCATAATATATTTCTATAGTCTTGTTGCAAGGGAATTACTAAATTCTAATAGAATCACTTTGGTGTCCGTCTGTCTGTCTGTTGACGGCCATAGACAAGTGGCTTACGGATTTTCTAACTCTAAAAACTGCTCATTTAATCAAAGCTTCTCAGCGTGGGAAACAAGGTCTTACACCTGTCTATACCGAACCAAGCCGGAGATCAATTATATATAAAATTAACAAATAAATGTCCTCCGCAACATTCACCTCCCAAAATTTCCACAAAAAACACGAGCCGTGACATAAAAATCCAAAAATTCCATCTCACTCAAAGAAGGGAAATTTTCTTCAACGGCGAATTCAACGAAACGTCAACTTTCTGCTGTCATCCAGTATGACATTTCGCCCACCATAAAAAAACAAAAAAAAAAACGAAAATAAAAACATAAGTTGTAATATAGTGCAATTGTTTTCTTTTATTTTTAAATGTGTTTGGATTTTATTTGTCAAGAAATTTTAAAAATTCGGGAATGGACTCCCCACCTAGAAACGACGAATGGATGCCATTGGTCACGCAGCAACTTCGACTGAGACATTTAATTAGAATAATCGGTCTTAACATACAGTGCCGTGATGGATGTAAACTTTACTTCACTCTCCATCATAAATTGAATTGTCCACCGTTTTATAAAAGCGCCGATATTCAGCATTATGGTAATAGTGAAGTCATCCTCTGGGACGATATAACAAGCTCTGAGATATTCAAATCCAACTCGAGGGCTGTATGTGTCCGCGTTTGGGAGAATAGTTTCAATCCGCAGGAGGACGAAGACAGGAATCTCTTCACCTGGTGCGTGTGGTTCTCTGGTCTTATACTCACTGGGAGCTGTGTTGATGCCAAATACTTCTCCAACACATTGGTATTTCAATTGAACGCGAATTGCTTCACATCGCCCGAGCACTTCTCGAGCTTCTCACTTGAAAACAACGATTACTTATACGACAACTTGTACGACGTTGATCATAATGCCATTAAGATACATAACACCGAGTTGCGGGAGCTCTCCGACGGGAGTGGAGCCCGAGAGATTACCCAAAGCGATTCTTCCTCAAACACTAAGTCAAGGAGTGCGGATTCTTCGAGTGATTGGTGTGGGGGAATTCGATGCATATCGGCTCAGCGTCTTAAGAGCTCCACTCGCCAAAGTTATAATCTAGAGAAGCTCCTCCGTATCCAGAAGATACAGAGGAGTTGCAAGCGGCTAAAGCAGGACTTACACGAGATAACCGAACAAATTATCCACCAAAACTTGCGACACAAGAGCGACAAGCGACGGACTATCGATTATTTATTCGGCGACTTCGACCAAACCAGTCCGCAAGCGAGATTAGAATCTAAGGAATTAAGTAAAAAGATCGAACAATTGCGCTTCAAATGCAGTCTTCTCGAGCGTGAGCACGAGTTGTGTAGAGTAAGAAACCAAGAACTGAAAAATCAATTGCAAAGTAAAAAAGATTCGCGAAACAATCGGTGCGTGGCTCTCTGCGAGAATCACTCGCGGCTGTCAACCGACAAGACGGTACTCTGCAAGCGAATCAAAGTGATACTAAGCGGCGTCAAAACGAAGAAGGACATCGATCAAAAGATACACAAGCGCCTGAGCCTCTTATGCTCCGAGCTGAAGCACATCTACCCGATCAATAAGAACGTGCGCGGCTGCTTCACTGTAAGTAACATCCCATTTCCGGATAAGGATTACCTCAGCAGTAATCCCCTGCACACGGATCACATGAAACTCATGTCACCGGCAGCACTCAGTGTGACTCTGGGCTTTGTGGCCCATCTGGTGCAAATCACTGCAATCATCTTAGACAAACCGCTTCGATTCTCCCTACAGAGCAAACCGTCAATCCCGCCAAAGCAGATCCTCTACGGCATATATCTACTAAATCAAAACATAGCGCAATTAAATTACGATATATTTCAACTGCGACTCGATCCACGAGCGACTATAGAAAATTTTCTGAAATTATTTTGTAGAATAATTCGATTGGGCGAGGAGGATGACGACGAGAACGATGACGAGGAAACGGTTGATGGCGATATTAGTATTTTAGATGATGTCGATCGAATAGAGGACTTCCAGAAGGCTCGAACCTCTATGGATATTAGCGGCGTACAAGCGGAACGAATGCAAATGAGGAAACCCTCAGCCACTGAGGACAAGCGATATCATAGCGAGGATGATCTAAAGGCCTTAGTTGAGCGTTGCCTTAAACATTCTTACTCTCACGAAAGATTAGACAAGGATTAGAATGTTAATTAATTTTGTCTGTAAAAATGTAAAATTATAATATTGTACATTTTAATAAATTGAAATACAAATAACAAAAATAATCATTCTTTTGGTTTTCATATAAAGTTTAAGCGTTTTTTCAGGTCGATTGTGTGGATTTTTTTTAGACTTTCAGAGAATTCGTTTGCTTTGTTTCTTGTTTACAGAAAAGTATTTCCATTTTTGTCTAGGTTTTGATGCAGATTAGATTAGATGAAAGTGGTTGATGAAAACTGGCAGACAGCTTTAAGCCAGACTAGGACCACTGCGATGTCACAAAGCAAATGAGTTCTCCACAGCACACCCAGCAAGAGGTCCATTCCGACCGCTGTTGATGTCGATTTGATCGCTAAGACTGTTGTAGATTTATCGCTGGAATGAGTTCTTCTTCAAAAAGCTGTTCTTCATAGGATTCTGAAAGATTAAAAAACACATTATTCCATTCCATACAGAAGTAAATTGCCTTAAGGCCCCATTTCGTGTGTTAAAGAAAAGAAGCATTACTTACACAAATAACAGAGAGAACTAACTGCTGACCGCAACACTTATGTATGTCACTTTATTCAAACACGCCGAGTGCTAAATAAATTTGACAAATTAAACTTTTCATAGCGCCATCAAATTATAATCAATTAACTTTGTTTCTTGCTAACTCCTGAAAAACTAAGTTCTAACTAAGATTTCATTAACCAATGTGGAAATTTACAGATTGCGCAATAACCGGGCAATGGAAATTAATTTTTAGTGGTAGTTTAAAAGTAATCGTCACAAGTTGTTGCGTGAGACAGTCAATGGCGAACATGAAAAAGGAACAAATCAAGGGTAGATGAATCCTGGGAAAACAAAAATATGCTTTTGTTTTTAACATGGAGGGAATAGTTTGGTGTAATTAAACTTAGAGGAAAGTGTTTGCTTACGATAGAGTCATGCCATGTATTTTGTAATATTGAGCCAATAGTCCATGAAGCCAGTTAGCTCTTATATTTTGTTATCAGCTTACTTTTAACTCTTTATAACTCAATGTCATATTATATTTAAAAAAAATAACTTAGAGGATACCACTTGGCAAATAAAAAAACACGTTTGTAATACGTTTATTTGATTTACTCGCTCCAGACAGCCGCAACTGGTTTATAATAAACTATAACCAAGGCTGTCTCTTTTTTTAAGCGGGTCCGTTTCCTGTAAGCTCTGGCACAAAGATTGGCATTACAAAAACGATTCACATGCAAGAACAATTCGTTCGGCAATCATTCATGAGCTTACTTCAATTTAGGATTAATCTTTCCAATCTCTTGATGACACGACCGGGTTGCTATGCGGTTGGGCTAACAAATCTCTTTTTATCTAGTTGACATTCTGGCCATTCTTTGCTCTCAGCGTATTTTTGGATTGCAAAGCATTGTTGTGTCAAAGTATACAACGCACAAGACAATGAAAGTGCGAAAAGCTAGGCTCTGTCCCTCTACGGACAGCTACGCCACCCTATGTTATGTGATGTAAAGCATTGAATGACGTCGTCGAAGAACACTTCACTTCTTTTGCAATGGTTTGGATGAAAATAGCATGTTTGTACAAGATTTTAAGCAGATTCTTTCTGCTCATGTTTCTTTTTTCTTTTTTTTTGTTAAACGCTCAGATTTAAATAAATTGCTTTAAAACATCAAGACTCTGTTTAGAAAATACGATTTACAGTGTGAGCCATTCTGAGCACAAATCGATTAACTTCATATAACAATTGTTATTATTATTATTACAACTTTATTGAACTATAAAACTTATTAATATGCAATAAAAGGAATTAAGCTCAAAAAATTGAGCAAAGCGATGAAATATTTTACATTCGCCTCTGCAATACACTACGTTTTATTCAAATAGTTGTAGTTGAATGGTCTTAATCTTTATCATTCAGGAAAATTATTGTAAAATAAAAAGTTATGATTATAGCAATTGCTTTAAAAAACAAAGATTATAGCAATTGCCTTAACACTTAAATATAAGATTTTTCGAAAAGGTGGAGTTAATCTGTGCACTGAGCGGCTTATGTATCGATTACAAATTTAACAATTTATTTCCTAGTAATTTAATGGCAGTGTTCCTGTTTTTATATCCGGAAAGATCACATTCCTCTGGCAGAATTATTGCAGCTGATTGCATTTTGTTCATTTTCAACAGATGTGCATACACAAAATTATTGTTCATGTCAAAAAATTGTCTTGATCAGTTCATCCAATTGAAAGATTAACAATGTTCCTATTTTTTGCTATAACTGTGCCGGGGAGTCTTCTGCAGTTAGCCTCTTAAGCCTTTGATCTGTCGAATGATTTCAGCTAATCAATGTACTGCATTTTCTTGTATAAATATACAACCGCCATTCAAAATCAATTGTATGAAAGAATTCATCTGAATTTTCTTGATGACGAATAGGCCTAGCGTTAGTTATTCCAGAAATTGTTATGTATAGATGACTGTGCACTTTTTTTCAAGATTCAGCCTCAACTCAAATGTCAGATAAAGAAAATGATTCATTGCATAATTATTCATTCATAATGCATAATCAAACTAAACTCATTTGATAAGTTCAATAATTTGATTGGGTGACGAGGAAGAGACGGCTGATGAGTCGTGAGGCGGGCGAAGCGAACCAGCCAAACCTCTATGTAGGAATGCCAACTAGAAAATCATTCGCATACTGTTTTAAATAGAGACTTTGATCCTTTCTTGTAAACTTCAGGACCGTTCGCAAAGAACCTCAATTTAATAAAACTTAAAACTATTACTGTTTCTTGTTCACGCAATTTATTCGTGGAATGAACTCGGTTTGGATAAAAAACAACTTTTCGAATTTCAAATAAAATAGAGTCACTATGATTTTAGTTCAAACTTTTCTCCTCTTTTTCTTGTTTTTTTTTTCGTACACTTTCCACCTTATTTCATCTTTTTTTAATTTCCTTCACTGAACTTCCTTACACATAAGTTAGATAAAGTCAAATGAGCCATTCAGAGCACACATCGACTAACTTCAGAAAACTAAAATTTGAGAAAAGCGATAAAATAATTTGCATTTGCCTCTGAAATAAACTACAATTTATTCAAATAGTTGCTTTTTAATTGTCTTAATCTTTATTATTTAGGAAAGTTATTTAAAATATAAAAAGTTATGACTGTGCCAAATTCTTTGACACTTAAATCTAAGATTTTTCAAAAAGTGTAGTTAATCAATGTGTACACTGAGTGGCTCAGATACAAATTGGTATTTTAATTTATAAAATGTTTCTTTACAAAATGTTAAGTTCATGTGTATGTATATTAATTGTACAGAATGAAATTAAAGTGTAATGAGATCGCAAAGCGACCAATACCCAGCTTTTGTCCATTCCGAAACATTCCGTGTGGAAAAGCTAAATTACAATTCGGTCTTCTACCACTCGATAAGAGATCGGAATTTTACATTAATAATTTTATTGAACACATAGTTTATACGCTCACAAGTTTCTATTTGTTGAGTTTGTAGATACCCTAATTAAATTTTCATTCTTTTCATTAACCAATCAAAATAAAATCGCAAGCCAGCCCATCAAGATCAAATACTGAAACTACAGACTACCAACTAAATATCGGAAACTTATTAACAAGGCAAATAGGTGGCGTGCAAAGGATGCTCTCCATGGAACCTGCAACCTTGACTGTAATCGACTTAATCGAAATAAAATAAACACATTTTGATTAGAGTTTTTTTTTACATTTTTTTGTTGAACTATGTAGTCTTTTTTATTATTAACATTATTTTGAATTCATTTCATTGCTTATATTACGAAAATAGTACATAGCTCAGTTACATAATAATTTTGAGCGTTTTTCATTTACAATTTATTGATCCATGTGTTATGAATTTTTCCATTTTTGTTCATCATCGAAAACATAAGCACTATAATAACATGGTTGTAAAATAAAATAAATACAATATTTGCTATACTAAATTAAAAGAAAAACACAAAAAATGTTTTCTACAAAATTCTCATGGACCACATATATATATATCAATATTACTACTTTAGCAAGCTGAAAGGGGTTGGGATGGCGGTTAGGATATAGTACGGGTGGAAAAAAGCAATCGAAAAAGCTCATAATATATATTTTAGGAACCTTTAAAAAAACTTAATCTTTCCTTATTTGTTTCGGTTAAATTTTCTTTTTTAGTTTGCTAAATATTAAACATCACAATTATTTAATTTATTATTTGCTCATTTGCAACCATCGGAGTCGATGACATGAGATGCCACCACGATGCCACGATCCAACGATCATGATGGAACAGAGAAAAACAGGGATTGCAGGTTTCTGCTCCATCATGGTCGAAGGTAAATTTCTCATGTAGTATGTGTATAAAGCGCTAGCACTTCACAACTTTGCTTCCCTGTTCAGTTCTATCAGTTACAATCGTACAAAAACAAAACAAAATAAAACATGATCTGCATCGCACGTTTCCTTCGTTCCTTGATTTTCCTCGGTTTTCCTTGTTTTTTGTGGCGTTGTGAGGCGGGCGAGAGTAAGAAAGGTATTTCAATGGCCACATTTCAATGGCGCATGCTCTCCTAAAGTTTCTATTACAACTAGATTAAAATTCAATTTATGAAATGAGATCTCTTTGCTCATTGTCTTCGTTAGTTTCTCAACCATCCGCGTACGTTTGTGCTGACGATGTTCTTTTTTTTCTTAAAGTGAATACTACATATTGTGATTTATGATTCTCTATATGGGATGATTAATCTTCCTGTTCCACCTCCTCCTCGTGACTTGCCTCTTTCTCTCTTTGTCCTCGGATGGACCATGCAGTTTCCCACAATGTGTTTTGTTTTTCGTCATCATTTCAGACTCTTCTCAAAACGAAGAATGAAATAAAATATCATGTAAGCGACTTGCTACTGACGAATAATAGCAACCGTCTTTGGGGGGTGTTTGTATTTTAGTGTTTAGTTTCGTTAGATATGCAATTTGGACGCTTGCGCACTCAGTTCGTCCATACTCTTCCGCGCGCTCTCGGCCATGTCGTCTAGTGACTTCTTTGTTGTCATTAGCAGATCGTCTGTACTCTTGGCAGCACTCTCAGCGATTCCTTTTACCTATGTGAATTAATAAAATCTGTGAAACTCTCAATTCAATAAACACACAACACAAGAGACACACTTACCTCTGAATTAATGCGTCCTATCACCCATTCGAGACCTTGACGTCCTTTACCCGCATTCAGACTTATCGTGGAGGTTAACAGATCCTCCATGTAATGACTTAGCGGCACACCCCGCACACTAACTTGAGCTTCTTGTTTCAGCAGAGTCTTTGCGGGATCCTTCGGATGTGGAACGTAGTAGATAACCTCATCGATGGAAATATGCCGGCAAAAAGTCAAATTCATTGTCTTTAGGATCATTTGTTTGCGTGCTGGATCCACTGTTGACTTTTCACTAGCAAAACACACTTTCGCTGTTCCAATTAACTGGAAAAAAAGAGAAGAAAAAAAAATATTATTTATAGAACTTGGTTATGTTCTAAACATAGCCCCAATGACAATGAACCATGTGCATTAGCATGCACTCGAAACAAAAAAAAAAGAAAATCTCCCTCTGAAGTGAAAAGAATTCCCATTCTAAAAATAGGGCGAGTGATATGAAAAACGTAAAATGCATTCTTTGTAACGCTAGAAGAACGCAATTGAAAGGGTCCAACGTCGCAGATGTAATCACAATTTGTTCTTTTTTTTCGAAACATTTGGCGTGAAAGAGCATGAATGAAAACATGAACCGTGTACTCATTTTTAAAGATCCTTAATGTCATTGCACCCTTTTACGTTA
This sequence comes from Syritta pipiens, assembly GCA_905187475.1. Taxonomy (NCBI): domain Eukaryota; kingdom Metazoa; phylum Arthropoda; class Insecta; order Diptera; family Syrphidae; genus Syritta; species Syritta pipiens. Next base: position 77,167,920 of record LR994571.1, read on the forward strand.
TATTAACCAAAAAAAGGAACCTCTGACCTAGCCCACAGACAATTACGAATGCAAAAACCACAAGAGACGTGGTTGGTGACGCAAAAGTGAAACGTGATTCGTTTTTATGAATCCAAGGCCATGTGTGTGAGACACCTACCAGACAATTGAAAGTTTATTCTTGTTCGCATTACACATTTCCATAGATATCCCCTCTTACATGTGATAAAAAAAAAACGTGCTAAGAAAAAGAAGAAAAACAAAAACAAATTAATGGGATACTACAAAGGTTGGCATACGTTCAATCACATGAGCAGTGCATGGGAGGAAATGTGACGAAAGAAAAAGTGGTTCATGTGTGATCGCATTTGTATGAAATGAAAACTATATTTAAAAGTCCGAGGGGCCAATAGGTTACGCATACAAATGGCAAGGGGAATATTAACTTATCACCTGAATGTCTTTTTTTTTGGCACACAAATATTGAAGTTCAAGTTTCTCTCGAAACAATCGCAACGAACAGTTGGTTGGTGGTGTGAGTTTTTTACGAGTACAACAAAAAGATATAAATAGTTAAGTTTTTCGACCCCTCGAGATGGAAATGTTGTCGTACTCGTTCCGTGTGAGGCTAAATTTAGCACAAATATTGAAGCTGGGGAAGGGTATAATACTACAGTCTACTAGAACGTGATCTATGATATGTTTCGTTGCTGCTTTCCGCTTTATTGTGACCCAATTAAAAAAAAGTTGTGTTTCTTTGTTAAAAAAAAAAGCTTTTAGAGCGGCTAAGCGTCTTAATTATTGTTCCATTATTGTTTAAGGTTACCAAACCACCTAAGTCCCGATAAATTTACAAACTGGGTAAGTTGGTAGGTACAACAGTTGCATAATGAGTGAATAGCAAGGAATACGGGGTTCATCATTTCGTAGACCGCCGTCAATCGAGAGACGGTTTTTTGTTATTTTCTTAGTCTGAGTGTAATTCTAGTTTAATTCTCAATTAATTTAAGTTCGTCGAAAGACGGTCATAGTTATTACAGTAAAACCTGCTAATCGTAACACTTTATAATGGGATCACCTCCTAATCGGACCATTTTTCTTCGGACCCGACGGTGGTCCAATTTGACAGGTTTTACTGTAGTTATGTTTAGATGTAAAAGCTAGAAAGTTAGTTAAGCTTGTTTTAAGCATATTTGTTTAGCATATAAGTTTTCTTTAAAATACCAAATAAAATGCATTTAAAATGAAAAGTTTGTAGTCTGCTGCTAGCAAAGAGTAATAAAAAGGTAAGCTTTCATGACCCGGGGTTTCATAATGCTCGTAGTCCTGCAGAGGAGCGCGGACGTCTAGCTTTGAGAAACAAGCGTCAGACAACAATCAAGAAGGAAGCTATAGAGTACGTTAAATTGGCGACTAAATGCAAGAAGGTCTAAGAACTCCAAGCTAGAGGCAACCACGAGAAAGCCAAGAGGAAACTATGGAAACCGTACAGAACCCTAAGGGGATGCGCTCAGTCCCGTCCAAGACGTGACGCTCAGAAGTCCAACAGGAGGCGCTCAGGAAACTAAGATGAGGCGCTCAGGTGACGAATAGGAGGCGTTCTGGACGAGAAGAGGAGGCCCTTAGGAGACCAAAAGAAGCCAAAAGGAGGACAAAAGGAGGACAAAAGGAGACGTTCTAGGGGACAAGAGGAGGCACTTAGGAGACCACGAGGAGACCACGAGGAGGCGCTCAGGAGACCAAGAGGCGGCACTCAGGAGACCGAGAGAAGCCGCTCAGGAGACCAAGAGAAGGCGTTCTGGAGGAGAAGAGGAGGCGCTCAGAAGACCAAAAGGAGACGCTCACGAGATCAAAAGAAGGCGCTGGGAAGGCCAACAGGAGGCGTTCTGGAGAACAAGAGGAGGCGATGAAGAATCTAAGAGGAGGCGCTCAGGAAACCAAGACGAGGCGCTCAGACCAGCAGAATGTGCTCCAAAAAAACAGGCAAGGAAAGCAAATAGTTCCACTTCCAATTAAAAGACGTAGGGTGTGATGGGCATTTGCCACAGAAAAAGAGCAATCAAATTTCAACTAAGCGTTCCACAAAGCAATCCACCAAGCGATCTACGAAGTAATCTACAAGGTTGTAGACGTTCTTTGTCGCTTTTTGGTGAAACAAGTTTTTAGCGTCTTAAGATTGTTTCAATATTTCTAAATGTAAGCAGAAGAGCTAGGCCCTGCAAACGGGATATGTTCTTCAATACAAAGAAGTTGCATTTGCTGCATTTGTGAACAAAGTCTTAATAAATTGTGAAAATTCAAGACTTGGCAGCAATTGGGTTATAATTATTTAAGAAGACGATATAAATGATTTCTTTGTAGCCTAATCTATTCAAACAATCGAATCTAGAACATAATGACAGTGATTTACTCATTTGAATGCAGAATTCACGCTTATAGAAAAAATCAGTTTAAGGTCTTAATTCACAAGACTTTGTATAAATTCCCCTGTCTGCCTAAGAACCAGACAAAGCTTATCGACTTAGTTCAAACACTATTTTTAAATCACATACCCATTTATCTAATCTGTCCCTGGCAATTACTGACGCCAAACACATTTCTTCCCCACAATTCTCCAGCAAACCTTTTCAAAAAACACATTTACGACTATTTTGGCTAACATGCCCTAAAATGATAAAGTTTAATCAATCAGTAGACGCTTTTAAATGACCATAGTCCATGTGACACCGAGATAAGAAACCCAACAACGAAATAAAATAAAACCAAAGCCAAGAAGCACTCCTGACTAATGAACATTAAAATTTCCATTCATCGCTTGGAAGTGAGCCAAAAATAGACTCCTCTTCCTCGCAGCGTTATGAAAACAATTTAAATTCTTAATGAAGTTCAAGGTAACTCAATTCTAGATTTCCGTCAACATAAAACTAAGACCGATATGCAAAACAATCCGGAAGGAAGTACATCTGTGTCTATCACAAACTGAATTCAAATTCACTTACCGAATGCGTCCATTTCGGAAAACACCATTTTGACTGCACTAATCTGTGTGTATGTAAAACGCCATCGACAACTTTCCTATCCACAACATCTGTGCCAATGATTGATGGTGTCATAGGATTTGGGTATTTACGCCAAGCCGCCTGTGTCACAGTCTCCCAGGGGTGGCTGCAAAAAAAAAGAAGAACAGAAAAAAAAAACGATTAAAAAAACGTATGAATAGATTTTCAAGGACAGCGGGGGATATTTCAAGATTCACATGGATGCCAAGAAAAGTTGGAAGTGTGTGGGTGTTGACGTAGTTAAGATGTGTCGCGAGCTTTCGTGATTGAATTGCAGCTGCATTTTAATTCAGGACATAAGATTACAGGTGGAAGTTAATAGAGTGGTCGACACGTTTAACTAGAGAATTTTAAGGGCGAAACGGTTCTTTTTCGACCGCATGCAGTCGCACGTCATCCTTGCAAGAGCATGTGGTAAATGGTTGCTAGGAACCAAAAAGATGGTGCTGGGTCAATGAAAGCGATTTGGTTTTTGCTGTGAACTGAGTAATAGGTGCACAATAAGAACTTTGGGCTGAGTTTTTAATTCAGACCGAAACAATTCCAACGTTCGAAGTGTGTATATGGCATATCTACGCGTCTCTAGTCTTACCTAGTCTAATGATTGCTTCAGTTAGCAGCCGGACATGACGATCTAGCAGCCAGGGAAGACGAATTAGACACTGAACAAGACGATCCAGCAACCAGACAAAGAAAAGACGACAAGGCAGCCGGGCTATACGATTTAGAAGTCAGACAAGACGATCTAGCAGCCAGGCAAGACAATCTTGTAGCTAGACAAGACGATCCAGCAGCCATGCAAGACGATCTTGTAGACAGACAAGACGAACAAAATACCAAACAAGACAATTCAACGCCAAAGGCACCCTAAGTCAAATAGATCTTTTCAGGTACGCAACCTTGAAGAACTCTTGTCAGTCACATCAACCGAAGAAAAAAGTCCCCTTATTACAAAGGTCAACCACACTCATTGGAAGACTCAACACAGAAAACTAAGGAGTAATTGATTCAGACACAGGTTCTTAAACCTGTTTGATTTTGTTGTAACGATAACGCAATGACTCAAGTACAATCAAGACGAGTTGCATTTTGAAAACTCAACTGAATTGCGTCAGCAGGAATTTCTAGAAACATTCATGTGGAGATAAGAGATAAAACGCCATTCGCTTGAGTTTACAAAAGCATCTTTTAATCAAAAACTTCACAGAAATAGAACAAATAAAAGTTTTCTGATTTTATCAACGCAGCTATTCAAATGCATCAAAGTCGGCGAGAGCTGCACTCGCAATTCTTTGCACAAAGTTTGCAATCAAACGATCAACACTGTAATATCAGGAAATCAATGACCGCACAGAGCGCAAACGAAAAATGCATTTTTTGTTTTCAGATAGGAAATAATTGATTTGGTCGAGTTCACTTGGAGGTTAGTTTCTTTACTTCCTGACAAAGTGTGAATACTGCCAAACAAAAAAATTTTAAACATAATCACATCAGAAAAGAATTAAAAACGTGAGACACAAAATTCTTCTTCCCGTGTGAGAAAATTTAACAAAAAATCACAATATTGAGGTTAAGTGAAAGCTATGGCGTGGAAATGTATTTCCCTTTAAGAAATGAAATATACACAAAATAATTTTTCTCTTGAAATACTTTCGCTCTCACTGAATATTTAGTTTTCCAATTATGCAAGACGTTGCAAGCAACAAGCACCGCTATGCATCCATAACCTGTGGGCAAAAATAGACAAACGCACAACTTTCTGCATTCGTCTTGGCACGTTCGCGTGGATGATTTTAGTTTGCTGCGACGACAGTATACAATTAATTTCACTTGTGTAAGACATTTCCTGTGGTGTAGGAAGAATATTCTAATTCAAAGAACGACGAAACACAATTTAATCCCACTGCCCAATCCCAAGTCAACATTGAACCACTTTGGAGAAATTTTGCTCTTGTTTGAGCAACTTTAATGACAATGAAGGGGCGTGTGATTTACGACAAAACAATTCTACGAAAATCTATACACCGCACTTACTCAAGACAGAAAAATACATGTCGGCATCTTAAGAACATTCGAAAAACAATTGAAAAGGGAATTTACCCGGGCTCGTGTTTGGATAACTAATTTATGTGGATCTTAATAAATAAAGATGAGAAAAAAAATTGATTAGCACCTCTTTGCACAGAAGGTGGTATTTAAGCCGAGAGTTTTTGATCGATTTCATCAGTTTAAATCATTCGTTCTAACCTCAAAGTATCACAATGAGACTAATTTTTGTTCTTTTCCTGATTTTCGCAATTGGAATGGCTGTTGCATCTCCACAGCCAGGAGGACCTAGAAGGGGAGGCCCTGGTGGTTCACAGAGTTCATCATCAGCTACAGCCTCAGCTTCGTCTCAAAACATCGGTGGTAACAGTGCTTCATCAGCACAAGCTTCGGCGTCCAGTTCAACACAAAACCGGAGAGGATAAAGTCAGGACCTTGGTAGCAACTCTTTAACTTTATATTTTAAATAAACGGATTAGCAAGCAATCAAATTTAATTTGGGTGTTTTTTTGTTAATTTGATTTGGAAAGGTACCAGTCACGTCGAGAACGTCGTGATAGGCCATTTAGAAAGTAAATAAACGCCCATGTGACTGCAGACTTTTGGAATCGCAGCGTGAAATTATAAGCATGTGTGAATAGAAGAGCTTTTGCGAATGGATCATGGTCTACATTCTTGGTCCGTCGCTGGTTGGAGTATTTGCTAAAAAAATGAAGACGCGGCTTAAAAAGAAAGCTGCCTAAAGCGGCGACAATTCGTTGATATCAAGAAACTGTCATACTCGCTTGGTGGTGGCGTCCTGGAGAAGCAAAGCCTAAGAAAACTCGAAACTAGGGAAAACTAATTGATGTAAGCAATAACTTTGCAGACGTATCGTTGTATATTGTACACAACGACCTATTTTCATCATTTATTAGCTTCAAATAACCTTGTTGAAGCAGTTCTCTAACACACACAACAAGTGAAATATTAATTGATTGGTATCGATTTATGGAAGTCCCCAGGCGGGCAGCCATGTGGAGGAAGTTCTTCTGCACCACTTTTTTTTTTTTATTAATTTTTGAAGAAGTCAGCATTTCTTTGTGATTGCAATCACATGCAGACTGAGATTGATTTTCTTAGAACCATAGAACAACAAAGAAGAGGTTGAGAAATTGAATGTTCTTTAGCTCGTAACTCTGCTCACAAGATTTGCATTAAAAATATGAAATCAACGCTATAATATTAGGGAATCAATGACTGCAGAGAATGCTTTTATGCATTCAAAAGCCAAAAAAATCTATTTTCTGTTTCCAGATGGGAAGAGATTAATTTGGTCGAGTTCACTTGGAGGTTAGTTTCCTTACTGCCTGACAAAATAGGAAGTCTGAAGTAATACGTGCCACAAACAAAATGTTTATATACATTCACAGCAGAAAAGAATTAAAGAATATAAAACACAAAATCCTTCTCCTACCCGTGTGAGAAAATAAAAAAATTCCACAATATTGTGGTTAAATGAGAGCTAGGTTGTGGTAGTGTATTTCGGCTTTAGAAATCAAATATACACGAAATAAAAGTAATTCTGGACAAGATTTTAAAATAATTATGCACAGCGGCTTACATCGATATGTCTGTTGTTTATGGAAATCTTTATCAAATACCTTGAATGCACAGGGGCCTCTCATGCAGAATGCAGTTGGCTGGAAAAGAAGTAAGTGTTAAAATACGAATTTCACATGAATAAACAATGTCTATACTTTCAGGTTTGGGCGGATTTAAAATACACACCTAAGCGAGGTTATGGAAAAACGAACTAAGTGTACGAGGAACTAAAGGTGGTCCTTATCAGACACTGCTAACTCTCTAAACTAAAGAGTTAAGGAACTGTTAATCTTAAACGAGGGAACTATTAAAATTAAACGAGGCAATCGATGGAATGAGTTTTACTTTCAGTTTCTGAGCAGCAAAACATTCCAAAGAACAACCAACAACAGCAGCCCAGTAAGAACATTTGGAGTTTGCCGAAATGGAGCATCTTCGTGTTCTGGAAGATTACTTTTGAATGAAAGGTCAGTTTCTTCTATATATGTAACGAATGACAACACAAAGAACCGTCGTTGCTTATTGAAACGCAAGTTGCAGCTTAAATAAAACTTTCAAACAAAAAATCGTTACATAAAGGTCAAATGATCGAAATCTTGAGTGTATTATTATCACATCTTTAAAACATAATTAAATTCAAACTTCTCTATTGCTTAATTTCAAATTCAGTTTGATTTTACGATCACACAATTCTATTTTCATAGAGAATACCGATTGATAGATATAAGATCGATAGATAGAAGAATCGCATAGCTAAGATATTCGAATAACAACACAGAGTAAGGTCCCACCTCTAGTCAAGGCAAAGAAGTCAAAAACCATTAACATTCTATTATAATGAACTATTTCACCATACATCCAGTCGATTTGTGAATTCAATTCAATGCTTGTGTTAATTAATTCCACCGGCTCTGGAGTTTCTCTTTTACATCACGTTTTGCAATCGTTTCTTCTCTTGCACTGTTCACTCATTAAACACGTGAAATGGGAGGAAACACAACGTAGACATCGCAAGTGTAGTCACACTAATTTGAGGCTAGTTCCCAACCCCTAATGTTCTTTGTTTCATATTTTGCTTACGTTCATTCTCCTTTATGAGGCCAATTATTACACCTTTTCTGTTCCCAAGGCAAATGTTTACACCATTTTTGATTCCAACGGCAATTTTTGCACCTTTTCTGATCCCATGGTCATTTTTTCGCGAATTTTCTGACCCCAAGGCTATTTTTTTCACCCTTTTTTATTTCCAATGCTTTACACATTAAAGATTAAATGAGATTCATACTAGGTTAAGCGATAAAAGAAGATCAGACAGTGTCAGCTATTTGAGCGGACGAGAAGGAAGAGTTAAGGCATGCGAGTATTTATGCAGGCTCGACGCAACCTTGTAACCCTCTAAGTACAGGCTTCGTTCAGTCGATGACGCAGCATGACGTCTATTCGGTTTTCTGTCGTGTTTATGTTTACGTATAACACCATTATTTTACGTATAACACCATTCGGGATCAAACGTTAATTGTTTTTGTCTATGGCTCTTAAAGTGTTCATTCATTCATCTTCTGTGGCCGCACGTTCCACCGACGGGGTCGGCGCAAGCAATGCACACAAATGAGATCTCCAGGCAACTCGATCATCCGCCCAGACTATAATTCATCAGGAGGTATGTCCAAGAGTAACCAGACGAGCTTTTAGACTTGGTCCAATCATCTCATCCTGTGTCTGCCTGATGGAATGGCATTTAGGGCGTGCCTCGGAAGTCATACCACATGACCTCATAAGGTCTACAATTAAGAACAATTATATATTTAAACATTTAGTAAACTTGTCATGTGTACAACGAACTTTTATGTTGGCGTGGAAGCATGTTCTTCACGTATAAGAAACCAAGCATGTCCGTCCAAAGGTAAATACGACCATTATCAAGCTCATGCGTTTTCCACATCAAATTGCCGGAAGTCTTGCAGCCAGGCAAAGTATTCACCACAAGACCTTAAACATCGCTCTGCACGAGGAGTCAGTCTTCCAGCGCGCTGATTAAAATTGCACTGAACGTGGCCTTGGTAAGCAACACCAAATCCGTAGCTTCTCCATAAACGACTAGACAACCTTCAACCGCAAAGTAGGCCTCTGCCTACCGAGAGCTCCATAAACGTGATTTTCTTGTGGTTAAGTAACCTTGGAATCAAAGCCTCTGTTGCTTAACCAGATTCAGATGCAACAAAGACGCCAAAAACGCAACAGCCATCGAAAGAAAACTGGTTTCAAACGAAAATATGCAGCGACTATGTATAAGCTAATCAATCATAACCGACCTTATCACTCGAATTTCATGGGGCTATTTATATTTATCTTCATTCCAGAGAAAGTAAGATAAATGAAAATCATAGACTGAAAGAGATAGTGAGTTAAATAAAATGTGTAAACAGGCCAATAACCTGCTGAACTCGGTTATTTAAGCGATTTTGAACATGACAGTCAATGTTAAGTTACCTGGATTTGCATGTGCTGTCGCTGCAAAAACTTGGTAATCATTCGAAATCAACACAAGTCGTGTAGGCAGACAAAATATTTATCGCTTGCGTTCGTATTTGGTTCTGATTAAGACACTTTGCCATTTTCTTTCCATTCATTCTTGTCGAAGAATGCCATTGAATTTCAACATTCCAACGAAATGGCGATAAGCCACTGCGATGAACAGATGAGCATTTCGAACTTGACTCTAACAAGTCACAACTCAGGCACGAGCCAAATTCAACACGAACTGCAGGTTTCTCCTTATCAATCGCTTCTAAGCACAAATTTCATACAAAGGTCAACCACTTGTGATAATCGCTCCTCCACCGATGACTGGGCTTTGTTTTTTGTTGTCAGCGAAATTAAACTGAGGGCAATAACAGCCACAGCGAACGCTGACTGCGGTCAAAGTCGATAGATCGAAAACAAATTTTCCTCACCAATCAAAATTCATTAATTTGTGTAAAATGAATCCTCAATTGAAATAACACCACACAAGGTCGTGTGTAAATTCATCCAATTCAACAAAAAGAAATGATTGCTAAATACTTTTCAGCAGACTAAGTAAATAGCGTGGGACTTGGTATGTCGTCTGAATAAACAACTTGTCGTTCCTCGTGATACATTCTGCACTGCTTTCCCACCTGCGTCATTGATCAAAGTTCACCCGGAAACTCTGTGGAACAAGTTGCCGCGCTCAAATGATTCAAATCAAACCAAACACATAAGAGGCACGAGATAAAACTCTGTTGCTATGTGCACGAGACAAACGTGGTCGCTCAGCTGATTCCATTAACTGGTTTTTCTGTCTGTGCCAATGGACTTGATATTTACCTCCGACCAGTCTGAATTTTATATCAGTCCATTGGGAAACCAAATCGTTTTCTTTTTCATTCAACTGTTACATCACAATCAGCCCGTCACTTAAAATAGAAAATTTCGGTTCAGTTTCATTGATAACACACCAAATGGACTCCAAAAAACGAACAAGTGGCAATGAATTCCCCCGGCCAATCGACTACACTTCCACTTCCATACAAGGCAACAATGCACTTTAATGCACAATACACAAAACAGCAGCAGTGACTGCATTTTATTTCCAGAAAATTCCCCACAACACCAAAACTGATCGAAATGCATTCATAAATTTTCCACGGAAGGAAAAAAAAATTCGAAACTTACTTGAAGGTGTGCTCCGATGTCCAGATTTTCATGTTTTAAAAAAATTTAGTTTACAGATAAGTTTTATTAAGACCAATAGATAGATGAACAGATAATTGATGAGTGTTGTGTAATAGTTATCAAGCAAATGGCTATCGACGAGATGGCACCCTTAACACAAATATACACAACACAATGACAAAGAAAAATGTTCGATTATTTGATTTTGACTAAATTCAGGAAAAATAAAAAAAAAATCGTTTGTTTTTTATTTTGAAAGAAAACCCGCACTAATGAAAATAAAATAGATTTGATTTTTTTTATTAAAATTATTTTATTTGAAAATTGTTAGACTGTGCTGATGACATTCGCGACTCGCGTGATGAACAAACAACTTTCTCAGCGCGCTGAACGAAACCAAAAGAATCGAGGAATGAATGTCGTGCGGATAGTGAGGTCGGTTTTTTGAATTTTTTTTTCTTTACTTTTCTTTTGTTGGACGGAGTTCATTCGCCATGTGCGAGGTGTTTATTAAGCAGCTGGATGGGCGATATTTCTTGGTGTGGTTTTTTGGCAGCGCAGAAGAGTTTTGAGTGCACCTTTTGAAGACTTACTGTGTTTTAACAGAGGTTAATTACACCTTGGGGGCATCGTACATTGTCTAATCATCGAAGGAAAGGAACGAAAACAATAGATAGCACGTTAAAGTCATAGATTGGGTGGCGTAAAAGCCCGTTGAGGGACTGAATTTAGCTTTTCGTGCCTAGGTTAGAGATAAGGGCATTGAAAATATGCTTTGAAAAACATTCTGCCTTTTTTAATCACTAACTGGGCTTGGATCGTAAGAAGCAATGCTAGGAAATGCTTTGTTAAGCTCCATTTTATGAAAATTTGTCAAATTGCTGAACAAAAATTTACAATTTTTCTTTTGGAGTCAATCCACTGTGATGATGCGGATTTTAAAAGAGGCTTTACTGTATTGCGCAATAAAGACTGTAAGACACATTCTTGGTTTAATTCTTGATCTAAGTCTGGTCCTCAAAACTGGAAACTGCTTGGCCTGAATCAGAAATTCAAAATGGGTTACTGGTTTCAATAGGAGAATTAGTAAGCTGACAAGATGTGGCGTAATCATTTGTTTTAAATAATACTCACGCGAGATGGCGAAGATATTGGCTGAGGCCCAGATCCACCCCTGACTGTAGCGCCCGCAAAAGAAGAAGAAGTTTTAAATTAACTGCATTGAAAAGAGTGCCTTTTGTGAACTCTCTAGTGTCTACAACTTCGAGCCGTTTAAGAATTGTTTATTCAAAAAGGATTCAAATCTTCTGCTTTAAAACAATTTGTTTAAACGTATTTTATTGGGCACGAATATGCATAGCCTCTCTTTTGATATTTAAGTTAACATACAAAATTTAAATTTTTAATGTTTACTGATTTTTAAAATAATATATAATTATAAGATGAAACTTATAAAGTTGCTAGTAAAGCTGACGGTTAAGCCATAGCTTATAAATTCAAATACCAAATGAAAACGAAAATATTGTAATTTGTAAATAAATTAGTTTCTTACTTATTTACTTTACTGACTTAGTGGGTACAATCAACGCACGCTTCGGCTACAATCCTATTCTTAAACATCGTTTTTGTGGAACATCATATATTTTCCGCCGCATCTTATTAAGACGCATTTAAATTAATTACATTATGTAAAACGTTTAAACATTTTCTTTTCCACTAATTGGTTCTCTAAGTCTTGATTTATAAGTTGTACAAATTTAAGCATCTTCCTTCCTGCTACTTAGTTATTTATTTTAATTTAATTTGCACATCATGTTCATGTAAGACACAAAAATCTTTTAAATATGCACACGGTTTATAGTGAGCTCTCGAATCCAATTTGCAATTCATTCTTTTTTTTTTATATCTAACCATTGAATCGGAAATTGTCCATTTTTAAAATTTTCCATCCTCTTGTCTAGTTCTCGAACACATTCAGCCATTTTCGCTTTCTGTCACTGCAACCAGCAGAAGTTCATCCACAACAGAAATCAACCGGCGAATTGAAAACCATCAACGAATGCAATCGATCAAGTAGTTTTTTTCAGAAAAGCGAAAAGATGTGTTATTTCCCAGGGTTTTCATAAGTAAAACACAATTTGTTTTCACCGGTAGAAAATCGACCCTACAAAACATTCCCTCCAAGTCCAACTCCCGTCACCGGCTCCACAAAATGTTTGCGTGACAAGTACATTCACTTGACAGAGTATGAAGAAGATTTAAACTCTGTTCGCTTGTTTGTTTTATTTAATTAAGTTATCAACAACAGAGAAAAGACATGCTTTAGCCAAAATGAAGTGGGCTAAATTGTTTAAGTTACTTTCTGCATTCCTCGTCAGTGTTGTGTGTTATTGTGAATTCCTTGTGTACTACGTTGTCCTTGTTCAAGTCAGTAAACATTTACTTTGAATACTTTGAGCAGCAGGTGTTTTATGTTTTTCATTTGTTTTTACAGTGCAAGTGGCCGGTGCCAGCGCCAGTAAATAATGCCAGCACTTTGTTGCCAGTAAAGGCGATGATTATCGCTGATACACATCTATTGGGTCCGTTTCATGGACATTGGTTGGATAAGTTGATCAGGGAATGGCACATGCATCGTGCCTTTCAGACGGCCGTGACGATATTTCGTCCAGACGTTGTCTTTATCCTCGGTAAGCTTGCATGGTCAGGGTGGATTAATGTGATTGATTGACGGGTGTTCTTTTAGGTGATTTATTCGACGAGGGTCACATGGTTAATGATGAATATTTTGCGCAGTACGTCCAACGATTTCATAAATTGTTCTACACTCCAAGGAGCACACGTGTCATCAGCGTTATGGGAAATCATGACGTGGGATTTCATTACCGGTGAGTGAAGAGAAACCGTCTTTGAGAAGAACTTGCACTCATTAAAGTGTTTCAGGATGCATCCAATCTTCTTGGACCGCTTCAGGAAGGAGTTCGAGCATACGGGCGTTCAACTGCACACCATCCAGGATGTCCACTTTGTCATCATCAACTCAATGGCGATGGAAAATGATCGTTGCTCACTGTGCACGGAGGCACAACGAGACTTGATGGGAATCGGAAGTAGGATTTCCAAGTAGACTTTAAAATTTATCTCTCTAACCACTGAATTTCTTTCTCCTCAGATAAACTGATGTGCATGAAAGATATCTCGACTGGAAGAAGTTGCATTGGCCCGCAACAGCTATACTCACGTCCGATCCTGATGCAGCATTTCCCAACATATCGAATCTCGGATTCAGTGTGCGATGAACGAGACAGCCCGAAGATCCAGCGGTACAAAGAGAACTGGGACGTTCTCTCGAAGGAGTCGACAAGGGTGATAGGTAACCCAATCAACCTCCAGCATACTTTCTACAACTTCTAAAAATATCCTGTCTCCCTAGGAAGTGCAATTAATCCACGCCTGGCTTTCAGCGGCCATACACATCATTACTGCAAGGTCAGGAACCAGTTGGGAATTTATGAGTACAGCGTGGCATCTTTCAGTTGGAGGAACAAGTTAAATCCCAGCTTTTTATTGGCTCAGTTCACACCGGCATCACATGGCGTGTCGAAGTGTGATATGCCGGCTCAAAACACAAACGTTATTATTTACATATCCGCAGGCGTGATTTGCCTCACAGCGTTGCTATTGAATCTCTTCGACAAGGGTGATAGGACACACAAGAAAAAGGAATAATTAGCTTTAAGAAAAGAAGTGCAATGATATTTTTTTTTAGAAGATATTAGCTTTCATAAAGAGACATTTTTTTAATGGATGAATTTTTTGTTCATTTGTTGATGGTATTTGATGGATTAGGCTCTCTTTTGAGTGCTGTAGAAAAGATTTACATACAAAGGCAACAGTCATCAGTGTTAAAACTACTATTAAAAAACGACGAACCTGTTCAAAACAATAGTTACTGTCTAGAAATCTGAGTTTGGCAGAAATTCGTAATAAAAAATAAAACGACGATGTGTTGTGAGTTGGAAGGATGCACGTCTTATCAGACGATTATATGACAGATTAATTGGCACTGTTAAATCGTCTTAACTTTCCTTCACCTGCCCCTCCGATAAGTCTTTTTGATCCTGAAGCAGTATTTTTTCTTCCAAATATCTTCTAAAATATTAGACACAAAGTTTTGAAATTAAGTGACTTTAGTTTTGTGTGTATCTACCACTTAGTAAAAAAAAATGATTATTAGGTTCGTCGCAGTAAAAATAGTAAAAATAATAGTGACCCGAGGGACATATGAAGGTTAAGGTGGAGAATTATAAAGTACGAGTAGAGGTAGAGCTAATAAAAAACATTTGTACAAAGATACTATTTTTCAACACTTCCCACTGAAATAAAATAGGGAAACAAACTGTATACAATTCCCATAGTTTCCATTATTATAACTAGGGATCGGATTTTCATTCAAATGCATCTTTTTTTAAGGAATACCTTGGATGTATGGCAACTTATTATGTCTACGTATCATGAAATTTACCTTAAAATCGCATTTAATCGTTAGAGCATATTTTTGCACATTTTACCACAAATGCATATTTTTTATAATAACATCGTATTTTTAGAACATATTTAACTTAAACGTAAAATTATATTTTAATGTGGTAAAGTTCAAAGCTTAACTGCCTGCTCACAATGGTGTAACCGCAGCAATAGTACGTAGCACTGTCAAAGTTCGGGCAAAAATAAAAGATTTGCAAAATGTACGGACGGTTTTAACCTTCACATTGCTAAGACGAAAATTACCCAAAAAACTTCACCGTCGATGAGATTTGTTCTTTTAAAAATGCTTCACTAACTTCAGTTGAAGTCGAACGATCTTTTCGTTGTATAAGGTATTCTTAAGACCATATCGGCAACGTTTTGATTTCGAAAAGTTTAAGAAACATTTTATGGTCTTTGCAAATAAAACATTTCTAAATAAGAACAATTAAGGAATTATGGATTTTACGCTATCGAATTTTTACGTCAACTCTGTTTTTATTCATTTTTTTTTATTAAATGTTAATTTCGTTGAACTTATTATTAAAGACTGAAGAAAATGTTTTTTTAAATTGAACCACAATTAAGATAATTTTAAGTGCATTTTTTAAATGCATATTTTGTATTTTTAAGCGCATATTTTGAAATTTTTCGAAAATTCGAACGAATTATAACCAATATTATAATTTTATAACCAATACTTTAATTTTGTTCGAATGCATTCACCAACAATAACATACAGTTAGGTAGGTAGGTAGGTCGTGTGGTGGGCTACGCAAGGCAGCCAAGCACTTAGGCCAGATGAGGCCCATTGTGATACCACATGGAGCGGATGCAAAAGCATCCCACTACTCTGGAAACCAATTGGAGCTGTTAATATAGCGGAGGATACGGCTTATGCTGGTGTCAGCAAGTTCACCGAGGTTGTTTAGAAAGTAGTAGCCGAGATGCCTCTTTCTACGGTTCGCGAGCGCGCTGCAGGTTCCTAGAAGGTGGAGCGAGGTTTCTTCCTCCTCTTCGTCTCTGCAGCTTCTGCAGAAGTCGTTGGCCGGGAGGCCTAGTCGGGTGGCATGTTTGCCAAAAGTGGAGTGCCCAGTTATGACACTGATCAGGTTCCTAACCTGAATTCTGCTGAGTCTTAGGAGACTAAGTGAGCGTTCAGGATCTAGCCTAGGCCAGATTTCCCTGGTGACGCGACAAGTAGTACCATTCGACCACCTAAGATTGGTTGCCGCAATGGTATTGGATTTGATGTGGAGGAGCGCGGTAGCAAGAGGTGCGCAGAGACCGACCTTATCCGGTTGGATGGCTTCACTGGTTCCGCGCTTGGCAAGATCATCGGCCAGGCAGTTCCCCGAGATGTCACAGTGTCCCGGCACCCACATGAGGTGAATGTTAAACTGCTTTGCCATCTCGTCAAGAGATTTGCAGCAGTTAAGAGCTGTTTTTGAATTAAAAGTGACAGACTTCAGATAACATACAGTTAGTCTCAAAAGAAAGTATACACCATGAGGAGCGTTTTGAACTCATGGAATAACAAGCTCCGAATGGCTTTCACGAAAAAACCTTAAATGCAGTTTTATTTGAAAATTCAATAGCTTTTCAAAGCAAAAAAAAGCCGATCAAGCCAAAACTATGTAGTAAAAACCAAAACAAAGTTTAAATTTACGTCCCAATAGTAAGTATACGAAATTTAGTAATTGAAATTTAGTTATTGTACACAACATACATGAAATAAATATTTCCTGAACAACTGTTGTGGTTTCATAACAACAGACAAATGCTAAATGATCACAAAATTTTGTGACATTTGAGATAATTTTGGACCTCTTCAGGGCATCATTTCAATTTTGTTGTATGACTTCTGATATTTCGGTCCTAATGTTCCTAAAATCGTCCTATGTCATTTAAATTCGTTTGATTTCAATTAATTAAGACATTTTTGAGTTTTGGTGCAGTTTTGTGTTGGCAACCATTTAGTATTTTTTCATTCTACGGCAACCATTCCTTCACTTAAGGCGCAATTTGGTGAGAGTTATTATGCTTTGGTGCATGAATGACCCTTTCAAGCTGATCTTGCTAACTTTTTTGGGCAAACTAGTCTTGAGGATATTCAAGTTACCAAACCAATCGATTTTTTCATCGATGAACACGAATTTAACAACCCCAGATGCTACCATGGTACCCGATACCATTACATAGCCTACTCCATGATTTGTTGTATACTAATTGTTCTTAGCCGCATTGATATTCCCATTGAGCTTTCGTCAAACATTCACAAGATGATTTTGCTTTCTGGAATTCTCTTAAATTTACCGATGAAAATAAATTTACTATCTTAGGTTCGGGCGGACGGTGCAAGGTTTTGCACAGAGTCAATGAGAAGTTCCAGGGCAAGAACAGCAAAAGATGAACTAGATTTATGTTGCATTGTGCAAAAATTGTCAATATGCTCTTGCAATCTCAGGACGGTGATGTCATAGAGATCTTATAGCGCAACACTTACATTGGAAACGTAAAACATAAAACATAAAAAAAATTGTTTACAAGAACTGTGTTAAAGGAGTGTGAAAATATTAGCCCCAACTGTTAACTAGTTTAAAATTTACACTAGAAAGCTTCCAAAAAAATATTAAATTTATTTACAGTCTCTGCTTATAATTTTTAAAACATTTTATTTAGAACTTTAGGTGCCAGAACTATTTTTACTTTGCGATGGTCTATGTATATGCAGTTGTGGTCAAAAAAATAATAAAAAACCTAAAGGTTACACGATATTGGCACAAATTGTTCAATATAGTGAAAGCATCTGAAAAAAGGTTTTTCTATAATAATAGATGGCAAAAGGGAAGAAGAGATATCCCATTAAAAAAAAAAATACCAGATCAAATCACTCTATAGTCATATTTTTTTCACCGCAACTGTATCTTCTATTTTAAGTTATCTCCTTTTGTTTTGTTCGCAAAAACAACAGCGGCAATGTTTATCTACTCTTCTTTTTTGTTAAGTTTTATTTAAAATATTTACATCAAAGAAATTAATAAAAAACTGAGACCTGAGGCTGAGGGCCATTTTGTCACTCCCACACATTTAGAAAGACAGCACCGATGATCCAACTTGCGTTTGAACAGGTGAAATATGTATAACCCCATTTCTTCTGTTATTATCCTAGTGTAGATCATATCTACGGATCAAAACAATAAAACAACCTTTTGAAGCATTGAATTAAAGAAAACCAAATCTTTTAGGTTAGATGATATACAAGAAAAATTTCTTCTCGTTGGCTAGTCTACAATACATTCATTACGATTTCTTCATTCAACTTCTACAAATCTACATTTATCTCTACATTCCCTGACCATTACGAATCATAGTTTTTTTTTCACTTCTCAACCGTGTGATAATTAGCCTTAGAGACTGTATGTGTGCCGGATAACAACAAGAGGAATGCGCGGCAGACAAGCCTACGTATTAAGAGCGCGCTTTGCTTTTGCCGGTCATTCCTCCTTGCTTACAAATAGCTAAATTCCCATTTGCATGATACACAAACAGATCGTAAATATGAATAAGTTCATTCTGAAGAAAAATGAGTAATTTCTACCAACGAACATGTGCTCCTCAGTGTTTCATAGAAAACTGCAAATGGTTTTATAGTGAAGCCCACTCATTGAATTGAAGTTGAATGCGGCTCCCCCATTACGTCGAAGATTTTGGCGCCTAAGCGAACTGCACACAAGCGGATGACGCACCAACGTATAGTGGGGGAAACCTCGAGTGGAGCAAATTCTAAAGCTCACAACATCCCGCCGCCGTCATTCAAAGAACTGGATATTCAAATGACGCCAGCAAGTTAAATTCAGAAAACGAAAAATAAAGAAATGGGGCCTACTTTGAGGTAACGTCTCGCCTCGCCTCGCAACGAAGAAATTTTTATATTTATCTTTGAAAAATATAATTTCTTAATATTCCATCAAGGCCCCATCACAAAAATATCTTTTTTTATTTTTAAGACGCCACGCTAAATCAGTTTTCCGTAGGATTACAGATCTACACGCATACGCGCAACCTCGCCAAAAACCAGAAACTAATTTCCAACCGCAGCCTCCACACACGCCCAGAATTGTCGCCTGACCTAGAACTCACTTTACCACTTAAACAGACGGTAAAAAAGAAGTGTCTTAAGATCGATTTGTCTAATTGGATAAAACAAGTGCCGGTTTTTTTCTTTCTTTCCCAATTCATGACTTCACCGACCAAAGAAACGGAAGCTCAGACGGAATAGTTTTTCGGTCTTTTTCTGTTTGTATTCGTTAACACACACAAACTAGTTCTAGTGAAGTCAATAAAATTCCAGGGGATTGTATTAATTTTGTACCAGCAACCAGCATGCCAACATAAATATTTACATAAATCCAAGGGAAAGCGTCTAAAAATATCTAATGACGTCGCCCCTCTAAGCAGAGTGTATGAGGTTTTTTTCAATTTAAATTAGAGGTGACGTAACCTGACGAATCGTTCAATTTTTATGGTTTGCATGTTGAGTAAATTCTACAAAAAAACTGTGATGTGCGGGTGGGTTTACATTGGGGAGTAATCAAAGCAACATTTTCACAATGTTATTTTTTTTACAAAAAACCATCAAATGTGATAGTTTGAA
Organism: Syritta pipiens; assembly: GCA_905187475.1. Taxonomy (NCBI): domain Eukaryota; kingdom Metazoa; phylum Arthropoda; class Insecta; order Diptera; family Syrphidae; genus Syritta; species Syritta pipiens. The sequence continues at coordinate 77,187,468 of LR994571.1, forward strand.
TTTATAAAACAGAGCAAATTAATACAAAGATTATACTTTATTCTAAATTACAACAATTTCTCTTACAAACACGTACAAATCTTAATTTATTTTTGTATTTTATCAACCCACACAACAGACCCCATCGTGTAAACCTAGCAAACCAAACCACACCGCCGGAGAGTTTCTAACGAATCAACGAAAGCATTGGACGCCACTTATTTTGACATCTCGTTATAACCTCCATGAACTCGCTGGGTGTTTGATTTTAACGACGATTTTTTTGTGTGCGAAAGAATTGAATGACTAAACTCCAAAAAAAAAATTATTACAACCGCGTTGGCTGTAAGTGAAGGAGAAAGAAAAAATATTATCAAAAAGTGCACAAGTGATAAGACAAGTTTATTTTTGTTATTCCACACAGATATAAAATCAACACGCTAGAATCCTAATTTTATAGCTAAAGCCGAATCGTCCATAAAAAAAAGAAGAACAGAGAAAAAACTCACCAGACGACCCCAATAACCAGCAAGAAAACAAAATCAAGGCCACTCACCTCACCTATAGCCAGGTAAGCAGCATTCCCCATTCCAGCGACGCGTGTGTGTGTAGGTGATGTGTAAACTTTCAATTTGTCTCGACAGATTCACCAAGAAGAATGTCTACTAAAGCGAAAAGAGCGGGTACAGCCACACCCCAGCCCGGTGGTACATCGACCCCGCTTGCGGGTCCCAGTGGACGTCCGTCGAGCCCGCTGAGTCCGACGCGTCACAGTCGCCTCGTGGAGAAGGCGGAACTGCAGAATCTGAACGATCGCCTGGCGTGCTACATTGACCGTGTACGCAACTTGGAGACGGAGAATGCGCGCCTTTCGATCGAGGTGCAAACCACAAGAGAGACCATATCACGTGAAGCCTCGAACATCAAGGCTATCTACGAGCACGAGTTGTCCGACGCGAGGAAGCTGCTCGACGAGACAGCGCGCGAGAAGGCAAAGCTCGAGATCGACACGAAGCGCCTGTGGGACGAGAATGACGAGCTGAAGGCGAAGCTCGAGCGGAAGACCAAGGACTGCCAGTTGGCCGAGAACAGTGCGCGCAACTATGAGACGCGGTGGAACGACTTGAATACAAAGTACCAGCACGCCAGGCTAGACCTAGACAAGGCCATGGACCTGGCCAAGGAGCGCGAGAAGGAGAACGATCACCTGCGCGCGCAGTTGGAGGAGGCACGCAAGCACCTCGAGGACGAGACCCTGGCCCGCGTGGACTTGGAGAACAACATCCAGAGCCTCCGCGAGGAGCTTACGTTCAAGGACCAGATCCACGCACAGGAGATGTCAGAGACGCGCACCCGTCGCCAGGTGGAGATCAGCGAGATCGACGGCCGCCTATCGGAGCAGTACGAGGCCAAGCTGCAGCAGTCCCTCCAGGAGCTCCGCGACCAGTATGAGGGCCAGATGCGTGCCAACCGCGAGGAGATCGAGATGCTCTACGAGAACAAGATCAAGGGCTTGCAGAATGCAGCGGCCCGAAACTCAAACGCTGCCGCAAACGCCATCGAGGAGCTGCGCACCACTCGCACTCGTATCGACTCACTGAACTCGCGCATCGGCGAGCTCGAGTCCACAAACGCCGCTCTGAACTCCAGGCTGCGCGATCTGGAGGGTCTGCTCGACCACGAGCGCGCTCGGCACAACGCCGACCTGCACGCCCTCGAGTCCGAGCTGAACCGCTTGCGAGAGGAGATGGCCCAGCAGCTGCAGGAGTACCAGGACCTGATGGACATCAAGGTCTCGCTCGACCTCGAGATCGCGGCCTACGACAAGCTGCTCTGCGGCGAGGAGTCGCGCCTGAACATCACGCCCCAGACGTCGAACACAGCCAGTGTCAGCTCCCTCAGCCAGTCGCTCCGCTCGACCCGGGCCACTCCCCTGAGACGAACACCCACCCGTGGACAATCCACTGCCAGTGGTGCCTTCAAGCGCAAGCGCACCGTCGTCGAAGAGTCCGAGGACCGCAGCGAGTCCGAGTACTTCGTGACCGGCAACGCTAAGGGCGACATTCAAATCTCCGAGGTCGACTCGAACGGCAAGTTCGTGAAGCTCTTCAACAAGTCCAACAAGGAGGTCGCCATCGGCGGCTGGCAGTTGCTCCGCTCGTGCGGCTCCGACGAAACCTCGTTCAAGTTCCATCGGTCGGTGAAAATCGACGGCGGTGCCACCATCACCGTCTGGTCCGCAGACGCCGGTGTCAGCCACGAGCCACCGACCAACATCGTCATGAAGACCCAAAAGTGGTTCGTCGGCGACAACATGAAGACCGTTCTGTTCAACACCGAGGGCGAGGATGTCGCCGCATCCGAGCGCATCAAGAAAACCATCTCCACACACGTCACTCGCCACCGGTCTTCAGCACGAGGCTTCCCCTCGTCGCGCCCACTCATCGGGGACGAGGAACTCTACCACCAGCAAGGCGATCCACAGGGAGAGGAGAAGTGCCGCCTCATGTAAAGCACTCCTCTGTGTCTTGTACTCTCTTAATTTTATTTTAATTTTTTTTTTTTTCCTTTAATTCGAACAAAACAGAAACAATTTTACGCCAGAGGGCCTTAAAAGAAGAACCGTATTTTTTTGATTATTCCTAGAAATACATATATAATTTGTGTTACAGAAAATAGATTAAACATAACCCAAGTTGTTTGGTAATAAACGCCAAAATTGTATACTAATCCCACTTCACTAACGTTTTCTTTTTTCTTCAACCTAACGCAAAGTCCCTCCCTCCCTCACTTAGGTGTGAACAAAAAAACAAAAAAAAAAGACGAATTAAAGTTTAAGTTTTGTAGACACACATCTCAGATCCCCCGGTGTTAAGCGCGCGCACAAAGTGTTCAAGGAACGCAATGCAATTTCTGTTCGGAAATTTATTTTTTAAATGTCGTAAATATTATTATTTTTCTATAGAAAAGGCCTTAAAGTTGAGAATTCTATTTTTTTATTTCCTGTTTTGGTCGTTTATAGATTTATTGCACTATTTTTCCTTTTGATGTTATTGATTTTGATTTGATTAAATTTGCACCTCTATATAATATATACATGTATTTGCTTTTTTTAAAATGAGATACCATTTTTGTGTTAAATTTGTCCCTTCCTTTTCCATCCACCGACCGCTTTTTTTGTTTGATCCAATGGAACAACATTCCTAAACTGGTTTTCATTTTTTTTTTGGCTTAATAAATTCACGTACTAAACAATAGACATGATGTGGTGTCTTCTCACCCTACATCGTGTGATTCTAACCTTGCCATTGACTTAATTTCTGCATTTACAACGACAAAACACAACTTTGGTGTGTTTTATTATGTTTCTTCCAGCACAGTCCTAACTTAAGAATTGTTCTTCAAACGTAATCAAATATCGTAGATTGTAGAAAGAAAAAAAAAAGAATAATTTTTATTTTTTTACAAAACCATGCGCTGTTTCCTTGATTTTTTCTTTGGGAAACATCATCAATATCGAATTCTTCAAAAGATGACAACATGAATTTAGAAAGTAAACAAAATGCGGTGAATTGTATTTGAAAAACAAAAGAAATACTTAACTTGCAAAACTCATTTTAATACGTTAAAATAAAACAAAACAAATATTTTTCTTAAATATATCTATCTTTTTGTGTAGAGAATAAAAAAAAAATAAAATAAAGAAAAACCAACTACATATGTGAATGTAGTTAAGAGTTGTTGTTTTATTTTCCCGTCTATCGATTGCTTTTTGATGACCGCCAATCCATTTTCGGTTCGATTGCATTACAATTAGGAGTTCCCTGCCCATATTCGTTCAAGGTTCGTGTGTGGCAGTGATAAAGTTAAGCCAAGCGGATGACGCCAGACTTCGGACATTTCAGTCGAGTGTGTCACGCGAGTTTATCGGATTTTGATATAAAAATTCATCGTCAAGGTGTCTGGCAGTAGTAAACTTATTGTTAAAATCAATTATTCGTCGTTGAGGTTTTTTGGGCACTTTTCATTTGGTATGACATCAGCCGTTCATAATCTTGAATGGCTTTTTATCCGTGTTAGCTAATCCCCTTGACTGAAACGCAATCAGGTAGTTACGTCATACAGTCTGTGACACAGACAAAAACATTGTCTGCCTAATTCCGAGCAATCGAAAAGATCAGGCAAGAAGTGATGAAGTGAGCCCAGTCCACCTTCATAAAAACACCGATCTTACTCTGTCTCTGGCTAATTCAGAAATCAACTACGATTTCTATACGTTTGTTTTTGTTGACGCAATTGGTAATGAATGAAAAATTATATTTGCGCTCTTATGACGCTCTTATTACATCATAAGTTGAGCTTTAGTGGATGACTCAATCGTGGCGCTTTTGGAATTGTTGACCTTGGCAAATGATTTCGCAAAAACTAGACCTTCAACTTATGTTACTCTCGAGATCTTACTCAGTCATGTGCTTAACCAGTTTTTATTTTCACTTCAGACAAGTGCCGCTTTTTATTTTGACGTGCAAAAAAAATCATTTCAACATGCAAAAGTGTAATCTGACACTTTTTAATTGGGAATTGTGATGTGAAATGGAAAAATCTACTTTCGTATCAATTGCGGCAAATTGTTTAATTTATAAAAATTAAATCTATGTGGTATTTTATAAATTTAGAATTTATAATAAAAATACAATAAGATAATAAAAAAACAATAAGAATGAAATCGTCTTCTGACGGAGGTTATGGGAAAAAATAAAGAGGAGGCTTCATTCTTTTTATCACTTTTTTCATGTTTTCGTAGACGAGGCATTATATTTGATAATTTGGTTGTGTTTTCATCATAAAAGCTATGACCAAAAGAATTAAGGCCACGCTCTACAGAACACTTAAAGCCCAAATCCATAGAATCTGTTGCGTGCGTTGCGGTTACAATCCAAAAAAAATCATAGTTCTCGGATTGCAAAGATGTGCCCAATGAATATGTACGCGCGGCCAGGGTTATCAGACTATATACCTTCCCGGTCTAATTAAATTCACTTGCTACCATCATAGCCCATGAGTTGGACGATAAATGTCGCGCCCTTATCGCCAAATAATCGTTAGCAACATTTTAAGCAAAAATTATAGTTCGGTAGTTTTTTTATTTGCCGCATCTTTCCGCATCATTGGTTTTTTAACCCTTGGTGGCTGAGAGCTTTTTTTGGAATACTCGCCCATAAGACAACTGAAAATTAGGTGAAATTCATAAACGTTTATAAGCATTAAAACTTTAACTAAACATTTAAACTGATTTATTTAGATATGGATTCAATATATTTCCAGTCATTAAAACTTTAACTAAACATTTAAACTGATTTATTTAGATATGGATTCAATATATTTCCAGTCAGTGCGTGTCATCATGTCCACGTATTGGGGTCTTTCGTGTTCTATGGCATAAGTGCTTTATTCCCGTAGAGAGACTTTGCGGCCGTTAAGGGTTATAAGTTAAAGAGAAAACAAAATTCATCGTAATCGACATTTACACCTAAAAAACGCAACGTGTTTCAAACAAAAAACAAAAAAAAACAGCTTCTGTAAAATGTTCATTTTGCCGCTCACAATAATTTGGCGGTCAGTGCGCTATATTACAACAGACGCAAAACTTGCCTCCTTCGAACAAAAAATACTGCGATGGATATTTGGCCCGTCTGCGATGCCGGCGAAAGGAGAAAACACAATTACTAGCTCTACGTGTTATAAATACATGATTAAGGGAAAAATTCGTCGCCGACAATTTCTTGGCCACATCAAGCGAACAGACACCAACGCTAAGACGATTTTTACATCCAAGGCTTCTGGTTTGAAAAAAAGACCAAACCTTCGATATAAAGGCTAAGTTGTCGTGGATGCAGAGCAGGTTTACCTTTCTGCCTGAAAGAAGTGCACCGTCGCAGATGGAAGGCAGTATTGATTAGTGACCAGATCCTCCATTAGTTTCTGAATTGTAGGAAAAGTACAAGACGACCCTAGCAACTAATTCTAGTTGATGTTATTATTAAATTTGTAATTTATTTACGGTTTAATAAAATGAATAATAATAGACAAGTACACCAAGACTTCGATTTCCATTGTTCCGATTTGCGTAATTTCAAACCAGTTTCGTTTAAAAATTAAAGTTGTTTCAAAGCTGCGTCGGTTTTATTTTAGTTTTTTTCGTTCACAACATTACAATAAACCTAGTTCTCTTTTAAACACGATTCAACACGAGTTAAAAAGAAAAAATCTCCTTTTACACGAATTGTTATGTTTTAACACGATTTTTAATACTCTAGAAATTTCGAGGTTTTATTGGAAGAAGGTTGGAGTTAAGGAAGAAGGTGAAGAAGCTCATACCAGCCCGGTATCACTTTTTTCTAAGATTATCGAGCCAGAAGTGCATCGAGTCTTCAGTTGAGTTGTTACCTTTCGTCTCATACTGTGTTCCTATCCCTGAAATCTTGAACTTCCTGTACGATTGACATACTCTCCGCTTTTTAAGAAATTAAGAAGATATTTTTGTCAATAACAATGATAAGCCTTCATCGGAAAAACATTCAAACAAAACAATTGATTGTTCAAAATGTTAGTACTATAATTCTCTTCATCTCTCTGAACCTCTCAGAGGTCCACGGCAACTCCAATCACATGCACGACTGTCAGTGTCAGCTCCCATTTATCGCCTCGGACTGTACCCTTATCTGACAGTTGTATTTTTAGAAAAAAAGCTTCAGACAGTTGTCAACACCTGGATCCATTTAGGTTGTTGACCTTTATTCCAGCAGTCGGTGGTTGTCGAGCGAAATTATTTTGCCGGATCTCCCCAATAACACAGTTTGGCTAGTAAGTACCCAACCAGGTTGCTTTATTTGTTTTTGCAACGTTTCTTCTATCAAACGTCAACCCAATTTCAGCTGATAAGTTGAAAACCCACTCCAACGATACTGATTACACACTGCCACAAGCCGCAGAGGATTTTCAACGGCTGCTGATAATCACCAGTAGGGAGTCGTTTTTAATTTGTTTATTTTTACTTTGGGATAAGACGTGAAGTCATTCAGTTCAGTCTTCGTTTGTTCCTACTTCGGTTGTATTCTAGAAAATAAAGGTAAATTCAAAGAATCATCAAATCATTAAATTCCATTTTGCTTTAGTTTGTAAGTTAATTTGCGAGAAACAAGTATTTTCGGATGGAACCTGAAGGTCATTCTATTCGAAGCTTCAGAGAGGCATGCATGCAATTGCGAAATTATTCAAGTGAATTTAATTTAATTGTCGGGGACATATCAATGTGACAACCAATTAATAATGTAGGGCGTAGATTTTTGCCGCAATGAAGAAATGCTCAACTAGTGACCTAAATTCTCTTTGAAAAGGGTTATCTCCAGCGAATGAATGAAGTTGTCTTATCACTTCGAGATGTGGATTAACAAAAATATGTATATTTTGTTTTTATTTATTAAGGAGAGTCCTCGAACGAGATGAAGTTAATCATTTTGGACACCGCTGCGTCTGTCGGCGAATGGGCAGCAAAATATGTGATGAAGAGGATAAATAACTTTAATCCAGGACCAAACAAGTGAGTAGATTGGCATTGTATTTTATTTAGTGCAATTTGTGGCTTCTTTTTAGATATTTTGTGCTGGGACTGCCGACTGGGAGTACCCCTCTGGGGATGTATAGGAAGCTAATTGAATTCCATCAAGCAGGGAAAATCTCATTCAAATACGTGAAAACATTTAACATGGATGAATATGTTGGTAAGAAAATACGACGGTGTAGTTTGAAGTTTTTCTACAGCTTCTCATGTTCTGTGATTTTATTTGAGAGGTATCTTAGGATACATCAGTTGAGTGCATTTTTTACGTCTGTCTCACGTCATTGTTGCTTGAATTTCATATTTAATGGTATTTTTCGACGATCTAATCGTTTAACTGGGCGTGGAAGAATGCAATCAGCAATTTTGTTGTATCAGTCATGATTTTAACATAAAATACACTTGTCCGCTTAGCCACTATAATCGCTCGCTATAGTAGACATTAAAATAAACACTTTTATACTTAGAAAAATAGGTTAAATTCTTTCATCCCACTACGTCGCCAATTTAAAGCTGACAGAAAACGATCGCAAAAACTTCTAAGAACTGAACTGAGCTATAATTTGTTTGTCTATGAAAATTGATACGGTGGCTTAGCTTCAATTATTTCCCATTAGATTAAGACACTCCGACTTTTTCACTCACGTTCTATTCTTCATTTTTAGGTCTTCCCCGTGATCACCACGAGAGCTATCACTACTTCATGTGGAATAATTTCTTCAAACACATCGACATCGATCCGGCTAACGCTCACATCCTCGATGGAAATGCTCCCGACTTAATCGCCGAATGTGATGCCTTCGAAGAGGAAATAAAAAAAGCCGGTGGCGTCGAGCTCTTTATCGGTGGCATAGGGCCAGATGGACATATCGCTTTCAATGAACCCGGATCATCTCTCGTGTCCAGAACTCGCGTGAAGACACTCGCTCAGGATACTCTGGAAGCAAATGCAAGATTTTTCGGCAACGATATGAGTAAAGTTCCAAAACAAGCACTGACTGTAGGTGTGGGAACTGTACTCGACTCGAAAGAGGTCATGATATTAGTGACTGGAGCACACAAAGCGTTCGCATTGTACAAGGCGATCGAGGAGGGCGTTAATCACATGTGGACGGTTAGTGCATTTCAGCAGCATCAAAACACACTCATGGTTTGTGATGATGATGCTACGCTGGAACTGCGTGTGAAGACAGTGAAATACTTTAAGGTATGTCTGAAATTGCAGAAGTTTAGTGGCCTTTGGATGGTGATGGAATCTTTTTTTTTCCTTTGGTTATGGGATTTTCTGAGATAACAAGTAGTTGTTTGATTTGGAGTCATCAAGTAGTGGGTTTCGGATTGATATTGTCTATCTATCTTATCTTAACATTATCGCATGCAGACAATGATTGAATTTTGGTTTATGAGCTGTGATTTTTCAAGTGTCGATTGGAAGATAAGAAGCAAGGAGTCTTGCTTATTATTGTATGTACATAAATGCATAGATAAATGTTTAATATGCGCTTTTAAGGCTCCTTAGATGTCCCATTTTGCGTTTGACAAACGTTTTTCTGGTGGTAAAGGAACACTCGTAGATGTTTTTAGCAAAGAATCAATTTGTAAATATGCTAATGTGTTCGGCTACTTAAAATTTAGTTGAAGATAATCTTCGAGGTAGTGAATAATGAAACTGAACATTGCATGGAGATCAAGAACTATCTATGGTCCAGAACAAGAAATGCAAGGCAACGTGGCATCAATGACAGATACACACTTGTCGATTGCTCGCTTACAAAGGTTTTACTCTTCCGGACGTTTTTCAATCAGATCTGACATAATTTATATTGCTCTAAAACCTCGTACACATTCATTCAAGTAAGAAAATAAGTGTTCATTAACCCTTTCATGACCACATCTAATTCCTGGCACCGGAAAAATATTTTTTTCACTTCATCAAAAACAAAGTAAAAGATCTTGAATGTTCTTATTGCACTAAAAGACGTCTAATGCAGAAGTAAATGGACTGAAATTGGTTTTTAGAATAAACTTAAAAAACTTTTAAAGCAATTGCACCAATAATTTTGAGTTGTCGACATATAAAGCTCATGTTGTTCACGAACAACACTGGGCTATGTCTAAAAACATATTTTAGTTACTACATGACTGGTGATGGTTGCTAATTCAAGTATACTTTAGCCTGTACAATCAAAAATTCGTTTTATAACCATTTTTTCTTTTGTTCTATAAGCTCTGAAACTAATGTGGTAAAGGTACAGCACAGCTTTTCCATTTATGGTATACATTACTTCAGATTTTATATTTGCATACACTGCTTTCTATATAAAATATTTCGGTTCACCTTTTTAGTTAGGTTAGGTTATGTGGTTTCGGCTAATCGCCAATCGCATAGACCAATAGGCAAAATTGTAAAAGAATGCAATCATTTTGGATTGCATTCTTTTATGAATGCAATTTTTAGATTGCAATCATTGACTTCATTTAAGACTTCAATCACCATTCAATTAACGAATGCGAATGAATGCAAAGTAATGAGTGAGCTCACAACTGATTGCATCCAATTGAATGATAAAATCAAGAATGCAATCTTTCGCTGCTAATTGAATGGTGATTGCATTCTTTTTTTTTTAAGTCTTAAATGAAGTCAATGATTGCAATCAAAAAATTGCATTCTTTGAATAATTTCCAAAGAGTTAAATCCTTAGTGATTGGATTCTTTTACAACTCTGCCAATAGGTGTGTTACACCAACTCAGAGCATTTTCAATATTAGAACTTATTAGTTAAACATTTTTGATTTTTAAACGCAATTCCACCTCAGTAAAGAATGTGAGTTGTTTTTAGAGCTTTGAGAGCAAGCTAGTGGGCCATAGCCGACTACAACTGTTATCAGTAGTATCCGACATACCACACCAATCAGTAGACCGTTTTGTGGAAAAAGGACCAGACTGAGTCTAGCTCTCCCACTTCTTGTTCAGTTCTCTAACTAACATAGCACTAATGTGGCAGCGACAAGCTGAGTTGATAATTTCTTACTGCATTTTAGTTTTTGATCAGGTTCTTTAACAGTGATTAACTGGGGGAATCATTTTATATCAGGTTTCCAGCTTCTGTTCGATTCCTAATAGCTTCAACATTAATAGATCTTCATGTACTGATTTGAAATTGCATCTAACGAAACTAACCTCACTTCAACAGAACAAAAGTGTAATGTAGATGTATTTTTGCAGAAATTTTTTTCCTGTGAATAGCTTTGAAATTCGAAACTCTAAAAATACAGAAAACTAAACAAAAATATGTATACGTTTTCATCTTTGTTTAGGGATTACTTGTTGATGTTCACGAAAAGATGATTGACTAAAGGATATCCAGATTTTAATAAAAAATAAAAGTAAAAAAAAAAAAACATTCCATTTATCATTCAACCACAACCAGTTGCACTTAAATTGGTAACACAAACTTGATTATTCACTTCTGAATGTTTTAAACTTCTATTAAAAAAAATAAATAATGTTAATTTTTTTTTGTCTTCTAGGGTCTTATGGGAATACATTCTAAGCTAATTGATGAAATATAAACCATTAATTTTGAGGTGGTAGTGAATTTATTTTGAATATCTTTTGCTTGTGCTTGTTAAGTTTTTTTTTTTATATATGTATCAACAAAACTAACTCATGTGAACATTTTTTCAAATATATTTTTTATACAACATATCCAATAAAACGTGTTTGTTTTTTTTTTTTATTGCGAATTTGAATGACAGAAATTTCTCGCGGATTTACGAAAGGTTTGGAATTTAAACTGTTTCACTTCATCGTTAATGTTTTTGGGAGCTGACTTCATTGGTTTAGATCAGGAAATAATGCTTGCGATTGACTTCAGCTATTTAAAATATTAAAACTGTTTCAGTAATTAAACTTTCAGTTCAATGTGAAATAATTGAATTAAGCAGTTGCGGAGAGATAGACGAGAAGAAAATTGTCTTTTTACACTGAGGTAATTGGATTTCCTAGCAACACTAAATGTAATAATTTCAATTCACTTTGCAACTTCTCCAATCAACTCTTATGAACACGAGTGACATAATAACAAAACAAGATGTTTTGCTGAGCACCGATCAGAGAATTAAAGGCCGAGAAGTTTAGATCCACTTTTGGAAAAGAAGGATGTTCCGTTAAATGCGCGTGCATAATTTTTTTTGTGGGTACAGTCTGTTGCGATGGAAATGTTCTAAATTTTTCAAAATGCCACCTTTCATGAATAACTATTTACTGGTTTTTGACTATCAGTGTAAAATTGTGCTGTTTTATTTCAGGCTAATATTACAACTTTTGATTTTTCAGAGTTGACTTACGGTGAAGTCTTTATTTAATTATTTTTACGCGCATCCACTGTGTTGTGCGTGGTATAATTTGACACATGTGGAAGCTAGTTTCGAATTGTGAATTGTGAAAGTTTTCCATGACAAAAGTACTCCAGAAGGATTGTCAGTCGTTCACTGGAGCTGGGAACGTGTTAGGTGTGATGCTTTTTCGGCGGGCTGGATTCGAGCCTGGCACTAACAAGCCACGGCGCCCACAATTTTAATTAATTACAGTTTGTGATTAAATCACTCACACATGTCAAGATTTCAACCGCGCACAACATAGTGGTTGCTCGAAAGCTAGGCTATAGCCTCATATGGCCTTTCACGATATCTCCAATTAGGCAAGTAAAGAATTAATGATTTGAATAAAAATATAAGAAAAATGTAGATAAAACTATTTTATTTATTTTTATTATTACAATGCTCCTTTATTTTTATTTTTATTATTATTGTATGAAATAATAATAACAACAAGCCAGTACTCCGCTAATCATGGTCTAAGCTGAGTTTTTGTTTCGAGAGTTCCGCTTTATAAAATTATATAAAATTTTGGTTATGAGGCAGAGAGAGGGGCAAAAGCATTAAAAACTTTAAAGGAAACAATTGGAATGATTGGAAAACTTATTAGGTACAACTTTGCTTCTACAGTTTTATTCCGAAATTCGAGGATTTATTGTAATAAACTGGTTATAGATTTATGATTCGTTTTTCATTTGATTCGATTGCGTTTGACATGAGTCTTGATCAAGTAATGCCTTCAATTCTGCATCTTCGAAAACCTTCTCTATGTCGACGTCAAAATCACCATTCTTGAAGCATTGAAACCACTCTCGGCACGTTCTTTCGCTGCTTGATAGCGGCCTCATCATAGGTATTTGGGGCATTCGATGAGCCTCAGCCGCAGATTTCTTCATATAAAAGCAGAAAATTAAAACCTCCCGCAAATGATGAGAATTTAGCTCGTAAGTTGACATGTTTAATCGAGAATAACTTTTTTATGCAGACACAAATCGACTAATATTTCGATGGCGTTGTGTTTACAAATACCTATGCTTATTGTATTACATCTACGATCTATTTATATCGATTACCACTTACTGCTACAGCCATTTATTGGATAAAGGCGGAAGCAAAGCTGTACACCTAATAGTTAAAGCGCAGCCAGCCAATAGCCAATAGGAGAGAAATTGTGTTCCATCAGGACAACGCCAGGCCACACACATCGATAGTGACTCGCCAGAAGCTCCGGGAGCCTGGTTGGGAGGTTCTTATGCATCCACCTTATAGTCCAGACATGGCACCAAGTGATTACCATCTGTTCCTATCCATGGCGAACAATTTTGCTGGTGAAAAACTCGCTTCAAGAGAGGCTTGTGAAAATCGACTGTCTCCATTTTTTGCTAATAGCAACGAGGACTTCTATAAGAGAGGCATGATAAAATTAGCTTTAAAATGGCAACAAATTATCGAACAAAACGGAGCATATTTGATCTAAATCGGTTCATTCTAACTATGGTAATTAAAGCCTTCAATTTCATGCAAAAATAATGGATTTCTTTTTACTACACATGATATAAAACTTTCGTTCGATATTATTGAACATAGTATGTTGAACTCTTAGTGATTTTACAACCAAAGAACAAACACATCAATGCTGGAAAATACGACTTGAGAAATTAATGCCAGAAAAATGTCCATTGAGGGTCTGCATTTACATTAGGAATTTCTGATTGTTGTCGTACCAAATACCGAATTATTAATTACACCTCCACTGGTCTATGTAATTGGTGTGTCGTCAAAGCACAAAAAAAAAAAACGAAAATTTTAAATTAAAAAAAAAAAATAATAATAATAATAGTACCAATGAATGTAAAGCAAAACCAGTTAGTAAATGTCCCAAGAAAAATGAATTCCAGACTTTAGCGGTCATACAAAAACTGAACAAAAGAAATTAAAACATTCTGTAAATGAACCACCGAAATGAACCGAACGTATTTTCATTTCCCTCACACTAATTTCTATTTTACAAAAACTATTGTAAACTTTCATGGCGCCCGAGCAGGAGCATTAAAAACAACATAACAACTAAAAAGTATAGGTGTTAATTAATAAAATTAAACGCGACGGTTTTATTAAAAATTAGTGAAATAAAATTTCATGGACACCTACAAGTTGCACTGATTGAAGACAAGGCGATGTTTAAAGCAAGGCCAATCGCACCTCTAAGCGACACCTACAAGTTGCACTTATCGAAGACAAGGCGATGCTTAATGCAAGGCCAATTGCATCCCAACGACGACGAGGCGCTAACACCCGCTCACCTACTAATAGGAACGTCGTAAACACTAACACGCGGAAGCAAAGCATAACGACGAGTAACATGTAAAAAAGCTTCGTCAAAACACTATAAATAGTACTAAGGAATGAAAAAAAAACCTTTTGTCTGCATTCATTTCCAACACAGTTTTCTACTAGCCAAAATCAACCTAATTATAATCCAACAACCTATGTTGACCTCAGTTCGTAGCTTCATTTGATGCCGATTGTTACAGTTCTAAGTTCACATCACTTGCGGAAAAAAAAACCTATTCTTTGGCACTAAACTTTGAAGGATTCTTCGTCCATCTTCATTATCTTTTAAAACCCATAAGTGGCTCAAATTGATCCTCGTAAGGACGGAAGCAATTTAGATCAGGAAATTTCAAGTTCAACAGCGATAGGAAACGATTATATTAAATTTCTTGGAGATGTTAAATTCAGGGATTTCCAATAACCCTAGAGCATATCTGTAGAAAAAAAGCCAAACAACACTTAAAACAATGCTCACTTTTATAAGCCAGGTCATTTCCCTGGCGGAGCTGAATTGATGTCAACTTTCTTCTAACGCTTATGCTTTTATAGGCAAGAGGCTTAAGTTATAAAGCAGCCCTTAAAAAAATGTGTAGAAAATAAATAAATAAATGAACAATATTTTTTTAAAACATTAATGAATCAAAAGAAAAAGAAAATTAAATAGTATTTAAATTTTTGTGTTTAATTTAAGGTTTTAATTGTATTGTATAGCTCTTGGATTGCAGGCGAATGTGCTGTTGGCCAAATTAATAATTCGTAGGCTGGTCATCTGAATTTCGACAGCAAATTTATGGGTACGCCTATTTGAATCAAGTAAACAGTAAACAGTTTCAATTCAATTCAATTTTATTATACCATTAATTGGATGTACAAGAAGATTAAATATGTTTTAAAGTACTGAGAAAAATTATTATAAGAAAGAACATAACCAAATTATTATAATTATATAAAATTATGGTAAGAAAGTTTATGCAATTACATTAGGAATTTCTGATTATTGTTGTATCAAAATACATTAAAAGAAAAATTAAAATTGGCACAATGGATGTTTTCTTTTTGTTTAATTTATTCTAGTCCACCAAAGTAAAGCAGAGTAATGTAACTCCATTGTGATGTCTGTTTTGACAATAAGCGTGTGGTACTGCGATATCACCGTCGGTGTCTTAGGTCTAAGGTTTAGGTGACTGCCACGAGGATTTGTAGACCATTGGTTGGTCCATTGTGCTGTCACACTTTCGGATTGTTTCTAAACTCGGACTCGTTGCCCAGAAATTTCCTGCAGTTTAATGAACAAAATTTGAAGTCTATTTTCCCTCATTGGGCTAAGCCCAATTGGATCTGTTAATGAAACTGCCGGCTTAAGGTTCAAACAACGGTTTTCCGAATTCGCTTTTCTTGGCAACATGGTAAACGAAGACATAGTCTTCGGGATTTTAGACAAATGCCAAATTTAGTTTAATAATGTTGTAGAGCAATTGTAATATGGAAGAACAAAATGGGAATTATGTGCTTTCTAACTTACTGCAGGGACGTTTTATTTCTCCCCAACGGCGTTGAGAGAACGCACTTTAAAGAGACAATCAGCTTTAGATTCTGATGCTTTAAAAAAAATAAAAAGTTAGTTGTGCTGTTTAGTTAAACATCTAACTTTTGTTTACTAAGAGATCTCTTCGTGTTCGGCAACTTCTTTTCAAAAGATTACTTAATTAAAAATATGGGAAAAAATTAATTAAGAACAATTGAATTGTTGGAATCTTAATTGAACTGTTTGTAGTTTAGATTACATTTTACCAAATACCAAATACAACACATGGTTGGTGCCCAAGTAGAAGGCTTTTAAAAGAGTGAAATGACGTTCATTAAAACATTTCAATGTATCAAATACATCCTATTAGTGAATGGCTTTAGTCCTTTGATTATACATATATTAATACTTTGTTCATTAATGAATTTTGTTCTTTTACTCATTTGATAAAGTATGCCATACCGGACTTCTTTAAAAACTGAAACGTCTTCATACTGCAAAACTGGACTTTTTCATCACCCTGCAAAGCTACCTAAATAATAGAAACTTTTGAGTGCGTTGCAAGGACAAATGCTCAAAACTACACAAAGGCCAAGCCGGCGTTCCTCAGGGAAGTGTTCTAGCCTCCGTCCTCTACCTACTCTATACGTCTGATATCACCATTCCCAACTCTCCAAGTTCTATCCTCGCCACCTTCGCAGACGATACTATCTTATTTGCAGACGAGCAAAAACCTTTCGGACGCAACAAAATTACTGCAAGACCAACTTGATAACACCTTAAAATGGTTTAACGAATGGGGAATACAAATTAACGAGTAGAAGATGATACAAACAACTTACACGACAAGGCGTGTAAGCACTACCCTACCAGTCCGACTTAACAACAAGAACATACAGACTGCGGAGCATGCTAAGTACCTAGGCATATACATTCAGACTAAACTGACATAGAGACAACATATCATACGGAAATAGAGCCAAATTCAGGAGAAATACAGGCTGGAAACTCAAAGCTGACGATCGACAATAAACTATTAATATACAAGACAATCATTATATGGACATACGGACTGCAACTATGGGAAACATCCAAAAAAATTAACAGAGCGACTATCCAGCGGACTCAAAATAAAATACTCCGGACAATAGATCCCCAACACAGGAATCCACAAGGACCTTAAAGTAAAAACAATAGATCAAGAGATAAAACAAAGCAGTACTAATCACCGAATGAAACTGCTACTACACAATATCGATGCATAAACACCCTACCATTTAATGAACAAACATTAATCCGACGTCTAAAACGACGAAGCAAGAGTACCTGGGTTCGAATCCGGCTCGGGGAAATAACACCACAAACATTTTTCACGGCCCCACCTCCAGCGAACGACTGACAACCCTCCTGGAGTACTTCTGTCATGAAAAGCTTTCGCAATTCGCCGTTCGGAACCGGCATTAAACAGTAGGTCCCCTCCACATGTGTCAAAATTATAACGCGCACAACACAGTGGAGGCGCGAAGAAGCTAGGCTCTGGCCCTGGATGGGCTGTTACGCCGACTATTTTTATTTTTTTATTTTAAAACGACTTAGGCCAACAGACTTGCCAGACAGATAATAACACATTATGCTAATCAGACTACAGCCCAACTGCATTAAAAATGTACATGATAATAAGCAAATAATAAAGAGAATAAGAAATAAGAAACTTAACTATATATGTAATTAGTTATATGTAGTAAATTTGTGTAAAAAAAGAAAAAAAAATGTACCTAATAATAATGCTAAGTTTATAAATTAATAAGAACAGAACTTGGCGACAACAACGAGCTACAAGGGGCTTTCGGAGTGAATAAAACCCCCAACGCCCCGGGTGGATTGTGCCATAATAACCATAGCAATAAAGGACATTGGTCCTACTTGCGTATTATACATTCCAATTCCATGTAAAAACCACTTAATTATTGTCATACAGAAAAGAATTAAATAAATATGGGAAAAAAAAACTCCTTAGTTATAATAGTTTACTGTTTTCGTTTTTTTGCTTTTTTTTATTTTATTCACGGAATTCACTACTCGGCAATAATGGTTGTATTATGTATCCTTCTTAGACTGCTTACTTGCTACTTGAGCAACAGTATGTTCTTAACTATTTCTTGTTTTTCATTTGTTAATTATTATATAGAATAGACAAGCATGTTTGTAATTGTAAATTATAATCGAAAATTTAAAATAAAGTTTGTATTGAATGAAAAAATTAAAATGAATATTTTCCGGTTCAGCAAAGCTTAATCATAGTTTCAATCACCACAAAATGACTTGATGACAATATGACACTCCAAAGAGACTTCAAAAGGACGTCAATTACTTTGAATTGATATCTAATACAACAAAAAGACTTCAACAATGGTTTAATCTAAATATAGATTTAAGAAATGAATACAAAAGAGTACAAAAAGACTTAAATCATATTGTAAATGAAATCGCATTGCTTTCTCTTACTTCATAACAATCTTTGACATTACCAAAAAGAATGCACAATTAATATGAACTTCTAGAAATTATGCTAATATTACACTTTAAAGCTAAAGCTCCAGATTTTTATCATGTATTTATTTACACGTGTAAACGTTGTCGTGTTACACGCCACCTTAGACACGGGCACACGTGTAATTCATTTACACACGGGTCGTCACGGATTCAGTCTAGGAACATTGTCAAACTTATGAAGGCAGCTTTAAAGTCGTAGATCAAAGAAGGGTGTACAATAGATCTTTTAGATTGCAGTACAAGTGGCTTAGTGACGCTCTCCATTTCATCATATTATCCCATAACGCGGATTCACGTGTATTTAACTATATCTTGAAAACACTGTGCAACGGTCTATTCACAAAAATCATGGCTTTAACCAAGGTTAAAGTTTGACGTTAACCAACATGAACAAGGACATCTATAAAAAGCTGCTACTTCTGTCAGCTAAGCGTTGTTTTTCCACAGCTAGAAATAAGGTAACCTTCAAATGGACTTCATTACTTCCAAAAAATGTAGATCTGTTGGTATTTTTATACCAAAATAGAAATATTCTTCAACATTAAAAACACTAACAATGTTGCAAGTCGCCATATTTTACTAAATACACGTGTAGACATAAATACACATGTAAATATAAAAACACATGTTCCTACACGGATTTTTAAACAAATTAATAATTTAATTTAATTATTTTATAAATCGATTGTAGAGCAAACACAAATTTGTTTTATTTTTGCTTTGAAGATCGCTCAAACCACCGACGGACGCGGTGTTGTCGCCGATGCTTTCCAAGAACCGCAAAGGGTCGACAGCAATACTCCGGGTCACAGCTCTGTTAAGTACAGTCACAGGCCTGTTAAGTAATAAGTAGAGTAGAATCAAACACATTTTTTTCAACTCATCATAAAACTGAATTTATTTCTTCAACCGTAGACAAGTGTCAGGCATGGCAACCGATGTGCGGACAATCATAAAGAGACGATACTTAGAATCATAAATTCCAGCTCATGTGATCATGAGATCTAGAACAATCATACCTGAGCACAGAAATAAAATCTGGAAATCCTTACAGAATGTGTCTAATGGTTTCTGTCTGGGGGTGGAACCACATAATCCGGCGCAATTGTTGCCCACGCAGTATTTACAGCAATATAGTTTCGGCGAATTTCTGAAAAGGTTTTATTTGGAGTGGACAATAAACGCAATCCGTTACGTTTCCTACAACCGGAAGACCTATAAGAACCCAGCGAAATTGCGTAAAAACTTCAGTTTAGTTTCAGCATCAATCTTTGAAGCAACAAAAAAAAATTACCATGGGCAGCTACACCAATTGTTCGCAGTGCACTTTGCCGTTTTCGTTCCGAGCAATTATCAAACGTCTCAACATGGTCGAGCAGACGTTTGAACAGAAGCTCTGGATGATCGTGGCAATAGACGAGGCTGCAGGGATGGAATATCGCTACATTGTGGAACGGCCGAAATGCAAACTTCCCCGGAAAGTCAGTTTCAACCACAACGGAGTGATAATGAAGAGGGTCAACCGATCGATCATTCTGCGGAAGGCACATACGCACTACTTGTGGATGTTGAGGTGCGCAATGAAGGCGATGAAAAACAGGCTACAGGACAGAAGCTGCAAATTCCGATCGGTTGAAGTGGAAAGGTACGAGATGAGGAAAAGCAGCCACAGGACGGTGGTGTACCTGAAGATAGATGATTTCTCCCATGAGATCTATCAATACCTGAGATCAACGGAAGAATTTCACTCAGGTATATCATCGGACGAGGAGACGGACTCAGACGAAGATTAGAGGGTACAAAGACCATGATCATCCAATGGTCCAACAAAAAAGACTGAGAAGCGTGGATTGTGCGCTTCCAAAAACAAACAAAACCAAAAAAAAAAATGTGATAAATATAAAAAAATATTTTGAAAAAATAAAATCTATAAAAATATAACCAAACTTTTTTTTATTTCTCTCATTCTTTCGCTCGTTTTCTGGTTTTCTTTTTGTTTTTTGCCTTAGGAATTTAAATTTGCTTCGATGCTGGAAATGCAATGGTAAGACATTCTACGTGATATTTTAAAGATTTTGTTTGTACTCTATGTAGAAGTACTAATATTCTAATAATTTTTTTAATTTAAAAAAAATGAATTAAATGTTTTAATTTTTAAAGATCTTTTCTAGTTCCTGAGGACGACAGGTGGCTTCAATTCTTCAACACTAAGGAGAAAGAAAATTAAAATCTCTCATCCGAGCAACACAAAGGGACTGACGTGGAATGCAAACAATTTGCCTCTGGTTCTTGTATATGAATCAATAATTAAAATACAATAAATTAAAAATTTTTTTTTAGAAAACCAGATTGTTTTTTTTTTTTACAAAAATATTTTGTATATATTTTTTTCATTGGTAAATAAATATGTATCAAATAAATTCAATTACATACTTTCAATCATATCTCTGTGGGCCCTTAGTTTAAGCACTATGAAAAATAAAGCATCTGCCTGTTTTTGTTCTACAAAAAATGATTGTTCATGTTGGTTTTGAACTCCTTTCTCTAAATTGGACGGAAATATAAATATTTTAGTTGTATCGGTGTACATTCGGAAAAAAATCTTCTGTTGTATAAGCTTAGGAAAGTTAAGAAAAATATAAAAAGGAGTGAACCCAAGAGGTTTCCGTGTGGAACGCCAAATGAGACAATGCGGGAGAACTTTAAAACGAATGAATATTAATTCTTTGCACGAAGAAAGTCGTCTGATTTTATCTCCTGAATAGAACAGTGCAAAGAAACCTGTAAAAAGAAATCCCTCCTGTTAATCACGTTTTGAAAAAAAGACTATTTAAATTTTTGTAAGTTATACAATTAAAGAAATTAAACTCTTTGGTTTAATGCGCGTCGAGGCGTAGTTATAATTAAAGATTTATTGTGTTTACAAACAAATTGTATAAACATTTTATAGAGACGTTGACAGTTGTTGTTTTTGCATTAGTGCCCCCATTAATGTGGCCTAAGGCCTTAATTACATTTATGTGTTCAATTCATTTTACATTTCCCATTTATATTTTTATGTTTTCATTTTATATTAATCTTTGGTTTGAATCTCAAACACTTCCTCTCCAAATTCGAAAAAAAAACGAGGAAAACAAGACACTTATGTGAATGTGTGCTTTCAAAACCAAAAACCTAGGTGTTTACAAATCAAAGATGGCTACGAGCGTCGCGTTCTTGTCGATAATGATGATGTTAAAATACTTAATACAAATGTGAAAAACCATTTAACTCGTGTACACTGTGAAACTAAAAAATGCATTTTACAAACGACAAACATTTTTGTAAAAATGCATCTTAAATTTGTCAGACAAGTACAGTAAACTCTCGATAATTCCAATCTCCATAATTCGAAAGCCTCTGTAAATCGAAGATCTCTCACATTCCCTGGAAAACCCCTTTGTTTATCGAAGAAAATCTATGCAATTTGGTGCCCTCGTTAATTCAAATTTGTTTTCCTGCAAAACAACATGAAAACCTCTATAATTTGAAAAATATGGCTTGTTTACCTCTATAACTCGAAGTCAAATTTACTTTTATTTCTCAGCAACCGTTAGTTGAAATGCGTACGTGATGAATATGAGCGATCTATTTTTTTTGAAACCTCCGTGATTCGAAACCCTCTGTAATTCGAAGTTTTTTCCTGGTCCCATGAAATTCGCATTACCGAGAGTTTACTGCATATTCTAAGAACTCAACTCAAATGAATTGAAAGTAGAACTTTAAATAAACCTCTTGAGCAAAGAATTCAGATCAAGATCAGAGACGGTATTGTTCTAATCACGGGCCTATTTCACCAATTTACAAATTTGTAATTATAAGCGTTTTTTTTTCACAAAGTTTGTAAGATTTTTGTTTTTTTTTTCGTTCACCACTGTATGCGTATTACAAATTTTTAGCTGTAACTTACAATGAGAAGTTTGTACGAAATTGCATTTTTCGTTTCACCAAAATTGATTATTTACATGTGAAAACTTTGTAAAAAATCCTATGAATTTGTAAACCTACGTTTCACCAAAGAATATGATTTTTCAAATATTGTACAGTTTGTAAGAATATTTCACAAGAGAAAGCTCACGTGTAGTTTTTGCTACAAGTTTTATTTTTAAGTTAAACTGAAAAATGTTTCACAAATTCGTAGATTACATGTTTGTAATCTGTGAAACAAAAAACGATGATACACAATTCTAGTTGTTAATTGCAAATACATATTTGTAGTTGTAACTTGTAGTTTGACGAAATAGGTACCGAGATCTTCAGTAGGCTGCACTCAGAGCAAGTCATTCTAGAGCACAACCATGACGGCCATCTTTTTGATAAGCGTTGCCTTTCGACTGTTTATTGTGAGACTGTGAAATTTTTGTCCAGCAACCAACTGAAGGCCAAAGACAGTATTTTATGGATGATCCAAAAACAGGTTAGACTCGTCTTGGCGCGGGTCGATTACAAGAAGTGCAGAAGAAGGTTATCGAACTAATCATGGCAGAGGATCTTGCTCTACTTGATTGATAAGTAAATACAATGTATCAAAAAACGTAATTTTTAGGTTTGTCGTAGATTGTGTGTGTGTTACGAAAGAAATAACTGAACTTAGGCGTTTCAAGTTTTCGTTTCTAGGATCTTTTGAACTGTAGAACCGTATTTCTGTGTTGAGTTGTTATGAAGTTGGTACAGATTTTGTTTCTGTAACAGAACGATGGCATTCATAGTCACGACTATTTTATACATAAAGGCTAATCCTCAGTTCTATATATGAAGGCAGCGTTTAAAAGGCAAATAGGGGGTACATTAGATCTGTTAGGTCGAAGTACTAGTGGCTCAATGGAACTCCCCAATTTCATTAATTCAATCCGTTTCACATCTTAGTTCTACTACAAATTTCTTTTGAAACAAAAACCAATTTCTTTTCTTAGCAAAGCAATTTAGGTATATTGTTTATATTTTAGAGTACCATTAAATTTAAATTTAATTCAATTTTGGTTTTTATTTTACATTTTTTTAATAAATAAATATTATGTAAATGTGTTTTATAAAAGCTGAATCTCGTCTTTGGTTGCATAGTTCCCGAGAAGGCTTGTGGTTAGCAAACACCAAACACGTCAAAGTCAGATTGAGAGTTTTTATGCCATGTCTTTTTCTTTGTTATTAAGTGTTATTAATTAAAAATGTACTTAATTGTATTGTCCGTTGAAGAAATAAATAAAAGGCTCAAAAACGTCGTCAAAATGCGAAAATTGAGGAAAGATAAATTAGAACTGTATCGAAAGACTCGAGCGTCGGTTGCACAAGCATACAACTTTAGTATAATTATAAAATGGCCTGATGGGCTACCTATCATTCCTTGCCTGCCGTCTATGCCCTTAATCGATTGCGAGAAGGATGATGCTGAAGCAGCGAAAGTTAATTCAATAGATTCCAAGAATCCTGACGAAAGGAAAATAGTACAAAGAGCCCCACCAAGAGCTAGACACTTTTATAATTCGCGAGGGAGAAACCCAAACTCGTGGTGATCTACGCCATTAAAATTATCCCATTCATGACCACAGCTAGTTCCAGCAGCAGGAAAAATATTTTGTTTCATTTCACTAAAAACGTGGTAATAGATACCGAATATTCTCATTACACTAGGAGACGTCTTGTGCAGAATTAAATAACCTATATATACTAAATTTTTTTTTTGTCAGCATTTGAAATTCAGTTCAATTCACCAACAACACTGGGCATGAAAGGCTTAAGGACGATTTTAGTTAATCAACCATTTTCGAAATCGTCGAGGGTAGTTTCATCTTCAAACTAGCTCCTTGAAGCTCTGATTACTTCTCACTGATATTCGTCTTTCAGACCCTATAAGGTTTAACAGGTTGCCGTAGAGTGAACAGCATGTATTCTCTTGGTTATAATTTACTCATTTCACTTGTCGCTGTAGAGTCCTGTGCGTGGTCATTTGCATGTTGTGCGCTATACTTTCGATCAAAACTGGGAGACCACACTCTGATCATCCTGCGACGTTCTTCTGAATTTTATACACATTCGAATCCCGATAATTCGAAATGGCTAGGGGATTGGCACTTTTTACGAATTACCGCAAATTACAAACTATCGAGATTTCGATTTAACGAGGTTGAAAACATAAAAATACGAATTAACAAGGCTTTTATTGCATATTATTTTCCAAAACATATTTTTTAACTTAATTAAAACTATGCGCTCAATTCACGTACAGTTGAATCGCTCTAAGGCAAATTTTCACGGGGCATCAAAATTAGTTCGAGTTAGAGGGAAATTCGACTTAGGGTGAGTTCGACTTAGAGAGATTCGACTGTATATGTAATTATTTCTTAAGTACATATGCACAAAAAATAAAAAAAGAAACATAAAATTACATTAAGATCAAGAAAAAGCTTGTTATTAAAAAAAAAAATTATTTTCGATTGTTTGATGTTCTTTTTGCCTACCTTTTCATTGTGTTTTACAATCCTATCAAATAATCAAAAACATTTTTGAGGACAGCATGATTTGAAACAGAATATCGAAGTTATTGAATGGCTGATTTGGTTTGGTTTTTGGTCACAAGTTCTACTTCATCGTCGCTATCTTCCTCATCAATCTCATTCCTAACAATCAAGGCAACAAAATTGTCTACAAAAGTTAACTCTCAACACTTAAGGTTTTGTTTGCATTTTGCATTACGAATTATAAGAGGTTTAAGGAAGGAATTACGATTTAAAAGAGGCTTTGTGTTCCTTACATTGCAAAAAAAAAATACGAAATAACGAGGGGTGCAAAATGTATGAAAATTTTACGAAATAGCGACGATTTTTCAAGGGACGAGCTATTTGTTACGAATTATTGAGGTTTCGATTTATCGGGGTACGAATTATCGCGATTTGAATGTACGTAGCGATCAAAGACTTTGAAAGAGAGCCGCCTTTTTTAATGGGGAAGTTTTAATATAAAAAATAGAATAATTGATAAATTGATAAATTGATTGAGTCTATTCTAGCCCATTCGCGAAAAAAATATCGAATCGGGCTTGTCTTTCTGTCAGTGCAAATCGCCTGTTGATATGATTTTTAGTTTTTTTTAGTGCAAGATCTGATATGGGCTTACCTTTTTCTTAAATTAACTTACTATGACACAAAAAATAGATATAAGAATTGGAATCTAACTCTAAGGGCGGCGTGTGTGCATGAGCTGCAGTTGACAGTCACAGGCTTCATAGCCATAACTAAAATTAAAGTTCACGACCCTATAAGAACCAAAATACAAAGAATTTGCTGTTAAGCCGTTCACTGGTCTCTAAGAGCACTGAAATCAGTGCCTTCTTTTGAAAACTTATATAATTTATGCTTCTAAAAGATATTTGAAGTCCGATGGATATCTAATGACATGAATTGATCGTTAGTGCGTCGCACTGTTAAGCCAGCGTACCCCAGTTCGAATCCAACCCGGGAAAAACAAAGCATTTTTACGGCCCCACCTCGAGCGAACGACTGGTAATCCTCCTGGGGTATTTTATGTCATGTAAAGATTTCGCAATTTGCCATTCAGAACAAGCATTAATTAGTGGAGCTTTCACATGTGTCCAATTACACCGCGCATAACACAGTGGAAGCGCCAAAAAAACTAGACTCTGGCCCTCCACGGGCTGTTACTCAGCTCAATTATTAGTTAAGCGATGTTATGTGTATTATTTTTATGTTATGTGTTACTATTTTTTTTTAGAAAATGCAGGATTATAGTGAATAAATGATTACCAATGAATCATTTAAACAACAGTGAATACTGGAAAACATGAACCTCCAAATGTTAACAGTTTTGTTTACATTGACTACTCTAAAACGTGAACAAATCTAAAGGCTCTAAAACGTGAACAGAATTTCTTTTTAATATTTTCAAATATAAGTTTTCATGACTTTCTCATAATATTGGCGATGTTTATCTAATATTTCTGTATTTTGAACCATACGTACGTGTACGTATTGCTATCATCCCTCATTCCCTAGCTGTTCAGTCCCTTGCATAATTCTGTTGATTCAGCGTCTAATTTTATGTTTAAGTAAAGGTTACACCCTAAAACAAAAAAAGCTAAAATTTTGCAGAGGTTCAAAAAAGGAGTGTGACAAAGTTATCAAAATTATTATTTGAGCCGTTCAGTGCATAGATCGATCACTCCACTTTTTAGAAAATCTTAGTTTTAAGGGTCGCTTCGGCCCTTGTTATAGTGATAACTTTTTATATGTGCAATAATTTTCTTGAACAATAAAGTTTAATACTATTAAACAACATCTATTTCAAAGGGGAATGGAAATTATTTCATCACTTTTTTTACATTTTTTGTTTTATGGAGTCAATCGATCAGCTCCTATAGTAAGCCTAAGCTCGGTTTATGGCGTTTTGAATTTGTCAAAATCAACCAGCACTTACTGCTGAAACCTATTAAACAACTGCGCCGAGCACTTACTAGAGCACCTAATAACATGGATCTCTCTCCGACGTCCGTATGTCTGCCGGTTTCTATCGAATTTGGATGATCCCCCAAAAACATCAAAAGATCTCACCCTAAAGATCTCTTTACTCACCTCTTATCAGACAAAGGAGCACAGTCACCCTGCCACGTGACTCTCGAAGCCGACAAAGCCACCGACACCGATTAATTGCCCGAAGTGCATTAACAGCCGGCTCTGATTACACGATTTATCAATTCAATTAAATCCTCCGTTTACCTTTGGCCACCAGAGGCAACCCCTTCTTCCATATCACCGTATCCGTAACCAACTTTAAGTGTGCCGCTGAGAGAATCGTCGCGGTCCCACACACGAATTCAATCCACCGCGTGAGGCCACCAGCCTGGGAAGTGCCCACAAAAGCCGTGCCACCTAAACACCCTCACCGGGAAGCAGAAGGGACCACGAACCGGACCGTATCAAGTTGACACACATAAATTAGTGTCACGAAAAGGTGGAGGAGGGCAGGCAGGAACAGCCGGAAAACCTGGGAACAGCCGCTTTCCATAATTGATTCAAGTCTGCTCATCTCAGTCAAGGGGTGGTGGGTGTTTTTTTTGTTTTCGATTTTTGTTTTTGTTTCTCCGAGTCGAGGTCATTGACTGCTGGTCATTCGGGGGTGTGACCAGAACCAGCGATAGTCGTGGGGTGGTCGGCTGTGGAGTGTGTCCACTCCGGTACTTGCATGCGAGTGGGCGAAGTGTGTAAACACTCGTAATTGCGTTTCAATGGAAAAAAACTTCTGAGTGGAATCAACCCTTTGCCGGAGATGTGTGTAATGGCGGACGGAAGAGCGGCTTTAAAGTGGGAAATGTTAAAGGGAACATTTTGGAATTCAACAGAGTTTTTTTTTATTTGGAGTTTGTTGCATACTTAGCTTTTCGTATTTTGTCAGTCCTTATTATACCTGGCAATTGTTGTGGAACAACAAGAATGGAAAACTTGGTTTTTTGGGAGTGCCTACAACAGCATCAACGCCAAAATTATTCGATCCGTTCCATGACTTAAAGCTAAATCATACATAAAAAAATGGATTTTATTAGAGGCTTATAGATTTAAGGCTTATATATATAAAAACAAAACTATTGCAAAGTATACTACTTTTTTTTTATCGAAATTCTTGAAGAAACTTAATGCCATTTTAGGAACCATGACTCAGCTTTTTTTTTACAAAACAATTTATCGATTCAAAATACTAAGTGTAAGGTCACCGACAAAAACGCAACGCGTGTTTATTTTTTGGCCGCTTTATTGCAACTGCTCGTCTTTCATTTCATTTACAAAAATTATGGCTAACATAAATTACTTATCATAGAAAACGTTAACTTAACTAAAGCTATGATCATTCGACATCATATGATTATATTTTATATATTTAAAACAATGATTGTGTGGGTGCATCTGAAGTGTATACCGGGTGTAGCGATTTTTAAGTTATTTAATTTACTTTTCTTTTGCGTAGAAAATGATCTCCTACAACTCGATCATCCTGACTGTAAATCGTCCTCGATTTATCCTCGAATGCACTCACAGAAATCATAAGCAAAGTATGAACGACATATATTTTTTAAACAATTTTTAAATATTAGAATACTTTTTAACAAAATGGCTCTGTTGCATATGTACATAAATGTGATAAATTGAATAACTATAATAATATAAGACAATTAAAACTTTGAACTTTTTCTTAACAAATTAGATAGATAACATTCGCGCATAGTAAAAATAACAATAATTCGATAAAATAATTAAAGACACTTTATGCTAGTTATTTGTATAATGTAAAATAATAAATTAACAATGGATAGAATGTATAAAAATGCTAACATTCGATACGTGCAATAAACCTTATTGACGAACATAAGGTTTCATATTATCAGGAGATGCTACTCCTTCATAAGGAACTCTCGAAATTTGGAGGTTTTCCAAATCTCTTATCAAATATCTATCGTTTGGTAATATTTTAATGACTTCAAATGGCCCTTTATATTTAGCAAGAAGTTTTTTATTAACGCCGGTAGCAGTAACGACATTTTTAATCATCACTTGATCGCCTATCGCGTAGGAAAAGGGTTTCTTGTGACGTTTATCAAAATAGATTTTATTTGACTCCTGACTCCGAACTATCCTTTCCTTAGCCTCTTGCCTGATTGCCTCTAAATGCCTTGCTTCCTCAACTAATACGTTTTCTTCTAAATGCTCTCGAACTCTGTCGCAAACTTCACCTTTCTGCACAACACCAAAAAGTAACATGCTTGGACAAAAGCCCGTACTTTTGCTAACTACGTTATTAAGGGCAAACTCTACTTTACTCAAATGCCTTGTCCAATCACCAGGTTCTGTTTCGCTCTCTTTAGCCAGCATGGGCGTAAGGCTTCTGTTCACCCGTTCTACTTGCCCATTGGATTGCGGTGAGCTGGTAGCTATCTTAACGTGTCGGACATTATACTTGCTGCAAAAATCCGCAAAGTCATCAGAGGTAAAACAACTGCCTCTATCAGAGACAATGCGCGTTGGTTTGCTATAAGTTCGAAAATAGGTTTCAAGACATGCAATTACTTCTTTAGTACTCGTACTTTTTACCGCATACAGCTTAGTGAATTTAGAGAAACCATCAACAACCAAAAAGATGTGTTTCTTAGAATTACGAACAGAAGATGGTAGGGGACCATAGTGATCAACATGAATGGTTTCAAAAGGTTTGTCTCCTTTAGGGATGCTATGCAGAATTCCTTCTTTTCTACCAGAGGGTGCGGAGAAGTGTATGCATTTTAAGCAATTATCGATATAGCCTTTAATTTTGTGCTTCATAGAAGGAAACCAATAAGTTTTTCTTAGAAAATCATAACACTTTTCAACGCCAACGTGACATAAAGCTTCGTGGTGCGTTTGAATTACGTTTCGCTCCATTCGAGCCGGGACATAGAAAAACACTTTGTTATTTATTTTACGATAAACAAGACCGTTTATCAGTTCGAACGAAGGACTCTCTCTTTCTTCCAACATCTCAATTATACGTTTCACGATTGGATCTGTCTGTTGAGATGCAGCTAATACATTCTCAAATGATTCTGACTCGATACTCAAAATATTATGACATCTGCTAAGTGCATCGACGTGATGCATTCTTTTACCATCTCTATGTTCAATCACGTAATCGTAGTCTTGTAACTCGAGTGCCCAACGTGAGATTCTCGGGTTCAAAAGTTTTTTGTTGAGAGTAAGAGTCAACGACTTACAATCTGTTATAATTTTAAAATTTACGCCGGTTAAATATATACGAAAACGTCTGAGCGCATAAATGATTGCTAAGGTCTCTAGCTCATAAGAGTGGTATTTTGACTCTTGGGCGGTGGCACGCTTCGAAAAGAAGAAGATCGGGTGGAGAGACTTGTCTTCTTGGCGCTGTAGCAAGACCGCACCAAACCCCAGACTACTCGCATCGCAATGCAGTTCTGTGTCTGCAGTTGGGTTGTAAATACGAAGCAACGGTGCTCTTACCAACTTGTTTTTCAGCTCTTCAAACACCATCAATTCTTTCTCACCAAAAGCAAAACCAGCATCTTTCTTTAATAGGTCATAGAGCGGCTTAGAAATTAAAGAGAAATCTTGAATAAACTTGCGAAAGTATGAGCATAAGCCCAAGAAAGAGTGTACGCTTTTAGTGTTCGTAGGCACCGGAAAATCTTTTACGGCTCTAATGCCATCCATACTAGGACCAATACCATTCACAGACACTTCATATCCTAAGTAAGTTATTTTTTCAAACATAAACACACATTTATCCAGACGTAATTCTAAATTGTTCCTCACCACTGTCGCCATAACCTCTTCTAAAATCTCAAAGTGATCCTCTTTCGTCTCTGAAGCAATCAATAAATCATCAATATAAACAAGCAATTTTCCCGCATTTATCAGATCCTTAAATATTGAATTTATATATCGTTGAAACACAGAGGGTGCATTTTTCAACCCAAAAGGCATACGCAAATATTCAAATTGCCCTAATGGTGTAACAAAGGACGTATACTTAACGGATTCTTCAGACATTTTGACGTGGTGAAAACCACTTCGAAGATCTAACATTGAAAAATACTTTTTGCCACGTAATCTGTCTAAATGGTCTTCAATTAATGGAATCGGAAAGTTGTCTTTAGCAGTGATTTTATTCAGCTGCCGAAAATCTATACATAAACGCAGTTCACCTGTTTTCTTCTTGGCTAACACAATAGGTGATGCGAAAGGTGAGTTGCTTTCTCGAATTACGTTATTCTTAAGTAAGTCATTTAAAATGTTCTGCAATTCTAGTTTATGCGCATAAGGCAATCGTCGCGGTGAGCAATTGAAAACACTGTTCGGATCAGTCAAAACTATTTTCATTTCATAATCAGAAATCCCGACACAAAAACTTTTACTAACTATACTTTGGCCAACTAAATTCCTTAATCGAACTTTCTCATCATAACTTAAATTTTCATTTATCTTCAAATTCAAACTATCATCGCGATCATCACACGTATCGATGTTTAAAATATCACAGATCTCAAAATCACAATCAGTTTTTTCATTTTCATTCACAATTTCTTTGGTTTCGTTTTCATTTTCATTCGTAATTTGTTTGGTTTGTTTTTCTTTTTCTAACGTAAGTTTTATATTAGTTCTCTGCAAAAAATCTCTACCTAATACTATCACATTTTTCATAGAATCATTCTTAACTACATGCAAACATAAATTAACATAATCACTAAATATTTTAACACAACAATAAACTTTTCCATAAATCACTAACTTACTATTATTAATACCAACAAAGTCGTTTGCTGAAGATTCTAAAGATGTCATCAAATAGGGTGGAATGTACCGCTGCTGGACAAAGCTGATGGGACTGCCGGTGTCTATTACGGTCATCGCATTCATCGTCGTACGGACAGCTCCAGGTTCATCTTCCGCAAAGTTGTATTCGAACATCCCATGAAAATCTCGTAAGAATGCATCTTTAGTTGATTTGGTATCTTGCAGCATTAGCACTGAAGTTGGTTGTGGACAGTTCTTCAAAACATGGCCTTTTTGTCCACAACGAAAACATGTGCTTCGTTCTCTGCGCGGCTTCGGACACTGAGTTGCAAGGTGACCTTCATCGTTGCAATTAAAGCACTTGAAATTTAATTTGTTGCGTTGTACTTGTGATGGTGCACTTTTCTGCAATGGCACGTGGCGGCTTGACGTTGGCTGATGAAACTCCGATTTCATTTTTTCGTATTTTCGTAGCACACACTTTAACTCGGAAATATTATTGGCTGTAAGCAGAATCTGTTTGTTGAACATGGAGTCCGGAATCCCTTTGATTATGTAGGCTACGATGTCTTGTTCTTCAATGTCGGCTGCACTCGCAATTTCCTGCATACTCAAAACGTATTGTTGCAAATTCTCCTCCTTGTGTTTTCTACGATTCCGAAGAGCATTGTGCACGTCAGTTGCTGTCGCATGCTGATGAAACTCTTTGAGTAATGATAATTTCAACTCATTCCATGTCTTGCACGAAGTTGACCTCAGAAACAGTTTTGCGGTGCCCTTTAGCAACCGCTGTGCGTAGATAAAACACTTGGATTCGTCGATGTTATACAGGGTTTTGGAGTCCTCTAAGCACTTAATCCATCTCGAAATGGGGTAGTTGTCATCACCAGTGAATGTTGGCAGAGATTCTTCAATATCTCTGAACGAATGTCTTGACTCCGTCGTCTCCAAAGGGTTGTTCAGCTCAGCCAATTTCTTCTGCAGTGACAAAATCTCCTCCTTCATCTTCACGATCGCTCGCAAACGTCTCAACTCTTCAGATGCTCTATTTTCCTCATCTAAATCAGCATTAGTTTCATCTAAACTTACTTCTTCGTTTTCACTGGCCGGAAAATACGTCTCCATCTGCTCTTCATCAAACTCAGAAACCGCTTGCTCCAATCTGATCAACAAAGTAGATTTTGCACCGCTAGTGGCCAAACCAATTTCAGCCAATTTTTCTTTCAACTGAGGTACAGTTGCGACTTCAATAAAACTTTTGGCGCGTGTGGTCATTTTGATCAAACAGAAAAAAAACTTGCGCAACAACAATGAACAAAAATGACCAGAGATCTCACTTCTGATAAGATGTAAGGTCACCGACAAAAACGCAACGCGTGTTTATTTTTTGGCCGCTTTATTGCAACTGCTCGTCTTTCATTTCATTTACAAAAATTATGGCTAACATAAATTACTTATCATAGAAAACGTTAACTTAACTAAAGCTATGATCATTCGACATCATATGATTATATTTTATATATTTAAAACAATGATTGTGTGGGTGCATCTGAAGTGTATACCGGGTGTAGCGATTTTTAAGTTATTTAATTTACTTTTCTTTTGCGTAGAAAATGATCTCCTACATAAGGTTACTTAATTGTTCCTTAAAAGAAAAATATATATGCAGTAGAATACACAAATGAGCACATGTTTTTTGTAAGTGTAATTTACACATAGAAAAAACAGAATGAGTTAAGCTCACAGTTTTATTGGCACTTTATTACTACATTTAAAGACGAAAAGAACGGTATATAATACAAGATGGAAAACCTACAAGCCTGAAAAATAACGAGCAAACCAAAGAACAATCCGGATGTACTCAATTTTGCACCGACAATTTTGTTTGATATTTTAACCCCAAAAACTCAAAAATGTACCATTATGATTTTTTGGCTTGTTTCTCAGTGCTTTAATTTTTTTTTATGGTGTGTTCAATTGTGTGTAATAAGACCTTTTTTGTCCCTCAAAATCGAATATGGAATAAATTGCAAAAGATTTTCAAAAAAATTATGAAACGGCCACAATCCTTTTCGCCTTTTGGTCGTCGTTGATTTCTTGTTTCCGAGGCTTGATTCAGCTCTTCTATAACAATTGTGTTTTTTTTTTACATGGGCGGGTCGTAAGCCCTATGCATAATCGCCATCCTGGTCGGGTTGATGTGTAAATTACACTTACAAAAAAACATGTACTCATTTGTGCACCTCACTGTATGTGTTATAGACTGGTGAACATGTTTTTCTGGCCAAACAACCCTATATAAAACTTTTGGATAATATTCGAATTTGAACCTAGATTGCACTTTATTTTTCAAATGTTTAATAAGAAAATGCTTTCATTCTAGCCCTTTAAATGATACAAGCTTAGTTCTTAGGCCATGCTCACACTGAGGCGAGAAAGCAATGTTAGGAGCGATACGAGCAGCGTTACGAGAAGCGCTGCGAGATGCGTTGCGAAAAACGATATAGTTCTCACAGTTGAAGCTGTTCTGCTGTTTCAAGAGCTAATATTTCAAATGTTTAAAAAATAGAAAACAAAAAATGTGCATTAAATTTATGTGAAAAGAAAAAGGCATATTTCGCCATTTATATTCACAATTAACAAATGGCGAAAAATAATGTCAAATATGCAAAAATTTCGTTTAAATAAATTAAACATTTTTTTCTCTGTTTTGTCGTGATGTTCCTTCAAAAATAAATCCAATTTCCTAAACAGTTGAAATCAAATCATTAAATGAAACAACAACAACCATTAATACTTCTTGCACAGACTCGCTTGAACACTGGTCAGAAGAGTTTGGAAGCGAGAAGCTTGCGAGGGGTTGCCAGACGTTGTCACTTATCGCATTAAAAATCGCATCACTGTGCGCACTTAAATAGGACTCTATGGAAACAGTTTTCTCGCTTTCACGCTTCTCGCATCGCTTTTCCCTTTCTCGCTTCACTGTGCGCGCGGCCTTATGGAGGATTGGTAAGACACAATTTTTTTAATACTGTAGTAACAGCTCTCCAAAATTTGACTGGACCTCTTCAAGACACATAAACTTTCATAATACGAAGTCCTTGAAAAAATCATCCATCCAAAAAACTCGCGAGGGAATCGGTGATTCGCTGTAGCGTAAAATTTTTTAATGATATTTCAATATTTTGATGAATTTCAGTTTTGTGTTTGATGACCAAAAACCCAGTTACTAAAATGATTGCAAGCGATAGCAAGGAATGCATGAAGTCTCAAAAACTGCATGCTACAACATGGTTGGGAAAAAATGCATGAGATGAAATCGCAACATTTGAAGCTGCGGTTTCAAAATGAAGTCAATAAAAACAATCTTTCATAAGAATCTCTCATGAAGATTGAAAAAATAGTTTATTCCGTTAAAAACTTTGGTTTGAAATATCCTCAATTTCTTATTTCATCGATTTTTTCTGTCTGCAAATTGCCAAACCCCCACAAATCATAGACAAAATGCGTTCCGTGAGCAAATTGAATCAGTCTCGCGACTTGTACCCCCTCCAGCGGAAACAACAACTGAATAAATCTCTGCTCCGAACTACCAATAATCGCCTTTAAACGGCCGTCCCGCCTGCACCCCGTCAATAAATATCGACTGCACCTTTGCTCCCACCACCCAGGCCGACCGCCAATAACTGCATTAAGGCCATCAAACATAAAGCTTTCGTGTAAGGACACAATTCCCGAGCGTTTATGCCCGTGATACACGCCGATAAGACCAAACAAATCAAAGTCCCCATGTATACATCGTTTAAAGTACGGAAGTCGACCACGATATTTTCGCAGCAAAATCACCCTCAACACAAACACCAGACACGAATTCGATTTTTTTTTTTCGATTTTAAAAATTATCTCTTCGTCTCACAGCATATTTTGGTTTGGTGTTTTTCTAAAACAGAAAAAAAAAGACTTTCAAACAAATGGCCCGATGGCCAAATGGCCAAATGCCCGAATGGCTACTGAATAGAGGTAATTAGTTGTTAAATGTTTTGCGGATATTCATGGTGTTTATCCATTTCACACGCGGCATACGCGAGATACTTTGTTGAGAATGTTTTTGAAAAAAACATTCAAAAATCTTTTGGTTCAGCCCTGACCGTGAAACTGTCAAAACGCGAGTAAACATCTGCGGTTTATTGAGGAGTCTGGAGCATTCCAAAATCATGTTTACATATCTCATAAGTTTTGTATCTTAAAAGTAGACAAGCAACGTCGACTGCTGCGACGAGTGTAAGATGCTTTCAATTAGCGCAACGTGTGTCAGTGTCAGGAAAATGTTTTTTAACTGAATTTTTGAGATAAAAAAATGACAGACCAGGGACCGGGTTAATTGCGTAGCAGCAGCAACTAAAAAACGGATTTAAAATCTAATTACTAGAGGTCTTTCAAAAACGTTTCATGTCCTAAATCCATTGTTTGCATTTTTTGAAGAGTTTGAGAGGAGTCAAAGTCACGAGTTTTTAAATCCCTTTTTATGAACTTAAGTCAACACAGACACGTGCGGACAGTTTTTTTTTAAATCTGCTGAATGGAAATGATAGACTCTGTTTATTTAAAAAAAAAAAAATGCAGATTGAGCAAATTAAGGAGGAAGTAAGGAGTGCCTTCGGAAGACGGCGTTTATTCCTTTTGACTGCAAACGGATTCATTATTCATGAAAATGGAGGGTGATTTCATTTAGAAGAAAAAATCATTTTTAGAAGACGACGCGTCCATGGCCATGTTTTTGGTAAAATTGCGACGACGATGTGATTTAGAAATTATTTTTAATGGGAAGGGTTTTGGAAACTATTCAGTGGGTTGGGTGTCAGTAGACTGCTGATTATTTGGATTAATCATACTCTCTTTTGAGAATGAGTGCTTAGCTTCAGCTCAGACCTAAGGAGCTAAATCGAAAGTTGCTTTCGCGGATATTTGCAGACGTTAAAGAAGTTGACCTGAGAAGCTAATGAGCTTTCTTTTGTTCAAATTATGTTAGAGAGATGAGGGATGCGCCCTACAAATATCTGCACTTAACAGTGGGACCCTACAACGGACTGGAGAGACTGTCCACCTGTTTGAAGTGCACAGAGCTTTTCACAGGCCACTTCAAAGCGAATGTTTTCCGTTGAAAACATCCAAAGTACGTATTCATGCATCCAACCTTGGACATCGATATTTCGCTCCACTCACAACTGGATCTCTGCTGAAAGTGGCAGCCATCCACTGCACAGCATTTTATCGGAAACCGCACTGAAGCGAAGCCCTCACATCATCTCTTGTGGTAAACGAGGCTGCCAACGATTGATCCAGCCGCCACTTACTTGCAGCAATAAAACCGAAATCAATTTAAAAACATCTCCACACTTAAAATCGGCAAATAATTCGCATCACGTCCGGAATGCACTCCTCAAAGTATCTCATTAAAAAAAAAAAAAAAAGAATCCACCCTCTGACAACCACCCACACCCACTACAAATATCGAATCAATGGCAGTTATTTGAACAACCCCCACGATGAGGGTGTGAACTCGCACACAGAGGGGGTGGCGCAAAGCCACCCCTCATCGCGTTACTTCATCATCACTCACCCCGTGAAGTTCGGCAAACAGTCTGCCGATGCGAAAACGGATTACTGCCTGCACTTCGTCCTGAATTTGCATACACAAAAGATGATTTATTGCTCCTGTCGGCGGGGGTAACGAAAGCGGTTTTTTTTTTCGGCAATGGGGAGACAACGACGACGCTAGGGCAGCCGGTTAACTTCAAATAATTAGGAGGAGCGGAGCACATTTAATTAAGCTATGAAACCTCTACCGCCGCCATTATCACCACCGCCACCACCGATGACGACGACACCATTAGTGTTGACATAACCTAGTTTATGGACATTTAACAAATTGAGTGTGAGTTGGAACGCCGACCGGGACCTTGGTCGTTAAGCGGAATCGGCGGTAAGTAGCTCGGTGTGGATGCCAAGAGGAGGCGTTCGATTGCCGGCGATTGGGGAGGGAGTCATAAGTCTTGGGGATGGGCGCTATAAATAAATTTTATGACCGACAATCTGACTTTGATTGCTGGTCCAGTTGGGACTGTGTTTTGTTGATGATGAATGCAATTCAGGATTAAAGATTCAGAAGCTGGAATTGATGGCGGAGCAGCTTCCGCTTTTTCGATGGACCGGATTTTAAAAGGTCAGGGGCAGTTTGATGGTTTTTTTCATTTTTAAGGGCTGATTAAGTTTCAAATCTAGTATTTTGACTTACTTGTCCATCAGCAGTCTGCAGTTTGCTTATTGACGATGATTTAATGACGATGCAATGTTAACATTCACTGGAATTAGTTGAAAAATTAAATGTGCAGTAGACAGTTTCATGAAATTAACTACAGAGTATAAAAGGTGAGCAGAAAATTGAAATTTCATTTTCCTTCTTTCATAATGGCAAATTTTACAGTGATTAGAAAAGAAAAGCGACTGCTCAGTAGATTTAGTTTATTGGAACCAGACCTGTAAGATAATTAAATATTTGTGTACTTAAGTAAATTTCGATTACAATTCCTTGTACTTGAATTTTCTTAAGAAGATGTACATTTCCTCGGTACTTGTACTTATAAATTTCAAATACCCAGTCCTTGTAATTGAACTTGTACTTGTAATGCCTTTCAAAGTAATTGAAATCACAATCTAAGTACCGAAGTATTTAAAAATTGATCGTAATAGTACAAGTACGATTACAAGGACTGGGTATTTAAAATTTCAAGTACAAGGAATTTTACTACTACTTGTACTTGTACTTGAATTTTACAAGTCTAATTGGAACTAACAAAAATAAATATACATATGAGGAAATTGTATATACAATGTTTAATGGAAGTGTGTAGTGGGTGTGAGAGCTACCAACATTTTTAAATACAGGTATATTTCCAACAGCAAAGAATACTGATTTTTAAGACGCTTATTTTGGAGGTGAAGGTGCAAAATTACTCGCTATGGATGTGGAAGTAAAGAAAAATGCAAGAATAAAATTAACGCTTACTTTAGTTTATTCCGTTATGGGTGAAATACCACATCATTCAAACTGCCGCTTCGGCTTCACTGGAGTCATTCTAAATTTTAATGTATCAGTGGAATTGCAGCGGCGTTTTTTCCATCCTCTTAATTTAGCTAAGCTGGTGGTGTCGACTATTAGCTTGACGCAGCTTGATAGAAAATAATCGAGTAGTTTCAAGTCACATGATCGCCCAGGCCAAATTTAAAAAGTTCCGTTCTCCGACAGACTGACACAGGCAATGTGGTCATGCGGTTTGTTTGTTTTTCTTGTGTTAGCCCTCGCGCTAGTTCTGGATCATGAGGTTAATACCAAACAAAGATGTCCAAAGCCTCTATTGACTCTGTTGTATGCATTCTGCTGTTGGTTGAAGACGTAAGTGTTAAGACAACACATATTGGCCAATGCAGTACAGTATCAAATGTAGTTTAGTACTCATAGTCAACCCATTTACAGTCAGACGTTTCCTATTTGTACCTTAGACACTTGGAATTTAGGCCGAAATCCTTAAAACTCATGGTTCGAACTGTTGAACTTTCTAGGACTTTGCAAGCCAAGCTAAATTAACGTAGGGTAGAGCGGACTTAGTTGGGCCACGGGGCAAGTTGGGTCATGCGAATTTCTCAGGACCCGCAAGTACTACACAAAAAAGATCAGACATCAGAGACTTGTGTTACACGGCACCATATACTCGGGTATACGAGTATTTAACTAGATTGCGTAAGCGCAATGCAACAGCCTATTCACGTCTTCTGCAATGGCTTCAAGGCTCGAAATTTCAGAGCAGGACTGGATATCTTTTGAAAAACTCGTAAACGTACTTGAACCCATGCAATTCCTTACAAATATTGTGAGCTATGAAGACTCATCGGCATCCATGCAAAAGTTGCTAGAAAAGCATATGTTAGCTTCCTAAATGACTCCGATATGGCCATGAATTAAATGAATATTAAAAGAATATTTACACGGCGGTTTTATCTAAATTTGTAGTATTTTGTACTGTTTACAAATAATTTACTAAATGCAAATATAAATACACGTGTATATATAAATACACGTGTAAATATAAGTACGTGTGTAAAAGTAAGTATAAGCAAATAATTTCCTACAGAGATAATTTAATTTCACGTATATTACGTGTACACGATTACACGTGAAATAGGGGACTCTAGTTTTTACTTGGGTAGCTGCTGTAGCGACTATTTCTTATTTGTTGTGCTTTAAGTAAACTTCTATTATTAATTCCTTTTGTGTTGTATGGAGCTCATTTACCTACTTTTAAGCTCTTGGCCCAAATTATCCCACGCGCCTCACTAACGGGGCAAGTTCGGTCACTTGGACTTGGCGCTTTTGAGACTAAATTACACTTCTGCGATTACATAATTTTAATTTTCTAGAATTTCATTTTGTTCAACTGTTAATTTTTTTCCATTGATCCCAGCCTGATAGTTGTATTATGATTAGGTATTTATGGGACTACAAGTGGAAAGTGGCCCAATTAGCCCCTCTCTACCCCATTATAATTTTAGTAAGAAGGAGAATCTGACCTTATGTACGGTAAAAATTCAAAAATATGTGCCACTCAGTCCTTTTTTGAATTGAACGTGGTACTTTTTCTTTTATAAGGCCATAACTGCTTGAAGTTTCCATGATCTTTTCTCATCATCACCCGTCATCTGTGTACGGAAAGTGTATTTTTTTGTGGTTCACCAGCGGTTTGCGAATAACAACCTACCGAAAGCCCTAGTAGCTAGTGCATTGTTTCGTTTTTGCTTTAATCGAAAAGAAATTGTAAGCTATGGCGGATTTTGTTTTTACTTCCAACTTTGACGCAACAAAATTAGATTGACGAAGAGAAAAAGTTTTTTTTTATTGCGAAATCTTGTCTTTCTAACATTTTTTTACGGACAATCAGAGATAGGGACTTTATAAAATCAGTTGCTTTTTACTGCTTTTGTACCTTACATGAATATGGAATAAGAAGCCTGGGAATAATAAGCCAGAAATATTACAAAGCCACAAAAAGTCCCGAAAAGATTTTCTTCGGGTCAGTCTTTCTCAAACTTTTCTGCACGGGCTTGTTTGGGTCGTTCTTTTCGATTGTTTCCGTATGTTCGTGCCTTTAAGCAGAATTGAACTCCTTGTCAAACTTCCCAAACTTTCAAAAACGACTAAAGAAATGCTCAAATCTTTTGGTTGACTTCACAAGCAACTCCCTGCACAAATTAAAAAGTTCTCTCTCCGACTGCTTGTGACTCCATCAAACTGTGCCATCAGATTCGAGGAAGTGAACACCAACGACATCGACAACTTGGTCACTGCACATCGCACGCTTCCGTCATAAGTCCAACCACACTTCGAATTTCCCGCCACCCGCCAACCCAATTCCGTAAAAAACAAAGCCCTACCAGCCAGCGACGTGACAACTCCGTTGGCGGACGTGTTACGAACGCCCGCGCCATGGATGTTGTAATAAAACCTTCGCATTCCCATCTCCGGAGGACTCGGAGAGAGATAGAGAGGCGAGTAAGGACGACGCCGCTGAGTGCAACCGGAATACCAGAAGAAAAACAGCAAATTATTTTCCTTATGCTGAAAAATGTGGGCAAGTTTCATAACTTGCCACCCCCGAAGTCAACCTCGAGTGACTTCGATGGAGAGCTCCTCGCCGCCCGCCTAATGTCCCGTCGTCGTTTGATTTTAATTTTGTTGTCTTTTTTTTTTGTTAACCATACGAATTGTGTCCTCGCATTGAGGACAAAACACATCGCATCCTTGAGATCCTTGGAGCTTGTGCGTTGCGTCGTCCTCCTCGTCGTCGGGGTCGAAGAGGCAACAGCAGCGTCATGTGGATGACAAGAAAGTAATTCCAGTTGTACATCAGTGCGGCAGAGTAGGCGCGGGGGGACAGGCGCTTTGGTATTTACAAACATTACCAAGTTAAATTGGTGTCGGAGTGGGTCGACGGAGTCACGGAAGGATGCTCCTCCTTGCAGCGGCAACAATTTGCAAATTAATGGCTTTCATTTTTTCTTTTTTGTTGTTGAGGAAGGAAAAGGATCGAGGCGTGAAGGACGTTATGAGTTTAATGGTTTTAATTTTGCGGCGTAAGTTGATGCGCTTTCGCTGATAAATGGCCACTAATGGCGGCGACGGAGAGGGAGAGTTTCGTGGTCTGTCTGGGATGCAATTTCTAGCGTGGTGGTGATTAAGCCGGCTGTGGAAATTTAAACTTTCTATTTTGGGTGTTAACATCGAGTTCTTGTCGAATTTTTCGGCAGGCTTCAGAGTCTTAAAATCATTTTACTATCTGGGCCTCGAATAAAGCACTCATACCTCTAATACACATGTGGTAGTATTCCGTTCAATCCACCTGTGGGAAAGATGAATATTGATATGAACACAACCAACTGAACCTGAAATCATAGTCCTTATGGGAGCTAAAGATGCTCAAGCTACTTTTATATGATTTGGAAGTATGTACCGTTCTATGCTTTGTAGCAAGGGCTCCATTATAAGCTATACTAACAAGCTTTTTGTTAAGACTGTAGTCAAAAAAGATGACAAAGCCATGCTGTTTTTTAAATTTGTATATTTTATTGTAAAAACAAATAATAGAAATAAAAAATCTATTCAAATTTAATCCAGAGCTCCAGATTTTAAACGTGTATGCAATTACACGTGTACACGTGACACGGGTTCTCTAAAGGGATCGCGGTGGCAATACACGTAAAAATTAAACTTCACATGTTCCTTCACTGATAATTTAATTTCAAGTGTACTGCATGTAAGCGATTACACGTGAAATAGGGGGCTCTAATTTAATCTCTTTGTTTAATCGAATCTTGCACCTTCCGGCCAAATGATTGACTAATTCAAAGAGTAGGCATTGAGGCAAGTAAATGACAAATTTAAATTGATAGGTTTTTTTTAGAAACGTAAGGCAAATGTAAAAATTGGCTCAGAATCACAACATTTGCAATAAAAATAACAACAGCTATGAAAAACTGGTAATGACATAGTTGCTAAACCTTTATTTATGAATGGCGTTATTAATGGACTTTAACTTTCAAGGTTCGTATCAGATGAGTCTTTTAGAGACCAAAGCGCGACATAAAATGTACTGGGTTAAAACTTGCGACAGACTAAGTGTTTGTGTATGGTGAGGAATTGTAAATTAGCTAAAACAATAAAGAAACAAGCAAAAACAAACTTTTTCGAGCTCTCGGAGTGTCAGCTTTCGCTAACTGCTAACTGCGTTGTATTCATGGATGTTGGCTGATTGATTACCGAGCCAGTCATCATAAATAAGCTGTCAAATTTTATGAGTTTGTTTTAAAGGGTTGTTATGATACTTACAATTACATGATGAGGATAACTGCAGAGCAGAATACACATTTTGGTTAAAAAAGACTTCGATATGCTGTTCAATTGTACTACTGACTATTATCTCCTATTAGTACCTAACTGGATAGTAAATTATAGTTTAAAGACTAAAAAACATGCTTTAATTACGCACTATAAATCGCAAAAAAGAAACAGAAATATAAGAAGTGATAAGTACATTTTTCGCTTTTTAATGATTAAAGTGTGTTTCTTAGTTTTCTAAACTTTTACTTTTCAGTCTTAAGATACCTGTAACATACTCGTAGTTATTACTGATTCATGATAGAATATAAATATCCTTTGTACTTTTACTACTCTTGTAATTATTTCTTTTAATGCTGTTCGACTCATTTTAGGTTTTTCTTTGTTGCGCTTTTGTTTTCTTTTTTCTGATATCCGTTTTATTTGCGTTAGTATTTCGCAGGATTTAAGGTTTTTTGTCATAATATTCAATATTTTGACCTACTATAATGTAAATGTGATTTAGAATGATGCCACCTAGCTAGCAATACATTGTTACGTAAATTAAATCTTAATGCAAAATTTCACCGGAAACCGGGAAGTGGGTCAAATTTAACTTCCAAGATTTGTTTACATATTTTGTTACAAGGCAATTGAAAGCCAAAGAAAAATGGCCGCTGGCATGATATTTTCATTGATATTAAAGTAAAAAAAAAAACACATTTTGAAATTTTGGTATGTGGGCAACGCATTTGGCTGGTGGGATGTTACACCACCGATATTAAAGTATTCTACGATTCAAGCTAATTTTTATTTACGCAAACGATTTTTAAGTGATTTTAGTTTTCCAGTCTAGTTCTAAAAATTCTAAAATAATACTTTAAAGTGAATTTCTTTGTCGTGATTTTACTCAATGCCTTGATAGTCCCTTATTTTCTTTTTACGTTCTTTTTTAGGAAAACCAAGGACTATATAGAGAATATTTTTTTAAGTGTTGACTCTAGTTTACCATGTGCGTAAAATTCTTGTATATGAGTTCAATGGTTTCACAGTTAAGTAAACGGATAGAATTCTCCAACAATCAACAAGAACAAAAAACTGTAATCTAAATCTCCAATAAATTATAGTTTATTGTTGTACAGTTGCCAGCTTCAATAGAGCCTTTTCCGCCATGAATTTTAATTTAAAGAAGAGTTGGCCTGACAGGAGGACTAGCCAAATTTGTTGAGAAAGGTTGTCTGCCTGTAATGCAGTCAAGGCATTGCGATGGCACTCAACTCAGCAATGAAAAGAACCTCACACAACTCAACCCTTCTAAACTCGAACAGATGTTTTCCTGCTTCCTGAACGAATCTACTTCCAGTTGCCCTCACCCACAACAGAATGAGCAATTTTGCGCTTTTTCCTCCACC
Source organism: Syritta pipiens (assembly GCA_905187475.1). NCBI lineage: Eukaryota > Metazoa > Arthropoda > Insecta > Diptera > Syrphidae > Syritta > Syritta pipiens. Next base: position 77,232,034 of record LR994571.1, read on the forward strand.
CAGTCCCCATCGCAGTTTCGTTGAAGCCTGATGACCTAACCCATCATTCGTGGGGCTGAAATAATTTCATTTAATTATCCTAATTTGGCCGCTCAGAGCCCACATGCAGCCGCCACTTGAGGATTTGCGACCTCGAATACGTTAGGATTAATTTGTTCTCTTGGACGATTCGCCGTAATTTGGCGAACCCTTGACACCAATCTGCGTGCAGCCGCCAAAACCTTGATGACGGATTACACAAAAAAAAAAAAAAAACAAAACAACACACGGCTAAGTGGCATCGGGATCCCTTTACGATTGCCAACAACAAAAGCACACGCTCGAGCCTAAGAAATGCAACGCAACCCCCCCGTCAGAGTGGACTGGGTAATGGGCCACTTGAAAGACACTCGACTTTCTGCGCCAAGGCCAAAGCAAAAGCCAAAGATTTTTACACTTTCACCCCGTTTCGTCCCCCCACGCTTCCGGCTGGAAAAAGGGAGCAACAGAGCTCAACTGTTGCATTCAGCAGCCCGGTGAAATGCCGAGCCTCTTGGCATGGGGCGAGACGAATGACGGATGACAAAGTTTGCAACCACCCCAAAAAGGCGATGGAGTGGTTTGGTGGCCATGAAGAGCTTTTTGGGAAGTGATGCGGGGTTGCGCTGGAGAAGAGAACTGGGGTAAGTACTAAAAGAGTGGAGACAGATGGACTACAGTGGCGGGTGGAAAAATTCAACGCGGAAGGCTTGGAAATGAGAAAAAAAAGTCAAGTTTCATGCGTCAGTCAGATTTATGTTTTGGATTTTATGTATAATAACAAATTCAAAAAATCACGAATTCAAAATTGTTCCCTACGATTTTTATTATCATTTCGAATAAAACCAAACGATAGACAAGCCTTTCTTAATCTTTTGCGTCAGCCGTGTGGAAATTGCTTTGTGGGTACGCATAAGGCTTACGATAGTTAAAAAAATAAAAGTTGTTAAAAAAATCTTTTTAACAAGAACAAAGGTAGTCGGTTGCAACATATGATTAGCCGGCGATCACCTCTAATAGCTTATTCAAGGACCTTCAGTACTCCGAACTTGAGAAAAGACTCGCCATCTCTATCAATCGACGACTCGTCCAAATTCATACAATGGCTTCGCCCCAAAAGGTTCCCAACTGATCGTCAGCGATCTTCGCACGACAGATGATCTACCACCAAAATTTTATTAACTACGGCACCACCGCACCGAATTCAGCATTCACGCCGTACATCCGTTCGGAATGACGTTTCGTTAATCGATTTTCTTTATCTTCTCCTTTCCCAGTGTCACTCCAGAGCCGCAATCATGATCGGGCCACTCCCGCCTCTTGGGAAACTCCAGTTTCCTGTCAGCTACCTGTTTTTCTTTTGTTCAATTCACACTGCGGCTGACAGACGCCTCAAAACACAATCAACACGTCAAATATTTTTGTTTTCTTTGGTGTCGTCATTTTGAGGATGTCCCTTTCGAGGGCTACGGCAACAGATCGGTGGCAGATCTCGCGATCAGATTGTTTTGAGACTTCTGTTTGTTGTTTGCTGCTGGGAACGTGTTCAAGTGGAAAATGTCAAATGACTCAGATGTGTTTTTATGGATTTTTCCTGTTTTTCTGTTGACTCTATTTTATCTCGAAGGGAATTTTTAATAATTCTCTGTTTCTGTTTTTTTTCTGTGTCATCAGGGTGTGGACGAAAATGAAAGTGGAAAGGGAAGGAAATTGGATGTGACGGTGCAGATGTGAGATGCATTCAAACAGGCGCGTGCTTGAAAACGAATTGGGATGAAGTGAGGGTTTTTAGATGTTTTTTGTGGTTTAGAGCAATTAAATTGACAACGATTGGAAGAGGAGAGTTTCACTTGAATGGGTATTATCAAAATGTAAGTAAACAACAAGATGCTGTCCAGTCTACTGTGTGAATGTCGGGAGCCGTTTCGAATAGCGCTAAGCGGCAAGTATCAGTGCGGCTTCCGACCCTGCAAATCGATGATGGACAAAATTTTCACACTAAGGAAAATCCTGGAGAAGAACAACGAGTTTCAGGTCGATACTCATCACCTTTTCATCGACTTTAAAGCCGCAATGGCTGCATTAATCTCAGAGAAGTGTAAAGTGCGATGGCCGAGTTCGAGATTCCGGCAAAACTGATCCGGTTGTGTCGAACCACGCTCAATAACACTCGATGCACCGGATCAAGAACCTCTGAGTCATTTAAGACACGCGCCGGATTTCGGCAAGGAGACGCACTGTCATGGAATTTCTTCTCGTGCTGAAGCAAACAGTGCGGTGGGCGAACGTCAATACGGAACGCACTATCTTCTACAAGTTGGTCCAGCTGCTGGGCTACACAGATGGTTGATATCATTGTTCGTTGCCAGCGGGCCATTGTGGAAGCTTTCACCGCGATTGAGACGCAGGCTAAACAAACTGATCTCAAGATAAATAAATACAAAACCAGAAACAGAAAACTCTCGATAATTCGAATTTCATGGGACCAGGAAAAAATTTCGAATTACAGAGGTTTTAGAAAAAAAATACTGCTCACTTTTGTCACATACGCATAAAACGGTTGTTGAAGAAAAGAAAAAGAAAGCTTGACTTCAAATTATAGACGTAATTAAACCACCATTTTAGAATTACAGAGGTTTTCATGTCGTTTAGCAAAAAAATTAATTCGAATTAAAGAGGGGACCAAATTGCATACGTTTTCTTCTATTTACAGAGGTTTTGTCAGGGACTGTGGGAGTGCTTCGATTTACTGAGGTTTTCGAATTATAAAGGTTTACGAATTATAGATGTTCGAATTATAAAGGTTCGAGTTATGGAGGTTCGAATTATATAGGTTCGAATTATCGAGGGTTTACTATATATGCTGTCGACAAAGAAAGAATCCATCAAACACCGCCTAGGACTAAATATGGCCGTCGACAGCTACAACTTCGAGGTAGTTAGTTAGTTCATTTACCTCGAGGCGTAACGTAAACTCCACGAATGGTGCCGTAGTGGAGATTCGTCGTAGAATCTCTCTCGGCACCTGCTACTGGTCAAAGCTCCTCACTCAAAAACTAAGGTTGTGCTCTACAAGACACTTATCCTGCCAGTTCCACTGGAGCCGAAAGTTGGACAATAAGCAGGATTGCAGAACTGATCCTTGACTTCTTCGAAAGAAGATTCTACCGCGGATAAAGAAAACACTCCAGCTGAAAGGTTCCTCAAATCCGAGCCAGGTCACCCGGTTCTGAGTGAATCTCCGGTACAGAGATGTTTTGCACAAAATTTACTTCAAATTAACGAAGGGACCCAATCGTGTGGGGTTTCTTCGATTTACAGATTTTTGCTCAGGGGATTGTGAGAATCCTTCTATCACTGTATTTTGATATCACTGGTGGTGACTAAACTCCTGTTCAAAGATCCTGCAAACTTTCAATCTCACCCGGAATCCGAACCGTAGATGGTCAAATATTTCTATGGGGGATATTTTAAAAAAAATCGCTGTTTAATGGGCCTCTAGTATTCTATTCCAAGCAACAATAAACTTAAGAAACATAGCTATGATCTTTCCCGAGGTTGATCTTTTTAGATTAAATGATGTTCGATCTGTTGTCAATCTCTGTAGTATGGTGGCCATTCGAATTGTATCGTTTTGAGGACTGGTGCATTTTTTTCACTTTGCCAGTAAGATATCTTTTACAGAAAACTGCAATGCGAAGAGGAATAAGAAGTGGAATCAAATAGCAGAGTTTGCGAACAGACCTTCAATTCATGACATTTCGCCCGTGACAAAGATCGTCTCCGGGTAAATGAAGCCATCAGCCTCTGTCTTAATCGATGATCTGAATTGATTCGTGGAAATCGAGCTAATGCGATCCAGTTCCAGCACACTACATTCATAATACAGAAAAAAAAAATCCAGAACTCAAACTTTCCGCAGCGACTGTCGCACGCAGTTTAGTTTTTAGTACACATCGCCACATGCCACCGCGGATGACGATGACGACGTCGAGGAAAACAGAGAAAAGCTTCATCCCCTCAAATTGGGGCAACTTTAACTGTGTAATTTCCCATCACCCATTATCCTGATAACGAACGACCGACGACCGGCAACCGACAACGGCCACCGGACCGGCAACAGCTCTCGCCGCAGCCACTGCCAACGGGTGTCTCATCGACGCACCGCAGTACTGTCGCTGCCTTTCATCCGTCGAGTACGAAAATAAAATCACTCGGACGCGTGTGAGAGTTCGGGAAAAGTGCTTTCTCTTGTCTATCTATATTTCTTCCCCCCTAAAAAACAAAAACAACTTCATTTATATACCGCTGTGACGAGCGCACACCAGCGACCTGTCAGTTTCGTTGTGTCTGAAGGATTAGAGGATGTGTTGCGAGTGAGTTTCGTCTCACAGTTCGAGTCTGACATTTACGCGCGACGGTTGTCAGAAGCCGCTACTACGTCGGACAATAAGGACCGGTAAAGGATACGAGCCGCGGTTAACTAAGGGATGTGTCTGCGCCCCCGTCCGTCGTGTGTGCTTGAAAGGGGAGTGCACAATTAGTGAAGTGTTCTCTCATTAGCGCCGATGCACGAATGTATCTGTGCGATAGATAATCGAGTGAAATTCGATACTATGTCAGTGTGACAGTTGTGACAAAAGCAGTGGCAAGCAAACATCAATCGAATTAACGGTCTCATTGTGTGTGTTTTATTTGGATAGCCACCATGGCCACATGTCTTGGATTAAAAATTTTAATTGCTGCAGCAGTCATCACTACCTGCACGGGTGAGTTTAATGCATTTGCACCTGGGTGCCGTGTGTGGCCGTGATATTGAAAAAAACGGGGAGAAAAAAAAATCGCTCATCAATTTTTCACCGGGTGGGTTGGCGGTGGTTGCCGAACACACCCCGTAGATAAATGATTTTGGCCGGTCGGGGTAAACGAACCCGATGAGGCTTAATTAAGTGGGAATGTTTGTGTTTCATTGGGAATTATGCATGAGGTGGGTGAGGCGGTGATGCGGGGGCACGAACCTTGGGCTTGGATTGATTTGCACGCAGTCGGCCAAAGTGCTGGTGGGCTGCGATATTTGTTTGTCCTTCTCTTCGGCTTTGTATTTTTTTTGGTCGCACAATATCCGCGTTCGATGGTGTGGAAACTTTTCAATTGGGTCAAAAGGGATTCTAAAACAAACGTCCAACCTCCGACTCCCTTATGAGCTGACGATTTATTTGACTTCGGTTCAATTGGCTTCAGTTGGCTCGTCATTAGACGCATTTCAAGGGGCTTCGTTTTCAGATTTGAATTTGAGGAAAAAATTGAAATAAAAACGTTTATTGGATGTGAAGTGAGTGAGAATATTTCGGGGATGTCAAATTAATTTGTGTCTTGCTGTGGCGCAAACAATTTAAAGGGCCGTCAATTGAAGTGAAGTGCTTGAACTTTTTAACTAACCCCATAATTTAGGTGCATGTCGAAACGGAACGCGACATTCTGTGTCGGTGTTTACTCAGCTTGCATGGGGGTGTTGAGTAATTTTGGAAAATTATTACAAATGTTCTCAAAATCTTGGAAAAGTAAGATGCAACCTAACAATTTCTTTCAGATTCTGAATTACGGCTGTGCAAGTGACCTTCGATATTGGCTGCTTATTAAACCTATTCTTTTTGATTTAAGAGCCATAAACTAATTTTCTTTTTGTCATTTGAAATATAAAGAGGGAGTTTCGATCTAGTTGTTCAAAAACCAATAGCCCATTGAATAGACTATCCAATATTACTCGCTACGTTTAGAGTTGGAGTCTTGTCAGTTTTGAATTTCTCACTGTAATCGGTCACTGGAAGCCTGAAATTCATTTATCTTTGACTTTGATGTCAGTGCTACTAATTCAATAAGAATTCGAAAGGTTAGCAAAAGAAAAATCAGAACAATTAATAAAACCTAAGCAAAAGAAAAATAAACAGGAAGATTCTTCGGAAGTGCAAAATGTTTGTGAGGAAGGTTTCGAATACTTGAAATTCTCAAACTTGACTAAAAAGATTTGTAATTTTTTGGGCAACAGCTGTTTAAAAAAAAAACAATGTGAGAGATAAAAAAAAAATACCCTAAGGAATAGAAGAATAATTTGTAGACATTTTAGGGTATGAGATAATGAAAATTTTAGTCTTAACAAACTTCACAGAACTAATTAAATTTTCTCTTTGATTATTTTATTAAAATACAAAAGGAAACATTGAACGATTTCTGTGTCCACAAAGAGACGGTTTCACATCTAGATTTTCAGCCCTCTAATTACTCCCGAATCCGTCATGGCCAAGAATTAAAGTAATTTTCAGGTTGCTATATATTTAAAAGTTGCAGTTTGGTGAGGACTTAGGAGGAAGAACTCCTTGAAAAAAATGAGAGTGGCGATCATTATCAAAAACGGTAAACCTTACTGATCACTAGTTAATTTTTTAAGCTTTAAAACATGCCTTCCGTGGGTCCCAGGACCATCGTCTTTGGTAACAAGAAACCGGATGAACTGGCCAAACACAAAGCGCTATCCACTTGCGCAAGTAAAAGCACTAATTACAACTGACTTCTTGGAAATGTCCAACCTGAGATGGTCGCAGATAACCAACTGCGCAGTGTCTAGGGAGACTTGGCCGGAGTCAAACATATCACGAACTAACGACCTTGTAAATAGGACTCGTACAGACATTGCGATTAATACGTTAATACATTATAGCAATTAATACGGGTCACTGGCCGATAGGTGCCAATGTAGGTAGGTTTGGGACTCCTTATTATACATACTGCCGAGATTATGGGCGGCGTGGTTTAACCAGTTAGTATATCGTACTGTTAAGCAAGCCTCCGATTTTTTCCCGAGTTCGGATCAAGCTCGGGATAAAAAAGGACACTACAAACATTTTTCAAGGCCCCACCTCCAGCGAACGACTGACAATCCTGCTGGAATGACTCTAGGCAAACCCTTCCCTGGATCTCTCGGCGAAGTATCAAATGAATATTAAACATTTGATTTCGCCGCAGTATGGTTCTAAATTCCAATTTACATCCAACTTTCCAGAGCTGTGATTACAAAACGATACTTAGAGCTAATTGGGTTCTCTAAGAACCACCACCTCACACACATATGACTTCCACCGAACCTCAAAAACTCCAGGATTTTTCCTGTGCATCATTAACTTAGCAAAGGCATCGAAATCGAAATTTATTACAACAATTCTTTGTAGTTTACATTTATCCAAAGATTTCTGGAGGTTTTTGTCAAGAATGTTTTATATAAGTCCTGTCTCGTATACTTGATTGGCTTTGCAATTCCTAACTACTATTTCAGTCTTTTCGAGTTTTCGAGGAGTTTTTTTCGGACAATTTTTGTTACTGGATGTGCATTTTTTGTTTTATTTACTCAACAGGCTGTTACGCCACCCAATGTAAATGCATTTTTTCAGTCCTTAATTTGTCATTTTCCGTGCATCTAATAAAATTAAAATTTAGTATAAAAAAGCAACGCAGACTTCTACGATTTTAGGTTCGCTAAGCTTTTTTCGATATTTAATTTGATCTTTCAGTTCAAATTAAATTAAAACTTTTCCTTGTAAGTTGCAGTTTAACCCAGAAGAACACGTCTATTGACTTATTTCAACAACTTACAAATTTGTAATTACAAGCGTTTTTTCACAAAACTTGTAACTTTTTTTTAATTTTTTTCGTTTCACCACTGTATGAGTATTACAAATTTATAGCTGTACTTTACAATGGGAAATTTGTAGGAAATCGCATTTTTTCTTTTCATCAAAACTGATTTGTAGTTGTGATTAATAAGTGAACAATTTGCAAAAATGCTACGAATTTGTAAATTTACGTTTAACCAAAAAATATGACTTTACAAATTTTGTGAAGTTTGTAAGAATATTTCACAAGAGAAAGGTTACTTGTAATTTTTTCTACAAGTTTTATTTCTAAGCAAAAGAACTGACAAATATTTTCACAAAATCGTAGATTACATGTTTGTAATTTGTAAAACAAAAAAAAAAACAGTGATACAAAATTGTAACTGTAAATTACAAATACAGTAAACTCTCGATAATTCGAATTTCATAAGACCAGCGAAAACTTCCAATTGCAGAGGTTTTCAGAAGATAAATATCGCACATTTTTGTCACGTACGCATTTCAACAGAGTTTTGTTTATAGAAAAAAAGGTAAAATTTACTTCGAATTATAGACGCAAACTAGCCATCATGTTCATGTTGTTTTGAAGAAAAATAAATTCGAATTAACGAGGGGATCAAATCGCATAGGTTTTTTCGATTTACAGGGGCTTTTTCAGGAGACTGTGAGAATGCTTCGATTTACAGAGGTTTAAAATTATAGAGTCTCAAATTATCGAGAGTTTTCTATACATATTTGTAGTTGTAACTTGTAGTCTGGTGAAATAGACCACAGGCGGCTTCCCGAAGAATCTCGTTTCGACGTATTACGCCTGCTTTAAAAAGCAAAACCTGTTTTACTAGCCTCATTTCCACCTGACCATGATTTATCAGCTTAAATTAAGTCCTTGCCACGGGATCACACAAAAATGCCACATCCCCGCCAGCACAACGAAATCGCAAACATAAATTCCTTCTATCGACATCTTAAGCTGCCCCAATTTACGAGATCACTCTATTAACCAACCACATCTACTGGCTCACTAAGATCGCTAAGACATGCCGACTCACGATCGCCAAGATAAACCGACTTGACGCGTTTTTACAAATTTTATGACACCCGCCGCAGACGTCCGACACACGATCGGCTGCAAAAGAAAAATTTTTATTTTGTTTGTTTTGTTTTTGAACTCAAATTGACTTGCTGTTGTACGAATTAATCGATGTAAAGTATTTTTTAATGGATTTTTATTTTAATTGTTAAGACAACACGTGTCTGTGAGTGTCAAATGGCGCGGGTGGCGAAAGATTTTTTTTTTCTTCGTGTCATAAGTTCTGCAAGAACAAGTGATCATGATGATACTTAAAGCATAACGATTCTCAATTAAATACTCACTGAGTGGGTGAGACGTCTTCTTGGTGTGGAGAGCTCTTCTGGACGAAGTATCATTGACACCCTTATGAGTGCTAAGATCGGCGATCGTGGTGGTGTCATGGTCGTGAACACGCGGTTGACCTTCGGGAATTGTTGAATAGAATCAGAGTGTAGAGTGGCATTTACCATGGTCTACGCGGAGAGCATTCTATGGGGAACTGGGAAAGGGCTGTTGATCATTTCGAACTTATATTGGCCTCACAGTGGGATATTGGACGCGATCAGACAGATGAAGTTCTGTTGATAGTCGATACGTCTATCAACTTTCAAATTAAGCTAATTGAGCATCTGGTTTCATACTGAGTTCTGTACAGATCCGACCTTTTGATTTTAAATTCTTTATTTTTGATAGAAGAAGTCGAGAGAGGCTTTTCAAATCAGCAGCAAATCAAAAAAATCTTTGACTACAAGAGACCTGCAGGTTGATCTGCTGATTGGTGATCTGTCTTTGTAAAGAAGTAAAAGTTGATCAATCTTTTGATTGATGGATTGATCTTCAAACTTTGTAAGACCACGAAGATTGTTATCTCCTTCCAATGAGCTTAGTGCAAAAAAAAAAAAATATTAGCCCAATTCGATGATTTTATGGATTTTTCGCTGAATGCGGTAGAAATGTTAAAGCCACCTTAATTATATGGTTTCATGTTGATGAATTCTGTTGTTAGCTTTCCGGATTCCAGAAAAAAATATAAAACCTAAGTCCTAGAAAAGCGGTAAGGCTTATTAAGGTCTTCAATTGAATCAGGCTTTCGATTGGTTTCGCTGTAGACTAAAATCTCGTTTAAATTTGCGTTGCGACGCGTCGTTTAAAAATGATTGTGGTTTCAAATTTGGTTTTATTTCAGTTTACGTCGTTCAGAAAATTCTAATACGTAGCAATTATGGAACTAAAATACATGGGATTCGTTAATTCTGTTTGCATCGTTCTGAAATGCATCAGGTTCATCCATCCCTCCGTCGTTACTTTAAGAAGTTGAAAAGCAGTCTTTTTTCTCAAATATCTTTTAAAATATGAGACACACAAGTTTGAAATTAAAGGCCTAGTTTTTGTTTGTAATTAGCAGTTGTGGTAAAAAAAATTTCCTTTAAATCAATCACGAGGATCGTTGCAATAAAAGAAATCGGGGTACAGTCGCCTAGATCAAATTGACCCGAGGGACGGATAAAGGTCAAGATCCTAATTGACGACGTGAAGTGAAGCGTTGGTATAATTGGGGGCACTTACCAACACAACCTAACAGAGTGATTTTTATGTGTCTTCGCTCCTCTCGAAATACCGAAGATGTTTTTGTGAATAAGATAAATAACAAATGTCTAAGTTTGTAACCTTTTGGTACTCTGATGACGATCAGTAAGCAGAGTTGTAAAAGAATGCATTTATTTTGCGAATGTATTCTTTGAATTTGAAGTCAGTTACGGATATTTTTGTCAATGCAATCAAAACTAAAAAAAAAGACTTTGACTTAAAAAAAAATCAAGTCACTATTCTTTTGAAGTCATTGATTGCTGCATTCGATATTTGGCAATCATAGAATTGAAATCATTTATGAAAGTCAATTGAATTTTCACGATTTGAACACTTTATATAAGTTATAAGCGAACAAACTATGCTCTGGTCCTGTATGGGCGGTGACGCAGATTATTTAGTCAAGAAGTCAGTGATTTCGTTTTTAAATCAGTTGAAGTTAATAACGGCGTTCATACCTCACGATTGACTTGACAACTATGCTTGATTGGCCCAAATCGTAGAGACTGAACGCTCTTTCAACTTGTCGTCAGATTTGTCGTACGGCAGTTCGATTTTTTCGACCTTATAGAATACTTAGTGATAAATTATATGAGTTGAACAGCTGCCGTACAACTTTAAAGCATTTTCTTCATTTTTACTTAAGTGAGTGAACATCGAAGTTCAGAAGAAGGAATGATATGAAAAATTATTTTGCGTTGCATCTTTCAATATTGTATTTTATGTTTTTCCTCATTTTCAAGTATTTCATTATTAATTATAACAGCAACAAGAACTTGCGCATCCATATTGATTTAATTTTTTATGGTAAATAAAGTCTATCAAGCAGTTGTATAGTATGAACACTAGGCATTAATTTTGATCGGCAAGCAAATCGATCGATGAACTCTGCCAATGACTTGAATTTTAAATCAGTGATTTCAACAGATCTTATTTGAATTAATTTGAAGTTTGTGGGTTCTTACATTATTTGGTTATAATTCATGCTCATGAGCTCATGATTTCATTCTGCCGTCAACAGATTGGTATGTAGGAAGAAAGTAGTTTAGGCTCTATTACTGAATTTTGTCTTACACAAATCCTGTCTCGCAATCTTGATTGGTTTTTGCAATTCCTAGCTGCTGTAAATTTCAGTCTTTTCGAGTTTTCAAGGAGCTCAGCGAGCTGTTACGTCATCCAATGTTAATGCATTTTTTCAGTCCTAAATTTGTAATTTGCAGTCCATCGAATAAAATTAGAATTTAGTATAAAAAACGCTTTGCAGACTTCTTCGATGTTTAATCTGATCTTCCAGTTCTCGGAACAAAAAAATTAAATTAAGACTTTTCCTTGAAAATTCCAGCTTAATCCAGACGAACACGCCTAGTGACTTATTTCACCAACTTACAAATTTGTAATTACAAGCGGGGCTTTACAAAGTTTGCAACTTTTTAATTTTATTTGTTCCACCACTTTATGAGTATTACAAATTTATAGCTGTTCTTTACAATGAGAAATAGTTTAAGCTCTGTGTTGTTATTGATTCGCCCTTTTCCTCGTACCTTTATATTGTACAGAGCACGATTGATTTCAACTAAAACTTTTATTTAAGTGAATTCGCAACTGTCTACTGTAATATAAATAAACAATCAAAGTGGAATACATAGTATTTGAGTAATAGAATTAAGGTTGACATTCCGTTTTAAGTCAAAAGAATACCAATACGCAATAACGCAAATAATTTTTTGACTTCAAAAGATTTTATGTGAATTCATTACTGACTTCAACACAGTGAATTCGCTCCTTTTTAAAAGACTACAATCATTTGGCTTGATTCTAGGATTGTTCAAAACTAAATGCGTAAGTCATTGAGTTCTAAAGTATGGTGGCTTTAATTTTTTGTTTAAATCATAGTCAATATTACCAAAAAGAGTTCAAATTACTGAGTTCAATAGAATTACAATCTCTAAAGATTTAATTAATTTACAACTCTGTCAGTAAGTAATTATTTTTGGACATGGACCAAAAAAAATATTTTTGCTTGCGCTTCTCTCTGACAAGTAATACTGCATCAAGGAATCCCTCATATGACAATTCTCTGAAGTGTTTGTTGAAGTTTTTGATGACTTTGTAAAGCCAACAAAAATCATAGCCGCATTGTAGGGTTATGCATAGTCTTTATGTATTTGCTATCTTGTTATTTACCAGAACCTTTCCTGTTTTGGAATCCATATTGGTTCAGCCTGGTAACATAAAGGAGTGTATTTGACAAGTCAGTGACTTTCTAAATTTCACACGTAAGTTTAGCAACACTACTTCCATCATCTGTCATCTTTCAATAGCCTTCTATCAAATTTTGATCTCTATTAAAAGCACACAGGCCGTGATTTTTAAGAAAAAATAAACATCTTTAAATGAAAACGCCACCGACTAATCAAACTGCTGTCACGTGTAAGGCTTCACATCTTCGAACCAGTTAACACACGTCTTTTTTACGATCATCAAATCCTCTTATATTATCCATTTGCTCGTAAACAGCTTCTGCTCAAAACAGCAAACAAATTTTCACCATCATTACCCCGAGATATTAGTCAATAATTCAATGAAAAAATAAACCACCCTCGCTTTCTGCACTTCAAATGTCATCTTCTCAATAAAAATTTTAACATGAACTACGGAAATAAAAACAATTATAAAATGTGAAGGCGTTAGTACACACGATTTTATAGACAAGAAAGTATGGGCAGTTGGCCAAAACGGAAAATGACGTGAAAATGTTGGCATCACTCAACCTTGGGATTACTCACTCATTTGGTCTGGGATGATGAGAAGATGTCAGGCGGATGAGACTTTTGACATTTAAAAGTTGTTAAGAGATTTCATCAGCTTCTGGATGGAAATTTTTTTGGCATTCTGGAGATTTTGATTAAATGTCAACTGGTGATGACTGCAAATGTGGGGTAAAGCGTGTTCCAAATACCAAATGATTGTCATTGAATTTAGGGTGTTCAGGAAGCTCCAATCACCGTATGTTGAGATCTGGAAAATTGACTATTTCTCAGAAGTCAGGCGTGGCAGCCTTGTTTGTCCACGGTGCAAAAGGACACATAAAATTGATTAATGGTGCTTTAATTCTTTGTTTATGTTCTTCTAAAACTGTTGTGAAGAAAGGCTCGGTTGATATTTTACACACCAAGAAAGTTTCAAACCATAAGTTTGTTCGTCTCTTTTTCTCTGGAATCTGCAGCTCTAAAAAAATGTATACTCGTAGATGTGACAGGTTTTTTTTCGAGTTGCTTAAACATTCATGAGACACTGTCTAAGCTGTCAGACAGAAAAAAAAACTGTCCCCCAAGCCTTCACCTGCGGACGCTGATTCAACTAACAGCTGATCTATCACAAATACGATATTTATTTAAAGAAAGAAGATGAAGAAAATATCACAGGATGAGGGTTAAGACTTATAACTAAAACAAAGAGATCATTCAAACCAAAATAAAGAGATCATTCTTAGTCCCCAACCTTGATGAAATATCAAACTGATCATTGAAGTGGTAGCCTCCCACGTAATTTGTTTCCTTTTTTTTAAATTGTGGACGTCTGAAATAATAAGGTGACAGTAAAGGCCTCAGGAATACAGTCGAATCCCTCTAAGTCGAAATTTCGCGGAACATCAAAATTAATTCGAGTAAGAGAGAGTTCGACTTAGAGGATGGTTTTTTTTTTATGGAAAATCGGGAAGGGGAATGCAAAAACATGGCGAAAAAATTCGAGTTAGAGACAGATTCGACTTCGAAGGAGTCGGTTGTAGTTTCTGGAATCTCCTTCCTGAGGTTCCAAGGAATCATCATTGGATGACAGAGTAAACAGTAGAGATGGACTAAATCACACGCCTTTCTTAAACTTTTCTGCATCTAGGAGTTCTTAAATAACTTCATTGGGTGAAGATTAAAGCCCGGAAATGGTCAAAACCATTGGTTTTATTCTTTTTCCTTCCTCTTCGTTTTTATTGGAACATCATGGGATGACAGTATGGCGGTCTCTTCAAGTTCATTTGACGTTTCTGAGGCACCATCAAAAGTGTCAAAAGCCTCAAAAACAGTCGAAAATACATAAATATCCCGGAATCCTTTAAAATTCACCTGCGTATGTTCCTTCCCTCAACTAGAAACTACCGCTCCACTTAGTCTCAACTACGAATTTTTATGTTCCACACACGACACGAGTCTGCCATCCGTGTTTAGACCTCATCGAAGGTGTTTTGACGTCCGAATCTGTTCCCTTCCGCCACCACCACGAATGGGTGGCATAAATCGCTTAATTGCGAAGCGTCCATGTCCGAGTACAACACAATCGTTAAATTAATGCCACACATTTTTGTTTTACGCCATAAATTTCATTTTATTTCCATCCTCGCCGCCATCGTCACCACCACCGCCACCGTCGACGACGACAAATTGTGTTCCCGTGATCCCGAAGCATTCGAGGAATTTCCCTAGCGTTCTTCCAGCGGTCTTCGTAATGAACGAGTGCTTTATGATTATTACGCGATGCTTCATACGTGGTTAATTTTTGTTTTTTTTTTTCGGGGGATTTTTTTGTTTTTTTTTTGGCAAAAACAAAAGGAAAGCACTTCCCTCGAGTGTTACTAACTGCAGTCTGCAGCAGTCGACTACTCAATAAATTATCGAAACTTATCGATTATCGAAAATTTCGAGGACTATCAACAACAACAAATTTGCGTAATGATGACGGATGTGGAGGGCGGTTATCTTTGCACGTCAAAAAAAAACCAAACAAACAACGCGGCGAAATGATTTATAGCCGCGAAGGGCAACAACGTGCGGGACGAAAAAGTGTTTGCCGATTGGTTATCGACGTTGGTAATGACGAGATTTGTGAGAACCTAATTGCTTTTAATTAATATTTATCCTACGACAGCCAGGATACGTGCGCACACGAGAATCCGTCAATAAAAAAAAGTGGTTTACGTGCCAAAAGGAGTGGGGTGGGTTAGGGGATCGAAGGTGAGCGTGTGCGCTCGTAGGTGAGAGAGTACACATGTCAGGCGAGGTTATGGCTTACAACGCGACATAAAATGAAATGAAAACACCGCGCACCGTGCCGCTGGTCGGGTAATGACGGCAGTTGTGGTGGTGGTGGCTCAGAAAGTGGTATCCGCGTGCTCGTTGCAATTTGCGGGCCGAGTGCTTGTTGCTTGGCGGTGTATCATTGCAAGGAGTGCCACGTGCAATTTCACTCACCTCAAGACGCGATTTTGCGGAGACGAAGAGGAGTCTATGGCGAGTTTCATTGCAGGCAGCAGTGACACGAGAGGGCAAGGACCGGGTTTAGACGGTATCGAGGGAGTGCCAAATTGGCGGGTTCTTTTCGATGATTCGAATCTTCTTGTAAAAAGTAGAGCCCCTTATTTCACGTGTAATCGTGTACATGTTGTACACGCGGAGCTAAATTATTCGTGTAGAAATGCTTGTACTTATATTTACACGTGTATTTTTATATACACGTGTATTTATGTATGTGTTAGCGTATACGCGAATAGGTTCTTGTACTGTTCTTAAGCAATACAGACTAATACACGTGTACCTGTTTTTAAATGAACTACACATGTGCCCGTGTTTAAGGTGCTGTGTAATATCAAACACTCCAGCAAATTCATGAATCCAAACTACAACCCCAGACGAGCTTAAGAAGCTCTAGAACTAAATAAAACTAACGTGACAGACAGAGTGTTGTGCGAGCTTCCCACTGCAAAGCACTCACAGGTTTCGGAGCATGCAATTACCACCTACATACCTACACCCGTTTCTCGAGTACGGGTATCTGCAAATACTGTGGCCAGGCTAAGGAAACCATGGAACACCTACTAACCACTCGCACAAGCCTGCCAAATCAAATTCAAAATAAACAGCAAAACAAACGTGAAAGAGACTGCCTTTGAGGACATCCCATCTAGGAAGATTGCCAAATTTAGGAAGGCAGCACTGAAAGTACTTGAAAGGAATTGAGGTATTGAAAAGTACTTAAGATCATTTTTTGAGTACTTTCATACTTAGATTGTGATTTCAATTACTTTGAAAGGAATTACAAGTACAAGTACAATTACAAGTACCGAGGAAAACATTCAAATACAACGAACTATACTGGTATTTGTACTTGTACTTGAATTTCACAGGTCTGGCCACTACACTGTTTGTCCACAAAACTGTTCAATCTGATTTAAGAGCGGAACCATTATTCACAGAAAAATATCCTGTGACTGAACAGAATTCCTTCCAGATTCTAAGTCGCAGTCTGCTAAGCGGACACGAAAACAATGTCTAGGTTTATTTTTGTATATTCAAATTAAATTTTGAGGTCTATGTGGTCGAGTTTAAAGTCATAGAAGATAGCTGGAAGGGAAGTTTCAAGATTTTCCAATCGCAAAATTCGTCGAAGCTATCGCCCTTGGAGCAGGTTTAGTAGCCCTTTTGGCACTCCCGGTACAATGAATTATGGCACAAGAAGGACGACCTATACGGTCCTCGGATTGCAGCCAAACATGTGTTCAATGCAAACGAGTCTTTCAGCTTTCAGCATATTGCGTTCCTTCCTTTAAAAATTCAATTGTCTTCCTTTAAAAATGACAACTCTCAATGTCAACCTCCCACGACAAGTGCATTGGAAATCAAGACCCATCCATAAAATTTGATGGCCAAGACCGAGTGAATCAAAGAGACCATACAACTCGCTTACATATGGTTTCCGCTCCTCTCTGGAATCAAATGAGCTTTGCAGTCAAATCCCAGCCAATAATCGTAACCGTTAAAGAAACAATGAGCAAAGTTCATGCGTCGACAATGAAAGCATGCAAATTCATTCGACTGTTGTGATTCACCCTTAGACGCTGAGTGGGGGGCGCATTCAAGACGCTTTCCACCGCCCTCGTTTATGACGAGAAATTAATTTTACTCTTCGTCTTTGTTTATCCGCCGCCGCGCCGGGGCAAAGTGTTGAATCGATGCCAACAGTGAGCGTGCCGCGATCGCGACGACGACGGACTATCGTTAAACGCGTGTGATTAATGTTCTGCAAATTATTTCGGCTGAGAGGAGATAGACATGGTCAGACGGAAGCTGTCAGATGTGCGGCTGCACCTTGGCTGCTGCTCTAGATTCATCGTCGTCGTCGTCGTCGTGTACGTCGGGTCCAAACAAACCGAGAGGAGTAGTTCAAAGTCACGCTTAACGCGTGCGGTAGGAGTCATCGTCGGGCCGTAAAAAATGGCACAAACCTTACAATGTCCTCTAATCTTGTTTATAATTAAAGTTCGGCCATAATGGCGTGGATTGTGAGCGATTTAATTTACGAGCGGTGGTGTGCTGGATCATGAATGGGGATGCGAACTGTAGACTTTGGTTGCAGATGGAGAGCAAAATGGACAGACTTTTGGACAAATGTGATCAACTTTTCGCTTAAATTGTCTACGCGTGTTACTCATTGTTTTGACTGAGGAAAAAATATAAAGTTCCAAATATATCGTTCCAAAGGAATAACGAAACCCTTATGGAATGACTTCGGTGTCCGTTTGTCTGTCTGTCTGTCGCCTTTTCATATTTGTCTATAACTTCTAAAGTGGAAGGTGAAGATCTATTGTACCTTTTTCTTTAATCTAAGACTTCAGCGCTGTCTTCATAAGTTTGTTTTCCTAGATGGAATGTCGTCGAAGTCGGCCTCTTTTACGTCCGTTTTGTTGAGTATTTTGTAACTGATTC
Organism: Syritta pipiens; assembly: GCA_905187475.1. Lineage (NCBI taxonomy): Eukaryota > Metazoa > Arthropoda > Insecta > Diptera > Syrphidae > Syritta > Syritta pipiens. Next base: position 77,250,129 of record LR994571.1, read on the forward strand.
GATCCAGGCTCGGCCAGATGGTTAGTAGGTGAGTAGTAGTAGGCTTCCTTAGCCTGGCCACAGTGGCTACAGATATCCGTGCTAGAAAGAACCATCTTATGATGGTCGTAATTGCATGCTCCGTGCCCTTTAAGCTTCCTAGGTTGGCTTTGTTCATTTCTAGAGCTCCCTTAGCTCGTCTTTGATTGTAGTTTTGATTCATGAATTTCCTGGAGTTTTTGATGCCCTCCTCCAACTGGCCAAACACGGCGCCGCACACACACAGCTCACTAGCTATGGAGGTACACGATCCACTTGGGCTAGTAAAAGCTCGAATTAAAACTCACTTCTTGAAAAGGGCTAACCTCAGATGGTCTCAGTTAACCAACTGTGCAGTATCTAAGGAGACTTGGCCGGAGTACAACATATCACGAACTAACGATCTTCTAAACAGGTCTCGCACATATATTGCTAAAATCGTAGCGATTAGTACGGGTCACTGGCCGATAGGAGACCATGCACCTAGGCTTGAGATCCCACATTTTACACACTGTCAGAATCATTGACTCACTTTCTCTGTTCCTGTCCAGCGCTGGCCAGGGCAAGGCTACGGACTCTAGGCAAACCATTCCTTGAATCTCTGCGCGAGGTATCTGAAATGAGCATCGAAGATTTGGTTTCATTTCTCAACGCCGCACAATGGTCCTAAGTTCCAATCTAATTTACTTTTCAATTTTCCAGAGCCGTGGTAACAAAACGGCAATTAGTGCTAATTGGGTTCTCTAAGAGCCACCACCTCACGCACACACATTGAGCATTGCCCTCCTGGTTATTCCGGAATTGGTTGATTTGTTTAATAAGGGGATAGAGCCCTATCAACGGGTCTTGTGCTCCCTTCTTGGTTAGAGTGTTTTAGCTATTAAGCTCTATTTTCTGTCTCTTGGGCTTTTCTGAGGGCTTCTGCTCTTCTTAGAGCGGCCTCTACCCTTACGATGAAAGAGCTGTTCTTAATCCACTTGTCGTCCGATCTAGTCATTTAGCTAACTAGATTTTCCGGACTTGGCAGGGTCAACATGCCTCTTCTCTAAAACGTACGCAGTGGAATACTGCATGTTCTGGGTCTTTCTCTTCATCTGGGCATTCCGGGCACAGGGGGGAGCCATCGTGTCCAAAGATGTGAAGGTATTTCCGATAGCCGCCGTGACCAGATAAGAGCTGCGTGAGCTGGAAGTTACAGCTTGCTCTCTCTATCCACGCCGGGATTGTAGGGATCAATCTGAGGGTCCACCTACCTTTGGAAGATGCGTCCCACCTGGCTTGCCACAGTGCCAGTGTTGCATCCCGCTCTTCTTTCTTCATCCTCGTTATGTTTATGCGGTTTCTGCACCGCCTAAGGTACACCATCTGGCTCTCATGCGTGAGGATGTTGACAGAAACCATTCCAGCTAGCACCTAGGCTGCCTTGTCCGAGATTGTCCGGAAGCCGCTGATTGCTCTGATTGCGCAGAGCTTGTACGTCGCCAACAGCTTCCTCCTAATATTCTTAGTAGCTAGTGCGCCGGCGTATATCGGGGCAGAATAGAAGAGGACCGATAAGTGCGGGTGGTTCGGTCAATGCGTGTTCATAACGTCCATGTGATACAGAAACGACTCGCCTAACTTATAATAATGGCATTTAGTTTAATCTGAAGTCAATGTTGGGCTGCGGGTAAATGGCTCACTCGTTCAAAGCTTTCCAATTAAGTTGTTTTGCCTGCAGATAACATTTCAATGGCCACTTCAAGCGTTATTTACTGAAAGACGTGTCTTTTTTTATTTCATCGCTCGAATTCAAGAACAGAGCGAAAATGTTTTTGAACGCATGCGTTGTGCAGCGGAGTTGAAAAATTCGCTGTCAACTATTTTTCACAACACATTAGAGGAATGTTAGGGGTCTCAGACAAAACAATTTTAAAAAATCTCTCACACCGGATGTCACCGTGAATTCCAAGACTAGACTGCCCACCCACTTTGCCGAAAAAAAATGTGACTATATCACCAAACCTCACTATGCATTGTTGGCCAACGTCTAAAATGGATCAGTTTTCGATTCTAAATTTAATTCCGCCGACAGTGATTCACACTGTCTCGAAGATGAGTTAATTTGCTCATCTCAACTCATTTAAAAAAAATATTTTTGTTTTCTATTTTTGTAATAAAATCGACGGATGGTAATGCACAATGAAGCACTTGTAAAATAATTTACACTTTCTCAGAATTGTTTATTGCGAAACGCGTAAAAAAGTTGTAAAACTATGAAATTAGGCACTAAAGAGTTGAGTCTTCTGCACAAAATTCGTTTGTTGTTCGACGAGAAAAGACGAACTTCTCGTGAAATAATTACCACAGGCAGACGTGTGCCCGATATTTTTTGGTTCAATTGTGGCGTTTATTGAATGCAAGTAGAGCGGAACGTTTGTGAGTTTGTTGATCTTTACTACAACGTTGGAGGGTTCTTTTTTTGTTTCATTTCATTCTTTATGACAAAAAATTTATTTACATGAGTGTTTTGAGGGATATACAGTACTTAACGGATATTAGAAAAACGTGTATAAGAAAAAATCTCTTAAAAGAAACAAATAACAATGCACCATAACCCCTCCCATATAAATTACCACTCTCATAAAAGAAAAAGATTCTTTGCAATTTTAGTTTTTCTTATATCCGTTAATTACTGTAATATACAAAATTCATTTGGATCTCTTGTGTTTCAGAAAATTCTACGATCTTCTGGACTGGGCTATAAGAATAAAAAGTTCATTTCGAATTCTGCCATGCAACGAAAGATTGATGCTATAAATCGACGATCTAGAAACACGACGTTTAAAAAGACGTAACTTTGTGTCTTAGCTGTTGGTTTGAAAGAACTTTTTCTTGACAGAAAAGTCCTAACAAAGCCTCTTTTCTTCTACATTTTGCTACCAAAAGAGCTCTTTCTACGGTCTCCTGTTTCCTAAATTACTTATTTTCCATCCTTCCAAGTTTGCAAATCTACCTTCCACAGAAGTACGTTTTACCATATTTTTCGAAACTATTTAGATAAATATTATTTATTACTCATAGGTAAATAAAATATTTTAGGTAATTTAAAATTGGTACAGCTTGCTCAGAGATCCGATAGGCTAGTTAATTTCATATCTTTCCACTATAAACTATTAAAGGATATCTTTAAGAAAAATGCAACGATGAAGGAAAGCTTATGGAAAAAAAACCTTCAATTAAGTTATTATGGTTGATTTCGAAATTACTTGTAATACAAATTATTCCCACAATAAGTTGACTGTGCTAAGAGAGACTTATATCCTTTTGATATTGAGTGAGTTCAACTATTTTATGTATTTATTTTCTTTTTTTTTTTCGTAATTCCTACCATTGATTTTAATTTATTTATGTTAAAGAGATTATTAGGAAATATATGATTGATTTAATTAATAAAAAAAAAAAATAAATAAATATGCCCATTTTTGAACTAAATTTTTTTAACTAATAATTGTTTTTATTGAATTGTGTATATTTTCATAGTCAAACGAAAATTTTGAACATTGAGTAATGCTCCTTCAAAGGAGAAAGACCTCATTGAAAAATTAAGAGGAGATATAATTATTTCCGTCAGTCTTCTCCTTTTTCTTATGATGCCACAGTTCAAGATGGACTTGGGCCTTGGTTAACAATTTTCGCCAGCTGCTTTCAATTTCTGAAACGGAATTGCTATATCTAATATTACTAAGTTTTAGGTCCAGAATAGGATTGGATATTTTTCGACGGACTCGTAAACGTATTCGAACCCATGCACATCTCTACAAACATTGTGACCTGTGAAGACTCATCGGCATTCATGCATAAATTTTTAGAAAAGCATAAATAAGCTTCTGAAAATTATTCCGTAATGGTCGTGAATTTAAAGAGTATTTACACAGGATTTACAGAAATGGTTTCATCTAAATTTGTAATGTTTTGTACTGTCTACACATACTTTACTAAATAAACGTGTGAATATAAGTACACGTGTAAATATAAGTACATGTGTTCCAACACGAAAAATTACACGTATACCATTTGTACACGGTTACACTTGAAATAGGGAGCTCTAGTTAAAACGAAAAAAATAAGTTTTAGAATTTTACAAAAAATTACAATCTTTCATTCAATTCTTTTGGATTTTGTTTAAAATGTAATTTTACTGTTATTTCAAGTCAAAAAAAGCTGAAATACACATATATATTTCTGTATTTTATTTTATTTACATCTTGTAATGAAATATATCTTCTTCATTGAATTTTCGAAACATGAAATCGATTCCATGCCTGTGGACCTTTTGAATGCGCATTGACCGTACCACCCGCATTTACATCGTAGCAATTGTGACAGTCGATCCAGAGCCGCGTAGGTCACCTGCGATACCCGTGGCTCCACATCGCTGCGGTCGACGTTGCTTCGCCTCAAATCCAATTATATGGCAGCTTTATAAGTTAGGCAAATCGTTTTTGGATCACGTGGACATTTTGAATACGCATTGACCGTACCATCCGCATTCACAATGCAACATTTGTGATAGTTAAGCCGCGTAGATCACCTGCCTAAAAATTTTAAAATAATTTAAATTTTATTGAAAGAATATGGACGATTGCGTCCACGATTGCGATACCCGTGGCTCCATATCGATGCGGTCGACAGTGTTTCTCCTCAAATCAAATTATATGGCAGCATTATAAGTTAGACGAGTCGTTTCTGTATCACGTGGACGTTTTGAATACGCATTGACCGTACCAGCCGCAATTACATCGTCGCAATTGCGACAGTCCATCCAGAGCTTCTTGGTTCTAGACCAACTGGATTCCAGGATCCCAAATTAATTATCATCATCATCATTTTCTGTGTCCGCATGTTCAAGTAAAGGGGTTGCGGGGGCAATGCACGCAGAAGATATCTCCAGGCAACCCGATTCTCCGCCGCCGACTCTAACTCCTCGGCGAGTATGGCCAAGCGTAACCAGACGAGCTTTTGGACTTGGTGCAATCATCTCAAACCACGTAATCAAATCAAAGAAATATAGATCTTTCCGTTCGAAGAAGCAGCTGCTCAACATTGAGCTCACCGCCCACGGTTGTGTTTCTCACCATATCTCCCACAAAAGCACGAAGGAATCTCATCTCGGCAGCTTGTATTCCCGATCTTTACTCAAATTTCATGACCATAGGTGAGAGTTGGAACAAATACCGAGTTAAAAACCGCGAATTTGATATTAAGCTCGGACTTCTTGATTACAGGTCCTTAGATTAGCCAATCCTGCAGGAATACTCTCCCAGCACTCGTGAAAAAGACCCCGGAATACTTGAACTTCTCCACCTGTTTCGATGGTACTCAACTACCATGCAGAGTGCATTGAACAGGCGTTCTAGAAATAGCCAAAACCTCAGATTTGTCCACATTAACCTTCATCCCAGCATCGCATCGGTACAAACGCCCACAAACCTGTCCAGCGCACTGTGGAGTTCCGTTTAAGAAGAGATTTAGGACAACTAAGTCATCAGTAATTTTTTGAAATATGCTCCATTTAACGCCACCTATTTCACGTGCAATTTTGTACACATTGTACACGTGTAATTGAACGTTTGTACGTTGTACAATCAAGGAAATTAAACTCGGTGGTTCAATGCGCGTCGAGGCGTAGTTACAATCAATGATTTTATTGTGTCTTTTAATTTAAAATGTAAACAATCCGTGTAGGAACACTTGTACTTATATTTACACTTGTATTTATGTTAACACGTGTGCTAATATTTACACGTGAATTTCTAAAATACATGTAGACAGTACAAAATATTACAAATTCAGATGAAACCGTTGTTGTAAATCCTGTGTAAATATTCTTATAGTTCACGACAATATCGGAGTCGTTTTGGAAGCTGACATGTGCTTCTCTAACAACGTATACATGGATGCTGATAAGTCTTCACAGCTCACAATGTCTGTAGGGATGTGCATGGGCTCGAGTAAGTTTACAAGTTCTTAGGTAGATACCAAGTCCTGTTCTGAAGTTTCGAGCTTTGTAGCCATTGTTGAAAATGTAAATAGGCTCTTGCATGTGCTTATGCAATATAGGCCAATACACGTGTACCCGAGATTAGATGAATACATCGTATTAGATATTTCTAAATTAGAAACATCTAATAGGATCTGCGTTGGACTGTTAAGCAATTGTACTCGGGTTCGAATCCAGCCCGGGGAAAGAACACCACAAGCAATTTTCACGGCCCCACCTCCAGCGACCGACTGACAATCCTCCTGGAGTAACCTCTGTCATGGAAAGCTTTTGTAATTCGCCGTTCGGAACCGGCAGTAAACAGTAGGTCCCCTCCACTTGTATCAAAATTATATCGCGCACAACCCAAGCTATGCTTTGGTCCTATATGGGCTGTTACGCAGATTGTTTGTTTTTGTAGCCACTGCAGGGGACGTGAATTGGCTGTTACACAATGCCTACGCAATATAGTTAAATTCACGTGTACCCGTGTTTAAATGAACTACACGTGTACCAGTGACTAGATGACTACATCGTATTAGATATTCTAAACTAGAAGCATCTAATACGATCTTCACGTGTACACGTGTATTAATCTACACGTGTTCACGTGATACGTATTTTGTATCTTAGGAAGATGATTTTTGGGTTGTTGCTTATAACTAAAGATGACACCTCTTAAAAAAGGTATGGCTTTGTATAGATCATGCATTCATAGTTTTTTCAAAAGGTGCTGCTAAAGGAAGTTCTATCATTTTTGGCTGCTTGTCAATCACAACCGTAAAAATGCATAGCCCATGCATATAATTAGAGCTACTGAATATTTCATAAGAAATCTATATTTTTTTTTACACAAAAATGGATGAAAAAATAATTCAAATACAATAAAACATTTATTCATTTCCTTGAATTATAAAGATTTCCTCTTTTTTGTCACAGGATGTATAAATACGGCAGAAATATATTCCAAATTTTATTATACATTCAACTGCTGAATAGTTAGTTTATGTTTTTTTAAGCAACAAAAAAAAATTATTACTAACATAGAAAACAAAAAATATTAAAAATTTTAAGTTATTCTTCCGTGATGAAGGAGACTTTCTTGATCTCGTAGGTTTACAACGAGATTATATGGAATAAAATAAAAAAAGAACCGCCAAGTTCAATGTACATAGGTACGTGATGAAGGTTTCACAGCCCGAATGGGATCCATCATCCAGCCATGATTTGATGCCAGTGCGGGTGGTTCGGTCAATGCGTATTCAGAGGGTCTACATGATAAAAAAAAACACATAGCTAACACCAGCTAATAATGCTGGTATTTATTAAACAGTCAACAATAAACCGTGAACTGCATCAATGTGGAGCCTTTAGTAGAGGTTAAGGTTTTCTTTTCGGCAATAACCCGATTAAGAAGTCTCCCACATCAAAGAGTTGGAGGGTTTTTCAAAAGATGAAAACCAATGAAAGATAAACTTTTTGATGAAATATGTAATATTTCTCAAATACTTATTTTATTTCGGTTTTATTTTTTTCCTTTTTTTTCATAAGATGGATCTTTTCTGAATGTTCGTAAAAATTGCCAAGTGCGAAGAATAGTTTACATTTATCCTCTTGGTGGGTTTCGGAAAACAAAATTTCTCTACACGGTTGTAAATCATTTGGCAGCTTCCAAATTTGATTTTTTAAACTACTATAAGATGGACTTTCAATATTATAGAAAGAATATATAACACCTTGATCATCCCGGCCGTGTTATATGACTCAGAAACAGTAACCCTCAGCAGATGAAAGCGTACGGAGGAGTTTCAAGAGGAACATTCTTCGGGAGTTCTATGGTCAGGCGAGCGGCGAGTTTTCGTGGCGGTCACTTCGACCTAAGACCTATGGTCCCGTCATGCTAGGCTATTGGGGCGGTAGAGGAAGGCCGAGGAACAAATGACACAGTCAAGTGGATGCTGTCCTGAGCAAGCTTGATGTGCGGCACTTGAAGTATCTAGCTGTTGAAAAAGCTGATTGGAGAGGTTTGAGGATGTAGCCCACTCCGGACTGTAGATCCACCTTCTTCTTTGAGCGGCGCTACAGTCCGGGGTAGACCTGGGCCTCCGTTATAGGTCCCATAGACGCAACACATTGTTTCACACGGTGTTATGTCGCCTTTCGCCACAAATGTAACAAAAGATTTTGATTTTCTCCACACCCGAAATTCCGCTCACAATCAGTGTGCACACCAGGCCACACACGTGACACTTAGCCTCGTGTGGCACACCGTGTTCAACAGTGTGTTGCGTCTTTGGGCCCTATTAGCAACCTCCTCCATCCAGCACGATCCCGTGTCAGCTGCTTTCAGTGACACACACCGAGTTGGTTTAGGTCCTACCTGTGTACGCCACCGTAGATGCGGACGTCCTCTGCTGCATTGTCTAATTGGTTCGGAGTCGAAGATTCATCAAGCCGGAGCTTTGCTGTTCATTCGCTCTACATGACCTACCCACCGTAGGCGTTGGATCCGTAAATGCCTGGCATGCGCATGCCGCTGTACAGCCTGTACAGTTCGTAATTTAACCTTCTCCTCCAGTTACCATCAATGCAAACAGGACCAAAGACCGTACGCAAAACTTTTCTCTCAAAAAGGCCAAGGGCTTCTTCATCCGCTTTTTATAAAGTCGATGTCTCCGTACTGTAGAGCAGGACTGGGATGACCAGGGTGTTGCTTTTTCGAGAGAGGGCTCTATTATTCAATTGCCTCTTGAGCCCAAAGAAACAGAGATTGGTAAGAGTTATTCTGTGTTTGATTTCGGTACTGATGTCGTTCGTACTTGTTACCGCGAAGCCGAGGTAGACGAAGTCCTTGACCACCTAAAAGCTTTTGCTGCCTATTCTAAGGCTCTGTCCGAGTCATCGATATTGTGCGTCCTTCAGTGAAGACAGCATGTACTTTGTGTTGCTCCCATTTTCCGCAAGACCCATTCTGGCCGCCTCTCTCTCAATGCCATCAAACACCTCATTGACGGCTCGCTGTGTTCGTCCAATCACTTCAATGTCATCAACCTATGCTAGCAATTGCACGGGCTTTTAGAAAATCGTACCTCTAGCATTGGCCTGTGAGTTCCTCACGAAGTGCAATATTGAAAAAGTCACATGTCGTCTTGTCTAAGGCCTTTTTTGTCATTGAAGGTGAGTTCGTTACAGACCTTGATGGAGCTGCGAGAGTTCTCCATCGTCATCCTACATAATCTAACGAGTTTGGTAGGGATATCAAAACTAGACATGGCGCTGTATAGCTCGTCTCTATGCACGCTGGCATATGTAGTTTTGAAATCGACAAATAGGCGGTGGGTGTCGATTTGCATATTGGGTCTTCTCCAGGATCTGCCGAAGTGTGAAAATTTGGTCTACTGTGGACTTCCCTGGTCTGAAACTACACTGATAAGGACCTATCAGATCGGTGACGAACGGTTTCAGACGTTCACACAAAACGGCAGAATAGATCTTGTAGGCGATGTTAAGGAGACTTATCCCTCGATAGTTGTCCCAATCGAAAGTGTCTCCCTTCTTGTGGATCGGGTAAAACGATACTAAGGTTGTAGCATTACCAAATAAAATTAAATAGAGAATGTGTCTTTGTAACAATTTTTTTGCGGACAAACTGCTCCGGCTTTGCGGATAAATAATTATAATTAATTTTGGATTAAATATAAATTAAACTGAATTGAATTTGTGAGAAAAGTGAAAACATTCTTTTTTAATAGTTAGCCATTGACATATTATGTATGGACTGCTAGTAGCCAACATCACACTGGTTTAAGATCTCATGAGGCAAATCAATAATAGCGGCGAATTTGAGAAACTCATGTACGACTGACGGATTTTCCTGCATAGAAAGTGTCGCTATCTTATGGACGTGTATGGATATAATGTGTCTTTTTTTCTATAATAGGGAAAAGATGGCGACACTTTCTATGCGAATCTTTCTATGAGAATCTCTGAGTCAGCCTATGTGAGTTTCTCGAATTCGCCATTTTATTGACTTGCTGCATGAAACATTAGAACCAAGTCTCGGGCAGCCAATCTATGAAAGTGGCATTAGAGTAGCAGTCCATATATAATATGTCAATGTAGTCAGCAGCCTGATTTGAGAACAGTCTTTTGATTTTTGATAAAATTCCCACACAAATGACACATTATGGATGGCCAGAATTTTGTAGCTGGTATGAAACTTTCGTAATATAACATAAGAATGTGCATACAATAAGCTTAATGTGCTTACAAAAACTTAGACTTTAAAACAGTACGTTTGTAGTTATTGCATATCATTTATTGGAGTTATAGCACGGGGAATTGCTTATTATTTGGTCATCACTCTCGAAAAGTGAGTCCCCATGTACGTATTCAGGAACTTGTAGGCTACGGAAACACTCTGCAGTTATTTATTTCAATTCTTGAATGGAGTAGATGCTGATTAAAAACGTTTTTAAAGACTGGTCATGATTGCAAATGATTGCAAAGAATGCAATGTCTAAAATCTGCAATTCAATGAATGCTGATGATTGAGGAAAAGTTTATTGCAGTCTTTCCAAAGTCAAATAAACAGTGATAGGAAAATTTAAAGTAACAGTCTCATCGTTAAGTCAATGATTTTTTAATTAAAGTAAGCGAATAATTGAAAATGATTGCACTTATACTTATTAACTTACTTATACACTTATACTTATTCTACAGCTCTGGTAAACAGAAATTATCAAGGTATTAGGAGTACAACTTGAAAGACGCGTATTTTTTTTGTTAAAAAAAACATTTATTTGAATATGAAAACAAAACTTGAGTAAATTAACTTGTATATACTTTGACAGATGAAATTAACTAGATTTTTCGACACTCTTTAACATCCAATAGCTGTCACTGTCAAAAGAATTGTGCGTGTGAATATATATGAAGTTAGTAACAATGCGCGTCTTTCAAGTTGTACACCTAATATAAATCTTTAAGAATAGAATGAAGAAGAATTTGTACAGGCTTTAATAAATCAATTAAACAATTTTTTGCTTCTTCTCAGCTTTAGCTAAGACATTGAAACGTTCCTTCTTAATCAATTGCAATATTTAATCTAAAACGTCCCAAACTCGTAGAAACACATCTTTGCAACACTGTTCTGGCACTAATGTCGGTTTTCTGCGACTGTAAATCCGTTCTGTGTTCAATGCAGTCCGAGAAGTGTCATTCTTTGGAGCGCAAAACGAAAAGCGAAAACGAAGAAAACAAAATATACAATCAGAGTCTTCTTCAGTGACGTAAACTAGCTCACCCAACAAATAATATGTGATAGAATTTATCCTCCAGTTTAGCTCCATGTCGCAGATGATTTCCTGAACTACAAATCGGCCGACTCTGATTACTTTAGTCTCCAATGACTGCAACTGTCAAATCCTTCACAATGAAACGCATTCCGTGCCATCCAAACACTTTAAAATACTTTGTACGCACGTCGGCCGTAACTTTTCCATTTTTACGATGAATAGGCCAGCAAATGAGTGGGAGTGGGTCATCAAAGTTGGCTCTTGACACACCCATCTATCCTCCAGCATCCAACTCCAGCTTATTACGCACAGCACACCATCGTTTTACTACTTCTCCCGATAACTCGGAGTTACAGGCTCGTAAAACGATCCAAAGACGCCATCAATTTATGACTACCCTCGTGTACTCAAAAAAACCAAAGAAATTTATCCATCAGTCCCCATTTGGAACCATTCCTGCACCTCCTTCCCTCGCAGCAACGCGGAAAAAGTTTTCTCTTTGTCTCGAGAGAAAGGAAAAACTGCAGCAGTTTATCTCTTTCACTTTTTCTTAGAAGTTTTTCCATTGTCTACCAAATGGAAATGCAGTAAGTTGGTCATTTTTGTTTCCGCGGACCTCTGCCAGACAGTGACCGGGAGAAGTTTGTGGACAGCCCAGGCGAAGAACCGGCTAACGACGTGTGCTTCGTGGTTCAGTGAACCTCTTAAGTGGACATGTTCGTGTCGGTGCTGCGTAATGGGCGTGTTCGGGTGGAGCGAAAGACTGGCATGCTCATTGTGCGTTGAAAAAAAAAAATCGTTTCAACGCAAGGAGCATGAAATGAAATGGAGTGCATTTTGGTTTCCTCGCAAATCGCTTCCGTAATCGGAAGTTGCTGGAAATTGTGATATGATCTCCGGAGCAGATATGTATTTTCCTTTTTTTACGAATAATCTTGTTTTAATTGTAGTTGCGATGGAAATTAATAGATAGCTCTCGTTGATACGAATATTTGACGAATTTGTGGCATCGGCTTCATCAGTAAATCGATCAAATGCATGCAAATGCTTGGAATAGAAAGTGTCTGTAGGAAATCTAGTTTAATGTATGTTAAGCAATTAAGAGCAGACATTGTGGCTTCTCGGTTTATTTTTTATTACAAGTCGAACGCATTTTAATTATTTATGGTTTTGAGACAGTTTATATGGTTAGCTTGTCTCTGCCTCTGGCAAACTGCCAAATTATAAAACAGTGCCACGTTTGAAAGTGTATTGAATTTTATTGTATTTCATTTCAATATCTTAATTCGGCTTACCTTCCAGGATGGACGAAATTTTATATCCTAAATTACGTACTAAGTTCTCTCTAGAGCACTCAGATCTTTGGTGTTTTCTTGAGGTTTGGGGACATTAACTAGCGATCCTGTTAAGGTAGTGCAAGATAGAACTTAAAATACTAGCGTGTGGCCCCACAATAATATACGATTACAAAGGTTTATTATAGAATAATAAACCAAAAAAATTATTAGTGGCCTCGTCCTTAATACAAGAAGTCGTATGCACCAAGATTCAAAAACGAAGCCAATCATCAAATCGTTTAACGCCATAACGCATGCAGACAACGTATTACAAGTCATTTAAATCTAAAAAGCCAATCCTTCAAAGACTTTTTTAACTTTTTCATTTAGAGTTCAAGAATGGTTAGATTGGGGATTTAAACAAGTACAGTAATAACATTTGAGAAGTTTCTGCTTAGATTTTAGTCAAAAGGTAATCAGTAATTGGGATTAGTTAACCAAATTATTTAAACGATTTTGACGAAGAGCAATATTGATGCCGATCAATTTAATCAATTCAAATCAACCAAAACCAAAAAGAAAAAAATCGTTTTAGTATGGCAGCTAATTAAGTAAGTTTAAGCAAATGAAAAGTCATTATCATGCCGTTCATTCACAATAGGTTCAATAATATTGAGGCAATTGTATAGTAATTAACAAACTCTTAACAACACGTTTTCTAGTTTGATTACATGACCTGTAGGGTTTGCCGATTAAGAGGGTTTTTCTTCTTAACTTTATATACACACAGTGCTGTGCACGTAATTAGAAACACCTAAAATTATCTTTTTGTTTTGACCATAAGTCATGTACTTTTCACCTAAGATGATTTTTGGTTTTTATTGTAGCTTTAGATTACACCTACAATAAAAACTGTGTTTTCGACCGAATTTCTATTAAGTGTCGAGTTTCAATCAAGTGCCACAACTTTAGACATTTGGCCATCAAAAGCGCAAAAAGGCATGAGCTCATAATTAGAAACACTGAGATTTAAAGTTCATAATCAATGAAAGTTTTAGCGTTTAAAAATTTTAAAATGTAAAAAAAAGAGTATGCTTTAGACCACACAACTGAAGTAGCTGTAGTCAAACTCAATGCATCGAATAGAAATGTAGCTTAAAGCCATGTTTGCAAGATAAGGAGTTAACCTTCCAAATTTCAACCAGATCGGTCAAGCCGTTCAAAATTCCAAATATTAATAGAGCCAATTTGAAAACCCGTAGGATTTTTTCTAACTCTTAAAGAGTTGCTCCCATTTCGATGAAATTTCGAGTATAGATGTCATATGTCACCAGCACATAGCAGACGGACGTAAGATAAATTTCAATGAATTTTGGGACTGCTGTGAACCACAACGCAAAGTTACTTCAACCGTTTTCTGCTCTACAAAAACGAAATATACAGAATCACATTTTTCGTAACGCTCCCATCTCGTATAAATCAGTTTACCCCCAACACTCGTAAAGAAGTTTTACTTAAAAAAAAAACAATGTAATTTATAGTCACAAAAATGCATCAAAACATTTTAGCGACAAGCTATAATTCTGTCGTCTTGTGAATATCGAAAGCGTTTTTGTGGGATTGTTTGATAATATCTGGTTTTGTATAAATTTTAATTTAATTCTACTGCCTTACAAAATCAAGTCTGTTGCGTCTTCTCTAGCTCGGTTTTTTTTTTAAGAAATTATTAGTTACCCAATTTTTTTGATCTATGTCGTGATCTTTTCCAGTTTCGTTTGTTTGCCTATTTAACCATCAAAGTCTTTCAACGTTTTTTTTCTGTCTGTGTTTTTGTAAAAATGTTCTTTTACTGATGATCTATTGAACCAGGTCACCCAAAAGAACTTTCTTTAAAATTACCTAGTCAATTCAGAATGACAATAAAAAGCCAAAATATTTTTTGAACTCCATTTTACTGATTTGGAACCACAAGCATTTTTAAAATATGCTCAAAAGCTTTTACCTGGCAAAACCTTAAGCCACAAGAATTTCTGTCAAATTCAGCTCAAGAAAAGACAGAAAAGATAGAGTAAATGCTTTTGACTTGAAACTGGCAGCATTGTTTCTGAAAACGTAAAGAAATCAGAACCTTTGTTGACAAAAGTAAATGTTTTGCAAAAATTTAGCAGAAAAAATGCATCGTACTAAAAACTATGGCGCCTAGCACTGTTGCCCATTCTGTCACTAATTTAGGTTCGACAAAAGTAAGTTCCCATCGTCAAATCTGCTGAATCGACACGATCTGAGAACGAGTGCAAGTCAACTCCTGGCTTTCCTCCATTTCGTACCCTACATCGACATCGATGACTAATCGATTACCCTCCGGCAATGCACAGAACTGCTGTGATTGCATCGTTTTCCGGAGGGAGGTTTTTGCTCCAGCACTTTTACGCCATCGTTGGTGACCGAATGACACCAATAGTCACTGTAACCCCGGCCGAGCATATCGAATGAGTAATTACACCAAAGAACCGGCTGTCGCACACGGACATCGAAAAACCAAAAACTTTCACAAAAAGGACAAACAGAAATAATCTCAGTTGTATCCTTTCCCGAGAGCTCATGACTCATCCACGACACGCATCCTTCCGTATCGCCAGCATCCCCAGGACTTTCCAAAGCGTGGGAAGGGATGGGTGGGTTATTTATTTGCTTATAAATGGACGCCACTGCATCCGTTGGCACGCCAACAACGGGTTTAAACTTGAACTTGTGCGTCTGGGGTCGTCGTCGGGAGGGCAGACGAATTGGTCGTTGGAATAAATTCGCCATTCGTTTCTGGAGTTCGAAAGCTTTGTGGAGGACACTCTTTCGTGGGGCGATGTACAAAAAGATGAATAAAATATTGAATAGTGTCCCTTTTTTAGTGTGTGGGAGGTGGGGAAATTTAATTTTGGTAATGATTTGAGGTTAGGTGAGGGTGTGCAATGCGCTTGATCTCTGTCTGCCTGTGGTGAGGTGATTCAGAATCATTTTATGAAAACTTGTTCAGTAGAAGGCTGGTAAGTAACCCAAACTCATCCGGAGAACAGAGTCAGACTTGAATCGCAGAAAAAGATTCGTCAATAGATAGTTTAAGCTTTGGGCCTTTTTACGTAAGCTGATACTTCAAAGATGCGTGCGTTTTCGCTTACATTTTTAACTAAGGCTAGGATATTTCGAGGCTTCTACTAGAATCTTGTATATTTCTTTTGATTTCCCAACGATATAATCATTCAAAAAGCTAATTGAGTATCAGTCTGGAGAATATAATAAGAGTCGTTTTGTGCCCAATTTTTGTTACTCTCACAATACTGCATTTACCCAGGCTATGGGATGAGAAACCAGTTTTAAGAAAGATCCATGCCTATTTTACAAGAAGTAAAGAATTTCTGTAAGTTTTATTTCACCAATATATGTATAATGAAAAAATAAATAGAAGTGATATTTCCGAAAAAATAGAAAGGACTGGGTTTTAAAGTTTCATGTTGGATTGGCCTATCAAACCAAACTCAAAGAAGAAAGTTTGATGGTAAAAGAAAAAAAGTCAACATTTTTAATGTTCGAATTTCTTAAAGATCTGTGTGGATCTGTGCCGAAGGATACAGTGTTTGCACAGATTTAGGTCACTCATATACCTCCAACAGTCTTTTAGATTTAATCTGTGTAAGAGTCTACTATTATTAGAGCCAAACAAGAATAACAAAATTGCTTTGGTCACTAAAACATTCACACGGATCTTCGAAAATCCAACAATCTGTATTTTTCATTTATAATTCCGCTAGGTTTATCACTTTTTTGCATGTTTAATGTTAGACACAGTTCTTATAATATTTCCGTTTCCTTTATTTCTGTACAACATTCACTTGAAGCAGAAATAATGACTTTATTTCTGCTTGAAGACTGGAATTCCTCTTCTCTTCTTGTGTACAAGACTCAAACTACACTTTACTTACATAAGAAAAATAATGAAGAACCAACCGTAAAGACTTTCCAGAATAATGGCGTCCTATGTCATTCAGCGAAAATTCGAGTTCTTTGCTCTTGCAGCGTATGGGAAATTCCATTGAATAGGTACCCTCCGGAATGCGATCAATGAATCCAATTTTGAGTTTGTTCGTGAACGAGCAAGAAAAAGTGTATTCAAGATCCTGTATCGAACTTTGAATAATTTCTGATGACAATTCACGCAGAAACTTTTTCAATGCTGTGACGGTTTACCATTTTCATATTTTAACTCGCAATTTCTACAAGATTTTACCCTGTAGTTTACTTAACTAACTTTCATAATCGTCAATTAACTAATCCTAAGGAAAATCTAAAAATTTGTAAAACATTGGCTGCTAAACTTAAGCTTTAATAATGCATTTTTTCCGTGCTATTATGCTTTATGTGGACTCCTGGGCTATAAATTTAGAGACTAATGCCTTCTTGTCTAGCTTCTCTGCCTTCGACCTACAAAAAAAAAATACGCACACTTCAAACCTTCAACTTTTTCCCTACAAAAAATATTTGGCGCAAATCCTGCCTTTGAAAAAACATCCTTTGACGTCGTTCGATACTTTGTGTCTGAAACCTCCTGTCCAAGTTTGGTAACTCACAAACAGATAATTTTTTTTTGACTCAAGATTAGTTCTGCTCTAGACCTGCTGCAAACAAGCACTCCCTTCGAAGTCGAAAAGCCCTTCTTTAAGCGATGAGCTCCAGCCAAACGATGTGCTCTCCAGAGTCCATTTTCTTTGACGACCTGAAACCAACACAACCTCAAAGGCCTTTCCTCTCCTTCTGTCATGAGACGATGTATCGTATCAAACGGCTTATCCAGACTCCCCAGAATTCCGATGCCATCTCTGAATCAATCACCACCACCACTTCGTCGTATTCATCTGCCAAGTCACAACCCCAATGCTTAGATTTGTGTTTGCAAATCATTTATGCGCTCAGCAATCGCAGGCCTAATTAACCTTTCAATTAGCTCACGACTCCCCTGCGGGTGTGTGTGGCGTGTCTGGCGGCATCCCCCCATTTATTCCCGTGCATCCCCAACGCTTGAGGCTCCCCCAACAGATACAAAATCTCATTAAAGATTTAACTCCTGCATTGTATGGGGCCACGGTAAACACGCGTGCGTTTCTTGTACGCGCGTGGATGGCTGCACCGAAATGTCGACGGGAGCTTTTCGGATTTCCCAAGCGCCACGCACACACAAAGACATTCGAATTTTTTCCCCATCGACGACGTCTTTCGAGATGAAGAGATACAAATTGAGAAAATGTATCGTCATCTCAGAACAGCATCATCATCGACGACTTCGTCGCCGTCGCCAGACCAAACAACGTGAGTCACGGCGAAGGAAAAAAACTCGGTGAGGTTTTAGAAATTCAAGTGAAAAACATTTTTCACCCACGACAATAGAGACGGCTTCTTCTTCAACTATCAGTCATCAGTTTTTCTGGCAGACAATTGAAATGAATTTCTGTTTCTTTGGAGGGGGCGGATGCTTCTCAAGGGCGTGTAGTTAATGTGACATAAGAACACGCACTGTCGTAGCGGGATTTGTTTTGAAAGGCACTTCTTTGAAGAACGCTTCAACTCTTCTTCACACTTGTGTGACGAATTGATACTTCCGGACGAGAGTCTTTGTGTTTTGTGCTTTTGTTGGGCCATCAGTTGCCACCAAAAGGACATGGTAGAGTGTGTCCTCTGTGGGTAAATTGTATTCTCTGAGGGGAGGGATCCTGAGTACACATATTTTGATTTAGTGCCACCCGGCGAGTGGAGAATGGAGAGTTCAAGAGGCGCTTAGTTGTCTTTGTAATTTTTCCGGGTCAAGTGTAAGTGCTGCCGTTCAGAGATGCTGCCGCAGAAGTGAGGCTAAGTGCTTCGTTTCTTTTCAAGAACAAGGATTATCCTTTTCCGCGTGCTGTGAAATGGGGAGAGACAGACAAAGAAGCAGAAATGATATCCCAATTGTTGAGCGGCTGCGAATGTGATGATGTTGGATCTGTTTAGACTTTTTCAATTCACAATTTGAACCCTCCTAAATACTCAACTTGAGGTCAGTTCCATTGAAACGATATTGTCGTGAATGCTTTCGACAAATGTACTATACTGCGTTCCACAGACACTTCGTTTTACATTGCGAGAAGGAATACTGGATCAGTTTTCAGCACCAATTATGATAGAGTGGTTGCTTTGAGTTCACAGTTCCATGAGGTGTACAACTTCACATGAGAGGCCCACCTCTTGCCAAGTCTACTTTTATAAAACATAGCATGCCGTCCTGAAATCGCATCACTCAACGACGTTTCAAAAAAGTCGTCGTGAGTTTGTTCGGAAGATCAATCTTTAGGCTCGTTTTTCATGCTTAATTCACAAACAATCGCCTTACCAACGATATTTTTGCATAAGCCTCAGGGCTACGATAGTCAAGCTGCGATAAAATCCCTGAAGTCTGTCACTTTTAACTCAAAAACAGCTCTTAACTGCCGCAAATCTCTTGACGAGATGGCAGAGCAGTTTAACATTCACCTCATGTGGGTGCCGGGACACTGTGACATCTCGGGGAGCTGCCTGGCCGATGATCTTGCCAAACGCGGAACCAGTGAAACCATCCAATTGGTTAAGGTCGGTTTCTGCGCACCTCTTGCCACCGCGCTCCTCTACATCAAATCCAAGACCATTGCGGCAACCAATCTTAGGTGGTCGAATGGTGCTACTTGCCGCGTCATCAGAGAAATCTGGCCCAAACTAGATTCTGAACGGTCATTTAGTCTCCTAAGACTCAATAGAATTCAAGTTAGGTACCTAATCAGTGTCATACTTGGGCACTCTACTTTTGGCAAACATGCCACCCGACTGGGCCTCCCTTCTGCAGAAGCTGTAGAGACGAGGAAGAGGAAGAAATCTCGCTCCACCTTTTAGGGACTTGTAGCGCTCTCGCGAACCGTAGAAAGAGGCATCTTGGTTACTACTTTCTGAACAATCTCAGAGAACTGGCTGACACCAGCATGAGCTGTATCCTCAGCTATATTAATAGCTCCAACTGGTTTCTGGAGTAGTGGGATGTTTTGCATCCGCTCCATGTGGTATCACAATGCGCCCCATCTGGCCTTCATCTGGTGTTTGACTGTCTTGCGCAGCCCACCACATAATCTACCTACCTACCTCAGGGCTACGCAAAATATATGTTTCATTGTATCTTTATATAAAAATCAAATAAATATCAATATCAAATATCGTCTTTAATCACGTTCAACTTCGTCGTCTCTGCGGGGCCCTAGAAATGATCGTTTAGTAAGATAATCAAATAAAGAATAGAAACAAAAGTTAGATAGATAGATATTTATTTTCTTTTTTAACATACATAGGTATGTACAAAGTTTGCCACCACACAATTTACATACAGAGATATGATATTTATTATATATCTTTTAACTGAAAAGTATTTTACAAAGTTTAAGAGTTCTTCCATATATAAATGTTATTCGAGGGGAAACGAAACGAAAAACCCTCATTTAATGCAAACAGTAAACATTAGTTCATAGATATGTTTGTCTAATAATGGGTAAATTAAACAAAAGTTAAGTCGCTAAACTAAGGGCTAAAGATATTGAATTGGTTATCAACTCCTTACATTGTTAATTGACTAGACTTTTAGCAAGCTATCAGTTCCCATCTTAGTTCATTTTTTCCTACTTGCACTAATAAATAGTATAAATTTATGGTTTCAAAATTAGAAAGGTTTTTGAACCGTGGTTCAATGACTTTCCCGCATATCTAAGAAAATATAATAAACGTCATCGATTATTGGAAAAAAATATTACGCACAAACATGTGTTTTTTTTTCTTATCATCTACGCAAGATAGTCTCTGTCTATTTGTAATTATTTGGTGGCTAGGAAGCTTTCATGAAAATTGTGTGTGTTGGACAGAGTTGATTAGACTCTTTACAGAACGACAACAGTTTATCGCAGAGTTATGCACGGAGGTCTGTTTTTGCTATTTAGCTGGCATTATTGCTCCCGATCGCATAAAGTTTTTTTTTGTATTGTATACTAGAAGTATTTAGCTAAGTAATGGTGTTAAAGGCAGCTGGTACTACCTGCTCCTTTTTAAGTTATCGAGTTTTTTTGTAAATACGGTTTTACAAAACGGTTTTGCTTAAAAGAAGAAACTTAACATGTTATTTTAAGATGTTACAAACACCTCAGTGATAAAAAGAATGTTTCGCAAATAACTTTAAGAGTTCCGATTTAGACTTATTATAATTTATTTATTTTTTGGTCAGTAATTTATTGGTCTTACAAAGTGCAATAATTTCCATTGAATACATAACTTAAAGTTAAAATACAACACAAAAAAGTTTGACCAACTGAGTCTTCAAAAGGGACCTATGTGGGTTATTGTATATTTGGGAATAAGGTATTCATGTTGTTCGTTGATTTTAAGAACAATAGAAGTAAGATTTAAGAATTTTCCTGTGAAATTGGTGAAATCTGCTTCAGTTGATGAAATTGACTTCTCATTCTTAAACTGTCATTTTCATAAATTTGATTACAATTTTTCGTTTTACGTTTTTATTTGGTAAAAATATTAGTCAAACAATAAATAAATTGTTTAAAGTAAATGAAATACATTTTTAAAGGTTCAATTTAATATAAATTGATAACAGTCCAAAAGCATAGACGTTTAAAAAACAGAAAAATCACGATTACTACAAAAGAATTCATGCAACTCAACCAGACATTGCACTCTAAACGCATCATCATGTCTCGGTATGTTTCCGCACCCTCTAACCTGCCTAGGACACTAAATCAGTAGATTCAACAACATTCCATCTGCATGAACTTTGATTGCAATTTGAGCCACATCCCCTCACTAGGGGTAACCCAATGAACCGAAACTACCATCTGCATCAACCAACTCCGCCTCACGGCGTCCGATTAGCGTTAATTGACCCATCCACAGCATGTGCGTAACCTCAGTTTGCTTTTACATCCCCTCACCAACCACCAAAACCCCTTCGACATCAATGATTAACGACGCCGGAAAAATGAGCCCAGAAATAATTCGGTGTATCGCATGTCCACACAAAAAAAAAATCGTCCCAAACGACCGCCATTAACGTCATAGAAAATTCCTCTTCCAGTCTCGCAAAGGCGAATCATTTGTATTCTCTGGCCGAAGGACATCGCGTCACGACACACACGCACACACAGACTAAGGATTGCGATCAATTTGCAATCGAAACGCCACCCTCGCGGTCAAACAAATTCGCGTCTATCACGTGTCAATTAGTGTGGCAAATCAGCGGAGGATGAAAATCAATTTGCGAGCTGCGCCCCACTGGCCCTTTAGCCTTTCAGCCGTCTTTTTTTTTCCGCCTCTGGTACCCCGCTGCTCTGCTGAGTTTGTCTAATTTGGAGTCCATTCCCCCCGAGGCCAGAGCATCGGCATCGGCATCAGCCGCCGTAATTAGGTTAATTGTATGGTCCCGTCCCCAACTTCGTTTGCATTGAATTCGAGAGTCTCGTTTGAGGGACACTCGAAATCAGGTCCAATTGTGTGCCGCACAGACCCACTCATCGTTTGTTGTCCTTTCTTCTCATCCACAGGATACGATGTCTTCTTCCCGCTGTCATCAGTGCAGCTGACAATACCGACCAACGAGAAGGCCCTCAGCATATTCACAAAAATTCCATTCGGCCGCTTCCAAGTGGTCTCCCTGACGAACGGCAGCCCGGCGGCGAACTACACTTACAGCCTGGAGAAGAGCGCCGATGAGTATCTGCAAATAAACAGCCGGACGGGTGAGGTCTTCCTCACGAATGCCTTCAATGGGGTGCAGCGCCGGTCGCGCCACATCGTCTCGGCGCGGAGCACGCGTGTGAAGTCCGCGAAAATGCCACACATGTCTGTGGAAATCGTGCCAACCAACGCGACTGGGTTCTGTGAGCGAACCGAAAATCTGTGCTTCTGGAGCAACGCCCACTACACCGTCATGGAGGACAGATCGGATGTCAAGTTCCGGCCGATGCGTGTCGGGGAGCTGAGGGCGAACGGGCTGAACTACATGTGCTCGCAGGTAGACGTGGACTACAAGTTGGTCGAATCGGAATATTTAACGGTGAAGGACGGCGTGTTGTACACCAAGAAACCGATTGACCACGAGGCACTTAGCCTCCCCGCCAACGGGGTGTTTGCCGACGTAAAATGTTTGGTTAAGTCCGCTCCAAATGCGGAGCCCGTGGAGTTGGTCAAAAGGATAAACGTGACCGTCCTGGACAGGAACGACAATGGACCGAAGCTGCAGAACGACCGGGAGCTGACGTTCGAGCTGCATGATCCTCACTTCAAAGTGGTAAGTTTGGGGTTGTTTTGGAGTAGTTTTGGGGTAGTTGGGGGTTAGTTCCATTGTTTGTCTTTCCGTCTCCTGGTTTAAAAATAACTTATTGCCGGTCATGTGCGTCTCCTTCCATACATAGACGTACAAATCATGTTTTTTTTTTTCGTCTTTTTTTTTAACACAGAGCCTCGAATGGACGCGCAGCCATCGTCGTCGTCGTGGTCGTCGAAGAGGTTCATTAATGAATTTGTGGCACGCGATTCTTATGACAGCGACGACCCTCATCGTCGGTCATTGTCTTGTCCGGCATGTGGAGTTGTTATCGTTTGCAGATAGTACTACAATAACTGGCGTATTTTTTTTTTGTTTTTTGTTTTTCACCGGCTAGCCGGTAAAATAAAACGCTGGTCTTGAAAATTCTTTGTTCCGAGAGTGGTCTCTTTCTAATTGAATTGGTTGTGTTGGTTGGTCGGGGAGTAAATAGTTGGAAGTTTTATGCGACATTAGACGACAGTTCGTGGCGGTTGTGTTTAGACCTCCAGGTAAGTGAGGAGAGGTAAATGGAGTAACAATTATTAACGATTAGTTATCGGGTACAACACGGAAGTGTCCTGGATGCGTTGGCGTTACACGGTTGAGGTGGAATCTGAAAAGTTATTTTTAGAACTGAGTCAAGATTTTGCGAAAGGGTGGGTTAGTGGACGATGATCCATGAATAGAAATTGCTTCACCTTGAACTAGACTTTGGAGCATTTGAGAAAAGAATGGTTCTTACGACTGAGCACATTATTGAATGGTTAGCAATTTGATTGGCATATTTGGGACGTGAGATTCGTGAGTTTTGGGCTATCTAGTAGACGGCAAAGGAAAAGGACGCTACACCAGTGTGGCCCTCGGCAATACCGGCATTAAACAGTAGGTCCTTCACATGTGTCAAAATTATAACGCGCACAACACAGTGGAGGTGCGAAAAAGCTAGGCTCTGGCTCTCAAAGGGCTGTTACGCCGCCCAATGCCATGCTTTGAAAAGACACCAAACTGAGATCGGTCAGAGGAAAGTAATTTAAAGTTACCTGGTTATTTGTGAAAGGGTGTACCCTTTAAACCACAGTTTATTAAGGAACTTATATTGTTAAAGCTTAAGAGAGTCGCTAGGAAAGAGTTAGAGTTAGGGAGGAAAATGACGCCTAAATCACTGCGGCCACGGATGAGCCTATTGTGATATCCCCCACTAAGAGTTAACGCAAGAAACCTGAGTTCACTTGTGAAACTTGTAGCCCTATTCTGGCACACCTAAGTGAAGCCTCATATGTCACAGCAACCTCACCTGAGTGTTGGGAACTCACAACTTGAGAGGTTTTAGTGTTCTAAGTTGTCCAAACTTCCCAATAATAAGAAACTTTTTTATACTATTGTGTTAGATTATTATTGAATTCAGCAATATTTATATTTTTAAATATGAAATTTGATTTGACAGCTTACAGTAGTTGACTGGCTGGCTACGATAATGAACAAATAGAAATATAACTTCTACTATTTCCGTAAGTTGAGAAAATCAGGAGTTAATGAACTCTCGAGTTGAAAATTAAAAGTTGAAATGACAGCATGTGAGGGAATGAAAACAAAATCAAAAGTTCAAGAGAAAAATCCTAAAGTTGTATTCAACTATTAGTAAATAAAATCGCCCTTAGTATTTTAACCCAAAACTGCCAAAATTGTGATCTGCGATTGAGCAGGTCATTAGCCAATCACAACAGAAAAAAAGCAAGATGGCGTCACTGATTTTTATGAATTATGACTACATCACGATCAGAATAGGGGCATTAGTATACTTTTGAGTGAGATAGCAGCGATGTTTTCTGCTTCAAGATACTATCTGCCTAAGTGCCGATCACTGACCAATCAGTGACAAAGTATGTGTTCTGCTGTTTCATAATTGTTACGCATTCAGCAGGTATCATCTTGAAAAACCCATCGCTTTTAGGTGTTAACGGGGCAGTATCCAGCTAAGAAGCCTGTGACAATTCAAATCTGACTCTTAGTTAGCCTGAAAAGTTGTTTGGTTATAGGAAGTAGTTGGTAGGAGCGTTTTGGCTTGGCTTTTGCCTTCCGCTAATGTCTAGTAATGACTGACCAGCTATATAGGTATGCTATATTTAGCAGTGTTAATGGGTATGCCGCAGAATAGTAATAAAGGATAATGCGGAGCCTTTCTGGATAGTAGGTCTGCTCTTTCATTGCCAACATAACCGCTGTGTCTCATCTAAATGAGACGAACTGTATTTTCATCTCATTTGACTTCATTTATTTATTCATTATATAAACAAAAATACTACAAGATATGAAATCTTAAAGAAGCATTAAAAAGAAGAAAAAAAAGCACTAACAAATTGTTTGTGCTGGCCAGCTGGTGCAATAGTTGGAGGCAGTCCCATACTAGCTTGGAAGTGATTTCATAACTTTTTAGTGCCTAAGCTAAGCCTTGCTGTCACATATAATAAAAATGGTTTAGTCTGTAATGGTTCTGTTTAAATTTTCTCTGAGGCAGAGTTCGATGGCAAATATCTTTGCTAGAAATACGGAGTTATACGTGTGTATCGTTCCGATATTGACTCCACATACTCCAGTCGCAACGCCCTAATTCGATTTGGAGCCATTTGTATACCATACATGAGACCCATGGTTGAAGAGCGGTCTGTCCTGTTCGCAGGTGTATCGAGAGGTGTAAAATGACCTTGAAGTTGCGACTGAAACTATATCTGGGCGGACAGTTACCTGTGTGGGATATTTTAAGATTTCCTGTCTGTTCGTTTCGGTAAGAATGTCAGGATGAGTAATCATAGAGTTAGAATCATCCTCAGCGGTGAGCATATGTGCGTGAACCATTGCATCTTTCTTTATTTGGAGATGAAGAAGTGGTATTTCCATAATGACCACTTACGCTGCTGTGAGCATTCTCATTGCCTCTGCAATGCAAATACAGTCGGTAGGAGAATTAATTGGTGAAAATTTGATTGTCATACTGAAAGGAGCAGCGAAGTCTTCGGGTAAGACAGAATTAAAGCAGACTTGATGAGAACGATGTTTAAAAGGATGAAGTGATGACATTGCCACCAGAGAGAGGCTACAGAAAAATAATAACCCATTTCCTTCCACCTGAATTCAAACAGTTTCAGGGTACGTGCCAGAAAGAAAGATTTGACGGCAGGTGTCTTCCACTAATTTGATGTACTTAAGTTGGTCTTTAAGTTTTACATCCTTAGACTTTTTCTTCTGAGATTTTTTACGTTGCAACCGATAAAGCAAACAATCAGCCGGATCAATCAGTCGTTAAAAATTTCACCTCTCGGCATATGGCGCCAAGTAGAGAATAATGCGGTCTGATTTATGGTTATAAAGTGGCAAGTTTGGCTTTTTTAAATAGAAAAAAAGACTTTCGTTCGTTTCCTTGGAAACACGTGGTAATCTGTTTCAACATCAACTGGCACCTCTTTCGTTAACGAATCCATTGATTCCTTTCTTAGAATCTGTGGAATTGTTGAAAAGCAAGCAGCATATGCTTTATGGTATAAAAGCGGCATAAGTTTTGGAGGATCAGGTCGATATTATTTACTCTCTTTCTTTGTCCTTAGATCTTAAGGGAACAAATTAGATTAATAATTAATCTGCTTAGTTTAGAAGTATCTAAATGTCAGAATTATTCAAAAAAAAGCAGCGAAAAATCAGAAAGAAGAGTTCTCTTCTCTCTTCAACAAAATATATTTTCAGAATCTCCAATAGTTCCTATTTGATCGGTAGAGCTAAAGGCAAAGGTGGTCTTCATGACGCCCAGTCTTAAACAAGAATTTGGTGTTAAGTGACATTCAAATATGCTCAAGGTAAATCAATTTCAACCCGATTTTTTTATTATCCTGATTCAGAAAGACATGACAAAAATCATTTGTTGCAAAATGAACCTTCGAATATACGACATTTACGTCGATGGCTATCATAACAATTACAAGGAAGTAACCATAAGACCTAAAGCTACAAAAAATCCTAGAAATAAACCACGCGATTCCTTCCTGCCATTTCTTCCTTTAAGGAAAGTAAAAGAACTGCCCACAAGGAACGTCCGTCCATCAAACCCAACGACACCCTTGTCATCCCTCTTGCCACGTCCTAAAGCTTAATTAACTAATTACCAGCTGCACAAATCGCCAATTAGGTATATTTTTTGAGGCAATTTATTTTTGCCAACTGCTCTATCCCTCCCTCAAAGGCACCCAAACGTCCATCAGACGTGACGGTTCGCGGTTCCACCAAAAAGTATCAGCGCCAACAGTAACTAAAAGTAATTTATGATGAAATAGTGTCCACAAAACTAGGATATCACTAGGACACATGAAGTCATCGCGGGGGCCCGGTATTCCGGGGAAGACAATGTCACCACCAATTAAGTGCTCATTTCAGGTTAAATTGCTGCAAGCACACACAAAGTCCCTTTCCTTTTTTTCATTCGTGGTGATGAAAACATTTCCCCACTCTTCTTATAGTGTGTGTGTGTGTATGCTTCCCAAAGGAATGCAGGCTCTCTGAGGAAGGATCTGGAGTTGGTAAAAGAAAAGGCGCGTTTTTTTTTTCTCCCCCGAAATAGCAAAAAACAGACGCTTTTGTCACGGCAGTAGAAACTATCCGTGCAACAGACGTGTGTCATTGGAGTGTCATTCAAGAGAGGTTCTTGGTCGTTTTGTTTGTTTTGGAATTCCAACGAAACATGCAAAGTTGTTTTGGGACCGTGGTGATGATGTGTGAGAGAACGCACTTGGCTTCGTGGAATTCGGAGGGATGGTGAAACCTTTTAAACGACACCTGTCTGCCGGAAATGAGCTTTCAACGTTGCTTTGGGGGGTTGTTAGAGGAAGGTAATGAGTGTAAGTGGTGACGCTTTGTGACACATGTAGGCCAGAGCTAGAGAAACAGGTCACAAGAGATTCTTTCTGACAGCTTTTAAATTGAATGCCTTTTGTTGCAGGATGATCCAATTGGAGAGAAGGTGTACTTCCTGGACGCAGACACCTTGGAAGCCAACTCACATTTAATCTACGAAGTGCACAATGATGAATTTGACTTGATCCGTCCCAACTGCAACGCCTACGAGTCCGATCATTTGGAGAAACGAAGTTCAATCGTTAGTTGTCGTGAGTCAATAAACAAACGAACCATTGTTTTTCCCTTATTGTCATCCATTATCTGCTTCTTTTCTTGTTGTCTTCAGAACTTGTATTTGCCCGGAATGGAATTCTCGGCAACAGCCCGTATTGTGTGACCCTGGAGGCAAGCGATAGCACAGTCGACAATATCAATCCGCAAACAGTAAGTTTTCGTTGTCGTTGTCAACTGAAGGTCACATCTTTCACTGATAATCATCTCTTGTAGGCTAAGGCAAACATTTGCATTCACACGGATGTGAAAAAGATCCACGAATCGAATCGTCCAACTGCGCAGGCACTGAGGACGTCCAGGCAGAATCGCAAAACGATTGTCACCTCAGAAGAATCCCTGGTGGGGCTGGGCTTCACCAGCAAGGCGTTGAGCATTCTGCCCATTACGTATGCGAAGGACGTCCATGTCTATCGGACCGCTAAGGAGTGGAATCGAGTAATTCAACCGTTGAATATGATGGACCTAATCAACATGACTGGGTTAAGGTTTAAAATTGGGGAGGATCGCAGTGGCGCTTTCGCCATAACAGAAAAAGGTGGCATCATGTACGTCCGGAACTCCTCAGCATTGCTACATGCAATCGAAACTGTTTATTTGTGAGTATTTTGAGGTTATAATTCGACAGTGACCCAATCATTTGTCAAATTTCTTCAACATCCAGGGGAACACGGAGTTTAATTGTTTAATTGAAAGGCTTGAGTGGCAATTTGCATCAATTTGTCATTTTTTTAATTTAACGAGATGAATTAATTTGACTTTCCGATGACGGATTGACACGTCTTTTCTGTCAAACATCGTTATGGTGGACAGCTTGAGATTTGATGTCATCAAGAAAAATTTAAATGTGGACAAGACAAATTGTCATGATCTTTTAGATATCGTGAAATTATTTCTCTTCTTGACACTGACTCCTCTTGAATCAGAATCTTAATGGCAATCAACAATTTCGCAGAATTTTCTTTGTTACTTAAGAGTATTATATTTGAAAGTTTGGTAGTTCAAAGACCACCTAAGCAAACACCAAATCCTTGGAATGAAGGTACTCAAAAGTGACTAAAAAATATACGATACCATGACTGAAAGTTTTTGAATTTCTTTTCTGTTCCAAGTTTCTTTACTTTGCCAATGACCATAGATCTCAACTCTGTCTGCAACTCTCATTTCTTTCACTCAACTGTGGACCTTAAGTACTGCGAGTCAAATCTGCCTTCCAGGTTCTACCGAACTTTTTCTTCCTCTTATCAGCGGGATTATTCACTAAAACTCTTCTTCTCTCATTCCAGCATCACCGTAAACTGGACAGACATCCACGACAAATCCTTCATCATAAACGTGCACCTACGCGACGGTCACCCAGTGAATACATCTTGCGACCACAAGGAAAAATCCCGCTCACAAACATGTGCTCAGATAAAATGGCAGAAGCAATGCACCAAGTTTTGCGGGCTTGCCACCGACGGAGGTCCCTGTCACTGGCGTGGTACTAACGATGGCTTCAGTCGTAACTACGCCTCTTGCGTTCCAAACGTCGATTTCTGTCCCGACAACATTTGCGATCCTCTTGAAGAATTGAACTCCTTCGCATGTCCTCAGGACTGTGCAGTGTCCAATAAAATCATGGGACCGCACACGACAAACGACAACAAACGTGGAATACTTTCCGCTTCAGGAACTTGTATTTGTGAAGACAACGGCAAGTGTTCGTGTGCTCCTCTGGATGAGGATGACTTTGACAGGCCGAGGAAGGGACGGAAGAAGAACCAATCAAAGGACGCATCAAAGTTGGGCAACATGCTCATGTCGACAACGGAGCCGCCAAGGATTGAGAACTCACCGGAAATCGTGTGTGGGATGTCTTGCATCATCCTGGCGGTGACTTGTCCCACGATTTTGGTCCTCATAATCACGTGTCTGGTGCTCTCCAGACGCAAGTACGTGCGTAAAGTTAAAGAAGGAAAGTCCTTGAATCCGAAGAACATCGGCGGCGATGAGTGTGATGTCCGGAATGGGGATCTGCCATTGATGCCGTTGGAGAACAACTTCAAGTTCGATGCAGACACGAAATGGGAGATTCCACGGGAGAACCTGATCCTCGACACCACCTTGGGTGAGGGAGAATTCGGCAAAGTGGTCAAGGGATACGCCACGGATCTCGGCAAGTGTCCGGACGTCACGACAGTGGCAGTTAAAATGTTGAAGAACGGTGCCAACTCTGTGGAATACATGGCTCTGCTATCGGAATTCCAACTCCTCCAGGAAGTCTCGCATCCGAATGTGATTAAGCTCCTTGGAGCCTGCACCAAGGGTGACTCGCCAATGATCGTGATTGAATACGCCAGATACGGCTCGTTGAGGGGCTACCTCCGCTTGAGTCGCAAGATTGAGTGTGCTGGGGTTGACTTCACCGATGGCGTGGAACCGATCACCGTGAGGGACATTCTCTCCTTTGCATGGCAGATCTGCAAAGGAATGGCCTATCTCACGGAAATTAAGGTAAGCGTCGGCATTCCTGCTCCCTGACAAGAAATTGTGTAGAATGTCTTCATTTGCAGTTAGTTCATCGTGATTTGGCTGCCCGGAACGTCCTACTCGCCGAAGGAAAGATCTGTAAGATCTCCGACTTTGGACTGACGCGAGATGTGTACGAAGACGACGCTTACTTGAAGCGCAGCCGGGACAGAGTTCCAGTCAAGGTAGAGTAGCTGCACATAACCTAAATCTTTTTGCTTAGTGATGATTCCTTTCAGTGGATGGCTCCGGAGTCTTTGGCCGACCACGTGTACACCACAAAATCTGATGTCTGGGCATTCGGGGTCCTTTGCTGGGAGTTGATCACCTTGGGTGCCTCGCCGTATCCAGGCATTCCACCGCAGAATCTCTACCATCTCCTAAAAACCGGCTATCGAATGGAACGCCCTGAAAACTGTTCTGAGGAGATGTGAGTCCGTGAAAGATTGCTTTCGGACCTTGAATAATGTTTACCTTTTTGCAGCTATTCCATCGTCCGCTCCTGTTGGACCGATGATCCTAACACACGGCCATCGTTCAAATTCATAGCTTCGCAGTTCGAAAAACTCCTCGGAAACAACGCAAAATACATCGAAATCGAAGCGAACGCCGTGTCCAACCCGCTCTACTGCAGCGAGGACGCAGGGGCTTCACCCAATGACCTTTCCAAGCTCACTAGCGACCTCGGAGAGCCCGATTGCCTGGAACACCTCTGGCAGTCGCCTAAAATCAGCTACGACACCAACGAGCATTGTAACAGCCAAGAACACTCGTCAACGAATGCGGAATTCCTTCCACCACCTGGCTACGACCTTCCCAGGCCACTGATCGAAACCAACACGACCGAGCAAATTCTCCGATACGAGAACGACCTCCGGTTCCCGCTGAACATCCGCAAGTCGTTGCGGGGCAGCACACCCATCATTGATCCTGCGCACTACTCGGTGCCGGTGAAACGTGGTCGCTCCTACATGGACATGACCAACAAAACGCTGATTCCCGACAATCTGGACAACAACGATGTGGAGAAAAACATTTCGAAGAATATTTCGTTTCGGTTCTCCAGCTTGTTGAACCTCAACGAGCAGGATAACACGGTCTAGAGGGAAAGATAGCTGTGTTTAAGGACGTCTAGCCAAAAGTAGCTATAAATAAGTTAATACTCAGAGTTTTTGTTTTTTAAGATGGCCGTCGAGTGAATGGATTATATCTTCGGGTACAATCAAATGTCAACTGTACTGATCTCTCTAGTCTTGTTTTACTTTTAAGTTTTTTTTGTTTTGTTTAGTCCACACATGACCGAAGTTATTTATTTCTCTCCTGTACATATAAGTTGATTGATTTCTACGTAATTTAGTACGTATAAGCTAAATGTATATTTAAAAAACGTCTTGTCTCGACTTGAATGAATGAAATTTAAATAAAACAATGTTCCAATGTTTTTTTTAGCTGTTAAGGGCTTTTTACATTTATATTTATATGCGGGGTCAACTATTTATTGAAATCAAAACATTCCTTTAATAATAAATAATAATTATTCATCTTGATGCAATAAAATGTAAATATGTATTAGCAATTGAATCTAAATTAAATAATTAAATAAAAATGTAATGAACTTACCTGGTTTGGTTTTCACTGTTCTATGAATGTTTTGGGTTTTCTCTTTTAAGGGTTTCACTTATTCAAAGAGTCTCACAAGTTTTTCAACTATTTCTGAACTAAGCAACTGAACAAAATAATAAACACATGCGATTTAGCTAAATACACTGTCGGAAAAAAATTAAATGCAAAACCACTTGTTTTCTGTCTATTACAAAATGAACTTTTCTGACGTCTGATTTTTGAGCAGATTGCACAGTATTAAGCAGCCCATACACGATTCAATTCAATCGTCAACTCAGTCAAATCACAGTGAAATCAACCCGTGTGTGGCTTTGTCAATTGATCGATTTGACGGTTGGCGAGTTGGTTGATGAAAAATCAAAAGATTTTGATTTTTCGAAGTTGACTGCCAAGTCTTTCAACTCAATTGAACCGTGTGTGGGCAAGTTCATGGACAACCTGTCAAATTTAAGAAATCGCGGTAGATATTCATTGTGAAATCGTTTGCAGACGAGAGTGGTTGTGTTTTTTTTGTTCAGTGATAAAGTGAAAAATAATTTTTTAATTGAAGCTAAAATGACACAAGGTGGAAATAAAAATTTGTGGAGAGAGTTATTTGATCTCTTTAAAGAAAATCCAGTTCTCTGGCACATTAAGAGTCCAGAATACAAAATGAAAAAAAACCAGGCGTGGGAATTATTGCTGGAGAAATTTAAAGAGATCGATCCTGATGCAAATATAAATACTTTAAAAAATCGCATAACCAACATAAAAACTTCCTACCGTCGCGAGTTGAAAAAAATTGCAGACTCTATAAAATCGGGAGCTGGAGAGGAAGAAGTATACGTGACGACCTTATGGTACTTTAATGATCTGGAATTTCTTAGAGACCAGGAAGATGCCTCAGAAAGTATCTCCTCTCTTGATTTTCATGTTTCGGTAAGTCTGTACATGTTGTAAATATGCTTTCAAATTTTATAACTTTGCTCTCATTTCAGAAAACTCCATCAAAGCGGCCAAAGAACGATCCCAAGCAAGATTTTTTGCAACAAGCATGTATGCATTTAGAAACCATGTACCGAAAAGAGGAAACGCAGGAAGATGAAGCTGATGTGTACGCGAGATCTTGGGCATGTTCGTATCGAAAAATGGATGCCGAGCAGCAGCTGTACGCCAAAAAAGCAATTGAAGAAATTCTAATTCTTGGGCAACTAAAACAACTTTCGCTAAACACTATAAATTCATCGTCGCCGATTTTATCAAGCACGTCATCACCTCGCAACATACCTAGTAGGCGCACGCAGTATTCCCCCTCACTATCAATGTCTTCAAGAACATCAACCCCGAAAAGTGCATCTTCTTTGCAGTACGTCCAATTCCCTGCATACGTATAAATTTCGGAACAATCTCATTCATTACCAAACGTGCGAATTCATGTTGTCGAGGAGAATACGGAAGCATCCTACGCTAATGTTTCCGAATTATTCGAGGACAACCAATTCACTTAAATAAAATATTTTCTTTTATTTTTTTTTTAATTTATTTTTTATACCCATGTATTACAAACTTATTGAAATAAAACTAAAATGAATCTAAATAGATGTTGAATTTATATATGCGGATAATTTATTTCGGACATTTTTAGATAAATTTGTAGAGTTTCGCGATGAGCTAGGTTCAAGTCCAATCGGTATGTGGTTTTCTGTTGATGATGTAGCTTCATATATAGTACCATTGTTCTTCTTTAAATAATTGTGTAAGAAACAGCAGGCCAAGACAATTTTAGTTGCTTTTTCAGGACACACTTTATTGTTTTAAGCAATACTTCAAAACGGTGTGCTAGAATGCCAAAAGCATTTTCTACGCGAACTCTTGCAGAACTCAAGCGTTTGTTAAAATTTAACTCCTGTGGAGTTATTTGACTACCTGAATATGGCTTCATTATGTACTCCTTTAGTGGAAAAGCGTCATCCGCTACGAAAACATATGGAAGCTTTTCACCACCTGCAACGAGTTCTTCTGCATTTGGAATATTTAGAGAATTATTCTCCAACATTCTAGCAAATGTAGTGTGGCCGAAAACTCCGCCATCGGAAATTCGTCCATTTTTTCC
Source organism: Syritta pipiens (assembly GCA_905187475.1). Lineage (NCBI taxonomy): Eukaryota > Metazoa > Arthropoda > Insecta > Diptera > Syrphidae > Syritta > Syritta pipiens. The sequence goes on from LR994571.1 coordinate 77,284,537, forward strand.
AACATCAACCATTAGAAACTCACTATTTGCATTAACAACAGCCATCAGAACTATGCTGAATGTCTTTTTATAGTTGAAGTAAAATGATCCGGAATGCGGCGGTCTCTTTATTTCAATGTGTTTGCCATCTATAGCGCCAAGACAATGTGAGAACCCACATACATCGAAAAATTTATCAGACTCAAGTTTCCATTCATTTTTGGAATCTAAAAAAGAACACAGAAAATTATTTAAAATTTTAAAAAAATAATATCCAAAAAGTATTACCTTTATGTATTCTCTCAATACCGATATTATGGCTTCACAGGTTTCCATCACTATTTTCCCAATAGCCTGAGGGGAAACTGCATAAAAAAAATTGTAAGTCCTCAAAATCATTACCTTTAGCGAGGTATCTAAGCGTAATCAAGAGCCGCGTTTCCGGAGATATTGCATCTCTCATAAAAGTGTCCTCTTTTTTTATAAGTGGAGTAACTTTACTCAAAAGTTCATGAAAGCATTCTGCATCCATTCGTGTAAAATTTGAGAAATCACTTCGTTCATTTATTTTAAGTTCTCTTATTAATTTTTCATTCGAAAACTTTTTCTTATTTTTTAACCAATCCTTCATCCAAATTCTACGTTTTTTTTCTACTATTTTTTCGGACTCACTACACTCCATACACTCCGCAATTATCATTAATGCTAGTATTTTTCTTTTTCCGCTCATCGTAGAAACCATGCGTCGCGTCGTACCACTTTCAGAAAAATAATAAATTTTTTGACAGCAAAAGCAGTCTTTCAATTGAATTGATGTAGTGTGTGGCCGACTCTCAATTCAGTTGACAACTCAGTTTACAATCAAGTTGAATCGTGTATGGGCTGCTTTAAATTTGACAGCTTGTCGATGAACTTGCCCACATACGATTCAATTGAGTTGAAAGACTTGCCAGTCAACTTCGCAAAAATCAAAATCTTTTGATTTTTCGCCAACCGTCAAATCGATCAATTGACAAAGCCACACACGGGTTGATTTCACTGTGATTTGACTGAGTTGATGATTGAATTGAATCGTGTATGGGCTGCTTTAGGCTGCTGAAGATTTGCTATTTGCTGTGAAACTTAAAATATATGGGAAAGAAACGAACAAGCAAATCTTTTAGCACTAACGCACAGCAAGCGTAGTAGGGGTTTGCGAGCGATGCCTCATAATGTTATCCACTTGTGTGTTAACAGCTCTGCACAGTCAGGCTGCCATAAAAGCGATTTCCGGTACGGAGATCAAGTCTAGGCTGGTCCTGAGCTGTCGCGAAGAGCTCAGAGCTCTTGGCTCGCAGCATAAGATTAATTTCTGCTGAGTACCTGGCCACAGGAACATACCCGGTAATGAGGAAGCGGATAGGCTTGCGAGGGAAGGATCCAAACTAGGGCTAGACCAGGCAATAGTAGGGATCGATCCACCGATCTGTCTCCTTAAGAAGCGAATTGGGGATAGGACAATTAGACTAGCAAATGACAGATGGAAAACACCATCTACGTGTGAGACAACAAGGACTATTTGGCCTGAATATAACTATGCCAAAACGAAAGTGTTGCACCTGCATGACAAAAGGTATCTCGCAAGAGCGGTGGGCATAATCACGGGTCACAATAGCCTAAAAGACCACCTATTTAAAATAGGATTCCTTGGTGGCAACCTATGCAGGGGCTGTGCTGATGAAGAGGAGAGGGAAAACACCCAACACTATCTCTGTTACTGCCCCAGCCTTTGTCACTTGAGGTTTAGAACACTAGGAAGACATTTCTTCCAGGACCTCAACGAGATTAATTCACTACCTCTAAAGAATCTGAGAAGGACCAGATATACTCATCGTTGGAATTGGGACGCGTCAGATTAAAATGCGATTTCCTCAGAAACCCAGGATGAGATGGCTGGACCAAGATTAAAATCTTGATTGGTTACTCTTGGGCATACCTCCTGATGAGCTAGAGTCGGCGGCGGAGAATGAAGTTGCCTGCCATTGGCCCTGCTATCCCGTTCGTGGAACATGCGGCCAAAGAAAACGTATGTATGTATGTACAATTTTGTTGCTGAGCGAAATATAAAAACACTATATATTTAAAATTAAAAGGTAGAACCATCCAATTTTCTGATATTAAGTAGTACAGGCTCGTTATGAAACCACTACAAATGAACTGCTGATTTCAAACCCCCAAAGTGGATGACATTTTAGAGTCTTGTGTTGTGTTGATTTTTATTTTCTGGTGTAAGGAAGGTTTGTTTATACAACTTCATAAAACAGCAATCAGTTTCCAATTATATAAGCAATTGTCGGATACAGCAAAAAGTCCTCCTCATGAGTCAAAAATATTTAAGAAGATTTGCAACTCAATATTTCAATAACGATAATTCAAAGACTGTAGAAAAGCGGGTTAGACATTTTTCCAGCTTTCACAAAAAAACCATACCAATCAACCATAAGCATTCTTCACAATTTTAAATTTGTGTTCCTCTACCTTGACTGTTCTTCCTACGAGGTAAAGGAGCACGAATTTGAATTTGAATGATGAGCAGCTGCTTCGTTGAAGGGAAGGGCTGTACTTCGGTGGTTTGGGCACGTGGCATGAATGTTCCCATTATCACGATTTCCGATTCGCGCTTCGATTGCTATTCTAACAGAGAACCGACAGCTCGGCAGTCCCAGCATGAGGTGGCTGGACAAAGTAAAAAAAGCTCTTGGGCATACCTCCTGATGAGTTAGAGTCGGCGGCGGATGATCGAGTTGCGCGCACTATCCCCGCGACCTCATTAGTGGAACACGCGGTCGAGAAGATGATAATAATGATGATGTTAACAGACAGACAGACACTGAAGTGTTTCTATAAGGGTTTCGTTGATTCCTTTCTAACCGAACCCTAAAAACACGGACTCACGTGCGACGCAAAAAAGAGATGAACCAATGTTTGAAGCGGCATATTTTTACTATTTAGACCAGATTAAAAAACGAAAAAAAAAATAATACACCGTCTTCATCTTTAGGACACCAACAAAACGAACGAAAATAAAAAACAATCTCGTTTAAGTTAAAACTCTCCATGCATCGATACACAGAATTAAACAGTTTATTTGATTGCATTTCTTAAAATTAAAACAATTCCCCTCACTCTGGTACCAACAAATTCAAATTCGCCTTGCTCGCCACCGAGCCAAGGAACACCTCCTCATCGCCCCGAATCGACAGCTGCTCCCGGCCGTCGTCAATTTTTCGCTCTCTTATCATCGCCGATCGCCTCCAACGGGATCCTCGGCAGTTTTTACAGCTCATTTTCGGCAGCTTATGCACGGTCGTCGTACGATTACCACAGTCATCACACTGGAAGAATCGCTTCTCCGCATCGACTACCTTCAGTGGATGCCGCTCCTCCTTACACTGATCCGCTGCCGAGAAGGCGGTGTACTTGCATTTCAAGCAAATCACCGCCTTGCACGGCACCTTGAACGTGTTAAGCATCTTCTCCTCGAGCGCCTCCTTCTTCTCCAGCTTGTTGAAGTACTTCTCCTGCTCCTGCATCTCCCGACAATCGATCAGATTCGTGTGCGATGACGAGGCTTCCATGATCCGCTGGATTCGCGTCTTTCGGTCAATCTCTCGTTGATCCTCGTCCAGCTTCTGTCGCTTCGACTCGGTGGAGAATTTGTCGTTCAGTTCGTCGATCGCACGCCGCTTGCCGTCCGTTGTGCCGCGGTATTTCACGAAATTCGGGTCCACCTTCTGGATCGGTTTCTTCTTAAGCACCTGCATCGCTTTCAGCTTGGCCAGCTTCGCCTGCTTGTCGCCCACACTCACCTCGATGCAGAAGTTCTCACGGCTCAGGTGCGGGGAGCTCGGGGCAAAACTGAACTGCCGGTTTTGGAACTTTTCGGGCACCGTCGTGGGTGTCGCTGGCATCGAAGTGGGAGTTGCAGCTTTCAGTGATGGCGTGGCTGCTGCGACTGGCGTTGAAGGTGCCGCAGCACTGGACTTCGAAAACTTTTCAGCTTCTTCTTTAAGCATCTTCAACCGCTCGATGTCCTTCAGCCGCTGCTTCGTGTTGGTCTCCACGTTGCTGGCCATTTTCGACACCGGCCCCCCTCGCGAAGCGTATGGGATCGCCGTTACCTGCTTCGGCACGGAAGCGTGGTTCACTCCGGCGGCGTTTGGAGACACCGCGTACTCGGAGAGGCTCATCAGCGTCTTAGAGTCCTTGGCGGCGAGTTTGGCGCTCTTCTTAGCCGGAACAGCTGTGTACGACTGACCGCCGTAAAAAACCTCACTCTTGCCCAGAACTTTATTCCGCAGCTCGTTGAGACCGCGCCCGGCTGTGTTCGACTGCAGCTCCGACCTCTGCGACATCTTGCTGTATTCCTGCTTCATGTGGAAGATGCAATAGTCACACTCGCCCAGGTTTATCGTAGCCGTGCAGGGTTCCCCGTTCTTCTTCTTGGCCTTGCACGTCCCCAAGTCTTTGGACTGTCCCAGGAGCATCACCTTCGAGTCCGTGTCGATGGACAAGCACGCTATGTCGCCTCTCTCCGCCCGCTTGTCCAACACGCTGGGGTTCAGAATTGCCACTGCCATTCCCGTCATTGTCTTCCAGAGCTGCTTGTGGGCATTCCGGAACAGGAACAGCGACACCACCTTGACTTCGCCCTTCAAATCTGAGAGTTTCCAAATGGAAAATGGAGCGCCTGTTTTCGTCGTCTTAACCGGACTCTTGTTGATCAGCACCCCGGCGATAACCCAGTCCTTGGACAGATCGCCCCGCTCGATGTGAAATGCCAGCGTGTTGAATGGAATCGGCTTCTTCCCCGCCATCCGGTCCACAAGACCTGTGCTGGAGATGAGTGGGTTGATGAGTCTCAATCCGAACACGGGATCTGTGAAGACGGTTGACTTCGGCTCCGCTGGCTTCCAGTAATTGGTCATCACATTTTGCTGGTTCGTTGTGTTCTCCGGCTTGAGGACATGTGGTGCCGGATTGCTCTGCGGTGGAGCGTTGGACTTGCGTTCGATGGGATTGTGGGGATTCTTCAGCGGAGCGGGCTTCGCCGAAGCACTGATTGCCTTGGAGACTTCTTTCGCCACCGCAGCTTCGTGCTTAGCGTCGTTCTGCTGCTTCAGCTTCTTGTTGATGTCTCGCCCGTATTCGTTGTACTTGCGCTCGAGGAAGTTCTTCACTTCATCGTCGTCGGAGGAGTCCATCTCTTCGGCGACATCTTTGATGGATGCTGATGCCTTGGCCGCGATTGCTGTGTCGATGTCGTAGCTAAAGGCCTCGGCAAAACTGCTGTCCTCTCGGAGTTTCGGCACTGCAGTTGCAATCGTTGGCGGTGTTGCCGCAGCTTTTGCCTCTTCTGCTTGCACAGCCGCTAGGAGATCGTCCAGAGCGTTCATATCGCCATCGTCTTCTGCTCCTTCAATTGGTTTCGACGATGGACTCATTTTTGAGCTGAAATCAGAAAGCGAAAGAGGAAAAATTAATTATCTGGGAGGGAAAAGACAAATTAGAGAGAAAGAATGTGGCTACAAATTGATTACACAGAAGAAGCACATTTATAGAGGAGAACAGATATTTAGCATCTTTGAAGCTGAGAGTCTTCTTATCTGCTTTAAGATCGCAGACTTTTTCCAGCAAGTTCCTGAAGCTCTTGGAATTTATCTGGACTGCAGACGATTTTTCCAGCAAGCTGAACGAAAAAAAAAGACTCAGTTGGGGAGCAGAGAATTTTTGAGCGCCATAGAAGTTTCTCCAGCCTAAGTACATTCTCCACACAAAAAAACGGCACACAACCGCTCAAAAACATAATTTATTGATCTGATCGTCAAAACAAAATGCAATTTTCACTCAAAAATTTTACAAAAGAAATCCAAACAAGAGCTCCGAAAACTACGACTTGTCCAGCATGTCCCCCAGCATGATAGACTTGACTACCCTCAGTTGGTCTGGCGCCTGATCATCAACATTCTCCTCTTCGCCCAATTCTTCGGGCATATCTAAGTTCTCTACCACCGAACTAATTTCAGATGTTAACGAAAAGTCACGGCTCATTACCACTGGTGTACGAAAGTCGGGCACATTTTCTTGCGAAATAAAAGTCACCATTGCACTCTCCAGACATTCAATTGCTTTTCGAACATCGTACGCATAGGTATCATGTCTGGAACTAAACAAAGAAAAGGAATTGTGATAACACGCCGACGAAACACACAGAAGAACTTCACTCATTCTTTATCCCTTCGAGAAATTTAAGCGCCCATGCAATTTGTGCACTTCGCAGGTGTTGTGCTTCATCCGGCGAGAATATCTTCCAAAGGACGGCAATTGTGTGATCAAGGAGTATATGAAAAGGTGGACAATGCGCAATTATGTTTTCTTTATATGATTCTTCAACGACCAATGGACGATCGAAGATATCGGTCAACACGAAATTGTATGGCACTGGTTTGAATTCGACTCCATCGGAGAAATATAAGACGTCTGGGTCGGACATTTAATTGGATATTGATGGTTGATGTTATGTTCACCTTTAACTAAAAATTTAAAGCTATTCGTTTGCGATTTTAATTGATTTTTTACGAGTTTCTCAGTTCACAACTGACCTCTTTTTTTTAAATTTTTCTATTCAATTTTATTGTTGACGTTAAAGTTTCCCGCCTGCAAGGTGAAAACATAGAAACGTCGCATGGTGTTGTGAAATTGAATTCAGTAGTGCTCGAGATGAACATTTTTGCCGGAGAAATTTATTTTGGGATTGTTTTATGTCAAAAATTGAATAGCGGAGATTTTGACTTGGATTTAGTCTCAATTGACATATTAATATATTATATAACAATAAAAAGAATCAAGCTCTACCTACCAGGAGCTTCAGCTATTCAATAATTTTACTGATTGTCAAAGATATGTGGTGTTTTTGAAATTGTTTCTTGTTCATTAGCTTTTAGGGTGATCTTGGAGCCAATAATTTGCTTTTGAAAAACCATTTATATTCGAAAATCAATTTAAGATATATATCACTCTGTTGGTGCTACAGTTTTCTGCGTTACGTGTGTAGCCCTTCAGACATGTTTCGAAATGAGCACTTTTGACACGACAGTCAAAAAAGTTACCTTAAATATTCGTTTGTGAAATAGACTTGTGTAAAATGAAATCTCAATAAAATTTAAAACCACTACTTATGGACCAAATTTGTGTTTTAATTCTCAGTTTTAATGAGAATTGTCAAGTTTGTGAGTTTAGATGAGAATTGGAAGATTTACGTTAGATAATTCTTAGTTATGTGTGTTAAGGATGCTGCCATTTTTCTCAATTGTAACGACACATAAAAAACTACCACGACTCAGTATTTAACTCTGTTTAAGTCTGAATTAAATGTTTTGACAGTTGAGTGACAACCCTCGTGACAAACGTCACTTTGACTCTCGTACAAACGTCAAACTGGTTTCATGAATCTTGTTGTAGCGATGAGATCAGCAGATGCGGAAGATAATTCGAAGAAGTAACAAGCATTTAATTTCTACAGACAGACTAATAGGTGCTTAGGCGGATAGGGGTACTTAAGTCAAGAAATACATTCCACAAACTAGCCAATACAGATGTTCAACTTCCTCTTCTCTTGCCCCTTGATTTTATTTGACAGCGTTTTTTATAACATTTTGCGTCTGTGAATACGTGTGGGAGCTTTGAACAACAAATCAAACAAATGTGCGTGAAAATGATGAACAAGTGTTCGGTGCTTCCTGAATTACTGTCAAAATGCTTCCTGTATTTCAGCTACATTCGTGAATTACTGTCAAATTCATCGATAGACGAGGGGAAATAGCCGCTGTACAGTTGGGTGTCTATATTAGGTTATCTGTGATTCAAAGGTAGTTAGTTGAAACGTAAGTCTGTCATTAAACGAGGGAACTAGCTGCCTGCATCATTTCAAACGACTAAATTGACGGTACTCTTTGGTCTTGTCTTGCCTTTTTCTCACCTGATTCATTTCGGAACTAAAATCAAAGCCGATAGAGACAATTCGAATCGCCTAGTATACGAAACACAATCTAATTCAAAAACTTTCTTCGAATTCTAACTAGACCTCAACAGATATCGCAATTGTAATTGCCTGAACGTTAAAATCCTAATTCGAATATGGAATTCATCGTGTACCGGCTTACAAAAATAAAAGAGCCCTTTTTCGCAAAAATTCACACACACTCTCTCACCGTCAATTGTGTGCACACGTATATGTACACACGACAACATGACAGGCAGGCCAGTATTCGACTCTTCTTCGAATACCGCTAAGCCGCCATTTTCGACATTCACCCCATTCATTTGTGTGCCGTTCATTCGAATTAAAAAAAAAAAAATTTTTTTTTCCAATATGTCATATAGTGGTGTCGGTGTGTAATATTTTTCTTCCGCCGCGAATGAGAAAAAAGAAAACACAATTTTTTGTAATTAATTTCGCGAGTTATTATTCTCCATTTTGTATTTAATAAATCCAAACTAACATTTCCGCCGTAAATGCGAAGCATTCATCTAAAACAGACGATTGCAATTCCCGAAAACGTGCAAATCGAGAGGAATTAAGAAACATTTTTTTCCAGAGCATATCTCGCCTAAAAGGTAACGAACGAAAAAAATAAAAAAAAAATGAAGGTCTCCCCTCAAACGAAATTTTTTTTTGCAAAAAAAAGACAAAGAATCGCTAGCGGTGTGCCGAATAAAATAAAAATTCAAGCGTAATTATGTGAAAAAAAAAAAAGAATTCTGTAGATATATTTTGCTGGCCATCATCATCGTCGTTGTCGTTGTCGTATTTGTCGTCATCCTTGGCAGCAGTAGCAGTGCGGAGGAGAAGTGCGTGCGAGACATTTCGATTTTTCCTTCCATTTTTCCCCAATTTTTCTGTGTGCATCAGTGGGAAAGCGAATGCACTTTCTTGCACTTTGACTTAAGAATTCCCAAAAAAAAAAAAAGGAACCCCTTTTGGTGTTCGTCATCCAAGTGATTTTTCGCAAATTTTCGTAGCTATGACCCAGAGGGAGTGGTGGGCGGTGCTGTATTTTGGATGCAGTGCGTACTTGCACCCGAAACTCGCCCTTTTGACGGGTGCTGGTGAGTCTCGGACGGATGGGCACACACATTCCTGTCGATTTCTTGTGAAGCACGTGCTGGGAACGTTGTGTCGAAATTGCTAACCTTGACAATTGCACCAAATTCCCGATTTGAAATCGAAAAATAAAAAAAAAGCCAGAGACAACAATTTCAATCAACTTGCGTTATCTTGGAATATTTTTGTTTATCTCTTTTTGTGGGGAAGTTTTCTTTGATTCGGTCGGTGGGGCGTTGGAGCAAGCGGCTGTTTTGAGCCGAAATACGTCTTGAAAATGCTATGCAGCTTCTTAAGGTTAGGGTTACCAGGTTTTGTTCCGACGACAACGACGACGATAACCTGTGCTCAAGCACTGTGCGCAAATGAAATTTATTTTGAGCCTGGTTATCCTGGTTTAATTTTTTATAATCGCTCGCGTCTAGGACTCAATTAAGTGGTGAAGTGGTGTTTTTAAATTAAACGTGAGTAATTGTGCTTAGTTTCGTGGTTAAAGTTTCACCGGAGCGTTTTCCTGAGCCTGTGTTTTTCTGTGTTCGAACAGCGGTGTTGTAATCTTTTTTTTTTCTGTGGAAATTTTTGGGTCCTTTTCGTAAATTTTGTATGTGTTAGGATGTTATGGGAGTTCGTTCGTTTTTTGTGCAGTGGATGAGTCTTGTATTCATATCTTTTTCTCCTTTTCGCCTGTCGGTAGGAGAAGCATTCGAGAAATTTGAGGTTATGTTAGGTTATGAGGTTGCGAAGAGGTGCAAAGAAGGATGTAAACTTTGCCAGTTCCACTTAGAGGGCCTTTGCTTGTGAGAGAAAAACGTTTTTCGTGCAAGTGTTAATAAACCTTCGATGAAAATTGCTTCCAATTTCTTACCAAATCTGGATTGCATTTTTTTACACAAGAATAGCATGGAAGCCAATTAGTTATCAAAAAGGATCTGTTAGTTACTCGCATTTTACATTAATAATTGCATACACTAAATTAAATACAATTTGTCCCAAGGCCGTCTACCAGACAGACAATTGTTTTTTATTATATAAGTTAAAGGATCTGTCTATTGTGTGTAAACATTTGGGGAACACTCTCTAGAAGTTCGTTTCGTTGAATGCCGATTCTTTAGAGTATCAACTTCATTCCAGTTCATTGTGTTGGAGGATTACACTCTACGTCGTTGAATTGGAGGAATGCACTGTCCACACAAATTCTTTGGATTAATTTTCAAAGTTCATTATACAGATTACGCAATTCTGGGGTGTTTCTTATTGAAATTCCTCAAATATTCAAGTTAATTCTTTTTTATTTTTTTTACATTTAGCTCAGTGCGTTAACCAAGGTCTTGTTGTGTGTGGCTGCATTTCCATGGCCTTTCCCTAACTATGTCCAATTTGCTGTTGGATTCGCTTGAGGGACAAAGAATCGAAGCTCATATGGCTATGGTATCTAAATTGGATTTATTTCAAGAAAAAGTTGCAACGTTTCCAGATATTAATGCGTTGTTTCTGGTGCAACCGTAGACCGATTAATACCTATCATAGCAAAATGATATATCGCAGCACCGACGATTTTATAATCTACCGTGCTATCGCTTTTAATATTTTAAAGTCACGAGCACATTTGCACGTCATCGTATCACCTCAGTCTGGAGGAATACATTTGGAGTTTTTGCTAACTCCAATTCTGTGTGTCAATTGATGCGAAGCAATGGATTATTCGAATTTCAAATTGCAACTTGGGTTAGTACTTTAAATTTTTGTCAAATTCGCTTTATCAGTGACGTCCAGGCTGAGAATTTCAGCCGTCGTAGCAATGAATTGCTCCAAAGACTTCCACTTTCTTATCCATCCGTCGTTGTGGTCATGAGAAAAGTGTATGCAGGTGTCGTTACTGTGATGTAAGATTGCAATGTGCTAAAGCACTCTGTTGTTGGGTGTCCAAAAGCGAAGATTGGGGTATATGGTGCCGTGCAGTCGCCAATCATATAGACCTATAGGTCCATAGTGCGTTATATCTACTCAGAGTATTTTCAAAATTAGATGACCTACAGACAGAAGGACTTGGATGCGATAGTGTAGTTTAGTCCAAAACAAAAAGTTGCGTTAATAAATACATCGGAATCCTCTTAAGGATCCCTAGCTATCATTTACACAATTCACAACATTCCGCAGATCAAGAGAAGACCCGTATGTTATGTAGTGGCGCCTAATCGCGTATCGAATAGACTTGTAGGTCCACAGTGACCCGCATTTAATTCTTTTTGTCCTACTTACCATTTGCCAAAGTCAAACTGCGGAGATTTGCAAAATACGTTTTCAGTTCACTTGTTTAGACTTTTAAAAGGGTAGTCAGGAGCTTTATTCTTCTTAATGTTCCACTCCTCTACGGAAAGTAGAATCCTGTTTGTGACTCCATTCGTGATTTCGACCGTGGTAAGATTCAGCCAGTCTCGCATGTTAAGCCCCTTTTAGACGACCAGTTGCCAGTTCAGTTATCAGTTCAATTAAAAACACAGTGGAGTCAGTGGCCGTCACTCCGGTGTTTAGCTGAGGCTTCAGTTTATTTGTAAACAGTTCGAAGTCAGAAGAAACACATTGGTTGAAAAAAAATTGTTTTTAATTAATTGTTTATGCATTAAATAATAAAGAACATGCTAAGTACATTGTGTAAGGCAATGGCTCTACTTTCCGGAGGATAAGTTATTCGTTTTTTTCTTTTGCGAAGTCAAATAGACCCTTTCAAATGTTGACTCTAACAGACTTGAATTTAGTTAATAGGAATAACCAGCATAAGCCGTATCCTCAGCTGTATCAATAGCTCCAACAGGTTTCTAGAGTTTGTTTTTGCATCCGCTCCATTTGGTATCACAATGGGCCTCATCTGGCCTTGCGTAGCCCACCACACAACCTACCTACCTAATAGGAATAAAAAAAAGTAAAAATAATGAAAAATATTGCGAAGTTCCGCAATGGAAACTATTTAGGTACTGCAATTTCTATGTTGAGTTTCGCTTTTTTTGAGGTCGAATTCAGTATCGGACCGACTTAGTGCAGAAGGTTCTCTGTTTTACCCCAAGTAACAACAAGCAAGGTAAAGAATCGGCATTAAACTTAACGCCTCAAACATAAAAGTGCAAATAAACCTCCATCCTAGTTGACCCACTGTAGACTGTTAAAACACATGAAGCGCACCCCAAACCCCAGACACAAACAAACAACCAGACCACAGATAACCCAATATAGACACCTATCTGGGCAGCTGCTATTTCGCCCATAGATGGATTAGATAGTAATTCACGAATTTAACAGAAATACAGGAAGCATTTTGATAGTAATTCAGGAATCATCGAACACTAGCTCATCATTTCTACGCATATTTGTTTGATTTGTTGTTCAAAGCTCAATGTATTCACAGACACAAAATGTTATAATAAACGCTGTCAAATAAAATCAAGGTGGAAGAGAAGATTAAGTTAGATATGTGACGCAGATGTAAAATAAAACCAAAAATTCTTTTTTATCAATTTATTTGTATCCCAGCACACAATTTGTAATCCAATAAATAAATCACTTATTACACTTTTCACATATTACACACAAAACATGCAAATGCGATCAAAATAATGGCGCATACCTTCTTGCAACTTGAGTAATATCATGCTAATGATTGGAGTAATTGAAAAATTGTTTACTCCTTTCAGTTATTGTTCTAAAGTAGAAGAAAATTCCCAAAGTCTCCAAGAAAAAAAAATATTCTCTCATTATTATTGCTATGCACTGCTATTATTTTGATCACAGCTGTAGGTGCCTGCTTACTTCTTTTTGCGCACATTTGTGAACTAAATTTCACTATACACTTGACAAATATTTAAATAAACACTTGACAAATATTTAAATAAACACTTAAACATTTCCTGAAGACATTACAACTAAAAGTTTAATTCTAACTTTTGTGTTTCGTATTCAAATTTATATTTTCACTTGATATTGATTTCAAATTTTCCATGCAAATTCACTCTCGCATACGAATTGTGAAAATTCTATCTTGGTAACGGGTTATTCTTATTGACCACCAGAGCACACCGTTCCAAGTCTCAATAGAATTCAGAAATAACAATGTAAAGAAAATGTAGTTTGACTTCAGGGGACAAAAAGTAAGTCCAAGAATACACTTCAATATCATCTGTAACGGATTTTAACAGACCTGTGGCCCGGTCTGAATGTTCTGCTGTATGTGTGGTTAACCAAACCGCTTTTTTCCTTAGGCCTAACAACATAAAATTAGCGACTAATTCAATTTCTTTGCATTGTTTTCTTCTTTTTAAAACTAAAAGAAATCCAACTTTTCTTTACATAATCTCCAAGACGTTTTTAGTAAATTCACATCAACAGCTCAATGTCGAACATTTAAAAGTAAATCACGAAGCGAAACGTACTTCACTCGGCCAATAAAAATTTCTGGTTAATGCTGTTAACGAAACATTTAACGCTGAACTTATGTAACATATTAATAAAGCCCAACAACGCCTTTAAGTTGTTTGCAATTTAAAACATAAGAAAAACTTAGATTTGTTTTCTGAATGAATTGGCGAATCAGCTCATTGCTCATTTTATGGAAGCTATGGCGTTATCAGTTGTCCTACTAAGAAGCAAAGAAGCAACACACAATTGTTTTTCTTTCTGTTGAAAAATAAAAAAAAAAAGAAACATGATCCATTCTTCAAGTCGATTGTAAAATGATACCTATTTATATGCACACTCGTAAACTCGTTCAGCTTAACTTCCTTATTTGTAGAACTGCCTTCATGCATCTAATCTGAAGACGGAAGTTTGCTAGGAATAACCATGCCAAGCTAGCGAATCGAATTTATTGCAACAGAATTCGATTCGTCAATGTGGACTTCATTTCATGTGTGATAGATCTGAATGAAGTAATATGATGTGCATTAATCTTGCTTCTGGTTGATGATGTTGTTAATTTCAATCGCTTCTTTATGCAGCCTTTTTACTTACTTTTTTTTCTAATATTTTGAATTTACTTTATACTTTTCCTCACAGTAAAGTAGAGCTAAAAAATCGGAGTTAGATAAAATCGTCCACATGTGTCAAAATAAATCGCGCACAACACAGTGGAGGCGCGAAGAAGCTAGGCTCTGGCCCTGTATGGGCTGTTACGCCGAATATTCATTATTTATTTTAGATAAAATCGTCATTTAATGTATACAGTTAACATAACAGAAATTATTTTGTGGTATTGTGACATTACTCAACATGTTTCAATTTTATATAGTTTTTTCGGCCTGTAATATCATTACTAACTTTTTCTTTAATCTATGACTGATTCTGAAAAAAAACTCAGTTTCTTTCTGGTTTGCTAAGATACATCCCCAGTCTAAATTGCATCCCTTAATTCCAAAGGACTTGGAAGTTATAGTCAGATACATCCCCATCAGTTACGTCCCGTAAAAGAGAACAGACGGACATCGAAGTGAAGTCTATAAGGGTTTCGTTATTCTTTTGGAACGTAACCCTAAAATTTTGTGAATTTTTCCAGACAACAGAATTACGATGGATGCAATTTCAAGTGCTTCAATTTATTTGAACTTCGCACTTAAATGGCAACGATGAAATCAGAGAATATACTTCCAAACAAGAGCAACAGCCTGTAGGACTGGTTGTCACCAGCTTGTTAGGCTAACCTCTTCAGGTTGTGAGATTAATCCCTTCAGGTTGTGAGACTAATCTCCAAGTGCAAGCTGGACAGTCATCAAGTTTCAGGCCACAAAAGCAAATCCGATTATGAAACGATTGAATACTCACAAAATTTTGTAAAATGTGAGATCAAAAAGTTAGGTTAGGTTATGCGGCGCCAACTAATGTTCTTAGATAGATTAGATTCGAAATGAGTTAGATTCTCAAATTTGCCTTTCATGGTGGTTGCTCTTAACAAACGCGCACCGGTACCTTCTTTCCATCTCTTCCTCGGTACCTTCGACCCGTGCTGTGTCCTAAACAGAATACTTAAGGGTAGCCGCAACCCCTTTAGCACGCACCAATTATAAAAAAAAAAAAAAACCAATTTATTCAATTCAACTCTTAAACCGTAGCAAAATCCATAAAAGTCGAATAGATCAAAGAAAACGAAAGCGATTTCTGTGTTGACACAATTCGGATGAATATGGGGAGTATCACTGAGCCTCTATACTGCGATCTTAAAGGTCTATTGCACATCCTTCAATGATCAAGGAATTGAGTGCTGTCTTCATACATTTGTTCCATGAACCTGTTAATCGTGTTCCTAGATGGGATGTCCTCGAATTTCATTTTGTTGATTATTTTCAATATGGTTAGGTCCAAACTTGAGCAGTTGGTTGATAAGTGCCCCATAGTCTCTTAAGTCTGGCCGCAGTAGTCGTGCTGGTGAGACGCATCTTGTGCATGTGATAATTGCTCCATGTCTTGTAAGTGCTTCGCATAGTACTCTCAGGCTGGCTTTGCTTAGTTTCAGAGCTTCTTTAGGTCGTTTGGAGTTGTGGTTCAATTTCCTGAATTTTTAGAGTGCTTTTTGACCTCCTGGTTAGTCCACAATTGATAACTTTGTATAGTAATCCAGTTCTTAATGTGCAGGTTTGTGTCTATTGAATCCGGATGTCGATAGAAACAGAACAACCCAAATGGTGTCCAATCCAGTGCATCTAAGGAGATTACTGTAATTGGGTTTTTCTCTACTGCGTTTACTGAATATTTTCTATGATTGGAGGTGATGATGTTTTCCTCTGACTGGAGATGATGATTCCTGTGATAGGAAGTTTGCAAAAAAATTGCAAAGCGCTTCTCAATTCGTATCGAACTCTGGCTCTCGCATAACATTTCTTTTCCTTTCACGTAGAAACTCCCAGATCCCCCGTCTTAAAGACGGGCGTAAGTATTTATCCCATAAATAAAGAAATGTAGAAAAAAAGAACACAAGATCAAAATACGTATGAATCCTATTTAACAGATCGAAACACGGATAAATCTCAATTGCATGTGACATCCCACACAAACAACCATCACATCACACACTCCTCCTTTTGACAATGAAAGTGAAATTTGCCAGTTGTCATTTAACGCCCTCATGCAACCTGATTGCCTGATTGCTCCTTTATCAGATCCCAGCGCACTTCCGTCAACTCCAAGCTCATTGGCATTTGTCATTCTTTTTCTGTTGACCTCTTCCGTAATTCTTCTGAAGGAATTTCTTCTTCAAATGTACATAACCTCACTTCCACTTCCACAGTGTACATAGAAAAAAAAAATTTTCTTTCCCCTTTTCTCTCTCTCTCTCTCTGTGTAGGTGGTTGAACTGGTGCTCAATACTCTGGCAACCCTGCGACAGCAGCAGCATGTGCATAACAAACACCATCTCCAAAGTCGATGTGCATAGGAGTCGAATAGAGTTTTTGCGCAGTTCTATGCTCTCTGCAAGGCACACGTCTGACACACGTTGTTTTCCAGGTCGGTCGGTCGGTTGGTTTGTTGGTTTGTCTGTCGGTCGGGTCAGATCGGTCGTAATTCTTAAATTCTACTTTTCCGCTGCACATAGTTTAATTACCTTTCCTCCCCACCTCGAAGGATTCCACAAAAAAGGCAGTAGAAGAAATATACTCCACCCAGTAGGTCAACACAACAAAAATTTAGATTTATTTGGCAAAGGGGGGGATAGTCGTATAGTCGTCCTTAGGGAAGTATTTATTTTCAGGAGGACGCATAAGGAACACGACGATTAACCTCCAAATGAAAGTAATTTTCCGACTTTTCTGTGTTCTCCAAATTGATTCACGAAGAAAACGAACAACACGGGTTGAGGAAAAAGAGGAAAATCTACTCTCGTCGTCGTTGTGCCGCGGCGTACACATGCAAATGTGTGGAATGAGAACAAAACGGAAAATACGAATATTTTCCCCATTTGCACCCCTTTATCTCGCTCACTCAATTCTACTTCAACTCACTTGTCATTTTCGTTTGCGAGGAAAATCGCACAGAGCTGCTGGCCCCACCGAACAGCAGAAGCTCCCCCAAAAAAGAAAAAAAAGTGATTTCTCATCATCTCACCATCGTCAACAAATCATTGTCATCTTGCTCTCCGTCTTGACTCTGTCGTCGTCGTCGCCTAGTCGTCGTACAAATTTTCTTTTCGTGATTTTCCTGTGCGTGTGGTTGGTGATGATGTGAATTTTATTTTTTTCGCAAAACAAAAAAAAAAACAGTGAAGAAGTTTTTTTTCTCGGTTCTTAATTCTCCATCTCGACACCTACTCGATTCCAGCGAGGTGTAGAATTTTGTTGTTGATACGAAGTGCTCCCCACTCGATTGTTGTGACGGGATGTTTCTTTTAATTAACACGTTCAATAAGTAAAAATAGAGAGAAAGCATAATTTATTCAACTAAGAGTGCCAAAATAGACAAAGACGAACAAGACCAGACAGAGATCTCATTTCTGAAGCTCTTGAGCTCTCGCTCCTGTCCCGGTGAATTCAAATGAGAATCATCTGATTTGAAACAAAAAAAAAATATATTATTGAATATGCGAAACCAATGACATTGGGCTTTTGTTATTCATTTTGTTTTTCCTTTTCGCATCGACGAAGAGTATCACTTCGTTGTTTTGAATTCCTAGTTCTCGTGTACGCTTTTTGTTTTTGCTCTCCACCACCACCACCATCAGTGCTCTTGTCGTCGTTTCTCTTCGATGTTACTCTGCGCTTTTGTTTTGTTTACCACACCACGGCAGAGTGTAAGATTCAATCACCACCAATCCATACTAACTAGTCGTCAATCCCTATAAGTGCAATTATTAAAAGTTCTCTCTCTGCTTTGACAATTTGTAAATAAATAAATAAAAATAAATAAATCACATTTCGTCGAAATACCAGCGATTCCCAACCCAATTGTTGCTAATTTCTTGGATGTTCCTACGAGCGTTCTTTCGTGTACTGCCGGTTGGTAAAATATAGATTCAAATGACATTTTTATTTTTTTTTTTTGCTTAATGTGTAATTAATTTCAACACACCCACTCGCAAGCGGGGGGTGGATTTGTGTTGCACCTACGTAAGAACAAATTTCGTTTCTTTTTTGTTTTCCTGTTTTTTTTTTTTTTTTTTTGCAGTGTACCTCGTTTCGCTTTCTTGTGTGACGTGTTGTAACACTTGGGATTAATTTCCTTATTTTTTTTCCCTGATATCGAATTAGTGTAACAAAAAAAAAGTCATTTTCCTCCTTCCTTCAAAATTCGAAGTGCAAAAAAAAAAAAGTAGAGGCGCCTCATCGACTGCTCGTTTGACAGTTGGCCTGTTGGCATGGTTTTTCTTGCCGAGAAAAATACTGCATAGTGCTGCGACAGGGGAGTTGAGCAGCAGCATCACCGTCAGGAGGAAGAATGAGGGAAACTTATTTTTTTTTTTTTAATGCATTTGATGAATTGTTTTGTGGGTTTTGAATGTGTGTCGTTTTCCTTCCGCCCCTGGTGGCTGCTGTTGATGCACCACCTCAGCCGTGAAGCGAACAATATGTGTTCGTTGTAAATCGGAGTTAAGTGTTTTTGATTTAGAATTCATTTATTCTTGAGGAGTGTCCTTCGGATTGGATATATATAAAAGTTTTGCTTGTGTAATTTTATTATTTTTTTAACGTCATGACGTTGACGAGGAGGGAGAGAATTTATTTTTCTCGGCTAATCAACGTTATCTGTGCCGGAAGATCGAGTGCGGTAGAGTCTCTGGTGTTGCATCAGATTTAAATTACATGCATTGATTGGTCTTGGGAAAGTCAAGGTCGAGAGAAAGACTGCAGAGAAAACATGGAATCATTCATAGAATTGGTGACTTGTGAGTATGTTGAGCCTGTGCTGCGGTGTTGTTTCTGAAGTGTCGCTCTTGTTTTGAGTGTTACAAATTCTGTTCCCTTTCTTGGATTTCGAAGAGTTCTTAGGGTTCAGATTGTTGTTCTTTTTTTTGTGTCTTACAATTCAATTTTTGCTTATTTTATGGTAAAAAAAAGTTCAGCATTCAAAATTGCTTATTTTCTAGAAATCTGATTGGAAGATGATCACTATTCATCTTTTTTACAAGTCAATTCTTTTCCACGAGCATTGCAATCTCTTTCCAAGTCTAGATTTTCTTGCTACTTCACCCCTCTCCTATTGATTCTAAATTAAATCTGTCGTTGTCGGAGCCGATTCGCTCCGATTGTTGTTTGCTTAAACATTTAGCAAGTATTCGTGTAGAAAGTAATAAACAAATTAACAGAGTTGATGAAGAAAATCAATTTGATTAAGAAATTCCAAAATACTTTCCATTTCGTCAAATGTTTTAAAGATTTTAAAGACGAATTTCAGGTTATGTTACTTCTTGTATTAGGTTGTAAGTCTGTCTGGCAATTAAGCTCATTTGTGTTGGTTTTGAATATTTGCATATCTACAGACTTCTTTTCATAGAATCAATGATATGTCACCCGGGGTGGCTGCAGAGCCCATTTAACTAAAAATATATTTGGTAGTGATTATTGCAGACTACTACAAAATATTTTAGCTGCAATGAATACCAGAGTCTACGAAGAATGTTTATTTGAACAAGGTTAGATTAGGTTACGTTAGAGTAGGTGGCTGGCGCATCAAAAGCCCGCAGCCACACTTAGGCTCATTGTGATATCACAATGCCGAAATCTATTTCGCATCCTAGCGCTAAGTTACGGGTCTGATTGCTGCTGATTTTACTCATATCGCTTTGACTGTCAAGGAAGTGCTTGCCCAGATAACTTTTTCTACGAAGCGCCAAAGCGTCGCATGAACATAAGGCATGAAGGATGGTTTCCTCCTCCACCCTTTCCTGCCAACTTCTGCAAAAGTTCAAAACTTCATTGGCAGGGACTCCAAGTCTAGTTGACTTAAAGTAAAAAAAAAAACATTTCCTGAAAATGCAGACGAAACACTAGAGATCGATGGTTACAAAGTTGTTTACTAAGAATTTCATTTGTTTACGGAGTTAGCCTTGTAAGAAATAAATGTTATGATGTTTTCTTTATAAACGTTTATTTAGGAAATTTAAAGCCTGTAAGATCTTTAAACATTAAATACGCAATCGAAGTACAACCGAATATACAGTACACTAGCTGTAAAGTGAACTTAAAAAAACCAGACCTATTTATACGACGAGATTGTTCACATTGCCGAGTGTAC
The DNA here is from genome assembly GCA_905187475.1 of Syritta pipiens. Classification (NCBI taxonomy): domain Eukaryota; kingdom Metazoa; phylum Arthropoda; class Insecta; order Diptera; family Syrphidae; genus Syritta; species Syritta pipiens. The sequence goes on from LR994571.1 coordinate 77,304,860, forward strand.
ATATTTTAAGGCATTCTACAGTACAGGTAGTGAACATGTGTCCTGTCAAACGATACTAGATCATGAATGAACAATAAACTTAGTTAAATTTTTTTTTTTTTTCTGAATAATGAACAATTTCATCATTTTCTTTGACTAACATTATCGCGGGGACAATGCACGCAGATGAGATCTTCAGGCAAATCGATCATCCGCCGCCGACTCTAACCCATCAGGAGGTAGTATGCCCAAGCCTAACCAGACGGGCTTTCTATATTTGTTCTAAACATCTCTTCCTGGGTTAGCCGAGCGATCGCCTTCCTTACGAAATCGCATTCAACGCGCTCCTCGGAAGTCATGATGAAGACTCGACAGGATCAGGCGAACTTTGAAAGTCAGCCCCAACTTCACCTCAAGGGGAGTCGCCCCCCTCCAAAAATAATTGGCACCAAAACCCTTTTGATATAGAGATGTATTTTTTACAATTTGTATACAAAAGGGAGATTATATTGTTTTTAAAAACTATTTATTTACTTAAAGCTGACCTAAACATTTTAAAATTGACAGCTAAATAGATATAGAAAGAGCAACAAAGGCCCCCGGCTTTTTGAACAGTAATTAGTCACTTTTGTTGATTTTTTTTCCTTAAATTTAAATTAATTTGTCAGTCTGTCTTTTCCTGCGACCGTTTGATAGCTAAAATATCTCCGTAGTGCACTGCATTACATTCTGCCAACTCAGATAGCTACATTCTCAAATAATTGAATTGGCACTCTTCTTCATCTCATGGCATTTGATCTGCATTCCAGTTGTTAATATCAACGACTGTGTGTTAGGTCAACATTATTGAGCAAAACAATCACATCATCGACAAGATTTGTGATTGAATGTCTACGATGACAGATAGAAAGTATGCAAAACACATGGCATATGAGCTTGAAAGGTTGTGCACTCTCTGCAGCTGACTTATTCGTGTTTAACTGTGTTGAAAATATGGATTCACTCTAAAAAATTTTACTTATTCACTTTGTAGGTTCAAATCCCAAGTCTGTATAAAATTTGGTGTGTTCACTCTATTGGATTGTTCACTAAACCGAGAGTGTGCTGTATTTACTAAAATGAAACCCAGCACTGTCTTTCGAGAAGTTGAGTTTGGGCTTCTTCGTAAATGCAGTCAGATGCAAAAGTCCAATTGTGTACTGCTTTTGAATTTTCCAGCTATGTACAAAGCGCTACAGAGCTCGTATCCGGCAATACATCATTTGAAAGGTTTTGACATAACCTACAAAACGACGCTATGCATGATTAGTTTGGATACGAGCTCTGTAGCGCTTTGTACATAGCCGGAAAATTCAAAAGACAAAAAGGCGGAAGGGAGATATTTGACAACCTAATATAATTTCTTGTACACTTAAATCGCCTGTTTTTTTCCAGTTGTTTTTTTTTTCGCTATGCAATCTGCCCGACTTATTTCCTGGCAACTTGCTATGTTCATTCTATTTGATTTAGAGCAAGTAACATGAGTCTTTGTTGGGCTATGGTCATGAAGACATCATTTCTCGTGGATAGACAATTGAAACCTAATCAGTCATCTATGTAATTTCCAAATTTAATAATTCTAATTGCAATTTGCAGTTTAAAATATTCCAATTAGAATTCAATTATGAAAGTACTCCGGTTCTCATCATAAAAATTTACTTTCGTTGGCAACCGTCACTTGGCTCAGCTGGTAAAACCATTTTCCCCTTGCCTGTGCACTTTCCCACACGAGTGTAGGTTCGAATCCTAAGAGAACAAGCGATTCTATTCTCCGTCTCTTCACTAACTTAAGATTCGCAAAATTTTGGAGAACAACAGCAAACATTGTTTGACTACATGAGCATTGTTTGAAGAAAATTCTCCTAGATTAATTCTAAACACACATACAAGGCTTTCTCAATTGATTATCAATCGATGATAAAGTTAGTTCTTGTGGTGACATTATTTTTCTACTTTTTTTTTGTTTGTTATCCCCCCCATCATTATTTAGATAAGAGAGCAAAAAAAAAAGAAATCCTAACAAAAAATTATTTTTGCTTTTTAAATTTTGTTTATTCGCATTTTATTTTCATTTAGTTCTTTGTTCGGTTCGGTTTGTTTGCCTCGAGCCATTTTTCGGATGTGTGATGCGTCATCACGGCGCTTTATTTTTTGTGTCACTGTGGAAATGATGTATCCATTCGATATGATATGCACGTTGATTAAAAAGGTGATGTGTTGTTTTTTTTTTTTTTGATTAAGTCATTTGATCTATGACGTGATCCGAGTGGTGTTGTATGATCCGTTGATGCAGTCTCTCCTGTAGGCGGGAGAGATAAGATGGCGTAGGAAGGTGTCTGATAAAAAGTTACATTGGTTCTCAATCAAGAGTACTTTTTTTTCGAAATATTACATTTTGTGTATGTAAATCAGTCTGGCGCATTAGGGAGAGAGGGAGATGAGTCGTTCGCCTTTTTTTCTGAAAGTAATCGTTCGTTGGGCGCTTTTTCTCGCATGTGCGGGAGAGACCTCTTCTAATTATTTTCATGACCTTTGTCAGATCAATGCATGTTGTTGAATATGTAACACAAAGGTGACGAAAGAGTCATTGAATCAGGTTGTCTTAGAATGTAAGCAACTCACCAACTAACTAATCTTGAAATTAAAAGAAATCATGAATTTCTGCAGATAATTTGATTTATTTGAATAATTGATAATGTTGCTGCTTGTTTTTGCGAAGCCAAGTGTCGATATAGTCATGAATTCGCTAATTTAAGTCGTTTATCCTCTAGAATGGCAAAATTGATCTACGCACGTGTTAAAGAACAAAAAATGTTCAGATAAAAACTTATGAGGAATAAACCCTTCTTACAAGGAGGGATGGCGATGAAAATTGACCATTCGAGAGCAAAACATGACTTCAAAGATCCTTATTACTCTTGTGTGCTATTCGTTCAAAATCCGCGTGGCTTCAATTTCCGAATCCGCACCATCAAGTCATACACGAAGAATTTTAAAACAGAATCTTAGAGTTCAAATCTAAATAAAAAAAAAATTGTTCCCATCGAAAACATTAACCATTTACTTTTATTTTAGTGTTGCAACGAAAAAGAAATGAATTCTGCTTCAAATAAATGTTTGCCATCAACGGAAAACGGTCTTCATCACGATAAAGTAGCAATATTAGATGCTGGATCTCAGTATGGGAAGGTAAGTTGTCTCCGTGCAATCTCTATCAATTATTTATTTATTGTAATCCTTTTTCTTTTGCCAGGTTATCGATAGAAAAGTACGAGAACTGCAAATAGAAACTGATATTCTACCACTTGACACATCCGCTGTACAGCTTAAAGTCAATGGCTATAGAGGTATCATCATATCTGGCGGTCCATGTTCTGTTTATTGCGACGAAGCACCACGATATGATCCTGAAATATTTCGAGCAAAAATCCCAATTCTAGGCATTTGCTATGGGATGCAATTATTGAATAAAGAATTCGGTGGAACAGTGCACAAAAAAGAAATCCGAGAAGATGGCCAACAGAACATTGAAATAGAAACATCGTGTCCACTTTTTAAGTGAGTAAAAATATTTTTCCATTTTCATGCAAAGTCCTGGTGGTGGTGGATGGGGGAATTTATTAATTATTGAAAGGGTTTCGTTTAACAACAACAAGTTTTGCCCCTGGCAATGGAGTGCAGGCTAATCACTTAGCAATTTATGAAGTTCCCTTCGGGGTTTTGAATTTTTAATTTGATCAATGACTTGTAATGCTGTTGTGTATATTCGATCTCTCTCCTTTAAGGAAAAGGCTGTCGTTTTGCCTCTAGCGATGTTTTTTTGTTTTTTTGTGTGTGATAGGCTCATGAGTTGATTGAAATATCAAACACCTCTTCAATCAATTTGCATTCGTTGTTTTACATGTATAGCCATTGAAATAGAGTAAATCTTTTATGAAGTGGAGTTAAATAAATCAAAGTAAATTACATTTGAAGGACAAGAAAGGGATAACCCTTTTAATTTAGGTTATCTCCGATACAATCCTTCTAGAGAAACAAATGCTTTGAACATTTCAATGTTTTTGAGTATTAAATATTGAACTACACATTGCATAACAAATTTTGTTTAAATTTTATTTTTCATTTTGTATTTTTAATTAAATTAAATTGGAAGTTCCTGCAGGGCTTTCGTAATGGACTTTGTTCACAAAATGAGTCATTATGTATGAATAGGGGGATTTCTTCAACAGGAAGGTTTTAGTGACTGGGCAATTAATTGAAATGGAATATGTCTGAGGTTACAGGGATGTGACTGATATTAAAGTTCCTCTTAATTAGAACTTATTGCAGGTTGTGTGAAATAGATGCTTTGATAGTTTTGCTGTCACTCAAAAACAAACTAAAAAGCATTTGCCGTGTGAATGTTGGCTGGAAAAGTAGATGTACTTTTTTGTGTGGTTTTGCAGAATAAAAATCTTTGTAGAATACTTTTTCTATTTTTTGTCTGTCAATAAATCCATTAAAGTAGCCACCTATAAAGTCAACAAAAATGGCGGTCAATGAAGTCAATTGTCGTATTTCCCCTTCCACACAACCAAAACACGTGTCTTTGTTTCTGATTAAAGAATACACTTCACACAGTTTTGTTCTGTTTAGATGTAGAGCCAAAAAAATATATTCATCTTCATTTTGAGTTCATTAAAATCACACAGCTATCGTGGCCATTGGACTTGTGTCTATTTTAAGACAATTTTGCTTTGTCACAGTCAGCTGTATAAAAATTAAAAGTCTGTATCTGACGCAGTAAACGAACTTTTCGAGGTTACAACTAAAAGTTTGCAAGTGTTTGTTTCGACTGATTGCTTTTCCAAAATTTATTTTGATGGAATCTTGGAAAAGCTGGCACCATAACAATCCGGCAGTGGGAGCTGGAATGTTGACAATCTGACCGCGGAAACTAGAACATGGACCAGTTGGTTCTTCTCAATTCGTAATTTAAGTGAAAATTATTTTCTTCTACATTATTGCTCAAAAGTTATGGAGACGAAACGCATCAAGGAATTGGATTTAGCGTACAGTCTCCACTGCTTTGAGTTTCAAATTATCGAGAGTGGAGTTTGTTTTTAAATCCCATTAGGAAGTGGTTATTTGGTAGCCATTGTTTCACTCTTAGCCGGCTACTTATAAGTAATTTATATTCTGCTTTTATCTCGATAAGACCTCGAGGCGAGTCGAGTCGAGTTCTCGACTTGTGCCTTGCGGTGTCGCCCCAGGTTTTAACCAATCTGGCAATCTAAAGAGCTGTATCCGAATGCGCTTGGTTAGGCTCATTTCGTCGTTGAATCTATTTCTTCAGATGTTAATAACTCTCCGAACCTATGGGACAATGCAGCAGAGGACGCCCGTGTCTAAGGTGGCGTACACAGGTAGAGAATTACCTGAACCAACTCGGTGTGCGTCACTGGAAGCAGCTGGCACGGGATCGTTCTGGATAAAGGAGGTTGCTAAAGGAGGCCTATGTCCACCCCGGACTGTAGCGCCGCACAAAGAAGAAGAAGAAGGTGTTTATAACACACACAGGACTTTTTCCCACAAAGGCCAAAGGCGACCTCACCCGCTTTCATCGGCAGAGCAAAGATTACTATTAAAGTAAAAGCATCAAAATACAACTTTTTTTTTTTTAATTTGAAAATCAAAAAAAGTCACGAACAATTTTGTTTAAAGGTGTTTTTCTTTAAGTAGAGCAAGAACAAAAAAATTTGTTTCAGGCAAACAAAATTAAAGCCATAGGTAAGCCTGATTGGTATCCTGACCTTAACCCAATGAAAAACCTTGGGCACGTATAAAGAAGTTGTTTTGAAGCAAAGCCGTACAATATTAATCAATTATGGAGAGTAGTGTAGGCAATTTGGAAGCTAGAACCACTGGACAGGTACCAGTCGTTAGGGAACTCGGCTTTGAAACAAATTATTAACCTAAAAATTTGACAGCTCAACATTTCCGCTTATGATCTTACAATAAAAACATGCACTGCTATTTTTTTGCTCGCCACTCGCGCCGTTGAAAAGCACTACGTTGTATGAAGCCAGCCGGGTCTTTTGATATAATGGCTCTATTACTCAATTGCCGCTTGAGCTCAAAGGAAATGTGTAATTCTTCTCATCATTGTTCCTATTTGTTGCGGGGTCGAGGTATACGAAATCTTTGCCTTTAAAGCGTTTCCTTCATATTGTGACGTTATGTCCAACACGTCGTTTTTGGATATTTCTGTGATAACAACAAATACTTCTTTCTGCCCTCATTTAGCAACAAATCCATTTTCTTTATTTATTTCACTTCAAAACTAACTGAAACACTTTTCTTCTTTTTCAGTCGCCTTAGCCGAACACAGTCCGTTCTCTTAACACACGGCGACAGTGTCGATCGATTGGGAGACAAACTTAAAGTTGGTGGATACTCAACAAGTCGCATTGTAACTGCCATATACAATGAAGCGCTACGAATATATGGCGTACAGTTTCACCCCGAGGTAAATATATGATCAAATCAAAAAATAAAAAAGAAAGAGAAGCCTTTCTAAATATCTCGACACCTACAACTTCTTCAGGTCGACTTAACAACCAATGGCAAACAAATGCTCTCTAACTTCCTCTACGATATCTGTGGACTTACACCAAACTTCACGATCGGCAATCGAAAGGAGGAGTGTATTAAATATATTAAGGAAAAAGTTGGAAACAATAAAGTGTTGGTAAGTACTTTGCAAACGAGAACAAAACAAAAAATCCTAATTACACAATTAGCATTGAAAAGATATTCAATCGCACAAAATCGCACAGTCACACGCAATTTTCTTTTTCGAAAAGAAGGATTTATATGTTTTCATAAAATTTCCAGTTACTTGTAAGTGGTGGCGTGGATTCGACCGTTTGTGCAGCTTTACTAAGGCATGCATTGGATCCGAGTCAAATTATCGCCGTACACGTAGACAACGGTAAGTGAAAACTTGATGATGTAATCAATCGATTTTATTTTATTTGATTTTATAGGATTTATGCGAAAGGACGAAAGTGAGAAAGTAGAAAAATCACTTAGAGAAATCGGCATCGACCTAATTGTAAGAAAGGAACTGTTTCAATTTCTGAAAGGAACAACTTCGGTAAAACGGCCCGGCCAATTATACATCGTGGAGACTCCAATGCTTTGTCAGACATTTAACCCGGAGGAGAAGCGTAAAATTATTGGCGATGTTTTCGTCAAAGTGACGAACGATGTTGTCAGCGAAATGAAATTAAAACCCGAAGAAGTACTACTAGCACAAGGGACATTACGGCCTGACCTTATTGAATCAGCATCCAATTTGGTCAGCATGAATGCGGATACAATTAAGACACATCATAACGATACTGATTTGATAAGGTAAGTTTAAATTTTTGGATTTAAACCTTTCATGCTTGGTGTGTGTTGAACTTGAATATTGGCACAATTGTAAAAGTGTCTTAGGTTCGTGCTAAAACCTAATTTCGGTTCATTTAATTCTGCATCAGACATCTCTTAGTGCAGTAAGAATGTTTGGGGTCGTTTACCTCGGTTTTAGTGAAGTGTACAAAAATATTTTTCCTAAGGCTGGAATGAGCTGCGATTATGAAAGAGTAAGGCTACGTTTCTGGTCAAGCGTCTTCGCGATGCGAAGCCCAAAACACCTCCACATGTAAATTGTTGATATAAAATATTGAATCGGGCGACGGTAATTCGTTTGATCATAAACGCAGCCTTAAGGCTTACTCAAGGGAGCAGGAGCGAACGGGAATTTCGCGCAGAAAGATGCGGGAGCGGAAACGCTTTCCCCATTCACACCAAACGCGAAACGGGAGCAAACATTTTATGTGATTTGTGCTTAAAAATTCGTGTGCCCTTGTAGCACGAACTATGGCAAAATGAAGTTTGTCATCTTTTAATAGGAGATGACACATTTCGTCTTGATACATTTTTTATGAGACAATTCTTTTATAGGCAGTCTAGAATCGACAACCGTAAGAAAAAGATAATGCTAGGATATCCAGAGGAAGATCAGTTGAAAATGCTTTTAGAATCTTAGCCAACAATTGAATATATCAAAGACTTATTAACACTAATGTTAAAATTGCTATTTTAATTGCAAAAAAATAAATAATTTTTAGCGATTCTTTCCAAAGGAAAAACGAAACCCTATAGAATCCCTTCGGTGTCTGTCTGTCTTTCGTCTTATACATAACTTCGAGATTAAATTGAGCGCAAGATGTAAAAATAAATTGAGATTTTTTCGGAATTAGTCAAAATTTAAATAAAAATTTATCAAGTGATGTACTTTACTTGCGGGAAAAACACAAAATACTTGGAAAAATTATATACTAACGAAAAACTAGTGCTAATATTAAAATTAAGAAAAAACCCGATTGTATTTCTTCGAGTAAGATATCGTTGGATAGGTTATGCAAAATTAAATAGAGGACTTCAGTTTCAACTTTTTATGTTAATATCCCATTTTTGAGATATAAAGGTTTTAAGTGAGAATAATACACGCGGGGCAGCGAAAAAATCGGACGGACAGCGAACCAGCGAAAAAACACTTCAATCCCGCTATAGCTTCTGTTTGAATGGTGTTATATCCCTCTATGTATATCATTCCCGCGCGAAATTCACTCCCGCTCCCGCGTTTCGCTCCAGTTTGTGTAGGCCGTGCTCGCAGTCGTGTTTGTTTGGTCTTAATTTTGCCCGGGATTACATCTTTTTCGATTTAATTTAGTATAATCAGCTGTACTGGCTGCTTCCTAGGAGGCCTGAACTAACGACAAGAGACAAGCTTTTGTTATATAAATGTACCAGCCGATTTGGACATATGGGATTCTACTATAGTGAAAAAAACAAATATCGCGATATAATTCAAAGACAGCAATCAAAAATATTACCAACTATCACTAACGCAGACTGGTACATTCCTAAAACCGAAGAAGGTATTTAAACTACAAGTAAAAGACGTTACCTTAAATTATTAACCCATCCAAACAATGAAGTAAACATATTGCCAATAAAAGAAATGTTTGGCAGACGACGACTTAAGAGAGCCAGGTCTACTGATCTTAAAGCACTATAAATATATTCCTATCATTGTTCCTCTGCAAATTATTATGTATTGTCATTTGATAGTCTATTCCCTCAAATTGTTTTGTACTAATGTTAAGTAATGTCTAAAACAAAATGGGCATAGAATACTGATTACTAGCCCGAAACTCCCCATCAACATCCCAAACGAATTGTTAAAAAATGTCCTAAGTGTCTTTAAAAGATAGATGTACACATTCCATTGGGAAAAAATTGTTCCATGTCTTTTTTTAGTTTTTTTTTTTTTTTCAATTGAATAGAAAAACGAAATTCTTAAATAAACTCTTAACGGCCCCGCTTCGGGGACATTGTACTTATCCCATACAAAACCAAAGGCACCAATACGAGGACATGAAAAAATTATAAATCAAGTAAATATATTGAATTCATATCTAGATAAATAAGTTTAAATGTTTAGCTTAAGTTTTCATCCTTATGAACGTTTTAGAATTTCACCTTATTTTCCGTCGTCTTATGGGCGACAATTACAAAAAAAGCTCTCGGCCGTTTAGAATTAATACTCCAGTGTCTATCATCTTTTAATTATTTGCTTGTAACTTATAAATCCGTTGGTTTTTTTATTTAAACTTGCTCGAAATTATACTGTCTACGAGGATTCTTGAAGTTTCATCAGCTAACAGTCAGTTAACTAACAAAATACCTTCTTCCATTTACAGAGAACTAAGAAGTGCTGGTCGAGTAGTTGAACCACTTAGTGATTTTCATAAAGATGAGGTGAGAACTTTGGGCTATACTCTAGGGCTACCAGCACCTATGGTTGAAAGACATCCATTCCCCGGTCCCGGATTAGCCATAAGAATTCTATGTGCCGATGAGCCGTATATTGAAAAGGATTTCTCAGAAACACAGGTTCGTCATAATCTCTATCATCTTGCACATTGGAATGCAAAATGATTACTTTTAATTTTTTTTTTTTAGGTTATAGCACGAGTGATAGTAGACTACAAAAATAAATTAGAAAAAAATCACGCTTTAATAAATCGGGTAACCGGCTCAACGTCAGAAGATGAACGAAGAGAACTTTTACGAATTTCATCAAATTCCCAAATACAAGCGACCGTCTTGCCAATACGATCAGTTGGTGTTCAAGGTAAGTAAATCATTAGCATGTCATCCGTCATCAACAAGAGGGTTGTTTCTTTTTCTTTTTTTCAGGCGATAAGAGAAGTTATAGCTACGTGTTAGGCCTTTCTAGTGACACCGATCCAAATTGGAGCGATATAATGTTTTTGGCCAAACTTATCCCACGTATCTTACATAATATCAATCGAGTTTGCTATATCTTCGGTGGACAAGTTCAGTATCAATTCACAGATATAACGCATACGAATCTAAATCGTTATGTCCTCAAGCAATTACGACAGGCTGATGCTATTGCCACTGAGGTAGGTAGATCGTGTTGTGTGTGTGTTGTAATAATAATAATGGTTTCCTTTTTTTTTTTGTGCAGATTATCCAACAAGCTGGATTAAATCGAAAAATCTCACAGATGCCTGTTGTTTTAATTCCGCTCCACTTCGATAGAGATCCAGCAAATCGAACACCATCGTGCTGTAGATCGATTGTACTGCGGCCTTTTATAACAAATGACTTTATGACTGGTGTGCCGGCCGTTCCAGGTTCAGTTCAACTGCCAATTCATGTGAGTATTTGAAAAATTCTATTCTGATAATTAATTTGACAACCGGAAAGTGCCAAAGTATTTTTATCTGGAACCAGTCCGACTTCGAACGGAAATGGTTTCATTATCTCAATCGAAATTTATTTCGGTTCTTATCTTATGGGGAATTTACGTCATGGGACATGAGTGGTAATTTTGTTTCTCTCGCTTATTTTCAGGTACTGGAAAATATAGTGCGTGAAATTTCCAAATTGGATGGTATCTCACGGGTTCTGTATGATCTAACTTCAAAACCGCCCGGTACCACAGAGTGGGAATGATTCAACACACTACCATGGCAGCAGAAAATATCTTTCAAACTCTTTTTTCTGAAGTTTGTTCTATTAACCTGCTGGGTATAGGATTCTTCGTTGAACAAGTCAGATAAACCTAAATTAAGGAATATATAACACTAGGAGTTAAAAACGCAAAGGAAAATTAATATAATAAATTTAATAACTAGTAAAAAAAAAATAAAAACAAAAATACAACATTTACTCTTATTAAAACAAAACAAAATACCAGATAAATTCAAAAACATGGTTCAGTTTTTTCCAAGAATCATCCTCCCCACATTGTTGACCAACATCTCCAAGAACCTGAGCCACCGCCGCAGCCGCCGCCGCCCCCAGCAGCAAGCAACCGACAACAACAATGATGTAACCAAAACATTTAAAGAAAAATAACAAAAAAAAAAAACTAAATTGTCTGAGACGAACGAACAACAAAACAACACACACTTATGTAAAAAATACAACAAAAAAAGTCTATAATATGTTACTGTGTTAAAAATCAAAAAAAAAAAAAAAAACTAAATACAAAAAAATACACCGGATTAAAAAAAAGAGATACATATAAATAAAGAAAATCCATATAACTGTTATAAAGAAAATCTTAAAACAAAATGGAGAAACCAGAAATCTAAAATTCTGTGAAACATTATATTGTAATGGTTTTTCTTATTATTATTTTATTTTCTGTTTTCAAAACTAAAACAAAAAAAAAAAAATAAATAAAAAAATGTTTACAAGTGATTATAAAAAAATAAAAAAAAAACAAATAAAATAAAGAAAAAAAAAAACAAATAAATCGTTTCTGTTAATTTTTATACGTATAAAACAAGAGAAAACACACATTTCCTTCTTTTTGTAAAAATGAATGAAAAACAAAAAATTAAAAAAATATTATTTGTTATATAAAATACCGAGATAAAGAGAAGAATCTAATTATGATGATGATGATGATATGACTATTAATAATTTATGATGATGGGTGGAGTGAAAATAATTGTTACAAACAAAACATAGAAATGAGAGAGAGAGAGAGATGAAAACAAGTTATACTTATGTGCTGCATTTTAAAGAAAAAAACAAAAAAATATAAATTCAACCAGAACATTTCACACAGTTTTCATTTTCCACTTCGTTAAATGTTTTAATTTTAAATAAAAAATAAAAACAAAAAAGAAACAAGCAAAAACAAAATGTATTTACATGATATAATGTTTGAAAGGGAAACAAAATGCAAAACGAAACAAATCGATGAGAAAATAAAGAATTATATTTTAAAAAATCAATGTGTTACAACTTTTTATTTTACATTTGATGTGTTGGTCAGCATTTTCATTACGAAACTGAAAGTTTAAATTTTCCCCCTTTGATACAATTGATGATAGAGCTTGTTTCATAAGCTCTACATAAGATGAATGGAACACAAGCATCGTAGACCCGAGACCTCAAGAAAGGAGACTCCTTATAGGCCAAGAGCCCACAGCAAAAAGAAGAACCACAGCAGTGGAAGAATAACCAAAAAACGCATATACCAACGTAAAGGTCTTCGACGGACGATATCAAATCCCCAAGTCTAGCAGTGATTTATTGCGGCCGATGGTTGTAATGGTTTGCTGAAAACATCAATTTTTCCGAAATCTGAATTTTTATGTAATCACTTGAATATAGCATCAAATAACCGATTAGACTGCGAAGATTACAAAAATGTCGCCAGACGTTTTGCACGCGGCCTAACCCCTGCCAGACGGGCTTAAAGTATTTTAAAAATAACTCAGTTTAAAAAAGCCAACTACAGAGGTATTAGTCTCCTTAATACGTGGAGTGTCACCATACTGTCTGAACAGGCCACAGTTTTTTTTTACACTTTGATTTTAGTTATTACTATTGGAAAATGATTTTAGAAAAAATTATTTGCGTATTTATACTTGTACTTGAACATGTACAGTGCCGTGTATGTAATTAGAAACATCTAAAAAAAATTGTTTTTTTTTTTTCACTATAACTTAAGTTTTTTTCAACGCAGGAAGCTGATTGATGAACTTTAGATTTTAGCCCATCAAAGGCGCAAGAATGTGTAAAACAGCCCGTGCATATACAGTCGAATCTCTTTAAGTCGAATTTTCACGGGACATCAAAATTCGTTCGAGTTAGAGGGAGTTTTGGAAAAATTCGAGTTAAAAGGTTTGATGTTTTTTTTTTTTTGTTAAAAAGCCTTTTTTTGCACTCCAATGCTTACATCACTGGTAGACGTCTGCTTGAAGCAAGAAAGCATCTCAGATACCTAACCATTTTCAGAATAAAAGCAGATTTTTTGGAGCCCAACCAACAGTTGTTGGTACAGTTGTTTATGCAGTTGTTATGGAGTTATGTATGCGCGATACGACTAAAGGCGGCCCTACACGACGACCATGTTCGCTCTCCCGTTCATTAGTTTCGATATTCGCCATATAGGGCCATAATCGCGAGCAAATCTATCTCATTTTTGCTTTGAGTATCGCCTGCTCTCTCTTGCATAGGTAAACAATCATAAGGGCAACTACATGCGCTTCTTTCTCCTACGCACTGCCAGAATCAACACGAAATGTGTTCATCATCTAGGGCCACCTTAAAGAGTCAGAGAATATGCGCGTGCGTGCTTGACACAAGCTTCGAGAGGACATTTTCATGTTTATTTTTCAGCCAAAGAAAAAAAATTCGACATAGAGGTATTGAAAACAGACCAAGAGTCGAAAGAATGTTTTCGAGTTAGAGCGATTTTCTACTTAGAGGGAGTTCGACTTAGAGGAAGTCGACTGTAATTAGAAACACGATTTCATTAGAAATCGATAACTTTTTTTCACAAAACAGTTGTTAAACTTTGGTATTTTGCGTTGTACTTTTAAAAAGAATTAAAGTGTCAAAAAAGTCTACCGCAAGCTAAGGGCTGAGACAATCCTACCGCGACAAAACAAGCTTTGGCCGCTATAGCAACAGTTTTCTGCATTCTACGAAAATTTGTAAGGAAATAATTTTCCACAGAGGCTTTAAAGCGAAGTTTAAACGGTGTTGGTCTTCTTGGACGCGTACTACGAAAGAAGTCTTTTCTGCCAGAGGAGAATCGTACGTAAAAGATTGGTTCGCTCGAATATAGAGAAACTGGACCCCCACTTATTCTATTTCTCTTCTAGTATTCTATTTAGTGATGAAACTAAAATAAATATAACCTCTCCTAAAACTAAAGCCAGTGCCATCCGAGCTACTTCAAACTGATTTAAAAAACACAAAAACAACCAAATATAGTTTAGAAACAGAATACCGTGTTTTTAATGTTTTTAAGAAAGAATATTTGTTAATTCATTGAAGTGGTAGGCTCCGATGTATGAGGAACTAAGGACTTAATGCAATAAAGTGCAATAATAGTGTAATTTGTGTTTTTTGTTAATATGTCGCTGTTTGCCAGTTAGTCAGGAGAAAGTGCTCTCGAGAAACTAAAAAAAAATTGTTGATTCTGCTTTACGAAAGTTCTACTGGGTCGCAGTTTATAGTGAGTCAACCTTATCCATGTACCCCGCTTCATTCTCTCTTGTAATTGGAATATGTATACTGATGCTTTCATTTTTCATAAGATTCTAGAAACAAGTGTAGTAATCATATTCTTGATTTGATGTTCTACTTCTATTTGTTGCTACTACGAATTTTCGCAAACAGACCATTTATGAAACAGACAGACGACCTTTATAAAACGTTAAATATTCATGATCTATACCTGCAAATATGAGATTTGAATTAGAAAAGAGATGCATTTTACCTGCGCGAATGATCCATAGATGTCTTTTTAAAAAGTGACACATCGAAATAGGTTTCCCTTTCAGTCAGATCTAAATTTACGTGAGGTATAGAAGTTAAAATGTAACAGTAACAGAAAGAGAATAACAATGGATTGAGTAGAGCAAGGGTTAAGAAAAACCATCGTCACATTTCTACCTTTCCTGACCTAAGTACCTAACATCTGCTTCTTATTATCCAACTTCTAATTACTTTTAGGGAGACAATGACAAAATAGGCTACCTAAGTGAAAGTAACCGTCCGAATGTTCGTACGCCAACCAATCCCAAGTCAGCATTCACCATATCCTCTTCAACTGTCCCTCTTTGCTTCCTTTTCAAAATGACCTCCTTGCCTTGTCTGGCTGTACTTCTAGAAATATGTTATAGGGCCCATAGAAGTGACACCGTGTTCCCCACGAGGTTAAGTGTCGCGTGTGTGGCGTGGTGTGCACACCGATTGTAGGCGGAATCTCGGGTGCGCAGAAAATCAAAATATTTTGAAGAAGTACGAATACAAGTGTGTCGTGTGTGGGAAAGTGTGCACACTGTCGAGCTAGCAGGTAGCAAACGATTGTCACTGGTCGTTAGTTAGGTCGCATTTTTATGCATTCATCCGGTAGCACGATCCAGATGGATCGGCCATGGATACGACGACGACCGAGGATCAAATGGTGTGTGCGCACACGTGTTACGTTTGTGACGAAAGGCGACACAATACCGTGTCAAACACGGTGTCACGTCTATAGGCCCTATTACATCAATGTTTTATAAGTCAAAAAATTTATTGAGTCCTATACACATAATTTAACATGTCTATGCATACGAATGGCTTTAAAGCTCGAATGCCTTTAAAGCTCTTTCTGTATTAGCTTTAAGTTGATTTTTAAAAACAAATAAATAAAAAATATAGCCCTCGTCATTATGGAAAGATTATTCCACAATGACGGACAAGAGTCGGTCACTCAATAAAAAATTACTGATTTCAAAACATCTGTGCATAATTGTACAAGCGTTTGAAATAATAAATCATTATGAACTTATTTATTTGATTTTTCCCCGCTTCCTCTTGATGATTCAAAGTCTTGGTAATTTGTATAGTTATATTTTTATAACTACTGATTTTATGACTTTATTTTGTCGCTGAAAATTGACCTGGGTACTTCTCAGTCACATAAGCGTTAAACCCTATATTCAATGAAGTACTATGAACTACAATAGAACTCCTTAGATGCAGGTTAAACTGAAGCCATAACTGCTAGTTAATTTTTTTCATAAATGAGTGGCAGAAATTGATCATCTTCGTATAAAGATTCTACAGTTTAATGCAAATCAATGGCGGAAATAACAATAACGATGTCTTTAATCTTGGTATATGTATGACTGTAGACTTCGAATTGTTGCATATATTCCTCCGACGTCCTAATTCCTCAGGACGCCGATGAATCATCCATTATCAGACCAAAAATATCGAACACCAACGAAGACAAACAAATAAATAAGAAAGCAATTTCTTTAGCTTATAGCTGGCGTTATCGTCTTTTTATTCTTAACTTTAAATATAAATTATGACTACATTAAAATAAATATCACACATTTCACACATCGTGTCTTTTACTGTACAGCATTCCCAAGTAGGTTAACATTCGGACGAATTTCTTAGTAACATTGATGTTGGCGTTAACTCGATCCTCGTACTGAGTCTCCTGAATTTTAACCGCCAGCTTTACAGCTCTCCGACTCATTCGGCAGGCTTCTGTGTTCTGATTTCTTTTTGCTTGCTCCTCCGGCGATCGAACTTTTGTTGGATGATTCCTCGCCATATTCTTATGATATTTGGAGATTTGAGCTAGTGTTTCTGCTGAAACTTGACACGCTGTATCGGTTGGATTCAAGTTGAGCATCTCGCTGATATCTCTGGGCCATTTGTCAATTTTCCGGACTCGCTTACTAACTGGCATTTCGAGGTTTTCAAAGGAGGCACATCGCTTGGCAGTTCGGTGTATATCAGTCTGCGCCATGACGACTTGTCTAGCTTCGTTCAAGTAGTTCTTTCTGATTTTTCTAGACCCTATTGAGTATCGAATTGTGCTGAATTTGAAGGCGTTCGTGTGGTTTATTGTGTCCTTCTGTGGGTTTGAAGATTTCCGTTGTCTAACAACTCGGAACAGCTTTCGTTTGACGGTATCCGAGCGCTTGGGGCGTTGTTTTTGAACTTCCAGAATGTCATCCACCAGCTTACAGAGTAGTTGTTTGTGAAAGAATCCTGTCGTCTTTGGTGGTACTACTCGGGCGTTCCTTCTGATGTGAAGCAGGCGAACGTTGTTGCCAAGGTTCGCTCTCTTCGATTCCTCGCGAAATCTTTCACGGTCTTCTGCTATCGTAGATTTGCAGTGATCAAGAAATTTAAAGGAATTAACTGATTCCGCGAACATTGTGTTTATTTTCATTTTGAATATTAAATACTAGAGCAAATTTTTGAAGCGAGAAAACCGAACCGTACTCTTGAAAAACCAATCTTTTAATGATGTGGAAAGTACATGTTAGGGATTCTTTATATGATGTCGTAGACGGCTAGGGTGGCGGCAACGCCTACATTCTGTGATTAAGGACAGCTTCAGGTAGCTGAGGAAGGAAATCGCGTGTTTAATTACTTCGAAATTGCGTCTGAGTATTCGTTGGTAATTTACCTGATGACTGTTGGATTCAAATTTAATTTCTGGGAACGGGGAATGGATTTTCCATCTATCTGGACATTATCATTCAGCGTATGCATTTATTTGTGAATGTTCTCAACGAATGTTTGGGCCTACATTTTTTGTTTTGACGCCATGCAACTCTGTGAAGTTTAAGTTTATGTCATAAAGTTTCTTTGTTATTCATCGGTTAGCCTTTCCTGACGCGGTTGGTCTCCCAACCATTGCAGGTCCTAGCATGTTCCATTAAGGGCCATGGAATATATTCTGCGAATGCTTCAGTTTTATTCAGCGGTAGAAATATTTCCCAATAGAAAAAGTAGATAGTTGGGAATTCATTTCAGTGGCTGAGATTAACAAAATGTTCAGGAAAAAGAAACAAAAAGAAATTCTTTCATATTATTTAAATAATTTTATTTTCAAGATAATTCTATTATATATTTTGGATATTCGAATCACGTGTCTTCATTTTTGTTTTGTTTTCTTTTTTTCTGTTTTTTTTTTCTTTTTTTTTCTTCTGTTATTAATTTATTATTTTATATTACATTAAGAATCTATTAATGTATATAATGTATTACTAGTTTTTTTTTTAATGATAGTATTTCATTTTTTTTTCTCTTCCATTTGTATATATAATGTTACTATTTTATGTTAATGAATAATAATTATTTACAAAATAAGGATTTAGATTTATTCTTTTCGACTATAACAATTTTTTCTCGTTTCTTTGATCCACGCCTCTATGATATTTTTAATGCATTAAAGTAGTGTGTGTATTTGTTTTTTTATATTTTCGTTTCGTATTTTTTTTTTTTTTGTTAAATGACGATTACGATTACACAATTGTTTCGGTTTTATCTAAATTGTGTTTTTGTTAATTTATTCGTATTGAAAATGTTTTTTTTTGTTTATATTTCGGGCGACGTATATAGTATGCAAATACTATTCTTGTTTTTTTTTTTACAAAGAAATAAAATATTTTTTTTTAACCGTAGAGCAGTCAATTGTTGTTACAAATATTTTTTTTTTGCCTTTCTTAAGTTGTTAAATATTTTTTGTTTTGTTTTAGATTGTTTGTTATACGTGTACGTGAACATATTTTTCTTTGTGTTTATTTACATATTGTCAATTGTTAAAACATGTTTTTTTCTTTTTAATTCTTTATAGATATATTTTGTTTTTCTTCAGTATGTTTTTGTTAAGTCCTAATCATCTGCCTATAACATTTTTTTTTTTATTTATGTATAATAAGTATTTATGTTGATTTTTTTTTGTTTTTCTTTATTTCCGCCACTACTTTATTAATATACACTATCCCAAGCGCATTACGAAGCATAGTTAAGTGTGTTATTTTGTTTTTTTCTTTTCGTTATTAAATTGTATGAAACTCTGTCGAATGAATTTTTTGTTTACTTATTTCTTTTCTACTTTTCTTATTTTTATTGTTTTTTTTTTGTTTTTGTTAAACTAATGGAAAGAAAAGAAATTCGACTAAGGAATAAGAACTGAAGGAGATTTGAGGTTGGGGTGAGAAGGAAATGTTTCAGTAAAAAGTGCATAGAGTTAATTTTGTTTTGTTGTTTTTTTTTTTTTTGTATTTAAATTGGAGGTGGAGAGATGTAAATACATAGATATCAAAGAATTTTTTGTTTGTTTGTCTTTGTTTTTAGCTTTAATACAATAGAAAAAGATTTGTTCTTATAAAAAGCTGGTAGTTTTGGTTTTGAAAATTTGATGTAACTAGCGTAGAAAATTTGTGGAGATTTCTTTTTAAATTTTTACTTTTTTTTTGTTTCAATGGCAGGATTTATTGTTTCGTTATAAAATTAAGAAAACTAAAGTTTCTCTTTTTAAATTTCATTAAAATGAAAATGTAAAATGTACGTGAGTGGAGAAAGTCAAGTAGTTGTAAAGAAATGAATAAATACGGCAGAGTGTTGAAAGTTGGCGATAGATAAATAAAATGAGGTTAGGTTAAGATGCGAGCACTTCCATTGGGTTTAATTTTTAGCGACTGTAGAATGTAGAATATTGCAAGGGCACAGCGATGACGATTATTTTTACTACCTCCTTAGAAGTTTAAGGCTATATACAGTCGATTCCTTCTGAGTCGAATTTTCACATCAAAATTAGTTCGAGTTAGAGGGAGTTTGACTTAGAGGTTGGTTTTTGTATGGATAATTGGGGTGGGGAATACCAAAATATGGCGAAAAAATTAGTTCGAGTTAGAGGGAATTCAACTTAGAGGGAATTCGATTTAGAGGGATTCGACTGTATTTGGTAAATAGAAGTGGTCTAGAGTCCACATACATCTGCTGTGTTACGACCATTTTCTTCAATTGCTGCTGAGTAGAGAATACGGTCAGAGAAATATGCTAAGTCTTATGACTAACTGACAAAGCCCAGCGGCAAATATTTACTTTGGTCAGACTAAATAAAGACTTTTGATAGAAATATTATCTCTGTTTCGAAAAATGCTGCCCCTATATCCCAACCGCAGCGGTAAGCTAACCTAAAACAAATGCCCTTCTTGGGGTTTAATCTAATTTAAACTAAATCAAAGAAACACAAGCAAACATTTTCTAATGTGTTGGATAAGAAAAAATTATTCGTATTCGTTTGGAGGAATCAACAAAACCCAAAACCTATTAATGGGGAAGTTCATTAAATAATAACTGAATAGTTTGGACATTTTCTATTAATTACTTAAATCCCATAAAAAATATAACTAACTTTTTGGCTAATATATTGTGGCGGGGCTACCCGTTGAGAAATACTGGCACTCAATAAGTTTTCTCTGTAAATATTGCTTTAAACACTTGCCAACATCTTCATAAAATATTTTTTAATGTCTCTAATTAGGTATACAGTCAATTCTCGATAATTCGAATTTCTTGGAAACAATTTTGAGTTAGAGAGGTTTCCGAATTAAGAAGGCTTCAGAAAAAAAATATTGCTCACTTTTGTCACGCACGCATTTCAACTAACGGTTGTTAAAGGTAGAAAAAAGAAGAAAACTTGAATTCGAGTTATGGAGGTAAACAAGACATCCTTTTTCAATTATAGAATTTTTTGAATTAACGAGGGGTTTTATCAGAGAACTGTGAGAATACCTTTACTTACAAAGTTTTTCGAATCATAAAAGTTTGAATTATAGAAAGCTTACTGTACTAATTAAATATTTCTTAAGAAAACTCTTACCAACATCTTTATAAAATGTTTTCTTTTGTTTCTAATAAGGTGTATCAGCCATTTTAATGATTTTTAAAATATCGGGTAAAAGGTCGGCTGTTCTAAAATATAAAACTAAGATTTACTTTTTTCTTACTATCATAGTCAAACCTTTGAAATATATTACCACAAGCATAGTGTTTAATCGTGCTTCTTTGAATTTTATACACATCCTAATAAGCATTTCTTCAGACTAAAAGAAAAAACAAATGTAATAAAAAGTTTAAGCAGGAAGTTCATTTATTGAACTTAAATTGAAAATGAAGTAAAGCAAGCACGTTTTTGCTCGTTGGCTTGCTGATTTATGTAATAACTATTAGTATGTTCGAATCGCACGAATCGCAAAAAAAAACAGGAAAGAATGTCAAAAATTCGCACACAAAACAAAGCACTAAATGCTTATCTAGACGATTTGACAGCGAAAAACAAGCCAAATAATTCCGCTGGAAAGATTTAACGAGAAATCTTCTAACTTAGACCCCTCTAATAAGGATAAATTGAAACGAATCTCTAAAGGGAGATAAATATAAACCTTTCGAGCATTAGCTAGTAATTATTTGTGTCGAAAATAAAGCCGGCTTTGGCCTATTCAAGTGATCCTAGGTGGATATAAATCAGCAAGCATTTTCCGTCACAGCAGCAAATATGAGGGAATTCTATTAATTTTCGAAGGTCATGTAAACAACCTGATTTAAATATGAATTCAATTGACAAAATTACACGCTTTTGATTACCCCAGAAGAATTCCTCAGCAACATTCTACAAAACTGAAAAGAAAAGGAAAAAGGCTCTGCTAATCTTCGCAAAGCCTTTTCCTTAACAATCTTTCCAGACTCATCAAACAACAATGGAAGAATGATAAATAGAAGAAAAAAATAAATAAATTCATTTAAATACAAATATTAGCATTGTACGACGTGTAACACCTGTTCTTATGATCGCAAATCAAGGCATATCTTTTACTAACTTTAACTACTGGCAGGATTGTGTATATTAATTGTTTTAGCAATTGTATGGTATTTAGGTATAAGAACAGCGTTTATTATTCTCTTTTTTGAATCGCAACATTTTTTTTTTTTCTTGTTCAAAAATTTTTTGCTTGGAAATAATATAAACAGATTCCTGTTTTTCATACATATTTTTTTTTTTCAATAAAGAATACTTTAATAATCACCAACCTATTTTTTTACACACACAAAAATTAAAAATAAAATAATTTAGCACCTTTTATTTGTTTTTGAAACAAATAATTTTTTTATGTATATGTTTTCTATCAAAAATTAACAACACAAAGTGAAAATTATTGAAAATTCTCTTAAATTTGTTTTCTTTTTTTCAGCAATTTCATTGCATTTAAAATTTTTTTCTTTTCTTCTTCTAATAAATATTTTTTTGTTTGTTTGTTACTTAAATGGAATGACCTACATAATGATTAATTGATTAGTTTTAATATGTTTCTTTTACTTTTTTAAATTTTATTTAAAGCTTTTATTATCAGTGGCGTTCGTATTGTGTAGTGCATTCTTTCATATGTGCGATTTTCTTTTCATTTTGTTAAAAAAAATTATGTTTTCTTTTTTTCCACTTAAATTTATATAATCTTTTTTTTTTCTTGTTAAAATATTTAAAACTAATCGTTTTGCTCTTAGGATATCTATTTATCATTTTTAACTAATTGTTTTTCTTTTTTTCATATCTACAAATATACAAAGGAAGTTATATTCCACAAAAGAGGAAACATAAGAAAAAAGGTTTCTTTGCCTCGAATTGCACTAAAAAAAATATTGCAGAACCAAATTTGGTTGTTTTTTTTTTGCTTTTTACAAATACACGGCCACGGGTTTCTTTTTTTGGGAGATCACTGGTTGTGGAGAATTTGATTTTGAGATAAATGAAACAAGGAGTTGTAAATAATCACGCTCGAAAATAGACGGAGGTTTTAAAAATGAAGTAAAAAGATTGCAAAGGCTTTCTAAAGAAATGCAAAGGTTTTGTTTCGAACTGCCTAACTATTTGAGTCTAAATCTCCACTGCACCACCTGAACTGCACCACTTATACCTCGGCACTCGGTGTTTTTTATGTTGTTTGGGAACCGTGTTGTATGTTTTCAGTCCAAGATTGGATTCCACGGAGAAGTGAAGGTTTAAAAAAATGCCACTGTGGTTTTTCTCATTTTTTCACTATAAAAGTGGTTGTCTATTCTTTTTTTTGTTTCATTCTCGGGCTTACGAAAATTTTTATTGATCCATGACGAATAATCTCATCGTCAGTCCGTCAGTCTACAAATTGTCAAAACATGTATTAGGACTGCCAACTAGAGCTCGAGATTTTAAACGTGTATTTATTTATACGTGTACATGTAGCACGAGTCATCATGTTACACAGCACCTTAGACACGGGTACACGTGTAGTTCATTTAAATACGGGTACACGTGTATTTAACTACAGTGCCTCCAGAAACCATTCGCCCACCGATCCATTTGAATAGAAAAATGATCATATAAAGGAAACTACAAGTCGCACAAAAATCATATGCACTCATATTATGTTTTACCAACATATGACGATTTGTGGGGCACATTGATACGCATCAAATTGCCCCAAGTTCGTGTGTATCAATGTGTCCCGATTCACTTCACAAACAATAAATATCAATTGAAATTAAAACAATGTTTAATAATAGCTTTTTAAGTGAAAATCAAATTAAGAACAGCATAGACACGCCATATAATATATGAAATTTTTGGCAGAAATATGCTAATACAAAGGCACACTCGAAAGAGACTAAACAAATTACTTGCGGACTTGTAAAAGAGTTGTATGCTTGTTTCGCGCAAAGTGGTAGCTGAACAAGATATATGCTTATGTTACATGTTGCAATTTGTGCTTAGTTGACCAGTCCAATGCTTTTGATTTTAAAATAAAGTGCACGTACCAATGTGCCCATGTAACAATGTACCCCATCTCTGCCTACAATTCAGCAGTCCACAGAAATTGGCAGAAAATTGAAAACTGCACACCTAAAAAAAGGGTAGGTAACGTATTTTCTTCTTGTCCCACAGACATAGGCTGGGACTGAGGAGACTCTGCATCTAAAAAAAGAGGAAAATGAGACACACTCCGCGACAAAAAGATAGCACATGAAATGATTTTCTAAGATTATGGAGAAGGATGAGTTGAGATACTGTTTTCATCGTTCAAGTGAATAATTTCTCATTAAGAAACAAGGAGGGTCAACGCATTATTAGCTTTTATCATCTGAAATATCGAAATTTTCTACATTCAGCTTTTTACATTTTTTTTAACATATGTGCTATCTTTTTGTCTCATCACTTATAGTGCTTACAGTATATATTGAATTATCTTATTTTGTTTTTATGCTCTAACTTGTATTTCATAGGTATTTTTAATAGTTTTTATTAAGTGATTAATACGCCAGCTTTGCGTTAGATTTTTTTTTGTTAGATTTAAGTAAAAAAAAAATACGAAAAAAAGGTCGCATACTGTATGTGTCTTTTTCAGCAATGTCGCACCAACATATTTATTAAAAAGTAGGTAGAAATATGCAGACTTTGCAGCTAAGGAAGGAGTGGACGTACGTACGTACTTTGCTCCTGCCCTCCTGTAATATGCAAAAAATTACGAAGACTGAAGACGCTGGAAATATGGATGGAATTGACCTATAAAGATTGCAAAGTCTGAAATTGGATTACAAAGGAAATAAAGACTGCAGACATTGCATGGACTTCAAAGACTCTGGAGCTAAAGCAAGCCGGATATAAGATGCAGAACGGTCGAAAGCTATTTTCGCAATTCAATGAAAGAGATATCTAACCCTAATCCAAAACAATTTCTTCTTCGTATACTGGCAGCCAATTTTTTCTACTGAAAGAAAGAAAAACTCGGAATTTTTAGCTCAGACTTTGATTCGGCAAACTTTGGAAATGAGTCTCAATTATTGATCTGAATTTGTGGAAATTTTAATAAGAACGGCTAACTATGTAAGTTTGATAAAATCGGTCATTTCGCGCCGAACCTAACCTCACATGTCGATTGTTGCAAAAAGTTGAACTGCGACAGGGATGTAGACATGTAACGGATATTCGGTTAGCATCTGTTATTCGCCTTTCCGCCCACTTTTTTTCTCGGATAGTGTATTAATATTCGAAAAAAGCTGTACATAAAAATTTAGAGAACATAGAATCTTTAGCTCATTCTGTCATATTCCTTATGTTCAATAAATTAGTATGCACCTTATTAATGTGTAAGCATGTGGTATAACTTCTGAGAAACATGAAGGCCCAAATTTGGTTACTTTCATTATTTTTTCTGCATGTTTATGGAGTCTTATACTCTGTTTAATTAAGGTAAGGTGTCCAATTAATTAATTATGTCATGGTCACTGTTATATACTCGGACATAGTCCTGTCATAAGTTATGTTACAAATAAAGAAAGTTAAAAAAATTCAGTGCACATATTGTATTCAAATTTGTTTCATTTATTAGACCGCAATATTTCCTACTGAAAAAAAAAATGGGTTCACTTGAAATGACCACCTTTCACTTGAAAAGGCTACACAAGCCTTAAAATGGTGTGGTCATTGGGCTATGGCGGCACGAAAAAATTTTGAATGCAATATGTTTACTTTTTATGTTTTGCAACAGAACTTATGACAGGACTAAGTAAAGAAATGGCTCGTTTTTGTTCAACTTGTTCACGAGAGGTGTGAAGGCATCGAGCTGTTCATATTCTACTCTTGACAGTACATTCGGCCAGATAACCGGATATTCGGTCAACGAATATATCCGGTATTCGGTATTTGGCCAAATCACTATTGGTTACATCTTTACTGCGATGAATGATTGTTGGATTTCCAAAAACTAGACAGGATCTCTAGTCTTGCAAACAATGAATATGTTTACAGTTGTGCAAAAGCCATACTGAAAGAATTTATCTCAGAACCATTTCAACCATCCCAATAAATCTCCCTCCAAAAATGACGGCATTTTTCATTTTCACAATTAATGTTGCCTACTTAAACGAATGCGTGGGTGCCTAATTAATCAAAATTATTGCAAATCCTTAACAAACATAGACTTTTTTTCATTTTCATTTGTTTGGTTTCAAATTTTTTTCTTATATAAGATTTTAAATAATTCATCATTTCGGTTTTTGTATGAAAAAATACTTGCATTTCTTTTTTTTTTATAATTTGTTGTCTTCTGCGGTAAGCTATTTTTTTCTTTTTTTGTTGTTTTGTTTTCTAAAAGATAGACTTTATTCTTATGCAGTTGTTTTTTTGTATTTATTTATCTTATTGTTGTTGTTAATTTTATATTAAAAATACGTTCTAAGCTTATTTTAGTGGACGAAAATATTATGTTAGCGTTAATTAAATATTTGTGTTTTTTTCTTGCTTTCATCTTTTGTTTTTTTTTACTAAATTAGTTTGTATTGTGTTTATCCTCTTTTTAGTTGTTGGCGAATTTTCTTTTGTTTTTGTTTTTTGGTGGTATAAGTGTTTGTCTATGGATAGATGGAATTTGTTTTTTGGAAAAAATCGAATGAAAGAGGAGATAAAAGAAGAAATGCATGTGTGTTTTTTTTTTTTTTTTTTTGAATCGAATAAAAAAAATGGAAAAAACCTTTTGACAAATGTGTGCCTTAATCAATTCCTTTAAAAGGTAGTTCACAAGCTATTAAATTTTTTTTTTCTTAAATATTTGTTTTTTTTTGCATTTAATGCATTTTGCGATTGCGTTTTCTTACATATAACGTGAAAAAAAGTGAAGCATTTCTATGATTAATGTTTATCTATATACAAAAAGGCATTTTCTTTTTATTAATTTGTTATATTTTCATTCTTTTTTTACACAGAAGAAGAATTGATTGCGATCGTGTAATTTTTTTTTAGTTTTTAAACGTTTTTTTCGCTTTGTTATTTAGTATTTTTGGGTTGCTTAGTTAAGTGTGTAATAAGTGTCGGTGTGTAAAGAAAAAGAGATTAACGAGAGTTTTTATTGGGACACAATTTAGTTGAGGGTGCATAAAGTGAAATTTTGGGGAGAAGCTATCCACCAAACATGCCAAGCCAGTCGCTCATACGCAGAAGAAAAGTTGCACTGTTGAAAGTGTTACTGCAATTTTGCTGGATAAAAAAACCGACTGAAAACACTAAAACTAGGCACTAACTAGTGTCTTGATAAGATAAATTGATTTGAGAGCTCCTATGTGAGACAATTTTAATCTTAAAAGGTGCAGAGATAGCATTCAATGACTTCGCTATTAATTATGAAGAAGAAGTCTGTTTGTTAATTCTATCCTTTTTTCTAAGTCAGCTCGGTTTCAAAGGCTTTGAATCGCCTATTAATTTGTTACGAAATAAAATAGAAACAACCTATTCCGCCGTTGCTATTAATTGTGTAAGGAAGGTCTACGTTGATCTTTTCTTGTTTAGTTTTCTAAAAGGTGGGTTGAAACTTTAATTGCCAACAAGTTATCAAAAAAAAAAATTGGATTACTGGCCGCTCTGTGCAAACCTAAAAATTTGCAAAAAAAATGAACTGAAATTTAATTTATTTATTCTTTGCCTTTTTTTATTTTTTAATATGACTTCACAAGAATTTTTTTTTCTTTGTAAGACCACATTGATTTCACGTAAATTATGTGTCCCGAACTTGGGACAGTTTACGTTAATCTTTCATTCAACGAATTCACGTTCTTCGTTTTGTTACAAAACATACAACACTTAACGTAGCTTCGACGTAATCAGTTTCTACACCTGGGGAGATATACATAATAGAAATGACATTTGAGTTTCGATACAGAATTGTTCTGGGGACCGCAGCTATTTCGCCTTGTTCCAGCAGCTAGGGTTTTTACAAGTCTATTAAAAGTTGAAGTGGGCACCGTGGCCTAATCGTTAGTGCGTCGGTTTGTTAAGCGAGTACTCGGGCTCGAATACAGCTCGGGGAAAAATACGACATACAATTTTCACGGCCCCACCTCCAGCGAACGACTGACAATCCTCTTGTAGAGTACTTCTGTCACTGAAAGCTTTCGCAATTGAGTGTTTGGAACCGGCAATAAACTGTAGGTCCTCTTCACATTAAATTCAAAATTATAACGTACACAACACAGTGGAGGCGCAAAAAGCTAGGCTCTGGCTTTTCGTGGGCTGTTACGCCACTAATGATGGTGACTAAAAGCTGAACGATAGAAGATCTTTGAAGATCTTTGAAAGGAACAATTTTTAATTTCTGATCTGCTCGAATGTAAGCAAAAAAACACACGACACCTTCATCGAGTGCTGAAGCTGTGAGCGTTATTAAAATCAACCCTTTCATTGCAGCATCTTTCAGCTTCAGAAAAAAATAATTTGTTCACTTCACCTAGAACAAAGTAAAAGATCCTGAGCATTTTTATTAGGTACACTAATGGACGTCTGATGCAGAATTATACGGGTTTCAATATTTTCAATTTCTTAAGACATTTTTTTTTGCAACTACGCCAGCATATAAAATTTATTTTATACACGAACAATAGTGGTGACGAAAAGGTTAAATAAAGAAGAATAGAAGGAGTAAGCGTTTGTCGTAAAGACTTGGACTTTCAGATTAGAATTAGCATGCTTGGAACCGTCAAGTTTTGGATGGCACACTGATTCAGGCGCGGACGCTATTGGAGTCGCAACCCTGTCACTCAGCGAACTGTGAAACAAGTTGCTCTCAAAATCAAACGATTTATCATTATCATCATTATCTTCATCTCCTGTGGTCGTGTGTGCCGCTAACGAGGTCGCAGGAGCAGGTCACGATGAAGAGATTTCCAGGCAACTCGATCCTTCGCCGCTGACTCTAACTCATCAGGAGGTATGCCCAAGGGTAACCAGGCGAGCATCTCATCTTGGGTCTCCTGAGCGGTCGCCTTTTTGACGGGATTATATTCAAGGCGACCATCTGAAGTCGTTAAAAGATTGTCAATCAGTAGACTGTATTACAATTTCAATAATTTATAAGAAACTAAGTGAAAGATCGTTAAAAAAGCTGAATACTTCGAAGCCAGAGGTTTTATTACAGTGTTGAAGTAAAGAACAGCTGAGTAACGAAAGAAGCGACCAGCTGGCATGGAATGATTGCAAATTTTAGCCAAAGAAAAAATAGAAAAGAATCGACTTTGGAAAAGCCTTCTAATGCGTGTCATTAAAAATGGATTTCGCTGCATTATTATTTTTTGTAGTAGAAACAATTGGTATTCCTTAAATTTAAATCTGTCTGTTTGTGTAGATGTGTGTGAGTGAGAGGTGTTTTCGACAAATATAAATTTATGCTATTTTTTCTGAAATAAGTTAATTATCTTCTCTTTTATGTATAATATGTATATATAATAATATATTTTCACTATTACGGCAAAGAAAATTGTTTATTATTTTTATTTTTAAGTCATTCTCACTGTTATTTTGTTTTTTCTTTATAATTTTTTTTTTGTATATTTGTTTCTTCATTCTTTTCGGATTTGTGCAAATTTGACAATATTTTTTCTTACTAAGTTTTTTTTTTTGTTTACCTTATAATATATTAAGTTTTTTTTTGTATTTTTATATTTAATATCGTTTCACGCTAATCTTAAAAATATGTGTATCAATATATATACATACGACGGCGTATATATTTGAAGTATTTATATATATTTTTTTATTTTCTTTTACTGAATTCCGCTAGGTTTTTGTTTTTTTTTTTTGTTTTCCTGTTTACCTATGAGTTTATTTATTTGTTTTTCTGTAATATAATTAAATAACTAGAATTATACATGTTACTGTAACAAATCATCACATATCAAAAAATGTTTTCTTGTATCGTTTATTATTAATTGTTTTTTTATTTTTTAATTTTTTTTTCTGGGGTATCAAATCGTTTCTATATTCAATTATATTAGAAAAACATTTCATGTTTTTTGTTTTTTTTTTTTGTTTCTTTAATAAAAAAGTAGCGTTCTAAATGTGTACAAATATACTTAATCTATTTTTTTTTTCTTTTATTTCAGTTTAGCGAAGTTTATTTGAATACATTTTTTTGTTTTTGTTTTCAATGCTAACTGTAAATAAATAACAATTACTGAGGTGAAAATATTGCTGTTATTGATTTGTTTTTTTTGTTTTTAATTTTTAGGGATTTTTTTTTTATTGTGTAATGTACTTGTAATAAAAAAATATGTATAACAATTATTAGACAGTGAGAACAAAGTCGTTTTTGCGATGTTTTTGTAGGCGTGTTTTTTTTTAGAAAATCACTCGGCAGATATACTGTGATGAAGTGAAGAAAAATGTTGAGGATGTCAGCGGAGAGAAGTAAATTGAAAATAAATTGAAAGCTTGCTCGAAATTTATGATGATCGAGTTGAGTTGCTAATGTTTGGGATCATAATTCAAAAATTCATAAACAATTTTATATCAGACACCTGAGTCGTCGGAAAATGTCGAAAAGGTTATATCGATTAGCTCTTTTGGTTATAAGAAACGTACTTAAATACACATACCATGTGTCTTACTACTGGCTTACTATATGGCTTAAATCGAGAAAAATGAATAGAAACCAGGACAGAAAATGCTGTTGGCATCTTCATTAATCTAAGTACATAACCCTTAGACTGTTCTATCGAGGCACTGCTACATGACAAGCCACAGTAAGTTCATAGATGTTGGAAGCTTTGTGTATAAATTGAATGTGTTTATAAATATATAAAGTTTAATTCAATTTTATTCACAATCGGTGCACAAAGAACTAAGCATTAGAGTATTGCATTCAGCTTCCTTAATCCAGCCTGGACATTTTGAAATGCTGTCTTGGGACTTTTTAATAGGTTACAATTTTTTTATACAAAAAAGTTTATTTTCCATAAATTTAGCAGCACACAACTTGCACTAAAAATTCTTAACCTTACACTGCGCGATATACATTTTCGATTTTCGATAAAATTCAATAAGAAAGCACAAATAAAAAAATGTGCCATTTATATGTCCATAGTTGTATAATTTATGG
Organism: Syritta pipiens; assembly: GCA_905187475.1. Lineage (NCBI taxonomy): Eukaryota > Metazoa > Arthropoda > Insecta > Diptera > Syrphidae > Syritta > Syritta pipiens. The sequence goes on from LR994571.1 coordinate 77,335,738, forward strand.
CTGCAATGGCAAATACTAGAAAAAACGAATTAAAAAAATGTTTAGTTTACGTAAATCAAAAATCCTATTCCCTTTAGAATAGACGTAGCAGACAATCTACAAAGCATAACAGAGTAAAATTCTTATTCCACAGTGCTATAGTTTGAAATGAGTTCTATCAAATCGTGTACACTTCGAAGTTTATGGTTACATTTTTGTAAATTGATAAATGTGAGGTCTGCATTTATTTACTTCACGATAAATGAAGATTATTTATTGGCTGTTTCTTCTTAATATTCCTGTTAAATCGTACTGCACTAATTGATCAAAACTATACTTTTTTTTGTTGTGTGATTGTAATGTGTAAAACGAATGTATCGCCATTTGTTGGGCGATTTATTTACCTCACTGCTTTAACATAGCGAGCTAAATTTTCATAGATAGTTGATTAAAAGCAAAACTAAGAACAAGAAGCTTTTGTAAACATTGTACAGAATTATTGATACAAATGAAATAAGCAAAAAAGGATTTTCACAGCAGAAGAAAATAGAGGCGGCAGTTAAACAGACGGATTTTATAAGGGTTTCGTTATTTCTTTGGAACGAAACCCTCATGCAGGCGTATTGGGCATTATGTGATTTACATTAATGCTATAGTTACTAATAGCGGAGTGGAGAAACAATTCTTTGGCGTGAGCTGTGTACCGGGTTGGCTGGTTATGAATATATTGAATTTGTTTCAAATTTAATCATGGAGCGGACTTACGTCTTATCACCCGGTTACGAACAGCGAATTTCGAAAGCTTTCTATGACGAAAGTAATCCAGGAGGATTGTCAGTTATTTGCTGGAGGTTGGACCGTAAAAATTATCTCCGGTGTTTTTCCTCGAGCTGGATTCAAACTCGGGCACGGTCCCGAAGCACCAACCCATACACTGCAAAAGCAATCCCGAAGCACTAAAGAATATACAGCCAAAATTTAGATCCGTAAGCAAAACAATTTGCAGCTCGTAATAAAAATCATCAACTTCACCAGGTTTGGCATATCGTTTTGCTAGATTTTGGTGGTTGTTGATTAAAAAAAGGACCCACTATTTCACGTGCAATCAGACGTAAAACACGTGTAATTAAATTACAAGTGTATCAATATTTACACTTGTATTCAGTAAAATATATGAATGGCGATTTGCAACGTTGTTACAGCTTTTGATGATAAAGAATGTTTCTATTTTGGTATAAAAATACCAACAGATACATTTTCGGGAAGTAATGAGGCCTGTTTAAAGAACTGTACTACTGTACTATACAAGCTCTGAAAAATCAACGCTCAGAGCTAACAGAAATTGCAGGTATGCACAGATACTTCTTTGCCAAGTTTGCTAGAGTACTTGACCTCTCGACTTTTCTACCATTAATAGGTCAAACTTTGGTTAAAACGATGATTTTTGAGTAAGCTGTTGCATAATGCTTTCGCAATATGGTTAAATTCATGTGTACCCATGTTTAAATGAACTATACATGTACCGTGTCTAAGGTGCCGTGTAGCACGACAGCACGGGTTGCGTGTACACGTGTAAATACGTACACGTTTAAAATCTGGAACTCTAATTCAAAACAAAAACATTATCTGTAAACATTATCCTGGATTATTCAAATATTTGAAAAATTAGTAAAGAACTGGCCAGGAACCAAAGTAACAAAGCTGTCTGGCGTCTACTGTGTGGTATTTTTGCCCTTTAGGACTAGGGAATATATTTTGGGTTTGGGTTAAACCCCGATTAAGGTTCGCGAGTCGAACGTTCAACTCATCTCGAACAAGCAGGCGAATATATCAGGTCGACCAATTACTGTTAGCGAACGACTTTGTTGGCCTGAAAATCACTACTGCCATCATAAACTATAATAAAAAATATGTGACAAATGTCAAGTGAATTTAGTGAAATTCAAAACAATTCTTTGTTTAAATTAGAATTTCACATTTAAGATTAATAAAACGTATATTTAAAACGTCTAACTAGTGTCCAAACGTTTTGCATGTTTATATGGACTGCTTCAAAGAAGAATACACGGGTAAATAGGAAACAGCTGCTTACTTCACTTTTTCCAGTTTAAACAATACGTACAGCTATTAGTTAAAACATGTCTTTAATTGTGAATTTAAGTGAATATATCAAATAATTTCATTTGGATTTGACACAGTTCAGACGAACGTTCGCGAGGGGTAATACGGTGAAATCAAAATTCGCCAAAAGTCTGACATTTGAGGCGTATATTAGTCATTTATTTAGCTTCATCAACGTGGGTAGATATAGTCCTGGTTTTCTTGAATTGTTTTTTTTATCCAGCTGTTTGACGACTACTGTGGCATGTACGTTACGTTGCAGTGGTATTTTTGGACTTTAGGATGAAGAATATGAGAATACTTTTTCGGTTGCTGTTATCTAAGACCACTTTATAGCTTTCGTTTCACAACCAACACAGAGGTTCATTGGTCTATTTCATTGGGCAACTAGTCTCCATCATAAACTTTTTCGAAATTTTCGAAACATTTGTTACAATATAATATCGCAATTTTAAATATACTTTCATTAAAGTTGCGTATTTCTTTTTTAATTTTGGAAAAAAAATATACCATAGATCAAAATTGAATGATTGCTAGACTTCGATGCTTATGTAAGACTCAACATACGATGAAAGTTGTCAAACCCAAAAGTTCAGAGTTATGATTTTAAAGAATTTGGAATTGGTTAATGTTTTCAAATGAATTTATTTGAGTAAAACGAAAGTGTTGTACGCAGCAGGTTTACGCACCACTAGATCTTTTTTGTTGTTGATTTACAGTCTCATTATCAATTTTACATTTGGTGCTTTAAACTCAATGTATGGCAGTTTCTGTTTGATTCGACTTCAGGACTGATCAAAATTGACTGAGGAATTACATTAATTGTTGTGCATGCCCTAAGTTACTTTTATATAACTGCAAAAATTGCGGTCCGTAACTAAAGGTTGTCTTAGCTCAACTTAGCTCATTTCCTTAAAACTCTGCGTGGCAAAATTCCATCACCTTAGTCTTGAAAAAACAGAAATGGAATCTTTCCTATCTGATGCCTCAAATCTTTGACCCCATTGAAAAATTTATAACATAGAACTTCTCATGTCGACCAATATCACAAACGCAACAAAAAAAAAATCCAAAACAACGTGCCGAAGACTATTAACAAAAAAAAAAGAGTTATCATGATGAAATCATAAAAAAGAAAACAAAGTAAACACTTAACTGTGCGTGTAACTCATTTATTTATCCAAAAAAAGAAACAAAAAGAACAGAAAATATTAAAAATTAAACCCAAAACAAAAAATACTAATAAACAAACATAAGTAACTTAAAAGTAAATCTTCACCATTTCAGTACACTTATCATTAGTTTCATTTTTTTTTGTCTTTTTTTTTATAAATGTCTTCATTTCAACGGAGCAATATATGTTTTGTGTATATGAATATATGAATATATAATTCCATTTTTTTTAAACAAACTTTAAAAGGATAACAATGTTGTAAGAATTAACTTGTTGATTTTGATTTTCATTTAATTTGAGTTTTGCGTGTGCTGAGTTGTGTGAATGAATGAAGAAATTAAAACTAAGAAAAAAAAATCGAAAAGCGTTTGTTTTTGTGTTTCACAAGGTTTTGTTAATTTTAAGATATTTTTCTTTTGTTTTTTACAAGCTCTCTCTTTAGAAATTTAATGAGTTTTAATTTGGAATTTCATTTTCTTAATTGTTACATACAAAAAGGAGAAGTAAGAAAAATAATGAAGAAAAAGAAAAAGAAGAAAATGCCAATATCCTATCACACGACCGGAGCGACACGGCGGCATGTGAACATGTGTGTGGGTGTTTTAGCTTAAGTTATTATTAAAAATTTTATCAATTTGAAGTTAATCTCGCTAAAGTGTTATTGTTTTATCGTCGTATGTCAAACGGGATCGCCAAGACCAGTTCTATGATGTTGCTGTTGCGTTGTAGGAGTTTTTCCAGCACCATTGTGTTGTGTACGGTGACCGCTAGTTCCAGTGGCGGCGGAGGTAGCTGCTGCCTGGCCACTGCTGCTGGCGTGATGACGTTTTTCACGCCAGCGATCGAGTGGGGTGTAGCAGCATTTGAAGAACGGCGCTCGGCGTTCATCGCTACCGTTGCTACTGCTGCTGCAGCCATTCTTCGCTAGCGACGACGACGAACGCGACGATGTCGAGAGTTCGGTGTGGATGACTTCGCTACCAGTTAGACGACTGGTGGTACAGTAGGTTGTAGCCGTCGCTTTGGCTGTTGTTGCTGCTGCTGCTGCGGAGGATGATGCAGATGATGAGGTTGGTGGTGGTTGAATTGATGGAAGGATGACAGTCGATGATGATGGTGGTGGCGGCGTGGTTACTACTTCGGTTGTTGTTATAGGACTCCTAAGCTTATTATTAGCACTACTAGAATTCGATGAGGCCGCCGATGTGGTTGACGTTGAAGGCCGAAACTCATGACTACTGCTCCCAGCGATGGCAGTGGTTATGGTTGTTGCAAAACAACTGGTTTCCAAATAATGGCAGGATTGAAATATATAATCATCGTACTGTTGTGGCAGGAGCAGTTGCGGATGCGTACGATCATCGCCACATGCCTCCTCTACATCGAGTTCGCCAACACTAACCTCAAGGCCATCGCCCCAATCGGAATAACGAATTTTATGCGATACCGATGTTGGCGATGATTTATTTGACAATGACGACGTTGGTGTTCCGGACGAGGCTGCTGCTGCTGCGGCTGTTGTGGCTTTTATTAATTTTCTCCTTTGATGCGGTTGCGGTTGCGCCGAATGATAATGATTACTACTACGATGCAAATCAACAATTTCTATTTCTTCTATATCACTAAAACTATTTAATTGTTTCAACAAATAATGCACATCATTTCGTTTCGTTTGATTATCGTTTGTGGTGGGGTAATAACTGTTATACCTGCTACTACTCGTATAATAGTTATTATCACCGGTTGTTGTTGTTGTTGTGGAATTAATTTCTTTTCTAGTATTATTGAATACATTTGCCTGTTGCTGCTGTTGTTGTCGGAATTGGTATCTTTGATTATTACTACTACTGCTACTAGTTCGAGTACCAGCTGGAGCTGATGTCGATGCTCCTACATCTGGTTGTTGTTGTTGTTGTTTTCTTGAGTAATAATTTGTTGCGGGCATTGTATTATCGATAATTCTATTAAATTTAGCTAATGCGGATGTTGAGGACAATAATGACGACGACGATGAAACTACTACGGTTGTCTGTGGTTTTATTGCTGTATCACATGTTGTTGTAGTAGTTGCTGCTGTTGTTGTAGGTAAATTTATATTACTAGGACTTATTGTAGAAACATTCGAAGTTATTATTGCTGCTGTTGTTGTTGTTGTTACCGTCGATGATGGCAGCTGAGCAGCTGTCAATAATAATTTCGTATTAGCTAAATTTTTTGTAAAAATTAATTTCGACGAAATGATGTCATTATTGTCGCTCCCCCGCGATTACCGACTATCGCGGGCGGAGCGAGGCCTTCCCTAACTGGATGTAGATGCAATTGGTGATACCGGTGACAGGGGGCTACGTGCCGAATCCCGTGGGCAACCGGATAATGTTATAACTAATTTACGGGAGCCAGCTTGATCACGATGCTCGCAAAGCCATACACCTTGCCATGTGCCTAATGAGAGTTTTCCATCGGTGATGGGGATTGTCAGTGAACTGCCGAGAAAGCATGCTTTCACATGTGCCGGCTGTAAAAAAAAAAAAGAATAATTAGTTTGTCATTAATTAGAATTAGTAAAAGTATGTGTGTTGAAATTAAGAAAATGTGTCAGCAATGGGTATGTTTGGTACTATGGGGTACAATAGATCCTTTAAGTCGCAGTACAGGTGGCTTAGTGATTTATATGGTTATGTTAAATCAGTCAAAAGCAAAAGATATGCAAATTAAGCCAGTAAGTCTGAATAAATGTGTCATCAACATAGCTCCAGTGAACTGTCCAGAGAAAATTCGAAATCCCTCTAATTCGAATATATTCTTTCGCCTCGTGGTCTATTTTCAATACCTCTAAGTCAATTTTTGTTCTTTTGCTTTAAACAAAAAATGTCCTCTTGCAACTTGTATCAAGCACACTCGCATCCTCTGATTTTCTCAAGACTAGACCAGACAGTACCAGCAAGTACCAGCACCGGTACTGGTGCTGGTACTTGATTTTGTACAGCCCTGGAACTACAATCTAAAGATTTGATACTTAGAAGTCTGGTCTAGGGCCACTTTGAGAGAATCAGCAGTACTTCAGTAATAGCCCTGTGTAATTCTATTGAATTCATCGAAAATAATTGCAAGTCTTTTTTGGAAATAATGACTGCGATTGAAAACAATATTAGTCACAATTCTTTGAAACTCAATGACTTCCGAATTTCATTTTTAGCAAACTTAGAACTAAGCTGAATGATTGTAGTCTTTTGAAAAAAAAAGTAGTGAATTCAGTGTACGCAAATTCGACGAAAATGATTTGAATTCTTTTGACTTAAAACGTAATGTCAACCTTAAGCAAGATACCAAGCAAGTACCAAATCTCTATTTTGTAAAATGTGCAATGATCCTTGCAAATGTACATTTGCACAACATGAAAGTTCGAGGACAGGGACAAATCAATAATAACACACTTTTGAAAATGAGGTTAGAGAGCTAAAAGTATTTTTTTTTAAATACTAATCTGTTGACTGCAGAACGAAATCATCGACGCGTGAGTATTTGTATTATAACCAAATAACGTAAGGTGAACCCACTAAAAAAAAATTAACTCAAATTAGTTCTTTTAATCACTGACTTCAACTGATTCGAAATCGAAATCACAGACTTGTACTTGCAATTAGATAAAGTCAATTCACTACAGAATTCAAGTTAAATCATACGACTTCCATATATTTTTTCAATTCTATGATTGCTAATTATTGAACGCAGCAATCAATGACTGCAAAATTCTTTGTGACATTATTTTTTTTTAATTCCAGTTTTTTTAGTTTTGATTGCATTGACAAGAAATCTGAAATTGATTTCAAATTCTAAGATTGGATTCTTTTACAACTTTACCTTAAGCAGCCCATACACGATTCAATTCAATCATCAACTCAGTCAAATCACAGTGAAATCAACCCGTGTGTGGCTTCGTCAATTGATCGATTTGACGGTTGGCGAAAAATCAAAAGATTTTGATTTTTGCGAAGTTGACTGGCAAGTCTTTCAACTCAATTGAATCGTGTGTGGGCAAGTTCATCGATAAGCTGTCAAATTTAAGAAATTTCAGTAGACATTCATTGTGAAATCGTGTGTAAACGAGTTTTGTTCTGTGTTAAAGTGAAAAAATATATATAAATTGGCAGGTTTTCAATTCAATTGATGTAGTGTGTGGCCGACTATCAATTCAGTTGACAACTCAGTTTACAATCGAATTGAATCGTGTATGGGCTGCTTTAGACGACGAACATCTACGAATGCGAAAGAAAAGAAGCCGATGTTCACAGAAAAAATTAAGATTTGCTCGAGAACATGGTCCTACACGTCGAACTTCGAGGCCATGGAACATGAGATAATCGAAATTTTTCGACAACATAGTACGCGAACCACTCCATAGACGACAAAAAATGCGCAAGTACGATCATGGTGAGCGAACATACTTCTAAATTATCGTTACTGGCCCACAAAATTGCTGAAGCTGGATTAGGTCAGCACGTAGAACTGGAGATGGATAACTATCACCTGATGATAAACACCAGCTAAATATCAAAGGACCCTCAGTAATTTAAGCAAGACGGTTCACCTAGTTAGTCCATTAACCTTACCTAACCTATAAGTCCTACGATACTACTAGGCAACCTGACAAAGATGATCCAGTAATAAAAGTCCCGTCTAAAGTTCAATTGTGTACTGCAATCAGATTCAAAGATAATAGTGTAATTGCGGGAACGATACCGTGTTGGGGGAGATACTTGCATCCATCCAAATTCATACAGTCAGCTGGCTACACAAAAACTTTTGTTTGGCTTTTATATCCGTTGGAAAATTTAACAAAAGACAGGATAAAAAAATTGGTCACATCGGATATGCAACAAGAGTTTCCATTTTTTTGTCGATGTTTAGTAATTGTATCGAACTGTATGAGTTTACAAGTCAGCAGTCGATGCATTTTTTATTTGCCATCGAACTGTGCGAGAATACAACTCGGGAGGCGATGGATTTTCTGTAAAAATTAATATGTATTGTGAAGGTTTTAGTTAGTCTAAGATTGAACTCCGCGAATGAGACATAGCGATGGAGGAGGGAATTGATTAATAAAAGTGCTTTTTTGCTTTGTTTTCCACTTTAAAGTGGTTGTGTCTGTTTTTATAATACTGGGCTATGAAACAGTAATCCTTTTGACTATGAACATGTTTCTGTGTATTGCAATTTATGAATAAGGGAAGAGGGCATCGTGTGTGTTTAGTTTGGTAAACAAGTATTTCATGAATTTATTTGGTGTGAGTCTCTTTTTGATGTTTAAAGGTGTCTAATTCAGTCTTTGGGTATTGAGAGATGCTGCATCACTAATTTGTTTTGTCTTGAAATTTGTTTCTGTCTGGATACAACACCTGTCGCAAAAATATATACGCGACACTAGCAGAAGAAGAATACAGCCGAAGCTCATCCGCCTGAAATTACTCAATGTCCGTTGCGAAATTGATATTTTCATTTTGAAGCGATATTTTTATTTTTTCCCACTAATATAATTTTTCGACATTCACCTTTCGCCAAGGCGAACAGTCCGTCCTTTACTGTCCGAATATACAAACTTCCTATTGATTCATTTAAATACATTCGCTTTAAAGTAAAACGGAATTAAGTCGTCTCATACGACGTCCTGCTGTCCAACGGAAAACTTCTCTAATCCAACCCATCTCCTCGCTTCGATACACCTCAGGTGAACAGAGTACCTACTCCACAAACTCGACTACCGAGGGAAGGATGCACATTCCATAACTAAACGCCAACATGTCCAGGAAGAGCCGTCTACCTAATGCACCACTTCCTTCCTTCAGACAAGCACCATAACCACATCTAACATTGAATTCCTACATCAAACATCACTGCCCACTTGTTTCATTTCATTCACAAATGAAATTTAAATCACAATCCCAATCACTGCCGACGTTTACTTAATTTACATAAAATTAAGGATAACATATTTACCATATCATCAGGTCCCTCACACGAGTGCCTGTATGGTAAGCCTTCTGGAACTATTTTATTTAACATCATTTCCATATCGTCCCTGCGAAGAATGCAAAGAAGAAAAATTGAAATTAATTTAACTCAAAAGAATTAAGAAACTGCAATAAAATACAAATAAAATAAACAAAAGAAAACGCTATTTTTTTCTTTTTTTTTTACCTCACGTCTGGATCCCAACTTTCGTTTAACGCTAAACTCGCCGATGTGTGAAGAACTGCAAGAAAAGAAAAGAAGAAAAAAAATTGTAAATTAATGAATAGTCCCACATTTAGATGGAAAAGTTTTTGTTTTTCTGCCTTGTATTTGGCATGTGATATCAAATAGTTAATGGATTTTTAATGAATCTTGAATTAAATTTTGCTTTAGAGAACGGTTGAGGTGCTTAGAAAAGGCTTTCGGAGGAATAAATTATCTCGATCATGGACCTCTGACACTTTCAAATTGGGTTTTCTGTGAAAATGTTTTTCTTTAGGGGGGTGGGTTAGTTTTAAGTCAACAACTAGGAAAAAAAGGACAATAAAATACAACTCGTACCTTTAGATGATTTGCTGAAGTGCCTTAATTTTGACACTTGCAATCGCTCTTTTCTGTATTTTAATTTTATTTATTTATTTATTTATTTTTTTTATTTTTCACTTTATAATAATTACAAATGTGTTACCTGCAAAACCCAAATGGTTTGTCTGCAGGTGAATTAAGCAGACACAGAATATCTGCGTTTGTTGATTAGTCGACTGTTTGTGGTCAATCAAAGTAAATCAGATATGTAATTTGAGTAGATCCGATTCAATTATACTGATGGTCTTGTTCTAATCAATGAGGTGAGAAATCCGCGTAAGTGAGCCAACACGGGTACCTGACATTGCTGATTATGCTACTCATGATACCCTAGACTTGTTTCTGACCTCTTAACCTGACAAGCATCCTATCGACATATTGAAACCTCAAAGTTTGTCCGACCCTTGCTGTGTCATCCTAACGAAAGAAGGGCAAATTTCAAACTTGGCCTTATCTAGCTTTTGAAATCGAAATAAGACGAGTTTTTTTCTGTTTGGTTTTATTTTGAGAACGAAATAATACCAACAAAATTACGGATGAAAATGGAAACTTAGCCGAACTGTGCATAAATGTGAATCAATCATAAAAACGTTTGCTCATCAAAGCACAGGATAGCAAAATCCTTAACAATGGGATTTGCTAATAATTCACAAAGAGGTGGCATCAGAATCTTAGGTCATTGGTTACCTTAATTGATGATCGTAACTACCCAATACAATTGGAACTACCCATGATCGATTCGTCGCTGTTCCGCTCGGAGTTTTCCCGTATTTCCTACATCCATTTTTTATCTCTTTTTTCCATCGTCGCTCCGATATGGGCATGTCAACAACTGCTAGGCAAGCGGCTGCGTGCAAGAGAGAGTGGAGTGAAAGGCGTTGGAACCCGCGAAGCGACCTACCCACCTTCACATGTATGCAGACGCCTGCCTGGACGTTGTTCGTATAATCCTAACGGAGTGAAAGGAATACACTGTGAGTTTATCGAGATATTATCATTTCCTTTTTTTTATTGTTTTCTGCCACATTCGACTGTTTTCAAAAAATTAAATAAAAAAATTGGAGGCGTCTATGTTAACGAGAAAGCTGATGAGAACGCCAAACACTGAGCTGCCCACGTCAGCTATGGAGGTACACACTCCACTTGCGCTAGTAAAAGCATGATTTACAACTCACTTCTTGGAAATGGATAACCTCAGATGATCTCAGTTAACAAACTGCGCAGTGTCTGGGAAGATTTGGCCGGAGTACAACATATCACGAACTAACGACCTTGTGAATAGGACTCGCACAGACATTGCTAAAATTATAGCGAGTCACTGGTCGGTAGGAGAAAATGCAGCTAGGCTTTAGATCCCTTATTTTACATACTGCCGAAGTTCCAAGAACTCGGCAAAACCTCCTCACACCCTCTGCTCCTATCCAGCGCTTGCCAGGGCAAGGCTACGAACTCTAGACAGACTCTAGACGAACTACCCTGAATCTCCCGGCGAGGTATCTCAAATGAGTATCAAAGTTTTGATTTAATTCCTCAACGCCGAACGATGGTTTTAAGTCCTAATTTACATCCAACTTTGGGTTCTCTAAGAACCAGGCCTGTAAAATTCAAATACAAGTACACTCATCCCTTATTTTGCGCGGTCTCGTTTTACGCGGTTTCACCTTTGCACGATTTTCAAATATCTACTCAAATTCAATTTGCGCGGCTTTGCCTTGGGCGAAAGAATCATAAATCAGAATCATCATTTCGTTCAAAGAATCATGCCCCACTATGGTTTTTCTGTCCAAAAGACATCCATGCATCCTCATAATTCGGTTTGCGCGAAACTTTTCATGCCCCTAACCCCCGCGCAAAGCTAGGGATGAATGTACAAGTACAAGTACTAATACAATTCCTTGTAAAGGGTGATTTTTTAGTTATTATCTTTTTGGCAACACTGGTTTAAACAGCTGACGCACGTTTTGTGTTTTGTTTCACTGTCAAACATCTTCAGTTTGGTCTATAATTTAACCATGATTCGTCTTACAAACGAACAACGCTTGCAAATTGTTGAATTTTATTATCAAAATGCGTGCTCTGTTAAGAAAGTTCATCGCAGAACATTGTGTTCAGCGACGAAGCTCATTTTTGGCTCAATGGGTACGTAAATAAGCAGAATTGTCGATTTTGGAGTGAATATCAGCCAGAAGCATTGCAAGAGCTACCAATGCATCCAGAAAAAGTCACAGTTTGGTGCGGTTTATGGACTGGTGGCATCATTGGACCGTACTTCTTCAAAGATGATGTGAATCGTAACGTAACTCTGAATGGTGAGCGCTACCGTGAGATGATATCCAACTTTTTTTTTGCCCAAAATGCAAGAGCTTGACTTGCATGACATGTGGTTTCAACACGACGGCCACATGCCATACAGCACGCGCAACAATGGACTTATTGAGAGGCGAGTTCGGTGAATATTTTATTTCACGTTCGGGACCGGTCAATTGGCCGCCTAGATCGTGCGATTTAACGCCTTTAGACTATTTTTTGTGGGGCTATGTTAAAACTCATGTCTATACCGACAAGCCTGCTTCAATTGACGCATTGGAAGACAATGTTGAAGCATTTATTCGTGAAATACCGGCCAAAATGTTGGAAAGAGTATGCCAAAATTGGACTAAGCGGATGGACCATTTGAGGCGCAGTCAACATTTATTGTATTAGGCGGCGTAACAGCCCGTTGAGAGCCAGAGCCTAGCTTTTTCGCACCTCCACTGTGTTGTGCGCGTTATAATTTTGACACATGTGGAGGGGACCTACTGTTTAATGCCGGTTCCGAACGGCGAATTGCGAAAGCTTTTCATGACAGAAGTACTCCAGGAGGGTTGTCAGTCGTTCGCTGGAGGTGGGGCCGTGAAAAATGTTTGCGGTGTTATTTCCCTGAGCCGGATTCGAACCCAGGTACTCTCGCTTAACTGTCCGACGCACTAACGATTAAGCCACGGCGCACAAGGTCAACAACATTTGCATGAAATAATTAAATTATATGGACCGTACTATCGATTCAAATAAAGACTTCATGCATTTTTCTGAATTTTATGTGTTTTTTTTTTTTGAAAAACTTTCCTATAGCTTTTAAAAAATCACCCTTTACTTGAATTTTCTTAAGTACAAGTACAAATCCTTGGTACTTGTACTTAATAATTTTAAATACACAGTCGAAGTAGTTGTACTGGTACTTGTAATTCCTTTCAAAGTAATTGAAATCACAATCTAAGTACCGAAGTATCACTTTGTAATTCCTTTCAAAAAAAGAAAAAAATCCAATGAGAAGTTATTTGCAGGCAAACAACAGTTTCTAATTACATGAAGTATGTAGATACTAGTTGTTCATGAACAGTTTTCAGAGCATTCTCAGTTGAATAGTAAATTTGATATTTACTATACTGATATCCATTTTTTGTCACTGATAAGGATTACTTTTTTATGTTATTTATGTAGAAAATGTTATGTTGAATAGAAAAACTATTCAACTATTTTTGCATCACGAGGTTTTCTATTCACTCGGACTTCATGTTACCACTTATTCCCACAAAAAGGAAGATTAAATAATGAGCGATTATTTACTGTGAACAATTTGGTCCACCTCAATTTAAATTCAGTGTATTTCTTTAAGAAAATTTCAAGATAATAATTTCCAAAAAAAAAAGACCAACACAGCGTACAAAATTGAAACACGACGAAGGAAGAACACTGAACCCACTTAAACCATAAGTAACCTTTCAAATACACTTCTACCATGCCTTCAATTTGGCTCCACTGCACTCCCCCAAGCCGGTGGGTTTGGGGGCTGTGCTCACTCAAAATTGTGCTTTGCACCTTCTCTCCTCCCCTTCCGCCGCTGCCGCCGTTTTGCCTGACATAATGCAGTAATGCAGGTCTATTGTGTATGCCCCTACAATAACGATAATCGCTTTAATCAACGTTGAAAAGGAACGAAAAAAAAAGAACCGAATTCACATGCCTCGGAGTTTTAAGTCGAAAAGCTCACGAACCCCCCACAGTGTTCATTTAACTGGAACTTAACGTGGATTTTTCGTCTTCTGGTGGCGCCGGGGAGGAATAAACCACGCCTGATCGTTTGAAGTCTAACCCCAGGATGAAAAAAAAAACAGCCAAAAAGAAAAGATCCCAAAAAAATGGAGTTCGAGTTACGTCACCTTCCCATTTGCATGCTCTAACCACAACATCACACGCCAACCGATTTCATAACTACCAAGACTTTTCTTTCTTCTCCTCTCCGCAAACAAGAAGAAGAGAAAGCAAAAAAAGTAAAAAAATGAAATAGAGGAAACTTTGTGCAAAAACAGGAAAAAACAAACTGCCACAAAGGATGCGAAGAGCAAACCGAAATCGTTAATGATAATACACACGCTCGTAAGACGAGTATTTCATTCTGAGTAACTAAAAGGATAACGTATGTGTACATCAATAAGAAGAATTCGCAGCCTACATTCGGGCCATGCATTTCCACCCACCCAGAGAGCGCGTGTGTGTGTGACTCTGGAATTGAGTCAAGTGTCTCAGCGCCCACAAGCCCACCCTTAAAATGCCATAAAAATTGAATCGAAATGAGCCATCGTCTTCGGGTTTTGCTTCTTTTTTCTTGTCCACAGTTTCCTGGCAACGTCTCAAAAATTTCATAGTCCCCCTCCTTACACTCTCATACGAATGCATAAAGTGACTTGTACATTATTTTTTATCATCATCATCATTATCATTGTATCTCTCTATGCACATGTGTGTGCTTTGTCTTCGTTGCTTCTCGGCTGCTGCTGTTGCCTTCTGCCGCCTTTGAGGATGTTCTTCTTGTTTTTGTCTCGATGGTCCTTGTGGCCAGGCGACGACAGCACTAGCACAACGTCAGATGGGGGTTTGTCATTGTCGCCCACCCCGCCGCGCCGTTCGATTGCAGCCCATCAATATATTTATGAATTTTGTAAATCTCTCTCATTTGATGAGCAATAAAATTATGTAATCACGTTCCACATGCACGAAGAGCACGAATGAGAAGAACAAAAGTGCGAGGTGATAATACAAGAAAACCCAATAAGTGTGCAATATGTGTCTATAACGACCCGATAGACAATGGGCAGAGCTCTTGAGGATGGGAGGCGGCTTGTTGTTCCCCGCTTCACACAAAGCCGATGCTGGCTGGTGAAGGACATTGTATTAATTACAATATTCGCCGGTTGGGTTCTTTTTTTTTTTTCTCTCTGCTCTTGCTCGTGGGAAGCAGTGTGCTTTTTTTTCTTGTTCTCTTTTCGCTTTAACCTCCTTCCTCCACTCTGTTATAAGGAATTACTTAAAACGAAGCAAACTTATTATGCATCAAGTCTCTAGATAATAATGCACATACGCCCAAGAGTCCAGTGCGCCCCTTCCAAGGAGCTGCCGGGGCGGAGGACGGACGCGCCGAGTGGCACACAGCGGTGAAGAGGACGTAATAATAAAGCAGCCAACGAGCAGGAGGGCATAGAGTTGGTCGATAACAAATATACAAATACAAAGACGGGTGAGTGTCCTTTTTTTGTTGTTGCTACTCCTGCTCCTGTCCTGATGTCTTTGGCTCTCTGTGGTGAGTTAATATACACAAAAAAAAATAAAAAAACAAAAAAGTCGCTTTTTTTTAATCCTTAATATTTCACTCGGTCGGTGGATGAGCAGAGCAGGAGAGTGTGTTGTATGACAGTCGCCTGAAACCAGATTCCAACGAGGTTATTCATTGGTCTATTTACCTTTTAATTAAGCCATTGGTATATATTTTTTACAGTTTTCTTTGTTTTATTTACTGGTTGGCATTTTTTGGTTCATTTTTTTTTGTCTGTTGTTTGATGAAGGAAATAGAGAAAATCGCTTTGGTTCTCTGGTTGTGTGACTTAGAAAAGCATTGTCCTGCTTCTGTTGATTGCTGAGGGAAGCAGTTTGTTGTTTTTTTTTTGGAAAGTATAGCCACTCAATTAGGCTGTGTTAGTCATTTGTCGCCTTGAAACTGGCTACATGTATTTCGAACTGACCCGGTTTGTGGAAAGTTGAAACTTTCGTCGAAGTTGGTCTGGTTTTTATTTGAGTTGGTTTCCCCTCTGTCTGCGCTCAGAAATAACGACATTCGCAGATTAAAAAGTTGCGCTCCTTTGCAAATCTGAAATCTTACCTTTTCTTCACATCGCAGTCATCTCTCATTCGTTCACGTCCATCGTGGTTCTCCTTCCGCGATGTTAATCCAAAAAAAAAAAAAAAAGAAAGACACTACCAATGCATGACCTATTTTGACCCATTTTTTTTGCCAGCAACAATGCCAGTCACGGGACATTGCAGATATGGATAATGGCGTTCCGAAATTCCTCAACTTTTCCATTGCACTCTCTGTTTGTTCCCTTGGTCCATTAAAGAGGTCGGCAATGTTCAGCTTATTGCTATTTCAAAGTTTTTTTTTCCTCATTTTTTTTTATTATTATTCAGGGGCACTTGCGTGTGTATGTTTGTATATGTATATTGCTGATGGAAGACGATGTAAGTAGCTCCTTACCCGATGGTACTGTGCACACGCAGATTTTTGCAATCTGCTGCATCCCAGTGGGTCGGGTGCCCACTGACCTTTTTAGTAGCCACCCTTAATATCGATGCATTGTGCAGACACTTGTGAAGCGAATCGTGAATTTTGCGATTCAATGAGAAGTTTAAACGATTATTTGGGGTTCGCATAACACAAATACGAGAATCGCATGATGAGTTGCGTTTTCTTAGGAAGTTTTTTTGGCAATGTTAAAGCGGTGCAGGTGTGCCCATTAAAGAGTGACGTTCGATGTGATTTTATTTCACATTTGTCAGTTTACAGACAACTAATTGTAACAACTAACAGTAACAATAGAACAGGAAGAAACACCATAAAAGAAATCAGAATCTTTTTAAGATTTTTGACGCACAGAGGTCGACATGTAACAATTTGCCGGCCAAAACTCAGTTTTTCAAAATAACACTACAGATTTAAAAATTATTCACAAGCCTAGAGAACAATCGTAGGCAGAGTTATTTGTGATCAAACATACAGTCAGTCACAAAAGTAAGTACGCATCATGAAGAGCGCTTGGTAATCATGACAAGCTCAAAATAGCCTTCACAGAAAACCTTAAATGCAGTTTTATTGGAAAATTCAATAACTTTTCAAAGCAAAAAAAAAAAAATAAGGCCATCGGACCATAACTGTAAAAACTGCGTAACAAAAACAGAAACTAAGTCAAAATTTACATCACAAAAGTCAGTATAGTAGAGCCTCGATTATCCGAACCCGGTTATCTGGATTTGCGATTATCCGGAATGAAATTCAAAAGAAAAAAAAAACAATTTAAACAAAAATAGGATGTAGTTGGTGATCTTAGTCACTACTCTCTCAATAATCTCGGCGAACTATCTGACACCAGCATGAGCCGTATCCTCAGCTATATCAATAGCTCCAACTGGTTTCTGGAGTAGTGGGATGTTTTGCATCCGCTCCATGTAGTATCACAATCGGAGTCGTCTGGCGTAAGTGCTTGGCTATCTTGCGCAGCCCACCACACAACCTAACCTAACCTAGTAGGTGATGATTTAAAGTGAAAGAGGCGTGTTGATCGGAGCTGTGACGACTGCAGTCATTTGACTACATAGTCAACTATGTCTTAGTCAATTGACTAAATTCTTTGAATATAAGTTATGGCTTAGTCAAACTATAAATTGACAGTCATCAGTAATCTTGAATATTCTGACTTATAACTGTATATCAAAAGACTTTAGCCTTTATTAACCAGTGCGTCTTTTTAGTCACGTGTAAGTGTTCTAAAATTTTAAGAAACTTAAAACAGTCATTTAGTCTTTTGACTTATAGTCAACTGACAACCGGATAATCAATAGTAAGTCAAGAGACTAAGTGACTGCTTTAAGTGACTAAAAAGACTGACTGGTGGTGGACTGGTGGCAATAAACGTTAAAGTCATTTAACATACAATCAAATGACTTGTTATTGAGAATATCCTAGCTGATTGGTAACTGTAGTCTTGAAGTCAAAGTCACTGAACAAGTCAAAAGACTTATAAAATGGTAAGCTAACTATAGTTTTTAAATGGATGCAATTTCCCCAGCTCTGGTGCTAATCTCAGTAGTATCTCAGTATCTCAGATTATGATACGATGGCCAAATTATTGAGAACATATTACAGGCAGGAAAAAAAGCAATAACATGAATAGAAAAAAACGTAGATTTCGATTTAGATCTAATAGTGCAACACACCGGACGCTGAAAACAGTTCTGGTTCGAAAAACAGTGTGATACTGTAAGCTTTATACTGCTTAAATGGAGCAATGTAGCAACAATTAAGAAAAAACTGGCTTGCATCAAATGACGATTACTAAAAATGTATTTTAAACAAATAAGTCTAGTATGTACTTTATTCATTAATTTTTATTGCTTTTAATAAATATTACTAACATTAGGAATTGTGCAATAAAATGTGCAAATACAGTTTTCCCTTATATATTCGATAGACCGGACTTTCGATTATCCAATTAGTTCGGATAATCGAGGTTCTACTGTAAGAAGTATAGGTATATGAAATTCAGTAATTTCGCGCAATATAAATGAAATTGAAATTTTGTGGAAAACGTTTGTGATTTCTTAATAACAGACAAGTGAACTGAAATCTAATTCAACAAATTTTATAATACTTGGAGTGATTTTGGACATCATGCATAGTGTTTTCAGAACAACTTCCGATTTTGTTGTATGCTTTCTGATATTTCGGTCCAAATGTTCCCAAAAACGTCCTTAAACATATAAATTGATTTGATTTTAATTGCTTGGGACATTTTTTAAAGTTTGGTGGGGGTTTGTGCATTATAAAGCAACCATTCGTTCATTAAAAGCGCCTTTTTGTAAGATTTATCATCCTGTTGGTGAATAAATTATCCTTTCAAGCCGAACTTGATAGCTTTTTTAGACAGATTTTTCTTGAAGATGTTCAAATTATCAAATTGCACGTCGATAGGCGGGCTCGCTATTGAAGTGTGTGTTAGAAATCGTCGATGGGGCGCAGGAGCTACAGATCGACTATAAAATAGTTTTAAACCATTTGCACAAAGCTGAAAAGAGCTTGATGTTAGCTTGCCACACCAATTGACACAAAAACAATCAGTAAGAGAATCTTAGTAAATTTACCCCCAAAATAAGAATAGCTGTTGAAGCTGTTGAATAGATCGTTCCATGTTCGGCTGAAATCCAATATACTTTTCGCCATATTTTGGTATTCCCCTTCCCAATTTTCCATACAAAAACCATCTTCTAAGTCGAACTCCATCTAACTCGAACTAATTTTGATGTCCCGTGAAAATCCGACTTAGAGGGATTCGACTGTAATTCGAAACTCCATCTAACTCGAACTAATTTTGATGTCCCGTGAAAATCCGACTTAGAGGTATTCGACTGTAATTCAAAACTTTTAAAAGAAATACTTAAAGTCTAAATAAGAATAATGAATTTCTTTTTCCCCGACTTAATATAGATATACATAGAAGTGTAGATCCGCTGCCGTATGAGAGTGGATTTATGACAAATGAATGCTGACCAGTGTGTTCATTAGACAACTCCTTTTAGTGGCTAGAATTTCTGCGGTTTCGATTGCATTACACTACGCACGCTATAGTTTCTAAGCACCAAACCGTGTGCGTAAACACAAGACTTATCCCCGAATATTGCTCGCCAATAAACCTCCAATCTTTCTCATCAAATGCCGCTTTGCAAGTCCCATATTCCAAAGTGTCCTGAACTCACTCCTTTCTTGAAACCATCCGGTGAGCACAACAAAAAAAACATTGTCCTATCGCTCTCCTTGCCTTCTTCTCTCCTCGTGTCTTGTTGCCACTCAACAACTGCTGACATACGAAATTCATTCTCCCTGAGACTTTCAAGTGGCTGCAGCATTTTCGATGCCAACCAAGCTGCCGAACAACACTCAAGATTCCAAAGAATCTCCTCCCACCTCCTTATCCTCCTCCTCCGACGATGATGGTACTGCCTCCGCCCAAGCAAATCCATATGTTCCGCTTACATTGTCATGAACGAGTTAAACGAATTTCATTAAGCTAATCTACAAAATTTCAAATTTCACCAACAAAACAAAATAAATGAAATTGTGTGTGCACGGCTCTTTGAAGCGTTTCTCCTGACCCGGAATGCTGCATCGGATTCGACAAGTTGCAATAGCGGAAACTCACACACTCAATGGATTCGGATTTGGATTCACATTCAGTATTACTGACTGCATCATTCCAGCTGAGTAAAACGTGTTGTTCCACGGTGCTTAACTGAGTGTAATTACCAGCAAATCGTAACGACCAAACCGGAGCACTTTTATTCGCCTCAAATTGATGTAAAACAAATCACGCAGCTATTTCGCCCATCGAGTGGGATCGAAACAAAAGCGTGTTTGGTTGCACTTTGCCACTTTGTCGGTCTACCCCCCATTAGCAGGCGCTCTCGCTGGTGGGCGCTTATTAGTTGTGCTTGGTTATTAATTAAAAGGGCACAAGCAAATCCAAAACAAATTTAATAACTTCTCCGGGTGAGTTCTTTACCGCACAATAATTGTAAACAGCACACACTTGTAGTCTGCTGTCGTGGTAAATGAGAGCAATTGATTAAGCTTTGGTGTGTGAATCTTGTGCTAATAGAATTTATTTTTATCTTTAACGTGAGTGAGTGGTGGCGGGGAAGACTGTTTAGAAAGGGCAACAAGTAATCCAGCGAGGGGGACGTTTGTCAGTTGCGTTTAGTGGAAAACTACGAGCTGTGCTGTCATCTTGGATGTTAATCCGTGTGGAAAAACGGAGGCTATTAGGAAAGGTGTTAATCAACGGCTAGACGGACGCCGAGATAAGCTGTACGTGAGTTCAGTTGGGTCGCAAACGACAATGCACGAGTTGAACCGTGTGCTAGTCCGTTCCTTTAACAAGAAGATAAACTTAATGTGGTTCTACTCTTTTGGGGACCAGTTTTGGTGTCAATAACTGCAATTCATACAAATTATCTTCTGGCTTGGAATTCATCAAATGGGATGCTTGGGAATCGGAAAAAAAATTGTAGCGAAAGTTTTGAATAACTTAGTAGAAGAAAAAACCTCTTGACTAATTTATTATTAAGACATGAGTTGTCTTTTAGGTTCTTTACCTCTTTTAGATTTTTTCGTATGTATGAGTTTTTATAGCATAAATAAAATATTTGCTAGATATTTTGATAAAATATTTTCTTCACCGATATTGAAATTCTAAATTTAACAAAAATTTTGCATTCTGAAGTTCTTCACGGATCCAAAGCTGAGTGGGGAGTGGGAGCGGGAGTGTACACCGGGGACCTGAATCTAAACATATCTCTACGCCTCTCTGATCATTGTAGTGTCTTTTAGGCAGAGAGAATAGCGATCAAGGAAGCTCTGTCTTGGCTAAAACACAATGCGGTATGGTAAGAGGGATATCATCTTTGTTCAGACAGTCAAGCTGCAATTAAATCCCTCGACTGGGTCACTTTTATCTCTAAAAGCGCCCCAAAGTGCCGTCGATCTCTGGACGAAATAGCCCAGCACTTCAATATTCACGTCATGTGGGTGTCTGGACACAGTAGCATTCCGAGTAATTGCTAAGCTGACGCACTCTCCAGGCATGCGACCACAATTTCCTAACAATCCCGAAAAAAATTACCGGCCATGCCAATAGTTACAACCAAATTAGCTATAAGGCTCCATAGCTTTAAGACCACGATCGACAATTTTTAAAGGATTGTTTTTTGTTGAGTCACATGACCTCAGAAGTTCACAAGACTTTTTTTGTTCGATCAGAAGGTTCCATTTGGTAATCAATTGACGGTTGAAGCTAGCTTTAAGACCACCAACCACAGGTGCTTACACACCAAACAGATTAGGCCCGCGCTGGATGCTAAACAGTGGGCGCCGTGGCTTAATCGTTAGTGCGTCGGACTGTTAAGCGAGAGTACCCGGGTTCGAATAGAGCTCGGGGAAAAAACACCATAAACAATGTTCACGGCCCCACCTCCAGCGAACGACTGACAATCCTCCTAGAGTAACCTCTGTCATGGAAGGTTTTCGCAATTTACCGTTCGGAACCGGCATTAAACAGTAGGTCCCCTTCACATGTGTCAAATTATAACGCGCCCAATACAGTGGAGGCGCGCAAAGCTAGGCTCTGGCCCTTCGTGGGCTGTTACGCCACCAATGATGATGGATGCGGGCGATGTACATTACATCATTAGAACCATGGCCAACCATCGACTCACTTGCCAAATTCAACACAAAGTCCACACATAGATCGTGATTATAAGCTAAGACGGGTCATCTTGACGTCACCAAGTCAAAATCTTATTAATAAACAACTGAGAGCCACATTTTTGCGCAGTAAGTGTAAGCCATGCAAATAAAATAAAAATATATATTAGGTTGTCAAATATCTCCCTTCCGCCTTTTTGTCTTTTGAATTTTCCAGACCTTTCAAATGATGTATTGAAAGATACGAGCTCTGTAGCGCCGGAAAATTCAAAACAAAACAAGACAAAAAGGCGGAAGGGAGATATTTGACAACCTAATATTTAAATTTAGAGGTTTCCGCTGCATAGCTAGAGTTATAGCTAAGTCTTGATCATAAGCACGTATCGTGCTTAAACCACTGAGCATTAACCGTGGGCCACATTTTCGAGCAATAAATGTTTTTTGGATTATTAGAATCATGACTAAGTCTGAATTATCGCCATGATGCATCATGCAGTTCCTTCAGCGTTTGAAACCCACACTCTCCTCACTCCGGCTACGTTTACTGACTCCAGCAATCAGATAATTCGCAAATATTTTTCCATCCACGATGTCACCCGCCAGCTATATCCTTGAAACTAATAAAATGTATAGCAATGCACCTATCGCATTACTCACGACGAGATGACTGCACCCTTCCCAATCAAACCTACAGAACACCGCGCTTCAATGTTTTGACGTCTTTGATTTGCCCTCAATGGGCGACAGCAGCCACTTACGCCACATTGATCCGAATATCCTGCCATCGACGCGGTCTGAATCTCTCAACTCTCCTTCATGTGTGTGTTTGCCATATCGTACGCTAATAAACCAACAAGCCCCCCCAAAATCAGCAAACAATAATTATGTCTACAGATGTAGGTGAGCTAAGCCGAGTTGAGGTGAATTTGTGTCGTAGTCATCGCCACCGTCGCCATCGTCGTCGTCGTGCTCGTGGTCGTAGTCGTAGTCGTGCTCGCCGTGTATATTGTTGGGTTACAAAAGTATCATAGCGAGAGTATGACGGAATCATTTCACGTACTGTAAAAAGGTGTATCCTGTCGGTGCTTCTGCTTCTTATTCATTCACATTTTACTACTTTTGCTGCGCTATTGCCTCGGAGAAGTGGAAAAAGTTCCCACTCCCAGAGAAAGAGGACAAAAAATCGTCCAAGGAGTGGAGTGCCTCTGTGCACCACACCACACCACAATACCGAGACCGGGGTCCACCAACTCATGTGTTTTTGCCTTCGTCCTAGTTGTTTAAATATATAAACGAACGTAACTACGAGTGGAGAGAGAGAATGCGTTTCCTTTGCCCCTCTCTCAGTGGCATCGTCATCATCGTCGTCGTCGTCGTAGTCGTCATGTTCCATGTCTTGAATGTGTCCTCTCTGTCGTGCGCTGCAGAAGGACCTGGGTGAGTCGATGGCGGCACCACGGCAGGCCAGCGCAGAGGAGCTAGACTACGAACAAGAAAAAAAAAAAAAAAAAAGAGAAACACACGGAATTCAAATACATTCACCATCGGATTTGGGTCATGTAAAATAATAAACAAGGTGTCTATTCGCATTATGTAAATTGTTCGTCATAGTAAATGCGGCTCTGGCATTATGCTCGTAACCAGCGTTCGTATACGAAGGCGAGTACAACATCTGCAATTGAATTAATAATGCATTCTCAATAAAACACTCGTTGTTTGGGGGAAAATATGCGGGGCTAACTTTTGCCGGCTTCGGGGGATGTTTTGGGGGATGCTCCTTACTCGTCGTCGTCATCGTTGTCGTGGTTCTCGTCCTCATCATTCGTTGGTTGTCGTCGAGCCTTAGAGTCGTGCACAAGGCACCAGGCACGAGGTACTTGTGAATTTAATCTAAAAGTGAAGAGGTCGAGGCATTAGGTGAAGGGTTATGACTTCGGTGTTTTCCACATGGGAGAGTTGAGAATTAAATCTTTAATCCGGTGGAGTGTGTCTAAAACAGATGCGAAAAGTGTGAAGAAGTTAAATTTGGTACACATCCAAAAATACGCTTTGCATTTGAGCATATTCATGGAGTTAACCTGTTCCTGCAGTGGGCTTGGTCAGTGGTCGTTTATGGTTTTCTCGGGTTTTGCTTAGGGTGAATCAACTCAATTGGAGAAAATTTGTTTTATGCCGTGAAGTAAATGAAATTTCGACGGAAAAGAAGAAAAGCCAGAGAACCAACGAGTAGTGTTTAAGCCTTTGGTGTAAGTGTTTGACCTGGACGGTTTGCCCATTTGATTAAGATTGAGCGCTGATTGATTGAGCGCTGCTCAATTTCTTCTGTTTGAATTGAATAACTTGACCAAATTTTTGCTAAAATATGGCTGCTGCTGCTGTTAAGGATATCGAGAATCACCAGGGTGATTCTGCATCAATCCACCGCATCCGCTTTGAAGAATGTTCCTTAAGGAATGTTCGTTCATTTGAGAACGTGTGCCGTGATTTGATCCTCGATGCCAAGAATCAGAAAATCCGCTTCAACGGCCCAGTACGCACGCCAACAAAGGTTCTACGCATCACCACCCGTAAGACGTTTTGCGATGAGGGTTCAAAGACTTGGGATCGCTTCCAGATGAGACTCCATAAGAGAATCATCGACTTGCACTCCCCGTCTGAGATTGTCAAGAAGATGTCAGAGTAGAGGTTGAGGTTACCATTGCTAACTACATTGCCTTCTGATGGTTTTTTTTACAAAATGAAACACTCCCCGCCCAACAAGTGGGGGGTGTCTTCCCAAGGTGACGTTGGGCGCAAAATCGCCCTTGCCAAATGCTGTTACGTGGGCTAATCTAAACAACTGAGGCCAAAACTATTTGCCTGAAAAGCGCATGCTAGATACTAGACTATTAGTCTGTCTGTTATAGTCTGTCCAAACTAAGCTATTCGATACTGGCGCAGAGCATCGAACAGCATCGACAACCTAATATTGGTTGCCGCGATGGCCTTAGTTTTAATATAGAGGAGCGCGGTAGTAAGATGTGCACAGAGACCGACCTTATCCGGGTGGATGGTTTCAATGGTCCCGCGCTTGGCAAGATCTTCGGCCAGACAGTTGCCTGAGATGTCACAGTGTCCAGGACACTCGCATGAGGTGAATGTTAAACTGCTCTGCCATCTCATCAAGAACTGTTCAGTTAAGAGCTGTTTTTTAGTTGAAAATACAGTCGTAGCCCTCTAAGTCGCATTTTCACGGGATATCATCATTAGTTCGAGTTAAAGGAATTTTTCGAAAAATTCGAGTTTGAGGGATTAATATTTTTTTTGTTTGAAAGCCTTTATTTTATTCAAAACAGTATACACGTAAGGAAAAAACAGGAAATTACTTATAAAAGCTTGTAGTTTTGATTGCAAAAAAAAATGGCTTGGAAGAATTGAAAATGTACCAAGAGTCGAAAGAATGTATTCGAGTTAAAGCGCTTTTCGACTTAGAGGATGGATTTTGTATGGAAAATTGAAGGGAATGCTAAAATATATCGAAACGAATTCGAGTTAGAGGGATTTTCGACTTAGAGGGCTTCGAGTGTATTTTATTCTACGACGTAATAACCGAAATAATCTCAATTTTGTCTTAATTGGACAAGGAATAATCAATTTTGTCTTAATTGATTATTCCTTGTGGACACAGATAAATCCTAACCTAATGCTCACTGTACCAGCTCCGATCTTATGCATTGATTCGATGTGACGGTCCTAGCTACTGATAGAAAGCTTATATACGATACCGTGAACATCTCGAAAGACATCGCCTGTGAAGAGAAGTAAGCGGTTGATGATGAGGGTTGATGCCGAAGACAGCTGGGCTGGAGTGACAAACATATCCAAATTATTTATGTAAAACTAAAAGCCCCTTTTAGACGATCAGTTCAATTAAAAGAGACAGTGTATTCATACGTCAGTCTGATGTTCAGTTGAGCTTTCATTTTACTTGTGAGCCATCGAAAGCAACATATTGAATGCTGCTTCCCTTTTCACTGAATTGTGATAAAAATTGCCACTTTTCTTCCACAAACATGGACAGGAGCGATAAATTTCAATGAAATCAACCATATTATCACTCCGTTTCGATATAATGAAAAAAAGAAAACAAAAACCAGGATCTCGAAAATGTTGATTCACTGCCAACTGCAATAAAAATGATGACTGAACTGACAACGTAACTAGAACTATTTTCACATAAGTTTAACTGATAACTGAACGGACAATTTATGGGAATTTCATAAGTTTCAGTTTACGTTTCAGTTTTAGTTAAACGCTTCAGGTTTTGCATTTAGACATCAGTTTAACTGATATCTCAACTGAAACTGAAAATGAAATGATCCTCTAAATGGGTCTTTAAACACCATGCTGGTTAAAAGGTTGATGAATTAAAGAGTGTTTTCTGTGACTTACGTCATCAATTTGAAGATCCGTTGCGAATGCGAAGAGCCACATTCATCGTTTTCCAATTTCGGACAAAAAGCACGGGCACACTTTTAAAGTTTCACAGCCTTCATTCATCTGACAAAAAGGTTTAAGCAGACCAACTCGAAAGAAAGAATGGAATCTTAAGGAGCATAAAATAAATTGAGAATATAAAATAGATATCAGAACGTGTGCTCCTTTTGTGTCCAAGGAAAGAAGAAGCGGAAAATGTGATAAATTCACCATAAAATTAGGTCATCAGTTTATAGCCGTGTACCCAAAACGCACAGCAGCACAATTGTTTCCATCAGACATCTTAAACGTCAGAGTCATTTCAGAATTTTCAAAAGCTTCTTCTTCGGGGTTTGGACGCATAAAAAGAATTTATTATGTTTCCAGCGGATTAAATTCGGAAGAAGGAAACAAGTGTCATGAAAAAATAAAAACCTCAAATGCACACTCTCCTTGCTGGACAATTATCCTCAAACGTCTATTTCTCTACTATGTTCCTAACCTCAACGTAGTATCACTGCACTGCAAGCGAAAATAACCCAACCCAGTGCAGTAATTGAATTACCCTCCAACTCCCAGAGGTGCACTGCTGCACAAAACATTTTGTAATCGTGTGTCAGTCAGTTAACCAGTCACTCATTCACTTACTCCAAAATGACAACCACGAAGACTGACACGTGCAGCCAATATCTCCCTCTTCACACACAACAAACAAATGGACATGCTTCAGTTAAGGCAAAAGCGAAAAAGGAAAAAGGACGACGACGACGAGAACGATTACGAAGGGACGATAGAGTACCATATCAGTGTTCTTCTGCTTCTTGTGCTCCTTCTCCTCCTTTTCCAACTTGTACTTCACAGGATTATGATGAACTAAAAACGAAACTGATGTCACAGCCGGAATGAAGGACGAGGATGGGCACAGAAAAAGGAACAACGACGACGAATATCTACACAGCCCGGGCGACGGGCGGTCTCACTGGATTTGCATGTGAGGCAGGTTAGGGTGTCAACAATTCGGGAGATTTTATTTCCTGCCATTGAACCGCGATTTCCATTCCACCTGGAGGGTAACCTATTTTTTTTTTCTGTTCGTTTTATGTTCGAGTGAACTTTAACTTTGAATCATAACCTGCCGTGGCGACATTTGGTCGACGACGAGATAAAAACTGCCGAACGTAAAGGAAGCTTAGTGCCTGCAAAATTACAAACGTTTAAGGGAGTGTACAGTGAGTTCCAGAATTTTTTTTTCGTTAATTAAAATTCCTAACCAAACTTTATTGATAACAAATAAATTGCCTGGATCGATTACGATAATTATCCGCGAAATATTCTTAAACATTATTCACCGAGAATTATGACCATAACACAATACTAATCCCGCAGATACTTTCGAGTTTTACTTTGATGGGCACTTAGTTTGGAAGATGTTGCTGTTGCTCTTCAAATAGTTTCGGTTTACTTCGTGAAGATTATGCTGCTTTACTTTAACACCGGAAGGTGCTTCTTAAATTTTACAGACTCTCATCGCTGTACACAGCGTGCAGTGGTGTTTGTTTTGGAGGAATAATTAAATTCGGATGAGTTACAAAGTTTGGATTTGCCTATGGCTGAGTTAAATTTCCGTGGAAAGTTAACTTTACTAGAAATACAGTACGGGTTAATTTGGCTATCGTGGAGGAAAACATATGCTTAGACAATTGTAGAAATTTCGATGAACAATGTGATAGAAATGCAACGTCAATTTATTGAACAGACCTTTCAGAAAATAAAGCATGGAAACTGAATTTTCGAACTAATTGCAGCAAATAATTTTGTGGTCACAAACAATAATCGCTTGTCATTTTTGCATGCCCTTTAAAAAGAAAGTTTGACGAAAGATCTTTCTGTAAACTCGTGTAAATATCAGGAAGCAGCAAAAATTGTATTGAATAAATTTCCTTTCCTACTTGGTTTATTAAACATTATAAAACAAGTTAATAATAAATATGTTTAATACAAGCATTTCACATTCTATGACTTGACAATCGAAATAACCTCAATTTTGTCTTGACTTAAGCGGTTATTCCTTGTGGTGACAGAATTGTCGGAACACAAATGTTAAGTGTGCTGTTTAGCTTAGAGCCTCCAAATAAGGCCAGTAAATTAGTAAAGCTTAAAACTAGGCGATTTTTCTAGCATTAAGTTTGAATGGAGTTTTAAGAATTCATTTAAAACGAAACGAGTGCCGCAGACATTTTGTTTTTTTGCTTAGCCTTTTTTGACAGTAGCTGTTTTGAGGTTATGTGTAACAAGAACACACCAATGGAAAAAAATTTAAGTTAAAGAAAACGTTTTTTCTTTGTATGTACGAATTCGAGCACATGCTTTTCAAAAAAATGAAAAGGATGTGCTCGAAATGAAATGTTATAAAATTACTTCTTTTCCTTTTGTATTTTGACTTTTTTCGATAGCTGCTGATCTCAGCAGCTGGAAAATGAAAGAAACGACGTTCTTTTTCTTAAGCCTGTCAAGTCAATCTGTGTCTGTCTATCTTGATTAAATAATTGTAAATTTATGATTTATATGAATAAAAACTAATTGAAATCAACGTTTATTTTTTCATTCATTTGAAAAAAGCTTGACGCCAACTCTTATTTAAAGAAGGCCCTGCTCCCTAACAATAAGGAGTATATGTAATGACAGACGTTATTTGTTGCTTTTAGCCAATATTTTCAAGGAGACGAATAACTTCAGGACTGTACGGACATGCATCTAGAAGAATCAAAATTGAAAATTGCCTTTAGCCAATACTTTCAAGGAGAAAAATTAACCCAAAATGACTGTAAGGACATGCGCTCAGTTAGAAAAATCAAAATTGAAAAAAAAAACTTGAGCGACGAGACATAAGTCTCAGTTCAAAATTTAAGCTCAGGTCTTCTAAAGCGTATAAAAAGGCAGTAGTAACAATTAGATTTGTTCAGCTCAGGCTTTTGATTTGAAAGTGAGACTTTAATAATCAAAGCTAAGGACTTTTAGTCTTAAACTACATCATGAAACTTCATAACCTCAATCCCAATGGCTTCATGGATTCATTCCTGTGAAGGATGATTGCTTCATGGATTCAATCCCCTGAAGGACGATTAAAGTGCAAAATTAAATACTAAAATAGTGCACAGTGATATTGTTATAGTGTTAAAAGTTTCATTCACTTAGCCATTTTTGTTACAGGCACAAGACGAAGATGTGACCTTCTTAACTCAGGAAATTGAATGCAAAATTCAAGCGATCGCGCACGCAAAACATCTTAGTCTTCCGAACTGGAATCAGCTTGTCCGGGACCGTCATCGTTGTAACGCAGTTTTAGCCCAGGCAAAGGCTGAAGGGTTGATTGCCTCTAAACTAAGTTGAACATGTAATGGAGGACGAAATAAACTCGACTGCAACACTACAGTCAACGACAGTGTTTCACAAACATTGAATTGAAACTTTTCATAAAAAGTGATCGTGCTAAAGACACTAATTTCATGCATATACTCTAGAAACTGCTACGACGCATCATGAATAAGTCCACAAATTCGTAGGACCGCTTGAACTCTTCATGGTTACCAATTCAATCAATTTTCAAACCTGTTTCAATACGTCGCGATTGACCTGTCCACCAAGGAACTCTCCTCAATCCTATTTGGCCTTTTAAAATTGATTCAAATTAAATAGGACAGTCTTCAAACCAAAATCTCAATTTCCCGAATTACGAAACATTTGCCCCGAAAATTAAATGAGCCCTGAAAAGTAATCGCATCTCTTATTAATAAAACCAATCCGTGAACCCTCAGCAGCAGCAGCGGCAACAGCAAAATTCTCCATTGACAATTCCTTCGCCAACTGTATCCAATCCTGAATTTGGATCTACGAGCTGTACAATACAAACCAATTATGCACTACTAGTTCCACCGCACAAATCGAAATCAACAGCAACTACAGGAAAAAAAAAAGAAAAATGAAAGTGCAGAGTGGGGAGGAGGTTCCCAAAGAACAATATACACCCAGGCCGAGAGCCAGATATGAGCGCAACCCCAAGTGGAGCTCAGTTGCTTGGTGCTACTACTTCGTCCTGCGATGGTATGTTCTCTATCTCTTCTCTTTTTTTTTCTGTATGTCAGTCTTGCCCCAATTGTATCGTGCATTTTAAATTTTCCACCACCAGAGGACGACTACTGACTGCTGATGGTGGAAGATGGTGGATGGGGTTGTGGTGGCATTGGGACTGAAGGTAGTTCTGTGCCACATGAGGTTCAGGTTAAAAAAAATAGCCTAGTGCAGCTCGGTCTCTACAAAATAAAATAAAATATACAGCGAAATATCAATGAGGAAGAAAAAAATATTGGAGGGACCTCACTAAGAGTTTAGCCTAACCGAAATTTCTGCTGTGCTGTTGTTGTTCTTCCTCTGAATTTCCTTAATTTCTCTATAAAACAACAATTTGTTGTAAATAACACAACGAGAACAATCCAAAAAAAAAGACAACATAGACATAGCATCAGAAGGCAGCAGGGACATAGAAGAGTAAGGGCCACCTGAAGAGGAAGCCTTCTTCCGCCAGGCGAGTTTGTGTGAAGTTAACTTTTATTTGCAATTGTACCACCACACCAGTGGTTGATTGCAACTGCAGATATAGGTGCCTCACATACACATACACTCGCCCAGTCACGGCTCCTGGGAGTGCAGAAGGGCCACAACACAACTTGGGTAGCTACTTCAATGGCACAGAGCGAGGCAAGCGGATTTGCTGCAGGCGACGATGAGAAGTTGAGTGATATTTGGAAAACACGTGCTAGTTCTGGTACTGGTGCTGGTTCTGGTGCTAGTGCACTCTGCATGACTGTTTCTAAAGTTGATGATAATTTTCATTGTGCTTTATGCTAATTCGAGTTCGCCAACATGTATAGATACTTGTACTAATTGCATTGCCAGGCATATGAAAAAAAAAAATACGCATTTCTTTGTCACGGGATCGTAGCGGGAATGTGGCGGGGTCCCGCTTCCTGGAGTGCTGGGAATTAGAGGTTCTCATTACCTTTGATGTAAGGTCTCTCTCCCCTTTTTTTTTAGAAACACTGTTCTGTTTTGAGAGCACAGTGAGTGCCCTCAACTCTAGAGAACCACGGTCTGCGACGTGAATGTTGGTGCATGGTTGTGGAAGAGGAAGTGACACGATGAAATGTCCAATTTGGTTGGGTATTTTGCAATTGAAATGTTCCAAGCAACGTCCACTGTGAGTTGTCGTTTGAATTTTGGTCGCAGGAGGAAGTGGCATTAGGTGACAGCTCACAAATTAAGTACTCAAGCGGAGGTGAGTGGTTCACTAGGGGCCATTAAAACGGAGGCGTTATTATTTATGAGCAGTTTAAGGTTACATATGGAGGTATGGTTTGAGTTAACTCTTTGGTTTTCTTGGCTTCTGTTAGGTTATGTGGTGATGGCTAATCGCCAATCACATAGACCTGTAGGTCCTAGTAGTGTATTACACCAACTCAGACTTCCTATAAAATTTGAACACCCATTTATGTCTGGTACAGAGAGAAGGACTTGGATGCGATAGCGTAGCTCACAAATTGACTTGCTTTGAAAGCCTCATAGCCGCTTCACTCAACGGGTCGTCGACGAAAATCGTCTGCCCAGCTCAGCAGCTAGACCAATTTGTTGATGAGAGTTCGTTCCGTGTTTACACATTGGTTCGTCGCACTTTTTGGTTCAACATAAGATTGAAAACGTCTGCGAATCTTCTTGCGGAAATTTGGTACATGATTCAAAAGAGAGAAGAAGAGTTTCGTTATGCCGTGTAAATGTAACGAAATAAAAAAACAGTTACTCACTCACTACACTTACCACCAGGGCTAAATGTGACGATCGACAATTATAATTTCGAGGTTATTGGCTCTTATCACCTTTGCATGTGCTTGATGTGCGAAAAAGCTGGGCTCTGGCTCTCAATACATACATGTGCTTGATTGATTGCAGATGTTAGTAGTAGTAATAAACGTAGTGGTAGGGCAAATGTAAAATGCTCGAATGATACCTTAAGCTACTTCGCCGAAACAGGTTAACAGTGCCAAACTTCTGACCCGAAAAACAAGCGTCATGCTTTGCAGCCCAGCAGAGCTGATCCCTAGAGCTTTGGAAAAAAAAATTTCTACAGCAAATATCCACTCTTTTCACCGAGGAAAGCGAATGGAGGAAAAGACACCTCCACGAACTCTATGAGCTGTAAAAAGAGGTGAACAGTATGCAGGAAGACAAGAAGCCAGCTCGGTCACATCGAGCGTATGGACACCAATGCTTCAGCTAAAAGAGTCTTCAAGTCCAAGGCTCTTCGTTCGAAAAGAAGACGAAGACCCAACCTTCAATATAAGAACCAAGTCATCGTGGACGTAAGACAGCTTGGTCTCCTAGAGTGAGACCGTCAAAGTTGGAAGCAACATCTGATCAGAGGCAGACACGCTAGAGTTTTAAACCTATTAGGTATGTAAGTAAGTTTGCTGCATTGTGAGCTCTAGTCTGATTAATTAATTGTTTTGGTTTGGAATAATTGGTGCTAGATTCGCAGGAAAAGAAAGGTGTATGTTTTCTTCAGCTTACCAGAATAAGAAATGTGAAACAATTACAAGCAACAAGCCAAATTTCTCAGGCGATAAGTTAACATGATCCGCATCGCACACGCGCATCCACATCACACATGTGTAAGTAGGATTCAAACCCGAGAAGCCTCAGATAGCGGCTATACGCACGCTTGCATTTTCCGGTGGTACAGAAGCGAAAATACACAAGCGATCGTGGGAATCATGGAATTTGGTCAACGGAGGCGAAGTTAGATCTAAAGTAATAAAAGTTTTGTAAATAAGCTAGAGGACTAGAAGCTCGATCACGGGCTGCAACTGAACAGAAACAAATAAATTATAAATTATAAAGTTTAATTTCTGTGTCATATTTTATTTCATTAACCAGTTTGTCACGGAGAAATCCGTGATTAATTTTTTGCCCTTCCCCGTGTATTTTTTTAACTGATATCGTCCAACAAAAAAAAAAAAAACAAATACAGTCGAATCGTGATAATTCGTACCCCGATAAATCGAAATCTCAATAATTCGAAACAAACTGCTCGTCCGTAGATAATTTTCGTATTTTTTGTGCAATGAATGAACACAAAACTTCTTATAAATCGTAGTTCGTTTTTCGTAATGCAAAAACTTGCAATTCGTAATGCAAAACGCAAAAAAAAACCTTTTTAGCTAAATTCCCGCTAACTTTTGTAGACAAGTTTGTTGCCATGATATTGATATCGCTATTAGGAATGCGAGTGAAGAGAAAGCGACGATGAAGTAGAACTTATGACGAATAAACAAGCTAAATCGGCCATTCATTAACTTCGATATTATGTTTCAAATCATGATGTCTCGAAAAATGTTTCTAATTATTTTATAGGCTTGGAGAACATAATTGAAAAGGTAGACAAAGCGAATATCAATCAATCAAAAATAACAACTTTTTTGAAATGACAAACTTTTGCTTGATTTTTTGTATCTTTATGTAATTTTGTTACCTTTGTTTACCTTTTGAATTGAACGTCGGTTTTAAT
This sequence comes from Syritta pipiens, assembly GCA_905187475.1. Lineage (NCBI taxonomy): Eukaryota > Metazoa > Arthropoda > Insecta > Diptera > Syrphidae > Syritta > Syritta pipiens. The sequence goes on from LR994571.1 coordinate 77,370,019, forward strand.
AAAGTTAAATGCAATATGTATTGGATAATAATATGAAATGTAAAAGCAGCGTTAATTCGCTGGACCAAAGAATTAAAAACATCACTAAATCAGTTGGAGTATTAAGCTTAATCGAAAAGAAAGGAAAAGGAAAAACTAAAAGCACACACGCAGCCAATGAAGATACACCGTTCCGTCGTTCCGTTGATGACCTCAAAAATTATTCAAAATTTATGACAATGCACAAAACCACGACATTCATTATTCAGAACAACAATTTCAAACTGAAACAGAACCATCGGTTTGTTAAATAAATTAAATAGCCGACCGAAAAATGAGTAAATATTTATACGCCAAGGTTGAAATCTCCGGCAAATAATAATGATTTTGAAATAAAAAAAAAAATGGATATTTAAAAACATATTTGTGTGTACTCACTTTGCACATGACACAATCCAACTGCAAATTGACCTAATTCAGGCATTTGTCTGAGAATCTCTTCGGTGACTAAATGAACACCACGATGTTGTGGACGCAAATTGATTTTACGCTGAAACCAAGCCGATCCAATTTGAATACCGCCTCCGCCTCCGCCACCGCCACCGCCACGATGATTCGACGAAGCCATTGTACTTGTCGAACTACTATTGTGACAGCTACTGAGGGTGGTGCTGGTTGGGATCTTCTTCGTCTTCGTGATGGTTGTGGATGCTTGTTGTTCTGCTGCTACTGTAGAATTTGCTATTGTGCTTGATGGCCTTTTATTACTTTTGTTGTTGGTGGTGGTGGTGGATCTCGCCGCCGTTTTCGTATTCGTCGTCGCCGTCGTTTCCGTGATCGCCGCTGGATCATAAATGCCACACTCCGTCGTAAGGGATTTTTTCTTCGATTTTTCTTTTTTTCCTACTCCTGCTGTTGCTGTTGCTTTTCCTACTGATACTGATGCTGGCTTTGCTGCTGATTCTTTTACTGCTGCTGCGGTTAATGGTAATGATGATGGTGGTGTTCTATTTGAATTAGCCGTTTTGAAATTAGTTACTTACACTCACTATGAATATATTCGTTTTATTACTTTTCTCTTTTTTTTCTTTTACTTCAATTTGCTTCTTGGTTTCACTCTGTGTTTTTTGTGTTCTTTTTTTTTACTTTTCGTTCAAAATTAATTAATTATTCTGAAAAATATTAAGAAATGAACTAAAATTAGTATTGCTAGAGAACCGCCTCTAAGGGATGCATCACTTTGAAAGTTGACCGTACACACAAAGTCTTATCACTGGCGGAACATGTGGCCACACACCGACTATCGACTATAGGGCTGCTGGTTCGATATCAAAAAGAAACCCTTCGTTACCTATGGTTGCCACTTGTTTATTCGAGGGAAGGTATCAGACGCAGACATAAATATGAGAGTCGTCTTGTGTCAATTTCCAGTCACGCAAGACGAAAGACGGATGCGGAGAACTGTTTACAAATAGAATCAGAGAAATTCAAAGTGCGACCTGAAGTGGAGATATTTTGACTGCTATTCAGCTGAAACATTAACGCCCATCTAATTGAAGGCTGCCCAAGAAAATCTCAATTAATTATGGATTTTGTTTGAATACAGGAGGCATGGACAGAAATGGAGACTACAAAGTGCAACTTAGGGAGTTGCAAGTGAATCCACTAAAATCTGGCACGTTAACTGACTGTAAAGAAGGGCCTTTCCTCAGATCACGTGCTTTGTCTACAAGTGTGTACCATAATTGGCTGCATTTCGGACTATCTCTGCTTAGGTTATAGGTTAAAACTCGCATAGAGATAAGGCAGCTCATTTTGTGCACCGTGAGATTACTCGCTGGGTTAGACTCGACTTTGCTTTACTTGAATGTATCATTTGTGCAGGGAAATGTAGAGAATGTTTTAAATGACGACCTATTGAAATATGAAGAATGAAGGATTTCAACAATCGTTACGTACGTCAAGAATTAAAAAATAATAAAAACCATTGCGACCTAGAAAATTCTTCAGCCTTATTCTTTACTTCACTTTTTTGAAGCAAGTTTCATTTTGCTAAAGCACTTTTTGTCAAGTTTTTATTAGCAACAGAGCCATATTTACTTATAGAGACGAACATGACTGAGAAGCTCAATACAATAATGAGTGCTCGTGAATCATCTAGGAATCTCCAAAACAATAGATTTTTTAAGAAGAGGGATCCCTAAAAGGTTGTCGAATGCAATGGATTAAAAAAGTGGCAGATTGCTAAGGCGATGAATTTGAAAGCCAATGAATCTTCAAAGCAGTGAATTTCTTTAAATTCTTCAAAACTGATAGACATAGTTGATTGAGTTCATAAATGTAAAACTGCTACAGCATTGAAAAGTTTGCTTTCATGAATGTAAATAAATCGCAATACTTTTGCATCCCAGCAGTTGAAAATTGGATACATAAAAGCTAGGTGACTATCACACTGCTCACATTGGCAGTGTCTTTTGTCTCATTGTTGAGTTGCAGGGAATATGGTCGAAGCAAAAAACGCTCCCTAGCTATGTAATTTTTAATGACCTCTTTTTTTTCTAAATGTTATCTTCTGTAATGCATTTGCAAACTTGATAGTATTAGTCTTCATATTTGCACTCAAACAGAAAATATTTTCTACAGCGCTAATGCAACAAATGTTGCCAATATGAATTCATCCCTTTCAGCAAACAACAATTTTAATAGCAGACAAATGAGAAATTTCTTTTAGTTTGCTTCACAGAAAAACCGAATCAAGTCTGTAACAAACAGCAAAAAAAAAATTAATTGGAAAGCAAACATATTTTTAAAGCGCGGTTAATTGGATTGGAGCTGTCAAAGAAGACAGGACAATTTATTCCGTCTTAAGGTGAGTGACGATGACCTACTTGGAAGAACGAAGCTGAAGAATTCGATGGAAATTATGAATTATATATGAAGGGTACAGCACACGATTCATGCCTGAGTTGAAAGTAAATTTTTGACGAACGTCCATAACCTCTAAATCGCGTGTTAATTGAACAATCAGTTTTGGGGCAAAGAGTCTCCCATCGATTTTTAAAAAGGTTTTGAGCCGTTTGAGTTTGAGTTTTTCTAACGATTTTGCTGGATCTTTACTTTGTTCTAAGGACTGAAGCGCATCCATTGGTCTTTTCTTTGTTCTAAAGACTTAGGTGTATAAGTTAACACGAGTCCTGGATCTTTATCAAATAATAATGAAATTAGTAGATTAGAATGGGAATTTTCGTACAAAAAAAATAAACACACGTTGTCTACCCTGGGAGCTGCCAACAACTTATGATAAAAATGCTCCTTACACGTTTGTCGTAAAAAATTAGATGACCACAAACCGTGTCCTCTGCACGACTAAGGCCTGGCGCACAACTAAAACGCTAACTGAAAATGCCCATCTAAAGAAAACTCAATTTCGAAAAGGATGGTCCAGGAAGAATTGAAACTAGCTGCATAGCTCCGAAACTGATTGCGGCCAAATTTATTTTCTCAATCAAAAATGTCTTTTTCCACTTGATTAAGTGTTTCAAGTTCTTTTAAAAATTGAAGATAAAGCCAGTTGGAGTAATCAATCGAAATATGGTGCACTTTCTAGAAGCAGAGCCCTGTTAATGATTGCCGTAAAACATATTTTCACACCGAAAAACATTCTTCTTTACCCGATAGCTCCTGTTAAAAGATTCCTATAGTAAATGAATGTAAACAAAGCTAAATTTTTGCGAGAATAAAACAAAAAGTTAGGAAATACTCCGACGGAACGTAGATAGAAGCAAAATATGATTGCTTGATCATGATTTCTTTTTCATTACACGACCACGCGAACCGAGTTGCCTTTAAAAACTTCGCCTCTCCACAAGCAGCAGGAGCATTTTACAAAAGGAAAGAATCTTATGTTCACCAAGAAACAAATAAAATTTAAGCCTCGGCGTTGCAATTCTGCGATACAAAAGCCTTAAGAAAATCGATTCCAATAAGGATTTTTGGCACGGCTCTGTAAGTGGGCAATTAGAAAGAAAGAAGGCACTTCCGAGCCACAGCAAAATATCAATCTTGACGCAATGTAAGACTTTTGTGAAGCAATCATTTACATAAGACGATTTCAGAGATTCACTTGTCCATTAGGTTGTTGAAGGAGGAAATTCAAGATCCACTTGTTCATTAGGTGGATGGATGAGAAACAAGTCTACCAAACAGCCTCCGAATTTCAACTTAGTCCGGTCATTGACACGAACTCATCTCGCCATAAATCAGTCACAGTTATGGATGGTGCAACTGTCCATTCGTTCGCGGTTAGCACAAAAAGAAAAAAAAAACACCGTGCGTGTGGTCGAGCCTAACGGTCACATGCACCCACGGACACCGTTCCATTTCGAACGCAGCACTGTATATGTTTTCTCTTTTTTTTTTTTTTTGCCTTCACATAAGAACGAGTGTGTAAAATCCTTCGAATTCTTGTTATGACCGCACTGACCTATAAACGTCAGGATATCGTTCGTTTCTTTTCTGTTTTTCGTAATTCATTCTCCGTGGACAAAGCTTAAGAAATACAATTTACCAAGACAGTTCCTGTCCTGTTTTAGGCTTATTCGAATTCAAAAAAGAAAAAAAAAACTCACAGAAAACAAAAACCTAAAAAAACTAAAAATACGAACACTTTTTTTCTCTTCTTTTACATGACCTACGTAACTACTACCGTCGATATGTATCCGAGTGAACTCAAAACTGTGTGTGCGGTTGTCCATCTCTCAAAAGCAATACACCCTTCGTTTTGTCATAATTTCATCCCATAAATAACGGAACATTTATTATTCTCTTCTTCCATAAACATTTGTGTTTTTTTTTTCTAGAGAGCGAGAGCCACAGAGGACATGCCACAAGAAATGAAAAAAATATCGTCACATAAAATTTGGCTGCACCTGTTTTCAAAAAAAAAAAAAAAGAACTTGGAAAGTTAACGGGGAAAGAAGGGTAAAAAAGAAAAACGAATTCGCACACACACATGACGTGTGACACTCCACTCCAGTTCAGAAATTCACAGTAATAAGAACGATCTTCTACCAAAACTACGTTTAATTTAATCCCACAAATCACACCACTGACCACGGCGAGACAACAAACATTTGAATTTGTTGTGTTTTATGCAAGAAATTGAACATTTCATGCAAAAAAAAGGAACCAAAAAAAAAAACCGATTATCCGCAAATTCGACCGACTGACACAAAAATTTTGACAGATGCTGCCCCCCATTCACCACTTTATTGCTTTTGTCCGCCTATTCTCCCCAACACAGTTTTCGATTCTCCAACAACTTTTTTATTTGCTCACTCCTTCATTCTCTGCTCTTTCTGCGACGTGCGACGAAGCGACGACGGAGCAAATTCACCACACCGAAGGAAACAAGAAAAACAGAACACAACGGGTGTACGGTAAAGTAGCGAGAGGTAGGCTTTTTTGACAGTTAACAAGTGAAGAAAATGGCAAAAGAAAACCACGAACACGGACAACTCAACACGAATTGGGGAAAATGGAGAAAAACTATTTCCTCCTTTTTAGCACACCACACTACTCACACTTCTCGACACACTTGCGATTGGATTTCTATTCTTTTTTTTGCTTTTGCTTTCGATTGCGATATATGTAACACACACACTCACATACGGTGAAATATATTTTCTTATGAATTAAAATTTTCACACAAAAAAAAACGAGTTAACTTTTCACCACTGGAACCGCCGAGGGGGGCTTAGAAAAGATAAGCGCTGGAGCTCCTTTGAAATTTGACGACGACGACAACTCGCACCGATACGCGAAAAGAGCGAGAGGATAAAGGATAGGGTTGGTTAACTTTGCAGCTTTGACAGACCTACTACTTGCTTCCTCTTAAGGCACCAAGGATACGGGATACGAATACGGATATCGATACAAAAAGAAAATTTTGTTTTTCGTTTGATTTCTGATAAACACAACAACAAACACACACGCACACACAACACGGAAAAAAAAAACAACTTCACTTTATCCCTTTTTTCGATTTTGGGAGGATGATTTCGCGAGCGAGCGAATTTTCACCGAACGTGTCGCCGCGGCGGATGTCCTTCCGGGGGAACTTTTTTTTTCGCCCAATAAATATTCATTCAAAAGAGAGAGAGAGGAGAATGAGAGAAGTGGAAATGTCAAAACGACAAAAGTCGACGACGACAACGAGGAGGACGACGGCGACGGAAGACCTCAACACAGTTTCTCATGTGGGTTTATTTTACACGAGCCGTGGTGTCGTACACCGCACGTATCTATCGACTTCGGCTTCGACTTCAACTTCCACTTCGACTACGACTTTGACTTCGACTTGGAAATGCACTCACACACATGTAGGGCAGGTTTTGAGGACGACCGAACACACGACGACGGCAATCACAAAACTTTTCACCACGGAAACTCTGCGACACGCCAAATCGACGACAGATCCTGGGGGGTAGTGGTGCTGCTTCTGGCCGTGGTCGCGGTGTTACTCGGGACCATCAACTCTTAGATAGCTAGGATGACAGAGTCTCCATACAGCAGGCATTCTCTTCTTCTGATTTCGAGAAGCGCTTCGTTCCCGAGCTATTCCTTCAAGCGTGAATATCCTTGGCAGTGATCATAATTGCAGAAAATCTGTCGTTTTTTTTCTTTCTTTTTGGAGGTGATTTCTCGCTCACCTCACCTCGGGTAGCTTACACCACACACACTCACACTCACGCACTGTTTAAGGGGGTGGAAGGAGGAGGTTTGGAGGCCCGCAAATGTCCTTTCGATTACAAAATTGTCCCTTTTTCTGTTTTTCCACTGCCTGAAGAATTACGCTCGTGCATTTCGATGATTTTTTTTGTGGTGCATCCAAATTCACGTAACGAATTCTGTAATCCAATTTCGCAGAAGAGATTCACCTTGATTCCAGTGGACGCCTGGTGGTGTTTTGTGTTTTTGAAATCGGGAAATTCTATGAAAAATGATGCGGATAGATTTTTACTCGATTTTTGCACTCGTTCTTCGTTTTTACACCACTTACTCTGCCCCTGGATTCGCTCTGGTTTCGGTGTGGTAGATTTTTCAGTGCAGATGACACTTTGCGTGAGGAGCAGACGCGGCGAAATTGATGGCAGTGCTTTAGTGGAGTCCTGAACCAAGGATGTGTCGAAAAGGACGAAGGAATTGAGTGAGTTGAAAAAGTTTTCTGCTGACTGAGCTGCTACAAACTCGTTCGAAGAAAATGGCAGGTCCGCTAACACATTTTTGGGCTAACACATCTTCGCTCAATCCAATATTCAAAGTTTCTTATCAAATTTTAGCCTGAGTGGAGAATCACTGGATAGTTGCTTAAGGAGTAGCTGAAGCATGAAATTAGATGGATTCATCGCAGACTTTAAATATAAGTAATTCGCGCTCCTTTTCTTCTTGCTCCTGAATTGTTGGCGAGTTCTTGAAGACGGCTTAAAATAAATTAATATGGCAATTTGAGCTGAATGCATCCTCGTCAACCAGGCCTAAAGATGCGATTGCTTAAGCCCAAAAATTGTTAAGAGTAAATATTGAAATGTAATTTACGAGGGCTGTTTAAAACGTATCCGATCAAAATTTGATACAAAGCATTTTTTCTCGAATTTTGTTTTATTTTTTATTATAACTCTCATTGTAACTCTATTATTACTCCCAGCGAAGCTCGCACCGCTTTCGCACCGCTTTCGCACCCCGTCAAAATAGTACTTGGCGTTTTTTTCTGCAAAGTTATTGTTCACGAAGGTGGTTGCTCAGGTGGCTCATTTGAAGAAAACAAAAAGAAATCGCTGAGGCTAGATCTGGTGACTAAGTCAGTTGGTCAAGCAGTTCAAACCCTAATTCGACAGACACAAAATTGTTAAGAATAAGTCTTAAGTACATAAACCAAAACTTAGGCCTTAGATATTAGTGACTGCCTGCGCTATACGCAGACGCTACACGTAGGCCATTTGTTGGCCCATTGTGTTGTCACACATCCGGATTGTTTCCAATGCTCGGACTCGCTGCCTAAAAAGTTTCCTGCAAATATACCAAACAAAATATTAGCAGGCATGTTATCCTACCTGTTTGACGTGCAAAGTTCGTATTCTGATATCCCTTGAGCTATACCCAATTGGATCTGTTGATGAAACCGCTGATGCGCCTTACATCCAAGTTAGCGAGTTCGCTTAAATCCTCAAAGAAGTATGCACCTAGAGTGCATTTTCTAGTACGTGAGAGTGCTGGGCATATTCCAAGGAGATGAAGTGTCGTCTCCTCTTCCTCCTCATCCCTGCAGCTTCTGCAGAAATCATTGAAGGGGGCTCACATCCGTCTGGCGTGATTGCCGAAGAGGCAGTGGCCAGTTAGAACACCAACTAGACCAATTCTGCTAGCTCTGCTTATCGAGAGCAGCTGTTCTACCCTACACCACTAAAAACAAAATTTACCTTAAAACCAAAACTTAAAGTAAACCAAATTTGAAGTAGACTTCCAAGACTTTCGTTTTTGTCACTTTGTATTTTTTAGTATTACAACTTTTAATTACCGTATGTATGGTACAGTCGAATCCCTATAAGTCGAATATTCACGGGACATCAAAATTAGTTCGAATTAAAGGGAGTTCGACTTAGGGAATGGTTTTTGTATGGGAAATTGGAAAATGAAAAAATAATTTTTTGCACTCATACTCATTAGTTTTCTGAAAAATTGCTCGGTGATGAGTCTACAAGTCGACTGAATTCCCAAAGACTTCAATGCAAAATGTTGCATTCCCAAAGACTTCACTGTTAAAAAATGCATTCCCAAAGAATTCCCTGTTAAATGTTACATTCCCAAAGACTTCAATAAAATTGGTTGAAGTCCCAAAGACTTTAAGTGAATGCTGTTGACTTTAAGTTAATCCTGTTGACTTCAAGTGAATGGTGGGGCTTCAAGTGAATGCTGTTGACTTCAAGTGAATGGTGGGGTTTCAAGTGACTGGTGGGACTTCAAGTGAATGGTGGGACTTCAAGTGAATGGTGGTACTTCAAAGATTGGTCCAATCAAGACTTCAAAATAGAATGGTGATTCTAAAATTGAAGTCACACTTATCTAATGAAGTCAATTGAATGAATCACAAATCGTGAAGTCAATTAATTCGTTAAATCAAAAGATTGAATTCTTTTACAGCTCTGGGGTCATGTTGGTATATGATCTTAACTTCAAAGGAGTGATTCCACTGGGAATAGATAAATTTAAAATGTTTATTGAAGAAAACAAAAAAATTTTAAGAAATCACTTGAAAACATGTTCTGTCTTGAACCTGGTAAAAATTAATTTGACACCAAGCCTTTGTGGCTAACAATGTTAACTTACTTTTATTATAATGTAACGATTTATAAAAAAAACTGAAGAAACATTGACTCTAATTAGGACACGCTCATTCCATCGTTAAAGTTCTTACTTGTCTAAGACCATGTGAGTTCCTTCAGAGCTAATATGAAAACAAAGCCTGAGCAACCAGACTTAATATGAAACCATAGACTATTTTCCAGGCCATTTCCCCGATTTGTTGACAAACAAACACCGCTCATAGAATCATTTTATTTCATTCAAGACTTTAGCGTCGAGCACTTATGACACGAGCACAACTCACCTCCCATCCGGGGAAAGAACTATCGCCACGGGAAATATCTGTAATTGAGTCAAGGATGATCCCCGTACCTCAGAAAAGTCTGCGCGTGTTGAACTTTAAGAGTCACTGCCCCAAAAAATAATTATTCATTGTTTGTTTGCGCATCAAAACAAAACGCGTGTGGTTGCAAAATAAAAAAAAAACAACTGTTGCTCCGATTTTGGGTAGTTGTTGGCAAACACCCCAAAGGCTTGGACTTGGGCTACTGTCTCACCTCCGTGTGACACAGAAAAATTCGCTGCAAAATTATGACTGAACCCGAAATATGAAAATTAATACCTAAGTCTCCCATGAGGCAGAACTTAAAAATAGCTACGAGAATAAGCCCCAAGTAGATGGCAAGTACCCATGAGAGGTTGTTATCCCTCACGCAAGCTCCCGAAAGAGCAGTTTTCCACCTTCCTCACGTGATTCTCTGAAACAAAGAACTCCTACGTGACTATAATGGGCACCTCCGTGAACGTTTGAAATCACTTTCAGACCTGTAGACGCCATAAAAGCAAACGATATGATACGGCAAACATCTTACTCACCCAGAGCACCCGAGAGTTCAATTCGAGTTCAAATCTAATCCAAAATCAATGTTTCCCGTATCTCTACAACGAATTAATTCACCCACAATTCCCAGCTGGACGCTTTTGTGGAAGCGAAAAGATATATGAACGTGTGATACCACGGGCAATTCCCGTGGCCATTTAATGTCGCCAGAAAATGGATATAAATTGAAAATAATTCTCAAAACGCTTAACCGCACAGTACTTAGGCAGAGTACATCCATTAAAGTGAATGTAAACACAGAGGTCGAGCCCTACCCGCGCCTGCACGGAGGTGTAACAGTAACAACATTTTGTGGCGTAGTAGACTTACCTCAACATAAGCTTCCATTACCCACACAAAAACATCAACTGCGGCGGCGACGGCACCGACAACGACGACAGCGGTCTTCCTCTTCACACAAAACTCTTAGCACACAGTTATGGATGGATTCATTTTTCAAAAAGGAAAAAAACAAAAAAAAGACGGGAGAAAAAATGAATTAGAAACGAAGAAGAACGCGTATCACAGCAGGGAGTGCCGCCCGTTCATCATCATCACCATCGTCAACAGCACGAGCCTTGTGTGCATGCCTTTTCCGTTCGTCAGACACGGGAGGATAGGAAGGACACATGTACACAGGCTAGCTACAAATAACAAATACAGCACACACCACCCACTGGAACATGTGAAACGGGCGCAGAGTCACTAAAGTTCCCGACAATCCTTCGTAACAACGTGTGGCTGGATATGGCACTCCTTTAAAAATCGACCCATTCCTTCGTGGGTCGCGGGTAGATGCTGCTGCTAGACACAGACCCACTGGAGTGAATGTTTTGGGAAATTCCTTCGCGTTCAGTATTCGTTCGCTCCTAGCCCCGTCTAGATATCCGCTCGCCAGGACACTCGCTCGCGTCCAGTACGCCCGCTCGTGAAAACTTGTTGAACTCGATTCACTCTCTCTCAGCGATTTCGTCATCGCTTCGAAATAGTTTATTTGGTTTTCAAGTTTTTTTTTTTGTGTTTCTTCTTCTTCTGGTGAAACATGTCCAGCGACAATGAGGAGATTTTCAAGGTAGATCCCGAAACGGCCTGGCTGGAAGAGGAGACTCTAGGTGGATTTCGTGTTTGGCACATAATGGCAATTTGCATGGCCATTCTGCTTAGTATTGGTGCGTCTTTTCATTCATTTTTCGCCTTCGCAAACGTATCACCGAAAACGTTATCGACTTAAAAATCCTTGTCTTTTATAGTCATCATGGTTTGCTGCTGTATACGGTTTCGAATTCCAAGGACAAAGCAAGAAATCGAAGCTGACTATCAGCGGAAGCAGTTGACGAAAAAATTCCGAGAGAAACTGGCTCAAATTAAAAATTCCGAAATGGACGACATGGACTTGCAAAAAGGTATGCACAATTTAGAAACTTTAAGCCCAATATTCGATGTCGTGGCCAAGCCCACTTTTCTGGGTAATATGTTTTCGTTTCTTTTTATTTTTATTTTCATTTTCATTTTCGTGTTAGTTTTTCATGCTATGGCTCGTGATTTTTATCTGAGGTCGTAAAAAATAGATTCACCTTTAAACGAAGTGCAATTGTCAGTCGGGGGAAAGGTGTGACTTTGTTTTGAGTGCTCCAACTGCGACTTGGAAATTTCCATTTGAATTAGGACTGATTTTGAAAAAAACAAAACATCTTTTTATGAGCCATCAACTTGGACGCTTTTATAACTAGACGGGAACCAATGTAATAAAATGAGGTGTAAGTTTGTCTTTAAGTTTTCTTTCTACAGATGCCTCTTGGGGCGCAGTACAAAACAGTGTTTTCACAATTTAGATCTTTAACAGCTCTAGAGACTATGGATATGCATATGGGTGATTGGTTTAAATACCAGTCGTCATGAATCTAAAATCTATTTTTCATTTATAGTCAACGAACTTCAAACTGACTGACCAAAAAGTCTGAGTTGATTTAGACCGTATTCGCCGTGTAAGGCGACACGTCTCTAAAAACTAAAATTAAAATCCGATCATAATCGGGACTTAAAGTTTGAGTTTCGTTTTTTTTTTTCGTTAACAACGAACAACTTTGAGATTGTAAGACTGCTCTGATTGACTGTTGACTGGACAAGGTGTTGTAGCGCAGAGATACTTTTCCGCGTTTGTCGCGGTAGTGGCTTAAGTAGTTGCCAATCTGGAAGATCCCGTCTAAAATGCGTGATAAAGATTTAAAAATAAATCACTTGGGAACGCAAAAGAAACTATTTTATTTTTCCTTCAAAAATGAAGGTTCATATAAAGTTAGTATGCCAAAGCTGTGACGACTGCAGTCATTTGATGGGTGCAATCAATTGGCTACATCCTTTGAATATGGCTACGACTTTCACCTTGAATACTGAAATGTAAAGAATCACAGAACCACTTGTATACGCGACCTTAAGGATCTATTGTACCCCCTTTTTTGGTCTAGGATCTTGATACTGTCTTGATAAATTTGGCAATACTCGGAGATGGGATGTCCTTGAACTCGGTCCATGTTACATTCGTTTTGTTGATTATTTGGAATCTGATTTGATCCAAGCTTAAGCAGGTGGTTACTAGGTGTTCCATGGTTTCCTTACCCTTGTCACAGTGTCACACCGCTTTCCTCATCTTATTCTACTTTGACCTTAAACCAATTAAACCAGTTGACTGGTATATATTCACCTGTAAATCGTCTATAAATTCTAGTCACAATGCAGTCACTTAGTCTTTTGACTGTAGTTATTAAGTTGAAGTCTTCGATTAAGTCCAAACCCTTATAACATAAGTATTTTTGGTAAATTAACTACAATTTTTAAATGACAGCAATTTTTTCAACTCTGAGGTACGCCTCGATCGAACTACTAGCAAATTGAAAATGGTAATGAATCATCATCATCGTCCAAAAGAAATCGATGGCCCGTTAATTGCGCAGCTAGTCCATCTAGAGAACAATGAAGCACAGATAACAGATAATAATTGTAACTACGATGTTGTTTGCCACGGCAAAAATATGTTTAATTTTTGAAGTAAAACTTCCTTACGCGTGTTGCACTGATTTATATGAAACGAGAGCGTTACGAAAAGTGGGATGGTTCTTTCTCTCTCTCCCTCTTATGTAAACTCATGCGTTGTGGTTCACAGCAGTAGCGGCAGATACGATAGTTGAACACGTGGGCGCAATCGCCAAAGGGTTCAGTAGATCGGTCCGATTTCTTTGAAATTTATGGAAACGTCGACCTCCTATGTGCCGCGGTTGCTTTCTGAGTTGAAGTCAAACTCACTGCATCCAAGAACAAAGTAGTTAACGTTTTAGTGTAGGACGTACGAAATTTATATTCCAAATTTCATCGAAATCGATTAAGCCGTTCAAGAGTTAGAAAAAATCCTATGAGTTTTCAAATCGACTCTATTAATGGAATTTGAAAATTTGTAAACTCCTTATCTTGCAAGCAAAGCCTTAAGCCACATTTCTATTCCATGCATTGAGTTTGGCTAAAGCTAAAGGTTTACTTCAGTTGTGTGGTCTAAAGTATACTCTTTTTTTAAAAACCAGCTAGCTAGTTTTTTATCTGGTGGAACTTTTCCTTATCGATCTACATATGTTTGTCTTCATCCTGTGCCTCTTCGAATAAAATGCATAGTGAAAAGAACCAAAAATTTAGCAGTTGACACGTGTATGTTTCTCTAATTGATAAGAGACATTTCCAGTCTCCAAAATTGTCGGTGTTTTGCACTTTCAAATTTTCAGTCACGATATATTACGCGTTGCAACATATTCCGCTGCCTGCTTAAAGTTAAATTTTAATTAATTAATTAAAAGTAAACTTAACTGAAAGAAACGCTGTGAGAAACGTCCATACCCTATGTGCATTGGGCTTTTCTGGTCCCGATTGTCGACGCAAAGGAACACCAGAGTCAGAGGCAACCTGAAGGAAACTGCTTAAATAATCTATTTCGGTTTTGATTGGTTGTGTCAGATTATCATTCAGCTTAATGTACCTCAACCACTTTAGTTCAACTTTAGTGTCGGTTTCTAATTGCCAACACTTAATGTTGATGTCTACAGCTTCCAATCATTTCTCGGCTTCCTAGCGGTCCAAGCAATAACCGTTTAATTTTGTTTTTAAAGCTTTACAAAAATTTAAAAGATTTTTTTGAACTCTTGATAACATCAGAAAATGTAAGAAATTGTGTTGAAGCATTCGTTTGTTATGTTGACGCCGATCACATAGACCTGTGTTGGTTGATAGTTTGCCCACTGTCACAGAGTTAATTCTTTGTAACATTCTGTAGGTTACGTAGGTTACCAGTTGAGTTGGTTTAAGGCTAGCTGCTCCGTTCAACGACTTAAAGAAGTAGCTTCCCAGCGTCTAGAAAACCATTTATTTTGTTTCCTTTAAAATTTGTATAAGACGTCACTGTTCAGCTGAGTTTCTATCTTCCAGTAATAAATTTAATACCTGAATTTATCACCTGATTAATAAACCAACAAATTTAACTTTGTAAGACAATAAAGTAAAGGATTTCTATCCATAAACGTTCTACTAAAATTTGTGAAGCTTCCACCGAATATTGTGAGCATTTATCTTCATTTTTTTATTTCCAATAAGAGAGTTTTGCATATTTATATCGATAGGACTGTAAGCCAGTAGATAGTAATTCAAATGCCTCCAGACGTGTTTAAAAAAGTTTTCTTTTTGCATTTCTCTACATTCCAAACCCACTTACAACGCAAATTAAAAAAAATATTTCTTTCGTGACTAAAACAATAATTCGCAAAGATGTTGTTCAAGTCAAAATTCTAAAAAAAAAAAAAAAGAAACGCAAAATGCTTTTGAAGACTAGGTCAACATTTCTCCGGCCACTATTCCCCAAAGAAAAATATTTCGCCACCCATCTGAAAATGTCTGCTTATCACTTGTCATGCAACCTCGGCGTTAGTCTTTTCCTTTTTTTAGTCACTCAAGATATATCAACATTAATTTAATGGATTAAACTGATGGCAGTTATGATTATGCAGACGATGGAGCCGGCTATACTAGTGGAAGAAACTAATAAAACGTTGTGCGTTGTGGTTCTGTTTCATTCTCTGTTGTAGGTGGATTTAAAAATTGAAGTCAACTGTTAGAAGTTTATCATAATCTTGTTTAGGAGTTTAATCAGGCTTTAATTTTCAACTGCCTCTGTTGTTTTAAATGCATTTTTACCCCCGTTGATTCGACTCTTTTGTGATAATACAATTTTAGTTAAACCCCCTTCTTCGCTTGTTAACGCGGTACTAGAGGACGCCCATAAAGTAAATGTCGTACACATTCGATATGTATATACAATAATGTAATATCTCTCACTAACCGCCAAATTATCGTAAGCGACAAATTGAAAATGTAACAATGTTTTTTCTTTTGTTTTTGTCTAAGGTAAGAAAGCCTTGATTGAATAAACTATTGAATTGCATCATTAGATAATTTTTGGTTAAAATGTTGTTAACGATAATTTGGCGGTTAGGGCGCGATATGTTGTTATATGGTCTTCGCCTCAATCAATTGGCGTGCAAGATTCGAAGAAACCAGCAAAAGATCTTTATCCTTTTTGCTACTCCTGTTCCATGTCCATTTTAAGTTTGTACACAAGACTTTGGGATCTTATTTCAGTTATTCGATATTAGGTTCATTGAAGTCCGATTTTGTTATAGGACGCAATTACACAATTACACGCCTAACAAAGCGGAAAGCAAAGATACACGCATTGTTCAAATGAATCTCTAATTGAAACCTGAGAAGTCACTCGTTAATATTCAAACGCGTCTCTTACGAAACTCAGACGTGAATAATGGGTATGGAAATCATTAGGAACCAATTCTGGTAGAACGATCATCAAACCCATGTTTCTTGAATTCCTTTCCTTATTGCAAAACAATCGAACATCAAAATGTGGAAGCAGTCTTAAATTTCGCGCAAGCTGTGTTTTTGTAGGTTAGGATTTCTATTGAACAAAGTCGCAAATGTTCCACAAGCACGAAATAATCTAGTCGACTCATATAACAACCACACCAGTACCTAGTTAATTGTTTCGAATAAAAACAAACCCAATTGTTTGAATGTCAGTAAATATATAAAATTTGTATTTATTATAAAAACTCGGATGCAAATTGCACTAGAACATTTTTTCTACGTCTCCATTGGTTTGTCGATTTGATGAACCTTTAATTGCTGATTGAAATCTTCCTCGACATTATCATCATCCCAATTGTCTTCCCACACGTTGTTTCCAGCGTCATCCTCGTCAGCTAAGTTGAAATCTGGAAGAAGCATCCAGATGTTAGTAACGCAGTCATGATCCGATTTTAGAGTTGAACTACAAACCTTCTGCAGGGAACTCTTCAAATTCGTCATCTTCCTCTAGAAGTCCCAAGTCACCTTTTGGTTTATTCTTTTCAGCAGACATTTCTTTGTTTGAAATTAAGAAAAAAATTAATTTAAAACCAAGGAATATTTCACAGAATAATTCTGCAGTGTCAAAATTTATAAACTAAATTCAGAAATTGACGTTTCGAGAAATTACTTGCGTTTTAGTTGTTACCAAAATATCATGTGTGGAAGAGGGACGGATATATAGCGTTTGCAAGTCATCAGTGAATGGTGTTGCCAGTTGTCGTGTCGACGAAGAAAAACTGAGGGTTGAATGGAGGACATGAGTTTTAGTTGTTTTTGTTTTTCAGTCTTGGTGCGAGCAATAGATGAGGAAGGACAAAATGTATTCTAAACAATAAACGCTATGTTCTTCAAGTACAACGAAATCCTTTCCATCACTGACTACGATGCAACTATCAACGCCCAAGATAATACAAAAAAAAGGCCTGTCACAAATCCTTTATAGAAATTTCTCTTACAAGTCTCTTAGCCTGTTTAGTTCTATTTAGATAAATTGTTCTAGACCAATATGTTGAGGATGCAACTGCTATTCATTACTACAAATAATCAACCGACCATCTTAGAGACCTCTTCTAAGGCTTTCATCTTTCATTAGACAGAAGAACTTACATGCCCGAGCGTTTTAATAGACCTGTTGTGGTTTTAGTCAACCGACTTTTTCACCGATTAGATTTTGTTTATTTCTCTTTTTTTTTTTTGGTGTCCTTGGATTTACGTTAGCACAACTTCTTTTGAAATCATTTTTTGTAAACAAAAGTCTAATATAACTACCTTTTCTCTTCTAGCTCTGGCTCGCATCCAGTCGGATTACCTATCACATCATAACAGCAAGGAGAACCTTATGAGAGATGACTTCAAATATTCAAACACAATACAGAATCCAGTTTAAGCTAGCAAAGGTGTAATCAATTATTATTATTTTTTAATATTAAAAAACAAAGAAGAATGTAAAAGACATAGGCACAAGCAGAAATGTAGGTTAGACAGATAAGATAAAAAAAAGAAATTATAACAAGATTAACACAATAAGCAATACGACTGCAAAAGAAAAACGATTTAAGCAAAAAGATATTGCTAACAAATCTTAACAAAACACTACATATAATTAGCAAGGAAATGCACTATTTTTAGCTTCGTGTGGGCTATTCAAGAGGTCATTGCTTGTTTTTGTTTTCCCTACAGACGGCTTTATTTTTTTGCTCAAGTTTTTTGTTTCTACAATTTTTTCGAGGGAAAATAAAAAAGCAAACTTTCGCTTTGCTTTTACAAATGCAATTTTCAACTGCCGTGATCCAAAAGTATTGTGACATACATATTTACATTTACGAGCGCAAATCTTCATAGGTACAATTGACATCAGTACTGAGATCAAACACAGAATAACTTTTGCCAATCGCTGTTTTTTGACTATAGACCCCTCTCTCGAAAAAACAGGGTAGCTTTATTTAGCACTCTGATCATCCCAGTTTTGCTCTATGGCGCGGAGAGATCAATTATGTCAAAAACGGATGAAGAAGCTCTTTTTGAGAGAAAAGCTTTGCGATCTTTTGTCCTGTTTGCGTTGACGGTTACTGGAGGAGAAGGTTCAACCACGAACTGTACGGCGGAATGCGTCTGACTAGGAGTCTTCGGATTCAACGCCTAAGATGGCTCGGCCATATAGAGTGGACAGCACAGCTTCGACCCGAAGAATCTTCGACTCCGAACCAGTAGTACAACAACAACAGAGGACGCCTGCGTCTAATATGGATACACGGGTGGAGAAGGACCTTAACCAACTCGGTGTGCAGCGTTGGAAACAGCTGGCACAAGATCGTACTGGGTGGAGAAGCTGTGGGGCGTTGTGGCTTGATGGATTAGTGCGTTGAACTGCTAAGTGAGCTGAATACGAACCCAGCTCGGGGAGTGAAACATCACAAACCATTTTCACGTCCCCACCTCCAGTGAAGGACTGACAATTCTCCTGGAGTACTTCTGTCACAAAAAGCTTTCGCAATTCCGGGCCAAAACATTGGTGTCCATCCACTCCACAAGCCCAAGCCGCTGCATTTTGGCTCTTTTGACCAGCTCCATGTCGCTGTACCATCCGTACAGTTCGTTGTTGAATCTCCTGCAAGTGCGAAGATCGCACGAAAAATCTTTCTCTCGAAGCAACCAAGGAGGTCCTCACCAAACCAAGCCTCTGCGCCATAGGGAAGGACTGGGACGGTTCTGTTCTCTCCAGACAGAACTGAAAAATACCCTCATCCTGTTAGAACTGCTATGCGCAAGAATGTTTATTTATACTACAAAATATTTTTTTTTTGAGAACGCCAACCTTCACAAGTTCGTTGCTGAAAACCGCGGCATCACAGGACTCTCCACACCTGACTTAAAAAATTTAAAAAAAAAGAAAACGCAATGACTTTAATAATTTCCTTTTTATTTTGTTTTCTGTTGTCTTAATTGGATTTGGATTTTTTTGGGCAGCATTTTATATAATTCTTTTTCTTTTATTTTATTTTATTTTTTTTTTTCTTATCAGTTTGATCTTTGCTCTCGCATGCATATTTGGCGGTTGGCCCACACATCTTGGCTTATACCGGATTAGCAATTTTGTTTTTCATTTCATTGTTCAAGATCTGTGTGTCCTTATAATAGTGTGTGTCTGTGTGTGTATCTATAAATTTGTTTTTTTTTAACGATTTTGTTTTTTTGTTTTTTCTTATTTGAATGGAGTTACAACGTCCTTTTGTAATACTTATATATTAGTTTTACTGTTCTTGGTTTTTTGTTCTATTAAATTTCTTTTCGTTTCATTTTCATTAATTATTTAATAATTATTAATACATTAATATATAATATAAAACAACTAGACAATGTCCATAAATCATTCTTTCCGAATAAATGTCCTCCCCCTGGAAATTAACAATAAAAAAAGAAAGAAAATTTGTGTTTAGAAATGGGAAAGTGCGGTTAATAAACATGAACGTACGTTATAGTCTTCTTTTCTGCAGGTTTCGTCTCTGGTCTAGCGCGATTTAGGACTTTAAGGAAATCTGAGGTTTTTGCCCGCATCCTGGAGTGGATGTAAGCTTTTGAACACTGAAAAGAAATATATTGTTTTACTTAGAGGCGTCCATGGACAGGCGTGAGAGTGGCGTCATACCTTAATGTGATAATGCAAGTAGTCACGGAACATGTGGATTAAATTTATAGTGTTGTCTCTGGTTTCCTTGTTTGTGTGGCGGGGAAATAAAACTGAAAGAAGGAAAGTGTATTAGTATGCCAGAAAAAAAAAAGTTTTAGATGTGAAGAGGGCAAAAAGGTTGCTTCAATGTTTTTGTTTACGACTAAAAGCTTATCTGAAATAAAACAGAGTCTTTATCCAGAATGAGAATCGTAATAACGTTTTATTGGAGCACTTCACAGACAAGCCGCGTTTATTACAGACTCATCCCACGTATAAAACTCCTCTCGGATTACGAATTAGTTGTACACGAACACAAGTCATCTGGCATAGAATGAGGGTCTATCCAGGATGCCGTTCGCAGTCGGTTTCTCTTGGAGCATTTGAGAGACGAATCGAAGGATGGACAGAGACATCCCACTTTAAGCTCCACGCAGGGTCAACAGAAGGGTCGTCTTGTGCACGAACACAAGTCATCTGGCATAGAATGAGGGTCTATCCAGGATGCCGTTCGCAGTCGGTTTCTTTCGGAGCATTTGAGAGACGAATCGAAGGAGAGACAGAGACATCCCACTTTAAGCTCCACGCTGGGTCAAGAGAAGAGTCGTCTTGAGCACGAACACAAGTCATCTGGCATAGAATGAGGGTCTATCCAGGATTCCGTTCGCAGTCGGTTACTCTCGGAGCATTTGAGAGACGAATCGAAGGAGGGACAGAGACATCCCACTTTAAGCTCCAAGCAGGGTCAACAGAAGGGTCGTCTTGTGCACGAACACAAGTCATCTGGCATAGAATGAGGGTCTATCCAGGATGCCGTTCGCAGTCGGTTACTCTCGGAGCATTTGAGAGACGAATCGAAGGAGGGACAGAGACATCCCACTTTAAGCTCCACGCAGGGTCAACAGAAGGGTCGTCTTGTGCACGAACACAAGTCATCTGGCATAGAATGAGGGTCTATCCAGGATGCCGTTCGCAGTCGGTTTCTCTCGGAGCATTTGAGAGACGAATCGAAGGAGCGACAGAGACATCCCACTTTAAGCTCCACGCAAGGTCTTCTAAGGAGTCGGCTTGTGCACGAACACAAGTCATCTGGCATAGAATGAGGGTCTATCCAGGATGCCGTTCGCAGTCGGTTTCTCTCGGAGCATTTGAGAGACGAATCGAAGGAGCGACAGAGACATCCCACTTTAAGCTCCACGCAAGGTCTTCTAAGGAGTCGGCTTGTGCACGAACACAAGTCATCTGGCATAGAATGAGGGTCTATCCAGGATGCCGTTCGCAGTCGGTTTCTCTCGGAGCATTTGAGAGACGAATCGAAGGAGGGACAGAGACATCCCACTTTAAGCTCCACGCAGGGTCAACAGAAGGGTCGTCTTGTGCACGAACACAAGTCATCTGGCATAGAATGAGGGTCTATCCAGGATGCCGTTCGCAGTCGGTTTCTCTCGGAGCATTTGAGAGACGAATCGAAGGAGCGACAGAGACATCCCACTTTAAGCTCCACGCAAGGTCTTCTAAGGAGTCGGCTTGTGCACGAACACAAGTCATCTGGCATAGAATGAGGGTCTATCCAGGATGCCGTTCGCAGTCGGTTTCTCTCGGAGCATTTGAGAGACGAATCGAAGGAGCGACAGAGACATCCCACTTTAAGCTCCACGCAAGGTCTTCTAAGGAGTCGGCTTGTGCACGAACACAAGTCATCTGGCATAGAATGAGGGTCTATCCAGGATGCCGTTCGCAGTCGGTTTCTCTCGGAGCATTTGAGAGACGAATCGAAGGATGGACAGAGACATCCCACTTTAAGCTCCACGCAGGGTCAACAGAAGGGTCGTCTTGTGCACGAACACAAGTCATCTGGCATAGAATGAGGGTCTATCCAGGATGCCGTTCGCAGTCGGTTTCTCTCGGAGCATTTGAGAGACGAATCGAAGGATGGACAGAGACATCCCACTTTAAGCTCCACGCAGGGTCAACAGAAGGGTCGTCTTGTGCACGAACACAAGTCATCTGGCATAGAATGAGGGTCTATCCAGGATGCCGTTCGCAGTCGGTTTCTCTCGGAGCATTTGAGAGAAGAATCGAAGGAGGGACAGAGACATCCCACTTTAAGCTCCACGCAAGGTCTTCTAAGGAGTCGGCTTGTGCACGAACACAAGTCATCTGGCATAGAATGAGGGTCTATCCAGGATGCCGTTCGCAGTCGGTTTCTCTCGGAGCATTTGAGAGACGAATCGAAGGAGGGACAGAGACATCCCACTTTAAGCTCCACGCAGGGTCAACAGAAGGGTCGTCTTGTGCACGAACACAAGTCATCTGGCATAGAATGAGGGTCTATCCAGGATGCCGTTCGCAGTCGGTTTCTCTCGGAGCATTTGAGAGACGAATCGAAGGAGCGACAGAGACATCCCACTTTAAGCTCCACGCAAGGTCTTCTAAGGAGTCGGCTTGTGCACGAACACAAGTCATCTGGCATAGAATGAGGGTCTATCCAGGATGCCGTTCGCAGTCGGTTTCTCTCGGAGCATTTGAGAGACGAATCGAAGGAGCGACAGAGACATCCCACTTTAAGCTCCACGCAAGGTCTTCTAAGGAGTCGGCTTGTGCACGAACACAAGTCATCTGGCATAGAATGAGGGTCTATCCAGGATGCCGTTCGCAGTCGGTTTCTCTCGGAGCATTTGAGAGACGAATCGAAGGATGGACAGAGACATCCCACTTTAAGCTCCACGCAGGGTCAACAGAAGGGTCGTCTTGTGCACGAACACAAGTCATCTGGCATAGAATGAGGGTCTATCCAGGATGCCGTTCGCAGTCGGTTTCTCTCGGAGCATTTGAGAGACGAATCGAAGGATGGACAGAGACATCCCACTTTAAGCTCCACGCAGGGTCAACAGAAGGGTCGTCTTGTGCACGAACACAAGTCATCTGGCATAGAATGAGGGTCTATCCAGGATGCCGTTCGCAGTCGGTTTCTCT
This sequence comes from Syritta pipiens, assembly GCA_905187475.1. NCBI lineage: Eukaryota > Metazoa > Arthropoda > Insecta > Diptera > Syrphidae > Syritta > Syritta pipiens. The sequence continues at coordinate 77,392,833 of LR994571.1, forward strand.
CAGAGCATTTGAGAGAAGAATCGAAGGAGGGACAGAGACATCCCACTTTAAGCTCCACGCAAGGTCTTCTAAGGAGTCGGCTTGTGCACGAACACAAGTCATCTGGCATAGAATGAGGGTCTATCCAGGATGCCGTTCGCAGTCGGTTTCTCTCGGAGCATTTGAGAGACGAATCGAAGGAGGGACAGAGACATCCCACTTTAAGCTCCACGCTGGGTCAATAGAAGAGTCGTCTTGTGCACGAACACAAGTCATCTGGCATAGAATGAGGGTCTATCCAGGATGCCGTTCGCAGTCGGTTACTCTCGGAGCATTTGAGAGACGAATCGAAGGAGGGACAGAGACATCCCACTTTAAGCTCCACGCAAGGTCTTCTAAGGAGTCGGCTTGTGCACGAACACAAGTCATCTGGCATAGAATGAGGGTCTATCCAGGATGCCGCTCGCAGTCGATTACTCTCGGAGCATTTGAGAGACGAATCAAAGGAGGGACAGAGACATCCCACTTTAAGCTCCACGCAAGGTCTTCTAAGGAGTCGGCTTGTGCACGAACACAAGTCATCTGGCATAGAATGAGGGTCTATCCAGGATGCCGTTCGCAGTTGGTTACTCTCGGAGCATTTGAGAGACGAATCGAAGGAGGGACAGAGACATCCCACTTTAAGCTCCACGCAAGGTCTTCTAAGGAGTCGGCTTGTGCACGAACACAAGTCATCTGGCATAGAATGAGGGTCTATCCAGGATGCCGTTCGCAGTCGGTTTCTCTCGGAGCATTTGAGAGACGAATCGAAGGATGGACAGAGACATCCCACTTTAAGCTCCACGCTGGGTCAATAGAAGAGTCGTCTTGTGCACGAACACAAGTCATCTGGCATAGAATGGGGGTCTATCCAGGATGCCGTTCGCAGTCGGTTTCTCTCGGAGCATTTGAGAGACGAATCGAAGGAGGGTCAGAGACATCCCACTTTAAGCTCCTCACAGATTTTTTCTAAAGGTCAGGTCTACAGGTTTGTTGATTTTGTAATATTTGATAATTTTAATTGAATTTGAAGCAACCTTTGAAATAAGAGAAACAATTTATGAACACTTACCAAACGTAACGTAACCAATATTGTCGCCAACCTTTGCATCAGTGTTTGCCAGTTCCAATGGTGGCTCTCGATGAGAGAATAATACTTGCGGCGCTGTATGCGATGCTCGGCGACCTTCTCTCAATTCCTGCATAAAGACTTTACCTATAACTACGTCATCTTCATCCCGGAATATGGTACTAAAAACAACTGTGACTCGATCTGCCTTCGCCTCAACGTATCTAATTTAAAGAATGTGTCATTTTGATAATTGGAATGTATTCTCTCGATATAACTTACAAAGTTTCATCCGTACGATAATTGATAACAGCCCGCTTTTGGCCCTCTTCGCCCTGCTCCTGGAAGTCGAAGTATTTTTCGAACACCGAGGCAAAACAGTTCCTCTTCAGTAGGCCAATCTTTTGAGCAATTGCCTCCCAGTCTGATGGTATATTATCTAAGTTAATAAGTACTGAGACATTGTAGCCTAAGAAAAAAAAAGAGTTTGATTTGGTGAACGAGTATTTGAGAAAGTTTAACTGGTGATTACCTTCCTCAGTGTCTGTGAGCAAATTGCCATATTCACGCTTCAAAAGCTCATCGGCTCCATGCTCTTGTAGTTGCTTGTAGAATTTAAGCGCTATGCTTGTCTGTTTCGGTGGGGGAGAAAGTTTCGTTTGGTAAACAATTCTTCGTGTTATCGAGGGTTTTTTTCGCTCAACTTACTCTAACTTTCGTCTTATCTCCGTTCACATTAGATATGTGAAACAAAACACCATCGAAGTCCGCTATTGTGACATCAATTGACTCGGCTTTCAAGCTGAAATGATAAGAAAATGGATTTTAGGTTATGCCACGATTGTCTTTTTGTGAGTGCTTTTTCCACTAAAAGAAAAGAAGGCTGAAGCAACTTTAACGAGGTTAGCTAACTTCTATTTTTTTATGACTCATTATTTGCAATGGGCGTCTACAGAGGTGCAGCGCCCTCCAAATATTTGTTGAAATCAGATAAACGGGTGCTAATCTTCACAAGATCAATAAACCATGATATTACATTATTGCTTCAGTTTGTGAAGAATCTGCAAGCCGTATTTTTGGATAAAAGCCAATTTCTGCAGCCACAAGCAATAGCCGCTTAAGTCGAGTTAAAGTAAAATTTCGATTATTTTGTCATAAAATCTGAAGTAGTTCAATTCTTTTAGATAAATTTGGAAGGACTTTTATCAAATTCACATGAATTTTCAGAAAGATCTAAAACTTCTAAATTTCTCTTTCAAAAGTGTGATAAAAAGACAACCGATTATTCTTCGTGACCACAGATTTGCAGAGACGATATTTTAAATGTTTGTGAACTGCTTGACATTTTGCAGGAAAAAATCAGTACACAAAACAAAATGGCAACCACACTAAAAAACATGGCGGTGATTGCTTGGAGATGTTCTAGCTTGGGCTAAATTTTCCTCTCCAAACAGAAAGATTCACACTGCGAAAATTTAGCTAGGTCATTTAACAAACCAGTACGCTCGTATTGCGAATTCTTAATTTCAAGCAGCAAGGACAGCAAGCTCCGAATTAGCCTGTGCGAGATAAATTTTGACAGTTGGTCGCTAAAAACAAAAGTGACAACATGAGACTTTTTTTTAACATTGTACAAAACCATTTAAATAAGATTTAAATATTAAACGATTTAATAAAAAAGAGCGGAAAATAGAAAAAAATGTTTTACCGTAGAAGAGAAAAAAAAAAACTAGGTGGAATTATGCGGGAGAATTGGACAATATGTGATTTGGTGTTGTTATTGTTGCTATAATGGCTAATGCATTGATTACCACATCATCTACATTTTTTTTTGCTTTAAATATTTATCTAAAAGCAATAAATAGCTTTTATCAAATACAAAATTGTCATTCGATTTTTTTTTAATGTCATTGACATTTTATGCATACTCCGTTTATGAATTAAACAAGTATTCAAAACTTCTCTGAGATTCGGTGTGATAAAGTTTACCGGAAACTAGTAACTAACCCAGTTCAATTAAAAAAAGTATTATCCTCGAAGGCACCTTGGAAAATTCTGCTGCTTCTATGGGGTGGAGTGGACTGAGATTGATTTGAAATATACGGTTGAATATAAGGTTAGATTCGTCCTCCACTTTAAATATTTCCCAACTTGAACAATCATTTATATGTGTTGCATTATGATTTTAAATGGCAGAATACTGAGCGGTTGACGATTTTTAAAAATCTTAAAATTATGGAATAAAAATCATTGCATCTGCATTTGAAGTAAAGAAATAAAGCTCGAGACTGCAGGTGCACATATACCACAGCCGGAATTGTACAGAATAAGGTATTGTGTCAACAAGACCAGACTGCTCACAGTTTTCACCAAGCACAATAAGACTTGTTAATATGAGTTGATACGCAATCAATGATGACCACTGATTTTTTAAACTAAAATTTAACGTCAGTTTAAGTTTAGTTCGTTCCTTTAACTTTTTGGCTGTGCGATTATCCAACCAAAGCAAATTCAAAGCACACTCGTTAAGCTAAACCCAGCCCATTTACACAGATTACTCATCAGTTTCACATTAAGTGAGTCACATTACTTGGTTGGAATATGCAAACGAAACAAAAGGAAAAGCCAATGACACGATTTAAGTTTCTTTATTGATAGTGAATGAAATTATTTTCGGATTGAAAGATGCTTGATTATTTACTAACAGACCTCAAGATGGGATTATATTTCAATGAAGAGGCGAAGGTAATTCCTCTATGGGTCACATTTTTTACGAATGTTTGTGGCTTACGTGAAATTTGTTTTTGCACCGCATAAAATGTAATTTTGTAAGTCATGTTCATGGGATGGTTATAAGCGAGAAGTCTGCAGTAATCGCTCGATTCTGTCGGGAGGTGTTTCAAAAAATGGAGACGACGTCAACCGAGAACTACGAATATTGGCAAAATAAAACAAGCGTATACTCCAATATCTGTATTTCTCACAATCACCACCTAAGCAATTTCTTAACGCAATTCAAAAAGAAAGATTGAAGCTGAACATCTTTCTAAAAACTCATCCGAAAATCAGGAAATAGCAAAAATTATGTTAAATAAACATTCGTTTAATCATCATCATCTTCTTCACCGCCTGTTCCACTAATGGGGTCAGAAGACATATCCAGGCAACCCGATCCTCCGCCGCTGGCTCTAACTCAGCAGGAGGTATGCCCAAGCATTACTAGCCGAGATCTCATCCTGGGTCTGCCGAGCGGTCGCGTTCCTAACGAGAAAGCATTCCTTTAATTTCGTTTTAAAAAAGCACAGCCATTTCAGAGTCAATGACGTTGCACCGCTAATAATCTCAATTTTATCTTAACCCGACTTAAGCGCTTATTTCTTGTGGCCACAGATATGACAACATAAATCAACAAATAGAAAGTCGTTGAACGGCGCAAAGTTCATAATTTTACACGAAATAAAACGAGACGACATAAATAGAGGTAACGTAAATCGAGGGATTCAAGTGCGTGGTTCGCAGACGGCTTTCTCATGAAGAAGCTTAGTCGTTAATAAAAACGCAAAGAAGAAAAAGCCTCTCAGATATCTAAAAAGGCCTCAAATGAGGATCAACTTGAATAAAAGTCAGTGGTCTTTTTCATATTTACTGTGTGTTTGTTTAATCAATATTTTACCTAATCTTCATCCCGTGCTCAGGTCATTTCGGCAGCTGAGTGAATGTAGTTTTACAATTTTTACTGCGACGGATCTCATAATCGAAAAGCAAAAGGCTCTGGCCCTTAACGATCTGTTACGCCCCCCAATGTATAGATCTAATAATCAATTCAACATTTTTTTTATTAGAAGTTTAATTAGAAGTTTAAAAAATGATATTCATTTATAAAGTCTCATATTTCGGAAGATATTTGAAAAAAAAAGACTGCTTCTGGGTCAGAAATCCCATTCGAAGGACTGATGAAGGTTGTGAAGGTCTAACTAAAGGGTGTTAGTGTAAAATTACTAAAAACCAAAAGTAGAAAAGAAATAAGAAACAGAATTCTAAGAGGATTCTTTTCAAAAAGATCAGTATTGTGATCATATTAATGTAAACTGGATCATTATTCAGCAGACAATAATCTATGCAGCCTACAAATCTGTTGAAGAACCTATCGTCCTCAGTTACCAAGAACTAAAAGATGACATGGTAAATGCAGAAATAAAAGTTCCAAATAAAAGCTAGTTCTGTGAGCGAATTAATGAATAACTGAATAAATGTTTAACTAGACTTTAACTCAGTAGCCTTTAGCTCAGTAGTAGTAGTAGCAGTGATACATGAAAAACCATGCAGCTCAATAAAATGGATATACATATAACTATCATCCATAAATTATTTTGAAATGTCGACAATTCTTATTTTATAATAAAATTCTAATCCAATCATTAAGTAAGAGATTATACTCAAGTTGCTAAAAGGTATTCTTCAGTAAAGAGCACTGCTATTATTTTGACCGCAACTGTAAGTTTTCCTGGAAGATTTGAATTCCAATAATTAAAAGAAAATACGCGCCTAAGGGAAATCTAAGAGAGTTCCTAGTGAGGATCTATTTCTGTGTTTCTTAGAAGATTCTCACATCATTGGATGTCAAACGGACAAACTACCATCTGCAAACCAATGATTAGATTAGGCACTGTGCAATTGACAGACATGGCTAGCAGATTAGAAGTCCATCCTAATGATTTTTGTCGGGGATGTCCCACCTTTTTTGTTCGTTCCTTAGTCCTTCGTAGAACACGTCTGGGTGAAGCCTTCTGTGGTTATCTGTCCGAGCTGCGTGAGCATTCACGCTTCGCACGATACACCAAGGGGTTTTAACGGGTAACACCAAACGGGAAGGACTTAATCTGACGTGAGAGCGACTACAGCTGACCACATTAATCTACCTACTTAACTTTAATTTTTCAAACAACTGCAAGAAAGAAGTATGGTCATTTTATGTGGTATTATTTAATAAATAAAAAATTGTAGATATTTGAATGAGTAATTGAAAAAAGCAGCATGACGAGGTTGTTTCTGAATCGACTCCTTAAATAGACGTGTGTAGTTCTATGAAACATTAACTCCATAAGGCCTTTTTTCTAGAAGCAGCGTACAGCTCTAAGAAATTGGCGCTAAGAACAATCATTCCGCGCTGCCAACACGCAACACAGATGCCGTTTACCTTCGCAAACAAACACCACCGACCGTTTGTTGTAGTCATGGTTTCCCCTGTTTATGCAGTCTTCCCTCATACGGCAGAGATATGCACTTTTCACGATTCGCTGATTCTCACCAGAATGGCAAAGCCCTCTTCTTCACTATGGGGACGCGCATAAAAAAAGCAGTTGGCGTTGCCACGATATCAACATCAACATATTGGAATAAAATTATAACAATTTGACTTCAGCCACACCTATCAACAACAACAAACAGCCCTCGATTTATCGGAAACTTGTTAAAGATTAGTCACCCAAAAAAAGCAGACCCCGAACGCGATAGATTGATATAACATTCCCAGTCCTTATCAGGAGCTTTCACTTCAACTACTAATTCGTTATCGAAACATTCCAAAAATAGCCCAGTGGGGAGGGTTCCTCAACACTGGACTGGTCTCAAAAAACAAATGCATTTTAACGCGTAAGTGACCTCATCATCTCGCCGACAATAGCACAGCAGCCAATTGACTCCTTAATGTTGCCCCCGCCCGCACCCAGAGAGACACACTTTGCACACACTGAATGAATAATCCATTAAATGCTGGCGATTTATGACAACAATCAGACACCCGCGTAACCGAGGAAATGCCGAATTATCCGAATTATCACAAGTCCAATTGCAATTGTTGGACAAAAAACTGTTTTGTGGCACAAATTAATGGAATTTTGGTCCGGTTCACAACCTCTTCTCTCGATGTGTGCAGAGACCGCGTGCAGGTTATTGAATTTTTCATTCATCTCACCCATCGGTTGCCCCTTCTTTTTTCTTTTCATTTTTTTTTTTTTTTCCAATTTTTCTACTACACACAACTCTACTCACCCAGCAAGTGCATTCCGATATTTGACTAAAAGTGTATCTTCCACAATCCGATTATTAATTTCAAGTAAGATCATATTTCAGCAACTATGTTTGGCCGTGTTCAAAATTAATTACGACTGTGTGGTGTAGGAAATTAAAAAAATTTCAACCAAAAAATAGGTGACAAATTTTGTCCTCCTGCGATGATTCTTACTGTGGCCGTGCCGAACGATTATCTGTGTACCGCTGAGGCGATTGACTGCGATGGATCACGTATGCGATGAAATTGATGACTGGATGACTTTTGAATGGGAATGAATTGACGGACGAAGAACGCTTATCAACGCAAAAATAATATGCGAATTCCAACACTGAAGCGAGATTTTTTTTTTCTACACGTCTTTTTTCTCCAACAGCTAACGCGAGGGCAGAACGAATTTTAGTTGATTTAAATGCAAACAAATATGAGTAAAATAATTTCAATTGACTAGGAAATTTTGATTTTGTTTGAATAATTTAACGGGACTGTTTTGCCGCAGAGAAATATTTCACCCCGACCACCAACGGACGACGCAAAGAAGCACTTTGACAATGCGATGAATTTTCTGTCCACTTTTTTTTTTTTTTTTTTGCTCAGATGTGGATTGCGCCTGAAGTTAGTTGTGGTCGTCGATTGTGTATGCTGTGTAGAAATGGGTTATAGTTTTGCGAATGTACGTTTTGATTTGAAAACCAATCTTATAATTGGAAATTGTTTCGGATATGTATTGTTTCTGTAATAGATATCAATTTCAATAAAATAACATTTCATTAAACGGATCTTTTGCATTTTGATTGACGATTTCACCGTCCCTCAGAAGCTAACCTCGTAGACATTTAAAATCTACTTGAGGTCATTCTATCATTTTGAATAAATTCACATGAAAGAAGAAATTGAATTGCCGGTAGATCTGTGAGACTGGAATGACCAATTTTTATAGTAATAAAAATGCAGTTTTTGTTTTTCAAACAGTGTTTTGTTTACATTTGAAGAATAGTTTTGTTTTTTTTCTTTTTTCGTGGCACAGTTTGAGGTAATCAAACGAATGTTATTAGTAAGTGAAATGGCAACCACGATGACTTTCGCCAACAAAAGAAGTTTTAGCACTCACAAAAACATAGTTTTATAGCAAAATTTTTGCTGCTAGAACTTAAATAGATCTGAGAAAAAGTCGGGTGGTCGAGTGGTATAGATTGGGAGTAGTATAGAAGACGTGACCAATAAGTCTTACTTCTGCAAATCAGTATATGCAAAATATTATTTAAATTGAAATTAAATTGCTATAGACGAGATGTCGTGAGATTTTCAAAGTAATTCACCAAGAATGTGAATGTTATCGAAATCTTATAAATCACTGCCCGAAATGCCTCTCAATTCGGATGTTCAATAATTCTTTACAGTTCTTGATGTTCAACAAGATTAATTACACCTATCCACCTATTTACGAAAAGAAGAAAATTAATAATTTTAATTTAAAATGTATGTCTTTACAAGTTTATTGATCACAAAATATACATATCGCAATTGCTAAGCTAAAATTAATATAAATAAACTCGTGCACTAGTCAATTTTAACGCATGCTCACATCAAGATCTTTATATCATTTCCATTCTTCTACTTTACTGCAGTTTCTGAAAGAAAACAATAATAAAGTAAATAAAATCACAAAAAACAATAATAAAAATAAGAAAATAAATAAATAAAAATACACAAAAATAGAAATTAAAACTGCGTAGGCAATGCAATAAAATTGTAGTAATGTGAGGTGTTAGTTCTTTTAATGAGTCAGGGAAAAGAATAAAATTAATTTTTTTGTTTTTGCCAAAAATTATCCATGCATTTAGTATAATGTTAATGGTTTAGTTTTGAAAATCTAGGAACTTTATTTTGTTTCATTTTTATTGAACATTGAGAATTAATGGGTGTGAAAGCAACTTTAAACAAAGAGCTAAGGAAAGAGATTCTTTATGGCATTCGATTTAGAAGAATGTTTGAAGCAACATTGTGCATTATCGGTAGAGGCTAAAGAATGTTATGAGAATTGAAGACTTCCATCCAAATTTATGGTATATATTCGATTTATAAGTGTTTCTTTAAATAAGAACGCTTGAGCACACGATGTAAGAATAAAGTGAAAAGTTTTTGCCAGTGAATCACAGATAAAAGCAATTCGTATGTGAATTAAAAGCCAAAGTTTAAACCAAACTAAATCTAACATGTTGAGTAAATAAATTAAAAGTCTGGTTATAGGCTGAGTGTAGACATGTTTCTTGACATCCGTAGACTTATGTGCATATTAAAGGTGGTAAACAAAAAAAATTGTGAACTATTAAAGGTGGTAGTCTAGAGAGTTTAGTCGAAAAATGTCATTGTCAGCTTCGAAGCAAATTAAAAGTCTAAATCTAAACCAGTGGCTTATTTTAGTGGCTATAAAAAAGTTAGAACTACAAATATGTATGTGTAATTCACAATCACAGTTTTGTGTCATAGTTTTTCAAACATGTAATCTACGAATTTGTGAAAAGAACACAAAGAATTTGTAAGAACTTGTAACTTGTTGCACAACACTTGCGATTTACTTGTAAATTACAATCTATTTTATAAGTTTTCTTAATGCATGGACATTTTTTTCAATATGTTCAAGATTTGCAAAATTGTATTTTTTGATGAAACGTAAATTTACACATTCGTAGCATTTTACAAACTTTTTGCTTGTAAATCAAAACTACAAGTTAGTTTTGGTGTAACGAAAATTTGCAATATCCCATAATTTTTCCATTTTAAAATGCAACTATAAATTTGTAATACACATAAAATTGTGAAACGACAAAAATCAAAAAAGTTACACACTTTGTGGAAAAAGACTTGTAGTTACAAATTTGTAAGTTCGACAAATAGGCCACAGCCTGTGTGGAGAGGTGTTGCCGGAGAATCGCGGTCTTGTATACAAGCTAAATGTTTGAGTCTAAGTTAGTCTGAGTTTAAAGAACTGTGCAAGATTTCAATTTAAAATAAATAAATAGTGTGCGTAACAGGCCATACATGGCCGGAGCCTAGCTTTTTGGATTTTAAAATCTGCCCAATTAAAAAAAAGTCTGTCTCTCTGTCTGTCACAACCGGCCACCTATATTAAAGATCGCAGGCTTGTTTGTGTCTGAGTTTAGATTTCGAACTGTGTTTAAAGATTCGTCTCCGGATAATCGCAGATTTAAATGCGAATTAAAGGTTTGAGTCTAAAGCGGGCCGAAAAGCTTTGCTCTGGCTCTGTATGGGCTGTTACGTAGATCATTTTTGTTTTCTAAATCGGACAGTGACTAAGCAAATGTCGACGGAGCTTTGCAGACTTGCATAGAAATTTGTGGACTCTGATTTGAAAGGTTGTCTACAACAATATAGTGTACGAATGCCACATAGTATGAGAGTAATGTAACAAGTTATGTCTGGAGATTTGCAGGACTTGCACGCCATTTAGAAGTCCAACAAGTCTAAAGCTGTGCCTAGAGTTGTCTCAGGATAGTCACAAATTAAATGCCTCAGTCTAAGTCAGATGGAATTAAGAATTGTAGTCGGAGAAATGTAGATTTATCGTCTGTATTTGCCGGTACGTAGCCCCTCATGAATTTGGGAATTTAGATTCGGACCGGACCAAGTGTGAGTAGGTGCCAGACGATTGCTGCTAGACGACTGCTCGCATTGAAGTTCCCTCTGCACAAAAGCAATAATCTTTATGCGCATTGCTAGAACATAGGGGCCAAAAATTTCTCCGAATCATGGGTGGAATTAAATGGTTAGCCTAATCCGAATTGTGCTAAAATTATTTTTGGCACATGGTTCGCTTTTCCACTTAGGCTCTGCCCCTGTATGGGCTGTTACGCAGGTTATTTTCGTTTTTAATTTTGAGGGGATGAGTGGAAGACTTGCAGTCCGGGGTAGACTTAGACCTCAACCAACATGCCTCTCCAACTAGCTCGGTTGTTTGTCAGTTGCTTCCAATTCCGCACGCTAAATTGTTTGAGATACCACTCCACTTGTGTGGGATTGAGTGGAAAACATTTGACATTCTATAGCTCTTCTGGTTCCGACTATATGATCAGGCTGGCACAATTCGATTTAAGGCCCCACAGCAGAGTCTTTAAGACGGGAAGTGGCTCTATCAGATACAGATAAAAGATCTTGTCGGAGGATCACTAAAGATGTTGTATAAAACATTACGTGTTTTAATTTTGCTGCTCTACTAGTGTGTGGATCATCAAAAACGTGCAACGGGACAAACATTTGAGAGGCGTAGAGTTTTAGAGAAATTAAGTTCTTATTTAAGGTACAACATCCAGCCTATGAATGTTGTTATCAAATTAAATGAAATGCTATTCTAAAGGATACACAATGAAATCACTAGATTGACTATTTTCTACTAGAGTTCTTTTAAAAGTTGATTGGACAGCCTTCGTCACTTACACTTGATTCAACGTTTATGCTTGTACGTCTCTACTCACACCACACATACAGATAAATTTGTTAGTTTCCAAGCGATTGTTATTTTTGTTTTTGGTTTAACTGATTTAAGGGAATAAATTTTTAGGAAAAAGTACTAGACAAGAGTTTCCACTCTTCAGCAATCCACGGATCAATGCCAGATCATCTGGTGTTAGAGACCATCCACTTAGTTGGCCAACGCTTTGAAGTTCTGGACAGCGTTCCATTAAAATCTGAAAAGAAATAAAGACAAGATAAAAATATTAAAAGCAAGTTAAATAAATTGAATATATTAAATATATTAATCTTATAAAGAGAAAAGACTACGTATGCAACGAATGATATCAAAAACTATTGAATCGATTTTTAAAATTCTTTTACCATTAGAAGAATGCTACATTATGTTCGAGTAATAAGGTTTGTCTATAATTAGAAAAAAAAATATAAATCCATAAACTTCAATAATGCAACTCAAGGTGTAGAACTCTTCGTACACTTTACAAAAATTAATCTGAATGAATGTTCGGCTGCTAATTAGTTCGAAAACGACTGGAAAGTGGATACAATAATCTTTCAATAATGTGAATCACCGATAGTGTGAATTTCTCTAAAATTTGAATCTCCGAGCTTGTACATTATGATCTTTATAATGTGAGCTCCCGACAAGTCAGCTCTGTAATGTGAAGTACCAAAAACAACTGGGAAGATGAAGATTAATTTCCACCTATCCGACGGAGGGCGGCATTGCCCGAAGCTCATCTTGAAATTCAGTTTCAAGAAATAAACGATCTACTTGGAGAATGCACTCATGGAAAAAGTAAGTGGAAAAATCTTGCCCAATATTGTATAGAAACACTTAAATATCGTAAAGAGTTTATTAAAGATTAATAGAAAGTAGATTTCAACCTCCATTTTTATTAAGCAAATAAACATTATGATATACCTAGATGTAAATTCAAAGTGCGTAAATTTTGAAATTAAAAATTAGCTTAAAAAAAATTGTATTATAAATATATTTTGTTAGAAAACTTTTATTAGCTTTCATATAAATTTAATGGCAGACGGTTTTAAACCATAGCCAAACTTATTTGTTTATTTAATAAAAAAGAAATGTTTATTTATAAAATATGAATTGAAAATAAACTAAATACTAAAAAATACTAATACACTCATGGAAAATGTATTGGCACAAATACGATTCTCGAAAATTAATGTCATCACTTTTAAATCGACGATGATTGTATTTTAGATTTTCCAGAGAGAATCCTGAGATGTATTTTTATTTTTCGCTATTCTTTAAAAAAAAAATAATAAACTAACTTTTTTGCAAAGACAAAAAATAAAAATTTATATGTAGTTTTAATACTGGAACCACTTGTTTATGAAAATATCATCTGTGCCAATATATTTTTCCGTGTCTTTAGGTAGACAATACAAACATTTCAATATAAGAAGTAACAGACTGGGTTATCGTAGAAAGCATTGAACCTGAACGGACTAACGACATTTCGGAGAATAAAAGCCAGGAAGTCATTTATGTTGCTCCTAAAATAACGAGCTCCCTAACTCCCTATAATGCCTAAATACGCTTCTGAAGTATGCAAATCAAAACAAACTGAACGCAGAAGCGATCTAGTTTACTAAAGTTAAGGTCAGTTGCGATAAAAGGATCAAATCAAGTTATTTTTCAATCCAAATTCTTGAATTGTTTTAGCAAGAATATAGACTACGTCGATTCAAATGTATTTTTTTAGTTTTTGACATGAATTGATTCTGTAATTAGTACTGTATATTTATTTTGTTTTGCCTTATAAAATAATAAATGTCTTAACTGTTTAAAAGTTATTTTGTTGTGATAAGATCATACAAAAGTTGTTTCAAACAAGGAGCGAAAATGTTCCACCTCCGAAAACGTCTTGTTTTAATTAGTTCACATTATCGAGGGACTGCTATACTTCCTTCTGCGGGTTAGTTTGCATATGCTACGCGAAGCTCAAAGTCATTGTTTAAAAATCAACGTAGCCCCGACGCACAGTGAGAAAAGTATGAGATTTAGGTGGACATCACTCATAATCTTCAAAATTTAGCCTAACGAGTCTTTCTTTATGTTTAGAAGCCTGGTTCACCAAGGTGACTAGTAATGTTCCCAATTTCCGTTTCTTGCCAAAAAATTGAATTTTAAAAAAGTTACGGATTTATCGAACAATTTTCGAAGCTTCATTCGTGGTAAGAAACTGCTCCACACCTAAAAGATGTTTGTATGACTTTGTAGATTTGCGAATCCATTGCAAGCCTTAAAAAAAAAATTAATTTGATCGCGCCATACAATAAAGTTTTATTTTTTAAAAACAACGTTATTTTATACCTTAACCATTCTCTTTAAGACGGATGACTCAAAATGGCTCTGAATTTTATATTTCTGTATTCGTAACGAATTCCTCTTTCAAACGCCGCAAAGCAGAAGGTGTGCCAAAAAAGTTACAGCTTATCAAACATTCGTTTGTAAGACGAAACAAGGCAGGCGTAGTTAAATTGATAATTTTTTCCCCTAAATTAAGCTTAAAAATTAGTTATATTATAAATTGATTCTTACCTCCGGAAAAACTTCTCAAAAATAAAAAATAAATAGTTGGTACCAAATCAAACACGAATTCGATCAGATTAAGTAAAGCACAGGTTTTGAACATTTTTTTTAAATCTTTTATTGTTCGCAAAAGAATGATTTGGTTTCGTAAGTGTCGAAATTTTTGTGAAAATTTTTGTGGTTTTGGTGTCGTCAAACATTTCTTATAACAGTGTGTGATTTAAAAAGGAATCTTTCGATGAGAAATTTGGACCAAATGTCCACTTATTTTACTTATTTTTCCCACTGTACGACGCTGTGCCGTTTTCATTTCAGTTTGTGTTGTTCACAAAATTACTATACCTAGATTGGAATTATGGAATTAACTTGTGTACATGGGAATCGCCAATTCGATTTGTGTCATGTTTTTCTGGTCCCAATCAAGGACGCAAAGCAAGGTTGTGGTGTACAATCAGTGTTCTACTCTTTTCATTTGTTTCAGCTGGTGAATTACAATTGTTGTCTAAAAAGTTTCCAACTGCAACGTAAAGACAGCGGCACTCGTCAATAAAAGCTAGTGAATGCTAGTTGTGCATCTTTTGACAGTTGTTCACCGAAGTTTCAGCCATTTTGGACGCGCAGTTTTTAGTTAACAGTCATTTGAGTGAAGCGATGTGAGTGCTTTTTGTGAACAATTATTGGTCAATCATCTGAAACCCCTGGTAGGTAGAGCTTAATTTTTTTTATTGTTATATAATTTAATAATTAATATTTCAATAAAGTTGTAATAATAATAATAAGAACAATTATTTTACGGAAAAAATCGCCAAGTACTAATTGGACGAGTTAGAGAGATGGGAGCATAGCTGGGAGAAGCGTTTAGAGTTGCAAGGAGACTATCCAGAAATATAAAACAAAATTTGAGAAAAAATGTCCTGTATCATTGTTGCGTTGGAAACTTTTCAGATTACCCTCGGATAATTCTAATGAATGTGATGCTGTTGCTTTTGCTAAAATTTCCAAAGCGGAAAATTTGTCTCGACTTTTAAAGGTGCCAAAAATCAGATATTTTATGGTCATAGTTTTAAGAAAAAGCTCTTATTTTAATTCATCACACTCATTACAAACTCACCTCAACAGCAGCAACCGTGAGATTGGGCGCCAGCGTAAACCACACGTCTTCCAGCTCGCAAAAGTCATGCTCCACAAAAATGCTGCAAAGATTTGATTCAAATGAAATGCCCTCAAATCATCACCATCATGCCCATCACACACCTCGTTATATCCTCGTCATCGAAGGAAACCGAATCGACGGCAAGTCTTTTCAACGTCGTACTGTGACAGATGAAGCTCTTCAGAGCGCTGTTGTTCATCGGGCTGCTCAGCATTTCCAGACCCTCCAAGTGGTCAAACTGCCGGGTGCAAGTGTAGGAGATCATGTCCATCATGTAGCAGTCCAAGTCGATCAGAATCGGACATATCCGCGTCAGCTTGCCAATGTCCAGATTCCCGTCCCCCTTGATCATCGTGAGGTGACCCAAATTCCGTCCGATGATTTCGAGAGCGTGTAGCAGCTCTTTGCATGAGAACTTGTAGATTTTGATTTTCCTCAGAAACATGTCCTTGAGGATGTGTAAGATGCCTGTGTTCGGAGTGTCGAGGTAGATCGACTCTAGTCTCGGGCACGTCTTCACGATCACACGGAGCGTCTCCTCATCTGTTGCGGTGTCGTGCAGGTACTTAAGCTTGCACTTGAATTCCTCGTCGATGTTGTCGTGGATAAATTTCAGCGCCGGCCCCACGTACGAGTACGTCGACAAGGTCTCGACATTTGGGCAATGTTCCAAAATCATTGCAATGTCTGAATAGCAGATATTCTCCTCCCCGGGCATCCCAACGTCCACCACGACCAACTGCTGACATGACACACCTTTGCTGAGGAACTCCACACCGATCTCGGTGATGTCTGTCTCGCCGGAGATGTCGATCAGCTGCAACTTCGTGCACGTCCTTCCGATCACCTCGAGCAGATCGTCATTCGCGATGTATGGGATGTAGAGCTTCGTCAGGTGCGGACACCTTTTCACGATGTTGAACATGTAGTGCATGTGCTCGTCCTTCACCCAAATCCCCTTCAGGTTCAGCGTTCGCAAACCGGTACCTTGGGCCGCGATCACCTGCAGGATCTTCTCGTAGTACGAAAACGGAAACACCTCCGTCACCAGGAACTGAACTCCCCCGTTCAGCAGCATCTGGAGGCAAGTGAATCGCATCGAAGCCTCGAGATAGTCCGACCCGAGGATCACCCGCAGCAGATCCTGGTAGATGTTGCTGGTCGCACCAGCCGCCTCCAAATACGAATTGATCTCCACCATCGTTATGCTTATATCACGATCAAGGTCGACATGCATTGTGTACCCGATCGCTGACACGATCACGTTTGCCAATTCGGCCAACGAACTGTCGCTGAGCGAGCGGATCGAGCACTTTTTCGCCATACTTTACGTTACGTCTACACACCTCAGCTGAACTTCTTACTTTACTTCCTTGTCTCTCGTCGTCTTGTTTCAAAATCAAAACACAAAATAAAAAACAAAAAAATACATTCGCCGAAGCGAAACATCGGCTACACACCGTGTGTGTGTTTTTTCAGTACACAGTCGCCTTTTCACGTTCACCACGCCACGACCAACACAACACAGCCGAACTGAACCGAACAAATAGTTACATCATTTTAGCCGTTTTATTTTCATCCGCGCCAGAGCAACAAAAATTCTAACATTTCATTTGCAGAAAATAAAAAACTGAAAAATTCTATAGTTCCGTGCAAAAAAGTGCGCAAAAATCTCCACCAACTCTATGGAAAGACAACAAAATAAAAAAAATGCTCTTCCTCTTTATTTTTAGGCTGCAAAATTTATTTTACTTTATCCACGAAAGGTTTACGGAAATTTTGAGTGTTTCTTCGCGTCTTCACCCAGGCAAAAAAAAAAACGCGGCGAGATCACGCGTCCGCTTGTGCTCGATCACGGCGGACAACTGTGGTGAATAGCGCGACTGGGAGCGGACGTCGGGACTAATTTAGTTGGGAACTAAAAAGATATACATTCAAATCATTGGACAGGAGAGCTTTATAGCGACTTTCGTTCGTTTCGAAATTTTGAAGAAATTTTTCAAATCAAAATTTACGAATCAACACCGTTAACGTTTTGTGTTACACACCCGGACAGATTTATTTGAGTGAAGTTATTTTCTACGGATTCGGTGTAGAGGCAATTTGAATAAAATCCGGTGATTCGGGGTGTCGATGAATTCATTTGTGGATCAAATCTGGGGGAAGGAGATGAAAATTGCAAGTACGCAAATTGGGAAGATGTTTTATGAGGCAGCTCAGTTCAATGATGTTCGACGGAGTTTTCAAAATCGAATTTTAATCAACTTACGACTTCAAAATTGCATTGTCTGATTTTGCGTCATTAAAGCTTGCTTGGCAAAGTTTACAGAAACAATTTTCAACCAAAATGTTCCCCATAGTATGATTATCTATCTTCTTGAAGATCTTAATTCCTATTCAACGAAGTGTTTAAGAAGCAAGCTGGGGTTTCACAGTGTCGTAATCTTCCATTGGAATCGACGGAGCGTTCATGAATTTTATTCGACGGATATATTAAAACCTACAGTAAAACTTGGTTATAGGTATGTTATGGTATGGAGTCGCATGGCTAACAAGGAAGTTAGCAGCCTGGCTTTCATGGATGAAACTTTGAGAGGATTTGACATTATTGATATTTTGCGATTTAATTTGACCCAAAACGTCATCAATTTGGAAATGCGGGGGTCGTTGTCTTCGAACCGGACAAAGAAGGTCCTTAAAAATGGTAAAATCGCGCAAGATTTACGAAAGAATGGCTATTGCACATTGTCGGCGAAAAACTTGGGACGTCTCCATGATTAGAAAACGTAAGGCTTAAAAAAAAAAGTTCGTGCATTACTTTGGATTGTGAAGTAAGGCAAAGGAGACTTTCACCCGAAACAGACCCAAACACTTCATTTTTGTAGTTCAGACATTTTTCGTAATGTTTGTAGATTACAAATCATTATCGAAGCAAATTGACTGCACACAAAATATTATTTGTACATGTAACTTATTTATTTCCATTATAATTCGCTCACAACAGAAAGTGTGAAAACACTTTTTTGACATCGATTTTGGGGCACGAATAAGATAACTCTGGCGCCAAAGAATGATAACGGCAGCAGAGGGGTTAAAAACAAGCATTTTTTACCGTCTATCTCGTCCCGTTTAGGAGCTAGAGGGCTTTTAAGAAAACTCAACATGACAAGTCAATTTTAAAAGCAATAATGAATAGTAGAGTACGTGGGGAATTGAAAAAAAAATTAAAGTACGTTTGGTATTGTAAGAGAAATTACAAGAACATTTACAATTACTTGGACTGGTAATTAATTTCTTTAAGTATAAGTACAAAAGAATTGTATTCGTACTTATAAAAAGAAGTACCCGGGATGGTATTTGTATTAGGATTTTAGTCTAAAGGTACTTCATTCAGAAGACAGTTTTCCGATGACCTTAAAGAACTGCTGTACGCAAAAGTTGTCTTGGCCTACGAATTAAGTTTTTCCGGAAAAAATGCTTTCATTTTTCTTACAAAAAATTCTAAATCTGTAAAATGACTAAAATTTACAACCGTAGAGAGATGTTTTGTTTTCACAATCGATTCAACACTCCAACATATTTATGAACATTCAGAACAGGTAGAAAAAGAAGGAATCAAGAAACAAACGAATTATTTTAGAAAATTAAACTTTTATTTATTTTTATTTTCTCAACAAATCTAACTCCTGTTTAACAATTTCAAGGGCTTCATCGAGGTCTTCTACATCCGGTTTGATTCGGGTTAGATATATGGCACCCTCTTCCGGAGGCTCCACATCGATGCAGTTCACGGTGTAGCCTTGCCCTCTTAACAGCATTTCCAATGCCGTCCTTATAAGACGCCTACGTAGGTTATGTTTTTGGCGAGCATCGCCAATACTCAGAGCACGTGCCCATCGCACTTCCAGGGAGTCATCGTCCGATGGTGGATTCCAATCGGGCACTGGTGCCTTCAGCAAGTATCTATACTGAGGCATGTGTCCATTGGCAGTAGCAACTATTTCCACAGACTTTGGAGGTCCTCTTTCCTCCATTTTTTGTATACCTTATCTTTGTGCATCTACGAGAAGGAGAAAATTCTCCGCACTGCCGACTAATGATTTTAGCTTTTCAACTTTCGCGATATTTATGTTCATGTTGATATTTTCTGATGTTAGGTTATATCTATAAAAAGAAACGTACTGTTCGGAGGTTGAACGTGTAATGAAATTTGTAATCAATTCTTGCCGTATTTATACATCCTGAGCAAGAAGATCTTAGTCATTAAAGGAATAATGGGTTTTTCCCTTAGCTTTTTTTTTACAACTTGCAAGGATTTAATGATCTACGAGACCTTGAATATGAGGGCTGATGCATCAAAAGAAAAAAAATTATTCAAAAAAATTTACGTTATCGTGGTTTTGTTTTACGTCATAAAATGGTCGTCTAAGCATTTCCGAATCTGTGATATCTGCAGCCGATATTTACATCGTGGTACATCCGTCGTGAAATCCAGGGCTAGCCTTAGGGCTAGTTTCTTAGATTAGAGAACCGTTTGTAGATTAAACTAAATGAAATCACGCATGGCGAGAGACCACCAAGACTTGTGAATTGGCCGTGGAGATGTAAGCTGATGTAAAATTGACTTCTTGCAAGTGGATGTATAGTTAATTTGGCCATAATCTCGTGCTCAGCCCAATATTTCTAACGGCCCAATTAAAGTATGTAGCTTTAAATTGCTCTGAATTGTGTGCTGCTGTTCGCCACTATAAATACTATAATATCAAGAAAATAAATTTGAAAAATCATACAACCATTCTTTTTTTACACACCAAGTACATTGCTTGGTCTATTACCTTTGAAATATCTCACCTCTTTCAATAAACTTTCAATAAAACTAAAAATGTTCACAACTTTGCTGAAAACCAGCGCTCTAATTTACAAATTACATCCATAGATCTATTGTTGAGATTCCCAGCAAATTTTTCATAACCACGGATCACACAAATCAAAGAAATTACAAGTTTTGTTACAGTAAAAGTTATTGCAAACACAAATTTGACAGTTGCGAAAGTGCATTGGATAACCTCAAAGGCACAAAAAGCCGCATCATGCAACTCAAAAAAATCCTGCTCCGGGCACTTTCACCTACACGATAAATTTTCTATTTCTACACGACGACTAAGCAATAAGGCAAACAATCAAGTTGCTTGTTTTCGTTGTACGTCGCTAAACGACTTCCTTCTTTTTCACTTTTTCTTTTGTAATGTCAAAATTGCGGAGTATTTTACGGCCAATCATAGCAAAATTATACCGCGGTTTATTTTTCTATCAAATACGCAGAGTCAATCATTATTATCGGGTTCCGAGGAGACTTAATTATTATCCGACTGTTGCTTTACTCTCGTGGTTGTTCACCTCAAATACCGAGCAGTTTGCGACGCATTTCGATGCTGAGAAGCAAATTTCGCACATGATCCTGCAGGCAGAGGAGTGTATCTTGGGTGAGAAAACTTCAGATGCCAAGAAGATCCTTACCAGTGCACTGAAAGTGGCCGATGACAATCAGGCCTACGGCAGTCTGTCCTACATGTGTGATTTGCTCTCGTCAATAGTGTTGAGTGAAGGTGAACTTCATGAGGCTGAGAATATTTTGGTGAAGTTCATTGAGAAACTTCTGCAACTTGGTTATCCGGAAACGCATAACAGCATCGTTAAGTTTAAGCTGAAGCTGGCGCGGCTTTATCAGCTACTGGGTAGTCAGGAAATGGCCGAATACGGCTTCCGTGACTGTATCAGTGTGCAAGAGACGAAAATGCAAAGCGTCAAGGTGCTGGATGAAGAATCCAATGGCATCTATCTGACGGCGCTGTTTTGGTATGGCAAACTCCTAGCCGACCAAAAGGAGTA
Source organism: Syritta pipiens (assembly GCA_905187475.1). Classification (NCBI taxonomy): domain Eukaryota; kingdom Metazoa; phylum Arthropoda; class Insecta; order Diptera; family Syrphidae; genus Syritta; species Syritta pipiens. Next base: position 77,414,089 of record LR994571.1, read on the forward strand.
CAAACGAGCCCGGATGGAGTATAAAAAGTGCTTGGATCGCATTGCGAAGTCGTCGGAGGTGCTGCCGTCACAGAAGATGGTTGTGCTTCATAATATTGCAGGAATCTCAGCAATTTTGAAAGTATTACACTCATTTTTTGTATTGGTTTAGATAATTGGAGGTGCCTTTTTAGGATTATGACGGAGCTCTAAATTATCTTTTTGATGCCATCGAGATCTGCCTTGTGGAGGACCCTAGTAATCCGGATTTACCGATTTACGTGGTTCAGGTTGGTCTGATCTATCTGCAGAAAGGAGTTTACGAGGGAGCGACGTTCTGGTGCCAGACCGGAATGTCGCTAGCGTCTCATGAGAAAAATCAGTTGGCCGAACAAGAAGGACAGAGGTGCATAAACGAGTTGAAAAAATTAAAAATTTTAAAATAACTAGACCAATAAAAAAAAATACTTTTTTCCGCTTTGTAACCGAATAGTTGTGTGGTTTTGAATACTTTTTACTAACCGGGGGAATATAAATTCTTCATTTAAAAATGCTCGAGCTCCTCTAAAAAGGTCAGAGTAAGTGGGTCGTCGCAAAAGATGATCAGGCGAACTTTTGTCGACGGCTCAGAGAGTTTAATAAAGTTCCATATACTCCTCGACTTTAAAATGTCTTCCAGCAAAATTCCAACTCCAATTTATCCACTTTACATTCAATTTAAAACGAAAACCTCTCCGATTAGCCACCTATAAGTGAAATTACGTCTCCATTTTCATTCATTCCGACATCTTCCCAAGCTCAGCTGTAAGAATTCGCGAAATCACTCAAAAGTCATTTGGCATTTCAAGGTCGGCTGTCTGCTGCATCCTTAATTTTTTTTCGGAAATTCTTGTTTACATTTTGTGACCTGACAAAATCAAAATGGAACAAGAAATACCGCCCGTAATCGGTGAAGGTAATAAATAAATCATTTCTTTAAATCTCATAAAACTAATTGGCTATTTTAACTTCCAGGGGAATCAGTTCCGATTGAACCAAAAAAATGTGTAAAATCTGTAAACGACATGGCTGTGTGGCAAAGATCGGAGGCGTACTATGATTTAATTGGTTTTATAAACGGTATCAGTACAGCCGTCCAGGGCATTAAGATCTCTGATGAAATGCACATTTCACGAACCATGAAAAAACTCATCGGTATATTTGATAAATTGAATAAACTCATCGATGACACCCCACCAATTGATACGCCGCACCGATTCGGAAATCCGGCATTTCGGATTTGGCATAAGCAAATGGAGGAGGTAATTGAAGCGTTTATAATTGGGAATATTTTTTGGAATCTTTTGCGACGGGAATCCTTTCAACCGGCGATATTGGGAGTGGGCATCTTTGCGGTAGGAGATCATGCGCAGTTCGTTTGGTGATGATTTTGCTTTGAGTGAGTCGGTTGTTGGTGGAAGAATTCGTCATCGGTTTCGGTCATCAGGTCAAATTCTTTGTCAGGAATGTTTTGCTCTGATCTTGTGAGGTTATTTTAAAAATACTTGCAACTTCAGTTTCAGATTATGTGCAAATGGAAATTCAACAAATAGTTGAAGGTATATGGTACAGGTTACGAAGCCCATCTGTATTCCTAGCATTAAAGATCTCGTTTTTCTCGTAGTTAGACATCCCACTTGCCATGAGGACTCAGGCACGCTACAACACTGTTTGAAGTATATTTTTTTCATGTTATTGATCATGGCCCGCAGAAAACTGGAAATGTATTTGCCTCCTGGCTTCGCTGGAGAAAATGTTTCTCCTCAAAAGAAGTGGTTCATTGTTGCGGTTGACCCTAAAGTTGTAGATGCAACAGACCTCTGACATTTTAATTGATAGATAGAGTTTCAATCGCATGAAAGAAAGCCAAAGAAAGAATTCTGAGACAGTTTTGGTCAATAAGCTTGCGATAAAAATGTATGAAAAGTGTTACAAGTCAGTAATACAAGTCATTCAAAGATTCCGTCTTCCCCTATAAGAATTAATTATATTTTTCATCAACTTCAGCGTATGTTTACTTGAATAGGACACCTCTAGAGCTGTTAAGGACGCCAACGCCGAGTTGGCTCGTATCCGAAGGACGAACTCTCTAAAGTTGTGCAATTCGCCCTGCGGAACCGGCATTAAAGAGTAGGGTCAGAGTAGGAAGAGTACGCGCAGAACACAGAGGCACCTAAAAGCTAGACTCTGGTCATCAACAGGCTGTTATGCCCCCTATGTATGAATGTATGTTGTCGTGAACTTAAGAGTTAGAAGGAATGAATGACCAAAGTGTGATTGACTAATCACAAGAAAGTGGAAACTACCCAAAAAATTAACATTAACAAATTTTTGTTACACCGAATTAAAGAAAATTCTACAATAATTCAAGAATATTTCGACCTACAACAGTTTTACATTTTGCATCACCCGCAAGATGTTTCTTCACAACCAGCTTAATAAAAAGAATAAAATTTCCCCCGGAACTGTTTCCCTTTATGCCAGTGTCCTGTCGTAGACAACTTCAAAAAAGGGAAAAAAAACCTTTGCCGGGAAAAAGTGAAGCGGATTCGTCATAGGTAAGCGGCTAAGGCCGAAAATAATCGACTTTAAACCAATAAGCCTAGCTGTGATCTGCAACTATGCGGCCTCATCTGCGCACACGTCTCTACCGATCTCGCTGAAGAGGCCGCCAAAGAGCAGTTCAACGACCTATCAAAACGTTCACATTAAATTCGTTTCGCAAAATTCTCTCAAAATATTTCGAAGTTCGTTCGAAGTTGATTCTGAGGGCAATCCTATTCCCGGGAGATTGCCGATAGGAGAATTCGATTCCGGGGAAAAATACACATCTCGGGGAATTCGATTTCACACGGAATAGCCGCCAAGGCTGGATATTTTTTCTTCAGTCAGCGAATTCACGTTCCAGTAGCCAGTCGGGTGTAAATTAATAGTTTAATCTCGCCATTCTCACTTTTCATCTTCCCTTGATGAAATATGTTCGAATTAAAAAAAAAAATGCGTACACTTTTTTGTAAACGCAACTGAGTGCAATTTTCCAGCCGTAGCGAAATCTGCCCTACACCGACGTTTTTTTTTTTACTACTGATGCACTTACATTTGATTGGATTTTTAAGAGGTTAAGTCGTTAAAATTTTTTGGTGTTTCACAAAATGTTCGCCAATAAATCGACTCTAACCTGCGCCGACGGAGATTGAACTCAATTCCTGTAGACAATTTCTTCTAATTAATCTAAAACTCAATGTAGACACCTTCCTCTGATTGCTGCAAAACCTTCTTTAACTTTTTTTCCACCAATTTCAGAATGGCCGTAACTATCTCGGCGATGTAATTGCTGTCGATCATTGCTCTGCAATAAGTGAACTTTTTGTTTACTTTTCCGAATCATTTGGGAATGCAACGCGTATCGACTACGGAACTGGACACGAGCTGGCATTTGTCATGTTTCTTTGCTGCTTGTTTAAAACTCAAATTTTAGTCGAACAAGATAATGTTGCGTGCGCTTTGAAGCTCTTCAACGCTTATCTCCTGCTCGTGAGGCGATTGCAAAAGACCTATCGCATGGAACCAGCTGGAAGTCAGGGTGTATGGAGTCTAGATGACTACCAGTTCGTACCATTCATTTGGGGTAGTGCTCAATTGGCATGTAAGATTAGAATAACCCGGATTTCATAGTCCATTTTAATGATGTGCATTTAATAAAAAGTCGATAGCCCATTTGATCCATCAAAATTTCTGGACCAAAACATCATTGATGACTACAAGAACGACTACATGTTCATCAGTTGCATTGATTATATCTCAGAGGTGAGTATCATACGAAAGTGGAGGCCAATTTGTCTAATTCGGTGTTCTTCTTGGGGTAGGTGAAAACCGGACACTGGGCCGAACATTCAAATCAGCTGTGGAGCATTTCCGCTGTGCCCTCCTGGGCCAAGATAAACGCTGGCTTGGTCAAGATGTATCAGAAAGAGGTAAGTGTCATTCAATTTTGTGACTGGATAAGAACTCCTCTCTCTCTTGCCTTTTTTTAGATTCTGTCAAAGTTTCCCATCATACAACACGTATACTTTGGATCATTGCTGGTTTATAAACTTATTGGGAATAAAGTCCCTTTTCCGAGTGCCCGTTTGGGTTTTGTCCAACCTCAGTCAAAGAGGTCATCTGACGCAGCGAATATGGAGAACCCACCCAAACTGTGAAAGTTGATACGCAATACATTTTGTTATTTATCGTTTACTCACATATAAATTTGACCTTATAACGGAAATAAGATTCTTCCTATAAACGTTGATTTTAGTTGGACATTGGTTGTGTTTGAATGGGGGAATTCGGAAAAGAATCAAAATGTGAGACAACACATTTCATCAAAATACTTTATTTTTTTTCAACAAATAAACTTAACATCTCTGAAATGAAAATAACTTATCACCGCTTGGATTTCTTTGCAGCCGGCTTCTTGGCCGGTTCCTTTTTCGCGACGCGTTTCGATGTGCTAAACTCCTCCACAGGCTTCCCGGTCCTCACTTCCTTGTTCATTTTATAAGCCTCGCTCATTTTTTTTATGTTCTCTTTGTGAATAGTCTCATGGACTACGATCCGCTTCGGGTAATCCTGACCAATGATACACCCATACTCCCGCTGCGCGATTGGCGATGCCAGCCACGGTTCGTAGATAATCCCCCGAGGGTACTTCTTCAACTCTGGTACATACTTCCTGATGTAGTTCCCTTCAGGATCTGTTTTTTTGCCAAACGCCACGGGGCTATACACACGAAAGTACTGATAGAAGAAGGCTGACGCCGACAGCCACATCCAGTTGCCTGCGTTGAGTGCCCAATCGGCGTCAAGGAGGAGCTCTTCGAAGACTTTCTGTCCCTCCTCCCAGGAGATCCACAAATCACCGCGTGTGAGAAAACAGGCGACGGCATGCCGGGCAAGATGATGAATCCAGCCCTCCTGTCGCAGCTGTCGCATAATGGCGTCAATGAACGGGTATCCAGTTCGTCCATGGGCCCAGGCCTCCAGGTGCTCGTCGTTCTTCTGCCAAGGGATTTGAATGCAAATCGAATTGCCGAACATGCGATCGAAATTCGGTTCACCGGCGCCGGCGGTGTAGTAGAACTCCCGCCACATCAGCTGGCCCATCAGAGAAACAGGAGGCTTTGAGTGTTTTGCGTTGGTGGCAAGGACTTCTTTCAGTTTCTTGTGGAACAGGCGGGAACTCAAGCAACCGAACTTGAGATACGGACTGAGGACTGTGGTGCTGGGCTCGAGGGAGTTTGGAGCGGTGTTGGGCTTCTCGAAATTGCATACCCACTGTTTATCTGCAAGGCTCCTGGTGAGACGATCCAGTGCCTCGGATTCCCCGCCAGGAAATTTGTTCACTCCCAGGTCTGCAATGCGAGCAACCAGCTCTCCAATAAGCGGTGGATCGTAGCAACTGGAATCAATCTTTTCGTCCTCATCCAGCGGTGGCTTACTGGAGTCAGGCAGCTTCGCAGGCTCCGCCAACGGGTCAGGGACAGGGAGTTTTTCGACTAAAGACAGAAATTTCTGATAATTCACTGGTGGTTTACCAAGATTACGACGCAATACAATTTCTGGATTGTAAATGGTGTGCGAACACTCTTGGAACAGCTTGACATCATGCTCTTTGGCCAACTTCGCAATCGCTGCATCCCTTTTGATGGCATATGGTTCTATGTCGGTTTCAAACGTGAGTGCGGTTACATTCCACGACTTAAAGATCCGTGGGAATACTTCGTTGGAGGTACCTCGAATAACAAACAGTCGTGAGTTGATTTTTAGGAGATTTTCGTGGAGTTGTTGAAGGGATTCTTGAAGGAATCTTAGACGATTCGGCCCAACACGCATCCACTCACGAATTCCCGGATCGAGAATGAAAATCGGACGGAGAGAGTGGTTTTTCGAGACGCGGACTATGTCACATGCTTTAGTTAGAGTGGGATTGTCGTGGACTCGGAGGCCTTTGCGGAACCAATGAATTACTGTGGAGTTCTTGTCCATTCTAGGATTCCGTAGTTATTAACAGGCTCTTTGAAAAGGGTGATGCAAATTTAAATTAACGAATTGCAATGAAAGTGCATCATGTGCATTTGTAGCTGAAGTCAACTGTCAAATGAATGTCACTTTGTGCTACTGCCAGAGAGGCAACGATTTAAATTTCAAATTGGCACGCAGAGGATGACCTCACTATTTGCTAATTTTAAGTGTGCTAATTCTTGGAGCATTGTCACTTCTTTTGGGACAATATGGGGCCTTTATGCATTAGAAATTTGTCGGGATTCTGCTTCAAGTTCCACAGTCTACAAGGATTCCATTCGGCTGCAAGACCTTTTCATTCACCTCGCTTTTGTTGATTGGCGCTCTAGGTGGTACCTAGTGATATGATTTATTTAGAGACAGCTTGTTCAAGGCATTTTGAAATTTGTCATTCTTCATCGACAATCTTTTAATCTTTTCATCAAAAATCCTTTCAGCGAAAATTCTCTCCTCTACTCCTTGTGCTCAATGTGACGTTTCGGGGCGTCTCTCGCTGAACGCCATCACAACGCACCTCGACAGCAATCAAAAATAAACAAATAATTTGTTCTAATCAGTGGAAGAAATAAACGGATGGCGATAATTTAAAAAAAGGGGGCAAATTTATAAATAGGCTTTTCCTTTAAATCATTTCCGGACCATGGATGATAGCTTTGAGAACAAACTTCTTAAAGTGGATTTGTTGGACGTGAGTTAATTAAGTTGTTAATGTTTTCTATTTGGGTAAGGCCGGTTGTGTGAAGATTCATGAGTGATTCTGTGATTTTTTGAATGAAAAAGTGCGAAGAATTTGGTCCAAATGGTGTTTTAAAGTCCGTGATTAAGAGCAAATAGCTTTTTCTCTAAATGTAATGAATATAAAACACTAAACAGATGAAAAAACATTGATTGTTTGAGTCTTTTGTTTTTCTCAATACTACCATCGCGGGTATCGGCCGCATTCCGAAACAAAAAAATAGAGATTAATATAGGATTAGTGTTCGGGGGCAGTGACATACGAATTCAATTGCTGAATTTTGAGTGCCAAGTATTGTGTTCTTCAGATAAGAATGTTTGTTTATTTGATCGTAATTTTATATCCTTTGTTCGCCATACCTGAAAATGTTGACTTTAATTTCATTCATCTTGGCAATAGGAAGATCAGGCCAAGTCGATCAGTAGAACAAATTTTACGGATGTAGCCTCCCAAAAAGTTTTTGTGATCTGCTCTTCCTACACTTTCCATGTTCTTAGTGCGGAGTTTGTCAAATTTGCATTTTCGACTTTCGATCAAGAGTTTGTAATATTAAGTGGCTAAGAATGCGCACTGTATTTGGTTTTATATGAGGCTTAATATCACAAAGACGAGGTTTTGATCCTGTTGTTGAAAAATTTGGTCGCATTGGAAACTGCAATTCGTGGACAGAGAAAAAAAAGCATGTACAGTCTTTTAATAATTTTGATTCTTTCCATGTGAAAAATACCATTTGCTGAGAGGCCAGCAGACGAACACCTTGCCAAATAACTTTTGATGCAATTGCAGAGTTAAAAAGGACGATGAGACTATTTCTCAGCTCCAGTATTTTGCCGAGTGCCTGGTAGGTTGAAAAAGAGCTCATCTTGGTCGCGCGCCTAGTAGTTTAAAGAAGAGCTCATCTAGGCGAATATTTTTTCGACAGTCTGAGCGATCCGGAACACATTAGTTTTAAATGAGCAGCCTGGTTTCACCTAAATGTGGCCCCAAGTCTCCGGAAACTTCGAATTGAAAATTCTGTTACAGCAGCAGCGACAACCCACTGTAGCTAAGCAAAAGAACTTGAGACACACGTTTTGAACATTTTTTCTTTTTATTCTTGCTAGCTACTCTTGAACAATTTGTCGCTTAACTTTTGAGGAATCACTTTGAGATTCGCAGACCCGATAACGATTCGGACGAGCAAAAGGCGTCTAGAAGAGGCATTTGATTTTACAACTGCTCCCTGCATTTCTAACTTAACATGCAACTCTAATCTAAATGAAAACCACTTTTAGAAGATCGCTCTGCTGAAGTAATGAGTCTTGTATACATAGTTCTTGAGGTTGAATTAGGGAGGACGTGTTTTCAATGAAATTAAATTTTAGCTCGTTGAATGGTTCATGTAGGGGTACACTTGCAACTCCGGTGTTCCATTAACGTTTGCAAAATGTTATAATTTGTATCTGTATTTGAGGCACAAAAGGGTGTCTCTGTGATCCTTCTTACACTGACTATATCTTCCTTTCCCTTACAGTTTATAGGATCCAATTTGCTTAAACTTCTTATCTAATTATTGTTATAATGATAGGCAAACCCAAACTTCCACAAAGCAAGGACTTCTATGAGTTTATTGTTCTCACCTTTTCTTACTGTATAATTCTTGTTTTCTCGTCCTCAGATTTACGATGACATCGCCGCCATAGAAGTCACAAAAGACCAACTGATCCAGCTGTGCACAGATATTCCCTGCAGTGTGGATCTCACATCAGGTAATGTCGTCTACGCCGTCGAAGAAAAGTACAAAGCCAAATTATCAAACTACAAAAAGTCCAAGCGTCTGAAATGGTTAAAACGCAACCTCAAATCAATAATTCCCAACCCCGAAGAGAAGTACATCAAATGGCAAAAGAAACACCACAAAAACCAAAAGTACGACTGGGTCAAACGAAAACTCTTAGTCTTGGATTACCTAACTACCGATCCGCTCCTGATTTGCTCTGAGCAGCCATGCTGCTCCAAGTCTCTGGCCTTCGCTCCACCGAGACAACTAAGCGAACGTCAACAAGCTCGAAGACTCAGTAGCCTCGAAGCTTCCATCTCAACCATTGGCAATACATCAAGCGAAAGTCTCGCCATAACTGTGATCCCATCACAACAGCGAAGCACTCAAGGCAGCCTCTACGAAGTTGATGATGGGTGTTTACTAAACTTTAGAAATGTCTCGATGAGTACTTCATACGAGAGCACCGAAGAATTGCCATCACCCGTGAGAGAATGTGAAACTTTGGCGGATGAGACGGAAGCTGATTCTAGTCATGATCATGGTACTCCTGAGAAGCCTCACCAGAAGTATAGGCAAATCTATTGGCAGCCATTGATACAACAGTCGGATCCGCTATCATCGCAAGAGGCGAGCTATGATCTTTTTTATCAAGACATGCACGTTACTTCCACACAGGAGTTTGGTTGATATTTGTAATGTACAATAAATTCTGTTTTTTATATCCATATTGTGTTAGTTTTAAATTGTAATATAAATAAAGTGTAATTTTTACTCATTTTTTAACGGAGAATATATTTTTTAAGGTTAACTTTGAAAATGTATTAATTGTGAGTTTGAGTGAAACATTTATAGCCCTGACTGGAAAAAGAAAGTGCAGTAAATAAAAAAACCGAATTGAATTTACAAATTCCAGTTCCTTTTGAAGTGTTTGTTGATTTCTAAGCACTTTCATCTAAGGTATTGTAAAATTACGACAAACGTCTTAAAGCTAAACATTATTCCAGATACCGAGGCTGCGCTAAAATCTCTGAACAGCAGCACACAGTTCAGAGCAGTTTAAAGCTATTATAATTAGGCCGCTGGAAATCTTGGACTGAGAACGACACCATGGCCTAAAGAAGGCCTCGACTTGGAAAAAGTTTTTTTTCCATCAGCTTTTTAAGAAAAATCAACTGGACAGAGAAAAGACCAGACACTTCGACTCTGTTTCATTTCAAGGTTATTCGTTTATTATTCTCTTTATTTTCAAGGTCTTTCGTTTGTACAATTTATAGCATTTTTCCAAAAGTATACAACAGTAGTTTTTATTACACATTTACATGCGTGGAGACATTTCGGGTAGATCAAACTATTACAGTAGTGGGCAAAATATGCAAGTTTTCAAACAGAATAACTCCCTTTATAGATTAATCTAAAGAGAGAATTCTAATGAAACTTTTAGCAAAAATTGTATTTAAAAGGGAACAAAAAAATCCCAACAGAAGCTGTAAATATTTTCTAAAACATGAAAAAATTAGGTTATTTATTTTGAGGCAAATATGCAAGTGTTGTATTTTTCCCTCGGGGAGAGTATGAAAGCTCTGTGCGCAAAAAAATAAAAAAATATTTGTATAGAAAGGTTAAGAACAAGCATTTTTTTTCTAAGGGCGCGAGTCTATCTCCACCCGTTAAGTAGGTACGAGCACTTTAAGAGAAAAAATCAATTAACACGAAAAAAAAAATTATTAGAGAAACAACGGCAACTGTTACAATGCAGTACTGTACCAGTTTTGATAACCACAAACCTCTTCTATAATCGTCCATTTAAAATAAATTTTTCAAGTCTATAGTTTTTGCAAAATTTGCATCCAAACGCAAGATTTTGTTTAAGAAAATAAAAAAAGGTTTAGACGAATTTTTTTCAAAATTATGAATAGCAGTGCTAAATTGTTTTTTTTTTTTTTTTGTGATCAAAGCTTATATCAGTTTTGACTAAAACGCAAAGAACCGAATGGTTTTCCGTCTTCTAGTTTTTGAAAAATGGAGTTGAAAACACCCACATTCTCGGGCACACAGGCGCCTGGCCGGCAGTAATAGTAATTTTCCAAAGATCCAAAGGTTTCAACTCCTTTTCTCAAAAACTAGAAGACAGAAAACCATTCGGTAGCCCTCTGGCTAAAAAGTCCGGATTTCACGACGGATGTACCTGGATGTAATTTACGACTGCAGATATTACAGATACGGAAATGTCTAGACATCCCTTTTATGTCGTAAAACAAACCTCAGTTTCTGTGAATATTTATTTTTTTATACGTCAGCCATTATATTCATGGTCTCGCAGATCATTAAATCATTGCAAGTTGTAAAAAAAAACTAAGGGAGATAACCATTATTCCCTTAATGACTAAGATCTTCTCCCTGCCTGCTTAGGATGTATAAATACGGCAGGAATTTATTCAAAATTTCACTACACATTCAACATCCGAACAGTACGTTTCTTTCTACATAACCTAACATCAGGAAATATCAACATGAACATTAATATCGCGAAAGTTGAAAAGCTAAAATCATTAGTTGGCAATGAAAAGAATTTTCTCCTTCTCGTAGATGCACAAAGATAAGGTATGCAAAAAATGGAGAGAGGACCTCCAAAGTCTTTGGAAATAGTTGCTACAACCAACGGACACATGCCTCAGTATAGATACTTGCTGAAGGCACCAGTGCCCGATTGGAATCCACCATCGGACGATGACTCTCTGGAAGTGCGATGGGCACGTGCGCTGAGTATTGGCGATGCTCGCCAAAAATATAACCTACGTAGGCGTCTTATAAGGACGGCATTGGAAATGCTGTTAAGAGGGCAAGGCTACACCGTGAACTGCATCGATGTGGAGCCTCCGGTAGATGGTGCCATATATCTAATCCGAATCAAACCGGATGTAGAAGACCTCGACGAAGCACTTGAAACTGTTAAACATGTGAGCACAGGTCGAAGACCTATCCAATTAAAGGATAACCAGACAGCGGCTGGTTATCCTCTCAAACCACGAAGACAAGGGACGACTAGACGGCGGCTGGGTTTCCCATCGACCGCAATAAACCAAAGTAGACGAGAGATGATAAGACGGTGGCTGGCTTTCCCGTCCGGATCGCCAGCAATAAAGTTGATGACAGACGAGACGCAGATCCTGCCGATAAGTATAAATGTCCTGATGGAAGGATAGACAAGAGGACTGAGAACCGCGATCGCGACAAGCCGTGTTGGAAAGTGAATTGTGAAAGCATTAAAAGTTAATAAATAAAACAAAGTGGCTTACGACAAACAGGAGTGTGAGCACAGGTAGACCGAAGACCCACTCAATTAAAGGATAACCAGACAGCGGCTGGTTATCCTATCAACCCACGACGACAAGGGACTACCAGACGGCGACTGGGTTTTCCCATCGACCGCAATAAAGTAAAACAGACGAAAGACGATAAGACGATGACGAGACCAATGAGTATAAATGTCCTGATGGAAGGACAGGCAGAGGACTGTGAACCGCGATCACGACAAGCCGCGTTAAGTGATTAATAAGTGAAATAAAGTGGCTTACGACAGGAGTTAGATTTGTTAAGAAAATCCAAATAAATAAATGTTTAATTTTCTAAAATAATTCGTTTGTTTTTTAATTTCTTCTCTTTTGATCTGTTCAGGGTTGGACTCGAAGACTTAATGAGCCGGAGCTCATGCTTCACATCAAGGGACACTCGAACTCATTTTTCTAGATCGATTACGTTGCAAACATTTTAAAAAATCACTTTTCTCGCGTTTATGAATTGCTTATGGATAGAGCTTTGCGTTGACAGCAGAAAAACATAATTGAATACCTAAAATACGTTCAAATTTGAATGCGAGATCAGCGTCAACAGTATATTGTACATTCCCGTCGAACTCTCGTAGAGAACAAACCATCCTTCAAAACGCGCCCGCATATTTTAAGGAAAAATTAGAAATAATAAAAAAATTAGAAGAATAAAAATAGATGAAATAATTCTTAATAACGTTAATTATTATTATTTATTCTATTTTTATTTCCTCGGGAATATTTTATTAATTTTAATTTATTTTCTGTTACACCAACAAAAATAAAAATTTAATTTAATTTAATTTAATTTTTGAATACGAAAGCAGCATCAACAGTATTTTGTTTTCTTCTTTAATTATTATACATTCTCTCCTGTAAAAAATAAAAATGTCAGTTATGTTGTTTTAACAATCATTGATTCATTTATAGAGACGAGCTGTGTACATAGCGCCCGTCTTTGTCGATTAACGATGGAGAATGCCCGTTGCTCTGTCAAGATCGGTAAAGGTAGGTTTTAGACATGGCGATGCACTGTCATGCGACTTCTTTAATAAGAAAATAAATAAATAATCTGCGTAATCACCCATACAGGGCCAAAGTATAGTTTTTTTGCGCGTCCACCGTGCTCTGCGCGATATAATTTAACACTGTTTAATGCCGGTTCTGAACAGGGAATTCCGTGACAGAGGTTATTTCAGGAGAGTTGTCAGTCGTTCGCTGGAGGTGGGGCAGTGAAAATTGTTTGTGGTGTTCTTTCCCCGGGCTGGATTGAAACCTGGGTATGCTTGCTCACAGTCCGACGCACTAACCATTTAAGCCACGGCGCTAGCATCTATAATATGATTTTCGAAAGCGTGCGTAATTCAGACGTCAACACAAGTCTGTGCAACTACTTGCATAGGCCGATGATATTGCCATTATCGGAAGGACTTAATTGGTTGTCAGTGGGGCCTTTCCGAGCATCGAGAAAGAAGCGGCTAAGATGGATCTTGCATTTAATGAAGGTAAGGCGAAATATATGCTGTCTACAAAAAGAGCCCAAAAACACCTACGCGACGTTTCGAGGAAAACGATATAAATTGGAAGTTGTGAAAGAATTCGTCTACCCAGGCTCCAAAGTGAACTCCGCAAATGAAACTACCGCGGAGATAAAACGAAAAATTACCCTGGCCGATCGCTGAAAATTAAAGGCTTTTCCCGAAGTACGAAGCTATTTATACATACACAAGAACTTGGTGAGGAGGAGCAAACTAAACAACGAAATTTACGAGCACGACAACGACAACAACGACATCGTCAAACGATTTTGAGTGTCCCGACTAAGATGGCTAGATCATGTGGAGCGTATGGACACTAACGCTCCGGCTCGTAAGGCCTTCGAGTCCAAACCTGAGGGACAACACGGTAGAGGAACATCTTCCTCCTGTTTCGGTCCAGGTCCACCCTGGATTATAGCGCCGCAAAAGGTTCAGAAGACAGTTTTCCTGTGACCTTAAAGAACTTTTGTACCCAAAAGTTGTTTTGGGCTACGAACTACGTTTTCCCGAATAGAAATGCTTTAATTTTTCTTACAATAAATTTTAAAACTGTAAAATGACTAAAATTTGCAATCGCAGAGAGAATTTTTATTTTCACAGCGACTCGGCACTCCAAAAAATTTATGAACATTCAAAACAGATAGAAACAATAAAAAATAATTTTAGAAAATTAAACATTTATTTATTTTGATTTTCTTAACAAATCTAACTCCTGCTCAACTGTTTCAAGTGCTTCGTCGAGGTCTTCTACATCCGGTTTGATTCGGATTAGATATATGGCACCATCTACCGGAGGCTCCACATCGATGCAGTTCACGGTGTAGCCTTGCCCTCTTAACAGCATTTCCAATGCCGTCCTTATAAGACGCCTACGTAGGTTATGTTTTTGGCTAGCATCGCCAATACTCAGCGCACGTGCCCATCGCACTTCCAGGGAGTCATCGTCCGATGGTGGATTCCAATCGGGCACTGGTGCCTTCAGCAAGTATCTATACTGAGGCATGTGTCCGTTGGCTGTAGCAACTATTTCCACAGACTTTGGAGGTCCTCTTTCCTCCAATTTTTGTATACCTTCTCTTTGTGCATCTACGAGAAGGAGAAAATTCTCCGCACTGCCGACTAATGATTTTAGCTTTTCAACTTTCGCGATATTAATGTTCATGTTGATATTTCTTGATGTTAGGTTATGTAGAAAGAAACGTACTCTTCGGATGTTGAACGTGTAGTGAAATTTTGAATAAATTCCTGCCGTATTTATACGTCCTAAGCAAGAAGGAAGAAGATCTTAGTCATTAAGGGAATAGTGGTTATTTCTCCTAAATTTTTTTTATAACTTGCAAGGATTTAATGATCTGTGAGACTTTGAATATGATGGCTCATGCATCAAAAAAAAAAAATTATTCAAAGAAACTGAGGTTTGCTTTACGATATACAATGTATGTCCAGACATATCCGAATCTGTGATATCTGCAGCTGTTAATTACATTCAGGCCCACCGTCGTGAAATCTGGACTTTTTAGCCAGAGGGCTACCGAATGATTTTCTGTCTTCTAGTTTTTGAGAAATGGAGTTGAAACCTTTGGATCTTTAGAAAATAGCTTTTATTGCCAGCCAGGCGCCTGTGTGCCGGAGAATTAGGGTTGTTTCAACTCAATTTTTCAAAAACTAGAAAACTATTCGGTTTTTTGTGTTCTAGTCATAATTGGTATAAGCTTTGATCACAAAAAAAAAACAATTTAGCACTGCTATTCACAATTTTAAAAAGCATTTGTCTATACTTCTTTTTTATTTTCCAAACAAAATATTGAGCTTGGATACAAATTTTTGCAAAAACTATAGACGATTATAGAAGAGGTTTCTGGTTATCAAAACTGGTACAGTACTTCATTGTAAAAGTTGCCGTTGTTATTTTAATAATTTTTTTTCATGTTAATGATTTTTTCTTTTAAAGTGCGCATACCTCGTAAACGAGTGGATAAAGACTCACGTCCTTAGCAAAAAATGCTGTGTTAAACCTCTTTTTAAAGAAAAAATTATCTCTCTATCTATCTCTTTCCGACGGAAAAATACAAAACTTGCATATATGCCTGAAAATGAATAACGTAATTTTTTTATGTTTCACAGAATATTTACAGCTCCTGTTGGGATTTTTTTGTTTCCTTTTAAATATTAAACTGTAAGTAACAATTTTTGCTAAAAGTTTCATTAGAATTCTTTCGTGAGATTAATCTTTAAAGGAGGTTATTCTGTTTAAAAAAAAAACTTGCATGTTTTGCACACTACTGTAATAGTTTGATCTACCCGACATGTTTCCACGTATGTAAATTTGTAATAAAAACTACTGTTATATACTTTTGAAAAAATGTTATAAATTGTACAAGCGAAAAACCTTGAAAATAGAGTAGAGAATAGAATAATAAATGAATAACCTTGAAATGAAACAGAGTCGAAGTGTCTGCGTCTTTTCTCTGCCCAATTGATTGTTCTTGCAAGGCTGATGTAAGAAAGACTCCTTCCAAGTCGATGTAAAATTATTTAGGCCATGATGTCGTGCTCAGGTCAAGATTTCCAATGGCCTAATTACAGTAGCTTTAAACTGCTGTAAACTGTGTGCTGCTGTGCAGCGCTCCGAGGTAACCAACGTAGTCTCATAGCCAAAAATTTGTGTGAGACGTTTTGGGCCTGCTGTGGCTGTGCTGTACCTACTTATCGTTCAGAAGAAGGCCTTTGTAACGCAGGAAACAGAAGCAGTACGTCTTCTGGCCCTAACCGCCAAATTATCGTAAGCGAAAAAACACAAATTTTACAGGAGCCGCTTTTTTTTGCATTTGGTTTAAGCATACATTGATTGGTAACTTTGAGTTTTCAATTACGTTTTCGTTACTAAAAACTGAAATGCTTTATTAAAAATCCAATGAACTGCATCATTTTTGTCTCATTTCATTTTTGTTTAAAGTGTCGCTTACGATAATTTGGCGGTTAGGGCGCGATATGTTATCGACTTTAGACGAGTCTATCTTCAAAGAAAACACAATTTCAGAGTAACATATTTACAATTTATAACACTTTCATGGGGACTATTCAAAAAATCAGTCAATCAATAAACTAAATCCTTAAACGCGTCATCATCTTCATCAAACATATCCTCGAAACTGTCCTGAATGGGTGCGTCCGCGTTCTGAGGCTCTTTCGACGACACTTTACCCTGGGCAGGACTATCTATGTATTCATTCAGCCGTTCCTCGAAATTCCCGCCTACGACGTTCTTATTCGAGTCTGTCTGAGTGTGATTCACCTTCTTTACCGGCGTCATGTAGCTCTGAATCGACTTGGTCTGGAAGACAGATAAATACTCATGCAAGATCTTCGAATTGATTCACTGTTCAAAGTCTCACCGAAACTGGAGCTGCTGTGTGCGTTGCATCACGTAAGTCTTCTGAGAAGATTCCAGCTTTGTTGAGCACATCCTGCTTGTCCTTGAGCATATTCCAGATTATATCATCTGCCGTACCGGTCGCCATCAGATACCTGCAAGTGACTGTGCTCTCCTGGCCGATTCTGTGAGCCCGGCACTCAGCTTGGGCTAAGGTCTGAAAGGAAAAGAAAATGTATATGAATGACTCTGGGCGTCTGAAGTTGTGGGAACACATACACTTGGATTCCAGTCTAGTTCGGCAAATACAATTGTTTGAGCGGCGGTGAGCGTGATCCCAGAATTGCAGGCCTTCATCGAAAGCACCGCGACTTTGCACGCGGCTTTCTTTTGAAAGATTTCCACGAGTTCCTGGAATGGGGGAGAAACAATCAGACACATACATATCTTCGGAGTGTGGTTTGTCACTTACGCTTCGCAGTTCAGATTTAGTGGAACCATCAATTTTGATGTACTTCACCTTCTGCTTGTCGAAGGATTCACAGATCGCTTCTATCATCACTTTGTGGTGGGCGAACACAATGAATTTCAGATTCTCCTTGATCAGGGTCTTGAGGTATTCACTGAGGGAGGCGTGGTAAACAAAGTTGGAATCGTGAAGTAGATCTCTCTTACCAGACAGCACGAGCTTTGACCTCCGCGGTTTCGGAGTAGAAGCGCAGCAGGATTCCCTCTTTCTCCTTTCCCTTGGTTCGTGAGATCTCTTCGGTGTAGTTCGTGAATGACTTCTGCACAGCGGAGCCGTAAAAGATCAACGCTGGATCGAGCATCACCGTTTCTCTGAAAAAAATATTTTGACGTTAGTTCGCCTATGCCCATGAGACCTCAGCTGTACCTCAGTTTTTCAGCCAATTGTGGAAGGACATCCGCCTTGACCCGTCGGATCATGAACTTCAGCTTGAGGATGACTTTCAGTTCGTCCAGATTCGATTGTCCGGTTGCATCCCATCCAAAGTTCGTCTGCTTCCCCGCGCAGTACCGCGATGCTGAAAATAAACCCGTCAGCAAAGCCATCCATGCCCGCCCTGCACATGCTCACTGTAGTCCATGAAGCTGAGGAATCTCCGGTCGATCATCTGCAGTTGACTGAAAAGCTCCAGCGGTCTGGACAGCGCTGGGGTTCCGGACAGGAGGATGACTCGTCTCGCCTGTTGCGCCAAGCGGTCAGCCACAACTGTGCACTTGGCTTTGCTGTTCTTCAGAGTGTGGGACTCGTCCAGGATCAGCACCCCAAACTTTTTTTCCAGCAACGCCTCCGCGTTCTTCTCCATCAGACTGTAGCTCGTAATGAGGATCTTGGCGTCGCCAGTGTATTGCTTGATACTGCTCAAGACGCTTACTTGGTGGACGAGGATTGATGGTAGGAGCTCCGTCACATGCGTGGCCCAGGAATCTCTGAATAAAGAATCGGTTAGTGGCATCAAGGCTGCGATTGAGGCTTACCTCGTGGAAGCTGTGGTGCAGATGAACAACGGCCAATCGTCCCGGTAGAAGTCAGCAATGGCGAGGGCTTGATAGGTCTTACCCAGACCCATTTCGTCGCAAATCATAACACGGCCATGCTTCGACAGACCGAACCTGAAATGTGGGGGTGAACAAATGGAGGCAGGAGCTTCAGCTTTGAACTCACATGACACCTTCCTTTTGAAACGGCAGCAGGCTGTTCACCAGCTTCGGTTCGATGGAGGCGAGGCACGAAGGATCCGGGTCCTTCGTCGGTGTTTCGCAGAGTTTCAGCACCTTCTTCGGTATCAGACCGGTGACCACGTACGGCTTTAGTCCAGCGACTCGATCTTGATACAGTTGATAGTCCTTCAGGGCGAAGCTCCAAATCTTTGTCCCCGAGTCTGAAAGGATGACATTTCTTATCACTTCTTTCTACAAGTTCACTTTGTTTACCATAAGACTTTGACGGAATGGTCTTGAAGACATCGATCATTTGCTGGTGGTACCCCGATGACTGGACAGCAAACCGAGTGGTGCTCACCAAATAACACGTACACGTTGTTTGCATAAAAACTGCAGCCACTTTGGGTTTGTTATTCTCTGGACTGAGGGCATTCTTAATTACGCTGTTCCCGCCTTCTGGATTTTTACTTGGCGTTTTACGATACGGATGAGTTGAGTTTCTTGCTTTTACCTTTCGATTGGCAAATGTGGAGCTTTGTTTTACGGCACGCAGGAAGTCCGCAGCTTTGTTCTGTTGGTTAGATTTGTAGAAATTCTGAACTGGACTGGTTACTGATGGCTTTTGAACAGGCGCTGGCGCTGAAGTAGGACCTGTTGTTGAAGAGGATGTTGTAACGGATGTGACATTGCCATTTAATTGTTTCTTTTTCGCTTGTAATTTTTCTAGTGCTATGCGCTTTTTCTCGGCAATTTCTGCAGCGCTGCATGTAGACATGTTCGAAAGGTTTAATTTATAAGAAAAGCAAATTATTTATCGGAGTTGTGTTAAATTTTGAGATTCAAGTTTGACAGCTGCTCGCGGGCAAATTGTTGTCAAATTGTGAAATGATGTACAGTCCAAAGTGAAGGTTTGATGTGTGCTAAAGATGATTGTTTTGGGCAATGGCACAGATTTTCGAGCAATTGTCTAAAATTTTGATACCTTACTCACTGCCACAGGTTCGACAAATAATTGAGAGGAAAACTGATGGCATTTTTAGAGCATTTTTGTCTATTTCTTAATCATGCTCAGCTGCGTAACTGAAGTAGTGGAGGAGTTTTCAACCCGAGACTGAGAAAAACTCCCGTCAATAAATGTTGCACACAAAACTTGTTGATCCAAAGCAGATTGTTTCTTAATCTGTGTTCAGAGCTGCTTTTAAAAACATATTTTTCTACATTTAAGCGCTATATTAACGCCTTTCATTCACTGCTTCGATTATTCTTATGTAAAATAAGACCTATAGGATATCTTTTCCAAAGTAAATCTTATTGACCTAGTTCCTCCCTTCAAATTCTCACCAAAATATCAAAGGCACTTCTGTTGTAGTCCATTCTTTTATTCTGGAGTCTATTTGGCTAAATCCCTCCGTCCGATTTCTCTTCCAAAGACCAAAAGGAGGTCTCTTTGGAAAACCGAAATGAATTTCTTGGACCGTGATTGCTGATTAATGGTTACATCATTGATGATTACATCATCATCGTGATTGATAATTACATCATTGCTTTTAATCGAAAGATGGTACTTCTTCCTCTATTCGAACGATTCAAAGGAAGTCTACGGGAAGCCGTAAGAATATCTTTTCCAATGTTTCTCTTTATTCGTGATCGTGATTGCCTTCAAAATTCTGGTTAGTTGGAAGATGGCACTTCTTCTACCTCCTCTAAAGATTCGAAAGAAACGGAAACGGGAAACTGCAAAAAGTCTCTTCCAATGTTACTCTATTCGTGGCCGAAATTGCCTCCGAGATTCTGGAAGATGAGACTGCTTTTAGGATATTCTTAAAAAACCGAAAAGCTTCGATCATTCTGTCCACTTCCAAGCCACTACTGTGTCCCGAATAACCTGTCATCTGTGCAAACGTCAAAATGAATCACCTTTCGCTGTTTTGACATTTCGCAAAAAAGAGGTTTGATAAGAATAAAATGCTTTTGGGCGAGGGGTGTATGCAACGGCAAGAGAATTAATTTCGTGTTCCGTGTTTATGAGAAATTTTATAATTTAGTCATCGACGCACCACCAACCAAGAAGTACTTTCGACCATCGGCAGAATAAATTACCCATTCTTTTCCTTTTATTTTCTTCATTCATTCACAACCCCCTTCTGCAAAAAATAAATTTCCAAAGTGCTCTGTTGCTCTCTTTGCATAAAAATCTTTAATTCTTGCCTATAACATTATGTACAATGTACTTAACGTGGACAACGACAAACAGGAGCCGCTGTTGCACACAAAGCATGCGAAGTATTTTCTTCGCTTTCTGAATTTATTACCAGCCCGAATGGCCTCGCACGACTCGACAAGGTAAACTGGATTTGTTTGTGTTCCTCTGTTTGGATAGACTTTTTGCAATCTTTGCAGAGGTTCTATTGCATTTTTTGCCGTATGCGGTTTGGACATTCTAAATTCATTGGATTTACTCAAGGATCATGCGAAGAAAGGCATCATTGACTGGATCTACGGATGCCAAGTAATCCCCGACAGGAACGAAATACAATGCGGAGGCTTTCAGGTGGGTTGTCTGATTTACAATCGTCTTTGTTTTACATCGGATTAGTCGATGATGGACGTATCAACTACGTGCCGGCTCGAGAGTAAACTTCGATTGTGTTTATAGGGCTCAAGAGCGTTGCAGATCAAATCTGAGGATGATATGCTACAGGCAAACGTGAAATGCTATCAATGGGGACACATTGCCATGACATACACTGGAATTGCGACACTCGTTACTTTGGGTGATGACTTGAGTCGTGTGAATCGGAAGGCCATAGTTGATGGTAATCGTCGATGATAATTGTGAAGAGATGGATTGATAACTTGTGTGTCTTCTAGGTGTTGCCGCTGTTCAGAGGTCAGACGGAAGTTTCAGTGCCAGTGTGGAAGGAAATGAACACGATATGAGATTCGTTTATTGTGCCGCAGCGATATGCGCGATGCTAGACTACTGGGGAAGCGTTGATAAGGAAAAAATGGCCGATTACATTGTGAAGAGCATTGTAAGTAAACAGTTTGCGGCAGTCAACAGGTTGATTTCGATTTGAATGGGAATCGATTGTGCATTTCGTTAAAATGTGATGTTTTCGTTGGAAATCTATAGACTTACAAGGTTTTCATGTGAAGAGCAATAATTCTTTCCAAGATTTCTGAAGGTTTTTGATATTCGGGATCGGTTGACTTGAGGTGGAACAGTGTTCACGAATTTGATATCTGGGAATGCGGTGCTCACTTGTCGGTGTTATCTGGACTTGGGGTGGTGCAGTGCTCATTAGCCTGGATCGGCTGAGAATCAAGTTTTTTTAACCTTCTGTTCATCTTTTTGATCCACTTTGACTGAATACGTGCTTTATGCAGTAGATTCCACTTAATTGGGGCGTCTATCGTCGCTTAAATGAAAAAAAAAAAAAAAAAAAACTGCCCGATGAGTCCCAATTAAGCGTAATCCACTGTATTAGTTTTCTGACAGAATTCAGGTGAACATTAACCTTGCGAGTGAATTTGCCCTTTTTGGACCTTCCGTTCAATTTTGTGACGCACAGAAAGTGAAGCAGGTGCTATTTGTTTGTTTTCTGGCACAAGCCAACAATCTTTTCACGTGTTTTGTGTTTTTTTTGCCTTCGAATTGAGATGCGATTCGAGTTCAAGGTTTTTTGCGCTTTTATTTTAGTCTTTTGATTTATTTTATCTGACTGCGCAACTGTGACAAACACACTGCAAGTTTTGACACGATTCAAGACCTTTATCATCATCATCATTGGTGGTGTAACAGCCCGCGGAAGTCCAGAGACTAGCTTTTCGCGTCTTCACTGTGTTGTGTTCATTATAATTTGATACATCGAAAGGAAGTTTATTCCGAACGGCGAAATCCGTGACAGAGGTTACTCCAGGAGAATTGTCAGTCGTTCGCTGAAGGTGGGGTCGTGAAAATTGTTTGTGGTGTTCTTTTCTTGGGCTGGATTCAACCCGAGTACGCTCGCTTAGAGGTCCAACGCACTTGCGATTAAGCCAAGTGGGCCCTACAATTGAAGAGCTTGGTTTGTTCTAAAAGACGACCGTTGGTCATTTCTCTTGTTTATAATCACGCGATTGTCGAGAATTGTTTAAAATTGAGTCTTAATTTAGATTTCGTCCTGGTGTCATCTTCTGTCTTTAAAAGTTTGACATAAGAAAACTTTTGAGGCCGTCCAATAAATACCTGGTTTCTTTGTTCTGGATATTAGAGTTTAGATCATGATGCCAGTCTTCAAATTGTAAATTGTAGAGTTATTTCATGATGCCGCTACTGACACTAGCGTTAAGTATCGACTTAAAAATCGTTGCAAATTTACTAAAAGACGTGAAAAATGCTTAAAGCGTGCACGATCGAAAAACGTAGCAGTTTCTCAACAAATCAACAGCAAATGAGCTCGTTCAAGATGTTAGGCTCTGGTTACAGGCATTATTAGAAAACTTTATTCTGTTATAACAAACAAAGGTTTTCCAACATAATACTAATTATTTATTCCAGATTTTCAACACGATTTTTTTGTTTTTATTTTTCCCGTCCGTTTCTAGTTCTTCGGCCAGCCTTAACCTCACTTTTTTTGTTTTTTCATGAATTTTAAATATTTTATTTTACCATTAAAATTAAGACCTAAATGAATTTATAAAGTTTATGATTAGTTCATTTAAGATGTGAAGCTGCTTTTTATGTGCCTTTGAAAAAAAATATTTTAAACAAAAATTAAAAAAAAAAATTCTAACCACCACTGTAGGTCGAGAGAAAAAAGAGAACAAACTTTGTGGGCAAAACTTTAAGCGGCTGGCAAAAGATCGGGCCAACTAATCTAATCGAGACCCTCCTGTTCCACCCCGAACTACAGCGCCACTTAATTCTCTAAGTCTCGAGCTTAGACTAATAAGGAGTGCACGTCCTTGGGGTCAACGACTTTGATGAAATTTGGCATGGTGATAGCTCCTCTATAGGATATTAATTTCTCAAAGTGAGAGACCCCCTTTTTCGAAATAAATGTCCCCAAAATTTTTCCAAGCGCTTCGTATGTCAAATTAAAACCTTGAATTTTTGAACCGGCAGTAGCCTAGTGGGTGTGGTGCTTCCTTTGTAACCGGGAGTGCTGGGTTTCTCGATCTCCAAGGACGTGCATTCTGCTTGTAAGATCCTGATAACAGGTGTTTGTTTTGTTACCACTGCCCCAACGTTTGTCCCCAGAATCTATTCTTACGAAATGAATGCAGCAGACAACCATTTGGCTTAGACCTAAGTTCTCCCGGATATTATTTGTTTATTTAAACTCTACTAATATAAAAATAAATTACAATATCGATAGTTTGTTACAGAGCTCTAGCTATCACAGAATCAGCAAATTATTTCTCCCGGATAAAAATGCGAAAAAGTTCCAATCATAACCTAGAAACTTAACCGCGAACTTCCCTTTAAGCGAATTGACGTCAATTACCCCGCTGTGACACACAATTAAAAGTGAAACAACTTTTTGTTTTCTTTCAGCGATATGACTTCGGTGTGAGTCAGCACTTTGAAGCAGAGTCCCATGGGGGCACGACATTCTGTGCAATTGCAGCTCTTCATCTCAGTGGGCAACTGGACAAGCTCAACGAGACCACACTCGAAGGAATGAAGCGTTGGCTTATATTTCGACAAGTAAGAGAATCACAGTAAATCCTGCCTCAAATCTAAACTGATTTCTCTTTCAGATGGATGGATTCCAAGGTCGGCCGAATAAGCCCGTGGACACTTGTTACTCATTCTGGATCGGGGCATCACTACAAATCCTCAACGCATTTCATTTAACAGATTACGAGAGCAATCGAAAGTGAGTGAAATTATCACAACTTCTTGGACGTTTCTAATCACCTCTTCTTAGATACATCATGTCCACGCAGGACAGCGTTGTCGGTGGCTTTGCCAAGTGGCCCAGCTCGTTTACAGATCCGTTCCACACATATTTCGGCATATGTGGCTTATCATTCATTCAAGAGCCTGGCCTCAGTGAGGTGATGCCGAGCCTGAATATTTCGATGAGAGTTTACAAACGTCTAAAAGAACTCCACGAAGTTTGGCGAACCGAAGACGTCGATAATCTCGGTACATCGCTCTAACCGAGCACACAACGCACACACATTGCTTACGCGACCAGCCCGCAGTCAGATTCGTGATCACTTTTGTATTAAATGAAATCCTACAAGTACTTGATTTTCAAATTTGTTTTCTATATATTAAGAATAAGAGAAACATGGATGTAAACGAACAAAAAAACAAAAAAGAGTAAAACTCAGCAACGAATTTAGCAATTTGTCTTTATTGTCATTTGATGGGTTTTTGGGATCGCTAGACCTGTAGGTACAAGCGTTGCATGAAATTCGGAAGATTGTAGCTCTGTGTGGGTCGGTCAATGTGCACCCGACCGCGCAGTGGTGCCAGCACACGCTCTGTGACGCCAGGACAACGCTGGACCATCAGCGACTTGAGGCATGGGCATCCGACTGTGATTGAGCTGCAAGACACAGAAGTGGCAAGGAGGAAATTATCTATCCATTCCGTCGCCATACTCACTAGACTCCAAAATCCGTGATGGCATTGCAGCCGACCAGGTTGATGTGCTCCAGGGACTTGCAACAATTGGAAATCTGGACGAGCACGTTGTCCGTGACACTCTGGGTGAAGGCCAGCGAGAGGACCGTCAGTTTGTTTAGTTTCCGGAAGAATATGATCAAGCAACGCTCTCCGATCGATGCACAGTGTGAAATATCGAACTCTTCGATATTGTTTTGATGCAGGGTGAGAGCGTCGACCGTCCCCGTGGTCAGCCATTGACACTTGGACAGCTTGAGTACTTGCAGTTCCTTGCAGTCGATAATTATGGGCTGCAGAGCTTGTGCAGTCAAATTCACACACTCATTTAGATTCACTACCCGCAGACGTTTGTTTCGCGACAAAATTTCTAACATCAGTTCGTCCACGAGCCATAGACACTTGGCCAAATGAAGCTTTTCCAGCTTGTGGCAGTTCCGGGCAAGTACACCAAACGCCAGGTCGATATTTGTGGAGTTGTTTCCAGAGAAATTAATTTCTTTTCTCAGTCTAAATGAAGAGTCGATAAATTTCTTACAGGTCCTTGAACAGCAACGAAAATTGAAGGCATCTTTTAACGAGAGATGAACTACCAATTTTGGAAATAAAACATCCTCCCAACTGATGTCGAATAAAGTGAGTTCTTGTGGCTCGTAGTCACCGTCGTGAGAAGACATTTTATTTATTTTAAAATTTAATTTACATTGTTCTTGTTCCGACGTGAGAAGATTTTTGTGTTTTTCAAGTGTGTTTACAAATAATGGGGATGTACGGATTACGTACGCGTTGAAACAGCTGTTTTGATGTCACGATTAGACATCAAACGCAGGGTGGCATCAAACAAGTTCAATGTCAGCGGGGGATGTTTGTTTCTGAGTCTGGGAACAGTCTGGAGAGATAGGCGACGTCATGAAGCCACCTGCTTCGGATATTTACATTTAATAAGAAGTGGCGATTTGAGGGATAGGAGACTTTACAAAGCCGCATGCTTTGCATTTCTACAATAAAGAGGATCTACAGTGGCAATTTGAATATTTCCAATGATTTTTGGTGTCTGTTACGTTAAATATATAAAGCTCAGTCAATAAGTCTGCTTTAGGCAATTCTTTCGGTCGTACTTTGATAGGAGACTAGTTTTACCACCAAGCCGGGGTCGTTTTTGTTTTCTCATCACTCGAACGGACGTTTTTATTGTTTCCTATTAGTCTAGCTACTGTTTTACAGGTGATTATGACTATCAGTCTAGTGATTGTTTTCTAGTTGATAATGACTGCATTGTTTTATAAAACATCCTTAAATTTGACTCCAAAATTTTACGAAAAAACCTATTGACACTTGGAAAACTAGTTTCCGCGCCTCTGGTGGAGAATAGATTATACGTCGTGTCCCGACAGAATTTTTACAGATTATTGGCGCGAAGAAAATCGTATGGGTTTTCGAAAAATCGGTCGTAAAGAAAATGGTTTTTATTCATTGTTTATGAATTAAACAGTCATAAAGAAAAACAAAAATCAATAAAGAACATGTTAAGCTTGTATATTAATGCTTGTTAACTGGTCGGAAGTGATTTTAAACATTGTTAATTGTACCCTGAAAAGGTGCATTATGCAAAGCAATTATACCACTTTGCGGATATAAGTTATTAGTTTATTTCTTTTGCGAAGTGAAATAGGCCCTTTGAAATGGTCATTCTTAACTGCATGTGATTTGAATTCAGTCAATCGGACTAAAAAAAAGTAAAAACAATGAAAAAATTTGCGAAGTTCCACAATGGAAATTTAGTGGAGGTACTGCAATTTCCATGTTGGGCTTCGCCTCTTTTGAGGTCGAATTCAGTATCAGACGACCTTGCTCTGTTTAACCCCAAGTAAAAACAAGCAAGAATTAATATCAAACTTAACGCCCCAAATACAAAAGCGTAAATAAACCCCCGCCCTAGTTGACTATAAACCGAAAATACCAGACACGAACAAATACCCAGATGCAAAGTAAACCAAACACTATTTTTTGTTATCAATTTATTTGTATCCAATCTCTTGATTTCTAATCCAACACATAAGTAATAAATGAATCACTTATAGCACCTTACACTTAACACATATTACACAAACAACATAGTGCTTTTCTTGCTTTTTTATGAACATGTTTTTGAATTAGGTTTCACTCCTAAACACTTGACAACTATTTTAATAAATACTTACACATTTTCTGAAGCCATTGCAATTAAAACTATAATTATAACTTTTATTTTTCACATTTAAATTTGTATTTTTATTTGGTATTGATTTCCAATTTTTCATACAAATTAACTCTCGCCTTCGGCCTATCAAAATTCGATCGGGTAACCGTTGCGCACCTATTAACCACCAGAGCACACCGTTCCAAGTCTCAATCATGAGTGAGTTTTCCTTCTTTCTTGTGATCTCTTCATGAACACATCCCCGAGCAAGACAACTGTCACTTTGCCCCAACTGACAGCAGACATAATTTCTCGTGAATATTTTTCTTGGTTAATTTACTCGAATTAGAATCACCATGAGATTAACACAATTTCTCGCCAGTAAACTCAAGAATTTCTCCAATTTTCCGGAGCAATACATCGAAAGGAGTAAGAGCCAGGTAAGTTTCACTTAAACCATCGCCTGTCATCGAGTGAATTGTGTAATAACCGCCTGCCTTAGGTCCATTGGAAAACACCCAGAGGCCTACCAAACTATCAACCGAAGACAGTCGAGCGAAAGAAGTTCCGGTACACCACAAACAGGCCATGGACTGGTCAGTTCCGTCAACAAAACATGCCAGGCACCATCCGGAAGAAGGTCTTCGTCCAACCACTAGGTGAGTTTGCTTCTCTTTCGTAACAATTTTCCACCGGCTGACTTTGGGTCTGTTTGCAGAGGAGTGGAGCTACTTCCGTGGAGATCGCATTGAAGTTCTTACAGGCAAGGACAAGGGCAAGCAGGGACTCATCACGCAAGTGATACCCGAGAGGAATTGGGTTATTGCAGAGGGAATCAACTGGCACTATCGCATCGTGGGTGCAGAAAAGGACTTCCCAGGGATCTACATTCGATCCGAGGCACCATTGCGCGTTGACCGAGACATCCGTTTGGTAGACCCTGCCGATCTGACGGGCACCGACTTCGAGTGGCGATACACAGAGGAGGGTGAGAAAGTTCGAGTTTCTCTTCGAAGTGGAAGAATTATCCCAATTCCTGAAGCAAACAACGAAACCTACGACTACAAAGCTCAATCGGCGTACATCGAGCGCGAAAAGGACACACCAGGTAATGCCTAACTGCCTTCCACTCACTTCCTTACTCAATGGTGTGCTTTTTTACAGCTGCTGTCGTTGCCGAGGTCACATTCGAGCCGAAGCTGGGCACCTTCGAGATGGACATCATGGAGAAGATGAACATCGTCGAAGAAGGCGTTCCAAAGAAGTCCTATTGGTATTAATTGTAAAATGTTTTGTTATATTTCTCTAGATAAAAACTCTTAACTCTAAAAAAAAAAAAAGAAAATGAAGTACAATTTATTTCTTCCCCGTGACTCTGAAGAAGAGCTCCTGTCGGTGGAGGCGTAGTCTTCGTGATAGACTCTTCACGTTTTCCTCCGCCTTGTCGAAGTCTTTGCGCAGCGTCTTGTTGTAGGTTTCGTATAACCAAGTGGAAGCTTTTTGCATGTTGTCCTCGTAGTTTTCAAGCACTTTTGTCGCATGGTTGTATCTGGAAATGGGAGTGGGTTTATCGGTTGGAAGACTTGATCTGGGGACGTGATGCTTACCGTAATTCGTCAGCGATGTCGGTTATCATGTAGGTGTTGAGGTGTTTGACTGCTAACATCTGTCGGTTGCTGACAAATTTGATTTCCACGTTCGGAAGCGAGAGTTGGGCACATTCGAGAGAGATCAACGATGCTTGGATACTGTTCCGGCAATCGAGCGCGAGATGGATTACATCACGTGGCGATCTGAAAGAGAAGCAGATGCAGTTGGGCGTCAGTGGAAGAAGTAATGGAAACCTAAAGAAACGGCTAAGTGTGAGTTTTATACACGCGCCGATGGTTTCGTTTTCCCGCAAACTAAGGACTCATTATAAGTCAAAGAAATTAACAAATAAAAATAGCTTCAACAAAATGCTTGTTTTCATTTCGAATGAAACAAAACAAAAGAAAATCTTTTCCCATTTGCTGATCGCGCCAACCGTGTGAAAATTGCTTGGTAAACTTAAGGGATGAAATGCCTGCAAGCCACAATGAGACTGTCGTCAATTTATAGTTTTTAGCAGAAAACTGATTCGATTTAATAGTCCAGGAGCAGACCGTAGGATGTCTTAAGATATCGAGCTAAAGAATGAATGAATAACCATTCAAAAGCTTACATTAAATCGAGGACATAAGGTGGCCGCCCCCATCCCCGTAAACCCAACTTTTAGCACCACAATTTTTTTTGATTGATCTAATAATAATAATAATCTGCGTAACAGCCCATACAGGGCCAGAGCACAGCTTATTCGCACCTCAACTGTATTGGGCGCGATATAATTTGACGCAAGTGGAGGGGACCTACTGCTTAATGTAGGATCCGAAAGGCGAATTGCGAAAGTTTTCCATGACAGAGGTTACTCCAGGAGGATTGTCAGTCGTTGTTCGCTGGAGGTGAGGCCGTGAAAGTTGTTTGTGGTGTTCTTTCCCCGGGCTATATTCGAACCCGGGTACTCTCACTTAACAGTCCGACGCACTAACGATTAAGCCACGGCGCCCAAGTTTAACCTAACATATAAAGCTAAAATTTGAAATTGGTACCAAATTAAAGTTGACGACTTGTCATTCACGAATACATAGGATTAGCTGAGATGAATTGTCCACATACCCGTGATTCTCGCACGACTTTTCTGTGCATAGCTATTTTTAGCTATTTTTATTGGTCGGGTTGTCTAGGTATGTGGCAGCCAACAAAAGATCCGTTGCTTAATCTACAAAAGTTTATAATTTTTTTTGTAAGGAATTCGATGAATTCTTGAATTATTTCCAATAATTCGATACTTTTCCTATTAAAACAACGTTTTTTCTTAATAACTCGAAAACTTTTTGAGCTAACACCCTCAAATTAATTTTAAGAGAAAGATTACATCAAGAGCTACATTTTAGATTTTTTTCAGATTTCTAGACACATGAGTTGTGGAAATTAGGGTTGAGGAACTCTTTTTTTTTACTTTGAAGCTTAATATCTCGGAAGCTTAACATTTAAATATACAGTTCACGAAAAAAAAACTTTTATTTTACAAGACTAATTAAAAAAAAAACGTACAGAAATTTTTGGTATTTTTAGGATATTTATGATGCCCCATAACTCCATTTTTTTCCTTTTTTTGGTAGAATATTTTAGAAACGGACGGACGGTACGCAAGTAGAGTTGCGTCGTTCCGGACATGTATAGTTCCAGGAATTATGTCCACAACCGAAAACGTTTCCTTTCGTTCCGCAAACTAAACAAGAACATGTACACCGCTCCGGACATAAAAACAATTATTTTTTCGTTAACCACAGACAACAAAACAAATACAACCGGCGACCTAAGGCTCGTATCCGTACTGTTTTTCGCAGTACAGTACTATTTTTTCGGCTCAATAACTCCGTCCGCTTTTTTGACCAAAATACTATTTTCTTTCGTTTTCCGCTGAGAAAAAATTGTACACTTTAATTTTTAAACGCATCATCAAATATAATTGTGAGATTTGCAGACAGAATATGGATTTGCGAAGAACTACGACAAAATCTCGTAGTCGCCGTGATCTCAACCATTCACATCCTTATAATGCGATTAATCGCTGAATCCTTTGTTACTCGTTATATGCAAAAACCAACTGTGTTATCCTTGCGATCTTACCTTAATAAACTCTCTTGTGAACTGTTCTTTAACCGAATCGGATGTTTATTTTGTCATAAACAAAAGACCGTTGGGTTGAAATATTCAATCACTTTAGAAACACCGATTGCGACTATAATGATTTTTTTACGATTTGTGAATACATCTTATGTTTGTCAGGAACTTCACTCTTATGCTTGGAACGAATTTTTGTTGCGGTCAACAAAATTTGAACGTCAAAAAAAAACCGATTCAAAATTGAATTGATTTTAAAGACAGTCCTTATTCAGCGATGAAGTTGTGTTGGTAAAATTTTTTTTTTTAAAGATCATAAAAGAGAGTTTGCTCCAAAGTGAGAAATCCTAGGTAGTTATGAAGTTAATAACCACAAGCATAAAACCGCAAAGGAAGTTCCGAAAAAATTGTAGTAAATTTCAGGGCCACACTCCCCACGTAGGGGTTATGTGTTAGTTACTTATTTTTTTATTCTTTTGAATGTTGACTGACAACTCGAAAATTCTGGCGTAATTTCAGTAAAACTGTAGTAATTTTATTCTAAGGCCACGCGCACACTAAGGCGAGAAAAGGATGCGATGCGAGAAGCGATACGAGAAGCGTTACCAGAAGCGATGCGAGATGCGATGCGAGAAGCGATATAGTGCGCACAGTGGAAGCTGTTCTATTGCTGTAAGAGCTCATATTTAGTATGCGTGGAAAATTGAAACAACAACAACCATTAACACTTCTCGCACAGACTCCCTTGAAAACTGGTCAGAAGAGTTTGAAAGCGAGAAGCTTGCGAGACGTTTTCAAGAGGTTATTAATTGTCGCATTGAAAATCGCTTCACTGTGCACACTTGCATAAGACTACATGGAAACAGTTTTCTCGCTTTCTCGCTTCTCGCATCGCTTCTCGCTTTTTCGCTTCACTGTGCGCGCGGCCTAAGACCCGATTTTAGACCATTTAAGTCTGTATCAGATGTCTCCTAGTGCAAAAAGAATGTTCCGGATTTTTTTCTTCGTTTTTGGTGAGTCGAAAAAATACCTTCCCTGCGGCTATAATTGGACGTGGTCATGAAAGGGTAAATTATTTTCATTCGTTTAATGCACATCAAGTCATTCATGGGATTCTCACAGCGGTTAGATAATATAGAATATTTTTCAGGACCATTAAAAGCTTACTTTAACAAAAGCGAAAGAAGACATCCTAATTTAAACGCAGAATGCAGTAAAAGACAGATTCGCCTGTTGGATAAAGTACGAGTAGTTTAAAAATTTAAGACGAAATTTTGCCCAATCGAACTTGCTTTAAAAAACACAGCGATTAGACACTAAAATACGGGCAAATAAAGGAAAGCGATGGTGACCTGTTCTAATGAAGTACGCATAATGTTAAACTCAGTACCATCGACGTAAGGGTTGATTTCATATGGAAATTTATTGTAAGCTCAACGGATGACATTGAAAACCTAGAGACACATAAGCGTTTAGGCTTAAGTGAAGGATGAATGTCTCTTTCACAAAAAAAACCCACTCAAAAATTAATCAAAATCCACTAGAAAGTCTCCCTGAAAGATACAATGAACCGTGTCTCGGCGGGAATCCCTATGTTCGGTTTTTGTCTGAATGAACTTTGATTGCATGTTAAGACTGCCACCCACAACAGCCACTTTTCGTACACACGCACCAAACCAAACCACAACAACGCACTTTCACAGGTCCAACACTATTCACATTGACGCATGATCAGGCTCTTCAAAAAGAAAATTGTTTCTTTTTTTTTTTTGACATTCTCTCTCAAACAAAGGCAAAGTAAAAGTATAGGTCATGAACAAACCGATTAAAGTAAACAAGGTCAATGTTATTATTTAATCGTGTCTGGTCCCATGAGAAGTTTACTCAGCTGTTGTAGTAATTTTCCTGGTCAATATCCTATTGCCTCCTTACGCCTACAATTCACCCAAAGTTGCGTGATAACTGTGCATTTCAACAGTGTCCCGCTCGAAAAAAAAGAAAACTTTAGTCGCTTCCTCATTAGGTTTAATGGTCATGGAATTCGGTTAATGGCTTAGCACATACCTCAGGGTCTTTAGATCCTTCCAAAGTTTTAAACTTTGTTGCGCTGAGTTAGCACATGCTCTCAGGAGCAGGCCACAGATACGCCACTGCTCGAGGGTGCTTCCCAGCTTGTCCCGAATATCACGGGCCGTTTCAAGCTGCGCGTCCAGGCTCTCTTCGAAGTCAGTCATGTAGGTCCCGCCGCTGATAAGCGCTGTGGAGGCAAAGAAGACATGTTTGCGGGTTGGAATATGTCAGAGGTTGAATAGTCTTACCAATGATTCCGTCCTGCTGCACGTACAGGTCACTCAGCCTTTTATAGCTCTCCGTGAGCGATGTGACTCGGGACTTTGTGTGTTCCAGAATCTCATTGTAATACCGCATGGAGATCGTTTGAAGACTGGATTTGCTGAGATTCGCGAAGAAGTCTTCCTGCGAAGTGGCCTTCTGTTTGTCCAACAGGACTCCAAGACTCAGCACCAACTGGAAAGGAGGTTCGTTAATGGCGATGACACAGTGGGTCAGACAGTTTTGCTACCGTTGCTAGATCCTTGTTGGGAGATTCGATTACATAGTCCTGGTTCAGCGTCAGCACTGGCGGTTCCATCAACTGCTCCGTGGCCAAATCAAACTGAACTGCGTCGGCGGTGGCAAGAAGAGCGTCGCGTTTCTCCTGCAAGTGCTCAATCCAAGCCTCAGCTGTTGCAAGCCGAGGTCCAGAACAGTGTCCCTCCAGCTCACTTATCTCCTCGTCCAGCCGCACGAACTCCTCCACCGAATTTTTCGTCCGCTGAATTTCACAAGAAACGCTAATTAGGTCAGCGACAAAATCAAACCAAAAAACAAACACCAATTTACCATGCGTGCTCGCGCAACAGATGTCGGATCCTTCTGCGGGGTATCCACGAGTGTTGATGTGCCACAGCCCATTGCGAACTGTCTGTCATCGGTGTCGAAGGGCATTTAACTACCCGAATTTCTTTGGAGGAACGGTGTCACGTTTTTTCGACACACGTCTGAGTTGAATGAATGTCCTGCAGCTTTCTGTGCGAGGCACGTACGAGCTCTCAACTCAGCTCGGCAGTCGGGAGCTGAGGCCGAGGCGCCTAGCAACCCCGATTGCAGGTTCGACCATAACAAAGGAATCACCACCAACCAGACATTGTCCACCGGAGAACAGTCATGATAATTACAAACTGTCATTTAATGTTTGAACACTCTTCGTGTGTCGGACAGTTGTGTGGCAGTGGTTGACGATTGACGGCTGGTCTGGGTGGTGTGGTGTTGGTGGTCAGTCAAATATTGAAAACGAGGCGGTAATGAACTCTTCTGCCGATGTGAGTTCGGTTTTACTTTTCGATTCTGCAAAATTGTTTTTTGATGACCGGAGGTGATTTGGCAACCGGATTGTGGAGTCGTTAGCGAACAACATGGGGTTGTCGTTTGGCGGTTTATGATCCGGTCGTAAGCACGTTTTTAGGATGCTTGGAACAGATGGCTGTCGGAAGAAGTCAATCTGTAATCGACATTATTAGCGAGTTGGGTTTATGTGGCAATTTGTCGATGAACGTTGCCGTGAATAGTAAATGTGGGCTAATAGGAATGTCCAGAAGGTCCATATAGGAAGTTGTGATGAGGTGCTGGATAGGTAATCATCATAAGAATCGCTGCGAGGCATGAACTGCACAAAAAGGACTGCTCCGAATTTCTATGATTTCAGACGAGAAGGGTGTACGATGTTTATAAGCTACGAAATGTTCTCCTCACTTTAGGTGCCACTGTCTGGAGTTAGAACGCTTTGTGTTTGGCGCTTGTCTTCTAGCGGCTTTTCGATGAGGATAGGAGTTTAAAATTTACTGTAGATTCTTTTTCTTCCGAGAAGATGCTAGTTCTTTAGTTTCGTTGTGCTCTGGGTGAACTGTTTCTTCACTTGTTTCTTTCGATGATTTTGACTCCGATTCAGAGGCTCTTCAGAGGATCTTTCAATTCTAAAAATTCTGAGACACTTCTTTCTGTCGGTGATTTCAGTTTCACTGACGAGAAATTCTGAGATATTGTTTTTTCTTTTGGTTTATTATTCTATAAGAAAAAAAATTTTAACACCCCTAAAATTTTCACAGTTTGTGTTTGGCGGGTTGTAGAGTGTATTTTTTTTTCTACC
The DNA here is from genome assembly GCA_905187475.1 of Syritta pipiens. NCBI lineage: Eukaryota > Metazoa > Arthropoda > Insecta > Diptera > Syrphidae > Syritta > Syritta pipiens. The sequence goes on from LR994571.1 coordinate 77,449,310, forward strand.
CTGGTTGGATGATTCAGAGGCACTTTGGAGGATAGCAAATTCGTGCTTTTCCTTAATTGCAGCATCTTTAGAAATAGCTACACCACAGTCTGAGTCGTTTGTGTTACAAAACAATTGAAGAATTAGCTATTCTAGCTATGTGTCAATGAATTTTAAACATCAAAGTCCAGATTTTTTTGTTGCACGACCTCACAGACAAATCGATCTGGAGAAGCCATTGCCAAATAATTTGGTTGAGCTGTCCGGCAACCTAGCTCTGGTAGCCCCCATTTCTCGTGTAGTCATGTACACGTAGTACTCGCCTTTAAAATGTTTGTAAGGATGTGGGTTCAAGTACGTTTATGAGTACTCTGAAATTTCGGCAGTAATGTAGCCATTGCAGAAGACGTTAATAGGCTGTTGCACTGTGCTTACGCAATATAGTTAAATACACGTTCAAAATCTGGACCTCTAAGTAGAACTATCAAAAACTCTACTCCTGGTGTTAAAGAAAATCTGAGCAGCACTAGTTCGGATGCAACAAAATAATGTGAAAGAGAGAAAACCCTCCTACATTGATTAGCTAGACCTAAGTTAGCCGCCGTCAGTTAGAATAAGTGCTATAATATTTATATGTTATAAACCTACACTATGGAATGTAGAAAGAAAATCTCAATTTCAATCTCGAGAAAGAAAGCCTTGTAGATGAAAGTTTGTGCGAAATGGACTTTAGGAGAAAGTCGAAAGTGTTATGGACATGGAATTCGAATGTTATTGTACACGTCACAGCGAAATTATGTGCGATCGCGTAGGCATAGGCATTGATCAGGTAGTAAGCAATTTTATGTTAAATTTGGTACATCATAACGGGCACATATAGTCAGCGAAATTCAATTAAAGGCAACCTATTTATATCGAAAACAGAAATTGTTAAATTATAACTTTTGAAGTAGGATCAACAGCTCTGTTAGTTTATAAAGGTTTTCAACTAGAACTATACAATGCCACAAACTGGCGCTTACTTTTGATTTAATAACCTCAATTATATCATTATTTTTCTAATTATGTAAAGTAGTAATTGCTGATAATCAAAGAATAGAACTGGCGAAGAAAGAAGAAAGCAAATAAATATATTTTTAGTTAATTAAACTAAAAGAACTCAATATTGTACCGTGAAATTTAATTAAAGGTTGTCCAAATAAGCTGAAAACAGAGGAAATTCCTTTGTAATAAATGATGTAAGATTATAAACTAATAATGAATCCAATCTCCAGAATAGTCGGCGTCGACGTTTTTGGACTCCTGAGCCATTTCTTTGCAACAGCCTTCCGTAGACTCTTTACCCATGCAAATTTGCGACGGTCCGAATAAAAACGGCGAGACAGATATCTCTAAATGTTTTCGATTGGACTTAAGTCCAGTGAAGGTGTTGGCCACTTTAAAAAATTATCTTCTCTGCCTGAAAACCACTCATGACTAGCCCTCTAGACATGAATTGTAGCATTATCTTAATCCGGCTAATTTTTCAAAATTTCCACTAAAACTTCCGAAAACAGAGTAATACAATTTGCTGAGTTTATTTGGATAGAAATTTTGCGTATGGGACTTCTACAATGATAGATTAGAGGAGCCCAGACCGTCAAAACTCATGATATGATATTTCAAAGAAAAATAAGTTGCTTTTCATTGAATTTCGCTGATTGTATGGAGATAAAATGTACAATTCATTATTACAAAATGTATCATGGGCGTCCTTTCAGTCTAGGAATCATCATCATTAGTGGCGTAACAGCAGACGAAGGGGCAGAGCCTAGCTTTTCGTGCCTCCACTGTGTTGTGCGCGTTATAGTTTGACACATGTGAAGTGAAGTCAGTCTAGGAATAACCAATTCTTGTATGCAGACCCCTTTAACCTAAGAAATGTCTTCTTAACAAGAAACAGTGTAGGAATCCAAGCTTAGGAATCTCCAACAGCGCCGTAGGTTAGTTGCTATAGGTTTTATTTACTTCATGTGCATCTTCAAAAACTTGAAACTAAACCTAACCTAAAAGCGAAAAAGAGAAGTTAAGCCATTTTGGAGAACAGGCCAATGATTTGATCGACATAATATAATATTTTTTATGTGGCATGAGTTCGGTCATTGTTTTTAGGTGTTTTCAAAATGTGAAGCAGCAAATTTGAGAGCCAACCAGAATATTACTCTACCTGAGTTTGTAAGAGCTATGACAATGACCTAGCTTTGCATATTCGATTACATGCATGACATTTAGTGAGAGAGATTTAAAGGACTGTTTTTTGGTATTAGACTGAATTGTAGGTAAAGAAATATTCGTAGACGTCACTCCTACGACGTTTTGCATTTATCATTTTTATAAAATCAAAATCAAACTAGCGCAGGTCGGCAGCCATGTTTTTGTTCATAACTGCACAAAGTCGTCAGACAACTACTCGCCGTCGACGTTGGGCAGATGATGCAGTAAAAAAAGTGAAGTGGAGTCAGAAAAGCACACGAGTTTAGTTCACAAAAAATGTTGGTATTTTTTAAAGTTTCTTTTAAAACAATTAAAAACTTTAATAAACTTATTTTAGAATAGTCAATAGGCGGAGTCAGGGCGAGATAAATATATTTCCGAATGGCTTAAGCTTAGGAATTAAGCCGATAGTGAATGTAAAAAAAAATTACTTTGTGAAGGAACGTCTTGCATGAAATCTATATCTTCAACCCGCTCTTTGTCGGGATATTTTTCAATCACGTATAAAATGCTTGTAATTTTCGGCACTAGACAAATGTATGTGCTTACCAGCAATTTACAATTGTTTTATTTTCTGTTTTCGCTTTATGAAATCAATAAACAAACTTTATTCGGCTAAGAATTCTTAAGACATCACATCGAAAACGATTCTCCGCACAGTCAGTGTGTTTATTGTGCAATTTTAATGAACTAACTGCCATTTGCCTGTCTATATATTCTGTTCGATTGGCAAAGCGAACTTTGAAATCTTGCTGTGTTTACAGAGTCGCTCTAGCCTTAGTACTGAAAATGTCAGATCATTGCTCATGGCCCTGTGCTTCTTCTAACATGGAAAGTAGCCAATCGTCGCCCTTTCAGTTACGTGTCGTGAAAGGATAAATGATTTTAAGTTCAAATTTTTCTCTATTTTTCCTATATTTCGACTTATAAAACTGTGCCCATTGCAATGCCTACAACTTGTTTATCTATAACGTTGATTGGAGGCACTGAGGCAGACCCGTTTCTGATAGGCTTGGAATAGGAGAGTGCCAATTTTAATAAAACTTTTCTGCTTTATCTTTGCACAAAATTGTACGTCCTGGATTTGGCTACATTGAAAACTTTTACTAAATTCAGGACATGCGTGCTCTCAGTCGAAAAATCGAAGCTCATGAACTGCGGTCTGTCCATCGTTCAAGTCAACTATAAACTCCCCTTCGAACATATCCTTGACACCAATGTATCCTTCTCGCGTGTACGTGTCCCATTCAACTCGCTTCCTCGCCAAACTATCTCGTGTCATTCGCAACTCACTCACAAATCCAATTTCCCCGCTTCCACCCATACGTCCTCGTAACAAGTTCAATTAATCCTACGTGATCCAATTAAGTCGCCATCAAGTTCAGCAGCGCCGTGCGGCTCCCACCGACGCGACACCTCGACCAACATCCGAAGGCATATAATTCAAAGCTCGTTTACTGTTTTGTAATTACGGCCATCAACTCATCATTATCATCCCCCGGCATCATTAGTTTGCTCGTGAGGGTGTCAACGTTTGGCATTTCATGTGAAACAACCCCCACCCACATCTACACATGGATGGTCGCCTCCCCGTGTCCTTCGATTCGAATTCGCTGTCACGAAATGCATCGCCACGCCCTGCCATTCAAGGGCACCTGCAAACGACAGCAGTTCTCCCGCTTTGGCTGTTAATTAAAACCGTGAGACACGTATCCGCAAGCAACCGTCAGCCCGGCGGTCAATTATCCGCAGCGCAAAACTTTTTGTTTGTAAACAACCCCCCGTCGACACAATCAATCGGAAGGGGTTGTTGGTAAATAATGAATGCTAATTGGCAATTAGGACAAACACTCGCTGCCGCGATGCATCGACAGTTCCCGAGTCCCGCCGGTTCATTGATCCGTTCGCAGTGGCAGTGACATCATCACGGGCGTCTTGGCCTTTTCGAGGTTTCTCCTCCGCGTTACACCCTTAAATTGATTGTGTTGCCTGCTTCATCGTAATCCAATAAAAGACAAAAGAAAACAGAAAAACTGCGCGCCAATGTTGTCAGAGCGTAGTTTACTCGGGAGCTTTGACATGTGCTTCTAGTTGTGGAGCACCCTACGTTTGATGGAAGGGAGGGGTTTTAATTCAATCGAAGCGCTTTGTGACACGTGTTGGGCTCGGTACGAGAAACTTTGACCCAGACACACAATTGCGGCCTTCATGGGTCCCAATGCAATCGCAGAAGTGGAAAGACTAATGGACAGACGGAGAGTGGTCATGCATGGCGACTCACCTTGGGAGCACTGGGTTTCTTGTTGACCAAGTTGGCATGGCCAAGGTCGTTCTTTTAAAGGATAGGAGTGGAAAGACAAAATGGAGTAAGGATAATCTTTGGCCACGCTGGCCGAGTGTGGTTAAGACTGTTAAAACGAAGCTGTGTACGTAGAGAGTTACATGGTTTATAGACGGATATTTGGAATTTGAAAAACGTTCACATTTAATTTAATTTATTTGAGTTTACTGATTTTATTTTAAACTTTGTGAATTTTTACCTTGAAACCTGAGTAAAGTGAAAGCTAAACATCATCTAAATTGGTAAATGTGTTGAGTCTCTTAATTTTGAGGCACAGAATTTTGAATCTCTGAGTTCAGACTTCTGATGGCAGTGAGGTTTAACTTTTTGATCAAGTTTCACGTTTCGAGATCAAACGAGTTTCAAGTGTGCAATACAATCTTACCAAGAAATCGGCATGGCATTTATCTATTTGATTTCCTCAAATCGAACTAATAAAACTGAACTACAGTAGTCCCTCGATAATGTAAGCTAATTAAAACAATTAGGCCCCTATTATGGTTCGCGAGTCGAACAAAAAAGTCACATTTTCGTATTTCCGTTCGCGAAACGTGAAGATGACATTCGATTAAAATGTCAGAAGTTTAGTGAGTTTCAATTTCACCGTATTACCGTTGACGAACGTTCGACTGAACCTCTATTTTTTGTGTCAAATCCAGGCGAATGGAATTATTTGGTGATTGAGCGGACGAACTGTGGCAACATCGAAACACATTTTTTATTGATAAACTTGAAGTTTTCCTTTTTCTTGTGTTGAAACCCGACAAAAACGCAATTACAACCAAGAAACCAAGAGCAATATTAAAATTTAAAACAATTTGCATTCTTTTTTTTTTTAATTTTTAGCTGGAAAAACCCGGGCATCCATCTTTTTGCTCAAGTCAATGGCATTGTTGCATTTGGCTCGTCGGAGAGGAAAATAAATAGAGTATTGAGATTTTTTTATCTTCGCACAAATACGTATCACATATATATATATTCACCCAAATTTACAATTAAAGACATATTTTGGCTAATCGATTTATGTAGTTTAAACTATTGCACCCACAATCGAACGATGGAAAAAGTGGCGTAAACAGCTGTTTCCAATTTATCAGCGTATTCTAATTATTCCACTTATCTTCTTTGAAACAGTCCATATAAACAGGTAAACCGTTTGGACACTAATTAGACGTTTTAAATTAGGTTTTATTGAGCTATGTATAATTTCTTTTGTCTTGAGTTTTTTTTTTCCTTTTTCTCTAAGAATTTCCAACCTTTATTATACCTTTCCCTCAAAAACTTTTGTTGTAAAGAATTTTCAATATCCTGATCACTAAACATTAAGTAAATAACCAAAAATATGTAACAAAAAGTACTCTTGTTTAAACAAATAAAGTTAAAGTTAAAGTTTTATTAATCTTAAAGGTGAAATTGTAAATGTAAGCAAAGAATTATTTTGAATTTCACTAATTTCACTTGACCTTTGCCACATATTTTTTATTTTAGTCATGGTGGCAGAAGTGTTCACGAACGATAATCGCTTGGCCTGAATATTCGCTTTGTCGTTTGCGACGAACCGAATGTTCGACTCGGTAATAGGGGCCTTAATTTTCGGATTTTAGAAGGATTTGCATAACTAAAAACTTTCTTTTAGATCTGAAATCTAAAATGACTGAAAAGATTTTCATTTCATTAAAAACAACACATTGATTTCTACAGTACAGTTTCAATATTTATTAATTTAGAAGAAAATAAAATCTTTTATACACTCAAAAATCGTTTATATGAACATAGCTATTGGTATCAATTTATGGTAAATTATCTTATTATTTCGAATTGACAAATAGCTTGACTTGATCTCCCTAGACCTGTTAGAGGTTCACATTATGAGAGATGACAATTTAAAGTTTCTTATGACCAACAAACAAAACACATTCCGTCTTTTTTGCAAAAAATTCGACCTTTCAGCGCTTAGTCCTCTAAACCTCCGACCTTCAACGCCTTAAAAGCTCAGCAGCTTGACGAGAAATTTTGTTTTCTTTCCAACGAAACCATTCTTTTATTTGAAATTTTAATTTTGCATTTTGAGCATGCACTCTATACAACTGCGGCTCTGTTCACTCAAAGCTATCTTATGTTAGTGCTTTTAAAGGGTTGTTTGCTTATTTAAAATAATCTTGAGCTCAGTATCAGAACACCATCAAGAGGAAATCAATTTTAATGTAGCTGACAAATTTTGCTCAGAGCTACTTAGAATTGGAAATTAATTTGGGGCATAACTTGTTGCTTAAGTTTGAGTATTTTGTGGGAAATCTAGTATATTTTGCTGTCCTACTGTTTTTTCAAAAATTTTTCTTTACTTGATTTTTTTTCGTGAAACAACGCAAATTTTTCGATTCGCTCAAATGTTGCAATTTACAAACTTAGTTACATACGAGTGTGGTTCAAAAAATGAATTGAATTTCAATTTTTCTCAAAAAATATTTATTTATTCATCAATTTCTATTTTGTCCCCTCAAAGTAGTCCCCCTCAGATGTAATACACTTGTGCGAGCGTTTTTTCCAATCCTTGAAACAGTTCTGATATGCACTTTTTGGTATGCCCTTGAGCTCTTTTAGCGATTCGTCGCAGAACGCCGTCCTTTCATCTGTCTCTTTATGCCCAAAATTTCCGAAAAAATTGCATGGCATGAGTCAACCGATATGGCAACATCTTTAGCAACCTCTCTAATAGTAATTCGACGGTTCTCCCTAACAATTTTCTTCACTTTCTCAACATTTTCATCGGTTGTTGATGTGCTGGGGCGTCCAGGGCGAACGTCGTCATTCATATGCTCTCGACCTTCTTTGAAAAGCTTGTACCACTTGTGAACATTTTTTTGACTCAGAATACACTCATCGTATGCCACTGCCAAAATTTCAAGTATTTTTGAACAGTTGATTTCATTTTTCACACAAAATTGAGTGCAAATTCTTTGATCCATTTTTTTCGATAGCAGGAAATTGCCGAACACGCAAAACACGTCTAACTTTTATGCCTTTCACAAACAAAATAGATTTGCTATTGAGCGGAAACTGTAAACATATGTTCGAGACTAGTGTACTAACACAACAAAATAAAAAAATCTATAATCGAATGTAGGAACTTTTAAAATTCATCCTATTTCTTAAACAGACTTCGTATATCATTCAATTAATTTTAAAATTCAAAAAGGAGTAGGAAAACAATTTTGGTGGTAGAAATCATTTGATTTTCTATGAAGCTCCCATCGAAACTGAAATATGTATATACAGGCTTATGGAGATTTTCTTTACTGTCTGACTTATTTGAATTCAGGAATCAGAAAGCATGGAGCAAAAGTGTTTGCCTCGGCTTGTGTTATGTCACAAATTCCTTCGTTTGAATTCTCAGGATGCGAGTAATTATCACCTGTCAATTGAGATATACTCAACTTGAACTTGTACTAATGTTATGCTGGTCTCTGCACGCTGCAAAAACCGGGATCTATGCTTGCAAAAGTCACTTTATTCGACCTTTTCCTAGGGAAGAAAGTTGGTATCACTTTCAACCACCCGTTTGCTACTTGCTTTGCTTGTTTCTTGTAGATTCGGCAGCTTTTATTTTTGTAGATAGGAACCTAACAAAGATTGAATCAGTGTTATTATCTTAACCATTTTATGTCATATGTTCGTTCTTCCTTAATTTTTATTTTAGCTTGATATGTTGCACAATCTTGTTGGCGAATATTTTACTATCGGTATTGCTAATAATCACTTTATAGCTGATCTGGGCTGAGTGCACACTTAGCCTACTTCGAACCCTTTCACGCCCGAATTAATTGGATATGAATTGGTTGTCAACGTGTACGAACAACTTTCGATCACCTTAAACAATTTATTGTTTTAAAAATTGCATCCATGATCTTTTAACTGCCGCTGAAAACTGTCGTTAACATTAAAGTAACGCCTTTTTTTTTAAAAAAAACTCCGCCGCAATTTGGAAGACAATAAATAGGCTTTGAAAATGTCATAAACTAATATTTAAATAAATCATAAACTAATAAATGAAGTTCCACTTATGACAAACGAGGCACTTAAAAAACTTTTTAACAAGTCATCAAGAACTAAGGCCGATTTTACGACAGTTGTAGCATTTTAGTCAAAATAAAATGCCATGCACGTAATTAGAAACACCCAAACTGATCTTTTTGTTTTCATCACAACTCATGTACTCTCCACCTTAAAAAGATGATTTTAGGCTTTTATGTAGCCACAGATTGTATTGAAACAACATTGCATCGAACAAAGCCTCTGTTAGCAGGTGTTCGCCTTTTTTTGCTTAAACGCAGGAAAAGAATAGAAATATTTCTTTGTGCTTTCATGACTAACAGCTTACCAATAATTTATAAGCACTGCTGGCCTATCAGGTTTAATGGCTTACAAAGTGTCTTCTGCAAAAGTCAGTTATTCAATCAGCAAACAATTGAGTAAGAAAACAATAATGCCTGCAGCTGAAACGCTTACACCGAGTCCACTACGTTTTTAGGGTCTCGTTCCAAAGAAATAATGAAACCCTTATAGAATCATTTCGGTGTCCATCTGTCTGTCTGTCGCCTTTACATATTTTTTCATCGAAATCAAGGCCTTAGGTAAACTCGAAGTTCACAGCTGGTGTGTCTTTCTATCTGACATCGTTGAATTTCGTAAAATTCTGCGTATTTTTTCGCGTTATCTGCCGACCGACAAACACAGCCAGACTCATTGAAATTTTTAACAACAGATGGGACTTTGACCTCAAACGCGGATCACCCATAAACAGCGGCGCACGGACTTTGCCCTCGACACAGACACCCGCAGGAGACCAGGACCAGGTACCCTATCTTATCGCCACATGTCTCTATCAATCTGTTTGCATATACACTTTCATCGGCGCAGCGCAGAGCCGTCCGATAACACGAAGGATATGATGTCATTCGAAGAGTTGATAACGTCATCTCCTCCCTCGTGCGAAATTATCGACGCGAGGTAATCATTTTGTGATTGGGTGGTAGCCACCAGGAGTGCAAATTTAATTTAATTCAATGAAGACACAAAAAGAGACACCACACCACCACACCTCGTGTGCTTAGGGGTTGAAATGAACACGCAAAAAAAATAAAAAGAAACCCCAACAAAAGAGCAACAACCAGCGGCCATTCCAATTGAGCGAGTCAGTCCAGAATTAGAAGCTTCACGCGGTGCACACAGCGCTTTGCTTTGCCGACATCAAAGGGAGAAAAAAAACAAAAAATAAACGAAAAAGAAAATCGAAAAAAAGAAGAAAATGTTACGTATACGCACCGCAGGATACGACTCTGCGCTCGCCTTACACCCCCCAACTCTCAGCTGAATACACGCAAAATACACGTGCGGATTTTCTCTCTTCTTTCCTTTTTTTTGTCCGTTTTTATTCACCTCACCTTCGTGGAATACTTTCGTGTTTTTCATATTTCCCGATTTTCATTGAATTCCACCACCAACAAGTAGACCGACAAGGAACGACGACGACGCAGCACAAAAACAAAACAGAGAAAAAAAAAGCTCTCCAGCTGCCGAAAATAAGTTTAACGCGCTCGGTGCGGCGCGCGTAGGTGGGTGGTGTCAGGCGGAGACGTTGCTCAGCTCGTGGTGCTGTCAGTTGAGAGAACGCAGCCAAGGCAACAACAATCGCCGAGCAGCGCTTCTCCAGGCGTACTACACATACACGCATAGAGAGCGAGAGATTGACAGAGAAATTGGATGCGTATCTTTGGGATTGTCTCATCGGAAGCGACACGCATCGGTCCAGAGGAAGTGCCTTTTTTGTTTTTTTTGATTGCCGCCTTTTATCCGCGACCTAATTCTCGCGCGTTTAATTCTCGAAATTGTGAAATTTTGTGAAACGAAAAAAAAAGAAAACCCCTCCCGTGACGTATGATGTGCTAAGTGTGTGTCCCGAGACAAATTATTTTAATCGTTTTAGTGTTTTTTGTGAATAAGAAAAAAAGAAAAGAAAGCCCCATGGGGATACGCGATCAGCTGAAAAACTTCCGCCGGGGCAGGTCCTCGCGGGAGACCCACCGCAGGAAGTCCCTCTTCAATTTGGTCGCTCCCAATCAAGTCACCGAACAGTCGCTGCAGGTGTGGCGTGCTCTGCCCGCACAAATTCGACAGGATCCCAGTTTGGCATCCTTTCAAATTGAAAACGAACGATTGCATGGTGAGTTCATTATTTTTTTGTTTTCCTTATTTTTTCTCGAAAATCCCAAATATTCACGAGCCTGTGAAAAGTATTTTCATTTATTTTAGTTCAATGCCAATAAATTTGTTGACACAAAGCAAAGATACACTTTTGCGGGATGTATCTGTGCGAGAGATGGTGCGGCTGGTGGGGAGCTTTTCCGAAAAAGATGAGATAGAAATTTTCAAAAAAAGATTTCCATGCCAAAGGTGTAAACAGTGAGGGGGATTTTATTTCTGTTTGTTTATTTGTTTTCCGAGAGCCTGTTGATGCGTTGTGTGGACATTAAAGTATTTTTCGTGCGGCTTTAAAGTAAATTTGGTCGACTTTTGTGTACACAATAACCACGCTCATGAGCTCTATACAATTGAGGACCTTGTTGAGCTTCGTTTCCACTCCAGGTCTTCCCCCATTTTGCTGGATTTCAAACTACGTTTTCCCCTTTATCCCACACTACTCTCCTATTTCGTCCTCTCACAGTTAAAACTCCTTCTGTCAATTTTCCTTCAACTATTTATAACGGTGAGCAAATTTAGGTCGCATCAAATGTGATTGATGTCAGTTCAATGTTGACTTGAAAAGTCATTTAGTTTGTCTAGCCTCAAACTAATTTCCCTTACTTTTTATTTTGTTTTGAACAAAACTCGTTGTCACGACGACACACGTACGACAAGGATATGTCAAAATGTGAAACGGCTCGGAAGTGAAATGGTTTCCGTTGTGTGATGGCGGTAAGTTGTTAAAGGATGGAGCGGTATTTTTAGGTGAACAGGGACGGGAATGATGTTTCCTAGTAATGAAGCGCTGTTTGAAAGAAATTCGTTGGAAATGAGGCTTGTTTGCAGTGGGTTTCCACAATCTTGAAATAATGTCTACAAATAAAGCGTTTCGGTTGTGACTGAAGTGAGCACAGGGTTATGAAAGAAGTCGTTTTTAATTGATTTTTATCAAAGTTATGAGTTTTTAAGTTTTTTGAACGTGAAATTCAATTTCGTCTTAGTTTTGCCCTAATTTGGCATCAACTTGACATCAACTTGACATCAACTTGACATCAACTTTGATTCAATTTTGTCTAAATATGCTTTTAACCTCATCCCAACTTATCCTCAATTTGGCCTATACTCAGTTTTAGCTTTCTTTCAACGTAGTTATATTAATTTTAATCTGTTTTATATCCACTAAGACACCTTTTAACCGATTGCCCAAGCCTGGACCTAGATTTAAGACAATCAACAAATCAATTGTAACAGGGACCGACTTCGAGAGCATCCTATTGAAGGTTGTCAAATTCATGGGAAGCGTTTAAATCGTTGGCAAAAAATGGGGGAACAATAGATCTTTTAGGTCGTAAAAGTGGTTGAATGACACTCCTCAATTTCTTTTATTCAATTCATTCTATATACTAAGACTAATATTTGGTTTAACCTCGATTCAATTGCACCTCAACTGTGCTTTATACTCACCTTACCATCGACTAAACTACTCTTTAAATTTTCCGCAAATTGGCTTTAACTTCGCCTTAAGCTTAGCTGAACGTCACCCCAACCACGCCTTCATTTCGCGTTAATGTCGTCCATAATTTCGTCTTAACTCCACTTAAGCTTCCTCACAATTTCTGTGAAGAATCCTAACAATATTTAAATGTCATAACGAGTATAATAACAAGCTTGTATATCGTTCGTAGGCTCCGTGGTTTGATCGGTTAGTGCGTCGGACTTTTAAGAGAGAGTACCAGGCTTAGAATCCAGCCAGGGGAAAAAACGCCTCAAACATTTTTCACGGCCCCAGCTCCAGCGTATGACTGATAATTCTCCTGGAGTACTTCTGTCACGGAAGGCTTTGCAAATCGTCGTTCGGAACCGCTATTAACTAGCAGGTTCCCTCCACATGTGTCAAAAATTAACGCGCACAACGCAGTGGAAGCGCGAAAAAGGTAGGCTCTGGCTCTCAACGGGCTGTTACGTTACCCCTATGTACGTCTATCGTACTATAGAATATATCATGTTTTCAGTCTGCAAGGACAGTATGTAATAAGCACGTAGAATAACAAGAAGCCTTGTCCTTTGAAGCACACAGACGAACAAATTACTTCTTCCTTTGTTGGACAAGCAAATGTATATTTTGTTGTTATTGTATCTAAAATTTATATTAAAATTAATATGAAATCAAGGTGTAGTTTATGTTTAAGTAAAGAGCTCGATTCAAAAAATACACAAACAGAAAAATATGAAGTCATGACAGGAAACTGACAAGCATACTGACAAACACAGAAGAATCAGACTAGCGGGTTAGTATTGTTCCTTACAAAGCTATAGACGTAAACGTAAACAGTTATCAGCCTAAAACAGAGCCTGACTTCAAAAATTTTAAATGAGCACGGATAAGGTCAGTTGGATCTATCCTTAACCTTCATCGGTGGCTCACAAAAATGGGAGAAGTGTTTTTAGTGCAAATGTTTGCGAGATTAGTTCCAACGTTGGTCTCTTTTAGACACGTGTTGGGTGTTATTGGCGTAAAACTTCTTCAAGAGTATTCGCTGAATATTTTCCAGCAGTTTTAAATCTGGTGGCATTTTGACCAACTCATGGAATTGGTATTATGTCTGAAACCACAATTTACTAACTTGTATTCATCGACGCATTGTCTCCATGGAATACCATGCTCTTATCATCGTATTGCAGCTAAAATGAAATCAAATACTCTTGAAAGACTGAAACGTACTCGAAGCTAACTGAATGCTTAAAGCGTGGGGTAGTTTGTCAAGCGGCAAACAAGCACCCCAATCCTTAAGGCTCATAGAAATTCCATAAAATACACAAACAGAAAAATATGAAGTCATGACAGGAAACTGACAAGCATACTGACAAACACAGAAGAATCAGACTAGCGGGTTAGTATTGTTCCTTACAAAGCTATAGACGTAAACGTAAACAGTTATCAGCCTAAAACAGAGCCTGACTTCAAAAATTTTAAATGAGCACGGATAAGGTCAGTTGGATCTATCCTTAACCTTCATCGGTGGCTCACAAAAATGGGAGAAGTGTTTTTAGTGCAAATGTTTGCGAGATTAGTTCCAACGTTGGTCTCTTTTAGACACGTGTTGGGTGTTATTGGCGTAAAACTTCTTCAAGAGTATTCGCTGAATATTTTCCAGCAGTTTTAAATCTGGTGGCATTTTGACCAACTCATGGAATTGGTATTATGTCTGAAACCACAATTTACTAACTTGTATTCATCGACGCATTGTCTCCATGGAATACCATGCTCTTATCATCGTATTGCAGCTAAAATGAAATCAAATACTTTTGAAAGACTGAAACGTACTCGAAGCTAACTGAATGCTTAAAGCGTGGGGTAGTTTGTCAAGCGGCAAACAAGCACCCCAATCCTTAAGGCTCATAGAAATTCCATATTTAGAAATACATGAGATCAACCACATATTCAGTTATTATCTTTTACTTTTTTCTATTCTGTTAGACTTCTACTTAAAAATTATCGAATTTAGGTTTTCTTGTCTGATAAATAAATGTTTAGTCTTGATGATCCATGGATACAGAGAGACAGAATGAATATCTATAGTTGTTTTCAAAAACATCTTCATTAAATACGAGCATTTTTTAGAGGGTCCTTGGATTATGGATACAAGGATGATGTCAAAATATAAGTTGAACAAAATTGAAAGGCAAGACATGCAAAATGAAAATGAACGTGTTTCTTTTTTTTCTAAGCAAAATCACGCATTAAAGACTTTAAATGCCTCCATAAGGACAACAAGAATTCGATGTTTGGGAGACATCTACATGAATGACATTTCTCTAATACGCAATCTGAGCAATTTTTCGAGCGTATTCAAGTGAAAACTCCATAATGGGAGCATTTTATCAGCCATCAAACAAATTTTCCAACGAAAGCTCAATCCCAGATATTCGTTAAGCCTTTTTACGCCTTTTTTAATGAAAAAGAGCAGTCGCAAAATTCAATTAGATTTCATTAAATGGCGGCGATTTCTTGGGCGATGGCGGTTGAAGTGATTTTGTTGGTATCTAGAGGACTATTTTCATCGTTTTTTAACTGCAAGTTGGTATGTGGAAGATCTTCGTTTGTGTCGGGGGCTGGTGACATAGACTGTTGCCGAATATTATACGAGCCAGGAATTAATTGACTAATAGTGGGCTTCATACAAATTGGTTACTGAAAAAAATTTTGATAGTTTCCATCCAATTCCTTACCCTTACCCTTACTCTTATTCCTAGTCACTGGTTTTCTTTTGAACAATTTCCAAATCGTCTGTTTTCATGACCTCATAGCGCAACCACATTACCTACTATCTGACATTATTCGATGACATTATTCCCAATTTTCCAATCACTTCATCCCAACAAACTTAACGGCGTCCACCTGAACATTTTACTTCGTCACTCAGAGTCATTGTCTCAAATATTTCTTTCAAAAAGGTTCTACAACGCGGACCAGCTTAACGTAACAAGGGTTGTCCATAACTTATACCTGACAATCTAAATCTTTTCACAGCTCTCTGAGGAAAATATTTGCACAAACAAGACCGAACCCATCTCATAAAAATGTCTCAGAACACGTGTAGAACAAATCAAATCTGCTTTTAATTAAAAAAAAAAAACAATCTTGAGACTCTGCCAGTCAACCGTCAAAATCCCTCAAACGACGATTCATTGTAGAAGTCACGCTCAGCTGCCCGCTACTGCTTCCTCCCTGACGCACCGTAAACAATTAACAAGATCGTTGAGATGTAAATTGAAAAACAATTCAAGGCGTGACTTCCTCTACCTGACTCCATCAACAGATTCACATCCATCAAACCCCACATCGTTTTTGAAAATGTCAGCATCACCTTTGCATGCTCCCGCATCACTCGAACTTTTCTGTTTTACGATTAACACGACCGTAAATTTTGATCGTAAATTCAGTGCAAAAAAATTTATAACCCACAGGGAATGGCTTCCACCGAACAAAAACACATGTCGATTTTCCGGGAAATTAGTCGAGATAATTGAATGCGACTCATGGATAATGTTTCATCGCGTATTTCGCGGATTCATGGCATCCGATAGCGTGTGGCGCTCGACGACAGCCAGTAGAATCGTAAAATCGACGCGATACAAGGGCGGAGAGAATGGGATTAGAATTTCATTCATCTAGATTTTGATGGACTATTGTTGTCTTAATTGAGATTCCGAGTAAATTTGCATTGAATACTTTGTTTGATTGGATGGATTTGCCCTTGGAAGGGAGACTCGGTGACATTCTTGATAGCTGCGTCAATGCCCGTGGTGTGAAAGACGTGAATGTCATAAATTTCGATGAAATTCTGAACAGTTCCTAGAGTAAAAACGTCAGTTGTCATATATTTTCGTGGCATTATGGAGATACAGACCCGACTGTCATAAATTTCGTGGTATTCTTGACAGTTGTGTCACAGTTCGGGGCCTATAACAAATTCTGCTGACAGCTGCGTCAAGATTTGTGAAGAGTAAGACGCGATTGTCATAAATTTTGATGAAATTGTATACAGCGGTGTCAAAGTTCGTAGAGTGAAAGACTCGACTAAATTGTATTGCCCTCGCAACTTTAGCAGTAGATCATGCGGTCAAAGAAAATATTGAGGATTCAATTTAACTGACATTCTTGACAGTTGCGTCAAATTTAAGTCAACTGTCAACAATTTTCTCGAAATTCTTGACAGTTACGTCAAAGTTTATAGAGAGATGCATGATACAAACATTTATATCATGGGAGAGATGTATTCGACTGTCAACAATTTTCTTGATATTCTTGACAGCTGCGTTAAAGTTTCTGGCCTCGACTGTCATAAATTTTAGTGATATTTTTAAAGCCTGTGCAATGCAAAACCTATCTCTCGCAAATTCTGGTAAAATCCTTGACAGCTGTGTCAAAGTTCCACAATTAAAATATCGCAAATTTAGTGCTAAAGCCAGTCTATAAAATGGCCGCTCTTAATTGCTATTGATCACGAGATTTAATTTCCCCTTCACCGAAGATCTGTGATTTAATAATACGACCGTTTCGGTCCCGCCGTCAATTCACTAGCTAAGTTTGTGGTGTTTAGACAATTAACGGTCTTCTGTGTGGAATTTTAATGAGATAATCAGCCGGCAATTTTTGGGCTAAATGTTGTAGATAAGCGATCGATTTGTCGTCACAGCATTGTTTATTGCCTCAGGGTGCATGTATGCCGACGGAAAATTAGTTTCTGGCGGGGTTTTGGCGGGTGCGTGTTGTGCTGGCGGAATACTAATCCGATGGTGGCAGGAGGGTGAGTGCTAAAGTCTCTGGTCAAGTGCTTTAATTAAAAAATTAGTCGATACTTTTTTGTGTTCCTGGTTATGGAGGAGGGATTAATTGTTGAGTCTGGGTGAGGTGGTTTTGTCACGCATGGCGGTTTATGGATATGGCAAATTTTATGGGATTTTTCTTAAGCGGTTGATCTGTCTCTTCTGCTACTATCAGATCCAGCTTTAACTTATACGAGTAGTGGCTACAAAATTTTGATTCTATCCGATTCGTATCCCCAATTCAAATTAAATACATTGAAGCTAACGAAATTTCATTGACTTTTCTTGCTGGTAGCGTTTTGGTGGATCCAGCAACGAGCTCTGCTTTTAAGAAGATTTTGTTTTAATGTGTACCATGGCGTCATAAAAGATGGACAGAAGGATACGGCAGAAGTCGGCACATTTCCCGCCAGAATGGGAAACAGAACAATTGCTTTATTAAGAACAACGCAGGCAGATATTTTCTTCTCATAGTAAACTGATTCTCAAAGGCGCTGTTCAGCCCAAATAGCAACAGCGCGTTCAGTCGGTCTGACTTCGACATTTGAAGTAGAATACCCGTAAAAGCATTGTACAAATGGAAATAGCGCGGTTGGGCGTTGCAACTTCGCAGATCGCAATATCGTAAGTCCGACCGACTGGGTCTACTTTCCACTCGCTCGAGCGTTTGACAGATGTGTGTATAATTTTTGTTTATTTACAATCGAAATTTGAATGTGGAAAGGCGATTATTTGAGTAATTAAGAAGTGCTTTTTATTCTAGTTTCAAAATCAAATTGTTTTCTTACAAAATTCGCTGATTTAGGGAAAGCTAATGCGCGAGTTCCATTTCGATTTGAAAAATTGAGTGAGACGCGCGTTGACATTCTTTTTCGTGAAGTCGATGGAACGCATGCCAACGCCTGTCAAAGTCAGACCGTCCGAACGCGCTTTTGCGATTTGGGCTTTAACACGCTTTAATTGAATATCTTCCTTCAAAAATTGCAGCATAATTTAGGGACTAGGGAAATATTTCTTTCAAACTTTGGATTGAACGCTAATCGACTTCAGAATTCTCTACTTAAATTTCAACTGCCTACTTGCCCAGTTTAGGAGACAAGAGATGTATGGAAATATTCAAGAGTATATGTACAAATTTGTTAAAAGCCGATCGAAGAAGTTCCGAACTCATTATTCAGTAAATATGTGGACAAAATTTCACTCCGCACATAGAAAACATCCTCCATATTTCACTGCTTCTAAGTCCAGAAATAACGTATCATTTTTCTGCTCTGAAATCTTGCGAAAAAACGTCTAGCTGTTTAATTTTGAATACAGACAAAAACCTACACGTTTAAAAGCCGGAACACAAAATTAAGAAAACCTATAAGCAAATTTGGTACATGAGCTGATTTGTAAGATTCCACGTTCAGATTGAAACGTCATTCAATTGGGGATGGAAGATCAGCCAATTTAAACTTCTAAAAAGAAAGCCTAAACAATTTAGAATGGAGGCTTATTTTCATGATTTATACGTTCAGAGACCGAATTGGGTTGGAGCATCAATTCATTTTCTAAGACTCAATCTTTATCGAGAAATCTCACCGAATTTAGGACTGGCGATGAAGAGGAGGAGGATTCCAATTCCCACCTTCTTTGTTCGTGCTTCGCTTTATTGAAGAACACATCTCGGCAGAACACGGACGGCTCCACAGTTTCGCACGAATTGGTTCGATGGGTAATGCGGAGTCTTGTCTGCACAACTGTCAAGAATGTCAGTTAAATCTAATCATCAATATTTTCTTTGACAGCATGATCCACTGATAAAGTCGAGAGGGCAATGCAATTTTGTCGAGTCTACGAACTTTGACACCGCTGTGTAGAATCTCATCAATATTTATGACTTTTAAACTACACACATCTCGGCAGAACACGGACGGCTCCACAGCTTCGTACGAAGCTCCAATTGATTCGATGGATAATGCGGAGTCTTGTCCGCACAACTGTCAAGAATGTCAGTTAAATCTAATCATCAATATTTTCTTGGACAGCATGATTCACTGATAAAGTCGAGAGGGCAATGCAATTTTTTCGACTCTTTTACTCTACGAACTTTGACACCGCTGTATAGAACCTCGTCAAAAATTATGACAATCGCGTTTTACACTTCACACATCTCGGCAGAACACGGACGGCTCCACAGTTTCGTACGAAGCTCCAATTGGCTCAATGGGTAATGCAGAGTTTTGTCCGCAATGTGGCATAACAATGGGCCTAATCTGGCCTAAATGCGGCTGTGGGTTATTTGCTGCAGCCGGCCACATCTACCTAACATAATCTAGGACTGGCGATTCGTTGATTTTCTAAAAGTCTACGGTTGGAGTCAACAAAATCTCAACAAATTCAAGACTGAAGACCAGATTTTTATAAGTCAGAGTCAAGGAGTCGATGATAGAGACTCACACGATCTTATGAGATCCCACTTTCCATGAAAGCATGTCAAATATATTGATTAAATTTGCTGGTAATTTTTCCTTGGTTTTCATTTATCGTATTTCTTGTTTGGAAAAATGAATCAGATGAAGAACCAATGCAAGCGTTAGTAAAATAATCGATCGCATAAAGTTAACTTCTCCTAAGCCAACACTTCAGTGGGGGCCGTGGCATAATCGTTAGTACGTCAGACTGTTAAGCGAGAGTATCCGGGTTCGAATACAGCTCGGGGAAAAAACACCACGGACAATTTTCACGGCTCCATCTTCAGCGAACGACTGACAATCCTCCTGGAGTACTTCTGTCACGGAAAGCTTTCGCACTTTTTTGGACTGCCACTAATGATGATGGAGCCAACACTTCTTCTAAGACAAAACACTGAAATTTGTTAAATTTACTCATGATCACACTTTTAGGGGAAATTTTACAGACTTTCCGAATCTACAGCCTTCTTCCCACTCATCCACTTAAAACATTTTTTTGTTTTTCCCTAACTAAACGTTGACATCCTATTTTGTAACTGGTGCTGTATTCACTTTCACTTATCGACTTCCTCACTTTAACGCCAAAATTGTAAGATACGTCTCCACTTTTTTGAAAGACCTACTTAACTCTATAACCCATTTTCCTCGAACTCATTTCCTTAGATTAAATTAAGAGACACGTCTCCACTCATGTCAAACCCTTCTCCCTCCCATAATCCGCCACTTTTCTGTCAGCTCTTAAGTCAAAGCATGTAAAAGCACCACTCGACGCCACTCCACTGTCCTGATCAACTCGATTCATGTCCGACACGAGGAATCGATGCCTAAAAACATCCTCCCGCTCGTAATTCAATCACTTCCCCAGACCGTCTAAGTGAATCCTTGAGAAACTTCTTATTTATCCAGGAGACTCCGTCCACGTGTGGACCATTCCCAGTGCCGCAGTACCGAGGAGACGCACACACATGTCAAGTGTCGTAAATTGACTTCGTAGCGCCAGCCCCGACCCATAAAAATTTACACAAAAGAAAAAAAAATTAATTCGATGTTTCAGCACGCCATTGGCGGTCATCCGCACGTCTGAACGACGACGCGTCCGCGTGTATTTTTGGTAAATCGTCGTGTGAATTTTATTTTTAAATCCGATGCGCGGTAGTCGGAGGAAGATGTCGTTGTAGCGTGCCTTACACGAAATTAGCCTCGTTCGTCGTTTAACATTTAACGCGACCATTTAACGCGTCAAAATGGCCCTCGAATTAGAGCCACCATTTAGAATCCATTTAAAGCTCTGTAATGCATACACAATGGGCTGGCGGCACACGTTCTTCAGTCGGAGAAGCTGCCGAGGAGGGGAAGCCAGCTGCCATCTGTCATCTGCGCCGTGAGCGAGAGCAGAAGACCGCTGAAAACCGCTGGAGACGCTGCTGGACGCTTGCGTCGATGATTAACGGAATTTTAATTTGTTATGGTGTCGGGGGGATGTTGGAAATTTTCGAATTAAGGTCTGGCCACGGCAATTTCACCACCCACGCGTGAAGCAGCGCTGGAAGAGTTAATCGCGGGCGCCTTTTGCGGCCGCCTGAGTGACAGTTGCACGCAGTTTCGTTGCGAGGTCGCGGTTGATGCGATGTGATTTTTAAATGAAGCGGCTGTTGAGAGCAAAGTCGAAACCAGACAGATGGAGTGGACAGAAATTTTGATGGGCACTGAGGATGTTTCCCAAGAATACACTTCGTCGGTTGATTGGGGATTGGATTACGAGCGGGAGGATGTTTCTAGGCATCGAATCCTCGTGTCGGACATGAATCGAGTTGATCAGGACGGTGGAGTGGCGTGGAGTGGTGCTTTTACATGAGCTGACAACAGAAGTGGCGGATTATGGGAGGGAGAAGGGTTTGACAAGCAAGGAGACGTGTCTCTTAATTTGATGCGAGGAAATGAGTTCGAGGAAAATGGGTTATCGAGTTGAGGAGACCTGCTGAAGAAGCGGAAGGAAGTGATGGTGAATTGAGAGGTTCTGCTAGCAGAGTTGTGGAGCAATCGATAATTGGAAGCAAAAGTGGAATCGGTAATGGAATCGAAAGTCAATGTCAAGTCATGGCTAAGAGGAAAAAAGGTTCAGTTTGTCGAAATGGAAGAAGGAGACTGTATGTCAAGTCATCGCTAAGAGGAAAAAGGTTCAGTTGGTCGAAAGGGAAGAAGGAGGCTTTAGATTTGAAAGGACCTCGAAACTGTGAAATAGTGATTATGACTCAATTTAACAAATTTCAGTCTTTTGTACGTTGAAGAGAAATTGAAAATGCTGTTGACTGTTTAACTTAGCTCAAAGTAATAATGGGACTAGCAAAAATCAGAAACATGCTCCAGATTTTGGCTTTCTTCTTTTTCGGAACTTACTAAGAACAAAAACAAAAATCAGAAAAGTTCGTCAGCATAAAATTCAAAAAAATACTTCAAAACTTGACAAAGGTTTATGTTCCAGATTTTTGCTTGTCCCATTATTGCTTTGAGACCGTGTATATTGGTTATTGATCTGGTTATTAATTGACAAAATGACAAGCAAGTTATTCAAGCTAAGCAATGACAATTTAGCAACTAAGTTAATCGACATACCCTGTTGATTGACTTAGTTGAAGCATTAGTTGATGCTCTTTCTCAAATTTTCTGAGGTTCGAATCTAAACATGAAAAGTTCAAAAATCGGTCAATGTTCTGAATGTTTGGGGTTTCAGTTAGAAATTGTTGGGACGTTGCTTTAAATCTAAACGTTAAGTTCAGAAATTCGATTGATGATTATACAGTAGATGGCGGATATAAGAAGATTTTTTATAAGAATGACACGCTTATAAGACACGCATTCCAAAACACCATGCACTTTCTCATACATTTATGTACTAAAAAAATCGTATATAAGAAAATTGTTTATAAGAAAGGGACTGATATAAGAAACTAATTCGACGCAGAATCCTATGCATTACGAAAAAATCAATAGTACCTACATACATAAGAAAGTATTCTCTCAAATTCGTGTTTTATTAATTCCCATACTTTTCATATAAACACAGAAATGAAACGGCGCATAACATATGAACATACCCTTCCGAAAAGCCAATAATAATTATTCATAAAAATAAATAATACATATAATGTGTCTAGCAAAGCTAAGAGATCTTTTTTTTTTAATAACATTTGAGGTATTTATAAGAAATTTTCTTTCCTATATCCGTTTATTGTATATAAATAAAGAAATCAATTTCTTGGCCTTTTCGACTTTCTTATATCTGTCATCTACTGTACACGAATTCGTTGGAGTTTCAATCCGAACGTGACGTTTGTAAAAATTTCCTGATCTTTTGCCTCAAAATTTTCTAAGTGTCAGTCTCGAATTTTAAGAAATCGTCTGATACTAACTCTTTTATTAAATTTTCTTTTTGAAATATGAGAAACGCTAAAGCTGGGTCAAATCAATCAAAGCTAGGAACTTGAAATTTGGTTAGTTATTCTTGAGGTCAATGTACACAGACATAATTTGTAATTTGCAGGAGATACACCCACTTTAAAAAAAGGCTAAGCAAGAAACTAATTCAACTTATTTTATTTTTATTTAAATCTTAAATATTTCGTTTTTATTTTACACTTGTGGACTGTGGGTGATATTTAGTGCCGAGGACACATACTGATCTGGTTTAGAGCTTGTTAAACGTGCAAATGAAAAGTTGGATTAAGCTCTCCAATATTAGTTCAAAAGTATTTTTCATTTAGTTGAATTTGCTTTCTCAGCTACAGTTTATATTTTTATTTGGTCGCTTCGATTAATATTCGATCTCTAATTTATTGAAATTCAATCTAGACCGGAGTTTCATATAATTTGATCGTGTATAAAATTTGTTGATGCGTTAGAAAATTTCTTTGCTCTCAGCTTTTTGGTGTTAGAAACTGATAAAATAAATACGATTTTCTTATCACGTCTGTTCTTTATTGTAATTCAACAAAAACAAACAAAAGAGGGAAATTAAAAGAAAGGAAAATTCACAAACATAAAGGGAAGTTTAGATATATTGTATTGACGTACATCTGGATCTCTAACAGAACTAATTCTATTCTCTTCATTAAAAATTGTACTTAGACATTTGTAAATTTACGCCACAAGAACGAAATAATAATATTAGGTTGTCAAATATATCCCTTCCGCCTTTTTGTCTTTTAAATTTTCCGGCTATGTACAAAGCGCTACAAAGCTCGTATCTGGCAATACATCATTTGAAAGGTCTTGACATAACCTACAAAACGACGCTATGCATGATTAGTTTGGAAACGAGCTCTGTAGCGCTTTGTACATAGCCGGAAAATTCAAAAGACAAAAAGGCGGAAGGGAAATATTTGATAACCTAATATTTGAAAATTCAATAGCTTTCGAAGTCAAAAAAATAAGCCGATCAGCTCACAATTGTAAAAACTGTACGGCGAAAACAAAAAGAAAGTCAAAATTTACATCACAAAAGTAAGTAAGCAGTTTATGGAATTCAGTAATATTGCGCAGTATAAATGAAATTAAAATTCTGTGTAATACTTTTGTCATTTCTTAAAAACAGACAACTGAAATCGAATCGAATTCACTGAATTTGGTAATACTTGGAATGATTTTGGACCTCTTGCAGATTGTTTTCAGAACGACTTCCGATTTTGTTGTATGCTTTCTCATATTTCGATGCAAATGTTCGAAAAACGTTCAAAAAGATTTAAATTGGTTTGATTTCAATTGTTTAAGGCATTTTATAGTTTTGAATTGGCTTCGTGCATTATAAAGCAACATTCGTTCACTAAAAGCGCGTTTTGGTTAGAGTCATTATCCTGTGAAAGAATGACCCTTTCAAGCCGAACTTGCTAAATTTTTTGTCTAGGTTAGTCTTGAGGACGTGCAAATTACGAAACCATTCCATTTTCTTATCGATAAACAGAAAATGTTCACCCCCAGATGCTGCCGTAGTACCCATAATTCCTTCACACACATTACACACAAAATAAACGCAGTAGTAGTTCACCATTTTTAACAGCTAACCTTGTCCTTTATAAAGTATCCGGGTTTGAATCCAGCTGGGAAAAACAAAACACCAAGTGTTTCACGGTCCTACCTCCAGCGAACGGCAGACAATCCTCCTGGAGTACTTCTGTCATGGAAAGCTTTCGCAATTCGCCGTTCGGAACCGGCAGTAAACTAAGGGACCCCTTCACTTGCGTCAAATTATAAGGCGCACAACACAATGGAGGCGCGAAAAAGCTAGGCTCTGGACATAGTATCCTTTATTTTGCATAGCATTTTAAGCACTGAAATTTTTCCAATAAAGATTATTTTACAAAACAAAGTTGTGTCTGTTTACTTTTGAATAAAACTCTTTGGAAAAACAATTAGAAACATTGGAACTGTGTCCGTAAATTTGTCCCGTAAATTTTTAGCACAGCGGATTTGTTCTGTTGTATTATCGTAGTTAACATCTTTAGCAAATATCTAACAAAAGAGGAAAAAAGAGATTCACGCAGAAATTAAGGAAGTTCGCAATCGCAAAGTAATGCCAGGAAGAGGTTCCCATAGATTCTGTTGTCATAGTTTCACAAGCTCTAAAATGTATTTATCCATCACTCTGAAGAGCACAATGACTCTAATTGAATTAGCTTGAATGGCTCTCAAATCCTACAAAGTCTTGTTGTGAGCAATTGCTCGTTTTCGGAATCAAAAGCATTTCTTTTAGCAGTCGCTTGAGTTTGTCCACAACAAACGAAGCTCTTCTTCTTTTAAGCGTCTGTTTCCAAATACTTCGATCTAACAAATTTCCCTCTTCTTTTAGGCACCTCTCCCAATGGCGATCAGTGCTCGAATTCCGATGAAATCGAGTCCACGCCTGAGGACAGTAATGAGGGCTCCGAGTTCATCAACATGAAGATCTTCCGACCCAAAGCGGAGGCTGCCAATTGCTCCTACGACATGAAGAGGTATGCACATCGAGGACACCCTCTTTCCAGGTTTCAACCTTTCTCTGTCCCATTTTCAGCTCCGACTGCGAAGACCACCACTCCGACGATCACCCCTCCAATGCGCCTAAGAAAACCAAACAACAGATCCGCCGCGAAAAGATGATCAAGAAGATCTGCCTGCTCATCTTCTGGGTCCTGTCCACCCTCATCCTGGTCTCCACCCACGAGAAGCATCTCATCACGAAGCAGATTGTCGTGCCTGAGTACGAGGATAAGCGTGAGTCAAAAGTCGAGTCTTTATTTAAGTAACATATCTAAGCCTCCTCCGCAGTTTATTTTCTTCCAAAAAACCCCGATGGCAATTTCAAGATCACACTGCTCGGCGCCTTTGTCGAGTCGAGCAACTACACGGTGAACTTCCTAACGGTGCAGCTGCAGGTGGTGCGGTACCTCAGCTGGAATGACACGGAGAGTGTTGAGGTGAGCTTAAACATGGTGCCATATGAATCTTGAGTTTAACGTACCATTTTAGGACATCCTAGAGCCGTGGATCGTACCCACGGTGAACGAGGACGAATACGACACCGCACCGATCCACTCGAAGAACCGCACGTTCCTGCTGAGTTCGGAGCTGGTGTCACAGCTTGAGGATGCAAATGACACGCGAATGCGGCTCAAGATGTTCACCAACGAGTCGTTGACGAGCTTCCCGGTGAAGATCACCTACGACCCACTGGTGGTGAACGTGCAGCAAGGCATCGCCTTTGCTGCGATGATCCTGTCGGCGTTTTATGCGCTGCTTGTGTGGGAGGTAAGACCAAGATCGAGAGTCGTGGGGACAGTCTGAGAGATCACGTTTGCTTTTTAGGTCTTCCATAGAACATTTGTGGCCATCATCTGTTCGACGGCTTCCATTGCGATCCTGGCCATGCTCGGCGATCGGCCGACGATGGAGGAGATCGTCGTGTGGATGGACATGGAGATGCTGACGCTGCTCTTCTCGATGATGATCCTAGTGGCGATCTTGACTGAGACTGGCGTGTTTGACTATCTGGCTGTTTTGACCTTTGAAGTGAGTTGAATTGTGGATTGAGAATTTTAGCGGAGGTGTGAGTGGTCGAGTTTGAGAAGTACTGAGGGAATTTATGAATGTTTTCATGAATTTGCCTTCATGGATCTTTTTTTCGGTTTTAAAAGAGACATTAAGGCCTAATGATTACCGATCTTGAAGCTGGAGGATCACTGATCTTGTTGAAGCTGAAGAATCGCTGGTCATCGCTGATCTTGTTGAATCTTCATGATTACCGGTCTTGAAGCTGGAGGATCACTGATCTTATTGAAGCTGAAGAATTCATCGCTGATCTTGTTGAATCTTCATGATTACCGATCTTTTGAAGTTGAAGGATCACTGATCTTGTTGAATCTTAAGTATCACTAAACACTAAAGCTGGAATGATCACTAAATTGGTTGAAGCTGAAGGATCTCTAATCTATAAAATGACGAAAGCCAATATTCAGGAGAATTTCCTTTAAAGTGTCTCTTTATTTTCTTTTTTCTTTTATTGTATTGTTGTTAAGGAAAATAAAAGGAAAATAAAATGAATAAGGCTGCTGTTGTTGAAGGATCACTGATCTTGTCAAAACTGAACAATGACTGATCTTGTTGAGTTGAGACCACGGGAGCTGGAGTACCTTCCATTTCATTTTTTCAATTTCCAACTTGACTTATGTTTCTCTTTCTCTTTTCCTTTTCAGATTTCTGGCGGCAAGATCTGGCCGTTGATCTACAGCCTCTGCATCATTACGTGCTGCGTTTCCGCGGTGCTGGACAACATGACCACGGTCCTCCTGATGACTCCAGTGGCCATCAGGTATGTTCATTCACACCTATCCACTTCCTGGTTAAAAATAACTCCCCACCCTTTCAGACTCTGCGAAGTGATGGAACTTGACCCGGTTCCTGTAATCATGGGAATCATCGTCCACGCGAACATTGGTGGCGCCATCACTCCAATTGGCGACCCGATCAGCATCATAATCTGCTCCAACCACTTCATCTCCCGCAATGGTGTGACCTTCCTTAAATTCGTGGCCCACACACTGCCAGGCGTCATCCTGACCGTCATCCAGAGCTGCCTCTACTTGCGTTTCATGTTCTGGGACATCAAGACGTTGCGACTAAGCGAACCGAAGGCGCTCAAGGAGCTTCGGCGGGAGATCAAAGTCTGGCAGCGAGCCGCGTATTCGTTGTCGTCGTACTCGAAGGACGTCGACTTGGTGCGTGAAACACTTCTCAAGAAGGTCAAGATCCTGAAGCACAAGCTAAAAAAGAAGCAGGCCGGCGTAGGTTCCACGGACGCCTACAAGCACACGCTGGACGAGCTCAAGGCTGCCGTGAGTCATCCTCCGAACTTCTCACAGGTCCAAAGCTAAGGTTTTCTATTTGTTTTAGTATCCCATCAAACACAAGACGCTCCTTATACAATCCGTCATCACGCTGATCTTCGTGGTAGCAATGTTCTTTGTGCAGTCGGTGCCGACGCTGAAGACACTGCCTCTAGGTTGGGTGGCGCTCCTCGGCGTCATCTTCCTGATGATCATCTCCAACCGCAACGATATGGACGCTATGATGTCGCGTATCGAGTGGACGACGATGCTCTTCTTCGCCGCCATGTTCGTGATCATGGAGTCCGTTGAGCGGTTGGGCCTCTTCACGTGGATCGGCACGCAGACGGAGAACATTATCCTCTTCGTGCGGCAGGAGAACCGGCTGGCCGTGGCCATCTTCATCATCATTTGGATCTCCGCCCTGGCATCGGCTGTCCTGGATAGCATTCCGGTGACCGCGATGATGGTGAAGGTGGTCGTGTCGCTCGTGGCCAAGGAAACGCTGGATCTGCCGCTTCAGCCGCTCGTGTGGGCGCTGCTCTTCGGCTCCTGCCTTGGAGGTAAGTTGGAGGAGAGAATATCGCTTTATTTACTGATGATGCTTTGCTTTTAGGTAACGGCACGCTCTACGGCGGCTCTGCGAACGTCCTCTCGGCCGGAATCGCCGAGCAGCACGGATACAAGATTTCTTTCACGAGATACCTGAAGTGAGTTGCTAACTCTATCGGGTGGGATTGGTTATTAATCCATGTTTTTATAAATTTTAGAGTCGTGTTCCCCATGATGGTCGGCCAGGTCACAATAATCACGGCGTACTTGATGGTGGCCCACATTCTCTATGAGTGGGACTAACCGAGCGTTGTACGGGCGGATGGCGGCAGAGAACTACAGACACGGGAATTTGTACATTTTTTGCTTAAACATTTTAATAGAATTTGTTATCCAAAGATATTTAAGGCAATAAAACGTAAGGTGTTAAGAACTTTCAATTCTAAGGCGAAACGTAAGTGACTTTTTGTGTTGGAAGATCGCAAGGAAGTTCAGTCAGAAGTTCTGACTCAGAACTAGGAGTTTGCAGCTTTGTGACTTAAAAAATTCAATGAAAGAAAAGCAAAAGATCGTGATCGGTTTATAAATGAAAATCGCCTCCTTTTTGTCTTAAACATTTGGTCTATGGAATCTGGTCTCGAAGACTTTGAGAGGTGCAATCTTCTCTGTTCTCAACTTGGGTTTTTAAGCAAAAAAAGGAAAAAACTAAAGGTGGATCCACGCCTGGGTTGAAGTCACTAGATTCCATTCGTCGAAAAAATTTCATTAAGTAACTCATGAGTAATAAAGTAACAGTGCATGTTTTTTTAAGGTCTCCTAATCTTTAAAATAAAACCTTCCGGGTTTTGTCTGACCTACGAGAATACGTCTGCTCCAAGGAGGTAGGCCGGAGTTTCAAGACTAATTGCTTCAGCGTGGGTACATCTCCTTCTCACAAAATGCAATGGACTTCGCAATATATCGTTTAAGAACGCCAAACACTGAATAAAAATTAAAGCTTACAGTAAAATATGGTTAAAGGCGTGTTATGGTATGCCGAATGGCTTATAAAGGGACTAGAAGTCTAGCTTTCATGGATGAAATTTTGAACGGTTTTGAGATTCGTGATATTTTGAGCTATAATTTTATCCAAAACTCCATCAATTTGTAAATGCAGTGGCCGTTTTCCTTGAATAGGACAAAGGGGGGAATCGCGCAAAGCTTACGAAAGAATGATTATTATATATTGTCCCCCATCAACTTAAGACGTCTCCCCAATCAGGATATGTAAACCTTATACAAAATCCGTGCATTATTTTGTGATATGATATAAGAAGAGGGAGTCTTTCAAACAAAACTGACCTCAAGATTGGATTTTTGGATAAATGGCTTCAGATAGGACTTGAAATTTTATGTAACTTTATCGATTGGAAGAAATCACAAATCATTATCGAAGCAAATGAACTGCAAACAAAATATCATTGGTCTTGTAACTTATTTATTTCCATTTTATTTCCCCATATTTTACCACATAAATTGTGAAAATACTTTTTTATTGTTTTTCTGGATTAATTCTTAACTGATTTTAACCATTTTTATATTTTAAGACGGGCTTTTTCTTGCTAGGTTCTGGCTCTCAACGGGCTGTTACACTACCCAATGCATATGTATGTTTTCCTGCTTCCATTGAAACCTTTCAGAATACTGCGAAATCATCAAAGCGCCATACCCATTTTTTTCATATTTGCAATTTGTAGCACTTGTAGAAGGTATTTATATCTTTATTGTCGGTTCCAAACAAGAGTTTTTGATTACATAAGTACTCTTTTTCAGTCGTTTTTAAATTGTAAATTGTTCTGTTTTTCCTCGGACAGGATGTGAGTTTCGGTGTATTTCACATCTCATCGAACCATGTTGTCCAAGCAAACGTGAAACAGTATTGGACTTGGTCGGCGAGGAATGGTGGTACTTAAAATTACTCTTAAAATAAGCTTCACAACACCGAAAAGGTAGTGTGTGAACGATTTTTTGTAAACATATTAAATAAAAAGATATATATACATATATATGTGCAGTCGAACTTCCTTATAATGAACGTCTACATAATGAAGTTCTCCGTATAATGAACTAATTTCAAAGACACAGCTTTCTGATTATATTTTAGGTATATTTTTTTGTCTTCATAATAGATCTCCATAGAGTGAATTTTTCTATACAATGAATAAATTTTTGAATTGAAAACTTCACTTTCATACATTTTTTGTCTACATATAAAGAATTTTTTCATATCATGTATTTTCTCATTTCAAAATGCTTCCACGTCTGTACAAATATCGACTGTAACGATACTTTTAACCGTTACTTATTTGTTTGTTCGATGTCTATTCGAAGTCTATATGAAGAGCAATGTACCCAATCATGTATTTGAGTAGCTAAATAAATTTAGAGGCTTTGTTGGAAAAAATGGAAGGGTGTAATTCAAACCCAAATGTGTTAGGCGGCGTAACAGCCCGTTGAGAGCCAAAGCCTAGCTTTTTCGCAAACCCAAACCAAATACCTGATTATTTTAAATTTTGATTATTCAAACCCAAATACCTGATTATTTTATAATGTGTTGAAAACACAAAAAATATCGAAATTTCTGTATAATGAAATTTCTATACAATAAAGTTTTTTTCTGGCCCCGTGCGAATTCATTATAGGGAAGTTCGATTGTATATATATTTGGCAAATTCTGTTTAAAAACATCCGCAATTACTTCACGTTGGCCTTGGTGAAGAGCTTGGAGAAAAAGAAATTCATTAAGGACCAGGTCAGGGCATCACTCTTTAGTGAGACAAAAAAAAACGAGAGTTATTATCTTTGTTTCAAAAATAGATTCTTTTTTTTCTATTCTGATTAAGTTAAATAGGACGCATTTTAGACAGATGAAAAATTGAATATTGAAGACACACTTTCAATTAGGAAACACCATATTTTTTTTTGTTGGTTTGGATAGAAAGTATCACGTACGAGACACAAAAAATTCATGGCGATACAGATAATTTCATACGAACTTTAATGACTAAAATTCTACATGCCTTTCTAAGGAACAAAAACTTTCAACATTGGAGCCAAGTATGATTCGGTTCCTGTCGCATCACCAAAATCTTCTGGCCGGATTTCTACCCACGTAAAATGAAACAGGTTTCTCATGGCCAAGTGCAGCTTGTTGGTTGTTCTTACCATAGGGCATTGCTTATTGTGCCATCACGCTTTTAGGGTTCAATCCCATCGGACACATGCAGAGACTGCAGGGACTCATCGGGTAGCGCAACAATGGTGCATGTGCTGTGTGCCTGTCCAGGGCTATCCAAAACCAGATTCAAAACATTGCGCAACCATTTTCTCAGCTCATTGCGTAAAGCGACAAGCCTCAAAGCAAGTCTACTTGTAAATTATGCTACCGTATCCAAGTCCTTCAGTGTGTACCAGGGTTAACTGGGTGTTCAAATTTTAAAAGAATTCTGAATTGGAGCAACACACGATTAATTGTCGACTACCCTACATCACAAAACACATTATAACGTAACATAATTAGGTTTCAAAATTTCTGTGACTCAATGAAACGTGTGACTATTACTTTTTAAACGAACGGAAAGTGAATGGAGTTTCAAAAAATCGCAAATGCATTTTACTGTAATTTTAAAAGTACAGTGGGAGAGAATGGGTTAACCTTTCCACTCCATTCAAGTCTATTTTTTTATTTTGAGTTTTCAAATTTCTGGCTATGTCTTCCGGCTACGACGGGGTGCAGATGTAGCTGCTAACATCGCTTAGTTTAAGTTATTGAAAACAGACACGAAAATCAAAATGTTCTTTTAGAGCTCTATATGACATTCTAGTACTTTGAATATTTCGGACTAGTGTCGAATTAAGTTGAATCTTTCGAAATTTTGCAAAAAAAAAAAAAAATTATGAAATTTGACTCCCCTCGTAAAAAGTTCGATCTCGAGTATATCCAAAAATTGGCACAAAATTTGATTTACAAAGCACGTAGTAGATTTTTTTTCTGTAAAAGTTATACCCGGTCGTTGACAGCAATTCACAAGTCCCACGTTGACCTGTCTACGTCGAGTCTTGTCGACAACGAGACACATGTGCGGCCCAGTAAATTAAGTGAATTTTTTTCCTATTCCCACACCGACATTTCTCCGCCATCACAGCATTTATTTTGACACTCAATTCAAATTCTCATCGCACGTAAATTTACGATAACATCCCCGAGCAAATAAACAAAAGCCCGAACATTGTCTCGTCGCCAACCACCAACACCCCCTGGCGACTGCCTTGACCAGATTCCATCTAACGTCCGACATGACAACACCTCCATTAAGCGTCCAAAATAACCCCATGCCAAGCATTTTTTTTTGCTCTCTCCTCAATTTTGCTCCACCTCGACCATCTCTGAGGTGTTTGTCTTCTCCTCGAACGGGTCCAAAAAAGAAAAATTAAAAAAAAAAACAAAAAAAGAACGACATTCGCTTGCAAATAGAAAATTTATTTATACTCCCCCAACAGTCTGTGGAGACTCTTCGTTCCAAAAAGTTCCTGAAAGCCATCGTCGTTGGCGGCACAACAAGACACAACAACAATTCCCCGAAATTGTATCTAAATTTATAAATTCGTTTGTGCTTTTTTTGTTTGCTTCACAGACGTGTGGGAATTCTTTTTTCTTATTTCTTGACGCGCCGCGATTGAAGAAAAACGTTTTCCCGCAGCCAAAAGTCGATCTCCGTTCCAAAGTGCCAGTTGGTTGACCTTAACCTCAATTTTGGTGTCGAATTTTGATTTTTAAATGAATTGCATCGGCGTAAAGGCATCGGGTCCTGTGAGTGGATACGTGCGATTCACGAGTACGTTTTGATCGATCCCCAGCGATCAAGGACGATCGACGATCGCAGTCAAAGTGTCAACGTCTATTTTGGCCGCTGTCAAAATTGAAATATGAATAAGGCCTGAGGAAGCCAAGGTGCCGTGCTTTAAACGAACGCGCGGAGAGGTGGGCGAGTGTGTGCGCGAGTTGTTGATATTTGTGAATTTAGCTCAGTGCTGTTTGTTTGTTTTGGAATTTTTTTTTTTCGATTCTTTTTTGTGAAAATTGTCAGTGAATTGGTGAGGAAGAAGTCCTGTCATGGCCGATTCGGAGAACCTTAAGGTTCAGGATATCCTGCGGTGGCTGCACCATGCCAACAATTCAAGCAACTACGAGGCTGTCCCGTGAGTATGACGGTTTTTCTGTGTGTTTTGTTTTGTTTTTGTTCTCTTTGTGTGAATTTTTTTTGACAGGTTTCTGACGGATGACCATGGATTTTGGGAATATGCGAATTTGAAATCGATCTCGATGTTGTTCTTTCGTGAGGTTGTAAACAGTGAGCATGCTTCTTTTTTTGGCGACAATGAGTGCGGACGTCGGACAAAGAGAAGGCTCTGCTGGCGCCAAAGGGTGTCTCGCGGGGCTGGATAGAGATCTGAGAGTGTTCTGTTTTGCAGTCGAGGTTTTTTTGGCAGATCACTCACAATCATATTCAAAACAGATGCAGTCGAAAAATGATTTGATTCAATTTGCGAGTGATCGTGATCTGCTGAGTGTCAGAAACTTCAAAGAACGGAGCATGCCATTCTGCAGTTTATTTGTGCGAGTGAACTTAACGTGCCGATTGAATGAGGCGATCGCAGAAAGATCTGTATAGAAATGATTAGTTTTTGATTTTGCAAAATTTTGTTGGTGCCTTAGCTTTAGTTTCGAGATGATCTTGTTCTTTTGCCGATCTTAACCTTAGGATCCACCTCATTGCTAATTGATTCATGACAAAGTTTTTAATCACTCAAACAGAAGCCGATGTCACCATTGCCGGCTTTGAGGCGTATGATGGAAACTAGTCTCCACCAAAACACAGTAAATACAGCTCAAACGTATGCAACAAAAGCGGAACTAAAACTCGGCCCAAGCTATTCAAGATTTGCTGCATAATCCAAGCCACCATCGCCTAAAATCACACCAACTTCATTTCACTCTCGATTCAAGTCGTCTTCAAGTCCAGGCCCCTAATACGATCACTTCCCAACCTTTGACATTCACAACCTACCCCAGTGATGCAATTGCTACTCACTCACTTGGCCAGACGTGTACGTATTCTCCATCTCACGTAAACAGTTCGGGATTATGACAAAATTAGAAAATATTTTAACCAAAAACCGGCTGCGTGTCTGATTTCAAGCATCGATCACTTTCGCATGCAAAATTTGAATTTCAAAAGAATAACAGAAACTTGTTTTTTCCCAGAAATCTTTTTAGAGATTTCAAAATTTACGTCACACGGACAGACGGTGACTGCATTTCCATCGGGGGATTCACTGATTGGAGGCTAAAGAAGAGTTTCAGATTATTGCCTTGAGCTTAACGTTGGCCTAGGCCTTGTCGGTTCCGTCTTCAACAATAGGTCGATAGTAGAGTCGTTGACCTAAGATGTGTTCAACTTTTAGCCTAATCATATGATTATTTTGTGGGTTTTGACGTGAATACATACATTGGGTGGCGTAGCAGGCCGTTGAGGGACAGAACCTAGCTTTTCGCACATCCACTGTGT
This sequence comes from Syritta pipiens, assembly GCA_905187475.1. Classification (NCBI taxonomy): domain Eukaryota; kingdom Metazoa; phylum Arthropoda; class Insecta; order Diptera; family Syrphidae; genus Syritta; species Syritta pipiens. Next base: position 77,484,423 of record LR994571.1, read on the forward strand.
TGTGGTCTTTATGATTTTGACACGTGTGATTTGCAGAAGCAGACCTGGAAGGTTCAAGCTTCTAGCTTGGGGTTCAACGGAGGATTTGTGTAGACTTTGAAAGGATCTGTGACTAGTTGGAGTTTTATATTCGCTGTATGATTAGCTGACGATTGTAGAAATTTCTAAGCTATCAAAGCATCTTCAATTAAATTTTTTTTAACCTTTTCAATTCCACTCTTGTCACTTAAGCCGTTGAAACGCATACAACAAAACAAAGAGAAAACAGTTTTAAAATTTCTCCCAAGAATCAAATCCATTTCTCTTTCTAAGGACCTATTGCCATTAAATTTTATGATTTCTTTAGATCTAAACACAAGTCCAAAAGATTTGGATTAAAGCGCTTAGCAGCTGAAGCCTTGGTCTGGTAGACAAAGATTAGGTTCAACGTCAAATTTGTTTTCTATAAAATTCACTTTCAAGTCAAACTAAAGCTGAAATGATTTCGAGCCTAACATGAAAGACACATTTACGGAGATTAAGGCGAGGAGATTAGGCCAAGGACTTGTTAGGAATGACTGGAAGTTTACAATGTTGCGGCTTAATAGACGCTGCTTACGCTTGATCGTTGGGATTTATGATAATTTTTAGATCTCGTGTTGAGGGAACAATAAAAAACTACAGAAAAAAGAGTTTTGATAATGGCAGATGAGCTTGTCTGGCCATAAATCATAGTAAGAGTGATAGTTGACTTGATCAGAATCGATCAGTCACGATCTCTGGTTGCTAAATACAAATAATATTGAATGAGTTATTTATAACTAACAAATTTATGCAACAGGTGGGTCTTGATGTCAAGAATTATTAAATAAAAACAGGGAACATGGATACAAAGTATTATCAATCAGTTCTTTTGACATTGTGCCATTATTTTCTTTGGTCTGATATAGCTAAATAAATGTTAGGTTTGCTAAAGTTCAATTCTTACAACTTGATTTGTGCATTATAATATTATATGTATTTATATGTTGATCATAAAAATTGATTCAGCTTAACTAACTGCGTTTAAAACAAACAGAAAATTCAGTAACAGTTCCATGGAGTTAACGTTGAAGATAATTATTTTCGTTTAACTACAAAAAATGCTTAACAAGAAAAATTACTAGTAATTATAATTGAAAGGATTATTAGAAAAAAATAACGTGTGATGGAAAATGGTTCTGATTACTTGTAATTCAATTGTAAACAGTCAGAGTCAAAAAAAAATTGTACACTCATGTTTCGAATATTCAATGGCTCATGAAATGGATTCTGGCGGTCCAATTTTGAAACTTTTTTTTGTTCCAGAAAGGTTTATTTATTTTTACAATTGTTAAAAAGAATTACAGTAGACTCTCAATAATTCGTACCTCTATAATTCTGAAACCTCGCTAAATAGAAGCATTCTCACAGTCACCTGGAAAGTCTATGCAAATCGAAGGAATCCTACGCAGTTTGGTCCTCCAGTAATTAGTATTTATTTTTGTGCAAAACAACATTAAAAATCTTTCTTATTCGAAAATGATGGCTTATTTACCTCTTTAATGCGAAGTTAAAAATATATATATATATATAGTCTTCGTAATCGTTTGTACGATATAATTTAACACAAGTGAAGGGGACCTACTGTTTTGATGCTAGTACCGAACGGCGAATTGCGAAAGCTTTCTATGACAGAGGTTACTCCAGGAGGATTGTCAGTCGTTCGCTGGAGGTGGGGCCGTGAAAATTGTTTGTAGTGTTCTTTTCCCGGGCTGGATTCGAACCCGGGTACTCTCTCTTAACAGTCCGAGGCACTAACTATTTAAGCCACGGCGCCCACAACAACTCGAAGTTAAGTTCTTTTCTTTAACAACCATTAGTTGAAATGCGTGTGTGACAAAAGTAAGCAATATTTTTTTTCTGAAACGTTCGTAATTCGAAAACTTTTGTAATTCAAAAATATTTCCTGGTCCCATCATCATTTCATCTTCTTGATCGCGTGTACCACTAACAGGGTCCCAAGAAATTCAATGAAATGAATTATCGAGGGTTTGCTCTATAGCAATTAATCTAACAACTTCATTTTTTCAAGAATCAAAAGAAAGTACACATTTTATTAATAAGATCACAAACTCTAAACTAGCACTAAGCCTGTTATATTTTTGTGCTAAAATTAGCTTTTAAATATTAGCATTGATTCTATTAAAGTTTCTGGTCAATGCGGCAAGAAATTTATGCCTTTAACCCACTAAAAACAACTTAAGAGAATTTTTTTGTAGTCTTGTAATCTTCCGCTTACGGAACTGCAAATTAAGATGTTCCCACAAACTACCAGTCAGATAAAAGTCTGATTATAGGAGATGATCATTCATTAGCCTAGTTGTACAGAAAAGCAACCATTTCTTTATTATTTCTGATGTATTCTTCAGAATGTTGTTCTTCTAGGAGACCCATAACCCGTCTCTTCCCAACTTGGTTGCAAAGCAATAGCAAAATTGTAGAATTAGAATTTATTTTTTTAATTTTAGCATTGATTAGGACAACGTTTTTGACACCGGATTCGGCTACAGCCCCCCGCCTTATACTCGAGTCATTATCTCAACCGCAAAATTATCGCAAGCACCATTGTAGCAAAAATAATTAATGATGCGGTTCCATAGTTTATTCGATTGCACATTTTTTTTTAATAAGGCATTCCAGTTAAAATAACCGAGAATACTAAAAAATAAAAAAAACGATAATTTGGCGGTAAGGGTGCGATATTGAGGCGCGATTTTGAGACGCGCTTTGAGCCCGATCCCGTCAGAAAGGCAACCGCTCGGCAGACCCAGGATGAGATGGCGGGACCAAGCCCAAAATCTCGCCTGGCTACGCTAAGGCATACTCACTGATGTGTTAGAGTCGGCGGCACAGGATCTAGTTGCCTGGAGATCTCTTTCATGTGCATTGCCCCCGCGACCCCGTTGGTGAATCACGCCGTTAAGAAGATGATGAAGAGGATGAGGGCGCGATATTTTAAAGTTGACCTTTTACACTTTTTGTCAAATTTTTGTTTTTTGCTTCTATAGGTATGGCCTTCCTGCCTTCAACCTAGTCCGCTGTCACTTCGCAGTGTAAAGGGGCTGCTAAATACGAACAATATTTGGAGCCCTTTTCAGCTCCACACACGAACAATGTTGGGTACTTCTGCTTCACTCGATCACTTTTACAAAACGACCAGACATTCATTTTGATCTAGGAAATTAAGTCTCCACAATTCATCGCTCGATGACGATGGCTGAAACCAGAGGCTTTTGAGGTATTGAGTTACTAACACTAGATCTCTATACATCAGATACACTGATGGCCCGATCAGCTATGTACAGAAGTTACTACAGCAGGTTAAACTATCCTCTGGATGAGCGTACATACTTCTTGGATTGCTATTGGACCCAAAAATTGAGTACTATTTTCAAAATGCGAGGTGAAGTATTCAACTTAAATTATGTACCCCATTGAAGTGATTTGCCAATAATTTGTGGCCTCTGGAACTTAAAAACTAGGGAGGATATCTTCCACTTTCTTGTAATCTGGCCGATTTTGAAAGAAATACGTTTTATGGTTTTTGGGAAGCATACCCTTGATCAAGAAGAAGTCCTGAAGATCCTCGATGGTTGAAAAAGGTTGGGATGCCATTTACAACTTCGCCACAGCTGCTCTTAGGTATAGGAAATGTGTAATAGAAAGCGAATTTTGAAAAAAAAAAAAAAAAACTGAATAAATTTGCTAGACTTTGCAGACAAAACTCTTGTTTTTTGCCAATCTGGTAAACGGCCAAAGCCAATTATGACCAAGAATAACCTCTTTGTATAAAATTTGTTTTATAGTTGAAATAAATAAAATAAAAAAGTAATCTGCCCTATACAGGGCCAGAATATAACTTGTTCGCACCATAGTTGAAATAAAAGTCAAATTAAAACTAAAACTAAACTAACAAACACTAGATATACCAGATCAGTCAAAATGACTGCATGTAAAATTTTCTTTCGTTAATGTTTTATGACTTTTGTAGCTAAAACTAAAGAATGTATTACAATGAAAATTATTGAACTCATTTCGCTATTTTTTAAAAATAAATAAAAACGGGAAACCTTTCTAAGTACTTTTCTCAAATTCAAGTTATTTTAACTGGTTTGGTAAGTCAGCTGGTAAGTCAAGTGTTAAATTTCACGATACAAGTTTGTAGAATCTTTTTGCACAGCTAAATGACCCTAAAGGTAAATTTTAATGAATATTAGCATGACCCTTAAGGTAAGGAAACAAATTAGATGTCTGTGTTCCATCTCCCACTTCTCAGCTCATCCGTCATATTAGAAGACATTTTTGACACATGGCAGCTGCTTCTTTGAAGAAGCACATCACAAACACTCAGAACCCTTAAGAGATTCCACGAAGACTTTTGCCAGCAAAGACGTCTCCGGTGGCTCTCGAGCGTGTGCAGACAAACAACTTTGCTCCCAAAACTAAACTCCCACAAGTGAAAAAGTCCTCCAACATCACTTGACACATCTCTGTCACTGTGACAGCTTCTAAGACGAAAACAGAACTCTCAACTGTCATATCCACCCAAACTACTTTTTCGTTTTCTCATAAAATTAAATGTAACCACCGTTATTTTTTATGAATCCATTTTTTTAGATGTTTTCATTGATAATGAAATTCCACGAAAGAATCTCAAAAGTTTTTGTTCTCGTTTTTTTTTTTTTTTTTATCTCCTCACGCTAATTCAAGTGGCTAAGGCAATTCGCCTTACTTCGTCAATGAGAGGTGCGTATCCGTGTATTCGCGTAGTCGTTAAAGTATCTAAACACACTTCAGATGGTTCTGTTAATCCGCGAAGTAGGTGACGAAACGATACCCAGATGTTGTGATGAGTTTTATGTAAATTCACTCGGCCAATGAATTAATTTCGCTTAATATTTTGAGATGTTTAGACGCATGGTGGGGGACGTTAGACGGCTGCTGCGGGAGAATGAAATTAATCGCGGTGTATCCCCAGATGAGGTCTCTGGGTCCGAAGTAGCTCAGCAGCGGCGGCGGTACAGTGATGACTCATCAGCGATTGATTTCTCTTCGAGATTCCGTATGGTGTTTGCTTTTGTTTACCTCGCCTCTGGCCAAATCCACTCGAAGCCTGAAGCCTCGTAAGTAAGTTGCCTGATTAATGTCGGAGGGGATGGCATTGGCAGCAAGAAAAACCGGCTACTCGTGGCGGAGCAGAGGAATGACGCGGAATTTCTCCTCGAGTGGATTATGGCGGGTCGATTACTTCGACGCTCTGTGGGAGGTCCATTGCAGAAGAACGTCGGGTCGGTACGCCAACGTAATAAGCTCTAGAGACCCCTCGTGACGGTCTCCAAGAGAGTTTCTAGGAATCTTGCAGTCACATGACGATGAGCGGAACAGTGCTTTTGGGTAAATGAAAGATCGATCACGTGGATTAGGCGGAATTTGAATCATGCTATTTTTCAGTGATGAGTTGTTACGTTTCGTAAGTTGCTGTAAAGTTCTTGACAGAGGACCAGCATCAATTACTTTTTTACTAGAGCACAAGGAAACAGAGATTCATGTGTCAAACTATGAGTGGTTAAGAAGCAGAGTGGAAATCTTCATCCTCTCGTCTCACGTGGTGGCTTGAGCACAAGCACAAGCTGTAGTTTGTGAGTCATGCGACAAAAATGAGCGACGGAGATATTTTAAGAAATTCTTAGTTAAAGGAGAGTAATCAAAGATTTTTTAGATATTCTGTAACTAAGTATAGACCGATTTGATTATTTAATGCGATATTTATAGTTGTAAAGATATTCTAAATAATTTACAGCATTGACCAATTTAGATTAAGGCGCCCAATCAATCTTACTTTTGTGAGACTTAGCTTATTATCTCTCTTGGATTCCGGATAATCGTAGGCAGGCAGTAAGCGTCTTCTTGATATAATAGTCGTTATAAAAAGAGTCAAAAACAGCTTGCATTTGGAGTTTTATTTTTTTAAAACGACTGCAACATAAAAGAAAACACGGTTTTCAGGCGCTGCCTTGATGTCTGATCATGCCTACCATAGTTAGTACAAAAAAAAAACAAATTTTGAAATTTTGGTACACTTCGGCCAAAGCTGCCATTGAGCTGCCAACCATCTTTTGGGTTCCCACAATCAGATGGATGTGGGCAACGAATTTGGCTAGTGGGATGTTACACCGCTAATACTACCCGTACAATAAATAATAGGTCTAACTTGTTTCAAAAATCATTGTAGAAATGATCAGCCCTCTGGTAGAATTTTCTGTTTTTAAGTTCAGAAAGATTATTGTTTAATCGATAGCTTAACATCACAGAGCTCGCCGATTACTATGAATACAAGACTGTCACATCGCAATATGAAAAGGTTTGAATCAAGTGTCAAGATGTATGAAGGAGTCAATAAGAGGACAAACTGAATCGAAAATTATTCAAGTTGACAGAAACCCTAGTTAATAGTTACTCCTACTTTTTAAGGGTTTCGGTTCAAAGGAATAACGAAACCCATATAGAATCACTTTGGTGTCCGTCTGTCCTATAACTTCTAAATTAAGGGATGAAATTTGAAGGTGTATCAAAGCAATCCAAAAATAAATAGTTTTTATCGGAACTAATCTATATACTAATTATACTTACTAAAAAACTTTTATTAACTTTGTTCGTCAATATGGGTATCACTGGAAAGGGGCGGAGCCCTTATTATACAAATGACTATCTGTCTGTCTGTTGGAAAAATTGCATACTAACTAAAAAGTTAGTACTGATAAAAAACTCGAAAAACAAACTTCGATGATTTTTTATTTACTTGTTACTGGTACTAATATATACGAATTACAAATTTTTATGAAAAAAATAAATTACTTGAATCCATTAAGTCTTGTAAAATAGCTTGTTTCGAGCTTTTTATTTACGTTACGTTTTCGAGAGATTGAGTTTCAAAGTCGAAAAAATACGCCCTTGCCTAATTTCCATAGCCCTGTGCTTAAAAATCTAGAAAAAAAACTGAAATGTAGGGCTTTTGAAATTTTTGAATATTCACCAAAAAAAAAAAAAACAATAACAGTTGAATTTTGAACATCCGAAAACGCCATTTTGTAGATTTCGGTGAAGGAATAAAAAAAATGTATGAAAGAAGCTTTTTCCTCTAATTTTTCGATATATTAATTAATAATTTAAACCAAATTTTCTGCCGAAAAGGTTACTTGCGATAGTTTCAGATTCCCTTGCGAGAATTTCATCACTTAGGTGCGTCAAAGCAATTTTCACGCGTTAAACAGTAGGTCCCCTCCATATGTGTCCAAATTATAGCGCGCTGTGGAGGCGCTAAAAGCTAGGTTCTGGTCCTTCGTGGGCAAATTAAAGACTATCGAATTCTCTTATTGTCGTTCTTGGACATCGATCTTCTCTTATTGAAAAATTCTTGATATAAAGGGTGATTTTTTAGCTATTATCTTTTTGGCAACACTGGTTTAAACAGCTGACGCACGTTTGGTCTATAATTTAACCATGAATCGTCTTACAAACGAACAACGCTTGCAAGTTATTGAATTTTATTATCAAAATGCGTGCTCTGTTAAGAAAGTGTTCAGCGACGAAGCTCATTTTTGGCTCAATGGGTACGTAAATAAGCAGAATTGTCGATTTTGGAGTGAATATCAGCCAGAAGCGTTGCAAGAGCTACCAATGCATGCAGAAAAAGTCACAGTTTGGTGCGGTTTATGGGCTGGTGGCATCATTGTGACTGTGAATGGTGAGCGCTACCGTGAGATGATATCCAACTTTTTTTTGCCCAAAATGCAAGAGCTTGATTTGCATGACATGTGGTTTCAACAAGACAGTGCCACACATGCCACACAGCACGCGCAACAATGGACTTATTGAGAGGCGAGTTCGGTGAACATTTTATTTCACGTTCGGGACCGGTCAATTGGCCGCCTAGATCGTGCGATTTAACGCCTTTAGACTATTTTTTGTGGGGCTATGTTAAAGCTCATATCTATACAGACAAGCCCGCTTCAATTGACGCATTGGAAGACAACATTGAAGCATTTATTCGTGAGATACCGGCCGAAATGTTGGAAAGAGTATGCCAAAATTGGACTAAGCGGATGGACCATTTGATGCGCAATCAAGGTCAACATTTGCATGAAATGATCTTCAAACATTAAATTATATGGACCGTACTATCGATTCAAATAAAGATTTCATGTATTTTTCTGAATTTGATGTTTTTTTTTTTTTTAAAAAAACTTTCCTATAGCTTTTAAAAAATCACCCTTTACATTGGTGCGCATGAGAGAGTGCAAAGGCAATTTCTCATGCGAAAACGGTTCGGTTCATATGACTCGTTGTAACCCGTGGGTCTCTCTACTTATCCTTAAATTGCTTCTTTTGTAATACTACTTGCTAAACTTTCGGAATACTGACAAACGTAGTTCTAGATCCCCGAGCAAAATAAAATCAAGAAGAAAAAGCTGAATGAAACCAGAAGAACTCAAAAAAGTTCGCAAAGAGTTCAGAAAGAGCAGCAAAGAAATCTCTGAAAAATGAAGAAGAATCGAAGGTTAGAAAATACTCAGAATCTATCATATCTAAATCGTATTCCTAACGCTTACAAAAACTTCGATCAACCCGAAACTTCCGTTAAAATTCAAAACCCGTTTCCTTGTTCTTCTTTCTTTTTGGGTCAAGCTTATGAGACAAAAATTTATGACCCCCAGACGCAGTGAAACGCCCATTTAACGTCAGCTCCAGGCGTTTCTGAGAAAATCCGTTGTAATAATGTCCTAACCTCACTGGAAAGATTATTTTCGTCCCACACAAGACGATGATCCTCTTTTGTGTCATCGGCTGACGTTTATTGGTGATCTTGCATCAGAATGACGCTCTGGATTACGTAATGCGATGTGACTCAAGGCAAACGGGTTTTTCAGATCACTTCGAAATTGGCACAAGGATTGTCACAACGCGGCTAATCCGCTTGTGAGCTGTCATCTGTTTGCTAAAAAGGGGCAGTGATTGGTCCAAAAATCACGTCATTTGATCCGTCATGTGTCTTGCGATTGATGGAATGAAAAAATAAAACGAAAGACAGAGACAATTCGTTGCTGATCGTGGAATGACGTCTGAGGGCTTCCCAACTAGGACCCGGCATGCAGCTGAACCACTCTGATCGTGTCTCAGACTCAGATGATCACGATAAACGATCGCGATATACGGTCACGTATATCACAGGTTTTGGTTCGATTTATGCAAAGCGTTTGTTTGTTTTTTTTTTCTTTTGCGTTGTTTTGTTCCACGCCTGCCAAACCTCGGCTTTGAAGGTGATTCCCCTGACCGTTGGATTGGGTGCGGTATTCGCGGAAGATTAAGTAACAAATTGCACGAATGTTTGGCGTGGTCTTCGGTTTCCGAGGAGGTTGGGTGACATTTGCAAATTACGACCCATTAGGATATCTGGTTGCCCATTTGTCACCATGGGATCTCTGAAGTGAACATTGAGTGAGGTTTGAAACCTTTTGTGGTGAAAGAAGAAAATTTATGAAAATTTTAGGGGACACATTTGCATCGAAGGTTCGGGAATCTAAACAATAGTTGGTGCCCGATTCGAACTGTGTCACTGAACTTGTGAAATTCACATGAATGTGCGTTCGATTAGCATCCAGTTATCTTTTTTGCTGACTCCAATCAATTCTCCACTAAGTTGAAGATGAGACTCATTTACGATTGTTTGCTGACGACGCCATCCAAAACCGCAGACATTATCGGACGATTTAACGACCAAAGCTTCCAAGCATCCGGTTCCGTAAGACTCGTCTTCAAAAACACCCGCCTATACGTGTTTAGATTCGAAGCACCTCCCTCTTGTCCTCCCAAATCACACCTCAACCCCGAAAAATTAATAAGAAAAAACCCGACATCGTTCGTAATTTATCGTCGGCATCATTCCATCTTCGTGAACACAATCAACGAATCATTAATAATCGTTTTTACAAAACAACAAGTTGTCATAATTAATCGCGGACGCTGTTCGACGACGACAATCGCCACCCGCCGCCACCACTGTCGCGCTGATTCGATTCTAACTCGCGTCTTGACTTTCGACTGATTGCATTGATGTCGAGCTGTCACCGAGGCAGGAACGAAAAGATCACGTTAAGTGAGTGATCGTCGCGGAGCGTGTCGCTGAGGCTAAAGGGAAGTGTGACCTTCCCCTTGGGTGGGAGGGGCAGATAGACAAAATGTGGTCACAAGATGAGGCCCTTTCATGTGAGGGCTTGAGTGAGATTAATGGCGGGCTTGACCATTAGCAGGAGGACGTATCAAGTTCAGGGGAATCTGCGACTTAACGACACACGCTGTGGGCTGGGCTGGACTTGGGCTGATCCTGGTCAAGGTGGAACTCATTGGGGACAGTGTCTGGCGGATTTCCGGTGGCGTGGGTCGAAGGAAGGCAACTTCCGTCGTCAATTTCGTAAGAATTTTGGCAGTTGGAACTAAGAAGACTAGAAGGAATTTTCTTTTTTTCTCTGGCAGAGTTGTTCTCTATTCCAAAAACACGACTTTTTGTGGAGTAGATTTGAAGTCTTGTGGAAAAAAAAAATTCGAACTTGTCATAACTCATTCTAACCTTAAGCGGACTTACCATAAGCTTTATTTTTTTCACGCAAACAGAGGTACCTAGTTCCGAGAAAATATAACTGAAGGTTGAAAAAAGAACTTGAAAAACAATTTTAGCCTAGGAATTGTACCTCGAAGCGAACCCAGACACCTGGAGTCTAGGAAAATTACATGGAGTCAAAGAATAGACAACCTCCACTTGGCTTTTGTTACAAATGACTTTGGGGCCATTCCGTCCGAGGCTGATCTGTTTACAGTGATGGTGGAAAATTAACCGCATTTATCCACTTCAATGAGGGCATAAATTATTAAGCCAAATAATCTCCCAATTGGCTATTAGCACCTAATTACGGTGCCAAGATCAGCATTTAACAAGTTCACTTGATGCCGGCGCGAACACAGAGATGCACGGGTGGCAGTCGCGAGAAGGCTAAAATAGGGGTCAAGCTAAAAATAGCTGGAAATTTTGTGTGGTGGTGCCATGCGGGTCTTCCGATGAAGTTTTGCAATTTTGAGGGTTGCGCTGATGGCCGATGAGTCAATGGGAGTGTTTACAGACTCTCGGGATAATTGATGGAAAAAAATGAGCTTTTGTGTTTTTTTTGCAGCTTACACTTCGGAAGGTCACAGTTAGCCTGTCTATCTAATTCTGTATATGCCTTCCCTTAAGCTTTATCCTCTCAAAATGTTGCTACTTTTAAATGTCTCGATATTCATTATTTTAGTTCTTCTTTGATCTCATCTTGTTTCTAAGTTCGTTCTTTCGGCTTTATTTTGAGTTGTGACCACGATAGACACTATTCTTTATTCGCATTTATGCTTCAAATTATATTTTTTTCAATCTCTTATCGATGTGTCTAAAGGTTTTAGCCCTCTACTGCACGAATTAATGTGTACGGGGAAAAATCAAAATGAATTGAAATGGTTTCTTTTGATTATGAAAAAGAATATTTGTTAACAAGTGCAAAAAGTATTTAGTTTGAGAAATAAAAAAGAAAGCCATATATGGATTTTTAAGCATTAGCAATGTATTTTTACCAAAGAAATGCATTAACCTATGTATGTATTCTAATTAACATATATATTTTTAAAATTGTTGCATGTGCTAATTAAACGCAATTATTTGCATGCCAAATCAAAAAATCATTTTTCCGATTTTTTTGTTAAAAAACAAAGCATGTGATCAACTCTAAATAAAGAAATCATAGACAACCGTTATCTGGCAAATATGAAAAGTATTGTAAATGTTCCAAACTAAGTAACCATGTTAAATTTTAGTCAGAACGACTAGACGACTTTTATTTAATTAAGAAAATAGGTCTTAATTGCGAAAAACCATATATAGCTTCGTATGCAGTGGAAGTTTAAGTTCAATAGTGACACGAATGAGGGGCTTTATCTCGACTTAACCCAAAAAACTCGGTTCTTATAATTACTATAAGCTGTGCAGTTTCAAGCTATGTCAGCTTTTTAAGAAGCAACTTATGAGCCTTAAGATCTTCGAAAATTCGTGTTAGATCTTGTAAAAGTGAGAAGTAATGAACTAACCCGTATCAGTGCAATTGAAAAAAATGCAGGACTTCTCAAGTTTGACGTACCCTAAAAATACAAATGGTGACAATTTCTTCAAAAACTTTGATTCGACTTTCTCGAAGTCGTCACAACCCCTGGCATTGGATCTCAGTATCGTTAACCCTATTTAAACTCTAGAGTCACTGAAGAACATCTTACATTCAAATGGGAGGCTTTTTATTTACAAAAAACCATGCTACCGCTGAGTATGTATCCATTTTTGCACGCCACTGTATATTCTTTCAATTTTTTGCTTAATTCAATTAGCCCAGGGCCCTAATAGAATTGCATTGTATTTTCTAATATACAGTCGAAGCCCTGTAGGTCAAGCGCCCTCTAAGTCGAAAGTTTCTCGAATTTTTTGCCACATTTTGGCATTCCCTTCAATTTTCCACACAAAATTCATCCTCTAAGTCGAACGCCCTCTAAATCGAAAAACCCTCTAACTCCAATAAATTTTTTCGACTTTTGGTCTATTTTCAATTCCTCTAAGTCGATTTTTTTTTTTGTTTTGGAAAAAAATAAACAACAAATTTCCTTTCGCAACTTGTATTAACTTTTATATGCTCTGACTCTCTCTCAATTTGGCTCTGGACGACGAACACCTTTCAATTCATGTTGATTTTTTAGTGCAAACTCGTCGGTGAAAAAAGTGCATGTGGTTGCCCCTATTACCTATGCAAGAAAGAAAGAGAATGTTCACAGCAAGAATGAGAATATGGCGACCTACACGGCAAACATCGAACCCAAAGAACATGAGAAAATCGAAATTATTCGTCAACGGTTCTCGAAGCACTATCACGTTGGGCGACGTTGGACATAAGCGTCGTCTGCACACAACTACAAATGAGCTATAGGTTATTTGTAGCTAAGTTCTCCAATTTCAAAGACTCAATCCAAAATTACAAGCTTTTTTAAGTAATTTCCTGTGTTTTTTCCTTACATGTATACTCTTTTGAATAAAATAAAGGCTTTTAAACAAAAAAACAAGAAAAATCCCTTCAACTCGAACTAATTTTAATATCCCGTGAATATTCGACTATATATAATGAACTTCTCAATGATTCGAAATAGAAACATTCTCAGAGTCCCTCTGAATAAAACCTCTATAAATCGAAGAAAACTTATGCAATTTGGCCCGCTCATTAATTCAAATTTATTTTTGTGCAAAATATAATGAAAACTTCCATTATTGGAAAATGATGGCCTTTTTACCTCTATAATTCGAAGGCAAAGTTATTTGTTTTTCTTCAACAACCCTTTGTTGAAATGCGTAAGTGATGATTTTTTCCCTGAAACCTCCATTTTGTTAAAATAATTATGATTTTCGTTTTTGTTTCAAAAACATGAAAATAAAATACTGAACTTATAATGAGCAACTTTTGAATACAAAATAATTCACAATGAGCCTCTACTTCAAATAGTGAACAGTTTTTAATAATAATGATAATGATAATGTCACCGTACCTATACCTATAACATTTTTTCCTTGCAGTATTTGCAATCAAACTCATACCACTGCATAGGGTAAGCCTATTCCTCGATCAACAAGTGCTTCATAATTGAAAAGGCTTAGAGGCAAATAGATTTGCCAAGTCGTGAGCTAGCAAACCACCTTCCCACAGGCCAGGTGACCACATCTAACAACCGATTAAACAAATTGCCCAACACCGTCAAGGACCCCATCGAAGACAAAAACAGATTTTTTTTGCTGTTCATCAATTGAGATGCAAACAGTCGTCCCGGGGCCTTGTTGGCATTGCAATTTGTCATTTACCATTTGTCGTTTGCCGTTTGTTGTTTGCCATCGTGAATCAAGCCACTACCTCCACATCCATCGGCGCACCGACCGACCCCCTTGACATTTGCATAATACGCCCATTGAGTGGCCAAGCCGCGTCAAGTTGCGTTCTCTCGCGCAACGCAAAACAATTCCAATCCAACAACTCACAATTCCTTCCGAGGTCTCCGATAGTGCGAAAGGCCAGCGCACGGTACGCGTCCACAGGCAGCCTTGAAAGAAGTCAAGGTCCGCAACGTGCGCCGCCGAGATTCTCAAGCGTCCGTGTATCTGTTTGCGCGTTTCGCACTGTAAACAGTTGTCACCGAAATCGCACGGCCAAACGTGTTTTTGACGACGCACGACGTTTTCTGCATAATCAACACGCCGCGCGAATTGAGTGCCTCCCACTCTCAACGCCGGCAAAGAAGTCGAGTGCTACTGGTCACTCGTTGAATCAGTTGCGTGGCACGAGGAAAACTCGTGTAGATTTTGATACGGATTCCAATTCCTATTTCGTAATTGAAGCGGAAAGAAAGTGCGGACGACTCAAGTGGAACACCACACGTTGGTGCCAGTGGGGCGGAGTTGGGTGTCTCCCCCCAGAGCTCATATCCTTGACCGATAAAAGTGTCCTGGGGTGCTTTGGCAATTCTCTGCATTTACATTTAAAATTTTAAATGAAAAAGAGAAAACGGAAATTGTGTGCCGAGCACTTGCTGTTTGCTGTTTGCCGAGTGGGTGGACTGAAGCGGAAGCCAGGCACCGAGAAGAGGACGGAACTTGGAGATGTAAATCACCAGATTAGGAGTGTGCGGTGCGATGTGATGTGGTTGCTTAATTAGGAGGCAAAGATGGGAGTGGCAATAAGGAATGAGATGAAGATGGTGTTCGGGAGGCTTGTCTTAAATCACATTTTTTCGAGAAACGAGGCGCCGGTCTCTAAGATGTTTGGAAATTAAAAAACAAATCACGTTCTTTGGGTTCATACAAAGGAATCATATAAATCTCAAGGACACAGGGTTTCCTGAGTTTCTGGAGTAATGTTTGACGGTGAATTCAGGCATCACCACGGAAATTAACAGTTTCCTGAAAGAGTTTTCCAAGTCTTCCAGTCTTCTATAAATTAGGAATGAAAAAGCAAAAAGATTTTCAATCAGGCTAGATTAAGACTGTCTTAAGAAGTCTTAGCTAAGGGACATTTGATGGGGAGTTGTAAGTGGCTAATGGGAAGTAGAATAAATCAGGAAAATGTTTAAAGGAAACCATCTCTACTGACAGTCAACGCCAGCTCTACTGAGAGTCAACTTCAGAAGTATCAAGCGAAAGAACGCTAAAAATTGTCAGCTACCTCGTTTCCCCAAACTCATCTCTAAAATCAAATGCAGTACGATTAGAAAAGCGCAGAGAGTTTTCTGGGTTCGAAATCAGATTCATACGGATTTCCAAGCTCCTTATATTTGTGAACGCACTTGTGTCTAAATTTTTGCCACAACAACTTGCAAAGAGCGCTCACACACTCATTAAAGCATAGATTGCAGTTTTTGACTGAATCTGCGAGGTTTTTCAACCAAAATTAAGTTGGAGATACACCACATTTTGATACCTGAATCAATTGAACGATGGGTATGAAATGGATAAACATAATCAGTTCACTAAACGTTCGTAATCTGACGAAGAAAGCCTGCGGCTCTTGGCCTCTCCTCATAGAGGGTTGAGTAAGAAATCGATTTTTCATGTCTGCCCGGAACAATTAATGTCAACAAAAAATAACCGAAAAAGACTGCTCTATAGTCCACCTACAGACAATGTTAATCCAAGTGGCAGCTGTTTTGTTGAAAAGATAAGTCACACGCGAACCATCAGCGTCCACCACCTCACCCGTAAGTTCGCCAAAAAAAAAGAACACTCTGATAGGACAAAAGGTCATTGCCCCGAAGTCTCGTAAAAAAAGAAAACCTAAGCCCCTTGAGTCTCTCGTGAATCAGAAAAAAACCGAGACACTTCCCATAAGCCCCATGACCTTGACCATCAGCTCTCCAATCGATCCACCGCACGAACGCCGTGTTTGCCTAACATTTGTGTCTCCCTCAGAAGGCACTCCCCGTGTAAATGCTACGCTACGTACCTAATTACAGTGTTCCACATCCAAACGCCGTCTCTGACCATAAGCCACCAGACCACAGGAAGACCACGTTGTGTGGTGCAGAGCCCAGAGGTGCTGCCAAGTGCCAAGACTTTTTCCGTTTACGCTCGACTTAGACCCATTCGAGTGCAACGCAAATTTTTTTTTGTGTTTTTTTTTTTTTCGAAATAGTCTCCGAAGAGAGGGCATTAATTTTTATCGATTCAAGCGAATGAGCAGCTCCTTACGTCGATTGGATTAGAGTTTCAAAAAAAAAAGAAGAGGGAAGAAAGAGCGCTAAGAAAAAGTTTCCAAAAAAAAGTGCCACAAATCTGCGAGGCGTGGAAGAAGTGAAGGCGCTTCCTTTTTGCGGTTGTGCTGTGGTTTCTGTGGGTATTTTGGGGTTTCGAAAGGAGATGAGAACGCATGTAAGAGGATTACATTTCTGGTCCACCGAGGAGGAGAGTGGTTGGAGGAATTTAATGGAATCAGGTGCGTCACTGATTGGTTTTGGGGATTTAACAATTTTTTTTGTGGTGATGTTTTTTTGAGGAGCATGTGGCGATAATGGGATCACTCACGAGTGGTGAGTGTCAAGCTTCAGATCTCTCGGATTGATGAGATGAGCGAGATGAGGTCCAGTAATGGGCTAAAAGTTGGCGGAGTTTTAAAGGTAGAGAAATGTAGGAGATTATGAGGAGTCCACTCGAAGTGGGTAAGGCAGTAGATAACTCCTACTTACGAATCTAGGACACAGTTTAGCGGTGGTACAAGTCGTAGATTAAGGAGGTTCATGGACAAGGTTTAAAGACCCGAAAAAGGCCGAAGTGTTGACGGAGTTAAATTAAATCAAACAAGAGAATATAACTAAGTGACCACATTTTGAACCTAGCCTTACAAAAACTACAGCCAGCAACAGAAGGAGAGGGTAAATGTCTGATGAGACTCTTCTGGAAGAGAATAAAAAGATCCAACATAAAGTTATGCTAATGCTTTTCAAACCGACACTTTCTAGCCTTAAATAGCGCTCAAAGGCTTGAGCCACTGAAAGAGGACGACCAAGCTTTTTAGCGGAAGCTTATGGTGCTAATCACGAGTTGTACGAACTGTACAGCGGGACTGGTTTGGTCAGAAAGATAAAAGTCCAATGTCTGAGATGAATAGGTCATGTGAAGGGACACTAACTAGAGCATCGGCGCGGTAGAGGAAGACTGAAGTACGGATGGTGCACCCAAGTGGAAGCTGGGCCTAACAAGCTTGGTGTGCGGCACAGAAAACAGCTGTTTAGAGACCGAGTTGACTGGAGAGGACTGGTCCACCCCAGACTGTAGCGACACCAAAAATACATTATATTGCATTGGGTGGCCCGTTGAGATCGACAGCCTAGCTTTTTCGCGCCACCAAAAAGGAATTGAAATTATGGCGCTAAGACTTTATCGAAAACTTGACACATTTGAGGCTCTTCTATAAATTCGGAATGAAAAAGCAAAAAGGTTTTCAATCAGGCTAGATTAAGACTGTCTTAAGAAGTCTTAGCTAAGAGACATTTGATGTGGAGTGGAAAATCAGAAAAATGTGTAAAGGAAGCCAGCTCTACTGAGACTCAACTTCAGAAGAATCAAGCGAAAGAACGCTAAAAATTATGAGCTACGTCGTTTCCTTAAACTCGTGTCTAGAATCAAATGCTGTACGATTAGAAAAGCGCAGAGAGATTCCAATCGAAGCCAAGTACCCCAGACCTAGTCGTGAATAGCAAAAAAAATTTTAGCATCACCGCAGGTCTTAGAGCTTGAGAAGCAGGAGCGATTTTAAGGAAGAAGCTAATGCAGTGCGTCTAGTTTCTCCTCTTGGTGGCGTCTTCGTCAGCGTCAGGCTCTTCCACCGCCGCTGATTCTTTGCCTACGTGAGATATGTTTCCCCCTCGGATTCTTCCTTCGTGGTCGTTTCTTCCTTTGTGGCACATTTTTTCACCGCCGCGAATTCTTCCTCCCCGCCTGATTATTCCTACAGAAGCTTTACCAGAGAACAGTCTTCATTTGTACACCTTAATTACTTTTTCTAGAAGTGATCTAATTCTTCTACTAATTGCGGCCTTCGCTTCTTTTAGACGTCGTCTTAAGCTTCTCGTTAACATCTCCGATGAATCTCTGCTGCCAACCGCTCCTAATCCCACCACGTCACGTGCAGTAATTCTCCGTCATCACCTGACGTCTGTGTGACTCTTTGACAGACAACAAAGCGTCTCTAATTACCGCGATGAAAATGCGATAGCTTTTCCAAGAAGCGCGTTATTTGCTTTTTTTCTCCCTCGTTAAGAGTCTAAGCACTCGATGCAGAATCATTAAATTTATTGAACCGGCACTTATCGATCGTTTACACAACAATCGGCATCCGGGTTTTTTGGAGGGTGGAGGGAATTTCAATTCCCCGTGCTGCAACGTCTCTTGAAGCGTGAGATACTCGCCGTGTTTTTGAAGCTCTCAAACGGTGTGTGTCACTCTGGTTCAGTTTTTAGTTCGAATTTACTTTACTCTCGATTTGAGCTGCCGGTCTTGGCCTTGATCCACAGAAAGTTGAGTGCAATTAATTAATGGTTAACGAGTTTAAGTGGATGCCATTTGTATTGACACCGTTATGCTATTTTAGAAATGGCATGAAATGGCATCCGTGCGATGTTTGCGATGGTCAAATATTTGTTTTAAAGTGGAAATTTCTGCTTTTTGAACTAGATGGAGGAAGGAAAATAACTTTAAACAATGTTATCTGAAATTGGTGTTGAGATGAAGAGGCAGACTGGTGAATGAAATCAAGCGGTTGGCGCCGGAGTGGAATAGAAGCGTGGGTAGATATGACGATGGTTGGGAGTGGAGAGATTGGCTGGTGATTTTCTTTGATTGAAAAGGCAGTAACAATCAAGATTTTTGTTTTCAAATCATCCTCAGTTCAAATATCACGGTGGTATTTCCATTTACTTAATGTTTTTTTCCCGGAGCTGGATTCGAACCCGGGTACTCTCGCTCAACAGTCCGACGCACTAGCCAACGGCGTCCACTATTTACTTATGTAAGCATGTCTCTAATTTGTGGCAACAAATACGTGTAGCCTTTATCCCAAAGATGAACAGACGTGCTCGTAAATAAGTTGGCTTACGTCTTGTGCTTGAACGTTCCTTTTAACTTGACCAGTGGTTGAAACGGAGTGGATCTAACTTGACCTGAGGTAGAAACAGATTAAAATAAAAAAAAGATTTAGACACCAGTTTTAATAAAACAGCATGCGAAACTTAAATTTTGTTGAGACTGGGCCTTACAACCGCCTTACAACAGCTGTACGGCTCAGTCAAAAAAAATTGAGGGACAGGAAGGAGCTAATCCTTTATCAAGCAGTGCTTCGTAGCTTAGATTTTTGAAGCTAATGGAAACGATAAAAATAATAAAAACAAAAGCTAAAGACAGCAAATCAAAGATTGAGGAGACTTACTATCAAGCTTTAATGAAAATACCTTACAGAACCATAATTGCTTCTCCTACTTTGTTGGAACACATTAATGGTTTTCAGGCTCATTAAATTCTATGGTAGTAGCAACTAAAGTGGAATCTAGGTGCAGCCCTAAGCTTCAGAACAGAATTATTTTCCATATTTTCACATTGATTCGTTGTCAGCTAGGAAGATGTAAGCAGTTTTTTAAAGTCACATTGCTCTACTTCTGTTTAAGAATTTTTTATTTCAAGCCATGAACACGTGCTCCTAGTTAACAATTTTACTGTGTTTAAATTTGTGATTCAATTTTAAAAAGCAATTTAGATCAGCCGATATTTGGAGGAGACTTTTTACTATCTATAAACTGAAAATTTGCAAAACAAACGAAGAATCTTTATTGCTCTTAAAAAAAATAATTAGAAGGAGAACGTCTAAGCCAATTAAAATTTCTAATACTTAGGTACATACGATGTAAGACTTTCGAGATCTTTCAGGTTATTAATGACCAAAGGAGAGCTAGCGACAGTTGTTCACAATTTCGGTAAATCAGGAAATAAAATGCTCTCCTTTTTGAGCTTGTGAGTATACAGAGGCTCAAGTCCAGCACAAAAAAACATTAGCACTTTACATTTCTTCATCTTTTGCAGACAATTTCTTCTTAATTCGCTATTTGCCATCATAAGTGAAATCATCCATAAATGAGCCGTTCAGAGCACACGTCGATTAACTTCATGAAACAAAAATTTAAGAAAAGCGATGAAATAATTTACACTCGCCATAGAAACACCACGTTTTATTGAAATAGTTATCGTTAATTGGTGTTGATCTCTATTTTTCAGGCAAGTCACCGTAAACATAAACAAATGCTTATCTTATCGGTAAAAAGTTTTTAGTTTTGATTCTTCTTGGCGTTTTAATTCTTTCTTCAAAATTAGAAGTACTGAATGGGCCAAATACAAGTTTCTTTTCAAATATGCAATGATATGAAGAAACTAGAATTTTTCCATGTATTTTGGCTTTATTAGTAAAAACAAACATTGCCATCAATTACGGAATACAACGTCGTTCAAGTGGCTGACCCGACCGGCTTCGCTGTAACGCATTCTGTCACTCCAATTTTTCAAGACCTTGTTGACGATTTCGGGCTTTAGCTCACGGATTGCTTGGATGATATTGGCTTTAAGTGCATGAATCGTTTCCGAATTGTTGGCATACCATCGGTCCTTCATGGTTCTCTACAAAAAAAGTCGAAGGGGGTCAAATCCCACCACAGAGGCCCAATTGATTTCGCCAAGATGGTTGAAAATAGGATTTCCTTCCAAAGCACAGCACACGCAGCACGTAGCTTAATCGCTAATCGGAGGTACTATCTTCCAAGATTTTAGTTTAAAAATAAAGTGCCAGATGGCCCCCTTTAGGAGGTTCGGACCTTTCTTTTCGTTTCATCATCATTGGGGGTGTAACAGCCCACGAAGGGTCAGAGCCTAGCTTTTCGCACCTCCACTGTGTTTTGCGCGTTATAATTTTGACACGTGTTAAGGTCTATTGCCGGTTCCGAACGATGAATTGCGAAAGCTTTCTATGAAAGTGTTTGCAGGTGTTTGCTTAACAGTCCGACGCACTAACCGACTAAGCTACGGCTCAGTTCCCGTTGAGAGATCATAAAAAAGCAAAAATGAGGAGAAAGGCGTACTAAAAATCCCAAAACTTTATTTTTTTCGGGAAGTAAAGCGTCTTGAAATACTCTGCGAAAATTAACCTCAAAATCAGGTCTGGACGTTGTTACTGGTGTGATGAGAAGGCTCAACATCTATGAATCATGTCTTGGGTCGATTGGGTTCTACTTCACCTCACGTCAACAACGAAGACTAACGATTCTAAGTCGGTGCATAAAAGCAACTGTAGTTTTTGCGTTCCACTGCAAATTTCACGACGGAGATTCTGCCTCAAGGACTCTCTCCGAAAACACTAAACGATGTGCCACGCCTTCCACTTCGGGTGTGTCCACTGAAGCTCGAGTGGAACTCAGCGCTGCGTCCATAATAAAAATTTTCATAAAATTGCCCTCGAGTGACCCAATTAGAGTCCGAATTTCATGCCTACCGACATTTTCCATTTACCTCCGGTTACAGAATTTACTGCACCGTCGAATTCAACTTCAGCGTCGAATTCCACTCCGACCCTGACCTCTACTTCCCCCACACAAAATGAATTCCGAATTCAAATTCCAACTAGTAACTCGTCCGACCCAAGAAATTTCTGCACGAAATGCATGAACTAAATTCCAGACTCTCCTCAAATTCATTTACTCCCTCGCCCAAGGTCGATTCCCAACAACCACCCACCCTATAAATCATTAAACTGAACCCCCCCTCTCGTAGCCAGACAAAGCCAAGTACCTGAGCGTCGCCGCCATCGCAATGACGGTAATTAACTTGCATTGAAATTACACCGGGCAAACAAACCAACAGAGTTCTTCTTCTTCCATAAAACGCCAGGCAAACACTGCCTCGGTGTGTCCTGGCTCCGAGGCTCCGAGTTTTCACGTTCCGATTCCCTGCGCCCGCCAAAAGCGACGTGGAGCGCGCATGTCGTGCCCAGCAATGGCAACGGTTTAGCGTGAGGGACAACAAAGCACATACACTCGAGTTAAGGACATCAAACGATGTTTCAGATGAATGGGCAGAGGCACCTGTCCAGCGGCTGGTATGCACCAACCCCCTCCCACGGGGATGACCTTTGGGCAGGGTTCGGCCTGCATGAACGAGGTTGTTGACATTCCGCTCCGTGTTCCTGACCCAGAAATAATAAATTCGCTTTGAAATTGAAAATGCGGATGGGAAGGTTCAGCGGCTCAATACGCGGCTGGGGCGAATTTTCGGAAGGACTGGGATGTGGTTCTGGCTCGATAGGAGATCGATTTGGGCACGATTTGAAATGACGGCAAAGGTTTCGTCATCGACGGCTTTGTGGTGTCGTACTCGATGGCAAGGTGACGTTTAAAAATATGCAAAAAGGACTACTTCGGTTCGCTGGAGCGGTTTTTCGGTTGTTTTAGGTAGCGGGATGATGTCACGGGTTACGGGGATGAGCAATGGACGCTGAGCTATTAGAGCGTGGAAATCTGGGTGCTGTTCAAGGTGACACAAGTCCAAGTGTCAAAGGGAGCTGTTGTCTGTGTTGAAAGAGCTGACCATGAATTTTCGTCATCTCAGCAAAGTCGAAAATTCGAGGTCGCATGGACGCGTTTTTTTTTTACTGGCTTAAGCAATACAAAATTTAAATATCATTCTTTCATCATTTCATCATTTAAAGCTGGGACTCCATTTGCATGAACTTCTTCAGCACATTAGTTCTCTAAAGATTCCTTCTTGCCTACAAATTATTAATTGTAGCTTCATCATATTTTTTATTATTTTGTTTTTCCAGTGGCCCACCAATTAAGAAAAAAAAAAGAGGTTAAGTGTGAGTTTTACTCACCTAAGAAATAACAAACTAAAATAGTCAAATCAATTCAAGTTCAATTCGCTGTTCATTCAGTAAAATTCTTCTTTTCATTTTGAATGAAACTCAACAAAAGAAAATCCTTTCCCATTTGCTGATCGCGCCAGCCGCGTGAAAATTGCTTTGGTGCAGTTAAGGGATGAAATGCCGCAAGCGACACTGAGACTGCCGTCAGTTAATAGTTTTTAGTAGGAATTTGATTCGATTTAAATCGTTAATGTCTCGAAATATTGTATGAAAATAATTTTTTTTACATAATATTTTATTTTTCTTTCGCCGAAATCTACAAAATGGCGTTCTCGGATCTTCGAAAATCGAATGTTGTTGTTGTTTGTTGGTTTTTGGCCAATATCTTGAAAACTATTAAGGCCAGAGTGTTCAAATCAATTTTAACAGAAAGATCACATCAAGATCAACATTTTAGATTTTTTTCGGATTTTTAGACCAGCGTTTCGTTATTCCTTTGGAACGAAACCCTAAAAAAAACTAAACCAAAAGAAAAAGTTACAATGTTTTTAGCCGCAGATTATCGGTTTGGGCAATTTTTTAAAGTTGGCCTTCAGGGGCTACAGCATCTGCAGTAATTCGAATGCTTACTTCATAAAACATTTTTGACAGTCAAATTTTAACTCTGGAACGTGTTGCTCAACCTTGTTACTTACTGCGGCAATTTGGCGTCATTAACAACAGATTTGATTAATGCGGAAGAAATAACATGGGTGCCGCTGACTGCTAATATCGGTATATTCCTGGTGAAAAAAACGTTCTTAGGAAGTTTCCAAAAAAGAAGCAAATTATGATGGCTAACAATAAAACATGTCAATACATTCAAGCGACAGTAAAAACTTCTCAAAAACCACTATGCAATCTCTTTTTACGTGAACCTATAAATTACGGGAGGGTTTGCAAAGTTTTTATGAATTTCAAGTAATTTCAAAATAATTCGAAATACGCAAGTGACTTAATTTAATTTTTTTTCTGAGATTCCCTTAATTCAAAAACGTTTGTAATTCGAGCTTTTTTCCTGGTCCCATGAAACTCTAACTATCGAGAATTTACTCTATTTGGTTGAAGACTTGGAGCCTTAAGACCAGCTTTAATAATGCGAGGAGTACTACGCATATCTGTCGTATTTGAATAAAGACAATCTCAGTAGTTTTGTGTTTTGATTGATTGAATGATTTTGAACTCGTTAAACAATTTTCACGTGGTCAAAGTTGTTGTTCAAGTTGCGCATTGGGATGTATAATTTATGAAAAAAAAAATGTAAAATAAAAATTAAGATAATAAATTGAATTAAAAAATGTTATAATAGCTGGTCTATTTAGTTGGCTTTCGAGCTGAATTCGTGTACTTTTCCTTTAATTTTTTTTCTATTTTGTAAAAGCACTTTTTTCATTTAAATTTGCTGAAGATCCTAATTATTCTTTACCTGCAAATTCGTTATAAATTTCGGTGTTAATCATACACTTGCTCAAAAAAGTCAACAACGTTTCTTATCAAAAAAAAAGGCATTTTAAAATAAAATCTCAGTACTCAAAAGATTACTGAAATCGAAATTCTATTGAATTTATCCCAAAATCGCCCCCAATCGTCCATCCAAATGTTCCTTACTCGTCTGGGAGCCAACGAATAGGGTAGATAGGTAGGCAAGCTGACAGAAAATTTTTCCTACGTCACTTAGGTCCCTGTGAACCCCTTGTGTTACAAACGGGGGAAATGAGGGAGACCCCTCCTAACTTTCAATAATTCTTTTTGTCGAAATAATAGTTTTTTTGAGCTCGAAAATCTGCGCATTTTTCTACTTATAAAAAAGATTCTTTCAAAATCAAGGAACCAAAGCTTGGAGATGAACTATTGATGGAGGTTTCTGTGACATTTATGGCTTCTAAGACGTCATAGTTTTCTCCAACAGAATAGTGAAAAATTTGAAAAAAAAAAAAAAAATTAGTTTTCAGCGGCTTTGATGCTTTCTGGAAATTCATTAAAATCAGATTGAAAAAATCCCATTCAAAACCTGCTTGGTCTTTAATTCACTTCAAGATAAATAAAACCTTTGCCTTAAACTACGAGGGTGGTCTGAAAAGTTTCCGACCGCACAATGATACAATACTGATATTTACTTTTTTTCTCAATTGTTTTTAATCTTCAACACACTTCTCTCAGCGGTGCTCCCATCTCATTAACCCGTTCAAACAGTATTAGGTGTACAACTTTGCTTTTGCCGTCTTTTCCAAAATTCGAGGCTTTATTGTAATAAACTGGTTATACATTTATGCTTCGTTTTGCGTTTAATTCGAATGCGTTTGACACGAGTTTTAATCAAGTAATGCCTCTTCGAAAATCTTCTCTCTTCCACCGCCATGCCGTTCTTCAACGTCAAACTCAACGTTCTTGAAGCTTTGAACCCACTCTCGGCACGTTCTTTCACTAGCAGCGGCCTCTCAACAGGTATTTGAGCGCATTCAATGAACCTCAGCCGCAGATTTCTTCATATTAAAGCAGATATGGGTTTCGTTATTCCTTTGGAACGAAACCCTAATAATTAAAACCTTCCGCAAGTGACGAGAATTTTGTAAGCTGACATGTTTTATCGAGAATAACTTTATGATGGAGACACAAATCGACTAATATTTCGATGGCGTTATGTTTACAAATACCTAAGCTTATGGTATGACATCTACGACCTATTTAGACTTTAGCCCTACAGCCATCTATAGCAAAACGGCGAAAGCAAAGTTGTACACCTTATACTTGGCGTTTTTTCTTGCAAAATATTTGTTCACGAAGGTGATTCCTCCGTCATATGACGAAAGTTTCCTTCGAGTGCAGTTTTTAGATGAGGGAACAAAAAGAAGACGTTTGGAAATAGATCTTGTGAGTAAGGCGGATGGTCAGGCAGTTTAAATCGTAATTCGCGGATTTTTGCCAAACACCCGCTGAGGTGTGAGACGGCGCGTTATCTTGGTGAAACAAAAACAATCACAAACAACACTCCCATCAAACGACAGTGAACTAAAAACTGCGTGTCCAAAATGGCTAAAAAGTCAGTAAGTAGTTCTCAGAAGATCATTGACGAGTGGCGCTCGTTGCAGTCGGAAACTTTTCAGACAACCTTCGTAAGTTTCAAGCTCAATCTCCAACCAGACCCCCAACTTTAGTCGGTCTCGAAAAGCATAGAATAACAAGCGTCGCCCTTTTGCCCATAAACATCGGGCATGAAATTAAAAACACAAACGCTGAATTTCTTTGTTTATTTTATTGGATTCGCTGAGAATCGATTTGCAAACGCCAAGCCGAGGCCCTAAGCCAGAGAAGTGAAACGCAAAATGGTCTAAAAAAATCGCATAATTTGCATCTTGATTTTTTTTTTGTATTTGAATACCTACAAAATTTATGCGACGCCTGTTGTGGGCAGCAAACTTTCACCGCAGAGCGAAGTACATCGGTTGGCGGCATCTGCGAATCCGCTGACAGATTTGTGAGTGAGGTTGAGTTGGGGCGTGGGCGATTTAAAGGTTTCATTGTAGAGCTTGTTCCGATGTCAAATTTGAATGAGGAAATGAAAAATAGGATACAAGGATGAAGGTTAAGTTGGGATGATGTGGGTGCTGAGGGCAGGAAGTCACGAAACTTAAACGAGGTAAGTCGTCACACAAAGAGGTCACACTAAGAGATTGAATGAAGGGTCACTAAATTCAGACTTGAATTGCTTAGTGCTAGAAATTTTGTTAAGTTATTTTTATTATTATTATAATTTTATTGAAAATATAGTAAATTACAGTAACAATAATTAAATAAAGATGGCGATTGCCACAAGGGCTTTTGGCCAAATTTTGTTAAATGGGGGTCTACGGTGTGTTCGTAAATGGCGTTGCATTCAATGTGTTAAGCTAGCTAGTAAGCATATTTGTATAGCATGTAAGTTTTTCTATTGAAGTGAATTAAAATGTATGTCAGTTTTGAAAGTTGTTGAGTTTGTAGAGAGCATGTAGTACCGGATTTTTTTTTATAAAAGGGTAGACTATCGCCTCGAAAAACTAAACAACAGCATCACATTGAGGTCTTAATGAAGTTAAAAAATTCAGCAAAAGCGAAGAAATTCAGAGCAACCTTAAAAACCTCAGTGGAAAAAGGAATGAGAATGAGAGAAAAACATATTTACACCTCCAGGTCTATTTGGTCATAACAGTAGGATATGAACAAAGAACGATCTTAGTGATTGGCTAATAGGTGCTAATGCAAACTTAACCTCATCCACCTACTTGACGACCTTCTTCATTTTTGAAGGCTGCAAAATCTGCTTTACTGGCCAAATTCATTTAAACCGTTGAAGAAAATAAAAAAGGCGGTCCCTATGAGAATAAGAAAACACTCTAAGGTAATGCGACACTACTCTAAAGTAAAGCGAAAGCGGTCCCAGAGTGGATGGTGTTAAGGAGAAGAGGACGAGATGTGGTTTTATTGCGGTGAAAGTCCCACAGTAATTGGAACAGGACCGGCAGGTTTCATTTCCCCATTAGGTTTCCCATCGTTCTTAGGACCAAAAAAAAGGCTGCAAAATTACTGGGAATGTGCTTAAGAAAGGATGAACCGTTTCAGATTTCTTCGATCGAGAGCTGTTTTCATTAGTGCTTGGTTCCAAAGGAAAAAAGAAACCCTCATTAACCTCGGTGTGATTCAAAAACTTCTTAGAAATCACTATGCATTCTATTCTTCTTCTTCAACATGAAAATTATATAAGAGTTCACAAAGTTTTTTATGAATTTCAAGTATTTTCTTGAAGACTGAGAGCCTTAACACCAGCTTTTTGACAAAGAAGGAGTCCTAGGTACATATGTCGCATTTGTTTAAGGACAATTCCACTAGTTTTGAGTTGGCTTGGCTCCACAAAAAAAATTGTTGGTGTCCGTCTGTCTGTCTTTTACATGTTTGCACGTAAATTCAAAAGTCTTCAAAGTTCTTTTACTCCAAGCAGCCCTTATAAAATCGTCATACACTAAGCCGTTGAAAATGTGTGAAGTGTTTTCGAATTCCAGGAGGGGTTTTCGTCTAAGATTCATGGATGTGACCCACGGACAAGCGGATCTTCAAGTGAATAAGGAATGAATGAATTTTCGGGACAAGACGTCTGCGAATCAAAGTGTTAGATCGAAAGTTGTCTAAATGCTAAGGCATGGTCTACGATTCTACGTAAGACCCAGCTGAATAATTTTTTTCTAACTTTAGTAGCTTCCGAGCCGAAGTCATCGATCGAAAATTTTCTCAAGCTCACGGATATGGTTAAAAGTGACACTGTTAGCCATTTATGGGCCAATTTGTACGACGAATTTATTTCAAAGACTGATTTACTGCCTTGCCAGGACAACAGAGGGCTGGAAAACCTGCTTAGGGTCTCTGACATTGTCCTTTCTTTGCAAACAAAACTCAAAAATGTTGCAGTTCGTCCTAAAGGATCTGAATAGCAGCCCGATTTTGAAAGTCATGCTCGTTTACTGAACAGCCTTTAACAGAGTTCCCACTGCAATCTCCACGTGCAAAAAAACGACCTCCAGCTAATCACTTTAACGAACTTAACACAAGTTCAAATCGCTCGGGTATCTCCGTCAACCACACAGTTCACGTGATGCCCTCGAGTTCCCGGAATTGAACGTCCACACGTTGTAAATTGCCATTTACCGGACTCTCGGTCAAATTTAATTCAATTCTAATTCAAAGACTCTGAGTCAAGTCTCAGAAATTTGCCATTCCAACAGTTCGCGCCATCCTAGCCAAACAGGTCTTCGTGAATCATTCACGAAGCCGTCGGACCAGCTCCGGAAAACCTTGAGCACTGTCGCGCAAGGCGGCACGAAGAACTACACGCCAAGGGAAACGCAGAAATTCTTGACCCACCGATACAGGCAGCGGTAGCAGAGAGAGAGAGAGAGAGAGCGAGAGCAAGAGTGTGAATGCGCCCTCGAGGTGGGAAAACTCAACTTCACAACACAGAAAACTCGGAGAAAATTTCAAAAAAAGAAAAACACCCGAGTGCGAGTTCCTGGTCATAGAAAATTTCCATCGCCGCGACGGCCCAAAAACAACAGAAAAAAAAAAAAAAAAAAAATTCCTCGGAGAGTGTTACTCCGGCTGGTCAAAGTATCTCACCACACCGTCTCCGGCGAGATGAAATCCGTGTGCGTGCGCGCGCGTCTGCGTCGGTATGCGTGTATACACACAACATGCAGAAATCGGTTTGCATCGATTAACAATTTTTTTCTTTTCCTTACCACCCCACGACCCACCGGCCGGCAAACCCTAAAACAGCCAAAGCAACAACCACCACATTCTCGGGACTGTATCTTTGATCGAAACCAAAAAAAAAAAAAAGAATACAAAGACAGACAGAAAAAAAATTTCCCTGTGTACCCGCACATAGATACATAGATACACTCCAAAGCACCAAAGCGAATAGAAATGAATGGGGCTGGCGGGCCAAACGGCACACGAGCCACAAGCGAACAAGTTGGAAAAAGATTGTTGTGTGTTGTGTTGTGGATGTTTTTTCTTCTTTTTTTTTTCCTCTGCTTTGTAGCTTATTTAGTCTCCAGCCTTCGATGCAAACGGTCGTGGAATCGCTCGCTGTGGCTGTGCTCTGAGATACATTCCCTCGCTGCCCGTGGACGTGGATACAAGTCTCGTTCTTCGAGGAGCTCTCCATCGTAACTCCACGTCGTCGTTGTGTGTATCTCGTCGTCGTCGTCGGTTGTTGTTTTTTTTTTTCTTCTCGGTTTTCTGGGATACAAAATTTTCGTTTTTTTTTTTTTGTGCTTAGATTCACATCTGCAAGGAGTGTAGTGTGTTTTGACGCCCGATGTTGGGGGGCCACCGACAAAACAGAGAGAGAGAGAGCCACCAGGAGAAATTATGCAAAAGTATCTGCGAGTTATTGTAGTTAGAAAATCTCAAACCCGTCGTCAGCTGGGGCTCCCGAGAATGCTGTGCCGCTGTCAGATACACAGAATCGAGTCCCGATTCTAACGCTTTCTGTTTTGTGTTCTTTTCTTTTGATTTTTTTTTCTTTCATCTTCCGCTTTCCCGGTTTTTCGTGTCCTTGTTTTTGTCTTCGGTTTTAAGTTCGATTTTGAGTTTCGATTTCCAACCGTACCGCTTCGACATTCCAAAAGATACATCAAACGAGCGAATGAACGAAATTATAACGATTCCAGGAATCGATGGTATTGATTCAACGCGTGTGTGTATCTCCGTGTGCGTGTGTGTGTTTGTGAGTGCATCGTGCATAGTCGAGCGTTTGTCCAACTGACAAAAGCGTCATAATATCCACAAAAAAAAAAAGACACAAAGTATCTGCACACGTAACGTGGCAGAAGGGTGACCACCACCACCGCCACCGCCATTACCACCCACCCGTGGTTTTTTATTTGTGTTTACACCTCTGTCGTTTCGGCAGCGGTGGTTACGTTGCTAGTCGGTGCATTTTCCAATTACTCGAGTGCCGGACCCTCGACAAGAAGCCGAGGGTTTCAACAATCCCGCTGCACCGCTGAAAAACATTTCTGTTGACTCATCGCAAACACCACCACCACCCACATTTTCCCTCCGTCGTCGTTTTAATCACGCGGCTGCAGAAGTCTACCGCAGGTGGTTTCTGTTGTTCATCGATACGGAGCCGTTCGAAAACAAACGCGTCAAGACGCCTCACATCAACGACAGTCCCAGCAAAAGACACACCGCCGGCATCATGCGTGTGAAGGTCGGCAAGCGAATCCTCATGCGAAGGAAGCGATCGAAACAGAAGGATATTTTCATACAACCGCAGTAAGTTTTGTTTTTCTTTCTATTTTTTTTTTTTCTTCAAAAAAAGGCGCCTATCTCCCGGGTCACTGACTTCGGACGGGAAAAAAAAGGGTCCGGCTTAAGTTTGGCGAAACTGGTTTTTCGCGCGCCCGTCTCGTAAATCAAGAGCCCTCTTCTTGATGGGGGTTCGATAAACCACTGAAGGGATTTTGTTTTGAAGAGAGCGACTAAGCTGAAGAAATGAGACTTGTTTTTTTTTTGCTTTCTTTTCTTGTGTCTTCAATTGGATCTGCGATCGAGCTTAAGTGGCCAACAAAAAGACGTGTAATTCGCTTAATCTACGCCCGCGTTGATTGAGGAGATTTTTTTTTTTTTTGGTTTTTGTGAGTGGGACATAAAAATGGAAAATGGAAATTACATTTGTGTCTAATTTTAGAATCTCGTAAAGAGGGAATACACGAGGTTTATGGCGCGATGGGATTTATGTTTGTGGCGAATTTTTTTTGTTTTTTTTTTTTTTTCTGGGGGCAAAGGTATTCGAGAGATCTGCCAGGAGAAGGGGTCGAAAGTGAAAGGAATGTCAAAATTGGATGTTCAGCCAATTCAATTCAGGATCTATGGGGTCCTATGCTCCTACTGGATTCGGGTTAGAATAAAACGCTGGATACGAGCCTCAAAAAAGTGGCACGGGACATGGCAGGTATCATTAAACCCAAACTATTAAGAGGTTTAAAATGTTTTAGCGACAACCTGAGAATAAGCTGATACCTCTTTTTTATTATTTTTCGGGTTATAATTATGAAATCGTTAGAATTTGAATAATATTTTCAATACTAAATCGTCGATTGGAATTAATTTTATTAAAATTTGGACCTTCATTCCAATTTTTTATTTTCAAAGTTTAAGTAGCAAATTTTATAGCTGAAACATTCGTAACAATTAATTGAAATTTTGCATTTGAGTGTCACAATTTCGAATTTATCAGTAAAACCGAATATAACTTTTTTGACTAAAATCCAGCAAATCTGTATATTAGTTTTTCGACCTAGCTTTAGATCCTAGTAGTCTAGCTTTAATTTGTTACTATTAATATAATTTTAAACTTGTAACAAGAATAAAAATAATAATTTTTTGATTGAAACTTGCGAAGGGATGCTAAATGTTGGACTAAAAATTAGATACCAAGGCTTATTCTGAAACTTAAAACTTAAAAACGAAATCTTTTAACGAACCCTTTGGTCCCAATCTTATTTGAAGTTTAAGGCCTTAGCGTATTATTACAAATTAGAACTTGAATGTAAAAGATTTCTCTCTAAATTTTAGCATCTTTGTACCAATTTATTTGACTAAAATTTGGATTAGTATATATCACGTTTTGGTCGGAAATCTGGACTTGATTTTCAATTTTCGTTTAATTCATTTATTACCAACTAGGCGACGTGGTTTAATCGTTAGTGAGTCGGACTGTTTAGCGAGAGTACCTGGGTTCGAATTCGGCTCGGGGAAGAAACACCACAAACATTTTTCACGGCCCCGCTTCCAGCGACCGACTGACAATCCTCCTGCAGTACTTCTGTCATGGAAAGCTTTCGCAAATCGGCATTAAACAGTAGATTCCCTCCACATGTGTCAAAATATATCGCACTCAACACAGTGGAGGCGCGAAGAAGCTAGGCTCTTGCCCTGTATGGGCTATTACGCCGACTTTTTTTTCATTTATTACCAAAAACATTTAGAGCTAAAATTTCTTAGACACTGTTAAACAAATACAAATATTAGAGCTCGTATCTGGCAATACATCATTTGAAAGGTCTTGACATAACGTACAAAACGATGCTATGCACGATTAGTTTGGATACGAGTTCTTTAGCGCTTTGTACATAGCCGGAAAATTCAAAAGACAAAAAGGCGGAAGGGAGATATTTGACAACCTAATATATTAGCAAGTTTGGTTTTTAAACTCATTCAGGTACAGGGGAAGATATGGTTGGAAATTTTGTGCATGCATTTTTTTTAAACCATTCTTTTTCGATACAATGAACTACGTATGTGGCAGAACCCACAAACCCATCTAACTTGCATGTAGCATACTTAGCATGTACGAGGCTTTTCTATTCTCTTTGGAAAATGGTGATCTTCAGATAAAGAAGCGTCTTTTCAATTCTCTTTGGAAAATGGTGCTCTTCAGATAAAGAAGCGCTTGCATATTGCATTTTAATGGCACTGATCCACTGGTAAGTCAATGCCACCATTCCTCCAGAAACTATTTGCTCACCGACCCATTTGAAGGAAAAAATGGCCATAGAAAGGAAACAACAAGTCCTACAAAAACTACATGTATATACTTTTATTCTACGTAAGTACTGTAGTACTTTAAGTACTGAACAAAATGACATAAATCAAAATACAAGACCACCATTTTAACAAAGTTACCTACAAAAATGTTCATTAACTTTCGCTCACCCTCACAATAACTCAGTTCCAAGCTCTTGGAGCATCTTCTTAGCCCAACTTTTTTAAAATAATGTGTAGTGATCTATTTCGAATGGAATCCAACAGTTTTGAGCCATGCCAGATGTTATTTGCTACCATTCAGTACACTAATCCATTGGTTCCATTCATTAAACCGACTTGCAAGCCAATTATGTTTACAATCTCATGTTTTTTCTTGTATTTTGCTTCGAAATGTCTCAAAATTTTGGTTTACATTTGTATTTGACAATCCCAGTAGCTTTCCAATTAATTGTGAGGTATTTGGACGTAGCCACATTAAAAAATGTGGCTTTATAAATGCAATGCAATAAAATGATGAAAAGAAACTAGATTCGTTCCACATATTATGCCTTTATTAGTACGAGCGAATGTTCATTTTAATTATGGATACTATACAACGTCGTTCAAGTGCTGCCTCTGCTAGTTTCGCAGTAGGATATTCTGTCACTACAATTTTCCAGAATCTTGTTGATGGTTTTGGGCTGCTTGGCCTTAAGCGCATACATCGTTTTCGGATTGTTGGCATAAAATCGGTCCTTATCGTTTCCCAAAAAAAGAAAAAGTAAAATCCAAAGGGGTCAAATCAGAGCTCTCTCGATAGCGAATTAACAACGCCAACACAAACCGTGGTTCCATGATTTTTATGCAAAAAGCGCACTGATTGGGCTACACAGCACTCACTTTAGGAATAAGTTATTAATGTTTCCCAACGTTGTTCAAAATTGGCTCATTTCGTATTTCATTATATCATTTTAGGTATGATACTGGCTTTCTGTTAAAATTTCGAGCGAAAAACAGTTGCCAGTGTGATCTAATGAAAAGGACACCACTAGATGGTCCACTGTTTACTACCTGAAAACCATTCGATAAGAGCTTTTTTATGTTTCTAGAGACCCATATTGATGACCTTTTAAATTTTACAGGTCTCAACAGCTCTTCGCAGCGCATTGATTGCCATTGCATTACCTTGAGGTCACGTCCGTGACATTGAACACTTAGATCCTATCTTTTGCCACTCGAATAACCACCCACGCCTTCCTTCTCCATCATCATCATCATCGTTAATCTTCAATTTTTATTTTCCTCTCAAAGCATCCCTATATTACCGTTGCGTTTATGCGCTTTTTTCCCCGTAACAGAAGATTAAGTGAAATTCAAGTGCAAAGAGCCACCGTGCATTTAAAATTTACGGACACGGAAACGAAACACGCCACCCTCTCCTCAAGACCACTTGGGATTGACTTGAAAGACATTTTGCGGGTTTTTCTTCCTTTTTCAATATCCTCCTACGTGAAAAGAAGATACGAGTACCTGATGGGATTAAGGTCACAGGATTACGACAACCAGATGAGGATGAGACTGTAAACGGCGGATGTTTGCTGTAGTCCCACGCCTACACGGGGAATTCATAGAAACTGCCTCCAGCACTTGACCCTTTTGACTTTCATTCGACGATTCACCGCGTGTTAAACTGCCAATAACTTTCATTTTGACGTTTAATGTGACAGCTGTGTGGTCATAATTTTACTGACAAGTTAATTAGTTGAGATTCGTTTAGTGCAGATTCTTACAGACGTTTACTTTGTTGGAAAATGCGGTAATTGAAGCTCAAGACAGAAGTCGGTCCCTGGAAATTCGATCTTAACGATGGCTGCGAATTTCTTCGATAAACACAAAATAAATTCTGGGTATTTGAAGCTTGATGCAAGTTTTGTTTTTATCACGGGGTAGTAGGAAATTATTTATTTACGTGGAGTTTCAGTCAAAAGCAATTCGAAACGGTAATTTGATTTGCCTCGCCAGATTTGTCAGAAGAGAAACTGAGTTATTGCATGCGTCAAAACTGAGCGATGATTGAATAGAGGAGAAAGAGAAAGTGGCGATGCACGTGTATTCTGAGAATCTACGATGATGATGATGATCTGTTGGAAAAAAGGTGCTAAAATATTTTTTTTTTTTTTCGTTCTTACAAGAGAATCACAAAATTCCATGCAATTTTTACCCAAAAGTGCTGAAAAAACGCCTAAAAGGGGTCTTAATTGATTCGCATTTCTAGACCTGTTAGTTATTTTTAGTCAAAATTGTAATCAAAGAATAAATCAAAATTAATCCTCTTCAGAATTCCTTTTTTAAGCCTATTCAGTCTTTTTGTCTTATTCCCCATTTTTAAACACCTTACGAGATTGCCAGTCTCTTCATGATCTCATCTAATCCATCGATGCAGATCCACGACAGCCCACAAACAAACTTCATAAAATAATTCTTGATAAAGAAATAAAATCAAGAGTAATTTCTTTTTCATTAAGTAAAATGTCGTCTCCCTTTTGTCACGAATCGCTTTCCGGTCGTCTCCGATTCAGCCAAATGATAGCATTTCTCGAAAACACGATCATCCGATCCCTTGAAATCGACCCAGTGCTCCATTTTTCGATTTAGATCGTGGTGTTCGGTAATTTTTCCCGGCATTTCATTATTTCCCAATGTGGGCGTCACGTCGACACGATCGTTGATGGTCATTCCGTTCGATCAACAATTTATCGATCATCGATCCGTCGACCGTTGCAGTAATATTGCAAATTAAATGCACGCGATGTTGAAATATTCTCTACGAACTGCAAAATTCGGCATTTTATTAGAATTTATGGCAACTCTTGTCGCACTATTGGGAAATGAACTTCAAAATAATCGAGAAGAGATTCGATCGCAACACGTGACCTTATTCCTAAGTAGGCCAGCTTTCTCACGAAATTTCACTCGATTCATGAACTCACCCTGACCCTACGAAGTCCTGTTTTGCCCCGATTCCTAGAAAGCCATTCACACGCCTGTCCGCGCCTGTCCTGGGGTCTCGAATCAACCATGCACCACTGAAGTGACTTGAGCCTCACCGCAAACAGAATCCCTTCTCGTCTTTCATTAAAAATTCAATTTTCCAAGGCCCTGGGGAATAATAAAACACACAATTGAGAGTGTAGGCGACTCAGCAGTAACAGCGTAGGCCAGGGGTGTATTTTGGGGGTCATCCCTCTACCGTTCCGAGAGGATAACCACACACATTTTCAATTCACTCAGTGAATAAAAATTCCATTTGTTGAGACCGAGTTGTCTTCGAATTTCACTAAAAATAAGTCACACACACATTCACCTGGAGGACGACGTGCACCGTCACTGCCACTAAGCTACCCCAAAGTTCTAGAACCCCAGGAGTGGGTGGTTGGTCGAGGGGGTCTAGAACTTTGTTTTGTTTCTCTTTTCAGGTAATCACGGTTGCTAGTAAAATGGAACATAAACATAAATAAATTCTCGGTACTTGAAAGTTGTTTCCGAGAGACACGTTTTCGTGGAAAGACCAAGTTTTTTTTTTCTGTTTTGGTTTTGAGTTTTGTTGGCTCGTTTGGGCCCTTAGAAGAGGGTGGAAGCGGGCGGGACAGAGCTCGTTAAAGTTAATCTTGATGCAAGTGGTTACGGTTGAGGTAGAACCTGTTTGGATTTGGGAACAAATGCGTAGATGATATTGTAATCGATCGGATGTGGTGAAATTCGTTAGGAGTGAGACGCGTGCTTTAGGGATGAATTTTTAATGAACAGTATTTGGTGACTCAATTTTTCTGAGGGTTTCTTTTACTTACAATGAATTAGAGAGAAGGGTTGACATTTACAACCTCAAATTATACGGCCACGGTAGCCTTTCTAATTAAGGCAGCCAAGAACGGACATCGGACAAAACTACAAGTTGCAAATAAGGTAAATTGAGGTGCTTTTCAGCAGAAAGGTGACACTTTTTTGGACGTTTTTATCTTCTTGCTCGTATTTTTTATTCCATCACTCGTAACGAAGTTTGAATGCAGTTTGTCAAATAATTCAAACAATTTTGACGGCCCCATCTCCAGCGAACGATTGACAACCTTCCTGGAGTACTTCTGTCATGAAAAGCTTTCGCAATTCGCCGTTCGAAACCGGCATTAAACAGTAGGTTCCCTCCACACGCGACAAAATTATAACGCGCACAACACAGTGGAGGCGAGAAAAAGCTAGGCTCTGGCTCTCAACGGGCTGTTACGCCGCCCAATACAATGCGTCGGACTGTTAAGCAAGAGTACCCGGGTTCGAATCCAGCCCGGGGAAAGAACACCACAAACAATTTTCACGGCCCCACCTCCAGCAAATGTCATGAAAAGCTTTCGCAATTCGGCGTTCGGAATCGGCATTGAACAGTAGGTCCCCTTCACTTGTGTCAAATTATATCGCGCATAACTCAGAGGAGGTGCCAACAAGCTATGTTCTGGCCCTGTATGGGCTGTTACTCAGATTATTTTTTTTTTGTTTGTTTTTTAAAGTCAGATCACGCAACAACTTTTTTTTTTCATCTTGTCAAGCTTTTGGAGACTCCTTAGTGCCAAGCGGACTCTGAGGAGAAAAATTGATTACCACCTGCAGTACGTGGTGTTCATCCCCATTCATTTGTGGCAGAGCTGAAGTATCATGATGAAGGTTATTGTAATTGTATTGTAATTGTGTAAAAACAATAAAAATTCCAGGACTACAAGTGCATTTTACGTTTAACATCATCAACAGTTCATGAAACGGTCCCATTCAGTTTTTTTCCGTCATCCTCCGAAGATACAATTCTGTTGCGTGACAATCATTGCTATTTACGTAAATCGAGATATTAAAAATAGATTCAAAAATTTCCTTGGTGGTGACTCGTTATCTACGCTGGTAATGAGAACTTTGCTTTACTTTTCTCTGGCCTTATCGAGAAGTGTTTTACAGTAAGAATGGCTTGATGATAGAGTGAAATGACAAAAAGCCATGTGCGAGTTTTGTTTTTTATTTGAGAGGTCTATAATTCCATTAAAATAACATTAAACATCCATCTTTTCCCGATGGCACAGATTAAGGACGTCTTGTTTTTAAATCAATTCTGATGCATTCGAGCCATGGCCTGAATAATCGGGGTATCGTTGGACTATAGTTTATTAGTTTTCTGTAACGTGAAAATATGGCATCATTGGCTGATTAATAGATAACAGATTTGACAAATTCTGCCAAAACAACATGGCTGTCAACATCGACGCGTTTCTATTGGGAAACGCTGTGGTATAGTGAAGAAGGCTACTCATAAAACGCCTGCACACTTTGTATAAGTTTAAAAGAAGTGTCATGCGTTCATAAAGGAAAGAATTCTCTTTGGTATAATAAACTTATTTTGTCATATTAGGTTGTCAAATATTCGGTTAATATTCGATCTCAAATTTATTGAAATCAATCTAGACCGGAGTTTCATATTAGGTTGTCTAATATCTCCCTTCCTTTTTTGTCTTTTGAATTTGCCCGCTATGTACAAAGCGCTACAGAGCTCGTATCCAAACTAATAGCGTCGTTTTGTAAGTTTTGTCAAAACCTTTCAAATGATGTATTGCCAGATACGAGCTCTGTAGCGCTTCGTACATAGCCGGAAAATTCAAAAGACAAAAAGCCTAATAAAACTAAAAATAAGCATGCGTAAAATTGACGCATATGCTTTCAACAGCTTAATTTTTTTAACTTCTGTGAAAAAGATGTTGATTTGATTTTGAATAGTTCTTTGAGGTAAATAAAATACGGTTTAAATATTTTATTATATTGATTCTATTTATTTAATAAAAATTAAAATTAAATCAAAATTAAAGCAACTAAAAACACTTAATTCTCAAAAAGGGTGAGTTTTATTGAGGCAGGTTATCTTTCCAGGGTTAATAATCAGTCATCTAGCAGAGTTGTAAAAGAATTCAATCTTATGGGAATGCATTCGCTGAATTCACGGAAACATGATGGGACTTCAAGTGAATGGTAGGGACTTCAAAGTGACTTCAAAGAATGCATATAATTCTAAAGACTTGCATTCAATTGATTTCAATCCATTGAGTGGCCTGAAAGATTGGTCCAATCAAGGCTTCAAAATAGAATGGTGAATTGAAGTCACACTTATCTAATGAAGTCAATTGAATGAATCACAAATCGTGAAGTCAATTGTTAAATCAAAAGATTTCATCCTTTTACAGCTCTGTCATCTAGTCAGACTTTTTTCGAACATATAAGTCAAGATGACTCCGCTCCAAGTCAAGAGTTGGGTGATTACCTTTTATCTATAGGTCAAAAGCCACTTCAGCTTCAACTTAGAAACTGCTGCACAATCATTTGGGGAAAGAACCGATTCCTTCGAAGAACGGGTTCAGAAATCCTCTTTTCTGGACATACTCTGTGACCTTTAAAAGGAACTACAAGTCCATCCCAAAAGCATAACAAAATTTCTGCAACAGACGATTTATAAAACTTTAATTCCGAATTTGGCTTTCCGATTATAATCTGACACACTTAAACGTTGCTATCATCTGCCAATCTGCCTCTGGCGTTGACTTTGACGATGTCGGGCTGCTAGAGTAAGTCGAGGATTGATGTAAACAGCTGGAATTTAAACTAGGGAGGTTACTTTTTGTTGAATACCTAAAATTGAGCGAAGAATGTGTTGGTTGGGAGCTTGACTATCCTATCCTATCTTTTAGCGCTACAGTCTGGGGGTGGAACAGGAAACCTCTCAAACCTGGTCGGTCCCCAGCTAGCTGCTTCCTAGCTGTACATCAAGTTTGTCAAGATCAATTTAGACTTGAGTGTCATTTGATTCGGCCGGTTTTTGTGGTAAACTCAAAGATTTTTCGAGCCGGTGCGTGCTTCGCATGACCTAGCCATTTCCGACGTTGTACTGCTTACCTGAATTTCCTTAGAGCTATGAAAATAGAGCTATGGAGTTTTTGAAAGATGGCCTTAACATGTTCTTTCGAAGCTGAATCAAAGTTTAGAAAGTCTTGGGCTGCGATGCCGTTCGGCAAAGAATTGTTAAGCTATCACTTGTTGTCGATTCAAGGTAATAGTCAGAAGCCAATTTTAGACGTAGTGGTAATTTATTTAAGAAAGACAAGAATATTTTTAGTTCTAAATAGAAACCAAAAACGGACCTATTGTAGTCTTTAAATAGAGAACCACTGCTACTAAAATTCCGAATTAAATTTACTCTGAATTTGGTAGTCGACATTTGCCCTGAATCGACAACAATTACGACAAAAATTTGGGAATTTTCAATTCATGACGTTTGTTTACTAACAAGCAAAATTTCTTCACCAAATTGCCTACTAATTGGGCTACTTAAGTACCCTAGACGACTTATGACGCAGGCGTCACTATGACCTCATCAGACACAATTTCTTCGAGCTAATTGCACCTCCTACCCCTGTGTGCCGACCAATTTCCCCAAAAATCACCCTTTGACGTCCATCTCCACGTCAACCCAACCCCTCTGACAGTCTTGACGTCTAATCGATTACTTGTAATGACACTTTAAGGACCTTCCCCGCTCCTGAGGTAGAAAATAATTAATCCTCGTGTCATTACACCCGATGGCATGCTGTCCGCCTCATTGCCACAACGCAAATCCACCTTCGGACCGCGTTTTCTTTCAAAAAAACAAACTTCGGCGCATTTCGCCACTTAACTCGATAAATTCGGACCAAAAATAGTCGAACGCTCGAAGCCCCCGCTCGAAGACCTACGCGTCGCATTATTCAATTAAATCAAAAAAAAAATTACCAGAGACGCAGACGAAGACGAAGAGATGTCACATCGTTGAGAGTACGCTTTGCCTTTTTCTTGGCTTCCTTCGCCAGTCTTTCGCTCGCGTCTCGCTTTTCAGCGTCATTTGGAGTTTAGACAGGTACTTTCAATAAAAAAAAAGAAGAAAAACGAGGGGCAGACGCGTCACGAGGAGAGTCGGAAGTTTTCTATTCCACGGCAGACGACGAAAGGCGGACGACAGCTCAGCTGGTGCATGGAGTGTTTACAAAACAATCAAATCCGAGAATGGGAATGCGAGAGTTTTCACAGAATTTGCATCTGGGTTGTGATTTGTTTTTCTCTCTCTCGTTTGCTTTGTTTTGAGTGCAGCGGTAGGACAGGCTTTGGGAATGTGGAGCTGTGGGAACTGGGAAATGGGATTGTGGGTGACAAGTGGTTGGCTGAGTGGATGGTGGGAGGGTAAGTTCAAGTGTGAGGAATGTTGAAGAGATTGGGAGTGGACCTTTCGAGATATTGAAAGAGTGCCAGGGACGGTTGAGGTGGACGGATGATAATTAAATTAATTTTTCTTTGTCTTCTGACGAATCGAGAGAGATGAGGGCGAGTTCTGTCTACCAAAGATGACGAAAATCAGTCACTATTTAGGTCCTAAAAGGACTCTAAAAGGAAGTATGAGTGCAGTTTTAGCGAACGACGTGAAAATACTTGACTTGTAAGCCTTAAAAGGAACTACAAGTGGCTCTTGTCCCTGAAGACGTGTCGAAATGTCTACAACAGACGGCCTGCAAACCTTTAAGTCCACATCGTTGTATACAATTATCCACATAAATAGGAGGAGTTCCGATTTAAGGCTACCACAAGCACGGCATAAGACAAAATACATGTCCAGAGCTTTTTTACGTACCTCCCATGGCTAAAATTCTATTTTTCAGCAAATAAAGGTCAAATTTTCAGCCTAAACAATGCTTCGAGTGAGCCTTCGCTCAAGAATGAAAGAAAATCTACATGAAACACTACAATCTTGTAGATAAAAGGAACACGTATGAAGCATTTCAACGGGCTTTCCTCGCTTTAAATACTCCCATTCAGTAATCTCACATTGTGTTTTTAGATTTCCAAAAATTTGGAGGCACTCTTGTGCTTGGAAATGCAGTAGAAACAGAGAACAATATTGTTTACTGGTCAAAGATGAACCATAATGCCCATCAAACAAAGTTTTCTAGCTCCTCCCACTGCCTTAGTTCCGTCTTTTTCTCCATCCTTTGGGTCCAACAATACGAATTAAAACTGATTTAGGAGCAGATTTCATCTCAATACGAAAACAGTGGACCGAAACCGAAACTTTAAGGCACCCCACATCCGACTCAGGAGCGAATTTCTCCTCAATACGAAAAGCAAGCCTTGAGGCCTCCCACATCCAACTCAGTGGTTAATTACTCTTCAACACGAAAAGCAGTGGTCCCAAACTCAAGCCTGAAGACATCCCACACCTCTACTGTAAAAAATTAGCTACAACATTGAAGACAAAGGAAGAAAGATAGGCTCTGAATCGAAATTCATCTGAAGACGTGAAACAGTAGCCCAAAACCGCTACTTTACCTCTTTTTTGCTGTTCCAAAGGTCCCTGTTGTAAAAAAATCAATTACAACATCCAATTTTCAACAGAAAGCCACATCCCCGCAGGAGAGACACAATAACCCGCCTCCCCTTCCCCAAACGCGGCTGGAACCCGACGAAGACGAAGTTCATTTGTTCGCTCTAAGCTCCCACATGTGCCTCCATCCCGCCACCAAAAAGTTCAACACGAGCACGATTCTTCTGTAATTTGTTCAACTCAGCTAATGGCTTGCAAAAAATAAAAACAAATCCTCCTCGACGTCACGCCCACCACTCGACAACTTAATCCAACGCAATTACGCCGACGGCGACGGCACTGCCGCATCCATGTCACAACTTCAGCAGACACATCTCTCAACTCCAAGTCATCCCGTTACATCATTAGCCACCGAAAAAAAAATTCCGATTCCGAAAAGGACTCCATTCCTCAAAACACCCCCACGAAAAAAAAAAAAAACAAGAAGTCCCCACGCAGCTCCCACCCACCCACTCTCACCGATTTTGTGCGTTTGAAGGTCGTCCTCGGTTTTGTTTTCCTTAGCAACGTGCCGTACACACGCACACACCGAAAATAGTCCAGACCTTCCCCCCTATTTTTTTCCACCCGCCCAACCTTCCTCTTGACCTTGATGCAATTACAACGTCAATCGGCCGGAGACGAGGACTACCGGTGGCCATAAATTTTCCCCATTCGCGCTCTCTATCGCAACGCGTGTATCTGATGCAGCACAAAACGTCCGGATACGCGGCGAATTGACCGATTCACCTGAACAATCGATTGTGCAAGTGCATTACCGCATCGTCTCGTGTACAATGCCCGTTAAGAAGAAAAAAAAAAAAACAAAAATGAAATTCAATTTCGAAAGGAAAAACTTAAACACTTCCGTTCACAGCTACCGTTTCCAAAGTCATGTAAATTTCGCCGGAGTTTCGATTTTTTTTTTCTAAACAAAAACAAAATCCCATACCCACCCTCTCTCTCCACACACATACACACACCTGTAGAGCGGCAAACGATTTTTTTTTTTCGAATATTAAATTGGCAAAAACAAAACAAAAACAAAAAAAAAAAGATTTAAGTGCATCCATGCGGACGTCGTGTGTTTACTCTGTTCGCCAATTTAGCGCCGAGTTTGATTATTTTATGGCCGTCATAAAATTCGACAAAAATATCCGACAATTAATTGGATTGAAGTGCAAATCGATTGGAACGGCAGGCCCACAGTAGGTGGCGGTAGGTGAGCGTTTTTGGTCAGCCCCGGTGATAATCGGTCAGATGATTCACAAAATTAGATGCTAAATGGAGGTTGGATGACCATATGTGGGTGGGTGGATTGAGGGGCTCCTAATGAGATGGAAATTTGTCAAAGCGAATTGAGGGTTTAATGGGCTCTCTAGTGAGTTTAGAGATAAGGAATGGTATGGTGTGGGACAGCTGTTTGTTGAGAGGGTGGAGGAGTCTTATGGAATTTCATTCATTGTGACGATTGTGCCTTCTTGTATTTTAGTGTACTTAGTTTTTTTGTTTTGTCTCTCTTGGGGTGACTCCAAATGGTTTTAAAACGTGACTTTAAACTGAGTGGTCTTCCTGAAGCAAATTTCTTTAATGAAAACGCTTTTCTCAATCGTTTTTATACGTTGAAGGTTGAAAGAAACTTCATGAAGTAACCCGGACTTTTATCGGACTATTAAAAATAATTTTCAGTGGATGAGGAGAAAAATTTGACTGTCGAATGTTTTAGATGAAATTGACGCTACGTTGGTTATATAAATGGAGCAAAAAAAAAAAAACAGAGTTAATACGGACAGGGAAACATTTACAGCTTACACGGGGCTCTTTTTAGGGATTTTTTCCAAAGGAAGAACGAAGCCCTTATAGAATCATTTCAATGGCTGTCTGTCTGTTGCCTTAAATTTTTCACAACGATAATGTTGGACAAAATATGCAACTAAAAACGTAAGATGCGGTTTTTTGAAGGACTTGTAGTGTAATTTGCAACCTAGACCAGCAGGAATTTAGAGTTCGTTGGCTTGTAGCCTTGTAAAAGATGAAACGTGAGCCTTTTTTTCTATAAATATTGCCCTCTAAATGTTATACAATTTACAAAATGCTTTCAGCAGATTGCCTTTCTGGTTTTAAAAGTTATCTAGCTTTGACTTATCGCCATAAATTACTTTTTCTTTTAAAATTGTTAGTACAGTGTGGTT
Organism: Syritta pipiens; assembly: GCA_905187475.1. Classification (NCBI taxonomy): domain Eukaryota; kingdom Metazoa; phylum Arthropoda; class Insecta; order Diptera; family Syrphidae; genus Syritta; species Syritta pipiens. Next base: position 77,529,281 of record LR994571.1, read on the forward strand.
GGCTTTGGTACAATACTTTTTGGCAACGCCAGTCAAAGCTTGACAATTTTAATTTCAAGGGATCAGAGAAAAATTTTAAATTGCCAAGAGTTGATATGACGAGAGCTTATATAACCAAAATTGAAGAAGTAAAAGAAATTAAATGAACAAGATTTTAATCAAAGATTTATTATTTAAAACATTTGCACATTCACAAATGCTAATTTTGAAGGGCAGTTCATAGTTTTCTATTAAGAGATCCACTTTCGTTTATCGTTGCCTAGTAAATTTTCAGTTTTCAATGAATAAATGACAGGTTTGATTTTGAAATCATAGGTCTGTGCATAAAAGACGCGGCAATTCATAAAAGATTAGAGACGGCAAGACTTCAAGTTATTGAGACTGAGCTTGAACCTGTGCATGTCCGTTAGCCCAACACACCTAATATTCGTGACCGTAGTCCAGCAGAGAGGAGAAGATTTACTTTTCAGATTTTCAGAAATTGCGAGCCACAAGCCACGAGCTCTCCTTTTGTCATCAGAAACCTAAAAGATCTCGAAAGTCTTAAATCGTTCTACAAATAAGTAGGTAGGTTCTACGAATTTTAAATGGTTAGTCGGTCTTATTCTTCATATTTTTTTAAGGTCAATAAATTTGCAACATTTCTTCGTTTGTGTTGCAAATTTTTACTTTATGGATAATAAAATGTTACCAAACGAAAATCAGCTGATCTGAATTGTTTCATAAAATTGAATCACAAATTTGAACACAATAAAATTGTTAACTAAGAGCACGTGGTCATGGCTTGAAATAAAACTTCTTAAACAAAAGTAGAGCAATATGAATTTACAAAGCTGCTTATATCATCATAGCTCATAGCGGAACAAAATGAAAATATGTAAAATAATTCTAAGTTAATGAAATAAACTGAGTCCTCGTGACTTTTAGATTTTCTTCTAAAGGTCTGATATTATGAGATTCACTACATGGTTTAAAGTTCATTCAGGTGGTTAAAATAAAGTCAGCCATCTTGTGATATGCGCACATAAAAATTGTATACAGTCAGAGACAGAAGAAAGTCGAGCATTCGAAGACTCACAAAATAAGTTTCGGTGGTACAATCTTAGAACTACTTTCAGCTTTGGAAAGGTTCATTCATTCTCTAAAACTTTTAAAAGGAATTATAACAATAACAACAAAACTTTAAAAGCAAGATGACCAAAATAAGTCCATTTTTTTAGAGCCAAAAGAAATGGGTATACACTTTCTTTTGCCTCTGGCTGTACATGCTTTATAAGTTTATATTTAAACGAGTAATCAAATAACTTTAAAATAAACACCTGGCGACAACAACGAGCGACAAGGCAGCTCAGAGTGAATAAAACCCAAAACGCCTCGGGTGGATTAAAACCCTTCTGTGACATACATAACATAATACACTAAGAAAACAGTAATGAAGGACATTGGTCCTGATTCGTTAATTAAAAACACTCCCTTAACATGTTAAGCTTTTATTTAAGGTCAATAAGACAGACAAGAAACAAATTGCAGAAACAAAATCTTAGGATGATGCAAAACATGTTTACAGCGGTTCTTGTGATTGTGAACGTCAAATTACATTACCTGAACCTAGCGTCTAAATTACACGTTTCACGTTTCCGTTTCCGTTTCCGTTTGTGACAGCGACTGATCTCTCTGCATTGGACATTAAGGAAAGATCCTAAAGACAAAGCCATGGTTAGGAATTCGAGCCGCGGCTAGTGTATAGCCTGTAGTTCTTCGAAGTTATACTTCTGCACGTCAACGCTCGTTGCAAAATTTTGTGAGGAAAATTTGGAAAAGCTTCTACCTACATCACTTACAACACATTTGTTTCTATCGATCACCGTTTATTCCGATTGATGACTCCACTTTGTAGAAGTTCAAAAATAAGGTCACCTCTTAGGTCGCCAGTGGAAACGGCGAGGGTTTTAAAATAGATTTAGAAAATTCCCTAAGAGCTTCGAAAAAGTATAAAAGAATCTTTTGCTGTAGTCCTGAATCGAATGCTATTTTTACCACAAAAAATCGGACCAACCAAGCACTAGGGTTAAAGAATTTCGTCAGCGTAATATTTTGTGTTCAAGTGCTGTGGCCTTCTTCTTCTGCTTCTTTCCATAGCTAGAGGGTATCAGAGACAATGGATAGGGACTGGACTTCTAGACTTTAGCCATTGTAGGCTACCCGTCAGAGTGTATGTGTGTGAGGTGGTGGTTCTATGAGAACCCAATTAGCACTAAGTGCCATTTTATACCCACAGCTCTGAAAAGTTGAATATAAATTAGAATTTACAACCATCGTGCGGCGTTGAGGACTGAAATCAAATCTTTAATATTCACCCGAGAAACCTCGCCGAGAGATTCAGGGAAGGGTTTGCCTATAGTCCGTAACCTTGCTCCGTCAATCGCCGGACAGGAACATCGGAAGTGTCAGAGATTCTGGATCTGCCATTTTATTGCAGCTACAGCAGTGTGTACGATAAGGGATCCCTAGCCTGGCTGCATGATCCTCTATCGGCCAATGACCTGTACTAATCGCTATAATTTTAGCAATTTCTGTGAGAGTCTTATTAAGAAGGTCGTTGGTTCGTGCTAAGTTGTACTCTGGCCAAGTCTCCCTAGCCACTGCGCAATTGGTCAACTCAGACCATCTGAGGTTAGCCATTTTCAAGAAGTGAGTTGAAATTCGTGCCTAGTGGAACGTGACGAACTGCGCTGACGAGCTGTGAAGGGCAACTCCTTGTTTGGCCAGCTCATCCGCTTGCTTGTTACCATAGACGTTGGTTTGTCCTGGACCCGTAAGAGTAGCCTCCAAGAAGTTGATGGCCTCATGTTCCTAGTTTAGTAAGCTTTTCTTGGACTTGCTATCCATCCCTGGGAAACACAAAAAACAACGTTCATGGCTGCACTTCCACCGAACTACTAACAGTTCTCATTTAGTATTTTTGTCATGAACACTTTTCGTAACTTTCTATAACAAAGTAGTTGCGTGAAATCTGTGTTGTGTCTCTTCAGGGGCTGCTAAGCCATCTCTTTAACTTCATAGGCTTGCTATCCTTGAATATAAAGCTTGTTGTGACCCAAAAGCGGGCGGCATTTAAAATAGAAAATAATTAGTTTTTCCTCTATGCTATTTTTGCAGAAATCCAAGATTATTTAAGCGAAGTCTTAAATCATTTCCTATACTCATTCGTTTTTTGAATTTTGAAAAGAGTCTCATGAAACCTCTGTAGTCTTTCATCATTTCTAACAGTTTATCTCAAAAGTAGAACAAACTCTTTCTGACACCGTTCTTTTGTTGCATTTAAAAAAAAATGCCTTTGAATCGTAAATTTCGGTTGAGGGTCAACGCCAAATCTGAATCGTTCTCTCAACCCTCTATTCCATCGCATAGTCATCAAAGTCTGCATTTAGTTACTAGGCCCTCCCCCCACCATAAACGAAACAATTTCATCAAATCTCAACGCTAATTCTACGCACTAACAACAGTCGAGGCACCTCCCCCTCACAGACTACGTGCTCTAAAACACGCGTACTATGAACGCGTTACGTTAACTTTCCCCGCGGCGCGCGAATTTCGCTGAGTGCTTTAATAAAATTGCCCAAAATACCAATTTCCCCTTCAACTAATTCGCAATCATCACACACGAAACATGAACCCCTAAAACAAAAACACACACACATACACTCCATCTTAAGTCGTCGTTATCCACTTAAACAAAACTTGAAACTTAACGAAGGTAATGGCGCAAAAGACACGATCGTCCTCATCTCAAAGATTAGCAACAAAATGAAAGAAATGACCCGTGGGGAAGACATCTTCTTGATCAGACACGATGATGGTCTAAAAAAAAAAAAAATCCACCCCCAAGCAAATCTCTCGAGTCTTTCTCTCGATCACCCCTCGGGAGCTTTAATTCGAGGGTCCATGATCTGTTGCGGTTGCGAAAATTTAACGTAATGAACCCAATTGCGCGGCGAGTAAGCAATGACATGACAAAAGTCCACTGGAGATGTGTTCTTTGTTTTGGTCCGGGCTATCCTCGGACGGTGCACTTGTCGGGATGGCCTTGGGGGGATTTTTGCGAGGTGTCGACTGTAATTTGGGATCGTTCGTTGAACGTTTGACAGGTTTCCGTTCCAAAGGAAAAAAGCGGCACCCTTAGAGAATCACTTCGTTTTATGTAGCTGCAAAATTTTCTATAGCTTCTAAAGTCTTTTTTTGAAAAGATCATAGAAAACGAAAAAAACATCCACCAGTGCTTTCAATCTCTCAAGCTTTAGATTTGCAGCGACGATGTTTCCGACTATCGTCAATTTATGCGACCACACGGCTCAAGGGTGGCGCAGTTTTTACGGCCGAAGTAAATTTTATGTTGTCTGAGAATTGTTGACTTCGGCAGCACTTTTTCAATCCCGTTCGTTTTTATTTGAAGGTCATCGCAGCTTTCGTGACAACTCCCGGCGAGTACAAACAGTTTGAGGAAAATGTCAGACGGCAGTCGTTTTCGTGCCGAGAGTCGAAATTGAATAATTGTCGCGTTATTGGAAATTAATTCAAAGGATTTTGTGTCCTTAGCATGCGATTTGCGGGTGGCCGGATATGAGCCTGACACGTGGCAGACATTGAATTCGCCGTGTAGTCTGACAGCTGTCACTTGCTGTTGCCCCTTCACAGTTATTAATGACAAGTGGGATTATTTGCATTTTTGAGAGATTTTTATCTGTCACAGGCATCACGTCGCATCGCATCGGAAAGGTCACCTGCATGTGGTGGTGGATTACCTTGACAGATGCTTCTGACATTTCTTTGGTTGTTGGATGACGTTTGCATCGACCTCTGCAAGTTGACAGCTTTAGGTCACGAGTTATGAGGGGCATCTTGATCGGGGTTAGGTTTATGATTCGTAATAATTGTGGGATAATTAAAAGCCGTGACAAGTTGGATTTTAATTGGACGCGAGTGTGTCACGTAGACGGATGTGAGCGGGCGTGTGGAAGCTGAAAAACGGTTGGCTTGGAGGTTACCAGAAAATATTTAGGCAAACCAACAAACTGACACCAAAGTGATTCCATAAGGGTTTTACTTATTCTTTGGAACTAAACCCTAAAAACCGAAGATTATAGACTGGAACTGGGACTTCGTTGGCACAGTGGGGCCTTGGGAAAAGAAAATGGTTGAGTTTTTACGAACGAAGCTGTCCTGGAGCCACTGAAATTAAGATTTTCAGTCAGAATTTACCAGCCAAGTTTTAGCAAAAACTTTTTTATGTTCTTAAGAGCGTTACAAACTCTACGGACGTTAAAAATGAGACTTGTTTGCGACCTTTGAAAGTAGAAGAGTAAATATTTGTGGACAATTCTAAAGTGTTGCGCTATTTTTGAGCTCCCAACACTCATAATAGTCGTGTAACTATCAAATCTCGGTTCTTTTGAACTATTTAATTTGTGTTTCTAAGGGCAGAGAGCCCCTAAGTGTTTTTTCACCGACTGAATTCACGTTTCCATCGCATCTCCGACACTTCCACTTGCCTCCAGTGCCTCATTTTAACCCTATCGTTTTCCAAGCTTGTCACACCTCGGAAAAGTATTGCAACCTATTCCCATTCACCTCAGGGTCACAGTAAATCAACATACTCACGACATTAACGCCCCGCCACCCATTCCACACAAAAAGTTCATTCAACTTCGCAGCCCGCGAGTCTCCTTCGTTGTTGCTTAACGCTCCTTTGAAGGCGCCCCCCACCCAGGAGCCCGAGTGTCTTCCTTACGTTGTAAATTATTTTCCAAGTATTTTCCACCTCCCTACCACCCAACCTCCGTCGCTAGCACAAGGATAATTAAACGTTTTTCCGTTGCCTTTTCTGTTAGTGTGGGAGGGGTGAGCTCCCTTTATACGCGGAGGCCTGCTGCCGTCGTTTTTACGAGAACGAATGGGTTCCCGGCGGGCGTGGAAAGATGATTTTCACTTTAATGGCGACGATGTTTCGCTTGATGGTGAAATTTGAAGATGTTTTATGCCGAGAAGCGGATGATTGTTTTTTTTGTTTTCTTGTTTTCTTTTTATGGCCGCCAATGAGCTGGAACCGAAAAAGTTAAAAAGTTAAGCGGATTTATTGCGATTGATGCAGAGGGTGGGTTTGAGTCTAAGGAATGTTCTGGTAGTAAGTTTGGACATCATATGTTAGAAGTTTTATCTAGATAAGGGACAGTTGGCGATTTGTTAGCTTTTCCGGGTGTTAACTATGTCAATGTGGTACAGAGGACACGCCATATTACCAAAATGTGATCAAAACTACCAAAAAATCTTCAACAAGAATTTTTCTAAATGCTCAAAAAAGACAGAACAAAACAAGAATTTAGGCCCGGTGCACACAATCCGTGCGTACACAAAACGGCGGCAGCGCTTAATCGTCATTTAATACTCACAATTCAATTGACCAGTGCACACAAGCGGGCGATGACGCTCAATAGATTTGGATGTATTGTATGGACGGATGTATTGCATGATGCTCAAGCGTTGACGCCGCGTCAAAAAACAGCGCCGGGCCTCATAGTTCAACATTTTTCCATTAAAATTCTCAAAATTACATTTTTTGTTTCAACATCAAAGCCTGGCGACCTTCTCAGGCGATGTGCGGATCGTATCTATGCTAGATATTAAATGTTTCGCACCCTTTTCAGCTTTAACATTTAAAAAACGTTCCTTTTCACATACAAAACGTTTCTGTTGTTCTTACAAAGCAACAACAAGGACTGATTACCACTTTCCGTACTCAGTTCAAAAAGGTTCGTATCCGAGCTAGTTAATGTCTTCGGACCTAAAAAAATTACTAGGAAAATCCTATAAACTCATCAAATGACTGTTAAAATGAAAAAAATTGAAAATGATCCGCTTTAAATTTGGACCAGCGTCGCTTCCGCCTTATCAACTTAGTCAATATCATGTGAAGTGGTTCGTACCGAAGCTAAATACAAAATGTTTAGTTACAAGAGACATTTGAGCCATCCAATGGATTTCCCTTAAACTAATTTTTATCAAATTAGTTGTAGAAATGACTTGTCATAAAATTACTCTTCAATTCCAAAACCTAACCAAATTTTAATTCAATATTGAGCAGTATCAACCCCACAGACATGCGGATATTTTACAAAGCGGAGTGTGTACTAATAGTTATGATCGCAGAAAACAGGAAACACGCATTTTTTTCAAAATTTAATTTCATTTCAATAAAAATGCATGCATGAAACAGTATTGACACCGCCATCTACTCAATCAACCGTGTATCGCACAAAGTGGTTCACGTGCAAGCTAAATGAAGTTTCTGTGACCAAAAATCAAAAAGAGATTAATGTGGAAACAAATCAAAATGCTCTTAAAATCTGATCTAATCTAACTACTTTTTTTAATTTTATTGGGACAGCGTTAACGCCGTCCCGCCCGTCAAACGGATATCACGCAAAAATTCAAGAAGTATAGTTTCGGATATTCAACAACGTTTTCTTTTAATATGTACAAATGCAAAAGAAACGATTTTGTTGAACATCTTTGTAGTTCGAGTGCTTCAACAACTTTTTTTACGGTACGGATAACATCACACAAGTTGGTGATGTTACCGTGTATGTACAATGAGTCTGACCGGGTGTTGGCGACTGAAGATTGAAGTGGAAGGCAGCTGCTTTTAAGCATTTTTAGCGCGGAAAGGACCTGCGAATTTTATAAAGTTTAATGCAAATTTTTAGTGAAAATCTCATATGCAAATTTGAAAGGATTAAAATACCCGCGAGACAAGGATTCCCAGGTACTCGAGGTAATTTCCGGGGTCGATCTTCAATTGCGGTCGTTCAACGATCGTGGGCAGGTAGGCAGAGGGTGAGGTCAAATGACCTGTGATGAAAGTGAGAAGGAAAACAATAAAATTGAAATGAATATAGTAATGTTCCCAAGAAAAAAAAAAAAAACAATTTAATGACTGACTAATAGTTCCCATAGACGTAACACAGTGTTTCACACGGCGTTGTGTCGCCTTTTGCCAAAAAATCGTCAAAAAGATTTTGATTTTGTTGGCACAGTACGAACACAAGTGTGTTGTGTATGGGCAAGTATGTACACTTTCGAGCTAGAAGATAGCAAACGATCGTCAGCGGTCGTTAGTGTTATTCTTGTTTTTGAATTTTTACGCATTCATCCAGTTGCAGGATCCGCTCATATCCATATATCCGACGACGATATATCTGACGACCGAGGATTAAATAATGTATGCGCACACGTGTTACGTTTGTGGCGAAAGGCGACACAAAACCGTGTCCAACACTGTGCTACGTCTGTGGGCCCTATAAAAAGGAAGATGATGTTTTCTCATGATCAGTCTACTGAACAGCTAAACTAAAAGAAGGATGCACTAAGAAAAAGTAGCACTTCCCTAATTTAGCGAGAAAAATTATGTTTCAAAATGCCTAGCATTAAATTTCAAAAGTCTGAAGATTGATAATTAGTTCAAACGATCAGTGATCTTGCCCTTTCCATTCATCAATGGTGGTCGAGCTGTCATTCTGTTTTCCCTCAGTAACCTTCGTCCTACTCTAGTAACTCTGATCGATCACCCATTTGAACGATCGGCGATCGAACAAAAGTTCTTTTTGCTTCTCCCGACGGTTCCAGTAATTTTCATCCCTTTTTGCAGAGTTTTGTTAAAAAAAAAACACCGATCGATCACCAATTTAAGCGATCAGTGATCGAATTTAAGGTTTTCATGACTCTTAGAATGTCCTGAAATGTCTTCCACCATTACTTGCAGCTTTTTACTCCGAAATCAAACTTGCTGCTGAGTCCCGTTCTTGTTTAAGACTACTCGTTGATCACCACGAACACTTCCGAACTCGAGACGATGGCAAAACCAAGGAAAAACTATCCACATTCAATGTCAATTCCATTTTTCAGCAAAAATTTGATCCGCACGCGTCCACACGCATGGCCATGCACCACGCCTGACGTCACCCGAGAGTACCCGCCGCCCATTACTCCATCACGTTCGCCCACTTAACAAAATGCGATTCCGAAAAGGAATCATTAAGTCGTTCGATCAATTCCTCGTTGCAATAAAAGGGCATTGAACAATCTGTTCGCACAATAAAAACGCGCGACACGAGCTCAGCGGGAACACTCTACGTGCGCAGCGTTCAAAATCGCCGATCAACGAAAAATGCGAAAATCACTCCAATCATCGATTTGTATTCCCGCCCCGCAAATGCAAACCATGGAATTGTTGTAAAAATGTTCACCTTTTCCGTCAATGCCTCCGCAGTTATGTAAGGCGGACGGTCAAACTTGCGGCTGCCTCACTTTCTTTTCGCAGGCCCCACTGTGGCGGATCGTGAAAGACGCCGATTCAATTGAAACGCTCACGCACTCGAGAGGGGCATGGCCCTCCCCTCATCGACAGGTGGTTTTCTGGCGTCGACGTCATTCAGCTGTTCGCTGCCGCAAAATTCACTTGCGCCGTTGACGTCGGAATTGACTTTGGTCGGTGCTGATGGGTGGAAAAGCAAGCCAGTTGAGTGTTTTGATTTTCCGTTGTTTATGTGAATTTCTACTGCGGGGTGTGTTCGTCGAACAGAGAACACCTGTTTGTTGTGGCTGTTGTAGCGTGGTTGTGATTTACACAGAGCTGCGGCCTTTGATTTGCTTCGATTCTTTGATGTGGCGGGGTGGCTTTTTTGCAATTTACCGCCTGCTGGTTTTCGGGATTTCTCTCAAGGCGTTTTTGAGGTTCTTGATTCAGCTGTCAGTTTGGGGTTTTTCTTTCTATTTTGAGTGTAGATGACGTGTGATTCGGCCTTCGAGCGGTGTACACTTCTCTGCTGCTCATAGGAGACGTTTGCTTTTTTGCTGTCACTTGACGTGGCCCTTGGGGAAGAAATTTGATGTCGTTGAGGCGTCCTCCTTCGACAGTGATTGATCAGTAGATGATTTTGGTTCTGGTGTGTGATGTGAAGTTGGTAATGGTTGGATGATTTGATGCGAAATTTTAACTTTCAGTTGTGGTGACAGCTGTCATAGTTACACTGCGATCGATTAGCTTGTGGCGGTGTGGAAGTTTGCTGAAATTGATATGAGGGGGATTGAGAAATTAGGTTGTAAGTCACTGCAGGCGTTAAATGGCAAGACGCCTTTAGAACGGCAAAATTTAGAGATTGAAATTAAGTTGTAAGTGACTGCAGGCGTTGAATGGCAAGACACCCCTAGAGCGGCGAAATTTAGAGATTGAAATTAAGTTCTAAGTGACTGCAGGCGTTGAATGGCAAGACACCTTTAGAGCGGAGCAATTTAGAGATTAAGACTAAGTTGTAAGTTACTGCAAGCGTTGGACGAAAGACGCCTTTAGAGCTGATGTTCGTGCGACTCATTTCATGAAGTTTGAACTTTTCTCTATCAGAGTAAAATGTCATGATTTCACGAGATTTGTCTACACCGTTAAGGAGCACTGTAGCAAATAACCAAGATCACAATAAGTTGAAATAAAACCGAAGGAGATCATGATTGACTACGAATTTGTTTTATGGTCACATTCAAAGTCAATATGAATCTAAAGTCCTAAAAATGAGACCGAGTTAAAAATGCAATAATTGTCAAAATGATCCTCAGAAGAAGTCGGTCTTTTTTTTTGTTAAACATCTCTGTTGCAAAATTCTTTTTGTGTGCTCTGAGCACGCTTTTTTCAAAAATTTGATATACTTAGGCCAAAGCTAGGCCCATTGTGCTGCCAACCAACCTTTGGGTTCCCATAATTGAATATTTAGATTTGGGCAACGAATTTTGTTGGTGGGATCTTAAACCGTCTTTAAGTTTCGTTTAAATTTGAAAAAAAAAAGAAAAGAATTCCATTTAAACGTTTATTACTTATTGAGTCGCATAAAATCGATCGATATTCGTTGCAAAATTATTGTAAATTTCAAAGGTCTGAAGATCGATAGCCAATCCAAATGTTCAGTGACCCTGCCCTTTCCATTTATAACATTTTTTATATCCCACGTCTGTCTGTCTACTTTGAACTTAGAAGTCAGCGTGAAATTGTCCTCTGCACGACGTGAGTGTTCAAAAACAATCATACCATTAGTCAGCCATTGCTCTGGTAATATTTTTTTACGAGTTCAAGACTTTCAACAGTCCCAAGAGCCCATGTATCAGCGTAACAGTCATCCATGATTATGGCAAGATTTTTTTTTAAAGATTTGTCACTCACAACAGCGAACTACTCAACGTTAAATATTGATGGCAACTGCTGTAGAATGAAAAAAAGATCAGATTTATATGATCGTGTGTCTCTAAAATGAACTACTAGAAATTGTGCACGAAAAATTTAGCTCTAGACTTCATGAAGATCTATATCTATCTCTGTATTCAAAGAACTAATTGGGTCCATTCCAAAAGATAGCTAGGTTTGGTCGAACAAGTCTAAAACAACCCTAAAATATAGAGATTTTACTAAAAAATGTATCGAATTATTGAAAGTATTCCAAGTATTCCAAGTATACCGCTTATCAACCCACGCAAAGTATTCAATCATTGGACAAAATCCATTACAACCCACAAGCATTTTGTCACCCCAGATGATCTTCACCCGATCGTCATCCTGCCCCCACAAATTATCACATTTTTTCACAAATTGCCACCACTAATTAAATTCCTCTCGAATTAATTCTCAAACATAAAAAAAAACTGATCTCTCGTTTTACGCGTTTTACGTGTTTTTATTTCTAATAAAACAACCACCATTGCTGATTTGCTAAATTCAGTGTGTTTACTTAAATTTATTGTCATTTTTCTGATAACAATAATTGACCGTATCCTAGTTTAACAATTTATAACACTTTGCGGTTTGTCACGCGATTAAAAAAAAAACTTACAAAAAATAAAGCAAACGACACGGAAGAGTACTCAAAATGGCGATTTCCCGTGTGAGCAATTAAGTGACGAATTATGATTTGATTGCATTGTTTTCTTAGATTAACACATCGATATTGTTAGGAGAATCGTCTTGTTGACTCGGCATCGTTAGTTTGGGGTGATGGTGGGTTTTTTTTAAACATTTCTTCGAAATTGGTGTTTACTAGTTAAATGTTTTTTTTTAATGTGAGGTACTCACGCGATTAGGCTTTTTTTAGGCGAAGTGGGGGAGGTGTTTTGTCTTATGTCATGTGGTCTATGGCGTGGGTTTTGCGATGGCGTTAAGGTCAAAATCTACGTTAGTTGTCGAGAATGACTAGGCGATCAATCAGCCATGATGACATATCTCTCATCAATCGTCGATTAAAGAGTAATTAAAATCAGCTTGAATGGTGTTTTGTGGCGAGAGATCTTTACGGGATAAAAAACGAGTGATCATCAGTGAAGATCGTTGCGGTGATTGATAAATTAGAAGGTACACCAATCAACGAATCTTAGATGTGTCAATTAAAAATGTAGAATAGACTGAAAAAGCTTCGAAAAAGAAAGCCATCGTTTGCCAAATAAGAAATCATAAAAAAACAGATTGGCAAGCTTCTAAGATGGGATAAGTGACTGATCGATCGAGTTAGACTCACTGTTAAAAGGAGGAGTATTAGGAAAGGTCAATTTGCGTTTAGGATAAAAGGAGTTGTGGCTGAACATGATGGAAACGTTAAAGACACCGATTGAACACATCGTTTTGATTTTCCAGCCACATCCAAGTTCACGGTTCAAATTTGAGCGACGTTTGTTTATTTTTAAGAATTCAAAAACAAGATGACAGTTGGCAGCGATGGTTGGAGAAAAAATTTGAAGAAACACTTGATTTTTAGGTATTTTAAAATATTATTAAAGTTTATAAATCTTAATTTTTTTTATAAATCTTTACTTTTTCCTTAATTCAAAAACTTAAAAAGAGAATTCTTGTTTGAATGTTCTGAAAGCAACGGGAGTAGAGGTTAAGGTTTTTAAATTCGTTTATTGCCACCACATGACACGAAGACAATGATGCATCTATGACTTAAGCATTTTGGACATAATTTTCAGGCATGCAGCGAGCGAACGCAGCAAACTTGTTCACAACGATGATATTTCTTGACCCTAACTTTCTATGACGTTAAGGGATCGCAGGATAACCATGATCCTTGACTATCGTTGGTACCTCTGTCTAATAAAAATCAAGAATGAAAATTAATCGACTGCTTTCACGATCATCAGCCCTGGACTCGGCCAAGGATTTAATTCTTAGGTATAGTGTGTTTTTTTTGGAGGTATTGAAATTTGAAATGGAATAAAACAAAGAAATTTTTTTTTTTTAAATTGACATGAAACTTACTTTATTCGAAAGATAATCTTCTGGCATTATAATTTAAATATGATTTCGGGCATATGACTGCCATGGCCAGAGTTTTCAATTTCAATTACTTTCAATTGTAATTTAACCTGTAAATATTACACAAAGTAATTATTATTTTCCCAACTCTGGCCATGGCCAACTCGAACGAAGTCTAATCTGGAGGTAAAATTTTCGATGACTATTTCCAACATTTGTCGCAGTATATCGACAATAAGGGGCGAATGTTGTCCTCTAAGTGGTCAATCGTTTTGGGCTTATCGGCTTAGTCTAGCGACTTCACATATCTCCACAGAAAATAGTCAAGCGGCGTTAAATCGCACAATCTTGGAGGCCAATTGACCTCCAATATGAGGAGGCCAATTGACCTCCAATATGAGTCCATAACTTGAAATTATGCGATTACCAAACGTTTCCTTCAAAAAATCAATCAACAAGCTGCGTGACATGTTGCGCTGTTTCGTTGAAACCACAGCTCCTGCACATCATGGTTGTTCCATTGATGAACAAATAAGCCCGTAATTATTGCTCTATATTGGTCACCATTGACTGTAACGTTCTGACCAGTATCGTTTTTAAGGAGGTACGGACCAATTATTCCACCAACTCATAAACCACACCAAACAATCAGTCAGTTTTTGTTCATGTAACGGTGTCTCAAGATACAATTGAGGATTATCATCACTCAATTTTTTTTTATATATCACTCCAAATACGGCAGTTTTGTTTATTGACGTATGCATTCAACCAAAAGTGAGCTTCATCGCTAAACAAAATTTGCTTATGAAAATTGGGAACAGAACCATGATTTTCAAAATAAATTTACACAATTTGGAAGCGTTATTTAGGCAGCAATCTATTTATGTTGAAATGCCAAACCAAACTTAAAATAAATCACTGACAAAATGGCCGCCAGTTAAAACAGTGGTGCCAACTTAAAGGTCTTTACCTTTAAAGAACTCCCTATTAAACGTGATCTGATCTAATCAATGTGATCTGAAAAAAAATGTACGATCGTTGAACTAGTCTCAATACATGATCATTAAAAAATTTGAAGGAAAAGATTCGTCATATATCACCATTGCTGTAAATAAATTTTCCATGGTAACCATCTTTAACGGTTACTTCATTTTGTCGAATTTCATTTCAATTGGCAAAAGATCGAGGGTCTACATAACAGAGATGTAAAAGATGCAATCTTTTGATTGAACAAATCAATTGGCTTCATGTCGCTGATTTATTAGATCATAAATTCACTTTGGAACTACAACTTCAATTTTGAAATCACTCTTCCCTTTTGCAATCTTCATTGCACCAGTCTTTTAGGCCATTCTATAAATGAAAGCTAATTGCAAGTCTTTAAATGTATGTGCATTCTTTGAAATCACTTTGAAGTTCCAGCCATTCACTTGAAGTAATGGGTGAACAAAAAAGAGAGAAGAAACAACTAAATGATCATGAGGTACGATCTCGCATTTTCAATTAAAGTTAAGTCCATTGTGTCACAAATGAGATTGAAATTGTTGCGATTTGTACATAATTAAGCAGCCTGAAATTAGAATCGTTGTACAGGCGCTTAAAAATTTTAAAAGAATTTGAAAATGAATGAAAATAGAAGGCTTACTACAAGACAACTTCTTTAGAAGATGTTCCTATTCTGATAACGAGCTGATTCTTAATCTCATAAATTGGATATTGCTTAAATCTTATTCTGGGTTATATGCAATCTTAGTTTTAAGTGCTATATAAGCGTTTTCTTTCTTATAGCTTTTCCCTTTAAAATTATTGTATTTACTTCCCTCCTATTCATTTCATCATCAAGTATATTGAAGTTGTAAAGAATTTAATTTTCTGTTTCTCTTAAATACCGAACATGTAAATGTAAGAATTGCCAAATCACAGTAAATGAAATGAAATGGAATAGAAGGCTTAACAAAAACAAATAATTAAAAGCTCCGGCAAATGTTTGAAATCTCAGATTTTATCGATTGGCTGATGTTCTCTTGTCGTGGAATTGAAATCGTACGAGCCACAAGTCTTTAAATCGCTCAACGGTGTCCATCTTAGGGTACAAATTAATTGTTTGCGGCTTCAGCTTCAAGTTGGATCTTTTGTAATTGTAATTGCATTGAAAGTTTCAGCACTCTCAGTACGATCACTGCTCAGAAAAATAAAATAAAATCTTCACAAACTGACGAATTTCACAAGATCGATGATTATGGTACACCTAAAAATATGCAACGAGAACTGTCTGTTAGAAATGCTTTGCTAAAACGTGTAAAAGTTGTCAAAAACGTCAGCGAAAAACTAGCACCTTAAAAATAAAAACTTAGAACATTAAAATATCGTAAAATCTTAAAAATCTTTTACCAAGAATCTGCCACTTAAATTTCAATCCAAGTTGACTTCATTTTCAATTCCCTCGCAGCTGCAAAAGTGTGACGTCTTTTCAAGCGCCACATGCACCGTGACAATATGGTACATATTTCTCAATTACACAACCCAATTACCACCCCCTTCCGCGTGAGTAACTAAAAATAAAACAAAACGAAAGAAATTAAAGGACTGAGAAATTATCAATAACCGAAGTGCCATATGGCGTTGCGTGCTGGATGAGTTTTTTTTTTCCTCTTCTTCCAACAAAATGGGATACAATTAGAATCCCGTCCCGAGGGAGTGAGGTGGCCTTGTGAATGACTCACGCCTCATGTGAGTCCACTCGACGCCTGCGATATCGCATTCCTCTCTGCAATCAGATACTCGTAGTGTGTTTGTGATTTTACGCGACGATTGGCAGTCACCAAATTGCCACATAAAAACCCCGACCGAGGTGCAAACAATTTTCAATTAGCTTAATGTCCACATGGCCCGTCACGCAGTTAACTGATTACGTTCAATTGCAATTGTGGAATCGCCTTCGTCGTCGATACGACGAATTGACGGAAGCCATGTGTCTCGGGTTCCTTTATGGCCGGCCTGTCGGTCGATCGAGTTGTGCGCTGGGGAAATGCAAAAATGGATTTCCATGGGAGATGAGCAGTTGATTACCCTCCCAGTGGGAGCAACATTCGTCATCCAATTTAAAGGCTTCTTGGGGTTGTGAGGACGGTTCTGACACCTCGTTAGAAAGATGAATGACTGTGGCGGCGTTATGTAAGCTCGACTTCTTCGAAAAGCGATAGATAGCTCTGTTCGCTTGTTTAACGTCATGTCGTTTAGTGGGGCCTGACACTTGACACCCAAGTGTTTGGCGTAAGTGGCGCAGCTGGCGAGTGTCTGGCCACTTGGCAGGCATACTTAGAGTGATGGTGGACTAAAGTTAGGGCTGGTTTTTTACGGTTGTGAAGGTTATTAGTCAGCTGGAATCGGTTTAGGCTTCTGTAAAGATCAAGGTTTGAATAGTCAGAGTTTCTTAAAATAACAGCGTCGAAGATCTTTTTTAAACTTGAATTTGAACAGCTTTTGTCTTTTGGTCCGTGTTTGTGTTTACACAGTCTGAGTTTGTTTTATTTTTAAAAAGTCGCTTAGAGGCAAGTTTTTAGGCAGCATCAGAGTTGTGTTTAAAGAAAAAAACATTTAATGGGGGCTGATGTCAGTTACGTGAACCTCGTAAAAGTAGTTTTTTGTTTGCTATAGTAATAATCTATTTGGTCACCATTCCAGACCGAGAGTAGAATCCTTTTTGAACGGCAAGTCATTGGGGCAAAGTGTGCTTGTGCTTTTCGAGAACAATTCATAATTCACCAAGAAGAGCTCAGCATGTCCTAGCAGGAAAAAAAATCAATCGGTTATTGCTGCTTCATGACCACAAAGAAATTAGAATTTCTAATAAAACATTTAAATTTCTATGCAACCTTAAGTGGTCTGGCTTTAAATACAGTCCTTAGATAGCGTATTCACAGTATTCTACCGAACTATAACAATGAATCAGAATTCAGTGAATCGCAAAGCGGATCTAAGCAAAGTAGGGCCTTGAACCTCTCTTGATGATTTATTCGATCAGACCAAATTAAAAAAAACCCTAAAGCTTTGGTCTTCTCCTCCCATAACATCCTTCACTCTACGTGACTTCTAAAATCCGGCTCCATAGCTGAATTAAAAATGCACGTGCACGCAGCACCGTGCCGCGCCGATAAAATTTGTATTCCGAGGCGTAGATGATTTAGTTCTTCGAAATTTTTGATTAAGAAAAAACACCGAGCGATTGAAGCTTTCAAGTGAATTTCTCCGAAATACGCAGAAAGCAAAAAGTCCAAGTCACACGCACGCGAAGGAGTGATGCCTTCACTTGCGTCGTCACCGACGTGTTGTTTGTCTGTCAACGCGTGATTGATGAGTTCGACCAAAGTCCAGCTGCGTCATCGAGTCCGCATAATTTGCAAATGCGCTCCCCCATTGACCCAAAAATGGACGAGCGTAGGAAGTTCAAATGTGTCCATCGATTGACCCAAAAAAAAAGGACAATAGAAGGGCGCACCACATCACCAATTCAGAGAGCATCTTTGGAACCTCCTAGAGCCTCACGACGATCACTTCGATGCTAGAATCGAAGCTATAGCTGGGAGTGATGATGTAATGATTAATTTCGAGAAATACTCGTAAACTTGTGAAGATTAATTGATAACAAGAGTTCCGTCGTGGTTGTTGTGCTTTAAGTGAAATCGGAGAATTCTTTTTTCACGGTGTATTTTTCCACACACCCACACACACATACGGATGGACGCAGATGGCAATTTGTTTGTCTCTGGACACGCATTCATCCCTAAGTGATGAATCGGTCGATTATTTGCCTGACGGTTGCAGGCGCTTTTGTATCGTTATCACGAGGTTGAGGCTAAAAATACGCGGCTATTGTATCTCCCGGATGTGCTGGTGTGTGTGAATTGCAGCGGAGGCGATAGCCGTGAGTGGAGTAAAGATTGGAGGAGGTGATGGGCGAGCAGGGCAGGCAGTCGAAGGAGGAAGAGAAGGAACTTAACCTTGCCCAACTGAAAAATTCTCAGGATGGGCAGGGGGCCCAAGATTGCTTCTTTTATCGTTCAGAGGTTGAAAAAAAAAACAAGGCTGTCATATCAGCACATAGCATCAGAACTTATCCAGTGGAATTAATAGCTTCATTGTGAACCTATTGATCTCCAAGCTTTACTTGAATTAGGTGTTCTGTTCAGTCTCAGGTATGGTACACAGATCTCCAAAACAAGCGACTTCAAAACAAACAAACAGGCTCCAAAACGAACGAGAGTTTTGGGGCTGGAGTACCTGTAGTCAATACAGAAACCCACATCTACCAAAGTGTGGTGATGTATAACTCCAGATCTCAGAGATATTTGCTATCGAACTCTGCCTCAGAGAAAACATAAATCGAACCATTACAAACAAAAACATTTGTATCACGGAGCCTCACACTTCTCAGCCGTGTGCAGAGATCTGCTTGCATCCGTATCAGTGGCGCAGTCAGGGCCACACCCTCAGCTGCCCTAGAAATAATTTCTCACCTGCCACCCCTAGACATTTTCGGCAAGCAGGTCGCAGCCTGTGCAGCAGTAAGGATTAGAGTCGCGCAATCGTGGCCTTCTAGTTGCAAGGGCCACACTACCATTCTTGAGTCTATCGATCTCCCCTTCAGGGAGCTAGATTTTACTCGCCCCAGAACTCTTTTCAAGAGAAACTTCTCCTTCAGCCTGACCTCCAGACCGGACTAGAGAGAAGGCATACCTATAAGAAATAAATCTCTGCTGATCTACACTGACGGATCAAAAACTGAATCCGGAGTCGGTGGAGGGGCCTTCTCCGAAGACTTAGATCTCATTTCGCCTTCCCAACTATTGCAGTGCGTTTCAAGGGGAGGTAATGGCGATCAAGAAAGCCTTGTTGTGGCTAAGGTACAACGTGGTATCGCGCACCTCTATCACGATATGTACAGATAGTCAAGCTGCGATAAAAACCCTGGAGTCTGTCACTTTTAACTCAAAAACAGCTCTTAACTGCCGCAAATCTCTTGATGAGATGGCAGAGCAGTTTAACATTCACCTCATGTGGACACTGTGACATCTCGGGGAGCTGCCTGGCCGATGATCTTGCAAAACGCGGAACCAGTGAAACCATCCAATTGGATAAGGTCGGTCTCTGCGCACCTCTTGCTACCGCGTTCCTCTAAATCAAATCCAAGACTATTGCGGCAACCACTCTTAGGCGTTCGAGTGGCGCTACTTGCCGCATCACCAGAGAAATATGGCCTAATCCTGAACGCTCATTTAGTCTCCTTAGACTCAATAGAATTCAATTTAGGAACCTAATCAGTGTTATAAGTGGGCACTCTACTTTTGGTAAACATGCTACCCGACTGAGCGTCCAGGCCAACGACTTCTGCAGAAGTTACAGAGACGAAGAAGAGGAAGAAACCTCGCTCCACCTTTTAGGGACCTGCAGCGCTCTCGCGAACCGTAGAAAGAAGCATCCTGGTCACTAGTTTCTCAATAATCTCGGCGAACTAGCTGACACCAGCGTGAGCCATATCCTCAACTGTATCAATTGCTCCAACTGGTTTCTGGAGTAGTGGGATGTTTTGCATGCGCTCTAAGTACCTGGTTGTGTTGCGTAGCCCACCACACAACCTACCTACCTACATTACATACATTGGGTGGCGTAACAGCTCGTTGAGAGCTTTTTTACGCCTCCACTGTAATTTGAGACACATGTGGAGTGGACCTATTGTTTAATGCCGGTTTGGAACTTTGAATTGCAAAAGTTTTTCATGACAGAAGTATTCCAGGATGATTGTCAGTCGTTCGCTGGAGGTGGGGCCGTTGTTTCTGGTGTTATTTCCCCGGGCTGGAAACACCACTTAGCACCTCGACGCAGTAGCTGATCAAGCCTACGAGCCTACGCCGACTAGAACAAGCATTCGCTAATTTTGAGTTCAATTCATAATGTTGCATATTTCAAGGCGACAGTCGCCCACCTTCACGTTAAAGAGCTCTTTATTCGGACCTCTCAATGAACAAAGTCTCAGTAGCTGACTCGTCCAAGCCCAAGAAACTTCAAATAAAAACTTCTTTAGGACCCAAATCTGTTTTTTTTTCGTTTATCAATCAATCCTGTTCAAGGACTTCCAGCAGCCATATTCGTCCTACCAATAATTCATCGTCTAATACAGAGCCCTATCCATCCTCCCACACTGCATTTCATTCTTAGCTCGTCACCCCATCAAAGCCCCAAAAATGACGCGAATCTCAAGCCGACTGGCGTAATCGACCCACCAGCTAACTACAGACACAATCAAAAACGTCAGATAACCTGTCCAACCGGAACCGGCTGTCGAGTGACGACTTCTCTTACTACGCGACATTCAAAGCTTGACGCCACATCACGCATTTCTTCAAACTCACTTTAATTCAAGCCATTTGTTTATTTTTAACGCAGAACAACACACGTTTTCGAGCCGGTTTCGCCGTCTCTAGGGAAGCCCGGCAGCGAGCTCAAACGTGCTTCTGTGAATTTTTCGCATTCTTCCCCGTGGCGCCATCTCAGTGTCGGAAAAGTTTCCGTCAGTCGAAATGAAATTCCCTCTTACACGCTTGTTAATTAGCGCCGATTCACACACGCTTACCTCAATTAATCGCTTCCTCAGCGGCTGTCAAAGAAGCGAACCGACGCGTTTCCCGTTTATCCACCAACCGTCCGTCCGAGTGAGCGATTTCAAAACCAAAAGTGTTACAATCCACACCCCCTGGATGCCAATCCACGCCGCTCGACCCCTCCCAAAATTAACCGGGCCCCAAAACTGCATGCCCGCAAACGTGTGACCGAGAAACCACGACAATGATCGCCGACAGCGTCGCTGCCGCTCTCGCCGTCATGTCAAAGTTAAATCAGACCTAAATTCGCTAAACGCACTCGTATAACAGTAATCGGAGCCGCTCCAACACACACACAGCAGGAGGCAGCTTCAACTTAATCCCGGCTGTGTATGTGTGTGTGTGTGGAGCGCGGTCTGCGGTTAGCCTGCGACGCTGCGGCCGCAGTTGCAGTCGCAAACTGTCACGTCCCGCCGTGAGAGTGTCTCCGTCGTTAGCGCCTCGAACAAAGCTCTGCCCCAGTGACAGCAGAGCGAGTCTTTGATTTTCATTTCTTCGCGCTTCTCTCATTCCGTCGAGTCCGTCCGGAGGTCGTCGCCGTCGCTTTTACGGTTCGCTCTGTCAGCGAGAGGATACGCGCCAAGTTGTGCGAATTTTAGCGAAATGTTAACGCATATGTGAGAAACGCGTTTGTTTTTTTGAGTTTTGATTTGAGTTTGAGTTTTTGTGAGTCCCAAAAAAAAAAGACAACCCCCGAGTTACAGGCCCACCACCATGAGCAACAACAACGACTCGAGTCCGGAGCACCGCAGATTCAGTGAGAAGTACGAAAAGTTTGTTTACGTTTTTAATCGGCCTTAAAGTGTTTTTTACCTCAAAAATTTCCAGTTCGATCAGGATTCACGTCTGATTTACAAAAAAAAAGTGCAAATTGCCCAATTCACAGGTGGCCCCCTCAACAATTGGGATCCAAATTGGCTTTAGAGCGCTAATGGGTTCGCAAATGTTGACTGGGGCGACGTGCCTCCTCACCCGCGTTGTTTATTTTCAGCGAAATTTTTGTAAAAATATCTCAAGACATTGTGCAGAGGTGCAAGTGCGAATGGAGGAAAAGTACCGAAATAGACTTGGTCATGTTTTCTTGGTTTTTTCGGTTTCGGGTTCACGTGTTGTGTCGGCGGAAAAATACGCGGTTGCGAAATTCCTAACCAGACGGCGGGGTTCATTCGCCAGCTGGCAGTGGAAGCCAAACGGGGAATCCAGGTTTCCCGAGGTCGGCAAAAAAAACAGGGAAAAAACGTTCAGTCAGCAAGTCTGAGCCGTCTTTGTTTTTTGTGAGTGAAAACTTAGCTCTTCAGTGAGTAGGGGGTGATTTAAAACTCCTCAGAGATAAATCATTTAGCACCTGAAGCCGCTTTTGGTTTGACTGGTGAGAAATTTGTTACCAAGCAAGTGAAACATTCTTTGTTAGTTGACCACTTTTACCTGCTCGTGGAACTCAGTCTCGCTCGAACTCCTGTTCCCGGGACTGATTTCTTCACTCAGCTTCACAAATTGACCAGAAATCTTGATGCTTCTTTATTTCGGTCTAATTTTTTATCTGACTGTACTTGCAGAAATTTGCATCAATAGTTTTACGGCTAATGAAATGTCTACTTAGTTAAGATTCCGAAACTGGCTGTCATGTCTCTGTCGAGCCTATTCAAAGGTGCTGACGCTTACTTCGAACTGAAGCCTTATTGAGAAGTATAGTCACTGTAAACGTTACGTTTCATCTTAGGGTGAAGTCTGAAAATCGTTTCAGCTGAAAAAGGGCAGAGTTTCATGATTGCTACATACTTCCCTGTTAGTTGTTTTGGAACTGACTTTAACTAGGCTTAAACTATCATTAGGTTCTGACGGTATAGATCTTACACTGGCCTTGTTTACGGGGTGAACACAAAATTGAGACCTACACAAATGAGTATGGTTGTAATCGGCCATTTCTTCTGATTAAATATGTGCCGATTTAGTGGAGAATGTGTTTGTGTTTTTTGCCTAATATGTGGCCAGAAATCTTTAATTTAAAACCGCAGTTAATCTTTCTTTAAAATTTATTTGTTTATCTGTTGCCAAAAGTACTCATTCGTATTTAAAATTGCATCTATAGTACGTTCAGATATTCTCTTGCCTTCTAAGGCATCTGTCATACACCATGCTTAAAATTCGTTCAGTTACAATCTTGGCGACTGCCACGTTTATAAGCTGTGCGACTAATTTATTTTATAGAATTAATCTTGGTAGGCTCTCAAAGCAAAGAGTGAAATCTAGAGAGACTAGTCGAGTTGGTTTCGATTCCTGGAATCATATTGTGAGCCTAGCTCTGGGTATTTGGTTTTTTTTTTGTTTTTTGATTTGCGTGTAATCTTCGTAAGATACTAGCAACCCGTGTTACCAGCATGCACGATTCGCGGGATGTTTCCTCGCGCCTACATACTAAACCACACCCCTGCACTCATCAACCACTCTCTGACTGCCGTTAGGTATTAATTCGCGGGGCTGGCTATTAAGCTCGGTTTGCAGCCTCTTGTGCTCTTCTCAGGGCTTCTGCTTTTCTCAGAGCGGCCTGTGCCATAACGATGAAAGAGCTGATCTCTATCCACTCGCCATCCGATCTAGCCATTTGGCTAACTAAATTTTCTGGGTTTGGCATGTTGACCCTCTCATCTCTAAATCGTACGCAGTGGAATACTGCGTGTTCTGCGTCCTCCTCTTCATCTGGGCATACCGGGCTATCGTGCCCAAATCTGTGGAGGTATTTCTGATAGCCGCCGTGACCAGGCAAGAGCTGCGTGAGTTGGGTATTTGGGTATCGACGAGCTTAGAGGTCCAATCAATGCAAGTCAAAATTCATGACTCTTTTACAATCTTTTTTGTTCTGGAGTTGTAAACAAAATGTTTCCTGAGTTTTTTATACATTGATCTTAAAGCAATGGCTGAGCAACGGAGTTTTTAAACTGACACGTGTTAGATGTGCCGCCAAAGTCATAGATAACAACCATGGCAGGACCACATAAATGCCGAAGATGGGAGCTTGACTCAGAGTCTGATGGTTTTGGATGGAAGAAGGAGTCGAAAGGATTTCTTTTTTACGCTCTCAAATGTTTGATGTACTAATTGATCAAATCAAAAATTAATTCAAATCTTTGAAATCTATTTTTTCAATATCTTGTTTTTTTTGTCTTGTCGTGTTATTGCAATAAAATATTCAATTGAATGAATCAAAAAAAAAAAAATCAAAATTGTTGTCAAATGACTCGTTCACTGCCATAAGTTCTCAATATCGGCTTTGTCTTTTTAGAACACTAAAGTTATTTATTGATGTAGAAATCCCTCCTTTTAAACTTTTCAGAATGTCAATTTACAGTGCCTCCAGAAACTTTTTGCTCACCGACCCATTTGAGGAAAAGAATGGTCATAGAAAAGAAACTACGAGTCCTACAAAAATCGAAGGTACATGCTTTTATTCTACGTTAAGTACTGAAAGAAAAAGGCATAAGCCGGAGTACAATATCACAAAATTCGACAAAGTTATGTACAGAATGTTCTCCATCTTTGCGTTTTCACCTCCAAAAAGTATTCCCTCACCCTCACAATAACTCAGTTTCTAGTTCATGGAGCGTCTTATTGGTCCAACTTTTTAGGGTTTCGTTCCAAAGGAATAACCTTTGTCTGTCCTTATTATGACCGTTATGAAATCATTGTTTGTCTGTCGCCTTTTACATATTTGACTTTAACTTATAAGTCCTATTGTGGTCTCCACTTTGTTATTTTAAGTAAAAAACACAATTTTATTTTGTTATTAACTTTTTATTTATTTATTATTTATTTATTACTGCGAGTTACAATTTTGTTACCGGTCTATACTATGACGCTTGTAAAACGAATGAATACTAAAACCAATTCTCCTCACATCCGAACTCTTCCTTCTTCCGCAAGACCTCAATACGTTACTCACGCCACCTAGTAGTGGCCTCTACAGTCCTTTGTAGGTAAAGGATGAAATTTGCACTGAAGGTCTATCTAGGTTTTTAGTACACAGTAATTCACAAACAAGCATCGTATTTAGATTTGCCTGAAGCCAAGGCTGGAATAGCTATAGAAAATAAAAAAAATGATTTAAAAAATTAACTAGGCAACGCATTGACTCCAACATCTCACATCGTCTGTCCTTCTTTTCTCGGTGCACTACAATAAAGCGTCCATCGCCTGCTTTTAATTTATTATCAGTTCGTTTTATGAATGTAAAATTGTTTTTTTCCTCCGTCTCACCCTGCTGCCAACCAGGAGATAAGATGAACTTTTTGATCTCATTTCTCAGCTGCCACACTTCCCATTTGCGGGCGTCTTCGAAGCAAATTGATTTCTGCTCAAGTTTTTCTCGCTTTCATCAGAGACATCATTTCGTCGGTATAGTGTTTGGAGGCAGACAACTGGCGCCTAATAAGCGGCCTGCCATTAAATTTTAACACTGCTGCCATATGGGAAAAGTTCAAAACACTCCTCGCCTGACCCTTTGGAAAACAACTGTTAAATATTCATGACAAACACACATTCGCCTCTTCTTCTCTGTTTGGCGAGCAGCAGATTCTGTGGCATCCCAGCGCACGCCACGTGTCAGAAAGTCGCGACCCGAACCATTTCCGCATACGTCGCAACGTCACTATTGACGTTTGGAGCCCTCCCCCACCAAGCGAAACACGGTCATTTGTCAAAATATTTTTATTGCGACAATGAGACGATACATCACTCGTCGTCGTGTGTTGCGTCTAATTTTGGAAAATTGAAGAGGAGGGCTTTTGGGGCTTCGTTAAATTAGCTCCGCGTCTTGTTCTATATTCGAGCTCACGAAGACAACGACGACAACGACGTCGCATAATTGAGTTGTCATTTTTCCATTCTCTTTTCCGCCGCACTTTGCTTTGTACCTTTCCGTCATCGCACGCAATTATAAAGCAAAAGTGATCGCTTCCTTTTCCCATAAAAACCACTCACTCACTCATTCACATACACGTTATTAGATCATTGGGTCATTTGACAGTGCAGACTGAGAGCTGCTGTCAAAACGATGGTCACACTGGATGATTGGCCATCGCATTACCCCTCTCGGCTGTCAATTGAATAAGTGACCGAGACCCCATAAGCAATTTGACGGTATACTCTGTTGCTGCTCTTCGCCGCCCGTTCCGAGGCTGCGAAAAGCGCTGCAGCATAAAACAACAAAAAGAACGTAGTCGTCTCATCTCGTATCTAACATCGCGACGAGAAAAGTTCGACTTAATTACCTCATCTCTCTGTTGAGACATTTGTCTCGGAGGATGATTTGCCTCGGATAATGGAACTTGGACGATGTGCAAATGCAAATGGCGGCCATGCGATGAACGACGATGAGCCTCGTGGAATCAACGAGTGACTTCCGTTTCGTGTGGCAATGATTTTCATTTGTTAATTTGATGTGTGTGAATTAAATTTTTTTTTCGTAGATTCTCTTTTCTTCACTCGTCGAGGGATGGGGGTGAGTTTTATTTTGGAGGGATGAAGCTTTTGTGTGATTAACTGACCTTGTAGCGGGGCAACTTGGCAGCACTGAATCTACAATGAGCACGTCGATTTTGCGGTGAACTTGGGATGATGAGTTAAGTGTAATGCGTTAGAGTAGTCGTGTGTATTTTAAATCAAGGTGTGAGATCTGTAGTTGCCAACATGGTTTTGCGACTTGATCCCATCGACTTGCCTGAGAGGCCTATGGCTTCTTATGACGATTTTGAAAGGATCTCCAAACAGTGATGCTGAGTTGCAAATGAAACGCTTGCCAGCAATAATATAACAGCTCTCAAAATTTGTCAACATTGGTGATCAACCATTGATCAACAACCTACTCGGCAAAATTTTTAACTTTTAGAGTGTCGCACAGCAACACTGCTGACCAAGTGACCGCTGTCAACCTGATTTGCGATTCTTGGCATAAAATTGCTTTCTTATAAAGGGTTTCCAATAGGGACTTGACAACTTTGAATTTAATTTGTGAACACGCCCTTTCACTAATCATCGAACTGCCAATTTATTCAACATTTTCATCATGGTAAAGTACATGAACGAGCAACGTAAGTTATTGTATGAACACATTTTTATATAGAGCTTCGAAATTTTGAAATATCAAAGCTATTTATGGGTCTAGTGAAAATTGAACTACAGCTTGACAGCTGTCAAACTGATTTAGCGGCTCAAGTTGTCGACATCTACAACCTTAGCAAGTTTTTTTTCCTTAAGCTTGCATCCAATTTGACTGATTCAAAACCTCCTTAATGTAAGAAATAGATCGAATAAATAAATGTGAATGAAATTTAAAAAAATACAGTCTCTAACGATAAGAATGTGAGCTTTGTTTGACAGATCAGTTGTGTACGTAACAGCTGTCGAAATTGGGTAGCATCGAGTGAAAGGCTTACAACAATATTTCGTAGATTTTCAAGATCATTGTCCCTGTAGTCATGTGTTTAATCGGCAAAAAGATCACCTGGGAACTGATCCCCCGACCAAATTCGTTGCTCAATCTATTTGATTGTGGGAAGTTGGTTGGCAACACAATGGGCCTAGCTTAGGTCTAATTCTACCAAATTTTCAAAAATTGTCTTAGTCTATTTCTGCTTGCTTTTACCCATCCGGCTCTGGCACCACTAACAGTAATCTCTATAATCAATTTATGGTCGTTAAGGTCTCGATCCATGATTCTTTGTCTAAAAGCAAGTAAGTTTGGATGTTCTAGACACCAAGTTGATTTCTTAAATGAAGCTCTCATCTTTTTTCCTGACTATTACATTACTTTTTGACGCAAAATACGGTGAAAATCCTAAAAAAAGATGCTGCCAGATCATCAATCTCGTACCACCGCAAAAACCGCAAGTCAACTGCACTCTCTACATCAATTGACAAATCAATCGAATCAACAAACAATCTTCCCCGCCCCCCGCAATTCATCACTCGCACCTCACCACATCACACCAACCTGTGTGGTCGCCTTCAAAAGCGCCAACCTTTCCACGGCCATTATCTCTGCAATCTGGTTAAGTGACACCGCATTTTCGAGATAAATTACAGCGAGAAACCGAATTACGTGCTAATTTTATGTGAAATCCGATCGCCAATCCGCATCGCAGGTCAGCTAGACAAGCTTGTTAACCGTGTGCGGCCGTGTATTCTAACCGCTTAATTTATTTAAATGCTCCCGGCCGCCCTGTTCGAGTCTGACAGTGACAGTAATGTGGATACCGCAGCAGCGCATAACGTCTCTGTAGGCAGCGTTCAGTTCGTTAAAAGTTAACATTTTTTTTGCTCAATTCTTTGAATTTATTAACTCGATTCGATGGGGGGAGAAACGAGACAATTCCTTAGATTTCTTTTTGTTCTCAATTAATTTTTAAAATATTCACAAGCGGGGGTTGGCACTGTTCCTTTGGTCGCGTGGAATTCAAAATGAATTCCAAAGACTGCTCTTTGGCATGTTGTAATTAATTATTTTCTTTTGTTCTTTTTTTTTGCAGTGAGGTAACTGAAGGTGCTCTACAAATATGGCGGACTCTGCCAGAGAAGATCCGACATGACCCCAGCCTCGCATCGTTCCGACAGGAACACGAACGTCTTCATGGTGAGTTGAGCATTTAATTTTTCATTAACAACAACAACATTGCAATTAAAAGCGTCTGCTGTGGCGCATCGTTTGATCAGGGGGTGCGTGTCGTGAGGTTAAGTGGCGTTTTGTTGATGTTTCACTGCGGAAGGTGATGCTAATGGGGGAAGCGATTAACGGTCGTGGGAAGGATCAATGTAAATTGTGTGTAATTCGATTGTTTTTGCGATAAATCGAAAGCATGTGAGGTTTCATTCAAAATTTATTGTCGTTTTGAATCAACATTGCTCGTTTTGGTTTTTATATGTGATGGAAATGTCTAAAAGATCGGTTTGCTTTCGTTTTTAGGTTTTCGTTGCAAAGGTATAACGAAATCGTTATAGAATCCCTATAGAATCACAGTGTCCGTCTGTTTGTCGCCCTTACATATTTTATCATTAAGGCAGTTACAAATACTTACAAGGACTCTTAGAATGTTACTAGTGGACTTGCCATGCGTTTGCTGAGAGAATTGCGATTAATTTGCTGTCATTCTACTGTCCGGAGACTGGCTTTTCATCCCTGCGAAAAATATTCGCAGATATTTTGGTATCACTGGTATAGATCCTCGAAGCAAATCCTATCGAATTTCTCGCGCCATTTCATACCTTTGAGTTTTTTACCAGCCCATAGCCTTAAACGGAAATCCGTTGACGTAAGAGGTCAAAAAACTTTCTTCCTTTAGCCTATGCTTTGCAGTCCTTTTTACGCCTTTCTTTTAATGGTAGAACAACCATGCACTCGAGGAACATCTTAAACCTTCCAAGCACCTAAAATTACATTTCAAAGCTCATTTTCAAGGCTTTTTCCATTCATCAAACTTTGAAAAGAATGGAATTTGGCGCCACTGCAATTGTCACATTTGACAGATGTCATCAAATTTGCTTTATGGCACGTCTTTTCTTTGCCTGATGCGATATCAGCTATCTTTTTTTTTTCAAAAGACAAAAACTGCTCGGTCTTCGCAATCTTTCTGTCAACGGAAGAAAGCTCCTCGGTCTCCAAAGACACTGCTTCAACCCTCCAATAGGATATCAGTGCTGCCCAGTCTACTTCAATAGTATTCTTTTCAATCCCACTTCAATTTCGTTTGCCCTTACGACTTTCTCATTCATTCACACCCCGTCTGACAGCGCACGTGACCGTCAATGAACGTGAAATTGAAAGGCAAATAAAAAACAATTCCTCTCTGAGAGTCTCGTAAAACTGTCGGACATTATTTTGACTGACGATGTTTGTTGTTTGGCTGTAAATTGGAATAAAAGTGACATTTGTTGCATTCCACATAAACTCAGGACTCTGAGTTCAAATATCATCACTTCACCCGCAGTGCTGCCAACACACATCACACGCGAACCGTGTGCTAAATAAACTCTTGTCAATTGTGAGAAGATTGGCATTTGATTATGGCCAGTTTCAGAGCCAGAACAACCACTCAAACTAATTGCTGTGCTGTCATCATTTCTGGAGCAGCGCAAACGACCACGACGACGACGCCATCCGTGTCGTGACAGGTTTCACTCGTTACCGTCGCTGACCGTTCGCCTCCCGTCAAAGGTGCATTCGATGAGAGATTTGCATACAAACCTATAGCCCCGTCGCATGTGTGTGAGTGTGTGCAAGTGAGAGAGCGAATAGATTGCGGAAGTTTTGAGAGATGCAGCCGGCGCATGGCATGCAACAACAACAACAAAAAAACAACCTGGGCGTGTTCAGTGTGACAAATTGATTGCCTTTCAATAATGTCAATGGCTGTGGGCTGCGGCTGGTGGGCGGTGTGGATGTGTCCACACGTTTGTGTGGAGAAGAACCATTTGTGACCCAGAGCTTGACCGTTAGGAGGTGAATGTGGAGGGAGGTGGGCAAAAGGGGTCAGTCGAACGTGTCCTGAGACGAGTCCATTAACGACGTGTCTGGTGGCTACGAGTGGCGGTGCTGGGGAGGGAAAACTTTCTGTGTAAAGTTGCTGCATGGGCATGTGGATTATTATCACATTAGGAAACGGCCTAAGTGCTAATTAGGAGGTCATTTTGGTGGTAGGACTGATGGTGGGATGTATTCCTTAATTTGTATTAGATTTCTAGAATTCAAGGTTCGTTGTATTGAACACTCATCAAAAAAGCTTTCGGCTCTCAATGTGATGATGTCTCAATGACCGGAAACTTTGTGGAATATAAGCGACTTT
The DNA here is from genome assembly GCA_905187475.1 of Syritta pipiens. Lineage (NCBI taxonomy): Eukaryota > Metazoa > Arthropoda > Insecta > Diptera > Syrphidae > Syritta > Syritta pipiens. Next base: position 77,560,108 of record LR994571.1, read on the forward strand.
ATTCCCAAACGGACTTAAGTACTCAAATTGGTCAGAGAACTTGTTTTGAAAGGCCTTACGTCACCTGGTTTGAAAAGGCGACTTTGTGGAACATAAGTTGTAGTTAAGAAAACGCCCTCGAGTACTTGAAGCTATCCGAGGACTTTCAAACTCGCTACGATGGTCTTATATTACGTACAATAGAGAGAGTGGTTGATAAAAAAAAAGTCGTTCGGCCTCTATTTTAAGAAGTAGACTTTGTGGAACCTATATTTTCTATTTGAAAAGATCTTCGGCTACTTGGAGCTGCGCGACGGATTTTTAACTCTGTGAAGTTAATTTCTACAAACTTAAAATCGATGAAATACTTGTCCTTTCAGGCATCTTAGCGACTTTGTGGAATTTAAGTTGGTTTTTGTAAAAGCTTTTTGGCAAAAAAAGGCAGCACTGCGATTTTTTAACTTCATGCGGCGTCTTTGTTGGGTCTACAGTCGAGCGATTGAACACTTTAGAAAGTCCTTTAAGCACCTTATCTGAGAAGGTGACTTTGTGGAACGCAAGTTGTCATCTAAGAGATGCTCTTAAGCCTTAAACGACTGACTTTGTGGAAGAGTCACCTAATTCTAGCCTAGATTTGATAGGATTTAATGGGACTAACTGGTTTTGTTGTGACACACGTAGACACCAGGACATTCATCATCCCCGCGGCACCTCCGACAGCTGAAGTAGTCATTACGTCGAAAATTCTTCCGGTCCCCAAAGTTAAAAACGCAACTTTTTCTATCGTATAATCTATGTTGTCGTTGTGGAGCCTACAAGCAAAGTGGTGCTCGTTTGACGAAGTCCTTTGGACATTTGACGCGGGTTGGAGACTTCGTGGAACTTTTAATCCTTCAAGTTTCACGTCTAATGTCACGTTCACAGGCTTCCAATTGCAAATCAGCCTCATTTCTCTTACGTGCGTGTCTTTTTGCCGCCTCCACTTCAACTTGTGACCTTCCATCACTTCAGACCCTCTCCTCCAATTTCCACCCACTCCCACACTCAACACTGCCACTTATGACTTCGAGTCAAGCACCACTCGCTCTCATCTCGAATAAATTTCAAAAAAAAAAAAAAAAATCATCTCCAGTTCGTCAGCCTTTGAAGTTCACTCGAGAACCACTAGAGATACATTTTCTATTCATGTTCCCTCTCTATCACCCTCAAGTATTTCGCCCCAACAGACGGAAATTCCCCTTCACCCCAATAAATTAAAAATTCATCTTTATTCTAATCTCTCACACATCTCATGGTACCTCATGCGAAAATAATTGATGCCCACATCTCCCCGCTGGCAGATCAATTAAACCCGTCAACCAACACCACCACCCGCCCAACCGACCGACCACAACTGCAATCCAAAACGAGTCTCGATTGAGTATCCATTGCAACGTGCGGTGTGCCTTTTTCAAACCCAACCTGACATTTATCCAATAAATTCATTAATCCCGAGACACCTGCACGGCCGGGGGGTGGGTGCGCCGGTGGGTGGGCGATGAGGGAACCGCTATAAATATACAAACGACAAACGGCCGGAATGTAAAGATGATATAATTATGGCAAACAATTCGCCTGATCGCTATTTATGGCGGTAGCAGAAATTGTTTTTGTTTTTTTATTGTGTGGTGGTCGAGGAGTTAGAACTATCTCCAGGGGGGGAGGGTGAGAGTCGAACAGAGGGAGATAGTCAGAGAAATTACCGAAATTGAACGGTTTTGGTGTTTGTCAATGCCTCGCCTTGAACCGTGATGGGGGTGGAAATAGAGAAAAAAAAAGAAAGAAAAGAGAGAAAGATAAAAACAAATTAAGAAACCCCTCAACGAGGAACCATGCGGCGTCTGTTTGTGTTGAATTCTTTTCTTTCACCATTTTTCTCCTTTTATTTGGTGTCCGGCAGCCGTGTCGGGAAAGGATGGATGGCCATGACAGTCGGGTGTGAAAGGCGAGGTGTGCACATAAAACAGTGGAATTTAAATGGTGGGTCATCTAGTAGTTTCTTTTTAAATCACAGGTTATTTTGACACTGACAGCTGTTTGCCCATCGAAATCTTGACAGAAAATCAAGATCATACCTCTGTGCTGCGCTTGAAATATTTAACATTTTTCCAGAGTGCGTTTTTCGAAAAGAAATCGTGCTATCGTAATGTCAATGTAATGCAACTTTTTTTTTGTGGGAAACCGTGAAAGACCGCTGTTATGCCAAGAATCTGGGAACGGTTCAAGCACTTCAGGCCGAGCAATCCGTAAGCTAGAGCCCGAGTGACAGACTGGAATGGAAACAATTTAATTTTGTTTATTTTATTCCATAGACAAAAAGAAACTTATATTTGGTCCACCCAATATTGACATACGAGGAAACTCTGAAACGCTTCCGAGCTCAAAGTTCAGATAGCGCCACTCGTCAATAACATTTAGTGAATGCTAGTTGTACATTTTCAAATAATTACTCGCCGAAGTTTCAGCCATTTTGGATAAGCAGTTTTTAGTTGACAGTCATCTGCGTGTTTTTTTTGAGTGTTTTGTTTTTTTTTTTTCACCAACGTGCCGTCCCACAAATACACGAATTAAGGTTTGAACTCTTTGGTCATCCGCCTTACACACCAGATCTAGCCTCAAACAACTTCTTTTCGTTTTCTCATCTAAAAACTGCGCTCGGAGGACAAAGTTTTTCATCAAATGAGGCGGCAATCACATTCGTGAACAATTATTTTGCAGAAAAAAATGCCAATTACTATTTCGACGAGTAAGAGAGATATGAGCATCGCTGCGAGAAGTGTGTTACAAGGAGACTAGAAAAATAAAAAAAATAAAAATCAGAAAAAATATCTTGTATCATTGTTTGGACGAAAACTTTTCAGACCAGTCTCGTAAAATTTAGAAGAATTTGTGAACGGCTTCACGCAGCCTCATTAGCATCATCCATGAGGCTTTTTATATGACCGGCGAATTGCAGCCGCGAATGTTTGTAGTCGACCATATTTGAGGAAAGACCAGAGTAGATGTACACTTTATGATATGCCAATTTCATTGCGCTAAAGGTCCAGAAACATTCTTTAAAAAAGAGAAAAAAATATCGATTCAACGTCTTCGCCAATTGTTAAGCTTATTTCGCGAACCACAATGAGTTGCACGCAATCCACAGAGAGCCATCGTCTTCCAAATATTTACCGGCAAACTTCATATGAAAAAAAGTGTAAAAAGTGTAAAAAGTGCTCTCATGACAAGTCCTTTAGAGAAACTGAGAGGTTTAAGTGTTGGTTACCACACTCCATGGCATATGTTGGCTTCACAGTTGAGCTACTAGTGGACATACCCTGAAGCAATGCTTTCTGCTGCTTATTAAATCTTTACCTTTATAGATGACGTATACTCATCCCAGACCACCTTTTAATGAGGATGCTGCCTGTCACTCTAACTGTTTTAGAGTTGATATTGTTAAAAATTACAGATACCTTGGCGTTGTCATAGATCAAAACATGAATTGGCTTGACCATACGACAAGTCTAAAAAAGTATGTTCGTTCTTCTATACGTGGTCTGTTCCATCTTCGTAAATACTGCACGAACGATAGTTTAAGGGCCGTATATTTCGCCTTAATCCATTCTAAACTGCAATATGGATTAGGGTGTTGGGGCGGTGCTTACTGCACAAAAATCAAGCCTTTGTTGCTACTACAAAAATGCGCTTTACGTACAATTTGTGGTGCCACGCGTTTTAGCGGTTCTATGGAACTCTTTCGGCGACTGAAAATCTTGCCAGTTAGACATTTATATTATTATAAAGTATCTAAAATATTTTTCATGAGAGGTGGTTATTTGCAAAGCCCTATCTCTGATGCCCGTAACCTACGCAGCAACGTTGAGCTTCTGGTTAGCATACCTTCATTCCGAACTACCCACTTTAGAGACTTTTACTCCGTCGTTAGTTGTAAACTTTTCAATCGACTTCCTAATCCGATTCGCGCAGTCAGAACACTTTCATCTTTTCTAAACAAAATCAAAGAATGGCTTCTTGAGTTCGACCACAATCAAATTGAAGTTTTGCTTTCCTACGTATCTTAATCTTAATCTTACTTTTCTTATAGTTTCTCGTGTATTTTTCCTGTATTTTTCTTGTATTTGTGTGCAATGAATAACTTAAAGTCTTAATGTCCATTTATATTGATCACTTCCATATAAATTTGTATAAAATAATAATATTTATAAATCGTTTTGATGTGGCATTCAGAGCTATTTGTTATTTAAATACGAATGCCACTACTATTCTTTCTCTACCATTAATTTTTGATTTTACATTGTTAACTATTTGACTTCTTGGCTTTCTTTTTATTGTACTAGTAGTTTAAGAATACTGATAATAATAAATAAAAATAAATAAAAAAAATAAAAACTCATTTGTTTCTTTGTAATAAATTTGAGTAAAGCGAGTTCTTTGAGTCTTGGAAGCTGTAAATAGAATAAGTAAACGTTCATTTAAAAAGAAAAGTACAATAATTGTGACGGATACAAAACAATCTACTATTATAATTGTAGTAGATGACGAATACAGGCACGTTCTCGGAAACGAATTGAAACATAATTGGACATATCGCTCAGGTAAAGTGATTTGCGGTTCACGTTTCTGTTGAAGTCAAACTTCCGCTGGTAACTCAGTGGTGGCAGTAATAGACCACTATTTTTTTGTGAGATCGAATTTGAAAGACTTATTACATATTCCACCAGTTTGGACCCTTGGCCAATGGACGTTTGTCTCCTCAACAATTTTGACGCCATTTTAAACAGCCCACAGGTCGATCAGTCGCTTGCTTGCTTTTTAAATGGAGTCTGAACTGCGAGTGATGATTAATTGTCAGTCAGTCTTTCAAAACTGCGAATTCGGCAGTCAAATAAGACCAAGAAAGCAGTCCACATCCAGACTCATTTAACAACCGGTTTGACATAGTTAACAGCGTTCGCAAGTTGGCGTCCTAAGTCCGTTTGACCAAAAAATATCGCGCCCTAACCCTCAAATTATCGTAACTGACAAAATGAAAATTTCACAGGAGAGGTTTTTTGTTTTTTTTTTTTGTCTGAGCTAAATAAAATGTAAATGTTAAATTCTGTTTTCTCTGTTATTTTTAACTGGAATGCTTTGTTAAAAAACCAATATGCAAATAGACGCGCAATCGAATAAACTATCGAACTGCATCATTGACTAATTTTTGCTAAAAAGTCGCTTACGAAAATTTGGTGGTTAGGGTGCGATATGCCTTTGCATTGCCTTTTGCCGACCACTGTGCGACGTCTGGGCTTCTAAAATGTGTTTAAACCACGAGTGGCGTTCAATTGCCACCAGTTTTTAAAAACCGGAAATAGTTGGTTAAGATCGATGCAGCAGTCCACCTAGACCTGTCCCAAATCCCATTTCACATAGCTTAGAGCCAAATGGTTGCCATTAAGGCTCTTCGCCAAGGTTTTGAAACCACAAATCTGTCAAGTCTTCTCTTAACGAGATCTCCTTTCGTCTTCAACGGAAACCTTTATGTCTTTTGGGAGCCCTGGAAAAGGCTAAGCATTATTTCAAAGGCTCAACTTTAGCTGTAAATGAGTTTGAAATCTTTGGTCATCAAAATTACAGCCCTAAATCGACGACCACCAAAATTCAATTTTGAAACTTTCACTTAAAAATTCCCACTAAAGTCCTGTGGCACGCCCACCCCGTCGAAGTCCGCCCATTCATCCTCTGTTGCTTCTGCCTCGCCGAACATTGAGGACGCGATAACACCCACCCGCGATAGTTCGCGTTCAAGATTAGATTATCGGCCTCCACGTGCCGGGGTCAGATGCGCCCATGCATCGGCTTTGACCGCTCCTGCAACCCACGACTACTACAACGTACCCGTCCATGTTCACGTCCACTGACCCAGATTCAATTGAACGCATCCCCCACTCGACTTCCTGACTAATTTCCTCCACTCAGCCTAATCCTGCCACATTTCCCTCCGAACAGACTGTTCTCGCTCCCCTCCCGCTGAGCAGTATCGCCTCCATGTCGTGTGCGTACACATTCAACAGGCGCAAGCGCCAAAAAGAAAATCACCCCCAACCACCCCCACGTATGTTGTTCACCCCTAAATAGCCAGTTCCCGAGACGGGGCGAAATTAAATTTCTGTTTGATTACGACTTTTTTTTTTCGTTTGCCTGCTGGTGAAGAGCACGCATTCGTGCGTGAGTGTGTGCGTGGCGGGAGCTTCATCGGTCGGGAGCCAACGCCGAAGGTGATAAGGAGTCAGTCAGTGTTGCCCCGCGTCGGTGTGAAGGAACCTCAGAGAGGAACACGGGAGAAGTTCCGAGAAGCGAAAAGAAAAATTTGCGTGTATCGTACGTGCGTCAGCGGGCGGGCGGGGAGTTACTCGGTCTTGGTGTGTCGCCATCCGGCAGGGCTTCCGATACATTTCACAAAGTCTGTCAGTTATTTCGAGTGGCCAAGTGAAAATGGATACACGCGCTTAGACCGTAACATGCGACTGTCAAATTAAAGGGCGACGAGCGGCGGGGGCCGCATTGAATTGAATCGATATGCACGCTTAATGAAAATTAAAGTAGTCACACGTTCATCCTAAGAGAGCCGATACACACTCCTTTGCACCGACGATGAAGCGGATGGTCGTCAGATACTTGCGCTGGCCACTCAGACGTTAGGAGAAGGACTTCTTAGATTTTGTGAAATTTAGTCTAACTTTTGGTATTTTTCGTTTTTTCAGCGGGTGAACCCATCCCAGATGAGGATCCTCTACCAACGGAGGACCTGACCGCTCTGGATGAGGCCACAACGCATCACAATCACTCAATAAAACCACCCACCGCACCGGTTGCAATCAACATAACAAATGAACTGGGTCAGGTGCACAGTATGGAGGGCAGGTGAGAACGAAAAAAGAGATTCTTCTTCGAATTCTTGAAATTTGTTTGTAACTTGTTTTTCTCTAGGGACGCCGATACTAACAACGAACATCCACATCACACAGATGAAGCAGACGGTGCCCACGATCATAAGGTGCGTATAATTTTGTGTGGTTTTAAAAAGTGGTTTAATTCGGTTCTTTTTTCAGTTAAAAAACTGGCCAAAGTGGGTCAAAATATCAATTCTATTGGTCGTTTGGGGCTTGTTTACCGGCTTCCTTATGACCACCAACGAGAAGGTTGTCGAGAAGAAGTTATTATCCATTCCTGCTGCACAAATACCCAAAGGTGAGTGGCTGTAGTTGAACAAATATTTTGTGCTTTTGACAGGCTAAGAAGTGCAGCCTTTTGTGTAAGCTCAGTTCATATGCGAATTTAAACGTCACTGCTGATTGACTTCTGTTGTCGATTTCGTTGCATCAGAAATTGGCTTGAACATATGTAGGGATTGTATTTTGTTTATACAAACTACAGAATACAAAGAGAAACAAAACAGATAATAATTCAATGATAAAATATAAGAACGTTGTGATTACGATTGAAGTTTACAAATTATTGTTGTCAATTAGTGCTGAAAGCCTTTGCAGCTACCGCTCCTTTTCTTTTGTATTAACATGAGAATTAATTTTTATATTATTAAATAATTGTTCTGGATGGACACATTTTGTTATTGCGTCTCTTTTGCAAACAGTATTTGAGGCAGAACTCAAAGCATTAGCTATTCACTTTAAAACGCGGTGAGCTCGCTTAGAAAACTCAGTTTTTATTTATTTATTTCGTCTTTTAAGTTTACACCTTTATAAGACTCCAGAAAATAGAAGTAATACTTAAATATTAGGTTGCAAATATCTCCCTTCCGCCTTTTTGTCTTTTGAATTTTCCGACTATGTACAAAGCGCTACAGAGCTCGTATCCAAACTAATCATGCAAAGCGTCGTTTTGTAGGTTATGTCAAGACCTTTCAAATGATGTATTGCCAGATACGAGCTCTGTAGCGCTTTGTACATAGCCGGAAAATTCAAAAGACAAAAAGGCGGAAGGTTGATATTTGACAACCTAATATAAACATCACAGGCCAGTCTGGTGGTCTTATGCTGACAGATTGCAGCCTCTGGTTTTATAGAAGTCATAAGAACTACTTTTTGAACTTCTACAACGAATTTGACTTTATCACAAACTTCATATTTCAAAAACTTCTTGTCCTTTGAAATTAAAGTTCCAGCAATTCTTTTTTGTACATATCGCGCCCTAACCGTCAAATTGACGTAAGCGAAAATTTGGGCAAAAATGAGTTAGTGATGTAGTTCGGTAGTTTATTCAATTGCGCGTCTGACTTCATCCTTTTTTTTTTTTTTAATAAAGCATAATTTTCATTCAATGCATTTTCTGCTTGTTCCACCAAAGGGATTGCGGGGGCAGTGCACGCAGAAGAATCAATGTTTTTTTAGCTCAGACTGAAAAAAAACAAGAAAAAGCCTCTCCTGTGAAATTTTCATTTTGTTGCTTTGAGAAATCACATAGAAAGGTTATTTTTTGTCATATCAAATGGTCCCGTCTAGAATAATTTGAGTAAATGTTATTCGACTTTTGAAGACGGGTTTTAGTACAGTTTAAAGAGATTGACTTCGTGGGAACTCTTTTAAAGACTAACACAATCCATGTCCTGTTTAAGGACGACTTTTATTTGAATAATTTCAGCAATTGAGTTGTTTAAGTCACAATGATACGCTTCTTAATCCATCACAAGCAATTTGAAGGGAGTTCTTGAGAAGGCGTTTTGAAGCTCTAACTATACTTGAATTGTAGGTACATAGTTATATTTTCTTCCATGTCAGAACAACGGGCAGTACGCGTAGCTGATTTCAGCGAAAAGTCGACTACATAGCTTGCAAGTTTGCCTCACCCCTGTTCAAAGGCATTGAACTCAGTACATTCATTTTTAAGCTCAAAAGACTTATTCAAAGACACGTTTTTAAATAGTGGTCATGAATTTGAATTTGAGCAACAATTTTTTAACGCTTAAAGGTTTTTCTGGAGGTACTTTGTATCGTATAGTTAATTAGTACTATTGCAAAAACTTGAAAGCCAGATTGGGGAATTATGATTATGATCTGAAGTTTATTCGGAAGACTGCCGATATTTTAATTATTGGTCTTGTTGTAAAATGAAATTGTAACAATACATGCTAGCGCAGAACTATACACGTGCACACTCACACACTAAGTCGAAGCCTTCTTGTAGATTCTCTTCTTCATTCTTGCTCACACTAAAGGACGCCACTGCCGCTTAGAAGTAGTTAAGAAGTTTTATCTAAGAAAAGTCGGCAAAGTCGATGGTGCTCCAACAAATGTTTTGCCTTGTGACTTTGAATACACTTTTGCATACTTGTTTCTTACCCTTTCTGCATTTTGTTGCACTCTAAGACTAAATGCTCTAAGCACTAAGCACTGAATTAAATAATGTATTTGCACCTTTAGAAAGAGTTGCATCATAAAATGTTAATTCAGATTCTTGGTAGATTATTGTTGACTGTCGCATGTATTTCACTAAAGCACTGTAAAAAAACTTAAAAATCTTCAGCTGAAAGCCTTCTAAAAGCCCAAAAATCTTCAGATATTAGTCAAGCAAGAAAGCAGGCAAATTTTGAAGAGGTCATTATCTACCTCGACAGACTAATTTTAGTGGTCAATTATGTTAATTTTTGTCCAATCAGCCTGCTTTTGGGAACCAACCAAGCTGTCATTTTTATCATTGACTGACGGTTTCAGAAAAGGATGGATGGACTGAAGAACTGCATCAGGAGGCTCTTTTAAAACACGTGTAAGCCCCTCCTGACAATAAAAAACACTTTTAGATACCTGTTCTGTAGCCGGGACGATTCAACTGTCATTTTCTAAGTGATTTTCAATCGATACAAACGCTGATGGCAAAAAGTTAGGTATCATTCTTGTCAACGTCTTCATAACCATTCAAGTCCTTGTTATCAGTGCATTTTTAGGTTTTTCTTTTAGACCAGAAGACATTTAAATAGAAGTTTTTCAACTACCGACCACAAACACTGACTTTTGAATCGCTGGAGCCACTAAAGACATTTTTCAGAAGACATCTGCAATTTTTTTTAGCAGTGTGACCTAAGTATTGGTTACACTGCAATATTGAAAGGCATTTTTCTTCTTCTTTCTTCACGTAATCGACTTGAGATTCAGCTCGGCATCCACTGACTTAAGTGTCGTTCAAACTATATGAAATTTCGTTGAACTTGGTGGTATGCTTGGTAAATAAGCTTAAGGTTTTAGTGTTTTAGTATTATTGACCAATGGACAATTTTCAATAGCCATGTGGGTAATTCCACGTAGGATCGCCCAACGTTCTGAACAACCCCCCTCCGATTTGACTCAAAATTGGTGGAGTTACTTATTGAAGTGGTTCAAGTAATGTGACAAAAAATGTTTGCTTAACTCGATATAGTTTGCGAGGAACAAAGGTTCAAAAACTGGTTAAGAGTCAAAATTCAAGATTTCTTTTAAATTTAAAAAAAATCATAACTTTGGCTCTGCTTATCAGAATTTTGTTGTTATGTCTTAGTAGTAATGGTCATCACTTAGGAGCCATTTCAGCGATATTCATTGTCTGTTGTCTGCTGAAAAGGCTGACTTGCACACATAAAATATATTGAATCGGCTTATAAATCATCCAATTTCATGGAAAAAACATATTTCAGAAAGTCCTTTTATTCTTCAAAAAGAAGACAACCGCTTTCGATAACTTGTACTCGTTTGTTTTTTTCCCAATCTCATTTTTAAACTCGACCACCTGTTTGATGGTGTCTGTTTGTCTATTCTCCTGTCTACTTGTCGCATCTTCTGTGTGTAATGTACGGTGATGTAATGGTCAACGGAGACATCATCTTCACTGAGGCTGCTGCAGTCTTATGCTGCTTTGCTGGAAGCATGATCCTGAAGAGCTTATATGTGAAATGTCCTCAATTTTTCCTACAAATCTGTCTCTTTAGGCTTCTTTACTGGCCTTAGTAATCGCTAAGCTTCTTTGGCATTTTACTGAGCTCATCTGATATCGCGGTACATGTGAAATTTTTTGATTGAACTGCCTATGAGTAGAAATTTAATTATCTAGTCTTTGATCAACCATCAATCCTAGCGATTGTGGCCTTAATTTTAATTGGCTTCTTTAAACATTTTTCGTGCTTTAGACCTACGAATGGAGGCAAAAAAATTATCCGTAAAAGAGCTCCTGAAAAAAAAAATGCAAATACTTTTTTGCCTTTTAAATCCACTTTTCCGCACAACGTTTTTCTCCGTTTCCCGATCAACCACCGACCTGCTGCAGGAGTAAAAAACCACCTCCTCACTTTCCCGAAAAAGGTAATTTCCTCCACCGCGAAATTTTCCTGCCACAAACACACGTCCTGGTGCCCGGAGCGGTTCATTAAAACTTCTCAATTGGCTCCGGATGGTCCTTTGCTCTCCTTCCTTCCACAGCTGATTTGCAATCAAAATGAGCTAAGCCCGACCACACAGAGTGCCCCAATTTTCACTCAAACGCGGTCAACTGACGGAGAACAGGGTATGTCCGCCATCCACCGCTGAGCCCTTTCGCCGCAAAACAACTCCAACAACAGAGTTCCTTGTCATGTGGCTATTTTCAGAGATTTAATTACCGTGATTCGGCCGAGTCAATAAATGGGATTGTTCCGGGATTAATACGACACAAAAATGGACTCCCTGTGGTTGATATGAGTGCGTGCGTGTGACGTGTGTGTGTGTGTTGTTTTTGTGGACAGTCTCCCCTTGGACGTATCGTAAAGTAATTTTCGGAAAGTTGGCAAATTTTTGGATTTTCATGTTGATACAGGCTTAGGGACTCGACATGAATCGTATTTATGATTTAATCGGTTGGTGGTGGTCGTTGGGAGGGGGTGTGGGTAATCATCGGACATCGAGTGGGGGGTTCGAGAGGGTGGGCAGAAGTTGTTTGTGATCGAAATGAAATTAAGAGGTCAGCCGTGGGAGGTGGAAAGTCGTAAATTTTGGGACGAAAATATCCTGGAGGTTCTTTAATTGTGCACGGCGTTAAGAACTTTTTAACGAGTCTTTGATTGGTTTTGAGGCAGTTAAGGAAGTTTTGTTTGACATTAAATGCGTTCAGCAAAGGTTTGAAAGCGTAGGCGGGGTTAGGGTACATTACCAAAACAATCGTCCTTTAGTGTTTTTGAAGGAATTTGCTGTAGAAGCCAAAGTTTCGCTTTATTATGTAGATGAGGATTTCATTTGCGTTCACATCCTGTGTGTGTTCATAAATGTAAGATTTGCAGCCCTGCAATATTTGTATTCTAATAGAATGTAATACTTTTGCATCACAACAGTTAAAAATTGAGTTCATAAAAATATAAACTCGATAAAAGTCTCCTGTGCACAAAAGCTGAAGGAGACCTGCCTTTCCAGAACTGCAAGCATAATTTTTTCATTGAATGTTATAGGCAACGATCGCTATGCATGTGCTACGACGTCGACGTCTCTGGTAATTACTGAGGCTTGTCTTTCGAAGTTGCCTTGATACCACTTCAATCTTTAAGCTTTTGAGCAAATTCTTAGACTTGAAAAGAGGTGATTCCAAGCAAAAGTCGACGCTGATCTCCGAATACTCAGAGCTGCTGTTGAAAGATGCGCATTTTCTTCTTCGCAGATTGACACTTACGGCAAACATTGCAACGAGATATTTCGGAGTTCTAACACTTAGTTCTTGATTCAATGGACTAGTCTTCTATCTCAGGGATGTACGGATGAGATCCTATTGTTGGATTGGCAAGCTGACGCTTTTGTTCCAAGTTTTTAAACAGAGGCCTTCAATTTTAGAAACAAATGGCAAAGTTCTGATTTAAAGCAGCAGCGATTTTTGGCGACATGCAAATTGAATCTATATCTTATTCAATATTCTTAAACAGTAAACTCTGGATAATTTGAAACTCTATAACTCGAGAACCTCTATAAATCGAAGCATTCTCACAATCCCTTGATAAAATCTTTGTAAATCAAAGAAAACAATTTGGTCTCCTCGTTAATTCGAATTTATTTTTGGGCAAAATAACCTCAAAACCTCTATAATTCGAAAAGAATGCCATGTTTACCTCTGTAATTCGAAGTCAAACTTACTTTTTCTTTTTTTAACAAGAAATGCGTGCGTGATGAGGTAATTCGAAAACTTCTATAATTCGAAGTTTTTTCCAATCTCCGTGAAGTTCAAATAATCGAGAGTTTACTGTACCAAAATTAAATTAAAATTTTAATCAATTTAAAATATGAATTCTAAAATGTCAACCACTTACAGATAAGCAAAAAAGTTCGTGGGTAACACAAATGTTTTTGTAAAACTTTTAAAATTTGAATAAAAGTCAATCAAACAATTGCCACTTTGGCTGCCCTGTTCATTAATGGCTTCCTCATATAGGTCTTTTAAGCAATCATCCATATGTGTGAGTACTGCAGGAAGCAAAAAAATACGCCTTCTGCTATTTCTAGTATCCATTAAGGCCAGCCAATTAATAATCGTTGGATTCGTTCTAGATTTTCTTAAACTGGTTTGATTTTGACAACGTCTGGATCTTGCAGTTAGTTTTTAAACGTTTTCTGAATCTCCTTTTTTCAAACGTTGTCCTTCAGTCTCTTTGTTGATCATTGCAAGGCTGTTGTCAAAAAACTTTATGCGCATCGCTTTCTAAGATCAGTCCTGCCAACCTACCGTCCCTCCATGTTTCGACAGCGACCTTCGTCTTACATAAATCAATTTCTTTTATTTTTTAATTTCATTATTTCGCTTTTCTCTGTGCATTAATTTTCATCCACTTTATTTTTTTTTCTCTCTATATTTTGTGGATAAATCATTCACCACGTTTTTAATTTTCTTTTCTTTAACTTATGGCATCTTAGTAAAATCCTTTCGCTGGTTTTTTTTTATTTTTTTTATTTTCTTGGCATTGTTGTCTCTTTTCCCGATGTTTTAGCGTCTGTGTACCTAATAACCCCGTTCTTGTGCCCACAGATAAGGTAGTTTATTATCTGTGCTGTAACCTTAATTGTCTTGCAGGTTGGTGGTCACTGATTTAAGTTGTATTCACTCAGAACTCACGTCTCACGATGATGCCAATCGACCTCTTCTTTCAATGACTGAAAGAACGATGTTCATGTTGTCGCCATGTTTTTCGGTCTTCCATCTGTCGAAAGGCCGGATTATTAGACAGCGAATGCGTTCGAAGAGGTCTTGGAGGCATTTTTCCTAGCTTCGAAATTCAAACGTTTATTTTACTACAACTGAAGTTGGCACAAAAAATCAACGTTGGCCTTTAGATTGATAGATCGATTGATAGATTTTTTTTTTACTTCAATAATTTAAGAAAATCGGTTATATTGCATGACGTTGGGCTTTACTAAATCCAAAAAGGAACAAATGGATTTTGATGGGGCGTTTGAAAATATGTCTACCCTTAAACACCCAGCAACCCAAGATGAACTTCAGTTGACACAGCTGTCTTCTAAGTGATGGTACCGACTGGTACCGACCACCAGCGTCGATAATCCCCCTTGACTTTTGTTTTCGCTTCGTCTTCCTAATTTTCACCTCTCATGCATGCACATCGCCCTCTTGACCCGCAAATATTGACCTACCCATTTAATTTTCGCCATTCGCCCTCTTCTCCTCAATACCACTTCAATCATGTACACATCTCCATATATCAGCCTATCGCCCCTAAAACGAACCCCGACGAAGTAATCGCTAACATACGCGACCTTTGCCACATCAATTTACTTTTCTGTCCACACACAATGAGCGGTCGTGGGACGAATTGATTACGACAAATGATTAATCATGAGGCGTCTATCATCATTTGTGGTGATAAATAAAAATGACGTCACTCTTTAAGAGACGCGCTTGAGATAAGATTTTTGTGGCTTATCACACGTGATTGGACTTCTGACCCAACACGAAGGCGGGTGTGACTCTAAGCCGATGAGGTTGTTGTGACGTGACTTGGGATTTACTTGTGTGAGTTTTTCGACTGAAAGGGGAGACGGAAACTTTTGTCAAACTTTGACAGATGTCAATGAAGTGTCAGGTTTATGTGAGAAGGTGCCACTTTATTTGATAATGATAATGGTACTCGTTTCTGACCTTCGATTGTAGAAGTGTTTTTTTAAGATTTTAGAATTCAAGAATTTAAGTATTAAGGATTATTTATTGGCACATATGCGCAGCTGTGATCTCGCTTTGGAACTCTCAATCCCTTATGACGCTTATATAAGTGGCACAAAAACGAAGTTAAGTGACATTGCTATGAACTTTAACTGAAAACGAAAGCATTTTAAGGACTAAACTAGAAACGAATATGTCCTTCTCCACTTTTTTTTAACGTTTTTTCACTGTTTTCACAAGTTTCTTCATCCACCCACGCATCATCGCAAAGTCCCTTAAAAAACTTTTCTTGCAACTGTCAACTTCCTGACAGTTGTCACCAAAAAGTGAACAACAAGTTTGCAGCTTCCAATTTTAGACTTTTTCCGCCCTCCATCAAAACATTTGCCGAAAATAAACACCACCACAAAAATATAAAAATAAAAACAAAACAATTACTCCTGGAGAATATGTAAAGTCCTCCAGGATATAATTTCATTTCTATTTACCAACAAAGCAGTTCCTTGTTGTGAGAATGAATTATTTAAAATTTAATTCCGGATTATGCTCCAACAACGCACCAACCCATAAAATGATTTATTTCAGGGGTGGCAGTCGACGACGAATACGCGAACACACCGCCTCCCCCGTCACTCATACCCGAGCACAAATTACATTTAAAGCTCTAAGGACATCGAGCTGCTCCTTTTGCATAACTAATTCCCGACCGCCAACTGGTGGGATTTCTTTTTCTTTTTTTTTTTTTTTTGTGACTTTTGTTCATTGAGTTATTTCAACTGTCAAAAATCGATTGTCACTTTGACGTAAGCGGTGACGTTGCTGTGCGTGTGAGTAACCAATTTCGAGTTAAAAGAGAATTAAGCTGATTACACGCTTAGGCCGGTTGCCTATATTGGAGGGAATTTTTTTTCCTGAGCATTCGTCTTTAAGGAATCTACACACATGCCGTGTGTGTTCGGAGTGTACCTAACCAGGGGAAGGAGTGTTTTATGTTATATACTCTGTTTTGGGAAAACAGGAGAAGGCCTCCTTTGAAGATTTATGGTGGGAATTAAAGGCGATGTGTTGGGGCGAGGTGTAAGACAAGTCCCAGCTGCAAGGAATTCGGTGGTGTTTTTCGTAACGAAAGTGAGGTAGGCAGGTGAAAGGAATGCTTCTTCTTTTGGGGAAGAGGTACTAAAAATATTTCGCTGCTACTGAGTCTTCGTAGATGTCGGGGAGGGATTAGTGGCAGAATCGAGTAGACGAACGACAAAAGTAAGCAAAATTGATGAAATCGTTATCGTAATCAATTACTCCTTTAAGGAATTTCATTGTGATAACATCAGACAGAGTGAATAGATTTTAAGAGATAAACCGCTAATATTGAAATGTTTTTTGATGCTGCTCAAGGGTTTTGCAAAACTCTTAACAAATTCATCTTAACAAAATTTTTCGTAATAGAAATAAAACACTCATTCAAACTTATTTTACGAAGAAGTAAATTAAAAACTCATTTTTATCGGTTCTCAAACGTCGAAATTATAAAAAGTGGACATGAAAGTTTATCTATCTCAATTTTATGTCTTAAAAACTTATGTGTTATTAGGCTTTTTTGGAATATAATTTCAAAACAAACGGAAAAATAAATGGAGCTTAATTGCAGACATTTGGACCTTACCAATATTTAACACATTTAAATTTTGCTTTAAATTCCAAAGCCTTGCTCACTTTGTGATGCAGTTTCTATAGAAGATTATTAGCCTATCTTAAGAGCTTTCTGTTTCTCTGCATGGCAAATTATGAAATTTTCGAGAAAACAGAAAATAGTAATTATTGAAAATTCTGTGTCCGAACTTCTCTTAACATGAGAGTTCTAAATCACGAGTTCAAAAAGATGATAGCTTGATGAGCTTAAAATCTAAAAGGCCTTTATGGTTGTCTTTCGAAGATAGAGAACTCTTACGAATTTGTATTAAAACGAGTTTTTGAATTAAAAATATCATAGTTTTTTTTAGTTTCTTTATGAATATCAATGAATAAAAAATGTAATTAAGGAAATTAATGACATGTGTGACCGCACACGATAGGCTGCGAATAAGCTATGGAGCGTAACGTCACACGATTATTATTAAGGTCTGTCAATATGCAACACTTTTTCAAGCGTTGGTTGTAAAAAGACTTCAAGCCAGAATGATAAACGATTCAAAAATAAGTTTACTATCAACACTTAGGTAAATTAAGAGGCCTACAAAAAATTAATCGATAAAGAGGTTTAAGCATAATGAACATCTGAATGGAAGCTCATAAAATTTTATTTTAATATTTATAATATAGAATTGCGAATGAAATGAAAGTCGGAAGGATAAAATGGACCCTATTGTCTGTCTCAAAGAAGCATAGACTTCATTAAGCCTCCAAAATTTCGCGGAGAAAAAGGAAACGAACTTTAAAGTACAACTAACTACAAAATTCAGCTATTTTTTATTATAAATTTAAGCGAGGGCTGCTAAAGAAGTTCTTATTCTCTTTTTTTTAAGTGTCCTGGTTAACATCAATGAAATATTGGCGAAGCCACCGAAAAAGCAGAGTTCATTGGTTCTTCTTTCTCTTCATGCAGCGCTACAGTCCGGGGTGGCATCTCTATGGCGTACAAATTTTGACTTTTAAAATAAAAACACATGAACAAAGTCAGCCATGTACTATGATTCGTCTCATTCGACCGAAAACTTCGTCTTAGGCTTACGATCTGCAGAATTCGTATTTGGGACTGCGGATCAATTTCGCTAGATAGAAATTGATTACGTTACTGTAAGTTTGGAAGATTAACATTTCGCGATAATTTGGTCCCTGTCTCGAAGATGCTTTTTTTCAATAAAGAAATTCAAGTTCATAGACTTCTTGAGCCACAGCTTTCTGAGCCATTATATAGCCTGACATTTTTTTTTTTTTCATTTTTGTACAATTATTGGAGGTCCAGTTCACGTCTTCGAGTAGATCTTTTCTCCTTTACTAACTGACGTTATTTAAACCTAAGTATCACCTATTCGCTTCTCGCCAAATATTTTAAAAATATAAGGGACATATTAGGCATAAGGGACAATTATCGTTGTCGATCCTTTGTTTATTAAATTGCGTCGAAAAATAAACAATAAACAAACAATCCGTCAAACTTGCAAATTGAAACTTAAAAAAACAAGTCGAATGTGCAATTTTTCATTAACCGGTAAAAAATGGTTGACTAAGTGTATGTGTCTCGTTTATATTTTAGAGACGTCTGAAAATAATTTAACTCTTCCGAAATATCTCCAAAAAGATCAATAGGCTCACTATGCCGCTGACAAAAACTAGAATTTGCTTATGGTCTTCTTTGCATTCACAAACTTAATAGGGTGGTCTGAGTTGGTCGTCGAAAACATCGCCAACAAAGCAGAGAAAACTCAATACATCGCGCCCTAACCAACAAATTATCGTAAGTGACAAAATGAAAACATCACAGGGGGCAGTTTTTTGTTTCTTGTCTGAGCTTAAAAAATGTAAATGTTTATAAACTTTTTTTCTCTGTAATTTTTCATTGGAATGCTTTGATACAATGATGCAGAAAGACGCTCACGGCAATTTGGCGGCTAGTATGGCGCACACTTGCTGTGTACCTAGTTTTAGTTGAGATTTAAGTTAAATTGTAGAGCAGCAAATGAAATAAATAAAGAAATACGATTTAAAAAAAAAAATCAATAAAAAAACGAATACAAGAAAAAGGTAGTTGCTTCTTTGCATGACTGCGTTTGGTTTTGTTTAGATTTTGTGATGAAACTCATTGCATGTTAGAGAGTTTTCTGATAGGGATAGATCACTTAAAGACACTTATTCCAAAACTTAAAGAGAGTTCACAAATGCGTTCTTTGCAGAGTTCAATTTCGCTATTTGGATATCTTAGATTCTACTCAACCGAACCTATGAACCATGGCCATTGGATAAATTACTTAGCGACACGACGGAACTTTAATCAAAAACCTAGTTCTAAACTTAAGGTCATTGAATTCCTAACCAGGACTATTAGCGCCGTAAATAAGACAAAACCTTTTGTAGCATTTACAATCGTCAACTGGGTGTGGGCACCTGTTTATTTTCCACAAATATCTAAAGCTATTCTCTATCCTAAATTGCCTACTTCCTCCCACTCACCACTCTCGAAATGAGTTTCCAAATAAAAATCCTTCTTTCATTTGCATGCCGCGTAACTGTAATGCCAACTCTGCAAATGGCCGCAGCCAAATGTTACTGACACCATAAAATTTCCCCTGAAAATTGTAACCGACACATCGCGTGACTAGACGTCGTTAAAAAAACCAAAAAAAGCGAAAGTCTGGATCCTTCGTCTAGAATTGCACGCGCACACAAAATTGTTCGCAATAATTTACATGATTCAATTGCCTTTTACACCCCGGAACTCCTTTTCACTTATTCATTTTCTCCCTTCTCGTTTCAGACTTTATTATTAGCAATATACCTAAAAACCTACGCCTAGGAGTAACGCTAGAAGGTGCCTTTGCTCAAGAGCATGCCGCAAACAATCAGACAAACAGCTACCTGTACGTTTACGTGCAGCTTCTGTATCTGGGAAGGGAGGAGCTGACGGCGGCAAACGAGACGGCGAATCAACGCGAGGAGCTTCAGATAACCCACACTCAGAATCTATCAGAGGTGTGGAGGATTCCTCTGGTTGACGAGGAGCTCGTTGACCTCGTGTCGGACGTGAAGAAAACGAAGGTCTTCACCTTCGAGGAGATCCCCCTGACCAAGATCCAGAGCGACAGCACTGCGCTGAGGCTGCGTCTGAAAACAGACTCCGATCGCAGCATCCCCGTGCAGTACCGCTACGACGAGTCCCCGATCGACAAGGACATGGGCGTTATTTACGCCGCCATAGTGCTGTGCGGGCTCTACATTATGATCATCTGGGAGGTGGTAAACCGGACCTTTGCTGCGATCATCGCCTCGACCATGGCCATCGGCATCTTGGCAGCGCTCGATGAACGCCCGCCAATGGCCGAGATCATGGGCTGGATCGACGTTGAGACGCTGCTGTTGCTCTTCGGCATGATGATCCTCGTGGCGATCCTCTCCGAGACGGGAATCTTCGACTACCTCGCTGTGTTCGCCTACAAGGTGGGTGTCGGTTGGGCCTCGAAACTCATTCCTAACGACCTTCTTTTTTAGATCACGAACGGACGCGTGTGGCCGCTGATCAATTGCCTCTGCCTGTTCACGGCGGTGATGTCGTCGTTCCTCGACAACGTGACCACCGTGCTGCTGATGACGCCGGTCACGATACGTCTCTGCGAGGTGATGGGCCTCAACCCCGTGCCGATCCTCATGTGCATGATCATCTACTCGAACATCGGCGGTGCTCTGACTCCGGTCGGAGATCCACCAAACGTGATCATCGCCTCGAACAGCTTCATCTCGAAGAATGTATGTGTTCCGTCTCTTTTCCCGTCTTCCCCTCTGATCGTATGTCTCTCCCTTGCAGGGTGTCAACTTCACGGTCTTTACAGCGCACATGCTGCTTGGGGTGTCGGTAGTGATGGTCCAGACCTACATCCAGCTCCGCTTCAAGTTCCGCAACATCAACGATCTTCGCTTTAACGAGGCTCAGGACGTCCAGGAGCTGCGCCACGAGATCGCCGTCTGGCAAAGGGCCGCCGCATCGCTTTCATCGTACTCTAAGGATGAAGATCTTGTCCGGGAAACTCTGATCAAGAAGGTGAATCGCTTGAAGAGGACCCTCAAGAAACGGGTTTCCTCGGGATCAGTGCCGGTCGAGAACTACGAACAAACGTTGGGCCAACTGCAAGCCAAGGTAAGTCTGTTTGACCTTCGTTAGAGTGATCTTGCTCACGATCACCTCTTATTTCAGTACCCAATCCGAAGCAAGTCACTCCTCTACAAATCCGGTGTGGCCCTCGTTTTCGTCATCAGTCTTTTCTTCCTGCATTCAGTGCCGGAGCTGCAACGTCTCTCCCTGGGCTGGACGGCCCTGCTTGGAGCGATCTTGCTGCTGATCCTCGCCGATCGCGAGGACATGGAATCGGTGCTGGCTCGTGTTGAGTGGTCGACACTCCTCTTCTTCGCTGCGCTCTTCATTCTGATGGAGTCGCTATCGGAGTTGGGACTGATCGATTGGATCGGAAAGATGACCGTAAACGTGATCATGTCGGTTGGTGAGGACGCAAGACTCGCTGTGGCCGTTCTACTCATTCTTTGGGTAAGTTAGGACTTGTTCGTCCTGCCTTGGAGTGCTTTAAAGATTTTGATTTCGTTTTTAGGTCTCGGCGATAGCATCGGCCTTCGTCGATAACATCCCGCTAACGACGATGATGGTTAAGATCGCCATTTCATTAGCACAAAACAAGGACCTCGGTCTGCCGCTGCAGCCGCTCGTGTGGGCCTTGGCCTTTGGAGCATGTTTGGGAGGTAAGATGAAGGAATTGAATTTCTGCTGAGGAGTGGATAAACGTTTCTTGTTTTTTAGGAAATGGAACACTGATCGGTGCCTCGGCGAACGTGGTCTGCGCCGGTGTGGCGGAGCAGCATGGCTATCGGTTCACCTTCTTAGAGTATTTCAAGTAAGTTGGAAAGCGTGCTTAATACAGGGCTAGTTTTGTAGAGAGTTTTGTAGGAGATTGAAAGGAATTACCATGATAAGGAGCGGCTTGTAAGACCTAGGAATGAAAAGCCTGAGAACGAGAGACAGAAAAAAAATCGGCAAGACAAAATTCAGTCTTGGGCTTTTTCATTACTTTTGGGCTTGACAACTTTTTTATAAATAAAACGCAAACCATTTGAGATATTTCAAGAAATTTACTATCGGCACAATCAAAACATTTATGAATGGAACTCGTCTTCGTTCATATGGCCACCGCGGGCACGTTTGAAGCGGTTGATTCATTGGACCCAATTTTCGATGACTCCGCCATATATTTCGGCCAAAACGACCGTTTGTATCGTATCGTATCGAGTTTAATGTTGGCTCTGAGCTCTTGAAATGTCGTCGGCTTGTTGGCATAAACCAATAACTTAACGTAGTCTAGGGCCGTTAAATCGCACGAACAAGGCGCTCAATCGGCTAGACCATTTCTTAAGATAGTAGGCTCTTCAAACTTACTCTTCAATAAATCGATTGTAACGTGTGCTGTGTGGCTTCTGACACCATCCTGTTGAAACCACAAGCCACAGTCCATATTCTCCAATTCGGGCCAAAAGTAATCGGTAATTATGGCGCGATAACGCTGGCTATTCACAGTACACAGTCGATGAAAAAATATGGCCCAAAAACGCTGCCGCATGCAAACCGCTATATTTTTTGTGAATGAAGCGGTGATGGTGATCATGAAGCACATGTGGATTTTCACCGGACCAATAACACATGTTTTAGTTGTTGACGAACCCATTGAGCCAAAAATTAGCTTCGTCACTGAAAATGATTTTGCGATAAAATTCATCATCTTGGCGCATCTTCTCCAGGGCCCAATCGGAGAACGTGCTTCGCTTCAAATGGTCCATCGGCTTTAATTCTTGAGTCAGCTGGATCTTGTATGAGTGTAAACCAAGATCCTTCGGCAATATACGCCATAATGTGGTCTGAGCGATGCCCAATTCTTGATAACGCCGTGGAATTGACTAATTTGGATCGTTTGCTACGGACGGCTGAACGACAGCGACATTTTCGACACTTTGACCAACCCCTTGCCTCACTGACACGCCAACATCACACAACGAATATGAAGCCTTAAATTTTCGCACTAAACATGTTATTGCCTGTCTACTAGGGCTAAAATTACGACCGAAAATTGGAGTTAACGCTCTTAAAGTTGCGGTCACCAACTCCGAATTTCGGTAGAAAATTTTTATAATTTGCAGACGTTGCTCGTTGGTGTACTTCACCATTATGAAAATGTTGAGTTTCCTGAAGAAATAAACAATGGCAGTAAAAGGATGCTTTCACAAACTAGATTTAAATTTGTCAAGTCCCTATTGGAAAACCCTTTACTTCTACGGTTGCACACATTCTGGTGTTGTGTTCAATACTTTTAATGTCCTTTCATTGGGCATTCACAACTTATTGATGAGCCTAAGCGACTTAAGAAGTTGCTTTAAAAACAATTCCTTCAAAAAATGTCTGTTTACTGTTTAAATATCCTCGTACACTGTTGAACCGCTGATGGAAATATAGAAATTCAATATTTGTAATGTGTGTTCGCATAAAAGGCAGTGCAAAAGAACTAGGCTTGTAGAAGACTCCAATAAAATTTTGACGTAGACTTCATTCTGTTGGTTAAAGGATACAACAATATTCGCCAATCAGCTCGTGACTTGCTCAATATTCTCGCCGTTTTCTAGTGATGCTTTATTTCCAACCTTGTGTTTAGTTCTAGTCTCATTTTTAAGTAGTTTGGTGGACTGCGCAGGGCAGCCAAGCACTTAAGCCAGACGAGGCCCATTGTCTTACTAATTTTAAAAACTTACTAATCTCCTTACTAATTTTATCCTTACTAATTTTAAAACCTATTCTTTTCAGGGTCGGTTTCCCCGTGATGATAGGCAGCATAATCGTCGCCACCGTGTATCTTATGATCGCTCATGTGATGTTCCACTGGCATTGATACGAGAACGTGGATGCAACAAACAAATGCATATGATAGAGTACTAAAAAAAAAAACACACACATCATCAAAACGCATCCTAAAAGTTATCCTATTTATTAGAATATCCACCACCTCCTCCTTCTCTTCAGCTAGGACGAGAAGTATTAAAACAAAACAAAAAAAATGAACGGGAACCAACTTCAGATTGGTGACAAACAAACAAAAAAGTCAACTCGATCAGAGAACAACAAAAAAAAACAAATTTATTGTATAAAAGAAAAAAGTTTAAAAGTAAATTTATATATTTTTCAAAGAGATGAACATTTATTTTTACACGAAATGTTTATTATAAAAAAACAAAATAAAATAATAAGTGAGAAAGAGCGAGCGAAAGATATAGAGATGATAAATGTTATGCGATACGATTCATATACCGTTAAAGAAGAGAAAAGAGCAAAAGAAAACTTTATATAAATTTAGTTTAGTTAATTGATACCTTACTATTAAATAAATAAAATATTTAAATAAAATCTACAAAAAAGAAAAAAAAAACACACATGTGAGTTTGTTGTTAGTCTCTGTTCTATGTTTGCAATACATAAAAAAAAAAACAAATACATTTATATATATTTTGTTAGATACTTTACACGTGTAGTTTATTTGTTTTTTGATTTTAAATGTCAATTTATTTTTTTTTTCTAGATTTTAGATAAATTTCTTTTTGTTCGTTTCGTTTTTCAATGATGTTATGATCTTTTTTGTTTTTTATTTGAAAATAGAAAAACAAAATGGAGAAAAAAATGCATTGAAGAAAAAAAAAATCACCATATTTACTGTTTACCTAGTTTTAGTTGAGATTTAAGTTAAATTGTAGAGTAGCAAATGAAATAAATAAAGAAATACGATTTAAAAAAAAAAATTCAATAAAAAAACGAATACAAGAAAAAGGTAGTTGCTTCTTTGCATGACTGCGTTTGGTTTTGTTTAGATTTTGTGATGAAACTCATTGCATGTTAGAAAGTTTTCTAATAGGGATAGGTCGCTAAAAGACACTGATTCCAAAACTTAAAGAGAGTTCACAAATGCGTTCTTTGCAGAGTTCAATTTCGCTAATTTTGTCTCAAGATTTAGCACTGCACGTATTTAAGATCCAGCTTAGGAGCATCAAATTAAAATTGTAGGGAACGCAATTTGTTGGCCGACTGACACCCAAAGAGTTCGAAAGAGGTCCTAATATTGATCAATAAATCATCTTTAAGCGGTAACGAGGCTCTTCGAAGAATAGCTAAGTCGACATTGCTGTACGGAGTGAGCCAAATACTAGTTTCTTCTCAAATATGCAATTAAATGAACAAATTTTAATTTTGTCAACTCATTTGGTTCCGCGGAGGAATTATACTGACTTTCTATCAAGCGGCAAACAGCTGTCAGTGTTAAAATAACGCATGATTGAAAAAGTAACCATTGAACCCTTTATATTCAATGACGATAACACACGATTTTTTTCAACAACACCCCACTTGGCTGACACACTGTAACCAACCCCAATGATGAGCGAAAACCACAAAGTGATTGCACCGGCGAAATAGGAAAACACAAATCACCCGGTTATCTGCAAAGCCCAGCACGGTGGCATTACACAGCTTTTCTTGTTTTTCCTGAAGCCACGCGCTGTTCATGCAGACCGATGGCTTTTTCACGCACCACTCACGTGAAAGTTTTTCATGTTCTCTTCGTTTTGAGTGAAAGCGTGATTTGAGTCAACGGAGACCGAAAAGTCATCAGATTAGTCGTGCTGTTAGGAGCCACTTCTTATGCTTTGGGAACACAATTTTTCTTCCTCAAGCTCCCAGGCCACTCAATCGATTTGTTAGGGAAATTTTTAAATAAAACATAAAGAATGAACCATCTGATGGTTTCTTTTTTTTATTCATGGGTTGTTTTGACACTGTCATCTGTTTTCCACTCGAAATCTTGACAAAAAGTCAGTATCATACCTCCGCGGAACGAAATGAGTCGTTTAAGCATGTATGCACTCTTAAACGAGACTGAAACAAGTTTAGTGCGCCAAACTGAGAGCTGTATAGTAGAAAGGGTGCGCTTTTCGGAAAGAAATGATTTATGAGCCATCTCGGCGATGTCAACTGACCGCCTCTGAAAATGCGATATGAATCTTCTAGGCTTTTTTTCCGGTGAAACATGAATGTGAACGTGAACAATCCGATTCGAGCACTTAACGCAAATATCATTCAAGCCGAAACCATCAACAAAGTTTTGGAAAATTGCAGTAACAAAATATGCTACCACGAAACCAGTCGAAGAACCAATTGGATTAGAATCTTTGCTCTTACTAATAAGGCAATAATGCAAAAAATTAAATTTTCTTCATTTTATTGCATTTTTAAAAAGAAACTTGTATTTGGTCCACCCTGTATTCATCATCATTGATGGTGTAACAGCCCGTGGAGGGCTAGAGCTTAGCTTTTCGCGCTTCCACTGTGGTGTACGCGTTATAATCTGGCATCCTTTATTATCCGCTTCCTTTGACCTTGCCAAGTTTCCCTTGCCCTCAATATTTATTTCAAATAATTTTTGAGGGCAAGTCGTAGAAAGTCAGAACACTAGTCCTAGGCAGCGAGATGAAGGAGCGGAACTCTCTTTAGGAACTAAAGAACGATGAGGATATCGCACGCCCTTTAAAACCACTGTGTTTTCAAAACGCGGTGATATAGAATGCATTAAGAGTGATTTTTTGACTCATGACCTGAAAATAATTTTTACTTTTCATTCCACAAGTCGTTTCTTCAGCAGCAGATGGATGGACCCAAAACAATCCTGGATTTATATTAGAGACACTTCTCCCGCCACTTTAAAATCTCAGTATTTCTAATTATATGAACGGGCTATTTTACGCCTTTTTGCGCTTTTGATGGGCAAACGCCTACAGATGTAGTACTTGATGTAAAATTCATGTTTTACATGTATCATCTGCATCTACAATAAAAACCAAAAACCACGTTTCTAACATGGAAATTATATGAGTTAGTGTGAAATTGAGTGGCTTGTTATTCTGATAATTTCATTCAAAAATATTTAAAGGTTGAAGAAACTTCAGAAATACTGTCACAATTGCAGTAATAGTTTCTTAAATTCTTTCTACAATTTTAGTTCATTTAATTGTGAATTAGACATATTTTAATGCAAAACGAATGTTTGGGATCTCTTATTTTGTTTTTAGTAAAGTGGAAGAAAATGTTTTCCTGTGCCTAAGACGTGTAAGACGCGCAATCGAATAAATAATCGAACTGCAAATTATTGAACTTACGAGAGTTTGGCGGTTAGAGCGCAATATATTGATATCGGCAAAATAATGATGGCGGAAAAATAATGATGGCGGTACATGTTTGTTACAGTAATTCATTCTTAACTTTTGAAAATTTTTAGGTAGTGTTTTCTTAGGCGAGCAAAGTCAATTACTTTTAATAAGAATGTGAATATTATTCTTATTCTTATTATTATTATTTCCTCATTTACTAATCTTAATTTTACTAAGCAAAAAACAAAAAAACAAAAAAAAATAGTATACCTTTTCCTTACATGAAAAATTATAAAAATTCATTAAACACAAAAAGTCGAAAAACTACCGCGACAAAACTAAAGCACCTCTATCTTTTTATGTTAAAGTTGTTCAAAAAAGTTTTAAAAAAAGTAAACCATTATTAATTTTTAGTTAACTGGAAAGAAAATTTCAACTTCTCTCGGTCAGCCGGTACAAGCAAAAATCTCAGTTTGCTTAGGGGTCCGTTTGTCCGATACTATTTATTGTAAATTGTAAATTACATGGTCCTGCTTTCGCGATACCTTTAAAAGCAAAATAATTGTAAATTTACTTTGTAAACTACTCTACAAAATAAATTAAATATATAAACGAAGTCAATGAGTGCGAATGCGTTTGCGTTTCTAGAACTAATTCAAATTACTCTCGAAACTAAAAAAGTGACCTAAAGTCACCGTTTGACGGATTAAAGTTAGACTCAATCGAATCCATGAAAAATAATTTTTCATTAGTTTTAGAAACACTGCTGGTGTTCGCGATTCCGGACCAAAAAAAAAATCGTTGCATACTTCTAAGTGTTGCTTTCAGTGCTTATTTCATATCTCTTCGCCTTTACTTTCTTTTCCGTCTGAGTGCTTCATCTGCATCCGGTTGGACTCCCTTGGAAAAAACTTGAACGCGAAGCACTTGTCCTTATCGATGTCATTAAAGGACACGTCATAGCTGATGCTTCATCAGGAATCAGTGAAAAAGAAAAGCGATTAATTTGGGTAAAGGTAGACACAACGTCAGGTGAAATACGAAGCTTCTTCATTTCTCACATATTCGCCGCAATCTTGTGTCGGCGTAGATTTCAGAGGTGTGATCGCTTGATAGGCCGATGTGAAGTGCGGTGAAATTTATCAGGCGTTTGCGTCATCACACGACAAATTCCACAAGCGAAAAAAAAAAATAAATAAATAAATAAACGTAAACAAAACGCAAGCCGATAACAATATTTGTCAGTCGTTTCAGTGAGCGAATTTTTAAAGTGAATGCTAAGTCATATGACGGTGTAGCAAAAAATGAGCTATGAAGCTGAAGTGAATGATGAGAAAAAAGTGAACCAGCGATCGAAATCTGAAAGGGATTCCAACGTGGGACGTAAAAGGGCAAGGGAATTCCGCGTGGCTGAATTTTTATCATAATGAGTACGAAATGAAATGATATAACCAAAGACTTCAGAGCCATTGAAATACATACGAATCATGTCACACAATGGGACACAAAAACAAAAAAACTTCAAGAGCAAATATCATCGCAGATTTCGTGACATCCACTTCTATCGTAGTGGAGGAAATGTTTTCATTGTTCATCTGGAAATTGCGGTCAGCAGCAAAAAGGGATATTTATTTTCAAGGATTAGGGAAAATAAAAAATTAGATTCTTTGACGGACAACATGTGCTAACTTTCGTTGATTTGGAGACGAAATTGGACTTGCTTTAATGTTCCCTTTTAGATTTTCTGGTTTTCCTCAAAAAGGATCGAAGTTTTAGCGCAAGAAAACATATTTTAACGTTTCTTGGTTCGAGAAAAATGGGTCAAAGTTAATTTAAAGAGACCGCATCTTGAAAATAAGATATAATATTATTAAATATTTTTATTGCAAGTAAACTTTTCAATAAATATGCAACTCACTCGATCAAACTAAGCAAATATTTCTCGAATTGAAAGCGGCAAAAGAACCAACAGCACGATGGCCCATCCGCAATTAATTTTACAATTAAATTTAAAATTTGCACGATTATGTCGAAAACTTACTAAAGCAATATTTTATAATCGATTGCGTTCTTTGTAGTCTTTGCTAAAAAAAAGACGCGTTCAATCAATTTGTTCCAGATTGCTGCAAAAACACCCAATTCATTTAACACAGCTCCAAAACGTCGGTTTTACATAACGTTGCATCTGTAATCTCAAACTTCTCCTCGTTGATGCAATTCCCACACCGCGACGAACCGACTGTTCTTTTTTATTTTTTGCAGTAAAAGAAAATAAATCCCAGTCACTGATCTGGTTACTCTGATCTCAGATCACAACGATCGTAGTGCAACCGTCTAATTGCCAAATCGATTGCAAAAACGCGAACGATTTGCACGTTACCATGATGGCAGCAAACGAAGTTGCACCTCGATTCGAGGCAATCCAGGTCTTAGACCTTTCGCTCGATGGAGCATGGCGTAGTCGTGTAATTGCCTCCGCTTGTGTGCCTAATGGAACAGTGTTCACGGTACAGCAGGCCGGCGGCAGAATTAAGTGCCTTGCGACTTGATCTTAGAGTAACGACACGGTTCAGCTGTCGCGAAAGTAAATGGCCACGTCCGGTGGAAGTCGAAAGTTGTTTCGATTCCATTTGGGGCGGGTTATGTAACGTGGTAGTTGGGTGGACGAATGAGATTTTTTCGGTTCAATTGAAGGACCAGTAGGGGGTTATGGGCAATTGATTGTGTGAGATGGAGCGTGTAAGGACCTAAGGGGCTGTTATGAAGCCTTGTTTGGACGTTAAGCGCGGAAAAATGCTAATGGGCAAAAGCTTTGATCTGAATGCATTTTAAGTGATATTTTAGCTTCATTTTGACTAATTTGAGTGATATTTTGGCTTCAAGGAGCAGCTAAAGTCAAACGAAATCACGTCTACCATACAAATCTGTTCGATAGGCTTGAGCAGTGTATCCACCCAGGAGGTCTACAGAGTGATCATAACCACTGACAGGCTATTAAAAGGTTCACGATATTTGCAACTCAATGCTGGTTAAAGCTGGTTAAATTGATTCGCCGTTGGCTCGACCAGGTAGTGCGCCGGACTGTTGAGCGAGAGTACCCAAGTTCGAATCCAGCTCAGGGAAAAAACACCACAAACATCGGCCCCACCTCCAGCGCATGACTGACAATCCTCCTGGAGTACTTCCGTCATGGAAAGCTTTCGCAATTCGTCGTTCTGAACCGGCATTAAACAGTAGGTCCCCTCTACATGTGTCAAAATTATAATGCACACAACACAGTGGAGGCACGAAAAAGCTGCGCTCTGGCTCTCAACGGACTGTTCGCCACCCAAGGTAAATTGATTCAACACATTTTTTTGCAAAATTTTCATATTTTCATTTTAATTCTTAGCCATGGAAAAACTTAGCTCGGAAATAAAATACCAAAATTTTTACTTCGCGGACCGTTTTTAGTAATTGGAGCGTGGTATAGGGTTTGGACTACCCTCAAGTGTCCAGTTTAAGACACAGCATGGGCCGAACTGAATCAGTCAGTGAATCAGAGCCTATTGAATTAGGTTGAAAAGGAACAGTGACCTATTAAAATGACTAATTCTAAATCATAAAATAAGAAAACAGAAGAAATAAAGTTCGCACTCGCCCTACGCTATCGATTACTTCGAAATTCTCAATCGGAATAAAAAATATCACGCCTTATCTAAGGCGACACAAAGAAGTCTCACATTACAATTTACTAGTTTTCAAAAACCAACTTAAAGCTCTTGCAGTGGAAAAATCTGCTGCATGGTAAACCCTAAAATCCGTTCACACGATCATGTGGATAGTGTGCAACACAAATATTTGGTCACTTTGCTTGAAATACATTTTTCTCTGCTTTACCTGAATTTTCTGTTTATTCGCGAGACTCACCTCGTAGACACCTCCCCACCCTTCCCCCAAAAGACAGATTGAAAAAAAAAGAGAGAGTGACCGAACCCTACCACCACGATCAGAGAGCAACAACAACAAGCATCGCAACACTACCAAATGTAAGTGCTGCCTCTGCAGCTCGGTGGCAGAGCCGCCATAACACCGCAGACCCACGTAACGTCAGTTGGCCCAAACACTTCAACGTCGTTCGTCGCGGAGCGCTAGCGAAACCAAAAAAAAAAATAAAACTCATACGCACTCAAATCTCAGACGCCTCGCGCCCCAAACAATTCACCGAGCGAA
Organism: Syritta pipiens; assembly: GCA_905187475.1. Taxonomy (NCBI): domain Eukaryota; kingdom Metazoa; phylum Arthropoda; class Insecta; order Diptera; family Syrphidae; genus Syritta; species Syritta pipiens. The sequence continues at coordinate 77,591,431 of LR994571.1, forward strand.
CGGAATCGATTTCGCTTTCATTTTCCCTCCGTGTCCGCAGAATTTAGCCGACTGAAAAAAAAAAAAAAAATTACGAAAACTTACCGCGACTGAGAAACCGTTGAATTTTAAAGAAATTTCAAAAACAAAAAAAGTGCAGTGGCAATTAATTCTCCCAAATTCGAAGAAAATGAGTTTCGTGAACGACTAAATCGGTCCCGCGCACTCGTCCAGAATTCCAAAGTGTCCCCAGTGGTCAGTGTTTAGTGCTGAGGCGTGCCTAAGTTATGTGCAAGGTTAGTGAAGATACGACACCATCAACGCGGAGCGCCTGACGCCACCGCCAACGCCACCGCAGCCGCCTATGGTCGAAAAGTGAGAGTGAATTTTAGTCAAAAATAACAAAAAAAAAAAAAAAAAACAAACACGCTCATCGTGTGTGTGGATTCAAATTTTGATTCAAAACGAAAAACGAAAAAAAGAAGACGTATCTATTAGATACCCGAACTTTGTATGTTAATTCACCTGACGGATACACTCAGCGATAAGATTTTTGAGCGTTATTCGAGACCCCGATTGACAGATACGGGCCAAAAGCAAACATGTTCCCCTGCAGACTGCTGGTTGCGGTTTTCTTGGTGACCTTGAGCGGCGGTAAGTAACCGAGGGCAATTATCGCTCCATTAGATCGCGATTTAGGCCGAATATCGTTGGCCGTATTGGGAATCGATCGCTCTCTGGCTTTCTAATGAAAGTTTTTTTTTTTTTGCTTTTCATGTGTCGGAATTGGCAGCACTTGCCAGGGCAAGTGACGCAAGTGAATGTGAAGTTGACGCGCCGGTTCCGTAGGTGGGCCAATGGTTATGATGATGATGATGGGGGCTTGGGTCAAGGCTGAATAATTTTCTTCGTCTCGGAGCCTTCGCAGAGGTGTCGTTAATTATGCAAACGTATCTCTTGTTAATTTATTAGTAACCTTGCTCCGATGGACTTCCTCAACTCTGTGTGCGTGTGTGGTGATTTGGTGCAGGTCACTTCCTATCGTCGGTCGTAACATCGCCCTCTGGTCGTTGTCGGTGGGCTTATGAAACGCCTTAACGCATTAATCAAATTTTGGAATTTCATGTGCTCGGTTGCTGATTCGGATGCAATCGAGTTGGGAAATGCATTGCTGCAGCCTGGGGAATATTAAGCGATTAAGTCTTCGCCGTGGGGAATTTTGATTTGAAGCTCGAGGTAAAAATTGACACATCTGTTGGGGTTCGTTTGCATTTTTTGGAAATTCAGATAAAATGTTTTGATTTTTTTGGAGGGCGTTGCAGCTGGTTGTAAACAAAAATGAAATTCAGATCAAAAAACGAATGGAAGGCCAATGGCGATTACCATTTTATGGGCAATTTTTGTGGATCAAGACAGCGTTGTTTAATTTTTAAGAAAGCTGCACTTTTTATTCACTCATTCGAGAGTTCGAGGACACAAGACCGGAAGCCAAAGTTTGATGACTGCTTTGACCTTAGTGGCCAATAGGCCAGTGGGCCAATTCAACCATGAAAAGGTAGTTAAGATGGTTAACTATTCGCATCAATCTCGCGAACTATGTGAAATGGTTAGTAAAAATGAATTGATTTAGATGGGGCTAAGGTTTGCTTAAAATTTTTAGGAGACTTCTCAGTATTTTTCTTAAAAATGTATATTTTATTGACAAGGTGAAAACATTTGTCTATGACCAAAATTGATTGATACAGCTTTTCGAATATAGTACTGACCTTATTTCACTTTTGTAAATACACCTGAAGTTAGAACACGTTCAGTACTTCAAAATTATATTGCTATTGAAAACTAAAATTTTGCTGAAAAATTTTTAAAAATTGCGGCAAGATGAGATGATGGGCGAGTTCGTGAACGTAAAATTGTTTCAGTCCTGCAAGATTCGCATTCATAAACGTAAATAAATTGGAATACTTTTGCAGTTGAGAATTGAGTTCATAAATGCAAGCTGACGATCAAGCTGCGATCAAGCTACGATCAAATTCGTGGAGATTTTTCGTCATGTTGCTTTTGTAGGAAACATGACAAAACAGAAAAGTTACTTAAGTTTATGTTTATGAACCCTTTTGATAAATAATCTACTGCTGCAAGCTTCGGGTTCATATTTGCATTGAGAAAATATTTTGTGCTATGAATAGGCAGTAAAAAAGGCAGTAAATATGACCTACATGCATTAGGCGATCAGTTGGGGGCCAGAGCCTAGCTTTTTTCGCGTCTAAACTGTGTAAAATGGTACACATTTTGAGGTTTGCAAATATAAACTCCTAAAAATTGTCTAACGTCAAGTTGTAGGCATATAGTGAAGAAGTTTTGTGTATCTCTTTTGATTGATTTCTTCAGGTCTGCGTAGTCAAAAACACATGACGGCTACCTTTAAACACTAAGTGTCGTATTCAAGACTTAAAATATGGCTGCCTAAGCACCTAGCTCGATCAAATCGAAAAGTGGTTCCCAAAATTAAATAAATATTTTTTTCGACTTTCCAGAGCGTTGCTTTCAACGCTTTTATGACAAATCGTGAAACTTTTAAACCATTTTCTGTATGCAGTATTAGTTGAAACATTGCCGACATAAACCAAGATTTTGCATAAAATTATTTAAATAAACTAATAATGTTGGCTTATCAACTTTAATTGTAACGTAACGACTTATAATTATAATAATAAACTGAATGCAATAAATAAGAAAATCAGTTTTTACAAGAAACATAACATCATGCTTTAAAAATGTACAAACTTCTTTTAATTTGCATTCCGGTCGATTTGTGAGACCATCCTTGTGTTAAAAAACTGATTAGAGAAATGTCCTAGTTCATGTGATAAGTTTCTTTATAAATTCTGTATGACAGTTTTAATGCAATATTTTTAGCATGTCTATGCTACTTAGCTTCGTTTTTTACTTGATTGCATTTATTCGTCACAAAGATGTTCAACGTTTTTAAAATTGCTGGACTAAGTGATTGAAAAGAGTTGACGCCTTAGAGACTTAGACACATGTCTGATCTAATATGATGATCCATATTTTCATTTATAGCTTCTAAACTTCCTACACAGTATTTTAATACACTCAGTCACAAAGCCTATATACGGCTTCAACATTTCCTAAACTTCATCTCCTAGCGCCGTAGCTAATCGTTAGTGCGTCAGACTTTTAAGCGAGAGTACCCGCGTTCGGATCCAGCTCAGACGAAAAAAAACACCACAAACAATTTTCACTCCCCCACCTCCAGATTGATAGTCTTCCTGGAGTACTTTTGTCTGGGAAAGCTTTCGCAATTCGCCGTTCGGAACCGGCAATAAACAGTAGCTCCTCTTCACCTGTGTTAATTCACAACACAACAGAGACAGAGACAGACAACAACAACAGAGGCACGAAAATAGCTAGGCTCTGGTTCCCCGCGGGCTGTTACCAATGACGATGAAAATTCAATTTTAATTTTGTCTACGCCATTGGTTTCGAAAATATTGTGTTACTTTCATCGGCAGTTCTGAATTCATGACCTTCAGAAATATAGCGTTTGAAAAGCTTGAGGTCTTTTCTTTTATAGACCTTTCTATTTTTCTGTCAACTTCTTAATGAAATCCTCCAGACCATAACACTCTTCCAACTGTTTCGGGATCAAATTCGTTGGCAGTTTTGGAACGAGTTTTGATCAATTTGCGAAGGTTGGTCTTAACATCTCATTTGATTCCGTTGTATTTTCTTTAAAAATGCAGCTGTATGCTGCGTTTTGTGAAACGTTTTTGGTTTATTATTTTCTTTTATTTTGCTTTTATGTTTTTAGCTGACTATATTCTTCTGGAACGGTTATCTGGTAATAAGTAGACGTACAACTTAACAAGCGAATTCTCCGCCATTTCCCATTTTCATATATTTTTGCGGAGTAAATAGACTTTTTTAACTGGCTGTAGACATTTAATTAGTTTTAAGTGGTGACATATTAGGTGTACAACTTTGTTTCCGCCGTTTTTTCAGATATAAGAGACTTTATTGTAATAAACACGTTAAACAATTATGATTCGCTTAGCGTTTGAAACGGGTCTTGATCAAGTAATGCCTCCAATTCTGCATCTTCGAAAAACTTCTCTCTTCCACTGCCATGCCGTCAAAATCACCGTTTTTGAAGCGTTGCAGATGCTTCCCGATTTTTGAATTTAGACGAAATGTAATTTTCATTTTATCACTGATCGCTAATATCGTCGCGTACCTGCGACCATCGCGATCCTCTACACTGAATTTGCTCTTTATGGACCAGCCAACCTCAACGTACCTGCTGTGCATATGCCAAAGAACAAAAAAATCATAATTCGCAGATTCTCTGTGCAAAAAATCCACACATCTACTGGCTTCCATCCACCTAGAACCTCAGTTTACCACGAGTAGCTCACTGTACATATGCAGACAAATGTCCTATCGCAAAAGGACATTGTCTGGTGACGTTGAAGTTTAATGCCCGACAAAAGTATGTAAGGCAGTGATGTGGAGGGTCACAAACCCCCTTGTATCATTTCTGTGAACTCACCGATCACTGTCTATGTAAACCGTATAAATTCATATGATATGTGATAACCGTTTGACGGAGGAATGGCCCTATTGCCGCTCCAATAAATTTATTTCAAAAATGTAGAATAGTAGTAGAATTTAGATGTCTTTACAGCTCTTTGGTGGGCTTGATGGGCGAGTCTTTTGAATTGAAATTTCGGTCAAAGAAAGTCGTCAAAGACGATTCAATTTCATTCAATGTTCCTTGGGTGGAAAATATGTCTCGAAAAGTTTTAATTCGACACAATAGATCCTTCAAGAAATATTTCCAAAAGGCTTTTCTAGAATTTTGTTGAAGTTCGGCAGAACAGTTTCGTCTCTTTCAGGCGGAATACGAATTGAAATGAGGAACAATTTTTTTGAGTAGGAAAAGCGCACAGGTGGTCATTGATGATCACGCCAGATGCTGCACTTCAGTTGTAAGACGTAGTTTCTGCCTTGGACGACCCTTGCCTGTCTCAACTTTCTGTTTTGCTTTGGCCAGTTTTTTGGCAATCGTGTTTTAAAGGCCTACAGCAATGAACCACTCACAAACCAAATTGGTGCAAAATTTGAACAAAACACCACACAGAAGTGGCTGCAAATACATCAATCTCGATCGTGTGTAAGTACATCAAGTGCTTTTCTATTTTTTGACGGTCAAATGTCGCCTCAAGCTAATTTTATGTTTTTCTTTTTAACATAACTAATGTTTGTAGACAAATGTTGATGTATAAGTCATTCTAATGTGTCTAATTTTGACGCTGGAAATAAAATTGATCGTGTGATTTCGTGGCAGATAATGTTCTGCAAATGTCAACGTCGTAAAGAACTCGTTCTGCATGACAGTGCGTAATGAGCTGTCAAGAAAACTGACATCACCTTGACAAGTTTAACTGCGATTTATTTTTGGTTTCATTACTCGGTAATTGGGGTTTGGAGGTAGAATTTGATAGCAGATCGATGAAAATTAGCGACATCTTTGTAGCAAATGCAATGGGATCTCCGTTGGATCCTAAATTTTCATTTGGATCATTTGGGAGCTTGTCAAAGTTCTATGGAACTCATTAATCAATATTTTTTTTTCATTTAAAGACTTTACTTGACGCTCGCCTCCTAAAAAATCTTTAACTTTACGAACTTCAAACCAACTTTAGTTACTTATAATTCGAAAGATATCAATTTCCTCCAAAAGGTAATGACCTTTTGGAGGTATTGTATTGTAAAATGTTACCATAAGGAAATAAGAGTGAAATGAGCCCATTGTTTTCATTAACTTAAATTTTTGAGCCAAAAAGTAGATCAAAACCAAATGAGCTTATAGCAAGATCTAATGAACCTTAAAGACTTACTTTGGCAGTTGGTAACTGCTAAAAAGACTGAGAATTTTTAAAGTATAACAATTGTGTGATACCTGATCTTTGTCAAAAGAAACTGTCAATCCATGTTAAGTAATCAATGGGCCACTTGATCTAGGTGACATCTTTTTTTTAAATGTGTGACATCTTCTGTTTTTCTAACCAAAGGTTGGATATGCGTAAGTGGATTTCCCTGCGGTATTTTTTTAAGGACATATTATCTGACCAAAATCTGGCAATACATCATTCGAAAGGTCTTGACATAACCTACAAAACGACGCTATGCCTGATTAGTTTGGATACGAGCTCTGTAGCGCTTTGTACATAGCCGGAAAATTCAAAAGACAAAAAGGCGGAAGGGATATATTTGACAACCAAATATATCATTACTGACTTTTTAGCTCTTTCTGTTATAATCAAAGATCTCTGATGATCATTTTCTTTTGGTGACTGTCCTGGTCTTGGTCCTTTTCACAAATATGTTCCTTTCAACGACCTCTATTGATCGGGAGTGAAAATAATCATTGAACTGCTGTGGAAAAGAAAAATAAATGACTTGCAAATTTGCTTATAATAGGGCCCATAGACGCGACACAGTCTTGAACACGATGTTCAACACGAGGGTAAGTGTCTCGTGTATGGCCTGGTATGCACACCGATGTGGGCGGCGTTCCGGGTGTGCAGAAAATAAAAAAAAATTGATTTTCTTGACAGGGTGGGAACACAAGTGTCTCGTGTGCGGGCAAGTGTGCACACTTTCGAGCGGGCAGGTAGCGAACGATCGTCTGCGGTCATTAGTGTTGTTGTTGTTTACGCATTTTTATGCATTCATCCGGTCGCAGGATCCGCTCATATCCAAGGTCCTTCCTCGCCGACGACCGAGGATCAAATGCTGTGTGCACACATTTGCTACGTTCGTAGCGAAAGGCGGCACAACACCGTGTTCAACACTGTCTTACGTCTATGGGCCTTTTAAGAGTAATCCTCGCATCTACGTCACTACCTGCTTCGGCTAATGACCTCTTTACGCAGAGCAAAGGACTCATTTTTTTTTGAAAAACTGACAGGTAAAATGTTCTTTTCCTATGAATTCTCATCACTGGTCATAGCTTACACTCAATATTTCCTTTTATAATTCACATCCGGTCTTAATACCGAACTCCTAAATCATAACTCATTCCATCGACAACAATTCAGTTCTACCTTTCACGGTACGGACTCATGTACATACGCGGTAACATTTTGTTCTCTCAAAATTTTACTTGCACCAAAAAAAAAAGTCGATCATAGATTAACCACGCATTTATGGATGTATACAGAGACCAACAAAAACGGTTTTTCTGAAAATTGTACATATGTAAAAAACACGTCGTTGGTCTCTGACTGGAACCTGTATGTCTCGTATTTTGTGATAGCCGTTTAACGGCAGGGACAGTGTGGAAACTGTTCCAAATAAATAATTATAATCTGCATAACAACAGCCCGTTGAGGGCCAAAGCCTAGCTTTTTCGCACCTCCACTGCGTTGTGTATTTTTGTACAAAAAGTAACGCAAACAGTCGGTCAACTGTCTGTCAAAAATGACTTTTTGCATTACTTTTTGTACAAAAATATGTCGGCAAAGACATCGACAGCTTTATGGCAGGAGAAGTTCGATTCCAATGCTCAATACCGATGAGAGCAGAAAATGTGGGGCCTTAGACACAAGTACCACCTTAACATACAAGCTAAAGGGAGCAGTGTCATTTTTTCCACGAACCTCCTCGTAAGATCCATACATGTGCTGCATGATCACTTTCGATCACTAGTGGTGAAAAAACGCTTACGGCGGAGACTAACGCATTCGTCATGAAACAATTGTGACGTCGAGAAAGTCGCATTATAATTCAAAAAATCCCATGAACTCCTGCCAAACACACGATCACACACAAACGATTGTCAAAACCAAGAAATGTTTCCACGAAGGTCGTAAACCTGCACCGAGATCGACCAAACTGTCTCTCACGACACGCATGGTACAAATTACCTTGTCTCATGCACTCTCATGTCGTCGCCGATTTGCAATGTTGATCGTGCCAAAGACGGCGCCTTAGAGGTGACAGCTGCCCCAAATACATATCTGATCGTACGTGATCGTCAAAGTCGCGCATTTCTTGTGATTACAAATTTCCAATAAACCCACGGCGGACATGCAAATCAGCCAAATCTGAGACCCGTTCGGGAGCAAACTCGTTCGGACAAACTCGTCCCGCCACCTGTGACCTTCGCCATCGCTGTCCGCTGTTTGATTGACACCCATCAGATGATCTTGCAAGACCCCGCGTCAAAGATGTGCAAGCTTTTCGTCAATCACCTGCAATTGCAACTACAGAATCCGGTCTCGCACTCAGATGTTGTAACGCAGTCCTCATCGCACCCGACACGTGTGAACGCCCTCTGCGCCAGCCGTTGTAGAAATAGAAAGTAACTCGGGCGTAGATGCAAAATATTAGCGCTGCTCGCGTCTTGGGCAACGAAAAACTTTATCCCGCAACACTCACGCAAGTGACGCTTGGGCGCTAAATGGCGACGGGCGCAAAGTAAACAACGCACCTCTCTCCCTGGCTCAGACCTCGAGTGGTGCGCGTTCGATAGCGCGACGGAGAAACGCAATTATCACACGTTGCAGCACCTCGTGGCGGAACAGGTTTGCGCCTCGGGATCGATGGGTGATCGATAGAAGCTTAGCTCCCGTCTGTGGCTGCATCCGACGGCTGCTGGGCGGTTATGTAAGCGGGCGGCGTCATCTGGCGTCTCGAGTCATCATGGGAATAGTTTTGCCAATTTTTTCGGCTCAACAGCGCGGTACGGTATTACGCAAGAAAAGGTTTTCAAAGTCTGTGAGTCCGGCCGAACGTGTGAATTTATGGCGCGAGGAGGGGACTTGTGAAAATTGAAATGTTTACCTGGGCTTTTAGGCGGATTCAGGTCAGCGGCGGCATGGCGCTTTAAATCGCGCACAGGGTGACGCGGCGAAGTGATTCATGGTTTCTTTTTATGAGTTTATGGGTTTTAGGTGAGGTAAGACGGTGGTCGATGAGTTGCAGATGAATGGCAACGAATTGTGGGCTATAGTGTTTCGCTGGGCCTTAAGAGGAACTGATTTCGAAGAGTGAGTAGAGTTGAATGTCATTGAAAAGAAAGAAGGGCGTACGTCTGTACTTAAACAACTTGTCAGAAAGGGTTCGAGCTATAAGAGGCTTATTTTAGTTGCAGGAGTCTGTCGGCGTCCATTACGAATCTATAACTCCTGACATCGACATCTAAAAGTAAAGGCTCAACAGACTGTGGACGACCTTTTAAGTATCTTTTAACTCAGTAACTCAATCTTTTAACCTATTAACGGCAACGATATCTTTCTGACGTCGTCCACACCGCACAATGACAGTCTAAGCCTGCGTGTGACATCCATTATCTACTTTGACAGCTGTCAAAAAAGTGTCTTTGGATTTTTGATTTAAAGCTACCACTGTGAAGAACGAAGAGTTGAAAAAGCTGCTTTTGGAGCGTTTTCTGAATATAAAAAAGATATAAACAAAATAATGAAGTTTCTAGCCTTCCATAAAACCAGGAAAATCTCCCACTATCTCCTTGCCACCCTGTGCCCAATATCTTTCGTATCTAGACTGGCCTCTGGCCCCCGGTAATCAACCACACGTTCTATAAAACAAATTACCTCACAGCATTCTGAGGCAAATCACTAACAGACACCGCATGCAAAGATCAAGGCACTCACAAGTCGCCAAACCAAAGCCACAGCTTAAACTACGATCCATAAAACCGTTTAAATCACTCACCTTCTGTACACCGCACATACAGCACACACACGTACGCCAGCATCAACGCGTAATTGAAACCAAAGCTAGCTGCCGCTGTTGCTGCTCCGCAAGTAGGTCGGCGTTATGTCATTTGGCTGGATAAGTATCTCGTCATAAGAGTCGTGTTGTAAAGTTAATTCAATTAAAAAGTAACCACGTGTGTTTTTGTGCTAAGAGTTTGTTGTACATGGAATAGTGTGGAAGGAGGCCAGGGATGTGGTCGTTAGGCATTTACGTGGTTCATGGGGCTCTTTAGTTCGACAACCGAATTGTGGTTAAGGGATGCGGTCAGAGGTTAAAAGGTTGGGGATGTAAGGAAGCTGTGTGAATGTTTTGTCAGGTGTTGTTTGGGGGTTCTGCAGAAAATAGATCAAGAATTTCATGTTTTCAATACACTTTTAGCACGGTTTTAGAAAAAACAATCTTTCTTTACTTACGTGAAGCTGAAATCAACGACGGTGCCTGTTATAAACTAATATTTTGACACTTCAAATAACAGAGTTTGACAGGTCGGCGCTACCAACTTGAACATGGAAATGAATGGCTCTGTACAATACAGAAATTATCCTTTGTAAAAGTTTAGAAAAATCTAACGAAAGTACTTTTGTTAGATCTTAAATCCACTTCTAACATTTTCGTTTCCTTGTTTTTTTTCTTTTCAGTCTCCCAAGCGTTGATCGTCCCGCAGGAACTTCCTTCGATCCTTTCACTCGTCTACTCAAACATCCCTCCCATCAGAAAGGGTAAGTAACATCCTTTCTTTACCCCGTCTGACCATTGATCATCTCACCTCTTCCATCCATAGGCACCGACTCCCGTCTCGGTTTCGGTTTCCGTCTGGGCGACCATGCAGATTTCCAAGTCGTCGTCGAGTTAGGCCCTCAAAAGGAAACCCAACCGCTCGCGAACGCCGATGGTAGCTCCAGCAGTAAGCGTCAAGTGAACCAAAAGGACTACCGAAAGCCCGTCCCACCGCCGCCACCACCACCAACGCCAGAGGAGTCCACAACCGGTGCCAGTTGGCTACAGAACTGGTCCCAAGACATGCGAGGAAAGGCGAAAAAACCGTCCACTAAAAACCGTCCTAAGCCCGTCGAAAACGAGACGTCGAAGGGCGGGTACGTAAACACGGGTCCAATGATTCCAGAGTCATCGCTCAAACAGCTGCAACAGCTTTACAAAATGGCCACGGCCAAGGACGCTCCGGAGAGCACAGAGGCCACGCAAGTCGCAGAGGAGTCCGCCAGCGCACCACAGAATGTGCTTAACATCATCAGCCCCCGGCAAGCAGCGCCCAAAGTCCGGAAGACCAAGGGCGAGATCATGGATGAACTGATGGACGTAAGTCTGGACTGAGGGCGCCGATGTCGAACGAGATGGGTTGTAAATATTTTGATGGTGAACACGCGTCGATCGTGGTGAAGTTAGTAGGTAGACAAATCTAGAAAAAACTAGGCCTTCCTGTAAATTGTGAACTTTTTCTATTTGTTGTTGTTTTTAGATGCTAGAAGCTATTTAACGAATGCTAATTTATCCAAGAAAATTTTAATTTTAATTTATGTAAAGCGAAAAAAATGAAAAACTGTAAATAAATTTAGTTGTTCTGAAAAACTGACGATGGGCGAATTTTATTTTACGTGAGTGTGGAAGGAGCTTGCTGTCGAGACGATGCGACCTGAGTTTGAGGTCTAAGAGGAATGAGTATGTTGAGTACTGTTTTCGACATTTGTCCTTCATCATTGTACGGAGGTATGAAAACTCTGCGAAATCAAGGTCTCGTCGTCCCTTTCTAAGCAATAAAAAAAAAAGATATGAAGGTCAGATCAATGGCCTTTTCCTACCTGCTTCAGCAAAATACCTGCTTTGACAACAATTCATCAAAATCACAGCATTTCACATCTTTCATAGTTCACAGTCCCTTCCCATCGACGATCGGCACAACAGGAGGTCCTTGCATCTGATTCAAGCAGACGCTTTCGATGCGGCTCACTGTAGATAGCAGGCGTGCTTTGAGGACAATGACGACTGCGATAAGTTGATGTTTTATTTGCCCCTATATTTCAAAGGGAGGCAGTCAAACGCGGGTCCCACCCCCCCCTGTCTATATACAGGATCTGCGGCGCTGTTTACCCTACTGCAACTCAAGAAAGTTTATATACGAAATGTGATATCCGTTTAACGGACGGGACGGCCAGGCTAAACCTGGCACGTTCCAACAATTAATTCAATCAAAGTAGCGATAGAGAGAAGTGGAGTGATTTCTGGTCGGTGGTGACTTTCGAAAATACTTTCAAAGTCAGTCAACCTGTGTCGTCAGAGTTTCCTACTTCTAGGACAGTCCGCAGAGTGGAACTTGGTTTTCGTTGTGGAAATGTCTTAGGGGCGATACAGCTTGGCCTCCTCTCCTGTAAGAGCATGCATGTGGATAACATTCACAAGAGCTAGGTCCATCTTAGGTATTAGTAGATCATAGGTCGGTCTATTGTTTTGTCACCCTTCTGGTTTCTTCCAAACCAGGGGTCATTTGTCTAAAAGATTCCTGCAAATAAGAAGAGTTTGCTGGCGTCTTTTGCTGTTGAATTGAAGAAGAAACAATCAACAAGAAATGTTTCACATTTGCTCTAGAATGGACTAATTTATAAATTTGCTTATACATATAACATAGACATTAGTTAATTCTAGTGCGACGGACTGTTGAGCGAGAGTATCGAATCCAGCCAAGGGGAAAGAACACCACGAACAATTTTCACAGCATCCAGCGAACGACTGACAATCCTCCTGGACTAAACTCTTTCATGGAAAGCTTTCGCAATTCGCCGTTCGGAACTGGCATTAAACAGTAGGTCCCTTCCACATATGTCAAATTATAGCGCGCACAACACAGTGGAGGCGCGAAGAAGGCTCTGGCCCTGTATAGGCTGTTACGTCGATTGTTTATTTTTTATTAGTTAATTCACCCAAATCCTCAAAGAAGAGTCTTCCCAGAGTACATTTCCTAATTCATCCAGGTCCACCTTAACAAAGTGCAATTTTGTTTGACGAATTGCGTATCATTAAGACCAAAAGCCTTTGATATTGCCGTAAAATGAGGCACATCTGGCGAGAGTACTAGTTCATTTTCAATCCGGGAGTTCGGATGGGAGATTCTTATGCATCCACTATATCGCGCCCTAACCGTCTTTTCTGGAGGTCCAATTTTCGAAGACTTTTCCCAACATTTGTTTCCATATATCGGCAATAACGTGGTGAATTTTTTCATCCAAGGGATCAATGGTTTCGGGCTTATCGGCCTAGACTGGCGACTTTATATATCCCCACAGAAAATAGTCAAGCGGCGTTAAATCGCACGATCATAGAGACAAATTGACGGATCCATAACGTGATACTATGCGGTTACCAAACGTTTCCTTCAATAAATCAATTGTGGCACGAGCTGTGTGACATGTTGCACCGTCTTATTGAAGCAACAGCTCCTACACATCATGATTGTTCAATTGATGAACGAAAAAGCGAGTAATCTATGTTCTATATTGGTCACCATTGACTGTAATGTTCTGGGCAGGATCGCTTTTAAAGAAGTGCTTACCAATTATTCCACCAACCCATAAAGCACACCAAAGAGTCAGCTTTTGTGGATGTAACGGTGTCTCAACATACACTTGAGGATTATCATTGCTACAAATATGCCAGTTTTGTTTATTGACGTATGCATTCAACAAAAGTGAGCTTTATCGCTAAACGAGATTCACTTATTGAAATTGGAAACACAACCATTGGTTTTAAAATAAATTTGCACAATTTGGAAGCGTTGTTCATGTGTCAGTCTATTCATGTTGAAATGCCAAACCAAACTTAAAATAAATCACTTTACAGCTGACAAAATGGCTGCCAGCTAAAATAGTGTTGCCAATTTAAAGTTCTTTCCCTCTAAAAAAATAAGCACCCATTAGTAAATAATGCTATCAACTCTATACAAAAATAATGGATTTCTTTTTACTGCACCGAACAATTAAGAAAGTTTATTTCGGCAATTATCAAACTGTTGCAATAGGAAATGGTTTCGACGTTTCAAATGGACAAAAGGAGAGTATTGCTGTGGATAGCTGAAAATTGGAGGTAAGGAAAGGAGTCATTGACACGTTCAGCTAAAACGCAGTAGGATCCAGCCGAGTTATTAGGAGTCAATCAATCTCTGTACACTTGAAGATCATGAAATTAGCGTAAAAGGGCAGACAGCCCAATATAGAAACCAGAGTTGTAAAAGACTGCAATCTTTTGTAATGAAATCCCTGAATTCATGGAAAGATTTTTATGATTTGGGATTCATTCAATTGACTTCATTTGATGACTAAGACTTCGGTATTGAAATCTCTCATTCTTTTTGAAGTCTTGATTGGAGCAATCTTTACGACCAATCTATTGATTGCAAATCAATTGAATGCAAATCTTTACATTGCAATCATTTTGAAGTCTTTGGACTTCAAAAATTTTCGTTGAAATCTTTGGGACTTCAAAATTTTTCGTTGAAGTCATAGGGATTGCAAGATTTTTCGATGAAGTCTTTGGGATTGCAAATTTTTTTGTTGAAGTCTTTGGGACTTGTGATTAGTTTTGAAGTAGTCTATAAGAGTGAGGATGATGGAGAAGGGGATGGGGTTGGGGATGGAGTCGTACCAATACAAATGAAACAATTAATGAAAAAAAAAAAATAAATAAATCAATTCATGTTTTTGATTTTATAAATTATGTAAAGAAAGAAAACGTTATCAGTCTCTGTAACATGTGCGATTTCATATTGCAAATTGTTAAATTACACAACCTTCAGGACTATATACACCAAACGCAGATGCCCTAGATTTCCTTCAAGGAGAAAAGGAAATGCGGTTACTTGCTGCCCACCTTACCAACGATCAGAATGTCATATGGAACTTTATTTAGCGATAATTCATTAAGGTTTATGCCAATGGAAATGGGTGAAAAAATTGAAGAGCCGCTAGTTAGACGATTTCATTCGTACTTTCATTTAATTAGTAATGTGGAAGATGTGATTGTTGCTCCGGTGCTTTGTTTATTGGCAAAACGGAGATGGCCAGCGCTAAATTCTGGCTTCAATGACAGCAAAATAACTGAATTAAGGTCAAAAAGAAAATCGTGTTAATACTTCGTTGATCTAAACTTTATATTATTATTACTTAAAGCTATATTACGTTAAACTTAAACTTGAATTGTGAATTTCTGAACTAAAATGTTAATATCGTGAATTGTTAATTTATTTCGATATTCGAAAGATTTAAATTTATAACAGTTTTGTATCTAGTAGGAGGATGGTTAGTGGAACCTTTCTCTTTTCCTGTAACCACCGATCAATAAAGACGTGCAAAGTCTCTAGTCTAAAAGTTGTTTAATTAAAATTTGTTGAGTCCCAAAAACCATTGTGGACATTTTTTGGTGCCGAAACCCGGGATTAAAGTTATTCCCCATCATAAATTAACCGAACATCCTAAATAAGTTAATTCATTAAAAAGAAAATCAACGAGAAGAAAAACATCACTTCGTGGAATCTTCAATTGCTCATAAGCCATCGAGAACAACGTGGGAAATTATGTATGTATGTATGTATATATATATAAAAGAATAAAGTAAAAAAGAAGAAAACAAGAACAAATTTGTGAAAAAATCGAAAAAGAAAAAAAAAATATACACGCATGTCATCATAAATTCGAAATCCAAGTTCTTCAAAAGCTGCATTCGTTAAATCGGTCAATCCAAGGTCGTATATAGATTCATTTCTACTTGCTGTTGGTTCCCGCCTATTCTTTTCGTTGCAATCTGATAAGCTGCATTAGATGCATTGTTGTTGCAAGCTTATTAGTGGATACTGTCTTGGATAAAAATTATTGCGTGTGCTTTTCGTCGATCGTGGTTAACCTCACTTCCTTCCTAACAAATTGGTTGTGGTTGTGATATTGGAAAAGGGCTTTATCGTTGTCGAATTCGCCGCGTGCTAGCATCGTTGGAAAGCCATAACTACCGCTTCTGCTATCGTTGTAAATCGATTTCAAGGTTAAATTCATTTTTCGTTGTTGTTTGAAGTGCCTGAAACGATGGCTAATGCAGATGCTGGAGGAGAGCTTTCAAGTGGGGGGTTAGATAACACTCAGCGTACAATTGCTGAGTTGAAGATTATCCGATCATCCACAAAAGGCAACATAACGCGGATAAAAAACCTTATTAGTGCTAAAGGGGCAGATATGTCTAGCGCCGAATTAGAATGTCGTCTCGGCATAATCGAATCCTATTTTAAGCAAGGTTTGAACGTACAATTGTCGTTGGATAAGTTAAATAATCAAGAGGAAGAAAAGTTGGCTCATAGGTCGGAGTTAGAAGAAATCTATGTGGCGACAAGAGCTTTGATTCAATCATTGTTGTTGGAGCAAAAGGGAAATTTAACTTTTGCAGATGGATTTAATACCTCGTTCGTTTCACATCAACCTCTTTCTCATTCGAAGTTGGAACGCGTTGCACTACCAACGTTTTCCGGCAAGTTTTCGGAATTTCCGAATTTCATTGGTATTTTTACCAGTCTCGTTGATAAAGATGCAAGCTTGAATGCATTACAAAAATTTAATTATTTAAAGAAATCTTTGTCTGGCGCAGCTCTCAATTCGATAAAGGAGTTTGATTTAACGTCGGAAAATTATAAAAAGGCTTTAGAACGTTTAAACGCACGATTCGACAGCAAAACGTTAATGTTCCAAGAGCATTTAAATGGAATAATGAACACGGATAAGATTTCCAAGTGTTCTGCTCAGAATCTTCGCAATTTGGAAGATAACTTTAATTCGCATCGAGCAGCTATGCTTTCTATTGGAACGCACGAAAACGTGTGTGATGCATTTTTCATTTCACTAGCGTTGGATAAATTAGATGCGGATACTAGATCCAAATGGGATGAAACTATTGATTATTCCCAACTCCCAACATGGGATGACTTTTCAAAAGTTTTAAATCGTCGTTGCCAGACACTTGAGTCGAAGGAATCAAAACTTCAAGTTGCTGATGTTCATACCAAATCATCGGGAAGTCGATCAAATACTCGAAACAACAGTCGAAACAGACAGCACCATTCCACCTTAGTTGCGCAGTCTGTACCCTGTGAGTTCTGCTCACTAACCACTCATTCTATAGATATGTGTGAATCTTTTAAGAAGCTGCCAGTTGTCGCTCGCTTTCAGGAAGCTAAGAAGCGTATCCTTTGTATCAATTGTCTTGCGAGAGGGCATTCTGTCCGAAAATGCCAAGCATCGAGATGCAAAGTGTGCTCGTTGCCTCATCATCAATTGCTGCATAGATTTACAACAAATCCAATTGGTAGCAGCCTAAGCGAGCCGGCTGAGTGTTTACCATCGAGGACATCTGGTAATGCACACCTAGCTTCACACATGGTTGAGAGGAAAAGCTCTCAGGTCATGCTTGCAACGGCTGTTGTGCATTTGCGGAATGATTTGGGTGAATGGTTTCCTGTTCGGGCTCTTCTTGATTCTGCGTCGCAACTCAACTTTATCACCGAAGAAGTGGTTCAAAGGCTGAAGCTAAAGCGACGTCAGACGAATTCAATCATATCTGGAATTGGAAAATCAAATGCCGCTATAAAGTACAAAACTGAAGCTGTTTGTCAATCTCGTACTTCAGAATTTAAAGTCAATTTGGATCTACTTATTCTTAAGAAAATTACCAACATTCTTCCTGCGAATAAGCTAGAGGTATCAGATTGGAAGATACCCCAAAATATTGCCCTCGCAGATCCCACCTTCCACCTTCCTGGCCGTATAGATTTGCTTATAGGGGCTGACACGTTCTTTCAATTGTTGTGCGTCGGTCAAGTAACACTAGGACCCCAATTGCCTGTTCTTCAAAAAACACTATTTGGTTGGATAGTTTCCGGTCGATACGAGTTAGCTTCGAGTCCCCAACCTGCATGTAGTCTGGTCTCCTCTTCAGATGTCAACGATGAGTCCCTTAACGATATAGTTAAGAGGTTTTGGGAAATAGAAGAGGTGAATCCACAGAAACCACTCTGGTCAAAGGAAGAAGAAGAGTGTGAGAAGGAGTTTTTGAAGAGCGTTCGCAGACAGGAAGATGGAAGATTGTCCGTTGATATTTTAGTGAGAAAGGATGCTGATAGTTTGGGAAATTCGTTGGTTCAAGCTGAAAGACGTTTCGTTAACTTAGAGAGAAGATTGATTCGGAATCAGGATGTCAGGGCACAATACATCGATTTTATGAAGGAGTATGAAGGTCTAGGTCATATGGAGCAAGTGCCTAAGAATGAATACGACCAAATAAAATATTTCGCTCCTCATCAATTTGTGCTCCGCCCTGACTCGTTGACTACAAAATTAAGAGTTGTCTTCGACTGTAGTGCCAAGACAACTACAAACATTTCGTTGAACGATATTTTGTTTAAAGGTCCTGTGATTCAGGATGATTTGTACGATATAATTCTTCGTTTCCGCACGTACAAATTCGTTGTCACTGCGGACATCTCCAAAATGTATCGGCAGATACTCATTAATAAAAATGATAGAAACTATCAATGTATCTTGTGGAGATGCTCTGAACAAGCGAAAATGAAGGTCTATCGCTTGAAGACCGTAACATACGGTACTACCTCCGCACCATTTATTGCCACACGATGCCTAAAGTTATTAGCGGATGAAAATGTGTCGCGTTATCCTTTGGGTGCCAAGGTAATAAATGAAGATTTTTACATGGATGATTTGATCACTGGCGGAGATACTTTAGAAACTTTGCTGGAAATTTATACAGAGGTCAAAAAGATTTTGTCGAGCGCCGGTTTTGACATTAGAAAGTGGTGCAGCAACAGTGTCGAGATGATGGAAACCATATCATGCCAAGAAAAGGCAGACACTTCGTCCTTAAGAATAAATGATAGAAGTATTATTAAAACCCTAGGGATTGTATGGAACCCATTGGACGATGATTTCCAGTATGTGAAGCCGTTAGTAAACTCATCAAAAGCCATTACAAAAAGGACAATCCTGTCAGAAATAGCCAAGATTTTTGATCCTTTAGGCCTAATTAATCCAATCGTTGTTAAAGGCAAAATTATAATGCAGGATATTTGGATTAGCAAAATTAGTTGGGATGAGTCTCTTCCCATGGAAATACAAACCCGGTGGGAGGAGTTTCAGGAAGATATAGCAAATATTGACCACATTAAAGTTCCCAGATACATTTCGTTTCCAAACGCGGAATATAACAAGGTGGAGATACATGGGTTTTCAGATGCGTCGTTGCGGGCCTATGGTTGCTGTGTTTATTTGAGAACCATCGATTCTTCTGGGAATATTAAATGCATGCTTCTCAGTGCGAAATCGAAGATAGCTCCCATTAAAACAAAATCTCTTCCGAAGTTGGAACTATGTGCAGCAACCCTACTTGTTGAACTAGTGTTGAAAGTGCATCCCAATTTAAATTTTATGGTGGAGAATATTTATCTATGGACAGATTCTGAAATCGTTCTTCGTTGGATTTCTGCTCATCCATCCTCTTGGGAAATATTCGTCGCCAACCGCGTCTCTACGATTCAATCGTCGTTACCCTCAGCTACCTGGAAACATGTGAATACAAAAGCCAATCCGGCAGATATTGTATCTCGTGGTGCTTTTTGTAGAGAGCTAATAGATAGCATTTGGTTTAGCGGGCCGAAATTTCTTTACCAGAGTAGTGAATTCTGGCCAAAACACAGGCCCGAAATTTTGTTGCAATCTGAGGATAATCACCCTTCTGCCTTATTATCTAAAGCAGATGAAATTGTGGAGTTTGCTGAACATTTTGCAAGATTTAATAACTACGAAAAAACTAATCGAGTATTCGGATATGTAGTCAAATTCTACAATAAGTTAAGATCCAGATCACAACATTCTAACCCCCCCTTAAGCTCAGGTTCTACACTCACATCAGACGATTTGGAAGAAGCATTTCTACGTATCATCTGGACGATACAACACATTCATTTCCAGGAGGAAATAAGAGATTTGTGCAAAACAAATAAGATAAGCCCAAAAAGTGCCATCAGCAATCTCAATCCCTTCGTTGATGATGAGCACAAAGTTGAACTCTTACGAGTGGGTGGGCGTTTGCAGAATGCAGACATTCCCTACAATTCCAAATGTCCGATCCTTCTTCCAAAAAATTCCATTTTTGTTCAAAATGTCGTTGTCCATCTACACAATTCTAACTTCCACGCAGGTCCTCAAGCCTTGGTAGCGATAATCAGACAGCGCTTTTGGATAATCAACGCACGCCAGTTAGCCAAAAAGGTTGTGGATAAGTGCCTTCATTGTTTCAAATACCGGCCAAAATTGAAGCAGCAAATCATGGGTGATTTGCCCTCAACCAGAGTCAACGTTTCCAGACCGTTTGCTATCTCCGGCGTGGATTTCTGCGGGCCGTTTCATATTTCGCAAAAACGGCGGGGATACTGCACTCATAAGGCGTATGTTGCAGTTTTTATCTGTTTTGCGACGAAGGCATCCCATTTGGAGGTGGTGTCCGACTTATCGACACAAGGTTTCCTAGCAGCGTTAAAGCGTTTCGTCGCTCGAAGAGGATTGTGCAGCGAGATACATTGTGACAACGGCACAAATTTCGTTGGGGCTCGAAATGAGCTAAAAGAACTTCGATCGTTGTTCCTGGAGCAGCAAACACAGCAGATGATACATTCCTGGTGTGCTGCTAAACGTATCCAGTTTATTCATATACCACCCAGATCCCCCCACTTTGGAGGTCTGTGGGAGGCTGCGGTAAAATCCGCCAAATCCCATCTTTATCGTACGGTAAGATTGGCATATTTGACGTATGAGGAGTTTTCAACTGTGGTAGCGGAAGTTGAGAGCATCATGAACTCACGGCCCCTTTGTGTGCTAAGTTCGGATCCAAACGACGAGACGGTGTTGACCCCAGGTCATTTCCTAATTGGTGTCCCCTTGAATTCTTTTCCAGAGCCTGTTGTGGAATCAAAGGTCCAAATGCTTGACCGATGGAAGCGGATAACGCAAATCAAACAACACTTTTGGCGAAGGTGGTCGAAGGAGTACGTTTTGGGTCTTCAAAAACGAACGAAGTGGCAAACCGCATCACAGAACGTCGAGATTGGGTCTCTGGTGCTCATTGCTGAGGACAATCTGCCACCACAACAATGGATGATGGGCCGTATCGAGCGTCTTATCCCTGGCGCAGATTCGAGGGTACGAGTAGTCGACGTTCGCGTCAAAGGAGGCGTACTAAGGCGACCAGTTCATCGTTTGGCTCCCCTACCAATTGATTGAAGACATCGCTCATTCTGTTCGACTCTTCAAGGCGGGCAGGATGTTAATACTTCGTTGATCTAAACTTTATATTATTATTACTTAAAGCTATATTACGTTAAACTTAAACTTGAATTGTGAATTTCTGAACTAAAATGTTAATATCGTGAATTGTTAATTTATTTCGATATTCGAAAGATTTAAATTTATAACAGTTTTGTATCTAGTAGGAGGATGGTTAGTGGAACCTTTCTCTTTTCCTGTAACCACCGATCAATAAAGACGTGCAAAGTCTCTAGTCTAAAAGTTGTTTAATTAAAATTTGTTGAGTCCCAAAAACCATTGTGGACAAATCGCTTCTGAGAATGACCATAGCAATTCAACGAGTAATCAAAAAACGAATACCGAACGTAAAATTCCATATTTTAATTTCGCCACTGCAGGCAACAAAATCAAATCACACCATTTACAAAGTCTTCAACTATTTCACATTCCAGATCAGATATTAGGATCATCTAATAGAAACTCTTCATCTGCAGACAACGAATTCTATGCATAGCTCGCCCACTCGTCAACAGGCATAGAACTCCTTTACCAATATCCAGCCCTGAAAAAAACATTTTTGAGGTACAATAGCAGTAGCTGTGGAAAGTCTTTTATCAGTTGCTGGTTTACCACCAAGACGCGGAGCACTTTCAGACTCCAATTTTATAAAATTGTTGCTCCTGAAAGTTAATGGCTTAGAGTATTTAATTTTTTGTTTGCGGAATTTACAATATGAATAATAACGTTTTCCTTATATTTATATCGAGTCATTGTTTAATTTGAGAGTAAATGTTTTATTTACTGAGGCAAGAATGGACAAAAACCTTAATTGTAACTAAAGAGTACTGAATATATAATTTGTAAAATCAAAAACATGAATTCATTTATTTTTTTTCATTAATTCAGGAATCATCGACCACTAGCTCATAATTTTAACGCACATTTGTTTCATTTATTGTTCACACGCTCTCACACGTATTCACAGTTAAAAAATGTTATAAAAAAACACTGTCAAATAAGATCAAGGGGCAAGAGAAGACGAAGTTGGATATTTGTATTGGCTGGTTTGCACGGTGATTGGATGACTATTGAACTTAAACGAAGAGGGTCAAATGAGCTGTGAGCGACTGTAGCTCCAAAACTAACTACTCCTTCAACTTAAATTAAATTGAAATAATTTGTTGGGACCAGCAAAAGGGCTAGTCCCATTTCCGTCATACGGATATCACAAAAATCATACCTTTATGTTTCAGTGTGGATCAATGGCAACGTCTAGCGGATTATTTACATGCTTCGATCGCCTTCATGACCACTGTTTCTGCAATGCTAACTCTTCATGAAAATTTTAAATTTCAGGTAGCTGTGCCTGATTATGTACAGGTGAGTGCCACAAGAGCGACTGAAGAGTTCCTGAAATGCACAAGACTTTGCTAAAAATTTTGAAACTCCTCAACAGTGAATTATGAGAAATAAAAAAAAAAAAAGGATTTGCAGGAAAATGTAAAATAGGAGAGTAGGTGGGCAGGTAGATGTACGTGGGTGTGTTGAAATGTGTCCAGGTAGATGACAGCGAGGGCAATCTCTTTTGTGGGTTTTTTTTTGCATTTTATGTCCTTCTAATGATTCTGTTTTGTTCCTTGCCTTTCGGTTAGAAAATCTGAAAGAGATTCTTCCTGTGATACTTCAAAAGGCTTGATGTCTTAAACATCACAGTAATGAAACTTAGTAAAGTTTTAAGGATTTGGAGCTGGAAAATGAAAAAGTATTAGGTTGTCAAATATCTCCCTTCCGCCTTTTTGTCTTTTGAATTTTCCGGTTATGTACAAAGCGCTACAGAGCTCGTATCCAAACTAATCATGCATAGCGTCGTTTTGTAGGTTATGTCAAGACCTTTCAAATGATGTATTGCCAGATACGAGCTCTTGTACATAGCCGGAAAATTTAAAAGACAAAAGGGCGGAAGGGAGATATTTGACAACCTAATATTTTACGAAAACTACTGATTTTTTTTTTTATAATTGGTGCGTGCTAAAGGGGTTGGGGCTATCCTTAAGTATCCTGTTTAAGACACAGGACGGGCCGAAGGTACCGAGGGAGAGATTGCAAACCTAAATTCATAAAAAATAACTCCTGAATTTCAAAATGTGAGATTTGGGAACAAATAAAGTGCCTTCCCCGGGCGCCAATCCAGTTGTCAAATCAACTGCGGCTAAGAAACTCATTTTCGCTTATGTTTAAGCTAAAAAAAACAACATTTTTTTGAGTTGTTTTTCTTCTTTTTGTGGCATAAATCTTGTTTTAGAGACGTCGTTAACTTATTTGTATAATTTGAATATCTTAACTGGCAACTGTAACACAAGTGCGAACTCCTGGCACGAAATTTGAATAAGTTTAACCAAATTTTTAGTCAGTGTTCTTCAAAATCAAATTTCAAAAATCGAATTTTCACTCCTCCCGATAGATGTCGCTCCATTATGCGTCAGCTGTCATCCAATTCCACAACCACCGACCGGCCACCCAACTGAGCAAACTCAACGAACGTTAAATCCACGCTAGCCAACCGCACCGGAACAAAAATTCCACCTCTCTCGTTTGTTTATTGGATTTTCTCCCCTTCAACTGTCGTGTCGTGCAGCAGCAGCGGCGGCCAGCCACCAAGAAAAACCCAAACGACTCGGTAGCCAAGTTGATTTTATGATGTGGATCGCGAGCAAGTGTCGAGCGGTCGCGGCTTACTCAATCGAATTTTAGCGTTTTTATTTCTTTTTCGTTCGTTTATTTTTTTTCTATCGCTTTCTCAGTGCGTGCCTGCTTCCCGTCGTCGTCTGTGTGTTAAGGTGAGTCCTTGCGGGTTAAAAAGAAAAGAAAAAAAAAAACGTTCCTCATCAGGAAAACCCCCCAAAACCAGGACAAAGAAAGAAAAGAGAATAATTTCCAATTTACCATTTCGCCGTTTACGTCTCCATTCCGAAGGAGAAACAAAAAAAATAAAAGTGTGTAAAAAGCGGACGTGAGTGTAAAGAAGGGTTTCCGCTCCCCCAACCACCGTCGTGCTGTCGTGCCTGCAGTCATCGTTGTCCGTCTGTAAAGTCGTCGTCGTTGTCGTTTTTCAACCACTTGCCGTCGTGTGCACAGTGCGTTCGTGTGACGGATTTTTGCGCGAAAAAAAATAAAAAAAAGCAAAAAATTCAAGTGAAGGTGAATTTGATCGGCAAAAATAAAGAAAAAGGTTCGTGTGTGTCTTTTATCAGCGATAAGATACGAGCTGCTCAAACGCTCTAAACGTCAGAGCGTATTCCTCACTCGTGTGCGTGTGCCAGTGCGTGAGTGTGTGCGTGTTGAGGAGACCAAAAAAAAATAAGAAGCCAAGAAATTCCACTGTCATCCACTTCTCGGGCGACGCAGGAACAAACAGAAGACAAGCAAACAAATCCCAGCAGCACTGGGGTGTCCCCTGCTGTCTTCGTCATCACTGTACACCGGCGGCTGTGGCGTCGTCGTCGTCATCGTCATCTCAGAGACGCGTTTCCACACGAAGGTGAGTGAGGAACCGAAAAATAAAGGGTCATCATCCATCCAGTTGTCCATTCCAGTGATAATTAAACGCACGTTATGTGCGCGAAGCGGAATCCGTGATACATAAGCGCTTCACGCAGTGTGACAGGTGAAGTGTAGAGTGTAGAGAGTTCGGTTCTCTCGTGTGCGTTGTGTGCGGAGATGATGCTGGGGTCGGGCTCGGTCACTGGGATTCGATGGGCATCAAAGGGAGTCCAGTGCGTCCTCGGGGCAGGGCTTTGAGTGGAATTGAATTCGTCGAGGATGGCAATTCGATTCGTCGAGTGGACCGAATCACATTCGATTGTACTTTTTGGGCTACACACCGGCGGAGGTTAGGACCCAGTCGGTGAGGAACACCTTACGTTCTGAAGAGAGAGAATGTTGCCGGTTGTCTGTGTTGAGTTCTAATTGCTTTCAGTTCACTAAACGAGTTTGTGGAGCTGGTTGGGAGTCGATGATTCGTTCTGGCTGCTTCAAAACAAGGTTATCTTGAGCTCCTCTGGCTAAATCCACTTCAGACGTCAAAAACAAGTCTTGTCATGTATTTGAAACACGTACAGCTGCAGTCGTATCACGAGAAAGGGAATAAATTGGTTTTTTGGAGGTGCCTTGGGAGCTTTCAAGAAGGTCCAAGAGCCTACTTAAACCTTCAGATCCCAAGACAGACAAAAAATCAATCTGTTGCAGCAAAGTGAAGGGATTTTGAAACGTTGAGAATGTCTTAACAAAAGCCGCTGCTCGTTCTGGAAAACGAATGGTTTTAAGGAAAATTCAAATCTCTGTGAGGTAATCCAGAGTCACTCGTTGCCTAAATTTGAAGGCTGTAGTTGGCTTAGTAATCCATTTGGGCTGCAACTCTGGGCATGAAGGGGAAATTGAAATTTTTGGGCAATTACATGATTGAATTTGTGTCAATCAGAGCCAATGACTGTTTCAAGCGGGAGCTGAGTACTTGCTCAAGGAATTTCACATTTGTATCTGACTTTGAACTGCGAGCACTTTAGGGATCACTCTTCCTGACGTCATTCAAAGTTAGGGACTGCCTCAGTTTAACGTCCAGTGCTCACTAAAAGTAACATTTGGCTTCAAAACCTTTAGTACGAATCTAAGTGTGGCCTCTAAACTCATTTATTGCAAGAATTTCAACCTAGTCGCTCACTGAACTATACATGGTTTGGCTTTAAACCGTGATTGCAGCAACGAAGACATTTCCCACTGTTACTAATGTCATCCAGAGTCAACGACTGCTTTAATCCAAGCCTAGGTGCTTGCTTAAGGATTAAATCAACCCCAAAATGTAAGGACGATAGAGAAATTTAAATTTTTGGGCACTCAGACGGTTGGATGTGCAGAGTCAACGATTGTCTCAAGATTTGAAGCAAAATTGTCAATCGATGTAGGTCCTCACTCGGGAAAAAGGTTCCTTGAAAATTTTCCGTCTAAACTCCAAGGAGAGGTTGTGGTTGTAGGATTTGAAGGACAGATGTTGAGTGTCCCCTCATGTCATATTTGGAACCGAAACTCAATTTCTTAAGACAAAAAACAGATTTTCTTGTGTTTTTACGGAAGTTGTTTGCTTGAAAATGACAGTTAAAAGCAAGGCTTGTTGATTTTCAAGTGACTTGACCTTTTTGGGGGGTTTTAGGACAAAGATCCGGACTTGGAGAAGTCCATGACTGGATCAGTTGCATGTATTCAGTGATTTGTGATTTCGAAATGGTCACTCTCGTTGTTTTTCTGCAACCATGTTGTTTAGGTCAAAGTTTCATGACTTACAATTTCGATTTTGGGCCATTAATCATCATCATCATCTTTTTGACCGCGTGATCCATTAAAGGGGTCGCGAGAGCTATGCACGCAGAAGAGGTCTCCAGGTAACTCGACTCGGTATGCCTAAGCGTAGCCAGGCGAGATTTTGGACTGGTCCAGCGATCTCATCCTGGGTCTGCCGAGCGGTCGCCTTCTTGACGGGATCGCGTTCAAGGCGCGCCTCGGAAGTCGTGATGGGGACATTCGTGCCACGTGACCAAACCATCGAAGTATAGCCCTTTCCGTTCGGAGAAGTAGCTGCTCAATATTGAGTTATCCAAGCACCGTCGTGTATCTCTATCCCTATCTCGACTCCCACATTAACACGAAGAAATTTCATTTTGGCAGCTTGTAATTTAAGTCAAATTTTGGGCTCGTAATTCGACTACAGGCTGTTTTTAAAATGTTTAACAAATGCTTCAGCTTATCTATTTCAATCAACGATTGCATTCTCTTTAGAACCACACTGCCAATGGGTCGCACTTCGTACAGTACATTTATTTCAGGAGCATTTTTGTATCCTCATCCATACTTTTCAATCATAAAGGTCATAAATGGAATTCAATGGATCCATAGGCCGACGTATAGCTCTACCAAACCGAACACAGCGTCGCCTGTACTTAAATTTCAACACGGATCGTCACAAAATAGGGCAAGGATTTGAAAAAAGAATTAAACAATCTGAAAAATGGTTGTTGTATTTGTGAAATAAAAAACTTTGATCATATTTTGTGAGAATTCTAAAATTTGCTATGCACTATCATCACTCCATCCCCAGCTCCGATTCTCAAAATTCACCTTCTCAAAACCCATGTTTAACTTCATGCAAAATCCCCTTCCAAAAGCCTCTACTCGAATCACCTACAGCTTCAGGCGTATGCATCTACTTATCGTTAAATAGCTTACGATGCAATTTCCCAGAGACGAGAAGCCCGCAGATAAACGAACATCCGCGCGCCCTTCACAGACACTCCGTCATTTGTCGTCATTCGTCAACCCAAAAAAAAAAACCCAAGTCTGGCACATGACGCGCCCGCTGACTTGCAGAACGTCACCCATAGAGGTGAATGAAACTCGACGCCCACCTGCAGCTACTAGGTACGTGCATCCATCACTTATCTCGCACCTTGTTTGCGACTATCGACAGGAGTGTCTTATTGTTCTGCCGCCTTCCACTCACCTCCTGCCTTCCCTCTCTCGGGTGTTTTTTTTTTTATTTTTCCCAAGAAAATGTGCTTATCAGGGAGGCAGTGTCGTTTGAGGGACACCGATGGTGTGGTGAGTGCAGAAGCACGAAACTAACACACGCGACAAGCGAATGTTCGGAATTAAAAGACGAAAATGCTTCTAACGCACTCACACCCACACGCAATCGGCGACAGACGAACGAACGACAAATTGTTGGGAAACGCACTCCGGTAATTTAATTAAAGAGAATCGGAATCGGAATTGGAATCGGTTTCGGTGCCGTTAATGTTCTCCCATAAAGCAGGTGTAATAAAGTAATAACGCTAATCGGGTGATGGGTGTCGACCAACGGGTGACGTTGCACGTCAAGGTTTCTGCTTTTTAGTTCAGACACCTGACGGGTGGTCAAAGGGGGTTGCATGTTTTTGCTTCAAGACGACGTTTTTGTTCTTGGGACTTATTTTTGGTGAAAGAGAACCGATTACGGCTCCAGATTGTCGAATTATGTCGGGTCTTTTAAGTTTTTCTTTAATCCAATGATATGTTGAATGAAATTCAATGAAAAAAACTTCTTTCTTTACTTCTAGGCGCCGAAAAGCCTTTAACTGACAATGATTTTTTTTTTATTTTTAAAGGTTTTATAATTTATTCTAGTGTAGGATAGACAAGACCTAATTGCTCGGTGATAATTGTAAAGGGTTTTCCAATAGGGGCTTGGCAATTTTGAATTTAATTTGTGAACACACCCTTTCAGTAATCATCGAACTATAATTGTCAATTTATTCAGTAAACTCAACATTCTCATCACAGAAAATACACGAACAAGTAACTCGTGCAAATTATAAAAATTTTCTACCGAAATTTGGACTAGGTAACCGCAACTTTAAGAGCCTTAATTCGAATTTTCGGTCATAATTCTCGACCTAGTTCACGACCGAAAATTAAATTTCGCGACCTAGTACACGACCAAAAATTGGAATTAAGGCTTTTAAAGTTGCGGTCACGAGTCCGAATTTCGGTAGTTTTATAATTTGCAGGCGTTTCTCGTTCGTGTAAATTACATTATGGAAAATGACAGGCAATAACAAGTTTATTGCAAAAATTTGAGTCTACATATTCGTTGTGTAATATTGTCGTGTCAGTGGGACAACGAGTGGGTCGAAGTGTCGAAAATATCACTGCCGTTCAAGCGTCCGTAGCAAACGATCCAAATCAGTCAATTCCATGGCGTTCTCAAGAATTGGGCAACGCTCAGACAACATTATGGCGTATTTTGTGTAAGGATCTTGGTTTACACCCATACAAGATCAAGCTGACTCAAGAATTAAAGCCGATGGACCATTTAGAGCGACGTATGTTCTCCGATTGGGCTCTGGAGAAGATGCGCCAAGATGATAAATTTTATCGCAAAATCATCTTCAGTGACGAAGCTCATTTTTCGCTCAATGGGTTCGTCAATAAGCAAAATATGCATTATTGGTCGGGTGAAAATCCACATGTGCTTCATGAACCACCACTTTATCGACAAAAACTAACTATTCGGTGCAGTTTAGCAGATTAGCCGTCTTCCACAAGAGTTCAACTTCCTTTAGACTTGCAACCTGCAGATTTACGAGTGTGGTCTGAAAATTTTCTGACCGACAAAACATTTTTTTCTTCCTGTAACTCTATACACTTATCCCAGCGATGGTCTTATCCTTCTAACCCATCTAAATAGTACTAGTGGTTTTTCTCTGCCAAATATTTGTTAATATTTAGTCAATAATTGTTCACAAAAAAAACACTCACATCGACTCACTTAAACGTATGTCAACTACAAAAAAAAATTGTGCATCCAAAATGGCTGAAACTTCCCTGAATAACTGTCGAAAGATGCATAACTAGCAATCACTAGGTTTTTTTTGACGAGTGCCGCTATCTTTACGTTGAGGTCGGAAAGTTTTGATACAACTCTCGTATCTCTGAACGTGGTTCTAAATTTATTTGAGATTGTAAAACACAGGAGCTCAAATTTTCTGCCATTTATTGGTTAGCAGAGTTTGAACGAAGACAGCAATTTCACTTAAAGTAGTACAAATTGGGTTGAAGTCGTCGACGTTGTGTGAAACGTAGCCGGTGTCTTATGAAATTCAGGCAATTAAATTCACAATTGTTGCACTTGAGCAAGAGAGCCTTTGAAGGACATGGCATGTAAACGTGCCTGCCCATGGAGATTTCTTCATCGACAAAATTCATTTTCACATTTGCATCTTGTTCCCTTTACATGTGTCAAAATATAACGCGCACAACACACTGGAGGCGCGAAAAGCTAGGCTCTGGCCCTTCGTAGGCTGTTACGCCACTAATGATGATGATGATGCTCTTGTTCAATTTGAGTAAAGTTTTTTTTTCAAGACATTTACTTTAATGTCTCAAACTTGAAGCCGGAATTTCGGTTATCTAAAACATCACCGTCGCGTAATCCTTTCGCATCCAGGTCGCAACCCACACGCGTCTACGACTCGTCGACTTACCTTAACCACTCCCAGCAGTCCGCCTCCATTTCTGAGACGCAGAAAACAAAAAATGTGATCTCATTGCACCATTCCATCGGCATCTCAGACTCATGCCTCAGATAATCACCGACAAACGGATAAAAATCCATCAAAGCCTGACAAATCGCCGAGCGCGTCAAATTGACTTCGATTTTTTTTTTGTTTTTTCTTTCGCCCGGTAACCTTCACCTCAGAAAGTGACTGTTGGTGGGGCGAAAGTCGTCGTGGTGCGCGTTACAAAATCCGATTTTACATCCAATTTAGCGGGGAAAATCAATTAATCCCCCCCACTACGACAAAGTGTCATGTGTCGGCGTCGCGAACACGCCTCAATCACACGCCTTACGTAAGAGAGCCCACTCGGTCTGTTTACACGCGGCTGTCAGAATCGATGAGCGTAATGAGCTTCCCAGTCCACCGAGGAGCTCGGGTCATTGATCTGCGGATACCGAATCCATTGTCTGAGCACGTAGAGATGCAGCGATATAAATCACCGAGGGGGGCATGCCTCCCCTTTCCCTCGCTGTCCTGCTGAAAGATTAAAGACGGAACTACTTCCTGTTCAGACGACGGCAAGGACGGGGAGTGGGCCGTGTGTCTTCGGTCTTCGGTCTTCTTGACGTCTTCAGTTTTCGGCCAATCACCAGGCGTGTGTGTTCATCGGCGATACGGGCAGTTGTATGCTGTGTCTCGTTTTTGTGGTTCGACCGGCAACATTTGTGGCATTTTCCCGGCTTCCCCCCGTCCAACCGAATTCCATTCGAATGGAAGCAATTTTGTCGCATCAATTTGCATAGAATTGGGAATAACAATCGGGATGTCGGCGATTTTGGCAGTGTCCCAATGTTGGCGTTGCTCGATTTGGGACAGAAGAGGTGACACTCTCTCATCTGGACGCTATCGGGTGGGGAGGGTGAGCAAATCGTTTTTACTTTCTGGTCAAAGAATGAGAACAAAAACAAAAAAAAAAAAACGTTGATTGGGTTGGTTTGGTTGTTTGTTTTTCGATTGTTTTTTTGATTGTTTTTGGTTTGGATTTTTTGGGTTTTTTTTTTCAAGTTTTTTGCCGGCACTTTTGGGCCGGCGAATCGAATTGGGAGCGCGGTGGCATGAAGTTGGCAGCAGATTCGATGGAATGAGGCGGTGAGTGATGCGTTTTTTTGGGTGAGGACGGCGGTGAGGTGCCAGGACAAAGGTTGTTTGCTGAGTTACTGCCATGGGGAGCACGGGATTGACGTCATTAAATGGATTTTTGGACACAGCTGAGCCAACCAGGAAATTTGTTTACCTCTCAGCCGAGGAGGGGATGATATCATCAGCACTTAAGACTCTTGACGTTGTTTTAGGTAACCTCTTTCGGGTTGAGCAAGGATAATACCCTTGCAAGATAATACCCTTGCTTGCATCAGTCCAAAACGTTGTTTGTAGTTCCAGCCAAAAACTTAAATTTTGATAAACTCAGATGGGCAATAAATCTACAAGCATCGCATTCTATTTGGGGTGGATAATATGGACAATTTGCTTGACAAGCAAATTTGCCTTAGCGTTCACATTAAACTACATGCTTGACAACTTTAGTTGCCGGAGATACGTTGAAGGTTGAACTCTGTGGTTGTCCTCATCGATGTCATTATAGAAATAGTGGAAAACAAAAGAAAACAAGGAAATAAAAAAAAGAGTATGGGTTAAACCATGGATACAGAAGAGCAAAATGTTTAGAGCAAGTGTTCAGTTAATTTATTAAGAGAACTAAACGAAAATTCGAATGATGATTTTTGAAATTATTTAACAATGGATGCAGCATTGTATAAGGAAATATTAAGAAAAAGAAATCCCTACATAAAGCGATAAGATAAACTTTTGGGAGATGCAATATCACCTCACGAATATGACGGTGCGACGATTTTTGGCAACAGGAAGAAGTTTTTTAAAATAAAAAAACTCCAGCCAAAATTGGTTCTCTTTATTTTTTCCGCTCCCTTGAAATGCTCACCCGTGGACATCATAAACGAAAATAAAAACACTCTGAAGTTGAACGATAATTGTTCACACTCAACTATAAATGGTCCAACAGAGGGAAAAGTTGAAAATATTGAACTACAAGCTTGCTGGTTTGTAGTTTCGAGCGTTCACATTGACAATTTGCAGTCGTCAAATCGCATGATTGTCAAGAAAATTGTACAATTTGTAGTCAAGTGAGAATGCCGCTACTAAGCCAGCTGTTCATTCAAAAAGTCATATATTTTACATGAAACAAAATATTAAATAACTATAAATAATTATAATAATAACAGCTAAAATTCAAATCCACTTCTGTTCTGTCATTAACACAGTCAGCCAACAAAAGTCGTAGTTATGGAGCTCCTGGGTTCAGTGCATTTCGAATAAGCCAACACAGAAATTCATCAAGACGAAGTTTATGAAGCCTCGAGTTCTTCACTATGACTAGAATCGATTGCCTTGGGGTTTTCTGCACGATCTTACGACATTGTCGACAATGTCGATAACACCGCGTAACAAAATTTAGAAAAAAAAAATGTTTGTCTGAATTTTTATCTTGTTTATGCTTTGGGTATATCAGCTGATTTAAAAAATACCAAAAGTTTCTCATAAGTCTTAGCGTTTGCTTCAGAATTCGGTCTCAAAGTTCGTGTTTTCGGAGTTGTTCGTGTTTTATTTATGCACTTTTGTGTATAATAAAAAAATTTAAAGCGACAACATTATCCAAAATGTTACTTCAGCAATTTATGAAGAGATTTTTATTCAGCTTTTCCTCTAAGACTAGCTTAATTCAATTATGTCAAGTTCTTTTGAAAAGAAATATTCTCAGTAGTAAGGTTTAGATAACGAAATCTTTGTAATCATTGTGCAGTAGGTATTTATTTTAAGAAATAATTTATGCTGTTATAAAAGTTATTATTATTGTTATTATTAAATATTAATTCAAATTTTATTACCTCAGTGTAATAAATATATTGGTCATCCCACAAACAAAGTCCAGAGATTTTCTTGGTTTTCTGTTTTTTTTTAGTTTAGTTTCTTTATTGTAGCTAAAATGTTACTTTTTCTTTAGAACTGCATTGCACAATTTAGAGAGATGTGGTATGAGCTACCTTACGACTGAAAAGGCATTGCAAATTGTAAGAAATTATGTTACTATTGATCTTTGTGAAACATTTGAAGGAAAAGCTACAGAAAAACCTCCATTAATATATAAATTTATATAAACCTAAAATTCTAGGGTTGTGAGAAGAAGAGACGATGACAAAATTTCAGAACTGCTTGATTTCCGTCACAATTCATTGGTTTTCTTGTATGCTCTTTGGATTTTTCTCTGATTGGGCACCAAGAGTAGTCGCGAATGATATTGACACCGCATTCGCTTTGGGAAGAAACCTCTTACCATCTTCTTTATCAATACTCTCAATATTTTCACAATAAAAATCGAATTAGAACTCGGAAATAGCTTCAGCGACAACCTCTATCCTATCCGCTGATTTAAAGTTTTTCTACATTTTTGGTCAAATTTTTGCTGTCTTATGCGTGTAATAATGCAAACTGACTGGTCATCCATTCCACTTGTTAACCCTCATTTGTACAACAACATATTCACTTATTTTTCCACCAATTTTACATAATTTGTTTACTTTGTATTTTCCAAAAAGCCTTCTTTAATCTCTGTAAATGCTCTCCAGCATTTCGGAGCTAATGCTCCGGGCATACTTTTGGAACAACGCCAGTTCTTTTTCATTTCGAAATTTGTTTGCTACCAAAACGTCGTACTTTGGGGTGTACGAAGGTATTAAAATTTAAATGTTACTGACTGTTAGCATTAACGCTACATTATTCTCTTAACCAACACTTACTACCGCTTTTAAAATAAAAATTTGTTCTGCTTTCATTTTACATTTCGCAATAACGTTTCCGTAAACTTAGCAGTTGGAACGAATGAATGACCAAAGTGCGCTTGACTAATCATAAGAAAGTAGAAAATACAAAAAAACAATTAATGTAAACAAACTTTTGTAATCTCTGTAATCTCTGACACACGAGTGTTTGCTGATTGCTCGAATTTAACATCCAAAATTGAAGACGCGAATTTGAAACGCCACTGCAACGGTGTGCAAACAGCGGGCACTCTTTTCTATAATCAAACTCATGATTTGAACGTGGTAATTTGGCATTATTGACCGGGTAAATAAAGAATAACCCATACTTAGGCCAGATTAGGCCTATTCTGATGCCACATGGTGGACGAGACCCCGCCATGGCACCCATCAAGCCAATTAGAGCTTTGTACGAAGCTGTGGAGCCGTCGGATGCTGACGCAGTTCAGATGGAACAAACTTTCAAAAAAGTACTCTTCGAGATGTGTTCTTCTATGAAGCACTAAGGCATCACACGTACAAAAAAGGTTTGAAATTGATTTGTCCTCCGCTTTAACTTTGGAAAATCATTCGCAGGGACTTCTAGTCTGCTCGCATGTCTGCCGATTGTGCAGTGCCCTGTGATAACACCTATCATGGCTCTGATCGCTGGTCTACTCAGTCGCAGAAGGTAAATTGTCCGCTGACATCCAGCTTATGGCCACCATAATTGTTTCATGTTCAACATGTTTGCCACCTGAGATTGGTGGTCTCAAATGAGTGGACCCTAATGGCTAGTCTCGCTGTAGCAATGAGCATGTCCGGCATTTCCACCCGAGGAAGGAGAGCAGAGGTGTCGCATGCCTGGAGAGTCGCATGCCTGGCGAGTCTCATGCCTGGCGAGTTTGTCGGCGCGGCAATTACCCGGAATATCACTGTTCCCAGGCACCCAGATAAGGGGAATAAGTGCTGGGCCATCTCCTCTAGAGATTCGCGACACATTAGAGCGACCTTAGAAATGAATGTGCCAGAATCGAGTCATTTGATTGCTATGATACGTCTGCTAGATATCGCATTATGTTTAAACAAAACTAGCGCTTCCTTGATCGCCAAAATGTCCGCTTGAAAGACGCTTCAGTGATCAAGAAGGCTTAAGGAAACTTCTATGTTAAGATCATTAGAGTACACTCCCGTTCGTACTCTAGACTCAGTTTTGGGTCCGAATGTAAAGAACGATTGTGGACGTTCCAGCACAGGAACATTTTCTGCCCAGTCTATTCTGAAGGAGATGGTGGAAGAAAATATTTTGTCTAATAAAAGCTAAGGTTGAGTATAGTCCCTAACCGATGGAAGAAAGTTGAACTCTGGCAGCATAGTGGAGTGACCTGTTCTAAGACTGGACCACGATCTTAGTGCACTCAACTTTACCGCCGTACAGACTGCAACCTGTCTGCCATGTCTATGGGGACGAGGTGAAGAAGTGTCTCCAGTGCGGCAGATGATGTCGTTCTGAGTGCACCTCCTTCATTCGTGATTTGATTACAGGCTCCTAAATTAAAATTAAAAATGAATGAAAAGCGTGGGTCGTTTGCACTCTAATTTAGTTTTTCAATCCTGCTTTTCTAGAGGATATGCAGTGCAAATACTTTCTCTGTTATCTGATTTTACTGTTTGGAGAATTTTGTCAACAATCTTGTATTTGTTTGCCATTTTTGTTTCATTATTTTTGTGAATCAAGATTGGCCCAAAACGTTGAACCAATCTAAGAATTGTACCGATGCAGACTGAATTGTGACAAAGACGCGAATATTTCCAACCTTCCATTCTTTTTCTTCGCCCTCGAATTCAACTTCAAGGATGCTTTTACTCTTTATTATTTTCAGAAAGATTTGACAGCCTCCATAATCGTCCTTTCGACAGAGAGAGGAAGGATTGTTTTCCAATATAAAGTCAACCCCTTTACCCAATGACTCTCCGACTTAATGATCCTTTTATCTAATTTCTTACGATCTTAGGATGCTTTACAGTCTCCGTGTACTTTCCTCCCAGTCACCCACAGCACCTTAAACTTCAGAATACATTCTCCTCGCCACCTTTAACATTTCCCAGAGCCACCACCTCGTCACCTGCGTGTCGGTATAATTAACATGCATGGAATGTATCTCCCTAATATTCACTTCACATCTTAATTAAAATCCAAATTCATTCCAATCGATGCCTCATTTGCATCCGTAGCAGCGCTTCCAAACTGCGTGGCGTGCGGTGAGAGGCGCCAATAAATCTTCGCCCATAAAAAAAAGAATAGCAAAAAAAAAGCAACTAAGAAAAACTCAAAATTCGGTTAAGGTTAAAACAATTTCATCGCTACTTTTGGGGCTTTTGAAATTCTAACACTTTGCCGTGCGCGAGTGCGAGTGTAGATAAATTTTTTTCTCCTCCTCCTCCGTCGCCACTGCACGCTCATCCGTCCGTGAGCGGCAACATGAACTCAAAATAGTTTTTTTCATTTCATTTCGAGAATTTGCATAATTAGATACATTTGGTGGTATCACGTGGATTCTACTTCGCCTCGCGTTTATTTCGTTGTGTGCAAATGAAAGCGAGTTGCGAGGCGCTGATGTCTGCGGTACCGCAGACGTGCGGTGGCAGAGGTGGCGGCGGGCGACGGCGGTAGCGTCGGCAATGGAAAAGTTCTTGGTGCTGCATGTGCACGCCTTGGTAGGGAAATCACTCGGGCCAAATGGAGCAGATTCGTTGTGAGAACTCAGCAAAGCTGAAGGCTTTCTACCGCAAAGACATGCAGCTTACACGAAATACCGCGTGTGGATATGAGTTTCGCCGCCGACGTTGCCGCTGCCAGTTTTAATTGCGTGAAATGTGTTTTACAGTGAAGGGCGGCGCAGGTCGGAGGGAGAATAATGCTTTTAGTTCGAATGACGTCTGCACAAAGTGTTCCATGAGTGCGGCGAATGGGTGGGTGGGCGCTTCTCACGCTGCGGCATGCGAAGGGGATTTGAAGAGTTGCGATTGAACAATTTTTTTTTCCTCCTCTTCTTTGAGCCACTCACTCGTCCTTCGTGGTGCTGCAGTTCTCGGTCGGGTCCTGTTTGGAACTGGAATCCTAACAGCGCCGAAGGCGTTGAGGTTGAGTGGCACTTTGGAGCGGTCGAAGTGGGTCCCATGAGAGCTCGTTGGTTGTTGAGCAGCTGTTTGTCGGCACTCAGAAAGGTGTGAGTGCTTGGGACTATCCCCTGGATTTCCTAGGAACTCGTAACCTGCTCCGATTTCAGTCGAAGTTGTTCATTGCCAATGTCCGAAGTTTCTGTGCCAAGTTTCTTTCGTGTGTGGAGGGTTTTTGAGTCCCTCCCGGCTTAATCTCAGGACACAAAAAGACGCTTAACTTTTCGATTGTTTGACATTCCCATGTCGCCATCCGAATTTGTCGTCGCCGTCGATGATGGAATTCGCCTTTGAGTCAATTTACCTTCTGTCCCAAAGTCAATTCGAACGCCGTAATGTGTTTGCCTTTCCCCTACGTCTCGGACGCCACTCAAAAATCACACAAGTGCGTGTACGTGTATCCAAAGACAAACCGAGAATTTCCAATGAAATTTCGTTTCTGCGTCGAATTACGAACATCTGCTCATCTGTCGGGCAGAAAAAAGCAGGCATCCGATTTTGAGTGTGTAAAAAAACCAAAAAACAACAAGAAATCGAAAATTTATGTTCTACCTTTCGCATCAAGATAATCACTCAAATCTCGGGCGCCGAACGATAATGAGTTTGAGGTACAAACGTGGACTTGCATCCGTGAAAGCGAAAGAGAAACGTGGCGCAGTAAAAAAAATTAAGAGACCTTGGCCAATGCCGCACTTGTGATCGACTCTGTTTTTTTTTGTGTTTTGTTGTTTTTTTTCTGCAAACAACAACAAGTTTTTGTTGTTGAATTGGGCACTTGGGGGGCACTTGGAGAGCACTCAAAAAAGTGTGTGGCTGGCACACGCACGTGCAGTTGCGCAAGTGCTCGTTGTCGTGCCATTTTCCACTTTGGTTTTTTTTTTTTTGTTTTCGCAAAGAAAATGGAAAAAAATTCGCGTTAAATAGGCTTTTCTTTTTGACGTCGTCGGACGAGGAAAAATGGCAGTGGAGGGATTCTGCTGATTTTTTTTTTAAACAAACTTATGACCCACATTCCCGGCGGGATTTGGCGCGAAATCGATGTGAGGACGGTGAGAACGCCGCTTGCCGGTTAGGTACAAACTCGAAGTGGAAGTGCCCATTGGACGGCCTAGTTGCTGGGTGCCTATTTGGAGGTTGCGGGAAGGCAAAGTGCGGCCATGTGAAACAACGAAAAATGAGGACGAAGTCAGTGAACCAGATGGAAATCCGTGAACCTGGTGGGGAGTTTTGGGCGGTCGTAGTGAGACCTTGGAAATATTTAGTCACTTGGTTTTACATAAGTCTCTAAAAGTCAGCTTGTAGGCGGTCAGTGAAGCAGATGCTCCATGGGGTTAAACAAAATCTCTTGTACAATTCGTTTTGAAATGAATTTTCTTGCAATGCTTCAGAGATGCATCGGCGTGGTGGCGTCTTTAGTGAACAAGTTCTTTTTCTGTCACCTTTAGCTAGAGAGAAACGCTAGAGGGTGTGAGCGAAAATAGTACATATTGTTACGTATTTTGTACCAAGAACTAAATAAAGTTTCATAAAACACAAGAATTGTAATTTTAGCAGCAGATATTATTTTTTCTTTATTTCTTATCTTTTATACGCTGTCAAAAAATTAATGCTTTGGTTTGTATTTTTTCAATCGTCGCAAAACGCCGTCCTTTCATAGGTCTCTTCAATCTGGGGAATAGGAAAAAGTTACAGGGAGCCAAATATGGTGAATACGGTGGCTGAGGTATGACTACGGTGTTGTTTTAGGCCGAAAATTACGAACAAGCAACAGTTTTGTTGGTCAAAATTCAGTAATTTTGGAACGAACTTCGCTGACACACGCATCATGCCCAAAATTTACGAAAAAATTGCATGGAATGAGCCAACCGATATGCCGACATCTTCAGCAAATTCTCTAATAGTGATTCGACGATTCTTCAAAGTAATTTTCTTCACTTTCTCAACATTTTCATCGGTTGTTGATGTGCTGGGGCGTCCAGGGCGAGCGTCGTCATTCACACCTTCTTGGCCTTCTCTGAAAAGCTTGTATCACTTGTAAACATTTTTTTGACTCGGAGTACACTCACCGTACGCCACTGTCAACATTTCAAGTATTTTTGAGCACTTAATTCCATTTTTCCACTTTTTGATCCACTTTTTTCGATAGCAGGAAATCGCCGAACACGTAAAACACGTCTAACTTTTATGCCTTTCACAAACAAAACAAATATGCTATATAGCTGGAACTGTAAAAATATGTTCGAGACGAGTGTACCAACATAACAAAATAAAAAAAAATCGATGATCGAATGTACGTAGCCCGCGAAATTTGAAAATCTACCTTATTTTTTGAACAGACCTCGTACAGTAAAATTTTAATAACTCGAAACTCCATAATTCGAAAACCTCTAGAAATAGAAGCATTCTCACAGTCCCCTGAGAAAAAAACCTGTGCAATTTGGTCCCCTTGTTAATTCGAATTTAATTTTGTGCAGAACAACATGAAATGATTCGAAAATGATGGCTTGCTTACCTTTATAATTCAAAGTAAAATTCATATTTTTTTTTTTAACAACCCTTGATGAAATGTGGTGAAATATGACGAAAGCAAGCTATAATTTTTTTCTGAAATCCATTTAGTTTGAAAACCTCTGTAATTTAAAGTTTTTCTCCTGTTCCATGGAATTCGAATTATCGAGAGCTTACTGTAAATGCTTATATTTAGCACTGTGCGTTTTCGAAAATCTTCTAAACAATCTCTCTTTCGTCATCAGTCTTTACCGGGTTTTGATACGTGGCGCTTTGGTATTGTATTTGGTTCCCATCATCGGATATGGTCGTGTAAGCGATCACAGGCTTTTCTCGGGCTCTAAATTGCCGGCGGGATTGCTTGGATTAGAGTTTCTCAAGTTCGCCGTTTTATTGGCTTGCTGCATGAGATGTTAGAACCAGATCTATGAAAGTGACATTAGAGTAGCAGTCCATATGTCAATGCTACATGTTCACTGGAACGGTAACAATTTTATCTTAGAAAACCGGATAGTTCATTAAAAAATAAAAAAGAAATATAACTTGCGTTACAGCCCATAAAGCAACAGAGCCTAGATTATCGTTCATTTCAAAATCAATCGACCTCCATAGGGATATATGCGGCATGTCGTACCTAACCAATTTCATACATCCAGTCAGTTGGAAAAATATTTATGTAGCTTTTTGATTACTGGCAACTTAAACAAAACCATAGAAGAAAAAAAATCACATTGGACAGGGGTTATCGCCGGTTTTAGTGAAAGGCTATGCAAATTTATTCGTGTGTTGCAATTTGTATCCATAACGCAAATTTTTGCATTTTTTTTTTCAACTATGTTTTTGACTTGGTGAATTGAGGTTGAAAATAATGGTTGGTTCGATTTGTTTGTTTCTCGGTTTTAGGTTTTAGAAAAGCCGCATGTTATAGGGAGAGATGCCGCACTTTTTTGTGAGATTTTTTTGGTAAAATGCCGATAAAAATCTGTATTTACCTGAAAGATTGCTAGAGGAAAACCACATTTAAAGCGGAACCGTCTTGACTCATACAGAAAATTAAATAAAAAAAAAACTGCAGAAATCTTTCAAGTGTCCTACACCGTACATCTACAGTAGACCTTTCAGCTTTCATTTTCGTCATAATAACATCCGCTGAGTGAAGAAAATCAACATAATTTCAAAAAATCTTGTATCTTAACGTCTTCTCATTA
Source organism: Syritta pipiens (assembly GCA_905187475.1). Lineage (NCBI taxonomy): Eukaryota > Metazoa > Arthropoda > Insecta > Diptera > Syrphidae > Syritta > Syritta pipiens. The sequence continues at coordinate 77,632,422 of LR994571.1, forward strand.
AATTTTTGCAATTTCACCAAAAACATCATCCAAATGAAGATCACTTTAAAGACCCCACTCGCGATGCTGATCTACTCCCTTTCATCGCAAAGCACTTAATTTACCCAAATGAAAGTCTTGTTAAAGTTATTGGCCTTGACAATTCATAGATATGCCTGTTCTTTCATCCACCTTTCTCCCCGGTAGCCTTCAGTTTCTCTCTACCTCGAAACTTAAGCACGCAGATTAACCTCCGATAAGATAACGCTAAACGAAAGAAAACTACGTAACCACCCCACACTCCGATGACACAGCTCACACGGCTCAGTACAACGTAAAAATTCATGTTAACCTCCTTACCGTCAATTTGATTATCAGATACATTCAACTTAATTACGCCGATGAAACAAAAAAAAGTAAAAAGAAAAATACCCGTGTTCCTCGAAAAAAAAAAAACAACAGATAAGTGAAAGTCGCTCAGCCGATGGACGGATTTTGGTTGCGATTCCTGAAAAATTTCACAAAAATAAAAGTTCATAAAAAAAAAAAGAAAATGAACGCAAACTTTATTGGGACAGGAATTTTCAGGTTTGCCGCGCAAGATAAGAAAGCAGAAGTCGCGTGCGTGGCGCATGTTGACATCTCAACAGAGATGCGCGTCTCCGGTGTTTGTTCGGCGAAAAAGCGAAAATGTTGTTGCGCTGATTTTGAGGCACGTCTTGTCGACAAAGAGAGCGAGAGACTTGAAAGACAGGATCCATAAAAGGAGACAGCTGCTGCGCGGATGTGGATCGTGGACTAGTTGAGGGGGAACGTCTGCGATAAGATGGCAGTAAATTAACGGTAGCTTGTGCGCCTGCGAGTGACTTTGTGCGGAGATACAGAGTTCCAGTTGATAAAAATGCGTGGAAAACAAGATGAATGATGCCACCTCTGGCGCCGACAATCGAGGCTGACGAACAGGTCGGGGAAATGAACTGCTCGGAAGTCGTGTCGGAATCTGAATCGAGACAAGTCGAGCAGGATTTGAGCGGTCATTTGATAGCTTCGAGGTTGACTTGTGAAGACTTCCTTGGTAAGGAGTTGAAAATTCGACGGATGTCCATGAATTGGGAAGGCTTCGCCCTTTTTAGAGTCGCCTCTGGTAATTCGGTGGATGATCACGAGTTGGGAAGATTTCGCCACTGAAATTCAGCGGATGTCCACGAGTTGGGAAGGCTTCGCCTCTAAAGAGTCGCATCTGGAATTTCGGCGGACGTCCACCAGTTGGGAAGGCTTTGCCTCTGAGGAGTCGGCTCCTGAAATTCGACGGATGTCCACGAGTTGGAAAGGCTTCGCCTCTGGGAGGAGTCGCCTCTGGAAATTCGGCGGAACGAGTTGGGAAGATTTCGCTTCTGAGGAGTCGTCTCTAGAAATTTAGCGGATGTCCACACTTAAGCGTTTCAGCTAAATCGACAAAAAAACGTCCTCAAATTCCAAGAATTGAGACCGTACTAAGCTCGACAGATGAAAGTCGCAGCTTAAAACAAATCTGTGACTCCAAAGGGTTCGTTTACTGACCACGCTAATTGCTTATTCGTAGATTTTCAATTCTTTTTGTCTAGTTTAGAGTCCATGTTGTCTAAGACCCTCCCATTTTGAGTTCACTCAGCTATTTTCAGCCTCTTTTATTGCCAAACTGCGCACAAGCCTCTGCGGTTGTCGAGAATGCACAAACAGACACGTCCTCGTCTCAGTCGAGGGGTCCTTCATAAAAAAAAATGTTGCCAGACCTCACTTCGTATTGGAGCTTAAGTTACAAATGGCCATTGATTCATCGTCTGAGAGCAACGCGCCCTTGAGAGTCCTCCAAGTGGCCCAACCGACTACTCCTCTTCTATTCGAATTTTCGTTAACTTCGACTCCATTCCGTCCTTAATTAACTTCAACCACCCCCTCATTCATCCCCAAAATGAGCAATATCATTACTAAATTTCAATTTTTTCGCTCACTTTTCGCTCACCTCAATTTTACCTTTCCACCATCCACCCCACCAACCCATCGCAAGGACATTGCACATTCAACTGGTGCACTAAAAGCACTCTGCCTAATGAAATTCGTTTATATTAAAATTTACAAAGAAGAGCAAACTCTATAAAAGTAAAAAACTTTTCAAAACTAGTTTCCTTCCGGCCCAAACCCTCTCCAGTCCATGATTTACCTCCCCAAACACGAAACGGCTTAGATAATAAAACCCAATTGCATTGTGCTCCCCTTTTCCTCGTTCTCTTTTTTTTGATAATTCCACCTTGGCATGCAATCGAAATTAAGGACTCGCCATTAATCAGGCCACCCCCCAAAGTCGCCCCGTCGATTGCACAAGTCACACTCGAGTCCTAAAGTTCCGACTAATTACGCGATTGCATCTTGTGGATGAATCTCAATTATACTGAAACGTTTATCGATATGCACTTTTGGGGTCAGTTCAATGAAAAAAAAGTGGCAAGTGGGAGTTGACGGGACGTCGGGCTTGGCTTCCGCTTCTTCGGATGACCCTCGAGTGATGGACATTTTTTCTTTTTTTTGAGTTTGTCTTCAGGGTGTTTTAGTTAAACTTCTCGAAAGATAAACTGAAAGTTCCCGACAAAGAAGAGAGGATGTATCTTTGTATCTGTGTATCGTAAGGAAGGACAAAGTTTCTTTTTTTTTGTTTACCTCGCTTAACCACACGAACTTCTGCAGGAGAAGAATGAAAAATTTTCACAACAAAGGGCGAAATCGTGTGGCAGTTGTGCATACATTAAAATGGTTTGGGGACGGGCTAGGGATGGCCTTGACGGATTTCGCATAAATTTTTTAAGTGTGAGAGGTGCTGTGGGACAGGGACTGGCGCCGGAGATTCTGGAAGAGGTGGACTTGAAGGCGAAGCACGCAGGCACGACGCCTTAGTGGAGAGAAACGACTGGAAGTTTTGTAGGGGATGTCAAACTCGGTGAGAAGGTGGTCCGATTGAGGAGCGAAAGTTTTTTTTGGTGCGCATAAATAAACGTTTGGCCTTTTGGTATCGAAGGTCTGGGAGGCGACTTTCGTTGCCACCGCAACATTGACGACGAACTTCTGTAGAGTTCATTTAATTTATTTGTACAAATTGCGTATAGCAAGAGAATTTAAAAGAGTAAGAAGATGGTATTGGCTATCGTCCTCAAGGCTCTAAAAATGTCTTATTTAGTTGAGACTAGGCCAATAGGCGGACAAGACGACCCTTTCAAGAGGAATGAAGCTATTTTTCTAAATATTGTCCGAAAGGGAATCTTTTCGAAGCAGTTTCTTTACCAAAGGCAACAATTCAAGAGCCGTTGTTAAAATTCAAGAGCTTCAAATGCTTTTTGACGACGATTTTCTTTTGCCTTAAGCATGATGGGTGCCGGGCTCGAATCTAGCCCGGAAAAAAAAAACCCAAAAACAATTTTCACGGCCCCTCCTCCAGCGAACGGCTCACAATCCTCCTGGAATACTTCTAGCTTCCTCAATTCGCCGAATCGAAATTGCTTACTGTTTAACCGGCATTAAACGGTAAGCCCACTCCACATGTGTCCAATTATACCGCGTACGACACAGTGGAGGCGCGAAAAAGCAAGGCTTTGGCCTTGTATTGGCAGTTGCGCAGATAATTTTTGCATAGAATTTTGGAGCCTGCTTCTTTTCGTAAGCTTAGTTGACTGATTGCATTGAAATATAACGAACAACACATGTTACTGAGTTTTGAATGCTGCTTCAGCGTCCATCCATCAGCGTTCTAACTGCGGTCGAAGTCGCAGTACAAAAAACTTCTTTCAAATGTCTTAATTTTTCGTCAAAGTAGAATGAACTCTTCGTGACAGTGGCCAAAAATACTTTCAAAGTTCAAAATTAAGACTTGAAACTAGTGCCAGAAGTCTAGAAGTCAATTCTTAGTGCTGACGGGGTTTTCAAAGCTACGGACTTCGAACTCCGATTGTGAAACTCTGAACTTTCAGATCCTGGGTATGTCACTCCCCGTCAAAATAGAATCCCCATCCCAATAAATCCACCAATCTTGCTTCACTGAATCTAAAAAAAGGACGCACCATCGTTCCACACCACGCCATTTATCGGTTATCACAGCGTGACACTTGCGGCGATTGCGTTAATGAGCTGTAATCACGCCATCTCGTAAATGCGACTTATATCGTGTGTTACGACACAGAGCTTTACACCCATCGGCTTTAATGTCCAAGTTTCCATATGATTCCCTGATAACGTGGTAATTACGTTACTGTCAAAAGGAAGACACACAGGAGGAGGCCCTCCTGCGGAAAAATCCTAGACCGGATGTGTTTGGCTTTTAGTGGTTAAAGAAAACATTGCGTGTAACGGGTGACTTGGGCACTCCTAGGCTGTCAAAATTACGCCCTTAAACTTGTTGAAATCGAAATAATAGAACGCAGAAAATTGTCTGACGGCGAAAGTGGGAAGTACGTCGAGTTTTAGAAATCATGAAATGAGGTCATGTGTTTTCGTCGAAGTCGCAGATAAGGCACCTGGCTATCGATGGCGATCGGACGGAGGGATGAGGTCAGAATTTCGGAATTCTACGAGAATTTTGAGTCAATTTTGTTGTAATTGTAAATTTTGAATCGTCCATGGAGGTCTCAAATTCGAAGAAACGTCGTTGAACAGATGGGTTGTGGTCTTTGTTTGCCGCGATTACTTGGAGGGTCGAGAACTAGAGCTGTTCGACGAAATCTGTAACCCTACGGCTGATTTCACGGTAGAATGGATAGCTCATTGAATGTGGCACCGAATTTGTTTAAAAAATTTGTCTACAGACAGGAAATAGGTGTCTGTTTAGGGCTTTGTGGAACGTACGGGTGTGATTTCTTCAACGCGACTGCTACCACTAGACTCCTATTGGCCCTGAAGCAATGACTCTCTCAAGACTGATTTCAGAAATCGCCCTACCAACTGCCCCTATTGACACAAGTTTTGGATTTAATTAGTCGGTTTATAGAAATGAGAAGGCTTCAAAATAACTTTCCAATTTGATTAAAGGATTATCATCATTGGTGGCGTAATAGCTCGCGGAGGTCCAGAACCTAGATTTTCGCGCCTCCACTGTGTTATACGCATAATAATTATACATCGGAAAGGGACCTAGCGTTTATCGTGGGTTCCGAACAGCGAATTACGAAGGTTTATCGTAACAGAAGTACTCCAGGAGGATTGTCAGATTGAAGGATCACTTGACTATGAAAACGGTTCCAAACTTATTTATCCAAATCTTGTAATAGCCTGACATGATGAGAAATAATCCATTTCGGGCCCACAGAGGACCAATTTGTCAGTCTTAGGGCAGTGCTTCAAGCTCTTGGGGAAGAAAGAGTTTCAAAGTCGTTTAAGAATAGAATCAGAGTATAATTAGACTCAAAAGAGGGTTCCAAATTGTCTATTCCAATATTGTTAAAGCCTTGAAAGATGAATGGCGTTGAAAATCTTGAGTTAAGGTATCACATAAGTTCAATTTGCGGGTATCTTAAAGCCTTAAACGATGAGTGGCCTTGAAAATCGCGAATTAGGTTTTCATAAAACTCCAATTTGAGGGAATTCAAATACTTTTTCGAGTTGAAGGGCATATAAAGGCTTAAACATCACCTTAGAGTGTGATTGAAACAAATCTATGCATAAAAAGCAGCTGAAAATGTTTTAAGAAACAAGAAATCGGCATAACAGCCCAGAGGCTAGCTTTTTTCACACTTCACAGTGTTGTAGATGTTTTATCTAAATATTTTTAAGGCCTTTGCGGATGAATGTTATCAAAATTTGCCTTGAATCTAAAGAAATGACCATGATGTCAACCATTTTCGTCGATTTCGGACACTTTCATGTCTCAAAATCAACATCTGACTTGAATTTTCTTCGATCACTTCAAGGCTTAATCCAGGACAAAAGAGTAAACGCCATGGGGACGTTGAAAGGGATTCGTAATATCATTAAACAATAAACTCAAACTCAAAATAATGCCCCAAACGGCAGATGGCATGTTATTTGGCTTTAAATTTACTCAAAGATATCTAAAAAGTACAATAAAATAATTTTTTCTTTGAAAGTCTCTCTAAAAACCTTTAAGACCACAAATTACCACCCCATAAGGATCTCAACTCAAGCACCAACTTATCAAAAAATTCCATTGAACAATCCGCCACTTCCTTCCACTTCATCTCTTCGGTGAAAGTCCATGAAAAATGACTAAAGATCCTCCTGAAATCTGACAATTACTTACACTGAACCACAGAAAGTCCATAAATGGCTCAACGACCCATCATCGGGCGAACATCGGAACACCTGGTAATCAGCGTGTACCTCGACTATCCGCGCCATAAATCAAACGCGATACGCGCCGCCTTCCCCATCTCCACGGCTGAATCTTGTCTGGCCATAAACGCAGACAACACCGCGCCACGAATTCTCCTCCACGGGACCACGTGTGGCAATTCGTTCCCCGCCGAGACCTCGTCAGGTGCAGGCGGCTGATAAATTCGAATCCGAAACTCGCCGCAGGCTCCCGTGTGTGGAAATCGCAGTCCCACGTGTTCGAAGTCAAAGTAAACAGTCTTGGAGTGGAAATTCGAGTGCCCGGCACACCCACCGGTGCCCCGATTAAGTAACGATCCGTCGGGTGGTCCAAATTCATTCCCAAATTGGCGCAGCCATCGAACCGAGGAATTTAACGGCGATTCGGGGAGTGGCACCGAAACCAAAAATTTTGCACAAAAAAATGTATCTCAAAAGCAAAAAAAAAAAAATGAAATTCCATCGTTCGAGGACTTTTTTTTTTTTCTGAGAGTGGTACACGCTCCCATCGATCGCTAACTGCGTGTGCAGTCACTGGGACTACCCGAGGGGGCGGTGGATGGTAAATTTGAATTTGAATTTGAATCTCTGCGACCGTGTATCTGGGTGAGTGAACTTCGTCATCGATTTTTAGCGCAGTCCTCAGAGGGAGGCGGCAATTTTGCGCCGAAGAAATCCAATTTCGAGTGAACTGAACGTGTGTGTTGTTCGAGTTTCTGAAGTTTTGATGAATTAATTTTAATTTATTTCCGGTTTCTCGGTGGCGCACTCGGAGTCGGAGAGGCGAAGACAATAAGGGAAGTCGGATTCGTCGCTTTCTTGGTTACGGAAAAACGCATCTTTTGTTACGAAACAATGGAAGTGAATTTTGCACTCTACCACAACGATTCGAGATACGAATTTGCATTGCAAATGCACATGTTTTTCATTTTTTGTTTTTCATTTATGCTGCCGGTTTTCATTTCTGGTGGATGAGCTGCACGGTCTTTGTCGAGGCTCCTTTTTCGGGGTGGAGTTGTTAATTGAAGGCACTTGGGGGATGTCTTACTGGATGAAGGAAGACTTTTCTCATTCAAATTCTAAGCAGGCGGTTGATGTGACGACGTTTTAAACACTTCATGGGCATTCGAAGGTAGTCGTTTACTTTGCGATGAGCTTAATTATGCGGGAAGGAGATCTTTTTGTGGGTGGAGGATTAGAGGAGGTGAATGGACTGAGACAGAAGTTTCTGACGCTTTGTTTGCTTGGTTGGCAACGATATGAAGTCGGTTCACTCTCGTAGGGCTTGGAAATCATGTAACAAATAGTTTTCTGCAAGTGAAAAATAAATAATTTGTGTGACAGCCCATACATGGCCAGAGCATGGCTTTTTAGCTCTCTCTGCCAGTGAACTGCTGCTGTAATAAGTTCCAAATTTAGGATCGCCTTTAAAAGAGTTCAGAACTTCAAATTTTAATGTCGACATCGACTTTCAATCACCCGGCCTTTTAAAAATTGAAGTCGTGCATTCGAAGGCCTTTCAACCCAAGCTTCACTCAAGCTCACGATCGTTGGAAATAGAGTGTTATCTTAAGCTCCACATTGCTTAAATGAACAGCTTTGCGCCAGTCACATTTACCTAAACTTGACTTTAGCATAACTTTAGCCGGGTTTTTCCTATGAGTTTGAGCCTAATCTAGTTTTCGGTAAAAAAAAATTGGTCAAAAATTTCAACGAATGAGAAGTTTTGCTCCTCCTTTGGGAGTGTTCAACCAGCCTTAAGCTGAGCGTTTTATTCAACATTTGATCTGTCAGTGGTTTTAAAAGAGTTTTAAGGCGTCTTTTAGTTTCGGTTTTAAATTTGACTCTGAAATTCTTCTGCAGGTTCTTTGGAGCATATTTTTTCTATCTAGACCTTACGATAAGTTTTCAAGGACCTTAAGCTAAGCTTTGCACATAGATTCAGTTCTTGGATAACTCTGTTGAACTCTGTGTCATCTCTAGTTAAATTTCAATCAGAAATTTTCCAATTTTGTCGACTGCTTTGGGTTTCAGTAAAATTTGGTTGAAAATGTCTTGAATGGTCTATGCCGAATTTTGGACCGAGTTTAACTCCTCAGCCATCGGCTGCAATTTAGCTGTAGAATGTATGTCCTTTCTAAGCCAAGCTCTGGAAAAAATTAGCTGGTTTGATGCCTCTTTACCGAGCTTAAGTCCAAAAATCAGAGTTTAAATGACTCTTCAACAGCTAAAGCCGAGGTTTTCTCCAAAATTAGGATTTTTATGAAGAGTTTTTAAATGATCTCAGTAGAATTTCGGTCTCAAATCGTGTTCGTTGACTGCATTTGAGGTCTTAAGCTGAATTTGTATGTAAAGATGTTCTTGAACGTCATAAGCCGAGTTCAGTACAAACACCTTGTCCTTGCAATAGTCAAAGCCATGCTTTAATCCAAAATTCAAATACTGAGCCAAGTTTTAAGCGCCGATTAACACAGGACAGTCGTAGCCTTTGCCAAGCAAAGCACGCGGCTGTCTAAGTGATATTTCGACCCCAAAGCAATTAAGAAAATTTCTGGAAAGAGGCAGGCCTCAAAGCTAACCTCGTAAGCTATTAAGCTATTCGAAAATTTTATTTGCTTATGGTTTCCACGACCAATTCTTTCTCTAAGACTTTGCTGGATGCCTCTGTTAGAGTCCTAAAATATCCTAAGCACAGTTTTAAAATAAAATCTGATTTTTGGAATTTAAATTTAATTTTTGTTGAAGCTGTGTTTTTATGTTTAATTTTGCCTTGAACAGTTCCTTAAGATTTCTGAAGCAGTTTAAGCTAAGTTTTAGTCAGAATTCGAACTTTGAATTACTTTTGGAACTTTTTCTTTTATTTGAAGTCGAATTTCGTAGAAAGTTTCGATTTTAAATGTTGTAGAAAGTTTTGTTTCGTAGAAAATGTTGATCCTTAGGAAGTTTGAAAAGTCCTCAGCCAGGTTTCATTCACTCAAAATCTTCCTTAAGCGGGATTCAGGGTTTCATTCATTTGCACCCGGTTTGTGGTGTTTTCATCCTACCGAGACTTGAACTGAGCTGGAAGTTTACTTGGCGACAGACAAACTATTAAGTTGACGTTTGAATCAACTTGAAAGTGCGATGAGAAGGACCACGTCCGAATCCAACAGCCTGGTCCCTCTTGCTGTAGAAAAGGACAAATTTCTCAATTTCATTTCAAAAATGTAAAATGCTCATTCAAAGAGAACACAACTCTAATCGACAGCTTCCATGACTACATTTCCCTTTGCCTGGTCATGTCGCCGCTGCTTTTACATGCCAAACACTCATCGATCAAGTACTGCCAATTCTACTCAACTATTCGAAAACCAAACACACCAACGACCTTCAAACTCTCAAGTAAACATTTAAACTACAGCCCCCACCTTTCGTCTGCTAAATTAACCACAACAAACCACACCTCTCCTTTCCCATTTCCCACACTCCCACCCAATCACCCACTAACAAACTTCCCCCCAAGCTAGGGCCGAGTAAACAAAACATCCCACAACCCCCCGTCGAAACCCATTGACACCGCAAGACGCTTGTTCGGCTTCAAGTGCGACTGTGCTCATGCCCTCGGAGGCAGCGTTGGCCTTTGCGCGAATAAACGGCCGCTTCGCATGTTTAAAGTGCGTATTGTGTGGGCTGCGTTATTTGGAACAAATCGCATGACATTTCAAGGACGTCGTTCGATATCACGGCGTGTTATCGAATTTAATTGAAATCAACATTATTTTTATATTTCCCAGGAAAGTGACAGTTTGTTTACGAGTTTTTTTGTTTTCTTTTCGTTTCAGGTAATTTTCTGGGCAACCTTGTGTCGTGTCAAACTTACATTTGGTTGCGTCGAGTGACAGCTGTCACTTAGACTGAGAGTTGTTTGCCACCAACTGTCAGGTTGAGAACTAACGAAGATTTGATTCGATGACAAATGTCAAATTTGCAATGAAAACACGAGGAATTTAGAGAAAACGTAGAAAGCTGCAGCGGGAGGTCATAAATATTTTATCAAATCGCTAATTTTCCATCGAAAACAAGAAAACCTCGTGTGAAAAGTGAACGTTGAACGTTGAAATCGAAGCGAAAGAAAAGTCAACGCGCCCGACACTCATCGCGAGACCGTAACTCATTAAAAGCCGATTCGATTTCGATCATGTTCTACAACTGCAGTTGGATTTATTTTAATTTTTTGCTCACGTTTATAGACTGTGGATGGTGATATGCTAATCAGTGCAGACAAAGATGAAGCGAGGCAGACATGAAATGAATGCGGTCGCCGGTCTCAGGCGCGCCTTCGAAGTGCAACGCTAGAAGGGGTGTGTTGTTGCTGGCGCTGACACGAAACCGAGATTTCAACGAAGTTTTTAGTTTTTCGTATTCTCGACTGCATGCGGGGCCAGTTGACAGATGTCATGCATAAAGCTTGGGGAAATTATTTTGTCAACAAAGTGGCATAAAGTTTGTCGCGACAGATGGTTTTTTTTGTTTGTGAAGGGGCGGTGGGGAATGCGCTGAATTGGGTTTTGATGACTCTTGAGCGGGTAATGACGCAGTTTTGGTGGGTGACATGGGGAGCGGTGATGATGAATTGTCGCATTCGTCGGTGGTGACGGTGGAGTTGGAGTTGAATCCTCGGTTTTGGCATGTCGTCGGAGGGGTCAGCACGTGGAGATGGATTGCTTTAAGTGGGATTGAAAAACGTAGGAGTTTAATCTTTATCTAAAATACGTCAGGAATGCGAAGCATGTGTCATTCGTCACTCGGAACGTTTGCCACCACAACTCTGAGCAGGAATAAATTTCAGATTTGGAAACACTGTCATCAAGTTGTGATTGAATGAATTCTTACACATTATTTGTAAAGTTTTCTTTTTAAAGTACTTTAAACGGTACTTATTGCTGATCCTAGAGCCACCACCTCACACACACACTCTGCACCTCGTTTGAGGTTCAAATTTCAGAGCAGAGACAAAATTACCAAGAAAAAATGCTGCTGCTTGAGTAAAGATTGCGTCTACCATGATGCTGAAGTGCTTTTTGAGCCGTTTTCGGAATGCCTTTTGGATTAAAATGACTGATTCATTTTTAAAACTATTCCTTTAAACTTGCTTTCATAATTATTTTGAGACTTGAATGATGACTAAACTTCTTCTTGTAGACAGACGTAGGGCAATACGGTACAATTCAGAAACACTGCTCAAATGTTTAACCAAAGGCAACATTTGTAGCTTACTTGATTTAAAATCACGAATGGTGGAATTATGTCCGCCACGTCTGGCTCGGACGTAGTCTAATTTGGAGGTCCAATTTTCGATGACTTTTTCCAACACGCCGTATATTGGTTATAACGCGGCGAATATTGTCAATCGATTCGGGATTATCGGCGTAGACTAGTGACTTCACCTTAGCGCCATCGCAGAAAAAAGTCAAGCAGCGTTAAATCGCGCGATCTTGGATTCAATTGACGGGTGCGTAACGTGAAACTATGCGGTTACCAAACGTTTTCTTCAATAAATTAATTGTAGCACGGGCTGTGTGATATGTTGCACGGTCTTGTTTACACCACAGCTCCTGCACATTATCGTTCTTTAATTGATGAATGAAAAAACAAGTAATCATGTCCCGAACATTGACTATAACGTTCAGGCCAACAACATTTTTAAAGAAGTACGGACCAATTATTTCACCAACCCACAAAGCACACCAAACAGTCAGTTTTTGTGGATGTCTCAACATACACTTGAGGATTATCATTGCTACAAATATGCCAGTTTTGTTTATTGACGGATCCATTTAACCAAAAGTGGGGTTCATCGCTTAAAAAATTTCGCTTTCGCGTTTTTCGAACAGAACCATGATTTTCAAAATAAATTTGCACAATTTGGAAATGTTGTTCAGGCGTCTATTTATGTTAAAATGCCCAACCAACTAAAAATAAATCACTTGACAGCTGACAAAATGGCCGCCAGTAAAAATAGAGATACCAACTTAAAGTTCTGTACCTCTAAAAAAACACCATATATTTGCAAGTGAATTACTTTAAGGGCGTTTACCTGTGAAGTTGAGTCACTTACATCTGTCACACGATATAATCCACATCTAATCACGTAGATTTCAAGTCTTCAGTGGAATTTTATGACGGCTACATGTTATTTGATAAGAAATGTTAGCGTCAGTGAATCACAAATAAAGAGAAGAGCTTTTCTTTTTACAAATAAGACCACACAGCATTTCCAGAGTAGACTCTGGAGAGTCTGAAGCGTATTGCAAATTAGACAGGGCAGACTTTATCTTGGTTTTTTTTTCGTCTGTGGCTTGATTTTGGTCTCATTGTCCTCAAATAAAACTGATTTCGAATTAAGTTACTTAAACTGTGAACAAATTGAGTTTTTCCTGTAGTTTAGAAATAGACATTTCACGGTCTCATTGCTTCGAAATTACCACAGTCACAGCCTCTTCTCCGTCGAATTGGTTTTGAATACCATCCGAATTGAATCTAGGTTCGTTTTTGGCTCCAGAACAACTCATTTCGTCTGAAAGTTGTGAATTCCAGTGAGGGAGTGATAGGTGTTTATTCGTTACGTTCACTGGATACCTCAAAATGTAGCTGAACGCCCTTAATCTTGCCAAGGATTGTCCAACAGTATTCAACACCAATCAATCGCCCCATGTACGAAGTGTTGTCCGAGGTTCGTCTCCCCAAACTACACCACGACTGTTTGACATACATACATTTGATGGCGTAACAGCACGTTGAGGGCCAGAGCCTAGCTTTTTTCGCTGTTCCACATAACCACACAAATTCCACTCTATTGACATGTCACGACTGCCAGCCGCAGCTTCTGTCCACAACAAACTAAACAAACTTTCCCCGGATGTGTGTCGCCTTCGGGTGCGTCTCGTTAACTTCTCGCAAATCTCCGGCCAAATGCCAAACACGACGAAAATTAATCCCGCCACGCTGCCGCGGAGCACGTGTGGCCGCAACTCTCCGTCAAGCTTAAAACATAATTAACTGCTGTGATTAACGTTTGGCAACTAATTAATACCATTCGTCGTGGATTTGATGAATTACGCCTTCAATTGCGGGGTGGCTATGCAACAGAGTCGGACGGGAGTCACTCGTCAACGCTTCACTCTTGATGGCGATTTTATGTGAGAGAAACCAACACCAGCTGAGCCTTCTTTCAGCCACCTCCAAGGACATTCAAAGACCGAAATTCGCCTCTCATCTGCAGGATTCGACAGAATCCACCCGACACACGTTTTAGTTTAATTTCGAATTAAAATTCCGTCCAAGGACACACCACACGATGTGGGAGGTTGACACACGCTCTGTCCTGGAGTGGCACTGGGGCCGGGTATTTGCCCCAAAATATTTCCGATAATAAAATTTATGTCCGCAGATCAGAGGAGATGTGTGTGCGGTGGATTTGCGGTTGCTGGGTAAATGTCATTCGACTTTTTCGGAGAGAGGAATTCCTCTTAGTCTTCGGGGAATATGCAATTTTCTCGGAGGGGCACTTGGAGATGAATAAATTTCCAAAAGTGTTTACCTTGACGGGGTTTTTGGGGGAGGACGGGGTGGACTTTATGGAAAATGAAAGTAGCAAGGTCAGCAGGGAAGTTTGAGGTAGAACTGGCTGTTGAAAACGGAGTTTGTGTGACTGTCATGGCACGGGAGGGTCGGTTCTCTTTTTTCTTCACTGCTTTGATAGGTCGATTGAATTCATACGTTTTCTTAAAAAAAATAGTTTAATGCTATATTTCTGAATAATGACACTCTCAGAATAAGGAGAGACTGCATGATTCTAGAGAGTTAAAGTAAGACACATGCAATGACACATAACGCGCCTTAACCGCCAAATTATCGTAAGCGACAATTTAAGCAAAAATGAGGCAAATGAGTTCGATAGTTCATTTATTTATTTAGCGTCATTTTATATTGTTAGCTTTTTAATAAAGCATTCCAGTTAAAAATAACAGAAAAAACAAAATTTATCGTAAGCGACATTTACATTTGTTTAGCTCAGACAAAAAACAAAAAAAATCTCTCCTGTGAAATTTTCATTTTGTCGCTTACGATAGTTTGGCGGTTAGGGCGCGATAAACAGAGAGAATTTTCGATTATTCTTAAAATTTGGAACAAAATAAAACGCTTTGAAATTAAACTTGTATCAACTTAGATCCTTTGAGTCACTACGACTGCCCTTATTTGAAGACTGGCTTGCCTATGGTCGCCGCATAAAACGAACAATGAAGTTTTTGGCGTGCACCCTACTCTGCGTAGTGTATCAGATCTGATACAACTCAATTCTTACTTCTTTCATAAACTGTGGATCATAATTTTACTCTGTTAAGCTTTGTTTATAATCTTCTTCATATATTTTGAAGGGAATAATCATGCCAAATTACACATGCTATTTTTTTGTATTGTAATTCTGATATTTGCAGTCATAATTTATATAAGAAAATATTTTTTTTATTGAAAAAAAAAGTCGCGTTAATCGTTGGAATTAAAATAAAAACACAGCCGGCTTGTGGCTTGAATTATGAAAGAAACTAGATCAAAGGAAAAATACATGGATAATAGAATAACGCGAAGACTCAGAAGCTACTTTTAGCTTTTTTTAAGCAAGCACACTTTCCAGACATGTTCCGATCGGGTTGGCGATTGCGCGTAGGACTAAAAGCGTATCGATGCAAAAGTAAACGATTCTTTTGAAAAAGCAAGCTGTCTTTTAAATGGAAATGAATATTTTTTGGATGTTGAATCACTTCAAACTGCCGCCGGAATACTCAAGGCTGAAATTAAGGCTCATTTTCTTCATTAAATACTTCTTTAAAGACTTTTTGCTTCTTTAAAGACTCGTTGCTCTTTTGCGCACTTCGTGTTATTGGGAGACTCAAAATAAACTTTTGCCCACAAATATTTGATCGAACTCAAACGCTAAATGCTTGTTTTTTGTGCTAAATGCTTGCCGTTGCTGTAGATGGCCCTTGGAATTATCCTATTACAATGGGTGTCGTAACAGCCGGTTGAGGGCAAGAGCCTAGCTTTTCGCGCCTCCACTGTGTTGTGCGCGTGGAAGCGACCTACTGTTTAATGCTGGCCCCGATCGGCGAATCGCGAAAGTTTTTTGTGACAGAAGTACTCCAGGAGAATTATTAGTCGTTCGCTGGAGGTGGGGCCGTGGAAAATGTTTGTGGTGGTGTTCCAGGGCTTGATACGCACCTGGATACTCTTGCTTAGCAGTCAGAATCATGCTACCAATCTTTTTGAGTACCTCAGACAGCTTTTAGCATCTTCCGTTCCTTTGAAATCCCTTGTTTAAGTCTCGTTTTACATTGTCCTTCGCGTTGCTTTGACGGCGGCTGTAAGAAAAGTGATTTTGGATGTCTACATTTCAATTATTTAGTTTTCATTCTAGAGGAATAGTCTCTCTGAAGTCTAATCTCTTTTAAGAACAGTCTCAATGGAAATTGTCTGAATGTTTAAATGTCGATTAAGAGTATAACACAAGCCGTGTCTTTTTTGTCAAAATTTTGTCCATCGCAAAACGCATTAAAATATTTTCTTTGCTCTCAAAAACATTTCATTATCAGTTTTGCTTGAGGTGTTTTGAAGCATGCAACGATTTTAAGAAGACAAGAGGCGTTGTAAAGATTTATTTTACTCCTGACGTAATGCTGAAGTGTTTTTTTCATCCATCCTTCTTGATTTTAAATTTTTTTCTAAATCTCACCACGAATTGCCAACTTTAATAACCTAGAAGAGGTATTTTGACTCAGAAACAAACGCAAGCGTCGGTTTGAGCTTTCGTAGTCTGTAAATTTACAGCCAGAGGATTCCCGACAGGCTTAGAACCCTTTCTTAGAAGAGAGTCATAACAAAATTGTATAAAAGGACTAGAATTCGACCTAGAGGACGTTAGCCTCGTCACATTCCTTCACATAAAAATAACTTGAACTCAAAAATTAAAATTTTTCAAGTCGTGTTACATGTCACTCTAAGCTTTCCCGAAATTCGAGTGCAGTCATGGCCGTAAACTCATTTGACCGCCTTTTACCAGACTGATCATGATCCACAAACCTGCATTACTTTGCCCCAAATTTTAAGCAATGTCCCATTAATTCACCGCTTAAGGCCATCTCCATATCCATATCTGTCCGAAAAAGTGCACGAAATTCGAATTTACGTCGACTTTGACCGTAAATCCTCGTTGGCTGCCTTGCTCCACGACCACACTCCAGCGCAGAACCATTTTCTTACATTCGGAGTGACCTCAGTTGCAGTTCGAAAGCGCCCTCCCTACAACTGTCACATGTTACCACTGGGGTCACATCAAGGAGCACCACCCTTCTTCCCATTTTCACATGTGATTAGTGGGGCTGCACTTTTGCTGCCCGAAATAATTTGATCTTTCCCCTTCATGCACAACACGCCCGGACGGAGACGTTAATTCGAAAAAATTTCCCAAAGACGCCCGCCCGGCCCTTGTACTGTGTAAATTTAATTTGTAGAGAATCCGAAGGATTACGACTTCCAACGCCATGACAGTTTCCCGTTTCCCATGGTGCAGTTCATAAATCAAGAAAAAGTTTCACCCCATTGCCGCCGTCGATGTCAAAACGCAGACAGGGCTGAGGACATTCCACCCCCAACCCACATCGTATGCATTTCCCCACCCTCCCCAATGGGTGTGGGTTGGAGCTTCGAACTGTTTACTGTCGTTCGGTTGTAGACAAAACAATTTCGAAGTTCCCGGCCTCCCCTGGCGATGTTGTGCACACGCCCTGTCGCGGCGGAACTACGAGACACCGGCGAAAGGTGTTTGGCCTCGAAATGACTCACTCGCGGGTTGTTGTTTGTCTGCCAGCGGAACTTACACCCCCCGAATTCCAGGTGAACACCACAGGGATGTGCTCACGTGTCAACAGAGAGGTGTCACCGACAGTGGGTCGGGCAAGAAATTGAATGGGAGATATTTAGTGGGACAGCGAAAACGCTGGTCCCTGCCGTTGGACGGCTATCACAAAATATAATTTATGAGTTCGTTGGGAAACCAGAAGTTCGTCACACAAACTCGTATGTACAGGTAGATTTGGTGACCTCCGACCTCTGGTTTTTATAAAATTTCCATTATTTTGTCTCTGAAACGCGCAGAATGTCATCGAGCTATGTACAGTGAGCCTCTCGAAGAACGACTGACGAGACAATGGATTGGTGTGGGAATTTGTGCTGAAGGAAAGATTCAAGGATCTGTGAATTATATGCAGGTAAAAGGGGTCAGGTAGATGCGAAATCCTGCGGATGATTGACAATCAATGACATCTCTATTGACAGCAGGTAGTCATCGGCTGGTTTTTATTGAGGTTTCTTGAATTCGGTCTGGGACTCATTAAATATCAATTGCAAACAAAAACTAAATGAACTAAAATATATATATTTTTTTTTCATGAAAAAGAAAAAAATAACTCATTTACAAAAAAGGGAACTATTTTCAAGGCACAACTCATTAAATTTTTAACATGAAAGGTTTTTAAATCTCGGTTCAGAAAAGAAATGTATGCATATCATTCCTTTTGCTGTTTTTCTCCCTTTTCCAGTTGAATTCGAGGTGAATCATGTTTTTCATGAAAGCCTTTCAAATCAATAACAATAAATTCTTCTAAAATCGACTTATAAAAATAGTTTTCGACGAAAAAAAAAATCGAATTGTTTGAATGAACCAAAAATGAAGATACAACGTTGTTGGATTTCGACATAAAAATGTAAATTTTTATGTTTGCCTGTGAATAATAAGAGACTTTGAATTTAAATGGTGCCTTGTGGTGCAGTTTTAAAACATACAGTGGTGCAATTTACGACACACAGAATCTACATCTGAAGCAAACAATTCTCCAATTCTCAAAAACAAAAATCCCCAGAAAATGTCAATTTGATGCAATTTATGAAAAGACAAATGTTTTTAAAAATGAATTTAAATGACGATATTTTCCTGGGCCAGTCGATGTTGACAGTGTTCGCGTCAACTTTTTCCGTCTAATTAAAGCCGCTGTTCTTTATGTAGGATATAACTGAACTTGTTTTACTTCAAGCAAATAATGATTAATTTTTTCCGCACTCTTCAAAATTGTAAAATGATTATTTTGATAAGTTTTTATTGTTCACTTCAAGACATGTGCCAGCTAAACGAACTATAGTTTTCATAATTGCGAAAGAATGCATAACCCATTCTAGAAGAAAGAAAATGTGTGAAAACAAGTTTTTTGAGCTGAATATGTTAGGGTCTCACCACATACGAGGGTTGCCTTAAAATTTTCAACCGCAACGTAAAGATAGCGCCACTCGTCAATTAAAGTGAATGCTAGTTGTGCGTCTTATGACAGCTACTCACGAAAGTTTCAGCCATTTTGGTCGCATAGTTTTTAGTTGACAGTCGTTTGAGTGAATCGAGAGAGAGAAGAATTATTTTGCAAGGAAAGAAAATTTCCTTTCGGACCGTTCAATCCGAGTTGTTTTGGACGGATTCCAGTCTGACATCCACCACATTAACGCTGGTGTTTCCCAATGCTCTATTCTGTCTCCGATCGTCTTTTTTTTTATATATAATTGGCGCGCTGAAGCGGTTGGGGCTACCCTTAAGTATCCAGTTTAAGTCACAGCACGGGCCGAAGGTACCGAGGGAGAGATGGAAAGAAGGTGCCAAGAGTTACAAGGAGACTACGTTGAAAAATAAAAAAAAACATGCTCAAAAAAAAAAATGTCTTGCATCATTGTCCGGTCAAAACTTTTTCAGACCACCCTCGTATATAACTTTTCAGACGATTATCGTCCTAACAATTGATCTAAACGATATCGTCAAATCATTATCGTCTCATCTATCGCGCCACTTTGAGTGCTTTTAAATGCTTCATTTCTTTATCAAAACAACAGCTGTTTGTTATTCTTCACTTAATTTTAGATTGAAGAATGAATGAAGAGACGATAAGTGCGAAGAAGGTATGTCACGCTCTAGTAGATCATCATGATCATAATAACCTATAAGCTTAAAGGAATCAAATAGGCATCTAGTTGAAAGCATTTCATTTCGTTCCTACAATTTATACCAAAGGCTCACACAATATTTTTCGGATGTTTAAAAAAAAACTATAACATCAAAAGTGGTTTAGATAGATGAGTGTGTACATGGTTGGACTTTGCGAAAATAGACATTTTTTGGTAGAGAAAAATGTGTGATGCCAAAAAAAGAAACTAAAGTTTCCAAACAATTTTTTTCAATATTCAGTTCCATTTCATTTTCTGCTTTAAAAATACTGAAAATTCAGAAAAAAAAAAATTCGTTGTAAATTTCAAAATATCATCGCCAAGGCAATAGCTGATAACAGTTGTGTTTTGTATGAGGCAAAAAAAAAAGATTGGGCTATGTCTATAACGTTTTTTCATGTTTTCGGGTAGCAGAGTTGTAGCCAAACGATATCGCCCTCTTACCTAATTATTTTTTTTTATCTTTTTGCTTTCTTCCTATTGAATTTTCGATAAAATTGCATCAACTGGTCACACCAGTGCATTACTTTTTTCTCATAAGAGGGCAGCTTTGACGACTTTAGATCAATTTGCTGTTTTACCGACAAACATACATATGTGGCTTCGATGTGGAACATAATGAAGTAACATGGGGTTCCTTACTGACTACCATACTTTTATCTGTCTGACGAACCAAGGAGTCTTTATTTTAATCGTAAATTTTACTCTCATATTGAATTGTTCTACTTGAACTGATCTGCCTAGATCTAACAATCTTTTTACGAATTCAAATTTTCACGTTCGCTTTTTTTTTAAAAACTTGGTTGAATGATTTTCGAAACTACATAGAGAAGGCACAATGTTGTGAAAATAAAGAGAGTATCGTAGGATAGAAGAACCTCGGAATTCAGTGCACCTAGTAAAAGAAAGCTGCAGCTTCTACACTTAAGGAGTGTTTCTTTTTTTTTTTTAGCCAAAAGTACTTTGCTGACATTCTTTAGACCTTCTTCTTCTTCTCAATTTCCTCCATCCAGCACGATCCCGTGCCAGCTCCTTCCAGTGACGCACACCGAATCGAATCAAGTCCTCCTCTACCTGTGTACGCCACCAGGTTCGGAGTCGAAGATTCTTCGGGCCCGAGCTGTGGTGTCCATTCGCTCTACATGGCCTACCCTCCGCAGGCGTTGGATCCGTAGACGCCTGGCCAGGAGCATGCCGCTGTACCGCCCGTACAGTTCGTGATTGAACCTTCTCCTCCAGTAACCATCAATGCAAACAGGACTAAAAATCATACGCAGAAATTTTCTCTCAAAAAAGCCAAGGGCTTCTTCATTCGTTTTTGACTAAGTCCATGTCTCCGCGCCATAGAGCAGGACTGGAATGACAAGGGTGTTATATAAACCCATCCTGGTTTTTTGGGAGAGAGCTCTATTACTCAATTGCCTCTTGAGCCCAAAAAAACAGCGATTGGCAAGAGTTATTCTGCGTTTGATCTCGGTACTGGTGGTTATTACCGCGGAGCCGAGGTAGACGAAGTTCTTGACCACCTCAAAGTTTTTACTGCCTATTGTGACGGTCTGACCGAGTCGTCGATATTGTGTGTCCTTTCGTGAAGACAACATGTACTTTGTTTTGCCCTTATTTACCAACGCAATAAATTTAGTGACTTTAGGCTTGTTGATTACCACGGCACTAAGTCCTTTCTTTCTTTCCTTTTGTTGCGTAGGTTATTGATAAATGGATACCTGCTCTGGCACTGTATAAACTGTTGCGCAGATTATTTATTTTTATTTTTTCTATAATGCTACTTGGTATTGTTGGAATTAATGTCTTCACATTTAGTAGAGGATTCTGTAGAAAAAAGAAATGGCTGAAAAACTATAATAGTTTTTGTGATAAGAGTTAAGTGTGCGGAAATAAAAGAAAAACGTTTTGTTTAGTTGCAATTTGGTAACATCTAATTTTCTGTCCATGAATCCTTAAACAATATGGCCGCAAAAGCTCTGAATTTATTTTTACTTTGAATTGTTACTTGCGGTTATTACTTTACATTTATATTCAATTTGGATTTTTATATTTTGTGGTTTGCTAATGGTCGTGATAGAATTCTTTAAAAACAAAATAACTCAGAGTTTCCATAACTCGAACTCGAACTTGATTTTCTGGTCCTTTGTAATCCGAGTTAGGGAAACTCCACTGCGCTTTCTTGTTTGTCAGTTTTTCCATTCGCCTTACTCTAAGTTTTATGCCTTTGAAAAGCGTTTCCAATCATCTAAATCAGTATTTTTTTTTGTCTCTTTCAGGTAAGAACTTCCGGAACCTCACCATCGATCAACCATTATGAATCCTTTCTTGCATTCCACACTATTCCAAAACCGACCTCCCCCGGTCTGGTAATCACCACAACAAGAGCAAAAAAAAAATGTTTATTGTTACTACCGTTTGCATACATTTCCCCTCTCATATTCATGTCGAAGTGAAATAAAAGCAGAAACAAAATGCTCATGGCAGCAGAAGCAGCACAGACAAAGTAATAAATAAGTGGACACACCCCAATTACACCTGGAAACGTGTAACGTGTAACCAACCACCAGCGCCGGCGGTGGCGGCGTGAGTATGCAAAAAGCAAGAACGTATCTTTTTTAATGCATCTATGCAAACATCAAGAGCACCACGCGAACACCGGACGGACGGACAGCCAGTTTAATTAGCTTAATTCAGGTTGGACTGTCCGTGCGGAGGCTTCGGCTCGTTTTTGGTTCAGGGCTGCGCTTCGAGGAGAAAATTGATTTTCCGAATCAATCTCACTTTCGTGTGGCGTAGAAGATGCTTATCGGAAAGTTGATTAATGCGACGCATTAGCGTTGGCTTCCGTGTCGAATTTTCGGTGTGCAAAGACACCAGATACGTCATCGGGCTTGGCGACGAAGTGCCGAGTGCTGGGATCCAAGAACTAAGAGTGACGTCTAATTATTCTGTGGCCAACGTCCATTCCCACTTGACACGGTATATTGGCCGGGAGCGTATGTGGCATGGAATTGATTTGTGAAGCGTGTCGAACGCCATTACAGCTCATTAGCATACTGACAGCATTTTTCCGCTGCGTTTCTAGGTGAATACATTTCAATTTCAATTGCTTTCTTTTCTCAGGCTCAGATGGAGAGCTTAGTTAGACGAGTTGCAGGGTCTGGAGTGGGCTTTTTTGCAGTAGCCAGAGGTCTCACTTGTTGGTGGCTGTAAGTGGGACATGGTCTAACAATGAATTTCACACATGTATGCCGTGAGTGGTTTGCTTGTCAACATCGGGGTTTGATTATTTGGGTCGAAGTATGGTGAAGTATTTTATTACAATCCACAGGCATTCCACAAGCTTTGAGTCGATGAAGGCGTCTGACATGCAAATTATAAGCAAATTTTATTTTCCTCTTGGGCATTTAGGTCGACACAACATATTTTTGCAAACCACAGTCTTTTTGTTCGCACGATTCACAAGCTAAACGCTACACTGAAACTATTCTGAAGCTTTCTTGCAAGGAATTTGCTTACTGGCGTTAATAAACTCAATTCACATCGTTCACTTACCTTAATTTACTTTTTCACAAAGTCTTAATTGAAGAAGTCGAATTGATTGTCTCGTATGAGTTTTCTACTCTAAGTGGATGGCGGGTAAAATTACTCAGGAATTATTCAGTTTCATCTGTCCAGTTTTGCGTAAATACGTTCCACAAAGGTGCAGGGAGCTCCGAAGCGCTCGGTTTTTACATTTTGCTATCTCGAATTGTTTTAAATTTTCTTAAAAAAAAACTTTTTGCTTTAAAAAATCAAACTGGATGCGTCTATACGTCCCATTTTAAACAGTGTTACGCCCAATTTTGGTTATTTTCATTGATACTCAAAAAAAACTTCGTGTTGTGTCACCGAAACTACAATCAAGATCTCTAAATCAAACCTAAAATTCATATAACTGAATTGAACCACTTTAAAAAAAGATTTCAAAATTGAGGTTAGACAAGACACTTTAATCGTTAGTTTCAATTTCAGATTGCATCGTCGCATTATTTGCACAAACTAAAAATCAACCAGAAGAGGACGCAACATCCCAATCATCACCCAATCACTGATACTGCTGACGTTCTAATAATCAATCGAACTTTTTTTTTATTGACCCTCAAAGTCTATTGATTTGAAGCATGTGAATGTCGCATAAACGTGCACCTTTCGTGGCAACCTTCAAAGCAGAATTAGACGTCATTGCCCGCAGCGTTGTTATCTAAAAAAAAGTCAACTATCGGCTAAAGAAGTTTTAACCAACAAATTACTCGACGTGGAACGTAAGAAAACCTCCACCCATCGAAAATAGATCCATAAATTTCCAGTCATAAGAGGCTTTGGACTTTACCTTTGGATATTAATCAAGAAAATAGAAAAAAAAAACCTTTGCAAAGGCACAAAACAGATAATGAAGGCGTTCAATTCACTGTGGAATTAATTCAGCAAACAAATTATCCCGTATTTACGATCTAACAGACGTCGACCGCGCTGCACTAAGTGCGAACGATACGTCAATTAAAATTAAAATTTTCTGTAATGACTCTTTTTTCTTACCGAGTGGTTACGTTGTCGGGATTTTGTCTAATGACTTTGTAACGTCGTATCAATTGCTACGACGGAGACACAGCAGACGAGAGTCGGTCTGAGATAAGGAAAACGTTAATAGACTTGGCCTTCGATGGGTTTTTGGAATAGTGAAGCATGAGGTACAGGGTGTTTCTACCGATTGAGGATGGCAATGGTTTTGGGAAATAACAGGGTTTAACGTTGAGTTGTTTCGTTTTGAGCAATTTTTTATTTGTCTTCCTCTTTTTTTTAACAGTCGACTACGACTGAAAACAGATTTTGTGTCACACTTACTAGTCTCATTGTCAGCCTTTAAAACAAACTTTTTCGAATGCAAACGTTTGCTCACTTATTTGATGCTTTGAGTTTAAAAGTTTAGCACTTGTAAACTGTCCAATGTTATAAAACATTAAGGTGTTGCACTTGGAATTAGCTTTCTTTCTCCACCATTCTTCGAAGCATTTTAATTCTAGAACAGGAAATGGATTTTTTGCCGAATTGCAAGGCTTTCCTAACTAACTCGGCTAGATAGAGGGTTAGACAGGTAATTTTTCTCTTATGTGGAGCTCAGAAGTGCGCAAAGATATTGAGTTTAGTTCTAAATTCTGTGTTGGTTTTGCCATAACAAAGTTTTTAATTAGTGGCCTCGAATATATTTTCAAATAGATTATCTGCCAATAGATGTCCTAAAACGATAAATGGTTATCATTTTCTCCCTCAAACTGTTTTGTACTAATATTAAGTAATATCTCAAACAAAATGGGCATAGAACACTGATTATTAGCCCAAACTCAGATCCCAAAAATATTAAAAAATGTATTAAGTGTATACAAAAGACAGATGTTCAAATTCTATTGGGAAAAAAAAATCTGAAATCAGCGTGAAAGAATCTGAAATAAAGTAAGAAAGAGTAGACTTTTCTATTTTAAATCTTTTTTTCAAAAACATCAATCCAAAAAGTTTTAAATAATTCACGTCAAAAACAAGTTTCAAAACAATTTCAAGTTAATTTGTTTCGATTTTATACGAATCCAAATTAACAGAGATGTAAATTTGGACTGCTTTTGTGACGTCGTTGTCGCCTCGACGTCGTGCTAAAATTCGGGCTGCACTAAGCACTGTTCCAGGTTAACGCCTTAATAAATCTCAATAAATTTCAGAATGTAGATTTCTTTTGGATTCTAGGGCGACAAACGTTGTCTTTGGGTTGTGGGTTTCAAATTATTGTTGGGCCATGAAAGAAATGTCATGTCAAGTGAAATACAGAAGACTGCTTCTGACCACAACGGGAGAAAACAAGTTATTCCTACCTTCCAACCGAGTTGATAGAAGGAGTCTTATTAAACACACATTTAATGGCACTCTTTATTAACTTCCAATCCTGGTCCTGGAAGCAGGCAAAAGTGGAAATAACTCTGATTCAGATCCTTCATTTCCCCGACAAATTATTGAATAACCTCTGAAGCAAAAGCATGCATGTGCATTTCTTGCACATATTTTTATAAATAGATGTACGCTGACTTAAAGTTGGGTCTTAGACTGAAATTAAATTCGACTTCAAACGTTTTTCAATAGAGCTTGTGTTAATTAAAACAGCAAATAAGGAATACGGCCCCATTTCATGCGACCAAATTGAATCAAGCTTTCTAAAATCTTTGGAATTCGTCTTTTGAAACCGACGTAACGGGCCAAATAGACGACGAAGGGATCTCTCTTGATGAAACTCAACCTCACAAATGCTACACATAAAAAAACGCACAAGACTGAGCTGAGCTCGCTGAAGAGCCTACGTTAGATTTTGCCACACAGAAAAGTTTTGCCACACAGAAACGTTTTACCACACTTAGGTCCTTGTGCCACTTGTGCTACGTTGCAATTGCATTTTTTGGCAATTATTAGAATGCTGAATAGCACAAGAGTCATTTAAAAGCTTATTTAACACACCCAAGACAGTGTTTAAAATATTCTTTAATCAAGCCTTGCACCGATAGTCAAAAGACTGTGTCTGTTCTGAGACATCTTTCCAAAAAAAACTCACAACGAATGGTTACGACTAGACTTTGTCTTTGAACCTTCACATCCAAAATTCACGTCTACCTCTCATAATAACTTATAATCTCAGTAGTCTTTTAAATAATAAAATGACTGGAAGTAGCATGCCCGGGACCAACGTTGAAAGGCGGCTTTGGCTCAGGCATAGACCCTCCAAGGGTTAAATGCCTGCTAAGTAAGTAAGTCTTTTAAATACCACTGGAAATGGTTTTCTTAAGGTTTTTCTGTACTTGCAGCTATCTTTGCGTCGGATTTATTGGTGGTTGAAAAATTAAAGTTCTTATTAAGTAAATTCTCTGCTACAATAAAAGATTAGGGTCTTTAATTTCTCTAAATTGCAACTTCTCTGATTTAATTGCTTGATGCTTCGCTTGTTTAGTAAAACGACGTCACAGTAACGTACCACACGGCCACATGTTTTTACAGTTTTATCTTCTAAAATGCACTCTCCATTAAAAAAGCGATTAAATCAGACCGAAATGGACTCATTAAGTGCATATGAGGATGAACTTGAGGAGAGTCTGCTAAAATGAATGGAAATGGAAAGGGATTACGTGTTCTTTATTTGTATATTTTTGATTCTACAATTCAAATCATTTTGTACTCAATGAATGAGTACTTTCGTGCTTACAAACTTTTGTTTTCAGGTGTCGTCTTCATTTATTTTGTGATGTCAGCTCCTAATGTTTTATGACGAAGTGTTCAGCAGATGTCGTTTCTTTTTGACAATCATAATTCGCAGAGGATTGGATTTACTTGATGTCTGTATCGGATATCCGAATTCACAGAAATCATTTTCAATACTGTCTGCTTCACATTAAAAATTAACCCCGGTGAATTTAAGGAAAATTATCTGTTTCGACAAATTATAATTCAATTTCAATTCTATTTCAATTTATTTCGGTATACAAGTAAGACAATGTATTCGTTTATAGTACAATTACTATGTTTATACTTAAGCTAATTGTCAAGGAAAAAAAAAGGTAAGAAAGGAAGGAAGAGAAGAGAAATTTAAGAAATTTGAAGAAAAAAGTAATTAAAAAAATATAAATGTAAAGTAAAAACAATGAGTAAATATGCAAAGAAAAATCAATTCCGCACTTTGGCGGCCATATTGCTGAAGAATTCATTGTAATAAAAACTGAATAATAGATATAAGCATTCTGTTAATGAACTCCAAACGTACTTTTAATTTTCTTTTAAAAAAACCCTTGTAAATTTTCACTGTCACTCCAAATAGTTGCGATCTTTTTACGATGCCGTAAATACACTTGTGAGTTGAAATAAAACTTAATGTATCGAAGAAGAAAGTATTTTCTGTCCGACTTCTCAACATAAGCAGTTTATCTTCACATATTTTAGCCGAGCTAACCTTGTCAAGAAATTCGTCCACCCACCTGCTTTGGATTCACTCAGAGTTCAAATCTTAAATATCTCCTCATCTAAGCTTTTCAGCAGAAGCAAGCGAATGGGTCAACAGATCAGATAAGTGCTTCGAATCGGTTTAGACTAAGATTCCCAACGACACGACACTAATTCGTCATAGCCGGTCCAACACACGCGATGCCGTCACCGTGCTCGGGATAAAAAAAAAACCATAAACAACTTAACACGTCGTGAAATTTTCATTCAATTTAACAACTTTTCGTAAGACTGCAAGTGAAAAGTGACAATCTCGATTTGAATCGGCTTCAACAATAGCCCTCCTCGTCCTCCATCAGATTCATCGATCGCGGAACTTTGTTTTGAAAATCATCCACACCCAGCCACCACCCTGTGCGGTGTTTGAAATTAATTGTTACGTCGTTTCTAACAGTCCGCAGGCGTTGATTGTCGATTTGTTTATATCGTTTATCGCTTTCATTTGTTTTTCACCCCTTCCCCACCGATTTGTCGGTCTTTTTTGTGTGATTTTTTTTTCTTGTTGTGTTTTTTTTTTTTTTTTTTTGCGATAGCGACGTTGATTAATGACTCACTGAAGGTGCTTGGCTATTAATAGACTCACAAGTGCCAAGCCACACTAGCCCTGTGACAGAATTTGCTTTTAAAACTACACACGTTCACCTCTCAGCTGACGTCGGTGACGGGGTAAGTCAGTTTTCGAGCTTCGTTTACGGTCCGAAGTGACGACGACGTGTGGTTACTGTGGCAACCTCTCAAGGAATCGATCTCCGGACAAAGTTAATTATGAAATAATTCTGACGGAAGATGCAGGGGCACGCTGCACACACTACACGTCTGCCCTCGGAAAAGTAGCAAAGTGTCTATTGACCTACATAACCGTGATGTGAGTCGAAAGAAGAAGGTGGTCGAGCAGGGTTGGCTTAAAGGACGACGTGAGGGAGATTACATTTTTCTTAAAATTTTCTTCCAAATGAAGGTCACTTCCTTGGGAAGCTGTTTCGGGGGCATCCGTGGTCGTTGTCGCCACCAGAAGCCATGTGTTTTGTTGTCACGAAAAACTGGTCGATAAGGAGCTAAAGAAATTTGAGGTCTTCGGAGCACAGGTTGCTTTCGAACTGCCTGTGGATCGTTGTGGATCGTAGTTCTTATTGGTGACTAACCTATAAATCGTGTTTGTTTTAAAAAACACGTTGTTTTTAGCTGCCGCAGTGGATCCTGTTTGTCTGTGAAGTACACACGTCTATAAAAAGCCTCTGAATCGGATTTGTATTTACCTAAAACTTGAGACTGAGATCTTGTTCTCGTAAACTCATCTACCTGCCTCGAAGACAACAAACAAAACACATGTCACAAGCACTTGGCCACACGTTATGGCGCACTTCGCACTTGAGCCGATTTTTCCATGTCCGCTTCTTCGACGAATTCGATTACGTCCAGTGCCGCCGATTGGTAACTTGATTACGGAACTACAACGACGAGTGTCTTCTTAGGACACGACGTAATTGTTTGCTGTGTGATTTGTTGTGATTCGTGGAATATGAGACACTTGCCCTTGAGAAGGCCGGTCAACTATTGGACAAGAAAATGACGCGAAGTGGTTCGTGGTCATGTAACGCGTTTCAGGTGTTTGACAAGCGGCGGTTGTCAGGCAGTAAAAGTGGTTGCACAGACAATGGGGTCAGTTGTGGAAGGAAAACTGTGTGGAAATGAAACTGTGAACTTCTGAGTGGATGTTGACAGAGAAGAGGTGTGTTAAGTTCCCTCAGTTGGTTGCATCAAATGCAACTATTTTTCCACTTCAGCTTCAAAAGCAACCAATCTTCAGAACCCAACTCACTTTCTCTTCAACGTTCTCCATTTGGTATGCAGAAGTCCTACATTCACTTTCGACTGCCCACTGCCCACCGCCCATCCTAGGACATTGACTCCCATTCTCGGACTCCATGCGGTTGGTTTCCCACAATTCTTCTCCATCCGAAGCCATAAACTTTACCCTGCCCATAAATACCAGGATTTCATAACCCATTCATTCGCTTGAAATCAGAAAACGTGCCACATCGATTTTGCCATCCCTGTCCCCGGGCAGCGGTGCTCCTTCCCACTCGGCCCCGACTTCATTTTCTGTGTCAACATACGACCCACCGACCCCACCGGTCCCACCGGAGGCTGTGCAGAGGCTTCACTCTCTGACCTCATTATTTTTATTCATTCATTTTGAAGATCTCGTTAGAGGATGAATCCGTGCACACGAATAACGACGACCTCAAAAAAAAAAAAGAAGAGTTGCCAATCGATTCCTGGCATCTCCTTCAGATCCATCGACTCGATGTAACCATTTCCACCACGCCATGGAGTGGAATCCTTTTCGAATCCCCGCATCCGGTGAAAGCGAAATCGAAGCGTAATCCGCATTATGTAATCCTTGAAGCCCGTTGATGCGATGGGCCGCCCTTGCGAGCGAACTAATTGCCCTCGCAGGCCAAGTAATTTAATAAGTCAAACCTTCCTCTAACCCTCCTCCGGCTAATGAAAGAACTAGTCGGGATTTAATGCGCCCACGGTAGCTGTCAATCTGCATCTCTCCTCGAAACGAGGTTATCCGTGAAGCCATCTCGAAGCCTTTCGAATGCAAATTGTGTTTGTGTCCATCCGGCGGGATGGCGAATGAGAGCCTTTGGCCGCAAAGGGAATGTGTGTCGTTGCAACTCACACACAGACGGAGAGTCCTTTTTCTGATTTTCTTTTAATGAATTTTCACTTTTTCTTTCCTCTTAGCGAAGCAGACGCAAAGTGATTACACGCTCTCTAAATGGTCGTCGTTTAGTTAAATAGGCTGCGATGAATGACGCAGATTGAATTCGCTGTGTCTGGAAATGGAGCGGGCTTCATTTAAGGGGGTGAGATGACTATTTAGATAAGGACATAGAAAGGACACCAAAGAAAGGAGACGCTTGCGCTCCAATTGCTTCGCCGGGTTTGCTTCGGTGCATACTGAGAAGCAATTGGAATGCAAGCGTTTCTTTCTATTTCGTGTCCTTAAAAACGCCGTTGGTGTTAGAAGAGTAATTGTAAAGCTTTCTATTTATAAATTTACATAGCCCAAGGCCCTTGTAGCTGGCGCTGATTGTATTATTTTTAAATAATTGTTTTAAATAAAGTTAAAGAATAATCAGAAATCTACGAAAAAAAAAGTATGGGCTCAGCCAAAAAAGAGGAAGGAAGTATTTAAGATCAAAAATTTATTCGGCAAAATCTACGACGGGAAGTTTCGTGTTCCTAGATCCTAAATACTGTGAAAGAACATCATTATACACACTTAGATTAAGTTAAAAATGTCCTACTAATGAAAGATAACAGATTCCTTTTGAACAAGCATTTCCAGACTGAATGAGCCCCCATAATTTCATCAGACAACAGATAATCCGCAAAGAGGCCACAGACATTCTTTTTGTCATGGCGCCAGTTATGAATGAAAAGCGATTTAAAAAGACGTGTGATAGTAAAACTTTTCAAATGAACAGATTTAGTAAATGATGCAGTTTGCCCTGAATAAAAATTGATTTTAATCGATTTTGATTTAATGTAATCATCAATTTTATCAGTTTGTCATCAAATTTTGTTGCAAAAGAACTATTCTCAGTTGAATTTAAAATTTTAATGATTTCCGCAAAAGACGTAGTTTTATTATTTGTTTTATCAAAGCCGTATAACTTGCTTATTACAAACTGATGACATTTTCAAAAGGGTCGTGTCAATGTTGACAGACTGTGGTGGCCATGTTATTTAAGTAGCGACTGTCAAATCTGATATTTACTATTTAATTGATGACACACTTAGCGGATAAATATTTATTCTCAAAGTAAATTTTTATTAGAACAAACGATGAAAGCGTCGGGACGAGACTCTACGTCGAACGCTAGGCAGGCAGGCAGTCAGGCAGTGCTTAAATCATTCAGCAGTAGAATGATTATGTCCAAGATGGTTTGCAATTGCTACAAGGCATTGCAGCAGCTCTAGAGCTGTTCGGTTACCTTATGTATAGTCTTGGGCCATCAGGGCATAGGGGATAATAAAGTTGATGACGCGTTAGCAAAAGAGCGGGTGTCAAATCCTTCAGAAATTGTGTACACAGCGGTCCCAATTAAACACTACTTCAAAGTATTCGAGAAGAAGGGTACATCCCGTCCTACGTCCTTCCATCTCTTTTGTTCATGCGAGGCCCTGGCGCTTCGTAGAAGAACTCACCTGGGCAAGTACTTTCTTGACAGTCTGAGCGATCTGAATAAAATCAGCATCAATCAGATATGTAAATTCATAAGAAGTTCCAACTGGTTCCACTAGGGTGCCTAGTCTGGGCCTAGTCTGGCCTAAGTGTGGTTGGGCCTCAAAGGGTCCCAGCCAACCACTCTAACCTAACCTAACCAACTGCCTACGTAAGAAGGAACAGGTCGTAAAATTTCCCAGGCAAGTTGGAGCTTGGTAGTTGGTTTTCCTTACCGGGCCATTACGCTTTAAGTTTGGGTTTCTTCCCTACGAACACCTGCAGAAATCGTAGGGACTCATTGGCTAGCAAAACGCCCACCCAGCGCTAGCCGAAACGCGATTCAAGACGTAAGGCAACCACTTCCTTAACTCGTTGAGTGGAGCAGCAAGCCTTAAAAACCGGACGCTATCGCATCCAAGTCCTTCTGTCTGTACAAGGGGTAAATGGATGCTTAAATTTAATAGGAACTCTAAGTTGGTGCTCACATAGACCTACAGGTCTATGGCTATTAGCTGGCACCACTTAACCTAATCTCACATCAACCCGTCTTTATTGGAAAACCCTTAAGAAATCGGGGGAAGTTTTAAAAAAAGGGAAGAGAACGCCAATGTGATTCTATAGACTTTGGTTTTTCAAAAATCGAAGAAAATAAGACAATTTGTGCTTCAAATCAAAAACAAAATAAAGACAGTTTGAGGATTATTTCATTCATAAGAAATTTTAGCTCTAATCATGGCAGCTTTGTATAAATTTACTTTGTGTACTTGAGTGTTGAAAGGATGCACATAGTGAGGCATGAAAGTCTAAAAAAAACCTGAGGATCTTAAAGTTGTAAGGCACGTCAGCCCTGTGCCCATTTTTTTTTTTTGTCCATCTCGAATTTTTTGCGACTGCTCCAAATAATTTGATATCGATTTGGGCTCGTGATGTGTGTTGTGGTTCATAAATGCATTCAAACGGAAAGAATTGAGTCTCACACTTTGGCGATTGCACAGAAAAGGTTTGAGTGAATAAAATGCATTTTCTTGGTCGTTTTGGATTGCTCAGTCAAGATACGTGGACTATTGGACCAGATTTTTGAACTAAGAGATAAATTCGTTTTAAGAATGATGCCGCATTGACTTCAAAAAGTGCTTCAAATTCATTTTTATGCATATTTCATAGTAAATGCAAAAGGATGTGCATTGTCAAAGAAAGACATAAGCATCTCCTCCTCTCTTGCTGAATGCATTCTCTCAAGTAATCTGTCGAACTGCATCATTATCTCATTTTTGCTTCAAATGTCGCTAACGACAATTTGGCGGTTAGAGCGTGATTTTGTGCCAACTTAATGGCAAATGTTGTTGAGATTAAAGAACTAATTGATAGCGTTTAATCTTAAATCACATTGCAAACCTTTTGTAAGACGTTTGTCACATGGCGATTAACCGAAACGAAGGCTTCGTTATGCGTGCAAAATCATCCATCAATTTTAGCCTGCAAACATTTCTGATCATTCGTTTGAAGTTTGAGCCGTGTACACACCAGAAAGTTAATGATCACTCTCTGAATATTTTTTTGCTGAGAGATCATTCTTTGCCTATTTTTTGTCTCAAGATGTCGGGATTCAGTCCTTATAAGTCAAATAGAATCGTGCTGCATTTTTCTTTGTTGATTTTTGAGTCTCAACAAAGATCCTTGTTGGTTGTCCTTTGTTTTTTGATCAGAGAGCGTGGTCGAAAGTTCCTCCAAAGAAAACATTTCATTCCTTACTTTTCGTTAGCTCACAGGTAGGTAGATCCTCTTTTCTCCTCTTCTTCGTCCTTTTGGTCCTTCTATAATTCACATCCACTCGCAGTACCTCAACATTTCATAGGCACACCGATCTGCATTCCAATTGGATCAACTTGTTGTATCTCACTGTACATACCCAGGCGAGAGGCCTGCTCCTGCCAGGACTCTCCTTGCAGTTTCAATTTCTTTTTATTCGCATGCTCGACAGTTCTAAGCCAGCGGTCACCTGTAACAAGTACCTCCCATCCTTGTATTTTATTCACTTGTTCTTGTGCTCTGGCTATTCAACAAATCCCACTTTATTTTGTGATTTCCGTCTAACGGTGAAGGGATAGCGTTAACGCTATTCCAATATAAAGAAAAAAAGAAAAAGAAAATTCTTGCAAACCATTACCCCCTTTGGCGCCACTGGCAGCTGTCGTAGGGTAAGCCAATACTCCATGACGGAGTATAACTCCACTCCTCGGCGTCTGAATGATTCGTAGAAAATTCCACAATTTGTTCCACACACTCGGGGGGTCGTTCCAGACCTCGACGAAAAGCGCGACTTTCTACTTAAAGCAAAGGGAAGACAAAAAAAAAAAAAACGCCCGGACGTGACATTTCCCAGCCGCATTGTGAAACCGGAGAAGCTTCTCACAAACGCAGACGCAGACCGGCTCATTGTGGATCTTAAGACCTCAAAACGATCTCTGGCATCCGTCACACGGCAGCGCAATGAAATTTATAATTAGAAGGTGGTTTCTAATTACAAAGCAACGTCAGTTTTTTTTATATTTTTATCGTCGTCTGATGTGACGCCCAGCATCGGATCGGTAGAGCGGTTTGACAGGCGATGTTTTCATATGCGTCCTGCCGCTGATCGAGAGGAGGGACTAATTGACGGGATCCTGAGATTGATGGGTGGACGGAGGTGGTGATTAGCAAGGCGCGTGCTTCGTGTATGCCTGCGATTAATCTTTAAGATGCCTACAAGACAATTTCCGGTTCGACTTTTCAATGAGTTTCCAGAGGGCGGCGATGTTTGCAAGATTCATCGTCGACCATAACAAACTGACGATTCACAGTCGGACCCTGAAACCCTTTAAATACATTAGATCAAAATAATAAGCAAAATTCTGGAAACTCTGGATTTTTGTTTGTCTCTTTCTCAAAAAATTAAAAAAAAAATTAAATGCTGTTTTGAGGCTTTTACTATTAGCTTACCAAAAACAAAAACAAAGAACAAAAAAGGTAAAATAAAAACCAAACAAAACATAATTCAAATCTCAACAAGGGTTTATGTTTCAGATTTTACTTGCATGTCCTCGATCATTATCCATCTTGTTGCCAAAATCTCTTCTTCTTTTACTGGCGCTTCGGTCCGGACATGGACCTCGATTAACAAAAAAACAATGCCTCATTGGAACTAATTTAGTTCCCCCCTTGGGCAGAAAGTTATCGACGAGAATCCTTTCATACTACTTCATTGACCTACTTCAGAGAGTGGAGGTTTCCAAGGACGTCCTAAAGCAAGACACCAGTAAAGGGATGCATCGAAATTGAAAATAAATTGAAAGAATGCACACAGAGTTCTTAACTTCGAGCAACGGTCTGCATGCAACAATGCTCTGAAATAACTGAACACAAAAATCAGAATCTAAACAGAATAGCAAGGGGTTGGTCAAGGATGTGAATATTTCAGAGCTCGTTTCTTGTTTTTTTTTGGTTTACTTCGGTGAATTGTGAATTACAATTTGCTTGCAATTACTTTTAAAAAAAACTTTTTTTTTAAGTTTGGAATACGACGACATGGTGTGCACTACTTTTGAAGCTCCAGTAACTTCAGTCTAAATCATTTGCATACGTGGACGTTACTTTTTTAGGGGGGAGCAGACGAATGCTTAGTTTTGAGGTTATTTGTCTACAGTTTCAAATACGTTTTTTATTAGGGTAACATCAGTAATGTTTAATTTTAAGACAAAAGGAGAAGACATCGATTGTAGGGTTCCGGTTCAAAGGAAAAAAATAACGAAACTCTTATGAAATCCATTTATTGTTTGTTACTTTTTACAAAACTTCTTAAAACTTCGAAAGCCTAGAGATTTAAAATGATACTAGGCAGCCTTAATATACTGTGGGAGTCAGTTGTAGATTATGGGGAACATTTTAACATGATCATTCAATTGAAACAACTTTAACTGCCGTTGACATTCAATATAGATGCCACTTTTAAGGTTGTAAGAATTAAAATTCCGATGTAAGATGTATTTCGCTTGCACAAAAAAAGTTCCAAACAAATATTTGGAGCAAATTATACACTCACTCAAAGTAATTATGGGACACTCAAAACACTGAAGAATAGGTATGGTCTGTTTTCTATGAATTCTTTGTTACACAAAAATTGAAAATTGATTGAAGAATAGGCTTTTAGCTTCTTGAAAAACAAATACAAGAACCGACCGCAGGATATCCTAATGCATCGAGTTAAAGGATGAATTAATAACCATTCAAAAGCTTACATTAAATCGAACTTAAAGACATAAGGTTGGCAACCTCATCCATTCACATGTCCCCGCCGAAAAAGAAATGAAATGTTGACCTTAGTCTAATTTTCCAGTTTTCGTATTAGAGTGAACCTGCATGATTCGAAGATCTCTGTAAATACAGGGTTTTTCAATCGGAGGTGTTATTCTGACAGTCAAAGAAAAATGAATTTTTTTCTGATAAATGATCGGATATTTATTTCAATGTAAAGAGAGAGGTATGTGATTAATAATGGAATAATATCAGTCAAATGGCCGCCTCGGCTACGCTTACAGAACCGTATCGTTTTCATAAAATTGTCCATCACCAAATCGCAAGTAGCTGCTTCACGAATTTCATCTTTGAGGTCTTGGATCGACGCTGAGCTGTTGGCATAGACCTCCTCTCTTACATAGCCCCAAAGGAAGAAATCGCATAGTGTTAAATCACAAGATCTCGATGGCCAATTGTGATCACCCCTTCAAGAAATAATACGGTCCAAAGACTTTTCCCGTAAAAGATCGATGGTTTCGTTGCTTTTGTGACACATAGCGCCGTCTTGTTGAAAGTAAACGTTGTCCAGATCAATACCATCCAATTCCGGCTATAAAAAATCATTAAATATCTCTCGATAGAGCAATCCATTCACCGTAACTATTGCTCCAGCCTCATTTTCGAAAAAGTAATGTCCAATGACACCGCCGGACCAAAAACTGCACCAAACAAATACACGTTGGTTCGTTCGGTTTTCTGAGCCCCATATGTGACAATTTGGCTTACTGACGTAGCTACCGAGGTGGAAATGGGCCTTATCAGTCAAGACGATTTTTCGATGTAATTCCGGATCATTTTCATGCATTTTAAGGACTCAATCAGCAAGGACACGACGGACGTTGTTAATAGTTGTAGTAGTTACATTTATTTTCATTGAATAACATAGATATTACAAATTTATTTTGAACTCAGCTTGCACAGAGATATGATAACAATTTATCTTACTACTGAACAGGACGTTGTTAGTGATCGACCGGCTTGAGTGCTTGTGTTAACTGATCTTTATAAGCCTTAAAAACAAAGTCGTTATGCAAAATACGGTGTAATGACGTTTGTGCAATGCAAAGAACGACGAAGAATGGACAAACCTGGGTTTTCTTCAACAATTTGGGCAGCAATATTCTCAGTTGTTCTTAGCATGGGTTGTATTCTTCACATCACTAACTTGTCCCAACTGCTTTAATTTTCCCACCAATTTCTGTATTGCGATCCGACGGTGTTTCACAACGACCCAAAAGTGTCTTAGTTTTACAAACCGTCTCTGCCAAATTTTCACCATGTTTATAGTCAATTTTAATAATTTAAATGCGTTGTTGAAGTGTGTATCGTTCTATTTTCATTAATGGCGTAAGTGCATTTCGACAAGTGTCGAAAAATTACAGCTTCAAAAGTGACATCTACCGAAATAGTGGGTTATTCAAAGTAACACCTCTTATTGGAAAGCCCCTCCGCCTGTGCATTTTGGCCCCCTCGTTAATGCGAATTTATGTTTATGCAAAAGAACACGAATACTTTTCCAATTTGAAAATGGTGCTTTTTCCCATCTTAATAGTTCGAAGTCAAGTTTTAGAAGTAGCCTTTTTTTTTGTTATTTTTTTCTTGTATTTTTTCTTTGTTCTTCGGTTAATATTTCGACAAACTAACCATCAAGCCACGGTGCCCACAAAACGAAAGAACACTCCTACCAAAAATGATTTAAAGGCGACCATACATGAAATTGGAAATATTTTTTTATAAGAAAGACCCTGCATTTTGATATTTTCAATGCCTCGAAGATTAAAAGCCGTAATGAACTAAGGAGGTCATTCTACAAAATTTTAAAGGTCCACCAATATTATCATTTTTTATCAGACTTTCGCGGCTCGAAAAAGTCATGATTTCTACTCATTACTTTTTTCCGACACTACCAAATCGGTAGTGCTTACCATTTTTAGTCTTTTTAAGAAGAAAAAGCAAAATAGAAAAAAATGAAGTCACTAGAAAAAAAAATTGTCTATTTATTACATTGTCATGTCGAAATAATAAAATTAAGAATACTTTTGCGTTGGTACAGTGCAGTTGAACATCGTTCATATACAGGGAACCTGCAACGTAACCCTATCTTGCAGCTTTTTTCACGACCGCCTTTTTGATCGTTGAAGACGCTTATTTACATTTCCTCTGTTTTTCTTGCCTAAATGCCGACACTCAATTAGAAATTTGTCGGGATTAGTAAACTTTTGAAGAGTTCCTTTTGCTTGTCAAGTGAGAATCATAAGCAAAAGCTGTGAATTTATGTGAAGTATTGAAGAACTGAACAATTTTTATTAAATGTGGATAAAGTTTCACCATCCGGCTTTCATATAACCCATTTTCTGTAAATTTGGATTGTATGAAAAAATTTATTTAAATTTGTTTTGCAAGTGAAAGTCACACAACATTTCATCAAATAGGAAAGAAGAATAAAAAATATGTTTTTAGAAACCGGCGACAGATAGACAGATGCCAAAATAATTCTTTAAAACTTTAGTACTTTCCATTGCAACAAAACCGTAAAAATGCCGCCGATGTGTTGAAAAGGTCAGAAGTTTCCCTAATTGTAAACGAAATCCTCTCAGAAAGTCTTTTAACAAAACCGCGAAGGAACAGAGCTAGCATTGGGTGGCCACAAAGTACGTCATTCATCATTAGCCGCCGCCGGGCAACAGCGGCCGCACAGTCGTTTGCTAACCTGTCACCGTCGTTTGCCGGCAAGAACTCATCACCTGTGCCGCTGCCACCGCCGCGCTGTGGCACAATTTCGCCGCCACCGCAGCGAATTGTCACCGCAGTGAGGTCGCTGACCTAAAACTATGTTGCGCGGAAAATGTCGATCAACGGAAAAATTCCCCAATTTCCATCGACGCCGAAGTCACGGTGTCTCCGCGTCTATTTGCGGCCATCTTCGGACCGGACAGTGGCCACCGCACCGTGAAATGATTTTCGACGTTTTTTTTTTTTCGTTTTCTATTCTCTTGCGGAACCTCTCACGCCACTGATTTCCTTGTTCTCCACGAGTTGTTTTCTGTTTTTCGTTTCGTGGTTCCACCTGTACGAATGGCAGAATGAAGATGTATCTTAGCGAATCTCAGCGCCGAGAGTTGAGATCATCACAGATACTCGGCGATAGAGACGCGAAGTCTGGCGGCTTGCGAAATGTGTGCGCTGAAAATTAATTGCACCGCCACCGGACGGCATGTGTAACAACACCACAACCTCTTCTCTCTAGACTCGCTTGCGGAGACGAGAAGACGAAAGAAAAACTGCTGAGCAGAAAAAAAAAACAAACGAAAAAATTATGCAAATTCATGAGAGTGGCGAGTTCAACGACATCTGACGACAGAACCATCGTCGTTGTTGCGGGCGGGCGCCACCATCCAGGAGAGACGAGCATGTGTGTCGAGCAAATGAGGTGTTGGAGGACAACCTCAAGTGTCAGATACATTTCCTCATGTTAACAGTTTTACGTCTTTTGAGGGTAAAGTTTACGACCGCGGCTGTTTGTGGAGCCTTTCAATTTCAATGACTCTGGAGTTGAGAAGCTTTAAGTGTCGTCATCTTCTCGCATCCCGGAATGGGGGGCAATTAGAGTTTTTGCTTTTAGAAAGCCACGACAACGTTGTGGAGAAGAAAATTCTTCGTTGTGATTATGAGCACTTACGGCTACTTCGTCCAATTGGCGGGTGAATTGGGTCACAAGGGAAAGAAATGAGCACGAGCGAAGTGTAATTCGGTGCGGTAACAAGGCCGGCGGCCGGTAACAAGCGCGGTGACAGGTAATTTGACGTCTGAATCGAGAACTGGCCAGAGAGATGGAGTTACGACCCAGTTGTGTGTGTGGATCGTAAGTAGTTTACGTTTTACGGCAAAATTGTTAGCCTTGAGGCTGGGAAAGAGGTCAAGAAGCGTGGCAGGAGGCTGGAGAGGGCATTTGATGGGCTGCCGCAGGTTGGCTGCAGGGCTGGGTCCACGGGCCGTAACTTGTTTGCGGAAGCCAGGAGAGAAAAGCAATGAAATGTGA
Organism: Syritta pipiens; assembly: GCA_905187475.1. Taxonomy (NCBI): domain Eukaryota; kingdom Metazoa; phylum Arthropoda; class Insecta; order Diptera; family Syrphidae; genus Syritta; species Syritta pipiens. The sequence continues at coordinate 77,672,510 of LR994571.1, forward strand.
CAGGTTTAGCTTTTTCTGCGTGATATGCACGACGGATTCAGTTCACCGGGGATCTGGTAGCCGGGAAAATCTTGAATTAATATTCTTAGTGATCTGCCAAAAAATAGGCTCTGGCCTTGCCACCCAATGTTTGGACATATGATAGCCAGCCAGAGGCAAAAGTTATGCGATTCGATAACGACTTTCGACTTGCTGAGGAATGCCATTTTAGCTTCCTGCAGAAACTAGATCGATATCGAAAACACTGATTTGTTAGAAGTCCATAACCTGACCTGTGCCCATCGAAAACGAGAATAAAAATGATTTTCGAGTGCCCCAAGATTTCTTTAGAGGTCAATGTTCACGTGAAGTATGAAAAGGGATAGTTTTACGCTTTTTCTTCATTCGCGGAGGATGTTTTTCTTATCTCCTTGACGTGCAGTTGAGCATTTGTAAGCTTTTTAAGTTCTTTTTCATTTCTTGTAAATCATCTTTGATTCATTAAGACTAGAGAAGTTGTTTTTGACACCACAGAAGAAAGCTCTTATTCGTATTACGGATTTATTTCAATGCTCCAGTCTAAAGATGCCGAAGTTGACATCAATTTCTTTGCTAACACTTAAAAGTGACACAACAAGGAGAGTTTTTGCTGATTTTTAACACTTTTTAAAATGTTGAACAGTGTTCTTAATCCAATTTATTTTTACTGAACAGCCACATGAACCATCGCCCATCTTTTGGTGCCATACCACTGAAAATTTCGCAACTCCACCCAAAAACCACACGACCACAAAAACCAATCACCTTCAAAAATGCTTTCCAACTTTTGAGTATCGCTGATTTATTATTCACCCAAAAACAAAAGACGACAAACTGAAAAACCTTTCAACTTAAAACTAAAAACTTGCATCAGCTGCAAGCATCTCGAACTTGTCCTTCCTCCTCGATAATAAAACGCTTCTACATCACACCTCCGTACATCTCTGGACGCAGTATCACTTCAATTCGGGTGTGAATTTCAAAAACTTCTTTTCGAGTTTGTCTCCTTTCATTAAAATCAAAGATTTTATCGACCTGATGGAGCTGTGAAGAGGTGGGCCAAAGAGTGCAATGAGTGTGTGCTGTGTTCATGTTGTAAGAGAAATTAAAAGTTTCCAATTACAAGACGGGAGATGAGGATGAGGAAACGAAACTGCTCATCCTCCTCCTTCGGGGTGAAAATTAATGAAGTCTTTGTTTTTTATAATGAACCTGGTTTTCGGAAAATTGAGTTGAGGGAGGTGACGTGATTTGTGAGTTGTTGGGTGGGAGCGAATGAAGAGTCGATGGGGATGAGGATATGTGGTTAGTGATTTGGATGGAATTTGAGGAATATTGAAAAGAAACTTGAGTAATTCTCGGTTTTGTGGCAGTGATTGGAGTATAAAAGAGATATATATAAAGCAACTTCAACACGCTCTTCAAACACAGGGTAGAAACTCCATTAAGCACTGCATATCAAATGTCAAAATTCATACAGAGGTCAAGGTAAGAATGCTTAGTTTCACGGAATTTATAAAAGTTACAAACAGAAATTTAAACGCAGTTTGAGAGCCTATACTTAGCTAACTAAAAAATAAGAATCATAAAAACTCGTCAACATAAAAAATAATTCAAAACTCAACAAAGGTTTATGTTACAGGTATAGCTTGTGTCATTATTAGTCACTGCTCGATGATCAATAAACTAAAACTAAAAAAGACAGTCAAAGCAATTCAACTTTTAGAATACGGAGATTGAATGATATACACATACTCACAAAATTATCGGTAGCCAATATTGTCAAAAAAATCAATCAAAACCCGAAGATACCAGTTTAATTATTGACTGTTGAGATGTCAAACATCGTGAATAAGAATATCTCTGTCAAAATAGTAAGACGGGTTTAAAGATCGCACAAATTTAATGGCAGAATTGCTCGGTGCAAATCTTTCATATCGGTCATCAATAGAAACCAAAAGTTAACCTTCGCCAGAAAATGTATCCACAGAGATTCAGAATTTTGAAAGTCCGTAATTTTCGGCAACAAGAAATTGCAATTGCAAAATGCTTGGCAATGACGAAAGGCGAAAAGTAAAGGCTGAGCTAGATAAAGTCGATCTCCAAGCAACAGTAAAGCACGGTGTAGGTAACATTATAATATGGGGGTGTATGTCTGCAAGCGAAGTAGAGTAAACAGAGTTATTAGTTTAAAAAATGAATCGATATGAATACTTGGATATCCTAGAAAGAAATCTGCAGCAGAGTGCCACAAAATTAGGTTTCGGGTCACATAACGTCTTTCAACAAGACAATGATTCCAAACACGTTAAAATGTAGCTCCGCTTTAATACCCTTTCGGAACTAAGAACACCACCACCGCCGTTTGACATCAAGCCAGTTGAACACTTTTGGGCCAAACTTGAGGAAAATATAAGTCATCGGGCTATTAGCAGCAAACCCAGTATTAGAGAAGCTCTTGAGCATGAATGGGAACTTGTGCTGCCTGACTTCACAGAAAAACTTGTGGACAGTATGCCAAAAGGCTTGCAAGCCTTAATAAAGGCAAAACGAAGGTCAACTAATTATTGAATAATCATTGGCTTTTTAAATTTTATGATTTTCTATCCTTAAATAATTTTGTACGAATAATTTTGTGTTAAGATGGATGGAGGTTAATTCTTTGTTAGCTTTCCTACGTTTATGAATTTAATTTTTTATTAATTATTTATATTTACTACGTATTCATAATGTAGTCTTATTTAGTCCTTATTTCTACATTTTTGACTTTTGCCAAAAAAATGATCTAATTTTGCTTTATTTGTTATACAGAGTCTTGTCCGAATAATTTTGCGAGTGTATGTTTATAAGGGTCGGGCTCATTCACTTCAAAAATACAGATTCTAAAAAGTAACCTACAAAATGATTTATAGCAAAGCTACTCTTCGGTCTGACAAACAACTATCAGTATTTCTCGATGGAATCAAAAAGGAATAAACTGATCACGTCTGTCTATTGGATCGAAATCATCTTTGTGGTTAAAACCGAAGATAAAAATTTTGAGGGAAAAAAAAAATTTGAGGGCTCAAGTCATCACATCGGCATCGGCATTAAGATGTGTCTTGAGGCGTGAATCTTTTTGGCCTTTGTAATAAATTTGCTCTATCTTCGTTGATTGCAACACAAGTCCAAGGTGGTAATCCAATGTATAAGATTAGTTGTCTTCGAGGTTTTGTGCGTTTTTTAGAAGTTGAAAAATCAAGATCAACCACTTAAGATTTTTAATCCTTGGCTTGATCAGTCCAAATTCTTGATTTATTTAGCAGCTAAGGGTTGGTTCTGTGTTATGATCAGCAGATTATGTGATCGATTGAGACCCGAATTTTCTCTTACAAAACAAAACTTATTTTTCATCTGCAATGATATTTCAAGTCACGACGAAGATTTGCTAGCTCTAATTATTTGCAATAGTGAGTAATAGCGTCTATTAGACATCCTTTTATACGTAAAGATCCTACTCTTCTAAGTTAAGTCCAAATTTGGTTATTTTTTAATGATGATCAATCGATGGAAACTCAATAAAAAGGTTCAAAGCCTTAAAGATTCGTCAAACGATCACCGTGATAGTCAGAGAAACAGCTAAACGACGAAATGCTAAAAACCTATCACCCTTGTGATTCTTTTGATCGATTATCATAGATAAGTGTTGAAAAGAACAATGGGTCGATCAGCTGGCGATCTTTCATTTAACCTCCGGTATTCATTGTCGGAAAGGGAATAAGGGCAACGAAAGCTTAAGCAACTGTCCTTTGAGAAGGATATAAGTGAACATTGAAAATGTACCAAAAGGCCGAACAGTTTCAAGAACGTGATGAACCTCTAAGTAAAAACAGAAAAGATCGTTCAAGGGAGGAACAAATGAGGTAGATTCTTCAGTGTATTGAGGTTTGTGAACAGCGTCGCCAGATTTTTTTTCGGGCAAAGCGTGAATTTAAAATTTTGATTACAAAAAGCAGGAAATAAAAAAAAATAGTCAGAAGTTGTCCATTACTTATCCTCTTAATTGTCTAAGGCGCAGTAAGAGAATTTCAAGAATGTAATAATTAGTCATATACTTATATTTTTCTGAAGGCTTATCTTCTTTCTAAGTTTTTTCTTTAATATTGTTAGCTTTTAAGCCAACTTTAAGATGCCTTAAAGCTAACGATTTCAGCTGCTTAATTTTACTACCTATGTCTTAGAAAAGCTGTCAAAAAGTTGCTCGCTCATCTCGAAAAGATCGGCATGTTCAATTATCAGATGACTCCACTGCCCTCTGTTCCCATCGCTCCAACGACTTTTACAATACTTCATCACAAATCAATGCTTCCCACGCTCTTCGCCGCCTTTTCCCTCCAATTGCCTGGCCACAAATTACGCGGTGACTTCTCAAATTCCTTACCCTTCTGACAAAATCCAGCCACCCCGTCGCAGGCGATTTACGGCCAACCAAAGTCAACTGAAACTTGTTCACCCCAGCGGCATGCGATTCACTAAATCATCGCGGTATAACCCTTCTTCGCCGCGAGCAACACAAACAAAATCCGCCCTACTCAACCGATTTCCGTCGTCAAACACCGTCCACGGACGATATCACATTTCCAGGAGCCAGAAGGCCCAAAACGAACACATCCCTCCCGCCCATTACGGCCAATCAAACTCCCAGTTGGAAACCCGATCCGAGTCCGTAATTAAAGTGCCTCACAAAACAAGTCGGTTATCTGGACAAGTCACTCCGTCGGTCACATTCCGTGGTGCTCCACTTCGCCATTTGTGGCTGCAGAAAGGTGAGGAAAAAATAATTTCCATCCCGAGGCGCGGAGCTCCCGAACTATTTTAATCGTATTCCGTCGAAGTGGCCGCTTCTGTTGTGAACTCCCGTCACGTAGCCGCACTGGCGACAAATTGGGAGACCTCCAAGTCCCTCCTGCCGGCGGCCGTCGCTGTCGTTACGATCGACCGTGCATTTCAATTGGAAAGCCGGTCGCATAGATCACTGATCGTCGTCTGATCGTGACGTGACGTGACATCGAGCTGAGAACCGATTTTAGGAAAATTTTTATTTTACTTTCAACGAAAAGGGGGCGTTCGTCGGGGGAATAGATATGGAAGAGTGCTGTCCTCGTGGGCGGTTCGCTTGTCACTAGTGCGTGTTTTTCTGTCGCCATATGTGGGGCGTAGCGTCTAAAGTTTGTTGACATGACGACGCTGTCGCTGATAAGCCATAAAAACCTGGCGGTCTTATCTCCGCCACTCGACAAAAAAAAGAAAAAAACGTTTTAAAAAGTGTGCAACCGCAAGTGGCTCAGAGGGTGACATCGAAATTAATTGGGGCCAAACACGAGGCTTACGCAGAACAATGAAACGAGTTGTGGGTGTTAGTCATCGATGTTTGCGTCTTAATTTGGAAGACCGGCAGACGGAGCTCGAAAATTGATGACGAACGTCATTGGGAAATTATTAAGTGCCTTTGTTTGACTTCCTCGCGTCGTTTTCGTCTTGTTTCGGGGTCAGAACGCGGAAGTCCCTTTTTTTGGCAAAGGAGTTATTTTGCTGAGGAACAGCTGCGTGGTTTTCGAGGCGAAAAACAAGGGACGTCGAGTGGTGACGGGATCAGAATTACTGGGAATTTGTTTTGTTGGTTTGTTGTTTAAGGAGAAATCAACTCAGTTGACACAGGGTCTTTGTTAAAATAGACAACAAAGAATAATCCTCAGCTTTTTGACTGCATCACCAGCTAATGTGTGTCACTTCAACCATGAATGCTCGTTGACGTAGAAACAAAAATTCATGGAGTTGTGAAACCGATGGACTGTGGCCGGGCATAGCAATGTAAGCGTAGAATGTAAAGCTAAAGAACTTTAGTGCTCAGACATTACAGCAGTTAAATTTCTTATTTCTCTTTTTAGGGCTTCGTTCCAAAGGAATAACGAAAACCTTATAGAATCACTACAGTGTCTGGCTGTCACCTTTGAATATTTTATATAAAATTAAAGATTTAGAGAGTAATTTTTGCACGGAAATTAATCCAGTCATTCGAAAAGACCATTACTTCCACCGTTGGTTGTGTGGAAATAACAGATAACGAAGCCACTCTTAAGCGAAATTGAATGTATTGGAAAATTTATAAATGTTCTTATAACACGTTAGTAAATAAAAACGATTTAAAAAGTGATAAATGAATAATAGCAAAAATAGACAGACAATTTTTTTAGTCCTTTTTTTTGAATAACGAGCAACAAGATGTTTCAAGAATAGGTGTCATGATTGATATTCACATACCACTTGAGTCGATGCTACAACCATTCATTAGCACCTATGATGTTCAGCACCGAAGCATCATTATTCAGAAGTCACTACAACTTTGCGTCGGACTGTTCAGCGAGCGTACTTCTTTCTTCTTCTTCTGCCCGGGGTGGACCTGGGCCTCAGGCAACATGCCTCGCCATCTAGTTTCGCCTCCAGTTTCGTACGCCCAGCTGATTTAGATCCCTACCCGGTCACGCCACCGGAGGCGAGATCTTCCTCTACTGCGTTGTCCATCAGGGTTGGACTCGAGGACTTTACGAGCCGGAGCGTTGGTGTCCATACGCTCCACATGACCTAGCCATCTCAGTCGGAACACTCGAATTCGTTTAGATCGATGTTGCTGTACAGCTCGTAGATTTCATCGTTTAGCCTTCCCCTCCAAACTCCCTCTGTGCAAACAGGACCAAAAATAATCCGAAGGACTTTCCTCTCGAAGCGACCAAGAATCTCTTCGTCCACATTTGATATTGTCCATGTTTCTGCGCCATCCAGTAGGTGCGTAACCGGGCTCGAATTTAGCCCGGAGAACAATTTTCACGGCCACATCTTCAGCGAATGACTGACAATCCTCCTGGATAACTTCTGTCATAGAAAGCTTTCGCAATTCACCATTCGAAACCGGCATTAAATAGTAGGTCCCCTCCAAATGTGTCAAATTACAACGCGCACAATAAAGTGGAAGAGCGAAAGATCTACATTCTGGACCTCAACGGGTTGTTACGCCGCCCGTATTGCACTAGAACTTTTGCTCAAAAGGTACGAATGCGTTTTAAAGGCCGGTCGGACGCGATCGATAGACAATTCCAGAGATGATGTCGCTGAAGGTCTTCTATTCACGGTTGAAGCACTCCTAAGCTCAATTAAAAAAATTATGTTCAGATAAATCTGTTGATGCATTTAAGAGGCCAAGACAATTTTTTACTAAATTTGCGCATAAGCCTGAGCCACGTTTTGTTTGTGATTTTTCCGCCGATCTTTTTATATTTTCACTTGTAAGGCTATGTGCTCATAAACGTACGACTACTTTCGTCCCAGTTTTCATCGAAGCTCGAAATGAGATCAAATCGTTTATGGCTCGGCTAATCTTTTTTGCTAAACTGTCTTTGTTCGATCTCTAGAACTGTGAAACTATGAACTGATAGTCCGATCTTAGTCAGAGTTATTAACTTGCTTGCTTTCTAGGTTCGCTTTTAGACTGGTTTTTAGTTTTAATTAGGTCAGAAATAGTGATCGGAGATGCACAAATGAGCAAACCACGGCAAATCCCTAAAAATGCAACCATCTCTATTGATCGTAAGAGTTGGGTCAAAAGCTTGAACTTATTCACCATTTGATGCCTATATAAACTTTTTTTTTTAAATCTGGAACATAAACCTTTGTTGGGTTTTGAGTTATTTTTTTGTGTTTATGTTGATGAGTTTTTATGGTTTTGCTTTAGTTATAAGGTAAGTTGTTTCTGTGCCAATAGCTAAGCCTCAAAACTACATCTAATTTGTTTTTTTAATTTTTGAGAGTTCCGAGAAAATAAGCATTAGGCTGCGTTTATGGCCAAGCGAATTCGAGTGGCGCGATGAGTTGACATTCGCGCGATTTTAAGCGATGGCATCATTGACATATTTTAATTTGCTTTTTGCATTCGCTCCACCATAAGAATCTTCATATATAAATATGTAATTGATCGCTATTAGCGAATCGCTTTGAATCGTGCGACGCAATTTTATCATAATTAGTGGCGTAACAGCCCACGCAGGGCCAGAGCCTAGCTTTTCGCGCCTCCACTGTATTGTGCGCGTTATCATTTTGACACATGTGGATGGGACTTACAGCTTATTGCCAGTTCCGAACGGCGAACTGCGAAAGCAATTATCCAGGAGGATTGTCAATCGTTCGCTGGAGGTGGGTTCGTGACAAATGTTTGTGGAGTTTATTTTTCCCCGAGCTGAATTTGAACCCGGGTACTCTCGCTTAACAGTCCGACGAACTAATCGACTAAGCCATGGCGCCCACAAACTACCCGATTTTGCTTGACCATAAATGCAGCCTTATGTTCCTAATTTTGCATGTGCCATTAAAACTTGGAGTTGCTCTTCATAGAGTTCATTCAGGAGATAGTAGTCGCGGAATAAGAAGAAAGTAATTTTAATTAACTTAGCTCAACTATTCTTGTAATCATTCACGTTCTTGGATTTTCAAAAGTAAGTAAGATGAGTCCCCTACTTGATGAACGACTGGATAAAGTTGTGGAGCAGTTTGTCCTGATACTCCAGCGAGAAAAACTTAAATTTAGTTTGTGTGGACTGATTTGCATCAACAGAAAACTGATGTTTGTTATGTGCTCGTCAATGTTTGCGTATTTTTTGTTTTTGATTCAATTAGGCTATAAAAATTTGACTTACTTATCAGGTATTCAACTCTTGGAGGGTATGTGCCTGAGCTAATACTATTTTCCAACGGTCCAAGGTATGCTGCTTTCAGTCGGAAAGATAAGCTGTCTTGCATCCGCGATCACTTGATCTCTGTACCGGGGGTTCGGTCTCCTTCTCCTCCTCGAACCAGAAGGCTCGGATTCGATGTCCCTTTTAGCTGGAGCGTTTATGTTGGCGATGTGGGCGAACCACTATAGTCGGCGGATTTTTGTCTTCAGGTCTATATCCACATCTTTGTATAGATTGTAAAGCTCGCGGTTATGTCTTTTTTTCCATTCGTTTGCCTCGCAGACTGGATCGAATATTCGCTGTGGAATTTTTGCTTCGAAGGAGCCAAGGATCAGCTCTGCAGCGTTGTTTATCCAGCTTTCGCCTCCATACAGTAGGACTGGCAGAATAAACAGTCTTGTGGAGCATGGCTTTAGTTCTTCAAGTCAGGATTTTTACCCCTAGCTGCTGAGAAAAACCAACGTAGCAGCGGTTGCCGAAGATGATTCTATGACGAATCGTTAAACAGTTTTTATATGAAGAAATCATAAAATTCTTCACTAAATAAGAAAAATTTTAATTTAAATAAATTACATTCGTTTTCTTGTGATCATCGAACTGAAGATGAAGATCAGTGAATATGTCCTCCAAAAGAAGTTTCAATTGTAACCACCAACCGTCACCAGACCATATTCGGAGTTTTCTTTAAAACGTGTTCTTGGATAGAAGATTCAAACGATCGTCGATCGACTCACCCTTTTGATTGGTACTTTTTTCATGCTCACTAAAGTGAAACTGAAATTTTTGTGATTTATTGGAAATTGAATTCATTTCAATTACTGGCAATTTATTACAACTATAAACCTCACTGACTCGTGAAGCTATAAGATTTATTGACAAATTACTTACGCATGTCTAGTTTTGAATATAAAACTGTGATCTTGTAATTGGGTGGCGTTATAGCCCATTGAGGACCAGGGCCTAGCTTTTTTTGCCCTTGGTGGCTTTTGGTGTTTTTTTAAATTTTCATAAGATGAAGCAAAAGTGGTCTTAGAACAAAAAAAAAAAAAAAACATAAAAACCGATCATCTCTAACCGCATGATCATGAGCACGTCTCTCAATTGATCATGACCATGTGCGGATTTCTTTGCCCATGTCCGCGGTGGCCATATGAACGAAATCAAGTTCCATTCATAAATGTTTTGAGTGTACTTCAAGCCGATAATAAAGTTTTTGAAATATCTCAAATGGTTTGCATTTTATTTAAAAAAAAAGGTTGTCAAGTCCTTATTTTAAGTCCCCTTTATGAGCGAAATTTACAAAAAACAGTTTTAAGTCTGCATGTGAGAGTCCTGGGTTCTGTCTTTCAATAAAAAATACTCATGTTGAGAGATTCAAAATATTCTATTTCCTTCCATTCCAAATAAAGGCGCATTCAGTCGCAGCCTCAATTGAAGATCACGTCGCCAAATGTGCGATCTAATGTCAAACTTCACTCGATCCTCCTGAATCTCCTTTTCGATGACAGTTTTTTTTACTTTCGTTGTGCGAGTTCTCTCTGCCGATCGTACTTGTCGATCGTCAGCCGACACACCACATTCGCATGACCTCCGAGGTCGCAGCGCCAGCACACACACGACCAATGTCGCCTCAATTACACGCTGGCTTTGTGCGGATCCACACGCGTTACATGACACCTCAAGGACCGCGCGGTTCCGGGGGCAAACTTAGATAGTCTCGTGAAATTCCATAAAAGGACGGTTCCGCCCCGCCATCGCTTCCGCCACCCAGGTGGATTTTCAAAAAAAAAGATAGAAAAATAATTTGATTATGCTGCCATTTGGCGCACAACGTCAACATGACACAGAGTCACCCGCTGGAGAGGAGGAGAAAAAAATAGAAAAAGCAAACAAACGACAAAAGACTATCGAGTAAATATTTACACTAATTAAGTTCACTACTTGGTCGTCGCACAAGGTGAGTGGACTGTGTTTGCTCTTGACATCGAGGTGCCACACCAGGTACGACGAATGTATCTACGAGTGCGAGTCTCTCTAGCCCTCAAACGGCAGGTTGACATGTTTTTTTTTTTTTGCTGCTTCTTGTTGTTGCAGCGTTTGTTAGAGCGCTTCGTTTGGCGAATGGCTTAAGTGGCGGACGGTCGGTGAATGGTGATATTGTATCTTTTGCGATGCGCCACAGTAGCCTGATGGAATCTGAGAACGGATGCAAATGGAAGACACACACATTGTTGTTGATTCACGACCGTGAAACATCGAACATCGTCGCATCGCGTACGGGAGCGTCAAATGCGTTCTGATATCGAGTTTCGCTTCGAGAACGGAATCGCTGTGTGTCTGTGAGTCTATTTTCGACGATTTTAAGTGACGAGCAAGCACTTGAACTTGCCGCCATGCAAAAGGACTTGGAAATAGTTTCCGCAGCACAAAAAAAAAAACTTGCAAACAGTCGACGTTCCTTTGGCAGTCGACAGTCGCACTTGCGACTCCGAGGTCTGTGTGCATCTCCGATGAGCTCGCGGAATGCTTCCTCCAATGGCGTTTGTGTGGTGTTAGTTTGTTGTGTTTTTTTGAAGCGGCAATTAAATACTCGTCGAGGACGGGCGCTGGTGGGGGGCCATTAGTACACGAAAAATGCATCTGAAGCGTGAAAATGTAAGAGAGACGCAAAGGCAGAGGAGGAGAGAATTATAGGAATTTTCCGCAGATCCGGAGATGAATAAATTTGCATTTGGCACAGAAAGAGCCGGAGAGGCGAGGCGGTGGAAGTTTCGCAAACTAGGATCTGTTTTTTTTTGTTTTTTTTCGGCAGAGCGGATTTTAGATGTTCTCATTAATAAATTCTCTTTCGCGAGTGAATAGACCTTGACGATGCGGGGTCTTTGTCGGTCTCAATTGCGAGGCCGATGGGGATTTAAGGGTCTAAGTGAACCTGAGAGTGCTTTTGCAGCATCCCACGAGGAGTCGTTGGTTGTTAACGCAGTTTGTGCTCTTAACTGCGGTACAAAGGCGCTCTCATGATAGAGTGGGACGATTGGAAGGAACTGACTTGATGAGTAGTGGGGCTTTGTAATGTGAGGCAGTGTTTTTCAAGGCTTCGCGAGGGCTGCTTGAGCTATTGGGCGTGGTCTGTCAACTAGGAGAACTAGATTATTGAGCTGAGGCAAGGGAACTAGCATCTCAGTCGTATTGAAACTTATGTTTCAAAATTAGAAACAACAATAAAGTGCTTCGAACTAAAAACCTTTAATTTTAGCCTAGGTTTTTCGCTCCTCCAGTGTGTTGTGCGCGTGTAATAATTTGACATATTTAGGTGGAACCTGCTATTTAGGTCAAAATTTTCCAAAGATTAGAAGTCCATCAATGGTTTGCGAGCTCTTGATGCATCTTTTGACATAAGCTGTATGCTAGTTCGCCGTTTGACAGCAACTAAGAGAAGCAAAGAGTTTTGGACTTAACAGGCATTAATTAGGCTCTGAAATTCGGTCGCTTCCAACGTCTTCCTCATAAAGCTTAACATAAATAAATCACTGATCTTGTCGCGTGATCATTGGAAACTAGCATGCATTTTCTTCGTGCTTCGAGGAGTCCGGTGAGCATATGCGGGCTTTTCTAATTCAAAACTAAAATAGAACTGTTCACACTTTTGGCGAGGTCAATGATTAGATACTTGAAAAATCGGGCTAGAAACTTTGTTCTGCGTTTTTAAGATCGAACTTGGCTCGTAGCTTTGCTAAAATCATCGAAACTTCGATTCTGAGCTGTCGGCAGGGGGCGTTTTAAGCAGCTACGTCAAAAAAAAAATACTTTTCATCACAGTAACAGTCCCTGCAACCTCGTCAGTTCAGGTTTCTAATAAAAATCGGCTCGGATCTTTTCTGAGAACATTGTCACCTGTCCGAAAATCAAATTTTCTGTCACCCAAACACAAGGACTCTCAAAATGTCCTTTCGAGCGGCCCAGAAGTGTCCGCAATCGATCACTTCACAAATCGCCATAATCGCCTTAAGATCCAATTAAGATTCAAACCATTTTCTTTCCTTTCTCTTTTCAGATTCTAACAACTTACGATGCCTTAGAAACAACAACAAACAACGTACAGAAAAATCTCCATAACCAGCTGTCGTCCATGTCGAACATTCAAACGTCAACGGCTACTCTCAGATGAAATGCGCCCACAAGCAGGCAACAGCAACGCAACAATGCTCTCCATTTGACGCGCTCAACCGCATCGCAGCATAACGTAACGCAACTAGACATACGCCTCATTCCAAAGCCCGCTTGCGCCTCAAAGTCAGCAAGCATCGTGCGTTCCGCTGTGGAACTCAAATTTGCAACCGCCGCATTGCCAATGAGTGTGATCGTATAGCGAAGACATCAACCGACGGTTTTGGATGAAAATGGACACAGCCATGGATCGTGTTATTCGTGCGCCCTCTCGCAGGCGCGGCCGGAACGATGAGCAGCTGTGCGGTCGGGTAAGTTTACCATCTCTGTGTATCGTGTATCTGCTCGGTTTACTATTCGCAAAGGTCGCTGTGAGTGTAGACACATCTGTCAACCTCACGAAAGACACTTTCCCATGTCTGGGGGGCGGTGGGGGCTCACAACTCCCGACTGCATCTACATGAGACACGAATTTCAGATTTATCTCTGCGCGTAGTGCACAAACTTTTACTTTTCCTCTCGTTAACCCGAATTTTCTGTCGGAGGCAATTTCGTTTGCTCGGAGTAATTATTTTCGTTGCTTTGACGATGATGTGGAGATGATTTGTGAACAGCCAGCAGGGTTGTTGAAATTCGGGGGAGGAGAAGGTGGAGCAGAATGGAGGACGCACGTCTGTCTGCAATAAACGGAATAATTTATTCTCTTGTGTGGTCAGCGTTATTTAATTGTGAGCAGTGTTAGGACACAGGAACGGCCAATTGCCGGGCAATTGAATTGCAAAAATTGGATGGGGAGAGGGAAAATCAATATTTGGACAGCATAACGAGAAAAATTACGATCCGGGGTAGGGGGGGGAAAAAGAAAGTCCTTGCCATTGGGATGTAGGAGAATCAATTCGAAGATAAGACCGACTGCTATAAATTCTACGTGTCTCTCTGCTTGCGGACATTGTCGGGGACCTATCCTTTCACCAGCGTGCGCTTCGTGGGTCGGTGGACGGACGTCGACGTCGACGTCGTTGGCGTTTATTTGCAGACAAATTCTGTGTCGTAAATTATTAGTTTTACTTTAAAAATTAATTGCCTGGCGAGTTTGGCGTTTCTAACGGGGTAAGCGTATGTTTTATGGGCGTCAGTGTTCGGAGTGACAAGGGAAATGTGTTTAATGGCCGTCGGTGACAGTTTGCCGACTTTTGAAGGAGCCGCTTGGGGTTTCTGTGCGTTGGGTGAGGTTTTCTATCGGGGACAACAACCCTTTGATGGATGGTTGACTGCGCTTAAAACTGAGGAACGGGTGATTGAATGGTGATCGAGTTCTTGGACTTGCGTATTTTTATCTCCTACAGAAAATATGGAATTCTTTGAAGTCAACGCGTTTCTTATTATGAAGGTTTTTGCCTATAGCTTTTCCTTCGATAAGAATTAAAGGAAATATTGATACAAATTTGCCAAAAATCATAGCTATTTTTCTGAAGTAATGTAGCATATACCATGTCTCTGTAAACTGTGCAATGTGGTCTTAAAAAAAAATAATCCTATTAGCTCCAATAGAGATAAAGATAAAGATAAATGAGCGTTTGTTAGCGCACTCCATCAGCGCCATTCAAAGTCGTGTCTTGAATTTTTCATTCGTTTGATGTCAATCGTGGTTTCCGTAAGTAATCGGTCATGATTTAACCCTACACTGAGCAGTGTAGCAGATTTAATAAAGGGTGATTTTTATATTTATTATCTTTTTTGGGCAACACTGGTTTAAACAGCTGACGCACGTTTCGTGTTTTGTTTCACTGTCAAACATCTTCAGTTTGGTCTATAATTTAACCATGAATCGTCTTACAAACGAACAACGCTTGCAAATTATTGAATTTTATTATCAAAATGCGTGCTCTGTTAAGAAAGTTCAGAAAGTTAAGGAAGTGTTCAGCGACGAAGCTCATTTTTGGCTCAATGGGTACGGTAATAAGCAGAATTGTCGATTTGGGAATGAATATCAGCCAGAACCATTGCAAGAGCTACCAATGCATCCAGAAAAAGTCACAGTTTGGTGCGGTTTATGGGCTGGTGGCATCATTGGACCGTACTTCTTCAAAGATGATGCGAATCGTAACGTAACCGTGAATGGTGAGCGCTACCGTCAGATGATATCCAACTTTTTTTTGCCCAAAATGCAAGAGCTTGACTTGCATGGCATGTGGTTTAAACAAGACGGTGCCACATGCCACACAGCACGCGCAACAATGGACTTATTGAACATTTTATTTCACGTTCGGGACCGGTCAATTGGCCGCCTAGATCGTGCGATTTAACGCCATTAGACTATTTTTTGTGGGGCTATGTTAAAGCTCATGTCTATACAGACAAGCCCGCTTCAATTGACGCATTGGAAGAGAACATTGAAGCATTTATTCGTGAGATACCGGCCGAAATGTTGGAAAGAGTATGCCAAAATTGGACTAAACGGATGGACCATTTGAGGCGCAGTCAAGGTCAACATTTGCATGAAATAATCTTCAAACATTAAATTATATGGACCGTACTATCGATTCAAATAAAGATTTCACGCATTTTTCTGAATTTTATGTGTTTTTTTTTTGAAAAACTTTCCTATAGCTTTTAAAAAATCACCCTTTACTATGGCTTTATTAGTAAAAGCAAACATTCCCACCGAATTCTGGAACACAACGTCAAGTGCCTGCCCTGACTAGCTTCACAGTTACATATTCTGTCACGCCATTTCTTCAAGACTTTTTTGATGGTTTCGGGCTGTAACAAACGGAATGATTCGATGATCTTGGCCTCAAAAGCTCGAATCGTTTCCGCATTGTTTGCATAATATCGAACCTTCATGGTTCCCCACAAAAAAGGCCAAAGGAGTCAACTCGCAATTCCGAGGCGGTCAGTCGCCATCACCTGATAACATGCCTGAGACGGCTGATAATACGATTTCTTTCCAAACAAGCGTTCTGTTTGGGATATGCAGAACCCAGTTTGAAAATAAGTCTTTAATATTTTCCAGCGTTGTTCAAGTATAAAGCGGCTCATTTCTGGGAGGTATGATATTGGCTTTTTGTCAACACTGCGAGTCGGGCTTTCTATCAAGACTTCAAGTCTGTATCAATGATTTAAAAAGAAACCACTAAATGGCCCAACCCTTTATAACGATGAATAGTTAAAATCGCTTAACGAGAATATTCAAATGTCGTCCACCAACCAAATCTCCAAGCAGTGTTTTAAATCGTCATCGTTATGGCATCTCCCATGAGCATTACGAATTGTACTATGTGTGAGCTCCACAACGGAGCTTAATTGATTATGTTCTCCATTAACCCCTCAGCCCTTGAAAAATTTTTAAATTTTCGTAGTTCCCCCACGAAAAACAGTTTATCGTCACGTATGCCGCGCCCTGTCTCGCAACGCAAATTAAAGACGTAACGACCTTTGAACCGGACGGGCGATTGTTGACAAGCAACAACGAGTGCCGTCGTTCACGTCAATTGATGATTTTAAGAAAATTTTAGTTCCTACTTCATTAAGAAGCCGCCCCAATCGACGTCTTTCACTTCACGTCTACACGTGACGTCCGCTGGAATCTGATCACTGATCTTTCATCGATGATCGCACCAACAAAACGTGTGCCGAACCTCAGCCGTTATCTGAAGCCGCATCTGCGGCGTGCTTTAACCACGATCGCGATCCTCGTGCTATCAGATGATCGTAAATCGAACTCCAAAACCGACCCACTTTTGCTCTGCTTTGACCTGCATCATCAGTATGCGGCCAAGATACGGGATCGCACGCGATAAAAACGTCTTCGATCCACACCGACACACGGCAAGAAAATTTGCATATTTTCCGCAATCCCAATCGCTATCGCGTTTTGAGTTTTATTTTTTTTTTTATTTTCTATTTTCCATTTTCCAGTTGCCTCTCTCGAATGTAACCCCATTCAGACTTTACACGGCCCAACGACGGCGCGGCGGCGGCTCCAACGTAACATTGCGCGACAAGAGGTTCATTAAAACACCCAACCATGCGGACACATTTCACCACCACCATCCGCCAGAGTGCCCCACCATCGTGGGCTTCCCGGGAAAAGGAAGCGCCGCCGTCACAAATTTCCATTTCCATTTCAATGGAGGAAAACAAAAAAAAAAAACAACGCGACGGTGTGCTTTTCTGCTTCTCTCGTTCTCTCTTCCGCCACTCTCTTCCTACGTCGATCTGGTTTTTGTGTGAGAAAGCAGACGAGCAAGAGCGCTCTAAAACGGTTCATTTAAGACCACAAAACAGAGATAACACAAAACGCTCGCCGCAACAACAACACGAAAAAACACAAACAGAGAAAAATCGTTGGGTGGCGTTTTTGTTTTTTTTTTTTTATTTTTTTGTTTCGTCGTCGTTTTCGCGATCGTTGCGCAGAGCAATTTACCTCTTACGGCGAAGTGATCGTGTCTCTGCTGCGCCTCTCACTCCGAAAAACAACCGACAGCGAGGCGAAAAGTTTAATTCAATTCAAAAAAACAGAAAAAAAAATTAAATTCGTGTGTTTCGCCGTTTAAAAATCAACAACAACACGAGAGACTCAGCGCGGCGAGCAATTTCTCCGCCGTTGAGCTGCTGCAGCCCGCAGATAGTTTTGGCCCGGCAAGGCGTACTAAGCCATCGAAGCCGGCCTCGTCTGTTTCCGAAAAATCGCGTTAATTTTTCGTGTTTTTTGGTGATTTTTTTTTTGGTTCGCTGCAATGAAATTGAAATTTTTGTGTTATTTTGAAAGGAGCTGTCAATTTGACAGCCACCGGTGACGTATCAAGTGAGAAAGGTGTCAGTGAATTGCCAGAAAAAGTGTGATCGACCTTGTGCTAGTGAACTCACCCCTTCTTCACCCGATCGTATTGCGTTTTGAGAAAAAGAAAAGAAAAAGAATGTCACCTGTCACGACAGCAACGGTGTGATGACAGTGCGTCCGCGAAGTGTGTGAGATAATTTTTTTTCGTCTGCTCTGCAATGGCCGGGGGTTCGAAGTATGTCAGATGTGAGAAGGTGAGTGTGTCCGACTTTCGTTTGGATCCTTTTTCCCCGGTCAAGGCCGACAAATGGATGTGCATCACCATCCGCCACCCTCCTCTCGAATCCATCGTCAGTTGAAGTGTAATAGATACTCGCGCGGTGACAGAGAAGCAGCAGCCACCAAATGAAGTGGAACTCTCGACGAGCTGTTGGAGGATCTCATTTGGCTTGACCCATTTTTTTTCCCTGTTCTTTTTTTTTCAGAAAACAAGTTTTGAGCTGTCAGTCATGTCGCGTGTGTGTGTTGGTTTTGTGCATTGATACTTTGTTGCAATTACATTGCATGTATCTTTCTGCGGATTGTTGTTACTTGGGAAATGGGTTTTATTCTCTTTTAATGGGGACAACGACAAGAACGACGACTGTCTCTCAGTGAATGTTTGTGGAGATGAGATTCCCATCTTCACAAACGATGGGATAATGGATTTCCTTGAAACGGTGTGGGCTGTTGATGGAAATAGCACGCGGCTTAGGACAAGAGAGGGGTGTGGCAAGCTAAACATTTGGTGACTGTGCCGTGTCATCAGAGGTGGTCGCTCTAAATTGTTACTGAAGTCAAATGAAAGTCCTTTCAGGAACTGCCGGAACCGAGCCAAAAAATGTCTTTTGGACATATTTCTGCGCAAGAAATGTGGAATGAACTGTACTTTTTAGGACTTCTTAGAGAAACTTGTTTATTTGACTGCACACACTTCCAAAAATATCTACTCATTTGTGCACCTCACTGTAGCTATTTTCAAGTCAATGAAACTGAGTCCAAGCTGCGTTGATTTCAAATCCACGTTGAGTTCAGTCGCCGCAAGATCTCAATGATTGAAATAAAAGTAACATCATTAGCCTCGACCTTTTTAGTTAATCGATTTGAGGCAGACCCAGGATGAGATGGCTTAATCAAATCCTGGTTATACTTGGGCATACCTCCTCATGAGTTAGAGTCGGCGGCGGAGGATCGAGTTGCCTGGGAATCTCTTCGCCGCGACCCATTAGTGGAACACGCGGTTAAGATGATTTGAAGATAGTTTTGAACTATCGGGAATGTTTTCAAGAACTAGCTTCCCATAAAAAATAAACAAATAAATAAAATTCAATCAAATTCACAGGAGTGGGTCACTTCTTTAATGTGAATTGTTTAAGAAATTACTTAGCCAATTACAAGTCTTTAGCTTGGATTTTAAGTGTTTACCATACTTGCTGTTCAACCGCAAATTTATGATTGCTATGTTCTGACGCTGATTTTTTCGTTTTTGATGGCCAATAAGCATTGCCTGTCGCATTAGGGGGCAAATGAGATCTATTTAGTTTTTCGAATATTCAGATTTTTTATTTTCACAAGTTGGTGAAAGCAGGCAGGAGTTAATCAAGTCCAAGAGCTCAAAGAATTCCGATTGTGTAGTGATCCATCACAACAAAAAAGTCTTTCCCAAAGAAATGCCTTAAGGTAATTTGTTGTCTGCAGGTCATGAAATTACGATGTATTAACAGTACAAGGTACAAGTACGCATTGCAAGCATTAGGTTAGGTTATGCATCATCAAAGTTAATGCATGTCGTGAATAAGTCACATTGTCCACAGGTTTGGATCGTACACCGATTACTCACTAACCTTTGGCTTTATTAAAATCTGGGCCATTGAGAGACGTATAGGATAATGCAAGATTCGTGTTCTTGTGTAAATCACTTATTTAACGATAGAAATCAAAGTCTTTTTCATTTAATTTGAGTTTTTGTAAAACTTGTACATAAATGTTTTGAACAAAATGGCTTGTAGTTAAGGTTGACATAAACAGCAGTTGGGCGCCGTGGTGTGTCGTACGAGCGTACACGGGCTCGAATCCAGCTCGCGGAAATAACACCTCAAACATTTTTCTCACTTATATTCATTCCCTTCATATTGCAAAACCTTTGATTAATATTGAAAGACAAAAGTTAAATAAACTACGAAAGTAAAAAGTAAATATGCAAAAAAAGAAGTATTTTTCTTTCATGAAGGCAACACAGTGGGACAGACTATGAGGGCTTTAGTGGAGCAACGTTCAACTTGTCAGCTTATCAGCCTAGCCTTGCTTCAAACCTTGAAATAGCGTCTAACCTTACCCTGTTGTGAACTGTCTTTAGTCGCTCAGCTCTTAGCTTTTATTTCGAACTTATGCTGCCAGACACTGCTTCCAAACTGATACAGATCACCAACAAATTTGGTAATTGGTTCAAAACGCCACGAGTAAACGATGTCCTTTAATTTTACAAGTTCTGTTTTTCCCGTCTCCATATTTTTGAGTTGTTATCAGAAATGAGCAACACATTTAATTAAAGCAATTTATCTATTGTATGTGGTTTTTAGCTCGGCGAATGGTCGATGAGGTCAGCAAAAAAAAGTGGTGCCAAAAATTCACAAGACATCAGACACATTTTGCGTTTAAAGTTAGAAAGTATTCTCAATTTTAGAAACTACATAAATGTGGAGCGAAAGGTGTTCCAAAACCATTTTTTGTGAACTTCGCAGCCGACAATGCCGTCGTAGAGATTCTCTCAAAGCGTCTGAAATATGTCAACTTCTCTTTCGGGTAGCTACGCTAATGTTTTGACATCATCTGAATTAAGTCCACAGAGCTGTCAATGAAAAATATCGCTAATAGAAGCTGCAAACATTGTTTGACCTTGACGCGTTTTTCAAGATCCACACGAATCGCCTAAAGTGAGCGAGACGTGTAAGTTTTATTCGACTTCACGTTTTTTTTACTTTTAAAATATTTCTAAAAGCCTGCTTTTTACAAATTTGTATCCAAAATCACCTTCAAAGTGTTTTTTTTTCAATTGCCTCATAAAATGTGGCATCAAATTGCTGTCGTCACGCTTCCAGCAGCGTAAAGTGCGAAAATTAATTTCGCAATCTCGTCCATTCGGGGGCGTCAATTCCCTGGTGTTTGCATCACTCTGACTAATCAGACCTCGCTTCCAACTTCAGCGTTCATAAATTTCTCGCCTAATTGGTCAACACTAACACGACGCACTTTACGTTGTCTGGTTGCAAGAACGCCTCCGCAAAAGGCCAAAATCGTGAATAAACAACTCAATCTACGCGTTTTACATTACATCCAAATGCATTGCACTCACCGCGTGAGAAGGCGTCACGCCACTGACGGCTTCATTCCAAGCCAAGCCTGCGGTTGAACGGCGTGAGAATACCAAAGTAACACCCAACCCCAAGTTCTGGCCGCCGGGTGGTGGATAAGTCGACCAACAAAAAAAAAAAAAGAACACCTCGGCCGGCACCCGCATGGCGTTCAATCAGCCGCAGCGAGGTGCATTCCGAGGCGCTTTCTGTTCCGTGGAAATTGCGGCCGTCAGTCGCGCGCCTCAGCCGCGTTCATTAGCAAGTCAAAGTGGAGTGGTGCGTTCACCGACGAAAGTACTTTCGTGCGGCCGAAGGAAAACTCCAAGCCTGACCGCCTTCCACCCACGCGGGGGTGCCGGACTCGGTGCTCCCCCCGCGTCATGATTTATGGCAGCCGAAGGAAACAGGTATCGGGAGAACAATCACGGGCCGAGTGCGCTTAGTAAACGGAATCGTGTCAGGCGAGCGCAGCCGCCACCGCCGCCACCGCCGCGGCTAGATGAACGAAAATAGGCAACGTCCTCAAATGGGCGACTACTTGGAGATGAAGAAAGTCTCGCGTTCAGATAGCCTCCGGGTGGAAATTCGATGGCGTCGGTGGCGACGTCGAAAGTCGCGCGCAGTATCAGGCGGTCTAAATTTCTTTCTTCTGCGTTTATTGTCGGGATCGGATGCGATTTATCGAGTTCGAATCTTGAAGTTGATTGAATCGGCGGCGGTACATTGGGGAGAAAGTGACGCTGGACTGGATCGAGTTTGGGTTTTATGGCGATGAAGTTCGATGGTCACATAAAGGGCTCTGACTCTTGACAGTCGGTGCACTTACAGAGATCATCGGATAAAGGTGAGAGTTGACGAGAAGCCAAGCCCCTTCGACATTTCTCTTCATCGACACTTGAAAAGTCTGAAAGTAACACAAAACATGTCGCAATTGCTCTCATGCGGGATTTGGGAGTGGAATTTTCTCATGCGTGGCGCTTTTCACGCATGACTATGACCTTGAGGCTCATACATTAAGCCGCCTGTTTTCTGGGCCAGTAGAGCACGCCAAAAATATGCATGAGTTCCTTAAGCGTTGCTCCAATTTGTTTCATTAGCTTGTGTGGGTGTGGGAAGATGCGAAATGTGCTTGTTTCGACGTGAGTTACGGATGCACGTTATATTCGCGAATTGCGTAACAGAAATAGTAGCGCAGCTTCGTCAGAGCAAATTTTTGAGCTCTTGAAGTGTCGTCAGTGATTCCGGAAATTGTGATTTGAGTAAGAACTACGGTCGATGGCACAGCATGCAGTCGTTAGCCTCGGATTCTGTCTGACTAAATCTGTCTGATTCCTTCATTTTGTTTGAATGGATTGCAACCGCCAACTTGACTTCCATCGGGTTTTGAATGTGGAATCCTTCGTCGACTTTTGGTTTAATCCTAGACTCCTCGTAAATCAATCGACATTATTGCTGCCGAGATCGGAAATGATGAGTACCTTTCCTTAACTTTGATTTGTCTATCGGATATTTATAAAACTTTCATCTTTTTTTCTAAAACCTTATAAAATATACGGATCAATGTATTGAAATTGATTAATTTTCGTGTGAAATTAGCACTTCTGGTAAAAAAAAAAAAACTATATTTCATGTGAAGTTCGTCGCAGCAAAAATCGTAAAACTACTGCAGTGAGATTGTCACACAAAATTAGAAGAAGAACATTCTTCTATACTCGGTCATGCTTCTCATCTCAGCTTCTTATCAAGCACACTTCTTTTAGTTTTTGGGATTAGAAAACAGATTTTACAGGCCTACAGAAAAATTATGGGATACATGAATTTATATTTGATGTCACGTATTTGCCCTGTCAAGCCTTTCAAGCGTTTCTTGTGCTTGGGCCATAAACTAACCTAGTTCCATGATTCTCTGAAAGCCACGGATATTTCGAGTTGCATCTAGGAGTCTTTCATCGAATTGGAACTGAATGAACAAAATTCACACAACGCTCAAAATTTGGAATTCTGATATTAACGAAGTTCATGTGAATATATGCAAATGAATGGAGCTCTGACTACTACCATTTTATGTCCAATGAAGTTTCCAGTATAAAACAACTAAGCATTCCCTAAATGAGTCTCATCTTTGAACATAACACTCCTTCTGTTCTGTCGGTCTTTCCTGCAGTTTTGTGGTTCTTTTATTTGACTCACAGTGCAGCTGTGCTATGCACCTGTTGAGTTTTGATGATGAATAATAAATTATGAATGCTTTTATAAGCATTTGCTTACATACAGTTTTTGTGAAATATAAAAAGTACCTAAACACTCATGCAAGACCTCAAAGTACGTGCAGGTAAAGACAGAGTAAGGCAGAAAGCTATCTAAAAGGCCTCCAAAGAATATTTGCTCACCCATTTCTTTTACGTTTGCTCGGTAATTAAAAAAGTGTATATGGAATGTTATACATTTAAAGGAAGAGAGGAAAACCTTTCTTAAAATATGAAAATTGTTAAAATTTGCTAAGAACCACTCCTGTTATTCAGGAAAAACGTCAAAAAAGTATTTGCACACTTTATGTTGTGAGTGAAATAAAAAGGAAATGAATGAGTTATCAGCTAACGAAATCTAAAAGAACTAAATTTTACATAAGTGCCATAGGGGCTCTACTCCCTGGCGCTCACAGTTTTTACTGCACAAATTCATTTGTATTGTTCCTAAATTAATGAAATAATTAAAAATAAAGTGTAGGGTGTTATTTTAGTCATAAAACTTAAAGTTGTCAACACCATTTTAACTGGCGGCCATTTTGTCAGCTGTCAAGTGATTTATTTTTAATTTGGTTTGGTATTTTAACATGAATAGACTGACGTCTGAACAACGCTTCCAAACTGTGCAAATTTATTTTGAAAATCATGGTTCTGTTCCCAATTTTCATAATCGACTTTTGTTTAGCGATGAAGCTCATATTTGGTTGAATGGATACGTCAATAAACAAAACTGTGAGTGATGATAATCCGCAAGGGTGTGTGAATATAACGGTGTTTCAACATACATTTGTGGATTATCATCACTCCGAACGCGACAGTTTTGTTTATTGACGTATCCATTCAACCAAAAGTGGTGTGCTCTATGGGTTGGTGGAATAATTCCGCATTTCTTCTCAATGGTAACTGGTATAGAGCCATGCTTATTGACTTTTTCGTTCATCAGTTGAACAACCATGATGTGCAGGAACTGTAGTTTTAACAAGACGGCGTCCGAGCGATCCGTGGCGGTCATATGCTAAAAATCGTATTTTAAAAATAATGCCAGAATGTAAAATGGCGCCACCCTTTGGTCGCCAATTGTACGAAGACTTGGTCCCACGTTCGGTGTTAATTGGAAGATGACTTAGCCAACAGCTTCAAATGTAGGTTGGGACTCTTTATGGATAAATCTCGCTGCTTTGCTTCACTCTCTATAGCGTTTGTACTGTCGAAAGACCGCAGCGGACGCTAAACAGGCAGCTAAGCAAATGAAACAATGAATTTAATATTGGACGACTTGCCACGTAATGTGCTGTCCGGGGACAACAATCATTGAGCAAGCAAAGCAAAAGGAAAAATGGAAAAACGCGCTTTTAAAATAAGCTAATTTTATTTAAAACAATAAAAAAACATTAAAAGTAATAAATGAAGAAATTAACAAGTGAAAAAAATAACGAATTAGAAAAAAAGTACAAAATAACGAATTAGAACACGAGCAGTCTCTAAAAACGAATAAACAAGCAAAGTTAAATAAGAAGGTTATGAATCCCGAGTAATTGCTGTAGATAGTGGCTAGACAGTATGCTCAGATCGTACGAATAAGCAAGCTTGTAATTTACTCTCAAAAATTTAAGACACATTTTTCCTTGTCAAAAGTGAAAATAATCCGACGATTTGTTTAAAATGCCTAACCTTCGCAAATTTGCCAATTCGCGCGGGGGTTATTTTAGAGGTACAATAATACACGAGTCTTTTGTAGTACTATAGAATAAGTAAGGCATTTAGATATATACAGATTCACAACAAAAAAACGGAAGCAATGCAAGCACTACTTTCATGTCAATTTAAAGAAATCTTCTTTGTTGTATTCCATTTCGAAGTTTTATATTTAAAAAAAAACACAAATGATATTATATAAATGATGTAAGTAAATGATGAAGTAATGATTTCTAATCTTTTCAACAACATTACAAAAAATTTCAGGACTTATCAGAAGCCCTCCTCCTTCTTCCAAAAATGCAGTCTTTAGATCAGTTTATTTGAAGGCTTCCTTTTCCTTGGTTCGTATTTCAAAATGATGCAAGCATTTTTTACAAGGCTTACGTTTCCTGATTGGGGAGACGTGTCTAGTTTTGCGTGAAAAATATACAACAAACCTTCTTTCGTAAACCTCGCTCAATTTCCGCATATTTAATGACCCCCTTTTATTCTTTTCGAAGAAAACGGCCCTGCATTTCCAAATTGAGCGTGTTTTGGGTCCAATTATAGCTCAAAAGATCAAGAGCCCCAAAACCCGTCGAAAATTCATCTATGAAAGCCACCTGGCTTCCAACTCATTTCTAAGCTACACAGTCCATTACCATGCTCATCACCATGTTTTAATGTAGGATTTGATTTTTAGTTCATACAAACTTTTTAAATTATTGCGAAAACATCAAACTAACTGGGTGTGCATTTTAACAAAGGCATTAAGGCCTGGTCTCCCATAAAGAACTTTCTCATGTGGACTTCATATCTCAATAATATTGTAATGAAAATATTTTTCTTAGTTAAAAATCTTGCGTTCGCAGGGTCTGACCTTTCTATTTGCCTTCGGTAGTTTATATTATAGGGATGAATTGTCAGAAGCATTATCAAAAGTAGTTCATTAGTTAT
This sequence comes from Syritta pipiens, assembly GCA_905187475.1. Taxonomy (NCBI): domain Eukaryota; kingdom Metazoa; phylum Arthropoda; class Insecta; order Diptera; family Syrphidae; genus Syritta; species Syritta pipiens. Next base: position 77,698,515 of record LR994571.1, read on the forward strand.
CAGTTCTTTTACTCCAATAAAAAGAAGTGGATAATAAAATGCAAATTGAAATGCAGATCGAATTACGTCAAGTTACAAAAAAAAAAAAAATTGCATGAAGAAATGTACGTGCAAAATTCACGTATGTTTGCCAATATAGAAAAAATGTCGCTTTGTAATAGGATACCATACAAAACGTCTGCAATAGAAAAACTACATACCATTCGCGACTTTTTGTTGGGCTGGATCATTCGCAGTGATTGTGAAATTAAGGATGTTATCAATTAAAGAGAAATTCTTTCTGAATGATTTATTCCAATCATAATCCATAGACTATTTTTCCTACGTACGCTTTATTGTTCACGGTATTTAATAAATAAATATGTTTAGGTTGTATCTCCCTTCCGCCTTTTTGTCTTTTGAATTTTCCGGCTATGTACAAAGCGCTATAGAGCTCTTATCCAAACTAATCATGCATAGCGTCGTTTTGTAGGTCATGTCAAGACCTTTCAAATGATGTATTGTCAGATACGAGCTCTGTAGCGGAAGGGAGATATTTGACAACTTAATAAACAAACATTCCTATCATTTAGTTAAAACAGACTTTATTAAGTTTGGTTTTCCAGGTTGTTAATTTGTCAATTTCATATTCTAGCTCCACAAGTTGGACAGAAACATCTGAACAGAAGCAATTTGTGTTGCTCGAGCTGTGAATAGGCAGTTCAACAGCGTAAAGGCTACGTTGATCTCAAATCTCTCATTAAGTTATCTCAACGAGGATCCAAAAAAACCCTTTGGCGAGCTTCAAACCCCGATATGCATTGCATTAGGCGGCGTAAAAGCCCGTTGAGGGCCAGAGCCAACCTCTTCGCTTTTCAAACCCTAATACCGATACCGGAAAACAGTAGGCAGCCACTCGCTGCAATTGGGGTCTCCGATTCCAAACACAACCGCACTCTTCTGGGTCTCTAAATGAATTAAAAATTGCTTCCAGAATCAATACAGTCAATTAGAAAAAATAAGTGCTTAGCAGCTCAATCTACAGCTAAAATTCCACATACGCCAGAGTCTCCGTCACAATTCCCATTCCCCGCACGTCTGGCGTTCTTTGAATTGATTAACGATCTGTCACGTCAAGAGCCCCAAGTGCAACAGTCGCACGCGTCCGACTACCCTTTTAGCTCACCACCTTGTTTACAAAGTTATTCTTTTTTTTTTTGCGTTTCACCCTTCCACTCGAACTCACCACCCTTTTACACCTAATCACTCATGTCAGTCACCTTATCGATCAGAAAGTAAATAAATTTTGACACTCGTCACACATGTGCGCTGTCAAATTTAATTTCATGACACAATTTCTCTCTTTCTCACCGGCTCTCTTTTTGTTTCACATTACGCAACTCACGTCGGGGCTTTTTTTTTTGTGGCGTTTAACAAGTTTTATGATGCGTTTCGTCATGGAAACTTCATCTCGTTTTGGGAAGATTGATGATTTACGGTCTGTCAATTCGAGCCATAAGCAAATAACAAATGCAGCGGACGTTCTGAGCGTCAGTTCGCCCACTTGAGAAAAAAACGCGCTCTCGAAGCGGGAAACTTGTGCTAAGTGAATAATTACATGCAACGTCTAATAAATCTCGAATTTGTTCGCGTAATCTACGGGTACATGCCGACGAGATGAGATAATTGAAAACTCATAAATCATTACCGTTAAAGTCGCTTTTATGGCTGACAGAGTCATTAGGATGTGGTTTGGTCGGGAGGCTGGGGGTTTGAGTGGAGGAGTTCAGTCAACAATGTTGTGGGCCTATTGGCCTGGGGTGGTCTCGTATGGGAAGTGAATTATGGTCACGGGGGTCGTATGTCATCTGTCATTTGTCATCATCGTTTCAAGGCTATAATGCGCCATATTCAGTTATGTGGCTTTTTTGTCGCAGAAATTCTATTATCCGTTTTTAGCGTCCGAGTCGGGAGCGGAAAATTCCAACTGATTCTAATTTCTTTGTAGGGAAAATGTGAATTTGTGGGAAGTTTATTATAAGGCGTGTGGGGAAATAATTTGCTTAAATTGTTCAAAGCGATGAGAGTTTGTCGGTTTCCCGGACTCTGCGGAATGCTCTAGAGCTCATGTTTTGCTCCTAATCATTAGAGCCAGTCTTATAGTCTAACAAGATTATGGAAATCGTCAATAGTGACGTGAATGAAGAGGTATTCTTTACCCAACCTAATTTTTTTTTTATCTTGAGACGAATGTTGTGATCCTCAGTGAGTGGAGAATGCACTTAAGAACACAAATTTACTAAAATCGCTTATAACGACGCCAATAGACAGTCGGTTCTCAGCTATTTTGGTCTGTCCATAGTTTTTTTCGTTTTAGTAAATTTAATTTGTTTAAAAAATTGAATGAAATGTCCGTCTGTATCGTGTAAATTTTATAGATCGCTTATAACGACGGAAATGGCAGATGTTGAGTTCTTTTTCTCGTGCTTGTTTTGTGTGGTTCGGCTTAGCACCAAAATCAGAGAAAAAAAAATCAACTCTGATTCTGATCAACTGGGTATAACATCTTTATCGAGATTGATCATCGTCTATAGCGACGGGGTTGGGTGCCGTGAAATAACGCCGAGTGAAAGAAGGCGGAATTGCATAATTCGGCGTTATTTCGCTTTCATTGAATGAATTTCAAACTTCATTCAAATTATTTATCAAATTATTTCGCTTTTATAAAGTGATAGAGCGCCGAATTTCGGAATTCGGCCTTATTTCGCTCGGCGTTATTTCACGGTGCCACGAGGTTGTCAGTCCACCGGCTAAAGCAATTGGCGAATTTCCCATCAAATTGAATATTTCCGTTTCTTGCCTGAAGCTCAATCTATCTTGACATTCATCCGTCCCACATTTTTAAAGAATTTCCAACCATCACTTATAGCGACCTAGTGCTAAATTGCAAAAAATTCGCAACGCCTTTGGCTGTAGCTTCATCGTCAGCCATCTTTCGCCAATTTTAACACCACATCCGGAGACTTCGCAGCTCTTCCCATCCCATGACGAATCACACATAAACCAAAGTGAAGGTCATTCGAGCCTCTCTTCTACACCAGGCTAAGGCCGTTGACAGGCTCACGCCACACCAGCGCCAGTTTGCCAACAGATCTCGTCAAGATTTCGTAAAATCAAATTAATTAGCAAGTCTTACGAGGTCTTCACTCCACCTCCTCCTCGTTGGCCACACAAAAGACAAAATGAAATGAAAAAACAAAAAAAAAAAAAAAAATTAGATCTCATTATTCACTTAGCAGATTCCGTTCCACGTTGTTCTGCTCAGGTTCCCAGAGGAAAATAAAAATTACCCAGCGCAACAAAGCGACCAATTAACGACATGTGAAAGAGTCAGCAACACTCAGAGAAAGGGAGAGAGGTAACCAAAGCCTGTCCTAGTGTCAATTTTATCACCCTGACAATGGTTTTCCTCGCTTTATGATCTTTTTCCAGGTAAACACAAAAAACAAAAACAAAAAAAAAAATCAAACACGATGACAACGACATCGTAACGAGTGGCTTTTGTTTCTCTGAATGAGGCTCATCCGCTGAATCCGACGCGGTGGTGGCTGAGCGTCTAATGTGATGGGGTTTCTTCTCATGTCCCTACCCGACCGAGAGTATGTGGAGCAAGTCATTGACACATGGTATTTGACACAAGGCACACGGTGACAGCTTCTTTCGACATGAAAATTTTGTTCTCATTGTCGCTGCTGTCGCCGTTGATATTCGACGTCGTCGTTTTGTTATTTGTTGCCGTCCACCGACAAGCTGTCAGCCGGCCGGCTGTGTTCATTTCTTTTGTTTTGTTTTGTTTTTAACGCGATAAATTTAAATATGCATATTGAACATAAGCTTTGTAGACCGTTAGGTTCCATTGATTTATCGATTTAATGAATCTTCGGCTTTTATGCAAATGCCACGTTCTTTGGGGTTTCGTTTGACGGAATAACGAGGTCGCTTAGAATTTTCTGTTGCATAAAAAATCGTGTTGGTCTTTTTTTCTTTTTTGGTTTACGTAAGTCTCGTATTATTTGCGAAACGGATTTATCGGGGCGGCGGCGGTGTGCTTTGTGAAGACAATCAAAAGGTGCAATTGGAGAAGGAACACGTGTTATGTGACACCCTGTGTCGGATGTTGTTGTCGCTGTTGAATTTTTTTTGAAGTTGATTCTTCAAAGGGAATATTGTAATGAGTGGGTGTACTCGTTTAGACAAACGAAACGCGGTGTACTCGTTTAGACAAACGAAACGACGAGGATGCAACTACGGGAGGCGTTATCATTTTTAGACATCGCGACGTTATCGACGCGTCGATAGGACACTTTCTCGTCAGCTTTGTAAACGTTTTTACTGTGAAATTGCAAATTGGTTAGAATTTTGAGTGTTTTAGCCTTTCTATTGTAGTACCTCGACACTCTGTACAATGATGTCTTTGGTTGAAGCTATTCTTCGACACCTGTCATTCTGAAAACGACAATAATCACTATCGGTGGAGGATAATTCATGAGTGTTATTATTACCTCATTTTTGTCAAAAAGGTCTAATTTTGTAGTAAAAAACTTAATGTTTACGGGCCCATTTCTGTTCATTTCGTAGTCAAAGACTTTTAAATGACTTCTTTATTGCTCGCGTGATTTTTGTCAAAAACTAACACAAGTCCAACTAAAAAACCAAGCGCTTTGCTTTTCTTTCATGGTTTTTAGGCTTCAAAAATTACTTCGGAGAAATTTTATCCAAACTTGAGAGTGTTGTCTTAAAAAACTTCGTCTAAGTGGTCCACCTTTTTTGGGCGTCTCCGTTTCATACATTTTTTTTCGAGTTTTCACTTAAAACTGTCATCTTCTTTGGTTAAAGTAGACTAGTTTTTATAGTTTTCTTAAGCAACTTTAGCGCTAAAAGTCAATGAGCAATTTAAAAGTAAGCGTAGAGTGGACGCAGGTAAAGATTTTTTGCGACGCGCTCTTCGAATTAGGATTTTTTTCCACGAGATTAAAGAGCTGTCAAGTAGACACATGTTAGGATTTCTTTTTTATAAGGTCATTCGAACCTCTTTTCTACACCAGGCTAAGGCCGTTGACAGGCTCACGCCACACCAGCGCCGGTTCACCAAAAGATATCGTCAATATTTCGTAAGATCAAAGAGCTGCCAGGTAGACACATGTTAGGTCTAGGTTCTTTTTCATAAAACAACTTTGAAAATAGACGCCATTGACTTAAATGTGAACATTATCGCATGAGTTTCCTTACGGACTTCGAAACAGACATTTAATTCCATTATTATCGCCTTCATGATCAACATTGCTGATTTCAATGTTCATGCCATTTGTTGCTCTTCACCGATTCTGAAATCAAAGCTAACGTCCATTAAATTCGTTCGTCTTTCAAGGGAAAAAATCTGCCATGAAAAAAGTGGCAGTGGAAGACCCCACCTGCCAATTTAAGCTTCCAAAGATAATATTTGTCTTCTTTTTACTCATACCCATCCAACTGATTGACACATATCATCTAATCAGCCCTGGAATCACTCTAAAACTTGTAAAACTGCTTAAAAATTCCCATTTCAATTCCTCACTCTGCTCCATTAAAAAAAATATCGCAACACCAACTGAATTTGCATTAAAACTCATGCAACGAGTCGTTTATCTAGAAACGCAACAAACCAGCGCGATATCCGCTGACGGAAACTGGATTGACTTAGATAATTTATCTCCCAACTCTAAAGTTGATTTGAATAAATTCGTCTCTTCATCTTTTTTTGTTTCTTTACATAACTCACACGCTTTTCCAACAAATAACTCGTTCCGATGACAGACAGGTTCGGTTGTGATTAAGTAATGTAAACGTTGACGTTAACTAATTTGTTGAGTTTTCTTTCTCGTGCGTGTTATGTGTGGTTTGGTGTTTCTTTTTTTGGTAAAAAAAAAAAATCAATTCAGATCACGTTGGAAAAGATGTTTCTTAAGTTTGAAAATCTAACGATTAATGGGGGACAAATCGGTAAACAACACGAAATGGCGACGCATTGAGCGGTTTATGTGTCCGTTGACAGGTGCTTCACCACGTAACGGAGTTCAGGTTTTTTTTTGGTTTTTTTAAGTTTTCGGAGTGACGGTGAAGCGGATTTAGATCATCTATTGGATGATATTAGTCGGTGAAATCTGGTAGGGAGGTGACGTTTGTGGGCAGGTTTTGTGCTGTGGGTCAGCTAATGCGTTTTAAAGTCGCACTTTTGTAGCCTATTTTGTTGGCTTTGTGAACCTGTGCGTTACGTGAATTTGTCGCATTCCAGAAGTACAAGATTCAACTAAGGCGTTTGATAGAAAAAGCTGCCACAAAGTGTAGTGTAGATGGTGGGGAAACGCCGATCACATGGACCAGTGTTGGTCCATAGTGTAACGAGCGACAGAGAGCTGATAAATTTTGTATCATACCGTCACTCCTTATTAAGACAGAAGGATTTGGATGCATATGCGGAACTTAATAATCGAGTTAAAAGGTTTGTTGTTTCATTCAGCGATGTGATGAAATAACTTCCCAACGTTTTGAATCTGGTCTTAGCTAGGGCAGGGCAAGTGCAAAGTATATGCTCCAGTATTTCGGTAGCCGAAGAGTCCAAGTCCAAGTCGATGAAGTCCAAGCTTAGGAGCAAGCTTAAGGGTATCACTGTAAGCAGTGACCCCTATAAACATCTACGAATGGGATGCAATTCGCCCTGTATAGCTTCAAAATTGCCACCGCATTGCAACCAGGTTCTAGCTCGTGCTGCAAAAATGTAATTTTTTCATTTGATTTTCTTACTCTGTCAACGACACACTGATCGCATTGTGCATTTCCTAAACTAACCACGTTCAGGAAGGTCTTGGGCTTTGGGATACAAGGACAAGGACCAGTTGTTTTCTTCCTTTCTGCTTTGCGACTTAGAAATTGGAGAAGAAAGTATCTCTTTTCGATGACTGGGAATCCGTCGTCGTGTGCATCATCATTAATGGCGTAACAGCCAACGAAGGGCCAGAGCCTTGCTTTTCGCGCCTCCACTGTGTTGTACGCGTTATAATTTTGACACATGGGAGGGGACCTACAGTTTATTGCCGGTTTTGAAAGGCGAATTGAAAAAGCTTTCCGTGACAGAAGTACTCCAGGAGGATTGTCAGTCGTTCGCTGGAGGTGGGGCCGTAAAAAATGTTTATAATGTTTTTTTTTTGCCCCGAGCTGAATTTGAACCCGGGCACTCTTGCTTAACAGAACGACGCACTAACCACACTCATCGTGTGCACTACGTGCCTTTCACAAACTACTCGAGTGGAGGTCCAGGATTATGACCGATCCCAGATGGGATTGTCAAATAGAACAGTCACTTCCGTCTACCGGGCCTTGCTATTTAGATAAAGACTAATTTTTTTCTGAATGATCGCGTCTTTTTGATTCTATAAGCGTGTAAAAGCTAAACGCGTCATGTAAATGGACCTCGTCAGATAAATTTGGATCCTTTTTCAACAGCGTTACTTGACTCGTGTCAAGAAGGATTTTATTCAATTTTTCATACCCGACGTTCCATATTTACAGAAAAATTATTTGAATATCAATTGCTCATAAGAAGGAAAGGACCAACCCTCTCCTAGCAAGCACCTCAAAGACATTTCAACACCTCTACGAAAATCTACGTTTAAGCCTTATTTTTGATTGTTGGTATTTTCAATTATGACTTGACAAATTTTTCGGAACGCACATTCTATCTCGTTTGGTTTTCTAGTCGCCTGGACAGGCAGGCTTCACGACATAATAACGCTCTGTTTAGCCAGACTTTTAATTGAAAGGATGGGATCTGTTATCTAATTATTGAGTTGTCTAAAAGCCTGATGAAGGTTACATTTACAAGTCGCTACTCTCGCTTCAAAGGTTGTTCTAATAAAGCGATTGCTTACGTCTGTTGGAAGTTCGCTGCCGAACAATTGATTGTAGTCTTTAAAGCAAGTTTCTTGTTCTCTACATTGACATGAACAGTGTGTAATCAATGCCTCAAAAACTCTTTACCGGAAGAAAATGTACTTTCGCCACTTGCCACTTTGGTAACAGATTGTACAAAACTATTTCTTAGGCAAATTAATTCTTTTTTTTATATTTGTATCTTTATCTAAAAAATAAGTGATATATATACCTCCTTTTGTCTTGAAATAAAGAAATATTAAATAAAAAAATAAAAATGCCGTGAAAGTTTGAAACTGATTTTCAACTTGATTTCGAATAGAGATTCGTCTTGTCGGAAGAAACTGCTGCAAGATCTCGTCAGGCGTTAAAAAAAATCAACTTGACCAACCCAGACTGTACTTTCATTAGGATTTCCGAAACGACTAGAAGTACTTCCGTAGCATTCAGCCTATATCGCCAACAAATCGTCAAAAGTTGGCAGCTGTCATCTACCGATTCTCCTCCAGTTCACTACCTTTTTATAGAACTTTGCGTCATAGATTTTTACCTCAGCCCCCTGTTTGCGCACAGCTCTCCTATCAGCCATTCTAAAAAAAAAATTCAAAATTACCGTTATCTATTCAACTTATCTCTTCGTTTAAAATCTCCACGAGTCCACCCCCTTTCAGCACTTTTTTTGTGTTTTTTTTTCATTTTTATTTTCAACCCAACAACCTTTGCCCAGTTCTAGCCCTCGACTCGGATGAGTGGAACCGTAAAAATAAAAAAAAAAGTAAAAACGAAAATCGCACGAATAGAACGAGTGGCTAATAAAATAACAATTAGCTCACCACCCCGTCCTCGTCGTTGTCGTAGTCCGTCTGACCAGGTACGAGTATCTCAGCTCCGATATCCACAAATCGACGACCTCTGGCGCGTTTTTTTTTTCGAGTTCCGCTGCCAGTTCCCGAACATTATTTCGATTCTCTCATTCGTTTTTTTGTTGTTGTTGTTTTTTTTTTATCGAATTTCGAATTTGCTGATATCACTCCAACGTAAAAACAAAAAAAAAAACCGTTCGTTGACACAGTTGATTAATGAGAACGAGACTCGTGTTATCCCGTATCTGTATCTTAGAGGCGAATGAATGTATCTATGCTGTCATCCAGCAGAGCAAAGCAGAGCTGGAGTAATCAATTTTGAAAGTAGTTTTCCTGTCTCTCGCCCTCTCTCATTGCCTATGGGGTTGAAATTAAAGCGAAACGAAGCATCTGAAGCTACTACGGCTTATCTAGTTTTGAAGTTTTGACTTGTATCTGAAAGGTTAATAGCTGTTTGTTTTTAAAGCGAACATGGGGTGGAGGGGAGTAAATTGTTGGTTGTGTTTTGCGGAGTAATTAGGGAGAGAGAGAGAAGTTTATTTATTGCCCTGACCTTTGGGGTGGTGATGCACTTTGAAATCGGTGCGCGTTTATGCGTGCGATACACGACGTGGGCAGATGGATGGTTTAGATACGCGAGAGTTACTGTGGGCGGTTTGATGGGTTTTTATAAAGTTGTTACGGAGCTGTTTTGTAGAACTTAAGGCACGATAATGCTTTCAAACATGCATCCGATGGTGGTGAAATTACGGGTCGAAACTCCGTTGGTGCAGTTTGTTGGAAAACTCGATCATGGGGTTTCTGGTGAAATGCGTCAGTAGGCAAGAGTTTTTAAAATTTGGAAAATTAATCTCAAACGCAAACTCGAGTCTCAAGAAAGTAGTGCTTTTGTATTCAGGTGGTGCTTCGAAAATTTGTAATCAGTATTTTTTGAATTGTGAAAAGTGCCAACGATCATTCTAAGCGATGATCATTAATTAACAGAAAAATGTGGAAAGATCCTTTCACAGAGGTTTGGCATAGTAAATTTCTCAGTCAAAAGTAAGTTCTCATTGCTACAGTGAACCTAAGTCCCGAACCGAAGCAAGCATTAAAAAAAAACCCCAGATACTTATAGTTCATGCATATTATGCATTAAGTACATGAGTTGAGATGACCACAAAACGATAGTTTTAGGTATTTGTAATTACACGCACGGCACTGTATATAAACGTCGGAATTTAAACGAGAGTCCGGCCGAAGTTCGAATCCGGCCCGGGTAAAAACACAAAAAAACAATTTTCACGGCCGCACCTCCAGTGAACGATTGACAATCGTTCTGGAGTAATTTTGCCACGGAAAACTTTCACAATTTGTTGGAAACCGGCAATAAACTGTAGGTCCATGTGCCAAACTATAACGCGCAAAACACAGTGGAGGCGCCATAAGCTAGGCACCAATGATGATGAGTCCAATATTTACGTAAAAGCTTATTTTATATCAAAGCTAGAATATGCTTCGTCGATTTCGAAGACGATTTTTCGGCCTCGCCTAAATGATCAGAGACGCAATCAGCTCATCAGCAGTAAACTAAATGTTTCTGGTCTTTTGAAAAAGCCGAAAGAAAGTCCCGATGCAAAATTCGCCAAGTTTTTGTGTACGGTGAGGAATAGAAGCTTTTGAATTCTTCTGCATTCACATTCTGTTTCAAAATTTTTATAAAGTTTTTACGCACTTTAATACTGTTGCTCTTTCGTGCCAATTTGCTACGAACGAAAGAAAAATAAGCAGAACCGTTTACAGTTAAAAAAAACATGGCCACTGTCAACATCGACTCCTCGTTTTGAGCGAAATCACAATTTTCGTTTGAATTGCAATTCTTACATTGTCAGAAGCGAAGTGAGAGCTTTAAAAGTCTCACAATTCAGATCACAAAAAAAAAGGATATCTGGTGCTGTCGGTGAATAGAAATACCATCCTACTACTTTTTTATTCCTAAAATCCATAGTTTTCCATACTACACTGCGCGACTAATTTTACTAAAAAAAACATTTTTTATATAATTTATGGTTGCAAATACCAGAATAAAAAAAAACCCTATTCTACGTAAATTGGCATGATTATTCCCTTCAAAAGGTATAACGCAGATCATTTACAAAGCTTAACAGAGTAAAACTGTAATCCAAAGTTAATGAAAGAACTTAGAATTGAGTTGTATCAGATCTGCTACACTGCGCAGCGCAGGGTTAATTACACGAATTAAATTCTTGGTGTCATTTTAGATTAAGATTCAATGAAATTAAATTAAATTCCTAACTGATTTGATTTTAAATTGAAGTAAAAAAACATAAAAGGCGATCAAGTTTTTTGAGCATAGTTCTCACTTCAGGCAAGGGACCAAAGCTGGTCATACGAGGAATAAAAGAATTTTGCATTGAAATCTAGTGATTGAGGTTATTGTCAACAAAATTGTATACATCTATATACATCACAACTTTAAAGATTTATACCACCACAAAGATCTTTACCGCACAAAGAAAAAGTGTCAAATATTGATTATATTATTTCTATCACTATAATTCGTATCGCGACTGAGCATAGAAGTTACTTATTCCTTTATGCATCCTAAAATACACTATAGCTGACTGAGTTTTCTTACATCTTTTCGACGAGATTTGAAGCATGACTTAAATTCCTTGCAAAATCGTTGAGATTTTTTTGGGTAAAAGCAGAAACTATTGAATATCAACAATAATCTTGCTGGATTAAAATTTTATTTCCACATTTCAAACTAAACTCTATATTTATGAGCTATTAAAAACATTTCTATTTCTACAAAAACCAGTCAAAATGACTGGTCCTTAAGAAAAGTACTTAATGAGGCTTTATTTACTTTTAAAAAATACGAAAATCCGTTCAATAATGTTCACTGCAATATACAAACAGTTGTAGCTACAAAAGCCATAATATCATTTCAGAAAGGGAACGTTACATGTAGTGGGAATTTTAGATTGAAATTGCAAGACCAATCATTTTGGCTGAACTGGTAAATCGAATGCTAAATTCTGAATGTAAACGTAGATACTAAAAGAAAATCGTTTTCAAGGCAAACAGAAAATATAATAGTAATGATTTTACGCAAAGCCCATTTTTAAAACGCATCAATTACATATTTTTAAGGCCAATTTATATATCTGTTTCCTTTCACGACATCCACTGACACCGAGCCGATAACTCTTTTCCTTAACATTCTTAAACCATACATTTAATTCTGTTGTTACCAGAAAAGTCAACATTTCTTTCATTCAATTGTAAACTTTAATCCATTAGTTTGTTTAAAGTTATTTTGGGACAGAAAATAAATCATTCCGCACCAACCAAACTCGGGATGCCACTTGAGCAGCACCTAATCGCTACTCGGAGTCCCTCCTCGGGACCCGTTTGTGATGATGACGGTAAAGGAAGGGTTAATGATACTTTCAGTGCTTTTTAAATGTCCTCCTGTTTAATAGTAAACTGTGTCAATTGCTGTATTATCCCCCACAGGGACATCATCGGGGATATCAACGAGTTAAGAGACAAAGGATGGGGTGATGTTGCCGGCGTCGTGGTACTGAATAGGGAATGTTGTAGGGAAAATGATTTTCAGGGTTAATTTATAAGTCAAAGAGATTATTTAAATTGAAAAGTTCGTTTAACGATTTGTGAGATGATAGTTTGTGGAGTCCTCAGAAAACAGGAATTTTCTGTGCAAAGACATTCATCTAAAAAAAAATCAACTATAACACACAAAGTTTCTTATTATATGAAACATATTTGACTTCTTCGACTGTTTGCTTTGTTTTGTTTCTTTTCTTTTTATTAAATTACATTCGTTTTATAGACAAAGAGAGTGCTGCTTGAAAATATAACGGAGGACCATTGGGAATTGGGTTACGATAAATTTATTGCTATATAATATCTGATGACAGATTTTTTAGACTAAAACCAGAGGAATTTTGGTTTGGCAGCTAAAATTGGAAGATTTATTTGGAATACTTTTTATTTCTTCTAGATCTCGACTGGACTAAAGGCCGACAATTATCTGACGGCCTTTAAGATCTAAGATGTTTTAACAAAAAAGCCCTTTTAATTGCAACTTTGACTTAAAGTGGCAAACTTTATTTGGAGAGGCGCCTTTAGCAGATACCAGGTTTACATTTTGTTTAAAAAAAAAGATTATCTGCGTAACAGCCCTTACAGAGCTCGAACATAGCTTGTTCGCACCTCCACTATGTTATGCGCGATATAATTCGACACAAGTGGAAACCTACTGTTTAATGCTGGTTTCGAAGTGCGAATTGCGAAAGTTTTCAATGGCAGAGGTTACTCCAGAAGGATTGTTAGTCGTTCGCTGGAGATGGGGCGGCGAAAATTGTTTGTGGTGTTCTTTCCCCGGGCTGGATTCGAATCCTTATGGACTCTTACTCTTACTAGGACTTATTTAAGAAATTTGGCCAGTGATTGTTATGGATTTTCACAAGGCTGTTTCCTTCATTTGGTTTCCAAGAGTGATAAGCTGCGACTTCTTGTTGCTTCTACTCATCAGCCATCACACAAAGGAATTTGAGTGCAGATGGAAGGAGCGATGGATGATGCTGACGGCTCAGCCTTTTAGCCTTAAATAAAAAGAAAATTGTTAAATTCGTAAGCAATACACAAAACAAACGGCCTTTCCTTAAGATTTACACACGTCTAAGTGTCAATCTCGGCTGGACGACTTCATTTGAATAACCGAAATCATGAAAAGAGTGATGAATTTGTCATTTCTTGTTAAATACAATCCACACAGCATTGCAATGTCGTTTGTATTTCTTGAGTTTTTGCTTCCAACGAGTTACCAGTCCACCCCTCTGCCAGCAAGTGTTCTGCTCAACCTCAATTTGCGAAATGACTTCATCTCGACGAGCATCGCAATTACGCCCTAACGAATGGAATTAAAATCAAATCACAGCCACCGTCACTGGCGTTACTTATCATCCTCACGCCAAAAACGTTGCTTCATTACCGCCGTCGAGGAGTCCCCGTACTTGGCCTTCGAGGCACTTTTTTTTTTTTTTTAATTGAACAGCTCAATCCGGCTCCTGACCAGCCACCAGTTCATCTCAGACAAAAACAATCTGTCGCTCAATTACAGAAAAACCCGATGAATTAATTCAATTTATCCGCCCCCGAAATAAATTCCAAGCTGCTGATGTCTTCGTTTTTTTTTTTTCTCCCGCATTTGAAGAAAGTGGTTGTAACCTGATATCGATTGTCATCGCCCACCTCGGCCACAAATTTACGACACGCTTTAAGCGTTTCCGCTGCACTTTATTGTCGTAGATACAAATTTGTCTTCACATCTTCTGTGGAGTATCTGTGGATGACCACCGAATTTATGTTCGGGAATTTGTCATTCCCCGACATCCGGTGTTCGGTTCACACCTTCTCGAGATACAGATGCGACGACATCTGGCCGAGTCCAGCCCACGCAGATATTTTGTGTGTTATGCGACGTATCTTTTTCTCGTGCCAAACAAAAATGTGCCACTTGGCCACTTGAGATTTCGTTGTTGTTTTTTTTTCGAATTTGAATTTCGCACTTCCAGCCAAGGCCACGCGACGCCCACCGGCCGCGTGTGAATCGCAAATAGCCGCCTTGCGTTAAGTGCGCATCAACGCGACATTGGATATCGGTTGGGTAACGACGAGAGCGATTTGTAAAGCGTTACATTGCGTTGGGTAACGTGACGACAACGCGCCACAATCGAAGCGTTGTTGTAACCGCAACGCAGGCGACGGGAGGTGGGAACTCTGCTCGATTAAGAGATCGTTTCTCAGTCGAGAGGTCTCAGGAAAACAAAACAACAAAAAAAGTGGAAAGAAAATCCATTTTTGATCGGAGGCTTAGGCGTAAGGCACACACACGGCGATCGAGTGGGACGGGATGGGCGGCAGGTATCTTAATGGGCCGCATGCCATTACAGGTGAGCTAAGTATTCTGGGAGATTAAAACGCCCATACCATGACAACGACGATGACGATACACGGGCCAGCAGGTGAATGCGACGCAGTTGGGACAAAGAAGCGACAACAAAAGACGAGGAAGCTTCGAAATAAATAAACGAGACTCGAAGGCGGTTTTCAAAACAAAGCTAAGAGCTGGGTGCGCGTGTAGACGGAAGTAGAAGCTTTCAATTAGCGTCTAATTGGGTGTGGGTGACAAAGGTAAACAAGGGTCGGGGGCTAGCATCTTAAAACGATGCCATCTGAGTGTTGAAAACGTGGATTTTGGGCTCGGTTTGGATGACAGCCAAGAAACTTTGACAAATTCGGGTGATGCCAAGTAGCTCAAGGTAGTTTTTGCCTTTCACTCGAATCCACTGCCCCTTGTGGACAGATCTCTCCTCCACTGACTCTTTCTTCGTATTCCCCCGCCGACCTTGAAAGAATCTCGCAGATACCCTCCACTAGACTAAGCACACTCCCCAATCGCCAGCAAACATTTACTCAAATATTTTTCTTTCTCATTGCAGGTAAGCAAACACAACACTTCTTTTTTTTTCGGGAATTCGTAAGTAACAAATAAAGAACGTCAACATGGCACGTCGGCGTTATGCCTCAGTAAGCATCAGCGTCAACGTCCATCGGGAAAACTCATCTCCCCGAGGTGGTCGTTTCTTCTTCTCTTTTCCCAGTCATCAGCATTCCGTCATGTTCATGCAGCAAAACATGTGCAATACTTGCGCTCGGAGCGGCAAGGGAAATAGGTTTATTACCGTTGTGCAACGGCATGACGCAAGTGTGAAATTTTTTTCGGAAAAAAAAAGAAAATTATTCCAGGAAGACATTAAAGAAAAACTTTTTTTTTTAATTTTTTTATTTTCTGTGATGATGCTTAAAATGAGGTGGGCGCTGTTAAAATTATTAGCGTGGCGTTAAGGGCAATTTTTGTGGCGGTGTTTTTGGAGTTGATACTGTTGGGACATGAAAATTGAAAAAACGAAAATGAACAAATTACTTGTGAGGCGTTAAGAGGAAATGGGAGTGAACATTGTTGGACATGGTCTTGTGATGCAGTTGGCTTATTCGAGTGGGGATTGGGTGTGGGGATATGGGGACTTCGAATCGTGAGTGAAACTACTAATTTGAAACTGTTGGAATCTGACCTCGGTGGCCGGAGATACATAAATACTAGCTTGGTCTTAAGAGAAAAAGTTAGACAAGCGTGTGAAGTCATAGTCAATGATATGATGCTCTCTGTGGTGTTTCTTTGTTGCCTTTAAGAGTTGGATAAATCATTCACTTTGTGACGAACTACAGTTCGTACAAGATTGTGATATACTTACAGTCAGTCACAAAAGTAAGTGAGCACCCTGAAGATCGCTTTGTTCCTATGGAAAGCTCAAAATAGCCCTTACGAAAAAACATTAAATGCAGTTTACTTGAAACTTCATTAACTTTTCGAAGCAAAAATTAGTCCAAACAGACCATAACTTTAAAAACTGTCCAGCAAAAACAAAAACAAAGTCAAAATTTACATCACAAAATTAAGTTAGCAGTATACGAAATTTAGTATTTTTTGCGCAGTATAAATGAAATTAAAATTTTGTGGAAATTTCTTGTGGTTTCTTAATAACAGACAAGTGAAATGGAATCAAATTCACCAAATTTTGTAATACTTGGACCTCTGGCAGAGTGTTTTCTGAACAACATCCGATTTTGTTGTATGTTGTCTGATATTTTGGTCCAAATGATCCCAAAAACATCCAGAAACATTCGAAATGGCTTGATCTCAATTGATTAATATATTTCTTGAATTTTGGTAGAGTTTTGAAGTGGCTTTGTTTACTTGGGAGACCTTTAATGAAGTGGCAGAAAAATAGCTCGCAATTACGTGGGACAAGTGGAGATCACTTAAAGCCAAGTCCAAACTATAAGGTTAGTGCATTGGAATATCGTAGCCAAATCATTGTCGATGCAACATATTTCTTAATGAATGCAAATCCTCGTCCGTTGGATAAAATAGGCAGCTTCTGTTAGCCTCTGAAACGTTCGATTTTTTGATACCACAGATTCAAGTTGATACTTTTCCATCATCTCATTATTGATGATCTTCTGGTAATCGCATAGAAAATATTACAGAACCTAACACTTAATATAAATTTGGTCACCATCTTCACCTGCTTTTTATGACCGTACATAGCTCGTTTTTGCTTAAAGACGATTCTCCTGCTTCCAAATGGCTTTCGGAAGTGAAACGAAAAGTAGAATTCCATTAAAACATTTTACCTCATGCGAGGCCATATGAAGGATCACCCCGATGTGTTCAATTCTTTCGTTTTAGTAGTTAACTTATGAAATATATTCTGATCTTAAGGAAAATAAGTGGTTACAAATTTTAAATGCTTATAGTTAACCCTCTAACGTTTAAGGCTGCCTCAGAGTATTTGCTAAAACAGAGCCAGTGGACAAACGGCAAAAGCACCTCGCTATGATCGGAAGCAGAAAACGTTCATTGAAGTGGATTGCCCACAGATCATTCGTGAATACAACAGTCACATGGGCGGTGTGGATCTAATGGATAGCCTTGTGGGTCGCTACCATATTTGCACTAAGACTCGGAATTCAATGATGCGTCTGTTTTATCATTTTATCAGCGGAGTGAAGGCATACCTATAAGCAATGAATCTCTGGTGATCTACACCGACGGATCAAAAACTGAATCCGGAGTCGGCGGAGGAGTCTTCTCCGAAGACTTGGGAATCCAGGTTTCATTTCGTCTTCCTAACCATTGCAGCGTATTTCAAGCAGAGGTAATGGCGATCAAGGAAGCCTTGTCGTGGCTAAAGTACAGCGTGGTATCGCATACCTCTATCACGATATGTACGGATAGTCAAGCTGCGATAAAGTCCCTGAAGTTTGTCACTTTTAATTCAAAAACAGCTCTTAACTGCCGCAAATCTCTTGACGAGATGGCAGAGCAGTTTAATATTCACCTCATGTGGGTGCCGGGACACTGTGACATCTCGGGGAACTGCCTGGCCGATGATCTTGCCAAGCGCGGAACCAGTGAAGCCATCCAACTGGATAAGGTCGGTCTCTGCGCACCTCTTGCTACCGCGCTCCTCCACATCAAATCCAAGACCATTGCGGCAACCAATCTTAGGTGGTCGAATGGTACTACTTGTCGCGTCACAAGGGAAATCTGGCCTAGGCTAGATCCTGAACGCTCACTTAGTCTCCTAAGACTCAGCAGAATTCAGGTTATGAACCTGATCAGTGTCATAACTGGGCACTCCACTTTTGGCAAACATGCCACCCGACTAGGCCTCCCGGCCAATGACTTCTGCAGAAGCTGCAGAGACGAAGAAGAGGAAGAAACCTCGCTCCACCTTTTAGGAACCTGCAGCGCCCTCGCGAACCGTAGAAAGAGCCATCTCGGATACTACTTTCTAAACAACCTCGGTGAACTTGCTGACACCAGCATACGCCGTATCCTCCGCTATATTAACAGCTCTGGTTGGTTTCTAGAGTAGTGGGATGCTTTTGCATCCGCTCCATGTGGTATCACAATGGGCCTCATCTGGCCTAAGTGCTTGGCTGCCTTGGTAGCCCACCACACAACCTACCTACCTACCTTTATCGTTTTATTGTTATGGCGTCCACAAATGCATACATATTATACCGTCGCATACATGCAGATAAATATAATGATTTAAATAATATTTGCTGAAATTACCAGAATTCAGAGAGAAAATAGCTGCAGGTGTTATTACGTGCAGTGCAAAACGTAAAAATGGACGACCATTGCCAGCATCACGAGAGTCGTCCCCGTCTCAACCATGTACTTCTGGAAAATAGCGAAACATCCTGTACAAGATGTACGTTTTGATGGTCGTGACCATATTCCAGTATGGCTTGATAAAGAAGGTTGCAAAAAGAAATGCAAACTGTGTAAAACATCGCAAACGCAATGTTTTTGCAAGAAATGCAACCGTCACCTTCGTTGTTCTTTCCCCAAAAATTGTTTTTATGATTACCATTATTGTTTAGAAAGTCGTAAGTACAACATATCTCAAACTTCTAAACCTTCTAAACAGGACTCGCACAGATATTGCTAAAATCGTAGCGATTAGTACGGGTCACTGGCCTATAGCAGCTAGGCTTGGTATCCCACATTTTACATACTGTCGTAGTTGTAAGAGCCGGAATCATTGACCCAGTTCCACTGCTCCTGTCTAGCGCTTGCCAGGGCAAGGCTACGGACTCTAGGTAAACCCTTCCTTGAATCTCTGCGCGAGGTATCTGAAATGAACATTAAAGATTTGATTTCGTTAGAGGGTTAAACTGTTACAATTCTAGCAATGGAAAAAGTAAAAAAAGAGGAAGAAGAGGGAATTGTCAAAAACAAGAAAGGAAACAAATTTCTTACAAATCAGCTTAATTTTATGTTGTATGCAAATAATGATTAATTTTCGTTAATATTGCAATGGGCGCCGTTGGCTCGATCGGTTAGTGCGTCGGACTGTTGAGTGAGAGTACCCGGGTTCGAATCCAGCTCGGGGAAAAAAAATATCACAAACATTTTTCAATTCTTCAATCCCTGTTTACAGCAGATTTTGGCAAAATATTATTGTCAATGACTAATCAAAAATAAATGAATTTAGCCAAATGATTTCTTAAGGATTGCGGTTTAGTCATATACATGACTGATAGCTAGTCATAATTGAAGGTCAATCATAGACATGAATGCTTACCAAAAAGTTGAAAATTTCTGATGAGGAACATTCTTCATTTATACATCCTTATATGCACATCTCATCCTGTTTTCTTTTTTCAAGTTTTGGTGATAAAATAAGTTCCACCGCTTAAGAAACTAAAGTCCTAATTGTGTTGTACTTAGGAGACCACCGCCAAACATTGAGTATGCCGAAAGTTTACTCGGAAGTAAAAAAAGGTATTTATCAAATACAATACATTACTATCGTCTTCTGCTTCTGTGGAAAGGCTTTTAAGTTTTGTTACGATGACGAATTTGCCCAAAAGGAATAGAGTTTCAGATAAGACTTTCGAAACTAGGGTTATTTTGAAATCTATTGCAGACTTTATTTTTAATGAAAAGTTTTTAGAGGGTTATTTGAAAAGTTTCCGACCGCAACATGAAGATACCGACACTTGTCAATAAATGTTAGTGAATGTTAATTGTGCATATTTTTACAGCTACTCACCGAAGTTTCAGCCATTTTGGACGCGCAGTTTTTAGTTGACAGTTGTTTAGTTGACAGTCGCTTTAGTTGACAGTCGTTTGAGTATGTCGATGCGATTGTTTTTTATGAACAATTATTAAACATCCCGCGCCCTAATCGCCAAATTATCGTAAGCGACATTTTAAGCAAAAACGACTTAATGAGAAAACTTAACTTAAACCGCTCCTGTAAAATCTAGATTTTGCCGCTTACTATAATTTGACGGTTAAGACGCGATATATGAACAATAATTTTGCAAAGAAAAATGCAATGTTCTGGGAGAAGTCTGTTAACTCTACACACAAGGAGACTTTGTATAAAATGGAAAAAAAAAAATATTAAGAAAAAGTCTCGTGTGCCTCTACTCTGATTTAATTATTTGCTTTAAATTACTTCTAATTATTACTAAATTACTCTAATTTACATTTTTTGTTCTGGGACTTTGGGAAATTGTCCAGTATCAAGAGACGATTGAATTATCTTCGAAACTGGAACTCACTTAGAAGAGTGTTAGTCTCTAAAACTTCTTCTTACTTTCTCGGATCATTTTGTGGACTTATTTATTTTCAGGGAGATCCATGAACAAATATGATTGAGTCAGTTTCGATTTAGCGTGGCTCTATTTTAGACCTGGACAAGATCTTAAATTTACTTGGCAAGTGATAACTCTAACTATGATGAAAACGCACGTCTAAAAATCTTTTAAAAGAATTCTTTTTACAAATGTGAGCTGCTGATTGGATCCATTCCAAATCCAGTTGATCTTTGAACACAAACTAAGCGGGCTTCAAACAGTAACAGTCTTTATCCGGATTTACATATTCACCAGGACCAGGTTTAGTTAATTTCCTTTTCGAAACATTTCCAACGTAAACGTTTTTTTAATTTTAAACCAATGAATGGCTTCGTTTTGAGTCTATCTGAAAACGTTTGTTAAAAAAAAAAACACGTCGAAGTGAAAGGAAAGGATGCGAGATGCAAACCTTTCTGCTTGAGCTGGGGCTTGTAATGTAAACTGCTTTTTTAATTCATCACATTTTTTCAGCATGGCCAGCTATTCATAAACATCGATTTTTGCTGAAGAGCTTTTTGACATCCATTTAGTTTATCTATTTTCTGTTCGCTGATGACAACCGCTTCAAAGTTCCTCTAAACGTGATCTTTTTGTTCTTTTTTATGCTCTGACACCCTATTTAATATATCATAGAAGACACTAGAGCTGCTTTTATAGATCTTACTGGACTGAACAAGTTGATTTGAAAAGAATGAAACTTAAGTTTATCTTTCACACAGCAAGCTGTTTCTGAAAAACAGAAGGCATACAACTTCTTCTCCATCTTTGTTTCAAATTAAATTTGAAAAGTCCTTAAAAAGTCATACATTCATGCAGTATACGTGGTGCTGTTAAAGCATTTACCACAAGAATAAGGATAACCGATATTTGAGTCTTGTCTTGACTCAGTCGCTGAGTTTTCTTTTTCTTTGAAAACATATCATGGTCGACTGCGTCCAGGTTTCCCGGTGGATTCAGTTCTGCTTCAAAGTTTGTCTTCGGAAGTCAAAACTTG
Organism: Syritta pipiens; assembly: GCA_905187475.1. Lineage (NCBI taxonomy): Eukaryota > Metazoa > Arthropoda > Insecta > Diptera > Syrphidae > Syritta > Syritta pipiens. Next base: position 77,720,139 of record LR994571.1, read on the forward strand.
CCAGCCACACAATGTGGTGAAAACAACTTGCAGTGTCGGAAATGAATGTTTATTCAAAATTCATATCTTATACTTCATAATCTCCGTGAAAGTGAAACAGATTTCCACTCCCTTTCAAGTCTCGTGTCACATACTTCCACAGGTCGCACGACAAGAACGACCCATTTGGATGCACTAAACTTTTCCACCAACCCCACAAACTCCGACTGCCCACTACAACCCCACAACACCACCACAGCAGTCAAGAATTTCCTCTCTAATTGGCAAGAAAATCAAACTTGCCCCCCGCTCCAACTGCCAACCGCCTAATGACGACAATCGCAGGACAAACTTTTAGAGCTGCGCTCCGTCACCCGCAGTGGGCATTCCTCAAATTCCACGCAACTGGTTTCACTGGCATGCAGAACTCCATCCCCTCCTCGGTCGTGTTGTTGGGAACCTTCTCTGGAATTCTCTGCCACTCGAAATGGTTCGAGATACATCAACGAGTTTCCCATTTGCATCGGCAACCGGTGGGTGGAGGGAAACCAAAAGAGAATCGCCCATAAAAGGAGCTCGGGATCACCTGCAGTCGGTCGGAGACAACGTCTCCTCGAAAAATCAATCGAAAGTCGGTGTTTGAAGTGCGATGTAACGGCACAAGGTACACAGAGAAATTCAAAATCCTTGCAAACGCTCTGAGGGATTTACCGTATCCAGCGATGTGTGTACTCAGCCTTGGAATTCGCAAACAGACGTTGCTGTGTGTGTCCTGGTCAAGGACACAGTCTCCAGATGACTTCATCCGGCGCGGAGAAGGCTTTTGTGGAACGTAAATTGGGTTTTTCGTGGGGGATGCTATTCCGGTTGAAGGTCGTCCTTGGTGATGCTATCTGAACACAAATTTGTGCGTTGAATCGGCTCTAAATCTACTGGGTTATTAGCCCTAGGCCGTTGTTATCTTTGTGGTTTTTCTAGAGAGGGGATTGTTCCTTCGTCGCCGACAAGCTCGTAGATTTTATTGCAAGTGTCTGACGATGTAACCCGCTATCGCAGTCGTTCATTTGAAGGACAGCCAGTTCGGCTTAAGTTTCAAATTTGAAAATAAATTTGAACGACTCTCTCTCGCCGGCACGTGTTCGGGTTGCTTCTGGTCGGCGGCAGTAGGAGCCGATAAATCGGGTCATTAAAGTCGTGTGTACGTGTCGTCGAGTGCACAACGGACGCACTCCTGGGTGCGGTCTTACGGGGGCTTTATGTGATTTGCTGTTAACGTTGTTGGCTGGGCGTCGTAGACACGTGTGGGCAGTCAGAACGTGTCGTGTGCTTTCAGACGAGTGGCGAAATTAAGGGCGATTCTGGGGAATTGTAGGTCGACGTAGGCTTTGTTTTTCGCTTTCTACGGAATCGGGGGCTCTGGTTACGGAGCGTCGTCTCTCTTTCGGACATGGCTGTTGATCCAGGTCAGTTCTGCGTCGAACTTTGCTGCCTTTTTTTGGAATCTCTGGTCGTAGGATGGAAATTTGGTGACTCTGCTTAAATTCGATGGTTCTCCTATGACTCCCAAAAGCAACCTTAGTGCTGCTGATGGTTTTTTTGGGATTGAAAGTGTTCGAGAAATAATGCACTAATATGATTCAAAGGTATTGTTCCTTAATGAAATCAATTATTTTACATTGTCTAAATTGTCAGCTTACCCTATATTTCTAAGCAACTTTCAACTGTTAAATTATGCACCCACGCTACAATGAATTTAAAGGTTAGTGAATTTTGCAGTCATCGTCCAGACAATATGAAATAAAAACGTTTTAACATATTTCTATTTTGCTTCTAATTAAATTATCACAGAATTCTAAGTAGTGGTTAATTCTTTTGCGGATAATTTTCATGTCTGTATTTGTTGTTTCAACTTCGCTGCATCTTTGAGTAAAGTTCTTTACAGAGAAGGCACTGAAATAGAAGGTATCATACACTTTAAATTGAAAAAAAATCCATAAAAGAATTATTGAATCCATTAAGTGAACGCTTAACGCCAAGCCATTAGGCTTCTACTCGTCAGCCAAGAGATTATAAAAAACTCTAGTTTAATCGCATATAAAAAGGAAATAACTAAATGTTTTTAAGCTTGAAAGGTGTTTAGTGAAATAATCCCGAAGATCCTTTAGAGTTAAAAGCCTCAGATCGTTCGCTTTATGCGGTACATAAAAATAGATGGAATGCCTGATCCGTGTTATCCGTGTTTGACGACAGATAAGTTAACGAACCTAGTTTCTTAAACGGTTCAATTATATCTATTTACCCACATGTGGTTTTAGTGGGTGAAAGTCTCACACTACTTGGAGCAGAACGGGCCTGTTCCACCTGCCTATTAGGTTTCCACATCGTCCTCAAGGCAAAAAAAAAAAAAAATCCGACAAGGAATAGAATCTGAAGTTAAGTTTCTCACAAAAACAATAAATTGAAGATCTTTCTAAAAACTTGTGCGAAAATCAGGAAGTAGCAAAAATTGTTTAAAATAAACCTTCGTTTCGTTGCCTTTAAATTTTGTCAAGATAGTACAATCGTTTTAAATTCTGTGTCGTAAAAACTAAATCTTAATTTTGTCTTAACTCGGCTTGGTAGGTTATTGCTTGAAACAGGAAATATTTCACCTTAAAGTCGATGTCCATAGACAACGAGCTTAGAAAAGATCTACTGCTGACAAATTAACTTTTTCTCTGGATCTGATGTTTGCTTGAAGATGTATGATGGAAGGTCTGCGGCAAGATTTTTCTAGAGCAGCCAGCTGGAGCCAACTTCTCTTAGTTGGGTTGAATGTGAAATTCTTTAATTTTCAGTGATTTGAAAAAAAGATTCAATTAGCAGCGTGTGTGATGAAGAATTTACTTCCACGTTGACATTTCAAAACTTAGCTCTGTCTTTTTTATTTCTTTGGCCAAGTTTGCAGGGTGGGTTACTATTTTACATTTTTCGGTATCAACAAATTGATGAAAAAACCTTTCCTCTAGTCCGTTCCTGTTCTTGTTTATCCTGTAAGTCTTTTAGACTGCCATATGGAATACAATTTTTGCTATTTTTGAATAATTGTTGTTCAATCAAAAATTAATTGGCATCACCACACTTTGGTCGACAATCTACGGCATATGAAGCCATATATGGCTTTTTGCAATTATGATCCATTTTCTTTATTAAATAACATTCGTGATGACTAAAACTTAAAGTGATTACTTAGTTTTGAACATTTACAACACAAAACTGTACTTTTAATATTTGCCAGATACCCGTTATCTGTGATTTCCTAACATAGAGTTCGTATTCAATTGTTTGAGATTTTATTATTGCTTTGTTTTTAATAAACATACCTTATGATCAAGAAAGAACCGGAATTTTATTAAAAAACGCAAAATTTCAATTTTTAATAATTTTCTTTATTATCACCTTCAAAGTATTCTCCTCCTGCGGCAATACATGCATGCCAACGCTTGATCCAATTTTCCATACAAGTTTTATAGGCCGCCGAAGGTATGGCCTTTAGTTCACGCAGCGAATTCTCTTTTATGGCCTCTATGGTCTGAAAACGCGTTCCCCGCAATGGCAATTTGAGTCTGGGGAAGAGGAAAAAGTCACACGGGGCCATATCTGGAGAGTACGGTGCTTGGTTGATGATATTGGTTGAGTTTTTGGCCAAAAACTGAGACACAACGACGCTGTTTTTGAATGAAATTCAGGTTTTTTGGCACCAGCCGAGCAGCGACGCGTTTTAAACCCAAAACATCAGTTAAAATGTGTTCGGTTGATCCATAAGAGATGCCCAACAACACAGCAATCTCTCTTATCGGTGCAGAACGATTTTGCAACAGGATTTGCTTCGCCGATTCAATGTTTTCTTCAGTAACAGATGTTGTTGGGCGGCCAGGGATCTCATCATGATCCAAGCTTGTACGACCACCTTTGAACCGTTTATACCACTCATATGCCTGTGTTTTTCCTAGACACGATTCACCAAAGGCCTTTTCTAACATTTTCAACGTTTCGGAACACTTAAATCCATTTGCAACACAAAATTTGATGCACACACGTTGTTCTAAATTTTCATCCATTATAAAAATCGCCACACGAAAATTTTTCAACTTATTTGTATAGACGTCAAACAAAAACTAATCATACGATATCCGTCAAAATTTGACAGAATATGTATGAAAGTGTTGCGAACGTTGAGAGAATAAAATTTTACCGATTGGACAAGCGTGGGAATTTTAAAATGAAAATTCCGGTTCTTTTTTGATCATATATGACGTTAATGAGGATAAGGTAGTTCGACAGGCAATAATAGATGTTTATAAATAAAATAATTTTTATATTTTATAATCTTAAATGCTCTAGAACTAATGCAGTAATACTTACTTCTACTCTTGTGTTGATATAAGAATTTACTACCGACGACCGACATTCATCATCCAGCGATGATTTGGATCCAAACGGAGTCAGCTAAGAATGACTACGATACTGTCGATAACTCGAACCTCCATAATTCGAAAACCTCTATAATTAGAATCACTCTAGCCCCCTGACCCACAATCCCACAGATGTCCACCTCTATACCTCGAAAATCTCTGTAATTCGCAGTTTTTCTCTGGTCCGATGATACTCGAATTATCGAGAGTTTACTGTATAATGTTCCAGTAGTTATCAAATTTACCACTGTCAGCCAGCTATAAAAATTGTATGCCATTTTATCATCGCCTTACGTCAAACCTAGGGAAATTATTGAAGTTTTGTTAAAGTCTCAGCTTAATTTTAAATATTTGAAATCAAAAAGAAATCTTTTTACTTCAAACAGAGTTTTCTGTTTTGCTGTCCTTGTTATTGGTTTTCGATTGTTTCGTTTGTTTGTTTGAATATAAAATCTGGAATCGATAGGAAGGTGGCAGCTCATAGGTTTCAACTTTTTGAGTCCTTTACAGTCAAAATGTTAAGGGGCCTTTCTACTGTCTCTAATGGTGTATCTACACCTACCTTCGCAATGATGGTCTTTACCAAGCAGCTTTTAGAGCATAGTTTGCTGAATTTGATTCTAATACTGTCACACCCTAAATCGATGGTCTGTCAATGTCATAGAAACACGTTTGGCAAGGAGGTACTCCCATATGTGAATCCTTCACATAGACAGAGTTTCATCGTTTGCAATTCAATAAAAGTAATTTTGTTAAAAACGATACAAATCTCTTTTTCTAGGACTCGCCCTTTCAAATCTTCATTATAGACTCTGATCGTCTCACCCCACACTGCCTTTTCACAGGATCTTGCTCAACCCTTAATCTCCACCAACACCAACCCCATCCGAGCTCGTCACACCTCCAAACTTTCCCTATCACGTGTCAGACATCCAAGGCAACTGAGCCGCCGCCTTCCCGTCTTCCGATGGCTTACATCAAAATTCAATTTGCAAACTCTTGCGCGAAGAATTCCGAACCAGAGGCAGAAACTCACAGCAGATTTTCTATTTCAACGCCGCCAAAGATCTTTAACCTCACGGATGTGTGTGTGTGTGTTGGTCGGTGTCTGTGTCTGGCCAAAAGACTGCGATTATTGCAGTCACGTCACTCTCCGTCACCAGCCGCCCCCCATAGACAAAAACCCAACTAGACACAGGCACACAAAGTGCGCCCGGTAAGCAGCGCGATTTAAGGTCTACTCCATCTGACAGATACGAAGGCGGTAAACAAGTGACTTGTGTGTATCTCGTCAGATACATAATTTAAAGCAAATTCTTTTTGTCTTCGTATCTCTAGCACTACCACCGTTGCTACTTTCCGCTTGAGTTAAGCTCAATAGAGGACTCCGGACCCGTCCATCCGTCGTCCCCCCGTATCTTTTCGGTATCATAAACACTTCAAGTGACTGGCCACGGTCTTTGTGAGTGTGTGTGTGTACGGAAATTAACATGCAACTTGTATCTATCTACTCGACCGGGCCAAAAGTCTAACCCCCAAACTGTGAAATGTGCCTGTGAACCACTGCCGCGCCATGGATACACACGTAAATGTTTTAAAATTTATTCTTGCAGCTCGTCTGTGTGTGTGTGTATGCGAGATACTTTTCTGGGTATTTATAGATACTTTGTGCTCTCTGTAACTTTTATTTTCTTCTTCTCAGATGTCCGTTTGTGGACATGAAACGTGCACGGATTAAAGTATCTTGTCGATACTCGCACAGTGGATGTTGTGTGTGGAATGTAATTTGCCGTGTGCGGTGTTTTCGTGGGCGTATCAACGCTGAGAGTTACCGTTGTGGGGTTGAAAAAAGTGAAACTACTTGAATGTAAAGGGAAGGGCAATTTATTGAAATTGTAACTGAATTCGAGTCCGGTGGGGGATTTGGAATGCCCAGTGCATAGTTGGGTCATGTGGGTGGCTCTGATGAAGTGGGAAAAGGTTGCACGAAAAAGTAGTAAATTCAAAATTCGGAAGAAGGAGGGCGATGGACTGGAGCGCAAAAGGCAGTTTGATGCTAAGCTTTTGGTCTAAAGTCGAAGGAGAAGACAAAAATGTCAAAAACTCGACGGTGATGCTCTGAATTCGAAAAATTAAAAATAAAAGCGAAGACGAAGCGACGAAGACGAAGCGACGAAGACGAAGCGACGAAGACGTAGCGACGAAGACGAAGCGACGAAGACGAAGCGACAAAGACAAAGACGCAGCGACGAAGATGCAGCGACGAAGACGCCGCGACAAAGACGAAGCGACAAACACGAACGACTAATCGATGAAGACGCAGCGGCGAAGACGAAACGACGAAGATGAAGCGAGAAGACGAAGCGGCGAAGGCGCAGCGATGAAGACTCAGCCACGCAGATGCAGCGACGAAGACGCCGCGATGCGGACGTAGAGTTAAAGACGAAGAAGCGAAGTCTTAGCTGTAAAGCTGATGCTTTGATGTCCTAGAGCATAACCTCTCATACGAAGATGCTTGAAAATTGCCGTCGCCAGTCTTAAGACTGAGCTTAAATATTAAAACAAAGCCCCTCTTGTAAAATTTTCAGTCAAAAAGACTCCGAAAACATAATTTTGAACGGTTGGCTTCGAGTAAGTTGAGACAATCGCTTCCTGAATCGCACGGAATCGCTTTCCTGAGACTTCTGATGAAAGAATTTAGATTTCTTAGCAAAGCCGTCTCCTGTGTTTTACCTAGGATACTGGCATCGAGTCGCTCTACATTTTGAGGAATAATTTTCTTAAGAGAAAGAGCTAAGATTGTCTTTAGAGAATTCGAGAGCTTCACAAGAGAGGCGAGAGGTCTATAGTTTTCTTGAAGTCAACTTGGGCCCAAAGTACTCTCCGCAATCGGCCGGCAAGGAATAAAGCCTTGTTATAGAACGTAAATTGAAGGCTTGAATGTAACTTTGTGACTTCCAATCGCTGCTTAAACGTTTTTATGACTTTTTCTTAGAAATAAAGTTGGAATACAATAACAAAGAAGGAACTGAAGTTTGAAACAGGTCATAACCACTACGACGGAATGATTGAGAAAACTTTTAGTTTTAGGCCCAGTTCTTCGGTATCAGCTTAGGCGTCAAGAACGCTCGAAACTCTGTCACAAACGCAAACTCAGTTCTTTTGCAGTAGAGCCACAAAGCACCGACTAAAGACCACTCTTTCCAACAATCACAGCGTGTTGGAATTATCTCTACTTCGCTGACGTCTCACTAAAGACACGAAATCCTCTTTCTGCGTCTTTAGTAAGACTTTTTTTTCTGTGCGAAAAAGTGCGATTTCTGCAGTGCAATTATTTGTTTTTTTTTTTTCCTTTTAAAAAAAGACTCACATGACCCATTTGTCATGAAGAGAGGATACAATGGGAGGATACTTTTTAACCCAACAACTCGTGTGTATCCGTCTAAAGAGATCTCAGCGAAGGAGTCGAGTGAGCAGAGGAGTCCTTGGCTCTTTTTTTCTTTTTGTTTTTGTTAACATTTCTCATCTTTTGTTCTTTCACAAAAAAGAGAGAAAAAAAACTTGTATTTCGTTTTTGTTTTAAAACTGAACGGCTGCTAGTTGAGGCCGAACTCGGGCCATTCTGTCAGCCCATTCATGGAATCAGTCCATTGTCTCGATGGAAGATGAAATGGGATTCAGCGATTCTGTGAATTCCATTTCTCTGTTTTTTGCAGCAACGACTGAAATGAAAGAGCAAACGTCAAAGCAGAGGAATGGAATGTGAAAGAAGTACTACGTTTGCTTGTCCTTTAGGCAATTTCAGGAGAAAAAAGGACATTTGTCCGGGGAGATTTATGTTGTCACTCGGTGAGGGGGTTAAGCAGTTGGAAATGTGACATCGGGAAAATGTGCGACAACGATGGGTGAGGATGTGAAGACGTGGTCTGTGAGGCTACTTAATGGCCTGGCGGGAGGAGAAAGCGCGTTGGACTGAATGGAAACTTTTATAGTTCACTCAGGAGGTGCTTAAGGGGTTGTATTCAATTTGCAGTGTATTCTAGGATTTTGCTTTGCAATGAGATTTTTTTGGAATCAGCTTGGAAAAATGATGAGGAGAATATGGACAGAGAATCTCAGACAGTCATACGGCGAGAGTTCCACGGATCGTTAATCAAGTTCAAACTACTTCAAGATGTTATGTCGATTTCTTGTCGACTAAAAGTGCTTTAAAATTTTTTTTTGCTAGCTGCTGCATTGCATTTATTACCGCAAGGCTTAGAGAATGGCAAACCAGATCATGAGAGTCGTGCAAACTTAAATGCATGGAACTGCTTTTGCTTTTGACTCTTATTGTGCCAGCGTGACAGTATGGTCACACCCAGAAGAACAATAGGATAATGTCATATGACTTCCACCCATTGCGCTAAAATCAGAAACAAACCATGTCAGCATACTTCGGGTTACTATAAATTCAAGTTCAATGGCTATTTTTACTTCGTAGTAGTACTCCTCTTCATTTAAAACGATATGCCATTCGAGTTGAAATAGTTTTAAGCGTCAGTGAGAGGCCCCAAGAACACCGGGCCGCTCTCAAGTTCTATAATTGTGTTTAAAGTTGTGATTTTATTCTCCACCCTTAAAGTGACAAATAAAAAACATCGGTTGAAACAGCCGTCTACTTGGACATGCAGCAAGATTTCTATTTAAATTCAGACAGTCTTTTTTGTCAATTTTAGGCACTACTTATTAGTTGTACAACTTTACTTCCGACATTTTTCGAAATTTGAAGCTTTACAGTAATAAACTGGTTATACATTTCTGATTCGTTTTGCGTTTGATTCGATTGCGTTTGACACGAGTCTTGATCAAGTAATGCCTTCAATTCTGCATCTTGGAAAACATTCTCTCTTCCACCGCCATGCCGGTCTTTGGCGTCAAAATCACCGATCTTGAAGCGTTGAAACCACTCTCGGCACGTTCTTTCACTAATAGCGGCCTCACCATAGGTATTTGAGGGCATTCGATGAGCCTCAGCCGCAAATTTCAGAGAAGCAGAAAGCAGAAAATTAAAACCTCCGACAACATTTTTTTTATTCAAGACACTCTGGAACGTCTTTAAGGGCAAGAGTTTTGGGTCTTATTGGGAATGTCTTGTTAGTTTACTCATTATTAAATAGTCTAGAAATAATTTGATCGAAAATAAAACGGCTGTCTTTAAGGAAGACTTGGTAATATGTTGTGTGTATTCCATATTAACCTGTGCTTCGTTATATTGGCTGTTTGTCTAGTGTCATTATCGTGGTCCAGTGTTACAACAACTAGTTTATTAAGTACATTTCGAAAATTTGGTACATTTAGGCCGAAGCCATTGTGCTGTCACAGACTACTAGGTTAGGTTAGGTTAGGTTGAAGTGGCTGGCTGCAGCAAATAACCCACAGCCGCACTTAAGCCAGATTAGGCCCATTGTGATGCCACAAAAGTCCGCATTACCCGTCGAACCAATTGGAGCTTCGTACGAAGTTGTGGATCCGTCCGATGCTGGCGGAGGTCGAACCTACCGAACAGACTATCAAAGAAGTACTCGCCGAGATGTGTTCTTCTACAAAGCGCTAAGGTATCGAACGAACAAAGAAGGTGGGAAATGGATTTCACCACCTCTTTATCTCTGCAACTTCTACAAAAAAAATTAGCAGGGACTCGTAGCCTGCTGGCATGTCTGCCAATAGTGCAGTGACCTGTAATAACACCTGTCGTGGCTCTTATCGTTGGTCTGCTCAGCCGCAGAAGGCAATTTGTCCGTTTGGCATACAGTGATGGCCATAGTTGTTTCATGTGGATACACATGTAATGTTACACCGCTTATAACTTTTACTTCTTTAGCTATTTTTATGGTTCAAAATGTCTGTATATTTAATTTTTGTTGAACTAACATTATTGGGATCAATCGCATCCTACGCCATGACACTTCCACACCTAACTTTATAGTGACAGGGTAGCACCCAACGAATTTCTAGTATGCTTGCTCACAAAACGTCAACCAGGAGGACCAAAAAACGGTCAAAAACGATAAAATTTTACTTATCATAAAATAAAAACTAGTTTCAGAACGTGTTGCACTTAGGAATTTCCGAATTAGAATGTCTTGTTTATATGACTGTTTAACAAAGGCTTTTCGTCGGCTTGTACTGGCATTGAAACCATGTCTATAGAGAAAATCGCGGACTTGTGGGTGATCACCTGTAATTTAATTTGTTTTCCAACGCTTTGACGATAGTTGATTGATAGTTGAATCTTATGGATTTCCAAATATTTTTGTTTAATTCCCTGGTGAGACAATATCGACTAGGCTTTAAAACGAACTCCTTTAAGCCTTACCTTTTTGTTTCGCGAACAAAACCACAACTCTTATAAAAAAGTTTATATGGCATTGAACACTATTAACTCATGTGTATTCATTACAAAAAAAAATCACGGATTAGGTATATCTATCCATTTCTTCAGTTTTTAATGACACATTAACAACTCTTTTTGTATCAATGCTTTGGACAAGAGGATCCATTTTCGGCGCTATGAAGCTTGAGGACATCAAAAAGCGATTGTATACAACTCGCTTATATTATAGAAACTATATTCCTTTGATAAAGAATCCAAAGGTAAGAAACTTTAATAATGGCGTTGGGAACCAACTGTCCCATTTTTTGTTTGGCTATAAAAATTTAAGAATATTTACTTAAACTTTTTTCCTGCGCAACAAAGGTAACCTATTTAAAACAAAGTTGTAGATTCATCTGCAATTTATTTTGTTTTGGTAATATGCAGTGCGCGCAATATGCGGTTTGGAGATATTGAAATTTGAACTGTGAAGGGTGTTCCATATTTTCCTTGTCCCCGATATGTCTCGTTATAATCGAGAAATTCTTATAACCTTTCTTCTTACTCTTATAATCTTTCATAATTTGTACCTGAACTTATCGCAAAGGCTGTTTTAAAAAAAGCTGCTCTTCCTCATTAAAACTCACGTCGTCATGAACGCACTTTTATACGTGCGTCGTTTTAGCCGACTCTTCACTGTGAACAATGTTGCTAGACTCGTTAGGCAATTAAAAGAACCGCGTGGTTATCATTAATCGTTTGCTATTAAAAAAATTTTAATGGACCTTTATAATAGCTTGACGACATCTGCTCAGCATGAAGCAATTATGAAAAGCCGATGCTTTGCTGTAACCAACACCTCTACAAAAAAGATAATTTTTTCTACTGGCTACCAGAGAAACGCCATTCACATTTTGTACATGAAACTGTCGCTTTAGCCAATTTCGTTAATCCGCTCGTCGTCATAAACAATTTCTTACAATTTATCCCCAAGACTGTGAAAGTAAAATGTGATTTTTAAAGACAAACTCTCCTTTTCCCAAAGATCAAGTCCATCAATGACCCGCGGCAGTGCTAATACCACCCATTAGACATCAGCTCTACCACCTCAGTCGCTCATTTAATTTTAAATACCCACCTGCTTCGTCGCTGTGGTCGACTAAAGTGGGTTAAATCACAACTGAAAGGATCTTAATCCCGACGCTGATTCATTACCGTGAATCGTCTGAGAGTGCTGAACCGCTCTTCAACAGAACCACTGCACCAAAGAACGTAGCCGACGAGGTATTCTTCCTGCGTCTTTCCGCAAAGCGCATTAACACAGTGACCTTTCTTTCTCGCTCGTTTTCCATTCCACATTCGCTGTCGGTAGATTGCTGTATCTTCACCAGAGATGCAGATTTTTTCTTTTTTTCTTGTGCTCCTCTTTCAAAGAATCTCCACATGGACCAGAAGTGATGCATTGGCCTATTGAGAGACGACGAGGAGATGTTTTGGTTCTCGTTTTTCTTTTCCGCAGCAAAGTGATGCATGGGTGGCGTGTGTGGAACATTTCCGGATGCATGTGAAGCGTCTGTGATTCATTTTGCATTCGGTGTGTTTGCGTTTCCAGGAATTTAAGGTCTGTTTAAAGGCTTTTAACATATTTTCACATTTAGTCACTTCAAGTTGAGGGAGGGTGGCTTGAGTTTGGAAGTGGAGTAGAAACAATGATGAAAGGATTGTAGGCCATTTCACATCCGTCTTTTGTCCCCATTTTCGGGTTGAAATGTGACTTCGGGTGGGGTTTTAATGGAAATTGACGGAATATCATTTCTCACGTTTTAATGTGTTGCTTCGATTGAATCCTCTTCAACTTGGAGGCTGCCCTTTTGTTGGGACTTTGAAAGGGACCCGACTGGCCTTGGAACAGATTGACTACCTCTTGACTGGGTTACAACGAGGAGTGGGACGAGGTTTGTTTGAAGTACATTGCTCCATTTATCATTCGTCTAAAGGTCCTTTACAATAGTCTTAACATGGTTTGGGTGTGACTATGAATCCCCTGCAGCTGTCCTTGGGCACCTTGACATGTTATGACAATCGAAATTTTCTCGAATGATGAATCACGTAACGTTTGGCAACATCTTGACATGATGTTTGGAAGTCCTAAGTGTAGTAAAAAGTAATCCATTAGTTTCTCAATAGATGTTACATACAAAAACAATGGATTTCTTTTTACTACACCTAATATTTGGCTTCCAAATGATCTAGAAAGTCTAGAAATTGCCGTCATTTCATGATGGTATTTCGTACGTAGGACTATTAAACGAGCATATCCAGGTTCAAATCCATCCCAGAGAAATCCATTTTTCATGGCTCCAACTCTTTAGGACAATTGTGCACACCCCACATTCTATGAGAAGGTATTAACAACCTAATATCTAGCACTAGTCTTGCGTCTAAGCATTTTAGCCATTAACGACGGAAAGGCCCCAATACGGGGACATGAAAAGAATTCAGTTTTCATTTCAATTAATTGTCATCGCTGTCGTTTTCTTTAACAAATATTGCAACTTAGGACATTCCTGGTTTGTTGATCATGTACTGACAAGAAATATTTACAATAATATAACGTTTTAAGGCGTAGATATTGTGAAATTTTCACAACAGATCTGTCGCGTTATGGCGTTTTATGGGCGAGTATTACAAAAAAAATTCTTGGCCGTTAACGCTCGAACGCTGCGTTAGATGTTAGTTCAACATTACCTTTGCCTCAGAATCACCAAAAAATTATATTTGAGACGGTAACTCTTTCTTCAGGAAATAAAAAGACACATTTTACTACTGAATTGTAACCCACTACTCAGTCTAAGACACGTACAAAGTCGCAAGAGCTCTGGAAAATGCTGCAAGACGTCTCATATGCTTCGAAAGGCACACTTTGCTAATCATCCATACTGAGGCGTTTGTTGTGACATCTTTTCTAAAATGTGCTTTATCTATTGAAGTATTGTGTTCCCGTGGTTTTTTTGATGCCAGTGTCTGCTACGACTGTAAACGCCAAGCATGATTATTTTAAGAGTTCAAGAAGCCTTTCACTCTAAGGACTGTTCGCCGGAACCATTCTCTAAAGCCAAAAAAGTGTTTAACTCGTCTTTCTTTCTGAATTCAATTCTAACTGAGGTTCTGCCTCTTTCTTCCGAAGAGTTTTTTTTAAAGACTGAAGCCTGACATTACAATAAACTCTTTTCGAAGCATCTTTTTACCACCATTGTGCCTTGATTAAGGTCCTGCTCTTTTATGCAAAGTCATCGTTAAAGACTGTAGCTAGATATGGCTTCATGAACGCTCTAATCTTAAAAGTCTTTTCGAAACATTGATTGGGATTCTGAAAAAGGCCGGGAACCACTTCATTTGGCGCTTTTTTTCTCCTAAAAACATCTTCAATGCTTTTTTTCCGGTATTTTCTCCACTGAGCTATAATTGAATTGTCTTTTTTTCCGCACCGAACCTCGAGCCCGGGCGCTGTGGATTGACCAATTAGTGTGTCGAACTACTAAGCGAGAGTACCCGGCTTCGAATTCAGCCCGGGAAAATAATATTACATTACATTGGGCGGCGTAGCAGCCAGTTGAGAACCAGAGCCTAGCTTTTTCGCGCCTCCACTGTGTTGTGCGCGTTATAATTTTGACATAAGTGGACCTACTGTTTAATGTCGGGGAAATAACACCATAAACATTTTTCACTGCCCTACCTCCAGCGAGCGATTGACAATCCTCCTGGAGTACTTCTGTCATGAAAAGCTATAATTGAAACCTTGCTTTTGTTAAACTGTCCATTAGGCTCTTCGAAGCGCTTTTTTGCCGCACCGAACCTCGATACAAGTATTTTTCTGTCTTAACTAAGGCTTTCCAAAGCAGGATTCATAGCGCTGGTCTCAGACAATGGCAGAACAATTGTGACAGAAAACTCCGAATGTAACGAAATGCAGCAGCAAACAAATTTTCAGCTTTTGACGAGTCGAGCCCAAGAGATTCCAGTCCAATTGAAGACCTTCTAACTCTCATCACCATCATCATTGGAAGCGTAACAGAGCCGAACTTTTCACTCCTCCACTATGCTGTGCGCGATATAATTTGACACATGATTTGAAATTATTGTTCTATTCTTCTTATGCCAACAAAAGATCTTTTTTAAGACCGGCTTTCAGAATCAACTACCTGCTCTCATCTAACAGATGGCAGCACTGCATTCAAGTCACGATCTCCTGTAGCCGTTCAGCGAAACAAAACGAATTGAAAAAAAAACGTGTTTTTACCGGGGCCCTTCGAAGCCGCATTACCACAACACGACTTTATCACGTCTCCACGCTGCGATTTGCATAGCCGATCGATTTTTTTCTATTTTTTTCGATTTTTCTTCTCTTCCGATCGCCCCTCGAATACCAATCACCAGCTAATTGGCGATTTGTATTCGAATCTAATGTGCCTTCGAGATCTGATTCACGCTCCCCGAGTCGTGGGACTTCTCTTATCGTAGAGCCCAGCGGCGCCTTACATAACCCTCCGGTTATTCAAAAATCAAATCAAATGCACCGCCGAGATAGAGAAGTATGCAAATTCAGTAAACTTTTTAGCGTTAGAAAAACGAGAATTCATTGGTCCGGCGTCGTCGGCGTTTATTCTCGGACCTCGAGGGGCTTTTTCAAAATTTCCGTTAAAAGTTTCGTCTCACTTCGGTGTCTCTTGTGTTTGAAAAGTTTTTTTGGTCGTCGTTGGGTTTTCTTTTTCTACTTTTTTGGGGAAGGAAATGAAAAGTTTCAAGTCTACGCTTTTCACATTCATCACTAGGGATTCATTTTTGGTTCATTTTTAAAGTTTTCTATTCATCTGCAGTAAATGCAATTTGTGGAGGACAGACGAGGGGAAGAGTCCTTTGTTTATTGATTCCGAGATGCTTTTCACCTCCAAGGACGATGGCGGATGGACGTTTCTTTGATTTCGAGAATTCTTTCGACTATTTTTTTCTTTTCCCGTGTTCGTCTTTTGTAATAAAATTGCATTCGACTTTTTTTTTGGTTATAATGAAGGTATTTTTGAGGATTTACGAGGGGTGGGCTCTTTGAACTTTGTTCGGTGACGGTCTTAGTGAATGGTTCTCGTCTATGAACAGAGCCCGATGTCTTTGTTTTCTTTTAATTTGAGGAGATGGCGAAGGATGAGTGTGAATGGGTTGGAACTACCGCGGAATTCTTGAGGACAGCTAAAAAGGGTGGAGATCGTGTAGGGGGAGTGCGCAAATTACATTCAATTGTTAGAATGATTGAAAAACGAAAAACAAGAGTCACACTTTAAGATTTTCGAAGGAACTGCTTCATCTTGAGTACATTTAGACTCATGACCCATATAGACACAAGAAAGACTTTAAAGTGGACCTTTAAGAGACGCCTCAGACATTATGAGAACGTTCGACAAGGAATTATAGCCCTACACTCCGCGATTTTTTTTTTTTGTTTCTACAGAAAATATTTTCTTGTATAATCTATGGTTGCAAATATTAGAAAAATAATTGAAAAACTCTTTTTGGGTTCAATTAGTGAACGTTAAGATGGCCTTCGTTTCAAACAACGTCCAAACTTACGCTTTAAATCCAACTTTATAAAAAAACAAGTCTTATTTGGATCTTGAATGGTCGATGTCACTCTCTCTTCCAGTTCCCCAATGAACTTCTCCCAGCCTCAGATCTGTGTGTTTTCTGAGTGTCAAGAAAAAAAGCCAAGAAACCAACCTGTCCCTCAGAACCTGCCATGTAAAAAATTCAAAACAAGTTCCTCGCCTTCCTCATCCTCGTGACTGCAACACTTTTCCGCAACAGTGCCATCATAACCCTCCGGTGCTGCCTCACTGCACTTCAACAGGGCAAAAGGCCAAGAGCGCCTCCCGTCGGAAAGCCGGCGTGACCCGATTCCCAGCCGGGAACTCCCCTGTACCGTTCGCGAACCTCATTTCATCAGTGAAAGGTCTAGGCCACGCTACTCATCCAGCTGAGGTCTTTGCTCGGCAGTTAAAAAAGAAAACTGCAACAAAGTGTCATCCAACAGGTGTCGCTGGCTGTTCATCACCCTCAATCAAACGCCATAAACGACCTTAAAACCAGCCCAACCACTGCACTTTCGAATCTTGTCACATTCGCCGATGAACGTCAATCAAAAAGTCCACCTTACCGCTTAGCTTTTCCTCCCAAAAGCTCGGCCACGCTACAAATTCATTGACAATTCAACGCTTCTCGTTTAACGTCTCCCTCACTCTCTACCGTCCGATTCGAACGCTCACCTGTATGTGCTGCTCACCTTCTACGTGATTTGAAAGAATACGAAAAGCAACAAAAAGACAAGAAAATTGAATAACAACACAAAAAACCTACCCACAATCAAACAACACGAGCGACAGATACACACACACTGGACGGTCTCTCTCTGAGTGTACCTGCGCCCACCGGCAGCCCCCCGAGAGCCATGAAACGTCTCAAACGTCTCTCGAACCACTCGCGCCAGTCCTAAGTCAAGTCAGAAACTCAAACCTGGAATTCAGTTTGAAAGAAGTCGTGAAATTAATCGTAAGCTTCGCTTTAATAACAAATCCGTCCGTCTGCGTTCGTGCGTCGTCGTAGTCGTCGTCGAGATACAAAATTCTTTTCTTTTAATTCTTTTTTTTTTTGGTTTTTCTTTGCCTTCACGAAACGACGTTGCGCGCGCCTGTATCTCGAATCGAAATTGAAAAAAAAAAAATTAAAATTTGTGTTGCTTTGTGTAGCGCAACATATCTCAATCTCAATCTCAATCGGAGTCTAAATCTCTTAACGAATTTCAACGAAAACGTAGATTAATTTGTAGTAATTTAAGGAGTACCTCTTAATCTCTCAACGAAGGATACTCAATCTTGACATGTGATTGGTGTTGTCCGCAAGAAAGTTGTCATCACGAAAAAAAATAAAAATAATAATCAAAAAAAGATACAAATGAAAGTTTTTTCTCCTCTCGAACCAAAACAACAACACCCAGCTGCTGCAGCAGAGTGGTTTTGATGTTGGCGGTGCCCATTGTTGGCGGCGTTGCAGCGTTGTAACGAAAACCTGATTAACATCTCGAAAATAGTCCGAATACCGTAGCGCGAGTTGCAGTCGCAGTCACTGTCGGAAAAGGAAAAGTCATTTTCTTTTGTGCTGTTTTATTTTTCTTGTTTTTTTTTTTTGTTTTTGTGTGTTGTGCCGTTGTTGTTCTCGTCTTCGCCTTCGCGGTGTGCTCGCCGTCGTGTTGATCTGAAAATTATCTGCATGCCAAGATGCAAGTTGCGCACTGAACGGATACATTGGAGTATCTATAAGTAGCAACCAACTACCACCAACAACAACAGCAGCATTGTCAGAAAAGTAATCGAAGCGAAGAAAGTTGTTTCAATTTAGTTTTGTTTGTGGTGTGTTTTGAAAGTGAAACAAAACAAAAATACGAAAGTTACCTTGGAGAGCTATGTGAAAAGTTTATCTCAAAGGATTAACACACGAATTTGTGGAATACGAAATGTTTGCGCCGAGGAATTCATCGCCAGTGCCGTTGTACGGCAACACCGAAGATGTAGCCGCGTATCAGGTATGAGACGCTAATGGATTTGGGTGACATTCGAATTTAGATGTGGCCTTAAACACGACTGTCACACGGGGTCAGTTGATTTCTGGCAGGGCTTCGAGAACCTGTTTGTCGGGTCAATTAGCTGCAGTTTTTCATTCATAAATCTTTTAGCGACTCTCAGCGGGGTTCGAGGTAACACAAACTTGCCACGAGTAGCTGCCGGTAGCTTTCCACGGATACGGCTTCACATAGAATCACTGCCCAATGTTTCATAATCATCATCATTAGTGGCGTGACAGCCCGCGGAGGGCTAGATCGTGTTTTTTTTAGCGCTTGCGCATTATAATTTGACACATGTGGAGCACGAAGTTACAGTAGACTCAAAAGATAGCTTTAAATTGAAGTTACAAAGATCTAAAGCTAGCTCTGAACCTTCACAGGTGCAATGAACGAATGCGTCGTGTTTATTTATAGACCAAGCGACCGGCTAGACTCCAAGATTTCAATGCTATAGATGCCAATCATATAGCTCTGCAGCTTTCCTACTAGGGTCTAGGCTGAACGTTAAGGTGAACTTTTTGGTTGGTTTTCATCTCACAGCTTCTCTTTCTTCCAAGATGTATCCTCGTTTTTGCACGTCTGACGGTAAGGTGGACATTTTGATTGGTTTTTATCTGCGAATGTAACAGGATTCGAAAGTGTAATGGTTGTGTTAGTTTTAAGGTAGCTTATGGCTCGTCTTCGCCGTTTGATTGGAGGCACGACACCTTTGGGAACACTCTGTTGCAGTTTCTTTAAGTGCCGGCCAAGGCAAGAACCAACGAACCCGAGAGAAAGAAACGACCGCAAATACACTAAAACGACTCATGAGAAGCATGGCTATTCAAGCATTCAGCTAAAAGGCTTAGTACTCACCTTTTGTCTTACCTCTTCGAGCCTATATTTTCTTCTATTTCTTTTAACTGCTTAGTTAAGTTCTAGTTGTCATAATATTTTACATCTATCATCGCATTCTTTATTATTTTATAACATACCGCGCCCTTACCGACAAATTATCGTACGCGACATTTTAAGTATAAATCTAAAATGTTATTCGATTGCGCGTCTTTCAGCAGCATTCCAAAATTTGTCGAAGCCGACATCTGTCTTAGCTCAGACAAAAAGCAAAAAAAGACTCTTCAGTAAAATGTTAATTTTGTCGCTTACGATAATTTGGCGGTTAAGGCGGGGTATAAAACAAGTCAACACATCACTCTGAGCCTTGTGGCTTTCTTTCAAATATGTTCATATCTGAACACACAGATTTCCCTATCTAGAATTTCAAGGGAACAGAAAATAGGTTCGAGTTATGAACTTAAACTGTAACCTTGTAAAGGAATAACACAACTTCCACCTCTTCTCACTTCCATGTGAGGAGAGTGTAATAATAATGCATATTGTGAACATAAACGATTATTGTTTTTCCATAAACTTGCATGTATAAATAAGTGATAACTTGGAAAATAAATGACAAACCAGTTGAGCTTCAACCATCATAGCTTTTATATTTTAATTACATAAATTGTAAATATCCAATAAAGTTGAATTGAAACGAGAATTGATTTAAATTTTCAACTTTTACGTATCTTAATTTAAGGTGTACACACTACACGTTACATAGTGTCAGATAGTTTTTAATGAATTTATTCGCTGCTAGTAGACCTACAATCGCGATATTTGCCATTTTTTATTTACGACAGGAATCTCTACTCGATTTTTATAACTTTCATCCACTGGCACCAATACCTCACAAATGAGAACTTCTTTTCTCAATTTCTTAAAATTTTCCCCAACCATTTTCGGATCACCACCTATCACTCTAATAAATTTCAAAAGCTTCACATTTCAAAAATTTATTTTCGCAAAAATAAAATTTTTCGCAATTTTTCAACCAAAAAATACAGTCAAATGGTAATGACCCGAAATCAACTTTTTCTAGTTACTTAAGCCAATACTTAAATTTTTGAAATTTGACCAAAAATTGACGTGAATTTGATTAGAAATCATGTATTAGATGTGCTTCCTTAATTCGAGAGACTTCTTATTCTTTTTATAAAATATGCAAAATGTACGACATTAAAACTATTCGTTTATGTTAGGGAATTCTGTATTCTGAATTATTTTTGGTGTTTTACAAAATGTGGTCATCTTCTCTTACAGTAACCCTTCGTAAATGTAAAGACCCAGGATGAAATGGTTAAACCAATTCCAGAAGCTTGCCTGGTTACACATGGGCATAACTCCTGATGAATTGCAGTCAGCGGTGGAGGATCAGGATGACTTTAGATCTCTTCTGTGCGCATTGCCTCCGCGACCCCGATAGTGAAGAAGTTGATGATGATGAAAACTGAAATGAAAAATCAGTGTTTATGATAAAAGTTCTACTTATTGTAAGAAAAAAACTCGAAGGAAAGAAGTTTGACTTTGACTTTTACTGCATTTCTCTTTAAAATCGTTTTGAATTTTATTTGATCTTTCATTTTGATCCAAGTTTAAAAAACCTTTTCTTCCTCTTCTGATGTAAAATCATTTTTACAATCCAAACATTTTGGATATTCCCTTCTGGTCTTAGTTAATTTTTTTCCAGTCCATTTTGCCCCTTTTTATATTCGATTTTCCTATCTTCGTCTGTTTATTCATTAATCGCGTTCAAAATTCCCTCGAAATCCATACACACGCCCATGTGCGCCATCTGTTTCAATTCGCAGATGCTCTTCATGAATGCAAATAATTTTCGCAACTTGATAATAAAGCTGTAGATACGTTGGTGTACCCAAACTCTGTGTTTGAACTGCTGAGTCAGACGTTCATGAATCGGCTTATTTCGATATCGATCCCTAAATGTCTGCAATGATGTCGCTGTCGTTTTCGAAGGGGTGGATAGTTTTTTTTTGTTGCACTGATAGGAAAGCCGTGATAAGAGGGAAGTTAGCAACTTAGTTTATTGGCAGAAACATTTGCGATAAAAGGGGAGTTTATGTATCTTTGTACTTGAGTTTCGGTTGCCTACTTTATCACATTTTAAGCACCCCGCCATTTGCAAGCTTAGCATGTAGTCGCAGGTGATTTACTTTCTGCAGACTATTCGAGCCCCCTTTGTGATAGTGTATAATACGTCGAGGAAGTGGAGATTTCAGAATGTTTGGTGGAGGGACCTTATTTAGCCAGTGGACCACTGCCTTTTTTTGGTGCTTGGAAATAAAAAGTTCGACGCACTAAGCATCAAGGAACAGTTTTGATTTTTTTTTTTTTTGAGAACTTGCTTCCATTCCACCAGTTTGGAATACACAAATACTTTCGAAAACACTTAACTTCCACCATTACTACTAAAATTTTACAAAAATTAAAATTAATTAACAAACTTAAAAATTCAAAATGTTGTGCAGAGTTGTAAAAAGTTATCTGCCTATTAAAAAATTTAGTGGAAATTATAAAATTTGGTAGGAAATTAAAATTTTTTTGAACACCTATGGAAGTAAACTATTAATCAACTAAGAATATTGAATGGGGAATGTGTCGAAAAAGTTCGAAAATTTATATTTCGACACTGTTAAAATTTAAAAGAAATCCGGCCTTTTTCTTAATTTTTTTTCTTTTATTTACTGATGTTTTAAAAATCGTTTTAGTAGTCGGAATTTCTATTCAAATCCGGAACATTTAAGGTTTGATAAGAAAAAATGTCAAAACTTCTTTTCTATCGAAGATTTCTTCTTGCTCTTGAACTTTTGATAAACACATGTGCATCAAATAACATGATTTCAAACTTTTAAAAATCCCGAAGATGAACAATAAAGCACTGTTGACTTA
Organism: Syritta pipiens; assembly: GCA_905187475.1. Taxonomy (NCBI): domain Eukaryota; kingdom Metazoa; phylum Arthropoda; class Insecta; order Diptera; family Syrphidae; genus Syritta; species Syritta pipiens. The sequence continues at coordinate 77,742,379 of LR994571.1, forward strand.
AAATTCTAAAATTCAGAAGGTTCCACCTTTTTCTTCTTAGCAGACTTGTTCCCTCTCTAAGAGCCTCTCAAATGTTCCTCAAAAATCACCACTATATCTCCATTTAAGCCTTACTTCAAAGCGATTAGCCTCCATCTCCCATTGGATACTCCACTTATCCGATAGAAATCCTCCCGCCATTCAGCTGCTGGTTGTTTACATTTCCAGAAAACCGGTCACTCCATGTTGCAACAGTGAAAGCAACAAAATTTGGTGTTGTCACCATCAAAGGAACGATCTGTGACTGAGTACAATAGGCTCGTTGATTTTCTATGCCAACCCGGACAAAGCCAAGCCATTTTGCGGCAGCCCTTTTTTTTGAATTGAAGTTGAAGCTAAATCCGGTGCAGTACTGTGTAATTAATCCGTGCGGTCAGTGGGACATTTCGAAATCGAGGTAAAGAACTTTTTTGTTGTAAGTTTTTTTCTTCTTTGTTATGTGATTTTATACTGATTTCTTTTTTCTAATCTAATGTAAAATAATTAAAACTTGTTTAAAATGATAATTAAGTTGATTTCTGAACCTAAATCAACAGAAGTCTTTGTCAAAATGACCAGGGCCCTTAAAATTCTAAGTTTCAGTATAACCACAGTCGAGGATTGTCGATCTTTTTTGTCTTTTTCCTTAAAAGTTTATCGATTTGTAAATTTATTCTTATGTATATTGCATAATGAATTGGTTGTATTTGATTTTTGTTTATTTTTTTGTTTGATCTTTTTTGTTTTGTCGTTGTTTCCTCCCAAATCTCTTGTAAACTTCTTTTATTAAAAATGTAAGATAATGCTTCGGATGAAGGATATGTACATTATGAAATATTGAATCTCTGTATAAATGTAAATTGTGTGACGATCACTTTGCAAATTTATGACGAAATAAAAAATTTCCTTAAAAGTGTTCACTGCACGGACGTATTCCTTTAGAGCTATTTAGTCAACGAAGAAAACATTTCGCGCATTAACCGCCAAATTATCATAAGCAACATTTTAAGCAAAATGAGTTAATGATGCAGTTCGATAGTTCACTCGACTATCCGTTTTTCTGCATCAATGGTTTTTTCATAAATCATTCCATTGAAAAGTAATACAGAAAACAAAATCTATCGTACGCGACATTTATATTTTTTTTTTAGCTCAGACAAAAAACAAAAAAGTCTCTGTAATTTTCATTTCGTCGCTTACGCTAATTTAGCGGTTAGGGTGCTAATGGCATCTCATTGTGCGTTCAAAAGTGTGGTGTAAATAATTTTCTTGAACCCAACAGCAACTTGGACCCTAGACGCTGTTTTATTCACAATTTTCACCCAACACTCTCGAAAAAATCACGTAAATAAGGTGAAAGAGCTTTTGCCGCACTTGGCATTTCCTACGAGACCTGTCCCCTAAACTCAGAGCTCTCGAAACAAGTGTAAAGAAGGGCTGAATTCATTTCCTGTACCTGTAGTCATTTTGCCATTTACTGTGAACACAACCGCTCGCGTATGCATCAAATCCCCAACCTCGGAGCCACTTAAATGCATCCCCACGTCATTAACTTCATTTTCCTCGAAACTCAAGTCGCAAAAAGGTCATAAATATACACGGCCTGTTGGTGTTCTTTTTTTTTTCTCAGAAAATACAAAACAAAAACACACTAAAATTCTAGCTCATAATTCGTTGCGACTGCCAAGCAGGCAACAAACACTCGGTCATAAAACACAAATCATCTAGAAAATCGCATCTAAGCACTCGATGAGTGTTTTTTTCGACTAAAACGAAATCGGAAATCCCCCACTTAAACGTGTTCGGCTCTGCCAAGCCCGACTTACGAGCACCTCTAAGTTATTTCCTGCAATGAGAACACCAGCCAGAAATACAACCGAACAAACTCCGCAGGTGACATTATTCTTCAGCGCAAAAAAAAAAAAAAAAACAAACAGCGATACGAGTTTGACAGGTCTCTCGTTTTGACGTTCTAATTCCACCACCAGAAGCGTCGAAAAAATCGAAGAAAAACCGGTAAATTTCTCAATGCCGGCATAGATAAGATACTTTTCCCCTCTCGGGAGCTGTGTGTATATCTGAAACTGGTTGTGGATACAGAGCGAGAATTCTGAGAGGATTTCTTTCGAACCGAACGGATTCACGTGGCTGTCAGATGTGAAACAAAACCAAGAAAACCAAAAAAAATGAAACACAAATCACAGAATGTAATCCGTGAAGTGATTACGATGCGGGATCTGGTTATGAGCGAGAAGTTGAGTTGAGGCAACTGTCAGATGACATTAACGCACACAGCACGGCTAAGGAACGTGCGAGGAATTTGGAGTTCCTGAGATTTGGTTTCACTTTTGTTTTCACTTTGAGTTTAGATTTTTTTTCGGGGGTGGACCGTGCTCGGCACGCAGATGAGGAGATCTGATAGAGGTGTTAGTTTATTTTTTTTTTTGGAATAGAAATTGCAGTTTCTTATCTAAATTGGAATGGGCGATAAGATACGGATATGGAGCCGAGGAGCGGCTTGTGTGCGTGTTGACGTAAGATATGTCGCCATTCTGGGAAGAGAAGACACAAGGCGAGGGAAATTAATTGAGGAGATAATGAGTTTTTGTTTTGACAGCGAACGGGTGGAATTTTTAAGTCGTTTTCGGTTTTACGCACGATTTAGATTTTATGCATGTTGAGGCAGTTTTGAAGAGGCTTTTAACCGAAGTTTAAGTTATGTAAGAGTGACGGAAATGAAAACATTAATTACATAATTAACAAACGAAGAAAGACTATCAAAAGTATTTGGCTCATTCAGCATAAACGGCGGAAATGCAATCCGATATAAGAGTTGTCCATGCAGAAAAATGGCTTGATCATATTTTTTCTTTTATTTCTTCTTCTGCGAAAATCTTAAATCAATAATATTCTGGATTGGGTCGTTAGGATTTTAGGTAAAAAATTGAATATGTTGGGCTTAGATCTGAATAAAGTTGAAGTATAACGTATTTTTTAGATGTATAGAACTTTAAAATGGAATAAAACAAAGATGACATGAAACTTACTTTATTCGAAAGATAATTTTCTGGCATAATAATTTAAATATGATTTCTGGTATATGACCGCCACGGCTGGCTCGAACGAAGTCTAATCTTGAGGTCGAACTTCGATGACTTTTTCCAACATTAGTGGTCGTATATCGGCAGCGAATGTCGTCCTCCAAGTGGTCAATCGTTACGGGCTTTTCGGTGTAGACTAGTGACTTCACATATCTCCACAGAAATAGTCAAGCGCGATCTTGGATCCAATTCACGGGTCCTCAACTTGAAACTAACCGGTTAACAAACTTTTTTTTTCAATAAATGCATTGTGGCTCGAGCTGTGTGACATGTTGCGCTGTCTTGTTGAAACTGCAGCTCCTGCACATCAGGGTTCTTCAATTGATCAACGAAAAACTTTGTCATCATGACTTTACCATGATTACTGCAACGTTCTGCTCAGCATCGTTTTCAAAAGAATTACGAACCAATTATTCCACCAACCCATAACGCACAGTTTTTGCGATTGAAACGGTGTCTCGACATACACTTGAAGATTATCATCACTCCAAATACGGCAGTTTTTTTATTGACGTATCCAAACGAATGTGATCTTCATCACTAAACAAAATTACTTACTTACTTACTTAGGTGGCGCTACAGTCCGGGGTGGACCTGGACCTCAACCAACATGCCTCTCCAACTGGCCCGGTTGTTTGCCAGCTGTTTCCAGTTTCGCACGCCAAGTTGGTTGAGGTCCCTTTCCACTTGGGTGCGCCACCTGAGGTGGGGTCTTCCTCTGCCGCTATTCCCCATGGTGGTAGATTCGAAGACTCTCCGGGCCGGAGCATTGGTGTCCATCCGCTCTACATGGCCCAGCCATCTAAGCCGCTGGATTTTGGCTCTTCTGACAAGGTTCATGTCGCTGTACAGCCCGTACAGTTCGTGGTTGAATCTTCTTCGCTTGATCTCCAAGGTAGTGTCGTTTCTCGAGTTAACCGCGGAGCCCAGGTAGACAAAGTCCCTGCCTACCTCGAAGTTATATCTGTCCATATTGACGCTTTGTCCGAGGCGTCGGTGTTGGGTGTCTACTAAACAAAATTGACTTATAAAAATTGGGAACAGAACCATGATTTTCAAAATAAATTTGCACAATTGGGAAGCGTTGTTCATGCGGTCGTTTATTTACGTTGAAATGCCAAACCAACTAAAAATAGACTAGACTTGCCAACTTAACGTTTTATACCTCTAAAAAGAACACCCTATAGAAGATGAGTTTCAATTCAAACCCGCACCTCGTACTCTTTCAAAATTGAGATTCAAAATTATATAAAAAATAGTGTCAAATCAGTCACTTTTGGACTGCGAAGATTACGTCCTCATCAAAAATACGTTCAATGTGTGATTCTAGTCCAGATAAATGGTAGTTTTGACGGACATTTTCTTGTCCATTTAAATCGTCTTGTGACCAATCTATCTTTTTTTTTTCATTATTCAATATTCTTAAACTACTATGTACAATAATAAAGCCAAGAATTGAAAATAGCTTACAATGTAAAATTATTGGTAGAGAATACATAGTAGTGCTTTCGTTCCAAATTTCCATAACTGACACCATTGCCACAAAAGGCGTTCCCTTTCTTCTTAAGATCCCTTTTTTTTTAATTGTTTCCTTTGTACCAGACGATTCGACAACATTTCATCGTCACAACTGGCTGCAGGAGAAGCATAATCGCATAAAAGGACCGTAGCTATCCATCGAAATAGAAAAAAATTAGGCTTGATTAATGTTTTGAACATTTTGAAAGGGCTTGTGAAAGTTATGGAATAAACTGAGTCAACTTCGAAATATCGGTAGAATTTGGAAGTGAACAAAACACAAGCCAAACACTGAGTCAGCAACATCGAAACCGTTTGGTTCAGGTTCGAAAACGAAAACTAAAGCGTTGATAGAAAGTTCGAAAGCAAGCCAGTTCGGCACAGTCGACAGTAGTCTGTCTTAGTTAGAAATCTTGGACGACAGTCTTTTTAAAAAGTATTCTTTATAGAGGAATAATCAGCCAACAACCAGTTCAATTAAACAAATTTAAAAACTTATTAACATGGTCCAAAATTTGTACCAAACAAGGATAGGACATGCATACCCCTTAGAATCTGACCGCTATCACTCCACGGTAGCTCTGATAAAGCGCAATCCATTAAGACAGCTTTCAAGTGAGGTCTAGTTCTTAGATTTTAAAATAAATTTAGGGTGATTTGAAATTCATTTGCCACTAAACATAACTGAAGACATACATTTTTTTGTTTGATCAATCAAAGAGCAATCCTAGCAGTAGTCTCAGCAAATATATTGACACTTGTATCGACCCGGCTTATTGATAGCGTTTAAAAGTGTTAAGTTAGGTAAGGTTAGGTTGGTGGGCTGGCAGAATGTATATATTCCGTCTCACTTAGGTCTTTGTGGACCCCTTTTATTACCCTTAGGGGGGAAAGGTGTCCCCCTCCTCACTCGCGGTGTCCTTTTCCACTGTGTCCTCGGTCCATTTGGTCCTGCTCAGATACCTGAAAAGATTCTTTACAGGTAGTGAGTTGATCTCATTAAGGTCTTGGAAGAAGTGTCTTCCTAGTGTTCTAAACCTCAAGTGACAAAGGCTGGGGCAGTGAAAGAGGAAGTGTTGGGTGTCTTCCCGCTCCTCCTCATCAGCACAACCCCTGAAAATATTGTCACCGAGTAGTCCTATCCTAGTTTAAAAGTGTTAGTAATCATTCAAAGATTGTAGATTGCAGACTTTATTGGAATTTAAATGTATAAAAAAGTTGACAATTTATTTTTCATCGTTTTGTCTTTCGGCAATCGTGTAAGAACGTGATCGTTTCTTCCTCTTTACCACTAGAAAACAGGAAGTGTCATTAATTTGCCTCAATGTGATTTCCGCTAATAACCGTCGTAACCAGAAATCGATTTACCAACTTTTTTCCTCCATCATTGCCACGTCCTATTTTATTGGCTTCTATTTCCATATCAAAATTAATTGCATCTGAACCTGGTCTAAAATTTTATCATCCAAATTGTTGGGCTCGCTGCTCTCCTTCTAAAAAAAAACAAGCTATCGTACACCTACATTGAACTAAGAGGTAAAGAGCTATCGATTTTTAAAGCTTATTTGATTTTTCGATTGGTAGCCGGCAACTTGGCAAACGATGATGTCTCGTGAATTAAGACTTTTTTTCTGTGACACAAATGTGAAAATAATTTGAATGTCTGTCTGTAAGTGGCCTTAATTTCGTTATGAACTGATTCATGGTCGATGTCAGAAGTTTAAAATACTCTACTAAGTCAAAAATAATTAACGAATTGTTCCTTTCATTTTTTATCTTTTTGCAGTACCCACAAAAGAAATAAATCTGAATTAGATCCGCATTCCAAAGTTTTTCTGAGAAAATCTTGTAAACAACATCTCAAAACCACACCTTTTAACCTGCGGCGCTTTGGCAGTTACATATTCCTCAGTGTTCTTCTTCTTAAAATGACACAATACAAAAACCACAATGATTGTGAAGAATTCGGTGCGTCACGAATGCGCTTCGTCATGGTTTCCGACCTGAACTAAAAGCTTTTAAGCCGAATCTCTGTTAAGTGGTTATAAAGATCAGACTTTTAAGGTAATGATGTTCTCAGTAAGACAGCATCTTCTGGTCGAGATTTTGAGTTCATCAAAATGGCTAAAAGTACAAAAATTACAATAAAATTTCAGCAAAATTTTGAAACTGAACAGAAACTACGCACAAAAATCACTCATACGCCACCGCAACCACATAAAATGCTAATCCCCCACAGGCCTTCGACCTTGCCCGCTCATTTTCGCTTTCATTTACCGCCGCCGCACGCATCGATCCCCGACACGGACATTTGCATAACGCCACAGTTCATTGCTGCCACAGTCGCGACCTTAGCCGTCAATTCCTCCATCGGCGCGGCGCGGCGTTTCAACCGCACTCAGGAAGTCACTCGCACTCAAACGCAGATCTTCGGACAATTTGCAAACCAAATACACGCCAAATTCCTCCAGCTCACGGGTCAACTCCAAGCGAGACTCCCACTCGGCCACTTCTCACTCGAAAAAAAAAAACAACAAACCCCGCACCACCCGCTCAACGATCGCACGATGATATCACGCGGCGGGCGCCTTGGCATCGAATGACTTCACAGCTTCCAAACGACATGACATTGAATTCGAAATGAGACGCAGCCGAAATAAAATCTCCCAAGTCAATTGAAAAATTTGTTTTTCGAAATTCCTCGGATGTCGACTTGAAGCAAAGCAGGTCCCAGACAACAACAACAAAAGCAACGACGACGCCAAGGAGTGGGAGTACGACCGGTTGTTGTCCATTTCTAAGCCTTTTCCTATCGGTAGCCACTTTGCAGTGATCTCATTAATGACAGCGATGTGATTTGATTCGGGGGGACTCTTGGTGAATGAATTCCGATTTGTTGTTGTTCTGCAAACAACAACTTTTTGTTGTTGTTGATGTTGAGTGTGGTCGGCTTAGTTGCATGTCATCGGGTGCTGTTTGTGGCCGGAGAGGGGCTTACGTAAGCCAGCGATCGTATTCAATTCAATTAATTTGATTGGTTTTTATGATGCGATTTACGCGGAATGTGAGCGTCGATTTGGCGGGGAGGGTGCTTAATTGGCGCCGTGGTGGGTGACGGGGTGTTAGTTGTGTCTGAGAAGTGCTTGCTACGTAATTTCTTTCTTAACGACTCATGAGATTTCATTTAAACGATGGTCATCTGCGAAATTATATGTTTCATTGGTGGAGATTTTAAAGCACAGCACATATAAAGAAATAACAAATTTAATAAAACTTGAAAAGCTGATAGTGTCTTATTCATTCTTATTTTCTGGTTACTTGGTGTTAATTCTAAATGCCTGAGCCACAATTTGAAAGGCAGTTCGCTTTCGGATAGAGATCTTTTGGGGCATTTGTGAATTTTTGTTCTTTATGTCTTGTAAAGAAGTCGCATCAGAGCTGTGGTTACAAAATCTCTTATTTTGATATCCACAGAAAGCAGTTCTCTTCTTAGATTTTTAGGGACATTTCGATAAATTTACAAGAACTTGAAGATTCTTATGACATTTAAACTTATAATTATTTATTTATTTTTTTGACATTTAGTTTGAGAGAGAGTTTGTTTTTAAGAGTTTGGTACTTTAAATATCGAAATTCACGTGACTTTTTCGCTGTGATCAACATTTCAGTTTTTCTGAGGAAAACTTCTAAGTGGCAACACAAAGTCACCCGTCTTAGCCTGGGGCGGCTTGGCGGTTACATATTCCTCGAGAATTTCAGTGTTGTTCCTCTTAAAATGACGTAATCGAAAAACCATGACGATTATGAAGAATTCCATTCAGCACAAATGCGCTTCGTCATGGTTTCTGACTAAAACGGAAACCTCTTAATTCAAAACTCTGTCGAATGGTAAGAAAGACCTGACTTTTGGAGGAAAGAAGATCCGGTTGGTTGGTTGAGGTCACGAAGATGGTAAAAAAATACAAAAATTGCAATGAAATTTCAGAAGAACTCAGAGACGGAAAGAAGCTACGCATGAAAATCACCGGAACCGCCGCAAATGCAAATCTTCCACAGACTTTCGAACTCACTTCAATCGATTTCGCGTTCAACCGCCGTCGCAGCATGCATCAAGCCACCGTCTTTTGTGAAATCAAAAGTTTTATTCTTTTTTGTTTGCACGCGATTTATATTAAGTGGTTGGTTCTTTATGCTGCAAGAATTCCATGAGGATTTAAATGGTCATTCGTTTGCATAAAAAAAAAACTTTTATTTCATTTTTTGTTCTAAAGTTTTCAATCAAGTTATGAGGCAGTTAAAAAAAGAGTGAATCTGTCGCGTGATATTTTTGGACGGCCTAATTTTAGAAAAACATTGCATCCCAAAAAATAAAACAATTTTGCAACTTCTATTACCGTTTATGATGTCATGAATTTTAGAGGTAACAACCTTGTGTGCTTACAAAACAACAATCGTTTTGTCACCAGTCTTCTACTTTAATTTTCTATTGTGTCCTTTAGAGAAGTGAAACATTTCAATATTGCATGTGCATATCAAGGAAAAGTTTTAAGAGACATCATTCATTCATTCCATTCAATCGATAAAAACATTCTTAAAAGGCATTAGCCCGATAGCATTAGCAATGCCATTGCTAATGCCTCGGACAAGTCCTAGTGGACGGCTTACAAGAATTACTTTTTCAAACCGTTTCAACTCCACTTTTTGTTGCCCGATCGTTATAAAGGGTGATTTTTTAAAAGCTATAGGAAAGTTTTTCAAAAAAAACACATAAAAAATAGAAAAATGCATGAAATCTTTATTTGAATCGATAGTACGGTCCAAAATTTAATGTTTGAAGATTATTTCATGCAAATGTTGACCATGACTGCGCCTCAAATGGTCCGTCCGTCCATCCGCTTAGTCCAATTTTGGCATACTCTTTCCAACATTTCGGCCGGTATCTCACGATAAATGCTTCAATGTTGTCTTCCAATGCGTCAATTGAAGCGGGCTTGTCTATATGGACATGAGCTTTAACATAGCCCTACAAAAAATAGTCTAAGGGCGTTAAATCGCACGATCTAGGCGGCCAATTGACCGGTCCCGAACGTGAAATAAAATGTTCACCGAACTCGCCTCTCAATAAGTCCTCAATAAGGCATGTGGCACCGGCTTAGTAATTTGAAAATCGGCTGGAGCGATGACCGGACTGAGTTTTGTTTGCATACAATGAGGTGCAGGCCAGGCATAGTTGATTTCGGTATAAGAGAAATACCTGCAGTACGTCATTTGGAGCCGACGGCAAACGGTGTGTCTAAAATTGCAAGGACGCATAAAATAGTGATTACGAAGGAAAGGGCTGGTAAGCCAAAATTTATTCAAATAACGCCTATAATTACGAAAACGCTTTTTAAAAACACCATGGACATTTTCTGTTAGATTCTTTTGAAGCCTATTTATTTACTACGATCTTGAATTTTGTATAGTTCCAGTTTTTATCTTCTAGGCTTCAAAATAATGGTGTTGATGCAATTATTTGTTTTCATCTTTTTTTGAAATCGGCTCATATTTTATTTTAAATTATTGTGGCTCATTCCTCTTTCCGTTTTCGGCACCTGTGCCTTCCCACTCATCGGTTAAGTTGAAGTTTGAAGAAGTCGTGTGTCGTTTTCTTTATTTGATTTTATTTGTTTATCTTTTTTCCTTATTTTATAATATACCGCGTAGTTTGTTTTTTTATTCAAATTCTGTTCAAACTATGCGACATTTTTCCATTCCCTTTCTCTTTCTGTTAAGTGATGTTTCATTATGGGTGTGACTTCTCTTATGAATTTTTTGTTTCCCCAATTGCGATCAAAATATTAGTTAGCGTGGGCAAGTTCGTAAAAAGTGGTCTTAAGACATGTTCACTACTTGGAACTTGTCTACTTACTTTTCCCGCAATTTTTCTACTTGGGTCTTCTCGGCGGACGCAGGATAAGATGGCTGGACCAAGTCAAAATTCTCGCCTGATTATTCTTGAGCATAACTCCGGATGAGTTAGTGTTGGCGGCGGAGGATCAGGAGACCTCTTCCGTATGCATTGCTCACGCGGCCCCATTAGTGGAATATGGGGATGTAAATTCTGACTGTTAAAAGAGACAAAAATTTCCAAGAATTTGTTCCAAAAAACGTATGCGAATCTCTATTCCTTAAAGTTGTAATGTAGATCTTTTTGTAATAAATAAGCTTTCCAATTAGCGCGGTTACTTCTCTTGGGCATGCAATCTCGCTTGTTATTTCTTTCATTTATGATTTTTTTATATAAAAACTCTGCTGACAAAAAACCTCATAAAAGCGGAAATATTCTCTCAGTAATATTGAAAGTTGTAACATATAAAGTAGACTCGTATGCCGCTTCTTGTTCTTCCAAGGAATTGAGCTAGCAAACGGTGAAGCCATTGCCAAAGGTTTCTAGACTCCACGAAGATGTTAAACTCTAATAGCGTCACATTTTAATGGCATCAGATTTCGTCTATCAGTCAATTTATTCAAACAGTTTACATTACTTCTAACCAATATTATCCGCAAGTTTTCATTTTTTTTAATAACTATGGTAGACACTTTTGAAATTTGCTTCAATTGTAAAATGTTGCCTACACTCGGTTTTGACAGAGCTGAATTGCCAACCTGATAAAATTTCCAACACCTATCGGAAGAAATTCTCATCAAAATGACGCAAATATTTTCACGTTTCTCAACACAACTTGAGTCAAAGGCGCCACCTCGAGGACCCCAAAGACGTGTCAAATTCCATCCGATAATGCACCAGTTGAAGAGGCATCGACCCTTAGAGCTGTCACCCGCCTGTCAGTGTAACCAAATAGTCCCGTAATGGCCAGAAACATCGCACCCGCTGTTGCAACCGCCCCCGCTCGTCATTAGATCCTTTTTGTCTCTCCCATCCGACAACTTTTTCTTTTCACTTAAAAAACAGACAACTAAGTGGAGACGATAATGACCCCATAATTTGTCATCCTTTTCATGTCCTCTCGCTCATAAGGGCTGTAAATAAACCTCCATGACATGCACTTACAGCAAAAACAAAGAACTCTACAAAAAGAATGCGCCCCCAAGGCACACAACTGCAACGAGGATAAATTGAAAAACATGCACACAACTTGGGAGTCTTTCTTTCTCGTCCGCCATAAAAGCCAACCAGACGGGAGTGCTGCCAAAGCACTCCAATCGCAAGTGCGACTCTTGAAGAGCCATGCGTGCCTTGCCGGCTATTGCCAAATTACATTAAACATCGTATCGCGCGTATGGTAATGAGGTTAATGAACGCCGGAGTCAATTCTTGTTTTTTTTTTTCTTTTTTTCTGTCCATGCCACTGGCTGTCAGCTGACGTTGTCTACGCTGCGGTTGTGGTAAAGTTGCCACCGCCAGTGAAGCAGCAAACCGTGTACACACTCAACTTGACATTCAGACAGTGGTATTGTGCAACAAGTGGTGACATCACGACCAACATTTTAATTACGACAAAATGGAGACGATGAGAGAGAATGACAGCGAGTGGCCAGACGTCGAAGCGGCGGCGGGCGGGTTCACAAAACCGTAAACCGTAAACCTTTTCCCCTTTTTATTTTTTTTTGTTGTTTACGATTTTCCTAAAAAAGTAAACTTTTTTTTTTGTAAATGTCACGCAGTACTGCCGTCGCCGCCGCAGTTGAAAATGATGACGGCTTCCGTTTTATTGGGAAGAGTGTCGCCTCTGTCACCGGGGCAACCGTTTATGGGGCACGAGAAACTGTTTTGAATAAAACTTTGGCAGGAGACGACGAACGCAATTAATTTGAGCACTCAGTTAATGATGTACATTTGATTGCGCATTCATGTCCGGCATGGGGGACGAGTTATTGTTGTCGTGTTACATCATGACGGAGATTCTCATTCCCAGGCTTGTGTCTGGTGAGGTTTACATGGTAAATTTGCGTAATAAGTTCGTTGACAGTTGTTTGGATGTTTAGATAACGATTATTCGATAACTTTCGATATCTTCAAGTTCAAGGTGACGCTGAGGGTGGGGAAACGAATCGCAGGTGTGCGATTTACTCGTGCGGGAGATGAGTCTGAGCACGATTTTCCCACTGGGGATAAAATATTTTGTTGCTTTCAACTTTTTGACAGCTGTCAAGTGTTTGGGTTAAAGTCATTAATTTCTGTGATTGGGGAGGTGGTGCCTTTCGACTTTGGATCAAATTTCTAAGGGGTTTTAATTTGTATGCTAAACTGGTGAAAGGAGATGTCGCTCTGGTGATGGTTGGCGTTTGTCTTTTGAAGGACACGAAGACGAGTCGTTGATTCGCAGACGTGTTATTGATTTTATTTTCAAGGCCAAGGCTGAAGGAGGTTATTTTTAGACGATAGACTTTCTCTGACACTTAAGATTGATTAGTAGAGGTTGAAAGTGTCCCAGTTTAATTGGCCGGAGGGGTAAATTTAGTTTGCAGAGACTGTTTTCATCTGTGGAGTAACGTTTTTAATGCAAGCGTCTTTTTTTTACGTTAAACGTGATTTGAAATGACGAAATTTGTGTCAAAGGAATCTCTGAAAAGCGGATAAAAGTGGTAAAGGATTTTGTATCCGGCATTAGCAACTGAATTCCACTTGGAGAATGTGAAAAAGACTGTCTTCAAAGTCTGTGACTAAACATTCATAAGTAAAACCGTTAGAACGTTTTCTTTTGCATTGAATTGGACCCAGAACGATCGAATTAAAGCCAAAATTAAGCTCTAAGAAATTTATAAATGCGTTTATAGTAAGTTGCTTTTAAATTTTGACTGCTGAAGTTTATCTTTTTGCTCGTAAATAACAGACTTCTTGTGTCGTCTAATCTGCTGCAAGCATAACACTTGTTACGACGAGTTTCCAATGCGAAATTGCTCTAAACTTCAATGCAATATTGCCTTAAATTGAAGTCTGTCTCAACAGCCCTCAGTTGTTGGCTTTTAATGTGAGTTCAAGGTGTCGATCAGAATTTGCTTGCTAAAAAACTTACAGCAGACTAAATCCCAGCCTTGATGTGCCCTCCACACCGCCATGTCGTTGGCCTTTTCCTCCAAAAAAACAAAGTTCTTCCGCTAGCTTAAATTCAGTTTAGTCCAAAAACTCGTCGGCCTTCTCACGGCCTAACGATGAAACTTTTATAGACTTTAAATCACAAAATATAAAAATTTGCGAATTCATTTGAAATTTTTTTATTTTCAAGCCACCTGCAAACTGTAACGAAGTTCATTTGAACACATCTGTTGTGGTCACAGGGTGGACTGAGGGATAAATTCATTTCTTTACACAACGCTAATGAACTTCAACCAATAAAACAAACAAACCCCCGTAATTGCTCCCTCACACACATAAAAGCAAACAAAAACTCAAATAGTCAATCCCAGTTGCCACTAAAGTGCTCCCAATAAAAAACCATCCACAATAAAATTCCATTACACAAAATGATTATAATTTTTTTTTTTTCTTTTTTCTCTCCTAATTAAACTTCTGTCTCACACCCGGTTACGACGTTGATTTACTGATTAACACCCTCGTTAAATATAAAAATCGCAACATTGCGTTCCTAATGCTGAATTCAAAATAATCTCCACCGCCTCCATCATCGCCATTCAATGTTTATTTTCTATTAAAAAATAAAAAAAACAAGTTTCAATGTCATGTATCATTAATTCCACATTTACAATAAAAAAAAAAAAAACACGACAAAAAAAAAGAAGCACACAATAATCTCATTCAACTTGGCAGCAGGATGACGTTGCGCACGTTTTTTGACGTTTATGTCGTTTTATTGCGCGCTTCACGTTTTACTGCATGAGTTTTGTGTTCATTTTGTGTGCGTTTTGTGTTCAACCATCTTCTGCTCTTTCGCAAATTAGCAAAATATACGAATAACGACATAATTTCCATAAAAACAAAACTCGAAAATCGCGGTTTGTATTTTTTTTGTTTTTATGAATTCAAATTCCTAAAATCGCACTTATGGAGTGTGATGCACATTAAACTGTCAGTTGTCAGCTGTCATGGAGTCACTTGTGAGGAGTAGTCAAATGAGCGATATTCGTTCGGATGATGTCATCGGCAGTTAAAAGCAACGAAAACAGAGAACTAAAATGTTTGCAGAGATGTGTGTGTGTTTTTTTTTTTTTCAATCGCGAACGTAAACATGTGGTGGAGGATGGGCGTGATTTACGATCGTGTGGATTGCTAATTCGATGTTTTGCATAGTGGCACTGATCTTAATTGATAAGAATTACAACATTGTCTGGGGGACAAGTGGCACTGAGAGGTTAGAAATATGTTGCTGATTAGTTTGACAAATGATCCGAGAACAGGGAGTGGGTCAATCGACGTTGGTTTTTTCGGGGCACTAGCTGTCATCGGTCGTTAGTGAATGATGTAATGTCATACACGATGACGGAACTGAGTGTTGGGTTGAAGTCAGTTGACCAATTGAAAGAAATAATCGCACTTTTTTTTGTTAAGTCTTTTGAGTGTGTCTTTAGAGAGATTCTTAGGGTGGTTTTGTTAGTTGGAATACGAGTACGGCAGCCAATGATGATAGTGATATAGAGTTCTTAAGAATAGGTGGACAGTAAATCTGGGCTTTAAGGCTAAAACTGCAAACTACGAAAAATCAGTTCTCTCAGTCTAGTGAAAGACACGGTTTCGGTTCAAAAATTCAGCTAAAGCAAATATTTATTGACAGCTTCTTACATTTTCATTTAGTTTGTCAAGCCTTGGCATAGACAAATTTCAAAACAAAAAAAACTCATTTCTACGTTTAATTAAAAATTTTCTAGTTCGGAAAATGATATATTGTTTACAATGACAGCTGTCAGCCTAAAGTTCAGCATTTTTGTTGATACGAGTGACACTTCCGACGTCTTAAACTGACGTCTGAAACTGACTTGTGCTGCTAACAGTGACAGCTGTCATCCATGACGATGGCATCTGATTTTTTTTGTGTGGCAATGGAATCTTTGATAAAAGTCCATTTTTTTTTTCAATTTTCAGACAAAAACGATTCCAGAGTAGAATTCGTTATCACTGGTACCATCTCAATGAATCCGATAGTGAAAAAAGACGCTACGACGAATTTTGTATTTAGGGGTATTTGGCTTAGGATGTTAAGTAAAATGGATACACAGTCTACGATCTTAGGTTTTTTTGTAAATGAAAAACCATCCTTTTGATCGATTTAAATGATTTGTGTGATTGTGCTATTTTTTCCTCACTTCACGACCAAAAAAATGAGGTACAAACGATTTTGATCGCATCTATAGAACAATAAAAATTCACAGAACTTCATCTCGGCCTCGGTTTATCTTTTTTTGCACTTTTAAAAAAAATATCCATTTTCATATGCGGGGAGAGTAAGATAATTTTGTCGCCGAAAATGTATGATGGTTTTTTATGGAGGGGTATGGGTTTTGCTATAGAAGGGGGTTCTATCTCACCTCATTAAGGAGGTAGAGGCAATTTCAAATCAAATTCAATCAACATGAAAATTAAATTTATTAAAAAACATTGGCAACACCTACAGTAAAATACTGTACCAATTTCGAAAACCAGAAACTTATTCTTTAATTACACATTTAAGTAAGATTTTTCATATTCATAGTTTGTGAAAAATTCGCATAGAAACTAAAAATTTTGACATAAAGTAATAGAAAAAAAAGTGTAGATCATTTTTTCTTCAAAACTGTGAGTCGCAGTACTAAGTTAGGATCTTGTCCTTAATCCTTATATTAATTCTGAGTTGAACACAAAAAACCAAATCGTCTTACGTCTTCTGGTATTGAAAAAAAAATAGAACGGGCCAACCACTTTTTAAACGAGCCAATCACCCCTTATGCACAAAGGCATATGTCTTGGAGTAATATTAACTTTAATTTTCTGTGAAAAGTGCCCGTTTTAGTTTTCTTCAATACCAGAAATTAATTTGAAATTAGAGCCAGATCCAACGTGTTTTTAAAACCTATGACAGATGCTACCAGCACATTACCTCCTCTTTGTCATAAATAAGGTTTGCCGAGGCTGTCATATTGATTTTTCAGTCTCATGTAAGGTCTTGTCGACTTTTTCGAAAATTTTATACTATATTTTGTGTAAAATCTAGTATTTTTGCTTATTCATTTCGCACTTATACCTAAATCCACTGTTTTACCAAAGTTATTGACAGCTGTCATCACGGAGATGATCTGTCATTTGCAAGAGAGAACTTTGAACGGGTTTTCAATGCAACTGAAACCTTTTCAATCTTTAAAAAATGTTAACCGATTTTTTTAAACTGAAACTAAATAGGAAATTTTCTTTTTTTCAATTTTTCGCAGTCAATCAAATTTCCATATTTTTAAATTTCCACTTTTTTACAGTCCTGCCAAATCACCCTTTCCTTTTTATCATTTTACCCAATCCGAAGTCCCCTTTCTTCTATTTTTTCTGTAGTTACAAATTCAATATAAAATTCTATAACTAAATTTTGGTCCCTAATGAGAAACACCGTGGGACATTTGCATAGGCAGTCGACGATTTCGTTCCCTCTCCACATTGACGCGTAATCAACTTCTCGCCCACTGCGTGTACAACCACCCCAAACGATCCCAAATCAAAACCCTCAACCATTGACTTCCGAAAGGCCCATTTGCCGCCGAGTAATTAGCGCTGAATTAGAAATGAGCGGAGCCTCTTTCCGGAGAACAGCACCCCCGAAGCGTGGTTCCTTTCCCACGGCCCACCGCCGCAGCTAATTTCCATTTAATTATCCCAACAAAAAGCTCCCTCCATCAAAATCTCATTTCCATCCTCGCCACGACCTTCAAGCCAATGTCTCAGTCAAGACACGTCTTCTCCTCCCGCTCAACAGAAAAACGAAAAAAAAAAAAAAAATACAAACGACTTTTATCCACCATCAATGTTCGCAATCAAAACAGCCATTAATCGAATTTGCACGTAGGAATTTGAAGTTTCAAAATGCGCCAAAGTCATCCGCCGCCGCCGACGACCCACACACGCGATGTCAAGCAGCGGCCATCTTGTCGACGACGATGGAGAAAAAAAAAACGAAAAACAAAATCCCAGCGTGTCTGCTACGGCTACGACGGAGTTGTTGTCATCGCCAAGTGGCCCGGAGCGCTTCGTCCGTCCCGCGCACTGAGCTGATCTGATCTGGTCCGCAAGGTTACCGCGGCATCCGAGCAGTCTGCTGCTTTTGGTAACGATACGGCAGAATTAATCGCATTCCGCTGCGAATTCGATTTGGCGAGTGAATTCTGGCGTGTAACCGATGCCGCTTATTAAGTGGCCCGCATGTGTGTGCGGCGACGGCGTGTTGTTCGCCTTAAGGCTGGGGTCACATTGTGGGCGCATCGCAGCGCAACTCCGGCTCTTGCTGCGCGACAACACCTGTTCCCAGGTCTCTGTGTCGATTTTGGCCCACAATCTGCGGCATGTAGGCGGCGGCGGTTTCTGCGCTCACAGGAGGCGGTAACTTCGACTTCAGGTTGCGTAACAGAAAATTATACCCATTGACATGGAATGATCTCAGGTGTGTAATTTGACGTAATTGCGGGTTGTCTGCGGGTTTGGGGGGATGACCGGCCGTTTGGGAGTGGGCTGTTGTGGTGCATTTGCGATGAGGGCAGGAAGTGATTTTTGAATTGAACGATTTTTCTTTCTCTTTGCAGATAAAACTGAAAAAAATCCTTGGACTGACTGTGTGCAGCAATGCAGCGTTGGATGTATCGCCAGTCAGCGGATTATTAGCCTATCCAGCTGGGTAAGTGAAACGTTTGTGTGGTTGTTTTTAAATTGAAGGCAATTGGAGCTTGACTCCAGGCATTGTTTTGAGGGGTGGCTCTCATTCTGTCACTGAAGAGGAGTGTAATTCGATCCGGAATCCGTGGGAATGGATTGAAAAGGTTGCCTTCGTTTGGAAATATCTCTGTGGAGCTTGTTGTGTTAAAAGGTCATCTGTTGGCACCTTAGACAACATTAAACATTTCTTAGTTGTTTGAAATTTGATAGAGATCGCAATTAGAGAGCCTTATACAAGTCCTTGATATATTTGAGTTGCAACTTGCCGTCAGGATCCCTTATTTCTAAAACTTGAACAGTGCGCTTAACACAAAATACACGAGGAAGTCCTTCAATAAAATTGATGCCGATGTCTGTAAGTCTTTGACGGAATCGAATGAAAAAGAAGATGTCTTCCAAAGTTGAATCACTTAGGTGAAACTCAGTTGATCATCTATCAATCTAGTAACGAGTACACTGAGCAAGGAGCAGATAGGCTTTCGAAAACGTTGATCAAAATATGACGAACAAATAGACCCTGCCAGAACTAAGATCCTAAGCAGCCTTATCTTATCAAAAAAAAGTAAGCCGTAAGCGAACTAACACTTCAAAACTTATAAAATTTTTAAATAAGAGCCAGAAATGTTCAGGCATCGTCAGATAATGGACTTTACTATGTTCCTCTAGTTTCTTAATTCATCTTTGTTTCTCGAGTTCTTACTAAAAATTTAAAATCGAGTTGAGTAACTACTTCTCCGTAATATGTCTTTGAGATGCCAAATTAAATTGAATGTTTTTTTTTTAATGGCAGTCATACAGTAAGTAAGTACACTGAAGAGCGCTTTGTTTTTATGGAAATACAAGCTCAAAATAACCCTTATGACTTTAATTTGCAGTTATTTTAAATTTCAATAGCTTTTCGAAGCAAAAAAAATTAATCCGATCGGACCATAACTATAAAAACTGTGTACCAAAAACAAAAACAAAGTCTAAATTTACATCACAAATGTAAGTAAGCAGTATAAGAAATTCAGTAATTTTACGTAATATAAATGAACTTAAAATTTTGTGGCAAACTCTTATGATAATATACAAGTGAAATGGAATCGAGTGGGCGCCGTGGCTTAATTTTTAGTGCGTCGGACTGTTAAGCGAGAGTACCTGGGTTCGCTCGGAGATAAAGCACCACAAACAATTTTCACGGCCCCACCTCCAGCGAAAGACTGACAATCCTCCTGGAGTACTTCTTTCACGGAAACCTTTCGCAACCGGCATTAAACAGTAGGTCGCCTCCGCATGTGACAAAATTATAACGCGCACAACACAGTGGAGGCGCGAAAAGCTAGGCTCTGGCCCTTCTTGGGCCACTAATGATGATGATGAAATGGAATCAAATTCACTAAATTTTGTAATACTTGGAGTGATTTTGAATTTCTGGCAGAGTGTTTTTAGAACACCTTCTAATACTGTCTGATATTTCGGTCCAAATGTTCCCAAAAACGTCCAAAAAGATTTGAATTAGCTTGATTTAAATTGATGAACACATTTTTGGATTGAAGTAGAGTTTTGAATTATCTTCGTGCCCTAAGAAGCGTAAATGCTTGAAATGCTATTGAATTTTCGAATAAAACTGTACCTAAGGTTGTTTTGTAGGGGCTATTTTGAGCTTGTATTTTCATAAAAATAAAGTGCTCTTTCTTCAGGGTTCTTACTTACTTTTGTGACTGACTGTAGGTTGAATGCGAATATTTTTGATTTGAGAACCTTTGTAAATAGAATAGAAGCATTCTCGCAACTCCCTGAAAAAAACCTCTGTATATCGAAGAAAATCTATGCAATTTGGTCTTCTCGTTCATTCGAGTTTATGTTTATGCAAGACAACGCGAAACCCTCTATAATTCAAAAATGATGGAATGTTTACCTTCATAATTAGAAGTCATGTTTACTTCTTTTCCTTTAACAGCTGTTAGTTGAAATCACAAATCACCTATACAAGATACCCTGCTTTCCAGGCTGGAAAACCTCTCGCCCACATTTTGCACACACACTTGTTTGGGCCTCTGAGCAAATTCAGGCACATTGTTATATGCTTCCGAGCAACTCCATTTTGTTCTAAATTTTAGATTTTCGCCGCCATTGCTTGTTGTACGGTATGCGGATGGACGTTACTTTTTGAAAGCATGGAATACATTTTTTTAATGAAAATAAATAGGCTAAATGTGTTATTATAGTTTGAGTAATGGTTTGAGAAATACGCATTGCAACAATAAAAACATTTTTTGTAGATATTTCCATTAAAGTAAGCCTAAGACTTGCAAAAAAATTGGTGGTTGCAATGACTAATCTTAAACAGAAACCAATTGGCAGCTCACACGTATTCACAGACAGGAATTGCATAAAAAACGCTGTCAAATGAAATCAAGGGGAAAGAGACAAGAGAGATGGGTATCTTGTTTAGCTCATTTGTGGTTGAAATGCGTGCATGACGAACGCGAGCAATATATTTTTTTCTGAAACCTCTGTAATTCTAAGTTTTTTCCTGGTCCTATAAAATTCGAATTATTGAGAATTTCTTTTGTAGTTCCCAAAAAAATGTCCACGTCCCTTTTAATACAAAAAATAGTAGACAAAGTAGACAATGTGAGTCTTTGATCTCCTTTTTTTTGCAAAACGTTTCCTTCTGCTTTTTAGAGCACCTTATGATTTCTAAGGCAAAGTAAATTGCTATTTTTATTTTGTAGCTATCAATGATAGAAAGGATCTTGCTTGTTAGTAGAAATATATTTTTTATCTGTTATCAATAAGAAGTATATAAATGAATGAAAACTATAAACTATTTAAGTTTACATGTAATTAGAAACACCTAAAATGATTTTTTGTTTTCATCATAAGATCAACATCGTTCAAACTTTTTTTTAAAGCCTCTTTGGACGACCCCTATCATTATTAGGTATACGACACGTGAACGGCCAATTTAACAACATATTTAACTTTGTGTAGTCAGATCCAGAATAGAAAAACTCTGCGCTGGACGACTTAAAAAACTCAATCTCTCCAAAAAGGCATTTGAATTTTTTCTACAGCAGCGTGAAAATCTGGGCCAGTGCCAAACTTTGCAACCATGTCAACGACCTTCTCTGTACTCCACAACGGAATGTAGCTCTTAATTCATTCTCACATTGAACACCAAAATTCTCATCTCTCCTACTTCACAGTTCAAGTGTCCCTCAAACATAAACTTTCAGGCAGCCTCGAATGCAAAGAATTTTAATTTCGCACTAGCACCAACTAAAATCCCCCTAATCACATCTCTCCCACACTTAACCGAGAATCAGCATATTCCCATGGCCCCAAAGAACCCCTTAAAAAAACCAAAACCATCAATCAAAAGCACTTTCAAGTTCAAATTTTCGAAATCCATTCAACAGCTCCCAACAAACGCTCATTGTGTGGTCTACCGACCCTAAACAGCACCTAATTACGAAATTACACTCTGACAAAACCACATAAAACTCTAAACTGTAATTAAATTGCAGTTCTTCTCCATTAAAATGCCTGAATAATTTCCAAAAAAAAAAATAACCAACTCAAAAAAGAAAAGAAGAAGCGAACAAAATTTGAAGTAGTTCGCACTTGATGGATGCTAGTTGTATCTTTGTCGTGGATTTACCGCAGAACTTAATCGAAATAAACGGACTGCAGGAAACTTTGGCCAACTTCTCGGTTTAACCGATTTTTTTTTGTTAGTTTTCCTCCTTTTTTTGTTCTTCAATATCATCGCTCTATTTACTCGAAGGAGAAAAAGCCTACACCGTGGAAAAAAAGGAAACCACCACCGCCTGGAACCACGCCATTCAATTGGCAGGAATGGCATTCTCTCGTCTAATGGAGAACACGACCACGATGAAGTTCATTTAAAAAAGAAGGCCACTTCTGGCCAACTAAACCACTTGAATACCATTGCATTGCAGTGAAATGGATCGAAGTGCAGTGGTCTGAGTTTTTTATGTCAAACAGAAAATGTAGAAAAAAAAAAAAGAAATATGGATGGAAACCTTCACCACTCTCGCAGGAGGAATACATTGTTAGGAGTTGTTTTTTTTTTCTTTTTTTCAAAATAGAATGGAAAGGAAAATGTGCAGAAAATGTGCAGAAATAAATACACAGAGAGTGAAAGCAGGTGCTCTGCTGAGGTCAGCTGAATGGGCTAAGAAGAGTGCTTCAACTTTGACCTTCGGTTTGAGTTTTGATCAAAAAGTTGACGACTATTGATTTGAATTCATTTCTGTTAATGAAATGTCAAGTGATTCGAGTTTAATTGAAATGTGTCTGAATTCGAAACATGGACAAGGAAGGCGTGTTTCTGAGGAATCAAAATCGACGTCCGGGTCTTAACCTCGGGGCAGTGTAGGTGAAAATTTAATTAAATGGTTTGGATTGTCTGACAGTTCCTGAAGATTCTTCAGATGTAAATGTGAGAATCTGTGAGGAACCTCATCGTCCAGTTTTAAAAATCAAATGTCCTTGGAGCGCTTTTTCATTTAATCATCTGAGATTATGAAATCGATGTCTTCGACTTTTAATCTCTCGATTGCCACATGTCCGGAAAGTGTCCTCAAAATAATGGGGCCACCTTCTACATGTGGCAATCGAGAGATTGAAAATCGTTGTCGATTTTAAAAATAATAAGGCCATTCAAGAGGTTGAACAACCACTGCCTGAACTCGTTAGGTGGAGCGGCATGCCTCAAAGCAAGTTAACTTGTTAACTACGCTATCCCATCCATGTCTTCCTCTCTGTTTTTTATAGGAACTCTGTGTTGGTACAATGCACTATGGACCTACATGTCTATGTGATTGTCGAAAAGCCGGCACCACATACCCGCACCTAATAATGGGGCCAGACGAAATTTGCTAAAGCAGACTCTGGCCAGTCTAAGCTACGGAAAACGTTAGGTCATTGGTTTTTTTTTTTGTGGTTATTTTTTAAGACCCTACCTCATGAGTGATGTTGGCAATACACTTGCCAGTCTTCCTTGGTCTTAATCGTGTCATAGCATTTAGACAGACATTTAAAGGTGAATTAAACGTGCCACGTTAATTCACCTTTAAAAGTCAGTGACTAAGTGCTTATTTTGCTTAAGAATTGTCTGAAATGAAATTGGTTGATTGATGAAATAATTAAAATTTAATTTGAAGAACGTGATTTCTGATTTCTTTTCCTTAATTTGTTATGTCTCTTCAGTGAAATTTGATCTGCTTGAAAAAAAAAGTTCCACCCCACAACTTAAAGTCTTTACTTCACTGCTTTTAATGGCTTTTATCTTCACTGAGCCTTGATCTTTATGTGATGAACTGTTTTTACAATAGAATTATGTTTCAAAAGAAAAGTATCAATGTCGATTGTCAGATAGTCTCGTAATACATTTGGATCCTCATGATCATAATTTACACATTTCAAGTTTTTTTTTTTACAATCACAAGATTAGTGCTTTATTTTTTTGTAAAGGACTTCTGAGGACTTAGAGAATTCGGTTTGAATTCATAGAATGAAATGGTTTCCCTGGGAAAAGACTAAGAAAAGACAGTGTTCAATTGATTGAAGCTACGCAAACTATGTTCTCCTCTTCTTTTTTTTTTCTATTTCTAATGCCATCGATCATCTAAGCTTGTGCCTTCTATTTTTGCTTGTCACAAGTCCAAGCTATATTACATCCAAGATCTGGTCTCTTCACCAAATGATTGATCTTCTCTAACTTGAGCCAAGAGGACTCCACTGATGTTCACTTTCTTTTTTGCCGATCTTATTGTTAACGTTTTGGATGAAGTACGCATCATTCTAGAAAAAATTGTAATCTCAGTTTTGCTCTTTGCGCCACCTGACAAAATGCTGCGCATTATTTTGAGATGACGGCGTGCCTTTATAGGGTCAATTACATATTCCAAGACGAAATATGAAACTTGTGTAGTTTTCAGTTTAACATCCCTGATCTTCAGATTCATTACCAAAAATCGAGGTGGCATCGAGGTGATCTGCTTTCACTTCGTGGCTACAAATATCTTGTATATAACTAGGGCATGGAATCGAAATCTTTAAGAATCCTAATCCGAGCACAATTAGGACATCCAGGAGCCTTAATAGATGATGATCAAATTTTTAATGGAACTTTTACAGCTCATGCTTTTGTAATATTTTTCTTCATAGTTTTATTTATTTATTGGAATTCCAATTCGATGTCGTTCACAAAACTCGGTCACTACTGCTCCATTGTGTCGCAAAGACTTACCCCCTTCTGAATGTTAGCCTCTTTCCCTTCACTACCATCATCTCCCATTCACCTCGGTTCCTTTAAAGTTCCACTGACTGAAAAAACAAACCAGGTCCACAACCAGCCAGAAACCGCAGAGAGATGTTTACACTCCCATCGCCACCTCATTCACTCCGACTCCATTCAGACGTCACCTTCAAAAAAGATGGGACACCTGCAAAGTCTCCACCACCTTCAGGCTTCTTTTGTCGTCCTTCGTACACCCTGCGGAAACACGTGTTTAATTCCACTCAGCCCTCGAGGAAATAGCCGAGCTTTCCACCAACAAACCAATTGGCACGTTGCGCCATTATCTCCGCCACCATCTTGCGGCCGACAATTTGGGCCAACCTCCTCCGTTGCCAAGCACACTCGACTTGAATTTGTTTCGCTACCTGGAAACATTTAATCGGAAAACGACAAAAACTTGACAGCACTTCCCCCCGAAGGCTCCGTCAGCGTAGGTGGCGAAAATCCATTTCCAGAGAAACTTTTTCAACCGAAAAATCGAGACGAGAAAATTGTCCTCAATTCAATAATCCACCCACCCAGCGGAACCGGCTCAGAACCAAAAGGTTACTGAAGTGCAAAACGCCAAGGAGCCAGAAACCAGGAACACACCAAACCACGGCACAGAATGTGATTCCTTATGCATGGATGCGATGTCATAACCCATTGACATGATGTGCAATTTGCCAAATGCAGGCAGGCCGAGGCACGGCACGTTCTTTCGGTTCACTTGCGGGTGGGCTGCAATTGAGATTAAATATCGTTCATTTGATATGCGACAGGAAGAGCTCCTGGAATTAGTTATTGATGCTTGTCGTCCTTCTGCTGCTGTTGCTGCGGTGGTCTCTGCTCATCCGTGGGGTTTAATTTTATTTCAACTGATGGTTTATTTATGAATCTGATGGGTTGTATTGATGATTTTGAAAATGATTTCGATGGGGTTTATCTGAAGAAACACCATCGAACGGCTGAAGTTATGACAGCGGGTGAAGCACGCAGTCATTCGAGGCAGGAAAGAGGCAATCGTAAGCAACAGATATGCACTTGAGGCACGTGCCACCACTACTGAAGTGGCCTCAACTGGCGGGAAAGCTTAAATAAGGTTGTCAGACTGCAATAAATTACGAGGTTTATAAGCAGGCTGGGGTAGGACATAAAAATGATTGAGAGGATGCTCTTGCGGGACGGGGTAATTTAAATGCCAAAAGCGAACCTTGAAGTTCGAGATAAACGCTGCGTTGTGCTGAGGAATGAGGCCTCTAGATGTAGTCTTACTTGCTCCTGTTGGGAAGACTATACGAGAGTAACCTAAAAAGTTTGCGACACAACAATTTTCTTAAAATTTTTTTTCTACAAAGCTTCCTTGTTACTCTACACACCTCTCTCCCGATGCTCGTATCTTACTAATCTGTCCAGCATTTTTCCCTGCAGAATAATTGTTCACACAAAAGATGGTTGGCAGCATAATGGGCCTAGCTTTGGCCTAAGTGTACCAACATTGCAAAATGTGTTTAATAAAAGTAAAAACAGTGGTTAATAAAAGTATTTGTTCAATAATTGTTCACAAGAAACACTCAAATCGACTCGCTCAAACGACTGACCGACAAAATGGCTGAAACTTCGGTATGTAACTGTCAAAAGATGAACAACTCGCATCGACGATTGCCGTTATCTTTACGCTGCAGTCAGAAACTTTCAAACAACCTCGATCTTCTCAGGATCTTTTTTGTGGTCAGTCTTACTTGCTTACGAATACAATTACTTGAAGCTGAGTAAAAACCAGAAGAGCCTCTAAAAGGACATCGTCAGCCACAGTCTGTTTTTTTCTTCATCATCAGCGTATATGATAGACATTTAGGACAAAACAAGAATTTCGACAGCAGCTGGTCAAAAGCAACTATTTCAAACTAGAACCTTTTGTTAGACTTAGACTTTCTGATGGAAAATAAAATAGACAATGCAATAAAACTTATGAATCAATGTTAAGCAATATGTACAAACAATGGTCTACCTAAAAACTGATCTATTCATCAAGAATTACGACAGCAGCTGGGCAGAAACATTAATTTCGTACACTTATAAACCTCTCTGCCTGGTCTCCAATCTTTCTAATGTACAAAAGACGCAATTTTGAAATAATTTTAATGATTTTTTACCTAAGCTAACTATCGCCCATTTCAGTCTAAATAAAGAGCTTTGACTGCATGTGTTCTGAAGTTGGAATTTGTTTGTCCTGGTTTCGGCCTACAGGTTTCTCTAGATCTCAATTTGATCAAATGTAGGGCTAAGAGAATTATTGTACTTTAACACTTTTCTGCCCATACACTTTTCTGAATGCTACAAAACAGAATCAGAAAAAGTAAAGTGGGACACTTTCCATTTGAAGTTTCATAAATGCCGCACACGCAGCAATGGAAAGAACAAACGTCTAGGCTCTTTATGAAATTCTAAAAAATTGAACATGCATATGTATGTCATCGCGGAGGAATAATATTGTCTCAAATGCGTTCAAGTGGCCCAACTTGCTCAACCAACGGAGCAAATCAAGATGTTAGCCACTACATGCACCCGGATCAATCCGGAAACCTTTATTGTTACCGGTCCACGATTGTTTAATAAGCTCCTTGAGATGTATTCGCATTGAATCCATTTTTCTTAAAAAAGAGAGATTATGGTTCTTTAATCATGATCACAAATAAATCCTCGATTTACTCTGTGTTTTGGTGTAATAAGCTCATCTTAATTTACATTCATTTTCTTAGATTTTTTTGTTTTTTTGTTTTTTTGTTTTTCTTTTCTCTTTCTTCATTCATTACTTTGTATAATTGACCCCACTCATGCATTTATATCGATCTTTTGTGACAGTTTTTTAATGCAGCTGCTTTCGCTTCTAGTTCCTTATGAACTATAGATTGTATTGGGCGGCGTAACAGCCCGTTGAGAGCCAGAGCCTAGCTTTTTCGCACCTCCACTGTGTTGTGCGCGTTATAATTTTGTCACATGTGGAGGGGACCTACTGTTTAATGCCGGTTCCGAACGGCAAATTGCGAAAGCTTTTCATGACAGAAGTACTCCAGGAAGGTTGTCAGGCGTTCGCTGGAGGTGGGGCCGTGAAAAATGTTTGTGGTGTTTTTTTTTTTCCCCGAGCTGGATTCGAACCCGGGTACTCTCGCTCAACAGTCCGACGCACTAACCGATCGAGCCAACGGCGCCCACGTGAACTATAGATTGCAGTCTTTTTTTTCTTAACCTTATCTACCATATAGCTCTTATTACCATATAGCTTATCTACATAGCTCTATGTACGTTAATCATTTATGTATTTTTATTCATCTATCATTATGTTAAGAAAAAAGTAGAAAATAATTACAAATACAATACAAATACAATTTGTTTGCTAGCTTGTGGCGGTAATTCTTTTAGTGGCCAACCATCAATCTCTTCTTTTTTTTGTTTTCAGTGCTAAAAAAGCTATCACTGTTGTAAGGGGCTGAAAATCTAAACAATAAAACACTTCTTTTGCTATTTACACCCACTTCATTTATATTCGTTCAAAACGCGTCCAAATCATTTGACATTCTAAGGATGAATGATCCTTTTTTTACTTTCTCTTTTCTCGCTATTAACAGTCGCTCATTTTATTATATTTTCTTACACTGTCTAAGCCAAATAAATTCTTATTAGTCGAACTCAAAGCCTGCTGCAGCCGTGTAAACACAGTCAAAGTCAAATCGATGACCCCTCTGACTCGAAAACATTTCCACAACTCATTCAATTACCAAACAAATTTCTCTAATAAAAAAAATCATTAAAATCCATAAAACGCGAAAATTCCGATGTCATAATTTGACTAAAAATTTTCCTCGCCAATTTACTTTTCCTCGTCATGTAACGACCAAAAGTCATCGTCAATATAATTAACAGCCTTCGACAAGTTAGCCGATTAGTTGCGCTTCCTCATTAAAAATTCTAAAAACTTGTTTTGTGTTAAAAATGTTTTAGCATCCCATTCATCCAGAGTGATGAACTCTTCAGTACCCGGAGGGACAAACTCCATCCATTGCACTTGTCCACGGTGGTACCGGCGCTAATGACTTTTCCCCGGAAGGCAGCAATCTATCGATGGAAATTAAACTGCCTTGTTTATGGCTTTCTTTTTCTTTGGCTGTGAATATTTGGACAGGTGGGAGATGAAGACAACAGAAAGTAGGAATTTTCATTTCGTCAGCGTTTGAAATTTACACGGATTCATGCAAATTGTGTCGCAGTTGAGGAACTACAAGTCTGTGAAAGAATTTCATCATCTGTGACTTTGATTTGTCAAGGATGAAAAAACGCGAGAGAGACTTTTCCGCGTGGCATCCTTTTGCTTTCCACGTCGCTTATTTTTACTCGCTGTGGGTGGAGGTTCTTAAAGGAATTTCATTCCAGATTCTGCTTTTGCGACTCTGTAATTGTTACCATGTCTTAAGGAACTTCCAAACGGATGAACTCTTTCTGTTTCTGAAGAACAGGAAGGTCATCATGCACTACTCACCTGACTTTTTCAAAATTTCTCTTAAAATAGATGACTGATCTTGCAGTTGGTAAGGAGTTTTTCATAAAATGCAAGCATTCACGTGAAAGTTCAAGAGGAAAACCATTCTCTCACAAGTGTGATTAAATTTTTCACACGTTCGTTATTCCACAAACTCAAATCAAATCTACGGTTGAAAGCTACACACTTACAAATGGCAGGTCAACTGCCGACCACGATTCAACCAGCATCGATCGTTAACCATTCGATGCCTTTTCTACACGCATCGCCAGCCTCATGTCATGCGACATTAACAAAGCGTCACCACCATTCACTGACCACGATTCACCAGTTATGAGAAGAGTCTCATAGTAGAGACTAAAAGTCGTGGTTTGATAAAATCTTCGAGACACCTCAAGCAAGTGGACTTAAGTCGTCGGTTACTGCTCATTAGCCTTTTAACTGCCATATTTGCCAACTGTCCGCTGATGCTAACTGCAAACAGCTGCCGTTAGTCACGACTAAGAAATAAAACATCTTTTTAAGCACTTTATAATAGCACGGGAAAGTACATTGTTATTCAGTATTAGACAATGAGGACTTTTGATATCTATTCTACTCAGAGGATACGCCGTCCGATTTGAAATCCTAACTTCCATGATGTCTTCTAACACTGTACAGGAATTGAAGAATGTCCAAACCTTTTCAATTAACCAGAAATGCTACGAAACTTTCACTTTCAAAACGATCACATTGTCAGACAACCTTTCAATCAAAGATGTTTCAGTGAAATGCTATCGACTTTTTCAAGATTCAAAAAAAAGTTTTTTCAACAGTGCTACAAAAAGTTGAATAATCCTTCTTTTCAAAGACCAGTTACCCACCGAGTATCTACATTACATTCATTCAAATTGGATGGCGTAACAGCCCGTTGAGGGCCAGAGCCTAGCTTTTTCGCACCTCCACTCTGTTGAGCGCCTTATGATTTCATACATTTGGAGGGAACCTACTATTCAACTCCGGTTCTAAATGGTAAATTGCGAAAGCTTTTCATGACGAATGTAGTCATTCGCTGCAAGGTCGTGAAAAATGTTTCTGGTGTTATTTCCCTGGGCTGGATTTGAACCCGAGTAATCTCACCACCGAGCCTTTTATCACCTATCCTTACCTATCCCTATGATATTGTTTTCAGCATAAAAAGTTATCTTGCATTCCCCATACTTAAAGGTACTTTTTTTCGAGCGAGAAAACTCAGATTCGACGGCTCCTTTAGTTGGAAAGTTACTGCTCATTCATTTGATGTGGCGGCGTCCTTATTGATACGTAGTTTTAAGGCTTCGAGAACTCGTAGAGCTTGTGTTTATCCCTTCGCAATTCGTGTAAAATTCTCCCCGAGGAGAAGAAATAGCATAGCTTTTCTCCTCAGTGTCCAGCTACCACCAGCGACAAAATTAGCGTTATTATCGGTCATTGTTTTAGTGAAGCATAGGGAGGCTTCGATAAAGGCTGTTTAGATTTACTGAAGCAGTAGCGGTTATCAGAAGACGTTCTGCGTTTGAGGCTGATCCTTTCAAGCATTTTCTAGTGTGGTTGTAGCATCTTCTTCATTTCTCGTTTTAATATTTATTACTTCACTGCTCACTTATCTTTGGTCGCCGAAAGAAATTTGAGTTTTAGACCTTTCGTTGTAAACTTCGCTATTAAAAATAGATGTAGAAGATAGGCAGTCTAGTAGTTTTTTTTAAGGCATATGTTATTTTGACCCTGACAGCTGTTTCCTGGTCGAATTCTTGACATAAAACTGGTGTCATATTTCCGCAAAATGAAATGAGTAGTTTTACACTTGAACAAGGCTGGGAAATATTGAAAACTTTTTTCCAAAGTAAGTGATATGTACCCCAAATAGTGCGTTTCTTATAAAGAAATGCCACGATGAATTTTCATCGCCTTGAAGCTGCGATTTGATCCTTAGTACTTTTTTTGTGGAGAACTGTGAACTGTCAAACACTTAAGGTAATTCGTAACCTACATATAAACCATCAACAGAAAGCTATACCGAAACCATGTTGAAAGGTACGATTGACAGAATGCGCCACTGTAGAACCAGCTAAGCAGCCACTTGACCGGCATTGTGTTCCATAATAAAGGGGAATGTTTGCTCTTACTAATACGTGAAAAAAAAATTTAATTTAATTGCATTTTTAAAAAGAAAGCTGTATTTGGCCCATCCTGTATGAACAACAGTACGGAATATGATATGTTTCTTGTGTGGAGTACTGTTGCAAAATTGAAGTAAAAACTACGTCGGACTCCAACCCTTCACCTTTAAATCAATCAGAAAACTCTGCTCCAGACATCAGAACAATACATCAATTGTTGTTCTTGCATCACCACCCCACTGGAGACATCCCTAGACGACTGCACTGTGTGATAAGAATTCCAAAACTCCACTGTCCCCGACTCTTACCAACCGCATACCCCATCGTGATAATTAAACATCTGCCAACCACAGCGAAGGCTTTATCACCACCGTCTTTTCATGATGTCTCATCACCGAGAAAACCCTAAGAAACTTCCACATCCTCCTCGAATCGCCATCACTCATATCTGAACGAAATGGTTCCCATAATCTCTCGCAGCACATTCTCACTTAATTCTCACTAATCCCATTACTCTCCGTTCCGAGGCCTGCCAAAGCTTTTGCCCAAAAATTCTTCCACCGGCCATGGCCAGTACTGAAATTAATTCTCTTAAAATATCTGCCAGGGCAGACCTCGTTTTCATTCCCAACAGAGGCAAAGCATCACCACCAACGTAACAGCAAGCGTTCAATTAAAAAAGCACCGCGAACGGTTGCGGTGCGGCGTTAAATTACACAATGGGTATCCGTTTCCAAGGGTTTGGAGCGCATCACAAAAGTTAATCCATGCATAAGTCGGCACAAACTAGGAACAATAAAAGTTCGTCCTTCCCGCGAGCGAGGAGCTGAGGAAAAATCTCATTCATTAATTTCATCTCGCGACGGGCCGTGGCGTGGGAACGTTCGCGAACACACGCTGCTTAAATTTAAATTTCTCTTTTCCTTGAAAAAAAAGATTTTCTGCGCTGCTGGTTCTCATTTTGTGTTGTTTTTTTCTTTCTACAGGTGCACAGTTATTTTATTCAATGCCAAAAAGCAAACACAAGCATACCTTGTGAACACATCCCGCAAGGCGATCACCGCTGTCGCGTTCTCACGATGCGGTCGCTACGTGGCAACAGGTGAATGCGGCCTAAATCCTGCCATCAAGGTGTGGGAACTAGACTCACCGAATGGAAATTTGGAGGACTCCGCCGGTGGCAGCGTCGTCGCGGAGTTCATCGGTCACAAGTATGCCATCAGCTGTGTGGTACGTTCGTTCCTGGTACCGCCCTGACATGTCCTAACACTTTTTGTTCTCCTTAGGCCTTTTCGCCAACGGGCAAGTACCTGGTGTCGGTTGGATCGCAACACGACATGATTGTGAACGTCTTCGACTGGCGGTCCAACCTGAAGATGGCGTCCAACAAAGTCAGCGCGAAGGTGTCCGCCGTGAGCTTCAGCGAGGACGGTAGCTACTTCGTCACCGTCGGCAACAGACACGTCAAGTACTGGTACCTTGACGGAGGAAGAAAGGTGAGTGTCAAAGAAGCCCCTAAAGGCGTCCCGTTTACCGAATTTGAATCCTCTCTTCCAGCAGTACAAAGATCCCGTGCCGTTGATGGGCCGGAGTGCCATTTTGGGAGAGCTGCGCAACAACGACTTCTGTGCGGTGGCGTGCGGCAAGGCCGAGTGCATCGACAGCACGTACGCGATAACGCGGCAAGGCCACCTGGTCGAGTTCAACTCCCGCCGCCTGCTGGACAAGTGGGTGGCGTGTCGAACGACCAGCGCCAACTGCATCTGCGTTAACGCGCAGTTCATCCTGGTCGGCTGCGCGGAGTCCATCATCAGGATCTTCAACGCGAACACGCTGGAGTACGTGACCACACTGCCGCGGACCCACTACCTGGGCGTGGACGTGGCCGCCGGAGTACATATCAACCACATCATGACCGTGCCACACAATGCCAAATACCCGGACACCATCGCGATGGTGTACGACGAGGCGCGGGCGAAGGTGAGCTGCGTGTACAACGACCACAGCCTGTACATCTGGGACATGAGGGACATCAAGCGGGTGGGCAAGAGCCACTCGTTCCTGTACCACTCCACGTGCATCTGGGGCGTGGAGACCGTGCCATATAACCTGGAGAGGGAGGTGTCGCAGACCTTGCCGGAGGAGTGCTTCGTGACGTGCTCCTCGGACGACACGATCCGGGTGTGGGGCCTGGACGGGTGTGCCAACAACGAGATCTACCGCAAGAACATCTACAGCAAGGACCTGCTGAAGGTGGTGTACATAGACGAGGAGCTAAACTTCATCAAGGACATTGACAACTCGCTGCTGACCACGGACAAGTCGAGCTACGACGGCCGCAACGGCGTCCGCTGCATCAAGATCAGCCCCGAGCTGAGTCACCTGGCCAGCGGCGACCGGAGCGGCAACATTCGCATCTACAACCTCGCCAACCTGAAGCTCCTCACGACCATAGAGGCGCACGACTCCGAGGTGCTGTGCCTGGAGTACACGAACGACAAGATCGACCGCAAGCTCTTGGCCAGTGCGAGCCGGGACCGCCTCATCCACGTGTTTGACGTGATCAACGGCTACGTGATCCTGCAGACGCTGGACGACCACTCCAGCAGCATCACGTCGATCAAGTTCGTAGGTGCGGGGCTCGCGTTCCAGATGATTTCGTGCGGCGCGGACAAGTCGATCATGTTCCGGACCTTCCAGAGCAACCAGTTCCTGCGCGGCACCAACTGCTCCGGCAAGACCACGCTCTACGACATGGAGGTGGACAGCAACAGCAAGCACATCCTCACCGCGTGCCAGGACCGGAACATCCGCGTCTACGGCACGCACAACCAGAAGCACACGAAGACCTTCAAGGGCTCCCACTCGGACGACGGCAGCTTGATCAAGCTTAGCCTCGACCCGAGCGGCATCTACGTGGCCACCTCGTGCACCGACAAGACGCTCTCCGTCTACGACTACTACTCCAACGAGTGCATGGCCCGCATGTACGGCCACAGCGAGCTGGTCACCGGCCTGACGTTCACCAACGACTGCAAGCACCTCATCTCGGCCAGCGGCGACGGCTGCGTCTTCATATGGCAGATCCCGCACGACATGATCGTGACCATGCAGGCGCGGCTCTCCCAGCAGCGTCTGCGCTCCGGACACCCACCCCTGCCGCGCCCCATCTCCGGGATCATTGTGGAGTCCCCCGTGCCGGACGAGGACAGGTTCCCGCGGCCGCGGACCGGTCCCACGCCGATCTCAGGCATCATCGTCGAGTCGCCCGTGCCGGAAGACGAGAAATTCGGCCTCTCGCCCGGCCGCCTGTTCATGGACGATATCCCACTCACGCCCGGCTACAAGTTCTCCGACGTCGGCCAGCTGCCACAGTGGGCCAAGCGGAAGACGTCCAACGACGAGACGAACATGCCCAGCTTGAGCTCGAGTCCAAGTCAGGTTGTTGGGGTTCTTAAGCCGCGCGGTCGCTGGGCCCAGCGTGGCCAAATCGACTCGGACACGCTGGACCTGCGGAGCAACCTCGAGAGTCCGCTCGGCGCGCTTCCGTACACCGCCGGGAACACGCAGACGTCGGACTACAATAGCGCCAGCTCGAAGGACATCATGTACAATCAGACGTATCTGAGCGAGGACAGCTCCATCGACAGCGGCATGGAGACGCGGCGCGAGCTGAAGTTCGCCAGCGGCACTGCCGGAGGCGCGCGGCCAGTCCCCGAGAAGAAGAAGGCGTCCGGAGTGCCGGCGTCGCTGCGGTTCGAGTCGAACAACGACCACGACGGGGATGTCGAGGACATCTCCGACGGCGAGCGGACGAGCTCGGACCACGGAATGTTCTACCCAAATATCTCACCCGGAACACCAACGTAAGTCGATGAGAAGGATTCCATGGAAGCGTTGATGAACTTTCTTTTTTTAGGGAATTCAAAGTCAATGCCATGAACGAGGAGGAGCTCCGGAAGTCGATGCGGCGGAAGAACTTCGAGAAAGTCGGACTCAACCTGAGCGGGGGATCGCACACGGCCAGCACAGGCACCGGAACGGGCACTTCCGACACGGAGGACGAAGGATCGACGCCCAGCGGCGAGAATGCCGACAGGTCACTGGCATCCACGCTCGGCGGCAGCTCGGAGAGCATTCCCCAGGCCACGTCAAGCTTCCTGCAACAGGCTCTCGACGGCCCAGGAGCGCTTCCAGAACGAGGCGACAGGAGTAAGGACTTGGACCATTTGACAGTGTTCCTCTTTAACAATCGACTCTCTTTTCCAGCTCGCCGCAGCATAAGTGCCAAACACAACACAGAGAACAACAAGACGCCTTCCATAACCAAGTCATACACCAGTACGAAGAAGGAGGAGCTCCTGAAAGTCATCAGCGAGGCCAAGCAGAAGTTGGAAAACGTAAGTTTGTGGCTAAGAATTGCTTTTCAAATGCCTCCTGCTTCGATTTTGTGCAATGAAATAAGAACTCTCGAGGGGCTTTCTTTGGAATCTCCCGGATGCACATCACCTTCTCGTTTATTTGTTGCTCATCACTTGCACTTTTTTTATGTTTTTATTTGATTTTCATTTTGTTTACTGTTTTTAGGGACCTAGAAAAAATGGAATAAAAAAGAATAATGCAATCCCAGAGGTGAGAGATGAAGATCCTAACCACAGAGTATTGACAGGCGTCTTTTGAGAGACGCAGATTTCTAACAGCTTTGCTAATTACAACTTAACCGATTCAGCATTGAGACTCCACATAATCAGGAAGAAAATGAAAAAATTCAAAATTTGCTCGCCATTCACTTGTAAAATTCCATTAACATTGAAAGTCACTTTTTTTTTCCAAAAATCTTTCTGCAGCATCGATTGTAAATGAAAATATAAATTTCTTTTCTTTTTTTTCGCCTTTTTGCACCTGAGCTTTGCGTGCATGTGAAATGCAAAGAAAGGAAAGCGTCTTCGATCGAAGCGCTAGCACATACATCCTGTAAATAGTTCGTCATCTTTTAGTGTTTGGCACTTGGATCAAAAAAGGGGCTTTATTTGTTTAGGTCGCAGTGCAAATCGCATTCTGTTTGTTTCAATCTATTGAAGGGTGTTTTTTAATTGTGAAGGGCGTTTGAGATTGTGATTGTGAATTTCACATTTACATTTAAACAAAATTATTGCAGCAAGTGCTAGAAAAATTAAGGAATGGTTGCTTTTTTTGGACATCTAGGCAAATGAATTATCATCTACAAGGCTTTAATCTGATTGATAAATTGTTGCAATATTTTGATAGGCAAGTCCGTAAACGATCTTGTGAACGTAAACAAGAAAAATATCGGCGACGTCGATTTTAGTAAATGAACGCCATAAAGTTCTTGTCGAATTGATTTAAAAGTTAGTAAAAGCAATGCTAAGATATTTTAGGCACAAAAAGGTAACAGCCTTACGAAGAGACTGCATGAACTTGGGGCCACCGATTTTAATGAAATTTGGCATAGTGATAAGTCCCCTATGGAACATTAATTTCTCAAAGTGAGAGAACGCAACACACACATTTTTCGAGAAAAACGCCAGCAAAGTTTTTCCAATCGCTTCTTATATCAAATTAGAACACCGGATTTCTTGTTAGACTCAGTTTTGAGTTTTTGGTCTTTTCCTTTTGACTCTAGAAAAATTGACTTATTTTGGTTATCTCGCTCTTAAATTTTGGTGCTAAATCCATTATAATAATTCTTTTCGCAACATCTAGAAAATGAATAAACCTTTCCAAAACTGAAAGTTCTAAAATCAGAGCACCAAAACCTATTTTACGAATCTTTGAATGCTCGAAACATTAATGTGCGCTTTCTTTTGACTTTGACCAATAGCGTGCAAGATAGCAGGAAAACATAAAACACGTGTGTCTGCTAACGTTATAAATGAAAAGTTAATTGTATTCTTCAAAGGTGACCTTCTGGCACATTGACAATTGATCTGTCTGTCTTCGCCTGATCGGCTATATTTGATGAACACCATGTATTATAACTTTATTAGTTAGAGCAAACATTTCTGTTAGTTATAGAACATTATTTTTTTAAGTCACTGGCTGGGCTAGATTTAAGATAGCAAATTCTGTCGCTTCCGTTTTCCAAGACTTTGTTGACTTGCCTCAAGACTTAAATGAGATGGACCTTAATTGCTTAATTCGTTCCCCAATTATTGGCATAACATTGGTCATTCACAGTTCCCCACAAAAAAAAGTCCAAAGGCGTCAAATCGCAGCTCTAAAGCGGCTAATTGACACCAAGGTCAAGGCCGCTAATGACAGGATTACCTTTCTCAAAACGCACTGTTTGAGCTACAAGGCACTTACTTCAAAAATAAGTTTTCAATATTTCACAACGTTCTTCAACCTCGAAGGTACTTATTTTTCGCGTCGTAGGTATGATACTGAATTCCTGTCAAAATTTCTAGCGGGAAGCTACCTAACTGCTAGCTAAGCCACCTAAGGTTAGCTGAAGGTCTTTTTGCTCTGACAATGTTTTCTATCAGTCAATTTTAAAATTTTTAGCTAGCTTTAAATGAATAAATAAAAAAACTACTAGATGGCCCAAACTATATATTCCTTGTTTTAACTAAGCCACATCAGAGTAGGTACAGACAATGTATTTCTTAGGAGACTTTTTCTGGTCTATAGCTATTTTTCTCTAGCTATACAAAAAGAAATCTGTATAAAACTTGTGTCTGCTGCGTTCCGAGGTCATTTAGAGACAATAAAAGTCCTCTTTCGAAGTACGGCTATATTTAAAAGCGTTCCAGTCGTTGTTTCTTTTCTTTGAAAGCAGCTAAGACAAGTTGAGGCAAAGCATACGTGGTTGCGACAAAGCATGAACGTCAATTCTTTTGTCCTTAAAAAAAAACTGTGGTAAAACCACAGTAAGACAAAGCAAGAAACTCTTGTGTTTTTGCATTAATCACTTGATTCTTCCTTCTTTACGTTTTTTCTGAACAAATAGAAAAAAATGGATTTAAATGACGTCTACAGATTTCAGGACGTCATCATTTGTTAATTTAAATAAAAGACGAGACATTCCTTGACATTTTCCGACGGACTGAATTTCCCCCCACAAAAGCGTAGAAAACTAATGCGCCTTTAATGGACGCGCAGTTCATCTCTTTGACATGGAAGAACTGAATAGATTCTTTATACCACAGATCTTAATTACGAAGAAGCGGCTGTGGACTCGTTTAGTCTACAACTTTGACTTTGTTTTTAAGTTCTATTGCAATTTTGGAAAATAGAAAGCGATGTTCTTGGTAAAAGGTACACGCTTTCAAAAGCACTTACCACATACTTAAGTTTCCTGAAATGAGCATTTTTTCTTCAATAAAATGTGGTAATGTTGGGAAAATGATAAAAAGCGATCTATTCAAAAATGTGGGTGCAGTGGCTTCACTGGTTAGCGCGACGGACTGTGAAACGGAAGTACCCGGGTTCTAATCCAGCCCGGGGAAATAACACAACAAACATTTTTTCATGGCACCACCTCCAACGAACGGAGGAACGACAATCCTCCTAGAGTAGTTCTGTCATGAGAAGCTTTCGGAATTCATAGTTCCAAACCGGCGTTAAACGGTAGGTGCCCTCTACATGTATCAACAATTAAAACGCGCACAACACAGTGGAGGCGCAAAAAAGCTAGGCCCCGGCCCTCGACGGGCTGTGACTCTACCCAATGTGTGATCTATTTAAAATGTCTTCTATCGAATTTTTTTCGCATCTTTCGATTTGTGAAGACGACAGTAAAAATATTTCCCCATTGTGGATTTTTTTCACATCTTGCCATCAACAAAATCGGTGCATCGATGGCAGACAATGAACCAAGTCTGTTGAATAAGCCGCATGTAGTAGAAATTTCTTCCTTAGTGCTTCTCAAGTGTTACAAATCAGCTTTCCCATTTGTGATCGAACATTGTCATGAAAAATGAATTTCTGTTGTCCCTTTTAGTGTGTTCAGGCTTGTTTTTCAAACAGCGAAGGCCTCTAGTCAATCAATTGTTGTTAAAGGTTGGTGTTTGATGATTTGGTAGGATTCAAGAGCTCTAAAGAGACGTTTCTTTATTGAAGTCACTTAAAATATCGAAGCTCTTTAGGAGCTGAAGTCACCAAAAATACCAAAGTCATTGTTCAGGAGCTGCTTTTTCTAATAAAAATACAAAAGAGAAGGTTGTTAGTGAAATGAACAGAACAAAAGTAAATTACTACAATTTTTAACACAGCGCACCATTTTTAAATTCATCACTCGTTTACGTCCGACACTTGTTGATGACACAAAAAAATAGGCAAATATCAAAACCGCAGTGGCCTTTCGTACTCTGTACTCTGAAAGATGTAATCCAGACTTCGTATTTGTTTAAGATAGCTTAGGAAAACTTTATTTCCAGATTTAACCACGAAACTCTCTGTAAAATGTATAAACCTGCCCATTCATTTACTTGTCTACGATTATAAATTGATTAAAGCTTCTCTAGGCCTAAGTGAAAAGTTTTCGCTTATATATTTATCAAAGATCGGTCTTTTGATTTGTGACCTTTGTCTACTACGCCCAAGAATACAAGGCTGCAAAGCAGTATTTACTGTATTTTAGGACTTAATGTACTTGGTTTTCTGCCTTACTGTCCTTCTACAAAATATCGGAGAAACGTAGAAACCTGAAGATTTTTGTAACTAGACTTTTGTTACTAGCCCTAACTCACTAAGATCATTGCAACTCTCATCCATCAATTAAAAACAAACGATTTTCCCTAACTAAAACAATCTTTCTATTAATGAGTGCCGCTGGAATTGAATATCTAACCTCAAAAAATCTTTAACCTTCTCTCTTAGCTTTTCCTGTTCGTTAATCCGTGTTAACCTCATTCGCACTACACTCAAAACCGATAACCTCACACGACTCTTTTAAACTTTCTTTTAGGTCGGCTATCGGCCCCTTCGTGGAAGTCACAGCATATCGGACCTGAGCCTCGCGGGAAATCTCGACAACTCCAGGACCCCGAATCGCTATACGAAACCTGGTAAGTGGATTGATTCTCCTCCAACTAACTTCTCTCATTCAAATCTGCATCCTCTGATATTCTGATGTCTTTGAAAACATGCTGCTCTGGGGGTAACCAAAAAAACACAAAAATTAATTCTCTCAGGATATAAAACACAAACGTCGAATTTCTTCTTCAACTGCGCCGCCTCGAAGTCAGTTCTCATCCAGAACTGCAATGTTATGCGTCAGTTGCATCAAAACTATCCTCCGTATCCGCGCCACATTGGCGTCTACACCGCTACCACCACCCTGACCCCATCGTCTCAATCAGAAAAGCCGCTGTCCGCCACCTGCCCTCGGGCCAAATCAAAGCCAAGCAATCTAGACATAAGCAATGACACCGTAGACAAGTCTTCCGCCAACACTAGCCAATCGAAGTCACGCAAGACGCCCAGCATCCTAAAGAACTACAAGTCGTGTCCGGTGTCACCGGTGCACGAGGAGGTCGACTGGAGGAACCTGCCGAGCAACAACAAGAACATCATCTTCACTGAACCGAAGCGTCACTCGGTCTACAGCGACGACGCCAAGACAATCCTGGACATGATCCACACCGACACCGAGCGGATGATCGAGGAGATCACCAAGAAGTACGGCGACCTGGACGAAGCACAGACCCTGGTCCTATCTACCTCAGCTTCGGTGCCGCACGGCTTGGGGAACACGCGCTCGCTGCCGCACGCGCACTCAGCGGCGGGGAAGAAGAAGGACAAGGACTCGCCGAAGGACGAGGACGGAAATTTCAGCTCGGATTCGCTCGAGAACTGCAGCCTGGACCTGGACTACGACAAGAACCACTGCAGCGGGCGAAAGAAGAAGAGCGTCTGCAAGAAGCACCAAAAGAAGCCGTCGGCCTCGTCAGCGCCGAAGCGCTCCGTCAGCGAGTACTTCATCTACAAGGACTTCTACGACCAGTCGATTCACCGGAACGTCTCGCTGTCGGACATTTTGAACGACGACCCCGCCGGCAAGCCGATGGACCACGTCGACGAGGCCAAGTTCCTGGAGACGCAGCGCCACTCGAGCGCCAGCTTCTTCCTCACGCAGTACCCGGACAAGAAGAGCCAGGAGAGCCTGCTGTCGGATGAGTTCGGCGACGGCAGCTACTACAACAGCATGGAGAGCATCCTCTCGGACGAGTCCGACTGCAAGAGCGCTCCGCTCGAGATGCTCTTCGACAAGAAGCGCGTGCGGAACCCGTACGCGAACCTCCTGCAAGGGCGCGTCCCCGAGGCCGTGTCCAAGTCCTACGGCTCCAGCCCGAACACCTACAGCTCGCTGGACTTCTACATGCAGCAGCGGTCCGTGAACTGCACCTACGAGAGCTTCGACGTGTCCGGCTACGGGCTGGACGAGTTCTCAGAGAAGACGCGTGCCGGTCCAAAGGCCCCCGTGAGCATCCACAACTCCGAGACGTACCCGCGGCTCTCGGACTGCCTCCCGCCAAAGTCGCCCAAGAACGACGACGACATCCCGACGATGCGCTACAAGAACGCCCAGTACAGCTCCGGCGTGAACAAGAGCCTCAGCAAGGAGTTCGCCTACGAGCGCCAGCGGAAGCACCCGCTGTCCAACGAGGAGTACGACGACTACATGTTCACGAAGAAGCCGGTTGGGGAGAAACCGCCGGT
Source organism: Syritta pipiens (assembly GCA_905187475.1). Taxonomy (NCBI): domain Eukaryota; kingdom Metazoa; phylum Arthropoda; class Insecta; order Diptera; family Syrphidae; genus Syritta; species Syritta pipiens. Next base: position 77,784,512 of record LR994571.1, read on the forward strand.
TCCCGCGAAGCCACAGAGCCTCATGTCTGCGGTGATGAGCGGGACACAGCCGCAGTTGGTGAAGAAGTCGTGCAGCTTCGAGGTGGACACGAAGGACCTCGTGTGCCCGTCGCGCACCGCAAGCGTGGTGCGGAAGTTCGAACGGAACCTGGCCAAGTTCGAGCGGGAGAAGCAGCAGCAGAACATGCGGACGAGCGCCAGCCACGGCGCCCTCAGCACCAGCACCAGCAGCTGCCTAAAGTCCAGCCAGAAGTCTTTAAACTCCGGAGGAGGGTCGTCTCGTCGCACGTCAAGCATGCGATCGCGCAGCCGCCCCAAGATCTCTGTCCGCTTCAATACCGTGAGTCAAATTAAGTACACTCCCAGCGACAAGCGATCCTCGTCCTGCAGCAGCAGCCGCTCCAGCGGCACCCGGACAGACTACGAAGAGAAGTCCTTCGAGATGTACATCTCGGAGCACGGCAACGAGCGCGACAACAACATGGACAGCCTGAAGCTGTACACGAAGCCGCCGCCCATTGTGGACGAGGTCCAGGACGACAAGAGCAAGAAGAATTCTCAGAACGAGAAGACCTACGTCCAGCAGCCGTCACTGGACAACAACACCAGCAACCAGTGCCGGAACATCGCCAAGAAGATCGACATCATCAACAAGCTCATCGAGATGGAGGAGAAGAAGCTCGAGCAGATCCGGCTGGCCACGGAGAATCGCATGAAGCCGTTTGAGTGCAACTCCAAGGAGAAGGGCTACGTGAAGAGCCTGACCATGAACTTCGACAAGTTGGCGCGCGGCATCGAGCAGGACATCGGCGTGGAGCACAAGCGCGGCGGGTACGGTGGTGGTAGCGAGTACAGGATGACGAGGAACGTCAGTCTTCCGGACGTCCTCGAGAGCGCCAAGCTGCAGGCCTACGACTTTATCGCGGACGGTGGCGATGAGCATGAGAGCGAGAAGATTCGCAAAGACTGCGGGGGCAAAGACAAAGGTTTGGCGTTGCGTGGCGTGTTCTTGAATTCGTTGGTTCCATTTTCTTTGATTTCTTTTGGGTTGTTTAATTTGTTCGCGGGCCTTTCTTATGATTTCTCACCGTGTGTGTTTTTGTGTGCAGATTTCTTTTTTCATAATATTGGATTTCTATTTTTTCTTTGTTCTTTCTTATTTCATTTGTTTTAGAAATGATAAAATTTACCGACTGATTTTCTGGATTGGGAGTCGAGTCAGACAAATCTCTGCAAATGTGACAGAAATGATGGCGTCAATTTTGTGGCGTGACTTGAGTAGCAACTTTAAACTTTTCTTGTATGATAATCAAGGACAATCTGCGTTCTTTTATTGTAACTCCTTGCAACTTGTTCTAGCGGGGCTTTCGCTGAAAATGCTTCGTCAATTCACAGCTGTCTGTGTATAATTCACAGCTCTGAGTAGATCACCATTAAAAATTGGTTTCAGATTTAAAATGCTCGAAAAACAAATGGCCACAAAATGCTGAATCTAAAAATTGAAACGTCCACTAGATTTAATTCGAAAAAACGGAAAAATTTGTGAACGAAATCCCTTCTGAAAAATAGTCAAACATTTGTTCATAAATACAAACTAAAAAAATTTAAGAACTTCACACGAAGTTTGATCTGAAAAATTCTGAAAAGCTGGGAAATCTGAAAATTTATTGACAATTTTTGATTCGGAAAATTATTGAACCAATCTCAGACTATGATTTTGAGTGTTAAAAAATGAAGAAGTGACTAAATGTTAAAAGAACTTGAAAGACGTTAACTTAGATGCACTTTTTCAACGAAAAATTAAGGTCACCTGACTCAGTAATTTCAACATTTCTCTTTAAAATAAAAGGCTGTAAAAAAACGTTGCGCATTGAGCCGACTGAGCCAATACAGATATCCAACTTCCCTTTCTCTTGCCCCTTGATTTTATTTGACAGCGTTTTTTATAACATTTTGTGTCGTTGGGTGTCTATTTTGGGTTGTCTGTGGTGTGAACATAATTTTTTAGAGCAGAGTTTAGTTCCAGTCGATCGTTAGTTTCCAGTCAAATTGATTACAGTAGTTTTGGTAAGCAAGGGCATTTTTGACTAGAATTTCAGTTCTAGTGTCGAAAACACGCCTCATTTTATAGCAGAACGGTTCTTCTTAATTTCAAATTAATCAAACTGTACTCATTGCCTCTTTTCATAGCGTGTAAGTAAGTTTTTACACTGACTATAAACTAATTGATTTCCTAACTTTGTAAAGTCTTTCAACATTTTGGAACGTAAAATATTTTTGAGTTTGATTGCTGTCGTTCTACTCAGTCACTCTGTTACTTAGGTTTCAATTCAAGAAACTTACCTGCCACTGGTTGATAGTTGATGATGAATACCTTCGTAGTCTTTCGGGCTATAAATTAAAATAATTCATGGTTACTACAGTCTTAAAATATTGGAAAATAAATTGCCCTGAGCTTTAATAGAACTCGAAAAGAGATTTTACAAAATGCTACAACCTTTCTTTTTCCATTGTTGAATGCTCTAATAAATGTTACAAGTTTTAAGTGCATAGATAATAGGTGAGATGAATACTGACATCTGTCATAAAATGTGTTGTTGAAACTCAATTTTTGAACTTTACACAAACGTTCGTAGTTTTCGAGCTTCAGTAACATTAGTTTCGCTAAAGCCTTTTTTGAAATAACTCTTGATCGGCGTTGGCAATGAATGCCAAAACAAAGACAAAAGCTTGAAGAAGAACAAAAACAAAAAAAGAAGAAAAAAATTCCAAGTTTCTAAATGTCAAAAAACTTCCAAAAAGCAGTAAGCTATGTAAAGATGTAAAAGATTGCAATCTATTGATTTTAAAAATCAATTGAATTCATGTCTCTGATTTTTCAATTCATAAATGAAATCAAGCACCTAGACTGCAACATTGAAATCTCTCATTCTTTTTGAAGTCTTGACTGGAGCAATCCTTACGACCAATCAGTTGATTGTAAATCAATTGAATGCAAATCTTTAGACTAACATATTCGGGACTTCAAAAATGTTCGTTGCAATCTTTGCGATTGCAAAATTTTTTGTTGAAGTCTTTGGGATTCCACGATTTTTCTATGAAGTCTTTTGGATTGCAAGATTTGTCGATGAAGTCTTTGGGATTGCAAAATTTTTTGTTGCAATGAATGCAATGCCAATCTAAAGATTTGCATTCAATTGATTTGCAATCAATAGATTGGTCGTAAAGATTTCTTCAATCAAGACTTCAAAAATAATGAGGGATTTCATTGCCGAAGTCTTAGTCATCAAATTAATTGAATGAATCACAAATCATAAAAATCTTTTCATGAATTCAGGGATTGCATTACAAAAAATTGCAGTCTTTTACAACTCTGAAGCTGTAAAACTTTAGAACTCTATCTTCTTATGTGACTCGAATAAAACAAAAACCCTCTACCTACCTCTACATTCTCTGCCGGCGAAAAAAAGCACTACATTTTAACCCCAATCCGCCCAGTTTCAAGGGTAATTTTTACAAAATTTTGAAAAGCAGACCCATTAGAACTTACTTGACTTTGTTGTAACAGAAGGGGTCCAAAAGGACCTAAGCGAGGCGGAATATATAAATTCTGCCAGCCCACCAACCTGTTGACTTTGTTTCTCTACGGATATACTACGTAGAAATGAAAAAACAATTTTAATGTATTGCTATAAGAAACATATACCGCCATCATTGTTTTCCATTTTAATCCGCGCAGGCGGTGTCTCATACTCACCTTTGGCTTTTATCTGGCCACTTAAGCCTATCATTGGTGAAATAGTGTCATTTAACAAGGCTGACATATCTAGAAAGAGGAAACGATGTCTCATGATATAAGCCGTGCTCAAAGACAACAAAACCGTAAGTCGTACTTGTGAAATTATTGCTTCAACTGTTTAGTAATCAACTGATTATTTGTATACAGTCACAATAATCTGAAGCTTTGCTCATCTCTACGTTGACCTTGCAAATCGTCACAAATTTTTTTCTAGAAATCCTTTAACATCTAAAATTTGATGTGATTAGAATGTCTTCAAATGGTTGCTTGCAATAAATTTAGAGAATTCAGAAATTGAAAACTCGTTTTTTCTTTTTCCATCGAATTTCACTGCCATGCTGCTCTCTGTTCGATAGAGAACAGAACCCATTGCTGTCTATACAATGCACTGCTTAACCAATCCATCATCACGATTCAATGGTTTACCATAATGTTTTTTTCTAATTTAGAGCAAACACATTTCCTCATTTCTATTACCCTCTCCGATTCTCTGCACACGAAATCGTATTCAAAACATCTAGAACACAATTCACCAGCCGCTGCCGGTTTGATTAGTCGTGTTTTGGTTCACGTGGCTTTCGTGTATTCATAACCACTCCATCGTGACCGAACAACGAAAGCATCGGTTTCTAATTATCTTTTTTTTTCTCTCTTTTTCCTTTAAATTTGAATTTATTTCTGCAAAAATTATTTCAGTTGGTTTCATTCGTTACCTTTACGTTAGCACATTTAATTTGTAGCGAATCACTCACTGAATCAAAACGAGTTAACTCTAAATCTCTTTCGGTGTTTTTAGGAACTCCAAATAAGAACATCATGTCCGTTCAAATGGAGGACTCATCCATTCGGCGTGCCTGCTCTCTGAGTGACCTGCACATGGGAAACATGGGCAAGAGTAAGTAGTCCCATAAGCTCAATCCGAACCACACTAAAGTCTTTGTTCTTTGTTTAGACTCAAAGCCAAATGGAACGGTTCCTCAGCTGCAAAAGTCAGGGTCAAATCATCGAACCAGTCCGGCTTCTCGTTCCACCAGCAAGCGGAATAGTCTTCAGGGGATTAAGTCGCCGGGTTCCACGCTCGGGTCGCAGAGCATTTCGATGAATGTGCTCAACAATGGAGTGAGTATTTAGACACCGATCTCAAAGTGTGAAACTAAATCCGTGGCTTTTTTAGAGCGATTCAGAGGCTGAGGATGCAGTCAGAGGAGGCTCAGGGAGGCCATCAACAAACCAGAGTCGAACTAATGGCCCAATTGGTAAGAAAAACACATTTACTGATTATGAACCCATGTATAAGTCTTTTTTTTAGCTGCCTCGAGGCAATATGGCAACAAAGCCACAACAAATACTTCCAGTCGACGCAAAGGCCTCCAAAATTCATTCAACAACGGTAAGCCAGTCTTGTTGCTTTTTTAATTCGATGTCTTACAAACTTCTTCCTCTCCAGGATCTGGTCAGCAGGATGACTCAAGTTCAGAGGAAACACCTGGCAGCTCATCCACACATGGCGGCAAACCCGTGGTGCCTCCACGTCCACGAAATCTGTCGCTGGATCACAAGAAGACGGTCATGAACAGTCCCAATGTGGTCAAGTCTCGTGGCAATTTTGAAGCTTTAGATTTTCCCGCCCGCGATAGTGAGCCGTCTGGTCGTAAGAAATATCCGAATGTTTGTGAAATGAAACGAAATTTAAGTGATTTCTTTTCTTTCAGCAAAATCACAAGTCAATACTGTTATTAATAAATTATATGCCACAACAACTGCTGTTGTGCAACTTCATAAGAAATTGAAGAGTTGCGAAGACTCTCCAACGAGTACTGGAAACAATAATCTGATGTTAAAGGAATTGGAAAACGCTGTGATCATGGCACAACAAATGTTAACCAACATAACAAATAAGTAAGTTGCAGAGAAGACAAACAAAGTGGCTAAAGCAAATGGGAATTTTAGCTTTGTCGGGTCATAACAGAAAAAATAGGCCTTTCCGCGTCCTTTGAAGAAGCTTTTCGTTCCTAAAGGAGTATAATCGGATTATCTGAGTGGGCGCTGTGACTTAATCGTTAGTGCGTCGGACTATTAAGCGGGAGTACCTGGGTTCGAATCCGGCTCGGGCAAATAACACCACAAACATTTTTCGCGGCTCCACCTCCAGCGAACGATTGACAATCCTCCTACAGTACTTCTGTCATGGACAGCTTTCGCAAATCGCCGTTCGGAATCGGCACTATACTGAAAAACTGAGTGAATAATAAACTGAATGACTGAAAAACATAATAATAACCAGATAGAAACCATGAAAAAAAAACAAATCTAAAGCTTGACTTAGCATCAAAGAAATTAATCCAGTGTTGTCCTTTCGCTTAATCACGGAAGCCAATTGATGAGCGCTTGCCTTCTCGCTTAGTTTACGTGTCATAACTTCGAGCTTGGAGTTGTTTGTCGGGCGGGCATGTAACGAAGATGATTTTTCAATCAAAATCTGACTTCTAGCCAACAATTCCTACGTTGTCAGTAAACTAGTACTTTGTTTCTGATTTGAGTTTTGAGTTTCAATGTATTAAAATCTTATACGGATGTAAGCCTTAATCAGAGCTGGAAATGGCCCTGCGCTAATTAAATCACAGTTCACTTAGTACATTCCTATTTCAAGAGAAAACCAATCAAGGAAAAACATTTGAAAATTTATTATTTATTGAAAAATTGCTAACCTACGAATTTCTTGAGTGCGCTTAGTCTTTTTTTAAATATGGTGGTAGAAAAGAAGAGAAAGTTTGTGGTAATCTTGTAATTGTCATGAACTGAAATCACTTAGCAAAAGATCTAACAAAAACAAGATCGACCAAGCAAACTTTGAATCGTGGTTAAAATTAGCAGGCTCAAGTGATTGCCTATTAGGAAACTTTACTTTGACTTTGACTTTGGTATGGTATTAGACTCTAGGTTAGGTTAGGTAAGCGGGACGGAGGACCCAATCTCACTTAGAACCTTGTGAAAACCTTGTGTTGCCCAGTAGTCTTCCCCATCTCGTGGGACCTATCCGTTTATAGTCTGATCCGCCCATCTGGTCTTACTCAAGAACCTGAAAATATTCTTTACAGGAATAGAGTTAGTATCATATAGATCTTGGAAGGTATGAATCCCAAGTGTTTCAAATTGTAGGTAACAAAGACTCCAAAGCCCCTGAATATATTGTCACCTAGGAGCCCTATCTTGAAAAGGTGATCTTTTAAGCTATTGTGACTCGTTATTACATCAACCACCCTTTGCGAGAGACTTTCTGTATGAACTGACCTCAATCTGCTTCTTAACGAAGCAGGTTGGTGAATAGGTACTTACTATCGCCTAAGTCTGGATCACAAATGAGCTAATACAGATGTCCAACTTCCTCATCTCTTGTCCCTTGATCTTATTTGACAGCGTTTTTTATAACATTTTGTGTCTGTGAATACGAGTTAGAGCTTTGAACAACAAATCAAACAAATGTGCGTAAAAATGATGAGCTAATGTTCTATGATTTTTGAATTATTGTCAAAACGCTCAGCTAAGTTCGTGAATTACTGTCAAATTCTTCGATGGGCGACTGGAAATAGCAGCTGTCCAGATAGGTGACTTTATTGGGTTGTCTGTGGTCAAAATCATTCTCTAGCATGTCTTCCGGCTTCCTCATAACCGAGTATGCATCCATGGCCGGGCAGAGATTAACTCTGTGCCACGAGTCAATAGCTGGAAGCTCTTCGCGGCAACTCAGAACCAGTCTTGACTTATTTTTCGTCGCGGAAATGCTAAAATGCTTTTATAGCCGCCTGAGTGTCAATCAGAATGGTGATATCAGCCAGTGGTATCGCCAATATTGATATCATTCCGGCCGATTCTTTGACCGCCAGGACCTCTGCCTGAAAGACGTTGCTACAATCAAGAAGTCTGATTGAACTGTGCACGTATAACGCTCTTCGGAGTGAATGCCTGCGCACCAGTGTTAGGCTCTAAGGCCAGCTTAAAGTTATGAAAACGATGCAAGCTAAATGCTACAAATATTTCGCTGCAGTCGCTAAAGCAAAAAATATTCACAATAAATGACAGAAATTAAAATTCAATCGTATGCTGTTTCCAGAGTCGTTTAGCTTTAAAGAGCGGAATCCTAGGGCAAATAGTTTAAAGCTAGAGACTAGAAGGACCAATGGCCTTTTAAGTTGCAATTTGCCGTATATTGTCAGCTAAACTACGACAGCGTTAAATCTCCAAAAAGTGCTTCCCATACTTAGGGAAGAAAAAAGTCAAAAGTAAATTATGTCCTATGAAGTCTTGCCAAAGACCCGCCGAATGCTTTAAGCCTCAATATTCCCACAGAAATTTTGAAAAGAATTCATTACTACAAAACTCTTTTTTTTTTAGGAATGATAAGTCCTTATTACAAAACACATCATCCCCCGGCATGGAGGCTAATTTGGAAAACGGAGATTATCAAACAGTGGTAAACAACTGCGCCGATCTAATCAGCAATGTCCGTAGTAAGCACAAAACCGATGACTGTGAGAATAACTCCTAGTGTATAAAAACTTAGTCTTAAACTACACTTATACATACGTAGAACATAATTTACCTAGTTAACTAATTAATTAATTTTGTTTCATTTATTAAAAAAAAAAAACAATTTCTTATTTAGTTCTTAATCTAATTCTTTTTGTTCATCTTGTTTCCGATGTTTTATTGATTCGCATTTTTTTGTAATCGGTAAACTCGTTTCAAGAAATAGTTATTACTAAAAAAAATTAAATTGGTTTAAGCTAAATAAATATTTATATGCTTAAGTGAAAGCTAAACAAATTTGTAACAATTAAGTGTAGAAAAATAAAAGACAAGAAAAGTCTTTTCAAAGCGAAATGAAAAGTAAAGCCAAAAACAAAATGAACGATAAGTTTATAAAAAAAAAAAAAAAAAACATTTTATGCCACCGCTTTTTTGCGGTCTGAAATACTTCAAACTTAAGAAATAAAAAGAAAAATAATACTTTGCATTCAAATTCATGCTTCCAATTAAGAAAACTGCGGATTTTCCATTCGAAAATTTATCGATAACAAAACGTGGCAAATTTATAATTTCTCTAATTTGTAACTAAAGCTTAAGGGGAAAAAATCTAAATAAATAACTAACTAACATAATGTGGCTTTCCAATTAATAAAAGAAAAGTAACAATAACTAATAAAATGTTAACAAGTAAATGCTCTTAATATATATTATATATTTATGTAAAGAAAATAATAAAAAAAAAAACAAGAAACAGAAATGCGCAATTGCAAATGAACATGCAATATCAATTAAATTCACATTGAACAGGAAAAAATAATGTATTTATATTTATTATAAAGCATAATGCAAAAAATACAAGAGAAAAAAAAATGAGAAAACACAAAATAAAAAAAGTAATGAAACATTTTTAACTTAAACGCTAATTAATTTTAATATATACATTAATAGAATAACAAATAATTAACGAACGACGCCAAATGCCCTAAGAAATTATATGAATCATTCTTATTAAAACAAAAAAAAGCGAAATAATAATTATTGCTTAACGAAAACGCGTAGCACCTTTGCTTCTTCTTTCTTTTCAATTGAACTTGAAATAAGTAAATCCATTTTTATAGAAATTTAGCTAAAAATTCGGATTTTTAAAAGTGTTAAAAAATTGTGAGATGTGAGGTTTGTTTGATTTTAGTCCTGCACAGCTGTCGAGTCGGTTTTGTTATCTGGGTTCAATATTTATTGAATAGCAAAAAAAAAAAATACCAAGAGATGAACTTGAGCCTTAACACTCATGGAAACTATTCGTTAGTCTTCCCATAGTTATTGACGGCGCAGTTCTTTAGTTGAATCTGAATTCCTTTTTGAATTTTCAGTTTTTCGACCTTTATATTGCTGGGCTTGACGTTAAATTAATACTCTTAGCTGCAGCCAACATATTCTTCAGTCTGTTTCTGGTCAGTTGTTTTTAAAAGTCGATTTCTCTTCTTCATTGATATTCTACAATAATATTCTAGAAAGTAGGTTTTTTTTTAAATCCACACAAACCGTCGTAAATCGTCGTAAAAACCTAAGCACAAGAGCTCTAAATCAATGTTTCTGATACAGAAACGATCAGAAACCTTGTAGTGAATTTCCAGTCTTCACTTTGATGTCATTGAGTTCAGTCTTCCAATTAACCCTTTCATGCCCAGTGTTGTTCCTGTACAACATTTACTGATAACTCCAAAATTCTGGCACAATTACAGTAAAACACTACTAAAGATATAACATGATTTTAGACCATTTAAGTCTGTATCGGAATTGTCCTAGTGCAAAAAGAAGAAAGATACGCTTTTACTTCGTCTTTGGTGAATCGAAAAAAAATTATTTTCCTTCCCGCTGGAATTAGACGTGGTCATGAAAGGGTTAATAATTTGAGCAAATAACTGATGACTTTAAAACCAAAAGCCTTCCATTTTAAAGTCTTCCGCATTTTCTTTTCAATCGGAATTCTATTTTGGATTAAAATAAAAGTATCCAACGATATTTTTGTCTGTCAACTGCCAATCTCTGCCTTAGAGTTTAGTGAAATAGCTAACTACATAATATAAATATGAGAGTTAATGTGCTTAGCACAAATATTTTGATTCCGTTCTGCGCTTGTTGTCAAAATGGCGCCGTTCGTGAAACCTTTAAACAGAAAACGTTTAACTTGAATTTTCACTGTACTTCTAAATACACAAGTAAACGTAAACAAACGTGTGAAAATTAGTGTCACTAAAATTGAGGCACGTTTTTCAGCCATTTGGAATTCGGTTTTGTTTTTATTGGCAAATGCGCAATACATTAACTTCTGTATTTATATCATTAGCTAACAAGACTCATCCTCGTCCTATTTCCATCGATGGAAGTTTGATTTCTTCACACCGATAATCTTTTCTATTCACGGATGGTAATTTTGTTGCTTCCCTTATTGGAACCAACAAGAATTCAAAATGGAACTCAACTTAAAGAAGAAAAAAAAGTGCTTTGAAACTAAAGGCTTCAATGAATTTCCATGGTCTATATTTTGATTGACTTAAAATTTTTGGAATGCACTTTCCAACTATCAACTTAAGAACAGATGAAGATGACGAATCGATTCTATTATATCAACCAAAGGTGACTTCGTTCGGAGGAAAGGAGGCCGAAATAATTTCACTTTCAAAACTGAGATAAGTCAAATCGGGAATAGGTAAAACTTGCAACAGCGACTGTAAATATTTTCCAGGAAATTCTCAAAACGAGACTGCATATTTTTTTCTACGGAAGTCAATATAAATGAAACTCCCAAGTGATCGTAAATCATATGGCGATATAAAGATCGGTTCTACTCATCGGACGATGATTTGAAGAATGATAGGCTTAAACATACATATATACATTGGGTGGCGTAACAGCCCATTAAGAGCCAAAGCCTCGCTTTTTGGCTTAGCTAGCCTAGCCTAGCTTTTTACACTTAAAATGAAATTATTTCTGCTTCTGTCCTGCGCATGATCTGTACACTTGTCTCGATCGAAAAACTATTTACACAGCCGTAGGTTGCATAACGTTGCGTCTAGTTTGAGCTCAAAAAATGCTCCGCTTACTTCATTTGGTAAATGAGGTTATTTCCATGAATTATGTGATTCATTCGCGAAGAGCTAGGTTCTGATCCTTCACGAGCTGCTGCCCAGACTTTTTCCGTTCTCACTTCGTAGACTAATTTTCAATTTAAGAGACCATTATCTACTGGCTTTGACTTTACCACAGATAGCACGGAAATATATGAACAAAACCAACCCCAAAAGTACGCTGGCAGCACAATGGGCCTGGCTTTGGCTTGAGTGTACCAACATTTCAAAATGCTTTCATATATTTCACGTTATGATATTGTGAAAGTTGTGAATGCATCCAAGAATAGACTTTCTATGGGATGGCAATAGATTTAAGTACTCAAACAAAGTTCGATAATTCGAACATCTATAATCAGAAAACCTTTGTAAATTGAAGCATTCACATTACCTTAAAAAAACCTCTGTAAATCGAAGAAAACCAATGCAATTAGTTCCCCTCGTTAATTTGAAGTTATTTTTATGCAAAACAACATTAAAAAACTTCTCTAATTCTAAAATGATGGCTTGTTTACCTTTATAATACGAGGTTGGGTTAACTTCTTTTTTTTTTCAACACCCCTTAATTGAAATGTGGAAGTGACGAAAGTCTGCCAATTTCTGAAACCTCCGTAACTCGAAAACCTCTGCAAATTTTTTCTTGGTCCCATGGAAATCGAATTATCGAGAATTGACTGTATTAAGAAATCTTAAAACCATTGATTGTACTGAGATTTTCTTAACTTTCAATTTGTTGCTGTGTACTAAATTTCTGACTGGAAATCCGTCATCTGGCAGCCATCGTAAGTGGAATCTCTATTAAATACTCCACGATCGAATGAACTCAAACACTTTCCGATTTGTGTTGTCTGTCTAAATACCATTTGACGGTAAACACTTGATTATTGACAATCTGAGAAGGACAAATTTCCGCAGTCAAATAAACACAAATTGATTTCCCAGCCACACGTATTTCTAATCAACGTTCTTCCAGAACTTCCCCCTTACCAATTCGGATCGACAACAGTGCAGGGCATAAAAATCAAAATCGAAAGAAGTAAAATTTCTTTTCTTTTTAATTCTAAAAATTATATACTCACTCATAGGTCTTTGGCATTCTTGCCAAACGTTCGTGAGGATTTTGTAGAGAGCTTATTTAGCCAAATATATGAAAAAAACTTACATTTTCTTAAATAAAATTTTTTCCTTCGTTAATTGAACTGAAGTATTTTTTAAATTAGTTAAAATTTGTAATTGAGAATCTTAAATAGAATTACTTTTTGTCTAAAAAAAATGGTTGTGTTGCAATTTAGGAATATTTCTTTTGAAAGATGTGTAGTTGAGTGGAACTGGTTTACTTACTAAAAAAAATGTATAAAATCATAGTCTAGAAAGACATTCGGGTATCAGAATGTCGTCAGTCGGCGATACCACACCAGAAAGTTAAATATATTTTTATGTAGAAGAAAAAAATTGTGGTATCATGAATTAATGAGTCCAAATGGGACTGTGGGCTCTCTACAACTTGAACTTAGCCTTCTTTGTAGAGAACTTTAGGGTGGTAACGAAAAAATGCCATAGCTTCATAGTGTAATGCCTTTTAAAGCAAGAAAAACTGCAAGAACTATGCGAGAAATGTCAGCGAATAGACAAATTTAATGAAAATAAAAATACATAACGGATATAAGAAAAACTCATATAAGAAAAAAACGCTTAAGAGAAACAAAGAATAATGCACCAATACACTTTCTCATATGAATTACTACTTGCATAAAAGAAATAAACTGTGACAAAAAACATTTTCTCCGGATTTTATGTTTTTCTTAAAAACGCTGACGAAAGCAAATCATTCTTCGCCAACAAACTTAAAAACAATTTGAAAACTGCAATCAAGCAAACAAGCAACTTCCTTAAAATGCTAAAAAAGGCTGAGAGTTTATTTTTTCTTTATGCTTCGATATTCTCCAATCGATTGCCTCATTGCGGCAGCCATTTACTATCCTACGCCGCGTTTGCTTCCAAATTATATGACAACTTCTATTTCTAGTCAATATTTTTTTTATCTGCGAGATTGATCAGGAGGAGTACACTGAACTATTCAAAAGCAATCGAAGACAACAATCTTCCAGCAAGAAACCAGTTTCCAACCTCATCTATCACATCACTAAATTGTTTTCTTAATTCCTGTAGACAAATTGATAATTTCTTGGGAAAAAAAATCAAAAACAAAAATCAAATAGATAAATATAAATATTCTCTTGAATTTTTTTTCAATAAGTTGATGTACTCTGTCGTTTGTGTTAATTAGGCAAATAGAGAGCAAAAGACATCGTTACCTTGTTTCACTAAAATAAAAAGCAAAACACATATCAGTTGATTTTGTTCTGTTCAAATTTCCTGTCCTTCCTTAGACACTTTTTCCTCGTCCTCAAATCGATTAACGATTGTTATAAAATAGAATTTTCAAAAGCAAATATATTACAAAAAAAAAGATATATGCACAGGACATCCGTCCATTTATTCTTTAAATTTGTTTATAACAAAACACTTGCTTTACTCTATTTACACAAACTAAGTTTTGTTTCTCTATTGTTGTTGCTTAGGTTTAATTATTTCGTTTAAATGAGAAAAACAAAAATGTTATATAACACACAGCTTTAGTTGATTTGTTTGCATACAATTTTCTTTTGTAATCGTGCCAAAAAAAATTAAGAAACCTTAACAACTTTGGCGAAAATCAATTGATTTTGTTTCAATTTCAAATTTAACACTCAAACAAAACAATGACTGGTAATGAGTTACTAAAAAAATGATTTTCTTTTCATCAATAACAAAAAAATAAATTGCAAATACTTATGATAAATAGTAAACTTACATATTCTTTAATTTTCATTTTCTTTCTGTTTGAATGCATTTTTAATTTTGTTATATAATCGTTACGTGTGTGATTTTGATAATTGTGTTTGTTTGTGGTTATACTTTTCGTGGTTTGTGTTGTGAAACAAAAAACAAAGTAAAAAAAAAATATAAAATCCAATTCAATTGTCTTCAATTAGTATCTAGAATATCAATTGTAAAATATTTCTTTCCCTTGAATGAAACTTTTTTTTTTTTCATTTTCTTTTTGTTTTGTAGTTATTAATAAAACTAAATTTAACGTATTAATATAAAAAAAAAAAAAGAAATTATTAAAATTTTTGCAAATTACATATTGTAACCAGTTTTTTTTTTTTGAGAAAAATGAAAAACAAGTACCGTTTGTAATGTGTATTACTTATTCTAATGATTATACATAAAAACAAAAAAATATTTTTACGGTTAAATTGTATAAATTACTGATAAATTTAACTTTAATTACATTTAATAAGAATATTTATAAAAAAATAAAAAAAAACAAAAACAACAAATAAATATTTTAATGAAAGACTGCATAGTTTTCTCTTAAAAATAAATCAGCATTTGAGTTTTATTGTCTTCCAAGTTATTAGTTAAAGGAAATTCTCTGCTTCTTATTCCCAACGTTTCCGTCAAATCAAAGAACAAAAAAATAATTCGTTCGTTAACTAACGTTCTCGATTTTCTAAAGTTGCTCTTTCCAAAACGCTAAACAGGACAGTTTGATGTCAAAAGAACGTGTTGTTGTCAGCTGTCTGCAAGGAATCCAACCATTCCAACTATTTACAAATCGCATTTTTGTCGGTTCTATAGCGTTACAGCTCCTAGACTATTTAACTCTTTACCAGACTTCCTAAGGTGTGAGAGGACGAAAATTGTATTTTTAAGTAATATTAAAAAGTGGCTCTTTACATTTAAACATCGCGAGATTGATTTACTCTTGCTTCCAACTGTTTAACTTGTTTTATTATTATTCTATTCTATTCCTACATTTATTTATTATATATTAACTTCCCCATCAACTATGTAATTTGTTATAAAGCTATAAAATCTCAAAGATAATCATATGCATATAGATCATTGCTTCGTGTCATTGCAGAGATCATAAACACATTAATTAGTAGTTGAAATTGTAAGAACCATAAGAAAGATTAACTTATGAAGTTTTCTAAGTCTACAACTTTTTGAAATATTAGGTTGTCGGAAGGGAGATACTTCCGCCTTTTTGTCTTTTGAATTTTCCGGCTACAGAGCTCGTATCCGAATTAATTTACACAAGTTTTCTTTTGCTTTTAAAATGTCGAATTTTGTGCCTTCAAAACAACATTTGCGGGAAGTTTTAATTCACTACTTTCATTTGAAGAAAAGTGCAACAGATGCGCAACGTTTACTCATTGAAGCTTACCCTGACTATTCTGTAAGTGTCAGAATGTGTCAGGAATGGTTTGCACGCTTTAAAAGTGGTGATTTTGAGCCGCGCAATCAAAGAAAAACGGCCAGAATATGCGACTAGACACGAATCGATAATTTTCCATGATGACAATGCTCGGCCACATCGCACTCAACGGGTTAAAAAATACATGGAAAATGTTGGATGGGAATCGCTACGCTACCCCCGTCTGGGCTATACCCAGACCTGGCCCCTTCCGACTACCATTTGTTCAGGTCCATGCAGAATGCCCTGGCTGGAATACGCTTCACTTCAGTTGACGGTATCAAAAATTGGCTCGATTCATTCTTGGCCGCCAAGCCGGCGCAGTTCTTTTGGGACGGAATCCACAAATTGCCAGAAAAATGGGAAAAAGTTGTGGGTAGTGATGGGCAATGCTTTGAATGACATGTATTTTCATTTTCATATTCAAATAAATAGTTTTTTTAACAAAAAAATACCCGTCTTTCAAGTTGTACTCCCAATACATCAGAAGACAAAAAGGCGAAAGGGAGATATTTGACAACCTAATATAAATTATTTTAATTTATTGCTTCTGATTCTTAATACGTAGGCTGACGAAAGATTTCGGTTCTAGGCAACACTTAAAATTGCTCATTTGTCAGAAATTAAATATTACTGTCGCATCTAAGGGTTGCAGAGTTTCGTACTATCAAATGTTATATGATCTTTCATACAGCTGTGAAATATTTAGTTTAAATATTTATGGTCATATTAAACATTTCCGAGATGATGCAAAGTGAACCGAAAAATCGTTTGTACTTTCTGAATTCATATGTCTCTAGACTAATTATTGTCGTGCAACCGATATTCTAAGGTTAGACTGTCTTGCTCTGAAATGTTTTTTTCAGTTTTTTCAGGTTTTTGTTCTACCTTATTTTTTGGCCCAAGAAATAGCGCGTTTGCGTACAACTAAAACAAAAAAAAATCAAATTACACTGCAACTCTTGTGGAAGTTATTGATGATCAATGATTCAATGCGACTGAATATAGGATCAGTTTTTTTTTATTATTAAAAGCGGTGAAAAGAAATTGATATTCAACTAAAAAATTTTAAAAATAAACTTAAGGTACTGATAAAACTAGAGCTCTTCTACCACATGTCTATGTGCGAAGATGTTTACCAATCGCTTCCTAAAAACATGTTCGGTCATAACCCCAGTATTCGATGTAAGCAAGTGCTTGGGTGGATTGCTAAGTTCAAAAACTGTTACATTAAAAGTGATGCATTTATTAACACTAATCGCAAAGACGGGAATAACTTCGTCAAACATAAATAAATTCATGTTAGTAATATTGGTGAAGTCGAATCCTCGATGAAAGGTTTGGCATAGCAGATTGGTAAGGTAAGCAAAGCAGGGATTTGGTTCTCACGCAAACAACAAAGCTAACCGCAACTGATTGATTTGCAGGTATTTTTAAAAGCTTCAATATTTGTGATATGTATTTTAAAAATGACTCTCTTCAAATCCTTCACTCTGAAACATATTGATATAAAATCACGTACGAATACAAGTTTGATTCAGTGAGATCATCATCAGGTTTTGCTAAGGCAACTTTAAGACTTCAAAACAACTTGCACTTGCAATAAGCTTTTTGTTGAAAGTACGATATTTTCATTTGTTAAGGTTTAACTCCAAAAGAAAAATCCTAGTAACCGGAACGTGCAAATTCGCATTCTCCAAAACATAATTTTTAAAGGGTTTTCCAGTAGGGACTTGACAACTAGAAATCTAATTTTTTAACACACCCTTTTATTAATCATTGCACTGTCATTATCAATTTATTCAGTAAACTTAACACTTTCATCGTGGTAAAGTATACCAACGAGCAACGTTTGCAAATTATAAAAATTTTCTACCAAAATTCGGGATCGGTTACCGCAACTTTAAGAGCGTTAACTTAAATTTTCGGTCGTAGTTTTCGCTTTAGTAGACAGACAATAACAAGTTTAGCGCAAAAATGTAAGACCACATTTTCGTTGTGTGATGTTGCCGTGTCAGTGAGACACCAGGTTGGTCGAAGTGGCGAAAGTATCCTGCCGTTCAGGCGTTCGTAGCAAACGATCCAAATCATTCAGTTCCACGGCGTTCTCAAGAGTTAGGCATCGCTCAGACCACACTATGGCGCATAAGGTAAGGATCTTGGTTTACATCCATAGAAGATCAAGCTGACTCAAGAATTTAAGCTGATGGACCATTTGAAGCGACGCACGTTCTCCGATTGGGCTCTGAAGAAGATGCCCAACGATCATGAATTTCATCGCAAAATCATCTCCAGTAACGAAGCTTATTTTTGGCTCAATGGGTTCGTCAGTAAGCAAAATATGCGTTATTGGCGGGGTGAAAATCCACATGTGCTTCATGAATCACCTTTTCAAAAATAATTCTTTGCTACAGTTTGCATGCCGGTGGCGTTAGGGGCCATATTTATCATCGTCACGTTACTATGAATGGCAACACTATGGACCTACATGTCTATGTAGGCATATAACCTAATCTAACCAACTGTGAATGGTCAGCGTTATCGCGCCATGATTACCGACTATTTTTGGTCCGAATTGAAAGATATGGATTCGGATGACATGTGGTTTCAACAGGACGGTGCCACACAGCCACACAGCACATGTTACAATTAATTTTTTGAAGAGCGTGGTAAATTTGATGAGCGTGTTATCTCAAGAAATGGGCCACTCGATTGGCCACCTCGTTCGTGTGATGAAACGCTTCTAGACTATTTTATTTGCGGCTACGTTAAGTCATTGGCTTATGGCAACAAGCCGACGACGTTAGAAGAGCTCAGAGCCAACATTGAACACGAAATAGCGGCCGTTTCGACGGATATGCGTGGCCGAGTCGTCGAAAATTGAGTCAAACGAATCAACCGCTGCAAACGTGCCCGCGGTGGGAATATGAACGAAGTCGAGTTCCATTCATAAATGTTTTAATTGTACTTCAAGCCGATAGTCAAATTTCTGAAATATCTCAAATGGTTTGCGTTTTATTTACAAAAAAAGTTGTCAAGTCCTTACTGGAATTCTTTAGAATTCGTATAAAATATTTTAAAGCTATAATTAGGTTTCTAGTTAATTTTTTTCATCGTATTAGCAATTCAAAAAAAATTCCACTCATCAATTTTTTGCTAAATCCAATTATTTTTTCACACTCATTTTAATTGGTATAAGCATCAAGTCGTGTTCGCATGGCTGGCAAGATGAACGACCAAGAACAAATATTTGAAAATCCTGATTTGTCGAGCTCTATTTAAAATGATAGGATAGTATCAAAATGAATGGTTCGTGACTTTTTTCAATTACTGTGTAGTTATTGTTATGGTTTCAAATCCCCAGTAATAAAGAGCAATAATGGCGATATTATTATATTGAAAAGGAGGCCCTTAAATAAATTTAGAATTCAAAATAATACTTTGTTAGCTAAACGAAATATCTAGATCTGCTTTTATTTTAAAATGTTTTTGGAATATATAAATCCTTGCTGAAACACTCAACGCTCCTTGCTGCGTTGTTACTGAAAAATGCACAAACAGTGAGTAAACCTTTACATTAAAGCTATCTTATTAACAATCTTAATTGCTTTTACGTCAATTTCTCTTGCATACGAAAAACAAGCTTCATAAATGATTGCCGTTCATCAACCAACAATGTAGATAACAATCCATTTGGCTCTACCGGAGTTTAGTCTTAGATAAACAAGCACTTAAAGTTGAAAGTAAGAATTCAGGACCGTCTGCGCTTTTTTCTTTGTGTTTAATCAAAAGACGCTATGGAACATTATGTACTATTTTTTTCTGATCTGTAACAAATTTCGAAATCGTCATGATCAGAATCAGGCTGCTATCAACATTGACGACGTGTTTTTTTGTTTTTGATTTTAGCTCACTTACACTCACTTTTCATAAGTGAATATGGAAAAAAAGGCTACCTTATACTGCTTCAAACAAAATTTTAACATCTGAAGCAGTTGTTGAGTAAAATATTTCTCCAAATCAGTATGATTAGATACAAAAATGGTAAATCAAGCAACTTAACTGATAGGTTCATAAACTTTCTAAACCCAAGTCTACTAGAATATTGCTACTGTCTACTTTATTCACATTGCAATTTTTGAAGATGTGTGTTTGTAGATAATATAGATAGATATTAGATATTTTAATATAAAAAAGGCAGTATTAATTATTCATTCCATATGGAAAACAGTGGATTGACGCGGCGGGAACATTTTCGCCTTCATTTTCTTCTATTGAAAATCCAATTGTGAAAGTGATTGGATGTCGGCAAAGTTGTGCAAACAAAATCATAGTATGAAAACGCAACTTATTCGTTACGATTTTAATACGAATACAAGAAGGCAGATGAGTTGGTTGGACAAAAGAGTAGCTTTGAGCCTTAAATGGATAAAAATAATTGGCTTTTATTTTTAGAAAACAAACTAGGAATATTTGACAATGTGTCAGTTTTTTGTTGAAAAATTCAACAAATAGCTCATGAGAACTTTTGAAAATATGATAAGGATTCTATAATAGGGTTAAACTGCGAATACGGATGCGTTGCGGATCTTTTACAGTCAATCCGCTGTTTTCCATAATCGGCAGGATTGTATGTTACATGAAAACAAACTCAAAATTTTCGAGTAGAGTCCTAAAAGTACAAGCGAAAGATATTCCCCACTTTTTGCTAAAAAACCGAACTTTTCTTTTTATTTTCCGAGTGTTGGCTATTCTTATAGTTTTGTGTGTATGTTTGAGGACAGAACTGTTGCCCCACTTTCCCTTATCACTTTAATTAGTGACCAAAAACTAAGTCTTTCTTTACAAACTCTTCCCCGGGTAACACTTACACCCACCAAACAACCCACCGGTAGCATGACATTTCAACTTGCAGCACTTAGCACAAAATTTATGTCGACCCAAAGACCCCGATATGTCGCTGCGACACAATAAAATTCCCTGACACTGTGGTCGACTTGGGAAAATCACTCTCCAGTGAAATTTCATAATCAACCCAAACGAGAACTGACGCCGGCTTTTATTTAAATTTGCAAACAATCCATTATCCGAGTGTCCTTCAATTCTAATTATCCGCCCAATAATCCCGGTGAGCAAGCCACGAAGACAGCCTGTCGACAGTGCCCGGCGCACGGCAGAGGACGCGTCCACTCGGTGTGAACACACAGCCGGCGGCGGCGTCAGCTCGGCACCCACTCGGCCCCCAACTCGCATCCCAACTAATTACGAATGCAAATTGAAATGCTGAGCCTGATTTGGGTCAAGGCATTCGCCGTCTAATTTCAAAAACGGTCCATTCAACGGGCCCGGTTACACGCGTTGAAATCACATCCAGACGCGCGACTCGCACGCCCTCCGCACTTTACGGGACGCCAACTTAATTAAACCCTAATGACAGCCTTCTGGTTGGTTTAATTTAACCACACGTTGCATCGCTCCCGTGTGCGTCTGAATCAAGAATCGCTGGCATCGTCGTTCGCGGGTAATTAACTTGGCGATGAGATGCCAAAGCGCCATCAATCAGACTCCAAGCAGGACCGATATGTGCGTCAATCCGCTTACGTTGCCGTTTACCGTGTGAAATTTATGTGAGAGAAATTAAATTCACGCATTCGGTTGCGAAATTGAGATGTTTCCACCACAGTCTGACGGGCAAAATCTCTGCCGTCAGAATATCGATTCCTTTAAATCGTCGTGGTGCAAATTTATTCGATGTTCCTGCCAAAGGTCCCCATAAAAGGATAATAAATGGCAGGAATTTATTTTTTAATCGCTTGCTCTATCGCAAATAAATGGTTCCACCAAAATTTTCACCGAAAAACAAGAATTTTGTGACGCAGGAGTGGTGGTGGTGTTTTTTTTTTTTGGAAAACAAATTCCACACAAAAAACACGACGCAACACATCAATGAAAGAATTTTAACGAGATTTTTGTTGAATTGTTTTTGGGTTGCTCTTTTTTCTTGCTGTTCATGAATCATGAAACATGTGACGGATTTTTCCTTTTTTTATTTCAACGGATTTGAGCGCAAGGTATCGGTGAAGGTGTGGGCCTTGAATGCAGAAACACAGCGTGAGGGGAAGTAACACGGCGGGATGTGTTTGGAGTTGTTCGCAAACACCAAATACACAAATTTTCGGTCGAAAAAATTGAACAGGGTATTTTTAAATTGGCAAACGAACAAAAATGAAAATTTCAACAGGATGTGGGGAAGGGGAGAGGTCATTTCACAGGCAGGGCTGGTTTTTTTGCATGTTTCGAAACGTGTTTTACAATAGGGGATAACTCGTTAGTGGATACTACACGTTAGTAATACCTTGCAGCGAAGAATAGAACTGCAATCTCCAGCAGTTGAATAAAGACGCCTTAGAGTGGAGCACAGATGGGTCGATTGGGGCAGGTGTATTAGGGCAGAGATGTAGCCTTCACATTTTTCTCTGCAGCGGATGCTTCAGGCTGAAATTTACAGCAAAGCTTAAGAAATAAATAAATAAATAGTCGGCGTAACAGCCCACACAAATTTCCATATTTCTCCTTTAAGCAGTGAGGAGTTATGCCACTAAATCCAAGGCTGTCTGGAAATACCACATAAATCAACAACAACGAAATTAAAAATCAGAAAACAACAGATTAAAGCTAATCTTTTTGCGAGGTTATGAAAATAACGCGGGTAATGAAAAGACGGACGTACTAGCCGAAAAGGAAGCTCAGATTCTGTTCATTGAACCTTCACCCTTTCAGCAGTTCAGCAATGTAGACATGAATCAGCGAATACAGAACTGGATCACTAAGCAAAGTAATCAGCTTTGCAAGGACCATGGGGTCATCATCACTCTAGAAACTCACGAAGCTGAATTATAATTCCAAGCGACTCAAAGAATTAGACAAAGTAGATCTAAGCGTTCTATGTGAAGTACTTACAGGACACAGAGCGTGTTATAACCACATTGACAAAATAGGTCACCAGAGAAATCCGCAGACACTCTGTGAGACTCAAGAAGACTATGCAACACTTATCAACCGACTGTCCAAGTCTGAGTCTAACCAGATTCAAAACAAATAACTAACTAATGTAACAGGAAGTAATTTCGAGGACTAGAAAGTATTATAAAATGTATAAAGACAGTACTTAAATCCTAGGCAAAAGAAAGGCAAATTAGGTTTTTTATTTTCGACGTATAGTGGTTTAGTTTCACTCGACTCGACCTCGACTTCTCAATTTAACTCAATTCAACCTCATCGTAAGGGATTGAAAAAATTCTACTGGCGTTGGTGTATAACGATTTATTTATTTATTTATTTATACAAAAATTTACAATTGAAATTATAAATTAGCTGAAAAGCCAGAGCGTAAGAGCCTTAGACTTGTATAACCGTTCAAAAATGCCGCTCTGATTAAAATCTGCTGTAGTCTTTTCTTTAAAACTACAGTCAGAGGCTAAAGAATGTGTGCACAAATGTTTCGAGCATTCAAAGACGCAAAAAATAGGTAAAATTCAACTCGAAATCGAACTGTCAACAATTGGACCGTCTGAAGGAAGCAATCGCCCAGAAGCGGCCAGCCTTGCCCAATAGGAAAGGAATTGTGTTACATCAGGACAACGCCAGGCCACAGACATCGACAGTGACTCGCCAGAAGCTCCAGGAGCTTGGTTGGGAGGTTCTTATGCATCCACCTTATAGTCCGGATGGCACCAAGTGATTACCATCTGTTCCTGTCCATGGCGAAAAATTTTGCTGGTGAAAAATTCGCTTTAAGAGAGGCTTGTGAAAATCGACTGTCTCAATTTTTTGCCAATAGGAACGAAGCTTCTATGAGAGAGGCATAATGAAATTACCTTTAAAATGGCAACACGTTATCGAACAAAACGGCGCATATTTGACCTAAATCGAATCATTCTAACTATGGTAATTAAAACCTTCAATTTCAAGCAAAAATAATGGATTTCTTTTTACTAATCCTAATATTTCGAAATTTATGAGAGATCTTAAATTTTGACTTACTACCAATTTTTGAACCTTCGTGACTCGCAAACTATATCTAATTGTGCAAAACTTTGTTGTATCCTATCTTAACCACTTCAATTAGTAACTCGAGCCAATTTCGAGCCAAACCGGAGGGGGTCGTTCAGAACGTGGAATGGACCTTTTGTTTTTTTGTTAAAAGAATTAAAATATATCGACTGGGTGCGACTTCGCTTATGTTGATAGTAAAATTTAATTTGACATCAAAACGTAGTCGTTTGACATCCATTCACAAAGAATAACTATTGCCTATTCAGCGTCGGAGTTTTTAACAGACTGCTCAAACATATCATTAAAAGCATTCCTCTTGCATTTACCTTTAAAAAAAAGTTACATTTGTATGTTTCTGGAGTTTTCAAAAAGTTTTAATTGGCTGTGGGGCAATGAAAGGTTTAGGAATCTTTTGTGTGTCCTGGAGAATTGTGGGCCTTGAATAGTGGCAACAAGTTTATTTCTACTGAGCATGTTCTCCAACTATTCAATTAATATAAAACAAGTACTTGAGGAAATAGAAATAAAAATGCACAAAATCGAAAAAAATATCCAAATTCAAAATAAAACTTTTTAAATAAAATATGGGGACAACGATCGCAATTTTAGGAGTAACATCTGCAGTTTTTTAAAATTGAGTGATTGATAGCCAGTCAATTTGGTGGTTCATTCAGGGAGACACATAGTTCAATCTTCAAAAACTTATTTTTTTCCAAAATCGATGTCGGTTTAATTAATTGGCGGTATAACGAATCATTCAAAAACTGCAGCAATCAGAAAACTTAGAAAAATGCACATGAGTAAGCAATCCCTAAATTTTTTGATCACTGAACCGAGGCCATCTGGCACTCGATTGAGAATAACTTCTTAAAACTATATGAAGTCCAAAGAATCACTTTCCTTTCTGTTCGACATCGGGTCCTGGTTAATAGTAAAGATCGCAGCATTCACATACAGTCCCTAAAATTACATGCACACCTGATTTTTTGATGTTTTCTCGGTAATCTGAAAGGCTTTAATGGAATGTAATATATGGAAAGAAAGTGCAGGAAACCCCTGTCTCAATTTTTGCTTTGAAGTTCGCCTCACAAACCTTTTTCCATCCGATCCAAAAAAGTTATACATGTTTTCATTGTTCGAATAATTCATTTCTAGTAAAAAATGCAATGGACTCCGCAATATATAGTTTTAGAACGGCTAAGACCGAACTTGAGAGTCAACATTAAAGCCCACATTACAATATGGTGGTGAGCATTTTATGCTATGGGGATGAAATTTAGAAGGGTTTTAAGATTCTTGATATTTCGCGCTATAATTTGACACAAACGACATCAATTTGGAAATGTAGGAGCTGGCCGTTTAAGTGGAGAAATGGAGAATCATCACCATTATTGGCCTAACAGCCCACGAAGGGCCAAAGCCTAGCTTTTCGCCCCTCCACTATGTTGTGCGCGTTGTAATTTTGACACATGTAAAGGGGACCTACAGTTCCTTGCCAGTTCCGAATGGCGAATTGCGAAAGCTTTCCGTGACAGAAGTACTTCAGGAGGATTGTCAATCGTTCGCTGGAAGTGGGACAGTTGAAAATGTTTGTTGTGTTTATTTTTCCCCCAGCTGGATTTGAACCCGGTTACTCTCGACTAAGCCACGACGCCCACAGAAATGGAGAATGGTTATTTTATATTGTCCCCCAACAACTTGGGATGTCTCCCCAATCAGGAACCGTAAGCCTTATAAAAAAATCCTTACATTATTTTGAAATGGAAAGCAAGGAAAAGGAGGCTTTCAAGTAGAACTGAGCCCAAGACTGCCTTTTTGGAGAAAGGGTTCCGATATGTCCTGAAATTTTTTGGAAACTTGTTGATTCAAAGTCGAAAAGATTACAAACCATTGTCGAAGCAAATAAACTGCAACAAAATATCATTTTAAGTTGTAACTTGTTTATTTCTATTACATTTCTGTCAATTTTGTTGTTTTTCCTAAATAACTCCGATAATCCTTAACCGATTTTAACTATTTTTATGTTTTTTCCTGCTCTGTCTTTCTGAGGGCGCAGATCAATGCAAATTAATTCCTTTGACTTCCACTGTAAGGACAAGCACAATTTCCAATTTAAAGTCAATTCGTTACTCTCTGTTTCTGTTTTACGTTTAGTTGCTGAACATGTCGTTGTCTCCAACAGCCAAAATTCATAAGCACAGAAAACTCATCTTTCTGCCACTTTCGTCTACTTTTTCGTAGAATTTAAGTTCAATTCAGTTATTTAAAGTCGCAACAGAATATCAACATCCTTTCAAATCAACCCCCAAACAAAACCTCTTGTAATCAAAAATGTCTCTCCTCCTCCAAGAGCAACAACCATGAGTCGTCGTAGACCTTGCGTCAATATGAAGGGGCAACCTTTGACTCTCCATAAACCGGTCTATTTTCCATCAAGCCCCCTTTAGAACTTCATCTTCTCCCCTGCTCACCACACTGTGCCCCGGTGCAGCAGCAACACCGCTGAATTCATTATCCTCCACCGTCCCCGCGTCGGTGTTGATTGCTAAACGATATTTCATGAACAATACTCTGCCCATCATCAATCTTCGGCTCAAAAAGGAGAGCAGCTCGCACGCATGTGATTCCCGGTAACGAATTCCATTAAAATTTTTGACAGCAATTTCGAGAGCACAGGAGACACCTCCTCCAGCTCCATCCCGAGGTCCGATGGAGAACAAAGATTGCTCTTGACACGTTCAATTGCGTCATCTGTACGCATCCCATTAACAGCCGCTCACCACTCACCGCAGGTAGGCTCGATGAATGGCCGAGTCGGGACCCATCATCATCGTCACAATGCCTGTCAGCAGGCGTCCAGCCTCAGGTGCGCTCTGCGTACGCCGGCGAAGAGAGCAGGGTGTTGGTGTGATTACGAGCGCCCGGCTCTGTCCCGTCTTATTTACGATCACCTCGCCGCGGCGACGGGACCCCAATCAATTCGGGTCACACGCCACAGACGGCGGCCGGCGAAATCGATTCCCAGGCTCCGTTGGCGGCCGAGTAAATATTTTCCCCGGACGGAGAAGCGTGCCCGCGGAATTAATCGCACCCGCCATTTATCCGACGCGTCGGTCCGCAGCTTAAGTGATTGAAATTAATTGGCCGGTGATTGCGGTTCACGCGGTGTGGTCGACCGACTGGCCGGCCGGGCGTTGAGTGCATCGCGATGCCACGTGATGATTGTTATTAATTTTCCTGAGGAATGTCCTGGACCGGAATGGAAAGGGAGAGGTTCCTTTGTCTGGGAGGAGAACAGATTTTTTTTACGAATCCACAAAAAAAAAATGTCCGCAAAAAAATGGCGAATCCTTTCTCATTTGGGTGCGTTACCGGAAACATTCCGTGAGGATGTGATGGCGTGTCCTTTGCAAAGGATGCAGCTGCTTTGTTTCCCGTTCCAATTGCCGTGCTTGTGCTCGTTCTCGTTCTCGGTCCCGTTGGCGAACGCAAACTCGGACGCGGACGCGGACTCTCGGACCCATTGCGACAAAAATGTATTCTTTTGTTGTAGCATTTTTTGTTAGCGGTGTTTTTTTCTTTGTGTCCTGTTCGTTGACTGAGAAAGGGATTAGGACGACAGGATTATTAATTATTTTTCGCAGTAGTCAGCGAAAGGACTCGCCGGTGTTGCCATGCGAAGCGGAGTGGGGTGAGGTTGGGTTGGTTAGGAGTTGAAAAAAAAATTCAAATTGAGCTTTTGAAGGTGAGTCAGGGGCTGGCTGTGATTTATTTTCACGTAAACCGGGCCGAGACAAAGCTGCAGAATAATTTATCCGTGCCAGGCAGTCGCTTGTCGGGACTATATTTTGGGGTCAAGGACCTCTATAAAGAGACTTTGGAGTAGGTTGTGGGAAAATATTTTATTTTTTAAGACAGTGGTTAAGGCGAGTTGGGATTCTTCCCGAAGGTGTGTCTTAAGTTGTATTCTCACTGTCTTTGTACTAACGAAGGTTTAGCCACAGATTACACCTATTGAAAAAGCCATGGATTTTGCATCAAGTGCCACAAGTTTAGTCGTTTGCCCATTAAAAGCGCCAAAAATCGTAAAATAGCCCGTTCATGTACAGTCGACTCCTTCTAAGTCGAATTTTCACTGCACGTCTAAATCAGTTCGAGTTAGAAGAAGCTCGACTTAGAGGGATTTCGACTTAAAGGAAGTCGACTGCAATTAGAAACTCTGAAATTTTCATTACAAATCGAAACTTTTTTTTTCAATTTCAGGACAATCATGCATAACAGTATAGCAGCATAGACAAAAGGGACTCGACGGTCGTTTGCTGCCTGCTTTGGATGTGTGATCATAAAATGCTGATTTTTATTTTATTGCGAATTTACGGAGACACTGAGGTATGCAATTTAACATCAAAGACATTAGATTCTTCGAGAAGTCTGTTGAAAGAGTCCAGAGGTTTTACAAGAACTGGGTACAGTTCATGCTTCGAATTTTGAGAAATATTGTCGATAACTATGGCTGCTTTCGAAAATACCAAAGTTTTATAATCATTTATAGTCAAAAGTTATCGATTTCTCAAATTTCAGTATTTCTAGTTATATGCACGGTCTATTTTAAGCCTGCTAGCGCTTTTGATAGGCAAACGCCTAAAGTTGTGAAACTTGATGCAAATAATAGCATAGCTTTTCCAATCGGTTTCTGTAGTTAGAATAAACATTCCTAGAGTTGAGTTATGGTAAAAACAAAAAGATCGATTTAGATGATTCTAATTACGTTCACGGAACTGAATGTCGACTATGCATTAGAACTTCCTTGGCAGACTTCATTTGCGATAGAAATCTTGTAGCATAAACATGACGACGCGTGCTGTTGATGCGGATATGATTATTAAAAAAAATACTCCAGAAAAGACCGAATGCAATAAAAGCGGGGTTCACACCTGACTGCAAATCGTAGAATTAGCTTGATAACCAAATCTGCCTAAGCGTTCACGTTTAACTACATGCTTGACAACCTGAGATCAAAAAACCCTAGCCAAAATTATTTTTCTTTGCCCGACGACATTTTTTCAGCTTCGCTGATATGTTCAGCCATCGAGATCATGAAGAAAAATTAAAAATACTACGAATTTGGACGACTAGTGTTCACATTCAACTACAAATCGTTCAATCGATGCAAAAAGTTTAAATTTTTGAACTTTTAGACTGCAAGTCTGTCAATTTGTAGTTTCGAACGTTCACATTGACAAATTGTACGATTTGTAGTCAGGTGTGAACCCCGCTACTGAGAGGTGCATTTCCAAAACTATTCTTATATAATTCTTCCAACTGAAAATTGGTATAGTTTGCGTTAAGTGTCTAAAAGGCTACGCACAAGGAAGTTGCTATGCGGATCAAGTTACTTCTTGATTTTTGGTGACAATAGCTCTCGTCTGACGTCTGACGTATACATTGGAGTCTTATGCTTGGCCCAGAGTTTAAAAAGAATATTCAAATAAATGCTGAGAATACCAAGAAATATTCGATTGTTCAATATCACGAAAACGAGAAATAAATTCATAACGACACATTAATGGCTTCTTTAGCGTCTCGGTTTGTGCAAAAGAATCGCGAAAAATTAGCATCTCCCTCATCCAGTTCAGTATTCTGGTCTTTTTTGTTTCCTCCCCACATCATTTGAAAACAAAACAAGTTAATCCACCACAACTATCAACCACGGCCATCCCTCCGCGGAACCACTGAAATGTCATAACACAATCGGTCGATCGTAAATTGAGCCATAACTCAGATAAACGTCAGATATTTGATTTCCAAGTGCTAATTAAGCTCATAACCTTTTAGAAAATTGAATATTTCAATTCGGTTTGTTGGTGAGCGGAAACGGGCGGGGGGAGCTCATAAATCACAGAAACCAACAAAATATGGAAATCAAATTCAGATATGTCCGCAGCTGGGCCTTGTTTCGTATTCATTTCTGCATGTTTTATGCTGCAGGAGTTTGTAAAGCGTTTTTAACGACACCGAACCTTTGCCGCGTGTAAAAGTGTCGAACGGGCTTATTGGCTGTTGTATTGGGTCATAAAATGATAGTTTTTGGGTAATTAAGGCGAATTTTCCGTCTGCTTAAAGACGGAGTTTTGAATGGGGCTCATTAACGAGATTTTACGAGTTTGTCACAAAGGCGAATTTGTGCTGCGTGTAGGCAGAGTGGTGCCATCTATGAGGAGAGATTGCTTCCTTTTAATCGAAGTGAAGCTCTGAACTGGTTCTTTTGTTGACTTTTAATCGCAGGTCGTAAACAGTGTCCAGGCAGGTTTTGTGCAATTAATGACCGGCGAAGGGAGTTTATATGGATCAGAAGGATGATGGGAGATAAGAGCGTGAATTCCGATAGCGGCGGCAATCTGTGTGGTCTTAGTTTGATCAGGTGGATAGAATTTTGTGTTGAATCCAAAAATGATTGAAGTGCTTGAATATTTTTGCTCCTCACTGGCCTTCGTACAACAGTGTTGTTATACATGCGTTAGTGCAATGCATATGTTTTACGTTCGTCAACGAACACTCTTTTGCTCTTTCGCTTTCTCTTTGTTTCAACATTCTTCTTTTGAAATCATTGTAACTTAATTTCTTGTTTGAACCGGCCATTTTCTGTAAACGATTAACTCAATAGAATATAATAAAAATCAATTCAACACATTTAAACAATTTTGTGATCGCATCAGAGGTGCGGTATTCATATGCCAAATAGGCTCATATAAAAGCCAACTGAAAGCATTAAACTAATATAGAAAGTGGAGTTGCTTAACTTTACGTGATAAGTTGCAACAACAATATTTTTCAAATCTCTGGGAGTAATTTAAAATGTATTCTCGAACTTGATAATAGTCCTACAGATGATAACTGTGTAATTGGCTTACAAACATTGAGGGAACATGAATTGAAGCTGCTGACGAGCTTATGGCATTCAAGTTCAAGATGTTAAAAATATTATGAGAACTTAAGAGGCCTTATATTCGCTGTCCGTCGAGCTCTAAATAATCTCTGTCTACGAGCTGTTACGCCTCATGTCCATCAAGATCCTCGATTCTAGTCCTAATTATAAGGTGGAGCTGTCTGAAAAGAATTAATCCTCGCTCGAATAGGAACTAGAAAACTAAGCGAGTGAAATAATGCCTTTTGGAGATATCGGAAAACACTCATAAAAAAACTTAAAAAAAAAAAATAATAACTAAAAAAACTGGGGCCTCACTCTCGCTATTCAAATTTCGAATTCGAATTTCAAAACTATGCGATCGAGATCTGCTCCAATTTCAAATTGGCTTAGTCATAAAACTTTGTTGTCTTCGTTTTTAGCTGATTTTCGGAGTGAAGTTAATGAAATTTGGCCATTGAAAATTTTTATAATTCAGGTCAAGATTCAAGCTTTGTTTTTTTGAAAATATATTTACAAATCGAAAAGAAATTTTGAATTTTGACTTTTTACCAACTTTTGAACCTTCGTTACTCGCAAACTACGTCGCGTTGAGTAAAAATTTGTTGTCCAATTACTTGAACCACATCAATAAGTAACTCCACCAATTTTGAGCCAAATCGGTCGTTCAGAACGTCGAGCTATCTTGCTTGGAATGATCAATAGAGTAAAAATATTTTTTTATGTACAGTGAACTCTAGATGATACGATGAATTCCATGGGACCAGGGGAAAATTTCGAATTACAGATGTTTAAAACGAAGAAAAAAAAATATGGCTCACTTTTGTCACTTACGCATTTCAACTTATGGTTGTTGAAAAAAAGAAAACTTGACTTCGAATTATAGAGGTAAAAGAGCCATTATTTTCGAGTAAGAGCGGTTTTCTTGTTGTTTTGCACAAAAATAAATTCAAGCTAACGAAGGGGCCAAACTACATAGGTTTTCCTCGATTTGCAGAGGTTTTTCAGGGGTCAGTAAAAAGGCTTCTATTTAGCGATGTTTTCAAGCTATAGAGGTTCGAGATATCGAGAGTTCATATACACAGCTTTTACATCTGGAGGACCGAAGGATTTTCTAGACTGGAAAGTTAAATATCATCCGTCTAGTTTTGGAACAAATATAGGAAATGACGTTGTCAAAACAAAAATAAATGTTATAGAACGCAGGGTAGAGACAAAATCAAGAAGAACATCTCTTTCTGACTAATTTCTGGCTAGGCATTATTTAGTCGTCAAGCAAATCGACAAATTCTACAGTGTGAGCTTGAGTAAAAAAAACAATTTTTGCCTTTTTTTCGACGTTGAAGCTTAATATCTCGTAAACTGAACTTCCAAATGAAAAATGATTTATTTTTGGATATAAGAGTTGCCCCATAACTCCAATTTTTTTCAGATTTTTTGCTCCAATACTCTAGAAAACAAGGTGGGGCACATGGTACACAAGTCAGTTCATGGCAGTTTATTGGCTAATAACTTCTCACCAATGAGAGCAAGGTGATTACCATAGTACAACTTTTTGGTTTCGTTATTCCTTTGGAACGAAACCCTAAAAAACGTAACAATTTAGAAAATGAGTTATAGTCCAATTTTACACAATTTTTTCCAGGACCTTTTTTTCCTTCGCAATAACTTTTTGTGACAATTTCAAGTTTCGAAAACTCAATAATCGGCTTTCATTTTTGCCTGAAAATCTGTTGATATGGTCTCCAAGTCTATGTGCATCGCTTGTCCGATGGCTTTTGAAGAAATTTGTCTTATACGCTAGCTTATAAAAGAAAAATAAGATCAGTTTTCATTCTTCGCTTTCTGTCAAGATGGATCTTTATAGTTGTTCTTATTATCTGCAAAGATGGTGTCGTTTCTGCTTTGACAAAAAAAAAACCACCACCATGAAAAAAGTGTCGTGAAATAACCCCGAACGAAATATTGCTTCCATAAAGTGAAGTAACCCCGATTTTCCGAATTCGGTCTTATTTCGCTCTGCATTATTTCACCGCACCCATTTAAAATGATCTTTGAAAACCTTTTTTTTTTATTTGCCTTCATTTTCAATTTCAATCAACTTCTGAAAACATCGTTCAAGCAAACGCCCACGTCGAGGCAAAGGTCCTTACAGGAAACCAATCAAAAAATCATGATCGTTACTTGGTCGAGAAATTGAAAAGTTATAAGAATAGAAAAACAAATGAAAATGAATTGCTGACTGCGCTTTCAGAGCCATAAAAAAAGTCAGACAAACATGTCACATTCCGATGCAGACGCCCGAGTGTCTTCCGAATACCACAAAAGTTGTTGACTTCGTATTTTTTTCTTTTCTTCATTTGTTTGATTACCCGCCGATCGATGGTCCACATCCACCCCACCTTCGACGGTCGTCGGTCACACCTCCACCTGTCCGGAGGTGTCCACGAATCTCTTGTACTTCTCTTGTCTTCGACCAGAATTTAGATGTAAATTTTGCTCCACGCCACCGTCCGGTTGTAGCTTAGCCATTCAACGGATGCAAATTCAGAAGCATCGCTCCGAACAATGCCCGCTGATGACCAGTGACTTATCCGGGCGGGAGACGTGACTCTACCTGCTACCAAAGCCGCTCCCTGAATCGATAAACGTAATTTATCTGCGTCTGATTGTCGTCTTTGTAGGCGACAATCAAAACCAATTTAATTAGAATGCGGTCGTTAATCCATCAGCGGAGCTTTCTTCTGCGCCGATGACGAACAGGAGGAGGAGGTGAAGTGGGATGATTGTTTGCTTATGGGCCAGCAGGTGGACTTGTGATACGACCCTCGGGCGTCCTTCAAGATGAACAAAGCAACCGGAATTCGTCGCTGTGGAAGATCGACGGGTGAGGCCAACGGTCGTCTTCTCGGGGGCGGGGATAATTAATTTGTCACCGAGAGGGTGACTAATCGATGGGACTTCCCAATTTGTCTGTTAATTCGATCCTCGGCTAAGCTGGGAAAAGAATAATCTCTCGTATCGAATTTCGGGACAAATTATCGGAAAAAATTATCAAAAAAAAGAGAGACTCTCGGGTCCGTGGAAGTGGAAATAAAAACAAAAAAATCTCTGGGAATATTAATATTGTGATTTATCGGGTTTGGGATTCCAGTGAAACGGAATATGGTTTCTCAATTTGTTGCTTGTTATGGGGTCTCGATAGTTTGTAAGCGATACCCCGACGATCGGAGGACGGTTTGAGTCCATAACTCAGATCAAATTGGAAGGAATTTGCTCAGCGGAACGTGATAAGCGGCACACAGGAAGTTTTATGATCGAGCCGGCCTTGAGGGTTCTTATGGAATGTTTCTTGATTTGTTACCGGGAAATTGGAGACAGGCACGAGGCTTTGCGATGTACAGCGATTGATTTCCAGGAGGTCTAGACTTAGTCATAGCGATATCGGTGTGCGTCTGTGAAGACTGCCAGTCCGTGAAGGTGATAATCATTGGCAGGCAATTCTAAGAAAATACGAATGGCGAAATTATGAGTTGGAAAGTGGGACTAGAAGTAGAAGAGAGTTCCAATGTCGGCCATAATATCAATCAATGTTTTTGGTGTCAATTTTCTCAAGCAGTGGAATGGCGGATCTATCTATAAATAGCTGGCGTAAAATATTTCTTTTAAGTCTCACTTTTATGCAAAAAGACAAATGACTGATTGAACCAGGAATGATTCCACGAACGTTTGTAAATTTTTCACTGCTTTTCACTTTAATTAATTTCTAGATTGATAAACAAAAATGCTGTTTTGGCGAAGAATTCATATTGCAATAGTGTCTTATTCATTGCTGAGGATCCCATTTGCAGAAGTAGCAGTTTCTACTTTAAGGAAGATTTTTTTACCGTCCTAAGGCCAATAGTTCATTTAATTTATGTTTACTTTGAAGAATTTGTATACATCAAGATTAAACTAAAAATGAAATTAACTTACAATGTGTATTGTGAATTAACAATAAATAAACAAAAAGCTCAGTGGGTAGCAAAAATGTTTCTGTATATTTATTTTTTTAAAGCGAGCTAAAGATTTAAAAACTGTCAGGTAGAAAATAAAGCCAAAGTAATAAAAGCCATGGGCTAAAATATTTTTATAAAACTTTTGAAATGTGAATACAAATCTAAGATCTAATAAAACCTAAAAAAAGTACTGTTGTACTTGCAGGCTGGGTGAGGTAAAAAGCTACTTTTGTGAATCGCTTGATAAGAGTAAAGCACATATTCTAGCGCAAAATTGTAGACGAATGCAATCAAATTAAAACAACCTTCGTGAACCTTTCGTTCACGAATTATAAGATTTCATTTATTGTGCCTTTGAATTTTTTCCCAATAGAATTCAATTGACTGAACATTTTGAAACATCTTGCCTTCTTGGTAGTCACTTGCAATAACTTACAATATTTCATACATGCTGCTGAGGTTAGTGCGTCGGACTGTTAAACGAGAGTACCCAGGTTCGAATCCAGCTCGTGAAAAAAAAAATTGAATCATAGGTTACTTTGACACTATTTCCCGACTCTAAATCTTGATAGAAAGTCAACCTCTACGGAACGAAACGAGTCGCTCTACACTTAAACACCGTTGGGAAATGTTAAAACTTCTTCAAAAAATAAGTGCTGTGTAGCCCAAACACTGCGTTTTTTTGTAAAGAAATTGTGTTATCAGCCGTCCTGGCGATGGCAATTTGCCCCCTTTGAATTTTTTTGTGGAAATACGTGAGAGTTATTATTTATTCTTACCAAAGATAAATGTGTTTCAACGTATAAAATGTTTTAAGAACTCAGTGGCTATGTTCGTCACAAAGAGGATTTTAGCAACACCTGCATCATAGGAAATGAAGACTGTTGGTTTAGTGTGGACAAATGACGCTTCTTTTTTTCCAGCATCAGCAATTGTTGGGTCGTTTCTTTTTCAAAATATCTTCAATCAGGATCTGGAGACTCGACGGCATAGTTAGACAAGTGAACCACTCTTCTGTTTGAGCCAGTACCAAGTTTTTGAAGAAGTTTAGTCTCGGTTGTTTTTGATTTCACATAATTTATTATGCCAACAATCTGGAAACGATTTAAGTACTTAAGATCAATATAACACGAGCTACAGCTTGCAACCATCAACAAGGTCTTGGAAAATTGGAGTGACAAAATACGTTACTGCGAAGCCACCCGAGAAAACCACTTGAACGACGTTGCATTTAATAATTAATAGGAAGGTTTACTCTTACTATAAATAATATAAATAAGGCCATAATACCTACATGAAAAACAAGAATAATTTTGTTAGTTTTGCATTTTCTAAAATAAAAACTTGTATCTGGTCACAGGGTGGACCTTATGTTTGTGATATATATTCAAAGAAATGCAAAGACTGCAAGTGATTGTAAAGAATGAAGCCTTACAAATTGCAATCATTTGATTTTCTGACTTCTAGTCACACATTCAGGCACATGCATGAGTATCCAAAAATCGCTTTCATCGCTTTCAATCGCTTTTCACTGAAAAACAGCAAAAAAGACAGGAATAAATGTCTCTTAAACGTGATATAAGTGACAGTTTTCCCTTCCATCGGTTACTCTGAGATAAAAGATCAAAATCATATTTTAGGAAACCTAGGTCCACATAGACGATTCGAAATTCATTTCTAAAGTAGAACAGATCCATAGAATTAAGTGACAGAATGTTTGTTAAGCCCAAAGCTACAAAACAATCATTTGACAAAACTATTCACTGTAAACATTTAGACAAAAAAGTTAAAAACTGACGAAGCTACTTTAACAAGAAGAGACCAAATTTTGCAGGCTATGAATCAAGCAAATCTCTCGACAACAAAAACAGCTTCAACAGTCACGAGTACCGTTGACGGTTTCCAATGCACCGACAGAAAAATGCAACTAGGTCATTGGTTCGTTAGAACCCATCTCGAACAAGCGAAAAATAGCTTCGAATAAGTGTCTGCAATGACGAAAAAGCCGTCAGAACATTGCAGCAACTCAGTCACAGTCTTCTGCATGCCGCTGACCCCCCGATCGACCCTCCACCACGATCTTCAATTCATTCGACTGACCTCATCTCCCCTCAAAAAATAGAAAAAAAAATCACCGGCCCAAGGAACGACCACCGCGTCGCGTCGCAGTGCCATTGGCCCCATCGGGTATATCCGATTATTTGGGATCTTTTTTTTTTTTTATCTCAAGCCATCAAAACCCAAAGAAGAACCGAAGTAATTACTCGCTGAGAGCTTTCGCCGTCGTAAATTGATGTAATTACTTTGTCCGTCTCTGTCCGGCGCGGCGTATACTCGGCTCGGTCGCAGCTTCAACCTGAGAAGACACCGAAGATGACTTAACGACTCTCAATTCACAACAACAGCCGAATGGGCTGCGGAAGGAATTACAGAAATTAACTCGGAAGTGCTCGGATACATCGAACCCCAGCGCCGAAATGCGTTCCCATGCAATCACGCCGACCATCCACTCGAATCTATGAGAAGCAGACGTGCAGCTGAAGAACAGAAATCCGCATGCTCTGCGGGTGTATCTCAATCTATCACCCCACCGGCCTCTCGGCAGATTTTATCTGGAGAACGCATCGGGGCTCAAATATTGACACACGGCGTTCTTCATGCTCCCTCCAACACGAAAATTGAGAAATTCATGGATAAGTATCTGACGGCCTGCAGCTCTCTCGGCATTCTTCGCGTGCTTCCTTGGCACGGCTTCGTCATAATCGCCGTCGTAGATACACGGCGCGTCATCTCGAAGTCGTCGTCATCGTGAGTGAAGCGCTTCTTTATGGAAATCTCGTGGGTCATTATTCAGGGCTTCGAAATCGATTTTCCATGCCAAGCGGCATTCCACTACGTCGATGGGGGGTGGGGAGCTCAGATGAACCAGAAAAAGCGAAGGTGAAGCACGAGCGATAAGAGGATCATCGGTGATAAGGTCGGGAGAGTATCTGGAACCGGATTTTTCCTCTTTGCTGCTCTTATCTCAGCTCCGTATCCACAAAAAAAAGTCGTGCCTCTCTCTAACTGTACCCGTGTGTTGTTGTTGTGCACTTTTATCGTCCACCAATCAATGAGATGAATTATTCAATCGCTCTCCGCCACGCTGGGGTGGGTTCGCAGTATTTATGAACGCGCTTAAGATTTAAACGACATTTATGTTTTATTTTTAACGGTTATCGTGGCAGCCATTTGCATTTAAAGCGAACACCATTTGCACCGCGTGCATCTCTTTTCTTTGTTTCATTAAGTGATTTGCATTTCTCTTCCTCCCTCTTCCCTTCGTCCTCCATTGAAATGTCAGTTTGTCAGTTTGACAATCAAAATGGAACATCAAAGCGAATTGAGACAACGACAATAAAACCAAAAAAAAAAAGTCGAAATGAGAAGAAGCGTGAAACCTGGGGAGCGGATTGTTGTGTTTTATGGAACAAAACTTTTGGTGGTAATAAAAAAATTTTATTTTATTTTTTTGTTTCTTTGTTTTTTTTGTTTTTATTGGAGGGAAGTGTTTAACGCTGTTTAGGTGTTTCAACAATTCAACGACATTCCGGGCGTTTGTTGGACGAGTTTGATGGCTTTTTAATAAGCTAGTGATAAACGTTGGCGTGGATAAGTGAAAGTAAAAGGATTTAGGGAGTCGAACAGATGGAAGGCGAAGGTATTAAAGTGAAAATATTTTGAGCTCTGAATTGATTTTTGTGTCTGACTGTAGTCGGAACGTCATTCAAAAATCATAATTTGTCATACACCATGCCGCTATGCAATAGTCTAAGGCGATTTCTTTAGGTGTTTTAATTTAGAAAGAAGAGGTTGAACTCATGATGAGTTAGAATTGGCGACAGAGGATCGAGTTGCCTGGAGATTTGTTCTGTGTGCATTGCCCCGCGAAGCCCTTAGTGGAACATGCGGCCACAGAAGATTATTGTGACGATGATGATGAAGAAAAGGTTGAGAAAGAATACTCCTTCGGATAATCTTTGTTATAAAACTAGCGAACAACGTGTTTTCCTTCAACTGTTGTCTGTACTTGCAACTTACACGTTCCATTGTAAAATTTTAAATTTCTCGCGTAATATTGCGCATAAAAGCTCGAGTAATCAACTTTCAATGGCTCTATACCTCGCCTCATCTCAAAGAAAATCGGCTATAAAAGTAAAATAGAAGGGTCTAGCAGCGAACTGATTCTAAATTCGAGTGATGTCGCAATTTTTGATCTGATTGATATTAGAACGCTCATTTCCATAAAACGGCATGACAATTCGCAACGTTGTACAAGTATAATAAATTCTATGAAGAAATGTCAAATTATACTCAACAAAAAAAGCCATAAGAAATTACCGTCAAGAAATCCATAAACAAGAGTGTACCCCGGACTCACCCTACACAACTGTGCTTTCTCTTTTACTAAACAAGGACTGTCGAAACTACATACCTTTTGCGGGCTAATTAAATTTACTACAAAAACTGGATTGCCACAGAAAAAAATATTTCCAGTTTTCAAGTGAAAGCCAAATATTGATTACGTTATTTTTTGACAAGGAATTCCATGATCTAAACTATTTATGTCCAAAAATATTAAATTATTTTCTGATTAAAACATGCGTAGCGGGCCGCATAAAAACAAGCCGCGAGCGGTTGTGTAGACAGAACTGATCTAAAAAATTGCAGATATTGTATCCTTCGAGCTGTCGTAAAATAGCACCAGTGGCAAGTGAAGTAAAATAAGAGTTTATCGAGTCGATGTTGAAAGTTTTGGTATGTCATTTCATTGAGAATGGATCATCTTTAATTTTCGTTGAACTGCCATTTAAATTTGATCGAAATTAAGCAATAGCCTCGATTATTTAGAGCCATTGATTGTTTACGACGTATGTAATACAATTTTAGAATATCGCGTAAGACAAATTCGACTTGGTTCAAATCCTACGATTCTAATGATTAATTCATTTTACCACCTTGGAAGATATAGCCCTATTCTCAGATTCTAGACAGTAGGTACTCGCAAAATTGAGCGTACGACCTCAACTAGAATATTATTTTGGTTTTTTCGCTTAAAAAAAGACATTTATGGGCAAAGAAAGATGTACAGTGCCCCGCAAAAGTATTCGTAATTGATTGTTTCGTCTTAAAAATGTAATAAACTGACTAATTTTGGGCGTAGCAACTTAATTTTTTATTTTTTTCCATGTCTTTTTCTTCTTAAGAAATGCCAATCGTGCCAGAAAAAAATAATGAGTAATTATCGTCACTTTTGCAACCCGCAAAAGTATTCGTAATTTTTTTACGTCAACGGGTACAACAAGCACGATAACTTTGGCGTCAAAATATGATAACGGCTTTTTGCAGAGGGGTCAAAAACAAGCATTTTTTGCTATGGAGGGCCGGTCTATATCACCTCGTTTAGGAGATATGGGCAATTTTAAAGAAAAATCAATTAACATAAAAAAAAATTACAAAAAAACGTCGGCAACAGATAGAATAAAGTACTATACCAGTTTTAAAAGCCAGAAACTTCTTCTTTCATTATACATTCAAGTCAAATTATTCATGTCCACAGTTTCTGAAAAATTTGCACGCAAACTCAAAATTTTGATGAATAAAAATGGAAGAAAAAAGTTTAGACAATTTTTTCCAAAATGTTGAGATGGAGTGCTAAACAGTTTTTTATTTTTATCAATGCTCACATCAATTCTTAATCGAATACAAAAAACCGAATGGGTTTATGTCTTCCGGTTTGTGAGAAAGTTGCAAATTGAAAATTGAATTGAGTTAAAACCCACGATTCGGACCACCTAACCCCTTATGTACGCAGGCGACCAACTGACAGCAATAGTAGTTCTTAGTTTTCTTACAAACTACAAGACATAAAGCCATTTGGTTTATTGTGTTTTCTTCAGAATTAAAATGCTCATCGACCTCAAAAAGTCAATTTTCCACTACATTTTAAAATTTGGAAAAAAAAAATTGTAAACTTTTTTTTTATTAAAATTTTCAGTTTGCATGCGAATTTTTCAAAAACTATTAACACAATACACAATAAAAAATAAAAAGTTTAGCTGTAGAACTAAAGAGGAAGTTTCCGACTTTAAAAACCGGCATAATACTTTATTGTATGTGTAGCCATTGTTTTTTTTATTAATTTTTTTATCATGTTGATTGATTTTTCTATAAAACTGCTCATACCTTCTAAGTAAGGCGAGGTAGTCCGCCCGCCTATAGTAATTATTCATTATTTTTTTCTGGCTTATTGTCCTTAGTATTTCTTAAGAAGAAAAAGGCAAGGAAAAAAATTTAAAAAAAATAAGTTCCTATGCCCAAAATTCGTCAGTTTACTACATTTTTTAGACGAAATAATCAAATTACGAATATAGTTCAATTGCAATGATTTCTGAAAAAAAACCAACCGGTATTAAGAGAAAATGAGGCTACAAGACATTTTTTTACAGCTTTATTTAACACAATAGATATAGACTTTTAATTTTTGCAAACTTTCTGTCTAATATCATGAAAATGTATTTTTGAAAAAATGAAAGTAATTCCTTGCATTGCATTTACATGAACTGGAGTATTGGCACACTTCATTGCTAACACCTTAAACCACCCACCAATGAAAATTGTAAAATTGCTATAATTAACTACAAGCATTGTAAATTAAATTTAGTTCAATCTTTAGCTAAATTTTTAGTTGATTCTGCTGGAATTTAATACCATTCAAACGATTTAAAAAAAATATTTTTAATCTTCCGTTTATGGATCTGCCGATCAAAATATTCCCACAAATTACCACTCAACTTAAAGCCTGGTTAGAGTAGATGAACATTCATTCGTCTAAGTGTACAAGCTATTCCTGAACTATTTTTATTGTGTTCTTGCTGTAGTGAAATTTAATGCGTAAATTTGTATTCTAATGAAGCTTGCAGCGGCAAACAATAAACGTGTGTAAAGAAAGTTTGCATCTGCTTTGACTTTTTATGATTATTTTGTAGCTTGTAGCTAATCAGTAAGCTTAAGAACAGAATGTTTCACTTTTAGTTGTCTCTTAAATGTTAAAGATTATCCCATGTTAGTCACAATTCCCCTTTTGGGGATTCAGTGCATACGCGAAAAAATGACAAATGTCCATTAGTTGCCGTAAAAATTCTGGTGGCCAATGTTGATCGTTCTTCAGTTCGGGCTCTTTTGTACTATTGACTTCGTTCATAATTCTCCTCCATTCTGATTCTCTACACACAAATTTTATAGCTTCATAGCCCCACGCATGCTTTGCAACATCGTAGGCTGATAAGGATCCCCGTTTCAGCCGATCTCACTCGTAAAAACCAATGAGCGGACAAAAATCTCCGAACCCTCAACATGGTAAAGGTGTAAAAATTAAATCAGCAAACGATCTCAGCCTTAATGAGGTGCTAACTGGCACAAGGTTGCCGCTTCCCGCCCAAGTTTGTCACCAGCACGATCACCTTTCACGTCACACATCACGTGCCAGCAAAACAAAAAGTCCGCACACAAAAGGAATGCAAACTCCAGAAGCTAAAAAAGATACAAATTTGTTTTTTCCTCTCTCAGTGTTTCTCTAAATGTCAAGCAGTTTCCATAGAATTCCGCTGACATTCCAGAGAAGCAAACCGATCGCGTTGCCCGCACCACCCAACTAAAAATACCCGTCCATCAGGGCGAAGATTCCATTCTCCGGTTTTGTGCCGCCAAATCCACCGCGGATGAAATGAATCCGCTGCTCCGCGCAGACTCCACGGGACCCACGGCCTCCCGCTTACGATCTTCGGCGATGAATCAACGATCAACCGACGATCATGCGCCGAATGAACTGATGATGAACACTCCATGTGAGAGATACACGCCGCATCGCATAGCGTCGCTCGCAAGCGACACCACATTTGCCGGCTCTGCGACGCGTCGCCGGCGACGACGATCTGCCCTGACGATCAGTTGTGTGTAAACAAACGCGGCGTGTGGTTGTAGTACCAGATGCGAACCGGACGGTCGTGTATCTGAAGAATAACGAGCGAAGAAGGAATTTTCGTGAGTTTTGTTTTGATTCTATCGCGAGTTTTTGTTTTTTTTTTTTTTTTTGAATCCGAAAACAACGAGAACGACAACGACAACATCGAGTCAACCGAACGTGGCGCGGTGCGCTGATCTATTTTTGGGGCGCCCCCTTCCCGTGTCGCAATTCGCCGGTGGTGTGTGTATCTTATATCGCAGAGTCTTGTATCTTGCGTCTTGTATCTTTTAGCATTTTACCGTGAATTAGTGCATTTTGAGCAGCATAAAGTGAAATAAATTTGAGTGTATCGTTGCGGAAGATCGTGCTGCAAGATCGCCGCAAAGTACCAGAGTGAAATAAATTTTTTGTTTGTGGATGCAACAGGACCCGAAGTTTGGATTACCTCGTCGGGCCCTAAATCACGGATTATCGAGGCGACTGGAAGCCGTGGATTCCACTACGGCCAGCGTAAGTAACTCGTCTAAATGCAAAGTAGGGTTTGTTTGGCAGCCCCAGCGACTAAGCGTAATCTTATGGGCCGAAGAGTTGTATCTACAAATTGAAGGCAATTGTGTTAATCATGGAAGATTACAGCGACGTCTCCCCTTAGACCCCACGACGACGACGACGTGGTGTCGATGGCGAGGTGCTGTGTCTGCGCGGTGTCTCCGAGGTCTCCGTTCTCATGTAAACAGGTCCATTTAAGCCGGCGACTCGTGAGAATTTCCAGAATCACGACACATCCGTGGATTGGCGGGGGAGCAGCTCATCCAGCAGAGGACTCCGTTCGATCCACTCGGTGGCAATTATTCCGCAATCGTCGATGGGAACGACCAACGGCACCGACCACGGCCAATTCTTCTTCGTCTCCATCGTCGTCGTCGTCGTCGTCCGGGAATCGATCAGAGATACTCGTAGATCGATCGGCAGGTGATCTATGCACGGCAGCGGCAGCGAAGAGCCCTACCGGCCCCGGTTTGTCGGTCGAGTTCTTCGAGTTGTCTTTGGTCGGGATTTGTTATGCGAGTTTTCTTGAAATGGAATCGTTCATCGGAGGTGGGGAACGGAGTTGAGTTAGTTTTTGTTCAGCTAAACGATCGCCGATGCATTTGTTGCTGAGGTCGTTGGCTACTTCGTTAGTTTTTCGTCGTGTGAAACTGGAAGCTGGTGGGTGAATATCTTGCACTTCCTGGTCGAGGCATGGAGCGATCGTTTCGCTCTCTTGACGCGATCGTGTGATCCTCGTTTGTAAAGACGCCTTTTTTGTAAAATTGCAGTCTGGTGCCTTGTTTGGATTAAGGGAATGTGAACTGCTCTGCAGATTTTTTCACCAAAAATGCGATCGCCTGCTGGTTTTCTCTGCGAACCTGCGCTGGTGATCATTTTTTGAAAAGTGCCTATCATGCCTGCGATCCTTTTTGGTATAGCTGTCTTGTTGTAAAGCTTTTTATCGATCAAATCAAATCCTGTCTTAGTTTCTGTCCAAAAGCAATTGGTGCTTATGTTTTCTTCTGCAGATCTGTCTGATTTTCGATTTTGTAGATTAAGCAATATTTTATTTTTTCCAAAATCCTGATTGCTGTTGGAAAATATTTATTTTTGTAATTTTTTTTTTTGTAGCTGCTTGTAGATAATTCGATTTTGTTTTTGGTTTTTTGAGCTCATTCATATTTTTTTTTTAGTTTCAAATAAATCAACTTTTTTTACAGACTTAATAGTTTTTTTGCAAATGTTTTTTGAAAGAATGAAAGAAAGAATTGTAAAA
Source organism: Syritta pipiens (assembly GCA_905187475.1). Classification (NCBI taxonomy): domain Eukaryota; kingdom Metazoa; phylum Arthropoda; class Insecta; order Diptera; family Syrphidae; genus Syritta; species Syritta pipiens. Next base: position 77,829,065 of record LR994571.1, read on the forward strand.
TGATTGTTAACTCAACTTTAAATCTCGTAGACGTATTAACAGACCTATCACCATTATCGTCAAATGCCTCGAAAAATATTTTGTAGATCTTCCTTATTTTCACTGCTTTCAAGTTTTCGTTTTAAAAGAAATGTGATGGGCGCACATTTACATAAATTTAATTTTTCCCTTATCAGTACCATCGTATTAGTCAATCGTTGTTATGGCGCTTCAGATCTTATCCGCATTCTAGTTTATATCTCGAAGAACAAAATAAACAGACGCATAAAAATGGTCAAAATGGCCGCATCAATAAATACTGTCAAAAGATGGATTTGTGCAAGGGTATACAATTATGAAATATGTATAAAGTGTATAGACGAGCTATTAAAACAAAATTAGCCTTCAATATTTTTCGCTATAGCTTTAATCAGAAAACAATTTAAAAGCAGCCCTCAAATATTTAGTCTAGTTTGAGGGTAAAGCTAATTTTAAGATTTTAGATTTGCTTAAGGTAGTGGTTTCATTCTGCTTTTCAAAAATTATAACTTAAGCATTTTATTCTTGAATTCGCTCTTAATACTTTTGTGAGTTTACTTATAGGCTTTCGTGCATTGACACAAAACCGCACTTGAATATATAAACGAATGAACGAAATGCTAACAAATTTAATTTACGATTTCTCACCTACTAAGCTATGCTGTTTTCTGCACTTCTTTTACATAGGTAGATCTCTGATCACTTACATAAAAGTCCTTCGAGATTAAACAGCTTCCTGTTAACTTTTACTGAAACTCACCTTGAAGAGGGTGATCATAAAACTTAGCTCGTAGGTGGACTTATATGATCATTACCGTGTGCATTGTAGGTCGATATTTCACCTATTAGAACCCGAAATATTTTTTTCGAATACGATGGATATTAAAAAATGTCGTGTCTTCGATGGCTTAAGCCGTCCTTCGTTTCTGACTTAACCCTTTCATGACCACATCTCATTGTAGACCCAGGAGAAATATTTTTTTGCACAGCACCAAAAATGAAGTAAAAGATTCCGAATATTCTAAATGGACTGAGAGAAGTCTAATGCACAATAAAATGGAGCGAAATTTGGTTTTAGCATACATTTGAGACACTTTTATTACAATTACGACAATATTCTTGAGTATTTTGTAAATTTATGTTGTTTACAAACAACACTATTCGGGTGCGTGATCATCCGCTGACAACTCAAAAATATTTGCGAAATTGCAGTAAAAGTACATTTTCAAGATCTCGCGTTACTGAAAGAAATGGACATTCGTCTCTCTTTCCAGAAGTTGCACGAAGGCTGCGAAATTGCGCTGCGGTACCGAACAAAAATACTGTGTGCAGACGTTTAAAGCCCTAAACAATAAATTCTCTTTTTTTTGTTTTGTGTAGCGGAGCTCACACCTGACTACAAATCGTAGATTTTGCATGACAACCAAATTTGCTTAGCGTTTACGTTTGACTACATGTTTGACAGCTTCAGTTCAAAAAACTCCAGCCAAAATTATTTTTCTATGCTCGACGACATTTTTTCAGCTTTGCTGATATACTCAGCCATCGAGATCACAAACGAAAATAAAAAATACTCCGAAATTGGACGACAAGTGTTCACACTCAACTACAAATCGTTCAATCAATGCAAAACGTTGAAAATATTGAACTTTTTGACTACAAGTCTGCCAATTTTTAGTTTCGAGCGTTCACATTTACGATTTGCAATCGTAAAGCACGATTGTCAAGCAAATTGTACAATTTGTCGTGAGGTGTGAGCCCCGCTTATAACGATATGTTCCTTAAATCAATTGTTAGTAGTTCAAATGAAATAAAAAATGTATATTTGTCAAACTGCAGACGGTAAATACCACCTGTTTTTTTTTAACAATGGTCACCAAACGTGAATCGACTGCCTTTCTCTTTATTTTTTGATTACAATAAGAACAGCACATAAAAAAGAAGCTTACATCTTAAAAGTACTAATCACAAACATTATTATCTCCTTAAAGTTTTAGTTCTGACAGTAAAATAAACTATTGAAAATTTATGAAAAACAGAACAAGTCAAATTAAAGCTAGCCATAGAATTAGAAACAGACGAAAAAAATTTGTAAAAAATATGGTGTTAAAAAATTCGAAGGAAAAAGGTTTTCATTATTTTGAAATAATTTTGTTGTTTATAAGTTTTCCGGTCATGCTTCCAGCCAGAGCCTGGCATCTTGAAAGTGCTAATGTACTCTTGATTTGTTGATATAAGTTTATTGCCTTTTTCGATCGATGATGCTTTAGTTTTTTTTTTTCACATCTTCTCATAAATTTTCAAAGAGTTTTAAGTCGGACTTTGCGCTGCCCAATATTCAACACTAATTTTTCCCCAAAAGCCATTTATTTACTATGTATGCGGTGTGCATTGTTATCCCTGATCTTTTAGTTTATCCTTGTAAACTAATCTATTCATATTGCCTTGGATATTTACTACAGAACTGACACCAAACCAAGAAAATGCACTCCAAAGTTTGATGTTCCCTCCTTCATGCTTAACCCTTTAAAAGGTAAAAATATTTACCTGCAAACGCTTTCTGAAATTGTATTGTGTATCACGTCGACATAAGTTAAGCAACTTTTTTTACAATTATTACCCTCAAAATCAATTTCTTCATAACTGAATTTTCCAAACAGAAATAATTTAAGAACAAATAAGTCGAGAAAGTTGTTGCAATAAAAAATTTGAACAAAATAAGTGAATACTTCGTTTACAGTATTGCCTATTACTGATTGTCTCATTTATTAACCGATTTTCGCAAATGAAGCAGATCTAGATTTTATTGCCGATTTCGAACGGCCATTTGCGAAAGCTTTTCGTTACAGAAGTACACTAAAAGGATTGTCAGTCGTTCGCTGGAGGGCGCACACTGGGGCCAGTTGTATGAAGAGCATGTTCAAAATGCCGAAATGGACATTACAAGGGTAAGTAAGTAAAAGATTGGTATCGTTAGAAGGAATACAAAATTCCTCATCAAGTTGTTAAATTTTTAAAGCGCTGGAGGTCGCAGGCTTGGTATAAGTAAGCTTGGTAAAAGTACAGAATCTGTTTTGCTTGTTGGGCATAAAAAACTGGAAAAAATATATTTCGCACTAATTTAAGCAAAAAAAAAATATATGTCGGTATTCTCTGAATATAAAAGATAAATTTAAAAGTAGTAGCATCAAAATACAACAACAACTTTTTTAAAATTTGGAAATGGAGAGAATTACCCAAACATTTTGTTTAAAAGCCTTTTTTCTTAAGTAGAGCAAGAGGCTTTTACTTCTGACTTAGGTTTCTAAGAAAGGAATATCTGAATTACTAGAAAACACAAAAGCCTCTTGCTCTACATGGAGAAAAAGTAGTTTAAAAAAAATTTAGACGACGTTTTTGATTTTCAAATTAAAAAAAAAGTTGCTGTTGTATTTTTATTTTCTTACTCCTAAATTAATCTCTAATATTCATAGAATACCGGCATATATTTTTATTTTGTATAAAATAGTGCGAAATATATTTTTTCCCGGTTCTTATGCCCAACAAGCAAAATGCATTCCCTACTTTTGAAAATTATCCTTCTTTTCAGCGCTTAGTCCTCCAAACCTACAACCTCCAACGACTTAAAAGTTTAACAGCTGGCAAGAAATTTTGTCTTCTTTCCAACGATATCATTCTTTCAAATAAGACTTGAAATTTCAATTTTGCATTTTGAGGATGCTCTCCACACAACGCACCGCAATGTGGGGCGGTGAAAAATGTTTATGGTTTTATATTCCGGGTTGGATTCGAACCCGGGTATTCTCTCGTAAGCATTCAGTCCGCCGCACTAACGATTAACCCACGACGCCGACAATCGACTGTTAAATGCCTTAAATTATGGTATTTTACATTTTTTCTTTATTCCATTAACTTCTTCTTACATTCTTAACGAGCTATTAGAACTAAATTAACTTTAAATACTATTCGCTATAGCTTTAGTCTACAAAAATTGGAAGGCAAGTAAAGATCTGCGCAAGGTAGAGGTTTAATTAAAGGTTGTGCTGAATCCAGCTCAAGATTAAAAAAAATTCTGTAGATAACCCAACCGCTTGGTTAGAAAATTAGAATAAAAAAAGGTTCTCATCGATAAATGTCTCACTAAAGTCGCATCTACAGCCATTTATCTTGCTACAGTTTTTCTCTGCATCTTGAATTATTATAAAACAAAAACTGCATCATACACTCGCTCTACACCAACACATTCCGTGAATCCACAGAACAGTTCCGTGGCCTCTGCTGTCGTTCAATGTCTCATAATCTCTGTGACCATGGCTACAAGAGATTTCCCTGACGCCATCTATTTCTTGCCCACTCATTACCGCGAATCTGAGTCTAATTGTGGCGTTTTCAACGCGATAATGTGTCTTCCATGCGAATCTCATAACAGACACTTTCATGACTTGTTTTGCACATCATCTAACCTCGAGATAACCCCTCGTCGCTAAGATTATTTCACGTTTTCTCTGTCGCTTTGTCACCGTGAACAGCACCGCCCAGCATCAATCTTCTGCTCCACTTCAACTGCTTTGCATTCAAACAAAAAGCCATGTGCTCGCGATCGAACGCGTTTTAGTTCCCACACCGCGAAGGTGAAGAAAAACCAAATTCCGACGACAAGTGAACAAAACACAACCGATGCTCGCGGAAAAGAGGAAAATCCAACGACGACGATCTGTCAGAATCGGGGAATGAAAAATTGTCAGCTGTCAGATGTTTTTTTTCAGTTTTTCTTTTTCTTTTTCCCGAGGAGGACCTGTCCCGGGTTCATTCGCTTCCTGCAAAGACTCCAAATGGCCATCGTTGTCGTTGTTGCTGTTGTCGACATCGTCGACATCGTCGGGGACAATGGGAACATCACCATTAATGCGATGTTTTTGTGTTGCTGCACCGAAGTGAAGTCACATCGCGAGTATCTATGGCCAATTGGAGTGCCTCCAAACACGGCGCGGAGCATAATTTCAGCAGAAAAAGGGACGCGACGGTGAGGGCAGATGCCATGTACCTGGTCACGATCGGGCCGAGGTCTCTCTGTGATCTACATACGAGTGTGGAGATGGCTTGGGGGGCTGGAGCACGGTTAATCGGCATTAGACGATGGTCTGCGCGGCTGGAACACGATCACTGTGGCAGGTTCCATTGTTGGCCGGCGGCCATAATGATGCCGGGGGACGCGATGCGACGGTACGGACGTAAATCGCATGCCAGAGCGGCCCAAGGATGCCCGTAGATGGAAGTTGTAGCGCGGCTAATTAACAAGCGCATCGGAGCATCGATCTGGTGATGGATTGGATGGGGTAGACCCACGGGCGGTTGGGAAACGATGCCAAGGCATGCGACAAATGTCATCGTTGGTTGTTGGAAGATTGTTCTGAAACCACAGTTGGAATTTCTATGCTCGGTGGAGCTCCTGTACTCCTTGGAAATGCTTTGCTGCTTTAAAACGCTCTGTTCAATGCCATTTCTGTGCTCGGTGGAGCTCCTGTACTCCATGGAAATGCTTTGCTGCTTGAAAACGCTCTGTTCGACGCCGTTTCTGTGCTCGGTCGAGCTCCTGTACTCCACAGAAATGCTTTGCTGCTTGAAAACGCTCTGGTCGACGCCATGTCTGTGCCCGATGGAGCTCCTGGACTTCATGGAAATGTTTTGCTGCTTGTTAGGAAATGTTTTGTAGCTTGAAATTGTTTTGTTCGAAATCATTTCACCGGTGAACGAAACTTCTTTGCGTGTTTTGCTGCTTTGAATTACTTTTTTTGGTATCATTTTTGTACACAGTGCCTCATAAATGCTCGTTGACCGCGCTCTACACCACGAATCCGCTTTGCTCAATGCCACCGCGCCTCATTACTCATTTGCCGCATTCCCCAGCGGCGGAGCATGGAATTTCTGTGACACTGACACGCTTTACCGCGACATTGACTGACAACAGTCCCCTCCAATCTGTCGCATTGAGCCGCTCCATCATCTTCACATCACCCGAAAGTTTTCATCATGCCAAAACTCATTAGATTCCTGCCCCTGGGCGCCTCCGAGGACCGGCTCGATGACTGATGGCCCCCCGACAGATACCCGCCTCCTTCGCCTCGATCAAATATCCCGCACCGCACCGGAAATTTCGTTGCTTACTCGCCATCGGCTGCCTAGGGAAACCGGCTAGTGAATCAATGAAATCAAAGCCACAGAGGAGCCCTCCAATGGGTTTCCAGGAATTCCCTCCACATAAGTCCAAAAGAAAAAAGATACGTCCGCAAAAATGAGAAAGAAAAAAAAAAATCTAAACAAATAAACATCCGACGTTGAGAGCGCCAATAAATCTCACGGATTCCATTCCTAGAATCGACGAGTGGGGGAAGACCCCAACTCTCCTCGAAAATCACAACTTCATCGAAAAAAAAACCGAGGAAACTCTCTCAAACGATTGACGAGCTTGATCAAGATCTCAGATACACGAAGTATCTCAGTATCTGACACCCCCCGCCGTCAGAGAAACAAAAACAAAAATGTCTCAGTAAGTGTATCCATTAAAAGCCAAAGCCAGCGGGAAAATAGAGACAAAAAAACCAACAACGACGACGTTGATGACGCTGAAGAGAAGAAGAAAATTCCCATCTAATCCCGGTTGATGTGACATCTCTCGGGCGTGTGCGTTGGAGCAACGCGACGAGATGCGGCGAGGGCGAGCTTTGCGCGAGGCGGCGGCATTAAGCGATATCAATCAGCGGATGTTCGTAAATTTTGCCGCATAAAGCATCGCAGACAGTGAACGTCGTCGTTGACGGTGACGGGCGACGGTGGCACTTGCCACCCTTTCCATAAATGGCCGCCGGACTTCCAAGTGGATCTGTGAGTTTATTTTTAGAAAACTCAAATACAGTCGCGCCCGGTGGCATGTCGACGGGGACAGAGGAAAAACTTGTTTTATGGGATTTTATTGTTTTAAAATGTATGCGGGTATTTAAGTTTGAAGTGCTAATAAAGTTGAGACAATATGACTGAGGAATTTTATTGGAGTTCGATTGGGTTCGAATCGAAAGTGATTGGCCATCAAATTTGACGCGTTTTGTGTTTATTGGGTCCGATTGCGCATGCGGGCTGCGATTGTTTTTTTGAGGAATGCAGGTGATTGGAATACTTTTGCAGCTGCTGCGCTTACGCCTGAAGTCGGTTGTAAAGTGGTGATAATGTGAGATGTTTCAAGTGGGCTGAAAGAGGCATTTAGATTGGAAACTTTGATTGAGTAGAAGGGGTCAGGTTTTCATAGGTGATGGGAAATGGCTAAATTTGATTTGATTATCATCTCTGAACTACAGAAAATCTGTTAATAAATACGAGAGTGGTCTGTAAAGATCAATGATATAAGACTTTTTTTCTTATGTTTTTACATAGTCTCCTTGTAACTATTAACACTTCCCCCAGCGATGCTGCCATCTCTCCAACCCGTCCAAGTAGTACTTAACGTTTTGCTCTGCAAAATAATTGCACCAAATTTTACAGAAGCTTTTTTTTTGTTCTTGTCTGAGCTAGACAATATTAACTCTTAATTTTTAGTATTTTCTCTTTTATTCTTTAAAATTCTGATTAAAATGTCGCTTACTATAATTTAGCTGTTGACGCGGGATATGTTTGATAATTGTTCACAAAAAACACTCAAATCAACTCACTCAAACGACTGTAGACTAAAAACTGCGAGTCCAAAATGGCTGAAACTTCAGTGAGTAACTGTCAAAAAATGCAAAAATAGCATTCACTAGCTTTTATTGACGAGTGCCCCTATCTTTACGTTTCGGTCGGAAACTTTTCAAACAACTTTCGTACATCGGTGATGTTGTTGAACCTTCCCAGCGACTTTTCGCAGATATTAGAGGCTGAAAGAAAATTAAGGCCAGTTTAATTTTCAATGAGGTGCAGTACGGATTCCAATAGTTCTCAAAAGCTTTACGCCAAAACATATTTAGTACTGATCCACTTTATCATCTTAGAAAAATTGATTCACGGTAGCTGTTCACAAAAAGTCGAGAGGCATTTTTAACCTGTCCAAGAAAATGAAAAGGAGACTATTGAAAGTCAAAGATCACAATTTTGCCGTGCTATTTTTAGCGCTCTTCTATTGTGTCAACAGTATTTTAGCTGCTATGAAATATAATGGAAGCTGAAAATTAATAAAATGAATTCCATCTCCACCCGACGTTTGGTATTTTAATTGATCGGAAATTGCGAAAATTGACTCAGGAAGTCTAGGTCTAAAAGTATGACAAAAATGCACACACCCGATTGAAAGACATTTGTGTCGTTCAGACCACACATTGATTAACTCGATAAAACAAAAATTTAAGAAAAGTGATGAAATAATTTTCATTCGCCTTTGAAATGCACTACGTTTTATTCAAATAGTTGTCGATAAATGGTGGTAATCTTTATTATTAAGGAAAGATATTGTAAACTTGAGAGTTATGACTCATGGTATAGTCACTTAAATCAAAAGTTTTCCAAAAAATGAAGCTAATCAATCTGTACACTGAGCGGCTCATTTGTAGAATTTATAAAAAAAAAGCTGGATTTATCTTCTTGTAAGTCTAACAAAAATTTAACAATTATCATTAGAGCGTACGTTGCTTGCGAAAAGTTAAGTTTCTGTTGTTAGGTTTCTATTGTAATGCTGGGACTCCACAAAAGACATAAAAAAATGAAAATAAAGAAGGTTCATCAAAACGGAAGTCAATGGAAGAATGTCGGATAATTAAAGCATACATTCTATTCCACAATAGATATATTGCCAACAGATTCGATTCCAAAAGCCGATAGGATAATTTAGCATTATTATTTATTTACAGAAGCCGTATGTACAGTCCCGTCCAAAGTGGACACATATTCGGCGGTCTTGGTTTTTTTTTAAATAAAAAACCTTTTTATCGATTTGAATTATTTTTAGGTTATTTCGTTATTTCATTACGAAAGAAAACTAGAACAGGCCAATCAATTTTTAAAGAACATTTAAAATTAATGTTACTGAAAGGCAAATGCCTTTGTGTATTAGGGTGCGGTTGGCCTGTTTAAAAAGTGGTTCGTTCATTCTAGTCTTTTACTAGAAGACATAAGAGCATTCGGTTTTTTGTGTTCGATTCAAAATAAATGTGAGCATTAACAGCAATTTAGCACTGTGACTCACAGTTTTGAAGAAAAACAGATCTACTTTTTTTCTATTATCGCTGATCAAAAATTCGAGTTGGTGTGCGAATTAAAAAAAAAAAAAACTGTGGGCATGAATAATCTAACTTAAATGCAAAATTAAAAAAACAAGTTTTGGGCTTTCAAACTTGGTAGAGTACTCTATTGTAGGTGGGCTATTGTTTTTTAATGATTTTTTTTTTTTCATGTTAATTGACTACCTACCTCCTTAATGCAGTGAGATGGACTCCCCGCCCATAGCAAACAATGTTCGTTTTTGGACGCTCTTTAAACATCCATCATTATTTTTTGACGCCAAAGTTATCGTACTGCCCACGCACATCAAAATCGATATTGTTTCTAAACGCGCAAAAACGGATATATTGGGGTCAAGATGAACTTTTGTGAATGTTTACCGTGCTATAGATACGATAAAAATCGTTTATACCTAATTTTTTGGTGATTTGGAAAATAACATTAAAATCATTCAAATTGGTCAATAGTGAAGTTTTTTTTTACGAAGAAACCATAAGACCACCGAGTACGTGTTAATTTTTGTACGGTACTGTAAGTTAACAACGCAAATTCTAAACTTCATGCAGACTATACTTTAAGGCACAAAATCTGTGTCAGTTATTGCTATTAACCTATCAGGTGTACAACTTTGCTTCCGCCGTTTTGCAGTAGATGGCTGTAGTGATAAGTGGTAGTCGAAATAAATAGATTGTAGGTGTCATACAATAACCTTAGGTATTTTTAAACATAAAAAAAAATAGTCGGCGTAACAGCCCATACGCCGCTGTATTGTAAACATAACGCCATCGAAATATTAGTCGATTTGTGGCTGCATCATAAAGTTATTTTCGATCAAACATGTCAGCTTGCGAGCCAAATTCTCGTCATTTGCGGGAGGTTTTAATTTTCTGCTTTAAGATTAAGAAATCTGCGGCTGAGGCTCATCGAATGCTCTCAAATATCAATGGTGAGGCCGCTATTAGTGAAAGAACGTGCCGAATGTGATTTCAACGCTTCAAGAACTGTGATTTTGACGTCGAAGACCGGCACGGCGGTGAAAGAGAGAAGGTTTTCGAAGATGCAGAATTGGAGGCATTACTTGACTCGTGTCAAACGTAGTCGAATCAAACGAAAACGAATCATAAATGTATAACCAATTTATTACAATAAAGCCTCGAATTTCGAAAAAGAACGGCGGAAGCAAAGTTGCACACCTAATCTTAAAATAAAAGACTTTTTCATCTCTCGCCTATGATTGTAGCAAAGATTTTGGCTGCTTCTTTAACAATAACGTTGTTTTTGTTTTACTTTTTCTCATTTATTATTTATTGTTTTTAGACCATTCGTTCGAATCTATTTTTGAGGTAGAAGAAAATTCTGAAAAGCATTTAGTAATTTAAATGACATTTATTGTCGTTTATTAAAAACATGTTGCTAATGAATTTGGCAAGCATTAATCTTCAAAGTATTGTGACAGATTAGCCACTGTGGGGGCTAAGATTTATTGCAAATTCCGTACTGGACAATTGGGACAGCTCAAATAACTACCACAGAAAGGTTGTTATGAACTTTATGAACTTTTATGAACGTTTATGAATTATTTTCTGAGTATCTTATCTTCGGCTCTCCCAACGAGGTAAGCAACTAGAACGGCATTCAACTGGAAATCTAGTTATTTTTCAGACCAAGTGAAACTTGAAACATGATCAGTTCTCACACCCCACATAACACGGCGGAAAAAACGAATTGGTGGACATTTGGTTAAAATTTGATTTCAAAAAATTTCTAATAACTTTTTTTTACCAAATACAGACATCCAACTTCCTCTTCACTTGCCCTTTGATTTTATTTAGTGTTTTTTACAACATTTTTTTTTGTCCTGTCACTGTGAATACGTGTGAGCTGCTTTGAACAACAAACGCGAAAAAGCAAATTAAAAAACAAATGTTCGTAAAAATAATGAGCTAGTGTTCGATGCGCCCTGAATTTTTGTCAAATGTTTCCCGTATTTTGGTCTAATTAGTGAGGAAATAACTGCTGCTCAGATAGGTGTCTTTATTGGCTTGTCTGTGAATGAAACATTATTATTTGAAATAGATGGTGGCAGCAAAACAACACACATATTCAAATTCAACGCAGAAGCACTCACGAAATTCACGAACTCACATTCTTTCGAGAACAATGGAAGATTCGATTTGATTCAAATTATTAAATAAAATCTAAGACCAATTTTAAGTGTAAGATAAACTGTTCTCCTTTTTGGCTCAGAAATCCATGAAAAGTCAACGCTGGAACTTACGTTCGACTTTCTGTTTGACAGATGCCGCGCTGAGAGTTGCTCACTGATGTAACTAACCTTTTTGCCAAAAACTACTGACAAATAGAAATTTGAGCCCCACCGAGCAGTTTATTCAGGAATTTGTTTGCAATAATATTCAAGAAACTTAAGCAGACGTTGAAATTATTCGCCCAGCTGTTAGCACATTCGATCCCATCTGCTGGTTGCCTTTGCTGACCCAACTCGCATGATTAAAACTGTGATTCAACTCCACACCACCACTGTCCTCCGATTAAACGCCAGAAAGCAAATAAAGCAGAAACGACGCATCCGCATTTTTATCTTTAATATCGCGTCGCCCTCTCTTTAATGACTCCATAACCGCTGAGAATCCCTCTGTTTCCCTTCCCGGAACCGCGTTCGTTGAGCCGTGGTGGACCGTAGAGCACGCCGCGGCAGCCGAACCGCCATAATCTCCCATTTATCCAGCATCTTATCCCGATATAATTTTTTTTATTCGCAATATTTTTGCGCGTGAATATTTTTGCTAAGCTCCAACCAACAACGTCGACGATGACGACAACGCCGACAGACGCCAACGACAGTGATGATGGCGCAATGATTGGACCTGTTTACATACAAAGTGACGGAACGGCTCCTGTGGCCTCCGCCGCCACACATTCCCATCACGGATCACGTTCGAATGGGCGGCCCGCCCCGATAATAGGCCGCCGAAGAAAGCCGAAAATGAAGCCACTGATGGGCGGTTTGAATCTGAATAATTTACGACCGTCAACGGGAAGGGGACGTTGTTGTTTTACCGCCCTCCTTCCCCCGTCACCCGATGTAAGTGATATCCGAGTGCGACCGTTAAGTGATATGATAATAAAGCTAAGTGAAAAGATGCGAGATACAAAAACATCGAGATTGATATCGAGTGCGGTGGGAGGGGTGACGAGGGGTTGGGGATATGACAGTATTGGAAAGTATCTAACACTTGGTATCCATTAGATAGATGGTTGATTGTCGAGAGGTGACGGGATAAATCTTTTAGATGAATTGCGTTTCGTGTACGATACTTTTGTATCTATTGCGAGAATAATGAAGCGCTAGGCAACGACAGCAACGACAGCAACGACAGCAACGACGACAACGACGACGACAGTGACAGTGCGTCACAAATCACACGCTGAGCGCGTCTCACCGTCCTCACCGGAGATCCTATTAAGGCCCGTGGAACGGGGATGACCGTGTCACAGGGGGCAACAAATGCAGGAAGAGAGGAAAAGGAATCCATCAGCAGAGGCGCTCATAAATCACCGCTGACTTTGACGACATTTTTCCACCTGAGTCCCGGGAGTCACGGGAATGGTGGCTACCTGATCCCTTTTTGTTGCTCCGTCGTGGGTCGTCGTCTCCACGGGTTAAGTTGTCTGCGGAACAGTAGCGGCGGACGCGTCGCGGAGCGGCAATCTCAGTGGCAATGTGATGATAGTTGTTTGTTATCCCTCCCCGGCTCTTGGATGGAGATGACACGGGTGTGAGAGTTTTCTGGATGCACGCTGTGTGAGGAACTTAAAGAGAGGCACGCGGAGAAATCCCCCGACGGATGGTTTAAGTTTTGATCGATTGATTTATTGCCGCGCTGTGTTTCGCCGGGATTCGTTTATGGATGTCTTCTGTCGTTGAGATGGGAACACACGGTTTTGCGGATTAAGACAGGCTCCGTGGGGTGAGATTTTTATGGTCACTCTGGTTCACACGGTTTAAGATGCCGATGAGAGCAATGACTGATGATAAACAGAATCTTTACTTCCGTCGCAAGTAGAGCCTCTAAGGAATTCGCAAAATGCTTCACAGAAATACCGACGCAACAAGAAATAACTAAGGATTCAAGCTGACATACGATTAGGAGTTTACCTTCTATATTTCTATCATGGCATAGACAAGTGCATTTTTTTGTGAAGCAAAAGTGGTGTAACATTTCGTTTTATGAAGGATGTAGCATAGTTTACGCATGTTTTCAATTTTCCGCCATTTATTGTGTGAAGTGCTGCCATGGTGTAAAGTGATACCTTCCATTGATTGACAGCTGGCAACAAACTGTCAGTTTCAAAATTAATCGCTGTACAGGAGAACAAATGCTCTTCCATTGTTGAACAAAATTTCAAAAATAATGAAGTTTGGTGGCTGGATTTTACAATTTTCTTACAATAGTCCGAATATTGATTTAACGTTGTTGGTGAATAGTGCAGACAAGTTTGGAAAAATCAGAAAGTCAGGAAAAAGTTCAAACGTTGTGTGACAGTTTTGGTAAAAGTTTAACAGACTAGAAACTGCAAAAACACGCGTACAGCTGGGACGCAACTAGACATACTTAAAGCTTGTCATTTCCGTGTAATAAGTGGGAATATATTAAAAACACGTTGCAGGAATGCAAATGTGTCTCTGATTATGATCTGAGGTTTTAAATAAATTATTTTTTTTGTTTTTATTGTGATTATGTGTGTGTTGATGCAGCGCGATATTAACTTAGAATGATAATTTATTGTTAGACAAAGATCTCAAATATGCATTGAAATTACTTTTAACATTTATTGCGAAGAGAATTGTGGAATGAATAAGTGATGGACAACAAGTAAATGCTGATCTCAGCAAAATTATTTTAAACTATAAAGCTTTTTACTTTTATCGCTTCATTATTCATAAAAGTTGCAGCTGCATAAAAGTTGCCATTGAGATTCAAACGACCTGTTTTCATCGTGCGATTTAACACCATTGGATTTCTTTTTTCATTTTTTTTTTAACTTTTCGGGAATCAACGAACTTTTTGCCGGAATCCTCGTGTGCATCAAAGATGATGATCTAAGGCTCCATCTATAAAATTGAGACAAAATTTATAAAAAAAATAGCCAACAGAACAGAACACGAATGGTTGCTTTTTTGGACATCTAGACGAATGAATGATTTTCTGCTCTTATCAGGCTTTGGTCTGGTTGGTAATTTGTGGCAATATTTTGATAGGCAGATACGTTTGTGGAAGATTTCAAGAAAAATTTCGTCGACGTCGATTTTAGTGGATGATTGACATGAAATTCTTGTCAAAATGATTTAAAAAGTTAGTAGAATCAAGGCTTGCATATTTGAAAGCTATTTTACACACAAATAGATAACAGTCTTAGTGCTAGTTTTGAGTTTTTAGTCTTTTTATTAAGGTGTATACTTTTTTTTTGACTCTGGAAAAATGTTGATTATCTTGCTATTAAATTGCTGTTGTTGGATTTATTGTTATGATTCTTCTTACAGCTTTTAAGTGAATAGATAAACCTTTCCAAAGCAAACAAATGTTCCCGAAACTGAGCACCAGAACCTATCTTATAGGTCTTGCTTGAAATGAGTGTACATTTTCATTTGACTTTGACTGTATCAAAACGCGACCATTGTTGTGTTTTCTGGATGGAAAAGAGGACAAATACGGTAGATTTTTATGCTGTAGTAATGTGATGGAGAAGTACCGGCGTAATGCTGATCACTAAGACCAGTAGTGGTCCCTTGTGTGACCACCTTCACAGAGTTTATATTTTTGTAACATCCTGTTACTCCTAGTTTAGACAGAAAAATTTAGATGAGTTTGCTTAAGGCTACTTCGTTCATCGACTTGATAAAGCAGCTTTTCGGCGTCTTGAATATGGTCTTACCTAGGGAAAGTATATATTACATGATATACTATAGTATATCAATAACCATTTGTACTGCCTAGAATCAAGTCCACAGCTGCAGCCACTTTAAATTCAAAAAACCGCAAAAAATTGCCACTTCATGATTTATACGATAGCAATCGTAGGTGGCAAGGTGGAAATACGTAATGTGGATTGCATCTTACTGGGTCCTATGCTCATAGTGAGCTTTCCTGTGTCTAAGCAGATCGGTTAAGCGCGAAACTTGGCTCTGGCCCTGTATGGGCTTGTACGCCGACTATTTATTTATTTTTTCTTTTTAAGCAGATCGGTATCAAATCAAGGCCAATACATTTTATTTCCTTGCTAACGACTGTTGCCAAAAAATGTCCAGACACTTCATACTTCAAAAACTGATGACCAGAAGTGCTTCTGGTCCTGCATTTTGGCCCCAGTTTTTGTTATAAACTCTGTTTACATTTTAAGCTCCTCCTTGTCCACCGATTTTCTTTTTATCTTAAGACGCCACCACGCATTCCTTAAAATCCCGAGAACTATTTCTAAATACCTCAAAATCGTCTCACGACCTTTCTTCCGATAAGCCTCAAAACTCAAACCACGTAAAAGACTTAGTAGGTCAACCACTCCAATATGACCCCCCCAGATGCAAGAGCTCAAGCACGCATTTCTCTCGCAAGTCCATCCATCATACGCCGAGCCTCTTAACGAAGCCCTAAGTCAACAAATGACCCACAAAATACACTTAAACCCCCCGCCAACCTCACAAAAAAAAAAAAAAAAATATTCCAAATTATCACCAAAACAGTTAACAATCCGAGGCCTATTAGTGTCACCCGAAGAGAGAGCCTTGTCAGGCCCAAATTTGTTGCGTATTAGAGGATCACGACTCCGGTAAACAAAACAAAACTCAAAACGCCGGCCTGCTGCTGCGCCCCACCAAAGCTCCGCCAGCCAACAGAGAATCCCTCTTAAGCCGCTCTTTATCTCATTAATTAATTATCAATTAATTGAGAGTCCCATTTGAGCACCGGGGACCGATTGGGTTGGGTCATTCCAGCGACACGCTTCCACCGGCCTGGCTTGCAGTCTGTGTGCGTCGACATCATCGTCGTCGTAGTCGTTGTCGTTAATGCGCTTTATGGACGCTGCGCGCTGTTCGCCGGTTGTCTGGGAGCTGGCTGCCAGTATGCATCTGGCGCGTGATGCATGATAATTTCATGCATCTGATAGATACTTTGGGTCGTAGCATTTCGGTTCAATCGAGTGAGAGTGGTTTCGATTCGAAATCGGATTGGGATTTGGATTTGGATTCGGAATCGTGCGTGCGTGCGGCGGCGGTTGGTTCGACGCTTCGACTGCGAACTGCGGTCGTAGTTCCGCACCTTGGCGCTGAGTTTCGCCCGTAAATCAACACAAACTCACTCGAAACACAAAAGATATCGAACTACCGGCTAATGGCGTGTGTTATTTGAGCAGGCGGCGGTGGCGGAAGAGCCGACATTTAGCGTTAATTAATTTGATTGGATTCCGGTGTCTGGTGGCGAAATATCGAACCTCAGCACAAATATTTGACTACTGATTCGAATGACGGGAAGAATGACAGCGAGCCCGGGGCGGCGTCACTTTTGGCCGTTTTTAGGTGTGGGCGAACAGTGATTATCACAGGTTAACTTAGAAATTCATAAAATTAATTAAAAAAACGAAAAGAAATATTTTTTTTTTGAACATAATTTGCATGCTGATGAGCTGCGGTCGAGGAGCAAGCAACACACTACAACCACACTTTGGACGTGTTGCGACAACTTTTCGAAGACGTCTAGCCGGCGGGGGAGTGGGCTAATTAGGTGACGGAACTTCAGGATTTCATCGAAATTCCGAAAATTAATTATGCGATATGGTAAACGCGACTGGCTAAGTGGAATGCTGAATTTCAGATCTATTTTCGGGTGACTACCGGTAGCTGTTTGAGGCGTTTAGTGACTCAGGCGAGAGATTTTGTCACTGCTCGGGAATTTGTTGAAGTGGATTTTCCAAATAACATACACGATCGATGCATCTAATTTTTCGTTCCATCATTTCTAATGATTTGACTGTAAGACGACTTTTTTAAACACAGCTCTATTTTCGAATTCATACACATGACGAGAGGTGGCTGTTGAAAATCCTAATCCATACATCGAGAGAATATGTTCGACATAATCGCCAAAAAAATAAGAATTATGGCAAAAGGAATTTTTTCGTTGACTGATGCTCAGTTAGCTGAGAACAGTTGAATCAATAAATTGAATATTTTTATTTATAGGTTTATCAGACAGTTCAGGTTTAATAAAGCTGTTTTTAAGCACATCTTAGACGTTTTGAATACAAAGTCAGATCATCACCACTGACTCCTGAGTTTAAATTGTTGGAATGTTTTTAGCAGAAGATACCAAACTAACACAGGATTTTAATAGAAGAATGGCACAATCAAGCGTTTCTGGTGTTCTCTTGGATATTTCTAATATTCTGGAAGAAACTCTGTGCCCAAAATGGATAACGTAAACGATGCCCCAAGAAGAAAAGCGTGAGGCTAGACTGTTTTGTAACCTCATACACCGATAGTCCCTTTTATTTGAAATTTTTGTATGACAATGGAGAGCAAAATATGAACTAAAATTAATCTTTTAACTTTTGACAAATTTGTTATTTAAAACAATAACATAAATAGTTTTTCGATGAACTCAAAATTTTTTTTTTTTTGTTAGATTTCTCTTTCGTTAGATGTCTGGATTTTGCTTCATGTATTCACCCAACACCTGGAACTGCTGACAAATTGTTTGCCTATTGAAAATATTTGTTTCTAGTTATTATGAAATTGATTATTTTACTTACTTCTTCAATTTCATCACTTTTGCTGACTGGAATCCACATCAATTTTTGTTCGGTTGAAAAATTACTAAATTTGAATAGACTACGAATCGTATTGCGCATTCAATGACAGCTGCTTTTTTTTTGCACTTCTTTACCGACGTTTGTTCATTTGCGTTTTCAGTGATAATAAAACACGGAAATTATAATATTCTTCTTACCCAGTCGATCAGCCCTTTTCAAGGACTGACATGACTTAAGTTCCTTGAAAAGCATTCTGATTTTATGGCTAGAATTGTTTGATCTTGAAGATTTATTCTGATTACTTTGAGAGCCCTGTTATCGACCTAAGTGCTCGACGTTTTGTTAATTATCCGTAATGTTAGGGCTTTGATGCTTGTGACAAATAAATGAGGATTGTCTTTAGCAAGGAAGACTTTTATGAGTTTCCAAAAATTATTACTTAACTATAAATAAAAGTCGTGAGCTACGCAATTTATTTAACCATTATTACTGTACCTTTTTATTTCTACAAAAAAAAATGCTAGCATAATAAAAATTTATTTCATCAGTTTATAGAATACCTGTTGAACATAAGAAAGGTTTTATAGGGTGTTTTTCTTAGAGTGATAAACCTTTGAAATGTAATAAAATAAAGTTGATTTTTTTAAATTGACATGAAAGTTCCTTTATTCGAAATATAATCTTCTGGCGTTATAATTTAAATATGATTTCTCGCATGTGACCGCGACAGCTGGCTCGGACGTAGTCTAATCTGGAGGTCCAAATTTCGATGACGTTTTCCATTCACATTTGTGGCCGTATATCGGCAAAAACGTGGCAAATGTTGTCCTCCAAGTGGTCAACCGTTTCGAGCTCGGAGTAGACTAAAGACTCGACAAAAAAAAATCTAGCGGCGTTAAATCGCACGGTCTTGGAGGCCAATTCACGGGTCCGGAACATGAAACTATGCGATTACTAAACGTTTCCTTCAATAAATCATTTGTGGCACGAGCTGTGTGACATGTTGCTCAGTCTTGTTAAAAGAACAGCTCCTGTAATTCATGGTTGTTCAATTGATGAACGAAAAAGTCAATAATCATGGCTCTATAGCGGCCGCCATTGACTGTAGCACTCTGGCCATCGTTTTAAAGAAGTACGGAACGATTATTCCACCAAACCATAAAGCGCACCAAACAGTCAATTTTGGTAGGTACCTAACTGCGCTTCTGTTGGTGATTATATCAGTTCCTACTTAAAAGTCGGCTTGGTGCGGGATACGTCGCCTGGTTAATAGCACTATCTCAGTCTTGTCCGTCGCTAACTTTAAACCGTGGTCCGCCATCCACTCTACACACGTTTCATGGCCAGGTTTAACTTCAGCTTTGCTTCCGCCGTATCCCGGGCAATGATAACAGCGCGTACATGACAAAAAAGGTATCAGGAGGCATTTTCATGCAGAAGATCCTTTCATAACCGATGTTCCAGAGGTCTGGTCCTCGGTCCTATTGAGCCCTGCGCTGTCCCTGCCATGACTTCTTTACTTTTTTGACCCTCCGTAGTCTCGAAGCCTGCGGTCCCAGAGGTAATCCCGCAGAATTCACATGAGATACTGCTAAGTGTTGCAGTTGTTTTGCAGACAGTCGAAGATGCTGTCCCATTTCAGAGAGTTGAAAGCGTTTTTGACAGACTTATCGCGAGTGGCGGATATTCTGTTGGCTCCTTGCGCCAACAACCTCTTGGATAGTGCTTATTCTGAAGTGGCCTCTTCGGAAGCCGTGTTGCCTCGGCGAAAGATCTCCAGCTCTCTCTACCGCTGGTCGGAGTCGGATTTTCAACATCTTTTCAAGGAGCTTACCAGCAGTCTCTAGCATACAAAATGGGCGGTGAGCCGACGTGGATTCCGGGTCTCCTTTCTCCTTGCTGATAAGAACCACGCGTTGTGTCTTCCAGCCCTAAAAGATCCCATTCATTAAGCAGCTGTTATAAACACTTAACAGCAGTTATGGACAGGCTTTTGAGAGAACCTTGAGAACTGAGAAGAAATAAAACAAAATGTAGTGCGAAATTAAAGAGTTCTTGTGCAGGTCCTTTAAAAGCGGTTTACTACAATACCAGCGTATCGAACTGTTAAGCAAGGGTACCATCCTGGTTCAAATTCAGGCCAAGGAAAAACTCCACAACCAATTTTCATGGCTCGACCTTAACTGAACCACTTATAGTCTTTTTAGTTTATTTCTCTCATGAAAACTTAGCCGTTCGAAACGGACAATAATGTGTAGGACCTAGTTTCCACATGTGCTAAAATTATACTGCGCATAATATAAGCATGGCTCTAGCCCTCAACGGACTGTTATGCAGCGCAATTATTAATCAGATTCTTTAAGGCAAGCGGTGAACGTACTGCCGGTAAAAAAGAGACTCTCCGTTGACTGGCCAACAAAAAAACGACTTTGAGGCAATTGCTGGCAATCAGATGTCATCCGTCGGCAGAAATCAACGACTTATTGGCTTTCTAGAGTTTAGTACTTATGCAAATAAGATGAGACAAATCTTTAACGGGCGCAAGAGAATTTTGAAAGTCGCCGTTTTTGTTTTCAATTGAGGTTGAAATACTTCACTCGAAAAAACGGAAGACAATGTAACATAATTGTGGCCATTAATTTGTTGGTGTCAAATTTCCACGAGTACACGTTAAAGATTATCTAGAGTTATGACGGGCTTCGGCTTTTATGTTGTACTTAAATTCGGATTAAGGCAGATTTTTGGAGCCGACATGTCGCATCTTTGCAGCCACTTTATGCCAACGTTGTGTTTTGGGTGACACGTAACCGTGAGGCGCTAAGAAAACGTTTAAGATTAACTTTCGCTTGATTGCTTTGACTGGCAATTGGCTCTTTCATTAATTTCACAATCCGAGTCTAAAATTAGCACCTAGTACTTTGTAGCGACCACCGCCGAGTGTCGTACTCAATGACGAGCCTCGCGGCGACGGTTGTTCATCGGATGAGTCGTTTTTCTGGTTCCTCTGACCACCGACACGGGCTTTAATGGGCTCGAATTAATTGTCCTAAGTAAAGGAACCTGTTTAAGTGCAGTTCGATGGGATTTTCAGGGGTAATGAGGTGATGTAACGCCTCGTCTCTTTGACCTCACAGCATCAATTTATCAAAGTTCTGAGGTCAATTGCAGTTGATGAAGGATATTAATGGGATTTGGAGTTGTGGTAGGGTTTCCAGAACGTCTTTTTAAATTTTTTCTTACACTTCAACTTTTAACTTACAAATCGTCTCTTCTGTTCCCACTGCGTGCCTCACCCGACTTCATCCCACAGCTAAAACAAAAGAAATTCCATAAGCCTCATGGGAACGAATTTAGTCGCGTTCACGAGTTCACAAACGAAAAATTATTGGAAAAATTCAAATTTTCCCGATAAAGCAATCAAACGAAATGAAATTAAAGCGAAAAACAAAAAAGAAATAAGAGTTCCATATTTGGCTCCCTGGAGCGCTGCTATCTGAGCTTCGTTGGAGGCGATCGTGAGCGGAGACAAAGTCCCACTTAGGCAGGTAGAAGCTACTTGGTTGTAAATTTCCGCTGGCGATGAGCGTCGAGCCCTAATGAGCCGGAGAGGAGAAAGCACTTCCAGCAACGCCCCGCATGCGGGTCCGGGGCCGGGCCATTCGATTTCCTGTATTATGAGGTACTTCGCGGTCTAGCGGCGCAGCTGGGGCTTCAGAGAGGTGAGCAGATGATGTTATTTGTCATGGAAACCGCAGTGCGGACGTTCGTGAAAATTTATCATAGCCGTTTGGTGGCAGTTAAGCGACAGGAGACGCTCAGCGATGATTTTTTTTTGTGGACGTGTGGTGATTTGCATAGCTATCGGATGAGGGTTTCCGTGGCGTGACAGTTTCCGCAGCGTGGTAAGATGAGAGTTTTGATATTTTTTTTATGTGAGTAGGCAAAACTGGTGGGCATGGCGTCGAGAGGAGTTGGTTATAACCGAGAGCAGCTTAGGTTTCATTTGGGGCTCTGAAAATTCGGAAGCCGGAACAAGATCTGGTGGAATAGATCTTCGTTAGAGCTTCTGAATGAATGAAATAAGATGAGAAAGAAATGAATACGATTTTCTTTGTACTGTAGCTTTTCTGATATATGAAATGAAATTCAAATCTTGTTTTTTTTTTAGTTACAAGTCCTCCCAGCAGACAGGTAGCAGCCTGCACGGCGGTATGACTGAAATCAATCAATATGTGGACCAACCTTAAGACTGGACACTCCACAATAATAAATAGACTGAATTCCCCGCCCTCAGTCACCGACTACACCCTTCCGCAGCTCCTCTTAGACAAAAAGTTTACTTCCACCATTCCCCAACGAACAGAGTGGATGGAAAGCCCTACGGTGCTGGAAGATCCACTAAGGCTCTTCACGGATAGATAAAAAAAAACTGAGTCGGGAGTAGGTGCGGCAGTGTACTCGAGCCTAAATATCTCCCTATGCCTCCCTAATCATTACAGCGTCTTTAAGGCGGAGACTATGGCGATCAAGGAAGCTCTGTATTGGCTAAAACACAATGTGGTATCCAAGGGGGATATCATCATTTGTTCAGACAGTCAAGCCGCAATGAAATCTCTAGACTCGGTCACTTTTACCTCTAAGACCGCCCTAAAGTGCCGCCAATCTCTGGATGAGATGGCCCAGCACTTCAAAATTCACCCCATGTGCCTGGTGACATTCAGGGTAATTGCCAAGCTGACGCCCTCGCCAGGCATGCGACCACAATTCCATTACAATCTCGAAGGGAATTTCCGGCCACGCCACTACCTACAACCAAATTAAACATAAAACCTCACAGCCTTAAGACCACCAATCATAGGTGGCAAGAAGGCTCAACATGTTTGCACACCAAACGGATTTGGCCCGCGCTAGATGCTAAACGTCTCCCTCCCTTCTTCGGATGGACAGACCGGCGATTAGGATCATTACGGGACACTGTACCATCGGCAGACAAGCCAGCAGACTTGGAGTCTCTGCCAATAACTTTTGCAGAAGTTGCCAGGATGAAGAGGAGGAGGAAACCATCTTCCATTTCTTATGTTAATGCGAGGCCTTGACGTCTCGTAGAAGAACTCATCTGGGCAAGCACTTCCTTGACAGTCTGAGTGATTTGAGTAAAATCAGCATCAATCAAACCCGCAACTTCGTAAGAAGCTCTAATTGGTTCAATTAGGGTGTGGAACGGATTTCCACATTGTGGTATCACAATGGGCCTAGTCTGGCTTAAGTGTGGGCCTTTAATACCCCAGCTAGCCATTCTAACCTAACCTAAATTAACCTAGTTTAAAACATCGCTACGACTTGAAGGTACATAGTCTGAGGACGTTACCCCTTTAATCCATTAATTGTAAGTCAGGGTACTTTGATATCTTAATCCCTTCCCTAATCAGAAAACAATCTACAGCTTGAAATTGGTGAAACAGGTTCAAAAGTTGTTGGCTAAATGGAAATTTGTTCATTCATTTTAATTTTAAAGAAATTACATGCGTAGATTAAGCGGCGTAACAGCTCGTTGAGGGCCAGAGCCTAGCTTTTTTGATTGAAATTACTAGATTTAATTAGTTCCTTGAGCAGCTGTTCATTTTTCCAACGCTTTACCAATTGAGATAAGCAAGATCTAATGTCCTAAGTTTTTTAAACAAAAGAAAGTCGATCGTTCATCTGTATTGGGCGACCCGACCATCATTAGGTGGTGTCCATTAATCAGCTAAATCGCATAGAGAAGCCACAAATAAAGGAACCGAATGGTGCCTAATATTTGATGCACTTGTCGATGTTAGCTGCTGTTTCTGACCTTAACTTCAAGTGCTACACACATACATGTAAAAAAAAGTCTTCCAATTTCGCTCCCAAACTCGCAAAGAGAAAGCAAAGTCCAGAGCTCTCC
This sequence comes from Syritta pipiens, assembly GCA_905187475.1. Lineage (NCBI taxonomy): Eukaryota > Metazoa > Arthropoda > Insecta > Diptera > Syrphidae > Syritta > Syritta pipiens. The sequence continues at coordinate 77,853,075 of LR994571.1, forward strand.
TCTTAAATCGCGGATTGAAGAATTTGAAAATTGAAATAAAAATAAAAATCACTTCACTACTGTAAACAAGAGTGAAGCTAAGCCTTTCAAAGCGCGGTTCCCACTTCACAGGCATATTTCACTCTCTTAAGCCCCTCTGATAAGTCTCATCTTCTTCTCATCGCCACCGAGAGACACTTCATCTCACTTTTCGTTCTCATCACTCCCGATCCGCAAGCCCACAGAGCAACAATTTAACAAAAGAGTCGGCCTGAAAATAAAACCAACAAAATCCGATTTAAGGAATTTCCTCGGCGAACGTTGACTCTTAACACCCCGATCCGTTAATTTTAATCCCAAATCGGATATTAATTGCTCTGCTCGTGATAAAATTCTCATCAATTACCGAGCAGGTTAATCCGTCGGAACACAGACACGCACTCAAGGCCGTGAATTGAAAAACAACAACGCGTATCTAAAGACAAAACTCCTTCTTCCACTGTTTCATTTGAATGTATCTCTTTCTCCAACGAGATTCAGATACAAATTCCAACTGCAGCTTGTGTCAGAATGCAAATGACCAGTCAATTTGAATGATTCCTCCAATTAAGACCCCAACACAGCTCGGGAAATGGGTTAAAGATACAAAATAACAAATTTTATTATTTTTTTTTTCCACCATTTGTTTGGAGTTTTACATGAAAACTTAAGAGAAACACACAAATACACATACAGACGTATAACAAAACACTTTCTCAATGTTTATCTTTTAGCAGCATTATCGCTTCGCTTAATTTAAAGCAATTAACTTGAGCGGGGCTTCGCCCAGGGGGCGCGGTAAGGCTGTGGAGGGTGTGTGCTTGCTGGTCCATATCACGAGGAATAAAATTAATTAAAGGGTTAATCGAGGGTGTCTGCAGAGAGCAGAAGAGAATGGAGCGGGCGTTTCTCGGAGGAGTACGAAGGAGTACTCTCCAAAGCCAAGCACAAGGCGCACAGGAATGTGCCCGGAGGGGTTGGGGGTGGTGGTCGTAGCCTTTTGTTTAGCTAAGTTTAATGAGAAAACAGCGTAATGAGTGAATGTGAAAGTCACTGCAGGCAGTGGGTCTCGCAAGAAAGGCTATCCGAGTGAATTGAGCCGAGGCTGGAGGAGGCCGAAGAAGGTCTTCTTAATTGATGAAGTGGGTGAGTGACCGAGTTATGAATAAGAATGTGGAAACATTTGGAGGGGCTCTAGTTTCCTGATTGGTTCCTTAATCTGTCGTCAGCGACATGGAAATTGGAAAGCTTTCGGAAATCGTAATTTAAAATAATGTGTTTGTCCGACCTTTTGCGGAATCTGATATTCGAAAACTGTTTGTTTTTTTCCACTTAAAGAGACTGCTACCAAAAATTCTCTATCAGTCGCTTTAGGTGGCCATACACGACGCACAAGCACGCACCACATGATCGCGAACCTGCGCTTTTTCTCGCGAGCTGTTAACGAAAAATTTCGATTCTCTCTAGCGCGTTACCCACTATGTGTTATAATTATATCAAAATTATGGTATAAATTGAAATAAAATAAAAACTACAAATGTGTTTCCAACTTTAAACCGATTGAAGTTTTCCTAATGTGAAACACCCTATATAAATGAACATGTATGGTATGTCGCTTCTCCCCTTTCATTGGGTTCTATTGCCTGTGCGTAAGTCAAAAACGTGGTTTTATTACATTATGCTCGTCGTCTATGGTCATTTTTGCGAGTAAATCCACATTTTGATATCGTCAGGCATCGTGTAAGCACCGCATGGCAAAAATTTAAGAACATGACAACCGCAACAACTTGAATTTCTTTCTCAGGCATGTTTCACTACAAAAGTCAAAATTAAATAAACGTTCGCAAACTGAGTTCGACGAGTTCGGGGTAAACGACCATGTTCGGCGTGTATGGCCAGCTTAAGGAATAATGTTCGTGCAGGTCGTCATATGCACCGATTGTCTGAGAAAAATCTCGCGAAACGCTTTAAATAAATTCGTCAAAAACATTTCTTCAGAAATATTCTAACAAATTTTAGAAATATTTGTATAGGATGCCTTTGAGATTGAAGTTTGTCAATAACGCATTCTGCCACCCAAATTTTCAAGGACCTTCTTCGTTGTTTCGGGTCGTAGCTGAACATGGAGCAAATACAACTATATCATGGCAGCCGAAGTCGATTTTAAAGAACGTCTGCCTTAAATGAAAGTAAGCAATCTCAAAACGGATTAAATAAAAATTTGTATTTTACTTAAAAATTAAAAATTAAATTTTTTGATTGGCTTTTTCCAAAGAAGTGAAGAATTTATTGGTTCTGAGTATTGATTGGTCCAATGTCCTGAGTCGTAGACCTATAGAAGTGGCCAGAAGGATCAGTGTTTTCTGACTTTAATGGAAAAAAGTGTGATAAAAGCTTCGTTGGTGATTTTTGGTCAATGGCACCGAGCGGTGTTATATGGACGAATAGCGTTAAGAAAACATGAGAGATTATATTAAATGATGTAATTTACTAACTAAAAAAGAGGTTCAATTAGAAAAAGAAAATTGGTTGACAGTAGCTGCTGCATGTCCTCGCTGAGAGCTGAACGAAACAACTAGCTACTGGTCTCAATAAATTTTTAGCAAATAAATAGTTTCATTATTTTTCATTCATACGGCTCTTTTTGGTAATACACAGCTTAAATTTTTAATTTTTAATCAATTGAACATTCAATCTATTTTTGCATTGATTTTTTGGCTACACAGGAAAAATAGTTTGTGTTTAATACTGAAATGACTATTCAATGATGGCGATACTAACGAAATAATTTTTCTTTGAAAATTTAACTGAAAAATTCAAAACAGCATAAATCTGAAACAATTTTTCCTTCAACACTTTTTTCTGTGTTTCTGTTGATTTGGTAAGACGTGGGCCATATCACAAGTTCCTTAATTCAATTAGTTTTGGTTTTAAATGCATACATTCAAATTAATGATTACACCAACTAATGAGTTTTTCACAGCCAATTATTTCCCTTTCTTCAGTCGTTTTTACTAAATTCCATTTCATACAGCGGTCATCCATTAGTCGACCTAATTTTTGGCTTCTTCGCAAAAAAGTTATTTGCTACTTGACAGGGTTATGATTTCTTAGGGCGGGAAAGAGATGAAGGTGAATTTGAATGCTTTGTGGCTGTAGCACGAGGTAAGGCATTGCATTGGAGCGCGTCAAATCTTTCGTTGAGGATGTTTGCAATATGTGTTTGGCTAATCGTGAAAATAGAGCAATGAATGGACCAGTGTAAATGTAAAATAATTATAGAAGACCCTTTGCAGATGACACTTTGTTATTCCTATGGTCATTTATGCATGATAATAATTCTAATCACACTTCTTGTTCACACAGTGCGATAATGCACTAGCTCACACTTCTTAAAGCAGTGCATTAGTAATCGCCAAATCGATCTTCTGTCTTTGCCTGAGTCTTAAATCTGTAGAATGATGTAGAGCAGCACGTTGGATTAAGAAATCAATCAAATTAACAAAGCATTGGGTAGCAATTGAGGAATGATAGAACACCATTCCTCTTCATCTATGCCGAGTTAGCGAGTTAGTTAGTGGGCGCCGTGGTTTAAATGGTTAGTGCGTCGGACTTTTAAGCGAGAGAGCCCGTGTTCGAATCCAGCCCGGTGAATCAAAAACTATTTTCACGATCCCTCCTCCAACAAACGATTAACAAACCTCCTGAAGCACTCTGTCATGGAAAGCTCTCGCAATTCGCTGTTCGTAAGCGGCATAAAACAGTAGGTTCCCTTCACTTGCGTCAAAATGATATATCCCACAACACAGCGGAGGCCCGATAGAGCTATGCTCTGGACCTGTATGGGCTGTTACTCAGATTATTTGTTTTTTTATTTTATGATAAGGCATGTGGGAAAGCAAAACATGATATGAGCAAAAATATTTGTTTTAATCCGTTTAAAGCGCATTGATTCATCAATTTGCTAATTCTGTAACGACTTAATGTTGAACCTGCTGATGTTTGTGCAAGAGTTTTGTTGTTATTATTTTGTTTAAATATTATTTTTTTGTTTAACTAAGCTTTTCATGGTTGCCCCAAAAACAAAAAGTGTAAAAAGACATCGTTAATAAAGTCATCTAGCGTATTTTAAGTGGAAAATGGGAAGTGTGCTGATTCTCTCACCAATACTGTATATTCTGTCCGTCTTTCTCGAAATGCACTTCCCAAACAAAATGAAAATGATGAGACTAGATCTGAAGATCATCACCGAGTGACGAATGCCTCCAGTTCCTTTTCTCTTAATTTGTTGGTTGCTCAGCATACGGGATGGTTCATCAAGTCCAAAACCAACCATCCTTTTCACCTCTAGCTTTAGCTGCCCTTTTTTTCTTTCTGTCGAATCACGGCGACATTTTTAATAAACACACGCATATGATGCTCTAAACTTCAGCTCTGACTCTCGTTGTCCTGCAATGCACGTCTTAAATCCTTTGACTTATCCCTCTCTATTTTTACATTTGAAAAAATACTGTTTTGCAACTTACATAAATCGATTTCATTATTTTTTCCAACATCTTTCAAATGCCTTCTAAAACCACAGCATTAAAGACACAACCAGCATGGCCCTGGACCATGTCTCCATCTTCGCATTTCTCTCTTAAAAGTCACTATCAAACTGCGTCCCCTTACCTGTCGACCACACTGCCATCCAATTTACGCAGCAAAAATAATCACGTAAATTAAAGTGTATCCTTCCAATTGAAAAACGATCTCACACAATTTTTTTTTTTTTTTTTTCGATGTTTGCTTTTTTCATTTACTTGCCGTCAGTCCCCCGACTCATCGTCATACCCACAGGAGCACTTTCGGAATTCCTTTTAATTATAATTCCGTCAACAGGAAAAAGACAAAAACAAAAACCAAACCCCTTAAATGCAATTCATTCACCGTAGGCTTATCGCCGTCATCGATGATTTCCACTTCGTTAATGTGCCGGCTTCGTGGTGTGTTCGTGTGCGTGTGATGCGTGGTGTGAAAAAAAAAACCAAAGAAATGCCAGCACAGCACAAAAAACGAAAAATACTGAAAAGAAGACATTTTGAAAAAAAACAACAAAAATTTCGAGGTTTTTCTCTCCTTTAAGAATGTGCTGTGAATGTAAATATAACGGATAATGGGACAACACACGATAACTTTATACGGCTAATCGATAACGTCGCTCCTGCTGACGGTGCAAAAGTAATTCTCCCGCCCCTTGTTTTTCGATAACGGTGATGAAAAACAAAATGATAATCATAACAATCGAATAAGTTAGTGGAGAGCGTTTCACCGGAGCGTCTTAAAGATACACCGCGTCTCGAAAAACATACGACCGCCAACCCCCAACTTCGTCTTCTGATGGACGGGAGACTCTTGAGGCTAAGTGCGTTATATCGATTTTATTTTTCGATAACTTCGAGTGGTTGGTGCTAGCGTGTGTTTTTGGGGTAAGAAAGAAAAAAAAAAATATTTTCTGCTTGTAGAGGATGTTTACCCAGAAGCTGGATGAATTTTAATGGATTCACCCTGAAGTGGAGCAGGCAGGGGTGGCATGCTAGTCAGGGAAATGAGGTCTTTAAAGAGATTATCGAAAAAATGGTTTGATGGCATTTCATTATTGGGCCATTGCAGAGGAGTTGCAGAAGGGTGCAGTGTGTAGAGGAAGAGAAGTTGAGGCAATGTTTGGATAGTCGATAGGAGCTTAAGCGGCAATTACATTCGACGATGATGTGCAGTTGCAGGAGTCTGCACTTAGGAGTCGACTTCCAAGGGATTATGATGGCTTAAACGTATGGTATGGTCTTTTATTCGTTCAAGCTTTAAGAGAAATCATGATTTTTCAACGTTTTTCTGTAAAATTAGAAGGTGGATCGAATATTAGACCCAGTAGGCCGCAGATTCATGCTTTTGGGCCTCTGAGCGACTGCTTAAAGTTGAAGTTTTTGGAAGATCGGGATCATTCCTTCCGAGCCCAAGTAGCAGCGATAATTTTTCTATATTTTTTGTCAGGCTTTGAGCTAGCTCGAAGGAGAAGACCCACTTTAATATTTTTCTGTGCTTTTTTGTTCAAACGACTGAAATTAAGTCATTTAGGAGTTAAAACAACGTCATTAACGCTGATTTGGAACTAGCACAACTTTAAAAACTGATAAGCTTGTTTTCCAATCTTCTTGCTGGGTCGTGGTGTTTTTTCTTGATCAGTCTATAGATTGAACGTTTCAGACAGGGCCCCAAATGCTTTGAAACCGAAAACAAGCTTTTTGACCTAAGATTCAGTTGAGCGGTCAAGAATATTAAGGAATTCAAATGTATGCAAGCCTCTTAAACATTTTTTGAGCTTCGTTAAGACTTCTTCAAGTCTCTTTATGGTCCTTTCAATCTTTTTAAACGTCTTCAAAACTTCTTAAGCTATTTTTATGTTTTATGAAATGGCATGTAAGGCTTTCCAAGGTTCTCTAAATTTTCCAAAGTCTCTTTAATTTTTTTTAAATGCATCATGCATCCGTTTGTAAGGCTCTCCAGTCTTACAAGGTTCTTGAATCATCTTCACGCTACTTCTGTGCTTCGTAAAAACCTTTCTACAACTATTTTACGGGCTAGAAGGTCCTTTCAAGGTTTTTTAAACGGCTCACGAAATTTAAAAGCCTCCGCTATGAATCTTGCAAGACCTTTGAATGCTCTACAGTTCTTTTAGGCACTATCTTAGCTAAGTCTTTTGAACATTTTTAAGTCTTTTCAATATATCTTTTGCCATTAAAGGCTATTTTTATAGTTTATAAGTCTTTTCGAAGTCTTATAGTTTTCTGTCTAAAAACGTCAAATGCTTGTTAATTTTCTTTGAGTCTCCTTAAACTTCTCTAAGCCTCTTCCATACACTCTGCCTATATTTTTAAAACCTCATTACGAGGTTTAAGCGTCTTTTGAGGCAATTTGCACGCACTGTACTATTTCTTTAATAGACCTAAGATTACTGAGGCTGGACCTTGAAACATCAAACCTCTTCAGAAGTCATTTAGGTAACTAAAGCCACTTCAATACACTTTAGATCTAGTTAAGCCTCGTTAGGGATCTCCAAGTTCCCGTCGAGACCTTAAACGTTTTTCAGAACACATCATTAAACCTCCTTAAGCCTCCTCAAACCTTTTAAACGCATTTCTGTGTCAGCAAGATGTCTGCCACATGTCAAAGACTCTGAGAGCGATAAAGTTGTGACGGTATCGCAAGGTTCAATCTTTGATCAACGACCCAGAAGGATTGGACGCCCACAACAGCAAAAGAAACAACACCCAATCTTAGGATCAGTCCCAAATACCTTCCTTAAACCGAACTGACTAGAATCACAGCTGCCTCTCAATCTCTGATCTCTTAACGTGTGGCGTCACTTGATCCAAGCGTCCAATCTCGATCACCCAAAAACACGCAAGACACATCGAATCCAAGATCATCTGCGACACCTTCCAGCGTCCCTCACCCGACAACCCGGTCCACAACTCGTTTGTGCCACATTCGCGGTATCGATGTCGCCCCCATTGCACACGTTCCGATGATCTAGCGACCGGTATCGAATCTCACGGCGAGACCAGCCGCGCGTACACTCGCTAGTGAGCCGCTGACAAACCCTGACCACCGCGGCCGTGGCCAATTACCCGCTTCACCGCATTGTCTCTCTCCGGCGGGCTTCCAAAGAAACGCAGACCTAAAGACACACAAAAAGACGCAAACTTTTCGCTCCAATCAGCGACAGCGCTTCCGGTTGGAACAATGAGCCCCTTTGATGAATTACTTCTCATTGAACACGTCCACGACGCGGCCCAACGGCCCAGTCGGCGGACTCCACGCTCCTCGGCGCGGGACACACGATGATTTAAGATGACGCGCCGTAACAGGCTTCACTCAAATGACAAATGCGTGCGTCTTTGTTTCTGTGTCTTGTTTTTTGTGTGTTGCCTTTGTGTGGCAGCTTCAGCTTTTCTGACTTTCTGCCTCTTTGCCTTAATGCAGCCTTTTTTTCGTTTTTTTGTCGATGTGGGACACATAATGGAGCTGGTTTGTATTTTTTTGTTTTTGTGTCACGGATGAGTGCTCGGCCAGTTTTCCAGTTGAATGACGAGAGATGGGTGTCCCTGTGTGTGGAGCAGAGATTTCATGGAGCCGAGAGTGCATCACGCAAATGTGACAGGGACGCTGCTAATGGGCCGGGTATTCTTCTACTCCTCGTTTCTGGATGAAGCACACGCATTTCCATTGCATTTGATGTCCCTTCGGGGGTTCCAGGATGACAAAGTGCCATGGATGTCGTCACGGGGATGGAGTAATTGAATAATTGACTTCCGGATGCGGACGGGGATGTGGTCACGTTGAGTTGAGTTACAAAAAAGAAACTGAAGCAGACGCTTTTTTTTGAGTGATTTTTGTGATAAATGTACACCAACGACGTGGAGTCGGAAAAAAAAACGACGGAGTCACACGATAATGAGATGGAGATGGAGATCACGAGTAATGGGGGAGGATGGTATGGATTTCGAGGAGTGACATACTTCTTGGTGTGCAAAATTCCTTGAATTCCTCAAATAGAATATGGGATTTTCAGTAATTGCAAGCTCATGTTCAGCTATATTTTCCGATTTTGAGTCATTCGAAGTATGCGCCGGTGGTCAATGTAATATTGTGGACTGTATTGAAATCCTCTTCCCATTGTTTAATCAGAAAAAAAGGTACGACTGTAATCAGTAGAGTCTGGTAGGTTTCAAGGCCCCAGTTCCGACAAAAAAAATTGAATAAACGTTTATGCACGTCGCAGAATCAACTGATTAGAGACATCCTATAGACTTGTGGTAAGTGGCGATATTCTTAGCCGTTCTTGCGTGTCTTTGAAGTTCCCCACAAAAATATTTTTCCATCGGTCCCAAAGCTGTAAATGTTTTCGTCTTGCAATGGACTTGGGAATATATGGTTTTATAACGCCAAACACCGAACTTAAAAATGAAAATTAAAGCCTATAAAAACACGCTGGTGGGCATGTATGTATGAAGTGTACCATAAAAATCACAAAACTTCTTTACACAAAATTCAATATTTATTGAAATATGTAAAAAAGCACAACAATGTGTTTCGTAAATATTGAAATTGAAAAAAGAATTAAAATGATGAAAAATTAATATGACACAATTCCTAGAAAAATAATTACAACATGCAAGAGTTAATTAAAAGAACATGCAAATGAAAAAAATGGAGCGTTAGTCATGTGTGACTTGAATTTGGTCAGCTGTAGTGGGTATGCGGCTAGCTGCACAGATCCAGGCGTGCAAGTATTCCACATGTATTGGGCTGCCTAGCTTATAAAGAAGTTGGAGGCCTGGTTTTCATGGATGAAATTTTCAAGTGTTTCGAGATTCTTTATACTTTGCCCTATAATTTAACCCACAAGGCCGACAATTTAGAAATGCAGTTGAACAGTGCAAAGGGGGTCATTCGAAATGGGAAATCGCGTAAGGTTTACGAAAGAATGGTTGTTGTATATCTATTGTCCCTCAGCAACTTAGAGTATTTCCAAAATCAGTAGACGTAAACGTTATTGAAAATCCTTGCATTATTTTGCTGTCAAAAAGGGGGGCTTGGAAAAAAAGAAACTGAAGGAAGGAGTTTTAGATAAGTCCTGAACATTTTCACAATCTTATCGATTCGAGGCCAAAGAGATTACAAACCATTATCGAAGCGAAAATACTAACACAAAATAGTATTTGGAGTTGTAACTAATTTATTTCTATTATGTTTTTTTCAAAACCTAATGTGTTTAAATACTTTTCTGGCGTTCTGGCGTCAGAAAGTTATTCAGTTTTCCTGAATAACTGAATAAATAAATAATCTGCGTAGCAGCTCATACAGGGCCAGAGCATAACTTTCTTGCGCCTCCACTGTGTTGTGTGCGGTATAATTTGACACAAGTGAAGGGAACCTACGTTTTATTGCCGGTTCCGAACTTTTGATCGCGTAAGCCTTCCATGACAGAAGTACTTCAGGAGGATTGTCAGTCGTTCGTTGGAAGTGGGGCCGTGAAAATTGTTTATGGAGTTCTGTCCCCAGGCTGGATTCGAACCCAGGTACTCTCGCTTAACAGTCCGATGCACTAACGATTTGAGCCACGGCGCTCACACGCCACCCCTGAATAACTGGAGTAACCAATTTAAGGCATGATTTTGCCTGCACTTTCTTTCCATATATAAAACTCCACTTCTTATTATCGAGAAATTATCAAAAAACTGGGTGTGCATACACTTTTTTTTTTAGCGACTGTACATACAGTGGCGTGCAAAAATGAATACATACTGGGCGGTCGTATGGTTTTCTGCAAATAAATTGACCGATTTTCCTTTGGAACTAGAAGACATAGGACCATTCGGTTTTTTGTATTCGACTAAAATTGAAGATGGGCATTAACGGCAAGGTCCTAATTTAGCACTGCGACTTACAGTTTTGGAAAAAAAATTATCTACACTTTTTTTTCCATTATTGCTTATTAAAATTTTGAGTTTGAATGCTAATTTTTCGCAAACTATGGGCACGAATAATCTAACTTTAATGTACAACTAAAGAACAAGTTTCCGGCTTTCTAAATTGGCATAGTACTTTATTGTAGGTGTTGCCATTGTTTTTTAAAGAATTTTTTCCCCATGTTGTTTGATTTGATTTTAAATTGCCCCTACTTTCTAAACGGGGTAAGATAGACCTCTCGCCCATAGCAAAAAATGCTCGTTTTTTGATGTTCTATGAAAAACCATTATCCATTTTTGGCGCTAAAGCAATTTTACTCTCCCCGTACATACAAATAGATATTTTTCTAAACGTGCAAAAATGGAAACATTGGGGTCAAGATGAACTTTTGCGAATTTTCTCCGTTCTATAGAAGCGATCAAAATCGTTTGTACTTCATTTTTTTGGCAATGAAGTAAGGAAAAAAAATAACATAAAAATCATTCAAATCAGTCGAATGGGAGGATTGTTATTTACAAAAAACCATACGACCGCCGAGTATGTATCCATTTTTGCACGCCACTGTATGTTTATGGAATGGGACATCAGGGAGAGTTTTGAGACATCAAAATCTTAGTCGACTGACCACTAACGCAGTGCTTATTCAGAAGCGAGTAAAAAAGAACAATACCAGCTAGAGAGACTAAAATCAATTTAGAAAAGGTAGGTCCATAAATTAGTTGTGAGCACAGGCACTTGTACATAATTGCATTAATCTCAAAAGGAATTTTGCATTCAAATGAGCTCAAAGAACTCTTGAATGCGACTCGGCGTGCGATAATTCCGATTTCTCAGTTGTTTTTTGTCAAATTTAAAAAAATCGGTGCATTGAAATAAAGCCGGATTCTAAAATTTCACTTTATGAACGCAAAATTACGTCGAATTTTGGAATTCGGCTATTCTTTCAGTTTATCCTGACTTTGTAATGTATTTTTTTTAAGCTTCCTGTATCGTCAGTGTTCTTGCCGCTAAGAATTGTACAAAAAGTTCACAAGAGGTGAGAGTACTCTTTCTACTTGTTTCCCTTTAACGTGCTCGACAAAAAGTGTGTTACTACACATATCTGAAACTCTATTTAAAAAAGAAAAAAAGTTTGGAACAAGTTTCGGAAGAAATTATTGAAATAATGCATTTTTTTCAACACAATACCAGAATTACTTAAGATAAGATTTGTGGCCTTTAAACAATCTGCCCGTGAACTAGAGTTGCCTTCCAAGCCTCGCAGCCCCCCCCCCCCCCCTTGCTCGCAGACAGGATTAAATATTCGAAAACTTTAAATACTTAAGCCCTTGTTTTTGATTTTGCCTTTTATTTGGTTCATAAAGGCTGCAGTTTTTCCTTCAAGAATAAGTTCGGTTCACAGTTTCCAGTCTTACAAACTAAGTAAACATGATTTTCGGCTTTGGAATGAGACCTGTTCTGATACTTTGTCTCTGATTTTTTGTTGGTCCCTTACCACGAAAATAAGGGTTTTTGTAAAATGTGATTATATAATTCAAGTAAAATTTAACAAAATATATTTATATGGTTTAAGCTTTGCTGCTAAGCTAAACAGAGTTACTTCTAAACACTTTACATGAATCTAGTCAGATTTTTCTCGCAAGTTACATTTACCTAAGCCAGCGGTGTTATTAAAATATCTGGGCCATTACTTATAATTGTTTCCTTTTTCAAACATTAAAATTTTAGTTGTTTCAAAAGTAAGCTCATCCTTTGTAATTTTCAACTTTTTTTCAAAAGCCGTCCTTAAGCACAAGTCGACATCGTTGTCCACACTCTGAGTTTGTCAGCCTTTTGATCGGTACTCAATAGAGAATTTTATTTTCCAATTCAAAAAAAAGTTCACGAGATCACTATCACCGTTATGTACTACAGTAGAGAAGTTCAGTGGTTGCTACCATCGCTCCGACTGATAACTACTTCCTTAAAACTCATCACCTTCTTCCTCCAAAAGCAGTTCCCCAAATTTCGAACTCCCTGTCCCAAATAATCGTCATTTTATGACGTTGCTTATCCCTAGTCGGCCTCTAAATTGAGGATTTTACTATCACCCAACTTCCGAGTTTCCAAAGCCCGTTCATGTGTGAGCCACAAAGACACACTCCATCCATTCGAAACAAAAACTGTCAAAAAATTCAAACTTGCATTTACCCCACCCCCGACCATTACTCAGAAAATTTGTTGCAAACGTTGCAAATTGTCTTCCAAAAACGACATCGGAAGCAGAGCGCGCATTCAGGAAACTTCAAACAAATTGATAAAAATCACCCGAAACTTTTGAGAATCCCTTTATCCGTTCCATAAATAGCCGACGCAAGAGTGGAAAAGGATTTTTCCAAAGAAATAAAAGCAACCAACGATCCAAGGATGCATCTGCAGTCAGCACTTGGAAAACTTGAAAAGCACCAAAAGTGTCATATAACTCGCACACCACTCGACTGAATTGTCCTGAAATAGAGAATCGAGAATCTCCCCTCTCCTGCTCCAATTCGAATTCGAATCCAAGAGACAGACAGCAACAGCAGCAGCAGCAGAGACAAAGAGTTAATGAACTTGAGGCACTCCTTTGTTTCTTCGAAATGTTTATCTCAGTGTGCGGCAGGGTTCAATCCATTCGCCGGAAGAACAATTTAATCCTGGCGCTCCTTCTTGCGATGCAAACACACACAACGTGTTCAACTCATTTGAAAACAATACCGCCCCACCAAAACAAAAGCAGGACACCCTCCCCCCTCCGATGAACAACAACTTGCACACACACTCGACGCGGAGAAGCAGGATTTCTATTTTGGCAGCGAACGAGGTCCTTTGTGCGTGTTTTGGAGGAAAATTAATTCCCGCTTTTGAGGGAGTTCATTAAAAAGTTGAACACGTCGCTAGCTCCTTGAAAAGTTCGCACTTGGAGTGGTGCCATCCATCTCAGGCCAAAGGACCTTCTTGGCTTACCCCGATTGATTTGTAGTTGGAAACTTTAATTGATACTCAACCACCGAGACTGGTTGGTGGTGCGGTGGAACTGACATTTCTGAATTCGCCCTGGCTCTGGCGAATTGGAAGTGGTTTTGGTGTGTGTGTGTGTGGGTTTTTGCGTCGGCACCACGTGGTGGAAAACGATACCCAAAGGGACCGGACCCGCATTCGATATCCATCACAACTCATAACGACAACGACAACGACGTCAGCCACAGCCGCAGGGCCGTCGGCTGCTGCTGATACCGCTCTGATGATGCTCTGCAGCCGCACCCGCACCCGCACAGAGCGTAATGAGCACGGCAATCAGGCGTGGGAGTCATTTGGGCGAAGATGTGCTGTGAAATTGTCGGGGGCGACGGCCTGGAGGAGATCTCACTGAAGCGGGCGGCCGGCGCGTTTTGCGTTTTTGTTTTTTTTTGTTATTTCGGTCAGAACATAAATTTGTTGTGTTTATGGATGAGGGCAGTGCCTGGAGAGCAGGTCGTGGTAATCTGAGGCTCCTCGGTTCCGAGGAGGGAGTTACGCGTTTTTACAGAAAAAAGGATTTCACGCCAATTGTGCGGAGTCATGCTCATTGGCGTTGGCTGTGAACGATTCAGTGGGAAACGCGTTTTGTTCGTGGTATGAAAGAGTCTCGAAAATTCGTTCCATATCCTATGACTTTGTCGGCGCAGAGATCATCGGATCATCAATTAGCCGACAATGAGTGGCGGTTAAATTGCGTTCAATCGATGGGGCATGAAATGTTCTCCACTTCGACGTTTTCATGGATCTCCCACTTCGTCGGTAACAAGAAAATTACGTCTTTCGAGAGCTAAATTTGTGAGTGAAAAACACTCCAAGAGGCTTTGCGTAAATTCAGACATTTTAGTTAATCGCATTTCAGCTTTTTATGAAGCACGGTAACGCGATTCACTGTTTTTAGACGTAAATTTGAATTCGGGAAGTTTTAAAATGTTTGTTTCAACAGCACCAGCATTTTTAAAATGCAGCGTGTCGCGTGGTGCAGTTTTCAAGTACTTTGAGTCAGGACCATTGAATGTGCCTTAGATCAGGCCTGTCCAAATAAGGGCTTATTTCCACACAACCAGTGACGCATGTTTTAATCAGAAAATAGTTCAATAATGTTCGATATAAATAGTTTGCATAATAGAATTCTTTTTCAGAGCATATAATCAATATTTGGTTTTTACTTGAAAACTAAAAATATTTTTGTCTGCGGGGCGCCTTTTATAATGCGCCCCGCATTTTATAATTTATAATAAAATTTAATTAGCCCGCAAAAGTATGTAGTTTGGACAGCCCTGCTTAAGATTATGACTTAATCTTCAAATCTGTGGACCAAACATTTTGTGCTCTTTTCTTCTTTTGTCTTAAATGAAATATTTTGGAACTAAAATGATTTTCGTCAAAAAAAAATTGCTGTTGAAATACTTTTACCGATGACTTGAGAAAAGAATATTTTCCGCAGGTCTTTTCTTTGCTTTTGCAGCAGTTTTGAAGAGTCAATTGACGGAACATTGTAAAGACCTCCATTGATTTATGGAAATTGGCGTTGAACGCATTAAGCACTCATATTCTCAACTGCATTTTAACATTTAATACAATCAAGTATAAGCCACATTGGATATTTCTGATATCATTTCTTTTCTTTTTTCAGGAAACTGTCTCATCAATGATTTGGATGTTTTCAAATAAGCCGCAACTTAATGTTCGACTGCAGTTTCTCGAGCACTTTTCGTGTTTTGGTAAATATGTTTATTTTACAGCTTTCCATGTTCCAAATAGTCCTCAAGATTCCGGTTTTTTTCTTTGCGCTCTTCAATGTCGGGTGATAACGACTATTTTCTTCCAACGCCTTCGGCCCTCAGCCAAGCCAGGCTTCTTGAAAACCGAGCACTGGCATAGCAAGAAGACAGTTCTTGAAAGCAGAAGTTATTTTGCAGATGGAAGGTACAAGGCATATTACCTGTATTAACCCATTACCTGCCACTGTACTCAATTGAGTAAAGCGTTTTGTGTATTTTTATTTTTATTTTTTTTGAAAAGTAGGTTTTGATTGTGGTTTTTTTTGATTGGGAACAAATTATTGGCATGTGCTTTCATACTGGTAGTGAATTTGTAGTGATTGGAAGCCATTTTCATATTTTCTCAATAATTTTTGTATCGAGCCTTTCTTGTTTGCAGCAATTTGGTGACTTTGCGAAAGTAAAATGTTAGTAAAAATTTTAACTTTTGAATAACAATTGAATAATGCTTTCTGTTCTTTAGATATATTATCTAGAAAAAAGATTGCATATACATTACAAACACACATTTCTTCTTCTGCGTGGTAAGTCGTGCATAAAAGGGATGTACTCAATTGAGTACACTGGCCAAAACCATGCTAAATTTTTTTCTCACTGGATTCGCAGAAAAATGTTTTTTTCAACTATAAATTGTGGTAGCTTTTATGGCAGGCGTTATTCCAACCTCTACATTGGTATTGAGGATATACCAGATGATGGACATGAAAGAGAGCTAGTGGTTATCCACCCGACACTGTTGTAACTGTTGCAAAAAACTACGACAACTTGAAACCACTTGGAAAAGTCAAGAGATGGTCAGCAACAGAAAAGAGAAAAGAAGTCATTTCTCAGCCAAATCTACTGGTTGCATACAATATAGCCATGAGTGGAGTCGATCTTCACGACCAATTTGTCAATTGCTACCGCAAAAAAATAAAGAGTAAAAAGTGGTAGTGGCCTTTGTTTACACACATGCTAAACTCAATGGCAGTGAATGCTTTGCGACTCCATTGCCTGAAAAACAAAGACAACCATGATCTTCTTTCATTTGTTAAGACCATAGCCAGGACTTATTTACGCTTAGAGTCATCTAAAAAAGCTCCAAATAAGCCAAATGTACCAACAACTTTTGTTCGCAGTGATGGAGGACATTTTCCAAAAAAAGATGATAATTTAACTATGGTGTAAAATTTATCACAGCAGAGTTCGATGCATTTATGAGCGGTGTCAAACCACTCTTTGCATCGAAAAAAAATGTTTTAAAATTTTTCATAATTAGGTCGAGAATGTGGGTGATCTGGCCAGTGTACTCAAATGAGTACACCCTTCTAAACACCAAAGTTGAAATTTCTTTTTTAAAATACCTATATTTTTGTGCTAATATAAAGCTCAATAAACACCATTTCAAAGATTTTTGATGAATCTCTATTTTTAATGTCCTTGGTCTTTAATGGGTTAAATCATTCAATCTAATTGAAAAAAAAAAAACTTACATCATCAGCCAAGTTACATGAAATCAATTCAACAAAAACCGAATTACCCAGGCCGTGGCTTGAATAATTAATGCGTCGCGCTACTAAGCAAAAATAACTCGCATTCGAATTCAGTTTTGTGAAAAAAATCACCATAAGCAATTTTCACGACCTATCCTCCAGCTAACGGCAAACAATCCTCCTCGACTACTACATGGAACGCTTTCACAATTCATCGTTCGGAACTATGATTAAACAGTAGGTCCCCTTCATATGTGTCAAATATAATAATAATCCGCGCTAAACTGAGTGAAAGCGCAAAAAAGCTAGTTTCTGACCCTGTGGCTGTTACACAGATTATTTTTTATTTTTAATACTTTGCCTAGCAAAGTAAGCAGATATGATATCAAGTTCATGATTCAGAACACTCGTTTTGAATTTTTAAATCAATTTATTGAGTGCTGCACAGTGGATCTAATAGGACAACAATAGGACATAGGAAAAGAAAGGGTCGAATGAGTACTCCTTTAGTTCACTCATGACATAATCTCACAAATTTTGCGGCCTTTTAATAGGTATTTACACGGGTCTCTGGTAAATAAGGTCTGACCTCATTGGACAGTAATTACAGGGACTCGCCAGCTAGAGAATTGGAGCACGTGATCTGCACTTGACCTGCACTAGCCAAAAGCAGATTCAAGAGGCTAAGAAGCTACTTCATCAAGTCGGGAACGAAGAAGCTAGCCTTAAATAAACTCAATTGATAAGTTACGAACTTGCATTCAAATTCATTGTTGACATAATGTTACTAAAATATGAACTCTGTGGGGCCACTATTGGTCTGTGTGATCGATGTTTCGCCGCCATCTCTACATCACATTACATTACACAGTCTAATTTTGAGTAAGGTTTCCTCATGCCGACTTTTCTTTTGAGCAAGGCTTACAAATTTACGTATCCGGTTATAGAAGACGTATCCGGAAGGCAATGCTTTCCTTGTTCTTCTTCTTTGTTATTTCTGGATCACTTAGTTTGAAATGGAAGAAATAAGGATCTTTTTTTTATATCTATACCTAAGCATTTAAGATCAAATCAATTTTACAACAAAACTACAAATAAATAACGAGTTGTCGCAGTGTTGATTTATTAGCAATTTTTTAGTTGATGGAATACTTAAAGTGCAACTAAATTAATTTAAATAAATTCAGTTCAACTCAGTTTTTTACTTTTCACAGACTCTGGAAAACTCAACACTCTTCTACTTGAAAATTCTTTAAATTAACTTTCTTTTAAAAATTCAAATTGAGAAGGTTTTTCGTAATTCTTTTCCGTGGCCTTATTTCCTCTCTATGAAAGTTGAAAAAGTCACCTGTGCAAGTCCGTAGAGTTCTACGCAGATTCAATTGAATTTTTTGGAATTTGCGACTGCCAAAATAGATTTTAAACTTGTGATGGATACCTGTTTTAAATTCTTGTTTAAAAAAAAAAAAAGATTTAAACTGTTTTTTATTCACAAGAATATTTCTGTTCCAAAGTGCTCCATCCAAATATTTTGCTTAGTGCTTAAACAGAAATATAGGGAAAAATATCCTTTGTTTACGCATACTTAATGGGTTATTTTCAATGAAAGATGACAAAAAATAATAAATTTATGATCAAGTTCCATCATAAGCTGCAATTGTACGTAGACAACTTATAAAAACTGTTTTGTGCAACATTTATACGGGATTTTCTTGGTGGCGGTAAAACTTGGCCAAGTTCTTTAGGTGGCCGATTTAAAAGAGAGACAGGTTTAACTGTATAAGGTTTTATATGTTTCGAAGGGAAAAAAGTGTTCAACTCTACCCTACCAAGGATATATCCGGCCAATATGACGTTCCGATAAATCCAATTGGTTAATTACTTACCGAATTAATTCTGTGGAACTTGGACATCAAAGATGTGGGACTCGACTTTGAATTGCCAGAGTGCTTTGCGTAAGAATTTGTTCGCTAATGAAGGCTTATTTTATTAAATAAGTATCATCATTTTAAGTTCAAGGTTAATGATCACAATGATCTATGACAGAATAATTACCATCTGACTTAACAAGAATGCAGAAAGCACATTACCAGTTTATACGCTCCACATCAACCCGCCGTATTCTGAAAGTATTAGGTTGTCAAATATCTCCCTTCCGCCTCCCTACAGAACTCGTATCTGGCAATACATCATTTGAAAGGTCTTGACATAACCTACAAAACGATGCTATGTATGATTAGTTTGGATACGAGCTTCGTAGCGCTTTGTACATAGCCGAAAAATTCAAAAGACAAAAAGGCGGAAGGGAGATATTTTCCTCCTCTGATTGAAGACTGCAGACTTTCTCTTTTTTTCTGCGCTTTTACTTAAATGCAAAAACTCTTGAGGTCATTTTGTTTGTTCTCAACTACACTGTAATTTTCGGGAAATTCAGGAATTCATTTTGCGGCTGAAATGCACAAATAAATGAAAACAGAAATTTTCAATTTCAAACAACCCAATCGATCGATACTCAGGACAACCTTCAACCTGAAATAAATTCAAAATTCTCGTATCGCAACAAACGATATCCTGAATATCCTGTGATTGGCAGATGTGCCTATGCCCCGACCTGATGAGCAGTCATTAAATGGATCGATGGATGGGATTAGTATACTCCTTAAAACTCATTAAAAAAAATAAAATTCTGTTATTTCGAAAAAGAATCCTGTCGGCCATTAATTTAAACTGACTTCGAGTACAGGCAAGAGGATTCAACAGCAGCAACATGGAGTGGATGGGAGTTGGTGGTAATTCAATTCTTGACTTGACTCGATGTTCATTTAGATGGCAGTTGGGAGGGTGGAACGGATGAGGAGGAGCATAAGATCCTTCCTCAAAAAGTCAGTACCCATATTCAGGATATTTGTGTTGAGAGAATGGAAACGTATCCGTATCAGAATGGCAAAATGGGGTTTATGTGTTTTTTGGTAAATTTGTGGTTGGGGATGAACGGGGCAAAATGTTGGTTGGATTTAATTAAACCGTTATTTCTGTTAAATTGAGGATGGTGGAGGGAGGTTGGACTGGAGGTGGTGACATTCGAAAATCGATGGCGGAAGAAAATTCGTGGGAGGAGAGGTTTTTTTTTGGGGATACAGATTAGGCGAACAGATTAGACACGACAGATTCACAGCGCGCTCTACGAAGACGAAAAAGGATGACGAGGTGAATCTGAGTGAAGCTAAATTGAAACGTGTAAGGCATTGCGATGTGTGTTATCACTTAAAATGAATACTAATAGAACGAAGGCTTTCCAAACGTCGTCCATAATTGAAGCTGGTGAAAATGAGGGTACGCAATTCGTCGACATTCTGTCAATTTGGCAGTAATTCTGCATAGCAGTAGCCAGAAATGCAGAGTTTAGCACGTCTTGTAAGACTGAGGCTATCTCAACATCTTAAGCATGCGGAGGGCCAAGTGAATTTTACATGCAAGTGTGGTATTAAAGGTCGTCTTCAAGCCGCTTATAATATTTTTATTGAAATTTATAATAATTCAATCGAAACTGCTGCAAGTAGTCGTTTCTACACTTTCTCTTACTCAATTTAAAATTGGGACAAAGCCGGGTGTAAGATGACGGAACCGTAGCTTATTTTTAGAAGGCCCAACAGCTCCCAATTCTTTTCCACATTAGGTTCGGCCTCAAAGTCAGATTTTGGATTATTTCAAGTCAAATTAAGGGTTTTGGAGGCATGAACTTGGCTTTCCCAGCGCTGTTTTTTCCTAAAACCTCTTTTTTTGGCCCGAAAATAACTTAAGAACGGCGATCTTCTCAAAGAACATCATGTAAAAACCAGATTTTCCTCATTAAATTAAGGAATCCATCCACCTTTCTATTTACTTATAAGGTAGTCAACCCTTAGACGATCTGTGCCTGAGCTAATGTCGCCTCCGAGTAGTGCTGCGTCCAGTCAAAAAGACCAAGCTGTCTTGCGTCCGCGATCACTTGCTCTCTATACAGTAGGTTCCATCGTGTGTCTTTAAAATCCACTGGAGAAGCATGCCACTCAGCGCCATTTGCTCTAGATAGATGAGATACTTCAGAACACTCAGAACGCTTATTTCTCTGCATTCCAAAACGACGCAGTCGTCTACCCCTTTCCACCGCACGCACGCACACACGCATTTAATTTCAATTGAAGGCAAATCCAAAATTCAAAAACATCTCGCCGAATGTTTACCAAACGAAATGCCAAAACAATTCATCATCCCATCATCCAGCTCACCAAGAGAAACCAAAAAAATTGCTCATTCAAGGGCACCTCACCCGCCCGTCCTCATCACCCCTTCCGTAATACTTTTGTTTTCTTCTTCATTTTTTCCCCTTTTCTCATTTCTCTACGATTAACAAGACACACAAAAGGATATCTGATTCCCTCACAAAAGACAGAGTCAAACCCCCAACAATATCCTGCCATGTGTGCACAATGTGACTTGTTGTTGTTCTTGTTGTTGTTATGTCAGCACCATCCACCACAACGAGTCTTTCTTGCAACACCAACTGCAGGCCAAATGATATCTAAAAATATCCAAAAACACAGAAAAAAAAAAAAGAAAAAGATACACGTACTTTCTCTGTGTGTGTGAGTGTGAATGGAGTGAAATCGTGCCTCCGCTTGGTAGGCCACGCCACTGTAGAGCGATGCCCTTAACCGTGCCCGAGCTGTGTGTCTGAAGAATGCCTCAGTGGATTCTTCAGTTGGAAACAGAGAAAGAGAGATTCTTTTTGTTTTTCAATAATTCTCGCGTTGAAAAAAAAAAACACCATAAAATGCCGGGGCACTGCACCCTTTCGGAGAAGTCTGGGGTCTTTGTTTAGGGGTTAGAACGGGAGAAGAGGCTAATAAATATCAGACTGTTGGCCAGTGGCCACGAGGTGCTTCCATCGTTTTGTGAATGCGAAGCCGATTGAGACAAATGGAAAGAAAATTGCGGTTGAAGTGCAGTTTTGTGAACGTGGTCTAAGTGTGATTTTCTGTCATTTTGTTTTTGAAGTATGAGAGCTGCTGAAAGGGGAGACCTACTTCGTGTGAAGAGGCCACTCATCAGCCACAATGTCCGGCTGTTTTGTTCAGCAGATCAAATGAATTCTTTTTTGTTCTTATTTTTGTCTGTAATTGACTATTTGACAGAGTGATGGTCGGTAAGGGTCCAACGGAGGACAAGGACGGCAAAAGCCGTGTCTGAGACGACGGAACCATAACCATTTTTTAGAACATCCACCAGCTCAAAAGTCTTCCACGTTCAGCCTCAAAGACAGATTTTGGATTATTTTGAGTTCAATTTAGGATAACGGAAGATCAACAAGCTCAGAAGGATGAAAAGGGGTTCAAAACTCGCTTTAGCTGTCCTATGAGCATTTTCAGGAATCCAATAGACCTCACTAGAGCCACAACGTCTTTCGTTGGCTTCTAAAGGAGCACAGCAAACATTCCGAAAGCTCGACGCCCGATTTCTGTAGAAACTAGATTTGTTTTTTTTTTTTGATTAGATAATCCACGAACTATTTTTTTCCTTTGTGTACACCATTCATTGAGCATGGATTTGCCGTCTGCCGGATTGAAGTCCAGAAACTACATTCAAGGGTTTGGAGACCTCAGTAAATTTGCTTAAAGCAAAAGAGCAGTATTTAACGACCCACAGACGCCTGTAAGACTCTGTCCAATACCGAAAAAACACTTTAAGACCTTCACAAAGTAACAAGGCGTCATCACACAGAAGTCAGCAAGACTCTTTTTAAGGCAACAGCCATTTTTGAAGACAAACCTTCTGGAAGCCCTGAAGCAACATTCAAGGTCCGATAGACATTGGTAAGAATTTTTCTAAAGCTCATAAGCCACATTTAAGGGCTCAGAGACATTAGTAGAAGATCTCAAGACAGTTAAGGGGGATCTGAAATCTCACAAACGTTAATAAGATTCTTTTTAAAGCTAAAAGATCAAGGACAAAAGCTCAGGATCGTCAATGAACCTTCCAAAAGTAAGAAAAAGACATTTGAGATTCCACAGACGTCTAAAGCCGGAGGTAAGAGCTCAGAAATAGTAGACCTTTTCAAAGGAGTTAAGAACGATCTGAAGTCCCACAGACGTCAGTAAGATTTCTTACAAAATTTAGAAACGTCAAACAAAGCTCAAAAACGTCAATGAACCTTCCAAAAGTATGAAAAAGACGTTTGAGATTCCACAGACGTCTAAAGCCGGAGCTAAGAGCTCAGAAATTCAGTAAGATTTTTTACAAAACTAAGAAGATAAGGGAAAAGGCTCAAAAACGCCAATTATCCTTCCCAAAGCAGCAAGATAACATTTGAGGTCTCATCGATGTCTCAGAGACACTTGCTAAGAACAAGAGCTAAGGTTGAGGTCTACACAGATCTCAGTAGACATTCCCAAAGTAGCTAAGGCGGATCTAAAGTCCCACAGACGTCTACAAGATTCTTTCCAAAGCTAAACAGTCAAAGATAAAACTCAGAAACGTTAACGAACCAACCAAAAGCAGCAAACAAATATTTGACCTCCCATATATGTTTGAGAGACTCTTTGGAAGAGCATTTGAGGTCTCATAGACGTCTGAGAGACTCTTTTTAAATTCAAAAAGTCGTAGTTAAGGCACAAAAACCTTGATTGATTTTTTCGAAGAAATAAAATCACATTAAACGCTCGATAGATAGCGAAAACTTGTTTTCAAAGAAAATAAAGCTACTTAAAGCTTGGAGACCTCAGCAGATCTTTTCATAGCAGTAAAACTACATTTTAAGTTGCAGAAATGTCTGTAAAACTCTATTTAGTGCTAAAAAGGATAATATTCATCTATAAAAGTTTAATAGACCTCTCAAAGACTAAAACATATTTATTTAAAGTCCAGCAAATATTTTTAGAATTTTATTAGATCTTTAAAACTCGCAATCCCTCCAGAAAAACACTTTCAGAGCCGTAAGACTTATACTAGAACTCTGCATCTACTTTGATTACACCCACGTAAATTGTTTTATGTTTGTCTTTTGCACATTTCGATTTTCGTTTTCGATGCATTTTTATTTTTAATTCAATGTAACCCTTGCGTGCTAGACAAATATGCTTAAAACTACCTTAACTACAATAGTTTAACACTAGCTTAACTGCCTTACTGACCACCTGCAGGCATTCTGAGCTAAACAAAATTCTAAACTAAACGTCTTTCAGAAATGTAGTTCTAATAGTTTAGTCAAGAATTACATTTTACAGTTTCTGCCGCCATCAAAATGTCGACAATTTTATCGCATTCTTTCCTGATTGTGTTCAGTGTCGAATTTCAAAGCCGTCTCTCATAAGAAAACTCGTAGCAATTCTTAAAACCAACCGATCTACGAAAACTCATCTCGTCTGTGTCGTTTTTCCTCGTAAACGCGTCCTTCAAGTGCCTACTTTCATCTCTACGACCTGCAAAAGGACGCACATTACACGATCCACTTGAATTTTCATTGAAAAGCGATCTCACAATGTCCACTTCAGTTTTCATTGCAAATGAATCTCCGAATTTCCACTTCAACTTCCCGCCTTTCCAACCTTCTCCATTCACCCTCGCCATTGAGTCATCAGATCAGTCGACCCCACTCGAAAACAAAAATTCAAATCCAGAAAAAAACAGGTGTCTCCTGCTGTTTCGAACACTAGCAGGCAGGCAAAACAAACAACCCTAAATGTTCCACGTTCCCAATCAGAATCGCACGGAATCGAAACCAACTGTCAAAATCCACTCCGTAGAAAAACACGGAATGAATGAAAACTCACCCTTCCCGGCGGCGGTGAAGAGAAAATCTCGAAAAACTGCAAACATATGGGTGCGTTGGTGAGATAGACAAAAACAACAAAAAAAAAAAAGAAGGGAAAATTCAACCCCTCTCTGAGACACCCCTACTCGAAAGAAAAACAACCAACGCCGAAACAGAAATTCCACTCGGTCCCTGTTTTGACGTGCTGTGTCTCTCCGCAAATAGACACCGGGGTGGATTTTCATTGCGAAGAAATAACCACCGTCCTCGACTGGCTTTCCTTTCCCCGTCCGCATTTACAGTTTCGCGTCGGAGCGACACGGTGCGGTGCGGTCTACAGTTCCGGGTTCCTGTCATCGAAGGATACTGTCAACTAGCGGTAGTAAAAGCACGTTGTTTTCATTCGGGAAACTGCTCGAAAACTACAATCTAAGAGAATCGCCACCCGCGAGGACTCTCACTCCGCGACGCGTGGTGAAAATCTCTCAAGGATCTCCTCCTACAACCCCCAAGGGCGAGAACGGAACGGCAAAGCTTTTCCCTTCCAAACTCTCTCTTTCACTTGGTGAGATTCGTTTTCCACAAAAATTTCCCAATTGTGTCGATTGTCTTACTGGAGTCAGGTCGAAGTGTCGACGGTCCGTTCGGTGAATAAAAAAAAAATAGAAATAGTTTTTGTTCAGGAAGAAAAAAAAAAGAAAACAGAAAATTTTCCAACAAATACTCGAATTTCTTGCGTTTTTCCGCCTTCCGCATCCGCATCCCGTACGCGGCTTCGCGTTTTTCGTTTCTTCTTTTTTTTTTCGCCTCCGGAAAATGCTCAAACCCAACTAAACGGTGTCGAGTGCTGAAGTTTCGGTGTGTGTTGAGAAAAGAAAACAGGAAAAATCGAATTTTCCTTCCGTTTTTTTTCTTAAATTTTCATTTCCTTTTTTTGCCTCGAAATAAGAAAATATTTATCCATCCCTGGATGAGCGAAAAAGAAAAGCAAAAGAAAGAAAGAGAAAGAGAGCAAAAGCAAGTGCAAAATTTTTGGTGTTTTTCTTGAAATTTTTGGTTTTCTTGTGAAGTGCGTGTGTGTGGAAAAAGTGTGTGTCGAGTTTGTTTTTCTGCTTGATGGATTAAAGAACGCGCCTGGAAAACGGATTAGATTTTCCATCCATAAGACCAGAAGACCACTTTTTTTTGGATTACACATTTTTGTTGCGGAACGGGAAAATGGAGAAGAAAAAGTAAGGAAAAGTTTTCCGTTCGTTATTCAAATGAAGTCCACCACCACCACCCTCACCCTCAGACAGGAGACAATCAAAAAAAACAAATCTTTCGAAAACGGGTGTTTCCGACCTCTTCGCTGGCTTGATTTGGCCAAAATTGGGAATCGAATTTCTAAGAAAAATGTCTTCCACCTTCCCCGCGACCCTTGCAAAAAAAAAAAAGAAAAATGGAAAAAACTCATTTCTACTCATTCCGAGGGCAACACACCTTAGAACTCATACATAGCCATAGGAAAAAATCGATCGATTTCTTATCAGAGGAGAGGAAAACTCCGACCCGACGATACAACGAAACCCAACCACCGCCCGCCGCCCTCTCTGCACACACACACAATCAAACCCAATCGCACCCTTCGTCCCCCCAGCGCTAAGCCGACGAAAGCCGAAAGTTTGCGTGTATTGCAAATATGTGCACACAATCGGCTCGGGTGGGTGGTGTGCTCTTTCTTCCACCCCTGAAATTCGCGTTCCGGTGCGAGAGAGCGGAATGCGAAACGGAGTGGGATGTGAACGTCGGCGCGAGAGAGAGCGAACACCCCTCGCCTTGTAATTAGGGTGTGTGTGCGCGCAGGATACCGAGACTGAGACTGAGGCAGTTCCTTTTCTGTGTTTTTTTTTGTTTTTTGTGTGCTCGGGAAAAGAAATTCCTCGTCGTAAGGAAGTGAATTCTCTGTGTGTTTTGTTGTTTGTTTTGTTATCCTTTTTCGTTTGAAGAGATCGAGTTGGGGGGTTCCTTGAAAGTTGTGTTTCGTGTGGTGAAAGCTCTTCCTTCAGAGTTCCTTTTCCGTGCACATATTTGGCGCACTTTTCGTTTGTGTAGGTTGAGCTGACAGTGAGCGTGAGCGTAAGGGAGAGCAAGAGCGACATCAAACCTCTGTGTAGACGCGCTGCTAGAAGTCATCACTTTTGCATCGCGCACGAGGACGACAAGGATTCTTCCGGGAAACAGGATCTGATTTATGATCGTACTTGGAGCTGGGTGATTGATGCTCCTTGGGGATTCTTCGACATCGGAGCATCTTGATGCGGGCCGATGATGCATGGGCATTCGGTTGCAGGCTGTCTGAGTGCAGTTTTTATTCCCCTGAGGTCGGTTAGAGTGGCTGCTTTTTTTTGCGACCACAGAGACCACTATTAGACTGATAGGGGCTACTGACGTTGAGAGCCATTCAAATTGCAAACGATAGTCTATGGAGAGCAATGAACTACTGCAAGTTTTTACAACAAAGATGTGGTTTATTCTTGTGTAAAATGTTAAGACGGCGTTGGAGATTATCAGGAATCTTCTAACGGACGTTAAAATATTTTGAAGTGGCGTTGAGAAATGTGACGGATGAGAGAGTGTTGTTGCTTCGACCGTGGCCGCTACACATCTCCCTTTTTGAGATTTTTTATTTCAAATAAATGCCTTCATCCTCATCGCCATCATCGTCTTGACCACGTATTCCACTGATGTGGTCGCGCGACATGCTTTTTAATTAAAAGAATTTTCGAGTTAAAGCGATTTTCAAAACCCCGGCCCAAATACAAAATACGAGAGTAGATTCATGCAGTATCAGTGCTTTCTAGAACGTCTTACCTTGTGGTTTGAACAGACGAAAAATTGGCAACTTAAAAACGATGTTTTTGAATAAAGTACAAAAAAACTTGCTAATTAGGACACTCTATAAGCGGACCACATTTCTTCGGTCCCGAGGGTGGTCCATTTTGACGGGTTTTACTGAATTTGTTTTAGCATTAGTACATGTAAATCTTCATGAGGCTCTTTAGACCGTTCCTTCATAGCGAAAGGGATTTTAACTCAGTCAAAACACCTTCCTTCAAATAATGCACGTGAGAGTTGTCTGAAAAACTTCCTACCGCAACGTATAGATAGCGGCGCTCATCAATAAAAGCTAGTGAATGTTAGTTTTGCATCTTTCAAGAGTTACTCGCCGAAGTTTCAGCCATTTTGGGTGCGCAGTGTTTAATTGACAGTTGTTGGAGTGAGTCGGTGTAGCTGCATTTATGCTACAACTAAGTTAGACACTAGACAGCACTTCTACTTTCTTCATTAAGACACGTTTTGCAAGAGATTCTCCCAATGAGAGTTCCTAATACCGCAACTAAGCGCGGTTGAATTCAACATCCTAGATCGAGGAGTTTAGTCTTTTGAAGACGGCGCAATACGTGATTTTCATAAAAAAAATGGTAGAGCAGCAGAGATTATATGCTCTTTAAGACGAAGCATATGCTTGCGAGCAATATTCTAAGTTTCAATCTTGGATTGACGAAATTTTAAGATCTCTGTGGATATGATCGTCAGTATATAACACGGCGATAGTGATAATTCTAACGTACTTTATTTTGAAATTTTTTTACAGTGAACTCTCTATAATTCGAACGTCCATAATTCGAAGGCCTCTAAAAATGGAAGCTTTTTCACAATCCGCTGGAAAAAACCTCAATAAATCAAAGAAAACCTATGCAATTTGATCCCTTCGTTAATTCGAATTTATTTTTGTGCAAAACAACATGAAAACCTTTCTAATTCGAAACTTCTACCTCTTCAATTCGAAGGCAAATTTATTTGTTTTTCTTCTACATTCGTTGGTTGAAATGCTTAATTGACAAAATTGAGTCATATTTGTTTCCTGAAACTTCCGAAATTCGAAAACCTCTGCAATTCAAAGTTTTTCCCTAGTCCCATGAAATTCGAAATATTGAAAGTTCACTGCAATATCTGTTTTTTATTTTCTTGGGTACAACTCCATAGCTGTACGCCATATGTCCAGAGGGATCTTAAAACTTGTTTGTAAATAAGCAATTTGTTCTCAATACTTAGTTTGGAATATCTACCATTAAGGCAGATAAGGTTTGTATTTAATTTAGAGGCCTTCACCTTTCTTTTTGACTGGTTCTTTCCACTTAACCTTTATATCGACAGTCATCGCGAAGTGTTTTGCTTCATTCTCAAAGAGTTTTTGACCGCCATTTGTAAGCATGGGCAAATTATTCACGTTTTTATATGCGAAATCAATGCGAATAGACTTGGTTTCATTTATTTTCATCAACTGTTGCACGTGCACGTGATCTAAATGACGTTTCAATTTTCTAGTTGACTCTTCGACTATTATATCAGTTAACAATATTGACAATATTCACGACATCGCCATTTTGTAGCTAGCCATTTTAGGAGCGATATGCCTAAAGTCTTGTGGTGTATCCCTCTTAAAAAGTAAGAAATGGAGCATGGTATTTTTTTAAATCGATTGTGCTTATCTGCAGGTGGTTGCATTTAAAAATTTGAGCTAGAGAGATTTAAAATATCAATTAATCGGCTTGGCTTCATTTATTTATTTAAAGCTAGTTGAAAATTTAAAAATTGACAGCTAGAAAAAAAAAGTAGCCAGAACAACAAAGGCTTTCGGTTATGGCTTGGCTTATTTTTTGAAAAACTGCTTGGTTATAGTATGTGATATACTTCTGCAGTCCATCTGATGCGATAGGGCTGTTTTTATCCAAAAACGGCTTAGCACACCATTCTTGCTGAGTTTACAGTTCTTTAAATGCAACATAATTGTTTTGTTTGAGTGCAAAATTTGCTTGAGTTTATATGGGTAGCAGTGTCTTCTTCTGAAAGTCTTTTTTTATGCTCGAAAGCCCTTTTCACAACTCTCAACCGTCCTTCTGTTACTCTTAACTCTTAAATCAACTAAAAGGCTTCCTTTAGCATGCATCTCGGTTTCAAAAACCGTTTTTAACAATCAACACAACGCTCTTGTAACTCAAATCGCGTAGATTTTTTTGGGTTGAGTTGGAGTGAGTGGAATTTTCTTAAATGCCGCTGTTCGGACATAGATTGTAGATTGTGGTTCTTTTGAGATCTTTTGAACGTGGTTTGTCTGAATTTTGGTTGAAATTGGTGTCAGTTGATCAGCTAGCAAATCGTTTTCTTGATCTTTTGTTTTCAATTTAGAAGAGTTAAGATTCCATTCTAAAACCGAGGATCTATAGAATGTCTGGGTTTCAAACAAAATAACCTTTTGTTTCTCGATGTCCTGGTCATTACGCTTTAAGCTAAAGGAGCTGAACTTCCACACGCCAGCAACGATTTGTAGATCAAAGCAGAAATTTAATTTTTCACTTTTTCATGAAAACCTGTTGTTCAATACAAGATGATTTGACTAGGCCACTCTGATTACTTCGCGAGATTTCACTTTCCGAAGCAACAGAAGCCACCTTCAAGTTGTGAATCTTAACGAAAAGCCAATTTTGATGTGTTAAAAGGTAGTAAGACACAAATTCATGCAGATACAAATCGACTGAAATCTCAACGAAAATCATAAGATCATATTTCTATACCGTAAATTGCAATAACACCATGTAAATTTTGTAATGAAATAATCTCGTGCAAGCTCAATAAAAAAAATCCCAAGTTTAGCTGCTAGAACGCAGTAACTCACAAAGCAATCCTACAGAAAAGCAGAAAGAGATTGCTACACTCCCAAACGACGACATTAAAGGCTCCGCAGGGCTTTCGTAGTCAGTGATATCGTGTGAAATTCAAATCTGACTTTGAAGCTTGAAAGCCTTACTGAAGAAACGATCTTTATGCGTCTTTTGCTTTTACCCGTCGACCGAAAAAGAAAACGTCTTCCTGGTCGGTGAAGAAACACGCATTTTCAATGCCCCTACCTCGTCCCAGTGACACGCGACACCATGCACGCAACCTCACTTCACTTTCGCCTTTCGCCCGCATGGTTCCTCGTTAGCGGAGCGGCAGCACCTCTAGAGGCCGCACCACGAGTACATAACCTCAACATGAATTCAATTATCCAAGAAGATCGTATTCACGATGTTCGTTGAACCTGCCCATAACTCTCGGCTTTGCATCGGAGCCATCTGACGCTGATGGCGGTCGTAACGAGGCTGTCGGTGACAGAGCCACATCATCTCCGTCGTGGCGGATAACCGAGTCACTTTACGATATTGCGGTGCAATGCGATACCGATGTGATGCTGTAACATCACCACCACACCACCACACCACCCGGCAACGTGCAATCAAATTAAGCCAATTACCCTGGATGTGTATCTCGAATTCAATTTTCAATTCGACACCGTCCCGCGAAACAATTGAATACAGCAACAAAAAAGGCAGCACTTTGACAAATTAACCTGCGGTCAGACTCGAGACAAAAGCCCGAGCCCGTCCGCCGCCACGGGCCATTTATGAGCTACATAATCCGCGAGCTCTGTCAGCAAGCACTTCGGTAGATTTCCATTGGGGTTAACTCGAGGCCGGAACCAATCCGACTGACCTTTCCCGCTCCTGCTCACACTCACACCTGCAAACCTCCGTCAATCCGATTCGGGCCGAGTGATGGGATCAGTGCCGGCGGAAAGGAAAGGGAGTCCCTCCCGTCTTTGGAGGGGAGTCCCGTAATAATTCGTCATTCACGTTGGTATGCGACCAACCGGTGTTACGACAACGATCGGGACCTCTCGCAGCCGCCGGTGACTGGGGATTGAGCGAAAAGTCACGTACGGCGCCGCGAAATTGCAGTGAAGTCCATTTCCACCGGAGAAAATTGAAAATTGAATTTGCGGGGTTTTCTTAAAGGATTTTCTTGAGAATTGTCGACGGAAGGGAGAAGGATTTTTTTTCTTCTATTTCAGGAGTGAGAATAACGACGACCGTGGAGTGCGGGTCTCTTGACCTCGGTGCGAGGGTTCGCAGGTGGCTTTGATGGGAGTGGGGGTTGGGTTTGTTTACAGTTGAAGTGGCACCGTAATTCCCAAGATCCTCGTACCCGTTTATTTTCCATTCGCGGGGGAAATTCATGCCACTGACGCAAATGCTGACGTAGGTCATTTTTTTCAGTTTCACCTGCCAAGAAGCTCGAGGAGGAAGAAGCGTGACATGAAAGTTGCAAAAGGGGATCTATGAGATCGAAGGAGTCTATTTCTCTAACTTAAATATTGACTACTTTCGAAATTGACTTCTGAATGATGCGGAGACTCGCTTTGAACACGGACGCTAAGAGATGGATTTCACTAGGATAACTGCTACATTTGTCTGAAGTCAACCTAAAATGTCCAAGGTATTTCGTGGGCAGGCGAAAAGTAGAGATGAAGTGGTGGAAATAGTGAACACAAGAACCCTTCAAGAAGAAAAGACTTTATCTTTGCTTCCCAAAATATAAAAAAACAGCTACTTTAACCTGTTAACTGGGTATGACGAAATATTTCGTCAAACACTGCAATGGGCATTACATTACATTGGGTGGCGTAACACCCGTCGAGAGCCAGAGCCTAGCTTTTTCGCGCCTCCACTGTGTTGTGCGCGTTTATAATTTCGACACATGTGGAGTGGACCTAGTGTTTAATTCCGGTGCCGAACAGCGAATTGCGAAAGCTTCTCATGACAGAAGTACTCCAGGAGGATTGTCAATCGTTTACGTTTTCGCAATAATTTGGAAGAGAAAAATCCCCAACGAGTTAAACAAACATTTATTCCCCCGTTAAGAAGTTAGAGAACCTCTCCATCTAGGACAATCTAAAAAAAAGCAAGCTCAGACGGAATATGCTGCGAATTTTTTCTTAAGTAATGTTATTTTAAAGTTGTTTGTCGCAGCGATCATCAGAGTTCCTTTACTTCGAACCGAGTTCCTGTCTTAGCTTTGAAGCAAAACAAAATGTATACTGCTCTTCTTTTTTGTTGCAAGTGATATCTCATAGCAGCAATCGGGCTACCAAGCACACCAGAGACAGCTGCGTCTGACTTTTGACACCTTCTTTAGGTTTCTAGTGATGGTGACGAAATTTCTGTCGGCTGTAATTAATGCTGAGGATGTGATCGTTTACTTTTTCTTTCACTTTCAAATTTTCGTGGTATCCAAGATAGGCTGTCGTTGCCGATCTTAGCGTTTGCAGCTATCCTCGGACTAATGACAGCTTAGGAGATGGCACCCATCAGCAATTCGACAGTTGCGGTTTATACTGACGGTTCGAAGATGGAGGAAGGAACAGGCGCGGGCATATACTCCGAAGCGTTGGACATGCGAAGATCAATCAGACTTCCTGTCTTTCAGGCGGAGGTCCTGGCAGTCATGGAATCAGCCAGAATGATATCAATGTTGGCGATACCACCGGCTGATATCACCATTTTTATTGACAGTCAGGAGGCCATAAAAGCGATTTCCGCTACGGAGATCAAGTCTAGGCTGGTCCTGAGCTGTCGCGAAGAGCTTAGGGCTCTTGGCTCGCAACATAGGATTAATCTCTGTTGGGTCCCTGGTCACAGGAACATACCTGGCAATGAGGAAGCTGATAGGCTTGCGAGGGAAGGATCGAAACTAGGGCTGGAACAGGCGATAGTACTGATCGATCCACCGATCTGCCTCCTTAAGAAGCGGATTGGGGATAAGATAATTAGATTAGCGAACGACAGATGGAAAGCGCTATCTACATGTGAAACGACAAGGATTATGTGGAGAGAATACGACTACGCCAGAACGAAAGTGCTGCTCTTGCATGACAAAAGGTCTCTCGCAAGAGCGGTGGGTGTAATCACGGGTCAGAATAGTCTCAAAGACCACTTATTTTAGATAGGACTACTCGGTGACAATATTTGCAGGGGTTGTGCTGATGAGGAGGAGCGGGAAGATACTCAACACTTCCTCTGTCACTGCCCCAGCCTTTGTCACTTGAGGTACAGAACAGTAGGGAGACACTTCTTCCAAGACCTTAACGAGATCAACTCACTGCCTTAAAAGAATCTTTTCAGGTATCTGAGCCGGACCAAATGGACCGAGGACACACAGGAATAGGACACCGCGAGTGAGGGACACCTTCCCCCCCCCCAGTTTTGGCGAATTTTGTCGTCTTGGATCATTATCTTTTTCTCTTAGTCAAGACTTTCTTTGCTTTTATCCTGACAGATTTTCTTCATTTGAGTTAATTCAGTCAACGAACGTACCCCCTGTCAAACTATTTAACCATTTGCGTTCATTTGACGAAACCTTGTTAGCCTGGCCATTTCTAAGCCGGCAGAATTTATATGTGTGTGATAAAATCTATATGTGAAATTGTACTAGAATGAAGTCTGTGATTTTCTGTGACTTTCTTTGCTTTTTTCTCGACAATTTTTTCAATTCCAAGTCAAGAAACAAATCCGCTCAGTTCAGCTCAATTTAGTTTTCTTTATTGAAACATTAAATATAAGCATAGTTTTGAGTAGATGAACAAACACCTCCTCTGTGAATCCCACAACCGCGGCTTCTTTCTGGCGAATTTTTCAGTCTTCAATCATCAACATATGAACTGGTAGAGTACCCTATGAACCTGTGACAGATTACCTCGTCACAAAAAGGCTTTTTCAGACTCCATCCACTCCACAGCCGATATGAACCCGTGAAAGTAACCCCATCACCACGTCCCACTCATTTCCCACGTTCATCATTCCGCCAATGAGCTTTCTAAACTCACTCGAAAACGCCCCACAAAACGAAAAAAAAAAACACCCACCCAAAAACCCAGTTCTCCTACTCCACCAACACCCATTAGCCGGCAAAAAACCTTTTACCACTCGGCCTCTTGCCTTTGATCTCTCAAACAAAAGCCCTCGGCCGATACGCCTGTCCACTCACCGATAAAGATACGAGCCACAAAATCTCCATCCGCAACAAAATCTCCATTCGACATGCCCCGCGTCAATCGAATTTGAATAAAAAAAAAAAAAGAAAAACTCACCTTCGATAGTATTCTCCACTCAATTTGGCTAAACGGTTATTAGTGCTGCCGTTAAATTAAATCGCCCGATAAATTAGCCACCATGCGTCGGAGGAGCGCCTCAAGATGTTTACAGTTTCATTAGGTGGTAACAAAAGATTCATTTTTTGTATCTTAAGAGTTTTCACGCATATTCACATTTTTCACAAACATGCTAATTCCCGCCGACAGATGGCCGTGTGATTAGATGCACGATCATGTCCGCGTGAAACTTGAGACGCGTCGGAACACTCCCGCTCAGTGGGTCGCGACTCGGGAAAATGTCAGACGAGGCGAAAAAGATGAACAATGGAGATGGAGTCGGACTTCAAGTGGAGACGGAGCTGGAATGGAGCACACCTCGTCACGAGTGCGCGATCGGGAGACCTTTGTGTTGTGTCATCAATCCCTCGTAACCCTCGACCTCTGTCCCGTTTTTTTGCGGCCATTGCAAAAGGACAACAACCGCCGCAGACGTGCCTCATCGTTCACGGTCCATTTGAAGGGTTTCATGAACTTTTCTGCATCCAGGGGTGGCTGCTCGGCAAAAGGGCAGTATGCGTCGTTGCACATGTGGTCCGTTGCCATCTCGTGGGCACTTCAATTCGTTGGCATGGCGCCAAAGTTCAGAGCGTGTGTCCCTCGAGTGCAGCGTCCGTCCATTTGTCCGTCTGGTTGTCGGTTTGTCGGACGACAACGCTGCATCGGCGATGAGATGCACTGCATGGATCACTTGCGTTCGAATGGATTACGAGCGGTAATTATAAAAATTTTACTCTTCACTGCATTCGACGAAGGCGATGTTGATGCGTGTGTTTGTGTGAGTGTGGAGGGCAGTGATTTGTGCAAAGTCCGCAGATGCATCTTTCGGATTCGTTTATGGTTTGTAGCAGTTGCAGTTTTTAGTTGCAGCGGTAAATTTGAATCGATTTGTGGATGTGTGTGCAATCGCTTGGGCGGAAAAATGGCGACGAGGCAGACGATGTGGAAGGAAGTTGATGGTCCTGAGGAGGGTCATAAAGTTTGTGACTTAAAAAAAAAAATTTGGTCATTCAAGATGTCCGGTCGAGCTGGGGGATGCTTCAATGACTCTTGACTCGGCTGCAGTTTCATTAATTGGTTGCTTCTTGAAAAAATCGATGGATTTTCTTGTTTTTTTTATGGATTTTTCTTTTCGAAAAATTGCTATTTTGACTCCGCCTCCTTACAGCCTCCAGTCATTGGTCTTTGTGGAAAATGTGTCTCCTCATCGATGTGGAAGTCGAAAAAGCCTCGTAAACTTCTGACTGGTTGTTTTTTGACCCACCTCTAGCGTCCTGCACTCAAATTTCCACCGCAAGTGGAGAACGATCCAGTTCACAGCTGAAATTTAAATTCACAACGACTCACTTGAGGTTCACGGCGCCTTTCCAGCCTCTTTACTCACTTTCCACTGAACCTCAGCCCATTTCCACACCTCACACACGTCCCACTGGCTCTCCGCCTCATTTTTACTGCGTCTGCTTGCGCTCATTTAACACGCTCGCCACAGATCCAGCAGACTCGGCAGACTCAGACACACATAATCACCAAAAGAGACCGCTGAGATTCTTTTTTTTTATTTTATTTTATTTAAATTTTTATCACCGCAACACGTCGTTCACTTTCATTGTTGATCACCCTGTGTTCTCGTTGTCATTAACTATGGAAAACGACGCCATTTAAATGGGTTCAGCTGATTGCGACCCAATTTTTGTTTTTTTCGTTTTTTTGATGACCCGCTGGGCTCTGTAACATGATGCGGATTGTTTGTGTTCGGTTAAGTGCGCTTTTCAGACAAAAAGAACAAAAAAAAAGGGGGTGAATTTAACGGTGTAGCACAGCACTTTGAATGTGAAAAAAAAAAGAAAAATGAAGTGAAATTATCTCGGCAGAGGTGTCAGTGAGTGACGAAAACCTTGAAATTTGTGACCTTTGGGGAGTTTTATTGACTTTTGTCTCCTTGTTTTGAGTGATGGGGGCAGGCTCCTTTTTTTGGGTTGGCTTTTAACTTTTTATCGACAGCGGTTGAGGTGATTTAAGCGACACTAGAGGGTGTCTCTGTGAATTGATGCGTATCGCTAACAAATTGGATTTTTTGTTTTAGGGAGGAGGCTACGAATGCTTTTGAAAAGTAAACGCGTTGTGTAGGTAAAACGATTGAAAAAAGTTTGAAAGAGAAAAATTCATATTTTTAGTACTCCCGTATCTTTTTACTAATTGTAAGATAAAAGATCTGTTGAGCCGCCATTTGCTAATAAATCGCTTCAGGCCCCTTGAAAATTCACTTTAAATAATTATAATAATAATAATTATGTGGCACTACAGCCTGTTGATCGGCAAAGACAAGTTTCTCATTTTATAAAAGTTTTAATGTATTTAGAGTCTGAACGTCTTAATTCGCGTTCTTAAAAACGTGATGGAGGAAAAATTCTGTCCATATTTTGCCAAAACAGTCCTCATTTTTGTGACTCTGGTGGAGTAGAACACGTGTGAAAGCCCGGTCAGTCTATTTTTAAGTTCCATGAACTTGAGTGCAGCTAGTAAAAAATTTGTAGTCGGTGGAAAACTAAAAAACCGCAACGCAGCAATGGAGTATTTCTTTTTATTTCAAATCTTATAATTGTCATAACATAAAATTGAATTGTTGAAATGAGTGTGGTCGTTACACAACGTAAAATGGGTGAATTCAAGTCGCCAAAAATTTAAAACTTTTTCGAAATAGTTCACTGTACTAAGTCTTTAAAATTAACAACTTTCCTATCCACATCTATCCACATATCGTGCACTAATCGCGAAATTATCGTAACCGACAAAATGAACATTTTACAGGAGAGGAGGCTTTTTCTTTTCTTTTTTTCTGAGTTAAAAAATCGTGTAAATGTCGCTTACGATGAATTTTGTTTCCCTGTTATTTTTAACTGGAATGTTTTATTAAAAAACCAATGATGTTAGAAAGACGCGCGGTGGAATAAACTATCGAAATGCATCATTAACTCATTTTTGCTTAGAATATCGCTAAGGGCGCGATACAATGCCAATGCTGTTTCCTCGACAAGCCTTTTTCAGGTAGAGTGAGAAATTTCTACGTTTAAGCTTCTCTGTCTAAGTTTGTATAAAATCTGTGATCCTTTTTCTTATCCGAATGCCAATTATGGATGCCAAGTAACTCTTTTTACAGGGGTTTGTTTACCTAATAAATCCTCATGTCCTTTTTTTGAAACAAACTGTGGCACTGTAAATAAACAGAGTTCAAACCCTGTCGGTTGCCCTATTATAGGTTGGCTAAAGCGACTTCGTCAGTCTCCATTAACAAAATTAACAAACAAAGCGTCTTAAGCCCGACTTCCAAGACACTTTGTGGACAACATAAAAGTCGAAGTTTGGTTTCGAGGCTTAGAAATCGCATATCAGGCTACTAAAAAGTCGAAACGTGGCTTCATGGCTTAAAAGGCACATATGAGAGTGGCAAAAAGTTTACAGACACAATGGTTCAGTCACACTTTGAGGTTTACAGAAAGTTCTAAACCGGCTTTAATGATAAACACAGAGTGTAAGAGAACACCCAAAATCGGCTTCCGTGGACGCCGTGGCTTAATCGTTAAACGTCGGACTGTTAAGCGAGAGTACCCGGGTTCGAGTACAGCTCGGGGAGAAAAAAAACACCACAAAAAATTTTCACGGCCTCACCTCCAGCGAACGATTGACAATCCTCCTGGAGTACTTCTGTCACGGAAATCTTTCGCAATTCGCCGTTCAGAACTGGCACTGCTGGTCCCTTTCATATGTGTCAATTTATAACGCGCACAACACAGTTGAGGTGCGAAAAGCTAGGCTCAGGCTCTTCGTGGGTTGCTACGCCACTAATGATGATGAAACTCGGCTTCGTGGCCAAAACAGAGCATTGCACTTTTTAAAAGTTTTAATCTATTTGGAGTCTGAACGTCTTAATTCTCATTCCTTAAAACATGATAGAGGACTGATTGCTAAGAATTATCGATGTTCTTTTAGTATTCAGTCAAAATCAGAGAGTCACAAAAGGGCTGTTGAAGAAACACCGCTGAACGAACACTGTGAGGGTCCGTGAAATTAAAAGAAGCTTAAAAGACAAACGTTGAGTATGCCAGAAAGTTCGAACTTGACTTTGAGTCACACATTAAGGCTAATAGAAAATCTGATGGCATTAAATCCGGTTTCGGATATCCACAGTTGGCACTAAGGCTTAAAAAACTCGCAATGAGAGCGACGACGGATTCAACTGTGTCTGCCATCATCTTAAATTCAATTCCTCTTATTAAACACTCACTTTTAAGCTTCTAATACAAGTTTAGTCCAGACTTCAAGACTATTTGATGTAGTATTAGCCTCTGTAATGTGAAAGTTGTTTGCTAATCATCTCCCACTTCTGTTTATAGAGTGATGTCACATGTTCAGAAGATTCTGTTTTTTTTTTTCGATATTCAGGATTCATTCTGACTTTTTTCAGTAAATATATTGGTGGGCCAAATACAAGTTTCTTATTAAAAACTAAAAAAAAATTAACAAAGTTAATTTTGTTTCCAGGTATTTTAAGTTTATTTAATTATTCTTAACATACTATGATGTCTAAGAAACTACAAACAATTACAAATTTAAGAAATTGATGCGAAATTTTAATTCATTTCCTTCTTTATTAGTAAGAGGAGGAACACGGCCTCATTTAAGTGGCTGCCTCGGCTGGTTTCGCAGTAGCGCATTCTGTCACTCCAATGTTCCAAGACCTCGGTGATGGTTTCGGACTGTAGCTTATGGATTGCTTGGGTGATAAGTGCTTCAATCGTTTTCGGATTGTTGGCTCACCACTGCTCCTTTACGTATAAAGTCCACAGATGTCAAACCGTGGCTTCGAGGCGGTCAATTGACATCTCCAAGACGTCTAACAACGCAATTTCTTCTCCAAAAATGCACTCTTTGGGCTACACAGCACTCAGAATAAGTTTTGAATATTCCAAAACGTTGTTAAAGCATAAGTCGACTTATTTCGCTTTACTTACTTCCTTACTTACTTAGGTGGCTACAGTCCGGGGTGAACTTGGGCCTCAACCAACATGCCTCTCCAACTGGCGCGGTTGTTTGCCAGCTGTTTCCAGTTTCGCACGCCAAGTTGACCTCAACCCTTTCCACTTGAGTGCGCCACCTGAGGTGGGATCTTCCTCTGCCACGATTCCCCATGGTGGTAGATTCGAAGACTCTCTGGACTGGAGCATTGGTGTCCATCCGCTCTACACGGCCCAGCTATATAAGCTGCTGGATTTTGGCTCTTCTGACCAGGTTCATGTCGCTGTACAGCCCATACAGTTCGTGGTTGAATCTTCTTCTCCACTCGCCATCTACGACTTATTATAGGTATGATACTGACTTCTGTGCCTTTTCGACCGGGAAAGGGCCAGCCACATAACCTATGATATAAATAGAAATCAGTAGATGGCCCCTCATGTCACTTTCCCATTAAAAGAAATTGACTAAGAACATCCCAGTGGGTCGCACACCCCAATCAATGAAACCCCATTCCTTTAATCTCTCTATTCCATGATCCGTTCATGATGCCTGTTTTTGAAGTTAATCGGCGGCAATCCACGGCGACATCCAAGGCCCAGGCTGCTGTCACATCTCGGTGATGTCCACCACTTTGACAGTCGCCTCCGTCCCTCCCTGACTTGTCACTCGAACATCAAACTCTGACTGCCACAGAGTCAAATGACTTTCCCGCTTTGATCTCGCAGATCTTCATCTGCAACGCGCACCGCACAAAGGACGACGCGATTCAACACCGCACACAGTACCGGTCTTTGCCAGCCCGCCACCAGCATGCACGTCATAATTGCAGCTAATAAATTTTAATTTCTATCAATTAAGCTGATTTTCAATTTGCGTTTTGCATTCTGCGTTTCGCCAATTCGCCAGTTCGCCGTTTCGCGTTCCGCCGTTTCGCATTTCGCGTTTCGGGTTTTACAGTCTGGCGGAGTCAGTGCTTGCAGAGATCGTCTCTCCTCACCGAATAAAATCGACAAAGTGTTTAATTACTGGTTGCGTTTTCGTTTCGTCTGCGACTCGGTGTGTGCGCTGGGGCAGATCTTCATCTCGACGAAAATCCTTTTTATTGCCAACCGTGAGGCTAATTACTTATGCGCAGGTATACACAGACTGAGGTAAACACAGAATCCTTCTAAATGAATGCCACCACAGTGGTGATGTTGGAGGGGGCGATGAGGGATCCTTTTTGTAGCTCGCTCCTGCTGCTGCAGGTGCTGGTGGTGCTTCTTGTCCGTCGTCGTTTTTTGTTGTTGTACGTGCTTGCGGCAGGTTGTTGCACTTTTTTTGGTTTTCACCTTTTGGCTTCCCGCTGCTGGGTGCAGTGGAAATTGCTCAATCGTGATGTTGGGGAGGTTTTCAATTCCATGAAAAACGGAAAACATATCCTTGGCTGTGTAAGCCTGGGGATGGGGGTGGAGGCGCTCCTGTTTCATGGGCGTGGTCTTATGTGTGTGTGCGAGATGTTTGATCAGAGCAAGATGAGGTAAAATGTGCAATTTGAGAAAATTTCGCTGACTTTTCGGTCTTTGAATTAAAACGGATGCTGTTTTGAGAGTTAGCACCGCGGGGTGGCTTCGTGTGATGTGATTTTTGTGTCGATTTTTTGTAGAAGGTCTACACGTTGGGTGTGTGGTGGCGTGTACGGGGGGTAGTTAAGCGTAGAGTTAAATACACAGTCGAGTGGGTAGGGTGTTGGTTTTTTGTAGGGGCGCGTTGATGGCCCGGGCTTCTGGAGTGCTGTGTGGAATCAGTGTTTAGCGGAACTGAGTTGCTGAGTAACGCTGAGTACGATGACGGTAATTACTGCCACCCATTGAATAATTGTTTGTAATTTTGATAGAAATTCTTTCCTTCTGCTCGTGGAGCACCATGAAACGCGCAAATTTTCTGCACTTTCAGCGTTTTTGAGAAGTTTCAAGCGGAACTGCAAAATAGCTGCGTGGTAAAAGATTTCAGGTGGGGTGATTCCGGTTTCCGTGAATGAATTTTGACCCTGACATGGATTGTGCATCGAAGAGTTAACCTTTGGTCTGCTGACGAAAGTCCTGATTCTCAGAATTTGAAATGGAAAATCGTTGGAAATGCTTATTTTCCTCAAAGATTCATAGAATTCGCTTAATTTGGAACAGATAAATGATTTTTGTTAGGAAATTGGAATAAGGTCTTTGAATTTTGAAATATTTTTCGATTTTTTTATCACCTTTAAGAGCGAATTTTTCAACTAAAAACCAAGATTTGTATGGGCTTTTTTCTTAGCTGTCCACCAAAATTTGGTCGAAGTAAAAAAAAAGACCTGAAATATTGTCGAAAGGATAACGACTGGCTGGAAAGCAATCTATGACTGCAAAATGGATATTCAAAAAAAGAAAACACATTTTGGGGAGCTGAAGTTTTAAGAACGAGCACCTTGAACGAAATTTGGTACAAAATTTCGAAAAAAGAACGACTACTGAATGACAATCAATTCGAATACAGAATGAATATTGAAAAAATATAAACACATTTTGGTTATTGAAGTTTTTGGAACGGGTGCCTTGAACGAAATTCGGTACAAAATTTCGACCAAAACCAAAGACATCCAAAATCGGAATAAAAACTATTATTTTTCTTGCTCAAAATTACATTTTCTTTTTTTATTTTTTTATTTTCTTTCAAAAATAGAAGAATTTTTAGATGATTCTAGTCCTATAGCCACACAGTGCAAGACGTGGTCGAAATTTAGAAAAAGAAGATGTGTCTAGGCACACAAATTCGAGCAGATCATGCAAATTAAAAAAAGAAAACTTTTATATGGTTGGGCATTAAAAACGCATTTCAGGTGACTCAAGCAAAAAACTTCGTACGTAATTAAAACGGAGCTACAGCCATCCCTGGAAATTTGTCTCCATGATTTTGTTTTTAACTAAAGACCTTCGAATTTGAATACGTTTCAATTCAAATCCATTTAAAGACGATTTGTACCAACTGTCCAGAAATGTCTTTTTTAAAACGTCTCAACGGTAGTTTTCCAGAAACGTCTTTCCCAAATTCTTCTCTTCACGGTCAGAACATATTTTTAAATTACTCGGACATAAAAATTCGACCAACAAAGCCAGTAGAGGGTACGAAAAAATCTGGGCTAATCCTTCAACCGTCTGCCATCCCTGGCACGATCGCAATTCGCCACGAAAACGCACACATCGCGTCCTTCACTTCGATTCAAAACGCAAACTTGGCGTTTTCGATGTTTTCCATTATATTTTTGTTTCGAAAAAGAATTCGTCCATCCGCTGGCGGCATCTGAGGATTTGTTTGCCCACTCCACTACATCCCTTTTCGGTCCCCTTGCTCTCTTT
The DNA here is from genome assembly GCA_905187475.1 of Syritta pipiens. Classification (NCBI taxonomy): domain Eukaryota; kingdom Metazoa; phylum Arthropoda; class Insecta; order Diptera; family Syrphidae; genus Syritta; species Syritta pipiens. Next base: position 77,896,139 of record LR994571.1, read on the forward strand.
CTCCCTTTTCCCTGTTTTTCTTTTTTTTTTTTTTTAATGAACTCCGAGGATTTTTATTGGAAAATACTTTCGCTTGTTGTTTTCGTAACAAAATTTATTCATAACAAAGCTGCTATTTCTAGGAATTCCAGCGAAATGAGATTTAACTGCATCTGCAGAAAATTCTTTTACTTTTACAACTCTACATCGGGCTCTGGTGTTGTCTCGCTCTGGTTTCGGCTTTGCCGGGTGTTTGCAGGGAGGGTGCGCTTCAAAATATCTACATACGCATCTACAGCACAGCGAATGGATTGCTATCGAAACGTGTTTTCTATTTTTTTTTTGTTTGAGTGAAAACAATTTTCCAATAAGCAGATGGTGGAGGGATGTTGTTGTTTTTCCTTGTGCACAGGGGAAAAAAAGGTATAGGCCTGAGTCCGCAGTGCTGAGGCAGACAACAGCGATACATTCCATCGAAGGCGCCCTCCCACCTTGCGTCACGAACAACAAATTCATTCCTGGCGCCGCATCAGCACCTTCAGCGTGTGTTTTTACACCTCGGTTGCTAATTAATTGTAGGCCACTGTACTCTGTCGGCGAGTTGTTTGAGAGGCCGGGCCTTGTTGGCGGAGACTAGTTCATCCAAAGTCGATGATCTTTCACTTAGTCCTTTTGAAACGGAGTGGAACCGTTGGGTGTTTGGTTACTTACTTTTTCTTTTTATGACCGCGGATGATGAGATTAGGAGCGTCGTGCATGATCCTGGTGCGGGTTTCGATTACGTGGAACCGACTGGGGGAGGTCACGAACGGTGTTTGTTGTTGTTTCACATCGAAATTAAGTCGGGTGATCTTTGAGTGAGAGATGGGGTAGTGTGGCGAGAACGTGTCTGGGGAGTCACGTAGTTGGAATTTTTCATCTTCTCTCCTCTGGAACAAGTGTTTGGGTCTTTTCTTTGTTTTCCTTCGATTTCGATCTCACAAAGCTTCACTGGACTGTGAGAAGTAAAAGGATTTTAAACGGGTGACGGTCACATCGTTCAGTTGTCTTCTATAACCAGTTGAGGGACATTCCACCCTCAATGTCCTTTTCTCTGTCGCCAAAGTCGAAAACATTTCGTTCTCCTGTCAAAAAAAGTGTCCCCACGACAGAACGTCATCCTTGAGCGATTCCGAGTCCTTGTTTCTACATCGTCCTTCAACTGCCACAGTTCTTTCCTCTTCTTCTCTGTGCGGATCTATGAAATCTAATTGGTTCATTAAATCGATCAAAGCGACTGCCGCTCAACGAGACTCACGGACTCTTCGACTCACCGACTTACTATTTTTTACCGACTCAACAACCGCATGCATAATCAGCGAGCTTCAGCTGAGAGGTTTGTGAAGCAGAAGAGAAAAAAAGAAAAAAGACGCGGAAATAGACTCAAAGCGAACGCGGGTGAAGGTCAGTTTGTGTTCTGTCGCTATTTGCATACAAATTGCATCGATTTTTTTCTCATCGAATGGGACACGACGCGTACACATGGCTGGTGGAATGTAAGCCTCTTAAAAAAAGAGGAAGAAAACACTGGGAACGTGTTCCAGAAATTGGAGGCTCAGAGCGGATGAGTGGGAAATTTGTTAGACGTGATTTTATTTCATAACTTTGTCCGGAAGATTTCCAAGTTTCTTGGTATTTCTTTACACGATTAGATGGACGATATGGAAGAAAAACGCCTAAGAGGCAACTAAAGCAATTTGGAAAACAAATCGCAGCATTGGTGCTCTGTATATGTATTCTGGTAGCCATGTCCAACAGAAGGTATCCCTAACTAAGAAAAATGTTCAAAAAGTCAGAGTTCTTTTAGACGTTGAGCTATGGCAAAGGATTTCAAGAGGAAATGTCTGTCAGGTAACTTTTTCTTCTCGAAAAAATTTAACAGTTTTTAGATTTTGAACCATGACAAGGAATTCGAGAGCGAATGTAGAAGAAATTAAAAATAAAAACTTAAAACAAATCCTGAATTTTCTAGGTTTTAAGTCTTTATAACCGTTTTCAACGAAATCTAAAGGCGATAGATTAAAAAAAATCTCAAAACTTTCGAGCTCTAGAGCCAAATTCCACAAGCGTGAGATCGATTCTTTTAACAGATGTCGTGTACTCAATTATATAATTTTATTCACTCTGTTTTCGTCTGCGAATTGAAGTGTAACACCCCTATTCCGAGTGTCAAATATCAATCCATTCATGACTGGTAAAATTATCAAACAAAAACGAAATCGGTATTGTGTAGCTCGATTGATAAAATTTGTGTCTATTGTGAATAAATTGACTGTTGTGAATGAAGACATTTAATTGACAGCAGAACATCTAAATTTCTGTTTGTTTGCATTTGAATATTGTTTTCGGAAATTGTTCAAAAAAAATAAAGAAATAGAGTTTAATTTTGAATGAGTTCATTGGATTTGTGGACCATCAGGATTCTAGATTTCTGAATATATTGAGCAGGAGAAGGCAACTAAGGGATGCCTCTAACCCTTTGGAATTGGAAGATTCTATGTAGATACATTATTCCATAATTAAAATATGTATTTATAACCGTTCCTTTTCAGCTTTGTAAAGAAGTCAGCCAGTTTATCGAAGTCAGCATACAGCAGTCAGAGATACGAATCTCTTGACTGAATTGGAAGGAAATTAAAACCAGCTATACGATGCACATCAATCCCGAACGTTATCAAACTAGGAACTGCATTGCGTTTATGTGGACATGGGTCGTACCAGTTAAGCATTGGGAATGAACATGCCATTGGTCTTGCGCACTCAACTGTGTCTCTGTGTTCTGAGAGAAGTTTTAAACGTACTCGAAGAATATATTTGCCAATTACGGGTTGGAGGTCCAATGCTGTTCACTTGTTCCGGTTTTTGTTGTTTTAGGTTTTTCGAATAAATTCCTTTTACAAGTTATTCGTTTTCGCTCATCAACTGAACCAACCGCTCTAATTTCTTTTTATTGCTAACTACTTTATATATATTTGTATTGTTAGATGCATTAAACAAGATCATAATTAAAATTTTTTTTTCGAGTCCTGTCTTCAATCGGAGATGATCTACGTACTATGCGATTTGTGCCTTCGTCGTCCACCAAAATGCCATTTATAAAAAAATTGATCACAATTGACACTCACAATACCAATTTGCTCCATTCACAATGGAAAAAATTAATGTTTATCACTCTTTCATTGACAACTGATAATCACAATACCAACGCGTCAAATTTTTTGATAAGTATCGTTTGTCATTTATTTTTTGACACTCTCAATAGGAGTGCAAGTTCGAGAAATAACGACCGACAGAAAAAAAAGGCCAGTATTTTTTGTCCTACATGGAAGAAAATAAAAAGTTTTGTTAGAACAAAAATATTCTTGGAACTTTTCGTTTCCCTTGTTCTTCATAAAAGAAAAATTTGAGAAAAATAGTTGTTGTTAATGGTGGTAATCTTTATTATTAAGGAAAAATATTGTAAACATAAGAAGTTATGATTATACCAAGTGTCTAAACCTTAATTTTTTTCAAAAACTGGCGTTTATCAATCTCTGCACTGAGTGGTTCATATACGAATTGCCTAAAAAGGCTTAAAAGTCGTTTAAATTGACGCCTTAAGTCCGTTTCTGTTTATTTAATGCATAAACTTGATCGTGGGTACTCCTTTTTCATTCTTAAAGTTTTGAATACCACATAAAATGAAAGAGTGGAATGGAAGTAAATGGCAAACTCGATTAAAGGCAAAATGCACCAAGTTGGGATCGATAAAAGCAGTTTTCATAGATGCTTCTCCTGCTTTTGTAGAACCGTCTCTGACTCTCCGTCATTGTCTGTGTTAGATCGATGCATAGAAAGAAGTCTAGAAAAAGAACTAAATTCCGTTGAAGATTGTCTTTTTCAGAGAATTAGAACTAACGAATCTGTGGAAGGTTTCCAAGAATCAATGTCTTTCTTTGTATGGTCGTACTCATCGTCTTATGGATACCTTGTAGCTCAAATATGAAGGTGGTCTGAAAAGTTTCCGACCAAATAATGATACAAGACATTTTTCTCATGTCACTACACACTTCCCCCAGAAACAACCCGGAGGCGTGACAACACAATGGGCCAAAAGATGGCCTACGTGAGCCTGCGTTATAGCGCAGGCAGTCACAAATACCTAAGACCTAAAACACACTTCCCCCAGCGATTTTCCCATATCTCTAACACGTCCAAATAGTACTTGACGTTCTTCTCTGCAAAATAAATGTGCACAAACAACACTTGCACCGACTCACTCAAACGACTGTCAACTGAAAACTGCATCAAAAATGGCTGAAACTTCAGTAACTGTCAAAATTTGCAAATCTAGCATTCACTCGCTTTCATTAACGTGTGCCGCTATCTTGTGGTCAGAAACTTTTCGAAAAACCCACGCATTACGAGGGTAGACTACGAGGTCTGACCTCACGAGATTACTGTGGACTTACGTACACAATTTAAAGGCGTGAAAACAAAGTTGAAAGTAAGAGGCTATGAAATCAACCTGTGTCGAAATTACAAAGAGATTTTGGCTCAGTTCTGTGGCTTTAATCCAAAAGTAAACCTTTTGCTGCGCTTCGACAGCGATTTATCCGACTAAATACAAATAGTCGGATAGATTTAAGCCGAATCTTCTTCTTCTTTGTGCGGCGCTACAGTCCGGGGTGGACCTGGGCCTCCTTTAGCAACCTCCTCCATCCAGCTTAAAAGATTTCTTCTTTACCCAGCTTAGCGTTGAAATCTCCTAAAACGATCTTGGTGTCATAGCTGGGGCACTGATCATATGTTCTTTCTAGGAGATCATAGAAGTCCTCCTTGATATTGTCATCCTTTTCCTCTGTAGGGGTGTGAGCGCAGATCAGCCTGAAATTAAGCCGAATCAAATTTAAATTTAATGGACGTTTTAAGAACCGTTAAAAAATCACTTTACTACTGCTCTCGGCTGAGTTACTTGTAAATTTCGTCTGAAATTTTTAGTGGACCCAGTCTGAACACGAGACTCCTTGGCACTTAAGACGTCTTTTTCTCAGCATAACCCTTTTTAATTTGTGTTCAAGGTCTTTTTAACTTTATTTTGTTAAGATGATAGACAAAAAGTCTTTTGCTAAAACAGAAAGCTTTAAAATTGTGTAAGGATTGAGTCTAGTGAAGGAGTAGTTCAACTTGGGTTCACTAGCGCTTGCAAGACTCTGTAGACAACTTGAAATGAGCCCAATTTGTCGATTTCATAGAGTTCCATTAGCCTCAGGCTTTTGAGTTTTTACTGCATGCTTCTTATAATGCTCCGCCTCTTGGTCGCGTCTGTCCATTTCGACATGCATGTCCTAGTCGCATCCCCACAGCTATTCAACAAGCATTTCCCCCGAAGCAGAAAAAAAACAAAACAGAAGCCATCTCTGTATTTTCAATCCATGCATGAGTCTTAAACAACCTCATAGTGATCACATCCATCTTAGTTTCCCCATCTGCCGTTCAATTTCCTAACAATTTCCGAATCTCCATCTACACCAAACCCCTCGATTTAATCGCGTCCCGCATCAGAACACTTTTAAGCGGATTTCAAGCTACAGTGCCTCTTCCTTCGAGCACACATTTCCCTTCTGTTCGAAACAGTGTTTCACTCACTGTATACACGACAGTCTCCCCCCCCCATTCCACCCCCATTTCGTGTTTATGTCACTGACTTCGGTTTCTGTTCAGTTTTCGATCAGCAGGAGGTTGTTAACCACGTCCTCCCTTCTCAATCCCAGGGTACACCAGAAGGACAGAGTTCCTTGTAATTGCCGCTGCCAAAAACACAATGCAACCAATAAACTGTGCTACACCCGGAGTGTTCCAAAATTAAATTCCCTTCCACCTCGTCGTCTTCCGCCGTTCCACAACCGCCGGGCAACCTTTCGAAAGCAATTTCGAAGTTCGATTTTCCTTTTTTGTGTTGCATTTCGCATTTGAATCGATAGCCGCCCGCCCATCCCTTAAATGGACCGTGCGCAAGGAGACCGAAGCCAACTTATCGGGTGTCAGCTTATTGAAGGACTCTTAATTGGATAGGCGCTCCGTTCGATGGTCCTACAGCGCTGAGACAAAGAAGAGAAGCGAAATCTCGAGGGAGACTCCGGAGTAAGTCATTAAGTCCGCGAAGAAGGAGCACGCAAAAAGCGCCGCTCCCGGGCACACGCCTTAAACAAATATTTGCATCCATCCGAGGGAGGTGTGGACAGGATTCAAATTAGCGCAGATACACGCGGAGTCCGTGGCTCTTTTTTGGAAGCCCCTGCGGCTGTGTTCCGCTTATCGAGACGCGTCGTTTATTGCGTCAAACACGCTCGCATTCCGTTCGGTAATCAAGTGAAGCGTGCGTTTCTTTTTTGCGCTGCGTTAATTGCGAATCGTGGACGCGGCTCTCCGCTCGAAACATGGTTTTTAATTATTTTTATTGAAACCGAAACTTCTCGCTGGCAACGACTGGACGAGTGAACGGCTGAAAAAGAAAATTCATCCATTCAAACGAAGTGGGGTTGGGCATGTCATAAGCTCGACCTAGTTTTGGTTTCAGATTTTTTTTTTGAAAGCACGTTTCAATTCGGCTTAAATAATTCAATTCACCTATTTTTGGTGACCCCGATAGAGTGGTCTTCACCCGTGACCTCTCGAAACCCCTCGGTGGGCAGCGTTGCCGCTTCAGAGGACTTGCAAGGAGCTGAATGGGAGAGCTTAGCTGAGAACTTTTCCATTAAAGTTTTTTTTTTCGTTTTTTTGCAACGGAAAAAATGTGAAACAGGAAAATGGGAATAAATTCGCCGATGAATGGACGGCAGGGGGAAATGTACAACTTGCACTGAATGCCGGACTGAGGGTGGGCGATAAAATATCGACAGATGAATGAGGGGAAGGTCAACGGGGGTGAACACGAACTGCTGCTTAAACTCGTCGTTCTGGAAAGAAAAACGGACGTCTTTGTCCTTTGGTGAGTGACTCAGAGGGGAAGGACAAAGCTTGGAAACAGAAATGATCGCCTTCAATCAAAGAGTTGAAAATGAAAGGCGTTTTTTAATTAAATGTCGACTTTTTCTTTCGAAAAATCAGTCCTAAATGAACTTACATTTCCAAAGACGCCTTTTTTGTAGAAGTTTTCTGAGGTCTTTTCTTGAACGATGCTAATTTGAATCTTTTGAAACCGAACTCAATGCTTTTGTTGACTTTAGAGATAAGGGTGGGCCAAATAAATGTTTTTTTTTTTTTTCTTTTAACGCAATCAAATGAATGAATGTTTTTTTCATGGCAAATATTCCAATTCTATGGAATACAACGTCATTGAAGTGGCTGCCTCGGCTAGCTTCTCAGTAGGGCATTCTGTCACTCCAATCTTCGAAGACTTTTTTGATGGTAACTCGCGGATTGTTTTAAGTGCTTGAAAAGTTTCTGGATTGTTAGAGTAACATTGGTTCTTTAAAGTTCCCCACAAAAAAAAGTTCAAAGGGGTCAAATCGCAACTCCGAGACAGCCAATTGCCATCGTCAAGACGGTTGGTAACACGATTCTTTTTCAAAAACGCAAAGTTTGAGCTGCACAGCCCACTTTGGAAATAAGTTTTTAATATTTCTTAACGTTGTTCAAGTGTAAAGCGTAAAGCAACTTATTTCCTTCGGTTGAGGTATGCCACTGACTTTCTGTTAAGATTTTGAGCAGGAACCTATTATTTAAATAGAAACCAACCCTTTACATAGTTTCATAGAATGCTTTTCCTTTTCGAAAATCCTATCTTTTATATTTTGAAACCTTGGGGTAATCTATTTTTTTACCTGAACGCAAAATGAAGCTGTCAAAAATGCTTTTCCAAGTCGTTGAGGCTATCTGAGGCTGTAAAAGACGCTTCAAGGGAAAGACTGCTTTTTCTAAACTTTAAAGAAATCAATCATTAAAGCAAATGCTTCTTTGATGCTTTCAGGCAACTTAGAGCGCAAAGAAATGTTCTTTTCTAAGGCTTTAAGGGAGTTTGAGGCCGACCTAGATACGTTCATTGTGGGGCGTAACAGGCCGTTGAGCGCCAGAGCCTAGTTTTCGTGGCCGACAGAGACTCTTCTTAAGGATTTGGGACGAACTTCTTTGAGCCTATACGACAATTTTGGACAAACAAAACACATTTGCAACTTCTGATTGGAAGTTCGTAAATGACTTCTCTACTAAAGACTGATGGCTTCTTATCGCTTAAGTTCAATGCTGATGATATTACGCGTTTTCATTGATTTTAGGTCTACTTTCAAAGAGTCGAACTAGTCCATAGACTAGTCGTTCAAAAAGAATGGCTGGTAAAATGCTCCTGAAGTAAGTAATAAGGTGTTGTCTTTAAAAGCTAAGAACGTAAGAATAGCCAATATTAAAGTTTTTCAAGCATTTCCTTTCAAAATTAAATGGAAGGAAATTGACGGTGATCGCCTGGCATTCATTTACAGCGCGGTTATAGCAGTTTTCGGTTATAGTAGTTTCATTCGAATTATTTTAAAGATGCGAAGAAAATCTGTCAAAAATCGGATCTTTCAAATTCTTTTTAGGTTCTTCAAATAGTGTTTTTTGTAATTGTTCAGATTGATTAACTCCACTTCTTGAAAGATCGTAGATCATCGCGATATGTTCTCTGAGCGGCTCAATTACACACAAAAATTGAAGTCATCAGTTTCAATGTGTATGTTTCATATTTTAGAAGATAGCATTTAAAGAAAAGAATGCGTTAGAAGGACGGTGATGGTTAGATAAAGCTTATGGCCTCCTTTTCCCTGCAGAGCGATGTGCATTAAGTGATGGTCCAAGATATTTAAAAACGTTAAACTTGAATTTTTGATAGTCAATAGGTGCTGTTGTCTGATAACATCTGCCTATTCAGACACAAATTTTACGGTGACTTCTTTTTCGAATCTTTTTTTCTTTGAACGTCTTCTCTAATTGCTTTCTTTGACCTTTTCTTTAGACTTTTTTTATACCATTCTTTCTTTAAATCCTTTTTTAAACTTAATAGAAATTTTGTCAAGTATTTAAAGATTAGTTGTCGAGTACTTTAATGTGATTTCTTAATGCTAAATGTTTTTCATGAATAAATTATAGTTCTGTTCTCATCTATTGCCCTATAATGCATAGAAGACCCAACGAAAGCTGTTTTCAGGTTGCAAAAGCCCATTTGCGTTCCTCAAGAGATCAATATTTTGCCACAACGGCGTAAGAAGTAGTTTTCAGCCATGAAATTTTATTTTTAAAGAATATATTTTTCCCTCAAGACAAAAATTAAATGGCGGTGCATGGATTTTAAGAAAAGGCACAAAATAGCATTAAAAAGAGACTACTGCTGTCATCGTGTCATCTGCCGTGATTCCAAGACGCTCCTCAGAATTTGGTTCTTCAGCTTTAACGAGTCCTCCAAAAATTAAGATAATCCAAATATTTTTTTTTCACAAAAAACAAGAAAAGAAAACTAAAGTATTTTCTTTAAGGCTTAGGACAAAAAACCAACCTCGAAACAAATGACGGACCAAGGTGGGGCAATCAAATGATTAGATTTGATGTGCGTCTTTTCGAAATCGTCCTATAATATGTGTGTGTTGTGCCGTGTCTAAAATGTTATTTAAACCTCCTTTAAAATGCCTGTCACGCACAGCATCCCCTCCGGCTCTGCTTTCATAACTTCCGCGCGAGTTATGCCCCTTCATGTCATTCGGATGTCACAAATTTACGAATCCTTGGCTCCTTCTGTAACTCCATTACGGCTCCACGAAGTCTCGGTGACTTCGTGGCCGCAGTTGGAACCCGCAACAGGCCCGCAACTCAACGAAATTAGTCAACTTCCATCCGCCGCCGTACCGTGATTTGAGAGTGTCTCTGGCACAGTGCCAACGATTTCTCGGATTAAATTCGATTTTCCTCCACCCTTCTCCAACCAGACTAAAATCCCATCAGCCGTTATGACAAAAGGCCATTGACTTAATCAAAACTCTAGAAATTTTCACTTCCCTTACAGGATTCCCATCCAACTGCCAGAGAGGAGAGAGACCCTACACTTGTCAAAGTAGTTTTTGCACTCGACGATGGGAGATGCGATGCTTCGGCTTTGTTTCGGCCTTAATCCAGACCACTCTTCTTTCTCCAACTCCACTTTTCCTTTAATTTGATTTCAAAAAACCGCTTTCCACTTAAATTCGAAGACAGAACAACTTCAAAAACCCAAGGAGAGACCCTCACCAGGGAGCAAATTAGCCCCCGTCAACAATGCTCACAAAATAATCACTCAGCATTAGACCGAGGGAAATGCCTCATCGTCCTTCGTGCTTCTTCTTATCCCACAAAAAAGGACACTAACCACCAATCAAGACGGTCGGTGGTCAGACGTTGCATTCTCCGTCCTAGCCCAGCGCATCTGCATCAACAGTCCATCAGGAAAGAAAAAAACAGGACACTACGGGACAAAAACAGGACGAGGGAGAGAGAGAGAAAAACCTCCGGGAAAACCCTCAAATGAATTGAAGTAATAAAAATGTGGACACCACTACAACGGCACACCAGGGATTTGCCATTGTTCGTTGGTCCTGTGAAGCTGTGTGTGTGTCTGTCCCCTCGCCCGATTGATTCCGTCCTCTCGTCGGTCTGGCGCAGGGTAAATTTTCTGGGACGTATGCCAAAAACCGTTCGTTTTCCTTTTTTTTTTGGTTGGATGAAGTTCATTGCACTCGAGCGCGGCATGTCCTGTCGACCGCACACAGACGAGAACGAGAGAGAAGAATGGAGAAAGTTCCAGAAGAAAGAATTTCCCTTAACTGTCTCGGTCGGGGCGGTCTCGCTCGTCTTGAAAACAAAGTTCAGGGGTTAAACTCTCAGACGAAGGACGACAGGACGACAGAGTAAACGACCAAGCAAAAGCGTGTCCTTAATGCGATGTTTATCTTTTCCCCATCTCTTTGTGCGGACGTCTTTTTTTTTTTTTGGCTTTGGATTGGGGTGGTGTCCAATAACACGCTTGCCCGAGGCTGTTATCGCCACTGATTGCAGCTCTCCGGGGTCCCATTGCTCTAAATTTCCAAATCTCCCGCCAGTCCCCATTGTCCGGCGATAAAACGAAATTTCAGCCGGACACCCATGGCTTACAATATCGGTATCGATTTTCCCATCGCGTCCGTCTGATTACCATTTCAAAAAAAAAAAAGAAAAAACCACGTGCTGTGCGTGAGAAAAGAGAGACGGAAAAGAAGATTCATGGCACGGCGGCGGCGATGATGTTATCGATACTGTTTCGATAACAAATTTTCCTCTGCACAAAAACAGAAATTAGCCTCCAATTAACTCTCTCGCCGGCATCCGCTTCACACACACACAAACACACGGACGCAACTCCGTCTGCTGCAATTCACGGGCGCTAGGGTACCTGGCTCATTCATTCTCACCTCGGTAAAGTTATTGATTGATATCTTAATTAATAATTAAACACCGGCCGACGATTAAATGCACTGTTACAGGGTGTCCCCACAGCGGCTAGTCTGATGCGCGCAAAACCAGTGAATGAAAGAAGACGAGAGAATGGAGGAGGAATGGAAAAACAAAAAAAAAAGAATGCAGAGACGATGCACCGAGCACGATGCACGAGGCGCTGCGTGTGGGGCAATGCGTGCGTGGTTTTTTGTTGGTAAATCGAGTGCCATTAAAGGAGCTGCACAGCCCGCTCTGGAGACGGAAATAAACGTTTAAAAATGAATTTATGTGCTTGCGTGGGTCATTTCACGCGGTGACTTGCAGAGCGTCGATTAAGGGCGTTTTTTTGTGCGGTTTTGAATGGACCATGGACTCGCTTTGGTAGCACTCTTTTTCTTCACATCGATCAGTCTAGCTTAGCACTTCCTAATCGACTTTCTTTTGATTGATAGCTGTTTTAATTCAGGTCCCGGCTTACAGAGAAATGCTTTTATTATTTGGTTTAAGATCAATGAATTTAAAGCCAAAAGGAAGTGCATGGAGGCTTCATATGATCAACGCCATAGTGAGCGAAGCTGTTTTAATCTTGCAGGCGAGGAATTCTTGCAACTTTTGTTGAATCTCTTTGCAGTCTTTTTATGACCGCAGCTAGGTTCTGTCGACGGTTCAGTTTTGATAACTAAATTGTTCAGTAAAACTAAAAACAAAAATCATACGAGTAATAACCCCAAACGTTCGTAGTTCGATTAAAATGAAAACTCAAACTTCAATCTCCTCGAATTCAGCGCATTTTGCTGACAAGAAACTATTCATTTAGCACATTAAATTCACTCTTGTGTACAAGGGCAGTGAGCGTGAGTTTTACAAAATTTCTACCCGGAAGAAAAATTAACGCTTGCGAGATTGGGCCACAGCTTAACTTACTTATTTTATTTTTCATAAGAAACACAAAAATCGAACAATAAGTATAAAAGAAAAAGTGCATACATGCTAGTCCTTATTACGAAAAATGAACACTGCAATAATCCTAAACTAAAGGGTGATTTTTTAGCTATTATCTTTTTGACAACTTTGGTTTAAACAGCTGACGCACGTTTCGTGTTTTGTTTCACTGTTGAACATCTCCCGGACAGTTTGGTCTATAATTTAACCATGAATCGTCTTACAAACGAACAACGCTTGCAAATTATTGAATTTTATTATCCAAATGCGTGCTCTGTTAAGAAAGTTCAGAAAATTAAGAAAGTGTTCAGCGACGAAGCTCATTTTTGGCTCAATGGGTACATAAATAAGCAGAATTGTCGATTTGGGAGTGAATATCAGCCAGAAGCATTGCAGAGCTACCAATGCATCCAGAAAAAGTCAAAGTTTGGTGCAGTTTATGGGATGGTGGCATCATTAGACCGTACTTCTTCAAAGATGATGCGAATCGTAACGTAACTGTGAATGGTGAGCGCTACCGTGAGATGATATCCAACATTTTTTTGGCCAAAATGCAAGAGCTTGACTTGCATGACATGTGGTTTCAACAAGACGGTGCCACATGCCACACAGCACGGGCAACAATGGACTTATTGAGAGGCGAGTTCGGTGAACATTTTATTTCACGTTCGGAACCGGTCAATTGGCCGCCTAGATCGTACGATTTAACGCCTTTAGACTATTTTTTGTGGGGCTATGTTAAGGCTCATGTCTATACAGACAAGCCCGCTTCAATTGACGCATTGGAAGACAACATTGAAGCATTTATTCGTGAGATATCGGCCGAAATGTTGGAAAGAGTATGCCAAAATTGGACTAAGCGGATGGAAAATTTGAGGCGCAGTCAAAGTCAACATTTGCATAAAATAATCTTCAAACATTAAATTATGGACCGTACTATTGATTCAAATAAAGATTTCATGCAATTTTCTGAATTTTATGTGTTTTTTTTTTTAAACTTTCCTATAGCTTTTAAAAAAATTACCCTTTAGAAGCGAAAGCAGATACCATATAACTGGAACACTATGTTTCCTCTTCAACCTTTTAGATTCCCAAAATAATTGAAAACATTTTTTATTGATACATTGAGCTGTGAGGCAGACTGCATAAGCTAAAATTTATTAATTAAAACAAATTCTTCTTCTCTTACTCACTGAAATGACATGCTTTTACTTAGAATAAAATTAAATATGTTGTTAAATTGTAAATATTGGAACAATGGAAACGTCGAATAAACATTCCTAAACAGTGCAAATGGCCGTAATAAAATAAACGATTTGAACAATGATCCATTTTGATCTGAACTGATTCTTTCCCGCTGTATGAATGTTGAAAGCTTCATTTGCCTCTGCGAAGGCAAAAATGGCTCTATGAGTTAATTGCAAAACTCAACGAAAAGTCTTCAACACAACTATCATGACTTTCTAGTATAAAACTAAATTGCTAAATTAGTATTAAATCAGAAGGTTTGAGGCTGCTCATTCGGACAAGTTTGTCAAAAATTTCTGTGAACGAAAGTTTCAGCCAGAAATCTTCAAGGTTAAAAGAATAAGTTCGTTATCAATTGCAATTGCTTCTAGTCGTAGAAAAGATCAAGAAAACTCAATCTGGTCTCAAAATTCAGAGAGCAAAGTTCTTAAAGGTTCTTTCTTAAAAGAAAAAGGAAAGAAAGAACTGAGAATAAAAAGTTAGGAATTAAAAGTTCTTTCTTAAAAAATAAGAACATTTTCTTAAAAGAAAGAACTTTTAAATGTCATGACTACATTTCTCTCTAAACTGGATTATTGAGCGAGCATACTTAGGTTTAAATCCAGGCGAAAAAAACAAACCATGTCCTACAATCCTTCTAAGACTATTTTTGCCATAAAAAACGTTCTCCAAACAGCTTGCACTTGTTCGATAGAGGAAATAAATACTCCTTTTTCACATATTCTCAAAATAGAAAAAAAAAACTAGAAATGAGAAAAAGCTTGGTTTTGCCTTCAAACTGTATTTTACCAAATTTGTTATATTGTTAAAACGGAGAGTTCTCATAAACCTGGTTGTTTAATAACTTCTTACACCTTATCTCTTATTGAACTTGAAGTCTTGATTGAATGATTGATGATATGAGAGGTCTAACTTAGCCACTTAAGCTGCGTCCTTAAAAATGTCATTAAATTTAGGAAGATAGCACTAGAGCAAAGAAGGGAGTTCGACAAAGCGAACGTAACCGAACGAGACCGACTTTGACGACATTCCATCAAATTTGGGAAGACTGTTTTTCTGTATACTAAAATCGGTCCCTGTTACTTTCATTCTGTCGATTATTCTGAATCTTTTGCACTCATCACTCGCTTTGCGCGGGGGTTAGCAAAATGAAAAGCCTCGTGCAAACCGCAACCGCACAGAACGAATTATGAGCGTACATGGCTGTATTTTTACCAAAAAAACCTTAGTGAGCCACGAGTCTTTGAAGAAAAAACGTTATAAACGGTATTTCGCGTGAAGCAAGGTCGCACAAATCGAATTTGAGTATATATTTGAATACCGCGCGAAGGTAAAACCGCGTAAAATGAGGCCGCGCAAAAAGAAGGATGAGTGTAATAGGTTTTTTGAAACCTTAACAACACATTATTGCTTTACATATGAAAACCTTACTAGATTAAAACAAATAAAAAATTGTTTGATCTTCAATAGATTAGAATAGAAACAAAGTCGCTTTCTTACAATTATCAGATCGTGTCGCATTTCTCGTTGATCTGAACGATCTATTCATCAAAGCGTGTGGATTAATGAGAAAATATGATGAAGATGTTGGAGATCAACAAGAAATATGACCTTGTTTTAATAGTGACAGAGTGTTCGTCATCAGAACAAACGCTGGGATAATAAGTAAATTAAGTTGATGAAGTAACTCGAAACTGGAATTTAGATACAGAAAAAGAGAAACTATTCAGTTTCAGTAATAATCAAATGTTTGATCATCTTTAAGCCTATTACTGCGGCTTTTTTCATATGTTTCTTACGTAGTTCATAGTGCCTTTTTCAGGCTTGTCCAGAAACATTTAACGACCCTTTCAGTAAAACGTCGCTATATTGTAACACTTTTTTAAGGTAGGATATCTCCTACCCAAACATGAAATGTATATACAAAACGATACTGACGGTTAATTTAACGTCTGATTTCTATGTTCTTACATGAACAATTTTCCTTACCCGAAATGCTGTTGGGCTTAGAGGACGTATTTTTATACTAAATCTTGCTGTAATTGCTAAACAAACCTTCTGTCAAAAAGTTCTAACTTCAAACTTAGAGCGACCAATAAGTAGCTTAAGTCTCTTGATCTATGCAAGGGAAAGCCACAAATTTCTTGACACTCACCCTCAATAGCGTTGTATTAATTTTCGTACTTTACCATCTAACAGACTTGCAATAAGTTTGGGTAAACCTAGACTAGAACTCAGCTTAGCCTAAAACTACACAAAGCTTGGATCAAATTGCATTAAACTTGAGCCTGGACTGAGTTCAGGTTTGGATTTAGATTGGATCGATGGCATATTTTCAACAGTAAATTTCCTTTTCAGACCACAAAAAAGACGTACTCCGTCAAGTTACACACTTTTAATAAGCTTATTAAATTTTAAAAATTCATCTGGATCCTTCAACTGAACGAGGATACATTTTGGTTTTTGAATTCTGTTCTTACTGGGCATTTTTCTTTAAAAACCAAGAGCTAAAAAATCTATAAAAGAATCAAAAAAATATAAAAGAAATTTAAAAGAAAGTTTGAATATGGAGAAAACAGGCAGACAGACGAACACCGAAGTGATTCTATAACGTTTTCGTTATTCCTTTGAAACGAAATCCTAAAAAGTAGGAATCTAGCAGAAGGGTCAAAAAGTATTGGAACAGACTCTTTTTCTTGTTGCCTTGAAGACAGGTTTGACAAAAGAAGCCAAATGCAAAGGATGAATAAATAAAATTAATCTAATGAATGGAAAAAAGTTTAAAAAAGTTAAAAAGGAGGTAAATGGAGTAAAAAAGGAGTAAAAGGAACTTTTAACAATTACAATCACACCAGAAATGAAAATAAGACTAAAACGTAGATTTCTGCAACATTCTAATTGCGATTTATAAAAATGGCAGTTAGTTATTTTGTCGTCCTCATAGGTTAAAGCTCTGAACGCATCATCCAACTGCCCAGAGTGCACCCTACAAAGAGAAACTGCCTTTCCTCCAATCAGTCGACTCTGCGAGATTTATCTCCCGTCCCGCGGGCGCATAATGAACGCGTCTCTTGCATAAGGTCGCATCTGCATTTCTAAGCCGCGTAATTGTCCCGCTCGATAATTATACGTGGTCGTGTGTTTTTCTTTCTGTCTGTTGGTTGATTTCTTTTGTTGTGCCCCTCCCCACGACCACGACGATAATTTTTCTGGACCACAGACGCAGATCAGTAAATCTTTCTCCCCTCCTGATCATCTCTCGTGGTCGGAGTGTCTTCTGTATTGTTGACTCTAGTCGTGTCGCGATACATCGATCGTAACAAATCAAATCATTAAATTTGGATTTCGATTTTAATTACCCAAAACATTGTATCGCCATACCGTTAATGTATGCAAATTGTACGCAAACGAAGTCTCTCTCTTCGGCAACATGACAGATTAATCAACGTGTGGTGGGCACATTCATTCGTTCGTTTTTCTTCTCATTCTCATATCTGTCAGATACAATTTGGAAGTCCGAGTGCGAGTGTATGTGTGTGTGTGTTGGGCAAAGTTGTCAATGTGAATATTTGTCAAAAGGAATCCGGGAATTCGGAATCCAAGTTTGATTGCGGCATTTACGGTCATAATTTGTGAGATTTTAACAATTCTCTGGGCATTTACATAAATTTTTGTTTGTTGTTTCTGTTGTCTGGTGTTGTGCCAAAAAGAGAAACAAGTTTCGCTTTTCACCGCGGGGGGGTGAAGAAATTCAATTAATTGGGGATAATCTCACCCGAAGGACATTAATCCATATTTTATGGGATTCGTCGTCGTGTCGATTCGCTCGCTGAAGTGGTGTTTAATTAACGTTGACAAATTCATTTTTTTTTTCTGGGCGGACAGTTGCAGGGGATGAGCCGCGGGATTACAGGGAAAAGCGTGTGTTGATTACTGGCGGCGGGCGAGTGGGTTCAGTTGGTCGACAACCGGCTCGCGATTGTTTGATTTTCGTTGTCATAAATCTGGGCGGAGATGGGGCTTAGGCAGGTGATTGATGGCGGCACTCCTTCGGCTGCGGCGTCGGCGAAGGCACGACACGCGTGAATTGGGCGCTTTGTCAGGCTGTGCTTCAGTAGGTTCGTTTTAACAAATCGTTTTGTAATGGCAGCAAATGCCGAAGGGCAGGGCTATTTTGAGGGCTAAGCTGTGGAAAATTTTGACTGACTGGAGGTGGTGGAAGTGACCTAATTTTTGTTTCAAATGACTTGTATTAATAAATCGTGTTGCTAAGCTGGACGCATTGTAAAGACGATGACTTCTAGGAGCGGTCTACATTCGAATCTTGGTTGAGGAGGTCTGCAGAAGTTCGTTGTTGATAACGAAGCACGAAAAACAACTCCAGTGATGTCTTCCTGGTCTCAAATTCAAGCTTTTCTTTATGTCTGGCTATGAAACTAGAGCCTGAACATTCAGCGGTCTATCCAAGTCGATAAAATATTGAGTTTTAAGCACAAACTGCTTCGAAAAGGCTTCGGAATGGTCTTTGCACAATGACTAACAGTGGTTTTTAGGTTGATTTAATTTTCTATACTCTGAAAACCCCTGAGACGAAATAAATTCGCAGATTTAAGTCTGCTTACGAGTCTAATTAGCATTTTCTGTTTTAAGAAGCCCTGAAACTGCACAAGTTCGTACACAAACGCAGATTCTCTAATCAAGCGGCCTTTTCCTGTCTAACAAAATCCCCAAAATGCTCTAAATTCTCAGACCAAAAATGATTTTCGATTCCATTGACTTTTTATTTTTCCAAATAAACGTCCAAGTGCCATGAGATAAGATAAGATCTCAAGGTAGAGATGATTTTTTAGTCCTCTGGTCTCTTTCTTTTCCAAGAAACTCTCGATATGTCATTAAATCTCAAATAAAGGTCGAATAACCTTTCTTTGTCTTAAAAAAGCCTCGATACGGTTTAAAATTGTGAAATGCTGCATTCCAAATGCTATAGCCAGGCCCTAAGTGGCGTTTTACGAGTTTTTTAAACTGCCCCTTAAAGAATCGTTCGTAGAAGACCTCAGTTCGCACACGAAACCAATGCACGCCTTTCTTTCATAAAACTAAGTAATTTTAAGGAATCTGAGTTTAACTGAACCCTTCCGAGGCACTTAACAGCTTCTCAGAGCACAAAGGCCCAACTTCCGACCGCATTTTAGCTAATTGAGAGCACAGCTCCTCTCTAAATTATCGAAATACTGACTTTCAATCTTTTTCTTTGAAGCTTTCATCGTTCCAAATAAACTTGAGTTTCTCTTAAAGTGCATACCGCCCGAATATGGCTTCATTTCTCAGCCAAACGTGCGTAATCCACTCAAAAGCTTCTTGAAGTCCTGGCGCGCATTCTGAGAACCCCTTTGCAGGTTGTTTTGGAGAGCAGCTCTTCACTGAAAAGTCGAACTTCTTGTTTTTCCAAATTAATTTGATTTTCCTTCATTTTATTAAGCCCCCAAGATGGCTTCATTGTTCAGAGCAATTCAATTGAATTAAAACAGCTTGGACTCCCCTTAAAATGAGCTCTATTTCTCTGACTCCCCACTTCTTAATGCTCAAATCACGAATCAAACTTCCCACCCGCTGCATTCAAACCCAAGAGCTTCTTGAACAGCCCCTTGAAGCTGAGACCACCCTCCCACAGCAATCAACCGATCCACCCCACACAAAAAATAGTCCTGGTGCTCACCTCCACCTCCACCCGGAGCTCATTCATAACTCTCGCAGAAGTTTTCGCGAATAAACGAACTCCGATAAATTTCCACGCCACCGCTGGACTTCATTAACACACACCCACCCACCCACCGATGAGCAAATTCCACCTCCGACAACGAACTCTCCGTTGAACACTCACACACTCACGCACACTCAATCATCAGGTCTCCTTTCGCATAATTACAATCGGCTGGTGATTAAGTGTCCTTTTCTTGCTTCTGCACCCCGCCACGTCCTTCTGCGCCAATGCTCGCAGTCACCGATGTAATTAAAACGTGAATAAGGGGAAGCAATCACTTCTGCATGCCACCCTTGAATGCGTTGAGATTAAATTTTTCAAATTTTTTCCCAAAAAATCCACCCCTCTGTGCAAACACTCACACACACGCAGAGACTCCTCTCATTCTCAGGCCCACCACGTTGTTCTCGTCCTAGTCGTCGAGACCTGCACGTGCCAACTGAGGGAAACATAACACGACGAGGACGAGGACGACGTCTGTGAGGCGGGTCGAAACAAGGTGACAAGGACGGAGGAAGAGGCAGCAACCGGCGCTAGGCACGAATTCATGACGTGTAATCAATGCAAGTGGCCGGCAGAATGTGAGAGGAACAATGGAATCACCCCGGAGGCAGAGAGGCAGATTATTCTCATTTCGGTCGATGACATTGAATGGGATCTCCACCCCTAGCTGTGCTCTGCTCTCCTGGGGTGGAGGGATGATGGAACTCATTTAATTACTTTTCATTTTTCCTTTGATAACAATTTTTGGATTTGCCCCTAATAACGAACGAACAGGGGAAAATTGGAAGAGAGAAATATTTCAACACCCCTTCACGTTGAAATCGATTTTTTTTTTCCGAGCGTCCTCAGTGCGACACAAAACAGCTGCACATTTGGGCCGCGCTAAGCCCGTGCCTGACGCCACGAGGGGACCGGAAGGATGCTCTTTCGGTGAATGTGCATTGCGCATACAATGCAGTTGCGCAGAGGTCTTAAAAAATATGTCGGGAGGGATCAACACACACATGCTACACTGTCGATTCTTTTTTTTTGTTAACGCCTCTGATGAGAGAGATGATTTGTGGACTGTAAACGAGGACGCTTTCTGTGGCATGTGTTGATGTTTGAGCTGTTGTTTTTGGAACTCACACGGTGTTGAGGAGGAGTTGGACAAAATCACAAGAGATTTGCTTCTTTTCATTTATCAAGTTACCAACATTTCGAAGTGGTTCTTCAAATTAGTGAAGGAGTTCTAAGCAAAGAACAGCTTGGAGTACTTGCGAGTGACATCTGTCAGTTTAGTGATGAGAAAGTTATCATCTGTTAGTCAAATTTTGACAGTCGTCTTCTGGGAGACGCGGTATTTAGTTGTCAAAGTAACAAATACTTTACAGATTCTCATGAGAATCAGACATGGAACCTATCGAGGAATGTTTAAAGTTTCAAGAGAAGTCGCCAATCACTTTTAAATTAAATTCTTTTTATCGAACGAATAGAAAAGAAACCAAAAAGACCTCAGTTAAAAATATTTACCAGATAAATGGAAATCGTTCAGGTCTAGCTAAAATAACTGAAACTTAAGAAAGTTATAAGCGATTTATTCATCGACAGAAAGAAACTCTAAAGAGTGGGCCATCTAGTGGTTCAATCTTCGCAGATCGCTTACTAAATAGGGAGTATAAAGGCTCATCTAATAATTTCTTGTTAAATCATAAGTTATTTTGAGTTTGACAGCTATTTTCCGGTTGAAATCTTGACAGAAAGCCAGTCGAACGAAATGAGCCACTTTACACATAAACATCGGTGGGATATATTGAAAAATTATTTCTAAAGTGAGTGGAAGCAGTAGGTTTTTTTTCTTTTAACAAATCGAGTTATCAGTCATTTTGGCGACATCAGTTGATCGTCTCGGATTTGACCCCTTTTTTTTGTGGGGGACCTAAAGAACCGATGTTATGGCAACAATCTAGTAATGATTTAAGCACTTAAGGCCAATATCATCCCAACAATCCGTGATCTACAGTCCGGGACCATAAACAAGATTTTTTTGTTTTTGGAATATTGGAGCGGCAGAAATCGCTACTGCAAAACCAGCCGAGACAGACACTTGAACGACATTGCATTCCGTAATTAAAGGGAATGTTCGCTCTGATTAATAAAGCCATAATACATGTAACAATTTTATTTTTGTTCATTTTATAACATTTTGAAAAAGAAACTTATATTTGGCCCACTCTGTACTTATTTTTGTCCACTGAAAAGTGTTTGAAATGAACACAATTTAATCGGAGTCTATTAATTCCCACGTGAATGCATCGATGACGAATATTTAGCCAGTAAAAAAATGAAAACCTGAGAAAAAGTACCAAGTTGTTCTCTTTTGGAACACTTGTAAGCGCAGTTCTAGTCATCTAAGACCAAAGTCAGACTCTTAGAATTGTTCAATGGCTTTCCACGGCCACATATAGTTGATAGTTCCTCCTCACTCTGTTGCAATTGCAGTTCCAACTTGTTGTTTGAGTTCGAAAGTTGTCACGTCTACGTCACGTCTTTTCAATGCTTTCAAATGGCGCTAACTTAAGGTCGTAATTCGGTCGATCGTATTGCAAGTGTTGCCGGTGTTGCACTAATCGAAGTATCACTTTCCAAAAGTTCTGCTTATAGATTCAAACTGTGCTACGACTTAAGCGTTGCGGAAATCGAGGGTTGTGTTAACTGAGTGCGTACTGTACTTCTAAACGAGTCTTATGTTCATGTTAAGAGTTTAAATATTAAAAAGTGCAGGTGAAAGGTTTTCCAATAATAAATGATAGTTTGTGCTTTTCATCAGTGATGTCTTGATTTCACTTTAATCAAGTCTGTGTCGTCGTGGGTTCCCCCATTACCCATCGGTTCAGTTTTCTTTTAGCTACAGCTTTCTTACAGCTACAATTTCATCGGTTTCATCACCGTGCTGTCTTAGAAATAAAGCAGGGGGACAAAGCATTTTCTTCTAAAACTCGGTTTCGACGATGAGGTGGTTAACAACCATGAATTAAAATAAAATGCTTCGATCTCAAAGCTGACAATGAAACAATCACTTTGAAGTTTTGCAAAAAATTTGCAACTCAAAGAATGTCACACGATCTCAACGCTGATTCTTTTCCCACGGTACAGTCAAAGAACTCCTTAATGTCAATTTGTCGGATCCGTTTGACGCTTTGACTTTCTTCATTTTAGAAAAAAAAGAACTCTTTTGAAAAACACCATCACTCAAACAAATCCCCTCCTGACCTCGACAAACCTCCCAACTCGCTCCAAAAAAGAAACCTCCCAACAATTCGTCTCTCAAAAATCGTTAAGACACCTGACAGCAGCACCCCTGAGAAATGCCATCAAAAAAATGTCACCGTGCATCTGTTTCACTCATAATCACGACCATCACAAAAACATAACAACTCTGACACGAATTTGCATTGACACCCCTGACAAGACCACCCCTGCACAAGTACTCACCTCTTCTTTCTCTTTCTTTCCAGGTGATGCCTTAGTGCGAAACTCCTCCAGCCCAAGGACAATGGATTAACACACCCACAACAATAACAACAAAAAACAGCAAAAATGCCGTTCTGACTCCAAGTGTTTTCATCTCAAAAAACAAAAAAATAGATTTTTCAAAATAAATCATCAAACGTCACCCGAAAAATACATTTGACAGTTGAGTGAGTGAGAAAAAGAAAAAGAAAAAAAGTGATTTTAGTGAAATTCATTCGTTTCCTGTTATTCCGGTATAACTGTGAAATTGTCGCAATGGCGACACGGTACGCGAGCGCCACAGCGGTGGCGGTAAAGAAAACTCCCCCGAAAAGGCGGCACCCGTTCGGGTTTCTGCCGCTCTTGTGTGTCTTAGTGAGTAGTTGCAGCCCCAGTGTTGCCCACAACCTGGCCAAGCACCCCGACAGCCATAATGACATGTCCCTAGTCCTGCCGCACGATACATATCCCGGCTTTAGCATTAAGAAGTTCAAAACGGTCCCTATCTCGAGTAACAACGCCAGCGCCTATCACCTCCTCGAGACCGGCTACTCGAAGTACTTCACGGTGCTGGACGACGGCGTGGTGATGACGACGTCCGACATCTCGCCGCTGGTCAACCGGCCAGTGAACCTGGTCGTGGTCGAGGAGACGCCAAACTCGACGTCCACGCACAACCTGCAGCTGTTCGTGATGCACCGCAACGACATGCTCCGCTTCCCCGGTTCGATGCTGGACGCCACAGGCGAGATCCGCGAGAACCGCCCAGCGGGCACCCGCGTCCGAGGCATTCCCTTGATGCAGGCCTTCTCCAACCGCGACACGCAGAAGATCAAGTACGCGATCATCGGCGGCAATGAGGACGGCGCGTTCGCGCTTCAGGACCGCCACCACTCAAAGACCCCGGCCACTCTCAAGGACAACATCATCGTGGACAACGACGACGAGAGCGGCGTCTGGCTGGTCACGGCCAAGCCGCTCGACCGCGAGACGAAGCAATACTACGACCTCTCCGTGCAGGCCTCCGACCTGGACGAGGTGGACAAGACGGTCTCGAAGGTCGTGATCACGGTTCTCGATGAGAACGACAACCGACCGGTATTCGTCAGCGAGGAGTACAAGTTCGCGGCGGCCGGCGAGAAGTCAACAGATTTGAACGGCAACGCAACGACCACGTGGAAGCGCTTCACCATCCTCGGCAAGGTCGAGGCGAAGGACGGCGATGGCGACAAGATCGCCTACCGCCTCGTCTCCCCGAGCAACGTCGTAATCATCGTCCCACAAACCGGAGAACTCATGCTGGCCAGCGAGCCGGAGAAGTCCGAGCTTCTGTTGGAGGTAGAAGCCCACGACCTGCGGTACCCGAGCCTGGCCAGTGTTCGGCCAGCGAAGGTTTTGGTAGAGTTTGTCGCGCCCGAGCCGGTGTCGTTCATCATGCAGCACCTGAGCCACGATTCGGTGAACCAACACTCGCATCGTCGCGATAAGAGGCGGGTTACGCGCGCGGTACGCCCCACAAAGCGAATTGAGTTCACCGAGGCCGATGGCGACACCGAGGGCAAGTCGGTGTTCCAACTGGAGAAGGAAACTGACAAGGAAACGTTCAAGATTAGGGACGAGAATCCCTGGGTTACGGTGGAGACAAATGGCGCAGTGAGGGTGAAGAAGAAGTGGGACTACGAAGAGCTGGGACCCGAGAAGACCATCGATTTTTGGGTCATCATCACCAACACTGGACATAATGGTGAGCGAAGAAATTTTTTTCTTATTTATTTAAAACTAGCTAAAAATTTTGAAAAATAAGACCAAGTGAAAGCCGGAGCCACAAAGACCTTCGGCAGTTATTTCTAAGATTTTTGGTGAATGCTTTAAAGGGTACGCAGGGTGGCTGCAGGCGGGCAGATTGCCATTCTTCACTTTTCACTTGTTCACAATTCCCTTCTCTTTGAATTGGGCTATATTTCACAAACAATGTTCGGTCTTATTTCACTTTAGAAAAGCAAAACGTCAAAATTCGGCGTTTTTTTAATTTCATTAATTGAAATAACGCCGAATCTTGGAATTAGACTTTATTCGGTTATATCACAGCATCGTTTTAAAGGCTTTTTTTGAGTTTCTGAATTCACTTCACTTGTTTGTTGGATTAGAAACTTGAATTTGAAATTTGTCATGGACAACAGGATCTGTCCATGACAAGCAGCCGTTCCTCGCAGCCGTTTCGGTGCCTCCTTTATAGCTTTATAACTTTTAGTGACATCGTTCAAAAGATTTAAAAAAAAAAGAATTTGAGGCATTCACTATAAAACGTCTGACCTGTTACTAAAAGTGTTGCTTGAAGATGGTCCTGTTCACAGAATTCAATGTTCATCCCACATCAGATTCAGATCTTTGAGAAAATTGTTTAAAACCGAAAAATTTTTCGTCGACTTGACGAATCGAAAGTTTTAACGAGATAAAAGAAGGCTACGGCTAAAGGGAAAAAAATAACGGTTAAGTGCGAGTTTTACTCACCCGCCGAGGGTTTCGTTGGCAAACAGATTAGTAGTTAGTGCTAATCTGTTTTCATTTCGAATAAAACTCAACAAATAAAATCCGTTCCCATTCGCCAGCCATCGCGCCAACCGTGTGAAAATTGCTTTAGTGCATTTAGGGGATGAAATGCCACAAGCCGCACTGAGACTGCCGTCAGTTAATCATTTTTAGCAGGAAACTGATCCGATTTAAATCGTTGATATCTTGAAAAATTGTATGAAAATAATTTTTCTTACATAATATTTATTTGTTCTTTCGCCGAGAAAATGGCGTTTCAGGATGTTCAAAATCCGAATGTTCTTGTTTTTTAGTTTTTGGGCAATATCTCGCAAACTATTAGAGCTAGAGTGCTCAAACCAATTTTAACATCAAGACCTACATTCTAGAATTCAGATTTTAGACAAACAATAAGAGCGGGGACGCCTTTTTTTGAATTTGACGCCTCGAAAACTTAACTTCCAAATAAAAAGTTCAAAATGAAAACTCTATTTCGTTTTACAAGACCTATCCGATGGTACCTGACTCAATAGATTCCCGTGAAATTTTTTTCAAAAAAAGTTAGTAATTAATAAATTTTTGCATGAATAGAAAATCGTACACGATTTTCGGCTACTTTTGAGGTATTGCGATGAGTTGCCCCATCACTCCTATTTTTTCAGATTTTTTGGTCAAATATTCTAGAAAATAAGGGGGGGACACGGTACAAAAGTCAGTTTTTGACAGTTTGTTGGCTAATAACTTCTTACCAATAAGAGTAAGGTAATTATAATAGTACAACTTTTTGATCTAGCTATCATCCTCTTTCCAACGATGCGCATATCAAGGAACTAGTAAGAGACATTTGTTTTTTCAATTTAGTAATGGTAACAAGTACAGTCGAAGCCCTCTAAGTCGAATTTTCACGGGATTTCAAAATTACTTCGAGTTAGAGGGCTTTTTCGAAAAATTCAAGCTAGAGGGATTAATATTTTTTTTTATTTAAAAGCCTTTATTTTATTCAAAAAAGTATACATGTAAGGAAAAAACAGGAAATTACTTAAAACAGCTCCTAATTTTGGATTGTGTCTTTAAAATTGGAGAATGAAGCCTTTTAAAAAGGACTCTATTTTAAAAAGGCAGTGTTGCACCTTATCCAGACTCTCAATGCATTCACTAAATGAAACTTGAAAACATCTCAGATACCCAACCAACCAACAACACAATAATTGACCAGCGCAATTATTCATACAGAGCCGCACGGTTGTGTTCACAAATAACCTATAGCTCATTTGTGGTTGTGTGTAGACGACGATTATGTGGCCCTAGACGACAATTGTGTTCGCCCAACATGACTGTTCTTCGAGAACCATTGGGGAATAGTTTCGATTTTCTCGTATTCTTTGGGTTCGATGTTTGCCGCGTAGGTCGCCATGCAAATCCTCATTCTTGCTATAAGCATTCTCTTTCTTTCTTGCATAGGCAAACAATATAAGGGCAGCCACATGCGCTTTTTTCTCCACCGTGTTTGCACTAAAAAATCAACATGAAATGAAAGGTGTTCGTCGTCCAGTGCCAAATTGAGAGAGAGTCAGAACATGCAATACAAGTTGCGAGAGAAAATCGTTTGTTTATTTTTTTTGCAAAAAAAAAAAAAAATTCGACCATGTCTTAGGGGCATTTATAAAAGCTCCAAAAACTTTCGTCGTTTTGTGGAAGCTAGAAGAGTTGCAGAACTATACGAAGGCTAACTTTATCAGGCCTTTAATTATTTAAAGCTTTAAACCTCATAAGTTACTCCGTTTTTTAATAAAATTTATTGATTTTATAAAGGCCAATGGAAAACAGGCTCCTTAAACAAAAATCATGAGGTAACACCAAAAAACAAAACTCGTTACCAAACTAAACTCATCCGTGCCGTTCGAAAACAAGAATTTATGTCGCTTTTTCGAAAAAAAAAAATGATCTCTTTGTTTAAACGAGAAAATACTCCGGTTGTTCATCACCAGTTACATAAAAACTTGACCATTTAAATCAAGTGCCCTGAATTCAGTATACACTCACCTCAATCCGGACAACAAAATCCTCAAAAAGAAAAACTGGTCCTAAAAGTCAAAACAGCCTTCTCATGTCGCTTTGCCAGCTCATCCCCTCTGAGCCCTCAGCGGAAATTTCACGTGCCCACCTCTGTTCTGCTGACAAGCTTAGCCCTCTCCTGGACCACATCCAGGTCTGCCTTTGAAAAAAAATAAAACGCCCAAAACAAACTGTAAAAGATTTACAACTTCACCCAATAGATACACATGCCACGCACACCGGCTCCTCCCGCTCCACTTGACATGAGCGGCTTTTCAAGCCCAAAGACCTTCCGCAAACAGTCAGCCGCCAGTTCCCCCCTCCGACAACACAGGAAATTCAATTGAATGTTGTTCCTGCACCAAACGCACGGAGTGCCCACATTCATGGCGAAGCCATCAGTCCTCATCCGCCATGAATCAATCCGAAAAAAACCGCACACTCGCCGCCCTGCTCAACACTCAACACCCTTTCACACAAAAAATGTTTTCCATTCCATTTTTACTTTTTTTTTTTTCATAAATCGCATGCTTATTTTTGGCGGGCAATTTCGAGCCGCTCACAGATGTTGAACAACGACGCTCGAATCCGCCATCCAAAAACGGTCCCGCGATTATTTATAGAATCGAAATTCTGCCGACGTAAATTACGGAGTCAATACCGGGGCCGGTCCTCGGTCCACAGGCTGCCATGTGTGCGTTAAGCGCGTCATTTTGGAGTCACTTGCCGCTCCGGACGACGCTGGAGCCGGTGCGGATCCAAAATAAACATCGCGTCTCTCATGAATGAAAAAACAAAAAAAAAAAAAAAACGACGACGAACAGAAGTGATTATGACGTGGTGTGTGGAATTCAACTCGTTCCAGGCGCTCCCTCCCATCCGCCCTTCATGGAGATGTCAGAGTGCGGATGATGATGATGCCACTGACGCTGACGTTGCATCCGTTTGGGAGTTTATCCCCCGGGGTGGAGTAACGGGCGGCACTTGTAATGACGTACCACATAAAGAAACTAGTACGAGGCTCATTCTTTTTTATGTGAGTGTCTGTCTTGGATTTGATGGCAGACTCAGAGCTCATCGTCGCACCATCTGCTGGGGAGATGAGGTTTTTCTTTGGATGGCAGTTGGTGCATTACCATTTTTGTTTTGCTGTCAGCTCAACCGGAAGTTAATGCCGAACGAATTAAGGCGGGCGCCCATTACCACCACCGGGTGGCTGACCAGGTATCTGCGCATATATTCATTCCATTGCTGCACTTAACCGCAACTGCAGTCTTCGTCTTCGTCCTTGGAGTGCAAATTTCGACGGTGATTTGTCTCATCTTGGCACGGAGATGCGGCACGTTGACTTTCTCAGACGCAAGATGACGATTTTCTCTTTTTTCCCGGGGGGAGTTTGTTTTTATTTTGATGTCCACCCTCTTGAGTGTTCAGAGATTTATCGTGTGTCTCTCCGGTCGTGTCAACGAATGGAGTTGTTGGATGTTTGCCAATTGTTGGAAATACCTGGAGTTGGATGGAATAAAAATTCTTCCAGAGATAAGATTTCAAATAAGTTCTGCCGGATGACAACTTGGGTGGAGATTTGAGTGGAAAATCACGGAAGTTTTAAGATATCAACATTTATGGCTGAGAGTCACAAAATTTCATCGGAGACTTTTAAGATTCACGTCTCTCATTTTATTTGAAGATAAGAACGTTTCTAAAAGTTGAAGTGTGTTCTTGAAAACGCGCCAGGAATGTTTTTTTTTTTTTTTTCAACAATCTGTTTTGCAAACACTAGTGTTTGAGGTGTTTTTTTTTATGTCGCTTAGGATTAAGATTGCCCATATCCGCGACGTTAAGGGCAGCTTTTCTTTAGAATATATCGAGCTACTGTCTGTGAGAAGAGTGAAGGCTTAAATATTGAAGCCAAGACCAATTTTGGGCATAATTTCAATGATTTTCTGTGCCTCCAGATCACTTTTCAAGAACCTCAGACTTAAAAAACATGTTACCAAGCAACTCTAACTTAAGGTTACTCAGACGAAGTAAAAATGATTTAAGGTAATTGCCAGAGCCGCTAATGATGGAAATTGGATTACAGTCTTGTCTTTGCATTATTTGCGGACTGAGACAACTTTTTTGGAGTTTGACTTCAGTCTTGTCTTTACATTATTTGCGGGCTGAAATAACTTTTGTTTAACCGAGTTTCGTAGGCCTTTTTTACCAGAAATGTTAAAATGCAGCAGCCGTAGACTTCAGCCTCCAAATTCTTTAGTTTTTCAACTCAAAACCACTCAGTTTGCAGAGGACTCAGTCAGCAAATCATAGAGTTTGACGTTGCATGATTTAGAACGGCTCCATTTGCAGAATTTTTAGCCATCAAATCCTAAAAAGCCAAGATTATATTTTCACAACCACATTTTTTACAACAGACTTAGCCATGGACCCTGAAGTTTGAAGTTTTTTTTTTTTATCACGAAAGCCACCATCCACTCGCAGGAGTCCGTGATTTAAAACCTTGCAACCCGCTGTTTCAAAAGCGTTTCACGACACTAGTATATTTATGAAACCCAAAGACGGACGTTTTTTGATTCAAAATTGCTCAAAAGCTCGAAGGTTTTTTTTTTCATTATGGAGCTGTTGACCCTTCCTTTTATTTTTCACACTTTTGCGGCAAATTCGAGATTATATACTTAAAATAAAAGACGTCCAGTGAAGTGGGCCATCTAGTGGTTTCTTTTTTAATCATTTGTTATTCTGACAACAGCTGATTTCCGCTCAAAAACTTGACAGAAAGTCAGTATTATATCTACGCTTGAAGAACGTTGGGAAATATTAAAAATGTATTTGACGCCTTTGGCCTCTGTTTTTGTAGGGAACAAGGAAGGACCAATAAGTTGGAAACGATTCAACAAAGTGTTGAAAACTTGGCGTGACAAAATGCGTAGTCAGCCGTGACAGCCACTTGAACGATGTTGTGTTCTATGGAAATGTTTTCTTCCAAGACGCGCTTTGAATGCGATTCCGTCAGGAAGGCGACCGCTCGGCAGACCCAGGATGACATGGCTGGACCAAGTCCAAAATCTCGCCTGGCTACGCTGGAGCATACCGTCTAATGAGTTAGAGTCGGCAGCGGTGGATCGAGTTGCCTGGAAGTCTCTTTTGCGTGCATTGCCGCCGCGACCCCATTAGTGGATCACGCGGTCAAGAAGATGATGATGATGATTATGTTTTCTTTTACTAATAAAGCCTTAATACAAGGAACAATTTTAATTTTGTTCATTTTATTAAATTTTTATGAAGAAACTTGTAAATGGACCACACGGTACAAGAGGAAGTACAGGAGAAATCGACAGCAAAAAAAGTGCGATGTCTAAACGACGTTTGAAGTCTTACTCAACGCACTTTTTCATTCAAAAAAAAGTAGTACCTGTTTCCGTCACAAAAAACTTCCTCGATGTCCTAACGAAGAATTTGCCAAAATGAAACCTCCGAACTTCCGACGACATCCCTGTTTAAATTTCTTTCCCACGACTTTGTCGGAAACTTCACACAACAAATGTGAGTCGAGGTCACTCCCCAGCTCTAATTAACTCTCAACAAAAATAAAAAAAGACCCAAAAACAGCCAAAAACGTAGAGCCGAGCCACCCCTTCGCCGAACATCCCTGTCACCATTAATCACAATTACTCTCAGTAAATGACAAATTACAACAACAACAAGCGACCGCATCGTGTATCAAAAAACATTTAAATAGACGGGAAATACGAGAGCATCCCTGGTCCGGCCGAATCGTCGTCTGTGGTTGCGGAGGCCCAACGAAAACAATTACGCGGAATAACAATGAATAAAAAATTTGCAGAGAAGAAAAAAAACAACACACGACAAACGGCGAAAAAGAGTGAAATAAAATGTAAATTAAATTTTAATTGGGTCGTCATCCCCAGTGGCGATGCTGTTCTCCCGCGCGAAAAGAACTCCAAGCTCATGCACTGACTGAATATGTCGCGAAGCGCGCCACGTACACCCGCCACGCCACTTGAAAGCACACGGACTCCTCCTGACGTGCGGAACAATTCGAGAGGATCACAGGCGCGACCAGACGTTAACGGTCGTCCATCGGAGGGGCGGGTGGCTCACCCAGAAGAGAGATTCCACATTTTAATTACTCCTCCACTCCAGATGGTCGCCACTATCACAGGGTGCGCCAGAGATGCGCCAGAGACTCGTTTTTGGAATTATTTATACGATACCGTTGCGCTGGTTTATTTCTTGCGCTGAAATTTGTATAATGATCGGTAATTAACAACCCTGTTGTGTGGCTTGGGGAGTCAGTTTGTGATGAAGCCGTCGCAATTACTCGCGGATGAGCTCACAGGGGAGAAAAAAAAAATAACCAACGGAGTGTGTTCCACTCCAGTCTGTGAAGAGCAGGGGGAGGATGCTTTATTTTCATTAAAAATCGTTCCAATTCTTGTTTTTTTGGTTTTCGCAATTTACATGCAAGAGGGACCGACTTCAAATGCGGGCGTTGTTGAGATTTCAATGTCAATGCTGTCAGACTGGCGAAGTCTGTTTTAAGTGAGAGCTCTACTGGGAAAGGGGTTGAAATAAATTGCGCTGTCCTTGGGGGAGATGAATACACAAAAAAAAGAAGAAATATTGACGCGGATGTGGGCCGAGAGTGCTCTCTGGTCGATGCGTGGGAACGTTCGGCTGATGTCGCATGTGGTTCATGGCAGTGGAGGTGGGAGTAGATGTCCTACAAGTCGACGGGGACTTATATGCGACTTGAAAGGCTTAAAGTCCTCGTCGAATAAACACATTCTCATGTTCTGGAAGCTAGGCTAGTGACAGGCCAGGATCGAAGTGCTGCGTGTTCCTCTTGACATGTGGTTTCAAATTGCTTGCAGGATCTTTCAGTTCAAGGGACTCTCAAGAAGCTCGACTAAGAAGTTTTTGAGAGCTGGAGAACGTACTCAATTTCTGTTTTTTTTTTATTTATTTGACTTGTCTTGAATTTAATTTATCTCTGTTTACTTATTTCAAGATTTTTTCAAAAAAACAAGCTTATATCCAATTTCATTTAATGTCGCTGTGGAAGGAATGAGTAATTTAAGAACGACTCGTACCATTGACAGGTCTTTTTTCCTCTACAGATTCAATATGGACATGAATTAAAATCTCCGTAAGTGAATCTTCAAAGAAGACCACTGGCTCTGGAGTAATCATGAGAGCATTAACCACTCTCAGAAATTCATGAGTCTAAACAACAACCCTCAAGCCAAAGAAACTTTAGAATTAAAGCAAAGCTGATTTGAGAGTGCTATGTGAAGGACTTACTGGGCATGGAGCATGAAATTGAAATCACCTTCACAAAGCAGATCACATTAGTACTGAATTTGTGCTGATATCAAATTAATTTTCAAATTCATGAGTGCGTTTGAAACCCGAAGCAAAAGAAGGGGGTACAATAGATCTTTTAGGTCGCTGTACAATTGCCTCAACGACACTGCCCAATTTTTGCAATCTAATTCAATTCACGAATGATGCATGTAGTCAGTTTCTAATTTTTCCATTCAACCGACGAATAGACACAGACAGCTTCAAGGCATGGAATTTGCTACCGTAAATTTCCAGGATTATGTTTCTTACTTTAGGTTAATTTGTGGTAACTTAATATTTTCAAAATTACATCCCTTGCCATGTTTCAATAATGGATTTTCGAACGCCCAGAGTCGCCTAACGGTGACTGGTTTAATTCTGACTGTTACATAACTGGTACTTAAAGGTTATTTTATTTCTTTTTATCGACAATTTCAATTTACAATTCTCTTTTACCGACAAAGATGGTTGACAGCACAATGGGCCTAGTTTTGGCCTAAGTCTACCAAAATTTCAAAATGTGGTTAATAAAAGTATAGTTCAGTTACAAATGCTGGAGAAGAAATCATAGGCGAATGTTACCTGCCACTGAGAATTGACGAATTCATTCATCTTTTAGTAAATTTTTTTTTTATTGCGTGAGTTAGAATATCTATGAGTGAGCTCATTTATAAAACCTCTTTAAGGGGAAAGATCTAAAGCTTTTTTCCAATAGAGACTTGACAAAATTGAATTTTATTTGTGAACGCACCCTTTCACTGATCATCGAACTGTCATTGTCAATTTATTCAGTAAACTCAACATTTTCTTCGCGGTAAAGTACACCAACGAGCAACGTCTGCAAATTATAAACATTTTCTACTGAAATTCGCAACTCCGCGTTAAAAGCGTTAACTTCAATTTTCGGTCATAATTCTTGCCCTAGTGGACAGGCAATAACAAGTTTAGTGCACAAATTTGAGTCTGCATATTCATTGCGTGATGTTGCCGTGTCAGTGAGACAACGGGTAGGTCGAAGTGTTGAAAATATCGCTACCGTTCAGGCGTCCGTAGCAAATGATCCAAATGTGTAAATTCCACGGCGTTCTGAAGAATTGGGTATCGCTCAGACCTCATTATGGCGTATTTTGCATAAGAATCTTGGTTTACATCCATACAAGATCAACTTATTCAAGAATTTAAGCAGATGGACCATTTGAAGCGACGTACGTTCTCCGATTGAGCTCTGGAGAAGATGCGCCAGGATGATGAGTTTCACCGCAAAATCATCAAAGCTCATTTTCGGCTCAATGGTTTCGTCAAAAAGCAAAATATGCTTTATTGCTCGGGTGAAAATCCACATGTGCTTCATGAATCACCACTTCATCCACAAAAAATAACTGTTTGGTGCGGTTTACATGCCCGCGGCATTATTGGGCCATTCTTTTTCGTCGTCATGTTACTGTGAATAGCAACACTATGGACCTACAGTTCAATGTGACTGACGATTAGCCGACACAACATTACCCAACCTAACCTACTGTGAACGACCAGCGTTATTGCGCCATAATTGCCGATTATTTTTGAATCGAATTCGAAGATATAGACTTGAGTGGCATGTGGTTTAAAGAGGATGGTGCCACAAGCCATACAGCACATGTTACAATCGATTTATTAAAAGTACTCGTAAGTCCCCTCCACATGTGACAAAATTATAACGCCGCACAACACAGTGGAGGCGCGAAAAAGCTAGGCTCTGGCTCTCAACGGGCTGTTACGCCGCACAATACATACATAATACTCGTAAGTTTGATGTGCTTGTTAGGTCAAGAAAGGGCCCGTTAATTGGCTGTCTTCTTCACGCGTTTTAACGCCTCTAGAACATTTTCTTTGGGGCTACGTTAAGTCATTGGCTTATGCCAACAAGCCGACGACGTTGGAAGATCTTAGAGCGAATATTGAACTCGAAATAGTGGCTTTTCTTCATTGGGGTGGCGTAACAGCCCGTTGAGAGCCAGACCCTAGCTATTAGAGCCTCCACTGTGTTGTGCGCGTTATAATTTTGACACTTGTGGAGGGGACCTACTGTTTAATGCTGGTTCCGAACGGCAAATTTTGAAAGCTTTCCATGACAGAAGTACTCGAGGAGGATTGTCAGTCGTTCACTGGAGGTGGGGCCTAGAAAATGTTTTTGGTGTTTTTTTTTTCCCACGAGCTGGATTCGAGCCCGGATAATCTCGCTCAACAGTCCGACGCACTAACCAATCGAGCCAACGGCGCTGGAGCGGCTGTTTCACCCGAAATGTGTGGCCAAGTCATCGAAAATTGAGTCCAACGAATCATCAACTGCAAACGTGCCCACGGTAGCCATAGTCTAGTTTTGTTCATAAATGCTTTGATGCCGATAGTAAAGTTTTTGAAATATAGTCGAATCCGTCTAAGTCGAACTCCCTCTAACTCAAATTTCTCGACTCGAGAGAGAGTTAGAGAGTTAGAATGCCATATTTTGACATTCCCCTTCACAATTTTCCATACAAAAACCATCCTATGAATCGAACACCGTCTAATTCGAACTAATTTTGATGTACCGTGAAAATTCGACTTAGAAGAATTCGATTGTATCTCAAATGGTTTGCGTTTTATTTAAAAAAAACAAGTTGTCAATTCCTTATTGGAAAACCTTTTACAAAACTTCATACAAAACTTCTATTCCCCGCCAGGACGCCAGGTCTCGTCCGCAGTGTGGCATCACAATCTGGCTTAAGTGCGGCTATGGGTTTTCTACAGTCGGCTGCATAAATCTATCTAGCTGGCCTACAAAATTTAGCTCGAACCTTTGACAACTTCTCCGACAGGTCGTGCTTACATTTCAAATATTAACTCCTCAGATTTGTGCGATACAATCAACTTCTTGGACGTCTGTTAAGCAAAAATGACTTTTATAAACTTTTCATTCTATTGTCCAGTTTTCATTGCTTGGAAAGCATTAAAGTAAAAATTGCCGTCTTGACATCTCCTGATAAGATTCTTTACCCAAAATCCACTTGTATCAATCTCTCCACCCAATATTTTACCTACCGGCGTTGTTCTTTTGAAAGGACGAAAATCTCTTGATTCTCATTTCACAGGTGGTTTATCGACGTAATAAATGCCAATCTGCCTCGTTACACGCTCGTCCTTTCGCAACACATTCACTCCCTTTGACAGTAACTCACGTCTCCCCCTCCACTCCCAGCGAAATTGAATTTCCCTCTTCTCATAGGAATCCTTTTTACCCGTCTCATCTGCATTCCTTTGTTCCCTCATCGTCATCTCCGACTAAAGTCCCAATTTGAATAATTTTGAGACCTCTGTCTATGGCCGTCTTCCCTCAGAGGACGGGATCACATCTCACGAGAGAACGACAACGGAACGGGACTAATTGTCACACCCTGTGAGAAGCTTATCACCGGGATATGTACTTAAACGTCGTATTGATTATTTTTTTCCTTTTTTTCCATGTTCTCCCCCACTCACACACACACAGAGACGAGTACTCGCCCCCCGCATATTTTCGGCGCAAAACCAAGTTTTCCCTCAATGGCCGTCGTTGATGGGGGTGGCGATGGTGGCGCTGATTCATTTCCACCACACTCTCAAGCTTTCTCTGTCTCTCAATTCACTCCATCTCTTTCTCTGATGGAATGGAATTGAAACGAAACGAGATGAAACACCACGAGAGACTGCATTCCAGACACGACGCAACACACGAGTGCTTCGTGTGGATGTCCTTTCGTAGTACGCGAGTGTGTAGTACAAAGTCCGCTCCTGCGCATGACGAGGGGCCATTAAAAAATGAACCTCCTGCCGTAGTCGTGTCGTAAAAAAAGGACGCAAAAAAAAAACATGTCGTGGAACGTAAGTTATGCCTACTTTCCATCGTGGAAGCAGGTGTCTTACTCGCGTCAATTTAGCGGCGGAAGGACACCCCCTAAGCCCCCAGCCACCCGCGATGTCACTGAAATTAACGAACCGTTAGAGTAACCTAATTCTAAGGATGTGCTGCTGCTTCTCCTTACACCCGGCGGCATATTAGTCACGCTAATTTCGAGGATATATTCCAATTTTCGTCGTCGTCTCGAAAAACCAAACCACCAAGGTTTGCAAATGACTCTGTGTGTGTGGGTTGTCGAGTGTGTGTATATCCTTCCCCAAAAGAGAGAGAGATATTTTATCCACACTCCGTGCATTATGCATGAGGACCAAACTCTGATCCTTTTTGCGTCAATTAACCCGAAAATTTTATGTGTTCTATCCGCTTGGCATGTCCTTGTGTGCCACATGTGTGTGTGTGAATGTTTGTCCTCAACGTCCTTCTTCCATTAATGCACTTATGCCCTGCTCCGACGACGACGATGATGACGATGACGATGAGGGATGTGCAGCCAGCCACTTCATCCTGTATCTCGTTTTAATAATTCATTTCCTAGTTTGCATACGTGAAACAATAAAAGGAGCAAATCTGGGTGGGTGATGGGTTGGAGTTGGAGCGCTCCCATACACTTTAGCCGGTTTAGAGTATGGTTTGTGTCCACTTGTCAGTCAGTCGTCGATAGACGCCCAAGGTCATATTGAAGGCGCGCGTAATTATCTCCGAGTGAGTGTGATTGGCGTTTCAAGGCGAATAAAATTCCTCTTAGAAGACTCTTCCCGGTGACCATCTGCGATGCCCGTGGGCTAAGTGCCACGTGGTTGTGGCGAAGATTTACTGGCCTTTGTGAAAGAACATGGCTTAGTGCTGAGGCAGCCAACCACCACAGACCCGGAGTGGGACTTCGGGTTCTTTGTTGTCGCCTTGGTGTTGACATCTGTGCTGCTGAGGTCGATGGCTTTCAGGGGCTTTGGGTAAATGCCAAGTGGTCGGGATAGTCAGTGGCGTGGAGTTGGAAGTTTCTTCTCTAACTGCGAGGAAAGGTCAATTGTGTTGGGTGGTTGTCGTGGGCGAGTAACGTGGAAGCTCTCTAATGCCAATGGCTCAATGTCAATTTAAGGATCATCGGTAATTTGGTCATCCGTATGTGCCACAAAGTCGAAGGTCGGAAAAAATTAGGACTAAGGAAACAAATCTGAGATTGTCAGTTGAAGGTTCAATTCGAAAAGCTGACATTCGCCGGTGGTCGTTTGGATGTCAAATTAAAAAGGTGCTCAAAATTCAAAGCGACAGTTCCTTTACGGACGAGGGCTTCCTCCATAATAGACTCTGCCAGCATTGACCTTGATGAGGTTAGTTATTGATTGACGTCTTGGTCCAAGAGCACGGCTCAAGCCAAATGGTCTTTTGCTTAAGCAAAAGAAAAATAAGGAATATCTCTTATGACACGTCCATTAAGACACGATTTTTTGACTACTCCTTGTTTTTCTTTTGTTCAAGGAAGAGCCCCTTTTGCGTGTGAGTTCGTCAGTAAACAACTGCTTTAAATATTGTTCTCTAGAATCCTGCGGTGCTAAAAAGTCCGGTTTGATATTCATAAAAGGTTCATTCATTTTGAGGTCGCTACGAAGAAGCATAAAGGCTGTAAGCCAAAAGTAGCCAAAAGCCGAAAATCGTAAAGGCACAGAGCCCCAAAGCTTTTCTGATTTCCGTCCTCAAAAGCCAGCCCTAAGTTTTTCCTTACTCGGCTTAAATTTGTACCTTTCGAAGACTTTATCATGCACAGCTCCGTTTGCTTTCATCACCCACCCCCAACTTGGCTCAACAGCCACACGCACACTTCTCCCTCTGCTCGTAATTAAAACAGCATTCGGTATTCCATTGAGTCATAAAACCGAAAATCCGATTACACTCCCGAATCGGACACAGCACATCGGTGCGCGGTACACCTCCGTGTGGTGCGCCTTTAATCACCCTCCCTCACCCTTCTCCCAAAATGAGTTCAGGTCAATTGTAGCCAAGTCACGAGCAACAATCCGACAGACGGAAGAAGTCGATGGCGGGCAAAACACAAAAACCACACAGAAAAAAAAAAGAAAAGAAAAAGACCAACGAGCAGAGCTCATAAAACCAGAAATGAGCATGTACCCGGCCAAAAAAGGGAACATCGTCGAGAAGTTGTACGTTTCCCAGGCGTTTGGGGGCCTCACTCGCGCCATGCAAACATCGACATCGACATCGACGAGCGTGTGCTCCTGCAGCACGATAAAAAAAAAAAAGAAAATAAAAAAATGAACGAACGAATAATCGATGGAATCCCCTTCCCGGTGTAGTTCCGTTCGGATTAGAAAGGCACCCTGCACTCGGCACCCAGGCACCCCACTTCGACGAATATGTGTGCGATTACAAATCGAGATAGTGGATTAAATCGATCGAGGGGAGAGGGAGGCTCGTCGTCTTCGGAGGAGCCTCTCTCTCCGAGTCCCACTTCAGATTCAGATGAAATCATCAATCTGCCACTTACGAGATGCCGGTCCTCCGGGAAGGGAGGACGGATCAGTCTCCATCCCCTCCAAAGGAGGCACTTGAAATTAATTCAAGGAGTTTGATGTGAGTGCGTGCAACCGGGAGCCGGCTCTTTTTGTTGGTCGACGAGCGACGTTGATTCGATATCGAAAAACAATAATCGAAAATGAGGCACGCTCATAGACGACCGGGACGAAGGCTCAGAGGGCTCTGGGCAAATGAATAAAAAGTGGAATCGAAATTTGTTGCTCGGCGATGGATGGAAAATTTGAATAATTAATTGAAACGAATTGAATTTTAGGTACTCGTTGTGAAGTCTGTGCGACGCACAGGGGGCTGTTGATTTATTCGCAGCAGATTTGAAGTGGAGTTCTGAAAGGGATGATGGAGAGATAGGTTCTGTGTCCACTTTACTGTGGAGGGCTCAATGTTCTGGCGAATCCATCGATATCCAGGTCGAGGTCTAGGAACAGATCGGCTCTAACCTCTTTCGTAATCCTTTCGAAAATTTTGCGTTGTGTCAGAGAAGGACTGTGACAGGATCAAAAAATCGTTTTTTTTTTTTTATAATTGGTGCGTGCTAAGGTGGTTGGGGCTACCCTTAATCCTGTTTAAGACACAGCACGGGCCGTAGGTACCGAGGGAGAGATGGAAAGAAGCCAATGAGGTCCTACCGAGTTGCGATTATAGCTAGTTGAAAACTTTAACCAAAAATCGTTTAATCAGTTTCTAGAAGCTGTTACTGATGACAAAAGTTGGAGAGATGGAACATGCAATGAACATTTGTTGAGTTTTTTAAGGCCAATTCTTTTTCCATTACCTTTGACTCTTTTTTGGCTTTTATTTCTCAATGAAAGTATACTTTAATATTTTTCAACCGCTTTTGAATCTTTTCACTAGTAAGCTGAGCAGAAAAGACAAAAATAAATATATTTTCGAACCATACATACAAACATTGGACGGCATAATAGGAAATTCAGTGCCAGAGCCTAGTATGTGAAAACGACGTCTAATTAAAGACTCTGTTCGATAATCTTTCTCTCCATCTTCAATCCAAAGATTTTTCTTACAGTACAGACCACCCAAAAGGAAAAGACTAAAAGAACCTTAAGAACTTTAGAATTAACATTTCTTTGAGTTTCGCCCAGAAAAGTGAATCTTAAACTTCGTTTTTCAGTCACCTGCATTCATCCATTGCATGAGTCGTACGTTGATAACGTTGAAGCTATAACCCGCTGCAAGTCTTGTTAATGCGCAAAATTTTTGTTCCATTTGGTCAAACTTTCCTTTTCTCCCAATACCAAAATAACCCTTCTAATGTGTTTTATCCTTCTAATGTGTGTCTGCAACACTTTTTTTTTTGTCAATCTGTGCCTTGCGTCTTCGACGGGGGTTTTTTTATCCCTTTCCAATGTGAATATAATCGTTCTTTAAGACCCGAATACTTTTGCTTTCTTCGAATTGCAAGCAATACTGTTGTTAGTACCCACACAAGGGGTCCACAAGGACCTAAGTGAGGCGGAACTTCATTCTGCCAGCCCACCAACCTAACCTAGTACCCACACAGGTCTTTAAGGTCGCTGGATAAATGATTTAGCGATTCTTTCCATTCTTTACTATATCACGCATGGGCACTGAAGCATGGCTGAAGATCATGAAGAATTTGTTTAAAACTCTTTTAAAATCAGGGAAAATCTTGCTTCGGTATTTTGCAAACCTTGCAAACCTTGATCCGATCCGAAACCTTGATCTGAAATCCTTCCTTAAGACCCTGCTTCAAACTTTTACCAGTCCTAACCCAAACCTTTAAGTGAAGTAAAATTTTTAACTGCTTCATTAAAATGTTTTAAGACTGTAAGCAGATAAGCCTGGGGCGATCAACTTCATCATGAAATTTGGCCACCACTCTTCGTAACCTGTCTTCTTTAAAATCTTCCTTACTTAGTCCAACTTTTTGTACGTTAACGTCTACAGCAAGGTAAATGGTGTTACTGGCTCATTGCGTCTTTTCAATATTGATTCTGTCTAATGGCTTAGCCGATACTCATTACGCTAAGAATGGGCTTCACAACGCTCAAGATTTTTTTTTTTCATTCAATCGGTTTTTTTTAGTGGCTCTGTAGTGGTCCACCCTTTTGACAAACGTCTCCTCAAACACAGCGATCTTCACAGCGAACTACAAAGGTACTGAAATAAAGTGGCTTATACAGAGACATGAGACTCCTATTCGCTTGAGTGTTTGGCGGCTTTTGAAGGTTCATGTTCTTGGTCTTAAGGCTCCTATTTCGCTATTCAGGTTGGTAAACCAATTGCCTTTGGCTAATCTTAACGTCCGCTAAATTTAGAAGAGTCTTTAAAAACGATAGTAGTGGGATATTTGCATCTGCTCCATGTGGTATCAGAAAAAACCTCATCTGGCCTAAGTGTTTGGCTGCCCTGCGCAGCCCATCACACAACCTAACCTAACCTAACCTAACCTTCAATACCACACGACCTTAGACTCCAAGTTTCAGTGAGAAATTCTTTAAGAGATTTTTCTTCTGCTATCCAAACGTATTCCTAGAATTTATCCGGCCGTAAAATGATTGCACTTAAGTAAGCTTTTTAAGTCGAGAATTACGTTATTGCGCTCTAGTTGCCGAATTATTGTAAGCGACATTTTAAGCAACAATAAGTTGATAATGCAGTTCGATAGTTTATTCATTTGCTCGTCTTTCTGCATCATAAATTTTTTTAACAAAGCAATCCAGTTATAAGTAACGGAGAAAACAAAATCGTAAGCAACATTTGTTCGTTTTTTAGCTCAGACAAAAAATAAAGAAAAGGCTCTGCTGTAAAATTTTCATTTTATCGCTTACGATATTTTGGCGCTTAGGGCGCGATATGTAAGATCCATTTCGAAGCCAGAAAAGGAGACATCTTATTTGAGCTAGACAACTAAGGCGAACCTTTTTAACCCGCGAAGCTTTCTTATATACAGTAGAAACTCTCTAATTCGAACTCCCTTTAATTCGAACTAATGATGTCCCGTGAAAATTCGACTTAGAGGCATTCGACTATATGTGAGACTATTTGGTAAGGACATTGGCTGGAATTGAGTATGTTTCAGCCCTTTTCTGGTTTTTGACAAAGAGAAAATATCAATTATCTGTGCTGGGTCTTCTCGAGGGCACACATCACCGACTGAGTCTTAGAGAAAGACTTTCTCTTCAAAATAAGTTAAACCTCGCTTCTTTTGGGATCTTTCCTTTCAATGAACTTCACAGTAAACTTGTTTCCTACGACATAATCTACGTCAGGATTCCTTAACAGTGTTTGCTATGCAGTCAGGATTCATCGACGTGCTGTGATTTCCTATCATTTCCATTGTGAACTTAATTTTCTGTCCCTAAACATCATACCGCTGAGAAAACAGTCAAAATTTAATGGAACTTTAACCACCTTAGCAAAGAAGATGGATTTGGCCGTCTTAGAGTCTTAGAAAAGTTCTGAAGATTACCAAAACTCAGACTTTGCTCATAAATAAACTCGTTTTGAAAAAATTTAGTGACGTTAAAGGCATCCAGACTCCCTTGTCAAACCGAGTGAGAGAGAAGTTTTTTTTTTATGTTAGAAACGGAGCTGTGTTGCTTCACAAAAAGGAGAGTAAACCGAAATCAAATTTCAAAACAATTTGCTTGAAAAAAGAAAAGTTGAAAAAAAGATTTTCATCGTCTGCTAAGTCTGCGAGAATCCCCTTTGATTCGCTGAATCAGTCTCTACTGCTGCATGTCTTTAACCCGGTGAGTAAGTGAATAAAAAAGATGCTGAAGCTTCTGTCCCCTCATGACCTAAAACCAGCTAACAATCCATTATCCTCTCTTCCCATCCCCCGAAATGTCTGTCAACACACAGAATCAAATTATGTCCTCCTGTCCTCGGAGCAGAGGACACCTGTCAAAGAGACTTTGCGACAAACACCCCCCTGCAGACAACTCGTCGACGTGTCCTGGACACATCCCCTAAACAAGCAAAAACTTATTTCATCACCGCCCTTTAAAAATCCACACACTCACACGTCAGCATCCATTTTTTTTGCCCCCGTCGCCAAAATCTAAGTTCAATAAACCAGACGCTTGACGTCCCAGCTGCCGGAAAAAAAAAATCGATCGATTGAAATCCCACTGCAGTCACATGCATCGAAATTGCCGTCATTTTCCAACACGCCTGTGTCCTGTGTACTAACGAGGACACCAGACAAAGAAAAAAAAAACCAAACGTGTCCTTCTGTGAACTTGTGCCAAAGTACCCATAACACGTGCGTCTCGAAAAAAAGACCAAAACTTTTTGGGTAAAATTCCAAAAATCTGCAAAGAAAAAACAACCAAACGCCGCATAACGATGATCAAAAAATAAAAAAAAAAAATCCCAACCCAACGACAACAAGGACATGTGCCATATCCCGATAGAACTCCATCATCCGATAAACATCAAAAAAAGGAAAACTTTCAAAAGGAAAAATAAACGATTTTTCCCCAGAAAAAGGATCAACTAATTCAATTGAGAGGCCAATTGCAAAATCCATCTCGTCCTTCGAGAGCTGTGGGGACACCTCAATGAGAGATGGGAAAAGGACAACAACAAGTGCATGTGAATTTATTTTGCTCAACCACTTCAGGGATCAACGAAAATCCTTTCCCTCGACATTGAGGCATCCTTTGAATTGTGAAATATCGCCAAATGAATTTGTTATTAAAGGACATTTTCATGGCGTACAATAAGAAAATCGGAAACGGGATATTGCCAAGTCGAAAATCGTTGTATAGACGACGAAGACGAGGCACACAGCCCCGCCACTCAGCCAATCGATCCGAGAGTTCGGTGCCGTTGCAAGGACTTTCACCTTTTCAATTCGCACACGCAGTGAATCCGCCACAACGTAGACGCACGCAAATCACCATCCCCCCAACTTTTGAGACAAAGGGTTTCCACACTCAAGGAGGATGAAGAAAAAGGATTCTTTACTTCGCCTCCTTTTTTTGTCGTCGTCCTTTTTGAAGCACGTTGTTCCGGCTTAACAGCGACACACACGCGAACGACATAAACCCACCACCACCACACGTATGCGACAGAAGGATGCTTATTGTTGGACGCCAGATGATTGTGTTCCGTTGTGTGGGGCGGGCGGGCAGGATAACGAGGCGCAGGATGGCGCAGAAACACATAGAGAGAGATACAAAGATAAGTGCACATCAAATAAAATACGGATTCTGCCTGTTC
This sequence comes from Syritta pipiens, assembly GCA_905187475.1. Classification (NCBI taxonomy): domain Eukaryota; kingdom Metazoa; phylum Arthropoda; class Insecta; order Diptera; family Syrphidae; genus Syritta; species Syritta pipiens. The sequence continues at coordinate 77,940,682 of LR994571.1, forward strand.
GCCAGTTTCGGGACACTGGAGTCCTTTTGTGTGTGTTCCTTCGTCTGACTGTGGGCCTATGTGTGACTCTCCTCCTCTCCCTCTGTGTGTGTGAGTCTGCCGATGAAAGGATAAGGAAGGTGTTAGGGCTTGGAATACGTTTTGTAAGAGATTTAGATGCCAGAAAGAGATTTCCGTGGAACGGGCGAGTGAATGAGTGCCGCCGCTGCTGTTGTTGTTGTCGTCTTTGTCGCCGGATGCTCGAGACGACAGAGGCCCAGGACACAAATGAATTTGAATGTAAAATTTATTCATTTCAGCGGGGTACAGGAAATATTGAAAAAAATAACCCAAAAAGGATCTAAGTTCAGGCATGGAAATGAGTTTATTAGTTCGACAGGAAACGATTGAGTTGTCGTTGGTGAAGAGGCGCGACACGTGTTCGTCTCTGTGGTAGAGAGGCGCAGGCGGCACGGCGGCAGTTGGGGGAGATTGAAGTTTGGACTTTTACTGATTGGGTCATAAAAAAAATAGGAAAAAGGACAACAAAAACAGCCGAACACCTTGATGATGGGGCGTCTCTTGTTTGTGCAAAGTTTGAGGAAGTTTGAAATTTGCATAGGATGTCCTGCGGGAGTGATTTCGTTAGGCAGGAGGGCGCGAGTTGTGTTTGAGTTTTGCAAAAAGTACCTAAATTGATGCCTTTGGTTGGACGGTGTGCTTCAAATTGCTTTTTGTATGGTGCCGGGGGCTGTGGAATGCATTTAATGACACTTCGCGTGTTCGAAATCCGGTTTTTAAGCTTGTGGAGTAGAAAAAAACACTGTCAAGATATTTAATTCTGATAAACAGTCTTCTATGAAGAACTTTGGGCTTAGTAGTTACGGTTTAAAATAGGTTTCAAGCCACTTTTTTGAGTTGTTCGAAAATCGAGTTTTTGACCTCCTGCAGATGAAAAAAAAACATTTTTCGTTTAAATAGAAATCTTTTGAAGGTCAATATGCTCAAAAGCTCTTTTGTTGTCTTAGAAAAGGCTGTTAAATACTACGCGCCCATAAGTTATTCAAAAATCGTGTTTTCAGGCTTCTGAAGTTCGCAAACTCCCAAAGTGCTTGATTCTGATGATCAGTCTTTTTGAAAGAACTTTTGGTTTAGTGAGGAGGGGCGCTGTAAAACCAGTTTCAGGTCATTCAGCGTAATTAAGTTGTTCGAAAATCTGGTTTTGGACCTCTTGCAGATGAAAAAAAACATTTCCTGGACATTTAATTATAAATCTTTTGATGGTCAATGTGTTTGAAAAGCTCTTTAATTTGTAAAACACTTCTAACATTTCAATTAGAGGCCTTTTAATGGGCAGTGTACTCAAAGGTTATTTTGTTGTCATGAAACACGTTTTACACCCTTTGTAAAACGTGTTTCAAGTCACTCAACGTGTTTAAACTGGTTCGGATATCGAGTTTTCAAGCTTTTAGATTTGGAAAAAAATAATCGCAAGATATATAATTAGACATCTTCCTTTGATCAGGGTGCTTAAAAGTATTTTTGTTACCCTGCGGATGTCTGTAAAACCCGTTTTAAGACAATCACCTTGTTACGAAGTTCCAAAATGGGCTTTTCGACTTTTTAAGGTTGGAAAAACTGCTCATGCAGAAGAGATGTGATTTTTGAACAGAATACGCTTCGTGATTTTAGAATTTGTTCTGCTTTTGGTCCAAAAACAGGTCAGCAATATAGGCTTGAATCGTTTTTGACTTCCTTTTGGTTTGAGTCCCGATCACCCTCTGAAAGTCAAAGCTACCTTGGAATCACTTTTTTAAGTTTTTTTTGATATGAAAACAGTCTCAAAAATTTCAAAATCTAAGGAAACTACATCGCAATGGTAACCTTTGCATGGATTTTGAATCAATTAAGTTTTAAAAAAGTCGTTGTTGGGTTAATATTTCTAAAACATATTTTTCGAAAGTTTTTGTTGATGTTTACAACCTTCGCCAAAACCCCTTTTTTAAAAAGGTCACCGGTGAAAGGATTTTCGGTTGATTTCTAAAATTGATTTTTTAGCCCTCGAGAAATCCTTAAACTAGAGAAATGTTATTTCTTTAAAGTTTTTATTAACCATTTTATTCTTAAAGTGAATGCTTATGGCACTAACCAACTTTGACCCTCAGAGATTGTTTATGAAATGAATTCCTTTTAGGTTTTTTATGGGTCCAAAGCTTTGGTATAAAAACATCACCAGAGAGGGCACCATTATCAGAAGGAAATCTTTTATCCACCTTGGACTTAAAACTTAAAAACAGGTCTAACTCCTTTTGACATAAAAACCCCTTTTCAGAAAAAAATATCGATTAAAAGCTTGCATCCTTCCACATCTACGACCCCTTACAGCCATTTGTTTCTCGTCCTCGATCCATGAACTGCCACCCATCTTTCCTAATGAAATTCCCATGGACCTACTAATGGACTGCACCAGTCCATGTCCCAGTACTCATCTTCTCCTTTTATCCTTCCAGATCCTTTTCACATTTTCCACTTTGGCTATCTCAATTTTTCAGCCTCAGACACGCATCCTTACGACCTCTTGTTCCACTTTACACAAAAAAAAAAAACACCATCACTCTCCCCCATCTGTGTGTATGTGAAAAGAAGCAGGATAATGAAACTCAATTCATAAAATTCTTTTCAAAACATCATCATCCCCTCCCTTCCCCAACTTCCATGTCTGCGATCAAAATAAGTGCGTTTGACACGTAATCAAATGAGAACTTTCTCTCTCTCTCTCTCGTTCTGTGGTTTCCCTTCACCAACACATGTGCAGAAGCCGCACAAAACTTTCTCCATTGTCTAATAATTCATCCATTATCCCCGACAACGACGCCGCCCCCCAAAAGTATTCGCCAACATCACGCTGTTATTTTAAGTCAACTGAATAATCGCTCTAACCGCCTCCGCCTCCGTCTCCGTCGACTTACCCGCACACCCTTCTTGTTTGCCTTTAGTGATGCAGAAAATTAGATAATTCGATTTTCCACTTGAGGCGACTCCAAGGAAACGGAAAAAAGACGAAAAAGCAAAAAAAAATAACATACGAAGGCTTTGTCCAGACAAGATGATATCCTTCCACCCACACGGAGACAGTCGTGTCTGTCTAATTCAAATGCTAATTGTTTACCTCCTCCCCCCGGCCCAAAATAGTTTCATTTAATCCTTTAAATCCTCATAACATCCCTGCGCTCGGCACACGAGAACCCATCCCTCCCAAAAAACCGAAACGAAACTTTGTCGTTGTCATGGTGGTGGTGCTGTCGTCACAGTCGTCGTGTTTTTCGTGTGTCCTTAATGTTGGCCTGAATCATCTCAGAAAAACTGCAGCACAAGTGTAGAGCTCTTTTTCCACATTTGGGGCTGCTGTCGTCTGTCGTCCGCCACCCTCTTTGGCACATGTCCTTTTCCCCCCCATTCACGTACACACACGGAAAATGTTTAAACTGCAAATCTCTTACTCTTTAGACGCCACCCCGAGGGGGCCCGAAGTCCTTGTTATGAATTCCAAGAATAGTTACTGCCAACCTAGTTGTGCCACCACCAACCCCCAGATCCTTCGGAGTCAAAGGCGGCTGAGATTTTTGCAGGAACTCGCTCCCAGCTCTCGTGTCATAAATATTCATATCCTTGCGACAAAAAAAAAAAAAAAAAAAAACGAGGGAAACTCCGAAAAATAATCACACACATCTGCATATGAAGTTCGGGCACGCACACGGAGTGGAAAACAAACGACGACGACGAGAAGGAAGGAAAAAGGGGGGAAAACAACAAAAAAAAGAAAAAAAGGACCTTCTCTTGGAAGTGAGATTGTTCAACAAAGAACATAGTTGGATGTTGGCAGCGGACGGCGGATTGTTAGTGCAAGAAACCACCCCAATTACTCCTACACACACACAGAGAAAGAGAGATGAGAAGTGGATTACGAAGGACTCCGGGTGGTGGTCCCGAAATTGCCTCACCGTTAAGTTTCAAGTTTATTGTAGTAATTTTTCTTCGCTTTGAGAACAGTTTTGTTTTTTTGTTTTTTCTGTCTTTGCTTACCTTTGGTGCGGTTTTCTTCTCTCGTTTTGGTTCTTCTCCACTTCTTTTTCGATTTTTCTGTGAAGCGGATGTTTTTCCAGTCGCGAAAAACCCGCAGGTGGTGTTTTTCTTTTCCTTACAACACACACACGGTGACGAGAGAAGTTTGAGAAGTGCTGGTCGTCTTTTATTTCTTCCTGTTGACCAGGAGATTTTGAGTTTTCTGTTTCTGTTCTTCTTTCGGTTTTTTGTGTGTGTAATTTTTAAGAAAGTTTTCCGAGAGTGTAGAGTGATGGTGACAAATCAGATACACTGAACGGAGAATGGTTGGTCCTCAAGGAGAGGGTGAGGGACTCGCGCCATAGACCGGAGACGTTTGTGGTCTGATGCAACTGATGACACTCGAGTGAGTTGACTTTGAATTACAGTGCACAGCGGGGTTGTGAAGAGCTGTTTTGCTTTCAGCGTTGGCTGACTTATTGATGCCCTCAAATCTTCAGTTAAACTTTGTTGGAGAGTGTTGGCACTTGGGTTTTGACAAATTAAACTCCGAAATAGACTGAGCGGTTCAAAGATTGTCTGTCACCGAAATTTTGGGATTTCTTTCGAAACAGAAGAGAAATGAGGAAGATCTGTTTAAATGAACCACTGAAAGTGGACAAGACGTTTCTCTCTCATTGAATGCCTGCAACTTTTTTGACTTTCCATAATCAGTAGCACTTGCCTATTTCTGAGGAACTTTAAGTAATGCTCTTTAGAAAAAAAATGAGTTATCCATAAATAGAATTCATTGACAATGGATATCCGTTTCATGGCATAGTTGACATCATAGACGTTCCTAATATCCACTACCACGTATTTGCTTGTTCCAAAGAATGCTCTAAAATAGATAGTAGTACATGCGACAGAAAGATTCTCCACTGACTAGTCCTTGGTTCAAAGATGGAATCCGGAGTGGGTGCGGGCATTTTCTCGGACACTCTAAGTATATCGGCACACAGGCGTTGACTAAAATTCATTGATCGTCCGCGCCTTTTTTGAGTTAGAAGCAGAGGTCCACCCATGAGACAAAAAGAACAAAAACATAGTAATATCTGCCATGCTCAGATTAAAAAAAAATCCATTCTTATTGATATTTTGATAAATTGAAACTTAATTTTGGTCGTTGTGAAGTAATACATCGACAAAATGTTCTCTAAATAGATTTTAACAGAAAAATTTAATGGTGAATGCGAGTGGCTACGATTTTAATATCGGCGATTAAGTTTGGAATGTCTTTTAGTTCAAAAGAAAACTAGAAAATTAGAAACACTCTTTCAAAGAAAATTTAAGTTACTACTACTGCAAGCAAGTGCCTTTGTGCATAAGGGTGTGACTGGCTCATTTAAAAAGTTGGTGGTCCATCCTAGTTTTCTTTTGAACTAGAGGGCATAAGACCATTCTGTTTTTTGTGTTCGACTCAGAATGAACGTGAGCATTAACTGCAAGGTCCTAGTAGCACTGCGATTTACAGTTATGAAAACAAAAATTATTTACACTTTTTTTCTATTAAAAATTTAAATTAAAAATTAAAAACCTTTTTTTTATTTTTCAAGACCTATCGAACGATTCCCCCCACTCAATAGATTCCAGTGGGTTTTTTTTTTTTTGTTCAATTTAGTATCCGTCCGGAAGGCTCGGCAGGGCCAGGATGAGATAGCTGGACCAAGTCCAAAATCTCGCCTGGCTGCGCTTGGTCATACCCTTTGATGAGTTAGAGTCGGCGATGGAGGATCGAGTTGCCTGGAGTTCTCTTTTGCGTACATTGCCTCGCGACCCCGTTAGTGGATCACGCGGTTAAGAAGATGATGATTTCTTTTGACCTTTGATATATCCATTCATACCATGGTTTCTTTTCTGACTTTTTTTCATTCACTTTTGGTAGACTTTTCAAAAAGAATTCTTCATAACTAAATGTCTAAAACAAATCAACGCTTTAACTGCAAGGATTCGATTAGGATAGTCTTAAGAAATATCAAAAGTTGCACAAACTGTTTCGCACATCCCCAGTATTCTTTAGGCACCCTATCGGAAAGTCCAATTTTGAAGAGACGTTTTTTTCTTACTTCTATATAGCTAAAATATTAGGTTTCGAAATATCTCCCTTCCGCTTTTTTGTCTTTTGAATTTTCCGGCTATGTACAAAGCGCTACAGAGCTCGTATCTGGCAATACATCATTTGAAAGGTCTTGACAAAACCTACAAAACGATGCTATGCATGATTAGTTTGATACGAGCTCTGTAGCGCTTTGTACATTGCCGGAAAATTCAAAAGACAAAAAGGCGGAAGGGTGATATTTGACAACCTAATATTACAGTTCTACCCAACTTACAACACGTTTCCAAGTGAGAATTTTTCCAGCATTCCGTTGAAGATCCATGAAGCTCAAAGCGTAGTCACTTTCAATTATCAGCGATCCAATAATTCTTAAGTCAACATGACAGTCAGCCTGACCCCAATTTTAAGTAATGTGGTAGTCATTTTTCATGGATTTTTAGCAGAACGCTTCTGAATGATGTCTCGTCTATCAATTCCAGTCAAATTCTTCTCCAACTACCTTCAATTTTGCCTAGGTCATGCTTTAAGAATAAATTGCTTGGTATATTGTTTTAAAATCTACTCAACCCGAATTGTGCTATAATTATTTTTTGATCTGGTCGGTTTTTGTCTTTAATAGTAAGATTTGATTGTGTGGAGTGTGTCTGTGGACATATGGCATTATTTTATAATTCTTTTGGGTATGCCGGCACAATAAGGGTTAATGTTTTGAAATTTATTCAATTTAATTTTGATTCAGCTCAAGCATCCAAAGTCAATCCATCCTTTAAGTTTAAGGCAAGTGACGAGAATGGTCGGAACCGAATACAAGACATTTTTTTTTTCACAATTTTTTTTTTTACATAATTTTCTTGTATTCCTACACACTTTTCCCAGCGATGCTTCCATCTCTCTAACCCGTCCAAATAGTTCTTGGCGTTTTTCTTTGTTTATATATCGCTCCCTGACGGCTAAATCATTGTAAGCAAAATTTTAAGCAAAAATGAGTTAATGATGCAGTTTGATAGTTTATTCGGTTTCTGGATCATTGATTTCAAAAAAAAAAAAAAAAAACACTTCGGTTAAAAATTACGGAAAACAAAATTTATCGTAAGCGACATTTACACGTTTTTTTGCTTAGACAAGAAACAAAAAAAGTCTATCCTGTAAAATTTTCATTTTGTCGGTTAGAGCGATATCTTCAATAATTGTTCACACAAAACACTCACATCAACTCACTCAAACGATTGTCAACTAAAAACTGCGCCTCCAAAATGGCTGAAACTTGATGAAGTAACTGTCACTAACTTTTATTAGCGAGTGCAGATATCTTTACGTTGAGATGGGAAACCTTTCAAACTACTCTCGTATTTTCCAATAACTCATGGAACACTCCATCGGAGAAATAAAAGAGTCTATATTGTTTTTGAGCAGTGTACTTGTGTCATTTTAAGTCTGCAATTCACCTGAGACTATATACTGATAAAGTCCTTAACTTTTATTACTTGAGTTACGCGTTTTTCCGAAAGAAGATTTTGTTTTCATGAAAAAACACATATGCGAATTGAAAGTTTCATTTGAGTGTCAGAAGCTAGCGTTTAAAGAAAGGTTTTGGCTATTCATCAAATCTTTTAAGATGGCTCTTTCTTAATCTGAATTTTGCTTTAGTTATGTCCCTCTTTTTTTTTTGACATGACTCAATTTTGTTGTTACCGAATTGGGCTGAAGACACATGCCATTTTTCTAAAATAGTTCTTCTGTGTACGTTGGGCATTTGGTTCATACAGGGCTTAAAGTTACTCGTGGAGTGTGTTTGACACAGCAGCGAGCAAATTTCTACAAGATTGCTGTTTTTTTTTAATTGAATTGTAAACTTTTTTCCAAGAGTTTTGTCTTAGATTCCTCCTTCTTCTTTTCAAGTTTTAAATGAGCGCAGCTACTTTAGCAGCTCGGTTAACTTTTTGCTGTTCATTTAATTGGAGAGGGGATTTGTACATCTACTCAGTCTTAAATCGCGAATTAAACTTAATGTGGAATAAATTCAAATACGGAAGCCTGGAGCCAAGCCTTTAACTTACTAAAGGCTGAACTTCTATTGCTTTTGTTTGTCTTTTTGGCGAAGTTGTTGAAAGGTTTCAGCAGAGTTTATGGTCAAGCGAATTCGAGTCGCGTGATTCAAAGCGATTCGCTAATAGCATTCAATTGCAGGTTTACATATGAAGGTGTTTATGGCCGAGCGAATGTGCGAAAAGCGAATTTGATATGCCAATGATGTCAACGCTTGAAATCGCAGGAATGACATCGCATCGCACTACGCGAATGGAAGCTTGACCATAAACGCAGCCTTATTGTGGTTGGAACTGAATGCGATCTCCATTCGAGAGCAGGTCTTCTAATAATCTCTCTAATCTTGATCTTAAGCCCACTGTCAAAAACGCGTTGTTCAACTTAAGTGTTGTTTCAAACCGAAATCCTAAAAATATTTCTGACAAAAATTAAAAATCAACAAAAATGCTAAAATCCATTCCTCCCTCTTTCAACTCTATCATTCCCAATTAGATGATTTTCAACCTGTTGTCACCAGCCGAACACACCCCCAGTTACCCCGATTAACACCCCAAAACCGCCCCATCAAATTCAAATTCAACCAAAAATTTTCTTTCAGTGTATTCCGCCCGCATTCAGTATTCCGTGTGCGTTGTCGTGCCGAAACGAAAAGTAAACAAGCAACAGCAATGGAATCATGGAAAGAGAGAGAGAATAAAAAGGAAATTTCAATTGGCCCCGCCGGGTGGAGGACGAAACTCCACTGTATCCCCGACCCATCCTCCATCCAAACTTTGAGGCGAAAACTATGACGGCGACACAAGAGACGAGTTACTTCCTTTCTTCAACTCGCTTCCTCTCGTATTTTTGCGGAAAGAAATAGAAAAAGGGACCCATGTTACATTCTGTCTCGTTGTCCTTCGGGAGTGATGTGCCCCCATCCACCCACCCTCGTACTCTCTCTTCATCCTCATAAATTCCATGCGCATTTTCTGTCTGCTGTTTATAAATATGGATGCCACATCCGCTTCTATCCCGTTTTTTATTATCCGCCGTTATATATTTTTTTTTTTTCGTTTTCATTTTTTTCGTGCCGGGAATCTGGAGGCCCGTGTTATGCCGCGCTACCTTAAGATGGACGAGGGACCGGCGAGGAGCACACGCTCAGAAGGGTGCGCTTTGCTTTCCTCCGCTCCTGACGGGAGTTGTTTTTCTCAGTCTTTTTTTTTCTGTGTCCTCCTCATCCTGGGTATGTGTAAACGGGAGAATAAATGGGAAGCGTAAAATGATGGATGTGACGGAGTTGTTTCTTCGTCTCTTTGTTGTTGCTCTTCATGGACGTTCATGTGTATGCAAATTTTTTTTTTTTTTTTTCGGTGAGGTTTTCTTAGAAATCAGGATGGAATTTCCGCGTAAGGACATTTTCTGGTTGCTGGTCGTTGTGTATTTTTTTTTTTCGTTTTGCTCGCCAGCAAGCGGAGGATGTTTACCGGGCGTTTTTACGCCTCAGTTGAAATTGTTTATCGAATGGGCGGCCGCAACGGGGGTGGCTGCTGCGTATCTGTGTGTGTGTGTTTTTTTTTTTTCGGGGCAAGAATAATGGGCGGCCATTAAGATACTTAACAGTGACGGGGTATTTAAAAAACATCCAACAAAGAAAAAAAACAACCAACAAAAAAAGAGAAGCGAAAAGAATTTTTTCTGCGAAAAAAATTAACTGAGCGTGATGGGATAACGGCACAATGGATTATGTTTATTTGGTTTTTGGTTTTTCACGACACAGTTAATGCGAAAGACTTCGTAAACATGAAAAAATTAAAAAAAAAATGGTGTCCTTGTGTCACATGATGGCGGCGGTTAGACAAAGGGGCTTATTATGCTGTTCCCCGAGGTTGCGTGGCTCGTAAATTTATGGGGGATGGTGCAGGACGACTCTACGGTAGATGTAGAGAGAGAGAGAGAAAAAAACAAACGTGGAGCCGCGGCAAGGATACTGAGAGGCCAGTTTAATGTCCTCACGAAGAGTTTTATGGCGAAAAATGCTGCTAGCGTGATTGGGAGGTGTGAGATTTTTTTTTGAATTCATACGACCACGTTGGGTTCGTAAAAATTACAGGTCATTTCCAAAAAAAAAGTCCAGCGGCATGGGTTTTTCTGAAGATCCTGTTGGCTTTCCAGGTTTTTGGGTTTTTTTGAACACGAAGCTTTAAGTCAACGCTTTTCCTGAACTCTTATTTTACAAGACTTCAGTTCTCAAAACAAGACCGGGGATACGTTTTTTTTTGCCTTGCTAGGTTATTAGAGTCACTTTGGGAGATATCTCTTAATGCAAGTACTTTTGGGGTCGACATTTTGGATCTAAATGTTGTTCAGGTTTTAGAACGCAGCATCTGCAAATTGTGCCTTAATATCTACCAACATTTTACTGACAAACGGAGAAATTTCTTGCTGTTTTTCAAGGCCCTGTATCCCGAAAAATTCAACTTCAACTTTCAGGCTACTGCACTTACGCGTCAGTTTTATAAGAGCTGGTGCTCAGGAGACTTTTGCAGGTCTCCTTTTTTAGTTGCACTTGTAGGTACTTGTATAAGTTGTAAGTACAATAACCCTTGTCGAACAACTTAATGAGCATCTTGTATATAAGAGGTTCCTCGCCAAGATCCGAGATAAAAAAAAATGAATTAAAACAAAAATAAAGTCCTGCCAGAGAGCGTCCAGAGATTAATTGAAAGGCAAAAAAGCACCTCAAGCCATTTTTGCATTTTGAATTTTTTTGTTCGTGTACATCCTGACGTTTCTGGCGAATAGACGGACATTCTTTCGACCCACTGTGCGCTGCAAGCTCATTCCTGGAAAGGTTCTTCATAACTCCTTCTGCGCTGATTCCATTTCAAAAGTCAAGACGATGAAACAAAACGTACCCTAGGTTCCACCCACCTGCAATTTGTTGCCCCAGGTCCGTTATCGGCTTCCTGTCGGTTGTAAGCCCACCCACCACTCGGTACGCTCCCGTGCACCGGCCTCCCACGCAACGATTTATGCATCCCCATTAGACCTTTGCCCTTAAAGTGTGCGTCTCCTTCAACAACAAGAAGAACGATGAGAGAAAAAAAAAAAAAACAGAAAAATGAACGCTAAGCACACACTCTGCAGGTTGTTAGTCCACACTCGTTCCCGGAACAACTTCCGCCGCTTAACCTGCACTCACCCTTCTCCTATGTTCGTGGAAATACGAAATTTTTCAAGAACCCTCCCACCACCATCAGCATCGTCCACACTCGTTGGCCGAGCGAAAATTTACGCATTCAAAACAACAGAAAAGAAAAATTGTTGAAAATAAATTGTTGCTCCTTCTCGCAGAAGGATCATGCGGCCTCTTGAAGCGATAAAATCATCATCAGGAAACGTTCGCTAAAACCCAAAAAGTGAAGTGAATTTTTCACCATCATGCCAGGTGTGCCATGAAGGAGAGAGCGAACGTTCACCGTTGCAAGGATATCCACCCAGGCGTGTTGTGCCAGGGAAAAAAAAAAAACGAAATCACTAATTACTGCTACACACACACACAGACGATGTCCGTTTGTCAAATGCGAGAGTCCTTTTCTCTCTCGTGAACCCACCTCATTCAAAACAGAAATTCCGCTGCAGGACATGCAAATGCATAAAGTGAGAGACACCCCCCGGTCGTCGAACAACGCCGACGGTCAGTTGGAAAAGGATTGAATTATCCTTTTCATGTCCGAGTGGGGTGAGTTTTTTTTTTCCCCTTCTCTTTATAATGAAATTCACCCCGCAACTACACTACTACTGTGAGTCTTGCATAGTAATGAGTTTGTCCGGCGCTCGTCCTTTTGGTGGGTTGGTGGTCGTGCGGCGGAATGTTTTTGTTGGTCGGTGGGGGCATGTGCTGAATGTTATTTTATGGTCACAACACTGCTGTGGTGTGTCTGTGTGTGTGTGTGTGGGAATTGTAAACAGAAATCATATCAAAGCGTGACAAACAAACGACGACGTCCACGTCCATATCCACGTCGAGGACGAGTAAGTGACCTCGAATGATGGTGGGCCGTGTTATCCTGCGAATGCACTGCGTGGTGGTTGAATACCAACACGCGGACTTCACCAACCCCTTTCCTCCTTTGCTGTGCGATGTTTTTTTCTCTTTTTTTGAGCCATTTGCGGTTCTTTTTTCGTCTTTGTTTCGGCCGAGTTAACTGCACCGACGGCAAAGTGAATGTGCGATTGTGAATGAACCACTCTCTCTCTCTTTGGTGGTGGGTGGGGGCGATGTCAGAATTTTAAAGGTAACTCTGAAAGGGGGGTTGGGAGCACATTTTTTTCGTCCAACAAGAGATGGTCTAAAACCCATGAACTTTACGGAAAGTGGAAAGTTCAAATAGTGAAATTGATTTTGCGGTTCTGCTTTCGATGTTTGTCCTTTTCAGTCGGTTGGGGGTGGGCTAATAATTTATGGAAAGAATCAGCGTACGTATGCAATTAAATGCAAATGCAACGGTGGGCGGTGGGGCAGGCTTTGATTTGTGTCGATGTGGAGGTGGTCAGTGGGGGAGGTCAGTGACTACGACCCTGACGTGCAGGTCCAGTCAAATCGGAAAAGAAAAATTGTCTTCGTCCGTTTGTGGGCAGTCGGACGAGGAGGTTTTTGTGAATTGACGATTGACGTGGCTCGGTGGAATCGCATGCAAGCAAGACACTTAACATTTTTCTGTTTTTTTGTACAGATAATTTGCCTGCAGACAGGAGAAAGAAGGAGTCGTCAAAGGAGTTTCATTCAACGGAAATGCTGCTTCCTTAAACCCAAAAAAAAAAACAGACAAAGTAGCAGAAGAGTATGTCCAACCAGGAAATGACTCCGTTTGCAGGTTTCTGTCGATTGTGTGCCATTTTTTGAGTCTGATTGATTTTCTTTTCGTGGAGGGTTTTCTGTACTCAGGAGCTGAGTTGACTACTCAAGGAATTAATTGAAAGAATTCTCTTTGGACGGTTGAGGGGCTGCAATGAGTCGGCAAGGTACACAGCATCCTTCATGTCGTTTGCTTCTTGAATTGCGCTGAATTCGGTGGAAAAACACACTTAAGAGAAACTTAGGGCTAAGAGGAACTTTGCAAAAGTATTGACATAAATACTTCAATCGAAGTCAGTGCAGGGGATTTGCAAATAAGTTTATGAAGCCATATTAGAAGTAAGGCGTTTGTGGAAGTTTGAGCTACAATTTTCCTACCTAACTTTTTATAGCTTTTTTGACTTCCTGTCTTAATAAAAATAAAACAATTCGAAATAAGAGCAGTGAAAGATCATGTTTTTGGTTTATTTTCATTTACTTTGTTGTCTGAAAACGAATTCTTACTGCACTAAAAAACTTTTGGATTAGTCAAAATCTTTTCGCCGACTCTCCAATCTCTTATTAATTCCATCTTAAGCTTTTGGGGAAAGTTTTTTATTCTATTCAGTTTTTACCAGGGTTCGGGAATACTCATTCACGAGCTACTCGTGAGTAAGCACAACAAAGCGAAAAATTCTACAATACTCGCGAGCATTTAAATAAAAATCACAATCGTAAATTGCTCGTGAACGAGCGTATTTTTCGTTTAAAATTTTTTAAAACTCGCGAGTACGAGTCTATTGAATCTGCACTCGTTCGTGAGCAGTTTAAGAGCTCACGAGCTGTTTCATGTTCGCTCATGAGTGAGTATTTCCGAATCCTGGTTTTTACTAAACACTTTTTCTACTTTTATTAAGCAAATTTTGAAAATGTGGTACACTTAGCCCCAGGCTAGGTCTATTGTGCGACCAACCAACTTTTTGGGCTTTTTAGTATTTAACGAAATTACTTCTTTAAACAAAAACACTGTTACAACAGACTCAAAATTAGAAACTAATGGTATGATGACGTTGTCAATCGCGAGTTCTGTACCGAGTAACCCCACGGCATCCCCCCCTGGCCTTAAAGTTCTTTAATTTCTAAAAACTGAGGGTGTTGGGATATCGTAGAATATAAGTAGAATATAAGGGAAGCTATAGACTAGTCTTCTCTAAACCAGACGCATCATTATCAGCCACAGTAGTCGTCGAGCAAAAGTGTAACAAGAATTTTTGTGACTGGTAAAATCGTCTACATCTTTTTGAAGAAAAATGTTTCACGGAACTGAGCGCAAATAGTAGAGCGAAAAACTCAGGACATTTATGACTCTTTTTTGTTTAATGATTTAAATACAGACAGCGCTTCTATTAAGATTTGTAAGCCTTTTGTGCTTACCTTCAACCTTTAAGATAACTAAAATCAATTTCCTTTAATCACTTTTGCTTTGCATTCCAAACCATTAGAACCCTGTACGTAAAGGAAATCTTAGGAAATCGTTGTGAATTTTCTTGAGTGCCCTACATGTTTTTTTCATATCACATTAGACCTCAATAACTGAAAGGTTCTTCCAATTTACTTTGATATCTTGAACCAAGTCGGTTGAAAATATATATTCATGGCATTTATTTGTTTATATAAAAGTATGAATTGTAATAAATTGTAAATGAGTGTAATAAATTGTAGCTAAGCATTGTGAACGTGACCAAACCTGGCGGGCCGAATCGCAATCGGAAGGAACTCGTGTCGGCGCCATCAGATTTACTCTCGGGCGGCCATTAAAAAAGTATCAGCTGTAGAGTACATTCGTGTTAGTAGGAATAATTATTATTATTCAAAAGTTTATTAAAAAATGGAAGCATAGAAATAAATGTCTGACTTAACTTGAGCGGATGGAGACCAGAAACTATACTCGCTTTTCTAAAATTCAAGTTTTTGGTCATAGAAAAATTATTTTATTTCCACTAACTTACCAGTTACTAACATTTTCTCTTTTTCTTTCATTTTAGGTAAGCAAACCAAGAATACAACGAATGAAGTTCAATTCTGTGAGTAAAAACATTTCACTCATCAAAACGAAGTTAGGTTTTTCATATTTGATTCTACTCTTTCCTTATTGGAATGTGGTCTTTAACCCTAATCCGCCCACCCGATGGCTTTGGGTCACCGTTTCAGTTTCGAGAGCATATTTCACGAAATTTTGAAACCCATTGAAATTTATTGACTTTGTTTCCCTATGGATATACTACATAAAAATGAAAAAAAAAGTTCCAAATGTATTACTGTAAGAAAAATAGTTCGCCATAATTGTTTTCCAACCTAATCCGCCCAGGCAGTGTCTCACAGTCAGCTTTGGCTTTAATCATAACCCCTAAGCGTATCATTGGTGAAATATTGTCATTTGACAAGGCTGACATATATAGAAAGAGGAAGTCTCATGATATAAGCCCAACTTGAACCCAGAAGATGGTTGGCAGCACAAGGGGCCTAGCTTTGGCCTAAGTGTACCAAAATTTCAAAATGTGTTTAACAAAAGTAAAAAACAGTGGTTAATAAAAAAAAAATGTAAGCCCCACTTCAAAATCAACAAGTTTCAAAGATCAAAAAAACATCTGCAACGAACACAGAAAAATCAGTTGCATGTCACGTTTGTACCTTACGAACAAATTGACCAAATTATGAAAAAGGTAGGTAGGTAGGTAGGTTGTGTGTTGGGCCGCGCAAGGCAGCCAAGCACTTAGGCCAGTGATACCACATGGAGCGGATGCAAAAAAAATCCCACTACTCCAGAAACCAATTAGAGCTATTAATATAGTGGAGGATACGGCTTATGCTGGTGTCAGCTAGTTCACCGAGATTATTTAGAAAGTAGTGACCAAGATGCCTCTTTCTACGGTTCGCGAGGGCGCTGCAAAACCCTAAAAGGTGGAGCGAGGTTTCTTCCTCTTCTTCGTCTCTGCAGCTTCTGCAGAAGTCGTTGGCCGGGAGGCCCAGTCAGGTTGCATGTCAAAAGTGGAGTGCCCAGTTATGACACTGATCAGGTTCCTAACCTGAATTCTGCTGAGTCTTAGGAGCCTAGATGAGCGTTCAGGATCATTAGCTTAGGCCAGATTTCCCTGGTGATGCGACAAGTAGCACCATTCGACCACCTAAGATTGGTTGCCGCAATGGTCTTGGATTTGATCTGGAGGAGCGTGGTAGCAAGAGGTGCGCAGAGATCTTTAGTTATCATTGATTTGCGAATTTGTTATAATTATTTTTTTCGGATGGTTTCGTTTTTGATTTCACACACAACATTATTCTATAATTCCTTGGGACCATACGATCACGCTGGAGTAATTCAAAACAGTAGACCCCAATATTACTAACTTCAAAATTTGCTTAAAAAAAGTCCCCAGCTAAAGAAAAACTGTCGCATTTCTTTTTCAAATGTCTAAATACGAATTAGAAAAAAGAAAATGCTTTTGTTGATCAACGAAGAAAAGTTTAAGTTCTGCTCCCAAATGCTATTTCCATATTTCCGGGTGAATGATCCCTCTTAGGTCCGTTCAACCAACAGATCCTCGATTTCAGTCGCATCTGGTGCCTTCTGCTGACCCGAAAATTCCTTCCCCTTGATCGACTCCCGGCTTCCTGTCGCCTCCACTGATCACATCGACTATCACCACAAAAGATCTGGTACACGTCGCTCTACCGATGCCGATGGTGACAACACCGATGTCATCAACACCCCCACTTCCTTCACATCCTTCAGCCTCAGTACTTCTGTCGTAGCACTTATCTCCTTCCTTCCATCTACTCACTTTCCAAGAACACCTGGATTGCAGTCTGTCCACCGCGTCGGAGGTGAATTCCAAAAAAAAACACAAAAATAGACCCCGCTCAGCCCTAAAGTGACGTGTGTGTTCATGGCCCATAAACCATGCATGGCGTGGCGCCACGGCATGCGTGAAAAAATTTGTGTACCCTGACCCCTGTCACACCCGGCCATATGTGTGTGTGAGAGCTTTAATCATCTCAACGTCCCCTCACATACACACACGAATCCGATGACCAGATAAATAAAACTACCGACAAAACAATCCCCGATAATCGTGTAAACAACCGTTAATTCCACCTTCGGCGAATAATTTATCACGTTTCTGTGCGGGAGAATTTGAATTTCATTTTGTTAAATACGAATTTTCGTGGAAGACGAGGAAAGAACGAAATTTCGTATTCACATCTCGTGCCGATGGAATAATTGCCTCGGATCTCGACGGGTCCGGACGAGAAAGGCGTCCACAAGAGGCGTGCGATAGGTTTGTGTCCCCCTGGTTGAGTGCTGCAGGGGTTAAGAGAGATCACACACTCAGATGGACCGGCGGTGGCGTCTTTGACTGTAAATCCATTCAGGGGGTTGGTAAATTGCGAATTTTTTTTGCGAGACAGGTGTTCTCCGTCGGACGGTGGCGCTAAATGAATTGAAATGGCCTCGTTTCGGGTATCATCGGGGGGATAACGTTTCAATAACATTCTTCATTGGGATGGATGAGACGAGGGACTCAATTTTGGAATTGAATTTGGTTCGGTGGTTGGACGGGATACCTTTTCGTGGTCGCAAGCAATCCACGGGGGTCAATTGGGTATCATTTGAGACGTAAAAAGAGGTGGCTGCCCCGTCATGGTGGGAGTGATGGATTTTGTAACCCGAGTGTCTGCGACGTGAACGTGTTTGAGCAACGAAAGATGCCAAAGGAAAATGGAATCTTATTATTGGCTCAGAAGCAGTTCAACATCGTCCCTGATACAAAGCTGCCTAACCTCTTCCCAGGACCATAAGAATTGAAGCCTCATTGAGTGCTTGGGGTCGTTGTACATGTGTAGCAAAACCCTTCTTTAGAAATTTAGGTTTCATATTTGATAAATCATTTGTTTTATCACGCCATTTCATGCGATTCGCAGCTCAATCGTCAATTTTAAGCTAAAAACGTTTATTGTGAATTGTGTTGCTAATATTCTCAACCTAAATTTCCACTTCTGGTGGCTAGAAGTTTAAAACACAACATTTTGAAATATAAAGCAAAGTATTTTAAATTTTTAGCATACAATTTTTGGAATTTCAATCAATTGGTTAATTGAAAAAAAATTATGCAATTCATGCAATTCCTGCGAACAATCAGTGAATACTCGGAAATTTAAAAAAGAAAGCTTGCAAAAAAGCAATAAACTCAAAATTGAATTTTTACTATTCTCGGAAGTTTGGAATCAGTTAAATGCGATGTGTTTGAAGGTTGAGTAAGGTTTGGTATATCCTTCATAAGCATACTGCATTAAGGTTTATGTAGCTTTAACTAAATCCATCTTTAAATGAAGAAGAAGACGCCATGACTGTCAAACGTCTAGTGACGTCTGTTTCGTTGTACAAAGTGAGCTAAATACAAGATTATTAAAAAAATTCAATCAATTAAAAAACAAGTAAAATTTTATCTCCATGTGGCTCTAGTATGGCTTTATTAGTAAGAGCAAATATTCAAATTAATTACGGAACACAACGTCGTTCAAGTGGCTGCCTCGGCTGGCTTGACTGTAACGCATTCAGTCACTCCAGTTTTTCAAGACCTTGTGGATGGTTTTCGGGCTGTAGCTCACGAATTATTTAGGATATTGGCCTTAAATGCTTCAATTGTTTCCGGATTGTTGGCATAACATCGGTCATTCATACTTCCCTTCAAAAAAATCCCAAAAGACAAATTTGGCTGAAAAGACAATCATGATTGAAACCTTTCTTTTAACCATTCAGAAGGCACTCATATTTCCGGGGTTTCCGAACAATTAATAAACTCGCTAAACAGTCATAATGTTACCGATTAGGTCTCAAGACAATGGGAACATTAAAGTCTGGATTGTATCCTAACCCCGTTTAAACAGATGCTGCACGCAGCTCTCAGTCAAAGTTGTAAAAGAGTGCGTTAATTTGGGAGTGCATTCCTAGATTTTGAGGGCAATTTCAGTATTCATTCTAAGCAAAAAAAAGTCTGGGATATAACTTTTTTGACTTCAACTAATGTACAGTGAATTCAAAACTTTTTTCAAAAGACTGCAATCATTTGGCTTGATTCGAAGATTGGTAAAAATTGAATGCGTTAGTCGTTGAGCTCTAAAGAATGGTGACTTATGTTTTTTCCAATCGAAGTCACTACTACCAAATAGATTTCAAATTATTTTCTATAAATTTAATAGAATTACAATCTATAAAGAGTTCATTTTTTTTACAACTCTGCTCTCAGTAAAATTCTCTTAAGAATATTTTTTGCGAATTTCCTTAAAAACAACAATGGCAGAAACGTTAACACACATCACATTGTTACCGCTAGTTGTTTGAACTGAATTTGTATAGAAGCCGAGTCCTTAAAGATCTCACAGACGTCTCAAAACTCACTGCAGTTATCGGACAGGACCTCTCTTAACTTTTGTTATTAGACTCGATATGTCATACAGCATATTTTAATTTCCAATATTTAAAAGAAAAGCATAGCTGAGTAAAGCAGTCTGGAGAAAAAGTAGAAAGAATTAGGGAACAAATGAAATATTACATGGACTCTGCTTAGTCTTTATTCTCGTTTCTTTGTCAAGATACTTCATTAATAAGACAAACTTATGATAAAGCTTTGTTTTCAACGCCAAAATGCACCCGATGACACTTACAAATGTTCAATGTTCTGTTCAAACTCTGTAAAAAGTGTTCTGAAGAGCAAACGCAGACATTCGTTTCATCAGACATTCATTTGCAAACCACTTACAAGTAAGAAAAAAGGTTCTTTCGAAAATAAATATTAAACAAAAGTTAAGAATGTCGTGATCTACAAAATTTCCAACTCAAATACGAGTGTTGTCTGGAAAATTTCCGAATGCAGCGTAAAGATAGCAGCACTCGTCAATTAAAGCTAGTTGCGCATCTTTTGACAGTAAGTTACCGAAGTGTCTGCCATTTTGGATGCATAGTTTTTAGGTGACAATCGTTTGAGTGGGCCGATGTGAGAGTTTTGTGCGTTTGTTGTGAAAAACGCTAAGTACAGCTGCGGTCAAAATAATAGCAGTGCATTGCAGTAGTAGTGACTGCTAAGCTTTGGGAGTTTTCTTCTACTTTAAAACAATAACTTAAAGAAGTAAACGATTTCCAATCATTAAGCAAGATATTACTGAAGTTGCTAAAAGGTATCCTTCAGAAAGCAGCACTGCTATTATTTTGACCGCAATTACACCTACTCTTTAGACGGTTAGAGGAAGCTTTACTGGGGGTAGTGTGTAGAGCTAAAGGGAGATTGGTTATGTTGATGTGGCGGGCTGCAGAAGCCAATCTATAGCCTTGCTTACAAGGAGACTTTGTAAAGGGTGATTTTTTAGCTATTATCTTTTTGGCAACACGGGTTTAAACAGCTGACGCACGTTTTGTGTTTTGTTTCACTGTCAAACATCTTCAGTTTGGTCTATAATTTAACCATGAATCGTCTTACAAACAAACAACGCTTGCAAATGATTGAATTTTATTATCAAAATGCGTGCTCTGTTAAGAAAGTTCATCGCGAAAAATTGTGGCCAGCGACGAAGCTCATTATTGGCTCAATGGGGACGTAAATAAGCAGAATTGTCGATTTTGGAGTGAATATCAGCCAGAAGTATTGCAAGAGCTACCAATGCATCCAGAAAAAGTCACAGTTTGGTGCGGTTTATGGGCTGGTGGCATCATTGGATCGTACTTCTTCAAAGATGATGCAAATCGTAACGTAACTGTGAATGGTGAGCGCTACCGTGAAATGATTTCCAACTTGTTTTTGCCCAAAATGCAAGAGCTTGACTTGCATGACATGTGGTTTCAACAGACGGTGCCACATGCCACACAGCACGGGCAACAATGGACTTATTGAGAGGCGAGTTCGGAGAACATTTCATTTCACGTTCGGGACCGGTCAATTGGCCGGCTAGATCGTGCGATTTAACGCCTTTAGACTATTTTTTGTGGGGCAATGTTAAAGCTCATGTCTATACAGACAAGCCCGCTTCAATTGACGCATTGGAAGACAACATTGAAGAATTTGTTCGTGAGATACCGGCCGAAATGTTGGAAAGAGTATGCCAAAATTGAACTATGGATGGACCATTTGAGTCCGTAGTCAAAGTCAACATTTGCATGAAATAATCTTCAAACATTAAATTACTATTGATTACCGTACTATTGATTCAAATAAAGATTTCATGCATTTTTCTGAATTTTATGTTTTTTTTTTTTTTAAACTTTCTATACTATAGCTTTTAAAAAATCACCCTTTAGAAAAAAAAAAAGGGGATTAATGTCTTATCATCATTATTGTTTAGTCGGCAACTTTTCAGATCATCTCGTAAATTGATCTTTTTTTTAAGAAATAGAAGAATGCCTGTCCAATGTATAAGTTTAAGGGGATATAATTCGCCAGGATTCTTTAATTTATCTGAATCTTTAATTTATTGAATAAATTAAAAACGACATCTGATCCTGGAACCCTGCATGAACTTATAATGTGTATTTTCAAGGTGAACCAGATGAACTTAATAATATCTTTACTGTTTACAAGGTATTTTTTTCCGATTGCATAGAAAATTCACTGTGAGTAATCCTAAGCAAGCTGCCAAAAAAAATGTCTCCACAATCTGCTGAGGTTAAAAAGAACACCTATTGTTGCTGCCTTCCACCACCGAAAATCTACCACAAAAAGTTCAATGGAACTTTCTACACAGACATTAGTTGACCCATCTCCCAATTCAGCTGATCCACCGACTTTACATCGGCTAACGCCGTCTTAATCACCGTCATTGTCCCCGAAGTCAATTTTGCGAGCTACTGCTGCACCCAAAGCCCACGTCCACACCTCCCTTTATTTCCCACACCGTGACCTCACCCGCCGCTCATCAAAAACTAATCTCCCACCGACATTTACCTGTTCCTTTGTTCGAAAATAAATTTTTTTAAGTGACCACCACCCTGCGGGACACTTCTACTCCCGCCGGACGTCGTATGATAAATTGACGCGGCATACAGCCGCGTTATAATTCACCAAACTCGCGTTGTCCCTCTCTCACTCCCACACGGTATCCCGTGTGCTGAAAGAGTTAATTAGTTGTCGACTTTGGAATTTACGAGCGGAGATGGACCTGGCTTCGATGTGTGGCTCCCACCTCGAGGCGTGGTTGGGTGGTCTTTTGACGCTAATTGCAAAATGGTAATTCTCCTGTTTCCTCCCAAACCCCCCGTTTCAACGGAAACTATGTGCCGACTGACGACCTGTTCGGAGACACTTTATGAGGTCACGGTGCCATAGACAGTCGGAACAACAACAAAGAAGAAAATTTCTATCAAAACAACAACAAAAAAAAGGCGAACTGTTCATCAACTTTTCTTTGACTCGAGTGCGTTCATACAATGTCTTTCTTTTTTTTTTCATGGCGATGACAGCTGAAGCAGTTTATGGACGCTGAAGTGCTTCCGTGTTGCCATCGGAAATCGTAATTAGAACTAATTTCGGAGAGTGAGAATAATTCCACGGTAACACGCAACATTTGATGGGACAGTAGGTCAATGAGATATTTTACTTTTGATGTGTGTGTTTGTCACTCTGAGGTGAGTTTAATGAACTTGTCCGGTGGGTGAAGAGTGAGAATTGATTAATTGTGACTCGACTGTGCGGTGGCCACTTGAAATGCAATGTGGTTGGGGGTGGGAAACCTAAGTGGACGGCCAAGTCATTTGGTCGGCAATGGTCTTCACTCGGTGGTCAAGAGGGGCGAGATTTACAATGAACACATTTGGCAGAGTCGACGTTGCGTGGAACCATGATTTGTCTCTTACTTTTCTTTCACTGACAATTTTCGTAGGTGATTTTTTTTTCCCTATTGCTGGTCATTTGAGATTGTGTCCGAGCGTCAGTGGATGGATTTTTGTGTGAAAAGTAAATCCCATATTAAGAATCTCGTGCCTGACAGTCAACCACTTCAAGAAAACATCAAACCCCTGCAGTGCTTCTAATCACTACTTCCCTCTCCCAATTAGCGGCATTCCTCGATAGATTTCTATCAACCACACCACGCCTACCAGAAAATAAAAAGTGAAAAGCCGTCCAACACTTTACCCGACTCATTAACCCGCCAAGTCTTTGATTCTTCTCGCCTCCAGCTGCACAAATCTTTCCGCCAACTGTCAGCTCAGCTCGTCCCGGAATGAAATTCCACACTTTCCATCGTCATACGTCGCATCCCCTCCCCACAGCGACATAGAAACTTAGTCAACCTTTTACTGCAAAACATCAGCCCACTAAGCAGCGCTCAGTTACACACGCCAAGCCGATCTCCGATCTCCGATTATCTTATCCAACTGGCATCAGAATCACAGAATCGGGAGTGAAATTAAAAAAATTATCACCACGGATTGCTGACGACGATGACGACGATGACGACAGGGCCGCAGCCGTAAGCCATCTTCTCGCTTTACATCGTCGGATCAAATTTCATTCGTATCTCTCTACGGAGCTGCGATTGTGTATCTTTGAGGTACGATTTGCTGTTGTCGTCCCCTGGTGCATCGCATCACATCCGAGCGATAAAACAAAAACAAAACGAAACACAAGTAAGTGGGGAGATAAAGGAGAGAGAAGGAGAGAGTGTCGAAAACAAAAGACAAACGACAAGTGACGCTGCGGTGTGGCGTATGAGTCAGCGTACTTCCGGGAGATGCCATCGCACTTGTCGCACTGAGTGTAATTGCGCAGTTTGTCTTTTACATGTGGTCGTTGGAATCTTTTTGTTTCAATTTGATACATGGTTGGTGGTGGAGGTGTGTGCGTGTTTGGGGGAAGTGGGTGCGAGGAGGCAGTTCAAGTGGGCAACATTCCTAAGGGTCCTTTGATCTCCAGAAGAGGGTCTTAGATTGCAAATACAGTGAAACTTCAGCTGAGACTACGAAATTTTAATGGCATAGTGGTTCACTTGGTTGTCCCCAAAGTTCCCACCTTTTTAACATTGTTGCCCTCGTTCTGTAGCAAAGGATTGCAAAACGACAAATGACAATTTTCGAAGGTTTTTTGCTTGTTGACGTTGTCTTCGAGAGTTGTACTCGAAAAATATTCATCAGAAGACGTCTGTCTCGGATTCAGCTTACTTGAAGCATTGGGCTACAAACTAGTTTGTCGCTTAGCACTGAAGCTACATTTCGAAACGAGCTAAACAGAGTTCTTTCGAAATCTTAAGTAGCCTCAGAGTTAAAGACGTGTTTCCGACGATGCTCGGGTGTCTTTTTTTGTAGTTTTTGAATGTTGCTCTCGACGACCAAAGCTAAGCTACAAATTGTTCATCCTCGCCACAAGGCGACTAAGAGACCTTTGCATATCTGCGAACCTTTGAAGATCTGTTTTTAACAACAGACGCTATTTGAAGCTGAATCTGAAATCTGAATTTCTAAACAAAATTTTGATGTTTATGCGGATTGTAGCGCTGTAGTACACTACAAAAACAGAAATACTTTCTATTGGACGATGAGATGATTTCGCAAATCTCATTTTGCAGATTAACGAGTGTGAATTAAAATAAGAACCTCCGGGATTTGAAATCGGTTGACAAATCGAACGATGTGTGATTTCTGGCTTTGTAGTTTTGTAGTTTCGGACAGTTATCCCGATATGTTGCCCGAAAATCTTCAAAAAATCCTACGTTAGTCTCGAAATACTATCACTGAAAAAAAAATATTCAAAAAAACTCCAGAAATTGTCATTTTTTGGCTTCTTAGACCTCATGAATTAAGCCCAATCTATTTTGTAGCTTCACATTAAACTCATGTTCCACTTCTGATTTCACCTTTTTCTCGCTGGTTTGGCATAGCAGTTCTGAAAGGTCTTCAAATTCGATGACTAGTGAATCTTTCGCTTTATCTCTAAGACTAAACGGTTTACTGCTATCTGCCTTGTAGCGTTGTAGCGTCTTCCATCAAAGCTACAAAGTTTTCCACCATTCTCGAACTGGAAGTCGGAATGGCTTATATATTCCCGATGACTATATAAAATGCCCGCCAAAAAAGCGCCCTTCCATGTAGCCTTGTAGTACATTTGGAATCCTGCATATCCTACAAAGTGTCCTGCCTCCACGATATGCACAGAAACTTTGTACCCTTTATTTTTTCTGAACCTCAATACTGTCCAAAAAATAGAGTATCATCGGATCTTCAGGCCATTTTGCCAAAAAAGGATCTTATAGCGACCTATCTTGTAGCTTTCTAGTACCTTTCGAACCATGTTTGACGCTACAAAGTGTCCTGCCTCCATGATACGCACAGGAATTTTGTATTCTATGCCTTTTCTAAGAGCCAAGGAAATTGTCCCAAAAATAGAGCATCGTTAGATCTTCAGTCCTCAGATTTTCGTCATTACGCAGTTGTAGTTTTGTGGTACATTCATTTGGTTCATCAAATCTGAGCTACAAAATGTCGTTCATTTAGAACATCTTCAAAATACTGTCAGATCGGATCGAACATCCAGAGTCAGTTGTTTAAAATTTTGAGGCAATCATCTTTTCCACGTTGTGGCCTTGCCCAGAGCTACACCGGGACTAGACTGCGCTACAAACGTGTTCCTTCACCACCCATGCCTATCCCAGAGCTACAAACCTCAAAAACTTAACCCAAATAGTTTTAAAAAATTGATGCTTCCGCACCGCAAGCGTCTGCATCTTTAAAGCCACCCCCAAACCTTTGACTTACACAGAGCCTTCAGATTGCATAATTCCTCCCTCAGCAGGGTACAACTTACCCCACGTTGCTTGAATTCCACACAAGAAAAAAAAAGGACTCAAAACTCAAACGTTAGGTAACCAAAGGTGATGCTGCAGTGAGCGCCCAAGGGATCTCCTGATATCTTCTTCCTCCAGCCGAGTGGAAAATTCCCAGCGTATCTATGTCGCTTTCGTGTTTTTTCGTTTTTTGGTATCACATCAAGGATATCAACCACCCACTGAGAACCCCATTACAAAAGGATAATTGCTCCATCAAGGTTTCAAGGAGAGCGCCTAGATACACACACCCACCCACCCACGACTTCACCAGGACTTCCTCCGGCTTTGCACACTCGCATTATAAATTTTAAAAATGCGGTGTCGCAAATGTCAAACTCAAACACCAAATGGAGTGGAATCTTCTGTATCAGTGGAGATGACGATTTGACGTGGTCTCCTTCGGTGAGCGATGGTTGACGGAAGTCACAGATACACACCCACCCACCCGCCCACCGCTCGTTGGTGGAAGTAGTGCGGATAGTTAGTGGTTGGTTCGATGTGGTTGCCCTACATTTCAGAAATAACATCGGCAGAAGGACCCGTGCTGGCGTCCCGCCCCAACCTAAGGTAAAAGTGGTTGCAGGTTTCGGGATGAATATTAATGCGATTTATTTATGCAGCTGCCGTGAGTGAGAGAGTAGGAGAGACGAGAGGATTTAGTGTCCTTAGGCAGTGGGTGGGTGGCAAGGATGATTTGCCATCGAGGACATGTAGATTGCATGTCCTTGTGTGTGTATGCGCCTGTAACTACAACCAGAATCTGGGCCATTAGGCGAATATAAATTCAATTACTCGACTCTGGCGAAAGCGTGAAAGCCCTGCTCTCCCTGGAAACTCGTTACTGTGCAACTAATCGAACTCGAAGACGAAGGAGTTTCGCTTCCATAAAAATGTGTACCTCAAACCTACTCCGAGACGGCGATGAAATTGCATTTAGACTCGTAATTACTCAAAGTTGGACGACGATGGCCCTCATCCCCCACCCTTCGAGGACAACAATCACAGCCATTTTTATGACTTCGAAAATATTTACCCACGATGCGTCGGTTTATTTGCCATGCTCCGCTGGGCACGTGTATTCAGAGACCCCCCGCTGTTTATTTGCCCAAAAAGTCTGCCATGGAACACGTCATTAATGTTGCAACTATTGACCCTGAAGAGCACACACAAGGGTACACAGGCAACCAACCACCCACCCACCCCTCGCACACAACGCCACGAAAAAATGTAGCAACCCAAACACAATGAACAATTAACTTGAATAAATAAACGGAATACAATTCCCATCTCCAATTACGCTGATGATTGTTATTCGTCCTGTGAAGGGAACAAAGCCGAGAACGAGTCTCCCTTGCCTCCACCCGTCGTAGGTGTGTGCTGAACGTGCACAGAGAGAGAGACAAAACAAAAAAAGAACACCACCCTCCGGTCTCTGGTGGAATTCGAAAAAGAACTCGTTCATAGACTCGAGTCGGAATGAGTCTCCGAATCAACCCTTCGCTTCGTGCCGCTCTGGTTAATCCTCAGTATCCTTCTTGATGGTGTGTGCTCAGTGGGTGTGTGTGAGGCTCCCCTTTTTATGTCTCGAATGAAATGAATTTTGATATATAAGTGGGTCTCATGCTATCATCGGTGTAATTTCACTCATTCGTCATCAGTTTATGTCGCCGGCGGATGGGGGCCCCTGTCTTGTTAGACAGGGTGGTCCAAGTGAGTGTCTCAAAAAGTGACTCGAAAACTATAATCCTAACTGAAGTGAAGATTTTTAACCGACATAAGGTTCCTTCAAGGTTTTGAACCCAATTTTGTCAATTTTTGTAAAATCCTGTCGCGTTTTCATTTTCTTTGAGGAAAGTAAATTTTTACTCGAGAAAAATAAAAAAGTACAGTCAGAAACAAAAGAAAATGTACACAGACGTTTTGAGCATTCAAAGAGTCATAAAATGTGTTTTGGCACTCCGATTTTGGAACTTTTTAGTTCCATTAATACAGTCTTAATCAATACTAAAATTAGTTAGGGTTTTAAGGCAAAATTTGCCACCAACGATTGCAAAATTGGCATTGGCTGGGCCACTTGGTCCTCTAGTAGGACAACAATAAGAAGAATCAGCAGAAACAATGGAGAAATGGTTGCTTTTTTGGACATCAAGACAAATGAATGATCATCTACTCTTACCTCTTAATCTGATTGGTAATTTGTGGCGATATTTAGATAGACAAGTCTGAAAACGGAAGATTACAAGAAGAATATCGTCGACGTCAGTTTAAGTGGATGAATGGCATAAAATTCTTGTCGAATTGATTTAAAAAGCTAGTAAAATAAACACTTAGATATTTCAAAGCTATTTTAGACCCAACAACATAACAGTCTTAGTGATGGTTTTGACTTTTTGGTCTTTTTATTGAGATCAACACTTTCTTTTGCCTCCAGAACAATGGACTAATTTCAGTTATCTTGCTGTTGAATTGTTGTTTTTTGATCTATTGTTCTAATTCCTTTTAAAACCTTCAGGGAATAAATAAACCTTCCCAAAACTAAAAAAAGTTCCAAAATCGGAGAATCTATTTTATGATTCTTTGAATGCTTGAAATATTCGTGTACACTTTTTTTCGACTCTAACTGTATTTCAAAAAGTGCCTGCCATTTTTTAAAACCGCACAACGTTGTTTTTTGTCAGATTTGATACCCATTGCTTCAGCAAAGAAATCTTATTTTTCACTCCGTTTCTTAGGATTCCATATTGAATTAGAAATTTTAGATCAAATCGAAATCTTAGTCGTCTGCGGCCCAGGCTCTGTCTCAGATTTGTCCTAAAATGTGTTTTCCTCGAAGCGTTCTTACTGTTGAATTCACTGTAGCTTCAAGTACGTTGGTCTCATAATACTGAGCCATCAAAAAATAAATAGTCGGCGTAACAGCTCATGCAGGGCCAGAACCTAGCTTCTTCGGGCCTCCACTGTGTTGTGCGCGATATATTTTGACACATGTGGAGGGGACCTACTGTTTAATGCCGGCGGCAAATTGCGCAAGCTTTTCTTGACAGAAGTACTCCAGGATAATTGTCGGTCGTTCGCTGGAGATGGGCCGTGAAAATGTTTGAGGTGTTTTTTCCCCGAGCAGTATTCGAACCCGGGTACTCTCGCTTAACAGTCCGACCCACTTATCGATCAAGCCTTGGTGCCACACAACTGTCTTACTAACAAGCTAAACTGTGCCAATGAATTTTTTCTTACAGTTTAGACAGAGATTGCAGAGTCTCACTTAAGGACCTCCATTAAACATGGATCTTGACTTTATTGACGTTTAGTTTTTGTCGAAATCATTCTAAAACTTTTTTTTCTTTCTGACTTTCAAACTAAAGGAGAGTCTTGTGGTAGATAACGTTAATCTTTTAATTTATTGGTACTCAATTGACTAGAGACCAAAACTACACCTCTGTATGTTCATTTCGTCTAAAAATTGGTGTACATTTTTTTTTGAATTTTTGAAAATTCTGTTGCAAGTAATTTGTGGTGCACTGCGTACTTTTGCTGCTAAGTTTTCTGCGTTGGCCGAATAGGAAAAGTTCTTAAAAATTAAGTCGAATACAATTTTTTAACAGAAAAAGAACAAAAGTGCCAATTTACATATTAGGAGTCTTTGTCACTGTGTTATCTTCCTCTGTTTAATTCAAAGTTTCTTTCCATCTCTCCCTCGGTACCTTCAGCCCGTGCTGTCTTAAACAGGATACTTAAGGGTAGCCCCAACCCCTTTAGCACGCACCAATTTAAAAAAAAAAGTCTGAGGAGTCCAGTTTGAATTAAAAAATAAGGCTTTTGTTGTCTGTTTCATTTTAAGCCTACGTAGTCCAGTCTGAGTTCAGAAATGGGGCTCCCAGTTTGTCTTACGATCGTCAGACACTAAACATCAGATAAGTCAGTCAAACAAATTTAAAAAGACCACTTCTCAGTCATTGAATCACACTGTCCTAAAGCACTTCTGAAGGACAGCGTTGCAATTAAGAATTACGATGTTAGTAATCAGGGGCTCTTCTGACTTTCAAAATTATTCTTAATCCGCTCCAACATTTTACCTTACATAGTTTTTTTGACTTGAAAGCTGTTCAAAATTGTTTATCTTGACATTTAAACGACGTCTAAAACTTTGACGGAAATTGGCAAAAAAGAAAGTAGCTACAAATTCATATCTGACATCGCCTATTAATCGATTTCGGAAATTTGAACAAAATTTGATATGTCCAAAAATTCGAATTATCTTAGAAATGCTTGAAACTGTTGTCACTGTTTTCTCGTTCTCGGTTTCTCGTCGTTTTCTCATTATGACTACGAAGTCATATTGAGAATCAAACAAAATTTTATAGAAATTGTCCTAAAAACTTGAATCGTCTTAAATTGGTTCCAAAATTTTACCTTACGATGTTTTCCGTCCTCAAGATTAATAAAAATTTTTAGATTTGTAATTGTCTTCCGAGGGAATCGTCTGAAATTTCAACGAAAAGGGTTTCAAGAAAACTCAAATCGCTATAAGGCCCGATACACGCAAGCGGTTTTCTGACGCGACGTCATTACTTGAGCGTCTTACAATACCCACAAATCAATTGAGCGTCAACGCCCGCTTGTGTGCACCGGTGATTTGATTTCTAAGGATCGAATGACGTTTAAGCGTAGCGTCAAAAAACCGCTTGTGTGCACTGGGCCTATAGGTTTGCTAAAATGCTGCCTTATTTTGGTTTGACTTGCAGTAGCTACAAGATTGCTATCGTTTTCTTGCGATTAAGATTTTGATAAAAATGAAAAGAAAAACTGTCCAGGAAGATCTAAATTGTTTTCAGAATATGCCAAATTTGATTAGCATTATAAATTTTAGCTTTAACATTGTCTATCGATGTCAATGTACAAAATTTGGACAGAATCTCAAATTATCTTAAAAGTTTTGTAAATGCTGCACATTGCACTATTATTACTGTTAAGATGGTGGCGCTTCCAAAGGAAAAACGAGTCCAAAGGAAAAATGTATCAATGTGCCCCAACTCCCCCTACTGTTTTCCGGCCTTGCAGTAGCTGCAAATTTAAAGACTGAACATTCTCATCCTTTTGACAGGTGAGATTTTTACTAACATTGACAGAAAATATCCTAAAAATCCAAACCGCCCTAAACCGTTGTTAAAATTTAAGCTTGCTCTACTTTCTTCCCTGAAGTTGGCCGAAAATGCTTAATTTTGACATTGTCTTCCAACGGACGCCGGAAATTTAAACGAAATTTGACAGGCAGTTCCAAATTTATAGTTTTGACTTCAAAAAGTCTACATTTGAAGCTTATCTATCGACTTCTAAAATTTTAAAGAAGTACTCAAAAAATATGTTAAATTCAACCTCAAATGTTTGTCTTCCTGAATTTTCACGGTCACCCTGTGTGTCTCTTTTTCTTTTTCTGTTTGCCCGCTTGACTAGACCCGTCGATGGATGACGTGGCGCGTCACGTTGCCCGTCTTGAATGGTAGAAAAACTTGAGAATAAGGAAAATCCCCATTACACAAAAGAAAAGGACTGCCCCACCTCCCAAAAAACGAATTTCACCCCTATTTCTACGTGCAAATATCGCGCAATGAGTATCCTCTTACGACATCCAGCGGATTAACCTTTCCTTGCCGCCAGAGTCTAAGGATGGATATGCAGATTATTTACCACCCCAACCTAAAAGTGCGCTACAACAAGACGAAAAAAGAAGAAGGATGATGGAAAGGACTTCAGAGACTGTTGTCTGTGTGGCACGTCATCGTCTACGCAGGTGAGGGACTGAAGTCGAAGTCGAAGCCGTCGTCACTGCCTCTGTTTGCACGCTAATCCTCACACACCAACACATACAAAGCCAGGGCCTTGCTCCTTTTTCTCTCATTCATTATCCCTGTTTTATGGAGTTAGGTACACACCATCTCTCTCGCTGTCTGTATGATGGATGTCCTTTCTCGGTGCGCAATTATACCGTTTCATGTTTCCCGTCCCGTCCGACACATTTCGACTGATTACAATTTAATGGGGAGGAGGAGTCGTCCCTTAAATCAGAAAATATCTCGAAAGGGATATCACTGCTGCTATCCAGGCTATCCAATTCCATCTGCAACGGGAATTATTGATTTTCGGTAAAGGCGAGCGTCCCCGTGTTGCCAGCGCCCAGACAGGATTGGCACCTACTCGGTCGGTACAAAAGGACGAACGCGCGATTCTTCCTCGTCGTCGTCCTCTTGGTTCATTGCCTTTTAATGGTTTAAGTGAAATTGTAATTTCATTTCTGGCGAAGCAGGATGTTGGCGGCGGCGGTGGGAGTGGACGTGGGTGTGGGGGCGACTGGTCTGTGTGGGCGGTTTCTATTCAGGGAGGAAAAAAGGATATTTCATTGTTGGTTATGCTGATGAATATGACTGACGGTCAGCGGGTTTGTTGTGTTCTTTTATTGCACGGGTGTGAAAGCAAATTGCAGGGGAGTTGCCGCCTTGTTGTTGTTTCCTCTCATGGTTTTTTTTTTTTGTTGTTAATTTTAAATTGTTGCATGAATGGCGAATGATTTACACACCCCCAATCTGGCACTCCCGTGTGTCTAACATTTCAATAAATTATTTATTAGTCCAATCACGTTGTGAGGTTGTCACGGATTAGCTTGGGGTTCGTTTGTGTTGTAAATTGAATTAGATATGAAATTTGGTTCAAAACGGGTTGGAGGATGGGTGGGTGTGTTGTGGTCAGGATTCACTTAAATAGCTTCCGGCCTATTTAGCTTCTGATGGGATTGTTCTCTGGGCGACAGGAGAGGGAAGATAATTTTGTTGATTCATGGCATAGATTTTATGATTTTTTGGTTGGGGTTTTATAGCCGCTTTATTTGCGGCCTGTACTGAGAGGCTAATGACTGTTGAAATGTAATTCATCGGATTTTTTTTTTTGCCTTTTTTACGCCGAGCTATTTCGGTGGAGTTTATGAGGCGTAGGGTATTCAGGAGTTTATTGTGGAGGTGGTTATTTTACTGTCGTTGACATCACCTCATCCGCGTGTTTAACATTAAATGAACTGGTGACAGGGAACATTCCTGTGGTGGTCCATTAAAAGGGACTTAACAGAAAAAAAAAAAAAACATTTGATTAGGCTGATGACTTTAATCTATTTTGAGATTTTAGGCGACTTTTGTGTCCTTTTACACTGTCCTGCCTGCCTCTCAAAACCACAAATCGTAAACACACCGAATCCCTTTTATATGACATTAAAAACCTCGACTAGGACTTCTGCGCTCGAAACAGGTGATCTCCAATTCATGGGCTATCAGTTAACTTTTTAATTTAGCTTTCCATTCCTTGTTGCTGTTCATAGTTTTCGAGACTGAAACCCGATTAGCACTCAGTTTGCCCGTGGCCTTCCATGTGACCGAACCATTGTAGTCCTGACGGCAAAAGTCCATCCACATTTTTGTTCAGCTCATAAAGGTAGCATTTATGTCTTCTCCTCCATTCGCCTTTTTCGCAGACAGGGCCGAATATTCGCCGTCGAATATTCCTTGCGAGGAAGCCAAGCATCTGCTTTATTGTCCTGATTATGGTCCCACTTTCAGCTCCACCTAGTAGGACTGGCAGAAAAAGATCACGACCTTAGTTCTCTAAGTCAGAAGTTGTTTGTCTTTGAACTTTATCTCTCGATTCTGATTCTTAATCATGGCCTGTGGCTCTGATTCGTAATTTTTGTTAGTTATAGTTAGAGACTTTTTATCAACTTTATATAATTTTATACATGTAGGATCATTTAATAAAGGGTTTTCCAAAAAGGACTTGTGTGTGTGTGTGAGGTGGTGGATCTAGGAGAACCCAATTAGCACTAAGTGCCGTTTTGTAACCACAGCTCTGAAAAATTGAATATAAATTACGATTTAGAACCATCGTGCGACGTTGAGGAATGAATCAAATGTTTAACATTCATCCGGGATAACTCTCCGAGAGATTCAGGGAAGGGTTTGCCTAGAGTCCGTAACCTTGCCCTGGCAAGCGCCGGACAGAAGCAGAGGAGGTGTATCAGAGATTCTGGTTCTGCCGTGTTATTGCAGCTACGGCAGTGTGTGCGATAAGGGATTCCTAGTCTGGCTGCATGATCTCCTATCAGCCAATGGCCCGTACTAATCGCTATAATTTTAGCAATGTCTGTGCGAGTCCTATTAAGAAGGTCGTTGGTTCGTGATAAGTTGTATTCTGGCCAAGTATCCTTAGCTACTGCGCAGTTGGTCAACTGAGACCATCTGAGGTTAACCATTTCAAAGAAGTGAGTTGAAATTTGTGCTTTGACTAGGCCTAATGGAACGTGTAACTCCAAAGCTGACGAGCTATGAAGGGCAGCTCCTTGTTTGGCCAGCTCATCCGCATGCTCGTTACCATAGACGTTGGTATGTCCTGGGACCCATACTATGGCAACTTTGAACTTTTTGGCAAGGTCGGAAAGCTCGTTACGGCATTCCTGCACCAGGTTGGTGCAGGAGGTTTGAGGTTGTGGAAGTTGACGACACTGCTTTGATAGCAGATTGACTGTCACCGAAGATCACTAAGCTTAGCATTGGCGTTGTGTTAGGGTGAGATTTGAGTATACGACACGTCTCCCTAATGGCAAGGATTTCCGCTTGGAAAATGCTGGCGTGATTTGGAAGTCTGTAGGATGCGGAAATGTTCAGAGTGTCCGAGTAAATGCCGGCGCCCACTCCACATTCCATCTTCGAGCCGTCTGTGTAGACGCTCACATTCGGTGTGATGCCTATCCGCTTGCTATCCCAATCTGCTCTGGTAGGGATGCGCACGTCCGCATATTTTATGAAGTCTAATTTAAGAGGAATGAAGTCTGTTCCCAGCGTTAGGAGTTGTCTAGGTATTGAGTCCATAATGCAGCTGTGACCAAATGGTCTCGATTTCCACATGTGAGAGTCTCTGAGTCTGATTGCAGTCTATGTCGCTAAGCTTTTAATGTGAAGGTCAATGGGTAGCAAGTGGAGCATGACTGTAAGGGCGTCTGAGGGGGTAGTCCTCAGCAAAAAGGACTTGACAACTTCGAATTTAATTTGTAAACGCATCCTTTCACTTATCATCGAACTGTTACTGTCAATTTACTCAGTAAAGTCAATTTCCATCACGGTAAGGTACACGAACGAGCAACGTCTGCCAATTTGAAAAATTTTCCACTGAAATTCTGTGTTGGTGAATGCAACTTTAAGAGCGTTAACGCAAATCTTCGGTCGTAATTCTCGCTCTAATAGACAGGCAATAACAAGTTTAGTGCAAAAGTTTAAGTCTACATATTCGTTGTGTGAAGTTGCCGTGCCAGTGAGCCAACGGGTTGGTCGAAGTGTCGAAAATATCCCAGCCGTTCAGGCTTCCGTAGCAAACTATACAAATCATTCAATTCCACGGCGTTCTCAAGAATTGGGCATCGCTGAGACCACATTATGGCGTATTTTGCGTAAGGATCTTGGCTTACATCCATACAAGATCAAGCTGACTCAAGAATTGAAACCGATGGGCCATTTGAAGCGACTTACTTTCTCTGATTGGGCTCTAGAGAAGATGCGCCAATATGCTGAATTTCATTGCAAAATTATTTCCAGTGACGATGCTCATTTTTGGCTGAATGGGTTCGTCAATAAGCAAAAAATGCGTTATTGGTCGGGTGGAAATCCATATGTGGTTCATGAATCACCACTTCATCCACGAAAAATAATTGTTTGGTGCGGTTTGCATACCGGCGGCGTTATTGGGATATATTTTTTCGTCGACGGTAACGACAGTAAGTGGCCAGTGTCATCGCAAAAAATGAACAAAAACTGACTGCTTTGTGTGCTTTATTTGATGGTAGAATAATTGGTCCGTACCTCTTTAAGAAATGTGCTGGCCAGAACGTCATTGATGACCGCTATAGAGCCATGATTATTGACTTTTTTGTTCATCATTTGAACAGCCATGATGTGCAGGAGCTGTGGTTTCAACAAGATGGAGCAACATGTCACACAGCTTTTGTCACAATTGATTTATTTAATTAAACGTTTGGTAAGAGCGTAGTTTTAAGTTACGGGCCCGTGAATTGGCTTTCAAGATCGTGCGATTAAAAGCCGCTTGATTTTTTTCTGTGGGGATATGTAAAGTCGCTTGTCTACGCCTATAAGCCAGAAACGATTGACCACTTGAAGGACAACATACGCCCAAAAATGTTTAAAAAAGCCATCGACCGTCCGAACCAGCTACGGCGGTCGTGTGCCAGAAGTCCTATTTAAATAATAATGCCAGAAGATTATCATTCGAACAAAGTCAATTTCATGTCAATTTAAAATAATCCTCTTTGTTTTATTCCATTTAAAAGTTCTAAACCTCTAAAAAAAGCACTCTTTAATGATAGTATTGCTTGAATTCGGTAGCCGTTCATATAAAAAAGCTCGTTTACCTCTTAAGATAGCGTTAAACTCGCAATTAGTATGGCTTGTGAGGTCGAGTTAAGGTTCACACTTTTTAGAATCAATTCACTGTCTCATTTCCTGTTCCGCCCCTTCTGTTCCGCTTAAATCACACAAGAGAATATTGCTTCTCCAAGCATGGGTTGCAATGGTTGAAGCATCCAAATCTGTTGCTGGTTTAGTCCAGCGCCAGCCTCTCTCATGAACTGCCAGATTATGAGTGCATGACCCGCCAAAAAAAGTTAATCAATTATCGACTCGTTTGTGTGGTCCATCGACCTTCCATAATCTCCCACCCACCTCCCGTCCGAACCACGTTGTTGCATGCGGTGGCTGCCACTTTCATTCCACTCTGTCACCTCATTGACAAAGAGAAAATGGAAAAAACCCGAACTCTGAACTCACACCACCCCCTCGCCCGTTCATCGAAAATTTGCATTCGACATTCGGCACACGGACGCACAAAATGAACCAACGACCGCGGCCACCGAACGCGCGGTGCCGTCGCGTCGTAATTGCATTTAAGGTTCCGCGTGACTGCACTTTCCCCCACCCGGCCTGAACCCGTGTCACACGCTAAGTCAACAAATTCGATTGTGGATTGACAACACATTGACACCAATTAACACGCCGCCGCCCCAGCGCGGCCGAAATGAAATTCATAATTCTCCGGCGTGACGTGCTTCGGGCATCGCGTCTCCCTCTGCTCAGCTGGACACAGTCCATCATCGAGCTCGACACTCGCGCGTGAAGTTCAACGCACACTTCGAGTGGAAGCCAAACAAGCGCCGGCACTGCACCGCTTCGACTAATGAGCTCGCATTTGTCAAGTCGTGCGTTCGGTTGAAGTTTGTTGTTGTGTGAGTTTTCCTTTTTTTTTCTTCTCATTACGCAGCACAAGTGGGAGGGCCACCCACTCCACACGCAGCATAAGTGGCCCACCCACCTCTCACGTCCTCTTGGGGGAACAAAAGGGCGCGTTGCATTTCCACTCTGGGCGCATTCTGTGGGCCACTTGTCGTCATCCATTCAGGCTCAGAAATTGCATTATCAGGCCTCACGAGGACAAAGGCGATATCCTTTCATTGGATATCCTGTTTTTTTTGTGTGTGTTTGTGGCAGACTCCTTGCAGTAAACCCATGTCGAGACATTATCCTAAATTCAGGGAAAAGGACCCCTCTTCGACTCCTCCGATGATGCCACTAATGCACTTGTGTGTGTGTGTCGAAGTGCGTCTGTGGGTGTATTCGAGAGTTGAGTGGAAATCAAAAAGGAGTCCTCGTGTGTGTTTGCATAGAAATGTGCAACGTTCAACGACTTGTCATTTGTTGGAGCCTCCCCAAGGATGTGTGTGTGTGTGTGTGTGTGTGTTTGTGTCTAAAGGACATTAAGGATGTAAGACAAGTTTTTTTCCCAACTCCCACTCTCCGTCTCTCGCTCGTTGACGACGCTGATGCTGACGCTTATGATGATGATGCTGATGACATTATTATTTGCTTTTCGAATTTATGTTCACTCGTCCTGAAGGGGATCACATCTCGAATTCACTTTGCACAGCGTATCCTTTTGAATTGTAACAAATTTTAGGGAGGTGGAACATGAAGATGCTGCTGCTTCTAAGATGGGCGCTTGTGTGCTCATTTTCTTTCGTGTGTTGTCCTTTTGTTATTCTTGTGTAAGGATTACAAGGATAACTTTTGTTTGAATAAAATATGAACCGGGTTCTTTTTTTTTTTTTGTTTTTCTGTTGTGGGAGGATGGTCTCTATTCTTTTTAGGGGAATAAGGTGACCAAGTGTGTCTAACGAGTGCAGTGCAGTCCCTGCAGCAGGCGGCAGTGCTCTGGATTACTTTGCGAGTCCGTCCTCGTTCCCAGTTTTTCTTTTTTGGGACCTCGGAGAGACATGAATTTTGAATGTCTGTGTGGATGTTGTGTCGCAAAGTCGCAAAATTCTTGTTGAATGCACCTGAAGGAGAAGAGTAGGTGGTTCTTGTGTCGAAAGGGAGACGGCAGCTGAGAGTGAAAATAATTTTTGGGGAGGCTCAAATTTCAAGGACTGTGTCTGCTTGACGTCGAACTGTGGGGTGAATTGAGGAGGCTTAGAAGGAACCCATCAGACAAGAAGAACGTTCGGTAGAGACTCATCATCGCTTCACATGTCTGAAGTAGAGGAGGCATTGCTGGCTCAGATTTCTTGTGTCCTGCAGGGAGAACTCTGGCAAATAATTCTTCTAGGGTATCAAATTGGACGAGACAGTTTTGGTCATTTCTCTTTTTGCCGCTGCTGTGCCGATTGAAAATAAAAAAAGAGAAAATGGAAAAATGTTGAGTAGATAAACAGGAAAAATATACGAGGAGTAAGAAAAATTCAAAGGGGAATGTAGAATATCGACTAAGATGACTGAGAGAAAAAACAATAAGAAAATACTGAATCTAGGCATATCTCTATCTCTAAATATCTCTAAATTTTGATTTATTATTTAATCTTTGTACCAATGACAAACGTTTTTTAAGCAATAACGCCAAAGCTTGGTTCCGATTTAACAGTTTGCATATTTGCTACTTTTGGCCTCAGCCAGAAATTCGAAAAAAATGGTAGACTTTTTTTTTTAGTTCAGAACATGTTGAATAAAAATTAAAACTGCTCATATTATCACTTAGAGAGCCTTTGATGGCTCTACCACCTCCTCGAGGGGCTTCCTTGGTGGAGGAATTTTGAATTCTGTCTCTGGAGTCTCGTAGATCTTCTTCTCCTTTAGCTCAACAACAGGCACATTTTCTGGCAGCGGGTTCTTGGGGTCGTACGGCAACATGTTCTTGACCTTAATGCCCAACACTCCCTGGCGCAGCAACACATGTAGGATGGCGGTCTCGACGTAGTCGTTGCATGAATCTCCGGAATGGATCATCAAACCGCCGACGAACTTTATCGACTTGGCATGCTGACTGCGCAATTTGCCGGACACGACGACTTCGCAGCCCTTGGCACCAGACTCAATAAATGAACCTGACCATACCATAGCAGGCACGACAGCCAATCCTCTGGTCAACTTGTAACGCAGTGACTCAGCGCAGTGACTCAGCGCAGAGACCACGGCTAGTCACTTTCTTGGTGTTAAGCTCAATGCGCCCAGAATCGAAGTTGATACGTTTCTGTACCATGGCGGCCAGTTTAAGGATGCGACGTCTCTTCTCGCCCAATAGCTGTTGGGTCTTTGTGGCCATAATGAAGATTTCTGTGCGTGATGGGGTGACACGCACCTCCACGCCGGAGTAGCCATCCTCGGCGAGCTCGAGCGTCTAGTTTAGCTTTGATGGTCCATATGAACCAGCGCAAATTATAAAAATGTCTGTCCGTCTGCGGTCTGGTGAACCACTGAGAGTTAAGTAATAAAATTTCACAGAAGATGGTTTCGATTACATTTTAGCGAAAAAGTTGGTACGACGACAAAATTTTTTTGAAATTGTTTTTTATTAAAACTATTCATGTGATATATTATTCGACAGATCTTTTAAAATAAAACAGATAGTCAATTTTTAGCTTCTTAGTCAAAAGTCACGACGTCGCGTTCTGTGGCTTCAAAGTTGCTCTGAAGACAAGAAAAAGGCGTCCCTGCTTTCCAGTTTCCACACCGATCTGATTAATAATCTTAAAAAATCGAGATGTTTGCCTCGATGTAATCTTGTAAAATGTAAAATTGGTCTGAGCATTCTAGATTTAATAGTTTTCGAGTTAAAAAAAAAGCTCAAAAGAACAACTTTCGAATTGAAGATGTGAAAACACAGATGTGAAATATTCACAAAATAATATAAAAGTAAAATTTGATTTTCAATATCGTTTTCGTAATATCAACCATTTAGTGTTCTGCTAAAAAAGGGGTCAACTGACAGCCATGTTTCACAACCAGATTTCTCTGTAAATAGTGATTGCTTCTTGACCTGTTTTGATATGGTCCCTCATCGCAAAGCTCGATTCTATTTAATAAATTTTCTTCGATTTTCGTACAGCTGTGTTTTGCTCTAAATTTCAGTTACTAACCAACGATCATAATAGGGGTTTAGGAGATATGGTAATTTTTTCATCTTAAAATTTTTAGAATGATGAAATTGATGTTGCGTTGCCTGCAATTCGCGTCTTGGTTAGTAATTAAACTGTCAGCTTACGAGATGCAGGACCTATTGTTAGTTAGGCACTATTTATTTGTTATTATTTGTTAAACAAAAATAGGCACCGCGATGAGTGCCCACATCAAAACAAGTTTAGCAATCGCTTTTTGTAGAGAAACTAGCTTCCGACCAATTTTTTTAAGTTCACCAAAGCAATTTTGACACGGCTGGCATGATCAGCAAATGGGAAGGGATATTCTTGGTTTAGTTTTATTTGAAACGATATGAAGAATTTTAGTGAAACCATCTGGCATTGTTAGTTTCCTTAATTCTTATTATTAATTCTTAAAAATTTCCCTCTCATGTATGCAGGCGGGCAACTAAGAAACTAGAAGTATTATACCATTCCGTTTTTTGTGTTTGCTTCAGAATTAAAATGCCCATCGAAACAAACAGTCAAATAACCACTGCATTTTAAAATTTTGAAAAAAAATTGCTTAAATTTCTTATTGATTCCATTTATCGAATTTTTTAGTTTGCATGCGAATTTTTCAAACACTATTAACACAACAAAAAAAAATTTAAAAGTAGAATTAAAGAACAAGTTTCTGGTTTTCAAAACTGGCATAGTACTTTATTGTATGTGTTGCCATTGTTTCTTTTAATAATTTCTATTTTAATTTAATTGATTTTTCTATAAAACTGCTCATACCTCCTAAACGAGGCAGGATAGACCAGCCCCTCCCATAGTAAAAAAAAAACTTGTTTTTGACTCCTCTACAACAAAATGTTATCAAATCTTGGGGCCAAACTTATCGTGATCGAGCCTCAAACAATTACGAATACGTCTGCGGTTCGAAAAAAGTGACGATATATGTATAATCACTATTTTCTTCTAACACTATCGAAGTAGTAATGCTTGCTGTCTTTCTTAAAAAGAAAAAGAGAAGAAAAAAAAACAAGTTCCTTAGCCTAAAGTTAGTCTGTTTGTTACATTTTTAAGGCGAAATAATATAATTATGAATACTTTTGCGGGGGTGAGCGGGATTGTGGGTATGTGTGTAGAGTTCGAAAGACTCGGAGAATAAAAATTCAGTGTCTATATCAGAGTCAGGCAAAACAAAGAAAACTACTAAATTCAAGAGATTAAACATGATCACAATTGGAAAAGAAGAAGTTTGTGAATAATTGTTGAATAATAATCAACGCAGAATGTGAAAAAATTAAACGTCTCACTGAATCTACTCTAGTTTTTTTTTTTAGCGTGATATCTTCTCATAGGTATCACATGACAGCTTCCCCGCCCAAACCTAATCGCTATCCTTACCACCTTTCAAATCCCATGATAATACCGTAAAACTTACATGCCTTCATCAATATTTTTCACCGCCCTTTGTTTCCATTCAAACTCTTTCCCGTCAGCTCTGACCTTTCGATTTAGCCACCTTTTCTCTGCTTCTTCCGCCCCACTCAATACACGCTAAGGCCACCGTCATTAAACTAATCGACATTCCCCATTAACCGTTGTTGTCTGGATCCAGATCCAATACACAAATCTAGCGCAAAACCTCACAGAAGTCCGATTTATTACCCCAAACAACTCCACCCACCTCTCTCTCTGTCAAATTAACTCTAATTATTCATAATAAATGCAAGACGGGGACGAGGCTGCCACTCCAACGACTCGGTCAGCAAAAAAACAGAACGCAAAACTATTTAACTTTATTACAACTTCCACACGAAAGTCCTCCACACACACACACAGACAAAAAAGGACGACTGTGATTTTCCCAAAAACCGCTAAACGAATCGCATTCGTTAGTCGGGAACTCCCTCGAGTGCCTGAGAAGTACCACAGAAACGCTCTGCTTTGCTTCTAAGAGGCGTTTTCACTTTGCACACAAAAAAAAAAACTGAGAATCGAAGAAACTTTGCCTGAAGTTCAGGTTACACCTACTACCCCACCCTCCCAGAAGGGGATGAAAAAAAAAAAAAAAAACCTTGAACTCTGTAATTCTTCATAATTTCTCTGCATCGCTGTGTGGAGAGTAAACCGTAAGCGGATATTAGAAAAGTTCCTTTTTTTCACTCACTCTCTCTCATATTCTCTTCTTTCTCTCTTCGGATCTCAGCTACCCTCGTTCCCGCTAGGTATTTGCCCAGTTAACCTTCCCAGCGGATTAAGTTTGCCATGATTTCGATTTGTGGAAATATTCACACACTGCCACCAACATGAGGGAGTCCTTCCCACCAATATCCTCGGTTGCTGTTGTTGTTCTTCTCCTCCTTGGCAGCCTCACTCCAACCGTCACGAGATGAAACTTTTTGATGAAATTAAATTTAAGGATATTTTGTGGCAGAAGTTTTGTAGGAATAACGTTTCTACTGAATGCTGACAACGTACTCTTAAGTGACAAGGGGAGGGAGCGACAACGCTTCCGTTTTACTAATGCGCTCTGCTATCTCTGGGGGTGCCTCCCACCGACCCACATGCGGTGCATTCAACCGCCACACTAATCCACACCTACTCATGTATTTTTCTTTTTTCTTTTCCATTGCAGCTGGCCTCAAATACACGGATAATCAGCGTGTGATAATCCACGTGAAGGACGTCAACGACGAACCGCCCTACTTCATCAACCGTCCACTGCCGATGCAGGCTGTCGTCCAGCTGAACGCACCTCCCAACACGCCTGTGTTCACACTGCAGGCCCGCGATCCGGACACTGACCACAATATTCACTACTTTATCGTGCGTGATCGGACGGGCGGCCGATTTGAGGTCGACGAGCGTTCCGGCGTGGTGCGGACACGTGGCACTGATCTGTTTCAATTGGATATGGAGTACGTGTTGTATGTGAAGGCGGAGGATCAGAATGGAAAGGTCGATGATCGACGATTCCAGAGCACGCAAGAGGAGCGACTGTCCATCGTGGGCGGTAAGCGAGCGCCACAGTTCTACATGTCCAGCTACGAGGCCGAGATTCCGGAGAATCAGAAAAAAGACTCTGAGTAAGTATGGGAAGAGGGTGAATTAGATCTAGGTTAGGTCGCATCAATCATCATTTTAACATCAATTACAAATTCGTGTGGCAGAAATGTACGCATCAATCACACATGAATATCAATGACCACGTGCTAGTTAAGTTACGAGAATACTGTGAGCTCTTTTACGGTCCAAAAGGTTGACTAAAAAAAGGGTCAACGATGCTTTCGTTTCCTAGAATTTGGAGCTCATGATAATTCGTCTTAAATTCCACTGCGTCTTAGGTCTAAGTGATTGCTTGCACTTTAAACGGAGGCTCACGTGGGCCATTTGTTGGCCCATTGCGTTGTCACACTTTCGGACTGCTTCCAATGCTCGGACTCGCTGCCTGAAGACTTCCTGCAAATATACCAAACAGAATAACCTCTGTTTTAACGATCGATAAAAGAGAGGCCAGAGCAACTTCATTTTCATTGGGCCCCCAGTTTTAATCGCATCCTCGCAATTTGAAGAGGACTCAACGTTTCCACAAAGCCTATTATTGATTTGAGATGCTAATGTTGGGAACAATTTCATACAGCAGTTCAAAATGAAATCAGTTTTCTCTCTCTCAAAACATGTTAGTAGACAAAGTAGATAGAGGTCATCCTCCTTATCCCAATCGCCCTTGGTAGTCATTAAAATATTTAAAAATTTCATAATAGATAAGTCCAAGAAGTTGCACTAATCGATGTAGCATTTTTAAAAAGTTGCACTGATAGAGTCAGGCTGTATTACGATTTAAGTGTTGCGAAAATCGAGGAGTAG
Source organism: Syritta pipiens (assembly GCA_905187475.1). Lineage (NCBI taxonomy): Eukaryota > Metazoa > Arthropoda > Insecta > Diptera > Syrphidae > Syritta > Syritta pipiens. The sequence continues at coordinate 77,984,917 of LR994571.1, forward strand.
CGCGAATAGAGGATTGCATTAACCGCGGGCTTACTGTAATGTAAATGCTTATTGATTTTTGATACATATTATATATACATGCATAGGCTTTATTTCGTTTAGGACTTTGATCCCCTGTGAAGGCGACATTAAACCTTAATATGTAAAGGCGACAGACAGATAGACAGACGGACATCGAAGTGGAAGGTTTCATTGTTCCTTTGGAATGAAATCCTAAAAATTGAAGTGGATAAATAGTAAATATCCAAATTAAATCGAACGATCAAAGACTTATGATTGATGTGTGTAGCTTTTAAGAGCTTACTTTCACGTGCATGACTTGCATATAAACAGTCTTTACACCATTAAGTAGTTCTTCAACGCAAATTTTAAGTAGTAGCGATTTTTTCGGGAACCTTTTCAATGACCGAGCTGGCAGCTTAGGATTTATAAAAAATGGTCACAGAAACTATTGTGTTCTGATATGCCAGAGTCGTGGAGGTTGCCATTTGCTATTTCATATATAGCCTTAACGTGCATTTCGGTTCTGAAAAAATTGGAAGGTGAAAAGAGCGGTGATTGGCTACCAAAACTATGGACAGATTGTCTCTACACACACTTAAAGATCAGATTTTTCCTGAAGTAAATTTTTCTTTTATAGAAAATTTAAAGTATTTGACCGCGTTTTTTATAACATTTTCTGTCTGTGAATACGTGTGAGAGATTTAAACAACAAACAATCAAACAAATGTGGGTGAAAATGATGAGTTAGCATTCCTGAATTACTGTCAAAATGCTTCCTGGATTTCTGCTAAATTCGTGAATTACTGTCAAATTCAACAATGGGAAATAGCAGCTGCCCAGATGGGTGTCTATATTGGGTTGTCTGTGCCTTAAATGTTTCATGCCAAATGAGTTGGACGAGGAATTTTCGTATAATTTTTTTACCACTAGTGTTTGAAATATCATCTCAAAAAGTTGGGTTTTTCTGATGAGTTCACTTTTTGATATGATGCTGTTCCTCTGAGCTCAGAAGCAGATTTCTGTATTTATGAAGGAAGCAAGGAATCTTTTCTTTCCTTTTCTTCGATATTAATTAAATCATGACGATGATGATTCAATCCGCAAGTAACATTTTCATTATTTTATGTATGGGCCAAATACAAGTTTCCTTTTAAAAATGCAATAAAATTGATTAAATTAAATTTTTTCCATGTGTTATAGCTTTGTGCTTTACGCTTGTGAGCGCCGTTGGCTGGTGTAAGTCCTGTCCACGTGTATTAAAAATTATAACACGCACAACACAATGGAGGCGCGAAAAAGCTAGGCTCTGGCTTTCGACGGGCTGTGAATGAATGAATCAATCGACGCCATCAATCGACGCCACCCAATGAATGAATCAATGAATGTTATAGCTTTATTAGAAAGAGCAAACATTTCCATTAATTATGAAATACAACGTCATTCAAATGGCTACCACTGCTGGTCCTTCACAGTAGCGGATTTTGCCACTCCAATTTTCCAAGTAGTGCTTGCATTGCTTCCATTTTTTTGTTGTGAGTCTATATCTATCTAAATGCCTTACTTATTCTTTAGAACTATAAAAGACTCTTGTCTTATTGTACCTCTAAATTGTAAACAAATAAATTAAAATGAAAATTAAAGAAATGAAAATGAAATGAAATGAACTTGGACATGGTTTGGGACTGTAGCTCACTGATTGCTTGGATGATTTGAATTTGAGGCCGGCTATATTTCTCCGCTTGATAGACCACGCAGGGAACCTCTTTTATACGTCCACAAGGTCCATAAAGTCCACCCTGATATCTTAAAAATATCACTTGTTTAAAGTTTGAGCAGCATTATTTATGTACGTAATAAAGTTGCTTCAAATTACCGATGTCGCGTGTGAGGTGGTGGCTCTTAGAAAACCCAATGATTTGATGCTTCCGCCATTTTGCAATAAATGTCTGTGGTAGTAGAAATAAACAAATCGTAGATGTCATACAATAAGCTTAGGTATTTGTAAACATAACGCCATTGAAATATTGGTCGATTTTTGTCTGCATCATAAAGTTATTCTCGATTAAACATGTCAGCTTACGAGCCAAATTCACGTCATTTGCGGGAGGTTTTAATTTTCTGTAAATAAATAATAATAAATAATTTAATATTATATAGAGAAATCTGCGGCTAAAGCTAATCGAATGCTCTCAAATACCTATGGTGAGATCGCTAATTAGTAAAAGAACGTTCCTAGAGTGGTTTCAACGCTTCAAAAACAGTGGTTTTTGCGTCGGCGTCGGCAAGGCGGTGGAAGAGAGAAGGTTTTCGAAGATGCAGAATTGGAGGCATTACTTGATGATTGTGTCAAACACAATCGAATCAAACGCAACCGAATTAAACGCAAAAGGAATCATAAATGTATAACCAATTTATTAAAATAAAGCCTTGAATTTCGGGAAAAACCGGCGGAAGCCGGTACTATGTGCCGTTTTGAAACTACAGCCCTGAAAATTAGGTGTAGGTTGGAGATGAGAACCATCATGCGCGTTGAGGAACAAAGTTAAGTCTTTGATATTCATTCGAAATACCTCGCCTAGAGGTTCAGGAAAGGGATTGCCTAAAGTCCGTTGCCGTGCCCTGGCAAGTGCTGGACAGGAGCAGAGAAAGTGTGTCAATGATTCTGGTTTTGCTGAGCTACTAAAACTATGGCAGTGTGTATGGTGAAGAAGCCCCAGTCTGGCTGGATTCTAGCTATACAATAGCTTCTATTTATTAGGTTGTCAAATATCCGCCTTCCGCCTTTTTGTCTTTTGAATTTTCCGGCTATGTACAAAGCGCTACAGAGCTCGTATCCAAACTAATCATGCATAGCGTCGTTTTGTAGGTTATGTCAAGACCTTTCAAATGATGTATTGCCAGATACGAGCTCTGTAGCGCTTTGTACATAGCCGGAAAATTCAAAAGACAAAAAGGCGGAAGGGAGATATTTGACAACCTAATATTTGCTTAGCCTCTTTACTCTATGAATCTAGCTCGTGCAAAAAACACTACAAAGTGGATTTTAAACCAAAACCTCAAAAGCTGCTTGAAATTATAGACTACTTGTCCCGTATGAAAGAAATGTAGGCATTGACCTAAGCACCCAGCTTGCAGATGAATTTATTGAATAGAAAAGACTTTAAAAATGTCGCTTGAACTACTAATCCATTAAGCATTAAACGCGTCAGTCGCCTTAAGCTAGTCTACCTAGTTAAACTAGTCAAAAGATAATACTGAAAAACCTTTCTGTCTAAAAGGCACTTTTGAAAGTCTTGTGAAACGTTCCACGGACAGCATGACACAAAATTCTTCTAACAAGGTTCTTTGGTAAATGACCTGCTCCGTTTTTTTCTTAGCTCACGAGATACTAGTTCCTGAAAAGTGTTTCATAAAATATTCAAATTGTTTCCAACAGTCGTTTGCATTTCTATGTCGCTCAGAATCTTTCGGCATTTGAAGTCCACTTTTAAACCAAGTACACTCAGAGCAGAAAGTAAAATGAAGCCTTCAGGTTCTTTTCTTTTTCACTCGCTGAGGACATGTCACCTTGTGCCAATGAACTTTTTCAACGGACGCAATTTCATTTGTTCTTTCTTGTTGGCAAATCGTTGAACCTTTGTACTTCTTTACTGCTTCGCACTTTATCTAGGAAAACCTTGCACTCCCTCATTTGACATACTTATATTGTTCTCATCGGTTTTTTTTGTCAACTTTGTCGCACTTCTCTCCAGCAAAATTCGGCACTCTTTCTGTGAAACATACAAAATGAAGTAAAAATAAATTTATGGTGCCGAAATCAGCATGAAGCGTACGTTAATTTGCAATTAATTTCATCTTGATATCGCGCCGTAATCACCAAATTATCGTAAGCAACAAAATGTAAATTTTACTGGAGAGGCGTTTTTTTGTTTTTTTGTCTGTAAATTTGGCTTAGAATAAAATTTGTTTTCTCTCATATTTTTACCTGGAATGCTTCATTAAAAAAAACAATAATGCAGAAGGACGCGCAATCAAATAAAGAAGGCGAATTGCATCATTAACTCGTTTTTGCTTAAAATGTCGCTTACGATAATTTGGTGGTTCGGGCGCGGTATGCTAAAAATGGCTGAAACATTAAAATCTGAATTTAGTAGTGATGGATGTCCCAGATTTTTTTTTTTCGTTTATCTTACTTCGTGTCTTGTTTCGTCCTCGGATTTTGTAAAGAAAACTTTAAATTAACCGAAGGACTCGGTCTTAAGTCTGATGCTAAAGATTTAAAGTAAGGTACTCCGCCAGCGTAATTGTGTCAGATGCTGAGAAACACCCCCGAGATCAGTTCCAACTGAGCGTGAGGTTTACCACAATTGTCTTAATCAGAATTCCATCAAATGCAAACCGCCTGTTCTCCTTTGAAAACCAATTCCTCGAATTGCTTTGCAATTTCCAGCGGTCGGAAAGACAAAGAGCCCCCAAGCAGCGATGTAATTGAGATACTTGACCCTGACTCACTTCAAAGAAGAGAGCTTCTGCAAAATTATGACTTGACTGCACACCTTTCAGAAGATTGAACGCCAGCTCCTCATCCCTGAGCTCAATTTCCACGAGCAACCAGCAACCTCCTCAAATAAAAATCACACGGCATTTTTCGCTAAGTAATTAGTCATGACAACTCAGTCATGAAACAGCACAACGATGATTTGTTTTCTCGCGCTTAAAGAGCCCCATCTTATCAATCACTCTGTCACAGTGACAGACGCCTCTTTCAAGGCGAACGCGCGAGATTGCCTGCAATTAACGTTTTGCAAGTCCTCCACTTTTACGCACGGACTGCACACACCCACAGGACAACAGAATGACGAGGATGAAAAAAAAAAAAAAGATCCTTAAAGTCAATCACAAAAATTACTTTTCATGTTTACTGACAAGTAACGACGCTCTCTCACTCTACCCAACACCCATTTTCATGATGAAAGGACTCAGTCTCCTGGCCGAGAATCCCCCTCGCACCCCTTAAGAACTTTTTAAAACTCACGTCGCCGTGAGGGGGATGTAAAAATGTTTGCGATTGCGTTGATCACAAACGTAAGCAACGTAACATCACCCGTCGCATCCGCCCGTGTCCGTGTGGACGGTGAGAGTGTTCTCGAATCCTGCGAGTAAAGAAGGTCCTTTCCTCTGCGTCCCCCCCAATCCAATTCGGTGTGGAAATTGTAACGAGACGGGATGCGATGGGGCGGTAGAAGGCGTCAGATATACAAAGACGAGCAGGTGAGCACTTTGACACGTGTATTAAGTGTCAACATTGTGCCAATATCCGTGTGAAACGAAAATGAAATTCGCTTCAAGTTCGTTTCTGTTTTTTTTTTTTTTTTCGTTTTGACAGGCGAATAGGATTTACAGTTGCTCGGTGTTTGGAGTGGAGTGGAATTTAAGGCTCTCGGGAGGTTGAGCTGACCGCCATCTTGGAGGAAACGGGTTGTTGAAGGTTGTGTTAACACGAAGTGGGGTTTTTCACATCACATCAATCGGTTCTTTAAAAGGGAGGGATGGAAAGTGCGTTCAGCGGTGGGGGAGATTTGAGCTCAAAGAGCATCTATCTCATCCGGCGAGGTGGGAATTGAACACTTCAAAGCGAATGGGGTCGAAGATCTTTGTGTGTGTGTGAAGTGTCCTTGGATGGAAATTTGGTACGTACGATGAAGTGAATGTTATTTTTTTTTTGGGAGCCTCAAAGGAGTGTGTCGATTTACTACTTCGGTGACGAGTCGCTTCTTAAAATGTAGATTTGTGGACAAATTGAGGCGCCATTAAGGGATTTGTGTAGAATTGTTAGTAGTGAGTTTTAATGCGTCGAAACGCAGATATTCAAAATGTGGTTCACAAAACTGGACCCATGAGGATTTGAGTTCACTGACAATTCTTTCTTCGGCTTAGTCTTAAAAAAAACTTGATAGTACTTGAAACCGTAGCCTCTTATAAATTCTCCAGATTTAATCCATTTTCGAAGACAGTCGAATCCGTCGGATGGAGTCTTTTTAGCCTAGAAGTCTTTTCATTAGATAGAATATGACACATAAAATAAATAAATAATATGCTTAACAGCTGATACAGGGCCAGAGCATAGCTTGTTCGCGCCTCCACTGTCTTGTGCGCGATATAAGTTGACCTACTGGGACCTACTGTTTAATGTCGGTTCTGAACGGCGAATTGGGCAAGCTTTCCATGACACAGGTTAGTCCAGGAGGATTGTCAGCCGTTCGCTGGAGTTAGGACCGTGAAAATTGCTTGTGGTGGATTTTTCCCGAGCTGGATTCGAACTCGGGTACTCTCGCTGATGATGATGACTTTCACATTAAGAAGTTGTCTCAAACTAAAAGAAGAATGGTTTCATAGACCACTCGTTTATAGTTCACAGAAAAGTCCGCTCAAGTGACACAGTCCATCGAGATGTGTTTACATTTTTGACGGCTTTTTGAAACTCGTCCGAGTATTCCACTAAAATGGAAGTGACCTAAAGTCTGCATAGTGTTTGATGATCTCTTTTTTTCTAGACGTTTATATCTTTTCAAGGCATCGATATACACTATGGACCTGCAGGTCTATCTGACTACATTTATCCGGCACTACATAGCCTAAGGCATCAATAAGCTGGTTATATGATGCAAAGAAACTTGTGTGATGATGTTGTGCATACGTTTTGCTAGAAGCCATTAGAAAACTTAGGTCTAACGGGTCAATGTTGACAGTCTGTGGCAGCCATGTTATTTTAGCATTATCTCTCAAATGTATTTTTTATTAATCACCGACTAATGCCAAATTACAATGAAGACTTGCACTATTGAGCAAGACATTCAAATGATAAAACGTACTTTTTATCGAAATAGATGTTAGTTGGTGCAAAAATTGGTTGTGCTTAACTTTTAAGGCAGAGGCAGTGTTACTACAAAGTCGTCTCTCCTAAGTTAAGTGGCCAACTTCGATCTTTAGACGATCAACTCTGAAAGAACTATTGCCATTTCCACAAGAACTCGGCCTTTGCAGACCTCAAATTAAGGAATTTTACATTTTAATTTAGGGCTTGTACTAGTCACAGGATCCAAATAATACATCAGCACAGATCAAACTTCGCGTCCTTTGTTCATTAACATGGTTTTGAAGTTTCTGAATATAACCAAAAGCAAAATGGCCGCATGGGATCAACGGTCAACCTTCAATTGCAACATTGCATTCACAAATAGTTTCTTTTGGTTCTGGATTTGGTTATGGCGGCTCCCCTGATCCGTATTTCTTCGAAAACGATGAGGTTATGGTCATTTCGTCGACAAGGTGTCATTTTGAATAATTTTTTTGAAACTTAATTGTAGGATCTGGCCGTGACTGACGTGTGATTCCAAAAGGAATGTACTAAGTGGCACACAGCGAAAGCCACCAAGGACATATGACATGAGCAATTTGTAAGGTTTATTGAATGGATTGAATGGAACACTGAGTTTGTGAGTTTGGCCCCATCCGACTCTTTTCTTTTGTAGGTTTTATAACGCTTCACAAGTGATCACAATCCTTTCCCCTCCTTTCCCCTTTCTCTCCCTTTCTAGATAACAGAAGGGTCCAAAAGGACCTTAGGAAGCCAGAGTCTCTCTCAGCCCATGTAACTAAAGCTAAACAAAACTTCTCAATCTTTCTATAATGGACGTATGCCCTCCAAATTATATAAAAATGGAAACAATTTCGTCACAGTTTCTTTCAGTCCACTTCAACGACGAGCCGTCCTATAAAAAAAAAGTTTTAACTTAAGCAGATTTGTTAAAAATTTAAGAGGCTTCCTCTAGTTCTTTGATCTGGATCTTCCTATCAAACGAATTCTTATGCGATGACGTTGAATAATCTTAAATAATCCATGAAGTCCTTTAAATTCCTCTCCCACTCAGCATCGCGGCCTCAATACTTAGACATCTGTGTCAAGTGTTTTACAACACTGTCTCCTCCACTGCAGTTAAAAAAAAAAGCCATTTCCAGCAAGGCATGCCGGAATGACTTCCTCCACGCAGCACGGTCATAAATCTTAACAAATCTCTTGCCAATACTTTCCAGCGGTTGATGCACCGCCACCCACAACGTCTACCACATGTTAATGCCATACTCACTTATCTCTCTCTCTCTCTTCCCTTCTCTTTGCAGCATTATCTCAGTGAAGGCAAAATCCTTCGCCGATCGGGAGATCCGATACACACTGAAGGCCCAAGGACAAGGCGCTGGCACATTCAATATCGGCCCATCATCGGGAATTGTTAAACTCGCCAAAGAATTGGATTTCGAAGATTTACGACAACCGCATGTGTACTCATTGATTGTGACTGCCACCGAGGATTCCGGAGGATTCTCCACGTCAGTTGAGGTACGTACCCATACATCCTCTCGCACTTACACACCCATTCAATTTCGTGCTTTTTCTCATTTTAGTTAACAATCCGCGTCACAGACGTCAACGACAATGCGCCGAAATTCGAACTGCCCGACTACCAGGCCCACAACGTCGACGAGGACATACCCCTGGGCACGAGTATCCTGCGTGTAAAGGCGATGGACTCTGATTCGGGTGCGAATGCCGAAATTGAATATCTCGTCTCCGATGATCACTTTGCCGTCGACTCGAACGGCATCATCGTCAACAATAAGCAATTGGACGCTGACAACAACAACGCCTACTACGAATTTATCGTGACGGCAAAGGACAAGGGTGAACCGTCGAAGAGCGGCACTGCTACCGTACGCGTTTACACGAAGAATAAAAACGATGAGGAGCCGAAATTCTCCCAGCAGGTTTACACGCCCAACGTGGACGAAAACGCCGGCCCCAACACCCTCGTGACCACTGTGGTGGCATCGGACAAGGACGGCGACAATGTCCGCTTTGGATTCGTGGGCGGTGGCACCAGTTCGGGGCAGTTTGTTATCGAGGACATCACCGGTGTGATACGACTGCATAACAAGGCGATATCCCTGGACCGGGACAAGTACGAGTTAAACGTGACGGCCATGGACGATGGGTCCTGCTGCGTGAACGGCGACCAGACGATACACACGTCGACGGCCGTGGTCGTGGTGTTCATCACCGATGTGAACGATAATAAGCCGGTGTTTAAGGACTGCGGAACGTACTATCCGAAGGTGGAGGAGGGTGCTCCCAACGGCAGTCCGGTGATAAAGGTTCAGGCAACCGACGAGGACAAGGGTGTCAATGGACAGGTGAGTCGAACGGGCATGGGAAATCACACAAAGGATTTGAGTTTGGAAGGAATTGATCTCTAATAAGCAGGTGGGGGAGTCCTGGCTGTCCTGATGGGGTCTTATTGTGTCATTGAGTTGATTGGGGACATTGTTGCGGGCGGTGCGGTGCAATTGACCACGGTATTGTGTTGGAGTAAGGGCTAGTTGATGAGAGGTTGCGGCGGCAGTAGTTGTGGTCAAAGGAGTGGAGTTTTTGCTCCGGCGGTGGTGGGTTTGTTTTTGTTTTGACGGCTTGTATCGCATCCTTGTTGGGCTAACAATGCGATGGGTGATTGGCTAACAGACGACATGGATGGCACACCTAATCTAGCAGAAAGCTCGTGTCCTTGGGCGGAAGATTAAAGAGGGTTGCCTCTGACCAACTACAGCAACGGCCATAGAATTGCGAAGCAATGAGCCTCTGTGAGTCGCTGGTTAAGGTGGAAGGGCCATAGCGCCATAGCGGCGTGTGAAAAATTTGATACGAAGGAGCTTTTGTGAGCCAGTAGTTGAGATGGGAAGCAAAGGTCAACGACGTGAGACTAGAGGGAAGCTGAATAAATTGGAGTTCGATTTAAGAAGCGTCTTTAAGATGGCTCCAAGTGGCTTCCCGATAGGAGAAGTCTCTAAGACTAAGAGTCTCTTCCCGATCCAAGCACTCACTCCAAGTCGCTTCCCCATCCAAAAAACAAGCTCAAAGCTGCCGCAGAACCCTCTTTTGTGGTCGTTGGGGTGCCTGGCAAGACTCGTGAGCTATCGCACGTGTATTTGAAGACGTTCTCATATGATTTCCGACACTGGACGTTCTTAGAAAGATAGAAAGCAGATAAAATCGGTTCCAAAACACATTATTTTTTTTTTGTTTGATATAAAGGACGCTTTTAAATCTTCAAATCAGCTTCAGTTAAAGCTCTCACAGGAAGTGCACCAACAGACCGACAAAGAGGCTAACCACAAAGAAGAGCGGCTCATGACCTGCCCGTCATCGCAACCATGCACTGAAAGCCATGCCTACATCCTACTCCGGCGGTCAAACAGAATGTGGGTCATGACAGTGGAGGTTGGTGGACTTCTTGTACCCATCGCCCTCCTATTCCACATCGATCCAACGACCTATAAGTTAACAGCTGACTGCACAGTCACTCGGTCTTTTGTTGAGATGGTGAAATTGTCACCGCCCACAATCTGAGCACCCACTCACCCCCCGAGGCATTTGTTTGTTCAAGTTTCACCGCCCAGATTTCATTAAAATTCCTCTGTTGATTCTGCCCTAATGCAATTGTATTTGCCCAGGAGCCACCGATCCGGCGGGGGATGCAAATAAATTCAACCCCCTCACCCCGACCCGAGCAAATATCCCCATAAATCATAACTAAACAAAAGCATCACCACCACCACCACACCATCCTTCGCAGGAATAAAATAATTTTAATTGAAAATCGAGAATTGAAAATAAAATTTTATGCATATCCATTCACTCTCCATAGTCCCGAATTGTCCTTCGGATTTAATGCAGCCTGCCACCTCGTTTACTCGTTCCGAGTCATTTACCACGCTTTCCCCATTCAGGTGCGGCGACACTTTACCTTTTCTCCCACCCTACCGCCTCCCGGTAGATAAACAAGAAAATCTCATGCGCTTTTCCCGATGGATAAAGGGACACAAGGACGATTGTGTCACACAGAAGGATGTGCATTCATTCTCTGTTCGAATCTGTATTTGATGTCCTGACCGAGGATAGTGTGTGGTGTATGTGTGAGAAGGAAAAATTATTTGGTTTGGTCTGTCTATTTTTTCGTCGTCCTCGTGCTCGTTCTCGTTTTCGTTATCCTGGCGAGGACACTTGTCGGTGAAGCTGGCATGAGCAAACGTAATGTTTGTCAAAAACTCGAATTCAAAATTCTTCTTCAGTCGTCCGTCCGACTGAACGGAACCGACTTCAAGGATATTCTTAAGAAATAAATATTTAATCTCCAGGATACGTGGAGCGCTTTTGACAAAGGTGGCTGTGTGTGTGTTTGTGTGTGACTGGGAAGAAATGCAATTTCCTGCCTCAACGAAAGACCAATAAATCGTGTTGAGTCCTTTTTACAGCGCACTGCGACGACGATGTGAGGAGTCCTCGAGTCCTTGTGGACAAAACCGCACAACGCATAAAACAAAGACATTAACCGGGCGGTGCAAGGGGGGAGGCGTAGTGCATCGGGTAACTGTCTAAGTTCGCCATTAAATTTTAATTAGAGAAGTTTTTTTTGAATAAATTCGTGCGCTGGGTGCATCGTTAGCCAAATGACGTAAGTTGAGCCTCGTGTGGTGGGCGGGGAGGTAATAAAAATGTTGCTAACAGTATTAAGCTCCTCGGAGGTGAGTGGAGGAGGGGCTGGAAAATATTGACTCTTTTGGAACTGAGAGGAGACACAATTTAAAGTTGATCAGTGATGCATGGGATGGGACGTTTACGAGAGAGAAGGAGGCATGTCCTTCGGCCTGCGATGAGTTTTATGGGCTAATTGGTGTTGCGGAGAAGTTAGATGAGGTTAGTTCGACATGGAAAGTCATTTGGATGGGAATTTCTCAACAAAATTGGCAGGGTGTTGATAGAGGAATTCGAGAAATGAAGTCGAATTTTCAAGTGGTTTCGAGACTCCTGCATGTGCTTGGTTTTGTTTTCGCAGAAGCAGCTTGGTCTTTGCTCTCGAATTGCAGCAGGGGATGCACAAAATTGCCCATTAATTAACTGGAAGTATATTTAACCTCAGTTATGACTTCCTTGAACTCCAAGTGACTTGAGAGCTGTGAAAATGTGGTATTCTTTTACATTTTCATATAACTGATGAAGAAAACTGGTAATTGGGAAAGTTTATGAGGCAAAACAGGTGGTGGGACGTCGTAAACACAAAATTGTCACCGTCCTTTTATTCAAAGTATGCTTTCCAGAGGTTTTTTGAGGTCTGAAACGGTTACTAGATGATTTTGAAGCAGCAGAATTATACTTTGAGGTCGAAAATGTGTAACTTTGAATTATTTTAGCACCGAAAGCAGGTCTTTTCTTCTGCTTATGCTACTGTGGGTTAGTTTCGATATATATTTGGGGTCTTGTAATGTGTTTGGTGACTGAAGCCGTGTGTTTTAGGATAAAAAATCTACCTTTCTGTAATATTTTAGACTTAAAAATTGACCTTTTTTACTACTTTTGTTGCTGTAAGTCGTTTTCGAGGCATTTTTAGGGTCTTAAAAGAATTTTCGTAATATTTTTGGTGCTGTAGGCTCGTATTTCGATATTTGAACGCACCTCTTTTGAGTTTTTTTTATGGTCCAATCGTTATTTTTCAACATATTTTAAGATCTAAAAGCAGCCTTGTAACTTTTTGGAATTACAGGCTTATATTTGATCACTTGAAAACAGCCATTTTGAATTTTTGATGCTGCGGTGGATCTTTATCGACCTATTTAGTGGCACAAAAGCCTTCTCGTGGCATTTTTTCTACTTCAAACCGCATATTACGAGATTTTACAGCAGCCCCTTTTTTCTTGTTATCTTTTTCGAAGTATTTCACTGTCTCAATTTAGCCCTGTGAAGTTTTTTGAATTACAAACGCATGTTTCTTCATTTTAAGGCAGACCTTTTTCACTTTTGATGATATTGCGGCTCTTTTTCGACATATTTTAAGGTCTGAAACGGTCCTATGAAGTTTTTTGGAAGTACATTTGCATGTTTCGAGACTTGAAAGTAGCCCTTTTGCATTTTCATTGACTCTGCGGATCGTTGTCAACTCTTTTCTGTTTTTGAAACGGCCATGTTGGATTTTTCAACTACAAACGTGTATTTGGAAATCTAAAAGCAGTCCCATGATGTTTTTATGGAATTGCAGATGCAGGTTTCGAGATTTCTGAGCAGCCTTTTTGCACTTTTAACGCTTCTGGGGCTCTCTTTAGCCTTTTTTCCAGGTCTGAAACGACCATGTTGCATTTTTGAAACTGCAAAAGTGTGTTAAGAAGTCTAAAAACAGGCGTTTTTATGGAATCGCGGACTGATTTTTCGAGCCCAAAAGCTGTCGTTTTTACAAATTCAATGTCAAAAATTCATCTGTTCTGTGCATGTGTCTCATACAATTTTCGAAGTTGAAAAACCCGATATTGGCCTACTGTAGCTGTTGGGTCTCTCCCAACGCAGCGTGGACTGAAAAAAATGCTTTTTTATGTTCGAAGTCGAGTTCGAGTTCAGAGTTTATTTAAAGATCTTGAAGACACTTGTGTCCTCAAAGAATTTTGTTGAGTTGTTGTTCTAAATCATATCCCACCCTTTTGAGATTAAAATTAAAATCGCCAAGTAGATAAAAGTGCTCAAAGTTTTAGCGGCAGTTGCTTAAATTGGCCCAAACATCGCGTCTTTCAACAGACCCTTTAGAAACTAAATGGTTCCGATGAGCTTCCGATATTGCGCAAGTCTTAAATATGAACGGCGAGAGGTTAACTTTATCAAAGGGAGTTAGTACCCGAAATTGGAACATAAACGGGAACTCCATAATTTTTTTTTGTTCGCTCCGAAATTTGACACTCATCTCGAAACTCGAAGCACTCTCTCCCGACCCATAAACACCATCAACGCTGCTCAACCATCGACACGTTTACGTTAGCGAAACAATGCTTATGATCAAGTGAATTCGCCTCCGTTTATGACGTCATGTCAGCAGTAAAAAAAAACTTTATGACCTCTGAAAAGGTGAGAACTTATACGCTGCCTTTAAAACGCATTCATCCCCCTCTGCCGATGTGCCCTGCGATGTTTGCTCAAACTTACCTTGCTTCGTGCTTCCCGAGATAATGACGCAGACCAACTCTGAAAAAAGGTCGAGCTAAAGTTTCTCTCTCAACTCACATCAGAAGTTTTTTTGTTGTTTATTCCCGTCCCCCCGTGCAACCGAACGGACATGAATACGTTTTTACGATCCCCACTTGGGAATCCGCACAAAACTTCCACCTCGATTCGAAATCCCCACACGGTACACGTCCCGAAAAGATAATAACTCGAAGTCGATTACGTCCGACCAACTACGAGGAGGACTAGGACGACGCCCCGACACGTACACCAGAGTGGAGCATATTGCGGCAGGATCATATCGTGAGGCCGTCCCTTAGCTCCCCGAGCTTACCGCCTGACCACATTAATTCCACAAAAGAAATTGTGTCACCAAAGGAAACCAATTTGTGGACAAATTTGATTACAAAATACCGTTTAATACGAAATCCTAATTACGTACGAAATCCTGAGTTCCGAGTTCCCCTCAGCCTCCCGCAGTTTCAAGTCCCGGGTCTCGATTTTAATTACAAAGCCTCTGTCAAAGCGAACAACTTGTCGTCTTTAGAATAACGGCGCACAGAGCTATGTATTCGTGTTACATAATTTTAATTAACTGCCTCTACACAGAAAGAGAGAGAAACAGAGACAGAGACACAGAGAAAGGACCTCTTTTTGGTGGAGTGTGGATGGTCTTTGCTTTGACACAGTGGCGCGACGCGGCGCTTCTTATCATTAACACTCTCACACCGAGACGCTGAAGCGTCATTATCATAAATCATTTGGAGGAAAAGCGACTCCAAGTGGTTGAGAGTTCTCACTCGAGCGTCCTTCTGGTGTCCTGGCGAGAAAACTTTTCCTTAAGTTCCACAACATCACGCTGATCTGTCTTTCTCTCTCTCTCTTCACTACCAGCGTGTTACTTTGGCTTCTTCTTTTCGTTTCTTTTTCTTTAATTTATAATTTTTCTCCATTAATCTTGGTAAATGAACAGGGAAACAAGGAACAGGAAAACGGAAGGACGAAAGGAATGAAATGAAACAACGAAAAATACAAATTATGAAGTGGAATGGCTTTTGTTTTACCCGTGAACTACTCAAAGTACTTAGCGTTATGATTTCGTTTTGCGTTTTTCGTTTTTGAGATATTTTTTGCGTTTGGTATGCCGTACAGTATGTGGGGCAAGAGGGGGGTTGGCACCGTTTTGTGGCTCAACCCGGTGGAAGGGAATCGGAGTGGATTATCAGAAAGTTGTAGGGCTTTAATGTAAGTAGCTGTCAAACTTTGGCGCTTATGGAGGTGGTTTGGTCGAGACGTTGTGGACTTCTGGGGTAGAGTTCGAATCGTGGGCGAGATGAATGTGGCTGATAACTTCGAATTCATTGGGGAAGTACCTTTTTAAGGTAGGGATTCTATTTTGCTTTAAAAGTATTCGTAAGTTAAGAGATTTTGTGGGCGCCGTGGCTTAGTCAATTAGTGAGTCGGATTGCGAGAGTACCCGGTTTCCAAAGTGAGTGCTGTGTCGCCCAAAAAACAGAGAGTTTTTTTTTTAAAATAATCGTGTTTTCAGCGATCTTGGCGTTGTCAATTGGCCGCTCTGGAGCTGCAAAGATTCCAAATTTCCTTCTGAAAATGCAATCGTTTTCATTCTCTCCCGCAAACTTCCTGCCATCGATAATAAAGCTTGGGAATTCCTGTCCTTGCTGTCATAGTGACACCTACATTAGGCCAACTCACAGTATGGCCGCATGTTCTTTTCAAAAGTATGCCTTTAACGTAGTGGGGTCCAATTTTGCAATCAAAACCCCTTTTGACCCAAGTTTAATAAACTCCACCAGCCTCCATAGAGAATAAAAGCGTCCCATCTCCATTCTCGGTCTAATTTGAAAGTCATTCCAACTCCTCAGAACATATCCCAGTCCTACTCAGATGGCATTGAAGTCCTTTCACAAAAAAAAAAATCCCAATTGACCCCCAGCTATCTCCTCCATTCCAATCAACTGCACCGCATGTGGTGGTCATCCCGAAACTTGTAGGCACAGATGACAATGCATCGACTCTGCAATCCTGCAGACATGGCTCGGCAACAGATGCTGCTTGGCACGGGGACATAACAACCGTGATTACGAAGGGAGTCTGTATCCTTGCCAACGGCTGGCCCCCAGTCGTTGGATCCAGAAGCCATTGTTCTCCGAGCAGCCTCCCTTAAATTGATGACCCATTAACTGCGGTTTTGATGGAAGTTTTCTTGTGTCCTGTGGTTGCCTCGGTTTCCATTGTCCTGACGGTCAGGTCAAGTTGCATATAAAAAGAAATACGTGCAACTCAGTCTCTTCCCTCGTCTGTCCGCCTTAATCAAGGACACGCACTCAATTCGCCGAGTATATCGGCAGCTCATCGAACGCTTGCAAAATAGCCCGCCCATTAACGCGGCCTTAAATCTGTTCACGAGTCTTTAAAACTGAATGCCATGCATGCATAAAGGCGATCAATTAAATTTAAATATCACACAATAACCGTGCTGCAGGGTGGCCGAGTCGCCACCCACCTCCAGCCATCCACCCACCACCTCTCCACTTAACCTTTTCATTGATGTACCGTTGCTTCCGCTACATGTGGCATAAGTAATTCAATCACCCGGAAGCAGGAAAAATCCGATAGCATCGAGCCATCCTTTCACTCGTCCTTATTACTACGAAAAGGGTGGGTTGGGGGGAGAGAGAGGTCCTTCCCCGCCCTCCCGCTTACGTTGAATATTTAATCGACAGGTTGAGCCGCCGGTGTGTGTGTGGGGAGGGTGGACCGGGGTTGGTATCCATTATGCATGTGCAGTGTTTACGGGTGTCTAGGCTACTTTTTTTCTTTTCACGTGTGTGGGTGTGTCCTGTAGCGGTAAATATTTATGAACACGTCCTCACACAATAGTCAAAGGGATGCCCACACACACACACACAGACGACGTCACATTTGATTGTTGTTTTTGTGTTGTTTGAGATCCTTTTTTGGGAATT
This sequence comes from Syritta pipiens, assembly GCA_905187475.1. Lineage (NCBI taxonomy): Eukaryota > Metazoa > Arthropoda > Insecta > Diptera > Syrphidae > Syritta > Syritta pipiens. Next base: position 78,001,999 of record LR994571.1, read on the forward strand.
GAACTCCATTTGAAGAGGAGGGGTTGTCCGAAAAAAAGGACTTTGAAAAAAATTTTGGGGACCTGAAGTGTTTGCGTATGGATTTCCTCTGACGAGGACCGGACTTTGAAGGACTTCGGGGATTAGGAGGGACTTAAGGAAATTAGGCAAATGGAGAGGAATGAGGTGGGAGAACTTTTTTTTCCGATGAATTTATTTTCTTTTTTTTTTCTTCTTTTAGGTGAAATACTCAATTGTCCAGCAGCCAAATCAGAAGGGAACTAAATTCACGGTGGACGAGGAAACTGGCGAAGTATCAACGAACAAAGTCTTCGATCGTGAAGGCGATGACGGAAAATTCGTGTCCGTGACGGTAAAGGCGACAGATCAGGGCGAGCCCAGCCTCGAGGGCGTCTGCTCCTTCACGGTTGAGATCACCGATGTGAACGACAATCCACCGCTGTTCGATCGACAGGTGAGTGAACGTTTTTTATAAAGTTTTTAGATCAACACATCATTGAGTTCCAAATATCTAAACACATACAGTTGCGGTCAAAATAAAAGCAGTGCTGCTCTCTGGAGGATACCTTTTTTGCAACTTGAGTAATGTCATGCTAATGATTCGAGTAATTGAAAAATCTTTTACTCCTTTCAGTTGTTGTTCTAAAGTAGAAGGAAATTTCCAAAGTATCCAAGAAAAAAATATTCGCTCACACTATTACTGCTATACACCGCTATTATTTTGACCGCAGCTGTATGTGTCTTTGAAAGTGTCCTCCAACAATCACCTCGGACTCGTCCTACAATCAACGCATTTGTAAAATTTATACGAGAGGCCTTTCTGTTGAATACAAAATCTAAAATCGGAGAAATTAAAGTGCTCTCGAAGAGTCCTTAAGTGCCTTAGTAGAATATGTTCAACAGACTTAGGTGCACGAATTCTAATGAATTCTAAAAAATCAAACGCACTAAGGACGGCGCCACATTTGACGACTCAAACCTTCAAGTTTTTCAGGTGGTTTTCGACTCTTTGAACGGCTTTTTTATAACCAAACGGCTTTCCTTCGAATCTGTGGCTTTCAGAGATTGAATCTTTTAAGTTTTTAGGCGTCTTTTATCTCATTCCACGTCTTTAACCTAAGCTGTTATCTGGTGAGACCTAAATCTTTGGATTTCTCAGACGTCTTTTGTGACATTAAACGTTTTTTTCTCAAAAAATTATTTCCCTTTTAGCCTGCGACTTTCGACGGCTTAAACCTCGGGTTAATTTTACATTAAATGATGATGATGATGATAATGATGATGATACATTGGGTAGCATAACAGCCCATTGAGAGCCAGAGCCTAGCTTTCCAGTCTGTTGTACGCATTAAAATTTTGACACATGTGTAGGGGAATTACTTTATTGAGCTTAATTTTGTCCTGAAGAGGTTGAAGCGGCATTTAGCGACAAGCTTTTGACATTTTTTTTAAACGTCTATCAACTGATTGCACGTCTTCTTGTAATGAAACAAGTGTTGGCCCAATTGTCCCCAGAGACTCAAGTCTTTAAATTTCTCAGGCAATTTCTGTTTCATTCGACCAACTGCCCCCAGAAGCTTATGTCTTTGAATTTCGGCGATTTTTGTGCCAGTTGGCGTCTTCTTATCAAGAAGAAATGGGTTCCCTTCCATGGCACTAAAAGTTTAAATGACCTCCGTCTCATTGGACGCCATTTGATTTCTTACCGAGTTGCAGTCGCAGAAGATCCAAACCTTTAGTTCTTGTTGACGACTTTTGTGCCTTTTGTCTTGTCGTCCTTAGTCGAGAAAATTTTTCCAATCACCGGTTATGTAGGATACTTCTTCTTAGTTTAAAGGTTCTTAATATGTCTTAATTCGGTCCTTATTTTCCATGCCTTGATCTTAAGTTTCTCGTATTTTCTCTTACAACGTCTCTATAAAAATAAAAAGAAAATAAATAATCGACTTTATAGCCTATACAGGGCCAGAGCCTAGCTTCTTCGCGCCTCCTCTGTGTTGTGCGCGTTATAATTTGACAAATGTCTAGGGCCCCTACTGTTTATTGCCGGTTCCGAAAGGCGAATTACGAAAGCCGTCCGTGACAGAAGTACTCCAGGAGGATTGTCAGTTTTTCGCTGGAGGTGGGGCTGGAATAAGTGTTTATGGTGTTTTTTTCCCCTACCTGGACCTACTGCTTAATATCGGTTCCGAACGGTGAATTGTTAAAGTTTTCCGTGACAGAAGTCCTGCAGGAGAATTGTCTGTTGTTCACTGAAGGTGGGGTCGTGTAAATTGTTTGTGGTGTTTTTTTCCCGAGTTGGATTCGAGCCCGGGTAGTCTCGCTTAACAGTCCGACGCATTAACGCGTCTTTAACAAATCTAAAAGCCCACATTATGTCATTTAATGGACGTAGAGAAATTTGAAAATTCACCTTATTTTTTATACAGACCTCGTATATATTAAGTACCAGAAGTGACTAACAAGCTAAAGTATTCTTAAAATAGCAAAGACAACGAAGATTAGAATACAACGTTTTGAAGTCTGACAACAAATTAAAAAAGTGTCAGACATTTCCATTATGTCATTTGATGGACGTAGAGTCTTTTTTTCTGCATTTCAACAGACTGCCTGGATTTTTTTTGCCATTTTGAAAATCATATTTTCCCTCGTTACCGTGATTTTCATTTCATTGTGAAAGAAACTTCGCTCACTTCCTCGAACTGCCTTCAATTATAGTTAGCTCATAGTTAGATACATAACCTAGATTCGACTGTTTCAGTCCACGAAACGACAGTCTGATGGACTGAAGCTTCCTTTTGTCATCATTAAAGCTGATTAGCTTCATTAAAGTTGCTTCCTTTCTTCGAAAAAACATCGGGCAAGGTTTTCGAGGAATGCCACGAAGACTACTATCCTTCATAGCTCCTCGTCATTCAACAAAAACAGGGTTCTCGAAGAAGGTTTTTATGTCACACACAACCTCTAACGACTACCTCAATTGTTGGGGTCCTTTGAATTCGCTTTCTACGAACGTCAGACAGAATACGTTGCAGATAAATTTTGCTCATGTAGCAGTCATACAGCAGTTGGAAGTAGCTTAAAAAGGCTTTGCAAGTCCACTTTCGATTACGGGAAAAGGTCCATTAAAATGCTTTCAATAAAGCAAACAATTGGGAAAGTGAGTCGCAGAGCTTGTCTTCATCCGAAGCAATTTTGTTGCACTCCATCGGTAAAGGATGATTTTCCAAGGAACTACCGGAAAGCAATCTGTCCTCCAAATTCTATAAAACTTTAAAGTGTGGCTTTCACTTGAAGACTGATTTTCACTTAAAGCCTGATTTTAAGTTGAAGCCTGATTTTCACTTCACTTCTGACCGAAAAGCTACGCTCTGTCTCAGAAGTGGTATGGGCTGTTACTGATTATTTTGTTTATTTTTTTTTTTCGACTTTTCCATTGAAACGTAAGACTCAAATCTGCTTTACTCCACTCGACTTCCAGCAAAACGCCTTAACCAGAACGTTTTCGAGATATTCATATAACTTCAACGTTTCCCTTATCCCCAGATCGGGCAACACAGGAGAAAATCTTATGAAGAAAGACACACTGGGCAACGTGCCATCGTCACTCACATGTTGCATCTAAGATTAGATCACATGCGAAGCAAAATAGAAGAAGTTTCGTCACCTGATGTTTAAATGTGTCAACATTTTGTTGTCATCAGACTCGTGGAGATTCTTTTCTCATAAAGAATTTCTTGGGATGCGCGAGGTATTTCCTGGTGACGATGACTCATGAGTCTATTTGGCAGGTGGTATGAAAAAGATGGAGCAACCTTGCCAAGATTTGAATTTATTTACCATTTTTAGTGTGTGAGCGTGGTATAATCTTTGCAACGTCAATTTCATTTTTAATAATGGCGTCAACTGTCATTGGACTTTGACATTTATGTTTCAAACAGATAGAGAATTATTTGACATGGGTAAATGAAATGTTTCAAGTTTTCGTATTCGTAACAAAATGGCAGATAATTCGCATTTTGAATCTACTTTTGGCCTACCAAAATCGTCGAATACGCAAAACACGTCTAACTTTTGTGCCTCTCACAAACAAAATAATATGCAATATAGCTGAAACTGTAAACATATGTTCGAGACGACTGTACCAACATAACGAAATAAAAAAATCGATAATCGAATGTACGTAGCCCAAAATTTGAAAATTCAGCTTATTTTTGTAACATACCTCGTATATTAGGTTGTCAAATATTTCCCTTCCGCCTTTTTGTCTTTTGAATTTTCCGGCTATGTACAAAGCGCTACAGAGCTCGTATCTGGCAATACATCATTTGAAAGGTCTTGACATAACCTACAAAACGACGCTATGCATGATTAGTTTGGATACGAACGATTGCGCTTAAATCTAAATCTACTTTTTCTTTCTTTTTCACAGAAATACGTTGAAAACGTGAAACAAGATGCCAGCATTGGCACAAACATCCTGCGTGTCTCTGCCTCTGACGAAGATGCCGACAACAACGGAGCCATCGTGTACAGTCTCAGTGCCCCTTACAACCCCAACGATCTTGAATACTTTGACATTCAAGCCGAGTCCGGTTGGATCGTTCTCAAAAAGCCCCTTGACGTAAGTGTTGCTCCAAAACTCGTATACATTTCCATAACTCAAAAAAAAAAAACGTTTTTATAGGAAACTTGTACATTTTATTTTCTGTTTCTTTTCATTTCATTTAAATTTTTTCGGTTCATATGTTTTTCATTAAAAAAAAGATACAAAATTAATCCATTTTAGGTGTGAGTTTAAAAAAAAAAGTAAATTTGATTGATGTATGAATGAGATTGAGTGAATGTTTTGGGTGTGGTTAGAAATTAAGAAACAGGACTCTCATAGGTCTACAAAAAAAAAAAACTGGCTGCCGCAGAAATTTAACAATAAAAAATATATTTCCATACTTTAACACCGCACTGCATAGAATAAGAGAAAAATAAAAATTTGCGTACTTAGGAGAAGTCAAAAAAAAAAAAAAATATTTAGTTAGAGAAATTCCAAGAAAAAATAAATCTGCGCTTGTCGTTTATGGAATTTAAATTTTCTGTATAATTTTTATATTTATTTTCCAGCACCAATTATTAGTTTATTTTTGTTTTCAAAAGAAAAAAACAAAAAATTTCGATTTCAGTTGAAAATTTGCAAAATATTTATGAGATTTTTTTCAGTTTTCTCTTTGTGTTTATTTATTATTTTGTTTTCATTAATTTAATTTTAAAGCGAACTGTAGGCAGAGTTGAAAGCAATCACAGTAAATGTATTTCAAAGCAGGTGACGTGTTATGTAAAACAGAATTTCAAATCCTTGTGGTGTTGCCAATTTACTTGTTTTATTTTCTTTTTCAGTTTTTTATTCGTTAGCGTGAAAGTTTTATTTTTAAAATAACAAATCACCGCTACCCACAACTCACAATTGACTTTCACGCTAATAAAATGAACATATTTTTTATTTTAATGTTAATTTTTTTTTATCTCAAACATATCGTTCCATTCAGAGTTTTTCTTATTAATTTTTTTTTTTCTTTTTCAAACTGAAAACAAAGTTTTTTTGTTTAGACTAGAAACACTATTTTTGTTGCGCTGGTAACCACATAACGAGTTGCATAACGTTACAAAAGAATTACATTTTGTTCTTTTTTTTTATAAATCAACCAAAAAAGAAAACAACTATGAAATTGTAAGCAGTGCAAATTATTTTATGAATATTTAAATGAAACGCCATAAATTATCATCAGAGCTGCACACTATGCAAATTAACATGGCATTGGAAGCAATTCAATTTTTTCTATTTATAATTTCAAAAAACAGTTTTTTTAACTCCTAAAAGCAAAAAATAATTTTGGTTTGGGTTTTTTTTTTTCATTTTAACTCCAGCTTTTCTAAAAAACGATCAAAAAATTTATGCAAATTTTGTTTAGTTTTTAGTGAGAAAAAAAAGAGATTCATTGCAAATAGCAGACAAAATATTGTTTTTTAACATTTTTCCTAAAAAAAAACTCATCTAAGGTGAAGGAGGGCAAACATTTTTTTGTGTAAATAGCTTAAAAGGGAAAAAAACCATAAAAAAAGTAAAAAACGCTTAAGCAAGTGACATTTTCACCGAAGTGTTTGGGGCAAATTTGAAATCAAAAAAAAAAAAAAAAAACAATTTGACATTCATCATTGCGTTGCACGACGGAAAATCCAAAGAAGAGAAACGAAATAAAATTTTTTGAAACGATCATGGAAATTTTTTGAGTGTCGTTTCACCGAACAAAAGACGCCGAATGAAAGAGAAAATCTAAAAATTTAAAGTTTTTTGATAAAAGATTTTTGTATTTCAAAAAATGGCGATATTTTGATTTCGTTCGATTTTTTTATAAAAAAAAATATTTTTGTTTTAATGTTTATTTAGCTTATTTAAAGTTTTTTTTTTTTGTTAAATTCCTTGTATCCATTTTATCCTGTGACGCAAAAATATTTTATGAGAAGGACATTTCGTCTTTTTTTTTTGTCAGATATCAATGCCAAAAGTTTTTACTTAACGAGGATTTGAAGAGAAACATGAATTTTGGTTTTAGTTATGTTCTTGATTTGTTATAATGCATGAGTGTTGTAAGTTTAAGTTTGTAAGTTTAATTATGTTTGTTATTGTGTTGTGTTTTAAAGAGAGAGATATTATATGTTTAGCGAAAGCAGTGAAATTTATTTTGTAGTGAGTGTTGAACAGGATGTAAGAATAAGAATGCCATAAGAATAAACTGTTTTTACCTTCATAGTCAAGTCTAATCTCAAAAAAAAAAAAACCAGGCTCTTGCCTTCAACGTGCTGTGACGTCTTCCAGTCATTATTATTAGCTAAGTCTAATCAGACAAAGCTCTTTTCTGTTTTAAGTGAAATATCCGATGACGTCTTAAACATTTTCATCAAAATTGAAAGTCTGTTTAAATCTTCTATGGAGGTATTTGCGTGCATTGCGCCCGCGCCCTGTTAGTGGAACACATGGTCAAGAAGATGATGATGATGTTGGAAGCTTTTGAACAGAACGAACTTTATTTTTTTTATTTTTCAAACTTTCTTTCATCAAAAGAAATAACAAGTTCAAACTCGCAGCATCTACTTATCTATGAAAGACATCGACGCACTTCAGTCGGAGAAGGGACAGTGAGGTTGCTAACTAGGATTTGGTGAAAGATGGTTGAGATCGTGGACTATCACCTTTTTCTGAGCCAATGGTTGACTGCTGCTGCTTATATGATTGACTTCCAGTGTCCGTTTCCAACTGAGCTAGACCTTCCTGGACTTTACAGCAGTCATTTTTTTGTAAAAATCGTTAACACTCGTTCTTAGTGATTAGGAGAGAAACACCAACTCTTGATTCACATTTCTGTTCATTCAGACATATTTTGGATCGTTCATTTTTCTTATTCCTCAGCCTGTTATTCAAGTCCATGTTCGAATAAAAAAATATTTTCTTATATAATTTATGGCTGCAAATACCAGAATAATAAAAAAATATTGGTCTGCGTAATTTGGCATGATTATTCCCTTCAAAATATATGAAGTAGATCATCTACAAAGCTTAACAGAGTAAAATTGTGATCCATAGCTTATGAAAGAAGCAAGAATTGAGTTGTATCAGATCTGCTACACTGCGCAGTGTAGGGGTCTTTTCCAAATACCTCGGGATCCTGATCTCATTTCGCCTTCCCAACCACTGCAACGTGTTTCAAGCGGAGATAATGGCGATCAAAGAAGCCTTGTCATGGCTACAGCGTGATATCTCTCTCATGCTGCGATCTCTGAAGTCTGTCTTTTTCAACTCAAAAGCAGCTTTGAATTGCCGCATATCTCTTGACGAGATGGCAGAGCCTCATGTGGGTTCCGAAACACTGTGACATCTCAGAGCTGTCTGGCCGACGATTTTGCCAAGCGCAAGATTTGAAACTATCCAACTGGATAAGGTTGCGCACCTTTTGAACATAATTAGAACTATCCAACTGGATAAGGTCGGTCTCTGTGCACCTCTTTCTACCGCGCTCCTCCATATCAAAACTAAGGCCATTGCGGGAACTAATCTTAGGTGGTCGCGTGGCACTACATGACGTGTCACCAGATAAATGTGGCCAAAGCTAGATTCTGGACACTCACTTAGTCTCCTGAGACTCAAGAAAATTCAAGCCGGGAACCTTATCAATGTCATAACTGGGCACTCTTTTTTTCGGCATACATGGCATCCGTTTGGGCCTCTCGGTCAACGACTTCTGTAAAAGCTGCAGAGACAAAGAAGAGGAAAGAACCTCTTTGTCGGGACCTCCAGCGCTCTCGCGAACCGCAAGAAGAGGCATTTTGCCTTTCTCGATAATCTTGCCGAACTGGCTGATACCATGAGTCGAATCCTAAGCTATATCAATAGCTCCAACTAGTTACTGCAGTAGTGGGATGCTTACATCCATGTGCTGGTTTTCATGGGCTTCTTTTGGCCTAAGTGCTTGTCTGTCCTGTACAGCCCACCACATAATCTAACATAGCCTAGATTAAGGGCTTATGAAAATCAGGTACAGAAATGCTTACTTTAGATTTTACATCCAAGCCTTTCTTAGTGTTCAACTTTGATTGATAAATCAATCGATTGATGAATTGAAGTTTGATTGATAAGTTGAAGAGCTCTTTTTGCAGTTAATAAAATCGTTAGAAATTTAAAATTAAAAAAAATAATAATAAATATAGACTCATAAGGACTCAGTAGTTCTTTCTTGGACTTTTCTTAAAAATTATCGACAACTTTTTCATTTAGCTTCCATAAGAAAATTTTACACTCAGTTGTCTTACACTGTCTAGAGTTAAAATATGATATGATATGATGAAATGGAAAGTGTCATTAAGCCACTTGTACTGCGACCTAAAAAATCTATTGTACGTCCTTCTTTGATCTAGGACTTTGGTGCTGCCTTCATAAGTTTGAATATGTTCCTGGTTGGGATGTCCTAGAAGTCGATCCCTGTTACGTTCGTTTTATTATTCATTATTTTGAAGTTAAAATAAATGAGGAAGATCTGGTAGGCATGTGTACCACAATAATCAACTTTAAAGATTTGAAATAGAAATTCAAAAGTGAAATACAATTTGCAAAATAATATAAAAATGTTTAGTCCCTACAACCCAGTTATGTTTTGTAAGGAGGATTTTTTTGACTGCTGCATTCTTCATTTGCAGAAACCTGAGTAGATTTGTTTTTCCTTTTTAATTTATTCTGTCATGTTGACAAATAAGCGTGGGAAGACCTTTTCGGATTGTTGATGTCTTGAACAAACATATCCTGATTTTTATAAGGCCAGGCCTCATTTTTTATAGCCTGCAATATCTGTGGGAATAACAATTTTGTACTGTAAAATCTTTTCTGTGTGTCGATCAATGAAAAAATGAGCTTCATAGCTCAATATTTAGTGTTTTGGAATGCGGAGCAAACATTCAAATACAACCTAAAATACGAACAAATTGATGGCTTAAATTCCTGCAAGTTAATTTGACAATATTTATAATTTTATGCAATTGAAAATAATCATAATAATTCTTCTTGTAAGTGCACATAGGGCAACCAATGTGCCATTAAGCCACTAAGTTAATGGGTCAATCATCATCATTAGTGCCGTAACAACCCACGAAGGGCCAGAGCCTAGTTTTTCACGCCTCCAGTGTGTTGTGCGCGTTAAAATTTTGACACATAGGTCAATGGCTCAATGAGCTCAAAGTATTTCTCTACAATCAATCGGTCGATCCGAACATCAAAATGAGTTGTTTAGATGGCTTGGAATTGCTTCAAAGAAAATTCCAAACGTTTTTTTTTTTAATGTCACTGAAGAGGCTTCATTTTCGAGTTGAAATCTTTTCCAGATCGCCCTTATTGCGAATGCCTTGAAGGAGTTTTTGTTGCTCTCTAAAACTGCTCATTAAATAATCAATGCAGAGCTGCTTAAAAAGGTCATAAGCGTTTGTCGCTTGCAACATCAAATTAAAACCGATCAATCGACTATTTTTAAAAATTTGAAGGCCTCTTTACAATCATTTTCCTTCTTGGTATCGTCAGTAAGTCTTTTAACTGCAGTCAATTAACTGGCAGTTTTTTTTAGCTTAGCTACTTTTAAAACTCATGACTTATTCGTTTCTGGACAGCATTAGAACTCCCACACCCCTTCAACGGAATATTTACGGAATTAATGAATGAATAGCACTGCCTATGTCAATTTGGAAATGATTTTTATAAAAAAGTAACTTAGTACAAATTCATATAATGAAAACGAATAAGTCATTTGTTTTCTAGCAATTTTTTCTCGACTGGAAATAATCAAATTATGAGCGACTACCATTCCTCTCAACATCAGCAGAGCGTTCGATTCCCATCATCAAGTTCTGGACCCATTTTCCTGGAAGGAAATGTTAGTGCTATGCTAAATGCACACTTCCTAAATGCGAATCAAATCTCAGCTGCTTTTAGAGCTAAGGGCGTGCTGGTATTTCCAAAAACTGTTACATTTAACCTTCAGATTTATGCAAATTGTAAGCAAATGTTTCTCTTCACAACGAATCATGACCACTCAAGGACGCACACAAATCTGGTCCAGTTCATGAATTTCACTTAATACTTTGTACTGAGAACTTGTGTAGAGCACTCAACCGACATGGACTTGCACTTTCGCCCCCGAACAAGTTTTCGAGAGTACCCGTCAAAAAACAACATTTTCCAAGAAATGTATCACGACTCGGAATTACCTTCAAATCCTAAATAACATGAAAACTCTTCTCCCTCTCCCACCCTCGGATACTTTCAAAAACTACTGCAACACTAAAACGACCAGAGGAGAAAAAACACAAGAATTAACCAAACCCTAAAATCCGCCTTAAATTTGTTTTCACTCAAAACATAAACTCACTGCTTTCGCTTTTTAGGCATTTAAAAAACAAAGAAATGGTATTTATCTTTTTTCTTTAAGTTTCGTTTTTTAACTGCACCGTTATATATTTTATTTCCGTTTTAATTTTCAATTTAAGACAAAAAAAAAAAAAACTAACTTAAGGTATATACATATATATTTCAAAATTTATTACCGTTTTCTTGTTGTTGAAACGACATCCAAATAAAAAAAACAAAAAAACTCAACACACGAAATTTGTGATTCATCAAAGAAGGGGTGTTATCCTGTGAGTAAAGAGAAGTAAAATTGTTGATTTTTTTTTTTGATTTTTCTGTTTCTTAATTATTATCCATGTCTTATTGCTACGGGCGCTTTGTCTATTGGAACACACCAACCCCCGTGTAAAGCCACCCTCATCAGTGTATAAAACTTAATTAAGTCGTTTTCCAATCCGGATCAATTTAATACAATCATCTGTGGTAGCCAAACATGAAACAGAGAAAAAAAAAATATAAAATAGATTGGTATCTTTCCTCTTAGATTTTAATTTTAATTAAATTTTTCCTCTCTCAAAAAAAAAACTGAATCGCCAGCATATTTTTCCAGGAACCAGCAAGAACCTTGACATCCCTTAACGTAAAACATCCCCAATCCAATTGCTGAACCTTTTAATTTCCTCTTGCTTATTATTTGATACGGTGTCTCCTGATTTGTGATTATTTTTTTGATTTTCTTTTTTTATTTTCATTTTTGTAAATGTTTTTTAAAATATTTAATTTACTTTTTTTTGTATTTTTTTTCATTTTTACTTTACAACTTCGCCATCTATGAATATCGTCGTAAACAAATTTATCCAAAAACAAAAAAAAATAAATCCATAATCGTTTATCACGAACACAAACCCTGAAACACACTCGCCATCCACAAACTTGTGGAACGTGTTTTATGGGTAAACGAACGAAAATAATCCTATAAAAACCTGGTTGTGGTAACAACTAACTTCCATGGTGATTGGGTGTCCTATAAAAACAAAATTCAAACTAACAGCGCGATAGATACCGTCTAAGAGTCCGCGCCTCCGATAAGGGTGACCCACCATCGTATGCAGACGTCGATGTTGAATTAGATGTCGTCGATAGAAATAATAAGCCACCGATATGGGACAAAAGCATTTATGGCCCCATTCACATTAGAGAAAATGTCACTGTTGGTACGGTTGTAACATCGGTTAAGGCAAGGTTTGTATCATAGCTAGAAATTCTACAACCAAAAAAAAAACAAAATCGAAGAGAGAAACATTTTCTATTCTATTCTTTTTTGTTTTACCTCTTCTTTTTTTTATTCTATTTTCCTTTACTATAAAACTATGAGATTCGGGTTTTTGTACTAACTCAACGAAAGTGCTACCAGACGAAAATTGATATAACACCTCGAAAATTCATTCACAATGGTGGTATTTTTGTCTTGAGTCACGGTAACTGGTGATTGATTTTTGAATTAAACTAACAAAATAGAAGTTTTTGCAAATCAACTGCAAAAAAAGTGATGGGAAAGTAAAATTTTTTGTATTTTGATTACAAGGTTTTTCGCCCTTCTAGATACAAATCCCTGCGACTCATCCCTAAAATATTTATCTCTCTCTCTCTTTGTTGTATGCCAAAATAAAAATTAATGTATCCCTAACGTTGTATCATGACCTCCATTGAATAGGAATTTGCCCAAAAAAAAAAGAGCTATAAAAAAGAAAAATGAATCAAGGTAAATGTTAAAAACAATAGAAGCTTGTATATTAATTTCTTTTAATTTTAATCAGCTAACAAAATAAACTTTAAAAAAAGGATATCCGTACAGCATAAGATTTGCACCTAACAAATAGTTTTTCGTTGTCCTTCCCGATCCCCGATTTGGTTTGTGTTTTCCTACTAAATTGCTAAGCTAACAAAACACACGTTTGCAGAGATTGACAGACACCTCGCGCTCCGTGGAAATTCACAAATCAACTCTAAATATTGACAACCACCCCCGGCTCGCACCCTTAAATCTGTGGCTGACCTAAGAGAATATCTTTTGTGTGTGTGTGGGGAATATTAATTTTTGATTTTGAAATTTATGCAAGCACAAAAGTTTTGTGATTTATTTGTCCTTAATTAGTATGCAATTTCATTCGCATAAATCAACGGTAGAGGGTGAAACGCAATGAGTTAAATTAGTTGGACTGGGTTTGGTCATTTTTTATTTTTCCACGGGTTGATTGTGAATTGCACGGGACGCTGTGTCTTCACGGTGAATATTTTTAGTCTTTAGAGAGAACTTAATAATAAGAAACAAAAAAAATTATGTTAATGTGTATAAATAACGTTTACTAATTAATAATATCTGTTTTTGTATATAACGAATGCTGAATTGCATTTGAAATTGGCTTTGGTTTTTCTTTGTTTTAATTTGATTTCGTAACGACGCTATTTATTTTGAGTTAAAATGGTTGAGTATTTCGTTAGTAGGGGTTGTGAGGATGCCAGGACGAGTAGTAATCCTCATTTAGCGGTGAGAATGAACATGTTGTAGGGAGGTGGAAAGTTTAAATTAATTTTTTTTTTTTTTGGTTTTTCGATTGTGAACGTGGTTGCTTTCTGATATGATTCACAGGGACATGGAATACGGACATGTGGATATAATTAAAAAATTTAATGTCTTGTTTTATGTCCAATTAACCTGACGGTCTACGGAATGTGTCGTTTAGTTTATGGATTCCTGACTTTTAATAACATGGGTGTTAAAAAAAGCTTTTTCCGTTTTGGTTATAAAACTCAAAATACTCTCTGAACACATTTCGATCGAAGTCCAGATCATGGATGGCAACTTCTTTCCCTCTATTCTGTGTCCGAAATTTTCGAGACTTAAACCTAAGTCAGATTTTTCGTCACAGCTGTTCCTGTTTTTTTGAACAATTTAGAAGCGCAGATAATGGACGGCAGCGTATAGCTTCCTCTCTTCTCTGTCTAAAATGTTTAGGACTTAAGGCTCTAACCTGCTTTTATAACCATTAAGAAGTGTTCTGTTTTTTTAGATTCAAGCTCTGGTTGGCTCCAAACGGTCAAAGTCTGCTAAAATTGTGCTTTTAAAATTCTAAGAAAAAGTTTCTCTAGCATTTCTAATTAAATCGAATTGAAATGCGACTACCAGAAAGTGTTCGATGACGAAAATTTGATTGTCAGAGAAATGTTATCGTACACAATGAGCTGCTAGCTAGCTACCTTCTGGCTTTTTCTCTCCCTAAAAGTGGAGAGTTCTCAAATATCTTTCAGTGCCATAAATGAACTCTCAACTTGAATTCAGAAGGACCAAGCATCTGGTACTAAGAAACGCTGTACGTCTTTGAGACTTTAATATTTAGCATCGTAGATTAAAAGGTCGCAACCTCTGAAGATAATTTTGCGAAGCCTGAGTGGGATGTAAGTCCAGACAGTTCAGAAGAAAAGGTCGCAACCTTTGAAGAGAATCTTCCGAAGCCTGAGTTGGGTGTAAGTCCAGACAGTTCAGAAGGAAAGGTCGCAATTTCTGAAGAGAATTTTGTGAAGCTTGTGTGGGATGTAAGTCCAGACAGCTCAGAAGAAAAGGTCGCAACCTCTGAAGATAATTTTGCGAAGCCTGAGTGGGATGTAAGTCCAGACAGCTCAGAAGAAAAGTGCGCAACCTCTGAAGAGAATTTTGCGAAGCCTGAGTGGGATGTAAGTCCAGACAGTTTAAAAGAAAAGGGCGCAACCTCTGAAGAGAATCTTCCGAAGCCTGAGTTGGGTGTAGGTCCAGAAAGTTCAGAAGAAAAGGTCGCAACCTCTGAAGAGAATTTAGCGAAGCCTGAGTTGGGTGTAAGTCCAGACAGTTCAGAAGAAAAGTGCGCAACCTCTGAAGAGAATTTTCCGAAGCCTGAGTGGAATGTAAGTCCAGACAGTTCAGAAGAAAAGGTCGCAACCTTTGAAGAGAATCTTCCGAAGCCTGAGTTGGGATGTAAGTCCAGACAGCTCAGAAGAAAAGTGCGCAACCTCTGAAGAGAATTTTCCGAAGCCTGAGTGGGATGTTAGTCCAGACAGTTCAGAAGAAAAGGTCGCAATCTCTGAAGAGAATTTTGCGAAGCCTGAGTGGGATGTAAGTCCAGACAGTTCAGAAGAAAAGTGCGCAACCTCTGAAGAGAATTTTGCGAAGCCTGAGTGGGATGTAAGTCCAGACAGTTCAGAAGAAAAGTGCGCAAACTCTGAAGAGAATTTTGCGAAGCCTGAGTGGGATGTAAGTCCAGACAGTTTAAAAGAAAAGGGCGCAACCTCTGAAGATAATTTTCCGAGGCCTGAGTTGTGTGTGAGTTCAGACAGTTCAGAGAAAAAAAAGTCGCAATCTCTGAAGAGAACTTTCCGAAGCCTGAGTTTGGTGTTCTAGATCGTCTAGACTCCTATAAGATCCCTGTTCGAGAAAAAGAGCACTGAAAAATGTTCATCGATCAATCAAATTTGTATTTGATTGATGTTTTCTGCTCAGTCAGTTCATTTCGTTTAGTCAAGAAAATCTGACACTTGCATTTTTTTTTTAGTGAAGTTCTTTAATTCAAAGTTGAATGCAACAAAGAGTGTTTAAAGATAAAGAAGTCTTAAATACTGGAGTTGCTGGCATCAGCAACATTTAGGCAAAGCTAAGAAAACTTTTCGGTTCAAGACTCATTCAATATCTTGAATCCTCTAGACTTCATTGCTGTTAAATATTCATATTCCGTTTTTCCATGGTTTTTGTATCATCTGTCGGTTAGTAATATTATTAAAATTTTAGCGTCGCATAAGAAAAATGTTCACCTCTCAGCAGCATGTTCATTCTCCAAGCAAACAAATTTCCAACAAAGTAAAAATGGCTAGGATCGAGAAAACTCCACAAAAAAAAGAAAAAAAAAAACAATTTGCACTGCAGTAACAACACATTTTGTAAATGTAAAGAATTTTTTTGATTTTACCAAGAAAACAAAAAAGAAAAAAAACTACATAAAACTATTTCAGCTTCTAAGTACGTAAGACCAGAACAGAGTAAAAAGCAGATGTAAAAGATTTTGTCCTCTTTTTCATTTTCATGTTTCGTTGGTTTTTGTTTTGCTTTTGCTTAAAAATCATTTTTGATTTCATCGCATATATTATTTGTTTTTTATGTATCTATACATCCACTCTGCGTATCTAGAATTGAAACATGTAATTGAACGTAAACAATTTTTTGTTTTCCTACTTTTGTTTTGTGTCAAATGGTGTGTGTGACTTTAAACAAAAAAGAGAATACCTCAAAAAAAAAAAAAAAAAATTATGTTTTAGATGTGAAAATTGGATTTTTGAAGAGTTCATTTACAAAAAGGTTTGGTTTTGGTATTGAATTGGAATTGAAGTGTAGCTGAACAAGTTTTTTTATGGGTTCTTTTTTAATCTCTTTTTTTTTGGGATTTGGGTTCATACTTTTAAGACACAAAAAAAAAAAAAACTTTTTTGATAAAATAACCAAATAAAATATCGATTTGTTTTTTGCTTTTTTATTTCAAATCGAATATTATCAAAAATCGAATATAAAAAAAAACTTCAACTGTACCTCACAATAAACCAAAAATGCATGAAAAAAAAACAAAACACGAAAAATGTGTTTTTGTATGAAAATTTTTTGAACATCACAACGATGACGCTGGCCAAAAAAATTGTTTTTTTGTATCTCAAAATGAAAAAAAAAACAGCGTGAAACATATAAACTCGAAGCAATGGCCCAAGACAAGGGGTACCCACCCCTTTCGCGTACAGTTGAGGTGCAAATCGATGTTGTCGATCGGGCTAATAATCCACCCGTTTGGGATAACACGGTCTATGGGCCAATTTATGTGAAGGAAAATATGCCAGTTGGCGGAAAAGTGGTCTCGATCAAAGCCAGGTCTGTTGCTTAGCGCTTTTTTTTTTAAGAAAAACAAACATCTTTTTTAAGGATAGATCTTTTTTTTTGTTTTTAATTTTTAACTCGTTTTTTTCAACAATAAAACAAATGAAATCATTTTTGTTTAAGAAAACCAAACTGTAGAGATTTTTTTTTTTTACTAATCTGTGTGTAGTTTTACTAAAACTGAATGTTTAGTTGTGTTTTGTGATGCGTTTTTTTTTATTTTTTTTTTTATATTTATGTTTATTGCACTGACTCCCAAAACAGTCTCATTTCGCATCGATTAACAAACTCTAACAAACACTAACCTCCACAACTCCTGGGACTCTGATCTGTTTATGTAAAGGCAATGTGTTTAGAAACGAGTGAAGATTGTCTTTAAGGGAAAGGCGCTGAATTAAGGTCTTACGCTAGTTACATGAGCCAAATCCTATGTTTGGATTTTCACTTTTCTTCACTTACAGTTCTGCAGTTGATGTCAAAAAACAGCAGTGGTTTGAACTCAACCCGAATTGTGCCAGTGTTACTGTCACTTTCAGGATTTTCCAATAAGAGGTGTTATTTTGATATTCAAAGAAAAATAATATTTTTTTAGATAAATGATCGGATATTTATTTCAATGTAAAGAGGAAGATATGCCATTAATAATGAAAAACAATATCAGTCGAATGGCAGACTTAGCTACGCTTACAGAACCGTATCCTTTTCATGAACTCTTTCATCACCAAATCGCAAAGTGGCAGCTGCATGCCTTCAATAGCTTCACGAATTCCATCTTTGAGGTCTTGAATCGACGTTGGGCTGTTGGTGTAGACCTTATCTTCCACGTAGCTCCAAAGGACGAAGTCGCAAGGTGTTAAATCACAAGATCTCGGTGCCCAATGGCGATCATCCCTTCGAAAGATAACACGAAAACTTTTCCCGCAAAAGATCGATGGTTTCGTTGCTTGTGTGGCACGTAGCGCTGTCTTGTTGAAAGTCGACGTTGTCCAAATTCCAGCCATAAAAAGTCACTAAACATCTCTCGATAGCGCAATCCATTTCCAGTAACCGTTGCTCCAGCCTCATTTTCGAAAAAGTAAGGTCCAATGACCACGCCGAACCAAACGTTTACACGTTGAGGATGGAGAGGTTTTTCAACTATAAATCTTTGGTTTTCCGAGCTCCAGATGCGACAATTTTGCTTATTGACGTAGCCACCGAGGTGTCAATGGGCCTCATCAGCCAAGATGATTTTTCAATTAAATTCCGGATCTTTTTCATGCACTTCAAGGACCCATTCAGGTAGGTAAGCGGGCTGGCAGAATTAGTTCTGCCACACTTAGGCCCTTGTGGAAGGAGGGCCCAATCAACAAAGACACGAAGTTGTTGGCGGCTTGAGTTCTTGTGTTAACTGAACTTTATAAGCCTTGAGAACCAAGTCTTTATGCAAAATACGGTGTGACGACGTTTTTGGAATGCCCAATTGCAAAGAATGACGAGGAAGGGACAAACCTGGGTTTTCTTCAACACTTTGGGCTATAGCAGCAATATTCTCAGTTTTTCCTGAGTGATGTGCACGGTTTTTATTCACCGTCACTAGCTTGTCCCAACAGCTCGAATTTTTCCACCAATTTCTGTATTGAGGTCCGATAAGGTGCTCCACCACGATCCAAAAATGTTTTAATTTTACGAACCGTCTCCGCCAAATTTTCAACATCAATTTTAATAATTTTAATGCTTTGCTGAAACGTGTATCGTACCATTTTTGTTAATGGCGTAATTTCTTCTTAACAATTATCAAAAAATCACAGCTTCAAAAGTGACATCTACCGAAATAGCGGGCTACTCAAAATAACACCTCTTATTGGAAAGCTCAATTCGAAAGGACTACAGAATAATGTCAGATGTCTTCCACTCATCCCATTATAATCCAAAACGAGCCATAGCAAAAAAAAAAAAAAACAAAAAAAAATATAACTATAGAAATTTTTCCTTTTTTACACCACATGTTATGATGGAAGAAGTATTCCTTGATTAATTCACAATAAAGAACGATATCTTCAAAAGCCGGTGTGTAATTTTGAATTTTGTAATTTTGTGTAAATTTTCTTGCAGCCCTGTCATGTCTTGGAAAGCAATTGTACCAAAAAGTGAAAGTCTTGCAAGTTACTTTTTCGCTCAAAAGTGCAGTTACACCGAAAAAAGAACGGTATCCTACGTTTATCTTTCGGTGGGAACATTGGTGCTTTGAATTTCTAGGCTTAACCTCGGTATTTCGCATCAAATTCTACGACAAAATTCTTTCCCCTTCTCCCTAACTTGCAGCCAGTTTTGAATTCAGTAGACGATATTTCGTTTCAAAAACGAACGTAGGCAGCAAATGAATAAATGAAAGTTCAAAAGTTTGAAAAAGTTCTTAGACACAAAGTCAGGTTAAAAAAAGAACAGATTATTTTTTGGCAATTTTTGCCACGTTGACCTCATACCACAAATATGTTTTAAAAATGTGTTTTGAATACGAACGAAGTGCTTTTACCATCAATCGCCTCACAGTAGGTTCAAGAGAAGGATGAGTTCTGCAAAGTTGAACAAAGTATTTCGTTGAAATCAAAAGAGCATGCCGTGAGCGGAAGCAACAAAAAATTGGAAATTTCGATATAGCTTAAACCTTGACGTTTGTCTTTGAGTTAGTTTTAAGCAATGCAATAGGCTTGTAGATCGCAGAGTTTTTTGAATTCTATTATTAAATACCTTTTTCTCTCATTTTTAAAGCAAGGACATTTTTGGCGTCACTTCTCCGAGGTCTTTCTGTGTACATGGGCATTTTCCAAATGCCTTCTTCGATTATTTTTAATCCAAAGACATTTTCGGCGTCACTTTTATGAGTCCTTTTCTTTTGGGCATGCTGTAATTCTTTCGTTGAACATACCACTATCCTGATTGCCTTTGGATTCCCTGTTTGTAAATATATTTGACTGAAAGTTCTGTGCCAATTGTTCGAAACCCTCTGTGACATTATTAAGTGAGTCTGGTTGTGCGAATTGACTCGAATTGAGTCTTGCCTTTGGCATCAGCAATGATCTGCGTAGGGACACACGTTTTCATTAGACACTTTTAATTACCTTTGTGCACCAGAGAGTTCAATTAAATTTCAATAACTGCAAATAATCTTCGGTGAAATTGAATTCGCAATAAACGCACGTTCAAAGCATAGATGTCAAAGTATATCCTTGGAAAATGTACCAGGATGCAGTTCTTTTTTTTTAGTGATGAGAACAAAAGGCAGTCAGAAGGACACTTTATTGACTTTGTTTTGTCTGACATAAGAAAACATTTTGAAGCACACTTTTTCCTAAATTCCAAACTCATGATTTGCATCTTTATATGCTCATACCTCATCGATCTTTTGACTGTCATCCGATTTTCGTATTTAGGATTCTTGTCAAGGCGGCTGAGATAGCTAACGAAATAGGAAAAACCGTTCCTTGAAAAATGTAAAGAAAGCTACCAATAGCTTCTTGATAAGGAATGTTCTTAGCCACATATTCGTCGGAGTTTAGCAGTTTGAGATGTGGATCCATTCAAGTGTAGGAAGGTTTGCATTGATCCATTCCAAAATTCTTCAATACTCTCTTACGAAAACCCATCCATTTTTGGAATCTCTGTTTTTACACCTTGTGCTGTTTTCAGCACTCTCCGAACATTCCGTCGATGATTGACGGATTTTCAATGCCCATATCCACCACATTTTGAAAATTTTGTACACTTAGGCCAAAGCTGGGCCCATTGTGCTGTCAACCATATTTTGGGTCATCACTCATCCACCAAATTCGTCTACAACGATAAAATGGAACTCATTTCCTTGCCGTTACGGTGTTTGCTGAAGACGATCGCCTCCTCGATTCTTCACGTTACAGTTTACAAATTGCTTTTCCCATTCTCAAAGTGAGATGATGAAATCTCTTTTTCGCCGTTTCCCTCTCAACATTCATGTTTCCCTGCAATATAACGCTGCCTCCAGGATCTCGACCTACACTGGCGGCTTCCGCAGTCAAATCGTAAAATTTGAGCTTTCATTCGTAATCATGACGTCCAGTTCAGGTTCGTCTGTTTACCTCGTCATGAAACTTGCATCCATTTTCCCAATAAATCGCACCTGAGCCAGTCTGCGCACTCACATTTCAAAAGATGCCTTCAAAATCCATTGCCCAATCCCATGACCCATCAAAGCTGTTTGTGTAACTTGATGCGCATCCCATTTTGCCCATATCCCTGCCAAGGATATTGCTACAGCAAAAAACCTCAAATCCATGTCAATAGCTAACATGTTTGCTAATCACACACGTAACCCTTTCTGTGGGTGGCCATCATATCGTAAGGACTTGCACCATAAATGCCACACGCTGTATCCTGATCCCATCACATACCTCGAATAAATTTTCCAAAACTACATCTTCAAACATTTGATGTGGTTTCTGTTTTCTGTTTTTTTTGGGGTCTCAAAATTTCGATCAGATTACCAGGAGCCTATATTGACATACAAAAACATATCACACCAACACACCCAAACACTAACACACCGCCGACGACATTCCTCAATCCATCACACGCCCGAGACCATCACTTATCCAGCCGTCATTCATTTACATAAACACACTTCTTAACCTTCCACATCCTTAAATCAAATCATGAAATCTCCCTCAGATCCTTGTTTATTTTTCTCCCATCTCACACTTCCCACCTCCCACCAGCCTCGCTCAAAGCGTCCTTCTTCTTCTGACACGTACAAATCATTTGAGCATTTGCATAACCTTTACCCAAGAATATCCTTAAGACACGAGAGTATTCCACTCGTTTCCTCCGTGAACAAAATCAACCTCGTCCTTCCTTCCCACCCAACCGAAATGCACTTTTTCTTTTCTTACAAAAAAAAAAAAAATGAAAACAAATTTAAAAAATAAAATACACGCCTGTGTGTTCTCGCATATATCCTTGCTCGAAATATTTAGATAGACACTAAAAGGATATACGATTTTGTAGCACAAATTGTTTGCCGCCGCACACTAACAAACCTCGTGGTAGTTTCCGTTCCTTTTTTTCTCCGTTTTCCTTTTTTGCTCTTTGATTTCTGTTTTCTGTTTTTTTTTTTTGTATCCTGCATTCTTCATTCAGGATGCTTAGGCCAGAAAAATAGACGGAGAAAACAAAAAGGAAGAAAAAAAAAACGGAAAGGAAACGAAACGAAATCCTTCCTCTCTCGCACTGTTGATAGATGTGGTATAACTTTTGGTTTCGTGTGCACACAAGAAATCCTTTTTCACGCCATACTTTTATTTTTATTTTTGCATTTTTCTTTCTTTGTTCTGTCGTGTGCGTGTGTGTGTGTGGGGGAAGTTTTGTATATCTCTGAAGGAACTACAGGATCTTCACAACCACCACCGAACACACACCGATACAACAACCTGACCCGGAGACCGCACTGTGATTGCATGTGTTTAGACCGCACCACGTAGTTGATGATCCTTTTTAAACAGAAGAAAGTTTTTTTTTCTTTTTATTTTGTTTCGAAAAAAAAGAGAAAAACCTTCCACCCCAGCACAACTGAAACGTAGACCGATTTGAGCTTTAGGCTGAGGTTAGAGTCGCACACCGAGAGCGTTACGCGACAGCAGCAATAAAGTCCGAGTGTAAACCCAGTTAATGTTTTTCTTTTTGTTTTTTTCTTTTCTTCTTTTGTGTTTTCCTCTTTTTTTCACCTTGAAGAGTAGGGGCGTGGAGCATAAATCAGAGTTGGCGTTTGGTTTCTGTGTCACGGCGGGGAACCGTTTAACGAAAAGCCGTAAGAGAAATTTTATATTTTCCACAAGTGCTTCACATTGACGAGGTGTTTGTGAAAAAAGTCGTAAGTTTGGTTGTAAGAATTCGACGAAAATGTGTTTTGACATTTTAGTGTTTTTTAAAGGACTTTTGGGGCTCTTTTTTGGGGGAACATTTTGTGTCAATTTGCTGGGGGAGATCAGTGGAGTTGTTGAATGACACTGATGGGTTGTTTTATTGAGTGGTGTACTTGGCACTGGAGCCATCTATTTGGGGAATCAAACCAGATGATTCTCTTAGACATCTTCCTTCGTTTTAGTGCCTGGAAAGAGCTGAAGTTTATGGTCAAATTTACACTATGGTCCAACCAGTGGTCTATGTGATCCACCCCCAACACTACTTATAGTCAAATAAGCTGTTTCCGTAAGTGACTGAATGAGTTCTAAAAACCCACACGTAGAAGTTACTGGCTGCTGAAAACCTACAATTACACAAATTTAAAGCTTACTCTCTTAAAATATTTGTTCACGAGTTCAATAGAGCTTCCTTTTTTGATACGAAGGCAAGAAGCCGCCTGTTAGGAGTTCATACTTTAACCTTCATCCACGGACTGTAGTTCTACTATTTTGACTATGACGAACCAAATAATAAATTTTAATTTTTATTTTTACCAGAAGTTTTAATTACACACAAGAACTAAAGTCAGGCTTATAGGCTTATATTTTAGAAGTTATTTGAGAAAAAACGACGGATGGAGTTTAAAATAGAACTTGTTTTTGAATTCTTTTCTCGAGCATTAACAGAAGAGTCGATTAAGGTCAATTGTATTAGGGGCAAACGATTAAAAGGCGACTGCTTCGTAAAACACTTTTAATAAAGTCAAAGAAGAGTAAAAAAAGGTCAGACTGTGTAAAAATTTCCAGGAAAGCAGAAAAAGAAGAAATACGTTGTTCTCTATGAATACCAAAGTCCTTCCTTTTGGAGATTTCAATGTAACATCGGTTGCATGTCCTTTGCAGGGTGATGACCAATAAAATCCTACATATTTAGGTTAAGTTTCAAAGTGAACTTTATTTGGGGAAATTACAAAAGGAGGTGCGTTTTCATACCTCTCTCGGCTTATTTTCCGATTTAAAACCATGGTGAGTTTCATCATCATCATCATTAGTGGCGTAACAGCCCACGAAAGGCCAGAGTCTAGCTTTTCGAGCGTCAACTGTGTTGTGCGCGTTATAATTTGACTCATGTGAAGGGGACCTACAGTTTATTGCCGGTTCCGAACGGCAAATTGCGAAACCTTCCAACCAATTGTTGGTACTTCTGTCTTTCGTGACAGAAGTACTCCAGGAGGATTGTCAATTGTTCGCTGGAGGTGGGGCAGTGAAAATTGTTTGTGGTGTTTTTTTCACCGAGCTGTATTTGAACCCGGGTACTCTCGCGTAATAGTCCGACGCACTAACGACTAAGCCACGGCACCAACAGTTCACTAAGCCTAAATCAAAACGTTGGGAAACTACTTCATCACGTCGCTGAACGAAGGAGCAAGCCTGAAGTTCATTTACATCCAAATTCTTCCGTCTCAATCAGGGGTGACAGGGCATTAAAAAATTGTCAAGTCTATGATGGTGGTTATACTGTGGACCAACACTGGTCTATGTGATCGGGATTTTGCCACCTTCACTTTGTTTCTGAGGGAGGCTTTGTTCTATCTTAACAATCACACATTTTTCTACTGCACATGAATTTAAAAAAAAAATTCGTGGTCCTAGTTTGTTTCAAGGAACAAGGAACAAGATGTAGGAAAGAATATACTCTAAGAAACTCTGTAGGATTTTTTGTTGCATTAAGAAATGCTCAAGCATTGGTATTCCTATGAGCTTCAGAGTTATGGACATATCATTCTTGAATATAACCAGCCAACTTCAAGAGGTTGCTCCCTTTTCCATCAGGGTACGTACGACAAACGTCGTACGTTTGTTACTTCTCTTGATCGTTTTTCATATCTTTATTTCTGATTGATATATGACTGATTGTGACCTCTATAAACAACGTCGTCAAGTTCCTTCCAAAAGACTTCAAGTCTAAGGTGTCGGAAAAACGCAGATCATTTTTAGGTTGCCGTTTATGACTAAACACATCGCTTGCACTCTGATAATCATTCCTTCATTTGATCTCTCCCGTGTAGAAAGATTTTTGCATGTGGACTTATGTCAGATAAAGTTGGTGCATATGTCCTAAAATGCCTTTAAGTGGTTGTCATAAAACGTGTCATGGACCTATCAGATCATCACGTTCCAGCTGATTTATAGCCTGATTAAAAATTTACTTATTTTGACATATTTTGAGGCCACAACCTTCAATTTTTTTCAGATTCCTACTGTTCACTAAAATTAAAAAGTTTGTCATTTTTCGACCACATTTTTAGCAATTCAAGTTGTTTACATTCTTCAGACCGAGCTTATCATGTTTTTGAGCAGCCATCCCTCACGCTTGAAGCCTATTTTCACTTTCTGACTCTTTTCTAGACAATTTTTTCAGCAAATTTTTCAAACATCCCGATTTGAGTCGACTTCAAAACTTCGTTTTATTTGTTTTTGCTCCATTTTTTGATGTCAAAAACAATTAAATAAGCACACCTAAAGTTTGTATGAAAAACTATGACAGACACTGAAAGACAATTGAATCAGAACCTCAGACTGGCCTCCATAAAATCTTTAACAAGTTGCCACACTTATGACGAAAAAAATTCCATTCATCACACTACATGAATCGCTTGTACTTTCTAAAATCCAATTTTCAATTCCAGACTTCATCATCAGACCTTTTCACAGGTCACAGAACCATCTTTAAAATCTCTATGGAAAGCGATTTCACAAAAGAACTATTTTCCAGAATCAAACAAAAACTTTGTGATAGGTTTTGTTTTTGAAGGATTCGAAGTGGAATCCTTTGAAATCCTTTTGAAAAACAAAAAAACACACATTTAGCAGATGTCAGTTCAGTGGAAAAAAAAACTGGAATTCGTTTTCGGAAGAGCTGTGTTTGTTAGTTGCTAGAACAAAATTCAATCAGTGGTTTGGTTTTTATTCGATTTCAAAAACAGGGAAAAAAGTCAAACGCTGGTAATTGGGGAAAGCTCTGTTAGCTGGAATTGTTAAATGATTCTCTTTGTTATTTAGGACGAGACTGTCATGATTGAAAGATTCTGCGAACTATGCGGAGCTCCATGGGCAGATTTTCTGACTCATAAGGGATTTTATAAACGTGTTCTAGGAATGTGGGCAGAGATGGGCAGAGAGCGGAATGATGTTGCTTTAGTGGTCAGACTTGTAAGCAAACAAGGTCAAGTCGTTAGTGGCAGTGGCCAATAGCAGCCTGAGAGTTGTGCAGAGCTCTATTCCAGTTGGATTTTGACCAATTACCAAACAGACAAAAACCAGGTACGTTTTACCGACTAGTTACCGACTAGTTTAGCCACGAGTCGCATCTAACTTGACGTTAGTTAAGGTGAAAGGACAGTGTCAATGGTTCCATTGCAGAAGCCACTAAATTTTTGTGCCACAAACTTCCACTAAAAGAGAAAACTTCACGACCTGATATGACCACGAAAATGCTTTTTAAGTTATGACCCTCATTTTTACCCAGCAACACAACCAACAACCACTCATTCGCGGACTCCCCGTGACCACATCATTACTTCAAAAAAGTCCTCTCAACTTCCGTCCACTGCATTCTCAAAAAAAAAAAAAAAAAAATAACACCGACCGCGTCCACTCGCGTTTCGCATCGAAAAATCAAAACTGCCAAGCCACCAACTCGCCACCCAAACCACAGTCCCACCCTCCTTACCACCGCAGTGAATCACCCTTTGCAACGGAAAAAAAAACACGTCAAGCAACCCAAACACAACCAACTTCACAACTTCATTTAGTTACATTATCTCCAAGCGCATTTTAAATTTTCCACAAAACACAAAAAAAATGAGAGTATCTTAAGGATACCCCGTAACATTCATTTGAATGCCCCCGTAAAGTGCGACTACGAAGTACGTTTCATTTCCCGAATCTATTCAAAGGACACCGTTGGGATGGATAACACATAAAAACGAAAAAAAAAAAACGCACGCCAGGACTTGTTACATTTCGCTCTCTAGTAAAATGTCGTTTGTAGATTCGATTTTTTTTTTTTCGGAGTGAGGTACTTCTGTGGGAAGTGAGAGAACGCATGTTTTTATTTTGGCGAAGGTAAATGTTGGGGAAAGAAAAATTATCTCGAGGACTGACGACGATGCATCACGTTTTATGCGGACAGACTGGAGTCCTGTTCGGGTCGGAAGAGGAACCGAAAAAAAAAAATTAATGGCGAAGTGATGGTGTGTGGGTTGCTTTTAGGACAGCGGGAAACTGTGAGAGGGAGAGCTGCGAGATATAAATTTTATTTTATTGTCGTGTTATTTAGGTGCTGATAAGTAGTTTTGGAAGGTAGTTTGTCGGCAGTGTGTTTGTTGTTGCTCGGTGAGAAAAGTGGGATTTATTTCCAATCGGGAGGTTGGTGAATCAGCACTGAATTAAAATGAATTCAACAAAGTGAACGTGTAGATCTTCAGGCGTATTTTTGTTTTAGAGTCATGAATGGCTGCTTTGGAAACGAGAGGCTTCTAACGAACAGCTTCTGTTCTTTCAAAATCAAGGATTCGATTATGCTTGACTCTCAAAAACCTTTTCATTTAATCGTTAGCTATCCAAAGACTAGAAAGACTTGCGTAGAAATGGCTTAAGGTTTTTACGTTCATTTGCAATTTACCTTCATTTGCTGCCTTCTCATCTTACTTTCAAAACTTCTTTAAAATCTGTAACGACTTTACTTTAAAAATTCCTCCTTTTTACAGAACAATCTGGTCGCAACAACCCAACTGTAAAGACAGTACTTTAAGACCTTTTGCACTTTGAAAATTGAACAGAACATTAATCAGTCACAAAAAGACTCCTGTTGGGTTGGGTTTTTATATCTATCAGCTCCTTATCAGACTGAATGGATAGGTTTGCTAGCGAGCCTGAAGTCAGATTCTTAATTAGGACTGTAAACCAGCTGCTTGACTGATCAAACTTTTGTCAAACCGATCTGACTGATCTATTTGACTTTTCTGAGTGCTTTTTTTTCGATCCTAAGTCCAATTTGACATTTCGGACTGGTAGTCACTAAATGTCTCGGATTTTCTTTTTCTAAACGCCTAAAAGTTGGTTATTGATGACGATTAATACACGATCAGAAGATGATGAGTAGAAAAAGAGCTCAAATAGACTTCAAATTTTTCTTAAATACGGTTGGGATTGATAGTTCTAGTTATTTAGTACACGATCAGTACATGAGCAGTCAAGGAAAACTTCAGTTAGACTCCAAAATGTTTCCATGTGGCTCAAATGCGGTTGGGACTGATAATTTTGGCTGCTCAGTACATGATCTGTAGAAAATGAACTCAATTTGACCTCAAATCTTCTCGATATGGCTTAAATGTGGTAGGAAATGGCGGTTCTAGTTGTTTTAGATCTCGCGTACTCATTATGACACGTTCATTTTGTAATTAGAGCACTTGAGGCAATTTGTCCTGAAAGTTTGGGGGAATTTCGTATCAATTTTCATATTCAAGGTCTTTCCTTTAGAAAAATTATATCTGCAAAGGGAATTTCGATCAACAATTGACTTACAACACATGTGTCAAATTATATCGTGCACAACACAGTGAAGGCGCGAAAAGCTAGGCTCTGGCCCTTCATGGACTGTTAAGCCACTAATGATGATGATGATGATGAATTGACTTACAAAAATCCCTTTTCTCAAAATTTTATCTCCAAAAGCTAGTTCTTTCAAAAATTGATCTCTTAAGAGTCTGATTGATCTAAAAACTAACCTTTAAAGTGCCTATTTCCTCAAAAATTGGATCGTCGTATTTCGCGAACGCTTTAAAATTGATTGAATTGTGTGTTCAAAATCTAAAACTCCCGAAAAAGTTTTTGTTTGATGATTATAAGCCATCTCGTGAGATCTCTGTCTCGTCAGGCCTTATTTCGAGACTCTAAGTGTTCAGAATCGTCGAAGATCCCTGAGAGGTGTCTTCTAAAAGTCATGTTTTCCCTATGAACTTTAAGAAGTTTCTATTACCTTTCTACCATAAACCAAAAAAGCCACATCATGTCTCTTTAAGACCCATATTTGCGAGCTACTTCACGTCCAACATATTCCAATGGTCTCCAAAACATTTTTTGGCACAAAAACGAACGAAGTCTACATACTTACGAGCTCCGTTCAATTCCAGAAACCAAGACAATATTCACTGTGTCACTGTTACATATGAATGTGGCTTCTAAAGTCGGTCCTCAAGTAGCAACACACTTCCTCATGGCCCAACACGGCACCTGTCATAAAAGCATCCGACCAAACCTTTCAAAAAAAGTCCATTGACAGTCCCACTGCAACCAACTTCTGTTCAACTCATTTCAATGGTGGTTCACCCGATGGAACCCCTGCTGACAATTTCACACACCGAAAACTCCTTCACGAGTTTTGCTCTAAAGCTACAAAACGCCACGTTGCTCCACGGTCCACAAACAAAGACCGCCCACAGAGCGTCGCCAAAAACTTTCTCCAACCCGCCCAGTCGCCCTCTGTCAATGCAGCGCCAAAGCAAATTCAATGCGCCGTATGAAGTAGTCTCCATTAGCAACGCCTCAACTCCCCTCAAACTTCATTTACACCCAACGATGTCCTTTAGATTCAAAAACAGTTACTGTAAGCGCCTATCATTATGCTCCAAAGTTTTCTTTTTTTTTTCTCTCTTTTCATCTAAAAATTCTGTGCTAAGTTGATTTTTGTTTTGAGTTCTTTTTTTGGTTTTATAGAAAAGCGGCATTTTTATTACTCAGTGCAAATTTCGTTGAAAAAAAAGGTTTCAAAAAGATTTTTTTTTTCGCTCCCAAAAAGACGTACGTATCTTGTGGCAGTAGAAAACCCACTTAACCTCAAAAGTTTTTTTTTATTTTCTTGTTTAGTCATTAGTTGCTTAAGCAAAAGGTAAGTGGAGTCGACAAAAATCCCCCACAGAAAAAAAAAAAACATCTTCCACAACACTTAATGGCAAAATTATTGTAGCGTAATTTTTGTAGGGTAAATAATTTAAACAAACCGTGAAAAAAAAAAATGTATTTTGAATCTGGCAGTATCCTACCAACCACTTCACAGAGTTTAAGTTCTCCAAATTAATTCGAGCGAACAAGAATTTTTTTTTATTTCGTTTAGACCAAAAGAGCAGCATTCACTAGAATCTCCACCCCCTCGTTAGAATGAGTAAATCCTAGAGAAATTCCCACCACCCACATCCTTCCGTGTCCATCACAACCACACATCATTTACATAAAAAATAAAAAAAAGAGAACCGCCTCATCATTCGTTTAATTTTTCATCACGCGAAAAACCATCCCATCCTTGTGTAATATGGAAACATATTAAGTTTTCGTTATGTGACAAAAAAAAAGAATCATTTTTTTTATTTTTTTAATTTACATAGATCCAGATACGATATTTTTTTTTTTGTGTCGTCCTGCTGAAAACCTGCCACTCGGAAAATACACCCTCACACAAAAAAAGAAAAAAACAAAAAACCGCAGTGGCAGTGTCAGCAAAAGTTTTATTTTGTTAAACAAAAAAAAAAGAAATATTTTAATAAGAAAAGTGACTTTTTTGACATAATTTTTTTGCATTTTTTGCACCAACCAACAAAAGAAAATAAATGTTGCGACATATTTTTGAATTTTGAATGGCGCATGTTTGTCATATTTTTGGTGTAAGCGAAATAATTTTCACCATGAGCAGTTTATTTTATTTTTTTGAAGCAATTTTCAATTTTCATTTTTCTTTTTTTTTTCAATTTAACGCTTTCAATAGATGTGACATACAATTTTTGTTTTTTTTTTGATTGACGTGGTGAAATACTTCGTGTAGACGTTTATTTAATTTATTTATTTTTCCAACTTAGTTGTTTACTCGTCAAATTTTATAAACTTTTACGACGATTTATTTAAATTTAAATAATTTATATAAAACTAGTTTAAAGTCTGTGTACAATGGAACAAGAGGAGAATTTATGCTGAAATTTTTTTGCTTTTTGCTTGTTCCATTTGTACATTTTTCTTTTTCGTTCATAGTTTTAAATTTGGTAGAATTTATGGAGAATGTGAATGAGGGGGGTTAGTTATTTAATTTGGAAAAGGGAATCTATCTGGTTGACGTCGAAGGGGATCTTAAATAGGTCGTTTTAAAAGTGAGCAGTCTTCAGAAGAGGATGAGTTGCTTACCACAAAGCGATTAAACGACTCAGCCTTTGGAATGTTAATGACAAAGTTATATGACACTCCGAAGTTGTTGAGAAATCTTATTCAATTTCAAATAGACTCTTGACATTTTAGAGGTTGGGAATGTCGTTTGTAAGGCGATTTTTAAATTTGATTTTGTTTTTTTTTTTAATTCATCGGTTCATCATATCGAAATTGTCTTACGTAAAAGTTCTTGATTTCAGACTGAATGGTTTATATGGAAGACTATGGTCAGATTCAATGTCTGCATCCTTAATTAGGACTGTAAACCAGCTGCTTGACGGACCGAACTTCTGTTTAACCGATCTGACTGATATTTTTGGATTTTCTAAATGTTTGTTTTTTCGATCCCAAGTCTAATTTGACAATTTCAGTCTTCGTAGTCACTAAATGTCTCGGATTTTGTTTTTCTAAACGTAATAAGGCCAGTTTTTAATGACGATTAATATATTAGTATATGATGAGTAAAAAAAAAGCTCAAATAGACTTCAAAGCCTCTCTAAATACGGTTGGGACTGATAGTTCTAGTTATCAGTCAAGAAAAACTTAAATTAGACTCCCAAATTTCTCCATTTGGCTTAAATGCATTTGGGACTGATAGTTCTGGTTGTTCAGTACACGATCAGTCAAGAAAAACTTAAATTAGACTCCAAAATTTCTCCATTTGGCTTAAATGCATTTGGGACTGATAGTTCTGGTTGTTCAGTATACGATCGGTCCATGATCAGTCGAAAAAAGACTCCAAAATTGTTTTGATTCCATCTTTAAAAACAAACAACGAAGTCTGCCTAGTCCAATCCTCATCCCATGAAAACAGCTTTAAAGTTTTTTTTTTAACCTTAAAATTCCAAAGCATACCACCGTGGCTATACGGTCCCCAAACAAACACCGCTCAGGGTTTTTTTTAAATCTTAAAACTACGTTAATACCAAGACCGTAGCCGTTGATAATAAAATGTGAATTTTTAAATCGTTTTTCTGGACCTACTGACCTTATCCCTTTGATATGATGTAGTTCCTTTCTATTTTCTTTCAATGTACAGAATTTTCGTATTTTCAGCTTTAATTCTTTACCTCATTCGGTGCTTTATGCAGCTGTTTAAAATTTGTTGGCGGTAAAGACTTAGCTTTGGTGTCCAAATTCAGTACATTTGCCAAACAGGACAGACTTGTAACTCAAATTTACTCGACTAATATCGATGCTTCCAGACCATTCAGATTCACAACATTCTTTTTGCCATATTTTAAAACAATTTGTATTTGTTGCAGATTCACCCTTATTCTCTGTAAATTGTCTAAGAGATAGGAAAGAATCATAAAAGAGGTCAAAAACAAGCCGTGTACGAGGTCATTAACAGCATTTCTTTTACTTTTTCTACCCCACTAAGCTGTAAAAAGTATTTCTCAAATTTTCATACATTTTTGAACAACCTAAGATCTCTGCGACCAACCAGATTGTCTTAATTAAATTCCACCACAATCCATCAAATCACTGCGTTAAAAAGAATATCCTTTCATTCGCATTCTCCCCCACACACTAACAATTAAAAAATTAAAATTTTCCTTTCACAAAACAAAAACATTTTTCTAATATAAAACTTTCTCTTCCCCCTCCATACCATTTTGCAATCGTCTGCCATATGTTCAGCTCTGGTATTGAAGGAAATCCAACGGTATTCTATCGACTAATGCCCGGATCAACGGCACAAACAAATAAATTCCACACGTTCTACTTACAACAAAGACCGGATAATGGAGATACATGGGCTGACATTAAAGTTAATCATCCGCTGGACTATGAGAGCATAAAGGAATATAATCTGACGATACGTGTTGAGGTAAGGATTTATTTTCTTTTTTTCTTTTTCTTTGTTTTGTTGCTTTTTTGATAGATATTCATTGTGTTTATTGTCATTTGGATCCAATGGTCAGATGTGGATTCAGCAGAAAGTAGATTAAGACAGAAATCTAAGCTAAGTTTTCAACCCTTGATGACTTTTGATGTCTGAAAGTGCTCAAAATTATTGAATATGGACTTTATAGAATTTTTTTTCTTCTTTCGATTTTTTGTTAGTAGTGGATTTCACAAAAAAAAAAACGGACTAGAACAGACATCTTTCAACTCTCGTCTTCAGGAAAGTTCGAAACCCTAAAGTTTTAATATTGAGTCGAATGAATGAATGAATTCAAAGAGTGAGTTTCAAGGAGCTCGGAATTCGAGTTTTTGTGCAACAAAAAAATATTTTAATGGACAATTTAGCAAAAATTTAGACCACCGCAATTTGTGTTGGCTCGATCGGTTAGTGCGTCGGACTGTTGAGCGAGAGTATTCGCGTTCGAATCCAGCTCGGGAAAAAAAACACCACAAACATTTTTCATGGCCTCACCTCCAGCGAACGACTGACAATCCTCCTGGAGCACTTCTGTCATGAAAATCTTTCGTATTTCGCCGTTCGGAACAGGCATTAAACAGTAGGTCCGCTACACATGCCAAATTATAAGACGCGCATCACATCACACACGAATCTCTGGCTCTTAAGGAGCTGTTACGCCACCCTAATGTAATGTAATGAGCCATTCTGTCTGAGCTTAGAGGTTTCTTAGTTTCGTTTTTATTCCAAACTTTTTTTAGAGGTTTTGTTTTTATTCCAAACTTTTGACCAACCATGAAAAAAGAAGAATTAAAACAGAAAATTTGAACTGTTTAGCGAAGCCTAAAATCTGCTTATGAATTTTAGCCGAGAATCGTCAAAAATGCAACTAAAAACGCTTTGTTTTTTATTCAATTCATTATGAATTATCGTGAATTTAGCAGAAGGAAGATAAATTTAAGTTTAAAACAATTTAAAAACAATTTAAATGCAGTAAACTCTCTATAATTCGAACCTCAATAGCTCGAAAACCTCTGAAAATAGAAGTAAAGGGTGATTTTTTAGCTATTATCTTTTTGGCAACACTGGTTTAAACAGCTGACGCACGTTTTGTGTTTTGTTTCACTGTCAAACATCTTCAGTTTGGTCTATAATTTAACCAAACGTTCGTCTTACAATCAAACAACGCTTGCAAATTATTGAATTTTATTATCAAAATGTGTGCTCAGTGAAGAAAGTTCATTGCGCGGCTCTTCCATTTTATTACCGAAAAATTGTGTTCAGCGACGAAGCTCATTTTTGGCTCAATGGGTACGTAAATAAGCAGAATTGTCGATTTTGGAGTGAATATCAGCCAGAAGCATTGCAAGAGCTACCAATGCATCCAGAAAAAGTCACAGTTTGGTGCGGTTTATGGTCTGGTGGCATCATTGGACCGTACTTCTTCAAAGATTATGCGAATCGTAACGTAACTGTGAATGGTGAGCGCTACCGTGAGATGATATCCAACTTTTTTTTGCCCAAAATGCAAGAGCTTGACTTGCATGACATGTGGTTTCAACAAGACGGTGCCACATGCCTTATTGAGGACTTATTGAGGGGCGAGTTCGGTGAACATTTTATTTCACGTTCGGAACCGGTCAATTGGCCGCCTAGATCGTGCGATTTAACGCCTTTAGACTATTTCTTGTGGGGCTATGTTAAAGCTCATTTCTATACAGATAAGCCCGCTTCAATTGACGTATTGGAAAACAACATTGAAGCATTTGTTCGTGAGATACGGAAAGAGTATGCCAAAATTGGACTAAGCGGATGGACCATTTGAGTCAAACATTAAACTATATGGACCGTACTTACGATTCAAATAAAGATTTCATGCATTTTTCTGAATTTCATGTGTTTTTTTTGAAAAACTTTCCTATAGCTTTTAAAAAATAAAAAATTATTATCACGGTCCCCTGAAAAGACCTCTGTAAATCGTTGGCAACCTAAGCAATTTGTGATCCTATACAATTTGGTCCCCTAGTTAATCGAATTTAGTTTTGTGCAAAACAACATGAAAACCTCTGTAATTCAAAAACGATGGCTCTCCATAATTAGAAGTCAAGTTTACTTATTTTTCTTCAACAGCCGTTAGTTGAAATTCGTACGAAAGGGAAGTGTGCAATAGTTTTGTTCTGAAACCTCCGTAATTCGAAAACTTCCTTTTTCCTGGTTCCGAATGAGGAAAGCTTCCATGATTGTGATGCAAGCCTGTCTGTGGCCATTAAATGTTTTAAATCGATAGTTTAGAACAGTCCAAATTGACACTAGGGTACTCGTATTTTTCTGATTTAGCTTCATTGTCAATCGTGATTCGAAAAAAAGTAAGCATACCCTCTGATAAGCTAAGTTTCCAATCTGTCTGTATATCAAGTCGAAAATAGTTCGCAAAAAGTTCATAATGAGTTCATGGTCAGCAATGTATTTAGAAAAAAAAAAACCGTCGTTTACTTGACAAAATAAAATTGCAAATGGTCGAAATCAGTCTCAAAGAGCACCCATTTTCCAAAATCGTTGGTTCCAAACACCCACAAAAACTTCCCAGCCTAAAACCACAATGAAAAGTGATTTTCCACGTGTTTTTTTTTTGTTCTAAAAACTTAAATTTTTTTCCCAAAAACTCAAGCCCACGTTTTTACAATTAACTAAATTCCTCCAAATAACTGACAAAATATTTCTCTACCATCGCCGCTGGTATTCAGCCCGCATTCAGCAGCACATTCAGCAGCACATCCAACAGCACATTGAGCTCCATTCAATAAGCAACTGCGAGTCGCCTAGTGCCGTCGGTCGACTCAATCGGAGAGTCGAATAAAACTTCATCCACCGCCCGGCGTGCCACTCAGCCCCGCGCTTAGTTGCAATATAGTTTGAAAATTAATTCCATTAATTAGAATCATTCCCTTTGGCTTTGGCGCTTCGGTTGGTATTTGAGAGCGTCCGGGGGGACGGTGGGCGGGCGCCCATTCCTCCTCAACATTCCACGGATAGCCAAACTATGGATTTGATGGGATCAAGAGTCCTCGAATACCGCAAACATGGATTCAGGATTCGTATTTAGCTAAATATATTATTGCACGAGATTAACTTTTTGCCGAGATGATGCGCGGGGTGAGTGTGAGAGTTGAACGTGTGCCATGGCGGATGGTTTCCGTAATTTTCGCTAACTAATTGCACAACAAATGCCTCCTGCCGGTTATTCTAATTGAAATTTCATCCTTCATTAACTGAAACAATGCGTCGGACTGGCACGAGGGTGGTTGTGTTTTGGGAACGACTAAGGGGGTTGGAGTTCATTGCAGGCGACGGATGGTGTATAATCGGGACGTGTATTGGTCGGGCTAATTAAATTTGAATAGGATTTCCGTCCGGGATTTGAGGCCGCACACTTTCGAAGACTCAGTCTCGTGTATTTCAATCGGGGGATGACGAAGCCATTTGTGCGGATAATCGTTTTACGTTTGAGAACGGAAACTTTTGGTTAATCGACGAAAGTTATGCACACGGACAATTGCTTTGAGATGCGAGTAAAGTGCGTTGAGTTTTAGTCCAGTGGGCGGGAATGGAGGAAGATTATCGGCGGTAAATTGATTTCAAAGATGCCATCAGATAGTTGAGGAATGTGCTTTTGGTGAATTTGATAATGTGGGTCATTTAACTTTGGGCAAAGTTGTGTGACGTCCGTTTTGACAGCGGCAGCGGATGAATGTGCGGAATTTTGACGTGTGGTGGATTTCAATGAAGCCATTCAAGTTGAATGGCATGGAAAATGCGGTAGGGCTTTGCGGATGCGTCACATTTAGGTGGGAAGTTAACAAAGAGATTTAGGGCAATCAAGGAGCGGCTTCTGTGGCAATGGATTTGTGTGGTGTGGTGACAAAGGACAGGGGTAGGACACTAAAACTTGGTTTTGAGGTTTACGGACTACTCGAGACAGACTATTTAAGTTGACGACATGAATATATTCACTTGACAGGTTGTTTTTTTATTCAGAACTGTTCCGATTTCTTGTTGTGTTCAAGTTTTACAGTTCAATTCTTTATTCTGAACCGACGGCCTACCTCAAAGCAACGCCTTGTCACCGGGGTCTTGAGGATAATTCAGTTGCCCGATGGCTCGGGAACCAAAACCGGGCCACATTTGAGATATCGAGCTACTCTGGACTAGCGAAATTCGGCCTACAACCATTAGTGCCACTCAAGCGCCTAGATTTGGGTCTTGGTCATTATCAGCAGGTTTTAATTTGTTCTTCGGTGGATCAGGATCCTGTGTTGATGTCAGCTTTTCAACAACCAGTTTCAAAATGTTGCTAAAGAGCTTTAAGATCGCTCAACACCTAAGTTATTTAGTCGGGGACACTGTTGACAATTTATTGCTTCGAGTTATGATGACCCTCTTAAAATTTAACCAAAAATTCGATTAAAACTCATGAAGACAGTCTGAAAAACTCGTCATCGGCTTGGAAAAGGCTGAGGTTTTTTGTTTTTATTGGAATTCTAGTCGTTTTTCAAAATTATTTTTAGAAGGCTGTGCTTTATTAAGAAATCTAAAGAGTTTTTTGTGACTTGCATGGCTTCGCTTAGTGCTTTCAGTAACCTAAGTGGGCTAGCATAGCCCTTTTAAGCCATTTCCAAGCCTTAATTGAACAAAAAGGTTCCATGTGGACACACAAACAAAACCATTGTCACATAAGGACTCATATCTGTCTTCAATTCGATCCTAAATGTTCGACTGTTTATTTATTTTGCTCCCAATATTGAGGTTTCCCTATAAGTCGGTCTTAAAATACCTCCGATGAGCCTCTTGCTCCTAATTTTGGTCTAAATTCCGCACACAATCAACGACTGCCGCTCCCACATCGCTCCAATCGTCCTTGGGGCTCACCAAAAGACTTGCATCCACCCATTTTTTCACCTTCTTTCAAATTAAACTTCCCCTAAAATCTATTATCCATATAACTAACCTTCGCCTCACAAGCTTTCCACCCGAGAAGTTCCCTCAAAACACCCAAAATCCTACACTCCCCCAACCGGCTCTTAAACAGAGGAACACCGTTCTGTTCTTCTAACCCGATTCCCTGGAACAATCCTCCGTGTCCTAGTAACAGAAATTACTCCCCCTGCTCCGCACCCCTTTTCCCGTGACAAGGACATAAAGGTCCTTGTAAATAAATGACTTTTATTCCACAGAGCTCATTGTCTCTCGTTGCATTAACTCTCAAATATAATCTAAGAAAGAGATTCCAAAAAAAACAGTAAAAAAAAAAACGAGGAACAGCAAAAAATTTCGAATTACTTCCAGGACTTTCTCCCCATTCTCTAAGGACTTGCTCCTGAATCGTAAAGCAGACAGAATATGAGATTTTTCTCCCTCTCTCACTCTGTCTCTCTGCTGAACTTGCATATCATGCACAAATACGAATCATGCTCCCCATTCAATTTCGTCCTGGAAGAAATAATTAATCCACACAGTCGTCCTACTTTACAGTTACTTAGAGAAGTGCTCCCTTACATCCCTAACCCCTTCCCTCACTGCCTGTGTCTTGGCGGCGAAGGAAATTGCAAACAAATGAAAACGCTTTAAATGTCAATCTCCATTCCCTGAAGGCAAGTGTCTAATTGGTTTTGCAAGGATCACAAAAAGGATACAAGGATATGTGGGGATGTGTGCATTCTACGTGCATCACCCGTTGATTGACATCTCGTAATCCATTCGGTTTGTCGGAGCAACAAACACGTCGTGAGTCTAAAGGAGCGTACTTCTGCTCCTGGAGTTTAGTTTTTGTAGACGATGAACTTGTAAGTTCAGGTGTCTCAAGCAGTGGAATTAATCGGAGGCCCGATGAGGGACGTGCCACTGATTCTAATTCGTTAACAACGAGTGAATTGAATCTGGCTGTTGATTATCTTGGAAAAGGACTTCGGGTGGCATCTAACATGTGAGGTCCCATCCGAAGTCCGTCCCAAGTTCTAAGAACATCAAAATTTATCCGAATTCTCGTTTCTGGCAGAGGTGATCTTTGAGTCTTCGGAAAGTTCAATTGAAGCAAGGTAAATCAAATTTTCGCACGAAAATCAAAAGATTTTCTAAAGCTTCTTAAGAATCGTAGACGTCTGTGTAAAGGTCAAGAGCTTGGACAACTGAACAACGAGTTAAGCTGTGAATTAAAGGGTTCACTTATCGTTTTTCTCCCTGTCAATAAGCTGAAGTTTTCTTTTAAAGATGGCTGAGCGAACTATATGGCAGAAGAATACCTTTTAAGACCAATATTTTCGACTTTGAATAAATTCCGTGAATAAATCCAACCCAACAATCTCGAAAAAGAAAACGGCTCTCTTTCCTTCACAAGCGATCTGTGGTTAAACTTAAATCTCTCCTTGTCATAGTTTTTGAGTCCCACCTGTCCGTCACGTCAACGCTGAGAACCAACCCCCCAGATGTTCAAAACGAAGTCCCCTTCCAAAATATAGTTCCAAGTTCCAAACACCACCATTTCGTCCACATCCATTCACTAACTTGCACCCAACTGACAGCTGTCAGTGTCAAATGTCACAGTTGACACTTCAGTTCGCCTGCAACATATTTCACGTACGTCAAATCGACAAGTTTTCCATTTTTTTTTCCACTCTGTTTAAAGTTGGAAAATAAATCAACAGAGAAGAAGAAAATATGTGACTTTTTCGTGGTGTTTTCTCATCCCTATGTCCTTTGTTAGTAAGCCTCGTTTTTTATTTTTTAATTGGTCTTAATTGGTTTTAAAAGGATCTTTAGTCCCCCGAAAGCACACAAAATCCAATTTATCTTGAACATTACAGTTCGTTTTTTTTTCCCTCCCTCTCTGTCTCGTGATGTCGTTTCTTTTTTTGTGTTGATGTAGTTGTTGTTTCTTTCTTGTGGTGGCCGAGACAGTGTCCTGGGCGAGTGGAGCAAATGGGGCTTAAGTGGCGGAGCAAACATTTTTATGTTTGTTCTCGGTTCTCTTGGGTCGGTCTGTGTGTGTATGCTTTGTTTTTTAATTTGTTTTGTGTTTCTTTTCCTTTTTATTAAAGGATTATAGGGTGCATATGGATGTGAGGGGGTGGATTTGAGTTTAGAGAGAGGTCAACGAGTGGGTGTTCTCATGAAACTTAATAGATGTAGGACATTTTTAAAGGACATTTCGATGGGCAATTTTTGTACAGAGTAAGTGGTTATTGGGTGCCTAATGGGCGCACACGTCGATGTCGTTTGGATTGAATTGCTGGTGGTGTAGAAAAGTAACCAGTAAATGGTTTAGAGTACTTAGCGATGAAATTTTACTTTTTTTTTTATTTAAATGTCCTTTAAAGTGACTTGGACACCATAAACTCGGACCTTAAACTTTTATTTGACATCAATTCATTCGATGGCTTTAAATGATTGTAAATTTAACAAAAATTTGAATCAAATAAAAAATATTGCGCACTTGATTTTAAAGAAAAAAAAGACTGAAAAAAAATTCTTGGATTTCTTTTTTTGGCTCAAAAGGAGCAACGCCTCGAATTTTCTCAAAATATGCTCTCTCAACATGGAAATCGTTAAAAAAAACATTTCGTTGAAGGTTTTCTAAGCCTAAAAACAATCAAATTTAACTGGAAGGTCGCCATCGGAGCTCGGGATTTCTAAAACAAACTCAATTCTCTTACCGACTTCTTGCAAGTTGAGTTAAATTTGAGTGATTAGTCGTTATGCACGTCCTTAAAGAACACAGAATTTGTAGTTGCAGTAATTTTTTGGACTTTTTTAGTCAACCAACGCTCAGATCTTCTAAATACTAAAAATCTGAATTTCTCAAAGCATTGGGTGTGAATTGAGTAAAATTTGAGTGTTTTGCTCCGTTATGCATTCTTACCGATGATGTACAATGCATTTAAGCCTTTTATTACAAGCCTTTTAGTCAATTAGATCGCCATACAAATTTAATGTTAAAAATAAAGCCAATTCCTCCGAGCAATAAAATTGAATAGAGTGAAATTCGAGTGATTAAGTGGCTGTTACATCCTAATCGTTGATAACAAATGCATTTGCGCTTATTATGACAGGTTTCCGTGTCGATTAGGTTCCCTTGAAAATTTAGGAATGATAAGAGACCCAATTCGTTTGAGCATTGATTATGAATTGAGTGGAATTTGAATGTTTCGGTAACATTCGCACCGTAAAAGGCTATAAGTTGTGTATTTACTATTTTTTTTAAGTTTTATTCAGTTTGTAAACCATTTTCAAGCTCATAAAAGGTAGAAGACGAGAAGATGGAGCTTAAGCATGATTGAGTTTAATATTTTTCTTAGAAAAACCTATTGAATTGCAGCGGTAGGTTGGACAAACGATTTCGTTCTGACTTTTTTGTATATTTTCGATATTACTAACTAATCAAACTCTTGACCAATTCTCCAAAGGTTCCAAGCACTCCTTTTAAATGAGTGGCTTCCAGTCCATATCTTCTGCAGTTTTCTCTACCTTCGCTTTAGAACCTTTTTAGCTTCTCAGTGATATAATCTTTTACACTTGACTAACACAATGACTTACAAACAAGATTGTCCCCCCTCAACATCCAAAACTCCACTTTGTCACAAATCTAACTCACGAAAATAGATGTGACTCGTCTGCCTCTTGTCAAATGTAATCGACAAAAGAACTTCCAATCTTTCGTCGACAACAAGACCTCATCCAAAGTACTTGCCCCAATTTCGTTATCCCTTTCCCATCCTGATGAAGTGCATCATCTTCACCTGAATCGCCATAAAATTTCCATTCTCCACTCTCCACCGAATGATATCCGATCATAAAAAAAAAATAAAAGTATCAACACCTCCACCTTGAAGGGATTCGTTTAAAGTTCAAATCCAGGATAACGCTCCAACTCTCACAACAAAGCGACTCGTTCTGCTCTGGCTCAACAAATCGCCACAAACCACCATCAATTAGTCAAATTGTATTCATAAAACTGAGGATGAAATGATCCTCGTCCTTTGTCTAGTCCACACACACACACACACACACACAAGCCCGCGGCAACGCCAAGTAGTGTGCATGAAGACTTTTCTGCATGTTTTATCTTCTCCAACCAACAGTTCCCAGGATGTTCAAAGGACCTTTCTCCACCCCCAACCGACTTTTCTTTCCACCTCATGAGCACACACAGGGAAACGGAGCCAGGAGATTACCTTCCTTTGATTTACTTCTTCGCACAGGGGGTGAGACTTGCCCACCTTGCCTCCCTTGTCCTTAAAACATTTTACCATCATGCATAGTTTGAAACAAAATTTATGCACCGCATATCATAGTGCAAGTTTTGTTCGTCCTTTCGAAGATTGTTTCGTCGTCGTCGTCGTTGTCCTTCGCTGAGGTCAAACAGACGAACCATGAGGCCCTCCACCCACCTTTGGATGTGCCCCGTAAATTGTCCACAAAATCATTTCAATGGAAATCGAATCGAAGGCAAATTCAAAAAGGAAAATCCTTTTCGTTTTTTTTGTTATTTTGTTTTTGTTGTTGTTTGGGAGAAAATGGAAAATTTTGTTCAGTTTCTCGGAAAACTGCAAGTTATGAGCTCGTGAAATCCATCTACTCGTATACTCGTCCTGGTCGTCCTTCTCGTACTCTCGTATCTATCTGCATTGTAATTAAATTGTCTGTTGTTGTTGTTGGAATGTACAGTGTGGTTTGTTTTATGGGAAGTTTTTGAGTTTTTTTTTTCCGATGTTGTTTTGTTTCTTTTCGTTGAGGAACTTGTAACTTTGTTTGGTATCCGTTTCGAAGGAGAAATGCCTGCATTATCGGAAGGAAGGATGTTTTGGTGAAATTGGTTGTGTAGCTTGGTTTCGAGATTTCCGGATGCGTTGAGGCACCTTAAATCGTCAGCTTGTCTAGTTACAGGCGAAAGCGCAGGGAGTCTCTGAACTTGAATGGGAGGAGCTGATTTAAGCAGCAGAATTAATTCTACGTGTTTTTCCGTTTGGGAACTTGATTGTGATTGGAGGAACGAACGCTTTTTGCGAGGATGATAGGAATGAAGTTTTCTTTACTTGGGTCTTAAGGCTTGAATATCGTTGAGGATTTTCGACAAAATTGTCCTCGATTCGGTTCAATTTTCGGATCAATTGAAATCATTTGTCATTTTTCTGGTGAAAGCTCTGAAACTGTTGCAAAGAGTGTTGCCAGTCAGTCTTATAAGTGGACAATTTGTTGAAAAAGTTCACTATACTGTTGACTATAATCAAAGATCTGAAGGGCCTCAAAGAAAAGGAGCACATTGATGCTTGATCTTACATCAAACATTCAACTTCATTTTTTTTTTGTATCGAACTTCATCTTCAAACGCTTAAATTTGAGTAAAAACTATCTACGCAACTAACTGTCTTATATCACTGACATGCTTTATAAACTGCCTCGAATCAGGAAGATCAGACTGTCTCCCAGACGGAATAACTTGAGTTTTGTGGCAAGTTTTTTCTACTAAAACGACTATCAAGATGATCTTTTTCTACGATCAAAAGCCAGAGGACTAAATACGGTTTTCTGGTCGAACAGGAAAAACTGAACTAAGACATGTTTCCAAATCTAAATGCGCGAAGAAGCTAGGCTCTGGCTGTTACGCCGATTATTTATTTATTTTTTTCCAAATCTTTAAGACCTCGCTATATGCCAAAAGAGAGTTGCGTGAAATCTGCCCTACTGTAAGCCTTTTTTTGGATTTGGATAATTTTAAACTAGTCAGAAATAATTTTTCACAGTCTCCAATAAAACTCTTCATATTTTTTTCTGGATTATGGGGATGATCGTCTCAATATGGTCGGTTTCTGATGACTTTCTAAACGGTTTTCCAACAAGGACTTTACACGTTTTCTTTTTTTTTTTAAATAAAACGCAAACTATTTGAGATATTTCAAAAACGTTATTATCGGCTTGAAATACAATCAAAGCCTTTATGAATGGAACTCGACTTCGTTCATATGGCCACCGCGGGTACGTTTGCAGCGGTCGATTTGTTCGACCCAATTATCGATGACTCGGCCGCACATTTCGGGGAAAAAACGGCCGCTAATTCGCATTCAATGTTGGCTCTGAGCTTTTCAAACGTCGTCGGCTTAACGAACGACTTAACGAAGCCCCAAAAAGAATAGTCTAGAGGCGTTAAATCGCACGAACGAGGCGGCCAATTGTCTAACCCATTTCCTAAGATAACAAGCACATCACACTT
This sequence comes from Syritta pipiens, assembly GCA_905187475.1. Taxonomy (NCBI): domain Eukaryota; kingdom Metazoa; phylum Arthropoda; class Insecta; order Diptera; family Syrphidae; genus Syritta; species Syritta pipiens. Next base: position 78,046,168 of record LR994571.1, read on the forward strand.
ACGAGTACTTTTAATAAATCGATTGTTCCGTGTGCTGTGTGGCTTGTGGCACTATCCTGTTGAAACTTCATGCCGTCCAAGTCCATATCTTTCAATTCGGACCAAAAATTGTCGGTAATCATGGCGCGCGAACGCTGGTAATTCACAGTAGGCTAGGTTAGGCTAATCGCCAGTCACATAGACTTGTAGGTCCATAGTGTATGGCCCAGTACGTCGCCGGCATGCACACAATTATTTCTTTGTGGATGAAGTGGTGATTCATGAAGCACATGCGGATTTTCACCCGACCAATAACGCATATTTTGCTTTTTGACGAACCCATTGAGCCAAAAATGAGCTTCGTCACTGAAGATGATTTTGCGATGAAGTTCATCATCTTGGCGCATCCTTTCCAGAGCCCAATCGGAGAGCGTACGTCGCTTCAAATGGTCCATCGGCTTCAATTCTTAAATGAGCTTATTCATGTATTGGTGTAAACCAGGATCCTTATGCAAAATATGCCATAATGTGGTGCGAGCGATGCCCAATTCTTGAGAAAGACGTCGCATTGACTGATTTGGATCGGACGCTTGAACGGCAGCGATATTTTCGACACTTCCACCAACCCGTTGTTTTACAACGAATATTAAGATTCAAATATTTGCATTTGTTATTGCCTGTCTACTAGGGCTACAATTACGACCGAAAATTGGAGTTAACGCTCTTAAAGTTGCGATCACCGACTCCGAATTTCGGTAAAATATTTTTATCATTTGCGGACGTTGCTCGTTGGCAGAGTTGTAAAAGACTGCAATCTTTTGTAATGCAATCCCTGAATTCATGGAAAGATTTTTTTGATTTGGGATTCATTCAATTGACTTCATTTGATGACTAAGACTTCGGCTTTGAAATCTCACATTCTTTTTGAAGTCTTGATTGGAGCAATCTTTACGACCAATCTATTGATTGCAAATCTTTAGATTGGCATTGCATTCATTGCAATCAGTTTGAAGTCTTTGGACTTCAAAAATTTTCGTTGCAATCTTTGGGACTTCAAAAATTTTCGTTGCAATCTTTGGGATTGCAAAATTTTTCGTTGAAGTCTTTGGGATTGCAAGGTTCTTCGATGAAGTCTTTGGGATTGCAAGATTTTTCGATTCTAAAGATTTGCATTCAATTGATTTGCAATCAATAGATTGGTCGTAAGGATTGCTCCAATCAAGACTTCAAAAAGATTGCGAGATTTCAATGTTGCAATCTAGTTGCAGATTTAACTTATGAATTGAAAAATCAGAGGTATGAATTCAATTGATTTTTAAAATCAAAAGATTGCAATCTTTTACAACTCTGCTCGTTGGTATTCTTTACCATGATGAAAATGTTGATTTACTGAATAAATCGACAGTTCGATGATTAGTGAAAGGGTGTGTTCACAATTTAAATTCAAAGTTGTCAAATCTCTATTGGAAAACTTATTTCCATTCCATTGCCATTTTCGTTCTGTGGATGCTTGAATTTTGGATCATCACAATCAACAGAAGAACCTTATATTATTAAGGCTTATTCTCATAAGTAGATTGGTGGTGGAAGTTCACGTTACTTTAATGCATTTACCCAAATCACTGGCTGTCTTTTTAAAAAGAAAGTTTCGTTCTTAATTTAGGTTGACAACGCCTTCTTTTTTTTCTATTCTTTCTTTCTATCAACGTCTTCGACTTTTTGAAGGCCTTCATGCACACACTCTTTCCTTGAATCGATGGTCTGACTAACCATCATCCATCAAATCTGACACCTACTTCACATCTCATACCGACAGCAAGCGATGGAGGACTCGACGTGAGCTATACCCAAACCCTTTCACTTCGCACTCGAAGAATGTTTTTGGTCAAAGTCACTTCGGCAGCTTATAGGCGTTTCCCTTATCCAGATTATCCGCCACTCATCATCCTGGAAAGCTTACATTTGATTTAAAAACGCCTGTTTACGTTCACCCGTTTTTTTCCCAATCCTTTCTTCTGCCAACATTCACATCCAATCATTCGCCTCCCTATTAAAGTTCACCTCACCGAGTAATTACTGAATTTTATTTTATCGATTACCGCGGTTGAAAAACACAACACAACACAAAATAAAATAAACATTCAACTCATTCTCTCTTCGAGCTTATGGCATAACGGTCATGTTCTGTGGGCTGCTTAGGGCGTAATGTGCTTTTAATAATTTACCCGGATGAATGGGAAATTTTATTTTGTTTTTCGGTTTTTGGTTTTTATTAAAATTACATTCCATTTGCATGGAGGTTTTTTTTTTTTGGGGTGGGAAAATTATGTGCCAATGTGTTGTGATCGATTTGCGAGTAAATTTTCTGACGAATGGCGAATGGATGTGTGTTTGTGTGTGAGGATTTGTGGACTTGTAAAGGATATCACGTGATAATTATAGCTGTGAGATAATTTATGAGCGGAGATCTCATGGTGATGAAAGCAGAACAAAAGCGGATTACGACACTAGAGGGATGAGGATGGGGTTTTTGGTGGGCGGTGTACCAATTTTTGATGAGCTTAGCCGAGTTTGACCGGTTTGTGATGAATTGAAGTTTCTGATAAACTTTAATTTGTGGAGGCAGGCTTTTATGATGTTCATTATTTGGACGAAAAAGTGCTGTCGAATTGGAACAAATGACAAGCTGTTGGTGTTTATTGTGGGAATTTTTCGATACTGCTTTCGACACTGTTCGTTAAAATCAATAAATTCACCTTCAACTATGTCAGCGAATGCTTTTTTGATACCATCAATTGCTCGTTTGCCTGAATTTTGTTAAATTTTCAACTAAACTGGGTTGAATTTAAATGTAGTAGGAACTAAAATTTCCATACCTGCGAAGCTTTCGACTTTATTTGCAGTTGCAGTTTGTTAGAAAGATATGTTCGTTATCAGATTTTTTCTATGCTGATATTAAGTTTGACTGCGGATAGTCTTTGGATTGGATTGAAGATCGGGATAAGTTAGGTAAGAGAAAGAAATGACTAATCCAGTCGAGTTCAAATGCTCTACTCCAAATACAGTGAACAAAAAAAAAAAATGGGACCCCAATCACAGCCAAGTTCAATTTGGAATATCTCTGCCGTTTTTTTTAATATGTCCCATTTTTTGTTTGGCTATCGAAATATAAGTGTATTGACTTTAAGTGTTATCCTGCATAGTAGAGTAAACGTAGCTCAAACAAAATTATTTTGACAAAATGCTTGATTGTTTGAGTCGTAGATTAATCTGTAATTTATTTCGTCTTGATATGTGTTACCGTCGGATTTCCCCTCCTCGCGACTTCGATCGAAAAGGTTGCCTAGCCAACCCCGGAGATGGGTGTGGGTGGTTGGACTGGATAGTTTTTTTGTAATATGGGCGCCACGCGGTTGCCCTCCCGATCGAACACTCAACCTCTCTAAACCGCAATAAAAAGATTAAGTTCGCTTCCCACGTTATAAAGTTTACTTCAATTAATCTTACACCTAACTTATAACTAGATACAATGGTTTTTCTTAACCTAGCTTACAACTACGCCGAATTCAAAATAACAAAAAAAAAAAGGTTTATTTCTTCTCCGGCTACGAACCCGCAAAACAAAATCTTCGTCGTTAGCAACAAAAAAAAGTTGCCAAGCTCCCACTCGGGATTTGAACCGTGTTCCACCCGACGGATTAAAATGAAAAAAAAAAAACAAAAGCTTGAAGTCAATAGAACTCGAACCCACGACCACGGTCTCCTCAAGTGGCGACGCGTCTACCCCCACCGCTATTGAACAGATTATCAACCAGGGACCCGACAAGTTATCTGAACGTTCGCCTGTTCGTACCTGCGACCTCAAACCGACCCCTATTCGCTTTCTCGGCTTAAACACGATGTGCGTCAGATCCGAATCTGAATACTTCATTTGCACTCTACTTGCGGTTTGCTGGCCGAATTTCTTGTGGATGGTTTGATGGAATTGTGGGGTGTCGCTGATACTCGTAGTCCGCTGGATGGGGCCTTGGTTTTCCCCAGGCTTTCGTTTCCACGCTGGCTGCCGCTACTTCCTCTGAACTCGATCGGCTTCCCCGGAAACCTCGTAACACTTATGAAAAGAAAAGCCATTCAACAATCTATCCATTTTCTTGCGATGACAACGAACCTACCTTATATGTGTATATACATATTATACATATTAAAAAAGGAAAAAAAATCACAACCTCAATTTTCACTTTAATTTATTACCATTTTTCCTAATCTCCTGACTGTGGCACTGTTTTACTCTACTTTCGGAGGCGAAGTGCCCTGGAGATCTTCTTGGCTCAGATCGAATGCCGTACCGGGCTCTTTGTAGACTTACAGATTCTCTCTTTATATGGCCAAATCATCTGCAGCTATATTTCAGTACAGTATTCGATATTGGCGCATAGTAAAGAGAAAGAAAAAAAGATATCTACCCAGATGCCCAGCAGAGGATTCGAACCTGAACCCGTCAGGTCTCGAGCAAGCTCTACAACCACCAGCTCACGACGACTCTTAACGGCAGCTTGTCAGGATCCCCACCTGACAAGCTGGCCTCCCCCACCCTCATCATAGAAGAAAGCGTGGTATACTTCTAGGCGAAAACCTTTAAAAGAATCACCCATAATATATGTTAAAAAATGGCTGAGATATTTGAACTTTGCTGTGATGCGTGTCCCATTTTTTTTTTGGTTGACTGTACATAAATTTGATTTGCCAAGAAAAACCTTTCATTAACACATCTTTTTCCGTTCAGTACTACTTTATGTCCTTCTTGTTTAAAATAAAGCAAAGTTTTTTTCCTACTTTCTGACAACTAAGGCAGGGTTAGACCGTTTTCGTCGAAAATTGGGGATACAACACTAACATGTAAGCCTAGTCATGTCGTTTTTCAACTCTCTTCGCTCGTTCAAAGAATTTATCTTCAAATTTTAACTTTGTTGGACTGGATCTAGGGCATAACACTGAAATATTGCCTTTAGTTTCTATAGCCAAGGATCTGCAAATCTTAGAAACATGGAGGTTACTTTGTAATTGTATGATTAAATTTTTTTCTATTTCGTTAAAGTTTCTGACAGAATCAGGTTGCCCACAATTGATGATAAAATGTTAGAGGTCGCGTAAAGGAATTCATGATGCGGGGAGATAAGCGAAGATGTTTTTTGAAGTTGAATATTGAAAAGACGGAGCGATAAAAAGACGCACTTTTATTATAAAGCACGTTTTCCATACAACTAAAATAGTTTGACCAAAGTAGTTCACTTCTTTTTAGCTAATCTGTCCCCACTGTTTATCATGGATAGTGATGAGACTTCTCAACAGTTGTGACCTTAGCTGTCTATTTCAATTATCATTTGTCAAGGAACTTTTCAAAATCATTTTTTCTACGACTTGCAAGCATCTACTAATCGTTTTAAATATTCAAGCATTTCTCAGAGGAAATTTTCCATGGCAAATTCGAAAACATTCGCTTGAAAAACTTGCTCATTAAGGCATGTAAGAAACATCTGTTAGCAACAATTTTAAAAGTAGGTTTTCTTTCTGCAAAAACGACGGCAATCTCTCGTTTTCTTAACAAAACGACGCTATGCATAATGAGTTTGGATACGAGCTCGTAGCGCTTTGTACATAGCCGAAAAATTCAAAAGACAAAAGGGCGGAAGGGAGATATTTGACAACCTAATAATAATGTGTAAAAAAAAACTAAGCTCTAGCCCTCAGCGGTCTGTTACGGAACCCAAGTATGAATATTAAGCTGACAAAAATCGTGATCCCTTTGCAAAGTGCGAAACTTACTTTCAGCTTTAATTTTCATACAAAAAAAGTCTAAAGCCTAAATCGCAACGGCGCGTTTGTTCAGTCGGACTTTGACAGGTGTTGATACGCGTTTTATCGGCTTTACGAATAAGAATGCCAACGCATGCCTCACTCAAGTGTTCAAATCGGAATAGAACTTGCGCGTTTGCTTTCCCTAAATCGGTTTATCCTCGAAATTGTCCATCCCCTGAAACAAATTTTGTAAGAAAACAATTTGATTTTGAAACTAAAATCAAAAGCAATTCTTATTTACTCATATAATCGCCTTTCCGCATACAAATTTCGTTTGTAAATAAAAACAATTACATACACATCTGTCGAACGCCCGAGCGAGTAGAAAGTAGACCCAGTCGGTCGGGCTTACGATATTACGATCTTCGAAGCTACAACGCTGCAACGATCTTCGAAGCTGCAACGCCAGACTACTATTTCGATTTGTACAATGCTTTTACGTGTATTCTACTTTAAATTTCAAAGTTAGACCGACCAAACGCGCTGTTGCGATTTGGGCTTAACAAGCGAACAATTTCGTGATGTTGAATATCCAAACAATGCAGCACAATTAATTGAAATACTTTTTTTTTATTGCATGAAATTTTTCTACAATTGTTTATTCATTTGTTGTTGACAGACTCTTCGTAGCAGTTCCAGTTAGTTTGAAACAGTTTCCGGTTCCATCAAACCACTTTTCTGCTGCATCGTCTCCTTAAGATTTGTAATTTTTTTCGATGCTCCCTTACTTTTTATCTTTTAGAAAAGCAAGTATGAAAAGGCGTATAATACAGTTTTTAAACGGAGAAATAAAGTGAAAATCCAATGCACCACGAGTTTCGTACTGGAAATGAAGTTTCATGCATTTGCAGACCTGGTTCTCATACTAAGCCGACTGTTTGTATCCCTTGGACTGTGAAATCGTTTTCTTCGTACTTCCTGACGCTTAGTGTGGTTTTAAAACCTGAGAAATTTGTATGTCGTTTATCCTCTTTGTGTCCACCTTGACGCTTGAAACCTCAGTCACTCGATTTTGGGAGTCAGTTTAATTTTAAGTACATAACAACTCTGACTCACATGCACTTTCAATTCATGCCCTACACCTGTCACCTGACATCATTTACTACTCCCACCACACAGAAGGTAATTCACTTCATTTACTTCATTCACTTAACCTAACGAATTTATTCCGCCCACCATCGAAAATCACCGACAAACGGATTAAACTCACCGCACGAGCTTTGCTTTGATGGGTCCGGCCCCATCCATCGGCTTAGTCCCGAGACATTTTACGACCAAAGGACTATTAGTGAGTCCTTACGTCCTCCATTATTAGTCATTAATGTAGACGTAGACTAATAGTCCAACGCTCTCCACTCGGCACAGTATAATTTATCTCAATTAAATCTTTATGTGCGTTTCAACCGATCGATTAAAATAAATCCACCGCCCCTCAAATTGGACACTGAAACGAAACCAGACCTGCCAACCCTGGCAACTCTGAATAAATTTCGCACCACCCCGAAAATTCTCATGTTTTATGAAATTAGTTGGTGTGGAGTGTAAAGTCCACATCAAAAAACACACATACACAGAAAAGGACCACCCTGCGTTACTGGGTGTCATCAAAGTTTGTATAATGAATTGAAATTGTCTGTCACGCCGGGCGGACATGGGACACCGTGCCATCTCGACATGCAGAGCGAGGAGAGCACACTCAGCTTGATGTTGTGTCATCTGGCGTGCTGGAGACGAGGGTCCTTCTTCGTCCTGTTTCGGACTCTTTTTTTTGTCGTTTTTAAAAAGTGGAAGTGTGTACACATGTTTACGAAAATTTCTGTGATTGTGGGGGAAAAGTAAAAAGGATTTTACATAAAATGTAATATTCCATTTGGCGAGCGTGTCCTTGTTCACCATCCTGGACGATGATGATGACGATGGCGACACTCCCGCAGACACACACACGGCTGGCAATACACAAAGACACGAGTTGCAGGCAGGAGTTTCCAAGGACACGTTTCATGTTGCTCTCGCCGCAAAATTGTTGGACGATTATGAATGTCGAAATTAATTTCGAGGAGCGTGGTTATTTTTTTTTTTGTTTGTTTGTTATTCATTTTTGTGTTCGTTTTTGTGGAAAATTTTTAAATCGCTTTAGTTTCTGTGGTTGAGGTCCTGTTTGTGTGTTGCAGCTGGCAACAGAGGTCCTGTCACGGTGAGATCGGCTTTTGACTCAAATCGGGAGACGCGGCAGTTGTGGTCTAGTTACGAGGTCGTTTTTTTTTGTTATTTCGGCGTCTCTTATTTCGAGTTTCTGTGGTGGGGTGACGATGTGCTGGTGGGTCGATCAGTGGATGGGTGGCGTGTGATTTTGACAGAAGGACGTCAACCGTATGTGTTTTTTGTGGCCAGGGGATTACTTGAATTGAATTCAAATTTCTAGTTCAAGTTTTGTTGCTTCGTAAACAGCTGCATAACAGCCCTAACAGCCCGTTGAGGACAAGAGCCAAGCTTTGCGTCTCCACTGTGTCGTGGGCATTATAATTTTGACACATGTGAAGTGCACCTACTGTTTAGTACTGGTTCCGAACTACAAGTTGAGAAAGCTTTTCATGGCAGACGTACTTCAGGAGGACAAACACGTGTCCGCTGGAGGCAGAGCCGTGAAAATTGTTTGTCATGTTATTTCCCCGGCCTGGATTCGAACCCGAATACTCTCACTCTCACAGCCCAACGTACTAACCTATCCAACCACGGTGCCACGAGATGTAAAATAAATTTTTCGATTCATGTCACGCCATTGGTGGACGCGTCGCTTAATCGTTAGTGCGTCGGACTGTGGAGCGAGAGTACCTGAGTTCGAACCCGGCTCGGGGAAATAACACCACACAAATTTTTCACGGCCCCACCTCCAGCGAACGATTGACAATCCCTCTGGAGTACTTTTGTCATGGAAAGCTTCCGGAATTCGCCCTTCGGAACCGGCGGTTAAACACTAGGTCTAGAAATAACAAATGATAAGAAATATTTTTTATCGCTTGTTGTTTTGTCGTGAATTCCTAGCCGCTCGCAGGAACGTAACAGCGACTGACTTAGACGCCGTCTCATTCAGGAATATTGTCAAATTTAAGAAACCAGCACTCAGACAGTAGAATTTTAAAGTCGCAGTACAAGTGACACTATCCAATTTCATCAATCAATTAAACCGTTTTCAGACAGTTGATCATTCAGAATCCCCAATCTTTTGACTTCCAATGTTTGTTTTGAACAGAAATCATTCAAAATGCGACTATATTCGAGGCAATCATTCAAAATACCACTATATTTGAGGTAAATTTGTTTTGAAGCCTTTACGTATAAAATTTGTGGTAATTTCAAACCACGTTCTCTACAAACTTTCGAATAGAGTTGTGGCCGAAAACAGGGTTTTTGAAATGAGTTGAAGGTCTTTTGTGAATGCCTGCATGTCACTATGTTCAAAACGTATGCTGAGTTGAAGTCGATAAAAAGAGCTTAAATCGTAAAAAAATGAAGTCTTTCAAAGATATCGATTAGTAATGAAACCGCTTCTAAACTGATAGAAAACTTGAAAAACCGAGATGAATAAAGTCGGTCAATGAAATATACTCAATCGGCCTTTGGACACATGTCGAGCACATGTTTGAGGCCGAAAACGAGGTTTTTGAAATGATTAGAAGAGTATTTATGAGTGTGTGCATGTCACTGTCTAAGAAACGTACGCTCTGAGTGCTTTTGAGTTCCAGTTATCATAGAGTGAATTTTGAGCAAATTTTTGAGGCCAAAAACAGGGTTTTTGAAATGGTTAAATGAGTATTTATGACTGTCTGCATGTCAATTGCTTTGAAACATAAGCTCTAAGTGCTTTTAAGTTCAGTTATCTTAGAGCGAACTTTCAGCTAATTTTTGAGGTCGAAAGCAGAGTTTTTGAAATGATTTGAAGGGCTTTTGTGAATTCCTTCATGTCACTATCTTCAAAACGTATGCTAAAAGCGAATCAAAAAACCTTAAACTGCATATTTACTTCATTTTCGAGGTCGAAAACAGAGTTTTTGAAATCATTCAAACAGTATTTGTTACTGGTTGCTTGTCAAATACACCTAAAGTGGATCTAGAACCTTAAACCGCATTTTTAGTTATTTTTTCAGATCGAAAAAGAGGGTTTTAAAAAGATTTGAAAAATGTCTATGAGTGGACACTTGCGATAGCCCCAGTTACATTCAATTTTTGTAGTTTGAATGGATTCTAACAGCATTATTAGCTTGTTTTTAGAGGCAAAAGTGGATTTTGCTGAAGGAGTTTGAAAATTACTTGTGTTTGCCTTATGGAGCGGGAGATTTTCCAAATTTGTTGAACTTAAGAGACAAACATAAGATCTAAAAGGAGAATTTCCAAATCCAGTCATGTAATAATGGTATTATCGTATTGAAAGCGATTTTGAAGAAGAGAAATCTACTAAGGAATTGTGTTATAAATATTTTTTAAACATAATTCGTTTTTGATTTTAACGGACTAAGTGGAAGCCATTTGGAAGCTATTCTATAGTTCTTCTGGGTGTTATTATACGGTCAAACTGGCACAATACAGGTTAACCTCGCATTAGTTGTCTCAAATTTAATGACTTGTCGTTAGTGACTTGTAATCGGTGCACCTTTGAGTCTCTTAAATCGAACGCCTGCCTGAGACTCAATCTTCATTCATTTCTATCCTCAATGTTCTGTTTCCTCACATTTCCGTATACAACTGCTAAAGTGTCCCTCTTAGGAGTTTCGAATTTGCAAACTTCAGCAAAAGATAACCCCCGACTCACTAAAACTCTCCTGAGTCTCGATCCACTTCCGCAGACAGTCTCCAGAGAACTCCCTACCCTCCCTCCACGACATAACAGCATTTCCGTCCGCCGATTAATTGATACTCCCATCAAAACGAAAATGAAAATCTCTCACATATCCCTCGATAAGTGCCATCAACTCCCACTCCCGCCCACTGTTGATTTGTCCAAACATCAAACAAACAAAAACGAATCTAATCTCGATAAAAGTATCAAAACAAGAAAATCACCAAAACTTTTCCCCATCCCACGCTAAAAGCCCACCTCCGGGCATCTAATCTCAATAATCCATAACTCAATAGCTTCGCAAAACACCCCCTCCCCCCCCCACACACACATACTCCTCTCCTGCTTCATGCTGATTTTTATGACCACTACATGATTGCTATGTCCCGAGGACTTACCCCCCACGAATATCCTTCGCAATAAAATTATACTACGTCCCTTCAATAAAATCCCGACTCTCCCTCTCGGCGTACTTAATTCGAGTGAAAATGTTTTGTTGTTGTTGTCCGCTCGGAGTCATGAGTCAAAAAATTAATCGCACATAAAACGAGATAAGAACTTTCTCGGAAGACCCTCACATCCTTTTTTTTTTACTTTACTGTTAAATCGATCGAGACGCTTGTGACTTGTCAGACACTCTTCCCCCCACCCCCGTCGAGTGATAAATTCGATTGGAATCACTACAAGCCGCGCTAAGTCACAGGACACAAGGACATTGGGAGAGTTTACAGCGAATTGAAAATCGTTTTGACAACAATCCTGGCGGACATCCCGTCGTTGTTACCATTTGAGAGGGATAATAATCAATCAGTGCCCACGCAATTATATCGAAATCGATTGCATTCAATCCATTCGCATACACGCTCCCAGATGGACACAGATTAGTCTGGTCAGGCAGAGAGCCGCACGCAATGTTTGCTGCACCGTGGGTGTACACACACATCAGAATCATGAACCGAAGGACTATTCGTCCATGGTGGAGCTTGACCCAGATTCGGTGGTCAGTGGTGGCAGTGGAGACCGCTAGGCGCTCCTGTGGTCAACTTTGTAAATAGCGATTGCGGCGGGGGGCGGGGGCAGATGATGGCTTAAAGGACTCAATCAACGGACCGTCAGCAGGCTGACGATGTCTACCTTCTTTTTGTTGAGTCAACAACAAAGACGCTCTCGAATTGAATTACAAATTTAATTAAATGTTTGTGTTGGAAGGCTGACTGCTCGAGGATTTGTAACTGTGAGTGGATCCTTTTTTTTTGTTCCTTTTTTTTTTTTTTTTTATTTTTCTGCTCTCTTTCTCTCTGTGTGGGAGTTTCAATGGGAAAATTGAATGCACGTGGAGGACCGTGTCAAACGTAATGCCAGTAAGGTGAATAAAGAGTGAAAGGAGGGACGTGCGGGGGAACGCCTTACGCTCGAGCGGGTCTTGTTAAGTGTAACCTGGTGGCTTTAAAAAAAAAAAAACAACAAACAGCTGGAGGCTTGTGCTCATCTGTGATAAGAGGATGCCTTTAAAATGATTTGCTTCAGCAAAGTATGGTCCCACGTGTTCATCATTGTCGCGCGGCTTCATTGAAGAAATGATTTCGGAGTGAAATCCGATTGTCAGTGATTTTGAATGGAAAATTAAATGGATATGTTAAAGCAATAGATGGCTCTGTTTTTCTTTTTTGAGCTTTGCGTTGAGTTCGTTGAGATTTCTTCGAATCAAGAATGGTTTCTGGATACTTAAACGACATTTCCCGACAAAAACAGCAATAGGAAAGTTGCTCTAGAATCCACGAAAAGAATATTGTGTTCCTAACAAGTTTTGGAAATGGTCTCAAAAATTTTAGGTTTTGCTTACGATCAAATCCTCATACTCTTCCACAGTCAAAATACCCTATGATTTAAAAAGAAACCGCTAAATGGCCCACCTTTTCTTCCTTGCTTAGAAAAATTGGCATTACTGACAGAATAATAGGGAATAGGGACAGAATAATAGGGAATACAGACAGAATAAAAGGGAACAAATTAGCTATTTTTCTGGTAAATATTTTGCTTTACGCCTTTGTTTATTGCATCTGTATCGCAAGAAATAAAAAGATGGAAAAACACATGGCCGCCACGGACGGTAAACATCTTTCCATCTTTGTTAGAAAACTCCTTAGAAAAAAGACTTTGCTGTGACTAAACTCAGTTTCGGAACCCAAAAGATGGTTAGCAGCTGGTTGGGCCCCGCTTTGGCCCAAGTGTACTAAATTTTCAGAATTTGCTTCATAAAAGTATAAAGGAAGCTCAATTTTTGTAATTTCTCCGTTGGATTAGAAAGCTTATTTAACTCTTTTGGATCAACAGATAAGTCGGTTCTAGCCGTGAGTCAAATCTACCAGCTTTCTACCATCATCATTATCATTAGTGGCGTAACAGCCCACGAAGGGCTAGAGCCTAGCTTTTCTGTTGGTGCCGTGAAATAAAGCCGAGAATTGAAATAAGGCCAGATTTCAAAATTCGGCGTTACTTCACTTTATGACAGCGGCGCCCTTTCTTTTTCTATCTGAAACTCAAAAAAAGAATCCAAATGAAACTAAGCTTTGCCAATTCCCTCTACATCCTATCTCTTAGAAGTTTCATCTTACCCGGTGCCGGCTAATCGCCATTCACATAGACCCGTAGGTCCATAGCGTAAGTTTTAGCTTACAATTCACAAACCTTTGACTGTTGCCCTTTTCCATAACGTCCCCCATCATAACGTCGCTTCGTCGAATGAATCCACATCAACGACCACCTCATTAAATGTCCTCAAACAATTCAAAAATCCACATTCCCTTCCCAAAAAATAAATTTCCCTCTCCATTTTGCACAAAAAAAAACAATTTCCAACTTTTATCTCTTTCTCAAATTTTCCATCTCTCTCTTTTTTTTCCAGAACAATGGCGCCCAACAGCTAGCCTCTGAGGCAACTGTGTACATAATGCTCGAGGACGTTAATGACGAGATCCCGCTGTTCACGGAACGAGAACAGGAGACCGTACTTGAGGGTGAACCAATTGGCACAAAGGTTACTCAAGTGAATGCCATTGACAAGGATGGAACCTTCCCCAATAATCAGGTAATAAAAGGGGAGTGGGATGGGACTCAAACACACACACACACACATACAGGTCACACGCTAATGCGTTTAAGATTCAATTTTCAAAAGAGGGTTGGGGATGGTATTTAAATGAATGGGAGGAGGTCGTTGAAAATGGAGAGAAATCAGTGAAGTGATGAACTGAAGCAGATGCCAAGAGATCGAAGATAGTTCGGTTGCCAAAGGTGATGAGAGCCGACTCGAGGTGAGGGACACCTGAGGTTACATCTGAAACGAAGATTGATGAGGGTGGTTGGTGGTGATTTGGGTTTCAGCTCAACGGCAGGGATGAGTGGTGATCGTGTGAATACAACACCGGCAGTGGCTTCAAAGGAATGTCAATGGAAGAGAGATATTGGGAGGAAGGCTTGATTACAGAGAATCTGATGCGAGTTCAGTGTTTGAGTAGCAGTGGAATTGTGATGGACTTAAATTTTTCTGAAATTTGTCGGGTAAGTGGTTGATGAATGATCTCCGCAGAGTGAATTGGACTTTGACTTGCTACAGTCTGTTTATTGATTTGATTTATGTGGAAAATGAGCTTAAACTCGCTTTAAAGACGGCTTTCAGCTGACAATAGGGAAACACTTGTACAATTTGAGCGTATGAGTCTTGAATCGTTAGTTCTTTCGACATTTGTGGTTTCAATGGACCTGAACCGCGATGTGGGTCTTAATTGCATGTAAATTGACGAGTTTTCTCCTCTGTTAATGAACTCAGATGCTCAAAATCCTTTTTAGATGAGTTAACTGCGAAGTATAAGCTTACGCAATTAGGAGCCTTAAACGCCTCTAAGACTAAATTTGAAGCTTGAAACGTCTCTAAGAAAGAATTAGGAGCTTAATGCGACTCTAAGAAATAATTAGGAGCTTGGAATGCCTCTAAGAACTAACTAGGAGCTTAAAACGACTCTAAGAAATAATTAGGAGATTAAAAGGGCTCTACGAAATAATTAGGAGATTCAAACGACTCTAAGAAACTTCTAAGAGACTCAACAGACTCCCGTGATGGAGCCAAAAATTATGTTCCACATAATCCGTGCACATTTTCGGCTTTTGCTGTGACCATGGGAAACAGTTGTATCTCCTACACCATTTTTTTTGAGGTACATTTTAAAGAATTGAGATTCTTAACGGCCTGCCAGAAACCTTTCGCCCTACAGAGGTGGCCTGTTCATTCTTGTCTCTTAACTTTTTCAAACACATTTTTAGGAATCTCAAACATACATTCAAAAATACGGTTTAAGATTGAAACAAATTTTCAACCTTTTTTTGAAACTTAATTTAAACAAATTTTCAAGCATTTTTTGAAACTTCAAAAACTGGGTTTACAGGTGTGTAGAATCCACTGATTTTCAGCTTGAATCTCTTGCGTCGAACTTAAAACTCGTGCGTTGATTCCAGATCTCGATTTAAATGGATTTCGAGTTAATCTTCGAAATTCAAAATAAGGATTTTTGAAACTTGTTCTTAGTCTGAATCTCAACATTTCGGCTTTTAAAACAACGGTAGTGGACTCTAGAGGTATTCGATTCTATGCAGCAAAGCTTAGAAAACAAAAGTTTTTTGAATTTTTTGTGCGCTACTTGGAACAGCGACTTATTTTCGTTGTCAAAACTGAAGTTCTGGGTCACTCGCGATCGCGTCTTATCTCCTCATAAAGCAATGGCATTCCTTTTACATATTTGTATCCGGAAAATTCTAAAGCTAAACTTTTCCTCCCAAGTTTTGAACACCGGTCTAAGTGGCACCCTGTTTCCGACCTCAAAAAAAGTGAATCCACTGGCTCTCTAAGGCGTTGAAAATTGTCGTCACCTCTCTTACGACGGAGAACGGAATTAAGACTCCCTGTCTCGGCCAATGCCTCCCCTTTCTTTTGAATGACCACAAAGCCTTTTCGAAAAACAAAATTCAATGGCTATTTGAAACCACTCACGCTGTTTGTGTCCCAAACAACCTTCCGGCGAACTCGCCACTCCCTGTAAACCGCAGAACTAATTAGTTTTTGAAAGGCAAAACCCTGCGGTCATCCATGTGAGCAGTCATCACCTTCTCGCTTTCGAGCAGTTACCCACCCCACACCTGCCACTCGGTTTACTTTGCCCGTTCATCTGTACACCGGAGGTCCTTTAAAATCATTTTAATTGTCCCTCGAAAAGCAAAAAAATGTGAGCAGTCGCTTAGAAAACGAAAAAAAAAGCAAAAAAAAAACCCTGTGACTATCTCATTATTTGCAAAAAAAAGGACAACGAAAGGACCCTCGAAGAGGAAGGATCTATTCCTTTTTGGAAGAAAAAAAATCGTCGTCGCATCCAAATGCCACTGCACCGAATCCGGAATAATTAGAAGAAATAAACTCGAAAAAGAAAAAAAAATTGGAATTTGCTTAAAGAATAGCTGCCACCATAACCATCGTCCTTACCACCCTCTCCACCCGCCAGCATTGTCACACTAAAGTGGAAGAGAACAGAGAAAAATAAAGGACCAAAGCGTAATTATAATCTGCGAACGAGTATAACTACAAGTTTTCAGCGATTGTGGCATAGTCACCAGGATACCAGGATCTCCGTTGAACGGGATAGAAAAAAAAAAAAAATACATGAAAAAAAAAAAAAGCTTAACTAGTTTTCAAACTAAATCCATCCGCACCAAGGATAAGACGGAACGGGTGGGGGGCAAATGGAGCAACAGAGTGGTGGACAGGACTGCTAACTATCGTTGTCCATGGCATCACAGCAGCAGGACCACGAACCCAGAGTGGGAGTGGAAAAAGGACGAACTCTCCAAGCTAATTAGGATTTCCATTCCTCACGCTTCGTTGAAGTGAAAATAAAGAATAAGAGTAAGCGAAACTTAAACCGCACCAGCATTATCCTGGCAACGAGAAGAGAGAGAAAAAAAAAACAGGACGAGTTTTCCCATTTTTATTCCCTCCACATTCGTTTTCAAGGAACAGGGTTAGGGAACTTTGTTTTTGGACGGTGGCAGGCATTCAATTTTGTTAGAATTCAAGTGGACGGACATATTTTGTAATCCTTTTTTTTAAGCTGCTCTTTATTCTGAGGTTTTTGGTTTTTTTTCAAACGAGTCCTTTTTCCTTTGTTCTTTTTTTTAGGTGTACTACTACATCGTTGATTCACCACGAAATGAGGGAAAGGAATTTTTCGAGATAAATCTACAGAGCGGCGAGATCTTCACCAAAACCGTGTTCGACAGGGAGAAAAAGGGCGCCTATGCCCTGGAGGTCGAGGCACGTGACGGAGCACCATCGGCGCGGCCGAACAGCAATGGACAACCAAATTCAGGTAGGTGGAAGTTTGATTTTTCTTTTAGGTTTGGGTCATGGCTAATTGGGAGTGGGCGTTTCTCTGTAACGAGGTTGAAAAAAGGTCGAGTTGAGAACTCAATGGGATAAGGGTAGTTCACTTCTAGAAAGTTTGTGTAAAGAAAAATTAGTTCCACAAGAGTGAGGAGTGTATTGCAAATTCACCATCCACATCTCCATTCAGTCGCGCATCCTTAGAGACTCCCATCCCAAGTGATCCCAATCCTACCGGCCAAAATAAACCATCTTAAGAACTTCATCATTTTTTTTTTTTAATTTCCACCCAAAAATAAGAAAACTTCCAACGACACAAACCCAGACAAACAAACCAATCAAAGAAATCGCCGCCTTGTGTCCCATTCCCTTCCAATTCCATGCGTTGAATCTGAAATTCAGGACGACCTGTGTGTCCTGTGGACGTACGAAAGTTCACCAAAGTCAAAGATCGGCCGCTCCCGCTCGAATTCGATCGCCCTCAGCAAATTTACAGCCTCACATTTATTTACTCATCTCCCCTCTCGTTTCTTAGCGCAAAACTTTTCAGTCTGCAGTCACAAATTGAATACGAAGGACATGATAACTTTTGCACCGTGCCAATTAAAAATTCGCAACACCTCCTGCATGCGGCATTCCCAAAGCTCACGTGCAACCATCAAGCAAATATCTTACACCGAGGAAGATTCCCCTCCCAAGGATGTCCTTTAAGGATGTTTTGTTTGATTTCTTCGTCTTACTGTGCGACGGGGGACGGCATAGATAAACTTCGTCCTCGTCCTTGTTTGTCTGACTTTAAATGTGTGTGTGTTTTGAAAAAAAAAAAAAAAAACGAATTGGGACACAACTTTCTCCTTGGAAGCTGAATCTTGTCGGCTTTTTTTTTCTTGTTTCCTTGCCGGCTCAACATCCCTCCCACTGCTTTGCATATCTACGTTGTCAGTCATGGATGCAACTTTGAGTATGAAAATCTTAAAAATGCCAGAGTTTGGCAAGAAGTAGGATCTTATTCCCTCCTTCCCTCTCTTCCAGAGAAATGCAATGCGGAAATTTTTGATGGAATGCGGTAGTCCTTTGAACACGTTAATTTAATTAAGATTTTTGGCAAGGACCTCTGATAATTTTTGTGCAAATCGAGAAATGAAGAGACGAAAGTGGTTGAAGAAAGTGGCGTCTTAGAAATGCGTGTTTTTTTTTTTCTTTTTGTTGTTGTTGAACAAAATAGACAAGAAATTGGGTGCTCTAGTTGTTGAAGTATTTTTGGCGGTTGTCGACAAAAGGAGAATGCAATGTTTGATGATGGGACTTCTCGAGGGTGGCCTTGTGATGGAATTTTGAGTGATAAACCGACCGACAAAGTCACCTGAGGGGGAGAAGAGATGACAAGTAGAAGTGTGCCAATTTCGAGTGATGGAAAATGGGTGGACGTTTGTGTGCTGGGAGTGTCTTTAGGGTCTTAAGAAAACCCCAAAAATGCCCTTTTTGACGAATTAGGCTGCGTTTATCATCATTAGTGGCGTAACAGCCCACGAAGGGTCAGAGCCTAGCTTTTCGCGCCTCCACTGTGTTTTGCGCGTTATAATTTTGACACATGTGGAGGGCACCTACAGCTTTTTGCACGTGACACATGTCAAAAATAGAGTCGAGGAGAGTCGAAAGTTAATCTTCAGTCTTGCCAAACAGTTTGAAGTTAAAAATTCATTCGACTCAAGTAAAAAAAGTGACGCTAAACGCATTCTAAACTCATTAAATCGAATATTGGGCCAAATTAAGCCTGAATTTTGTCCTTGCTCACATACATCCAAAGTCTTACTTACTAACTTACTTAACAGGCATTTAACCCTTGGAGGGCCTGTGTCTGAGCTAAAACCGCCTTCCAACGTTGACTGTCCCGGGCATGCTGCTTCCAGTCCAGAAGACGAAGCTGCCTTGCATCCGCGATCACTTGATCTCTGTACCGGAGGTTCGGTCTCCCTCTTCTCCTCGAATCAGGAGGCTCGGATTCAAAGACCATTTTAGCTAGAGTGTTTGTGCCCATGCGCTCGATGTGGCCGAGCCACTGTAGTCGACGGATTTTTGCCTTCCGGACTATATCCATATCTTTGTACAGCTCATAAAGTTCGCGGTTATGTCTTCCCCTCCATTCGCCTTCCTCGCAGACTGGACCGAAACATCCTAAGCCTATCAACTTAAAAATTCAAAATTCAAAAATAAAGCACCTCAGTAGCTTCATGGTGGTCTGTGAAATTGAAACTTAACATAAACAAGGAGCTTTGAAGATCTGGGCATTTCATTTGAAGGTTTTCATAAAAATCCCGTGGGTGAATGCTAAAATTTAAGGCCATAAAAAAGCAATCTGTCGGTCAACTCAGAGACTTCAGTAAGGGCCTTTTTATTCATTTTTTTGAATGACTCGGAGAATTCAGCATTTTTAAAGATCAAAAATTGAAAAGAAATCCATTGGACTGAACTCAGACTTCGTGTCTTGGAGTTCTTGATTTTAGGAAGAAGCTAGGAGGTAGCCGTTGCCGAATGAGCTTTCTTGACTTAAAGGCATTTCCTCAAGCTTAGTTATGGGACTCGCAAAGACCTATAGTCCCATATTATCTTACACCAACCCAAAAGTTCTTTTAAATTCGAAAGCGATGGAGTAGTTTACAAGCTGACTTGCTTTGAGGCTAGCCGCTTTATTCAACGAGTTGATGATAACAACCGCGATGATACCAATGATCAAAGGAGGTCCTGGGCTTCAGGTAACCGAAGGGTTTAAGCCTGAAGCTGTTAGCCTCAGAGCCAACTTAAAGACAAAACTCTTAGCAAAAAAAATCAAAAAAATCAATTGGCGGTGAATGCGAGATCAGGTCACGAAGTTGCTACTGTTTTAAAGGCAACCGTGATTCCAATACTCTTCAGGCAGCCTTTCTAGGTGCCAAAGAGTGGATTATTATTTAGAATTCTTCAAGCTTTACTGGTATCCACTTTGAATCCCTATCTTATTTCCTTTTCAATCTAGGATTTTTTGCCTTGAATTCCTTCGCCTGTTAGTCGTCCTAGAATCCACAAGATTTCATTCAACAGCATTCCTTTACATCAGTGAAAGTCTCTGTTAATGACCCACTTGTCCAGATTGTCACCAGAAAACACTCGCTGGAGAGGGAGAAGTAGCCCACTTAACTCGAAATCTGACCAAAAATACGAAAAAAAAAAAAAAAAACTCCTGCGTGTCCAAACAACTGTCACATGTGAAGTGTGAGACCAGATGCCCTCCTCAGCAGAGGGAAAAACTTGTCAGCTCCTTCAAACTCCCTCCCCACATTCATCTGTTCCTGAGTACATCCCGAGGACTTCCCGGTCCCCACATCCCTACCACCACCCACAGCGCTGATGTCTTTTTCATGACCAGATTTTTTATGCACTTCTGCCAAAGTAGACGCAGGACCTTCCAAAAAGTACTGTCATCCGGCGGGCATAACCGAGGTCCTTAAGATTTTTACACCCCACTTGCACTAAAAACGGTCGCATTTACGACTCCATCTCTCGTTCTCCCACACATGTGACTCATGTGCTTCTCTCTCGCACATCCAATTCTCGTATCTGTTGTGTGTTTACAGCTTCCTTTTGCATTTTCTCGTCTCGTGTTTTATGTGCGATCTCCTCAAATTGTTTCTATGTTCGCACATGTAACGAAACCTCGACGAGGGAAATTGCTTTTCCTTTTGAATTTCCTTTAGAATTTACAGTTGGTCGAGGTCCTGATACAAAAAATACGAAAAAAAAAGAGAATTTCAAACAAAACGAATTTAATTGAATATTCCAAGTCACTTGCACCTTGTAGAGGGGATAATTAATCGTATTCGTCGGTTGGGGGGAAGGATATGACGACGATCCTTTTTCCAACTATTTCACCAGCCCACTAGGACATCCACCTAACCAACCCAAAACCATCCCACACGCCCATTTTCATTTCAAAACTTTTACTCGTGTCAAAAACATGCCAAAAAGGAAAGCGACCGAGAAGAATGGGAGAGAAAATTGAAATAATTATCGAAAGTCCTTTTTTTTGTGCCTTTCGGTCTCTGTTTGTGTGCGTATTCTTTGCCCGTTGAGCTTGAAGCCATTGTGCTGTTGTCTCAGCCGTGGCGGTGTGTTTACGTCGTCGTTGTGGAATTTCGACGTTAGAAAAACTTGAGCGGCATTCATATTCCGAGAGAAAAAAAAATCCCTTGAAAGAAGTTTTCGAGAAATTGCAAAAAGAAACGGGTGAAGAGAGAGGGAGCTGTTTCAGCTAGCGCAAATTGAAAGGATCAAAGTTATGAACAGTTTCATGCAAGAAAAATATTGTCGTCCAGACCAGAGAGAGAGCGAGAGAGTGCAATCAAATAGATTCGCTCATGCATTGTCCAGAATATGGCACATGAACATGCTGCATAAACACACACTCAGCTGTTATCCTTTTGTGGTCGTACACACCCGCATATCAATCGGACGAAGGAGGACAAGGAGTTTACGGAATTCGTATTTATGCACCGGCTACCGGCCAGAAATGTAGACAGGACATCGAATTTGTTATGCACATTTCACATTTCCTGCTACACGATGCCTTGGTCAAGTTCTACTTCTTCGAGTTGGTTACAGTCGGGGTGTGGCAAAGTGGTTCAGTTTAAAGAGTTTTTGTGTTTTGTGTGGGATGTTTTTTTTTTTTCTTGGTTGAATGGGGTCGAAATGAGGTTAAAGGGGTGGTGCAATGAAGCTTGTTTTAAGGTTAAGATGATAGGCTAATGGAGAAACCGAAATCTATTCCTTTTGTCTGTTTTCCTCAAATGTGGTCAACAATTTGTTTTTCTTTTGAAAATCATGAGAGAAGTAGAAGCTCGTTATGGTTGAAATCGATTTTTTTGGGAGTGCCACAGATAACTGTGGGGTTTCCTACAACTCCTGGGCACCTTTAAAGATCTGCTCAACGTATTCAGACGTTGTTCATGTCGTTGATTCAAATAAAGTTTTTTGAGTTCAAGTTTTCTAGATTTTTCCATCGGTCAGGTCATAAACGAACCTAGAACCTTGAGATAAATCTATGCCTTGACACAAGATTTCAGGAACTTATATGAGAGGTCGAAAAATAGACGCTGCTGTTTGACTGATTTAAATTTCATTCCATTTAAATTTATTTTTTTTTGTTTGACATGTTGATTTGAATTGCTTTCAGTCTCCACAGGATGAACAATAACTGCATCAAAAAATCGAAAAGCCTTCGGGGTGTCTTGATTTGATTCTTGGAACGAAGGAACAAGTGCAGAAGTTTCTATCAACAAATGACAACTTGAAACTTTACAATTCGTTATTCAAGGCAAACATTTTTCATGCGAATCTCCATTTACCTCCAAGCTTCAATCTAAGAATAATATCAGAAAGTCTTTGCTTTCTCTTAAATTCCTCATATCACTGAGCTTAATGGATTAAATTTCACTAAATTGATGGGTTCTTAACGATTGCTAGGCTCATTATTCATTTTTTAA
This sequence comes from Syritta pipiens, assembly GCA_905187475.1. Classification (NCBI taxonomy): domain Eukaryota; kingdom Metazoa; phylum Arthropoda; class Insecta; order Diptera; family Syrphidae; genus Syritta; species Syritta pipiens. Next base: position 78,068,780 of record LR994571.1, read on the forward strand.
GACCCTATGTGATTTATTTTAGAAAAAGGATCTAAGGAGACATACACTTAAGGAAAAAAAAATCATTTTTAGCTGGACTAAGCTGTCTGTGGTTTCTCAGGTTTTCTTCTCAGACTTAGAATGATTTTCCGTGGACTTTAAGCATTCAGTCATTTAATCAATCAATGTTAGACCGAAAAAATACAATGGGCTTACTTAGAGAACAACAAAAGGGCTTTCACGACTTACTCGTTCAGCTCAAACTCTTAAAAAAAAAAAAAAATTGATTTCTATAAAAGATCTCAAATGAACTTAAGTTCTACAAAAGGCTTGCCTTGCTTATATTTATGCTCATGACGATGGAACTTCTCGAGTGTGGCCTTGTGATGGAATTTTGAGTGATAAACCGACCGACAAAGTCATCTGAGGGGGAAAAAGATGAGAAAGTAGCTGTGCGTCACGCGTCAGGGAGTGCGCCAACTTCGAGTGATGGGAGATGGGTGGACATTTGTGTGCTGGGGGTGCCCTCAGGGTCTTAAGAAATTCCCAAAAAAAGCCTTTTTGACGAAGAAGGCTGCGTTTATGGTCTAGCAAATTCGCGTCGCCCGGTTCTAAGCGATTTGCAGGTGTTGCGCTTGAAGGTGTTTATGGCAGAGCGAATGTTCGAATAGCGAATTTAATATGTCAATGGTGCCAACGCCTGAAATCGCACGAACGTCGTCGAATCTTACGATGCGAATTCGCTTGACCAAACGCAGTGTTAGTGCTTTGAGTTTTTTTTTTTGTTCTACGGAGACAAATCAAAGAACATCTTGTTAATGGTCCTCCAAGAATTGCATATGCCCATTTTTTATCCACATTTTGCCCTGCTTACATGCTCACTTATTGTATGTATTGAGAATGGCATTCAAAAGAGGTTTAAATGAAGGTTCATGATTGCACCGTCTCCGAAATTGTGCTTCCCCACGTATGGGGCTAAGAATTCTCCGTAAAACTTTCCTCTCTAACGCGGATAAGACATCTGAGCTCCTTCGGCTAAGCACTCAAGTCTTGGATCCATTTTTCAAAAGGGGCTTGACAACATGATTCTAATTCTTGATTATGGCTCTTAGCTCTGATTCGTAATTTTTGTTAGTTAGTTTTAGTTAGAGACTTTTTATCAACTTCATATAATTTTATACATATAGGATCCTTTAATAAAGAGACTTGACAACTTTGGAATTAACTTGTGAACGCACCCTTTCACTTATCATCGAATTGTCATTGTCAATTTATTCAGTAAATCAACATTTTCATCATGGTAAAGAATACCAACAAGTAACGTTTGCAAATTAAAAAAATGTGTATCGAAGTTCGGAGTCGGTGACCGCAACTTTGAGAGCGTTTACTCCAATTTTTGGTCGTAATCCTCGCCCTAGCAGACGAGCAATAACAAGCTTAGTGCAAATATTGAGTCTACGTGTTCGTTGTGTGATGTTGCCGTGTCAGTGAGACAACGGGTTGGTCGAAGTGTCGGAAATATCTGTGCCGTTCAGGCGTCCGTAGCAAACGGGGTTCTCAAGATTGGGCATCGCTCAGACCACATTATGGCGTATTTTGCGTGAGGATCTTGGTTTACATCCATACGAGATCAAGCTGACTCAAGAATTGAAACCGATGGACCATTTGAAGCGACGTACGTTCTCCGATTGGGCTCTGGAAAGGATGCGCCAAGATGATGAACTTCATCGCAAAATCATCTTCAGTGAAGAAGCTCATTTTTGGCTCAATGGGTTCATCAAAAAGCAAAATATGCGTTATTGGTCGGGTGAAAATCCGCATGTGCTTCATGAACCATCACTTCGTCCACAAAAAATAATTGTGTGCATGCCGGAGACGTATTGGGCCATATTTTTTCGTCGAGTGTGTACTGTGAATGGCAACACTATGGACCTACAAGTCTATGTGACTGGCGATTAGCCTAACCTAGCCTACTGTGAATTACCAGCGTTCGCGCGCCATGATTACCGACAATTTTTGGTCCGAATTGGAAGATAAGGACTTGGACAGCATGAAGTTTCAACAGGATAGTGCCACAAGCCACACAGCACACGGAACAATCGATTTATTAAAAGTACTCGTAAGTGTGATGTGCTTGTAATCTTAAGAAATGGGCTAGACGATTGGGGGCCTCGTTCGTGCGATTTACCGCCCCTAGACTTTTTTTTTTTTGGGGCTGTGTTAAGTCATTGGCTTATGCCAATAAGCCGAACTGAGCCGTTTGGAAGAACTCATAGCTCAACATTTAATGCGTCATAGCGGCCGTTTCCTCGAAATGTGTGGTCCAAAATTGATTCTAACGAATCGACCACTGCAAACGTGCCCGTGGTGGCCATATGAACGAAGTCGAGTTTATTCATTAATGTTTTGATTCGGTACTTCACGCCGATAATAAAGTTTCTGAAATAATCCAATCGGTTTGACTAAAAAAAAGTCAAATCCTAATTGGAAAACCTTTTATTCTTCACCACCAACCCACTCCAAGTTGTTCGACAATCACGCCCGCGACTGTCCCCATCACCGCACCAAATGCAGCCATTCATCCCTCCCTCAAACAAGCGCAACGTCCACCGTATGTTTTTGCCGCTACTTCACCGCCCACATTTTCTTTTCCTCCTGAGTATCATCTTCGCATTTCGTAAACCCTCCGCTGGCTTATCCTCGGCAAACATGCCGATGAAATGCATCGCACAGATGTATCCAGCGCAGTCGGACTGTATGCTTCTGTTGTTGTCCTTTGCCGGACAAGGACCGCGTTAATTTTGCACAAAAGTCTGGCATCGTCGACGTGGCTGAAACTGTGGGAAGTATGTGATGGACACAATGTGATGGAGTAACAGGCGAAGGGACGTACGAATGACGTTGGAGCGTCAGCAGGATGCGTCTTCAGTTGAGTTGGGATCACATCGGCGGAAAGGAAATAAAGGATGCGTTGTGAGTTGGAAGTGTATTTTCGTTTTTTTGTGTTTCACTTCAATTGGGGCGGACGTAAGCGGATGGTTGTGGTTTTTTTTTTTTTTTGGGAGGATGGGTGGAATAAGCTTGGAAATTTATTTAAGGGAAAGGATTTTCGTTGCAGGATGTAAGAGGAATGATGATGTGAGGGTTTATCGTGGTGGTGAAGTGAATCCGCGTTAGGCGAGGGATTCGGATTTTTAAATGAAACGGAGCTCAAGGAAATCGGTAACTGCTTGGGGACGGTGGGGCATATGAGGAACGTATTTTTGTTTTTTTTTTTTTGTTTTTTGAGTGTAGATACTGACTTGTGGAGAGTTTTGCGAACTGGTATTGAACTTGGAACTCGGCTTCTTGTATTTAGAGCTGCTTGTTGACGTCGAGTGGTAGTAGAACAATGTGCGACTTATGGTTATCCCTTAATGTCCTTAAATATGCAAATTTTTGCAAGATGCTACTAGAAAATAAACTGAAAATCCTTGCCTTAATGCTTTCACGTCATAAACGGGTGGGAATATGGCTTTTGGGTAGAGTCGCGGGTAATTAAATTTTTCTCTGTTAAATTTTTCAAATTACCACTTGCGAAAAGACTCTAAAAGTAAAGGTACAAGTTACGGAGATGAAGAATAAGAAAGCCTCATGACTAAGAGCCATTGTCTTACGTTCCAAGAAAAAGCATGAGGTCTTCATAATGAGCTAAGGTGAACTTATGAACCTCGAAATGCATTTGAATATCATTTTTAAGCTCCAAAAGAGATAATGATGCTTATTTGGAACTGATTTAGCGGCTTGATGCGGCTAAACTTTGGGAAATTATTGTTTTTGCTGCCTCAAGTGAAGACCTTCGAAGTCGAAACTTCCATCTTTCTCTATTTTGTGACTAAAAAAGTCACCGTTTCTGACCTCAAACCAAGAGACATCAACAAGCTGTTGATTAAGCTCTGAGACGTCGTCGTTCAATTGTAAGTCTTGCCTTAAGTGAAGACCTTTGAAGTCAACATTTTAGTTTTCCTTTATTTTTTGGCTCAGAAGTCTCATTTTCCACTGTTGTGGATCTAAAATTCAAGAGCCAGTAAGTTGCTAGCCTTTAAGCCTGTACATCAAAATTTATATCCCACCTAAAATAGAATACCGACGTCTTTATCACGCGATTTTTTGGCTCAGAAGTCTCAATGCTCACTCTTGTGGACCTAAAATTCAAGAGCCAGTAAGTTAGCCTTTAAGCCTCGGCCTTCTACATCAAATTTATATCTCACCTGAGATAGAAAACCGACATCTTCTTTATCAAGAAAAAGGTTCGTAAAAATACTTTTTCTGGCTTAAGCAGCCTTCAGTCGCCAATTTCAGGGTAACTTTTTAGTCTTTATTTAGCCCCTTGAAGCGTAAAAAGACTTTTATACGAGTTGAAGAGCTTCATTTGAAGCAAACTTCTTCTTGGACGAGCCCAATAGCCTGCCCAGTACTTCAATGTTGGGACTGGGCAAGACAATTTCCAACTTCACGTGCAGATTTCGGGATTCTTGCCCCGCAACGTCCACTTTTTACACAACTTCTTCTTGATGTAGCCTGCATTTTATGTTCGTCTGCTTGCATCTCCAAGTTCCGACTTCTTCCCGACTCTGACCCGCCTTCGCAAGAACTTGTTCAACAAACTCGACGCCGAAAATGGTGCCCAGCGTAAGAAAAAAAAATTGCCTTAAATCCATAATCAGTTCCCTAAATCATATCTTCACATAAAAGCATCCATTTTGGGAAGTCGTAAATCGCCGTTGCGAAACATCCCCCTACTTCACAGATCCTCCACCTTCGCTCTCTGCACCGCACCCCAGTCACAACCTCCTCACCACATCCGCAAATCTTCATGACTCACATCTATTTCCGTTGCCCTTCCGCCGCCAGGAACCATCAAGGATTCTTCTCCCGAAAAGTAATCACCACCATCCTCCATATGAAAATTTATCCACTGCCGTGTTCGAGAAAATTTCAAAAACACACACACACACAAACATAGTTTGTGCCGCCAACGTGCGAACGATGGGAAAATGTGCAAAAAGGACATTCGTCCCCCACCACAATCGACCATCCAGCCATCCACCAACGCAGAAGAGAGTATAACGACACTCTGACCACCAACGAAAGGACATTAGACCATATGATGTCCCATGATTAACTTGGACTATCGTAGAATTTATCTCTTCAACCCACCTACCCCCACAAACACACACATACACATCTGCATACGAGGAGATAGTGTCACTGCAGCAGGACTTCCTCGTAAATTCACTTTTCCGATTAAGTTTGCCGAGGTATGCAGAAAAATGAGAAAAAAAAAGAACGTGGAGAAATTCCTGTTCGGCAAAGGACACTCGTGCACTCACACACACAAACACATTCCTGTGGTTCGCCATTTTTATTTGCTGGTGGGGGAAGGGGGAAGTTTTCATTAGTCCATCACACCACTTTCGATATCCGATATTAAGCCGTATGCGTGCGAATGCATCTGGTGGCTTTTAGGCTGCGTTAAGGCTACCTAACGGTACAGGATCGATGAATCAGAAGATACGACATCGTGAGAGAGGGGGTGCTCAGGAAGGACGACTGAATTGAGGCTCGTTTGCTATTTGCGGAGGTGATTGAGGCGGACATCGGATGATGGAGTTTAGGTTAATGGCACCGCTGCTTTCTGTAGACGGTTGTGGCGATGGATTAATTTCAACCTCGTCCTTCTTCATTAAAATGAAATCCTGTTCGCCCTTTTTTCGTGTGTGAGTGTGTCGAAGACGCATCTGGGTATCCCATTTGCCAGCTCGGCATTTGGCAGAGAGAGGAAGCCCGTTAATATCCTTCAGTCACACACAACCAGTTGCAGGATTATCATTACCACACATCAATGTCAGTTTCAGTGTTTCCATTCTCTCTGCATGTGTATGTGTGTGTGTGTGATATCCTTCAAAATGCGACGAATTGACATATTTGAACACATGCACGCGAATGGAGACACACACGAACACACATGGTGCTGGTTAAGATGCTGATTCTGTTTGCTGAACGTGGGTTCCTTTAAATTGATTGTGACGTTGATGGCATAAGAATTTATTGAAGGATAATGGGAGGATTGGGTGGGTGAGTGGAAGAAGTGGGTCAGTTGGCAGAATGGAGCCGCAGTCGGTGCATGGACTTGGAGAGCGTTCAGGACGAGATTTAGCGGTTTTCTGTGCTCTTGATTTTTTGCTGACGGGAGGACAGGTTCTGCATAATTTTTTGATACAAAAAACAGGTGCTGGATAAATTTTTTAAATGAAAAATAAGCCCTGAATAAATGTTTGATATTAAAACAGGTCCTGGATAAATGTTTGATGTGAAAACCAGGTCCTGGATAAATTTCTGATATGAAAAATAGGCTCTGGATAAATGTTTGACATGAAAAACAAGTCCTAAATAAATTTTTGGCATTAAAACAGATCCTGTATAGATTTTTGAGGTGAAAACCAGGTCCTGGATAATTTTTTGATGTGAAAAATAGGCACTGGATACATTTTGGGCATGATGAAAGGTCCTGGATAAATTTTTGAGATGAAATACAAGTTTTCAATAAATTTTTGACATGAAAATAGGTCCTGGATGAGTTTTTAAGGTGAAAACCAGGTCCTGGATAAGTTTTTGATACGAAAAACAGGTATTGGACAAATTTTTGATATGAAAGCAGGTTCTGGATAAATTTTTAATAATAAAAATGGGTCCTGCATAGGTTCTTAATATGGGGAATAGCGCCTGGATACATTTTTGATATGGAAAACATGTCGTGGTTAAATTTTTGACATTGAAAACAACCCCTGGACCGATTTGTTCGCTCCCTGTCTTCTTGAAATCCATAATTTTACCTAAGGTCATGTTGTAGCGCATTATCAAAAAATGTCAGTCCGTTTTTTGTAATCAAAAACGTCAAATATTCCAAATTGTATTTTTTGTCAAAACCCGCATTCCGCTTGAGACTCCGCATCCCTTCGAATACCATCCACCTCTTAAGGCACACGACCGACCTTCAAATTCCGTCTTAAGCAACGACAACGCTCGAAAGCCGCCCGCCATTAATGACTGACGCGTCGTCTTACCCCAATCATCCACGTGATTGATCCCTTTTCGCCCCCAGACTACCCGTCCACCCAAACGCGTCCCTCGTTGAATTTTTAACACCCCGCTGGGATGTCATTAAAAAATACGAAACTCAAAGTCTGCGTCTGCGAGTCCTCTGCGTCGATAATCAGCCAATCAACTCACACCCTTTTTCTGTCGCTTCACAAATATCCCGGCGACGGTCGTGACCTTGCCCTCAGCTTTGATGGTTTTCGTCCTTTTTTCCCATCGACTTTAAACCAACTTACGTTTGAAGTTCATCGAAATTGCCTCGCGCATAAACGACAAACGACAACACTGAAAACAATACCCACCCCACCCTGATCCTTTAGAATCCTTAAAAAAACCTTTGATTGAGTGCTGTTCCACTCTGAGTCACATGTGATACCCTGTGGCGGTGCTTTTGGGGCGGTACACATGCCCACACACACACATTTCCTGTCAAAGTCTCGTCATTTGTCGAATGAATCAAAAAATTGAATCATGTCAAGGCTGTCGTCCTTGGCATCCGCCGCACTTCGATATTCGAATAAAAATATACAAGTGATGCGTCAAATAATGTCCTTCAGAGAAACAGATCCTTTTTGGGACAGCCTTTTATTTCGGGATTTCTTTATTTGTGAGAGTTCATTGTAGTTCTTTTTTTTTTGCCTTGGGACGTGTGTGGAATGTGACTCTAGGCAGTTTTCCAATTAATCCACAAAAATGAAATGACGGCACGGGAAATATCCTTGAAGTTGGCGATTTTCCCAACCGTGGAGAAGGAAAAGAAGAGTTTATTTTTTTTTCTTCCTTCGACTGAGGGTGAGGAGGAAGGATTTTTTAAACGAATTTTCTGGGAGTGTCCTTTGTAGTGAATTCGTCTGCCGGACTGTCTGGCAGCGCCGCCGGTTTCGGTCAATGATTCTCGTTTGTGGTCGACGCACACAATTCACTGGAATTTTATGAGTGTCGAGGTTTTTTTCAACCACTGTCGCACATTTTTTTGTGAAAAATTAACGTTGGGAAGAGATTTGGTTACTTTTAATCTTTTTTTAAGGATAACCTTGGAGACTCACCTTGTGGAAATTTAGTAGACACAGCTGAGGGACTTGTGAACTCATGAAATTCTTTGTCTTGGGAGACACCGTCTGCGAAATTAGGTGGTATAACATTACGCGTCATTCTTTTTGTTTCTTCTTTTTCATATTTTTCTGATGAATGTCTAAGTGTTTGTTATTAAGTCGTGCCACCGTGGTTAGTGTCATGGATTTAATTTTAAATAAGACAATATTGTAAAACTTCACACCGACTACTGTCTGTTCAAAATTACAAAACGTGGGAAATTTTGGAATTGAAATACATTGAAGTCATTAATTCGATTTGCGTCGCGTTTTTCTGGTCCCAATTAACGACTAAAGGCCGGGCTCTTATGTATTTATTTTTGTAGCTAAAACTGAATTCTACCTTATCCCTGAACCCTGTTTTTAGATTGAGTCCTGCCTTAAAAATCATTTTGCACGGGAGATAAGCTAAGCTATTGGGTTTTTTTTTTTAAATCTCCTAGGCTTCAGGGTTCTGCTTTTTTCTACTTTAATAATCAAATTTCATTTACCGGCTTGAAACGTATTTCTGTTCAGACCATTTGGCATGTTGCCTAAATAAACCATCGATAAGAGTGTCCTGGAGTGAAGTTCATAACATGAAAAGCTTAAGCAGCGGTAGTAGCAAGTTTGAGTTTTACTCACACGCCGAGGGTTTCGTTCTTTCGTCAATAGACGAACGTCAATAGAATAAGGACATAATTTAAGTTAAGGCAATTAACAACGTCAGGTAGTTTTTGTATTTTCGGATAAAGCTGAATAAAAAATTTTCTTTCTCATTTCTTGATCGTGCGAACCGTGTGAAAATTGCTTTAGTGAACTTAAGGGAAATGGTCTCAAGCTAGTCCATTGAGACAATTAATCGGCAGCTCATGAAAGTCAGCTTACCAAACACCTAAGCAATTTGGATCATAAAGTATTCAGCAGTATTTTTATTAATAGATAGCCACTTAGTCACTTAAAACACTAATGTGGTACAGTCACAAACATCCAAGAGTTAACAAATCAAGTACTCGTGTCTGAAATTAAAAAAAAAAAAATTAATTTTACACCAGTTATTATTATTTTACTTCTGGCATGTGAAAATCACATTGAAGCAATAACAGAAATAATGTTCAATTTAGTTTTTATTTCTTTAGATTTTTTTTTTTGTTCAGTGACAAAATTTAAAATTTTTACAACAGCATATTCGTACATGTAAATCGCAACCAATAGAAAAGAACGTATTAGGAAATGGTATGAGCACACATACACATATAAATAACTGATTCTCTTACTTTTTTTTCAAAAGAAATTACAATAACAAAGCTACTATGATCAATAATTTCCTTACTTCGCTTTGTTCTTTTAAGAGAACTGACAGACAAGGAGAGTGCACGACCTCCGGGTCACCGATTTTGATGAAATTTGGCATAGTGATTGCTCCTCTATAGGATATTCCCAAAGTCAGAGGTCGCAACACTCCCCTTTTTCGAGAAGAACGGCTCAAAAGTTTTCTTAATCGCGTCATATACCAAGTTAGCCGAAGCGGCGATAGCCTAGTGGCTGTAAATCTTTGGAAAATTAATATCCCACAGGGGAGCTATCACTATGCCAAATTTCATTAAAATCGGTGACCCGGAGGTCGTGAACTCTCCTTGTGAGAGAGAAGAAAACTCATACATACAAAATATTTGCTCAGTTTCACAGGTTTTGAAAAGAGCCAAAAGATATTTCGGAATTTGAGAGAATATAGAAACTTTTTCTTTAAATCCTTTGCGTTCTCGATTTAGTTAGTAACACATTCAAGCTATCCATTTTTATTTGAACTAGATTTTAACAATTTTGACAAAATAAGAAATCTAAAAATAGCGAGAAAAACCCGAAAAAAAAAAGAAAACAAAAAAAAAAAAGCAAACCAAGCAAATCCAACTCAGGACTCTCAGAGCAGAAGGCAACAACCAGCATAACCACTTCATCGACGCAGCTTCGACATTCTTTTACTGTTTTTTGGTGTAGGAGGCTTAGGCTGTTTTAGGCTTGAAAAAGTTTGTGTGTGTGATTCAGAAGTTTTTAGCAAAAATGCAAAGGCGACAGACAGACAGACGGACACCGAAGTGATTCGTTATTCCTTTGGAACGAAATCCTAAAAAATTGTGCTTTAGACCACACGACTGAAGTAAAAGTGAAGTAAAACTTCTTTAGCTCCATATATATCTGTTATAGTCAAACTCAATGTATCGAATAGAAATATAGTTTAAAGCCATGTTTTTCAAGATAAGGAGGTTACCTTCCAAATTTCAACCACATCGGTCAAGCCGTTCGAAATTTGCAAATTCCAAATACTAATAAAGCCGATTTAAAAGCCCATAGAATTTTTTTTCTAACTCTTGAACCGATTTCGATAAAATTTGGAATATAAAATTTTTATGTCCTACACTGAAACGTTAATTAATCCTTTTTTGGATGCAATCAGTTTGACTTCAATTCAGAAAGCAACACCAGCACATAGCAGGCAGACGTGAGATGAATTCCAAGGAATTTCGAGATTGCGCACACGTGCTCAACAATAGAATCTCCGGCGACTGCTGCTAACTTTGCGTTGTACTTCAACCACTTTTTGCTTGAAAAATTAAAAAAAAAAAAATAGTCGGCGTAACAGCCCATACAGGGCGAGAGCCTAGCTTCTTCGCGCCTCCACTGTGTTGTGCACGATATTTTTTTGACACATGTGGAGGGGACCTACTGTTTAATGCCGGTTCCGAACGGCGAAAGCTTTCCATGACAGAAGTACTCCAGGAGGGTTGTCAGTCATTCGCTGGAGGTGGGACCGTGAAAAATGTTTGTGGTGTTATTTCCCTGAGCCGGATTCGAACCTAGGTATTCTCGCTTTACAGTCCGACGCACTAACGATTAAGCCACGGCGCCCACTTTTTGCTTTACTTGAGAGAAAAAGATAAATAATGATCATACTTTTCGCAACAGATCACATTTTTCGTAACGCTTCACCAGCTTACCCCCAACGTGTCCAGCGCGCGAAACGAACTCAGAGCGACTTAAGAAGTTTTTCTTCAAAAATCTCTTTTCTGAAACGAGCATTTTGCAAAATTAAACTGAATCCTGAAAACTCATGTTTTGGACATAATTCTGTGTCTTTTTTGGCTAAACCTCGTCGCTAGCTTTCAGACCTTCACACATTTTTTTTCCAAGTTCATCGAGTTCTCAAGACTATTCTCGGCTCCTTAAAAAAAGCTGTTTGACATCTTTTCCTGGCCTCTTTGAGAATAGAACCTGAGAGATAAATTGCTTCAAAAAAAAATCTCAATTTGAAGAAAACTTGACCTCCAGGATTTCTGTTTAGCAGCCCCGCCACCGGACACTCCTCAAACCAAGCAGATTTCGAATCCTTATCCCATTTTCACACCATAGCGTTCACTTTCCAATGACGATCCTTTTCTGACTTAACAAACACCGTTACACAGATTTTCCTCCGTGTCGTGAATTCAAGTGACGCCAAATTAGACCCGCGTCTCGCAATCCATTCTCACTCACTCGAAAAGAATTCTCACAACAAAAGGTATCCTTATCCTCCGACCTCCACACCTGTTGTAAAGGAACTGCGCTCAAAAAAAAAAAAAAATATGCGTCGCTTAAAATAGAAAAACACAAAAAAAGGCAAAAAATTCCATTTTAATGAATTTCCGTCACAGCAGATTTCAACATCCGGTTGTTTTTCTCTCGCCCTCGCCTTACAAACAAACGACCCGAAAGGATATTCGTAAGCTAAAATCCAATTCACCGCCGCCTCCCCCTCCCAAAAAACACTTCGCCTGCTCGAGTGTAAGATTCTCATTTTCAAGGCATCACAACATCTGCTAAAAAAGGTGTGTCTCTCTCTGTGTGTGTATGAGTAAGTAACAGCAAACGGGGTAGAAAAGAAATCCTCTTCACAACTATGTCAGCAGAGCTTGAATTCAATATCCCAGCCAAAGGGCAAGAGCACAATTTTACATAACAGTGACAATCCTTGAATTATCCTGTTTCACAAAAAAAAAAAAACACACACACACAGGGAGAGAGAGAGGCGTCTTCTGAAAAAGGGCCGCCCTCATTTTAGTTGCGTTACTTTGGATGACTTTAATAAGTTCGTTGTATGCAGCACACAAGGACACTCACTTCTTTCAGAAGAAGAAGGACTAAGGCAATCTGCTGCTGCTTCTGCTCTCACACAAGGACAAGCGCGTAGCTACGGAATTTCTCATAAATCCTGGCAAAACATACGGCGCCGAGACGGTGGCAGAGGCTTCCTGGCTGATACTGCTCTGCTCGTCGTGATCCTTTCGCCCTTCCGAACAGAAGTTCTTAACACGATGACGAAGGATGAGACGAGTGGCAATCTCGTTAGATAATTATTACGGAGAGGGGAGTCGTTGGGCGGGTGGATGTCTTCATGGGCCAGCTAGTGTCATAAGTTTGGCTTTGTATTCGGGCGATTCTGTCAGAGTCCGGGATCAGAATTAACATAGAAGAGGTGAAAAAGGACTCGTCGCAGGAGTATGCAGAGGTGGAAAAGTTCACCGTCATTGGAATCTGTCGAAGGAGGTGCAAGCGACGTGGTGGAGTGGGCCGTGTTCTTCTGAAATGGATATGGTTCAATAATTTCAGGATCAACGGTAGGTGTGGGGTGAGATCTTACGGTAATGAGTTTCCTTTATGGACTTTTTAAATTGGTCATTGGAGTGACAACGAATGTTGAAAGCGACGATGATGAGCAATGGGAGTGGTAGATCAAAAGTGAGAGAGAGGGAAAAGGAGTCAGGTCAAAGTTTGAATGTTAAGATAGCTTCGGGACATCTTTTCCAATTAGAAAGGGTTTAAGAGGCTGGGGATCTAGGGAGGGACGGAAGTATTTGTATGCACAAAAAAGGATATCTGGGAAAATGACTCCAGGTCATTGAACCTTTCAGGCATCGACTTCTAGCTCATTAAGCAAAAAATAATAATATTCTGCATAACAGCCCACAGCATAGCTTGTTCGCACCTTCACTGTGTTGTGCGCGATATAATTTAGCTCAATAAAGGTTCTGTCAAATTTGAGAGCGCCTTAGCTTCGAAAGGCGATGGGCCGTAGTTTGATTTACAAAACTTGATGGCATCACTTCTTAGACGACATTTCCGAGTACTAAATGCAAAGCGCATTCTTCAAGAGAATCGTTTTAAACGATGGGCCTTAGAGGGCAGCTCTTTAAGATCTAAGAAACAGATACTACGAGAGTCTGGCATAATGGTATGGGTTTAAAGTCTTTAAAATAAAGCCGACTTCTGATTTAAATGTGCTTATGACTGTTCCCATTAAATTATTGACTATTCTCAAAAAAAGGTGTTGATTGTCGTTAAAAATCCGATTTTGGTTTCCGATGTGTTTTCGAGTAAATTTTTTTGCATTTTGTCTAGTTCTTGAAGAGAGCCCTTTAACGGCAGTAAATCAACACCTTTTACTGTGGGCGTTGGACTTCGCCAAGGGTGCGTCTTGTCACCTCTCCTTTTCATTATTTACATGGATTGGATGTTACAACGCAGCCGTGGTGAAGAATGTTTGACATTGGGGGAGCTGAGGGTAAGTCACCTGCTTTTTGCAGATGACTTAGTTATCCTCACATCCTCACAGACGAAACTCCAGCGTGCGATAGATAGGTTTGTGGCCGTCTGTACTGATGCTGGGATGAAGGTTAACGTGGACAAATCCGAGGTGATGGTCATTTCTAGAACGCCTGTGCAATGCACTCTGCAGGTCAGCGGAGTTCCATTGAAACAGGTGGAGAAGTTTAAGTATCTCGGGGTCTTTTTCACGAGTGATGGGAGGAGCAATACTGAGCTTTCCTGTAGGATTGGCCAAGCTGGGTCAATTTTGAAACAGCTTGGAAGGTCTGTCATCAGGAAGGCCGAGCTTGGGGTGAAAGCCAAGTTATCGGTGTTCAATTCGGTATTTGTTCCAACTCTCACCTATGGTCATGAGATTTGGGTAATGACCGAAAGAATAAGATCGCGAATACAAGCTGCCGAGATGAGATTTCTGCGTGCTGTTGTAGGAGTTACTCGCCGAGATAGGGTGAGGAACACGACAGTACGGGGAGAGCTAAACGTTGAGCAGCTTCTTCTCCGAACGGAAAGATCCATACTTCGATGGTATGGCCACGTGGCACGAATGTCCCCTGCAGTACGACTTCCGAGGCGTGCCTTGAATGCGACTCCGTCAGGTAGGCGACCGCTCGGTAGACCCAGGATGAGATGGTTGGACCAAGTCCAAAAGCTCGCCTGGTTAGGCTTGGGCATACCCGCCGAGGAGTTAGAGTCGGCGGCGGAGGATCGGGATGCCTGGAGATCTCTTTTGCGTGCACTGCCCCCGCAACCCCTTTAGTGGAACATGCGGGCTAAGAAGATGATGATGATGATGATGATGATGAGCCCTTTTAAAAGAGCCATGGGCCTTAAGGGGACGCTTCTTAAGGTCGAAGAAACATACTACGAGCAGCTGACTTGAAGGACTCGGGTTAAAATCTTTAAAATGAATCTGATTGATTCCTTTAATGTATTCCTTTAACTGTTTCCATTTAATTCTTCTTCAGTTTTTGAAGTAAGTCATCTCAGGAAGATGGCTAGCTTAAAAATAAAAGCCTAGTAGGCATTTGAAAACTCAACACAGGTCGGTTTTGATAAAAGGGATGCTGGAAAATGTCTCAAAAATAAGTGAAATTTGGGACCACATGGACCAATGTGCTCAGCACACGGTGGCTGAGCGACCCGACGTCCACAGCATATTCCAGGGCCTGAAATACAGTGAACTTTTTCTTGTTTTCGAATGTATTCTCTAAATTTTTATTCAAAACCTTTGAAAACGAGTACAACGATGTTTTTTGATGTATTTATAGATTAATGCTACAAATTTTGTCGTTTTTTTTTTACGAGAATCGTTTTTGGAAGTTCTGTGAAATCTTAAAGGACACTCATATACATATGTCTAAAAACGATGATGTTGGACGATATTACGCTGATTAACGCTCAAGAGACTTAGTTTTCAAATGTGTTTTTGACTCAATTTTTCACTTTTTTGTCCAGTTTTTGAAGATAGTCATCTCAAAAAGAGAGGCAATGCCCTTATTGCGATCGTAAAACTGAACCTAGCTAGTTTCTTTACAAAAACGACACAAAAATGAGTGACATTCAATTTCGAATTTGCTTCTGAGCGAATTATTTGAATTTTTATTCAAAAAGTTTGGAGACGAGTTCTTTTAATGCGTTTTTAAAGGTAGGTAGGTGGGTTGTGTGGTGGAGCAGAAACCAGTTGGAGCTATTAATATAGCGGAGGATACAGCTTATGCTGGTGTCAGCTAGTTCACCGAGATTATGTAGAAAGTAGTGACCAAGATGCCTCTTTCTACGGTTCGCAAGAGCGCTACAGATCCCTAAAAGGTGGCACGAGGTTTCTTCCTCTTCTTCGTCTCTGCAGCTTCTGCAGAAGTCGTTGGCCGGGAGGCCCAATCGGATGGCATGTTTGACAAAAGTGGAGTGCCCAGTTATGACACTGATTAGGTTTCTAACTTGAATTCTATTGAGTCTTAGGAGACTAAATGAGCGTTCAGGATCTAGCTTAGGCCAGATTTCTCTGGTGACGCGGCAAGTAGCACCATCTAAGATTGGTTGCCGCAATGGTCTTGGATTTGATGTAGAGGAGCGCAGTAGCAAGAGATGCACAGAGACCGACCTTATCCAATTGGATGGTTACACTGGCCCCGCGGTTGGCAAGATCATCGGCCAGGCAGTTCCCCGAGATGTTACAGTGTCCCGGCACCTACATGAGGTGAATGTTAAACTGCTCTGCCATCTCGTCAAGAGATTTGCGGCAGTTAAGAGCTGTTTTTGAGTTAAAAGTGACAGACTTCAGGGATTTTATCGCAGTTTGATTGTCTGTACATATCGTGATAGAGATGCGCGATATCACGTAGTACCTTAGCCACGACAAGGCTTCCTTCATCGCCATTACCTCCACTTGAAACACGCTGCAATGGTTGGAAAGGCGAAATGAGATCTGGATTCCTAAGTGCGTTTTTAAAACTATACTTGAATTGTTTGTGAACGTTCAGGTTCAAGAACGGGCTCGTTTCATCTCAAAGAAAGATTCTGAGGACCAAATGGTGGCTGAGCGACATCCACAGCACATTCCAGGGACCAAAATACAGTGAACTCTCTCCTTACGGACCTCATCTCGCCTAAGTACTTGGCTGTCTTGCGCAGCCCACCACACAATATACCAACCTCTCCTTACGGAAACCTCAACCAAGTCCCTGCCTTGTATGGACAGAAACACTTAATTAAATAAACATTCAAACATTCTTTCAACCAGACACCCCTCATAAACGGACAATTTCTCGCTACCGTCGCTGTCCGGCTATGGGAGATTGTAAACGCTGTAAACGCAATTCATTCATGTTGACTCCGTGAATACTTAAAAAATGTACTCTACCAGTTTAGTTTTCATAAAACGACTGTGAATAAGCCCCGCGACACCGTTAATAAAACATGCGGCCATAGGAAATGATGATGGTGATGATGATGACTTTGGATAAGTTTTAGAGACTCAGATCCCAAGAAGAGATGCTTGAGAGTTCCATTTAGGGCGAGGATGATGGGTTTCCTTCTCTGTCTTTATCCACGGAATAGTCACTAAAGCTTGTAAATAAATATTTTAGATTTGAATCCTCTTAGCAGTTTCATAGAGGCATCGACCACTGCATTGTCGCATTTTACGTTCCACTTTTCTCAAGACTTTTGTTTTGTGGCCTCAAATCAGTTGACAGAAAAATTTTCAAGTCTCATATTTGCTACAGAGTTCCTTCTAAGAAGATGAAAATCAATTCAACGAGCTTAACATAAAAAAAATCTCATCTTGAGAATCCACAGGTCTCAGCCCCTGTTTCCGATCAATTCCCAACCGGCCCGCCGCCTGCCAACTGGCGGTACGATACTGTCCTTAAGTACCTATCGTTCTAACATCTCACGAGCCGCATGTGTCTTCCACCAGGATATTGAATCCCTTCATCAGTACCCTCCTCGAGGCATGAGCATCTCAAACCATGCCCCTCCGTACCAGCAACACGTCCACTGGTGTGCCGGTTAGGTTTTCCCCCTGAATCATTAGGCTGCCCAAATCCCATAGATTCCCAGCAATATGCCGACGTCACTCAACTTTCAATAAATTACACTCATAATCCTGCCGCCTCAACAGGATAGGCAAACACTCAGCCCACACCACTCAACTCAAAAAAGAAAATGGGGGCTCAAAAATAAAAAGTTTAAGGTCCTCCTCAGTGAGGAAAATGTTCATTCTAAAATATTCGAAGGACATAAATTACTCTCTCTCGTGTACTCCCTTGACATCACACAACCACACACACACATACCGACACACCAGCACGTCCTTGTTCCCGTTCATCAAGAAGGGTGTGGAGAAGCCTCCTAACTGCATTGCCCAAAAAATAGTGCTGAGCCTATTTCCACCCCCACACGTCATCATCAAGATTCTCGTATCCTGCCCGAGCAATTTGGCAATCAGGAGGCAATTTATTATCCCATTGGTATGCATATAATAATCTCTCATAAAAACCAAGCCACACACACAGATACACACGAGAAGGATACGCCATGAAGTGAAAGAATTGCCTCATTTCATCCTCGAAATTGTGGCACACATTCATCGCGCGGACAAAAAAACATCGACAACAACAACACGGCAAAAAAAAAAGGACGAAGTGAAGCCCACAATCCGAAAACAACATCAAAAATGAATTCAGAGGATATTCTCTGATATTTAAATAGGAAACACGCAACGCCAGGATCCTTCCTAAAATTGCCTTTGACGATTACACACACACACACACAGAAGGGACCATCATCATCAACAGCGCCACCAGCAGCAGCAAAGTCACCGAAGGATAACAAAAAAAAAAAAAGGAGAAAAAAATATATTTTAGCTACACAAACATCAAAATGGGGATTGCGCATCCGGTTTCTCGTTCTATTTTTTTTTTCTAGTGTGTGTGTCCCAAAAATAAGGACAACAAACAAGTGGAAAAAAAGGATGCGTTAAGCGATAACCCTGGAATTTGTCTACTGCCAAAAAAGAAGGAAATGTCTTAAATAGGGAATGCGAAGTATTTTGACACGCTCAACAACAACAACAACAGCAGTAAGGACGATGACGATGGCGCTGGGCAGATGTGCCACTTGGTGGCGTAGAGTTGTAAATCCTCTTTCGCATCGCCCACCCCAACAAACAACCGAGGAGCGTCCTGGCATTTGAATGCTTGCTTTATAAATTTTGATCCTTCTAAGGACCCAGACCAGAGTTCTTGTTGAATCTGACAAGAGGCGCAACTCATCGAAGCGATTCAAGAAAAGAGGAGGAGGAAGGACTTTCAACAACCGAGTCGTGAAAAGAAGAAGCAAGACCCTCAACGACCGCATCCTGACGCAGAAGGCGCCAGTTCCTTTCCTTTTCTTTTTAGGGGTGGGGGCTGAAAAGACATTTTCAAACATAATCACGTAAAGGATTTCCACAAGGGAACATGCAACATTAAATTTCACACGCACATCTGTTGTTTGCGTGTGTCTTGCGTGCCTCTGTCTCTGCGGCCCAATTGCCGCGGTGTCATGTCCCGGATGGATGCGTATGGGCGTGTGTGTTGTTTTTTTCCCGCGCTGCGTTGCCTTGCGTATCAATTACGCTTGAGGGTGGTACGCCGTATCTCTGCGACGAATTGATTCCACAATTTACTTGCTAAATCAGGTACAAGGCGATAACCAGGCTCGCTGCAGGGGATGAAGTCGTTTAAATGTACGGCGCCGGGAATTGACAGGCGAGGTGTGAAAATATTTTTTTTTTTTCCACCAACGAACACATGGTGTGGATGGGGTGGGGTTGAGAGAAAAAAAATGGAATCGTCACTTTGAAGTGTATTCAATTCACCGGCGGGGGGTGTAATTGCCCTACCGCTGGGAGCTACTTATGAGTGATATCCAAACAAATAAACTCGGATTAACGGTACTCAGCCTGGGGGAGTGGAAAGATGTTAATTTAATGCGATCCGTGAGATCGAGCAGGTTACTTACCTCGGGGCGGCTGGGAGGTGGGATTTCACAGCAATTAGGTGAGGTAACTTATCCTTGGTCTTTGAACTCTTTATTTAGGTCTCGTGGAGGGAGCTGTTTGCCTTCCGGGCAGGAAGGCATATTTTTTTTTTCAGTTTTTAAATGAGGTTAGAAGGTGAGGAGGTGAGCCCTTAGGGGTCTTTGTTGTACTGTGATTCGGCAACTCGGCGTGGGTGGTGTCTTTGAACTTCACAGTTGTGGTTAGGAAGTCGTTTCTACTGTCACTAAAGCTGAAAACCTGCTAACTAACCTGCTAAAGCTTATTTTAGTCCAATCCCCTTCGTTAAGTTGAAAATCGTACCAAAAAAATTAGCCATTTAAGCGCTAAAAAGATTTGATTTGACATTGCAGATTTGGCATGAACCTAAAACGTATTTAAGTCTAGTTCAAAGGTCCTTCGACTCAAAAATTTCATTTAAACTGGATTGGTCAAGTAGGTTTTACTTGCCTTGCAATATACTTTGATGATGTCTCTTTACCCAAGAGCTTAATCTTACAAGACTCTCGTGAATTCGATCTGTTTTTAAATTCCTTATCCAAAGGGTTTTACTGGTTACAGTTTTCATGCCATTTTGCCTTTGTTATACACTTTCCGTGATTTGTTTTTCGTCGTTCATTTTTCGTCTTTCAATGTTAGGCGACCGCTTATTGTTGTCCATTTTCTGTCGTTCAGTTTTCGCCCTTAATGTTTCATCACCCATTTTTTACCGATCATTTTCTCTCAATCGTTTTCTGTAGTTCATTTTCCGTCCTTCATTTTTCGTCGTTTATTTTCCATCGTTTCTTCGTTCATTTTCCGTCGGCCATATTTCGTCGTTAATTTTTTTTATCGTTCATTTATCATCGTTTATTTTCCGTCATTCAGTTCTCAATATTGATTTTTCGTCGTTCATTCCATTTCATTCATTTTCCGTCATTTTCCATAACTGATTTTTCGTTATAAATTGCTTCCTTGTTCATTGCACGTCATTCATTTTGCGTCCTTAACTTCTTGTTGGTTACTTACCGTTGTTCAATTTCCGTCGTCGATTTTTCGCCGCTTACTTTTTTTATCGTTTATTTTTCGCTCTTCGTGTTTCATCACTCATTTTTTGCCGATCATTTTCTGTCAATCATTTTCCGTTGGCCAGTTTTCGTCGTTCATATCTCGTTTATTTCTCGTTCATTTCCCGTCCTTCATTTTTCGTCGGTAATTTTTTTATCGTTCATTTATCATCGTTCATTTTCCGTCATTCATTTCTCAATATTCATTTTTCGTCGTTTATTCCATTTCATTCATTTTCCATAACTGATTTTTCGCCATAAACTTTTTCCTTTTCTCTTCATTAATTTTTCATAATTCATTTTCCGTTGTTCATTTCACGTCATTCATTTATCGTCCTCCACTTCTCGTCGTTCTTTTTTCGTCCTTCATTTCTTGTCTTTTTTTTACCGTCATTCAATTTTCGTCGTAAATCTTTCGTCGTTCGTTTTCTTGTCATTCATTTTCCGTCATTCATTTCCCATCGTTCATTCTCCGTCGTACGTATATCTTTTATAATTTGTGCACAAAATGTGCTAAACTTGTATTCCCTAAAATGTCTCATATCTGTAGAACCCTAACTACACCATCCCCACGCGCTGTGCCTGCTTGAAACTTTGTGCACTAGGAGTCCTTAAATCCGGATAGCAGAAACCCCATTACGACCACTTCTAGCATCGCCAACATCTCAACTCGAGTGCCAATCGCTGTTCCACTCCGATCTTTTGCTTCGTTGTTTACATCTTTTGCTCCCGTTTGCTGCCTTCCACGACCACATCATCCTCCGTCCATCTTCTACTTCCGTATAAGACCCGACTATCTCTCCCTCCAGATCCTCCATCACCGCCATCGCCCGAACGTGAAATGGATACACGTTGCATCTTTTCGAAAACATCTTCAAAATCTCAATGAAACCAAACACACACATTCGAGGACGAGAAAAACTCCTTACAATGCACTCTCCTCGATGACGACCATAAATTGCACATATCCTCCACCACCCACACGATAAAAAAAGGACCCTTAAGGACCCTCTCCCTCCACACACATCAAACACAACCGCCACACACAGGACCTCAATTAGCCAAACAGTAACCGGATATGCCCGCCGCTCATCCTGACGAAGAATGAATCAAATCCGTCTTCGTCCTTGCGCGAAACTTGAAGAATTACACTTCGATATCCTGGTCCGGTCTCGAGTCCGAGTCTTGGGTCTTCGTCCTTTTTGATCGTCGACGAAGGATGACGCGGATTCCTTAAAGTGTGTTCCTTGCACTCAATTTGGTTCGATGGGAAGTTTTTTTTCTTCCTTTTGATCCTTTGAGTGCAGCGAACTCGTGTTCTTTCAGAACAAGATTTTCGTGTGATTCGTGTAGAATTCAGAGTCTCTGGTCCCAGTGTTTTGCCTTCATTCTCTCAAAAAAACGACAACTTCTCAGCTCCAAATGCCCGAACAACAAACTGAGTCCAGGCATCCTCCTCCAACACGCCGTTTTCTAAAAAAAGGGACGAAAGGATTGCAGCATCGACACCACACCCCGACGAAACGACACCAGCTGTAAACACTTTTTGTCCAAGAAAAAGAAATCCAAAAAAAGGACTCACTTAACTGGCACCTCTCTTAGGATCCTCATCCAACGTCTATCAGTCAGACAAACGACTTTCCAGCTCACCAAGCACACATCACAAATTGCCAGACATCCATTCGCATCCTTTCCGAAAAAATATTTTCCCTTCAAATGAACTCAACAAATTTAAATCGAAGCACAGGACCCTCTCTCTCTTTCTCTCTCTCCCTGTCGATTGATAAATTCCTTTTAATCCACGGACAAAATTACTGCAGTTTATAAAACCGACCCGGCCCATCAAATGCACACGAGTCCTGTGACATATCTTGGAGAGTGAGTTCCCTGCCATCCCAAAAAAAAGAGGACGAAACTTTCCCTCGACGACCCACTCTCGAAATCCATTTGAATCCGTTGAATCATTTGTTTGAGTTTGTCGACCACACACACACACACACACACAAAAAAAGGACCTCCTCTATCCTTCTGCAAATGACTTCTCCAAACAAATGTCATTAGTTAACCACGTGTATGACTGTGTGTGTGGTTCAAAAATTATCCTGCCAAACATTTTCCATTTTTCTCTCGATGCCAAAGGATATTCATGGCTTAATGGACCAACAAAATGGTACACAGGAGAGGAGAGAACACGAGCCAGAGCGAGTGAGAGTCCTTTTTTTTTGTGCTTTTCATCTCCACTTTATGATAGCAACAAGCACCGGAGCATGGCATATCCTTGCAAGCAAAAAAAAAAGCGGCAAAAAAAATTGAAAAAAAATATTTGAGAAACCTCCTTTCGTCCTTTTCGGAAATGCATACTTTTTGATGAAACCCGGGCAGGGGTGTATAGTGGTGGTTCATTCATTTCTCTCCAACAGACTCCCCGGATGGGGGGGAAAGCTTTTGATTCATGATTTACCTGCAGATAGACAAAACCCCAAGGTTGAGGAATGTTCCTGGGAGAGGTTGTCCATTAACAAAAAAAAAAAAGAGAAAAAAACCAAAATGCAGTCTGCAACAGGCACCGCAGGTAAATTTAACACCTCACACCACTTGGGAATTCTTCTGCCGTGGGGAAGGGGGATGCTGCTGAAGTTGGTTGTATTTAAGTGCATGCCATTTCCGGTTATGGAAAACACCGCGGGGCCGGGCGTTGTTAGGGGGGGGGGGGGGGCATTAAATTTATTTTATTTATGAAACTTTTTGATGGAAGGCACACACATGCAAGTGGCTCCCTTTGCGCCTCGGTCGATGAAGCCATTAGACGAGAGGGTGGGTGGTGGAATTGAAAAGGAGCGTTTTTTTGGTGTGGGTTGTTGGAATTAGCAGCGTGTCGGGTAAGGTCCTTGTGGTGGATATAAAATTTACAAAAGATGATTCCACGGTAGTTGAGAGGGAGAACGGTAGGTGCTGAGTTGTGGACTGTGAATCAATCCTGGATGAAACTGGGTCAGTTTGCAGGCGGATTGGGGTGTTTGCTTTTTTGGCATATGGGTGCTAAATTATCATTTTTCTAAAAAAAAATCTTCTCTGGGACGGTCCATGGTTAGTGGGTGTCCATGGATACTTTGCAATTTTTATTAGATGTAAATCATGCTCGGAGCTCATGAAAAGAGTGTCTTTTAGAATTTTTTTTTATTCGAAAAACGTATTTGCCATTATGGCATACGACTTTTTTTACTTTTTTTTTTTGCTGCGGCTTGAAGTCCAATTGGCAATGGTCATACCACGTGGCTCTAGTTTAACTTGAACGAAGATAAAGTTCACTTTAACTTTATTCAATTTCGGTTTTTGGCACCACGATAAAAGTTATAATGAAGATTTAATTGCTTAACGTGTGTGCCCTTACTTACAAGCTTCATAACATTTTCCAAAGACTATAATCGACCGTCAAATCGTTCATGCAGAATGTCAATGGCTGTGTTTTTTGTGTAGCGAAAACTAAGAATTCCGAATTCCTCATCCTGCATTCTACAGAAGAAACGTTTATATCTTTTAATTTGGGCCAGATAAATTATGTATCATTAGCTTGAAAAACTGACCATCGATGGTGATTGCCTTTATTGGCCCAAAAACGGGGCAGAATATAAATTTTTTGGGATATATTGCCATCTGATGGTTGAATTCGGTGATAAGAACGTGCTTAAATTAATAAAATATATTCTTTGACCATTTTAAAGAAACATTTGTCATCAATGATTGCAAAGTTGAGACTGGATAGGCCAAGGGTCCTCTAGTAGGACAACGATTTGAATAATACAACAGAAATAATTAATAAATGGTTGCTTTTTAGACATCCAAGCAAATGAATAATCATCTACTATTCCAAGGCCTTAATCTGATTTTTTTTTTTTTTGTTTTTATATGAAGAAAGGTTTTCAAGTAAGGATACCATACCTTAACTTAGACTCTACTAAAGCATAATAAACTTGCCGCAAGACCTCCTCACTAGCATGGTACCGTAAGTGTGAGAGTGCATACAGGCCCTTCTTCAGATCCGTGCGTAGCTTGTCTACTTGCTTGAACCAAAGGAAATGGGAATCAATAACCACCCCCAGGTATTTGTAGCTGTCAACAACTTCGATGCCTTCGCTGGGCGTATTTGGACAGGACTCGTTTCTAAGGAACACTTGATTCCTTTTAAATTGTGGGCCTCGGATGTGCATTAGTTTACTTTTCGATGCGTTTATTACCAAACCGTTGTAATGGCACCATCGTACGGCTGCGTCGAATCTTCTTGCATCATCATTGTCGCTGAATCCAATGACCTATGTCGAACAACGATTGCGGTGTCGTCAGCGAAAGCAAATGGAGTACTTAGGTTGAAAACCCGAAGAAGCTCGTATGTGTAGAGAATGAAAAGAAGTGGGCCCAAATTAGATCCTTGTGGGACTCCATATTCAACATTCTTCGCATCACTGTAAGAGTCTTTTATCTTGACGCGAAAGTCTCTCTCTGCCAACCAATCCCCCATCACACCTCGAATTCCAATTCTTTCCAACGCATTTAGAAGATTTGCATGATTAAGCGTATCAAAAGCCTTATTAAAATCCATGAATAATACAAGTACATAGTGGCCTTTACTTGAACTCTCGTTCACATTGTTGGCAAATTCACCCAGCAGTTGTCCTGTATTTTTGTTTTTTTGTAAACCATATTAACTTTTGTTAATAAGAGAGTGCTTTTCAATGAAGTTTTGTACTCTATTAACAACAATGCCTTCCAGGCACTTTTCAAGTACCAGAAGTATTGAGATCGGTCGGTAATTAGTCAATTGATTCTTAGCTCCACCTTTATAGATTGGTCGGACCACTGCAGTCTTCAGTTGTTTTGGTATTGTTGTTTCTGTTAAACTAAGGTTAATTATTTTACACAAAATTGGTGCAAATAAGTCAGCATGCTTTTGTAGGTCCATTGTCCTAATGCCATCGATCCCAGGTGACTTATTAGTCCCAAGTGCTTTAATAACTGTTTTAACCTCAGCAACATTTGTACAGGATGCGAATATTGTGTTTGCTATGTGCAGATTCCTATTGTTAGATGTTTTTATGTTACACTTATGTATTATGTTTGCCGTTTGTGATGAGAAGTAGTCTGCAAAATCGTTGGTAAGTGAGTTGAACTCTGTTTTGAAATTGTTTTTAATTGTTTCATCAATGCTGGATTTTTTTCTTCCTAATAACTCATTTATTAGTTCCCACGTTCTCCGCGGATCTGCTTTGAACTGTGTAAACTAGTTTTTATAAAAAATCGACTTTTGAATTACTATCCATTTGTTGATTTTGTTCCGTAGGATCTTGTACTCAGTTTCATAAGTTTTATCTAATCTATTATTTATCCATTTCCTGTATAGTTTGTCTTTTTTTTTACATTCTTCAATAAGGTCCAGCATTATCCAAGGGTTGTTTTTTCGTATTTTTGAATTTCCTTTATTGGACTACTGATTTCGTGTAGATATCTTTCAGCCTACCAACAAAATTAGTGCAAATACTTTCAGCATCCTCCTCTTCTAAAAGTAAACTCCAATTTTCTTCTTGAATGAGTCGATCAACTATACTATTGCAAACATGCGAAGTTCTAGCACTCTGTTTTTCCGACAGTGTTCGAGTACAGTATTGGATAGTGGTCGGTTATTTCGTTCTCAATGACCGCGGTATCATCGACTTTACTAACTAAGATATGATCAATCAAGGACTTAGTTCCACAACGTGCATCAACTCTTGTGCACTTCGTTATAACGTTCAAAAGTCTTGACGATGCTAGCATCTCCAAGTAATCCTTTGTGAAGTTCAAGTTCGTATTTCGCACATCAATATTTATGTCCCCCAAAACAATGCATTCTTTATTTTTCTTCATTTTTTTCAAATCGTTTCCAAGTTCGTTAATAAATTCTTGTTTACTAAAACTAGAAGGTCTATATATTCCAATCATGTTAACTGTTTTATCCTCTTCGGCATTGGTAATTCGTGACAATATTCTGTCCGTAAATGGACGATTACAAGAAAAATATCGTTGACATCGATTTTAGTGGGTGAATGGCATAAAATTCTTGTGAAATTTATTTAGAATGTTAATAGAATGAACGCTAAGACATTTCGAAGCTATTTCAAGCCTAACACGATAACAGTCTTAATGCTAGTTTTGAGTTTTTGGTCTTTTATTTAACGTGTATACTTTCTTTTAAAACGAGGAACGAAGCGAAATTGACCTATTTAGTTTATCTTGTTGTAAAATTGTTGTTCTTGGGTTTATTGCCTTTACTTTTAGGGAATAAACAAATCTTTCCAAAACTAAAAAAGTTCGAAGCACCAGAATCTATTTTGTGACTCTTTAAATGCTTGAAATGTTACTACACCTTTTTTTTGACTCTGTGTATAGAATGATCCGATCTTAGTCAGAAATGCGCCCTTCTATTCGACAACTTTCTGCCATTTTGAAGATAATTTCTTCACTGGTCTTTTACTATCAAAACTGTAGTAACCGATTTTTGCAAAGCCTTTCTTGAAGCGAATTTTTCACCGAAAAATTCGTTCGCCATAGACAGGAACAGGTAGTAATCACTAAGTGATAAGTCCGGACTAGAAGGTAGTTTTATAAGAACCCAACCGAATTCCCGGAGCTTCTGACAAGCAATTATTGACATGTGTGGCCTGGCGTTATTCTTATGAAAGATAACTTTTCTTCTATTGGCCAAAGTCGGGCGCTTTTAAGCGATTAATTCTTTTAGACAAAAAATTATTGACAGAACAGAAACGAATTTGGAATTTCGAATTTTTCAGGAAAAAAATTGGCTCGTAGTATATGATTCCGTTTTAGGTTCAGGCGGTCAAAGACTCTACAAAATAGTCTCTTACCTCCTTGTTCTTATAGCCCTTGCTGCCAAGTTCTCAAAAGTAATTCGTGGTCGTGGTATTACCTTGTTTGCTTTACTAAGATCATCTAACTTTGTAGTTTAAGTCTTATGTCGATGCCTTAGAATTCTTTCAGCCTATCGCCTTTCGAAATGCTTCTCTTTCTTGAATGACATTCTTTTTCCAGTCGTTCTAAAAGCGCCATCTTTGTATTTTTCCTGCATGTTGTTGCATGTAATTCATTTTAAAAAAGATGAACATAATCTTCAAATTACCTTAAGTTAGTTTGTCTAACCGTCTTTGTTGCGCTATAAAAGACAACAAGTTTCACTTGTGCAAACCGTCACACGAAATAAACAAATTAAAATAAAGAAATAAAGTGTGTACTTTGCCAGACCTTTGCTTTTGTTCCGCTATAATGACATTTTAAAGCTGATCGCCCAAAAAGATTTGTCATGACCCACAAAGGGTCAGAGCCTAGCTTTTCGCGCCTCCACAGTGTTGTGCGCGATATAATTTTGACACATGTGAAGGGGGCCTACAGTTTATTGCCGGCTCCAAACGGCGAAGTGACAGAAGTGCTTCAGGAGAATTGTCAATCGTTCGCTGGAGGAGGGGCCGTGGAAAATGCTCAGGGTGTTTTTTTTTTTCCCGAGCTGAATTTGAATCCGGGTAGTCTCGCTTAACAGTTCGATGCTCTATCTGACTAAGCCACGGGGCCCATGTTCAAAAAGATTACCTCGCTTATATTGCTCATCTTCTCTGGTTCTTACGTAAAGTTCTCGTTTCTAGGTCTAAATAGATTTTTCTTCTTATTTCACTACTGCTGTTCTACTCCTAATTCTTTTTTTTCACGACCCAAAGACTTTTTGCTCCACTACAAGCACCCACAAAAGTTAAATCTCCAACTGGACCTTGTTTTCCTACTTATGGCAAGAATCACACTTTAAAGCCTTTCTTTCCCTTCGCCTTTAACGTCGTCGTCCCGTGTGTGAGGTCGAAGATCTCCAGTGCAATTCAAAGTTCATTCGCACATCCCCCCAAACCATATTCATCGTTACTCTCCACCATCACTCGGCCTTGACAGGCTCTTCTCTGCTCCACGAACCGCTGTTCAAGAGCCCCACTCGCCTGCTCACTTACACCCCCCATTACACATCGACTCTTACACTTTGTCATCCCCGCCTTTGACATGGCCCATTACTCATCGCCTGAGTGACCACGTCCCCCCCCAAAAAAGGGAACCTTCTAGTTCTGCACACTCGACTCGAAAAAAGAACCCAAGTCACATCATACTCTGCGCATCCATCACCAGCTGCTGCAGCCGAGCGGCAACGTCTTCCTTCCTCCTCCGCTGCTGAAGCAGGAGCCTTCGTGCATCGCATGTGCTGCTCCTTTTGCGCTTCATTGACTGCCAAGGATATGTATGTGCTCCATTTGCATTTTTGTTCTTCACAGAAGAACCCTCTCTCCATTAATCGTGTGCAGGATCCCTTTTTTTTTCCCCTTCCGACAGACGAGATGCGTATCTCAGCCAAATCAATCATCATCAACAACTTTACAGACATGGGCTGTTCTCCTTTGTTTTTTCTTTCATCCCGCAGGACCTCACACTGATCCGAGATAAATTCCCAGGGAATTTCCTTATCAGCTTCTGTTGACAAAAGTTTTCACTCGATTCGGTCGAAGGACCTCAATCAGGATCGACACGAGAACCGTCTTCTAATTGACAAAAAAAAAACCCTCCCCGTCGTAAGAAGAGGAGATGACGCGCAAGGATAACGTTATCCTTTCGACGTAGCACTGCAGTCGACGCTCACTCCCCGCGCATTCTATTTGTTCAATCAAACGGAATGCAGCGGATTGCAGAAAGTTATTGTCGACGAAAATGCAACGACAAATGTATCTGCTAGGACACACAAAAGCGCAGATGGCGAACGACGAGTTGGGAGTGGGGGATGAGGAGGAAATAATTCCTCGAATTATCGCGAAGGATTTGGCTCTGCCGCTGCTCGTGCTCGTTTCATTTGCATTGAGAACGTAATAATTCATCGCCATAGGTAATCACATTAAAAATGTGAAGATTGGGGGATTTAAGGATTTTCCATTCAACCACCCACAAACCCCATCCACCCTCCGACACATCCTTCTGTCATTGGCACGGTGAAAGTTTTCCCTTCATCGTGCGGGAGAGGCGCCGTAAAACTTTTCCCTCTGCACGATTTTTGCTTCTCTACCGATGAAAGGATACGCTGCCGCCGCCGCTGTGGAACGTGTCCCCTAACCTTTTTTTTTTTTTTCTTTTGACGGCGAACTTATGCGAATACATTTAAATAAATTTGAGTCCTTTTTTTTGTGTCTGTTGTTTAATTGTTTGTGTTGGCTGTTGACGAACGCAAGGACATTGGCGCTTAGCAAAATGCAAAAAGCGAAACCTAATTGACGACATTCAACGTGTGTGTGTGTGTGTGGGGCGTTGTTGGGCGTTGTGTTTGTGTTTGGTGGGAAATCTACGTGCGCTAATGAAATTTTACACTCCTCTCGTACGGAAAGGATACCGACGATAAAGTTCTCTGCGTGCTTTTGCGAAAATGCAACGCGTTTGTTGGTGAATTTTTCACAACTTCGAAAACAAGCAGACGCGTGGTTAAGCCGAGGGACGATTTAAGAGGTTGGTGTGAGGCATCGGGGGAAGAAACCTTTTTTTTAAGAATAAGTGTCAGGACACACTCCTTGAGGCGGCTGAACAAAGTGGGTGGACGGCAGCTCGGTGCCTCTGTGGTCTGCTCAAGTTTGACGAGTGTTTGAGGCCCAAACACACAGGCTCAACGACCTCTAGACAAGTTTTTGACGATACACAGTGATGACTGAGTCTCACGATGCGTAGTTTTTAATTTCGATGGTCCCAAAACAACTTTTTGAGGTCGAAGCACCGTTTTGTGTGCTCTGCCTATGAGAGGCCTACGAGTGAGATTTTTAAGAGCACAAGTCTGTGGAAATAATTCGTCTGGGCAGTTGGGTCAAAGGCCTGTGTAGGATTGAAGTGGTTCTTTTCGAGCTCCTGGACCGCATAATGTGTTGCTGTTGTTCCTCGTCAAATTCGAGGACGTTTTTCAACTCCAACAGCAGCGCCTTGACGGTCCTTAAATTTTTGTTTGGAGGAATGGAAACGCTTAAGGGGGTTGTTGTTGAACAAAAATGGGCATGAGAGCTTAAAGGTGATTCTGTGAATGGAGAAAAACCGTGCAGACGGTTGCTAGACATTGAAAAACACTTTCTAAGACAGACTGTGGTGTGTGTCAGCTGTGGCCAAATGGTTTCGATTTCCACATGTGAGACTCTCTGAGGCTGATTGCACTCTGTGTCGCTAAGCTTTTAATGTGAAGGTCAATGGGTAGCAAGTGGAGCATGACTGTCAGGGCGCCTGCGGGAGTAGTCCTCAGCGCGCCTGTAGTACCTATGCAAGCCATTCTTTGTATTTTATTGAGCTTCACGATGTTATATTTTTTCTTAAGGGCTGGCCACCAAATAAGTGGTCCATATGTGAGGATTGGACGAACCACGGCTGTGTACATCCCTCGTGTAAGGCCTGGTCTCAGACCCCATCTTTTCCCAAAAGTCCTATTGCAGGCATAGAAAGCTATGCATGCTTTCTTAGTCCGCTGTTCAATATTGGTATTCCAGCTAAGTTTGGGATCTAGATAGATTCCTAAATACCTAGCACTAGCTGAGAGTGATAGACGTTGACCGTTTAGGCGGGGAAGGTTAAAATTGGGTGTTTTGTGTTTCCTGGTGAATAGCATCATTTCCATTTTGCCAGGGCTAATGCCTAGTCCGCAGCTTGCAGCCCAGTTACTAACCTGTTTCAGAATGTGGTAAATGGTTATGTTTTGAAACGGAGAATGGTACTGGACGTTAACTGGGTAACTAAATTATAGCAACAGCAAAGGTGGAGGATTTTATTTAGCTTATTTATCGTTTTTTGTTGTTTTATAATTTTTATAAATAACGAAAGGGCCCTTTTCGACTTTTTTCTTAAATTTAGACGCTTTTAAACCGAAAGCTGAGCAAATTTTCAAATGTCTACAACCCACCGCAATTTATTTTAACTAACAAAGTCACCACACATACGACACTCCCCTAAATTTGATGGTTTCAAAAATTCCTTTTACCAAAATTTAAAACGTCTGATTCCTCTTCCTTCACAACTCTCAAGCAGATCCACGAAATACCTCCACAGGCACCTCAACTCTCAGTCTCAATTGTGCTCATCACTGCTGACGCTTTTGCGAAGCCTCAAGATGCAATTTTTAATAAAGATTTACAACAGCCCCTCAGGTAGGACTTATATACCGAAGCAACAAAGCACTGAAATAATGAGCTTCCCTTGCGCGGAGATATCCTGCCGCTGTCACAACAGAACGGAGCTTCGCTGCATTTTCACAAATAACCAGTTGAATTGAATTTTCATTTGTTGCTCGTGCGGTGAAATTCGCTTCCCCCGCTGGGTTCCTTCTCATTTGCTCTCATCTGTTCGTCCTGCTTTGAGTTTGCCTTCTCCCAGAGTCCTTTACTTATGTAGTCGATTTCTCCTTGCTCACTCGGATCCTACGACGTTCCTTTCTTTGCTTTTTCCTAACCCATTGCCACCCTCCATCTTCCTGCCAACTACGTGCTCCTTTCCGACTGAATTGTATCTAGAACAAAATAAATCCACTTACAGACCCCGGCAGAGACCGATAAATTACACGGATATGACAACGGGAACAAGATGAACGAGTTGGCCGGCGACCACCGCCGAAAAACTAAAACTTTCATGAGGAAAAATAATTAAATTCCTTTCCATTCTTTGTCGCCATTTTTAATTAACCAATTGCGTGTGTCCTTCAAAAAATCCCGGACTCGTATTTTGCCAGAAAACGACGACAAGTGACCAGGACGAGGACGAGATGCCCTCCGCCTCTTCTTTTGCAAGTGACACTGAAAATTATGGATACAAATCCCATTCCCACATCTTCGTCCGACCAGAAGCCAAACAGAATGGACAAGCAACGAAGAGAAAGAGTGGCAGAAGAGAGGTAGTCGTGTCCTGTTGAGTCCTTGTTATCGTGCCGCGCACGACAGCAAAGGCAAAGGCGAGGAGAAACTGAATACCGCAAAGAAAAGTCCTGGCCGGGGAGGTGGGAGGCAGAAAATGTTATCAATTTAAAATTGCTCGGATAATATCCTTAAAAGTGAACCGTTAGCGTGAGTTGGAGACGTCGTGAACACAAGAAGGAGCACTCAGCATGAAAGTACATCTGAGAGAACCAATATAACTGTGTTTTCTGAGCGTGGGCGGTTGGAGGAGAAACCTATTTTCCAGTTTTTCCACGACGCGTTTCTGTTGTTGTCTGTTTGGCTTCGTTTCGTCGTCACGGCGAGGTTGCTGTGCATTGCTCCTTGTGAACCGACAAAAAAGGACGACGAGGATGACGATGAGAAAAACGAAAAAAAAAAGAAAAAAAAATATTAATTTCAAGGAGAATGGAAAATGCTGTGATCCTATCGTTGCGAGTTGAATGGGTACACGTTTCCAAACTGTTACCGTTGGGAAATCAACTTTTTTTTTTCTTTTCTGTTGTCTGTCTTTTTTTTTATGAGGATTGACAAAATATAATTTTTGCTTTTCTACTCGTTTAGTTGAGATGGGGGTTGGGGTGGGGGTGGGATGATGAGAATCCTTCTTAAAGATGAACCGACATTTGTGCAAAGACGACTTGAGTACGCTTTGTCGGTTTGTTTCGTTGGAAGGAAGAAAAATTTAAAAAAAAAAAAAGAATTATGAAATGTTCGCTAAAGAAAATTCGTTGATCGGATGTTTTATAACCTTTTCCTTTTTTTTCTCTACTTTCAGGTACGTCAAACTTAATTTGTAATTGAACTTTGAGTGACTGTCGATACGTGAGTATTTTTTTTTAAAAATTACCTGAACATTCTTTTTTCGGGGAGCACTTTCCTCGTGTTTATTTTGAAATTTAAATCGTCTATAAATTGCTCGGATAAGGTTAAACATTTTTTTTTTTGAATTAAAGGGTGTTTTCTTAGATGTATAGAACTTTCAAATGGCAAAAAACAAAGACAATTTTTTTTTCTTTTAACTAACATGAAGATAATCTTCTGGCGTTATAATTTAAACCTTAACGGCCCCCAGCTTTTTTGTAATACTCGTCCACAAAATTACTTGAAATTCTAAAACGTTTATAGAGTAACTTCGGGTATTGTAGAATATGCGGGTAATGTAGAATACTGCCTTTTTTTCTAAACCAGAAGGTCTACTTACATTCTTAATTTTCTCAGAAAGTAAACAATGTGAAAGAAGTGCTACGGTCTTCTTTTCATTGATATTACCAACCGGTGTGTCTGAGTCAGTCAAAGTTCTTATTTAAAACTGCTAGATTTTTTTTTGTGCGCTTTTATATGAGTTTCTTTCGTAAGGAAAAATATGCAGTTTCTTCAATTGTGCAAGTCCAGTTGTAATTGAACACGTGTCTAGTTTAATCATTTTGCTTTAAATCATTTAGTTTTAGATATATTTTGTGTTATGAGTCCAAGTTTGCAATAGTTTCCAAGTCGGGTAATGTGGAATACTATTTGTAACACCCGCTTATTATTTCTTCGATTTTTTTGTTCGAAACTGCTTTACAAGATGTTCAAAAAAGATGAAATAAAGCATTGGGATGGAGATGGAATTCGTTCTCTTGCATTTCAAGCAGCAAAAAAAAATTGCATGCAGAATCTCTTTTCCACTTTAAAAAAATGAGATGGGAAGGAATGGTTATACAGGTCTCTTAAGGGCCATAAAAACACGCTAAAAAGTCATGCTCCAACTGAAACGCCATTTGATACAGCCAGAGGATTTACAAGGGAAAATGCAGAATCCTTTTTCAAGGTCCTGCATTCAAGCCATTACAGAACAATATGATGCACATTAAATATCTTATTAGCCGAAGGCCTTTGTTGCTCTGGCTACATTTCTTCTAGCTGTGAATTTTTAAATTTTCAGCTAGTTTCAAATACATAAATAAATAAATATCTTATAATTGAAAATAAGAAACACGTATGTTTAATTTTCTCAATTGAATCTATAACCTTGATTCGGAATTATTGGTACAATCCAAAAAATGGTGGTGTCAGTATAAAATAAATAAAAATTTTAAAATAAGACCATAGCTGTCTGAGATTGTTGTTAACGTTAGCCAATAGATCAATAAGCAAAATGTGTTAAAATTGTCCATTTAATGCATGGAATCTGGTTGTAACATGCGAAAATAAAATGGGTAAGTTAATCTAAAGTTAAATATTAGGTTGTCAAATATCTCCCTTCCGCCTTTTTGTCTTTTGAATTTTCCGGCTATGTACAAAGCGCTACAGACCTCGTATCCAAATTAATCATGCATAGCGTCGTTTTGTAGGTTATGTCAAGACCTTTCAAATGATGTATTGCCAGATACGAGCTCTGTAGCGCTTTGTACATAGCCGGAAAATTCAAATGACAAAAAGGCAGAAGGGAGATATTTGACAACCTAGTACTTAAGTTACCCATTTAAATTTTATTGTTTATTTATTTTTAAAATATAAATAAACTGAGCCTTCTTTTTAAGTCCCCGTAGGGGCTTTGGCGCCGTGGTGCCGTGGCTTAATCGTTAGTGCGTCGGACTGTTAAGCAAGAGTACCTGAGTTCGAATCCGGCTCGGGGGAAATAACACCACAAACATTTTTCACGGCCCCACCTCCAGCGAACGACTGACAACCCTCCTGGAGTACTTCTGTCATGGAAAGCTTTCGCGATTCCCCGTTCGGAACCGGCATTAAACAGCAGGTCCCCTCCATATGTGTCAAAATTATAACTCGCACAACACAGTGGAGGCGCAAGGAGGCTAGGCTCTGGCCCTGTATGGTGAATATTTATTTATTTTAGCTGGGCCTTTAAGGGTTAAATATGATTTCTGGCATATGAGCGCCATGGCCGGCTCGGACGTAGTTTGGTCCGGAGGCTCAATTTTTGATGACCTTTTCCAATATTTGTAGGCGTATATCGACAATAGCGCTGCGAATGTTGTCCTCCAAATGGTCAATCGTTTTGGGCTAATCGGCGTAGACTAGTGACTTCACATATCCCAACAGAAAATAGTCAAGTGGCGTTAAATCGCGCGATCTTGAAGGCCAATTCACGGATCCGTAACATGAAACTGTGCGGCTACCAAACGTTTCATACAATAAATCAATTGTGGTACGAGCTGTGTGACATGCTGCGCCGTCCTGTTGAAACCACAGCCCCCTTACTTCATGGTTGTTCAATTGATGAACGAAAAAGGCAGTAATCATGGCTCTATAGCGGTCACCATTGACTATAACGTGCTTGCCAGCATCGTTTTTAAAGAAGTACGAACCAATTATTCCAACAAGCCATAAAGCACACAAAACAGTCAGTTTCTGTGAATGTAACAGTGTCTCAACATACACTTGAGTATTATCATAACTCCAAATATGACAGTTTTGTTTATTGACGTATCCATTCTACCAAAAGTGGGCTTCATCACTGAACAAAATTCCCTTATGAAAATTGGGAACAGACCAATGATTTTCAAAATGAATTTGCACAATTGGGAAGCGTTGTTCAAGCGTCTATTCATGTTGAAATGCCAAACCAAACTAAAAATAAATAACTTGACAGCTAACAAGATGGTCGCCAGTTAAAATAGTGTTGCTTTTACTTAACTTTAAGTTGGCAACTATGCCTCTAAAAAAAAACACTATACTTTAAAATTAAGAGAGTCTTCAAAGATCTCTAGACGACAAGGTGATGCGCTAATGAGACGTCCGTAAGCGATGTTTCTCTTTCGCACTAGCCTTAATAACCTTTGTCCTAGAGTGCCACCCGAGAAAAGGTTATTTTGACTGTCATTTACCAGCTTCAGAGAGAGTCTTCTCTTACTGCTGATGTACTAAAAAATCAATTAGAGGTTATTTAACATTAAACTGGTACACTCATCCCTCGCTTTCCGTGGGAGTTGGGAAAATGAAAAGTTTGGTGGAAACCAAAACGATTTATGAGCATACATGGATGTATTTTGAACAGAAAAACCATAGTGGGCCATGATTCTTTGAGGAAAATCGTTTTTTCGCGCAAAGCAAAGTCGCACAAATGGAATTTGGGGAAATATTCGAAAATCGCGCAAAGGTGAAACCGCGTAAAACGAGATCGCGCAAAAGGAGACCGCGTTAAATGAGGGATGAGTGTACCTACACATCTACAATTCGCTGCTAAATGCTTCCTCTGGTGCTTGCAGGTTATTGTCTCTAACTTCTTAGCATCAGTCTCATAAGGAATCAATCAGAAGGGCGACTTAAATTACTCTTTTTTATTTACTTTCGCAAAGTCCAAATTTGCAACAAAATCTGTCTTAAGTCAGTTTGCGTTTAACGCCTAATACACGTCATCGCTTATCATCTAAGTAGAAGTGTCGCCTCTCAGCTCAAAGAGCACCCCAGGATGGCGATGGAACCCTTCATTATGCCGCCCTCTAAAGTCAGTGCACTAGCCTCAAGCCGCTCAAGCATCCTTCGTCTCTTAACCTAATCCGGCACTCCACCAAATCCATTCAAAGAATCTTCCCCCCTCGTCGCACACATAAAGCTGAAACTGAAACAGAAGAGGAATTAAAAATTGAACAGGGAAATCTATGACGAGAATAGACGCTAAGGACGACGTAGCGTGTTGACGCGCTCCACTCTGCTCATTCATAATGCATCATTTTTTGTCATTGTTTCAGCATACACACACACACATG
Organism: Syritta pipiens; assembly: GCA_905187475.1. Lineage (NCBI taxonomy): Eukaryota > Metazoa > Arthropoda > Insecta > Diptera > Syrphidae > Syritta > Syritta pipiens. The sequence continues at coordinate 78,105,923 of LR994571.1, forward strand.
CATACGGCAGTCCTCTAGCAAAGACATTCCAATGGGTTCTCCCCTGCCTGCCCTTTGTAGTGTATTTGCATTGCGATATCCTTGAAGGAGCACTGATAAATTATTATTAATGCTTTTGACAGGATGCACATTTCAGTTAACGTACTCACTCGTCTGTGTGTGAATGAGTGAAGAATCTGTGTATGAGTGTGTTTGAGGAAAATTCCCATCATCATCATCACTCAGGATGACTTTGCAAACACCAGACGACAGACATCCTTTCACACGATCATCACAGATACACACACAACGAAACTTGGTTCTGATGTGAGTGAGCTCTGCCAAAAGCATGTGTTGTACTTGGAAGTCTAGTCCTTGTTTAGAGAAGGCACGACGGGAAAAAGGATATACAGTTCAATATATGGCAAATTATCCGAAGAAATCATCTCTTCCGCTCGTCTTTTTTTCTCGAACCCTTCGTGTCAAACAGACTATGACGTAAAGTGATGAACATCCTTTTTCATCACTTCCCCCACACACATGGGTTCGCTGCACTCGAAGGTCCAAAAGGAAGAAAAAAACTTCCCATCGAACCAAACTGAGTGCAAGAGAAACGCTTCAAGGAATCCGCGTCATCCTTCGTCGACGATCAAAAAGGACGAAGACCCAAGACTCGGACTCGAGACCGGACCAGGATATCGAAGTGTAATTCTTCAAGTTTCTCGCAAGGACGAAGACGGATTTGATTCATTCTTCGTCAGGATGAGCGGCGGGCATATCCGGTTACTGTTTGGCTAATCGAGGTCCTGTGTGTGGCGGTTGTGTTTGATGTGTGTGGAGGGAGAGGGTCCTTAAGGGTCGTTTTTTTGTCGTGTGGGTGGTGGAGGATATGTGCAATTTATGGTCGTCATCGAGGAGAGTGCATTGTAAGGGGTTTTTCTCGTCCGAATGTGTGTGTTTGGTTTCATTGAGATTTTGAAGATGTTTTCGAAAAGATGCAACGTGTATCCATTTCATGATGGCGGTGTTTGTCGGATTTTGTGGGCCCTCGGAGGGAGAGATGGTCGGTTCTTATACGGAAGTAGAAGATGGACGGAGGATGATGTGGTCGAGGAAGGCAGCAAACGGGAGCAGAAGATGTAAACAACGAAGCAAAAGATCGGAGTGAAACAGCGATTGGCACTCGAGTTGAGATGTTGGCGATGCAAGAAGTGCTCATAATGGGACTTTTGGTATCGGAATTTAAGGACTGCCAACAGATGCAGAACCAAGGAGACGAAATTGCGTGGCGGTCGCTGAAAAGGCGACCGAAGCGATGTTTGTGCCTTAGAAGCTTTACTCGCGCTAAAAGGAGATAGCTTACTAAACTCCAAAGATCCAAATTATTCAACCCCTCTTGAGTGTCTTAAATTGCCGCCCAAAAGACGTTGAAGTGTTAAACCAGCGGCACCTTTCCACCAATCAAGAACGACGAATGAGAGCTGGGATCCTCCCTCCGTGCCTTAACAATGAATGGCATCCATTTGATGTCCATGTCGAGTTTTTCAACGTCAATCGGTTATTACTCCCTCAGGAGTTCACTCCTCACAATCCATCAATCAATAAGTCCTTCAAAACCTCAAGGACCACTTTCTCATTTTCCTGTTCTTCTCCCCATTTTCCTGTTTCATACTTCAACACAATACTTCTTGACTTTACTTTCGCCCCTCTTCATCCCATTGCTTTGTTGGCAATGGTCACAGGATCTGGACTCTTGCTCGGCGTCCTTAAAAAGTAAAAGGAATTTAAATATTCAATCCCAAACTCTCTGGACGCGTTTGTTTCAATTTCAAGAAATAGTTAAATTTACAACAACAGAAAATAGAAAAGAGTGAGGAGGGCAGGGAGAGTACGGAAACAAAACTTTTTTCAGCATAATGTACCGTTATATCAATTGAATCTCTTTCCTGGTATCTAGTTATTCCATTAGGGCCAGTTTTGTGTTGTTTAGGAAAAAGAAAAAAAGTTAGCGAGTTCGTTCTTTTGCAACCAAAAGGAAGGACAACAACAAACAGAAGGACAAAGCGAGGGAAGCAAACGGTAATTAGGTTTTTCTCTTTTTTTTTTTTTTTGTTGTTGGTTAACTTTTGTTTCGTAAGTATGCCGTTATCCAGGACCTTAGGTAAATTAGGCATTTGTTTGAGAAGGACTAGATGGGTGGGGGAGTAAAACTAGAATCCGCTTAGGATTTGTCTTATTTAAATTGTAGGGGGTCGAGGAGAGAGTGAGTGAGTGATATTCTTTTTGAAACGAAAGTGGTCTGTACTCGTTGTGACAAGAATTTCAAGTTGAAGAGATGAGGTCAGATAAGGCCGGGACTGTAACGTCAAAATTTTAAAAGTTTGATCACATGAAGGATGGCTAAGGAGGCTTTGGTTCTTTCTTTTGAAAGATACAAGTTTTCATTAAAAGTTATTTTTTTAATGAATTAATGATCTGAAAGGATTAAGAGATGTAAGGGAAACAAATTGCTTCGTTTGACTTGGTTTTGAGATACTGCGTTGTGTCTTGCCTAATTTTTACACCCTTCAATTTTTGGACGATGTTTCTAGTCTAAAGATCTGCTTAGCTAAGGGATCTTTGGACAAATTTTGAATATTTTAGTCTTTGAATCGCTCTTTCTACCGTCGATATATTCAAAGATTGCACACAATAGATGAGTCTTCGATAAAGGCTTTAGTTTTCATTCAAAATTTAAAATTCCAGTAAAAACACACTCCGATAAGTTTTTATTTTGTATTTCTGGGCCTTATTTTAATTTCAGACTTAGACCTAAAATTTCTGATAAAATTCACACAAGATTCTTAGCTGAGCATCTTTTTTTTAATCTTTTAGCACTTTAGATCGTTCTTTGGACTTTTTTGAAAAAGTTAAGTTTTTTTTAGCACTTTAGATCGTTCCTTGAACTTTTTTGAGGAAGTTAGGTTTTTGTTTTTCTGTGTTTCAGGGCCTTTTCTTAGCTTCGGACTTAGCCCTCAATAAATTTTCGCCAATGACAAATTTTTGACAAAATACCCTTTTTTTTTTTCTGTCCTGTCTAATACTTCTAATACAGATGTCCTGTTGGACTTTCTTCTGCCAAATGAAATGATAAACGATTTTATAGCGTGTTCCGACTGTATACGAAATTTGGGGTCTTACATAGAAATGGTTCAGAAAAGGCTCCTATTCAGTCCTCTCTAACTTTGTCTTCGCCTTTTTCTTTTCAACACCCAAAAATATGATAACTGATTGATAAATCGTCACCAGAAAAATTTGAAAAATTGTAATTTTGAAATTTCACACGAAGTTTGACAGAAAACTCCTAGGAAAGCTTTTGGTTTAGGCCTTTCAACACTTTCTCAGTTTTTCAACTCCCCTTTTGGACGTTTCGACTTCTAGCGCTTTAATGAATTTATGAATTTCGGACAATGCCTTTAAATTTCATACAAAATTCACAACTTCAGGCTCATAAATCCACAGAACGAACGAATTTTTTGAGTTATGCGACTCTCAAGCCTTCCAATTTTTTTTTTTTTTTTTTTTTTTTTGTGAGTTGGCTTTGAGGTGTTTCCTTCTTTCCGGGATCGACCTGGGGGTAATGAGTCCTTTACTCTTTTCAAATGTGTTTTGTTTTGTTAACAAATTTTTTGTTTGGAATAAAGGTAATTAATTGTAATTAATTGTATGCAAAAACAGTCCATTAGAAGCTTAGAACCTCTGAAACATGACACTGATCTAAAATTGCATGTCCTGTAAACAATTAGTCAACTGAACAAGTTTGGTGCGACACACGAAAGAATCACATCACCATCCATCACAATTGCCATCAGTTACTTGGAGTGCATTCAATCACCGAAAGCGTGATATAACCTTAAACCCTTACGACAGCGGCTGACTGTGGCCTTTTCCGATCTAAAGGGTACTTTTTTTAGAGGCGTAGAACTTTGAAATGGAATAAAAGAAAAATAATTTCTTTCAGATTGACACAAAATTTACTTTTTTCGAAAAAAAATCTTCTGACATTATAATTTAACTCCTAACGACCCCCAGCTTTTTGGTAATACTTGCCCTTACGTGAAATTCTAAAACGTTTATTAGGATGAAAACTTAAGCTACATATTTAAATTTTATTGTTTACTAGCTGTATCCGGCGCGGCGCGCCTTGCTACGCATAAAATAAATCAAATTTAAAAAAAGTCAGGGGGAACCCTTTTTACAACTTTGGAGCTTCATATCTTTCCAACGGTACTTTTCACCGAAATAAAGCCCAATCTCATTTTCAAAGACCTTTTGATTGATATATCACTCAACAGGATCAGCAGAACTTTGAAAGTCAGCCCCTACTTCACCTCAATGGGAGTCGTAACCCCTCCAAAAAAAAAATTGTTACTAAGACCCTTTTGACAGAATTCTGAACAAAGTTGCCAAAGACATCAATCCTCAATTTCTTACCATTTAGAAGTCTATAAAGGACAAACAAACAAACAAACAAACATTGATTTTTATATATAGAGATTCATTTTTAAAATAAAAATAAACTAAACTTTCCTTTTATGTCCCCGTGGCTGGGCCTTTAAAGGTTAAATATGATTTCTGACACATGAGCGCCATGGCTGGTTCAGACGTAGTCTAATCTGGAGGTCCAATTTTCGATGCCTTTTTCCAACATTTGTGGGGTAAAACCGACAGTAACGCGGCGAATATTGTCCTCCAAGTGGTCAATCGTTTTGAGCTTATCAACGTAGACTAACTTATCCCCACAGAAAACAGTCAAGCCGCGTTAAATCCCAAGATTGAAGGCAATGTACGGGTCCGTTACGTGAAACTATGCAGTTCACAAACGTTTTCTTCAAAAAATCAATTGTGGCTGGAACTGCGTGACATATTGTACCGTCGTGTTGAAATCACAGCTCCTCCACATCATGGTTTTCAATTGATGAACGAAAAAGTCAGTAATCATGGCTGGATCAGTCAGTTTTTGTGGACATCTCAACATACACTTGAGGATTAGCATCACTCCAAATACAGCAGATTTGTTTCTCCATTCAACCAAAAGTGAGCTTCATCGCAAAACGAAATTCACTTCTGAAAATTGGGAACAGAACCAAGATTTTCAAAATAAATTTGCGCAATTCAGAAGCGTTATTCAAGCGTCAGTCTATTCATGTTGAAATACCAAACTAAACTAAAAATAAAGCACATGACAGCTGACAAAATGGCCTCCAGTTAAAATATTGTTCCGAACTTAGAGGTCTATACCTCTAAAAAAAAACCTTCACTCTCTTTTGGTCACATCTGAGTTCTCCAAAGAAGAACCACAAGATATCGTCTGTTTGCGATAATATTTGCCTGTACAGTCAGAGTTAAGAGAAAGTGTACAACCATGTTGATACACACGCTTGTTGGCGTAAATTAGCTTTCACCAAAAATAGTTAGGAACTTTGATTGTCCTTAATTCAACTAAAAAAATTGAAATTATTAAGTAGTGCCTCATAACTTCAGACGAATATTTGTTCGTCCTAATTCAACGTTTAAACAAACATTTCGTCGATTTCTTAAACGCTCTAATTCGGCATTTATAAAAATTCGCTACGAATACTCTTTGGCTGAAATCCAGCGTTCATAAAAACAAAGAACTCTTTTGCACACTCTTTGGTTACTTATGAACTTGACGCGCATGCCTTGTAGCTTGAGTTCAGTGTTTCCTAAAATCAAGTTGAGAGTTATCAAGAATAAAGTTCGAATTCCTTAACGTTCTTAATTTTATATTTAAGATTCGGAACAAATGCTTTGTGGTCCTAATTCGACATTCTTTTGCGAAAATTTTTACGAAATTAGGTGCTGGAGTTAAGTATTTATACAGTCAAACGAAAGTCTACAGCCATGTTTCAAGGACTTAAAGTCTCATAAAAAATGTTTTAATGCTTCGTGCTTAAGTATGTTTGGTGCTTAAGTATGTACGAAAAGCATCAGAAGTATGGTTTTCTAAAACTCTCTCACTGCATATGCAGCTCGCAGTTCAGGGCTAAGGTAGAATAATATTTAGGACCTCTATTCGTCGGTCCTGAACCCCTTCATAACCATAAACGGTCCCCCAAGCTCTGACGTCGAGTGATGTTCCCCAACCACTCTTTCCCATCCTCGTCCCAAAAACCGCACATTTTTTGTCATCCCCTTCTTCGAGTGCTCCACGTCCTCTAATAAGCATTAATGTGCCACAACCACCCTCTAGCAACCCACTTAATTTCCTGTCCTTTTTATCCTCCAATTTCCTCCACCGCCTAATGGCCAAACACCACACATGCACATCTCTCTCGCTGCTTTGTCCTCTGTCATTAAGGAGGCCATTTAGCAGACATCATGACAACGTACTTAGATGCAATCAATGTGCACATCCAAGGATTACATTAATAATGATCCTTGAACATCACCAGGACCATGTACGAAGTGATTAGCTCATCTCTCGCGTACACAACCCCCGATCAAATCACATCAATCCTCGAGTGAATCCTTTTCAGGACGAAACTGAAAACTCGATGGACTCCATTTTAGCTGCCTAAATGTCCAGAAAAACAACCAAAAGATTGCTTTTTAAAATCCTTTCCGCTCACACTCTTGAAATTCCGTCTAGACCGTCGCCGTCGACATCTCTGCTCATTGTCCAGGCTTAGGAGACACCTTCCAGACGTGCTCTCAACGAACGAGCAAAGCCACTCAGGATAATTTTTCTCGAAAAATAATCAGGGAAAAAGGATTCAAGGCAATGAATTTTCTTTAATTGTGGTAAACACTTTAAAGGAGAAAAGAGCGAAGCGTGGCATCCTATCAACGTCCTCGTCGTCGTTCTCGTAGGCCCCACAAAAAGACACACACACCCACACACAGGGACGCAGAGCACGAGACCGACCTCATCCTGCACGGAGGACGACGACGACGACGGGAGAAGACTGAGAAGGAATGTGTGTTCAAAAGGGAAGCGTCGCACTTGCATAACAGATGCCACATGGCGTTCATGCTCCAATTACCTAAGAGATTTCCTAATTCACTTTTTTTTTTCTTTAAAGGCCAGGAGCTTGTGTCGATGTGTGGATGCCTCCATCTCTCTCTCGGTGTGTCTGTGTGTTTGTCGTCGTCGTCGGATGCCTGGTCGGTAATTTATGCGCACATCCTCGCAGTTGTCGGATAAAGCGGAACACTGCTTCGTAGGCAGTGATGGTGATAGTGGGTGTGAGATAGTCGTGCATGGAGATTTTAAAATTTCATTTTTGACGGTAGGCGGTGGAAGGAGGACGGAGGGTGGCAGAACTCAAAATGCAGGTGACGATGTGGCGTTTTGAAATTTTTCAATAGAGGGGATGCTCTAAAAGCATCGAACGACGAGCAGTGGCCTAACGGCGTAAACGGAACACCCATAAGTTTCTCATTTGCAAACACGAATAACGGTATTAGGGGAATATTTTGGTGGGTGATGCTGAGATTGAAGAAGGTCTTTTGTTTGGAGGCAGTGCACTCACATGGGCCATAAACTCGTAGAAAATTTCATTAAGCGAAGGCGATGTGTCCATGCAGATAGAAAAAGGACCTTCGAGTTGGATAATTTTGTGCTGTGCTTTGGAGGTTTTGTGGATTATGAGCGCCGTAAGTCAACGATTAGTGGGTTCCGGTAATGACGTGGAAAAGTTGGGTGGTTGGGGCTGCCGACAAAAAAAAAAAAGGATGGAGCGAGGCTCGATGTGAATTTGTTACCGGGCTGTTGTAAAACAATTTTTGGCCAAAATGTGACCAGTTTTTGCCTAGGCGAAGTTTATGTTTCGTCATACCGATAACCTGGATAGGAATAACTTTAGAGGAACCAAACATATTACGCGAGAGCTACAGATTTCCGGTTCAGAGTCTTAGAAATTCAGATGCAGGTTTTAAATTTGGCTAAGATGACTTCAAAGTTCCATTAACAAATAGAGCTCAGCAGAGTGATGTAATTTTATTTGAGTAGAAGTAGAAAATGAATTCATGGATCAAAAAAGGCTGTTCATTTACGAAAATTTTAAATAAATAGGAACTGCCTGAGCGAATTCAAAGCAACAGCCAAATCTAGAGACACAAGTTTCCCATCTCATCTCAAAGAGAGATTTTCGCATTTACATTTTAAGTCCATGGCAATCTTTTGTAATTTTAGGCTTTTTTTTAGTCGAATATTAGATGTTATTTAAGCACTAATTAGTCGAAGCAACACTGTAAGGGACTGCCGTTTTTCATAAAGCTCCGTGTCTTTCAGTGCCTAAAAATCGCGTATCATGTCGTTCCAAAGGAATAACGAAACCCTTAAAAAAACCCTTCGATATTCGTCTGTCTGTCGCCTTTACAAATTGGCCGTAAAACTGATGACGATACTGAAAAACTTTGGAATACAATTCCTCCTCGAATGTGATTTTTTCTTCAATCGTTTTTCCAACCGATTATTAGTTTGCATGTTCTCGTAATCTCGCAACCTGTGGAACCACTTGGTAATGAAGGTTCGTCACCATTAGTCGTCTTTTGCTCAAAGACTGCTGCAAAAGTTCTCATAGAACCGAGCATTTCCGTTCAACTGATTTCTTAAGGTCCATTTTCTTTTCTATAATTTCGTCTTTCGGCCTCAAGCGGCGTCATTTTTTGAAATTCATATCTCGCCATCTGTTAGTAACAAGATTATACTAAGCAGCTAGTCTCGTGGTAAATACTAAAACTATGATATTGGAAAAGTCTAGAAAAAAGCCTTTTATTCCTTTCCCCTAAATCGTCCTGTGATCATCCATCGTGACCTAATTCTCTAGACTTTCCCTGCTTAGAATGAAACCACTTACCATGCGACTGCCAATGAGCTCCTGCAACCACAGCTAGCGCCATAACTCACCGCCAAACTGCATACATCTTCGAGATTTGAGACAATTTATGGTCATACCACGCGTATCTCCGTAATTTAGAGGTTAACAACTCGCACTTATCACATCTGCCGAAACAACCCACCCAACTCAGCCCCTTAACGACGCTAAATCTTCGCCTCATTTGAAACTTCCCAAAAAGATCCTTTCCGCCAAACGCTAAACACCAACAGACAACAAAAAACAAAACACAAAAAACCAAAAAAAAACTTTTAAATTAAAATGCAAATTAAGAAATGAAATTCAGTCGTAAATTCTTATCGGTCGCGGATGAACAAAGAGCCAGCACCATCTAACAAATAAATATCCTTTTTTTTTTGTTCCTTTTTCTCTTTTTTTTTGCTGATAATGGGCGCCTTCTTTTTTGGTTGGAACAAGGAAATTAATGGTCTCCGTGTATCGTGCTTAGGCGCACATTTCAGGACTCGAAAAGACAAAGAGGAGGTGGTGTTAATATTCAATTAGCAACCTTTGGGTAGAGGTGATCCTTTTTTTTGAGAAAAGTTTTCATATTTTCGACTCGAGTCTGTTCGAGTATCAGTTTTTCTTGGAGGGCCTTTTGCCATTAAAACTAATTGCTGGGAAAGGATTCTTTTCTGTTTTAGCGAAAAGTTTCGCGTGTGTCGGGATCCTTTCACCGATTGAGATGCACCGTTAGGATGCAAACTGATGTTATAGCCGAGGGTTTTTACGAGGCGAAGTTTTCATGGGGCACGATTGCTGTCAAGAGACCAATCGACGCCGAGGAGAAGGCCTTCTCCAATGAATTCTGAAAATCTCAGGCAATCAGACATTTTACGGGCGTGGGTAGTAAATTCGCACTAAAAGGCGAACAGATGCGTTGGCTTTCAGCTGAACCTTTTGACGTTTTGTGGAAAAAGGAGACTGGCTTGAAAAAGTCATTTAATGAAGGAATTCTCAGTGGCTCATATGAAAAGAAAGTGCGTTTCATAGAGTTGTTTCTGGGAATTGTTGATTATTAAAGGGAGTCAAGTTATCGGTTCAAGCTTTGCAGAGACATAAAAGTTTGCCTTCCAAGGAAGGAAGCAATATTGAACCTCAAAGCGCTGATTCTAGAACGAGAATGGTACAAATCACCAAAAACGTTTGCTGCTCTAAATCAATTTCGCTGGAAACTTTTCAATCATTCGCATATTAAGCCGTGAGAACCAAACTCAGACTTTTTTTTAGTCCTCTAGGACTACGTTCTAAGAAACAAAATTAAATCCAGCAAGAATGGAAAATTTCAGTTGCGAGTCAAAATGTACCGGTTGTAAGAGGAAACTAACGGTGCAAGGTCGGGACTGACTCGGCCATGGGTCCTTTAGTAGGACAATAATTTGAAGAAATTAGAATTTTAGAAATTTTTGGAAATTTGAAGAAATTTTAAGAATTGTTGCTTATTTGGACATTTAGGTAAATGGATAATAATCTACTCTTATGAGGCTTTATTCTGATTAGCAATTTGTGGGAATGTTTTGATAGGCAGGTCTGTAAACAGAAGATTACAAGAACAACGTCGTCGACACCGATTTAAGTGGATGAATGGCATAAAATTCTTGTCAAACTAGGCCCGGTGCACACAAGCGATTTTTGACGCGGCGGTGTCGCAATAATTTAGCGCACTCAAGCGTTTTTTTGACGTTCGGTCAGGTGACGGTACCGCCATATTTATAATATTTCCTTAAATTTTTCAATTTCATTGATAAACAATTCTATACAGAATTGTTCTAAAACCGGCGTCAAAATGACGGTTGTGTGCACTGTTCCATAGTAACCCACGTATTCAAAGCCGCTAGAGCGGTTTTTTGACGTGGCGGTGACGTTGTGGTCTCGCTGTAACCTGCGAGCATTTTTTCCCGCAAGTATGACGCCCGATTCTGCCGCGTCAAAAAATGCTTGTTGCTCAATTGATTTGTGTGTATCGAATGACGCTTAAGCGGGCCCGGCTCAAAAATCGCTTGTGTGCACCGAGATTTAATTTAAAATGTTAGTAGAATAAACGCTAAGATATTTCAAAGCTATTTTAGACACAAAAAGATAACAGTCTTCATGGTAGTTTTGAGTTTTTGGTCTTTTTATTAAGGGCCACACTTTCTTTTGACTCGAGAACAATGGACTAATATCAGTTATCTTGCTGTTATATTGTTGTTGTTTGATTTATTGTTATAATTCTTTTTACAACCTTCAGGGAATACATACACCTTTCCAAAACTAAAAAAAGTTCCAAAATCGGAGCATCAGACTCTATTTTATGACTCTTTAAACGCTCGAAACATTGGTTTACACTTGCTTTGGACTCTGACTGTAAGTACGACAGCGTAAGACAAACGCCATTTTCAATGCGTTTTTGATGAATGGTCACTTAGCTCTTTGAGTTTTTTCTTTTCGGAAAAATAAGGGTCGGTCATATTACTCATGTAGGCCATATTTCCTGTATTTATTCTTCTTGAATGTCAAATTGGGACCACAAAACATTCGTACCGAATTCAACAAAAAAACTAAATACTAAACTAAGACGTTAAAGTACTCGAACTAAATTCCTGACAGCTCTCAACTTGATTTTTAAACACGCTGAACACAAGCTGCAAAGGGTTCATATGAAATTCGTAATTTACAAAAGCGTTTACAAAAACCTTCTTATGCCCAGTTTCACATTGAGAGCTTAAACTAATCTTTTGTTTCAAACTTCAGTTGAAAAACTTTTCAGTTTCACAGTACCCGTTTAAACGAAAACTGGAGTTTTGTGACTTAAGTTAAACGACAGAGTTTTCCCGTTTAAAATTCGGTTTAAGTACGTAGCACGTAGTACGTAGTACTATCAGTTGGGTTCATTCGAACCACTTTTCAGATTAAATTTTTTGTTTCTTCTAGTTTTTTTCACAAGTCTCAACCCAATTTGATACACTAGAAGCAAACCCTTCAATTTCTTTAGACACAACTTCCAATACTGCATTCAGCTAACCGAAGGTTTTTTTTTAGACTGTGAAACCCAACGAGTTTAACGAAAAGTTTGAGGTTTAGCTAAACTTCAGATTAAACTCTCACTGTGAGACTAGGAATTAGTTTTTGTAAATGGCGAATAATAATCAAAAAATATTTGTACCGAATTCTTAAAAATACTGAATTGAAAAAATTTGAAGGAATTTAGTCAATTATTCAACAATTATTCACCTGAAATTATGAAATATTTCTTGATAATTTTTATTTTGTCATTTGAGAACATCAAACGTTCATACATTGCCCGTTGAGAGCCAGAGCCTATCTTTTCGGGCTTCCACTGTGTTGTGCGCGTTATAATTTCGACACATGTGGAGGGGACCTACTGTTTAATACCAGTTTCGAACGGCGGCATCGAACGTTCGTACCCATTTTTTTGTGAAAATGAACTTATAAAAACATGCGCGTGTATCAAATTTCCGTAAAATCTAAACTAGGGCGGCGTTGCACTCATTTCCTGGAATTGTTGTCAAAAAATAATATCATTAAAATCCGTTGAACTAAATATAATGCATTCTTGTGAATAAAGGGCGTTCGTTCTAGTAAAAAACTTCGTTTTACCAACCCGCGTCATCAAAATCCCGTGAAAAATTTTCCAACAATTTATAATTCGATCATCACCTTTTTTGCATCGCAATTTTTTTTTTTGTAGAAGCGGACATTCCCCTCGCCAGCATATTTTTTAAATTTTTTCTTCAACTTCGTCGCTCTGCAACGCGTTTAAGTGTTAGAAAAAAAATGCACTTTTATTGTGTCCGGCACTGCCATTTCAACTAATTTTTGGAGTTCAGTTTATTGCTCTGCTACGCAATTTTTTGTCCTCTTAACAACGTTTTCTCGAATTCCTCATCAAGTTCTCAGCGCATTTTTAGTTTGAGTTAAAAGATTGATGTCAAAAATAAGTAAAGACATATTTCTGAGTTCCGCATACTTCATGGCGGTTTTCGTCCAATCCTGTCATCTTTCATTACTTTTTATCCACTTGTTTTTCGTTGATTAACTAATCTACACTAATCAAGTGTCCTTTGCGTTTTCTTAAATGTCGATTCGGTGTTTTTTCTTGAAAAATCTTATGGAAAAGTGTACAAAAGATATTTTTTAAGTCTCAGACTTTCAGAGACTTTCTCATTTCAATTTTTATGATGCGTTGTGCATTTTTCAGTATTTTTTTTCTAAATTCTCTTTTCTGTGAATTTGTGTCTCTGACAGAGAGCTTTATTTCGGTATCCAAGTTGTTTCTTTTTCTAAAGGTCTTAGCTAAATTTTTTTAGTAGTTCCTTGTGTTTTTGAGGTTATATGTCGCTCTTTGTATTTTTTTTAAAGTGATAAAAGGTTTAATAGTCTGCAAAAAGTTTATGTGCATCGTTCCTTTTTCTTTCTTTTATTCGTTACATTGAATTTCTTTCATGAAAGACGTACATATGTTGAAAATTACGCAGTTGAGAAAATAGGGGTTAATGTGTTTTTTGAAAACAAATTTCTTTTGTTGAGCAAATTGTTGACAAATTTTCTTTTTTCTGCTTTTTTTTTTACTTTCCATAAAATTCGATACGGTTTTTTGAATTTATTTTCCCATGATCATGAGTGCCTTAACAGCCCACGAAGGGTCAGAGCCTAAATTTTGGCGCCTCCACTGTGTTGCGCGCGTTATAATTTGACGCATGCGGAGGAGACCTACAGTTTATTACCGGTTTCGAACGAAGCTTTCCATGACAGAAGTACTCCAGGAGGATTGCCAGTCGTTCGCTGGAGGAAGGGCCGTGAAATATCTTTGTGGTGTTCTTTTCCTCGAGCTGGATTCGAACCCGGGTACTCTGGCTTAACAGTCCGACAAATTTATTTCTTATTCGAGAACTATTCAAGTTCATCCTGAATTGCAACAGCAAGATTTGCACAACGACATCAAACTTCTCTGATTTTCTTTTGTCTTGTGAGTTAGTAAAGGAGGTCCATGACCCTTCTGTGAGTTTAAGACACTTCTGAGAGTTTGAGGATGGGGATCAAGTTCATCCCCTGAGTTTGACGACATGTTTTTTGTCACTCTGAGATTTTTAAAAGTCTGTTTCGTATTTAAAGCTTGAGGACGAGTTGTTAGTCGTCTATCAGAGTTTAAGGGCAGTACTTTAATTTATTTAGTGGGCGCCGTTGGCTCGATCGGTTAGTGCGTCGGACTGTTGAGCGGGAGTACCCGGGTTCGAATCCAGCTCGGGGAAAAAAATAACACCACAAACATTTTTCACGGCCCCACCTCCAGCGAACGACTGACAACCTTCCTGGAGTACTTCTGTCATGAAAAGCTTTCGCAATTCGCCGTTCGGAACCGGCATTAAACAGTAGGTCCCCTCCACATGTGACAAAATTATAACGCGCACAACACAGTGGAGGCGCGAAAAAGCTAGGCTCTGGCTCTCAACGGGCTGTTACGCCGCCCCATATACATATATACTTTAATTTATTTTGCGTGCTTGAGCATCAAGTTTTAGTTCACCCGTGGTTGATAGATAGGTTTTCATATACTCTAAATTGCATTTACTCTAAAGTTACACAGGTGAATGTTATTTGACAATTTTTCTTAAATGAAAATTCTTGGAAATATTGATTTTCATCAATAAAATTAAATTACAATCAAGTCTTACTCGAATTTTTGAGCACAAACTTGAAATATTTGTCTCTAAATGTTGGTGAGCTCAGTAAGTAAATTTGTGAAGTGTCTCTGGCATGTTCCAGAACCCCAATTCTGCTCCATATACCTCTCCCCAGATGTCGTACGTTATGTTCCAACACTTTTTACCCACTCCGAGACCAGCGCCCACACAAAATTAGTCCTTAACTTTTAATTGGCTATAAACACAAATCCATTTACAAGTCTCTTTCCGCCGAAGTATCTCTTAACAAACGTCTAATCCACAAAATGCCATACGAATTTATTTTATTTTAAACGCCAATTAGTACCACCAACCAAAAAAAGAGAGAGAGCGAACAAGACCATAACTCTTAGTCCTTCGCACCCGTCAGCAGTCTTTCTAGAGACAAACCAAGAGTGAGAGGATGCCATTACGACAACAATTACATCAAATTAAGCAAAATCACCTAAAACTTGAGCCAATAAATAAAATTCTCCACCACAATTAAACTCGCAATTAATTTCCGACGAACCACACAAATTCATTACTCGCCAAACAGCCTCGACAATTTAAGAACCGATTAAGTACCGAAGGAGCAATCCTTATAATTCATTGTCAACATAGTTAGTTGCCGATCTCCAACCCCACTCACCCACAGAAGAAATAGCAAACAATAAAATTAAAAACAAAAAAAAGAACACGAGAGAAACGTCCTCTCTACAGGAAGGAGCAGGTTTTTTTTTTAATCCTGGCACTCATCCTGGAAGGAATCCGTTCTCCGGCTGTGTCTTTGCTGACCAACCAACCAACCAACAAACCACTTGGCCGAGAGAATCCTTCGACTACGGCACCCAACAACGACCAGGATATCAATGAGAGAGAAAATTAATGAACATTATGTCCATGTTATTGTCCGGATGGGACGGGGGTGGGAATTTATTTAACTTTTCGTATCAAAATCCTTGTTGGGCGCCAAACCACCTATTCACCCACACATGTCGTCTTGCTCCTTGAGAAAGAGTTTTCTTCAATTCGACAAAGGGAGCGCGGGGAGAGATACACAGAAAGATCCTTTTTTGGCGAAAGTTATGGTCGGGTAATGGATTAGGAAGTTGCCGGGCTTTGGTTGCGGTGTGCGGGCGAAGAATCCTTTCAATCGCACATTCGTGGCTGCAACTCGTAGAGGCAGCGCAACGGCTGAAAAGATATTTCATCTGCAGGAGATGCACTTGGGCTGTCGCTGTAAATCTCCTTCGGCTGTCGGTAGCGGTTGCCTCAAAGGACCGGTTTAGGAGGCGGGTAGACTTAGTGCAATTACGGGAAATCACTGAACGGTGAGCGGAGTCGATTTGGGGCGAAATGATGCCAATTTTCTCGTTGGCGGATTAAGTGGAACCTGTCCGGAGGTGAGTGGGTACTTGGGTGGCAATCCATCGTAGGTAATTCGTCCAAGACGCATTGGAAATTGTTGAAGAAGATGGGATACGGTCGAGGAGTCCAGATCGCACCATCTGTAAAGAACACGAGCGAAGTTAAGAGGCTTACAGAGTTCCATACTGCGTGCTGGAAGGAGTCAGAGCGTCGATTCTGCGATTAAAATCAGCTTCGAGATCCTGAAATAGGTCGATTGGTGTACAGAAACTGGGGCTTGTTGTCCTGGGCTTCCTGGAAACTCTTAGAGTTGCATGCACAACTCGCTGAATGGCCTCCTATCTCTGGTTGTTCGAGAGAAACGAACAATCCAAGTGCGTGGGCGCCAATGGAACTGCCTCACTTCTATATCGGTATCGCTGTGAGCCCTACTTGACTTCCACTGAAGTTTCGTATCTTTCCAGGTTGTAGGTAGTGCCTGAGGCTTTCAAATTTGCCAAAAATAAGCATTTTAGTCATATTTTTAGACGACTAATTTTAGTAAAAATTGTTGTAAACGCACAGAGGTCATTCTGCCCTTTCATTTCATCTTAAAAGTGGACAAGCTGTTGGCGTTGGCATCCTTTCTTTTTCAGATCACTTACCAAATCTAAAATTACTCAAAAATCAACATTCCATTCCGAAAAATTCCCTTCTTAAAGCCAATTTTATCCACGACCTCATCCAGAACTCTCGCTCGTCGCTCTATTTTTAGATCTACGACAGCGTCCAGACTCATTCGTTCCATTTTTAGGTCACCACGCCACTCATTGTCCATTCACTTTCTCTTTGGCGCCCGACGAGAGTTCTCCTCTAACGCAGTAGCAGCGATTTGACGGTCACTTGCCATGATGATGGCCACCTCCCGACACTAACGCGACATCCCTCCAAAAAAAAACAACAGCACTGCATCACTTTAAGGACCCCATGCCGTCCCGGATTCAATTGAAACTCTTTAACATCTAACCTTTCGGTCTTATCTCCCTGCGGCAACACTGCCCTTGTTTCATCCCCATCCCCCCGAACACAACTTCAGTCCCTTTTCGGATCAACGATTTCGTTTGAGACTGGTTTCCATGTCCTGACCTATCTCCAACCGCCCACCTGCCTCGCAGACATGTACCAGCTCGTGTACCGTGTTCGAGATAAAAATCTCCCTCTCGCAACGTATTTTCCGCCACACAGCATGTCCTCTAGACAAAGTTCGCCGAAGCCGGTGGCGGGGTAGCAAACACCTTCCACGATACACAAAAAACAAAAAGAAAAGAATTCCCCTCCTCTCGATTCACTTCATCGCATCGCAAAAGTCCAAGCCGAATGGGAAATTAATTCCACGCATGTTCGTTGCGAAAAAATCCTTTTGGGAAATGTCTTCATCTCTCCTTCGAACACGTTCCACATTCATTCGAGGGGGATATTTTTCGGGGACTTTTTCAAGGGGCACCCAACGCAATGAACTGTGGATGAGGACATTTCGTTGTGGCGCCAAAAATCGAACTCCATCGAACCGAAGGAAGAACGACAACTCCACTCGAGTGATGGTGGATGCTATCCTGTCGTTGGGGCACATTGGGGCAGGACATTTATCTCCCTTTCTCGATGTGTTTTGGGAAATTCAACGCCACAGCATCCCCAGTAACCGTCTGATGCTTAAGGCGCTTGCATCACCGACAACGACGACGTTTTCTTCTTCGGACAATTTTTTTTTCGACTCCCTCGCGAAAGTTGAAACTCCAAAAAAAAAAAAAATCTGCGAACGATAAGCGATCGCTCGATGCAGGATTAAAATTCTTTTCCTGTCTCTCCCCGTTTTCCTCCCCCCACCCGCGATTGTGTGTGTGAATTCAAGGGAAAGTCCTTTTCTCGGGTGAAAAATAATTAAAACTCGATCGGTACCGGTACCGTGTGTGTGTGTGAGATAAAAAGGACACCCCCTCCTCGAGAAAAAAAAAGAGAAAATTTAATTCAATTATCCTTTGTGAGTGTGCTTTTCACGTGGTGTATTCAATTTAAAAGTAAAATTTCGCTCTCTCTCCAAAAAAAAAATCGAGTGCTCTGTTCTTTTTTTTTTATCTAAGTAGCCCAGGAAAAAAAGGATACACGCGCATCTCTGTTTACCACTGGATAAGCAACAACAACAACGAAAAAAGTGTGTAATTAGATTTTCCAGGTGGAAAATTGTGAAAATTTTAATTGAGCTATAAATAACCGAATATGAGTGGATTTAGATTTGGATACACACACACGCAAGGACATCAAGGAGTTTTGCGTCTCTCGTTTTTGGGAAAATTTTTGATCCTTGATAATGTAGCGCAAATTGAGTGGAGAGACTGGACTGGACTCTGAATTAGATTTTATCTTACTCCAGGCTGCAGGTCGTTCGAGGGATTTATGCCTCTGTTCCTGTGTGTCCTGGACGGCGTTCTGCAGGATGCACAGGACGGGGGAGGGGCCTTATAATGATGTCGGCTAATTGAGTGTTCGAAAAGTGAGGCATTCTCTCTCCCTTTCTGTGAGTGCGGAAGGGATTATGGGGGAGGTTTTCCCATCGAGATACTGAAACAAGGATTACTGAGGGCAGAATGAAAAAATTAAGGATAACTCTTGTTGAGGATGAGAATCAGACTTTCAATTGACTTTGACTTGGAGATTCCTTGGAGTTTAAATCGATTGTTTCCCGACAGAAGGCATTCCTCTCTTTCTATTTGCATAACATTCTTACGTCAAAGGATTTTATGGCTTTCTGTTTTTTTTTTTACAACTTTGGAGGTGTCTTGTTGGCTTCGCCTCCTGTCTGTCTGCTACATCTCTTGTCTTCAGAGATTGTAAATGGAAAACAAAGCCATGATGTGAGGAATTTATGGCGTTTGCTTGTCGAGTTAGCAAGGAGATTCGGGACACTCGTTATTTTCTGAATGAAAATGAGAACCATGTCGATGATTTTACGACCTCATGGGATGTGTTTTTTTAATATAATCATTGTCTGGAACATGCAGACTTCTGTGAGCTTAAAGCTGACTTGTCTTCGCTTTATTTTATTTTTCGATGCCTGAGACTATCTCATAAGACTTCTCATTTTCTTTGTTCTATTTATTTTTATTTTTAAAAATCGTTAGTTTGCAATTAAAATAAATACGTCAACATTAATAGGCATGAACTGCAAAGATTTCGGCTTTATTCCTATTCATTTTTTTCATTTCTCTACCATTTAAAGTCACATTTCATTGTCAGCGTTCAGGTTTTTAGACCAACAACTTTAAATGGATCTTATTTCATTCAAATTCGTTAGACCATCTTTTTCTCACAACGATTATTTTTATTTAAATTTGTAAGACTTTCTATTTCACAACGTATATTTTGATTCACATCTGTTTGCAGGTTCGTTTTCTTATGACGAATATTTTCTATCAAATTTGAAAAAAAGCATCGAATTATAGGGGTTTTTAATTTCAGAAAAAAAACGATTGCTCACCTTCGTCACGATTGTTAAAGAAAAAGAAGTAAACTTGACCACGAATTACAGAAGTTTTAGAATTACGGAGGTTCCACAAAAAAAATATTTCTCACTTTACTCCCGTACGCATTTCAACTAACGGTTGTTGGAGAAAAAAATGTGAGCTTGAATTCTAAAGAGAAAGAAGCCATCTTCGAATTAAAAAGAAAAACAAGCCATCATTTTCGAATTATTTATGTTTTCGTGTTGTTTTGCACAAAAATAAATTCGAATTAACGAGGGGACCAAATTGCTTAGGTTTTCTTCGATTTATAGAGGTCTTTTTAGGGGACTGGGAGAATGCTTCGATTTACAAAGGTTTTCGACTATGGATCCTCGAATTATCGAGAGTTTACTATATTTAGAAATTTGTCGTTGAAATTTATGGAGACAGAATTTTCGTGGGAATTTGAAGATCCAGCGTTCGTCTGATGCTTGAGGCACTTGCATCACCCAATGACGACGTTTTCTTTTTCGAACATTTTTTTCGACTCCCTCGCAAAAGTTGAAACCAAAAAAAAAAGAAAATTTGCGAACAATAAGCGATCGCTCTCTCGATGCAGGATTAAAATTCTTTTCCTCTCGCCCTGTCTCTCCCTGTTTTAAGGGTTTTTCACTTCGGTAGGAATCTTCACTTCAAACAACACTGACTGAACGCCAAAAAAAAATGTTTATGATTGTAGAATGCTGTTCCAATACCACTTGAAAATTTTTATTTGACTTCAATTTTTATGTGATCTTATTGTTTTTTAATCCCTAATCACTTAAATTTGTTTTCGTTTTTTTTCTTAAATTTTTGAAGGTTAAGTTTCTGTTGTGTTCCCACTTTTAAGGGCTAAAGTTAAAAATTCTGAGCAATTCTGTGGTTGATTGTGAAGCTTTGGTTTGAAAAATCAATTTCGATTCAGTCATTTTTGATTCTAGGGAAATTCTAGAAAGATTTTAATTTAGGAGAAAATTTACTTAAGGCAGAGTAGGTTAGAGAAGGACTTCAGTCTTGGAAATATTTTAATTTAATCAATTGGAAGGCCTGCTTGCCTAATATTAGGTTGTCAAATGTCTCCCTTCCGCCTTTTCTCTTTTGAATTTTCCGGCTATGTACAAAGCGCACTCGAGCTCTGTAGTGCTTTGTACATAGCCGGAAAATTCAAAAGACAAAAAAGCGGAAGGGAGATATTTGACAACCTAATAAAGGGTGATTTTTTAAAAGCTATAGGAAAGTTTCTCAAAAAAAAAAACACATAAAATTCAGAAAAATGCATGAAATCTTTATTTGAATCGATAGTACGGTCCATATAATTTAATGTTTGAAGATTATTTCATGCAAATGTTGACCTTGACTGCGCCTCAAATGGTCCATCCGCTTAGTCTAATTTGGGCATACTCTTTCCAACATTTCGGCCGGTATCTCACGAATAAATGCTTCAATGTTGTCTTCCAATGCGCCAATTGAAGCGGGCTTGTCTGTATAGACATGAGCTTTAACATAGCCCCACAAAAAATAGTCTAAAGGCGTTAAGTCGCACGATCTAGGCGGCCAATTGACCGGTCCCGAACGTGAAATAAAATGTTCACCGAACTCGCCTCTCTATAAGTCCATTGTTGCGCGTGCTGTGTGGCATGTGGCACCGTCTTGTTGAAACCACATGCCATGCAAGTCAAACTCTTGCATTTTGGGCAAAAAAATGTTGAATATCATCTCACGGTAGCGCTCACCATTCACAGCTACGTTACGATTCGCATCATCTTTGAAGAAGTACGGTCCAATGATGCCACCAGTCCATAAACCGCACCAAACTGTGACTTTTTCTGGATGCATTGGTAGCTCTTGCAATGCTTTTGGCTGATATTCACTCCAAAATCGACAATTCTGCTTATTTACGTACCCATTGAGCCAAAAATGAGCTTCGTCGCTGAACACAATGATGATGAATGATGAACGATGAACTTTCTTAACAGAGCACGCATTTTGATAATAAAATTCAACAATTTGCAAGCGTTGTTCGTTTGTAAGACGTTTTATGGTTAAATTATAGACCAAACTGAAGATGTTTGAAAGTGAAACAAAACACGAAACGTGCGTCAGCTGTTTAAACCAGTGTTGGCCAAAGATAATAGCTAAAAAATCACCCTTTATGTAATTTGTTGAAAAATTAATTCGGGCGGCACATAGTTTTCTTCAATAATAGACAACCTGTTAAAAATCTAGTCGTCATTCCATGTGAGTTCATTTCGTCTCAGTGTTTTTTCTGTAAACCAAAAACTGAGGTCAATACTAAGCCTAACACTTTTATTGTTTAGTTCAGTCATTCTAACATTTTGGACCATGACAAACCTAAGGTCGACCTAAATTCATTTAGATCAAATGTCATACAGTACGAAATTAAAATAATCTCACATATACCCTTGCTCAAAGAATTACACAAAGGTCTGGTTTAAAGCAAGCATAAAAGGCTTCGTGCGCTTTTCGTGCGACGAAAATGTACAATGAAGCTTTTGGAGAACTATGAGCTGTCGCACTTAAACGTACGACATTAAAGTCCTAAGGTTAATTTTTTTTCCAAATTTTCTAAAGTGCCAGTGTCTGACGAAACTACAATTATTCAAATATTCCACAAATTGTTATTAGTGTCATAATCAGTGTTTTGTGAGTCACTGAATAATTGACAGACACACCAGAGGACTGAGACTCTTTCCTAATGACTTCTCCCAAAGTTGCAAGTATTAGGAGCAGGTGGAAACAGTCCCATTGTCCTTTTGTACTCCTATACTATGGACCTACAAGTCTATGTGATTGGCGATTACCCGGCACCACATAACCTTCTCTGCTCATAAGGGCTTCTGTCGCATGACTTAGAGACTCATTTGAGTGACCACTTCTATGATAAATCAGTGTCAATCATATCTGTCATTTTCTTGAAAGCTCTTGTTTTGATTGAATGGGGGTGTTAAAGTAAAAATTTATGATCTCCAATTTGGCTTATTCTGACCCCACCTAACTCAATCAATTTACAAACACTTTTGAATTTTAAATGTGATTTGTGCTTCTTATGAGAATCGTTTTGACTGTTGTTTGTTGA
Source organism: Syritta pipiens (assembly GCA_905187475.1). NCBI lineage: Eukaryota > Metazoa > Arthropoda > Insecta > Diptera > Syrphidae > Syritta > Syritta pipiens. Next base: position 78,128,451 of record LR994571.1, read on the forward strand.
AGATTTGTTTATGAATTTTGGTCTAAAAAGCCGGTTATTAGGACATGTTGTCAACATTTTTTTTTTTGTCATTCTGACTGTTCACCAATGAGTCTCACTGGAAAGCGTCATTTGCTCTCATTTTGGACATGAAATCAATCAAATCATGGAGGCTTAGACTGCAGAGGCTCTCTTGCATGCTGAATTCAAGTGTAGGGTGTGCATTTTTTAATGTTCTACATTTGCACTGTCGACTTTTATAAAAAAAACTTTTAGTCGTTTTCCGCCTTGGGTGAGCTTACAGGTTTCACTTTAAATTTTTTATTTTAGTGTCCCAATTTTGAGATATAAAGTTCTTAAGTGAAAAAAAGAAACACATGCAGAACAGCTTTAAAATAGTGCACGTAGAAAATCAGTAAAAAACCGCTGCAATCCCGCTATTGCGTGGCTTCTGTTTGAACTGTGCAACATCCCGCATCCGTTCCTTGACCCTTACTTTTCGAATCAGTCTTTTTTCTGTCTTCTGTCTTCTGTCTTCTAAAATATGAGACATACAGTTTTGAAATGAAGAAGACGGCCCATTTTCAAGTCGATGGTCCACATGATTGTGGCACGAATTTCAAACATGACATTCTGCAGACAGAGAGTTTTTTTTAAACAAGTTTGTAGCACGTTCCTTAAAAACCACCGTCCATTTCATACGCCTGTCTTCGTAGTCTTCCTTTCAGTTTGTCTCTTCAAATATATTCCTCGTAATCCTTCTCAACAGCTCTTCAATTTCAATTTCCAATTTCGAGATCGCGTTCTCGTTGGATTTTAACTTTTCGACCACGTTGTGTTTGCACCTTCACATCGAATCACCTCACCACTTCCATCATCGGTTACCTGCTCACGGATGTGAGACGTCCATAAATCGTCCACCCGCCAAGGAAAAAGGAAAGAAAACAACTCTCTGCAGCATCTGCTGTCATCGTACTCGTCCCATTCGTCAACTTTGCGAGTCTCGAAGTGGGACACCACTTCAATAAAACGAAATCAATCATCGCACTGCCACCCCTCACGCCCGTCACGTCAACACTGATAAGTTAAATTCCTTTCACCGCCGATGCCACCACCGACGCCACCACCGATTGCCAGCGCAGATTGGTGCCGCAAAGATTGGTCCCTGCAGCGATAAATCCACACTCCCGCCCCCGTCGTCATTGGTGTTGATCAAATATTTAAACTCCCACACACACACCCACACATCCGGGTCTCTCGGGTCAGCTGCTGCTGCTGCTGCTGCTGGGTCCACTTAAAAAGTGATGCTCCCTGCACCGGTGTCGTTGACCAGAAAATGATTTCCTTGTCGACAGAGTCAACGGCCACCCCGCACCACCCTTGGCTGCCAATTATACCGTCGTCAGTCGATGATGTATGCCAACAAATGAGATACCCACCCCTTTTGATTGCCCCTATTTGACGGCGGTGGGTGGCCAGAGTATCAATATGCCGAAGGACCACCGATGCTGGCCATTGATTATTCCCAACATGCAGCCGGCTGCAGCGTCTCACTGGACCACTGTGGCACTGTGGCATCGGCAAACATCAAACGTGTGTGTGTGTGTGCACCGCACGAAATAACGAAACTTTAACAAATTTCCAAGTTGACACACACACACGCACACGTCGAGGCACTCATCGGACGATGACAAGATTGCCCCGACACCGCCACCGCATCGGGAGGGTGGTGTCTCGAAATCATTGAGTCCAAATGGAGGAGAGGCCAGTTGGCACACACAACTCCCCCTGTGACGGTCTCTTTCTCGATGTCACGTGTGAACGTGTCGGTCCTTTCGGAAGACTGCAAGGATGTGTGTCTGCGGTGGATGGGTGGTGGCAGTGGCAGTCGTTGACAGTTTTCCGGGGGGATGAGTTCCAGAATTTGTTGTGGTCAAACATTACGAGCTAGGAATTGGTAAATTGAATGTGAGTTAGGGGCGGGAGTGGGGGAGGCGGACTTCCTTCCTTGGTTCGAATTCAAGAGAAGAGCGGAGCGGAATTTTAAGAGGATCTCTCAGCGGGCGATAGAAGTTGAAGCTAAATTGACACGTGGACACGATTTGGATTTTTAATTACGCTGTTTAATGGAAGAGACACACTGATGGGGTGGCAGGGCGGTCGACCAACCCCCCTGAGCGGCTTACATCAGTCCCTTGTCGTTTTGAGGCGCCTTAATGCGTTGCGATGGCTTATTTCGAAGTGGAATTGTGGTCACGTTATGATTTCTTTTGAAAAGCAGACGCAGGACAGGACATCGGACAGGGGGATTTGATTGTGTTCGCAATCGGATTGCCGTGACGTGGGATGGTAGTGGTGATGGTGGTGATGGTGGTGGTCACGCACGAGGTGAGCTTAAAGTGAGCGGAGGATAATTGAAGTGACTGTCGGTTGATGGGAAATTGATGAAGTAGGTCGAAATGTGGACGTGTGTGTGTGACCTTCAGGGGGCACTTTTGTGGCCTTGGGGCCAGCGGGAGATGATGATGTGTTCGTTGGAATGGACTGACTGGCTCAGGTCAGTGTTTCATGGGGAGGTGCTCTGGTCGAACTGGTGTTTTTCATTCAAAGTTGATACATTTCTCTTTGAAAAGATTAAGGCGAAATTTTGAGTGCGTGCAGTTGTTCTGAAATTTTACTTATAGAGTGATCTAGGTGCTCCTCTTCCATTGGTCCTACGTTTGAATTTAGCCAAGTCGAGTTCATTTTTGCGTTCTGTGATTTTTAGAGCACTATTCTACCCACGTAGGTTTCTGGAAAACGACGTGGCTGTTGGAACTTTTGGAAGTTGTGGCATATTTTGCAACCTGAAGACTTTAAAATGCTTTTCTTAATGTCAATTTTGAGCTTCTGTAATTGATTTTCTGCATGACTGTTTATTTGTGTTGAATTGATGTTTGATTTTTGCGTGCGAAGACCTTAAAAAGCCTTTGAGTCCCTGTTTCAGTCTGTGTTCTTTTAACTCCAGTTTTTTCAAGATTTTTCTTGTAAATTTTTCCAGTTTTTTTTTAATTTTTCACTTTACACAGGCGTAGAAATGTATTGGAGTGATGTTATGGTTCAGGTCCATGCTAAGAGTTTCAACATCATTAGTGGCGTAACAGCCTACGAAGGGCCAGAGCCTAGCCTTTCAAGCCTCCACTGTGTTGTGCGCGTTATAATTTGACGCATGTGGAGGAGACCTACAGCTTAATGCCGGTTCCGAACGGCGATTTGTGAAAGCCTTCCGTGACAGGAGTACTCTAGGAGGATTGTCAATCGTTCGGTGAGGTGGGGCCGTGAAAATGTTTGTGGTGTTTTCTTTCCCCGGGCTGAATTTGAACCTGGGTACTCTCGCTTAACAGTCCGTTAAGTTAAATGTTTATTTTAATAGTTTACTTAAGACGTAGAACTCCGTTAAGACGATAAAATGGTGCTTGCTCCTGCTAAGTACTATCAAATTTAAGAATTTCGTCCGCTTTAAGGCCTCCTATGAGCTCTTTTAGTTCCGATTCTGTAAAAGTAATGTTTTTATTGGATTAATAGAGGAGAAAAAATAACATTACGGTTCGTGTATATGCTAAAATCACGAAAACTATTAAGTGAAAGCAAATTTATAATATTTTTTGACTATTTTAATTGTCAATTTGGTAAAAACTGTGTAATTTTGGCTTCGTGGATACCAATGCATGTGCTAGCACGATGAAGTGGTTCGTGTTCATGCTTAGAACATTACAAATTTTAAAAATTTCGTCCTTCCTATGACCTCTTTTGACTCAGATTATGTAAAACTAACTTTTTTTGCTTCATAGAGGTGAAAAAATAAAGTTGTTGACGTTTACCTGCTTTGAAACTATAATACGGTTCGCGTATATGCTGAATACTGTGAAGTTAAAGCTAAATTTTAATATTTTTGGACTACTTTAATTTTCAATTTAGTAAAAACTGTGACATTTTAACTTCATGGAGATGAAGACCTGTGTTAATACTTTGAAATGGTGCGTGCCCAGGCTTAGAACTTGACATTTATGAAGTTTAGTTTACTTTTAGCTGTTCTTTAACTAATTCGGGCCCCGATTAAGTCAAATTAATGTTCTTCTTTACTTTGTGGATGTGAAATGACATATTTCTCTGCATTAAAATGATAAGCGGGTTTATGTATACGCTAAGATCATAAAAAAATGTGAAGTCAAAGCCTACTTTAAGCTTCTTTTACTGATTTTGACCTTCAATTCGATGTATTCGGTGACTTCTTAAATTGCATTCAGGCGAAGATCTGTGTGTGATGAAATGGTTCGTGTTCTTGCTGGTTTCTTGTACACCCTCGGCCCTAAGCTGTGACCAGTCTTCTTATCATGCTATACTAAGCTGTTTTGCTCTTTAATTGAATTGTGGTATCAGCTTTCGTGGAGTGATATGGATCATGTCCAAGGCCAAATCTTTAAAACCGCAAAATCAATGCTCCTAGACAATCTTTAACCTCAAATTTTTCAGACTCGAATAAAGTTCTCAAATTTATTTCTGATTCAAATAAGATTTCGAAATTCTTTCAGAAGATTTCCACATTGGGCTTATTCTGCCTCCGCTCCGTAGGGTTCCAACAACGTTGAAGGCCCCTAAAGTCTTTTGAATGAGCCCACCAATGTTCCTTTCATCGACTTCTAACTTACTTGAACTCTTCTCTCTTTAAATTACCCCTGCAGACATCCACAGTTCACGTTCGCGTCCTGAGGCCTCATTCTGATTGAATCTCCTGTCGATTACCTTCACGAGTCTTCCCACTCCTGAGCCGCCCGACCCTATGGCAACCCCAACAGACACACAGATCCAAATTATGAGAATCCTCCACTCTGCTCTTTTTCACCACTTTTCATCAAACTCCAAATCACTTGGGGCCATTCACAACTTTTTCGTTTGAAGCCACGTCTGATTTCGTTGGCCTCGTTTTGAATCCTTTTCGCATTTGATGCTCCTCTGGAAGTTCTCCCAGGATTCCCGAAATAATTAATTCCGAAAATTGTGTCATAAGACCCCACCATCCGCACACACACTCCGCACACGTACTTCGATTTCGACAGCATGCCTCATCTTCCAATTAAAACTGCAAAACACATCCTCAAAATCACCCACAAAATTCCACCGCACTCCATCAGCGCACAACTGCAGGTGCACGAAACGTGCCCGAAAAAAAAGGATCTCCCCATCATGGAGGAGTCTTCCTCTCCATTCCTCTGCAGAGTCGATTGGAAAGTATCGATTTGCCATCCCCACTCCCGTCCCGACTAATTCACCTGTCTGAAGCTGCTCTGCTCTTTTTTTTTTTTATTCTGGTCGATGTCAAGAGTTGGCGCAATCACCGACACCAACAGCACCGCCGAAAGTATCTTCGTATCTTTTCCACTCCCCACCTTAAATGGCATCTGGGGACTTTGTACTCGAGGGTGGGGGATTTCAACGTCGTCGACGTGATAAATCGGTGAGATGCGATTAGTTTTATGAAGTCTTTAGGCATCTGGCTCAGATTGCACTCTGGGGGCGGTTGGTCGTCTCCTTGAGGGGGTGGGATGTTGGCGCAATCCTCTTAATGAGCTGGCCTGTGTCTCGGCATTTGAGGGCTGATTGAGGACCGTTGATAAGCTGGTTAATTATTCATAACCATCAACTGAGAGCATCTCATAAACTAAACAACATTTAGAATGGTAGGAAATTGTGTGTCTCTGTGTGTGTGTGCGTTGAAAGATGAATGTGCCAAATCGATTTGCTTGAGTGGGGGATGGTGGTTGGTCTTCATGGACACGCCTAAGGATATGGGTCGAATCTTAGAGTGGGATGCGCCAAGACGCCGATGCAGCCTGAATGCAACGCAGCTATTAGTCGTCTTTGAGGATGTCCGTCTGTCCAGGGGATGTGGGACTGGCTCGGAGTATCCAGGGAATGTTCGAAATGGATGCTGTTTTTCATCTGATTATGGAATTTAAGTTTTAAGGCAACTTCCTGGTTTCGTGGAGTCTCACAAAGTCAATTGAGTCTTAGATTTAGGACTGGCTGGACTTTCTGTTGGAGGTTTTCTATAAGAAAATTGTTCCTGTTTGTGTATAGTGTATGGAAATCTTAACAAAAATTTTGAGTTATCTTTCTCTGACATTTTTTTTTAATCGGGATGTAGAAAGGCGGTTTGTTTTTAAGTCTCAGTAAGAACTTCTTGCCAGTGGACATAATGGGTTTTCCAACATGGACTTGACAACTTTTTTTTTTAAATAAAACGTAAACCACTTGAGACATTTCAACACCTTTATTGCCGACTTGAAGTACCGAATCAAAACATTTATGAATGAAACTCGACTTCGTTCATGTGGCCACCACGGGTGGTTTGCAGCGGTCGATTCATTGGACCCAATTTTCGATGACTCGACCACAAAGGGCCGCTATTTCGCATTCAATGTTGGCTCTGAGCTCTTCCAACGTCGCCGTCTTGTTGGCATAAGCCTCTGACTTTAAGTAGTCCCAAAAAAAATATTCTAAAGGCGATAAATCCCGCGAGGCGATCAGTCGACTGGTCCATTCCCTGAGATAACACGCTCGTCGAAGTTGCTCTTATTATTTGAGTGCATTTGTGTTGAAATTTGAGTGCGGAAAGGCGATTATCTGAGTAAATAAGAATTGCTATTGATTTTAGTTTCAAAATCAAGTTTTATTACAAAATGTGTTTTAGGGCATGCAAAATTTCGGGGATTAGCTGAAAGAAGAGAACGCTAACACGCGAGCTCTGATTTAAAAAATTGAGTGAGGCGCGTGTTGGCATTCTTTTTCGTAAAATCGATGAAAAGCGTACCAACCGTCCTACCGGCCGAACGCGCCGTTGCGATTTGAGCTTAAAGTGGTAATTCATGAAGCCAATGTGGATTTCATCCGACCAATAACGCATATTTTGCTTATTGACCAACCAATTGAGCCAAAAATGAGCTTCATCACTACAGATGATTTTGCAATGAGATTCATCACATCGCATCTTCTCTAGAGCCCTATCGGAGATGATCCATCGCTTCAAATGATCCATCGGCTTCAATTCTTGAGTCAGTTTGATCTTGTATGGGTGTACACTAGGATCCTTATGCAAAATCCGTCATAATGTAGTCTGAGCGATGCCCAATTCTTGAGGACCCCGTGGAAATGACTGATTTGGATCGTTTGCTACGGACGCCTGAACAGCAGCGATATTTTTGACACTTCGACAAACTTGTCTCACTAATACGACAACATCACACAACGAATATGTAGACTCAAAACTTGTTATTGTCTGTCTGCTAGGATGAGAACTACGACTGAAAATTGGAGTTCACGCTCTTAAAGTGAAAGTTGCATTTACCGACTCCGAATTTCGGTAGACATTTTTTATAATTTGCAGACATTGCTCGTTCGTGTACTTTGCCATGATAAAAATGTTGATTTTACTGAATAAATTGATAATGACAATTCGATGATTAGTGAAAAGGTGCGTTCACAAATTAAATTCAAAGTTGCCAAGTCCCTATTGAAAAATCCTTTAAGAGAGAGTTTTTGACGTGATTTTAAGTCCTGCAGGTGTTTTTTAGGAGCAGAGCTCTGAAATAAGACGGATCTTATTGCCATTTTTCTTTTTGGACACTTTTTTTTCAATTCCAGCTTTCTGTTTTAAGAATTCCAACTCGCAATATATAGCTGCGGTCAAAATAATAGAGAATATTTATGAGAGAATATTTTTTTCTTGGAGACTTTGGGAATGTTTTTCTACTTTAGAACAATTACCGAAAAGAATAAGCGATTTTTCAATTACTCGAATCATTAGCATGATATTGCTCAATTTGCCAAAAGGTATCCTTCAGAAAGCAGCACTGCTATTATTTTGACTGCAACTGTACCTTCGAGCGGCTTTAGGAGCATTTCGAAAGGAATTTTACCATGGCAATGCTTTCTGGCTCTGAAACCCGTAAGACTTTTGTCAATTTTCGCTGTCTTTGAGTTGTCTTTTTTAAATTACTTGAGTATAGAAACACTTTCTAAGCCCGCAAATCGTCATCTTCTTTGATTCTCATTAAAAATTTTACATTACATTGGGTGGCGTAACAGCCCGTTGAGGGCGAGAGCCTAGCTTTTCGCGCCTTTACTGTGTTGTGCGCGTTGTAATTATACACATATAGATGGAGCTTACTGTTTACTGCCGGCTCCGAATGGCGATTTGCGAAGGCTTTCCATGACAGCAGTACTCCAGTCGTTAGCTGAAGATTTACTTACTGCCACTTAAATGATAGGCGTGGCAAAAACTGATCCAAAAGCTTTATTTAATCACGTGGTTTTTGCTTTGATTGGCTTAAAGATAGAAGTCTAATAACTTAAATGCCACAAGAGTTTGCTTAATTTTGATTGAACTAAATTTGTGTAAAATAAGTTCTGGAAGTGAAAAAAGCTCAGTGCATTGGAAGTTTTTAAGGCAAAGACATTTGTATCAAGCTCTGAACTTTAGATTTTTGAGTTCAGCTGTCTTAGAGTTCGAGTTTTAGTTGCAGATCTTGAGGAAGACATTTGTGTCTAGCTCGAAATTTTATAATTTTGAATTCACCTGTCTTAGAGTTCGAGTTTCAGTCAGAAATTTTGAGGAAAATGGCTAGAAAAATCTCCCTTTTTTTCCTCTAAACGCTTTAAAATGGCACATTTCTTAGACAGTACCTCCTCCACCTAAGAGACTCGTATACATTCACGACTTTGTACCAAATTTAGTAAATTTCAATATTTCAAAACACAGGCAACACAGTGCCGAAGGAAAAACATGACTCTGGTCGCTCACTGAGCTCTTCTTTCTATCAGAGTCTTTGTTGAAAAGGTTAGGAATCCCTTCTTCTTAAAGCCACTCAATTTTGAGACCTCTTGTTTCATCCTTTCTTAAGGCTCTCTCTAGTGAAGGCTCATCCTTAAAAAATTTAAATTCTGGGTGAAACGTGAGACCTCGCTTTCAGTCTTCGTGCATCGTGAGATAAGTTCTGTAAAATTATGCGCAAAAAAGGTAGGCTCTGGCTCTCAATGGCCTGTTACGACGCTCAATAAATGTACATTCTGCAAAGAAGAAGTTTCCGAAAGAATCACTGCCTTATGCTCTATTCATTAGTCCAAATTCTGATACATCACTCAACTTATAGAATTTTACAGCGTCCTCGTCTAGAAGTCACGTCACGTCTTCATTGCTGACGCATCGACTCAAGCACTAAGCTCCTTCGCTCCTCAAGTCCAACATATTGGCAGTTTAATCCGCGGCTTTTTTTTTTTCCTTCTGCTTTCTCCGACTCAATCAGCCACTTTCCGCGTAGTTGGCTCTTGAGAAAAAAACCCATCTGTGGCTAAACTTCCACTTTGCCACTCAAAAAAAAAAGTCCGCTTTTCCGAACTCTTCTGAAGACTCAAATAAAACGCAATTAAACTTCACAGTTTCGCCATCATTTTAATTTTAATTAATATTCTCACTATCTCCACTCTGGCCTCCATTCCCCAACTCCCTCTCGTTTCTCTGTAATTGGCTCACGACGTGAATGAGTACAATTTGCATAGAATCACTGAGAGGCAGAGAATCAAAAAAAAAAAAGATGGACTTCTTTTTTTTTGTATCCTCGCAGAGTATCCTGCCAATTTCTTCTACTTCCCCAATTTATCTCCATAAAACGTTCTTTAACCCACCTCACACTCCACCGCAGCTTAAGTGAGTCGTGTATCTTTCATTTGAGAATGAACCACTTTTTTTTTTTTCGTCGTCGTCCTCACAGGACCTGCGACATAATTTTTTTTTTTTTTCGGTGAGGCTAAGGAAAAAAGAAAGATGTGTACGAAGAAGGATTCCCACTATCTGCCCATAACTCATTCATTTCGCCAATTTCCTTCCGTTTATTCATTTCCCTACTCCTCCTTCTAGTCGTTTGTTATTCTCATTTTTTTTTTTGGTTTCAAAGCTGGCAACGATGTTGAATTTCGAAAGGTGGAAGGCAAAAAAATTGGGGAGGCTGGGTTGTGAAAATATTTTGATATCCTTTATTAAATTTACTTTTTATAAGCGAGGGAGTGATGTCGTTATTATCCTGGGGATGTTTATGACTGGGAGGGTGTTTAAGGATAGATAGGAGGGCGGTGGTAGGCAGGATCTATTGTTAGCAGAAGTTACGAGTTCACATGAGGAGTTGAATCGTTTTGTTTGATTTATTTGTAGGAAAGGGGAACTTCGAGTGGGGTGGATGGGTGAGTCAGAGTGGATGGGTGGGTACTGTAAATGTTAATCCTGCGGGCAAACTGGTGACAAGTTGGTTATCTCGATGACGTGCGAGGATTTAGTGGTCTCAAATGTTTATTTTTTTTGGTTTTTGAGGGTGATGGGTGATTTAGATTGGAGGTCGATTAGATTTCTGGGATGAGAAACCACTGGAGTGGTTTTTGTGAGTCAGGAATGGTGTTCAGGAGACACATGTGTCAATTATTTTGGGAAAAAATTTCTTTTGGTATTTCTTATTCAGAATTTCTTGAGATATCACCAAAGAAATATTAACAAAGAACACCAAAGAAATACCAAAAAAACTTCTTCACATTAAAGTGCCTTTGATGACACGTTGCCGAGTGTTGCACCAAGAATCAGTGGCTCACAGAGTTGTTAAAGAGGTTTCCGACTTACCAAAGCTTAAGCCATATCTACGCCAATGCATCGATTTTACTATTTTGGTGTCTTCATGAAGTTATTTAAGACAGTTTAGACTCATTCTGGCACATGAATGGGTCCAATGGGGTGAATTACGACTCGCAGAGATGTTTTAAAGGTCAAAACTTAGGCCACATTTATGCAAATGCATCGCTTTACATTTTTTTGGATCTTTACGGAGTCGTTTGAAGCAGTTAAGATTATATCTAGCACATGAATGAGTCTAAGGGGGTGAATTTCGACTCACAGAGATATTTTTAAAGTTTCTTTCATACGAAAACGCACTGTATTTCAAGTCAAAACGCCAATTCAACCTTATTGAGTGTTGAGACCCTTTGCTATTCGTGAAACACGACTTACAGAGGTGTTTAAAAGGCTTCCCATTTATCAATGGGTATGAGAATCCCTAAATGAAATGAGAATTTCCACGCCAATACATCGATTTTACTTTCTGGAGTCTTCGTGAAGACAGTTAAGACTTATTCTGGCACATGAATGAGTCTAAGAGGGGATGAATTTCGACTCACAGAGATGTTTTTGAGGTTTCTCTCATACGAAAACGCAGTGTAAACACAGGGCAAAGCATCAATTCAACTTCACTGAACCTTTACACAATTTTTTCAGTCTGTTAAGATCCTTTCCGATTCGTTGGCGGGCTTGAGACTCAAAGACACGACTTACAGAGATGTTAAAGAGGTTTCCTATTTATCAGTTGGTTCCACTCCAATGCGTCGATTCAACTTTGTTTTGAGTCTTCGTGAACTTATTTAAGACAGTTGAGACCTTATTTGGCAGAAAAACGGGTATAAGTGGATGAATTCAGTGTCACAGAGCTGCCTTAGAAGCTTCTCTCATTCTAAGCCATAATCTGTATTCACGCCAAAGCGTTGTTTAAACTGTTTGGAGTTTTCACAGATTTCCTTGAAGCAGTGGAAGCCCTTTACGGCATGTTGACAGGTACGAGACAGTGAATCATGACTCCCACTTACCAAAATGTTTTCCTATCCACGGCAAAGCCTCCATTTTTATGTTAGATCGTTCCATATTCAACATTGTATTTTGGCTGATATTTTATCCAAAAAAAAAAATCAAAATTCAGAAATGCAGTTGATTCCCCCTAAGTCGAAATCCCTCTGAGTCGAACTTCCCTCTAACTCGCCATAATTTGGCATTCTCCTTCCCGATTTTCCATACAAAAACCATACTCTGAGTCGACCTTTTTCTCACTCGAACTGATTTTGATGTCCGGAATAAACTTGACTTATAGGGAGTCGGCTGTACGAAGACCGGGTATGTTCAAAAATCATAGAAAACTTCTTCAAAAATCGCTTGTAGTCGACCTAGACTGGAAAAAAATTGCAAAAATAAGGGCTTTGTAAGTGAAAGAAACTCAAATAAGGCTATGAAAGCACAAAATCGTCGTATGTGAGTCTTTGACGTCTCTCCCACGTATTTGTATTTTTGTATTTTTATTTTTGCAATTCATCTTACATATTTTTTACGAGTTAAGATACCTCCAAAACCCTATGGTTTGTCTCCAGGCGTATTCAAAAATAAGAAAGTTTAAGATTATGTTAAAGCCTTTACCTGGGTCCAACAATACTCATTTTTAAAGCCTCAGATCCTACCTCGCCTCATGTCAAGAGACTCTAATAGTTATCACCTTTTCAATTTTCAAGCAACAGACAGCACTGACAGCAGAAAATCAACAGTTTTTCAACGAAAATCCGATACCATCGTTCATTGTGTCTTCGAAGCTTAGATCATGCCCTAGTCAACCCCATCCCACCCAAAAACACCTCACCTAGATTCCTTTCTCACACACATGTCCTGCCCAGAGAAATGCAATTATTCCGCCAAACTTACGACCTCCGTTGTTGTATTGTTCCGGCCTTAAACCTTCCCTCCCCTAAGTCCAGTCATAAGTTGTCTTCTAACCGACCCCGTTACCGCCCATTTCCACGTGCCACAAGCAGAACGATAAATTTTCATACATCGCCGACAGCCTGGCCCAAGAGTTGTCAATGTCCAACAATATGCCGTCTTGGCCTAGGATCGTTTCTTAAGATCTCTCATCCAGGACAACACACCTGCTTAGATAACACACACACCCTATGTCACATTCGCACACTCGCACACACATGGTCGCCTTCAAACAAAAGGGAACAACGAAAGTCATTAAATTCTCATTTTCACGCAAGCAGAAGCAAACAAAAAAAAAAAAAAATAAAAATAAATCCCAAAACGATGTCAACTCTCCGCTCTACAAACAACCTAACAACGTTTTCGCTTTCAAAAGGACTTAAATACTTTGCGTTAACCTCTTTCTGAGCCAAAGAACACAAACACACACACATGGACGAAAAAAAAACGCAAACTTTTCCAATAAAACAAAAATGTTTCTCTCTTTCGCGAAACAGCAACAAAAAACGAAAAAAAAAAAAAGCAAAAACAAAAACAGGACTTCATTGGGGAAAATTCCACTGCCAAAATAACCGTCGTCGTATAAAACCTGTGAGCTTGTCAGGACAATAAATAACGGTAAAAACAAATACCTACTAAAACCAAAGTACTAAACATACACATTTACCTCGATATGTGAGAGGTGTGAATAAGGAAGGATTTCGGGGTGGGTGAGGTTGAAAAAACGAACGAAATTCAACGAACATCTTCGTAATTCGCAGAGACATCAGGACCTCTAACACACACACACACACACACAGATGGAGAGACGTGGCAGTGCTTTTGCTCCTTCAGTGAAGATGTCCTTGCATTTTATTTATTATGCTTATCGTGCGAAGGGATATGGCTCCACAAAGAGTTATACATCTCTCTCGCTCTCTCGTTCGTTTTCACCTCACATGAGTGGAGTATCCTTGTGACCGAGAGCACCTCTGTGTCTGTGTATGTGTGTGTGTGTGTTATGGTTATTTATGCGTGCACAACGAAATCTGCGACGAAGGAGGAAGGCGAAACACACCTTAACAAGGATTTAGTGTGTACATGTGTATTACTTCTGCTTCAGTAGATCACAACCATGCGAAGGACATTTATTCCATCGAATAGAGATTCCAGGATGCGATGAGTTCCTCGATTGTGTTCCATCTTGTCGCTCTGTGTATGGTTTGTGTAATTATCATCGATAACTTGAGGTTGTCGTCTTGTAGATGTTCCTTTTTTTTTTTTGTTTTGGTGTTGTCCTCCTTCATTGTTCCGTGTTGTTGCCTCCAGGTGGAGGCTTTTAATTGCCATTTAATTTGTTACCCCATTAAGCTCCGGGGGAGAGTTTCGATGGTAGAGAAAGATGCTCTCTCCTGTAGGTTAGTATCCATTAATACACTTAGTGTCAGTTACAGGCACAGAAACACAGAGGACAAGAGAGAGAGATGATAAACCTGATAGTTGAAGTGATAATTGAGTGAAATTGATTTTATCGTTAGGCGGTCTATAACTTACAGGTTCATGTTTCGTTAGGTAAAAGACAACAAAAATTCAAGAAGCCTACGGAAATCGGAAAAGAGAAATCAAATTAATTCGATCGGAGTGACAAAAGGGGTTGTGGAAATAATGGGCTGGCACTTAAGACAGGTGGGCTTAGGAGGGGTAACGTGGTGTCGAGTGGTTTATTATGTTCAGGGATTCTCCCGGGGGATCCCTGGTGATAAGGAGATTTTTCTCAATTGTGCGAATTCTCGACTTTGATTGGATCCCAACTAATGATGTGCCAAGAGGACAATGATTCCAAATTTTCTACGAGAAATTGTTTCACTTTGGTCTGCGAAAGCAGCTTAAAAATTCAAGTTGGACAACAGCCAGTTTTCATTATTTGAATATTTTTGCGCTCACTATTCACGATAACACAGTTTCTTTTAAAAAAGCGCACTATTTGGGCTATACAAGACTCATTTTTTAAATAAGTTTTCAATATTTTCCAACGTTGCCTGAGCCTAAAGTGGCTTTCTTCATTCCGCGGGGGTATGACACTAACTTTCTGTCAAGATTTTGAGTAAGAAACAGTTGTTCGTGTTCAAATAAAATATGATTTAAAAGGAAACAAACACACATGGACGAAAAAAAAAAAACGCAAACTTTTCCAATAAAACAAAAATGTTTCTCTCTTTCGCGAAACAGCAAAAAAAAACAAAAAAAAAAGCAAAAACAACTGCAACAACCACTGAATGGCCCACTCGTTATGAGTCAAGAAACTTTGACATCGCTAAAACTCATTGATTAAGGCTTTCTTGTAGATTTTCTGGTTATGAGATTCACAACGAAGGTTGTGTTCTCAATCAAGGAAAGTGAACGAACTTGGGGTCACCGAATAGTGAGACAAAATTTGCCATAGTGATAAGTCCTCTATAGGATATTAATTTCCCAAAGTGAGAGATCGCAACACTCCCACTTTTTGGAAAAAAACGCCCCCAACGTTTTCCCAAGCGCGTCATATATCAAATTAGAACCTCGAATTTTCGAAGCGATGGTAGCCTAGTGGGTGTGATCACTGCCTTCTACGTGAGAGTGTTTGCTTTGGTTATGGGCCGGGTGGCGGTTTTGTTTTGTTTTTTTTTTACATTAAAATTCACTTTATTTTTTTATTTTTTTGAGAAACGAAAAACGCTTTCGGTCCCAAAAAACGGTGGCCCCAAGTTTGTGCACTCTGCTTGTGAGTCGAAGGTTTCATTGGCTTAAACGTCTTATTCACCATGACGCCACACAAAGGACTTAAGTGATGGTTAACAAGGAGTCTTTCTGCATCATGACTCCAGTCCAAAATGCTTAGCTAATCTCTAACATACCAACGATAAAAGCTCACTAAAGACAAGTCAAGCACTTGCTTTAAAACATGGATTTGAGTAGCTTCAAGCTAAATACTATTCTGTCGTTCTGATTGGTAAGCACTTAGCTACGGCTTATAGCTCTGAACGAAATGGGAGAGAAAGAACTCCACTCAATAAAAATAGAATAAAAAAAATCTTGGCATAGAGTTTAACTTCATTTTATTGCACTTTTTTTAGTTCTATTTTTATAGCCCATTCAAAAGCGGGTTTCTTTATTTTATAGATTTCGAATTTTAAACTTCACATAATCTAAACTTAAGGACTCTTTAAAGGATGTAAAGACATCAATAAGAAATTGCTTTGACTTACTGACTTCTTGATGTACTATGAGTTTAATTGTGTGAGTGCCAGCAAAAAACATTTTTTTCCACGTCTTTCCATAAATTTTAAATGAGGTTTAAGTCGCCCAATAGACAACAGCAATTTTTTTCATTTTAGGGCCTCACCATAGGTATTTGAGAGCATGCGATGAGCCTCAGTCGCAGATTTCTTCATAGTAAAGCAGAAAATTAAAACCTCCCGCAAATGAGGAGAATTTGGCTCGTAAGCTGACAAGTTCAACCGAGAATAAATTTATGATGCAGACACACATCGACTAATATTTCGAGGTCGTTATGTTTTTCAAATACCTAAGCTTATTGTATGACATCTACGATCTATTTATTTCGACTACCACTTACCGCTACAGCCATCTTTTGCAAAACAGCGGAAGCAAAGTTGTACACCTAATAGGTATACCATAAAATTAAAACTTAAAGACCAATCTATCGGGCCACTCAATGGATTGAAATTAATTGAATGCAAGTCTTTAGAATTATGTGCATTCTTTGAAGTCACTTTGAAGTCCCAACCATGCATTTGAAGTCCCAACCATGCATTTGAAGTCCCACCATTCTTTTGAAGCATTCACTCGAAGTCTTTGGGACTTCAACCAATTTCGTTGAAGTCTTTGGGAATGCAATTTTTATCCGTGAATTCAGTCGACTTCACCGAGCAATTTTTCAGACAACTAATGATTATGAGTGCGAAAAAATGATTTTTTTTGGTTACCTTAGCCACATGTTTGATTCGTTAAATCAAAAGATTGCATTCTTTTACAACTCTGTTGTGAACCATTATACACACCATTTTTTTTTTTCTGAGAGTGGCAGCATTCCGCGACCCCGTTAGTGCATCACGCGGCCAATAAGATAACGATGATGATGGCAGCATTTTAAATGATGATCTACGATCATGTGGCATAACCTAGTGGAGGGTTGAATTCGAAGAAGATTTTCTTTTGACTGTGACTTAAACGTGTTATTTAGATCACAATAAACAATTTCCGATCACGATTTGTGTGTAATTTTGAGTCAATAAAAAAACCGGTCAGCTAGCAATTGATGCAAATTGAATTTTTCTAAAACTGACGTCGCCGTTGTTATTGTGCCATATCGTTGAACTACAGCGATACTTTTGACCAACCCGTTGTCTCATTGACACGACAATATCACACAACGGATATGTAGACTTCAATTTTGCACAAAAGTTGTTATTTCCTGTCTACCAAGGCGAGCATTAAGACCGAAAATTGGAGTTAACGCTCTTAAAGTTGCGGTCACCCACTTCGATTTTCGGTAACAAATTTTTATAATTTGCAAACATTGCTCATTGGTGTCATTTACCATGATGAAAATGTTGGGTTTGCTGAATAAATTGACAATGACAGTTCGACGATTAGTGAAAGGGTACGTTCATAAATTAAATTCAAAGTTGTCAAGTCCCTATTTGAAAGCTAAAAGGGCTCTTCACTATTTGCATAGTGAATTTCTTCATTGAGCATATTATTTTGATAAATTTTGAAAACTCTTCTCAGTCGCGTGTGACACAAATTCCTCCTCAATCGTTCTTAATCTGATTCACAGTGGAATTAAGCACTAAATTTGGTCCTAGCAAGCCACTTATGTTTAGTCGGTTTATCATTAACCTGGACACTTAAACCAAATTCGCTCTTAAGCTCCGACAAATTCCCAAATCTACTTTAATCACACGAGCTGGCTAAGTCCACCAAATCCTCTCCGTGGAATTTAGAACAACCCAACCACCTCACCCGGCGAATAATTAAAAAAACAATTAAAATTAAATTCCTCAATTCGAAAAAAAAAAAAGAAAAATTATAATTTTCCGTTGATTAGGAGCGAACGTTTAAATAATTTAATTAAACGCGGTTGCATTCTCTCCCGTAACCGAGGCAGAAAAAAACAATTTTCGAAAAAAAGTCCACTCTTAAATGTTATCCAATGTATTTTCGCATAAAAAATTTAACAAACTGGTTTGGAAAAAAAAAAGAATCGTACTTCGAAATTATGGATGCGCTAGGTATTACAACCTGACAACAATAATCAAACATTCATTGACCACCCCCATAGCTTCACCTCCCCTCAGGATTAATTTATATCTATGACAATGTTGGATGTAAACGAGTCCTTTCCCTCGCGGATTACCACTCTCGATTCAAGTGATTGGATTATGAAATTTCAGTGTGGTTTTTTTCAGGGGTATGTAATAGAATTATGCAACCAAGGAGAAAAAAAATAAAATGACATTGATATTTAAAAAAAAGAATGTAAAGCAGGATCTTTCTAAATATTTCAAATTCTTTCTGCATTAGAATTTGAATTCTTTTGCATTAGAGAGACACGAGAAATTTAATTAAAATATTTTGATGAAATTTTTGTTGGCATTCATCATGCATACTTTTTTCTCCTCTTCGGTCGTGAAATTATTGATGTTGATTTTAATTTATAAAAATTGAAGAAAAAAATGTGCATTTTATTTTTGTCGATTTTATTCGATTTTTTTTTTTTTTGTAACGACAGGATGCGCGGTTTATTGGGTAATTAAATGAGGTTTGTGAGTTATTTTTTTAAAATTCCTCTTTTTTGCTTGTGGGAGTTATTTTTTGTATTTTACATAAAGTTTTTTTAATGGCAAGGAATGTCAAATGGAAGATATGACCGTTTGAGTTGGTGTAGTTAAAAGCACAAACAGTTAACAGTGGATTTTAAATATTTGTTAATTTCTTTCCATGATTTTTATGATTGAATTGAGGGTATTTAAATCATTTTACCTCTCAAAGGTTGTTTTTTTAATTTTAAATCAAATCAAAATTCGAACTGAATAGGAAGTCAGAATAAATAAAATCGAGTGGTTTCCAGCCGTTCATGTTTAGTTTGAAAAAAGGATCAGGCTGACAGGATGAATAGAGAAGGAGAAAGAATCAGTGTGGTCGAATAGCTTTCATGAAATAAAAATAAAAATATTCGCTCAAAATTATTCAAACTGCATCCTCCTTCATAAAATTGACAAATGATGAAGATCTTTTTTCGCTATTTAACATCTCTGACTTTTCTTTTGCAAACTTCGCATATTTTCAACGACTTGGGGACGTGTCGGACTTGTCTCTTCATATTTCTTCGTCGACTTTATCTAAAAACTCGTTTTTCTGTTTGCCCAACACAGAAATTGCTTTCAAGGCATTAATGTGTTTCGTCAAGGACGTTTTTTGTCGTCTTGCGGTGGATCATTCATTCGGTCACCTTTCAAAAGTCGAATAAGGAAGAAACTTTTCAAGTTTCAGACCACGTACGTGAAATTTTGAATCGTGCTCGAAGCAAAATGTCATGACTCGACAGCATCAGTTGGTGAAAATCACATTAGAACGTACAAAAATTAATTCAGACAGTCATCAATTTTTCGATGTGAAGTGGACGACAGAAGACACAAAGTGGTCGGAGTCCTTGTTCTATTCGTCCTGGTCAGTTGCTTCTATACGTCAATTGAACGTGTTAATTTCAATGCTATGATGGACGATTGACGAAAGTGTCTTTAGTCTCAAGCACATTTACTCTTAACCACGTAGGTTTTATCGTTTCTGCGTCACTGAAGAGAAATCTCGTTGTCTAAATTTTTGGGGTTATTTTCACTACAACAACATTTCTGCCTTGTGGGTGAACTTTTGATAGCATTTGCTTTTGTATTCTAATTTTTTACTGTGTAAGAATTTTCTGACTACAAAAGCCAGTCTCCCTTGGTTTGGAGAATTTAATAAAGTTGTTCTATTCGTTGAGCTTGACCTCTTGAAAATTTGTTCCAATTTATCTAGGGGCTAAGCTCAACAAACCGACTGGCCGTGAACTGAATTTTTGAATAGCTTGAAAACACAAATTCAGAATACTTAAATTTCATAGGAATATGTAACCGCTCAGTCAGCTTAAGACACGTCGTTTTGTGTTGCCGCTTATTACCTTTTCTCAGAAAATCTCTGGAATGCCGGTTTCCACGAAAAGGCCATCATATGGAGTCAAATTAATGTCACATTGCATTCTTTGATGAAGCAGAGAGTCGATTGTCGAAAGATTTTTTAAGGATTTCTAAACAGATGTAGGGGCAGTCTTAGTTAGATATGTTACAAACAAGGTTAAGTTTTTAACTATGCTTCTCGTTCGTGCATTGAGTGGACGTACAAAGAATACTGAAATGTAACTTTATTATGCTATGTTATCGACTATAATTACGTCGAAAATTTAATAATCGTATATCGGCTAGCCTGACCAATTCTAAGTCGGCCACACTATATTAGCTAATGTGTTATAATGTTTATTATATGTAAAATTCAAATGTAATGTTATTTGTAGAATCTCAATAAAAAAATCCATACATACAAACAAATAATAAAAGGTTGTCAAATATCTTCCTTCCGCTTTTTTGCTCTTCATTCAATGCTTCATAAAAAGTTTTACAGTGATCGGATTTAGTTCAAATATGCGCCGTTTTGTTCCATAATCTGTTTCCATCTAGACGGCAACTTCATAATACCCCCCTCGTAGAAGCCCCCCTCCTTATTTGCGAAGAACTCGGACAGCCACTTTTCACAAGCCTCTTTTGAGTTCAACTTCACACCGCCAAGGGCGTTCGCCATGGACAGGAACAGGTGGTAATCACTTGGCGCTATGTCCGGGCTATATGGTGGATGCGATAAAACCTCCCATCCAAGCTCCCCCGTAGCTTCTGACGAGTCATCAACGAAGTGTGTGGTCTGGCGTTGTCCTGGTGGAACACTAAACCCTTCCTGTTGGCCAATTCTGGACGCTTCTGGTCGATCGCCTGCTTCAAGCGGTCCAGTTGTTCGCAGTAGATGGTGGAATTAGGCGTATGGCCATATGGGAGCAACTCATAGTGGATGATTCCCTTCCAATCCCACCAAACACAAGGCAAAACCTTCCTGGCCGTCAATCCCGGCTTGGCCACTGTTTGGGACGATTCACCGGTTTTCGACCACGACCGTTTTCGCTTGATATTGTCGTATGTGATCGATTTTTCGTCGTCAGTCACCATCCGCTTCAAAAATGGGTCAAGTTCGTTCTGTTTCAGCAGCATATCGCAGGCGTTGATTCGGTCCAGAAGGTTTTTTTGCGTCAAATCATGCGGCACCCAAACATCAAGCTTTTCTTGTATCCAGCCTTCTGCAGATGGTTTAAAATGGTTTGGTGACTAACTCCCATCTCCTGCCACATGCCGGTCTAACTCGATGTTTTCCATGATTCGATCGGTATTCGTCGTCACAGGTCTTCCGCCGGCTGGCTTATCCATGGTGTCGTTCTCACCGGCTCTCCGGCGCGGTTCGAAGTGATAGAGTACCATCCCCCAAAACACCATCAATCTCACGGAACGTTTCTCTAGCGGATTTACCTTTAACGAAGGAAAACTTTAAAATAGCGTGAATTTCGGCGTTAGTGAACTCCATGCTTACACGTCTATAACTGTTGAACGCAATATTCAAACTAATCATGCATAGCGTCGTTTTGTAGGTTATGTCAAGACCTTTCAAATGATGTATAATATTGCCAGATACAAGCTCTGTGGCGCTTTGTACATAGCCGGAAAATTCAAAAGACAAAAAGGCAGGAGGAAGATATTTGACAACCTTTATATGTAATTTGGCATTAAGTAACTAATTATTTAAAGTTTGAGGCACAAGAAAGGCTACAAGGGCTTCAATTTCAAAATAAGGTCTTACAACATTTCAACTAAGAAAGAAGAAGAATTCATTCATTTATTCTTTTTTCATTCATTTTCTTTTCAACTAAGAAAGAAGAGGAAAACACACAATGTTTTCCTCCGCTTCTGTCAGGTCTACACGCGACCAACTGACATCTCTCCATCAGTGGTGGTGTCTCTTTCGCTCTCGTTACATTTACTTGTATGAAGTTGAAGAACAAGCCATTTCAACGTTGGCAACAGCCCCAAAACCCGAAAGAAGCATTCTTTTCATGTTTTCAAGATTTAAAAAACTGAGTTTTGTAGTCTCTTTAATCCAAAATATTATCATTGAGCTGACTTGAATATTAAGACGTGCATTTCCAAGCAGTTTCGGATCCTACCTCTAGATTTTATTCTCATCTTGAGCTATTTCGATACTGCTTAGAGTTTTTAGTATCAAAGCTTGCATTTTATTTTTTTTTCCTAGCCTTAAAACAAACATTCATGCTCGTTTTCTAATCTTTGTTGTAGTCTCCTGAGCGCCTAAAGTTTCACATAAAAGGCAGTGTAGCTTGTGGTCCGAGCTGCACTGAAAATCCTTCCTTGCCTTGTGAAATTTGCAAGAAACAGAGGTATTTTCTTGGAAATCTCACAATCTGTGGCAACCACTCACAGAAAATACCTCTATTCTTGGAAATCCTAGTCTATGGTTGAAAATAGAGGAGTCTCTCGAGTTCCAGTTACTTTTAAATCCCATAACACTCCCAATCTCACGGCTGACACCTGTCCATGAATTCCACTCGCTCCAGGAATTCAATAACCTTCGAATACCCACCTCCTAGCATCTGAAATCATTCCTCAAAACCACGTTAAGCCCCTTTCCAGCCAGGGTAATAACTCAGACCCGCCTAAGTGACTGCTAATGATTCTGTTAAAGCCTTTTACCCCCGAGTCGTCCTTAAAAAAAAACAAAAAATGAAATTTATCATATTTCATACTCGAGCCCTGTAAAAAAAATGAAAAAAAAAATCCAAAAAACAACAACCGGAGGAGGTCGATCATCCACACAATTCCCAGCAATGATTCTCTCTCTCTCTGTCTTTTTCTCTGTGTCCAGTGTACGTAGCACCGCCATCATCATTTTGCCTTTCGTCCTTGTTGTTTATCACAAGGATTTTTATGTTTCCGTTTCACTGAGCTTGAAACCCAAATTCCAAAGACCCAGCGTCCATCCTACCTCCCCCAAAGGTCCACCGTGCGTCGTCGTCCGTGCGCCAGGACTTGGTGAGAGTCGTTCAACGAATTTATTACACTCGCCTGGTTTTTATTACCGTGCGGTGCGAGGAAGAGGATGTTTTCCTTTGTGTAGATAATCAGCAGGATCTAACATTAGTGCTTATAGATTCTGTTATTTTTTTTTTCTCCTCTCTCTCTCGGTTTTTGTGTGTTGCTGCTCGTTTTTATATCCTTTTGGCCCCTTTGAGAATGTAAATGTAATTATTTTGCCCACATTCGTTGAGGCGCTGGCTGTCCGCCCACAAACGAGTACAGATGTTCTGCGATTTGTTATCCTTTTTATTTATTTTTTTTCCGCTGTCTCATATGTGTGTGTGTGTGGTTGGGACATCATCTAAATGTCCTTCATCGTCCATTCAGTGACAGGATCTAATGAAGCAGACGAGGGCCTCACCTTCGAAGTGTTTCGTCTTTCGTCCTGTCATCTTCCAGGACAACGAGGAAGGGAGGTGTACTGTAAATGGAGTTGTCGTCTGTCTTTGGTAAAAACTTTCTCGTCGCTGTCAGGACACATTTTTTTTTTTTTTCTGCGTCGATAGCGTTTTTGAAGCGTTTGAGATTTTGTTGGGTACGACGTTCGAAGACGTTGTCGGGTGTCCTGTCGCGAGGAAGTCTTTCAATCCTTTCACTCCTCTGTGGGTGGTTGAGTGAGGTTTCGTTTCTCTCGTTTTTTGTGGGAAAACTTCGAAGAGTGACATCGTATCGGGAACAAGAAACGAGTTACGAAGAAAGTTATTGAGACATCGATTTTCGGGGGCGAGGGAAGAGGTCCTGGGCAAAGTTTAAAGTGATTGAAACAGTTTTGGCGGTGGATTTTCGTTTTTTTTTTTCTTGTCGTATTGAATTAATCTGTGTTTTGCAGTTAAAATTGAAAGAGTTGCCACCTTTTGTGGGAAAGAGTTTTTCAATTAAATTCTTTGGTGACATCGTGTTGCTGATGAGGACTTTTTAACGATGCAAGTTTGGGATGGATGAAAGTCTGTACTGACAGTTTGACAGGAGAAATCCGTGGTTATGTTGGCGTGCTATGGATAAACTTGCATTCCTTTGATGTTTTCGTGTCATTTAAAGTCAGAACTTTTGATCCTTTGATGTTTTCTAAGTCAAAAACACGCGTTTCTTTGCTCTTTCGAGCTTCAATTACCAGGATTTGGATATCTTTACCGTTTTTGACTTTGAAAACTTAAGTTTTTGAGGCTTTTTGAGCTTCAAACGTGAAAATTTGAGTTTCTTCGGCATTTTTGACAATCGTTACATGCAATTTTGTGTCATGATGGGGTTGGAATGTCAAAATTTGTGTTCCTTCCCGTTTTAGAAGAAAAGGAAAAAGCTGGTTCAATGTCGGAAATAGTCTCAAGAACCGAATATGACTTTTCTTTTTTCATATTTCTAATATTTGAAAATGAGTTTTGCAGGCTTTTTCATCCCAAATGTGGGACTGATTTTTAGTGTTTTTGAATATCACAACGAGCATTTCTATGCAGTTTCGAATACTCATCCTCGATTTAAGCATCATACAGAACTCTTTACTGTTCCTTTGAGTGTCCTATACCATAATTTCCTTTCCTTTTTGTTTTTTAGCTTGGAAACACCAAAATTTGCTTTCCTTTTTTGTTTTTTGGCTTAAAAATACAAACATTTTGCATTCTTTTCTTCTTTTAAGGTTGAAAACTTCAAAATTTCCAGTCTCTTTCTGTTTTTAACCATAAAAACACGTCTTTTCGTAGTCCCATGAATATAAATTTCCGTTAGATTCACAAAATGAGTACTTCTAGCCCGTTTCAAGGTTCACATCATAAAATTTGCACACACAGTGTTTTTTTAAATAAAAAGCAAACCGGTTTCTATAAAGTTTCGACTCATTAATAGGAATATTTGCATTTCTTTCGCATGCTTTTTAAAGCCTTTTTGGTATCGATTGCTTTCAAATGTCAAAATTTGCGTCTCTTTGACTTTCAAAACATGCGTTTCTAAGCCTTTTTGGTATCGAAAATTGCTTTGAAGTATCGAAATTTGCATTTCTTTTGCATGTTTGACTTTCAAAACATACGTTTATAAGCCTTTTTGACTTCAAAAATTGTTTTCAATTGTCGAAATTTGCATTTCTTTCGTATTTGACTTTCAAAATATGCATTTCTAAGCCTCTTGGCTTGGAAAATTGCTTTCACGTGTCGAAATTTGCATTTCTTTCCTATGTTTGACTTTCAAAACATGCGTTTGTAAGCTTTTTTGACTTCGAAAATTGCTTTCAAGTCTTAGATTTTTACTTCTTTAGCATTTTTAAGCTTAAATAAACCTGTTCTCGCACTGCTTGCTGTTGTAAGTATACAAATTTGACCTTTTTATGCATTCCTAGCCTCAAAACATCGCTTCGAGTTGCTTGCATTGTTAGAGAATCATTGCGAAAATCTCTTCGCTCAGAATAACATAAAGAGACACTCATTTGCATGTTTTTAGCTTGAAGAATGCACTTTGAGCCGGAAAAGTCAA
This sequence comes from Syritta pipiens, assembly GCA_905187475.1. Taxonomy (NCBI): domain Eukaryota; kingdom Metazoa; phylum Arthropoda; class Insecta; order Diptera; family Syrphidae; genus Syritta; species Syritta pipiens. Next base: position 78,153,798 of record LR994571.1, read on the forward strand.
CCTCTGCATGGCCATCTAAAGCCGTCTAAAGTAGACGTTTAAATAGGCCTTACCTATGCATAGCCTTCTAAAGCTTTTGTAGACGTTTAAATAGGCCTTACAACTTCCTCTGGGGAGAATAAGACTGCATGTGTTTCACCTTTTTTGTGACTGTCCCAGATCGTCGACGAGACAAAAATGTCCTTTAAAATCAATTTCTGAGTTATCTCGTTCACGCTAACTGAACCTGACCTCATCGTACAACTCCAAACTCAAGTTTCTTCTGATCAACTGGTTGCCACACGTTCAACCACTGTGAGAGCGACTTAAAAACTATTTGTCCTCTAATTGACTGTTGCACCGCATCTATTCAACTGCAGCAACTCGGGACTTCGTCAATTCGAAGTTTTACCTCCATGTCCTTCCAGAGCTTCTTAAAGTCTTAAGTACCTCATTCTTTTCCTTCTCAGTAACAAATTCCAATAAAACCTTTCGCTCAAATCGTCAATTTTCTTTAGAATCCATCTATCCGTAGTAAGCTACCTGTACCGTCCTCCCACACCCACTCAAAGTTTCATAAAAGTCCTTCCAGGAAACGTTTCCCAACAACCACACAGAACTCGTAATACCCGCGTGCATTAAAACGGAACAACGAAAGAAGAGAAAGAAAAAAAAAACACAGTTCTCAATTTCTTTGCTTTATGGATCAAGGAAAATGTCCACCCTCATCCTTGTGACTAAGTTAAATGAAAATCTTAAAGGCGTCAGCCTGCCCGACGGGATTTTATTGTCGCGGACATTAATTCAAATTATTCCGACGGGATTTATTAAAAGACAAGCACCGTCATTCCGCTAATAGTCGCCCATTCAAGGACACGCGCACGACGCAAAAATGTGTCAATTTTTCAACGTGATTATCCACCCGTCCACCCACTCATCCACCACCTGCTCCACTCTCACTCGACAACTTGAGATCAATTTAAATTAGTTGAGTGGCAAATGTCATTCTTCTCAGTCCTTCTCGATTCTTTCCTCTTGGTCTATTCTCCAGCTTCTGTTGGATTAACTTTTAAATTGGTTGACACCTTCGACGCAGCAGAGGGCGCCAAATTATCACATGGCTAACAGGACATTATCGTCCTTACACCATGATTGATGAGTGGAATTTTCCACCAACCAAAAAAAAATTACGAAACAACCCAATGGGAACAAGGAGACGTATATGCAAATTCTTTTCTCATCTTCAACGTCGTGTCCGAAAGGACGAAGGACCACAATCCATCACCGTTAATTTGCATAAATTTGTCAAAATTGCATTTCCACCACACCGTGGCTCCTTACAAGAAAAACGCTTTCCAGATGACCAAAGGCGAATGCTAAACCGTTGTTGGTCCTTACCGTCGAGAGCGGGTCTTGTGTCCTTTAGTTTTTGGCCTGGAGCTTATTATTATTATACTCGATTTACGAGGACCTATATCTGGTGGACACGAGGGTAAGTTTTCGGCAGATAAGTATCTGGGTGGAGAGGAATACGAGCAACTGTGTATGTGGATGCCTTCGGGCGAGGTGTGTGTGTTAGCACCACACCACACAGCGGACTGTGCGAGGATGTTCACAGAGATGAGATTTAAGATTGAGTTTTTTTTCCTCGTGTGAACAGAGGGAAGGGGAGTGGTTGGTTGTTGCGCGGTGGCTTAGAAACTAGAAGCTGAATTTTAATGAAGAGCGATAATGGGGTGGGAGGCAAACCAACATCAGGCGGGTGATGAAGTGATGTGGAAAAGAAGAAAACGAAATCAATTTTTCGTTATTTTGCTGTTTTTCTCTTTAGTTTGGTTGTTTTTCGCAGAATTTTGCTGCGTATATGAGGCGAACGGGGGCCACAGTATGTTTTGAAAGGTGGGAATGTTGTTGGGCGCCAATAACGAAGCGCGAGGTATGAGCTAAGCTAGAATTTTCTTACCTCTGTCTTTTTTTGTCGATATTAAGGGAATTCAAAGCTTGAGGAACAGCTTGTAGGTTGTGATCGACCTCAATGCATGATATTTGGGCGATTTTCTTGAAGTTTCGCCATACTGTCGCAGGTGAAAACTGATAAATTAACTGAAAAGAGGAAGAAAATAGGTGGTATGAGGAAGCAGGCGTGTTTCGAGCGACGTGCACGGGTCTTATTCTTCACATCACTAACTTGTCACAACAGCTCGATTTTTCCCACAAATTTTTGTGTAGCGATCCGGTAAGGTGCTTCACGACGACCTGAAAATCTTTTAGTTTTACGAACCGTCTCTGCCAAATTTTCACCATGTTTATAGGGAATTTTAATAATTTCAATGAATGGTTGGAGAGTGGAGTGGAGAGTATTAATGGCGTAGTTTCTACTTATCAAATGTCAAAAAAATGCAGCTTCAAAAGTGGCATCTACCGAAATAGCGGGCTATTCAAACTAACACCTCTTATTGGAAAACCCTTTGTAGAGTAACTAAAAATAGATCGATGATATTGTTAACTATAAATGATTTGAATGCTCACAATATGAATAGGACCTAAACAACCTTGGAATAATGGTCCTTTGACGTCTTTAAAATATAACTTTCTCTCATTGGTATCTTTGTGGAAAGACCCCTGGTTTAAGGTCTCTGCTAATACTCATTGGTCTTTTTGGAGGAATTGATCGCATTGTTTTTAGCCTGAAAGTGTTGAAAATTTACCTTTCCTTTAGATTTTGAAGAATCCTGGGGTCTAATCTTAGAACCCACCGTCGGCTGCACGGCTGAATTTTGTAAAATGAACAGCTTCGTTCATTTGCCTCGTATTTCTCTTAATTTCAAAATCTTTAGCTAAAATTCAGTGCCTTAAATAATAAAAGATTCCAAATATCAATGGTTAGATTCTTCGGCTTTTATTTCAAGTTTCAGTTTTTTTTCCAGTGCAGTTTTCAGTTTCAATTTCAAGCACTTGGAAGGAAATTACCAAATGACACAAAATCAAGCTCATAACGATGCTTCCTGTCGTGAATCTTCAACTTCGTTGTTTAGACGTCTTTTCTCATCTCGAAGTCGAGATCTTCTCCACCAACAACGGCCTTCACCGAGCCAGACATTTCATCGACCGTCTTCTGTCCCAGTTGACTCGTAATAGCGATACTTTGCAGCCTCTTCCAAGTCGTAAAGAAATTTATTCCCGCACTCACATTTTCCGTGAAAGTGCATTGAATCATAAAATCCGACTTTTCATAGGTGGCACAGTGGCACACTGGTGTGGTCATAACATTCCTCCACCCCACCACACCAGAGCAAATTCAATTCCAGAAATCGTACATCGTGCCGAAGGGGGGAGTAGCATAATTTCCGCGGTGAATATTGACGCATGTGTGTTGTGCAAGACGCTCGTAAAGCCTCAAGAATAGTTCGTTAAACGGTTTAATTAAAATTACACCCCTTCGCTGTATGGCTTCTGATGTTAAATCAAAGACGACTTTCCCGGGGGTAAGTGGGTGAAGTAGCACTCAGCTCACCCTCTCCCTCAACTCGGCCAATTGCGGAAGCCATCAAAGCCGCATTAGCATCATAAAAGATTTATGACGGAACTTTTTGGTGGACGATTTAGCGAGGTGAGAGTTTATGGAATGATGCGTCGAATGACGCCGTTGAATGCAAAGCATGGGTCTTAGGGGGGAAGAAAGCCGATAAAAGCTGTTCTTCGAAATGGCATTCGGCTGCGGGAAAATATCTCACAGATTGTCGAACGACGACGTTACGAGTTTTATGTCTTAATTGGTGATAGGGGAACGGAGTTGCGTTTGGTGGAGGAATGCAGTGATTTTGGCAATATTAGACTCGCAAATGGATGGGAGAAGCATTCGAAAGACATTTTAGCCGAAAAGTTTCTGGGTTGAGTGGGGAGTCAACTCGTTATTGTTTGAAACAGATGCGTGAGACTTAGACCAAGCTCAAGTGTGGCGAGAGGTAGAAAAACAAATTACTGAAAACAGTAGACGGCTGAGACAAATTTCCCGTAGATCTTACGATTTTTGCCCAAAAAAAATTAAGCTATGCTTCCTAATTTAGGGCGCAGTTCTTGCATGGCGCTTTAATCATCGTCGACTGGAGATTCAAACGACGCTTAGAGTCTCTCAGAGCAAAGGTGAGGTTCGTCAGGGTTCTTAAGGAGGTATGCAAAAACGTTTACAATAATGTTTCGGTGATGCATCAAAATAACATTCATTAAAATGACAACAAAGACAGCAAACAACCGAACGGGAACAAGGAGACGTGTATTCAAATTCTTTCTTATTTTCAGCGACGTGTCCGAAAGGACGATCGGCAGCAGTTAAAAATGGCAATGAAAATTGAAATCAATAGTGGCGTAACAGCTCACGAAGGGCCAGAGCCTAGCTTTTCGCGCCTCCACTGTGTTGTGCGCGTTATAATTTTGACACATGTATAGGGGACCTGCAGTTTATTGCCGGTTCCGAACGGCGAATTGCGAAAGATTTCCGTGGCAGAAGTTGGAGGGGGAGCCGTGAGAAATGTTTGTGGTGTTTTTTTCCTGAGCTGGATTTGAACCCGGGTCTTAACGTCGGCTTAACAGTCCGACGCACTAACCGACTAAGCCACGGCGCCCACGGCAAAAGCCACCTTTTCAAAATATAATCAACTTAAATTCTGTAATAGGCTAACCATCAGATTGCTTTTTTAAGGTCTTGTGTATCTTTAGAAAATGAGCTTGAAAATGTAGCTGTGTTGACAACATTTTTGTAAGTCACTACAGTCATCTTTTCTGAGTAGTGTGTATATCCACGTTTCACTCATCAATCTTAAAAAAATTTTTAAATTTATTTTTCTCCATGAAATTTACTAACAATTTATTTTTTTTTCTTTTTCTTTTTAGGTAAGCAAATCATGAAATATTCTTAAAAGGATTCAATGGCGTCTGTGTAAGTTTTTTTAAGGCACAAGGTTAAGTTGCAAGTTTTTTTTGCTAGGTGTAGTGTTTTCAATTAAACTTTATTATTAAGTTTACGCGTAATGTTGTCAGGAAAAATGTAGATTGTCGAAGCCCTGCTGGTATAAAGGAATTAAGGGTTCAGACTAACTATGGCTTTCTAGTTTATACGGATTCAAGTATTCTTGTACCGTTCTCACTTTGCTTTAAAAAAGCCGGTCAAGTGAGTGAGTTTTACTCGCCCGTCGAGCGTTTCGTCCTTTCGTCAACGGATAAGAAGTAAGGATTTAACATTAAAAAAAAAAAAAAAAAATATTCGGCGTAACAGCCCATACAGGGCCAAAGCCTAGCTTCTTCGCGGATTTAATATAAGTTAAGGGAATTAACAAGGTCAGATGACTTCACTAAAATGGTTCATATCGTTTCAAATAAAATTCAACCAAAGAAAGTCCTTTTCCATTTGCTCTTATGCCGTCCGTGTAAAAAAGGAAAAAGTGAATATTAGACGTGCGAGAAATGTGGGCTGCTACGCCACTAATGATGATGAATACCTGAATATACAGTGGAGCTTCTCTGAGTCGAATTCCAGCGAACAGGAAAATAGGTTCTAGTTTTAGGAAATATGCAAAATGAAGACAAAAAAAATATTCGTTTTTTGAAGAGACTTATGTTTTTCATGACGGCGAAAGTCGTCCACTAAATATAAATTCTGGGAAAGATTTCTAGGAGCACTAACTCTAAGAATAATGACTTCTCCTTTTACGCTTTTTAGAAAAAGTAGTCTAGCAATTAAATTCAAGGAAAAATTCGAGTTATAGAAATATTCGTGTTATGGAAATTCGAGTAAGGGAACAAAAAATATACGAAAAATATAACAATGTAACGTAGTGCTTACGACATAAGCTCGACTTACAAGAAGAGTGTGTGTACTTAAATGCACCGATTTTAATGAAATTTGACATAGTGATAGCTTTTTTCGAGAAAAACACCCCCGGAGTTTTTCCAATCGCTGCATGTATTAAATTAAATCCTGAATTTTCGAAGCGGTGGTGGCCTAATGGGTGTGCTGACTGTGGCTGTGGGTGTGACAATTGTATTCCGGTTTTGTTACATGTTTTTATATTTTTTCTCCTGAAAAGATAGCCAAAGATATTAGGCTCAAAGAAAAACGTTTGGTGAATAAAAATACATTCCTGGGCGCAGCTCTAGTCAAACTCGGTACCACTCTTTTACTTTTTTAATGCTCTTTTATATGAACTCACAAGGAATATCTCTTCTATTCTTGCTGATTTTTAGCGTAAAAAGACGTACGATGCTGCATTTCAACTCCTTTCAACCATACGTGTAGCCTTACCCAAGTTGCTGACTTCATTAGTGTTGGAAACATGGCTTCCATGTGTTTTTAAACCCTTTTAACCTTAGGATAGAAAAAAACTCTTCCCATTCGCTAATAGCAAGAGAGCCGAGCTGGCACATGCAACTCTTATTTTTGAAATTTTTCTTATTAAATTCATTTGAAGAATTATTTCAAATAAATTTTTGGGAAAATGGAAAATGAAAAATAGCAAAAAGAAGAGAGCAATTGTGTGACAGGAATGTGTGAACTGGAGAACTTTTTGCTTTGTTGTCCTGTTACTTTCCTAGGGTGAAGTTTTTAGCACGAAAATCTTAACCCTTGGATTGATATCTACAAAAGGCCTTTTTTGGCCAACATGTGGTACTTTGATTCAGAGTAAGACTTGTCTTTTTTGAATCTTCTCAGGCATCTGAGAAGGACCAGATGGACGGGGTTATCTTTGGAATTAGGTCACCGCGAATAAGGAAAGGGTTACAACCTGCACAAGGTGCACAAGGACTTAAGTGTGGTAGAACTAATTCTGTCAGCCCGCCTACCTACCTAAGGCTTGTCTTTTAAATAATTTTTCACGAAGACTGTTTTTAGGTTCATTAATCGAAGAAATTGTGGGCGCCGTGGCTTAATCTTTAGTGCGTCGGACTGCTAAGCGAGCGTACTTGGGTTCGAATCCGGCTCGGGGAAATAACACCACAAACATTTTTCCTCCTGCGAACGACTGACAATCCTCCTGGAGTACTTCTGTCACGGAAGGCTTTCGCAATTCGCCGTTCGGAACCGGCAATAAACTGTAGGTACCCGCCACACATGTCAAAATATATCGCGCACACCACAGTGGAGGTGCGAAGAAGCCAGGCTCTGGCCCTGTACCGACTGGCTGTTACACCGACTATTTTTTTTAATAGAATAAATAAGGACTAATGCATACCCAAAGCAGAAGAGCAGACAGAAAACCGAATAAAAATACAGAAGTCTTTGTTGGTGTCCCGCGAAAAACTTAGCTTGAGAGGCTTCCTGGCCTAAGTCGCGTCTATCAACGAAAGTGTGGTGGACATTCTTTGAACTTGAACGACATTTCCTCTACGACCTCAAAAATTCGTTCATTTTCCTTCCGCTCTCAAAATCAAATGAAAAAGTTATTGTTCGGTGGTCGGCCCATGATAACTTTCACTAAATTTTCTTGCCCACCTTGAAAACGAGAGGATTCTCCCATCGACGAAAGTAACACGTTGCCACAACAAGCGGCTTCCAAGTGGATTCTCTGGCCAGCCCACTCCTCCGGTCACGCAGCACTCAACTAGAGCTTCATCCACTTCACGAGGTCCTTCGGACCTGCCATACACACAAAACTTTCGCGGCTGTTCCCCGACCCATCCCGTTCCCGTGAACTTTTCTTGCGGCCACCAACTGTGCGGCGTGTGCGCTCGTGCAAATACTCCGTCATCGCAATCGATTCGTTTAGCACACGTTCGCACTCTTTCGACTCGACTTTTCCGCTTTAACTCGTCGAGGTGGAGGCGTTTGGGGGACCAGTGACTGAAAAATCAGTTTCAGAAGCAAGGACTCACGCCTCCTCGCCGGTTCCTTGACTTTGTTTGTTTTTGTTTATCTTTAGTGGGGCAGCTAGGGGAGGGGGAAAGCTGCCGGATGGAATCATTTTTTTCTCCCCTCTCCACCCAATACACTTAACATGGACGTTATCACATTTGAATGATTTATATTTATCTCTCTGGGGGTTCAGGACAACCGGCAGCTTCGTGTTGGTCGTCCAGGACAACGATGGCTACGATGAGCGCGGCAAATGGAGATACAAAACCGTTATTTATGTCGGCTCTCCTCGTCCTGGGCTCTTTTAAATGTTTACTTTGTGTTGAGTGCTATTTCTCTTCTGCTTCATCTTCTGCTCCTGGTCGGTCGTCGCGTCGAGTTGATGGGTTGGTGTATGTGTGTGTGTGTACGTTTATCCTTGCAGATCATTTTTTGCGAGTCCTTTTTTTTTTCGGCGGATGGGTGGGGTGGTCAGAGGGAGAAAGAATATTCTTCTAATTAGTTTCTGTGAAATTGGTTTTTCATGTTTCATTGAGTGCTTTTTCATAGGGCGCCCCAGCGAGCGTCCGACTGCGCCGAACGTCTGTGTCTGTGTTGATGGGTGTGTGGGTGGATGTGTGTGTGGTCAGCAACCGCCGCTTGGTTCACTGGAAGGGAAGGTGCCCATGACGGGGACTCTCTCTCTCTCGGATATGCAATAAATTTTGGAGTTTAGCCAGAATTTTTAGTGTGTTTGTGTACTTTTTTTTTTGTTGTTGTTGTTGCTGGGGTTGACTTTTAAATGAAGCCTCTGAGGCCGACCACCGGAGGGTGTGTTATAGGTTGTAATTGTTTTCGTGTTGCCGTTGTTGTTGGGTTCATTTTTGGATCAAAGTTAAATTAGTTTGAGAATTTCAATGAACCTAAAAATCCTCGACGAATGTTGCGCCAATTTACCAATTTTCATGTGTGTGTGTGTGTGTGTGTCTGGCATAGTTGAACAGCAACAACAGAAATTGGAAAATGAATTCAATTTAGGAGACGACGAAAAATAGTTCCAGCTACACGAAATGCTGCGACGAAACTTCCACCAAAATTACTTTCCAGTCGTCCTCTCTCTTTCTCGTTGCCCTTTGAAAGGACGATGGAAAGGGAGGTGAAAGGAAAGACAAATTTTTTTTCAGAATTCTTCTTTTTTTTGCGCCCTTTTTTTTTGCCATCCATCGAGAATCCTTTCTGCTTTTTAATTTCACAGTGTTTGACCCAGTCACAGCTGATGGCTGACTCTGTTCGGTCAGTGAGTGAATAATTTAGGCGGGTAAAGTTCAATCAATTTTAAGGATGCAGCCTTCAATTAGAAGTTCATCCAGTGCAGTGAAAGGAGGAAAGGTTGAGGGGAGAGGTGACGAAGAACTGGGTCATCCGGCAGGAGAATTTTTTTTTTGTTAGTTCGCGTGAAACTTTCAGAGTCTTAACGATGAAGTTTGGGTTCGTTTTGTAGATGCGTTTAATTCACTTTGAGGAATTTTCTGAGTTTTTTTTCTACGTGCTTAGGGCTTAAAGTGGCCTCGAAGGGACCTTGCAGTGATCCGGTTTAGGTAATTTTATTTCTTTCGTCTTCGTTTCAAAGGAATAACGAAACCCACTCCCGGTGTCCGTCTGTTTACTTCCTTTGAGTTCCAAAAGTCAGAATGGGTCTTAACTTAAAACTAGTTTTCTCTAAATTTGTTTTTTTGACGCATTTTAATGCTAAGTTGTGTTTTTTCTAGAACTTTTTGAAAAGAGCAAAAAAAAAATTGGTACACTAGGCACATTGTGCCGTCAACCCTCCGTTGGCTTAGGACTTTCCTCCAGATTATCTTAGACAGCTTGCTTAGCTTCCAAGTTCTTTGGTCTTTGGATAAGAGAGGACACTGGAGGCAGGAGACAGGTTCTAGAGGCAATTGAATAGTACTGTCGGAGTAGTTCTGACTTTCTAGTTACTTTATTCTTCAATAAAGGGCCGTATTCCATCAAATTAAGGGTGCACTAAGCCTTTCCTGAAGTCTACAAGGGACACGATCGTGTAAGTTAGCCCGACTTGTCGCTTATTATGAGATCGAAACTTGAAATCTGACTGAATTCATTAAAATTTCAAAGTTTGACTAGTAAAAAACAAGTCGATTGACATTTGCGGGTGACCAGATCACTTGGATCAGGTGATCGTGCCAACGATCATCGACGGGATCAAATAATTTCTCTGTTTTCTTCGATTTAGGCAAAGATTCTGTAGCAAAGTCGTAAAAGAAGGTATAATTCATTTCAAGAAAAGGACTTTTCTTATATCAGCTTAAATGAACGCGACTGTTCTTGTACCAACAGTCTCAAAAGAGCTCCCTTCAAAATTTTCAAGCACTAAAAATGTCCTTTCGTACCAAATTCAGCTTTACAACAAAAATTCTATGCTCCATCTCGAAATCATCTCAAAGTCGCCCCACAAACCTCAAATTCACCCCTCGAGCCAAAAAAAAACCCTCCAACTCCCCCACAGGAAAGAGAAATCACTTCCAATGAACCATCGTTGGGCGCCCAATTAATGCACAAAAAGCAAGCAAGCCTTCCCACCAGCACCATTCTTTCCAAGACTCCACTGGGAAATTAAACATTCTTCAAGAACCACGCTCCACGCTGCGCAACAGCACTGGGAACATAGCCCAGGACATCCCTGACGCGTCATGTTGTGCTTAACTCTAAATTATTGCTTCGTATAACACACACACACACACATAATTCTTCACTATTTCCCGTCTTGTTTTCCCACAACCCTCTCTCTCTCTCTCTCGATCCTTCTGGCAACAAGCGCAAAAAACGACCCCTTCATTCCTCCACTCCACTCTATTCCCGTTAATTGTAATTGAAATCAAAACAACAACACAAAAATTGTTTCCCAACGCGCCCGCCGGAGTTTTTAAGCGAACCGGAGCAAGTGGAGCGTTGGGCGCCATTGAATAGCTCGAGTAAAACACCGGAAATGCTCTGCTCTTGAGGCGCAATATTTTTTTTTTCCTCCTCCTCCTCACCACAAGTGCGTGTGTAGTACGTGTGCGTATATATGCTCGGGGAGAATGCAGAAATTTTGCATATTTGCTCATTAACTTATGTTGCGCAGTTAACAAAATGCAAAAAGTTGAGCATCCTTTCGGCGTCCGGGAAAATGCAGAACATCCCTCTTGCGTATACTCAACCCCCCTCATACACAAATGTCGGTTTGGTGTGGTTGAAGCTCGAATGTGCACATGCAGCTGGGGATGACACGCTGAATGGTTAATATTCGCCTGCGGTTAACCCGGATGCACAAACGGATCAAGTGACTCGTAGAGTGAGAGAGAGAGAGAACGAGAGAAAAACCGGGAATTTTTATTTCAAAAAATAACACGCTCCCTGACCGCCATCGAGAAGCGTGCACTCTCAGCATGCGGCGGCTGCAACGGCCGAGTCCTGTGGTCCGGAAAATTATTTAAGAGATTTTGACAGTTAAACGGCGGATATCGGACGGATGTACCGCTTCGACAGAGATGATGAACGTGGAGGTGGGTGGCGAAAAACTTTGACTTGGAGTTTCGAATGGTGTGGGTCTTGGCTAAGAGCGGTGGGCAACGAGGGAATGGAGTTAGTCAAAGTTTGTGACTTTTGTTGTTGTTTGTTTTGTGTAGCGTTGTCGTTGGGAGGTAATCGGGTGTCGATTGGAAACCACTGAACATTCGCTCGAGAAGTTTTGAATTGTGTGTCAAAGTTTTTTTTTTTTTTTCGAACTGCAGTTTAAATGGTTGCGGGGGGAAATGAAAGCGGTGAAGGCGGTCGTGAAGCTTGTAACTTTCAGGGTGGTAATTTTTTCAATTCCAAGTTAGCACGGGGCTTAAAATCACAAGTGGGAAAGGATGAGGTGGAGGGTGTAATACAATCTCAGGCAGGCAGAGAGAGAAGTGATACAGCAGGGCGGTGAGGGTGACCTGAGAACTCTGTTGCACTCCAACGGAAAACTCGAAACTTGCGAGTCAGTAGCGAGTCGTCTTAGCTTTGTGGGGTTTAAATATTTGTTGTGGGAATCTACCACTCTAAGGCTTTTCGAGTAACTTCGGATTCACGTTTTCGTTCGTAGTAGGGATTCACGGCAAGTTTTGATTTCGTGGTCGTGGTAAAACTCGAATAACTTCAACTAAGAACCTCAGGATTGATTTAAAACTTACTAGTTCTGCGACATGTCAAATAAGCTCAGAAGCAGATACTTATCTGTCTTATCTATTTTATCGATTTCTGACCTTAATAAGATTTACGGCTAACGCTTTTTCATGTTTCTTCTCCAAATAATTCCTGTTAGGCTCACTAGAAAGGGTTCAAAAGCCATTAGGACAAATTGAAAACCCCTTAAAGTCCTTCGTTGCCTTCGGCGACAATTAGTAGGAATTCCAAAACCTTTGGCTGCCAGAAAACCTCAAATGAATTTGAATGCTTCAAGAGAATGCCTCTGTCTCGCTTTAAAGAGATCTGGTTTTTAGACAGCTGCTTATAAAAGTCTGCATGGTTTTTCAGAAGCCGTTTAGAAACCTGAATCTTCCAGCACTCTACACTTTTTGTTCAACTTTAGAAATTCCCACAATTTAAATGGATACGCTTTTTTGACGCTTTACTCATTTGTTCGCACTTTTAAAAGATCACAACTCCCGTTTCATTTTAAGGGGAGTTCCATACGATCGCTGTTTAGGGTTCAGACACACGTCTTATGGTTCAAAAGGGTGTTTTACAAAGAATCGTCTGAACCTCAGGTTTTTTTTTTTCGAAAAACCACTCCTTAAGAGAAACGCAGATTGTCCATTTCGGCATAACTTTTCAAAGTGAGTGCCACACAATTACACATTGTTTTACATTTACAAGTGCATTATTGAGAATAAAGTCCCTAATTTTTCTCCGCACAATTGTTACTAAAAAAGAAAAAAGGCCAAAGACTCTCGAACTGCGAATTTCGCTGAGACGTATTGTTTTTTTACGATCTCGACATCGAAGTTGTTTGGTGGGAGGAAATTTGGTTGGTACTTATGTGCCATTAAGTGGCCCAACTAGTTCATTGTGAACAGCTGATCTCACTAAAAATACAAGTCACTCTTTCCATTTTATTCAGGGGAACAAGTTGGTTGACCTGGTCCAACTTACCCCACATCTAGTTTGATGAATATTTTGCGTCATAATTAAGAAAAAAATACTTAAAACAGTTAATTTTTTTAAACGAAATACTAAAATATAAAAGCGTGTCACACAAAAAAACTGCACCTTAAACAAAAAAAAAATTGCAAAAAAGCTTAGACGCCTGCTTGGCGGTTGTGCACATACATTCAACGAATCAATGAAGTAGAGTAAGCGTCCAAACCTACCAAAGAGTTGGTTGAAAACCTTGGAACTCGCGAAGCAGGCTACCCATCCCCTGTTGTACATAGCCTGTATATACCTGGCAGCAATAGTAAACTTTTCAAAACTAGAAATCATAAAACCGCTCGGTTTTTGGTTCGATTCAACAGCAAGAAAACTAGTTTGGCAGTCAATTTTGAAAAAAAAAATAATTTTAATTTTAAATTTTAATTTAAAATAATTTTTTTTTTTATTTCTATATAAAAAATGTTAGTTTGTATGGGAATTTTTCAAAAATTATGGACGTGCGTAAATTATCTTAAATTACAGAACAGGTTTCTGGCTATCAAAACTGGTATAGTACTTTATTGTAAGTGTTGCCGTTGTATTTGAATAATTTTTTTTATGTCAATTAATTCTTCTTTTTCAATTGTCCCTGCCCCTTAAACGGGGCGATGTAGATCCCCCTCCTATAGTAAAAAAAAAATGCTTGATTGCGACCCCTCCACAAAAGCCCATCATCTGTTTTTGATGCCAAAGTTATCGTACTGTCCCCGACTTTTTTTTTTCATATGAAAATGTCTATCAAAATATTTAGATTTTCTTTAAAAAAATATTTTTTGGTTGAACCCATCGAGATCCCAACTTGAAATTTAGAGTAAAGATTTTTGAAATATTATTTTCCAACATATAAAAAAATTAGGAAAATTCAAATGCCTTTTTTTGAGATATTCAATTATATGTGTCAAAAAGGAAATTTTGAACTATCTTTCGTCCTTGCAAATTAAAATTGTGTGGGTTACTTAAATTTTCTTTAATTTTTTTTTTTTTCTCAATTTTCTTTGGCCAGTTTCTTTGGTAAGTGATTCGCTAGTTACCAAGATTAAAGCCTATTGACAGATGGACAAACATTTTCATAATCAAGACCCAGCACCCTTTCCAATGATAGATGGACCGACTGTTAGAAATTATAAACACTTTTCCGAGCATTAATATCCGTACTAACGTTTCCTTTAATCTGTGACTATTTACGAAAAAAAAAGTGCATGATTTGTTTTTGGGTTGCCTAGATACACCTTCAGTTCAAATTTCATCCTCTAACTACAAACGACTTAGGAGTTATTGACAAATATGTAAAAGACGGTAGACAGACACCGAAGTGATTCCATAAAGGTTTCGTTATTCCTTTGGAACGAAATCCTTAAGAGACTGTTAAAACATGGAATCATAAGCGGACATATTGAGGTGATCAATTTTTAAGTTAATATTTTCTAATAAAGACTCTATTCAACGCCTAAGTTCGATGCTTTATCGAATTTCCTAATGATTGGCACCTTTCCAGTAGATGCCTGTACTTCTCTCCAAAATTGTTTATTTTGGTACATCTTTGCTTTAAAAGCTACTTTTTTACAATCGCTCAAAATCTGCCACTCAAGTAAGTACGTCTATGACCTTCATCATCATCATCGGCGCAACAACCGGTGTCCGGTCCGGGCCTCAAGCAAGCAAGCACTTCCACCTACCCCCATGCACCCCAAGGCTTCGGGAATCCTGGTCTACGCCATTCTTCCAGCGAAAGCGCGGTCTACGTCGCTGTCTTATACCATGAATTGTACCGCAAAGCACTTTCCGAGCAGAATCCTCTTCGCTCATGCGAGCTAGGTGTCCAGCCCACCGGAGTCTACCGAGCTTTATTTTTGTTATAACATCTGCTTCGAGGCAGATTTCATACAACTCATGGTTGTACCGTCTCCGGAATAGTCCTTCCTCACGTATGGGGCTAACAATTCTCCGTAAAAATTTCCTCTCGAACGCGGCTAAGAGGTCAAAGTGCCTTTGGTTTAGCAGCCAAATCTCGGATCAATTTTTGAGTACTGGTGTCTCACAAGTGTCTTGTATAGCAGCAGTTTTGAATTCATGGTAATGTTCTTGGACTTGAAAAGCCATGCAAGACTGTAGTAGGTTCTGTTGGCTTTATGTAACCGCCCGCGGATTTCTTCTTCCATGTTATTATCCGCAGCTGCTACCAATGACCTTAGTTCCTACTCTTAAAACACCAATCGGGGATTTTCCTTACATTTTTTGTCAGTAGGAACCATTTTTGAGTATCAGTCAAAATTTTTTATATTGCTTTGAATGTTTATCCATCGTCGAGAGGACTTCGAAAAGTCTATTGTTTTTCTGTGCTACAGATTTTGCCCAACCCATTTAACAAAAAAGTATAATATAAAATATTAGAACAAATCGTATGTTTTTCTCAAAAATTTTAAAATTAAAAAAAATGTAACCATACACAACCAGATCTTTGACAAAAAAAACTGGCAATTATTTTGATTGAATAGATCTCAGATTATTCACAAAAATCTCAAAATTGCTGCTGCACTTCTATTATTGTGGTTGCCACTGTAAATACACAGATCCACACATATTTTTTTGTTTTCTCTAGGAAATTTTGACAATAATTTGCACAATTTTATGTAGAACGACTTACGTCAAGCCGCAACAATCAAGATGTATATGCAGTCGAAGCCCTCTAAGTCGAATTTTCATCAAAATTAGTTCGAGTTAGAGGGATTTTTTGACTTAAAGGGCGTTCGACTTAGAGGGCTTCGACTGTAGTTGGAACCTAATCAGCAAAGGAATTGAAAATAAGTCTACTGAATGCAAAGTGACCTATTTCGAACTCCTCCGGGCCTATGACAGTATCGCCTTTCTAAATATTTTCGATTCAGTGTTCGATTGGGAGTGAATTGGTCTTCTGTACGATCACAGTCGTTTTTTCAAATTTTAGAGTTCTTTTCGCTTGTCTCAAGTATATGCATTTTTTTTTTATCGCACTGAGTATTGAAATTAAATAAAAGCATTATCGTTAATACCAATGTATATATTTTCAAAAACTTAATACATTCATATGTGACCTACAAAAGTCAAAACGAACCAAAAAAAAATGCTGCCCTTGCCTTTAACGCGTCATACTTCAAACCAAGTCCAACAATTGATCACGTTTTTGCTGACTTCTCCCTAAAATCTGCTTTCGTTCGCTGTTGCTCTTAAAAAAAACCTCCCCCCATGTCCTCCAAAGAGCACTACAAATTCGGTAGCTGTCATTGAAAGAAAAAATATAGCTTTGCCTTCTTCTCCCTCATTCGGCCCCCCTACTGCCTCTTAATAGTAAACTTCAAGCATATTTCTCCCCAAGCAACATTCCATGCCTCGCAGGTACATTTATGTCTAAGGGCCTCCTTTTCAGGTCCTTAAAATCACTCCCCCTCTTCGCCTATGGCAACCATGCGAACGCCCGTCGAAGGCCCATTAATTTGTCCAAACTGCCTGCGTACGTGTGTATGTGTGTAAAAATAGACAAAATATCAGGATAACTGAAAAACTGAAAATCCACCACCAGGACGAAGGAGCATCTAAGCCCATAAAAAAAAAAAACGATCCATACTCACACCCACGCCGCCTAAATCAAATATTCCATTCCGCCGACCGTTATATTCATGCGTTTGGGACTAACATCTATCCCCTCGCCCCCAAAACACTTATTCTTCGACTCAATTTAAAGCACGACGGAAGGGGTGGGCGGAGGAGGCCTTGCGAATTTTCATGGCCTCCCTCAATTTGGCTCAGCTCCCAAACGACAGAGAGATGGTGGCAACTCCATCCGTTTTCTGGGCTCGGTTGTCAAGAGAAAACAATGAAATAATTTCGCCATAACGCTAAAATAACATTAAAGGAGCCATTCGTCCTGCGAAAATATCCCAACCTCCGTGGGAGGGGGAGTTGCCAGATTGCCAAGGGAAATACAACTCGACCAGGCGGCTTTTGGGATTTTCCACTTGGCGCAGTCTCATCTCGAATTCAAGGAGCATCCGAAGGAACTTTCAAACTGAAGAAGTCCTTTTTTTTGTTTGCCTGTGTGTGCAACGTGCAATGTCCTGGTGCTGCATTTAGATCGTCCTGTGTCGCTTTTGTCTCCCAATTAAATCGAGCGATGAATAGTTCCAGCGGCGGTCTTTTTTTCTCGACTGTCTGGCCAGCAAGGATCTCGATGGTTTTTAGAATCTTGGACCTCTCAATGAAAGACAAACAGGCGAGGAGTACATTCCCTCGTCGACACACAAAAAAGGAGCCTCACATGAATGGCCGACGTAATTGAGATGCAACACGACGAAGGACATGCCGGAGAAGGTGTTTGCACTGGTGGGCCTCCTTTTGATTAAAAGTTGAACTCCTGCGAGTGTCCTTCGATAATTGTCCAGAGGCGACTTGTGGCAGGAATGAGGACAACGACAGCGTGTGAGTTGTACTCAGGAGTGGCGTTAAAAATGCGTTCGGACTCGTATCCTTCGAGTGGCTCTGAGGTGGCACGTCCCTTCCACTCTCTTTGCTCCACTTTGACATTTTGTTTTCTGTATTTTATGTTTTTTTTTCGAAAGCCTATTCCGCTCAAGGCCTTCATCACTCTAATGGGGGCGAGGGTGGCGCACAAAGGGGGCTCTGCTGGCATGTTGATTACTTCATGACGAGCATTTGGGTTGCCTAGCGCTTGGCCCAAATTGTTCTTTTCAATGTTGCTCGGTGAAATTGTCTTCAAAAAAAAAAAAGAAAAGATGAAAAGTTTTTTTTTTTTTTTTGTTTTTGTACGAAGGAGGACGACAACGCTCTACGTGAAGTGGATTAGGCTAGGGCAGAGACACGCTGAGTGACACCCTGTCAATTACGGTTGAAAACGTGCCTTGTAAACAAGCGCACAAGCGCACGTGGCGGGAGGATGATTTGAGTTATGATCCTTGAGACCGAGTGTGGGCCTTAAAAATGGTTCATTCTTCATTTGGCTCATTCATTCATTTTTTTTTGGCCTTCGGTCGGTGGGTTGGCGCTGCGACTGTGGTCATGCGTGGGCTTTATGCGGCGGTTGCTGGGGATTGGACGCCTCGGGTGGGTTGGATAACTCATCGTCTGTACTCAGGTTTCACTCTTGTCTTCGATTGTCGGAACTGAGTTGGTGCTATTTTTGAACAGACAAGCAGTTGATGATTTTAGACGAAGAGACAGACAAGATGACGTCTGCTCACACAGTTAATTCGTCTCGACTGTGATGATGAAGCACAAACATTTCTGGCTTATCATTTTATTTTAATCATAATTGAAAAATCCTGCAAGTTTTAAACGCGTCCATTTGTTCTTGTATGATGCTGTTACTATCTAAAGAGCCACTTTACGAAGCTGCCACTGTTCAAAACGCCACTTTGCGTAGCTCCCAGTGTTCAAAACGCCATTTTGTGAAGTTGTCACTGTTTAAAACGCCACTTTGCGTAGCTCCCAGTGTTCAAAACGCCATTTTGTGAAGTTGCCACTGTTTAAAACGCCACTTTGTGTAGCTCCCAGTGTTCAAAACGCCATTTTGTGAAGTTGCCACTGTTTAAAACGCCACTTTGCGTAGCTCCCAATGTTCAAAACGCCGTTTTGTGAAGTTGCCACTGTTTATAACGCCACTTTGCCTAGCTCCCCGTGTTTAAAACGCCATTTTCTGAAGTTGCCACTGTTTAAAACGCCACTTTGCGTAGCTCCCAATGTTCAAAACGCCATTTTGTGAAGTTGTCTCTGTTTAAAACGCCACTTTGTGTAGTTCCCAATGTTCAAAACGCCATTTTCTGAAGTTGTCTCTGTCTAAAACGCCACCTTGCGTACCTCCCAATGTTCAAAACGCCATTTTGTGAAATTGCCACTGTTTAAAACGCTCCCAGTGTTCAAAACGCCATTTTCTGAAGTTGCCACTGTTTAAAACGCCACTTTGCGTAGCTCCCAGTGTTCAAAACGCCATTTTGTGAAGTTGCCACTGTTTAAAACGCCACTTTGCGTAGCTCCCAGTGTTCAAAACGCCATTTTGTGAAGTTGCCACTGTTTAAAACGCCACTTTGCGTAGCTCCCAATGTTCAAAACGCCGTTTTGTGAAGTTGCCACTGTTTATAACGCCACTTTGCCTAGCTCCCCGTGTTTAAAACGCCATTTTCTGAAGTTGCCACTGTTTAAAACGCCACTTTGCGTAGCTCCCAATGTTCAAAACGCCATTTTGTGAAGTTGTCTCTGTTTAAAACGCCACTTTGTGTAGTTCCCAATGTTCAAAACGCCATTTTCTGAAGTTGTCTCTGTCTAAAACGCCACCTTGCGTAGCTCCCAATGTTCAAAACGCCATTTTGTGAAATTGCCACTGTTTAAAACGCTTCCAGTGTTCAAAACGCCATTTTGTGAAGTTGCCACTGTTTAAAACGCCACTTTGCGTAGCTCCCAATGTTCAAAACGCCATTTTCCGAAGCTGCCACTGTTAAACTTCGAATTTTCGAACGTGCTAGTGTCTAGAATTCCACTTATTAATTCTTCAACTATCAAGCTTTGGGGATAGATTGGTTTTGAAGTGCCTTTAGAACAGACTCACAGTTTGAGGGGGTTACATACAGCCCTGAGCAGTCTCACCAGTAAGTAGTCCTTTAATTTGCAGCTAGTCTTAGTTTTTTTTTTCACGAAGAATGAATTGAATTCCCCAATTTCATAAGTAAACAAACCAAATTCTAGCACTCCTCAAACTTCGTGCTCAAAATCCCGATTCTATTAAAACAACAGTCCTACTTAGCTCTTTCGTCAACACCATTCGGTCCAGTGGAACATGGAACGACCCCAAAATAAAGGCACAACTTGTTGACACAGATTGCCTTGATTGCATTTAGCACAGCGACAAAAACAAGGACTCCTTGCGCCTCTCCAAACAGCTGCACGTTACAAATTCCCTCATCCATTTTTGCATGCCAACCCGCGCCGGGGGCCAGCAGCGGCAAATTGCAACGGGAATAGGCAATGAGATGCCGAAAGTCAACTCCTGAATAAGTAACGCTCCACACACAAACACACACATGGACGGCCGAAGGAATCTCAAAAAATGCAAACCAACCGGCACGTGTTCGTGTCGTAAGGACTCGCCCGTCACCCTGTGCATCCGGCTAAAAATTAAATTTAAGGACACACGAGATAAGTCATCTCTTTCTCTTTTTTTCTTTCAAATTCAATATTCTGTCAAATTTTACGGTGCAGACGGAGGACACAGTGTGAGTCGTCTGTTTTTTTTTTTTTTGGATGGCTTTTCATTCCTGACATGTGGTTTCGGTTTATTGAGCAACAAAGTAGCAGATTTTTTTCTGGTTATGTTCGCCTCTGTTCGAGTGGGGAATTCTGTGAATTTTAATCGAAAATCAATTAAAAACTCAGTGGGAATCCATTTTTCGTAGAAGTTGCAGCGCACATAAAAGCATCCGCTTTTTTTTTCCCCCGTCAATCTATGCGGAGGGGGAATCACTTGCATCAAGGACATGTGTCATACGCGTGTGAAACACAACTGTTTCATGTCAATTTTAAACGCTTTATATTTTACCGCTTCATTTGATCCGAGAGGGGGTGGACAATGAAACGCAAAAAAAAAAATGGACCTAAATCCCAATCGCGAACACACATGGCGTGGTATGGTGGTTGGCGTTTTTTGGAATTGGATTAAATGCAGATGCAAATTAATTTGAAATTAATTGAGTGGCTGGTGTCGCTTTTTTGTGTGTCCCTGCGGATGTGTAATTATTTGAAAATTCTACATTGTACGTAAATTCAATTTTTTTTTTTTCGTTTTATGTTTTTGCTTTTTGGGTGAATTGAACTCTCGACTGAATGTCCTAATTGGTTGTGTTTGATTAAGGTGCATTGCACACGGAAATGATTTCATTTGATGTCAATAAGCGGTGCTGTTTGAAGCGGATAATTAAATGTAGAGTTTGAGGTTATGTATGGGTATCTCATTAAAGTGGAAATTTGTAAAGTAAATAAAAAAAATTGTTGTCGAATAAATCAAAGCAGATAATCCACGTTTACTGTGTGCAGTGCAATTGACATGCATTGTCGACACCTGATTGGGCGTGAAAGGCAGCTGTGTTGAGTTGTGGCTGGGGAGGAGGTGGACGGCCTGTGGACATGACTTCAACGTGACGAGTAATAACCACTCTCAGCTTGACCGAGGGCTGTGGCTGTTTAAAGCGTTTAAACAGTTCGGAGTTATCGGATTTGATCGGATTTTGATACTTTCAGCGGGTTTGGTTCTTTGGCTAGTGCACCAGACGCTCTCAAAAGGTTGTGCTGCGATTTTGTTGAACATATTGTCGCTTTAAGACTTGAAACGGTTTGAAATGATTTTGCCTGACAGATTCTTAGTAGATTCTGGGCATATCCAGGCATTTGAAAGATCGTTTACATTTCTAAATGGAGATCGTTCTCCCAGACGCGCAATTTATCACTTTAACTTCTTTTGAAAGATCGAATTCAAAAGGCACTGACAGTCAATTGGAGATTTATTTGATAACGTCCCAAATTTTTTATTGATGTACAAAATTTGATCTACAAAATTAAATCCTGATGAGGATGAGGATTTTTAATACAAGATTGGGCTCCTTGGATCATCAAAAATGATCGTGACAAAGACTCAGCCATCGATCAATTTTTTCTAACCTTCCTTCTATAATTTTTAACCTCATTTTGAGTCAAAAAATGTTAGGCTGGGTCTTAAAAATACAGTCGAATTCCTTTAAGTCAAATTTTCACGGGATGTCAAAATTAGTTCGAGTTAAAGGGAGTTCGACTTAAAGGATGGTTTTTACATGGAAAATTGGGAAGGGGAATGCCAAAATATGGAGTTAGAGCGAAATTCGACCTAGAGGAACTCGACTGTATGTTTAAAATCGGTTAAGAATTACTCAAGTTATTTAGGAAAAACGGCAAAAGTTTAATCAAAAACGTATTTGCTCACTTTAGGTTTTCAATTGAAATATATAAGTTTCGATTCAAAATGATGTTCTGAGTGCAGTCTTTTTACTTCGATAATCGCTTATAACCGTTTCGAATCGAAGAGATGGCGGAAGATGTCAGGACTTAACTGAAGCTCTTCCTCCAAAAATGCAGTGTTTGGATCAATGTTGTTTGAAAGTCTTCCTTTCCTTACTTACTATTCCAAAAAATGCACGAATTTTTTATAATGCTTACGTCTCCTAATCGGTGAGACTTCCCAAGTTGTTGGGGAACAATATACAACAATCCATCTTTCCTAAATCTTGCGCAATGTCCCCATTTTGAATGACCCCCTTTGCCTTGCTCGAATAAGACGACCCCCGCATTTCCAAATTGAAGGAGTTTTGGGACAAATTATAGTGCAAAATTTCAGGAATCTCAAAACCCTATAAAATTGCATCTTTGAAAGCCAGGCTCCCAAATCATTTATAAACCACGCATAATATGCCTACCATCATGTTTTACTGCAGGCTTTAATTTTCACTCTCAAGTTCGGTGCTTGGAGTGTTAAAACTATATACATTTTGTAGAAATGCCTTATTTTTGTAAGACTATTTTTAGATCTGATAAAAAAAGTTTTGTGTGGAGAGCTTCAAACAAAAAATGGTGGTAGGCATCCATTAAAATCTTTTAGATTAGATTACCGCGAAATCGTCAAAAAATTGTGTAAGCAAATATTTTTCTTATCGACTGTATTTTAGATCTTTTTCGACGACTCTCACACTAAATATTAGGTTGTCAAATATCTCCCTTCCGCCTTTTTGTCTTTTAAATTTTCCGGCTATGTACAAAGCGTTATCTGGCAATACATCATTTGAAAGGTCTTGACATAACCTACAAAACGACGCTATGCATGATTAGATTGGATACGAGCTCTGTAGCGCTTTGTACATAGCCGGAAAATTCAAAAGACAAAAAGGCGGAAGGGAAATATTTGACAACCTAATATTAGGTTCTTAAAAAATATTCCCAATCTGGATCTTCAAATTTCGTGACAAAGACAACATATTATTGACAATTTCACGACCATTCTTAAGCGCATGAAATATGAAATTACGGCCTTAACAATCAACCTTTGCTTTAAAGAAGTTGTTTAATCTTCATAAAATCATTTGTTTGAAATGTTAATCTCGATGCTTAAAGATTGGTACACAGCTTTCAGCCCATTACCAACTATTATTGATCTTATTTTATATTATGAATCGTAAATATGAGATCTGTGGTTCAAATTTTGTCTAAAAAACGTTTCCCACTGTCTTCTGATCTTCAAGTGCTAACCGAAATTAAGTTAAAAAACTCTTCAATGGCTTTCAACGCATTTTCGACACTTTTTTATGTCCCAGATCGTAACTTCAGGATGATGCTTCAATAATCGACGTTTACATAGACAACGTCTCTTATCTTTCTTTGATCTTCAAATATTTTTTTGTATAATAAATCGTAAAAATGAGATGAGTGTCAAATTTTGTTAAAAAAAACGTTTCGAACTGTCTTCCAATCTTGAAATTCTGATCGTGACGAAGTTCCAAAACCGATTAGTGATTAACAACACGTTTTCGATCATTTTTTGATCCTCTATGATTCATTTAGGCTTTTGAGGTTACAACAATTTTTCCGATTCTCATCATTTCATCATCTTTAAACCCTGTTCGTAAATCAAATATTGATCGCTCAATGACTTTCAAAACTTTTTTTTTTCTTTTGTTTCAATACGAAACTTAAGGACGGTGCTTCAAAAATCGACGTTTGCTGAGGCGACGTGTCTACTTTTTATTTGATTGATCATGCATGAAGACCTTTAGACTGATTTACCAGTCTATGGTTTTCAACGCATTTTCGTCTCTTTTTTGAACATCTTTTGTATCATAAATCGTAAAAAAGAAGACCTTAAGACCGATTATTGCCTCCTAACACATTTCTGACACCCTTTGAGCCTTTTTTCGAAAAATGGAACATTGAAGTAAGGTTTAAGAAGATCGTTTTTGACTAAAAGTATTGCCGACCTTCTTGCTCTTGGAAGAGGAAGACCACTAAGGAGGACCTTAGAGATCAAAAAACGTTTTAAACAAAGTCCGTCTTTTTTGATAGTTCGATATCAACGTACTTACGCTCGATAAGTCGAATTGATACAATCGACTCCCTCTAACTCGAACTAATTTTGATGTCACGTGAAAATTCGACTTAGAGGGAGTTGATTGTATTTCCTTTTACAAAACGATCGAAAGTGATCACATAATTCTTCGGACTCGTGTGAATTAAGGGTTATCGATAATATTTACTGATTCAAAAATTTTCATTCACCACCCGCAGCTTCTACCTTAAGTCCTGATGAGTTATAGTCGGCGACCGAGGATCAGCTTGCCTGAACTCTTTTTCGCCTCCATTGCCCTCGCGACTTCGTTGGTTGAACATGCGCCCACAGAAGATGATAACGATGAAATATTTTGGAATGAAAGATCGACGCAGTTGCGACTCATGAGTTTCCAACTTATAGCTGAATTCGACACGGCTTCTGTTTTAAGTCCCTAAGCTTCTTTTACCTTAGAGATCGACGCAGTTGCTAACCCTGTTCACAAAGCAATTCATGAGCTTTCAACTTGCAGCAATTGCAAACAAGAGGACATCTCTCTGCGAGTTTGCCTCTTAGATTTTCCAAAGAGAACGACGCATTCCATAAAAAACACGATTCCATTGCAACATCGTTTGCTGCAACGCACCCAAAAATCGTCTATGAGTCCCAGAGTCACATTTTCTTTCTTGATATAATTTGACGCCTTGCAGCTGTATTCCCAGCTTACAATTTGCAACAGAATTTTCCATTTCCCCAACGACAACGACAAAGGAATCGGTTACACAACACTCAGCATCTTCATTACCCTAATTTAAGGATCCACAAAACATCCATCCTTTCTGTTCTTGCAAACTTTCACATCTCTGCTCTGAGAATGTCATCCATTTCCCAAGAAAATTCGACTTTCTCAAAGACTTTCCGAAAATCGTATGTCAAAGACAAACTGAAACGCACGTCCTCGAAGCACATTCCAACGCACTCCGACCGAAATAAAATCAATTAAAATACCAAAAATAAACAACCACCAGATGGTTTACCCTGCACGACGAAATTAATAGAATCATCAAAAAACACGACAAACAAAAAAAAAAAAAAAAAAGAAAACACCCCGAATCCTTGAAACCCTCAGTTACTTCCCTTTGAGTGCACTTCGTCAGTGCATTTGTGCAGTGCGAGGAATTCCATCACATCTGCATCCCATTTACCCTTCAACCCCTGCTGCGACGACGAAATCGACCCCGTGTGTGAAAAACACACACACGAATAAAAAGGATCCTCTTATCCTGAGAAACGACACTCGTGCAGCGTTCCTTGGAATTTAATTCAAACCAACAACAACAGGAACCGACAAAAAAAAAAGGAAAATTCTATCTCAGAGTGGTGGTTTTCGAGAAAACTACGTTCCCATTAGTTCGCCTGTTTCATGTACAACAACAATTAATTTTGATGATGATGGTCCTGTCAAAAAAAGAAGGAAAAACGATCTGGAGTGAATCCTGCACACACACACGCGTGGTTAAGTCCACTTTGGTCCTTTTTTTGTTTTAATTAGAATTTACTTTATCTGTTGAAATGAAAACGAAAAAAAAAAAAGAAATCTGCGAAGAAAGGACCTGCTCCCGGTGGTGATGATAAGGACCTCCCGGGTAATGGGGTTTTAATCATGCCTTGTTACATGAAAATGTCCTTTGGGGCGTTTAAGATAATGAAACGGAATTTTTTTTTCCTCTCTCTCCCAGGTCCTTATTAATTTTGCAAAGTAACAAGTTTAAAAAAAAAAAAGAATGTAACGACTGAGGGGATTGAGAAGAAACGTGTCTATCGGACTGTGGGGCTGTTTAAGGATATTAGGCATTCAATTCACAGAGGAAGACGAAATCGAATGAATGTCCACATCGATTTTGGAGGTGAAAATCGAATCCAGGGTAACTAAATATGTATTCTCTCCAAAGTAAAGTCAATTAAAATCCATCCCCTCACAGGTGTGTATGAGTGGGTGAGTGAAAGAGAGAGTCGTTTTCTCATCACAAGGACGTGCCGTCAGAATGTGTGTCAAAGTAGGCTGAGGGAAACATTTGTGACAGAATGATGTGGAATTTAATTTTACAGTAGGTAGCTGGTAGGTGTTTGTTTTTCAGGAATGAGAGTGAGCCTGTCAGAGTGGGTGAATCGCTCTGTTGGGTTTCATTTGGGGTGACAGAAAAATGTCCCTTAGGCGATTGTCTGGGGTGAAACAAAATGCCTCTTCTTATTAAAAGGAGTCGTTCAGCATTTGTGTCTGTTCTTTACAAAAAGGGTCGTTCGGTATTTATGGAAACCGATTTTATCGTCCGAGAAGTCAGGGATGTTAAATATTGATTGAGGACAATGCCATTTCAATGATTGCATTCTTTAATAACTCTGTTCTCTAGAAAGACATGTGCTCGACTTTAGAAGTGTATTTAACTGCACAAGCGTACGTTTTTTTTTTTATAATTGGCGCGTGCTAAAGGGGTTAGGGCTACCCTTAATGGCATGGGCCGAAGGTGCCGAGGGAGAGATGGAAAGAAGATTGGTTGGTACGTTTTAGTTTTCGTCTTAAAAATGTAATAAACTGACTAATTTTGGGCGTAGCAATTGCAAAAGTATTCGTAATTTTTTAAGGCCAACCGATACAACAAGTACGATAGCTTTGGCGCCAAGAAACTATGATGGGCTTTTATAGGGGGGTCAAAAACAAGAATTTTTAACTATGACGGGTTGGTCTATCTCGTCTCGTTTAGGAGATGGAGGCAATTTTAAAGAAAGAATAAATCAACATGAACAAAAAATTGTAAAAAAAACAACGGCAACGGCACTACTATAGCAGTTTTGAAAGCCAGAAACTTGTTCTTTAATTCTACAGTCACACTTTTTATGATTATGTTAATCATTTTTGAAAAATTCGCATACAAACTGAAAATTTTGATGAATGGACGTGCAAGAAAAAACTTTAGATCATTTTTTTGCAAAAAAAAACTAAAACGTACCAACCACTTACGCTGGTTGGGTTTCTGTGTTCGACTCAGAGTTAATATTAGGTTGTCAAATATCTCCCTTCCGCCTTTTTGTCTTTTGAATTTTCCGGCTATGTACAAAGCGCTACAGAGCTCGTATCCAAACTAATCATGCATAGCGTCGTTTTATAGGTTATGCGAAGACCTTTCAAATGATGTATATTTGACAACCTAATATAAGCATTAAGGACAAGATCCTAATTTAGCATTGCGACTCACAGTTGTAAAGAAAAAATGACTTACACTTTTTTTTCTATTCTTCTTTAAAAATTTTGAGTTTATATGCAAATTTTTTACAAACTGTGGGCATGAAAAATCAAACTTGAATGTACAATTAAAGAGCAAGTTTCTCACTTTCAAAATTGGTATAATACTTCATTGTAGGTGTTGCCATTGTTTTTTAATGAATTTTTTTTTTTCATGTTGACTGATTTGATTTTAAAATGCTCTTACGTCCTAAACGCGGGAAGGTAGATCCTCCTCCAATAGCAAAAAATGCTCGTTTTTGGGCGCTCTATAAAAAACGTTTATCAATTTTTAGCGCCAAAATTATCGTGCTTTCCCCACACAGCAAAATAGATATTTTTTCTAAATGTGCAAAAATGGGTACATTCTCCTTAAGATGGACTTTTTGATTTTTTACCGTTCTAAAGACGCTATCAAAATCGTTTGTGCTTTCTTTTTTTGGTGATGAAGGAAGCAAAAAAATTTCGCAAAAATCATTGAAATCGGTTAATAGGAAGGATTTTTATTTACAAAAAACCATATGATCGCCGATTTTTGCCCGGTATTGTAGAAGAAAGAGTCAGGTCATGTTCAAGTCGGACTAAGGCGCCCAACGTAAAGTGAAGCCAGTCTCCCAAAAACGCCTCAAAGTTACTAAAACACGATTTAAAGCAAAGTTAACCTGAAAGTCATAGCTTAAAGTCATCAGTATTTCAATTCCCATTTCGAACTCCATTTTCCTGTTGAGTTATCATTCTCCAAACACCCCCTCAACTCCTTTGGATGTCTGATTGCCCTCGTTTCCGGAGGCCTTTGAAAACCAAGTAAATCAATTTGTTTTCCCAATCACCTCCTTATGACTACTTCTGCTTCACCGTCGCAAGTGACATGAAACGACTGCAGTGCCGGAAAAAAAACCTCATTACATCGCATTCAACATGCAGATCCAGGCAGAACATTCCAAAGCCTAATTCGCCCCAACCGAACTAAGCCCCACCGACGAGGCCAATCCCACGAGCGGCGAGGTAAGTGAGTGGTCTCCCGACTCCCCATCACTCGAGAGAACCTAAATCAATCAATCATCACGTTCCACACACAATAAAACCTGAAGGGACATGAAATAAGCCGAGCCACTCGACGATCTCCTGACGTCATCCACAAAGTGGAATTCTACTGCTCCACTTACACACTTTCATTTCGATTTTATTTTTCCATTCGTCTTTTTGTTTGTTTCTTTTTTTTTATTCCCGTTCACTTCTGGTCCCAGATACAAGACCACAAAATGGAGGGGAGCCAGTCCCACAGGAAATGTCAGTGGGGCTTCTTCTCTCTAACTGATGCAGAGAGGGGTGGGGATGGTCCGCAAAAAAAAAAAAGAAACAACAACAAACACATGGACCATCCCTGGGTGTTTATTCATGCAACGCTTGAATCGCTGATACAGCTGCAATACCACCCACACCCCCACCCGAACGACTCGACTCGAGGGCGTGCAGAGCACACATCAGAGTGCAAAAGGACATTTGGGACATACGCTCGCGCCCCCGGGACACAGCAGCAACAGCAGCGGTTATGCTGATTTTTCAGGTGTTCCATGTGAGACTTTTATTTGCACTTAAAAGTGTGTGTCCTCCATTTGACAGCCCTGGAGAATGAACACACACAGACAAACAATGAGTTAATTCCACACAGAGACATTGCCTGTGCCTGTGCCTACACCAAAGTCCTTTTTTGCTCTGAATGGAAAGTTTTATCCTCGCTTAATGCAACACTAAACGGGATATACATTCATTTGACACCTACTACAGAAGAGATTACATCCCTGTACATCCACAGGCGGGGTGTGAAAAAAAGGGACAAGCTAAAAAAAGATTGAAACGAAGAAGAAAATGGATAAAAGGGGCGCCTGTAATGAATAGCGCACACAGTGTAATGCAGATGCTCTAATTCCCACTTTATATCGCATTAATTGCACTCTGGTCCTTTTTGTTGTTGTCAGGTCCTTTTTGTATCTCTGCTGGCGATTTTTCTCCCCACTCACAAAGGACCTCCGCTGTAAATGAGTTTTGTATAAGAGAGAGTCCTTCACACCGAAAAAGGACCTCCAAAGTGTCCCCTCTCTCTTTCTCGGTGTAATAAAATGTCTGGAAATTTAAGCACCGAACAAGACAAGATACAAACAAACAACCGCCTCTGCGGACCTGTGCCTCTGTGTCTCTCCACATCCTTGAATGGATTTGATGGTGTCTAAGGATATCCTGGTCCTAGCCTAGCTTCTGGTTTTTATGACTTATTCGCTTTATATCGCAGAAGATTCCCCGTCAATGGACACATTTAATTGTCTTTTTCAATTATGAAAATGAGTCCTTTTTACTGTTGTTGCAGATCATCCTCCGCCCCAGCACGACCACTCGAAGGATAATAAAAAAAAATTCTATTCGCCATTCACTATCGCCACCAAAACAACCGACCGACCGGCCATTGTTGGCAAATTAAGGCGGAAGGCGGTTTGTTTAACGGTATGGACGGAAATAAAAACAACATGGCTGCATTAAAATTGATTTATTGTTTTAATTTGTTCACGAACCGGGAAAAAAAGGAAAAAGGATACGGCCAAATGGCGGCAACGGTTGATGGGAGAGATTTAATTTGATTTGCGTTTTGTGATTTTTTTTTTGTTTTCGTTCGTCCTGGACGCGCCATCATTGACGATTTAATTTACAGTACAGTAGCGGGTAAATTAACTTGTCGACCCTTACCTGTTTTCTTGTTGTACCAATTAATTAGGCTAATTCACTTAGTGACTCGGGCTGGAGATTCGGAGGGAGATGATGTCTAATGGCGGATTAGCCGCAACTTTAACAACCGGCCGGGATGTCAGGAGACGGGGAGAGATATGGCATTGTCAGGATTCTCAGCTCGACGCATGTCGATGGTGGTTGCGAAGAGGATTATCCCACACATAGAATGAAGGAGGCATTAGCCTCAAGAGAGCGTCAGAGACAATGGATGGGGAGGAAGGGAAAATTTCATTAGAAAGAAAGCCATCGGACATCAGGACATCGGACCAGAGGGGACGTTTGGAGATTTTGTTTTTTCCGTGTGAAGTGGAAGAGACTAATGAATGGGTCTGGGGAGTCTCGAGAGATGAAGTTGCACATGATTAAGGATCAAGTTGTCAAGGTATTCGTTTCAATCTTGAGTGGCATCCTTAAGCAGGGTTTTCTGTTCGTTTTTTTTTTTTTTTGTGCTGGCAAGAGCCAGCTGATCGCTTTGACCTATTCTACGATGTGAAGTGCAGTGAACAACAAAAAGATGTATTTTTCTGTGTTGTCACAGGAAAAAAGGATTTTCCAAAGCTTATGGGATGATGTGGCCATTTGCGAGTGATGTGCTGACCACTTGGTAAGAAGATGAATGAGGATTGTGGGAGGCAGTGGAGTGATGCAAATGACTGACGAGGGGGCTCTGAGTGATTCGGAAGCAGGAAAGCTGTGCTGTGACAAGGAATGGAAAATGGAAGAAAGGAAAGTAGCTTAAGAGGTGTTCGAAATGGCACCCAAATTTTTTGTCGCAATTGATGACAAGAGTTTTTGTGTCTTGTGAGCTTATGGATTCAAGCTTCATGTTCGAATGAGTTAACTGGCGTCTCACAGTGATTTCACTTGTATGGAGCGATGGAAAAAAATCTGTAAAATGAGAAACAAACCTGAACCGATTTTGATGAAATTTGGTACACAGTATTGCGAGTTCTTTCAGTGGTCCGGAACTTTTATATGTAGCTTAAGTATTAATGGATTGATCGCAGGTTGAACAATTTACACATAGTAGTTTCTTCCTTTTGGTATAGAAAACGTGTGTTTTATCACTGTCTATGATTCTAAGTTCAGTCTAAGGACTTTGTCGTAACACATACGAGGTACGAACACGCAAAACACGTCTAACTTTTATGCCTCCCACAAAAAAAATGTATATGCTATATAGCTGAAACTGTAAACATATGCTCGAGACGAGTATACCAATATAACAAAATAAAACAAATCGATAATCGAATGTACGTAGCCCACGAATTTTGAAAATGCACCTTTGTTTTTTTACCAGATATCGTATATAAAGGGTTTTCCAATAGGGACTTGACAAATTTGAATTTCATTTGTGAACGCGCCCTTTCACTAATCATCGATTTGTGATTGTCAATTTATTCAGTAGACTCAACATTTTCATTATGATAAAGTGCACGAACGAGCAACATCTGCAAATTATAAAAAATTTCTACCGAAATTCGGAGTCGGTAAACGAAACTTTGAAAGCGTTGACTCGAATTTTCGGTCGAAATTATCGCCTTAGTAGACAGGCAATAACAAGTGCAAATATTTGAGTCTTAATATGTTGCAGTGTCAGTGAGACAACGGGTTGGTCGAAGTTTCAGAAATATCGCTGCCGTTCAGGCGTCCGTAGCAAACGAACCAAATCAGTCCATTCCACTAAGTTCTCAAGAATTGGCCATAGCTCAGAACACATTATGGCGTTTTTTACGAAAAGATCTTGGCTTACAGTAGGTCCCCTCCACATGTGTCAAAATTATAATGCGCACAACACAATGGAGGCTCGATAAAGCTAGGCTCTGGCTCTCAACGGGCTGTTACGCCACCCAATATATATATATATCTTCGCTTACAGCCACACAAAATCAATCTGATTGAAAAATTGAATCCGATGGACCATTTGGAGCGATGTACGTTCTCCGATTGGGCTCTGAGAAGATGCGCCAAGATGATGAATTTCATCGCAAAATCCTTTTCAGTGACGAAGCTAATTTTTGGATCAATGGGCTCGTCAAAAAGCAAAATATGCGTTATTGGTCGGTTGAAAATCCACATGTGCTTCATGAATCAACACTTCATCCACAAAAAAATAACTGTTTGGTGTGGTTTGCATGCTGGCTGCGTTATTGGGCCACATTTTTTCGTCGTCACGTTACTGTGAATGATAACACTATGGACCTACAGGTCTATGTGACTGAAGATTAGCCGGCATCACATTAATCAACCTAATCTATTGCGAATGATCAGCGTTCGCGTGCCATGATTACCGACTATTTTTGGTCCGAATTGGAAGATAAAAACGGGCGATATGTGGTTCCAACAGGATGGTGCCACAAGCCGCATAGCACACGTTACAATCGATTTATTGAAGAGTAAGTTTGATGAGCGTGTTATCACAAGATATGGGATAGTCCATTGGTCGCCTCGTTCGTGCGATTTAACGCCTCTAGACTATTTTCTTTGGGGCTACGTTAAGTTATTGGTTTATATCAACAAACCGACGACGTTGGAAGACCACGGAGCCAAAATTGAACGCGAAATAGTAGCCGTTTCAGCCGAAATGAATGACTGAGTCATCGAAAATTGTGTCCACCGAATCGACCGCTGCAAAAGTGCCCATGGAGGCCATATGAATGAAGTCGAGTTCCACTCATAAATGTTTTGATTCGGATTTTCTAGCCGGTAATAAAGTTTTTGAAAAATCTCGGGTTTGCGTTCTATTTAAAAAAAAGAAGTTGTCAAGTCCTTTTTGAAAAACCCTCTTTTTTCCTTAAAATCGATCGACAGCTCCAGCATCTCACAAAAAAGAAGAAATCATGCCCTTGATGCTAACACCCAAGTTTCATGTGCGTTGCACTGGCTCAGATCAATTTAGGCTCTGAGCCAATTACAAAAAATTTTGTCAAAATATGACAATGACAAAATTGTCACAACGGATTTATCATAGTCTGACAGTGACGAAATTGTCTTTGTATTTGACTGTCAATGCGTTATGAAATGAAAACCTTTCAGTTTTATTTGACACATTTGTAGAATTGTTGCTTATAATGCTTATAAATAGGGCCCTGGTCTTCACCATAAGCGACTCACTCTTCTTCGAAAGACTTGACACCTTGGGATTTCTTTTTCTGTAAATTTCAGCGTCGAGGGTTCTTAAATTCGACTGAATTAGCCCTGAAACTGAGGTCCAAAAGCAAGTTCACAGTCGCGGTGTAGACCATCCGTTTCCAACCCTCGTCCACAAGAAACACTTTTTGAGGAGCCTTTGTAACTTTTCAAGAATCATTAACCTCCGTTCAACCTGCAAAGGGTCAAGTGTTTACTATGAGCGTTCAAATTGAGGGCTTAAAGGCTTTGCTTAGTCTTTTCTTCTTCTTATGGATCCGAATGAACGACCTAGATTCTGAACCTCATTTCCTTTTCTTTTATTCCTGGATATACTTTTAAAATGCACTGAAAAAAAAATGCATTTCCATCACCCTTTATATTCGTCTGCCATTGCATCCTGACCCTCCTCTATCCCATTCATTTTCTCCCTTTCCACCTTCACTACAACTCTACAAACAACTCCATTAAAGATTCATTTCGAAGAAAATTGCATTAAGCTTCACATTAAGACGCCATTTTTTGCCTCAATTTTCCCCGCTAATAAATCCGAATCCTTCACAATTTATTAATGCTTTCTCTTTTCTGTTCTCCTTTTAGGTAAGCATCGTCCTTTTGCATAACTGAGTGAGTAGTTGGCATTTACTTAAGCAGCTTAGAGTGTCCTCTGGTGGCTGTCACTTGAATGCAGCAAGTGAAGGGCTCCCAATCAGCCCTCTAAGGCATTCTCTGTGGCAGACGGTCTCCATCACATCAACAACAAACATCCTGTGCCTACACAACTGTGCCCGTGACGCGGATATCCTTTGACAATCCCTTCATAACTCATCCCCAAACACTCGATCGAAGAGAGGCGCCCAGGCCTGCATGCCTTCATCCTGCCAATTATTCAGCGCCAAGAATTTGAATTCTTTTCGCTTCGTACCGCTCGTAAATCGTGTCCTTAATCGTCCTGTTTTCGTCGCTCCCACCACCCATTCGCTCGGAATAATCTATCAATCGGCGTAGCCATGTCCTTGAGCATTCAAAAACTTGTGAATTCAGCATGATTGTCCTTGTCGGAGAGCGTTTCGGTTGCATTTCGATGCACAAGGACACACACACACACACACACACAGCGACAGATAGACAGACACTGGCGCATAACTAACGGTGCTGCATCACTTACTTCCAAATTGTATCTGAAAGTTTCAATTTAAAAAGCTTGTTTACATGCGAAGTGCTCGTGTGTGTCCCACCCCGTCGACGTCGAAGGACGACGAGTGAACGAACACGAATGGGACTGCGAAATCCATTCGCCCATAAAACTGTCGCCAAGCGAATTGCATTTGTCGTCCCGCTGTACAACTGCGACACTTTGTCAGAATCATCGACCGAATTGTTGTCAGCCAACCACCACCATCCTGACCGCCTCTCGCTCTCCCCGGGGAGGGCCCACGCACAGGACGACGACCGGCAGAAGTGCCACTAAAAGTGTCTGGCAGAAAGGACATGTGAGGCGGTGGGCGGATTATCCCGGCAATGTCGGGAGACAAAACAAATTGCTATTCACTGGAGTCGTGTTCCGTTTTTTTTTTTTTTTTGTTGCCCGTCCTCGGTATCCTTGCTCGTGTGTGTGTGTGTTTTTTACGCGCGCCGCAAAAATGCAGTCCCGTCGCCCTTAAGGCCTGCCACCACTGCCACTGCACCGCAATCCACAAGACAAATCCAATTCCTGGCAGTCGGGGAGGATTGAAGAAAAAACGGACCAAGTCCTGCTGAGTGGAGACATGGAGTCGTCCTGCTGCCTGAGAGAGAATCGCCTGCCGTCCCGTGCCTGTCATACACAATTGATATCCTGACTGATGCGCCTCGCCGTGTGTGCAGATCCTCGACGGAGTGCATTTCTGCTTTGGACGCTTATCCTCCTGCCAAATGTGTGCTTAAGCACTCAAAATGTTGACGAACCTGTCCGAGGCGCAGGATAATTGCAGCATAATTCTGAAATTTCCACAATGTCTCGCAGGACTCGCACACCGCCACTTAACTCAACTCTGTTTGTTGTCCTATCGCTCATTAGGACATAGGAAAACAGGAAAAAGGACTCGCGTACAAATTTTAAGCGAAATTTATGCCCACAGCAACGGTTTGTCGTGGGTCCTGTCGTCCCAGTTGACGTGCGGACAGAGTGACGTGTAATTTATCGCCGACGACCGACGTCCAACAGTAAAGTCCCTGGGCAATGACCATTGGACGTGTCAAATGGCGGAATTCAATGAAATTACACACCACCCCGTAATAAAAATAAGCACACTGACGACGACCAAGGCACAGCACAACACAAAAAATGAAAACACCTACCCGTCCGTACACCCGAACAGCGGTAACAAAATGGCGAACGTGCCTATCGAATCAAATGGCGGCGCTGCTGGTTCCGCTTCGTCAAAGTAATGTCCTTTTTATGAGTATTGGAGGCATAATGAGGGCAATACCGGGCCATGTAACTGGTCTTTATGCATCCTGTCCGTGCGGACATGTTCCGGGGGAGGTAATTTTATGAAATTTTATGAAACTGCCTCCTAAAGAGGCCGTACAACCAGAGAGAACGCAAAAAACACATGAACGTGAACACAAATTCTTGTATTTAATTTTTTTTTGTTTCACCAGAGTGGCTTTGTTGACACTTCGAGGTGGTAGAGAGAGAGAAAAAGATTGATGGACGAAAAACTGAAATTTAATTGACACCAAAGCTGACCCAAATCATTGTCAGATCAATCAGGATGTGCTTTGAGGCGATGTAGTCCCCGATGGACACTTGTAGCCCCTTTGAGTGGGGTGGAGGATAATGTTTTTGAGGATATATTTTTTTAGGGTTTGGGTTTTATGTTTTTGAGTTTTATTTTTTTTTTCATGCTTATAATCGAAAACTTGTGGAAGATTGAAATCACTTGGGGGATGTTTTGTTGGCATTTGCTTCAATCAACAGGGTGACACGTTGGCGCTGACGTTGAGTGAAGTTCTTTTTTTTTATGGAGTTTTTACGAGCTTCACAGGCACGAGTTTTTTGGGTGATAAAAATGTTTTCAGTATCTGACATGTACTTCGCATAGAAAATCGATTTTTTACTCCAACGTGGCGACATTTGAAGAGAGGTTGAAGGAAACGTGAATGAATATTCCGCGTTAAAAAAGTTTGGCCATGATATGTTTAGGAAAAAATGACATAAAAAAATTGTCAAGTCTTTCAAATGGCAAGGTCTTATCATAGCTTTAAAAATCTTCCAACAATTTAAAATGACAAGGTTTCAAAATTAAAACGAGAGTTACTTTGAAAGCCCCAAAGTACTAAAGTACTTTTACAGTTTAGAAAAAGTAAGCTGTTGAAATTTCCAAATGCAGTCATCTCCTTCTAAGTCGAACTCCCTCCAACTCGAATTTTTTCGCCATATTTTGGCATTTCTCTTCCAAAATTTTCTATACAAAAACCCTCCTCTAAGTCGAATTCACTCTAACTCGAACTAATTTTGATGTCCCGTGAAAATTCGACTTAGAGGCATTCGACTATACTTTCAAACTATTGTTGTAAATATATTGTTACCGTCGGATTTCCACAGTTCGCGACGTCAACTAAAAGGGGTGCCTGACCAACCCTGAAGATGGGAATAATGTTGAATAATGGGCCCACTTTGGCCGAATACTTTTTCCTCTTGAATTGCGACAAGAAAAGATTTCGCGTAAACCTCGTTACAAATGTTTAACTCAATATCAACTTAAAACTATAGGCTCACTTAGGCCACTTATTGGCCCATTGTGTTGTCACACATCCGGATTGTTTTCAATTTCGCCGGACTCGCTGCCTATAGATTTCCTGCAAATGCACCAAACCAAAGTATTAGCAGGCATGTCATACTACCTGTTTGAAGCCAACGTTGGTAGTCTTGTATCCCCCGGGCTATACCCAGTGGGATCTGTTTATGAAGCCGCTGATGCGCCTTACATCCATGCTAGCGAGTTCGCTTAACTCCTTAAAGAAGTATGCACCTAGAGTGCGCTTCCTCGTGCGTGCGAGTGCTGGGCATGTTGCTAGAAGATGCAGTACTGTCTCTTCTTCCTCCTCATCTCTGCAGCTTCTGCAGAAATCATTGGAGGGGATTCCCAGTCTTTTGGCATGATTGCCAAATAAGCAGTGGCCAGTTAGAACTCCCACTAGTCGGCCTATATTTGCCCTACTTACCGAGAGCAGCTGCTCTGTCCTGCCCCTATCTATCTTCGGCCACACTAGCCTAGAGGTGCGGCAGCTGTGTACTTAACTTAAAACTATGCTTACGACTAAATACAAAATATTCTTAATCTATCTTAAACTAGCTTCAAAAAAAAAGGTCTGCTCCCTTGCCGTGATTCGAACCCGTGGAATTCCGGCCGCTCGTTGGCACTCGAACTACAAACAAAAAAAAAAGAGTTACGCCCGTCCCTGGGATTTAATCCGCGATCTCGGAAACTGAATTGGACTCCGATTTTAAAGACGAAAGAAAAACAGATTCTGCGTTGGACTCAAACCTCGGATCTCGAAGTCGTCTTGGCTACGCGTCAGCCTTCAACGCCACGGGGGGGTTATCTGTCCCCAACGCAATCCCGCATTACTTCTTCGACCCAAACTAAACCTCGTGGTGTCGCAATCGAAACTCTGCACGCGTTTTTCACGTTAAATTTATATCTAACACTTGCGGTTTCTCTTTTTGCATGTCGCTGAAGTCTTTTGGGGACGTCGTCCGACGTACGCTGTTCGCTTCGTTGCCTTCAATCACCTTCTACGCTACTTCGGCAAACTGCTCGTTCAGCAAACTTGTGGCTCCGAAAAAAAAAAATCTCGTATCACTGCACGATAAGGAGAAGGACAAAAGTTCATTTTCTACTTTCCCTAATGGAAAACCACTTGGCCCTTTGCAGGGCCAAAACACAATTTTCATGAATTTACTTTCTCCAAACTTCTTTTCCACAATAAAAAAAACTACACTTCGTGGAGGGGACTGCTCTACCTCGCTCCAGAATCTTTAATGGCTTGGCGATTCTCCTGACTCAGGCCGAAGACCGCGCCATGCTCCTTGCAGATTTACAGATCCTCTCTTCCCTGCTATCGGATAATCTCCTGAATTCCATCGGATTTCCGACCAGGGAAAAGACGAAAAAAAAGAATCTAGCAAGGCCGCTCGGTACCGGATTCGAACCTGAACCACTCAAATCCCAAGCCAACCCTCTACCCATTCGCTCACGAAGATCCATGACATCCGATTGTCAGGATCCCCACCTGACAAGCTAGGCTCCTCCACCCTCGTCGTAGAAAAAAAGGTGGCATACATTCAGACGAAAACCTTTAACAAAAACAACCATAATAATGTACACCGAACCTCAAAATAATATTTCTTAGTATACATTTGTAAATTAATGCAAATGAAAATGTCAAAAAAAAAATTCAAAAACCTAGCGTAAAATATTAAGTGAAATATTTTAGAAATCTTGGATTTTTTTGTAAATGTACAGAAAATTTAAAAATTCAATAAGGTATTTAGGGTCAAGAGGGCCAAGAGAATTCAAAGAACAAAAAATGTGTCAAAATTGTTCATTAGTCTCAAAAAGTTAAGCTCTTAAAACGTGTCCAAATTTGGTAGCAAAATTGTTTTAACTTGCAACAAATAGCAACGATTTTGGTACAAAAATAGGGCCAAATCGTATCATACAGGATTCAGTAAAAATGGCTTACTGTCGCTCCCTATTTCATCATATCTTACAGGATTACAAGATTTAAGAAAATGCTGTAAAAAATTAGTTTAGGCACAGACGCTCCAAGGGTTGTGACTGTCTGATAAGTAAGACAGTGTACAAAAAAAAAACACTGGAATATAAATTTAGTGTTTTTATCCAGTAATCGCTTAAAATTTATCATATGAGCGAATAGCAGCATCTCGAAAATTAGAAAGAAAGTCCCAAAACCTGAGTTACAAAAAAAATTTTGAAATTTACAATTAGTTTTTCCGTCCTTATAACAGATCAGAAAATACCAGAAAATATTGATCAGGAAACTGAAAAAATTCAGAATTTACTTAGGTGTCAAACCTTTTGACCCAAAAATTTTGATCTAAATTGATTTAACATTTGATCGAAGTCATCTTAACCCTTTCATGCCTGGTGTTGTTCGACATTGAATTGTTGTACAACATGAGTTTAATTTCCTGATAATTCAAAAAAATTGGCGCATTTGCAGTAAAACTGTCTTAAGTTTATTCTAAAGCCTGATTTCAGCCCATTTAATTCTGCATTAGACGTCTCTTAGTGCTATAAGAATATTCGGAATCTTTTACTTCTTTTTTGATGAAGTGAACAAAAATTTGAACAAAATGTCTGGAATTTGGTGTGGTCATGAAATGGCTAAAAATTTGGAATCCTATGATGGGTTAGAAAATGGCCCAAAATTTGGTTCTAACATCTCGGTATATTCCAAACCAAAAATTCGTGTCCTTGCTAAAGAAAAATGTTCCAAAATGTTTGGATTGAAAAACTGTCAAACATTCAGCATTAAAGTGCAGGTCTGCAATGTGTTTGCCTTAAGATTACATATGTGACTTAAAACAGAGATGTCGAAATGTTGGCTCAAAATTTTTGTCGAAAATTCAGTGGGTTTCATTTAAATTCATTTAAAATTTTACAGCTTTTATGTCTGGGCTTTGTTTAACCATAAAGAGCCAGATAATTGGAATCAAAAACTGCCAAATTTCAGCACTGACGTTAAGAGCTAGCTCAGAACTTTGCTCTTATGACTGCTTGGAAAAAATGCAAAAATTTGGAACCAAATATTTTAAGGAATTCACGAATAACTAGTGAGCATTCTCTGTTAGGAGTCCTTCTAAACAAATTTCTATTTTAACTAGACTAGACCTCAGACACATGTTTCGAACTTAAAACTCATTGCCATTTTTTCCATTTCCAACCTCGAATATGGTCATTGGCAGCCTATAGGGATTTCAGCACTTCAAAGTTTCATCTTGATTGTCAAGCATCTTTCTTTTATCCAAATTTTGTGTCCTTACTGATTCCACGTGTCTGAAATGAATTTTAGAATGTCCAAATTCAGTGAAGCATTCTCACAGCAGGTATCATCATACCGTGTTTTTGAAAAAAAAAAACAAAAAATGCGTGTTAATTTTGAGAGAGTCATTCACTGGATGCGAACAAGCTATGCTCTGGCCCTGTATGGGCAGATCGTAAACTTCAGTTTATCCTGTCTAGATGTTGCGGCTAAAATTAGAGCTCAGCAGTATTTTGACAGTGGACGCCGTGCAATAAACTGTAGGTCCCCTCCACATGTGTCAAAATATATCGCGCCCAATACAGTGGAGGCACGAAGAAGCTAGGCTCTGTTATGCCACTAATGATGAGTATTTTGACAGACTTCCGTCAACAACAGAAAACATTTTCATCAGCCAGTACAACTGGTTCGATTGATTGTCAAACTGTGAGGATACTACCAGATAAGCAGCTTAAAGGATGAAAGGCCAATAAAAACACCCCAAACCTACTCTGGCATAGTGAAGTGAAAAGAATTGTAAAAATTAATCTCATCTGGAAATTAATTTTAAATTATCAACAAAAAAAAAAAAAAAATCCATAAATTGAAATTTGTTAAAAATTAATTGACAGATAAACCGCATTGTGCACTTGCCCGAGTGGATGGGCATTCCACATGGGCGGTAGCACGGTGTAAAGCCGTTCTCCATTAATCCGAAAAAAGAGCACACAAAAAAACGAATACCTCACATTGGCAAGCTGCAAAATACCTTAATGGCCTCGATTACTTAACTAAAATACCCATCAATAACAAAGTAATTCAAAAAAATAATTTTTTATGAAAATAAATCATTAAAAAAGGAGCAGAAGGGATTCCCTTTTTTGTTTTTAATTTATGCACTGCCCTATAAATCAATATTCACCTAGAAATCCTTTCTTCGTATGTATCTCTGTGTGTGTAGCACGCCCACCACTGCCACGCCCCGCATTGCAAAAGGATAAACACCTGTAATATTAATGTAACTCAACGCCAGGTGCTCGCCTGCCCGCCCAGCCCCCCGTGCACGGGAAAAAGGAAACACACAAAACTCACTGCATTCTGCTGCTGACACCCGTCGCGTAACCCGACGTAATTGCCGGCGCATTCATTACCTCCGGAAAAGAGTATCGGCATGTCTGACGCTACCTGGTGCTCTGTAATTTCCACATTTGGTAATTCGTGTTCGATTTACTGCGCCAAAGTTGTGTGGGTTTTGGTTGCGGCCCCAAAAAACGAGGAACTTCGATTTTTCGGGAGGGCGAAATCCTTCCTTTTTTCGGAAAGGCAGTTTAATATCTCATTTTCGACTGTGCAATCGTGAGATACAAACGAATATCAAATAAACACATCCGACAGGATATTTGCATCGTCGGCGTTAATTAAATGACCGCAACGATGGATGAGGTTGTAACACGAGAAAAGGGCTTGATTAATGAAAGCCCCAGCACCTGTCAGCATGGACGTTATTTTGAATTGGTCAAAGCGCCTTTGATGTGTTCTAGTTGCAATCATGCTCTGTTTTCATGGATTCCTATAAATTTTCTACGTTTTTTTTTTGTTTCCACATTTCCGTGGTCACCGTGAATGAATATTTTGTGTTTTCCAATTACAGATTTTAGTTTTGAATTTTTTTGGATTTCGGGTTTCCTGTTTCGTGGATTTTTAATCAGTCGGCGGTGTTCTTTCTTTGTTAGTTTTGAGTTTTAATCATGAGCCAAGCCTCATGTTTCAGGTTCGACGTTTTTTGCTTCGTGTTAAATATAAGGGATTTTTTTTGTGTCGTGCATATGGGTTCGTCTCATGTTTTTTTACACCAAAATCAATATTCAACATTTGGATTCAGCGTAAAGCTAAATTCTGGAAGTAATGAACCGATGGCGCTTGCCATGGCAACGGACTCTAGGCAAACCCTTCCCTGAATCTCTGAACGTATCTGAAATGAACATCAAAGATTTGATTTCGTTTCTCAATGTCGCACAACGGTTCTAATTTCCGATCTAATTTACTTCTCAATTTTCCAGAGCTGTGGTAGCAAAACGACACTTATTGGGTTCTCCTAGAACCACCATCTGACACACACTGAACCGATTTTTATGCAGTTTTCACCTTGTGGACTTCCTGGGAACGCCTTTGGTTGTGAATAAGTCGAGAAATGGCCAGAAGTGGCGAGGCTTAACAATTATAGATACAAAAAAATAATGTATGGGAGAATTGATCGATTTAAAAATTTCTAAAAAAAAGTTCACGACAGCATATGTCTACCTTTTAAGGTTGACTCACAATGATTATTTTTATAAATAGTTCCGTAAAAAGTAGAATACCCATTCGTCTTGTAACTCCCACACCGGTTTGTCAAAAAATTAACAAATTAAAAATTATTTCGCTTTCATAAAGTAAAATAACGCCGAATATCAGAATTTGGCCCTATTTCGCAAGGCGTTATTTCATTTATACAGATGATGTGTTTTACTTGCCCAAAGAAAATTCCGAAAAAAAGTTTGAAAAAAGTTACTTATTAGAGAAAAAGTTAGTACTAATACTAAAATCAAAAAACAGATTTACTTTCTTAGATATTTGATATGGGTTTCGTTGGAAAAAAAATGGCACTTAGATAGAAAAGTTGTACTAAGTTGGCATCTTAGTCTTACCGGTAAAAAGTTATAAGCCCATAAACTTCAAAAAACCGACTTGTGTACCGTGTCCCATATCTTATTTTCTAAAATAATAGGCCGAAAAATCTAAAAAAAAAATGAACTATGAAGCAACTCATCGCAATATTGCAAAAATACCCAGATATCTCATACGATTTTTTTTTCGCACAAAAATAAATTAATAACTAATTTTGAGCTTCTGGTTTCGAGGCTCAGTTTTCGAGATATTAAGCTTTAAGTGGGAAAAAAAGCGTCCCCCTCCTCGCATTCCCCACCTGCAGGTCTAAAAATCTGAATAAAATCTAAAATGTAAGTCTCGATGTAATCTTTAGTTTAATTTTAGTTCGAGCATCCTGGCTCAAACACTTTTTAGGACTTAAATTATGTCAGCATTTTGCTAAAAAAGGGCAACTAGCGATTATCTCACACACACAAAGTTTTCTACGCATTTCCTATACAAAAAAAAGACAATAAAATTTTGAAGCTACGTTGGTGGAGTGGTTATAGTGGTCGATCTCTGCTCTGAGGGTCCAGGGTTCGATCCTCTATTTGTCTGATTTGCCTTCTTTATTGTTTTTTTCTTCTCCGAAAGGAGGTTGTTCCCTATTTTCACATTTCTTATTTTTTCAAAATTCTTATAATCCAATTCAAATAAAAATGATAGCTTGAATGCGTTACTAACTCAATCGAGAATCACAAATCACCTATACTTTAGCTCATTTGTGCCGAAAATGCAATTCTGTTAAATTTTGAAATATCTTTTGGCTCTTTTTTTTTCGCTCCTATGAACCTGAGCGAATATTTTGTACGACACTTTTCTTCACTCTCAGTTCTCTTAAATGAACAAAGCAAAGTAAATGAATGGTCATAGTAGCTTTGTTATTTAAATTTTTTTTTTAAATAAGAGAATCAGTTGTTTGTACGTGTCGAATATGCTGTCGAAAAGATTTTAAGTTTTGTCTCTGAACATAATGAATTCTAAGGAAACAAAAACTAAATTGAACATTATTTTTGTTATTGCTTCAATTTGATTTTGACATGCCAAAAGTCAAATAATAAATAATAAATCCTAGTTTAAAATTTGATTTTTTTTTATTTTCGAACCCGAGTACTTGATTTGTTAGTTTCTTGGATGTTTGTGTTTTGTACCACATTAGTGAAGTGGCTTAGTGACTATCTATTAATAAAAACACTGCCGAACAATTTATCGGCTTAGCTGTTTGGGAAGGTGACTTTCATGAACTGCCGATTTTTTTCTCAGTGGAGTAGCTTGAGACCATTTCCCTTAAGTTCGCTAAAGCGATTCTCACACGGTTGGGACGATCAGCAAATGAGAACGATTTTTCTTTTGTTTAGCCTTATTCGAAACAATGAAGACTGCCTGACGTT
Source organism: Syritta pipiens (assembly GCA_905187475.1). NCBI lineage: Eukaryota > Metazoa > Arthropoda > Insecta > Diptera > Syrphidae > Syritta > Syritta pipiens. The sequence continues at coordinate 78,198,236 of LR994571.1, forward strand.
GCGAGTTGCCTTAACTTAAATTATGTCCTTACTTCTAATCTGTTGACGAAAGAACGAAACGCTCGGTGCGTGAGTAAAACTCACACTTGCCCGGTTTTTTTTTTTACTACAGTTTATATTTGTTGTAGGTTTTTTTTTTTTTTCTCACAAAACGCGGTGCACAGCTTTGTTATACAGTGTTTGAAGCAACTCTTCCTGCTTCTATCTATTTCGATTTTTGCGACTTTTAGTACAGAGTAAGCTTAAACGTAAAGGAAGACCATGGGAAAATTATTTATGCAACCGCGAAAACTTATATTCACGCGTACGAAGTTGCGGCCAGCAGTTATCAGTCTTTCTTAAGTTTTGATTGCATTTTTTTAGAAAAAAGACTGAAGCTGACTTTAAATTTTACGAATGCATTCTCAAATGAATGAACTCTTTTACAACACCGTTTGTCAAGATTATAGTAGTTTTTTTTTCAAGGAAATTGGCACTCAGCCGTTAGCGACAGCATCATGAACACCATGTAGAGAAAAATTCACGAATTCCACTTCAGTTTGCCAAGAATCTGCTTACGTTGAGTATTGTTCGAAGACATCCATATGATGATTTGCCAAATTAAGTGGATTTTAGATTTACTTCCTCTTCGTTTCAAATTTCAGCTTTCAAATCTCGACTTTCTCGACTTCAAAATTGGTGATTTGGCATTACTACTAGGTGCGACTTAAAAAAACATGGCCGCTAACCTTAAACCTTCAGAATTTATTAAATTTTCTCTATTCCTTATTTTTTAAACTCATTCCGCTTTTATCACCTAATTATACCAAGTTCCCATGTGTCATTAAAACAGAAAAAAAAGTTGTTTTCTATTTAAACATTTTCCCCCATTGTTTCTATGAAGGACACCAAAAACAACGCTGCAAATCAACACAATCTGCCACATGTCAATAAACAGCACAAAAGCAAAGTCAATTGCACACATTTAACCTCAAATCTGCTGAATCGATTCGAACACAGTTCATTAGCAAATGAAGGATTTCCATTGAATCACCAGCGGTCCACTCATCTATCACTATCCCACCACAGCAGTTCAAGTGTCAACCATGAAAGGACATTTTAATGCAACGCACTGCAGTTCCACCCCAGAGGAGCATTGTTCTGGTTTCGTTTTAATGCCTCGTCGTTAAATGATTGACTTTGCTGGTGTCAGCATAAAACAAAAAAAATAGAAAATCTATCCCACATGATTTCTATTTCGGGATGTGTGTTTCTCTTCCTTTTTGTTCCCCCTCCGCCATCGCTTAATGGCTAATTTCACGTGCATGCATAAATCAATTATCCGCATGAGTAGTCTCAGCTCACCACGTGAGCGTCATTCTAGGACATGTCACGGAATTTATGCTGCACGTTCACACCTTTCCACGTCAACGCCAATGAGGACGTCCCCAAAAAACCACCCCCAAACCATCCTCAAACCATCCCCAGTCGACCGCCCCTAGTCGCCAAATCGCATTATCAGTGTCAGGACATCATAGAAGCGGCAAAATTTACGCTCCGTTAAGCAGAGAGAAAGGGGAGAAAAAAGCGGATTCCACTTTCCAGCGCTGATCACCGATTATTCTCACTTCGTTCAGGTGTGAGGGTTGGGAAAAAAGGCGCCAAAAAAGGGGCGACAATCCTGGCTGTGGAGGGGTGACTTTATGTCATTTGACTGATTACGAATTTTCGCACGCCAAGTCGAAATTTCCTTTCGGATTTAAATCACTACAACGTGGTGGAACGCCACCACCACCCCACCGGTACGTCGTTCTGCCGCCAGCATCACCAGCATCACCACTGCTGCTTTTTAATGTTGATTGAAAGGAAATCAATCAATCAGAAAATGAGTTGCACACAAGGACGCCCAAGAGGAGCACCCTCGTCCTGAAGAGAGAGTGAGAGACGATGTTGCATAGTGTGGATCGTTGATTGGACTCTGTGCCCGATGCAGGATTAAAGGATAATCAATTCCGTGCTCATTTGGTGTATCCCCTCTCTCGGTCTCTCGCGTGTGGATGCGTTTCTCCTTCGGCGTCGCCTTCTTCTTCTTCTTTCTCTTCTGCTGTTGCATTAGTTTCAAGGATTCGTGATTTTTTTTTTCTCTCTCTCTCTCTCAGTCTCACGGTCTTTTGTTTCATTTCGTTCTCATTACGATTTCACATTTCAGTTGCTTTTCGCATTTTCAATCGCCTCCCGGCCCCTGCCTGCGTTTTGATGGGATCCGCGGGAATTTTCCTCCCCCTGATGATTATCCTTCCGCGTCCTTTGTTCCTCCCCCCAACGGGTAATGACAGAATTCTGATTTAACTTTGATCAATGTCTTTGCACGGCGACTTGGGGCGGTTGGGGAAGGTGGAGGACATTTTATCCGTGGGTTGTGCTCTAAGACGGCGTCGAATTCTTCTCGAATTTCTTTTGGGCGGACGGCGTCACGTTTGACGACAAATGGGCGAAAATTAATGGGATTTGTCACAATCATTGATTCGGAGATGGAGGTGGCAGTGGTGGTTTGAGGCGCGGGACGGCTATAATTTAGTTTTGATGTTCGACGACTCAAGTTTGTGGAATGTTTACGTCAATTATTGTCATGTCGTCACTTGGTGTGCTTGATTCGTCCTTTAAGTGTTGATGAGGATTTTTGTTGTTTTTGAGGAGTGAGTGGGAGGTTTTTGGTTAACCGCAAGAAACACGTTATACGAAGTAATCAATTAATTCGCTGTTGAGTCGGAATGTCATTGACACGAGTGTGGTGAGGCACTTCAGAGCTGTTTGAGGTAGAGCTGGTGTTTGCTTGCGTACCTTTTGAGGTTTGCGGTCTATTGTAGAAGGTCTTTTGTCGATTTTTTGCACTTTTTTTGATACCGCGGCCTTCTCTAGCAAATTCATGAAAGAAAGTCTATATTTTTTTAGGCTTCGCTGTTAATTAGGCCTGATTTTGGTACAAGAGAGTTCTTCGAAGAATTTCTAAGCCGTGTTATTGGTCTTTACAGCTTTTCATCGATTTTTTGAACTTTCATTCGAATCTTTGCCCAAAATCACTGCCTCTGGTGGCGGTCCTTGGTACAATTTTAACTAAATTCTTTAGATGACATTAAAAGTCTCTAATCCGTTTAGAAAATAGTCAAAAACCATTCAATAATTTATAATTGTTACAATCCGTTGAGAGCCAGAGCCTAGCTTTTTCGCCAAAGCCATTTAATTCATCAACAAAATGGTCTAAGGGCATCGCCATGGCATTTCAAAGCCTCTAAGCTTGTCTAAACAATTTTCACAATTCGCAGAGTTCTTCAAAAAGTGTCTAACGCTTTCGAATCGATGATCCCAGTTCACAGAATTCATCAAAATTACAGTCTCAAGCACTACAATTTATCTCTTTCGTGATCAAAGCACGTCAATGGTCAGTCTTAGCGACCCTTAAGTCTGCCCGATCAACGATTTGAAGTCACAACTGCCTCAAATTGGCAGTTAAAGGCCATTCATTGCTTTCAAGCAACATCTTGGGGTCGTTCAATGGTTCCAAGTGACAGTTCATTGACATTCAATACCACCAAATAAAAATGTCAAGTCATTTTATACTTCCAAATGACGATTTGAGGCGGCTTTTTGCTTTAAAATGACAGTTGATGATCACTCCATGGTTTTAAATGGCACTTCAAGGTCACCATACGCCTTAAAATGACAGTGGAAGGTGACTTGATGCTTTTGAATGACAGTTCCAGGTCACTACTTGCTTTGAAATGACAGTTCAACGTCACTTCATGTCTTAAAATGGCAGTTGAAGGTCACTTCAAGCTTTTAAATGAATGTTCCAGGTCACTTCATGCTTTTAAATGACAGTTCTAGGCCACTTCATCTTTTAAAATGGCAATTCAAGGTCACTCCAGCTTTTAAATGGCTGTTCAAGATCACTTCAAGCTTTATAATGACAGTTCACGGTCGCTTCAAGCTTTTAAAAGACAGTTCAAGGTCACTTCATGCTTTATAATGACAGTTCTAGGCCGCTTCATCTTTTAAAATGGCAATTCAAGGTCACTCCAGCTTTTAAATGACTGTTCAAGATCACTTCAAGCTTTATAATGACAGTTCACGGTCGCTTCAAGCTTTCAAATGACATTTCCAGGTCACTTCATGCTTTTAAATGATAAATCAAGGCCATTCTAAGCTTTTAAATGAGATTTCAGAGTCATAAAAAACTTCCAAATGAAAGTTTAAGGTGGATAGGCGATGAAAACCTCATCCATTCGTCAAAAACCACTTACTAATGCACTCTTCAGTGTTCCTTTTCCACATCCATCGCTTCCACTTAAAAGCCACTCAAAAATGTTAAGTCCGATTTGAACTCGCCGCGCTGCCCTCACCCCAGCAGGCAGTCCTGGTCCAGGCTTAAGTCGAATCGCAGCTTCCAAACCACTGAAAAGCCACTCTCCAGCGGTCCACCCCAACTCCACCACAATTAGCCACGACCTTATCCGGTAAAAAGTGTTAACACTCAACCCAGCGGGCGGCTGAGTAATAAGTCCTGCCGCTCACCGTAGGCTCGCTGCTGTCACCGTCACGGAAATCCGTGTCCACTCTCTCTCTGGCTGGCTGGCCGGATATTTACTCTCAACAGTTCCACATAATTAACGGTAATTTATGTGTGCAGCAGAGGATGATTCTTCTCCTCTGGGCCACTGACTGACTGAGTACATTTTTATTTCCTGTCGTCCTGTCGTGCGTGTAACTCTCAAAAATCACAACATCCTGAGATCCTTCAAAGGACCCACCCACCCATCCGCTCGTGTGTGCGTGGCACAACTGCTGCTGGCAATGATGCTGATGATGATGATACCGATGTGTCGTCTGTTGCCGCTGTCAACTCGGATCTTTTATTCAGCATCCAATCTCAGTTGCCGGCGCCTGGCGACGCCGCGTTTATTAACTTTTGTTGTTTACCAGTAACCGAAGTAATTACGAAAGATTGTCTGAGTTTTTATTGCCACAGCGTTGTTTGTGCTTCTCACACGCACGTGTGTTGGTGGGTGTGTGGGATGAAGGTTTATGGGAGAGTAATTTTATTTTCAGAACTTGGTTCCTTTGTTGGGCGGGGTGGGATGTGTTGTTTTTAGTAATTAGAGGCTTTCGGAACTCTCTACGACTCTCCGGTTGATGTATTAAGTTTTTGTGTACTTCAAAGATACTCGACTCAAGATATGGGATTGTTATGAGTTTTGGTGTGGCTTGGGGGTGGGCTTGGAATTAGTGGAGAGAAATATGGTTGAGGGAGATTTAAGACACTTGGTGTTTAGTGATCAGGACTAATTGGTGGAGAGTTTTTGGCTGCAAAAGACACTCGCGAGGCTTTGAATTCGTAATTTTGGCTTAAATTGAATGGGCCAAGTTACGAGTTATGGCGATGATGTAAGACATGTGTTCTGAGTGGGAACGTGATCGTTGGCGATGCTGTTTGGATAAGGCGAAACGTGTTGGACCATTAGGCGCAGCGGTTAGAAAGGAGTCGTAAATTTTTTTTAGATTAAAAAGATGGTGTGAGGGACTTCTGTGGTTTATTTGGAAAGTTTTCAGCTTCCAGATGGGGTCTGACGAAAAAATTCCTAATTCATAAGACTTCTAAAACTTTTTTCATCAAAATTAATCAGAAAATATGGAGCTTTATTTGAAATTTGGTATAAAACCACCGACTTACGGTAATTTATATCTTATTCATTCACATGTGTCCTTTCTTCGAGAGCTCTATAACTTTAAATGGCTTGCGAGTCAGCTCTAAATTGTGATGAATGACTACTTACGCTTTCTGCAGTCTTAAGTGTGCTGTTTTGAGGCTCTACTCTCTTTCTACACACTGTAACTCGCACTTTCTTTTGGCTGATTGTAAATTCTATAGCTCAAGTTTGAGTGATCCATACGATCCATAAGTAATCTGAATAAAAAAGCGAATGCGGGGGAAACACGAAGAAATGAATGCTTCACTGAGGATGGACTCGAAAGAAGTGCGTGCAATTTTCAGAGATACACCCATGAAAAAAAAAACACTCTACTTACCTGTTTTCCGAAAAAAAAAAATAATTTTATGTGTTGCCATTGTTTTTTAATAATTTTTTTTATCATGTTGATTGATTTTTCTATAAAACTGCTCATACCTTCTAAATAAGGCGAAGTAGACAGCCCGGCTATAGTAAAAAATGCTTGTTTTTGACTCCTCTACAAAGTCCCATCATAGTTTTTTGGCGCTACTTGTTGTATCGGTTGGCTTCAAAAAATTACGAATACTTTTGCGGTTCGCAATAAGAAAAAGACAAGGAAAAAAATACAAAAAAAAATTAAGTTCCTATGCCCAAAATTAGTCAGTTTACACTGTATACGTAAGTGATCCTACGGCATATTAAGTATTTTCCGAAGTTTTAATAAAACGCAGATAAAACTTGGGTGTTAGCATCAAGGGCATGATTTCTTTTTTTTTTTTTTTTGGATGCTGGAGGCGTCGACCGATTTTAAACAAAATATTCCAATAAGGACTTGACCAGTTTTTCTTTAAATAAAACGCAAACCATTTGAGATATTTTAAAAACTTTATTATAGGGTTGAAATACAATCAAAACATTTATGAATTGAACTCGACTTCGTTCATATGGCCACTGCGGGCACTTTTGCAGCAGCCGATTCGGTGGACCAATTTTCGATGACCTGGGCACACATTTCGGCCGAAACGGCTACTATTTTGCATTCAATGTTCGCTCTGAGCTCTTCGAACGTCGTCGGCTTGTTAAAATAAACCAATGACTTAACGTAGCCCCAAAGAAAATATTCTAGTGGTGTTAAATCGCACGAGCTAGGCGGCCAATTCACTGGTTCAATTCTTAAGATAACACGCTCATCAAACTTACTCTTCAATAAATCGTTTGCGAAGTGTCCTGTGCAGCTTGTGGCACCATCCTGTTGCAACCAAATGTCGGGCCAAAAATAATCAGTAATCAAGGCGCGCGAACGCTGGTCATTCACAGTTAGGTTGAATGACCTAACCAAGGTTAGGTTAGGTTATGTGATGCCTGCTAATCGTCAGCCACATAGACCTGTAGGTTCATAGTGGTGCCATTCACAGTAACGTGACGACGAAAAAATATGGCCCAATAATGCAGCCAGCATGCAAACTACACCAAACACTTACTTATTTTTTGTGGATGAACTGATAATTCATGAAGCAAAAGTGGATATTCACCGGACCAATAACGCATATTTTTGGCTTATTGACGAACCCATTGAGCCAAAAATGAGCTTCGTCACTAAAGGCGATTTTGCGATGAAATTCATTATCTAGGCGCATCTTGTCCAGAGCTCATTCGGAGAACGTACGTCGCTTCAAATGGTCCATGGACTTCAATTCTTGAGTCAGCTTGATCTTATTTGGGTGTAAAGCAAGATCCTTATGCAAAATAATGTGGTCTGAGCGATGTCCAATTCTTGAGAACGCCGTGGAATTGACTGATTTGGATCGTTTTCTCCGGACGCCAGCCATAACGGCAGCGATATTTTCTACACTTCGACCAACCAATGTCTTGAGTATAAAATTGATACATAAAATACTCAATGCGCGCTTATAAAGTAAAGTGAAGTTAAGTTGTGAAGTGTAGAAAGATTCAATTAATTGTCTCACTGACACGGCAACATCACACAATGAATATAAAGACTCAAACCCTTGCACTAAACTTGTTATCGCCCGCCTACGAGGGCGAGAATTACAGCCAAAAATTGGAGTTAACGCTCTTAAAGTTTCGGTCACCGACTCTGAATTTCGGTAGAAAATTTTTATAATTTGCAGACATTGCTCGTTCGTGTACTTTACCATAATGAAGATGTCGAGTTTACTGGACAAATTGACAATAACAGTTCGATGATTAGTGAAAGGTTGCGTTCAGCAAATAAATTCAAAGTTGTCAAGTTCCTATTGGAAACCATTTATATGGAGTCCTCCGCCGGTTCAGTAAAACTTGCTACTTACGACTCCCTTGTCATAATTTCTTCTACTGATTCATTCTCTAAAGCGTCATTTCGTGAAAAAGCTAGGATGTGGTCCTGCGTCCATTCAGCCCTGTTGCAGATTATTTATTTATGTATTGCTTACTTGCTCTTAATGTAGATATTATTCCATGGCTACCTATGACTATTCCACAAACAGTCCTGATTCTTTTCAACAAAACTTTAGACGTTATTTCCTTACTTAAAACTAAAGATTTCTACTCCTGCTGATTGAAGCTACTTTAAGTTTCAATTCGTAACTTTTGACAAGCTATGATATATTTTTTTTAAATTGTCTCTACTTTCCTCTTCAAATTGCCATCCTCTTTAAGCTTCTTGTCAAGTTATATGTTTCTTCTTACATCTTCTTACGACAGTTTTTGTACAACAGCTACCTCGTTGTCGTCGTAATGGCGAAAACTCTTGGTGTATCACATTACTTACGGCTACTTACGATTGCCAAGAATGTCTTCCTGAATTACTCTGTCTCGTTAGACACAAGCTACATGCACTCGACTGCAAAAAAGACTATTCCCACTCACAACAACTTCCGAAATATCACTGGATCCATTCCTAGAGGACACAATCACCCGAAATATAAAAAAAAAGTGCATGCACCCAAACCCATTTTGTCGCTACTTGTACTTCAACTCCCCACTTGGCACTCGCGTCCTTCCAACTCCTCCACTTTATCGTAACCAACTATCTCGCGCCCACTTCAAATTAGCCTCAAACCACCACCACCCACTTGTGGTAGTTATTTGAGCCGTTAGCGTCCTCCCGCAGCTGAAGTATTCACCGCAGATTACACCACTGACCTCGCCTCGTCGTTGACTCTGTTAAACTTTCGAACTCTGACCGTCTAAATTGTATCGCCCGCGTATCCCTTTAGCGAATACAAAGCCACCATGCAGATAGACGCTTCTCTCTCGCCCTCTCGACTCCGACGAACAAAAGTATCAAATTTTTGTTTCCACAACTTTCATCGCCAGCATGCGTGCGCTCGTCTGTGTGTGTGTAGAAGTCCTGTCTTTGTGTTGCTATGCACCACCCCACATTTCCCCATGAATACAAAAAAATACCTCCCCCGCCCTACCGCCACCCACTGCTTTGTATCTTTGTTTGTGCCACGCTGAATGGAATTTTTGTGAATAAATACAAAAAGAAAAAAAAGAAAAAAATCATCTCACAGATTGAAATACAATACAACAGTTATGGCACGCTAGGCTGAGTAAATAGTTCAACGAACAGAAACAATAGATGGCGCTATGGGTGGAGTCCGGACGGGGAGGATGGCGCGATGTCAATGCACATGGGCGGCATTCTGTATCTCATCCTCCCGCTGTGTGTGTGTATGTGCTGCTGTTCAGATGATTGCTTTGGACTCTCTCGTTTGAAGTGTGCGTCGATGGTTTTTGCTTTAAGTTCGCCCGGAACTACAGCAAAACAACAAAAAAAAAAAGGACGAAAAGCGTTTAGTTCCTGACGGAATCAAAAAAAAAACACACAGCCGAGAGACAGCGACAGCGACAGAAAGCCTGAGTGGCATCGTGCTCGGGTGTGTGAGATCTCCTTCCGGCTGAACGCCTCTAAACAAAAATGAACTTAATCTCGACAAAAGTTGAGGCACATTTCGTGGCAGAGTTGCCAGTTGTTACTTGCTTGCTGATGAATTTATTGTGTTGGGATTCCTTTTGGGAGAAGTTACTGCTGGAGGAGATCCGGCGTGGAACGTTTCCTTGGTTGAGGGAAACGGCGAAGTTGTTTTGGGGAATTTTTTTTGGTAAGAAACTTCATTGTCATGGATAGTATTAGCTTCGAAAATATGTTGGACTTATATGAGGAATTCGGTTTAGAATTCGAAAAAGGGACTCCTAAAAGAGTTTAAGTTGACGTAAGTTGCTGTCTTGTACTGCTGGACAGGAACTTGATTGAAGGATCTTGGAATAGAATTGGGATAGAGAACTACCAAAAGTACAACATTCATTGTAAAGACAATAAATCATTGTAATGATAATAAAGATCAAGGGAATTTTCGGACAGTTTCCACAGCTTTGTAGTCCACTTTTGTTTTTTTTCCCGAATTTTTTCTTACATTTTGTGTATTTTTCACGTTTTTTTCTAATCAATTATGTTCTCCTCAGGAATCGAGATGTTTCGCGGCAGTGATTTTCTATTCAATCGATTCCCATTCAGTAAACTTCCCCTCATTTTTCTTCTACAGATTTTTTTAGAGGTATAGACCTTTGAATTTCATGTCAATTAAAGAAAAAAAACCTTCTTTGTCTTATTCCACAAAGAAGATTTTTTTTAAATTGACATGAAATTTACTTTATTCGAACGATAAACGTCTGACATTTTAATTCAAATATGATTTCTCGCATATGACCGCCACGGACTAGTCTAATCTAGAGGTCCAATTTTCGATGACTTTTTCCAACATTCGTGACCTTTTGTCGGCAATAACGCGTCGAATCTTGTCCTCCAAATGGTCAATCGTTTCGGGCTTATCGGCGTAGACTGGCGACTTTACATATCCCGACAGAAAATGGTCAAGCGGCGTTAAATTGCACGATCTTGAGATCCATTCACGGGTTCATAACGTGCAACTATGCGGTTACCAAACGTTTCTTTCAATAAATCAATTGCGGCACGACCTGTGTGTCATGTTTCACAGTCTTGTTGAAACCACAGCTTCTGCACATCGTGGTTGTCCAATTGATGGACGAAAAAGACAGTAATCATGGCTTTATGGCGGTCACCATTGACTGTAACGTTCTGGCCAGCATCCTTTTTAAAGAAGTGTGGACCAATAATTCCACTTCCTTATAAAGCACACCCATCAGTTAGTTTTTGTGGACATCTCAACATACACTTGAGGATTAGCATCACTCCAAATACAGCAGATTTGTTTCTCCATTCAAGCAAAAGTAAGCTTCATCGTAAAACAAAATTCGCTTATGAAAATTGGGAACAGAACCAAGATTTTCAAAATAAATTTGCACAATTTGGAAGCCTTATTCAGGCATCAGTTTATTCATGTTCAAATTCCAAACTAAATTCAAAACAAATCACTTGACAGCTGACAAAATGGCCACAAGTTAAAATAGTGTTGCCAGTTCTGTGTCTCTTAAAAAAAAAAAAACAGCCTATAGTTTTTGTACTTTACTCACTGTTTTTCTTCTCAGTCACTCTCCGTTCTATCCCTTGCTCAAACCATTTTTCCATTCATTATTTTTCCCACTCGGTAATTTTCCATTCACTCTTTCTTTACTTAGCAGCGCTTTTTCTCCTACGACGTCCGTTCTGCTTGCCAGTCCCATATTCATATTAAGAAAGGTCAAATCAAATTTGAAGTTATATAATGCAAAAAGACTGTACAGGTGATACACTAAGAAAGGAAATACAAAACAAAACGAAAGATATTGGGCGGCGTAACAGCCCGTTGAGAGCCAGAGCGTAGCTTTTTTCATTCATTCATTCAATAAATATGTATTGATATTTATTCCCTTATACTTCGGACTAATTGTTCACTCTTCCGCTCTTTTTTACTATTTATTCTCTACTAAATTCTTTTTCTTCGCAATTATCTATCACTCATTAGTTTCTTAAACAGTCAACCCAATCACGCAACTCGCATACGACTCTCGTATTTGCCTCGTATAAAGAGTCGTATTCGAACGGCACCGCCATTCCCCAACTCGCATGCGTTGAATACGACTTCAAGTAAAAAACAACGCATGCCATCGTAGCTACCCGAATGTCAACTGTCAAAATGTGAAAGGAATATGTAGATATAAGAAAACAAAAAAAGGATCTCTCGTGAAATAAAATTGACCTAAATTATTCTGCTTATTTTTATGTTTTTTTCCTAATCGTTCTGAATAAAATGGTATTTTTTGTGGATCCTGGAGGATTGTCAGACAACTAAACCGTACGCCAGCGCTTTCATTCAGGTGTTTCTTAGTTCCCAGTGAATTTTGTTGTTTTTTTTTACATCTACTTGATAGACTAATCAATTCAAATTATTTTACAATCTGATTTGTACTTGCAATACGAATTGATGAAGGATATTTGTGAATAGTGATCAATGAAATTTTAAGTGTTTCATGTCAGTTTTCTGGAATCGTTTATTAAAAGAGCCAAATGGCATGGCCAAATGGCCACCATGCAAATAAGTTATCGTATCAAAAGATTTTTGTATTTCACACCACCGTATCCTCACTTACATAATAAAGTACATTTTCACAAAAATTCCCATTCAGAAATGTGTATTTGCATGTTTAGTTTTCAAACAACCCTTAACTCTCACATCGAGTCGTAAGCAAATTTCTATACGACAAAAATACGACAAAAATTCGACAAAAATACGACAAAGATACGAAAGCGGAATAAGATAAAAATACGACACTCGTATGCGTTGCTTTCATACGACTCCTGTCAAAATTCAAATACAACAATGCTCGTAAAATATGACTTCGGTAATATTGAAAACCGACCATACTGGTATGCGAGTGGCGTACGCGAGTTGCGTGATTTGGGTGAGTGGTTTTTCACTTGTAGTTTTTTTTAACTCGGTGTTCTTGTACATAGTTTTCTTTCTTCACACTAATTTTCCGCTGATCTCATTTCTATTTTCTGATTTATTTCTCACAAGTTTGTAGTGCGATATTCATCGCTGGCAACCTCCCTTCACTGGATTCTTAAACAGTGATTTTTATTCACCATTTCCTTACTCAGTAAATCTTAAGTCAGTTTCTTTCGCCGGACAAATTTTTCACCCTGCCGCTGCTCTGTACTCAATACTTCTCCATTCAATGGATTTCTTCTTAATTATCTGCCACACAAGAGATTCTCAAACAGTGAATTTTCGCTCTGCCACCCGGTAGTTTCTCAAATAGTGATTATCCACTCACAGCTCCTTGGATCGGAGATCCTTCCAAACAGTTGTAGAAGGACGGAGTGGGTTGAAGAAGAAAATTTTTGATGTTTGCGAACGAAGTCTTTATTTTGCGGCGAACTCCAACTGAATGACTTCGTTGACTCATGACAAATTGGTATACATATAAGGTTGTCAAATATCTCCCTTCCGCCTTTTTGTCTTTTGAATTTTCCGGCTATGTACAAAGCGCTACAGAGTTCGTATCCAAACTAATCATGCATAGCGTCGTTTTGTAGGTTATGTCAAGACCTTTCAAACGATGTATTGCCAGATACGAGCTCTGTAGCGCTTTGTACATAGGCGGAAAATTCAAAAGACAAAAAGGCGGAAGGGAGATATTTGACAACCTAATAATATGTTCGGAACTGGTAACAAAGAACTAGTCATGTTCTGTGAGCGTGTGGAATGTGGAATAATGCATGAGTGAGATGATGAGCTTTTCGAGCAGATCATCCGATCGGGCCTACACCGCAAAAGATGCAAATCCTCGTATGATTATGTTACCCAAATATAATATGACAGTGGAGTTAAATATTTTTCGAACGCTTTTAACTTTCGTCTACACAGTTTTTATCATTCCGCTAATCTCGTTTCCATTCTCTGATTTTTCACCACTTCCCTCTTTCTCACAATCTTGTAGCTAAATTTGTTTCGCTGTTGACATCCATCTACTGGATTCATATACAATGACTTTCCTTTCACTGTTTTTAAGTGACTAAAGTCTATGTTTCCCTACTCAGTATCTCCCCACAAATTTTTTTCTGAATCATTTTTCTCTCACTGTTTTGTATTACAAGTCAGTGATTATCCATTCAGTGCATTAGAATCACTGTTTCTTTCAAAATTATCATTAGAGGCTTAACAGCCCATGAAGGGCCAGAGCCGAACTTTCCGCGCCTTCACTGCGTTGTGCGCGTTATAATTTCACACAAGTGAAGGCGACCTACTGCCCGTTCCGAACGACGAATTGCTAAAGCTTTGCATGACAGAAGAACTCCAGGAAGATTGTCAGTCGTTCGCTGGAGGTGGGCCGTGAAAATTGTTTTTGGTGTTCTTTCCCGGGGTTGGATTCGAACCCGGGCACTTTCGCTTAACAGTCAGACGCACTAACCGACCAAGCCCACGCTCACAGTTTCTCCACCCAGTGATTTTTCAACTTTAACTCGTAAATTTCACATTTTTTCAACTCTCTGCTTTCAATTTAAGTTAAAAATAATTACCAAATGCTTTGTTTTAAAACTTTTGTAGTTATTTTTTCCCGTGTTTTCCAACAAGAAAAAAGTGTTTCTGAGAAAAACTTTTCAGACGAATCCCTGTGTGTCTGGAACCACCGCACATTTTATGCGAATTTAGTTTGCGAAAAACTTTTACTTCTCATATAACGCAAAGGTGCACACATGTTTTTATTTTTGTGTTTTGGTCTGTTGGAAAAGAAAAAAAAAAAGCTTATCCTGCCTTTTACAGTGCTCGAAGCATGCAACGTGATGTATATGTCTGTTTTGATTATTTATAACTTTAGACTTTGAGGCTCGTCTCTCGCCGGCTTTATGTTACTCCGTAGTAACACAGAATTTCCACGAGTGGCAACAACGACTGTAAAAATGAAAAAAAAAAAAACTTGTTCCATTTCCTCTTTAGCTCTTCATGAATAAGGTACAAACAAAACAAGACAACAACAAAAAAAAGAAAAAAAAAAGAAAAGCAAATATGTTTTCATATCATGTGAATCCAAATGGTAGCGTGCTCCATTGCACGTATTGTCTGTCATTTTGAATCCTTTTTTTATCGGTGTTTTTTGTTCGTTTGTAACTCTTTACTACAAAAAAAAATAAAATAAAAAAGAGATATTAATTGAACAGAACGTGGGAAAAACGTGAAGTTTTCCTTGATCACAACCGGATATTGGCGCAGTTAACGCAACCATCTCTGGAATGCAGTTCAATGTTGATTTTTAACCGGGCCGGTTATTCTGTGTGTTGCACTCGGTTTTTGATGGTGGAAAAGATATTCATATAAAAATTTAAATAAAACACAAAATGAATAAAGTAAATTTTTCAGCGAGCCGGTGGCAATGGGATTTATGTAGTTGCACGGTGAGGTATTATCCCTCGAAGGACAACTGCCGGCTGTCGATTGATGGGAATGCGGAACAGCTGATGGCAGCTTCCGGTTGTAATGGGCTCTCGGATTTCGAATGGAGATGTGTTTGCTGTTCTTTTTTGTGTGTGTGAAGTCATTTAAGCCGATAATTTGACTTGACAGTGGAGTTTGTGGGGGTCAGGCTGTGTTTTAATTGTGTTTTGAATGGGCGGCCATTTTGTGGGCTGCTTCCGTTTGGATTTTTCTGTACATTTGGCGCTTATTATTGGCTAGGAAAAAATTAAAATTAGAAGAAGAGGGCTAAAAAAAGAAAAAAAGAAGCATCCTAAATTTTGGTTCAAAATGGCGGAAGCATGTCGGCTTTTAAAAATTGGTTTGGTTATTCCTCTTTCTTGCGACGTTTTTAGTTCTAGATCTTTAGTACGTCATGAAAGACAAAAAAAAGACTCAATTTCACTCCAAGACAAAGGACGCACATTTTGACCTCCATCACTTTCCGGTCCGACGTCTTCAAATTGAGAGCTTTCTCCTCCAAATCCGAGTATTTTCACTTAATTCAAAAATATAATCGATGTAAATTGCCGCCCAAATTTTTTTAAAAACAAGATTAGTTTTGAACCGAAATTTGATAAAAAAATGAAAACTTTTAAGAACGAAATTTGTCCTGCAACGAAATTTGAAAAAAAAACTTTTAAGAATGAAATTTGTTTTGAACCGAAATTTGGATAGAAAAAAATGTATAAAAACAAAATTTGCTTAAATATAAAATATGTTTTTAAAAAGAAACTTTTTTTTTTAATAAAAAAACTTTTTTTAAACAAAACGCGGACATTTTTGTGGCCGCTACTGTCTTAATTAAATTAACGTCCCTGTATTTCTCTAAGCAAAGTTTGATGTTAAAAAAAATGTCCATTAATCAAAATGCGAGACTCTTGGCTCCCAAATCGCCCAACGATGTCCAAGAATTGAGTCGCAACTTCATGAATTTTCACAGTCATGGCAATAAATGTCACACCGAAGACCAAAGGTACTCAAGTTTAAAGCTACATTTAATTGTGTCGCATAATTTTGAAATAGTCTTGAAAACTCAGCCATAGAAAGTGTAGTCTTAGCGCTTCCACGAAGACCTTAAAAACAGTTCTCGTACGTCTTCAGTTTGTGATCCATTAATTTGCTCCTGCCCCTTAGAGATCAATGGTCCCCTGAGCCGTATTATATAAATGACAATTTAAAAACTGACTTTTCATTGATGACTAAGCTCCCAACCGAAATTCCTCGTCACCCAAAAGCCACAAAAAAAAAAACTTTCCACATTCACAGCACTTTAAAGACCCAGCAAATAAATCCTCAATATAATGGCGCATAAGTTTCACGTATTTATGACCCTGTCCCGCCATCAAATGTGCTTAATGTCCACTACTTCTGCCACTGCCGGGTCATTAAATCGCCTCGTAAGACCTCCTGCCTCCGAATGGACTTCCCAGCCTACAATTTCGACCTTAACAGACCGGAAAGCCATAGAAATCCCATTAAATCTTAGATCCTGTCGAATGACGAACGCTTTTCATAAAAACCAAAAATCAATAACACACCCGGCATCCGGCCTACAAAAGAAACACACGCTGACCTAACACGCTAACAAGCGTTCCCAGGGCAATAAACAGATTTACGATTTTCCAAAAACCTAAACAATTTAACCACACAAATCCCATAAGCGACCCCATTCTCCACCCTGAACAATAAATCTACCAAATTTTTTGAACTTGTGTTGTTCATTTTTTTTCGGTTGGGCGCCAAAAAATGATGGTACCCCATAAACGAGCAGCATCCCCTTCATCGTGGTGTTCAATACAACTCCTTGAATGTCTGTCCTCCAGCTGCACAACAGGCTCGCCGCCAGGATGACGACGAAAACGTCGCCCCGTCACACGACGACAGGCGGCGCAGCGAAGGAGGTCTTCCCTTTTAATGAGATGTTTTCTTGTCGAAAAAAAGTTTTCCATCTCCCCCCCAAGCCGATTTCGATGTTTTTTTTTTTTTTTTTCTTCGTTAAGTCGTTAAGTTTGTTTCACAAAAATGAACATCTTTTTTAAGGAGCGCCCTCGAGGGCCCCCCTGCGACGACCCTGGGCTGGTGAAAATACGTTGGTAATTAAACGCGATTGTGGCCTTAAGAGCAGCGCTACGCTGCGAGGGTGACTGCTTAAAATTAATGTCCTTATGAGAACTCTCGATGATGTGTATCCTTTTATTGCAGCTGACTTCGCGCTAAATCGCTGACTTTTATGTGTGTGTGTGTGTGTTTATGGGGGTGGGTGGATGAGGAGAAAAAAACAAAGGACGACTCGCATTCAAAGGAAAAAAAAAAAGAAAAACCCAACGAAACGAGGTTAAGAGTCATTCGAATAAAATTCTTGAATTCGAAAAGTGGTGCTCTCTCTCTTCCTTTTTGAATCCCGCGTGCTTCGGAGCATCGTGTGCCATTCAAAGGATTCAAGCGTCTGTGACACTGATGGTGTCGTGGCTCTAGCGGCGCCGGCAAGGGAGGAAAACCGGGACACAAGTACGTCGTCGTTGTCGTCCTTAACGACTCACAAAGAAAGGACGAACAGAAGCGATACCCGGGACTTAAACTCTCGGAACAAGTGGGCCACTCTCTCTCACTCGAGTCACATGCAGACAGGGAACCGGAAAGCGAGTCTCTCTAAATTCTGCTAAATGGCTAAATTGCAGACGCTCGACGCGGCATGGCGCGGTTCTGTTTTCGTGGTTTAGTGCGCCATTTGTTGGTGTTAAATCGCTTTCTGTTTAAAGGGGGGATGCAAGCGTAGATTTTGGCGTTGCCAATTTGTTGTCCTTTGTTTGCTTCCCTCGACTGGGAGGAGTTGCCATTGATTCACAGTGATCAGTTCCGGTGGGGAGGCAAATTTAATGTTTATGGTGGACCGCAAGTTTATTCCCAGATGGACGATAAATTTCTGCGCTCAGGTTTATCGAGCAACGAGTGAATGACCCCGACAGATTTTTGAGGTTTTATGGCTGGTCGAGGGGGGTTGCCTCGTTTCAAAGGATAAAATGCGGTTAAAGGTTTCTCCTTTTTTTTTTTTTTAATGAGATGCGATTTATCGAAAACCGGCGCGGTTTGTGTCTGCCCCTGGCGACGTGTTCGGGTCTCATCGGTTATTTATCTCTTTCCCTCTACGTTGGCATGGTTTTTGGGGGGGTTAAAGAACGTTTGGCTTAAGGACTCCGATAAAGGAGTCGACTAAAGAACTCATTCCTAGTCGATTGAGTCTTAATCAAAGGCGGCATAAGTGACTGTAAGGAGGATGACTTTATGTGAAGGGCAAGCGTATTAGGGCAATAAATTCGGTGGTATTTTGGCAAAGAGTCTTAAAGGATTAAGGGAGGGAAATTTTTTTCTCGGTTTGTTGGAAGTGGAAAGCCTTTGATCCGGTTATGTTCGCAAATTGAGTCAAAAGTCAGTTGAAGAATTCTTTTTTTTTTTGTGTATGTGTGGGGGGGAAAAAAGTTCAGGAAAAGTTTTTGACTTTTAAGGAGTGTTTGAAATTCTTTGAGAGGGTCGCAATGTTGGTAGGCCGCAAAGACTTTGAACCTTGATGTCAGCTAATGATTGAAAAGTTGTAAAAGGGTCAGAAATTCTTTAAGCAGGGTGAACATAGAGTGAAGTACGTTAAGGCACGTCCTTCGTTTAAGGATTTAAGTCGCGGCAAATAGATTGAGGTAGACGAGTCTTTGTTTGCTGCAATTATTGGTTTTTTGAGGCAAGTACCCCAATGTGCGACGGTAATACGACGAATGCATTAGGACTTAAGGATTTTTGAGAGGATTCACTTTAACTTGAAGTGAAAGTACTGTGAAGTGTTTTTATTTCAAGTGTACTGCGAAGTGCACTTGCTTTCACTTCACAAGTTTAAGTCAAACCTCTTAAAAATTCTTATGTCCTAGTCCTTTCGAATTCCGGTGTTAAGAATTCTGCGTTCAGTGGTTTCTGTCGATCCTGAATCCATCTCCTCCTTACGGTAACTCAACACTTCCTCAAATTAGCTCTGTGACCGCTCTAAATTGTCTCATAAACACTCAAAAGCTAAATATTTGCAACCAGATACTCAACTCAAGTACTTAAAATTAATTCATTTCCACTTGGTTTTAACACTTTAACTAAACTTTCTCTTTTTCCTCTTCTCTTTCCAGGTAAGTGCCTCTGATGACACCAACAAAACCGACCCGAGTCCATTCAAACACACACACTCGACCCTGATCAACCTGTTTACATTACAAGTCCCTCAAGCACCAATTATCCAGCTCACTAACTCTAATCCAATTACTCTGTTAACGAGCTTTTATATTTGCACATCCTTTAAAAGGACTCTCTCTCACTCCCATTTAGTGTTCGTATTAAAATATTTACCCCCACTGTTTAAATAAACGACCCCGACCACCGGCGTACACTAAGCCACTAAACATCCCCTAAAAACTACAATAAAAATCCCCCGCTCACACCCGAAAATATCCCAAAACCATCGAATAAATTCCCTCTGCGTTGCGCTCTCCCAATCAGCAAACCATTTAATGTTTGTTGTTAATAATTTTCCTACGAACTGAAACCAAACCCGGCCCTCTCGCGGCTGATCCGGGTACCACAGGACCACTCGTCCTGGCAATGGGGGCTACCAAATTCAGTGCAAAGCACTGCGTCGGCGGTGATGCTGGTGGTGGTGACCGAAAAAAAAAAGAGCCGATCAAAGGAATTTTGTTAACAAAACGTTGCGTCCAAGGACAACAACTGCACGTGGGTGAGAGGTGGATGTGGCTTAGAGAACGAAATCCCACCCTCGGAAAATACTCACACAGTTGTGTGAATTTCGAAATGAGTTAATTTAATTACCAAATGGTATTTGCCATGGCGCTCCATGAAGCTTCACAATTAACCGGTAATCCGTGACCATTGCCGACGACGGACGAGGACGATGGCGTCGACGACGTCGTCGACGGGAGTGACATCTCGTGACGAGATTGCACATGAATCGTGTACATTGCCGTGCAACCAGCCACAGGACTCTGTTTACAGTTGGGTGCTGACGCTTTAGCGCGTGTAACGTTCCCTCGCCGCTGTCTATGTGTGTGTGTGTGTGTTGCTCTTCCAGGCCAGCGCAGCTTGAAAACGAGGCCGCTGCCGTTACCGTTGCCGGTGCAACGTCGTGTGAGGCACGGAACGGCGAGCAAACATCATGCGGCATGCGGAATCCCTGTGTGTGAGTGTTGCATAACATACGGAGCCATTTTAGCGGAATAATTAGAAATGCTAACTGTTTTGCGAAAATCCTTGTCAGCTGGGCGGTGGAAAGAGGAGGTTGACCTCGACTGTGAACGGGGAGGGAGAATAAATCATTTGGAAGGCTTAGAGGTTTCTGTTTCTGTTTCGTACTTCGTTTTTTTTTTTTTTTTTTCGCTGAACTCAGCGAAATGTAGACGAATTGAAAGGGCGACGGGATTAGAGGCACTGGAATGTTGGAAGTAGAACATTCCGTACACACACGGTCGCTGTTTGTGGTTGAGTCGCTTTGTGAAGGGAGGTGGAAAGGACTTTTACGCGAGGACGAGCTTGAAATGCCGATGAGCGACGACGGTGACGACGGCGGAGGCGGACTTTTGTTTTGATTGTGGTTCAGTGTTTAAAGGAACTGAGCCTTGACGACGAGAGTTGGTGACAAGGTACAATCACTGGGCTTACACGTCAAGACAGACGTAGGAGTGGATTGTTTGTGAGTGTCGGGATGTGGTTTTAGTTCGACGAAAGTTCCTCTGGCTTGGTGAACTCTTAGCTGGCTTTTGAAGTTAGAGTGGGTTGCTCACTTGATGGTTTTAAAGCGTTCGTGGGCATATCAAAAACAGCGTTTTTCAAAGAAGTCGACTGATTGATGTTTCGAACGGAGAAGATTAGGAATCCCAAATTTACCCTCAACGGAAAGACGAAAACAGAGTTAATCTGTCCATTGAGGTCGAATTCAATGACTGAGATCAGACTTTCCCTAAGAAACTCCACTGATTCTTAAGCCTTCAACATCAGCAACACAAGTGTCAAATTTTGTTTTCGAGTCCTTCTATAATTTTGGAAAATCTCAGAAAATCGATTAATTGTTACCCAATCGATGTAAACGATTTAAAAAGTAAGTCCTTGCAAGGTTTCCCTTAAAAAATGAGCGCCTACCTTCAAAAAGACGCCATTTTATCCAACAAAATTTTATACTATCGACGTAAAACTTGCAAACTGAACATTTTCGTGGTATGTGCAAAGGCTTAGAAAGAAGCATGACCTTCTTCGCAGATTTATATTATGCCAGGGCCTCAAAGCTTCAGCCAAGTAGGCTTCGAAAGACTTGAACTTTTTACATTTTTAAAAGATGCCTAAACGCCTTAGCGGTGTTTTGAGTAACAATGCCTTTAAATTCTCCCAACCTCGGAGGCTCATTAAGAAAAGGCGTAGAGATCATCCAACTGTATTTTTGTCGCCTTAGGTCATGCCGTAAGGTCACATTTAAAGGTTTAAAACGCAATTTTTTTTATATTTTGTGGTCATTTCTCGGTCTATATTCTTGGCTTTCTAAGCCGCTAGCTAGCTAGGTGTAGGTAGTCTAACTCGATCTAAAAGAACTGTTCTGCCTCACTTAGGTTCTTACGACCCCTTGTGTTACCCAGAGGGAGGATTACTGTCACCTCCCTTACTTTTGGTGACCTATCCATGAGTCCTGTACTTTTATTCCATTACCCATCAATTGATCTTCAAAACAAGAACGCGTTGAAATTATTAAAATTGACTATGAACGTGGTGAAAATTTGACAGAGACGGTTCGTAAAACTAAAACATATTTGGGTTGTCGTGAAGCACTTTGTCGGACCGCAACACAAAAATTTGTGGGAAAAATCGAGCTGTTGGGACAAGTTAGTGATCTGAAGAGCACGTCGCTCAAGAACAACTAAGAATATTACTGCTGTAGCCCAAAGTGTTGAAGAAAACCCAGGTTTGTCCATTCCTCGTCGTTCTTTGGAATTGAGCATTTCACACACGTCGTTACAACGTATTTTTCATAAAGACTTGGTTCTTATAAAGTTCAGTTAACACAAGAACTCAAGCTGATCGATCATCATCAACGTCGAGTTATTGCTGATTGGGTTATAGAAAAGCATGAAATTGATCTGGAATTTCATCGAAAAATCATCCTGACTGATGAGGCACATTCCCATCTCGGTGGCTACGTCAATAAGCAAAATTGTCGCATCTGGGGCTCGGAAAACCCCAGATTTATTGTTAAAAAGTCTATCCATCATCAACGTGTAACTGTTTGGTGCGGTTTATGGTCCGGCGGGGTCATTGGACGTTACTTTTTCGAAAATAAGGCTGGAGCATGAGTTACAGTGAATGGAATGCGCCATCAAGAGATGATTTATGGTTTTTCATGGCCGGAATTGGATGGTATTGATCTGGAGAACGTTTACTTTCAACAAGACGGCGCTACGTGCCACACAAGCAACGAAACCATCGATCTTTTACGGGAAAAGTTTCCCGACCGTGTTATCTCTCGAAGGGGTGATCTCAATTGGCCACCGAGGTCTTGTGGTTTAACACCTTGCGACTTCTTTCTTTGGGGCTAAGTGAAAAATAAGGCTTACGCCAACATCACAGCTGCGAGTCAAGACCTCAAAGATGGAATTCGTGAAGCTATTGAGGGCATCAAGCAGCGACTTTGCGATTTGGTAATGGAAAATTTCATGAAAAGGATACGGTACTGTAAGCGTAGCCGAGGTGGCCATTTAACTGATATTGTTTTCCATTATTAATGGGATACCTTCCCCTTTACACTGAAGTAAGTATCTGATCTTACCTACTTACTTAATAGGCATTTAACCGTTGGAGGGTCTGTGCCTGAGCCGCCTTCCAACGTTGACGGTCCCGGGCATACTGCTTCCAGTCCAGAAAACCAAGCTGTCTTGCATCCGCGATCACTTAATCTCTGTACCGGAGGTTCGGTCTCCCTCTTCTGCTCGAACCAGGAGGCTCGGATTCGAATATCCTTTTAGTTGGAGCGTTTGTGTCCATGCGCTCGATGTGGCCGAGCCACTGTAGTCGACGGATTTTTGCCTTCCGGACTATATCCACATCTTTGTACAGCTCATAAAGTTCGCGGTCATGTCTTCTTCCTCGCCTTCCTCGCAGACTGGACCGAATATCCGCCGTTGAATTTTTCTTTTACGAAGGAGCCAAGTATCAGCACTGCAATCCTGCTTATCGTCAAACTTTCGGCTCCATACAGTAGGCCTGGCAGGAAAAGGGTTTTGTAGAGCATGCCCTTAGTTCTTCGAGTCAGGAGTTTTGACCCCAGTCGCTTGGACAAACCGAAGTAGCAGCGGTTGCCGAGGGTGATTCTACGACGGATCTCCACTACGATTTCATTCGTGGAGTTTACGTTCGCCCCGAGGTATATGAACTCTTTGACTACCTCGAAGTTGTAGCTGTCGACTGTCACATTTTGGTATCAGTATTTGATCATTTACCTCAAAAAATGACATTTTTCTTTGAATATCAAAATAACACCTCTTATTGGATATTTGGAAAAAAAAGACTTCTTCTGCGTCAAAAGATCCATCCATCTATGGGACAGATGAGGTTTTAAAAAAAAAAGACAAACATGGTTCCAAATCATTTCATCCAATTCTCCTATCGACTGAACTGACCCTTTTGTAAATCTACAAACGCCTTAAAATTCTCATTTCCACAACACAACACTCCGAATCATTCCCCAGCAACACAAAACACAGCATTTCAAACATTTTCCTCTTTTCAAAGTCACTTGGCTTTCACCCTTTTCATTTTGCAAGCCCACAATACGGTGCCCCGAATCGCACCTCGAGACACCCCACGAGTACTGCCCCATGCCTTTCAGCTTTCCCTCCACAACTTCAACTTCACCGTCCGCACAGAGCCTCCCGCAGGCTATTTCACTTGAATTCATTGGAAAATTCCTCAACGCGGGTAGTAGAAATTCCTAACGGGTCCTCTACGTCATGAACTTCAATAAGAAACGCATAATAGAACAGCATGAAAGTCGCAATACAGGACACAACAAAGGCCTCATCAGACCGAGTTGAAAACTCGAATTGTGAGCATTTTTCTGAAAAAACATGAGAACACCACTTTCTAGGAAGACAAACGACCGACTCTATGCGTGTCACTTGCATTTTCCAGTCACGCTGTGCCGCCAAAAAAATGAGCAAATAGAGAATTTTGACTAAAAAACAAAATGAGCGCAACATAAATCGGACAATTATTTTCCACGCCAACTGTCGTCTGGTTTTCGCGGCAAAAAATTATCGCTTTCCCTTTTTTTGGTTCACTCACTCTCACACAATTGAATGACGAAAGGCACCCCTCCGCAGGACAAAAGGACCCCGTCTCATTTTTCGTTGTGAATATTTCCCACCCCCGGTTGTTCGTAATCGTGCCACTTGTCCCACGTCCTGTTGCTGTTGCATAGCAAATATCTCTGTTTTTTTCTAAACACCCTGTCACCGGAGCACTTCCTGTTGGCAACTGAAGTAAGACGGCCGAGTAGGGTCCTGTTCCATTGTTTGGATGTATTTCAACGGGATATTCTGTCGTTTTATATCGCTCTTGCAGTTTTGTTTTTTTTTTCTGTTAAAAGGATATCCCTAGTCGCTGCAGCAAAGCAGCAACTTTGTGGAAGTAACGTTCCGGTGAAAATGGCACAGGAGCAGGATATCATGGTCCCTCTCACTTGGTCCCGTTTGTTTAATTATTTTGATTGCACCCCATTGCCTCGGTCTCTATGTGTCCCTGTGTATGTGTGTGTGTGTTTGTCAGGATGTCCGACGAATCATCGTTCTTATCTTTTGTCGCAACAATGTTTCTATTATCACATGCACATGTTATTGCTGCTTCGATGAATATTCCCCGTCCGTTTCTAGAGGTGTATGTGTATGTGTGTGTGTGTGTGTGTGTTGTGTGTTGTTATGGCCCTCCAAGGACATGCACTCGATATTCTATTATCCGGAAACTAAAACACAACACAAAACATGGCAGCTGTGAAAAGTTGCAGATGCACAAAAATGAGTGTTAGAGAGGGAGGGAGAGAGAGAGGGAGGATTTATAAACGCAGCAGGCAGATTTAACGCCTAACGAGGCGCAGCCTGGATAAACATCTGTAGATACATTTTGCGTTACGGTTGAGGGGAGTCGGATTGGTCTACGCACACCCCTGGGGAGATTTGAAGCAGTGGGGTTAACCTCGAGTGTGAAATGGATAACGGGGTGGTGCTGTAGCCGCAGATACTCTGGCGAGGACTTATTATCCGAAAGTAATAATATCTCGACGGGCAAGAGAAAATGTGCCTCTAGTTGATGCTGTACGATCGGGTCACAGGGTGTTGCTTTTATACAAAATATTTTTCAAGTTCTTTGAGTCGATTTTCGATTTGTCGTGAATGCAAATTAAAATCCCTAAAACATTTCCATCTCTCTCTTGTTTATGTGAAAGTTTTGCAGCCCTGTCCGATTTTTGCATACGTTACAGCTTGAAGAAAATCACTAGAACAATCCAGATTAAGGACAATTCTAACACAAAAAAAATTTTCTAACACAAATTTCACACAAAGAAAATTTGTCAAGAAGACAATTGAGTGATAAAGTTCTGTTTTGGGCAAGCAACATTGTACAAGACCCTAAGGCTCTGGTACACCCCGGACTGTAGCGCTACCTACGTAAGTAAGATATCCAAAAGTGGTATCATCATTTGTACGGCTAATGCAACCTGCAATTTACTCTTGTACTGATACAAATTACAGGCCATGTCAATAGCAGAATTAGCCATAATCCCCCAAGCTTTAAGAACATCAACCAGAGGTGGCAAGAAGATACAACGTACAAACTTGCAAAGTAAATCACGTGCGAGTTAACTGTTTTGTTTCTTTAGATTTCCAAAGAAGTGTACAATCAATTTTAATGAATACTTATAATTTTCCTGTTATTTTCCGAAGTTCCACCGTCCCGAAGTTTGAACTAAAACTGCTCGATTAATATTTTCTTTTCTGCAATTCGTGGATATTGTTTACTCAGATATTTCGCACACCGAGTTATTTTCTGCAAACAGATCGAGTCGTGATCACTGTAAGTTCTCAACGAAGTTTGTGACTTCAGGTCTGCTACAGTTTGTCTAAAGTATCGAATAAATCTGGTTTTCTTCAAACTTTGTGGAATGTGGGAACGTAACTCTCGCACTGAAAATGCACTCTAAGCCTCCCTAGAATGAGATTCCTTTGTTTTTCATATTTGTGAAACACCGTTTGATAATATGCCAGAGACCAGTATTCCTAAAACAAACTGGAATTTGTCTAATTACATTTTTAATTACAATAAAGTAATTGTAATTACTAGTAATTGTAATCGAAATTACAATTAATATATCAATTTAATTGAAAGGTTGTTGAATAGAATTACTTTATAATATAACTAATTAAACCCTTTGATTTGATGATGATTGGATCACGCGGTCAAGAAGACGAGATGAGGTTAATTAAATATTTATTTGAAAAAGTGATCATTATAACCCACATTGAATCGAATTCATAAGAAAAAAAAAGCAAAAAAAAACAGGAATCAAAAATGATCGTACACTCGCCAATATCTGAAAACTAGCACTTGGTTTGTAATTATCTTGTGTTTAAAATAGCATGGCGTTGATTCTACTAGCTTTTTAGTCGAATCGCAAGAATTTTATGTTATTGCTCGATTAAATCCGACTTCGAAGACACATTTTTTTTTCAATTCCCCGTTTGCAGATCTGTCTATCGAAAAACTATCGCAAATTATCGGTTAGATTATGACCTATTTACTGTAGAAGATTATTCATTTGCATACATGCCTTAAAAAAATAACCATTCCATCGTTAATGGTCATTTGTTAAGGCACACATCAAGATGTGTTCTTTGGAACGTTGTTTTGCTGAAACACCGATGTCCCGATGACCCCACCGATGTCACCGATGTTTTATACAAACCTCGCAGCCCTTTCGTGGAAATTTTCTCTTAAAATATTCAGACAACTTATGCTATTTATTTTCGAGTTAATTAAACCCAGTTTTACGCAGTTCTCCCAGTTCCTAGTTTCAAAAAAGAAGTTGTATATTTTCAAAGTCAAATCAGACGAGAAGAACTGGAACTATGCCGTGTTCTGTCACATCGAACGGATTTTTTTAACCTTCATACATTTCTCGGCGTTACAGACTTCTTCTGAATCAGAAGCAGTCTGTTTTCTCAAATATTTTCTAAAATATAAGACACACACAGTTTTGAAATTAAGTGACTAGTTTAGTTTGTAATTAGCAATTTTGATAAAAAAAAATCTTAAATTGATTCCTAGGTTCGTTGCATTTAAAAAAATAAAAGCACAGTCGCCTGGAAATGACAAAATGACCTGAGCGACGGATGAAGGTGAACTTCTTCATTTATTATGAATTAGTTGATTTATTGTAAAGTATTTGACAGAGTTTGGCATCAAGCTCTTTTGTCGATGCTTTCGGTATCGATGAATCTCTTCTTCTATGGATTAGAAATTTCCTTTCGCTCCGTTCAATCTGAGTTGTTTTGGACGGATTCCAGTCTGAAATCCACCACATTAACGCTGATGTTCCGACACTCTTTCTCATTTTTATAAATGATCTCTTGTCTGCTACTTCTAATCCAAACCATTCGTTCGCTGATGAAAGTTCCCTCTGCTTCTCATATTCGTTTCAAGACTCACGGCCTAGCTCTTCGGCCATAGAATTGGAACGGCAGCGTATGTTGAGCACATTAAATTCCGACCTTCACAGCATAATCAACTGGGCTAGAACCAATAGAGTGAAATTTAATGCTTCCAAAACCCAATGCTGTCCACTGTCACTTAAGCCAACACGCAACAATCAGCCATTATCCATGAATGACACTTGTATCAAAGAAACCGAAAGACTTTCCATCCTCGGCATCTGCGTCAATTCAATACTCAGTTGGAATGATCATATATTCGAGGCCAAAAATTCTGCGAAATGTCTAGGTTTCCTTAAACGATGCAAGAAATATTTCACCCCATGGCTCACGCATGGATCAAAAGTTGTTTTATTTAGAAGTCTAAGCATCTTCTAAACTTAATTAAATTCTGCAATTTGCTTGGATCATATATTTACTTATTTATTTATTTAATTACATCAAGTAGAGTAATTCTATTAGACTTACGAATATTTACAAAAAAAATTACCTAACTATCGAATCTATATCTAATCTATAGAAAGATCTTTACGTTTTTTATACCGAAAAGTAAGCAAAACTCGACCAAGGTCCTGTGTGCCTGCTTTCGAATTATATAAGCGAAGGGCCATCTAATGATTTCTTTTTAAATCATAAGTTACTTTGACACTGACAACTTTTTCCCACTCGAAATCTTGACAGAAACTTAGCATCATACCTTCGCGGATCAAAATAAGTCGCCTTACGCTTAAACAATGTTGGGAAATATTGGAAACTTATTTCCAAAGTGAATGTTGTGTAACCCAGTGCACTTTTTTTTTAAGAAATCACTTTGTTGGCCATCTTGGCTTTGTTAACTATCCGCCTTAAAGTTGCTATTTGGACTTTTTCTTGTAGGAAACTGTGAAGGAACGATAGGTCAATAATACGGTAATGATAGCGAGATCGCTCCTAAATGTCCGTTGGGTCAAAGCAAACACTTTTTTGAAAAACCATTTCGTCAGATAGACACTTGAAAATGTCTTAACCTAAAGCCTGAGAGCGCCTATTACTTCTCTTCGTGTCTCTTCAGCAGTAACAGTAGAACTTTAGTCCTCCCGAAACCAAAAGCATTGGCTTAAAGTAAAATTGAGAACTGCATTCCCTCCCCAGAGCAAAAGCCTGCTAAAAAATTACGACTTTTCACTCCGCTCCCCGTCTAACAGCAATCACCGCCTGTCGACACGGTCTTAAATTCAAAGAAATCCCAGCCGCGAGAAGCAATCGCTGAATGCATCCATAAATCCAGCGCAATGTCACAGAACCACCACAAAATGCCTCGCCTCAGTGACATCGGCAATCGACCTCTAGCAGCTCACGTCCTCGTCTTTCTCCTCTGCCACCACCAAAAACAACCGACGTTTTATTGACGTACGTGCCCCTAAATGATCGCTTCACGTCCAACACCAAAATTACGTCCAACAAAAGCGCCACAAAAACAAACCTCATCACGTCGCATATGTAACCACCCTGTACCGGGACCTGCCTCTCCCATCCCATTCCATTAAAACTGCTCCCACACATCGTTTGGATAACGGTACAGGAACGAAAAGGCACTTTTTCGGTATCACCCAAAAAGGATTTATCGACAAAACGGAGGTGTACCCGACCAAAGGACACACAGTGGAAAATTATTACTGTCCACTGCAGCAGGGGCAGTGCAAGCCGCCACCATCGCCTTAGGGGCGTGTTCGAAAGGTTCAATGGAAATATTTTGTGTCTACTTTCTCTAAGGTCCTGATATCAATTGACCTGCATTGTCCGTTTAGTCAGGCAGTTTTGTGTTCGTTTTTTTTTTTTGCTGCGCCTGCTGCTGTCGACACACACGGTGGGCGGGATGTGGAGGTCAAAAGATTAGGAATGCGCATTAATTGATGACGAAATTTCGTATGCAAAGAGGGAATGTGTAATTGATCTTCTCGTTTGATTTTGATAGACAATCCGCCCGTCTCACTCTCGCAAACAAATTCATTTGCAGACGGATAATTGGAGTGCAGTCCAGAGGAAAGGCGCACATCTGATGCTCGACTGGGTGGTGGATTTTGGGTGTTTGAACAACGAGCGGGGGGGTTTTCGATTAGGCTCCAGTATGCCACTGCAACTCTTTCTCTCTCCTGTCCAGATGTGGCACACAGGACCTTGCTTAGTTGCAATAAAACCAGTCCTGTCATTAATCAATGGCAAGTTGTACTGGGAAATGTTTGTGGACGTACCGTTGCGTAAATATTTTCCAACCTGAGAGAGAGATGGAGCTGTCCCCCCTCTCTCTCTCTCTCTGTCTTTGTGTTGTGGATGTGAGCAAATATTACGGTATTCTTATTGTCATTAATATTCCAGCATCGGATGTGCTGTGTGGAAGTCCTTGGACGATGTGAAATTAAAACTGCTTCTGCAAATCTTGATCCTTTTAATGGACTTTGACGACAAGATGAGGGTCCTTTCAGAGAGAAACGAAACGAACCGCCTCCGCCGCCTTGGTTCATGCTTCTCAGAAAAAAGAAAAAGAAAAAGTCTTTCCATGAAATTAATCAAAGTTCCCCCAGGAGAACGCATCATTTCCATATCTCGAAATTAGTTTTCCACAAATACCGCGCTTCTGGGGTTTCACAGCAAAATCGGAAAACTAAAAAATTTAATTTCCTGCATCACAATTAATCATAAGCTTCACCCGTTCTCCTTCACCTGTCTGTCTGTCTGTCGTTGTCGTCCACCCTTCCCGCATGGTAAAGGCAGCAAGTCCTTGTAAGTCCCTGACATTCATGGCCCGGTACACCTACGGAATTCAGCTGGCATCGTTAATTACACGGTGAAAGAATGAAAATCAAAGGAAAGACAGAGACGTAAGCAATCCTTCCGTGTGTGTATGCGATGGTATGCCATCCATCTCTGTCGAAGGATTTCAGTTTTTTCATTTATTCTTATCACCGTCATCGTCCTTTTCTTTTGGTTTTTTTTTTTCCTTACAGGATCTTTTGAAGTCGGTTTTTCCTTCGGAGTAATCTCAAAGCAAATGCACGGGTGAAGGTTTTCCTTCGTCCTTCTTTTTTTTTCTCCGCTTCATGGCGGTTGCAACCCTTTTTTTTCGGGAAAGGGATGTTCATGTTTTAGTGGTCTGAATGAGATTTTATTATCCTGCTGGTATCTCTTAATCCACACTGCAACAGCGTGGAGCAAAGGACAGCTGCTCTAAATGAGCGAATGCTCCTGTTGGGCTTCGTGTTCTTCTTTTGAGCGCTAATCTCTGGTTGTAAACCGTGGTAAGCCACCTGTTTTCGCTCTGACAATGGAAAGTGACACTATTTTTTTCTCCACTATCTGTGTGACCCTCGTAGTTAGAGTCAGGGGATCATTGGGTCATGGTTTGCAGTTAAAGGGGATCTTTGAGGCGATGTTTACTCTATTCTTACGAAAAAAGACACAACAGGAGCGCTAGAAACTTTTTTATTTGATACCTCTTTGTTTTTGTTTCAGTATTTTCATTTTCTTCGCCTTTTTCATTTTTAGGTGATCAGTATCAACCAAAAACCGGCACCGATCTACTTCGTTCTAGTACATTCCCCTCTTACTGACATTCATTCATCCAGTTCTGCTAAATCGAATGAATTGAAGTTTTTTTTTATCAATTCAATGATTTGTCGCAAGGGCAATAAGCTCGTCTCTAATGTAGGGCAGTCTCAAAATAGGCAAATTGTACCGTTCCAGATGTCGTAGAAAAAATAGGGACATCCTGTTGGCAAAACGTAACGCTCGAAAAAAAAAACGTTCGCGATTACACTTATCGCAAACGACAAAAACACACCAAAAGCGATGAGAAAAGAAAAGAAAACTTTAAGAGAACAAAACAATTACGATTTATCTGAACGAATTTCAATTTATTGGTAGTTGTTGAGTGTTGAGTGTTTTATAATAAAATTGGTAAGACAAATAGAAAACGGTAATAGAATAGAAAACAATCGTATTTTCTAACTCTCCAGTACTACTTTCTCGCACCTTTTGAAACTTCTTTGAAATTTGTTCTATTACCAATGACTACTTTCTAGAACAGTGTAATTGGGCCAGAACTTTCGATTATTACAATTTAAACAGGACGCATTTGATTGTGTTAAGCTAATTGTGTTTTGTGATCGACTACTTCCCACTACTTTCTAATATGTTTTCTGTGTCCTCGAATATTTTTTCCAGTGCCAGCTTTCGAGGACCCTAGCATTCTTTTGACGTCCTACAAGATAAATATTATTTCTTTGGTACTTTCTAGTACTTCTTAAGTCTTCTTTTCGTCTTTAGAATTATTTATCATGGTTAACTAAATGCAAATCTTCCTTTTGTAATTTTGTTATTTTATACAAATTTCTTTAATTTTTTTAAAGTAACTTGCATATCGTTCTCAAATCAAAAAAAAATTATGGGGGGTGCTTCTTTAGAGGTATAAATTTTGAAATAAAATAAAACAAAGATGATTTTTTTGAATTGAAATGAAATTTATTTCATTCGAAAGATAATCTTCTGGCATTTAAATTTAAAAATGATTTCTCGCATACGACCGCCACGGCTGGTTCGAACGCAGTCTAATCTGGAGGTCCAATTTACGATGACTTTTTCCAACATTCGTGGCCCTTTGTCGGCAATAACGCGTCGAATCCTGTCCTCCAAGTGGTTAATCGTTTCGGGCTTATCGGCGTAGACTGGCGACTTTACATATCCCAAAAGAAAATAGTCAAACGGCGTTAAATCGAACGATCTTGAAGGTCCATTCACGGGTCCATAACGTGCAAATATGCAGTTACCAAAGGTTTTCTTCAATAAATCAATTGTGACACTAGCTGTGTGACATGTTGCGCCATCTTGTTGAAATCACAGCTCCTTTACATCATGGTTATCCAATTGATGAACGAGAAAGTCAGTAATCATGGCTCTATAGCGGTCACCCTTGGCTGTAACGTTCTGGCAAGCATCGTTTTTGAAGGAGTACGGACCAATTATTCCACCAACCGATTAAACACACCAAACAGTCAGTTTTTGTGGATGTAACAGTGTCTCAACATACACTTGAGGATAATCAGCACTCCAAATACAGCAGTTTTATTTATCGACGTATCCATTCAACCAAAAGTGAGCTTCATCGCTAAACATAATTCGCTCATGAAAATTGGGAACAGAACCATGATTTTCAAAATGAAATTTTCACAATTTTGAAGCCTGTTTTAGGCATCAGTCTATTCATGTTGAAATGCGAGACCAAACTAAAAAGAAATTACTTGATAGCTGACAAAATGGTAGTCAGTTAAAATAGTGTGGCCAACATAAAGCTCTATATCCTTAAAAAAAATCACCCTATACTTTCTACTCCTCTTAAAGATTTTTTTTTTCTTTTTCATTACACTGCTGTAACGTTATCAACAATTTAAAATGAGTATTGCGTTGTTTTCAATCATTTTCTGGATTCAATTTGCTTAGATTAAATAATTTAAGTCGAATTTTCACGAAACATCAAAATTTGTTCGAATTAGAGAGAGAGAGAGTTGTGGAAAAATTCGAGTTAGAGGGATTGATATTTTTACGTCACTAGTAGACGTCTGCATGTTACTTTTTTTAAAGTAAACTTAAAACTTCCAACGCACGCACGCATGAAAACATCTCACAATCAGATACCTAACTATTTTCAGATTAAAAATAAATGTTTCGGGGCCACCTTAAAAGAGCCAGAGGATGCGAGTGTGCGTACTTGATACAAGTTGCTAGAGGGCATTTTTTTGTTTACTTTTCGAGTTAGAGAGCGTTCGACTTAGAGGGACTCGACTATATATTTATTTCTTTTAAATAAAATTTGCAAATTAAAAAACAGCATGACTTTGCCGCCTGCTCGATCGTTTTCATCGTTTTTTTTTTTTTTCTGTAGATGGAATCGTAGGTTTTTTGATAAATTTGCTTTAAATTTAGCAGCTATAAGACAGACCACTAGACACATAATTTTGAGGTCATTTTATTTTTACGATAAACTGCAGTGTCCGTGGCAATAATATAAGAATGCTAAATTAGTAGGAGCTGTTCGACAATGGCTAACTTCAAAAATCTTCTACTTAAACAGTCGCTCAAAATTCAGTTTTGGCATCCAGGGACTCATTTAATATTTGAAGGTATTATTTAAAATTTAAAAAAATGAGACGTTTGCATACCTGCTGATCAACAGTACTGTGGACGAGCTTTGTAGTCTGCAAATAGGAGTTCAAGAAGCAGCAATCAAGCTCTTGTAACAAGTTCATCAAAAAATACAGAAGTCTTGTAGACTTATCCTAGGCTTTGAAGCTTTAATTTGGAAAAGGCTTAGAAATAAGTTTCTTAGAGTTGATCGAACGTCATCACGTTCGTCAGTACTAATTTGAGGAAGATTCAAAAACGCTTCGAATTCTAGCCTATTGCTACCAGATCGCTTGTCAGCATTCGTCGATACCTCTTTTTTCGAGTCGCCTACAAATTATCCAGCGACAACGGCTAGCTTCAAGCCTTAGCTTCAATCAAGAAAACTCAAAAATAAAATGAAACCATAAATAACCAATGAAATAAAATTAAATATAATAAAAAAACACTCAAAAATTGAAATTTCTTCATGGCCGGCAGTCTCAAGAGCGGGCACTTGATTTTATGAGAATCAAAAAGAACGCTCCGCACTTAGAAATATTTTTTTCGGAGCTTTGAATTTGCACTGCTGATTGTACAAGCTATGAAGTATTTGGCATCATTAGAAAGGTAATAAGATAAACTTCTCCAAAATATAAGCTTCGATTAGATTTGACTGAACTGGAGGAGACCTATCGGGCAACTTTCGAGATGATCAGGATTGGGTGTGAGCTACAAACATCTCGCTGAAACTATCTTTCGAAATATGATGTTGTGAGCTGTTTAATGACAGCTTATAAAACTTTATAGTAACTCAACTTTTTATAACGCTCTTCCAACTAATGTCTTTCAAGAACCCCTTATTTAAAATCTATGGGTTGCTTTATGTTGATGGAAGCAATTTGTGTGCTGACAGCTAAGCCATTGAGCCTTTTTAACTGTCAACTAAGAGCAGGAGAACCAGTAAACCACACTAACGACAGCGTCTATCAAGGATCCCCTCGAAAAAAAAAAAAAACAGCAAACTACTTGTTATCACGTTATCTACACTCCCCACACTCGTTCCACAAGAAAAACATCTCGTTCACTGCCTTCAAAACAGCTTCCAGACGCAAATTCAAATGTATCTCCGCCCTCAAAACGAACCCACCCAACTAAGACCTTAATCCATTAATGGCTTCTGTACTTCCATCAAATCAAATCACCGATGCATACAAGTCTAACCCACCACCATCACCACCACCACCCGGACCATAAATTCAATAATTCACCGCGTGGTAACAAACCGAAGGCAAACAAAAACCAAAGCACAACAGAAAAAGCAAAAAGGGGGGGACGCCAAGACGTTCTAAGTACCGATGAGAGAAAATTTAAATCGAAACAATATTACAAAGTGTAATGAACCTTTCCGCCGCCCCTCCTAGGTCTCAGAGCTCACACAAAGTGCCTTGCCTTTTAAAAGGGAACGATCCGCGGTTTGCTGCACACACACACACACACATCCCCCTCATGACGTGCCAGAATGATGATCCATTCACTGTGGAGAAATGTTATTCATGAATGAGCGGATGGATGCCTTGAGCCAGAGTCACCGTAACATCTGCTGCATACTAAAAAAAAACAACAAAAATTGTTCCCTTTGGAGAGACTCCACTGTGTGTGTTCAGAGGTATGCTGGCAATTTAGTTAGGCAATCAATCATGCGGAATTTCAATTTTTTTTTTTCGTTGCTCCTCTTTTGGGCAGACTTGAGCAATCCTTTTCGCATACACTCAGCCCTTTTGTCAAAACACATTCACACACAGGGTTGTGAGAGGAGTAAAAATTGTGTTTCTCAACTTTTTCGTGAAAAGAAAGTAAATTATTTTTAATGGAAAGTAGCAGAATGTTTAAGAATAAAAACGAAAACGAAAAAAAAAAACTTTATTCGATTGTAACCCAACCAACACCAAGCCGAGAAGAGATCCAGGCCCACATCTTCTCCTGCTAATTCAACTCAATTTTCAGTTCAGAGGAAAGACGAAGTAGAAAAAAAGGATCTTTCTCGTCTTCCGCAACCAATTTGAGCATGAGGAAGATGTCCTTGCGCAGCACCAACACAAAAAAAAGGAGTGAACATTTCCATTTACATTTGTACAGGACTCGTTTTCCATTTACATTTCTTCTTCTTTCTCGTCGTCTTTTGCTTATTTTTCTTTTCTTCCCATTTCTTTTTTTTTTTTTTTTTTGTGTGCCGCCAGGAAAATCCTTGCCATTTGGAATGTATCACGCATTTGTGCACACTCGAGACGTAATTCAATAAGATAGAGATATATCAATGAATTTGAGATACTTAACTCGAAGGGTGGTGGAGGGTGGTACTTTTGACTTTGCTGTCGTTCCTGGCCTCTCTCGCTCTCTCTCTCTTTTTTTCGGTTCAATGACGGTAGGAGCGTTATATTCTGGCAGCTGTCATGGAATGGATTTTGTGTAAAATTTAGATACAGATGGGTAAATAATAAGCTTCCATCAAAGTGATGTGATGTTTAACGCTAAGTGTGATCCCTTCGCACGATAAGACGAATTGAGAGGCTTTGGGTGGTTTCCTTGCGAAAAACGAAAACAAGTTTTCTTTTTTCGATGTTGGTTGACTTTTTTTTTTCTATGCCAGAGGAGGTTTTTATGGTGTTGGGTTGTCCTTAACCCGGTGTCCCAAGACTGTGACTTTCTGCAGGGGATGAGGGTCAAATTTTCTTCGCTTTGGGGGGGTTTTAAGGACGTCAAATTCGAACGATGTTGAAGGTCAGCTTGTATTTGATGAGAATTTCATGAAACACGCCCAGTTTGAATTAATTTCCAACTATAAATCTGTGATATGTTGATTTGGGAGTGAATTCCAAGCCAGCAGTATTAGCAGCTGGTAGATATTCACGATATTGTCCGATATATTAGGTTGTCAAATATCTCCCTTCCGCCTTTTTGTCTTTTGGATTTTCCGGCTATGTACAAAGCGCTACAGAGCTCGTATCTGGCAATACATCATTTGAAAGCTCTTGACATAACCTACAAAACGACGCTATGCATAATTAGTTTGGATACGAGCTCTGTAGCGCTTTGTACATAGCCGAAAAATTCAAAAGACAAAAAGGCGGACGGGAGATATTTGACAACCTAATACTTCCTATTAGAGCAAACAAGTATCTCAGACCCCAACCCTCGATCGGTAGGCAATCAAGAATAGGCATCAAATGTCTCTTAAAAAAGTTTTAAAACGACAGCATTGCAAGAGAAAACGTTCAAAAATATCTTCCCATCTTAAAAACACCTCATCCTAGAGGCGATATAGTTTGGACATAAACCGAAATTCTGAGCCTGACCAACTGCTCCTGAATAGAAGTTTTTAACAGAACTTGCACGAAAATCTAATGCGAAAGAAGAATTAAAAAATGTTTATAGGTCTTTTGTGTTTCATCGATGCGGAAATAGCTAAGACACAAACCGTCGACTTGTTTTTTATCGATGAAAGTATAAAATCTCTTGAAATACTTAGATCAAAAGAAAACGAAAATTTGACTTAAAGATAGATCATAATACTATTCTCTATTGCACGTCTCACGTCTTCGAAGAAAAATATCTCTGACATAAACCTTTTATTGATGAAACTGTGAAGATGGATAGCAAATTCCCTTTCAACTTTTCCTAAAAAAACGCTTAAATATCTGACAGAAAAATCGTATACAAAAGAAGAATTAAAAAAATGTGTATGTCTTTTGTTTGTCTGATTAGCTAAGACACAAACCTCCAAATTGGTATTTTTTTGTGGGTGAAATCGCTTGAAGTATCAAAATAATAAGAAACCAAAATGTTAGCTGAAAAATAGTTCAAAATAGTATTGCCTGCCTCTTGTGTTCCAAGAAAAATATCTCAGACATAAACCTTTGATTGATGCAAGTGTGAAGAACTCTCAACTTCAAATATCGAAATGGCAAAAAAAAAGATCTTCCGGTCTTACCTCGTCCCTTGATCTCGGACATAAATCGAAAATAATCAGACGAATCTCTATGTCCATCCGTCCGGAAAAAAAACCGAAAGTCAAAAACGACGAAACGGAAAAAAAAATCTACCTGTCTTCCAAATACCTCTTCCCCAAATAGACAGACAAATTTCTATGTCCGTCCGAAAAGAAAAAAAAACCGAAAGTTAAAAGCCACGAAACCTCTATCTTGGACATAAACCAAAAATAGTCAGATACGTTTCTAGGTCCGTCCAACGTTTCATGACGAGAATCTCTTAAATAACTGAAACGAAATCGAAAAGAAATACAAAAAAAAAAAAAATCAAAATATGTTTTATCTGTTTTTCGTACGTTTCATGGTCGAAAAGGGATCTAGGACACAAACCTTTGACTGGAAGATTTTCTTTAAGAAAGGACCTTTACCCTAATAAGTTACGAAATTGAAAAGAAAACTTGAATTAATTATAAGAAATGGTTCAAAATACTGGTCTCTATTACAAATTTCTTGCCTTCGAAGAGAAATACCTCATACATGAACCTTTAAATAGAGACATTCTTAAAAGGCGACAATGAACGTCTGCTGAAGAGGCTGAAAAGTGAATCGAACCTCAAAGAATATCTCAAAGTAAGTTTACCATCAAAAATAGATGAGAAAGTTTGATGTGAAAATTTCAAAGACTAAATCCAAGTGAAAAGTTGGTGTTTGTCTATGCTAGAATAATAAGAAAACACCCTTTTCACGTGAACTGTGGTAAAAAATATTGCTGACAGCAATTTCAGCTCCGTGAAATCGATTTCGAATCGGAAATGTGAAAGCACAAACGTATGGCCTACGTGGGACCCGATTTTTCATGGCCGTCACTTCGATCTTAGAGTTAAGACCTAATCGATTTCTTCATCAACGGGGTTGCCATGGATTAGAAAAAGACTGCAAAACTAAAGGTATTTTAAGGCTTTTTGTCATCCCATGACTCTGTGAGTCTAACAAGACCTCGTTTTTTCACTCGTTTTGTGTTCCGAGACATTTAAATTTTAACCGAAAATCAGACTTTTCCAGTTATTTTTATCACGTTCGATTTATAAAGTTAATGAGGACTCTTTTAGAGTTAAATGACATCAAAACTGCGTAGAGAAATAGAAAGTTTGCCCAATTCTTTCGTTTCTTGGAAAATTTGAAATTGAAAGGAACTGTTTTGTCATACATCACAAAAAATGACTGCAATTCGATCGCCACACAGTGAGAGTTTTTGTCCACTCAAATGCAAACAACATTGATTTCAATTTCCTTCCTGTTTAACCTCGAAAATTCCAACAAATTTCTTTCTAAAAATTTGCATCTCAATCCCCGAAAAGTGCCACAAAAAATGATCCACTCAAAGTTTGAGAGCGTCTGAATAAGTCCTCTCCCGTCGCCCATGTCACGGAATTGCCTCAGTGCATTTGAACCCCCGTCTCAGAATCTTTTTCGCCAACAAAACTTAACTTCTGCTCCACCCTGTATAAAATATTCATGACTCTCCCTCATTTTACCACACACTCGCCCACCACATGTGAAACCATGTCCGATGTGTAAACAAAGAAAAATTTCGTAAAAATTCCCACTCTTTTTCTACTTTTTTTTTTGTTCCCTGTTTTACAACTTTTCGAAAGTTTATTTTTCCCGTCGCCGCAAAAAGGGAAAGATTATTTTGCATAAAATCACATTTTCCCATGTGCGATGATGTTTAGTTCGAAACATCCTTTCTATGGAAATCAACCATCCGCCCACATGGTGTGGTGTAATGTGAGTTTTTCGAAAAAACGTAAAACTTTTACGTGAAAAAAGAAAGTTGTGGGACAGGACTTTCGGTTTCAAAAAAACGAGAAAAAAGAGATTTTCAAATTATTTCCGAATTTAAATTAAGTTTATTTTGACATAAAATAAATTCCCACGGCGACGATGGCAGGCAGGTACAATGGGAACGATAATTTCCCCCTAAACCCACGACGACCGCGACATGTGCAGGACGACACGAGGACGTTTCAAAGGCTTCCCGAGTCCTTGGGAAGCCGCATAGCAACCGCGAGTAATTGTCAAAAGGAAAGGCCCGGAAGTCTGAGTGATTCCTCAAAAGGAACCGCAGCACAATAACAACGACAAAAAATTGTAAACGTGATCAAAGCAAAGCCACCCGCGGAAAGTGGTTATTCCCGTAATCAAATCGGAAGGCAATTACGATTTGAAAAGGCGGGGGACGTGTGTGGGTGTGGGTGAGTTTTTGATTGTTTTTCTCTCCGACGAGGGTGTGTCTTAATTTTTATTTCCTTCCAATTTAATTTTCTTGCGAGGCATTCTAATTAAATTGACTCGAATCATATTTTGAGAGGGAAGCAAAACTTTGTCCTTCGCTTGACAGAGTGTAACTGATACACACATATCCCGTTTGTTTCCTGGCAATTAATTTCTTTCAATTAATTTACCTACCCCGGTGAATTGATGCGGGCTGCTGGATGTGGGTCGACCGGTGATGGGTGTGGGTGGGGTGTGGAATTTACACAAAAGTGAGTCACAGGGGTGAGGTGAGAGAGTACCTGCGTTATATGTTCAAATTAATTAACCCAATGAACCCGGTTCTGGCTCGGCGATGAATTGAATTATATCACTTTAATTAGTTTATCGGTGGGGAGATGTTGCGCGAGTTCGTCTTCTCGCACAGACTCACACGGTGTTCGTGGGATAGGGAGCTCCTGGGATCCTTGATAGACGGTGGATGGTGGGAAGGAGGTGGACAGGAGTCAGTGAATGACTTTTCCTGTGGGGCTACCGGGAACTCTGACTTCATGGACGAGAATCGATTCCCAGGCGGAAGCACATTGGATCACGACTCCTGCCAATGAACAAAAGTTTTCCAATTTAATCAGACGGAGAGAGGATAAGAGTCAGGGAGTAACAGCAAGTCCTTAGGGAATCGAATGATCGGGAAAGAAGGGCTTGATAGAAAGAAAAATTTTCCAAATTCACTATAAGGGATGCGATAGTTTTAAGAATACGATTAACCCAAAAGAAATTCGGAGCAGAAAAGTTCATTAACAGCACAATGGGTTGTCCTAAGTGTACCAAATTTTCAAAATTTTCAAATTTCACAAAATCGTTTGAAAAATCTTGTTCAGTGCCACTCTTGTACGTTTAAGTGCTGTCTAACTTGGTGTGAGAGTCTTTAAAGCTTCAGACAGTGACTTTTTCTTCTTCTTCTAATGCCTCGGCAGCTAGTACGATCGTTTTGTTCCCAACTTTGCAATCCAAATTGGTTCAGGTTCCTTTTTATCTGTGTGCACCATTTTTTTATTGATATAGTGAACCTTCTTTATAGCGGACACTCTCAGGACCATTAAAATTGTCCGGTATAGAGGTCCGTGCTGAAGGGGTTTAAATGTATACTTTTCTTCTTGAACACTTTCTGTCGGGGTACAGAGAAAGAGCAGTAGCAGAGGTGTCGGTAAAGAGAAGTTTAACTGTATTTGTATTTATTTCGCGGACGCCATTTGGCTCATTATTCTAGGGGCTAGGATTTAAAGGCAGTGACGTAAACGATGGCATCATACCTCTGATCGGCTAAGTGGCATCATCACCAAGCTGAGGTGCCAGAAGGTTGCCAGTTGGGACCTAAAGTGTTTCAAAGTTTGGTAAATGATCTCGAGCAGTAAAAAATTGACTATATACTTGCTCCCGATGCCTTAAAAACTGAAAAAAAGTTAACACGATTTTGAAAGGAATATTTGAGTTCTTAAATGCTCAAAAAATCGGTGCAAGAGTTCGTTTGCATAAACCTAGGACCCAAAAACCTAAACAACTTCAAAACAGATCTGTAAAGCTAGCAAGACGCAGCTTACGTCTGCCTCAAGCGTACAAGAGTGGAAAAAAAAGTGTCAGAAAATGCTAAAAGGCCATCTGCTCAGACCCCCTTAAATTAAAAACATCGAAATCACTGTTCAGGTCGAAATAGCCTGTCTGTAAATAAAAGTTAATTTCATTTCAAATAAAATAAAAAAAAAATATTCGCTGGAATGCCGCAGGGCTGCCACACGGGGCCGTTGCTTGTTCTCTCTTTTTTGCCTTCAGTTTCATGAATATAGCACTCTGTTTGATGTAAGCTGTTAAAAGATCTTGATAAATTGAGCCACACATGTGCCCTGCTGTTTCCCCAACATAAGAAATAAACCCTGTTAAGACCTCCGAAGTGTCTTGAAGTATAAAATCACATGCATCCGATTCAAAAGTCCACGTCACATCGTAAAACTTGATGTCTTCATATCTGAAATCAAAAATTCGTTCCAATCCCATTTACCAAGCTCTTTCGCACCCTCCTCCCTTCACAACCCTTTTCCCACCTCACAAAAGAAAATTTCCTCAATTTGCAACTCAAAAAACAAATTTCTTTGCTTGAATCTTAGGACACACAGTCCGAAATGACCCGATTCAATATTCAATTACGGCAATTGTCCTTTTGAAGTTCAGTTCACTCAATTTAACTGATGTCCTTAATGATCGCCTTTTGACATCCCTCCCCCCATTTCGTAGCCCGTATGACTACAAGAAGGGGGGTGACCAAATTCTCCCTCAGTGTATTCGAAGGATGAAGGAAAATATTATCCTTGTTCTCGACAGTTGTACCGTTGAAAGGAAAACAAATATTGCGTTATTCACTTTTCTTCCTCCCCAAAAAAAAGAAGCCAATTTGAATACGAGTCCTGTGCCCAACTATGGTCGCTAGCACGCCAAAAGTTTTTCCACTGCAATTTGCATTTTCATGTCTTCACAGGACACACAAAAAAGAAACTTGACACAAAAAAAAAAAAGAGGAACGTTGCACGGTGTGTCTATGAAAATACAGAAAAGGCAAAATTCCCTCCCCAGTTGGGCAGGCAGCAAAACACATCCCTCAAGTGTACGTTAGTACGTTCGTAAAATTCATGATTACATGTCCTCGATTTATTCCAAGGCAATTTCATATCCCATAAAACTCACGCCCGCCGCCCGGACGCACGCATGAAAGACGTGAACAGACGACATGGTGGTGTGTGTGTGTGTAAAATGAGAAATGAGAAATGAGAAATTGCCGCCCATTTACTTTGGTCATCAGTCTAAATCAGGACTCACCAGACCAACTCCCTCCAAGCGGGGGGATTTTGAAATTCCAATACACTCCGGGAAGACGCGGTTAGAAAAAAACACACAGGCGGTCGGCGTTGTCGTGTTGTTGCGGCCACACAACGTGTCTCCACTTATCCGTTTTAGAGTGGGTGTCACCCGAGGGGTGTTTATTTATTTGTTTACTTCGTTGGCAGTTAGCCGAGGATTTTCTGATTTTCTCGCATCCGCAGAAATTCACTCGACGTCGTCGTCGGCAGTCGTTTCCACACACTCAGAGGCACTCTCTTAAGATTCTAATCCACGAGTGCTGATTACCGACCGAACACCATCGACGAAGAAAAAGGACACACACATACACACAGGGGGGTGAGTCAAGGAAAATTTATTTACATCTAAGCTGCCTCCCCGGCGAAGGCGACGGCACACATGTAAACATTTAAATACACGTCCAAACCGACAACAGCAAAGCAAAAAAAAAAAAGGAAGAACCTCGAATGATCCTTGAAGATTAGAGAGAGCGACCGGAGTGAGTGGGTGGGGATGAGGAGAGATCCTTTTTTGAGAATCCTGCATGTTTGCGCATTGAGGAATAAACATCTGTGACAAATTATGTTTAACTTGCGATGCAATTTTGCGGAATATTAAATAAATTCTGTATCCTTGTGTGCATCCACACACAAGCCACCCCCACACATTTCCTGTAGATCTAAAAGTTTAATCCACCGACTTATTTAATGCATCCAACCGAACCGAAGCGCAGCACATCCATTCCGTGCGGCCCCCGACCGTTTACAGATGCAAGGATATTTTTGAATAGATAAAAGGATATTAATTTTTGTATCTCTGCTAGTGAACATGGGTGTATACAGGATTTTGATATCCTGTCTCTCTGCCGTTGGATTTTGCTTCGGAGGAAATCCACAATCGTCCTTTTCTTCCTTTCAGACACAAACACACACACACCCACACATATGTGGCTCAGTACGCAGATTAAGTGCAGCACACTCAGGATCGGGTTGGAAAAGGATTTCAAGTGTCAGAAAGTTTTTAACATTTCGCTGGTGTTGTCGCCGGCGCCAGGATACCAGAAGTGAGAGACAGAGTGTGTCTCACTTTGGCTGAAACGAGGAAGAATGCATGCAGCTGGACATTTATCGGTTATTCACACACAGATGGCTGTAGCTGAGGTTGTCGGTTTTTGGATTTTGGGTTTTTCGCCGAAATGAAGTGCGGGTAGCGTGTGTCTTTGTTTAGGGTTAACAATTTTTGGCAATGCGAGATTTCCGAGAGAGTGTTTCGGTCCTTTTTGGGCGGCTAAAGTGACAGATTTGCGATGCACTTCGGGAAGTTTTTGTTACCTGATGTTGGACGGGGGGAAGATATGAGTTCTTCGAAGGGCTGAGTTCTTGATGGCGCTCAATGTGGATTTTGGATTGGAGCTGCAGGAGTGTTTTTTTTTTCGAAAGAGATTATTGGTGGACAGATGAAGTCTGCTTTTGGGAAAAGTTTGTTACGGCCTTTGAAAGTCAACCAAGTGAGAGAGAGACTCAGGTGGGGGCGTTTGAAATTTGGAATTTGGAATTCTGTTAAATCTGTTTGTCGGATATTC
Organism: Syritta pipiens; assembly: GCA_905187475.1. Lineage (NCBI taxonomy): Eukaryota > Metazoa > Arthropoda > Insecta > Diptera > Syrphidae > Syritta > Syritta pipiens. Next base: position 78,243,014 of record LR994571.1, read on the forward strand.
GTGGGAGGTAGATTTAAAAAGAGTCTTGACGATTCTTCTGATTTTTCAAGTTCCAAAGTCTTTAAAACAAATTTTATGGGCATTTTTGGACTCAGAAAGCTTATGTAACATTTGAATTACTTCGAAGTAAAGGTCATAACACTTACTGACTTGGAAAGGTTTCTGAAAGAAGGTTAACGTAGTTCAGATTTCAAAGTTTTTGAACTAAATTTCAGGGAAATACTTGGCTTTTAAAAAATATATTAAAGAGGCGCTTGATCTTTTCAGATTTCCTTGTCCGTTTTCGTGTTGAAGCACTGTTTTTTTGACATTGTTGGTGGCTAGGTTTATGTCTTCTAAGTTCAGTGGCTTTCGACATTGTAAAACAGTTGCTTTCGCTTACAACTGCATCCACAGAGTACGTGATTTTCGACTTAGCATAGCATAGCAAAGAATCATTGGTAATGTGCTCCGTTTGTGGTCTGAAAAGGTATCCTAAGACGCAATTAGAGTTTTCTATATTTCGACAGAGCATAAAAAAAAGGTTTTTGAATATAATTTTTAATGCTAATTAGGTTCTATAGCTTCAAAAATGTGTTCAAAAACCCCGAGAAGTGCTACGAAATCGTGGAACATGCCTAAATTGTTATTCGTGCTTCGAAAAGCGATCATGACAATGAAAAAAGGATTTTTTGGATAGAATATTTAGTCATAATTAGATCTGACAGCTTCAAAAATGTGTTCAGAAACGCCTAAAAGTGATTCGAAATCATCGAAAACGCCTAAAAATTGATTCGAACTGTGAAAATCGACCCTAGGGCTTTGTATTTTTCTTATAAACACACAAATTGTGGTAGAATACAATTTTTAGACTACAATTTCGTCATTTTGCTCTTAACAACGGACTCAGAAATACTTGAAAAGGCTGAAAATGCGCTGTAAATGGTCAAAAAAAATTTTAAATTATATCCGTATTTTAAAGTCTGATTGTTAGACGTACCACGAGCTTCTTTTTTTCTAACAAAGATGACACTTATTATAAAATACCCTTTTTAGGCCTCTAAATGAGATCCACTACCATCACTAACAACGCAGTCGAAAATCTCGAAAATGCTGGAAAATGATCAAAAACCCTCTGAAACTTGATTCGTACCTCGATAAGCGATCCTGAGGCGTATTCTGACCTTTCTATTTCGCCTTTAAAATTTTAAATTGTGTTAGGGTATCTTTTTTCTTATTTTGATGGAGTCAGAACGAGCCTAGAAACACCTTAAAATGCTGTAAATGTTATGTATATGGTTGGAAACCCCCTTCGGAATATCCGAATTCCCAAATACAAGACATAGACCTACTCCCGTCTTCCTTTTTTTCTTGCAACTATAAAAATTAGCTTAAAATATTTTTTTTTTTGTTTTTTATACTGTCAATAATGCACTAAGAAATCTTCTAAAATGCTTGGAAAATAGTCAAAAACCTTTTGAAACTTGATTCATACTTCGAAAAGCGACCCTGAAAAATAAAAAAAAAGGCTTTTGGATGTAGTTCTAAGACCCAGTTAAGTCTTACAGCTTTAGAGATGTATTCGGAAACACCAAAAAGTGCTGAAATCGTCGAAAACGCCTAAAAATAGATTCGTACTTCGAAAAGCGATTATGGGACACATTCTGACCTTTGTATCTCACTTTTTGAGATTGAAATTGTGTTAGGATATCTTCTTTCTCATTTTGATGGAGTTAAAACGCGCCTAGAAATGCTCAAAAATGTTGGTAGTGTGATTTAATTGGTCAGAAGCCCCCTTCAAAATATCCTAATTCCGAAATGCAAGACTAAGACCTCCTCCCAGCTTTCTCTTTTTCAAGCAAAGGGTACAAAAAGTCTTAAAAATATCTTTTTTTATTTCTTATACCATCAATAACGCATTAAGAAATCTTCGAATGCCAGAAACGCTCAAAAATTGCATTTTTGAAACTGAAAACTGCGTCGGAGACCTGATCACAGCTTCATACTATCTCGGCAAACATGAAAATTGTTTTTGGATACGACTCTCTTGAAAATTCATCCTCAGAAACTTTTGAAGATGCCTTAAAACTAAAAACACCCCGGAGTACCTAAAATTAGTACTTAAATTTGTGATAAAAGAAGAAGTAAAAAAATAAGCGTTGTGGTATGTAGTTTTGTAGTTTTGAGTTTTTAACTCTTTAGAAAAAAAATGTGTCTTGGTGAAATAAGTTTGAGTTCTGAATGCGGATCACATTCGTAACTGAGGCGTTTAAAAAGGGGATTACCGGGGTCTTCCGGGATTACAGTCAAATACAGGAAATAGATTTTGTAAGAAATCACAAATAAACAATTATTTTGACCTGGGATTTTTTTTTATTTTTCTCCCTTTGTTGTGTTTTTTCGCTCGCGACGCTCGTCTTATATTATGGCGCCACGATTTCAGTAAAAAACTGTTAACGAATCAATTAGGTAGCGTTTCTGACGATCAAGTTCGAAACATCGATGCCTGAGTCATGACTGTTCACAAAAAGAAGGCTAGTCCAAACAACTTTGTGTTGTTTTTGACTGTTTTTAACTAAAATATTATATTTGTCGCCAATTTTTTGTAGAGATCTACAAGAAAGGAACTTTGGCAGAGGTCTTGAAGCTACAAAAGGAACAATGAACAGTCAATGAAGCGCCAGCAGCTATTTTTTTAGGCGGTGTAAAATCTTGGTTCCAAAAATCTTTTCAAGTTCTTTTTCTTTTATGACCAAAAAAGCAAAAGCAAAAAGCAAGCATAGTTTTATTGACTTCAGTAATTTTTTTGTTACAACAGGACATTCCTACTCATAAATTTTTGCTCAGCTGTCCATAAAAACTTTTTTTTCCACAACTTTTCGCTTCGTTGCCCTTCTTTGTCCGTTTGCAACCCTTCCCTGTGCCTGTAACCGCATTATTCCTCAGCTCGTCAAAATATGAAATAAACGTTCCGACCTCAACTTATCAAGTGCCATCAATCTCCCGGGTCACTGAACCTCCTTAAAAAAATGAGAAAAACGAAAGAGAGGCCCTCTGTGTCATCAGATGACACAAATGGATAAGACGACATTTCATTTCCGCTCATAAAATATTCCTCATAAAATTCTAAAGATGACTCTTGAATTCAAATCAATTTTAACGACCCAAGCATGTGTTTCCGGCATCAGTTCAAGAAACGTGCCAACCAACACCCACCTCCCACCTCATTGCAAACAGGCCTACTAACCTATTCAATTAAATACGTGATCCTACCTTTAGCCTGTTATAAAATCATTACCGACCGCCCCCCTCACACCTGTGTGTTGTCCCTAAAACAAAGTCAAGGACAGACAAGGTTCCCTCCCCAAAAAGAGTCTCTCCAAACGACTCAAGACTAAACTAAAGCACACAACTTAAGTGCTAAACACTCTCTGCACACCATCAACGTTAATTTCAAGTTTGTTGTCCTTCTCCTTCTCGGCTATGAAACACGAATTAAAGGACACATTGTCATTGTCAGTCCCTCCGAAGGACACGCGCTGTACCACCGAATCGAGGGGGCGTAAGTCGGCTCCGCAAAAAAAAAATAAAAAATACTCCGAAACATCACACAATCCAAATATTTGCCCGGGCTTATTGGAAATTAAGTTTGGCAAATAGAAAATTTCATTAATTTGCTGTTAGACATAAGATACTTTCCTTTTTTTTTTGAGGCTTCTGAAGGTGGGCAAGTCATCATCAAAAAAGTACGAGGGTAAGTTTTTGTTCACGTCTGGGGGCAGAGTGGGGTATCTTCTGACAGATGCATCCGCCTCGTCATTGACAGATGCCTCGGCGGCGTAATCTGACACCGCCAAGGCCTCGGGCATTAGTGTTCTTGTCACTAATAAATCGCGGAGCTCTGTGCGTGCGTAAATCATTCGTCATCATTCCGGGAATGAAGAAGTATCGCTCGCATTTATTTCGCAGACAGTTTTTGCCTCGGTGGACTCGAGGGAAGGGAAGGAGCGGTGCGTGGAATGGTCCCTTGGGGCGTTCTGGTAAATCGGTTATAATGAGTTTGACAAACGCACCATCAACCGGAGATCTGTCTTCGAAAGGGAATTTCATTTTCACCAGAAATCGCTCGGTTGAGGGGTGGTGGTGAAATAAGCACGCGGCGTTTGGCAAACGATTAATGATCTTCGGAAAAGGGGTGTGAGGTGTCGTTGGGAAAATGTCCTGGGACACTTTCTTTTTCTCGAGTTTAGAGGTGTTGAATTCGATTAATTGGAGGCAACTGATGTATAGAATTACCTGCAGATTTGTGACGAAAAATTCCTTTGATTTTATGTCCTTGTTGTCTATTTTTGTGCGGAAGAAGCCGGGCTCTGGACCTCAACGGGCTGTCACAGCGCCCAAAGAATGCATGTCTATTTTGTGTACGATTCCTATTTTCTTTGGGTCCCTAAGGGCTTTTAAATGAAACCTATGTCCCATGTGTAGGCATAAATTGAAGCAAACGCTTGCTGCACAGCTGTAGATAACTTGCTACTACAAAACCACAAATCTCTTGTTAGCTTTTTCGAAGCCCGTGGTGGCTTTTAAGTCTCGTACTCAAGTAACAAAATACGAGAATTAGTTTCGGACAAACTTTTTGTCACGTTTCATGCCTCATTGCCCTCAGTTTTTAGTACATTTGAAGCCTTGTAGTCCGGCTTGTGAACTTTGTAGCACACTGTGTGAGGTTAGAAGCATCCACACCGTCTGCGTATTCAAAAATAAGCTATGACGTTCTTTGCAGTGATCTTATAGACCATGTTTCCATATAAATAAATAAATAAAACAGGCATGGCCTGTTGTAGCTTTTGTGCCCATCTTTTGTTTCTTTGTAACTGTTCGACCGACAACAAGAGAATCTAAACAAAGCTATCTTTTTGAAGGAATCTAAATTGTCGATTTTCCTTCTACCTTTGAGAGTTTGCCTACTTTTTCGAAGCCTTGTGGCTTCATTTGTCTGAAGTGTAGTGAGTTCTAATCGCTTTGTAGCATACTACAAGAGTAATCTTCGACCTAAGCGCACATTAAACAAGTTTTGATGCGAATCATTCATTTGGAAGTATATGTGTTGAGGCATAATGTGTTTTCAGTTCTCTTTTTAATTTTTCTAACTATTTTGACGCTTTTTAGCCACCTTGGAAGCACTGTAGTACGTCTAAGTTGCTTTGTAGTTCATCACATCATCAAACCTTTCGACAATCGTCCTTTTTGTCATTTTTGCTCCTCCTTACGAGTTTATTTTCTCAAGTTTTTTTGATTTTTCTCGATTTTATCACCGTTCATTTGATAAAATTTGAAGCCAAAGAGTTTGTGGAAAGGTTACTACAGCACTCGCTTTGTAGTAACCACAAGGCAACACAGTGCAATCTATTTAGCTGTGACTTATGTGCTTGTACAAATACAAGTCATTGTTTTTTTATAACAAAAGACTGTGGAATCCAACGTCTGCCTTCAAGGGACCGAAGACACATTTTAAGTTTTGTAGCTTTGCTTAAAATGCTGTTTGTAGCCCTGTAGCTTGCAGTGGATTAACAATGGTGAATGAAGAATATTGGGCTTTTCTGGCTTAAAAGAGGTTCAAAAAGGCTTTGTTAGGAAATCAAAATTTCTAGAAATACAGTGCTGTAGTTGTAGCGTTAGAGCTATAAGCTACAAATTGGATTTACTGCTAAACTACTGGGGGACAAAAACAAAAACAAATTTAATTGAAGGGCCTTCGCATTTTGTGGCTTAAACAAGATCCAAAAAAAGCCTTGTTAGAAAATCAAAGCTTGTAGAAATATAGTGCAGTAGTTGTAGCGTGAGAGTTACAAACTACAAATAAGATTTGTTGCTGGAATTAAAAAATAGGTAAGACAACCACTTAATCTAATTGACGGGCCTTCAAAAGTAAAGTCAAAGAAGGCTTTGTTAGGAAGTCAAACTTGTAGAAATATAGCGCTGTAGTTGTAGCGTGAGAGCTATTGACATTTACTGATCCTTGGCTACAAGTTAAGAATTAGATTTGCTGCGCTGAAGTACTGGAAATAAAAAACAATTTTGAAAACTTTTACCAAATTTGATTGATGGCAACCAATTGTTAAGAAATCATACACCTTCTAGGATTTCATCTGCATAGAATACTATGTAGCCTGTACAATTTGGCTTAATATAAGCTGCACGGAGGGCCGAATACAGGTTTCTTTTTAAAACCAAAGCAGTAAAATTAGAACTAGACTAGATTTTGCCCATATATTATGCTTCATTTTGCCCATGTATATGAGCGTTGAGCTTCATTAGTAAGGGAACATCCCTTTTATTATGGAACACAACGTCGTTCAAGTTTAGTTTCTCAGTAGCGCATTCCATTTACTTTAATCTTCCTAAACCTTGTTGATGGTTTAGGATATCACGGATGATATCGTCTCTGAGTGCTTAAATCGTTTTTGGACTATTGGCATAATCTATCTATCTATCACGATTCTCTATAAAAAAAAAAGTCCAAAGGGGTTCAAATCGCAGACATTGACAAGACTGCTAATAACACGATTTCTTTTCAAAAAAACGCACTGTTCGAGCTTCATTCACTTTGGAAGTAAGTTTTCAATTTTTCCCAACTTTGTCGACGTAAAGAGCGACTTAATTTTCCTCCGTGGAGGGACGATACTGACTTTCTGTTAAGATTTCGAGCGCGAACAGTTATAATTGTCAAAATAATGTATGATTTAAAAAGAAACGACTAGATGGCCCGCCGCTTACTTTTCGAGTTTTCAGCCCCCTTCGTCGATTGGCTATTTATGAAGGTTCGCTTGCTTCTCAAAAAAAGGTGACAGAAAGTGCTTTCTTCCAAGAAATAAGTTAAATAGACTTTCGAATCTCGATCTAAGAGCTCTTCTTTGTATCGTGCTACATTTCGAATTTTGTTGCTTCAACTTTTGCAGTTGAAAAGTTTATTTTTTGATGTTTTGGTTTAAGTAAATTTAAAGAAATGACAGACGGTTTTCCTTTCTTTGATGTCATAGTCGCTGCTCTCATCTGTCTTCGAAACTCCATTCGAAAACTTCAAAAGCCTGTCAACCACCAGCACAGCAAGGCGCAACCAATTAACAACGTCCCACCGTTGAAAAGTGTCCTCGTCTCCATAAATCTCCCGCTACAAAGGACCATCCGCACCAAGAAGGAATAAAACAAACCAAAAATTTCCACGTACGGATTGAAAATGAAATCTTCTTATCCCGCATCACATCCTGACCGATTTACGTGCAACAAATTTCTGTTGCCGTCAAAACTTTGCCTTTTCATCCACGACGAAATACAAAAAAAAAAATCCTTTATCACCTGCGTGTGGATGTGTGTGGGTGAGGTGAAAATCCCGCCCAAGCTCTCTTCTCACGTCTTTCGTTCAGACGATTACCTCACGTGAGGACTTTTAATCCTTTTTGCCACGCTGCGTTTCCGTCGCTTATTAATGAAATAAGAATAATTTCGAGCGCTCCTTTGAATGTGCTCACGTGTTGTGTTGCACTTTGCATCAGCGTGTCGGGTTCTTTTGGTTTTTGGTTTTTGGGTTTTATCCCTTCTGCTGGGAAATTCAGTTCGGAAAAGGAGCGCTAGGATTCAATTAATTCAATGCGATGATGTGTTTTTCCGTGCGGGCGGTGTGGTTGCCGCGTATCGTCTTCGTAGACGCCGACATCGTTGTCGTGTTGATGTTTAATTCAATCCGCGTATGCCGTGCAGCGAAGTGTTTAAGTGAAGCATTTGTAAAGGACACGCAGGGTGGGCGGAACTTGAGCGGCGGAGTCCTTTTAGTGCTGTCGGATTTGAGTCGTTTTTGTTTTAATTTCATTTGAATAGGGCGAGGTGAGAGTAGGGACATTCATAAAGCGGTGCTTGTTAGTGCCGCAACTTCTATTTCTGGTGAAATCCGACTGGTATCTGAATTTCGTCAGTAAAGTTTTGATGATTTTTTTATGCCTAGTCGAGATTTGCGAGTGGGTCTTGTGAATTTTCAGTATTAGAAACTTAATTTGATTCCAGAACATAAAACACGCATGGTGAAGCATAAAAATGTGTGTTTTTGGGCAAATACGGTTCGTTTTCGAGTAAAAAAATTCAAATTTTTAATGAAATTTGTTGAATTTTTGGGTTTTTTCTTGATGATTTTTGTGTCTCAGTTGAAATTTGCAAATGTGTCTCAAAAATGTTGCGTGCATCGTGACTTAATTTGATCCTTTAACACAAAAGAATGTGTGGGAATTTCAAAAAAATTGGCTTTTGGCGACATGGGGGTGGATTTCGTGTAAAATGATTTAAATTTCTCTTGAAATTTGTATCTTGGAGTTAATTTTCGGAAATTTTTTTCATACTTTTTAGTCAAATTTTAAGTCTGAGTATGAAAAAGGCAGCAACTTATTTTGATCTTTAAGCAAAAAACCACCTGTTCTTTCAAAAATCGGTGTTTCTGGCATTTTGAGATCATGTGGATGGTTTTCGAATACAATTTCTGTCCAAATTTGTTTTTTAAATTTGAATTTCGTAAATTTTTTTGATAGTTTCGACTAAATTTTGTTCATAAATATGAAAGAACGTGTGGGGATGTCTAAAAACATATTTTTTTGGCGACGTGCGGGTGGATTTCGAGTTACGATTGCAATTTCTATTGAAATTTGTGTCTTGGAGTTAATTTCAGCCAATTTTTTTGACAGTAATTGAGCTCTAGTTACATTTAATGTCTCGATTTTAAGCGGCAGCAACTTAATTTAATCTTCAAACACAAAGACCGTCTGGTCATTCAAAAATCGGTGTTCCTGGGGTTTTGAGATTGTCATGTGGATTACTTTCGAATAAAAGATTCAAATTTTTAGTTGAAATTTGTGTCTCAGATTTGAATTTCACCAATTTGTTGATGATTTTTGCGTCGTAGACATGTTTTTGTTTGCTGTGACAGCGCTTTTATTTGATTTAAAAGCAACATTCAAAAATTGCCGTTTCTGCTGTGTTAAAAGCATTATGTGGGTCGTTTTGTAATCAAAATAGAGTCGACTTCCTCTAACTCAAAAATTTTCGCCATATTTTGGCATTCCACTTCTCAATTTTCAATACAAAAACCAGGCTCAAAGTCGAATTGCCTCTAACTCGAACTAATTTTGATGTCAAAATTCGACTTAGGGGGACTCGACTGTAGCTAAGTTTCTACCGGGCCTTTCATCTTTAAGCTGATTTTCAACGGCTTCTGACATAATTTTTGAGTTGTGGTCAAAATTTTGAATGATAGTAAGTTGATTCGCATTGTCAACATAAAGAACACAAGAGGGCGGTTAAAAATTGGCTTTTTAAATGTTTTTTTGTAATACACGTAAGTGATTTTAGAGTAATTTTTTCAATAAAAAGATTTCAATTTCACTGAAAACCTTTGACGTTTGAACTTTACCGAATTTTATAATTGTTTTCGAATCGAAATTATGTAGTTTTCATACAACTTCTTACAAATACTTAAAAAAAAGTAGGCTTTTTTAATTCATTTCAATTTCATTCAATTTCAATTTCAATTGCTGATCAAAATGGACTTTTATCAATTATACGTTTTTAGTTTCTCAAAATCATTTTGAGTCAAATCAGATCAATCAAATTTTGAGTCACAGATCTAACCAAAATCTCACTCTAGGTTCAGATCTAGAAAAGAATCGATTGAAACACAAAACAACAAGCCGGCAATTCGTCGAAACTCCCCCAAAAGTCAAGAAACCGATCCGCTCACGGTCACCATGCTTTTCAAGAAGTCAACACGCCTCCATGCCCTAGATTCTTCCCATGACCACTCCCACCTCATTCAGAATATTTTAATAAACGACTCACAAAATAAATCACATCCTCCCTCCCAACAACAAAACAAAAAAATCTTCAATCAAAGAATTTCTCAAAAAAATTTCCTTTTCTCCGAAATAAAATTCCTTTTCTCCGAAAAAAAATCGCTGTCCGAAAAAACAAAACCAACATATTTTCGAGCCGAATACAAATAAATCAAAAAAAAAAAGAAGAAGAACCAACCACACAAAGGACTAACTCAAAGACATTAGTCAAGCCAGGGAGCGATAATTTATTGTAATGAATATTCATGGAGAAAATGCTCTTTTGGCAACGCGATAAATCTGGAACCATATCAAATTCCGGTCTCGGAAAAAAAAAACTTGTCCCGCTCGGCCGTTGGCCCGCCCTCGCAGTTTTTTTTTTTTTTTGTTTTTGGTTTAGTTGGACAGGCAATGTCGTTGTCCTCTCTGCCATTTGCCTTGTGGCTATAATTGCGAAAATTGTGAATGTGAAATTGGTCTTAAAAGACCAGCAAGCATCGTCCGCGTCGTCGTCGCATCTCTGAACACAGCCGCATTAAGTAACACGCTTGGAGAGAGGAAATGAGATAAATTCATTTCGTTTATTATTTTCGTTCGTTTTTAATAAAATCATTGCATGGAATTGTGCCAAATTGATAAATGGATGTATAAATGGAACGCACAAGGATTCGGAAGCGTGCGCGTTGCGGAAAAATGGAAGCAGGGAGACGCCGAAGGCTGCTGAAGATTGGAGCCAATTAAACATCATCTTTGGAACATTATCAAGATAGGTTTTGTTTTTTTTCTCCTTTTTTTTTCTTCTCTGTGTGAGTAGTTTTCTCTTCGAGTGGGAGGAGGGCAATCCTTGAGAGCGGCGGACTAATTTGATTTGCAATTTAATTGTATAAACTTTGGCGAGAGCGAAAGATTTTCATTTTAATTTGTGTTTGAAGTGATAGAAATTAATGAAATGGTGCGAATTGGACTTTGTGTCTGCGATGGGTGGCTTTTGATTGAATTGTGACCACCCACTGTGGCGACAAGGTGTGTCGATGGGGAATTTAGATTTCATTATCTGAGGGAGGAAGTATGCATAAATTTAAATCGAAGATCTAGGGGTTATGAGGACAGGAGATGACGTCAATCCTGGGGTGTGCTATTTGCAGCGAGTGGACTGTGCGACAGTCTATTTGTGTCTTGTGCGGCGTTCTGTGTCTAAAAATATGAAGTTATGAATGAATTTCGTAGACTTGGCATACAGAGATAATTTTTTAAGAGCTTTGCAATCGAGTCAATTGCTAACTTCTTTTTTTAACATTACAAATAAGTCCCTTAGTGAAAAAAAACTAGGCCACATTGTTTATTTTATATACCCCTTGCTGTGAAGGGAAATTTTTAAACTTCACTACAATACTTAACCCTTCTATTGAGACAATCAAGTGGGTGAAAGTTGTTGTTTTTAAATGGAAAATTGTTAGACTTTGCCAGAAATTTGAGTAAAAATGCAGAAATTATTGATCTTCTTTTTGGGAGATTTATATCCCTTGATGGGAAATTTGTAAAAATCAATGAGGAATTTCAATTTTGCGTAAAGTTGTTCTACTTTCATAAAAATTGCGTAAATTAATGGAAATTGGAAATTTTTATTTTTCGGTAGAAATTTGTCAAAATCTTAGGGAAATTTATGCCCGACGACTGAAATGAATTGAAGCTGGCGAAACTTGTTGGAAATTTTTCAGTTGACGTTGATCTTTCATCTGACGTTGAATTTTTCAAGATTTAGTGGAAGTGAAAGAGTTCTTATGTTCTGATGGAAAATTTAACGAACTTATTGGGAAATTCTCATTTATTGACGACGAATTTTTCAAATTGAAGTGAAACGTATAGAGATCTTATTTTCTGATGGCAAATTTAATAAACCTGTTCAGCCTTCAAGAATGAAGTCAAAGTTATAGAAAACTTATGTTTTGATAGGAAATTCAATGAACTTGTTGGGAAATTTTCATTTATTGAAAATAAATTTTTCAAAATGGAGTGAAACTAATAGAGATCTTATTTTCTGATGGCAAATTTAATATATTTGTTGAGAAGTATTCTTCTGTTGACGACGAATTTTTGAAAATTGAAGAGATCTTATTTTTTGATTTTGAATTTAATAAACTTGTTGGTAAATTTTTGTTTATTGACTTCACAGTCTTTCAAAATCAAGTAAAACTTATAGAAATCTCATTTTCTATAAGTTTCACTTGATTCTGGGAAATTTAATAAATTTGTTGGGAAGTTTTCGTTTATTAACGACGAGATTCCAAAAATCAAGTGAAAGTTATAGAGTTCTTATGTTCTGATGGGAAATTCAATAAACTTGTTGGGGAATTTTTAATTACTGACGACGATTTTTTTCAAAATGGAGTGAAACTAATAGAGACCTTTTTTTCTGATGGAAAATTCAATAAACTTGTTGGGAAATTTTCGTTTATTGACGACAAATTTTTCAAAATTAAGTGAATGTTACAGAGTTCTAATGTTGTGATAAGAAATTTGGATAAACCGATGAAAATTCTTGGAGTTTTGAAAAAAAAATCGTTTAAGATCGATAAAAAGTTTACAAACTGTGTTTTTTTTTGGGAATTGCTTCGTTGCTTCAGGGAATTTGCTTTCTTCGATGGGAATTTCTTATAAATCGATAAAAAATGTTGAATCTGTGTATGTCTCTTCAAAATTTGAATACACTAATATTCAATGTGTTCAAATTCAAATGAAACTTTGAAGAGAATAGACCGATATTAGCCCTAATTAATAGATCAGAGTTATTGCCCGTCTTTTCGACGACAGAGAAATTCACTCACAGAGTTCGAAAATTAGACAAAAACACTTCTGCGACTTCAATCTCATCCACATTCTTTCCAAACCTTCTGTCCACAAAAGAGAAACGCATCGTCAGACGTTTGTAAGCCTAACGCTCCCACTTTGCCAAATTAATTGACACACTGTCTGGAAGAAGACGTCCAGCGCCAAAATTTCCCCTCAACTGTCTGTTTATTCCCATTCTTCGCTCAATTTTTAAAACTTCACGAATGAAAATTTTACGCCAATTTCGTGAGTGTGAAAATTCATTTTATTTTTTTTTTCGCTCGCCATCGCCTTTCCGATGCACACACGCAGACATGACTCCCTTACCCCTTCAAAAAAAACCCACAATTCTTCGTTAAAATAAACTCCCAAGTCTCATTTTTTTTCGGCCAACGAAAGTTCATTGGACCAAGAAAAAGTGTTTGCCGCCGACACGACTGGAAAAACTTTTGAAAACGACTGCGACTACGTGTGTGGGTGCGTTCAACAACAACGAGGTCGAAGAATTTCCCTCTCCCCCCAAAAAAAAAAAATTAAACTCACTCGACATTGTTTTCCACTCCGTCCGTCGTTGTCGTCGTCGTCGTCGTCGTCTACCACGCTAAGTTTTTCGGGCCGAAATATGGAGGACATATGTTCATTACCGTTAGCTCGGGAAACTCTTAACAATTCCTTTTCAATTTTCGTCGTTTCTTTTTGTTCGGTTTTTCATATTCTTTCGGTTCGCTGCCGCAAGTCGTCGTTCTTGTCGTCGTCGACACCCACCCACTCATCCACATGTGTCTCATATGGAAAATCTGATTCACTCCTTCGTCCTCGAAATAAAAAAGGACGAACCTCGCTGCATCCGTATTTATATTCAAAATGATGATGCCACTAAGTTTTAACTCTATCCTCGGTCGGTTGTGTTTGGCGGATCAGGGCTTTCCATTTTTTTTTTTGCCTCCGAACTTCGACCTCCCCTCGCACCGATGTCCTTGCATGTCCTTGCAACATAGCTGTGCATAGCTCGGCTCCCCTGCTTAAAACATGTAAAACCGATGCAATAACACGAGATAAAAACTGACTTTGCCATGAGGCAGTTGCTGCTGCTGCTGCTTTCGATGTGCGGTGCAGCGCGGCGGCAGAAGGTCCTTGTGTTTGGCTTCATGGATTATGCAGGGATTTAGGAAATGGAAGAAAAAAGAACCGCTCCCCCTCAGGGTGGGGAACAATTTCTTTTGGGATTTTTTTCCTTTTTTTTTCTTTTTTTTTTTTGTGGCTTGTTCTTCGGGAGTGCTTTACAGATGTTCTCCGTCTTTCATGCGGGAGATGCACTTTGGTTATGATCGGTTTTGGAAATTGGGGGTAAACACATGAGTACCGTTATAAAGCAAGAACAGCAGTGGTACCATTCGTTTTTTTGTCGTTCTCCAAGTCAGCCTCGGTTGGTGGGTGAATGTGGGTGAATTTTCCAGGATAAAGCACCTGGAAATCAAAGATTTTTACTGCACGAGGGACGACGACGACGATGGAGACGCGGCGCGGGTGGCTGACTTTATCCGTTTTCTCTCTCTGCGAGTGAAGGACGAACTGATTTTGTGGTTAGAAGTTTTTTTTTTTTTTTGGAGGGGGTGGATTGGGAAAAGTTTAAATGGAGAAATTCGTTTTTTTATGCGGATTGAAAAGTTTCTGGTGGTATCCTTGCAGTTTTCTTCTCTTTTTCGTGTGTTTGTGTCGCCGTATTGTGGAAGGCGAGAGGAGAAGAGAGTGGGAATTTATGACTTACTTGAAAAATTGGATTTTGTTTTTGAATTGAGTTGATTGTAGTTTCATGGAAATTCTCTTGTTCTTCTTTTTTTCTTTTCTGTCGCAGCTGTAATGTTGAATTTGTCATGAAAGGAGTTTTTAGTAGAAGTCGAGGAGAAAAAACTATCACATGGCTGTCGATGTGAGAAGTGGGGAAGGGGATGGATGTAAGCATGTAAACACTTGGAGAAAAAAGGATTTCAATCTGCTTACGACGACGTGTATGACGTGAATTGCTGTCGGGGCTGTGGAAGTGGTCTAGGAGATGTCGAAACGCATGAAATTCTGAAAAATCTTTGCATTTTTATGGTCTTGAGTTGATAAAATGTAACGAGGCAGGTCATGGAGAAGCAGTTTTAACTTTGAAGAGGAATCAAGCGACGTTTTTGCGTCAATTCACTTGATTTGGGAAAAACATTGGAAGTACACTCATCCTTCGCTTTGCACGGGGGTTAGGGGAATGAAAAGAAACCACGCAAAATGATTTATGAGCGTACATGGATGTCTTTGGAACAGAAAAACTATAGTGGACCGTGGGTCTTTAAAGAAAAAACGTTATTTCGCGCAAAACAAAGTCGCGCAAATCGAATTTGAGTACATATTCGAAAATCGCGGAAATCACGGGTAAAACCGCATAAAACGAGACCGCATAAAACGAGACCGCATAAAACGAGACCGCATAAAACGAGACCGCATAAAACGAGATCGCCCAAAACGAGTTCGCCCAAAACGAGGGATGAGTGTACTCATTTTTTACAAAAAAAAAAATCCTTGTGAATTCTCGTGAAGCCTTAATTTGTTTTCGGAACACAACCGAAGTACAGTCGAAGACCTCTAAGCCGAACGCCCTCTGAATCGAAAAGCCCTCTAACTCGAATTTTTTCGCCATATTCAGGCATTCTCTTCAATTTTCCATACAAAATCCTTCCTCCAAGACGAACGCCCTCTAAGTCGAAAAGCCCTCTAATTCGAACTAATTTTGAGATCCCGTGAAAATTCGACTTAGAGGGCTTCGACTGTATTTATTTTCATTTTACTAAAAAAATCCTCGTAAATTCTTATGAAGCCTTAACTTGAACGCAAAAATCCTGAACACAGTCGTACATCGTTAACGAATTCGTTGCATCTTGCAGGACCTCTTTACGGCACAAAAAACACACTCTCCTTAGGTTTCACAGCCACTTAAACAAAATTCCCTGAAAACGTTTGTCCACTGAAGTAACTTGGTGTCCACCTTTCAGCGTGACCCCTCTTCTAAGCTTTCAACATAACCACAGCTCACCGCTGTGTCCTCGAATCGTGTATCATCAGGCCGTTTATCCTCGATCCTCAATGCCTGTGCGACATCCTCCAACACGACTACACTCCACCTAATGCACATGACTCTCGATTCAAAAACATATTTGATCACAACTCAGCGTCGCGTCGAAGCGTGCGTCCGATGCTCTAGCTCTGCACTTTTGTCAAATTCTCCATTAAGGCAGATTACCACCAAAGACTACCCCAACGCTGATGGACGCATTGAGAGAAATCGCTTTAGTTTTCGAAAGCAGATTAAAGTCGGAAACTCGGTTGGTGTGTGCACAGCAAAGGAATCGAAAATTCACGCACTGAAAGAGCTCGTTTCGACCACTTAGCGATTGCGATTAGCGTTCGAATGGATGGCGAGTACGACGATACTCACGTGTGTGGGCGTTGGGTGGCGTGCGTATGGTGGTGGAGGTTTGTGTGTAGAAGAGACGTGTGTATGGTGGTGAGGCGCATATGTAGCAGGGATGTGGGCGATGCGTGTGTAGAAGAGACCGCGTGTCCACCCAACGTGGACTGAGTTACATTATGCAACAGTGAGTTGGTTAGGAAACAAATTAATTGCGTGTAAGTAGACATCAGCGAAATCGAGTTGGAGTCATTTGAGTTTCGAGGAAGGCAGGAGAATTAAGCCAGTTTAAAGTTTCTCAATGGTGAAAAATTGGAGTTCAGAGCAGATGTTTTAAGTGGAGAGTCATCGAATGTTTCAATTTCGCGAGTCTTCTGGAAGGAAAAGAGTTCCTCCACGGATTTTTAAGTGCCAGTGTCTCTTTGGTGGGTCGTTTCCAGCGAAGTTCTTTTGAGAGCAGTCAAAATGTTCACTTAGTTCCATAGTACAACAAAAAAACAGCAAACACTAATTTTGAAATGTCTTAAAAGACTCGAGAACAGTAGCAGATGCCTCAATTTTCGGAGTTAGTACGTTGCAGAAGCAAACTACTAGTGGACGCCGTGGCGTAATCGTAAGTGCGTCGGACTGTTAAGCGGGAGAACCCGGGTTCGAATCCAGCTCGGAGAAAAAACACCACAAATATTTTTCACGGCCCCTTCTGCATAAAAAGTTTTCGCAATTCGCCGTTCGGAACCGGCTTTAAACCGAAGGTCCCCTTCAGATGTGTCCATCTATAACGCGCATAGCACAGTGAAGGTTCGAAAAATAATGTTCTGGGGCTGTTACGCTATCAATGACGATTACCACCTTATGAAAGACTTGACTCGATTTATAGCACTTCGATTTCAGATCTCAGATTTTCCTTCCAGCTATACTTTTTGTCCCCTATTAGCTTTTATTATAAATTTCTAAAACTAAACGACACCATGGACCTACAGGCCAGTCACAATAGGCCCACACGTGGCCACAGTGACACAGGCTACATTTTCCCATGGACCTACAGGTCTACACCTATCACATGGTTCCTAGCCAGCACTACATGGGATATCATAACTTCTTTAAGCTCTGCGACCAAATGAAAATTCAGGTGAATTGTTTTTGACTTCTTTTTTCAACTGGTGGAGCGCATGGACACTAACACTGTGGCTCGTAAGTTCTTCGAGTCCAACCCTGAGGGATAACGCGGTGGAGGAAGACCTCGTCTCCGGTAGCGTGACCACTTGGATAGGGACCTTAATCAGTTGGGTGCACGAAATTGGAGTCAGTGCAATTGCTAGAATACGCTGATGACATTGACGTGATTGGACGAACACAGCGAGCCATGAATGAGGGGTTTGAAGGCATTGAGAGAGAGGCGGCCAGAATGGGTCTTGAATGGGTCAAAACAAAGTACATGCTGTCTTCATGAAAGGACGCACAATATGGACGACTCGGTCAGAGCGTCTCGATAGGCAGCAAAAACTTTGAGGTGGTCAAGGACTTCGTCTACCTCGGCTCCGCGGTAACAAGTACGAATGACACCAGTACCGAGATCAAACGCAGAATAACTCTTGCCAATCGCTGTTTTTTTGGGCTCAAGAGGCAATTGAGTAATAGAGCCCTCTCTCGAAAAACCAGGATAGCCTTATATAATACCCTGGTCATCCCAGTCCTGCTCTATGGCGTGGAGACATGGATTTTGTCAAAAGCGGATGAAGAAGCCCTTGACCTTTTTGAGAGAAAAGTTCTGCGTACGATCTTTGGCCCTGTTTGCACTGATGGTTACTAGAGGAGAAGATTCAATCACGAACTGTACGGCGGCATGCGCCTGGCCAGGCGTCTACGGATCCAACGCCTAGGGTGGTTAGGCCATGTAGAGCGAATGGACAGCACAGCTCCGGCCCGAAGAATCTTCGACTCCGAAAGTATGGGACAACGCAGCAGAGGACGCTCGAGTCTAAGGTGGCGTACACAGGTAGAGAAGGACTTGAACCGAACTCGGTGTGCGTCACTGGAAGCATGTGACACAGGATCGTGCTGGATGGAGGAGGTTGCTAAAGGAGGCCCAGGTCTACCCCGGACTGTAGCGCCGCACAAAGAAGAAGAACGAAAGTACGAAATTGGAGACGTCAGCCAAAGACCGCTATATGGCATTTCAGCTGAAACCCAGAAGAAAAAACGAGTACCTTTGACACGCTGCAACTTCTTTGAAGTCCAACAACTTCTAAACGTTTGAGAAAAATTGTTTTTTAAACCATTCGAAACCCACAGGCTTCTAGAAGATCTTTCGAAGAAGTCTTATTGAGTTCCCAACTGTTACAAGCTCAAAAAATAATCTTCTAACCATTCAAAACGCTAATATTTGAAAATCTAATATTGGAAAATCTCACGAAAAGTATTCACTGAGCTCTTAACTGTAATTAGCTCAAAAACTTAGCTCTAGTTGTCTCAAAACACCCATTTTTGACAAAAGCCAAACAATTGAAGATCCTGAAAGCAATCCTGGCCAAAAAAGAATTCTAGAAATGGGTTTTCAATGTCTGAACTCTCTTTTGTTCAAAATGGAAGCAGAAAACTGCTTACCAAGCACCCATTTCTACAGTTTTGAAAGTTGTTCAGTGCAGCAAATAAAAAAAAAACAAATCTATTCACTTTGAGCTTTGATTTTCATGAAATTTTTATGCGATCCCGTCAAGGGGGCAACCGCTCGGCAGACCTACATAGTCTAAGATCATAGGTCTAAAATCTCGCCTGGTTACGCTAGGGCATAGCTCCTGCTGAGTTATAGTCGGCGGCGGAGGATCGAGTTGCCTGGTAGCGTGCATTGCCCACGCTACCAAATTAGTGGAACATGCGGCCACAGAAGATGATGACAGTTTTTTTTGGGGCGGCAGTGTGTGTGTCTCCAACCTTAGATGGACCATTGCTAGTCTGGAAATAAACTCAACTTGCAAATGAGTTCAACTGCGCTTCCAATTTTCTCTTGCTTCACACTTCCTCTTTCACGTGAGACATCCCTGGAGGAAACTGTCAAAAACTTAGATGATCCAAAATAATCCACGACACGTCTAACAAGTTAACCAACGACGATGACGCACAAGAACTTAACCCTTAACGTTAACCCAATCACCCCCTCGCATTGCAATTGAAACTTCTAAGGCTCCAAAACTTCTGAGTCCCCAAAAATCCCATCAAAAAGCCGTCCTCTGTCGCAGACAATCCCCGAAACCAAAAGCACTACCATATCGCTTGGCAGGATTATTCGTGAAATTTCCGTGGCAGCGGTCAAAAGCCATTACGTCCTAGCATAGTTAATGGCCAGACCGGATTATAAATGCATGAAGCCGTAATGTGCAATCTCCAGGAAGTAGAATGTCCTTAGCACACCCGTCCGCTCATCCCCCTATATAACAGACAACAAGAGAGACTTTCACGCACGCACACTTAAATATGAGTTAAGATGATAATGTGTCCATGGTTACGGCTCACAGAGGGCCTAACGTCCGTCTTACGGACTAACCAGACCACCACCGAACGTAATGCGATTTTCGCAGAACGTTAATTCGCATCTGCACAACGACGACGACGACGACGACGACAACGATGATGACCATCATCGCACATCTGTGTGCAATTGTGGACGCAAGTACGTAAACTTTTCCACTTAATCACAGGACCATCCTTCCTGGCTGACTCTGTCTCTCTCTCCGGGTGGGTGGAGTCCGGCCACCCACCGCCGGACTAAGTAAAACTATTTACCCGGTCCAATGCCCGACGATTATGCTTGATGTCGTTGCCGATAACGACGACGATGTCGGCGATGGCGATAATGACGAATTCGCTGAATGGGTTATTATGTTTGCATTACAAACACTCGAGTGATTTTCCACCCACCCCCAAGATACCAGATACTCAAGTCGGATTTGGGTTCTGTTTGTCGCGCGTACACACGCGCGTGGACAAACACGGGGATGAAATTAAATAAACACAACCCACCCACCCAGCCTCGCTGCCGCCCGCTCGCGATAATTTGCCAGCCGAAGAGTCTCTCTCGCGTGGCGGAAAATCGGAAAACTTACCCGGAAAAGTTACTCAAATGAAAACTCGCAGATAAGAAAAAGCGAGCTCTGATAATTTCCAAAGAATTTCTCGTAAGCGAAAATTCCGTTAGAGGAAATTACGAAGCAAATAAGAGGAAAGGACGCGGCCGAACTGCGAAGGCGGCAGCAGTGGCAAAGAAATTCAACTAATAGCCGCCAGCAGCAGCGGAATTCGTTGGCGTCTGTATCTCGATCTCGAGATCTCTCTCTAGGGTGCGGCAGATTGTCAAGGGGGTGGGGGGTTGACATGAGTGAGAAAATCTTGATAGCAAAATGGACTCGGGAAAAAAAAGGAGACCCGGAACTTCGCCGGGCAGGTGCTTTACGAGAAAGTTTTCACTCCTCGCCCGGAGCTAACTGCGGGGATTCCAATTGGGAGCCGTGTAACCCCGTGACCTTGGGAATTCTTCCCGGGCGGAAACATTTTTATTTGGAAACATAATTTTTACCGTAAACAAAATGTTGGGTCGGTGTCAGCCCTCGGGGGAGACTCAGGACAAGATTTTGTCATTTTCCGGTTGAGTTTTTGGTTTTTTTTTTGTGGGGGAAAAAGTGTGGCTGCTCTTGGGATTTGTGTAATCAGATGGGAATTTGTGAACTCTGACAAAAAGGATGCAGGACTTTTGTGCGGAGAGAAAAAGAATTATGAAAGAAACTGCATCTACCTGGGGATGGGTGGAATGATTGTTTTAGAGGGAGGAAAAGGCTAAAGCGATGTCAGGGGACGTAAGATTCTGAGGTCTAAAACGAACTGAAAGTGGCGGTTTTACGGACGAGGGAAATTTCATGAAACTGAAAGAGAATTGGACAAGTCGAAAGCCAGTATTGCGCCTCAAAACCACACAAATGAGTCTTGATCAGTATTCAAAAGTTCTCATTAGGAAGAGTAATGAGGGCGACAGGAATCTTTTCAGACAATATTACGGCTCTATTTAAATTAGCTGTCAAGTGTCCTGTGAGTAAAGGACGCCAAATATCGCTTTGCAATATTTTAAGGTCTCATGCATAGTGAGGCTACAAAAGCGAAAAGAGATGCGAGATTGAGTTAAATGCCTGTGACTTATTTTTGCCAGCGAAATTTCACTTCACACAAGGTATTCCAATAAGAGGTGTTATTTTGAATAGCCCGCTATTTTGGTAGATGCCACTTTTGACGCTGCAATTTTTGACATTTGACAAGTAGAAACTACGCCATTATTAAAAACGGAACGATACACGCTTTAGCTACACATTGAAATCGTTAAAATTCACTATAAACATGGTGAAAATTTGACAGAGACGGTTCGTAAGATTAAAACATTTTTGGATCGTCATGAAGCACTTTGTCGGACAGAAATAGGTGGGAAAATTCAAGCTGTTGGAACAAGTTAGTGATGTGAGGAATAGTGAGGAATAAAACCCATGCATGTCGCTCAAGAACAGCTGAGAATATTTCTGCTGTAGCCAAAAGTGTTGAAGAAAACCCAGGTTTGCTCATTCCTCATCGTTCTTTGCAATTGGGCGTTCTACAAACATCATTACACCATATTTTTCATTAAGACTTGGTTCTTATAAAGTTCAGTTAACACAAGAACTCAAGCCAGTCGATCATTAACATGTTCGTGTCTTTACTGATTGGGTTATTGAAATGCATGAAAATGATACGAAATTACATCGAAAAATCATCTTGACTGATGAGGCCCATTTCCACCTCGGTGACTACGTCAATAAGCAAAATTGTCGCATCTGGGGCTCAGAAAACCCAAGATTTATTGTTAAAATCTTGGCCTTTTAAGCTTATTTCTTGTTATTCTGTCGATCAGTTCAGTGTACAGTGTATCCGAGGAAGCTCCTTCGGTTTTTGAATTTTAATAAAAAATAAAAGAAAGAATCTACACTTTAGATAATTTTTTCTTCACAACTCTGAGTCGCAATCCTAAATTAGGATCCTGTCCTTAGGAAGGCTGGCAGAAAATGTTTCCTTCCAACACTTAGGTCCCTGCGGACCCCTTGTATTACTAATTGGGAGAAAGGTGTCCTATTTCTCTGTGTCCTCGGTCCATTTGGTCGGATCCTATCCTTAATGTTTAAATTAATTCTGAGTCGAATATCTGCTGTTATTGATGAATTAAAGGTCTAGAGGAATGAACTAAAGGAATTATGAACAGGAGCAGAGGACGCTCCTGTTCAGCGCTTGTCATGGCAAGGCTACGGACTCTAGGCAAGCCCTTCCTTGAAGCTCTGCGCGTATCTGAAATGAATACCAAAGGTTTGATTTCGTTTCTCAACGCCGCACAATGCTTCTAAGTTCAAATCTAATCTGCTTTTCAATTTTCCAGAGCTGTGGTAAGAAAACGACACTTACAAGGAGAGTGCACGAACCTGCAGTCACCGATTTTAATGAAATTTGGCATAGTGATAGCTCCCCTATGGAACAATAATTTCCCAAAGTCAGAAAACGCAACACTCCCTTTTTTCCGAGAAAAATGCTCCCAAAGTTTTCCCAATCGCTTCGTATACTAAAAAAGAAACGTCAAAATTTGAAGTATTACTATTGAAGTAACTATTACTGAAACTTCAATTTTTCTTAAAAAATGGTTGCCTCGTTTTAGTTTTTTTCAAGAAAACAAAAACAACACAAGTCTCATTCAAATCGGTCAAAAGGAAAGTTTTTATTTACAAAAATAATGCCGAAGGCCTCTGCTGCTAGTGCTTAAGTTTAATAATTAGCTGTAAATTAATTTACACTTAATAAAATAATAATATTAATAATATTATTTACAAAAAAACCGAACGTCGTTTACGTATCCATTTTTGCACGGTACTGCAAGTCACACAAAGCTCCTATTGCCACTGAATTCTCCTCGTTCAAAAGGATTTCATCCAAATTTCAGTGAAAATCTGTCTTATTTTCGTCTCTTTTGCTTCAAAGGAAACTTTAACGGGTCAATGAATTTGACTCATTTGAAATAAGCTCAAACTTATTTCTACGCTATTTTCGTTCTCATCTTTTTTGCTTCGGACAAATATCAAAAGAAGTTCAACTAATTAGTGAATTAATCCTTTTTCTTCCTAATTCTCGTTTCTCGTTCCATTTGTTGACCTAAGCTGACCTAAAAATCTTGGTTAAGACAGTGAAAGTCATCCTTATATTCTGAAAGTGAGAGAAGGAGTTTTAGTCCTCTGAAACACAAATCTCTGAAAAAAACAAAACTGTCACCACAGCACAGAAATCTCAGCATTCTTCGCAGACTGTTGTTACTTCGTATCTTATCACTCGTCTTGACTTCTGTAAACGTCCATAAATTTTCCAAAGCAACTGGACATAGTCACATGGCACATCTTGATTACCATTAATTCACCAGTTCTCTGACAGCGTCCCAGTTGCGATTAGCTTTGCTAAACATGCTGACACGTCACATCTGTCGCCTCCCACTCAGGATTTGCATAACAAACCGACGCTCCCACCCTCAACTGATAATGATTCTCAATAAATTCAACCGAAAATAACTTTTCCAAATTAAAACCAAAAAAAAACCCGTCGCCATTCACAAAACCAAAACACAATCATTTTCAAGCTATTCGGCAAATATCCAAAAAAAAAAGAATGTGGAACAACACACCACCACAACACAAAAAAAAAAATAGAAAAATAATCTGCAAATCGTATACGAGAATTTTTATTTATGGCAAATCTGATCAAAAAAAAAGAAAAATTCGCCGCTCTTAACATCCCTGCATCTCTCTGCACCCGACCCGGACATAACTCTTCGCTGTCGCTATTAATTTTATTTAAAAAAATTTTCTTTTTTTTTGCTCGTCTTCTATTTTTTTGTGTATATGCCACATGATTTTCGATTTTACTTTGAAGACGAAAAAAAAAAAAGAAAAAAAATCTCGTTATCATAAACATTCCCTTCCTCTCCAACCGTCGGGGAGCAGACATGTATCTCAAGAATACTCACACAAATGTAGATGAAGATTCATTTTTTATGCGAGGAAGGAAGGAAGTCGACTGCTCCCCCACCCCCACCTCACACACACACACACACACACATGAATCGCCCCCAAAAAAACGGTCGAAAACATGACGTCGTCAAATGAATTGGAAAATTATTTGCAATAAAAATTTATACGATCAAAGCAAAAGACGCAGACCGTAGAACGATGATGATGATGACGACGAAAAAGATGGCGGCGGCTTGGAGGGGTGAAGGATGAGGGAAATTCTCTCTCCCCAATCGAAAAATTGTTGTGTCAGAAATATTTATGGAGGGAGAAGGGGGATGGGCAGTCGTCGCCGAACTATTCATTGACCTGCAGACATCTCCTGGGGGAGACAGAGGAAAAAAATGGTTTCGAGAGTCCTCGCCGATGGGATTTTTCGTCCGGATGATGAAAAAGTTTTCAGGAACTTCGGGGTCGGGTGTGTTTAGTCACACAATACGACGAGGAGTAAATAGAGTCGAAGCGGAGGTGTGCTAAACGCCCCGGTGGAAGAAATTGTTTGCCGATTGATTTGTTGACAGTCGAAGGTGTGCGGAAGGATGCGCTGGAACACCTCTGAGCGGGGGAGGGTCACGTAATTCCATGTGAGTGATGCGATGGAGAAGATTGTCCTTTTTGGACGTGGAGGAAAAATGTGCTAAGCATTTGGAGGTCAATAAGTTTGGGGGTAGAGAAGGGTTGCGAAAGAATTTGATTCGGCTTTCTGCTACAAGCGGGCTTTCCAAACTGGAAAAGGGATTGGGAATGGTCAATGGCAAGACCGCGGTGAATGTTGTCCTCCAATCGATTCGGGCTTATCGGCGTAGACTAGCGAGTTCACATATCCCCGCACTAAATAGTCAAGAGGCGTTAAATCGCACGATGTTGGAGGCCAATTCACTGGTCCGTAATGTGAAACTATGCGGTTACCAAACGTTTCCTTCAATAAATCAGTAAATCAATAAATCAAAAAGATATGGTTCAAAATGATTTTGAAAATTCTTCTTGTTCTGAAATTTTGTTTTTGTTTCCCAAATCATCATCTGTTTAGATTTTTCAATACTTTCTATCAACTCATCGTTCTCAGTAAATTCAAATGTGTCAAAAATGCATGAAGATGACGTCGAAAACTATTTTCTGCGGCTAAGCGGTCGTTTTGGGGACTGAAATAATCTCTAATTATGAGTTACCAATCCCCTATTTAAAATCAATATTCTAAACGCCAGGAAAACGGTTTAAAGTTAACTCGAAATCTTTTTGAAAATGAATTTTTTGTACTTATACTCTTAAAACCATCTCCCATTAGAAGCTACCACTAACCTTTTTTAATACACTTTTTGGACGACCACAAAACGGTTCAGAAGTGTTCCAAAATGTGAGTTTGTATGGCTGAAACGTCATTTTTGAAGCCAAAGTCGTCTCAGAATAAGAGTTTTCACTTCTCTGCCTAGAATTTGTTTCATAAAAAACAAAAAACGACTCATGGGTACTTCAAAACTTTAAAGGAATTTCTAAGGGATAAAAAACGACTCAAAGGTGTCTCAAAATGTCTTTAAAAACTTATTTCTGTGCTTGATCTGTTGTTGTTAAAACTATCATCTCATTTTTCTGAAAGACGACAAAACAACTAAGAAAAACTAATTTTTGTACCTTGAACTTAAGATCATTTCCCATTAGAAGCTGCCACTGTTTTTTTTTTAAATACGCATTGTTGAATGACGACGGCATTGAACGACCACAAAACAATTAAAAAATGTTCCAAAATCGCAAATGGGTTTTTATCGCTGAAAACCTCATTTTTGAACTGCAAATCATCTCCTTAAGAGAACTACCACTGCTTTATTCAAATAATCGTTTTTATTAACCCTAAATCGACTCAAAATATCCTCGAAATGGATTTTTGTCAATAAAAAGCCATTTGTGAGTCCAAAATCATCTTTGAAGAATTTATGCTTCGCATATTCACTTTCTCAGCAACGTTGTAATGACGCAAAAATGGCATATAAAGTTATGAGCCCTAGATTTTTGCTGTTAAATTGGAGGTTTCAGTTGTGAACTAATCGGAAACTAGGTTGTGCTTTTAGTACATCAAATTCCAAGTATATTTTCGCTTTTTCTGTTCCAGAAGCGTTTTTTGAATGAATTTTACTTAGTTTTAACCGAAGGCCCTTAATGATCTGGTTGTATTTGCAAGCTCAAAGTTTTCTAAATCTTAGCTACATTTTCAATAAATAGGAAAATACTGGATATGGTAGACATATTTGGACTTTCATTTCCGACTTATATCCGAAAAAGAACTTTCCGCCCAAAAAAAAGTCCAAAGGCCTAACATTTTTAACTAAGAAATCGACAAGTTTTGCGTAAATGAAAGTGGCAACCCTCGGTTCATGCAGTTGTGCAGACTCGCAGTGGCATCCAGCAAGGTTGCCTACTATCACCACTACTTTTTTACACTTCAGTCGCAGCTCTTTAAGGCTTAATAAAAAGAAAAATAGAAAAAATAGAAAAAAGAAACATTTTGGAAAAAAGAAGAAGTGGTGTGCGAGCCTTAAGCCATGCACTTGACCACACCCCAAGAGCCTCCATCCCCCCCTGTACTCTTAATCATTTCCACTTGAATTTCAATTCCACATCACACACACTGCACCTGCATCAGCTTGTCTCTCCCCCTCACTCGACTTGTAGCGAATAGAAAATTCATCCACATCTCACGGCTTTGTCCACAAAACACCACACAAACACCCCAAACGATTTTTCTTACCTCAAGAATTTCACCTCGACTTGACGTCCGTCCGCCACACGAACGAAACAAAAAAAAAAAAAAAAGAATCTCAAAGAAAAGTATCTCCGCAGTAAAATACCGGAAAAGGAATTTAATTTTAAACTTTAACTGCGGTTAGAATAATCGTTGATTCCACCCACCCCCACGCACCCACTCTCCAGCCACATTACCGCAAAAACCAAAATGAAGACGACGACAACATGACAAAGGACTCTTCTCATCCTAGCTCCCCCGCCCCCCTCGAGTCAGTCGGTAGTAAATGCGTCTGCGGAATGATGGCTGAGAACTTCTTGAATTTCATGGAAAGTAATTTTCTATGGCTCCTTGTCACCTCTGGAGTTGTTCTCTGCGCTGCTCCACGACGAGAGCCACCTGCCGTGGTGGCGTCCTCCTCCCACCCTTCTCCTTCACCATTCCAGGAATGCCACATGTGGTTCTGGGCGCATTGCGGTTGCGGCAGAGGTGCGATGAATGTGGAAAACCCAAATGAATTGCTTCGGGGCTGGCTGTGGGGGTGGGAGGTCTTAGTGGGAGAGTGACTGAGTGAGTGTGTTGTGTTGATGATTTGCAGTTGATATTTGTTGTCCCTATTCTGTGGCATTTACGTTATTATAACAACGGTTTAGCGGCAGGGGGTTGATATTTGTTATAAGCCACCCATTCCCACCCTCACACACCCAACCCATTTCCGCCCTTGTGGCTGAAAAGCTGTTACTCGAGGAATTTTCATCTGGTGGCATACATTCGCTTGATGAGGGTTAAGTAGTTTCTGGATTAAGCCAACGAGAAGAAGTCATCATCGTGAGTCGTGCCCCGGAATACAATGGCCGTGTGTGATGTTTGATGAGTGGCGGGTGTGGCAGAAGAAAACAACGAACGAAAGAAAAAAAAATTAATTATTCCATTGAACCAGAAGTGGAAGGATGAGTGAGAGTCTTGAGTCGGTTGAGATTATTCCGTCGAAGGAGCACGCATGAGTTTTGCGTACAAGCAAACGTCTTCATCGCGTGTGTAGTTGATTATTCGGTTGGATTTGTGGCGCGTTTGATGCAAAACCACGTGCCAAGTCTGCCGGCAGAGACGGAATTTGGGTCTACCAGCGACAGGAGTCCACTCAGTGGATTGGGGCTGACAAGGGCGTGTCTTAGACAGTGATCTCTGGTCGAGGTTGATTTATTGTGTACACATCTTCGGGAGACAAGTGAAGGTGGCGTTGTGTTGTGGATTGATTTGATTATCCCCAGACCACGTGTCTTGAAGACATATCGGAGGTTGCAACTAATCTTTGGCGATGCAAGGGCACTTCATTCTTGTAAAATTCTGTCAACAAGTTTGACGAGGAAACCGCTTTAAAACGCTAAAAAGGTCCAATGTGTAGCTGGGGTCACCAACTGGTCCATTTCCAACGTTCCTCATTCATTTTGTAGTTTTTTTTTTGGACTTTCATCTCAAACTTATACTAGAAAAATAAGATACAATGGCCTAGTGTATTAAGCCGAACAGCGGCTAAGTGGCGCCCAACGCCAGCAGCAACCTAAACGCTATTGTTAGAATAAAGTTGCAAGGCTGTTTTTAATTTTTGTGCTTAAGAATGAGAAGGTCTTCAAAAAGGAAAGATATTATTTTAGAGCCAGTAAAACGATTTTCAACGCTTCCCAAATTTTCTAAAAAGCATGGCCGGACCTTCGTCAACGTCCTCAGTGTCTTCTTGCATAGTCAATGACTTAAGAAAATAATTTTTTTAAGCCATTGGAAGCTTTTCGAGTCTTTTTGGGATCGTTGCAAGGCCTGAAAAATGCTTTCTAGTCTTTCTCAAACTGTCAAAAAAACATTTGTAAGGGTGCCGCTTCTTTATTTTTAAAGTGTTACTTCAAATGCTTTTTAGAAAAATGTTTCAAATCAATAAAGACACTCCTAACCACACTACGAAGTCATAAAAATGCCTCCTACGCTCTTAAAACTTTGTAAGAAACCACTGTCTGACTATCAAGGCCTTTTAAAAAGACTGCTTATGCATCCCGACCCCAGAAAAAACATTTCAAAGTCGTTCAGATTCTTTTAAACACAATTTAGGATCACAACCAAGCTATTAAAACCGCTCCACACCTTCTAAAATTTTCCAAGAGAGTACACAGCCTGTCAAAGCCTTCGTAAAAGGCTGCATATGTGAACACCTCAAGAAAAACGTTTGTCTGCACTTAAGGTAGTTTGAAACACAATTTTGACTTACAACAACGCCATGAACATGGCTTCACAGCTTCTAAAACTTTTGTAGCAACCACTCTCAGCCTTTGCAAGCTTTCAGAAATATTTCTCTTTCATCTATAACTCAGAAAAAACGTATCTTAGTCATTGAGATAGGCTTAAACACAATTTAGGATCATAGCCAAGCTATTAAATTCGCTCCTAAGCTTCTAAAACTCTCCAAGAAAGTACTCAGCCTTTCAAAGCCTTCGAAAACGATTGCTTATTTGTGAGAAACTAAGGAAAAACGTTTCTAAGCACTTGATAGAGTCATAGCCAGAATTTGTAATCACAAATATGCAATTAAAATGACTCCTAGGCCTCTAAAACTTTCCAAGAGACCATTCAAAGCCTGATAAAGCACTGATTATTCACTTACACCTCAGAAGAAACCCTTGCTAGCACTTGAGTTAGATTCAAACAAGAGTTTTGGATTACAATGAGGCTATTGAATAGGCTCCTAAGCTTCTTAAACTATCCAAAAGTTCATTTTCAACCTGTCAAACCCTTTACTATGCACACTTCAAAAAAATCCTTTCTTAGCGATTGCGATACTTTTAAATCACAATTTGTATTTACAACAACGTCATCTATATTACTCCTAAGCTTCTGAAACTTTATAAGATACCACTCTCTGCTTATCAAAGCCTCTTTTAAAGGACTGCTCGTTCACTTACAACTCAGCAAAAAAAATTTCTAAGCCGTTGAGATGCACGTTTAAACTTTTTAAACACAATTAAAGATCACAACGATGATATTAAAATTGCTCCTAAGCTTCTAAAACTTCCCAAGAGATCCCTTTTAGCTTGTCAAAGATTTCGTAAAAGACTCCTTAACGAACGCTTTAAAAGAAAA
This sequence comes from Syritta pipiens, assembly GCA_905187475.1. NCBI lineage: Eukaryota > Metazoa > Arthropoda > Insecta > Diptera > Syrphidae > Syritta > Syritta pipiens. Next base: position 78,273,104 of record LR994571.1, read on the forward strand.
ACATTTCTCAGCACTTGAGATAGTTTTAAACACAATTTGGATTTAGAACAATGTCATAAAAATGGCTCCCTCCTAAACTTCTAAAATTTTTAGCGACTACTCTCAGCCTGTGAAAGCCTTCATTAAGGACATCTCTTTTATCTACAATAAAAAAAAAAATCTTTCTGAGCACTTGTGATAGCTTTGAACATCATTTGGGATCACAGCGACACAATTAAAATGGCTACTAAGTCCCTCAAACTTTGTGAAAACAACTTCAACCCGCTTAAGATCTTCGTGTAGTTTTTGTAACGCATTTTCGGGTAGAGAAAGATGAAAAGTGAATTTCCAAAAAGCATGAAACCAAATTTGGAATAATAGAAAGGTCATAAAATCGCTCCTGGACTTCTCAAACTTTCTGGAAAACATTCCTGGGCACCCGTGGTTTCATTTACTTCAATTTACGAAATGCTCAATACATTTTAAATTTCTGAAAACTGTGTGCAGGACCTTTCAAATGTGTCTTAGTAAATTTAAAAGCTTCCAAAACTGTGTAAATCTCCACTCGCCATTCCAAAAATAATCACCCACTAAGCAAAAAAAGCTAAAATTAATTATCTCTACCAACCCCATTATCACGCGGCTAAGGTGATAAATTCCTTGCCCTCTCCACCATTTGAACACTTCCGAGATTTATCGGCTCACAAGCCACGCACAACTTTTAGATACACACAAACGTGTACTGCTTCCACTGATTATTTTCGCATGTAATTGGTGTTTATGATCAATTATCGAAGAGGTCCACGCCCGGCCAGGCCATGTGGTGCGCGGTTTGCGGGTCAGAATTAATTATTTAACCGATGGCACGTGCGAAGAGCACCACGGGTGTAGTGTATCTTAAAATTAATTGGATCCATTGCTCTCTCATTTTTTTTTTTTTGAAATCGTATGCTAATGTGCAACATATCTGTGCGATGATATTAGATAACGTATTTAAATTTATTGTTTGCTAGTTACATGAAGAGAGAGCAAAAAAAAAAAAAGAAAAACATCGACGAACTAGATTGCATTGCAATTTATTAATAAAATTTATTCCACGACTGAGACACGGGGGGGAATGTCCTGTCATGTGTTCGAGGTGATTTTTTTTTTTTTTTGTATCTCTGCGGGAATATGCGGATTTAATCGTAGAGTGATTTATGGAATCGAACTGGAATCCCCATCGGAACTGGGGCATTACACGAGTTTCCATAACAAATTAAGAGATGACCCTGGTGAGATATTTTGATTACTTTGGAGTGGAAAAAAGAATGGGAACACTACCTCAATGTTGTGGTGCCAATTTTTCATTTGACCACTGACTACAAGGGTCTCGTTTTACCTTTTGAAAGGGTTGATCTAGGGGGGTGTGGTTGGCTTGTATTAAAATTGTACGACTGACCCGATGCAGGGCTCAAAGCTGTCACGTAAACGAGAATATGGATTGGAAAAGGATTGCGAAGATAAATCAGGTGGGTGCCCCTAGCCGTGGGAGTGAGTGACGGGGTTTAATTCGCATTAGGGATGAGGCGGTGGGTTGCTTTGGGTCTGAAATCGATGACGTGGATGGGTCTGAGTGGGAATTTGTTGAACGTCAGGTCTTTGGCATCAATCAGAGCATTTTTACAGACTCTATGTGTGCTCTGGGGTGGCGATTCTGGCGACCTGGACGAGCACATTCAAGCTCAAAGGACAGAACGCCATGTCACGCAATTTTTGAAAGGAATGCTGTAATCTTTTTGGTTGTGGGAGTAGAATTTACCTTCCATTCTCACTCCACTTTGAAAAGTATTATTCTTTTCCTTGAAAGGTCTTGACATAACCTACAAAACGACACTATGCATGATTAGTTTGGATACGAGCTCTGTAGCGCTTTGTGCATAGCAGGAAAATTCAAAAGACAAAAAGGCGGAAGGGAGATATTTGACAACCTAATATGATTTATTTTGCGCGTAGCAAGACAGCTAGTAAATGGGTACAGCTAGTTTTAAATAAATTTACCGGATTTGTAACATAAATTCCGCCACAAGCTTCTATGTAAGACGAAAATCAAAGCTAAAAACTTGTAAGACAATCGTTTTGGGAGTAAGACACAACCTGGTGCCCAAAACCTCCACTCAGAGACCTTGGAAGAGGTGCTTTGTGTCATTTGAAGCCTATTTGGACTCAGATTTTAATGAAGAAAGCTGATCTGTGTCGAAAATCTCCCATAAAGGTCCTATTTATAATGAAATTTGTGGTACGACTCCATTTAACAACTCTCTTAAGTTAATTCAATCCGCAGTCAACTTGAAATTCTACCGTTTAGTCCGAAATTGCCACGTTTTTTTTCTCCAAGACATTTTCCAATTATCCCGTAGCCTCTCTTCTCTATCCATTGCCTCCAAAAAAAAAAAAGAAATTTGCTCCGAAAAAAAAACAAAAATTCCCAATCGCGTAATGAACTGAAACAAACATGAGGTCATCTGGCGCCCAACGACGACCTCAACCTTGAAACTGTCCTCCGATTAACGTTGCGTGTCTGTTTCCAATTCCAATCGCCCACTCTACACTGTCTTGTCTTGTCTGCCTCAATGTGTAATTAAATATTCCAACCAAGAAAAAAGTTCTACTTCTCCTGCTCCTTCTTAAGGATACACATTTCTCGATTTCATAACAAAGTAATCCGCATGATTTATCCCCGCACGCATTCTCAACCTTCCTTTCCCTTCGAAATTGATGAATAGTCCCGATTCAGCAAACCATTTTCCAGCTCATTATACGAAGGCCAACTCAATTTATTTCGGATGTGTAAGCAAAATTTTCTAATTGACATTCTCATTAGCAGTGATCCTCTTTTCGAAGTGGCTGTCCATGACCATTTCTGTCTCTCCATTTGGTCATCTTCCTTTCGGTTTGTCTGTCTCTTTAGTTTTGGACCACACAAACACAAAAAAATAAATAAATTCACCCAAAATCATTCGTCCTCCTTCAATTGAACTTCAAATCTAATTCGGAATTTTTCTTTTTCTTCTCTTTCCAGGTATGGCACAAGGACACCCCTCTGTTTTTGGTGTGATTGCGTGAGAGTCCTTGGTCCTCTCTGCATAAATTCAACTGGTGCCCTGGGGGGGCGGAGGGGTGGTAAAGCGAAATCGAAAAAAATGTAAATCACTTGTGACACTCGGTTTTTCGTTGGGGTGGGAAACAAACAGAAAAAGGACCTCAACTCTCGAACACTAATGGCGCTTGTAAGGCATTCGTTTTGTTCGTTTCCGGTTAAGTGTTGGGACACTGCCGTGAATAGGATTCGGGTGGGGAGAGGAGAGAGTGTGGTGCCTCCCCTCCTGTTGCTGCTGCTCTGCCTAATGCCACGCCCTATCGCATCAGCAAAACTGCCACTTGCCAGAAAATGGTGTGGGACTCGATGTGGGGGGAGAAAGGACACCTTGCAATTTGAAATTCACGTGTTTTTTTTTTTTTTCCTATTCGATGGTGGTTGTTTTTGGGGGGAAGAGGGTGAGGAATTTCCTTTTCGAATCATTCCATTCCACCCACTTGTGTGGGGGTGGCTTCTTGTCAGCTTTGTCGTTCTGAAAGTGAAGCGATTGAATTGGGGGCCTAAATGAGTTTGTGTTTTTTTTTTTTTTTTGGATGGTGTGGTATCTTTTCATGACGTGGTGGTTTTTTTTTTTTGGGAGAGTGCTGTTCGAGCACCTCCATCAGGTGAAATAAAGGCAGCTGCGATAAACGTGCAAAAACGCTTTGATTGCCTGACCAAGCATGGAAATGATGCAGAAAAAGAGAAGAAAAAGGAATCCTTTTTTTTGTGCCCTGTTGTCATTTGAATAAGGGTCAAGTGGGAGTGCAGGACGCTCGGGAGTTGTTAGAAGGGTGCAATTATTTCGTGGGATGAGTGGAGTGACAGAGAAGTACGTGAGGCATGATTGACAGGCCTTTGCGTTTGTGACTTTCATTTTATTTACGATTACCCTTCTGCTTCTTTCATTCTAACGAGTTTTCTCTAAAGACCTTCAACGGAACTTTTGCCACTGAATACATTTGGAACGAAGTCTTTTTGTTTCTCTTAAGGCTACAGTAGAGCGCTTATAATTTGGACTATAGCTTAAGGCAGATTTTTTTTCCTGAGAAACGGAGTTTAATGAAGTAATTTCAAAATAAGCAAAGCCAATGCAAAGTTTGCTCATTCTTTGACAAGTCCCATGACATTAGTAGACGTCAGTTCAGACCCTCGGATCTAAATCCCTAATTTTTTTTAATTTTTTTAATTTCACAAAGTAGACCGCAGGTCCTTTGGACATTGTAGCTGTGAGCTACGTGTACCTCAAAAACAGGTCAAAAAAGCTTTAAAAGCCTTTCATGCTCATTATGCTTGAGAATTACCTTCATTAACATTTGCTGTTATTAGTTAAACAATACCCAGCGAATTTGCTACTACAGATAGAACTCGGAAAGTTTTCAAATCTCAAATTTTTTAAATAAATCCTTCCAATAGCACAGCAAAATTGTTGATCTAAATTTATCAATTTCTTTATAAAATGCACGAATTTTGAACTGAATTTGTCAATGCTTTGCAAGGAAGCCAAATTTTGAACAAAATCTATTTATTCTTTAAGATAAGATTCTTTTTGACCAAAATTCAATGATTTCATTGACCTCGGCACTAAAACTTTGACTTAAATCCTACGATTCTTTTAATAGAAGCTCAAATTTTGACTCAAATCTATCGACTTTTTCGACCAAAGCTCAATTTTTGGCTGAAATTTGTCAGTTCTTTGTGATACTTGCGCAGAAACTAAAATTTTGACCTAAATTCGCGAATTTCCTTGGCAGTTGCTCAAAATTTCAACTGAATTGGTCAACTAGTAGACAAAATTTGGACCATTTTCTTCAACAGGAGTTCAAATTACGACCTAAATTTGTCGATTCTTTGCAAAGGGGTGAAGTTATTGACCTAAGTTTGAAAATTTCCTTAGCAGATGCTCAAAATGTTGACTAAATTCGTTGATTGGTCGAAAAAGCTTCCAAGTTCAAGTTCAGAGAAGCTAAAATTTGGCCTGAGCCGAAATTCGTTCATTTCACACAACACAGGCTTGAAATTCAACGAAGTTTAGCAAAGTTTTGACACAAATCCGTTGATTTATTAATCAAACGCTGAAATTTCGATCTAAATTTGTCGATTCTGTGCAAAGTAGTTAAGATTTTGATCTTTGACATGAGACCCAAATTGACAAATTTACAGATGGTCAAAATTTCGATTAAATTGATCGATTGGTCGATAAAATTTGGACTTAAATTTCTAAATTGCTTCCACAAGAGTTCAACTAACGACCTAAATTTGTTGATTCTTTGCTAAGGAGTGAAGTTGTTGACCTAAATTTGTCAATTTCTTTGAAAAAAGGTCAAACTTTTATTCACATCTCTCGATTCTTTATACAGAAGTTGAAATTTTAACCTAAATTTCACAATTTCTACAACATGAGTTCAAAATATAATCAGGTTTGACACAAATCTGTCGATTCTATAAGCAAATTTCTATCCAAATTCGTCGATTCTTGCAAAACAGAAACTAAATTTATCAACTTTTCCAAATTGAGCTAAAATTTTGAACCAAATCCGTCGATTCTTTGCACAGATAATGAAATTTTGACCTAAATTTGAAAACTTCCTCAGAAGATGCTCAAAATTTCGACTAAGCCTGTCGATTGTCCAAAATGTCCTACTTTCTTCAACAGAAGTTCAAGTAACAACCTAAATGTATCCATTTTTTCCAAAAGAGTGACATTTTTGACCTAATTTTCTTAATTTCTTCAACAAAAGGCCAAATTTTTATTCAGATCTCCCGATTCTTTGCACAGAAATTAAAATTTTGACCTCGACTTACAAATTTCCTTAGCAAATGCTTAGATTTTCGATTAAACTGATTGATGGCTTTAAGAGAAGTACAAATTTTGAGCGGTATTCGTCCATTTTTTTCTAAATAATTCAAAATTTGACTTCGATAATAATTTGCTGAATGTTTACCCATAAACTCATTTTTTAAATAAAAAATTTAAGCAGATGGTTTATCTGAAAAGAGACAAGACTAGGGCTTGACACCGATGCATCTATTTTCGCCTTTGACATGAAAGGCTTTTCTATTGGGAGGTCATTGGTTCTCCAGTGCTTCCCAATGCTGTGAATGTTTGCCAAAGTTCCCATTTTTGCTGATTAGTTTCAATTTTCAACCATCTTTGATGCCCCCATCAAATCCTGAACCAGATACTCTTTGCACGTCCACAAACATTGAAGCTACCAGACAAATTTTTGATTTATACGACTTCTCCACCCATTTGCTCGAAACCTCATTATCTCCCTGATCACATCCCCTGCCAACCCCACTGTACAGCACCCACCTCACCTGTTAGATCTGCCACCGGCGGATCATGATTTGTGCCACATCAAAGCTTCGCTGAGAAGGGTACAGATGTGTGTGTGTGGTTCGAAAACGAGAATGAGAAAAGTTAAATGTCATCCCCAATGACACAACAAAAATGAAACCCTTTTTTTTCCATCTGCCATCATCTCTCTGCTTTACCATTCACATTCTCCCCATCATCCCATCCCCGGGTCTTTTGGTCCTTTTGTTTTCTTTTACTCATTTTCCCGTAAATGTAATCGTACACTTCCTGACAGCACAAAATGAGATAACTTCGATATCGGGATTCCTCGTTATTTTTCCTTTTTTTGTTTTTTCTACCATCCCCTTCATTTTTTTTTTTTCGTATCTTCCTCAGCGGTATTTTTCTTTTCCCTCTGCCGCGTTTCTCCTTCGCAAAGTATGGAATTTTGTGAATTTCTCAATAAAGTTAAATCGACCCTGGGAGCTTGTCAATATTAATACATTCGCATATTTTCCATGCTTTTACTATCTCTCTGTGTGTGTGGCCTAGATGAGCAAAACAAAGAAAAAAAAAAGGGAAGGAGAGCAACCCATCGTGCATTCCTGGTCTTGCAGGACAAAGGATATACTCGAGGTGTGTAGTTTCCAATTTTTTTTTTCTTTCTTTCCAACTGCCTGTATCTAGATACACAAGCCCAACTGTTGGCCGGTGCTGAAATTCAATTTATCCGCAAGTTCTTTTTCCTTTTTCCCTGTGTGTCTGTGTGTGAAAAGTGTCGGAAGACCGGAACCATGGCTCAAGGACTTGACGTGTCCTGTGTGTGCTTATTGGTCGCACATATTTCCGGTTGTGGAATTCATATTTTTCAATCGATTTCCGAGTGAACGAGTTGCAGCGAACGGCGTTTTGGACAGTTTCATTTTTTTGTCATCACATGCATCGCGATAGGCGATTTATTTTTCGTGGGAAGTGGAACAGGCGAACACGGATCAATGGATGGGAAAATTTAGGTCTGCTAAGGCAGAGAGATGTTGGGCGGTATGTGTGGAAGCTAAGCTTTAGGTGGACTTTTTTCGACGTCTGATACAGTCAAAGAATTGCGGATACCCCATCTCCGACTCAGCTTTGCCTCACGTCCACCTTCTCAAAAAAATCTTAAACCTTTTTTTGTAGTGTAAAATAATATCCTGAACATGAAAAAATAATTGTTTTGAAAATAAAGAATGAAAAAAATCATGAAAATTAAAATTTGTGACGATTTACGTTAGGATCAAGCCACAGTGGTTTTTTTACCACGAGATTTTTCTCAAGCAAAACTAAGCCTCGAAATGTCGCAATTTTTTGAGCACATGACATTTATACAAAGCAGACAGAAGTCTCCTTCGAAATACATCTAGATCTTTCAAAATGAAGCAAAATGAAACTCCGGTGTCTTATTTTCACCGCATCAGGTGAAACAGAGTGGATGAGAACGGCAAAAAGCAATCCGCGCAGACGGATATGGCGCTAAGTCGTGGATCCCTCTGTCTCTGAACCAGTTCTAAACTTGTCCAAACTTTAAGCCCAAATCGCAACGGCGCGTTCGGTCGATCGGACTTTGAAAGGCGTTGGTACGCGTTTTATCGACTTTACGAAAAAGGATGTCAACACGCGCTTCACTTAAATTTTCAAATCGGAATGGAGCTCTCGCGTTAGCTTATCCTTGAAATTTTCCATCCCTTGAACAAAATTTGATTTCGAAACTAAAATCAAAAGCAATTCTTATTTACTCAAAAAATCGTCCTTCCGCATTCAAATTTCGTTTTGTAAATAAAAAAAAATTGCACACACACCTGTCAAACGCCTGAGCGAGTAGAAAGTAAACCCAGTCGGTCGGACTTACGATATTACGGTCTGCGAAGTTGCAACGCCCGACCGCGATTTCGATTTGTGCAATGCTTTTACGTATATTCTACTTCAAATGTCAAAGTCAGACGGACCGAACGCGCTGTTGCGATTTAGGCTTTAGCCTTACTTCGTTCGTTTCCTTTTTTCGCTCATCCGTTTAGTTTTTTGCCTCCATCACCAGACACCTCATCCCTGTGTCAAATTCCCACTTGATATTTTTTTTTTCCATTCGCATTCTCTCACCACGGTCAAATAAAATTTCACCCACTCAATCGAGCACTCATTCGACCCATAAACGAGGCACTTATTTGAAGTTTATGGCCCACCTAAGGCCAAAAAGCCCCAAAATCACGAATATTCCAACTCACGGATGTCCTTCCACACGATGGAACTCGACCCAATCCTTCATCACATACTCTAAATATTCATCAGGGGATAGTTTCCTTTTCATTTACATCGCGAACGTGGGGGAAAGGACATCACCCTCCCGACACACACAAATACAGGAGTAGGGACAGGGGCAGGGGCAGGACATCACATCGTTGGCAGTAATTTCGCGCTCAATTGAGCCTCAGCTTAAAATATGGAACCGGAAAAACATTTTTCTTGTTTTTTCTTTTTTTTTTTTGTGGGTTCTCTCATTTTAGGCTTAGGCCACACTTGACCTTCGGTTTTTGGGGGGAACACACACACCCACTCTCAGGACAACCATTCAATTGAAACTGTAAATGTAATCAATTTACTGTTGGAGCTGGGCCTCTCAAGAATCGTAAAAATAAACCCAATGATCCGGAAAAGAGATTTCGTCTTCTTCGTCTCCAGGATAACGACGAGGACGATTTGGTGTGTGTTGTTTATCCGAAGATATTCCATCTACGCACCATTAGTCCGGAGATCTGTAGCGCCATTCAGAGCGTCAAGGGCTTCATATGCGAAGCTAAGTTGCCAACAAAGAAATTCCATTAAAAAGAGTTAAATGCCCTCGAAAATGGGGCGAGTCCTGAATCCTGGTTACCTGTTAGATACATGGCGAGGCTCGTGAAATGGAATTGATTTGATTTTTGTGGCGAAAAGTTTCGTCTACAGCCGGACGCACTTGAGCATAAAAGGTTGAGGACTTCTCTTTGTCCTTGAGTCCTGAAATCACGTCCTGCCGGGTGGTGGTTTCTCCAGCCGACCACGAAGTAATTAACTTTGGTTTCGTTGCTCGATAATCTCTTCTGACACATGATTTGTGACTGTGATTACCGAGGGATGTGAGGAGGGCTTAACGTTCGAAAGGATTCATTGTAATAGGATGTGTGCCTTGTTTTTCTTCCTACCCAAAGTTGAATGTAATCTACATCTGCGGGGAGGGAGTGGAGATTAAAATATTTAAGGAATACGAAGAGCAGAATCAGTGATTCTATAAGCTCGGTGGGTTGGGCGCTTCCTTTTGGCTGATTTGAAAGGAATTCGTTAGATTTTCGTCAGGCACTCGACTGGCAGGCGGTTTGGGCAAATGGGGAAAATGTTGAATGGAAAGCGATTTCCCGAAGGATTTTTGGCTAAATAATAGATTTTAATAACGGTTAATGAATCCGTAATGTGCTCGCGATGTGAGGAATGTAACGGCAATGCTGCGGGACGTGACTGACGTTGACAGTTTTAGAGAAAGAGAGAGAAAGGAAGAGGTCTTCGTCCTTTTCTTGGAGATGGGGAGAGGGAGACTTGGCTGCCTTTTGTGGAGACGGAATAATTCATCGGACTGAAGGTCTAGGAACTGTCTTGCCGGTGCACGGAGTGATTTCTTGATGAATTTGACGTCAAATGCATGTGGCGTTTTTACATGAGGAGAATGCATAGCTTGACGGTCGATACTGAGTGGTTTTTGAGATAAAATAGCTCTTGTGAGCAAGCGTTATAGGCCTACTCGGTTCGTGTTTAAGTGGGATTGTTAACGTTTGGACGGTCTTTTAAGCTCGTCGAGGAAAACATTCTTGTAAACGTCAACTCTACGCGTTTTCTTTTGATGTTGATGATGTTTTTTTAGGGTTTCGTTTCAAAGGAATAACGAAACCCCTATGGAATCACCTCGGTGACCGTCTGTCGTTTTTACACATTTTTTACTTCGTTTTCAGTTCCTTGATCGGACTTCCGGACGGACAGGACGGACCGGCCGTCATAGGGGATATTGACGTTTTGGACTTGTTGGAGTCGTTAAAGATTTTAGCGGCAGTCTAGTGCTGAACTCTGCGGCTTTGTAAGTGATGTCTAAAGGTCGGTTGGACATACTAAAAACGTTTAGTGAGTTCAAAGCCTAAAAACAATGATTTATTTTTTGTTAATTGAATTATTTAATTGAAAACAGGTTGCAGTTGCGATCTTAGTTTCCGCCTTACTGAAAAACAGCTCAGAGCTAATTTTTTTTTTCTTCTGCAGTCAATTGTAATTTTTATAAGTGAACAAGTTTTGTGAGGGATCTCTGAGATCCTCCTTGTTGAGAACCATTTCCCAAATAACCTCATTTACAGGGCCGAGCCAGGAGCTAAAAGACCGATTAGAGTTATGTTTTCTGTTTTCAAAGGCATGTCGTGCTGTGTCGGAGTTTTAATAGAAGTTCAGTCCAGTCTTTTCTCCAAAAGAAAGCCCACACAGCTTTGAAAGTGCTGATAAAGCAACATAAGGCTACCTTTTTAGGGTTTCGTTCCAAACGAATAACGAAACCCTTATGGAATCACTTCGGTGTCTGTCTGTCTGTCTGTCGCCTTTTACATATTTGACTATAACTTTGTAGTTAAGGGATGAAATTTAGACTGAAGGTGTATCTAGGCGACCCAAAAACAAATCATGCATTTTTCTTGGAATTAGTCGTATATTAAAGAAAAAGTTAGTACTAATACTAACGGCCGAAAAAACGTTTACTCACTTTGATGGTCGATATGAGTGTCATTGGAAAGGGAGCGGTGCCCTGATTTTGAAAATGTCTGTCTGTCTGTCATTAGGCTGTAATCTTGGTAATTGGCAAACCACGAAGAGTTAAGAAATAAAACTTCGCCAGAAGATGTATTTCACTTGCCCAAAGAAAGTTCAGGAAAAAAATTTTAAGAAAATTGTGTACTAGCAAAAAGCTTAGTACCAATACTAAATTTGAAAAATAAATTTCTTATACTAGTTCCTTGATATGGATATCGTTGGAAAGAGGATGATAGCTAGATCAAAAAGTTGTACTATAGTAATCACCTTACTCTTATTGGTAAGAAGTTATTAGCCAACAAATTGCCAAAAACTGACTTGTGTACCGTGTCCCCCACCTTACTTTCTAGAATATTTGACCAAAAAATCTGAAAAAAATTGGAGTTATGCGGCAACTCATCGCAATAGCCCAAAATTATCCGAAAATCGTGTGTGATTTTTTATTTGTACTAAAATAAATTAATTACTAACTTTTTTTGAAAAAAAATTCACGGCAATATATTAAGTGAGATACCGTCGGATAGGTCTTGTAAAATGAAATAGAGTTTTCATTTTGAACTTTTCATTTGGAAGTTAAGTTTTCGAGATATTAAGCTTCAAAGTCGAAAAAAAGGCGTCCCCCCCCCTCGCATTTCCACACCCGTTGGTCTAAAAATCTGAAAAAAATGTAAAATGTAGATCTTGATGTAATCTTTGTGTTAAAATTGGTTTGAGCACTCTGGCTTTAATAGTTTTCGAGATATTGGCCAAAAACAAAAAAACAATAACATTCGAATTTTGTAGATCTCGGCGAAAGAACAATAAAATATTATGTAAAAAAAAATATTTTCATACAATTTTTCGAGATATTAACGATTTAAATCGAATCAGTTATCGCAAAAAACGATGAACTGACGGCAGTCTCAGTGTCGCTTGCGGCATTTCATCCCCTAAATGCACCAAAGAAATTTTCACACGGCTGGCGCGATCAGCAAATGGGAAAGGATTTTCTTTTGTTCAGTTTCGTTCGAAATGAAAAGAAGAATTTTGAACAGTTTGATTTGATTTGTCTATTTTAGTTTGTTAATTTCTTAGACTTATATTAAGTCCAAGCTACTAATCTGTTTGCGAACGAAACCCTCGGCGGGTGAGTAAAACTCACACTTGACCGGTTTGTTTTTTGTTTTTAAACAGACTTGGTTGGCAATGATTTAAATGAACTTCAAGAAGGGCGTATAAGGGGACAGGAATCCAGCAGTAAGAGTAGTAAGTGATATTTTATGGCATAGATGTCTTCCAAGCATCCTACAAAATATCCATGTTGGCATCGACGAAAACCGACTCAAAATATCGCCTCATTAAGATTCTAGATAAGGTTTTCGTCGTAGGCGCACAAGCGGATTTGTGACGCGGCGGCATCGCCTCAGCATCTTTCAATACTCACAAACTAATTGCGTGATGCATACAAGCGTAGCTTACAAAGTTCTATTCAAAATGTTCAACTCTGAGGTCCTCGACCTTATAAATGAAGTCCCACGTCCGAAACGACTCCTTGGCCTTTACAGCACATTCGACCTCAGTGACTCTCCTTCTCATTTCAGGCGATCCTAAACTGGTCCTATCCAAATTTAACAGCACCCCAAATTTCACAAGTCGTGAAATGTTTATGCGTCTGTTCGCTATCAACAGATCATTTTCGTGCAATTGCCAGTTCCAGCCCACACCAGTGTTGCCCGAGTTATTGCACCCAATTTACGACCACACAGCGACAGGTAAAAAAGTCAAAAGCCAACAGCAGTGTCCCGTGTCCCGCTCTTTCGCTCGCTCACCACAACAGACCGTGCCTGCGGCAAAATAATTTTTGGCGCTGGCGGGAAAATTTTTTATTTTCTCAATGAAAATTTTACGTACTTCAATGAAAGATACACACTCACAGAGAGTGAATGTCCTTGTTGTTGTCCTGACGCAAACAAATTTCCCATACTCGACAAAACCGACGACGACGTGTCATTGCTGCGTGCCAGTTGGTCACTGCGGCGTATACGTAATCGAATTTTTGAATTCCTCGGTATGGCACATCTATTTTCCCACACACACGCGTTGATTTTTTTTTTTAATTCGTTTTTCTATGTGGGAGTGGCGGCGCCACCCACCAACCACCACCTCGTGTCAACAAATGCTCAGCATACCTGCCTGGCCCTGCGGAGCGTGTGGCACCTCAAACATATCGTTCACCCCTCGGATCGCTGTACTCTGTCCGTATGTGTGAGTGCGGATGTGTGCGAATGTATTTGCTGTTGTCACAGAGCGGCAGGACAAATATGTACATGTCATTTGTTCTTATGTCCTTGTGCATATAAAATAACGCACATGTCCTCAATTATGTGCAGAGTTTTGGAGACCTCCTGCTGGCTGTGTGTTAAGTGTCAACACACCAACTCACACACACACAGAGGAATTTTCGATGAAATTCTGCTTCCTTGTTTGTTGATCGCATTGAGAGTAAGACGATGACTCCGACACACGACATCCTGTTGGAGGGTGGTTGGTGCCGAAATTAGTCCTGCAGCGAGGATTTATTTCGAATGCAAATCGTGTAAGTCCTGCAGTCGATTTTGTAATTTTTTAATTGAGTTTCTCGACTTTCTCAAAGGCCAATCTATGTGTGTGGGTGGGTGTGTGTGTGTTGAATGTTGGTCTTTGGAATAACGACAACGACACTCGGTCAAAGGGTTTTCGTAATTCATTCGGCCACTGGCGGGCGAACGAACGAGAGGTTTGCTTACTGAGCTGGCGGCGGGTGAAATGTCCTTTTGAGAAGGTCTCTGAGGCGAGGCTATGGAGGGTTAGGAAATTTAGTTTGTCCTTTGGTTTCCTCGTGTTGGCAAGACACGAAGTAAGTTCAATGAACGCCAGATGATCATTCGGGTCGAGGAGGCACGTAGTTGTTTGATTTACTGATCTGGAACAGTCCTTAAGGAGACTCAGAATAATTTTGAGAGCGTGCATGTTGAAAATTATATCCCAAAGGAAGAAGGAGGGTCTTTGGTATCCGCAAAAAAGAACAACAAGTTTTAACGAATGTGGTTGAGGCGGTCATGCAATAAAAGTCTCAACAAAGGATTCTGAGAATGGATGTCGAACCGGAGAGTAAAACAGTTAGCTAAAGGAAGGCGATTTTAGGCAATCTGAAACTTTATTTGTCGGTTAGTTTACTAAGAACAGGTCGCTAAATATTCCTTCTAGACTTCTGTACTTTGCCGTGTGAAAGCCTATGAAATAGGTTTTGAAAGGCAAGAGACTGTCGAAAGGCATAGGAAATTGAAATTCAAACTTCAAAATAAGGCAGTCATGGGCCAACTTAGTACTGACCAATACTATTTTTGCTTTGAGGACGATAGGAAACATAATAAGCAACTGACCAATACTTAGGAGGCACTAGAAAAGGTCTTTAAAAGTACAGTGAACTCTCGATGAAACCAGAAAAAAACTTTGAATTACAGAGATTTTCGAATTACGGAGGTTTCAGAAAAAAAATGTGATGAAAATAAGGAAAAAAATAACACAAAAATCATTCAAATCGGCAAAAAGGGAAGTTTTTTTTTTATTTTTTTTTGTAAATAAAAAACATGGGACCAAAAAAAAATTATTTCTTATTAAAATTTCGAGTTTGTATGCGAATTTTTCAAAAACTATGAGCATGAACAATCTAACTTTAATGTACAATTAAAGAACAAGTTTCCGCCTTTCCAATTGGTATAGTACTTTATTGTAGGTGTTGCCATTGTTTTTTAATGAATTTTTTTTCCATGTTGTTTGGTTTAATTTTTAATTGCCCCTACTTCCTAAACGGGGTGAGATAGACCTCCAGCCCGTAACAAAAAATGCTCGTTTTTGGACGCTCTATAAAAAAGTATCATCAATTTTTGGCGCCAAAGTTATCTAACTCTCCCCGCACATCAAAATAGATGTTTTTCTAAACGTGCAAAAATGGATACATTGGGGTCAAGATCAACTTTTGTGAATTTTCAACGTTCTACAGATGCGATCAAAATCGATTGTACTTCATTTTTTTGGTGATGAAATAACACAAAAATCTTTTAAATCGATCAAATGGGAGGCTTTTTATTTATAAAAAACCATACGACCGCCGAGTGTGTATACATTTTTGCACGCCACTGTACCTAAAGGCTAACTTTTTAAAAGCTATAGGAAAGTTTTTCAAGAAAAATCACATAAAATTCAGAAAAATGCATGAAATCTTTATTTGAATCGATAGTACGGTCCATACAATTTAATGTTTAGAGATTATTTCATGCAAATGTTGACCTTGACTGTGCCTCAAATGATCCATCCGCTTAGTCCAATTTTGGCATACTCTTTCCAACATTTCGGCCGGGATTTCACGAATAAATGCTTCAATGTTGTCTTCCAATGTGTCAATTGAAGACATGAGCTTTAACATAGCCCCACAAAAAAATAGTCTAAAGGCGTTAAATCGCACGATCTAGGTGGCCAATTGACGGGTCCCGAACGTGAAATAAAATGTTCACCGAACTCGCCTCTCAATAAGTCCAATGTTGCGCGTGCTGTGTGGCATGTGGCACCGTCTTGTTGAAACCACATGTCATGCAAGTCAAGCTCTTGCATTTTGGGCAAAAAAAAGTTGGTTTTAATCTCACGGTAGCACTCACCATTCACAGTTACGTTACGATTCGCATCATCTTTGAAGAAGTACGGTCCAATGATGCCACTAGCCCACAAACCGCACCAAACTGTGACTTCTTCTGGATGCATTGGTAGCTCTTGCAATGCTTCTGGCTGATATTCACTCCAAAATCGATAATTCTGCTTATTTACGTACCCATTGAGCCAAAAATGAGCTTCGTCGCTGAAAAGCCCTAAGATCTCATGTCTCAGGGAAAGGGCCAACGCATTAAGTCAAATATGGAAGAAAAAAGAAACAACAACAAGGGATACTTAAATTACTCGTAAACCTAACAAGTTATGTGGCCCAAAAACCCAAAAGTGCTGAGAGGAGGCAATGATGCAAAAGGAGCCTAGGGAGCGGGTGTTTGGAGATACTGTAACAAAAAAGAAAGTCACGAGATGTATTTTTCTGCAGGAGTTATGTCTTTAAAGATGTATCAATGATAATCTGTGTAACAGTACATTCGGGGCCATAGTCTAGCTTTTTCGCGCATTCACTGTGCTGTGCGTGTTGTAGTTTAACACATGTTGAGGGAACCTGCTGTTTAATTTCGGTTCCGAACGACGAATTCCAAAAGCTTTTCATGACACAAATACTCCCGGAGGATTGTCAGTCATTCGATAGAGTTGGAACTGTGAAATTGAATTTTAATGTTGAGCTGGAATCGACCCCGGGAACTCTCGCTTAGCAGTCCGACACACTAATAACTAAGCCACGACACCCCCAATATTACTTTTTAGGCCCGCCTTATTTTGGAAGTTCTTTCTAATTTTTTTGAATCTGCAGCTTTTTTTTTTTTTGAGCATTTTCGGCCCTTTTTCCGAACTTCTATTATTCCACCTCCGTTGTTAGACCCCTAAATAAACATTTCTGAACTCTATAAGGCATCTTTCGAGTCCTTGCAACCCACGTTCAATTCAATGAACTCTCGCAACCTCCTCATTGAGTCATTTACCTCATCGTCGCATTAGCTCGACACTCAAAAGTCCTTTTTGCAAGTACCTCCTCCTGTATTTCGAAAGCGCCTCTGCTGCAGTTGGAGCAGCACTTTTTGAAGTGCAACCGCCTCGAAAATTATTTTCGGTCTCATTAAGAACTACTCCAGATCGCTCAATCAAATGGTTACATCCCTTCCCACCGCCCCGAATTTGTCGTGGCTGTAACCTCATTCAACTGACTGATTATACAGGGCTCCTCCTTCCACCAATTTGTTTAAGTAAATTTTATATCCTCTCTCTCTCTCTCTCTGTCGGGGTCTCCCTCCTAGTCTCGTTTTTCGCTCTCCATCAAATCGAGGTCAACTGTCATTGCTTAGACAAATGTTTGTCAGTGGCTTACGGTTTTTTTCGTGTGTCCCGTTCTTCTTCCTTAAATTTTTTATTTTTTTTTTTTTGTTGGAAAAGCGGATTTGTCACTTGGCGGCTTGTCGGGGAGCGATGGAGGAGAATTAATGAAGTTGTTTGAGGAATCATTCTTATTCAGCACCATAATTCTTCAGATTCATCTGCACATCTCTACACTTCTAGATACGTTTGTATCTTGTCTCTCTCTTTCTCTTTTTTTCGCCTCGTCTGCGAGAGATGCGAATTCAGGAAGGAGCAACGTCAGCGGCAGCACAAAACTTTTGTGGCACCAAAATCCTGACAAATTATCCGTGTACCAGGATTGGGAGTCGCAGGTTGAGATTGAAAAAGGATTTCGTTTGGAATTCATTTCAAGTCGTGTGTGCGGGTGTGTGTGTGTGTGAGGGTGTATTATTTTCGTGTGTCCTTTTGTTGACACTAATTGCAGTTGAAAGTAATTGTTGTAAAGAGGATTTGGTTTTGTGGGTCAATCCTCCTACGTTTAACAAATGATTTTTGATGAAAGGACGATGACGGATGGAGGTGGGGGCAGTTGAGTTGAGACTGGGCTTTGTGATTAAGAAGAGCCTTTGTGCTGGGGGTGGATCTTTTTGTGTTGGGGCTGACTGGTGCAGGAGGTGGCGGCTTTTCAAGAGGCCTCGAGGGAATGCGTGTCGGCACTTAATTAGTCAGAACACTGACGTTTAGAAGTGAGACAGAGATTTTGTTGCACAAGGTGTGGGGGTTAAAGAGTGGTAGGGTGGAATGTGGAAATAGAGTGTCATTGTCCTGGAAATGAATTTGTTGTGAAATTTAACTTTCAAAGATTGCGGCTAGGTCCTTGGGCTAATTTAATGAGTCAGTTGTAAAATTGAGCCGTCCGAAACAATCTGAAATGTCCACATTGAACATTTTTGAGCTTGTTTGTGGTTGCACTCAAGTCGAAAGTAAAAATTGATAAAGAATGACTGCGTCCATATAACCAGAGTCTTCTTTTTAAGAGAAGATCCACTCTGATGCATTCAAATCAAGGATCTCTTTTCACGACCAGAATTTGAAAAAGAACTCACCTTCATGTAATTAAAAAGTTTAAACATTTCTCTAGCTTGACTGTGTGGTCTTTCAATCTAAAAGCTATCAATTTTTAAAAACCTTCTTAGAATCATGCTGCAGTAAGTCCCTTTAAAAATGCTTCATTAACTTTTTACCTAAAATTTTATTGGGTCTGGCTTTTTCACATTTTTCTCTTTTTTGGTAAGACTGAGGTTTTTAAAAATTTTACGTTCATCCTCCACAGCACAAGATTAGCAAGATAAGCACCTAAGTTTGGTCTAAGAAGCTTCAGGGTGTATTCATAGGTCCTTCACTATCCCGCGAGTCTTATTTAAAGACCTGCCTTTGTCCATATTGGAGGCTTATAGTCTTCGGTAAACTTTTTTCGAACACTTTCTGGCCTTTCTTTGAGTCTTACATCATTTGATTACATTGTTTACCCAAATAAAACAGTTAGTACTTTATAGGACTACTTTCGGGGGCTTATAACCCAGCCGCGAAAATTTAGGACACTTCTTGATCTTTTTGGACATTTATAGAACTCAACTGCTTTATCCTGGAACATTTTCGGATCTTCTTTAGAAGCTCTGTTGTATGGCTGTCTATTTTAAGGACTCGAACGAAACTTTTGGGACTCTAAAAGACTTTTTTTAAATCGCCTATTAGCCGATCATCTTATTTTCAAACAATTTCGACTTTTGTCATATCTTTTGTGATCTTACCGCCTTATTTCGAAACATTTTGGTATATTTTTCGAAGCTTTTCTTAATCGAGCGCTTAATTTTAGGAGTTAAAAGGTTCTTAAGGAAGAATCTCCACCTTACTCCTCCGCAATCTTCTTGTTCTAAAAGTGGAAAGTTCATCTTTGGTCACCTCAAGGCACCTCTGCTTCTAAATGTAAGGCCTCTGCAGCATTTTTTTCTCACTCAGCTTGGTTTGTTTTATTCGCAAAAGCATCTATGCCGCAAAGAACTCGTCGACTTCCACGGAAATGTCCTAAAAAGTCTTGGAAACAGGGTCTAAACTTTACGGGCTGCTCTTGGATGTAAACCTATGTGACACAGACCTATGAAATTGATCTTGATCATTATTGATCTGGGCAGCTTGAAGACAGTTGTCAGATGATCTCCGAACCTTGAGGATACAGTCTCAAGCTTGCAAAATATCAAAAATGTCTGCCATCAGCAAATCCATTACCGCAGACCCTTCTAAATGCGACCTAGTCAGCTTAGGCTCAGTTTTTGACTAGAGGTTGTTTGATACTCCATTTCTTTAATCGAAATATTTATGATGTACCAAAATTTGTTTAAAGTTACACTCTTTCTAGGCCTTTTCAACTCTTGGTCCCGATTCCTACGAGAGAGGGAACCTTTTTGCAGTCAGTTGAGTTTCAGAAACTGAGGTTTTTCTGCACAGTTTTTTATAGAAAAAGTTTTTACATAAAATAATGTTCGAAAAAGCCGATTTCCGCACGTCCACCCACCCAACGCTGGGCGCCAAACGAGAATGGTCATCCCCAAGGTCATCGCTGCCCAGCGCTTTCATTAAAATTTCCTCTACACCACTCCACCAGTCAATTCGGCACGCTCGATAACCACGTCAGTTGTACAGCAAGGAAACTTTCAATTCCCTCGCTGATCACCCACCCAAAACCAACCTCCGCCTTCCATTACAAGCTTTGATGGTTATCGTTATCGTCCTCCCTCCATCCTTTGTCTTAGCCCAGGAAACCAATTCTTTTCCTAACGACTTAATGAAAAAGAAAACTCACTTCACGTAACACTGACCATCGGAAGACTTATTGCACCCCCGAGGAACTTTGAACGTCATCTCGCCCGTGGAAACTTCCGACTTAATGGTTCGATAATATCCCCTCCATCCCACCCCGGTCAGCCACGTTACTAATTAAAAAATCAACCGAAGAAACTCCTTCTTGCAACTTTCTTAGCCCTTAACGGTCCTTGCGCCAATCTCGACATCGAACAATGGCGCCTCCCGAAAAACTATGCACAAACTTAGCATGTCAGCGGGCGGGCGGGTGCTTCCTGCCACACATCCACCCACATTCCGCCAACCACCCACACATGCATGCCTCTGTGCAATGCGCTCGTGTTGTAATCCGTGGCGTGCGAAATTTCGTATTCCAAGCACACCCAGCCTCGAGCTCGATGAACTGAAGTGGAAGCCAATTTTCGCTAGCGGTGCGGAAAATTCACCACTACCCTCCCACCACGAACCAGTCGCCTCGTCCGCCCATACACACAAGGACCTCTGAGTTTGCATCTCCGCTCTCTCTGCACACGCCATTGTCTTCACTTTTCAATTGGCATTCGCAGTGAATCGCAAAAAAATCAAAAAAAGTGAAAAAAAAAAAAGGACGAATAGTTTTTTCCACGCTAATGTCGCCAGCATACGAAATTGATGGCTGAGGTTGACTGCTCGGGACGTGGGCATGCTCCTCTCCGCTCGATGTATCTGACGTCTCCTTGATTTGTGACACTCCCGCACGAGTAGCGCGTTCTCAACTTTCTTGCAAAAACACTACCCCCACCCCCTCTCCGACATTTCAACAAGGATATCTGTGCTCCGTTGTGAGGATGATGTCGCGGTATACGCGCCTCACTGCATTCAGATGCCATTTTCTACTTATTACACGACGGGAGGCGAAAAGCTTCTCTTTTTTTTTTGTTAAATTCCTCATCGTGATCCCTTTTTTCCTGTGGCTAACCCGAAAAACATCCAAACAACCCACGGAGTTTGTTTTTTTGGCTTCATTCACGGTGGAGAGAAAAAAAAAGACAAAAATAATAATTTTTGCCCTCATCGCAGAGCCACCACCACCATCATCATCGTCATGGTCGCCGTGCTTGTACCTGCAGTGTAACATTTCGTGTGCATTTTTTCATCTAAATGAAAAACTGAAACAGAGAGAGAGAGAACAAAAAAAAAAACAGAATAAAAAGTGCAAAAAAAGAAAAAAAAAACTCAAAAACGACCACGAAAAGGTGAAGCTCAACAACAAATAAGCCACGCTCTGGAAACCCTGAACCTTACACACAGACAGAGAGACTTCTGAGCTTGAATATACAAAAAAAAAAAAAATCATTCGTCCTTACGTACCATTCGTCCTGTTGGCTTTCGTGTTTTCAGAATTATGTGATAAGCGCGCGTTGTAAGAGAATCCATTTTGAATGGAAGCAAAACTGGAAATTCAGATGCATGTTTGGAAATTCATTTTGATTGGTAAGTGGAATGTTGAAGTTGTTTGCTTTTTTTTTTTTTTGAAATGTTAAATCCTGTTTATTTCTGAAAATTGTTCATTTGTTCTGTTGAATGAATTGCTTTGACTATTTTGCCTTTTGAATGATGTTGAATGGATTTTTCTGTGCAGCGGTTCGATGAGGATTTTTCCTTTCCAGTTTTTCATTTGAATTTATTCAGAGTGAAAAATTAAACACTTTGAACACCACTTCAGTATCAGTCTGCTGCATTTTTTATTGACCCTGTTGATGAGAGATGATGGT
Organism: Syritta pipiens; assembly: GCA_905187475.1. Lineage (NCBI taxonomy): Eukaryota > Metazoa > Arthropoda > Insecta > Diptera > Syrphidae > Syritta > Syritta pipiens. Next base: position 78,294,957 of record LR994571.1, read on the forward strand.
TATGATGATGTTAAGATCATTTGTAAACAATAACAAATCATTTGTCAATAAGAGCGGCTCGATGTTGAAATGGAAACAACATTTCAACAAAACTTTTTTTTTTTTCTCATGTGTCATTCAATACAATATTTTACATCGATCAATTTATTTCGGAAGGGACATGAACACAAGAAACACAATTTTTGGATCCGGATAGTTTTGAAATATGGCTTTGGTCTTTAAGAAAGATTCAGTGGATTGAGTCTTTGTTAATCCACTGTTCTTCGTTCAAACCTTCGACATCAAGAAACCACGTCAGAAAATTCTGAACAATGTCCAATCGCAGACCTAACAGATGTAGAATTCTGCCGCGGGCGGTGATATTGATCAACTGATCATTCCTTAATGGATAGATCTCAAAAAATGAATCAAAATCACCCAAGAGAAACTGAAAAGCTAAGGGAAATACGCTCAATTTTTGAACAAAGCCTGTGAAAAGGATCTCCACTAAAACCAAACAAAGAGTCCACAGGGACCTCAGAGTGGCGGAGACTCTCCTTCAGCGCTTACGTAGTTAATGGAACTAAAACTATTCAAACTCATCCAACTAAATCTTGAATATGCTATAATTTAATGGAAACTGTTGGTGATAAACAATGATCAGCCATCAATTCGATTTACCAGACGTAGAAATCATGTGATTGCTTAACACATTCTCCTTAACTGACAGCCCTCCTCATACATCATTTGAGGAACCGACGACGACTTTGTGGAATTTCAGCCATCCTTCAACCTGCCTTCAATGGCTGTAGTTTTTTGTATGGAGTTTCATTTGTCTTGTCCATTATTGATCATCATCTGAACATTAGGTTAGGTAGGCGAGCTGACAGAAATATGTTCCTGCCTCACTTAGGTCCTTGTGGACCCCTTGTGTTACCCATAGGGGGGAAAGGTGTTCCCCTCCTCACTCGCGGTGTCCTCTGTCCATTTGGTCCTACTCCTGAAAGATTCTTTAAACATCTGAACATTACTTCTTACGTTTTTTTAGAACCACCTCCTAAAACTAGCACTTGAAAGAGCATCGACCGGCAGCCATGTTGGCAATACCAACAAGTTCCCTCGTTTTTTTATGCGCGATGAGACTGGTTTTCCATGGGCCAGAATTCTTTAAATTTTTAAAGAAACACAAAATCGATTAACAAGCGTCATCCGAGGCCTGTTCAAAAAATAAGGTGAATTTTCATTTGTCTCAAAAAATGTTTATTTATTCATCAATTTCTATTTTGTCCCCCTCAAAGTAGTCCTTCTCAGATATAATACACTTGTGCCAGCGTTTTTTTCCAATCCTCGAATCAGTTCTGATATGCACTTTTTGGTATGCCCTTGAGCTCTCTCAGCAATTCGGTTTGTATCTCCTCAATCGTCGCAAAACGCCGTACTTTCATGGGTCTCTTCGATCTTGGGAGCAGGAAAAAGTTGCAGGTGGCCAAATTTGGTGAATACGGTGTCTGAGACATGATTACGATATTGTTTTTGGCCAAAAAATTACGAAAAAGCAAGTTTTTTTTTGGTCAAAACTGAGCAATTTTGGAAAGAACTTCCCTACCACACGCTTCATGCCTACAATTTCCGAAAAAAATGCATGGCATTAGCCTGCCGATGTGCCACCATCTTCAGCAACTCCTCTGATTCGACGTTTCTCCATAACAATTTTCTTTACTTTGTCAACATTTTCATCGGTTGTTGATGTGCTAGGGCGTCTAGGGTGAGCGTCGTCATTTGCATCTTCTCGACCTTCCCTGAAAAGCTTGTATTACTTGTAAACATTTCTTTGACTCAGAGTACACTCACCGTATGCCGCTGTCAACATATCAAGTGTTTCTGAGCACTTAATTTTTTACCATTTGTCCATTTTCCATTCCACCATTTTTCGCACAAAATGGTATGCAAATTCTTTGATCCATTTTTTTCTACAGCAGGAAATCGCCAAACACGTAAGGCACGTCTAACTTTTATGCCTCTCACAAACAAAATAAATATGCTATATAGCTGAAATGGTAAACATATGTATGTTCGAGACGAGTGTACCAACATAGCAAAATAAAAAAAATCTATAATCGAATGTACTCGTACGTTGCCCGTGAAATTTGAAAATTTACCTTATTTTTTGAACAGACCTCGTTAAAAAGGTAGGCAGAAACAACAAAACAAGGATGTACGGCCGAAAATATTTAGCGAGAGAGAGGCTTCCATCAAGTTGGGACAAAGAAATTGACCTTAAGAGCAAGGCAAAAATCAGAGTTGATTTTTATATGCCTCTCAAGCTCTGGATCCGAAGTCCTTTCAGTGAACAATCAGCAATGTCGAAGTCATTAAATTTGAGCTGCTGTTTCAGTTTGATCTTTTGTGGGTACAAGTGCAAAAAAAAAGAACTCTAAAAAAACGACCACGAAAAGATGAAGCTCAACAACAAATAAGCCACACTCTGGAACCCCGAAGCTTTCACACATGCAAAGAGACTTTTGGGCTTGAATATAGAAAAAGTCATTCGTCCTTTCGTACTGTTGGCTTTCGTGTCCTTATGCAAAATTCACTAATTTGATATCTGTGTAAGATCTTGCGTATGGTAAGGCTGACTGCCCCGGATTTTGTTCCATAAATACCGTGAAGCTTTTCAACCGATTCGATTTTTCTTTTACCTACAGGTGTTGGCTAATTTTTGAGTAAATCGGCAGCATTACATTTAACCATCAAACATTGGAGAATTGTCGTTGATAGACCAACGCATACTAATGAGCAAAGCTTAAGTAACACGAACAAACATTTATTAGAAAGACTTTTCTCAATGCTAAACAGACCTTTCCTTTCCAGAAGGACATTTATGCCAAAGAAAAGAAAGAAATTAACCAATAAATTTAGAAGTTTGAGTGTTTGTTATTTTCTTTTTTTATTCAGACTTGGCTATTGAACCGCAAAACCGATTTAGTTAAAATTTAGAAGGTCGATTGTGTTCTGATCAATGTTTTAATAAACTTCCTGCGTTTTTTAGGTTATTTTTCAACTGGCCTCCAGAACAAATGAACCATTTGAAGACGTGAAAGTTCACACGACAAAACAAGAAATAAAAAAATTTGTATATTATGTAGGTGTACAACTTTGCTTTCGCTGTTTTTTCCGAAATCGAGGATTTATTGTAATAAACTGGTTATACATTTATGATCCGCTTTGCCTTTGGTTCGATTGCGTTTGGCACGAGTCTTGATCAAGTAATGCCTCTAATTTTGCATCTTCGAAGACCTCCTCTCTTCCACCGCCATGCCGGTCTTCGACGTCAAAATCACCGTTCTTGTAGCCTTGAAACCACTGTCGGCACGTCCTTTCACCATAAGTATTTGAGAGAGAGCATTCGAGCATTCGTATTTGAGAGAAAGCATTTGATGAGTCTCAGCCGCAGATTTCTTCATATCAAAGCAGATAATTAAAACCTCCCGCAAATGACGAGAATATGGCTCGTAACCTGACATGTTTGATCGAGAATAATTTTATGATGCAGACACAAATCGCTTAATATTTCGATGGCGTTATGTTTACAAATGACATCTGCGATCTATTTATTTTAACTGCCACTTACTGCTACAGCCATATATTGCAAAACGGCGGAAGCAAAGTTGTACAAAAGAAAGTCAAGGCCCTTCGTTCTTTGTCGCTTACTTAATATTTTTCCTTTTTTTAAAATTCCTGTATTCAGAATTCTGGTCTAGAAAAAAATAGAATATAACTAGAGGATAAAACACTAAGCAAACCGATTTTAATTTGGAAAAGTCAAAGATTTAATCACAATTTGCGATGAAATCAGAAAGACAAAATTATTTTAAATAAAACCAAGCTCGCGGATGTGTATCATTTTTTGATTGAGTCGCCCCCCAGATTTGGTATCACTGAAAACAGCCGATTTGACAAACGCCAGTAAAAACATGGCTGCCATATACAAACATCATCCAGCCGTAACTATTACAAAACCCTTAGAATGATATACATCTTTGCATCGAACGTCTATTCGAGAATCTTGAACTCTTTTAGCATCCACACGTTAAAATCTTTGTGCAAAAAGTCCACGTAAATGTCGACTACAGAATCAAATGAACTATCGTTTGTTCTAAATTCAGTAGTACTCCATTCTGAGGGAACTCAAGTAGCAACTGACTTACTCCTTCGACCTGGTTTATCCTTCATTGAAAATGTCTAAAAAAAACTGCACATCCCCCTCCTTTACAGCAACATTCGTCCTTTTCTCATCCCAAGTGCAGAATGCAGCCCAAAAAACTCACCACCCGCGGAACCTTCCATAAATAATTTACTCAACGAACATTAAAACCCATAAAGCACTTCACAATTGCATCTCGAATCGTGACGCGACTACGAACATGCATCCCAGTCCTTCTTTTTCCTCTTTCCCACCATTCGGCAGCATCCTTGACTCCTGTCAGATACAAAAAAAAAAAAAGAACCGCAACACGGAAGCTGTTAATGTAACCCCTTCAGCAAATTGCAAAAACAAAAGCGAGCGCACAGTTAACGGCATAGATCCCACTTAAGCACGTTACTTAAGGTGATACGAATTTAACGGTGATGTTAATTATATGGCTTTCCTCTCTCTCTCACACACACAGACGCAGACAAAGTTGAGCAGCAAGCGCCACAAAAGATACAAAAATTTTTGTTTGTGTATCGCACAAGTGCCCGTCCCTTGTGGTGCAACCTTCGCAACCTTCACAACTTGCGGTTCACTTGTGTGCGGCGTTGGCTTCGTCCTTATATACCATTTTTATTTGGCCAACTTCGCCAAGTGACTCCCAAGGGTCCTTGTAATGAATTATGCCACAACATTGCGAAAAAAAAAACACAAAAAGAAAATGAAACCGCGGCACTAGAGGCCTCAAGAGGACGCGGAAAATGGACTTCAAATCCCCTGTCGCATGAATAATAAGGACGAAATCTTCCAGGATAGTTGGCGGAGCAGAGATGATTGATGATTGACTCACACACAGACACACACGCGTTAAAATGCCATTGTGATCGGATCTGAATTGATTTTCGCCGTAAGTCCCAGGTAACAAGACGATTGATGGACTTCATCCCTCGGGGGTGGGGTGGGTGTGATAAGCCCTCGAAAGTCGAGTGGTTGGGGGGTGGCTGGAGTGGTTGGAGTGGCTCCCAGCTGGGCATTTCACGTAATTTGCGTGCTGTTTTATGTTTTACACTTTTTCTTTCACTCAGAGAAAAGTTTTTCTTCGTTTTTTTTTTCTTTGCTCTCTTTTAATTAAATTAAAGTTCTCTTGCCACTTAAAGTTTATAATTAAGGAGCTGTTCTGGGGGAGGACGAATGTTGTATAATTGGGTCAATTACTGGACACATTTTTAGCAGTTTCTTATCGTTAGCCCGTTGTCCGCCGCACTGTCGAAGAAGAACAAAGTCTCTCGAGAGGGTGGGTGATTTGGGTAAATGTGGGTTTCTGGAGGAAATTAAGTGCTCGAGTCCATTAAATTTGGTTGCTCTGTGGCAGAATGAGAGCAGAGACTACTCGACTCTCTTCGTCTGAGTAAACGGAAATAAATCAGAGTCCCAATCTGAGGTTATTTTATGTTTCAGTAATTACTGGGGAAATTATTTTGAGATGAACATTTTATTTTTACGGCACTCTCTTATTCTGTGTGTGAGCCTCTTAATGTGCTTTTAGGACAGAATCCATTTCAAGGTCTCTTCTGTGGTGAACATAAAACACTTGGACTTTGTTCTGGTCGGGTGGGATTGGGTGATGTTGGCCAACGCCCAGATGGTCATATGGGCAGGTTTCTTATTTGACAGATGATAAAAACTAAGGTGGATGAAATTCTTGAAGGTCGAGCTTGACACCCACTTCTTCGAGTCAACGCCTTTGAGTGGGATTAAAATGGAAATAGAGTTTGAAAACTAAAATCGTTTAACATCCCACTCAACGTGGAAACATCAACAACGTGAAAAAAAAGCCCTGAATTTGTCGAATTTGAAGTTGACCACTTCCTGATCCCGATTAACTCGGATGACAGTCACTTCAAAAGCCTGAAAACTCTCGTCATACGAGCGAGAATCAATCTCCCACATCGAAATTAATTTATTTCACAATTAACCTTACGTTCACCAACCTCAACCGTCAATCCTCCAATGTTTTTACACAAATTCATCATCACTCGAAATTGAAATCATTTATTAAAAGCTACGAAATGGAAAAAAAAAATCCTCTTCATAACTCAAAACAATTTGACCCGAAACAAAAAAAGAAAAAACAAGTGCAAATATTTTTTTGACTTATATAGAGGTTTATGAAATGTATCTGCATCCGTTGGTGTGTAAGTGAAAAACAAAAATGTATCTCCACCCACTCCAATGATAAACTTCATTTGAATTTCAATTTAGTTTTTAGTATTTATTTCCATTTTTTTTGAGTTTATTTTTATCAATTAGTTTCCACCCTCTAACACAGAAAAATAAACAACAATTCACGCCAACACACAGAAATCACTTTTTCTCTTCTGTTTAATTAGAATCTCAGTGAAAGGATCCTTTTGAAAGGACTCGTTTTTGTTTTTTGGGGTAACATTTTTTTTCTTTTTTGTGCCGGTGATTGAAGACCAAAGTAAATCGCAGTTTACCATGATATTTTATTCATTTTAAATGAAATACAAAATAAAAAAAAGAGAGGGGGAAAATTAAATCACAAAATGGCTGAATTATGAATCAACTTTATTTTACACGTTGGGGACTTAGTGGTCTGGCAGCCTCCGGGGGGAATTGTAAATTATTCATTTGTGTCGGTTAAATGATAAATAATTAATAAAATACAAAAAAACAAAAATGTTTTAGGAGTAAATTTGGGGTGTGAATTGGCAAATATTTATTTTGCTTTTGTTTTTCAGTTCGTTCAGACATTTGGGGGATCTGTTTTGGACGTATTTTATATCGCAATTGTTTTAAGCGCTACATTTTAATATACTTGTAGGCTGCCGCAGGCGTCCTTCTGTTAGAAACAGATGTAAAACGTTAAAAAAAACTGCTGTCAGAGAATGTTTTTCTTTTTTATGAAAAATAGGCTTCATGAAAAAACTTTAAATGAAGTTTTATTCGAAAATTAAAGCTATTAAAATTTTCATAAAAATTTTGAACGAAAAAGTTAGCAAGTTGTGGCTTGAAAGGGTCTTTCATTTACCAACAGGATAGTGACTCTAGCCAAAATTCGCTTTTAGTGGACGAATGGTTACTTTATAATGCTGGAAGGCAACTCAAAACTCTACCAAAATGTAAAAGTGACTTAATCAATTGAAATCAATCAATTTTAAATATTTTTGGTCGTTTTTTTGGAACATTTGGACATTTGGAATTTTGGCATAAGAGTGTGAGTGGCTCATTTAAAAAGTTGTTAGTCCATCATAGCTTTCTTTTGAACTAGAAGACATAGGACGATTCTGTTTTTTTGTGTTCGACTTAAAATGAACGTGAGCATCAACGGCCAGGTCCTAATTTAGCTCTGCGACTTACAGTTATGAAAAAAAAAAAATATTTGCACTTTTTTTTCTATTATTGTTTATTAAAATTTTGAGTTTGTATGCGAATTTTCCACAAACTATAGGCATGAACAATCTAACTTTAATGTATAATTAAAGAACAAGTTTCCGCCTTTCTAAGTTGGTGTAGTACTTTATTGTAGGTGTTGCCATTGTTTTTTAATGAATTTTTTTTCCATGTTGTTTGATTTGATTTTAAATTGCCTCTGCCTCCTAAACAGGGTGAGATAGACCCCCTATCCATAGCAAAAAATACTCGTTTTTGGACGCTCTATGAGAAACCATTACCAATTTTTGGCTCCAAAGTTATCTAACTCTCCCCGCACATCAAAATAGATATTTTTCTAAACATGCAAAAATGGATACATTGGGGTCAAGATGAACTCTTGTGAATTTTCGCCGTTCTGTAAATGCGATCAAAATCGTTTGCACGTCATTTTTTTGGTGATGAAGTAAGGAAACAAATAACACAAAAATCAATCAATTCGGTCAAATGGAAGGCTTTTTATTTACAAAAAACCATACGGCGGCCGAGTATATATATCCATTTTTGCACGCCACTGCTAACTTACTTTTGTGATGTACATTTTCACTTTTTTTGCCTTACAGTTTTTACAGTTATCGGCTTATTTTACAAAAAGAAAATAAATTCGTGAAGGCTATTTTTCGTTTGTTTTTCCACGATTACCAAGCGTTCTTCATAGTGCTTACTTACCTTTGTAAAATAAAAATAAAAAGCCGGTCCCCTTTAGGGGGTAGTAGTAATGCGAAGTAATGTGAAAGCGGTTCCAGAGTGGATGGTGTCAAGATATGGTTTTAGTGGGTGAGAGTCTCACACTACTTGGAGAAGAACAGGTCTGTTCCACCTGCCTATTAGGTTTCTGCATCGTCCTCAAGGCGAAAAACAAACAATTTACCTTTGCAACTGAGCTTCTAAACTTCCCAAATTGTTGGCTTATAATATAATTTTTGTTGTAAAGAATTTTCTAAGCCACAGCCAAGTGATATCCTTTCGTTAAAATGAGTTTACTCCAATTAATTTTAAGACTCACATCTTTGAAAACATTGTCTGTTCATGAACGATAAGTCTTTGAAAAGTGTTAAAATTCTGCTCTCTCTGACGGTCATAAAATTTCCCTTCTATTGGGTATATTTCTCTGCTACGCCCATATCCCCTCTTTTTCCATGGATGTTAAAACATTCTGTTAATAGCAGCTTGCTCTCTGTAATGTCGATGTTTAAGTGAAATATTTCCATCTGTTGAAATCTGTTAAAGCTTTCCATGCAACGCTTATTTGGTCCTTTATATCCGCTTCAACGAAAAAGCTCACCATTTCCCTGTATTCTGCAAAAAAAATGGCTAACTGAGCTGGTTCATATCCAAGCTTAAGGTAAACCTTGATACTTTGGTACTCTTCTTTCCTGTAAAACATCCTTCGCGCTCTTAACCTGGCCCATAGTGAACACAACACCCCAAACCTATCACGTACACGAATCACACACAGAATCCCGACTAAACTTTAATATTTTTTTACCGGCCCCCATACTCACCTAACTACCAATTTGCAGACGGGGACCCATCCAATTCCAGCACCCTTCTGTGTACTAAAAAAAAAGCTCCGTCCTTCCTTCAGGACGAAAGCACTCACTCGTAAGTCTGTGTGTGTTAAGTCCACAAGAAATGTAAACTGCCCTCTCTCGCCATCCCCAACCCGAAGGTGAAGGTTTTTCAAGTGGCTTCCCTGCAAGGTCCTTTCTCTCCCTCTCATCCATATTGCAGTGATGGTCGACGTATACAACGGGAAAAACTAGGACAGGTTATGAATGGCAGAAGCTTCTGTTGCTGCCCTTCGCACCGTGGCCGGATTTTGTATTTAACCAGGCTCATTGTGTGGCGTGGAGATAACTAATTCAAGTTATAACCTTGGCATAAGCCAATTAAGGAACAGTCAGTGTTTGCCAGACCTGAAAGAGTCAGCAAATAGCAAAAAGCAAAGCTAAAGCTGGGATAAGGAAAAAAAGAAAAAAAAAATAACGTGTACAATGGCGCTGCGGTAGCCGCTTCTTGAGATGGTGGCGAGATGTTGGCGGAGGATGTAAATTAGGACCAAAGAAGAAATGCGCACCCTTCTTGGAGGGAAATAATTTATTCGCCAGAGTTGAACATGACATCAAAACGACGACGGCCATGTGTGACACACGGATAACGGTAATGATACGGTTGACCATTTTGCCCGAGTCATTAAACGCAGGTGTGTGGTGGTTTCATTGTCCTGGAGGTGTTTTTTTGTTTTTTTTTTTTTTTTCCCTCGAGTCCTGGTGCCACTTGTCATAGGTACTTTGTCATCCTGAGGGTTGAGACCCTTCGTTTGCATGTGAAAAGAGAACAAAAAAGGGTTCGGTAAATTAGGCAGGCTCAAGGTCGTGTGTTGTTTATTCGGGTACGTGACAGTCAAGGGGTGTCGTCACTTGTCCATGGATTTGGGTGAGAGGGACTTTTGGGACCATCACAGGTGAGTGATGTGAAGTAGTAAACGTGTTTCGGAATCGAAGACAGATCTTAGGACAATCGGGGAAAAAGAGACTATTAATTTAAAGACGAGGTCATTCTAATCCTGTGATTTATTGGGGACTGTAGGACGAGGTGTAAAAACCAATAAAAAATGTAAAAATGTTCTTGGGAATTGAATTTGTTTTTTAGCGACTCGATTGATATCCTAATATGTCCAAAAACGTCTTTTGAAATGTTCCTTATAGAAGTTTCTTATAGAAGCCCACCCTATTGCAAAGTCTTGAATTTCAGAACGCCTAAAAGTAGGTCATACCCATAGTAGGATTCAAAGACTGATGTACTCAGACAAATGTGGGTCTGCAGCACCATTTTTAAGAGTGCAACAGTAATACAACATTCCCGAAATTTCAAAACCATCGCACAAATAAGCCACGTTTTTTTTTTTCACTCAAAAACTCACTTCGATTGACTTCAGGGACTTGGACTTGTATAAAAATCTCCGTCCGTTTCAGTCCAAGCTCAGAACTTAAATTTTTTGTTGCTCAATTTAAGAGGTTCTTTTTCTCTTTTTATTCCTCTGTTAGTAGTCATTTAGAAACAGTAGTAGTTTGTAGTTTACTGAAGCAGAGCTACTCACTTCATTGAGGAGGGAATTTTATGTGTCGATCTTCTACCTTTTTATTGACGCCTTTCTTCCTTATATTAAAGCGATCGCCTTCCTCTTTATGTCATGAATTTAGTTATTTCTTTTCTCCATTTTGAGTATTTTGTTTTTTGTTTCGCCGTATCATTTCTGCTGGGAGAATGATCTTCAGTATTCAATCAAAAACTGACTCCAATAAATTAAAAGAGACGATCAGTGATGATCACTGCTCTTGCATTGAAAACTCCTAAATTTCACGGTCCGAAATGTCTATCTTTTGTTCTTTTTGAAGCATTTTTTCTGGCAGTATTTTCTTCTTACTACTTTAACCAAATTAATGATCGATATCTTTGCAATTCACGCAACGAGTCGACTTTCAATGACTACTTAAGAATTGACTTCATTGAAGCGCGATTTTTTTTTTATGGAGATCGGCGCACTTATTTTTTGATAATCTGATAAGTCCATGATTAGACTTTTTTTTTGTGAGGAACGACGTCTCTCGGAGGAATTGAATAGACGTGGCCTTTTCACAAAGAGTCGAATTCTGTCCTTTAATCGAAAATTCACTCCAATCGGATTAGACGGAGAGTCGACTATGATCACCAAAATTGCCATTTAAAATTCTGAAATTGTCGGATTTGATTCGATTTTTTTTTTCTTTTTCATTTTCTTTCATACCCCATAAATACTTACGCCTTTCTCCAAAGCATGAAGTCTTTTTTTTTAATTTGTGGGGTAAATCATTTTGAATCAGTTCTTTTATTTTGTTGCCAATGAAAGTACTGCTCAACCAGCGAATACCTTCTCCGATCTCTACTGCCAATTATGATTTATTCAGTTAAGATGGTGGTCCATTTGATTGAAAAATTCGTTTAAAAATTAGTTTTACATCGTAGTTTTATTTTTTCTAAAAATCAAAGTCTTTTAAAGGTCACTCTAAGAATTAGCGAAATTTACAACTGAGCAAGATTTTTTAATGAAGATCAGAGCTTCTTTTTTTATTACAAATTTTATGATTAGATTATTTTTTTTTGTCGGTATTCGAATTTGAATTGATGAATAGTACTCCATATTACCCTTCAAATTTAAAAATCTCGATTTTCTGTGGTGGTATTAGTAAAAAATAAATAAAAATCTTAAAAATGGCCCTTAGTGTCTGATATTGTTGCTAACGTTAGCCAATATATCAATATTCAAAATGTAATTAAAATTTTCCATTTAATGTGTGGTATCTGTGTGTAAAATATAAAAATAAAATGGCTACTCCACCACCTAATGTTACGCGTAATTTTCTGAGACAGAAGTGACGTGACTTAATTTTCACAATTTCACTGACGTGGTGTCCAGACAGAAACCTATATTTTGTCATCTTGTATTTTAAAGAAACTTTTATTATTTCAACTTTTAATTACAGTTACTAGAAAAAGTATTTACAGACCCAGTTTTTTGATGATCTCTTTATAATTTAATTAATAATCTTTAGTACAACTTGAAAGACGATCTTTAGTACAACTTTTTTGTTAAAAGAACCATTTATTTGAATATGAAAATGAAAACACATGTCATTCAAAGTATTGCCTATCGCTAGCCACAATTTTTTCCCATCTTCTGGCAATTTGTGGATTCCGTCCCAAAGAACTGCGCCGGCTTGGCGGCCAAGAATGAATCGAGCCAATTTTTGATACCGTCAACTGAAGTGAAGCGTATTCCAGCCAGGGCATTCTGTATGGACCTGAACAAATGGTAATCGGAAGGGGCCAGGTCTGGGCTATACGGTGGGTGGAGTAGCGATTCCCATCCAACATTTTCCACGTATTTTTTAACCCGTTGAGTGCGATGTGGCCGAGCATTGTCATCATGGAAAATTATCGATTCGTGTCTAGTCCATATTCTGGCCGTTTCTCTTTGATTTCGCAGCTCAAACGAATCAGCTGAGTTCGATAGAGTTCACCAGTGATGGTTTGCTGGGTAACTCTCAATGATTTCGCAAGCTCCTCTTGAGTTTGACATGAATCTTCTTCCAGTAATGCCTCCAATTCTGCATCTTCAAACTTTTTCACTTGGCCAGGACGTTCCTTGTCTTCAACATCAAAATCACCACTTTTAAAGCGTGCAAACCATTCCTGGCACATTCTGAAACTTACAGAATAGTCAGGGTAAGCTCCAATGAGTAAACGTTGAGTATCTGTTGCACTTTTCTTCAAATGAAAGTAGTGAATTAAAACTTCCCGCAAATGTTGTTTTGAAGGCACATAATTCGACATTTTAAACGCAAAACGAAACTTGTGTATACTTTGACAGATGGAATTAACTAGATTTTTCGACGCTCTTTAACATACAATAGCTAATCCGAAGCCCTTCCTCCAAAAATGCAGTGTTTGGGTCGGTTTCAGTTAAAAGACTTCTTTCCTTTCTTCACAATCCAAAGTAATGCATGAATTATTTACAAGCCTTACGTCTTCTAATCAAGGAGACGTTCCAAGTTCTTGGTGGACAATATACAATATACAATCGCCCAACTTTAGTAAACTTTGCGATTTTTTGGCGATTTTTTTCATTTTTAACTACATACTTTGGCTTGTTCGAAGAAAACGGCCCCGCATTTCGAAACTGACGACGTTTTTGGTCAAATTATAGCGTAAAATATCAATAATCTCAAATTATTCAATCTCTAATGAAAGCCAGGCTGACAACTCCTTTGTAAGCCATGCAGCCCCATACCATTACATGCCTATTACAATTTTTAAAAACCACGTCACTCGCAGGAGGTCAAAGAAATTGACCCTGAAATTTCATTGTTCGATGATTTCTTTGTCTTTTATTTTAAATTATTTTTTTTTTTTCGTGCAAGTGGAAGTGCTTTGAAAGAGACCATGAATTCACGATGTCTTTGTCTGGTTTTCACTTCCACTTCTGATCTTTACTTCCACTCCGAATCTTCACAAAAGAAAAAAAAAATATTTGAATTAAAAATTTTAAAATTTCGCTATCTTAGTATTTCCCTTCTATTCATTTTCCGGTGCACACATGTGATTTTTTGGCGCAGCTATATCGCCTAAGCGTCATTCGATACTCACAAATCAATTGACCGGTACACATAAGCGGGCGATGACGCTCAATTAATTTGTAAGTACTATAAGACGTTAAAGTGGCGACGCCGCGTCAAAATCCTCTTGTATCCACCGGACCTTATGCCTCTTGTTTAATCGAAATAGTTGACAGACGATCGTCATGTTCAATTCAATCAATTCGATCACTTCACCCAAATATCCGATTTTTGATCAAAAATTGATTTCAAGTGAACGAATTTTTTAATGAAGATCGTCGGCATTTTCATTAAAAATTTGGAAATTTCACTGACCTTCTTTGTTCGCCACGTGGATAATTTCTTGCCCACGATTATTGCCGTTTAGAAGCCGCTAGAGTCACGATCTGATCTTGGAGAGGCAGTTTTCCCCTTCATTCAGGCTCGATGACCTCTTGGAAGACACAACAACCTTTTTTTTTTTGAGCCTTATGAGTCACAAGTGGAAATCCGCGTTAACAATTATACGGGAGCTCATTTTTGGAGTGCTTTTGGAACCTCAGAGGACGTCTACGAGTTGCATTAATCTTTGTCATCATTACGATGAAGCATCATGGACCATCCAATCGTATATCGGAGCTTATTGGACTTAGGCAGATGACATCTGAGAGCAATATTTTCGGTTTTTATATAAACGAAAAGAATATATGTACCTACCTACCTTCGAGCAGATGAGTATTTTTTTTTTTTTTTACATAATCGAAGGTGGCTCTACATTCACATGAAAGCCTTTGTTACTCAAAAAGTCAAGACATAAAGTCCCTGAGTTATGAAAAACTCCCAAAACTCATTTATAAAGCAACACCCTTGCTTTCTGTAGGCTTTCTGCCACCTCAACTCCTCACCTCGATGACCATTTGACCCAGATTCATATTTCGAAAACCCCCGCAACCGTCAAAGAGCCAAATTCCATCGGCAACCTCAGACATATCGCACTCAACCAGAGGGTAGCAACCAAAGTCAAAGTTATAAAAAAAGGTGGTCTCTGTGAATAAGGACACAGTATCCAATACAAAAAATTTATCTCGTCAAAGATCCCCCCCTACAACACACAAAGCGAATCTCTAAAAACGTGCCTGAACTTTCAAAAGCACTCCACCATCTGCCACCCACCCCCTGCACAGTATCCACCTCATTATCGACTTTGACATCTGCAGATACAAAAAAAAAGGAAAAAAAACTCTGCACTCGTAATCAAAATCAAAACGGATTACGATAAGTCAACTTCAAAGCGGAATTGAAAAATACATTTCCCTACGCGAGATGTCGCCACATGTGGGGAGATGGAAGTTTTCTCATTTTCAAAATAATCTCCCTTCCACCTCTCGGAAGGAACCTCTCTCTGTGTGTGTGTTTGTTTTTTTTTTGTCTAATGGCATGCGGCGCTATTCAAGAGGCGCTCATCTAAGTTACAGAGCTTCAAAGCCAGAGGCACGACGCTTTTTTCACGCCTTCTGTTCGAAGAGGGTGGCAAAAAACGTACACAAACACGAAACTGTAACAACAAAAACGCAGACACACACGACATTAAGCGAACACTCATCAGTGCCACTAACAGCTGTGCGCATACATCCACCCGCCCGCGGAGGCTGGAGGGTGGCAGCAGTCAAAATGAGTTCCATTGACTGTCAATGTGATTAGGATAATGGCATTAGGAGAGCCTCCAATGACTGACAATGTGTGTGGGTGGATGAGTGTGGGCCCCTGTCTGTTGTTGGCTTTAAAGCAACTCCCGATCGGCTTTAAGGCCTCACAAATTGTTTGGATAACTTGCGAATTGTTGTTTTCAGGATCAGGCGGGAACCCACCCTCCTCGCCCTCGACAGACAACAACAATGTGGTTAAAATATTGCAGAATATGAAAGGGGGGAGACGTTCGCTGAAGGGTCGCCGCATAAAAATGACCATAAAATCGGTGGAAGCACTCGTGAGTTACTCTCCTCGGCGTCAGATACACAAATAGTTTCGGGGAAAGGGGGACAGAAAGCGTTTAATTGCGCGTTTATGACCCACCTATGGCGATGTATGATTTTATTGATAACCATTTGTTGAGAGCGTTCCGTTCGGTGGGTGGTTTGGGGAGGTTAGGGTGGTTTTATGGTGGCGACATGGTAGTTGAGTGTTATTTTTTGGAAAGAGAGAGATGCTTTTGTATCGTAAATTATAATGGCGCCATATGAAATAGTTGGCGATGAATGTCCTCGGGCCAAAAGAGACCTCCAAAATGAACTCCTGTGAGTGGTTGACGCTGTGGGGAGAGGCTTACAGGGAAAGGAAGGAAGGAAAAAAAATAATTGGCAAAGGTTAAATTTTACTTTATGCAGAAGAAGGAGTTTCTTCGTCCTCGTCTTTTTATGATGACACAACGTAAAATGCCGCATGTAACGGTTTACAGAAAACAAAAGAAAACAACGGATGAGCGATGTCCTCGAGGCCAGACAGAGGAGTTTTTGCGACAGAGGCAAAATGAAAAATTACCAAAAAGACGAGAAAGGCTATGATTGAGAAAGGGTAAGGAGATTGGGTGGATCAACAACAACTCAGACGGTGAAACAACTTTCCTGGATGTAGGACGGCGCCCATGAGAGGTCTTTTTATGAAAAAGACGCCTCTTGTCTACTTTCTCTGCTGTTTTGAAAAGCTTTTTTGGTTTCTTCAGGATCTTTTTTTTTCGCAGACAAATTCATTAAGCTAGGAAGTAAATTCTTCCTAAAAGAAACATCGGGAAATGCATTTCCCCTTTTAGGACTGTCAATATCGTGACAGCTGTTTTTTGAGCTTTGATTAGCCATTCAAACTTAGTTCACACATTAAATTATCCGGAATTTGGGAAGTGGAGAAGGCTTAGTGTTTCCAAAGTCGCATCGGAGAATTTAAACAACCTGTTCTAAGCACATTCCGATGGCGTCACAGCCCTTACAGTGCCAGAACCCAGCTTTTTGGCGTCTTCACTGCGTTGCGCGCAGTGACACCTGCGAAATCTATCCAAAACAGACGTATTCCAGGATAATTGTCAGTCGTTCGCTGGAGCTTAGACCGTGAAAATTGTTTGTGTTGTTTTTACCCGGGTATGCCCGCTAACACTCCGACGCCCACATTGCCGACTGTTTTAGAGAAAAATCAGTCAAAATGTGGTACTTCAACAATTTTCTTAAAATCGTGGAAGATTTGATCAACAAAGTCACAGGAACCTACGTTTTTTTCAAGTTTAAGTCAACGTCCTATAATCATTTTACGGCGGTTAAAAAATACCCTTAAAGGCACGAAATTCACACAAAAAACAAGCTCTGTGTTGAAACTTTTGAGAATTTTTTTTTTTAAATAGCCTTGAATATTTTTAACTCATGAAAAGGGAGCTGCAAAGGTATTCTTATTGAAATCTTTCTGAGAGAGATATTTTGTCACTGATATGAACTTTGTTCCTGTGTCTTAGACCACACATTTTTGGTTTTTAAAATGTTTCCGTCCGAGTCCTGAAGGCAGACTTCCTTAAGGGTGTTCTCATACATTCAGAGAGGCGCAGGGACTCATTCATTACGAATCATTAAGCTTATTTTGCTGTTCAAGGTATTTTGCTTCATTAATCTTAGCCCCAATAATAAATTTTCGGATTCATTAGCTTTTAAGTCTGAGTTTCTAGAGACACAGACTCGGTAAAATACCACAAGCATTGTTTTACCGACATCGTTCAGCTTTCTAGTTTCTAAAAAGGGATTAGCTTTTGAAACCATACGTGAAGACATCGGAAATCAAGGTTTTTGAAGACGTTTTAAACATTTTTCATCGCCTAATATCAGAAATAGGTCTGAAAAAAGCTGTGAAAGTATTTTCAATAAACTCCTTTCAAACATCTTGCACTTAAAATGGATTTAGGTCCTTAAACGGTGACTTTCAAAACAAAATGTCTGTTCCAGAAGGTATTTCAAACGTGCTTAGTCCGAATTTTCAAATATATTGTCTTTAAAACAACCCCCATATTATCTTTCAAACCTTCTTGTCGCTGAAAAGAATCTCACTTCTTAAATCGTGGTTCAGACAAAAAATTGTCCGCTTCCGAGGATTTTTTTTCTTCCCGATCTAGAGCCAACACTGTGAAACACGTGAAATTTTTTTTTTCGAAAGTTCTTAAAATTTCTTGATCTGTCGGCAGAGCCACAGACGCTCCAAGCGTTAAATGCCTGATAAATAGGTGGGCAGAGTCGAACTCTTTCTTTTTGCTTTAATCATTATACAGGGGACGGAAAAGTAAAAATCTGATAAAAGTCGCGCAGAAGGAAATTCACCAAACACTTGTTCCAAATTCGCTAAGAATTCTTCAAAACCTTTGTTAAAGTCGTGGCCAGACTACTTTATTAATTTGTTGAACTGGTAGAGTCTGGAAATAAAATTTAAGGACAGTCAAAGTGTTCTTGAAGTCTACCCTTCCATCTTTACATCATCAGGTTGAAAGGACTTAGCGCCAGCTTCATTTGTGGAGGCTTTCAAACTCTGTGCAGCTTTTTGAAACTTTGGGAGATGTAACAGTTGATGTTTGGTCGCACCCCACTTGTGTCTGAATCAACTTAGACGTTTTCCAGCTCCTCACTGGAATTTTCGCAATTCACTCTTCATTTTTCGTTTTTTTTTCTAACCGCCAACCAGTCCTGCCACTCAAGTCCTCAAGTCTGATTATTATTTGAAGCTCATTCTGAATCTGAAGTGAAACTAAGCTAAATGCGAAGCTCCCTCCTTTCCTTTCCATTGTCCCATCGGCATTTTCATCCAGCCCATCAGTCATGTCTTCCGAAAACTCATGTCGCTCCTACGACCAGCCTCAAATCACTCAAAAGCGCTAAAATTTCGCTTGTCACCCCCTGACAACTGACTCATGGGATTCCCGCTGAATCTGAAACTGAAACTCGACTCGACTCATAAAAAAACCCTCGGAAAAAATCTCTTCCACCGCCCCCAACCAATCCACCGCTGGGAATATGCGTCCACTTGGGGAATGGAAACCGTTAGTAACCCGCGGTCTTTGGAATATGATTCTTCCTCCGCCAACCTTGGGAATCCATCCCCTACCGAGATCACATCAAAATCATCCAACAGGATCCACGACACCGAACACCCTTGGGGCGCATGCATAATTCGAAAAAAGAATCCTTGACAAGTGAGCTCCATAGCTCGATTGGATTCAAGTGCATCTCACACACGGGAAAAAGGACTCCTGCACGTTTGTTGACAAAACTGAATCAGGAAGAAGACACCCACGGGACAACGGCGGGCGCGCCTTCCTCCACAGGAACAATAGAAACTCCCTCAAGAAGCTCTGGGCGGCTGCATGCAAAAAGGATGCGCGATGTGCGATGCGGGTGTCTGGTTACACTCGTCCGTCGTGGGGTGGTGACCTGATTTGTATCAACCACCCAGCATCTCTGTCAACTGCCTTAGAGCAGATAAGGAATTCCATTGGGGGCAAAAATGTCCCGCTGTCATCTCAACATGATACTAACCTTCATCAATTTTTTTTTTCTTTCGAGATCTACCGGGAAGACGTCGAGAGAAGCGTTGCTATCTCGAGTAATCACACCTTCGGCATACCTGAGACCTTTTGTCAACAGAAAAATAAAATTCCTAACCTAACATTTCCCACCCAACGGGGGAAAAAAGGAAAAACTTTGTAATTACTCCCGACGAAGGACATTTTTCGAATTTCTCTTTTTTTTTTTTTTTGTCATCCTGTTTGGAAAGGAATCCCAACCTCCCGTCATCGTAATGGAATATCAATTTGGAATTTTCTTAAGCGAACTTTTGACCGCCGGAATTAGAGACGAGAGCAGGATATGCGCGTTCCTTTAAACTCGTCGTCCTTATGCCGGTGACATGTCTTCAAAAACTTGGATCCTTCAAAAGGTGTACACGAGGGTGGTGGCTCGTCGTCTGTCTTAAAGGACTCCCTCTGTCTCTCAACTACTGCCTCGGGGTGTGTCCTTTTATCCTTCATTCTGTGGAAGGATGCGATTATTCTGCGGCACAGGGACGGTTCAGGGCGAGCAGGAAACTTTTCATTGAAGTTTGATGAGGGGGAAAATTTAATGAACACGAAGGAATATGCCGACGACGACGACGACGTTGTGTCGCTTCCTTTTCGTCCTTAGCCAGGTGATGAAAGGTGCAAACGTAGCTCTTCTAACCCCCCCCCACCAAAAGATTTCCTTAATAATCTCAGGCTGCGTCCCCGCACTTAAGGAGTTCGGTTCGTCCTTCATCGCCAACAGTCGGGGCCGCAGAAAGTTTCTCTCGGCTCTCCTCTAAGACGATTACGGGCTTCCGAACATCGCGCGGTTTTATTTATTTAGTGTAAAACTTTAATTAACTGTTACCTTCGGTGAAAGTTCAGCTCGATCTCTCTCCTCCTTCCGAGGTCCTGTGGTGAGATTATGTCTAAGAAGAGTTGCACATCCTTGGGGTGGATGGGTGGGTTTTCGAGGGGACGAATGATGATTTACCGATAAACTTCGGTTTTGCCTGCATCGACAGTAAATTGCTTCTATATTTTGAAGTTCGCGGGGGGTGGTCGGGAGGGGGTTGTTATTGCTGTCAGGTTGTCAGGATAAATTGTTTCAGAGATTTCTGTGTCTTTATTTTTTTTGTTGATAGCGGTGTGGTCTTGATGTCGAGTTAAACCGTTCAATTTGGAAAAAGTTTAAAGTTCTTAACTTGATTTGGTGGAGGGGTGCAGGGGAGGGACTTCGGGGAAAAGTTTCTGGGGACTTTGGTGTATGAGACTTGCACTGGGAGTCGCGTCTTTGTTTGGGGTGGAGTTTTGTCGAAGGAATGTTTGTTAAGACACGTCGGTGGTGGAAATTAAGGGAAACGAAATTTGTCTTGTGACTGTATCACTGCAGAGATAAGCGGTTGGGCAAAGTTGATGCGCTGGCAAGGCCAAGACTGCTCATTTAGATCTTTACTTTGGTAATAGGGATGCTTTTCATAATTACGAAAAAAGATTTCGAGTTTTATTTTCATTGCGGCAATTTTTTTTAGTGAGAATTTTTAGAAAGAAGACTTCCTAGAGACTTATGTTCTACTCGAAGAGTGTTACTGACTTAACAATTTTTTCACGAAGTCGCGCCGACATTGTCCCGTATATTTACAATGGCATTGCATCACTTCATAAAGTAACATAAAGGTGCCTCTGTTCTCATATCTACTACGGCCAAATCTGAAGACTCATTCGTTTATCGGCACTTAAATAAAAACCGAAATGCCGAATCATAGTCTCAGTCGTCTGAATTTTTTTTCTATCTCGTTTCCCATCTGCAACTTAAATTAAAACAACTTCGTAAAAAATAAATAGTGATTCTTAAGATCTGCAAAAATGTATAAACATTAAATATTCATCCTTTCTAGTCCTGTGATTGTTGCTCCAGTTCCTAAAAAGTTAAATTCATTCAATACATCACCCTAAGGCCACGGGCACAGTGAGGCAAGAAAGCGATGCGATGCGAGAAGCGATACGAGAAGCGACGCGAGATGCGATGCGAGAAACCATATAGTGCGCACAGTGGAGGCTGTTCTATTGCTGCAAGAGCCTATATTTAATAAGCGTGAAAAATAGAAACAATAACAACCAATAACACTTCACGCTTGAAAACTGGTCAGAAGAGTTTGGAAGCGAGAAGCTTGCGAGACGTTTGCGAGAGGCTTGCGAGAGGTTGTCAGTTGTCACATTGAAAATCGCTCCACTGTGCACACTTACATAAGCAATATGGATACTTACATAAGCAATATGCAACAGTTTTCTGGCTTTCTCGCGCGCTAGTGCGCGCGGCCTAAGAATACAGGCAGATTTAAAAGAGAGAGCAAACCTACATACGAGGTCTGTTTAAAAAATAAGGTGAATTTTCATTTTTCTCAAAAAATTATTTATTTATTCATCAATTTCTATTTTGTCCCCCTCAAAGTAGTCCCTCTCAGATTTAACACATTTGTGTCAGCGTTTTTTCCAACCCTCGAATCAGTTCTGATATGCACTTTTTGGTATGCCCTTGAGCTCTCTCAGCAATTCGGTTTGTATATCCTCAATCGTCGCAGAACGCCGTCCTTTCATAGGTCTCTTCAATCTTGGGAACAGGAAAACGTCGCAGGTGGCCAAATCTGGTGAATACGGTGGCTAAGGCATGATTACGGTGCAGTTTTTGACCAAAAAATTACGAACAAGCAACAGTTTTTTTGGTCAAAATTCAGCAATTTTGGAACGAACTTCGCTGCCATACGCTTCACGCCCAGAATTTCCGAAAAAATTGCATGGCCGACATCTTCATCAACTTTTCTAACAGTGATTCGAATATTCTCCCCAACAATTTTCTTCGCTTTCTCAACAATTTGATCGGTTTTTGATGTGCTGGGGCGTGTAGGGCGAGCGTCTTCATTCACATCTTCTCCACCTTCTTTGAAGAGCTTGTACCACTTATGAAAATTATTTTGACTCAGGGTACACTCATCGTATGCCACAGTCAACATTTCAAGTGTTTTTGAGCGGTTAACTCCATTTTTCACACAAAATTAAATGCAAATTCTTTGATCCATTTTTTTCGACAGCAGGAAATTGCCGAACACACAAAACTAACTTTTATGCTTCCCACAAACAAAATAAATATGAAACTAAAACTGTAAACATATGTTGGAGACGAGATTATATAACAAATTAAAAAAATCGATAATCGAATGTATATAGCCCGCGAAATTTGAAAATTCACCTTATTTTTTGTACAGACCTCGTATATAAAATAGTCAAGGGTCGGTGGCAGAAATACATGTTCCGCAAATTCAATGAAAGCTAAAATAAAAAAAAATTACTGACTATGTATATTTTTTGTGTCCCGCTTTAATGATTACAATTAGAATAAAAAAGGTTTTGAAAACCCGCATTGATCGAAAAAAAAATGTAGCAACGCTGATTCTTTCTCATCTTGTTAAGTCTAAAACGTATCAAGATCCTCGCAAATTGCCGTAAATAACTTTGTTACATTTCAGTAATTGGAAGTGTCTTTCTCCATTCTGGAAGCACCTTCTTTTATCCAAAACATCAAAATATTTTCTTAAGGAAGTCGTTGCAGAGGTTTTTGGTACAAAGACGTCAAGTGCGGTCCTTCAATTTAGCCTTTAAATTTGGTTGCCTTAAGGCTTTTTGCTTCCAAATTTTGTCGCTCCTAAAATAAGTTGCTCTCAACATTTGCTGCCTCTAAAATTTATCGTTTTTAAAATGTTTTGTTCCAAAAATGCTTATGCTTGTCTTAAAATTTGTTTCTCTGATTTGTAGTCCTTAAAATCTGTTGTTGATCTCTTAAAATTTGACTCATGAAACTTGTCCTTGACTCTCAAACAGATTCCTTGTTGTACAGAGCAACTATTTGACTATCGATGAAATGGTGAGTGTCACTAAGTCACTTGTACTGCGACCTAAAAGATCGAGAGGTTTTTTGGTGTTTTGAACGTCTCCTCCGTTGAAAGAGCCCACATTATGGACGCTATTGCCAATATTTGTTACCTTATAAGCGGTAGTAGATAAAACTTCCTCATATTGACGCTTTCGGTCGAAACTGCATTATAAAGTTGTAATAAGCAATTAGTCGGTATGAATGGTGTCTCTTTTAACCGATATCGACTGTAATTGCTTCATTTCTTCACTCAAAGTGCACCAATCCGAATTCCTACTCCTCAGTTCTCCATTTATTTGTCTCCAACTCATTTCAATTATTTTTCAAAAACTCCCTACACATTTTTTTTGAAGAGCAACTCCATTTTAGTCCCATTGAAGTCTGAATTGATGTGGAGTAGATTTACTCACTCGGAAAACTCCTCGTCATCACCCCCCTAACGTCACCGGAGTTATCAAAGATGAAAGCCCACTCTCTCGGCCCCACCCCCATCTCGCTCGTGCACTTAAAGCTAAAAGACTCCCATAATTGATGCTTCGTGATTGGTAATGAAATTCAGTACACTTACAGCTCTAACTTCTAACGGAATTAGCATAATTAACACAATTTACCAGTTCCAAAGCTCTCCTGCCTCTCCTGTCTCAACACCATAATCAGATTTCTTCCACCAGGATTCTCGATGGCAGCACACACGCAAAAACCGACACACAAACACACACATCTCCACAGATGAATAAGACACACAAATCTAATTTTGATCTCTCTTTCTCTTTTCAGGTAAGCTACAAAAGACGCTTCTTAGGGGCACACGCCACATAATCGTAAGTCGCAATTGCTTCAAGGGAAAAAAAAATAGAAAAAATGGCTTCCTCCCCTTAGGGACATCGATAAAAAAAAATGTCTCAGATGCATCCGCCGGATGAGAAATCACAAAAAAAAAAGAAAAAACGTAGAAACGAGTTTGAGAACTCGATAAGCTCGTGAGAAATGGCTAAGCTACCCTCCTCCACACAGTGAAACCAAAACCGATTTGGCGAAAGGATTTACGTCGCTATTATGATGCAGTTGGAACAGTTATGTGATTTATCCCCCCGCCACACTTTGGGGCAAATTGCATCGCTGACAGGGGTGGATGACGCACCTACAAACTCACGTGATAAGTGCAACCCCATTAGAGGTGACTTCACAACACAACTTTTCAAGTCCCCGGGGGTAAGAAACTCGTGCCAACAATTGCGAAAAGATTTGCTCAGCGGATATAGCCAATCACACACACACTCACACACACACCTGTGAATAAGTTCGTGGGGGGGACAAAAACGAAAATTGACCTCTGCTCCTTCGTTTCGTCTGCTTCTTCGCGCATAATCGATGAGCAAGAGAGGAAAAAAGAAAGAAGTAGTAAAGCTCGATCATAAATTTTCTACTTTTGTCACAGTTTGCACAACAAGCCCCTAAAATGGGGCGGAGGGTGGCTGCAGAGTCCACACACTCTCGGAGAGACTCCTGTGACTGCTGCGACTGGGTATAAAAGTTGAATACAACGATTATTTTCTATTTTCGTGCACGTCCCTCCTGAGCCATCTTTCAAAAGGTGGCTGGATGGTCCTTTCACCCTCTCAGATGCAGCGGTAGCAGCACCGAGCAGTACGGTGTGACGTTATGGCCCGCATTCGGCGTCATACGCTCTCGCATAGACAAACAATCTTGTGGGCGGAGATGGTGGGCGGATGGGTGGTGTTCGTTCTGGTGGGCCGTTGCCGGTGCTTACCTGGGGAAAGTTTTCTTCGAAGTATTTATGATCGTGAAAGAGTTGAAGCGGGATTTGCTTTTATTGCAGCCCAGAGACCTGATTGTGCTGGTTCCCTTTCGTTTTTCAAGGCAGCAGATTTCTCGTATCCGAGGACAGCGAGAAGCGCAGATAAATGGAAATAAATCCCTTTTTCCTTGTCGCATGGAGGGAAATTTATTAGATTTCTCGGAGCTTAGGACGGGTACAGATCCTTAAGAGTCTATGACATGGTGCGGCGCTGTTTATCTTTCGAGAAAAGTGAAGTGCTAAACTGTTACAGGTACGGATGAGGCGGAAGGAAGTGTGCCACTCGTGTGCCTCGTTGCCGGCCTTGGGGTGGCTTAAGAGAGAGACAGAGGGATTGAGTGGGGAAACTTATGAGAAGTTTCTTTGTCGTGGGATGATCTCAGGCACGTTTTGAATAAGATTCTGAAGGATTTTAGTCATTTTCTGCATTACAGTGAAGGCTAAATTTTTAGTTTCAACCTTTCTTTATGGGCAGCTTGCTCTCGAGGTTGAAGTCTCTGTGTGGATCGAATGTTGGTTTTGACAAATCGATGGTTAATTTGATTGCAAGATATTAGGCTGCAAGCTGCAGTAGTAATTTCTTTCTTTTTTCAATTTTCATAAGCTTGTCATAACACTCTTTAGAGCATTTTTAAAAGCGGCGTAAATAATTGATGCAATTACTTAGGAGACAAGTCGAGAACGGAAACCGAAAGCTTTAATTCTATGTCGAGTACAAGACTTCGACCTCGACCAGATACTTAAGAGTCGATTACAAAATAGTGAAGCATCATCACCATCACCTTCATGACCGCGTGTTCTACTAATGGGGTGGCGGGGGTAATGCACGCAGAAGACATCTCAGACGATTCGATCCTCTGCCGCCGACTCTTACACATCAGGTGGTACGCCCAAACGTAACCAGGCGAGATTTTGGACTCGGCCAGCTATTCCATCCTAGATCTGCCGTGCAGTCGCCTTCCTGATGGAATCACATTCAAGCCGTGCCTCGGATTCGTGCCATATGAACAGACCATCGAAGTATGGCCCTATCCGACTGAAGGAGCAGCTGCTCAATAATGAGCTCTCCACGCATCGTCGTTTCTCACCCTATCCCGGCGAGTTAATACCACAAGATTAGGTTAGGTTGAAGCGGCCCGGCTGCAGCAAATACCCACAGCCGCACTTAGGCCAGATTACGCCCATTGTGATGCCACATTGCGGACAAGACTTCGCATAACCCGTCGAACCATGTCGAGCTTCGTACGGAGCTGTAGAGCCATCCGATGCTGCTCCCTCTCACAATAGCTCGCAGAAATCTCATCTCGACAGTTTGTATTCGCGATCTAATTCTTTCGGTCATCGCCCAAATTTCATGACCATAGGTGAGAGTTAAAACAAATACCAGCCTTTACACCTCGCTCGACCTTCCTGATCACAGACATTCCCAACTTGGTCAATCCTACAGGGCAGCTCAGTATTGCTCCTCCCATCACTCGTGAAAAAGACCCCGAGATGCTTAAACTTCTCCACCTGTTTTAAAGGGACTCCACTGACATGCATAACCTTAGATTTTAATGTTCATCCCAGCATCGGTACAAACTGCCACAGACCTATCTAGCGCCAGAGCTGTAAATTTTCAAGTACCAGTACCAATGCTTGGAAGGTACTGAGGTCCAAAAGTACTTAAGTACTTTACAACTCTGTCTAGCGCATGTTAGACTTCCGTCTGAGAGGATGTGAAGATAACTAAGTCATCTTCAAAAAGTAGGTGACTTACCTTCAGCTCTCCCAGTGTCAAACATTCCTCGCCTTAGCAGCATTGCAACATACAGTCCATATAAAGGGTAATTTCTTAGCTATTATCTTTTTGGCAACACTGGTTTAAACAGCTGCCGCACGTTTCGTGTTTTGTTTCACTGTCAAACATCTTCAGTTTGGTCTATAATTTAACCATGAATCGTCTTACAAACGAACAACGCTTGCAAATTATTGAAATTTTTTATCAAAATGCGTGCTCTGTTAAGAAAGTTCATCGCGAAAAGTTGTGTTCAGTGACGAAGCTCATTTTTGGCTCAATGGGTACGTAAATAAGCAGAATTGTTGATTTTGGAGTGAATATCAGCCAGAAGCATTGCAAGAGCTACCAATGCATCCAGAAAAAGTCACAGTTTGGTGCGGTTTATGGGCTGGTGGCATCATTGGACCGTACTTCTTCAAAGATGATGCGAATCATCCCGTAACTGTGAATGGTGAGCGCTACCGTGAGATGATATCCAACTTTTTTTTGCCCAAAATGCAAGAGCTTGATTTGCATGACATGTGGTTTCAACAAGACGGTGCCACATGCCACACAGCACGCGCAACAGTGGACTTATTGAGAGGCGAGTTCGGTAAACATTTTATTTCACGTTCGGATCGGTCAATTGGCCGTCTAGATCGATTTAACGCCTTTAGACTATTTTTTGTGGGGCTATGTTAAAGCTCATGTCTATACAGACAAGCCCGCTTCAATTGACGTATTGGAAGACAACATTGAAGCATTTATTCGTGAGATACCGGCCGAAATGTTGGAAAGAGTATGCCAAAATTGGACTAAGCAGATGGACCATTTGAGGCGCAGTCAAGGTCAACATTTGCATGAAATAATCTTCAAACATTAAATTAGATGGACCGTACTATCGATTCAAATAAAGATTTCATGCATTTTTCTGAATTTTATGTGTTTTTTTTTTTAAAAACTTTCCTATAGCTTTTAAAAATTCAAAACTGATATTTAGGTCCTAAAAGTATTTGAAAACCTGTCCTTGCTTTCTGGTCATCTTTACCACACAGTGAGCAAAGTTGAATCATAAAAAACAGATAAAAAAAACATTGAAACAGTAATTCTCATTCCCCCCGGCAGGACGATGAGAAACATCCTTCCTCACTCCTTGCACACGTGTCGAAGGGCATGAAAAAGCGTTTGTGAGAATGTGCGTCAAAAGGGTGTCCTCAATGCAAATGCACCGTTCTGACATTTGATTCGATTATCCATCTTGTGTAATAGAAATTTTCCAGCTGAGTATCAAACATGAGAACCAGTCCAGGTTTTCAACTCCGAGTTTCTGTGTGCAATGTCCTTTGTAGGTAAAATGGGTGTGGGTGACTAGTACGTGTGTGTGTATGTGTGTACTCACTCAGCATAATCCGAGTTTTCTTTTCAAAAAGAGTGGTGTTTTTTTTTTTTTTTTATTCCTACATCCTCCCCCTTCATCGTTCTTTCTCTCATCTATGACAGTTGCCAAAGGCAAAGTGAAGAATATTTTGCATTTGATGCTCAACAGCTCAACATGTGTGCCTGTGTCTGTGTGTGTGTTGGGGTGAATTAATTACACCGAGCCTGATAAAGTCCTGACCTGGCACGGGTGGAGAATGTCTGAGGAGAATCCTCTTTGGTGCAGCGATCGTAAACGACGAGTATGCATGTGTGTTGGTAGCGCCGTTGTCATGTTAAATTGGCTAATTTAAGGACATTTTTTTTTTTCTTTCTTTGCCACATTCACGCATGGGAAAGGATCCACTTGGGGAGAAGAGAGTCTTCATTTGCTAGATTCACTGCTTTTTTTTTTTAAGTGTCGTCATGGTAATGAAGTGCTTGTGGCTTGAGGACATTCGACTGGGTTGTCCTTTGAGAAGCGCTTTTTAAGAGGCGATAAAATGACGGAGGTAGATGAACATCAGCGGGGACTGCCAGAAAGCCCTTTGGCAGTCTGTTCGTCCAGAGCGACGTGAAAGTTCGATTGCTGCATTTGATTGGGGTGTTTCAGGGACCTGGACATGGGGTGGGTCCGAATATTTGGAAGCTGGTGCAGTTGGAAGAAGGTGGCTTCCTTCTTCAGGTTCGATGAATGACCATGTCAGAGTCGGATATGTTTTTTGTTTGAAAAAAACATCAAACTCACGTCATAGGTCCCATAGAGCATCAGCTAAAGGCGCGAAAATAGTCAAAAAATGCTCCAAGCACTTCTCCTGCAGCACACGGTCCTCAGTTTGTGGCCTAAAGACTTAAAGGACATGCTTCATCTTCGTTTGTGGTCTAAAGAGGACTTTTAGGACATCCTTCACCTTCGTTTGTGGTCTAAAGAGGACTTTTAGGACATGCTCCACCTTCGTTTGTGGTCTGAAGAGGACTTTTAGGCCACCGCTCAATGAAAATTGACTAAAATGGTGTCTAAAATCTGTTTCAAGACATCTAGAGACCGCTTACTCATCCACGTTATCTGTTTTTATGGCACCAGGACTCTCGGATGTGGATATTTCAAGATTTATCTGTTTTTATGGCACCAGAACTCTCGGACGTGGACATCTCAAGATTTTCACACTC
Organism: Syritta pipiens; assembly: GCA_905187475.1. Taxonomy (NCBI): domain Eukaryota; kingdom Metazoa; phylum Arthropoda; class Insecta; order Diptera; family Syrphidae; genus Syritta; species Syritta pipiens. The sequence goes on from LR994571.1 coordinate 78,324,364, forward strand.
TTTCAACTGAGCAAACATCTTCGCCCAGCGAACGTTCACTGACTTCAAATTTAAAAGTCCCTCGTAAATGTCCATCAACGTCCCATGCTTCGAATCCCCAGAAAAACACACAAAATCAAAAAAATACGAAAAGGCGAAGCACATCCATTCTGTTGTCGTAAAAATCAATTCAATTGCAGGTGCATCCTTCGTCCTTAAGAATAACAAATCGAACTCCACGTGCATCCATCTCTCAACGCCTTCCCTTTTGGACCCTCTTCCCAAAAAAACACTTTTACACCCATAAATCTTCTTCCTCGCCCAGTCAAGTGCATAATTTATTTGAATCCTTGCGCTGAACTATTTGAAATGTGGTCGAAGCATTGAAGGATGACAGCGATGAGCTTCATTCTTTCTCTCTCTCTTTCTGTTCCTTGCACCACAAGACTTCTCAGGAGACGAGTTCCTGCCAACGGTATTAAGTCATCCTGAAAAATGAACACTGAACAAGAGATTTTATAATAATTTTGAAGAATAACCTCAAAACCCGCAGGACTCGTCGAAAACAATCAAAAAAGTGTCACAAGCGAACGGTCTTTCTCTCTCTCTCTACAACTGTCCTAAGTTCAAAATCTCATTTTTATGTGACTCCTCGACGTGTCCTGTGACTGAGACAGAGAGAGAGAGAGCGACTGAAAAGTCCTGTTTAAATATTTAATCGTTGAAAAGTGATTAATTTTTCTTCCTTTCTTCGTCCTGTTTCTGTTTTTTTTTTTTTTTGTTTTTATTTCCCGTACTCGTTATTTCTTCATCACTCTTCTGTGAGGAAGAAGAAGCTGCTCCTTTCTTTTTTCTCTGTTGGTGTTGGCGTAAAAGGACGAAAAAAGTTTTTCTTGCCCGGAAACATTTGTATCGCGCGGTGGTGGTCGGGCAGGAAGAGAGAGAGAGAGGCAACATCCTGCTGATTCCTTAGGTCATTTCATTTCGTGAAGTGTACTCCTTCCCAGGATGTAGTTTGCTTGATGCAGTGTAGTCCTTTGCCGTCCGCAAGTCCTTTTTACGGTAAGAGATGTTAAAAAGCCATTTGACCATTTTTATATCCTTACGACATTACATTGGAGCGATATAAATACTCTAGGACATCGCAAGGATACTTGTCACAACGATGGACGAGAGAGAGAACGAGAAGAGTGCGCGAAAAAAAAAAAAGAAGAACAGAAACTTAACTTTTTTCTATGTGTGTGAGGCTCTGTTTGTTGTTGAGAAACGAGACGACGGACGGCGGCGTCCCGGAAGGACACACAGAGAAACCTCCGAGAAACGACCGGGCGGATACACTTAAGGGTGAAGGATTCCAAGAAATTGTCACTTTTTTTCGTTCAAAATAAAAAATAGAAAATGAGTTTGTACCCAAGATAACGGATGGCCAATTTAATATCCGCTTCATACACAAACAAATAGACACAGACACAAAGTGGGAGGCGATGTTCCTCTCTCCGGCTAACGGTATCAGTGTTTTAAGCTGTGAAGCTTCCTTATGAAAAGGATAAATATTTCAAGGACTTTTAGGATTAATTCAAATTTAATCGGAAGGACATTTTACTGCTCCTCCTCGTCGCAGGATGTAATTTTTCCTTTTCTTCTTTTCTGCTGACTTTCTTTCATTTTTTGTTGTCTTGTTTTTCTCAGCGGATAAGATGGAGAGAGAGAGCGTGGAGCGGATCAAAATAATTAAAGAGAATTTAATTCAAAAGCTAAAGCCGGAGAGAAATTGATAAACGGCGACCCGGGGTGGGTGAATGGGGCATAGGTCGTGGTTGGGGTCGCTTTGGTCAATTACGTGAGTCACTGGGTGTGGATGTGGGGGTGTCAGTGTGGCGAAGATGGACGATGAGTGCGACTTCAAAGGCGAAACGGAATTATGTGGATATCTTAATGGGTTTTCGGTTTAGATAGGTAATTAAATCAGGCTGTCACTTGGCTTTGTCTGTGGCACACCCACACGGACAAGGACACAGAGAAGAGGACGAGGCTGGGAGTTATAATTTTGTTGTGGAACTGTTTAAAAGGAAACGCTTCTTCTTGTGAGTGAGGCGGTTAAATTGTGTTATTCTTGTTGCTGTTTGTGATCTGAGAAGGCTGAGGATGGGCTTTTGAGAATTCATTAGTGCGGAACTTGTTGGTTTTCGTCGTTTTATTGATGGTGGCATTTTGCGACAAGAAACAAAGGACTGTGGTGCTTTTTGGATAAAATACGAGGGGGTGGGATTGAAAACACGGGTTTTAAGGATTGTGTGTCCTTTTTTTTACTTTTTGACAGCCTTTTTTTTCTTCTACAATTGTAAGCTTGCAGCTGTCATGGTAGTAGGCTTCAAAAATAAAACAAAGTCATAAATTCAAAGTCTCTTTGTTTCTTTAAGGCTCTCCAAATCACGTGATCCTCGTTCCAAGACCCAAAAGAAGTCCTCAATCCAGTTGATCCTCGTTCCAAGACCCAAAAAAGTCTTAAATTCATGTGATCCTCGTTCCAAGACCCAAAAGAAGTCTTAAGTTCATGTGATCCTCGTTCCAAGACCCAAAAGAAGTCTTGAATTCATGTGATCCTCGTTCCAAGACCCAAAAGAAGTCTTAAATTCATGTGATCCTCGGTCCAACACCTAAAAAAAGTCTTAAATTCATGTGATTGTCGGTCCAAGACCCAAAAGACGTCTTAAATTCATGTGATCCTCGTTCCAAGACTCAAAGGAAGTCTTAAATTCATGTGATCCTCGTTCCAACACTGAGATTGTGTCTTCAATTAATCTAATCCTCATCCCAAGACTGGCGGAAAGTCTTCAGTTGACAGGATTCCCCTTCTAAAACTAAAAAAACTTCAGTTGATATCTAAGGTTTAAAATTTCGGCTTTTAAAACAGTCCCAGCCTCCTTGTAGGCTCTTAAAGTTTCCAATGAAAAACAAAATACTGCCGAAAAAAGTCTGAAGATTCATGCCCAGCCTCTAGCTCTTGTGTAACTTAAGGACTCTCGGCTCTCAGACCGAATAAAAAGTCCTTTTCAAATTCCTACCTCAGACAAAGACCCTTCACCTTGTCGTAGTCTCCTTTCACCTCCCACCAAACCCACGTTTCCATGCCAATGTATCAAAGATGCATTAATTTTTCATCAAATCAATATCCCTTCAAGTTCGTTTAACGTGAAACACGTGCCGTTCCATCCAGCACCCTCTGCACCCTCATCTGGGAAAAAGAGATTTCAATTAAAGTTCCACGGATGCTCCGCTCACAAAAACCTGTAAACCTGTCAAAAGCTTTAAGTGACCTTTTCTATTCTTGTGTCTTGACACACACACACAAAAACAAAAAAAAACACGAATTGTGAAGATAGAAAAAAAACAAATGAATTTTTAAAGGACCTCCACTCCCCGTTGTCGTACAAATTTATGTCGCTCCTTGTCGCGAACGATAGCAGCAAATAAAAGGCGCAATCATTTCTCGATTGTTATCAAAACACATTTTTTTCCAATTTCTTTCAATTCCCTTTCTCCCAATTGGATGGGGGTGGTGGGACTTTTCTTTTTTGTTCCACCGACGACAATTCTGGTCGTTTGCCAAAAAAAAAAAAAAAATACGAAATGGATTAAGTACAGATGGCCATTTTGCTAGCGAAATCGATAGCAGATATGAGGTCCTGTCGTGAGTTTTGAAAAACAAACTAACTGGTGAAAGGTTCACATGAAGGGCGTCCCTGATAATAAGTCCGGATGAAGAATGGAAATTTCTCTGGCTAGACAAGGATAATGGATCGGTGGAGGAAATTAAAGTCATCGTTTTGTGATGAGTCTACACTTTGAAGTGGTCTACGTTTCGGTGTTATGAGAAAACAAGAGGTCCTCAATAAATTAACTCACAAACAAGTCCAATAAATTCAAAACTTAAGTCGAACAACGGTTGCTGTCGGGCGCCATTCGGACGAAAAGCGGAAAAAAAAAAATTGTGTGAGGCTGTCGATGGGATGAAATCGATGCAACGTGCTGTCGTTATGGGCGAAAGGATGAAGGAGTTGGAGTCGTGGCAGCCATTAATCTCGGCAGTTGAGTTGGAAAGAAGAACAATGTCAAGTGAATTGCGGATCCTTTGGAAAGAGTTGTATGGCGACGATTTGGTATTTTCGACAAAATTTTCGATTCCTTTTTGAGGTTGAAGACTCATCTGCAGAAGAGTCTCATTCGTCTCATTCGTCCAAGAGATTAAGTCGACTCGTATGCACTCAGCTTACTATCAAAAATAGAAAAGACCATGTTTTAGCCACAGACAAAAACTTCAACCTCAATTCAAAGGCTAGTAATAGCTTCTGGTTCCTCAATCAGTGAGGGGAAGTTGTGAGTGAGTGTGAGTGCCGGAAAAAGTCTTTATCTCAAGCTCCAATCTTAATTCAGTGGCCAGGATAATACTTAAGTTATTCAAGCTGTCCGTGAAGTCGTTTCAGAGTCTCATGGCGCCCAACGGAAGATATGAATGCTCGAAAAAGTCACTCTCTCAAGCTTCAATCCTAATGCAATGGCCAAGACAATACCCCAACCACTCAAGCAATTCGGGGAAGTCGTTTCAGAGTCACATGGCTCCTAATGAAACGATGTGCTTGCTGAAAAAAGCTTAAATTTTCAAACGCCAACCTTAAAATGGCTTTAAATAATTTCATGAAGCCCGGAAGTCGCTTCGGAGTCTTATGGCACCCAACAGAAGATGCGAGTGGTAGAAAAAGTTACTATTTCAAGCTTAAGCTCCAATCTTAAATCGATTTAAGCAGTCCGATGGAGTCTGTTAAGAGTCACAAGGCGCCCAACGGAATATGTGCTTGCTGAAAAAATCGTTCAATCAGCTCCAACCTTATATCTGCGGTCGAAAATGACTTGAAATCATTTAACCAACCCCGAGAAGTCGCTTCAGAGTTTCATGGCGCCCAACAGAAGATGTGAGGCATTGAGAAAGCCGCGTTCTCAAGTTTGAAGCTCAATTCTGTAGCTGTAGCTCAATTCTTTTTTGATAGTCTAAAAATAATTAACAAGAACACTGTGGAGTCTTATAACCTCCTTTTCAAGATCGTATTTCAATGCCCACAGGGCATCGATGTCATCGTTTAGACTACACTCGTTCGGGAATCCATTGACCTTATTCCTCTCTCGCCACAAACTGTCTCCCCCTGGAAAAACCCATAAACAGCAGAGGGAACCTTATTTCTCCCACATGCACGCCCACCGCACTCTTAATTAGAACAAATCCTTGCCACAGACTACCACCCCAACGCCCCCATCGATTCCCTCAACGCAAATACCCACTCGACCGATATTTTATTTTTTTTTCTCTAATAATCCTTAATAGGCTTATACTGAACAGGCGCTTGATCCTTTATCAAAAAAAAAGTCTCCCTGAAAAAAATTCACCATCTAAAAAAAAGTCTCCAGAAGAGCAAAAATTCACCTCTCACAGCAAAGCTCATTAAACTCTTCGTATTTTTAAATCGGGACTCTCATCTCGAGTTGATCCGCTCCTTCGTTAGCAAGGACATTTATTTTTTTTTAATTTAGACGAAAAAAAGAGGGTGAACACAAAATATAAATAAATCCTGCTCTATCAACAAAAAGGATTTTCTCCCACACAAATTTTTTTTTTTTTGAACAACAAAAAACCCCTCATCTGTGGTCAGTAAATTTTAAAAAATCCTGCACCTTCACTCGGATGAGGATACCTACCGCTATACGAGATAATGGATTGTCATCGTGTATGATGTTGATCCAGGGGTGACAACAAAAACACACAAACAGAGACGGAGAGAGAGGCACACACAGAGTTGAAGGCAGAAAATCTGTCGTCACTTTGTAATGAAATTTATGGCGTACCATTCTCAATTTATTCCTCTCACTGTCACACTGTGCTGTCGTCGTTGTCTCCCCCCCGGCAGTGTCCAGGGGTATCCTTGTTACCTCGAGTCCTGCTTCTGCAATTAAGTAGGTCATCTCACTCACACCCACTCACATCAAAAATGAGGCAAGATGAAAAAGAAAAGCACCCGTTTGCAGAAAAGGTGGACGACTCCTTTAACGGGAGAACTGACGCTGCCGTCCAGGTGATGTGATGTGGTGATGACGGCGGCGATGATGGAAATGAAAATGATTACGGGCGAGTGTATGTTTGCGAATGCCATTATCTAGGGGTAACCCTTTTTAGGAGTGAAAACAGTGAGACAATTATCTTGCAGCCGAGGATGACTTAATCATGAGCACCGGGAATTCTCTGTCGGATGGAATTTCCATATGAAAAACAATGGTCCAGTCCTCTTTGAGTCGGTTCTGGGGCAGGAATAATGACTCTGAGGTGGATGGAACCTCATGTGGATCGTATGTTCTGCTCAGCACACCGAAATTGCAAATTGTGTGTGCCTTGGGTGTGAGGTGGGCGGAGTACACGTGTGCTTTCTGGGAATTTGGAAACCTTTTCGGTGGCACTTACGGCTTCGGTATTCAGATAAATTCTGAAAAAGTATGGAAATTCCCTTCTCCGGAGTATGAAATGTGAGTGTGACAAAGGAGTTGATGGTGTGCAACTACTCAGGACTGGTTCCATGGGCTCTGGTTTGAGGGATGGTCCATGGACTGGTTAAAGGCGATTAATTGACCGGCCTGCAAACATTGGAAGCTCCTTTGCAATGATCGGAATGTTTTCAACAATTTTTCGTACGAAAACGACTGGCTTGGAATTGTAGAGCCCTTAATGGGAATTCGAAACACGAGCTTGGTTCTTGGAACTCCATACGGGGAGCAGGAAATGGTAAAGGTTTTCCAACCAGTTGAGCAGATTGGGCGAACATTTTCAGGGATGGATGTTGGAAATATGAGAATACTCTTAAGAGTCCTCTTTGAGAGCTGAGTAAGTGAGTGGAAAATGACTGTCTTGACCAGGTTAGACGACTATTGTTGGGAGGTAAGTCCCTAAAAAGTAAGGCTTAAAATTTGTAAGCTTTAGGTACATCAGAACAAGTAATTGCCCCGGGTTGATGGCTAGTGCGGTGGACTGTTAAGCAAGAGAAGTCGGTTTCGAATCTAGCCTGGGGAAAGAACACCCCCAGCAATTTTCACGGCTCCACCTTCAGCGAACAAATGACAATCGTCTCGGGGTACTTTCTGTAATGAAAATCGAAAAAAAGCTTAAGTCTAAAATGCATATGCAGAAAATCTAAGAAAAAATCCTGAATCCGGGTCAGTTTTACAACTTTTTGTTAGGAAAAGCCACCAAGCCGTAAATGGCAGTCGTATACATAAAAAAATTTAATAAAAACTGCTCAGGTTTTGACTTATGATGTGAATCATATGACTACGACGCGCCATAACGTAAGATGTCAAAAAAAATTGACAAAAAATATTACACTAGATCGAATGTTTATAAGATTTTTTTCGAAAAAGCCCACATGCGCTAACTTCAGGTATCGTGTTCACTAGGAATTTGCAATCTTTTAGTTTAGACTGTAAGTTCTTTAGCCTAAGCTTCATTTCAAATGTCAGTAGTGTTTGTAATAGATTCCGATGCAGTTGGTTTAGGAATCTATAGCTTGAGTTAAAGGCAGGAATTTTCAAATTTTAATCAGAAAGACATGGAAGTCTATCCCTCAAAGGAAGCTTTGATTCAAAGAGTTTTAAAGGTAAGAATTCTTTATACAACTTTTGGAGACTAAACTTCATACAACTTAAAAGTTTGTACAATTTAAAAAAGCTTCCAAATCGGAGCACCAGAACCTACTTTATGAATTTTTGAATGCTCGAAGCATGGGTGTACAATTTCTTTTGACTCAGACTGCAGTTTTAGAACGCCAAACACTGATCTTCTAAGTAAAAATTAAAGACTACAGTAAAAGGTGGTGGATGGCATGTTATGCTATGGGGATACGTGGCTTGTAAAGAAATAAAATTCAGTGGCTTAAGTTTGATTTAATGCGTTAAATCAATAAATGAAAAAAAATTCCTACACGAGGTCTGTTAAAAAAAATAAAGCGAATTTTCAAGTTTCGCGAGCTACGTACATTCGAGCGTCGGGTAAGCGTCGTCATTCACATCTTCTCGACCTTCTTTGAAAAGCTTGTGCCACTTTTAAACATTTTTGTGAGTCACAGAGTACCCTCATGTACCCGTATGCCACTGTCAACATTTCAAGTGTTTTCATTTTTTACACAAAATTGTATGCAAATTCTTTGATCCATTTTTTTCGACAACAGGAAATCGCCGAACACGTAAAATACAAACAAAAGAAATAGGCTATGTAGCTGAGACTATAAACATATGTTCGAAACAAGTGTACCCACATAACAAAATAAAAAAAAATCGTTAATCGAATGTGCGTAGCCCGCGAAATTTCAAAATTCACCATATTTTTTGAACAGACCTCGTATTTATCCGAAATTATTTTTTTTTTATCTTCGAAAGTGTCACAAGCGTTGAGCTTAAGAATAGTTCCGATTCTGAGGCAAATACTACCCAAGTTAGAGTTCACAGTTTTCAATAAATTTCGATGCACACACTTTGGTTTAAGAAACTCAAAGTTTGATCAAATTAATACGGAAGTTCATAGGGGTGAAGGCCAAGTTATCGGTGTTGAATTCGGTATTTGTTCCAACTCTTACCTATGGTCATGAAATTTGGGTAATGACCGAAAGAATAAGATCGCGAATACAAGCTACCGAGATGAGATTTCTGCGTGCTGTTGTAGGAGTTACTCGCCGAAATAGGGTGAGAAACACGACAGTACGGGGAGAGGTTAACGTTGGGCAGCTTTTTCTCCGAACGGAAAGATCCATACTTCGATGGTTTGGCCACGTGGTACGAATATCCCCTGCAGTACAACTTCCGAGGCGTGCCTTGAATGCCACTCCGTCAGGTAGGCGACCGCTCGGTATACCCAGGAGGAGATGGTTGGATCAAGTCCAAAAGCTCGCCTGGCTACGCTTGGGCATACCCGCCGAGGAGTTAGAGTCGGAGGCGGAGGATCGAGATGCCTGGAAATCTCTTTTGCGTGCACTGCCCCCGCAACCCCTTTAGTGGAATATGCGGGCTAAGAAAATGGTGATGATGATGAGTTCGTAGGCAGTGAAGTTGACGCCAAATTTAATAGATTATTAAGTTTAAGACGTTGGTAAAGCTTCGAAGAAATGTAGAATCTTTCAGTTGCATCTGTTTGGAAAAACAAATCGAAGCTTTAACTCAAATTTGGTGAACTTTTTCAATGAAGACCAGAAATATTGAAGTAGGATTTGTACTTTCTAAAATTTACATTGATTTCTGTTTCCTACCTTTAAGTTTATACGCCAACAGAACCTTCAGACGCAACCCGGTGTAGACATTTAGACCAAAAGATTTTGAATTTGATTTGAATGCGTAAAAAGTCGATTGAGTTTGAATTTAAAGAAAATTTTGCACAATTATTAACAAAACGTAAAACATAATCTTCTGCCGAAAAGCATTCATAAGGCTACGCAGAATTAAAAAACTTTTATAACTAATTTCTTGTAATAAATAAAATTTTCAATTAGAAAAAAAATAGGGTCTTACAGTTTTACGGTTTGAATCGTGTTACATGTTCTCTAAGACTGACTGACTCCTCACCCAAAGCCCAAAGACCCGAGTTGAATGCAGAAAAACCTTGAAATTCGACCAATCATGACTACTTTTCATGAAAATCTAGGCTCTTTGAAAATTCGCAGATTTCATCACCAATCGTCCTAATTCACCCGAATGTCTTGAATCCTGCGAATTTCGAATGAATCACAGTTCAACACCGTCCGCCCTCAGACCTCAGGACGAAACTAAAATTCACTCCCATTCCCGTCCGTCAGTCCGATGAAACCAAATACCATAGCTCTCCATCCTCGCGTCCACTTCATGAAACTAAACTAAATTCCCACGGATCACTTTCAAGCACACAATTAAAAAAAAAAAAAAAAGACAAAATTCCACTGGCGATTACCCTCGCCGTTCACCACCCTCAAAAACCCAGAGCTACTTAAACTGCATTTATGTATCTCATTACACGCTCGCTGGCTCCTCTCTAATTAATCATTAAGATACCCATCTAAATTCAGTGCACTCATTTAAAATTTACGTGAATCGCCAACCGCCCTCCCACCCACCACCGACCCACTGACGCCCACGGAGGGATGGATAATAATTCCGTTTAGCTGTTTTTTTTTTTTTTATCTTTTTAATGAGCAAAAATATTTCAATAATCATTTGTGCGCACTGTCGCATGTAAATTCAAAACATGTGCGAGCGTAATAAATTATGCCATCATGAAAAAAAAAAAAAAAAAAAAATTGCATATTTTTGGGCTGAAAAAAAAGTTCTGTCGCCTCCGGGGGCGGTTGGAGGAAATGAGTGCACACCCTTTTGGGACCACACTCCCCATCCCTGCGGTGACAACTCACCGCCAAACAAACGGAGACAAATGAGTGAGAAAATTGCAAATTCCAAACATTCGCGCCTCTATTCCGTGTTCATAATTTATCCCTGACACCCGCCTCCCACACCCCTTATCAAATATTTAAATGTCCTGATTAGATTACACACACACATGCAAACGAAAAAAATAAAAGGAATCACTCCAAGACTGCTAAAAATGCATAGAAACCATCCGACCAACTAGCTCGTCACCCCCATAAATAATATGCCCAGATATGCCACTTTACAGTTAGAGAAAACAACAAGGACATCGTCGTCGTCATCGTTGAAGGGCGTCAGAGTGTGAGTCACCGCCCCCCCCACATCGGATCGAGTTCAAACCTCGCGAAGAGGCCATAAACAGGCAGTAGTCCTTTTTTTTTTTTCTCCTCTCGCCTCGACTGATGAGTGGAGTGGGAGTGGGAGTGTGAGCGAAGAAGTGTGAGTGTGTAAAAACTGTAAACTAACGGCAGAAAAAAAAACCTCAGTCTGCGTGAGAATTCTGGAGGACATAAGTCTCGTGGAAACTACAAATAAAGTGTACGAAGGAGTATTACTTCCTCTTGAGGATCTACTTTGTGGTGTGATGGATGAATTCGAAAAAAGAACGGGACCAGGGACAACTGGCGCCCTCTCGAGAGTGTGTCCTAGTTTAGCTGGTGGCTAAGTACGCGCTTTGCTAATGCTGCGAAGGGGTGGGTGGCCACTTGGCTGGTAAATAGAAGAAGAGAAGTCCTATTTTTTGAATGGTAACTCTCTCTCATGAAAAGATGCTGTGTGGATGTCCTTGACAAATGGAAGGGTTGCTTTCGGTGGGCCTTTTCCAAAAAAAAAAAACAAAAATGCAAAGTGAAGGTCCTTTATTTTTCGGTGGCACTCCTCTACTGAGCAACTAGGGCGAGAAAGATGAAAGCAAAGATACAACCTTGGGCCTAATTTTTGAAATTCAACTGAAGAATTGGTTGAGGTTGGAAAAGGAATTCGGTGGTGTGGGCAGGAAGAAAGGAAAAGGCTTGTGAAGTCGTGGTGAAGATAAGGAAGGAAGGGAAATTTTGAGTCCTTTTCGGTGAAATTCTTTGAGTGCTAGATACCATGCTTTTGGAATAAACCAGGGCAGAAGAGTCCTTACACGGAAGGTAGCGCTTGACAGTCTACTCAAAGGCATACAAATGGATAACGAGGATCAAGTTACAAACTTGAGAAAGTTCTAGAGCCTCTGTTGCTCCTTTTTATTTGTAATTATTTTTTTTACAGACGATGGTCTGTTACCTCGTTAGTGGAATATGCGGTCAAGAAGATGATGACGATGGTCTGAAACTGCAAGTCTCGTAGGCACCATAATTTTTGAATACAAAAAATGTTTGTTTATATGCGAACTTTTCAAAAATTATGGACATGAAAAATGAAATTAAATGTATAGTTACAGACCAGGTTTTTGGCTTTCAAAACTGGTATAGTACTTTATTGTAAGTGTTGTCGTTGTATTTAAATAATTTTTTCTATAATGTCAATTAGTTCTTTTTTTTTAATTGCCCCTGCCTCGTAAACGGCGCGAGGTAGATCCCCCTCCCATAGTAAAAAATGCTTGCTATCAATCCCTCTACAAAAGCCCATCTCTAGTTTTTGACGTCAAAGTTATCATACTGTCCCCGACTTTTTTTTCATATGAAAATGTGAATCAAAATATTTAAATTTTCTTTAAAAAAATTTTTTGGTCGCACCCATCGAGATTACAACTTGAAATTTGGAGTGAAGATGGGTGAAACATTGTTTTTCAACACACATTAAAAAAATTAAAATACTTTTTTTGAGATATTCAAGGATAGGTGTCAAAAAGGACATTTTGAGCTATCCTTCATCCTTGCAAAAAAAAATTGTGTGGGTTACTTAAAAGTTAAAGTTTTTCTCAATTCAATAAGACATAATTTACAAAATTCTGATAAGTAGAACCAAAGTTATGATTTTTTAGAGATGATTTTTGATGATTATGATGTTTTTTAATTTAAAAAAAATCTTGAATTTTGACTTTTTACCAATTTTTGAACCTTCGTTACTCGCAAACTCTATCGAGTTGTGCAAAAATTTCTTGTCCCATTACTTGAACCATATCAATAAGTAACTAAACCAATTTTGAGCCAAGTCAGAGGTGGGCGTTCAGATCATTGGGCGGTCCTGCGTGGAATGACCGACATGATATTCAAGTTCCAGCCTCTTTTTTGTCACCACTTAATCAGCAAAGTGAACTTCCATTCCTACTCAAAAATTTTTGAGCGCTCCCAACCACTTTTTGTTTGAAAATTCTTCGACTAAGAGCCACACTGCCACACAAAAGCTGCCCACAACCTTTTGTTCCTTTTTCCTTCTGTCTCGAAAATCACAAACAGCCCATCTGTTGCGCCAAACCTCCGAGCCTCTTGAGTTCAAAAACTTCAAGTTCGAGGTCACCTCCGAGACTTTGAAGTGGTTCCGAAAATGAATTCCTCTTCAGAGCGTTGCGAAAACTTTCGAAACTAGGCCACCTGTTGCCACCCTCTTCGCCCAACTCCTTCACAAAGAACCGATCGATTGTTGAAGGCGGTCGAGGGGAACCATAGACGTCCTTCAAAAGAGGACCCGGAACTCCACATTTTCTCCTCCCCTGTCTTTATTAATAAAAGGAACTTTATTAAAATGAAGCTCCTTCAAACATTCCCCATCATTGATTTTCTTCCCTTCGCCTTTACAGAACTAATCAAGACATTAAGGACGCACAAATGTAAACAGAAATTCCATGAAACTTTACCCGTCAATGCTTTATGATCCTATTTAATGTCCCGCCGTCTAATTTTCAGTTCTCAAAAACATTTAATTACTCAAATTGCTTAAGATTAACACAAAAGCAGTCCTCCAGGACTCTCACCCACACACACACACACATACACACAGTAGCCATTTATCGAAGGTCGTCCTTTCCCTCGACAAAGATAAATAGCAGAATTTCCATTCACTAAAAATCCATTCACCGTTCGTGTGAGAGTGAGAGACGCCCACAAGCTCGAAACGATGTCCTTTTTCCACTTCGATGATAGATGAGCACCGATGATTTTGTGATAGAAGATCACAACACACAGGACTCGCTGCTCCTGAACATACCACGTTCATAATCGACATGGTGTTGTACACGGGATTCAATTCCATCGACACACACACACATAACAAGGACTTTTTTGCATTTTTGTCGGTGTCCTTTGGTTCATCCTTTGGATTCATGTTTTGTGAACTAACTACGGCAATCAGTGCTCTTGGATCGTTACAATGTAACGTTATGTGTTGGTACCACACACTCTCGTACAGAGGGACACAAATAAACACACACCCGTCTCTCATCGTCCTGTGGAACAATTATTACGAGGGGGAGATGCCTGGAAACTGATGTTTTGATTTCAAATCGAGTACGTGTGTGTCCTGAATGGGTGGGAAGGTGGATACAGGATACGGTTGAGATGATTGATATTTTTCTCTGAAACACGGGGGTTGAGGGTATTTATTAAGAGGAATTAAAGTGTTTTCTTTCATTTTTTCTCATCCTGCCGTTGTGTCCTGAGAGCACGTCCATTATGGCGTTGGAAGCAAAGCACATCCATTAGAAGGGATGGCGATGGAATGGGAGACTTATAGTGAAGTGTTCCCTGGGGGGAGATCCTCACATCTCATTTTTTGTTTCCCTTCTTTGGAATTAAGTACGGGGTGTACATTAATTTGTATCTTAAACAAGGCGAGTGATTAAAATAATTTGTGAAAAGAAGAAACACCCTTTTTTTTCCCGCTTAAGGGTCCTTTTTTATTTTCAGCGTGTTAACAAGTAGGCGATGATTATCACACTTTTCGCGATATAATTGGATGGTTATGCTGAGGAACGTTGTTTTTTTTTTCTTGGGATGGTCCTGAAAGAAGCCGTCGCCGGGATGGTCGTCTTGGACCAATTTGGGTCAAGAGTGGGAGAGATTGTAGGAAGGTCCTTTTGACGAGATGTTGGGAGATTGTTGTGATCGGAGAGATAGGATTTTTTTTTTTGGGAGAAAAATCTTTGCGAAGGAGATTTTCCTTCGTTATCACTCGCTCTGCACTCCCAATCACTTTCAAAGCCTTTCATTTCCACTTAGCCTTTGAGTCAAAGGCTTCTTTGGGGTCCAATGACATTCAATGGGTGCCCTTTTAATGGTTTCAATGGTTGTTTTCTAAAAAAAGAAACTTGCAGAGATTTTTTAGTGCCTTGCACTGCGACTGAAAGTTAGACAGCAGTTCTTCTGATAGAGAGATGCTCCTGGACAGTATTGCCACTCTTACTTGTTACTGAAGAAAGTAATAGGGACTTTGAACTATTAGAGGCACTTAAAAAGGAGTACAAGGACTTAAAATGACTGCTCAAAGGATAGGGTCACTAAATTAACTCTTCATGGAACTAGTGCTAGTACTAGTGTTGCCACTTGTCTGTCTGTGAAATAAAGATCTTGAAGTATTGAAGGTCTGAGAGCAGTTGAAAAGCTCAAAAGCTACAGAATTCACTACGAGATACAGGGCCACAGTTTTTCAATAATAAGGGCAAGCTATGCTTAAGAGGGTTTGACAGTATTACCACTTTTTTTTTTAACAACCCAAATGCTCTTCATTGATAGGAATTAAAAGGCACTTACAAGAATTGCAAGACATAGAATAAGCTCTGGAAGTGATAGAGGACCAAAATTAACTATTCAGGGACTAGAAGCGGCATTTGCTTGTAGAGATTTTGCAGTGTTGCCATATTTTCTTGATAAAAATTCTAAAATGAGTACTTCTGCTATGAATTAAAGGGCACTTACAAGAATTACAAGGCATAGAATGAGCTCTTTAGATGATAGAAGAACGAAATTAACTGTTCAGTTAATAGAGATGGCATTTGCTTATAGAGATTTTGCAGTGTTTCCTCTTTTCTTCGCACGAAATAGCGTAATCAGACTATTTGAGTGACATAAATTGCATGAGTAGTTTGAAGAGATAAATTATCTATGTCCCTTTTTTCAATCTACTGAAAAGCATTCTTCAAGGAATCTTTTAATGCCGGTGTTGCCATTTTTTAGGTGTCATTCAAAAGCTAAAAAGATAAAGAACTGCTGAAACTTAATCGAATAAAAGAGTAAAGAGAGGCAAAAAGGTTTTGGTTCATAAGCCTAATGCTAATGAAAAATTCCTTCATTACCATAAATCCTTCCCTCCTTAAAAGGGATGTTGGCTTAATTTAGGTCTTGCCGTGATGCCACTTTTCTCTTTTAGGATGCGACGTTGAAAAATTGGAAAAAAAAAACTTAAGAATATCTTGAAAGCAAAGAATTCCTATGAAAACCGCTCCCAAATCGTAGGTCAAAAAAGGATTCAAAATGGGTCTTTAAGGTAAAGGCAAAAAAATTGCGATTTTGTATTTGACAGCAAGGAAAATTTGATATTGCCAGTCTAATTTTTAAAAAAAAAAGGCTAAAATGCTTTTTAAACTTGAACTTAAAAAACAGTTATTTCAAATGTACCGAAAAAATTGAGTGTTCGAAAGGATTTTTCAACGCCTGCGATATGCTGCTGAAACGGAACGAACTCGTGGATGGTGACTGGTGACGAAAAATGGAAGACATACGATAATATCAAGCGAAAACGGTCGTAGTCGAAGGCCGGTGAATTGTCCCAAACAGTGGTCAAGCCAGGATTGACGTCCAGGAAGGTTTTGCTGTGTGTTTGGTGGGATTGGAAGGGAATCATCCACTATGAGTTGCTCCCATATGGCCATACGCTTAATTCCACCATCTACTGTGAACAACTGGACTGCTTGAAGCAGGCGATCGACCAGAAGCGTCTAGAATTGGCCAACGGGAAGGGCGTAGTGTTCCACCAGGACAACGCCAGACCACACACTTCGTTGATGACTCGTCAGAAGCTACGGGAGCTCGGATGGGAGGTTTGATCGCATCCACCATACAGCCCGGACATAGCGCCAAGTGATTACCACCTGTTCCTGTCCATGTCGAACGCCCTTGGTGGTGTTAATTTGAACTCAAAGGAGGCTTGTGAAAAGTGGCTGTCCGAGTTCTTCGCGAATAAGGAGGGGGGCTTCTACGAGGGGGGTATTATGAAGTTGCCGTCTAGATGGAAACAAAACGACGCATATTTGAATTAAATCCGTTCAGTGTAACACTTTTTATGAAGAGCAAAAAAGCGGAAGGGAGATATTTGACAACCTTATATGTTGAAGGTGGAATGGGGCACGCTTTCAGCATTATTAATGCTTTCTGGATCATCTCAAAGATAGGAACCTCACAGAGCTCCCTCAAAGAGAGCGTTTTCGTCTACCACCATCTCGAACAAAGTTGAAAAAAGCTGCGTAAAAGGCGATAACACGTCGTCTCAATGTACCACTCCCTCCAACGACCAGCGGTGAGTTGAATTATTGCCACCCTTCCACTTATCGGCATTCACACCCCAACTGACAAAATTCCCCTCTTCGAACCTCCATCAAACTCAAGACACCTAAGAATGTGTTCTCCAGTTCATCACCTCCCCGTGACTTTATCTCTCCACACCACACTTCCCTCTCACGAATACGCACTCAGTCGCAACAACGCCCTTCTAACTTTTAAACCTCCACCACCAATTTGCGTGACGACACAACTTTTGCCCTTCAACCTCTCGCCCCCCAACCATAACTACCTCAACTTAAACTTCCGACTAAATTCATTATCCTTGTTTTTGTTTAACTTCGGTTTCCGAGTCTTTTTTTCGTTTTCTTTGTCTGCGTGTTGCATAAATTTAATTTCGCGTATTTGACAAGGCGTGTCTTAAAAGGATACCTGAGGCAACAATCGGACATAACTCCTGACGTCGCATAATTTTCTGTCCGGGACATTATTTAGCTCATTTAGTCCTTCTCATTCTCCAGATCAACGTTGTGATTATGAAAAAAAAGTGAAGTGACATTTCATTTAAATTTTTTTTCCCAACCTCTAAAAAAGAAAAAAAATTCTGAACAGATGCCACCTTAAGCTCGCCATCGTCGTTAATTGTTAGCCGTGGGGTCCTTGTTTTGTGTATCTGAATTCTCTCGCCCCTTGTGTTGCACAAATCATCCGCAAGCGGCTTAAGACTACATTTCCGAAAACGAATCCATTTGCATCTATCTTGAGGATCCTCCCCTCGTAATTGTTTACCCAATTTTGTTTATTAACTGCCAAAATCCCAACCCATCCCCTTCTAACCCTTTCCCTACTCCTCCTCACTTTAATCTCCTTAACTTTGCCATTTCTTTACTGTTGTTGTTGTACTCTGTGTGTGTGTGTAAAAAGAAACGAAAACGAACGAACGGGAACTACACAATATTGCATCGCATGCGGTGAAATTACTTAAGTAAATCCTTGCTTTTATCCTTTTGCGTTATGCTTCGCAATAATTTGAAAAGTTTTTGCCAAAAAAAAAAAAAAAGCTACAACAACAACAACGCAAAAAAGGAATACCCTCTGCCACATAATACAGAGGGAACCACAGGGAATGCATTTAGAACCGTTAAAGCTGCTTTACATTGGGGAGTGTTCTTAAACCTTGAACGTTGGGAACGTTCTCGTTCAAAAAAGAAAAAAAAAAACAAGATGGAAAATCTCCGAGTTTGGTGGGAGTGGGAATATGCGGCACCCTATTTGGGAATGGGGAGGAGAGATTGCGCGAAAGACTTAGTTTGTGTTGGCTTTAGTTGCATTGATCTGCGTATTGAATGCGGGCGGGGGGAAGGAGTTTAGTTGGCTGCTTCTTTTCATGGCAGGGACTCTATTGAGAGTTTTCATTCGATTCCGGTTGAGATGGATTCATGTACGCTGCGTGGATTTTTCATGCTTGAGAAGCGATGAGTGTGCAAGGACACGTTCGCAATTTTGTTCAAAAAGTGATCATATAGGGCTTTGGGATGAGTATTTTGGTGAGCGAAATACATAGCGGCGTTTTTAAGGAGCCTGTTTTTGTTAGTTGTCAGTGGTTTTGAAGGAAATACCGATTTTTGAATGTGAGACTTAACATCATTCCGCCGTTAACGTGATTTTTATGGAGGATGGTGTTTGCCTAGGATATTTTTTTTTTATAATTTCGAGATCGTCTTAATGACGTTCTCGACATGGACTTTGAAGCTCGAGTTGACAAAAAGTTTGCTTACCAGTTAGAAAACCTTTTACGCAAAACTGATAGATCATGAGCTTGAAGAAAAAACATGAAAAATTTAAAAGTGCGAAAGTGGTTTGGATAGATGATAAATGTACTGTCGAATCCCTCTAACAAAGAGAGTGCACGACCTCCGGGTCACCGATTTTGATGAAATTTGGCATAGTGATAGCTCCTTTGTAGGATATGAATTTCCCAAAGTGAGCTCTACGAGCAAAAAAGGAGATGAGCACCGGCTTCTAAGAAAAAAAAAGAGAGCATAGGAAGCGCGAGATTGAGAATATTGAGAGATATCATAGCAGGAAGGACGTTCGAAAATGTTACCAAGGTGTTAGGAGGGTACGCCAGGAAAAACATCTTCGAATGGACGTCTGTAGGGATGAAGAGGGTAATCTCTTAGTAGATACGCAGTCAGTGCTGAGGGCATGGGAAGGACACTTCTGCGGACTGTTAAACTGCAATGATGACCAACATTCCCCTGTCGGGCAGAGCGTCGACGATGACGGGTAATTTCATCGTCCTTCCGACCTGGACGAAGTGAGGGTAGCCATATCCAAGCTCAAGTCCAATAAAGCAGCCGGTACCGACGGTTTAGCTCTTTAAGGCAGCGGGAGATGACTTCATAGCGAGCATGCACCAACTCATCTCCAAAATATGGTCGGATGAATGCATGCCCGATGAATGGAACCTCAGCATTGTATGCCCGATCCGCATACTAAGGAGACCCTTTAGTATGCGCCAACTACAGAGGTATTAGTCTCCTTAACATCGCGTATAAAATCTTCTCTGCCGTATTGTGTGAGCGACTAAAACCGTTGGTCAACAATCTGATTGGTCCATATCAGTGTGGTCTTAGGCCTGGAAAGTCCACCATCGACCTGGTATTCACACTACGGCACCTGGAAAAGACACTAGAATCCCATATCGACACCCACATCCTTTTCGTCGACTTTAAGGCCGCATATGACAGCATTTTTCGGGAAAAATTATACGAAGCCATGTCTGGTTTTGGCATCCCAGCTAAACTGGTCCCTCTTTGCAGGATGACCATGGAGAAAGGTCGGCAGTGACCTTACCAACATCTTTGATGTCAAAAAAGGTTTCAGACAGGACGTACCACTGCCATGCGACTTCTTCAACATTGTACTTGAAAGCATTGTGCGGAACTCTCACGCCAACACCAGAGGCACAATCTTTCAAAAGTCCGTACAACTACTCGCGTATGCCGATGACATTGACATAATTGGCAGAACACAGCGAGTTGTTTGTGAGGCATTCGCGAGCATTGAACTAGTAGCGGCGAAGATGGGTCTAGAACACCCAACACCGACGCCTTGGATAAAGCGTCAATATGGACAGATATAACTTCGATGTAGTCAGGGACTTTGTCCACCTGGGCTCCGCTGTTAACTCAGGAAACGACACCACCTTGGAGATCAAGCGAAGAGTGACTCTTGTCAATCGCTGTTTCTTTGGGCTGAGAAGGCCCTCTCTCAGACAACCAAGCTAATATTATATAAGACCCTGATCGTCCCAGTCCTCCTCTATGGCACAGAGGCTTGGGCATTATCAAGAAAGGAGGAGGACCTGCTTGGTTGTTTCGAGAGAAAGATCCTTCGCGTGATCTTCGGATCTGTCTGCGTAGATGGCGAGTGGAGAAGGAGATTCAATCACAAACTGTACGGGCTGTACAGCGACATGTACCTGGCCAGAAGAGCCTAAATCCAGCGGCTAATCTGAAGAGATTCTTCGAAGATAATGGGTTAATCTCATTTCTCTCTCTCTCTCAAAACCTAGAAAAAATGCCTTCCAAGTGTTCTTAACCTCAAATGACAAAGGCTGGCGCAGTGTCAGAGCTAATGCTGTCTTTCAAAAGTTATGTAAAAAAAAATTATTTTAAAGTCGAGGTGACTTCTCTTGTCAACTTTTTGAAGTAAAATTTCTTTACGCTCGTTGGGGGTAAGCTGATTTATATGAGACGAGAGTGTTACGAAAAGTGTGATGGTGCTCTGTCTCTCCCTCTCATGTAAACTTATTTCGCGATCGTATTTTGCATATTTTGTTTTAGTTTAGAGCAGAAAGAGTTTGAAATAACTTTGCGTTGTGGTTTACAGCAGTAGCGGAAGATACTATAATTGAACACGTGTGCGCAATCGCCAAAGAGTTCAGTAGATCGGTCCGATTTCCTTGAAATTTATAGAAACGTTGGCCTGCTATGTGCCGCGGTTGCTCTCTGAGTTGAAGTTAAACTCATTGCATTTAAGAACAAATTAGTTAACGTTTTAGTGTAGGGCATAATAAATCGATATTCCAAATTTCATCAAAATTGATTCAGCCGTTCAAGAGTTAGAAAAAATCCTATGGGCTTCCAAATCGGAGATATAAAATTGTAATGTAGAATCGTCGAATCACTATTAGAGAAGTTCCTGAAGATGTCGACATATCGGTTGGCTAATGCCATGCAATTTTTTCGGAAATTCTGGGCGTAAAGCGTATGGCAGTGAAGTTCGCTCCAAAATTGCTGAATTTTGACCAAAAAAATGTTTGCTTGTTCGTAATTTTTTGGTCAAAAGCAACTCCGTAATCATGCCCCAGCCACCGTATTCACCAGATTTGGCCCCCTACGACTTTTTCCTGGTGCCGAGATCGAAGAGACCTATGAAAGGACGGCGTTTGGCGACGATTGAGGAGATACAAACCGAATCGCTGAGAGGGCTCAAGGGCATACCAAAAAGTGCATATCAGAACTACTTCGAGGATTGGAAAAAAACGCTGGCACAAGTGTGTTATATCTGAGAAGGATTATTTTGAGGGGGACAAAATAGAAATTGATGAATAAATAAATATTTTTTGAGAAAAATAACAATTCATCATATTTTTTGAACAGGCCTCGTTTTAATATTTGGAATTTGCAAATTTGGAATGGCTTAACCGATCTGGTTGAAATTTGGAGGTAAACTCCTTGCAAATATGGCTTTAATTAAGCTATTGAGTTTGACTACAGCTAAAGAAGTTCCACTTCAGTTGTGTGGTCTAAGGCATACATTTTTTTCTTAGAAGCTTCAAATTTTGAGGCGTGTCATCTTTGAAACATTGAACTCTCGATTATTCGAATTTCATGGGCCGGATAAAAACTTCGAATTACAGAGGCTTCTGAATTACGGAGGTTCGAAAAAAAAAATATAGCTAATTTTTAAAGAAAAACAAATAAATTGGGCTGCGACTTGTAGAGGCAAAAAAGTTATCATTTATTAGAGAAGTTTTCATATTGTTTTGCACAAAAGTACATTCGAATTAACGAAGGGACCAAATTGCATACGATTTTTTCGACTTACAGAGGTTTTTTTTTCAGAGAACTGTGAGAATGCTTCGATTTACAGAAGCTTTCGAAAAATGGAAGTTCGATTTATCGAGAGTTCACTGTATTTTCTAAACTCTTATAAAAGAATAATTTAGCTTTAGTCAGCGTGTGTGTGTGAGGTGGTGGTTCTAGGAGAACCCAATTAGCACTAAATGCCGTTTTGTAACCACAGCTCTGAAAAATTGAATATAAATTACGATTTAGAACCATCGTGCGACGTTGAGGAATGAATCAAATGTTTAACATTCATCCGGGATAACTCTCCGAGAGTTTCAGGGAAGGGTTTGCCTAGAGTCCGTGACCTTGCCCTGGCAAGCGCCGGACAGAAGCAGAGGAGGTGTGTCAGAGATTCTGGTTCTGCCGTGTTATTGCAGCTACGGCAGTGTGTGCGATAAGGAATTCCTAGTCTGACTGCATGATCGCCTATCGGCTAATGACCCGTACTAATCGCTATAATTTGAGCAATGTCTGTGCGAGTCTTATTAAGAAGGTCGTTGGTTCGTGATAAGTTGTACTCTGCCCAAGTATCCCTAGCCACTGCGCAGTTGGTCAGCTGGGACCATCTGAGGTTAGCCATTTCCAAGAAGTGAGTTGAAATTTGTGCCTTGACTAGCCCTAGTGGAACGTGTACCTCCAAAGCTGACGAGCTATGAAGGTCAGCTCCTTGTCTGACCAGCTTTAGTCAGTTTTTGGTCTAATTTTTTTTTCTATAAAATACTTTAACTCAAATTTAATTATTTCGGTTTGCTGCTTTTTTCCACTCGATCATTGTATTGATGAAAATGATTGACTACTTCTTTCTAGCGACTGATCTCCGATCACTGATGATCTGCGGACTGTCTAGTGATCAATGATCTCAGGTCTCATTTTTTAGATGAATGAAAACTAAAAAATATTAGTTATTGAGTCTCTTTATCATATCCCAATTTTTAAGGACTGAAAATAAGCTCTTTTCATAAACTCACTCATAAACACAACCATTTTTTCTAAAACCACTGTTAGAAAGTTGTCAATATTCAATCGACTTCTAGAGCCCACTCTGACCATGGCGCACCCTATACTCGAAATTGCATGAAAAAAAAACCTCGTCTATCTGATAAATTCGCACACACGCCTCTTTCCATCGAAAAGACCAAAAGAGAAAAGTTAATTTACAACAAAAGCAAGCGCCTCAACTGCAGTCACAGCAAACAACACGAAGGACGAAGGACGAAGGACTCAGAGATAAGAAATAGAGCGTGGACCAAAGAAGAATTCCAAATGTAGTATCACCACGGCCACCAAAAGAGCACATCTCCCGCCCCTCTCACAAAACGAGAATAAGTTTCATGAATTTTTTATTAATCTCTGATCAAAGCTCCAGGACGACGACGACGAGGATAAGGACGAGAGTGCAGCCATAGATTCCAGATGCATTTATTCAGTGGAGAAGAGCAACAGCAGCAGCAAAAAAAAAAAGAAATAAGGACACCAACTATGTGTCGAAACAAATAAAAGTCCAAGTGTCCATTACACGAGGATGCCACCTTTTCCCACCACTCCAACCCCACACACACATACACGTCGTTTATTGCACTCTTCAAGGAGTGCATATCGCCGAATGGCATACGAAGATTAAAGCGATAAGTGCCAGCAATATTTGAATCCTCAACGACACACAAAAAAAAAAAAAAGAGATTCCACTCTCCACCGTGGAAGTGGAGGGTGCGCGAACTCGCCCACTCGTCCACTTCGTCCTTATTGCGAGCCAGATAAGCAAAATGGAAATTATTATTATTTCAGCCCGCTCCGTGTGCAACAATTTCGCATCCACACCGAGGAGCGTCCTGTTTACAGTCGCCGCCGAATGATTGCATAATGCAGCGTCTGTCGTCGCACGAGGGCTAATCTACCTGATTTTTCTTTTTTCCCCATCGTCGTCCTGCAGCAGGATCTCCACGAGAGAGAGAGACGAGGAAGAAGAGACACCAAATGAAGTTGGATAATTTGTAATCCTCTTACGGCGATGTGTTTGTGTGCGAAAGGGCGGCGGTAACTAGAGCGTAAAGGATCTTAAAAAATTCATATGAAAACTTGCAGAAAGGACTTCTTTAAGTGCCACCGGGGAGGATGCGACGACAACTGCTAACGCTGGTCATTTTCTCATTAAGTGTGTCTCGCATCCACGGGCTGCGAGTGAGTTATCGAAATTAATAAGACTCAGCTATGGGACATGAGTTATATTCGCATAGACTACTGAGCAATTATCGTAAAAATTGTGGTACGAGGATATCGTTGTGCCAGTTAACCAGGACGTGCTGCTACATGAGTTCATTAATGCAATGAAAATGGGTTGAGGAGGAGTAGGAGGAGAGGAGAGTTTTTTCTCCGTGTGCGATGTCTTTTGAAGGGTTTTGCAAGAAAGTGGCAGTTGATTTTTATGTGCAAGGATTTAATCCTTTAAACTGATATTGGATTGGTGCTGAAAATCAGAGCAAGAGTGGAGGGCGTCCTTGTCGAACAATTTTTTCGTAGAATGTTTACTTTCGACACCGAAATTATGTAATGATTGAAACGGTCCAATTGATGATGAGGATTTCTCTTTTATTTCAATTTGAGTGTAAAATGGGTACCAAAAGTGAGTGAAAGGTCCTAGGCCTCAACAGGCTGTTACGCTGCAAAAACTAAAACTTTGGATAGTTTCATAACGATGTGATTTCTACCAAAAATGGACAGATTTTCAGTTGTAAAGCGTTTGGCAACGCCGTGATTGTGTAGTCACATTGTCGCTGCGTTTTTATAGAAAACATAGAAAATCTTGACCGTGTTAGAAATTAGGGTTCGCAAATACTCACTCACTCACGAGCATGAAACAGCTCTGGCTCTCAACGGGCTGTTTCGGTACCCCAATTTAAAATACTTCTTTATCGATGTGAACTTTAATGAATTAAAAAAAAACCAAGAACTTGTTTCCGAATTCTCTCCACCAATTTATTCCAAATTTCCTATTTTTAGACCCCTCGTAAAGTAAAATAGTACTCATCGTCAAAAATGTCTATTGCTCTATTCACCCTGTAAAATCATCTAAAAAATATTGAATATCGATTTGAGAGTCAAATCCAATTCACTGTGAACCTTATCTCCACTACAAAGTGGCTCTCCAAATCGAATTTTGTCATAACGAATCCATAAATCCACATGGTAACCCTAAGCGCGTATTTTCCAATCCAATAAAGCTCCCTCGAAATCCAAAAAAAAAAAATTTCTATCTCTCTACCGAAAACAAAAGCGGAAAAAAATATTCAACGGGATATGTTGATGAATTGACTGCCTCCTGCGTTGAGTATCGATGAAGTATCCATCCATCATCAATACCCTCCCATGTGATTTTGTATTTCTAGTCCCCCCCAAAAGGATCTGAGCTCAATGACAATTAAAAACAAAAATAAAACAACAATCGTATCGCACAACACAACAGAACTCATATCCTTGACACAAATTTTGCATGAAATAAGTTCTGTTTTTTTTTGTGTGTTGTTGATGCGATGTTTTTAGGAATGCAAAGGATCCATTGGAAATAGATTACAAAACGCACCTCGCCTCTCAACATCAGGCCGGATGGGATGAAAGGGATTTGAATAAAACAGCAGTCAACAAGAAAAAAAAAAAACAGATACGAGGGAAAGGGAAACATAATTCGAAGGACATCAACGGGAAAAGAAGAAAGTCACAAATCGCGCACAAAAAATTCCATTTGACTCGAAAAAAAAAAAAGGATAACGACAGAACACAATTTTCAATCTGCATGCATGCTAACCCGAACCCGAACCCAGCCCGGATGTTCCATCCACAGATTTTATGTGTGTCAAAAGCGAAGGGACATGCGTAGGGGCTGTGCGAGATGTGCTCCGATGCGATGTGCCACAGATAAGACGAGAGACGAGGTCTCGTATGCCGCCCTCTGCCTTCGACAGAAATTGTTTACAAGACAACACCCGACACACACAGCTGCACATCTGCTGCGGAGCTGCTGGCATCAAAATCAGAAGGCAGAACATCGACTAACGTCCCATAACCGAGATATTATGACATTTCTCCATTTCGCCATCGTAATATGCTAATATTTGGCAGTGGGGCGACCGCACATATTCAGGCTTCGTCGTCGTCGTTGTCATATTGCCGCACCTATTTGTAGTCAATGCCGCTTTGTAATCCCCCAGCTGCAAACTTTGTTTGAATTACTTGTGTGCAGTTATCATACACATGTGGGATAAGCAGGCGCAGCATCCACACCCCGTCCACCCACTCGGAGAATGGTCCACACCCACCCATGTGACAATTTTGGAGTAATTGTCAGGCGGAGATACGTAATTATCCTGAAAGTGGATCTCCGACCCTCGTATCTCGCAGTCGTTTGGCAGTTGGCCGGCCATTAACGTGGCTCAAGGAGATCCGTGTTCTCGTCGTGTCTGCACTTAATGAGAATTCTTTTTTGCCACTCTGCATGTCAGTGGCCTCCATTCCGTCGACGGTGGGGGGGGGAGAAAGAACTTTTCAGCAAAACAATTTGTCAAGCCAATTGCTGGGGGGTGGCAACCCTCGTCCGTCATCGATGACGGTTTTGTGTGACAGAATGGATTTGGCTCAGGAAGTAGTTTCGAACGAAAAAGAAGAAAAAAAAAATGTTCAAGTTTCCTTCTCTCGAAATCGTTTTCTAAATCGATTGCGTTGAGGGGAATTTTTCAATGTCGTGGCACGTTCGCATCGGGCCTGCCGAACACGTCCTAATGACACAAACAGCGGAAGTTTTGCGGAGCAAATCTCGCGTTTTTTTGTTTTTTTTGTTTGAAGACGAACGGAAACGATGGAGTAATTGACTTCGATTTGAAAATTGGATTTTCAAAAAAAAGAAAACTTTTTACCAGTTGAGTGGAGAAAAGTTGGTTGTGGATCGTAAGTTTTCTTTTTTTTTTTTGGTTTGACAATTCGTTTAAGTCGTCTGTGACAAGAAAGTCAGTCAAGCATTTCGATTCCAAGTCATTGGGTTAACATATTGTATTTCGTTTATCGCTGTCGCGTGGTTTGAGTTCGCGGCTGAAGGATGGGACCGAGGGAGGCAGACAAAGTGGATCCTGAGAGAATCAACAAAAAAATTTGCTCGTGTCGTCGATTTGCAAACAGACTGGAAGAAGTTGGGAACTTTGCAATAAAGTGGAGTGTTGAATTTGGTTAAAATTGGTGTCTGTCCTGTGTTCCTTTTGGTTGCATTCCAAGTTGAAGGGGTACATTAAAGAGACGGCGTTGAAAACAACTACGCAAACAAGACTTTGGAACTCATGTTGGGACTGTTCTTGTTATTTTGTGGAGCATTGCATTCTATGTTCGGAGACATTTGCTATTTCAAAGTGATTTTTAGTCAAAAAGTTAAATTTTTTTTATGTCAAACTTTTTCTATGTTTTCTTTATTGCTTTCGATGACTAGACTCGCCACAGATCTATAACTTAGGAAGGTTTTATTGCTGTTTCAAAATGATTTTCAGTCGAACAAAAGTCGAAAAAATAAGCTTTTTTTGTGTCAAACTTTTTCTATGTTTTCTTTATTGCTTTCGATGACTGGACTCGCCACAGATCTATAACTTAGGAAGGTTTTATTGCTGTTTCAAAGTGACGTTCAGTCGAACAAAAGTCGAAAAGTTAGCTTTTTCTTTGTCAAACTTTTTCTATGTTTTCTTTATTGCTTTCGATGACTAGACACGCCACAGATTTATGACTTAGGAAGGTTTTATTCAGTTTTGGTTATCTCCCTTTTGTACGAGAATATTTTCTGGTGAACAGTAACACCATAAATGTTTTGGAATCTATTCTATGTTTTTGTAAAGTTGACTTTCTTCTGATTCTAGAATCCACATTTCTTTTAAATGTCTTTATTTTACCTAAATAATTTTTTTTCACAGTGAAATTGTCAAAGGATAATTCAGAATTCATTCTATGTTTCCTTATCAATGGTTAAAATAAAAGTCATCTAGCAATGTAAAATGCTTAAGTGATTTTAATTTCCATATTTTCTCATCGGAAAAACATTTTCAAGTTAAAGGAATCAGAGAAAGGTCATAAAACCATTCTATGTTTCTTTGTCTATGGTACGTATTAAAGTTGTTCTCATTTTACGCGCAGTCACTTTCGCACAGACAACCTCCGCTTAATCCCCTGACCTAAATGAATGATAAATAGCCTCCCACACTCCACGTTCTACGCCCACCCCCAGCACAAATCTCCCACCTCATTTCTCTAATTGAAACCAGAGCCAGCGGAAAAAAAGGATTTCGAGTAATTACACGCCTGCTTGTGAGTGAATGACACCAGACCGTGCTCTCTCTCCCCTCCACAAGGAACTAAAATAATCCCTTTAATCACAAGGTTAATTGACAAAAAGCGGAGATCCCAACCCCCACGAAAATACAAATTATTAATCACTCACCCGACTCGACTTTGATCAACAATTCCAACACAGCAGCAGGGGGGTGAAAGAGTGAATTGATTCACTGGATTACGACCATCAAAAGTATTAAATTTTCATGTAATCCAAGTGATAATCCTTTTCCTGGACCGAAACGACTCCCCATCCATCGCGGCGTATGGGCTGGTAATCCTTTCAGGGTCAGAAAGCTAATGTTGGGCAATTTGCTTGTCCCTTTGTATTCGTTTTCTTTTTTTCTTTTTTCTGAGCCGATTTAGCGGGGTGGCTTATTTTTGTTTTGGTGCAGGGCACGCAACCCCTAAGTAGGTTCTCTCATTCATTACATCAATTCACTAAGGGAGTGCCTTTTTATTTCAAGACCCTCAACCCTTCCCCAACGGGTTACAAACAAACAAATTACATTACATTTCCTCGTGCTGAATAACGAACCCTTGCCTTCTCCTTTTTTTTTACGATTCAAACACACGTGCCTCCCGCTGTCCCATTTGTACGAAGCCGACTGTAGGGCGAGGCTCGAATGCGCATCCCGCTCTAATGGATTGCGAAACTCTGCGAGTAGTGACGCGATATTTACCTAAATTTGTTTCAATTTTTCACCAACAGGATATTCTCCAGTTTAATCCTTCGACAATAAATCAAACGCACAGTGGTGTCAGGAAAATATTCTCCTTTATAACATTTTTTTTTTGTTGTTTGTTTTTTTTTTTTTTTTCGAGGACTCATGCTGCGGATCATTTCTCTTCTTCAGTGGTGCTGGAGAAAGGACCTACAAAAAAAAACATCGTAATGACGTTTTTTTTGTGAGATTTTTATTAAAACAGAAAATGTTTCCTCCTATTCTTTATCGACTGCAACCGGTATAATGCAATTCAAACCACAAGAGGGTTTTTTTTTCCCAACCCCCGCCCCCGTGAGTGGGTGTGCACATGAAAATAGTTTGTATGTGTACCTTCGATGATGATTCCACTTGGGAAATCTACAAGAGCGCAAAAAAAAAAGGACGAACAATGTGAACAAGACTCAACCGCAGCGCGCGGGGAGAGAGACTGAGACGGATGAGGTTGTATAAAATAATCTCGGTCAGGATAGCTCGGCATGAGAGTTCGAAAAAAAAAAAAAAAAAGAACAAAAATGGAGGATGAACTTATTTCGATGGCGCGCTGGCTTTTGTGTTCGATTTGCTTAGCTTTATAGAGCTGTCAGAAACCATTAAACTCGTTCATTTTTCATCGATGAAAAAGTTCAATTCACTAACAAGTCAGGGGGAGAAAATGAAAATCTGTTGGGAGGCGATGGGAAATGTGGTTCGGAAGTCTTGCTTTTCCCTGTCTCTTCGAGTGTTGGTTTCTTTTTATTTTTATTTTTTTTTTCTACGGTTCATGCCACGTTAACTGTGAATTAACAATTCTTTTCTGTGTATGTGTGGCTTCTCGTGGTCTTTTGTGAGGACTGCTGTCATTTTTATGCGGCTTGTCTATTGAAGTTCAAGAACTGGGGGTAATTTTCTTTTGCCGATGACGTTAACGAAGTGAACGCATATTTTAGGCTTATCGATGCCGACAGTTTGAGAGAAATACTCAGTGTCCCAATTCATGTCCCAAGATGCATTCGCTACTTGCGGGGTCCGGTAGCTCCTCGGTGTCATTTATTAAAAGTTTTTGATATTATTTTAATAAATATCATCAATCTCGACAGAGGCACACGCGGTGTCCCAATTCTTGTCCCAAGATGCATTTAATACTTGTGTTGCCTTGCAGGTTTTCGTTGTAAATTTCTTACGTCTTTTTGATGTAATTTAACTGAATAAGTGGTTAGCATTCATGAACCGCAGCCGATTGATTGAAATACTCAGTGTCCCAATTTATGTCCCAAGATGCATTCGCTACTTGGGGGAAGCTTATTAATCGGTGTCAGTTATTAAAGATTTTCTATTATTTGTGACGCTAAAAAATATGAAAAATAGTCAGCATTCACTAATCTCAGCAGATTAAGAGTCACACGCAGTGTCCTAATTGTTGTCCCAAGATGCATTTAATGCTTGTGTTGCCTGGCAACTCTTCGGTGTAATATGTTCACGTCTTAATTTTGTTTTAAATATTATATAACTGAATAAGTGGTTAGCATTCATCAATCGCAGCAGTTTGAGGGGCATACATATGGTACTGTCCCAATTTGGAATCGAACGCAGCGTAGATCCAGAATGTCGCTTATTTGACTTACGACAGTCAGCCCGTGTCACAGTTTATCACAAAGCTATTAGCAGGTACTTTTGTAACGTGTTTTCTTTTTGTTCAAGGCTATTTGCATCGATCAAAGTTAAAACATGTAAATGGCTTTTCAATACAACTTTCTGACATACCAAAGGCCAACTGGAAATAAGAAACAAGTCTTTTCCTTTTTTGCACTACAGCAGGACTTGCGAATACTCGAACTCCAACATTTTTCGCCTGCCAGACAGGTCTCTTTCGTTTAAAACCTCCAACTTTACAGCTTCTCCTTTCAGCAGCACACTCCGACCACGACTCCTTTGTGGATCCCATTCCCCATCCCTTCCATTTCACAAAAGATACCGGCCCACGTCAAAAGCACACCCGGGATATCTTTCTCTTCATTCTCAAGTCCCTCGTCTCTCCCTCTCGAGCTCATTTTCGAATCGCATTTCCAATCACATAAAGAAAAGTCCTACATGTCCTTTTCCTGCTTTTGTCGGTGCACGATGAAAATTGTAAAATGTAACGCAAACTAGCCCGATCCTAGAATCCCGTACGAGTAATTAAAATATTCAAATACGAAAGTGACCGTAACAGTATTTCAAATTAAATTATTCTCATGCGGTTCATTCGTTTCCTGACAGCAAAGGGAGGGGGGGAGCGGCAGAAGCGAGGACGAGTCACAGTAGGCAGCCCCCCGTTGTGGCTCGGACTCAACTCGTCGGACGATGGGCTCTGGAAATTCATTTCACAGCCCGAAAGACGTGTGGCATGTGTGCAGAGAGTGGGTGGGCGATAGTGGTGGGCGGTGCCATTATTCAAAATGCACCCAAAACCATCCCCAACCAGCCAAACATCGGTGTCGACGCCCCATCTCTGGTGGTTAATGTACCGTCGTATTCAGTTCGACAAACACTCCTCTAGCGTAAGTGCTCGCCGACGTCGTTCTCGTCCTTGTCCTCGTCTCCCTTGCCCTTCCGGAATAGGGACCACAGATAAATTAGGCAAAGCACCCTGGAACATGTGTTGAAATAATAGTGCGATCCATTCCACCCACAGGACATGGTAGAAGGGCTCTAGGTTCGGTTCCATTACGTCGACTTTTTTTTTTTTTTCTTGCTTTTCGTTCAGTTTTAATTTTCGAAAAATACTCCCCGCTGAAGGATTTTCACCGCGATCACACTCGAACGCACTCGCACCTCACCACTTCGGCTTTCGCCGTCGAACATGACAAGGCACTTTCTATTTACAGTTATAAGCCTCAGTGGAGCAATGGTGCTGAGAAAAGAAAAAAAAAAGCCTTTTCCAACGTCGTTGACGTTCCCCACGCGTTGCTATAATTACATTAGAGCCCAAAAACATAACAACAACGAAAAATATTAGGTGCTCCTGCCGAGAGGGTGGGTTGGATACTTAAGGTGGGAAGCGGTCTTGTGGCTGAACAGGTGTGGGGGACATTTTAAAAGTTTCCAGTCGAAGAATTAAAAACGGGAGAGGGCTGCTGCCCTAATTTAAACTTTCTTCTTATTTGTTGTGCAAGCACCGTTAACGACGCCACTGATGGGGTGGCTACCACCCGTCCTATGGTAAAACCGGATGGCGCCCAACGGCGGCTATAGAGAATGGGTGTCAGTTTGGCCTGAGAGCGAAATTAATGAGAATAAAGTTTGTTTTGTCCACAGGAACACATTTTTGTGTCTCCCTCGGCTTTATCTATGTCTATGTTTTGTTGTTGTTGTTGTTTTTTTTTTACGATTTTAAGCTTCGGGTGAGGGTGCTCTTAACACGAGAGTCACTTAAGTGTCGCCTATTGTGTTCGTTTTCAGGCAACAGAACGCGGTGAGAGTAATAAAATTGTTGTGTTGTGCCCTAAAACGATTACCGCTGAGGTGACAAAGCAACAATGGTCTGTGGTCTGTCCTCAGAGTGGATGAAGAGGGGGAGAGGTCATTAGATTTTAATAGATGAGGTTCATGGGGCTATTTCTGGCGGGGTGATGGTCTTTTGCAGACACTCCAACGGTTCGTTGGAACAAAGAATTTTTAATAAATGACCCTGAGCGATCATTTAGGAGTTGCCAGGCGGCATAGGCACCGAAAACACGTTGGGACACAAATTGGGACACTATGTATGCCCCTCAAACTGCTGCGATTGATGAATGCTAACCACTTATTCAGTTATATAACATTTAAAAGAAAATTAAGCCGTGAAAATATTACACCGAAGAGTTGCCAGGCAACACAAGCATTAAATGCATCTTGGGACAACAATTAGGACACTGCGTGTGACTCTTAATCTGCTGAGATTAGTGAATGCTGACTATTTATCATATTTTTTAGCGTCACAAATAATAGAAAATCTTTAATAACTGACACCGATTAATAAGCTACCATTCCAGTAGCGGATGCATTTTGGGACATAAATTAAAACGTTATACCGTTTGTACGTTCAAAAAATTGAGGATTTACAACTGCTGCTGCTGATAAACAGGCCCATACCATGACGTGAACCTTCTCTTGCTTGACTTTTTGATTTTAGTGTTTGTCCCACTCACACTGTCGCGGTTTGAACCAAGAAATATTATATTTAAACTCTTCAATTGAATTTTTTGCTTTTTGGGATATTGAATACTTTCTGATGGCAATTTCAAAACTGGAGGGCAAACATTAAATACCAATAATCAGGCATGGGCATTCATCCATAAAATATTTAACGAAATGAATTGAAAAAATGAACGAATGCATCGAACAGATTTGAACTAAACCAAGCTCTCTCTGGACTGAACTAAAAGCCACAAGTTTGTCGTTTTTCTTTTCTTAACTGATGCCTTTAGATCTCTATCTGCTTTTTCTTTGCCTCGTATCTGCCTTCTTACATTGGCTTGTCAGATCAATCCAATCTTTGAAACCCCGAAAGATTCTAATTTTACTGCCTCATTTGAACAGAGTAATTTGACCTTAAGACACAACTCCCACGCTCCCATGGCACCCTTCATGACTTCTCTGCTGCTATTTCGTCACATTTATTACTCTTATCTGTTCCGTATCCTTCCACAACAACAAGAACAGAATTTTCCATCAAATCACCTCCATACTACTTTCACAAGGACTCATGGCACCATAAAAACAGTTGGCCAAAATATTTTTGGTACATTGAGCCATTTACTCCAATCTGCCAGCATCCATCACCCGTGAGCCTTAAAAGGAATCATATCACATCCTTTCACACCTCAAACCACAACACCACCTCTCCGCCCGTTTCACTTAAAGTAAAAGGGTCCTTCGGGGAGTGAAACTAAATTTGATGACATCCCAAAAGCTCGCTTTATAAATATTCAAAATATGCCTCTGTGTGTTGTTACAGGATCATAAAAACATCCTTTTACGACTGCAATGGCATATTTTTTTTTCTTCTCCATGCCAACGAAAAAGGACACGATTTATTTTTTTTATGAAATAATCAACCGTGTGCAGCACATCCCTTTACGATCCGCCATCAATTGATTTAATTTCATCAAAAAAGGACGAAACAAATCATCTTCGCCGAAGGATATTAGTTCCACATTAAACCGCCTGAAATGAATAAACTCTCTCAAGGCAGTCATAAAATGAAAAAAAAAAAAAAATGAAAAAAAAGAGAAGGAGATAGAAGAGGCTTCTTCCTTCCACGCGAACGGTAGTTGAGAGTTGTACGCAAACCGTGAACATCCAACAACAGCCTTAAACTGAAACTGACCCATCCAGTGGTTCGGCATCATTCACATTTTATTCCGCTCATTAAAAGGACACTCATTCAGAAGTGAAGCCAACTTCCACGGCTGCTCCTCGTCGTCGTCCTCCTTTTTGCGACCGCCCCACATTTCGTTATCACGCTGAGCGAAGGATGATTTTATGAGGCCATCCTCCCTCCTCCTCCACCGTCACTCGAACTCGGTCAAAAAATAAAAACGCATGATTTTAACCTTCTCTGAGGACGATAAAAAAAGGACGAAGGAGAATAATCATAATCATAAAAAAGAGAAAATATATAATTTATATTTATTTCGCTCGTCGTCCTTCGTCCTTCGTCCTTTCGTCTTCCACTCAACTCTGCAACTATTTGTCGCCCCTTTAAGGCGTTAGGCTCACGCACCAAAACAATGTCAAATCTCAAGAGTAATTTTGTCGTCTTAACAGGACTCCCGTGAAGCAAGACGAGCCACAAAGCACACAAATCCCCGAGTTTGAGAGACAGAGAGAGGCAGAATATAAAAACAATCATTTGTATGTGCATACGTGTCGTTGTCGTCGTTCTGTTGTCCTTCTGTGAAACACTTCACAGTCCTTCAGGTACATCCTGCGGGGACAGGACCAGGCGGACTGGTCAAACATTAAACGGAGTCTAATCGCTGAAGCAGCGTTTTAACTTCCAACAAAATTACAAACAGATCACGAACTCCACCGGAAGGAAGGATGTTCGTTGTGTTCGGCTTGGCTGGTTGGTGGTCGTCATCCTTCGTCCTTTGTATCATTTTATGATATGATTACTCCTTCGTATGTGGGCTGTGAAGCTCAACTGGGTTTTATGTTCGTGCAGTTATATTGATGTAGGTGGTGAGTGGTGGCTATGTGTTGGCGTTGGACAATGCTTCGTTGTGACAGCGGGTGGAGCGAGTGCCTTACCCTTTAAGGGCTATGTGACAGTTGGTCTTAAAGTGAAGTGGGAAGTGATTTTTCGTGGGTTTTTTTCCGTAATCGAGAAGGGGAGAGGTCATCGGCTTCGGCAGGGAGTTGATTACGTCCTTGGGAGGGGATTTTCTGAGGCTTTGTGCAAATCGGAACACGAACTTACGAAGTGTTTCAGCGTTTTGTGCATCTGAGAGCTCCCATGAGACTTAAAGACTCGTTTGTAGTTCAAGAAACGTCACCAGTCCACAGAACTTCACATGAGTTCCATACAACGACACGTAGATTCTCTTCTGCCTTTAAGATGGCACCTTCGACCACTCTGAAGTTGAGCAGGAAATAGAAAACAAAACTTTGAAGTTCACTCAGAATCCTTTCTCTGATTCTGCTGCATGCTAGATTTTTTTTCAACGGACCCAGATGAAATGATGCTCGTACTTTTTTCGCTAGGACTTCTCAGTCATCGAGCAGTGAAAATATAATTTCACAGCTAACCTTTTCAAATCGAAGACTCTCACTTATCCACGACTTATGAACTTGACTAAGGCTAGGCGCGCACATGCGTTCTCCGTCGCACAACTAGTCGCAAAAAGTAGAACACACAGCATTCAATGTGAACGCGCGCACATAACACCTGACAATTACAACAAGTAGTTCCCATTTTTTTGGCGATGCGATTTTTCCCATTTTTTTGGCGATGCGATTGTCGCAAGAAGAAATGAAACATAGTCACCGCCAAGAGTATCCACACACTTGCGATTTAAATCGTTGTCGCAACACGATGTGGGTATGCACACATTTACGATTTTTTATTGGATCATAATTTAGTCGCAAAAATTTAGACACATTGTTTTATTAGTAAATGCACACATATGCGACTTATAAATCGCATCAATTAAAAAAAATGGAACAAGATCCATTTTCTAGACGATTTTTTTGCCGCAAATTTTAATGGGTCGAAATGTGTGTAACGACATTAAGAGCTGTGCGTTCTATTTTTCTGCCTCTTCTATAATCGTGCGACAGAAAAAAACAAGTGCGTGCATGGTAATTTTTGTTTGTGACCACGATTTTTCTATCGCTGCGATGAAAAAACGCTTGTGCGCTTCTAGCCTAAGGAAATCAACTCCTAGACGTTCTCTTAGTCTCTTCCCATAAAAGTTTTATAGTTCAACTAAAAAGGCTTTCAAGAAAGGCGGGTCCATGTTGAACTGTTAGCTACACCAACAAAAAGAGACTGGGCTATTCATCACAGCCAATATGCAATATCTTAGCCATATTTTTATAATTGGTTTTCCAATAGGGACTTGACAACTTTGACCTTAATTTGTGAACGGACCCTTTCACTAATCATCGAATTGTCGTTGTCAATTTATTCAGT
The DNA here is from genome assembly GCA_905187475.1 of Syritta pipiens. Lineage (NCBI taxonomy): Eukaryota > Metazoa > Arthropoda > Insecta > Diptera > Syrphidae > Syritta > Syritta pipiens. The sequence continues at coordinate 78,361,091 of LR994571.1, forward strand.
AAACTCAACATGTTCATCATGTTAAAGTGCACGAACGAGCAACGTCGGCAAAATATACAAATTTTCTATCGCAAATCGGAGTCAGTGACCGTAACTTAAAGAGCGCTAACTTAAATTTTCGGTGGTAATGCTCGCCCTAGTAGACAGGCAAGAAAAAGTTCAGTGCAAAAATTTGAGTCTACATATTCGTTATGTGATGTTGCCGTGTCAGTGAGACAAAGGGTTGGTCGAAGTGTCGAAAATATCGCTGGCGTACAGGCGCCCGTAGCAAACGATCCAAATCTATCACTGGACATCGCTCAGACCTCATTAAGGCGTATTTTGCGTGAGGATCTTGGTTTACACCCACACAAAATCCAGCTGACTCAAGAATTGAAGCCAATGGACCATTTGAAGCATCGTACGTTCTCCGATTGCGCTCTGGAGAACATGCGCCAAGTTGATGAATTTCATTGCAAAATCATCTTTAGTGACGAAGCTCATTTTTGGCTCAATGGGTTCGTCAATAAGCAAAATATGCGTTATTGGTCGGTTGAAAAACCACCCACAAAAAACCATCCACAAAAAAGTATTGTTTGTTGCGGCTAGCATCTTCATCATTAGTTGCGTAACAGCCCACGAAGGGCCAGAGCCTAGACCTTCGCGCCTCCACTGTGTGGTGCGCGTTATAATTTTGACGCATGTGGAGAGGACCTACAGTTTATTGCCGGTTCTGGCGAATTGCGAAAGCTTTCCGTGACAGAGATTACTCCAGGAGGATTGTTAGTCGTTCGCTGGAGGTGGGGCCATGAAAACTGTTTGTGGTGTTTTTTTCTCCGAGCTTTATTCTCGCTTAACAGTCCGACGCACTAACGACTAAGCTACGGCGCCCACGGCTTGCATGCCGGCGGCGTTATTGGGCCATATTTTTTCGTCGACTGTGTACTGCGAATGGCGTGCGTTATCGCGCCATGATTACCGATTATTTTTGGCCCGAATTGAAAAATATGGTCATGGACGATATGTGGTTTCAAAGTTTGATGAGCGTGTTATATCAAGAAATGGGCCAGTCGATTTTCCGCCTCGTTTATGCGATTTAACGGTTCTAGACTATTTGATTTGTGGCTACGTTAAGTCATTGGTTTATGCCAACAAGGAAGAGCACAGAGCCAACATTGAACACCAAATAGCCGTCGTTTCGGTCGAAATATGTGGCCGAGTCATCGAAAGATAGGTCGAACGAATCGACCGCTGCAAACGTGTCCGCGGTGGCCATATGAACGAAGTCAAGTTCCATTCATAAATGTTTGACTGTGCTTCAAGCCGATAGTAAATTTTTCGAAATATCTCAAATATTTTGCGTTATATTTAAAACTAAAGTTGTCAAGTCCCTATTGGAAAACCCTTCGTTTAATTTTTGATGACAACCGAGAAAATGCAACATTTTCGTTGCTGTGCAAAATTCACCGAAAATCAGTAAACTTTTTACGTTCCACCCGAAAAATCCTCCTCTAAAGTAAAACCAGCCTATGAAAACATACTTTGAAAGATTCAAGGACTACTCTGTCATCAATCCACGAGAGATTGAGCGTCCAACTCCATCCAGGACCCCTTCCTTCTCCTTCTAACCAAACTCAGATGCATCACTGTGTCCATCAATTCCCTCGACTCTCGCTTAGTATCCGTCTCTCGTTAGGCAGACTGTACCCGTGCCACTTCGTCCCCGTAAATCAATCTGCACTGCAATTTGTCACCATTCATCCATCTTCTCTTCTTTCCCTCCCCGCCTGCCCTGTGTGTGTGTGTGGAATTAAATCATTCACACGAAATGTGGAAACAACCAGAGAAACCGAGAAAAACAAAAAATCAAAAAAAAAAAGGGGGTCAAAGGAGGCAGCAGTAAAACAAAAAAACAAAAAAAAAAGAGGAACCAAAGGAAGCTACACGAAAATGCATGCTTACCGGGGAGGGAGAGAATGCTCACTGATTTGTATCCTGTTGTTGTTCCTCGATGTTTTTCCCATTTTCCCTGGCAGTGTTCCTTTTCTAGATTTTCTTCTTGTTTTCAATTTTTTTTTGTTTTTTTGTCTGCCTTCAACTGGTTTTGCTCGTCCTTTCGTCCTGATGTTGCATTTGGTTGAATTTGAATTGCGGGTAGGAGGTGGTGAGTTCGACGATTGGGTGGGATGCAAGATATTTGTGTGTGTGTGTGTGTCTCGTCCTCCTTTATTCATTCTTTAATTCAGTTCTCCCTCGTCGTCGTCCATTCGTTTTCTTATTTTTTTCCCTGTCTCCCGTGGTCGTTTGAATACAACTCAAGGAGCTGAATTTGGTTCACAATTAACGTCTCGTATTTGACGGTGTGTATGCATGTGTGTGTATGGATGAAAGGATTCGCTGTCTGCCGGACTATTTTGCGGGATGCGATTAAGGTCCCCTTCACTGCATTGCACATGTGTGCAGTTGCCTTAGGCTGCAGATCCTCTCTTACAGGACATATGCCGGTCATAGCCATCCCAACACACACACACACACCTACACTCGGAGAGAGACACACACGTTTCCTGATAATGCAGTTTTAAGATTTATGTTTACAAGCACTTTTCCACTCAGAGGTTTTTGCAATCCTGTGCACTCGACCGGAGCCGGAAAGGACTATTTGGGTCATCGGAAGCCGTTTGGAATTGAATGGCACACACACATGCACATGGGCACTCAAGCGCGACCGCGAGGCTCAGGAACTCGAAATCCTCGTGAGTTTTTCACTCTTCATTGTCCAGCGTGTGGGACGGGAGAGAGAGATGTCGTCGTCATCGTTTCCACTGATAAGAATCCTGGGCCAGGATATCTTTTTTTTTTTCCTTCACAGACACAGAAAGTTTATTTTATTTATTTGATAGCTCTCCGGGGGTCATAGGTCGGCAATTGGTTTTGCAAAAGGACAATTGGACTTCGTGCCAAGTCGATGGGATCGAACAAAAAAAAAAAGAGGAGAAGGAAAGAAAAAAAATTAGCCACACCTCAGCAATTTGAAGTGTTATCCTGTTTGTGTGTGTTGCTTGGATGGGATTTAATTAAAAACTTGCTCCTTTTTTGCTCTGTCTCTTCGAATTCGAGTACTTGAAGTAATTGCGCCGAGTTGCCGGGTGTTGTTTAATGCGGTTGTTTAATTTGAGGTAAATTAAAATTTAACATGCAATTTCTCTTTCTCTTTGCAGGTAAGCGTTACATTAACGGTAATTGATGCATGCTGGTCCGATGGAAGACGTGAGTAATAATGGGACGGAGGGCTGACAAGCAGATCAGAAAAGTTGATTGATGTAGTTAATCAGGGTTGGGATTTTTGAAGCGGTGGTGGGGATTAAAAACGACTTTGAGGGGTTTTTGAAGGTTGTCAGTTTGGATTTTTGGGGTTTTTTGATGTAGTCAAATTGGCTGCTGAGGCGTTTGATTTGGCGGTAGATATTGAAGTTTGTTTTGATTTTAAAAAGTTTGGCATAACAGCTTGTTGAAAGCCAGAGATTAGCTTTTTGCGTCTTCACTGAGTTGTGCGCGTTATAATTTTGTGGGGGGTACCTGCTGTTTAATTCCGGTTCCGAACAGCGAATTGCGAAAGCTTTTCATGACAGAAGTACTCCAGAAGAACTATCAGTCGTTCGCTGGAGGTGGGGTCGTGAAAAATGTTTGTGGTGTTTTTTTCCTCGTGGTGGATTCGAATCGCATCTTGTAGGAAATTTTCTTGAAACAAACTTTTAGTATTATTTAATTGGCAATACTGTTGGTAGATAATAACTAAGTAGATCGTCGCAGTGCCTTCAACGATAAAATAACCCACGTAATAGTCAGCAGGATCAACCAGGATGTAATTAAGGCTGAGCAATGTGGCAACCAAATGGCATAATTATGACTTTCAAATAAAATAAAAAAATTGTCAATACCTCTCATACTGACCATTTAATTTTACTTCAACCTTAAACCGTCAGTATTGGAAAATGTTTACTAGATTCGAAAATGGTTGCACTGTAAGCAAGATAGTCTTTAAAAATAGCCACCCTTGTAATACACAGAGTTCTCATAGATCAGACATACAGTACCTTGCAAAAATGGATGAATAATCGGCAATCTTATGGTTTTTTGTAAATATAAAATCTCCATTTTGACCGATTTGAATGATTTGTGTGTTTTTTTTTTGTTTTCGTGAAGAAAGCTAGAGAAGAAGGCAACCATTTTTAAGGAAAATTTAAGTCACTATTACTGCAATGCAAGGGAGTTTATGTGTAAGGGTGTGATTGGCCTGTTTAAAAAGCGGCTGGCCCATTCTACAATAGAAGTTAAAGGACAGAGGAATTCTTCAATGCTAGATGACATAAGACTATTCGGTTTTTTGGTTCGATTCAGTTCTAATAATATAGGCAAACAAACGAAACGGCCCCACCTCCAGCGAACGATTGACAATCCTCCTGGAGTACTTCTGTCACGGAATTCGCCATTCGGAACCGGCAATAAACTGTAGGTCCCCTTCACATGTGTCAAATTTTAACGCACCCTATACTGTGGAGGCGCGAAAAGCTAAGTTCTGGCCCTTCGTGGGCTGTTACGCCACTAATGATGATGATTAAAAACAAGATCCTAATTTGCCTAAACTGCCACTTACTATTTAGAAGAAAAACAGATGCACACTTTTTTTCTATTATTTCTTATCAAAAATTTTGAATTTGTATGTGAATTTTTCCAAAACTATGGACATGAATAATCTAACTTAAATGAACAAGTTTTTGGCTTACAAAATTGGTATAGTACTTTATTGTAGGTACTGCCATTGTTTTTCAATGAGATTTTGTTTTCGGGTTGATTATTTTGATTTTAAATTGCCCCTACCTCCTAAACGGGGTGAAATAGACCCTCCCAGCCATAGTAAAAAGATTCTCGATTTTGGACGCTCTAAAAAATACCATCATCAATTTTTAGCGCCAAAGTTATCTTGCTAGCCTCGCACATCAAAATAGATATTCTTTTTAAAAGTGCAAAATGCGATTAATGTTGCCGTTGTGAAGACATTTGGTGTACTTCGCATTTTATGAGGGACTCAGGCGTTTTGCAAAGACTGTCTTTTAACAAAGACTTTCGGAGTACATAAACGAGCGCCTGATTTCCTTCAACTAGGCGCTCCTGCCCTGCGCTTAGGCTTACAGCAAGCCTAAGTGCAAACATTGTATAGCTTTTAACTGCATTATCCGTTACCTGCTTAGCTTAAGCCGTCACATCTGCACTTTTCATTACTCAAAATTGATCTACAGTCTGACTTTTGATAAGCTGTCGCGTCTAAGTCTTTTCTTTAACATATTTTATACCTTCCTTATTTTTTCTTGTTTCTATTCTTTTTTGATATTTTTTGTCACAATATCGTGTTCCTGTAATCAAATCTATTTATTATTTTAGTAGATGAATATATGAATGAATAAAGTAATGTTAATCTGAATCTGGATCTAAATATTTGGAGACGAATCAAAACAAATCCAATTTTAGTTATTTCTTCAAAGATCTTGCTATTGACTCACTGATGGTAAATTCTAAGATCCTTTATAATTAGAATTCAAGAATTTGGGGAATAAATCAAAAATAGTTAGGAGTCTTGCCTTTCTTGAATTTGAATGAAATGAAGCGGCTAACTGCATAGCAAGAAGAGGGTAGAGTTTCTCTTTAAAAATAAAAACGTATTTTTCTGTGTTTCCATAATCCTTTTGAGATGACCCAAAAGGATTAACAAGTTGTAGCGAATTAGAAAAGTTTTGGATCTTAATGACTAAGCTGAAAAAAGGTCAAGATGTGGTTTTAGTCATTGAAAGTCTCACACTACTTGGAACAGAACGGGCTGTTCCACCTGCTTGTTAGATTTCCACATCGTCCTCAAGGCAAAAAAAAATTGGCCAAGCCACTTCAAGATCTTTGAAAATTAAATCCATAAGAAAGAAACAGATAAAAATTCATTAACATTTTTGTTTGCTATTTTGAAGAAGGAAGGGCCTTTCAGACGACGTTTTTCCTTACGTGTGTCTCGAGCAAAAACCTCCTCTTCCGACCATTGACCCCGTCCCTCTGTGGCAAACAGCAAACTTCTACAACTCAACAGCGGCTTTCAATGGCCAAATAAAATTCAGAAAGAAGCTTAAAGAAAAATGTTCATTAAATGTCGTTTCCTGTGGGCTTTTCTAACAAATTAATTGTGGTTAGAGCACCAAAGGAGTTCTTCTATAACAGATAATAGAATATTCTACAAGATCGCAATCGGCTTATGAGAAAAGCAGAGTGGAGTAACAGTCAGGTATAAATTTATCGAAAATAAAAAAAAACGTATCTCCAATTTCAAAACCACTAAAGAGTACCATCGAAGCAATGGCTTGAAAGAATGTGCTAAGATTGTATTAAGATTGATTTGAATAGACGAAGTTAAGTAGGTTCTTAATTAAAGGTCCATCCAAAATGTATTGCATGGGGCGGCGTAACAGCACGTTGAGAGCCAGAGCCTAGCTTTTTTGCATCTCCACTGTGTTGTACGCGTTATAATTTTGACACATGTGGAGGGGACCTACTGTTTAATGCCGGTTCCTAACGCCGAATTGCGAAAGTTTTTCATGACAGAAGTACTCCAGGAAGGTTGTCAGTCGTTCGCTGGAGGTGGGGCTGTGAAAAATGTTTGTGGTTTTTTTTATCCCCGAGCTGGATTCGAGTACTCTCGCTCAACAGTCCGACACACTAACCGAGCGAGCCAACGGCGCCCACCATCCAAGATGTAGTCTCCACAAAAAACCGGCAATTTTCTCTGACTTCGTTTCGAGACTAATTTCTGTAGACTAAACATGTCTGAGTTTTATTAGCCTAACGTTTATTTCTTACTCCTTCCACGCCTTATGTTCATAAAGCCACTTAAAAAAAAGTTTAATAATCTGTATAACAGCCCATAGAGGAACAGTGCTTAGCTTTTCGCTAGGCCTCTTATCCTATTCCTATTTGGTGGCGCTGCAGTCCGGGATAAATCTTGGCCTCGCGTAGCTAACCTCTCCAACCCGCTAGGTCTCTATCCAGCTGCTTCCAATGCCGCACACCGAGCTTATTAACACGATGAATGCCATGGGTGACCGGCACTAAGTTTGTTCGTAAATGCCGTGGCATTCAAGTTGTTAAGGCTTGCTTCCACTTGGGTGCGTCATCTGTTCTTCGGTCTTCCTCTACCGCGCCGACTCTCTGAGATGGATTCGACGATTTGTCGGGCTGGAGCGTTGGTGTCCATTTGTGTCGCATGACATAGCCATTTTTTTTTTGAAACTGGTGCCTTAAAAAAAATATGAACGTTGCGATGTTATAGAAAAAATTCAGTGGTGAAATGAAAGATCCTGAAATGGACTAAAACAACGACTGCGTTTAACACTTTTTTCTATACTTCACAGTTTTTAGAAGCTCTTTACAGTCCTTTGAAGTTGTTTCTTTCTTCTTCTAGGCAATGACTTTTTTTTTCTTTTGATCTAATCAAAAATGTAACTTTATGCATTTTGACAATCCAAGCCTGTCTAGATTGTCAAAATGCATAAAGTATGGACCATATGCATATGCATGGACCTCCGCTCTTTCACAAATCTATGTCATTTCGCAAATGAGCCAACCTCCAATCAAAGGACACGCATCCTTTACGCTCATTTACTCCAATTTCAATGCAAAACCACTGTGTCCCATTGGATAAACATCCATTCCCGACGCCTGTCACCGGTCGTGATTTACCCAGCAAATATGTCATCCCCCTGCCCGGGCTTGTTAACTGCTGGCAAAAGTGTTTACCAATTTAAAGGTCAGGCCCATCAATCATGTCCGCAACAGAAGCAAACAAAAAAAAAAAGAAGAACCGCCCTGCATCCGAGAGATGAATACAAATGCCCCTGAGTTGAAATGAAGCTCAAACTCGCATAAGAAGGCACGCGCACATGCATGACGGACCCTCTCCCAACTCACGACACAAGTTAACTCCAAGCCCCAAAGAAGACCGTGATGGCACGACTGAAAAATGTCACAGACTGGGTCACGCGAATTAAATTGCAGCTTTAAATTTTCCGTCTTTTTTTTTCACTTCCATTTTTTTTATCCTTAACCGACGACCATTTGTATCGTGGATGGAGGGGGGAGTTCGGGACATCCTTTTACACCAAAACACCCAGAGGAAGTAATTCTGTGTGTCAGGCCGAATTGAATTCGTCACAGATACATCGACATTTATCTAGATCTGGGCTACACTGAGAGCACGAGAGAGAGAGGAGAGCTTTCGCAGGGCGCACATGTCACTCAGAAAGGACCTAATCCGTTTCCAATGACATACGTGATCTCTGGGTGCTGCCGCTGTCAGGATAATGGATGCAAGGACTTGCGAATAAAATTTAATGGAAACCTTCGGCATTCCATGCGATCCACAACGCAACACGGACGCGGACGACGATGGTGACGCGACTGGCAGACCAATGTGTTGAGGGCTTAATTATAATTTCATAAATTCACAGTGGCCTCCTATCCACTTAAGCAAATTGAGAGGAGGACAATCTCGTCCTTTTTTGTGTTTCGCTTTTTTTTTTTTTTTTCGTTCCTCCCTCCCGGTTGTCGTTGTTGGCAAAGAGATGAAAAGACGCCCCAAAGCGGCCGCGTTCCCTTTGTGAGCGGCGTGGCGCGTCTGTGTGCACGACAAGCGCATTATCTAATTATTTTGTTGTAATAACGGGGCGCTATGAGTCCTGACAGCCCGAACTGTACCCTTGGGCTGAATCAATAACATTTTACACACCTTTCACTCGCTAACGCGCGAGGCGGAGCAACACCGCTAGGGACTGGCATCCAAAAAACATGAACATGCTTTTAGAGGGCGCTGTGTACACACAACAACAACAAAAAAAAAAAGAGCGAACTAGGCACAGAGTGGATTTGTGTTTGAAATCTTAATCAAAGGTAAGTTTTAATGAGTTTTCCGGAGAATGGCGTAGAAAAAAACAAAAAAAAAGGAAGCAGGACCTCTGTTTGCGTTGATGGTGTCCTGGTGGGGTGGGGTGGCATACGTGGAGTCGACGATGGCAGCGTAGTAGGCGCAGTAGGCTAATCAGAGGATTTTAATTGTAAATACTTTGAGTAAACGAGGATAACGTGCTTTTCGAGGGGATTATTTGCTAAAAATTGCTTGTAGACCGTCAAAGGGGCTTTTTTGAGTTAGACGACCTGTGGCAACAGTCACAAGTAATTAAGAGGAAAACAAGCTGCACGTGTGAAGTGGGGGTGCGTGTGTGTGTGTGTGTGTAATGACATCGGGCAAAGGGGACATAAGTCATTCGGAACATCTGCCATGGGGAATTAATAATTTAATTTCGGAATGGGACTTGTGGAGAGACTTTCTGGGTCATCAGACACGTGGAGAAGGCGGGAGATTTAGTGATGGGTTAAGAAGGGGTGCGGAACGCTTTAAGGTTGTTTTTTCTATTTGTGTAGGCTCAGGTTCTGAAAAAGCTGCTGCAGTTCAAAATGAACAAAAAAAAAAACAAAGTGTTTTGGCACGAGTACGATAACTTTGGCGCGGTATTTTGATAACGGTATTTCATTCAGTTTTTTGTGTTTGATTCAGGATTAGAATACGCATCTACCACAGAAAGTCACTTTGCCACTTTATTTCAAAAATTTGAAGAATAAAATTGGTTTATACCTTTTAATTTTTTTTTTATCAAAATTTTGAGTTTGCAAGCGAATTTTTCAAAAACTATTAACACAATTTAAAAGATTTAAATGCAGGATTAAAGAACAAGTTTATGGCTTTTAAAACTGTGTATAACTTCATTGTAAGTGTTGCCGTTGTTTTTTAATAATTTCTTTTTTCATGTTCATTAATTTTTCTTAAATTGCCTCTAGCTCCTAAACGAGACAAGATAGACCCCCACTCTCCCATGGTAAAAAATGCTTGTGTTTTGTCCCTCTACAAAATACCGTTATAATTTTTTTGCGCTAAAGTTATCGTACTCTCCTAAGTCTTTTTGTTGCAAGGTTGACTGAAGTCCCTTCTTGCAACATTAATTTTAAAACAAGAATCTTGAGCTCTGAAACTTCAATGTAAGCACACAACTTAGTTTCCAAATGATAGAAGAAGTGATTAGATGAGTACTTCTCTCTTCAAGACTCCGTTTCTTTCACATACCAGTACCTTAATGCCTTTTTATCCTGGACAAGAGATTCATAAGTATTGATGCAATGCCAGGACGAAATTTATTCAATTTGAAATTCTTAGATTCCCAAAAGCCTTTTAATGGCATTAAGAGCTTCTCAAAAAATCCACAAATATTTGAATACGGTTCCGTGAAAACCTGCCCAACGTCTTGGCATTGATGAAAGACCTATTGCACTAAATCAATTTTCGAAAATTACGAACAGCATAGTAGGACTTCCATTTGGAGACAATTTTGACAAGGAAAAAGCTGCGAATACGCCCCGAAATTCCATGAAAATTCTAGATGTACCGTTCGAATACCGAAAAAGCGTTCATTCGTGCTGCTCGTAACCCTGAATCTGCACTTAAGAGTAAAGCAGACATTTACGACCTACAATTTTTTCCAAAACGTACGGCCTAGTTAGTTTAGTATACTGGTCTTTGGTTGTCTCTCTGAGATCTTTTAATGTTTCTAATTGACCTCTATACAGCTTCAATGATAAACACTGGAAGTGTGGATCAGCCACTCACCTACATACCTGCGGATACCTAAGTTGCAACACTGTTGATTCTCTTCAGAAGTTTCCCTAAGTCTCCATGAAGTAAATTTTCCACAAAAATTCAACACTTGGCTTCAAGTCTTTGTCTCCGTATTTTTCCTCCTACCTCCATTTTATTCACTCATCAAATCGCACTCCAAGGCCACCATTCACGACCCTCGTCTGTCAACTGACATAAAACTCATCGCCCTTCCTCAGAACTAATCAAAGTGTCGCAATTAAACTTCGCCGCTTGCCCCCACGCCACATTCATCCCGCCGCAAACACTGTCCGCATATCGCCACCGCTGACCACCAACTCGATTATCCTTTCCAGATTCACTCGTCCTTCTAACACCCGTCAACCTCCACGGAAAAAAAAGAAGAAATTCCCAAATTAACTTCTGTCTGATCCACAGAAAGAAGAAAAAAAAAAATTTAATCACTTATCCCGACGAGCAGCTTTTTCTGCTGTTTAATCCAACGAACTTAGCCCATCCCCGCCCACCGAAAACTTAAGGAACCACTTCAAAGAGAAAATTTCATACCCACGTAACAGGTCCGATGGATCCCTTCAGACACCTCCAGCCAGCCAAAGCAAGAAACTAAATCCACTTCACCATCACAAAAAAAAACCACTTGCATGGGTATCCTTTTTTTATGATCCTTCGATTTCATAAATTTCCTCGCTCTTCCTCGTAAATTTACACAAAATCGAGAGAGAGCAAAGAGAGACTCTACAGATTCCACAAGGACTCATCCATCCTCTCAGAAGTCCTCTTTGGCTCTCGCTTCTCCACGCGCATGTCCTCTCTTCGGTCTGCACAGCAGCCCAACAACAATCATCACGATGGAGCCCAAAAACAACCGGAGGAGCATCCCCCCCACGAAAAATTTAAGCCAATTCAAGGATACGCTATCAGTAAGCGCCGATAAGTCAGAACAAACGCGCGTGTGTTCGTAAGAAAAAAAAAAATACGAGAAAAAAAAAATTCGCTTTTTGTTTTGTGATCGTTAAGGACGAGGTCCAATAAAAGCCAATAAGGCGCGAAATTAACAAAAAAAAAGGACTCGTCCGTCGAAAACGGAAATCACTCCCACCCCCGCCCCACGCTGTCAAGGGAACAGTTAAAAATATTTTTCGCCGATAATCGCGAAACCGAACAACGACGACTTGTGGGCCCCCCAGTGGTCCTTACAGCAAACACCGAGCATATCCTGGTGCGATGTCCTTCGGGGCATTCGAGGATTACATAAAACAAAATTCCATTTCCGCGCGTATCTAAACCGATCCGCTGTATGAATTATGCATACCGGTCCGGAAATTTATTCAAAAAGTGAACGGTCGCCGTATCCTTGTGATTAATGCTTGAAAAATTTTTGTGCGTTTTGTGATCGGTGGAAATGAAATCGTAATTACGGTCTTACCAAGTGAGAGTGAATACAGAGAAAAAAAAAAGAGGAAAAAAATAAATCCCAAATCTCAATACATCCTTTGGTGTAAAGTGGTTCATGAATTTCTCCTTAACAATGGTCGTGGCCACGGTCCTGGCCTCCTGGTCCTCCTGAGATGGATATCAAACGAAAAGATTTCTTTTTCTCTTTTTTTTGTAGTCCTGCGGAATGATCTGAAGGGTAAAATGCAAAAAGGAAACGACTTGTCTTGGCTACGTGTTTTCGATAAATCACCCAAAATTACTCAACATTTGTCTTTGGTTTTGGTTTGCGAAATACTTTTCCTTCATATCTTAAGGATTTTTGTCTGCCGAGGGGGGATGGTACACGAAAGATAAGGAAAATAAAAAGGATGCAAACTTTCAAATAGATTTTCACTTAGATTTATATTATTTTGAGATAAATTACTGGCAGAATGGAAGGCAAGGAGTGTTGGCAAAACGATTCTATGTTCTCGTTTGGTTGGGATTAATGGGCGTGTTACACTTTTGAAGATGGTTTTATCGGTTTTTAAAATATTTTTCCAAGTGGGGGTAGCAAATGAGGCGCAGCGATTGTGTGCTTTAGATTGGGGTAGCGAGGGTGGATGTCGAGTGGATAAGGAGGCGAGAAATGTTTTTTGTCGGCACATTAGGAATGTCTGAATGGAGTCTTCGAGTTTAATGAGATAAAGAAAATCATGTCGACGGTTATAGGGTCGTGTTACCCTAATTCAAAGTCGATTTCTTAGAAATGAATAGGCGTTGCTCTTGTTTTTTCTATAAATATGTTAACTACAAAATTGTTTGAATCAATTGACTCTGCTTGAGACCTTTATGCAAGGATCGAACCTTTTTAAAAGTGGTTGACGAAATATTTTTGTGGCACTTCTCGAATTCGAACTTTTTTGTTTTATCGTGAGCACTCATTTTTTCTCGCCTTGTGCTTTCTATAATTCGAATATTTCTATAACTCGAACTACTCGAAGGGATATTTTAAAAATTATTCGAATTTTTCGTGGAATTTACTCATTCAACTGCGTTTTCTCAGAAGGGTAAATGGGGTCTCTATTGCTATTGTAGAAGTAATATTTCTGGCAAAATCCATATATGGTGAAGGATATTCTGTAGAAAAGGAGAACTGGCTGTGGAAAAACCCAAAACCAATTGCAGAATTCTTTAAAAACCACGAATAATTATATTCCCTAACATTTTGCGTGTTTTCTTTAACTCTAACCTCTTTTCTATTCCTTTCAAACTCGACTTAGGGAAATTCCTATACTTAGACGGGACCTCTTGAAAGGCGTCTGTGGAAAGGATTTCCCAAGACGCACATTGCGTAATGTGAATCGAATTTAAATTAAGCCTGTGCATATTTTTCTTGGATTCTTTTTAACCAGAAAAGCGATGTGTGGAGACGCTAATGAATTATTCATTTCTTTTTTTTTATAAAGACTCCATTCTCACTTTAAGGCGAAGAGAGCTTGCGTTCCTTTTTAATTCAAACAATCCGCTGAGCACATTTTAGATCTTTCAGAACTTTATGGTTTCTGCTTTTAAACATTTTATTACTTAAAAAAAAAAATAGCAAAAAGTTAGGTTATCTTCATTATCTTCTTAAATTTTAGTTTTGAAAAGGCAAAGCAAGAAAACATTCAACGTATCAAAATTCAATAGTCCTAATTCCCTTAAATTCTTCCTTCCAGCCGATGACTTTGGGTCCGTTTGAGTTTTGAGCACAGTTTTCATAAAATTCTAAAAAGCAAACCCATTGAAACTTATTCTACTGAAATACTACGTAGAATTGAAATAAAGCACTACGCAGTAATGAAAAAAAAAAGTTCGAAATGTATTGCTGTAAAAAAACATATGCAGCCATTATTGTTATCCAATTTAATCCGCCCAGGCGGTGTCTCACTGTAACCTTTGTTTCATTGGTGAAATAGTGTCATTTGACAAGGCTGACATATCTAGAAAGAGGACACGATGTTACATGAAGTCTCATTATATTATATAAGTCGCGCTCTAAAACAAAGATGTTGTTAGGATCGAAAAAAACGTCTACATTAACTCTGACGAACATCAGTTGTATATCAAGTTTGTACCTTATGACCAACTTGACCAAATAAAGTTAGGTTAGGTTAGGTTAGAGTGGTTGGCTCGTCCACTTTGAGGCCCATCCAGACCAGACTAGGTCCATTGTGATGCCACAATGCGGAGATCCATTCCGCACCCTAGTGGAACCAGTTGAAGTTTCTTACGAAGTTACGTATCTGATTGATGCTGATTTTACTCAGATCGCTCAGACTGTCAAGGAAGTACTTGCCAGGTGAGTTCTTCTACGAAGCGCTAAGGCCTCGCATGAACATAAGAGATGGAAAATGGTTTCCTCCTCCTCTTCATCCTGACAACATCTGCAGAAGTCATTGGCAGGGACTCCAAGTTGACCAAATAAAAACAAAACTAATTACAAATGGAGTTAAAATAGCTATCTTAATATAAATGAAAAATGAAAAACCAACTTTCAACAACATTTTCTGATATTATTTTAAGAAATAATTAGCACTTTTCTAATGGGTGAATTAGGAAGAAAATTGTCATCAGCTGACTCTGAAATTTTCTCAAAAAAAATTACTGACTCCAATTTTCTTAAGAATTCTTTATTTAAAAAAACAAAAAAAACAAGAGATGCGTATAAACCCGAGGTCATTGGCGATATTCCACATTCCTTGTACCTAAAAGTACAATTATTCAATAAAAAAAGGAAAGGACGTTGGGTTCCATAGAAATTTAACACTGTCTTCTTAGCCTTTTTCAATTTTGAAAAAAAAAAAAGAGTTTCAAATACGTTAGAGTTCACGCTATCCTTAAAAAATAGTTCAATCACACCAACAGAATTTCTTCGAAAAGTGCTTTATTTAAAAAAAAAAAAAGTCAATAAATCAATAAGCGTTGCGATTTCGTACGAATTTCTTAAAATTTCCACCAAACCTACGCTTAACATTCTTAAGTTTTTGAAGAACAAAAGAAATCTTTTTGGCGTTCTCTATGTTTTCCTGGATTTTTTATTAAATAATAAAAATTACGTTTATTCGCCTAAAGTATACACAAACCTGACACATAGTAGCAAACTTGCTAAAATTTTCTGATTTTTAAATTCTATTGACTTCGAAATTCGTTTAAATGTATTGAAAGCTTATTCTCCGATTGCTTGTGCCAAGGCTTCCTTTAAGAAAGTCACTTTGACATAGATTGTCTGCTTAGTTTTCAAATTCTCATCGTTATCAATGAATAAAATTCAATTCAATAGAATGCAATTCAATTCAGTAGAATGCAATTTAATTCATTAATAAATATTTAAGGCAGCTGAGAAGGCAGACTCTGACACCTACATTTTGATAGGTGGACAGAGCACAGTTCATCTCCTGTTAATTATAAGTAAAAGTATCATATGTCAACAAATTTAAGGACTTTGAGGTCATTGTCGTGCTCTTTAAGACCGCATTTTGAGAGTTCCATTAGGAATACTTTGAAAATACACCACAAAGCTGACCTCGAATTTATTACCAAAATCAATTCTTTGAGTACAGACGAAAACTTTGAAGTCGAGTTGATTTACTAATTGTTTGTCGTTGCTTAAAGAAACATCATTTATTCTTTTTGCCTGCTTAATGCATTCATTATTCAGTTCAAAGGTATTAAGGGCAGCTCTGGAGGCAGACCATAACGACGTTTACACGAATTTTCAATATGAAAGCAGATAACAGTTCAAAGCCTGTTCGTGAGAGTTTTTGAACCAAGATTGATGCTACTTAATGCTTTCAGTGGTACTTCCTAAGGACATTCCGTTTCCATTTTATAGGAATAGCCTTACAGCGCCTTTGGCGAACTTCATAATCGTATTTTGATCCTTTGATTTAAAGAAGTAGCTCCTCAGCCAGTAAGGACTATAAAATTTGCGAATGCAATTTTTGAATTCTTTTAAAAATTGCACTAAATCATAAATTCCTATAAAAAGCCTCCTTGCACTGACATTAAGAACGGTAGACCGTCCACTGGCTTTTTCCTTATTCCAAATTTGTCGGCCTATGTTGAAATTCAGAATTTTCGTAACTCCTGACCCTTCTAAGCACCATTTCTCAATTCTTAAGTTGAAATAGTAAATTTAAGCTTCAAGCTTTTTAAGAATTCTTTCAAACGACCACTATTTCATATTTTTGCCAAGACGTTAGCATGAATCTTCGTCACAAAAAAGTCCTTAAAAGCAAACAAACTTCTGATTAACCGTTTAACCCTTATTGCTCACACCCAAAACAATTTTAAAGTAATGCCATACGTCCTCCACACAATCGAATCATTCCATTAAAAACGATAACAGACCATGTAAAAAATAAAATAATTTGGGTTAATAGAATTCAAAGAATTTCGAAGTCTTTCATCACAATCAAAGCCATCATTTAAATTACAATTTCGGCCAAAGAATAAACACTCCACCGAATATTTCAATTTTTCTGGGCATGCCAAATTTTTTTTAGAACTCTTGGCCTTTTTATGAATTCACAATTTTAAAGTTAAGGCAATAAATTCAAGTTAGAACTCTTAAAGAATCCTTTCAAATGACCACTGTTTATTTATTTATAATTATTTTTGTTTGTACTTTTTCTTTCAAGACGATCTGCAAAAGTAAAAGCAAAAAATCTCTTTTAATCAAAAGATTTCAAAAGAATTCAAAAGATTTCCA
This sequence comes from Syritta pipiens, assembly GCA_905187475.1. Taxonomy (NCBI): domain Eukaryota; kingdom Metazoa; phylum Arthropoda; class Insecta; order Diptera; family Syrphidae; genus Syritta; species Syritta pipiens. The sequence continues at coordinate 78,377,998 of LR994571.1, forward strand.
AGTTTTTAACTGCCGTACACCTGGTGTCACTCTTAACCCATTTTCTAAAAATATTTCACTTTAAATTCTATTAAAATGCTTGGAATTTGTAATTCTCAGTTTCCCGTTGTTCGGCTCTATTGCACACAGCTCTCAAATAACACACAAATTAATTAGACTACAGAATTCCATGTCAGGATGTAAATGCATCAGCGGAACACAAACATCGCAGTTACTGAGTCGTGGTGCATAACCAAGGCGTTTCCTTTGTTGAAGGACACGAGCAGTTTGTTCTGCTCTGTTTCTTCGAAGAGCGGTGTTCCTTTTGACTTTTTTTTTTTTGCTACATAGGGTTGTTTATCAGACCAAAGAAAATGTTTATTTTTTCACATTTGTCTTAAAGTTTTTAAGGTCCTACCACGGAAGTTAGAGACATTTTTTTTTTATTTCATAAATAAATTCTCAAATATGGTTTAACTTTTTTTTTGTGAATTAACATCAGGGAGTCTCGAAAATATGCTGCACAACTCATACGTTACTCCAATTTAGTTCTTTTTTTTTTTCAATGACCAACAATTCTTCAGGATGTAGCTCCTGGAAAGAATTCTGCGTGCGTCTTAAATTGTTTGTGGCTTAATCGTTGTCTGTTTCCTTCCGAGGACAATTTTGACTCTACTTGTGGCTGTCGATTTTAAAATTGCAAAGAAAATTTTTCCTAAAACAAACGGTACACGCACCGCACGGTTTTCAACAATATTTCTCTGTACGCAATGGGAGTTGAGAAACAAAAATATCCTTTTAAATGTCTTTGAATGCAAAGAATGGCTTCGCAAAATTTAAAATAACGCCATGACGTCTCTTGAAAAATGACTCAGAACTTATTTTTTTAGGGCATTTTCAATAAAACGTGCACATACGTATCCCCTTCATCTGTATTGTTCGCACATTTTGTCAATTTAACAAAATTGCTATTAAAACTTATTTCCTAGAATTTCCACACTAAAGAGACCCTCAGAAAACATCTACTGACATCAAACGAATAGCTGGAGTATAAAAATTCCTAAAAAATATCGTATATTCCTTCAATTCCTAGATTCTTCTACATTTACACAAACAGGGACAATATTTGTTTCTGAATAGAACAGAAACAGACTTGTGCTTTCGAAGAGACACACATTTACAAAAAAATGAAATAACGCAGGACTCGCACTTGTGGTTTGTCCGTGTCCAAAAAATTCCAACAGTACAAGAATTCCCTGCATCTCATTAAAAAGGATACAAAATTTCACTAACAAACTATGTTATCCAGTTTTAAATGAGTTGAAAACTTTTCTTCAATGAATGGAAGGAGACCTCTCCACAGCACTCTCAACCTTGTCAACGTAGCAGGTTTCGAATACACGTCAAAAACGTCCAAGTGAATGGAACGTCCCAAACGTCACATGCATGCTGAGCGACTTTAAAATCCTTTCATTGAATCCTGTAAAGCTGCACCACTACTAACATCAGATTACTTTCTTGCAACGACAAAACTTTTTGGTTCTCAAGTCAGGTCTTTCTTATCCGGTGATTGGTTTCTCGACATCGCCAGTAAGAGCATTTTTCAATAATTAAGGTGCAACGTCTTTGTCCTTAAAGGAACAATGCATTCCTTTTCAGACACACACACACACTCGGATCCTCTTTATCGTATCGAACTCTGAAAATCCGCAGCCAACAGGACAAATAAATAAACTTCACAACTTGTAATCTTGTATCCTTGAAAAGGGACCACTGGTCTCTTGTGGACTTCTGTGAAGGGAGAAAAGTCCTTCCACAAGAGATAAGAAGAGAAAACTTTTATGGGTGTCGATGGAAAATTCAGGGATAAAATTTTTCAATGAATTATGCATCCTGGCTGCGGTCCTTTCACCTTGCCAAAGGAAATTCGTTGCCGGAAATGTGATTTACACGCCATGACAGTACGGGAAATGGATACCCATCAATTGAATATCCTTTTTCGAACTGTGTCGTTGCCAATTTTCTGAAAATTTCTTATGACAAAATTCTGCTTATTTGCGACAAGGACACACACACTCACACATATATTTGTCCTGCATGCAGATTCTCACTCCAATTACTCGCGTATGTGAAGAAAGACGGACAAGAAAAAAAGGAAAATGTTTCCCATTCCTTTTACTGGCTCGTGTCCTCGCAGGAAGCGATGTAATTTTCCCTCAGAATCCCATCAAAGGAAACACGTAACTCGCACACACCCCCACCACGCGTGTCCTGTTCCGTAGAATAAATAAAAATTTATTTTTATTTGTTTGTTGTGTTTTGAGTGTGTCGTCGTTTTTGTTGGTCCTTCACCAAGTTGTCTGCATTTTTTTTTTTTTTCGTCGCCTAGTCCTTGTGATCTTCATCTTCGCCTTCGTGCCTCAAGGATATGCACATTAAGCAAATTTTTTTTTCTTCTTCCTTTCCATTTCCATCCCTTTTTTGTACATCATCCTGGTTAAATGGTGAAAAAAAAAAACACTTGAGAAAGGACATGCTGCTGTGGTGGTGTTGACACAGAAATGCCAGCAGAAAAAAAGGAGTCGTTTAGCCCATTTGCTCTCCTTTTCTCGAAATTGGCAAACACGTCGAACTCTGAATGCTCACGATGAAGGAGAAAAAAAAAAAAGGACGACGTGGATAATTGGAGAAATAAAATCATAATAAGGACGACCAAATATACACGTCGCCGTCGGAAGGAAGCTGCAATTTCATGGATAAGTTGACAATTCCTTTTCTGTTTTTTTTTTTTTTTGTCGGCGAATTACCGTGTCATGTCGTGTCCTGGAATGTGTTAAAATTCCCATTGAAATACCGGTCCTTGATGGTCCTTTAATTGGGTTCAAAGTAGTGACGAGGCAGGGCGTTTGCATACGAGAGAGTGAGAAAAAACTGGATGAATCCTGATTTTATCGAGCAAGTCCATCGACAAATTGGGTCGCACAAAAAAAAAGAAGCAGGAGGAGACACGTATCGGGAGAGTCATTAGCCTAAGGGCAGTCTCAGACAGGACTTAAGGTCCCCTCGTTTTGTTGGGATATTGTGTCTGTATTCGGGAGAATAGACTTTTTCTTTTTTGCATTCGGTCTGAGCTTGGATCGTCCTTTATCAAGTCCTTTGATGGTTCTTCAAACATTTTTTTTGGTGCGTGTCTTGCTGGTCATTGGGTCGTTAATGCGAATTAGGAGCGAGGATTGGAGGTCGGGTGCTGTTTTGAATTCTAAATAATTTGATTCGTTTTTGTGTTCATTGGACCTGCAACAGGCAGCAGGGCTGTGGGAGGGACATAAAGACAGTTTATGTTGTCGTCTTTTAGGTGACTACTGTTTTTTTTGCTCTAATCTACTGATGGACGCGGTGCGGGTGGTGAATTATAAAAAGAAGTCTCGTTTAGATACAAGTCTAAGAACTTTAAGATCTTTGCAGGCTTTTTAAGCCTGAATTTTCGAAGTTCTGAGAGGATTGCAATGGAATGGAGGCAGCTGAAGAAATTTACTAACAGAGGCCCAAGTCCACCCCGAACTGTAGCGCCGCATAAAGAAGAAGACAGAATCATGCCTTAAAAATAAAGCTTGAAATTGGCCATTAATTAGATCTTTGAGTACCAATACGAAACTTTGAAGTGGACTCCCCAATTCTTTGTCTAAAGTTAAGGAAAGACATTTTGCTTCTTTTGGCGGTTTAGTCCACTCATAATTCAGTTCAGGGACATTGAGCGCAGCTCTGGAGGCAGACGATAACAACTTTGACTCAAATTTTCGACGGGAGAGCAGATAACAGCTCATATCCTGCCCGTGTGAGTTTTTGAATTAAGATTGATGCCTCTCAATCTTTTTTGTGAAGCTTCTTAAGCACGAAAAAACTAAGCTCTAGCCCTGCAGGAGCTGTTATGCCTATTATTTTATTTATTCCTAAGGACGTTCCCTTTCCATTTTACAGAAATAGCCTTAGAGCGTCTTTGGCGAGCTCTATAATCGTATTTTGATCATTTGTTTTAAAGGTGTAGTTTCTCAGGCAGTAAGGGCTATAAAACTTGCGATTGCAATGTTTGATTTCTTTTTAAAACTGCACAAAATCATAAATTCCTATAAAAAGCCTCCTTGCCTCCACTGGGTTTTTCCTTATTCCAAACTTGTCTGCCTAAGTTGAAAATCAGCATTTTCGAAACTCGTGATCCTCGTAAGAACCTTTTCTCAATTCTCAAGTTGAAGTAGAAAATTTAAGTTTCAAGCTCTTAAAAAATTATTTCAAACGACCACTATTTTGCATTTTTTCCAAGACGTTAGGATGAATCTGCGTCACAAGAAAATTCCTTCAAAACAAAATTGACTAACTTCTGACTAACCGTTTGACCTTTATTGCTCACATCAAAAAGAATACTTAAAACAGTGCCATACGTCCTCCACACAATCAAATCTTTCCATTAAAAACGATAACAGACCAAGTAAAAAATAAAATAATTTGGGTTAATAGAATTCAAATCATTTCGAAGTCTTTCATCAAAATCAAAGCCATTCATTAGCACAAAATTTAAATCACAATTTCGGCCAAAGGATGCATCCTGCCAAAAACCTCCTTCATTCTCTCAACCCTTCAAATAACGTCTTCGAAAAAACCCACTCGTCGTTGATTGTTCAATTTCGCCATAAACCCCACCCCCAGTCAATCTCCCACTCACTTAAAATCGATTCATTTCAATTCTGCAAAGTCCTTTGATCTTTCACCCTGTCCCAAACTCAGAAAAAAGAAAAATTGCAAATTAAAATCACCACTACATTCAAGGAAAACACAAAACACACTCAACGGAGCTCAGGTGGCACTCTAAACCCAACCGACAAACCCCACAATCGCCTCGTGCCTCGTTTAAAGAGGGGCAGACGAGGTCTAAGGCTCTTTGTCTTAATTTTCAAAAGTGGCTTTGTGATGGGAAATTAAAAAACAAAAACAAAAATCCTTTCTCCCGCTGCCAGTTGAGAATTGATACAAGGACATTCGTCTTTGGTTGTCGGGCAACAAAAGCGTTTTCGAAAATTTACAACCGTTTTCGAGGACTCTGCTTCCCGTTCTCCCTCTCTCTCTCTCACTCTTTGTCTTCATTTTGACTCAATGAAGTGGCTAATTGAGAGCATTCTTCTCCTTTTTTGTATCCGAAAAGTTTCCTCGAGCGGTTCAAAGAACATCGCTGCGGGCCTTTTGAATTTATTGTATCCTCCTTATTTACTTTTTGTGTGTGTGGGTGAGACGTGCTGTGAAATAGAAAATCCTTTTCACCCCGATAAAGGCCACAGCTTAAGCTAATTAATGTTAATTAATCCTCAATGAAAATGTCCTTTCTTCCTACGAACAAAAAAATTAAATAATTAATGCCTTGGAATGAATTGAAATCGGTTGTTGTAGTGTCAAGGAGCAAGGACTTCATCTTCTCTCTCCGTATGTGTGTATGTGTGTGTGTGCAGTTGAAGAAAGTTTCTTCTGTGGCTTGTGCACAGAGGGAGATGAGTTTGTTAAAAGTTCTCTTCCTGATTTTCTTACCAAACCATCGTTTCAATCGTCGGTGTGGAAATGCACAATGACACTTGCAGAGAGAAAAGTTTCCAATCGTTCGTCCCTTTTTCGTGGATGAGTAACCTTAGTACTGCAACATTGCCATGAAAACCTCAACTACCGAGAGACGGCGGGGAGGGGAAACAACGAGGAAAACTTTTGGATTGTTGGCTTAACTACTTGACTAATGCTGCTGATTGATTTGCTCTGTTATCCTGTGTGACGACGTTGTCCTGGGAAATAGTTCACCTGGTGGTTTGCGGTGACTTGCAGATGTGCAGTCGTCAATATTTGTTTGTGGGGATTTACCGAAGCACTCGAAAGAATGTCAATATTAATATGATGTCCTTGAGTAAATAGGATATTGGTGGTATATCCTTTCGGAGCGGCTGCCGTCATGTGTGTTGGCTTTACGAAGCGGAAGAGCGGTCGATCTCGTGGAGGTGATTCATTTTGGATGAGGTTAAGTTTTTCAATTTGGAATTTGTTTGCGTGTTCTTGAGAAGGTCATACGAGTGGTACTTGGATTTGAATTTCATAGGTGGCTTTAGACTAAGTTCTTGTCTTCGACGCTGGTTGCTTCGATGACAAAGACAACCTTTGAAAGTTGTGCAGGTCAGTGAGCCTAATATGGGTAAATTTTCTTCAATTTTCTTTCAATTTTTTTTATCTTTCTTTAAAGCGAATTTATTGCAATCCCCAAAATATTGTCTGTTGGGGCTTTTTGTCAGTCAGTCAAGCTTTTTGTTCGAAGAAATGCTATTCGGTAGAATAATTTTGAAAAACATGCTTATAAACGTCGTAAGATTTTACTTAGTCCCATTTCCTTTACCGTTTTATCCATAAATTTAATAAGCCTATCAACCGATGTTCAATTTCTGAAGCAGACTATCAAAACGGCCTGTAAGAGATTTTTTAAAGCTCAGTTCGCAGTTTGATGCGTTTTTAGTCTTCTGAAATCACTTGAATTAAGCGAAAATGATCAAAATCACTTGAAAAGACACTTTCTCAATTCGAAATATTTAACGGATTCTTAAAAAAAAGCATTGAAACCCATTAAAAATCCTCAAAATTTTTAAAAACGCTTAAAAACATTGAAAAAACTGCAGAAAAGAAATTTGTACAACATAAAAAATGACCAAAATTACTCCAAAACACCCAAAAGTGGTCAAAAACGGTCTCAACTGCACAAAAACTCAGAATTGTCCATTGAAACACACCTCTGATCCTTTGAAAACGACGAGGAATGTTGAAAAACTGCGGGAACTATTTGAAAACAGTAAGACTGGTGAATAAACACTCAAATCAGCCCTCAAAAACATTCTAAAACGCTCGAAAACTTTCAAAAACATAGAAAACTCTTCCAAAACACCCTCAGCTCTATACAAACACTGAGATTAAGTTCCCAAAAAGTCATATTCAGCCTTGTATCTTGTTATCTTTCTCGCACAAATATTTTGAAGTAATTACGTTCAAAAACCCTTCAAACCATTCGAAAACGACGAAGGGGACACGCAAAAATCTCGTTCTCAGTCCCAATTTTCCGCAGACACCCCCGATTATCTCACACATCCTCGTGGTAGACATTCTAAGACAACGACGCACCAAAAGTGCCTTAAACCGTTCAAAAACGATTAAGTGAACATCCAAGGAACACGTCCTCCAACTTAAATTAATTCACACGCCTTCGCCACTGACCTTCCACAGCAACCACGCCGCCTGTGACTGACTCTGACTCTGCTTCTGATTCCCATTAAACATCTCCATCCCACATCGACATACTCACTTTTGAAATCCTTTGATAAAACATCATCCATTTGCATAAATTTCAAATCATTATCCTCCGAAATATCCATGACATCCACAACACACACCGTCATACGTAACCAAATATCCTTTCACCCTCTTAAAGTCGTCCTTGATTCCTTAGATTAATCCGTTTTACTCCTTCGACTGCTGCTGTCTGTATCGTATGCTGCTGTTTCTCATCCGAAAAGGATACATAATGTATCTCAGACCCTCCTTATTCCGGTTTACAAATAATCGTTTGGCACGCGTGTATGTGTTTGCTCCAGCAGGGAGAAGTAAATAATCCATCTCTCTCTCTCTCTCACCATTCCATTGTGTTTATAGAATCATATCGAAGGATCAAAGGAAATACACGCTCATCATAGAGACCGACTGAAACGAGAGACAGAGTCTCTAACTCTCAAGGATACGAGCCAACCCACGCAACCAGCTGCTCCTCGTTCACATCCTTCAGCTGTCTGCAAGTCGTTTTGTTAGTCGCTTCACGCAACGTTCGCTGTTATCCTCGAAATTGTCCTTTTCATTGGAATCGCATTGGAATCCGAATGCCATGGCAATTCGATCGAAGGATTTGTTTTTTGTATGTGTGTATGTGTGTGCTGCTCGGAAGGGGAGTGGAATTTATTAGCAAAATTAACGTCGCACGGCGCTGCATGGCGTTGGGTGTCACACCTCATTTGGAAAAGACATTAAACGCTTTAATGCTTCGTCCTTCGACGTTTGCCACACTTTGTGGAGATTGAGAGATACAAATGGCCCTTAAAGTTTTTTTTTACGGAAAATTGCAACCATCGCCTTTTACGAGGCACCCTTCTCTGAAAAAAAGGTCAAAGGACACTGACCCAGCCAACCATGATTTTGCTCCCAGCTGAGCTCATGTCACAACAAATCCTTTTTTTTTGAAAACCAAACAAAAACAAACATTTTGAAAGTTGGATTTGCACACACACCCGCATCAGAATAACGTGCTTCATTTTCGAGCGACCTGCTGGCCGATGGAATGAGCAGCAGGAAGTTAGAGAACTCCTAGGGATTTCGAGTGCCATTGTTTTCGAGGCGGATGTGTCTGTTAACACACACTCCGCTCGCAAAATGGATGACAGTAATATAACGGGAGTAATTTCACAATGCAATTGCAGCGGTTAAAGTGTCTTATGACTTTTGAGTGGCTATTGTTGGTGCTAGACCGGGCCGAGCTGGATGAGTGACGAGTGTACATATTTCGAGAGTGGCTTAGCCATTTTGGCATCATCATGATCATGGGCTTACGAGCAGTATGTGGTGGCGTGGCATGAAAGTCGCTGGGCGATTATTGGGACTTGCCACGAACTGCTGTCATGACCAAACTGTTGTGGCTTTTGAGGTTCAATGATTGTGTGAGAGGTTTTACTGCGAGGTTTCGATGTGTGGTATTTGGCAGTCTTGAGTAGGGCGCTGTGAATTGGTTCAAGTGACTTAAAGTGGCAAGCAGTTCTGAGCTGCAGGTGTAAGGAAATTGGAGTTCTTTTTGATCCTTGAAGATCAAAGTTAATTACCTTTACATTTTTCCATTCATCAAATTTGAATTCGAAGTTTTTTTCTATATTTAAACCTAGATTTAGAGTCTTTAGAATCATTTACGAAAAAAATAAACAGCCAGGTCTCTCCTGCCTATGGCTAAACCCTTTCGCAGCTTTTCAAACAAAGTCTTGAAAAAGGAAAATGCCATAATAGGTTCTAGTTGTTGGAAATATGTAAGTGAATGAGTTTTTGCCGTCGAATTTCCTCTTGGACGCAACTTGGAACGTAAAGGTTGCCTATCCAACTCCGGAGATGGGTGCGAATGGTTTGACTCAATCCTTTTGATGAAATGGGTGCCAAGCGGTTGCCCCTTCTAACCGAAAACTGAGTGTCTCAGAACCGCGACAAGAAAGATGAAGATCGCTTAAGCTTCATTTATTCTTACAACTAAACTTAGGAACAAATTCACAATTATTCTCTTAGCCTCACTTCGATACTCCAACCAGAAAAGTGATTTCGAATGGCGGACGGGAACCCGCGCAAAAAAGATCGTCGTTCTGGTTCGTAACAAAAAAAAAATAAAGATCCCTCGCTGCGGTTTGATCCACAACGCAATATTAAAAAAAACTATCGGATCCAAATAAAAACAAGTCAAGACTTCGAAGAGGCTCGAACTTCGAACATCGGAACAGTCCTCGAATTAGGCGAGGTAGCTACCCTCACCACTACCGAGCGGCTACGCAACTCTAGTGCTTACACGCCAGCGAGCGCTTCCCTACGACCACCAGTATCGATCCGAGATATCCACGTGATTTTTTTATCTTTCTTATGATACTCGGAATCTTAACATAAAAACTTGCGGTTTTGGGAGTCTTGCAATTGGTGTATGGTAGAACGGTGAGTCGCACTGCTGGAGCTCGTCTTGTTCGTGGTTTACTTGACCCAGCGTCTTTCTCTCATGCCGCGTGGTCTGTTGTCGAGTACTCCGGAAAACCTCGTATCACTAGGAAATAAAGGGTGATATTTTAAAAGCTATAGGAAAGTTTTTCAAAAAAAAATACAGAAAATTCAGAAAAATGCATGAAATCTTTATTTGAATCGATAGTACGGTCCATCTAATTTAATGTTTGAAGATTATTTCATGCAAATGTTGACCTTGACTGTGCCTCAAATGGTCCATCTGCTTAGTCCAATTTTGGCATACTCTTTCCAACATTTCGGCCGGTATCTCACGAATAAATGCTTCAATGTTGTCTTCCAATGTGTCAATTGAAGACATGAGCTTTAACATAGTCCCACAAAAAATAGTCTAAAGGCGTTAAATCGCACGATCTAGGTGGCCAATTGACGGGTCCCGAACGTGAAATAAAATGTTCACCGAACTCGCCTCTCAATTGTTGCGCGTGCTGTGTGGCATGTGGCACCGTCTTGTTGAAACCACATGTCATACAAGTCAAGGTCTTGCATTTTGGGCAAAAAAACGTTGGATATCATCTCACGGTAGCGCTCACCATTCACAGTTACGTTACGATTCGCATCATCTTTGAAGAAGTACGGTCCAATGATGCCACCAGCCCATAAACCGCACCAAACTGTGACTTTTTCTGGATGCATTGGTAGCTCTTGCAATGCTTCTGGCTGATATTCACTCCAGAATCGACAATTCTGCTTATTTACGTACCCATTGAGCCAAAAATGAGCTTCGTCGCTGAACACTTCCTTAACTTTCTGAACTTTCTTAACAGAGCACGCATTTTGATAATAAAATTCAATAATTTGCAAGCGTTGTTCGTTTGTAAGACGATTCATGGTTAAATTATAGACCAAACTAAAGATGTTTGACAGTGAACTAAACTAAACGCTAAAAAATCACCCTTTAGAGGTTCTTCGTGGAGTCCATGAATTTAAATGAAGGAAAAACTGAATCTAAGCAAGATTTTATGACGTTGTGGCACTTCCTACAGTGGTTGAAATAATATAATTTTGCCTCTTATAATTTAGTTAACGCAAATAAGACTCCATAAAGTCATTCCTCGGACAGAATCCCGCACGCAGACTTCATAGTTTTTTTTTTATAGCAACTGAAGTTAAAGACGCAAAATTAGGAAGAAAAAATTCAATCATTGGCTTTCCACAGATTTTTATATTAATCAAAATACTTACTTTCTTTCACGCCTTTTTTTCTTTTTAAATTGAAATGAAGGAATCGTTGTCTTCTTTTCTTGACCTTTCGTTAGCAAAAAGAAAACTCTCTTCTTCTTCGAGCGTGTTAGTGGTGTTAAGCTAGACACAGACAGTAAATTCTTCTTCTTCTTCTTCTTCTTTTCTTTGCCCGCATGTTCTACAAAAGGGGGTGCGGGAGCAGTGCACGCAGAAGAGATCTCCAGGCATCCCAATCCTCTGCCGCCGACTCTAACTCCTCGGCGGGTATGCCCAAGCGTAACCAGGCGAGCTTTTGGACTTGATCCAACCATCTCATCCTGGGTCTACCGAGCAGTCGCCTACCCGATGGAGTCGCATACAAGGCACGCTTCGGTAGTCGTACTGCAGGGGACATTCGTGCCACGTAGTCAAACCATCGAAGCAAGGATCTTTCCGTTCGGAGAAGAAGCTGCTCTCCACGCAAATACCGCAATATCAAGCTCGGCCTTCCTGATGACAGACCTTCCAAGCTGTTTCAAAATTGACCCAGCTTGGCCAATCCTACAGGAAAGTCAGTATTTCTCCTCCCATCACTAGTGAAACTTGAACTTCTCCACCTGTTTCAATGGGACTCCACTGACATGGAGAATGCATTGCATAGGCGTTGTGGAAATGACCATCACCTCGGATTTGTCTAAAAAAAACTCAGGCAGCTCTAAGGCAACATCGATACATTTTCTCCGAATCAATTGAAAAAAAAAATTTGAGAAGTTCGAAAACTCAGTCGATTTAGATATACATATATCCAAAATCCCAACAAAACAAATTTTCATAAAACAACACTGTGATGTGTTTTCAACATCCGTTGCTCAATCTCTGGTGTGGAATCCTTCCCAAAAAAAAGTTGTAAAAGGCAAACTTCGTGTTAAAATGTCTCTCGTACTCCACAGAATCTGAAAAATTTAAGATCCATCTGTTCAAGCAACTTTATTGTATCAAAAATGTCAAAAACCCTTAACTCCAGCCTCCAAATACCAGACTTCTTTGTTCTCGTCTACATTTTGTGATCTCATAACTTTCAATGGCATCTATTTTTAGCAAAAAAACGAAAAAAAAAAAACTTTTCTGATGAAAATTCGCAAAAGAATTTTTACCCCAAAAAATGTTGTCAAACAACTGAAACTTTTATCCCCCCTCACTGGGTGAACTTCTAGGAAGTGTCTCAAAGAGACCCATAGACCTCAGTGAAGAACCATCATCCTTTTTTTTTTTCGAAGTTAAAAATACGAGGGTCGTCCCACCCTCATCAATTTGCGAACTGATTCACATTCCATTACATCCCATCGTCACATCTTCGTTATGCGTCTCCGAAGAGGGAGAAAAATATTTAAAATATCCCAATCGACATGAACGTCAACAAGAATAACAAAATTAATTCAGGATACACACATCCTCTCTCTCTCTCGAAGTCATCACGCGTCATATCCAGTCGGGATGAAAAAAAAAAAAAGAACAATATCAACCTTTCGTGGAATGTGTGCATAACCCTTCGGGGAAGTCCTTAAATCGAGGATCTAAGACCTTTGAGTCCGGAGAAGGAGTCACAATGCAGCATCACGTATCGAGCGGGCGTGCCCATTTGAAAAGAATAGAAACGGAATTTATGAGGCCCCATCATCAAATCATGTTTTGAAATAAATTACACGACCCCCTTCGTCCTTTTCGAGAAACCACAAGGCGCCGGGGACTTTTTATTGCTCCGCCACACATGTGGATTGTAAAAGGCCACGAATCTCGAGGATTTATTGCCAATAAAAACAAAATACACCCGACGCCTCTTTTCCCTAAAAGAGGCGTCAAAACTGAGTCCTGGATGGGGAAGGGTGGAGGCGATAGAAGAACGAACGAACGGGAAATTAAATGTTTCGAGCACGAATTAATGTCTAGTGAAAAATAAATAAAATAAATCGATTGAAAAGTTTTCCCCATACACAGGATCCGTGTATCCTTTCGAGACGGGAAGATAAAAACGTATCAAAGTGTCATCAGCTGCCTCCCCTAATCTCACCCACTGCCGCTAACTTTCGTCCTTGTCAGTCGCCTTTTGATATGAGTTTTATTACAGTTTTCCATCACCCTGACATCGCTCAGTTTCAGCGTCAGCAGTCCTGTTCAGGACGACGGGGTCACAGAGCCTGGGCGGGGCGGGAGTGAAAAAAAAAAGTTGTTGCAAGTAATTTCGTAAACACAGTTCATCGCTTGTGTATGCGGAGCAATTATTTGCATGTACTTTGGCTCACTTTTTCGTTTTTTTTTTTTTCGGATGAATATCCTGCGTAAGGATGTGTTGTGTATACATGTCTAGTTTTGGAAAGTAAATTTATAAAGTTTCTCATGCGAAGTTTTGTACACCAGTCGGTCTTTGTTCGCTGCACTTTCATAATTTACATCGAGCGGACCAATTAGGAACTTTGGTCTGACATTGATCGGGGTCCTGGGCTGTGACGTTAGAGGGCAGTCAGTCTCAGTCTGGTTGAGATATTTTGCAGGATATTGATTTCGATGTAAGGGAACTTGAGGTTTGAGTTGAAATATTTCATGTCCGGTGGGAATTTTGTTTTGACCTCATGACCATCCTGTGGTGGGAGGGGCGGTAATAAATGAAATTGAAAATGTTTGAGCGGTCTTGGGGAGACTGGTGACCCTGTTGAGAGCATTGGGAAAATTGTGGTGAGATCTGAGGAGCTCGATGGACGTCTTTCTCTGAGTGCAAGTTTTGCATTTGACCAAAGGAACAACGGATGTCAATTTAACTGGCCAAGCGGAAGTTTTCCTAAGTCGAAGGAGACGTCTTTCGGGTGCGTAGATGTGGAAAACTCACTCTGCCATGTTGTGGGTTTTAAGACACAATTTTAAGCAGTCTCATATGCGGTTCTTGGATCGAAAATGAATCGTTGAGTCATGACCTCTATGGAACTCATTCGTTACAATAGAGACTGTACCGTTATTTATATTTTCTTTATTTCACGTTTTTCAAAAGCTTTCTTGCGAATTTTAGTCGCATTTGAGTTGTTTTTATAAAAAAAAGTCGTCGTCAAGCTTTTCAAAACTCGAATTTTCGGTGAATCATTAATATTTTTGAACGAAAAGAAGTCAAAGGAATCTTCTTTGAAAACTTTTTAAGGCCTTAATTTCAAGAAAACTAGACTCAGTCTTCTTCAAGTGTTTTTTTAGGCCAAAAGTTCAACTGAATGGCGAAAGTACATCGAGTTGTCTTTAAGCCCTTGTTAAGTGCCAAATTTTGGATGAACCACAAAAGTGGATTGGGTCGTCCTTAAGCCCCTTTTTAGGCCCAAGTTTTGAGTGAATAACAAAAGTGGATAAAGTTGTCCTTGAGCCCCATTTTAGGTCCAAGTTTTGAACGAATTGCAAAAGTGGATTGAGTCGTTTTTAGGCCCCATTTGAGGCCCAAGTTTTGAACGAATTACAAAAGTGGATTAGGCCTTTTTTAGGCCTAAGTTTTGAATGAATCACTAAAGTAAATTGAGTCGTTCTAACCATTTTAGGCGCAAGTTTTGAATGAATCGCAAAAGTGGATTAAGTCGTCTGTAAGCCGCTTTTTAGACCCAAGTTTTGGATAAATCACTGAAGTAGATTGAATCGTCTTTAAGTCCTTGCTTAGACTTGCTTAGTTGCTTGCTTAGTTTTGAAGGAATCATAAAAGTGGATTGAGTCGTCTTTACGTCCTTTCATAGGCCCAAGTTTTGACGAAATCGCTAAAATGGATTGAGCCCCATTTTAGGCCCAAGCTTTGAATGAATGTCAAAAGTCTTTAACCTCTTTTTAGGCAAGAGATTTGAACGAATCATAAAAGTGGATTGTGTCGTCTGTATGTCCTTTTTAAAGCTCAAGTTTTGAAGGAGTCACTACAATGGATTGAGCCGTCCTAAAGGACCATTTTAGGCTCAAGTTTTGAATGAATCATTTAAATGGATTCAGTCATACCTAAGCCCCATTTTAAGCTCAAGTTTTAAAAAAAATCACAGACGTGAGTTGAGTCGTCCTTAGGCCCCTTTAAGGCCCGAATTATGGATGAACCACAGAAATCGATTGAGTCGTCTTAATGCCCCTTCTTAGCCCAAGTTTTGAATGAATAACAAAAGCGGATTAAGTCGTCTTTAAACCCCTTTTTAGAAGGGGATAGGCAAGCCAAAATGTTCATGCCAACTACTTCCATCGCTAGAGCAAAGCAACTCCTCAGTCTCACGAGGAGTCAGATTCGAACCGTTACAGGCTTTCTGACTGGGCACTGCCCAGTTAACAAACACCTAAAAGCGATGGGCTTAACGCAGGATGACACCTGCCGAATGTGCAACGAGGACGAAGAAACAGCGGAACACTTACTGTGTCACTGTAACTGCTTAGTCAGTACTCGTCATCGATACCTTGGCAGGCACTACCTAGAGGCAGGAAATATAGCTGCCAGCTCACCCAAAAGCATCCTAAGATTCATCACGAACTCGGGCCTTCTGCGTGAGCTATAAGCGGGGGCAGTCACAATAGGCCCACTCGTGGCCGCAGTGACACAGGCGACACATTCCCACCCCCTCCCCCCCCTAACTCTAACCCCTTTTTAGAACCAAGGTTTGAAAGAACCACAGAAGTGGTTATTAAGTTTTCTTTTAGGTCCAAGTACTGACCGAAGCTAAGTCCTTGCGACCTTTTTAAGACTTAAATTTGAGTAAAATTCAGAACCGAACTTAATCGGCCTCCTGACTGGAGTTTAAAATTTCTTTTTTTTAGGAATCTTCTTAATTTCATTATCTAAGTACGGCAATCGAATTTTAAGAAACCATCAAAAGCAAAAGAGTACTTTTCCGGTTCTTAAAAAAAAATCCTATCCTTAAACAAAAACTCTCTTCACCTAAATACAAATTGAATAAAAACCACATCCAAAGCAAGATTTTGCCTTAATCCCCCCACCTCAAATACTCTAACAGCAAAAAAAAATTTAACTTTCACAAACCAGCAAGGACCTCTGCAAAAAAAAAAAACCAGAAATAGTTGTTGCAGCCGCACCACTTCCTTCCAAACGAATTGCCGCATTTTTTCCCACCCCAAAAAAAAAGGAAAAACAAACTTAACAAAATTTATTTTCGCAACAAATGAAACGAGACTCTGAAAAAGGAAAAGAAAAAAAAATTAATCTCAACGCAGCAAAACTTTATGATTCCCCTAGAAACTTATCCTTCCAGCAGGAAGGACACGTCCAGACAAGAAGAGATGAACTTTCTCAAAATCCTCTTTGAAATCCTTTTTTTTATCCCTTAAATGAATTAAAAGGAAAAAAAGAAAAAAAAAATGAGAATAAGAATGCCTCGTCTTTGTTTTAGCAGATCCTCGGCCACCTCGATGGTTGGTCCTTTCATGAATCTTCTGCGTCCTGGCAGAAGTTTAGTTTCACCTCCAGACAATCAAACACAACGGAATCTATTTCCGCAAAAAAAAAAACGAAAAAATAACCTACAAAAGCAAAAAAAAAAAAGTAATTCCCCACAGGACGACAAAAATCAGGATAATGTTTCGCTTTTTTTTTTTGTTGTTCCTTTCTTGCGCTCCGACAATAAAACAGACGATAGTTTTACCAGGGGGGATGAACAGGGAGAGGGGGGAAGCTTCTCCATTGCGCCGTTCGTTAGCATTATGTCAGCAAATATTTGCCTCCAGCAAGGAGAATAACAATAAAAGGGAGTGAGAGAGAGAGAGAGTGGGGTGGCAATAGAACGCGGACCCAGCATCAGGAACACTGGCAAATGTTTCCTCTGGAATGCCATAACTGACCCAAATAACTGGGAGTCGTTGTGTTTGTTGCACATGCGGGTCCCGCCCTTGTCCTTAAGGCACACCCGCCCGAAAGCATGCAACTCCTTTTGGAATCCACATCCCCTCGTGTCGGTCTTTGGTCGGACTTCTCATTCAAATATTTCAATTATCCAGCCATTTAAATGTGCTTGTCCACACGTGCGTTGCGTATGTGTGAGTGAAAGATTTGGTTTGTTTATTGTGCGGGGGGATGCAGTGGCGGGTGACAAACAAACGACGACGACCACGCTCCATGAGTGAAGCAATCTTTTATTTTTTTTGAGTTACACTGTTTACAGGGAATTTCAATTTCAATTTCAATTTCGTCCTTTTTCCAGTGCTCAGGAATGCAGAGGACAGCGAGACATGTCCTTACTCCTAAACGGACAGCAGGAAAATTTGAAATTTTCATTTTCTCCCTCCCACGAGGACTCAGGAGGACCTTTTCCGGTACTTTCCTCCATTCGATTTGCGATATGATTTCTGTCATGTCCTTTCGGTTGAGAGAGGGGGAGAGAGAGATTAAGCAATGACTCATGCCGGTTGTGCTAATTGAGGGAAATTTTGTGTGTAGAGTCCTTTGAGTGCACAAAACGTGCAGGTGATGCTAGCCTTTGGCAGCACTTGTAACGTTCTTACCAATTCCGATCGGGTCCTTGCTGCTCCTTTGTGGCTTTCACGCAAACGAGGTGACGCATTTCGCATTCCTTTTACAGTCCCCCAAAAGAGGGAATAAGCTATGCAGTTCCTCGAATCCCTTAGAGAGCTGCAAAAACCATCGGTCCAACTGCGGAACTTTGTGGCATGCCACCGAGGAAAAGCACTTAGGGGGAAAGTCACCACTCAACCGAATGAAAACAAAGATTTATTCATCTGCATTTGGGACTTTTAGAGCCAACCCACTCCCGTCGCTCAACGAATTCGTCATATTTATGGGTCATTTGTCGAAAATAATAAAACCAAAAAGGCTTCACCCACAGAAAAAAAAAAAAAACGTTGCACTTACGGCCGGTACTTCATCACAATCCCTCGCAAATTGTCAACATTTGTTTAGAGCTAGAGCCAAGGCAACACGGCTTAATGTCCTTGCACACGTTGTTCCGCACACACATACACGATGGAGCTTGGAGTTTTATGTCCTCCAACATTTCCACGAATCAATATAAATCATTAGAGCCATTAAGAAGGGAGTAAGGACCACCTCATGCATATGGTTATTTGTTCTGTTTTCCGGAGCCGAACATAAATCATTTATCCTCCGCTGCTGCTGCCGCGCCAGGACCAGGACATGGCGCATTTTTATTTATTCCATTCGCCCACCGATTTGAATTTCCTTAGATTTGATTAATGAGCTAGGACGAGAGAAAGGAGGCACCATGACTGGACCCTTAACAATAATTCAATTTATTCCACGAGGGGGTGGTTGGGGTTCCATGTCTCTCGGGATGGGCTCTAGATCCGGCGCACACCCATTCAGTTTTTTTTTTTTTTTCGTGTCCTTGTAAGGATACACATTTATCTAAAAACGAGCACAAGGAAAACAATTGAAAACAATTTGGTCTATTTCCGGCGTTCCCGGTCGTCGCACTCGTTATCCTTCGCTCCTTTTGCAAATAGCTTCCTGTTCGCAAATAAAACCCAACGACGCGGCGTGTTATCCTGAGTGTCTGTGGGTGGGGTGGTCTCTGCTTTCCGCCAAAGATGCAGATGCGTCGTGGTGTAAGCTCCTCCTCGCATACAGAAAGCAAGAGATACATTAAAAGTTGTTGAATAGTAATGTCCTTTTTTGGTTGGCTGTGTACACACACACACAGGACACAGAAAGGAGCAGTGCATTTAAGTACCCACTTTTCCCACGGGACTACGAAGTGGCGGGCTTGCTCTCTCATGGGCAACTCATTTTCATTTAAGTTTAGGGTGCTGCTCCAGCGAGTTGTATCTGCGATTCGCATCTTGTTTTTTTTAAGGATTTTTTTTTTTTTGCACTTTTTTCGTGTTCGCTTTGGAGTCGTTTCTGGTGCAAGTGCCACTCCTTCTTCGCGTGGTGCACATCTGCATGAGTTTTTCAATTAACTGACATCAAAAGAACAATTTTTAGTTTGGCATCGTTGTGCGCTTCTCTGGCGGTTACTCCGACGGCGGTAGCAGGAGCACAGCAGCACTTAGGATGCATATCCTTGGGATGTTACTTTCCTTTTTCTGTGTATGTGTGGTGGAAAATTGAATGTAGAGCGGGTGGACTTGCATATTTCCTATTCATGACTCTGTTCTCGAGGAAAATAAAAATTAATAAAGAAAAAGAAACGCTTCTCCTCGTTCTCTTGTCCTTTTGTACTGCACGAAAACTTAAAGAAAGGACACACACCGTGTACGCATTCACATGGTGTAGCATGGCAAGTGAGCGAGAGTGGTCCTTGGAAAAGTACATGTCCTAACAATTTCATTGCTCTAATTCAAGAGGAGATAGATGGGACAATGGGACAAATTAGCAGCAGGATGCATGAGTGGGTTGTTGTTATGAGTTTTGTTCCTATTGTCTCTGTCGCGTGTCTATGTGGGTGTGTGTTTGTGTGTGCACTTAGATGTCCTTAGATGTTAACTTTGTTTCTTCGGCTAATGAAGTCGACGGCGAATGGGAGATGTAAAAGAGCAGGAGCAAGTGAGGCGCTGTTCAACATGCTGTAGTTGTCAAGTTGTTTTATTATTTTGACTGCTGCGGGCATATGGCACCTTGGCGTTTTTCTTTTGTCCTTTTTTTGTATGTTTCCTTGCCTGGGGTGGTGCGGCTCCGAATTTATCTGCAGTAAGCGTTTGTGTCCTTTTGTGAAATGCGAGGTGACTGGGTGATTAGGGAGCTGACATTTCTAGGAAACTTTCTCCTATTATTTTGTTTGTCCCGAAATTCTAGTTTTCATGTTAGCTTTGAACATGTTTTTGGACTTCTGAGAAACTCTCCTCGACTACCCGCTTTCAAATGTTTTTTCAACATATTTTTGACTCTATCAGGCAACCAGTATTTTGAGATGCCAAGCTTGTTTTTTCTGTTTTGAATCGCGTCTTTCATCCACTCCTTGGTCTGATTTAGTCCCCTCAATCGAACAGGTTTAAAACAAAATATTTGTTGGCCTTATTTCACCTGCCTCAAATATGAATTTTAAGTTTTGGCCTCGTGGCACTTTTTGGACCAAATTTTGGACTCATTTTACTACCATTTTCCTTAATTTAGAACACAAGAAATTGTTTGTCACTTTTTGGACCAAATCTTAGGCTCTTAGGCTTAATTTAGAGAATGAGCAACTATTGTCACTTTTTAGACCAACTGTTACCGTATTCGTTATTTTGAAATACGAGAAGCTTCTGTCACTTGTTGGACCAAATTTTGGACTTCGTCAGTCACTCTATTCGTTAATTTGGAACACGAAAGACTTTTTGTCACTTTTGGGCCGAATTTTGGACTCATTCAGTCACCGTATTCATTCTTTTGGACCACGACAAACTATTTGTCCACTTTTGGCCAAGCTTTTGACTCATCCGTTAATTTGGAGCACGAGAAACTTTTTGTCAGTTTTTCGACCAAATTGTGGTCTCATTCAGTCACCAAATTCGTTAATTTGGAGCACGGGCAACTTTTGTAACATTTTGGACCAATTGGACTCTTCAAGTCCAAATTTTTTAGATCATTTAGAGCTCCACATGAACCGTCGCCTTTGAATTGCACATCCTGAAGGTTTTTGTATAGTCCAAAGAAACATACCAAGCTTGAGCTTAACGAGCCATTATACCGATGCTTGCTTTGAGTTCCCAACAGAACTAGAGCATTTACTTCATTACCGAATATCGCCTCGTGTCAATTTCTCGAAGAAAGGGGTGGCGACACATCAATCATCTTCTCACAAGCTCCTCCGGAAACTCTTTCGCACATAAAACCAACACCAGATAAAACCTCCACTCCTTTCAAAACAAAAGCCTCCTCCATCGACAGATCCTTTGAAATCGCACAGAACATAGTCGAGTGCCATCCATAAACGAACTGACGAAGTCATCAATTATCATCCCGCATGCGAGACACGTCCGTTTTTGTCAATGTCCCCTCCGATATCGTTTCTCCAACACTGGAACATTAATTACACTTGTCATCAAACCCCCCCCCCCTCCCTCCCATCACAGTTGACCGTTAGGCGAGAAACGCAATTAAAATGACATTTCCATTGTCCACTGGTTGCCCTAATAAATTATGACTTCATTAAGGACATTCCACTCAATTTGCAAGGACTCCAAGTCGACGTCGTCGTCGTCGTCGTTTTGTTTTGTTGCAAAATCACAAGGATATCCGTCGATAGTTCAATTTATCGCCGCTGGATACTTCCGAAGTGATTGAGCACTCTCTGTCCGTCTCTCTCGACGTAACAATGGCGTCAGTGGCGATAAAGAAAATCAGAGTCCTGTCGCCGGCCAGTCTTCGGCCCCCAACAGGGTGTCGCCGCGCCGCTTCGTGCAATTAATTCACATCACTTAACATGCAAATGGTTACAAAAATTATAATTAATCACACAGACGTTCGGTGAAATCTGCTTCCCACTTTGATTTGCATAAAAATAATAAATCGCACGGTGGTATAATTAATTGATTCGTTCGAAATTAATCGCAACAACATGAGCGATCTACTTTTCGTTAATCTGTATTCGAAAATGATAGTCACGAGTGGGTGGGTGGGACATTAACATAAATAACCCATCGCCTTCGACCTTCCCCTGTTTTTTTTTTTTTTTTGTTTCTGTCCTATCAAGGAGAAGTGGCATCACTGGGGGAGCGTCAGAATTAAGCACAAGGAGATTAAATTAATCCCAGCTTGAGGAAAATAATTACAAATTTTTGGTTTTTCGGGCTACCGGCAGAGATACAGCAAAACGCTTTTACCCGAAAAACTCTCCGATTGGTGTCCATTCTGACAGATAACGACGTAGATACACACCCGCGATACGTCACTTCGTGACACATCACTTTGTTGCCAGAAGAGAGAATTTATTTGTTTATCACAGGCACACACACACACAGAGGGACAGACACAGGAAGAATAAATTATGTTTTATGGGCGCAAAAGTTTTGAATCGGATTTGAAGTAGTCCCGTCACGTTGCGATAGTGTCAGATAGTGTCTCTCCATGCCATTCCATGACATTCCGGGGACTCAACGGAGCGGAGCGAGAGAGAGGAATAAATCTTTTGTACTCGTGAAAAGTTCTTGAATACATTAGACGGTCCTCGGAGTTGTGTATTTGTGTGGGAAATATAAAAGTTTGGGTGAGGGTTATCTATCTCATTATGGTGATGGATTACATTGGTGGGTGGGTTTTATCACTTTGTGGTTTGATTGGAAAATGCCAGTGGGTCCATCACAATGGACACGGAAATGGGCGGAATTCGGATTTGGAAAGCAATTAGGGTGAATATGGCCGATTCGGGGCAGGCGTTAGTCGGATGAGTGGTGATGCGAATGTGGAGGGAATTAGAAAGTTTTTCTGGAGTATTGGGTCGAAAATGAAGGGGCCAAGAGAAGTCTTTAAAACATTTCTTAATTTAGCCTAATTTCTGCTGTTTGCTATTGCATTGCCTTTTTTTGAGCGTTTTTTGGACAATTTAGTGTGTCACTGGGTCAGCCACATTTGACTTCAGTCGAATTCTCGAAGCATGTGCACCTGTTTTGGAAAAGTTGCAACGTTCTTTTTTTTGTTCTTCACTTTTAGTAAAAAAGTACGATGACTTTTCCTTATTTCCGTCAATTTTCAACAGAATACCTTCACCTTTGCACTTTGAAAACATGGTTGATGCTTAGATTCTAGAAAAATTCACATGGCATCACTCACCAACCTGTCAGCTTGCCAGATTTACTACTGAAGTATAATTTTAAGGGCCTAGTTCTAGTTGATTCTACCGTAAAATTTTCTTTAAATGAATTTTTAACGTAAAAAACCTTGAAAGAGAGCTGAGTGGGATGGATAGTCAAAAATTTGAATGCGATCTTAACGAAAAATAAGGGCAACTGCAACTGCTTTATGTTTTAAATTTTATTTGAGCCAATATATGTACCTCGCAGTTCGGTTCTTCCATTTGTTATCAGTTTATTTCTAGGTTCCTGATAATCAGTAAAAAAAAACTAAATATTTTTGGTGTAGAAAATGCTTTTACAGACTCTTTAACGTTCCATTTAACTGATTCATTGTCAAAAAAACACTCGAATGCCAATTAACGTTGTCAAACATCTTGCAAAGGGTTTTTCAATAAGGTCTTGATAACTTCTTTAACCCTACACTGCGCAGTGTAGCAGATTTGATACAACTCAATTCTTACTTCTTTCATAAAATACGGATCAGAATTATACTCTGTTAAGCTTCGTAGATTATTTGCTTCATATATTTTGAAGGGAATAATCATGCCAATTTGCGTAGGCTACTGCTTTTTTTATTGTTATTCTGGTATTTGCAGCCTTAAATTATATAAAACAATTTTTTTTAGTAAAAAAAAAAGTCGCGCAGTGTATGGTTAAAACGCAAACTATTTGATATATTTCAAAAACTTTACTATCGGCTTTAAGTAAAATCAAAACATTTATGAATGGAACTCGACTTCGTTCATATGGCCATCGCGGCTATTTTTGCAGCGGTCGATTTATTGGACCCAATTTTCGAAGACTCGGCCACACATTTTGGCCGAAGCGACCCCTATTTCGCGTTAGCTCACCGCTCTTCTAAAGTTGTCGACTTTGGCATAAGCCAATGACTTAACGTAGTCGAAAAGAAAATGGTCTACAGGCGTTAAATCACACGAACGAGGCGGCCGATCGACTGGCCAATCTCTTGAGATAACACAAACTTACTCTTCAATAAATCGATTGTAACGTGTGTTGTGTGGCTCGTGGCACTATCCTGTTGAAACCACATGTCGTCCAGGTCCATACCTTCCGATTTCTGCCAAAAATAAACGGTAATCATGGTACGATAATGCTAGCCAATCGCTGTGGGTTAGGTTAGGTTATGTGGTACCGGCTAATCGCCAGTCACATAGACCTGTAGGTCCATAGTGTTGCCATTCACAGTAACGTCACGACGAAAAATATGGCCCAATAACGCCGCCGGCATGCAAACCCCACCAAAGAGTTATTTTTTGTGGAAGAAGTGATGATTCATGAAGAACATGTGGATTTTCACCCGACCAATAACGCATATTTTGCTTATTGATGAACCCATTGAGTCAAAAATGAGCTTCGTCGCTGAAGACGATTTTGCGATGAAATTCACCAATATCAACCGCAACTTCTTCAGAGCCCAATCGGAGGACGTACGTCGCTTCAAATGGTCCAATGGCTTCAATACTTGAGTCAGCTTGATTTTGTGTGGGTGTAAACCAAGACCATCCTTACGCAAAATGCGGTATAATGTGGTCTGAGCGATATCCAATTCTTGAGTACGTCGTTTGAGAACGTTTGCAACGAAAGCCTGAACGGCAGCCACATTTTCGAAACTTCGACCAACCCGTTGTCTCACTGACACGCCAACATCACACAACGAATATGTAGACCCAAATTTTTGCACTAAACTTGTTATTGCCTGTCTACTAGGCCCAGTATTACGACTGAAAATTGGAGCTAATGCTCTTTAAGTTACGGTCACCGACTCCGAATTGCGGCAGAAAATTTTTATAATTTGCAGACATTGCTCGTTTGTGTATTTTATCACGATGAAAATGTTGAATTTACTGAATAAATTTACAATGACAATTCGATGATTAGTGAAAGGGTGCGTTCACAAACTAAATTCAAAGCTGACAAGTCCCTATTGGAAAAAAAAAATTGGGAAGGAATCTATTAAAAGGAACGTCAAAAAGCCCGTAAAAGTACTTTCTCCTCATAAAAATATTTTGTTTTTTTTATTATGTATTATCAGGAACTTTTTTTTTTATTCATTGAAGCGCCAAATAATTATTTTTCTTGCAAAAGTTATTTATTTAATTATTTGATTTAGCTATTTAATGAATTTTGTAAAAGAGTAACCATGCCCTCCTTGTCGACCATGGAACTCCGAAGAAAACTCCTAAATATCATTTGAAGTCCTTTCATTGTTACCGCTACAGCTGCTACCAACCGTACCGTCTGAATAAAAAATCGCAATCACCGTTGCATTTACCCCAAAACACTCAAATTATTTTAATATCCCGATTAGTTTGAAGTAATTTGGGCGTTCGAGCGACTTTAGAATGACGAAGTCGCACAAAGTGAATTCGGTAGACTTATGTCAAAGCTTTGCCCATTATGATCCCAACCAACCCACCCCGGTAGGGCCACAAACACCCTTCAAAAAACAAAAAAATAAATCATGTATTGCAAATTCTATCTCAGTCCCTCTTCAGTGTATAAACTACACGACTTTTGCAAGCAAAGGTTTTTCGAAAACCTAAGAGATTGCACCCCCGACGAGTGACTTGTCACCGAATTCCTTCCCCTTGCGACATCGATGTCACCACCTTTCCAATTAATCATATAGCACCCTTCGTCAGATGCCAACTAAAACCAAAACCAAAGACAACTCCTTCAAGGATTCCCAAGTTCCCAAATTCCCAAATTCCCGCGGTTACCCCCGCCCACTGGGAGCGAAAAGCGCCCCTAGAAACCCGGCGCACCTTTTGAGCAAAGTGCATGTCAGTGACACACTCACGTATCGCATTTTCACACCCTCTCGCTCATAATGAAAACATATTTCAAGCCAAGTGAGTTCCCGGTAGAGAACATGTTTCCTCACCCTTCAAACTTCATTTCGCGTGACAGAATCAAAAAACTTCACCCTCCCCTCAGCGCACACCAACAACTAATTGAGTATCATCGACACCAGACACAGAGGCGTGCTGGCATTGCTGACAGTTGTTGTTGTCGAAGACGTGAGAGAAGCCGCACATATAACTATCTACTATGAAAAACTTTAATAAAGTTGTTTTGTGTAAAACTCCGCAACGTAACCCAGTGAAGAACATAGAACATCATCATCCAACGTTTGGTAATTACACGAGCGCTAGGACGCGTCAGGACGAACAGCAAAAGCAGCAACAGCATCTGCAGCGGCATCAACGCCAACAACAAAAACAACAAGGACATCATCATCATCAGCTGAAGCGACATTTTCGTAAACATGTCAACATCAACGTCTGCAAATTAATTGCATACCTTTGGCATTGCTGCTGACTAGCTGTGCAGCGTATCCTCAAAGGAGTTATGGTGGATCCATTAAAGATATTTTGGGTTCTGACAAACAGCACTTACTTAGGTGGGTATCAGATACACGCACACGCACACACCGGAAGAGAAATCATACATTTCAACGACGATGACGGGGGATGGTGTTTGGCAACAGTTGCCACCGTCACCGCCACCACCACCGACACCGTCATCGTCGTTGTCGTGTTTGACGTGACGTGAGTTGGAAGGTTTCTGTTTTAATTGGTTTCAGGTGACACACAGGGCGGCTCTCGGCTGATGGATTTGTTGCTCGTGTGAAGAGGTCTCATCGGTTTAGTGACAAGTCTGCTGACGACAGAAGCTCCCGTGTGAGTTGTGTAGCCGAGTGGAAAATTTGATTGGAAGCTGTGGGGTGGGTGGGTATGCAGACGCCTTTAAGGAGGCAGACAAAAGCTGGCGACAAAAGGAGGTCGGGAAATCTAAAGGTCTCAAACAGAATGCAGCAAAATTTAGGTGTCTTCAAAGATGGAAGTCTCCACCCTATCGAGCTTAAGATTCAATTCTTTTTTATATTTTGGACTCTATTCAACGTCCTAACATGGAATCCTTTCAGGATCGTCATCAGTCATAGGAATTGGTTTTTTTTTAAATTTCCTAGAATATCTTAAATTTCCCAGTGTAGACAAAACTTGGTCAGCAATGCATTTTGCATGCTTTCACATCCAAGACAATATTTTGAATTCACGAATTTCCTTGCAGCCTTGATGTTTCTTTTCCACGAATTCATAACTTTACTTCTGTCCTCGCCTTTTCTGCGACCTCCCTCAAAATATCAAGAACAAACCCATATCAGTACTCTGCAGCTGCAGGCTCCGAAAACTTTTGATAGAGTTGTCTCAAGACTTATTTGACTGCCCTCAAGGATCTTGCAACGATGCAAAGACTTTTCCCACGAAATTTTGTGACAAAACTCTTCCAACAACTCAAGTGGATGATGATTACCCTTCTTGTGAACAAGTTTTGTGTGCATTAACGTCCTTTGTATACGAGCTTACGAACAAGCATCCAATTCGTGAAAATAAAGTCACGGTCATTGAAATTGCAGAATTCGTGGAAATAGAGTTCATTTAGATTCTCGAAAGTGATCGTTTTCGTTGACCAAATTTGAGGGTTTTCTACGAAATTTCAACTGTGGTTTCATCATTTTGAAATTCAGTGCGATTTGGTTGGGGTTTTCATTGGAAGTTTGTTGGATTTTGAAATAAAAACACGGAAAAAAGTAAGAGGGAAATTTAGATGTTCTTGGAACTCAAAAACAAGGTGGTCGAATGAGAAACTAAATTATCTTGTAGTTTTTGATATGAAATCTATTAATTGTATTGTTTTCGAGTCCTCATAAAGTTAATAAATGTTCATTAACCGTTAACTTTGAATTATTAGAATCACAAAACTACAGTGGCGTGCAAAAATGGATACATACTCGGCGGTCGTATGGTTTTTTGTAAGTAAAAAGCCTCCCATTTGACCGATTTGAATGATTTTTATGTTATTTGTTTCTTTACTTCATCATCAAAAAAATGAAGTATAAACGATTTTGATCGCATTTGTAGAACGTTGAAAACTCGCAAAAGTTCGTCTTGACCCCAATGTATCCATTTTTGCGCGTTTAGAAAAATATCTATTTTGATGTGCGGGGAGAGTTAGATAACTTTGGCGCCAAAAATTGATAATGGTTTTTCATAGAGCGTTCAAAAACGAACAATTTTTGCCATGGGCGTTTGATCTATCTCACCCCGTTTAAGAGGTAGGGGCAATTTAAAATCAAATCAAACAACATGAAAAAAAAATTCATTAAATAACAATGGCAACACCTAGAATAAAGTACTATACCACCTTAGAAAGGTGGAAACTTGTTCTTTAATTATACATTAAAGTTAGATTGTTCATGCCCATAGTTTGTGAAAAATTCGCATACAAACTCAAAATTGTAATGAGCAATGATAGAAAAAAAAAGTGTAGATGATTTTTTTTATCATAACTGTATGTCGCAGAGCTAAATTAGGACCTGGCCGTTAATGCTCACGTTCATTTTGAGTCGAACACAGAAAACAAAATGGTCCTATGTCTTCTAATTCAAAAGAAAAC
Organism: Syritta pipiens; assembly: GCA_905187475.1. Classification (NCBI taxonomy): domain Eukaryota; kingdom Metazoa; phylum Arthropoda; class Insecta; order Diptera; family Syrphidae; genus Syritta; species Syritta pipiens. Next base: position 78,406,240 of record LR994571.1, read on the forward strand.
TACTAAACTACTAAAACTTTTATTTACAAAACACCATACGACTGCCGAGTATGTATCCATTTTTGCACGCCACTGTATGTATAAAGATGGCCCTGCAAATCTTCTTTTCCTTTTTTGAAAATTTGAACGGAGAAAAAATGTTTGTTCGTTCTGAAGACCTGTCGTGATATCTTCTAACAAAATCGCTTCTTAAAAGAGAAAATGATGACATTGGCCTACTCTTTTAGTGCGGAAAAATAACCTTTGTCCGGCATCTGTGAAGTCTATAAGGCGTGCGAGGCTGTAGTTGCACCTTTTAGAGGAGCTGCAATAGCCCCATTCTTATTCAAAGGATTGAAAGAAATTGAAGCAGCCTTCGAAGCGAAGATTGTGATATTGGTCTAGTCTTTTAGTGAGGAAAAAAGGTCCTTGCTCCGGCATCTGTGACGAAATACTTATTTGCAACTATTTAAGGAGAGGAAAAACCTATTCAAGGAAAAGGTGACTTAAAAACAAAACTGACCCAAAGGCTCCATTTTTGGAGGAAGGGCTTCAGACAAGTCTGCAAAATTTTTGCAGTCTTATCGATTCGAAGCCAAAGAGATTACATGTATTTGCACCTCTTAGAGAAGAGGACAGTTTTCTTCTCTTCAATTTTAAACTCTAACAGCTGTCGGCCTTATCTCGAACTCCAACCATACTATTTTTGTTAAGCTCCCTTAGTCCAAATCACTTTAAAATCTCTTAAAATTCACCTAGAATTCAAAATTCATGAAGCCTAACTTTGCTTCGTGCTCAGAGACTCTCCAGCAATACGATCTTATTTCTCTGCTTTCAACACTTTCTATGATGGCCCGAACCTTAAATTCTGATTTTGAATGTTCGTTTGGATTCATTTTCGTGACTTCGTAAGAACTTGGCAAAAAGCCCTTTCTGACGACCAAAAATCCCACTCAAAAAAACATTCCTCTAGTGGTTTCTCATTCCTGTCTCTAGGAACCCGGTTATCGAGCGTCTTTTGATGGCATTTGGGGCACTTTTCATTAATCTTTTAATTTTCATAAATTCGTTGTCCTTATTTCTACAAAGAGTCTGTTTCATGGTACCCACTCATCGTTGTAGCCTCTCAAAACGAATCAATTATTCCATCAAACCGGTTTCCATGAAATCCTTCAGCTACCCTACATCCTGTTGCCTTCTTCAACAAACCTGTGGTCGACCCAAAAGCTGGAGAGTGAGCGACAAAAGGAAAAGAGGATCACTTAACTATTAAAACTCTTTCACGTCCAGACCATTGTGTCCTGAATTCCATTTATTGCAACCTTTTGTCAACCCTCAACTGTGAAGTAAAAAAAAAATAAAAAAGCCTACATCGCCTCCATTCAATTGGCAAAGCCCTCCCTCACAACACACAAGGGCTCGGAGATTTGTTTAGCCACGATAAGCCGAACGACACAAACGACGATAAAGCGAACTCTCGAATGGAGACAAAGACGAGTAAGGGTTTCTACTCACACACACACACCCCTCCCCCGACCAGCTTCTTGTTATTATCCTTTGGATATGATTTGAAGGATGTACAACCGCCCGCTGTGCGTCGCTTTTATGTCAATGCTGCCAGCTAAACAATAACAATAAATCCCCATTGTTGCGGGGAATAGAATTATAAATCTCAGATCACTGTCACAGGAGCAAGGCCTTGAGTCGGGAACATAGCTCGAAGGCAGAGCTTCATCCTTTGAAATCTCTCTCTTTGAATCAATAAGTCAATGAAGGATTAGTCCTTAAGGCTGGTATTACACGGCGGAAGGATCTCGGAATGGATGTCATATTTTTCTTGCATCTTTTCATCTTTATCCAGCAAAGGCTTTAAGGCAAAAACCAATGCGTTCAAATTTTTTGTCCACGACGATGGAATCACTTTAAGTTTCGGTGGGAAAAAAAAAGGATTGGAGTACTTGTGTTGTGTTTTACGATGACTTAAGAGCTCCATTAGGAGGAGAGGGTTCTTGAGTGGGTCTATCTCCATCTTGCTCTTGAATGTGAAATGAGACCACAGTTTAAAAAAGAATAAAAAGGAACCAAAGCAAAGTGGATTCTCCAGGAATTTTACTCGTTCGGAGTGATGGAGCTCATGAAATTTTCAGAGAATGAGATTGCTGGGAATAGCAAACGCCAGCGGGGTGCTAAATTGGAACATAAATCCTCATGGTAGATGAGCTTTTCTTTAGAATGACGTTTATTTCATGTGAGAAAACAGTTCATGACATCGAAATTATGTGTACTAAACTCGTTTCTATGGCTTCAGCAGCTTGTACGTTTTCAGAAACTTGATTTGACCAACCCCGAAGAATTTTACTGAAATTTAAAGTTTTAAATATTATTTTTCCGATTGCAAACTTGAAAAACGTGTTTTTCCATGGCCAAAAGTGAATGGGGATGTGTTCCAATCTTCAAAACACCCGTTTTCGACCTCGAAAATCACTCAAACACGTGTGTTTGTGAGTTTGATTGTGCTGAATGATTGTAATTCCGGGTAATTGACTGAAAAAAATGCACAATGTAGTTGCTGCTTTTTAAACCATTCTCGAAGCAGAGCTATGATTATAAAAAATTAAGTGTACTACGATTTTTCGGCGACTACTAATTGTATTAACTTGAAAAGTGGCAAAACCAAGTATCTTTCGACAATTACACATCCATCCAATCCAAAAAAAAATAGAAATCAACACTGTAATATAAGCTACAACTTTCGAAAACACCATTTTTATTTCAAAAACACATTTTTCGGATCACTAGAAAAACTTCGATTTGTTGTAACTTTCAATCAAATCATTTTTGACCTTTAAAATCCCTCAAAACCCCAATTTTATGTAACAATGCAAACAAATTTCCAAAAAAAAAAACAATTTCCGACCAATTCGTCTCAGAAAATCGAACGATGTGAGTGTTCTTGAAGTTCTAGAGAAAATTTCCCGACTTCGTTAAGCGCCTTTGGCATTTCCGAGTACAAAAACGAATTTCGTTTCACAAATTCTGCTATTCCACAGAATATGACGGTAGTCTTCTTCGAATCTTGTACCCTTTCATACGTTTCACCATGGAGATCAACATTTCACTTGAAAATCCACACATGCAACGTTCGCAGGAAACTTAATCATCTTCCAATTCAGTTTTTCTACCGAAAATCACGCCGCAAAAAGTTCTGCATCTCGTTGTAAGCTGCATTGCCTCAGGGAACCCAATTAAGACCCAATCATGCAACAAAGCAATCAATTTTCCACGAACAAACAACCCAAACAAATGAAATCCTTTGCGGTTAGGCAACTCTTGAAGATTTTTAACAATCAAACATTACCCCAGTTAAAAAAATTCAATTAAATTTCAATGACTCAAGTCTTTTCGCACAAAAAAACTGCGTCCATGAACAAGTTTCCCCCCATCAATAAATTACAACGACGAGGAATACAAAAAACGACGAAAAACATGCCATTGATAGCTCCGCCGAAATGATTTTCAAATATTAATCAGATTAAATATTTTCACTTCCCTTTTAATTAAAACAACAACAAACAGGGGAAAAAAGGGTTCAACTGTCAGACGTGACTTATTTTTGTTTTTTTCGGTCTTTTTTTGCCTCACCCACGTGCAGTGATTTTTCTATGTAACTGTCAGTAACACCCTGTTCGTTTGACATTCGAAAAACAAAACACGAATGTTTTCGAAAACAGAGATGAATCCTTAAAGGTTTTTTTTTCCACCATCCCCATTAATTACGCCTTTGTTTGCATGGGCCTTGTTGGCATATCAAAATAAAAGGACCCGCCGGGATTTTTGATCCTTAAATTGATGGACTAATTGAAGTGAGTACCTGTCGGTGAGCCGATTGGGATGGTTGGGGGAGATGGTCCGTATCTCGAACTCATCTTTGACACATCGATCGGTCTCCTTCGGTTGGCAGATGTCATGCTGAGAAGGCAGCATCCCTGCCGTGTTGTCATCGTTCTGACATGTGTCGTTTTGGAATATCCTTGCGGCTTTTCCGATTTTCATAGTGGAGTCCTGTGGGTCATTTCTGGGCTTGTTCCTGTCAATTGCAATGTTCGTCTTAATTTTGAAAGGATCTTAATTGTTCGTTGTTTTCGAAAATTAATCTCCATGTTGACAAATTGCTTGAAATTATTTTCATGCTGGTAAATTTAAATTGATGTCAATGAACTCCGCTTCGTTATTCGAGTGAACTCAGGGGAAGCAGAATTCCTAAGAATTCCTGTGCTGGGTTGTGAAGTCATGTTCAGTGGTGGTTTTTGGTGACATTTAAATACATGGAGCCAAGTGTAGGGGGCGTACACCCCACAACAAGTGGGGAAGCAAAGATTTCTCAGAAACATGAAGAGCTCTATACGGCAGACACAACAGGCTCGAGTCCTTAACCTCGTTTGGATGAAATTGAGCCAAATGTTTCTCGGAATTTTTAAATACGTCTGTGTATTTTTTGCTCAAAGTCTAGGCTTTAAACTTTTTCTGTCATTTACATCTCAATGAAATTTCCTTTTTACAGACTGCTGTTTACGTTTCGTAGCTCTTGAATTTGTCTTTCATCTGTCGGGAACCCTTTTAGTCGTGGAATTTATATTCGTTTCTGTTTGATGTAAAACTAGACCGTATTTACATTCCTTTCGTTTGACATCCAACTTTTCATGTAAATTAATGAAAATACTTGGAAATTGTGGCGAAAGGATGTTCTTAGTTGGATCTTAACCTCCTTTGAAGATGAAGTGCCTCAGAAGTCAGGCACCATTACTGTTTACTTAGTGCTTCATTTAGCACAATACGAGGAAGTTGCCATTGAAGGGTTTAACTAAAGTCTGTAAATATGCGGTTTTATTTTCAGAATTCTACATTATTCTAAAGGGTCTCCGAGTTTCTACGTTTCTACGAAATTTTGTAGCATTGTGTCTCTTGGGCGTAGTAGAAATAGGTCACAAGCCAAAAGACCGCTTTGAGGAAAACAAAAATAAGCGACACTTTTTCACTTAGGCCTAGAGAATCTACATTCAATTTATAATCGTTGACAAGTAAATGAGAGGGCGGGATTTTGTATTTTACAGAACTCCGTGGTAAGATCTGGAAATAAAGCTGTCCCAGATTATCTTAAATAAATACAAGGCCTAGATTACGTCTTTCAGATTATAGATTACGAAAGGACACTGCAGTCTTAGATTTGCCTTTTTATTTGTGTGTCATCAATAAGTATAGGACGGCAACAAGTGATGAATTTGTCGTTTTGTTGTGTTCGAAAATGTGGGACCTAACATTTTTTTTTTTCAAATAAAACGCAAACCATTTGAAATTTTTCAAAAACTTTATTATCAGCTTGAAGTATTTAGAATCAAAACATTAATGAGTGGAACTCGACTTCGTTCATCACGGGCACGTTTGAAGCGGTCGATTCGTTGGACCCAATTTTCGATGACACGGCCATACATTTCGAGCGAAAAGGCCGCTATTTCGCATTCAATATTGGCTCTGAGCTCTTCCAACGTCGGCTTGTTGGCATAACCAATGACTTAACAAAGCCCCAAAGAGAAGAGTCTAGAGGCGTTAAATCGCACGAACGAGAGGGCCAATTAACTGGCCAATTTCTTGAGATAACACGCTCATCAAACTTACTCTTCCGTAAATCGATTGTAACATGTGTTGTGAGGCATGTGGCACCATTCTGTTGAAACCGCATGTCGTCCAAGTCCATATCTTGCGATTCATGCCAAAAATAATCGGTAGTCATGGTACGATAACGCTGGCCATTCGCTGTAGGTTAGGTTAGGTTATGTGGTGTCGGCGAATCGCCAGTCACATAGACCTGTAGGTTTATAGTGTTGCCATTCACAGTAACGTGACGACGAAAAAATATGGCCCAATAACGCTGCCGGCATGCAAACCGTACCAAACAGTTATTTTTTGTGGATGAAGTGGTGATTCATGAAGCACACGTAAATTTTCACCCGACCAATAACATATTTTGCTTATTGACGAAGCCATTGAGCCAAAAAGGAGCTTCGCCACTGAAAATAATTTTGCGATGAAATTCATAATCTTGGTGCCTCTTCTCCAGACCCCAATCGGAGAACGTACGTCGTTTCAAATGGTCTATCGGCTTCAATTCTTGAGACAGCTAGATCTTGTACGGGTGTTAATCAAGATCCTTGCGCAAAATACGCCAAAATGTGGTCTGAGCGATGACCAATTCTTGAGAACGCCGTGGAATTGACTGATTTGGGTCGTTTGCTACGGACGCCTAACCGGCAGCGATATTTTCGACACTTCGACCAACCCGCTGTCTTACTGACACGGCAACATCACATAACGAATTGTAGACTCAAATTTTTGCACTAAACTTGCATTAAACTTGCCTGTCTACTAGGGCGAGAATTACGACCGAACATTTAAGTTAACGCTCTTTAAGTTACGGTCACTGACTCCGAATTGCGATAGAAAATTTATATAATTTTCAGACGTTGTTCGTTCGTGCACTTTAACATGATGAAACTGTTGAGTTTACTGAATAAATTGAGAACAGTTCGATGAATAGTGAAAGGGTGCGTTCACAAACTAGATACAAAGTTGTCAAGTCCCTATTGCAAATATTCAAAAATTTAATATTTCTAACCCGCGACCCCATTAGTGAAATACGTGGTCAAGGAAATAATGATGCTGATGATGATAATATTTTCAAAATCGTTGAGTACTTTTTTAAAGACTCTCTTTTGAAGTTGACGTGTGACACATGGATATTCTCAGCGGAAAGAAAAAATCACTAGCAATTGAAAATCAGCAGTCCTTTGAAGTGTGTCAGCCTCGACGCGAAGATTCTACAAATCACGTAGCGATGTGAACCTTTTAAGAGCTATAGCGAGGGCCAATTGAACCGCATTCACGCTGTGAGTGTCCTGTCACGTCCCCCGTGGAGAAAGGGTGAATAACTTCTTTTCAAGAGTTTTGTAATATCAATCAATTCAAAAACATTCGTTTTTTTGCCATTGTCATCCGAATTTTGTACTTTTTTGAGTTTAAATTTCTCTTAAATTTCTTGTTCCCATTCAAAAAAAAGAATCAAAAAGCCTTGCATTTCCCCATGTATATTCAAGTTTTTTTTTCTAAAAAGGAAGTGAAAACGTTTGGCATAAAGCAAATTTCAAGCGTCGAGTTCATGGGACTTGTTCCGAGCCTTCTTTTTTTTCTTTTTTGAAAAAGCGACCTCGAACTCTTTGGAACATCCTGCAGACCTCGTTGACACTCTTAAATGACCTTCCAGTGTTTCAACAACCACTCAACTCATCTCAGCTCTTCCAGGACTGATTACCTCCTTCTCCAGGACACAGAAAAGGAGCAAATAGTATAAATATCCGTCCCCACTCCAGTCATCCACGAAGAATGATTGCGTCTAGTCATGTGAATGAAGGTCTCTCTTTTGTGTTGCCACCAAAAAAAGGACGTTCATACACACCCCATCCGCATCCATTAACTCGAAACTGCAATAGAGATACAAAACCTCTCTGCGTATTTAGCACCCTCCCTCCTCCGTCGAGTACACACAAAGATACTCGTTATCTTTTCGTAATGAGTTCGAAAAAAAAGAACAGAAAACTACGAGCGAGGACGAAGACGAAGATGAAGACGACAACGACGACTAAATTATCGTTTTCCTTGTAAATCAAGTAAATGAATTTCGATTTATATCCTCATCCTTTAAACATTGAAAATCCATCTTTACAGACTGCCAAGCAGATTGCAGGCACTGAACACACACACATACAGCCATACATAGGTTCGTGATTAATCTCGTCTCCTTTCCGATTGCTGTGCATCCTTAGGGGATAAGTCACATCCTTAGACACTCTTGTACATATGCTGCACAGGACGTGACACCAGGACACGAATGATGGTGCCGCCTTCCATGAACCCATTTAACTTGAAATTTTTTATCTTAAGTTTCTAGACGGCTGGAGCTTGAGCAGATTTTTTTTTTCCGCTCTTCCTGTCCCCCCTTCCTCGTCATCGTCCTGATTTTCTACTTTTAAAATATTGAAATACATTTTGGAGGCATTCCAACATTATTTTTGATGCAGATTTCCCATCCTGACCATTTCGTATATGAAAAGGACTTGGAGGGAAATTTAAAATTAATTCTCCAAGGATCAACCGATGTGGGTGGGGAGGAGGAGAGCCACATTAATAAACTTCATCTTTACTCGGGTGATGGAAAGGATGTGCATTTCTTTTTTTTTTTTTTGTCACTGTTTTGAGGTTATCCTTGGATGTTTCGCGTTTCGAAATTCTTTTTGATCGAGACGTGGGCACGTGATGAGACTACAACCGACGGATTTTCTTTTTTTTTTTTCAAGTTGAGGGGGGAAAAAACTTTGTCGGGAAATTTACTTTTTTTTTTAATAAACATTTTTTTTTCCTGACTGACGACTGAGGACGACTGGCCACACAGTCGTCCATGAATGTCTAATGAAGTGCTGATCTGTTTTTTAATTAGAAATATTTCATTTCATTTCATGTCCTTTTGCTGTGTTCTGAGTAAATGCTAACGGTTTCTTTTTCTCTCTTTTCAGGTAAATACGTTTGGACGTTTTGTTTGATTGGGTTTTTTTCGGGGTAAATGAATTGGATCAGGTGAGGTAAGGTTTTTTTTTTTGTGCAATTATTTCGAGGAATTTCGATTAAGACGGCATCGGAAAATTGGTATTTTTCGAGGAATAAGGATCTGTCTGCGTTTGGAATGATTAACGAAATTAGCAAGGTGTCGGGGATCAAAGTCTGGGAGGTGAATGATTATTTGGTCTGTCCTAACGTGGAATTCATTGCTCTGTCTTGTTAGAGATCGATGCCGCTGTGTAGGAGGAGTGCTAAGGAGTCTAAGTGATGGGTCCTTGGACGTTGATGGAGGAGGACGGTCTGAGTTTAATCTTTGACGCCTAGGCTATGTTGATAAGCTAACAGTACGAACCCTGCATCACTTACGACCTCATGGTTCCTTTATATGACTCAATGTCGGACCTGCTTTAAACTGAATCACTGATGATCCTGAGCCGAGGTTACCATTTTTTTACACATATCACTGCCAAGACTAGTTTTTTTTTCCTTCAAGGTCATTTAAGACTTAAAATTTTCATCGAAAAATGATGTAATTGGAATTAGTGAAGGTATGGATTTTTTTGGAGTGGATCAGTACTAGAGTTCTTGTACTAGAGTTGTTGCTACTCTTTTAGTAACAAAATATAGAAGAAAAGACTCAAAAATGGACTCTTTTGGACCAAAATATAGAAGAAAAGACTCAAAAATTTACTCTTTTGGAGCAAAATGCAGAGAAAACACTCAAAAGTGGACTCTTTTGGAGCAAAATATAGAAGAAAAGACTCAAAATTGGACTCTTTAGTAGCAAAATATAGAAGAAAAGACTCAAAAATGGACTCTTTATTAACAAAATATAGAAGAAAAGACTCAAAAATGGACTCTTTTGGAGCAAAATATAGAAGAAAAGACAAAAAATTCTAAATATATAAGAAAGGACCGAAAAATTTACTCCTTTGGAGCAAAATGCAGAGAAATCACTCAAAAGTGGACTCTTTTGGAGCAAAATATAGAAGAAAAGACTCAAAAATGGACTCTTTAGTAGCAAAATATAGAAGAAAAGACTCAAAAATGGACTCTTTTGGAGCAAAATATAGAAGAAAAGACTAACAAATGCTAAATATATAAGAAAGGACTCAAAAATTTACTCTTTTGGAGCAAAATGCAGAGAAAACACTCAAAAATTGACTCTTTCGGAGCAAAATATAAAAGAAATGACTGAAAAATTAACTCTTTTGGAGCAAAATGCAGAAGAAAAGCCTCAAGAGAAGACTGTGACTTCGAAATTTTCCTGATTTCAACCTTAAAAATCTTGCAACGAGTTTAGGAAATGTGTTTTGAACCGACTTTTTACGCCTGTGGTTGATGGATAACGTTGCATGAAGCTTGTGCAGCTACCTTTTCTTATGAAAATTTAGGGATTTAGGGCTTAAAATAGATCATTCATTCTTTGTATTTAGACGATGATATTACCTCAACGGAAAGCTGAATTTAGACACTTTGTGGCTTCAAATCTATCCGTTGACCGACCAACGACCTGAAGCTAGATTTCGTTGATAACTTGTTGCCTGTCCACATTGAAAATTTCCAATAACTTGCAATGAGTAATTGATTTCTTTCAATTTGTATTACAAGTAGTTGTAATTAAACCTCTAACCTCTAAACAAAGTAATCACTAAATCCCAACATCGTCGGATACATAGCGTCAAAATTCATATGAGTCTGAGGTGAACCCTTATTCAGGAGCTCATTTCTCTGCTACCTTAAGTCCAGACGTTTTGAAAATAGTTTTACGAAAAGGTAATATGTGTCTTTTCCCAAATAAAAGACCCATGCATTACATTGGCCCAGCTCGCTGAGGGCCAGAGCATAGCTTTTTTGTGTCTCCACTGTGTTGTGCGCGTTATAATTTGACACATTTGAAGGAGACCTACTATTTAATCCCAGTTCCGAGCTGCGAACTGCGAAAGTTCTCCACGAGGATTGTCACTCGTTCGCTGGAGGTGGGGCCATAAAAAAATGGTGACTATCCAATGAGTCCACAAGGTTTTAAGTTTGGCAGCGTCTTTTCGTCAGCCAAAGATAAAGTCACAACTACGATCTCCTTCAGACCTCCCTTCAAACACTCAAACTTTCAAAAATTCAAAAACTTGCCTCACATAACGTGTTATAGTCGCTTGGAAAACTTTTTTTTAGTTTCGTTGGCTGTTCCATCAATTTTCGAAGCAGCATTTTAAGTTCTCTTTCGGCGCTCTTCACCCTTTCACTGTTGCTACTTTATCTCGATATACAATCCCGCCAGTGTTAAGAATTTCGCCTCACGCACTCAGCTTTCTATTTCCACACGGAGACTGATTCCCTTTTGGGCTTGTGACTGCACGACTTCCAGCAAAGCCTACAAAACTACCTTAAAAGCCCTCATTTCCAGACTTCAGTCACTTGCGTCAAATATTTCCCTGGCGCTTTTCGCACAAAGGCACGTTTCACAAAACATCATTCATTCCACTTCCTTTCCTTTTCAGGATAAAACCACAGAATGCAACTCTCTCCACCCCCACACACGATAAATTGAAATTTTCCAGGTTCACAAAGCCGCCTCACTCGTTGCCTATCAAAAAACTTTCCCAGACTTTGACACATCTCCCGTAGTTGTCTCTTCCATCCGAACACCTGTGAAGTTGTCACAAGCGTATAGGCTCCCACCCACCTGAGTTAATTAAGTTACCTGCAATCTACGCCTCCAGCCTTACTCTCTCTCTCTCTCTCTCTCTCTCTCTCTCTCAGTCTCTTACCCACTTCAAGTTGGCTAACAAAATGATTTTCCCATAAATAGCTTCGGAATACGGTATTGGTTTCCTATTTTCGGTTCAGCACACTTTCTGTGTGTGAGTGTGTGTGACAATTGAACCGGAACAGTAGTGACGTCATTCTATAGGCTCCTGTTCCGGGAACAGGAGTAAGAAGTCCAGTGTGGGAAATAATTGGACTGTTGTCTGGCGTAATTAAAACAACTGTCAGCAAGTAGCCAGAGGGGGTCAACAAATTTTCACTCGAAAATGGCTAGGTTCGTTTGAAAAGAAGTGAAGTTGGGGTGGGAGACTGCTGTGGCTTTGAAAGGTCACTTCCACGATGACCTCGAGACAGGATTCGGAACTGGAAGTTTGTGTGGGGAGACATGCAGAGGTCCAATTTACTCGGGATGGTGAAAACTCTGTGTTTTTGGCTGCTGGTTGGTTTCCTGAGATTTTTTTGTTTATAAATCTTTTGAGTGACATTGGCATTGACCTGGAAGTCCTAGAAGTGTACCGGAAGTACCTATCGATGTGATAACCTCGTACAGGACCTTTAATTACGTGTGACGAAGTTGAAATTTGTCAGAGATTGAATAAGGGATGAGGGGTTTCATGGTAGAAGGCGTTTATTTATGTCACGATGTCGTAAATAGTGTTCATCATCATCATCATTTTCGGCCACATATTCCGCAGGGCGCAGGGGCAATGCAGGCAGATGCGATTTCCAGCAGCTCGATCCTCCATATTTATATCTTCAAAACATGGTCTTTTACGGGTTTTTCGAAGCAGGTCACTTCCAAAAAATGTTTCTGTTGTGGTCTGTTGTTTTCCTTTTGAGTTATTCCTGTCGTTTGTGGTCAAAAACTTTTAGCCAAACATCAAAAATCAAAACGATTTGGCGCTGACTTTGCGGATTTCTTTCATTCATCGAAGCTAAGCTCAAGTTTTGAACCCCTTCTTTTTCGAAAATCAAAAGATCTTGTATTTTCTCAAAGACAATCAAATCCAGTTCAATTCCAGCTTGGGGAAAAAACATCACAAACATTTTTTCACGGGCCCACCTCCAGCAAACGACTAACAACCTTCCTTGAGTAACCTCAGAACATCGTAAGCATTTTTTTTTTGCTCACGCAGCTCTTAAACCGAAAGGTTTAGATCAAAAGTCAAAGCGCACAAACTTTTCATGTTCTTTTGAGAACCAAGAGAGGACGTTGGTCATTCTGGATCATTGAAGACGAGTTCCGAAATCCTTCAAGCATACTTTGAAATCATTTTAAGCCTCAAAATATACACAAAAAATTATGATAGCCCTTTTGACAGCAGCTAAAAAATCAGAAGAGCCTCAAAAAAGTGTTTGAAGTAACTTTATTATCGCTCAAAACTTCGAAAGATTGTAAAAAATACTTCAAAAACACCTCAAAAATGGCTCGAAAATGCTTACAGAACTTTAAAACTGCTTCCAAAGTGTTTGCAGTCACTCTGAAGTCGCTCAAAATTTCGAAAGGGGCTCAAAAACGCTTCAAAAATGAATCCAGAATCTAAGAACTCCTTTCAAATTGCTAGAAGTCACTCTGACGTCGCTCAAAACTTCGAAAGAGGCTCAAAAATGCCTAAAAAACAATTCAAAAATTACTCGAAAATACCTACAGAACCTTAAAACTCCTTCCAGAGTGTTTGAAGTCACTCTAGCGTAGCTCCAAATTTCAAAAGGGGCTCAAAAATGACTCAAGAACTTTGAAACTGCTTCCAAAGTATTTGAAGTCATTTTGTCGTCGCTCAAAACCTCAAAAACACCTAAAAAATTGCTCGAAAATGACGACAGAACTTTTAAGCCATTTTGTCGTCGCTCAAAACCTCAAAAACACCTCAAAAATGGCTCGAAAATGCCGAAAGAACTTTTAAGCTGTTTCCAAAGTTTTTGAAGTTACTCTGACGTCGCTCAAAACTTCTAAAGAGGCTCAAAAATGCCTGAAAAACATCTCAAAAATGGCTCGAAAATACCTACAGAACCTTAAAACTGCTTCCAAAGTGTTTGAAGTCACTTTCTCGTCACTCAAAACTTGGAAAAAGGTTCAAAAATGCTTCAAAAACACCTAACAAATTGCTGGAAAAGGCCTACAGAACTTTTAAACTGTTTTCAAACTGTTTGAAATTAATCTGACGTCACTCAAAACTTTCAAACAAGCTCAAAATGCTTTTAACTTCGAAATTGTTTTAAAAATGTTTGAAAGACAATCTGTCATCCTACAAAACTTCAATGCAGACTCCAAAATTCCTTTTAAGCCGTTTTAAAAATATTTTCCACTTCGAAAGCGGCTTAAAAGAATCTCCTTCACTCTAAAAACACGAATAACTTCAAAATCGAATCTGTTTCATTTTCAAATGATCACTTTGAAAATATGAAAAAAGTTAAAACAGCCCCAAAAATGTCTTAATAGCTTCAAAACTGGCTCCAAAATGTTCGAAGTCACTCAGGCAGCTTACAGACCTTTATTACAGGCTTGAAAATGCTTCAAAAGTCTGTTAAGACACATACACAACTTGAAAATCAGCTACAGAAATGTCCTAAAGACAATCTGACAACATGAACAACTTTAAAATCGAATTAAAAACGTTTTAGCTGTCACTCTTACAACATTCTAGGCTTGAAAATAGGCTCAATAACGCGTCAGTAATTTTTGCAACAAATGCAAATGGCTACAAGTGTATCTCGTCATCGGCAACAACTGCCATCTCAACATTTTTTTCCACAAAGTATTTCGGTCAAAGCGCTCTGCTTCATTCATAACGACATTCGACCGCAGAAAAAAAACGCGTCTTGAGGTAATCCTTGCCTCTCGATGTCGCTCCAAAGAGAAACAGTCCAGTACCAGGACTCGATTGTACAAGGATAATCCCAAGCCCCGTTGTTGTCCAATTTACGACAGCACTCCCTCTCTCGAATCCAATTAATTTCTCGACGTGGAAGCTCACTGCTGCTGACCAACGTGCCACGCATTCGACCACCACCCTCGTTGCCAACCACTTAATCGATGGAATTTTGATTGCGCACTCCGCAATTCAACGAATTTCATGATGAGACACCGAAAATACTCGAGGAATTCATAATTACTCTCGGCGAGAAAAATCACAAATTAATTAAAATCCTTTCGTCCTGCAGCATTTAATTAAAGCCTCTCCCCCACACTCAGACGGAATGCAACAGTGAGTTGTATGTTGATGTATCCTTCAAAGCAAATACGTGTCTCGAAATCAATAACACTAATTCCTTTCGCATCCATCCATCCGAAGTGGACGAATCCCCGCCCGTGTCCTTTTTGACGCGGTTATTTTGTCACGTTCTCTCCATAAATGCAAATTCATCCTTAATGCCTGCCCGTAAAACTGCGTGTGTATAAGGGAAATTTTCAACTCTGCATAGGATATCCCTTCGGTCTTTAAGTCAGCAGCCGTCCCTCCCCACGCCCTCCTTCTCACGCGGCATTCTGAGAGTTAACAACTTTGACCAAGACTAATAAAAGCGGTTCTACTCCATCTTGGCGCTCTCCTTGTTATGTCATTAAACCGATTTTACGCTGTGGTAGTAATAAAGAAAAGCAAAAACAAAAAAAAACAAAAACAACGACAAGTCAGCATCTTGGGTCGCGCAGTAAGGCCGACCCTTAATTGGCGGCTTTCTTTTATTCATTACGGTTGCTTAAGTAACGAGGAGGGTTACTCTTAGGGCATTTGTGAAGAGTATGGAGAGGGTCCTTTAGTCCTTTATACGTTTAGTTTTTTTTTTTCGCTCATTTCTTATTTACACAGTTCGCGGGGATTGGTGGGAGATGTGATGAAGAATGTGGTTGTGGTTTACGTGTAGTTGAACCCAAGGACCTTACTTCAATTTTGTCGAGAGGAGCACCAGCAGTTGCACTCGAGTTTGATGGAGGAGCTTAAAAAAAAAAATTCTCTTTAAAGTGAAGCTGCGTTCATCATCGGTGGCCGTAACTGTAATTGATTCGGGTTTTTTTTTTTAGTGATGCCTGATTTACGAGGCAATTTCCGACACCGGAAGTGGTTCTACTGATGGCGACGACGATGGCGGGAGAAGAAGTTTCGAATCACTATCGAGAGTCGTAAAAATTTACACACGCCCCGGTTGTGTTGAGTTTTTCTTGAGTGGGACGAAGCCACGTGAGCTGTGACGTCTTAAAATAGACGACGTTTTTATTTTGGTTGCCGAAATCCAATCAATCAGAAGCAGTCTGCTGTGATGATTAAGGCAGAGGTCGCGAAGGTGGGACGTTTATGTGGAAAGCTCTTCTCTTTTAATTGGTAGCATGAAAGTTATGGGTACTTTGGTTTTTGATGGAAGGATATTGGAACTATAAAAATGTAAGGGTCAAGCTGGAAATTGAAGAAATTTTGCCACTTCAGATAACTGAAGCTGTGAGAAGGTGGATCTGAGAACTCTTTTGAAATTGAAAATGAATTTTGGAAACTCGTCTTTAAAGACCTTTCGAAGACACTCCTTTTGAAAACTCGTCTTTGAAGACCTTCATTTCGAAGACAGTCCTTTTGAAAACTCTTCTTTAAAGACCTTCATTTCGAAGACACTCTTTTTGAAAACTCTTCGTTGTAGGCTCTGATTTCAAAGACACTCCTTTTGAAAACTCTTCTTTGAAGACCTTCATTTCGAAGACACTCTTTTTGAAAACTCTTCGTTGTAGGCTCTGATTTCAAAGACACTCCTTTTGAAAACTCGTCTTTGAAGACCTTCATTTCGAAGACACTCCTTTTGAAAACTCTTCTTTAAAGACCTTCATTTCGAAGACACTCCTTTTGAAAACTCTTCTTTGAAGACCTTCATTTCGAAGACACTCTTTTTGAAAACTCTTCGTTGTAGGCTCTCATTTCAAAGACACTCCTTTTGAAAACTCGTCTTTGAAGACCTTCATTTCGAAGACACTCCTTTTGAAAACTCTTCTTTAAAGACCTTCATTTCGAAGACACTCCTTTTGAAAACTCTTCTTTGAAGACCTTCATTTCGAAGACACTCCTTTTGAAAACTCTTCTTTAAAGACCTTCATTTCGAAGACACTCTTTTTGAAAACTCTTCGTTGTAGGCTCTGATTTCAAAGACACTCCTTTTGAAAACTCTTCTTTGAAGACCTTCATTTCGAAGACACTCTTTTTGAAAACTCTTCGTTGTAGGCTCTGATTTCAAAGACACTCCTTTTGAAAACTCGTCTTTGAAGACCTTCATTTCGAAGACACTCCTTTTGAAAACTCTTCTTTGAAGACCTTCATTTCGAAGACACTCTTTTTGAAAACTCTTCGTTGTAGGCTCTCATTTCAAAGACACTCCTTTTGAAAACTCTTCTTTGAAGACCTTCATTTCGAAGACACTCCTTTTGAAAACTCTTCTTTAAAGACCTTCATTTCGAAGACACTCCTTTTGAAAACTCTTCTTTGAAGACCTTCATTTCGAAGACACTCCTTTTGAAAACTCTTCTTTAAAGACCTTCATTTCGAAGACACTCTTTTTGAAAACTCTTCGTTGTAGGCTCTGATTTCAAAGACACTCCTTTTGAAAACTCTTCTTTGAAGACCTTCATTTCGAAGACACTCTTTTTGAAAACTCTTCGTTGTAGGCTCTGATTTCAAAGACACTCCTTTTGAAAACTCGTCTTTGAAGACCTTCATTTCGAAGACACTCCTTTTGAAAACTCTTCTTTGAAGACCTTCATTTCGAAGACACTCTTTTTGAAAACTCTTCGTTGTAGGCTCTCATTTCAAAGACACTCCTTTTGAAAACTCTTCTTTAAAGACCTTCATTTCGAAGACACTCCTTTTGAAAACTCTTCTTTGAAGACCTTCATTTCGAAGACACTCTTTTTGAAAACTCTTCGTTGTAGGCTCTCATTTCAAAGACACTCCTTTTGAAAACTCTTCTTTGAAGACCTTCATTTCGAAGACACTCTTTTTGAAAACTCTTCGTTGTAGGCTCTGATTTCAAAGACACTCCTTTTGAAAACTCGTCTTTGAAGACCTTCATTTCGAAGACACTCCTTTTGAAAACTCTTCTTTGAAGACCTTCATTTCGAAGACACTCCTTTTGAAAACTCTTCTTTAAAGACCTTCATTTCGAAGACACTCCTTTTGAAAACTCTTCTTTGAAGACCTTCATTTCGAAGACACTCTTTTTGAAAACTCTTCGTTGTAGGCTCTCATTTCAAAGACACTCCTTTTGAAAACTCTTCTTTGAAGACCTTCATTTCGAAGACACTCTTTTTGAAAACTCTTCGTTGTAGGCTCTGATTTCAAAGACACTCCTTTTGAAAACTCGTCTTTGAAGACCTTCATTTCGAAGACACTCCTTTTGAAAACTCTTCTTTGAAGACCTTCATTTCGAAGACACTCCTTTTGAAAACTCTTCTTTAAAGACCTTCATTTCGAAGACACTCCTTTTGAAAACTCTTCTTTGAAGACCTTCATTTCAAAGACACTCCTTTTGAAAACTCGTCTTTGAAGACCTTCATTTCGAAGACACTCTTTTTGAAAACTCTTCTTTGAAGACCTTCATTTTGAAGACTATTCTTTGAACGAAATATTGAAACGTCCAGGAGATCGCTCCAATAGCAATTCTTGTTTTTCAAATCCTTGTGAAAGAAAGAAGTCCTCAATCGAAAGCCTCCAAACGACTTATTCGGCTCAATCGCTTATCCATCCAAAAGCACTAAAAATTTACGCGTCGCGCTATCATCTCAACAGCCACCCACTTACCATCCCCCGGGGCGCACTCTAATTGATAATGAACTCGAAAAGAAAACCAACTCCGTCCCACCCCTCTGATCTTTGTCTCACCCACAAATGACATCATCAAGCGCCCGAAAATCTGCGTCATTTATCTGCAAAGATTTTCAAACCCACCCCTCCGTTCGCCTGTCATCTGCCCAATTCCCAAGTGCCACAAAGGGAGAGCCACCCCACAAAAACTGCCCATAATCTTAACGATAATGCGATAACACATTTAATCACTTTAACCGCATTAACCAGGTCCGTCGAACATAAAACACGCATTAAATTTAATTTTAAACACCCCCACTCCCACCCATCCACGCACCAGAGAGGTCACCCTTCTTGGCCGGCCGAAAACTTTTGTGCCCACTTTAATGTGCGAAGGCTGTTCATAATCCCCGGCACGCAACCCTTGCAAGGGTCCCACCAACCGAGCCACAGACGCAGACCGCATCGTAGACTCGAAGTCATAACACGCCGCAGAACGGGTGAATTATCTGTGGGTGGTTGGGACGAGTGTGTCTATACGCAGGATTTAGATATTTATTTATAATCCTTTTCTGAATCTAATAGAGAACGTCATAAATTCCATGGACCGCACAATGGAATTCCGCATCGGTATCCACCTTCGAATTACACACCCGATCCCACACACGCACACAGTCCACGGAGCGTCTCGGTTTACCTCCGAATCACCGCACATTAATTCAAGGAACCGAAAGTCATCCGGGGCATTATCGTCATTTATACTCCTCTCTCCTCGGCAGGGGCGGAGCGGCATATACATGTCCTTTGGTGTTCGGGCACACACATAAAGCAAAAGTTACGAGCTCCTGGATGTTTCTTAGTTTGCGAGGGCTGACATCCTTTGGCGTCGTCGTCGTCGTCGTCGTGGTAACGAAGAGGAATGATCCGAGTGTATCTCATAACCCATTTCAATTATGCGGTTAGTTTATGGTTTTGTTTTCCTTTCATTCATTCGGTTGATTAAGGGCCACCACCGACCACGTACGTTCGTGTGTGTGTGAGTGGGTTTGGTTGGTTGGCTTTTTCCCAGGACTCTCTCTCTCTCCTATGACACATTTGACTCACTCGTCTGTGGGAACGGGTGTGAAAATTAATTTCTTGTAGTTCTTCGGAAAGAGTGGTATCTGATAAATTGTATCTCATGTGTTATCAAGGCAATGGGAATAAGTCAGAGAGTAAATAAGGCACAAAGCAGAAGATGCCGCGAGGGGTCTTTGTTTGGTGGAGGTCGAGGCTCGAAGTTGACGTGGAAGTTACTTGTGGAACTTTGTTACAAAGACAGTGCCAGAGGTCAGTGGATTAAGAAGGAGAAAGAGGATTGGTTTTGAAGGGAGGAGGTTTCGAGTATGAGTGAAGACGTATTTTGGTTGCTTCCTTAAAACTCCGGACGATATCCTCACAGGATACATCCAAGTGAGGTCTTTGACTATAAAATGTCTGCGATAGAACTGAAATAAGAGCAAGGACAGCATTTAGTCTATTCGAAAGCGGCTAAAAAGGTAATGCCAGACTTACAATGTCACTTTAACGAGCAGGTACATAATAATCTGCGAAGCAGCCCATGCAGGCCAGACCCTTGCTTTTTCGCACTTCGACTTATAGTTTGACACACGTCGAGGGAACCTACAGTTTAATGCCGGTTTCGAATGGCGAATTGCGAAAGATTTCATGAAAGATGTACTCCAAGAGGATTGTCAGTCGTTCGCTAGAGGTTGGTCCGTGAAAATTGTTTGTGGTGTTCTTTTCCCGAGCTGGATTCACACCTGGATATGCTCGGCACGTCATTCAATCCACGTAACCCACACGAGTAGTTACATAAGTTTGAACATTCTTACGTTTCTAATAACATTCCAGCCACAAATTTTAGTCCAAATTTTGTAAAAGGTTTTCCTATAAGGACTTGACAACTTTTTTTTAAAAATAAAACGCAAACCATTTGAGATATTTCAAAAACTTTATTATTGCCTTAAAGTAAAATTAAAACGTTTATAAGTGGAACTCGGCTTCGTTCATATGGCCACTGTGGACACCTTTGCAGCTGTCCATTCATAGGATTCAATTTTCGATGACTCGCCCACACATTTCAGCCGAAACGGAAGCTATTTCGCATTCATTGTTGGCCCTGAGCTCTTCAAACGTCGTCGGCTTGTTGGTATAAACCTATGACTTTATGTAGCCCCAAAGAAAATAGTCTAAAGGCATTAAGGCTGCCAATCGACTGGCGCACTTCTTGATATAACACGCTCATCAAACTTACTCTTCATTAAATCGATTGTAACTTGTGTTGTGTGGCTCGTGGCACCATCCTGTTCAAACCACATGTCTTCCAGGTCCATACCTTCCGATTTATGCCAAAAATAAACGGTAAATATGGCACGATAACGCTGGCCATTCGCAGTAGGTTAGGTTAGGTTATGTGGCGCCGGCTAATCGCCAGTCACATAGACCTATAGGTTGCCATTCACAGTAACGTGACGACGAAAAAATATGGCCCAATAACGCTGCCGGCATGCAAACCACACCAAAAAGTTATTTTTTGTGGATGAAGTGGTGATTCATGAAGCACATGTGGATTTTCACCCGACCAATAACATATTTTGCTTATTGACGAACCCATTGAGCCAAAAATGAGCTTCGCCACTGAAGATAATTTTACGCTAAAATTCATCATCTTGGCGCATCATCTCCAGAGACCAATCGGAGAACCTACGTCGCTTCAAATGATAAATCGGCTTCAATTCTTGAGTCAGCTTGATCTTGTACGGGTGTTAATCAAGATCCTTACGCAAAATACACCAAAATTTGGTCTGAGCGATGCCCAATTCTTGAGAACGCCGTGGAAATGACTGATTTGGATCGTTTACTACGGACGCCTGAACGGCAGCGATATTTTCGACACTTCGACCAACCTTACTGACACGGCAACATCACACGAATATGTGCACTAAAATTTTTCAATAATCTTGTTATTGGCTGTCTCCTAGGGCGAGAATTACGACCGAAATTTGAAGTTAACGCTCTTTAAATTACAGTCACCTACTCTGAATTTTGATAGAAAATTTGTATAATTTGCAGACGTTGTTTGTCCGTGTACTTTACCACGAAGAAAATGTTGAAATTACTGAATAAATTGACAGAGACAGGTCGATGAATAGTGAAAAGGTGCGTCCACAAATTAAAGCTGTAAAGTCCTTATTAGAAAATACTTTATTTATAGCAATAAAGTCGTTCCGGGCATTTGGTTAAGAAACTTTATTAGATTTGCATGTGGTGCCTTATAACCGTCTTAATTTTATTACCACAGCTTTTTATCAACAAATTCGGGGTTTTCTGTACGAATAAGAAATCACATATTTCGTAGACACATCTGAGTCTTTGTATTGCAGATTTTTTTTCCGAATTAAGTTTTGTGGGAACTTTTGCCACTTCCTAGAAGGATTTTAATCTGAACTTAATCGCAAGTGGCTTGTTGTCATGTTTTCTCGTCAACCAAACTCTTTAAGAAAATTCATTTGACAAGAGAGTCTAAATTATTCTTGCAAAGGTTAAAGCAGCTAATCTCCACTCATACGTCTACAGACTCAATTTCATTTAAGTGCTGAGAGAAAATCTGACGAAGACCTTCAAAATTAAAAAGGTTTTTTTAATATATTATGGAAAATGGTAGTCTATAACGTCACCGTGGTAGTCTATAACGTCCAAAAAGCCCTTCTTTTGTAACCTAAAGCCCTTAAGAGTCGACTATTCAGAAAAAAATCAACAAAATTAACAATTTTACTAAAATCCCAGCTCGTCTACGAAGCCATCATTTTTTGGAGGTGCTCTAAAATTTATGAACTTTCGTACACCAGCCTTCTTGAGCTCCAACCCATTTGTTTAAAGCACCACTCTACCAGCATAACCGTCCATCGCAGGACAAAGGATAGACCAATGTCCATCAGTCCGAACCCCAAAATTTGAAGCACCCTATATTCCACAAATTTCCCCAGCTTATCTCCCCGATAAATAAAGTCGCATGTCCTTCGAGCTCGTAAAAGTAAAAACCAAAAGTGCATCCCCTTTCAAATTGGAGGATGTATCTCCCCCAAAAAAGCTAAAAAGTGGCAAAAGTTAAACTAAACAAACAGATGTTAACATTCCAAAAAAGGATTCATGAAATTCCAAAAAACAGAAAGAGCTCCCAAAACAAAAGAAACAAAAAAAATGAAAAGAAAAATCTCTCGTTCGTTTTCTTTTCACAAACCCCAAAAAAAAAGAGAAAAACTTCACCTCAAACTTCACTTCCTTTTGAGGTTGAGAGTGTATCGCGGGAAAAAAAACCAAAAACACGAGCATATTTTTTGCTAACCATTTTCACGAAAATTAATTACACGAAGTATTTTAATTAAAACGTAAAGAGAATAACTCGCTTTCTCGTTTTTTGAGGAGAGAGCAGAATTTAATGACAACCGGAACACGGTGGAGTGGAAAAGAAGGATGAGGAGGAGTAGACATTTTCTACGCTGAAAAAAAAAAAGAGTTTGCAAAAAGACAGCAAGTCCTTTTTTTCTTTTACCACAAGGATAAAGCAATTCAAAAGTACTTTTGCAACCCATTAACCAGTTGGGGAACGCAGGCAGGACTTGACTCAGGCAACCGCCTAATTGCATTGTCCAGCCGCTAGACCGCGGCGAACATGACGCATCGAGCTTAAACTCGCCTATTTAATGATCAACAATGTGGCAGAGAGTTGAGGTAGATGGGGCGGGGGGAGAGTGAGTGGGAGTGGACACAAAAGGACACAATTGCTATTTGCAGCAGTTGCACACTTTCCACAATAATAGTCGCCGCTGCCGCTGCCACAGTGGCCATCGTGATAATACGACGATTTATTTTTATTTTTTTTTCTGTTTCCATATTTTTTTTTGTTGTGTACTCCTCCGCCATCGTCCTCACTCATAACCGGAAGCTCGACACTCATAGAAAAATCCTGGATAAAGTGCCAAGCGAATGGGGGTGGAAATGGTGGTTAGGGGTCGTCGATAGTTTTGTTGCAAGTGCAGTGCATTTATTGTTATTGCAATACAACGCGCCATGATGGTAACAATGAAGCGCGTCTGGTGGACTTTGCGACCGAGCATTAGAATGGAGACTACACTTCCGGTGTGGTTATGGTACCATGAATCCAATCATTACGACGTTCCACACCGACAACCGACGAGCGACAGGATCTGTGTCGGTTGTTTTTCGTTGTCGTTGTCGTTATCGTTGTGTGGTCATTATTTCTGCCGCGCCGTGTTGATAGAGGCAAATGGAAGTCCTTTTTTTCGTTGATCGAGTCAACCACCCGAGATTTCAACGATCGATATTAGCGTCTGTGTTGGTGTGACATAGGGGTCCTTTGTTTGGCCACATCACACTCTCGACTGAGTCCTTGCATCCTCCCACTCGAAAAAAATGTTTGCAATTTTAATCATCCAACAATGAACGAAATGTTTTACCCTCAAAAACTAACTGTAAACACAAAACTACATCAAAAAATTTTGATCCATAGATTTGACTTAAAAAAAATGTTTTTTTCCGCGAGAGAGAGCACATCCTGTTTCGCCCACAAGGACGATTTATTTGTTTTATTGTTACTGCTGCTGTTGATTAATATCACAAGGATTTTAGTTGTTTAGTTGTGGATTCTTTTTTTTTGGATATTTTATGTCCTTTTTGATGTCGCTATTTATTATTTCACTCTGGATATACCGTTGGGAAAGTTAATTAAAATTATCCCTTCCGCAAGGATAGTTACGGCTGTAAATTTTCTGTACATCACTTTTTCGAATGGAACTGAGTGAGGGTGTCGTGAATCTGTGTGTGGGTGTGAGAATCCTTCGCAGACCATCAATCTTGTCAGGGAAGAAGTAAAATTAATTGAGTCACCGTTTGGCAGTGGTTATCCTTGCTGGCTAAGCAATAAAACCAGAACCAGGATGTGTGAATGGAATGACGTGCTGGGTTTTTATAAATTGTTTTAGTTGTTTTTGTTTTTTTTTATTTTTTTGTTTTCTCTTGAAAAATGGAACTGAGAAATCTTCAAATATTAATTTAATTGCTTTTTGTGGTTTTGCGAGATGGTTGTTTTATTGTTTTCTAAGGTAGGGGTGGGGGGTTGTGCACAATCTGAGACTTTGTAGTGAAATTAAACCGCACTCGAAAAGAGGGAGAAATTTTACGAAGCAGCAACATCTGTTAAATTTTAGTAGATTGGCAGTTTTTCGGGAGGGAGAGGAGAGGTGCCGGTATCTGGTTCGTGTAACTCAACCACGAGGGGAGGAGGGTGTCATGTGCAACATCTTCGTCGTCGTTATTTGGGAAGCTTCTTGTATTTGTCTTCTGTGGAAAGACACCGACGTCAGTCGTTGGAATACGAATCTGCAGAGGATTTTCGGTGAGGAGGTGCCTTTAGGGCTCCTGTCTGTTTCTGAACCGTGTCGGTTTCGTGTGAAATTTTGTACTCCTTTGTGATAAACGAATTTTCAGGAGGGAAGATGAATCTCGGGTTGCTTATCAAGAACGACAACTCAGCCCTTTGCAGCTGCGATCCGTCTGTACTTGTTTTCTCCTCTAGCGATGGTGGATTTTTGCAGAAATGTATTGTTGCCAAAATGTCCTATAAAACTCGTCTTTGAAATCAAAAACTCGACTGAAAGCTTCGGGAGTCTACGAGGGTTAATTGGAGGTTATACTTTCTACTTTTTTTTAAGCATGTCTTGAAAATTTGGTAGATTTAGGCGAAGATATTCATTGTGCTTCTAACCAACTTTTGGGTTGGCTATGAATAAGTTTGTTTGGAAGAATTGTTGAATACGATGTTCTGATATACTACTTTTGCAAAACTGAAGCACTTTTTTGTCATTTTTTGAAACTGATGATGACAAAATCGGGGCCGCATTCGATTGAAAAAACTACGAGCCTTCTAATCGGCTCCACGATAGAGAGAAGCTATTATGGCGCTTATCTCTCAACGCTTATAACTGCCTTAAGTATTGATTTCCAAGAGTTTGAGAGTCGAAAAAGATCTGAGTAAAAAATCGAAGTCAAAAGTCAGATTTTTGAGCTCATTTGTGAGGCTCACAGCCGCAATAATGATGTCGTTGAATCGGTTTTCCTGTCCTAAAGCCAGTTTAAAGGCTGTTAACGATCTTTGAACGCTCTAAAGATAAAGGGCTTTCCAATAGATAGTGACAACTTTGAATTTATTTTGTGAACGCACCCTTTGTTATTGTCAATTTATTCAGTAAACTCAACATTTTCATCATGGTAAAGTACATGAACGAGCAACGCCTGCAAATTATAATAATTTTCTACCGAAATTCGGAGTCGGTGACCGTAACTTTGAGAGCGTTAACTCCAATTTTCGGTCGTAATACTCGGCCTAGTAGACATGCAATAACAAGTTTAGTGCAAAAATTTGAGTCTATATATTCGTTGTGTGATGTTGCCGTGTGAGTGAGACAACGGGTTGGTTGAATTGTCGAAAATATCGCTGCCGTTTAGGCGTCCGTAGTAAACGATCCAAATCAGTCATTTCCACGGCGTTCTCAAGAATTGGGCATTGCTCAGACCAAATTTTGGTGTATTTTGCGTAAGGATCTTGATTAACACCCGTACAAGATCAAGCTGACTCAAGAATTGAAGCCGATTTATCATTTGAAGCGACGTACGTTCTCCGATTGGTCTCTGGAGAAGATGCGCCAAGGTGATGAATTTTATCGCAAAATTATCTTCAGTGACGAAGCTCATTTTTGGCTTAATGGGTTCGTCGAAAAGCAAAATATGCGTTATTGGTCGGATGAAAATCCAAATGTACTTCATGAATCACCACTTCATCCACAAAAAATAACAGTTTGGTGCGGTTTGCATGCCGGCAGCGTTATTGGGCCATACATTTTCGTCGAATGTGTACTGTGAATGTGTGTACTGTGAATTGACTGAATTTAAATAAGGGTTTTACTTTGGAACGAAAAAAAAAACCGACTCCCGCGTACGACTGGGAGTTCAGAAATAAACGCTTTAAATCTAAAGTTAATTTTTTTTCACACCACATGGAAGTGCCCCTCATCCTTCCAATCCCTTTCATATCATCGTCGTCATCATCAACCTTTGATCTCAAAGCCAAATAAAGAATCCAAAAAAAAGTTTAATTCCAAATTAAAATCCCACTCCATTAAAAATCCACTCGCCACCCACAACACTCATGATTCAAAATAATTAAAATTCCCATCATCGTTAATAAATCAATGGTCACTGTCAAACATAAATTACCTTTAATAAAATTTTCAAAAAAAAAAAAACTTCAGCAAAACAACACCCACACACATTGGACAGGTAACGACCAAAAAAAACAAAAAGGACACGCAACACACGTGTGTATCCGTGTACCGTGATTAATACCCCTTCGCATAGTTTCTCGTGTGCATTCCCTGAATAAAATATTTTTCTGTGTTTGTAACGATTCGTTTATTTCTGTTTTTTTTCATTTTATTTTTTATGTGTTTCACTCTTCCCTCTTAGTAATATGAAATATCCTTCAGTGTGTGTGTCTATCACAAAGTTTCCAACATAAATCTAGGACACGGCATACATCTGGTGACCGCATATAGGATGCCGCCGCCCATACACATGTGGCATTCGTAAAATGAACTCACAAAGTACGTGAAGTTAATTCATAAAAAATATGAAACAAAAACAAGGTAGGAGGGGAGACAAGCCTGTGCTTTATCTTTTGTAACACTGTGGCATGAAAAATTGTGTGAATGGATAAAAAAAAGGACATGATGGGCCATTAAATTCACTTTTCAGTCTTTAAAAATTAATTGAAGGGGAATTGATTTGGAAAAGCGCCGGTGGAGAGGAATGTTGTGGCGACGGGTCGCTCAAAACTTCACTTCGAACTCAAATTTGAGGCGACGAGAAAAGACTCATCTATAAGGTTTTTCAGACACAAGCAAACTAACGACAGAAGAAAAGATGATCGAAAACCGTCTTTTTAATTTTTTTGGAGCTGTTTATGAAACCAAAAATGTTTCTAATACGCTTGGGTGTTCACAAAATAGACGCTTCACATCTAAAGCAACTTACAATGTTTTTTGTACCTGATGGGTCTACTCTAGAAACTGATTTACGACGCAATCGATGGTTGAACAATTCGTGGAGAAGGAACGAACTTAACTCGCCGCGTCCTTATTTTTAAATTGAGATTTAAACTTGATATGAATAAGGACTCCAATATTGAGGTTCAAATGATGTCAGAATCGATTAAGATCCTTCTTACTTTTATCAGAGCGAGTCTCTAATAACTCTAAATTTCAAGTGATACTCAAATTTAGCTATAAAATATTTGGACATTGTCTGTTCTAAATCAATTTAACAAAAATTTAGCGAAAAACTCAGCGATAAATACTGGATCTCTTCCAAATTCGAATAACTATCTAAAACCAACATTAGAAATGAGGCTTTGAATACAAATTTACTAAGTTTTGAACAGTTTTTAACCAGACAAATTCCCATTCTCTTAATTGTGGAAATTTTAGTTTCAAATTGGTTATAATTAGGCCTCATTTCAGAAAATTGTTGAATATTTTAAAATAATACCCATTCAAGTTCGTAATCAGCAACTTTTGAATAGCAACGTAGGCTGTTTTAAGCTACACTAGCTTCAAAGATTACATATTTAAAAAGAAAAGTAAGGTTTTAGAACTCTATTGACGCCTCGATATTCATTAGCACCTTGAATTGAAATTGCCGCCCGACGCTTTAACCAAAGGCCACATTTTGACTTCGTCTACGAGCCTCACTCATATTGAACTGGCTTCAAAAATCATATTTTTAAAAATAGAGTAAGGTTTTTGAGTGTGATTGATATTAATTAGACCCTTGAATTGAAATTGGCTCCCGACGTTTTAACGAAAGGCAAGCTTTTGACTTCGGTCGAGCCTCAGCCTCGAGCCTCACTGGCTTCAAAAATTATATTTTTGAAATTGAAGTAAGGTTTTTGAGTTTCATAAATGCCTTGATGTTCATTAGCACTTTGAATCTAAATAGACACCCAACGTTTTATCGAAAGATAATCTTTTCATTCTGTTCTTAAACTTCACTGCAGAACTGGAAATCATTTAACTTCACAGAGACTCAAACTCCAGAAAAAAAATACCGAAAGAAAATATTTTCCTAAACAAAAATCACAACGTTGACCTTCCGAATCAACATCGACGTTAAATCAACATTTTAGAATCAAATGTCTGGCTCTCAAAAATTGCCCATCGAACCGCGATTTATTGCCACCCACTACCACACTCACCCGATGTGTTCGTTTGTCCCTCTGACTGATCATTCTGTCGATGAATTATTCTAAACCGTAAAAGGACATTGTAAATCACTAAGCGGCCAACCCAGTTCAGCCGTTCTGCTCCACTCACCTATAAAATTCACTTGGCCCTAACCCAAAATGTCATTCGCCCCCTCGACCACCACCATCACACAAAAAGGATGACGCAATGTAAATTCTTCCGTCCAACTTACGTTTGCTCGTTCATCGATTTCGATTCAATTCAGTTATCATCAAATTTTCTGCTTGACTCCTCATTCCATCCTGTGTATGAGTTGCCCTTTCAACGGTAGTATTCAAATAAATTCCACAATTCAACACGTGCCATCGCCGGGAATTTAACAATCAAACGAGGACCCACAGAAAACCACCGCCCTTAGAGTAACTGAATTTAGCATAGCACATTCTTGTCATTCTCTTGTCCTTTAAGAGAACGGGGGGAGGGAGAAGGAGAGATAAAAAAACAAAAGAAAAACTGGCCTTTTGCCGCAATCAATAGACAGACATGGTCCAACTGTGACCCAGAGAGTCCTTGATCGAGTCTCGAATGTCATGAGGCGGGAGAAAATATGAAAACGAATTTTCCATGTGACTTAACCCCACACAAAGGCGAATGAGCAAGACTGTGTGTGTGTATCTGCCGGACTGGAAAACTTATCATTGACGAAACATTTCCACATCACATCACACGAGAAGTTCGAGTGTCGACGAAGAGATTCCGCCATCATTGCCACGACGATGCTGATGGCCCGTTTAACAGCTAAAATTATGTGTCAAAACACCACTTTGAGATACGAAGATACGCAGTGTCCTAGTTTCGAGAGTTTCGTGTGTAAAAATGGAAACTCTGGGAGTTGCTGTAAAAATTGATGGGAGCCTTTTAGGGGAGAGATAATGTGAAAGTAAAGCGAGGGTGGATTCAAAAATTGGCGTGCACTTTGAATGTAAGAAAAACCGTGTTACACACGAAAAAAACGAAACAACAACAGCCACAAGTCAGCTGCTGCTCCCATTAACTCGTCGAAGAAAAACAGCGCACATCCTTATCGACTGGCAGGACCGACTGCATCTCTCTTATCATCGAGTGTCAGGATGTCAGAAACATGCAACTCCAACCTCACTCATGCACATTGTTCAGGCAATTAGGAAATATGTTTTTCTTTTAAATATGTCTCTATGTCCTGCCGGAGAGAAGTATAATACTTCGCCAATTATCCTTCGAGAAGTAGCTGGGACACCGGTGGGTGGGTGTGAAGATGTCCATTTCAGAAATTGGATTTTGAGTGCATGGTTTCGTGACGATAAAGGATGTGAATGGACCCAGAAGATAATGATAATGACCGACGGTGATGATGATGAGGGCACAGAACGAGAGAGAGAAAGAGCGAGAGGTGGTGTTAATGGATGTGAAGTGGATGGTTGGCAGATGGGGTGGGCTAATCAATTCACATGCTAGTCACGTATGGGTGACAATAATTTCTGTGCGAGTGATTTAATTAAGTGAATTTATTTAATTTCGTTTGCTTAGAGGAGCTGATATGATTGGAGAACGGCAGATGGGCAGGACACTCGGCGATGAGTGGGTCCTTTTTTGGGGGGAGTCCTGTGAAGTGGATCTAATCAATGTGACGGGGCTAATTGATTTTTATTGGTCGCCATGGACAGTGAATGGGATTTTTTTTAGGAGGAGTCGATTCTGGTAATGTCCTCGATTGCAAATGGGACCATGGTGAGCCTGGGAGGCGAAGCTGTGCGAAAATAATGCTTAAATTTCTCCTAAAAAGCGATTGTCTAAAAAAAAAAAAAAATATATATGTCAACTTCTGCAGACCTTCTCGTTTAAAGAATCGACGAAGGTCGTTCTCTTGGATCTACAACTTTTTTCATCATTCAAACACTTCTTTGGGATTCAAATCCGACACATCAGACCCTCGGTCAAACTTAAAGAGGCTTAATGTCCTTTTTGACACACACAGACACAAAAGAAGTCTCATCACAGCCAAAGATAACCACCTCAATTAGCCCACAAAATTTTAATGGCTTCCCTTAATGGCCCCTGAACAGTGTGAGGATCGAAATTCCCATGCCCCGTGTTCCATTCAAGGACACTACCAAACATTTGCATTATTTATCCTCTCTTCGGATAACAACCGAGACCATTAGGCCCTGTTTACATTCCCTCTCCCTTCGTTTGCCATTTATAGCCAAAGCCTTAAGGACTCTCAACTCAGCCTCGTGTGTCGTCGTGTAGCTCGCTCCTGTCAAAACATCCTTTTCCATTGAACTAAATTTGTGTAAATACGTATAAATAACCGCATTATCCTTGTGTACAGTTAATTAAACACAACAAAAAAAAAATACCATCTTCTTATTTTTTTCTTTCTCTTTCCAGTGACTAAATTCATTCGTATTGGAATCGCTGACAAGAACGACAACCCACCGTACTTTGACAAGTCCCTATACGAGGCGGAAGTCGACGAGAATGAAGACATCCAGCATACCGTGCTCACAGTCACCGCCAAAGATCACGATGAGTGTAAGTATTCAATTATCCTAATGGCATCCTTAATATTCCTTTTTTTCTCCCTCTCCCCGTCCACACTCTCCCACCAAAAGAAGAGAAATACATTTTCCATGTGTATTCTCGATGAAAAGGACCTGGAATTCGTTTCCATCCAAAAACCACAATCCTTTGGAGAATGAAAGAAAAAAAAAAAAGAATTTTCGTTTCTGCGTTTTAATAAATTATTCAAAGGACTCCCTCGGCGATGAATTGGAGATTTATTTTCGACTGTGGCGCCACATTTTCCCTCAAAAAAAAAAAAAATTGAAAATGGCAACAGAAACCGAAACAAAAGGGGTGTGAAGACAATTCTCTTCACTTGATCATAATTTTCCAGGACACATGCAATTAATTTTGCAAGAATTTCGCTCCTTGCTGCGCCCGAGGGGCCTTCCCTCCCTCGACAGTCTACGACGTTTCCGTTTTCTTGGCGGTGTTGCTTTTTGACAAATTTTCAGCACACACACGTGTCAAGTTGTAAATTTTCTGGTTTAATTGAAAGAGAACTCACACATATGTCACCACAATGGAGCTGATTACGGAAAGGCGTGGCATGGGGTGGTGGTTTTTATGGGATGGGCGGTTGCAAGGACTCATGGAACACACTTTGGGTGGCTTGTTTTGGAGAGTATTTAAGAGCAATTTTTTTTGAGTTTTACGCCGCGTATATTTTTTTGAGTTTATTTAACTGTGTGGATGATTCTCTTTTTTTCGTTGAGCGACGTAATCATGTGGCTGAGTGCTTCGGAGTTAATCCTTGAGCGACGGCGTGGCTTTGCATACGCAATGAAGCGTTTTCGATTCCGTTTTACGTGGGAGTTAAAGAGATTTACTTTTTGCGTGTGTTAATGGCATTGAAAAGGGGAAAATTTAATGGGTTGGCTGTAAACTCACAGTGGAGAGCTCATTAATTGAATTTGCAGGAGGTCTTTGTTGTTGAAAGTGGCCAGGCAGAATTGCATCGGTTTCAGAGTCCATAAAATGTGTTTTTATTCATGAATTTCATATCACTTGTTTAAGGTCGAAACCATGTCACGAGGTGGTCGTCCGTCAATGACTGACCAATCCTCTGATGGAGCCCCAAGAGATGTCAGAAAGTGAGAACGCGATCACATTGGGAGAATTGTAAGATCAAGTTATTCCGAAAATAACGAAAAGAGTTGACCAAAAAAAGACTTTGAATTGTAAAAGATTTCCTCAGAAAAACTTGAAAAAAAAAACTTCGAAAAATTGTCTTTCGGTACAAAATGGATAAATGAAATGACATATCTAATGTAATACCTATATCGCACCCTTACCGCCAAATAATCGTAACCGACATTTTAAGCAAAAAGGAGTTGATGATACGGTTCGGTAGTTTATTCAATTGCGCGTCCTTCTGCATCATCGGTTTTTTTTTTTTTTAATAAAGCATTCCAGTTATAAATAATAGGGAAAACAAAATATTTTTATTATCATTATTTTAGCTCGGACAAAGAAACAGCCTCCTTTGTTTTGTAACTTACAAGAATTTGGCGGTTAGGGCGCGATATCATATGTGAATACAAACGAAATTTAGCTACAGTCGAATCCATCTAATTCGAACGTCCTCTAAGTCGAATTTGCCTCTAACTCGAATACATTCTTTCGGCTCCTTGTCTGTTTTCAATTACCTCTAACTCAAGGTTTTTTTTTTCTTTTGCTCAAAAATAAACAACTTAAAAAGGCAAAAACGTGTTCATTAATTATACATTAAAGCTATATTATTCATGTTCATAGTTTGTAAACAATTCGCGTTCAAACTCAAAATTTTAATAAAAAAAAAAGTATAGATAATTTTTTTATGGATTCACTTTGGTGTCTGTCTGTCTGTCTGTCGCCTTTTACATATTTGACTATAACTTACCTATAAGTCCTTTATAGTTAAGGGATGAAATTTTGACTGAAGATGTACCTAGGCGACCCAAAAACAAATCATGTATTTTTTTGGAAATAGCCGTAGATTAAAGAAAACGTTAGTACTAATACGAACGCCCGAAAAAACTTTTATTAACTTTGATGGTCGATATGGGTGTCATTGGGAAGGGGGCGGTGCCCTGATTATGAAAATGTCTGTCTGTCATTAGATTTTAACCTTGGTAATTGACGAACCACTAAGAATTAAGAAATGAAACTTCGTCAAAAGATGTATCTCACTTGTCCAAAGAAAGTTCAGATAAAAAATTTTAAGAAAATTGCATATTAGCAAAAAGCTTAGTACTAATACTAAATTTGAAAAATAAATTTCTTTTACTAGTTCCTTGATATGAGTATCGTTGGAAAGAGGATGGTAGTTAGATCAAAAAGTTGTACTGCGGTAATCACCTTACGGTTACTGATAAGAAGTTATTAGCCAACAAACTGCCAAAAACTGACTTGTGTACCGTGTCCCCCACCTTATTTTCTAAAATATTTTACCAAAAAATCTTTAAAAAATTGGAGTCATCGCAATACCCCAAAATTATGCAAAAATTGTGTAAAATTTTTTGTTTATACTAAAATAAATTAATTACTAACTTTTTTTGAAAAAAGTTTCATGGAAATATATTAAGTGAGGTACCATCGGATAGGTTTTGCAAAATGAAATAGAGTTTTCATTTTGAACTTTTCATTTGGAGGCTAAGTTTTCGAGATATTCAGCTTGAAATTCGAAAAAAAGGCTCTCATTTCTACACCCGTTGGTCTAAAAATCTGAAAAAAATCTGGAATGTAGGTTTTGATGTAATCTTTGTGTTAAAATTGGTTTGAGCACTCTGGCTTTAATAGTTTTCAAGATATTGGCCAAAAACCAAAAAACAACAACACTCGAATTTTGAAGATACGAAAACGCCATTTTGCAGATCTCGGCGAAAGAACAATAAAATATTATCTAAAAAAAATTATTTTCATACAATTTTTCGAGATATTAACGCTTTAAATCGAATCAGTTATCGCAAAAAACGATGAACTGACGGCAGTCTCAGTGTCGCTTGCGGCATTTCATCCCCTAAATGCACCAAAGCAATTTTCACACGGCTGGCGCGATCTGCAAATGGGAAAAGATTTTCTTTTGTCCAGTTTCGTTCGATATGAAAAGAAGAATTTTAGTGAATGATCAGTGAATTGAGTTTAATTTGATTTGACTATTTTAGTTTGTTAATTTCTTAGACTTATATTAAGTCCAAGCTACTAATCTGTTTGCGAACGAAACCCTCGGCGGGTGAGTAAACCGTGACCGTTTTTTTTTAACTGTAAGTTGCAGTGCCAAATTAGAACCTTGCCGTTAATGCTGACTAGTTCAAAAGAAAACTAGAATGGGCGTATCGATTGAGTTATCGAATTTAGGAAATTGCAGTCATTTAAAGACCGCAGTTGATTCACAAAACATAAAAAAACGATTTTATAAGTCTTTGACTTTGACTTTAAAACTACAATCACCATTCATTTTGGATATTTAAAAGTAGACTGTTAGGTTTTCAAAAGAGAATTTTCTTTTAAGTGAAATTTCAAAATCATACAAGTCCAAAGGTACTTTTTTATTTCTAAGTCTGTTTTGACTTTCAAGATCTGAACTTAAAAAAAGAGAGACGAGAACGTGATTACTCGCTCCCGATTTTCCCCTTTTTGAACTAAATTTTTCACTAGCTATAGAATTAGAACTTACTGACCTATATCTTTATAAATCCCGGCCATTTTTTTTATTGAAAAAAGGTTGCCAAAAATTAGGTCCTCAAAGTAATAAAATCAATTTCTTCTTTTGTTTGACCCACTGGTGGTCATCTAGTTCAGTTGAGGTTAAAGAATCGATTCGAAAAAAGGGAACGTTAAAAAATCATTTGGCACAACGCCATATCAGAAACCTGTTTGCCTTAAAAAACGGTATACCATCTCTTACTCCCACCTGAACACCGCAGCCATAAAGTTCTAAAAACAAAACCTCAATTTATGTCCTCTCATCGTATTTTCTATAATTGCTCCCATCAAATCGGTTTCAATTTCCAACGCCCACCCAACTCATAAAAAGAGAAACCGCAAGCACATCCTTAAAAATTCCCTCTTTGATACCGCTAATTATTATTCATACTTTACTTTATTTCTCGTCCTTTTTTTTTCCTGGTGGTTTTTTGCTCATTTCCACTTTTCTTTTTTTTACAGCCTCGCGTATTCGATACGAGATCACAAGCGGTAACATAGGTGGCGCTTTTGCCGTAAAAAATATGACGGGTGCCATTTATGTCGCTGGTGCCCTTGACTATGAAACAAGACGACGGGTAAGTCATCCCCCCTTCCAAACATTCCCATTTTCCCTAAAAAAAAAAACATCCTGATATAGATTTTGATTTGATGGCGACGTTTTCGCCGACCATAAAAAATCATAAATTTCGTTTCCAGGACATCATCGATAAAAAAAGACAAAAAAAAAATCAGTTTTGTTTTTTGTGTGGTTTGTTGAAATTCCAGAAACCAACGGCAATTTATTTCAGTGCAATACAAACACAAAAGCCAGGAACACCATGGCAATGGACATAACGAGTGTCCTGTAAACGGAGCCGGGGAGACGGGGAAAAAAATGATAAAAAAAAAGGAATGAATAAAAAAATAATTTTATAACGGCGTAGAATGAAAAAAATGACAATCACAGAATTGAACACACAATAGAACGATGGTTGAATATGCTCATCAATCGCAAAGGACATTCACGCGCACACAGCCTCACTCCCACACACACACAGACACAACCACCACTGTACACATGTTCGTGCAGATGTAATCGGTTCATTTAAATCAGTGGGTGTACTGAACGAGAGTAGTTCTCTCGATTTTTTTTTTGTGGGTTTTCATTGTTCGCCGAAGAATTAAGGACATCGTCAATTTAAAACTCGCTGAGCCATGAAAAGGACCCACACACATAAAAAAAAAAACAAGAAACGAAGTCAATGACTGAACTGCTGAGTACAAAAAAAAAATTCACACAGAGTGACAGACACAAAAAAAACAAACACAAAAAAAAAAGAACCCCACCGTTTTCGCCCACAGTGAAAGAAAGCATCCTGTGGACGAAAGGATAATCACATTTCTGCACTCTTTTCTGCGATGAACAGATACTAATTGCTTTGGCTTTTGTGTTCTCACTTCGGAGGGATGAGTAGGACCACGACACGAAGAAGTGGACGACGAAAAAAATAACAGTCAGGGACTTTTGGGACGTTTTTAATTGCAGCGGAACTTTTGCAGGATTTTTTTTTTTGTGCAAAAGTGCACCGGGCGTAAGTGATGACTCAGATTGACCGGAAACCAATTCTAGATGGACATGTGTGTGTGTGGTGGGAGAGGAGAGCATTTTTTTCGGAATGTAAACAGCAGTGAACAGGAGCTGTTACAAGGAGCAAGTGAATTGAATGCGGAAATAATGAGATCCGATGAACTATGCCCGTGTGGGTTGCTAGCGGACGTGATTAGCTGTCCTGGGAACATCAAGTTATTAGAAAGGACAATTTATGAGGAAATTTCGTCTCGACTTGCTTTTTAAAGGTCAAAAATCTTTTCTATAAAGATTTTGTAAATCAATAAAACGAATTTAGAGGCAAGATATCATAGATCGACTGCAAGTTTTTTCGAAATTAAGGTTTTATAACTCAAAAGTATCTAAGACTCAAACCACTTTATATTAAGGCTACCAATTTAAGTCTCAAACTACAAAATTGTTAAACCTCTTTGAATGACAAATGCTAAGAGAGTACAAAAGTGGGCATTGTAGAATATTGGGACAGTATTTTGATTCATTCTTAGAAGAGGAAAGACATTGGAAAGCTCCCAACACTGCTTAGGATCGCTTTAAGCCCTGAGCAGGATTCAAAAACTGCCTAAATGTTTACAAATGTATTAGTTAAGCCTTGAATTGGAATCTGGCGAAAAATGCCAGCTAAGCCAATTAGGACATCTATTAGAAATCAATGGAAAGTCATTCAATGCACAATAACTCGTTGAGTTCCAGGACAGTAATAGAATAGAAATAGAAAGAAAAAGAAATTGATGACAAAAAAACAATTTCGCAAATCAAATACAACTTTGAAAATTTGTTTTAATTTGCTCCGAAGAGATACAGAGTTTAAAAAAAATTCCAAAGGTGGCTCCGTCTACTCTACGTTCACTGAACAATCACCCGTCCCCACTGACAGTGACACTGAATCAGTTCAGTAAATTTGTCACCTCTTCACTCCTTTCCGACGAACATCCATCGCTCACATGTGAAAGGAAAAGGACGATAAATCTTGCATCGAAAATCTTCGTAAAACTCCACGTCTCCTCACATCATCATTGGACCCCACTCAACCGAACAAAAGTCAAACTACTTTAGGCAATCCCTCGATTTGAGATAACACCCCAAATTTGACAGCTCGAAACCTACCCACGTAAAAGATGTCGTCCGATGTTCATCAAGGCAAATAATGCCCCTAAAATACATCAATTTAAGTTTCTAAGCGCTTTTTCTTTCTCTCTTTTAAACTTTTCTCTTTCAAAAAAAAAAAAATGTTTTTTCCTCAATAATTTATTCCCAAAAAAAAACTTTTTTCTTTCTTCCTACGCGGCCTTGCGGCCGCGACGTGCTCTCCAAAAACCCATCATCAATCAAATTCGACCCGAAAAAAAAAATAAAAAAAATCGCAGTATGAACTTCGTCTAGCGGCATCCGATAATCTTAAGGAAAACTACACAACTGTCATAATCCATGTCAAAGATGTCAACGATAATCCACCCGTATTCGAGCGTCCGACATATCGGACTCAGATCACCGAAGAGGACGACCGTAATTTGCCGAAACGTGTTTTACAGGTCCTTTACAAAATCCAAAAAAAAAAATCTACATACATCGTTTGTTGAGTTGTTTTTGTTTTCATTTTGAAGTGAAATCGTATCCTGCGAGTCCTTCGTAGATCGAATTTTTCGTGTTTGTCTCATTTTTTTTGGCTTTTTTTTGTTTGGTTTGTTCTGATTTTGATTGATGAATATAGTTTTGAAAATTTACGTGCGAGTCCTTTGTTCTCTATTCATTTTTTTGTTGCGTTCGTGTAGAGTCCTTTTTTAGAAAGACTGCACTTAGAAAAGTGCGTGTTTGCTTTCGTTTTGTTTCACTTTTTTTTTGCTTTATCCTGCCATGCAAGGAGTTTGCATTCATGACAAAAGAAGGAAGGAAGTGAGCATGAGCTTGTGTGGGTTGTATGAGTGCATGAGTTTTGGTTTGACTTTGAGTGGAAAGGATTTTTTTTTTGTGTTTGTGACGTCAATTCAAGGAACATTTAACTCATTTCACATCAAAAGGTAACGAGGGTCAAATGGACTTATATTTCATCATGTTTTGTGTGCTGGTGAAAGACAGGGCTTATGCAAATGGCTGCCATTGTCAGCTGTTAAAGTTCATTATAAGTGACTGGTATTGTTCTATACGTTGAATTTTTCATGTGCTGTCTGAAAGGTTTTTTAAGCTCCAAATCTAAAAAAAAGAATTCGTTCGTTTTTTTAGATTTATCGTAGGACGACTTACGGGTGCCCACTTCGAGTTATATTTAATGAAAGCTTTTGAATGGTTCTTCATTTATCCTTTAATTCAATGCCTTAGAATATCCTACGGTCGGCTCATGAATTAAAACAAGGCCTTGAGATATAAGCTTCTAGAATTAAAAAGTTCTTAAAATCGCAATTTATTTAGAAATTGATTAAGTTTTCAAAAGTATATATACCTTCATCGGTTCTTCGAATTTTAGTTTCTATGTCTTAACTAAAAAAAGAAGCAACTTACTGACGAAAGTGTCCTAAAATCACTCTCTATAGCAGCTAGACGATTGTTTTCAGACCCAACGCGCTTCTTTTTGATGCTCCTACTTCTTCGTCTTTCTTTCTGGGATGGATCTGGGCTTCAGTCAACATGCCTTGATGGTACTACAAACTTTCATCGGCTATTTCTTTCGCCAAAAAACTTTTCTGAACAGAAACTTTTCCTTAGTTTTCACATCGCTCCTGAAAAAACTCTGACAGGCAAGAACTGACTGACTTCTAGTAAAAAATATTCTTTTCAAATGAAATCATAAAAATGCTCGAGATCCCTAATTCGAAAATCTCTGTTTTTTCTTAGCTCCATGAAATTAAAAACTATCGAGAGCTTACTGTGGTTATGACTCGCCTAATTATTTAAAGAAGAACTTCTTCTGTCCTTTATTTTTGGCTTTTTGGGCTACAACATTTAACACGAATTGGGGTTAGATCGAGGTCCACATTGAGTCTGGTGCTTCAAAAATTTAATTCTTTTATTTTTCCCTACTGACACAGCTTAAGGAATTATTTTTCATTGCTATTCTCTTCTTAAACAAAAATTTACGTCTTCTAAATGATGTCTCTGATGTCTTGAGAAAAAGATTCAGGAGCAATTTAAGACGGAAATGATTTGGCTCTCTTCTATTTTGGTTAGACCTCAAAACAAAATTTTTTGCACGCTTCCTTTAAAAAAGAAATGAATAACCTTTTCGCAATATAAAGAACTCCTTTTATACCAACCTTTGAATAAGTCCTAAACAAAAAATTAGCACACTTCTTTAAAAAAATTAACAACCTTTTCGCAACTCAAAGAACTTCCATCTCTTACCAATCTTTGAATAAGCCCGCGACCCCGTTAGTAGAATACGCGTTTAAGAAGGTGATGATGACATTTAACTTGCGTCTAGTTTTAAGCTGAAGTGTAAGAGGAAAAATTTTAAAGTCTACTTCGCAATTTTACCTTTTTTGTAAGAAATTGTTGTGTTGTTATCAAGGCGAAACAAAAATGTTCCTTTCAATCTGAACCTAAACTCCAAGAACCCAGCGGTATTTCAAAATTTTATATATATTTTGAAAATATCTCCTTTCCCTTTTTGTTCTCTTGAGATTTGATACGAAAAACTTGGGTTCTTTAAAAAAAAGCGAAATTCTTGTTCGAAAAAAGTGTCTACAACTTTTCCTTTCTTGCGACTGCTCGAAAAATTCTCTTCCGTCGTTAATTTTTGCAAAAAGCTTTAGCTTCAAAGCCTCGAAGAAACTGTCTTAAGATGAGGTCCAATATAAGTCAATTTTAACACGTTAAATGCCATTTTGGTCACCGGTGACCGGCATTAAGTTTGTTCGTAAATGGTGTGGTATTCAATGTGTTACAGTTTTCTTTTCTTAGCCGAAGCCCTTCGTTGCTTTAGCTTTAATTTCTAGCTATCAATTTTTAAATTTTCAGTTACCTTAAATAAATAAATAATAGACTCTCTCTTGCACAACTAGTTAGGTAACACTAAAAAAATCAAACTGTTTCGAAATGTGTCCTAAAATCGCACAACTAACAAAATCAAATCTTTTTTTTTTTTTTTCTTGTAAAATTTTTCACCCCAAGACTAAACGTCTTTCTTTAATGAAAAAAAGACTTGAAGTAGGCTTTCAAAATCACAAAGATCGTTGTGAACTTTCAAGCCACGACTTATGGCTTTGCTGTATTTTGCTCAAGTAAAGTGGCTTAAGAACAGTTCCAACTAAACTGCGACTGCCAAGTATCTAGTACATGCACAAACCAATCTGGTCATTTGTCTTCTGTATCACCATCATTAATGGCGTAACAGGACACGAAGGGCCAGAGCCTAGCGCCTACACTGTGTTGTGTGCGTTCTTCTTCTTCTTTGTGCGGCGCTACAGTCCGGGTGGACCTGGGCCTCCTTTAGAAACCTCCTCCATCCAGCACGATCCCAGCCAGCTGCTTTCAGTGACCCACACCGAGTCGGTTCAAGTCCTTCTCTACCTGTGTGCGCCACCTTAGACGCGGGCGTCCTCTGCTGCGTTGTCCCATAGGTTCAGAGTCGAAGATTCTTCGGGCCGGAGCTATGCTGTCCATTTGCTCTACATGGCCTACCCACCGCAGGCGTTGGATCCGTAGATGCCTGGCCAGGCGCATGCCATCGTACAGCCCGTACAGTTCGTGATTGAACCTTCTCCTCCAGTAACCATTAATGCAAACAGGACCAAAGATCGTATGCAGAGCTTTTCTCTCAAAAAGGCCAAGGGCTTCTTCATCCGCTTTTGACAAAGTCCATGTCTCCGCGCCATAGAGCAGGACTGGGATGACCAGCGTGTTATATGAAGCTATCCTGGTTTTTCGAGATAGGGCTCTATTACTCAATTGCGTTGTGTGCGTTATGACTCCTTTTTTTATCTTCTTCAGCGGTTCAATAATTACAGTCAACTTTTGATAATTCGAACCTCCCTAATTCGGTAACATCTGTAAATAGAAGCATTCTCACAGTCCCCGGAAAAAAATCTCTGTAGATCGAAGAAAACGTATGTAATTGGGTCCCCTTGTTAATTCGAGTTTATTTTTGTGCAAAACAACATGAAAACCCAAACAATTTGAAAATGATGGCTTCTTTACCTCTATGATTCGAAGTCTAGTTTACTTCCTCCTCGAACCTCGAACCTCGAACCTCGAAATTCGAATTGTCGAGAGTCTACTGTATATTGAAAGCATCTATAATGTTAAGTTTCTTATAAAAAAGACCCCTTTAAGAGCTTCGTTGTCATTCAAGAAGGGTCGCATAGAATCGATTAATTTGTGATTTTTCGCCAGGTGCAGAACGTTCACGAGAAGATTTTCAGTCGAATTTCTGCCGCTTTCATAGATTTGTTAAAAATTTTTTTGTTTGTTTTTCAATTCACAGTAAATATCTGCCTGTACCTAAATTCCTTCCGGTGACTCCACACGGCCACCGATAAAACTCGACCCCTAGGGTTCCTTCTGTAAAACTAAAAATTTTGAAATAAACGAAAAAAAAAAATGAAATAAATCTCTTCCGTTTTTCATTGCATGTTATTCAATCGAATCTCACTTAAATCCAAATCGTCAAATCCCGACGTAATCCATTTACACGGCCACCTGCAAAAAACCAGGACACTCAACTACAAAAAAAAGAGTCTCGCGAAAAAAAAAAATATTTTCCGCCTAAAGCCACACGAGGTCTGTTCAAAAAAAAAATTTCATCAAAGACCAGAGCGTTGTGTTCCACGAAAGCCCCTCGAGCAGTTGAAAAGAAATAAAACATAATTCCCACTGTGAATGAACCCACTGCAACATTGATTTTCCTTTTTTTTTTTTATTGGAAAAAATAAATAAACGGAAAAACAAACGGATTAGTATCTCAAATGCACGCATATCCCGACCCGCGTTTCCTTTCAATTCTGAACGCCCATAGCCCCCCGGCTGGCAACAATAACACTTTGAGAGGATAACACTCGTGAAATCCTCTTAAGCACTTTTAATTCGCCCTTTCATTGCCGAGTGTGGTTCCGTGTTTTTTTTATTTTTTCAGCTTTAAGTCGCAATCCCAAACTAAAACACACTTCAGATTTAATTACTCCAATTCACCGCAGATAAATCAACGAAAATTCTGTTTATTGTCCACGAAAACGATCCGAAACTCCCCCACACGAAGCCATCCCATCAAAATCGGATTAACAAACAAAAATTCGGAGGCAACATTTTCTTTCTTTTTTTTTTGGTTTGTCTCTCTGTTGGCTCGTTTTCCAATCTGTTTGTGTGTTGGTGTCTTTATGTTCCCAAATTATTATTTATTGTTTTTGTCCTTTAGAAAATCCATAAATGGGTTTCCATTGCGCGGGCATTTTCCACAGAACAAAAAAAAAAAAAAAGAAATCAATTCGAAGGAAAATAAAAAGGACATTTATCACAACATTTAGTTTTCATGACTCCTTTTTTTTTGTTTTTGTT
The DNA here is from genome assembly GCA_905187475.1 of Syritta pipiens. Classification (NCBI taxonomy): domain Eukaryota; kingdom Metazoa; phylum Arthropoda; class Insecta; order Diptera; family Syrphidae; genus Syritta; species Syritta pipiens. The sequence goes on from LR994571.1 coordinate 78,449,163, forward strand.
TTTGAAATGGAAATTTATTGACAACGACAGACAAAGAAATAAAGAAACGGAGGCAGAGATATTCCGGCCGCTCGTGCGTGCGTTTTTGTGTGGGATTCGTTTCGTTTTGATCGGTCAGCGGCTGTAAGGACGATAACGGTAGCGGTATTATTATTTTCATTTATTGCCAAGGACTCTGTCAGGATTCAATTAAAAAAATTATATAAATTGTTAATTTCTGTGTTTTACGGGCGAGGGTCCATGAGTCCATGAGTCCATTTTCGATTCGGAGAATCATTCAGACAGATTTCGAAAGTCAGCATGGGAGTTATTTTTTTTTTTTTGTTTGTTCGAATAAATCAGAGAAATGTGGATGAGAGGAGGATGTGATTAAGTTGAAGAGGACATGAGAAATCCTCCTGACATGTGTTCGGAGTCGCTTATGGCTCACTGAGCAGCGATCGATTTAAGGGGTCTCGTGTGCCTCTCAAATGGGCAGCAACTTTAATTGGAACTTTAATCGGAATCACAGGGATGTGAGTCCTGTGGAGTCATATGCAGTCTCTTTAACTTTAACTTTAACCAATGAAGACCTCTCGATCTGAAATTAAGCGAGACTGCAATGATTGCAAGGATCTAAGACGAGCCGAACATGTTTGAAGTCGTTGATTTCTTCTTTTAGATTCATGTACAACAACTAAAAATCACCACAATCACCTTCTTATTTTTAAATGGAAAAAAATAGATATTTTTGAGTTCTAGAAGCTCATCTTTAAAAAATTCAGTCTAGACAGTCGTGGCTTAAATTTCGAGAGTTTGAAGCAATGGCTTTGGAAATCTAAGCGGACATACAGCCGTGAAGAAGTTGTGAGCAGAAATTCTAGCACAGTAAACTCTCGATAATTCGAATTTCATGGAACCAGGCGTGGGCGCCGTGGCTTAGTCGTTATTGCGTCGGACTGTTAAGCGAAGGTACCCGGGTTCGAATACAGCTCGGGGAAAAAACACCACAAACATTTTTCACGGCCAGCGAACGATTGACAATACTCCTAGAGTACTTCTGTCACGAAAAGCTTTCTCAATTCGCCGTTCGGAACCGGCAATAAACTGTAGGTCCCCTTCACATGTGTCAAATTATAACGCGCACAACACAGTGGAGGCGCGAAAAGCTAGGCTCTGGCCCTTCGTGGGCTGTTACGCCACTAATGATGAGGAAAAAACTTCGAATTACGGAGGTTTCAGAAAAAAATGATTTTTTATTGTTAACGAAACAGAAGTAAACTTGAATTCGAATTATAGAGGTAAATAAGGAACAATTTTCGAATTATAGAGGCTTTCATCTTGTTTTGCCCAAAAATAAATTCGAATTAACGAGGGGACCAAATTGCACATGTGGTCTCCGATCTACAAAGGTTTTTCTAGTGGATTGTGATAATGTTTTTATTGACAGCAATTTTGGAACTATAAAGGTTCGAATGATCGGGAATTTACTGTATACTCTGTTTGAAAGAGACAAAGCCTTAGGACATGTACAGGCTTAGAGCTAAGCTAAATTGAAATAAAAATCACTTGAACTCATTTCTGCGTTCAGACGTCGAGTTTTTGAACTTGAGAATAAATTGTAAGCCATTTTTGGATGCCAAAATTGTGAATTGCGATTCAAGAGAGCCACTCCAATTAGTGAAACGGTCAATGTTCAAGACTAAAGCCACAAAAACCTTCTTCTAGAGAATGGATTCAGTTGGAGAATGGAGTTCTGAATGGCATGAGCTCGAAGTCGTAAGCAGAAATTCTAATAGTTTGTTTGAAAGAAACGCGTACATGGTTTGACTCTGAGCTAAATTGAAATAAAAGGCACTTAAACTCATTTCTGCGTTCAGACGTCGAGTATTTTAACCTCAGAGTAAATTTCATGCCATTTTTGGACTCCAAAATTGTATATTGCGGTTTTAGAGAGCCACTTCAATTAGTCCAACGGTTCGAACATCGACTAAAGTCACAAAAACCGCCTTCTGGAGAATGGTAACATATTTTTCTTCGGTTTTGAAATTCATTTTAATTATTTAAACTAGGCTGAAATACATCGAACACCTCAGAATATTATTTTCACCTCAAAATGTTTACAAATAGTCAGAATTCCGACTTATGGCTCTGAAATATGTTTTTTTTTAACTTTAAAGATACATCTTAGTCACTTGCGGGCTCCAAGATTTCGCAGGAAACTTCGGAATGGCAGTTCTAGGAGTTTAGATGTCGCATTGTTGCGAGGTTAAAGGTCCAGAGCATATATTTTTGGACTGCTAAAATGCAATTTACTAACTTGGTGTTCTCAAATCTAAAGAGGAAACTAAAAAATTCAAGTTAACTATGCTTGGACAAGGTTCATATCTTGTCTTAACTTAAACAAACAGTAACTTGGCCATTTACTAAGACCAGAGTTACACTTGTGACGTTTTCATCATCTCATCGAATTGAAAAACGGCTCAAATCTCTGCATTTAAAAAAAAAACGCAGCATTCTGCTCGTATTCGGAAATCCAGCGATTTTATTCACAACCTCATGTCGTGTCCATTTTCGAGCCTCCCGACGCATTAAATAAAATTTCCCAGCAATTCAACTCGTACTCTCTGCCCAGTTAAATCGAATTCCGTTTAATACTTTGCCATGGCGAATTAATTATGACGGTGAATCGAGTGAAATGTTTACCAACGATTCCGCATATGCGTCAGTAATCGAAATTCATTGCGTTCAACTCCAAAAAAAAAAAAAAAAACTCCAATCCATGCGTGTTAAAATGAACTGCTGTCGAACATTTTTGTTTTCCTCCACACCAAAAAAAAAAATCGAGGACTTTTAATTTGATTACCGATTTTGTTGTTTCAGCTGCTTTGTTAATCCACCTCGTGAATGAGTTTGGCAGGATGGGTGGTTGCTAAAGCAACGAGCCACTCATACACAATGCAAATTCGTGGAATCTTTTAATTAAACGCCATTACTCTGAAAGCAAACCGTAACTTGATTTATCACCACCACAGGGGGTGCGGCTCAGAGAGAGTGAGACAGGCTTTTGTCCCACTTCGAGGGAAATAAACCTTCAGCCCCCGACCGTGTTAGTAACCTCTAATCAAACTGCTCTCGAAATTTGATTTGCTTTTTGGTTTCTGTGGTCGTTGAAATTAGAATGTGGAGGTGACGAGGGATGGGCCTGAAGTTTGATCCTAGATGAATTTGCTGGAGTGTGTCTTCGTCGGTTGTTTGCTTTTTTTTTGAGTTTTCAAGCGGGTGGTTTCTGGTTTTATTGTAGTTTCAAAAGGTTTGCGTCTTGAAGTTGACTTTTGTTTTCGTCAGACCTTTTTAAAAATTTGTTTTAGACTCATAAGAGCTAAAATTCAAGTGAAAGATTGACGCACATGAAGTTTTGACGTTGTACTTTTATTACGCGCTCTTGATGTTTCTAGATAAGAAGAGGTTTTTTTTTAGTATAAGTGACGAGAGCTGAGGTAGTGGGAGAGGTTTTTGATGCCGATGTTAAAAGTTTTGAGGTTTTTGAAGTCAATGATGCAAGATTTGGGTCACATTCACAAAATTTTGGTTAGGATTCTTCGAAATTCTGACAACTAAATGCACAGTGGATGAAATCTCACGCTCTGAACCCTCTCAAAGCCTATTTTGTTCTATAAACAGGCGCTTTCTTATCCTACGAAACAGATTGAGGCCACAATTATTAAGTCTTTCACAAACATAAAGCCACCGCAGTGCTAACAATCAAATTTGGAGCTAGAATTCTTTTCGGATAATCCACATCTACTCGTCAAGCAGGAAAAAGTTCAAAACTAGGTTGATATCAGTGAAAGGAACAACTTGGTATATAATTTTTGTTTCGAAAGGAGAGCTCCCTCTAAGTCGAATTTACACGGGACAACAAAATTAGTTTCTGCTTAATATTCATATTTCATTTACTTTTGGAGTATTTTTTTTTTCATTCTATCAAACCACATATCCAAAAAAGGGTTTGAATCTCGGTTGAAGTAGAAGAAAACGTTATTCTGTGATGAGTTGAAAACTCTGTGTTGACTTTCTTAGGTCTTTTGATTGACATCATTGTTTTGGCTCCTCAGAGCCTCGATTTAGTGCCAAACAACTTTCCTGTCAAACGGTATGAGGTTCAAAACCTTGCATAAAACTAAGCAATTACTGAACTGGAATGATTTCACATGTCTTTCGATAAATATTTGTGAGTTATCAAATAAAACAGCCTCCATTTTGATAACAAAACTTTCCAGCATGTTCGCCTTGATTTCTCTAAGGAAACCTTTAGGCTCCAAAAAATGATAACGGTATTTTCTAGAGGGGTTAGTAACAAGCACTTGTTTTACTATGGAAGTGGGGTGGTCTATCTCGTCCCGTTTAGGAGCTAGAGGCAATTTAAAAAAATCAATTAACATGAAAAAAGAAAATATAAAAAAAAACAACGGCAACACTTACAATGAAGTAATATACCAGTTTTAAAAGGCAAAAACTTGTTCTTTAATCCTACATTCAAATCTATTTAAGTCTGTTAACCTCTACACCTGGTTCAATGTTGATGGAAATGATCTTCTTGACGATCTTAGACCGGGGGTACAGGTCAATGGTTCTCTAGTCGAGTCCCATCTGGAAGCGATTCCAACTCCTTCAACGCTCACCGCAAGACTTATGAGATGCGTAGAGAACTTTGAAATTGCTTTTCTTTCGTTTGACAGTTTATTTAGTTCGGATTTTCATTCTTTCGTATTCGACTGTCAATTATATTATCAAACTAAAACTCGGAGTGATCTTTACGCCTACATTCCTTTTTGGTCCCCAAAACTTCCCAGGACTCTGACCTTTAGTTTCGCTGAGCACCTAGATATTCCAAAAAAGGAAATCTCCACACTTCTGAAGTCCCCACCATTTTCCTGTAATTAAAATTGATTATAAAAATACTCCATTTCAACAACGACCTCATAAACTTTGCTCCCCTCGTCAATTATCTCGATAAAATTATTCCTTTTTTTTTTTTGGTTTTTTGCCTCCGATAATGGATGATATCCGATGTTCTATCAAAAAATATGACGAGAAACATCAAAAGAGACTATCTCACAACCATCAGGCAGCGATTTTGATTCAATTTAATCGAAAATCTCATTTAATTACTCTGCAAATTGAATTAAAATATATATTTCTTTTATTTTTATTATGCTTGTCATTTTTTCGTCATCCCTCCACTGCAGTGGAATTAATTACGCACATTAATCCGAAGCCATAGAGTCGATCTTTGTTCTCCTTCTCTACTATGTTACGACAACCTCTCCTCTCTCTCGTAAGTAATGAGATGATAAAATTAAATTAAAAATCAGCAACACGCAATTTCGAAAAAAAAAATGCGATGTGTGTCCTTGTTGCCACTAAAAAGGACGACCATACACGTGCCTACACGATGGCTCAGCTCAAAACCGACATCGACGAAAGGAATTACCAATTTAAACTGTCCCACAATACCGTTAAACATACCCTGCTGAAATGTGTTGCTAAAGTGACAGAAAAAAAACATGGAAAAACTGAAAAACCGCCACCTCTGTCCATCCCTGCCCCATCGAACGCCCGGAAGCGAAGCTTCACATCAAAAATAAAATAAAAAAAAACAAGGATATAAAATTAATTAGGATTAACTCCAGGAATGGGCCGGGGTGGAGACATAAATACACTTTGGGTTCATTTAATTTTTATGCTCTGTCCCCTGCAGTTGTTGTTGAAACTGAAATATTTCATTTCATTCATTTTTTTGTGATTTTTTTGTTTTTTTTTTTTTAGTATGAATTAAAATTGGTTGCATCTGATAGTTTGAATGAAAACCAGACAACGATTGCAATAAATGTACGTGATGTCAACGATCTTCCGCCGGTATTCCCGCAAACGCTTTACGAGCGTACGCTCAACGAGGAAATGGATGCACCCTTCAAAATTATTCAGGTTACACATTTCACATCGCATCACTCTCTCTCTGTCTCTCTCTTAGACTCATTCACAGGAATGGGTGGCAATAAATATTAACATCAATTATAATTAATGAAAAAAACAAACAAAACAAAAAAAAAAAACAATTGATCGCTCATTATTCATTTAAAAAGCCCTAACTCATTGCAATTAATTTCGGTTTTTGGTACATCTCTGGTAATAGTTTGGGTGTTGTTTCTCGTTCGTCCTGCGGATGGGATTGCATTTCGCATTTCGTATTTCGAATTTCGTTCGTAATTCGCAATTCGAAATTTTCACATCTCGCATTCTCGTTCGTACCAATTGTAATTACGGTATTGTTTATGTATTGGCTTTGGTATTCATATGTATGTACATGTATCTGTTACTAACAGCAATGCGGGAGGGTGTTTATGGGATGCGCACGTCAGGCGCACCCGGCTGGGCTTGTGGCTAACATGGCAATGGTGGGTGGGTGTGTTGACCCACTCTCATTCCCATCCACCCACCATCAATTATTTACATTCAATTCAATTTTCAATTATTGTTTCAGATGATTTTACATTACAAAAGGATTGGATGCAATTCATTCATCTCTGTTTGCTGCGCGTTGTTCGCTGGGCCAGACTTGATTACACTTGAAATGTTGTATATGTGTGTGTGTGTGTTTTCGGCTTTAAGTGTTTTCTTTGGTTGTAATTATTGGGAATTGCTTAAATGATTTATAGGACTTCATTGTCGGTTAAGGGGGACTTTTGATTCTGTGGAGTGTGGGCATCACAACTTTCACTGACTGTCAAAAATTTATTGTTTATTTGCGTTATTTGTTTTCATTCATTAGTAAGTGATTATAATTCGTAGAGTGCCTCATCTGTTAATCAATCTAAATGATAGTAAATCGCATCAAATTTTCGCAACCAAACTTCTCATCAGAGACAATTCTGGTATTTTGTTTCAGCTTTCGAATTTCTCGTCGACGATTCAGAACGACGACTGTCAAGAACCGCGACGATCGAGAACCACAATGATCGAGAGCCACAACCACGATCAACTGATCCTCAAAAAAGGCACATCCATTTTTTTTTCTCTCGATGATCAAATAATCGTTAACACGAGTCGTGTACTTTTTCTCCCGCGGTGATCAACTGATTCTCAAGACTAGGTGCTTAATCTTTCTCTGTAGACGATCAACTGTTCCTAAACACGATCACCTGAGCTTCAATACAAAGCGCGTACTTTTTTTCCTTTCATCGATAACTTTATCCTCAAAATGAGGTGCCTACTTCTTCTCTATCGACAATAAATTGATCATCACTTCGGCGCTATCAACGATCAAGTTATCCTCAAAACGAGATACGAGCCCCTCTTTTTCATTAATTGTCAATTTTTTCTCCGTCTATGATCATTGAACCTTAAACAAAACACGGATTGCTCCTCTATCAGCGCTCAATTGATCCCAAAAATGAGGCAACTATTTCTTCTCGATCGATTATTAACTTATACTCAAAATGAGGCGTCTACTTCTCCTTAGTCGATGATCAACTGATTCTCAAAAAAAATAGCAATTTTTTTCCCTTGACAACAAACTGATTCTCAAAACAAGGCACTAAACTTTTCTATGTCCACGATCAACTGATCTTTAACACGAATCCTGTACTTTTTCCATTGACTTACAACTGATCCTCAAAACAAGATGCGTACTTTTTCGTCATTGATGATAAACTGATCGAAAAAACGAGGCACATACCTTTTTCCTATTATCGATCCTTAAAATGAGGCGCTGAATCCAATCCCAATCCACTGATCGTCAAAATAAAGTTCGACATTTTCTTTCCATTGACGATCAACAAATTTTCAAAAATAAATTTCGTTTGAAAAACGTCTGATCCTCAAAATGGGACGATCACTTTTTCTCTGTCATCTATCAGCTGATCCTCAATATAAGGCGTGTATTTTTTATACGTTGACGATCAACTGATCTTACTCTGAAATGAATAGCTGAATTTTTATCTGTCAATGAGCAACAAAGATCGCAGTTTTTCCCAGTGGACAATGAACTGATTTTCAAAACTAATCGCTACATGTTTCGCTGATCCTTGTGTACATTTTTTCCTTTGATGAACAACTGGTCTTAACAACGAGACACTTTTTTCCTGTCATCGATCAACTGATCCTCAAAGCGCTGCATTTTTTTCTGCTCATGATCCATTGATCGTCAGAACAAGGTTAGAACTTTTGTTTTCCATTGACGATTAACTGATTTTTAAAAATGAATTCTCTCGAAAATCCTCTGATCCTCAAAATGGGACGATCACTTTTTCTCTATCATCGATCAATTGATCTCTAATATAAGGCGTGTACTTCTTCTAAAGAACGAGGACCTAAATGTTTTTCTGTCGATCGCAGAAGATCGACCTCGACACAAGTCGCATACTGCTTCTTTGTCGATGAGCAACTGATCCTCAAAAGCAAAAATCACAAAAGACTGATCCTCGAAAAGAGTCGCGCACTGTTTCTCTGTCTACCATGAGCTAAAGCTCAATTAAAGCCCGCATTTTGCCCTGTCGACGATCAACAGCAAGCAAGCCAAGCAAGCAATGACTTGGCTTTTTTTTTGTTGACGATCACTTAGTCTCCATTTTTTTTTTGTCAATTGATCGTTGAAGTGCTAAGCCTTCAAAAAAAATTAAGAATCAATCCTTTTCTAGACATTATCTAGAAGTTTTCATTACCAAGTCTAGAAAATCGACGATAAAACATCTCCAAAATGAACGTCGTACACGATCTTTTGTTCAAAAGAGCTCTACCTATGCACTCGTGATTTTCCGATCATTTCTTTGATTTTTATTTTCGTTTCGGAGTGAACGTACGATATCATCACTTCACCATCTAATCTTCAAGAGTGCCAACAAAGGTCAGCTCTGGGAGGAAAAGAAATCTACATCAAAAGGTTCCCACTCCAATCTACTCAGCCCGTATTGGCATTCGCAGGATAAAGTAACAATAGGCTTGGCTGAAATTTCTTGTTCAACAAATTCACTAAGACTCGATCGATGGACGACTTCAACAAAAATTCCAATGTAATTATTGCAATTCCATTTTTCGACTGCGGCTTTTCGTGGTCCTACGCCTGGTCAGTCTTCCGCTCTCCTATCTACCCAGTCACATGGTTTTAGTTTCATTTGCCCTCTATAGCAACCAGCACATGGTCTTTCTACATAAAATCGGTTTTTTGTGGCCCTGTATCAGACATCAAAATACAATCTGCAAGATTTCCCCATGTCCGCACTTAAGAAACATAAAATAAAAAAAAAACTTTGTCACCCAATCGTCAACTCGTAACCGAAAGACGACCCATAAATTTCTTGTCGCCCATTTATTTTTAGCACCGACATCACTTTGCATGTGCGAGACGAACGTCTCCACCGATCAATCGGTCTAAATAAAAATCAAGCTGACGTCAGTCTTCCCACAAAAATTCGTCTCTGAAAATATTCTTGTCGGCTTTTCTTATCGCTCGATTTGTTTATTTCATGACTTGTCATGACAAAAGATAGACGTCGATTCCCATCACATGTTGCAACCGAAACTCCATTTTATCGATTTTTTTTGAAAATTTAATTCCTGACCTTTCCCACACAGACGACAAATTTTATGAGACGATTAATTTGATTACTCAATTTTCTAAAGGCTTGTGTTCCGAGAGTGCATCGTAACCCAAGTCCAGGATCCAAGTTAATTACACTCCTGACCTAAACTCTAAACGATAATTGCTCCTGTGTACACTTCAAGACTTGAAAAGCCATTACCATAAATAATCAGTGAATAATCTTCGTCTAATGGAACTTTAATAAAGTTCCACCCCAAGACTACTAGTTCTATTTCCCAGCAATTCGAGAGAGACCCACAAGGAAGAAAAATTTCAGGACTTCGAGTTCGAAATGGGGTCCTGGCAAGAAGCGATTTATATTTGCAATTCACCTCCCCTGCATAGACAAATAAACAGGGCACAACACACAGAGAGGCACTTGAAATTAGGAAAATTCACCTTCGAACCCACAAAGGAGAGGAGTCTCCCAGGATTCCAAGCTCCTCCAATCGAATGAGTCCCAATATGCTCTCCGTCTGTGGTATGTGTGTGTGTGTTCTGTTTGCCAAACACCACAAGGGAATGCGCCGTCGTTGAAATTTCTATATTTGCAGCTTAAAAGCGTGATGATGATGGCGCGCCACCACCCCCACGTTCCCACCACGCCCACTCCACTCAGCCGCAACAATCGGGGGCGGCGAGCGGTAGAGCGAGTGTACCTGTCGCAAATATGTGCCCGTGTGCATTCTCTCGCAAGGACATGTTAACATTTCACTTAAGCAAACATTTGGCTTTCACCTGGGTGGTGCGGGGTGTGTGTTGAGTGGCTTTTTATTTGCCAGCTGTCGTGTTTTTGTGTGGGTCCTGTAGCTATCCTTCCTCTGCATGCATCCTAACCCAGGTGTTTATTAATTTTGTGTATATATTTTGTTTTTTTTTTGTGCACTTTGCTTGGTAGACAAACTTTTTTTTTTTTTTTATTGCATGCTAAGTGTTCGCTAAGTAGATACAAATTTGCTCTTGGTAGATGTAGACAATGTATGTGTGTGTTTATGAACTCAACTTGTCACTCAACAAGGATAATAACGTTGTTTCTCTTTTGTACATCCTAAACTGCAGGTCACAGCAACCGATGGAGACAAGGACAGGCCACAGAACATCGTTTACTTCCTAACTGGTCAGGGCATTGATCCGGATAATCCAGCTAACAGTAAATTTGATATTAATCGAACGACCGGAGAGATTTTCGTCCTTAAGGTGAGTATTTTGAGTGGGTGAGGGTGTTTTTAGGTATTTATAGCAATTAAGAAGGATGTTTCAGATGCAGTTGTGGTGGTAGAAGATTAAATTTTATGAGGAAGTCGGCTGGTTGCCTCCGGTGGAGAGAAATTTACTTTTCATTCGATCATTGGTCGGTTTCAAATTGAACTTTGCATATTGTGTACTTAAACTTTATTGTTTGATGGTCTTAGTTTACCTGGAGGCCAATGGAAACAGTCAGGAACAGTGCAAATCCAATTTGTCTTGTTCTAGACATTTCATGCTCAAATTTCGAGTTGTATGACGTGCTGATGTGGGGTGCCATGGCTTAATCGGTTAGTTGCGTCTGTCTGTTAGGTAGGTGGGCTGACAGAAATTATTCTGCGTTGGACTTTTAAGCAAGAGTGCAAGAGTTCAAATGCGGCTCGAAGAAAAAAACATCACAAATCAACTTTTACGGCCCCACCTCCAGCGAACGACTGACAATCCTCCTGGAATATTTCTGTCATGGAAAGTTTTCGCCGTTTGGAACCGGCAATAAACTTGTAGGTCCCCATCACATGTGTCAAAATTATAACGCGCATAGCATAGTGGAGGCGCGAAAAGCTAGGCTCTGGCTTTTCACGGGCTTCGGCACTAATGATGATGATGATGACGTGCTGACCATTGGTAAAAATCCCCAAATGCCCAGGGAACGCTTCCCGAGCCAGAATACCGAGCGAAAGTTTGTTTCACTATTAACGGCCATGTTGAATTTGACTCCTGATTGGTCTTAGGGCAATTCGTGTTCCGTGCTCGAATTAATTTCTCGGGTGATCTTGACGGTCCTGTAAAGCCACAAAAACGACGATAAGCTATTTTAACTAAAAAAAATTTCAATCTCCTTTTGAAGTCTGAGCAAATTTCCACAATTTTTGAAAATGATTCAGTTCCAGAATGACGATTTACAGGACTTTGAAAACGTGCTTTTACTTCATCAGCGATCTTAGCGAAGTGATCTTAAAAGGCGCAAATGTTCCCTATTGACGAATGTTTCCATCACAATTCCCGAGGTGCACCATGAATGCGATCCCGTCAGGAAGGCGACCGCTCGGCAGACTCAGGATGAGATAGCTGGACCAAATCCTGGTTACGCTTGGGCAAACCTCCTGATAAGTTAGAGTTGGCGGCGAAGGATCAAGTTGTCTGGAGATCTCTTCGTCGTGCATTGCCCCCGTGACCCTGTTACTGGGACAGGTCGTCAAGAAGATGATGATGATGATAATGATACGAATGAGTAAAGCTTGTGCTACTTGTCTGTCCAACTTCAATTGATTTTCAAAAAGAAGAATTAAACTTTTCTCTGTCTTCGGTCAAGCGATCCTCATAAACAAAGCACTCACTACTCTTCTGTCGAAGATCAACTGATTCTAAAAACGAGATACTTAGCTCTTCTCTATCGTCAATCAATTAATTCTAAAAATTTGACAATTTATTTCTTCTTTCACTGATCTGATCTCCAAAACGACGTGCATACTTTTTCTCTTCTAACGACCAACTGATTCTTTACATCAGGCACCTGCTTCTTTTCTACTAATGATCAACTTACCTTCAAAACAAAGCTCGCGGATCCTTACGCGGATCCCCACGGATCCTCACTGATCCCCACGGATCCTCACTGATTCCAACGAATCTTCTTTGATCCTCACGGATCCTCACTGACCCCCCGGATCCTCACTGATCCCCACGGATCCTCACTCATCCTTATGACACTTTTTCGTCATCGATGATCAGTAGATAGCTAAAAAAGCCACGTACCATTTTTCGATGACTGATCAACTGCTCCTCAAAATTTTCTCTGAGAATGATAGACTCATCCCGAACACGAGTACTGTGCTTTTTTTTCCGTCGGTGATCAGCTGACCATAAAGACCAGCCACCAATTTTTATTCTTTCGACGATCAACTGATTCACAGAAGAAGATGATTAGTTTTTTTGTTTCAACGATAAACTTGTCATCAAAATGAAGCTCGACATTTTTTTTTCGTCGATCATCAGCTGATCATCAAGACGAGGGGCTAAATTTTTCTTTGTCGATGATCAAATGATCTTCGAAACAAGATTCGTACTTTTCCTCCAAAAAAAACGCTTAATTTTTTTCTTCTTTCGTCGATCCTCATCTATTCTAGATGATCTTCTCGTCTAGATCTACTGATCTTCAAAACTATGTGCGTACTATTTTTCTCTTGGCGACGAAATGATCCTCTCTCCATCTAAGCCGCTTAGTTTTTGTTGCTTATGACTTAACTGATCCTCCGCGATCTGCACTGATCCTTGCCGATCCTCATTGATCCCCGTAGCTCCTCACTAATCCTCGTAGCTCCTCACTGATCCCCGTAGCTCCTCACTGATCCTCGATAACTGGTCATTAAAGCTCGTAATTTTATTTTTCGTCGATCCACACTGATCCTCAAAACGATACGCGTATTTAACCGTCGGCGATCAACTGATCTTTAAGCAGACTTATCGCATTTTCTCTATCGACTGATCCTTAAAGCTCTAAGCCCAGCCCATGACTCGGAAGTATTGGTTTTCAAGCACGATCGTTCTTAGCTGGATCTGTATTTTAGATTTTTACGAATTTAAACGTCTCTATTATCATATCATATCTATTTGAAACGACTCAATCTGCTCTCCGCCAGCTTCCTGTTACTAAGAAAATTCTCGTTCGGGCCTTAAAACTGATTCATTAGATTGCGTTTTCAACCTCATGTAACGTCGTTCAGTTTTAATATTTTTGTTACTTGTTGTTGGTCAACAGGAAGAGAACCGTCTCTACTAAAGCAGCCTGCCTTGAACGTCACTTAAGATCCCGTCGATTTGTTTGGGACCCCTTCACACCACTTTAAGTCCACAGTCATACGGAAGTACTATGAGTTTGATGAATTACCCATGAAAATCCTCAAAAAATGTCTTCTAATTTATGTCTGAAGGTTCTACACGGACACGCTAATGACTTCAATCGATGCTGAGAGGTTTGGAAGCACGCTAACCGGACGCATTCGGCTATAATTGTCATTGAATTACCCATTGGATGGTAATGAACGCAGTAATCAACAGCGATATTTCGAAATCGGTTGTGTTTGAGGTGAAACCTGAGACGAATGATGGAACACTCAAAATGTCAATGTCCTGCACCGCAAATCAAATCCCCTCAACATTTGATTAAAAGTCCTTTAAAAATGTCAAACGTTGATCCCCCACTCGGTCTAAAGAAGACCGTCGGAGGTCCATTGCCCTTTCAATTCTGAGAAATGACAACCAGTTCTCGAATTCCTTCATTTCCCTTGAGATATTTACCGAATCCTTGTTTTTCCCAAAAAAAAAACTGTAATTGATTGATTACCCCCGCCTTCCAAAATCATCACGTCGGTCGTCCCGCCGACTCGTGGGCCACACAAACTCGCCCGCAAGGAATCGACAAACAAAACAAGCCTTGTCCTGTTGAATTGCAACCCCACCCGACGGTTTCTAAAATTCTCTGTTTACAGCTTTTAATTGGAAAAAAAAATACAGAATTTTCTTTTGTTTTTTCTTTCCCACGCCTCCCGACGACGCCGTCGACGCTGCTGGTTTTTTAATTACGCCAACCCATTGTTCCCCCGCCTGCCGACACAGATACATCGGTTAGATTTGAAAATTAATTCGTTGGGTCAGGTCCCGAAGTGCTAGCGTGAGTCTGCGGCGACAAAAGGATGCTGGAAAACGGGGGATTTCTTGTTTTTCCACTTGTGTCAGCTGTCGCTTTGTTTTCTGTTTGTCTGTGTGGCTGTGTATGTCTGTCTGTTTGTCTTTTGTTTCTTTCCCTCACACGCGTTTATGCCCATGTATCTTTTTGAAACTAAGCATGAGATACGAGTACAGCGACTACGAGCTGCATTTGATTGTGGTTTTGCATCCGGGAACATCTGCTACTCCCACACCCACACAGACGGGAGTGTGGTTTTTGCAAAAGGATGCACCAAAAAATAAGCGCAGGGGGTCCTGGCCCACAAATTGAAATTAAATGCCAGTTACGAAGCCATAATTTCTAATGATGTCCAACTCGTGGGGGGGTGAAATTCCCCACTCCCCAGCGCCGACGTCCTGTCAGCTGTCGTCGTCGGTGTCAGGAAATGTCTGCCATGCCCGGGACTCGTGCAGTGCACTTGGTCGGCTTTTGATTGAGGTCGCCGTCTGTCGGCGTGGGTGTCCTGTCCTAAAAACCAACCGGCAATAAGTGTACATTTTATATTTTTGGTTCAGTTGCCTGGCAAATCGTTGTGTTTATTCACAGGACACCGGGGGTGGGCGGGTTATTCATTGCATGTGGTTTCGTTGGCCTAAATCGGCTAAATGTTGCCAAGCGGTCGTAAGGACCGAATTTATGGTCCATATGGGTGATTGTCTTTTTTTAAAAAAAGGATGTTTTTTTGCCTAGACATGATGTCACACAAAAAAAAAAACGGTATTCAGGACCTCTCTCTGCGTGTGTTTTTATTGATTTGTCATCTCCCTCGACCGAAAGTCACCCACCTAATAAAAAAAAGAAAAACTTTTCGCTAGTCATCCTCTGGTCCGTGTGGTAACGTGAAAAGGGTTAAGCCTGACGGCCTTAAAATGTCATACCTTTTAAATTTTGTATCCTTCGGCTTTGGAGGGACTCCATATTTTAGGTGACAGCGCGGTTGTTTTTTAAGAAGGGTGGACAAAATTGATTTTTATTTTTGTTACGGCAAAACGTGTTGGAATTTTCCGGAGGAAGGTGGGACGGGACAGCAACAGCATTAAGTGGCCTGAAGGGTTGAAGTGGTGGTGTTAATTCCCCTGTCGTTTACTTTTTGGTTGGCTTTAATTTTTATGTGCCAGAGAAGTACCTGGAAGTCATTTAAAGGATTTGCAAATGGATGAGGGTGGAATTTTCGGGAGGATGACAAGGGTGTGGCTGGTGGAGAGAGTTGGTTGTGGCCTTAGGAAGCTGTGCGGAGTTATTTATGAGCGTTGGATTGTTCGGAGCACACGATGACAATGAAGATTTTCAGCCAAGTCAACTTTGGTCCCACTCGTCTTCTATTTCATTTAGACGTCATACAATCAGCCAGAGGCAAAAGAAAGTGTACATCCACATTTCGAGCATCTTAAGGCTCATAGAGTAAGTTCCGGTAGTTCGATTCCTTTCACAACTTTTAGAGAATGAATAAGCCTTTCAAAAACTGAAAAAGTTCCAAAATTGGAGCACCGGAACCTATTGAGTCTCGAATAGTGGTGTGCACTTTCTTTTGCCTCTGACTGTATATCTTCTTTGGCCGTAGAATCCACTAACGATGTCGCAGGCTTGATAGTTCTATTTAATAATTTATGACCAAAAAAGGACTGATGCAACATAAGACACTTTAATATATTAAAAAGCAGTTATTTCTCCCTCTCACCACAGTTTTTGAAAACTATTACTAGGTTTTTAAAGAAAAGAAGAGAGATTTGGTATCAAATTCTTAGGACTCTGACTTCAAAGCAACGTATTTTAAACTGTTTCGCACTTCATTAACCATTTCGAAGTCTCGAAATATCATGTTCAGCTTACTTACTTCAGGTTGATCTTGTTCACTGCGAGTCCCCGAGGAAATACGTTCCATATTTGAAATACATGTGCGTCAAAAGGCCATACTTGGCCCTCTTTCACTTCACTCACAAACCATGACGGATAAAAAATCTTGCTTTTGAACCTTTCTTTGAGCTCATTTCAACATCTCCACCTCAGACTCTGCTGTGTTGCCACATAAAAACGACTTTTCGATGCTGCCATGTACTTTTTTGATTCGAACATCTGTTCCTTGCAGAATTGGAACTTTAACTGAACCTATTTCACTCAAAAACGGCGTTTCTGCTGCCTCTGCGTCTTCTATTTGAAAAAAAAATGTGGCCCGTATAAAATTTGAACTTTTTCTGAACACAATTCACTCGAAAATTATGTTGCTTTAATTCGAAAATTTGGTCCATTTAAAATTTGAACTTTTTCTGGCCAGAATTCACTTGAAAATGACGTTTCTAATGTTGTCGCAGTTTTGCTTTAATTCGAAAACGTGGTCGATTAAAAATTTTAGCTTTTTCTGGCCAAAATTTACTCAAAAACGGCGGTTCTACTGCCACTGCGTCTTTTATTTATTTGATCCAAAAAAAATAGTCCGTATAAAATTTTAACTTTTTCTGAGCACAATTCACTCAAAAATCACGTTTCTAATGCTGGCACATCTTTTCTTTAATTAAAAAATGTGGTTCATTTAAAATTTGAACTTTTTCTGAATACAGCTCACTCGAAAATCGCGTTTCTAATGTTGTCACGTCTTTTTTTATTTGAAAATGTGATTCATTTAAAATTTCAGCTTTTTCCAACCACAGTTTACTCAAAAATGACGTTTCTCAGCTTGTCGCGTCTTTTATTTAATCCAGACATCCGTTCCGTGTAAATTTTGAACTTTTACTTGACTTAAACGCGACGTTTCTACTGCCACCGCGACTGTTAATTGATCCAAAGTATGGTCCATATAAAATTTTTACTTTTTTGAACTCACATTCCTGAAAAAGACGTTTCTGAAGCTGTCATGCTGGTTGATTTTGATCCAAAAATCACTCCGTGTTCATTTTTAAAGGTTTTCTAAAACCGCTGCCATGTTTTTAATTTCCAAAACCAAAAACCTCCCTTGATTAAGCTTAGAACTTTTGCTTAACCCACGGTACTTAAAAACTTCTTTCTGTGGATATCGAGTCTTTTACTAATTCCAAAATTATTCTTTGTCTAAATTTTTAACTTCTTTGGACCACCTAGGTGGCAAGTAGTAAGTCGGTTGGTCTCTTAGTGTATCCGTAAAAAGCTTTTCCAGGTACGTCCATAAAAAGATTTTCTAGGTACAAAAGACTAAGACTAATTTGTTTCCCCTGAGTCGAAAAGTCAATGAATATCAAAAGCCGATTGGTCTACAAAGCCTCCTTTAATCGCCCTTTCTTCGGGTTAAGGCTCTTAGTTTAAGCCCCACGTTGAGTGACTTTGCTCAGAATTGACTCCTCTGCATCAACCTCATATCAAGTATTTCCCACATGACCTGTCAACAAAGTCCCCTCCTCTCTATAAAAAAAAAGTGCTCTCCCTAAGCAACCACTTTCAATAAATCCTTCAACCAACTCAAAGTTGATCTTAAACTTCTAACGCCTTCCGCATCGGAGCTCATAAAATTTTCAATTAACACACAAATCACCCCAACACGCCTGCGGTGAAGTGAATGCGACAACTTTTTGGCCACAACTTTTTTACGGTTATTGGCAGGGGGAAGAAACTTTCACCGTACGAATCGCTAAAGGATATTTATGCATGAATCCCACTAGAGCACAAAAACTCTTACCTTGAAGATTAAAACAAAAACAACCAAAAGAAAGGACACCCAACGCTATAGAATCACATCCCCGCCCAAAAGTGTCAACCAGCGGACACATCCTTCCGGCTATGAATCTTTCGAGGCAAGTCCTCGCCCCGAAACACAGCGCAGTACAACACGTCCCGTCCTTTTTATTGCCACCTCAATGAATCACCCCCGCCTCCCGAACGAGCGTGTGTGTCTTCGACAGCCCAACACGCAGGGCGTTCCCCGCTGCCATGTCCTGTCGGTTGGCCGCTGTGGTTTATGCAGCCGAACTCTCATAACGGCCCAAGATGCAGCAGCAACTGAAGCTCGTACATTTTTTTTTCTGCATGTGTCCTTTTCATTATCCTTATTCTATCTCTCTCTGTGTTTCTCTCTTGCAGCCCCTGGATCGTGACCAGCCCAACGGACGTCCTCAGTGGAGATTTACGGTCTTCGCACAAGACGAAGGCGGCGAAGGACTCGTCGGCTATGCGGATGTGCAAGTTAATTTAAAGGACATCAACGACAACGCTCCCATCTTCCCGCAGGGTGTGTACTTCGGCAATGTCACCGAGAACGGCACCGCCGGCATGGTTGTCATGACAATGACAGCCGTCGATTATGACGACCCCAACGAGGGCCTCAACGCGAAGCTTGTGTACTCCATCGAGAAGAACGTCATTGAGGAGGAGACGGGCTCGCCCATATTCGAGATAGAGCCGGAAACGGGCGTCATCAAAACGGCCGTCTGTTGCCTGGACAGAGAGCGCACCCCAGACTACTCGATCCAAGTGGTGGCGATGGACGGCGGTGGCCTAAAGGGCACCGGTACAGCGTCGATACGTGTTAAGGACATCAACGATATGCCGCCACAGTTCACAAAGGACGAGTGGTTCACCGAGGTGGACGAGACGGACGGCACAAGCCTGCCGGAGATGCCCATCCTCACCGTCACCGTGCACGACGAGGACGAGACAAACAAATTCCAGTACAAAGTGATCGATAACAGCGGCTACGGAGCGGACAAATTCACAATGGTGAGGAACAACGACGGCACAGGCAGTCTGAAAATCGTGCAGCCCCTCGACTTCGAGGACCAGCTGCAGAGCAACGGCTTCCGGTTTCGCATACAGGTGAACGACAAGGGCGAGGACAACGACAACGATAAATATCACGTGGCATACTCGTGGGTGGTGGTGAAGCTGCGTGACATCAACGACAATAAGCCGCACTTTGAGCGGGCCAACATCGAGGTGTCGGTGTACGAGGACACAAAGGTCGGCACGGAGCTGGAGAAATTCAAGGCAACCGACCCCGATCAGGGTGGCAAAAGCAAGGTGTCGTACTCGATTGACCGCTCGTCGGACCGGCAGCGACAGTTTTCGATCAATCAGAATGGCTCGGTATCGATTCAACGCTCGCTCGACCGCGAGGTGGTGCCACGGCATCAGGTGAAGATTCTGGCCATTGACGACGGAATTCCACCGAAGACGGCCACGGCTACTTTGACTGTGATTGTTCAGGACATTAACGATAATGCTCCGAAATTCCTAAAGGACTATCGGCCCGTACTACCGGAGCATGTGCCGCCAAGGAAGGTGGTCGAGATCTTGGCCACTGACGATGATGATCGATCGAAGAGCAATGGACCGCCATTTCAGTTCCGGCTTGACCCTGGCGCGGATGATATCATTCGGGCGTCTTTCAAGGTGGAACAGGATCAAAGTGAGTATTTTTTTTTTTTTTGAGAATTTTTAACTTTTTTCAAATTATTCAAAGAAATGAGTGAAGATTAAAAAGAAAATTTTTTTTTGAGACACCTTTTGAAAGCTTAGCTCAGAGATGAAAATGAGTCTTCTGTCATTATCATGAAAATGCTGCTTTTTTGAAAATCGAAAAAAGAACGAATACTTTCTTTTATTCCAAGAAATACCTATTCTTTGTCTGAATTACAAAAATTGTTTTCCATGTGTTTTAGGCAAAAGAAGATGTGGACAATGATTGTCTTGAAGGACTATGTCGATGTAGGCAGCCACTTGAAATTTAAACTGAACTCGATTATTATCTGTAAAAGGAACAAAGGAAACTTTAGCCTTATTGCATATTTTAAAAATTCGAAAAGCGCATCATATAATCGCAAAATTGTCGAGGTTAAGTAAAATTTGCGAACACATCTTTTGCCTCTACCAAAGAATCTTAAAATTTATTTCAAACATCGTTCGCAATCGTTTACGAATCACCGCTTGCACCTTAACAAGTTTTGCTTTTTCAAACCAAGGCTCAAAACTGATTCTTTCATCATTTGGGACCATTCCTTTAACATCTAAGCAGTTCTTCTGCCTTACAGATCCACGTGATATTCGAGACTAATAGTCTCTACTGAACAAATGTTTCGGTTTAAAAAAGTTTAAAACTGTTTTCGCAACTGGTTTCTACAATTGTTTTCTAGATTTAAAGGAAAATGAACTCGATTGGTGGTTTTCTTTGGTTTTTTTTTATCCATTTGGCGAAAGTGCCAACATTAGAACGGTAGACTTCTGCAAAGACTGTGCTGGTCTGACTGAACGGATCGATAACTGTAAAAACTGTGCAACAGAAACCAAAATAAGATCAAAATTTACATCACAAACGTGATCTAATCGCGTTTGCGATTTCTTAACAATAGGCAAGTGAAATGGAATCGAATTCACCTAATTTTGGAATACTTGGAGTGATTTTGGACCTTTTGGACCAGAGCGTGTTTGTGACAACTTCCCATTTTGTTGTATGCTTTCTGATATTTCGGTGTAGATATTTCCAAAAACATCCAATAACATTTAAATTGGTTTGATTTCTATTGATTGTCTTTTTTACATTATGGTGGAGTTTTGAATTGGCTGTATATATTATAAAGCAATCATTCGTTCACTAAAAGCACAGTTTGGTTGAAGCCATTATCCTGTTGGTGAATGAATGAACCTTTCAAACCTAAGTCGCTCACTTTTTCGTCCTGCTTAGTCTTGAGGATGTTCAAACTACCAAACTAGTCTATTTTCTTATCGATAAACAAAAAATTTCCAACTTCAGATGTTGCCACAATACCCTATACCATTATATAACCCACTCCAAGTTTTTGCTTTGAAAAGATATTAAAATTTCGAATAAAACTGCACCTACGGTTTTTTTGTGAAGACTATTTTGAGATTGTTTTTCCATTATTACGAAGCGCTCTTCATGGTGCTTACTTACTTTTGTGACTGATTGTATGGACTTCGATTATGAAGACAAAATACAAAATAGAATTGAAACAATTATGCAAGTAGTTCGTGTTGCCATACATAGAACGTGTAAGGGGCTGAATGGCTACAAAATGAATTCTTTAATTATTCTCTATACACTCTTCCGACATTCAAATGATGAATGATTCTTTTTCTCTCTTAAAACCTGTATGCACCGGCAGTCGCACTTTGGTTAATGTTTTCTCTTATTCCCTTACGAACGTTAATACAATTTCAACAGAAATAAAGTTAAAAAAGGTGTATACATGGTCAACAAAGTTTTTTTTTTTAATACAGCTTGCCATTTTGTATTAAATACAGCATCACTAAACGCAGTTTAACAAAGCATGACAGATCCAAGCTGTGCAGCTTTCAGTGACTCTACCTCTCTGTGACTTACCATGAACTCGGCTGAATTCTATGGATGGCCTGTGTTATGTTGACTTTGTGAACATCGGTCGATTGAATCTGATTAACCCAGACTTTCGACCTAAAAAGACCTTACAGGAAATAGTGCAATGGGGTCAAATCATGTGATTTTAGTAAAGATCGATCATATAAATAGCGTAAAACACAGTTCCACCTCGAAATTATTTATGCACAGTGTTCATTGTGGCATCCCGCTATGGCTACATGCCATAAACTTCTATATTGTTCGATTTAATTTAAAATAATTAGTTTTCATTCATCTGGTGTAGACAATAATAGCCTCATCAACATCGTCGTTAACACTCTACTGCACACAACAATTTCCCAATTAAAAACTCTTTAGTTTGAGTGCATCTAGATTACGCAGATAAAAATAAACAACAAATGCATATAAACACGTAATCAAAAATTCAATCTAAACTTTCAAAACGATATTTTCCAGTCGTAGTTGAAAATACCTAGCAGTTAACGTTTAAAAATATGATGGAGGGCTAAAAACTTCCGACCAATGACGGCACCAACCAAAAATTTGGATCAAAAAATAATTTTGTGGAAACATTAATACTTAGGGGACCTCGTATTGGTTGGCCTTGTCCCTTACACGTACAGTGACCATATTTTTAAGTTCCAAGTAATGAAAAATTATACCCTTTCTAACTCGAACTTCTGTTGCTTGAACTTTTGATGGCTTTACATATCTACGGTGACCATATTTTTTAGTTCGAAATAATGAACAAAAAGAAGACAAATTTTCCTAGTTTTCGAATGGAGTGGATCTTCTCTAGCTCGAAGTTCGGTTACTCAAACTTTTCTCTAAGTCGAAATTTTTTTTATCGTGAACTCTGATTTTTCGTTACATTTTTCATGTTTTTGCTTCGTGCCTCGAATATTTCTTTAACTCGTAAAGACGTCATTTTATAGGGAAATTTAGCAATTAAAGTTTATTTCAAAGTTTTTTTTTTCCTTTGTCCAAAAATTATTTTAGTTTGAAAAAAATACTTGGTAAAGCATACGATATCAGAAGATGAGAAGAGAATTTATTAAAAAATTGTACTACATTTAGTGAATTAGAAAATTATCGTTTTGTTAAAAAAAATTAAATTTTCGTTTTTGTTTCAAGAATATGAAATGAAATACTGACTTAATAATGAAGAACTTTTGAAATAATGAACGTTTTTAGGTTTGTGAATACAAAATAATTCACAATAATCCTCTTCTTCAAATTATGAATAGTTCATTGTAAACATTAACGGATGGTCACCGTACCAATTTTCCTTCTTTACGTAATTTTTTCTTTCAAAATGCTGCTTGTCCGCAAAGATAAGAAGTGGATCCCAAATTGCTTAACCAAAATTGGAATCCTTCTCTAATCGATCCTAAATCTCGTATCCTAAACATCGACCTTCTTGTTCAATTGGTTTTTTATGGGCACATGTCAAAGTTTTGACGTAAAACTCGCCAAGTTGATGCCTGCGATTAACCGAGTTCTTGTAAACTGCCAAGAATCGGCTTCTCTTACACTTAAAAGGCCTGTTACCGCTAAAAAAAAAAGTGAAAAGCTGTTCGCGACCAATCTGTCGTCCAATTGACTTGCGTGTTTTTTTTTCTAAATCGACCACTTTTGAAGTTTTTTTTTTTTTATTTTTCAATAAAACCCTAAAGAGTCCATCTTAAAATTAAGCTGCTGATGATAAATGGTATGAATCTAAAATTCAACGATAAAAATTGAAATTTTTCAAAGCCATTTGGATGAGGAATATCGTTGATTGTGAAATCGAAGCAACTGTCCCAATCCCAATCCACAAACGAACATTTATTTTGAAAAATTCATTCATTTGGACGTTCAGTTCAATCGACATGACGATTTGGCATCAGTGACTGAATAGAAAGACCAAAACTGAATTGATTTTGGCAATCGCTGACATCATTTGTGTTTGACCTTCTGTCGAATCGTTCTCTTTTTTACTTCTTGGGCTTTGGTATCGAGATGAAGCCAACTACATTCTGTGAAGCATAATTTCATTCGTTATATTTCACTTGACATTGCACAGATAAATAAAAATTTACAAAAATTAGTGAAAGAAAATAATTGCAGAGAAATTTCTTCTTCAAAAATTTCAAATTAACAATTTTTTGTGAAACCATTTGGCAGTCATGGGGCTTTGGATTCTACTTTCATATAGATAAGATAAAGATGTATTTATTAGGTAGCATAAATTTACAATGATATTGGTTATTATACACTCAGAGAAAGATCAATGGATCACATCTCTGTACTTTCATAAAGTGAATGTATAGAGAATGAATGAATATGGCCGCATGTTCCACTAACGCAATGCACCCTAGCGTACTAAATGGAAATTCGCAAATCACTTTAAAAAGTTTCCAACGAGATTCACACGTGGCAGAGTCATCGAAATTTATATAATTCAAACAAAACACTAAAAATAGCTCTTCCTCATACATATTAAATTTGGTTAAAAAGTAGTTGATTTTTCCCGTCTGTTTGCTTTTTCACAATTTTAGCTCTTAAAACGTTCACTCCCACTCGTTCAAATTTCACAATCTGTTAATTTTGTTGCAAAATCTATGTAAGCAAATCTAACACACGAAAAAAAAAATCCAAAAACACCTGAAAAACAGCACTCAACCCCCTGCCATTAATACGCCTAACAAACAAACTCGAATTATTTTTTCCATCTTCACTGGCCGCATTTAAAGTGAACACACACATTCACACATTACTTTTACCTATCGACAAATAAATTAAATATTCCGAATAATTAAATAAATAAATGAATAAATAATTCAATTGAATTCCGAAACGAAACCGATGTTTTCACTTCAATTACATACGAAAACGTTCGATAAATTGTTGATTAATTTATTTTTTTTTTTCGTCGTTTTATAATCTGTTTGTTTGAATTTTGTAACATCTCTTGTGAATGGCTTTTTTATGGACTTTTTTTTTATTCTAAGAGAATTACTTTTATGTAAATGGTTATTTATTAAGTGCGTTGGGTAACAAAAATTTAAAGCAAATAAATTCAATTTTAATATTTTCGTTATTTTTTTTTTTGTTTTACAACAGGATGAAGTGTGTTCAGTTAGCTGTCAATTGAATTAGCTGTTTTTTTGTTAGTTTGACAAGAGGGATTTTTGTTTTTTAAGAGATTTTTTAATGTTGGCAAAAAAGGGAGCCGCGAAAACATCTGCTGAAAGTCATAAAGTTACAAAAAAATGTGCTTCGAAGCGGTGGCTATTAGTGGGAGCATTTTTTAGACATGAGTCGACTTGGAAGATATTATTGAGGTACAGTCAGAGTCAAAACAAAGTGTACACCCGTTTCACATATTCAAAGGCTCATAAAATAGTTTCCGGTGCTCCGATTTTGAAAGTTTTCTTAGTTTTCGAAAGGTTTATTTATTCTCTGAAAGATTTATAACATTAGACCCGAAAGCAAAAATTTAACAGCAAAATAACAACATTTTGTCCATTTTTCTCGAATCAAAAGAAAGTATACATCTCAATAAAAAGACCAATAACTCAAAACTAGCACTGAGACTGTTATATTTCTGAGTCTAAAATAGCTTTGAAATATCTTAGCGTTGATTCCACTAACTTTTGAAGTCAATTCAACAAAAATGTTGTGCTATTCATCTACTAAAATCGACGACGACGATATTTTTCTTGTAATCTACCGTTTACGAATCATCTTATCAAAATATTGTGACGAATGACCAATTAGATTAAAGCCTGTTAAGAGTAGATGATGATTTATTTGCCTAGATGTCTAAATAAGCAACCATTCCTTCATTTTTGCTGCCGTTTTCTTCTTATTGTTGTCCTGTTAGAGGACGCATTGCTCATCATGTTCCAACTCTGTAAATTGGTGTAACTCTTGTTAGACTTAAGTACCGTGACTATAAGCAAACGGAAATTTGACAAGAGACCTTAAGATATGAGTGATATAATATAAACTAGAGTGACATTAACTCTCCTAGTTTTTGACATCAAAACATTTTCACTCTTCAACTTTGATTCACACTCAACCTTTGAGGTTTTTTTAAAAGTCAATGCTTCAAGCTTTTTGCAACATCCACGTTCAAGCATTTTTTTTTTTCACAAGGTCTCTACTTTATTTCAACTTTCATTGCATTTCCTTGAATTCTCCTCAATTTCGCATCCTGTTATCTCGGAAGATGCTCCAAGGTCGTCCTAATTAATGTCAGCTTCCTGGCACCTTAAAATCTTTTCCTCTAGGATTATTTTTGACCACAAATTTACTAAAATTTCTTGACATCGTTCCAAAAAATACGATATCTTGTATTTTACCCTACATCCAGCTGAAACTTCTAGAAATGTCCCAAATCTCGTTTCCATTCCAAGGACAACACTAACTCCCCCCCCCCCCAAAAAAAAAAATTAATCCACGAAAGTAGATCTCTTGAAATCGACTTCGGACCACGCTGCACTTGAGTTGACCAAAACCTCAGTTGACCATGTCCACCTCATCACCTCCACCGCGTCTGCTCATCCGTCTCTGCTCTGCGGTTCGAAATCCCCAAACGACGCTCCCCAAAACCACGTGATTACTTGCGTTCCCCTCGGCGGACTTCATTAACGAAATGACTTCGCATCCGTTCGCCCAAAAACATGACTCAATCTCAAACAAGCTCCGATCCAATTCGCATCCATCCTCATCCCGTGCGTGCGTTTGTGTGCGATTCACTTTGATTTAGGATTTAATTACCCTAATTCGCTGTAGTCCGTCGGAAGACAAGCCACTCTCCAGAGGCATCGCCACCAAGTGGCAATCACTTCACTTCTTCAATCATCCGGCCGATGTCCGACGGTCTGCCGGACTTTTGCTGCAATCGCAATTTGCAAATTGCCTGTGGCCAACACACACCGCACACACCGCTGTTGTTATTGGCCGCATCCGGCTCCGGAGATGCGGACCTCAGCGTCCTCCCGACCAAAGTGATTTCTCTTGTTCCGCTCCACAAACGAAACTCGACTAATCCGCTTTTCTTTGTCTCCTTTCAGAGGGCGCCAACGGCGATGGCATGGCCGTAGTCTCGTCCCTGCGCTCCTTCGACAGAGAGCAGCAAAAGGAATACCTAATCCCGATTGTGATTAAGGACCATGGCAGTCCGGCGATGACCGGCACTAGTACCCTGACGGTGGTGATTGGCGATGTGAACGACAACAAGATGCAGCCGGGCTCGAAGGACATCTTCGTGTACAACTACCAGGGACAGTCGCCGGACACGCAGGTGGGCCGTGTGTACGTGTACGACCTGGACGACTGGGACTTGCCGGACAAAAAGTTCTACTGGGAGGCGCAGGAGCATCCTCGCTTCAAGCTGGACGAGGACTCGGGCATGGTGACGATGCGAGCGGGCACAAGGGAAGGACGCTACCACCTGAGGTTTAAGGTCTACGACCGAAAGCACACGCAGACCGACGTGCCGGCCAACATCACAGTCACCGTGCGCGAGATCCCCCACGAGGCGGTCATCAATTCGGGCTCGGTGCGGATATCCGGCATCTCGGACGAGGACTTCATCCGCGTGTGGAACTACCGCACCCAGAGTCTGTCGCGCAGCAAGCTGGACAGGTTCCGCGACAAGCTGGCCGATCTGCTGAACACCGACCGGGAGAATGTGGACATTTTCAGCGTGCAGCTGAAGCGGCGCCATCCCCCGCTGACTGACGTGCGCTTTTCCGCCCACGGCTCGCCGTACTACAAGCCCGTGCGGCTAAACGGCATCGTCCTGATGCACCGCGAGGAGATCGAGAAGGACGTCGGAATCAACATCACGATGGTGGGCATCGACGAGTGCCTCTACGAGAACCAGATGTGTGAGGGCTCCTGCACGAACACGCTGGACATCAGCACACTGCCGTACATGGTGAACGCGAACAAGACGTCGCTGGTGGGCGTGCGGGTGGACACACTCGCGGAGTGCACGTGCGGCGCACGTAACTTCAGCAAGGGCGAGTCGTGCCGCAACACCCCGTGCTACAACGGCGGCCGCTGCATTGAGACGCGCTACGGCCCGCACTGCTCCTGCCCGGCTGGCTACACCGGACCACGGTGCCAGCAGACGACACGCAGCTTCCGCGGCAACGGCTGGGCCTGGTACCCACCGCTTGAGATGTGCGACGAGTCCCACTTGAGCTTGGAGTTTATCACACGCAAGCCGGACGGCCTGATTCTGTACAACGGGCCGATAGTGCCGCCGGAGCGCGACGAGATGCTGATTTCGGACTTCGTCTCGCTCGAACTGGAGCGCGGGTTCCCGCGGTTGTTGATTGACTTTGGCTCGGGCACGTTGGAGCTGCGGGTGAAGACGAAGAAGACGCTGGACGACGGCGAGTGGCATCGCGTCGACCTCTTCTGGGACACGGAGAACATCCGCATGGTGGTGGACTTCTGCAAGTCGGCCGAGGTGACCGAGATGGAGGACGGCACACCGCCCGAGTTCGACGACATGTCGTGCCAGGCACGCGGCCAGATACCCCCGTTCAACGAGTACCTGAATGTGAACGCGCCGCTGCAAATCGGCGGCCTCTACCGCGAACAGTTCGACCAGTCGCTCTACTTCTGGCACTACGCGCCCACGTCGAAGGGCTTCGACGGCTGCATCCGGAACGTCGTCCACAACAGCAAGCTGTACGACCTCGCGCATCCCGGTCTCTCGCGGAACAGCGTGGCCGGGTGTCCCCAGACCGAGGACGTGTGTGCCCAGAGCGAACAGACGTCCCGCTGCTGGGAGCACGGCAACTGCGTGGGCAGCCTCAGTGAAGCGCGCTGCCAGTGCCGCCCTGGATGGACTGGCCCCGCGTGCAACATCCCCACGGTACCAACGACGTTCAAGCAGCAGAGCTACGTCAAGTACGCCCTCAGCTTCGAGCCGGACCGCTACAGCACCCAGATTCAGCTGCGGTTCCGGACACGCGAGCAGCACGGTGAGCTCTTCCGCGTGAGTGACCAGCACAACCGCGAGTACGGCATCCTCGAGATCAAGGAGGCCCGCCTCCACTTCCGCTACAACTTGAACTCGCTGCGCACCGAGGAGCGCGACCTCTGGCTGAACGCCATCACCGTCGACGACGGACAGTGGCACGTGGTGCGGATAAATCGCTATGGCTCCGCGGCCACCCTCGAGCTGGACGGCGGCGAGGGTCGTCGCTACAACGAGACCTTTGTGTTCGAGGGACACCAGTGGCTGCTCGTTGACAAGCAGGAGGGCGTCTACGCTGGCGGTAAGGCCGAGTACACCGGAGTCCGGACGTTCGAGGTTTACGCTGACTATCAGAAGAGTTGTCTCGATGATATCAGGTAAGAGATGGGTTTTTGTTGGACAATTTAAAGATTTAGTTTCACTCTAAACGGTTGGATGAGAAGCACAGAAAATCAAAGCTGCCATCCAAACGTCAAAAAGTCGAACGTCTTTGTGGAATTCATTTAATGGCGTTGCCAAATGCTCACGTCACATCAATTCTCGAAATTAAAACATCCTTTTCTTTTGCAGATTGGAAGGAAAACACCTGCCCCTGCCACCGGCCATGAACGGCACCCAGTGGGGTCAGGCGACGATGGCACGGAACCTCGAGAAGAACTGCCCCTCGAACAAGCCCTGCTCGAACGTCATCTGCCCGGATCCGTTCGAGTGCGTGGACCTGTGGAACGAATACGAGTGCACGTGAGTACCGTGAAGCAAATCCAGGATTCCCCCTCTCTCATACTTCATTTTCATTTTAATTTGATTTATCTCACACACGTGCGTTTGTGCGTGTGCATCCCCCACTTATGTTTATTTTCATTTTTCCTGCTCTTTTTTTTCTAATAAACTCTTTCTCTCTCTCTTTCCCCCCACCTTAAACAAGAACGAACACAACGAAATGAAAATTTTTTTTTTGTAAGCCTAGGTACACAAAGGATACTCCCTACACAGAACAATGGGAGGAAGAATCCATCCACGCACACACGAACACAACACCCACCCCTTTTGCGATAAAACAATTATCGTCGATGTAGGCGGCGCGGAAGGAATCTTCACAAGGTCGCAGCATACACCATCTGTGCCCAACAATGACGACGACGGCCGATATCAACGAAAGAGGTCCTTTCAACGCGAGTGACTCGATTCCGGTGGTTTAGTGGTTTTTGTGTCCTTTAATCTCGTTTTTGTTTCTGAACTCTCTCTCTCTCTCCTCCGGTCGGTTGGGGGGAGAGAAGGAATTTTGCGCGTCCGGGTTCACATTCGCAGCACGTAATTGAGAACTTGGAATGCGATACCTTTCGAGAATATTCGAACCTCAAATGTGTGGCATGGTATGCTGTGTGTCGTCGTGTCTTTGTTGTTGGATGAGAGGAGTGCGGCGGCTTCAAGGAGCGTGAGTGAGGTCCTTTGTGTGTGGGAAATTTTTGTTTTTGAATGTAGCACGTGATAATGAACCCGATAGCGATGGTTGGGAGACGTGGTTTTGAATAGTGAAATAGCTGGGTGGTGGGGCGAAGTTCTTTTGAACTTGAATCCGAGGGCGGGATTATCACGAAATTGGAGTTCGTTTTTTTCTCGAGTTCGGGATTATACTGATGAGGTCATCGGGGTCTCTTATCGTGCTCCGCAGGCAGCGGAAGTGAAAGTGAATCTGGAGGGGTGTGGAGTTTGGCTATTCCATCGGGAAGGTAAACGGTTACAGATAAATCTGAAATTGAGTGACAGCTTCAATGCTCAGCGTGTGACTGAAGTGGATCTACTTTCTTTACATTCAAAATTTGTGACAAAGTCGAGGTGAAAATGGAAGGAAGTTTATGGCAAAGAAATTTTGAATAAGTCAAATGGCGCATATATTTCTTTCTTCTGACAGTCGAAGTCGCTTTTAAAAGAGCTCTCGTTTCTTGTGGCTTCGACACTTTCTTCAGACAGTCGAGGTCCCTTCTGAAAGAGCTTCCGTTCCATGTGGCTTTGTCAGATTTTTCTGACAGTCGAAGTCTCTTCTGAAAGAGCTTCCGTTCTTGTGGCTTTGACATTTTCTTCTGACACTCGAGGTCCCTTCTGAAAGAGCTCTCATTTCTTGTGTCTTCAACCCTTTTTTCTCACAGCCGCAGTCGCTTCTAAAAGAGCTCTCGTTTCTTGTGATTTTGACACTTTCTTTTGACAGCCTCAGTCGTTTCTGAAAGATCTTTCGGCTCTTGTGATTTCGACACTTTCTTCTGACAGTCGAAGTCCCTTCTGAAAGAGCTCTCGTTTCTTGTGGCTTCGACACTTTCTTCTGTCCCTTCTGAAAGAGCTCTCATTTCTTGTGGCTTTAACCCTTTCTTCTCACAGCCGCAGTCGCTTCTAAAAGAGCTCTCGTTTCTTGTGATTTTGACACTTTCTTTTGACAGCCTCAGTCGTTTCTGAAAGATCTTTCGGTTCTTGTGATTTCGACACTTTCTTCTGGCAGTCGAAGTCCCTTCTGAAAGAGCTCCCGTTCTTGTGGCTTTGTCAGGTTTTTCTCACAGTCGAAGTCGGTTTTACAAGAGCTGTCGTTTCTTGTGACTTTGACACTTTCTTCTGATAACCAAAGTCGCTTGTGACGAGTTTAACCTCTAGAGCATTCTTCGACTGAACTCTGTCTCCGAAAACAATTTCTCATGTCTTTAAAAAGATACCTGTTGCTGTGTTCGAAAGCACTTTCGTATCCTTGACTTCGAGATCAATCTTCAGTTGAAAACTTAGTCTAAAAGTATTTTCATCTGATTGACAATGCAACAAATGTCCAACTTCCAGTGGTTTTTCAGGTCGCTGTCCTGTGAAGACCGCGTACAAAAATAAAACTTCAGACGTTCTTTGGCTTACAAAATTTCGCAAAATCTCGAAAATTCCCTCTTCCATCAAACCGAAGGGATCAGAAGTTGTTAACTGCACTTTTGACTTAAACTTTTTTAATTCATAACTCTTCAGCTAACCAGGATACATCGCTGTCTTCCGCATGCACAAACAACAAGAAAAAGACCCACCAAATCCCCCACTTGTATAGCGGAAAATATTCCTCCTCCCACTTATTTCAAAATTAAATTGAATGCTCCTCGACCACCTCCGAACACATCCCCATCTCCAATTTAGCCCCTGCAGCTTTACATGGTCAGTAAAAATGTCTGAAGAGAACATTTTTACAAAAATTCCTTTTTAAAAAAAAAAGATTGCCGGTTTTTTTTTATTCTCTGTGTATCTATATTTGTTATTTACACGGATAGCAAATAGCAACGAAACTCTTTCCAGTTGTGTTGAATAAGAAAAAACGCAGCAACTTTCACCATCCTCAGGGAGTCCTTTTGTTTGTGTTTCTACAGAGAAAATGTGTAACAAAGAAAAACGGCTAAGAACATTTCTCGAACCAGAATAGAATTTGAACAGAATTTGTGTTTCATTTTCCTTCTAACTCCCGTTCTGCGAGAAGGGATTCTTTTGAAAAGACATTTTATGGACTTTGTTAGAAAGGAACTCTCAGAATCACTGGCATGAGCTTATTCCGGACCAAGGTGCATGAAAAGGAATTTTTTTTCTTAAACGAGTCCTGCTAGGCGAGAGGATGTTTCCTTGTGGTTGTTTCTTTTTCGCCGGGTTAATGGGAGACGGGTTTTTTTCGAGTTCGCGGAATGCAGTGAAAGGAGTTTTTTTTTAAGTTTACCACGAGGTTGGATTTGAAAGATGGTGTTTCAGTGTTTTGGAAACGTTGGTTTTTGTTGACTGGGGGTTTTTCTTTTGTGTCTTTAAGCTGAGGACTTGTGCGGGGATCTTAGGAAACATTTTGAGTTAATCGTCGACGGCTTCTGGAGCTCAGTCTAAGGGATTGAATTTGCAGAAACCATTCGATGGCTTGGGGAGATTTTTTGTTGACCAAAATGGAACCACGGAAAGGACAGTCAAACGAGTGATTCCGCAGCTCACTTTGCATCATTTGCCTGTAGCATTTTATGAGTCGAAAGAGGAATTGGAGACTGAATACATTTTGTTTATGTGGCTCTTTTTTTTATTTTACGTTCAGACTGTAAGTGAGTTCCTCTTGAAAGCCACCGAAAGCAAGACTCTTCGCGTTGTCTTGTAAAATCGAAATTTTGGACGGTCTCTGTTGTGATGGTAAAACTTCGACACAAGTTCTTTTAGCAGGAGCAAACTTAGTCGAAGCATTTGTTAGTTTGTATATTGAGAGGCTCTGTAGGAATTTCAGACAAGTCCTTTGACGAGTTGGTGCTAAAATTTAAGCAGTTTTTCTGTCGTCATTGGCAGTCTCACGAGAAACAAGTACACTTCGAGACAAGTGCTCTAAATAATCGCTGGCTAAATTAGATTCTTTTTTATTCCGTAGTCAGACAGTCGTTATATGACTTTGAGACGAGTGTTGAGTAACCAGTGCTAGAATCGGAGCCTTTTTTTATTCTCTCCTTGGACAATTTCCGTAAAAATGGTCAGACTTTGGGAAAAGAGGGTTTAGCGGTAGCTTTTTAAACCGGAATCGGTGAAATCTTCTGCTTTTCGTTTATGAAAATTCTCAGTAGAACACTCTAGACAACAATATGATGTCCCCGTCGACTCTGTAAGATAAAAGCCGTTCCTCATTCCTGAAACTCCCAGGACTAATAACCAAAAAAGTGCGAATTTCCGTTATAAGTCCTGAGTAATAGCTAATAACCCCCGCTCCATTAATTTAACCAAAAGTCGGATCACCACCAAGATTGTCACAGGATGAATGATCACGTGGCGGTCACAAAACCTCATAAATGTTCTGGCCATCTCTCCATGGATTAGCGAGTGTCATTCCTGTTTACGATGAGCTACAAAGAGCCCTTGTCACAAAAAGTAACCAACACAACCGTCACCCCAAATGGCGTCCCCCCACAATTTATGCTCGTTTTTCTTTCACAACTCCAGAGGAGATGTCGTCCTGTCTGCAGAAAACAGAAAAAAACACTCATATTTTCATGATTTTTATGGTCATCTTGCAGGACACTTGAAAGTCCTCGCCAGCTGTGTGGGGAATAAAAACTTCCCGCCCTCTCATTTCAGTCGTGTTCAACATCCTGCAAAATGACACTTTAAATTGTCATCTCTCCATTGGAACAGGGAGAAAAAAAAAAATCCCCGATGTCAGTCGTTTGTTCCACAAAAAAACAAACGTCAGTGTTGAGTGTCATCCTCGCTCATTGTCCGTTCATTATCCTTGCACCCGACTGCGCAGCGAGGTGGAAGATGTCTCGTCTCGTTTCCTTGAGTGTATGTGTGCGGTGCAAATTACCTCCCAATGAAAACTGATTTTCGAAGAGGGGGGAAACATGTACAACTGTTTTTATCCTTGCGATTTCCCACGACGAAAAAAAAGAGCACACTCAGCTCGGATTGAAGTTTGTTTTTATTGTACCGCCACCACATCAATGCCAATTGACGAACTTCCAAAAGAAAAGGACGAGGGAAAAAGGCAGAAAAAATCACAAACACACCGAACATGTGGCACCCGTGTTGCCGTCCCAATCCCTGTCACAGTCGATGGAAGTGCATGTCCTTTTTTGCGGCTGCATCAACTCTCAACGACGTTGTTTGACTTTAACAGAACATTACGCAGAGCTTATTTAATGGGGGGTGATAATATCAAATTATCCTGTTAGTTAGTCCTATTTTTCCGCCGCTTTAATTGCAAACCTGGCGCCATGTCTTTGTGTGGAACGCACGTATTCACCTCATTTGCATGGGAGCTGTGAGTTGAGTGGAGCGAAGAAAAAGGACGAATTTAATTTAAATGTTCAATGGAACCCCAGGATCATGGGCCCGAGTACTTTGGGATCTCTTAATTTATTCGAAAACCTTTTTTATTTTCATCCGTGTATGTGTGTGGGAGGGGTTTTGCTCTCTCCTGACTTTCATTAACAATCGCGTTAAGTGAACGATGAAGGACGCCCGTCCGGGCTTGCATAATAATTAGGTCAATAGGACTGTTGCATATCCCGGTCGTTTTTTTGAATCCCATTTACCGGGATAAGCTCGCTCTCGTCGTTCGTTGAAGCATTTTTGCTTTCATTTTGAGTTTTTTTTTTCTATTTTCTTTTTGTTTTCGAGTCCACTGCCACGTTTCACTCTTTTTTTCTCGTCCTTCCTCCTCATCAGAGAAGTTACAGTTATGGTTGCGTTGTTGTTGTTCTTCGCTAGGATATTTTGTATGCCTGTTAATTAAATAGTTGATTTAACGTCATGCATGCGAGAGGTTAAGCAAGCCACTGACGCGGGGGAGGCGGCTTATTGATTTTGTTTTTTGTTTTCTGTTTTTTGATTCTGTTTCGGTTTCGTTGAGTTTCATGGAAATCACAGTCAAGGACTGTTGAGAATTTTCGATTTAAGTTACATTTTTCTGTTTTTCTCGTTCTCTCCATTGAAGTTGAAGCTCATTTGAAGTGGAGGGAGGTTTGGGTGGGTTGGGAAAATTCAATTGTATCCCATCGACAAGTGTTAGAACCGATGCGGAGCTGAAACGTGATTAGATTGTCAGTCATGTAAATGCGATTTGTGAGAGAATCGAGTTTTCTACAGCTGCGAGGTATGCGTTCGGAATAAAAGGAAATGTTTTTCTTTTTAGTTACGTTTTCGAGGAGTTTAGGGTTTTCGAATATTCATCTCTTGCTCTTGGAGGTACTTGCGTTTCGATATCGACACTTTTCTGGGTCATGGGGAGGAACTTTTGACGTTTGCTTTCAAAATAATTTTATGTTAGTTGTAAGCGAAGGTGCTAGAATTTGTGGAATTTAAATGACAAGTTTTTTGATACAAGTTGGGGAGATACTGGGAGTTCTTTGGCTGAAGTTCTTTAGGGACTTAGAAATCGAAGTTGAAATATTTCTTGAGGTTTAACTTTATTCTCTCCACAGCTTTATTCTTCTGCGTCATCAAAATTCCTTACTTATGATTAAAATTTTTACTTCCTGATCGAAATTCATGCTCGTAATCAAATTCCTCCTTCGTGTTAAAAACTTACTTCGTGATCCAAATTCTTGCTTCGCAATCAGAATTCTCGCCTCGTGATCAAAAATCCAGCTACATGATCAAAATTCTTGCTTTGTGATCAAAATTCTCGCCTCGGGATCAAAATTCCTGCCTCGTGATCAAAATTCGTGTTTCGTGATCAAAATTCTTACTTCGTGATCCAAATTCTTGTTCCGTGATCAAAATTCTTGCCTCGTTATTAAAATTCTCGTTTCGTGATCAAACTTCGTGCCTTGTGATCAAAATTTCTGACTCATGATCAAAATTCATGTCTCATGGTTGAAATTTTAGCTTTGTGGCCAATGGTTGAAGAAAGGAAATTTTAAATTAAACTGAGACATCTCCAACGCAAGTGGCGGAAGAAAATGGCTGCTTAGAAGTTCGCTTAGTGGCACGATAAAGTCTTTTCAGACTTATTTCAGTGTTTGCTGTTTAATCGAGCATTCGCAGCGTCAACCTTTTTTGGGTCTACATTAAATTTATTTGTCTTTTCGTTGCAAAATTGATTTAGAGAACCTTGCAAAATATCATAGAGGAGCTTAACTAGACTTACGTTTTCATGATTCAAAATGAGGGTTTTGGCATGGACGTTGGCTTAATTTGGACATGATTTTCGTGTAACTCTTTATCCAATGAATCGACTTGCTAATAATTATTCTCAGCCTCAGTCAGCCTCTCCGCACTGCAGGTCGCTTTCGGTTTCAAGGAGTAGAAAAAATAGCCTGCTTAAACATTGACTAGCGATTTGACCTTCTTCAATTTAAAGCAGCATTGTTGTCTTTTAATTCAATTCTTATTGGTCTATTTTTTTTTTTGTTACTTGTTGCTTACATATGTTTTATTTTTTTTTTTAAGAAAAAGTTTTTGTTGTCAAGTAATAGGCTTCATTTCTCCGTTTCTCGGCAAAATGCCTGTGTCATTTACATTGGGGGATACTCTTTGGGCAGTAAACTTACAATTGAAATGTCCTGCAATTTCTCACACTCACATCTCATTTCACCAGCTGCAAAACCTAAGTTCTTCACTCGCTTTAGGGGAATTTAAATTTACGTTCCATTCTCGTTATCAAAAACCCACACACACAGTAATAAAACTCGAGCAAACTCCTTAGACAGGTTTTTCTTATCAAAATCTCTTGCAGAGAAATCCTCACAAGAAAGTCCTCCTCTTTGAAGCATCTCCTTTGAACGCACACACTCGACCGAAATATCCTGCGCTGCAAATTACATCTGCAGGATTTGAAATTGAAAACAAAATGCAAAATGTAATACTTCACCCCAAAAACATTAACAATCTTTCTTTATTTATTTTTTTCTTTTTGTTTTTCGTTTTGCTTCACTGCTGCGATGTCCTTGCTTCAGTTGTGACTACACACAAAAACACAAAACACACCGACAATACACATGCACAAATTTTATAACAATTTGCTTTCTAAATTATGCATGACACACAACGGAACTGCAAGTTTTCTATTATACCACAGAAAGGACATCTTCATTCGAATCAGGACATTTTCTTGGGGACACAAGAAAATTACATCGCATTCATAAGCACAAAGGGCCTGTGGGGTTCTGTCATGTTTCACATTTAAAATCAAAGACGCTCCCGGGCAAAGGACCTCAATTACACTTGTTAATTTATGGATAGATCCTTAAATTTACTGCACCTCAACGATGTTGCGACGCCTGTCAGCAGCACACACGTGGAAAAGTCTGTCTCTCCTTTTTGTTTCTCTCATAAATACAACAAAACATCATCTACCGATTGGCCAAGACAAGCATAAATCATACATAAACATCCTTTGTCCTTGTTCTGGGGGGGCTGGTTGTTGTCGCCCCCTTCCTCCCATCTCTGTTCTGCATGCGTTAAACCTCCTCGAATAATTTTTGGTTCTCTTTTTTTTTATTTTATCCCCAAAAAAACCAAAATATATGTAAAACTATATAAAAAAAAAATGTCCTTGAATGTAAAAATACGAAACCAAACCCTAAAAATAGTTGCGGTGAAGGACGTGTGATGTCACCAGACGCTAAGGGCTGCATGGATCGTAACGAATGTTTGGACCTGCCCTGCCTCAATGGCGCAACTTGCATTAACTTGGAACCCAGACTACGTTATCGTTGCATTTGCCCCGACGGATATTGGGGCGAGAACTGCGAGCTCGTCCAAGAGGGACAAACCCTTAAGCTTAGCATGGGCGCCTTAGCAGCTATACTCGTCTGCTTACTGATCATCCTAAGTGAGCACCCAAAAGATTTTTTTTAGTTTAATGTTTAAATACGCGGCGCTCTACAGGAAGTGTTTTTTTTTTTTGTGTCAAATTTTTTTTTAACCCAAAAATATAAATGCAAATCACTTTTTTTTTTCTCTTTTTTAAATGTCCGCTTGAATATTTAAAAAAAAACAAAAATGTTTAGATCGTTTTAGCGTTTAGTCAACTGATAGAGTGGCTAAATCACACGTGTTGTTGTGCGAGTGAAGAGGATGTGGTTTGTTGATTTTGGTGTGGTTGTAGATGGTAGAAAAGATTCACGGAACGTTGGACAGATGCACAAAAAACGGCATTAGCATTAGATGTCAGTTTGTTTCGTCATGGTAAAAGTCGCCTAAATAATCACGACCACTGATGGGCCTATTGTGATCGTGTCATCGTATTAATTAAGTAGAAAACTCATCACTGTTAGTTTGTAGGGTTATACTTTCCTGTTTAACATTTAACAAAGACAAAACGATCAAACAGAAAACTTAAAACTAGTATCTTCGAATAAAAGTCGGCACATTAGAGTCTATAAACTATCGTCCAGGGTTTCAAAGACGTCAAAAAATAGAAGAAATTAGAATATTTTTTAACAAAAGTTCCTGTAGGGAAATAAAAATTTTGTAATTGAGCTCATCAACGGCTTTAAAACTCAAATTTTCAACTCAAAGAACACGAA
The DNA here is from genome assembly GCA_905187475.1 of Syritta pipiens. NCBI lineage: Eukaryota > Metazoa > Arthropoda > Insecta > Diptera > Syrphidae > Syritta > Syritta pipiens. The sequence goes on from LR994571.1 coordinate 78,488,049, forward strand.
ACATTGTGGTCTTTCATTCAAAACTGTTCTTATTTTTATTTTGCTTCAAATAGTACGAAATATATTTTTTTGTATTCTTTATGCCTAACAAGCAAAACACATTCCGTACTTTTGCAAAAAATCCTACTTTCCAGCGCTTAGCCTTCTTAGCCTTCGACCTCCAACGCTTTAGCAACTTAATGAGGAATTTTGTCTTCCTTCCAACGATACCAATCTTGAAATGTCTATTTTTGCATTTTGAGCATGCTCAACATGTTGATGTGACATATTTTGTATTCAATTTTAAAATGCCGAAGGTCTATGGAAAAATTTGCAATTTTCGAAGCCATTTTAATTATGTCAGAATATGAAAACAGAAAAAGCGTTGTTGCTCAACGTAATTTCTATCTAATTTCATTTGAGCCTAAGTTTTGAGGAGCAAAATGTCTTTAGAGATTGGAGACTCAATTTTATGCTATTAGGGTTTCCCCAAGCACTCGGTTATAAAATTTTCTCTAAAGTTTGTTGGTCTCAAAGTCTTAACGAATTATTTCAATGCTTTTGGCTTAAGCTGAATTTTTCCGAAGAGACATTCCGCACTTTTCTTTGGAAGAAAATCAAAATGTTGTTTTTAATGCTCCCAGTAAAAGGGCAGTCAAAGATTTGTCTGAGTAACGTCGGATAAGATGCAATTAAAAAAAAAAGTTTAAGAATAACCTTGAATCTCCTAGCTAAACAAAAGACTTAAGAGCAATCGTGAGTTAGGGAAAAATACGAGAATATTCAAAATCGCATTTTCTCAAATCCAAAGCAGCTATGCAGTATGCTAACACATTAAACGATTATTCTTATCCTCCGTCGAATTAAAAATAAAGTTGAAGGAAATTAATTTGAAACTTTTCTTTCTCGTGGCACTCAAAAGCAAAAAAAAAAGTGCCTTCAACTTATGTTTCATCGTTATAAACACGCTGTTGCGTCCTTAAGGGGAATCCAGCTGTCGGGGAAGTTTTAATTCAATATCTGTACATCGTCTACTTGTCTGAAAATAAATCAGTCTGCGCTCATTTTTATATAAAACTTTACACGTAAATATTAAATATTATTGCAAGACTGCATAAAATGAATTAATTCCTTTACGTGTTCAGTGACAGAGTTTCATGTCAATTCTTTCATTAGTCTTTAAAATCCCAACACATCTATGGAGTCTTCTATGTCTTTAATCCTACCGTTTGCGAATATGATGAAGTATTCAGAAATCAAATTTGATCAGAGATTTTAAAGCCATCTAGTAATTTTTGTAAGAATAAATTTTCAAGTTAGAAGATCTACTGTAAAAAGTTGAACTGGTGATGCCTTGTATGTTGATCACTTTGCCCCAAACTTTTGTCTTCTCTAGATTGATTTTAACCCTAATCGTACTATAATTCTTCATTGATTTTACGGGTTAAATAGAGGACATCCAACATTATTCTGTAATTCGTCTAAATATGACCATACGGTCACGCTGGCACAATGAGGGTCAAGATTCTTTCAAATCTATTTCTTTTGCGTTTTATGCTCTCGAGTTCATGGAAATTTTTACAAATGGGTGCTGCTTTTGATATTTTCAATGATGCTTATATTATGCTTAGATCCCTGAGACTTCTAACAGTCAGATGTAATAAAAATGCACACTTAAAGTTTTTTTTGACATGAAACAAATACTGTAAATGAAAAAAAAAACGGGTTTTAATGAGAAAAAACAAATCGGTTTGGTCATACTGCTAGTAATTATCATTTGCTGAGAAAAATGGCATTAATATATGAGCCAATCAACACCATTTTTTGAAAAATCTTAGATTTAAGTGTCAAAGCACTTGTCATAGTTATGACTATATTTGTGTACAGTCGTAACCTTTTATATTTACAATAACTTTCCTGAATAATAAAGATTCAGACCATTAAACGGTAGCTGTTTGAATGAAAAGTACTGTATTTCAAAGGCGAATGTAAATTTTCCAGCAGTTTTGTCAAATTTAATTTTAATTTTGTTTTATGGAGTTAATCGAATTGTCCTCTGAACAGCTCATATTATCTTCCTTAAAACCCTTCATGCCCAGTGTTGTTCCTGTACAACATGAATTTCGTCTACTGAAAACACGAAAATTCTGGCGTAATTACAGTAAAACTGTAGTACTTTTATTCAAAAACCCCATTTTAGACCATTTAAGTCTGCATCAAATGAGATGAGTCTTACGAATGAGATGAAGCTATAGTGCAAAAAGAATGTTCTTTTACTTCGTTTTTGGTGAATCGAAAAAAAATATTTTCCTTGCGGCTGGAATTGGGCGTGGTCATGAAAGGGTTAAGAGATGAAAAGGATGTTTTTTCGAAATTTAATTTGAGTCTGCCCTTGGCTAATATGACCACTAGCCGGATACCATTTAATATATGCCGTCCTGAAAAATATTCAATTTTATCCCAAAAACATTTTTTGAATATTACTAAACTTTGAAGGTTCCTAAAAAGGAAACCAACATAAGCAACACTCAACACAGTCAAGTTACTAAGCCCGGAAGGAATATGAAGTAGGATGCTAATAAAATCAGGTCATGAACTGTGTAACTTTAACTACTCAACTTATCAAATGAACTAAGTTTACTGCTCAACTTATTAAAAGGGAGAAATTTAACTATGGATGGACTTTGTGGTTGGGTAAAAACCAATGCAACAGTCTTTGGTCGAATCAAAGTCGAATATTTTAATGAAAATATAAATCAATTTCTCCAGACTACAGATTTACACAGATTAACTTGTTATTAAAATGTTCCTTTTCATTTTTTTCAAGCAGATTTAGCTCTCACAAATTTTGCTTTATCGACCTGCTTTAGAAGCTCGATTTAAGGGTTTGGATTGTGCTCTTAAAAGATCAAAAACATGTACAACTGCACTAAAAAATACTCTTTGTGGGAAATATTTAAATTGTGTCTTGTAAAATTTTTTTTAAAATTGTTCCTTATCATAAAATTGAATACGAAAAAGAAGAATGAAGCCCGATTAAGCTCGAATCACTCAAACACCAACTTTGTATAAATAATAGCCCAGTAAGTCGACTTTTCTACAAAAATAAAAAATAAATGTGTATAGGTGACGGGAATAAACGATATCTGACCACCAGAACTTCCCAAATAGAACCAACAAAAAATCTAAAAATCAAAATCTACCATCTCCACTACCAGAGTTTCAACTGCCGACCAAAATCTCCCTCAACACACCATCTCCATTTTATTTGCTGTAAAACACCATCAAATGTTATGTGAATGTGCCATATTCGTAACTGTTAAATATTTAGATGTTCCCTATGCATGCTTAAAGCAAATTTCCAGTTTCATTTATATTTTTTTCTTTTTATGTGCATATGAATATCTCTCTACATATAAATTTACTTATTTTATTTTCCATAAATGTTTAGCAGAAAAATATTTATTTTATCCAATTCTCATGTTCATTCTTATTACTCGTATTTTCTCACATATAAATTGCTAAGATAAAAAAAAAGAAAACCGCTAGCTACGTGACTCTTGTAGGGTATTTGTGATTTAACTTTAAAGAAAAAACTTAAAAAGGTACGTACTACAAAGAAAATCTCAGCCGCAAGCAACGTTGGGAAGTGATTTTTGTCCGCACCCCTGGGAGACACACAATCCCGGCTAAGATAGTTCCCGATGGAGATCTGAAATTGAAAAATAAAATGAAGGGTGGCCGGGAATGGCCTACACTGATTATTTTTCACTGTAGTTTTTTATTTCCTTGATTTTAATTGAAAAAGAAATATTTTTTCTTTTCTTTTTTTTGATTTTATTTTGTGAAGTTCGTTCTTGATTTTTTTTTTGATTTGATATCTTAACACACACCCTGTTTTCCGTCTATCTACTTCTTCTCTATCTTTCTTTCTATAATTTCTCACATCATTTCCTTCGTTAGACATTCACACAGAGAAGGACACATAGGACGTGCTTCTTCTTCTGAATTTTCGTTTACAGGGTGTCCAAAAGAATATTTTTCTTCTTTTAAAGGTCTCCTTTAATGGCGTAAAAATTGTTTTAGTTGCAAAACATTGGCAACAACGAGCAATCTCCTGCATAAATGATTCGTAATCTGTCGTTATGTACACACCTGCCATGAACTCACTCCAAACATCGAAGTCAAACAATAAAATTGACTTCCAAGAAGATTACGATTCGATGCTTGTAAGCATCTTGTGCTTGTGTTTTTGTGTGTAACCTTGGCTGCAACAAAGTTTTCCACGAGTTTCTCTTTTTCCGGGGAAATTTTTGGAATCGTCCTGTCCCACCACCCACCCAAGCCACCACTATTTCAGGTATGCTAAACTTTTCCCTTTGCAGTGCGCTGCTATTACAACCAAATGCCACATAATTCCTCAAAAAGTGAGCAGTTCTCCCCCTCGGTCTCCAGAGCTTCTGCCGCTTTATCTTCTCCAGGAGCGACGGAATGAGAGCTGCTGTTTGAGAACTTCATCTCCAGAGGTTATGAGTTCACACGTCTGAATGGAATTACGCCGAATTTTGGTTTTCACGTTACAAAGTTATCTTCATTTATCATCCGTTGCCAACGAGCCTTGCGGTGCTCGTTTGACGCTCCTTTGGGTGGGGTTGTTGGTCCTCGTTTTTCGCCTTGACTGGAATTTTGATGGGACGCGTTTCGGGAGTCCTTATCTCAGCCACCCACCTTCCCCCTTTTTAATCATTTCACAAAAACTTCTCCCTCTCTTTTTGGACACCCTGTAGCAATTCAAAAAAAAAAAGTACAAAAAACACACTACAACTATGATTCCAACCCCTTCAATCGAATTTAGATGTCCTGCTGGTTACAAAATTTCTGGCAGTCAGTGCATGAACGATAACGAGTGCCTGCTGTTCCCCTGTCGGAATGGCGGCAGGTGTCGGGATCATAATCCGCCAAAGAAGTACGAATGCATCTGTCCGTTGGGCTTCACCGGGATGCATTGCGAGTTGGAACTTTTAGCATCTGGAGTCTTAACGCCGTCTCGTGATTTTATAATCGCACTTGTTCTATGTTGCAGCACACTGATTCGTGAGTACAAAGTCTTTTGTTTTTTTTTTTTTTTTATCTTTATTTGGCTTTGAGTGTGTTCTTTTTTTGGTATCTGTAAGTGTAGTCGAAGGTAAGTATTTTTGTATCTTTGTTTGAACTCTTTTTTCTTTCAGAGAACGACGTAAGTATTTTCAAGAATTTAATTTTAATTTTAAGTCTTTGTTCGTCGACTGGATGGGAATCGTTTGTGTCTTTTGTTTGAGTTGAAGTATCAACTGAAAGTTTGTTTTTAGTAAGGACTTGTGCTCCGGTAAGGAAACTTGACATTGAAAACGAACTCAGGTGGGGGTTGGCACAAAAAAAAAAAAAACTCGATGCTGTGAGGAAGTTGGAGCAAATTGGTGGAAACTTAATTGATGACTTTTTTCCGAGGGGCTACTTGATTTAAAGGAAACAGAGTGGAGGCATCAAGCGAAAATGGGAAAGTACAGAGTTTTCTAAGGGACTGTGGAAATATTACGCAACTCATTGATTCAGTGTCTTTAACTTCTTTCACGAGAACTATTTTTTTATCAGGGTCTTTTTTATGCGAGGACAACCTTTTGATATAACAAACTTTTGAGAAGCCAAAGCGGGATTATAATCTTTCTGCAATTTTCTATTCAAGCACTGCTTTCAACGACATCAACGATTTTGAATGACTATCAGATCAGAAAAAGAAGAAAATATCGAAAAGTGTGAGTGTTCTTCACCCACTGAAGTCCATTCGGTAAATTTTATCAGAGATTTAATAATAAAATTATTGGTCAATCACAATTTTCTTAAACCTCGGTCCGAACTTGAACCCGCCCAGATGTTGCTTGCGCTATTAGCAATGTTCTAGTCAGAAAAATAAGCAAGTAACTTATTTTTCATTCAACTTCTTTTAGAGATCTGTCCCCAAGTGTTAATCAGTAAAATTTCCTAAATTATTACAAGTCTGAAATTTGTATGTTTTTCTAATTTGAAGTCATTCAAAATTATCGGAGAGCATTGCCCTAAGTTCTAATTTGTTCAAAACTTTCCAAATCGGCTTATATAGCATTGTTGTAACTTGGGCTGAACTACCTGAATATGTAAAACTTGTATTACATTTTCCTCAAACTGAAATGGCTGTGCTCTAAATGCTGACCAGCTCAAAATATCATTAGACAGCCCAGGATTTTCTGGCAACGGCTTATAAATGTTTTTGACTTTTGAAACATGCGCAAAATGTGCTTAAAACTTTGACGGTTGTCAGCTCCTTGTTTTTGACTATTTTCATAAACAATGTGAAGCGATGTACAAAATTCTGATCGAAATTGTAAATTTTTCACAATGCATCCCAATTTTATTAAATCTTTATCACAATTTCATTAAAAGGCCCCACTACACATACAGATAAGAAATATATTGAGTTCATATCTAAATAAATCGATTAAAAAGTTCAGTTTCAGTTTTCATCCTTATAAACGTTTTAGACTTTCACCTAATTTTCCCTCGTCTTATTGGCGAGTTTAACAAACAAAGTTCTTCGCCGTTAAGGATTTATAAACCATCTTATCAAGCTTTCTTATTAATTGTAACCTCTTCGAAATTTCTTCTCGTTTGACGTTAGGCTAGGTTCTGAATTAGAGTAGGGCCCTTATATATATTTTCGACCCATCTTCCACTGGAGTAGGACCCAAATTATCAAAACTTTTTACATTTGACATTTGCTAAATTTCGTTACTTACTTACCTTACAGGCATTTAACCCTTGGAGGGTCTGTGCCTGAGCTAACGCCGCCTTCGAACGTTGACGGTCCCGGGCATGCTGCTTCCAGTCCGGAAGACTGTCTTGCATCAGCGATCACTTGATCTCTGTACGGGAGGTTCGGTCTTCCTGTTCTCCTCGAACCAGCAGGCTCGGATTCGAAGACCCTTTTAGCTGGAGCGTTTGTGTCCATGCGCTCGATGTGGCCGAGCCACTGTAGTCGACGGATTTTTGCCTTCCGGATTATATCCACAGCTCATAAAGTTCGCGGTTATGTCTTCTTCCTCGCCTTCCTCGCAGACTGGACCAAATATCCGCCGTAGAATTTTCTTTCGAAGGAGCCAAGTATCAGCCCTGCAGTCCTGCTTATCGTCCAACTTTCGGCTCCATACAGTAGGACTGTCAGGATAAGGGTCTTGTAGAGCATGACCTTAGTTCTTCGAGTCAGGAGTTTTGACCCTAGTTGTTTGGACAAACTGAAGTAGCAGCGGTTGCCGAGGGTGATTCTACGGCGGATCTCCACTACGATGTCATTCGTGGAGTTTACGTTCGCCCCGAGGTATATGAACTCTTTGACTACCTCGAAGTTATAGCTGTCGACTGTAACATTTTGTCCTAGGCGGTGGGCGACGGATTCTTTCATCGTCGAATATATGCTATATTTGGTTTTCTCCTCATTTATCTTCAGACCAGTTCGTTTAGCCTGCTCTTCAATCGCAGTGAAAGCTTCCTCAATGGCCCGCTGGGAACGAGCGATGATGTCAATATCATTTGCGTAGCCCAGGAGCTGGACCGACTTGTGGAAGATAGTGCCTTCCGTGTTGACGTTGGCCCGCAGTACTATTTGCTCCAGCACGAGATTGAAGAAGTCACATGACAGCGCGTCTTCTTGCCGAAATCCGGTGCATGTTTGAAAGGGCTCGGAGGTTCTTGAGCCGAACTGCACGGTGCACCGAGTATTGTTGAGCGTGGTTCAACACAACCGGATCAGTTTTGCCGGGATCCCGAATTCAGCCATCGCACTAAACAACTCCCTGCGATGAATGCTGTTATATGCGGCTTTGAAGTCGATGAAAAGGTGGTGTGTATCGACCTGAAACTCGCTGGTCTTCTCCAGGATTTGCCTTAGTGTGAAAATTTGGTCTATCGTCGATTTGCCGGGCCGAAAGCAGCACTGGTACGTGCCGATTAATGCGATGCAAACGGCTTTAGACGTTCACACAGTACACTGGACAGGATCTAAATTTCATTACCTGTTCCAAATCTCCAAAAACTTCTGCAGCAAGACAAATTAATCGAAATCTCTGGTTCGGATTGTTCAAAGTTTATGCCTCATTCTGACAAATTAGTCAAAATTGTACAAGTGACAAAATTTCGTGCACTCAAGCGCCATCTTCTACGAATTATTTCTTCGTGTTTTTTTGTTTCAATGTCTTCGTTGCACAGTTTTAGACCATTCGAAACACTTTTCGACGCATTTCAACTGGTACATATTTCAGGCCGTAGATGTGCAAATTTGGCATCATTTGTTTTAGTTAACATTTTCTTCGTCAGCTTTCAAATCAGACCTTTAGATCTTATTTTGTCGTCATTGGCAGACTTCTTTTTTTCTTGTTTTTGAAAATTTCGTACAAAGACAAAATTTAAGATATTTTGAACGAATATTTCATTCTTTTCAATATTTTTTGTATCGTTTCGTGAAGATTTCAATGAAACGGCTACCAGGAATATATATTTTGCAATAAAACTGTGCCAACTATCCGATCGAGTTGAGGAGCCTTCTAACCCACAAACCTTTGTAAGCAACACTTGGACGAATGCCCATTCTATTTTTCGATTGAAATTCCTTTTGTCAGACGACACATACGTAAGGTAGCCTCCACTAAAATTCCCCAACCTCAAATCAACGTTGAAAATTTAGCCACTCAAGTTTAATGTGATCAAAGTTTTGTCCCGGTCAAAATTCTAAAACTTCCAAAATCAACCTCACGACCATAGGCCTTTTCTTATTACTAACCCACTTCAAATTCATCTTTCAATTTCATGACTTCATGAGGACCAACTGCAACTTCACCTACGGCCACAAAATAGACTCTCCCGTCTGGTTTTCCTCCCGATTCTTGGTTTTGTGTCGCAGGGCATGGAACTCTGATCCGCATATTTTATTTATTAAAAGTCTGAAAAAAAAGTACTCAACGTCGTTACTCGATATCCTGTCAACTGAAATATGCCCCTATTCATCGGCACAATCACGACTCTCTGGAGCGTAGCCCTCCCACACCCAAGGGCAGACCGTTAAATTCATCTTTCATTTTTTTTTTTTTATTAAAAGACGCATATTATTGGGTCCCTAGCCTTTCAACTTCCACTGCTCATAACAACTTCTTACTTTCGTCGCAATAAAAAACCAATTCAAAATATTATTTGTGACTCTCTTGACCAATCCTTTGAATGAAATTCCATGCAAAGTCCCAGCTTTAGAGGAAATATTTTCTTTCCTCTGCTCCAGTTCTCTCAGAATTTATCTTCCGACACCACCCCCTCGCACACACATACAAATAGGTCAGAGATTGGCCATGGACATAAAAAAAAAAAAAAGAAAAGGAAACCAAAACGAAAACGCCCTCGAAACCTTTAAAAAAAAAAAAATTATGGTCTCTCTTGCCAGCGCAGCAAATAAGTAAATCTCATTTCCTTTTCTTGCACACTCGGTGAATGAAACATCACACAACACCACACCATGCCACAAAAGTAAATTTCAAAGATCCTTAACAAATAAAAATGAAAATTGTAATAAAAATTTAAGAACCATGACATTTCCACTTCCACAGGGAGCTCTAGAAGAGATGGGAAAGGTACCTGCGTCGTCGTTGTCGTCGTTCTCTTGCTCATGAAATATGTTTCTTGGTCGGAAACACACTCATATCCTGCTTTGTATCTAAATACTTTTCATTCGTGTGGTTTCCCTCGTCGTCCTCAGAGGGGGACAGGCAGACACACGCACGATGGGTCCTGTCGCGAGCTAATTTACTCGGGATTTCATTCTCCTACCGCGCAATCACATCGCAGATGAATTACTCCTCAACTACACGCCAGTTGAACGCATCGTCCTGCTTTCCTTGTGCTCCTGAATAATGGACGACAGTGAAGATCCCCACTGAAATGGTAATGCAGTCGATTTGAGTAGTTGTTGTTGTGAAAGTTATCCGTGAGCTGGGGGATGTCCTTCTTCATGGCAATTTGAATTTTATGAATTCTGAAGACAAAACACCCACAGCCAGCAACTATCGTGCACCTTTCGTTGTTTGGATGGTCCTGGGAAGACAAAGGACACGGACACGAACAAAAAACGTGTCCTACGATGAAGGCAATATTACTCACAGAAGGACTTAATGAAAGTTTGACGAATTTAACTGTAACTACGTTCCAATGGCAGTTTGCTTTTTTTTTTTTTTGATGAAATGTCCTTACAACGGACTCATCTCTTTCTCTGTCTCTTCCCTGATCTTCAGCTGATTCCGAAGCGGACGAGTATTTTTTTTGTGTTATCTTTTGTTAAATTAAAAAACAAAAAAAAGAGAGCTAAAATGAAAACGATGAGAATTGCTGGGGCAAATGTAAATAAATTCAAAGAAAATAGAACAACAGGACAAAGGAAACAAATTAAAAGCAAAACAACACACAAAGCACATCGCCTGGCTTCACGAGCCGAGCAGCAACGCGAAAACGACTGTAACTGCAAATGAGTCTAGGAGAGGAGGAAGGACGACGACGAGGAGAAGACCTACATAAATGAAACGAATCCTTGTATCGTTGTCCGTAAATTGTTAATGAGGCCAATTGAATGCTGTGCTGAAGCTAGGACACACGGCTAAATGAACCCGCCCGCTTGTACTCATCGTTGTTCAGCTGGGCTTGGGTGTGAAACTAATTTTTACTCAAAAATAGGCCCGACAATTTGGCACAAAAAAAAAAGAGCAACGACGTGATTTTCAATTAATTATGCTGGCATGGGAGTTTCCAGGAAGTGATTTTCGCTTTTTTTTGTTTTTGATGGAGGATGTGGCAATGATTAGAAAAGTTTTTCAAAATTGGATCTATCTTCATTTGGGCTTTAATCGTTGTCGTTAAAAACGCTTTAAGTTTGAATGAGAAGGTGGTTGGGATTTGTGCTCATCCCCGGGCTGTTATCACGGACGTGGATGGATGCGTTAATGTAATTTTTGAGCTACGGGAGAGTTGATTGCCCGGAGGGGAGGTGAGTTTAGAAATTCATTATTGAGTTGTGGGGGCATAATTTATCGAAGCGATCAGGAATTGATTGGACTTTTACACCGATGAGTAGAGGTGATTAAATGGGTGTGAGCTCACAAGCTTTAGACGACCCTTCGGTGCTCTATTAGACCAGAAATGGGACGAAAAGTACGATTTTGTCCTTCCGTAATGTGTCGATAAATTGTCATGAAAAAGTTACATATTCGTCAAAAACGATTAAATTCGGGTCTGATCGTGAACATGTTGTGGTCTTTTTGCGGTGTTTTCTTCGTGATTTAATTACTGTGTAAAAAACATTGGTAAATCCAAAGGCAAAGTCAAAGAAAAACGCACCTTTAACTATTTAACTTTTGGGACTAAATTTGCGAAGGTGCTAACTGCATCCAAAAATTGGAAATACGCTTTAACTTACACGCCGACGCCACACGGGCCACCGGTGGCACCCACTAGAATGTTTCATCGGGCAGTGCGTACCTGATGGAACTGATGGAACACATTGGATTGTGCTATTAGGCGTTGAAAATTAAAACAATAATTAAAAATTATTTTTAATAAAAGTTTTGTTCAAGAAACGCTCCGAATGAAGCGAGGTGTGATTTCGCACGCAGCCTCACAGCGAAAATAATGCGTGATCGTGTTAACCAACTCAGGATCGAAATTATTTATTTCTTTTAATCTCAGAAGTGCACTGAAGCTTAAATTGTATGGTTAAAGACCATTCTAGGCCATTTCCTGCTCTCTTCTGCGTTTAACGACATGTCCGATAACTCACTTTTAAGTTAAAAATTACTTAATGTCTATTTTTTTTTTCTTGGAACGAAAATTCATCAAGAGACTAAAGAAGTAGAATCATTTTCTTCATGTCAGCTCTCACTTCAATCAACGTTTTAATCTTGGAAACTATTTGAAGTAAAATTTTATTTGTTTTATGGACAACCAGTTTTAGTAACAAAAGTAATTTCAATTCAACACTTTCCTCTTTTTCTCCTTTTGAAAAGAAGTTGTCAGTTTGAGAGCCATTTTAAGTCCATGTTTTTCATTTCATCATTAAAAAATTCACGACTAATTTTGGGTTGATGAGATATACATTCATTCCAAATTTTATGCCCTAACTATGGTGGATTCAGAAGCTTATAGTAAATATGCTAAGGCGAGAGACAGACAAACAGACGGACACTAAAGTGATTCCATAAGGGTTTCGTTATTCCTTTGGAATGAAACCCTAAAAATCATGGAAGACTCGGTTTAGGACGCTTTTTTGACTTGGGTCTGAATTCATATTTTCCTGGCATGAAAAAGTACCTTCAACTTAAATTTTTTACCACGAGTTCTCTTCTCCTAATAATTTACATTCCTAAAGAGACATCCACAAATTTCTAGTAGTGTCTTCAGGTTGGCATGAAAGCAGCACTAGAATCCCATAAATGAAAGAAAGGGGTGCAGATCTTTTAGGAAAATAATTACTGGTGTACCCTTAATCTTAATAAAATGAATTGCTTCAAATGAATTAAATTGAAAAAGATCTTTTAGATCGCAGTACAAGTACAAGTGGATCTGTGACACTCTTCATTCCATCAATCAATTAATCTTGAGCTTGATGAACATTTAAGGCAGTAAGCCAAGAAAAAAATGGCACACCCATCACAGGCACGTTCAATTTGCAATATCTCAGCCGTTTTTTAACATATCAAGTCGAAATAAATTGCTGAATAATCTACGACTCAAGCTGACTTTGGCATAATAAGTACGTTTGTAATAGGTTCCCTCTGCTGTGCAGGAGAAAATTAAAGAAAATGTACTTAAATTTCAACAGCCAAACAAAAAATGGGACAATAACTCTTAAATCTTCTAAATCAAAATAAGAGCGTCTCCATATGAAATTTTCTATTTTGTGTAATTTCCTTTTTGTTGTGTTGTTTCTTCAATGATCCGACATTTTTTTCACTCTGGAACCTCACCCATACACTTCGAGGTCTATTTGGGAACACCTGATTCGTTTTTTTTCAATTCTTCGTTGTTACATAGCCCGAAAGTGTTCGATAATATTGAATGGCAGTCCTTAAGCAGGATTTGGTTATACATTCCCAGCTTGACTCGTAGTTTAATCTACAATTTATTTCGTTTTGATGTCTTAAAAAACCGCTGAGATGTTGCAAATTGAACTCATTTTCTGTTTGGGGTTCACTGTACCTTTCATTCATCTACGTTTAGATCTTGCAAATTAGTTTTGCCCTTTCTCTACACAAAATCTCATTTTAAATTATCACATCTTTAAACTATAAATGTGTGTTTGCCTTTAAGAACACGTCAAGCCAAGCCCTCACTTAGAAATAAGATCTTGACTCGTTTGACAATCGTTCAGGTCACCGTCGGCTTGCAAAACAAGTTTAACACCACAAGCTGAGTTTTATGCATTCATTTTAAGGCACGTTCTGGTATAATTCAGAGTCAAGGGGTGTTTTAGTCAAAAAGTCGTCTTAAAATATGTTTCAAGTTACAAGTTGACTTGAGGATTGTTACAGTAATGATACACATCACTAAAAAAAAAGCACCCAAAAAACTCTTGATGTCGACAGTTTAGGGATTATTTAAGCCCAGATATAGTTGTTAAAAACGTTTTTTAAGCTACAAGATCTATTCGAAGGTTACACGTAACATTTTCTAGTTTCTACGGACTTTAGTTTCAAGCAACACTCCAAGCCAGATCCTTTTTTTTTTTGTTTTGTAAGACGTTTTAGGCTTCGAAATTGGATTGGATGTTTATTTCAATAATTTCCTTTCGGCAAAAAATATAAAAAAACAAAAATGCTTTGCCAATTTAGCCTACAATATCACTCGAAAATCTTCTTTTGTTTGTGCGTGTTTTTCCTTTTTTCCTGTTTTTAAAATGTCTTCTAAAATATGGTTTTAGGCTGGTAGATCATTACAAGCAAGGCATTTCCTTTCCTTCTGCTTTCCTTTCAACTTCAAGCGGACGTCGGGCTTTTTATTTTTCGAAAAAATATTTTAAATTTACGTTCGAAGAGGTTAGTGGATACATTTCGAGTGAAACGCCTACTTGAATCGCATTTTTGACGTTTCTTTGCCGTAAATTCGTCGAGGGTCTTCAAGGTTTTCCTCATACAAATATTGCCGGCATGTAATTTATTCCATATGAATAAACAATATTAATAATAATAAAAAAATTATATTCGAAGCCATGTTTTAGACCCAAATCAAAAACTAAATAGTCTCAAACGATCCATAAAAACCTTTAATCCAACTGAAAGTGAAGGCTTAGTGCATTCTGAGTCAGGTAAAGTTTTCAAGCTGCTTTCAGTCAAACTTCACATTTCAGTCTTTCAAACTTTCACTGAGAATCTGTTAAAGGCTTTGCTCCTACTCCACAAACCCATTGTCTAAAGTCCCCCAATTTGTTCCTCAAAAACAAAAAAAACGTTAAATAGTTTTTGAGATTAACGCTCCACCCCATCGTATGTGTTCCACAAAAACGATACTCGTGTTAAATTTAGAAACTAATCCGCTTAAAGTTTCCCCCATCTGTTGCCACACACATACACACACAGATCCAAGCAACAATGAACAAGGGATTCAACTTAAAAAGCCCTGCACCTGACTACGGATATCGTAGAAATTCCAAAACAATTACGTCCGTCGCTGCTCTTCCCTCGCTACCTCAAGCGACTTAAAGCGACGCCCTGGAAACCGCCATTAAATTTGCTTCCACTCCTTCAAGTGTCAATTAAAATTTTGTAAGCCGAGGTCCTGGATTTTTAAGCCGACTACGATGATGATGACGACAACGAAGGGATGAAAAAAAAAAAGCACAGAAGGCAAAAAAATTAGTTCAGTCCTTGTGTGTGTGTGTGTGTGTGTTGGTTTCATTAAAGTGAACCAGTTCATGAAGCGAGAGAGAGAGCATGGGAGAAACGGCCAGGATGTCCTTACAGAAGGAGTTTTGTCCCCTTTCACATTTCCACATGAAATAAAACTTCAAACACAACAGCAACAAGAGAGAAAGCAGCTGACAATTAAAGTGAGAAGTGAAAGACCAAAAAGGGTGGGAATGGTCTTTTTTTTTGAAAAGACTCTTTCTTCTGTGCACTGCATTTGACTGCCATACCGGTTTCTAGGACGACGACGATGAGCACGTCACATTCCGGTAGTTGCCAGACAGGCATAAAGTAGTCGTCTCAAATGTCATCTGAAGAAACAGGAAATGAGCCATCAACTCTCACTCGGCAAGAATGTGTCCTTTTTTGATTTGTTGTTGTCTGTTAGAAGGACGGGGGAATCTTTTCGACGTTATCTTTTTTTCTAATTTCATTTGGGGAAAAAATTAATTGCAATCAAAAAATTCAATTTGAAATTATTGCCACTTGAGGAGGAGCGTGGCACAACCGAGGCAAGTATTTTGCTTTTTTTTTTTGCAGGAGTCCTTTGTGTGGTGTTTCCACCCACGTCCTGTCCGTCACGAGGTTTGTATATCTTTTTTTTTCCTTTTTCCTTTCACCAGTAGCTAGTTGCGACGTAAATTCAACGTGCTGAATTTAAAGGAAGCTCACAGAGGAGAGCTTTGAATTTTGCATGCGAATGTCCTTTTTGTCAGAGCGTTGCCGTATTTGTCTAGGACTTTCTCTCAGTTCACCATCGTCATATTATTAACGGAGACAATTTTCGCATTTTCTTCTTTTTTTTCCCCCCATCCTTTTCCTTTTTTCCTGTTTGCGAACGTGATGCAAAAAAAAAAAAAAAAACTAGTCCTCGTCCTGGTGTTCGTGGTCTATAACCGAAGACGCGAGGCGCATATCAAGTACCCAGGTCCTGACGACGACGTTCGGGAGAATATCATCAACTACGACGATGAGGGTGGTGGCGAGGATGACATGACAGCGTTCGACATCACCCCGCTGCAGATTCCCATCGGTGGACCGATGCCAGAGCTCGCACCATGCAAAATGCCAATTATGTGTAAGTTGTTATCCTTGTTGTTGTTGATGTAATGTACGTATACTATATATTTGTGCATGGTTGATGTCTTAATTACAGATCCAGTTATGACACTGATGCCGGGTCAGGAGCCAAATGTTGGCATCTTCATTGAGGAGCATAAAAAGCGCGCCGACAGCGACCCCAACGCCCCGCCATTTGATGACCTAAGAAATTATGCCTATGAAGGTGGCGGCAGTACAGCCGGATCTTTGAGTTCATTAGCGTCAGGTGAGTTATTTTTGGGGGGGTGGGAGGCATCTTTTTCCCTCTCGTTTTTGGGGGCAATTAAATGCGTCATTGTTGGTTGTTATTTTCTCATTTGGCGGGTCATTAAACAACGACGACATTCAGTAAAACTGCGATGCGAAGTTTACGACTCGCCGGGTTAATGATGACGACTTGCGAGGCGACAACACAACAACAATGACGACGATGAGAGATATTATTGAGCTCAAACAATGTTGACGACGTTAATGGGGACAGTCTTCAATTTGCAGAGTTGTTGTTAATTTGCTTTTACTGCTTTCCCAATGAATGTTGGCTTGGCGTTGAGACTTTGTGATGGACTTTGAATTGTTCTCAGCGGGTTGCTAAAGTTCTTCAGGCTTGTGATTCGTGTTTTTACAGGAATTTTATCCCTAAATTATTTAAAAAACACTTGAAAACTCAAATGAAATCAAAAACTAAACTACCTTGTTCACAAATCTTAAACAATTTAGCATTTTTTTTGTTCTTTAAAGAAAAACCGCGGATTTGGACCGAAAGGTTACCATTTGCGTTATGTGGGCGCAAAAAAGATGTGTTCTAAAGACAAATATGCTTTAATCTGACTTGCAGTTCAAAGAAAGTTGAACAGAATATGGAACGAATAGCGCAAAAAGACTCAATAAATTCCAAATTGTGCACAAAAAATTGAGCTGTTTTGTGATTTGAATGAAAGGAAACTGCCAAAAATTCCAAAAAAATAGTCTAAATCTAAGCAAATCAAGACACATGAACAAACCTGAACATGAAGTTTCTTAATTAAAAAAGAAATGCGTAAAAAGCACAAATGAGCTTGTCTTGCTCCATGATTTTTTTTTGACAGCGTTTTTTATAACATTTTGTGTCTCTAAATACGTGTGAGAGTTTTAAACAACAAATCAAACAAATATGCGTAAAAATGATGGGTTAGTGTTCGATGATTCCTGAATTACTGTCAAAATGCTTCCTGTATTTCAGCTACATTCGTGAATTTTTGTCAAATTCTTCGATGGGTGAGGGGAAATAGCAGCTGCCCAGATAGGTGTCTATATTGGGTTGTCTGTGGTAAAAAGTCAATTTCGCATTCAAAGAGTTAAGCTTTTTTGGTATTTTAACTAGAAATAATTGTTCAAAAACGTCAAAAACTGAACAATAAATAATGTACATTTCTTTGAGTAAATAGAAATGCAAATATAAAATTTGGCACTCTTTGCAACCTGGTTCACAAAAAGTTAACCATTTTTTGTTATTTGAAGTAAAAGAAAGTCAAAAACAGCGCGATTCCATTCATAGTCAGAAGAAATGAATATTCTTGTTTTTTGGAGTAAAAAACTGCGCAACTGCGCCAAATGTTCAATTCGTCAATGCAAATTTACTTGCGGTTTGCCGAAAGTTAAGCATTTTTGTAATTTAAAAGAAAAATAACTTCTCAAAAACGTCAAAAATTCTCACAGCAAAGCTCAGCAAGCATTTTTGTAATTTGATAGAAAAAGACGTTCAAAAACGTAAAAAACTCTCAGCTCTCGGTTCTCAGCAAGCTCAGCTAATACAATTGCAGTTTTGTTTGCGGTTGACCATATAAAAAAAAAGTTGTGCAAAAAAGACCAAAGTTCAGAGTTTTACTCACGATTCGTAGTGAATTTGTTTTTTTTTTTCTTTTTTTTCAATTCAATTCAATTTTTTTTTCAATCTCATAACAAAAGTTTGAAAACAAGAAAACAAGTTGCGAAAAAACTCAAAAACTGCACAATTTGGCCTGCTGGAAACAAGCCAGTCCAGCATTTTTTGTATTTAAAGGAAAAAGAACTGTTGAACAAATTCAAAATTGGCTCAGTTTGACTGTTATAGTATTTTTTTTATTCTAACTCAAGCTCACGTAATAAAGTACAAATTTTGTTTGAAAACAAAAAAGAACAACGCGCAGAAAACCGAAAAAATTTCACAATTTGGCTTTCTCTTTACTAAAAGATCCCTGCGCAGCCCACCACACAACCTAACCTAACGTAACCTTACTAAAAGCTCAACATTTTGCCTATTCGGAAAAAAAAAAAATGGTCTTGCGAAGTTTCTCGTAGCTCCTAGCAATGCAACGCAATTCAAAAACGCTCCTTTCTCAAACACGAACGAATACTACAAATACCCATAAAATCTAAAATGTTAATATCTAGACGTTTACTAATTCGTATGTATTATTTTCTTTTTTCTTTTCAGGAACTGATGACGAGCAACATGAATACGATTACCTCGGAGCGTGGGGTCCACGTTTCGATAAACTAGCCAATATGTATGGCCCCGAAGTCAATCCAGACTTAGAATTGTAAGTCACACATAATTAAAGAATTTTTTTAGAAACTTAGAATCACAAAAAAAAAAATTCTGCGAAAAAACAAAAATTGGATCTACCAACCGAGACATACTCTTAAAAAAAATCATTGAAAAACTCAAAAACTGCGTGAAAAATTAGGACAAAAAAACATCTCAAGCACATCAACGCAACACCAGACATACTTATGTATATTATAACGAAAAAAAGAAATCCGCTGGAAAAAGCAAAAAAAAATTGCATTACTAAAAACGAAAATCCTTTTTAAAACTCATTACATATAGTTTTTAGTCTTAAAGAAAAAAAAAACTTCAAACCAAAGTTTATCATTATTTAATTGTAATGCATAAAAGAAGAAATAAAAAAACTTATATATAAAAAATAAAAGAAAAATAAATTCGAGTAATTCACTAGTTTGTGGTTAGGTATCATAAATAAACACATACAAATGTTAAATATGAATTTAAAAATAAGAACAACAAAAACAAAAAAACAATGCCTATTTGAGTAAGTTTATCCATAAAAACAAAGGAAAACGATTTTTTGATAAGACACAACATTCTCTTTTGTTTTTCTATTCAAAACAACAACACACACATAATTTGAACATGATTCATTTTGTTCTCGAAAAAAGAAAGTAACGAAACACAAAAAAATCGAAAAAAATTAAAAAAAAGAAAATATATATAAACAACAGCATATTGCGAACATATTTACTAAGTATATTTATACATATACAATTTACCAATTAGTTTTGTACTTTTCTCCCTCAAAAAAAAAGGAAAACAGACTACACTGACATAACAACAAAAAAAGAAGATCCTTAAATTGAGAAAAACACAAAAAAAATATTTTACCAGGAAATATAAGAGTTTAGATTTAAGTCTAAATTTAAATGCCAGTACCTATTCATAAAAAAATATTCATTTAAAAAAAACAAAAAATGTGTATGCGTATTTAAAGTAAGTTTTCAAAAATATGCAATGCAGCCCTATGCATATGGAAATTCCAAGCAAAAGTAAGAAAAAAAAAACCTCCACAAAAACAGAGTTGTGGTTAAAAAGTAATTATTATATAATTTAGCAACTAAAAAAAAGAAAAACAATTAAGGAAAGAAAAAAAAAATTACCCAAAGACTGTTTTCGTTCCATCATATGATATTGTAGGCGGCGAAGAAAGTTATTTAAATGAAACTTACCACTTAAGAAAAATTAAAAAAAAAAATACAATTAATGTTAAAACATAAAAAAGAAGATCAATTGCTGTCAGTTACCGAATTTTTGACAGGCTAATTGAACGCCATATTTTAATGAGATTCAGTTTGTTTTTCTTTTGTTTTCTCTATTTTCTCACCATCACACAGTCCACCAGAGATCAATTAAAAATAAATAACATAATAAAACTTATATCACATCATGCACAGTCAGTCAAATTGGATCCTTTCACGGAAAATCCTAGAAACATAGACTCTGGCCCGAATTTTCTCAATCTCTCTCTCTTTCTCGTTCTTTATCTCTTCATTCCCTTCATCCATTTTTTTCTTGTTAATAAGAAAATCCACACATTTTTACACACACCACAAACACATAAAACAAAAGAAAAAAAAAGGAAATACCTTAGACAACTTAGCGCAATTGGTAATGTACATAGAATAGAAAGTATATATAATTAAAAGAATATAAAAAAAAGTATATATAAGTAAATAAAAAAATATATATATACATATAAATATATATATATATTAAAAAGATTAATGAAAAAAAAGAAGTTAGAATTATAAACACAATGGTACATCCCTAAAGAAAAAAAGAAAAATTCATGTAGTGGTAAAATTAAACAAAAAACTAAAAATTAAAAGCAAAAAAAAAAAACTATGGGATTTTAGGATTAAAGTAAAAAAGATGAAACAGAAACAGTATTTTTATGGTTCGAAACAAAAAAAAAAAAATTGAAAAGATATTATAAAAATTTTAAAATTAAATTGCACTCTCCAAGTTTTTCGATAACGAAAGAAAAAACATTAATTCAAAGAAAATATAAAAAAGATCTAGATGAAAAACATTTTTTTACACAACTTTTTTTAATTATCATTTTGTTTTTGTTTTTATTGAAAATGCTATTAACCAAAAAAAAAAATATCTGTGTAGTTTTATTATAGTAAGTTGTTTATTTTGTAATTATGGGTTTTCTTATTCATGGAATTGTATGCATCTGGTTAAGTTCTCTGTAATCGATATTATTTTTTATCTGTACAAAAAATTGGAGGACTTAGTTATTGACTGCCAAGGTGATTAAGGTCTGTCGATTTGGCAGGGGAGGTATGATAATTTAAGGTTAGGTTTATGGTCCTCGCACGATTCACAGTGTTTGTGGCGAAGCGAATGTGCGAAAAGCGATTTAATATGTCAATGATGAATGTCATCGCATCGCGTGACATGAATTCCCTTGACTATAAACGCAGCCTGAGTTGATGAAAAACGCTGCAATCTCCACCCGGAGATAAGTTTTTGAGGTAAGAGTTAGTTGCTTTTTTTTGCAAAGATCCACCAAAACTTGTTTAGTCATAAAACACAGTGAATGTTTTTTTAAATTTTTCCAAGAAGGATGTTATCAAATTTTTCCTTTTCAGTTAGGATTTGTTTTATAAAAAACAGACAAAAGTCTTGGATTTTGCGCCTTTTGGTGTCCAAATCTCTTTCGAACAATCGATTCGTAGTCTGTCGTGTTCCTCGACTATACACTGCTTAGTTCCAATTATTTTTTTAACCTCGTCTCACCTGCTGTTAGAGTAATTCTAATTGTATTTCATCTCAACTAGGACTGAGATCCTAAGCAGGAAAATGAGTGCCGCGACAAATTTCGCTGATTTCTGGAAACAAAATTCCACCGTTGTGTGAAAAGCAGTTTATAAGCTCAAACAGTTTTCTGATGTAAAAAAAAACTTGTATTTTGAAAGTGAATTGTTTGAAAAGTGGATCAAAAATCGACTAAAAGTGTTTCCTTTTATAGAAAAATATTGTTGGACGACTACTAGGTCGGCAATATGACTAAAAGAATTTATTGTCAATTTATTTTGCCTTCCAACAGAACCAACTCCTGCCAATTTACTTAACGAGTTTCACTCTTCCATCAAAAAAGTTTCCGTGTCGACACCTACCCCCCGGCAGTCTTTGAAACTCCACTCCATAGAATATTCATCTCCATTGTACAGTCCTTATTTTACATTTCAATTATAATTTTAGCATTTTAAGTGAAAAAAAGAAAAAACAAAAAAAAATACCTAAGACTAGTTTAAATAAATTAAATATAAATAAGATTATGAAGGAAGCAAAAAAACAGCATTTATAAAAATAAACTAAAAGTAAATTCATTTAAAAAAATTTTATTTTCTAATGCATAACCTTAAAAGTGTGTGAAAAAAAAAAGAAAACAGAATTAAAACTGCGAGATAGGGATACACTTAAACAAAAAGAAAAAAAAATTGAAAAATATATATATACATTATAACAATTACCATTAAATAAGTATGTAATTCAGGGATGAACGTTGAGGTATGAGTGTATGTCATTATTTTGTTGTACAATTGTCATCATTTTTTCACTTCATTTTTATCGTTTTCTTTTACTGTTGCACTTTTTTCATTTTTCTTTTCTGAGATCCCTTCCTAAAAAAAAAAACCACTATATAACATTATTTTTCTGTATAAAAGATAAAAAAAACAAAGAAATAAAAATAAAAATTTCATACATTTCTCTTGTGTAATTCTACTTGCACCATATTTGCTATAAAAATGAAAATTCCTTAATAGAAAGAAAAACCAAAAAAAAATATCGAAAACTTATATACTCGAAAAAAAGAAACTACATATATAGTTAGAATACACACTGACTTAACTAAAAGAATAAAAAAACATACAATTTTGTTGGCTTTACTCTACTTTTAGAATTTTGACTACAAATAAACACGTATAACTTTTTTGTTCGTTTTAATTTTTGAGTTTCTTTTTTTGTATGAAATAATTTTTAATGCCTTATGTCTTGCCATAGTGATTAATTGTCATGCGTTACTCAATTGTTGTTACATTGTCATTAGTAAAATAATTAAAAAAAAAATAAATCCGATGTCTCACTAGAAAAATGGTTAAAAAAAAACAACAGCACTGCCAAAGTACACTTACTACAAGATAAGTTTTTTTTTTTTTTTTTGGTTAGCTTGAATAACCGAGTGTCGTTTGCTCACAAAAATTCCCGACCAAATCGCATCCTTAGTTATGACAATTACAAAAATCCAATTACAACCGCATTTTGGCTTCGTTTTTTTTTTGTTTCCCTTAATTTAAGATCAAAATTTTCTGTTATTTTGAAATTTTATTTTGACTGTGATTCTGAACTTTATACATAAAAACGGAAGAACTACAACACAAAGTAGGGGCAATCCAAAAAAAAAAAAAGATATTAAACAAAAAAATGAGAACTACTCGTATATATATATAAAGAAAAAAAACCATGTACTTCTCTCTACATAATAAATTTAGTATATACACACTCACATACAAATGAAATGAAAATGTAGTTTAGTTTTTTTATGGGTAAACTTTTTTTTTTTGAAATATATATGTACGTAAATCACTTAAGTTGTTTTTTTTTGTTCACAAAACGAGAAATAACTTGTATGGATTTTAATTTTTAATTTGTTTTTACATTTTTATTTTCTTATGACAAATAAGAAAAAACAAAAAAAAAGAAAGTGAAAGAAAAATTAAAAATAAAAAAAGAAATATAAGGTAAAAAAAAACTTTTTTTTATAATGCAAACAAAAAAAATATAATGAGATAAGTAAACAACAACATGAACAACAAGAACAACAACAAATGAGGAAAACAAAAATGAAATAGTAATAAAAATTATGAAAAATAAAATCTGTAATGTTATATGGAAAAAAAAAATAACAAATGTCTTTTATTTCCGTGGGGTTGGGAAAGGGGTTGGTTTTCTTGTTCTGCTCGAGTGTGCTGAGGGGGTGGGTTTTTGTTCGTTTATTCTTTCAGCGTGAGGATGGTTAGGGATTGAGTCGTGAGTATTCATTTCAGCGGGGAAGAGGCTCAAATAAATGCCTAGGGGGTTGTTGGAGAAATAAACGGAGAGTAAAAAATAAATATAAAGAAAAAAAAGGAAATGTATTGTGGTTGGAATTGAAATTCAAGAAGTGGTGGGTATAATCGTCAATGACACAACTGGGAAGACCGTAACCGAGGTTGAGGTTTCTGTTGAATGAAGGAAAAGGAGTTGAGGCTAAGTTACATACACTCTGTTGTAGGATTTTTTTTCTTTCGCCTTTTTACGATATGTCTAATTTTTAAACGTCTATTGGACGACTAAGAACTCCAAAACTCATTTTAAAGCATCCGTCAGTCTAAAATTTGAAACGTTTTTTCTTTCAGCTAATTACTATAAATCGACGGACTACCTAACTTAAATCTTCAAAAAGCTTTCAGAAGATTTTTGAACCGCAGCAACTTTGACATGATCTTCGTTTTACTTTCTCCAAATTTGATTATTTTTTCATTTTATTTGGTAAGATCTATCCGCCTAGGACTTATTTCATTTTAAAGCGTTGTATTTTTGCGAGTTTAAACGGATTATATTCTCAAAAAAAAAAAAAACGATCACTTTTGAACTCTGTCCATAGCCTTTAAATCAAGTTAACACAAATTTGTGGTAATTTAAAGTTGCTCTGAAGATAATTTCATCCTCAAAGATGAATTGAGATGAGAAGAACCACAAACGCATTTGCAATTTTTCTAAGAGTCAAAAAATAAGATTACAAATTTAATAGCAAATAAAGCTGCAGGACTCAACACGTCGCAAACTAGGCCAAGTGGACAATAAAATGTTTGCTTTATACAATACTCAATATTGCTTCCAGTGGAGGTCGTGTGCGTCGACCAACGTCGTGTGAGTTTAAAGCGTCTGGACAAATAAGCTTCAACCACAAATGAAAATGGAACGTAAGGGAATAAAGACAATCACGTAAAGTGAAAGGGAAAAAGTGAATCTCAGTGGCTGCTGGAACGCTTTGATTTTGGCATGTTGCCAAGATTTTCAATTTTTCACTGCAGAGGCAGAACGTGCCTCTAGATGAAAATACCAATCCCACTACGAATGAAAGTGTACATTCTGAGGCTGAAAAGACTGATTACGAAAGCCAATACATCGTGGTGCAATTCTTTATCAGAAAATATTTAAAAAGAAGAACATTTTTAGATCCATCTCGGTAATGGCGTAAAGATTCTTTAAATCACCTTGTCCGAGGACCAAGCGAGACCCATCTTCAAAGCTTAATTTCATCATTTTCTTCGCAAAAACCAGGCTATTTTTACCTCAGTCGGCAATGATTGGGTGTCGATCTACGATTGCCCAAAAATGGACGAACGATCTATGGTGACTCGACTTAAGGGATACATGACGGTCATTCTCTTACATTAAAATTTTGAATTGTCATTCTTGGTGATTGGCTTAGAAACTAGTTTTGGATACAGAATTTACTGACACGATTATGATCACCATGACATGAATAGATGATAGCTGACGAGAGCATCTACATAAAAGTTTGGATTTGCAATTCATAGGCAGGCGAGTCAGTTCTGTCAGTGACTGACTTCTAATCCGAATTTTTAAGAATTTAAATCAACGCTTCCTATAATCGTTCATATTTTAATTGTAGAAAATAATATCAACTCAATTTTTCAATTTCTTTTCCTTTTCAAGTATCAAATTTTATTTGTTTTCGATGATCAGCTATTGGCCCACTTGAAATTAATCTGTCACCTCATATCATTCCATCAACCATCAATCGATCTATTTAACAATCGTTAATCCTTTTTTAAAAAATAATAAATCAATAAAAAAATATGAAGAAGAAAAACAATCAAACAAATTGGTTTTGACTTTTTGTTAAAACTGCATTCATTTCATAATGTGTGAAATAAAAAAAAACATTCAAATGGCTACCTCAGCTTGTTCCTTTTCGTCGATTTTTGATAGCTCGGTTTCAAATATGCGGCGTTATTCCCACAACATAGGCTTGGATGTTGCCTTTAATTTCATCCAAGTTGATTGGCTTGTCAACGTATATTGAATACTTGAAGTAGCCCTAGAAAAAAATAACGACTGCTGTGGCTGTACGACTGTAACGCTTTGAATTAACGACTGAGTCGAAATTTGGATAATTTTTTAATAATTTGCCTTCGTCTGTGAAAGATGAAACAATTCATGATAAAATAACAAGACTTACTCAATATAGGGTGTTTTTTTTTAGAGGTATAGAACCTTAAATTGACAACACTATTTTAACTGGCTGCCATTTTGTCAGCTGTCAAGTAATTCGGCTCGGCATTTCAGCATGAATAGACTGACTCCTGAACAAGGCTTCCAAATAGTGCAAATTTATTTCGAAAATTATGGTTCTGTTCTCAATTTTTCCAAGCGAATTTTGTTTAGCGATAAAGCTCACTTTTGGTTAAATAATAAACGAATCTGCCGTATTTGGAGTGATGATAATCTTTAAGTGTATGTTCAGATACCATTAAATCCATAAAATCTGACTGTTTGGTGTGCTTTATGAGTTGGTGGAATAATTGGTCCCTACCACTTTAAGAACGTTGTTGTCCAAAAAATTAGTCAATGGTGACTGCTATAGAGACATGATTACTGACTTTTTCATTAATCAACTGAACAACCACGATGGGATGTGTGGTTTCAACAAGACGGCCCAACATATCACACAGCTCGTGCCATGATTGATTTATTCAAGGAAACGATTAGTAACCGTCCACATTACGGACAAGTGAATTGGCCTCCAAGATCGTACGATTCAACGCTGCTTGACTATTTTCTGTGGGGATATGTGACGCCGATAATACGCCGATAAGCCCGAAACGATTAACCACTGTGAGGACAAAATTTGCCACGTTATTGCCGATATATGACTACAAATGTTGGAAAAAGTTATAAAAAATTGGAGCTCCAGATTAGACTACGTCTGAGCCGTGGTGCTCATATACCAGAAATCACATTTAAACTATAATACCAGAAGATTATCTTTCGAATAAAGTAAATTTCATGTCAATTTAAAAAAAATGCCTCTTTGTTTTATTCCATTTATTCCAAGCCCTTTGCCTCTAAAAAAAAAACACCCTATATTTTGACTGTGACTCCTTTTACAACTGCAATCTAAAAGTGACAAGAAGTCTCATGGTTGTCCCGTCACCTTTATTTATTTGTCTTTTTTAATTTAACTACCTTCATAGTTGGAGCAGCCAATACAATAACCAATATTTCCAAAATACATTTAAGTAAATATAAATTTAAAATAGATTCTACAAAATGGAATTTTTATGTTGCATTCAATTTCACCATGGAGCCGGCTGCAAGAGAAATGCTTGACTTGTCCTATTTCCTTAGCTTGGCTGTGATCCAAAGACGGGTAACCCAGTTCTCATTGGAATTGCCTACCGCTCTTATCCGTAGTGCCTCGAAATTTAGACGCCGTCAAAGATCTGTGTACTAATCATCACACGGTCACGGTCATGCGTTCAATAAACTTAAGTTTCATGCGAATTGACGACTATCCTTCCTCCGAGAAAAGATCTCACATTGCGCCTATCTAGACGGATGCTTGCATGGCTAATTTCGATGGTGTTGAGACCAACCGTGTTGAAGCTCTACGCTTCAGGGCTTGACTTGAAAGGTGATTACAGTACGTCTACTGGAGCGAATGTCTTAACTGTCTGAAGTTATTGAGACGCGTCAAACCAACTATGGAGAATTGTGTAATTGTACAGAGTTAACTTAATAATAAATTGAAATTAGGGCTCGAAAGCCAGAAAAGCTTTTTTCCATTTCCAAATTTTGAGGAGTACTCTGCAGTATTCAACAACGTTGATTTTTACTGAAACTTCATGGACTATTTCCAGTGATTTACGAATTTGCTTCCTTTAAAGTCATACGAACATTCTATTGTCTGCTGAAAGTTGGATTGATCACAGCTCAATCGGTCATTCAGAGACAAAGAATAGAGGAAAGGAAAAAGGAGTGAAAGCAAACAGAAGAAGTACAACTGTTGCGGGAAAATATTAATAACTCGTTCGACATTTTACTTCTTCACTTAAGTTGAGTTTTATTAACTACAAGGTTAGGTTAGGTTGTATGTGGCTGCCTGCTTTATACACAGGCTCACTTAGGCCTATTGTAGGCCCATTGTGTTGCCACTCCTCCGGGTTGCTTCCACCCGATCCGGACTCGCTACCTAAGGGTCTCCTGCAAAACTACCAAACCAAAAAGAGTAATTAGCAGGTGTGTTATACTACCTGTCTGAGGCCAGTGCTGATAGTCTATTATCCCCTGGTCTAAACCCAGTTGGATCTGCTTATGAAGCCGCTGATGCGCCTCACATCCATGCTATCGAGCTCGCTTAACTCCTTAAAGAAGTATGCACCTAGGGTGCGCTTCCTCGTGCGTGCAAGTGCTGGGCATGTTCCCAGAAGATGTATGGTTGTCTCTTCTTCCTCCTCATCTCTGCAGCTTCTGCAGAAATCATTGGAGGGGATTCCCATTCTTTTGGCATGATTACCAAAGAGGCAGTGGCCAGTTAGAACTCCTACTAGTCTGCCTATGTTTGCCCTGCTTACCGAGAGCAACTGTTCTGTCCTGCCCCTATCTAGTCTCGGCCATATTAGCCTAGAGATGTGGCAGGTGTGTAGATTGCTCCATCTGGAGTTTGCTGCCGTTATGGCCTCAGCAGTTAGTTGTGAACCAACCTCTTGCATGGAGGGCCAGGGGGTCCCTTGATTGCTGTTGGTGTCCATTTCCCCTCCTTTTCTTGCTAATTCGTCAGCCCTTTCGTTGCCTAGAATACCCGTATGCCCAGGGACCCAGCACAGGGTGAGACTACATCTGTCCGCCATCTCTTTGAGAGATTGGCGACATTGTTTTACCATTTTTGATCTTATCAATGGTGTTTCCAGAGCCTTTATGGCCGCCTGACTGTCTATGTAGATTACAATAGACTGGCCATCTATCGAACCCATGGACAGCAAGCGCGCTGCCTCATGAATAGCCGTTATTTCCGCTTGGAATACACTGCAAGGGTCCGGGAGCCGGAGGGATTTCGCAATGTTTAGTCTTTCGGCGAAGACTCCCATGCCCGTGCCCTTTTCCGATTTTGAGCCATCCGTGTATACTTCCAGAGCAGCCTGGTTTCTCACACTATCTTCCTCCCATTCCTCTCTGTTCGGGATCCTTATTCGATAGTTTCTATCGAAATCTTCCTGAGGTGGAAGGTAGTCTGTGCGAGATGGGATTTTCGAATTTCGAAGAATAGCAGTGTGTCCTGCTGTCTGGTGTCCTTGCTACCTTTTGCTATCCCTTAGCCTGATTGCTGATCTTGTGGCCACATATCTCCCGTGTATGTCTACGGGAAGAAGGTGTAGCATCATTTCCAAGGCAGCCGAGGGTGTTGATCGTAATGATCCGGTAGTGCACAGGCACGATGTTCTTTGTATCCTGCCTAGTGTTCTTATGTTATCGCCCGTGCCCAGTGCCGGCCACCAGACGATTATGCCATAGAACAGAATAGGTCTTACAATTGCAGTATATGCCCAGTGGGCGATTTTTGGCTGAAGGCCCCACCTGGAGCCAAGGGCTTTCCTACAGGTGTATAGTGCCACTGCCGCCTTCTTCACACGCTCCTGGATATTAAGTTTCCAGTTGAGCTTGCTGTCGAGAATAATACCAAGGTATTTGGTGGTTTTTGAGAGCCCCAGTTCCTTGTTTTTGAACTTTAACTACAAAGTAATTCACAATTTTACATAACGAATTAAGAAATATGAAACAAAATGTACTTATGTTCTTTCCCTTCAGGTGTGATCGGCAAATGGCCGATCTGTCAATTTCATAAATTTTTTTCGTGAGCGAACAGGGACGACAAGTAAGGAGGGATGTTACTTCGACATCAGTTTTAAAAATAGAATTAAAAAAAAAAAAAGGGGAAAAAAGAAAAAAAAGAAAGAAGCGAAGCTGTCTCAACTTTGAAACGAGAAAACCAAACCAAATAAGAAAACCTGAAGAGCAGGCTAGCGACGAATTTTCATTGCAATTGAAGACAAACACCGCTTTGTGTAGGTCTCTTCAAATTAATTGCCTTAAACTCCGTTTCCATGACCGTTTCCATGACCATGTCAGTGACTTTTCGCCAATTAGCCTGCATCCTTAAACGAAGCTCCTGAGAACAAAAGATTACCTTCTTGAATGTGTCCCATTAATGGTCACGTTGTAGAGACATGAAAGATCGCCCCAACAATGGGCAGTTTGCTGCCGTGCTCATTCGGTTCAAATCTTACAATAAGCCCGATGTCCAATGTCCATCACAATGTTGCATCTTCACCCATCTCCACAGCTTGTTAGAGTTCAATGTTCAGAAACAGCACAATAGATCCGACCATCATCGAGTTAAAGGGACCCTCCCCAACGATTGCCAACCCTGTTTATCATTCAACCTTAGTCCACTCTCAGCTCGCCCCTAGCTTTCGGTTGGCTTACCTTGTCCCCCGCACACACGAAGTCAACTCGATTCACCCCTTCATCCGGTTCGTTAGATTCGTAACCAATAATTTACGCTACTTCAACAAAAAAAAAAGGAAAACCCGAACCCTGATCTACCCCAAGCGTTTGTCCTAAACAAAGACGACCGTTATGCACGTATCTATATTGGGTTCAACTAACACACACACACACACGCGTGATACATGCATTCAAATAAATCGCAGTCTCAATATGCAAACCCACACCCACTCCACCCACACCAGCACCCGATCCGAAAGGAATCAGTTTCTCCGTGATTCACATTGATTAGATTCCTTCATCCTTAAGGACGACAGCTACATAGCTTTACAGAGCTATGCCGGGCACGTCCGCAATTCAATACACACGCACGCACGAGATGAGGAGACGTCGTCGCTGTGGGTCGTCGAAGGGGTCAAAAGATGGAAGCTCTCAGTTTCTGTTTCGTTTTTTGTGTCACAGACGACGACAACGATACCGACAAGCTGCTTGTCATAAGGATGAAGGACGAAAGGTGGTCCCAACTCTCTATTTGTATCTGTCGGATGAAGGCAGCGTTCAGCTAAAATACGATGGGCGGGCTCGGTTTGGGTTCGATTTGTGTTCTAGATGCGAGTTTCCCGGAAGTTTGCCCCCTGTGAAGATAGCAGCAGCAGCAGCTTTAGTCTATTTATTATTTTCACTATTGGAAGTCCTGGCAGCAATAAAATAAAATATTATTTCACCGGATCTGCTAACAGAGAGCACACAAAAAACAAAAAAAAAAAAACGATATTCGTTTTCATAGATAAATTTGCCCGGCTGTGTGCACAGTGCCATCGTTTGCTTAGTGCTCCCTCTCTCTGTTTATTTTCTGCAGCAATCGGGATGCACAATTTATTTGGTCATAGATACAAGTGGGCGGGTCCACTGCCACCGCCACCGTCACTCATCACACATTCATAGGGTCCATTTCACTTTTGGCAGATTCATCCAAAAGCCACCCGTCACACGGCGCTAATCCAGGACTCTTTGGACAAAATAATTCAATCCACAAATTCAATCATCGATCCTTTGACATCCCAATTATTTTAGGCCAACTCGGTCCCCGTGAATGCGAATAAATAATTCGGCTCTCAATGTCAAGCCGAAAAATTTAAAGTTGACACTTCTAATTTGCACTCGGATTTTGTGTTCGTTTGAAAACAAATCGTGGCATCGGATGTCGAAGTGAAATGCGCTCGAGACTCGCTATCTCTGTGTATCCGCAGCATAATTATGTTATCGAAAGCCGCGTCCAATTATGAAAATTATAAGCAGAGGAGGAGAAGGTGAGCTAGCACTTTGAGCCGATTTGTAATGCAGCCGAGTCCTGGGATGGGAATTTCGCCTTTTTTTTTCCCGCGTGTGTGTTTGTTAGCTTCCGTCGCCGCCATGCCCGGAAACATGAACCACAGCTCGGTGCTCGGGACCAACAAACTCTGATTACAGGTACGAGTATCGGTTATCGAACCGCAGGATATACGACCGCCAGCACACAACCGGACATCTATGCTGGTGCATGCAGCGCTGTCGGTGAATTTTAGATTGCGCGTTTAGATATGCAGATACTTTCAACGCTGTTGATTTTTTTAATCGAAAAAAAAACTCTGCGTTGTGATTCAATAAAACGGCGTTTTTGAATAAAAAAAAAAATGGATATGAAATTCGTAAAATTTTCCACTCGCATGCATTATTCATAAAAAGGGGAATTTGTGTGTGCGGGCAATCCTATTTTACGGGAATTAACTTAGTGACAGGAGGAATTGCATACATTCTTTTGAAATTGCTCTCGACACGCTCTGTGGTTTTTGGGAAATGTCAACGACTCCCTTTCAACACAATCGGCCAACAGATGGCTGGTTTTTACTGAACTGTCAAGCCGTTGCTATGGTCTTTTATATTTCTCCCATCAATTTCACTTAAATTTTCCGTTTTCAATTACGAGGTCTGTTCAGCCCGCGAAATTTGAAAACTTACCTTTTTTTTTGAACAGACCTCGTACAAAAGAAGAATGAATCAACTAGTAGATCAAATGAAAATTGTCAATAATTTCATCAACTAACATTCGATCAATTTATCAATCGTCAATCATTTTGTGGAAATTAGGGTGATAGGAAACAATTTTGAAGAACATAGAGGGTGTCCCAACAAGGACTTGACAATTTTTTTTTAAAAATAAAATGCAAACCATTTGAGATATCTAAAAAATTTTACTATAGGCTTGAAGTGCAATTAAAACATTTATGGATGAAACTCGACTTGGTTCATATGACCACCGCGGCCGCGTTTGCAGCGGTCGATTCGTTGGACCCAATTTTCGATGCCTCGGACACACATCTCGCCGAAATGACCGCTTTTCGCATTCAATATTGATTTTGAGCTCTTCCAACGTCGTCGGCTTGTTGGCATAAACCAATGACTCAACGTAGCCCCAAAGAAAATACTCTAGAGGCGTTAAGTCGCGCGAACGACGCGACCAATCGACTGGCCCATTTCTTGAGATAGCACTCTTCAATAAATCGATTATAACGTGTGCTGCGTGGCTCGTGGCACCATCCTGTTGAAGCCACATGTCGTCCAAGTCCATATCTTCCAATTCGGGCCAAAAATAATCGTTAATGGCGCGATCATTCAGAGTAACGTGACGATCTTTATCGTCGATGAAAAAATGTGGCCCGATAATGCCAGCGGCATGGGAACCTCATTAAACAGTTCTTTTTTGTAGATGAAGTGGTGATTACTGAACCACATGTGGAATTTAAGCCTACCAATAACACATATTTTGCTTATTGATGAGCTCATTGAGCCAAAAATGAGCTTCGTCACTAAAGATGATTTTGCGATGAAATTCACCAATATCAGCCGCAACTTCTACAGAGCCCAAGACGAGAATCTACGTCGCTTCAAATGGTTCAATGGCTTCAATACTTGAGTCAGCTTGATTTTGTGTGGGTGTAAGCCAAGGTGGTCACCGTGGCTTAATCGTTAGTGCATCGGACTGTTAAGCGAGCGTATCCTGGTTCGAATCCAGCCCAGGAAAAGAACACCACAAAAAACTTACACGGCCCCACCTGCAGCGAACGACTGACAATCCTCCTGGAGTAACCTCTGTCATGGAAAGCTTTCGCAATTCGCCGTTGGGAACCGGCATTAAACAATGTGTCGAAATTATAACGAGCACAACACAGTGGAGGTGCGAACAAGCTAGGCTCTGGCCCTGTATAGGCTGTTACGCAGATTAGAAAAAATGAAAATTCAAGATCCTTACGCAAAATGCGCAATAATGAGGTCTGAGGGATGCCCAATTCTTGAGTACTTCGTTTGAGATCGCTTGCAACGAAAGCCTGAACGAAAGCCATATTTTCGACACTTCGACCAACCCGTTGTCTCACTGACACGGCAACATCACACAACGAATATGTAGACTCAAATTTTTGCACTAAACTTGTTATTGCCTGTCTACTGTGGCGAGAATTACGAATGAAAATTGGAGCTAACGCTCTTAAAGTTGCGGTCACTGACTCCGAATTTCGGTAGAAAAATTTTCTAATTCGCAGACGTTGCTCGTTCGTGTACTTTACCATGACGAAAATGTTGAGTTTACTGAACAAATTGAGAGTGACAGTTCGATGAAAAGTGAAAGGGTGCGTTCACAAATTAAATTCGAAGATGTTAAGTCCCTACTCAAAAAAACACTTTATAATTACTGCCTTAATATTTTACCATTTATAAATGCTAGTATAGTACTTCAACTTTTTTTCTTTACTAACAGTTAATTTTCGTATATCTTGGTTAAGGTTGGTTCGAATTGCGTCTAAATTCCTTAGAACACATCTCGACGTAAATCGAGGACTACTTTATTACCTTCAATAAATGCACCTTGGATGTCAAGGGTTGCTTTAACAACTGCTGCAACATAAGAATTACAAGAGTTCTCAGTTCCTTCTCATCACCTTTAAAAGCAATTCCTAAAATTTTCTGTCTTCACTGATTTATTTTTCATTTTTCATTTAGCTATTTTTTCAAGACGAAAATTGGAGCACCCAGCGCAATTGTTGAAAAACTCCACTTGTTTCTAAAATTCATTTGAGTAAAAAAAAAAAAAAATAAAATATTTCTGCATCCTTCGTACAATGGAAAGATAGCTATCTGAATAAAGGGGAAAAGAAACACAATTTTAGTGTTGCATTCAACTTTAAAAATAGAACAAGAGAAAACTGCTGGACTTGTCTTGTTTTCCCTCCGCACAAAATGAGTTTTTCATAATTTATTCATTGAACATCAGTTACCAGCACTGAGACAGAGTTTTCTACCATGTGACCACTCTTTTGGCGTCATTGGAGAACAAAAAAAAAAGATGTATGGAGCGCTTTTATCTACTGAAAGATTGGCAAAAAAGGTTTGAATAAAATTAACAAATAAATACATGTTGTATGTTGCTGGATGCAGGCTTATATCAAAGTCTTACGGGGCAGCTAGAAGAAGTATTATGGGGAAATGTCTAGAAGAGTTCCACTAAAAGTGATGAAAGAACTGTGCAACACAATTTTTTTATGACAGATTCGCTCTATTTATTAAAATGTTTTTATGGCTTCACTTGTAACAAACTATGCAAACAAATCCTGGAAGTTAATTTTGATCGGCCTCCAGTTTCCGATCAAGTTGAAACTTGCATACGCGTCTAATTTGCATGCTTTTCAATTTGGTCATTCGAAACAATAGAAGTGATAAGTTTATTTATCGATTTTTAGTGCCTGAACAAAGTGTGTTTTTATTTTTTTTTTATAAAGTTTTCGAACTCGTTAAACATATTTTAATGCCTTCTTTAAAAAAATTAATACTAGCCCATAAGCTGTTTTTCTTGTAAGCATTTAGTTTCTTGGTTTTGGTTTTTGACAAAAAAGATTATTCCAATTGCTGCTTTAATTACTTTTATTCCATTTTTCGAGCTGTTTAGTACTTTATCTATTTTTTTAATTTATTTTAAAAATTATATTTATAATTATTTAAGGGTCAAAAAACTAGTCGAATTCAAAAAAGTTAAAGTTGCTCTTTATTTTTTCTGACAAATCATCTTAGTCTTAAGCTGTTTCTAGGCTGTGAATAAATATTTTAATTGAAGTAGTCAAACTCAGTCCCATTCTGAAATTCGAAAAATCTAATAAAAAATTGTTCAGAGAAAATATTTCCTGAAGGAAGACTCAAAGAATAGAAGAATGCGGACATTTTGAAAGTTAAATTCTAGAGTGAAACATAAATGGAACATTCTAAAAAGAAAAGCTTTACATGAAAAATAAAGTAGACATTTTCGAGTCAAAAACCACGCAAACATTTTTTGATTTAAGACAGCGAGACAGAATATTTGAGAGTGAACAAGTTTATAGTAGAACAATTTTTGGATGAAAAAAAAAAAACTGTGGACCCTTTTGTGCAAAAGTCTTTGGGTTAGAAATAAAAGAATGGAAAATTAATTGTGAGAGAAAATTTAGCAAAGATGCACGGGATATTTTCACGGAAAAATTCTTTGAGTAACAAAGATGGTGATTTGTGGTGATCGTCTAAGACTGTTAGAAAAAAATTCTAAAAAAGGCGTTTCTTTATTTTTGAAACTCAAATTGATAAAAACAGCCAGTAGCACTCGCAGTTGTTAAAAAAAGAAATAAGAAAAGGTCAACGAAATGCAAAAAAAGTTTGATTTGTGATCTTTAATTTGATATGCCCATGTCTACTATAACTCCTGCTGCTGTATTCTATTTTCAGAATGAACTTTCATCGGATGACTGAGTGGGCCAAGTACAAGTTTCTTTAAAAAAAAAATCTAAAAAATAACAAAATTAAAAGTCATCCCTAGATTATAGTTTTATTAGTAAAAGCAAACATTCCCATTAATTATGGAACACAACGTCGTTTAAATGGTTGCCTCAGCTGGCTTCGCAGTAGCGCATTTTGTCACTCCAATTTTCCAAGACCTTGTTGATGGTTCCAGGCTGTAGCTGTAGATGATATTGGCCTTAAATGTTTCAATCGTTTCCAGATCATTGGTTTCCAGAATATTGGTCCTATATGGTACCGACAAAACAAATCCAAAGAGGTAAGATCGCAGCTTCCAGGCGGCCAAGACGGTTGATAATACGATTTCTGTTTAAAAAACGATAGCACTCACTTTAGAAATAAGATTTCGTTGTTCAAATGCAAAGCAGGAATGATACTATCTGCGGGGGTATGATACTGACTTTCTGCCACAAAATTCGAGCGGAAAACAGCTTTCAGCGTCAAAATAAGCTCTGATTGATAAAAAACCACTAAATGGCCCACTGTTTACTCGCTTTTAACGTTGGCTGAACCTTATTGGTTTTTATTTGAGATTTGTTTCCATCTGATTCGTTCTAAAAGTATCTTAGTGACTGTAGTCGTCGGATTATTGTCTTCTATACCATAGACACATCTTTGTACAGCTCTTAGAACTCGCAATTGTATTTTCGTCCACAATTTATTTACTTGCAGATCGAATGTTGTAAACGATATTATTGCCATAAATAAATGAATCGATGCTGATTCAAGTTTGAAATAAATAAATTAAGAGTCAGCACCAGTGTGTTCGAAATGTTGTGAAATTGATTGATTAGCATGAGTCAAATGAAAAAATTCAAAAACATATTATTAATAATTTCATAGACTTAAAATGTTCGTCTGATTTCGGTTTCCAGTCTTTCAAGTCCTTTCAAAATTCTTCTTATACTTTTAAATCACTTGCAAGTCTATTTCGACATCCATTTTGTTTGCTCCCATCAAGTCTTTTAAAGACTCTCAATGATCATTGTAAATTTGAAACAAAAAAAAAAAAATACTTCCAAGCAGATTTCAACTTAAAAAGATGTTCAATCGTTTTCTTAAAAGAATAAAAATCACATTTCTGTTTTCACGTTTACACATTGACTCCAAAAAAAGAAAACACAGCCAACAAAAATTCAAGCAAACAATTCACTGAAACGCGAAAAACTAACAACACCTTTGCCCATGGGGGTGTGTTAACCGCCGACCGACGCGTCAATGTTTCGACTAATTTTGCATGCGACCTTTGTTCCCTCAAATTTATGTATTCCGTGTCTCGTGAGGACTCGCTGACAGCTGGAAAATTTTCAAATTACCTCCCCGAGGGCGACCTTAACACTTCGACATTCCACCTCGAGGGCAACGTCACTGTCTGGCACCTGTCATCAGACACATAAAATCTCCTTTGTCCTTCCAATTTAAAGTCATCGTCCTCGTCGACAGCTGTACGAATTTCGAATTATTTCCCCGGGGCCATCATCCATAACCAATCTCCCCGAAGCAACGATTCATTTCTCTGAATCGGTCGATTATTTAATTTTCCACGTGACACTCTTCGCGGAGCTCGCGAATCAATCCACAAAAGTGTTGTCACATGATCAACAAATGAAAAACAGAAAAAAAAGAAGAATCGAGAATTATAATCAAATCAACGCGACGACGCAGCAGATTGCTGCCGTCGTTGTCGTTGATTAAATTCCCAAGTGGCCATCGACGGGGTCGAATCATTTTCATTCTCGTTTCGTTTTCTCTGATTGGTTAGTCGATGACCTTTCCCCGACTCCCATCCATCTGTATCTGAGAATCGAAATGTATATTTTAATTTAATGAATGCAAATACACACGAACATTAAAGTGGAATCGTGTTCAGATACAAAAACCATCGCGTTTGTAGTTTTATCTTAGAAACTTGGTGGAAGTTCAGAAACATTTTTCGGTCGTACTCAAACTGAAAAGAATCGTCAACGGCGACATCGTCTAATTAAATACTTTCGTATTTCAATTTTTTTTTTTCGACATCCATCGCCCGGAGATAAGTTCTTTGTGAAAATTGAGCTCCCACCGGACGTAGCTGCGCCAAACTGCCATTTGTTGGCTCTGATTCCGAGCCACGAGTGGATGTCGCCTGTTTATGGATTCGATGGATGCATTGTCATTTCATTCTGCAGAAGAATTAACCGATGTCAGTCTCAAAGTTTAATGAGCAACACAGATTTGTTTTCTGTTTGAATATCCAATCGAGGCGAATGGGAAGTGGTTCTAATCGTGTGGTGAGGTGGAGGTAAGCGGCAGATATCAACAGTGGGTGGTTATTCGAAACGCATTCGGTTAAAATTGGATTGGAGCTCATTTCAGTATTTTAGCACTGTTTTGTTCTGAGATTAAATTGACGACACCAAGCTGTCTGTTTTGTGTTATTCAAATGCGTTTTTTATATTGTTTCGGACAGAAGTCAGTGAATTGTCGAATTCACAGATTCAAAAATAAAGAGCGATTGTTGGGAAAAGTCTCGTGAATTTTGAGTGGTTACTTGAGATTTTTATGTTTTTGCATTTTCTAATTTATCAGTGATCATTAAATATTCATGAGTGATCTATCTTTGATTATTGATCACTGATCAACGCTAAATATAAACTAGCAATTTGCTAAAAATGGCTTTTAGTCGTTAATTAATTGTTAATAATTAAATTTTATGGGTAGATCAGTATTAAGCGATGTCTCATGTTTTTTTTTTTTTTGCTTGAGCAAAGAAAGGCCATTGACGATCTATCCGCAATGATCGTTTTAAGACTGTTGATCATGAACGTTCTAGCTTCAATTTTGAGTTTAACATTGACTGCTTAAAAGGTGAGAGTCATTAAGTGATTGGAACATATGCTATTTTCTTAAGCAAATGCTTCCAGCGTCATAGCTATCAAATTCATGTTTCACGTCTTTGCCCAAAAAAAAAAAGGTTTGATTATTAGTTATTTAAAGGATAGTGAAAAACAGAGATACCTCTCTGGTCTCTCAGAATAATCTAAAACCCAAATCGCAACGACGCGTTCGGTCGGTCGGACTTTGACAGGCGTTGTTACGCGTTTTATGGACTTTACTAAAAAGCATACCAATGCGCGGTCGGGCTTTAGCTTTCCCTAAATCAGCCTATCCTCGAAATTGTCCAAACAACAAATTTTGTAAGAAAACAATTTGATTTTGAAACTAAAATCGAAAGCAATTCTTACTTACTCAAATATTCGCCTTTCTGCATTCAAATTTCGTTTGTAATTAAAAGAAAAAATTTTACGCACATCTGTCAATTGTACGCACGCCGGCCGCAGTCGGTCGGACTTACGATATTACGATCTGCGAAGTTGCAACGCCCGACCGCGCTACCGCGTTTCGATTTGTACAATGCTTTTGCGTGTATTCTACTTGAACTTCACGATTTGGGCTATAAACATAATCATCGTCACTGGTGGAAAAAAGTCGCAAACATTTTTGTTTTTGTTTGGACATCTGTTATGATTTTTGCATTCTACAAATACGAAAACTAGTTTGACTGTACCGTTATATCAAAGTTGAGTTGACAAGTATGCATTCTTTTAAGCAATTTTAATACTAAATATCATTGGACGTATTCTAAATTCAGAATTGGACTTATATTTATTTTAAATCAAAACACATTTGCACCTTTTTCAAATTCTTTATCAATCTCAAAAGCTAAGCTTTTGATTGAAGGCACTTTTTACTTACCAAATGTATGTTTGTAAGTAAAAGGGTGCTCCGAGAGTCTAAAAGGGGACATTTTCTGAGGCTTTAAGTATTCTTTTTCGATAGTGCTGAAATTAAAGGTAATTTTTAATCACTTTGGAAGATCGACGCGTATAAGCGTAGCGATCTCTGCAATTCTAGTACAATTTTAACCGATTTTCTTGCGAAATAGATTTTGTAGAAATATTTTGCAAAGCTCTAAAGAAGTTCTGCTTATGTGCGGTTTTGCGATTTTGCGGAAATAGGTTTATATTGGTAAAATAATGGCTTGATGTATTAAGGAGTCGCAAATTACTTACATATTTTCAAAATATTAAGGATTTTAAGTTAAGGTTGATCTATATAACCAAACAGCGAGCATTATAGTTTCATTTTACCATTTGTTTCGTGGATTTGAAATTTTTCTATACGAATATTCTTATTTGGGCCTATTTGTAGTGCTTGAAACTTAGTATTAAACTATGATGTGACTATGTAATAAAAAAAATTTAATAGTTTTAGACGTTCAGCAAGAGTTTTTGCCTTATTTTAAGTCATGAAATGCGATATTTTATATAGGAAGGAAAATTTTCAGTGCCATTTGCCTGCGGTTAATCCGTAAATACTTAGCCCCGGTGCACAAAAGCCATTTTTGGCGGCGGTGAAGTGGCGGGACCGCTTCCACACTCGTCAATCCGGTGCACACAAGCGGGCGATGACGCTCAATTGGTTGAAAGGTTATGTATGACGCTCAAGCGGTGACGCTGCGTCAAAAAAACGTTTGTGTGTACCGAGGCTTAAGCTATGTATTTAAGTCTTGGACCAATGTAAGAGCTCACAGCACACATGCTATTATCTAAATGTCAACAAAATCTGTTTTCAGGCTCTCATTTTATAGATTTCTTTATTTATCGCTGCATAGAAGTGAGACCACTGTGCGTCGTTTCCAAACTAACGACATTTATTTTCGAGAATCGCATTTGCTTCAATACTTTACTCTGTTGTAAAATAAACTAGGTAGATTAAAAGCTAAAAAAGAAAAAAAAAAAAGAAAAAGAAAAAATTAAGTGTGGAAAAATTAGGCATAGAAAACATTTTGTATGAACAGAATTAGGTGCAGCAAAGATAGAGTATTCAATATAGTATTAAGTACAACAATATTTAATAACAGAAAAAAATCGATTTCGAATCAACGAAAACAAATTGTTTGAGTTTACAGTCAAACCCTTAACTAAATTACTGACCTTTCCAGCTCAAATTTAGTGTTTTGTAGTGTAAAAAGAATTAAAAAAAAATTGATGCGATTCTGAATGAGAGCAACAAAAATGTTGCACGAAAAAAACTGGCGGATTTTCTTAGTAAATTTTCCGTAAAAAATATCGCCGTGTTGTTTTGAAATTTTATCACTTAACTTTATTAGCACCTTTTAGCACATAGTCTTTAAATCTAATTAATTTCCGTAGCGTGTTTATTACACGCTTTTTTTTTTGTTTAATATGAAAGAACTTTTCTCTTTTTTTAAATTAACATTTCTCGTGTGATCAAATTCATGGTCTTATTCGATATAAAAAAAGCTCTCAGTATGCAATTTCAACTCATCACTTTCACAAAAACTTTTTAATTTTTCACCCAAGCACATTTCCACCCGCGATCTTTTCAAAGATCGGCAATACGTTGGCCTTTCATTACCATCTACTTCCATTGACCACTCACTGAAAATGCATCCAAGTTTCCCACACTTAACGTAACTTTAATGCTGCACGAACCAGCTTCAAGTTACGATCCTTCCGCCTTACAAAAAAAATCACCATAAACCCGAAGTTCATCCTTTCAGCAACGTGCTCCACCACGGAAGCAGCTTAACCCCAATCCGACCGCTTCGGTCCATAGCGTCGAAGTAAAACCGAATAAATATTTCAATTACGATAAAAAGATTTTTGTAGAAAAAAGAACAAAAAAAAAAGAATCCTCAACTCTAGGTTGCTACCATGTGTGGTGATGCTTTTAGAAACCACCCACCGGCATCAGCCTCCCAACTTTGGTTAGCGCACCGCTCCAGCGACCTTTACGACCCAAGAATCCGTTGTTTAGTGAAAAACAAAATAATTTCATTTTATTACCATGCAACTGTCGTTGGCAACCCAAAAGTTTTGCGCTTCAAATCGCAAACTACTCGCCGCACAACAATCGCCGGCGCTCCGGCAACCAGCGAGTGCGCGCCACCGTAGAGGCGCTGGCGCTGTCGAAATGAAAAAGTTTATTGAAAATATCGCAGCGAATAAAAGTTGAGCGATTTTTTGTTCGCGTAGTTTTTGCAGTTTTTTTTTTTGTTTTTGCTGCTCGCCCCCATCATCCAGCTTAGACTTTATCTTTGACTGTATCCTTTCGGTTTGAGTGCATGGCGGAGTTGGGAAAGTTTTGAGATCCTTAAAACAACGAAAAAAGACAAATGCGCTGCCGTGCGCCGCGCCGCGGAGCAAAGTGGATGCGCTGAGCGTCCGGAAGGCGGTCGATGGTCGACGGGACGGTCGTTGCGAGTGCTGAGGAGAGTTTTTTACGGGCAAATTTTTCTGGAGAGAGTGCACCTATAAAACTGTCAGGAGTCAGGATGAGGAAGTGATTTATTGGTATTCATGGCTTGCATACCCGTGCGGCGATGCTCTTTCGCGGGCGACTCTGGCTTATTGCGTTTTTTTTTAGTGCACCTCCCCCAAACCGCCTCAGGAGTGAGTGCTGTTTTGCTCGAAGTTCGCCTCGAAAAGTGAATTGATTCCGCCGAAGCTGTCGTTCTGCGGGGCGAACGGACAGCGGTGGAAGATACATTTTGTTATTTGCGTGAATCGCCGGATGTGACAGATGGAAACAATGTGCTTGCGTGGGTGGGCGTGGGGGTGGGGAGGGTTCTTTTGGTATTTTTTGCTCCACTCTGGTGAAATTGATTTCGTGTTAATTGCTCAGAGATAATTGGAAAGTGGAAGGATTAACGGATTGGTCGTGTACGTGCGTGGCTTTGCATGAAAAACGAGACACAGTTGATTCTTGATTGTTGAGGGGAGTAGAGGATTTTTTGCTTTCGGAGAGCTCCAATTTTCCAACGAAATCTCTTTCGGTGTCTAACATCAGCAAAAAATCGCTTGCGAGTTTTTCGCCAGACAGTCGAGTCTGCTGAGCTAATTAGTATGCAGTCGTTGCGCCAAGAGCAATTTGTTGAGTCTTTGGGAGTCTCTTAAAGAGAAGCCAAATGATATTTGTTTCTTTCTGAAAATTTTGAAGATTGTTTCAAGCGCGTTGTGATTTTCTGTAATTTATTTTTATGGTCTTTTCTGCTGCTTGGTTTTTCTTTTAGCATTGAAAACTGAGACAAATGATAAAAACTAAATTGGTTTTATTTAATGAACTGCATTGGCAATTGTTTCCAAGACATTTTCCCCATTCCATGCAAACTCAACAACGAGTTCACATCATCACCGAATTCAAATTGAAAGGGGAAATTCGGAGCAAATGGGAGGCAAAAAATAACCTACAGTGAGTTGCAAAAGTTCTGATACCCCGGCTTTTTTAATACTTAGGCTGAAATTGTATATTAATACAATTTTTCAAAAAGTATTCATGCTGATTATGGAATCCGGCGGAATTATCCGCAACGTATCCGCATGCGCAATTCAACCCTGTTATACAATCTGACGGACGAACAATATTATCGGCCCGCAAAACCTCGTTATCGATCGTTTTTTCATTCATATTTCTTAGGCAAATTTTTGATTTTCGTGTTTTAATTGTTTTCAAAAATAATTTCGTAATGAAAATTAAGTGCTAAATAAACAGTAAAATGAAAGAATTGTTTTGTTTTTTTCTTTCTTATGCAAATGTTGTAAATATAATATGGAAACCGAGTGCTCTGAGTGCTACGTTTCACGGCGGAAGTCAGCACGCAAGTCCTCATTCTTCTATTGAAATATTCTTGCTGGTCGGTAGGATCCGCGTTTTATTGCGGTTCGTCGGTGATGGTCCTGATGGGATAACCACCGATACGGGATAATCTGTGAGTAAAAATCTTTCTTTCAGATTTGTAAAATGTTTCAAGCATCGAACTGCAGGATTGGGCTCACCAAAAACGATGCCAATGCACAGAAACAACACCTGCGAGCGCGTGGTCTGGGTAACAAGGCACATATGGGTAAGACAAAAGTGCCACAACAATTTAGATGGCTCGAAGTGGGGACAGTCTGGAAATTAGTAAAGTAGGTCAGTTCCTTAGTTCTGAAGTGTTTATCTAAGAATAAACAGCTAACACAAAAAAATGCAATTATAATCTTTTACTTAACAATACAATACCAAAAGAGAACGAAAAAGAAAAACGGCAAAGACTTAACTCAGGCGTTTGTCTTCTGCAAACAAAATAAAATACTTACGTTCATTTAAAATGTAAAACTTACTTGCTATTACACAAACGCATTCTTCTTAGCTCAAATCCGCAACATTGAAAACGACAAATATATGGAGTGCGGATAAGTTGTGTTTTCAATAATAGGGTTTTTCACACTCCTCTGCCGACAACTGATCACTTTCGCAATGGCGTTTTCAATAATAGGAAAACAAATAAATGTGAAAATATTCCCGCCGCAATCAATCCGCTGGATTTCATAATCGGCATGATTTTTTGCTTAGTTACTGCATCATTCAAAATAGAGTGAAGTACAGCCTCGTTTTGATCCATTCTTCCATGAGATGTAAATTCTGTTGTTTAATGTTAACAATTAATCTGAAAAAGCCAATCAAAAATGAATCATGTAAAGGCTGTTGTTAGACGTCTGCATGTTACTTTTTTTTAAAGTAAACTTCTAATATACGCACTAAATGAAGAAAGAAATCATCTCAGATACCTAACTATTTTCAGATTAAGAGCAAATTTTTTGTAGCCCAACCAACGTCATAGTAAATAAACAGTGCAGTTGTTTATTAAGAGGCCCGCGGTTGTGTACGCTTTGC
This sequence comes from Syritta pipiens, assembly GCA_905187475.1. NCBI lineage: Eukaryota > Metazoa > Arthropoda > Insecta > Diptera > Syrphidae > Syritta > Syritta pipiens. Next base: position 78,532,881 of record LR994571.1, read on the forward strand.
GACTAAAAGTGGCCCTACACGATGACCATGTTCGGCCTCTTGTTCATTGGTTTCTATGTTCGCCATGTAGGGCCATGTTCGCGAGCAAATCCTCATTTTTGTATTGAATATCGTCTGCTCTCTTCTTTGCATAGGTAAACAATCATAAGGGCCCTATAAGAATCAACACGAAATGAATGTTCGCGAAATGTGCTCACCGTCACAGTCAGTTAGAGGAGACAAGCGTGCTTGATACAAGTTGCGAGAGTAAATTTTTTGTTTATCTTTATGTGAAAGAAAAAAAAAATGCGACTTATTGTAAGACAGCCCAAGGGTCGAAAGAATGTATTCGAGTTAGAGGGATTTTCGACTTAGAAGATGGTTTTTGTATGGAAAATTGAGGGGAGTGCCAAAATATGGCAAAAAAAATTCGACCTAGAGGACGTTTGACTTAGAAAATTCATACAAAGTTATAGCATCTGACAAAATTCATTTTGTTTTTTCTTAAAAATCTCATTCTATGACGCATTTTCTATTACGTAAAATTGTAATTGTTAATGACAACCCGGCCTTTTTCACCATAGAGGAAGGCTTAATTTAGCAGACTGCCCTCATAAATCCGGAACTTCGATTTCATTAGCATCAATGTTTTGGCCAGCTTCCTTTGATGTTTTGGATTGTGATCGTGTTGGAACTTTTATATTGATAGATTTTTCTCCTCTTCATAAGGAATCATAACCGATTTCAATATGTCCAAATAATTAAACCGATTCAAAATATAATTGATGAATAAGGACTGCTCCTGTTAATCAAGATAGACATCTCCAGACTAGCGCTATCCATCCTCCACATTGGACCACTGCTCTGAAAAATCTCAGACACAATCTCGATCCTTCCGGGCTCGCTATTTTTCCTTGATCCAAATATGTTTATGCTTGGATTTGTTAGAAAAAAGCTCGATTTCTCACTAAGCAATCGCCCATTTCAAGTGTTTTAATACAAGTGCTATTCTCTTGTCGCAATTCTTTTCGGAAAGTAAGGAATTTTTGCTGGTGCCTTAATAGACCAGACTGTGTAACCTTTTTACAAAACGCCCTTGTATACCACGGCATTTGCAAATCTTGAACAATTTGAGTTCGTCAACGTTTACCTCAATGACCCACGCAGTAGCACTAGTAAACTAGAAAGCCCATTCGCAATACCGAAGCACAGATTTATTTCGACTAAATCTTTGTTAATGGCGTCTGATCAGGTTTTTTGGATCGCTGTATTAGAATCGCCCTAGCTATTACTACAGAACAATTCTCCTTCCAAGCTTAAGTCTCACCGAAAAGTCCAGACGAAATATTTCCTGCTTCTCCTGTGAACTCCAATCGCGTCTTTCCTTCCAGTTCAAAAATTCTCAGTCGAATTCCACACCAAACCCAAGACGAATCATGCACCCTCGAAAAACAATCAAAAACCGCCCCAGAATCTTGTCAAATCGCGATAAATCCTTAATCAACATCCCTCCACCCCGTTTACACAAAAACTTCGAAACGACTTTCTTGGCCGACAAACTACGCACCGTCAAGGAGTAGAGAAGAAAACAAATCGAAACTTCGAGTCAAAGATACGAGTCCTTCGCCCTAAATCTTCCAACGGAACCGTAGATCACAACCAAGAGTCGATTGGTCTCCGGTCTTCGCTGCCGCGCCATCCACCAGCAGCCAGCAGATTGGATTGAGTTATTTTTATCCGCAAACTTTGTCCGAGAACTAATTAAAGTAATTACTTAAGCACCCCTTTTCCAAAAGCCATTATTGCTGTGTTTACGTAAATCTCGTTCTTGCGAACTATCAAAACGAATTTGCACCAACAACACGATGCCAGGACACGCTCTCTCTCGCTCTCGGAAAAAAAGAACTCTGGACGGGATTTAATGCTTCTAATTGTGGATGTGGAGCACATTTTTAAACAGGACAGGACACCCAGGCAGCAGCGGCAGCAAAAAAAGGAGACGAGGCGACATCCTCGCATATGCATGACCGAGCGGCGGCGACCTACGAGGACGACAACGACAGCGACGACGAGGACGAGGAGTACAAATAATTCCACAGAAAAGGAAGACATGGCCCGGAGTAATTTCGCCATAAGTTGTAATTTTGTTTGTGCCACGGGTGGGTGGCGAGTCCTGCGAGAGAGAGAGAGAGAGAGAGAGAGAGAGAGGGGACACAAGCCAGATGTGAAGTTGGCGGCGGTGGCGTTTCCTTTGAAAATGATGATGTTAGTGGAATCCAGAAGCCACTGTGCCATTTCACGCAGTGGCCACAGCGTTATCCTGTGAAACTTTTGCACAGTACCGCCGTCGTCATTGAACGATACAACGCCAGTGCTGCTCCTCGGTGCCACTAAATGGATTACCGAACGGATACGACAGAAAACTGCGGAACTATTTCCAATTTGCAAACGGAAACAATTTCCTGATTAAAGATGCGTCGTTGTATGGCAAACTGTGTACTAAGCCCCCATTATTGAGGTTACACAGACGGAGCGAGTTGTCTTCGTCCGCCTAACTCGTGTTTCTGTGTACGACTTAGTCGCAGTCGCAGTCGCCTTGCTTTACTTTAAGGACATCAAGCAGCAGACGCTTGTGTGTGTGGCGTGGAACATTTTAAACTTACTACGGGGTTTGATGCTAAATGATAAACGCATATTAGGCCGTAATTTGGCCCCTTTAAGGGAACTTATGGGAGCACACCCTAATAAAGTTCCAACCAACTTAATGTGGCCCCCACGGGGTGGATGAATTGCTGTTAAACGCTTCGTATCCAATTGGTTCGGGTCATTTGGGTAAATTACTTTTATGATTCAGCCAAAGTTTCGGTCTATGTGTCTGTGTGTGTGGGGAGATAGGGAGGAAAAAGAGTCCTTCTTCGAATATCCTTAATTATGAGGGCCAACAAGCAGTTTGACGGCAACTGCGGGACTGGGTGACGTTGTCATCTTTTTTCAATTCTCTCTCGTACACGTCTCGCCTTAAGGAAGTGAAGATTAACAAAGAGAAATGAAATAAACTCTGGAGAATTAAGGATGACGAGGAATTAGTTGCAGAAGGAGATGGGTGGAGTGATTCAAATTAAACTCAGATTTGTCAATGGGCGGTGGCAGTAGGTGGGGGAAAAGCTTCTCCCCCCGTCACCTTGGCCACATGGCGCTTATGGAATTTGGACTCTGACATTGCAGAGGGATTTGATTGAATTTAGTCATGGTCTGGCGTGGACTTGGGATGCGGATTAACGCGAGTGATGGTGGGCTAAGGAGATTATGAGGCGTATGAGGGCTTACAATGGGGGTGGAGAGTTATTGGTTTGATGTGACGGTGAAAAAAAATTCCAAATTCCCTGAATTGCAGTGTAAGAAGTAGGGAGAGAAAGAGACGCGTCCTACAAATTTGTGAAGACTAACGAAAAAAAAAAATCAATTTTCAGTCAACAGATGTCAAGTGGACTGCAGCTCCGTCTGATGGCTTTGAAGCACGTGTTAAAAACTGAAGAATAATGAGTGCCCAAGTGGATTGGTGACGGGCTTTTTGGAAGGAAAAAACGATGAGAGAAGAAAGCATTCGGAAAATGCTGTAGCTGCCAGTCGTTAGTTTTTACGGATCACCAGATTCAGCAGCCTCAATTTGTTTTTTACAAATACAATTAAACAACAAAATAAAGACGAGTAAAAATAGCAGCCGAGTGTCTGTCGTAAGTGCCCTTAGTTATAGACAAAAAAATGATAATGTTCGATATTTAGGGTGGCTTCCCTTAGCTGATTTAGGTACGAAGCGAGATCGTTTAAGAAACCTTTAACGTGAGGGTCAAATATAAGTTTCTTTTTAAAAATACAGTGAGATTAACAAAAGAGCAAACATTCTAATTATTATGGAATACAACGTCATTCAAGTGGCTGCCTCGGCTGGCTTCATGTTGACGAATTCTGACACTCCAATTTTCCAAGACATTGTTGGTGGGTCCAGGCTGTAACTCACGAATTCCTTGGATGGTAAAATCGTTTCGTTGATTGGTCTCCACAAAAAGGTCCAAAAGCTTTAAATCGTAATTACAAATCGACAACGCCAAGACGGCTGACAACACGATTTTTTTTTTTTAAACGTTTTTTTTTTTGGCTAAAAAATATCCACTTTTGAAATGAGTTTTTAATATTCTCCAACAAAACAACTGTTAATATAATCTATGAAACCACTAGATGGCTTAAACTTTACATACAGTCAGTCGCAAGAGTAAGTAAGCACCATGAAGAGCACTTGGAAAAACCAGCTCAAAACAGGCTTCACGATTTTTAAAGCAAACAATTTGTGTCCATGGATGAGAAAATGGACTGATTTGGTAATACACCAATGTTGTCGATCACAGTCACAGAAATTTAGGCTTACATCTTCTATTAGTGCTTAATAATGTCTGATTTTATACTAATTTCTTCATGACAGCAAGGTCTTCATTGTTGCGGCCTACTGCAAACTGGTTGTCTAATTTGTGAATTGATTCAAGAAAAAAATTCGAAATAATTTAATAAATGGTGATTTTTTAAAAGCTATAGGAAAGTTTTTCAAAAAAAAAAACACATAAAATTCAGAAAAATGTATGATATCTTTATTTGAATCGATAGTACGGTCCATATAATTTAATGTTTGAAGATTATTTCATGCAAATGTTGACCTTGACTGTGCCTGAAATGGTCCATCCGCTTAATCCAATTTTGCCATACTCTTTCCAACATTTCGGCCGGTATCTCACGAATAAATGCTTCGATGTTGTCTTCCAATGCGTCAATTGAAGCGGGCTTGTCTGTATAGACATGAGCTTTAACATAGCCCCAAAAAATAGTCTAAAGGCGTTAAATCGCACGATCTAGGCGGCCAATTGACCGGTCTCGAACGTGAAATAAAATGTTCACCGAACTCGCCTCTCAATAAGTCCACTGTTGCGCGTGCTGTGTGGCATCTGGCACCGTCTTGTTGAAACCACATGTCATGCAAGTCTAGCTCTTGCATTTTGGGCAAAAAAAAGTTGGATATCATCTCACGGTAGCGCTCACCATTCACAGTTACGTTACGATTCGCACCATCTTTGAAGAAGTACGGTCGTATGATGACACCAGCCCATAAACCGCACCAAACTGTGACTTTTGGTAGCTCTGGATGCATTGGTAGCTCTTGCAATGCTTCTGGCTGATATTCACTCCAAAATCGATAATTCTGCTTATTTACATACCCATTGAGCCAAAAATGAGCTTCGTCGCTGAACACTTTCTTAACAGAGCACGCATTTTGATAATAAAATTCAATAATTTGCAAGCCCTGTTCGTTTGTAAGACGATTCATGGTTAACAAATACTGCTTTATCTTTATGAACGCAAGAAAGTATTAAAACACCAATCTTCTGGCGCTGAACTTATCATGTAATTAAATAGTCCAAAAACGTTTAGAAATTTTTTTGAAGGTTTTTTTTTAAATAGCAACGCCTTTATTTTGCTTTTATTTTCTTTATGATCTCAAAATTTTAAATACATTTTTCCCCTCTTAGTTTTTGCTCGCCATTGACTAATTTTTTTGCGGTTTCTAGTTAAATAATTCCGGAAAATACAATTTTCATACGCCGTCACCTTTTAAACAAACCACATTCCCCAGCTGTTAGTGACCCAAATTAAATCGTCTTCAAATTCCATCATGACTCCAAATCAGTTAAGCAAACAAATTACGGTCACTGTTAACAGTTTACCTTCAATTGAATTGAATAATGACGCGTAAATCGGATCATTTAGCTGTCACTCTAATAGGGTGACCGAAAAAAAAAACCAAAGCTCTGTATTTACAAAAAGAAAAGGCATTGTCCAACAACCATGCACCACCACAAAATCCCGAATAATTATCACAAATTCAGGATGCCACTCACCACACCATATGCACGAACACAAATATATTCTCATTCTCTGTCGAATGACAAGCACCCGCATCGTATTGATAATATTTTTAATTTTGTTTACGAAATAAGGATCATGAACCACAAGCGAGAGTGTTGCCAAATGGAAATACACAAACAAAACGAACGAATGAACGAAAAACCCCAACCAATGAAGCTGTCATGCATAAAACAAACAAAAATAAAATTGAGAAACACAACGAACACTTCCAAAATAAACAATAGCACAACATTAACACACATTACACTCTCGCAAGTAAACAAACAAAAAAGGATAACATGTACAGGACGACGATATATGTGGGTGTGTGTGACTGTGTGCATTTCTGAGCACCGACCGTGTGAACATGAGTTGCAGAGTTTAATAAACAAAATTTTCCCACGAAAAGCCACGTCGACGGCGGATGAGGATGAGGATGAGGATGAAATTTTTGGTTCTTTATTCTTTAAATAGAAATCGATACTCGGGACAGAGCAGCCACCCACCCAATGTGTCACATAAACTCTTTTTCGTTGCACCCTGTGCGGTGCGGTAAGTGAGCAAACAACCGCCGGGTTGGTACACGTTAAACGAGTAGCCGAAAAACGGTCGCTTTGCACGTACGTGCTAATTACGACAACATTACCGCGCCTGTGGCCCGCCCGTCGCCGATTTTCAGTTTGACTTCAGTTTTCGGCAGAGCGATGAACTTGAAACATCTGTGGGTCTTAGTTTTTGTGACGGAAATCGGAGCCGACGAGGAGCGGATCCTGTCGCGTCAGCGGCGGTTTCTGTCCTTTCCTGAGGGCTCTTCGTTCGCGGTACGTATGGGTGGCCGTGTAAGTGTCGTTTTAGACCGGCCGTCTCTTTGCAGGCCTCGATTTGCATGACAATCGGAGTGATTGGAAATCCGGTGCTGGAGTACCTTAGCTGGGCGGTCAACTGGGGTGTAGCATACGATCTTCCGAACCAGACCTGGGTGCGGCAGCACAAGCACGGCTTCAGCAATTCTCTGGCAGCCGAGACCAAGATCAGGAGTCGCTATCGGCGGGACTTGTACGATGAGATCGCTGTGGCTCTGGACAGGTGAGTGGATCAGTGATCGTGTGAAGAAATGGGACTGATCGTGTACTAATTTCAGCATGGGCTTTGATGGCCGAGACTGCATTGCACGGACGCTGTGTGAGAGTGCGCAGTACTTCGGGTCCCGGACTGGGACCATGGTGGAGGAGATCATCAAAACGATCTTCAGGTAGGAATGAGGATCAATCACTTTGAGGATCATTTCATGTTGTTTTTTGCAGTTTTCCCACACATTGGAGGAACGTTCATGAGGATCCAAGTGCGCATCATTACGACAAGGCGTACAGTCGAGGGCGAGTGCGGAAGGACTGCCGGCGAGAGTATCCTAGCTGCCACATTTCACTGCTGGAGCTCGCGCTTGGGAAGTACTCTGTGGATCCCACGAAGCATGGGACAAGGGAAGGCTTTGATTTTATGTGAAAAAGCTGGCTAATAAAAATGAATATAAACCCAGAAAAAGCGGACTTTTCTGAGTTCCTTTATCGTTCGATTGAAGGTGGGTGTTGCAAATCATGAGCTCGTGGACCTCCAAGGCAATTGGGGCTTATTTCGCCCTCGACTTACGCCTGAAGTCATTTCCAGCTCTTTTATTGACATGAGTTCCAAGTTTCAACCGCCAGAGAGTTCTGAAATTCCAGAAAAAAAGAGAGTGCCATCCTTAAAGCCAGCACTTTTAAAGGATTTCAGCTTCTAGCCTCCTCTGGAGCCGCTTTCAAATGCCTGCAGATCCCATTGGTATTCAAATGTTCCCGCACAAAAAAGTTCCCATTCCACATATCCACCCGTCAGTCCAACGAACCCAACCACTTCACAATGAGTCGCTCAATCGCTTGTCCAACGACTCGCAGCCTTTAGCCGTCTTTCCACTGCGTTTGAGTGGATACGCACACAGCAGCCAACCACCCAACCCTCGAGACTCTTCACCACAATCCCGATAGCCCGCGGCTTGACGTTGACATTTTTGAGGTGAACACGATGCCCTCGAGTGACCGGCACGGCGGTGGCCGTGAGTGTCGTCGACGAGGCTGCTGCTTGTGGTGTGGATGCCAAGAATGCCACCCCCACGCACACCACGCCACTTCAACGCAATTACGCACTTCCACTTCACCGATCAACGACCCCTTGCAGCGGTACAAAGGCCTCTTTTCTGCCTTTCCGTTTTATTGACTGTTGACAACGGAATCTGATCGAAAGTCAAGTGCTCGATGAGCGTTATAAATCACCCGCCATTATTCGTCGTCGCCTCTCGAAATTCGTTTTCCGACTGAACCGCCACCCCCCGCAGCTCGTTTAATGTGCTTTTGATTACGTTGAAATTCATTTCCGCCATTGACTTTTTAATTTACACACTTAAATGCACCAGTTCATCTCCGCTGGACACGTTAAATCAAAGGATAAACGTCCTTTCGAACCACTCTCTTCGTCCTCGTCCTCATCCTCCTTCACACACGAACATGAATGCCTGATGCGTTTTCAATTCGCCGCGGCAATAATTAATAGATAAAGTAGTGCTCGTCGTCCTTGTTGTCCTTGTCGTCGTCGACGTCGTCGGACAGGACCCGCACACACAAGGCGTTGTTTGTGTGCGACTGTCCATTAATGCGAGCCGGCCCTTAATATCCTTGTTAAAGTGTCAACCAACGCGGCACTCGTGTGTAATTTATGCTGATTAATGAAAATAAAAGGACAGAAAAACAAAAACAACGCACCAACAGGAACAGCGTGGAGGGATATTGTGCGTCAGCCATCCACCAGTGGTGAATTTACTTATGTGCGGGTGCGAGTCCTGATTGCGAGGGATATTTACCTCAATCAGTCCAACTCGAGGAAAACAATTCGATGATTATACAAGTCCAATCAAAAACTTCAATAAAGTAATTAGGGAAAATGGAAAACCAGGAATGCAGTTGGCGGTCACGATCATCGTGGGGCAAAATAAATGATCGAGGTGAATACAAATTTGGGAGTTTTTGTAGGGAACATGATCGTGTTGTTATAAGCCGACCAGTGAAATTGGAATTCGGGAATGTCTGTAGCAACCACGATTAGCTTGGAGTAAATTGATCGAGGAAAATGGAAAATTCGCAACATTAGAGGCAGCCATGATTACCTCCGGGGTAAATGATCGAAGAAATTGGGCAATGGGCAACTTTAGTGACGACTACGATTGATTCGGAGTAAAATTATTGGAGAAATGTAAGAGCCGGAGTATCAGTGACGATGAAGATCCCCCGGATAAAGTTATGTAAAGAATGAGAAGGCCACGATGACCACAAGATCTAGGGAAATACAAAATTTAGAGTGATCACGATCCAAAAAAAATTGGCGAAAATTGATTTTGGTGGCGATCATTATTTACTCAGGTCAAAATTAACAAGAAAAGCGGGAAATTAGGATCATCAAAGGTAGCCTTGGGACTAAATGATTTAGGAAATTGAAAAAGTAGAGCATCAGTGACGATCCAGGTTACCTCGGGTACCTTGACGGCCATGATCACCTCGAGACCGAGAAACTGAAAATTCAGGATAGGGACCAAAATCATCTTGGGGCAAAATGATCAAGGGAAATTCAAAATAGGGTAAATAAGTGGTAGCAACGATCACCTCCGGACTAAATGATCGAGGAAATTGGAAGATCGGCATCTTTGGTGGAGACTAAAAAAAAAAAAAATTATCGAATATAATAGAAAATTCGTAGCACCAGTGACGACTAAGATGACGGGTAAAGTTATGTAAGGAATGGGATGGCCACGATCAGCTCAAGATCGAGTAAAATATAAAATCGGGAGCGATCACGATCCTAATGGGATAAAAAATCGACGAAAATAGGAAATCGGAAGCTTCGGTTGCTATCACGATCACCTCTGGTCAATTTGATCGAGGAAAAAAATAAATCAGGAGCTTCGTTGGGGACTACGATAGTTGCGGGACAAGATAATGGTGAAAAATGATAAATTGGGAGTTCGGTGGCGTTCACAATTAACTCAGATCAATATCAGCTAGAAAAACTAAAAATTAGGACCAACAGTGGTAGTCATGGTCACCTCTGGGCTAAATGGAAATCAAGGAAAAGTAAAAAAACGGGAGCTTCAGTGATCGTCTCGGAACACAATCATCAAGGAAAATAGAAAATCGGAAAGATCAGTGGTGAGCATGATCACTTCGGGACAAAAATATCAGCGAAAGTTAAACCTGAATCAGAGTTTGCTTCAACGGCAGTCCTAACAGTCCGACAGAACTGAACTCAGAAACCATTTACAACTGTTGATTGAAGTCTTAGCGAGATATTAGGTAGTCAAATATCACGCCATATCTGACAGTGCTTGTTCTAATATAAGGTTGTCAAATATCTCTCTTCCGCCTTTTTGTCTTTTGAATTTTCCGGCCATATATCATCATTTGAAAGGTCTTGACATAACCTACAAAACGACGCTATGCATAATTAGTTTGAATACGAGCTCTGTAGCGCTTTGTACTTAGCCGGGAAATTCAAAAGACAAAAAGGCGGAAGGGAGATATTTGACAACCTTATATTAGAACAAGCACTGTCAGAAATGGCGTGTCCTTAAAAGCTTCAGGGGTAACAACGATTACTTCAAGACGTAATGATCGTGGTCATAAGTGGCGATTATGATCACCCCGATACGAACTGATTGAAGAAAATTTCAAATAGGGGAACATCTGTGGCGAACGCGATCAAAAGGATCGAAGAGAATTAAAGTTTTATAAAGAATGGGAAGGCCACGATCGGGAGAGTGCAGGAAGACCACGATCGCCGCGGGACAAAATGTTCACGTGAAATGGAAAATCGAGATGCTTCGTTAGTGATCACGGTCACCTGAGGATGAAATTATCGGGAAAAATGAAAACTAAAATATCAGTGGCGATAACGATCACATCGGGATGAAGTTATCGAGAAATGTGAAAAATCTAAAGTTTTGGTAGCGGTCAGGATCACGTCGAGACGAAATGATCGAGGAGAATCGGGAACTTGAGTAGCGATCACGATCATTTTGGCCCATGACGATCGATATTTTGGGGACAAAATAATCGAAGAAAATGAAAAATTTGTAGCGTTTGTGGTGACCACGATCACCTTGACGCGAAAAGATCGCAGGAAATATAAAATCGGAAGCGTCTTTAGGGAGCGTCTTACGATAGTCTCGAGACATTTTGATCGAGAAAAATAAAAAAATGTCTTAAACAGCCGTCAATACTGCGAGTAGCAAACACGGTCGAAATTACTTTCAGCGTCTTGACGTCTGTCAGAATCCACAACATCTCCCCCCTCGACCGAGATGAAGCTCCAGAAATTCGTGCGCCACGTAGCGCTCGTTTCGCTGACCGATGGCATTCCAAGAATTTGATTTCAATTAAACGACCGTAATCGGGACAAAAGAAGCGAAAGGAAAAAAAAAAATCAATTTCAATTTCTATTCGACGTGGAAAGTAGCACGAAGAGGGTGAATGACGAAAACTGCGAGGGTGAATATAGCAAGGGAAAGGGCGAATATTACATTGTCAGCCTTAATCGGTTTATGGGGAGGAGAGCGTGTTGTTGCGGAGTCGATTGGAAAGTTATTCGGAAGTGGACGTGCAAAAAGTTTTACTCCTGCGGAAGAGTTTTTGTGAATAAGAGATGCTTAGCGTCGGTGGTTTAAGTTTTTTTTAGATAGATTGAAGGTGGAAGCACGTCCGGTTTTGTTTGTAGACCAATGGGATGACGGAAATGTCAGTTTAGTCTTTCGTCAAAAAAGGGAAACGATGGTGAAATAAAATTGAAATGTTTTTGTCGTCTAAATTTACCATTATCGACTGTTGATTGAAGTTTTAGCGAGATATTAGAACAAGCACTGTCAGAAATGGCGTGTCCTTAACAAACCAATCCCTAGAGTTATGAAACTCTAGTAATTATAATAACAATCCGTCGAGGGCCAGAGATTAGCTTTTTCGCGTTAAACTTTTTAAGAAGTCATGGTGAACATACCTTTTCAAGCTAGCCACAGAATTGATAGGATAAATCTAACAAAATGGACAATGCAATGCAATTTAGCGGTGACTACTGTAAAATATTCTTTTTTTCGGGAATCACATTCTTTTCCTTCAAAATGCATAAGTCAATTATATCTGTTATATAGGTTTGCGAACCAATAATCCGTTGGTTCTTATAATTGGGTTGAAAAGCAGATGCGAATTTGAACTCAATTCGCCATTTTCATATTCGGCAATCCTAGTTTCGAGCTTCTGGGTCAGTTAGATCGTGACATTCTATTCTTCAGGCCGACAAGAAAATTGTTATTTAAATTAAGCCTCAAAAACCATTTCCACAAACTGTGCATTGACGTTTAAATAAAGGATTTGTGGATGTGAATCAAAGCACAATTGATCTCGACATTGTTAGTTAACGTCTTTTTAATCATTTAAATTTTAATTGTTCAGCAATCGTTCTGCTATTTCCCAAAATTCAGCTTATCGCCCAAAGCCTGATCCCTCGTTTATTAAATCATCTCCCACCTCTGACCCAAAGGCCCGAACAAATTTCCCACTAATTCCCACCTATTAAAAGTCACAATCAATTATTTTGTGTATTCAACATCAGAAAGCCTGACAAAAGGATCGATTTAAATACCTCCACACTCCTGTGTCAGGCTTATTGGCCATAAAATGTTATCACAGTTTCATTTTATCGTTATTTTATGGGTCGCTCCCTTCTCCATCAACGCTGTGGCTGCATAAATAAATTCCATGACTCCATTTCACATTGCTGCAGTCCTTTGATGATGCGAGCACAGGAATACTATATTCATCCTGTCAAAAAAAAATAAAAAATAAAACCCAAAAACTATCCCACAACTGTGAAACGAAAGTTTCTTCAAGAGCGGACATCCTCCGGGTTGCAAATGTGAATTTGGCTAAAATATGTGTATGCTTACATTTTTTTTTTTTTTTTTGAGTTTTTTTGAAGTCGGAGTAATGGAAAAATTGTGCAAATATAATGCGTATGCCTGGATGTGAGATTCACCCGGGGGAGGTCGTTAGTGAGAGTCACAAAAAAATTGCAAACTAAAAAAAATTGGTCGGTTGCAAATTGGAAGCAGTCCTATAAAAGTAAAAATACAAAATTTGAAAGGTGAGAGTGGGTGCTTTTGAATCTGGAATGAAATTGGACAGGAAAATCGATGACGGAAGGAGGAGGATGGACGACAAACGACGATCGAGGACAAGTGGACAATAAGAAGGCTCTGCTGCGGGTAAGTTTAATTGATAGGGACCTACAAAATGCGAACTGGAATTCTTATACTATTCTTATGTCGAATTTGCAGCTCAATACTTCCTTTTTGAAACAAACCAAACACTAAACATAAAGAATTAGTCCAGCATATCGAAATATGGGACGTTCAAAGCACAGTTCGAGTAACTACTGTATTTTGAATAGTTAAAGTGGTAAATGTTTTGTTTGAATCAAGTACTCGTCTAATTGAAAACAATAGCGTACTCATTTTAAAATTAGGTGATCGAATGATGTACAGTGATTGCTTTTTTGAATGTGATTTTTATTTGTACATTATAATAAATGAATTTATTCATGCATTCCTTTAATAGATATTTGTCGATGTTATACAATGAACTTTTAATAATTCGAACCCACATAATTCAAAAACCTTTGAAAATAAACTGTGATTTTTTAAAAGCTATAGGAAAGTTTTTCAAAAAAAACACATAAAATTCAGAACAATGCATGAAATCTTTATTTGAATCGATAGTACGGTCCATATAATTTAATGTTTGAAGATTATTTCATGCAAATGTTGACCTTGACTGCGGCTCAAATGGTCCATCCGCTTAGTCCAATTTTGGCATACTCTTTCCAACATTTCGGCCGGTATCTCACGAATAAATGAGATGTTGTGTTCGATGTTGTCTTCCAATGCGTCAATTGAAGCGGGCTTGTCTGTATAGACATGAGCTTTAACATAGCCCCACAAAAAATAGTCTAAAGGCGTTAAATCGATCTAGACGGCCAATTGACCGATCCGAACGTGAAATAAAATGTTCACCGAACTCGCCTCTCAATAAGTCCATTGTTGCGCGTGCTGTGTGGCATGTGGCACCGTCTTGTTGAAACCATATGACATGCAAGTCAAGCTCTTGCATTTTGGGCAAAAAAAAGTTGGATGTCATCTCACGGTAGCGCTCATTAACCGCACCAAACTGTGACTTTTTCTGGATGCATTGGTAGCTCTTGCAATGCTTCTGACTGATATTCACTCCAAAATCGACAATTCCGCTTATTTACGTACCCTTTGAGCTAAAAATGAGCTTCGTCGCTGAACACTTTCTTAACAGAGCACGCATTTTGATAATAAAATTCAATAATTTGCAAGCGTTGTTCGTTTGTAAGACGATTCATGGTTAAATTATAGACCAAACTGAAGATGTTTGACAGTGAAACAAAACACGAAACGTGCGTCAGCTGTTTAAACCAGTGTTGCCAAAAAGATAATAGCTAAAAAATCACCATTTAGGAGCATTTTCATAGTCCCCTAAAAAAGCTTCTGTAAATCGAAGAAAACTTTTGTTAATTCGAATTTATTTTTGTGCAAAGCAACGGGAAAACATTTCAAAAACGTTGGCTTTTTTGCCTCTATAATTCGAAGTCAAGTCCATATTTTTCTTTTTTTTTAACGCGTAAGTAAGCCATATATTTGACCTCCTTTGATCTTCATTATTCGAAAACCTCTGTAGTTTAAAGTTTTTTCCTGGTTCCATGAAATTCGAAGTATCGAGAGTTTACTGTGTGTTCTATCTTTTATGTTAGTAAAACCAAATTCTATAAATGGCTCACACAAATGGCTTGTCTTGTATAATTTCAACATTTCATTTATTTGTATCATTTGGATAACAGCATGGTTTTAATGGAGATTTAATTACATAATTTTTACAGGGGCTTACAGAAAAAAAGAAATAAACGAAAAAAAAAAGAAGCAAAATTAGAGAACAAATATAGACTAATACGTAAAGTCTAAAAATTGGTTACCAATGTTGATGAGGAAACTTCAGACACCATGTTATTTATATCCTCAAAGTCATAGCCACTTGGTCGAACTCTAAACACTCACTAAACCCGCTTTTTTCCTTTCGTACTTTACTTCACTTATTAAATGCAATCTTTTACAAAACATTTTTTAAACTAGCCGAAGGAACAAAGATTTTCGTGAAAATTGTCTTACACAATGCAAAAGATTTTCAAGCAATAGCTTAAAAAAAATCTTGCTCTGCGGGAGAATGAAGAAACCAGTTCGTTAATTAAAAACAAACAAGAAACTCAGAGGAATATTTTAAAATTATAAAACCATCTGTGAGAATGAGAATTCTACGAAACAGAAAGTTTCATAGAAATCTTCCTCTTTTACTAGTGCATTTTTAAATAAACTTAAAGGTCGACAACAACTTAAGGGACTTTGGCGCAAAGGCTGATTTTAAATAAGAACTCCAACAGATTGCCACCTTATTAGTTTGGTGGTGTAACTATTTTACTCTACACCTGACTAGTATTAATTTTTAATTTACTCTCAATGCTTTCAACTTCTTCTAATTCAGAACTATTTTCAGATAAATTTTGGTGGGAGTGTACCACTATCTAAAACATCAGGAAAGTGGACAACCGAGATTTCTCGTTTCTCGACCGACGTGTACGTAATTTTTTTTTTTAAACGAGAAATTTCGTTTCCTTGTTCCTTCTGGATATGTGTTAAGATTCGACCCAAGGAGCCGGTGCCTCAAAAGATTTAATTTGACCACTTAAAAATTTTTCAAAACCAATTTTTCTTCAAAGTTACTAGTAGAAGCTATTTTTTTTTTGCCTTGAGGACGATGTGGAAACCTTATAGGCAGGTGGAACCGGCTCTTTCTGTTCCAAGTAGTGTGAGACTTTCGCATTACAGAAAACTAGAAACTATAGAAACGCGACTTTTCCAAGACAAAGCTGTTTAAATAAGATCTTACAACGCAACTTTTAAGCACCTAAATGTTCTTAGATATTTTGTATCTGAGGAATATATGCAAGTAAAGTTGTGAGAGAAGCACAGAAAATTAATGGGGTAGAAAAACAAATGGTTCGCTATTGTTGTTCGAGTTACTCAATTTTTGTTTTCATTTGTATGTTCAACTCTAGACGTCAATGGCAAAATGTCCACTAAAAAATGAAAAAACACACATTTTTGAGAGAAAATCGTGTACACGTTTCATTTAAAGCATCAGTTCCACTCCAATGGGTTGAGGCGACAGACAAATGACCTTGTTTTGATTTCAAGTCACCAAAGCGCGTGTGGCAACAGCTCCTGGCCTTGTTTTGATTAGCCACGTGCCAAGCAGGACAAGTTACCCGGAAAATTAAATTTAAAAAACGAAAATCCGCAAACCCTCGAGCCAAACACGAAATCTGTCCACGTTCTCGCTCCAAAATTGCGAGAGAGAAAATTAATCCGCACAATCAGTCGACACTCAATGTCCACTGCCGAAGAATTTAATTCGATCCTCGTGTACCGAATACACGAAACTCCTAGAGACACTCAAATTCAATTAGAAGTCATTATCGGCTTAAGACACTGTCTCCGCGACATTTCAGAGCCATTCAATTAAGTGAGCTTTTCAAAAAAAAAAAATTTCCGATACTCGAAAGAATTAATCCAATAATCGGAAGACGACGAAACCGATACCAACCCTGCCGCAGACTCCCCGTTTTCCACGAATTGCCGTATCTAATGAACCGTTAATTAGCCCAAAACCTACCTACGGCGAAGCTACCGCAGCAGAGGTGTAGGTGCTCATGTACCCAGGGTCGTTAATTATTCGCCCGAGGGGGTGTGAGGCTGGCTAACACCCCTGCTCAGATATCTCAGCGAAAATGCAAAATAATTTCCCATAACTCATCAGCGCTAATGCATTTCTGATTCCAGGCGTCTGAGCGTGCCCCGTTCTCTAGAATTTATCTAAATTCATCGGAATTTATGTGTGATTTCCATTAAAATGGATGGCGCTGCGCCGCAGTCGACCACCCAACCACCCCAACCGGCGGACAACCTGCCGACTGCGATCCTGACCTCAGAACATTTGTTAAATATTTGCCCGACGCTGCCGCTGAATTATGCGAGCGCTGGCCACTTGTTTTCGAAAATGTGCACGATGTTTGTAATTATTTCAAAATAATTACCCGCGATTTTACTGTTTTCTGCTTTTTACCAACAAAAAAAAAAAAAAGGGGCGTGCGTGTAAAGTGCCAGTTGACCCTTGGGAGGTTCGGACTCTGTTCAAATTTTAATAGAAAACCCTGACACACAGGGTGCAGCTTGTCACACACACACAGGGTGGGCATTTTACATTCAATTAAAATTTTAATTCGTTCGGAACGCTGCTGCGTGGGAAAGAAATCCATTTGTTGCCTCCGGGGTTGCGGGAGGTTGATGAGATACAATACCGTTGATTAATATTTCTGGGATGCTGCCAATAAATTACGGTTTTTGTATCTAACTAGTGATTTGGTAGCATTTTTAGGTCGATAGTGGTGAGGTCTTTTCAAAATTCGTTGTTTGCAGACAAATTGGCCACTTTGTTGCAGTTAGATGCGAATGTGTTGATGGCCCGGGGGTGCTAGTGAGTGGAAATTTTGATTTATTTGGGCCACTTTCAATGTGTGCTGGGTATTTGTTGGTTTTTTTTTGTTTGTGGCCGGCTCATTGTGCTCTTTTAGAATTAAAGAATTTACTGCTTCAGTGGTTTTTGATTTGAAGATCATCAATTCACTGAAACAGAATTGGAACACATGGAAAAAAGGAGCTACTAAGTCACAATGAATTTTTTAAAAAAGCGAGTGCTGTTTGTGTTTGAAAAAAAAAAAGAACGTGTACTCAAAAACTTTATAAAATTTCTTACACTGAGTACACTAAGTACATCCGCTCGTTTACTTTTTTTTTTAACTGAAAATGTAAACAAGTCAAAGTACCAGATCTGTGGGTATTAATTAAAAAATCAGCTCAATCATTAAAAAGTGTTATTTTCTTTAGCTCACTCACTCTTCTCAAAATGTTTGGTCAACAGTTTAAGGTGTACACTATTCAGTCAATTCAAACATCCAGACATCGATGATAACATATTTACTAAAGCATCTCTCACTTATCTGTCGCAAGCAGACCTCTGCCCTCAAAACAACCACAACTCTCCTCCTTTCACAGCCGCCCCAAAATTCTCCGCCCATCACCGCAACACGTTCTACACTTCGGCCCCAGAAATCGATTCAAATTCCAGCGCCTGTTCGACATGACCACTTAAAATAATGATATCGAGCTCGTCAACGTGTCCGCACGACACAACGACAACAACAGAGACGAGTCTTCTCGAAAACGACACGCGTTTCCGACACTGGCACCCGGATAGATAATTTTCTGTGTGACAGCTTCTCCGGTGCATCCAAATCAGTTTCAATTATTCCCGTCGGACAGTTAGTTACTCGAACGAACTCATTTCGCGAACAATCGAGTTGCGTGCGGAATTAAATTCTGCCGGAGACGGGAAATTTCATCAAAAAATAAATTCCTTGGCAGCTGACGACAACGCAAGGACATTCTATGAATATTTATCCTCGTAAAATATTGGAATTGACGGCCGGCGTGGGAAGAGTGATATTCCCGGGGGCGCAACCACCCCACTGCGATGGCATGCAAATCATCGAGACGTCCGACGGAACACAACTCGAAGGCTTAGGTTGAAAATAATTTCATTGCCCATGGACCACTCCGTCGTTCCCCTCGTCATCCATCATTTGTCGGAGCCCCAAGGTAATCTTCAGACCCCCAAAAGAGCACCCGCCCACATTCTCTACGCCGAGAGAGTGTCCCTTACAAAGAGCCTTTGATAAAATATCTCCCCAACATGAATTAACAGGATACCTTTGAGGAATTTATTAACAACATCTCATGGCATGCGTGCACATGTACACCGGGATCCTTGGACCTCGACAGCAGCTACCGTGGCACGACGGAGGGAGCGGGGCACATGCACTAAGCAAACGAACTGAGCTACAGGAGAAAAAAAAAAAGTAAACAGGATACCTTTTTGAATTTCCTTTTGCGCGCAAAAGTTTTAGGACGACCTCAGGGGGATTTTTTAGGTGCCGCTTCCATGGAATTTCACAGGACTCGGGCTTCTTTTTTTTTTCATTTTATTTTTTGTTTGATTTATTCAAAAGGATTTTAATTCACTTCACCCTCGACTGCATACGAAATTACTGAGAGCAGCAGCAACCGAGCAGCGCGATGTGCTTTCGGATGCGTCTGCTGACGTGGCGTCGTCGTCGTGCAACGTTACCAAGTGGGTAGCTATCATTCCGCGAGGTGGGAGCCTACATCGGGGATAAATTCCCTTCTTCATTTATCTTTCACTGTCTTTTTTCTTTTTTATTAATTAACGAATTATTTTCCCTCGAAGGGTAATTTGAATGGCTTTTGTTTCAATGGCGTGGAAGCCGTCGACCGTGATCCTGGCGAGAGGAGACACCACCACCGCCGCCTGCACTGAATTTCGCTGACCGTCGAGACCTCAAGTGGGTGGTGGTGGTGGCATATTTCTTGATGCATTTATATTCAGATACTCGCAGATGGAATGAATTAATTAGCAGTCCTCGGCGGAGGGTTGAGCGGAAGGACTACGGACGAATTAATTAAAATGGATTCTCCACCAATTAGTTAGGAGGAGTTTTAGCGGTTATTTTTGCACTTGTTTCAGTTTAGCTTGCAGATCAGATCTCATCAATCAATCGATTCGAGAGGGGGTTCTTTCACTGATGTGGAGAATTTGCGCTGGTAAATGAGGCGTGATGGTGTCAGTGGCCATTGATGGCTCGAGGGTGTAGACGGATTCACTTGTTTCGCTTCATAGAAATTCCACAGAAATTCAAAAGTCTGACTAGTGGTTGCAGGCTTTGGACCACAATCAAAGAAATAAATTTAAAAAAAAAAGTTTTTTTCAGTTTCGGGTAGCTGCAGGAAATGAACCACGAAAGTCGTTTGAGCGAAAATTTGTCTGCTTTGCGTTTGAAATTTTGCCATGTCGGTGATGCCACGGTGACTAAAAAACATAAATTTCTGCTTAGTCAAACTCTTTGGTGTTTCCGTTGCATCTAAACTTAAACAATTTTATTTTCTCGACGACTGATGTTCCAAAGAATTCTCTCAACCAAATTGGTACTCGTACGCCACTCTTTAAAATAAGGCTGAGAATTTCTTGGAGCTGGAGCTGAGCTGAAGTTTTTTGAAAATAACAATTGCTGAAACTCGTTGAATGATCCTTTGCAGAGGCTAACGTCTATGCCGGTAGAGAAAGATATATCGAGTCAAAATTAAATTAGAAGACAATAAACAAAAGAAAAAAATGAAAAAATAGTAATAAAAATATGACGACGTGAAAAAAATTGAGGCAAATAAGGAAAAAGACGGCGAAGCAACTCCAAAAGAAGAAAAAAAAATTAGATTATTAATGACTCAAAAGGGAGTTAATAGAAATTAAACTACAGAAAGGGAAGATAGGGGCATGAAAAGCAGTGAAAACAGATGCGAGGAAAAAAAAATAATGAGATGAGATAGAAAGCAATGTTGACGTACTAATCAACTTGGTCTCTCGAAAATGGATTACGCACAAATCCAAAGAAATCGCAAATAGTTTCTATATTAAATTCTTCTTAGTCCTTTCACTCCTTTTCGAATTTTGTGCTCTCTAACAATAAACTTGTGATTTACAAGTCTGGGATTTGTTGTCAACAGCAAATTGTGTGGATATGACCACACAAATAGTGTAACACAATTCTTTTAATCTTATCAAATAAAAGTTAACAATATGAAATCATTTCACATGATTTGATATTTTCATTTTTGCTGATTTGTTCAAATTTAAGACTTATAAATCCAGTAGATGGCATGGAAGTCAAGTCAAGTACAGAGCTGCAGGACAAACACGTTCAATGAATACAATGTTCTATTTTACAAGGATTCACTCTCCCTGGGGTCTGAAAGGTTAAGGGTTTCGTCCCAGAGGAATAAGGAAACCCTTATAGAATCACTTAGGTGTCGGTCTGTCGACCGTCCGATTTACAAAAACGCTTATAACTTTTGAGTCGTCGTTAGTTAAGGAATGAAATTTGGAGTAAAGGTGCAAAAAATAAATAATGAATTTTGTTCGGAATTAGTCGGACATTAAAAGAAACCTTAGTACTAATACAAGCGCTTGAGAAAAATTGTATCAACTTTGATGGTCGATATGGGATAATTGGAAAGGGGGTGAGGTCCTGTTTATAAAAATGTCCTTAGGCTTTAATCATTGTAACTAGCGAATCACTTAGAATTAAGAATGAAATTCAACCAAAAGTTGTATTTCATTTAACCAAAGAAGAATCCGAAAAAAAGATTAGAAAAAATTACATACTAACCAAAAACTTAGTCACACCCAAAAGAATTTTAAAATAATGCCATAGATCTCCACACAATCAACTATACTTTTAATTTTATTAATCACTGTTTTTGCTTTTATTAAACACATTTTGAAATTTTTGTACACGTAGGCCAAGGCTAGGCCCATTGTGCTGCCAACCATCTTTTAGGTTCCTCCACACAATCAAATCTTTCCATTAAAAACAAAACAGACCATATCGAAAAAAAAATGTTAGCACAATTCGGGATAACACTCAATTCGAAAAAACAAATTTATTTTTGTATATTTTTGATATGGGTATCAGATCATAAAGTAGCCACCTTACTCTTATTGGTAGGGAGTAATTTGCCATCAAACTGCCAAAAAATGACTTGCGTACCACTTATTTTCTAAAATATTGCACGAAAAAAATATGAAAAAATTTTAGCTATGGGGCGTCTCATCGCAATAAACAAAAAAATACAGAAAAGTTTGGTATGATTTTTTATTCACACTAAAATTAATTATTTGCTAAATATTTTGGAAACAATTACACTGAAATCTATTGAGATAGGTCTTACAAATAAAATAGAGTTCTCATTTTGAACTTTTTATTTGGAAGTAGTTTTCGAGATTTTAGGTTGTCAAATATCTCCCTTCCGCCTTTTTGTCTTTTGAATTTTCCGGCTGTGTACAAAGCACTACAGAGCTCGTATCCAAACTAATTATGCATAGCGTCATTTTGTAGGTTATGTCAAGACCTTTCAAATGATGTATTGCCAGATACGAGCTCTGTAGCGCCTAATAAAAGCTTCAAAATCTCATTTCCACAACCAAGGTCTAAAAATCCGAAAAAAATTTGGAATGAAGGTCTTGATGTAAACTTTAGTTTAGAATTAGTCTGAGCATTTTCATATAGAGCAAGCTCTTATAGTCTTCGATTTATTAGCCAAAAACAAAAATACAATGACATGTGAATTTTGAAGATTCGAAAAGGCCATTTTGTACATCTCGGCAAAAGAATCAAAAATTATAAAAAAGAAAATTTATTTTCACACAATTTTTGAGATATTAACGATTTAAATGGAATCAGTTTCCTACTAAAAACGATGAATTGAGGACTGTCCTAGTGTCGCTTGCGGGCATTTCAAACCTTAAGTGAGCCAAAGTAATTTTCACACGGTTAGAGCAGTGTCAATCGTTCAAATTAAACGAACAGATCGTTTAAGTAGGGGTTTCAAAAATCATTCGTTCAATCGATCATTTATTCATTCGAAGATCAAAAAGAATAGACCATACGGATGATTTCTTTTAAATATTGGGAGTACAACTTGAAAGACGCGCATTGTTACTAACTTCATATATATTCACACGCGCTATTTTTTTGACAGTGACAGCTATTGTATGTAAAAGAGCGTCGAAAAATCTAGTTTATTCCATCTGCCAAAGTATACACAAGTTAATTTACACAAGTTTTGTTTTGCGTTTTAAATTTTATGCCTTCAAAACAACATTTGCGGGAAGTTTTAATTCACTACTTTCATTTGAAGAAAAGCGCAACAGATGAACAACGTTTACTCATTGAGGCTTACCCTGACTATTCTGTAAGTGTCAGAATGTGTCAGGAATGGTTTGCACGCTTTAAAAGTGGTGATTTTGATGTTGAAGACAAGTAACGTCCTGGCCAAGTGAAAAAGTTTGAAGATGCAGAATTGAAGGCATTACTGGAAGAAGATTCATGTCAAACTCAAGAGGAGCTTGCGAAATCATTGGGAGTTACCCAGCAAGCAATTTCCAAACTCTATCGAACTCAGCTGATTCGTTTGAGCCGCGCAATCAAAGAAAAATGGCCAGAATATGCGACTAGACACGAATCGATAATTTTCCATGATGACAATGCTCGGCCACATCGCACTCAACGGGTTTAAAAAATACGTGGAAAATGTTGGATAGGAATCGCTACCCCACCCGCCGTATAGCCCAGACCTGGCCCCTTCCGACTACCATTTGTTCAGGTCCATGCAGAATGCCCTGGCTGGAATACGCTTCACTTCAGTTGACGGTATCAAAAATTGGCTCGATTCATTCTTGGCCGCCAAACCGACGCAGTTCTTTTGGGACGGAATCCACAAATTGCCAGAAAGTTGGGAAAAAGTTGTGGCTAGCGATAGGCAATACTTTGAATGACATGTATTTTCATTTTCATATTCAAATAAATGGTTTTTTTAAAAAAAAAATACGCGTCTCTCATATTGTATTCCCAATAGTTAATAAGTTTTGTCCAGTCTGAACCATTAAATATTTTGACTGTCTCTTGCATTGAAAAAGACCATTTTTTTTAAGTATGCGAGTGGCTGGTGTATAAAAATTGGACATATTCTTATGAAATGGAAACAGTCTTCTTTGGACTTGGTGTTACATAGTGAACAGAACTGATCAAAAACTACCATTATAGGGTTTTCCATTGAGACTTAATAGCTCACACCTTGTTTTAAAAATTAAAGAATTTTCTTTAGGGTTAAATAATCATTGAAATAATTGTTTTTAAAAAGATTTTATTGTAGTTGGCTGCATTAGTAATTAGCATCGTAAGTATTAATCTATTTGTCACAGGACGAAATCCCAAACACTTCTTGAGTACGCCGATCCAAATAAATTGGAAACAGAGATTTCCACTTTGATAAAGTTTAGGGCAAAAGCAATAGAAATGAATTCTTTCTATGGAAACCAGATCTTTACAGAATTTTTGTTTCACGTCACATTCCATTCAGTAAGCGAGGTCATATACAGTGGCCCAAATAAATATACATACCCCCAAAGAAAGAAGATGAACTTTTTTAGCTAAAGGTGATGTTCAGTGACGAAAGCAAGTTCAATTTGTTCGAAAATGATGGCAAAATCAGACCCGGGAAAAAGTAAAATAAAGAACTTCTTTGAAAAAATATTGTGTCCACCGTAAAATACGGTGGCGGTTCGGTATTGTTGTGAGGATGCATGTCAGGAGCTGGTGTAGGGAATTTACATTTGATTGAGGAAATATAGATCGCATTATACATGTCCAGATCCTTAGAGATAGCTTAGACGCTACTGAAGCGAAATTGGGGTTATCGCAATGGTGGTATTTGGAACAAGATGACGACACATAGTTCTACGGCTTTGGCTTCTCTACAATGTGCCTAAACAGCTCCAGTACTCTTCTAAACCTCCCAATTTCAACCCCATTGAGCCTCTTTTGACTGTCGTATTAGAAAAAAGAAAATTAGCACAAAAGCGGACCTTAAATAGTCTGCCTTCTGAAGATGGCACAAAATCTCAACAAAAACTACAAGAAACCGTGTTCTTTCAATCCAAAATTGGCTTCAAGCTGTTCTTGAAAGTGGCGAAGTTAATACAAGACATCAATAATAAGTAAAAAGTAACAAAATTTGGATTAAACTTAATCTTAAAAAGCTTTTCTTTAGTTACATCTGCCGTAACCTTTTTTTCCTTTTTTTATTCTAACTGTTAACAGTTTCTGTCAAACGGATTAATAAAAATTGTATTATTTACTGAGATAGACTCAACTGTATCTTTTCTTTTTTGTTAGAAATTATTTAAACGTGGAAAGGCCAATTTCCTGGGTGGTGTGCATATTTACTTGGGCCACTGTAGCCACAAAAATTCATAGAAAATCAAATGAAAAGGTTTTTTCAACAGCATGTCATTTTTTAGCCACAAATATGTAGCCGGTATATTCCCACCCTGCCAAATAAAACCTAATTAATTCCTCTTAATTCTGTGCCGCCACTGTTCTGGTTTAAACACGAATCAACCGCGTTCACTTGCTAACAAGGCAGTGGCTACTTTGACCTCTATTTGCGTGCGCAACTAGTTAACAAGTTCAAGATGGGTCAAGAGAGAACTTCTTTGAAAGAATATTCTTCGTGACGCACGCTGATCAGCGCGGAATAATGAGGTCTCAGCCCCAGCGGCTGTTTGCCGGTTTTTTTCTAACTCAAACCAACTGCGAATATGGGACAGATGAGTGAGGAGTAAAATTAGCACGTTCCGGCCAATTAGCGAGCGAAGTGCTGAAACTGAGCCTAGGAAGTCAATAACCAGATGCGGAAAAATGTCTAAAGAAATTAGCAGTCGCTGAGTTTTATGACCGTCTTCGTTGTGGAGAATTTGTTCTGATTTGTGTTGGGGGTTTGAGGGCAAAAAATAGCGATTAGAGATGGAATTTAATAAAGTCTGGATGTCCACAATACTTACTTGTCTCCAATGGATCAATGAAAATGTGTGAAGCTGACTTACTGCCCAACGACAAATTACGTCGAAAAGTCAAATAAGTTTTTCCCTCGAAAAAGAGAAAAAGCTAGGAAACTTCTAACAAAATCACCACATAAACCAGATGCACACCCTGTTTAAGTTCGTACACAAATCCGTCATGAAAAATCAGTCCTCGCCTCAAAACCCACCCTTCAATCGTGATCAGCAGCCGTGAGAGAGTCCCCAGTTTGTCGAAAATTACGTCATCCTACCACCCACTGCGTGTCATTCGGAGGTGTTTTGCGGCGCGATTTATGACAGACAAGGCACATCGCCTGCTCTGACGAATTTATTCAAGAAAATCTCAATTAGTCAGAGCCTCCGCCGGCTCGAAATAGTTTCGACACCCACTCCCGCACAGACAAAAACCGGAGCACTCCTGCCACCCCATGCACCGCCATTCAATTTGTTGAAATTCCTTTTGTCACTCGCTCGCTCACAGCAGTCGTCTGCGGGTCTGGCGCGATGAAAGGACCAAAAATCTATTTTTAGCCGGACTAAGCTTCGCAACAGCAGCACCTGGGAAAAGTTATTACCGACAGTGGCGGCGTTACTCCATACCCGCCGGCTTATGCACCCACTCACGGGGAAGGAGAGAAAGACCATTCCCGTTGGCATAACCGTCGGAATTTAGTGCGCCAAAGTTAATCTGAGCAAATTCCTTTTAAAAGCCGAACTAATAACTTCGGTTTAAATTCGAAGGAAGTCACGTACACTTGCAGAGGGAGGATAATTTATCGGGGGAGGGTTGGAACATGTGTCCTTGCTGGCGATGCTACTGCTGCTGCTGCTGTTGCGGTGGGTGCCTGAGTGGGTGGGAAAAGGTGTGTGCTGCCGCCGCCGGTGAGAAGAATATCATGTGCCGGCGTTTAGTGCTGAATATCAACTTCTTAAGTAATTAAAAGCTGGTGGGTGGGTGCTCTGGGTACAGTGGAGTCCATTTTTGGGATTACTTTTCCGACAGGATTTTGCAGGCGGATGCGTGTGTCTGTGTCGGTGTGTGATTATCGAGGACAACCGGAAGTAATTAGGTCGCCGTGATGGTGGGGAATGGTAGTCGACACGCTGTTTTAAGGTTTGGGGAGACTGTGTACCTTCGATGTACACGAGGGATGCGCTTCGTTCATAAAAATTAATCGGTACCTTTTATTTTGAGTTGGGAGAGAAGGGGGGAATTACGTGCGACAAATTTGGGTGGGACAATTTCTTAGCCAACGACGGAGGGCATAATGAGGCTCTTTCAAGTGGCTGGACTGGAGACTGTGAATCGTTTTTAGTGGCCTTTGGCGTCCTCATGGTGAAACAGAGGAGCAGTGTTCCAATGAAAAAATGCCAAAACTGAACGGGCAAGTCATCTATAATGACCCTATGTATGTGTCTTCGCCGGGTGACGTTGTTGATCAATGAATATGGATTTCCAGCAGTCGTATTTGTGTTTCTGGAAGCAAAAAGAGGAAAATATGAAACGCAAGAA
This sequence comes from Syritta pipiens, assembly GCA_905187475.1. Classification (NCBI taxonomy): domain Eukaryota; kingdom Metazoa; phylum Arthropoda; class Insecta; order Diptera; family Syrphidae; genus Syritta; species Syritta pipiens. The sequence continues at coordinate 78,560,133 of LR994571.1, forward strand.
GGGTTATCCTTTGTATTATTGGGTCTATAACTTAATTCATGCGGTTTGCTAAGAGACTTGTCATTTCAGTATACGTCATTCATTTGAAGCGTAAAAAACAATAATTCTTTTTCACTCAAATATGCCGAACTTTGTGCCTGAAAAAGGGTTTTTGCGGGGAGTTCTTCTTCATTACTTTAAAGTGAAGAAAACTGCTGCCGAAGGTCATAGTATTTTGATAGAAGTTTATGGTGAACATACTGGTGATGAAAAATGGATCTATTACGACAACCCCAAGAGCAAAAAATCATATGTGACACCCGGCCAAATCAACGGAAAAACCGAATATCCATAGCGCGAAAGTAATGCTCTGCATTGGGTGGGATCAGAAGGGTGTGCTGTAGTATGAGCTGCTAAAGCCGGGTGAAACCATTAATGGACAACGCCACCGAACACAATTAATCCGTTTGAAGAAAGCAGTAGCCGAAAAACGCTCGGAATATGCGACCAGACACGAGGCAATAATTTTCCATTACAACAACGCTCGGCCCCACGTTGCTATTCCGGTTAAGAACTATTTGGAAAACAGTGGATGGGAAGTTTTAGCACACCCGCCTTATGGCCCAGACCTTGCACTTGAACTTTTCTAATACAGTGGCTTTGGGTCAGGACCTGAGTGGTTAGGGTGGAAATCGACCTGCGTTGATTAGGGTTTCTATTTCATTCCTAATGAGTAGTTTTACAAAATTCACTGCTAATTTTTGCTTGTTCCGTTGGTATGATGTGTTATGGAAAGCCATCGATACACACGTGGCCGAAGAAAGAGCCTGTCACATTATCTGTCCCGCCGCCTCTCCGGTCGTTTATTCGTATATAGCCCATAGATCAACACAGGCAGTATGACCTAAAGCTCACACACGCTAAAGCTCATGCTTCACGTGTGCACACAGCCTTATAAGGACGTAATCTAAGAACTTGAGTTTAACAGGCTCCCTCTCAACTCTTTTGATTACCAGATTTCTCATTGAGTTAGCCACTGAATCTCCTTCTACTGGCAAGTTCATCAAAATTCATAAATTCCAGTTCATTCCAAGGCAACGATAGGTTAGTGTTAAAACATGTTTCGTGAAGTCCTTTGTTAGGGTTTCTCTGTCGGAAACAATTTTTACATGGGTTGCTCAGCAATAGCGAACGTGTTTTAGCAAATTTGTAAGAGAAATTTCAGGCGGAAAACTTTTCCTCTCTCTTTTTACCCGAAAAATATGATATAGATGTTTGCTGAGATCTATTGCTGCATTTGTGGTGTCTTAAATCTTACACAGGGGCATTCCCGAGCTTATCAAACATTCACACTTATTCCGAGCACCTTTATTTTTCCCTTTGAAATTGTTGTGGAAAACAATAATGAAGATTCGTTTAATAGCAATCGCCTGAATGAACTGACCCTGCTGTCGAAAAAAAAAAAAAATAGCAACAGTGTAAAACTTATACAAGTTATTCATCATAATTAATGTGTTTGCTAACAACGTGTAACAAAAATTTGTTTGTTTATTTTTTGTAGTTTCTACTTTCTTGTAACTAGTCAAAACACTTTGGTCTTTGTTTTAACTGTTAAGTTAACGTCAACGTCATTGCGAAATGTTAAATGACCAAACCTATCTTTTGAAACCCAGCTTTTGTTATTAGAAGTTATAATTCCTTGTGGCGTTTTATTTTTCGAGTGTAATACAAGAGTTTTTCTACGACAAATGTAATATTTGAATTTTTTAATTTATTGAGGGCTTTGTATTGTACCATTTGCAATGGTTTACATGCAAAGCAAAGTTCCTATCTGCAGGTGGTTGTACATAAATTTAATAATTATTGAAGTGATTTTAAGTAGGTAGTAAGTTTCCAGTCAATCCTTTTTTTTTTGTTAAGATGCATTCAGTTAGATAAATATTTACAAATCAAGAACTCTGCTTTACACAATGGAATCGCATTAAATGGCTTCTTAATTCTTTTTTTCTTTTTTTAAAGTTTGGGATGATTTTTAAGAACTGTGGCTAATTTGGATACAGCGCATGGTAGTTTCCGATCTTCATACCGATCTTCATACACGTTATAAGCTCTCAAAACTTCAAGCATTCCTTGGGCTCGTCTTCTTGTGTTTAGTGTGTAAATAGTGTGCAAATAGTGTAGCAATGTTGTCATCTGGAAATTTGCTTTGACAATTACGTTGCTGTTTGGGCAGTGGTCATTTCGATGTATGATCTGTATAGTCACCATTGGCTTGGATGGAGTCCGGATGTGTATCACCTTTGTTTTGGTTCCAGGTCATGACACCATTCCGATACTGCGTTGAATTCATCTTGCAATATCGTCACAGCTACACTCAAACGTTTGTATCTTACCAAAATGCGATGTCATTGGCATAAGCATAGGCAGTATCTACCGTTTTTCAATGATCTCAGTAGTTCGTTTGTAAAAAAAATAAATAAAATAGGAACTAATTTGGAGCCTTGTGATACACCATATTTATTTAATTTTTTGTTGCTCAATGTGTCAGACATTTAGCTTGCCAGTTTTCTAGGGCTCCTCTAAATCCCATTCTACGAACACTTTCCACAAGTTTTTCATGTGACAGAGTATCGAACGCTTTACTGAAATCCTTGTACGTGATGGTTTTTGTTAGGCCCGCATTAACCGTATTTGTAAACTCCCCTAGCAATACCTGAGTACTCTTGCGTTTTTGAAATCCATATTGATTTGGGTGTATCGCCTTGTGTTTCGATATAAAACAATTTACACGATTAACCAGTATCTCTTCCAAGCATTTTTCGACAGCTGAAAAAATCGCAATCGTCCTATATGATGATTAATAACTTTTTAAAAGAAATAGACATCCGTGAGAGAGAATCAGACGTCCCTGTAGACGAATCCATTACCTTAAGCTATTGTTTTTAAGCAAACATGGGACAGAAGGGACACTTTTTTTAATTTCCACTTACAACAACATTAAATGACTTAAATGAGGCCTTAATTACTTTTGAACTTTTCAACACATATGTCCAATTTGGCGACCAGTTTATGAAGAAAAAAATCGTATTCTTTCAAATTGCGAACGAAATTTTTTTCCTTAGACGTTCTTTGCCCTAAAAAACTGTTCATTAAAGTATCCTGGCTCATCTCATCTTCCCTTCAACCTCCACTGTGCCATTCCCTTAAATTTTCGCCGCCACAGAGCTTATCCCTCCCCCAGGCTCACTCCAATCAAAAGACACACATGCACAAATTTTCCACTCCACTCATAAATCGTTTATTTCATCATTTTTTGTTGGTTGGTCCCCCCGAAAAATTCACATAAATTTCCCATGAACCTGCACTGTGAAGTAGTCCAAGAAGCTTATCCTACAGTGCGGCCCGTATAAGTTGGCACACTGCACGTGGTTGTCGACTCTCGAGGCAGCGGCATATCTCTTATCCCTGATAATGCTTGGCAACGAATATCTGTAAAAAAAAAAAGGACAAAAAAAAAGGAAGAAAAAAACCAAATCTGACCACATCTGGGCAGCCGAGACGGGTACTTACTCGAGGATTATCCTGATAATGTCATGAAAGAGCGACTGCCCTTTTGGATACAGGATGTGCTTAGCCTCGCATATTGTCCGCATTACGCAGTGTCTGCTGTTGAAACCGTAACTGTAAAGGATGAGAGTGACAAAAATGTGGTGAGTTGCAATTTTTTTTTGACAAACTTCTCAGCGAATCTGCTCAGCTGGTGAAAGAACAACGACCCGATGTCCTCGAAGTCGAAGGAATCGGCATCCCGCTTGTGCAGCCGACGGTGGTGCCATGAATAGGCTCGGTCCCAGTATGGTGTGTAAGCAGGCCACTTCACCTGTGTCCAAGGAGGCTTCGTTGTGGTGGATCGTGGCCGCGGCGTCGTCGGGATCACCGTCGACGAGGGGAGTTCGTAGTAGACCGTGTGTTCAGAGATGAAATTCATGCCCTGCGGGATCCGCGGCAGGAACGACGTCACCGCAGACACCGTTATCTGCAAGGATTCGAGTTTAAGCTCAATTTTTTTTAAGGCGTTTTGCTTACTGTGACCGCGGAGCCTTTTTCGTAGATAAGGTAGCGGCGCGGGCGCCGGTGGGACACCGTGCTGTTGCCAGCGCTGCCTGAAGCTGACAAGCACACCACGGAGAGGCAGAAAGTCACGACCACGACACTTGTCATCATTGGCGTCTCAACGCGAACTGTCGCACCGTCCGAGTCGAGATTGACAACACGCTCGATTGATGTGCATATACCACCTCCCACCTCCGTGACCAGGCGGACAAGCAGCCACCCCCTAAAAGCCTTCTGCAGCAGGTTCTGATTAAAAGCCAGGAAAAAGTTATCTCCCAGGCGAATCATTGAAATCTAATTAAACCGAGGGAAGCAAGCGCACTCAAAGGACGTCGTCCATTTGTGTGTAACCGATGATAGGCACACACACACACAAGCAGACACGGGGATAAAGAAGCCACAGATGAGAGAGCATCTCTCTCTCTCTTATGTCGAAGGCACACATTTGTACCGTTAATGGCGGTAATGGACCTGCACGGGCAACCCGGACTCTGCTCGAGATTGAGCCCGTGGCTAACTTAAGGCTTATGAAGTTTAATTAGACAGCTTTTCACACAGACATCGTCGTCGGCTCGAGCACAAGCTCGGGGCGTGTATCGGTTGGGCGCCAATTTAGATCGGTTCTTGTTGGCTTATGGCGCTCGGGGCCATTGTAATTTACTGAGGGGCGAGTGCGGGTGTGGGCGTGGGTGTTGCGAGGGGGAAATGCCTCTGGCCTCTGGCGAGTAAATAATTAAGCAAATATATGCCCTTTGTGGATGCGGCCCAGCTCGAGGCTGTGTGTAAACTAATTCCGTTATGAATTGTGCAGTAATTAGTATTGACTTGGGGATGACGTAACGGTGATATGTGTATTGGATGCGCCGGTCAGATAGGGGGTGGTGCATCGTCGTTATCCTGAATCATGGTCGGCATCGATTGTTGCAGTGGCCGTGTGGTCTGAGTGATGTGAAATCGTGATATGGCATCTTAGACAGGATGTGGACGTCTAGGCGTATGTTGGGCTTGCTCCTCGGAAGACGCTACGGAAGGGCACGCATCATGAGCAGGTTGTATTAGAAGTTAATTGTTAGTGATTAGAGAGGATTTCGCAAGATTTCTCTGGTAGTGAAGAGTTTGGTAAATTTCGAGGAAAAGGCTACCTGAGATTGATAATCCAATTGAGATGGCTTCAAGGCGTTTTGAAAAAAAAAATACAATCGAAAGACTACTTTTCTATTCGTTTGTGAGTAAAAACTCATGTATGCAAAAATGAATCAACAGGTGAATCAGATTACTATTTGTAAATACTGGGTCACCAGTGCGCGCATGCAAGGACTCCATGCAGGATTATGCATGCACACAAGACAATAGAGAGTAAGATTAATGAGAAAATTAGCTTACTTATGCATGTGTAACTGTGAGTGACTGAGGATGTTCAATAATGCTATACCGAATGTATTACCAATACTGTACTGGTTTTATTTATTTATTTATTTTTTCTTTTTTAATTTTCAATGTCCGATTCATGCAAAATATACATTTCTTGACCTGTCATCGTCTAAGAGTAGGGATTTTAATTTTTTTTTTAGAAGTGCTAGTTAGCTAGTCAAAGAGCCATTAAAGCCGTAAAAGTAGAAGTTATGAAAATTTAATTTTCGACGAGAGCATCGCAGTAGAGCTTGAAATAAGTGTAAGAGGTCTGTTGAAAAATTAATTTTCAAACTTTGCGCGCTACGTACATTCGATTAACGATTTTTTTATGTTGGTATACTCGTCTGGAAGATATGCTTACAGTTTCAGCTATAAGGCATATATATTTTGTTTGTGGGAGGCATAAAAGTTTGACGTGTTTTGCGGGTTCGACGATTACCTGCTGTCGAAAAAAAAGGATCAAAGAATTTGCACTCAATTTTGTGTGAAAAGTGTAATGAAGTGGTCAAAACCACTTGAAATGTTGACAGTGTGCTCTGAGTTGAAAAAATGTTAACAAGTGGTACAAGCTTTTCAAAGAAGGTCGAGAAGATGTGAGTGACGACGCTCGTTCTGGAAGCACACTTTCCATATATACCATTTCATACAAAAATGTCCATTAAACGAGAAATCGTTAAAAAACTGGGTGTGCAAATACTTTCTACCTGACATCCAAAATGGGCCAAAAATAAGATTCGCTTTTAATCCTCTGCGACTGGCGTGACTCAATTTCCACAATTTCACTGAGGTGGTTTCCGATAGACACCTATATTTTGTCGAAATGTATTTTTAAGATTTTTCTTAGCATTGCAACTTTTAATTGTCTTATGTTAGAATCAGGTGTACATTTTTAAAAGCTATAGGAAAGTTTTTCAAAAAAAAACACATAAAATTCAGAAAAATGCATGAAATCTTTATTTGAATCGATAGTACGGTCCATATAATTTAATGTTTTGCAGATTATTTTATGCAAATGTTGACCTTGACTGTGCCTCAAATGGTCCATCCGCTTAGTCCAATTTTGACATACGGCCGGTATCTCACGAATAAATGCTTCCAATGCGTCAATTGAAGCGGGCTTGTCTGTATAGACATGAGCTTTAACATAGCCCCACAAAAAATAGTCTAAAGGCGTTAAATCGCATGATCTAGGTGGACAATTGACCGGTCCCGAACGTGAAATAAAATGTTCACCGAACTCGCCTCTCAATAAGTCCATTGTTGCGCGTGCTGTGTGGCATGTGGCACCGTCTTGTTGAAACCACATGTCATGCAAGTCAAGCTCTTGCATTTTGCGCAAAAAAAAGATGGATATCTTCTCACGGTAGCGCTCACCATTCGCATCATCTTTGAAGAAGTACGATCCAATGATGCCACCAGCCCATAAACCGCATCAAACTGTGACTTTTTCTGGATGCATTGGTAGCTCTTGCAATGCTTCTGGCTGATATTCACTCCAAAATCGACAATTCTGCTTATTTACGTACCCATTGAGCCAAAAATTAGCTTCGTCGCTGAACACTTTCTTAACTTTCTTAACAGAGCACGCATTTTGATAATAAAATTGAATAATTTGCAAGCGTTGTTCGTTTGTAAGACGATTCATGGTTAAATTATAGACCAAACTGAAGATGTTTGACAGTGAAACAAAACACGAAACGTGCGTCAGCTGTTTAAAGCAGTGTTGCCAAAAAGATAATAGCTAAAAAATCACCCTTTATTAAAATATAAGAATGTAAACAATTGAATTAAGTGAGAATCAGAAAACGCGAGTCAAAAGGAAAACCAAGATTTATAGAAGATTGAGCTATGCGTTCTAGAGAACCCGGGCTCAAATCCAGTCTGGGAAAAAAAACACCACAAACATTTATCACGGCCCCACCTCCAGCGAACGACTGACAACTCTCCTGGAGTACTTCTGTCGCGGAAGGCTTTCTCAATTCGTTGTTCGGAACCGGCAATAAAACTGTAGGTCCCATCCAACTGTGTCAAAATTATAACGCGCACAAAACAGTGGAGGTGCGAAAAAGCTAGGCTCTGGCTCTCAATGGACTGTTACGCCACTAATGATGATGAAGCTACGCATTCGCTCTCCTCGTTCCGCATTTACGTCATAAGGGACCCAATTTGCTTGAGTCGATTCTACTTCGTTCTATCAGTTTTGACTCTCGTAAGGGGTTCATATGACGTAAAAGAGAGTGAAAGACGAGAGTGCGTAATCTCAAATTCTATAAATCTTGATGGAAGCCATAACGAGGCTACTTAGATTTTTTTCATTTTTCAGTGTCTGCCAGACTACCACACTAGTTGCTGAAGGTTAAAGTTGATGAGACTAAAAAGCCTCTTCTAAACACAGTCAGCGATATTCAACTCTACGAAGAACCGAGCTTTTGTACTAAGGAATCGCCTAGCCTAAGAATGTTTCACTCAACCTGAAAATGTCCATCTTGGATCTGGACACCAAACGCTAGTGAGTCAACTTTTCCGGCCTTAGCATGGCGTCTTTTTCTTAGAGAGTTAGAGAGAGTTAGGGGGGGAGGGGGTGGGAATGTGTCGCCTGTGTCACTGCGGCCACGAGTGGGCCTATTGTGACTGCCCCCGCTTATGGCTCACGCAGAAGGCCCGAGTTCGTAATGAATCTTAGGATGCTTTTGGGTGAGCTGGCAGCTATATTTCCTGCCTCTAGGTAGTGCCTGTCAAGGTATCGATGACGAGTACTGACTAAGCAGTTACAGTGACACAGTAAGTGTTCCGCTGTTTCTTCGTCCTCGTTGCACATTCGGCAGGTGTCATCCTGCGTTAAGCCCATCGCTTTTAGGTGTTTGTTAACTGGGCAGTGCCCAGTCAGAAAGCCTGTAACGGTTCGAATCTGACTCCTCGTGAGACTGAGGAGTTGCTTTGCTCTAGCGATGGAAGTAGTTGGCATGAACATTTTGGCTTGCCTATTACCTTCCGTTTTCATCCAGTAGTGATTGGCCGTTGTTTTCAGCCAGCTATTTATGCAGCATTTAATGGTGGTGATGGGAATGCCGCAGAATGGTCGTGGCATCATGAAGGGTGATGCGGAGCCTTTTCTGGCTAGTAGGTCCGCTCTTTCGTTTCCAACGTGACCATTGTGCCCGGGTATCCAGATTAGATAGACCCTGTTCGAGCTGGCCAGTTGGTGCAGTAGTTGGAGGCAGTCCCATACTAGCTTTGAGGTGACCTCGTAGCTTTTTAGGGCCAGAAGGGCAGCTTTGCTGTCAGAGAGGATGTAAATGGTTTTGTTGGTTATATTCCTATTTAGATTTTCTCTGAGGCAGAGTTCGATTGCGAAAACTTCTGCTTGAAATACGGAGTTAAGAGTGTCCATGCTATGTTGGATGTGGGTTTTGGTATTGACTCCAGCCCCAATGCCCTCATTTGTTTTGGAGCCATCTGTGTACCACACATGAGATCCAAAGTTAAAGGACGGTATAGCTTGTTCCCAGTTGTGCCGGGGGGGAAATATTAGTTTTGGCTGAAGTTGTATCTAGGCAGACAGTTGTCTGTGCAGATAATTTTTAGGTTTTCCTGTCTATTCAGTTCGGTGAGAATGTCAGGATGAGTTCTCCGAGAGTTAGAGTCATCCTCAGAGATGAGCCTGTGGGCGTGAACCATGGCTTCTTTCTTCAATAGAAGGTGGAGAGGTGGTAGGTCCGTTATGACTTCTAGCGCTGCTGTGGGCGTGGTTCGCATTGCCCCTGTGATACAGATACAAGCTAGTCTTTGTAGTTTGTTGAGCTTCGCTTGCTCTGATGCCTGTTTAGATTTGCGATGGCCGTATAGAGCCGGTGAGACTCTTGCTGGTCCATAGGGAGGTCCTAGCTTTCTCTATGGTTTTCGTTAGACCGTCGTTTTCTTACAAAGTTGTTTATTACGTCAATTTTTTAGATGTTCATAGTTATTTGACATTAGTAACTGAATATGAAAAAACGGATTTGAGAGAAGCCACCGAAAACGACACGGTCGCTATGGATTCTCAGTGTCAACTCGCCTCTATAGGATAAAGCGTAAGAAACATTATTCAGGATCGCGCCACTGCCATTTTTTGCCAAAAATCGTACGCTCTAGCGATAAATTTAAGCTCTTTTTGTTTGATTTATTACTCTTAGCCTATTGTTTCAAAAATATTTTAGACCCTCACAAAGCCCTTTAAGTCCACACGCAACCGGACTAAGTTCAGATTCAAACTAAGGACAGAGGGTTAGCAACAAATTGTTTGAAAGATTTGAACTCAACGCAAATCTCTTTCACTTAAGAATTTCACCAGAACCCCCAACATTTCTTCCCCCAGCTCTCCCCAACTCACGTGCTCTTACCTCACGACTCATCACCCAAGAACGCACACCTGTGCGTCAACAGCTTTCGTACTTTCGTACTTTCCTTTTCTGTTCAGAACTCTCACGAACCAAGAACACACATGAAATTTGATTAAATCAACAGAGAGAAAGTCAAATGCCCTTTCGAAACTTTCGCCTAGTCGGTGCCCTGTGTGCGGAATTCGAAAATATCTTCATCTCTCCGCCAGAATCTATCTTAGTCCGCCTTCGATACACCGTCACAGGTTAAGAACGCCTAATTGATCCCATTGACACCTTCGCCGCGTCGCGTATCTGCGCATCTCATTGATTTGTCTTACTTTTCGAATCTAATTAGAACGACACGCTTGCGTCGATCTAAATTCGGTTGCGTCTCGGACGGTTGCTTAGACGTCTTCTGCTTGGACGAGACGACTTTTAGTTTTGTTTCAGTTGAAGTGTCGAAGTTGAGATACGAACGCTCGAAAAATGAGGATACGCGAAGTGATTGTGTCGGGCTTTATTTGCGGGATGCTTGTGCAGCAGTGCGCCGGAAATCCGTCAGAGTCGCGTGTAGTTCGAGAGGATGTGGCGGTGCGTGCGAACACGACGACAGTGGTGGCAACGGAAGGTGACAGCGGCGGCGGGAAGAAGTTGTCACGAAAAAAGAGGTTCATTGCGTTTCCTTTGGGATCGTCGTTTTCGGTAAATTTATTTTTTTGAAAAATTCTACGGTGAACGGAGGAGAACTGACCGAGTCGCTTGGTAAGGTTTCTTTTAGGTCGCTGTTTGTATGATGATTGGAGTGCTAGGAAATCCAAACTATCAGTACCTGAGTCTTGGGCTCAATTGGGGCTTGGCGTATGAGTTGCCGAACTCGACGTGGGTGCTGGAACACGCGCATGGATTTGGATCGAAGGAACAGACGCCGGAGCCGGTTGTGAAGCGGCGCTATCGCAGGGAGCTATATTCGCGGCTGGAGGCTATCATGAATCAGTAAGTAGAAATAGGTTCATTGAAAATGTGTTGTGATAGCTTGTGATTGTACAAGGACCACCAAAGGATCTATGGATAATTTGGGGATACTTTACGAGAAGTAACTTACAACGATGAGTACCGTTTATCGCGCCCTAACCGCCAAATTATCGTAAGGGACAAAATGAAAATTTCACAGGAGACGCTTATTTTTTGCTTTTTTGCTTGAGCTAAACAAATAGGTATCGCTTACGATAAATTTTGTTCTCTCTGTTATTTTTAACTGAAATGCTTTATTGAAAAACCAATGATACAGAAAGACGCACAATCGAATAAACTATCGAACATCATCATTGAATCATTTTTGTTTAAAATGTCGCTTACGATAATTTGGTTGTTAAGCCGCGATATGTCATTTACCGTAAGTGTTCAGAATTTGTATTCTTTAATCTTAACCAGCAGTGTCACACAGCAGAGGCGTGGTGTTTTCAACATTTCGTTTTGAATTCACTTTAAAATTTAGCCACTTTTTGGAGTCTGTGATCTCATAAAGAAACTTATTTTGGTTGACAAAGGATCGCAAGTAATATCTCCCGAGTTTTATTGGTTTCTAAAGCCCAGGAAATATCAGGACCTAGCTGAACTGCCACCCGAATTTCAAATGAGTCAAGAGAAACCCCAGCCTTAGCGAAGTTGACAACTTATAGTTGTACGTTTCATCCGTCAAAAATTCAGCAATTTTAATCAAATTTAAGTCTCTTTCTGTCTCCAAAGAGTTCAGCGCAGGTTTATTAAAAAATTGCTCGCGAAGGGCAACACCACTTGATTGCGGCCGCATTCTCTTGAATAAAAAATAACAAATTTTCAGAATTTCTCAAAAATGAATTTTAAAACTTTGGAGTTACTCGAGTCCTCAAAATACATTTCTGGGGTTAGATCCCGACAGGGCTTTTCCTGGAAACAGTTTTTAAGTTTAATCCCTTCTTGATACCTTAAACAAAACTTAGACGTTATCACAAAAAAAACATGGGCAAGTGATAGGAAGTGAATTGCAAGCAATTCGAAGTCGTCATAGCACGTGTATATTCAGACCAAGGTCTCTTTGCTGTTTTTCACTTCGTGACTTACTTGAAAAACTAACTAGAGAGAGGAAGCTAGAGACCAATATATTATATTAGGTTGCAAAATATCTTCCTTTCGCCTTTTTGTCCTTTGAATTTTCCGGCTATGTACAAAGCACTACGAGTTCATATCCAAATTAATCAAATGATGTATTGCCAGATACGAGCTCTATAGCACTTTGTACATAAACGGAAAATTCAAAAGACAAAAAGGCGGAAGGGAGATATTTGATAAGCTAATATTTTAGGGCACTTTGTAGACGCTTAAGATACTTGCATGAAAGTTAGTCTAGACTAAAGTATGAAATCGTTTGTTTATTCTTTTTTCTGTCCTAGATCGCGGGGTTCGTGAGGATTTTACGTACAATTTGCTTGACGACTATGCTTGATAGCACCAAATTATAGAGTGTGAACGGTCTTTCAACTTGTAATCACATTTGTCTTACGGAAGATGAGTTTTTTCGACTTTCTTGAAATGCTTGATGATAAATTGTATTGTGTGAACAGCTGTCGTACAATTTCAGAGCATTTTTCCATTTTCGTTTGTGACCTCAGAGATTTAACATCGCAGATGAGTGGAAAGAATGATATGAAAAATTATTTTGGGTTAATTCAGAAGTATGGAAATGCGTTCTTTAATATTGTATTTTGTGTTATTCAAGAACAGTCGAAGCCCTCTAAATCGAAAATCCCTCTAACTCGAACTTTTTTGCCATATTTTGGCATTCCCTTCAATTTTCCATACAAAATCTCTAAGTCGAAAAGCCCTCTAACTCGAATACCTTTTTTCGACTCCTGGTCTATTTTCAATTCCTCTAAGTCGAATTTTTTTTTCCAAGAAAATAAACAAAAAATGTCTTCTCGCAACTTACATTGCAATCTCTGACGCTCTCTCAATTTTGCACTTTGAACGACGAAAACCTTTCATTTCAAGTTGATTTTTAAGTTGAAAAACGGCGGAGAAAAAAACGCGTGTGGTTGCCCTATTGTTTACTAATGCAAGAAAGAAAGATAATGTTCACAGCAAGAATGAGGATTTGCATGGCGACCAACATGCAAACGTCGAATCCAAAGAACATGAGAAAATCGAAACTATTCGCCAACGGTTCTCGAAACACAATCATGTTGGGCGAACACATTTGTCGTCTAGGGCCACATATTCGTCGACTACACAAATGAGCTATAGCCTATAGGTTATTTGTGCACACAACCGTGTGGCTCTGTTTTTTAATAGAAAAACAGTTGGGTATTTGAGAATTCAAGGCTCATTTAGTGAATGCATTGAGAGTCCGGATGAGGTCCAACACTGCCTTAAGATAGAGTCCTTTTTTTAAAGGCGTCATTCTCCAATTTTAAAGACTCAATCCAAAATTACAAGCTTTTTAAAGTAATTTCCTGTGTTTTTCCTTACGTGTTCACTCTTTTGAATAAAATAAAGGTTTTTGATCAAAAAAAATATTAATCCCTCTAACTCGAATTTTTATCGCAATTGAAGTCTTTCAAGCTGTTAGAACGCTTCGCCTTAATTTTAATCATCAATTAAAACAGATATTTATACTGAAATAGATATTTAGCTGAGAATATTCCATGCCCTAGTCACTCGAAAATATTCGTGAGGATTTTTTAAACATGGAGTTTATAATTTCTTTAATTCATTGGCGTCTATAAGAGTAAAATTCAAATCAGTAAGCTCTGTTTTATTCGCATTTTACAAGTTGATTCATAACTTAAGATCCTTGTAACGTCTTTAGCTGGCTTCCTTATACATATGGCTTCGACAGAACCAGAAATCGTAGCCAGATTATTCTAAGCCTGACCTTATTGTGCGGGGCGCCGCGGGTTAGACGGTTAGTGCGTCGGACTGTTAAGCGAGAGTACCTGGGTTCGAATTCGGCTCGGGGAAATAACACCACAAACATTTTTCACGGCTCCACCTCCAGCGAATGATTGACAATCCTCCTGTAGTACTTCTGTCACGGAAAGCTTTCGCAATTCGTCATTCGGAACTGGCAATAAATTGTAGGTCGCCTCCACATGTGTCAAAATTATAACGCACACATCGCAGTGGAGATGAGAAAACCAAGGCTCTGGCCCTTCGTGGACTGTTACGCCACTAATGATGATGGCCTTATTGTGATATCCAACATTTTTGCTGAAAATTTACCCCGCTAGTGGAGCAAGTTAAGTCACTTGGACTTGACGCATTTGAGATAATATTATTTGACTGCGATTATTTTTTTTAAATTTTTCAGAATTTCATAAAAAAAAACCCAGACGTTCATTTTTCCACTGATTCTAGCCTCTTATCTGTAAGGTTGGTATTTACGAGACTTCAAATGGAAGGTAGCTCAATTAACCTCGTCCTACTCTACACTTTGACTGACCCCTATCCAAGGCTTAGAGTTTCATTGCAGCATCCACGTTTTTACCACACAACTTTTTCACGGCTTTTACTCCTAAAATTTACTCAACAAATTTGTAGCCCTTGAACCTCTAGATAGCAGCGCCACAAAAAAAGCAGAAAAAAATACACTGTCCTCCCAAAATGACAGGTGTCGCCCATAAAGTCACTTCAATCAACTCTGTCATTCCAAAAAAACAGTCGCAATCACCGACAGCCATACAACCTCGTTACGCCCCAAACAAACCAACGCCTCGTTGACGCCTCCTCGTCAGCCGCGTGTGTTTACATTTGATTATCTGGCCCATTTCGAACGTGTGAATTGCTCTCGGAAATTGCTGTTTACGACCTCCGAACGGGAACACTGAAAAAAAAAATAGACACCCTCATAAACTCATCGAAGGTGCGAAGTTCCATAAAACTCCGTCCATGTGCTCGCCTGGTCAGCAACCGGGTAAAGCGCACAGCTTCTCGCCGTTTACTTTTGCCACCTGAAAATGGGTCAGCGAGTGATTATCGATGTAATCACTCCAATTGCCACGACTTCGGTTCGCGAGAGCTCCGCGCCCGAGAAGAGTTCATCCATGAGACGCTAATTAACGTCGTCGTGTCAACGTACTCTGCGTCAGCAGTGACATGGCGTTTGCACATCTGCATCGATTGCAGTTGCAAAAGTTCCTCCGCTGAGTGTAAACAGACATCTGCTCGTTGACATCGTTATGCTCTTCGAGAAGGTCACACGAGTGTTTGTTGTGATGACGCTTTGCGTTTGCGTGTTGGGGACCATCGGGCCACTCGAGAGACATCGCGATCGGTACTCGGCATTCGAGCGGTCTCAAGGTGAACTCAGCGAGGTCGCGATCAAGAGGCGAGTCAAGCGCTACGTCGCTTTCCCGGAGGGCTCTTCATTCACCGTACGTGTTTACACCCGAATCGCAGAGCTTCTCAATCCAACCATCCCCTTTTTAGTGCGCAGTTTGTGCGACTGTCGGCGTGGTGGGCAGCCCCTACTACAGCTACCTAAGCTACGGCCTTAACTGGGGCATCGCGTACGACTTGCCAAACGAAACGTGGGTCATCAACCACCTCCACGGCTTCGGGAAGCACCCGGTCGAGCCGCTGGCCATTGTAAAGCGTCGCAACCGAAGGTCTTTGTACCGCTCGATCGAGAACACTTTGGAAAGGTTACAAGTCCTCGGTTGGCGTTTCCAAAACAGTCTCTAATTTTGTGCCTCTTCTTCTTTTCCAGCATGGGCTACAACGGACGTGAGTGCATCCTGCGAGCGCTGTGTGAGAGTCGGCAGTTCTTCCAATCGGACAAGTTGGGCATGGTCCCGGAGCTGATCAGGACGATTTTCTCGTGAGTGAAAGGAGAGACTTAGTGAAGACCGGAATTGAAGTTCTGTGGCTTTTTTTTCAGTTTGCCAAAGACGCGGCTGTTTACGAGGGAGATCCAGGAACACGCGGACATAGAACATTACAACCAGGCGTACTTTAGTGAGGAAGGCGAGGACTGCGAGTACAAATACCCGTGCACGTTTTCGTTGCTGGAACTGGCGATGGGACGGTATGCAGAGCCACCGGACTATTACGGAGATGGCGATGAAAGTGGATGAGAGATGAATGTGACAGGAATAAAAGGAAAATGAAATGACAAGTGAAGGGATGTTGTTTGGTTTATGATCGAAAAGGTGGTGATCGTGGATTGATCGGTGACATTTGTTTCTCGTGGACACATTTTAAGAAAGTTGCTCTTGTTTTTGATTGTATGAACAGCAGTCCTTAACGTTTCATCAAATCGAAAACTCTTTTTCGATTTCCACGAAGAAAAAATGCTGCAGGATTTTTTTTTATTGGAAATTTAACAGCTCTCAACATCGAAGATCGTTTCAAATTTGTTTTCTTTTGATCTCCTCTTGTTTAAACACTTGACCGGGCAATGCTAAATACGGGTACTGATTTTTTTGTATAACTGGCGCGTGCTAAAGGGATTGAAGCTACTCTTAAGTATCCTGTTTAAGATACAGCACGGGCCGAAGGTACCGAGGGAGAGATGGAAAGAAGGTACGCGTTGCGCGTTGTCTTCAAGTGTCTGCATGTTAGATTCAGATGGGAAAATTAGGTTTGGAAGGGTATTCCATTTTTGTGTGGTGCGGCTAAAGAACAAATCCCTAAGCTTTACCGCAAATTTCTCCAGCAAGGAAAATTATTTTTTGAAAGCTCTACGATTCCATCAGACCAAATGATAGTGGAGATGATTAATATTTTTCCTTAAAGGCTCCACGGGGATCTTCAGTCTGGCAGATCCGACAATCGTTTACGATGGTTGATTTAGAAACTTCACTTGAAGGACCATGCGACTTAAAAAATCAGTTTTTTCGATTCCAAGACAATGCAGGGCTACCACGCTAATATATCTGAGACCAATCAATTGGGTCGTTCCTTACTTTCGACTTCTTTTTAACCACTGCAACGATGATAAGTCATTTAAAGATGTCACTTCAAGCAGAATGTGACTTTAAGAAAAAAAAAAATTTCCGACATTTATAACTTTCGACATACTAAAGCTGACTCGGACTGTTTTGTGGGACCAATCCGACTTCGAGCTGCTTCTGAGCAATTTCGGAGATACAGTTGATAACTTGAAAAGAAAACGAGACAATTGAGAAACAATTTATTTGGTTCTCCCTTAAAGAATTTTCGTAAAAGACTGTTAACAAAGTAACAGGTCACAAATTTTAATGGATTGCTCATTACTAAAGGTTTTCCAATAAGGACATGACAACTTTTTTTTTTAAATAAAACACAAAAGCATTTGCGATATTTCAAAAACTTTAACATCGGCTTGAAGTACAATCAAAACATTTATGAATGGAACTTGACTCCGGCACCGCGGGAACGTTTGCAGCGGTCGTTTTGGCGGACCCGCTTTTCCATGACACATTTTGGCCGAAACGGCTGCTATTTTGCGTTCAAAGTTGACTCAGAGCTCTTAAAACGTCGTCGGATTGTTGGCATAAGCCAATGACTTAACGTAGCCCCAAAGAAAATAGTCTAGAGGCGTCAAATCGCACGAATGAGGCGGCCAATCGACTAGCCCATTTCTTGAGATAACACGCTCATCAAACTTACTCTTCAATAAATCGATTGTAACGTGTGCTGTGAGGCTTGTGGGACCATCCTGTTGAAGCCACATGTCGTCCGAGTCCATATCTTCCAATTCGGGCCAAAAAAATCGGTAATCATGGCGCGATCATTCAGAGTAACGTGACGATCGTTATCGTCGATGAAAGAATGTGGCCCAATAACGCTGCCGGCATGCAAACAGATATTTTTCTGCAGCTAAAGTGGTGGACTTTCACCCGACTAATAACACATTTTTTGCTTATTGACGAACTCATTGCGCCAAAAATGAGATTCGTCACTGAAGATGATTGCGATAAAATTCATCATCTTGGCGCATCTTCTCCGAAACCCAATCGAAGAACGTGGGTCGCTTCAAATGGTCCATCGGCTTCAGTTCTGTGGGTGGGATTTTTACGCAAAATACGCCAAAATGTCTGTCTGGTCTGAGCGACGCTCAATTCAGAACGCGGTGGAATTGAGTGATTTGTATCGTTTGCTACGGACGTCTGAACGGCAGCCATATTTTCGACATTTCGACCAACTCGTTGTCTCACTGACACCGCAACATCACACAACGAATATGTAGACTCAAATTTTTTCACCAAACTGTCTACTGGGGCGAGAATTATGACCAAAAATTGGAGTTAATGCTTCTAAAGTTGCGGTCACCGACTCCACTTATAATTTGCAGTCGTTGCTCGTTCGTCTAATTTTCCACAATGAAAATGTTGAGCTTACTGAATAAATTGACAATCACATTTCGATGATTAGTGAAGGGGTGTGTCCAGAAATTAGATTTCAAGTTGTCAAGTCCCTGTATATCATCAAAAAGGTAGCAATAATCAGGCTCTGGACCATAAAGTTGACCGTCTTAAATTTTACTTAACTTTCATATTGTTTTTCAATGTCACTTTTGAAAAGAGGCTCATCAGCCATTGCAAGTCCTTTAAGGTCTAAGGTCAATCTAGGAACCTGAAGTACGTCTATTGGAGTGGTGTTTTATCTAGAGTATTCGTGTACGGGATTGAAACTTAAGCTAAGTAACAAATGTTTAAAGAACAACATCGGCAGCTACTCAAGCTTTTTTCTCAAATCTTGCATTTTTTTTGAGCCGGTTACCAAAAAGAAAGAGTGTGACAAACGCCTGCCAGTAAATACATCAAAGACGTAGAAATAAAGCTTTCCTTGTCGAAATTTCCTTCATAAATTTGTGTGTACCCGATTGAATGCAAAGATTCTATTCGGAAAGTCTTCCGTATACAACGACACTCAAAACGTACACTATCCTTCCGCCCTTAAGTGCCTCTTTTAAACTACTTTCTTGAGCTAAAAAACAATAAGCTGCGTTGTTGGTCAGCTGCCTGTCTCTCAGAATTACATTCAAAATAGCTGATCCCTTTTACTCGCACTGTTTAACGTTCTGGCGATGCTTGAACCTCGTTTCTGAGAAAAATGATGGCTATAATCTGAAGCTGAAGGTCCCTTTTGGTGAAATTCGGACGAACCAAGTTTTACAATTAGTGGGGTGCCTCTTTCAACACGTCTCGCCCATCAGAATCTTCCCACTTCTCAGAAACGCGGTTGTTCTCTTCACTCAGTAATAAAACTGGACGCTCATCATTCAAAATCTTTCCTGGCAAACCCAAAAAAAAACTCAGAACAAAAAAAGAAAAAAATCTCTCCAACCTCCTGTTGTAGGCTTATCAACTCTGAGTGCTTGCAAGCATCCATTACAGCCTCGTGTACCTGTCATTGTCTTCCTCCTCCCGCCCTCATGCTATTTACATTCTCCAATTGTGCCCCACAGAGCCTCGCGTAGATCCTTTAAACGGATTACCCAATGAAATTTGATAGAACACCACACCGTACACGTGTTGATTGAATTGTAATGCACTACGTCCTATTGTACTGCCAAACTCCTCGTTCCCAGATTTGTCGCCGCACAAGAACGCGCTCCATTTCGACGATTGTCAGAGCGCAGACACTTTTATTGCCCCACATTCCCCGGGTGACATCAATCCAAACCGAAAATTCTAAGCTCCAACAATACACTCCCCTACCCGACACACACCTAATTGATCGCCCACCCACATCGTCGTCGCACCTGTTTGCCGTGCAGGACCATCCGACCAACAACAACAATAAAAGAGATTTATCACCACAGCCACAGAGAGAGAGCAAAAAAAGAAGAGAGACCTGAAAAACCACGCTCGTATCCTTGACGTATCCCTGCATACATTTCACTAATTAGAAAGTAAATACCGTGCGATTTGATTTGAGGGTGGACGAGTGGGTGGATGGCGCCACCCCCCTCGTGGAAAGTGGCATTAGTTAATGGCAGCGAGCACCCCGCCAGCCAGGACCTACATTTCAATCTTGATCTATGAAAATCAATTTGCGTTAAGTGCTCATATATTTGCCAGGAGGCGAAATATTGCTCTCCGACGTAGGGCGAGAGGGAGGGTGGGAGGGTATCTTTGATCTACCACCGGATGCTCGTGTGTGTGTGCTGCGCGCTCCTGTCATCGTCCTTCGGCGTTCCGTGTCGTCTTTGTCATCGTCGCGTGAAATGAGAGAGAGCGAGTATTTCTTTATTCATTTTTTTTGCTCGGCTCCCGCGTGGAGTTGGATCCGACAGCAGCGATAACCATCCCCCGAATGGGTTACTTCGGGACGTCTCCTCCTCCGCGGGTTGGCCACCCGGCGCGCTAGGCTAATGTACGTACAACGTACTTGTATTTTGTTATTTTCCGCCAAACAAAGCCGTCGACGGAGCGAGCGTCCCGAAAGAAATCTCCTTTCGTATCATGTACCGTCCCGGCCGCCCTCGCCAGACGCACCACTCAGCCGCCACCCTGTTTCGGAGAGATAAACGTTTTTTCATTGCTCACCCGTTGATTTATGAGGCGGCGGATGTGTTTGCGTCCCGTGCGCGCTTCGAAGGCGGCTCGTGCTATGTAACCAATTTGTCGACGGAGTTCTTTTGATGAATTTCTACTTCCCACCGGGAGCGGGAACCTGCTCGGGCTCACAGAGATGTGGAGCTGAAAAAAAAAACACACACGCACACATGAGAAGAGGGGATGAAGGATTCCTTTTTTTTAGCAGGCAAACTCAAGTCGACTGAGCGGATTGGGTGGGGGCGGGCTGATGAATGCCATAAAGCCTGGAAAATTGTAAATATTTTTGCTCGAGTTTAGCGGATTCGATGGAGTGATTTGGCTTTAATTGAAAAACAAAAAGAAAAAAGAATCCTGACGAAAAAAAAAAAATGAGAAGTCTTCCCTGGCAGGAGGATAGAAAAATATCCTGCAAGCCGTGCAGGTATGGAACGAGCCTGTGATATCATAACAGGCGTGATGTGATTTGCAGACGCCAATCGACGGGAAATTGACGCTTGATGGTCGTTAGATGGAGGGCTGAGAGGGTGGGACTTAAAGAGTGTAGTGGCACGATGCTGAAACGACTTTATTTTCGTCGCTTAGGACTCACTTTTCTCATGTCTGTACTGAAGGACTGACGAATGTTGACATTTTTTTGGGAGGAATTGGGTGAGAAATTGTCTCGACTGGGGGTGGAGTGATGGAGGATAGGCGCTCAGCGAGATGAATTTGTGCTTTTAACGGAATACCGAGGGAGTATAAGGGCATTTTTACATATTGCAAATTTTTCACAGAGCAGCCTTTGCATGAAAGAAGCGAAGATACAAGCAAAGAAATCGCATTAAATGAGACTTTTGGTGGAAAAATTACTAAGAATATTCTGTCGTGAAGTTTGTTACCTCTGTCTGATAGTTTCACTGCCTTCTCTCAAAGTTGGCCTTATATTCAAAGTTCCAGTGGCTTTCTTTGGCATTGTCTGTCGAAGTCTTATGTCTCTAAAAAGTTTAAATCAAAAACTTAAGCTATTTCGACAATAGTATTAAAATTATTTAAACAAATTGATGCTTCAACTGGGCTTACGGGGCTGCAAAAACAAATTTGAAGAAAAAATTATAATTTATAGCTCCCAGAAATCTGTTTTGTCTTTAGCTTTCTCAAAAACAAGACTATTTCACCAACTTGAAAACTGTTTTTAACTGTACTTAATGTAAGAAAAATATTTTACAAGAATTATTGCTTTTTTCGCGCTACAGTGAGCTGAATTTATGCTCTCAGAAAATAATGTATCCCTATCTGCCATATTCTAAAAGAAAATTGTGACGCCGAAATAATTTTTGAACCAATTGCATAATTTGTTTGCATTGAGGAGAAGGTTGAATCACGAACTGTACGGCGGCATGCGCCTGGCCAGGCACAGCTCCGGCCCGAAGAATCTTCGACTCCGAACCTATGGGACAACGCAGCAGAGGAAACCCGCCTCTAAGGTGGCGTACACAGGTAGAGAAGGACTTGAACCGACTCGGTATGCGTCACTGGAAGCAGCTGGCACGGGATCGTGCTGGATGGGGGAGGTTGCTAAAGGAGGCCCAGGTCCACCCCGGACTGTAGCGCCGCACAAAGAAGAAGAAATGTATAATTTTAGGCAAAGAGGAAATCTTCAGCAGCCTAGAACTATGTTATTTAGTCAAAAATTATTCCGACATCATGAAATTTTCTTTTTTTATAATAGAGAGAGCTAATAGAGGAACGATGTGATTCTGTAAGGGTTCCCTTATTCCTTCGAAACGAAATCCTTAAAATAGCGTAGCGAGTGTAGCTTTATAGAGGCAAGCGAAGTAAGCCTTCTATAAATAAATAAAAAATATATAGTCGGCCTAACAGCCTGTTTGCGCTATAATTTTGACACTGTTTAATTCCGGCTCCGAACGGCGAACTGCGAAAGCTTTCCATGACAGAAGTACTCCAGGAGGATTGTCAATCGTTCGTTGGAGGTGGGGTCGTGAAAAATGTTTGTGGTGTTTTTTTCCCGAGCCGGATTCGAACCCAGGTACTCTCGCTTAACAGTCCGACGCACTCACGATTAAGCCACGGCACCCACAACAATCAAGCCCTCTACTTAAAACAAAAAAATCCTTAAGGTTCAACTATTAAAATCATCAAAACGTTGAAAAAGAACAAAATTGCAGGCGATCACTTGCAAACAGTACCCGTTTTCTTCCATAAAGACGTTTACAATGGCCATACACTCTGAAAGAAAACCTTCTTCAAAACAATCATAAAAACGAGGCATTCTAATTTGCAAAAGGCTAAGTCTACTAGTTTCTTTAACTTGTTTTATTTTCTGATAAGCTAACATTTATTTTTTCGATCATGTTTTGGTCTTCTTAGTAGGCGAGCTAGAAATGCATTCGGTTCTGAGAATTCTACTCTCGTGCTATTAAGTTCGATGTTGAGCCGTTGGGCAGCAAATATTGTTAGTTTGTTTTTTAATTCGATAAAGTTTAAATCAGCAGACATTTTAAGACATTACAGTCGTTCGAAAAAAAACAAATTGATGGATTACAAACGGTTGCAACACTGATGCACGAGATTATTATAATGACACGAGATTACGAAAATGTTTCGGCGTATCTTCCTTAAAGTTTGCTTCTCCATACTATCACCAAGTTACTGTCCCAGTTGTAGGTTAATTTGGAATTTATTTCAATTTGATGCTTTAAAAACCGGCAGGGTGTTGTATTTTTAGATTCACTGTAACCCTGGGAAAATATAAACTTCACGAACAACATCATCATCATTCGACAATTCGACGTAGAACTACTCTCAGAAATCGCTGCTACTTCGGTTTGTCAACACCTAGGTCTACTCTACGGAGTCGAAAGTTGGACTACAGAGCTGATCCTTGGATCATTTGAAAGAAATATTCTACCCCAGACATTCGGTCCTATCTGCGAGGAAGGCGAGTGGAGGAGAAAATAGAACCACGAATTTTACGATTTTGAATTTGAATTTGAATTTGAATTTGAATTTTTATACAGAGGATGCGATGATGTAGACCAGATGGCAAAAATCCCTCGACTATGATGGGTGGGCTACATCGAACGCATAGACACAAGTACTCCAGCTAAGAGTTGAGCTTAAAAATCTGAGCCTCCTGATTCGAGGAGAAAAGGGAGACCAAGGGAGGGATCTCGAACGCAAGACAGCTTGGTCTTCCGGACTGAGAGTACCACCAAATATAAAAAACAAAAAAAAAGCATTTGAAGGCAGAATTAGACAAAGGTTGACTGTCTGATAAGTTAGTACAAGTGTGTAGGCGACATTCGACTCAATTGCAACAGGACAACGTCTCTCGATTAAACCATATTATTGTGTCCCACTTAATCTTTACTTCTTGTGTCTTACCTTGGAAAATGAGATGGACGTTCCCAAGCTGTACGAGCACTGCAACCAGAATAATGTATGAAGATTTTTAAAGCACAATACCCACTGCAAATTTTCTACCATTTTTCCAACGAACACTATTTTGCTTAAACCAATTATTAGTACTTAAATCGAACTATTTTAACTGCCAAACAAATAAGTTTGAATTACTCAAAATTAGATTAGTTTATAATTCATTAAAATCTGAAAATCGAATCTACTTCTTGTTTTAAAATTGCTAGAATGGCTGAGCAGACGAATAGTAAAACATCAAGATAAAATTAGATCAGTACTTTTTATTTTGTAAAAAAGCAGAAGAACCCAATTACAACAAAAACAAATATTGTATTTCCCAACAATTTTCATTCATTTTTCTTCTTTTCAAGTTGTAAAGAATAAGGGTTTACTTGTTGCAACGCAGACACTAGCAAAAAAAAAAATTGTCGTATTTGCCTCATTGGAAAAGAAAACAAACGGAGTATTGGGTTTTTGGTTTTGGATATTATATACACTCAAATCCACAATTAATATAGAGGCGTAGTTTGGATCCATCATTAAATGAGCCTTCAGTAGGTCTTAAGTCTTTGGTATTAGTGACTGCCTGTGCTGAAACGCAGGCTCACGTAGGTCATTTGTTGGCCCATTGTTTTGTCACGTCTCCGGATTGTTTCCAATGCTCCGACTCGCTGCCTAAAGAGTTTCTGCAAATATACAAAACCAAAAAAATATTAGCAGGCATGTCATACTACCTGTTTGATGCACAAAGTAGTCTGATATCCCTCTCATATACCCACATGGATCTGTTGATGAAACCGCTGATGCATCTTACATCCACGTTAGCGAGTTCGCTTAAATCCTTAAAGAAGTATGCACCTAGAGTGCGTTTCCTAGTGCCTTCAGTAACTTCACTTCTTTAAAAATTAAAGCTCTTGGCATTATAATAACTTTTTATATTTATAATAAGGTCCAGAAAAATAAAGGTCAGCACCATTAAATGACAAAATTCAATGGCCAACGCATTGAATAATAAATAATTTTTTTTAGCAACAATGTGCATTATTTCGTAACTTATTATTTTAAGAAGGTAATCGATTTGTGCATTGAATGGCTGAAATGGCGGAGAAAATAAGCGTAGTTAAATTGTTTCAAATCTCTGCGTATCACATCAGAACCCCAAGACACTAAAAATGGCTTCTAGAACCTGTAGTTGGGCTATAGTTAATTGATTGGATACTATCTAATCGTTTGGTAGTTTTTATTTTCTAAAGAAATTCAAAATGTAAAAATGGAATTATTTTTCTAGTTTCATTTGACGTTTGTCGCAATTTGTTTTTCATTTTGGTTATGGTGGCAGTAGTGAATTTCAAGCAGACAAAGAAAATCGTAAGCTATTATCGCTTGACCTGAATTATTTGCCAGGTCGTCGCGAAGCATAAGAAAAAAGTTTTGCCCTATTTCATAGAAGCAAGTCCTAAGTCTGCCTTACAAAACGAAACTTGACGAAATGAGAAAAATCCTATTATGAAATTCGACAGAGCACCTCTTGTACTCGAATATTTCTCATAGTCTTACTTACTCACAGTAGATGCTCAGTTAATTTTGAAAGTGTCAGCTCTCCTTTCACCCCGAAGTCGCATTGAAAAACAGAGCTCCACCCCACCCATATCACAATCGATTCCGAATCGATTGTCCCACTTCCAGCCTGTAGAATGCGTGTTTCGAAAACACCTTTCCACAACGATATGAGATTTCACTTTACCCAACCCTCATTCAACTGAAAATCGTGTCCTTGCGTGTCCACACTCCACCAGGACGCGACACAATTGGAACTTCTCACTCTTCACCCTCCCGAATGAATGACTTCCAGTGAAGACGAAGAATCGCAGCACGTTTAATGCAACTCTAAGGACCTTCAATCGCAGTGCCTTACAATGCTGTGATGATGAATTGAATTTTATGTGATGGAGGGAAAGTGGAGGGTATGGTGGGATCCTTGGAGATGGAGTGAACTATTTTCGCTCGAACAGCGGCATGAGCACGGAGACGAGGATGCAGGAGTAGTGTGCCTGCATGTGTGTCTGTGTGACTTATAGGGCCTGGCAAGGCAGGTCCCTTGACTTAATATCCTGAAAATAGCTTCTGCCATTCAGTTCGAGTGTTTTGCTGATTGGATGACACTTTGTTGGGAATTTCTTGTTGTTGTGTGTGAATTGGAATTCATCCTGACAGCTACCCGGAGGGGAATCCGAAGACAAATGCATGAGAAGGGTGATGCTGTAAAAGCCGAAGCTGGTGATTGATTCATTTCTGATGACCCTGTGAACTTGACTTGCATTTGACATCATTTTTTTTTTAAATGAAATGGGAAGGAATATAATTTTTTAGATGCCCGCAATGAAGAGGGATGGGTGAACATTTTTTTTTTTTTTTCTCATTTGTAGGCGTTTCAAACTGCGGTTTTAAAAAGACCCTTTGCGTTACTGGAAAATGGTTAAGGAAATTGAAGAAACACCACATCGTTTGCCATTTTGGTTTTGTGAAAAGGCTGGCCTTTATAGGTAAGAGCGTTTGGAGGCTACGAATGACATATTTTTAATGGACTATGTTTTAAACTACAACAGCGATTTCAATAGAACAGATAGAAATATATGAGGCTTCGATATCTAGGTTTTCCAACCACCTTTCGATTTTCTTACAACTATTGAGCAAATTTTGCTTAAGTGCGTCCACCTTGCAAAGATTTTTTGTCCGCCTTCCGACCGTCTCCTAATCGATTATTGGCTACCGTCGGATAGCTTTTTGTTTGCTTGTCGCCCTGTTTGACTTTTGGGGAGCATTGCCAGAATATTCTGATTGCTTTTTAACCTCTTTTTGCGATAGTTGCCAAGCCAAGAAAAGGGCTTTCCAATAAGGACTTGACAATTTTTTTTTAAATAAAATGCAAACGATTTAAGATATTTCAAAAACTTTATCATCGGCTTGAAGAACAATCAAAACATTTATGAATGGAACTTGACTTCGTTCATATGGTCACCGCGGGAACGTTTGCAGCGGTCGTTTCGGCGGACCCGATTTTACATGACACATTTTGGCCGAAACGGTCGCTATTTCGCATTCAATGTTGGCTCAGAGCTCTTAAAACGTCGTCGGATTGTTGGCATAAGCCAATGGCTTAATGTAGCTCCAAAGAAAAAAGTCTAGAGACGTTAAATCGCACGAACGAGGCTGCCAATCCACTGGCCCATTTCTTGAGATAACACGCTCATCCAACTTACTCTTCAATAAATCTATTGTACCATGTGCTCTGTGGCTTGTGGCACCATCCTGTTGAAGCCACATGTCGTCCGAGTCCAAATCATCCGATTCGGGCCACAAATATCTGTAAACATGGCCCGATAACACTGGCCAGTAACTCGACGATCGTTATGGTCGACGAAAAAAATATGGCCGGCATGCAAACCCCACCAAACAGTTATTTTTAGTGGATGAAGTGGTGATTCATGAATCACATGTGAACTTTCACCCGACCAATAGCAGATTTTTTGCTTATTGACGAACGCTTTGAGCCAAAAATGAGCTTTGTCACTGAAGATGATTTTGCGATGAAATTCATCATCTTGGCGCATCTTCTCCAGAGCCTAATCGGAGAACGTACGTCATTCAAATGGCCCATCGGCTTCAATTCTTGAGTCAGTTTGATCTTGCTTGGGTGTAAACCAAGATCCTTACGGAAAAAACGCCATAATGTAGTCTGAGCAACGACCAATTCTTGAGAACGCCTTGCAATTGACTGATTTGGATCGTTTGCTACGAACGCCTGAACGGCAGGGATATTTTCGACACTTCGATCAACCTGTTGTCTCACTGACACGGCAACATCACACAACGAATATGTAGACTCAAATTTTTGAACTAAACTTGTAATTGCCTATCTACTAGCGAGAACTACGACCGCAAATTTGGGTTACCGCTCTTAAAGTTGCGGTCAGTGACTCCGAATTTTAGTAGAAAAGTTTTATAATTTGCAGACATTGCTCGTTCGTGTACTTTACCATAAAGAAAATGTTGAGCTTACTGAATAAATTGACTATGACAGTTCGATGATTAGTGAAAGGGTGCGTTCACAAATTAAATTCGAAGCTGTCAAGTCCCTATTGGAAGACCCTTTATTTGGCCCATTTACAATTAAACTACATTTATTTTAGAATGAATTTTGAATATCAAACAGAAACTTGTTAAGATCTGAAGAAGTAAAGTTTAATATCAACTGAAAGTAATCTGTCAAAGAAACAAGCGACGAGAGATTAGACATATTACTCCAGAATCTGGTTACTTGAGCTATGAGTCGTTTAATGTGCGTCGCTAAGACTCTACATCTTTTTGCAACTAAAGCCCGGATTGCAAGCTTCTATTAAAATTTTTTTATATGCAGAACTCTAGGAATATATAAGCCTCGCTATTACTATACTAAAACGTTCTAAGCTCCCTAGCTCCTCCAATGTTGGCAAGAATCGAAGGACGCAGGTGTAATTTTCATATGACGCCCTCTTCTAAAAACCACCTCGCGCTTAGGTCACCAGCAAGCTCCCGGGTAAACAAACCAATTTCGTTATTTTTGTTTCAAATTCCATTTTTGTGATAAATTACAATTGGAATTGTAAAAGAGAACCAACCCGGTCGCTTCACAATAACAAAACACAAATCACAGCCCTCCATTTCCCTTCGAACCGCTTCCCCCCAACCTAAAACACACTCACTCACTCACACACGCATACGAATATCGTTTTTCGAAAATTGCAAAACTCCAAAAAGGAAGGATAATAAATTAAAAAGTTTAATTGCTCCGAACGCTGCAACTGAAGGAACATTGAGAATGGTTGTAAGAGCAAGAGAGAAAGTACAAGGGGATAAAAGGAGATTTATCTGCATTAGATGGATCTTTAAATCCAAAATTAGTTCCATCCTCGTCGTTTTTGAGCATCTCGTGGTAAAAGTCTCCAGCAGGATTCTCTGTGCCGCTGTACCGTTTGCCGGTGTCGCTGCAGGTAAGGAAACGGAAATTGCTTTCAGTTGTGTTGCTACTGCGGGTTATGTGTAATTCCCTCTGTCATTCAAATGACAGCTCTTAATATCCGTTTGGCAAAATTGCGCTTTTACATCGTTCATTGGCAAGGTGGCTCGGTTGGTCGGAGTCGAAGTCGGAGTCGGAGGCTGAAAGGTGGTAATCCTTTTGAGTGGACCACCCCTTTTTGGAAATAAAACGTATTTCCGAAGGTGGTTTCATGATATCCGAGTAGAGTCGTCGGTGCAATTTTTGGATATACGGGCGGGAAGTGAGTTCGAGAATCGTAATTCAATGATGCGTCGTCGTCCTTTCTGCCACAACGTCGCATAAAGAGAACTTCGATTACAGCAGGTTAATGGAAGAAGAGGGCAGAGAAATAAAAAAAAAAATGAACGAAATGCTTTTCCGCCAAAGGATATGTAAAGTGACGGAGTGTTTCCCTCACACAGACGTCTACTTTCTGCTTTATGGAGGCCTGCGTACTTCGAAAATTGCCCTTAAATCAACTTACACAGGACTCGACGTCGATACTGACGGATGGCAGGTGGCAAAAGTGAGCGAGTTCCAAAATTAACCAGCATTTCCATGGCTGTAGACAGTCATAAGAGGGCTTGGAGTAGGTCTGAGTGGGTTGCAGGCTTTACAGGAGTCAAAAACGACGTGCATGGGTGAGGGGTTCGTGTGATTGGTGGTTGATTTCGACTTGTTACGCAGCAAACGCACTTCAGGGGCTATCAATGCGGTTTCGAAAATATATTTCATTTGGCAGCGGCAGAAATTCGACGTCTGGAAGTGATTTTTTTTTGATGACTGGAAGTGCGGAGGAGGCGGAGAGTGCATCCAACTGCAGATGCAATTTTCCTTAAGCTGGAGGAGGTTTTAAAATAAACAAAAAAATAGTTGATCAGATCAAAGGCAGTCACTTAAAGTGCTCAGAAGAGCAAGCAGAAACTTATG
The DNA here is from genome assembly GCA_905187475.1 of Syritta pipiens. Classification (NCBI taxonomy): domain Eukaryota; kingdom Metazoa; phylum Arthropoda; class Insecta; order Diptera; family Syrphidae; genus Syritta; species Syritta pipiens. The sequence continues at coordinate 78,589,946 of LR994571.1, forward strand.
AAAAAGAATAAATTTGTAGCGCAAACTTTTAAGGTATAGATTTGTTGTAACTGACGGCAACGCCATGCTAATTTGTTGGCATTCGATGCAATAAAAGAGACTAGGGTCATTTCAAAGGGCCCTACTAATTGTGTGTAATGTCAAATGTCGCATGGTTTGGTAGTTTTTCTTTCCCAAGTCATGGCTAAGAAGCCGCAAGTCTGCATCCGGAACTACCACCAAAACGTTGAATCAACCATTACCCTCTGACAATGAGAAAATTCGAAATCTTTTCAAAGAAACCCATTTTATTTTTATTCAAACTATTATTACGGCTAGAAGCTCCAAATTTATCGTAAATTCACATAAAAAGCCACCTCCGAGTGAATTTTCCAATTAAAGTTTCTCATATAGAACCTTATGAATGTGAGAATGGTCAAAGTTTGTACGATCTTTGTGGCCAAGTTTCCTCATCTAACGTCGTCCTTCTGTAACCACCTCCTAAACGTCGCTATCGTTATCCAAGAATTTTGGATGGGTCTGTATTGCTAAAAAAAACTTACAGCTGTCGTCTTCGAGGAAGATTGGGTGTCTTCGTCCAAAATTTTGAAACAAATCACACACAGCACGAAACCAAACTGCAGCTTTTTCTAGATTTACTGGCTTCTGGCGAGCCTCGTGTAGTTTAGCTTAATTTCAAGTAAGACCATTCTTAGCAGAGCTATTCATAAAAAAATAAGTCCTGTTCAAAGCGTAACCAAATTCCGCAGTGCCACAATCGCACCAATCAACCAAGTTTGGCATCACTGACTGAGTAATTAGCAACAGATGTGACAGTCGCAGCAAAACAACATTTCTGCCGCAGTTTATTAACATCGATACGGCCATACTGAAATAGCCTGTAGCTGAAAAATTTTGATATTTTCTTTTTTTTTAAATCCTGCGAGTCTGAGTCTAAGAAAATCTTATTAACTTCTGAGTCCAACCTGAACTGAAGTGCCGCAGAAAGAAGAAGAGCCTCAAACTAGATAGAAATTTATTGAAAAGCTCTTATTGTAGCTAAGAAGACGATGCCTTTTTCCTCCACATCTTCATTAGAGTTTAAGTAAGTGAAGAATTTTGAAAAGTAGCTGGCAAAAATATAAAACCGATCTATTTTGCCATCTGGATTGGATTTTCTTTCACCTTTTTTCCCATTTTTCTAATTTCTAACGTCGCACACTGGGGCAGAAACGTTAAAAGGTGGCTTAAAGTCAATCGTTAAAGCTATGTACTTGAAATTTGGTACGTATAGTTATTTTTGAGGTGTATATGGATATATTTTTAGTTTTGTGAGCGACACGCCCACTAAACCAAACGCTTTTTTAAAAAAAAGGCTAAGCAGAAAACCATTCAAATTCATTTCATTTTATCTATCAATCACTTGTGGACTATAGACGGAATTTAGTACCGAGGACAACTTGTCGTTTTAAACAAAAACTTTCAGAAGCCAAAGAGCATCACCGCCATGGCTACCCACGTCCTCATTAGGCAAGTGACTTTCCAAGGCTTTTGCTACCGCTAAACCACCATTTTCGATTCCGATTTGCCGCATACATGAAGCCCCCTGAATCGAAATTCCCAACAGTTTACTGGTTGCGTGCAACCGAATCGTATTTTTGGCCTGCCCCGCAAGCTAGATCCCACCCTTCCGTTGCCATCGCATCGACTTACAACTAAGCACCCCACCCTTGAGTCTAAAATTTCCAAAAACCCACTCCAAAGCGACAACATCAAAAATGATTTGATTTCAAATGAAATTTACAACTTCACTGACTTAGAACCATCGACGATATCGCTCGTCATCATTCAACTCGAGTTGAGCTGCATTTGAGGGATGCTTAAAAAAGAAAAAAATACCCTCATGCGTCATACAATTTCTAAAATTGTCAAGGACCTTTCCCCTCCTCATCCAGGACTCTTGAACTTCAAATGACATCGCGTTTTGGAAAATCACGTCATCTCCGCACTCGTTTCAGGTTCAATGAGCGCGTGGCGTGGGTTGACGGTGTGGGGATGGCTAATTTGTTAGTATTCGATGCAATAAAAGAGAGTAACGTCATTTCAAAGGACTCTTCTATTTGTGTGTAACGGCAAATGATGCATGATTTGTGATCCACACAACTGGGCGAATGAAAATCATTAGCCTCGTTACGAGCGGGTGTGTGCTTTTGGCTAAAACACTCATCCAACTCATTCAGTCTATTCAGCCCAATCGGACAACCCATCCGGAGGTTGAAAAAGGGATAAATCATATTTTCGGGAAAATTTCTATAAAATTTCATCACGAACACACCCACAGAGTAAGGGATGGGGATTGAAGCAACAATGGATTCGGAATTGGTGGTGTGTGTGATGATTGACATTCGTGAGTTTTGAATTTTGTGCTACAGTCGCGGGTGTTAACGTGAAGACAGGACGATCTAAATTCGAAGTGGAATCAAATTGGAAGCGGGCCAATATTGGATCTGAGGATTTAAATTGGGATAGGTGGATTTTTTTTAAACAAAATTAAACTCTCGTTTAACTGTAGTACGGTTTTTGGACAAAGTCTAATGGTGAAGAAACTTGAAGAAGCGGCAACAAGGGCAATGTAGGCGAGAAAAATTAAAAAGGGTGAGGGAAGAACAAGAAAGGCGAAGAAAGTCGAACGAAAGCAATTGAGGGCGTATCAAGAAAAGAAATGGAAGCTGAAGAAAGCTTTCAGAAATGAAAAAAAGGCAATAAAGGTTTAATCAGAAAAGCAAGGAAATTCAAACGAATTTAGACGATTATTAAAATTGAAAAGAAGAAAGCTTCAAGCGAGCAGACAAAAGGCGCATTCACGCATTTATATTGCGAATCATCAAATCGAACCCATGACTCACAAAGCAGGGGCCCATATGCTTATATGAATGCCGCAGACAACAGAAAGTGGTAATTTTGAACAACGCGACCGGCTCATGACAACGCAATGGTAAATTAGGCGAATTAGTCACAATAGCAAAACACTAGAACCGATGGTTAAATAAACGGGAATTGACACTTTGAATTAATTTTGTGAACGCACCCTTTCACTAATCATCGAACTGTCATCGTCAATTTATTCGGTAAACTCAACAGTTTCATCATGGGAAAGTACAGGAACGAGCAACTTATAAAAATTTTCTACCGAATTTAAGAGCGTCAACTTCTATTTTCGGTCGTAGTTCTCGTCCTAGTAGACGGGCAATAACAAATTTAGTACAAAAATTTGAGTCTTCATATTCGTTGTGTGATGTTGCCGTGTCAGTGAGACAACGGGTTGGTCGAAATGTCGAAAATATCGCTGCTGTCTGTAGCAAACGATTCAAATCAGTCAATTATACGACGTTCTCAAGGATTGGGCATCGTTCAGACCACATTACGACGTATTTCGTGTAAGGATCTTGGTTTACACCCAAACAAGATCAAACTGACTCAAGAATTGAAGCCGATGGACCATTTGAAGTAACGTACGTTCTCCGATTAGGCTCTGGAGAAGATGCGCCAAGATGATGAATTTCATCGCAAAATCATATTCAGTGACGAAGCTCATTTTTGGTTCAAAGCACACATGAGCTTCATGAATCACGACTACCTGTTTGGTGCGGTTTGCATGCCGGCGGCGTTATTGGGCCATATTTTTTCATCGACGATAACGATCGTCACGTTACTGTGAATGACCAGCGTTATCGCGCCATCGTTACCGATTATTTTTGGTTCGAATTGGAAGATATGGACTTGGGTGAAATGTCCCTTCAACAGAATGGTGCCACAAGCCACACTGCACACGTTATTTACTGAAAAGTAAGTTGAATGAGCGTGTTATTTTAAAAAATGGGCTAGTCGATTGGCGCCTCCTTCGTGTGATTTGACGCCTCTAGACTATTTTCGTTGGGGCTACGTTAAGTCATTGGTTTATGTCAACAAGCCGGCGACGTTTGAAGAGCTCAGAGCCAACATTGAACGCAAAATAGCGGCGGTTTCAGCCGGGTGTGTGGCCGAGTCACCGAAAATTGAGTCCAACGAATCGACCATTGCATACGTGCGTGCAGTAGCCAGCTGTCAAGTTCTTATTGGAAAACCATTTAGAAGGCGATTTTGACTTAAAAGTCATTGGAAGCGTGGAACCTGTTATAGGCAATACGATGACCTGGGCTAGGTGCTTCGCTTCAGGTCTTACTAATTCGTCTAAATTTAGCTCATCAAAAACCTGTATAGATGCTTAGGTCTTACGAGGGTTGCTTAAAAAGTTTCCGACCGTAACGTAAAGATAGCGACACTTGTCAATAAAAACTAGGAGTGCATCTTTTGACAGTTACCCATCGAAGTTTCTGTCATTTCGGATACGCAGGCTTTAGTTGACAATCGATTAAGTGAGTGGACAATATTATTGAAGAATTTTGCAGAGAAAGAAAGAAGCGCTAAGTACGACTTGCACGGGTTAGAGAGATGGAAGCATCGCTGGGAGAAGAGTGTGGAGCTACTAGCTATGAAGAAAAATAAAAAAATAAAAATTGAAAAAAAATGTCTTACAACATTGTTGGGTCGGAAGCTTTTAGACCACCTCGTACATAAGTTAACGTTGATCAGCTGCATCGAAATAAAGGCAGCATTACTAACTCGTGACGTTTAATCCATCCATAAGTCCTCATGAAACTCCTTTAACTTGAGATGTGCAGAAAGAATCACTTGAAAGCCGTGAATTTGAAAGATCGTTTATTCAAAAGTGCTTTAAAAAATTAGGGCTATTTGAGACTATACCCCGACATAAAACGAAATATTTCTCAAGCAATGTAAGACAAGGACTTGAACATCGTTAGTTTCCCTGTAGCTCAACGAAGGCTGAAAGTGCAATTGCTTCCAAAAATTGCAGCGAAGCGAAGGTAAAATATCATGAAACTCCACAATGACTGTGCTTTGAAAAATCGAGAGAAAGGACGTGTCTCCAAGGACTTTGTCGATTAGGTTTTCTAATGCAAATCTCCAAAGCATACGAAAAAAATTCTTACGAATTCCGAAAAATAAGTCTCAAATTTCCCATGTTTTGAATCACTAAAAATTACGCAGTTTTTTCATAAGAGCTCTAAAAAGACCTCACTAAGGCTTACTTAGTCAAGGGTTGTCATTAAATCGAGGAGCTCGAAGGACGGCGATAATGTTCTCTCGATACCTTGAATCTCAAGAGCTTAAATCTCATTCTAAGTTCGAAAGTGAACTCCATCATCTCCACTTGACCTCCACTCCCTTTGACGACACCAACAGCACCCGTCACTTTCACGGATAAGGCCAAGTGGTCCTCTCCACGGCCTAAGGACCTTTCTATCACATCAAAAGGCTGATTGCCTTGACACCATTTTCCCAGCTGCATGCCCTCGCCAGCGACTGTCAAGCGTTTTGATTGCGTGTGGCCCAATGAGGGCCACTTAAAGCCGACAGTGTAAGCACACGCTCGCGTTTAATTTATCTCGTTGCACTCGGCTGATAGACGATACCTCGAACCAATTACACGACTTTATATGTAAAAGGATGCCGATAAATTTTGTTGCGCCGAACTCCGGCGCGCTCATGGACTCCGCATACAGAGCTCGGTTCGCGAGTATCTCTCGAATGCATCTCCAATTAGTCGAGAGCGCTCTGGGCGGGCTTTGGATTACTTTAGAAATTTGCATTCCGCAATTGAATTGATTAAAACTCTCAAATCTCTCTCCCATTCCCACTTTCACTCCCACACTCGCCTCTGTAACGCGACGCGTGGGAAATTTAATTCACCACCCACAAACCCACCCCGACGATGGCGAATACAATGGCAGCGATATCGACGATCAAATTTGTGTCATGGCGGAGGCTTACGTATGTAGATGCGAGAAAAAAGGACGAGATAGACTGCCGGAGAGAGGCAGAGGAAAAAAATTATCCATCAAAACGGCAACTGTCAGCGTGTATTCCAACAGCCAGCCACTCCCGGAGCCGCGGCATCCTCGCGAGAAGCCCCATCAAGACTCGTGTAATGCAATTTTCGTGCGGCATTATAATCCCATAAAATAATCAGGCTACGAGGACGCGGCAGGACAAGGCACAGGACCACAGAAAGAGAGAGAGGGAGAGAAAGAGAAAAATCAGCGCAGATGTCGTCCTGGCGATTGCAGCTCTGTGGGCACGGGAGTGGGAGTGCGAGGCAAAGTGCCCCCGTGTTACATGTCCCTTTATTAAAAGATAATCGCCTCCGCATACCGACTATGAATTTCACTACGTGTTCAAATACCGTACGTGCCTTGGCACGATAATAAAAGATACCGTTGTGGAATTTAAAAGTTGTTGCGCTGGGCGGTGGTGAGTGGGTGGGAACTTTATTATTTGCAATTAAAATAAAGCGAGCGGATTTGATAAAATTAAATCGAATTTAATTTTTTGCAATAACACTGCACTTAGGGCGGTTTTGTGTGGCGGTGCTAAGTTTTTGCCATAAAAAGGATTTAAGGTCAGGTGTGGTTAAGGACGTGATAACCCGACCGGATGCGACCGTGAAGGAAATGGCTGTGGCGATGTTAGAGAGCAATAAAACGAGGTTGAGTTTCGACTTTTCGTCGATGGAATGGAGGGAAGAAAAGGTTTCTTGTTGGGAATGGTCGTGGTTTATTGTTCCCTGATGGCGATGGTTGAGAAGGGTTGGAAAAAGGATTTGGTGTGTGGTTGCAATTTACCGGTGATTCGTTCTTAATTTCAGTGCAGCTTTAAATGCGGTTCTTAACTCTGAGAACACTATCGTAGGGTTGCTTGTAAACTTAGATGCTTGGAAGGGTCTTAGTACTGCAGATGGCTGAAAGGAAGGAATTTTAAAGAATAAAATCATGAAATCATGAAAACCATTTTCTAATGATCATGTCATTTTTCTGAAAGGGTTTTTTTTCATGGCAAAATAAACCTCTTGTGCTCAGTTTAGCTAAATTAAAAATGAGTTTAAACTTTTCGTTAAACTCGTTCAGTTTAATAGTTACAAATACAGAACATAGCAGAACGCAGTTGTGTAGGGTTTTAAAATGCCAAATTACGACTTTTGATGTGAAATTGACTCGAGACTTGAAAAAAAAGCATAGGAAAAACAAAGAATTGAATCTGGAAAATGGTTCCAATCACCGCAACTGACACGAATACTTAAACCGAAGTTTATACGGAAAAATTCTGTCGTTTAACTTAAATGTCGAGATAGTCTCCACTTTTCGTTTAAGCGGGTACTGTGAAAGCGAAAAAATTTTAAAACTAAAAGATTAGTTTAAACTCTCACTGTGAAACTGGGCATAAAACCTACAATGGGATGATAAAGGCCTGCCTGGGCTCCTTAAAGCAAAGCGAAGCGGATAAATGTTTAAGGAAGGGCGCAAAAGTGATTTATTTTTGATCACATCCTTATTGGGCGCTTTCCCAAGGCTCAAACAACGTCTGAAAGAGATTTTTATAAAGACTTTTAAAGGTTTCTTTATCAGGTCGAACACAAAAAAGTTGCATGGCCTCACCTCCAGCGAACAACTGCTGGATTACTTCTGTCATGGAAAACTTTCGCAATTCGCCATTCGAAATTGGCATTAAACAGTAGGTCCCCTTCACATGTGTCAAATTATATCGCGCACAACACAATGGCAGCTCGAAAAAGCTATGTACTTGCCCTGTGTGGGCTGTTACACGGATTATTTAATATTTTATCTGAATAAAGTTAAAAAACCTTCTTGTAGTAATTTTATGTTCCAAGGACTTGAAAATCTTCTGTTCTCAGTCTGCTCAAGATTTTCTACAGAAATCTGCGAATGCATGGAGTACATTAAAAAAGATAACCTCGAGTCTTGAGCGGGACATATGATTTTTAATAATTATTTCAAGGTATTTAAACCTATTTAAGGCTCAAAATATCTCCACTGGTCCTGCTGTACCCAGTAATTTTATGGATGAGCGTAAGTATCTCTCTTCCCAATAGTGATCTTCTTCAATAAGTTCAAGAGACTCCCTATTTTATTGCGTTCAATGCACGATAGACACACTTGCAGTGAACAACTTATACACAAACAAATAGCCACTCGAAGAAAGTCTCATTGATAATCACTCTGTGGAATAGAACCAGAAAATAAAGGGTGATTTTTTAGCTATTATCTTTTTGGCAACACTGGTTTAAACAGCTGACGCACGTTTCGTGTTTTGTTTCACTGTCAAACATCTTCAGTTTGGCTTATAATTTAACCATGAATCGTCTTACAAACGAACAATGTTTGCAAATTATTGAATTTTATTATCAAAATACGTGCTCTGTTAAGAAAGTTCAGAAAGTTAAGAAAGTGTTCAGCGGCGAAGCTATTTTTTGACTCAATGGGTACGTAAATAAGCAGAATTGTCGATTTTAGAGTGAATATCAGCCAGAAGCATTGCAACAGCTGCCAATGCATCCAGAAAAGTCACAGTTTGGTGCGGTTTATGGGCTGGTGGCATCATTGGACCGTACTTCTTCAAAGATGATGCGAATGGTGAGCGCTACCGTGAGAAGATATCCATCTTTTTTTTGCGCAAAATGCAAGAGCTTGACAGCTTGAGCATTACATGTGGTTTCAACAAGACGGTGCCATATGCCACACAGCACGCGCAACAATGGACTTATTGAGAGGCGAGTTCGGTGAACATTTTATTTCACGTTCGGGACCGGTCAATTGGCCACCTAGATCGTGCGATTTAACGCCCTTAGACTATTTTTTGTGGGGCTATGTTAAAGCTCATGTCTATACAGACAAGCCCGCTTCAATTGACGTATTGGAAGACAACATTGAAGTAATTTTTCGTGAGATACCGGCCAAAATGTTGGAAAGAGTATGCCAAAATTGGACTAAGCGGATGGACCATTTGAGGCGCAGTCAAGGTCAACATTTGCATGAAGTAATCTTCAAACATTAAATTATGTGGACTGTACTATCGATTCAAATAAAGATTTCATGCATTTTTCTGAATTTTATGTGGTTTTTTTTTAAAAACTTTCCTATAGCTTTTAAAAAATCACCCTTTATTAGGAGTACAACCTGAAAGACGCGCATTGTTACTAACTTCATATATATCCACACGCGCTATTTTTTTGACAGTGACAGCTATTTAAGAGACAGACAGTTAAAGAGCGTCGAAAAATCTAGTTAATTCCATCTGTCAAAGTATACACAAGTTAATTTACACAAGTTTTGTTTTCATATTCAAATAAATGTTTTTTTTTAACAAAGAAATACGCTTTCAAGTTGTACTCCTAATAATTAAAGTTATGAAATTGTAGTAGTTCATCTCCACAGGACACCAAACGTTCTAAGTGGATCGTGGTCATCAATCAAAAAAAGGACAGCCTAGGCAAATTCCTTATGTATCATGCCATGTCGTTTGAGAAGCCTCTTTAAGCCGGGAGTGACACGATTGGGAAAGAATTTTAAAATCTGGAAGTCTATTGTTATTAACGTACAATCTTTAGCACTAACAAAGGCCTAGAAAAATTGTAAAATAAGGCAAAGAATTCCTCTTTAAAATCTCCGCCGGATCATTTGCTCAATTTTGGGAAGTTTGCACTAAGACTTTTTTTTGTGATCTTTATGATTTCAACGTCATTTCAACACATTTAGTATGCTTTAATTTCTAATTACTCAGTTTTGGTTACGTATTAAAAAGTATCGACACAAAGTATACTTGAACTGAACGACCACGGACGGTGGCGTGCAAAAATGGATACATACTCAGCGGTCGTATTGTTCTTTGTAAATAAAAAACCGCCCACTTGACCGATTTGAATGATTTTTGTGTTATTTGTTTCCTTACTTCATCACCAAAAAATTGAAGTACAAACGATTTTGATTGCATCATGACCCCGATGTATCCATCTATTATCTGTAGGGCAATTTAAAATCAAATCAAACAATATGGAAAAAAATTCATTAAAAAACAGCTTCCTGTCTTATTTAGCTCCTGTGAAGTGTTGTTTTCAAGACTCTCAAGCGCATTTTTGATGCCCCGAAAAGACGACCCCACAAGAGGATCAGTAACGATTTTTAAGTCTTTGACAAGAACTTGCACCAGGCCCAATAACGATTTTCCTGATTTTTGAGATCTTGCAAAAAACTCACGGTCTATAAAAACCACGTAAGTGGAGCTACTTTTTTCAACAGAGCCTTCTGTCGCAAGATGATCTCTCTCTCCACCATTTCGCAAACCCCGGCTAAACTTCCCCCTTAAAAAAGCTTCCACGATAATCCTGAAACAATTTTTAAACTAAAAACAGAAGAAGAACTCCTTTACTGTCTCTGTCACCTTTTCCCAGTCGTTGACTTTATCTTCCAAATCTCAAGTGTTTCTAAAAATAAATGTCAATTTCATCTCACAGCTACGTGACGTACCAGGGAACTCTAACAGCGCAACAAGCATCACGCATTCTACGAAAATCCTTACCACACTCAATTATTTCCACACGCCCAGCTCAATCCTACTTAGCGACTACTTTTCCGCTGCACCAACCACCCGCACCACCCCCGCCAGCAGCAATTTAAGCTAAGCTCAAATAAAATCTCCGCGTTGTCGCATCCTCGAAGCGAAGCGCAACAAATCTCCGCACCAGGTCCTCCGACAAACGAGATCCGCCTTAGTGACGAATTACTGATTTAATATCGTGCACAAAATTTTCCCACACCACAACAGTTTTAGGAAAATCAATTTTTGCACCAACACCCGCCCACCGCTGCGCATCCGTGTAATCGGCTTATCTCGACCCACATGCGAGTGCATTGAATTTTTGATGTTTGTTTATTTTAATTTGAATCCGCTACGCTGCGCTGCACTGCACTGCTCTGAACTTTTTTTTTGTTTTTTGATTTTTTTTTTTGAAAACTCGTCTGCAGAGATATCCTTCGCATTGTTGACGTGTGTTCGTGTGCGCGATAACAACAGCAACTAGAATTCATTTCACCGATAAGACTAAGAGGGGTGGGCGGGTGGATTGACGACTGGAATGCAACAATGCGTGGGAGAGTGTTGTGTGTATTGTTGCACACATCGCGACGCACAGATAAAGGTTCATTCCTCTGCACTGCGGATATATCTCAGTGGTGCGGAAGAATGCCGCTCGGGTATTTGTTATGGTCGCGCGTTGATTACTCGTGACGTCATATTAATTAAAAATGATTAAAAATAATATACAAGCTTTATGATAGTAATCAGGAGGGAGGAGGATTTGATATCACTTAATTGGTTTTCAGATCCATTCACATGGGCGCTGCATTCTCGTTCGTTCGCGTTCACATCGCGTTTGGGTTTTTACAAATCAAATTAGAGAGAGCCGCCGTCGACGACGACTGTGCGTCGTAATCCGTTTGATGTTTGTGCGTGTTTGTGTTTTGAAAATTGAATTTGAATTCAACAGGAAAAAAAATTTGCGAAAAATTAAATATTAGCAAGTTATTAAGTGGTGGCTTAGTGAGTGAGACCGAAAATTGATTTAAACGTTGTTTTCCATTTGGACGGCGGCCTTTTTTTTTGGCTTTATACCGCAATGGCAGGATATAAAATTCAATTTAGACCGCATTTGGGAGTCTAATCCAACCTTAGTGGGGAATGAAATGAATTTAATCGGTGTTGCGTTATGGAATTCATTTAGAGCGACATCCAATTTAGTGATAGAGAGATGTACTGCTTGATCGGATTTGGAGGGAGTCTCTGATGAGTTATGAGTACAGGCAAACTGTTTTGTGCGATGGCAACTGGTTGCTGTGTGAAAACTCTATCCAGGGCTTATGATAAATTGACAGAGGACAATCGGAATTATTAACTTTGGTTAGACTTTGCAAAGATTAATTGGATTTGTTTGGATGACGGCGAACACTGTTCTTAATTGCTTACCAACGGGTATACGTTTATTTGTTTGGGTCTTTGCAGGCTTTCGCAATTCTCCGATTGGAACCGCCATTAAACAGTAGGTCCGCTCCAAATGTGTCAAATTATAACACGTACAACGCAGTGGAGGCGCAAAAAAGCTAGACTATGGCCCTCAACAGGCTGTTGTAATAATGTAATGTTGCCTAATGTAATTTATTATTATTGACTAACTCGTTGCACTTAAAGGTTTTCCAATTGGGACGTCGATGTCGACAATCTGTGGTGGCCATGTTGTTTTGGTTGCATATGTCAAATTAACTGTCTTATTTTCAATCATAGTTATGGTTGGCTACATTACAAACTCCACATGGCAAACTCCATGATTAAGCAAGAAATTTAAGTTATAAAACCATGTCATTCGAAAGAATTCATTAACGCGAACGTTTTGACTGCTGCATCCATTTGACAGAAAGCGTTTAGTGATGGCTGTTTAAAGTGAATTCTAGAGCGTTTTGTGTTAAATTTCATAAAAGTCTGTTTGGTACGCAGTCCACTAACACTTGTATCTCAAACATTGTTGCTGCCTGCGAAATTTTATAGACCACCAGACTGCGAATTTTATAGATCACCAAAACCAACGAAAAAGATGATGGGTCATAGTGACCAAGAACTTGGCATTTTTAGATCTCGAGTTAAACAATTTTTCGACATGACCTGATCCTCCATCCGTAGAATATTTAAGTAACCCAAGTTGGCACGACGGACGCACAGTGGGTTTCTAAAGAAGAAAAGTTAGTACAGTCGAACTTCCCTATAATGAATTCGCACGGGACCAGAAAAAGACTTCACTATATAGAAAAGTCATTATACAGAAATTTAGATATTCTTTGTGTTTTCAACTTTTATTTAAAATAATCACGTATTTTGGTTTGTATTACACCCTAGGTACGTTGCTCTTCATCTCCACAAAGGTTCGAAGTATATCAGACAAGGAGTCTCGAAGGGACATCAAACAAACAAGTAACGGTTAAAAGTACCGTTACGATCGATATTTGTACAGACGTGGAAGCATTTTAAAATGAGAAAATACATAACATAAAAAAAATCATTATGTGGAGACAAAAATCGTATGAAAGTCAAGTTTTCAACTAGAAAATTTATTATTATTATTTATTATTATTATTATTTATTTCTTTATTTCAAGACAAAAAGATATACATCACTTATTTTTTAGATACAAATATAAAAGAAAGAATTCATTTGTCTAAGAAATAGTTTTGTACAATCTGTTACCAAAGTGGCAAGTGGCGAATGTACATTAAAAATTTGCAGATATAGCTTTATGACAAATTACATAGTTGATGGGGAAGTAAATATATAATAAATAAATGTAGGAATAGAGTAGAATAATAATAAAACAAAGTTAAACAGTTGGAAGCAGGAGTAAATCAATCTCGCGATGTTTAAATGTAAAGAGCCACTTTTTAATATTACTTAAAAATACAATTTTCGTCCTCTCACACCTTAGAAAGTCTGGTAAAGAGTTAAATAGTCTAGGAGCTGTAACGCTATAGAACCGACAAAAATGCGATTTGTAAATAGTTGGAATGGTTGCGATGTTTCCAGTGTTAATTCGTAAATTGTAATTTTCGTGATATCTAACATTGTAGAATCCCGAATTTTCGAAAAATATCTTCAAGACTTTATAGCAGTACAGGTGTCTTAATGGAAGAATTTTCATGCTTTCGAACAATATAAAGCTAGGTGTTCTTCTATTTACTTTATTCATGATTCTGATTACGTGCTTTTGTTTGACTAGCAAAGGTTCAATTTTATTAAAATAAGCACCACCCCAACATAAGATGCCATACTGCAGCTTAGATTTAAACAAACCATTATAAACCATTTTTAAGACTTGAGTACTGCAATATAGGCTTAAATGGTACATTTGCCTTACTACCCCATTGAGGTGATGTTTTAAGTAAGAGGTATGATCGTTCCAATTGAGCTTATTATCCAGTATAATACCCAAATACTTGAAACTGTCAACACTCTCAATACGAAAGCAATCTTTATTGCAGTTCTCATTTTCCTTAAAGGTAACATTATCGGGACCATTTAAGCCAGTTGAACAAAAAAGTAAACAGTCAGGAGAGTGATAAAATAAGGGCAAGTCAACATTTAGAGAACCTTTTATACTAAAGGTCATAAATTTAGTTTTATTGCTGATTAGTAATTTATGTTTTCTAAACCATCGTCGTAGTAAGTCCAAGTCATAGTTGACATCGAAATAAAAGTTTAGATAGCTGTCGTTGGAGTATGAAAGTGCAGTATCATCAGCAAAAGCCGTGATTTTGCCTTTAAAGGGTTGACTAAATAAAGAGTTTACATATATCAGGAACAATAGAGGGCCCAAGACAGAGCCTTGCGGGACTCCAGTATTCACATATTTTGCAGAACTGAAAGCATTACTAATTTTTACAACTTGACGCCGATTTTTAAGGTAGGATGCCAACCAATCATAGAAAAATCCCCGAAATCCAGCATAAAAAAGCTTATTTAAAAGAATAGTATGATTAACCATGTCAAAAGCTTTGGTTATATCAATGAACAAACAAGAAGGAATTTGAGATGCGTTTAGACTATTGTATATTTCCCCAACCAGCTTTAATAACGCACTTTCAGTAGACCTACCGCTTCTAAAGCCAAACTGAAATTCGCTGAAGAAAAGTTTTGTGTCCAAGAAGGAAATCATTCTTGATTTTATGCCTTTTTCAAAAACTTTGGAGAAAACAGATAGCAGTGAAATGGGGCGATAGTTGTTCAAAGCCGTAGTGTCGCCTTTCTTGTGAAGGGGCAATACAACAGCAGTTTTCAGCGAATCAGGAAAAACACCATTATTCACGCAAGAATTAAAAATATAAGAAATTACATCAGAGATATAAAAAGATATGTGTTTTATTAAAAAACTTGATATCTTATCTAATCCGGTCGAATTCGATGTTTTAAGTGAAGATATTATTTTTTGAATTTCTAGGGGCGTAAATTCGTTAAAGTAAAAGCTCTCTGATTGAAAACTAGTTTCCGTTAAGCTATCCGTATCATAGTTTGAATTGATATTTGAAACATTAAATGTGCTGACATCGACAAAGAAGTTGTTAAACAAGTTAGCAACTTCCAAAGGGTCAGCGATGGTAGAATTGTTGTGGTTCAGTACAATATCATTGCTAGGTATGTTATTATTTAATATTTCATTGACAACCCGCCACTCTTTTTTGGAGTTGCCAATATTTCTAGCCAGCTTCATACTGTAATATTCATTGTACTATAGAAAAATTCACTATATGGAAATTCATTATAAGGAGAAAAAAATACACCTAAAATAGAACCAGAAAGCTGTGTCTTTGAAATTAGTTTATTATACGGAGAACTTTGTTATATAGACGTTCATTATAGGGAAGTTCGACTGTATATGAAAATTTGTTTGATATATTAGATGGAAGGATTTTTGGTTATGCACAACAAATGGAACTAAACTAATACCTTCAATTATGTTATCAGCACCAACATATCAATTTTCTAAATCAAATGTTGGTTAAAATTTATTAACTTCAACTTTTGTGACTCGGAATTTTTTAAAATCTTTATTCAGGGATTCAAAACCATTACTTAATTGACGGATTTGTAAAATAATTGGTGATTGAGGCTAACGTTTGACGCATGATAATTTTAAATATGTATGATATCCTTAACCCTATCAAGTCACTCTGTGGACACAACATGGAAAAGACTAAGTATAATATTTTTTTCAAGGAACTTTTTGCTTCCCGAAATTTTAAGGTTACCAGACATTTTACAAAAATACCCCTGTTATTAGATTCGAAGTTATCTAAGACGTTGTTCTAAAATGCGATCGGAAAACCACTCGATATCGCTGCTCGCGTTAAAAGCAACCGATAGGCAACTAACAAAAGAACGATGGATTTTAAACGAATCTTTAGATTGAGCCATTTGAACTCAGAAGTGAACAACACATTTTTTGTTCGATTATGAGGTTTCCACTTGGTATTCAATTGATGATTGAAGCTTTTACGGTTTCGTTCCAAGGGAATAACGAAATCCTTTACGAATCCCTTCGGTGTCCATCTTCTTCTACATATTTCCTAATCATAATTTCTTAATCGTTTGTAGTAAAGGAGTGAAATTTCGACTGACGGTGTATCTAGGCAATCCAAAAATAAGTAAAGTATTTTTAAGTAAAGTATTTTGGAATCGACGTTGGTGAGGTCGTTACCCTCAATTGCGAGTTTTTTAGTCCGTTGACGCGATGTGGTTCGAATTGGGTGGCAAAAAGTGCCACAGCATAAACGTACCTTATGTATGGACGATTTGAGGGAAGGCAGAAGCTCTTGGGTCGGTGTCGCTGTGCGGACTTGGGTTGGAATTTTTTCGATGCCATTTTTTTTTTTTTCAAAATAGTAAACATGGGCCTATTACCGATTATCGAGATTTTTTTTTTTTTTTGTATATTATGGTGCGTGCTAAAGGGGTTGAAGCTACCCTTTAAGTATCCTGTTTAGGACACAGCACGGGCCGAAGGTACCGAGGGAGAGATGGAAAGAAGGTACCAGTGCGCGTTGGTTTTAAATGTCGTCATTTAGACATCTCATCATACTCAGATGGGAAAACTGAGTTTGGAAGAGCATTCCATAATCGTGTGGTGCTGCTAAAAAATGAGTCTCTGAACTCTACCGTACGTCCGAAAGCAGGCTTGAGTGCATACTGATGAGCATTCCTAGGGGGCGAGTATTACGGGTGAATGTTTGAAGGGGGGGAATGCAGTTGGCTAACTCGTTCGAGCACTGTTTATTAAAATAGCGATAAAACAAAGACAGACAGGAAACATTACGACGATGTTCAAGCGAGTCTATCGACTTCGCAATATCACTGTCTCCTATCAGTTTAATTGCTCGCTTTTGTATTCTATCCAGCAGGTGGAAGGAGGTCTTAGATGCACCAGACCAGATATGAGCGTTGTACCCGAGTTTGGGGCGGATATATGCCTTATAGATGGAAGCCAGATCAGAAGGGGTGAAATATTTCTTGCATCGCTTAAGGAAACCTAGACATTTCGCAGAATTTTTGGCGACCTCGAATATGTGATCATTAATTGAATTGACGCAGATGCCGAGGATGGAAAGTCTTTCGGTTTCTTTGATACAAGTGCCATTCATGGATAATGGCTGGTTGTTGGGTGTTCGCGTGAGTGACAGTGGACAGCATTGGGTTTTGGAAACATTAAATTCCACTCTATTGGTTCTACCCCAATTGATTATGCTGTCAAGATCGGAATTTAATGTGCTCAACATACGCTGTCGTTCCAATTCTACAGCCGAAGAGCTAGGCCGTGAGTCTTGAAACGAATATGAGAAGCAGAGGGTACTGTCATCAGCGATTAGAAATAGCAGACAAGAGATCATTTATAAAAATGAGAAAGAGTGTCGGAGACAGAACAGAGCCTTGGGGAACACCAGCGTTAATGTGGTGGACGTCAGACTGGAATCCGTCCAAAACAACTCGGATTGAACGGTCCGAAAGGAAATTTCTAATCCATAGAAGAAGAGAATGGCTTGCAAGTTTGACCAATCCAGTACAGCTTCACTTACTTTTCATATTTTTGCCTAAGCTTACTGATGTGTATGTTCACTTGAGACGACTGATATGTATGATGTTCAACGAGATACTGCCTTTGTTTTAATCCGTCGATCGTAACCTAACGCTGCAATATGTGATTCTTAATCTAGTCTTACATGTTAAGAAAATAGAAGCACATTTCTTTATCTGGGCTTTCGTAGAATACATAACATTTATAGAGCATCTGATCCGTCTTTAGTCCCCTAAAATTGTAATTTCTCTAATTTGCAATTTGTTTCACTACTAGTTTACCACTTAACGTCTTCAATCATTGACTTTTTACACTGATTCTCCTTACCAGAAACCCTCATACTTTGTTTTGTAGTAAAGCCAATCGGTTTTCAATTTTGTCCAATCAATCCAATCATGAGAACGTTGATTAACTTACTTAAAATAGATTTTAATTTTCTTCGAAGACATTCTTCATTCCCTATTAATTCAACCAAACCTTAGTTCTCAAATTAATTTTTTTTAAACTGACAGTACACTGTTCAAACGCACGTCTAATTGAAAAAGTATTTTTTTAAGTTACAGAACCAACTCTTTGGTTATGCAACTTAATTCACTTTCCAAAGTCCAGGACCGAGGCGGCCAATTGACATCATCAAAACGGCTAGTAACACGATTAGGTGCGCAAAATATTGATTGTGGCGTGAATTGTGTGGCACGTGTGTGTGTGACATGCCACGCTATTCTGCATTAACCAGATATCGTTCAAGTCCATGTCCTTAATTTCTGTATAAAAAAAAACCGGTCAAGTGTGAGTTTAACTCACGCACCGAGGGTTTCGTTCTTTCGTCAACAGATTAGAAGTAAGGACATAATTTAAGTTAAAGCAACTAACTACGGCTACCTGCCGTTTTCGAATAAAGCTAAACAAAAGAAAAGTCGTTCTCATTTGCTGATCGTGCCAACCGTGTAAAAATTGATTTAGTGAACTTAAAGGAAATGGTCTCAAGCTACTCCATTGAAGCAATTAATCAGCAGTTCATGAAAGTTAGCTTACCAAGCAGCTCAGCAATTCGAATCATAACGTATTCGGCAATAAAAAATAGCCACTTAATCGTCTAGAACACTAATGTGGTACAGTCACAAACATCCAAGAAATTAACAAATCAAGTACTCGTGTTTGAAATTCAAAAAAAAATTCAAATTTTGCACTAGGATTTATTTTGTTTTTTTTTCCTTAGAATTTTTTATGTTCACTTTTATTCAGAGACAAAACATAAAATCTTTCCAACAGCATATTTATATAAATCGCAACCAATAGAAAAGAGCAAATCAGGAAATGGTCTGAACACACATACACCTACAAATAACTGATTCTCTTATTTTCTTCAAAAAAATTACAACAACAAAGCTATTACGATCAATCATTTCTTTGCTTCGCTTTGTTCTTTTAAGAGAACTGAGAGAGAAGAAAACTATCATACAAAATATTCGAGAAACCCTCTTCGGAGAAGAGAAAAAAATAATAAGCAAAAAAAGCCAAATCGGACAAGTCGAGGATTGAACCCGTGACCCTCAGACCAGAGCGCGAGCGCTATAACCACTCCACCAACGCCGCTTCGAAATCCTATTGTCCTTCTTGGTATAGGAAACGCGTAGAAAACTTTGTGTGTGTGAGATAATCACTAGTTGCCCTTTTTTAGCAAAATGCTCACATAACTTAAATCGTTAATATTTCTAAATATTGTGTGAAAATAAAATTTTTTTTGTATAACATTTTTTGATTCTATTGATGCGATCTACAAAATGGAGTTTTCGGATCTTAAAAATTCGTATGTCATTGTTTTTTGGTTTTTGGCCAATAACTCGAAAACTGTTCGAGCCAAGATGCTCGAACTAAATTTAAACTAAAGATTACGTCGAGACCTACATTCTAGATTTTATTCAGATTTTTAGACCCGCGAGTGTGGAAATGCGAGGGGGGGGGGGGGGACGCTTTTTTTTCGCACTTAAAGCTTAATATCTCGAAAACCGAGCCTCGGAACAAAAACCTCAAAATGAAAACTGTATTTTATTTTATGAGACCTATCCAACGATACCTAACTCAATCAATTCCGTTAAGAAAAAAAATTAAAAAAATTAGTTATTAATTAATTTTAGTACAAATAAAAAATCATAAGAGATTTCTGGATATATTTGCAATATTGCGATGAGTTGCCCCATAACTCCAATTTTTTTCAGATTTTTTGGCCCATTATTTTAGAAAATAAGGTATGGGACATGGTACACCAGTCGGTTTTTTGAAGTTTGCGGGCTTATAACTTCTTACCAATAAGACTAAGATGCTAATTGTAGTACAACTTTTTGATCTTGCTATAATTCTCTTTCTAACGATACCCATATCAAGTATCTAAGAAAAAAAAACTATTTTTTGATTTTAGTATTAGTTTTTTTCGTTAATAAGTGACTTTCTTCAAACTTTTTTTCGGAACTTTCTTTGGGCAAGTGAAGCACATCTTCTGTGTAAATTTCATTTCTTAATTCCAGATGGTTCACCAGGTACCTAAGATAAGGCTTAGTGACAGACAGACAGACATTTTTGTAATCTCCGCCCCGCCCCCTTTCCAATGACACCCATATTGACCACAAAAGTTAATAAAATTTTTTTCAAAGGTTAGTTTCAGTACTAACTTTTTCTTTAATATACGACTAATTCCGGAAAAAATTCCTGATTTATTTTTGGGTTGCCAAGATACATACCCATTCCAAATTTCATCCCTTAACTACAGAGGATTCAGAAGTTATTAGCAAATATGTAAAGGCGACAGACAGACAGACAAAATAGAGACGGACACATAAGTGAATCTATAAGGGTTTCGTTATTCCTTTGGAACGAAACCCTAAAAAGGGGTTAATATGGATTTGTTACGCCCACCGTTGACCGAAACGTTGTTCTGAGCTTAATTTTTCGAAGAAAAATGCCAACACCATCCTACAATCCGCACCAAAGTGTCACTCTTTGTGGATGCATTGGCTTCTCGACAATATCGTGCGGGTTTTCCAAGCCACAGATGTGGCAATTTTGTTTCTTAACATGCGACGTTTAGAAAATGCGTCTTAGAAGAGATGGTTTTTCGCCAAAATCATTGTCAAATTTAGACTCCTCTAATCCTCAAACTGCGAGCAATAAAGAAGCGGACGGTCGTGTGCCTTTGATTGTAGAATCAACTTTTCAATCGTTCACCCAATTTTTGTGTGTGATTTTGTACGTGCATGAAACGCATTTGAATGGCGCATAGGCCGCAATTTAGTTTCTCACATCCGTGAAAAAAGTGGTGCAATAGGCAGATTATCCTTTTATTCAATTCCGTATTCATTGAAAAACGTTTAAATCATAGGAAAACGTGAATATTTTTTAATTTCAGAGATGTGTTATAATCGTCAAGTTGTAAAAACGTTTAACTACATAGAGGACGATCGAAAATGAGCTCCCAGTCTGTACTGTCCACAAAAGAAGTCTTTAAATAGATGTATCTTGTGATGTAACGGTGTTATAACAGTTCATCAATATTCAATCACGAAAAAAACTCACCTTCCATTCGTCCTTTTCATCCGTTTATTTGTTCACACGTCCTCCCCCAGCAGCATAAACACCCTCACGACAGGAAATTCCTTTCACTTTGAGGCTCAATAGCCTCAAAGCCGCAGAAATTCCCACAATCACCTTTGTAATGAAAAAAAAAAAGAATTCACTCACCGATAAAAAAAAAAGGAAGAACAAACAAACCCACGTCAAGTTCACAACTCAGCCGACACTCTGGCAAAACCAAAACGACCACCAGCCATCGATTGGTCAGCCGCAGAACCTTCCCGCACCCTGTACAAACAACACGGCGAACATTTAAAGAGGTCACCATCACCAACTCACCTGTATGACGTCCACTCTTGACCACTCAAACAGAGGACATTTTTAAAAAGCTTCAGCCACCACACCGCCACTCCGGCCCCCCGGGCCACGCCAAAGAGCACAGTTGTGACTTTGTGCTCATCCATTAAACCCGATAAACCGCAGCAGTATTTAAGTCCTTTTATCTTCCCATAAAAGGATCACATTATCCCGTGTTCTGTCATAAAGCCGCTCGTGCTCCTTTCGAGAGGTGCGCCGAGCCGCCACAGCCGTGCGTCGTATCTGTAACCCGCTTTGACGGATGCCACTTACCTCTGCTTAATGACGTTATCGCCGGAGTAGGCGGACGGGTGGATGGAGTACTCGGTGCACGAGTGTGATGAATGACTGTGTGACAAAGGGGGTGACAGTTGACGGGGAGTGGTGGCTAATGAAATGACATCTCTGACTACAATAAACTCACTTAGGGTGCTGCTCCCTCGGCGTATTTAATTAACGCGCTCTTGTGACGCGAGGCTTAAATTTGTTTTACGCGAAAAGAAAATTTAATGCGCTTCGCTGATGGGAATCGAAGAACTGTGGGGAATCACGCACAAGGACGAGAATGGGGTGATGGAGGAGGAGAAAGGAATGGATCACATTATGCTTCAAAAGGGATAAGGAGCTGCGAGTGGCGTTTGTTGGGATGGGGGTGTTCCATTACAGCAGCAGATTCGTGATGAGATGATTCTTGAAAATATTGTTGTGGAAGCGGGAAATGAGAGGTGGAGACTGAGATCTGTTGAGTGGAGAGATAAGGTCACAAGGGAAAAGCCTTATCGTTGGTTCTTCTCAAAGCCACAGGTGCAGCTTGAGCACTTCTTCTAACATTTTGAAGCTTTAGACTTACGCCAAGGCTAGGCTCATTGTTCTGTCAACCAATTCTGGGATTCTCACAATTAAATGGAGGCAATTTATTTGGAAGGTGTTGGATGTACACCGCAGCAAACTTTACTAGCTTCGGTAGCGATTCCAAGGCAGATTCCTCTGGAAATCTTCTAATTTGATGCCCAAGCTGCTTGGGAGATGACTGTGCAGCAACTTGGGCGACGGGTTTCAGGAGTAGACCTGTAAAAACGCTAAAAAACATATTTGAGAGTAGTTATACTGGAAGACACAACTGATAGAAACTTTCTGACTCTTAGTAGAACTGTTGAAGACATAGGGCTATAAGCATTGGACTTTAGACGCTGGTTCTTTAGTCAATACCAAAACCAAAATCACTGTCATTTGCCATAAGTCCAGCAATGCTAATCAGTCTTTTAGAAGATATTCATCTAAAAACTATGCCTTTAAAAAACAAGTTTTACTGAGCAAAATTCCATCATGTGGAAACTTTGGTTTTTTTATTGAACCCTTTCCATCATCATCGGCGCAACAACCGGTATCCGGTCCGGGCCTCCTGCAGCAAGCACTTCCACCTATCCCGATCGCTTGCCGACTCCATCCAGTTGGGCATCCTAAGGCTTCGGGCGTTCTGGTCCTCGCCATCCTTCCAGCGTAAGCGCGGTCTGCGTCGCTGTCTTGTACCATCGAAGTACTTTCCGAGCAGGATCCTCTTCGCTCATACGAGCTAGGTGCCCAGCCCACCGGAGTCTACCTTTAGCTTTATTTTCGTTATAACATCTGCTTCGAGGTAGATTTCATACAACTCATGGTTGTACCGTCTCCGGAATTGTCCTTCCTCACGTATGAGGCCAACAATTCTCCGTAAAACTTTCCTCTCGAACGCGGCTAAGAGGTCAGAGTGCCTTTGGCTAAGCAGCCAAGTCTCGGATCCATATATGAGTACTGGTAATACAAGTATCTTGTATAGCAGCAGTTTTGAATTCATGGTAAGGTTCTTGGATTTGAAAAGCCTTGCAAGACTGTAGTAGGTTCTGTTGGCTTTAAGTAACCCTTTCCATGACCATGTAGAAGGGTTGCAAAACTTGTTTTCCTGCAACAATGGAATCTTCTCAAAAAAAAGTTTTTGGATACGACAAGTCACTTTAGTCACTCTTTTTCTCTGTCAAATTTGCCTAAAATCTGAAGAAAGAAAATTTGTGGCTCTGTAGTGACGCCAATGAGAAACAAATGACCACTAAGCAGTTCCTCCGTGGTGATGAATCTTAGTTGCGATGAATTTTCCAAAATTTGAATTTCGATTCATTAGCTAAATGAAACCCCAAAATATTTCCCTCTCATCCGCACAGAAAACATAATTCCACCCCACTCACGTTTCAATGCCTCATCAAAGCCTCCCTCTTTCCACCTGAAAACCTCTCTCGCTAACCTAATTGGAGCACCTGCGCGTCATCAATGATTATTAACGACATTGGCGACAAAGGAAACACCACTCCACCCAAATTCCAAATTTCAAATCAGTTTTTTAGCTCGGTATTTGTGGCCAGGAAATGGGCACGCGGGCGCTGTTTCCCGCTCTTACGCCATTCCGCAATTTAAATCCGACGGATTGTTTCGAAGTAATATATTTCGGATGAATGGATTTCTGTTGGGTTTCCGGTGTATCGGTGTGCGAGCAAATGAAACACATTTGCGGAGAAAAAGGGTTTTTTCCATACCCACCCACAAAATTAGTTTCATTCATCGGTCTTCCCGAGGCGTACCGAATAAAATTTCCGGGGCTAAAATAGATTTTAATTAGATCACAGTCACATTCAAGGAATTTCGCGTTTACCAACGGATTTTAATTGGAAGCAATGTTTTGGGGGAATATTTTAGTTTTATTTGTGTTTAGTTGTATTGACAGAATTTTCTGGGGGTGGTTTTAAGTAAGGCAGGATGAATTTTTCTGCACACTCGGGTGAATTTTGAGGGGTAGCGTTTGAGACTGTAACTTAGAGTTCAGTTGGAGGGGTCTTAACAGAGAACTCTGATGTCTATTAGGGGGAATGTCTTCGAAAGCAAAATTAATTTATGTTCAACTCCTATAGGTCTTAAAGTCAACTATTTCAGCCATGTGACAGGTCGTCGTATACTTTGAAAGCTCGCCCGATGGAAATTCAACTCGCAGACCGCAGAAATCGCTCTTACCACCAGCAGTTGTCTTCTTAAATCGCCAGGATTTCGTTGCCGTTGTTGCAAGGACGTCGATCCCCTTCTCGGACGGCATAGCAGAGCTGAGAAAAGTTGGTGACGATGTTGCATGAAAAACTCTTAAAAACTCTCGAGATTTGAGAATGTTGGATAGTATCAAAGTCATTTTAAGGACATTAATGTTTTTTCATTTAGCTTTTTCCATAGGGTGTTCTATAAAGGGTTTGAATTTGCTGACATTCTTCCGGTGAAGTGCTGCCAACCAAAGAAATGTAATAGCTTGGCAAAATGGTTGTGAAAAATTTTTGTATGAGGTCATTTATTCGTGTGTTTACTTACATAAGATTTTTTTTTTTAATTACATACGACTTTTTTATATAAAGAAAAAAAAAAGAAACAGTCAAGAGTGAGTCTTACTCATATGTCGAAGGTTTTATTTTGGCGCAAACAACTTAGAACTTAGGATTACATTAAGTAGTCGGAACTATAGTAATAGTGAATAACAAATGAGAATAGCGTGAGCATTTATTTATTTATTTATTTGAAACTAGCTGAAAATTTAAAAATTGACAGCTAGAAAAAATGTAGCCAGAGCAACAAACGCCTTCGGCTAAATAGCGTCAGTAATTTTTTTGTTCCTTTCAAACAAAACGAAACGAAAGAAAAATCGTCTCGCATTTGCTGAATGAGCCGTGAAAAAATCCTTCCAGAGAGGAGTTTTACCAACGGCGAAGAAAATTAAAAATAGATAATCAGTTTCCCTTTAACTAAATGATCAGAAATAAAAAAGAAAATGAAGTTAAATCGCTGTGAATAAAAGAAGAATATAATTCTTTTCACGTTTCTAATAAGCAATTTCTTATATTTATGGCTATTTCGTTGTTTTCTCTGATTTAATTGGATTCAGCAGTCTTTTAAGACTAACGGACGCTGTTCGGTTTTTTAAGAACACCAATTGTTCTTCCAATCATATTTCTAGTTCTTGAATGTCTTTGGTTGAAGTCGTGTTGTGTTTTCCTTCTTAAGCCGAACTAAAGGTTTTAGGAATGGTTCTAGACGATAGCAAGCTAGCAGGCATTCCCCAGTACAGGGGATGCTGGCTATCCAGCATGAAAATGCAGGTTTTTGCTTTTTCCTTTTTCCGTTTGTTAGCAAATTATTTTTATTTGCTAAGGAGTGAAAATTAGAAATCGTGAGCAATTGGCATTATTGATGCAATTGATGGAATAAAATCAAGGAAATTCCAGAAAGGAATCTTCTAGCAGCAAAGAAAATTCAGAATTGGGATCTAGTAGCTATTCAACTTAATTCTTTGTAACCACTAATTAGAACCTGTAAACATAACAAATTGAAACGATTTCACAACATCGAATCTGTCAAAATTCAAGTTAAAGTAGCTCACAAAATTTTAAATTTGAAAGACCGATGAAATTTCCTTCAAATGCGAAGCTAAGTTTGTTATTTGTTGATGTGGAATGCATATTGATCGAAAACGACCAGCGCTTAAGTATCGCAATACTGACACTAAGACGCCTAAAAAATTACTCGACAGAAAACGCACGCAGTAGGGGTGAATAAAATTAAAAAATAAATTTAAAACACGAAATTACAACAAAAATAAAAAAGAAAAAAATAATTTATTACAGAATAATTTCAAAATAGAAAGATAGACAGAAAGATAGAGGAAATATAGATAGGAAGAATCCTAAAAAGGAGGTTTCCATTAGAGGTTGCGAGGTAATTAAACAACTTTGTTTTGAAGCTGTCCATGCTATTCGCTTGCTTGATATCTGAGGGTGTTTTTTTTTTGGTCTTCAGGACGATGTGGAAACCTAATAGGCACGTGGAACAGGCCTGTTATGTTCCAAGTAGTGTGAGACTTTCACTCACTAAAACCACATCTTGACCTCTTCTCCTTGACACCATCTACTCTGGGACCGCTTTCGCATTATTTCAGAGTGGTGTCGTTTTCTTCCCCCCAAAGGAGACCGGCTTTTTCATTTTCTTTATCGGGTTAATTAATTAATCTTGCCGGTCAGGCTGTAATCGATCTTCTTTTAGAGGGATATTATCTCCTTCCTCTCTCCTTTATTTTCTCAGCACTACTTCAGCGTATGCCGTGATTTTGAGGGCAGCGTATTCAAAAGATACATTGCTAGATACTTATATCTAGGGTGTAGAAGATCGCTGCACTCTTCACTTCACGTTAACAATTCTTCAAAATTCTCGTGCTATGCCCATAACTCAAAAACTATTTGAGCTCGAGTGCTCAAACCAATTTTAAACTAAAAATCAGTAGGACTACTTTCTAACCTACATTCCAGATTTTTAGGCCCATGGTGTAGAAATAACTTTGACTTCATTCTGAGTCAGCTTAAGCTGCCGGACTTTTTCTATAACTTCCGAGATCCTGGTGCATTTAATTTATTGCAAATTGATGTTGAATACACATTTTTGTATCACATAGGATTGAGGTTTTATTTTTTTTTTAGAACTAATCAGCTTGAAATTAAAAAGGTATCGTTGTTTCATTGATGTTTAGTCATAATTCGAGGCTTTCCATGTGTTTAATTTAAAAAAAATTAAGGACATAAGAAAATTCTCCTAAGAAAAAGTTTCGAAAAACCAGTATTTCATCTCAACACTCCATGAGCCTTTTCAGTGCCACTGTAGCTCCAAGCGAGACAATAAACTTAGGATTTAAACTTTTGAGGGTTTATAAACTTATCCGTGAATGCCTGTCTACTCAGACTCAATTTAAAGCTGCAAATTATGTAACCAAAGTTGACACCAAAAATTGGATCTTTTTAAGAGGATCTTCGCCTTTAGGTTAAGTGTTTGCTTATTTATTGAGATCTAACTACATAGTAAGATAACTTATCTTTTAAATTAATGTAAAATAACAAGCGAAAGTTACACTGTTTGGTGATTCAATAAAGCTATAAACGAATATGTGGTGTGCTAATCGCCAATCACATAGACCAATAGGTCCATAGAGTATTGCACCAACTCAGAGTTCCTTCAATATTGAAACAGTTACTGTTCGCGTTTAAGTTCGAAGACATTTTTAGCTGAAGTGCTGAGGCCAAGGCGTTGTAATCGATGAAAGTTAAGATTGAAAAACCCATTCTAATAGCAGTTTTACGACGAGAGATGATTGTGTCTATTCCTAAGCTGATAGTCTTAGTAGCTAGGACTCGTTGATCTGAAGTTATCTCTTATAGACCTATTCTGGCACACCTCAATGATGCCTCATATGTCGCAGCAACCTCACCAGAGTGTGGGGAGTCACAACTTGAGAGGATTTCGTATTAAAAACCAAAAACTTCATAGGTTGTGAGCACAGAAAAAATGTTAAAAGTATGATCTGCGATTGAACAGGTCATTTGCAGTTCACAACAAAAATCAAGATGGCGTATTGTTATATTTGAAAAAAAAAATGGAAAACTTGATTCCGCCTCTTGTGAGTTAAAGCTAAAAGGAAATAATTTTTTGTTGGACAGCATAATTTTTTTCTTTTTTTTTTTAAATGTTTTAATTAATTTGATTGTGGGAAAGAATATGCATTCTCATCAAATGATAGTCTCTTCATCAAAATTATCCCTAAACTAAGAACATTGCATAGGAAGCATACTACTACGCAAGAAATTTTTCGCCATTATGCGTTTTTTTATTATTTTTTCTCAACATTCATCTTCCACTTGATGTGTATGAAAATAATGATGTGTATGATTATAACAAAAAAAAAAAATATTTTTGATACGTCAAAATATTTGTTATTCTTCTTTTGATGGCGCTCCAGTCCGGGGTGGACTTAGGTCTTGATATAATGCCTCGCCAGCCGGAATTATTTTTGCAAGCCGTTTCCAACTTTGCACACCAAGTTGATTCAAGCTTCTCTCCACCTGTCTGTGCCAATTAAATCGTGGACGTCTTCTGCCGCATTGTCCCAGGGGCTTGGTCAAAATATCCTAATTTAGAACCTGCTACTTAAGTCCGCTAATTATGAGTTTGGAAATGTTTTGAAAAACTCTCCGACTACATTAATAGAAAGCCAAACCGCTTCCATCCGTCACAGTCGTCAAAATAACCGAAAGCGAAAATAGTTCCCTGCTAGGATTGTCCATGAAATCTGTTTATATCGGAGTCAAACGGCTCCGACCCTCCCAACCAAATCGAGATCCCACAAGAGGGTCAATTATCTCAATTAGGACCTTGTATCTTATGGGCATTTTAATCATGTGACTTGCATGCGACAGGAGAGCACCAGCAATAGCAGTCCTGACGCTCCTAACGCTTCAGCAATCAACACGTCATCAATTAACCCAACAACGTCGATGTTATCTATCAATCTTCGATGGGGGAGACTCCAAGTTTTGATTGCGTAATTGCCATGGACCCAAAGGCCGGCCCATCCCGACCGCCCCCTGAATGTGACAAATCACCAGAGGAGTGGGAGTTGTGACCAATTCGAATCTCGTTCAAAGCCAAAATCGATTCTAAACAGACCGTTGGGTGTTTTTGTTTAGGCCGAGGCTTACCGGTCGTCAGGAGTGATCTCAGCTGCCGTGTGTGGATGCCGGTTAATTGTCGGTTGAGGACGGATGGGTGGGGGCGGCAAGCCTGCGGGCTGAACTGAATAAATTTCAGGCTGACACGGCAGTCAGCCGACGTCTGCAAAGACCCGGGACAACAAATTTCCGCGTCTCCCACGAGTGGTGGAAGCTCAGTACGTTTCCCGTGCCATGGGCAACACTTTCTTAAGAGAGTCGCATGCGCGTGGGGAGGGTGGCTTCTCTTTTGTGGAACTTGTTCGAGATTGCCCCAGCTTCGGTGGATGTTTGCAGAGCAATGGGACAGTAGGCAAAGAGGCAGCACGCAGTTGACACACTTCACCTGAGTGCCGTGGACCTTGAACAGTGCTCTGCTCCCCCACTGGCACTGTTTTTTATGTGTGCTTCAAATCACGGTGGCCTATTTCAAAAACTAATTCTCTTTAATGGAAGGTAGCGGAGGGTTGCAATGGCACATGCAAGGGAAGTGGATGAAAGGGTACGGATAGTAGAAACTTACGGTGCGTTGCGCTGCGTGGGTAATGGAGGCTCAATGGACCTTAAATTGGGACATTCATTGGCGTTCAGGTGCACTGAGGGAATTTTAGTCGCATGCTGGGAAGGAATTTTTCAATGGGGTGGGACGGCTGCATTAGAGGCAGATTGACATGAACTCATTGAAGGGAGATAATCTGCTTTAAATGGGGTTGCAAAACTGATAGATACCTGAATTGTGGGCAGCAAAATGAACACACTACAACGACAAGGAGACTCATAAAATGTCGTGCTGACTGCTCTCGTAGTATCTTTTGAAGACTTTCAGTGTGTATCAATTTTGTGGGAGTGCATGGCAAACAGTGCTTTTGTACGTGATCTCATGATGTCTCTGATATCCATCGGTATTTTTTCCCGATTTCAAGTTGTGACCCGTCGATGGGACAGGGAAATATTTGGAAATCTTTTTCTACCAAATGCCAATACAGTCGAATCTGCTTAACTGAAACGCCAGTTCTTTTTCTTTCTTTCACTTAAACGATATTTTTTCTTTACAGGGTACAAAGGGCTGCACGATATCCTCTCTAAGATTCGTCTAGAGCTTCAGTTAATGGTTTCAAGTTGTGCTTTATAAGGTTAAATTTCCTGTTCTTAGGCTTCTGAAGACTGAAGAGACAGAGGCTTTTATTCTTCTAACAAGCTGAGCAAGTGAATGGTTAATATGGATTGTTGAAAAATTTACCAATTCCTATTTACGGTCCGGGTGCTCTGCGAAAATTTACTGGTTTTATCAATTGATTCGTGCACATTAGCGTAGATTGGGAAAGGCCAAAGGCAAAGACGCAAGTAGGGTCGAATGCCAGAGCGCCGACGACTGCAGTCATTTGACTATAAAGTCAGTCAATTAACTGAATCCTTGAAAAATAAGTTATCGCTTAGGCTTACGACTTTGAGTTCAACAATAATAAGTAATCAGTCATTAACCTTGTTAATTGACTGTAAATGAAGTTATTATTAGTGGCGTAACAGCCCGCGAAGGGCCAGAGACTAGCTCTTTGCGCCTTCACGCTTTATAATTTTGAAGGGGACCTACAGTTTATTGCCGGCTCCGAACGACAAATTGCGAAAGCCTTCCATGACAGAGGCTACACCAGGAGGATTGTCAGTCGTTCGCTGGATGTTGGGCCGTGAAAAATGTTTGTGGTGTTTTTTTTTTCCCCGAGCTGGATTCGAACCCGGCTACTCTCGCATAATAGGCCGGGGCATTAACCGATTGGTGTGGCAAGAGCGGCCCAAAATCAAAAATTTTTTTTTTAATTTCATCAAGTTTTATGGCTTAATGTTTTCATTATTAATGGGAGAAAACAGTTCTGATTGTTTTTTTTTTTTCGTTTTATGTTCTCTGGTAATGGGAAGCCGTAGAATTTGGCCACCATTATTGCATCTAAAAATCGTTAATTTTTAAGGTTAGAACCTAAATTTTTTTGCGCTTTTATTTTTAACGATAGAACTACGAAACTCACCAGATTTTAAGCTCTTGTTCTAAAGAAAAGAAACCGCTTTAAATATTCTATAAGTATCACATAGAAAAATATAATAGACCGAGTGGGAAAAGACTGCGATCACATAACTTTGTCGAAGGTAAAAAAAAATCCACTGAGCTCCAGTTAGAACTTGACATTTTCTTAAAGCTCATAGCATTGCCTAACTTTCCTCTAAATTTTATTACCGTCTTCCACCGGCTTTAGAAATAAAGCCATAAAAACTGGTCGGTTTCTCCATGCTGATTAATATAATTATTACCAACTCATTTGGCAACAGAAACGCGTATAATGCTTGAAAAAATTTTTTACTAGCTTAGACGTTCGATGTAGTTTTATTTTAAAGGTGGTGATGTCTAAATTACGAAAATGTAATTAACATTACGCCACTTAAATGCGTAGTATCAAAAAAGTTATTCAAAGATATTAGGTTGTCAAATATCTCTCTGTACATAGCCGGAAAATTCAAAAGACACAAAGGCGGAAGGGAGATATTTGCCAACCTAATATTATTATAAAATAAATTGAAACTCAAAAATTGTAAAATGTTACAATATCGTTTCTTGTGTATTTTTTCATGAATGAATGAAACTATCCTAAACTTGATAGACTCATGATTCTTGAGATATCGATCTTTTTTTCCGGTTTTTGGCTATTTTGCCCCACTATGCAGCGCTTCTCATAAGTTAAATGACCAGTCTTTGTTGACTGTTGTTAGTCTTTTTAGTCAGTAAAGCAGTCACGTAGTCTTTTAACTCGAAGTCAATTGACTGTTTTAGTAAATCTTTCGACTAGTAGTCCTTGCAGAGTATTTTCAGCTATTATTTGGTTAAATTTCTTGTGGGCCTCCTTATTGATGTGTTATTCTTTTTAAATACATCAATAGTAGGGCAATCCGTTTTTTGTCACATGACGTTTCAAATTCGATAGTATTTGTATGGAACCTTTTTTATTTTACACTATATAGACTTTTAGTTTATTTTATTTTCATTTTCCCGGTATGCTATACACATTAATCATTATTTATTGAGATTGCTTTATAAAGCTCATTGAAGTATAAAAGCTAGCAAATTTATTAATTACTTTAATAGTTAGGAATTTGCAAACATCTCCTCCTTAAAAACATTACGTTACATTTCTGTTTCTTTTTTTTTGGTAAGATCCTTTTTAAGTATAATAAGGAAGTAATACTTTCAATGTGGTGGGAAGAAAAAATAAAAAAAAAAATTTGTATAATCTAGATGAACTTTTGTATATTTTGTTGTTCTAGAATGCACAGAAATAATATTTTTTATTTCGCAATCTGTCACTTGGACGTTTAAATGGTTATGACTGCCATACAATGCTGTCTTTCGAAATGAGAAGTAGACCCATATGTTCGCCTTCAAAAACTGATTCATTTGTTCTGCAACAAATGACCATGACTTTGCGAAAAAAGAAAATGCAAATGAGAAATGTATGACAAAGGTAGACAATGTAATTATAGCAAAAACAAACGTCATAAATTTAATTTTGATATGCGTTTTTTTTTCGTACCATAAGAGTTAAAAGAAGATCGGAGAATGTGAAAGGTTTTCTATTACCAATTTAAAAAAACGGCGGTGTTCGTGTAGGTTTCTACGTAACAATAAGATGAAAATCAAACCACTTTGGCAGTATTTTCTAATCATCTTAAACATTTTTGCCTAAGTCCTCATAAAACTTTACGAATCTCAAATTGATAAGGAAGCCTTATAACACTGAATTGTTTGAAGCATTGCCAATTGGATTTCGAAATTGTTAGGAATCTTATGACCTCACAGTTGTATTCGATTTCTATTCAGAAAAACCATCTAACCTTATCTCACCGAAATACACCTGAAACACATCCCACTCCTCCAAAGGATGAACACACGGAGATAGCTGCCAAAAACACGACAAACTTTTTCTTTGTCTTTCAAAATGATATCCACAAGTCGTGTACTTGTTCACCCAAAGCTCACACTGCCTTTTTCCTTTTGTGGCGTCACACAAAAAATAGACTCCCATTCAAGCATCCATATTCTTCCCCAGCTCCACACAGGCCCCCATCAAATAATCTGTCATTTTTCAAAAAAAACACACGTCGAACATGACTCATAACATCTTCAGAATGAGTAAAATTCACTTTCGGTCAATGGAACATTGTGTGAGGATGATGGGAATGAGTCCTGCCTCAAGGACATGTCTGCTGAAAGTTGATAAGCAGGAAAAAAACTGACCACATCACCCCACAGACACGCATCAACTAACGCAGTTCAACCGCAAATCCACGTTCGCGAATGAATTTCATTTAATTTCTGGTCGTTATCCAAAAAAAAAAACCTTCTGCGGTGAAGTTTTTACTTTTTTTTAAAAAAAAAAAAAGATACCCGGATCAATTCACAAGTTCGGTTTTGAAAAGCACCACCACGGCGCATTAATTTCAATAATTAGACCAAAATTGCTCACAGCAGATCCTAACCGCGAGCGTGTATCCATTTTCCGAATGCGCGATGTGACGTGTCCTTTTCGATTTATTTTTTGTTTTTTTTTTTTTCAATTAAAATTCGACATAAAATCGAAAAAAAAAAAGAACCGGTGACCGGTTAATTGAGTGAACGTAATCAGTGTTTAACTAAATGCCCTCTGTCAACAGACCGCAGGGGGGTTGTTTGCTATTCGAACCACCCCATCCCAACCCAACGACACCCCAACACCCGACACCGAGGGTGTCATAATACACCATGAATGACCCCCGATGGCAATTAAGTGTATGTGTGTGTGAATAAGTCCCGATGTTGAGCAATTAATCAAATCATCCATAGTCGAGTTACAGGTAATCAATAAGCAAATCACTCTCAGCGATTTGCCGTGTGCACAGAGAGAGAGTGCGAGTATCTGTGTCCAAAGTGTGGAATGGGGGCCTCTCGCTGTGAATTAATCGCATCCCACACGTCCGATTAGGGATAGAAAATTCGCATAATAAGCTAAACAGTGCAGAAATTCGAGAATTAATTTGGAATCGATCACAGTAATGATGGGAAATAAATTCATTAGTTACGTTGCGGTAATCGGACTCGGACTCGGACAGCGTAATGTCCCAGGGGCACAGACGATTGGGCGTGAGAGTTGATTTTCTGCCTTTGGCTGGGGATTAATTGCAATTTCGGTGAGGCTTTTGGGTGCTTGCCTGGAGTTTTATGTGCCAGAAGCTTAGCGCCTGCGAGTTATGGACCCTCAAGGGCTTATTTACGGACCCTGCGGTCCGTGGGAGCTGGGGAATTGAAGTTTGACAATTCACACGCGAGTTGTGGGATAATCAGGTGGAGTTTTGAAGGCCTTAGTTAGTGACTTCCATAAATTTTACATGATTCTGAATACGTAAGGACATTGAATGTCTAAAGAGGCACTGGAAGAAGGATGTAGAGGTAATTTCATGGCCTGATTGCAGTCGGTGTTGAATGATTGGTGTTAAAAGTCTGGCCTTAGACCTGTATTTAATCCATATTTAAATTTAAGCTTGCAGCCTAAAACAATGTCCTAAGCCACCCTGTTGTAGCACTTGAGAACTTATTGTCAAGATTAGCGTCTTAGAACTAAATCAGTGTTCAAATTAGAAGCTCATATTATTCAAAACTCCTTTTTTCGGATTTTAGAATGAACTCAGTCCCTAATCTGAGCTCAAATCATATAAAAAGTTCATATAAAAGCCTGGAAACCAACGCAGCTATCCATTTTGAAACAAAATCGGTGCCAAGGTTTGCCTTTTGAACTTCTGGCTTCTGAATCGTGCCCTAGCTTCGCTCTTAACCCCTCCGTCTTAAACTAGGAGCAAATTTAAAGCATAAATCTTTCTAAAGCCTCACTTCTGAGTTAAGAAAGCGGCCAAATTGAAGTTAAAACTGTTCTCAAGTCTCACTTCTAGTCCTCTTATTTGTATCAGCCGCCAGTTTGAAGCTTCAATCACTCTCAGTATATGACAGCTTGTCAGTTTTGGGGTCCAATCAGTCTAAAGACTCCTTTCTAACGTTCTTATAAGCGAATTTAAATCTTTTGTCATTCTCAAGTCTCCTTTCCCAGACGCCGATCTTAAGCTGTTTTTATGATAAAAGTAGCATCAGTCGCAAGATTCGATTTCCAGGCCTCTAGCTAGGGCCTACCAATTTGAACCTTAAACTCTAGTCCGTTGGAGTCTGACTGAAACCAGATTATAGGATTTAGTCGTTCTCAACCATCGGATATTAGATTCCTCAGATCAATTTAAGCTTTGATCGTTCGTAAGCCTAGCTCCAAAGCTTTTGACTAAAGGCTGCTGTAAATTTGCGTTCTCAGTGACTGTCATTCTTATCTTTTAAGCCATTGTTGGGTTGACAATTTCAAGCTTCAATCATTCTAAAACCTGAATTCCAAACCTCAAACTAAAAACAGATGTCAATCTTAAGGTTCCGTAATTTTCAAATCTCTTTTCGAAGCTACCGATTGACTTTTGTCATTGTTGTGAAGTCAGGGAGGGAAAACGGGGACACTTCGGTGTAGTAGAGGGGCAGCGCTCCGCGGCGGTATGTTGTACAAGGCACGGCTTATCTCGAAGAAACGACCAATCTCCTAATAAGCCTCGTTTTCAAGCCTCTAACTTAACTATTCTCAACTACAGTTTTTGAGCCATCGACTAAAATCAATTGTCATATTTGAAGTCGAGTCAATTTCAAACCTCGATTTATACAGGCTTTAAGCCAGCTGCTAATTTAAAGCCTTATTCTTTCTCAAGTCTGGCTTCTACGCCGCCAATTTTAATACGCTGTCCGATTGTTTTCTACTTAATAAAGATGCTCATATTTTGAGTTTCAAATTTTAAAATTTTTGTCAACAAAACTCCTCCTTTGGCTTGGCTTACACCTTTAGTCGTGCTCAAGTCGAATCCCCGATATTCGATTTTTACAACAGAGCGAAGCAATGAACTTAGCTTTTCCTTCACCCTCTCAGTCCAAAAAGGACAACTTGATGTTGATTAAACCCCAAACTTTTGTTGTCTCTTCAGCACATTTTTCTTCCAACGCTGAAAACACTTCCGTGAACACCTTAAAAGCACGCGCTGTCGTCCTCAACCTCTTCATGCTTCTGAAACAATTCCCGCTGATTGAGTTCACTGATTACAGTCGTCGCCACCGTCCCACCCACCCCAAGAACACTCGAAATCCTTGAGCACAGCAAAGCGAGTCGTAGTGAGGTTCAAAGGAATCTCCATGGATCAGTGACAGAGCACAATCACAGCAAAACCAAAGACATCCCCGAAAACACCGACCGACCTGAGAATCTCTTCACAGCCACAGCACTGGCAACACGATTACACATCTAACCCGTCCAACAGGACCACCCACCCGTCTGAATACGAGCTTGAGGCGATAAATAATTCATGGGACCCCCCCAAAAAAAATGGGTTAAAGGACAACATCGACCGGAGAAGGAGCGGCCACTCGGTCCATCATCATCCATCGGAGATTTCCCAAAAAGGACTCTGCCAGGACCACTGCCCGGGTGGCTTCACCACAATAAACTGAAGCTTCAGTCGCAGCGTTACATCGCAAGAATGTATCTCTCGTGTCCTTGTCCATCATTTTTCTCTGTAATCCCTTGGCGTGCCTCGGTATGTGTGTCTGTGTGATGAGTCGGTGCATGAGAAATGCTTCTCCTCCAGCACATCAAAAGAAAACCAAGTCCTGATGACGATGATTTATGCGGAACGGGAAAATTCTGCATTCACTTTTTATGTCGTTCCAGGACATTCAGCCACCCACACACACTCACCCAGAAATGAAGGAAGCCCAAGATTTTTGTACGAAGTCAATAGGCTTTGTTCTCTGCAATGGATTTGGAGCGGCGAATATGCAAATTGTCGAATGCTGCTGCCGGGGCTCTCCTCCCGC
The DNA here is from genome assembly GCA_905187475.1 of Syritta pipiens. Taxonomy (NCBI): domain Eukaryota; kingdom Metazoa; phylum Arthropoda; class Insecta; order Diptera; family Syrphidae; genus Syritta; species Syritta pipiens. Next base: position 78,626,976 of record LR994571.1, read on the forward strand.
TCCTTCAACTCGTCCTGATCGTCCCTGCCGCAACGTCGCAACAGCAAAAAAAGAAGAGCCCCCCGCCGACAATGGCGCAGATGAATTGTGCCGGACCGAGGAGTAGAAAGAAATCCAATCGCAGTGAATGGGCGTTCAATTGTTCCGGCAGATTTGATTACGATAAGGAATCTCGACCGGACGGGCCAAAGGAGAGGTCCTTGTTCCGCTCCGAGAAGGTGTGCGGCCAGCGAAGTGGAAGAGATCCTTTTTTCTTTTTTTTTTCTGTGTGTCTCTGCCTGAAGGTTAATGAATCGAAAAAATTGTGCAGTTGCGCCGGCACATTGAAGCCGGTCTTTTCGGTTTCGGAAAAGGGGTCGGAGGATGTCGTCGAAACACGCGTTTTCACTGCCGCCCCGTCTGTTCGCTGGGTTCACAGTAGTCCTCATTTCAATCAGCAGAGGCTGAGCGGGGAAGAGGGGACTCTCATTTGGAGTGATGAATGGGAATCCGACGGATAAATGCAGCGCAAAATTTAATTCACTCGCTTCTGCGATGGAAAGGATAACGTGGCTTTCATTAAAGCTTGCCACTGAATGCTAGGTGTGCAGGTGGGTGCTGACGTTTCTAACCTCATTTTTGTGAGGGTGCTGTAGAAGGTGGTGGCAGGCAGGATTGAATAAAAGTCTGTGATTTTTGAAGGGGAAACTCAAATTACGTAATGAGCAAGCTGAGAGCCTATTAGGCAAAAGTAAAAAAAAAAGTTTTTTTTAATTAAATTTGCATACAACATGAGGTGGATTTATTTTTAACCAAAAATGAACTCATTTCAGTGACCACGAAGCATCATCACCCTAGTTTTCAACAGACAGGATTGAGGTTTTACATTGGAACACTTTTTATCTGAAAAATATAAACTCGGAGGCTAATGGGAGATGTATTTTGGTAACAAGGTTAGACGGGTAACGCGTCTGCTAGAAATTATTTCTAAAAAATTAGGGGAATAGGTGACGTTCGGAGCTATCCGACATTTGACATTTCTTCTAGGGACACATTTCACCTTCAGTCACACAACTCGTGTTCAATTATTCTCACTTTGTATTGATACTTCATTAATCGGCACAATGTGCTTAGTTAAATTTTATATATTTGCAGGTCTACGATAGAGAAGGTTCTGCTGAATTCTCGCAAACCGCAGTAATATCGCCCGATCTCGAGATTTTGAAAGACGTTGAAAAGTTCACTTTGAAATGCTTATACGCCTACCTTATAAGGCACGTAACATTTGTAACATTATTAAGGAACAGTCATTTTAATAATATACAGTGTCCCACAAAGGTATTCGTAATTTGATTATTTCGTCTTAAAAATGTAATAAACTGACTAATTTTGTGCGTAGGAACTTAATTTTTTTTTTATTTTTTCCTTGCCTTTTTCTCCTTAAGAAATACTAAAGACAATAAGCCTACCTAATTTGATCGTGCCAGGAAAAAATAACGAGTAAATATTGTCACTTTTGCGAACCGCAAAAATATTCGTAATTTTTTGAGACCAACCAATTTAACACACATAATTTAACACATTCAATTTGAATTATTCATGTCCAAACTTTCTGAAAAATTTGCATGCAAACTTAAAATTCTGTAGCTTTGTTATTTGTGGAAGCTGATCAATCATGTCACTTCACATGAACAATTCGGTATCTGTGGCTGCATAATAAATAATGAATTTGACACATGCTGGCTAAATAGAACGGCACAATAAATGGTTAACATCGATCTGCTTTAAAAACCTCTTGCATTTAACAATACCTTGGCGAATTTTAATTTTCCTGGCTTTAGTAAATGTCAAATGGGTTACCTTCTCGTCTTACAGTTCTATAAACAAGATCCGTGTTCATATTTAGAGTAGAATATTTTGTATTTTATTTATGGGTCATTCCATGACAAATCGACCAGCCTACATGGGGAGCTCTGAACGACCCCTCTCCGATTTGGCTCAAAATTTGAAGTTATTGAAGTGGTTCAAGTCGTGGGACAAAACATTTTTGTACAAAAAATTTGAGTTTGTATGCGAATTTTTCAAAAATTGTGGACATTAGTAGATTATCTGAAATGTACGGTTACAGAACAGGTTTCTGGCTTTTAAAACTGGTATTGTACTTCATTGTAAGTATAGTCGTTGTTTTCTAATTATGTCTTTTATCCTGTCAACTAATTCTTTTTTTTAAATCGCCCCTACCTACTAAACGACCCCCTTCCTTCAGAAAAAAATTCTTGGTTTCGACCCTTCTACAAAAGCCCATCATCAATTTTTAACTCCAAAGATATTCAAGGATATGCGCCAAAAAAGGCATTTTGAACTATCCTTCGTCCTTGCAAATAAAACTAAAAGTTCAAGTTTTTCTGAATTCAACAAGACATAATTTACAAAATTTTGATAAGCAGAACCAAAGTTATGATTTTTAGAAATTTAAAAGAAATCTTGAATTTTGACTTTTTAGCAATTTTTGAACCCCCGTTACTCGCGAACTATATTGAGTTGGGCAACAATGTTTTGCCCCATGGCTTGAACCACTTCAATATCGGAGAGGGGTCGTTCAGAACGTTGGGCGATCCTGCGTGGAATGACCCTTATGTAACATGTTAACTCAAATCGAATAGACTATCCGAGAAGGATTCGCCGAGATGTGTTCTTCGACGACGTGCTAAGGCGTCACACGAACATAAAAGGTGCGAAATGGATTCCTTCTCCTCTTCATCTCTGCAACTTCGACAAAAATCCTAATCCTAATTTCCTCTCCTGTATCATGGCTCTAATGGCTGGTTTGCCGCAGAAGGCAATTTGTCTTTTTGACAATCAGTGATGGCCATAATTGTTTTGTGTGGAGATACTTATCCATGCTTTACCACCTGTGATTGGTGATCTCAAGTGAATGAACCCTAATGGCTAGCCTCGCTGTAGCAATGGGCAAGGTCGGTAGCTTAGGAGGTCGCATGCCTGGCGAGTTCTTCAGAGCGGCAAATTGACTCAATTGTTACTATGCACCCAGATGAGGTGAGGTCTTTTGTTGTTTTGGTTTTGGTTGAAAGCAAACTGTGGCCATTTTGTGTCTTGCATGGTGATTTCAACTGACTTTTGGAGGGCAGTGTATATTTTGTGCTCTAGTTTAGCGCCTACATTGCCGATTTTTAAGGCGATCGAACCATATATTGCTATTGCCTTGGATATAGTCAATGTAGATCCTGTGTCAATGGCAATAGCAATATTGACCGGCATATGGCAGGCACTAATTGCTTTCAATGAGTAAGTAAGTATTTCATTTTATTGTTTCGTTTCATTTGATACAGTGTTTATAATTGTTTATGAATATTGCAGCTATGGCATTGCCGTGCTCGACGGCAATCCCATGTTTTGAATGATGAAAGCAATGGATTTGACAGTTTGCTTTTGGAAATATGGCGAAAAACAAAAATCACAAAGAAAAGGAGATTGGTTGAGAGTCACAAGCATGTTGAAGCTATGCTCGAAGTCTATTTCTTCGACACACTGAACTAATATTATCGCACGGACAATGTTTTATGTTCCTATTGACAGCTCACAAATGAAATTGCCTAGCAATGAAATGCTCGCTCTTCTTTGAAAACGCCATTGCCATTGCTATTGTGATTGCCTCAAAAAATGTCAATGTAGACGCAGCGAAGGCAGTTTCGTATAAAAATTTCAGGATAATTTATTTCTCCTACGAAATTAAATGAATAGACTTCATTAAGCTCAGCTTCACTTCAAACTATTGACATGATCTGGAGCTAATCGAACCCTTTATACCATTTAAATTCTCTCTTAAGCTGGCTAAAAAACAACAACAGACTTAAATCATCAGCCCACTGGTACATTTCTAAAAGTTTGCCATGAAAGGTAACCGAAAGGTAACCAAATCATCATGTAATAGCAAACATAAACTGCATCAGTCCATTCGATTCTCTCGTCTCTGGTTACTTTCATCAACAAATCTACTTGCTTTTGTTAAAAGCAAGAATTCCAAACTAAAAAAGAGTTTCAGGAGAAGATGATTTGCAACAATTTTGCATTCCAGAAATCATCAACGAGAAAATTCTTGAGAATTTTCCGAAAGCTACAGACATTTTCTTATTTGTTTGAATACTTTTCCTTTTTTTCATCTCGCTGCTTCTGTGAAAACAATTTTCAAGAGTTACTCACATCAGAACGAGTTTATTAAACATCCTCTGTCAAAATTTAAGATGCGATATTAGTAAAAGGTGAAATATTCACATTCATTCTCACATCAAAAATAACAACGACAACTGCATCATTTATTCAAACATAGTAAACTTTTTTAAAATTTCTTAAATTTTGAAATTGAAATTGAATGACTGATTTGACTGATTAAATTTGATTGTTGATTAAATTTGAAATAAATTGAAACAAAGAATAATTAGAGTAAATTCGGGTATTGCGGAATACCCATTTTATTTTTACATGTTTCAACCAGATACCATGCATTATATGGGAAATCTTAATTACATTTTGAATATTGATGTATTGGCCAACGTTAGCAACGAACTCAGACGGTTAGGGTTATTTGTAAGTTTTTATTTATTTTTTACTAATACCACCTCGAAAATCAAGATTTCTAAGATTGGAGGGTAATGTGGAATACTGTTTCCGAAACAAAAATAAATAACGGTATTTCTTTATTTTAATTATAATATATTAGGTTGTCAAATATCTCCCTTCCGCCTTTTTGTCTTTTTAATTTTCCGGCTATGTACAAAGCGCTACAGAGCTCGTATCTGGCAATACATCATTTGAAAGGTCTTGAAACAACCTACAAAACGACGCTATGGATGTGCATTATAATGTCCGTATTGGCTCAAGTGCAGGAGTTTAAAAAAGAATTCTGCATTTTCCTTTGTAAATCCTCTGGCTCTATTGAATGACGTCACAGTTGGAGCACGAATTTTTAGCGTGTTTTTATGGCACATAAGAAATCTGTGTAACCAATCCCTCCCAGCTCATTCTCATTTAAAGTGGAAAAGCGATATGGTGCATTTTTTTTTTTTTTTTTGCCATTTCACGAGAATGAATGTGACTCCTGGTCAGACAACCAAAACCGACACTCCATCTCCACCCCATCGCTCTATTTCACCTTTTTTAGCATCTTCCCAAGCAATTTGAAACTAAAAAACCGAAGAAATAATAAGCGGGTAATGTTAAATAGTATTCCACATTATAATTTTGACTTTTTACCTACTTTTGAACCTTCGTTACTCGCAACTATATCGAGTTGAGCAAAAATGTTTTGTCCCCTTACTTGAACCAGTTCAATAAGTATCTTCACCAAGCTTAAGCCAAATGGGAGAGGGGTCGTTCAGAGCTCCCCATATAGGCTGGGCGATTTGTCATGGAAAGACCCATATGTTTTAAATAAATTTATTGGGACTGAATCCTAAATATTGCATGAGAGTTGCAAGAACTTCGGCCTAATAAAGGTTGTAAAAGTGTTCTTCGTTTATGGTCATTCGCGGGAGGATTATATTTCCGCGTTCTCTGAACACTGCAGTTTAAAATTGTTTGCTTACAAATTTAATTTTTTCATTTCCCAATTTGTTTTCTAAATTTCTACATTTTGCACCACAGAATTTGTTCTCTTTGTGACTAGAATTCCACAAGTTATGCCAAATTGAGCTAATTTTTTCCAATCTTGCAAATAACCCGAATTTTTTTCTAAATTTCATGAACAGACACCTCATGGCGAAGCGGCTGGCGCTGTTTGGGTTACCATACACCTCCAAATAGTGAAACACTACCCCCAGCCAATTTTACACCGCTTCGGAATGTGTTGCAACGCAAATACCACTACGTGATCTGCCTATTGTCCCCGTACCGTATGCATTCTCTGTCCTCACAAATCCATTCGGAATCGAGCGGAAGCGCGGTAATTGAACGCGAAGTTTAGAGGAATCTACAAAAATCCAATAAACAATCGCAAACACTAAATAAATTGAAAAATTCTCAAAAACAAAAAAAAAAAAACCAAACAAACTCCAACTCGCGGAATTCCCCCGCCGCCATCACGATGGAACTTTTCAATTAAACCGCCGCCGCCATCATCGGCCTAATCCAGCGGATATCCCCATTGAACCGTGGAGTCTATCTTTTTGTGTAAATCGGAAAAAAAAAAAAATACAAAAAAAACCCTCCTGTCCACCGACCGGGGCAAAGCGCTCTCCCGTGGAATTTGTTTCGGAATTGCCCCCCTGTCATGTGGAGCTTGTTTATGGCTTCCGCATATGTTTTTGCATCGAGGCAGGACCTTCGGCGGGTCCAGTGGACAGACTAAACCGTTGTTGTTACCCTCGGGACATAAATAATATGTGCCTTTCCATTTACCGTTTTTGTTTTATTTTGAATCATCCATGCAGCGGGAGCGGCCGGCACACCGACAGGATAACAAAAGGATCGTTTGAATATTTTTATAATTTTCTGTATCTCGTATCTCGTATCTTGTAGCTCGTAGCTCGTAGCTCGTTGTGGGTAATGAACGTTCTCATAAGACCCGGCAGTTAGGGGCGATGATGTCCTGTGCTTAGATGAGTATGGGCGGGTGGGTGTGTCGTGGAAATTTATTCACTACGAGCAGCTTCCTTGACCCGAATCCGTATCTCGCAGCTAGCGGTTTTCTTCCACTGCATTTGACGTAACGTTAAGGAGTGCGAAAGCACTCCGTCATGCGGGTGGTGTGCATACGTGCGCGCGTGTTGGCGCTCATGTGACATTTCGAGCGGAGAGCGTGGAGCGTCTCCCGGATAACCACGTAAAAATCAGATTCCCGGACTGCGTTCCTCATTTACATGGGTGCTCCGACACGACCGCCGCATCCGTGTGAACCGACGAGTCCTGTGCCTCGTCCTCGTTGCTGTTTGCATACGGGGGTGGATTTTATTCGCTCAGTCGGCTCGGACGGGCGACGACACGTCGGCACGGTTCGGTGGCATGAATATTTCTCATTTAATTTGGTGTGGGGATTGTATACTAATGAGCCTGTCTTACCTGTTGTTTTGCATGCCTTGGCGGGTTACATGTGTTCGCTGTATGTTGGCGGAGTGGTGAGATGACAGCTCGACAACATTGGGTCAGTGAGTTTGAGTGTAAGGAGTTGTTGACGTGGAAATCAGCGGCTGTCGAGGAGATTCGTGGGTAGGTGGGAGCTGGGAAAGTGAGAGCTCTACGTCTTTAGAACGTTGGAATACCCGCGTTTTGAACAGCGAAGTGAGGGAACGGGGTACGCGATGATGAGGAGTTTTGCTCACTTGGACGGAAGTGGGGAAAGGTTGATGGCGATGGATCCATTCATCTGTCGAAGCAGAATTTAATCTTTGGAGAGTGTCAATGGCAGTTATCAGTGAAAGGCTACTATACAAAAAAGTAGAACACACCAGTGGAAAAGTGAACACCAGTGGAAAGGACTCTGTAATAGACCTCATGAGCACACACATTTTTCTTACAGGTTTTACAATTAGTCTCGAATTGGGTAACCTTACAGCTTGTTGGACTGCAAGTAAATATGCCACTTGAATCAATTAATAAATGAGCCCCGTGGCCGCCGTGGCTTGAACGTTAGAGCGACTGTTAAGCGAAAATACCCGGGCTCGAATCTAGCCAGGTGAAAAAATACCACAAACAATTCTCACGGCAGAAATATTTTCGAAAATTGGGTGGACCAGTACAATTCGTACTCGTGACTTACACAACAAAAAAATCTTGGTGTACCCAAAGCACGTTAATTAAAAAAAAATCAGAAATATCTTTGCGTCCACGAATTTTTGAGTTCATTAAATAGGCCATAGGCAGGTTCAGTTCTAAAGCGTCATGATGCGAAACGTCAAAGATTGTCAAATCGAACTCTTAGACAGTTCTGAGATAATAATTTTTACATGCTTTCAAAGGCTACATAAAAAAAATTGCAGAATTGTCGGAAAAAAATTGCAAAATGTCTTCAAAAATATCGCAAGAATTATACTTTTCATTCTAATTTTCTTTTGAACTAGAAGACATAGGACCATTCGGTTTTTTGTATTCGACTCAAATTGAAGGTGAGTATTAACGACAAGGTCCTAATTTAGCACTGCGACTTACAGTTATGAAACAAGAAAAATTATTTACACTTTTTATCTATTATTGCTTATAAAATTTTGAGTTTGTATGCGAATTTTTCACAAACTATGGGCATGAACAATCTAACTAGAATGTATAATTAAAGAACAAGTTTCAGCCTTCTTAAGTTGGTATAGTACTTTATTGTGGGTGTTACCATTGTTTTTTAATGAATTTTTTTTCCATATTGTTTGATTTGATTTTAAATTGCCCCTACATCCTTAACGGGGTGAGATAGACCCCCGCCCATAGCAAAAATTGTTCGTTTTTGGACGCTCTATGAAAAACCATTATCAATTTTTGGCGCCAAAGTTATCTAACTCTCCCCGCACATCAAATTAGATATTTTTCTAAGCGTGCAAAAATAGATACATTGGGGTCAAGATGAACTTTTGTAAATTTTCACCATTCTATATATGCGATCAAAATCGTTTGTACTTCATTCTTTTTTATGATGAAGTAAGAGAAAAAAATAACACAAAAATCATTCAAATCGGTTAAATGGAAGGTTTTTTATTTACGGAACACCACACGACCGCTGAGTATGTATCCATTTTTGCACGCCACTGTATATCTAAGCGTAACCAGGCGAATTTTTGGACTTCATCCTGGTTCTACAAAGCGGTCGCTTCTAAATCTTATGTTTATAAATTTTAAATTACGTTTTAGCTTCGTCAAATTTTAGAGATTACAGAAAAAATTGCGGAATCTAGGAAAATTTAAAAAAGTAGTAAAAAAAAAGACAAGGAAATTCTAAAATTTGGGAAAAATTCATGAGCTTCTCTCTGAAAAATTATTGGAATTTGTTTTTCCAAAACGTTACGCGTATGTTGCTAAGAAATTTGAGAGTTTATAAAATTTTGAAAAAATTGAACGTGAGTAAAAATTGTAAAATATGTTCTAAAATCAGCAAAAAATAGAATCGAATCGAAAATCAGATGGTTTTCGACTCGATGTCAGAGATTTGCCGTTAAAGGACAAAAGCTTAAGAAAGTGGATAATTTTAGTGGAGAGCCAAGACAAGTTTTGCTATTACATCAACTTGAAAGAACCCAAAGCAATCTGAAATCATTTCCCTAAGCTTTCATATTCTGTGTCGACTTTTGCACATTTCCAAAGACGACGTTTTTCGATTTTTCTGCGTCACCGAATGATAACAAATCGCCCGAACAAAGCGAGCGCTACATTAGCTTTGCCAATCCTGCAGAGCTCCCCAACAGAGACATAGCTAAAATCAACTGTCAAACATCTCTCGACGGTGTCTAGGAAAAAAGACCCCCACACAGTCTTTCAGCATCTCCAATACCTCGGAAAGACTGAAAAGCGACACGCACCCTTTCCCACCTCCATACAGACACCCATTTTGAATTATGACGACACATTCAATTCCAGCACACAAAAGGACGCGAAAACGAAAAACGAAGATAATAATTGCGCCACGCTGCTTCCCTTTCAATTCGAATTACACGAAATTGATTTGCACTTAGGGATAAATTGAAAATTGATTTATTCGCTCAAGACGCAACTCGCACCCTTTACCCACCTGAAGAATTATCTACCACCATCAACAGCATCATAAGCACTCCAACCAGCCCTGTTGCCGAGGCACACGCACTGTAAGTGGTTTTTCGCATTCACACACATCCCAGGATAATAATGCCATCGTCAGGACGGGCCGCTCGTCCGCCCCTCCAAAAAACCACACCTGCTTGCAGCCGTACATCACGCGCATTTATTTAAATCGAAATTGCCTTTCTGCTCCTCCGTGTGTGTATCCTGCATTTGTACAGTTGTACATCCGAATGCAAGAACGAGAGGAAAACATAAATAAACAGAGAAAACATTCGATAAATATGCGCCTTTTGAGGCCGTAAGTACTGAAAGTTTTGCTGCGTGTCCTTGCTACGCCAATTCGATTGCCCTCAACCGATGTTGAATAGTCCTGCATGAGTTTTCCTTCCCTTTTTTTTTTTCGACAAAAAAAATGCAAAATACAACGAACGTGATAAATTATCGGTCACATTTAACGATATTGCGGTGGTGGGGATTTTTTTTTAATATCGCAATCACTTTGTCATTGTCTGAGATGACAGTGTCCTCACGACATCCTGGCGATTATCGCCGCCCATAAAAATCCAATTACACTTGCGCTATTCTCCCACACACACACTCCGCCATCAAAATCTGAATAAACAGACGACAACGCCCGCAAACGCCCGCGGATGTGAGAAGTCGACGAAAAGCATTCGGCAACCAGGTGAGGACCTCGCTCGCTTTGGTCGTTCAAGCGGAGCGCCGTAAAAGCAACCGGCGGGAGGGCCCCGATGTGGTCCATTCGGGGGCCAGAGCTTTTGGCTCGGAAATGCATTCGGTTTTTATTGCTGGTCGTAAACGGGGTTTGATTCTTGTTCCGGTTGACGTCTTCTAATTCGTGAAACGCGTCGTTCGCGAGTGGGGCGGGGGGAGGCAATGCAATTTGGAAAACGTCATTTAGTGTTGGTACACCGGATTTAGCAAAAGAGGTGCGGGGGCTATTTCGACAGTTTCTTGCAGGGCACTTCTAATCGTGCGGGAGTGCTCCGGGAAGGGTAAATGTTCTTTTGATTGCTTGGACATGATTGAGGTGAATGGGAATAAAAATTCAACCTCGAAACTTTTTGGACAGGTGTGTGAGTGCCCAGAGGTTGGGTGTTTCTTTGACAGGAATCGTGAAGTAGGGCTGATGGTCGGATAGGTAGTTGGGAAGGTCGTCAAAGAAGTTTAACAAGGTATTTGACTACTTTCACCTCCAACGATGTTTTAGTTCGCTTTTCTCGATCGTAGCGTGAGACTTGTGATCTAAATCAAAAAAGAATCGATGTTAATTCATTTTCTTCAATCTTGGCGTAAAGGTCATGACCACATTTTGAAAAGAGAAATCAAATTTTAGCCGGATAATCGAAGCACATCGATCGTGTTGATGCGACACTTCAAAAAGAAGGCACGGTTTTCGAATGTTGAAATAAAATCTGTCAAGTACAAGTTTCACTCATGCGGAGAGGGTTTCGTTCTAACTACTTCTTAAGGCATAACCCGAAACCGCTTCTTCTTATGCCATAGGTCTTAATCTCGAATACCTAAGCTAAACCAAATAATCAAAATCGGTGGTGGGAGATAGATCGGTGATAGAGAAAATAAAACGCATTCGTATTTTTTACAAATTCATTTTACAAATTTCATTTAATTCAAATCGCGATACAGCATGATGATTGGATTGGATGAAGCTGCCCACACTATTATGCTAACTGTGTTATTTCTCAATTTCTCGTACTTTATGAAATAGCTGGATGAAATGTAACTCCTTTCATTGAACTCTAAGATTTTTAAAATTTTATTTAAAAATAAAGATTCGAATACACTCATCCCTCGTTTTGCGTGGTTGCGTTTTAGGCGGCTTAATCTTTGCGTGATTATCAAATATCTACCCAATTTCGATTTTCGCGACTTTGCTTTGCGCAAAATAACGTTTTTTTTCGCTATGGTTTTTCTGTTCAAAATAAATTCATGTACAATACGATAAATCGTTTTACGCGGTTTCGGTTTGCACGAAACTTTTCCTTCGCCTAACGCCCTCGTAAAGCGAGGGATGAGTGTACTATCCAATTATATAACATAATATTATAAAGCTGAATGTTTGCATGGTTGTTTGTTACTCTTTCAAGCAAAAACGAGTAAATCGATTTTAATGAAACCTTGCAATAATATAGCTTACATATCAGAATACCATATGGGCCATAAATTATAAGGCTATTGATTAAATTGGTAAAGATATAGAACAAAGAGTCACCTAAGTTAGATATCAAGAGTCACAAAAAAAATTCACATTTTCAACATAAGTGAAACTAATGTCTGTTTGGATAGTCCGATTTAAATAAAATTTGGATTCCAAATTTCATCGAAATCGGTTCAGCCGTTCAAGCGTCAGAAAAAATCCTATCGATTTTCAAATCGGGTCTATTATTATTTCAAATTTGCAAATTTTTAACGGCTTGACCGATATGGCTGCAATTTGGAACGTTGATTGTTTATGCTGTATAATATATTTAGTGCATTTTTTGTCTAGTTGCATTAAGTTTGACTTCAATTTTGAAATGAATGCAACACATCATAAAAATATGGCAGGACTTCGAACTACCTTTCTTGCTTAGTTTTCCATTCGGCGATCGTATCTCTATACTTTCCCTGAATTCCCCCTCTATTTGTTTCCCTGAAGAAAAAAGGTTGAAAATAACTTTGTGGTTCACAGCAGTCGCCGAAGATTCTATTATTGCGCACCAGGTTCCGGTGTTGCTTTTTGAGTTGAAGCCAAACTTATGGCATCCAAGCAGAAATTAGTTAATGTTTAAGTGTAGAATATAAGAAATTTATATTTCAAATCTCATCGAAAACGATTCAGCCGTTTAAGAACTAAAAAAAATCCAATGGTCTTTAAAATCGGCTCTATTAATATTTGCGATTTGAAAGTTTGGAACGACATGACTGATTTGGTTAAAATTTGGAAGGTCAACATGGCTTGCCCATGTTTGCTTTAAGCTACATTTTTCTTCGATGCATTTGACGAGTAGACGCATCGCATGATTAAAACAAGGCAGGTATTCCAAGCACCCTTTTTCTGATTTTTTTAAATCCCGCATTGGGAATCGATCTATCAGTACTTTTTTCCCAGAAGCAGATAGGGGCAGATTGAAGTGGATCAAGAGTTGGCTTAGCTTAGCTTAGCGATAAGTTGTTGGTAAAGTAAAATGTATAAGAAACGATTCGAAGCTTCACGCAAAGATTAGATAAAGCATTTTTGGCATTTGCCGCTTTTGCATAGGAAGAGGTTTCAACCTGCAATATAAGTAAACGCAGTAGTCGTTTTTTCAAAGCACAAGCCGAGGCTCTGAATAATAGCTCCTAACATAAACAATTTACTAACAAGTTTTTAAATACAGATATTGGGGCTGAAGTATTTGTAGTTGTAAATTGTATACATTCTTAAGCCGAGGCAGATGAAGTCGCAGATAGTTCTGCATATTTGTTCATTTTTCGAATTATGACACAGAGAACCGGAGCTTCGGTACGTCCTAAAATATTGAGGTCAATGGATGTTGACCAAAGTTTACACAAAAAAAAAACGTCTTTTCTTTTTTTACTCGTTTTGCCTTCTTATCATCCAAAACATGGCAGAATTAAAACTTTTTCTTATCCCTGCCTTCGTTTTTTAGCCCGACCAACACTTAATCCACACAACAATTTTTTTGCTTTCAGTCTCTTGGACTTGAGAAACTCAAAAGTCGGCGAACTGAAATTTAATGTCTTCCAGTACCAATCTTAAAATGCCCATGCGTTCTAGTGAACCGCAATTGTTTCGAAAGATTCTCTTCTCCTCTATCAAATAACCCCAAAACGGTTAAGTTCTGAAATCATTTATCGGACTTCCACGTGGTTTTTGAATGAAATCAATCAAATTCTGTAAGCCATTCTTTGACGAACGCTACGCATCGCAAAGCTTTCTCATACCAGTAAAACCCCTACTGTCATTCGACTCCTCATTTGACTGAATTCTAGATCCACACGGTCTTCAGTGACCACGCGAACATTGACCAAAATATCATTCTATTTCCTCTATAAATTTACCACCGCTTCAACTTGCTTCGGTTCGAAAGCTAGGACTCGCTTTCTGTGCTCCCAGTTTCATGTGCGTCCTACAAAGGCTCGAAAGTAACGCCGAAATCATCCCCACTCACCGCCCCTCATTCCCACCAAACAATTGCAAATCCCAGGCTTTTGATTTGAGGTTTCTGGCATCCGGGCGTGTCGGCTTCAGTGTCATGGAAACTTCACTCCCCTTGGGACTGCACATGCAACTGCAGCGGTTTCTGATTCTTTGCCACCGACAAGCAACAAAAGTATCGGTAGAGAATCAATTTACGTTTTGATTCCATCGCAATGGGATTTAATTAAAAGATTCTCCTGATTGGAGTTCCCCCCATCCATGTTCTCGCTCGAACTCTGTTCCTCCCACTCAACCGGTGGGTTAAAGTGAAGCTGCGTTCCACCCACGTTTATGTTGCGCTGCATTAAGGAAGTGACTCGTTGATTGGGAGTTTAAAAATTTCATAGTGCTTCAATAGAATGGCATGACTTAACATTCGCCACAGAGTTGGCTGATTGATGAAGTGGTGAATTGAAATCAAATCAAACTCAGAGGAGTGGGAGTTTGGTTATAATTGGAAAGAGTTCTGAGAAATTAGCGATTCAATTGATGTGATATGGCTTCAGGGAGCGCGATTTTGAAGTAGAATGAAGTCGTGAGCTGCTCTGGGTGTGCGTTGCTAAGTTATGAATTTTGCCAAGGTGATGAGGGTCTATGAATACCTTAGCAATGACTCTTAGTGTCTAGGATTTTTTTTACACGTGAAATTCCTCAAAAGACGTGGGAAAAATTCTTATTTTGAGACGAAATGGAACATATTGTCTTTCATTACACATCGAAAAATATTTAAAGTCATTTCAATGCTTTTAAAACAAATTTTTGTTTGGCGAAACCTAGTGAGGCTCTCTCTTCATCTTCCCCAACGTCTCGCAGCGGAAAGCATGTAAAGCTCTCTCCCTCAGACGCCTTAATTGCCATCTTTAGGAACTCCCTACAGCATCGTAGAGGCTCTCGCCTAGGATATTTTATCTAAGCACATATTTGTCATGTCCCAAAAAGCTCAAACTCCAAAATTTCACAATCAGGTTGAGCCCTAACCCAAGACCACAACCACCACCCACGCAATGACAAACTTTCCTCGTCATCATCAGCGCATGTCCCCGAATAAAATCGCCCACACACTTCACGGCCATGTAATGGAATGTTCCCTGAACACCCTCAACATATATCCCGTTATGTATCCATTGATTCATTGGATGGTTATTTGTTGCGTGAAATGATTTCGCTTTAAAGAGCCATCAACCGCTCATCCACCCTCCCAACCTCAGCCTGTGGAACTTTGAAGTTGTGGGTAACCGCTTTAAAAGCGGGAAACGGAGCCAGAAAATGCTTTTCGTCTTCGTTTGTAGTCCTTTACGACGAGACGGGAGTTTTCTGGTGAAGTTGTTGTGAATTGTGATGAAATTTTGGTTTTGTAATGGTTTTTAGGATTCATTGCAGGGTCTTCTTTATTTGTGGGCTTTTAGGATTAATTGTGAAGTCGACCACGCTAATCTTAAAATCGAATGGGTTCTAGGCCGTTAAGATATGACGTTGAATCGAGTGGTGTTCTGATGAAATGAAAATGAGCAGTGGGTAATAAGTGAAAGAATTTTTCGTTAAGCCTTTTAGATACAAGAGACTTTTGCCATGGAGACTTTATCAAATCGAAAAATGGTCCGACATTCGGAAAAGTTGTTTAAAATGTCGCTGAATTTTATTCATTTGTCTGACTTTTTTTGAATTTGATATAGAAAGTCAATTTTGCTCAGAAAAGCAAAACAAGAAACCAAGTCCAGAAATGGGATTCCTGCTTTAGTTGAAACATCAGATTGATTTAATTTAAAGAGACGATCCCTTCCATTTTCGAAACAATAAAATTTAACTCGAAGAAACTAAGAATAGAGAATTAAATGAAGAATGACGTTAGAAAGAGAGAAACAAAAAAAAAAACTTTAAGCAACTTAAGGGTGACATGGCTGAAAGAAACTCAGTTGTTCGTACGGCCAAAGAGGTTTTTTTACTTTCAGTAAGATATTTGTAGGCAGAGCTGGTAGTAAAAAGAGAAATACTAAAAGTCAAAATAGACGGTGATCCACAGTCTACAACAAGGCAGGGTATTTAGAATTCCATAGCATACTAGCTTTAAAGGAACAATATCTCTAAAAAATCTACGTGCAACCTAAGTGGGTCATACACAAGATTCTTTTTAAAAATGCAATAAAAAGAATTAAATTAAATTCTTTCTACGAATAATTCTTTTTTTCTTATTATTATTTATTATTTACTATTATATGTTATATATTAATTATTATTATAGCTTTATTAATAACTGAAAACATTCTCATTAATTATGGAACACAACGTCGCGACATTTAAGTAGCTGCCTCGGCTGTCTTTGCGGTAGCGCATTCTGACACTCCAATTTTCCAAGAGCTTGTTAATAGTTTCGGGCTGTAGCTTGTAGTTTCGGAATTGCTTTTATATAATATTATTGGCTTGAAGTGCTTGAATCGTATCCGGATTGCTGGTGTAACATTAGTCCTTCACGGTTCCCAAAAATAAGGGTCACATCGCAGATCGAGCTCAGTCAATCGACATCGCCAAGGCGGCTGATAACACGATTTTTTTGCAATACGCGTACTGTTTGGGCTACACAGCAATTACGTTGTTCAACGTTGTTCAATTATAGCGTTTATTTTAGAGATATGGAACTTGAAGTTGGCAGCACTTTTTTAACTAGCAGCCATTTTGTGAGCTATCAAGTGATTTATTTTTAGTTTGGTTTGGCATTTTAGCATGAAAAGAATAACGCCTAAACAACGCTTTTAAATTGTGAAAATTTGTTTTGAAAATCATAGTTCTGTTCGAAATACGCTAAAGTGAATTTTGTTTATCGATGAAGCTTACTTTTGGTTGAATGAATACGTCAATAAACAAAACTTTCGTACTTGGAGTGTTGATAATCCTCAAGTGTATGTTGCGACACCGCTACATCCATAAAAACCGACTGTTTGGTGTGCTTTTTGGGTTAGTGGTCCGTACTTTATTTAAGAACGTCGCTGTCCAGAACGTTACAGTCAATGGTGATCGCTATAGAGCCATGATTACTTACTTTTTCATTCATCACTTAAACAACCATGATGTGCAGGAGCTGTGGTTTCAACAAGACGGCGCAACATGTAACACAGCTCGTGCCATAATTGATTTATTGAAGGAAACGATTGGTAACCGCATAGTTTCACGCTACGGACCCATGAATTGGCCTCCAAGATCGTGCGATCTAACACCGCTTGATTTTTTTTTGTGAGGATATGTGAAGTCATTAGTTTACGCCGATAAGCCCGAAACGATTGGCCACTTGAACGACAACATTCGCTGCGTTACTTTTAATATACGGTCACAAAAGTTGGAAAAGTAATCGAAAATTAGACCTCCAGATTAGACTACGTATGCCAGAAATCATCTTTAAATTACAATGCCAAGATTATATTTCGAATACAGTAAATTTCATATCAATTTTAAAAAAATCGTCTTCGTTTTTTTCATTTCTATATCTCTTAAAAAAAAACGCAATATGTAAAGCGACGTATTTCGTTCTGCCGAGGTATGATAGGGGAAATATTTCGAGCTGTCGGTGTCAAAATAGCCTATGATTTAAAAAGAAATTACTAGTTGGCCATCCTTCCCTAAGTCCCCTACAATCTAAGATGTTGCAAAATATTTTGATTTCTTTAGCATACTACCTTCAAAAGAACCATATCTCTGCAGATGGACTTGTAGCTAGAGGAGCTAGTTGTCGGATTTTCTATGTTTTTGGAATTTTTTAAGCATTTTGAATGGATTTTATCTATGAAATATATTGAATATTTCCTTGCTTGGGTTTTGGACTTCAATATTAGACGCGTTTAAGTCAGTCTTTGTCAATTGCTCAATTTTGTTAGAAATCCATTTTCTATTAAGGTTACTCTAATAGGGCAGCGACTGCCGACGATGAGGTTTTTTGTACTGCCATCTATGTGTGGGAGAAGACATATGTAGATGGCAGTATAAAAGACCTCATCGTCACAGTCTTTTAAGTCAATGTAGGGTAGGGCTGTGCTGATCGCAAAAAATAATTGTTTGATTAACTTAGATTTTCTGGTGTAATAAAGACGAAGCTCAAATTCTACCAGCTGAATCCATAACTCGTTGCATAGTCGCGCAAGATGTAGAACTGCATCTGGGTGAATTAAGCCAACGTCGACTTAACTTCTTGTTATAAAGCGCTGGAGGAGAACGAATAGATTGAATGCAATGAGAGAATCAAAACGTTATTAAACAGTTCAGGAACTTCACCTCACGGAACAGCTCTCAGATGTTAAGATAATCGAATTAGATCAGATATTA
The DNA here is from genome assembly GCA_905187475.1 of Syritta pipiens. NCBI lineage: Eukaryota > Metazoa > Arthropoda > Insecta > Diptera > Syrphidae > Syritta > Syritta pipiens. The sequence goes on from LR994571.1 coordinate 78,645,238, forward strand.
TGAGATCGAATTAGAAAAATTAATAGAGTCTCTTCAAACAGTCAATTTGTGTAGTTTTAAACTCGTTGAAATACCCCATCGTAGTGTTCTAAATCCTTTCTTCTAATCTATTCCATTTTGCTAATACTTAGCCAACAAACAGTTTCTTTTCTTTTACTGTAGTTTTTCTTCTAATATGCATACGGACATTCAAGTGATATTATCAGACATTCCAGAGTTTCTAAAATCAGGTTAAAGAAGTTCCGCTTTGACCTGAGCTTAAGGTAATTCGGAGTGAACATTTAACTTCTAATCCACTTTTTTTTTTTTTTATAATTTGCGCGTGCTAAAGGGGTTGGGGCTACCCTTAAATATCCTGTTTAAGACACAGCACGGGCCGAAGGTACCGAGGGAGAGATGGAAAGAATTTGGGAATTTAACCGGCATAATCAAAAACATTTCTTTTGGATTGCACACTGCTCCATAAGTGTCTCTAAATTATTTTCAGAGTACAAAATATCAACACATAAACACTTAATATTTCCCGAACGAAAATCGATTCAACCCAAACGCAATCTTTCCTTGCGTCGTAAACGTTTTCAAAGCGGATGCCTAACGATGTTTCACTGAAATCCGTTAGCACAAAGCTCTTTCGCGTGTAATACCCTGAACCACTCACCTTCCAGCCCGAAGCAACCAATAAACGTAACAACTCGAAACACCCCATCGGCGTGCTTCCTTCGAGCTCCACGTAAGCACACACAGAGCAAACATCCGTTAATTCCAAAAAGGCCCGGAAACCGCTTAGAGGTGGAATCAAAACTAATTAGCTCAGCACCTAAATTCCCGCCCTAATCCATAATCACCCTCCTCCCATCCAAAATTTTATAACTCATCCGGAAGTCAGCCAACAAACGGCAAACCCGACCATTAGTCTCCGTTTAATCGGAGTCACTGTTGTCGTCGTTATCCATTAACACCGTTCCTGAATCTTGCCGCTATCGTCCTTCCGACCGGTGATAGTTTTTGTGCTGAGATCATCCTCGGGATTAATGAGAAAACTCTCACTTTCAGTGAGAGTCACTTTCGTTCCACCGCCCTTTTCAGCTCTCATCTGAGGAGAGTCCCCCGACAACAGTGATTTAAGGATAACGACGAGGCGGACCATATATCTCGTTAATTGTTCCAACAAACAAAGAAGGCAGCGGGCGTCGTTTAAATCACGGCCAATGAAGCTGGGTACGCACCCCGCGTCGTTTGCGCGCCCCCGTCCTGCCATATCCTCTTGGGAAATTTCGATTTTATTGCTTTCGTCGATGGGCAAGGACGCATCCTTTTTTTTTTGTGGCGCTTTCACTCAGCGCACTTAACCGCCTTGTCGATTGCGGTGAAAGGATTCAATGAGTAGTGGGGTAGCTTCTTGCGTTGATTGAAGGTATACGGGGGGTGGATGAGGTCGATGCTTTGGAGGATGAAGAAGAACAAAGACTTCGAAATACGCTGATTGCGTTGGAGCCATAAAAATGTGGTATTACCATTGAAACGTGGTTCATATTTACTCTCTGGAAATACTGCTGAGTTCTTCCTGAGCCCGTGAATATAAATTTTCGAACTAAAACTGATTGGCGAAATGCTCCAAGATTCAGCCGGAAAAATGATCTCCACGCCGTGTTGAGCACTGATCACAGTAAGGGTACATGAAATGTAACCTGAAGTTGGAAATTTCTTAAAAGCGTCCGCAGGGATATTTATTATCGTTCAAAAAGAGTAGGAACCGATCAGTCGTAACAGGGTACTGGTCTCACGATTTCAATTTGGCACTTCCTTGATTCTATTGAACTTTGGACGTTATTATTCTCACTCTTTTACCTAATAATTCGACAACTAAATTCTTATTGCTTAATGTGTTTTGACATTTGAATTGTTGCTGTTTTCTTACTAGTAATGATTCTTTTCCAATAAGAGCATATCGATTTTAAAGGGTATCCATGCCATTAAAGCAAAGTTTTCGCTATGCTAACCGTCGCATCGGCATCGTTTGACTGAAACTTCATCGGTCATCTTTTTCGAGCGATGAGCATTAACTTACAGTAAAAACGCAAAAAAAAATACGAATTTACCTTAAAAAAATATTAAAAATTAAATAATTCAACGTGCCAACTCAAGTGAGCGTTTTTTATTATTTAGAAAAAAAACGCCTAATAATGGTATAGGATGTTATGGAAGCATCTGGGTTTGGAAATTTTTTGTTGATCGATTAGAAAATGACCTCATTTGGTAATTTGAACACCCTCAAGGATAACTTACACAAAAAAGCTAACAAGTTAGGCTTGGAAGGTTCATTAATTTTGCAATATAATAATAAACCAATCCATACCTCGCTTTTGTTGGACGAATGGTTGCTTTATAATACACAAAGCCAACTCAAAATTGCACCGAAATTCAAAAATGTCGTAAGTAATTATAATCAAACCAATTTCAATGTTTTTAGCCGGTTTTGGGAGCATTTGGACCGAAATATTAGAAAGCATACAACAACATCGGAAGTTATCCTGAAAAACACTCTGCAAGAATTCCAAAATCACCTCAAATGTTACTAAATATAGTGAATTCGATGCCAATTCTGTTGTTATGAAACCATAATGTCCAGTTTTCACAGTGAGAATTTAAACTTATCTTTTGGTTTAAACTTCCGTTTAAATTTTTTTCAGTTTCACAGTACCCGTTTGAACGAAAAGTGGAGTTTATCTTGTCGTTTAAGTTAAACGACAGAGTTCTTCCGTTTAAACTTCGGTTTAAGTTTGTAGTACGAAGTACATGTCAGTTCCGGTGATTCGAACCACTCTTAGATCAAATTTTTAGTTTCTTCTAAGTCTGAACCTAATATCACATACTAGAACCAAAGCCATGCGATTTCCTTAGACGCAACTTCGAAAACTGCGCTTAGCTAACCGGAGTATTATTTTTGAACGAGTATTATTGAAACTGAACGAGTTTAACATCAGTTTAAACTCTCACTGAGAAACATGGCATAAAAATTTCCATTGAAATATTAATTTCATTTATACTGTGTAAAATTACTACAATTTCATATACTGCTTACTTAGTTTTATGATGTAAATTTTGACTTTGTTTTTGCTGCACAATTATGGTCCGATCAGTTTAATTTTTGTTTGCTTTGTAAATAAAACTACATCTAAGAATTTTTCGCAAACGCTATTTTGACCTTGTTTTTTTCTTTATTACAAAGCGCTCTCCATAGTGCTTACTAACTTTTGTGACTGACTGTACTAACTCTTAATGAAATTCGCATTGTTTTTAAAGATGAATTGGGAAACGCTGCGAAGCGCTGTAAATAAATAAAAGGCGACATGTGCCTTGAACTCCTGGATCAATTGGATGTTTCCAGCCGAAGTTCAAGCACAAGTTTAACGGAGTTGAAGTCTGGGAAGGTCAGGTTCTGCTGCATGATGAGGAATAGACTGCCGTGAGTTCGATTCTCTTGCAAAATTTTCAGTACTTCGGCTATGCCTTTGACTGAACTAGCGTAATGCTTTTTGCTTACTGAACAACTCCTTTAGAGAGTAAACCTAGAACTAACATTGCATCTGCGGTAAAATTATTATATCTGCCATGCTCGCTTGGCTTGGCGAAAATTCAGTTTAAATTTTTGAGGTCTTAGATGAAACCCTTCAGCAACACACATTCTAGACATGAAATTTAAATGCCAGCTTTGCACCAATCGGCTTCTTCAAGCCCAAATTTTATGTAGTACATTTATTTCAGCAGTGATTGAATTAAAGTAAGATTGGGAGTATTGTGCAACCATTATTTTATTCAAGAGGTAAGAATTTGCAATAACGGACGTGAATTGGATTTTTCTTGTTTCTACAATGTCTGTAAGGTGATGTAAGATGTGTAAGATGGAAGCTGTGTCAGCTCTAAGAGCCAAGGCAAAGTCAATAGGCTTTTTAAGTCATCAATCCTCGCAAACAGTTTAACGAAGGTCAAACCAATGACTGTAATAAGGTCAACTTTTTGTTAAATTCCGGGAGCGTTCCTTTTTTAGGACTTTCTTAGTGTTTTTCCTTGAATTCTTTAGAAATCCATGGATCAACTTCTTTTTTTTTTTTTAAATTTTCAAGCCAACGATCTCGACACATTGTCTGTGAATGGGTTGGCTTTATTGAATTACGGGAGATCTTACCAAACGAATGCAACTATCTAAGGGAGCAGTGTTAAGTCGATGCCATTCGAATCTGTCACATTCTTACAAGCCTGTTCAAAAAGAAACACTGAAGTTAAAAACGCTCGAGTTGTTTCACAGCTGTGGGTGATGCGAGTTCCAAAATTACTTAAATTTTAAAGAGTCAAAAAAGGGTACACTAGAAAATAAAAGTTAAAAAATAAAAATGTGTATCCTTTTGCGTACAAAAAGTTTAGCAATTATCTTTAACTAATATTTCAGCTAATTCGATAAAAGCTTAATTCCATTTTTTCATTATAATCTAATTAAAGGAAACTTTCCTTGTAATCTTCCTTTTACTTACCTGTCTATCGAAATCGTCCCACACGATTAAGGAATTAGGAAATTCAACATCATCGAAGGAGTTAAATCCAAAGATGGGGTGTTGCTTTCCAATGAGGCAGACATCTTACGCAGATGGAGCGAGCACTTTTCGGAGTTGCTCAATCCCGAACAGGGCACTGAAGGTGGCAGACCTGTCGTCGTCAGTAGGGCGGAGAATTGTCCAACGGTGGAGGAAGTCACTTTGGCGATTGAGTCGCTTAAAGTCGGCAAATCCGCCGGTGTGGATGAAATCCGGCCAGAAATGCTGAAGGCGATGGGTAGAGAGGGAGTTCTATGGCTCTCTCGTGTCATTAAGGTGGCCTGGGAATGTGGCGAGACGCCGGAAGATTGGCAAACTGGGGTGATTCTCCCTCTTTTTAAAAAAGGGGATAAGAGAGACTGCTCGAATTATAGGGGCATATCTCTCTTAAGTCTCCCCGGTAAAGTCTATGCGAAGGTGTTGGAGGCGCGTTCTAGAGCTATGGTCGAATCCAGGTTGGGGGACGAACAGTGCGGCTTTCGACCCGGCAGAAGTACTACCGACCAGCTCTTCACTCTAAGAATGGTACTCGAGAAGGCGTGGGAATATGCCAAACCGGTCTACAGTTGCTTTGTTGACCTGGAAAAGGCGTATGACCGAGTGCCTCGAGGAAAACTCTGGAGTGTTCTGCAGGAGTATGGGATTAATGGGTCTCTGTTGAGGGCCATTCAGTCCCTATACACAAACTGTAGCAGCTGTGTTCGGATTAACGGCAGTAAATCAACACCTTTTACTGTGGGCGTTGGACTTCGCCAAGGGTGCGTCTTGTCACCTCTCCTTTTCATTATATACATGGATTGGATGTTACAACGCAGCCGTGGTGAAGAATGTTTGACAATGGGGGAGCTGAGGGTAAGTCACCTGCTTTTTGCAGATGACTTAGTTATCCTCACATCCTCACAGACGAAACTCCAGCGTGCGCTGGATAGGTTTGTGGCCGTCTGTACTGATGCTGGGATGAAGGTTAACGTGGACAAATCCGAGGTGATGGTCATTTCTAGAACGCCTGTGCAATGCACTCTGCAGGTCAGCGGAGTTCCATTGAAACAGGTGGAGAAGTTTAAGTATCTCGGGGTCTTTTTCACGAGTGATGGGAGGAGCAATACTGAGCTTTCCTGTAGGATTGGCCAAGCTGGGTCAATTTTGAAACAGCTTGGAAGGTCTGTCATCAGGAAGGCCGAGCTTGGGGTGAAAGCCAAGTTATCGGTGTTCAATTCGGTATTTGTTCCAACTCTCACCTATGGTCATGAGATTTGGGTAATGACCGAAAGAATAAGATCGCGAATACAAGCTGCCGAGATGAGATTTCTGCGTGCTGTTGTAGGTGTTACTCGCCGAGATAGGGTGAGGAACACGACAGTACGGGGAGAGCTAAACGTTGAGCAGCTTCTTCTCCGAACGGAAAGATCCATACTTCGTTGGTATGGCCACGTGGCACGCATGTCCCCTGCAGTACGACTTCCGAGGCGTGCCTTGAATGCGACTCCGTCAGGTAGGCGACCGCTCGGTAGACCCAGGATGAGATGGTTGGACCAAGTCCAAAAGCTCGCCTGGTTACGCTTGGGCATACCCGCCGAGGAGTTAGAGTCGGCGGCGGAGGATCGGGATGCCTGGAGATCTCTTTTGCGTGCACTGCCCCCGCAACCCCTTTAGTGGAACATGCGGGCTAAGGAAATGATGATGATGATGATGAATGGTCGATCTGATTAACGCCGGTACCTTCTCCGCATACCTGTCTCAGTACCTTCGGCAATTGCTGTGTCTTTAGGTGGACACCCATTATTAAATAGAAAGTGTGGTGAATGCAGAAAATTTTTTATTTGCCTGGATGTTCAACAACGTAACCATTGTTTAACTATTTTCCCTGTGTTCTTCGGATTGTTGTCCTGAGAGAGCTATGGCAGACTTGCTGCTGACTCGCGCTGGCAAAATTCCCCTTAGCCAGGCAATCTTTTTTATTTAAGTTAAGACTAGGAAGAAATATGAAAATAAACTAGGAACATTCCTTAGAGGTGACCCGGTTATAGCCGTTTTGAGTCCTTTGGTCGTTGATGGATGACCATGATCCACCAAAGTGCGAGACTTAGGACGAACATCGCATTTTTTGATAGCTCCCTACAAAAATTATGTCTCTGGCCAATTGGCAATCAAAGGTCTTCTAGGTTGGATGGTCAATCAAAACTGCAGGGCGTTTGTAATTCCGAAAAATTCTCTGAAGAAATTCAACCCACTCGCCCACGACAAAACCCTGTACACCTCATTATCCCCGGGACAACGACCCATCAATCTACTTAACAAATTTCCAGCCCACGACAAAAACCTTTTGTCGCTTAAAAACAATGCCAGGCCACATGAGAACCGCCAACACCTTCACCGAAAACCTCACCCTCCCAACACCCGCCTCCGCAGAAGAATAGAAAACACGTGCCTGTCCAACATGCATCATCTCGAAAAACAATTTTTTCTCCTTTTCAAAGTAATTACCCCACCGCGCCCCGCCCAAGGATCAACTCTCGCCATTCATCGTCTTTCGTTCCTTTCAAAGCGAGTCCTTTTTTCCTGGTGCAACACGCTCCTCCGTCCATTGTCTGAGGCCTTACAATGTGCAATGAACTTTAACATTTCAATTTCAATATTCCGTTCGAATGTGTGGCAGCGGGGGGCACCCCAGCACAGCCCCACAATGGAGACGTATCCTTGCACAATACCACATTCGTATTTCAACAGTTGTTTTGGTGGGTGGTCTGTTGCGCAGGTCCGCCACAGGCCACAGGCCACTCGGAGAGGGAGAAAGCACCCAGCAGCATTTGCGCTCCTCATGCGCATCCTAGACCGAAGGACTCGTCTATGAGTTCATTGATAAGAAGCAAAAGCATGAAAAGCTCACGTGGCATACACAAAAACAACTCACGCACCCGAAAAAAGCACCACCCGAGCACCACAGGTGTCCTTTTTCATCCTCGAACTCACCTCCACCACGCCTCGAGCTCACCATACAGTGAGTCAGGCCGTCGGAAAGGACCTCCAGTTTTATCAATCCACGCGAATTGAGAAATTAGTTCTCGTCGGACTTTTATCATCGTCGGTTGTGCCGTGCGAAGGACACGCATACGCGCGGGAGTGTTTCCGTCTATTTTTTTCTACTCCTTTTTCTGTGCCTGGTGTCGTCTCAAGAATATGGTCGCAGATTTAATTGAACGGGACGGGGGATTTCATTGAAATTAATTTGTGTGAGGTTTTGTTGTGTGTGCTGCACAGGGAAAAAAAAGGATAACGCACCGAGGCTTTCGGGAGAGGAAAAAAAAGGACCACTTTCTCCTCTGCCCACGTATCTGTCTATTTTGCTTTTTTTTGTATCTTTGCCCCGTGTCGTCTGCTCATTTTCTGTGTGTGTGCGGGTAATCAAATTTTCTGCGTGATAATTGAAAATTTTGTGCGAGTTCCTTCGCAAGGATAACTCAAAAACAAAAAATAAAAACAAAAAACGATTTCTTGTCGGGAGTTGCAAGTTTTTCGTCGGGAGTCAGCGCCACACCACCACCAACCAACAGCAGCAGCACTCATCCGAAGGACTTTGGGCAAAAAGGATTATGATTTGAGAGGAGTAAGTTCGAGTTGGATTTTGCCTTTTTTTTTTGCTGTTTGTTACGCAACTGAAAGTTGGGTGTTTAAAGGACTCGTTATCCTTTTTTTAATAAGGTGGAGAATTAACTTACATAATAGCGCTTAGGCGTTGTGTACACACGCAGAAACGTGCTTCAAGGACATGAATGTCCCTTTGGTCGATATCTACAGGTGCATGCATGTCCTGTCACGGGGAAGTGCACGTATCTCTTATCGCATATCTCGAATGTTTGATTAATCGGTTACATAAATTTAATTCCTTTTCTCTTTCGTCCCTGCCGCGCTCATGTGTGTGCGGTATCCTTGACATTCGAAAATCATTCGTAGAGTTGGTGTGGTCCTCTCAGGCTCGCTCGCTCTCTCTGTGTGTCTGTGTGTCTAATTTGTATTCAATAAACGTGGTTGAGCTTTCACCGAACACTGGGATTGAAGTTCGTCCCGCTGTTGGGTGGTTCTCGTGTTTTTTTGTTTTATTTTTTTTTTTTGTTTTTTTGTATCTGAATCTGTGTCTGTCTGTGGCACAGAGAAGATAGATAAATAAATTGAATTTTCGTAGTCAGTCGTGTGTTGGGTGTATTCAACGTAATTGATAATGTGCAACAGGGGTGGGGTAAGGATCCGTAAGGACCTGGGAGGGGCGTGCTTGAGTGTGCGAACGGGGGATTTATGTGTCGGAGGTGGATTTGAATGCAAATCTGAATGATCCTTCGAGGAAAATTAACTCAATCGTAGTCTGGAGCAGTGATTTTGCCTTTTCTGGCCAAACAGCCCCCGCCCAATGGCCATGCGGGCGTTGTCAGTCATTCTGACAAGGTATCCCAAATGTTTTTCGAAGACGAAATGTTTTGGCGGTGTGCTTTTTGACTTTGTACCTAATCACGTGGGAGGCGGTCATCAACTTGTTTTATTAGGATTGACGTTTCAAAGACGAGGGGATTTGTTTTTTTAAAGAGATCGCATCTACACTGTGGAGTTAAAGGATTATAAGTCGATTTTCAAGGTAAAAAAAACATCGAAATTGCAGGCGAGGAAATGTTTTTTTTTTTGTTTTTTTTTGAGGCCCATACGTCTCATCATAAGGAAAAAACATTTATCTACCTCAACTTCAATTTAAAAATCAGCTTACAACAGCTTCTCCTTTTGTTTGTTGCAAAACATCGCTCCTGGCTCTTGAAAATGCAATTTTTGTGTAAAAATAACTTTTTTGCTAGCAGCTTCTCTGGCATATGCCAAACAACTTCATTAAAATCTTTTTTGCATTCAAAAATTCTTCCTTTTTTGTTTCCAAAAACGGAATTCATTGGATTCAAGCAGAGTCTAATGGAATGAAAGTTTATTAGTGAAAGTTTTTGCTCCTCGGGCGATTGCAACTTGTGGCTCATTAAAAATTTAACTCAACGTTATTAAAGCGATCCTTAGTGATGGAAAATAAATGCTATTTAACCTCCGTTCTCCATTCTGTTTGTGATGAGAAATTTCACTCCATTCTCCGCATTCTTCGTCAAACACGACCGAAGATTTCATTGTAATCAATAGATTTGGTTCTTTTCCCTTTTTTTTTGAATTGAAATGCCAGTTTAATTTCATACTATAGTCTAAAACCGTCACAAAAATATCTGTTCTTGACATGAAAATACGAAAATAATGGCAAACGCAGCTTATACATAAACGGTTTAGATAGACAATCAATGGTTGACAGTCCAAAGAGCGCACTTGGACTTAAAAAGCAAATTGACAAGGTTTACCCGATCGACAAAATTCTGATGCGTTTTCTAGAGCATTGTTATTATTATAGTTTATTAACAAATAATTCAAATTACATGATAACATACAATATAAACGGACATAGCTGCAGAGACCATTGGTTTCTAAAGAATCATTTTAAGGCTGTTAAGAAATTTCATTAATTCATTTGAAATAATTTGTTTATGTTCTATATTTATATCATTTATATAATTGAATTTGTATTTTCTTTACTTATGGAACCTTTCTCTTTATTTCCCTTGACTCTATTACAATTGTTAATCTCATTCGTACTCTTTGTCGCAACTGTCAATAAATTTGACTTCCCAAAAGCTACAGACGTCTTCCATTAAATTCATAACAAAGCCAGCAAACTACAAAAATCACCAATCTAAGCAACATTTGCGTCAATTTAGAGTTTTTTATAAGCAGGAAACTAGAAACTTTTCATAAAATCTCGGTTAACTCTGTAATCCTGAGCCTTCTTTGACCGTCAGTCTCTTGACAGTGATTCTATTAGAATTTTTATTCAAGTTACATCTATCGGAAACCTTTCCATTTAAAAAAACTGCAAGCCAGCAGACCGAGAGCTATAGTCAAGAAATTATATAAGACCCGAATTGCTCGTGCTTAATTAAGCTTAAGTTAAGTCAAAACATTAAGATCACGAAACTGACTTAAACTAGCTGGCAGGCTGTCTGGACCACACGCCAGGAAAAATAAAAGATGAGTCAAATGCAGGTTTCCCTTAAAAAAATATAATAAAATAAACAAAATTAAATTATTTCCATGTATTGACGTTACTAGTTAGAGCAACCATTCCCACTAATTATGAAACAATATCGTTCCTACTGCCTCAGTTGTCTTCGTAGTGGCCCATTCTGCAACTTCTATTTTCCAAGACCTCGTTGATAGTTTCAAGCTGTAGCTCATGGATTTCTTGGATAATATTGGCCATTACACTCGGGAGGCACGGTACACATGTATACCATCATGAGTTCAACCATTCCTAAAGTTTCCCAAAACAAATATATCCCTTCCGCCCTTTTGGATACGAGCTCTGTAGCCCTTTATACATAGCCGGAAAATTCAAAAGACAAAAGGGCGGAAGGGAGATATTTGACAACCTAATATATACTAGTTCGACCGTGAGTATTTCGGGCATAGTAAATAACCTTTGAAAAGTGTCTTAGAATTACTAATGTAATTCTGTACTAATGAAAGCACATTTACCTATTCCGACATGTAAAATTTATACAACTTTATCACCTTTATTGCGTACCGAAAGGGTCAAGCTCTTGAATCGTTTCCAGATTTTTGGCATAACATTAGTTCACCACAAAAAAGGCCAAAGGGATCAAATCGCAGCTCCGAGGCAACTAATTGTCGTCAAGTAGACGGCTACTTGCCAAACCTTATTAAACTGATGTATTAAAAAAAATGCTAATTTTGAATCTTTTGGTTTTTTAAATAAGATTTTCAACTAACTAACTAACATCGTCAAGACTTAGCTGTCTTTAAAAATAAAAAAAAAACACACTGTTGGGGCTACAGTACTCACTTTGGAAATTAATTTTCAATATTATCCTATGCTGTTCATCTGGAGGTCTTTCCATCAAGATTTCGCACAGAAAACAGGGGCCAGTGTCAAAAAAACTGATTTAAAAGAAACCCACTAGATGGTCCACCCTTCAAAAGTAAAATATACATTGTTTAGAAAATAAACCCGAATTGAGACAGAAAAATAAGACATCATCTGACGAATAAAATCTGAGTTCAAAGAATAAAACTATGTATCTCTATTATTGCAACTCATAACTATAAACCATTCCCATTTAAACGCGTGTTGAATTTGCTTCTATGTCATTTTTTTCTTTTTTCCTTGCGACGCCTAAAAGCCTCTTATCTCATCTGCACACACGTCAAATTTTGGGTAATACACATAAAATCATCTCCCACTTGTAAGTCCCAAAGAACATGACATCAAAAATAAGTGAAGGTGATAAATGACTTTTAGAGTGCTTCTGTCAATCAACCTTGGTCGTGAACTTGTATAAATCCCTCTGAAGCCTTACATCGTATATCTCATGATAACTGCTTGATCCTTAAAAAAGAATTCTTTTTTGGGAAGAGTCTAACAACTTTGTTAACTCTCTACCATACGCACCGAGTTTCCACGACAAAAAAACATTTTATTTTACATTTTTGCTTTATTTCATTTTGTAAAATTAAAAGAATTAAACAAAAAGAAATTCCTGTTTGTGCTGTTATAAATTTTACAACTTTACAAAATATACAAATAATATTACGAGTATATAAACGGTCAAAATGATATTTTTAGAATGGTGATTGCGAATTTTTAGTAGCAGATGTTTAAAGAGAAGTCATATATGGGTGCTTGTGCAGTAAACGGTTAAAATCTTGTTAAGTTCTTTTATTTATTTAAGCAATCTACAAGTACTTACACACTCACAGATACTAAACAATGTTAATTAGCAAATTTATAAGATTTATTAAGTATATAAAAAGGTTTTAACAGAGCTTTTAAATTGGACCCGATCTAAATAAATGTCCATAAAATTACTAACTTTATTGAAAACTTCAAGTGTGCACGTAAGAGGTTCGATTGAACCATAATTGGATCTATGATAATCAATAAAGAGAAGATATCGAATTCTTAAGAAGAAACCAAGAAACCTCATAATTAAAAAAAAGCCCCAATGCAATCTATAAAATAACGAATTTTGTGAAGTGTTTTTGAACACGTTCAAGTCAGTGCAGGGATTAGTATTCCAAATTACCACCGCTTACTAAAGATAGGGTCTAACATAGGATATATATGGGTTTTCCCAAAAAGAGGTGTTATTTTGAATAGCCCGCTATTTCGGTAGATGTCATTTTTGAAGCTATATTTTTTTTAAATAATTGACAAGTAGAAACTACGACATTAATAAATATGGAATGATACACGTTTCAACTACGCGTTCAAATTATTAAAACATGGTGAAAATTTGGCAGAGACGGTAAAACTAAAACATTTTTACGTCGTCGTGGAGCACCTTGTCGGACCGCAATACAGAAATTGGTGGAAAAATTCGAGCTGTTGGGACAAGTGAGTGAAGTGAGGAATAAAATCCGTGCACGTCGCTCAAGAACAACTGAGAATATTGCTGCTGTAACCCGAAGTGTTGAAGAAAACTCAAGTTTGTCTTTCCACAAATGTCATTACACCGTATTTTGCAAAAAGACTTAGTTCTTAAGGCCGATAAAGTTCAGTCAACACAAGAACTCAAGCCGGTCGATCATCAACAGGGTCGTGTCTTTGCTTGACCCTTGAAATACATGAAAATGATCCGGAATTTAATCGAAAAATCATTTTGACTGATGAGGCCTATTTCCACCCCGGTGGCTACGTCAATAAGCAAGATTGTCGCATCCGGGGCTCGGAAAACCCAAGATTTATTGTTGAAAAGTCTCTCCATCCTTAACGTGTTACTATTTGGTGCGGTTTATGATCCCGAGGGGACATTGGACCTTACTTTTTCGAAAATGAGGCTGGAGCAATAGTTACGATGAATGGATTGCGCTATCGAGAGATGATTAGCGGTTTTTCATGGCGGGAATTGGATGGTATTGAACTGGACAACGTTTACTTCCAACAAGACGTCGAGATAGAACTGCACAACGCTTACTTCCAACAAGACGGCGCTACGTGCCACACAAGCAACGAAACCATCGATCTTTTACTGGAAAAGTTTCCGAACCGTGTTATCTCTCGAATGGGTGATCACCATTGGCCACCGAGGTCTTGTGATTTAACTCCTTGTTACTTCTTCTTTTGGGGCTACGTGAAAGATAAGGTCTACGCCAATAGCCCAGCGTCGATTCAAGACCTCAAAGATGGAATTCGTGAAGCTATTGACGGCATACAGCAGCTACTTATCGATTTGGTGAATGAAAATTTCATGAAAAGGATACGGTTCTGTAAGCGTAGGCGAGGGGTCTATTTGACTGATATTGTTTTCTATTATTCACGGCATACTTTCCTCTTTACATTGAAATAAACATCCAATCATTTGTCTCAAAAAATTGCATTTTTCTTTGAATATCAAAATAACACCTCTTATTGGAAAACTCTGTATAATTACAGGAGAGAGAACCCTTTAGTATTTTTGTTAATAAAACCCATTACTGAATTAGCTTTGGCTAGAATATTATTTACACGTGATTTGAAAGTGAACTCAATGCTTCATTTTTTTCATTTGCATGTTTCTTTAATTAACTCTTGCATGTTGGAACAATTTTTTTATAAATTGTATGATAATAGTATTTCATCATGTTTGCGAAACAAATTTTCTTTTTTTTTCTTCATATCAATAAATGTTGAATTTTGTGTATGGAAGTTTTGTTAACTTTTTGGTACACTGCATGGGTGGATCAAAAAAATGGGTGTACCAAAAAATTCACAAAACTTCTTTCCCAAAACTCAATATTTATGATATGTTCCGTGATTCCTTAGGAGGGTGGAAAGCAATTGATCTGAAGTTTTTATCTATTCTCTAACAAAAGAAAAATACTCTTCAATTGTCGAATGCTATTGACCAAGATTTACGGGAATTTATTTTCCCAATTGACTCACTAAATCAGAGTAAAAATGATCTGGTATCCTTAAAGTGAAAACTTCCAATCTTCACATCGATATTTTACAGCATCCTAGACACATGTCCTTCAAAGTACGATTCGTTAAAGAGTTTTTAATTCAAAATCATCGCAGATCGACCCCAGATTTCTTTAAAATAAATTCACACACCGAAACTATTCTTTCGAGTCGCTCGACAACATTGTCATCCATCTTTCCCCCTCGATGATGGGCACTAAGTGCTCAGACCCGAGTCCATGCAAATAGTTCCTTCGAGACTGCGAAAGTGTCCTTCAGCTCATTCGAAAAACTCAATTCCCAGCGCACTTACTCAGCATCAGCGGCCCCTACGCCCCCGTCTGAACAAAAGACAGTCCGCAGGTATCCCTCCCTTAGAACAATGGAACTTGTCAAAACTCACTGTTCGCAAAAAAAGAAGAAGTTCGCTTCCCATTTCCTGTCAAAGAAGCCAATCGTGTCACCCCACCTCACTGAAGACCAATCATCTGCCGAAGTCTCAAAAACACATTTTCCAAACTCTCGTCACCTCCCCCGGGGGAACCACAGACCCACGGGACAGGCAAGGGGATGTTTTTCATCATCATTTCCATGGAACATGCATTCGTGTCCCGCATTAACTCAAAATCGATACCAGGACGTCCCTCCCACGAATCTGTATTGAAAAATTCCCACACCGCGGGTGGCTGGGTGGATATGAAAAGGACCTCAAAAGATTTTTCTTTCCCTCGCTTTTTTTTTTTTTTGTGAACAGCCCTCCTCCCTGTGACACTCATGGCAATTATTACTTCCATCGTTTGGTGAACAACGACAAAGAGGGGGAGCAGGGAACACCCTCTCCCCCGAACGGGAGCATTTTTCAGATTAACTTTCTGCGCGGGACTTCGGCGGGTGGACGGGCGGTATCTGCAAACGCTTGTAGTCAGCGTTTATTGCAAAAAGGCGTCATTGATGGACACACTCCATTTGCATACAACACAAAGACGGGACGGGTGCGATCGTTTTCCTCAAGTGTCCTTTTTCCGCCCATCTTTCCGTCCAACAGAAAAAAAGAGAACAATTTTGTTTGAAAAGCATTTTCAACATTTAATTAAGCGCCAGTCCCGTGTTTAAATTGTTACCGTTTAAGGGTCGGGATTCATTTACATTTTCGTCGTCTTTCGTCCTTCGCCAGGACACGAGCTGATAAGTGCATGGATGTGAAATGAAATCGGCAAACAAGTGAGCATCACCTCACTGGCAGCGGACAATCATCGGACGGGAACAGTCCGAGTTAACTTCTGTTTTGAATTCTTTTTGTTTTGTCCTTTTCGTCCTGTCTCCAAAAAAAAAGACGAAAAAGAACGGCTAATGGAAAACAAAAGGAAGAGGAAAAAAAACTTTTACGATTTAGCTCGCAGAGCAGCTCATGTTCGAGGGGATCCTAACCTTTTGTCTCCCACTCGAGGGGTGTGTTCGTGAACTTGTCTGATGATGAAATTAGTTTTGCATCGTTCCATGTCTGTGTGTATGTGTACGGATGGGGGAAATGTAATGAAACACGACAATTGAATATTCATTGTGAAATTAAGTTATGAAGAAGTAGAGGTGGGCACAAAAACACACACATACACACGCGCCCTCAGGGACTGGGTCGGTGCTCAACTCATGTGGTTCGCTGGGGATGTGTTCGCGGGGTTTTATTTGAGATTTAATAGAATTTACATTGAATTATGCAGGAACGCTCCGCGTGTGGCTGTGCGGGCGCTTGGGAGCGATGGTTACGTGCAAAATTATTTGATACCGTAATCAAATGCGAGACCCGAGCGATAATGAACTTTGTTTTGAGTTTGAATTTTTTTTGTTTTTTTCTTTTTTTCCATTTCGATGTCGACGTGTTCTACCGTGGGGTATAAATCAATGAAGGTGGTGGTGAATACGTTAAGCTGTATTTAGGGGGGTGGAAGAGGAAGGGACTCCGGATTCTGGATAACGATGTGAGTTTTCTGCGGAAACTCTTGATCCGAGTTAAGGGCTTGCATACTTGGGGTTTCTTAAAGAGGATAGAAAGCGATTATGGTTTAAGGAAGTTTTAGACCAACACCCTTCCTAATCAAAGGGTACAATAGATATTTTAGGTCACAGTACAAGTGGCTTATATTAGTGACACTCCATATTTCATCAATAATCAAAGAAATTGTGTCTAAGGAATTTTGGACGGTTAATTTGTTGTTGAATGTCATTTAATTCATTCATTGGATTTATTGTTACTTTTATAACTTTATTGAAAATAAAATAAATAGATAAATATTGTGTTAGCTCCCAGGGCTTTTGCCTATTTTCATTCAATTTGAAAGTTTTTCTTAAATGCATTTTACTCGTCTATGTTTGTCAAAAATTATAACGCGCACAATACAGTGGAGGCGCGAAAAACTAGGCTCTCGGCCATTGTGAGCTGCTACGCTACTAATGATGATGGTGATTCTTATCAAAATAAGAAATTGCAATATTGTCAATTTATGGCCAAGATTGTTATTAAAAGACAAGTAACATTTATTCAGTAGAAACTCTAATCTCAGCAATAGCAATAAACAACTTCTCCTTTATAAAGTTGTCATACTTCCTACATTAATATACACCTCCCCTTGTTGGAGTAAATGCGCTTAAGTTCACCTAAAAAAGCTTCAAATCTGTCAAAACAAAATCTTGAAAACCATTCTAAATCTTCCCTGGCATTTTTCCATAATAGCCTTGCATGTTATTTCTAAAATTTCAGCAATTAAATCTAAAATTTCCTTTTTTTCCTTAAATTTTGAGAACAAATGCTTAAATCACGAAAACTTAATTAGGTTTAAGTAAATTTTATCAAATCATCAATCATTCTTTTTATTTTTCTTATAGTTTAGTTTATAGTTTATAGTTTTTTTTTTTTTTTCATCCAATTAGTTTTTTGTTAATTTTTCTCATAACTATAATACACTCCTATATGAGCGTTTGTTTTCTCTTCGTTTGCAAAGAATTCATTATAATTATAATCTCTACATAAGAATTATTCTACTCTGTAACACGATTCTTCTGTTTAATAAAATTGTGTGAAGTTTTAAGTAACATTTATTCATATTTCCCCAGTAAAACTCTTAAAATGTTCTTGGGGACGATACCATGGCAGACAAATTTTAGGAATTCCTTAAAATGGCAAAATTTTCAAATTCGCTCCAGAAATCGTAAAGCGAAGTTCTCCCGACTTTTCATTTTCATGCATATTTCAAACACTAAGCCCTCCATTGAGTCAAAATAAAATAAATGCATATAGACATAACAAGAATAGAAAGAACACAAGAAATCCTTGCATAAAATAAACCTTAAAGCCAGTTTTTCTAAGAAAATCAATCACCTTTTTTCGCATTCGTTGAAAAGCTTTTGACTCAGAAAAATTCATAGTAAGGTTCTCACAAAATGCACTTCCTTGAAGTTGAACAATGTACTCAAATAGTGGAAAGAATTTCAATATTCCTAGAAAGAACATGAAGTGCAATTTTATTTTTCAGCTTAAATTTCTCGGAAATGTAATATCCTTTTATATTTTACAGAAGAAATGTAGCGTAATCAAATTTTGAGTACAAAAAGTTTGAAAATCCAATTTAAATTTCTAAGAATGTATAAAAAATCACCTGAATTTACAGTCATTAAATTGCAAATGATGGAAATTTTTAACTAATTCCGGAAAAACGTTTAAGCCAGTTGTCTGAAATTAATTTTTTGCTGACCACTTCTCTGTAGAAATTCAGATTTTGACTCAGAACCAGTCTTATTAATGGAATCGACGACAGGATGACTTCTGTCTTGTCTGCACTATCCAATTTTTTTTTTTTTACTTTTTTTGTTGGTGTCTCGGCTTAGGTTGATGTGACTGCCGCTAAAGTCCGCTATTCAAGAGGCCAATTGCGCTGTTATAGTTAGTTGTTTCCCGACCAAGTGTCGATTCCCTAAAGCTTTAAGCTTGAATCGCAACGATGCGTTCGGTCGGTCTGACTTTGACAGGCGTTGGTACGCGTTTTATCGACTTTACGAAAACGAATGTCAACGCGCGCCTTACACAATTTTTCAAATCGAAATGGAGCTCTTGCGTTAGCTTTCCCTAAATCAGCTTATCCTCAAAATTGTCCATACCCTGAAACAAAGTTAGGTAAGGTTAGGTTGGTGGGCCGGCGGATATACCGCCTCACTTAGGTCCTTGTGGACCCCTTGTGTTACCCATTGGGGGTGGTAAGGTGTCCCCCTCCTCACTCGCGGTGTCCTATCCCAGTGCATCCTCGGTCCATTTGGTCCGGTTCAAATACCTGAAAAGATTCTTTAGAGGTAAAGAGTTTATCTCATTAAGGTCTTGGAAGAAGTAACTTCCTAATGTTCTGTGCCTCAGGTGACAAAGGCTGGGGCAGTGACAGAGGAAGTGTTGAGTATCTTCCCGCTCCTCCTCATCAGCACAGCCCCTGCAGATATTGTCACCGAGTAGTCCTATCTTAAATAACTGGTCTTTGAGACTATTGTGACCCGTGATTACACCCACCGCTCTTGCGAGAGACCTTTTGTCATGCAAGAGCAGCACTTTCGTTTTGGCGTAGTCATATTCTGGCCACATAGTCCTCGTTGTTTCACATGTAGATAGCGCTTTCCATCTGTCGTTCGCTAATCTAATTATCTTATCCCCAATCCGCTTCTTAAGGAGGCAGATCGGTGGATCGATCCCTACTATCGCCTGTTCCAGCCCTAGTTTGGATCCTTCCCTCGCAAGCCTATCAGCTTCCTCATTGCCAGGTATGTTCCTATGACCAGGGACCCAGCAGATATTAATCCTATGCTGCGAGCCAAGAGCCCTAAGCTCTTCGCGACAGCTCAGGACCAGCCTAGACTTAATTTCCGTAGCGGAAATCGCTTTTATGGCCGCCTGACTGTCAACAAAAATGGTGATATCAGCCGCTGAAACAAAGTTTGTAATAAAACAATTCGATTTTGTAACTAAAATCAAAAGCAATTCTTATTTACTCAAATATTCGCCTTTCGGCATTCAAATTTCGTTTGTAAATAAAAAAAAATTTACACACATCAGTCAAACGCCCGAGCGAGTAGAAAGTAGAACTAGTCGGTCGGGCTTACGATACCACGATCTGCGAAGTTGCAACGCCCGACCACACCATTTCGATTTGTGCAATGCTTTTACGTGTATTCTACTTCAAATGTCAAAATGTCAGGCCGACCGAGCCCGCCGTTGATATTTGGGCTTTATTTTACAAACCAACTCACCTTTGTTAATAATTCGAGTTCTGTCATAAAAATTTGGTCGAAATAAATCATGAAATTTCCGGAGAGGTCGCAGCCCAAGCTTCGCATCATTTTGGCATAATTTTTATTGAATTGCAATTTCTCCATTCTTTCCGTCTTCATCATTTGAAGAACAACTTGGAGAGCGCTTAGGAGCTCCTACTTATCACAAGTGAAATAAATACATTTTATAACAAAACCCATTCGTTTAGTTAATTTTTTTCCACACGCCCCGAAAAGTTTTCTGCGAATGATCAAAGGTGAACAGACTTGTGTGGCTGCCAATGAAGATTTCATCATAGCTCCTACGGCTCTAATACACCCATCTCCCGAAGGGCGTGAATCCCTCCACCCTAAAACTCCGTCTCCACAGCCTCAACCGTCCTCCCCGTTAGATGTTAAGTTAGGTTCAGTTTACCCCGCTTGTCTTAAGCCAATAACTAAAACCAAACTAAACTAAAAACTAAACTAATGATGCTTTCCATAAATTTTCCTAAGCCCAGTTGGTTCTATTTGTGAATTTGTTTATGCATTTTACGTTCACCTAAGCCAATTCACCCCAGGGCAGGTGTCGAACTTTTGAATTTAAGCAAAACTCAGTCAACCAAAACACAAAACTGTAAGGAAAGTTTTCTTACCAAAAAAATCTCTTTCCACAGCCTTTCAGTTTACATCATTTTAACGAAATCTCATTCTATAGCTGGAGATGATGAGTATTAAGGACAGCTATTGAAAAGAAAATGATTACTTTTTACCAAAATTTCATACCAGTTTTTGTGGTGTAAGTGCTTCGGTTGCCATAAAAAGTCTGGCTTATGATTCATTGTTGCGTTCGTTTACTTTTTCATCATCGTGTAGTTGTTTTGGGTCTTGCATTACTTTTCCTCTTTTTTCAACACCCCAACCCATACTCGCTCTTGAAAATGAAGAGAATTTCCTTGATGGCTTACACTTCCTCGTTGACTTACAGACTCCACCCACCCAGCATGTCTTCATGATCTCCATAAAAGTGCACCAGAATGTGGACACAATGAACGTCGCTACCGTAAGGAACATCTTTCATCGACTAACTATCTTACATCATTCCTCCCGAAATGTCTCGTCGTAAAAGCCAAAGAAATTCCTTATCTTCCTGTCCATCAAAGCCAACCTCCTCACTTTTCACTCAAAGGATTGACGATGCGTTCCCTCCTGTGTAAACTTCCTTTATGCAGCCCATGTGAGTAATTCGCGCGACTGAATCGAAACCCAGAATCCGGGGTGGTCGACATTTTCTTGGTCCGGAAAAAAAGAAAAGATCGACTACGCCTCATGCACCACCCATCGCCTCCGCCCACGGCCATAAACAACGAGGTTTATGCCTCCCGCTCCTCCACTACCGAAGTTTACAGCGCCAAGCCACCGTGGAATCCATTAAACGAAATACTTTTCATAAATCTGTCCCGGTTCCTTCGAGGAGGCGACGACATGGATGACGACGCCTCGTCACACACAACACGACGCCGACGAGGACGTGCATTAAACTCTCCTTAAGTGCGATTTACCCGCCTCGAGGAAGTGGCAGCCACTGTAGCCAGGGCCGGAGCTAGTTTAGCGGTTATTTGTGAGAGTTCCCTGACCCCGGCGAGGGAGATTCTGCTTCCTCGTGCAGCGTCAGTGCATGGCCCGCCCTCTAAACAGCCACAGGACACCGAACTGAGTGTGTGTGTTACTTTGTCTCAAAAAAAATTTCGGGATACCAGGTTAACAGAGGAAACCCATTGATCCCCCCAGGGCGGTGATGTTGTCGGTTTTTCTGCTGAAGATGGAAAAACTGACCAAGAATCTAAGCGAATTATGGCTCATGACTTCGAGACACGAGTCCCAGATGGCGTGTCGCACAAACGTCATTAGGGGTGACATCTTCCCATCCCCGTTGTTCGAATGCCTTGGGATATTCATTCGCCTTAAATGGATATCAAAATTTTCATCTCTCAACAACAACAGCGTCGAAGGATGTGCGTGTGCCGCTCTCACTTTCGGTGTCCTTTTTTGCACACAGCCTGGCGGTTTTTTTTTTTTTCGGGGGCGTTTTTAACGAATAAACGAATGACAGAGGGAGACGGAAGGTGGCAAACTTCTGTGTGTGGCAGATTTTTGTTTGATTTTCATGCGGGCGACGGCAGCGGGAATCCGTTTGCTTCCGGAAATGTTTTGCATTAAATTACGACGGCTCCATTATGAATGTCAGATTTGAGGAATTCAATTTTAAAGTGGGTCCCTGCTCATTCATCTTTAATGGGCGACAGGATTCATGTGTGTAAATGGGGTGGGCGGGTGATTTGGGGGTGACCTTTTAGGGAACTCCTGGAAAACGCTCTTGTTTCGAGGATTTTTTTGCCTTTGATTGACTTTTTGAGTTTTGGAAAAGAGTGAGGAGTAGGAATGAAATTGGTCTGGTTGGTTGGGCGAGGTCCGGATATGATGCGTAACCCGTGTGGAGATTGGATTTGTATGCTGAATTCGTTTTGAGGTGCCTGCAGTTATGGCGAGGTCATCTTTTGTAAACCAGTGGTTCTAACATTGTCTAGTGAATTTACAGTGGAAGATGGAAGTCTGCCATAATTGTCAGCCAAGCATGGAATAGAAAAAAATTGCTTGGACTTCGTGTGGACTGCGTTGAATCAGGAACACGTGACACTGAAAGAAATTTAATCGAGTACTAGAAACTCAGGCGGACTGGGAATGCATAACCGAAAGGGGCGATGGAACTCCTTGCCTCTGCGAATCTTGGCTTGACAATCGCCAGTGGCAAATCCTTTATGTGATATCATCCGAAAAGTCCGCTGACGCTTGATTTAGCATGACGTTTGAAGGCTAGATTATAAAACGCTTTGTTTTTTCATGCAGTACGTTGTTGTATCCAAATTTAAATAGTTTTTTCTTGTCACTCACAAAATGGCGTGAAGTTGATGATGTGCTTAGAATCGTTCTTAACCCATTTGAGCCCAAATAAAAATTCGCTGTGGAAATAACAAAATTTCTTTATTAATTGGTAAAAACTATTAATGTTATAAGAAAATTACTATTACTATTGCCACCCTGAGATTTTAATGTCTGCCACTACCGGCAACGCTGGCAATGTTCCAACTTTAAATTCATCGACGGCAATTTTTCAAATTGGTGGTCGGTTTTGCTTTATCTCTAGCATGTTGCATTTTTCAGTTTGTTGCTTCATTCGGTGTTCGAAAGTCTCGCGTCGTTTGAGTGTGAAAAATAAACAAAATTGAAGGTCAAGTGGTGAGAGTTTTAGTGTTTTTATTTTTTTTTATTTTGGAAAAAAGCGATAACGACGGAATATGTGCTCATGGAATGGGTAATAATATGTGAAACAAATGTTTAATTTCAAATGTTAATTGAAGATTATTTGTTTATTAAAAGCTGTAGTGTATGGTAACTCAGCTCAGAGCACGAAAAACAAAAAAAAAACTACTAAAATAAATTATTTGTCAAAACAATTTTGTTCTTTAATGGTGATAACCTTTGATATTCACGAAAGTTATTATAAATATAAGAAATAAGTTATGACTGTACCAAATGCTTTGACGCTTAAATATAAGATCTTTCAAAAAGTGAAGCTTATCGATTTGTGCACTGAACGGCTCAATAAGTGTATGATAATTAAAATAATACACTCATCCCTCGTTTTGCCCGGTCTCGTTTTATCCATCTTTGCGCGATTTTCAAATATCTACCCAAATTCGGTTTGCGCGACTTTGCTTTGACCGAAATAAGGTTTTTTCTTCAAAGGATCATGGTCCGCTATGATTTTTCTGTTAAAAACACATCCATGTACGCGCATAATTCATTTTGCGCGGTTTCGGTTTGCAGGAAACTTTTCATTCCCCTAACCACCGCGCAAAATGAACGATGAGTGTTAAAGGTTTAATATTTTTGTATGAATTTGAAGGCGTTGTTTGACACGATTCGATCAGATCCAGATAAAAATGTGATGCTTAGTTCGATGACTTGCTTACTTTTTTAATTTAATTGACCCCAAGATAGGCAAAGGTCTACGCTTTGAAATTAAAATTCTTTTCTATCTTTTTGATTAATTTTTAAGTTTTGATCTGTGTCGAATTAGTCGTAAGAAAAGCTTCAAAATGCTTGGTGAATACTTACGATGAAATATTGATGCTTTTTTTCGTTTGAGGTGATGATGATAAACCACCATTTTGCAAAGAGAACAAATACTACAAAGATTATTATGTATTTATTTATTTATTGCCTTAATAAGACATGAATATACAATGAAATTGTAATAAAAGTATTATCGAAGCATTAATGCCAATAATATGAAGTACAACCTGGTGCAAGAAACTTTTGTTCACAAAGGTTCCAGGACAGATTTTTAGAAGCTATACAGAGTTCACAAGGCTGTTCTCTAACATCCTCGCGCTTGGTTCATTGAATTGTCTTTGGTTGCTGCAAGTATGTACATTTAGATTTTTTTTAAATTCAGTTTTTTGCACTTTTTTCACCAAAAAAAATGTGTTTCTCAGAAATGATTGCGGGTCGGTTTGATCTTAAGCTTAGATCTCAAAAATCTTCGCCACAATTTTGGTTTTCTTCAATTGAATTGGTTTCTAGGTAGCTGTAAGTAAATTTAATGCAGCCGACATGTAAATTGTTCTCCAGAGAGTACACCGTAAAACGTTTTTACTGAAATTAGGTGACCAGGAACCAAAAATCAAGCGATTTACTTTGTCTAGTCCTGAAACCGAGTTCATGTAGAGAACATTCAACTTCTTTGGCCTTCGTGTAGAACGTTGTAGAGTTACGGTTTCTAAGGTATTCATGAAAAGTTTTTTTAAACACCGAATACTCTAAAACTCAGCATAAAGACACTTGATCCTTCTTTAAGGACAATTCCGTTTTATTTTACGAGGGTTAGATCCTTGAGTCTTTGCAGGATACGTAAATTTAACTTTTTAAGACTAGCAACTGAACTAATTTCCTAAATACGACCACATAAAAGGCAACACTGTTCAAGACGACAAAGACTTCCTTACAACGACTTCATGAGCTGCCTCCCATCACCTGAACTTCACTCATCGCTGTTTTCTTTCACAAGGCTCATTGCATTGGCCAACAAGAATCACAAACAAAGCCTCCTGCTCCTTCCCATCGCCAGCACCTCTGTCGGTTCTCGTACACCACAAGACCAAGGAGTCGCCTCTAATTGCTTTACGCTGCACTAATCTCACTACCATCCCCGTCGGCTGTGTACTGAGAGGAAGCAGCCAGTTACAGAAAATCACATAAATTCAGGTCTCTCCCCCGCCCACCGTCCAGGATTCGGAAATTAGAATTTTCAAAGGAAGTGCACCCGATTGCCACGTGATTTGTCGGTAATCGAAAAGTGAATGGTTTCCGGTTGGCTTAATGAAATCATCCCGCCCGGCAGCCTGCGGTGTGGTTGCAAGTTGCCTCCCTCCCACTCCAACTCTCGGGGAAAATCCACTTCGATGTCCTTGAGATGATGTCTTCATCCTCTTCATGGCTTCCTTCATAATTTCCATTTGGCAGATTGTCGGTATATTTCTGTTTAATTTTTCTTTTGCTTTTCAATTTTTCATGCAACAAAACAGTTATTTTTTTGCGAAGAAGATAAGAAAACGAAGCAGGAAAAAAATCTACACACACACGAACGGAAATGAAAGCGGAGTATACTTAGTTTCAAGGACGAAGCCTGTTGCATCGGTTTGCCGTACCAGGGGGAGCAGTTGAAGTTGAGTGTTTGTTTTGCTCCTTGTAGGGCCTCTGGCGAACAATACCGTTAATTAACTGAGTGTCTTGAGCGATGCAAGATGTTATGAATCGCAAATAGGCGTGCTCAGTGAGATTTTAATTACGCAACAGGACGAGGAGAGTCGTCTGTACGAGTCCATTAACAAAACATGGTCCTTAATTTCCCATGGCGTCGTGTAAATGTGTCACACGCATTCACAGGTAAAGCCTGGCAAAAGCAGAATCCTGTTCGGTCTTGCTCCCGATTGCATCGTAAACCGAAAGGATTTAATTAACGTGTTACGAAAGAGGTCCTTTTAAGTGACACTTCTGATGCAAATCGTGTGTTTTCTTGAGAGGAACATTTACGACCGAACGAGAGAGCCCTTATCGCCGATGAAGTGCCGCGGCCGATGATTTACTGGTATACACAAAAAGGACATGGCCCCAAAGTGAGTAAATGGAATCCATTTGGCTGCGGGTCGGGAAAGGACACGTCAAAAGGAAGGATCTTCATCGTGATAATCGTGGCTAATTAAAGGAGCTCACAATTTGTCGAGAGCGGGACAGTTTATAATGAGTATTGTCGTGCAGGACAATGGAAGGAGGGCAGGAGTTTGTTGATTGGGAGGAAGAATGAAAGGCACGTGGAGGACATAACGGAGGAGGAGTGTTGGGATAGGACCGAGGACAAGTGGGAGTGGAAGTGAAATCGGACACTGGCTATTTGAGGGAGGGCGAGTGGTGTATAATTGCCGGTCTCGATTGGGGCTTATCGAGTGCGCCTTTGTCGTTGAGGGTGGACACGTGGTGATAGATAAGCCTCTGGCTGAAAAGAAGTGTTGGATAAGTGAAACCTTCATCGAGATGGATTTTTAAGCCAGTAAGCACTGCAATCTGCTCTTTTAATATCTTCAGAGATTATAGAGGGGGCACGTTGGCAGGATTTGCCATTTTTGAGGTCATTGTGGTCGATGATCATCGTCTTTCTAAGGCCGGGACTCTTAAGAGGTGGTGTGTGCTGTACGGGTGCCATTGTACTCACAAAAACGAGAGTAAGTGGACTTATTGTAAGCAAATAATAATTTTTGGTCTCAATAGATGATGACAATCAAAAAGTAAAAAGAAATTCTGCGTCCTGAGACTCGACTTAATAAAATGGCATTACATTTTGGGTTTTCAAAACACTTCTCCTGGTTGCCATTTTTTTTCTGCTTCTCTCATCCCGCATAAGTGAGGATACAAACCTTCTGTATAAGCCTCTTATATCTAGATGATCCTGAAATCGATGAGTCAAGAAGTCAGAGCTTGAAAACTTGGTAGCTTAGCTGCAGGCAGTGGTAGTCATGGGAATTGGGAAATTGTATGAATGCTAGGATATGCTGAATATTGACATCGTCCAGGTACGACATAAAAGTTTGGAGTTTTCGTTGCCCTTTTATCTCAAGTGAATCGACAAATTGGTGTGACTCGGGGTGTTTTGTGCGGCTTGTTAAGTGCTGCGATCGTCCTCTCAAATGTAAAATGTATTACAATGTGTCTTCATGCTTCTACTATGGATAATAGCAATTTCCGACTGCAATTTTTTTTTTATTTTTCTACCAGCGATTACCAGTTCCAACGATGCTCCCATCTGTTTAACCTGTCCAAATAGTGCTGGGCGTTTTCTCTGCAAAGTAATTTTTCATATGGTTTTTCGTTAATAAAAACCCTCCCCTTTTACCGACTTAAATGATTTTTATGCTATTTCTTTTCTTACATCATTATCAAAAAAGAAGTATGAACGATTTTGAACCCATATATAGAACGGTAAAAATTTACAAAAGTTTATCTTGACCCCAATGTATCCATTTTTGTACGTTTAGAAAAGAAGAAACTATTTTGATGTGCGGGGGAGTAAGGTAACTTTGGCACCAAAAATCGATGATGGTTTCTTATAGACTGTCCAAAAACAAGAATCTTTTGCTGTGGGCGGTGGTCTATCTCACCCAGTTTAGGAGGTACGGGCAATTCAAAATCATCAATTCAATCAACATGTAAAAAAATCATTTAAAAACAATGGCAACATTTACAATAACTTTACCTTTTAGCTTTTGAAAGCTAGAAACTTGATCTTTAATTACACGTTTAAGTTCGATTATTCATGTCCATAGTTTGGGAAAAAATCGCATACAAAAATGTTATCAAAATCTTAAGAGAAATTAGGTTAATACAAAAAAAGTGTAAATGATTTGTTCTTCGAAGTCGTGAGTCGCTGTGCTAAATTAGAATCTTGTCCTTAATGTTTATTTAATTTATTAATTCTGAGTCGAACACAAAAATCCGAATAATCTTATGTCTTCTAGTATTGAAGTAAACTAGGACGGTCCAATAGCGTTTAGTCTGTTGCCCACGCGTTTATCCAAACAGGATATGTTGTTAGTGTAGATTTAGAGAATAATCACTTGGTGGCATATTCACGATGGAAAATTAAATGCTCGGATTACTTTTATGTCAAATTCTCCTCGACCGTTGTTGGTTTACTTACAGTTTGTCAAAAAAGTATTTACACAAGCTAAAGGTGATTTTTTAAAGGCTATAGGAAAGTTTTTAAAAAAAAAAAACACATAAAATTCAGAAAAATGTATGAAATCTTTATCTGAATCGATAATACCGTCCATATAATTTAATGTTTGTAGATTATTTCATGCAAATGTTGACCTTGGCTGCGCCTCAAATGGTCCATCCGCTTAGTCCAATTTTGGTATACTCTTTCCATTCCAACATTTCGGCCGGTATCTCACGAATAAATGCTTCAATGTTGTCTTCCAATGCGTCAATTGAGACGGCCTTGTCTGTATAGATATGAGCTTTAACATAGCCCCACAAAAAATAGTCTAAGGGCGTTAAATCGCACGATCTAGGTGGCCAATTGACCGGTCCCGAACGTGAAATAAAATGTTCACCGAACTCGCCTCTCAATAACTCCATTATTGCGAGTGCTGTGTGGCATGTGGCACCGTCTTGCTGAAACCACGTGTCATGCAAGTTAAGCTCTTGCATTTTGGGCAAAAAAAAGTTGGATATCATCTCACGGTAGCGCTCACCATTCACAGTTACGTTACGATTCGCATCATCTTTGAAGAAGTACGTTCCAATCCATAAACCGCACCAAACTGTGACTTTTTCTGGATGCATTGGTAGCTCTTGGAATGCTTCTGGCTGATATTCACTCCAAAATCGACAATTCTGCTTATTTACATACCCATTGAGCCAAAAATGAGCTTCGTCGCTGAACACTTTCTTAACTTTCTGAACTTTCTTAACAGAGCACGCATTTTGATAATAAAATTGAATAATTTGCAAGCGTTGTTCGTTTGTAAGACGATTCATGGTTAAATTATAGACCAAACTGAAGATGTTTGACAGTGAAACAAAACACGAAACGTGCGTCAACTGTTTATACCAGTGTTGCCAAAAAGATAATAGCTAAAAAATCACCCTTTACAAAAAAAGCAATTTCAATATTCTCAGTGCAAGTTAGGTCACTTTCAGATATTTTACTTCAATTTTTTTAATACAAATTTAAGAACTACATAACAAGAAAAAATTTCTTGAATCGACTAGGGACCAGTGTCAACAAAAAAAAAGTAAAAGAGGCCAAAAAAAACTACCAAGAAAGTGTTTACACATCCTATTTGTATTAAGCGGAGAGAGTACGTGGTTTTCTAGAGCGGTTAAAAAAGCATTCTTTTCTAAGGGACAGGAGGGAAGGATAATTTAAGAAAAAAACAACTACCCAATTAATCAATCAAAAATAAATAAATGAAAAACAACAGAAACACTTGCAACGGATTACTATACCAATTTTCAAAAGCCAGAAACTCGTTTAACAACACATCCAGGATAAATTATTCACGTCCATATTTCGTTTTAAAAAATTTGTATGCAAACTCAAACTTTTGATAGTAAAAAAATAGAAAAAAATTATGAAATAAAATACTAAATTTATTTTTTGTTGCCAATATTCATATCAATCGTGAATCGAACTCAAGAAACCGAATGCTTCTACGCCTTTAACTTGTGGAAAAATAAATTGAACTTGCTGTAAGTGCCACCGTTGTTTTTTAATAATTTTTTTGTCCAAGTCTACTATTATATTCTCAAGCTTTTTTTTTAATCAACTTCAATTTTTTCTTTATTTACTAGACCATTGCTGCACGCGTATAGAAAATGTACCTTCCCGAACCATCTCTCACTCAGAAAATCTCCCATCGATAGTCCGCAAATACCAAAGGCACCTTAAATTTCACGTCTCCCAAACAAAATTTCGGTTTTAAATCACCCACTCAGTCCTCAAATCAACCCCGTTTGATTCTGTAACTACAGACTAATGACATCAGACCTCAATAGGATTTTGACCTGACCCCCTTCCCTCTCTCACTCTTAAGAGTCCTTGCCCAACGACAGCCAAGGATTACATCCGCCCCTAACGGCGGTAGTTACCTTTCAAAACCCCTCGCTCAGAATTTCAAAACTAAATTACCCCCGCCCCCGCACATCGTTTTCCTCATAAAAAATTGAATACGGGAATTTGGAGCTCTTAAACATCCTTTTCGCACAGAAACAAAAAAAAAATAAAAGATAAATAAACCGTCCCCTGGACGACGGGATATTTTCTCAATTTCTTTTTTTTTTTTTTTGCTCTCTATTTATCCAGTCCCCGGTATCCTTCCACATCATCAGCTTCACAAAAAGGATGCGCTCCCTCTTCCGTTTTCTGACCGAATGCAAGGATACTCGGGATTGAAAGGACCCACATTCATACAAATTGCCCGACTGCATAACCCATTTGTGTATGTCTTACCTTAGAAAGGATGAGGTGGAGAAAGGTGAAAGTAGGATGCAAAAAAGAGAAAAGATGGATGAAAAAATCAAACCACTCTTTGTTTGTGTGGCAGGAAAACGTCCATTTTATGAGAAAATGAATGCAACAGACTGCTCCACTGACCGGGTTCAGGGAAATGTTGCAGGAGGGTGAGAAAAAATGCCAATCGTTTCTCCTGGGTGGAAAAAGGCCCCGAGAGATTCCTTCCCTCTCCACTCTAGGATAATCTAATCCAACTTTTCGCCATGCAATTCCACCAGGCGGACATAATCAGTCGACAAAGTTAATGAAACCACCCCCCTCAGGCTCAACTGAAATTCCATTTTTCATACGCAAATTACTGCCGCTAGGCTGCGCTGCGCGTGTTAGGACACGGAACATGAACAAAATCGAGGACCTAACTCCAGTCATCCGCGCTTTGATGTATTCGTTGCGGAAATGGCCATCCTCCCCTCGGGCCACACAGACACACAGATAACTTGAAAAGGAGGCTGGGCAAACAAAAACAACCCCAGAAAATCGATAAATCCACAGGACGACATGGAAACCACCACTCCACCACCATCCCTCCATCCCTCCGGCTGTCTTGTGTCTTGTCGTCATGTCCTAAATTGTGTTGAATTAAGCTGTCAAACTGCTCGTCCGCGTCTCGTCTTTCTGTGTGTGTGTGTATGCGGAAGTTACTTTACCGACCCCCAGATGATATTTTAATGGACATGAGTGGCCAGCAGAGGAGGAGGTCCTTTTCAAAGCCGAAACCAATACACGACGCGTGACTGGTCGCTCGGTAAATTGCCGGTAATATTTCGATATCGTGACGCTGGACAATTAAACGGTACAACGAACTTTCTCTTGGGGGTGGGTAGAGGTCATTACAATTTCCGGAAAATAAAATGCAAACAAACAGCTGAATGGGGGACGATTTTCCATTCTTTTGAAGTTGCCACAATTGAAAGGAGTGCAACAGCAGTCCCACAACAACACACGCCTTTTTCGAGTGGCGAGGACTTTTTGAAATTAATTTGAATAAATTACGTATATAACGGTCAGTTTGAAAACTGAAGGGAAAGTTTGTGCTTTTGTTTTGTTGGACGAGTGAAAGACAATAAAACGCCTTTGTGTGTGTGGTGGTCTGGTCCTTTGGCAACACTTTGAATGGAAAACTTTTCCCATTTGACACCACACCGGGGCAGGATATGTGTTGGTTGGGGATTTTAGTTTGTAATGAAAATTCTGAGGGTAGGCGATCATGGGACTTTGAAGACTTAAGTGCTTACGTGTGGAGGGGGGAGGACTTTTGTTTGTGTTTTTTGGGGGGAATTTGTGACTTGTAAATGCTTGGACCAACGCATAGTTTTGTGGATCTCGGAGGTCCTTTGTGCTTTGCAGGACTAGAGAAAAGTTCGATGAGTGGGAGGATAGGAAAGAGGCAATACAACATTTCAACAAATCGTAGGTTGCTTTACTTTGACAAAGATTTGTTGATTGAAGCAGTTTACATGCAATCGGTTAGCAAGCCAATTTGATTGAGTGTTACGAGCCTTTGAGTGACGTCTACAAACTAATCATTAGCAAGTTAGAGAAAACCGATTTTGGATCATAGGATTTTACGTGGTTAAACTATTGAGAGGCATTTGAACAAAAACGAAATAGAAGGCAAGCCTGCC
Source organism: Syritta pipiens (assembly GCA_905187475.1). NCBI lineage: Eukaryota > Metazoa > Arthropoda > Insecta > Diptera > Syrphidae > Syritta > Syritta pipiens. Next base: position 78,677,452 of record LR994571.1, read on the forward strand.
ATGAAAGTGAACAAACATTTAATTGACAGGCATTTCTTCAAGCCATCAAACTGGCAATCAGATTTTTTTGAAAGTGTTTGGAAACAAATGGCTTATACTCCATTTAATTTATTTCAAACTGAAAGGTCCTGTGTCACTGGCAGAGTTACAGAAATCCTGGTCTTTCATTGCCCTTTAGAGAGTTCCAAGTTCTGCTACACTACTTTTAGTTTCACTTAAGACTTTTTTTTAAAAGAAAGAAAGAAAATTGAAGAACTTCTTACAATCAGTAAATGTGTAGATATTTTTTATTTATTTTTCGCCAAATGAAATGTCAGATGTCGCATTTTATTTGGATTTCACAAAATTCAAATTCACTAAAGCTTGAAGAAGTCCTTTACAAAATAAAAGCCGATCTTTTCGACAACCCCTAAAGCAAGTTCATTCAATTTTATGGTTTAAATTCAGAAGTTAATAGTTGATAAATGTTTGTCAATTTTCATGTAATCATATAAACAAACAAGATCAGAACGATCTTTACTACAATTACAGGCATACCTCGAGTTACGACACTTTGAGTTTTTTTTTTAAATTTAGGAACCTTACCTTGACATACATATATCATTTATTGCTCGAGTTCCGACAGTAAATGCGTTGAAATGTGTCGCAAATTTAAAATTCGGAAAAACTTATCTTTTTTTTCTCCGGTTCACCTTTTTGTTTTTGCTTCGATTCGATTCGAGTCGATTTCGACTTACGAAGCGTTTTCCCGGAAGTCGAGGTATTCCTGCACTAATAACACCTCGTTTCCCATATTTACTGTATTACTCAAAAACTTAAAATATGGTAAATTTGTAGAGTTTAGGAGATTTTAAATACCTCCAATACCAATGGAGATAAAATCGTTCTTTTAAAATTGAAGTTTTTCTTTTGCTTTTACGTAGCTTTGAAAATTTTTAATTTTCTGCTTAAAAATATCTAAAATTTGCAACAAAAAAACTTTTTTTCATGGTAGAGTGTTACAGATCGCGATACCTTCACCGCAGATGGCGAGGAATGTCACCTTGTCTATTAATTACAAGCCTTTGATTATTCTAATGGATGATCGGTGGGACATCATATAATTCTTGCACATCTTTCCTGAAGCTTTACACTAGATTTACCAGAGTGGTCCCTAAGAAAAGTACTTAGTGGTTTCCAGTCTTTATTTATTTCTTAAATATAACGAAATGAGTCCAACAATATTCATTGCAATACATAAAAATTATTCTTTAGTTATAGCTGAAAATCGCGATATCAGTACAGAAAGAAAATTTTACTTGCAGAGCGAATTTTAAATTGAAATTTCAAGACCAGTCATTTTCACCGGTCTGGTAAATCTAGTGCTAAGATCTATCATTACTTCTGATTATTTTTCCAATTGTATGAAATTTCATGTCAGTAGCATTCCAGACAACTTTGACCTGAATAAAAATAGTAATTAAAAAAAATAAATGTATTTTATTTTTAACTTAAAGATAAATTCTTAGAACTTGTTTTCACAATTCAGGCTTTATCTAAAAAGGTTCTAAGACTATCTGCAATGAAAAATCACTGACCCTCTGATTAACTTTCTTGGAGTTATTCTTCGAATTTTTGCACAAACAGTGGCACCCATTGCCACGAGCTTTTCCTTTAATATTTTTTACTTGTCTGAATCATGAATAAAAAACAGCTCTTGGCTGCTTCTTTGTGCTATTTTTAGAAGGAGGGAGATTGCTGGTGAGATGCAAATGAACGCTACAAGCTATAGTTCTGCTTCTGTTTTTAGAAAATGAATTCCCCCTCTCAGTGTTTTTCTCAACGAATATTTCTTTAAGATCTAGTTTAGTCTTCAAAGCGCAATAGGGAAATATTTGTGGAGATGATTCAGATTTAAAAAGAAGTAAGATCCCATGCATCAGTGTAACTAAAAATGCATTGATGGAAGACCAATGGAAGACCTTCCATTGGGTTGAACTCTCAGCAAATCTGGTCCACAATAACCTGCACCATCGCCCTTAAAAAACAGACACTCAATCACTTTTGGCATAGGTCATCTGCAAAAAATTATATGAATACTTTATTCAAAAGCTGAAAACAACAAAAATGTCAAAGGCTGCCTTCTTAAGCTCAAATCGCTCAATCACTGACTTTGAAATTTGAAGTAGAATACACGTAAAAGCATTGTATAAATCGAAATAGCACGGTCAGGCGTTGCAACTTCGCAGATCGTAATATCGTAAGCCCGACCGACTGGGTCTACTTTCTACTCGCTCGGGCATTTGACAGATGTGTGTATAATTTTTTTTTTACTTACAAATGGAATTTGAGTGCAAAAAGGTGATTATTTAAGTAAACAAGAATTGCTTTTGATTTTAGTTTCAAAATCAAATTGTTTTAAACTTCGAGGATAAGCTTGTTTACAGAAAGCTAACACGCGTGCTTCATTCGATTTGAAAAATTAAGTGAGGCGTGCGTTGACATTCTTTTTCGTAAAGTCGATAAAACGCGTACCAACGCCTGTCAAAGTCAGACCGACCGAACGCGCCGCTGCGATTTGGGCTTTAACTTTGGGAGTAGCGAGAATATCTTAAAATTCGAAAGCAGTGGTCTTCCTTTATGCTTTCCCAACATTCACGACAGGGTTTGAGGTCAGTACCATATTTATGGTGATGTGTTGCAAACCAAAACGTAAAACAGTTTGACAGCCGACAATTTAGAGTTAATACAAATAATCATGGAAAATTTTGACAAAAAATTGCGTGTGTCTCCGAAACATTCAAAATTATTTGCAAATGTGTGATTCAATTCATCACCCTTATCGATGTATATTTCAGTGAAAGCCTCCAATTTAAGAAGAAAACATTTTCTAAAGAATTAGGGAACCACTTGGAGTACTCTAAAATAGTTGCTATATGTTCCAAAAATGTCGTACATTGATCAAAAAAAGTATTTGCAGTTTTTTAAGTTTTCTCGGTAATCTTAAAAGATGTGCGAGAATCGATGTGGGAATACAGTAAACTCTCGATAATTCGAGTTTCATGGTCCCAAGAAAAAACTTTAAGTTACAGAGGTTTCCGAATGGTCGATTGATACTTTCCAAAGTGATTCTTCTTTCAATGTTGAGGCAGAAGTTGTGTGAACGTAACGTAACGACATTGTTATTTACTTGAGTAAGATAAACTTACAGCTGTTGCTGGCACCGGGCCTACAGTGGTTGACGGGCTTTTATTTGAAAGAAAATTCTCCAATAATGGTCTCTTCATATCTAGCATGATTTCAACCTGTCTGAAATGTTTGCTGCTGTACACATCGATGAACGAGTCGGAAATCTCTGCGACGATGATCATGTTCCTCAAGTGTGTCGTGACTATTTTTGGCTTCTCATTTGATGGAACATCTTCCTTGAAATTCTTCAGTTTTCTTCCTGTAGTACCACCGACTTACGCTTAAGGCCAAGAGTGAACCTCCTGTGATCAGTTCGACAACTTAAGGAGTTAATCCAAGTCCACACCACTTTTGGTGAATTCTTTGACTGCACGATTTTTTTTGAGAATCCTTCGAGACGATAGTCTTTGCTGTTTGAGCTCTTGCAATTTTATTATTACCTGATAATACATTTTTTATGTTGTGTTGTTGATAAAAAAAAGCATCAGCATCTTTTTGACCTCGTGTTCCACTAACTGAGTCGCGGGGGCAATGCACGCAGAAGAGATTCCTAGGCAACTCGATCCTCCGCCGCCGACTCTAATTCATCAGGAGGTACGAGCCAGGCGAGATTTCGGACTTGGTCCAGCCTGGGCCTGCCAAGCGGTCGCGTTCCTGACGAGATCGTATGCAATAAATAAATATTAGAAAAAAATATTTCCATCAAATTACGCAGTAATAAAAGAAAAGTTTCAAATTTTTAGCCTTCAAATAAAAATTAACAGAGAAATAAACCGCTTGACTTTTTTAACGACATGGGCTTCGTCAGAGACTCATCTTCAAAAATACTAGTAGTGGTCTTAGTAGTGTCGGCCTTACAGTTTAAAGATATGATATCTTTAAAAAAAGACCCAACAAAGTATTACCAAAAGGTCCAAAAGATTATACTCTGCATGGTCCTTACTTCACACAGCCTCGTCAGTCTAAATCACTTGCAATCAGAAATTGGCGGCTTTAGAAACCCTCATTTTTAGTTTAGTTCAGTTTTATTTGCGATATGCTATACACACGTTTAACCGCAAAATTTCTCCATCGCTTTGAAGTAGTTCGCTTTTAATGGTCGCCTCACTTAGTAACATCAAACTCCTATCAAATTCGCCCCGAAGTAGCAACTAATCTCACCTGAAAACCATCACACCTTCTCCTTCATTTTCCGCCATTAATCCCCGACACTTCAGAATCTACTCAAGACCACTTGAATTGCGTGCAGAAACCCCATTCCACTGCCATTACCTCCGTTTTATTGCAATCGACACCCCACACCGGAGTATCCCCTTAAAATCACGATAACGAGAGGAGACGTTTATTGCCGTCACCCGCAACCGACATCAGATTTCGTTTTTATCACCGAACAATTGTTTCCGCGTGTCCTTTTATTTTACGATCTCTCCTTCTCCACAGGATCAATTACCAATGCAAATCAGCAATGAAATTGCTGCTGACATGGCCGAGGAGGTGTCGCCGCTCGATTGCCGGGAAATGCCTTCCCGTTTACCTTGCGTGGATCTTCAAGCTGCTCTGCCTCAGCGCCGCAGTTGAGGGCACTGCGGCGCTCAAAAACATCGTTCGCATCGCCGACGGTAGCTTGGTGAGCAGGGTAAGTGGCTTCACAATCAGCCCCCAAAATTACCCAATTTGAATTTAAACAAATTTCTCAACTTTTTTTCAGGATGCCATCGAGCAATCCCTGGTGACAATACACGACATTTCCACGGAGAATCTCGGGACGCTCTGCATCTCGACGTTGTTCCGACCGCTGCAGGTGCCGCTGAACTCGGAGCGCTACGAGAGCTCACGTCAGAAAGCGGATTTGGCAGCGTCTATTCTTCAGGAGGTGGGAATCATTCGGCACGGAGGTGAGTGTATCGGGGGGGACTGTAATCGTTGGGTAATCCTGCACGAGACTCTCGAGGTGTTTCATTGTTGAGCATAATTGAACGCGTGTGTGTCCGTGCGAGAGTGGGGGTTGGCTTTATTTATTCCCCCCGGAAGGGAGACTTCTTCATTTATTCATTGGAGGGAATCTCTTCTACTCCCATTCTGTTATACTTAATTATTCATCACGTGGGATGGAAACAGAGTTTGGGGTGACGGGCTTCTCTAGTCCCTGGGTGAGAGTTATTGGAAAGACAGGAAAAGCCCATCGAGGTATTTAAGTCTCATTAAGGTTCGTTGTTTAATTGGATGGAGAAAATCGATTTTTGTTTAGATTTTTTTTTTCCTCTTCCAAAAACAGAGCCAGGGAAATGGCCTCCTAATGAAATTTGTTCGTCGGGTTGAGTCGATTAGGAAGATGTAGGCCTTTGAACTTGTTACTGGGACTTTCTCGGCAGTCATTGAAAGACAGACTGATTCGTAGCGGACTTTGGTAGGTGGAGTAGGTGCTCTACACAGAAAACCAGGGAGAGAATGCCAGAACTCACAAATCGAAGGTCTTTACAAAGGACAAGTAACCTAGCAGGTTCAAAAGTGATGGAGAAGTGAGAGGGATGACAGTTTTTATCAATTGAAACATACGACGGTGTATGTACTTAATTAAAGGCGGTCGTCAACTGCTTTTACACGTGTTTCTAGAACAATTCATCTTATTTCAGATAATCTTTGATCGATAAAAATAAACTGAAACTTTAATGAGTTTAGCTAGCTAGAAGCCAATAAGTGTGTTCGAAGCCAATTTTATGCACGGTTTATACCTTCGTTTTTAATCCGCAACTGTAAAGAACTGGCAACGGTTTCCAAACCAGCAGCGGCACAGAAAATCGTTTCCAATAAAAAAACAAAAGGTCGATAACTTTTAGAGATAGGAAATATTTCGGTTAGAAAAATAACAATCTAGAGTTTTTTAGAACTCTTTCATTCTCCTCTTCAAAGACTCATAAAATAGTTTCTGGTACTCCTAATTTCAAACTTTTTTCAGTTGGAAGGTTTATTCATTGTCTGAAAGTTGTAAAAAGAATTATAACAACAGATTCAACAATAGCAAACGTCATAACGCCATATGTTGCATAAAGACTGGCTTCTTAAGGCCTATAAAGTTCAGTTAATACAAGAACTCTACAACTACAAGAATACAACAAGGTCGTGTCTTTGCTGATTGCGTCCTTGAAATGCAAGAAAATGATCCGAGATTTCATCGCAAAATTATCTTGACTGATGAAGCAAATTTCTACCTCGGTGGCTACGTCAATAAGCAAAATTGTCGCACCTGGGGCTCGGAAAACCCAAGATTTATTGTTGAAAAGCCTCTCTATCGTCAACGTGTAACTGCTTGGTGCGGTTTATGATCCGGCGGGGTCGTTGGACCTTACTTTTTCGAAAATGAGGCTGGAGCAACAGTTACGGTGAATGGTTTGCACTATCGAGAGATGATTAATGTTTTTTAATGGCCAGAATTAGATGGTATTGATCTGGACAACGTTTACTTTCAACAAGACGGCGCTACGTGCCACACAAGCAACGAAACCATCGACCTTTTACGGGAAAAGTTTTCGGACCGTATTGCCTCTCGAAGGGGTGATCACCATTGGCCACAGAGGACCTTGCGACTTCTTTTTTTGGGGCTACGTGAAAGATAAGGTCTACGCCAACAGCCCAGCGTCGATTCGATTCGAAGATGGAATTTGTGAAGCTATTGATGGCATACAGCAGCCACTTATCGATTTGGTGATTGAAAATTTCATGAACGGTTCTGTAAGCGTAGCCGAGGCAACCATTTGACTAATATTTTTCCCTACTATTAATGGCATATCTTTCTCTTTACATTGAAATAAACATCCGATCATTTATCTCAAAAAATGCAAATGCATTTTTCTTTGAATATCAAAATAACACCTCTTATTGGAAAACCCTGTATAAGACCAATTACTAAGCCTATGCAAACTACAATTGTCGGTGTACATGCATTAGAGGTTTGGATGTACACACATAAGCTCTCGTGTTTAATCAAAAAATGAATAAAAAAAAAAGTCATTTTGAATAAATAATGTTCTAAGATGTTGTATTAAAGATTCAATTAAATTAAAATCGTCTAATAATGACACTTTTGTGCAAAACAAAGAAGTAAATGATCATAACAAATGCAAGCCGACAATAAAAGAGTTATCGAATGAAACTCCGCAAGGGACAGCGATTTTGGCATTCTTTTTCGACATACAAAATACGAAATGTCCGTGAATGAGTTGGTAGCATTTTTGATTTCCTAAAGTAGGTTGTGGACATTTCCCATAGAGATGCAAAATATGTATAATCCCCAAAATTTTTTTCTGCTTGGACGTGATAAAAAAAGGAACCAAGCCACACTTTCGGTTACAGCAGCCACATTTTCGTATGTGTACACCGTTTGAAAAAGTTTACCACATTACCGTACGAATCCATTTCTTTCAGCTCTCAAATGGCAACCTTCAATTCAGCGCAGCGTCTTCTTGCGAGAAGTTGAAAATCTTAGGCCGTGACCCCTTCCCAGTTAGAAGATTTAGAAAAAAAATAACAATGAGCACAAAAGTCAATGTGACGAACTTTATCAAATAATGAACACGTCTTTAACGACATCCATCTCGGACAGCTACAAGAACAAGGTTTTTAAACCATTCCTTCCAACACCTGTCGTTCTTATCCCAAAATTAGCATAAATTAAGAATTCACCTCATCATCCAGGACACAAATGAAAAACGAATGACAAACCCTCGCCTTTTATCCATAAAACAAAAGACACACCGTTACAAGACTGACCCTCTAAATGTCAGACCTGAATCGCTTTAAATTCCAAATAAGGCGGCAGCCCAAAGCCCATACACATCTCTCAACGTTGTGTTATTTTCGAAAATGTCGTTTGTCTTCCAGACCCGCAAGCAGGACGATGAGCAGGCAAATCAAATAAACGCCAGAGGATCCCGCGTGTGGCTGTGTGTGTGTGAGTTTGTATCTAATCTTATCAAAACATCGTTATTCGCTCGAATGAATTTAAATGCGGCCCCAGTATTTTAATATCTCTGAGAGTAATCCATCAAAGGGATCCCTTTTGAGGAGGCGAATGGGGGAGGAGGTTGCTTGCCACAAAAGATTCTCAACCACACGCAATTTTCCCTCCGGGGAAGGGGGGAGGAACAAGTCACACAGCCAGCCTTCCGGTGGGCGCAACAGATGTCCTACAACCGGCGACGACAACAACGCAACTTGGGGATTTCCCCGGTGCGAGGACCTTGAATTTTGAGTGAGTAATCTCCTGCGACGTGATACACGACAAGCAGCGGTGGAGGTGGTGTGTTGGCGTTCTTTTGTTGCGGGGGTCGTGCGGCTTAACCGCCCCCCGTGTCGGGTCGTTGTACAGCTTCGCGAATCTATTTTTGTTTCGTTTGATTTTTTTTTTTTTTTTCTTAAATCAAATTTAATTTTGCTTTTAAAATCGAATGTCCTTTTTTTTTCCTCTATTCGCAGGACTCTCGGATGCTCTGTCCAAGGGCCTACTTTCCGATGAGTACATAACGGGAGCACGAATTATCGCCCTCAATATGACCAATGGAGCCGTTCAGTCGTACGTCTGGTGGACGAAGAACGAGGACAACAGCGCCGGCGAGTTTAGCCGCTACGAGGAAGATGGACTGCAAATTGGAAAGAAGCCAGTTCCTAGCTATCCATGGTAAGTGCTGTGTGAGGGGGAAGGGCCGACTCCTTTCCATCCATCGGTCGTCCGCCTTGTCCGTATCCGTGTCGGTAGACGGGAGAGACTTATGCTGCCATTCGAAGGCTTTTAGCCAAAGATAGACGACCCTTTGTGTTGCGCTGCTCTGGCGATTAATTGAAAACAAGTAAAATATTTTCACGTTTCAGTGAAAGAGAGGAAAGCCCTGAGCAGGGATGATAAATCACGATGTGGCGGGGAGGGGTGGGTGGTTTGTTAAAAGGCTTTAAGCGAGTTGCGTGGTAATCCGGTAGAATATTTAAATCCGACAGAGTCCAGAGAGGAAAAAAGAAATGCCACACCGAGCAGCTTTGTGATGAGAATTTAATCCGGGAACAGTTTTTCTTTTTTTTTCTTTCTTTTTGCTTTGTCCAGGTTGAGAATGAAATTTTGTCCGGATGTTCCACTTCTCAGTGGAATTGGTTTTTTGTGTTTGCTAGTTTTTTTTTTTGCTGAATTAAGTTCAAATCATGAGGAAAGTGACAGCAGTTAGAAAAACTTAATTGGTAGTCAGAATCGATTTAATTTAGGAATCTCAGTGTCTCATCGTGAAATGACTCCAGTTAACAACTTACAGCTCAGAAATATCGAAGTAATAAAAAAAACCATGTTTGCTCTCATGTTCATTGGTTTCGATGTTCGTCATGTAGGGCCATGCATCGCGAGCAAATCCTCGTCTACACTCTTTCTTGCATAGGTAAACAATCATAAGGACAACCACGTGCGCTTTTTTCTTCGACGTGTTTGCACTACAAGAATCAACAGGAAATGAATGTTCGCGAAATATGTTCATCGACTAGGGCCACCTTAAGGAGTCAGAGGATACGAGCGTCGTGCTTGATACAAGCTGCGAAAGGAAATTTTTTGTTTATTTTTATGCAAAAGAAAAAAAGATTCAACTTGAGGTATTGAAAACAGACCAAGAGTCAAAAAACGTATTCGAATTACAGTGAAATTGAGCTTAGAGGGAGTTCGAATTTCAGAAAAAAAATATTGCTCAATTTTGTCGTTAGGCGTTTTAACTAAGGATTGCTGAAGAAAAACATATAAATTTGACTTCGAAATATACGAGATCTGTTAAAAAAATAAGGTGGATTTTCATTTTCCTCAAAAAATATCTAATTAATTATCTGTTAATGCTTCGTTGATCAAAACATTATACAACTTAAAACTTAAACTTAAATTGTGAATTTCTGAACTAAAATTTTAGTATCGTGAATTGCTAATTTATTTCGATATTCGAAAGGTAAAAATGTATAACAGTTTTGTATCTAGTAGCAGGATGGTTGGTGGAACCTTTCCCTTTTTTCCTGTAACCACCGACCAATAAAGACGTGCAAGTCTATTCTAGAAGTTTTTTTTATTAAAATTTGTTGAGTCCCAAAAACGATTGTGGACATTATCAATTTCAATTTTGTCTCCTTCAAAGTAGTTCCCCTCAGACACTTCTGCCAGCGATTTTTCCAATCCTCGAAGCAGTTTTGATAAGCACTTTTTGGTATGCCCTTGTTCTCTCAGCGATTCGGTTTGTTTTTCCTCAATCGTCGCAAAACGCCGTCCTTTCATGGGTCTCTTCAATCTTGAGAACAGGAAAAAGTCGCAGGGGGTCAAATCTGGAGAATATGGTAGTTGAAGCTCGATTACGATGTTATTTTTCGCCAAAATATTACAAACAGCAACAGTTTTTTTTGTCAAAATTCAGCAATGAGCCAACCGATATGCCGACATCTTCAGCAACTTCTCTAATAGTGATTCGACGATTCTCCATAACAATTTTCTTCACTTTCTCAACATTTTCATCGGTTGTTGATGTGCCGGGGTCGTCCAGGGCGAGCGTCGTAATTCACATCTTTGAAAAGCTTGTACCACTTGTAAACATTTTTTTGACTCAGAGTACACTCACCGTATGCCACTGTCAACATTTCAAGTGTTTTTGAGCACTTCATTCCATTTTTCACACGAAATTGAATGCAAATTCTTTGATAAATTTTTTCGACAGAAGGAAATCGCCGAACACGCAAAACACGTCTAACTTTTATGTTTCTCACAAACAAAATAAATATGCTATAAAGCTGAAATTATAAACATATGTTCGAGACGAGTGCACCAATATAACTAAATAAAAAAATCGATAATCGATTATACGTAGCCCGCGAAATTTGAAAATTCACTATATTCTTTGAACAGAGCTCGTAGAGGTAATAAAGCCATAATTTTCGAATTAAAGAGGTTGTCATGTTGTTTTGCACAAATAAATCCAAATTAACGAAGGTGCCAAATTGAACAGGTTTTCTTTGATTTACTTATGTTTATTCACGGGACTGTAAAATTGCTCTCATATGCAGATAATATTATATATTTAAATCACAATAAAATCTAAAACAAAAACTCTAGGTTGAAATTATTGAGAGTTCACTGTACTTGTTCTGCAGCACTTCATGCATACGCATGAAAATTCAATATTTATTTAAAAGGTTCTAGTATTTTTGTCTACCGCTATCTGAGTGCCTTTCTATTGAAAATTAAATGTTCGCAACCCGGCACTTTCGAAACGATAAGATACTGTTTTTCAAGCTTACTGATCAGAGGTTCATTGAAATAACAAAAAAGTCGCCAATATTGCATCAGTTCAACTCAAACTTGTTTCAAATCGAAGTGATTTTATAGCTTACGTGTCAAAAAGAGCTGAGGTCTAATCTTCCAACAGCTCAAATCTTGTTTGTCGACTAGACTAAAGCGATTTCACTTGAGTCCCCACCTCTTGCGACTTCCAAAGACCTCTGCTCCGTTTGTTCCCCATTTCAGCCTTTTCACCTCCATTTGATACATGCTTCCCATCACATCCCTGCCACCTCTGCGAGACACGATTTTAAACTTAAACAAAGTTTCCAATTCGCTTGTCAACAAAATCAAATTTCATAATGGCTGCCGGCAGCGCGGCGTTGTCGTTGTCGTCCTGTGAATGATGCCACAGCTGTTCACGACAATGTCCACGGAGAGGTGGCGGGAATTAATGAATTTTAGAGCGGCACACGTTGTCACACATGAGGAACACGACGGGAGGGAGGAATACACACGTCTCCTTAAAACACACACCCGCACGTGTTGTGTGTACACCCGTCGTCATCGTCCTGTCGTAACTATTTAATTGTGTGTTGTAATAGATTTTGAATTGAGTCCTGTTTGGAAGAGCTAGGGTTCCTTTCTCCGGTTGTGCAAAGAAGGAATTCATCGTCGTCGTCCAAGTGAATCCTGCTAGGATGTGAATGTGAAGTTTATGGCGTAGCAATTATCATTTCGGCTGCCGGGTGTGGCATGTGTATCTTTTTCATTTTCGTGCAGATGTCCTTGAAAGACAAAAGCGAACGAGTGGGAGAGGGAGGAAGAGAAATTACTTCGCCATGCAGCAATGAATTTTGACGCTTTCGGTTTATTGCGGGATTATCGTCATTTGGCGAGGACCTTCGGAGCTGTCAACAATTTAACAGATGGGCTTACGGCGACGTTTGTGGATTCTCCAAGGAGAGAGTGGCGGCGGGCGCCAGCGCTCCATTGACAGCTCTGTGTGCTGTTGTGTCGGGGGAAGGCCGTTTCTTTTTGTTTAGTTCTTAGATGAGGGAAGCGGGGTGCTGAGGGTCCTTTGAGTGATTACAATTGTGATTGGTTAAGTACATTTCGATGAGGATTAAGAGATTACGAGGGCGGTTGAAGTGGAAGATGATTGATGTGGAATTTGTAGGGAGGGGTGGGTGGGATAAAACACACCTCGAGAGATTAAAATAGCCTTTGGGGGGTTGAGTGGCGAGCCTTATGTGGCGTGGAGCGAGGCTATTTTCGTTCTACGACGTATTTTAAGCGACAGATAAGTCATGATGACGTTTATGCTTTGCGTCACGATGGTGTTTTCTTAGATTTTAAGGAATAAGACGCAGTTTAATGGCGTGAAATTCGACGCATTGAATGATGAGTGGGTGAGAGTTTTTTTGTTGAGCATTTTTGTAAACAAATCGCTGCTCAAACTACGCTGCGGTGGTATTGTAGATTTCTTGTTGTACAGCTAAAAGACTTGAACAATTGAAAAAAAAATGATTAAGAATCTGCGTTTTCGTTGGTCCTACGAAGTAAAGTCCAATGCAATTGTTTATCCCAATTATTGCATATCTTCTTAAAGCCATAACGCCTAGTAAATTTTCAGACCACTTGAATAGAACTTCGATTTTGATATTTCTTTTCCTTTTTCTTTGGGCTTGCAAAACGAGGGCAATAGACTCGCCATCTACCACATATGTACATCGTAGTCTTAAAGTTCTTTTTCGAGATATGCTTTACCAATTTGAACGATCGATCTACTGATGGGGACAACTATGCCATTCTTCCACTCAATATTATCGACACTTTAGACAGACAAATGACCTAAATTCTGCTTGGCACATGACCCAATAACTTCGCCTTTGTGGATTATCGTCCTAATGAAATCCACTTTAAGGTTATTTGGACTTCATTTTTCCGAGCTTCATTTGTACAAAGTTGAAGCTGCAGGACCTATTCCAAGTCCATGACTTTGCACAGAAAAACTTCCCTGGCAGTAACCAGGACAAGAAATAGCCTTACATGTGCGTTCCAAAGCCTAGGACTTCAAAGAAGGACAAGAAAGAAGTCAGTTGCCATTACTTGCCTCCGTTTTTGTCATAAAAGTCTCCCATCAACCACAACCGTCACCGAATCGGCGTATGACGCGACTTCGTCAGTTTTCCGTGACGCCACAGCCTGAGGTGTGTTCTTTACAGCCCGCCCAATCTTCAAATGACAATATTTTTATTTCTCAGTCGTATGTGCGTGACATGCCAACCAATCCTTTTATATATGACGTCAAAAGCCGCGTTCCTTATAAAAATACCACCGCTGTGTAAACGCAGTCACCGAGGTAAAAAAAAAACACATCAATACCCTTCCTTCGAGACAAGGTCGACAAGTCCTTTAAAGTTGCTCAAACTGTATAGCCGCCGATCTCAGACGAAAAGACTTCGACTCAAGGCCCCGCAAACTTGAGTCTGGGGGACACAATGTCGACACCTCGTTAGGCGCGCTGACAAGAAAAAGAACGCTCCCCAAATAGACGCACACTTCACCGAGTCAATTAAATCAAATACATTCTACGTGAACGAAGGCCACCCCACAAAGGACTCCCCACCGCTTACCCGTCCGGCAGATATGAGCACGAGTCACTGGGGCGGCATTCCTCAAAATAGCGCTCCCGCTCTCAATCGATAGAAACCCTGTTTCCGCCAGCTTACCAGTTCGATGGAAAGAAGAGAAGGACTCAACTCAAGGACATGCAGTAATGTGGAAACTTTTGTAGTTGTCACTGCCAGCCCCACACCCCACTGACTGTCATATGTGTCTGTACTGTGTGTGCGTGTGGTGTGTGCAAGCCCAATCAAAACAACGGTCTAAAACTTTTTTTTTTCTCCTCTTGCCCTCCAAGCAGATGACATCCGTCAGACGAATGTTTCCCATTTCGAAAAACAACACAGAAAAAAAAATTACAAAAATATTGTTGTTCGAAAAATACACGAGCATTTGAGACGCCATGAAAAAAAAAAAAAACGCGACGAACGACGACGCTTGAACATCCGTCCGCGTGTGTGTGTGCAACTAATTGAAATGACAAGGAAACGTTTATAATTTATTGCGGTTGTTGGGAGAGTTCCAGTTTGTTGCTGCTAGTGTCCTGGATTCAACATCAATTTCCTCACGGTCCTCAGTCAGTCTGCCGGAATGTGTTCATTTTTTTTTTGTCTGATGTGATGGAAAAATATTGCGAGTAATAAGCATGAGGGTGATGGAGGAAAGGACTCTCAGAGTGCAGCGGCTCTAATAACGAGGAACTTGAAATGAATTCCTCGGAACGTCGTCGGCGGGAGTGGGGGATACCTTTCTTGTGAAGTCATCAGGATTGGCATTTGCCTTCTTTTATTGTTGCTCATTCGCTTGGGGATTTGTTGCATTTTTGCAAAAATGTGACGCTTTGATGGAAAACTTGTGACGGGAGATTTTTTGATGTGTCACTTTGATTCATTGAAATGACGAAGGACAATGAAATCAGCGGCAGTAGGTTCGGTGGAATTCAAGTCCAATTGCGGAGTTTCTTCAGAGAAAAGCTCGTTGAATCACGGAAGAACTAAAACGAGGGCAATTACTCGGAATTAAACCGGAAAGTTGTCTCTTAACAAGTTTAAAATTTTCCGCTGGTCGGAATTCAATTTCACACCGAGTTGTTTGGAGTCGTTATTTTGCAGTGCATCGATATTGTTCTCCTTGGAGAGGACGATATGAAATTACAAATGTACAAGGAGACATTTTTTTTCTACTAGAGACAAAAGATATTTCTCTTAACTTTATTAACTTCACTGTGGAAGACAAATAACTTAGTTTTTTTTAGGACAATGCATATGTAAATAGAAAATTCATTAGTCGAGATATCTCCCCTCCTATCGTAGCTAATTCGTCGGCCCTTTCGTTGTCTAAAATAACCGAGTTCCCAGGGGCCCAGCAGCAATAATCCTGAAGCTTCAACTGATTCTTTTTGCGAAACTTTTCATCATGTAGAATAGAGTGAGAGCAAGTTGGGCCACGCGAATTTCGCAAAAAACACATGTACTACACGACCAAGATCAGAAAGGAATGATGAGTCCACACTAACCAACCTGTACAATGTTTCAGCAGATGAGTAACCACGCGATTTTTTTATTTTTGTGTTTTTAAGCCGCAAGTGTTTTGAAGGTCATGAGCTTGAACAGCAAAACATGGAGCGGTGTGATGAGTTCTCGACATTTAGATCGAATTCAATATAAAGGCATCACTGTTTCAAAGGTCAGACATTTTTGTGGTACATAAAGGCAAGACATACGTAAAAAAAGGTTTGTCAGGAACTTTTAAATAAAGCATCAGGATTTTGGCCATCTCATTTATCCTAGACTATAAGCGGCTCTCTCAGGAATGCGGTGATAAGTTTCTTCTTAGAAATTTCAATTTTTTACACCAGAATAAGCAGACTCATCGAGCTCCTTTTAAAACCAAAGATATTTAAAAGGAACGACAACTACGGAAGATCGTTCGTGGTGGAATTTCTCAAGTAAACTCGCACTGCACTTATCAAAATTCTTACGCTTCCACTTACACGATCTCTAAAGGAGTCTGAGTCTCGTTAACTTAGTGCCAGTTTCAACCGTCAGTTAGCCAGTGGAACACTTCCGTGTGGCCATTTTTGCAGCCTCGTCAGTTTTATGTGCCTGCCAAGTCACGTAGCCTGGCCACATCTTTCTCCTATATATAGACAACTTCCTACATCAACTACCTTCCACTTTCAATTCCAGGTTTGAAGACGAGACCTCCTCTCCCGGACTGCGTTCGCCAAAGTTCGCGCTCAGCCCACCGAATATCTACTACAAGGGCTGGTGGACGTTCCCATACCTGTCGTGCAACCTCGGCAAGTGGATCCTGTCCTACAGCATTGCCATACCACCGGTCGGCCGGCACGGCCTACGCGGCTTCATTAGTATCGACATCGATGTGACAAGCCTGCGAGTGAACCAGTGCGAGGCGCCCGTCTACCGCTTCAACTACCAGCAGATCCAATCGCGACGCCTCCACCTAGTCGACACTCAGATGACTGAATCCATCAATGACATCCAAGCGTTCCACGGATCACACAAATGCCACCGAGACACCATGGAGGTGAGTTGTTGTTCCCATCATCGCCTCCCGGCCTCACAGATAGTCCTCTTCCTCTTTTCCAGTGCGAATACCGCATCCCGATTGAATCGCCGACAATAACCAACAAAATCATCGCCACACCGAACGGCTGGACGCGCGGCTCCTATCAGTGCCTGTGCAAGCGCGGCTACTACTCGGTCCGGCACCCGGACGGCTTCAATGGGACCGTGATGGAGATCGCCTGGCAGGAGCAGCGCGACAATCTGAGCAACTACTACACCGAGGTCTTCGTCTGCCAGCAGTGTGCTCCTGGCTGCGGTGTCTGCCTCGGACCGGAGCCGTGTCTGGCCACGTACAATTGGCCATTTAGGTAAGTTGGATGGTCGGGGGTGGCCTTCGATTGAATGACTTTGCATTTTTCATTCGCAGGATATCTCTGCTCGTGGTATCGGTGGGGTGTGCTGTGTCGACGTTCATCCTCGCCGGGTACCTCTTCCATCACAGGAAGGTGAAGGTCTTCAAAGTTGCGAGCCCAATTTTCTTGCTCATCACGCTGATTGGATGTGCCATCATGTACATGGAGGTGAGTTGGTGGGGGCTTCAATGGAATGGGCGAGGGTTAAGTCGTGGGCGCTCTGAAGGAAAGTTTAAATTGCTTTGGTAGGCATCAGGATTCGAAAGAGACGCACTTTGGGCGGTGATGGGTGTGGTTTGCTTGCGGTTTTCGTTCGAAATTGGCTTCCGAATGACTCTCAGGGATGTGGTGATGGCATGTGGACTGTGACAAGGCCACGGGTAGGTTTGGGAGGTATTTTCGTTCCCATTCTTCTGCCGCTTTAAAGAACGATCTGGAGAAATGAGCAACGTATTTCGGAATGCGCCCAAATGTGTCAAATTATAACGCGCACAACACAGTTGGGGCACGAAAAAAGCTAGACTCTGGCCCTAAACAGTCTGTTAGGCCGCCCAGTGTATGTATGTTTCTAAAAGCGTTATTGGAAAACTTATTTGTTAAGACGACGAGGACCCGTTGTCAGGACCAGGTTTTAAACTATTTCGCAGATCATCCGGTTCATGGACATCTTCGAGCCTTCTACGGCGGCGAGCGCCAGCGAAATGATCCTGTTTGGGCTGGTTTCTGCACAGCCCCGCATCTCAAACAGTTCCTGGTCAACTGTGAAGCTCATTTGGCTTAGGACGCTGCTAAAACGATCTCATTCTGGAGAGGTATGAATCTCATTCCGTTTCTGGAGAGCTTGAGAGCTATTTCATTAAAGGGTGGTTGTGAGACATTGATGCTGCGATGGACGCTTACAAAACGACCTCGTTGGCGAATTTCTGGTTCCTGGATTTGTCTGGATGTTCCTCGTTACGAGTTCCTACACCATTCAAAGGTTCACGGGGCTAGGAAAGCTTCTCAAAAGGACTGTAAATGAATCCAAGAGCCAGAAACTTCATTTAATTGATGCAAGGGCTTAACACCCAAATGCATTCCTGGAAAAAAATACAAGTTGACTCAAATTTTCAGGCTTAATTTGAGGAAAAGTCCAGAAAAGTATCCTCCACTTCCTTAACAAATCTTTTTGCTTTAATTATCTTCTTGCAATCACCACCAAAGAGCCTTGCAACTACTCTCCTAACGCCCAGGACTTTGTGGTTGCAAATCCTCCTAAATTGGCAAATTCTTCTGTAAAACCTCAACACAAAAAGTGATGGATGAGAACTTAGTCCAGAGCCTACCTCAAAATAAATCTCAAAATTACGCACCTGCCGCCTCCAGGTCTCAAAGCAAAAGCCACACTCACACAGACCACAAGTTATCCTTCGAGTGTCAGCTGCAAGCAACAACATCAATTATGCAACAAATCGAAAAAGAAACCCTTCCACCAGAAAAGAAAGTATATCCCCAAAAGGATAAGAATCACACACACATACAGAGATAAACTCGCAAAAAGATTTCCGGAGCCATAAACACCCTGTCAGAAAGTTTTGCTACCACATACGATGGGACACAGATATCCTGGCAAGGACTTTCATTATTCATCATCATCAGTATGCCAAATGCCAGAGTTTACACACGCAGGCTTTTTAAACTCACCACACCAGCCGCAGGAAGAACAACGAATTTGTCAAGAGGTGAATAAAATGCCACACAGAAAAGAGGAAGAGTGCAATTGCGTCTGCCAAGAACCTCAGGTTACAGTCGGAGGTAATAAAATCCGACAGGACATATGACTACGACGACGACACGAATACGCTGCAATCCTGGCATCCTGTTTCGAAAATTAACCCCACAAAACCCCCAAGGATGACAGGAAAACAGGAAAAGACTAAGAGCTGGTGGAGGGAAGTGCTTTGCATGTGAATTGGGTTAAGTTATCTCTCTCTCTGTCTGCCTCACTTGAAACGATTGCAAACCACTCATCCTTAGCCGAAAGGACCTCATGGCAATTTGTCAAATTAACACCGCATTCGAGGTTTACACGAAACCGGATCATTACGGTGAATAATGAGTCGGGGCGGGGTGGATGTGTGACAATGACTTTATTTTAACCACCACCACCCGCCCAGTAAAAAACAAAATCCCTTAGATTGTCCCCTCCAACCTTGTGAGTGGCAGTGCAATTCGTGTGTCAATTAAAGGTGAGCTTTTAAAGACCACCGAGTGGAGTCCGAGGGGGCGGCAAGCAGGCGTCGTCGGACACACGAGGTCCTCGGGAGCGACGTGTTATTTTTAGTTTTTGTAGTGTGCGCGCGTTGTGAAAGGGTAATCACATGAATAAAATATTTTTATTATTAGAACAGTCCAAGGGGGGAGTGAAGGACTACTCGGTCTCTCCGGTCTTCGCCTGTCTATTGACCGAGATGGGACGGGAAAGTGTGTGTGGTTGGTGTGTGTTTCTTTGTGTGGTTGTAATTACGGAAGGATTGAGTCTAGAAATTGGGATTATGATCCGTAAGTAGACAGGAGGTTTCCTGTGGTCTAATTGGAGAGAGAGAAAGCCAAGTATGATTGCATGTGGGTGAGGTAATCACTGGACTTAGATCCGAGTAAAGGAGGTATAGAGGCGCCTCTTGACAGACGCTTTGTGTGAAACAAAAAACCGTGAGGAAGTTGAAGGAGGAAGTGGTTAAGACGAAAGACTTGTTGGAGGTGCTCTTAACGACAGCGAATGGGGTGCTTGGAAGTGTTTCTTTAGAATCACTTTGCAGGCATCGGAGTGACACTTGGGTTGATGATGATTGCCACGCACAACGCCGTTCTTGACTCTAGCAGCTGTGAGACTTCAACGGAAATCATCTTCTTCCTAAATTCAAAGGAAAACGTCTTCTTCTATAGAACACTTCGCTGAAAGTACTTGTAGGGGGTCGTTTTAAGAGGTGACGTTAAGCAGAAAGCATTTATGAACAAAATGTTGACATGAATTGACGAGCACTTCTATGGTCTATCTGATGGGGCAATTAACCTCTGTTTATAAGTCGGAATATGAAGCCATACACCGTTTTCAACGGTTTAACAAGCGTGTTCTTAAAAAATCGCTTCTTCAAAAAAACGCAACCATTGATAGTAGTCCTGAAAATGGAATAAGGTTTTCAACCGTGAGAGACCATATTTTTTTTTTTCAGATTGCTCGTTTTTGACTCTTTTTAGGATCGAATTCTTTGCATATCCAATGATCTCTTGGAAGTTAAATGGTAAATTTCCCGTAAAGGGTTTTCCATTAAGGACTTGACAATTTTTTTTAACCCTCTACCACACGCAACAGGTTCCAATAACAAAAGATATTAAAAAATTGCATTTTGTAAAATTAAGAGAGTAGAACTTTTAAAATTGTTATTTTCTTTTGACATATATGCATGGCTGATTGTGCAGTTACGCATTTTTCAACCTTACAAAACTCCAATAACATAAACGGTCAAAGTGATATTTTTCCAATGATGATTGCTAGTTTTTACTACTTGGAGTTTTAAGATCGGAAGCCATATAGTGCTGCTTCTGCAGTAAAGAGTTAAATAAAAGACAAACCATTTGAGATATTGCAAAAACTTTATTATCGGTTAGAAGTACAATCATAACATTTATGAATGGAGCTTGACTTTCTTTATATGGAGACTGCGGGCACGTTTGGAGCGGTCGATTTTCCATGACACATTTTGGCCGAAACGGCAGCTATTTCGCATTTAATGTTGGCTCTGAGCTCTCTGTTGGCTCTCTTCCAACGTCGTTGGCTTGTTGGCATAACCAAATGACTTAACGTAGCCCCAACGAAAATAGTGTATAGGCGTTAAATCGCACAAACGAGGCGCCAATCGACTGGCCCATTTCTTGAGATAACACTCCCATCAAACTTACTCTTAAAAAAATCGATTGTAACCTGTGCTCTGTGGCATGTGGCACCATCCTGTTGAAATTATATATCGTCTAAGTCCATATCTTCCTATTTGGCCAAAAATAATCGGTACTCATGGCGCGATAACGCTGGCCATTCACTGTAACGTGATGATCGTTACCGTCGACGAAAAAATATGGTCCAATAACGCCGCCGGCATGCAAACCGCACCAAATAGTTCCTTTTTGTGGATGAACATGAAGGACGTGTGGAGTTCCACCCGACCAATAAAGAATATTTTGCTTATTGACGAACGCATTGAGCGTTTACTTTTACTTCATAGCCATTTTACTCAACGACATATTCTTAAGTCGTCAGCCTGTTTGTAAGAACTTTGTTGAGTCATTTTTACTTAAAATTTTTGCCTCCAATAGTGCACTTAAACTCAGCCTGCAAGGAACGTTCAAAGTAATGCCAACCAGTGCAATTCATCACGTCTATAACCTCCAGTTGTCGCTAAAGGCTTTACCCACTAACCAATGTTCATGTCAATCCCACGCTGAGTGTCAATAAGCTAGATCCACATGAATGATCACCGTGAAATGACCTTCGTCACTGAAGATGATTTTGGGATGAAATTCATGATCTTGGCGCATCTTTTCCAGAGCTTTTCTAGAACGTACGTCGCTTCAAATCGGCTTCGGCTTCAATTCTTGCGTCAGCTTAATCTTGTATGGATGTAAGCCAATAGCCTTACTCAAAATACGCCATAATGTGGTCTAATTTGGAGCGATGTCCCATTCTTGAAAAGCCGTATAATTGACTGACTTGGATCGTTTGCTACGAACGCCTGAACGCCAGCGATATTTTCGACACTTCGACCAACCCGTTGTCTCACTGTAACATCACACAACGAATATGTATACTCAAATTTTTGCAAAAAACTTGTTATCAACTGTCTACTAGAGCGAGAACTACGACCGAAAATTGGAGGTAACGATCTTAAAGCTACAGTCGCCGGCTCCAAATATCGGTGGAAAATGTTTATAATATGCTGGCGTTATTCTTTCGTGTACTTTACAACGATGAAAATATTGAATAAATTACTGAATAAATTCGCAATGACAGTTCGTTTACAATTAAGTTCATACAAATTCAATTCGTAGTTGTCAAGTCTCTATCGGAAAACCCTCCACTTTCACAGTCCATTAGCACAAGAAGATTTGATCAGTTTGTAGTCCCGAAGGCAGAAAATCTCACTTGTAAAAGCTCTGGTACGACGACGACGAATAAAATCTGCTTGAAACGACCTCGGTGAGTCATCTTCTGGACAACTTTGGGCACCTTTTTCTGAAAAAAACATTAAAAGCACACAAAACCTCGTCTTTTTGAAACACTTTCATTGAGAAAATTCTATGCAACTACACAATTTATATGGCAAATTATGTGGCAACCTCATTGTAAATTTATGCGAAATAAAATAAAATACAATTCAGAGGCAAAAGAAAGTACACCCATGGTTCGACTGAAAAAAAGTTCTAAAATCGGATCACCGGAACCTATTTTATGAGTTTTTAAATGCTCGAAACATGGGTGTACACATTCTTTTGCCCCTGACTGTATCTAAATAAAAATATGGCTAACAATGCTTATGGAGAGGAACATGAACGAATCTGTTTTACCAAGAAGCCAAAGACACTATTCCTCTTAAAAGCGACTTTATAACTGTCAAAACTGTATGGCTTTGGGGTCACAAATTTTGAAGACATTTGGCGTAGCGAAAGCCTGTGTCTATAGAATATTAGTTCTTC
Source organism: Syritta pipiens (assembly GCA_905187475.1). Taxonomy (NCBI): domain Eukaryota; kingdom Metazoa; phylum Arthropoda; class Insecta; order Diptera; family Syrphidae; genus Syritta; species Syritta pipiens. Next base: position 78,700,194 of record LR994571.1, read on the forward strand.
AAACTAAGAGACTGCAACGCTCCCAAATTTTTGAGAAAAATGCAACCCAAAGTTTTCACAAGCTAATCTAATACCGAAAAAAGGTATAGAATTTTCAATTCTGCGATGGCACAGACTGTGGATTGTGTGTCAAAGTTTGATTTGAGGGAAAAAATTCAGAAAAACATAATTATAGGATATTTACTTTATCTGGCTTTAGGCCTTAGATATGTAATTTAAGGGTTCTTCTTCTTTTTGTGCGGCGCTACAGTCCGGGGTGGACCTGGGCCTCCTTTAGCAACCTCCTCCAGCCAGCAAGGGTTAAGCTTCAAAATTCAATAAGAATTGTTATAAATCGTTGACCAATTTACCACCGCAGGTTTTACATAATGTCTCGTTGAAAATTTCCTTTGAAACGCAGCCAGACTCTGAGCTTCTGCAAAATATTTGTCAACGTCACCAGTACCTGCTGTCCTTGAAAAAAAAAATACTCACTTACCTTAAACACGTCGCGAAGCAGAAACGTTTCCCTCTTTTCATCGACCGAGAACTACTCTCTTAAAAATTTTCCCATGAGTCTCAAAGAGCCTAAAACCCATAAGCGTCATTCTCCTCCATTTTCTGACAAGAAAGGCCAAGCTCAGACCAAGTTCTCCATGTGTGAAACCATCAAATCGTTACCCACCCTCGTGACATCGACAGAGCTGAGCTCTCCACTCATCATCTCAACCGCGATGGATTTCTTCTTCTTTGCCATCGGTCATCTTTCCGCCCTTCCTTTGTCCCTTGAGACACCATTTACCTTCGCCTGGTTTGTCACCATTACCACAGCACTCGCCGCAAGCCATCGTCCTTGCAACTCAACATCCACTCTCATCTCACTCTCGTTTTCTCTCTTCCACAGATGGCTGCGATATTTCCCATTCTGGATACCTACTGGTGCATTGCCACGAAGTGGACTCGTCACATGGGCTTTTGCATCACATACACGTCGCTGCTCATGAAGACGTGGAGGTAAGTTACCACCCAAACATACACACAGAAAAGAAAAGAAAGTGCTCAAACTCAAACACACACCACGACGTAATTTTTCTTCGTTTTTATTCCATTAGAGTGTCCTTGACGTATCGAGTGAAGTCGGCCCATAAAGTGAAACTAACGGACCAGCAGCTCCTCCAGTGGATGGTGCCCATTCTGCTTGTGATGCTTATTTATTTGGGAACTTGGACCATTTCTGCGACTCCATTTGCCGAGAATGTAAGTCCTTAAGTCCTTTTGTATCCTTTTTCCTTTCGTTTTTCTTCCTTTATGTTTTTTCTTTTTTTTTGTGTGTAATGGGGGGTGGAAAAACCTTCAGCCTCATAAACTGCAAATGAAATCAAAGTCATCCAGCAACACCAGCGGCCAGCAACATTTGTTGCACAACATCGAGTTCAAGGGCATTCGCGCGGGGAGGGTGCACGTGGAACTGCACACGGCTGGCGACAAAGTCGAGAATAAATTAGCCCGACGACGGGTCTGAGTGATTAGGCCACCGGCTGGAGGACTTCATTCGGTTATTTCATTAAATCGGAGCGGGAGGTGGGCGGTAATTTATTCGAATGGCATTCGAATCGAGCCTGTAGGCTTAAGGTGGCTCCGCTTCGGATTGATGTCTAGTGTTGGGATGATTTACGGCCCTGTTCGCCTTCAGGGTAATTGATTATGGGGGGGCGGCCGCAGCTGACTTATTAGTCAAGTGATCCGTGTGTGGGTGGGTCATTTACGAGAGCCGTAAGCCTTTTTACGTGGAACGCATGGACACGGGAAAAGGTGGCCCTGGAATGCGAAAATTCCAGAATTTCGCCTTCGGGCTTTGAAGTGACCCGCAATTAGCATAAAGTCGACTTTGGCTGGAGGAAAAATTCAACAGGAAAAATTCCCAGCTAAAAATTTTGGAATGTTCGGTGGGACTTTAAGGCGGGTGGGTAATTTTTTTTACAAAATTTGGGATTTCTGAGGTGGGAAAACGTCTTTATTAGAACATTGATGTAGTTCAAAGTTATCCAGTTATCAGAAATTCCGAGATTTCCACAAAAAAATTCTACACAAAAATAGTTTCAATTGCCCTTTGAAAAGCTTGCCATGGATCACATGAAAGCGAAGTCAAGTTGATTTCTTTAAATTTATAGAACAAAACACAAAAATTTGTAGAAAATACAAAACAATTTTTATGAAAAATTACGTTTTAATCACATGTCTCAACTTTAAACTTTAATTCATTTCCAGGTCAAATTCCCCCTTTCTTTCTTATTCTCATAGTTTGTATGTACATAACTTGAAATTGAAATTTGAATACTGTTATTATCTCGGTCATTTTCAACACTGATGATTGAATCAAAAAGAGGTTTTTTTAACTCTTTATTTCTGCTCCTTTGATGCGCGTTATAACGAGTATGGCGCTGATTCTTAAGAGAATCTTCGCATCATAAAATTGTGACTTTCAATTCATCTTTTATTTAAGATTGATTGTTTTCTTTTTCACTGGAAGGTGAATTTTCAAATTTCACGGGCTACGTACATTCGATTATCGATTTTTTTTTATTTTGTTATGTTGGTACACTCGTCCCAAACATATGTTTACAGTTTCAGCTATATATTTATTTTGTTTGTAAGAGGGATAAAAGTTAGACGCGTTTTGCGTGTTCGGCGATTTCCTGCTGTCGAAAAAATTTATCAAAGATTTTCCATTCAATTTTGTGTGAAAAATGGAAATAAAAAAATAAATAACCTGCGCAACGGCCCATACAGGGCCAAAGAATAGCTTGTTCCCGCCTCCATTGTGTTGTGCGCGATATAATTTGACACAAGTGAAGGGGACCTACTGTTTCGGTTCCCAACGGCGAATTGCGAAAGCTTTCCATGACAGAAGTTACTCCAGGAGAATTGTCAGTCGTTCGCTGGTGTTCTGTCGCCGGGCTAGATTCGAACCCGGATACTCTCGCTTAACAGTCCGAAAATGGCGAAGTGGCATACGGTGAGTGTACTCTGAGTCAAAAAAATTTTTACAAGTGGTACAAGCTTTTTAAAGAAGGTCGAGAAAATGTGAATTACGACGCTCGCCCTGGACGCCCTAGCACATCAACAACCGATGAAAATGTTGAGAAAGTGAAAAAAATTGTTATGGAGAATCGTCGAATCACTATTAGAGAAATTGCGGAAGATGTCGGCATATCAGTGCTCATGCCATGCAATTTTGGGCATAAAGTGTATGGCGGCGAAGTTTGTTCCAAAATTGCTGAATTTTGATCAAAAAACGGTTGCTTGTTCGTAATTTTTTGGTCAAAAGCCACTGTATTCTCAAGATTTGGCTATCTGTTTTTTTTCCTGTTTACAAGATTGAAGAGACCCATGAAAGGACAGCGCGGCGTTTTGCGACGATTGAGGAAATACAAACCGAATCGCTGACAAGGGCATACCAAAAAATACATATCAGAACTGCTTTGAGGATTGGAAAAATCGCTGGCACAAGTGTCTGAGGGGGACTACTTTGAAGGAGACAAAATAGAAATTGATGAATAAATGAATATTTTTTGAGAAAAACTGAAATTCACCTTATTTTTTGAACAGATCTCGTACACCATAAATGTACGATACCTTTTGTCGGCAGTGGCTTATTGATAACATCCAACGACAATAGTGTTGAAAACATTAATTCGATAGCTTTAGGGGGTTTGAAAAGTACTAAAAAAACCCCATTCGACCGAAGCTGTTTCACTCTAAGCAAAACCAAGAGGCAATCCCGTCTGCATGCAGTACCTTCGTGCATACCTTCGTATCCTTAAGAACACATTACATACATTCGGTGGCGTAACAGCCCATTGAGAGCGAGAACTTAGCTTTTTCACATACGCTGATAGGTCTAAATTCCCAGGATCACAATGAGGAGGGCAGGAAAGAATTTAATTGGAAAGATAGAAAGCGGGTGCTGTATGCCCTCAATAGCTTCACGAATATCATCTTTGAGGTCTTGAGTCGACGCTGGGCTCTTGGCGTAGACCTTATCTTTCACGTAGCCCCAAAGGAAGAAGTCGCAAGGTGTTAAATCACAAGATCTCGGTAGCCATTTGTGATCACCTCTTCGAGAGACAACATGGTCCGACAACTTTTTCCGTAAAAGATCAATGGTTTTGTTGCTTGTGTGGCACGAAGCGCCGTCTTGTTGAACGTAAACGTTGTCCAGATCAATCCATCCAATTTTGGCCATGAAAATCCATCACCATTAATCATCTCTCGACAGCACAATTCATTCACCGGAACTATTGCTCCATTCTCATTTTCGAAAAAGTAAGGTCCAATGACCCCGCCGGACCATAAATCGCACCAAACAGTTACTCGTTGAGGATGTAGAGGCTTTTCAACAATAAATCTTTGGTTTTTCGAGCCCCATATGCGACAATTTTACTTATTGACGTAGCCACCGAGGTGGAAACGGGCCTCATCAGTCAAGATGATTTTTCGATTAAATTCCGGATCATTTTTATGCATTTCAAGGATCCAATCAGCAAAGACACGACGTTGTTAATGATCGACCGGCTTGAGTTATTGTTTTAACTGAACTTTATAGGCCTTAAGAAGCAAGTCTTTATGCAAAATATGGTGTAATGACGTTTATGGAATGCCTAATTCCATAGAACGACGAGGAATGGACAAACCTGAATTTTCTTTAACACTTTGGGCTACAGCTGCAATATTCTTAGTTGTTCTTGAGCGACGTGCACGGATTTTATTCTTCACTTCACTAACTTGTCCCAACAGCTCGAATTTCCTCACCAATTTTTTGTATTGTCGGACGGAAAATGAACATGCTGTTCACTAAGATGGCGCCAGGAAAATAACACTTACTGCCACACAGTTTTCTTGTTGACATGATTATGATAATATATAGATTAGATAAGTCTTTTTCAAAAATACAACAACTGATGCTGTAGTGCTATTTTTTTGTTGGCAGCTGTACATAGCTGCAGCAGTAGCAGAGGTAGCTAACGACGACCTTTCTCTTTCTTCTTTTTACATCTGCGACATGTTATTCTGAAATCCTGCTTTAAAGAGCAATGCAAGTTGATTAGGAGCTCATCACCTTATCATCTTACCCTCCTGGACCCCCCAGCAACATTTCAGCGCCCCTCAACAAGCCCCTCCGCACGAACGGCCCATTGGCCAAATGTTTCACCAAAAATGTGGAGCACGCAGTCAGATTAAGTCCGCAGGCTTTTTTAATTAGAACCCCTCTCCGCAAACAAACCAAAACCACCGAAAAAAAGAAACGAGGACGCGTGCCGTCCACTTTCGTCCCCCACTTAATTTCACGTATCTAATTTGTGTTTTTCTCTCTCCTAACTCGGATTTTTTCTCTCTTTCTCGTTACAGATACGCGACCAGGACGGATTGAAATTCAAACAATGCTCCTACAACTGGTGGGACCACAGCCTGGCAATCGGCGAGGTACTCTTCCTGGCCTGGGGCGTCCGGGTCTGTTACAACGTGCGGAACGCCGAATCGCTCTACAATGAGGCCCGGCTCATATCGTACGCCATCTACAACATTGCTATTGTGAATATAACAATGGTTGCGTTCCAGTAAGTATCTCAACCCCCCGCCGCAGTCGTGTATCTAACCGCACGGTATCTACGTGTGAATCGCACCCACCCACACCCCTATTGTTGGCATTCTGGTGGGTTTCCCTATTCAATTTTTGTCCGTAGTCACAGAGAGTGATTAAAATGAAATTCTCCGTTGATTAAAATGCCTAAAATAACACGAAGTGAGGGTTGATGGTGCGTTGCGCTTGTGAAAAATCATCGTCGTCTCCCGCTTGAGTCGTGTATTCGTCCCAACGACACCAACGACGACGACGACGTCTGTTATGCAATTAAATTCACTTAATTCGTCCTTTTAATTGTGTAAATCAATTAGACCCGTTAATTGAAGACGGATTGTGTTGTGTTTACGTAAGTGGGTGGTTTATCCACCTGTCTGCCAGAGTGTGTGTGTGGAGGGAGAAAGGGATTAAATTGTTGTTTTGGGAGATGCAGAGACAACTCCCCTGACAGGGTGACGCAAGCGGGTGTTTGCAGAGCCAGATATCAACTCTCCTTTTCTCCCTCCTTCCTGAAGTCACCGTGTGATCCTTGAGATTGTAATTGAAGGCGATAGTGTGTAGTTCTCGATGTAATTTATTTACTGAGGACTTTGTCGTCCTTGTCGTCGTCGAATTCCGGCGATGGGGGTGAAACTCCCAGTGATGTGTTTACCTTTTTGATAAGGGGGTGGAATGATTTCAGGATGGAGATCCCTGTTCTTGGAACAAAATAACGGTGCTATTGACTGCAACGTTATGAAACTGAAGTTGTCAACGTAGCGGAATGACGTGCACGTCGACGTTAAAGTGAAGTTGCGTCAGATGCAGCAATTGGATGACGCGAAGTAGAGGTGGTAGCTTTCAAATTAGAATTCCGAGAAATTTATTCACTTCGCTTCAGCTTTAAGAGACTCAGTTGTTGTGCAGAAAATTTGATGTGCACTGAATTTAATTTTTCATCACAATTTGCTGTGTATATTTGCCTCTCAGAAAATGTGAGGAAATATCGCAAGTTCCTAATATACGTAAGGCCAGGTGCATACAAATTTTATGACGCGGCGAGACCGCTTTAGCGTCATTCAATACTCCAAATTAAATGAGTGGTATCCAAGCGGGCGATCAATTGATTTGAAAGTATTTTAAAACAAGGACACGCTGCGTCAAAAAGACGCTCGTGTGCAACGGGCCTAAAGACTGCTTGGAGATTCAAAAGGAAACCCGATTCAACTCTCTAAAAGACTGAATTTCGAGAGTTGGAATCCTTTTGCAGCCATCGCACGTTTTTAATGCTTAAAATCGTTTTTATAAAATTTAGACTTGATTCAAACGAATCCGAAATTTTATGTTTTTACGAAATACAGATGACTATAAGCAGCTTCCGAAAATGTTGTCCAATCCAGATAAGACTTTCTCAGTAAGGTTCACATGCGGAGCACAGGTTGTAGGCATTTAGTAGAAAAGGCAATTTGTCCCATTTATGCACTTCTGTTCTATGATCTCAATTCGTCAGAGCTCCGAAATTACGTCAGGCATGGTTTAGACTGCTATCTATCTTTTTTAAAAGGCTTCTACAGTTGAAATCCGAAATCACGGCAGACTGGCTATCTCTATTTTTACAGAAGCTTCAAACTTACAACAGTCTTTTCCGCACATTCTAAAGGCTCAAACACTACTTCATCTAGAAATGAAATGTCTAAGAAATTCGCAGGATTTTGTAAGCTTGGGGGCCTTGGAAATATTGTTGTGGTTTTCTCCGGGCTGAATTCAAAAAGTCTTGTTAAAATCTGCGCGAATCTAAAGATTGCTGGCCTTTGAAATTTCCTACAACTTCGTCGTTCTTATTTTCAACAAGTCTCCTCATCAACGTCTTCAACAAATTTTATTTAATATTCGTGTCTATACATAAATAATAAAAATAGATGGCAAGTTGCTTATGTCAGGCTTAAATAAAGGTCATCCAACAAAAAGTCGTCGTTGTTATTATATTATAGCAGAATTGTCAACCATCCCGCTGTACAGATTACTTTTTGTAGCCACAGACTTTTCCCAACAAAAACTTGGAATCGGTTTCGCAAGGCTTTATTTCAGATACAATAGACCAACATAGATCGCAGAGCCTTTAAGATCCATATGAATTATGCTTTCTTCCCGTAGCCTCTCTGCTGCAAAGAAGGGCTTAAACTCAAAATCTTACAAACTTTTCCTTCACGTCGTGTGTGTTTCCATTGCAGGATGTAAATAGGTATACACATCCATTCAGAGCCTGGCATTAGCTGGCACGGATTCTTCGACTGCCATCAATAGTTTCACACGGAAATAAAAATGCCAAAAGCTAGTGCACCAATAAACTGAATATTTGAGAATAGTTTTCAATCCACATTTGTTGGAATTATGAAGTCAAGTAGGGTAGCGCGGGGCTAGTTGGGCTACGGGGCAAATTGAGCCACGCAAAATTTCTCAAAAATCGCAAGTACTATACAAAAAGAATCAGACAGTAATGAAAAGGGTACACAAACCAGCCTGTGTAGAATCGGTATTAGTTGTATTGTATCAGCATTTGAGGAATCCTGTGAATTTTTCTGTTTCTGAAGTGGAAAAGTAAAAAAAAATTATCACATTTTTCGGACACAGTTTTTTCATAAGACACGTTATTTTATTTTAATATTTAGCTTGAAGGATTAATCTTTTTGAGTATTTTTTTAATTATCACGCAATATATTCATTAAACCAGAGGTGGGGTAAGTTGGGCCAGGTCGAACAACTTGCCCCCTGAATAGCCTGCTAAGACTAAATTGTACTTTTAGTAGGCTCAGCTGTTTCCAATGAACTTCAATCTATTTCCCACCAAACTGAGGCTAATATTGTCTAATGTGCATGGAAACATTTATTGTGGTTTCCACTTTGTTCCTCAAAGTGAAAACGCAATTTTATTTTTTATTTATTTTCGCAAGTTACAATTTTGTTTACCGCTCCCTTTTGTCCTTTACTAAGCTCATTTTCCAACTTTTAAGCCATTGACTCAATTTACATCACGCCAATTTGGACTTAACGCATTTGAGACAATATTATTCCCCTACGATTACATTTTTTGAAAATTTTCAGAATTTCATAAAGAATCCAAATGTTCTTTATATCCTTAATCCTAGCCTCATGGTTGTATTATGATTTGGTTGGTATTTATGAGGCTTCACGAGGTAGGCCTAACTAGCCCGCCCCTGATGTACCTTGATGCACAGTTCTAGTTACCAATAAAGTTATTGAAGTACTCAATTCATTTTATTTAAATCGAAGTCGTGTCTACACAAAAAGACTTCATCATCTTCCGCCATACACGATATTTTTTTTAACTAAATTTTAAACTGAGGACGGTCAAATGTTTAGTTTGTGCCTCTCAAAAGAAAGGCTCCAAGATATAAAAAGATTTCTCAAATCAACTGTTCCTCTATCAACTGTATTCACTTTCCGAAGTGCCTTAACCAAATTGTGTCGTCCAACTCCTCCCCTCTCAATTCAATTGATGGAAAGAGCAACATTTACGGGCCATTAAGACGCAAATGGACGGCAATGAGCGTGCAATTAGACCAGCGAAAGAGGATTAGCTCGAAATATCGAAATTAGATTGTTTTCTGTGGCCCCAAACTACAATCATTTCTAAGTTTAATTAGCACTAAATGTTAATTACCTCGGACTGTTAAGAATGGAAATTAATTTTGGCGCAGACCGAAATCATCATATGGCGCTTTTGTTATATGATTGTCAACTGGTAGTCGTCGAGAGCAATTATAGAGAATCATTGCCTTTCTCTGTGACTTTAGCAGTAGAGTCATGCTTATCGAATTGTCAAAAATGGACTTGAGACGGATTCAGTTAGTCTAGATAGTAGATAACCAAAGGCGTTGTTGAGGACTTCTTTCCACTTTGGATTCATCTTCAGTCGTCTTAAACTCTAAAGTTTCGTTATACATTTAAGCGTCAGCCAGGCTGCCCTGTCCGTCTCACTGACTGAATGCACCCACTCCTGGCGATATTCTCATCCAGCATCATCTTCCACCCGTTCTCTTAAAGTCATAAAAAACTTTATTCGAGTCAATTTCCATTTTTAAGCCCTCTGTCGTGAACTACCTGGCCCCCGAGGTTCGTCCGTGGTATGAATATAATTTTAGCAGACATAAATCTAATAGAAAATTTAATTAAAGTCATTTGCGAAACTGTTCTCGCAGCCGACACGCCAACGACGTCGTCGACGGCGAGTGTCAAATTTCTCACCCCTCCACTGTGCATACACCCTCTTTTGACGGGCCACCATAAAAATGTTAACCCACCACCCCCTCTACGGAGCGATATCGCCGGGCACATAAAACAACATCCTTGTTCAACATCTTCTCCTGTCGCCGTCAGAGCTCCCGTTGGCAGGGGGGACCGTGTTCTGGAGACAAGACAAGTGCCTCAAGTTTGCTTTACATTTCTACATCCCTCCACCAACTGGCTCAAATTTAAAGGGCAACCCCAGCCTATTCATTCCTTAAAGTGCCCGTGAATAACAAGCACGCCAACAACAGTAGAAACTACAACAAAAAGACTGCCCCTCTCTCGAGGACGAGGGCAAGGACGAGCCCGTTGCGAGTGGTGTAGCTTAATTTCGTGCAAAGCATTGTCCTGGAAGCACTTTATCTGTGCAGATGCCTGCGCCTGCTGCCATCACATCGTCCTCGTCAACGTCGTGGTCCCTTCTTTTTTTTTTTTTTGGTGCCGGTGATGGGCTCCGATAAATTTTATCTGTCATAACAATGAATGTTTAGTTCAGTGGAGTTATGAGTCTTATTTTGTCGATTTGTGTCCCCTCGCCGGGAAGCAGGACCCACGGCGCTGATAGACCACAACGGAAAGGGGTTGTCACCGGTTGTCGTTGTGCTGTCGGTTGCCTAACGAAGGATGTGCAGTCTCGTGGAAAATACTCCACAGGACTCGCAGTTTAACTGGCCAATGGAGGGACTTTTGGGTTTGTCCAATGCACTGTGGTCTCGTTAGGATCTCATTTTTAAATTTTCACATTTACGAAATCATCTGTGTGGTTAATGAGGCTTCAAGGGGATGACGCTTTGGTCGAAAGACAGCATGGAGTGGTCCGATACGGAGCAGCTGTGGCTTCTTGATATGGTGCATATCGTTTTTATCTTCTAAAAGAAAGTCTGTTCATAAGTTGTTTGCGAGGAGGGAGCCAGAGTCTAATGAACTTTTTCATAAAGAGAATTTCCCACAGTCGTCAACGAACTCCGCTGGTGTCGTGCAGCTGGAGCACTTTGAAAAGCGATACCACTCCTCTTTAATGAGATTAATTCAAAGCTACAAAGTTTTACGAGCATTTTGCAGACAGTATTTGATTTCAGAAACTTCGGGTGTTTTCTTCGTCTCCTGTGATGGGGCGGTCCTTCGTTGCGGCTAGGGGCTGATGCCACAACTAACGAAGGCTCTCAAACTCTACGAGATGTTAAATAAAGTCTTTTCGCGTTTATCTATGGCGAGTAACGAGCTTTATTCAAGACTAGTTTGTGAGTTAAAATATAACCGCGTGACAGACTACAACAAACAAAGAATGTTGTGACTGAGAAAGGCACAGATTACACAAGTTTGCAAAAAGAAAAATGAGAGCTATTTTGTTTTTTTTTTTTTTGCGTAAGTCTTTTGTTTTTAGGTATGCTGAATCCGATAAAGTGAAAAGACTTTCATTTTATCATAAGACGGCAAGTTTTCTGACAATGTAGGTATCTTTGTTAAACAAAGATGTTACGCATTTGGTAGCGTAACAGCCCGTTGAGGGCCAGAGCTTAGCTCTTTGTGTCTAACCTTCACTGTGCTATGCGTTTTGACACATGTGGAGAAGTCCTACTGTTTAATGCCTAACAGCGAATTGATAAAGCTTGTCATGACTGAAGTACTCCAGGAGGATTATCAGTTGTTCGCTGGAGGTGGGGCCGTGAAAAATGTTTGTGGTGTTATATCCTCGGGCTGTATTCGAACCCAGTTACAAAAAGATAAAAGGCTAAAACAATATTTTTTTAATTTGTAATTGTGAAAAAGGAAACATCTGAAAGGACTCTCTAAAGCGTTCAACAGTAGTCTACCGTTGTTGAGACGCTCCAGCTTCCCTGGTATCTTTTTTCCATCTGCTTAGTATTTTGGTGAAATCGTTCACTTTGCTCTACACTTACCTCCGGAAACAATTCGCTCCTCATATGATTTTTGTGGGATAGGTAGTTTCTTTTCTAGAAAATTTTTTCCTTCAAATGAGTCGGTGGGGGAATAGTTTCTGAAGCCACTGCATATCTCCAAAATTTTCTACAATGTAGTCGATATGGACATGCAGAATATGTACGAAATGCTTTTCACATTCTTTTGACAAATTGTTCGTAGTTAGGGTCTTTGTTACTGCTTAAAAATTCCTCTATGATCTATTTAGAGGCAATCCATCCTTCACTTTGAGGATCTATCATCACAACTATGAATAATGGATCAACCATCAGACACATTTCTATAACGAAATTTTGCGTTTTGCAAAATAACTTAAAATTCTGAAATTTTTTGGTTTTTTTTTTTCAGTTTGCAGAGCACCTAAATACATAGAATTAGACAGCATTTTGTTGCAAACCTGTGTTATTCTTCTGGACATGGATTGTTTCTGATTTTAACGCGTTGAGTTGAAAACATAGCATACGGGTTAAAAAAGTTTTATCAGACATTCTTTGGGAAACTGATACGTTAGCCACACTTTGAGATTAAGTGTGTTCTTTCACCGAGACATGAAGATAGGCAGCAGATGTTACTTAAACAGTAGACTTCGAACGCAATTTGTCTGGCTACAGTGACTACTAAAAATTGATTTTGAGAAACCTCAATCCAGATTGTCACTTCAGAAGCTCATTGTAACAGGCAGTTATACATGTGGGCGCCGTGGCTTAATCGTAAGTGCGTCGGACTGTTAAGCGAGAGTTCCCGGGTTCGAATACAGCTCGGGGAAAAAAACACTACAAACAATTTTCACGGCCCCACCTCCAGTGAACGACTGACAATCCACCTGGAGTACTTCTGTCACGGAAAGCTTTCGCAATACGCCGTTCGGAACCGTCAATAAACTGTAGGTCCCCTTCACATGTGTCAAATTATAACGCGCACAACACAGAGGAGGCGCGAAAAGCTAGGTTCTGGCCCTTCGTGGGCTGTAACGCCACTAATGATGATCAGGCAGTTACCAGCGATAACACAGAGGCTGAATTATTGATCTGGCTCAGTGTTGGACGGAAAAATGTTGACCAGCCGATTCAGCAACGTAGAGTCAGTAAGAATTAAAATATTGAGTTATCAGCGAATTTGGAACATCTTCCTTAGGAGTTCTTAGGTTTTTTTTTGTGCCCATAAATACGTCTTTGGGCGTAATATAAATCTTCACTTGTTCTAAAATAGGACTTAGTTAACATATATCCAGAAGTCTGAATTATAGACATTTAAAAACAAAAAAAGCTTGAGCAAAAAGGTCTTAAAGACAGTTGAACAAATTCACTTCATTTCAACAGCAGCAGTTTTCTGTTTTTTTTTTTTTTTTTTAAAACAAAATTGAATAAGCCCCTTTAAAGATTTAGATATTTTTTATTCTCCGGTCTTTATGGCGCTCATAAAATTTATTTTTTATTTAAATTTTTCCCGACGTATGTTAAGCGATTTCAACTCCCTTTAAGAAGCTTCTTGAGATAAAGAATACGACGTGACTTCTCCTCCACGGCACTTGATGCTTGGAATCAGCGTTTTTCGCAAACCGATCACACATTTTTCCCCGCCAAAGTGCGACCATAAACAACCCCTTCACGACAGGCAGCTCTTAAAAAACAGTTGAAAACCTCTAAGGCGAACACTTCAATCGCCCAAGGCCACCCCATTCCCACGATTTATCACACCAGATAAGACACGACCACCGTCACACGCCTCTGGTGGAGTCATTAACTTTCCTCCTCGAGATTTATAGCCTCGAATCTGGAGCGAAGAAAAAAAAATCTCTTAAATGGGCATAAACCCCGATTGTTTTATCGTTCGTCCACCCGAAGGGAGCCCACCATCTTTAAATCTCCGATTTGACCCCGAAAGAAAGAAAAAAAAACCTCCGATGACCTTCAAGCTACACACACCCCAAAAGCAATAACACAAAATACCGCTGTTCATCATACAGACTTTTTCCGAAAACAAACCGAACAAAAAAAAAAGGAAAGAACGAAACCAAACCCAGCCCCCGGCCCAAGGAGACAGCCAACATTTTCATTATTTCCAAATTCATTGAGGCTTTCCTTTCGAAACCCATGTGCTCTGGCCGGGCCACAACCAGCAGACTTGGGATATCATTGCCTCTGAGAGATCCTAATCTCTGCCGGCTGCCAATGCATTGTGGCCAACAAAAGGTACTGGGCCAGAAAATCAATAAGCAAGGACTCCTCCTCCTCGTCCTTACCTAAGGGCGGGCGGCCGGCTGTGGCGTGTTTTATCGGCTGTAACTGAGTCAGCACAGCACAGGGAGCTTCCCCCCGCTCGCTGTCGGGTCTTTGTGCCCGAAATAGTAATTTTCCAAATTGACAATTGCTCACATCGAGATTGAGCGATTCGATATCGGAATTACATTTGGGGATACGACGTCGTCGTCCTCGTTGTCGTTGTCCTCGTCCTCGTGTCTCCTTGGTGTGGGCGGGCCCTGCGCTAAACCGCAAGCTGTACACACATTCGAAAATTTTATCGCTTGCGGATTGATAACGGAAATTTCGATGTCGAAGGGATGAAAGGACGTCATCGTCTGCTCAGCCACTGATTTTGAATCGCGGGGTTGGGGATTGACATTTGAATGATGGCGCGTGGCTCTGGATCTGTCAGTCGGAGTGGAGAGTTGTTGTTTGAGTTAATTTACGGATACTTTTGCTTTTTTTTTTTTTTTGTTGAGGCCTTTTTTGTCTGTTCATTGTTTGGTTTGGCTGAGGCGGCATGAAATTCTGCTCTCGAGTTACCCCCCGGAGGACGAGACAATCGAACATGCAAGCGGGTCATTATCGTTGTCAGAACTACATCAGAAGAGATTAAAATTTATCGAAGCCATTGAACTTGTCGGGTGCGGGAAGAGAGAAGCCACTCGGGGAAAATCACTTTCATTAGAAGACGTGACATCTTTCAGACAGATAACCAGCAGGCGGTGACAGGAGCTATTACGGGGAAGTGTCCTTCGGAGATGTCGTTGTCGAGAAGTTCGGCGACAAATGCTTACAGCGAAATGTTTTCTTAAAGAAAAAGTTGCTCGACGGCTGTAGACAGACATTTGTGGCCATCGTGTTCGAATTAATAAACGAAATTAAGTCGCAGGTGAATCGACGTACAACGGCGGGGGCCAGTTGTTAATGGAATTTGAAGTGCTGCAAATTGTGTTTATGTACTCGGAAAGTTTTGACACAAGTGTCGGAGGAGCTACAAATTGGGGGATTGTATTGTGCTCCTAAGAGGATGCTGTGTCGAGGAGGTCTTTGAAAAAGGTTTGCAAGGGTCATGGACTCTTGAAATAGTTTCGCAGCAACGAGGAACTCTCCTAGAGGTTGTATAAAAAATGAACCACGTCATAAGTACAACAATGAACAACTAACAGCAGAGAATTTTAAAAATGTATGGCCAAAGTTGGATACAGGAATTTGATTGATTTGATTTCGGAAAACTAAGAGAAGAATAGAAACTTTTTTTAGAGGCGGTAGGAAAGAAGTGGGCAGAAATGAACTAAGTTCATAGGAGTTTGTTCATTTAATTTATTGGTTTCATAGGAATGTGCATTAATATGATAATCTTTCTTCGAACTTAGTACGTGAACCCTTCACGGCCGAAAGGCCGCTACGAGGACATAATACTTATGCCATAAAAAACGAAAGGTCCCAATATAGGGACATGACAAAAAATCAGTTTTCATTTAATTTATTTATCTTCGCTGTAGTTTTCCCAGGTTTGTTGAAATATTCACCGTAATATAACGCTTTAAGGCGTATTGTGAGATCTTCACAACAGATCTGTGGCATTCATATCCAGTGTGGCTTGTTGCCTTAGAATTACTTCTAATTTTCCGTCGTCTTATGGGCAAGTATTACAAAAAAAGCTCTCGGCCGTTTAGGGTTAAATATGGTAAACACAGTTTTCATAAACCTGCACCTAGTATACAATTCATTGGCCATGAAATATGGCAGAGATACTAAAAAGAGCATCACTTAAATAAAAAAGGACATCTACGGATGCTTTAGGTCCACCTCAGCTTTGTGTAAAATACACAGAATACTCAAAAAATGGGTTCATACGAATAAGGTTTATAGCTTTCATGATTGTATTTATATGTAAGGCTATATGAAAACCATTGTAGATAATCTAGGACTATAAGTCCAATCTGCAACTGACAGCACTTCATTAAGAACACAATATTTTTGTATTTAACTTTCATCCAATCTTCGGTCGTTACTTTTCAAACCAGAAGCAGTATTTGTTTTCAAATATCTTTTAAAATATGAGACACACACTTTGGAAATTAATTATCTTTAGTTTTTGTATGCCATTAGCAGTTCCAGTAAGAAAAATTCATTTGATCACTAGGTTAGTTGCAGTAAAAGAAGTAAAACTACAGACGCCTGAAACCCGAGAGACGGACGAAGGTTAAATGAAGAAGAATCGGGGTATTAGGTTAAAATTTTGGCTAACTATAGCACACTTACTAAATTCAAGTAAAAGATTCGTTGCAGTTTAGATGATCAGCAACACGAGTAAATTTGAAGCCATATTTCAAATTAATCGACGACAAAACACAAAAATTCCATCGGTTGGAAAGTGAAAATTTTACATGTACCGCGTGAAAAGAAATACAATTAAACGATCACTTTGCAGCATGTGAAATCATCACGTTGGAAACACACATCTCTGTTGCTAAATACATTTAATTCCTGTTAAGAATAACTTTTCAACTTATTGTTAGTCAGACGATTTGAATGGACGGCGAACTTCTCAATAGTTGAAAAATTGTCAGATTCCACATCCATATCTTTTTCAATTTCGACATTTTTCATTGCCGATGAAATAATCACTGTTGAAGCATTTATAAGTTTGTTGGAGTTCAATAATATTTTACTTTTTGAAATTATAACTCGAGGTGATTTATTGACAAAATTAAAAATTTTTTCAAACCATTGCCGATTATAATCTAATAAATTTTACGTACGCTGCGGAGAACAAGAGGTTCTGAAGAAGTTCTCGACAGGTTATTATACAAAGTCATTAAACAAAATAGGCTTAACTAAGGCTTTGTCATTTCTAATAAATAATATCGAACATCAGGAGGTTCTAAATTGAATACTGCAGTATTTACGGTTCATTTACCGGGGTCGAGTCTCTTTTATCATCGGTATCCGCATGTGATTTAGCCCCTTCATGCCCAGTGTTGTTCTTACACAACATGAATTGCATTCGCTAATAACTCGAAAATACTGACGTAATAGCAGTAATAGTTTATTAAGTTTATTCCAAAACTCAATCTCACCTCATTTAAGTGCCATAAGACTTTTCGAAATCTTTAATTTCGTGTTCGATAAAATGAAAAAGAATATTTTCCTTACATCTAGCATTACGTGTGGTCATGAAAGGGTTCATTGAGGACATTTTTCATCTTTAATTATATATGTACAGTGATGGTCACAGAATTAGAAACGACTGATCTTTCCCGTCATTTTTTTTTTTTAACCTGAGGTCAAGATCTTTGTTTGAGGAGCGTCTTAAGAACACTTTGCCATCCAAAACCATTAAGTTAAACTTTAATTCCTCACTCCAATTTTTTTTTGTAAGGGACACCATTCAGAGGGTCAAGGCATGGGGGAGAAAATATCGAATTTTGGCAAGCATTCTCTTGGTATAGTGTAGGTCCTACATTAGGTATCCAATGTGGATAGATTTATTTACAAGGAGCTGCTAAAAGACACAATTGATCTCCACTGCTTCGAATGCATGCCCGGTACGTAAATTTTCCAGCACGATAACAACGCTGAGCACACTGCATACGTAGCAAAGAAATTTCTCTTTGGGGAAAAAATGTATATTGGGGCATTGGGCAGCGTGAAGTCCCGACTTAGACCTCATTGAAAAATTGTGGAAAGACGTGGAAAAATGTACGATCGAAAAAAGCAACTGTATTATTCAACAAATCAAGAGTATATGCGTTCCTTTAAGAGGCCAGGCTCTCGTTGAAAGCATGACCCGAAAACTTTGTTTTTTCGTAACAAGCAAAGGGTTTCCAACATTTAAACATTAAACAATTAAACAACTAAACATTTTTCCTGATTTCTTAAAACAATTTGTTGTTTTTTTCTTCTGTCTGTTTCTAATTCTTTGGCCAACTTTGACCTTACTTGTTCTGTTTTTTTTCATGAACTTTATATATTTTATTTTACCGTTAAAATTAAAACTTAAATAAATTTATAACATTTATGATTAGATCTTTTAAGATGTTAAAATATTTTTTACGCACCCTTGAAAAAAAATATTATGCAAAAAAAGTGAAGGGAAAAGTAGTCATTTACAAATCTGTGACCTAAAGTCATTGAACGACAACACTATTTTCTAATTGACGTACAAATTTTCAATTTCACAACGATAAATAGAACGGGATTTATACGGGGGTAACTATGCTCACTTTAAATTATTCACTTTACAACACAAAACCTGTCTGGTTCGACAATTTTTATGACTGAAAATTGGATAATATGCCGCTGAAGTTGTCAATCCAGAACTTTCATGTCAAGTTTGAAAAGTTTTCAAACTTTGCTTGTTTCCAAACTTCTTGAAAGAGCCTACTGACGATTTAGCATAGATTACTAAAAACATTTGAGGAAACAAATAAGTTAAAACACTTAGGGATGGGTTTTTATTGAAAGACAAGATTGTTTTCTTGCTATCGGGAAAAAAGCCCCATGCTTAATAAATTATGGCACAATTCGGATTACGAATGCAAATAAACAGTATGGCCAGTGTTTTCTGCTCTTGAAAAAGCCTAAATGGCTTATGATTCCAGTTGTACAGAATTAGTTGGATAACAAACGAATTTTCTCGCAGCACTTCTTTGAAGTCTACTAGACCCCACCAGTGACCATTCTCACCTGTTTGTAAAGTAATTTCTCCGAAAATCTTATAAAAAAAATTACTCCACGGGACAGTCGTGAATCAACAACCCCCTTAATCAGTTTTTAAAGCTCTCAAATCAGATGAGTCATCAAACGTGCGGTGATGAAAGGCCAAGCAGTCCCATGTTTGAACAAAGGACTCTTTTTTCCGAAAGACTCCTTTCCATCCCCCAGAGAGCCATCAACTCGAAATGCAGACACAAAGCAACCCATTTGTCAACCTCTCATCAAAAACAACCCCTTGCCCCACTTTTTCCCCTTTTTTTCTTCACTGCTCAGGGCTAAACATAAAAAAACATTTCCCATCTCGCTTATCTCTCTTTCTCAACCTTTTTTTTTTTCCACACAGCCTCTTTATCTTCCCGCAAGCTGGACCGGACATCAAGTACCTTCTGGGATTCATACGCACCCAAATGTCCACAACGGTCACCATTGTGCTGGTGTTTGGACCGAAAATCTCTCGGGTCTTCAAGGGACAAGGCGATCAATGGGACAACAAGGCACGAGTCCGAAGCATCACTGCATCGTTCTCTCTCAACGGCGTGGGTCTGGTGCCCGAGGAGTCACCCGACTTGTATCAGGAGAACGAGGAGTTGAAGGTAAAACAAAAAAAAAAAACACATAGGCGCTCCTGTCATCATCTCTCTCCCTCTTGCACAGGAACAAATCCAAAAGTTAGCTCACCAAATTGAATTTATGAAGACTGTCCACATGCAAATGAATAATCGCCACTTGAAGCCAAAGCCTGGCGGCTATTTCACCATCACGTCAACATCGTTTCAAGCACCGTTCACAAAAACGCCCGTCTCCTCGGCCCAGACGCAGACGTCAAAGGGCACGACGTCATCGGCGCATCATCACCATCACCACCACCACCAGCCGCCGCCACCGCCACCGCCGCCGACGTCAGACCAATCGCCCAACAGCAGCTGCGTTGACGGGCACAGCGCCGCCAACAGCAGTTTAGGTGCCAATTCAATTGGGTAAGTGCTCCTCTCTCTCTCGGATTGATTTGTTAACCGTTAATAAGGACCCGTGGAGAAAGGTCCTTCGTCCTCCGTCCTCGGTCGTCGGGAGATGATCAATGAAAAGCGAATTAGAGATGCCGGCGAGTGACTCAAGGCTGCAGTGTAAACAGAATGCCGCCGGGGCGGATTAATATGATCCCAGCGGAGGAGGAGGCGTCGCTTGAAACAACAACCCGTGCTTCTGGTTCATTAGCATCAAGGAGCAGTCGGCTGGGGCAGGTCGTCGGTGTAAATTGAAGAGGGTTGCTAGCTGTCATTTCGGATTGACGGGGTGCGTGGGGGTGGCTTTTCTGCTGAGTGCTTACGACCCCAGTTCGATTAATTGAAAAAGAGTTAGGGCAAGTATATGTGATCCACTAGTCGGATTTGTAATATGGAACGGAGATTATGTTGGAAAAGTTAAGGGATTTCATGACGGGAAATCAATTCACTTACGAATTTCCATCAAACCATATCGGCGGAAGGATTTATGAGGAAGTCGATTACATGAGGCCTTCGTTTGATTGAGATGTGCCTGTATTTAAGGGTAGGAGATAGGTAGAGATCCCAAAATATTGAAACATTTTACATATGGAGATTAAGAGGCTCTCTACAGAGGTTCTTGATTTGATGATTGCTGCGAAATCATTAAGCAAAATTTGTGTTTCTGATTACTTCCGCAGCTCTCATTTTACCAGGTTGCAGATGATACTCTTGAGATGTACTTTTTTTTTTTAAATAATATTTCACAGTAAAATTCCCTGTTGACTAAGCAAAGAAAAACCAAAGTCATTAAGCGCAGTCGACTTTCAATAACTTGAAATCTTGGAAAAAATCAATAAGAGAAAAGCAGCATGAGCAGCATTTTTCATTGCCCCAAAACCCAGGTTTATGGTCAAAGATTCCGAGCTTCAACACCCATGTCCACAAGTCTACAATTGATTAACAAACAAATCTCTAGGGCAAGTTAATTCCGAGAATCTCTCATGCCGATCAAAAGACCTCCATCAACGCGAAAAGTAATTTTCAAAGTTGTCGCAGCCCCTCTCTCGAACTCATCAAAATAAACTTCGAGCCACCGCCGCCGCACATTGTTTCCAAAAACACTCAGCATCCCCTAATTAACTCTCCATCTGAGCCACTCTCATCTGTCTCTTTAACTTCACAGATTCGCCTCCGGCCCCAGCATACAAACGCCACAAGTACACATCATCAAGGAGAAAGTTTGACGAGACGAACGAAGTGGAATAGATTGCTCAATTGAATTCAACCTGGGAATGCAGTACTCAATGTCAACTGTAAATAACATCACCGAGATGGCATCCACAGCGTCAACAGTGTCATCGGATGCGTACGGCTCATCACGTACCCCAACGCCCACCAGTGATGCTGCCATCACGTTCACTGAAAACTTTAACAACAACCTAACATCGCTCTCATTATCATCAACCCTTACGGACAGTAAAACGATTGATGTAAGATCTCCAATTGTTGTCTAAAACTGAAAAAAAAAAAAAACACTCACACTCACACACCCAGAAAAGTTTCCAAGTTTGTCATATCTTCAACCCGCCCACCTTCCTATTTCTCTCATCGGGATTCGCCCAACGACGACAGCAACAACATTAACAACAACAGTAACTGCAAAACAGGAAAATAAAACAAAAAACAAAAAAAAACAATTGGAATAAGTTTTATCCTAGTAGACAACAACTTAGTGTAAGAAACCTGTGTATAGATAAACTTAGTCAAACAAAATTAATCAAAATGTGTTTTAAACAAAAACCAAAAAAAAAAACAAAAATATGGAAAATAATTAACAAACATAAAAAAAGAAATTTAAAAGCAAAACAAAACTTGCGTGAAACCAATAATAGGGTAGGATTTTACAAAAGCCAACATTAAACAAAAGCTGTTAAAACAAAAAAAAAAAACATAAAATTAAAAAAAAATAAGGTTAAGATCCTTAAACGTATTTGTTGTTTCTCGTCCAAAATCGTAACAAAAAAAAAAAGAATAAATAATCCAAACATAAGTGTTGTTTAAAGTCGTTTTTGAAATAAGTGAGTGCGTGTTAAGTGGTGCTGTTTATGAATTGATGTCCTCGACAGGCGATCTGAAGGTGGTGGACACTGGACTGAGTAGTTTTCAGTTTATACGTGTGCTTCTTTGAACAAGCTGATGAAGTTGCTTTTGTTAGAGCTATATATGTGACTGTTTTTGATATTAATTGAACCAACCACAATTAGCTTGATTGGCTTCTCTGAGGATGTTCGTTGAAAGGCGCAATAAGTTTATCAAACACACTATTTGACTTAAATTTTAAGTCTCACATAATCTCCTTCTAATGTTAGAGACCCCGTTTAGGTCCTGAGAATCATAAAGAAGGCCGCAAGCATCGACATTTTTGTTGCACGTCCTGCCGACTGGAACTGAAATCATGTAAAATCATGCAAGAGTGGGGATTACGTGAAAATTGTGAAGGGAAAAAAATCAGGGCTCAGATTTTTTTCGTTTCTTAATTTTAAACATGAAAATTGTGCGGTACGTTGTTAAATTGTTTATAACCCACGCAACCTTTTTAGGGGTGTGGACAGGGAAAATGGGCACAAAACTAATAGAAGGAGTATTTTGTACTTAAGGACTGTCTGTGTTAAAATTGTGCATATGAAAATTTACCAGTGTACTACAATAAAATCAAACTGTTCGCACCCTTACCAGCCGACATTAGCTTTTCTCTTATGGGCACTTGACCAACTGAAAACTTTCAATATTCCAAATATAGTCTTCGTGGTTTTTAAACCTTCTCCTCGATCTTTTCTAAAGGACCTTTTCAAAACTCCTTTGTAACATTGAAGAAAGCTATAGTCTCCACAATTAAAAGACTCGACTTGGTTTGAAGTCTGTTGTACAGTTTTGTTACCTTCATTTGTTGATTTATTCAAATGATTGAAAAATAATTTCCAAATTATTTTATTTTTATGGCTTTTCATGTAATTACAATAAGCCTTTTGATTGAAGAAATTGAGGAGCGTTATTGAGCCAATAGTACTGCCACCTAAGAGATCGGTTGTACCCCCTTCTTTTGACTAGGACTTAAACGCTGCCCACGTGAATTTGATGGGTGCTCTCGATGTCAGTTCCGGTTACATTTGATTTATCGATTGTTTTGAAAATGACTAGGACCCGGCTTGGGCAGTCAGTTAAATGGTGTTCCATGGTCTCCTTTGCATGGCCACAGTGTCTGCAGATTTAAGTGCTCATACGACTTATTTTTAAAGGGTCTGTGAAGTAGCAGTAGTCTGTCAAAGTCGTTGCAAAGTTCTTGTAACTCTTACATCAGTTGCACAGAAAAAATCTGTTAGCCGTCTGGAGACCTTTCTACAGAAGATAGACATAAAAAAACGACATCAAGGACAGGAAATCTAAAATTTTTTTTATAAAATACGAAAAAAAGACATCAAGTCTACAACAATCCTCGACGAAACTCAACTATCGGCTCAGTCTTGAAGCTTCAACAACTTAGGGCCGTCAGGGCCGTTTTCTTCCTGTCTTTTTCTACGGTAAAGAAATTCCAGATGAAGCTATTCCTGCTAACTTCCCGAAGGGACAACTTCCCAGATTTTGATGACTTGGGGTTCAAGAAATAGTCTCATCTCTTAATGAATGTCAACCAAATCACATGGCATGTTAGAGAGAGGTAATTGTTCGTATTTACAAGCGACTTTTTTCTCTAACTAAGCGATCAGTGGTGTCCTATTCCACTGTGTCCTCGGTCCATTTGGTATACAATAGGACACCACGAGTAAGGAGGGGAACACCTTTCCCCCCCTATGGGTAACACAAGGGGGTCCACAAGGACCTAAGTGAGGCGGAATATATACAGGCCCGGCCACAAACCTAACCTAACCTAAGCGATCAGTGGGGCACCGTGCCTTGGTCGGTGAGTGCGTCGGAATTTTCAGCATGAGTAACCGGGTTCGAATTCAGTTCTATGAAATACCACCACAAATATTTTTCACGGCCCACTTCCAGCGAACGACTGACAGTCCTCGTGGAGTACTTCTGTCATGGAAAGCTTTTCCGCAATTTCGCCGTTCGGAACCGGCATTAAAAGCAGTAGGTCTGATCTGAATGTGTCAAATAATAACGCGCACAACACGGTGGAGGGGCGCGAAAAAAGCTAGACTCTGGCCCTCAACGAGCTGTTACGCCGCCCAATAAAATGCAACCGATCAGCCTCCTCAATTTGTGTGGTGACCTAGTCACAACCGATGACCACTAGAGGGATTAATTGTAGTGGCGGCGCCACCGCAATCACAAGAGATTCCTTCTTAACGAAGATTTAGAATGTAGAAGTCACGTACTCCAACTTGGTTTATAATGCTGACTTAGTTGGTTCATTCTAAGGAGTATTGGCTAATTCAAAGAATAAATACACGTGTTTCATTGTTTGAGAAGATTGAGTAATTTTACTGAACTAGTTAACGAACAAATATGTCAAATCCGCGCTACACCATCTATCTGTGATTTGAAGAAACATAACAATCAAAAGAACATGGCGCACGGTGTTTAACAGACAGTTCTTGTTTGAATTTTCAATAACAAAGCAATTACTGATAGTAGCAAACACGCATTTATCAGCAAACCGAGCTAAAGCAAAAAAAAGTAAAATGACCAAAGAGCAACAGGAATGCGTTCATCGTAAGCTCCTTGAATCCTTAAATGGTGTAAAATGGCGGTTCAAGATGTTTAAAAAGTTTGTCTCTGACTCTGTTCATGAGTCACTGTACTGTAATTTGTAAATTGTGCGATAACACACTTTAATATTCAAATGAAATAAGCTAAACTAAATTAAAGTCTTCATAAGCGAGCTACAAATGAAAAAGCTTCAACTCCAGGAAATGTGTTTTCTACTTTTACATTCTATTTGTGAAAATTCTTTCCTGGAAAATCTGACTTTCTCTCTTGCATTGAACCTTCTGGCTTTCTTTTTGTAAATGTGTAGCACAAACTCTGTACATAAAAGACTTCATTTAGGAGTACAGACGAGTAGTTGCATGGTAAACAAAAGTTTGCTGAAACCTCGAATATTGTGTTCGGAACTGAACTGAACTGAACTTCTCGTGTGTGATTTTTCGCCAATGGGTGTCTCAGTGTAGGTTAATTTTAAACTTTCACAGCTCCCGAAATTTGGAGGCTGTTGTTTAAGTGCACTGACGTGGCAAGCTCAAGTGCTACGAAAAATCATAATCCGGGACTCTCGGTTATCGCAGGTTGTGGCAGATTATGGTTATCGCAGCTTTTTAGGTTATGAAACTGCACAGTTTTCTCCATTTTTATGTACACCAACTATCCACCATATCTCAGGCATGGATAATAATAAAAAACCACCTATTTAAATTCTGAACCATTTGCCGCAAGTCCTTATCACAACAGTAAAAAAGAGACTCAAACGCCATTGGCAATTTCAGCCACCCACAGAGAGAACCTTTCAATCACCTAAAACATCCATACGGCCCCCTTCTGCCGCTCACTCGCAGCCATCTGTTCACCAGCTTAAACGAACAAGCGCCGTAAACTTTTGCAATCCATAACACAAGCGTTTTTATTCTGCTCACAAACGCGTGACGCAGTCCCGTGAACATTCGCTGAATAGTTAAACGCCAACAACGACATTTTTTCTCGAATTCTTTTTTTTTTTTTTTCTCATTTTTCAACTTCCGCTGTCAAAGTGATTATCCATACCACTGCCATCCTTCCCCAGCCATCAATTAAATCAAACTTTTTACTGAAATTGAAACTCACAAAATGGAAATATAAAAAAGAGAGGACCCGTCAAAGGCACTCGTATCAAGCGAAAAAGTCGAGAAAAGTTAAAAAAAAAACTACCACGTACCGAAAGTACACATGTGTACAGAAAAAAAATTAGGTCACACACAAAACTCACACGTACGCACGGTGAAAGGAGCACGGAGGTTTATTTGAATGTCAACCGTGAATGCACACCTGGTAATAAACTCAAATTGACAAAAGAACGACAGGCAAAAAAGAAAATTGAGGGGAGTGGTAAGCTGATGACATGTGTGGAGTTATTACCGACTTTGTCCAATGACCACGATGACAGGAGGAAATCCCACCTCCGCTCGGTCGGAGAAGATACACCAAATTCCTCTTAATCCTGAAAAAGGTTTCATCTTCGTTGTCATCTTCATCGTCGTCTTCAGAGCCCCCACTGCCCACGGATTATAGAAAACTAATTTAAAGTCTCACCCTGCACTTGCCACTGAATTTTGTCAATTTCAACCCTAATTAGTCAAAACCGCACACAAGCTGTGCGCCCTCAAAGGCGAAATTAATACGAAAGCAAATTTCCATAGCACCTTTGTGCTGCTTCTTGACTGCCGCACCGCCCCACGCGCAGACACGGACACCGGCGGCGGGCTCCTTAAATCAATCTCAGCAGCGACAGTTAATCCTGCCACCTACACTTCAAGGCACCCACTTTAAGTGTATTTATATAAAACTTTATTACTCGTTGAGCAAACATCTATTAAAAGTCCATACCCCGACCTTTTTTCGGATTATTTCGCTTGTTCGAACTTGACAGAGGGTTAGGCGGACGACAGAAAACCGAAAACGAAAATGAAAATGAAAAAAAGAAATCCTGGTAAAGAGGACTTCGCCCCTATAACAGCGGCATACCTTAATTTTTATGGGATTTAAGAATTAAAGGTCCGATGACGGGTTCAAGGACAGCCACCGCCTTTAGATCGGATCACATCCGTGGACACTTTTATAATTAGCACACGCGAAACAGTTGAATGCTATATGATGGTGTATAAAAATACAGAAAATATATAAATTAACGATTCGTTGAGTTTTTTGAGCAATTTCTTCCACTTCGTTTGAAGCTTTGAAGTTTACACGAGGACACGAAGTGAATGTCCTTTGGTCTCTTTTGATTTTCTCTGTCATGGACACAAAAAACGACAGACGATAAGCAAAAGAGTTAAATAAAAATTATAAATACATTTAAATGATTTTTTTTTCATTTTATTTATTTTCATCATATTTATAGACAACGCACATAAATTTATTTTGCAAATTTTTATAAATCTACACAAAACACACAATTTTTAAATTCATAAAATACACTCTCTCTCGCAAAGACAAATTTATATCCTTTCTACTCGTATACATACATATAAACTATTTAAAGAAATGATAGAAAAATTTTTAATACTTAGTCATGAAA
Source organism: Syritta pipiens (assembly GCA_905187475.1). Classification (NCBI taxonomy): domain Eukaryota; kingdom Metazoa; phylum Arthropoda; class Insecta; order Diptera; family Syrphidae; genus Syritta; species Syritta pipiens. The sequence goes on from LR994571.1 coordinate 78,727,269, forward strand.
AAAAAAGAATATTTTAGCAAAAATTGTTTCGTTTCATGTGAAGATGGTAAATGTATGAGAAAATTTATTATAAGTACGGTTATAGAAAACAAAAACAAAAAATATATATAAAGTATATGTAACTAGATATAGAAATGATTCTTTTATTTATGTTTGACCAAACGATTCGATAGAGAATCTCAAATTGATCGAAATGAAACTCGAAAATCAGCGAACGACTGTGTAGATGTTGGGGTGCTTTGCTGCAAGGAGACTTAGTTAACCTTTTCATAACCGCAACTAATTTCGGCTGCACTTTTTCACTTCACCAAAAACGAAGTAAAAGATTCAGAATATTCTTAGTGTTTATTTTAAGAGACGTCTAATACAAAATTAAATTAACTGAAATCGGGTTTTAAAATAAACTTAAGACACTTACTGGAACTGCGCCATTATTTCTGATTTTTCAACAGATGAAATTTAAGTTGTACAGAAACAATACCGTGCATGAAATCAACACTTTCTATGGCTGCATGCGTTATCATAATAAAAAACAAAAAACGTCATGAGCTTGTAGGTAATTTCAATTCCTTTTTTCTAGTCAACCCAAAACTCAGGCTTTCACGACATAGTGGAATATCTGATTATTGAAGTTCTGGAAATAAAAACAACTGCGAGCTACAAATATTTCGTTCTTTCAAGTTCCTTTTTAAAGGTTAGACGAGTCTTGTGAAGTGAAAGCCTGGTCATCATCTGGTTGGATACGAGCTCTGTAGCGCTTTGTACATAGCCGGAAAATTCAAAAGACAAAAAGGCGGAAGGGAGATATTTGACAACCTAATATAAATAGGAAACGCCTACTCAGAGAATTCAAATTTATCAATTTGTTAGCATGCTTTTCATAGTTCTCCTCTTCGAATAAAAATGTTTTTAGCAATCACTGAACGCGCCCAAAATTTCTGGATTTGGTTTGAATCTCCTGTCCTGGTTATATGTGTTTGTTTTTTTTAAAGAATCCTTTTTTTCAATGGACGGTTCAATAGAATAGGCAAGAAAACCGTTTTGTTAAACTGTTTCTTTTTTTGTTGACTTTGCAGCTTAAATTGCGTGGCGGTGCCCAACGCCGTAAGTTACAAGAAGAGTGCACGACCTTGGTCATGCATACTCCTTGTCACAAGTTTTAATGAAATTCGGTGTAGTGTACTGGACCAAAAGACAACATAGAAATCAATTTGTTTTTGGCTATAATTATTTTCGACTCGAATTTTTCGAATTCGAATTTTTTAGTAAACTCACAGCGATTGTATTTAGAAGTCAGAATATGTTGATGTTTTAGTTTAACCTGAACAGGTAACAAACATAAGACGATTTTTATGCTTTGACTGTATGGTTTTTGAAAAATTCACATGCAAATCCAAAATTTTTACGAAGAAAAGCGGAAAAAAATGTGGACTAAATTTCAAAATTGGGAGGTGGAGTCCTAAATTTGTTTTTTGAGTCAATACTTACATGTATCAATGCTGAAACGAACACAATGAACCGAATGGTTTTATCTGTTCTGGTTTTGGAGGAAATCGAAAATTACAATTTTTGTTTTATTTTTTTGCATTTACCCGCTTGAATAAACCGTTGGAACCCACCATATTCAACACGGTCACGTTTGCACAGTTCGGGTTAGGATGAGTGCAACAAAAATGCATTTTTTATGTAAGTTCAACGTTTTTCCTAGTCCACTTAGAGGTCCAATTGAACCCAGTTCACTATTCGACGTATTCAATTTTCAGTTCTAAGTTTAGTCAAATAGAAGAATACAAAGTTAGGAGTTCCCACCGAATTTAGATTAAGAGAGTTATATCCAAAAAAAGAGCAGTCTTTATACTAGTTTAGTGTCCGTCCTGACAATTTTATAGCTCCAACTGAGATCAATCAAAGTCATGGAGAAAATAAAGCTTGAAGGTCTACAATCCATAAAAGTTGAGTCTAGTGTTATCTTAGTTCAGTTTATTTTCTAGCAAGTTTTAGTGTTTGAACTGATTCCTGTCCAGAGTAATTGAGGACAATGCCTTCTTGTTGATTTAGATTCAGTTCTTTTTTCTTTTTTTTCTTAGTGAATTTAGTGTTTCAATCAAGCAAAGAACAGAGTATGTGGTATTGAGAAAACATGACGGCACCCACAAAAAAAGACTGCAAATCTACATTTGACAATCGTCAATGCTGTTATTTTAATAGTTTGCTTATTTACTTTAGACTGCTTTACTACAGATCCAGATTATAAACACGTATTTATTTACACGTGACACGTGTTGTCGTGTTACACGGCACCTTAAACACGGGTACACGTGTAGTTCTTTTAAAATCATTTAACTGTCACAGAATTTTGACAAACAAAATGAAAGGTCCAACAATTTACACAAAACCGTGTTCATCCAAATAAAGTTTTAGGTTAGTTTCACGACAGTGACGTGATGTACGAATTTTATTAGCTGTTTCATTTGCTTGCACGTTTTTTTATAAAATCAAAAAATCTCAGCGTTGTCTTTAAGTTAGTCGATAGCTAGTCGATAGTTAGTGGATAAGACGCATAAAATGCATTCGCGTTATTTGTTATTTCCTTTAGAATAGCATCAGGAAGCCTAAGAATAATTTCCAAACCAATTTTACGGCTAAGCATTTTAAAGAGCTTTCTTCAACCTCCAAGTTTAACAAATCAGTCAAAGTGAACATCGGCTTCCAAACAATTTGGAGCATTTGTAATTTTGTATCGTCTTCTCCTTCAACACCATAACTTCTAAATTTTCTAGCTCTTATTTGAGGCTATGGTGTATGGAAGCAGTAATCCTACACCATATTAAAATCCTTTAATTTAATTTAACTAGTTTTTACAAATTGTTGTAGGCCTTGTAGCCTATTGTGAAAGATTCGGAATAATAAATAAATGAAAATGAAAAAAACTAAAGTGTGTCGAAACTGACACCAAAAAGTTGATTCATTAAAAGTTGGAGTTTTTAAACGATACACTGTTTTTTTTTTTTTTATTGCAAACTTCATGACACTTTCACTATCCCATGAAAAAACCTATAAACTTTTCACACTCAAAAATATTGAAATGAATCGCAAGAATTCTGTTGCAATAAATTTTTACGACTTTCACCGCGAAATTTGTAAGCCAATCAACTCGGAATAATATTGAAACACCTCAATCCACCGCGTTTCGCTGGTTATTCAAGTTTAATCGTGGTCGTCGCATCGTTCGCATACGAGTAAAACCAACAAAAGAAAAACAATTAAATAATTAGAAAATAAAATTTTATGTTAAAAACAAATAGCAATGTAGACATATAAAGTGTATTAGTTAAATGTACAAGATACTCGTATTTATAAAAAGAAACAAAAAAACAATTTTGTTAAATTAATTCAAAAGGGAAACAAAAGGAAAAGTCTAGAAAAAGAATGAAGAACATTGTATGTGGGAGATAAATGTTAATTATTTATAAAAATAAAACAAAAAGTATTTAACAAGAAGAAAAAAAAAATTGTCTAAGGAGTTCTTTCTCTTGTGTTTTATATGGTTTTTTTTTCAAACGAATCCAACGCAGAAGGAGGGAATATTTTGGATAAGTTCCAGTTCATCAGAAGCCTTTAGGATAATCGTGACGCTCAATTTAAAGATCATCTATTTGGCTAATTTTGGCATTAAATTAAAGTTTATTACAGCGATTGGGTTGGGAAATACTCAATCGGCTTTGTAGCAAAGAAGGGCCTTGTGGAAGGTTAAGGTTATCGATAGATAAAAAATAAGCTTATCGTGTGTTTTTGTTTACATAACTTTTTTTCCTAAATATAAAACGACGTAAAATCAGCGTTAAGAGTTTTAATTTTAAGTATCTAAACGTGTCAAAAAATTGAGGTCGTCATCAAACTCAAGTAAAGGTTTTCTAACAGGTAACAGTGTATTGCTTGCTGTTTTAATGGTTGTCTCAAGAATGCGCCACAAGAGATCGCGTACTAAAAGTCTGGACTTCGTGAACCTATAGTTACGGGTAAAATAATAGCAGGATTGCTTTCTAAAGTACACCTTTTTGCAACTTGAGTAATATCAAGCTAATGGTCCTTTCCTTTCAGTTATATTTCTATAGCAAAAGAAAATTCCCAATGTCTCCAAGAAAAAATATTCTTTCATACTACTACTGCTATGCACTGCTATTATTTTGGCCGCAGCTGTAATCTTACACTTCAAATATTTAAAGGTTACGAAGTTTAAGACTTTAATATTGGTTATAATCAATTAAAAGGCGTCTGAATCTGTTCAAAGGACACTTCACAAGAATGTTTATTACCGTAAGATCACAATGATAAACCAGTCAGTTTTTTGATATAATAAGTAAGAGTTCAGCAATATGCGATAATGACGATGTCAATGGCTGAGTTCAGTTACAATTCAACAATTGACAGGCTTTTAGATGTTTAAACGAGAAAACTTTTAAGTAAAAACAACGTCTTGATTAAAATAGGCATCAGATCTTTAAACCATGCTGTGGACGTACATAAGTCTGATATTAAAAAAGTGCTTTCATACGCTAAGCCTGTCAGCTATTCAATATCCCAATTTTTGACATAGCCTAGTAATAAAATTCAAGTTCATCCTTTTAATGGGTCTATCTGCTTCACAAATGCAACAGCAGAAGAAGCGACGTTTCAGCGTTAGCTCTTGTAATTCGCCGTGTTTGCATAACTTCTTCTAGCTGATATAGGCACCTCGACAAAAGCTCAAGAAGACTTTTTTAATAAAAACGACGTCGATACTTTAGGCTTCAAACCTTCAAGTTATAGCCTACACATACATATGATTGAGATTGAAAAAATATTGTAGGGTTTGTTAACCACAAAAGGTTCTCTCAATTTTAATACAAGCAATCCTAAAACAACCTTTTAAGGACTTTCAAAGGTCCAATTAAGTCTCTGAACAAGGTCGTAGAAAAGGTCACTCACATTTGGCTTGTGGCGAGCCACAAATCCTTTACAAAAATGGCAAGTTGAAAAAATGTATTATTTGAAAAGAAAGCGATCTTCTTTGAGTGCACAAAAAGGAATCGCGGATCTGGGTAGACTATCCTTCGTGGACTACTCTAGGTAAATGGTGAGAACGTTTTTTTTATTTTTGTTGTGGATGCCAACCACCTATTACAAACACTCAACGCTTTTGACTATGAGGACGATGGGAAATCTAATAAGCACGAGGAACAGGCCCATTCTCTTCCAAGCTGTGTGGACTTTCACAAACTAAAACCATGGCTTGACCTCTTCTCATTGACACCATCCACTCTGGGATTACTAGTTTTTCGTTTTCTACGACGGATTAAATTAATCTGGTAAGGCTGTAATCGTTCTTCATATGTGGGATATTATCTCCTTCCTTTTGTTTCTTAGCACCACTTCTCCGTATGCCGCTGCTTTTGATCCACAGTCTGCTGTTGGACAACATCTTTTCGACAAGGGTATGTATTGGGCGGCGTAACAGCCCGTTGAGAGCCAGAGCCTAACTTTTTCGACAAGGGTATCAGGGGATATTTTACCTATCTCCGTTTCCAACCTGATCCTTTGCTGCATTCAAAGAAGGTCTTGCAGGCGTTGTATTCTTTGGAGTCCTCGTACTGCCAGACCGCACTCTCTTTGTTGTCCGTCTTTGTTCTGCAGCCTTTTGTCTAGCGCGTCAGCCCAGACCTCGCATCCATACGGCAAGTTGGAGTGATGGACATAAAAAGTCTTCATTTGACCAAAGACGGGTCCCGATGTTCGCCATAATGCGACTGAGTGAGGACTTCGCCTTCGCCGCCCGCTCTATTGCAGCCCGAATCTGATCCCGATAGGTGAATTTACAGTCTAGGTAGATGTCCAGGTACCTAACTCCGTTCCTACTGGTGATAATCTCAGTACCTACTAGGAAGTCGACATGGCCTGGGACACGTAGCCTAGTTGGCAGCATTATTTTGGTCTTCTCTGTCGCCGATCTTATACCGTAGTCCGCCTGCTACTTTAGAGCACATCTCATAACCTGCTCCAGTTTCAGCTTTGCTTCCGCCGTGTCCCAGTGCGGCGATGAAAGCGCCTATATCGTGGGCGTACCTGACGTGGAAGATATCTGAAGATCCCATCGTAAGTGATGTTTTAGAGGTCTGTTTCTAAAATTGAGCCTTGAGCTGACACTGCTGTGACTTCTTTACTTCTTTGACACTCCGTAGTCTCGAACAAGAATCTGCTGTGCCTAAGATAATCTCTCAGAATTTTCATAAGATGTTGCGGAGTTTCCACGCTGTTTTGCAGAGATTCCAGGATGATTTCCCACCACAGAGAGTTGAAGGCGTGTCTGAAATCTAGGGCTGGTGGCACAGCAACTTCTTGGGAGTAGCCGGTGCCCCGCTTTGCTGCTTGTGCTGTACCAACAACCTTTTGATAAGCGCTTATTAAGGAGTGGCCTCTTTGGAAGTCATGCTGCCTCGGCGAAAGATCGCCAGATTGCTCTAGCGCTGTTTGGAGACGGAGATACAACATCTTTTCGAGCAGCTTACCGGAAGTGTCTAGCATACAAAACCCGGATCCCAAACTAATTGCTAAAAAATGCAATTAGTGGCAATAGAAGACAGATGTGTGCATACGATTGGCAAATACAGAAAACAATTGATTCACATCACCAACTGGAAGGCGATCACTCGTGCCTAAAAATTCAGTAACCCAGAAAAGGCTCTGCGGCACCTGGCATCGTCACGTCATTTATATTTTTTGACACGAGTAAATCAGTCGGGTCCGCTCTGCTCTTCCATGTCGTACGCTTCATCATCGACAACATCGTCGGACCGGAGCTTCCTCGAGGAGCTCGACGCAGAGTTTCACTGCGATATGAAAGCAGCGAAGCACCTCATCGGCAGCCTGAAGCGCCCAAAAGGTCTCGTACCGCCAAAGTCAACGGCGTGAAACTAATCGCTCTTTTTTTTTAGACCGTGAAATAGCCGCACGCCTGATCTCCCGCGTCAAGGCGCTCGACTCGAACAGCCTGGAAGTGAAATCCAACCGCAATGTCTTCACCAAGTACTTCCTGAAAGTGCTCAAGCGAACGCACAGCACACAGCCACCTCAGTACGCCGATTGGGTAAGTCGGGGTTGGTTTATTTTCGAAGGCCTCCTAACAGCCTCCCCTTCGTTTGTAGTTCAAGAGTAACGAGCACAAAGAAGTCGAGCAGACCGCCATGTGGTCGCCCGACCGCCGCACCTTCGTGGCCACGAAGAACATCCCGGGATTCGGAATGCTCGTGTACCTCGCAGTGACCTACCAGCCGGAGTTCGGCTGGCAGGAGAACGGATTCCTCTCCTACAAGTTCTAGGCCCAAGACCAAAATCAAACAGAAGTATCGTTGTACATAATTGTCGTGTGTATAATCTTCGAATTTGTTCCTAAAATCTACAAGTAAATGGACGGCACTAAGTTCCAACAAAAAATAAGGTTTGTCTAATTGTAAAAATCTTAAACTTTAAAACGTGGACGGAGATTTGTTGCGTTGAGATTCTCGCCTTCATCGCATCATCAGGCAGGCGGTTACAACCGCGGCGAGCACTACCACGACGGAAATCCCGAGGGCAGAGGCGCCGTTGCAGCTGTCGCCGGCGCAGTAGCACTCCTCCCAGTAGACGCCGTTCTCATAGACGCCCCAGTTGCAGACGCCCGTGACACCAGTGTCCGAAACGGACGCACAGCGACGGATCACTTGCCGCCATCTGCCATCCCCTGGGAAAAATAAAATGGAATTTCAAAGTCTACTCACACCTCCGCACGCTTTAATTACTCACAAATGAAACCCCGCGGACCCTGCTGCACGACTTTCATGCAAAACGAGCCGGGCATGTGAGACTCGTCGCTGTTGCACTCGATTGGGATGTGCTCGGTCTTGTTGAATTTTTTATACGCACCGCAGCTGTCGTGACCTTTGGCGTCCTGATCGGATGAGCACTGGTAGCACCTTATGGCGAGAGCTGTTTGTGGGCGGAACAAGTAATTAATTGTTGAGGTGAAGAGTTCGCGATGCAATTTGTTTGTAATTGGCATAGGTAACCACACCCATTGGGTTGCGGTGGAGTAGGGAAAGTTTCGGAGGGGTTCTGCTTACCGGGGACTATTATGATGGAGAGAATTGTGATGAGGAACAGCACTGGCTTGTTGGGAGTCATCTTCGGTTCACGGTGGAATGGATTTCTGGTGTTTATTAACGAGATAAAAAGGCACAAGTGGTCGTTTGTTTTGTTGAGGATCGTTTAAGTTGTTGACACTTGTCAAAATGGGGGAGCTATGGTGACAAATGACCTGTTGATTGGTGGGGGTCGGTAAGGTGGGCTTTTAAAAGGGTGAGAGTACATCGAGTGAGGAAGATTGTTTTTCATTTGCAATTTAAGATTATTTTTGGGCTTAAAATTTCGACTTTCACGTCTTAAATTGATGCATTTCGCTAGATTAAATCAAATTCTGTTCGAATTTAGCTTAGTACTGGAAATAAATGAAATCGGCGATTTTGAAATCAAGATTCTGTGAATAAACCAAATGTGTCTCGAAAAATTTACAGAATTTGATCTGTTACAGATCTGATTACAGATTTTAGGATTCAGATTAAAGCGTGGGGCTAAATTTATGACTTTAGGAGTTTTGTCACAGAATTTATTGCTATAGCCGCTGTTAGAGCTTTAATAAAATTTTGGTCGCAAATTCGAGCCCTGTGGTTGTTGACTGAGCCTAAATTTGTGACAACGAAGAGTATGGACCCAAATTTACCACTGTGCTCGTTACCTAAGCTCATTATTATTTAATTTTATCTATTTAACTTATTTATATCCCTTAAGTGAAGGTTGTTGCTCCAAAAAAAAGTCAAAACTCTTTACCAAAGTCTCTAAAAAGTATTTTGTAAAAAGTAAGTGAAATACGTACGAAATTTCTCGTATCCTGAAGCTCCTAGGCATTATTTCTTAGCTTCTGTCTAATGCCAACGAAACCTGGGAGACGAAATTTGAAATAATGTGAGTTCCCACGTCAACTCGTTGATTTATAAATTTCTTCCATGACGCTAGAAAAGAGATTTGTAGACTAAGCTTCATTCTGATCAACGCTTGATCGGTTTTTGTAACCAATTTCTTCAAAATGATTTTTATTTTAGTACTTAAAGAGTAGGAAACGAGAATTTGCATTTAAAACGTTTTGAAATCCATTTTCAACCGATTCTCAAATCGAACGTATCTCCCCTCACTCGCCGCTGTACACCGTCGCTAAGGTAGTTCACGCCAATAAAACAACACCCCGACGCTGATTCGAAACGTCAAAAAACTGAAATTTCTATGCATCAACTGCAGGGCGGGGGCTTTTTTAATTTGTTTTTGATTTAAATTTTTGTGTTTAGTTCGTCTTCTTTTGTCTTAATCAGTAAGTCCAAAAAATGAACGCCCAATCGTATGCCGTGTGTATTCTCCTCGCCGCCTTGTGCTTCCTTCAAACAGGTAAACTAATCTCTCTCCGCACCCAAGCACCACACGCTTGATACAAATTTTCTCTTCCATTTTTTTGGTCTACGCCCAGGCCTTGCCATCAAGTGTTGGGACTGCCGCTCCGATAACGATCCGAAATGCGGTGATCCATTCGACAACAGCACGCTGGCCATCACAGACTGCTCCCAGGAGAAGGAACTCTCGCATTTACCAGGCGTCAGTGCGACGATGTGCCGTAAGATTCGACAAAAGGGTAAGTGAATGAGAGGACATCTGAGAGTTTCTGGTCTTACTTTTCTCTTTCTCGCAGTTGCCGGCGAGTGGAGATACTTCCGGAGCTGCGCGTACATGGGCGAACCCGGGATCGAGGGCGACGAGCGCTTCTGCTTGATGCGCACCGGCAGCTACAACATTTTCATGGAATACTGCACCTGCAACAGCAAGGACGGCTGCAACTCGTCGGGTTTCATTGCGCCGAGTACGGTGGTCGTTAGCCTGACGTCGGGCTTCATCTGCCTCGTCGCGTGGCTGCTGCACGCTTAGGCGGGAGTTGAGAAGTGGAAAGACAATCGAACATTCGGACAATCAAACATTCCGCATCCAAATCGAAGATGAATCACGTTCACAGTGCCTTTACGAGGAGTATTTTTCTTTTTTTAATATTTAATAGGGGACTTAAATCTACGAATTCCGTCCAAAAAGTGAATCTCTGGAGAGATACGAGTTCTTAATTTTTCAGAAACACGTTCCGATGTCGAGCACTGACCTAGAATTAGCACCAATAGAGTAGTTTTAGATTTAAAATGCCCTCGAATCTTATACGTTTACATTTTTTTCTATTTTTTGCTCAGTTTTACAAATTTGTACACACATACAAACTATTTTTATAGAATAAAGTGAATGACCTTAACCTTGGCGATTGTTTGCGAATTTGACGTCGTAAGTTGCCAATGGCAACTGCTCTTTGTGTGCATTGAGATTGGTGATGGCTGAAGATGTAATTCATCTAGGCTGGAATCTTTGGAAGGTAAATAGGCAGATTAAAGCTGAAAAAGGAAACGAGAATGCTTGTGGTAGTCAGCTGCCACTCCAATAGAAGAAATTAGATGTCCGTGCCGACTCTATCTCAGACTGTTGGAAGTGTTGTCATAGTCTCCTCGCGGCGGCCGACGGTAACTAACTTTATTTCTTTAGAATTTCTCCATTATGCCGATGTTAGCCCCTTAAAGGTAAAGTTGGAGAGAGGTTAGGGGTCTCTTCTGTTAAAAATTCAAACTACGAGACCAACGGCAAGCCTCGGAAATGGTCCGAAAACTCAACGATGATCCAAACAACGACAACTCGCAAACAATTTAAGAATTTTCTCATGAAACGTGAGATCGCTCTATAGAACCCGAGCTGCACAGCAGCTAGCCAATGCCCTGGCCAAATATAAGGCTGACAAGAGGCTCCACAAGAAATAACATGGCCAGGGAATGGTGTCTTACAAAAGAAAAGCTACAACATTTACTACAGCGGTCACCCAAGACACCATGTGCTCAGGGTAGGTTTCCTAGTCAGCCAAAAATTGAAACCTGCAATCATCGGCTTCAACGCGATTAATGAAAGGCTATGCACCCTTCGCGTGCGAGGCAAATTTAAGAACATTAGCCTCATAAACGATCACGCACCTACTGAGGAGTCCCCAGAAGATGAAAAAGATGCATACTACGCGCTGGTAGAAAGGACCACCCAAGGTATGACGTAAAAATCATCCTTGGCGATTTAAACGCAAAATTAGGTCGGGAGTCAGTATTCAGATATAAATTCGAAGTGGTGAAAGATTTCGTTTACCTAGGATCGGAGGTAAGTTCCGCAAATGATACAAGCGCGGAGATAAAACGAAGGATAACCCTGGCCAATCGCTGTGTCTTTGGGCTTAGACGGCAGCTGCAAAACAAAGGTCTCTCTCGAAGTACCAAGTTATCTATTTATAAGACCTTGATAGTCCCAGTCCTTCTGTATGGCGCAGAAACATGGACAATATCAAATGTGGACGAAGAGATCCTTGGTCGCTTCGAGAGGAAAGTTCTTCGGATTATTTTTGGTCCCGTTTACGCAGAGGGAGTTTGGAGGAGAAGGCTAAATGATGAAATCTACGAGCTGTACAGCGACATCGATCTAGTTAAACGAATTCGAGTGTCCCGAATGAGATGGCTAGGTCATGTGGAGCGTATGGACACTAACGCTCCGGCTCGTAAAGTCTTCGAGTCCAACCCTGATGGACAACGCTGTAGAGGAAGACCTCGCCTCCGGTGGCGCGACCAGTTGGATAGGGACCTAAATCAGCTGGGCGAGCGAAACTGGAGGCGCCTAGTCCAAGACCGCGCTAGATGGCGGGGCATGTTGGCTGAGGCCCAGGTCCACCCCGAACTGTAGCGCCCGCAAAAGAAGAAGAAGAAGAAGTCAGTATTCAGACAGTACATTGGCTCTACAATTGACTACACCATCATCATCGGCGCAACAATCGGTGGCCGGTTCTGGCCTCCTGCAGCAAGCACTTCCACCTATCCCGATCGCTTGCCGACGCCATCCAGTTGGGCACCTCAAGGCTTCGGGCATTCTTGTCTACGCCTTCCTTCCACTGTAAGCGCGGTCTGTGTCGCTGTCTTGTACCATTAATTGTACCACTTTCCGAGCAGGGTCCTCTTCGCTCATACGAGCTAGGTGCCCAGCCCACCGGAGTCTACCGAGCTTCATTTTCGTTATAACATCTCGAGGTAGATTTCATACAACTCATGGTTGTACCGTCTCCGGAATTGTCCTTCCTCACGTATGGGGCCAACAATTCTCCGTAAAACTTTCTCCGGAACGCGGCTAAGAGCACAGAGTGCCTTTGGCTAAGCAACCAAGTCTCAGATCCATATGTGAGTACTGGCAATACAAGTTTCCACTGCAAGCATTTAAGCCACTCTGATAATGAGAGAAGTGTCTTATATAGTAGCAGCTTTAACTTTATGGTTCTTGGATTTGAAAAGCCTTGCAAGACTGTAGTAGGTTGTGTTGGCTTTAAGTAACCGCCCGCGTATTTCTTCTTCCATGTTATTTTCCGCGGCTACTACTGACCTTAGGTAGCTGAAGAATTGCACGATTTCAATTTCATGCTCCGCTACCTTGACCGTTCTTCTAACATTTCTCGCAGACGATGCCACCATGTACTTTGTCTTTCCTTCATTTATGTGCAGCCCCAGGTTTTTTGCCGCCTGCTCGATCTGGATGAAGGAGTTTTGTACAGCTTGTTCGCTTCGTCCGAAGATGTCTATGTCATCTGCGTAAGCCAGTAATTGAGTAGACTTGGTGACGATTGTTCCTCTTCTTGATGTCTCCGAGCCCCGGATTGCTTTTTCCAACGTCAGGTTGAAGAGGAGGCAGGACAGCCCATCCCCTTGTCAGAGTCTATTGAAGATCTTGACGGGTTTGAACAGCAATCCGTCTACCTTGGCTTAACATATTGGTCATAGTCAGCCTACATACTCTTGTTAATTATGCTATCGTAGGCGGCTTTAAAGTCTATAAACAGGTGATATGTTGGAATGATAAATTCTGGACATTTTTCCATCGCCTGCCTGAGGGTGAAGATCTGATCAATGTCACTAGTCTGACAATGAACTACATTACGGACTACAGAAATGACAGCATCCAAGAACTTGGTCGTTGCGAGCACCAGGTTTCCGCGTAAAGATATCCGCAAAGCCACGTTGGTATCATCTGATGGGGTCACTCGCAACCAAATATACCACGTGTTGATTGACCACCGCTATTGGCCGAACCTGATTGCGATACGCTCGTATCGAGGTGCCAACGTAGACTCGGATCACTATTCAGTTTGTATGGTGTTCCGAGGGCGAATCGCGCTGAAAAGACATTGCATCGGCCGCACAGGTTCGGATTAGCATGGCTGCTCTACCTAATGAAACGACCAGTAACACATTTTGCAACGCGTAAAGACTTGTCCTCGAGGAATTCGACAAAGAGGACAGAGCAAGTCCCGAGCCCAGAGTGTCGGCCGTAGAAAGGAGATGGACATGCCTTCTGGAGCGATGGGAAGTGCACTTGAATGCATTGCTCAACGGTCAGCTCACCGAAGAAATGATGGTCCCATCGTTACAAGAAGAACATGCTGCTACCACAAAGCACCGAGGAAGCGCAGAAGGTGTTTAAACAGGAAATTTCGCATACAAACTCAAAAATTTAATAAGCAATAATAGAAAAAAAAGTGTTGATATTTGTTTTTTTTTTCAAAACTGTAAATCGCAGTGCTAAATTAGGACCTTGCCGTTAATGCTTATGTTCATTTTGAGGCGAACACAAAAAACCGAATCGTCTTATGTCTTCTAGTTCAAAAGAAAACTAGGATGGACCAACAAGTTTTTAAATGAGTGAGTCACACCCTTATGCACAAAGGCACTTGCTTACAGTGAACGTGAGCATCAACGGCAAGGTCCTAATTTAGCACTGCGACTTACAGTTTTGGAAAAAAAATTTATCTACACCTTTTTTTTATTATTTCTTATTAAAATTTCGAGTTTGTATGCGAATTTTTCACAAACTATGGGCATGAAAAATCTAACTTTAATGTATAATTAAAGAACAAGCTTCCGCCTTTCGAATTTGGTATAGGACTTTATTGTAGGTGCTGCCATTGTTTTTTAATGTATTTTTTTTTCATGTTGTTTGATTTGATTTTAAATTGCCCCTACCTCCTAAACGGGGTGAGATAGACCCTCCGCCCATAGCAAAAATTGCTTGCTTTTGGACGCTCTATGAAAAACCATCATCAATTTTTGGCGCCAAAGTTATCCTACTCTCCCCACACAGCAAAATTGATATTTTTTCTAAACGTGCAAAAATGGATTCATTGGGGTCAACATGAACTTTTGTGAATTTTCATCGTTTGTACATCATTTTTTGGATGATGAAGTAAGGACAACAAATAAAATCATTCAAATCGGTCAAATGGGAGGCTTGTTTTTTTTTACAAAAAAACCATATGACCGCCGAGTATGTATCCATTTTTGCACGCCACTGTATTATAGCTTTGATTCTACTAGCTTTTTAAATCAATTCAACAAGAAGTTTATGCCATTCATCCACTAAAATTGACGTCAACGATATTCTTATTGTAATTTACCGTTAACGGACTTGCCTATCAAAATATTCCCACAAATTACCAGAATTGGAGCATCGGAACCTATTTTACACTACACTTTCTTTTGCTTCTGACTGTACTCCGTTCCTCATAGAATTTACCAGATTCCAGTACAGTCGAACCCTCTAAGTCGAACGTCCTTTAAGTCGAAAAATCCCTCTAACTCGAACTAATTTTGCTATCCCGTGAAAATTCGACTTAGAGGGCTTCGATTGTATTTGTTCCGGGGATATTGTAGCACAAACTTCTTGTAAATTTTTCCCACAGATCTTGTTCACTTGTCAATCTGTATCTTAGGCTCGCTCCAGAGGTTAGTTCCGGAAATTGAAAAGGACACTCTAAAACCTACGCATTATTTCTCTCAAATCAGTGCTTTGCTATTTTTTTCCAGACCTACAAGTCGCTATCTTGTGGCAGCCCCTTTTTAGGTACATTTTATTGAAGCTTAATATTGATAAGAATGTCAATGTATGTTATCGTTTTTTTGTTATGGTGCCTTCTATAAGATGACCTGGAGCACCATCTAACGAAAAGAACAAAAACACCTTATCACCGCACTACCACCATTATGTTCCACAGTGGTGCTTGCGTTCTTACTCAACATAAGACCACTTTTAGTTCATACTGTAAGATTGGTTGAAAAATATTTGGCTATAAAGCATAACCGCTAATTGATTTGATAATTGTAGGCCCGCCAAATCATGAGATCTCTTTCGTTATGGTTACTTTACAACTGAAGATTTTGATTTCTTGGAGGGATAGCTTCAGATTTTTTTTATTATTATTTTAACGCGTAAATCATTTTTGAACCAACACGTCAGCAGTCTTTTTTTATTGTTTTTGCCATCCCAAGTAAGATGCTTCGTTTATCGGAGATTTTTATATTTACGCTAAAAGCGGTCAAAAAAAAAAATGTCTGTCTGAGCTTATCGTTATTTCTTTTTTTGTTTACATATCAAGTTGTTCAATCTGTTTGTGTTGTGTTTTGCCAACACATTTTATAATAGAATAGAAAGAATATTTGAACGATTTCTACAAGAGACGTAGCTTAATTTGAATTTTTTTTATCTTTAAGCAGTGCTTCATCCTTGAACGGGTCAAAAAGGCCACAGCGGCTCTTTACTGCTGTACTGCTGTAAGAGAGCAATCGGATGTAAAAGGGGTCTTAAGCCTCGTATTGCCCATTGGTTATATACCTCCGTTGTACGACCTATACTACTGTAAGGAATCGTAGTATGGTGGAATGCCCTGGAAAAGGGTGTTAACCTCAAACTTCTCAGCCGTGTGCAGAGATCGGCCTGCATCTGTATCAGTGGCGCAATCAGAACCACACCCACAGCTGCCCTAGAAATCATCTTTCACCTGCCACCCGTAGATATCTTCGGCAAGCAGGTCGCAGCCTGTGCAGCAGTAAGGATCAGAGCCGCTCAATCGTGGCCTTCTAGATGTATGGGTCACTCTACCATTCTTGAGTTTATAGATCTCCCCTTCAGGGAGTTAGACTATACTCGCCCCAGAACTCTTTTCAAAAGAAGCTTTTCCTTCAGCCTGCCCTCCAGATCTGACTGGAGAGAAGGCATACCTATAAGTAATGAATCTCTGGTGATCTACACCGACGGATCAAAAATTGAATCCGGAGTCAGTGGAGGAGTCTTCTCCGAAGACTTGGGAATCCAGATCTCATTTCGCCTTCCCAACCATTGCAGCGTATTTCAAGTGGAGGTAATGGCGAGCAAGGAAGCCTTGTCGTGGCTAAAGTACAACGTGGTATCGCATACCTCTATCACGATATGTACGGATAGTCAAGCTGCGATAAAGTCCCTGAAGTCTGTCACTTTTAATTCAAAAACAGCTCTTAACTGCAGCAAATCTCTTGACGAGATGGCAGAGCAGTTTAACATTCACCTCATGTGGGTGCCGGGACACTGTGACATCTCGGGGAACTGCCTGGCCGATGATCTTGCCAAGCGCGGAACCAGTGTGAATGTGAATGGTGTGAATGGTACTACTTGTCGCGTCACCAGGGAAATCTGGCCTAGGCTGGATCCTGAACGCTCACTTAGTCTCCTAAGACTCAGCAGAATTCAGGTTAGGAACCTGATCAGTGTCATAACTGGGCACTCCACTTTTGGCAAACATGCCACCCGACTAGGCCTCCCGGCCAACGATTTCTGCAGAAGCTGCAGAGACGAAGAAGAGGAAGAAACCTTGCTCCACCTTTTAGGAACCTGCAGCGCCCTCGCGAACCGTAGAAAGAAGCATCTCGGTCACTACTTTCTAAATGACCTCGGTGAACTTGCTGACACCAGCATAAGCCGTATCCTCCGCTATATTAATAGCTCCAATTGGTTTCTAGAGTAGTGGGATGTTTTTGCATCCGCTCCATGTGGTATCACAATGGGCCTCATCTGGCCTAAGTGCTTGGCTACCTTGCGTAGCTCACCACACAACCTACCTACCTACCTAAGCAGTGCTTCGTAAATACTTTCCAAAATAAAAGAAACCATGCAAATAATCATCAAATCATCCTTTAGATTTTAAGCATTTTTTTTTTATCTCTAACCAATTTGTTTTTCGGTGCTATCGAATTAAAGCTTTCTAGTTAGTTCCTTACTCCTGGCAATTTTTAAGGCAATAAACTCAAACACATATTGCCACTGCCTCGGATATGAACAATGTAGATCCTGTGGCAATGGCAATAGCAATATTGACCGCCACATGGCAGGCATTGATTACCTTCATCTGCCGGAGCGCGAATTAAAATTCTTCGGCATACTGAATTGATATTACCACACGGACAATGCAGTTTTATGCCATTTCAACAGTTCATAAAAGAAATTGCCTAGCAAAGAAATACTCACACTTCTTTGAAATCGCCATTGCCATTAAATCAAAAAATGCCAAAGGAGACGCAGCGTTAGAAAGAAAATTATCAAAATCCTATTAAAGCAAAGAAAATGCTAGAAATTGGCTAACAACTCAATCACGAGTGTTTAAAATGTGACAGCTAAGTAAGGAGGTGGTGTATAGTGAGTTTTCCTGAAAATGGTTTGATACCTTCTTTTGAAATAAAAGGAATAATAGACTCCCTTAGGTCTAAATTGTTTAATAGAATCATATCCTGTAGTTTTGTGTATGAAAATTCGACTTCTACAGATATTTTAATATGAAAACGACAAGCAAAACAAGAAAGCAGGATTTAAGTCTTTGATTGTTCACTGCAATTCTCATTTGAAAAACTTTATTCGCTCGTTAAACGAGAAGATGACCAACGCTTTCAAAACTAAACGTAACTCATGTCGATCCCAAAACAAAAATGGGAAAGAATTGGCTTTAGAAAAATTTTAAACTTACTCTCTTCCATCCTGCAAAGATGGATGCTATGCTCTGAGACGAAGGATATCACCAAAAATATTGAAAACCTGCTTATCTGGTGCTTGTCTTTAACACAATGAAATTTGAATGTCAAACTTTGGGGTTTAATATATTCAGAGTATTTATTTTTCTACCGTTATCAACAAGTCTGCGATTTCGGACAAAAAAGTTGATAATCTGCCAAACTTGACAATTTTTTTTGCACAGGATCAAAATAACAAATAAAAATTATGTTGTGAGCAGAAACAAGTAATAATAAACTAAATAGTACTAACTAACTAGAAACTAGTAGTAATAAATAAATTAGGAGTTATAAGTTTACATTACACTTGTGAAATGAACGTACATTCCTTTCAAAATATGCAAGCGCGATACCTCTGATAGCCGTGGGTTTGTTTGATGGAGTCCACACCATTTCTGTTGTGAGAAGACTCATTAAAAACGTCATCTCAACCAACAACTTTGTTAAAGATAATTTCAGAAAAATACATTTTTTGTTTGTTTGCCTAAATGAGCTAATCGCTTTATATGAATAATGTGGCTAAGACCGCGTTCTCTAACCACCAAGTTCTCGTAAGCGACAAAATGAAAATTTCGCAGGAGAGGCTTTTTTTGTTTTATGTCTGAGCTAGGTTAGAGTGGTTGGCCCAACCACACTCAGGCCAGACTAGGCCTATTGTGATACCACAATGCGGAGATCCATTCCGCACCCTAATGGAACCAGGTGGAGCTTCTTACGAAATTACGGATCTGATTGATGCTGATTTTACTCAGATCGCTCAGACTGTCAAGGAAGTGCTTGCCTAGGTGAGTTCTTTTACGAAGCGCTAAGGCGTCGCATGAACATAAGAGATGGAAGATGGTTTCCTCCTCCTCTTCATCCTGGCAACTTCTGCAAAAGTTATTGGCAGGGACTCCAAGTCTGCTGGCAAGTCTGCCGATGGTGCAGTGTTCCGTAATGACGCCTATAATGACCCCAATCGCCGGTCTGTCCATCCGAAGAAGGCAGGTAGTGCGCGGGCCAAATCTGTTTGGTGTGCCAACATGTTAAGCCTTCTTGCCACCTGTGATTGGATTTTAAGGCTGTGAAGTTTTATGTTTAATTTAGTTGTAGCTAGTGGCCGGTAATTCTCTTTGGGATTGTAATGTAATTGTGGTCGCATGCCTGACGAGTGCGTCAGCTTGGCAATTACCCTGAATGTCTGAGCTAAAAAAATGTAAATATCGCTTACGATAAATTTTGTGTTCTCTTATTTTTAACTGGAATACTTTATTAAAAACCCTATGATGCAGAAAGGTACGCAATCGAATAAACTATTGAACTATATCATGAACTCATTTTTGGTTAAAATGTCGCTTATCTACGATAATTTTGCGGTGGGGGCGCGACATGGCTTTGGGGAAGAATATTGGAAAATGTTGCTTTAAGAATTAAAGAATGTAACGAATATTTTCACGATGAAGAATATAACTTGCGGAATAGCAGAATAAACAATAAACAGTTCAGTGTTGATTTTGAAAATTGACTTTATCATTGGCATTTAATTCTTTCAAAAATTATAGGGGACACATAGCTCCACAATCCTAAGTCTCCTAATGTCCGATCGAATTTCATATCTTTTGTTTCTCAACAAAGTTTTTCTTTTGTTGAGTTCACACTACTTGACATTGACTTAAGGCACAGAACAATTTCATCTAAGCCATTCTTAAAATAACGTCGTGTGCTGTGTTGCATTACAGAACAATTTCATCTGCATAAACAGTGAAAACAGCGAAAATGGCTAAGATCACAGATCGGAAGCATGTAGCTCAGCCTCTACTAGTTTCATTTTCACCATCATGTTATGGCTGCAGCGGAGTTAGTCCAAATACAAATTTTTTGTAATGACATAAAATGAACAAAATTACTTTTTTTCCATGTCCTATGGCTTTGCTCGTAAAAGCAAACAGTTTCACTAACGTCATGGACGTGGAACAACGTCGTTGAAGTGACTTCCTCAGGTGGTTTCGCAGTAACACATTCTGTCACTCCAATTTTCCAAGACGTTGTTAATGGCTTCGGACTGTAGCTCACGTATTGCTTAGACAATACTGGCCTTTAGTGTTTTAATTGTTTCCGGATGCTTGGCAAAACATCGGTGCTGTATGCTTTCCATGCACAAAAAAAGGGGCAGTTCTGAGGTGACCAATTGTCATGGCCAAAACGGCTGAGAAAACGACATCTCTTCGACAATCGCAATGTTTGGGCTACAACAGCGCTCGCTTTGGAAATAAATTTTCAATATTTTTTAACGTTGTTCAATCGTAAAATGATTCATTTCGTTCCGTAGAGTTGTCATACTGACTTTCAGTCAGACTTAGAGCGGGAAACATCTGTATATGTCAAAATGACCTGTGACTTAAAAAGAAACGACTAGGTGGCCCATACATTGTTTAAGTCTCCGCTTTTTGCCAATGTGCAATTTGTGCACTGAACGGCTTACATAATCTAGCTTTAGTCTTCCCGGATTGATGTTGATACAGTATGGATATAAAAAAAACTAAAAATCCCAGGAATCTTTTTCTTTTAACCGTTTTATTTCTTTTATGAGAGTAGTAAATTATATGAAAAAGGATATGTTGCATTGTTCTTTATTTCTTTCAATCGTTTATTTCTTATTTCCGTTAAGTAATTTGAGCGTTTAACGCAGTGTAAAAAGAGGTGAACTACCTAGGTATTATGTACTAAACTAATTCAGATATCCTTCACTTGTATCTTGGAGTCGATAAAAATGGTGCATTATTGATCCAGTTTCAGCAAAATGTATTATCGACGATCAGCACACAAATCTTTCGTCATCATATTCCGTCACATTAAGTCAAGCAAGTTAAGCTCAAATCATTTTCAATCCACAAACGACAAACTCCATTTTTACTTTCAGTTAAAAACAACTTTATTCTTCGAGTTAATACTTTAAAAAAGTTTCACGTATTTACAAGACTCCAAAAAAAAAAAGAATTAAATTGTAAAGCTCAATAAAAGTTACGAATTAAAAAGAAAATTGCGAATTAAAACTAAACAAAAAAAAATGAATGGCGCCCATTACAGGTTCAACGTTGCTGCAACGACAGCGAGCACGGCGACGATTCCCATCGCGGTGTAGCCACTGGCCGAGTTGCACAGGTCTCCCTTACAGATCTCGCAGCTGACCACCTTCTGGCTGTGGCTGACGTGGCATGTGTTTGGATCGTCTCCGTACTCCTCGAAGTGGCAGTCGCGGCTGACGATAGTTCCAGCGGCATCTAAAAAAAAGAGGGGGAGTCCAATTTTATTAACTCAAAAGCTCCGGTCAAAGGGTTGAAAGCTTCAGCTTCGATCGAGCTGAGCGAGTTCAGCTGAACTCCATCGAGCTTACAACCGGTTTGTAACTGCGTCGTAAATCGGGCCCAAATCTCACGTACGACGCGATGGGGCTTCATGGCGTATGCGTGCGTTTTTTGTGAAATTTTCATGGGATCTGAAAAATTTCCACACACACTCGAATGTCGCGTCACAGTCACAGATGTGATGTCAGAAATTCGTTTTTTATTTTTGAACCGAATGACATCACCGCGCGGGGCGCCGTTCGTGTGCCTCTACTCACCCCGAGTGACGACCTTGTTGCACTTAGTCACTGGCAGCGGGGCCGATTGTCCTGCGATCCTGGCGACAAGGTTACAGTCGACCATGAGGCGGTTGTGGCTCTCGTCAAACTTCTCAGCTGAGCAGCTGTTGTCCAGCGTCGAGCGGCAGGAATAGCACTTGATGGCAGTACCTTTTTTTTGGGGAGGGGGAGATGCAATTAGGACCGACAATTTATGGCTTCGACTTGTTGCCGTTTTTTACTCACTGCTGTGCACCAGGCACAAGGCCAAAAGTAGGCCAACGAATAGATACTTCGACATGACGGCGCGCGTACTCTTGTATTTTTTTAGAATCACTTCGGTCTTTGGTTGCTCGTCGCTCGACGGATACTGAAGCACTTGGAATCTGGAAAAAGACGGCCGACGGGCGACGGCACCCGTGTGTTAGACGTGAGTGAGTGTGTGTGTGCTTGTATTTCAATTTAAAAATAATTTTATTTTATGAGAGACTTTGTAACTTCTGCGGATGAGCGGATGAGAAAAAGACAAAAAGTCTATGAGTGTGTGAGTACCTTGGGTGGATTGTTTTTTGGGGGTTTTGTTTTGGTCTCTGGGTCCGTCCGGTCTGAGGTATTTTTGAGTTGTGACTGAACAGCTTGGGAAATAAGAAAACAAGTTGCGAGCGGGCGCGCGAGAGGTGTGTGTTCACTTCTTCGATTTACTTGCGACTCATTTGGGGAGGTGGGCTGTGTTGGGTGGAGAATTTCAATAAGCTTCGACGATGTGGTCATCGTGGAGGAGGCCTTTTGACCTTTTTTTTAGACTAGGCTATGGTTTCTTGGGGTTTTCTTTTATTGTTTCAATTGGAAGGTGAAGCGAATGAGTGCGAGTCACGCAATTGACGGCGGGAAGTGATTGCTTCGGGGGGTGTTGTTGTGTTTTTGGAGCGGTGGTCGATGTGGAACGACTGAATCGGGAGTCACGAGTCTGTGGCGCTTTGAGGTTAATACCTGACTGGTAGGGAACCAAATCGACGAACTCGCACTTTTCCGAGAATTCCGAAAAGATCAAAAAATGAAAGCAAACACGTTTTTTTAACACGTTACAAAATAAACTTAATTTTATTTGCGATGTTGCTTGGTTGGTGGTCGCTGAACAAGAGACCGATCCCACGCTTTTCCAACTATACGAAAACTGCATGAGATGCATATGCAGATAAGAAACATCTGGTATCTTATCAGCATGGATCAGTTCACAATAACAAAATAAAGAAGTGCATGCGTAAATGAACAAATGAATGAATGAACAAAATGAACTAATATAGAAATAATGAAACTAATGAATTACAAATGATTGTGATTATGAATGAATTATACAATGCAATAATAATGTAAAATGTGAATATAGACCATTGCGAAACATGCCGGCCCGGCTGAAATACTTTCAGGAACATGGCAAAACAGCTAATTTGGTAATTGGACGTTTGTGAACCCCATTGCTGGTGCGAATTGAGACCACCCTCACGTGACCATCTTGTCCTGGATGAACAATTTCCACTCGTCCGAGACACCATCTAGAAGGAGGCAAGTTGGGCTCCTTGACGACCACGAGATCTCCAATGCTTATATCTCGGCTGGGTATTTGCCATTTGGGCCGTTGCTGCAACGATGTCAAATAATCCGACTGCCACCTGCGCCAAAATCCCTGCACCATGTTCTGCAACAGCTCCCATCGACCCAGTCGGTTTGGTGGATCATCCAAGTAGCTCGGTTCAGCCAATGCGGTATATGGTCTGCCTATAAGAAAATGAGAGGGCGTAAGTGGATTTAGGTCTGAGTCAGATATAGAACAAAGAGGCCGAGAGTTGAGAAGAGCTTCGATTTGAGACAGCAAGGTAGACAGCTCCTCGAACGTGAGGATACTGCTGCCTATCACTCGTCGGAGGTGTTGCTTTACGCACTTCACACCTGCTTCCCAAATTCCACCAAAGTGGGGACTATGGGGTGGAATAAATTCCCACCGGATGCCTTCTGCTGCTAAAGTGGAAGACACCACCTCGTTGTGTTCCGTTGAGCGCACCACTTCGTATACTTCAGAGAGAGTCCGAGCCGCGCCCTTGAAATTTGTGCCGTTGTCGGAGTAGATTACATTACATTTCCCTCGACGAGCGATGAACCGACGTAAAGTCGCTAAGAAGGCGTCTGTCGAGAGGTCGCTGACTGCCTCCAAATGCAAGGCCTTTGTTGTCATGCATACGAATAGAGCCAAATAACCCTTGGTAAGATTCGGTTTTCGACCCCTAAACGAGCGAAGAGTTATTGGTCCTGCATAATCGCAGCCTGTGTGGGCGAAGGGGAAAGACGGCGAAAGTCGAGACGAAGGAAGATCAGCCATAAGTTGCGACGATGTTTTTTGTCGTAAACGAAAGCATTTGATGCAGTCGTGAACGACTTTCCGGATCAAGTTTCTGCTACCAATTACCCAAAACTCTTGCCGTATTAACGTAAACAGCTCCGATACCCCTGCATGCAAAAACTTGAGATGAGACTCCAAAAGAACCAAATGAGTTATCCGATGCAGCTTGGGTAAAATTATAGGATGTTTTATGCTGTAAGGTACATTTTCCGCCTTTGAAATCCTACCGCCAACCCGAAGTAGGCCCACTTGGTCAATGAATGGGGATAACGTAATTAGTTTTGAACGATGATGCACATGACCTACTGTTTTGAGAGCTTCGATATCTGTTGCAAACTCATGTTGAGCCCATAACAACACAGTCTCTTTAGATTTCAAGAGTTCAACCGACGCGAGATATCCTTTATTTCGAGTTCCTGCCGATGATCTACAATTCTTAGGGAACCGTAAAACATACGCGACGATTCGGACTAATTTCGTCCATGAAGAAACGTTAGCTGACAAGGTGGCAAAACAATGGAGGTCCTGTGTAGATACAATATTTACTGTTGCAGAATTTGTTCGTTCTTCCGGAACGTCCTCTGCCTCCACGTTGCGCGTAACAGGCCACTTACAGCAATCCAACAATAGCCAAGCAGGCCCCTTCCACCACATCGGAAAATCCAGCAACTTACCCGGTTCAATCCCTCTGGATGCTACGTCAGCAGGGTTCTCCTCGGAACGAATATGATTCCATTTCGAACGGGGTAAGATGTCGAGTATCTGCGAGGTTCGATTAGCCACGAAGGTATTCCATTTGCGCGGCGGACACGAGAGCCACGCTAAAACGATCGTTGAGTCACAAAATGCGAATGTGTTGGCCGGTGTAATGTTCAACGAGGAGCGAATTACTTGCAATAGGTTGCACAGGAGAAGAGCTCCGGACAATACGAGGCGAGGAATAGAGAGCTGTTTTATTGGAGCGACGCGGGTTTTAGCCGCAACGAGGTGAATTTCAACGACACCAGCTTCAGACACACTGCGAGAGTAGATCACTGCCGAATACGCCTTTTCTGATGCATCCGAGAATCCAATTAAAGAAAAGTTTTCTGAATTAAACGTGCATCTTCTAAATATTTGAAGATTTTCCAAAAGGGGCAATTGCGAACGATAGGAATTCCATTTGTCCGTTATTTCCGGTGGCAAAGGATCGTCCCATCCTAATTTCAATTTGTAAATCCACAGCTCCTGGAACAAAATTTTCAATAAAATAGTGGCAGGAGCCAGGAAACCCATTGGATCAAAGATCTTTGAAACTTCCGACAATAGGCTTCGCTTTGTGGGTAACGATTGCTCCGCTAACGAAATCTTGTATGTGAAGATATCACGAAAAGGACTCCAGACCAATCCTAGCACCTTAGTCCAATTATGCGCACTATCCAGGTCCAGTGAGATGTTATCGCACTCCTTGCTACTCAAAATGGGCCAACAGTTCGAACTCCATTTGCTTAATGCCAACCCTCCACATGCAAGCAAATCAACCAATTCCTTCTTAAGCCTTAAGATTTCGGACACCGAATCTGAACCAGTTAAGATATCGTCGACGTAAAAGTCGTTTAGGATAGAATGGGCTGCAGCGGGAAACTGGTACTGATAATCCAAAGCTAGCTGCCTAAGGACTCTCATAGCCAAAAATGGGGCAGGCGATGTACCATACGTAACCGTACGCAAACGAAAATGTGCGACGGGGTACTGTGGAGTTTCTCTCCACACGATACGTTGGTAGTTACGGTGCTTCTCATGTACCCAAATTTGCCGAAACATCTTTACAATGTCGGCACAGAACACGTATTTGTGCAACCGAAATCGTATGCACACGTTAATCAAATTGCGTTGTAGCGGAGGTCCTATGTGCAACATTTCATTCAAACTTTGTCCACATCTGTCCTTATGTGAACCGTCGAATACTACGCGCAACTTATTTGTAACAACGGCGTGATGCGGCAAATAAAAAACCTTCCCAGACGTTGGTTCAACCTCACTATCGGGAATCCTCTCCATATGGCCAAGTTCTTCATAAGTCCTCATAAACTGGCAATATTCTGCACGAAGACGTTCGTTTTTCGAAAACCGCCGTTCCATAGCGGACAAACGAGATAAGGCGCCGGCGAGAGTACCATCAAATACGACATCATCTTGCCGAAATGGTAATTCGACAATATATTTGCTATCGGGTGTGCGTGAAAAGGTTCGAGTGAAATGCATATCCGCAATGTCCTCACCCGACCGCAAGTTACCAACAGTTGGCGATTGTGGAATTTCCTCAACTTCCCAAAATGCTCTTAGCAACCTTTCTACATCAACATCCTTGTCCATTCCCACATGAAGTGACACGATATCCCGATCAAAAATCTTCCCAGAAACAACCCAGCCAAATATGGTATTTTGAGCAAACAATCGACCATCTGGGTCAGATCGGCGTCCATCTCGTAGAACTGTCCAGGCATTGTCTGCACCGAGCAAGATATCTACCGGATTGGGATGGTTAAAGCGGGCATCGGCCAACTGCGAATTTCCCAACCAGGACATATCGATTTGAAGGGGTAAAGTTGGAGTTGTTGAAGTGATTTTATTTAAAATGTATGCTTCCACTTGAATGTGGCACGCATCCGACTGCGAGTATAAGCTTAGTGTCACCACTCCATGCGTAACACCTGCTTCGAGCGAAGATATACCAGAGATAGGAAGCCGCGCATGCCGCCGGCGCAATCCTAACCTCCTTACCAAACTTTCGCTTATAAAAGATACTTGCGATCCAGTATCGAGCAAAACACGACAAAGCTGAGGGTTTCCTTTATAGTCGTACACCTTGACTACCACCGTTGGTAAAAGGCCGCAGGTATGATGGCTATTCGCAGAGTGATTGCTTACAATCGCTGCACCTGAACAGGTAGAATTGGGCAACTCGTTCGAGATATGGTCCGAATGCGCTCCAGTAACAGGTTGATTAATATTATTGGGATGCACTAATGTATGATGGCGAGTACGACAAATAGAACAGCGAGCCTTGACTTGACAACGAGACGAAGAATGCTTAGCGCCTAAACAATTATAGCACAGTTGCTGATCCCTCACAAAGTTTCGACGAGATGGAATGGACATTTGAAGAAACTGGGGGCAGCGAGAAAGAGTATGACCTTCCCGGCACTTTGGACAACACGAATTGGACGCAGTGAGGCTCTTCATATTATTAGAAGCCGGGGCGGAACGCGATATGCAACGTGGAGCTCGACCTTTAGCTTCGCTGGCTTCTAACGCATCACAACGATGCTGTAAAAATTCGATTAAATCGTCCACCGTTGATTCCTCTGAGCCTTTACTCTCTAACGCCCATGATTTCCGCGTTTCTGCATCCGTTTTATGGAGGAGTAAATAGACGAGCCAAGGATCCCTACTTTCCGCTTTCATTGCCGATAACCCGCGAATAACCTCGTCCGCGTGATCTACTAACTTACGTAGAGGAGCACTATCTGCGCTAGTAACGGATGGCATTTTCAGGAAACTTTCGATGTATGCGTTAATGATGTATAGGTGCTTGTTATACCGACGTTCAAGCTTATCCTACGCGTGCTCGTAGTTCGAATCCGCGATATCCAAATGATTCAACAGTTTAGCCGCATCATCTCGTAAAAACGACTTTAAATAACGCATTTTTTGGGAACCCGATAAACCACTTTTATTGTCGATGCTTCCTAAGAACATGTCGCGGAACCCTGGCCACTCGCGGTAGTCGCCAGCAAAGGGAGGAATTTTAATTGCCGGCAATTCAACCTCAGATACCGATTTGCGACTCGATGGGCTGAGCACCGAACGATTTAAAAGAGTCTCCAACAAGACGGCTTGTTGTTTTAATAAATTCTCCGTAGGAGTGGTATTTGTTCCACCAGACGCGGGGAGTCTTTTTCGAATTGCTTTTACTAGCGCACCTTTTGTGGCAATATATTTCGATTCGGTCGCTTCGAAATCGACTTCGGGATCACCGTACCCTTCCTGCGCGTGAAACTTAAAGAGTTCGTTTTGGTTAGCACAAAATTCTCTCCACGTGTCTTCGAGTCTTTCAAGGCGTGCTTCGAGAACTTCGACCACGACATCGTCCGATATATCACCCACGAGGTTATGAGCACGCGTTATTGTACCCTTCAGATGACCGCGAGATTGTTTTAAAAGATCCATTACGACGAGCGACGAGGTAGGACAAAATGGGTATGATTTGGACACGTGGCCTCCAGCACAAATTAAGCTGACGAAATAGCAATCAACACCTTGCAAAATGTATAAGTTCCACCGCAACACAATAGGTATTTTCCAGAAGAGTAAAGTAAAATATGTCTGTATTACCTTATCCAATCTGTACTTATCCAAGTTTGATGGAAAGCCAAGCAGCAGGTCAGCAACCACACGACAGCAGCAAGTCAGCAGCCACACAACAATTAATTTTGTAATTGAACAACAATCGCGACAAACGACGAAACCGATTAAATCCGGCTTTTTCGAAGGACCAGACTTTGGTAAGGAACCAAATCGACGAACTCGCACTTTTCCGAGAATTCCGAAAAGATCAAAAAATGAAAGCAAACACGTTTTTTTAACACGTTACAAAATAAACTTAATTTTATTTGCGATGTTGCTTGGTTGGTGGTCGCTGAACAAGAGACCGATCCCACGCTTTTCCAACTATACGAAAACTGCATGAGATGCATATGCAGATAAGAAACATCTGGTATCTTATCAGCATGGATCAGTTCACAATAACAAAATAAAGAAGTGCATGCGTAAATGAACAAATGAATGAATGAACAAAATGAACTAATATAGAAATAATGAAACTAATGAATTACAAATGATTGTGATTATGAATGAATATAGACCATTGCGAAACACCTGACTCTGACTTAAGTGTTGCGAAAATCGACAGGTTGGGCGAATTGAGGGATGTGTCAACCGAATGTATACTGTAGTTTGTAAAGTTTTAAAAAGAAAGATGATGAACTGTGCTTTATAAATCGGTTTTTGAGTCGCAAACTGCAATGGGAATTTTGTTATTAATAAAAAAGTAAAAGTTTCAATTTTTAGGAAGTTAATTCGCAACTGTAGACTTTAGACCACAGACTACCCAATATAGACACCCATCTGAGCAGCTGCTATTTTCCCTCGCCCATCGATGTGATTTGACAGTACCAGAAATACAAGGAGCATTTTGACAGTAATTCAGGAAGCGCCGAATACTAGCTCATCATTTTCACGCCCATTTGTTTAATTTGTTGTTCAAAGTGGCATGTGTGACCGCAAAATGTTATAAAAAACGCTGTCAAATGAAAGCAAGGGACAAGAGAAGATGAAGTTGGATATCTGTATTGGCTTATTTGTGCTTTAGAGGAAGCTGTGAAATCTGCGGAAAAGTACTGAACAGACTACTCATCTATTTTGAATAGCTAAATAAAAGGAGTGGACATAGAGGGGGTGGATTTCAGAGTATGCGTCGCACAGGCTGCCTAAATCACATGAAATTTGATGATTAGATTCCGGTCTCCTTTGAGTTTACTCTTTCCCAAATCTTATTTTTAAAGATTCCAACGATATTTTTCTTATTATTGCTCCTGTAAAATATTATCCTAAGGACGCATAAGGCCCAGTAAATATCCACAAAAAATGAGTAAAATGGATGTGATCTTTGAACGCACATGCAATAATCTCCAAATCGTGGTAGCTGACGCTCATCATTGTTTGGATTCCTACGCACTTCAGGACCATGACAGAATGAATCACAACGTGCCCACCGTGTTGTGAACCGATTTATGGAAGGACCCCTAAATTTTCGCCTCCTCGTAACCGATGTACTCGTCGTTAAGTACGACCTTAGTTGTTAGTCGGTGGCATAGCATAGATTGCCGAGCTTGTTCATTTCAGTGCACTTAATTTTTTGAAACCGCAGAGGGTGGTTTCTAAGCAGAGGGCTTTTTTTTTAGAGATTTGTGGTACTTAAGTTCTTGGCTCTAAAAATTGACTTAACCAGAGTTTGATTGTTCTTGTGAACGTATCCCAAAAAAAAAAATATCAGACCAGAGTGCAAATGACACGTCTTTCATCGCTTGCACGAACTTTCTTTGCTTATCTGCCCAGCAGTCTTTCATCGTTCTTGCTTATCTGCCTACTAACTGTTTCTGGATTCTGACAGTATTTTAGAGAAGCAGGATTAGAAATGCTCTGCATGAGAGATATGATCGGTAATCTGTCTAAAAAGTCATTCTCCAATTGAAATAATGAGCACAATATTAATTTTCTTCTTCGTTCGTCTTTCCAAAACAACCTTATTGAATGAGTGGCAAACTAAGATGCAAGACTGTGTCAGTGACAAAGCGGTCAGCATCACAGCTTCAATTGGCAGCTCAGTTAGCTAAGACTAGTTAGTTGGAAACTTTATTCAAAAACTTAAAATTTACATTTCACTAATCTTAAGTTTAATATGAGTGGCATGTAGCTGTCTACCAGATTGACAATTTGTTTACTCTTTACTAAATATACGTTGTTGGCAGATCAGTTTCAGTGTACGTCAAATGAAAACTTAATCAATTGCCAATTACGAAAAACAAGTCGAAGCTACTAATCGATAAACGATGTAGCTTTCACTCTAGAACGTCAAACTAAAATCTTCTGCCATTGTTAGTGAAATTTCTGAGGCTTACGTTTTGAAGTACGTCGAAAAATGAATCGAATAAATTTGAGTCCCTGGAGTTTGCAAGCCTCTCGAAGTTTAGGCAAGTTGAGAAAAGAATTTGAGCATGTTTAAAAGAGGATTTAAGGATGAGGAGAGAGTGGAGAAGTCGATAAGGGCTAGCAGCTTTTAAGCCACTTTGGAATCCCATTAAATAGGAATATTTTCTGGCATCTGTCTCTTTTGATTTCTCTTTCCATAATCGTGCTTGGCGTTGATGTACGGGGCAAATATGGGAGCGCAGTGCTGTACGTTTAGCATTATATATACCTTAAAGCAATCTAGTTGGTGATCTCACTGGAATTGTTTAGGCAGGTGCTTCTGCATCATTGTGTTCCCACAAGCAAAAACCATCTTAGTAATTTTCTTGCGAAAAGAAAATTGTATGTTAAAAACATTCTAGAAAATTTAGTAGCAAAAATTCGTGTAATTTCTGTTAAAATTTGTCTTAGATGAGAAGATTAGTAGAAACATGTTTTGCATGAGATCATATGCTTGACACTAAAATTGGAACCAGGTACTTTAAGAAATAGTCCGTACTGCCTTGAGCACAATTTATAATACACGGTTTTTTGCTTTCGCAAATTTCAAAACAGTCAAAACTCGCACCTACAAGCTGAGCTGTGTCGTGAAAAATCACCTCCTGAGTAGAAACGGTTTATGACTTCCAAACGATAATCTTTGAACCAGAAATAAAGCTTGATACAACCACAACTTCATTTCGTACACCTCAAAAAACACAGCCAAACAAACCAGCAAAAAAAAAACAAAAACTGGTTCTATGAGCGCATTAAAAAACAAGGTACACTTTTTGATGTGCATCGGAGACTGCTGTTCACCGTTGCGTGTCTTGTCTCTGAAAAAGCTTCGCGTTTTGTTTTTAATTTTTTTTTTCACCTTTCAGCCCCCGCCCACTCCTTTAAATGTATCTGCTGTCAGGTAATTAGAATGCAAATGCAGTAACAAATCGCCGATATACGATCACCATCATCGGTTTGTTGATGTCATACCAACGTGCAGGGAAACTGGTTTTTTGTTATTGTTTTATTTCAAAAAGCCAACAATTTTTGCGGCCAGGTGATAAATTTTCGATCATTTAAGTTGTACCTATAGCACAACGCTTTTAGCTCAATTAGAATATGGCTTTGATTTTATTTTGTGTACCAAAGTAATTTGAACTTGGAATTTGTTTTCGGGTTAACCTTGAACAACGTTGACAGTGGCTGTGAGTCTGTGTCGATTGTGTAACGTTGTTAGATGAAAACAAATTGTGGATCTGTCCCTTATCAAGGATGATATGAGTTTCTTTTTCAGGATAGTCAACAGAAGTATAACAAATCTGCTTTAATTTGTTTCATGATTAGAATTAAGTGTTTCTCTGAGACTGTGTTACGAAAGTGAATTTTTTATTGCGAATTGAAATGTGTAGGTAAAACAAATGGACTTGTAACCAAATTAACTACCTTATGTCTCCAACTAACTTATTGCAAAAGCTATTTAAAGATTAAATGCTCTTAACCGATATCTTTGACATTTCATTAATATTATTTTTTTTTTTTTTTGTTAAAAAAATTTACAATACGTATGCGTTTCGGCTAAGCCTTGTTAAGGATTTTCTGCAGAAGATTGCTTTGCATGTTACAGAAAATTTTTGCAGGAAAACTCATCATGACAGTGATTTATGATTTAGAGTCCAAAATGATCTCCAGCATCTTGGTCGCCTAGGAATACGGCGTTGTTTGACATCGGTAACATGGCTTCCGTGCGTTTTCCTTTGCTTTGCTAATTTTTAGTTCCATTAGAATGACGATAGTGTACTTCGACTCAAAAGATGTATATCAAGTGAATTTCCTTCTAATTGTGATTTACTGCAGAGAGTGTTGAAAGAATTGTTGCCTCTTTTTCTTTATGATTTTTGAATAAGTCGTTGATGTTTCTAGAAACTCGAAACAAGGTAACATAAGCCTAGTAAAATACTTTCCTCCAAGTAGTGAATCAGTTCCCTATATTAATCGCACAAGGACTATGATTGAAGCCAGCTCATGCAGTGGAATTAAAAAAAGAAATAGTCCTCCTATACAGGGCCAGAGCCTAGCTTCTTCGCGCCTCCACTGTGTTGTGCGTGATATATTTTAATACATGTGGAATTAAGGCACTATTTGATAAATTTGACGACACAATTAGAAGTCGAACAGAAATACAAGCGTACCTCGAATTACGACGCTTCGTGTTAAGTTTTTTTGACCTACGACGTCGACGTCGAAAAAATTTAGGAAGCTTATCTGGACATAAGTCAAGTATTCTCCGAGTTACGACAGTAAATGCGTCAGTGGATCGTATAAATTTCAAATTTGGCTTTCAGAAAAATTGTTCTTCTTTGAGTCTAGGTATAAATTTGTTTTTCTGTTGTTTACTTTGACTTAAATCGATTTCGACTAACGAAGCGCTTTCCCGGAATGAATCAACGATGTAAGTCGAACTATTCCTGTACATATTTTTTTCAAGAAGAAATTTAGTTACTTTTCTTGACCGAAATCAGCTGATCTTCCATCGAAAACCGCAGTATTTTTAATTGGTATTGAGGAAGAAAAAACTTGCAAGTGCTGATCCTGAGATCAAGAGTCTTTGATTTTCTCTCTACAACTTGAAGAGGCTTCTGGATTTTCCTATTTTCAGGAACTTCTCTTTTCGCTGAGTTGCTAGATCAGTGAAATTTTAAAATTATCACATTTTTTTGTGCAACTGATGTACCCACAAGAGCAAGTCTATGCAAGTCTATGATAAAATTCGAAAAGCCCATGCTTTTCTTGTAAGCTAAAAATATTAGGTAGTCAAATATCTCCCTTCCGCCTTTTTGTCTTTTGAATTTTCCGGCTATGTACAAAGCGTTACAGAGTAATCATGCATAGCGTCATTTTGTAGGTTATGTCAATACCTTTCAAATGATGTATTGCCAGATTCGAGCTCTGTAGCGCTTTGTACATAGCCGGAAAATTCAAAAGATAAAAAGGCGGAAGGGAGATATTTGACTACCTAATATTGCTACTGTTTCGTCGGTGAGTCACAAGACCCGAGGATTATCAGTCTAAATGCAAAAATTCACCGATTAGATTCGCTTGTAAGATCTCTGACTTTCCGAGTATAATATTAAAACGACTCACCAACAGAAACGAACTGACCGGCACTTAATTGCTTTGTTTAGAAATATATTAATTGTGTAATCTGCTGCCGTTTTGTAATTTGCAGTAAAGCCACTATTTGACAGCGGTGTTTAATCTTTTTCGTAAATTACTGACTGATGTAATGCAAACAAACCAGAGAGGATTCGTTCTCTCGAGTACAATATTGATTAAGCCGTAAGAGATAGTAAAGATTTCAGTAATGAAATGTAATGATTTAAGAGGTTAAATACGTCTAGAACTTTCAAAAAAAAATATTTTCTCAACAAATTACTCTGCTCTATACTTTTAAGCTGTGTAATTTTATAAAAATAATTAAAGTGAAATATTTATGACGAAACTTATTTGACTTTAATTAGGTAAATGCTCAATTTCCCAGATTCAAAATTTCAGCTCGACAGACTGTAACTGCATCTTTATTCTACAAGATCGTTTTTACAGATCGATCAACATCTGCAAACATCTGATGCACTACAAACCATGGAGACCATGTAGGTGACGTCGTTTTTTGTATTGTATATTAATTTTTGTAAAAATTAAGTAAAATTATTTTTGTATAAATTACTATTCGTACTTAAAAATTTTAAATATAGAAAGTTAGGTCTTAGGTCTTAGGTATTAGTGACTGCCTGCCCTGAAACGCAGGCTCACGTAGGCCATTTGTTGTGTTGATATAAAACGTTGCTTTCGTTCAAAATTTAAAGAACATTATTTTTAATAAATCGTTGAAATAATGTAAAATTACTTTTTCGTTTTGAAATTTTAACACATTTTGAAAATTTGGTACACCTAGGGGAAAGCTAGGCCCATTGTGCTGCCAACCATCTTTTGGGTCTTTTTCTTATTTTTTTTTAAAATGAAACCAGTAATATGGTTCACACTTTGTGCATCAGCTTTTTCTTCTTCACTTGAGTACATTTTCACTTTCGATCACAAGATCCTTGTCATCCATGTTCCATGACCCTCTTCATCTCCCTCGATAGAAGTTTTACTTAAAATTGAATTGAAATAAAAGGAATTCATCTTAAAATTAATTCAAATGAACCTGGCAACTGCAAGCCTGGTTTGTGTCAACGATGTCACACATTAGCCTGAGACTATGCCACAAAACATTTGAATTTCGGGTTTGATTAAATTTTTCAGTGATCTTTTTGTGATGAATAATTCAGTTGAGCTGCTTGGACTGCTGCTTGAATAATAAATTTACTTATTTTCAAAAAAGACAATTGAATTGTTGCATTTATTGAGTGTACCTCTGAATGGATTTATTCTGTAAGCCTTGCGGTGGTGAATTGATCAGTTTGCATAGGACCATGCGATTAAGTAAATCTAGGAGTTTTTTTGTTGTGAACTATCGATCTTTTCTAGTGAACTCAGTAAAGTTAAATGTGTCTGAAGCTAAGGAGATCTTTATTTGAAGATCAAAATTGAATCACTTTTCAATTCTCAAGCACATTTGGAGGCTTCATTATCTTAATTTGTGACTCAGCTTAATCGAGTTAGTTTTAAAAATAAAAATTATAGCGATTAATAATAAAAAAAAAGGTTTTTAGCGACTTCGTTTCTACGTCTGCTAGATTTGGAAGGAATCTTAAAAGTGAATATAAGAACATCGCGATAATTTAGATCTATAAACATAAGGAGTATGTATTGGGCGGCGTAACAGCCCGTTGAGAGCCAGAGCCTAGCTTTTTCGCGCCTCCACTGTGTTGTGCGCGTTATAATTTTGTCACATGTGGAGGGGACCTACTGTTTAATGCCGGTTCCGAACGGCGAATTGCGAAAGCCTTTCATGACAGAACTACTCCAGGAAGGTTGTCAGTCGTTCGCTGGAGGTGGGGCCGTGAAAAATGTTTGTGGTGGTTTTTTGCCCCGAGCTGGATTCGAACCCGGGTACTCTCGCTCAACATCGAGCCAACGGCGCCCACATAAGGAGTATACAATAACTTTTAAGGCTAGAACTAGGAACTAGGGCTAGTAACTAGAAATTGGACCTACTTAAGTAGGAAACAATAAGGCAGGACGGATGAAGGATTAATATCGTAAAAAATTACTGCTCGTTTTGTCGGAGAAAAAAATTGTTGTCTAAAAAACTACACCAACAAACCATTAACAATCCAATCGTTTGCGGATCACTTCTAATTGCTCTGCTGCCAAAAAGATTTACAGTGTTGGCCAAAACTGAAGAAACTCGGCTTGCTGCATACTGTTTTTCGATTTTCTCTTCCGCCTTATGTCCGATCTTTTTCAGAAATTCTCCATGTTTTAAACTAGTAAGAAATCATAATAATATGACCCTCCATAGCACAATGTGAAGAAAAATGTACTCAACCTAATTCAACCCCAATTTTCGGCTGGCCAAAACTAAGGCAACTAAACTTGGAAATTTAAATAAATTTAAAAAAATCAAGAAAATTAGTACTTGGTGGAAAAACCCTTATTTTTCATGATGATGATGTTTTAAAAAATGCTTTAAAAAAAAACATATTTCAAATAATTGACTGCGGAATATCGTTCCTACCTTTCTTAACCTTTTGGAAAAGCATAGCGTTGATTTTACGATTTCGATGTATTACTCTTCTGTCTATGTACAATCTTCTAAAGGTTCTCAATAGGATTGCTATGCGGAGACTGCGCAAGCCATTCCACATCATCAATCTTTTGTACCCTAAGCCACTCTTTTGACCACATTTGCGATGTGCTTTGGGCCATTGTCCTGCTGAATCGTTCATTTCGGAGACATTTCTTCCTTAGCATGAGGAAGTATGCCACATTCAAGGATGTCTTGGTACTCCAACCGATCCATAATTCCATCTATTTGATGGTCCGAATCGATACTGTATCCAGAGAAGCATTCCCAAACCATGACACATTTTATAGGTTGCTGGATAAAGGTGACCAACAACTCGATTAAGACTTTCGGCAGTTCTTCAAATTGTGGTGATTCACGTTGACAACAACTCGGACTTTTGTGACTGACCGTTAGACTTAACTGTCTTTCTTCAATATATCCGAAACAAGATGGAATGTAAGGAGTTCAATATATTGGGTTGATTAATGAAGCGAAAACTGAAAACTACCTCTCTTTTCTTACTTAGTACATGAAGGAGTATGAGCTCGCTTCAAGTTCAACCTCATGACCTCAAAAAGGTGCGGTGATCTTCCCATCCTCCATCCACTGCGTGTTTGAGTTTGAGATCCCTAAACAAACAATGAAATAATCGCTCCTACCAAACTGAGGACCCAGTCACCAGTTTACACTCAAGTGGCACACTTTCCTCCGGTACTGGTTGACCTAAATGCTAACGGCGCCCTGAAAGTGACACTTAACCACAACACCATGCAAAAGTAAACAAATTAATTCAGTTCAACCGTCGCCTATCTCACATCCCAACAAAACACTCATCCATCAGATTCAAATTCACTTTCATCCGCTCGGCGACAGCGCGGTCCCATTGTCACCTCCCAGACAAAGAACCCGCACCGTCGTCGTTGTCGTCTAGTTTCACTCGATAACACCCAATTATGACATCCAACTCTCGTTACTGAGATACACCTCGACTTCAGGTGAGTCATTACCTGCGGTTGACACTAATGAGTCACTTTATGAAATTTGAATTTCCCCTTCGCGACTCCGCGACACTTTCCGATCTTTGTGTAAACGAAAGCGAAGCACCGCAACAAAATTTCATATTTTCGATTTCAAAAATTTTAAATTTCTTTATCACTCAGTCGATAATTATAGGCGAAAAATTTTCTGTGCTCTCCACAATGAAAAGAAAGTTATCACCATCAATAACACGAACACAAACAAATGAAACAATTCTTTTAGCTCTGTGACACTTTTATTGGTTGAGGGGGCAACGACCTCAGTCTCTTAGTCTCTAGAAAATAAATAAAATAAATAGATTTACAACTAACAAGGTCCTAATCTAAAGCTATTTGCACCGGGCACACGCGACGGCCACTCATCTCTCCTCGAAGATGTCGTCGACACCGTCAAAGTCGAGGCCGTAGTCGCCGTCCTCCTCGCCGGGCGGTACGAAAGCGCCGTTGAACATTTCTCCGAGTCGCTCCTCCAGGCCCATCGTGGACGCGATGCCGTAGATTAGCCGCATCACTGCCAACCGCACGAAGTCCGACGTCGTGGTCTCCTTGCCCTGGGCGCCGCCGAACAGCTGCTTTGAGTCTTTGTGCACGGGAGTAGCGGCCCTCGGGACGCTGGACACGAGTGCCAACGCGCAGAGCGCCACTGCCGCGATGAGGATGTGCTGGGATGCCATTGGGATGCTTGGGTATCTCTAAGTCTTAATTTCCGCTGCGTGCGTTTTTACGTGCTTCCGGTCGCGATAATTCGTGCGCACCTGCTTCGCAAATGTCTTCTGGGCCAAGTCGCTGGTATCACGAAACTAACCACGACCGCGGTTGGTATTGCCCCACGGAGGTGCGCTGGAACGAGCGTTTGCGGCCGGGGAGACGCCGATGGAAAGAAAGGGAAATGGTTTCTGACGCTGTGCTGGTATGCGTGCAGAGCACCGACAAGTGGAATCGAATTGGAAGTGTGTCTCGGTTTGAGCTGAAGATATTTTCGTCGTCACTGTCGTTGTTGTTGTCTGTTGATTGCTATTCCTTTGCCATGGTCATGTTCTTATTTCGCTTTGACTCTTCTGACCCAAATCTTACCGTCCGCATAAAGTCTTAGGGAGGGGGGAGCATTGTTGTGAGTGCGACGATGAATTCAAATTATCTTTTTGCGAGTGAGGAGCACTGGCGATGTAGTGGAGGGGATGTGGATTGAGTGCAAGTTGTCGGCAGGTTTTTTTTGTCGAAAGAATCGTGGTCTACACGGAAAAGAAAAAATGGCATCGAAAGTGATGGTTATTTGCTTCTAACTGGGAGACAGTAAAGGATGCTTTGATGAAAAATGATCGTAATCGATCCGAAACTAGCAAGCAATTCGAGGTTCTGCTGGTGAGTTGGCGATAGAAAATTTGTTTTAACCCCAGATCCTCCATACCCTGAGGCTAAAAATATTTCTGGCAGTTTCGAGCATGCTGCATGCTGCATGCAAATATAGGTAAGAGTTTAGAGTACGCAAAAGAATTTGTGGACCTCATACTAGTCGCAGGATCACAAAAAGCAAAAAAGGATTCGAAATTTTCCCTATTAGCTTTACGGCCCCAAAGACTCTAGAAAGACATTTCTAATTG
This sequence comes from Syritta pipiens, assembly GCA_905187475.1. NCBI lineage: Eukaryota > Metazoa > Arthropoda > Insecta > Diptera > Syrphidae > Syritta > Syritta pipiens. Next base: position 78,766,485 of record LR994571.1, read on the forward strand.
CATGCATGCAAAAGAAACAATCAGCAGCAATTCAGGCAAGGTTTTCGCACTCTTGATTCGAAAAATAACGAGGACAGGAAAAACAGTTTAGACTATCCAAGTGAAGCGTTCGATGAAGTTATGCGAAAGAAAAAATTCGGAAGAGATGAGAAATTAATGCTTTTTGTGCTCGTGGGCTTTATGATCTTGTGTCAAATGAAAGAGCAGTCATAAATTTGAACACCAGTCTACAATTTGCCATGAGACTTGCAAACTGGACGGGCGATCCTTGCAAAAGGAAAATGCGAAAGATGTTGTGCAGCAAGGAGACGAAGACTCCGAAACCAAGCAAATTCATTTTTGTTAACCAATTTCATCCTTAACATATCATCATACAAAAAAATCGTCCACCATCACTTTACGGTGTAATTCATATCGTCCACTCATATAGGAAGCCTGGCTTTTACGATTGAAATTTTGGAGAGTTTTCATATTTATGATATTTTGCGCTTTAATTTGACCGAAAACGCCATCAGTTTGAAAATATAGCGGAAGTTTTCTTCAAACAAATGGAATCATTAAAAATGGGGAAATCGCACAAGGTTTACGAAAGAATGGATATTGTATATTGTCTCCAACAACTTAAGATGTCTTTCAAATCAGGAGATGTAACCTGATGAAAAAATCTTTACATTATTTTGGACTGTGACTATGGAAAAAAGTCCTCCAAATACAAATTTCCTAGAGACTGCATTTTTGGAGGAAGGGCTTCAGATAAGTCCTCATAATTCCATCAATTTGAAGCCGAAGAGATTCGAACCATTACCGAAGCAAAAATAATAAAGATGAAAGAAACGAAGTGTACTTCAAAGCGAAATGTAAATTATTTAATCTCTTTTCTCAATTTGTTTCTTTTATGGAGTTAATCGATCTGTGCTCTGAATGGCTCATAACTCTTTCAAACCCTAAAGTGTGCCAATACTATTCTGACTAGTTTTTACTTAGTTAGTTTCAGTTTTATTGACTTATTTTTTGTACATATAATATTACAGTTCAGTCTGACTCTTAAGTATTGTATGGCCGAATGCCGTCTACAATTTTTTTTCCTACAATTTTGTTTGAATAACTGAAGTAATTGAACCATTTTAACCATTTGTCCTATAAACAGGGTTTTTCCTCTACTCTTTCTTAAGTGACATTAAAACGTTTTAGATTACCAGGAAATCATCAAAAAGCTGGGTGTGCAAATATTTGTTCTAGCGACTGTACATATTCGAGTGCTTGATTTCAGGATTGGTTTCAGGATGAATTGGCTTACAAAAGTGCGTAATGCACTGCAATTCCTCGATAACTGTCTGTTTTTGGAAGCTATTTGCATAGCCAAAAAATCAACATCCAGCGCACCTCGGAACAACAAAAATCTACAAAAGTTTCAATTCTAATCTCTGTTGTAAGTAAATACGTAGTGAGTAAGTAATTTATTTATTTACAATTTACAATATTTTTACAATCGATATTTGAATTTTAGGCCTTGGCTTAGTCGTCAGCTTGACTGGCAACTTTGTTAATTTCATCTTATAATTATGCATCATTTTAAAAATTAGCTACCATTTTTCTGTTAATTATGATAGCTTTAATTATCAAAAGAGAGATTATACACATTCTGACATGAGTAGCTTTCTGAATTTTTCGATTTCCTTTAAGTAATTGATAAGTTTTGTCTAGTTTGAACCATTAAGTAATTTTACTGTCTCTTGCATCGAAAGAGAGTTTTTCAAAGTATGCGATTCATTGATCTTTCAAAATTGGATTTAAGCTTATAAAAAAATAGAAGCAGTCTTCTTTGGATTTGGTGTTACATAGCTAACAGAACTGATCAAAGCTATCATTATAAGGTTTTCCATCTAATCTCTATTATGTCCAGCCCTATTGCAAAATCACTGTCCGCAAGGAGTTCGTATGGAGTTCGCTACCATATGCAACCTTTAACCCCTAATAAAAGTTCAATTATTTGAATTTTATAACACATTTATATTCTTGTGAACGTGCAAAAGACCCATCTCTTTTTTTCTGATTACATTTTAATTTCCATGAAATATTGAAACCGAGCTTTTCCAGGGAGAAACGACTTCAAAACATTCACATAACACTCACCTGACTTATACAAAAATGATCGCCTTTTTAACAAACAAACAAGAAGAAAATTGGTTCTTTTTAGGTCTTTTTATTTATAATCCTTATGTAAGATACGGTATGTGATTTGGATAATATAAGGATCCTCTGTTCATCGAGCCTTGTCAAATGTAACACACGGCACTTTAGTGGACATCACTTCTTGTTGAAGCAGAGATATCCGCAAAATAAAGTTCCCACAAAATGCAAATCAATAAGATCATGTTTTCTAAGTTTAAAATACATACCAATTTGCAAAAATTTATGTTGACCCAGGACCGTCTTAATGGTGCAGGAAGTCTGTGGAGAACACACCATATCATTGCCCCTACAATATTACAGTCAGCAGTCAATCTGCAGCAATACAACCTTGTGAATTGTTAGACACTTAACTGACGCATCATTAAACATTTTTTTTTGTTTTTTTTTTTTTCATTTCCAGACAGACTTTGCGGCCAGTCAAACAGCGAGTAAATTGCATCTTTTGTTGTTCTGTGAACCCGGTTAAAAGTCATTACCACTACGCGTTGTTGTTGTTAAAAATCTTAACACAACTTTGCATAAATTTAGCCAGAACTACTGAGCATGTTTTTTTTCTTAACAAAATAATTATCCACGTCGTCGCGGTGGAATTAACCTGTTTTGATTGATCATCAACAGGTTAACAGAGCCGAGCTTAGAATATTTTTTTTTAAATTTTCATGGAAAGAATAGGAAGCCTCGCATGGGTTGGGCTATTTGTCTTTTAATTAGCAAAAAACCTGAAATCTTATTAAGATGATGTGGTCGGCGGAGTCTTAGATGAGATCTGAGAGAAGTTTTAGCAGTATTTGGAAATCAGTGAGGCACAACGATTTAGGACCATGATGGGTTAATGGTGGATGACAAAATTTGATTTGAGCTAAAGACTGTCGGCTTTCTATCGCTGGCACTGCCATCGTCATCGAATTGAGGTTGAATCTGACGTCTTTGAACTACTGCCTCTGCTGGTTTCCAAAACAAATTGCACATAAATTTGGAAAACAGTAAATGAGTAAGAGAGAATACGTGAAACAGTGAATTCAGAAACCGTCAAAATTGTTTTAAAGCCACTTGAACAGTAATATTAGGTTGTCAACCTTTCAAATGATGTATTTCCAGATACGAGCTCTGTAGTGCTTTGTACATAGCCGGAAAATTCAAAAGACAAAAAGGCGGAAGGGAGATATTTGACAACCTAATAAATAAAAGTTTTTTTCAGTACCGTAGTCAATCCGGCAGACGGCAAAGTCATGCTGTTTTTTGTAAATTGTATTTAGAAAAAACAAAAAAGAAATAATAGAAATAAAAATCTAATCTTCTCTAATCTTGTTTTGAAGCGACTTTTGAGCTCTTTCGCACACTTTAATAGAAACTTAGAATCAACCGAAAAATTCTCCAAGTGTACCTTTTATCATGCCTCCATGCTGTTCTCGTTGCACGGTCTATTTACAATTCTGTCTTTCACATTTCTACGTTACACAAGTTTGCGTCATTGCATAACGCCTTCTGTGGCACATCGCGTCCATAAATTGATGCTTGCCAACCGCAAGAATCGTTGAGCCACCTGCTTCCACTCTCCTATCGACAAGAATAAAGTCGGCGGCGATTCAAATCGTGGCGTCATTCAAAAACAAAAAAGAAATGCAAATTCATTTAATTTTCTTTTATGTTGGGTAAATTTATTCGATAGAAAGTGGCTTCTATGCTGCACCCAGTAAAATGTCATCACGGCTACGCAAGCCAAGTTACGGTCCGTCCATCAACAGTGGCTTGGCAAAGTCCAACGACGCGTCACGCAGAATTGACAGACGGCAAAGCTGGGGCATTTCAATTTCAAGCCAATCGCGCGGCTCAAAACAGATGCGGAAGTGTATTCAAGTTCTCGGCCGCGCTTACAGGCCATCACGTCGTTAATGGCTGAGAGGAAATTGATTATATCCACGACCTGAGAGAGAGGAGTGCTTCCGAGTGTTTGAATGACAACTTAGTTCTCACGTCGTCGTTGATTTGTCTTGAGGTTGACAAATGTCGCACGGAATAAAAAGACACACTTCTCATTCTACATTTTATTTGAACTCACTTTTCCCTTAACACTCTTCAACTGGAATACAAGATCCTGCAGAATTCCTGGCGTAGCCATCGTCGCAGTAGCAAGCATCGTTGCAACGGATGTTAACAATTGGGCAGCTTTGGTTCAGAGTAGCGCATTCAGTTTGACAAGCAGAGCCACAGGCGTAGTGTTCGTGAGGCCTTGTGCATTGTATCGATTCTGGAAGGAGGACGAGGAGTTAAGGATGAAGATGGAGAACTCGTTCTATGTTACCTGATTTGCAGGCTACGAAAATCGTAGCGAGTGTCAACGTAAGCAGCAGGAATGACTTCATGTTCAGAGCTTCACGTCAAAAATGTCGACGCGTTAATGAAGGCAAAGTTTTTTATGTCTTGCCAACAATGACACAATGATTATCTGATGATCATATCATTGTGTAATTATTGATAGTGGTGGTGTTTATAATGAACTGAAATTATAATCAATTTGATCGAAAATTCAGAGAGAAGTAGAACTTGTTTAGAGAGTAGCTGCACAGTAGAGTTCGAGACGTGTCGTGTCTTGTGTGGTTGCTAGTTTCTGAAACCTTCATATAATTTTTTTATTACTCCTTCGACCTCCATATTACTTTTCGAATCTTGATTGTGCCTTAAGCAAAACAAAAGATAATTTTAAATTATTCATGCATAGAGTCTTCTCGGCTGCGACATTAAACTGGCATTGAACTTGCAGTGTTTATAAGAATTTAAAAGGACTAACGGCTGTCTGTAATGTGTTAGCAGCCATACGAATCTGCTATCATTCTCTCATACTCTGGATATGGGGACCAGGAAAAAACGAATTTCAGAGGTTTTCGAATTACAGAGGTTTTTGGATAAAAAATATTGCTTACTTTCGTCGCATACGCATTTCAAATAACAGTTGTCGAAAAAAAAAAAAGTTAACTTGACTTCGAATTTTAGAGGTGCACAATCTATTGTTTTCGAATTAAAGAGGTTTTCGTGTTGTTTTGCACAAAAATTAACTAAATTAAAAATTAACTTCCAAATTGCACAGATTATTTCGGGACTGTGAGAATGTTTCGATTTACAGAGGTGTTCGAATTATAGAGGTTCAAAGTATCTAGCGCTTACTGTACTTAAAACCCGTGCTGAGAAACGATCAGAAGTTTTGATGTTTATCAATTGTATGTAGAAAAAATGTTCCAAACTCACAGGACTAACCCCAGTTTCGAGAGCAATTTCCAAATTTTTTACCATTCCCTATGAAAGCCGTCTAAAAAGGAGGAAAACAGTTCTATGTAAATTTTATTTCCGCGAAAAGCTAGGCTCTGGTCCTCAACAGGCTGTTACGCCATCCAATGTGTATATGAAGTTTACACTTTAAGAATAAATTAACCAAATAATGAAATACAAACTAAATAAAGTCCAAATTAAGTTGTAGAAGTTATTTAGCCGTAATAAAAAAGATACTAAAATTTAAATAATGCTTTCCAATATTATCAAAAACAAAACTACTCTTTGTTGTTTGGGTCGCCTGTGCATAGATACTTCAGAGTTTATAATAAAAAGGAAAAGAAGCACTTTCTACAATTATATTTTTAGTACAATCGAATCCCTCTAAGTCGAATTTTCACGGGACATCAAAGTTAGTTCGAGTTAGAGGGAGTTTTGGAAAAATTCGAATTACAGGGATTGTTATTTTTTTTTTTTTTAAAAAAACCTTTCTATGCACTGCAATGTTATGTTACGAGTAGACGTTTGCATGTTACTATTTTTAAAGTAGATTTCCAATACTCGCACTAAATGAGGCAAGGAAGCATCTCAGGTACTTAACTATTTTCAGATTTAAGGCTTATTTTTTGGAGCTCAACCAATAACACAATGAATAAGCAGTGCTGTTGTTCATACAAAGGCAGGCGGGTGTGCGCGTTGCGATTAAAAGTGGCCCTACATGACGACTATGTTTGCTCTCATGTTCATTGGTTTCGATGTTCGCCATGTAGGGCCATGTTCTCGAGCAAATCCTCATTTTTGCTGTAAGTACCGTCTGCTCTCCTTTTCTTACACAAGGAAATAATCATAAGGGCAACCACTTGTGCTTCTTTCTCTGAAATCAACAAAATTAATGTTCGCGAAATGTGTTTAGCGTCTAGGGCCATCTTAAAGAGTCAGCGGATACCAGCGGGCGTGTTTGATACAAGTTGCGAGAATATATTTTTTATTTATTTTTGTGCGAAAGAAAAAAAAAAAGTCCACTTAGTGGTATTGAAAACATACAAAGAGTCGAAAAAATGTATTCGAGTTAGAGGGATTTCCGACTTAGAGGATGGTTTTTGTATGGAAACTATAATAATTGAGGGGAATGCAAAATATGGCGCAGAAATTCGAGTTAGAGGGAAATTCGACTTAGAGGACGTTCGACTTAAAGGGAGTTCGACTTAAAGGGACTCGACTGTATTTGTATGTCCCTTTTCAGTCCTAGATATGTTGGAATCTCATAATTTCTCTTGCACTTCAACCAGCCACTAAGTTGTTAACTTAAGGATCACACATAAAACGATTCCAAAACAGCTAAATAAATTACCTTTTCATTCCCACATTTAAGGGAATTAAATTCCACTCCTCATATTTTTCTTATAAATTTTAAGAGTTCTCTTCCACTTTTATTTATTTAATCATAACAGTTTTTTTTTTGACCCAGTTTGGTTATATGCAGTTCTAACAAAAAACTTTGTTTAGTTTTCAGAAAAAAACACTTCATACACTTCACTCAACATATTCCAAGTTTATTTCCAAATTTGTTATTACCACTCATTCGTTGCATTGACTCACAGGAATGCAACTTCCATCTGAATTTCTGGTGTAGCCACTTGTACAGAAACATCCTTTAGCACAAGCTAGAATGCAAACATTGTTCATCGTTTCACAAGTATTCTGACATGGAGAACCACACTCCTTATAGACTTCATTTGGGCCACACTCTTCAGCTGAAATGAAAGAGAGAAATTTCGAAGTGAGTCGAATGTAAGACCTTTACTTCATCATCTCACTAGCATCACCAACTGAAAGGAATGCAAAAACTGCAATCAAAACGACGAAAGAATAAATTTTCATTTTCTATTTTTCTGGGACACAGGAAAAACATTGAAAGTGAACTGCTTTGCATTTCAAAAGATTTCATTTATTTATGCACTGAAAACAATGCCGACAATTAACGATTTAATGGAGGCTGGCTTTTCATGAGAATGGATCTTAATAACGATCGTGGGAGATTGGACGATTTGGTTTGTTAACTCGCACATTTAGCTTAACGATGAATTAAGATAAAATATTAAAAGCACGAGATTCGTTGTACTTCCCCTTTTTTTCGTTTTTTCTTGTGGTCACTTGCAGTCGCTTTTGACAATTGTTTTTAGGAATTTTAAGCAGTGTTTAGAATTGGGTGGTAAACTTCTACGTGAGACATGAATTTTCTTGCGAAGAAGTTCGTTATCACCTTAGATTTTCTACGACAGTATCAGGAAGCAACCTTTTTGCTAACCATTTTAGATAACAATCGCAACTCTGAGATCAACCATCTGATTAGTATGTGGATCAGATGTGAAAAACTTGAAATTTTCGCACGTAGTTGAACAACAAATGGAGGAAAACTACATCTTGCGCCTTTCAGCGTCAGCAAACTCTTTATCGTGCAATAACCTTATTTTCCAACCCGAAAATGCTAAGTTATCCAGCTTAGGCCAGATCCAAAAAAGAAGGTGAAGGAGCAACCAGTAGGTTCTTGCATTTTCTTAAACTTCAAAAATGACTACTTGCTTTGTATAAATGATGATTTAATTCTAAGTAAATAAAAGGCAAGTCTTTTCTGTGATCGTCCATGTTGTTAGTGCGTTTAATGTAGATGAGTGTGATAAAGAGACTATGTTTACTGCAGTCATACAAAGCTCACAGACTCCAATGACTGAGATAGATGAGTTTTAGCTTACGTTTCCGTTTGTCCGTTCCAAGAAGAGGGTCAAATCTTTTGCAGAAACCTTGTGAAAAAAGTGAGTTTCCACCCAGAATTAGAAACGGAGATTTAGTCTCAAATCTAATCAAAAGGACCATCAATGACTTCATTACTTAATTAATAATTACATTATTAAATTTTGACTGAAGATGAGTTGTCCAAATAACAGCTTCTTAAAATCACATAAATTGAGTTAAATTAAATTGAAATTGATATTGAATCGGCAACCTATCACGCCAACTTCTTCTGCTAATGCTTCTTTTATTTCTCAGCTTCGAACTAGTAAGCTGTGTTACGAAAGTCAGCACTTTGTAGCGCTTGTGACCACATCAACAATTAGAGCTTGACTGTAAACCAACCGCAGATCGGAGGAAAAGAAGAAAAATAATCTTTAAAAAAAAAAAAAATGATTCCTTCTGCTTTTTTTTTACCTCTAAGTAAATCATGTCGATTGCCGAGAATTGAATTAAGAATTATTTGGTAACCCCTTGATATGTACCAAGTTCTTAAGACACTGTACTTCAACTTTTAGGTAATTTTTTCTTTACATGACGCAAAATTTATCAGCTGGTGGCTTCAATGTGGTGACAACAGCTAGAATTTGATAATTTGTTGCTGTTCTCAAAGCATTTTTTTAACCATATGAATTTAATGTAAGCGATAGCGATCTCAAAAAAGGAAAAGAACGAATGCATTATTTGAGAACGGTCGTTTTAGACACTTTCTTTCGTATCATCTAAAGAAGTTGAACGGAAAGTAAGTTCGCAAAATGAGCTTTGCACAACATTTTTGGAGTAAATTTACAAAAATCCAATCTTTTCAACGATTCCGTTCAGGAACTAACAAATTCAAAAAGAAATCGAGAATCTTGTCAGACACTTCACGAGCACCTGGAAGTCGAAAAATCCATTCAAATGATCTAAAACTAAATCATTAATCTAGATTACGTTAACCATCGATCGGCTCCACAGATCATGATCGCTCTCCAATAAAGCATCATGACATCAAACTGAACTAAAGACGCTTTAGGAAGATTTCTTTTAGGACGGGATGTGTTTCACGCCTGCTTTCTGTTTACAAAATTTTGTTTAATTATTTTTGGAATAACATGACAATTGACTTAAATCAATATTTGATCAAAATACGTCAAGCTCAGGTGTTCTTTGCCGAAAATATTCACAACTGCTTCCGGAATTAGGAATACCCCTAATGTCAGGGAAAAGTACCATGACTTAGACGTAAAAAAAATGCGTTGTCAAAGAGGCCTACTTTTAGATTTAGGCATTGGGAAATTAAGCAGTGACGTAGGTGTTACCAAACACGTTAGTGAAAGCAAACCATAAACTTGGTTGATCAGAAAAGCTCTGTGGGGTGTGTTCAGTGGAACAGCGATTTGAAACCACTTCAACAATTTATTCTTTTTATTTCAAATTCAAAATGTTCGAAAAATTCAAGCAAAAAAGCGGCTTATGGAGGCATTAATATGTAATTGGGATTTTTATTTAGTTTTATATGACGTTCAGGCCACACAAATTCGTTTCTTTTATGAGGTCGTAGTACACAATGGCTCAGTGCCGCTCCCCATTTTCGAGCTTGCACCTTTCTGTAAATGATACGATATGCCTTAAATGGGATTGTACAAAACAAATGAAACGAGAATAGAGAAGGAAGCTTTGTAGACAAACATTTTTCCTTTTTTTTGTTGCTTGAATTGTGGCCTCTTCAGGCTGTCAATAACGGCCTATCCGTGTTGGAAAACCTTCAAATCCGAGTCTATAAACACTTTTCTTTAAGGAGCTGTTGTATATTTAAATGAAAGATGGGATTAGTTCCATATAAAATTGTTGATTCAAACAACAAAGGTGATTTAACAACTACAATGAAATTAACAAAAACCAACAATGACAATGGAGAATAATGGCTGATATTTGATAATGATAGAAAAGGATAGAACTGGATGTAAAAATGCGTACATGAGATAATGTATATCAGTTTTTTTTGTTTGAGTTAAATACACCATAACTCCTGGATATGGATGGGACTGTTTCTTTCTTTAAGGATGCATACACAACACAAATCATTCAACAACCACCAGATTTCGCGTATTTTTCATGGAATTACATTTTCATGTTTCCCAAATTCAAGTGTCTCTCGGAATCCCGTTTAAAAGTACTTCACCATCGACTGACCCCCGAACAACAACAAAAACTCAGCTAGGAAAACCCGAAAAGTCATTACGACCGAACCTCGCTTACAATCCGATTGCGTGTCTTGAGCCGATGAATCACTGAATCTTCAAAAGCCACCGGGCCGATGGTAACCACCCCAATGCCACTTTCAACTGGTTTCAGTTCCACTGCAACAAATCGACAAACAAACAATGAAGCAAACATCCAACATCCATTACGTGCTGTGACTGCGAATAAACAGAAAAACCGGCTTAGTCGGCTACATACGTCACATTGGGAGGTGTCCCACCCCACCCTCTTTGGCCGGCAAGTATCTGGGATACATTACTTGAAGACGCACTGGTCGCGGATGAAATTCGCCAACCAAAACAAACAGAAATGCAAAATCAAGTAACAGATATTCGGTTGGGAAAAATTATAAACGAGTTATCTACGATTAGTTGGAAGTGGCATTCGGCGCTGGCCGAAGGTTACGCCTCGTCTCGGGTGGGAGGGCGGTGAAATCTTCAGACCTTGTCCGGAGTTGTCGGGTTTGTCTGTTTTTTTTTTTTTTTTGGTTGGCATTGTGTGTTACGGGGAGACTCGCATGTTGATCATCTCAAATTTGCACCTTAATCGATCGGTGAGGTAGCCGATGGAGCACATTACAAGAAGTTTGAGATGTGCTGTGTAACTGGTGTGGAGATGAGTTATTAGAGGCGATCTTAAATATTAGAATTTGCTATTTCATTGTCTGTTTTAGTACGACCACGACAGCAAATGTAAGCCGCTGAAAAATGGAAACGCTTTCTTTCCATAGAACTGAGTAATACACCATTAATGAGTTCGCATTTTTGTGAAGCTATTCTTCTTAAGAGCTCTAAATTATTTATGCACAGCCTCGTTATAAAAACAATTCAATTTAGCAAATCAATATACCTTTATAGCTTGTTTTGGCGAACGTTGGTAACGAAGACTGTGATGTCATTCCTTTAACACTAGAACTACCAGCCGGTCAATATGACCGGATGACTTGTGTTTGAAAAGTATTAAATATAATTCAATAAATTTATTGTAGAATTGTAAAAAATGGACTCGCTTACAATAAATAACGTTTATTTCCGATTGACGATGTTCTTTTCGCTGGACTTTCAGGGTATCTTCACGTACGTATAACGTTTTACCTTTTCTTTTTTTTAAGCTAAGGTTTTCTTATGGCTAAAAATGCATTCCTTTTTAAACAAAATTAATGAAAATATACTACAAGACTAAATGCAAGGGAAAGCCATTTTTCGAAATCAATCTCGAAAAAACGTCTAATTCTGTTAGCCAATTCAGTTAGCTTTTAATTTTCGATCTCTGCGAAGGCAATGAAAATGGGCCTTTTGTACTCGTCATATTCGTAATCAGTAACAACAATATCCGAAAAATATGAAGGGAGTGTGAAAAATAAATGCCTTGCCTTTGACATTTTTTCTCTGAACCACGGTGTAAAAGAATGAAATGTAGCCTATAATGGTCGTTTATGATTGAAGCTCTAAATACGAAAAGAAAATATTTAGGATACACAGGGGTACGCAGAAAGCTTTAATTGCTTGTAATTTAAGTACTCCAGGAGGATTGTCAGAAGTTTGGTGGAATTGCGGACGTGAAAAATGTTTCCGGGCTGGAACAAGTCGAACCCGGGTACTTTCGCTCAGTAGTTAAATGCACTAGCCGATCAAGCCACGTCGCCCACGAAACGCACTAATATTTATCCTCAAATTTTTTGGTAAGAAAGATGACAGAATTAAGGAACTTGCAGAACGATTCGTCAGATCAAGAGTTTACGTATTTTTAAATGAAAATTATTTGAGTTTTTAAATTTGCCTTACGAGGATGCGTATAACTTGTCGAGCCAGACAAATTCGTGACGTCAAGTTGAATGAATCACAACCTGGAAACAGTAAGCAGTGTATAACATTCAAACATCTCTTTATATATTGTGAAAGAATAATAATCCAATCGATCAAGAAGATTACAGATTGCCACATGGCTTTTATTTTTTTCAACCTTCATTCTTAACGTTTTTGGTGATTATACACAAATCCACCTTACGAAAGCCAAATGACTCAGCTCGACCTTCGTAACGTACTAATCACCCACTGACCTCACTCAACCTGTCCGAACAAATTTTCCCAAATACATCGCAAATTCTCAAAAGTTCATAGCATTTCAGGTTTGCTATTTCTCTTCATTTCTCTAAATCGAAAACAGGTAATCCCGAGTGAGAATCTCCCCTGTCCCACTCAAACCAAATGTGACTCGGTCTACAGCCCTAATCTGTTCTTATCACACTCAACCGTAAGACATCGGCGTACTGGACGGCGAATAAAAAAAAAAATAGACACAAAATAAAAATAAAATCCCCTCAGCTCAGCCGGACGAACGACTCCAGCCGCCGACGAGGTCCAAGTCATCTTCAGTCACTGACAAGCCACAGCTACTGGCAGTTTTAATTCGTACGCTAAACCGGTCAGTACACACGCATTGAAATCTAAATCCCTCATAGTTCGTAGGTAATCTCGCATTTTGGCAAAAATTATTTTTCAGCCTTATCCCTGATTCGCGTCTTTGTCGTTAGTGATTTGTGTCGCGTCGAAAACGGCCACTTACGTAACGAGCTACAGACGCCGCTGACCGACAAAGTCTCTGACATTGATTCAAATGATCGCACGCTCTACGGTGACCTGTCGATCGATCTATTGATGGGATTCATTTCCATTTTCGTGACACGTTGTGCGCCGCAGATACGTGTGATTTTGATGAAGCCCTAATTGGCGGGGTTCCGAGAAAGTCATAAGGAACAGAGTGAGAGAGAGAATTTAGAAGTTCACGGGCCTAGTACTAGTCATTGGAAAACCTGCAAGGGTTGTTTTCGAAAAAAAATTAGAACAATTCTCAGATTACCATCGGAGAACGACGGCAGTAGCAGCTTATGTGTTTCTATTTTCGGTCCGGTTTTTTTGTGTTTCGAAAATTATCACCAAACGAATTTATTCTGATGGCTTTTGGCCTTTTTGTTTATTTCTTGAGTAAATCAAATACTCTTACGTCGTCGTTGGGGTTTTTGTGTTGGTGATTGTTTGTGAGCGAAAAACCGGGACAGTGTCAGGCAGTCGGGAGATAAGCGATGAGCTTTCTGGACCGGCCTCGTGTAGAGGCGTTCGACCCAAGGCTTCCTTTAATGACGTGAGGTTGTGATTTGCTTCATATGTATTTGTAAGCAGATGCTAGAAGTCGAGTCACAGTGGCAATTTCTTGAAAGGCTTTTCAGAAAATGTTCCGTTTTGAGACTCAATTTCAGCAAATGGTCATGAAGTCATGAATCTTCGGCCAAATTGGACTAAAATTCAACGTAGCTGTTCGCAAATTCTTCTCTACCTTCATGTGTTTAAGAAAAGTCGAGGCTCTTTGGTGAAAACAACAAAGAAAAAGAACATTCGATGTCCGTCTTGAATTTACACGAATAAGTTCCACATCTGACAGATGGGACCCACATTGTTGAAAACATAAAGCTTGTTTTTCGCCACAGACGCGTATTCCGATAAGATCCATATCCTGCATTTGTCTAAAGCACATTTAACACAAAAACGTTACCAGATTTGTATGTAAAAAGGTCAAAAGTATGTCTTAGTTGCTTGAAGTTACTGAAGTTACTGAGTAAGGTTTAAATGTCTCACGGTTTAAGCAAGCTTCTCTTCGCTCACTATAAGAAGCCTACTAATTGAGAAAGCCATGGAATTTTAGCCATTTTAGCTGCACCTTCTACAACCTCGTTCAAAACCTAGATTCTTTATCAATTCCACCTTTTTCGGTATTTTCTCCCACGTTTGGTTTGGTGCCGTGAAAGAACGCCAAGCGGAATAAGCCCGAATTACAAAACTCGGCGTTATTTCGCTTCCGTAAAGTGAAATTTGTCCTTATTTCGCCCTGCGTTATTTCACGGCACCGTTTTGTCTGCTCCTAATTGCTAAGTTCCAGTACGATGTCCTGGTTGCAGCTTCAGGTTCAGCGCCACCTTCCAAACTAATCACTTAGCTCCAATTTCCAACTCACAAAACCCTACATGTTTTTACGACCAATAACTCACAGTCATTTTTCATTTCAGAAAGCACCACCAGTGATGTACGCCAAACTGCTTCTGATTCCGATCCTTCTGATCGCGTCGGGCTCCTGCCAAGAGGATCTGGACGCGCTCATCAACACGATCTTCAACACAACGGCCGGTATGCCAGGCGCATCCACGGTTCCCACACCGGTGATCATTAACCCGGTGCCAGTCACACCCACAGTGCCGCCCACCCGCATCACACCCACCCAAGCGCCTGTCACACCTGCCCCAATCCCGCTGACGCCAAACACCAGCGGTCACTCGTACAAGAAGTGCGGCGCAGGCAAGGAGTGTGTCCGTGAGTACCTCTGCTCGAACGGCAAGGTCAACTCCGATGGTGCCACACTCATCGATATCCGCATTGACGACGATTCGTCCTGCCCCTTCCTAGAGACCTGCTGCTCCGTCGACGATACGGTAAGCGACTGCCTGCCGAGCTTCTCCACGCACACGTCTAATCTCCGTTTCTTTGCAGGTCACTGAGCCGATCATCAGGCCCGTGGACAACCCCTCCGGCTGCGGATACCGCAACATCGATGGCGTCGGTTACAAAATCCAAGGCGCCGAGAACCAGGAGGCCGAGTTCGGCGAATTCCCGTGGATGGTGGCGATCCTTCGCAAGGAAAATGCCATTGACAAGGTCCTCAACGTCTATCAGTGCGGCGGCTCCCTCATTACTCCGCAAGTCGTCCTCACCGGCGCCCATTGCGTCCAAGCTCGCCAGGCAAACAACTTCAAGGTCCGCGCCGGCGAATGGGAGACCAACACAAAGACCGAGCTGTACCCCGACCAGGACCGTGAGGTCGTCGAGATGGTCGTTCATGAGCACTACAACAAGGGAAACCTCTACAACGACGTGGCGCTGCTCTTCGTCGATGCGCCCTTCGATCTCGCACCAAACGTAAACACCGTCTGCCTGCCACCGGCCGGCTTCAACTTCGACTACGCTCGCTGCTTCGCCACCGGCTGGGGCAAGGACCAGTTCGAGAACGGCCAGTACCAGAACATCCTCAAGAAGATCGACCTGCCAGTGGTACCCAATGCCCAGTGCCAGATGAACTTGAGGCAAACTCGTCTCGGCAAGTTCTTCGAACTCCACGACAGCTTCATGTGCGCCGGTGGTGAGCGTGGCAAGGACACTTGCAAGGGCGACGGTGGATCGCCGCTGGTGTGTCCCGTCAATAACTCCCAAAACAGATTCTTCCAAGCTGGCATTGTTGCCTGGGGCATCGGCTGCGGCGGCGAGAACATCCCTGGCGTTTACGCCAGCGTGCCCAAACTGCGCGCATGGATCGATGAACAGTTGGCCTACAAACGCGTCGACTCGTCCTTCTTCACCATCTAAGCGGGGGAAATGTGAACTCTGTTTTCTAATAAATACAATCACTTGAACGAAACCCTTGTTTTTGGATTTTTATCGTTTTTAGCCGGTTCACTTTCAGGTTGTATGAGCAGAAGGTTTACGTTATGTTCGAGCCATCAGAGATCTAAAACAGCAAATCGTCGTTTCAACAGCCTCGTTTATTTCAGCAGCGACTGTTATGAACTGTAAAACTTTAAGCAGTTTAAGCGAAGTAAATGGACAATTCCACGGCTAGGTCCGACATTCGATTTTACTTGCGATTTCAGGTTCTCAACTTGTGTCTTAAGGCACAGATGATGTTGGTTATTGTCTGAGAGAAGATATCGCAGAAACTAGAAAATTTGAAGAACCAGAAGTAAGGAAATAACAACGAGTAGAGTTCATAAAATTTCTTGAAAAAAAGTCTAATTTATAACTGTCAGAATTTGTGTTGTAGGTTGTCTATGAAAAACAACTTCAATTTGTTTATTAAGTGTAGATAAAGCTTTACAGTCCGGCTTCCATATAATCAATGTTTTAGAGATTTAGGAATACAATTAAGATGTTTTGAATTCCTGGTCATAAAGGAGTCGACTTTACTCTTAAACAACATTGGGAAATATTGAAACCTTTGCAAAGTGCTGTATAGCCCAAACAGCGCTTTTTTGAAAATAAGTTTTGGCCGAAATGATGCGCTCACCGCGCCTGCTGTACGCAAAATTGTGTAAGAAGTTCTTGAGACTGTAATAGTGGGCAGCATTCAAGGCTGTATTTTCATACCGGTGGCTACTGTAACAAACAAACAATCGCTGCACTTTGGGCTCGAAAAACCAGCACGTTATTGTCAAGCAGCCCATGAATCCACAGAGGTTGCCACATCGTCTTCAAGGCTGGTTTAAGAATGTGTGGTCATTTAGGTCCTAATATGGCATTTGTGGTCATTTAAGTCCTAATATAGAGTGACGACAAGTTTGGCTGTAGGCTGAGGGTTAGTCAGCGAAGGAACACGTCCTCCTCCCCCTCCTTTTTAAATTGATAAGAACAAGCAATTTATTGCCAAGTTTCGGTTTATTCTCAAATACTATTGGTTATATTTTTTGTATTTTACTTGACACTAACTCGCCTGTCTGCTTAAGAGCGACGATTACCGCCTCCACGTTGGCCATTAGATTGTTGCTGGTCCCCTCCATTTGCTGAGCGTCCATTGTTGCCCTGTTGGCCGCGTTGACCTTGTTGGCCCCGCTGTGGTGGACCCTGTTGACCCTGCTGACCTTGCTGGCCCTGTTGTCCCCTGGGTGGTCGCTGCTGTCCATTGGGGCCTTGTTGACCATTTTGGGGTCGTCCTTGTGGGCGACCTGGTGGTCGTGGTCGTAAATCTTCCTCAGACTCAGAAGATGATGAGGTTGAGTTGGAAGCACTTCCACTTGCACTACCGCTTCCACTTGCATTACCGCTTCCACTTCCCGTCACTGTTGCATTGCCAGATGAGGTGGCATCACCCGAGCTTGAGGCGGTGTCATCAGCTGCAACTGCGGTTCCTGTGCCCGAAGCAGACTCCTCTGGCCTGCCGACAGTGAGGGTGGCGCAAAGTGCACAAACGATTGCGAAGATCAAGAAAGCTTTCATTTTGATGTTTCAAAAGTAACTGCTGTTTTGTGGATGTAACTAAAGGCTTTTATACAGATCTAAACTATTTGAGCTTGTTTGTCCTTGTCTATTTTTAAGACCCTATCGGAGCAGACAGAGATCAATATTTGCACCGTGACTCAGTAGATCTCTAGTTCGTATGTCAGAACACGAAGTTATTGACGCACGCTGATGGGTGGCTGGCAGGTGTTTTAAGGGAAATCTAGCATGGGAAAATACCGTGGGACTAAATTCTGTGTACTAAGCTAAATCTAGGTCGTGCGTTTTAAGGCACAGCTTTTAATGCCGCTTACTGCTCAACAATTGCTTCTATCAGCTGGTTTCCGATAAAAGCTGTGAGATTCTCAGCAACTCCTGAGTTTTGTATATTTTTAAGGAACATGGAAACTTTTATTTATGCGTCAGGTGACTGAGTTCAGTTTTGACTGGGGCTACGAATGCTTTAAAAAATAGAAATTGATGTTTCTACAATTCTTCGGTACTCTAAACTGTCTATCGTCGACTTAGCTGATTTCAATCATTTTGTGTTTTGCCTTTTCTTTACTTTTCCAAAAAACAAAGTCCCCTCTCTTTTATTTAGTTTGCAGGTCTGAACTTCTGTTTGGAAATTCGCAACTTTGAGACAGGAAAACACTTGCGAATATTGACGGCATGTCAACAAAACGTAGCGGAAGCCCGAAAATGATCCAAACACTTTTCGATTGCATAACACGACGCAAAGTAGAGAGACTATAAAAGGCAGTGCCACCATTTAGATGACAGTAGTTCCAGAGCATATCTGACATTCGCACCGCATACAAAAATATCAAGTTCCCCTTTTAAGATGAGGACCTACCTCGTGTTAGCCATTATCTGTGGCCTGTGCGCCACACTTGCCCTCGGAAGACCATCGGCTTCCAGCTCAGCTGAAGCTGAGGATTTATCTTATTCAAGCTCGGCTCCCGATAGCGCCCAAGATGAACTTTCCGCTTCAGCGGAAGAGAGCGACGAGGATCTAATTGGCAGCTTCACGTTGACCGCTGCTGATGCAGATGCACTTTTTGGTGATCAGGAAGAAGTAATTGGCAGCTTGAGGGGCGAAGTTGCGAGCTCGGAGGAACTTTCAGATGAGAATTTAGATGAAGACAGCTCTGAGGAGAGCTCAGAGGAGGACGGTTTACCATTCGTGTTTGCAGCACTACCACCACCAGGACTACTGACAAGGCTACCACCACCACCATTGGACGAGGAGTGACAGATTTTTCTACCACCAATTCAACGACCTAAGAACGCCGTTAGTGAAGCAGGATGAAAGTGGAGTGGACGGCGGAGTTCGTCACGAGCATAGAATTTAAGTTCAAATTGAAAGCAATAAATTGTCTACAATGAAACTTGAAAATGTTTTTTGGGATTTTATTGAAGTTGTAAGTTCTATTGTCTACAGGTCAGGAATTTAAGGGACCGCATTTGATTTGAACTACGACATACGTTTTAGACAAAGAACAAAATATCTAATCCTAATGGTAATGGGCGTTTGAGTGACGCTGAAATGATAATATCCTTCCAATTCGACTCTCAACCGATTCTTTTAATTTTTACATAAACTATGACAAAGTCCAACAAGCGAGTGAGTCTTACTTGACTTTTTTTTATCCAACGTAAAAAACATTCTATTAAGCTTATGAAATTTATTGAGCCTTGAATGGCACTTAAAATTTCATCAAACACGATGATCAAACTTGATCCTCTTAGAATCGATACAAGTTTTCTGTTTCTTTTGGCACAAGCTAATTAAGAAAACCGAATCTAATAAAAATTGTCGATTTTCCGTAGAAACTATGTCGATAAGGTAGCACGTTGTCATCGAAAGGATTATGTTTTTTTAGACACTACAAAAGACCGTAGATTACTTTTGCATAAAAAAAAACTACTAGCCTGATTAATTCCTCAAATATGTCCTAATATAATTAAACCTTTATGTGGCTTTTTTGTGTATTAAATAAACAAATAAATAAATGAATACCTTCCAATTATCTTTCACCTCCAACCAAACAAATTTTTTCATTTTATCTTAAAATACATTTTGCTATCTTAGGTCTGCAACACAGGGTTGCAACTAGTGCTAGTTGCCTTCGTTGGTAGCCGTCCAGCTTTAAGTCTGAAAAGTTAAACTGGGCTTACTCCAGAGCTTGGGGCTCTTGCTCTTTCGACAGTTTGGCGCCTTCCATATCTTTCTGCAGGATATTAAAGTCGCATTATATCCGACGCAGAAATTTCAACTCACCTGTGCAATTTTCAGTCTTGCTTAAGGTCAATTTTAGACCTCGTATAGCTTGACTGAGAGAATGAGTGTTTTTTTAAACGCCAATTTGGTTATTTGAGTTGGAAGGAAACTCGTACAATGCTTAGACAGTAAGACCAGCATCTTTCAAGCAGGAGTCTGAATGTGATTTTGGCTTGGTAGCCAATTGAAATTCTTTATCTCTTATCATATGTCACAGAAACTTCAGTGTAACAACAGAGCAATGCAAAAGGCGCTTGTCTGTAACTAAATAACTTAGGAAACTTGTTTACTAATGTAATTTAGAAATTTCTGAACTCTGTTCAAGAATCTTGTGGCCCTTTGAGTAAGTATAACAAAAGATCTTTCAATTATGGTAAATTATATTCGCGCTCCACTTGCAAATTTATCTCTTCACATAAATAAAAATCATGAAAATCATTTATGCGAACTTTCAAAACATCGTAAACATGATACGGTTTCCTGAGCTGGTCGAAAAGATGTTCATCCTTTAAGGCTAATAATTCGAAGATGTTGAACTCTAAAATTTTGAAGAGTCCATAAGACCGTAAGGACTTGTACTCATTATGTGGCATAAATGACCACGGATTTCTACTACTAGATCTAATCAACTATTATGCTCAATATTGCGACGAATGGCGGTGCCAATGTTCCACACAAATGGCCCCTTTCAATTCACACCGTTCCGATGATATTAAACTAATCGAATTAAAATTTTGCGACTGTGACGTGGTTGGCCCACATTTACCTAGAACCCCTGAATTTATTTCTCCTTCAGTAATTTTCCACAAGTAATTCCCCGTCGGAAATAGGAAACACTTGCGAAGAATTCGGCAATACGTCAATGTAATGACACATCAAATTCTATAAATGGAAAACTATCGATTCACGGAGCAAATATTGATCACTGTCTCAGACAGGGTTCTAAAAATACGCGAAGACAAATAGGGCCAAAAGTTCAGATCTGTATAAAAGCCTCCAGTGACATCCAGATGATAGTATTCACATTTGAAACGTCAAAATGAGAACTTTCTTAATCTTCGCAATTGTTTGCGCTCTCTGTGCCACCGTCGCTATCGCTAGGCCAGAGGAGTCTGCTTCGGGCTCAGGAACCGCAGTCGCAGCTGATGACACCGCCTCAAGCTCGGGTGATGCATCCGAAGTGATCTCTTCATCTGGCGATGCAACTGTGTCGGAGAGTGCAAGTGCAAGTGGAAGTGCTTCCAACTCAACATCGTCATCATCGTCTGAGTCCGAGTCATCGTCGTCGGAATCTGAGTCCGAGGAGGACTTACCGCCACCACCACAAGGAC
The DNA here is from genome assembly GCA_905187475.1 of Syritta pipiens. Taxonomy (NCBI): domain Eukaryota; kingdom Metazoa; phylum Arthropoda; class Insecta; order Diptera; family Syrphidae; genus Syritta; species Syritta pipiens. The sequence continues at coordinate 78,787,622 of LR994571.1, forward strand.
CACCAACAAATAGCACAGTGGGCCCCAATGGACCACAGCAGCCACCCAAGGGAAAACCGGGTTCCAATGGCCAACAAGGTCAACAAGGTCAACAGAACCAACAGGGCCCCAATGGTCTACAATCTCAGAACGGACAGGGTCAGCAGCAGTCCAATGGCCAACGCGGTGTCGGTAACCGTCGCTTTTAAACGGGCCAATAAGCGTGTCCTAGGTGCACGTAAAACCAAAGAAGAAATTTGTGAATAAAGCTAAATGAGGCATTGCAAGATTTGTGTTTTGTTGAATTGAGTATTTTAAGAAAAGACTGCAATTAAAATGCTTCGGTTATAAGCAAACATGAAACTCAAAAAGGACAGACAGACAGACGGACACCGAAGCGATTCTAAAAGGGTTTCGTTATTCCTTTGGAACGAAACCCTAAAAATGGTGTATAATTGTAGTCGCACTCCAAAGCTACAATCCGATTTATTGGAAAGGAACAAAGCAAGGAAAACACCCTCGCCATTTAAAGTCACCGAAAACTTGGTGTTGTACCTCTTCTGCCACCATTTTGGACGATAATAAAGTTATGAAATTTTTAATGAAGTCCAGAACGCAAAACACCGCTTCTGTGTGATTCAAACTTCACCACAGTGTGGTTGATTTTTAAAGATTACTCCCCCATCAGATGGTCTATTTCTTAGAACCTCTAGGGACTCGGTCCAAGAGTCTAAATGCTCCAACTTAATCTTTTCCAGAGTCATTTCGTTCCTGATTGAAACACTCATCTTTCTGTTGGTTTTTATTTATTCAACGTTTAACTACACTTCACTCCACAAAGCCGGCCCTAACGCGGAATAGATGTGTCCCTGTTGATATCCTCTACCGTTCGCGGTCTCTGGAGTGGATGCGGTGCTGGTGGTGGTGGCAGCGTTGAGGTTTCCTCCAAATTCAAGGGCTGCACCAAAATACTAGACAGTGTTCCAGTATTATCCTCAGAAGACAGCAGTTGGGGGAAGCCATACGACACTGCCGCGCAAAAGGCAAAAACGACGCCGAGAATAAACAAGAATTTCATTTTTCGATAGTAAGAAGTCCGACTGAGAACTAAACTCGACTACAATGCCAGCGTCCTATTTTGTTTTAAGGGCGACACTTTTTCCATAAGCTTACAAAATTCGACGCTGGCAGTTTCAGTTGAGAGGCAAGTGTTCGGAGTTTTGGGGTTCTGTTTACTTGCTTCGTTTGTTTGTTCGCGAACACCGAACGCTGCGTGTAGAGCTTTGAAAGCAAATACAGCTTAGACACAGTTGCTTCAGAGATCATCGTCGGAGCCAAGACATTGCGCCAAAGTCTTTCGCTTTTTGGATGTCGATAGCGAATTGACGATAAAGCTTAAAGCCACATCGGGAGCCACCTGTTTGTATAGAACAGCGAGTGCTGCCAAACTTAGGTTGATGGTGATGCATTGAGGCCCGATTGCCGTAACTTTTTGCATTTTGTCAATAGAAATTGGAAACAAATGGAGAGCGTCAACAAACATTTGAGTTATCTTGAATAACAGTATAATCACAGTTATCATGAGTCATGTCCGTGAGCAAATAAAACTGATGGTGATTCTTTTTTAGGACAAATTTATTGAAACTAAATTCGCAAGGTCAAGGACTTAACCTTGGACTTGCTGAGAACGCGAAGAGCCGCGATTGTTATTTTGGGACGATGCTCCACGAGTGCTGCTCTGGGTGGCTCCACGGATGCTGCTCTGGGAAGAGGCTCCATGGGTGCTGCTCTGGGAAGCTCCACGGGTGCTGCTCTGAGAAGCTCCACGAGTACTGCTTTGAGGAGATGCTCCACGGGTGCTGCTCTGGGAAGCTCCTCGGCTGCCTCGTTGGGACTGTTGTCCCTGACCCTGTCCTTGTCCCCTTGGTGGACCTTGACCACCAGCCTGACCCTGAGAAGGACGCTGTGGTGATTGAGGCACTGAACTATTATCTCCATCAGCCGAGCCCGACGATGAGGAAACAGTACTGCCGCCGCTGCTGCCAGCAGCCGATCCCGAGCTAGACTCCGATTGAGGCCAGCCAATGGCGACTGTTGCGCAAACAGCGAAAACGACAACGAGGACGGAGAATGTCTTCATTTTGAGATGAGGCGTAAAAGTTTACTGATCCGGTCGGTTACCAACCTCGGCTTTTATAACGATTCAGCCCTTAGCCCTACACTGTGGCAGATCTCACTTTTGTGTACCTAGTTTTTGACTTCTGACGAAGATCCGATGACTAAAGTGATGCTCGCAATGTTTGTGAAACAAATGTAGAGCTTTGGAGTTAGAATACAGATGGGTCTGAGTCAATCCCGTCTTGTGACCCTGACGTAATCTGCGGCGCGTGTACTTCGGCACAAAGTTGATGAACAACAAGCCACAGCTGGCAAATTTTACGTGCGTAAAAATATCGTTATTCTTAAGGCACACCTGCAAACTAGCACTGTGCAAATATTGACGCCTTCCTCAGTAGATCGATACAGATTTAAATTTAGAACCTGAGGCCGAGTAAATACAACGGAAAGGTATAAAAATCCCGCAGTCCGTAGCCATGCTCAGAGTTAGTTCCGTCTTCAAAAGGAATAAACGATGAGGCCACTTCTTGTTCTTAGTGTTTTTGCATTATGTGCCAGCTTTGCCCTGGCTTGGCCAGCTCGGCGTTCCACAAGCTCTACTGCAGCATCTGGTTCTGCCACTGGAACTGCTTCGGCTGTAGGCTCTACAACTTCGGGAGCTGAGGAGACTGGTACTGGCAGCACCACTTCAACGGGTGAAGAGCTTCCACCACCACCACCACCACCACCGGGCCGACCAGGACAACGACCACCACCACCAGGTCAAGGACCTCCACCACCACCACCTGGCCAAGGACCTCCACCACCACCAGGGCAAGGACCACCACCACAGGGTGGACAGCAAGGCAGACAACAAAGCGGCCGTGGACCACCACCACAAGGTGGACAGCAAGGCGGACAACAAAGCGGCCGTGGACCACCACCACAGGGTGGACAGCAAGGCGGACAACAATCCTCCACCTCCCAACAGAGCGGTCGTGCTAACTCCTCTCAGTCTGGCAACCGAAGCGGACCGCCGCAAGGTGGTAGAAGCACTTCATCCCAAAGCGGCAGCCGTGTAGTATCCGCCCAACAGACCACACGCGGATCCCAAGGCACCAAGGCTACCTCTTCGCAAACCAAGACGTCCTCGACGAAACCGACAAACACTCGCAGCACTGTAGCGCAGTCGACCAACAAGGGAGTCGCTCCAAAAACCAAAATCGCACCTGAATTTGCCAAGAGGACACAAGGCTAGAACTGCCAAAGTGAGTAATGTTTGAGAACAATAAATCATGAATTGAAAATGTGGTGCCTTTAGACTCGTAAAAAATGTGAAAGGGGGGAAATTGGGACTCGCTGCAGGATACCGAACCGACGGGAGTTCGACAGTAGCTAGGGCGTAAGAAACGTCAAAAATTCTTTTAAGATTTAGATTTTTCAATGCTGCAACATGTGGAGATGCCCACAAAAATTTCCTCTAACTTTCAAATTTTATAAAATTCAGAGACGATCGAAAAATTTGTTCAGCTATTTTGGCCACAATTTGGTTTTTGGAAGCTAGGATTTTCTTTCAAAACTCCTCATTCTTTGGTTTAAATTTACTTTCGTATGAATCATGCGGTTTGAAAAAATAGGACAAACTCAAATCACAGAAAATATGTTTTACGGCATGGACCAGATTTTCATCAGTATCGAAAGCCATCTTACTCATCGAAGTCTCAGCCATTTTGGGCGGCAGTTTTTAGTTGGCAGTTTTCGAGTGAGTCGATGTGAGTGTTTTTTTTTTTTAGAGTATTTTTGTTTCACCAAGACAACGCACCGTCTCACTCCTCAGCGGTAACCATAGTGAAAATCCACGAACTACGCTTTAAACTGCCCCAAGCGTCTTTTTTTTTTGCTTCCCCATCTAAAAACTGCTTTCGGAGGACAGAGATTTTCGTGAAATCACCTTCGTGAACAATTATTTTGCAGAGAAAACCGCAAAGTACTATTTTGACGGGCTAGAGAGATGTGAGCATCGATGAAAGAAGTGTGCAAGAATACTAAAAGAAAAATAGAACAAAATGTAGAGAAAAATTGTCTTGTATCATTGTTCAGTCGGAAACTTTTCAGACCACCCTCGTATCACTATTTTCGACGCTTTGCTCTTTCAGCTTGAGACCGATATTGGCGTAGAGCAAACATGTTTCGAAAACTGAACGCCATGAGCCCCTGTCAGATTCAAAACGTCATGCCACTTTTCAAATCAATGACAATTGCTTAAAAAAACCCAACTCATTTGAAATCCTTGACGTCAGCATGCAATCAACGTACAAGATTCACCTTAACGCTCATCTCAGATCTGCTTAGCAGACACACCAAGGCTAGGATGACTTCAAAAACCGATGCTTAGGGAGCTTAAAAGTTACATCGAGATAACACATCTAACGAAATCATGAGTACATAGATTCGATCATCGCTCCAACTGAATACACGTGACTCATTGACTTTTTCCCAGAACGAACTGAAAGCCGACATCGTATCGTCTCGTTATCACCGCAACCGGCGATTCAATTGATTCTCAACCAACATTTTGCAGTTTGGAAAACCCGCGAATGAAATTAATTCGTGAATAAATCAACGAAGAAACAATGAAAACTGTTGAGGGCAAATAAAACGACTGCGTAATTTTATAGACACATGCGACGGAGTCGAAGACAAGCACGCTACTCAAGCCAATTACACGATATTGGATGGCGCATGATATTTAGTTACAATAGTTCCAAGTCGTGGACGAGTCAAGTTCAAGTCGGAGCTAAATTGGAGTTAAAGTCTAGTTGCAGTGGGAAAACCGTAACTGGAGATGGATAAAGACTTTCGGGCAACACAGGCGCCCATTAGTTTGGATTAGTCTTCAATGAAAAAGAAGATCAAACGAATAAGCAACGAGCTGTGTTTAATACAGATCTCTGTATCTTCTCTTACGTTTAAACATCAAATAAAGTTCGGCTTGTTAAAAGATCAAACTGTTAAACTCATACATACTCATACAATGGCAGTCAGTTGTTTGTGTCGTCTCAATAAGTAAAATCCTTAATAAAAAGGCGTTCTATTACTAAAAATACAACACAGCTAAGTTTTCCTAAATCAATTGTATAAAAATTCATGAGACAGTGACCTCCATTTGCAAAAAAACGCCCACGAAGGGCACGTTGAATGATAAGAAAAACTTTTACCGAGAGTTTTACTGGAGTACTTAAATGTTCGACCAATGGCGTTTTGCAGAACTTCAATGAAACTCTATTTTTAGATGTTATCTTTCAAAAGTACCCGGGTTCGAATCCAGCCCGGGGAAAGAACACCACAAACAAATTTCAGCGAACGATTGACAATCCTAGTGGAGTAATCTCTGTCGTGGAAAGCTTTCGCAATTCGCCGTTCGGAACCGCCATTAAACAGTAGGTCCCCTCCACTTGGGTCAAATTGTTTCGCGCACAACACAGTGGAGGTGCGAACAAGCTATGCCCTGGCTCTGTATGGGCTGTTGCACAGATTATTTTATTTTTTTTATTTTTCGACACCACAAAATGGAGGAGTTGGGGACTGTCGATAGAAAACTACTCCTTAACACCAGACCATTCAAAACGACTGGTCTTGCAATTTCAATTTAAAATTCTTCCTGCAAGTAAAATTTGCTTTCTGTAATGATATCAGGATTTTCGTGCTATTACTAAAGAATAATTTTCATGTATCACAATAAATATTGTTCAACAAATTTCGTCATATTTCAGTAGTAAATAAAGACTGGAAACCACCAAGTACTTTTCCTAAGGGCCAATAATTTTGACTGGTCCGGTCAATATTAATCTTAACTCTGCTGTTGAGTTCTCCAAAGAATTGCTATTAAAAATTAAAAACTCAACGAGTTCCAAGACGTGAAACAGACAATCTGATCATTATATTAAATTAAACTAACTTTACAGGCAGCTAGAAGTTTTCTTGATCATTATTTTTTGCGTCGACTAGAAATTGACGATTCAAATATCTTCTTCACACATCGCGCGAAAACGGAGATGCCAGACGCTCTTTAGTGCCAGATGCTTTTTAGAAACTGCAGAAATGCAACACTCTCAAAAAAATGTCTTAGTCCAAGATTTCTGCAAAGATTTCAACAAGAAATAAGCGCCTCCAAGGCGTGAGTTGGCTGCCAAGAAGTCTTGAAGAAATGCTTGATCATGATCTTTTTTATTTTACGAGAGTTTTTTATGAAAAGGGAAACTTGACTTTTTATTCCTTGTTAGGGTTTCGTTCCAAAGGAAACCAAACGAAACCCTTATAGATTCACTTATGTGTCCGTCTCTATTTTTGTTGCTATTAGGACTGATTCCTCGACAGGCCTTGAAGCCCAGTGGCTGACATTTCTAGCTCTGTAAGATATTCACACAGACGAGTTATGTTTTGATGCGTCAGGGTCTCTACCCAAACTTTAAAGCGTTCCAAACAGCTGGCAGCAGCATATAACAGTAGTGCACACTTCAATGGAGAACGAAAATTATGTATCTATGCAACAAAATCATCGAAGGGCGAGCCCTCCCTTTTAATCATCGCAATCTCTACCACTCCTCGTTGAGACAATTGACTCCGAGACCGAAACCACGTCCCATCTTACATCCGGGAATTTTTTTTTCGCGAAATCCAAGATCATAGGCGTGAGTACTTCCCCATTACAGCCATGGCACGACCTCACATCACTCTAGCAAACAAAAACCGAATAAACAAACGCTTTGCGACGCACTCCAGGAAAACCCCAGTTCCTCGACACAAAGTCAGATCAATCAGAGTCATCTTCGCCGTTCGCTAGATTCGCAGCCGCAGTCTTAGCCGGCAGTTCGCATCGCTCGGATCGCCAACACAAACGTTGTAGGTAAACAGATTTCAGTCAGGAGCCGGTGGTCAGCACGATTTGCCGCGCACATTAATCAAAACGTTCATTTTATAGTTTCAATAAGTGATGTGGGTAGAGGGGAGCAATGGGAAAACCTTCGGTTCGTCGGTTATCAACACGACTAGATTTGAGATTTGCACGTAGGTGACCCGATCAATGGGAAGACTTGTCCAAGTGTTTTTGCCGGATTGAAGTGGAAGTGTTTAAGGCGTGTGATTAGAGGCTAATTAGGTGTGAAATGTTTTAGCTGAGTTTACCTCGGCTCGCCTGGGGCTGTGATTTGTGATTCGTGATTTTCCACGCAGCTGCTGTGTTTAATATCGTTGTCGTTGGGGTGTTGTTTTTCGAGTTTTGTGGTCATGGAAGCGAGAAGTGTTGACATTTAAGTTTTTTTTTTGCTGTGACAACACGATTTGTGTTTGAAAAGAAACATTTAAGAAGGGTGTCTATGATTCTAAGGAACCCTACATGAATTGAACTTTTCCGTGATGTAAAACTTTGTGCAATAGCTGGACATTTTGGATTGCAATTGCTTTGGCCGGTTCAAAATTAAATTTATTTGGTTGGCTTTTAACAACTTTCCTTACATTGCATAAATTATTAAGAATTTATGATAATCCTAAACTCGCAATCCTTTATTAATCGTGCGCAGTCATGTCCTAAGACCTGCGACATTCACCGAAAAACAACTCCATTTATGTGTAACATCGGCAGTTGCTGGTAAAAAAAAAAACAAACGGAAATTGTCTGTTCAATGCGACGATTTGTCAGTAAAATTAGTTTCATAAGAACTCCGCTTATCGATGAGCCAATCATATATCTCTGTTTTTAATTTAAAGAATTGTGGGTAACACTGATTAGGTGCATAGGCGTGGCCTAAAGTAGTAGCGTCAACAACGTAACGTGTTTGCATTTCTTTAGAATCAAAATTGTTGCTTCATTAAAAAGAAAATTTAAGATTTGTTGACATCGTTCGTCTAAACCGCAAAATGTCTGATGTCGTAAACGTTTTGGAAACAGGTTTCCCTTCAACTCTAAGTCGTTTAAGGCTGGAGCATATCGGGACGATGCACATTAGTGGGATTTGCCAATCTAGCTGGACAAAACTGAGTTGTGAAGGGGATTCACGCTTTTAAGAAATTTTGTTTGCTTTATTGCTTTAGTATCCTAACTAGGTTTTAAGAATAAAAAAAATTATGGGTACCATGAATCAAGGTACCCATAATACCAAGGTCCTTGGTACCATAATTTTTTTTTTTACATTTAGAATTTACTTTGAGAACGAAAATCAAGTTATATCAAGTCAAGGTATAAAAAGATTTTTCAGAAAAACATGAAAAATGTGTTTTTCTTTGTACCAGACAAATGATTTTCTTCCTTATTTTCGTATAGAAAGGTTTTCTTATGGTAATTGTTATTGATAAAGAGAAAATGATATTTTTAACCCAATAATTCGTATTTTATCACAACCGTAAAAATACTCCCTTTGGAGTCGCATATTTCCTAATACGAAATCCGGCAGGTTATTCCAAAAGTCTAAAAAATTTGAATGGCGGTCGCAAAAATGTACAAGAAGTCTTTACTTCTCGGGATCAGAATACATATATAAGCCCTAACCCTGCCTCACTTGAATCCTTAAACTTTTTTTTTAAGTTGAATTTTCAAAAGCTAGATAAACGTGCTATAAAAAATTTCCATCTGAAGCTGTACATCTATGAAGACATTTTTAAATTTCTGATAATCAATCCTTCTCAAGAAAAAAAGTTTTGTTAAAACACACGCACTGTTACACTTTTTACAGCTATTCAAAGTTGAACAAAAAAATATCGTTTTCTTGCTACTTGCTTTTTGCTTGCATAAAAAACCTGCGACTTTGGGACTTAATAATTTTTTTTATATTGAAAAATCTGTATTTGATGTCCTGACCGAGGATAATGTGTGGCATGTGTGTGAGAAGGAAAAATTATTTGGTTTGGTCTGTCTATTTTTTCGTCGTCCGACCAACCGAAAATAACGAAGTAAAAATATGGAAATCCTTCTTGCATTCAACTTTTATGTGAAGGGTCTACACACTACTTAAAGACGGACCAACGAACGTTTTTATATGTGCAGTACGACATAATAACGTTCGTTAGGACCAATTAAAGGATTTTTGTCCCAGTCAAACTTATTTTTTTTTATAAAATTTAAGCTAAATTTACACCGAAATCTTACATTTCAAAATTGTGTTATATCGTGTATCAATGTGTCAAAATATAGCGCGCACAACACAATGGAGGCGCGAAGAAGCTAGGCTCTGGCCCTTTATGGGCTGTTACGCCGACTATTTATTTATTTGTTTTATTTTATCGTGTATCAAATATGTATGCCCAGCATGAAATGGAAGAGTTTTCATAGAGAATCGTAATGAATAAAGCAATACTCTCAAAAACAACGCAATGGGACAATATGAGCTTAGATGTTTCTTGTCCACATTTCATACATCTTTTGAGCTATTTGAATGCTACTAACAATGCTCATTTGTAGAGTAAACCATTCGAAGCCTTTCAGCAATATCATAATCTGAGCAAAATTTGCCATATTTAGTTCTGCATTTTGAGATGTTTTCTATTTATTGAAAGACAATTTTGCCAAGAAAAGACCTCGACGTTATCTCTTTGCAAGCGCCTGTTTCTGACTAACCGGTGCTTCCAAGGGCTGCAATTCCATTCTCTAAAATTGTCTAAGACTTGCAAGTCCTTAGCTTTCTTCCAGCTTCATAATCGATGTATTTGCTTTGACGACGATTAAAGTAAACGCTTGTTTTTGGTAGACAAAAACTGATCGCATATTAATCAGTGTTCACTTTTTTTTTAACTATCTCATGACGGAGAAGGATTCATAACAAAAAGACTGCACTCATTAAAATTTTATTTTTAAAAAATAAATAATGTTTATTTCATGTAGTTTTAATAAATCGCCAATTGCTTGGCGACCAAAAGTTGGTATTTTAAAAGTGCTTCAGAGTATCACATCTCGTTAATAGTATCGTTGAGGGAAGCTTTTGTTTTCCATAAGCAACTTTTAGACGTTAATATTTTACAAAAACATGAATTTTGGGGTAATTGAGCTTCGTTCTGGGTTTCATCCTCTACCATTTGAGCTGTTCTGTCTATTCTCCGTGATGCCTTGATGGAAGACAACTGCTTCTGCAAGGCTGAAAATACTTCTGTTTTTTTTTTTTCGATCCTACATAGGATTTCTCAGTTTTACCGATAGCTCCGTCATCGTTACTCTGAAAATTCTTAAGGGGTGTTGATTTTTATTCACTTACTGTTCTTGGAAAAAACGTATGACTTCACCACTCCTGCTCGCTTTAAGATGGATTTAATTCCTTCGGACACCTGCAGAAACTACAACTTGTAAACCATGTTATCTTAACCAAGTCCTTCTGTCTGTACCAGGGTAACATGGTGTTCAAAGGGAATTCTGAGTTGGTGGAATACATTGTGGACCTACAGGTCTATGTAATAGGCGATTAGACAGCACCACATAATTCAACTGATTCTTGCTCGCGACGTCCCACTATTTACACGATCACTCAATAACTGCGAAACGTGCCACTCAATCTTACCTCTTTTTTTTTTAGTGATCATGGCTACAAAACTCGTGACAACATTGCTTCTCATCGCCTGCGTTTTCTTCAGATGGGCCGACACCACGCCTCTTTCGAGCGTCAATCACCGCTCTCAACGAGACACGTCCACTTCGGATGCCAACCTCCGCGATCTGATTCATAGCGTCTTCAACACAAACCTCGGGCTCCCAAATCAACAGAATCAGAACCAGAAATACGAAGTTACGTCGCCAAGAACGCAGCGGTCCAGCGACGACAACGACGACGCTGACGATGACTTGAAGGCGCTCCTTGAGAAGATCTTCACGACAGAACGCCCGTCGACACACACGACGCCCCTGGAGCCGAACGCTGCCTGTGGCTTCGGCCGGCAGTGCATCCGCGAGTACCTCTGCGGGAACGGGCATAAGAACAAGGATGGCGCGACGTTGATCAATGTCCGCTCAAACTTCGACTTCGACAATCCGCGGGAGTGCCCCTTCGGCGAGACCTGCTGCGCTGTTGAGAGCATCGTAAGTCAACCGGCCGATTTAAAACAGATCTTTTCTAAGGAGCACCTCTTCCTTTTCAGGTCGATGAACCGATCATTCGGCCGACGCAGACATCTACTGGCTGTGGGTATCGCAACGTAGACGGGGTCGGTCTTAAAATCGAGGGCTACACGAACGAGGCTGAGTTCGGCGAGTTTCCGTGGATGGTGGCGGTGATGCACGGTAGATCAGACCACGACACGAACAGAAACATTTACCGCTGCGGCGGATCGCTTATCCACCCCAAGATCGTCCTGACCGCTGCCCATTGCGTCTATGACCACCCGGCGTTCGCCTTCAAGGTCCGCGCCGGTGAGTGGGAGACCAACAGCATCAACGAGCTCTATCCCCACCAGGACCGCCTAGTCAAGGACATGGTCATCCACGAGTCCTACAACAATGGCAACCTCCGCCATGACATAGCCTTGCTCTTCCTCGAAGAACCCTTCGAATTGGCCCCCAACGTAAACACCATCTGTCTGCCGCCGGCAGACCGCAACTTCGACTTTGCACACTGCTTCGCCTCCGGCTGGGGCAAGGACCAGTTCGGCAACGGCCAGTACCAGAACATCCTCAAGAAGATCGAGCTTCCGGTAGTGCCAAACTACGTGTGTCAAGACAATTTGAGGCTGACCCGGTTGGGCAAATTTTTCGAGCTGCACAAGACGTTCCTTTGCGCCGGCGGCGAGGGCGGCAAAGACACCTGCGAGGGTGATGGTGGATCGCCGCTAGTGTGTCCTGCCGACGAGGTATCCCATCGCTACTTCCAGGCCGGCATCGTGGCCTGGGGCATTGGCTGCGGCGGAAAGGACGTGCCCGGCGTGTACGCCAATGTCGCGGAACTCCGGCCGTGGATCGACAAGCAGCTGTCGTTTAGAGACGTCGACGCGTCGTACTTTAACTTTCGAAAAAGATAGGTTAAATAAAGTGGTTTGAAGATAGGATAAGGTGCGTGTTTTATTGGCGAAGTATTTGTTGCCTACTTTGGGGTGAATGTGATCGAGGCCTTTAAAGATCAATTCGGAGTTGGGGACCTAACCGCTCATCTTTTTGCGTTGTCCTGCAAAAGCGTCTGAGTGATCATCAGACTCTTGGACGGTAAAAATCAAAATACACGCGTGCAAACAAACGTACGAGTGTCCAAAAAGCGTATACGTGCAAATTAGAGCTCGATCCTCGAGGCTCTTAAAAGCAACGCTTAAGTGCTCCACACAAAACAATGTCAAGAAAGGAAAATGTTCATCTAAATTTGAAGAAAAGTAGTCTGCCAGTTCGTGGCCCAATGTGGTCCCAAGTTATTGAGTTCCCAGCTCCATCCCCTGGCCGATTTACAGTCGCCTTCGAGACCTCTCTGTCCAAAAAACACACGCATTTCCCAAAAAATAACTCAAAAAACTAAACAACTTTTATTTATCAAGTCTCACAACAATCGTTTCCATCCCGCCGATCTGGAACTCGGCAAAGTAGATCTTCGCGCTCTGAGTCTTCCCGAGCATCACGTGGCCGCTGTAGTACATCGACGTCATGTCCATGAGGACAAGCTTCTGCCCGAAGTTCGAGATCGACACGAAGGAGTTACGACGTGGGTAGACACGCTCCACAACCAGGATGTCATTCCTGCTGTTCCGGACCTGAGTGTTGGGGATGTTCTGGGAGGCCTTGCAGATGACGTTTTTGTAGATCGACGGCGATCGATCTCGCAGCTGGATCATGCGACTGACCTGATCGAAGTTCTCGGGGTTGAAGGAAGCAGTCTTCGGGAGCCACGGAAGCGTATCCCTGCTGGTGAACTTGAGGGTGTCCGACCACTCCATGGTGGAGAGATGGTGCAAGTGGCTGGAGTCCGAATGCTCGTTGTGTGGATCGTGAACGTTCTCGAGGGCGATCTCGTCACCGTAGAAGATATTCGGCGATCCCGGAAGCATGAGCTGCATGATTGTCGCTGCTAAGGTCGCATTGCCGTTCATTTTTCGGGAGACCCGCTGTGCACCAACGCCTCCAATCGACCACTGAATCCAGGCGCCGTCCTCGCGGGGAGACAGGATACCAGCGAGCGTCGATTGGATTTGCTGCACGAGGTGCTCGGTACCGTTGAAGATGTCCAGGTGAACGTCGACAAGATCCACGTGTGCCAACAAGTCGCCGGCCTTAGCAGGACTGAGTCGCTCGAGCAAATCGTTGGCCACAATGAGAGCCCGCTCAGCTCCCAGGATGTGCTTCCATTCAGCGACGTTATTGAGCAAGTGGTCATCGTTGGCGTACATCTCCAGGCCCTTCACGTAGAACCCATCGACTCCGAGGGCGATCCACTTCTGCATCGCAACCGAGATGACGTTGTCTGTCTCCAGCGGCGCCGCTTCGGTAGCATTACCGTCGGCGGTGCGGTTTATCTCGTTCGCCTCCTCTAAGTGCTTGAGGTACGGATAAATCGGAAGATCCAGCACCAGGGAGATGTTCCTGGCGTGTAGAGCCCGCGCCAGCTGGTGCAGGTCCATTGTGCTTCCGATGACTTGTGCGATGCTGACCAGCGACGTCACGTTGTTGAAGTCATCCGGGTAGTGCTCCGCTGGGAAGATCGAGTTGAGGCGTACTACGCCCACACCCAGCGCCGAGAGGTAGTCTAGGCGGTTCATTATGCCCTTAAGGTCACCGATACCATCGTTGTTTGAGTCCTGGTAACTGGCGGGGAAGATTTCGTAGAAGACACTGCCCCGGTACCAAGCGGTCCTAAAGTAGACAAGGGATAGTTAATTTGGTTAGACACGGAGATCTTTTGAAGGGTGTGTAGACTTACTTTGGGTTGCAGGTGGTTGGAAGGGTGATGATCATGGCTACGACAACGGCGCACATGGCCAGGAGGCTTGACATGAAAATAAAGAATGTGCACTTTCGGATCAGCGGCCAGTTCCATGAGACGAATGATGGCGTGTCGTTGGATGACTTCATGACTAAGTGGCCTTTGATTCCTAACCCATTGGAGTCCTGAAAAGAAAAAACGAAATTGTTGAGTGAGGTCTTGAGATTGTGTACCATAAAATGATAAGATATCATCCGACAAGATGATGAAAAATTCGAAAGCACTCATCGGCGGTCATTCAAGAAAAAAGGATTAACCGAAGCATGACAAAAGTTGAATCTTAAGTATGTGAGCCTGAAAATTCAAACACCATAATGCTTCGGCTTCAAGCACTTAAAAAAAATCAAAAATCGTTGGAGCATTGCCCGTAGGGCCAAAGCCTAGATTTTCGCGCCTCCACTGCGTTGTGCCAGTCATAATTCTTGACACATGTAAAGAAGACCTACAGTTTATTGCCGGTTCCGGACAGCGAATTGCAGAAACTTTTCATGGCAGGCGTACACCTCGAGAATTGTCAGTCAAGCTGTGAGAGCTGTGTGTTGATTTCCTGGAGAAATATTTGTTGTGTTGAATCACAGCGAACTTTATGAGCAAAACAAAGATGCTACAAGTCTGGAATACAAAAAAGCCATCGTGCGGCCACATTGAGCGATTGTGTTCACACTCTCCAGCTTAGTAAACGAAGTAAAGAGAGAGAGAAAGAGAGTAGTAAAGACCAAACCTTTGATATAGAAACCAATCAGGAGAAAATCGTATAAGAGATATCAGGCTAAGGCATACAAAATGTTAAAGCTTATTTAATACCCATAGTAATCCTGAATTAAGCCTTATTGTAAGATATATTTAAGGCATACAACGCAAACCTATCGTGAAACAACATTAAAAGAACCCAGCAAAAAAGTAAGTCAAAGGTAGGTAGGGCATGGATAAGGCGTATTTCAATGCAACTTGTTCCTTATGCATACGGCTTATTCTAAGTATTTGTAGCCTTATCTTAGCCCTCCTTTTTTTTGCTGGGCAGTTATTCCAGTCAATATTTTCTTGTATAATTTATGGCTGCAAATACCAGAAAAATAGTTTTAAAAAACTTAGTTAGCATCTAGAATATGAAGCTATATGATCTGCAAAAGATATGAAGCTGGATAATCTGAAAGCTTAACAGAGCAAATTGCGATCCATAGTTTAAGAAAATAGTTTGAATTGAGTTGTATCAGATCTGCTACACTGGGCAGTGTAGGGTTATAGCCAAATTATGTATTGTATTTCCTTTTACTTTGCAGTTTCACCGACTTGCAGTTTCACCGACTCACGAAGACAAAGCAAAGAGAAATAGAGAAAACATCTTAGAACACGTAAACCTGAACTTTTTAGTTCTGGACAGATGATAGCCAAAGGTCGTCAGTTCTCAGTTCGCGAATTCTTAACCAAAACATTAACCAGCTGCTGATACATTTTAAGAGCCGTTTCCAATCACCCCCAAGGCTGTGTCTAATAATCTGATACATTTAAATCTGACAAAAGCTTCAAAACTAAATCCAATCAATCATCAAATTGTCCAATTCTTGTTAAGTTATTTTTGGCTTTCTGAAAATTTGATATAGACAAACTACGACTTATTTTAGTCAACGAGGTTTTCACTATGACGTAAAACTGTTCTCTAGAACAGTGTCGTCACAGATTTACTGCCACTTGTGATTGGAAACCAGACGTTTGAAATTATTGTATTTGGAAGGACGTTTAACTTATTAAACTTTAAACTAACCATCGATTATCAACTTGACATTCGCCGATAAGGCTCTTGAATTGCGTTCCTGTCTTAACTTACGTTATAATAAATATAATAACCCATTTATAATAAGAATTAAAATCACAATTTCTGAGGACTTCTTTGATTTTTTCTCCAAACCTAACTCTAACGTAAAAGTCTTGAATAAGAATTTTTCGTTGGTCAATAATGTACAACTAGCAAAAATGTTGTAATCAGAGACTCGAAGACATTCAATTAAGAAACGACTGTTTGTAGAACAACACACCGACAATCACAATACACGACCGTTCGGATCATGTTCACTGAAAGAGGACGCCTTGGAACAGGATCTTAACACGCGTCATGCAAGTAGCTTGTGAAATCAATCCCATCGAATAGACTTGCAATGCCTACGTGAGAATTTGCAAGTTAAAACATTTTATAGAAGCCTTTGTTAAGTTAGAAACTAGCAGTGACTTCAGGGTCAACATTAAATATTGATTTTTTATCACCGCCACATTGAAGCCCAAATTTTTAGCATATCAACGATTTTGAGGACAGAGTCTCTGAAAATTAGACTGAGCTCACCATGATGATGAATTAAAAAAACGTTAAATTTCTGTGATTATATCGAGTTCTAGATACGTGCAGCTCATTTTCGATATACAGTATTCTGATTTATTGCTTATAACCACAAAAACATCGGCCATAAATCATTCACTTCCATTTACTCCTGAAAGAGATCCCACTCGTTATGTAACCCGATACAGAGGCACATCTTAGAATTATTCCGCATCACTCGATTTCAAAGTAAACAGAAAACTTAATATCTACGAGCCCGTCCATCACACGCCACATTCCCGAACCCCACTGAATTCAAATTGCGTCACATTTTTGTCTCAAGTTTTGTGCGCGTTTTGTTTTATTTGCAAATCTCCGCAGAAAAACGTGCAACGGACAAAAACTTTTCACCGAAAACATAACAAAAGCAAACACTTTCTCACTCCCGTCATCTACAATTTCACAACTGACCTTCATTCGCCTTTTTAACCACCCAGCAAAAAGTTAAAGAAAACTAAACACTCAGCGGGGGATCTTTTAGAAAAAAAAAAAAAAAAAAAAACACCCCAAAATGCAAGCATCTCTCACCTGAATCGGCTCGTTGTTGTTCTTCCTCAGATGATGATACGCGTTGTGATTGAAAAGACTTGCGGCTGCGGTATCTGTGACATCCATGCCGATGCCAGAAGAGCTGCCAGACGAACTAGTCTCCGCTTTGGTGTCCTCGCAAATGCCCGAGTTGTTACTGTCGTTGTCGTCGACGCCATTCGGCGTTAGGGGATGCGAAAAGGCCAATGGGGTGGTCGAGGAGGTGGTCGAGAGCAGCGGGCATATGGAGGCCTCTTCCTCTGGCAGGAATGTCGACACAGATGGCGACTCAATCAGCGTCGATGGCAGTTCTACGTCCAACAGCGGCGGGTCTGTCGAGATGCCCATGTTGTGCATTTACCACGAGATTTTCCTGCGGACTGACCTAAAAGAAATTCACTTCACTTCACTTCACTGCGCGTCACGTCACGTCGCTCACATGAATTGTATCGCTAAAATCGACGAAATCGCTCAAATTGCTTAGACAGCGCGAAGTAGCGAACCGAAGGCGAGAGAAGTGAGTTTATTTTTAACACAAAATGGAATTGGTTTAGTCGCGTTTTCGGATTTTTCTTCACTTTTTTTTTCGCTGTCTGTCTCAACATGAACCGTATGGTGGAGACGAACAATTAACGTGATCCCTTGATATGTATGTTTTCGGTGCTTTTCAATTTGTATCAATTGAACCGGGAACGAGTTTAATTGAAAGCAATAATCGGTTTTTAACCAACGAAACTATAAAACTGTTGCGTATGCGAGCGCCAGCACCCGAATTCCAAAGTTTATTTTCTCGATTTTTTTGTGCCCGATGACGGTGGCGACTGACTGAACGTCTCTTTTCGGTCTGTGAATGGAAAATCTCATGTCTATATCGTCGTGTGGTTAGCGGTAGTAAAACAACAAAAACAAAATAAAGTTTCGTCGGCCGGGATATCTGCGCCGAATCGAAAAATCTCAAAAGGGGCACGAATCTTTTGTGGTATGTGGACTGTGGCAAAAAACGTTGACAAGAATATGGCAGGAAATGTTGCCAGATTGGCGTGGGGAAGAGGGTGGATTTTGAAAACGAGCATATAATACGAATTTGAGCCACATAATAGTTGTTTCAGGGTTCAGTGAACCGTTTAGAAAAAAAAAAACTGAATGATAAGGAGCCATATTTTTTAACTAGTACATCTTAAAGCTAGCGCATGCATTATAAATGTAGACTTATTTCATGCCTGAACTCAATTTAGAAAAAAAATCCTGTAGCGACAGTGATAAATATTCGATTGGGTTTCTTGTCGCAAGGGTACTTCTTTTTGATTCTCAATCAATTGGGTCGCTTATTGTGGATACTTACTCCCGCTTGATTTTCATGATTTCGAGTCTTGATCTACTACAATTTCCGTCACTAAAGTTCCAGATAAAGGGAAACCTCTAGAGTTTAGAGTCCAGGTGCAAATCATTATGACAGCTGTTATGAACCAAATTATTGAACGTTGATGGCCCATCGCGCAAATCTTTACGACGAATTCAATATAAACGCCGCTGCTGGCAATTTCAATCAAGGAAAGCACCTTCTTTGTCACTTATTTTGGTCAACTTCTTAGTTGTACTGAAAGATGAACAAACTTTTTGCTGCAGAGTTTCAATTTGTAATCAAGAACTTGTCTATGAGTTCCATCCATTGGTTTTATTCTTTGTGGTCACAGATTTACCCGATGCCCTCGCTTCAGACAAAAGTCACCTCCCACTTAACATGAAAACAAAAACACCAAAAATAAAATTTAAATATTTATGTCAATTATATTTAGCCGTCCCTTCTCGTAGACCAAAATCTCCGCATTCGGGTTGTTCGCCTTGATCACGTGTAAGTTTATGCTAAAGTCCTCGTGGCTCTCCACAATCAGTCGCCTCAGATCGTGCAGGTGCACTAGTGAGGCGCCGAAGAACGTATAATTTCCAATCACAATGAGTTCCTTCAACGAGGCGCAGTACCGCTTGAAGAAGTCCCCCATCAATTCATCGGTAAGCAGGCAAAAACTAAAGTCGATCCGCTCCAGCTGATTGGCAATTCCCGCTATCAGCTGCAAAAACTCCTCGCGCATGGCCACGTAGTTAAGGGTTAGCCGTTTCAATTTGGTGCAGTGTGTTATCGGCTTAAGAGTCGTCAGCACCAGATCCGAGTTAATCGAGTATCCCACGGAGAGGTCGATGGACACGAGGTACGGGCTCGCCACCCAGAGGAGTTTCTCGAGGTTGGACTCGGAGCTGAGGTATCTGAAGTTGAAGTTGAGGTCTTTGCACCGACGCAGGTTGATGTGTATGACTTCATCGAATTTTGGGCAAGTTCCAAGGACGTTGATAAGTTCATAGTGTGTAAAGTAGCTGAAGATCTTGATGAGGCAGTCATCGTTTAGCTCAAGAATGTCAAGGGATCGCTGCTCGGGTTGGGAAGGTGGTGGGAGGGCAGTGGGTTCGCCACATGGCGTCATCTGAAAGGAGAGGAATGAACGGTGAGAGGTGTCGGATTAGGTTTGAGGCAAGGGAGGCAGCTTACAAGCCTGCGGAAGTAGTCAATAGTTCGAAAGATGCGACGGTCCATGAAACCGGGAAGCGAAAACCCGTCTCGTGCGTATGCTGCCGAGAAAGATTGAAGCAATTATACATATTTTTAATGCAGAAGATAATGGTCAAGGGAACAGACTTAGCTTCTATCAGTTTCTAGAGGTTTTGTTTATTTTAGATTTAAGAATTCAAACTTTCGTCGAATTTCTGACAGTTTACACAGTATGATATAATATGATGAAATGAGGAGTGTTACTAAGCCACTTGTACTGCAAGCTAAAAGATCTATTGTATCCCCTTCTAGGACTTTAGTACTGCATTCAAAAATTTGACAATGTTCTTAGACGAGATGTCTTTGAAGTCGGTTCCTGCTACAGTTTACAGGATGCTTCCGAAGATTGCATTCCGTTTGTCCTAATTTTCAAATATTGCTTAAGTATTACCTTAAAAAATAGCTTTATTCTAAACTTAGCCTTAGACGCTTGACTAAACTTGACCTTGTATAGCAACGAAGGACTACAAATGTCAAAATCATCTATTCAGCCGTCAAAATGAACTGTCCTTCCTCTAATCATGGATTTGATTGAGACTACCAACCGATTTTTTTTCAACGTTCATTTTCTGTGGATCCTGATAACGATATTTTTTATTTCTCCTTCAGTTTTTTTAAACATATCTTTTAAAGGTCTAAGGATGGTTCTAAGTAGGCTGCAGTAGATAAATAAAAAAAAAAAACTTCCAACGACGTCAGCAGATAACGCGCTTAAAAACAATTTGATCATGTATAAAAACAAGTACAAATCTCTGACCCGAAATATCATCCTCGTCGAGATTTTGCTGACACAAATAAGCATTTAAAACTCTTGACGTGATGTCAGTTATTTTTACGCTCCTAATCTCAAAGCTTCAACTATTTTTAATTTTTAGAAAGTAAACAGAAACAACGTGTTTTGAAAACACTATTTCTAAAGGGCTGCGGAGTCCTACCTCCCGAAGCACATTAGCGACAATCATAAACAAGGCTCCCTCACTAGAATCCACGCAAGAGCAAAAGAAATACAAACCAATTAAAGTGCCTCAAGAAGCCAGCCCCACCCAAAATAAAAAAAAAAGAAAAACCGTCACACTCAAAAGACCGCGCCGTCCTTCAAAATGACCCCAAAAATGTCCCTCCCATGTCTGGCAACGACTGCACTGACAACAAACTCATTCACATCTGACAATAAAACACACTGCACTTCCGGTTGTTTACGAAAATTTTGTTTGCGGCCAGCCGCACGTTCCACCCACAAGTGTTTTGACATTCGATACGCGAGCCGCTCAGAGTTTCATCAACAATTTCCCCTCTACGGAGAGCAAAGCACAACAAAATTCAACATCTTTCGGTTTTTACACTCCTAAGTAAACATCGGACAACTCCATGAGCCGGCCAGCTGAGAGATACGTCACACGCGGAATAACTTACCTTTAAAAGAACGCTCTTAAGCCGTGAATAAATTCGAGAAGCGAAAGAAAAATAAAAGTGCCTAAAATAAATAATTACTTCAAAATTGTTTTGGGATTGACTTCTGACAGTTAGATCTACGATAAACGAACACTTTGTGGAACGTAATGGAGCGCAGGCGAATGGAGTCCACATGAGCTGTTCGTTTTGTGCGTGCGTGATATGGAAGAACAAATTCAACAAACTAATAGCTGACTTTTTTTTTTGTTTTTTTTGTGCTGAAAAACATTTTTGGATTTATATTGAGTAGTTATGTTGGGCGGAGAATTAATCAGCTTTTAAAATAAAGCATCATTAGGTCGGAGAATGCTTTTGAGTCTTTAGCTGTAAAGAAAAAAGAAACGCCGATCCTTGAATTCACAGAATTCATGTGTATCGAATCCATTTGAAGTGTATTATTCCATGATCGTGTCGAGCCTTCTCGTTGAAAATCCTTGTAAAAGACTTACTGCCGACTTATTCTCCAAGACTTTCCTCCACAAATAACCTATACTCATTTGTGTTTAGCTCATTTGTGCTTTCCTCTTTGTCTAAAGCTGCCGAAGTCTTCTTAAGGTTTTGAAACTGTTTTCGCAGAATTGAGAGCCTTCGGAACACACGATGGTTGCCAACTTGCCCCAAAAAGAAGCCAAAAAAAACCTTCTCACCTTGTTATTCGTCTTAAAGACGCATAATTCATCGTTAGCTCAGCCTCAAGCTCAGCGATGGGTCAATTCTTCTGATAATCAGTAATCCATCTTCAAATGCAGCAGATTGAGTGCGAGCCATGCTCTCAAATCACAGCCTTTTCACCCTAGATCCCAACTTTTTGTCATAAGCCGCAAAGAATTGTGCAGCCTCTGTGAATTTTGTTCTCAAATGCGATTGACGTCAACAGAATTTATAAAAAAAACAAAATGCAGTTGTAAGCCTGAGAGCAATTTTCGGCATCGATCAAGGAGTCAAAAAACAAGTTTCACCACTGATCTGCCGATCAATTTCTGTCTGTGGAAAATTTCTTTGACACAAAAATTAAATATCTTCCGCCAAACGTATAAAATCGACTCCAGAACATTTTTTCTCCTACGATTTCTTGTCCATTCGCAACAATCGTCTTCCAGTAATTCCCTAAAAATCGTAATCATTCCCAAACAATTCCCTAAAACAGCGCCGGCGTGTCACCCAAAACTTCATTGATTTACACATTCCAATTCTTATTCGCTCATTTATTCTTCTCCAGAGCTCCTAAATATTTACAAAAAAAACACCTAGGTATACAACAATACAAAGGACATTCACCATAAATTAAACAAAAAAGCCACAACACAAATCCGCCTCTCGTCACCGAAGGCCACTCTCCGACATTGATTCGCCCGTCAGCCGGTTGTCGTCGAACAAATAGTATTCTTGGCCCTCGGAAACCGCATCACCATACATCTCATTAGCCAGCTCCTCCACCTCGGACAGGCACACTGCCTCGCTAAATGCCCCCAGGAACATAAGGCTCTTGATCATATGCGACTTCTTGTGCTCGATATCTTTGTACGTGTACAGATGTCGATGTGGATGCGGGACAGGCACACTAGATGACGAGACCATCACGAGCGCATCCGGCGGATGCAGCTCCATCTCTAGGTGTGTGCTCTGAGCCAACCGCATGACAAGTGACACCACAAAGAAGCACGCCGCGTTCATGGGAAAGGCGCGCAGCAGCGTCGATGTAAGTCCACGACAGAAAAACCCAATACCCTCCGAGTGATAGCCCTTTCGTACGCAATCCACCACGCCAGAGTACTGAGGTTTTGCCATCATTCCGTCGGCCTGAACGCAGGATTTGATCACGTCCATGGGGAAGCTGAGCAACCAGGAAGCAGTTCCGGCTAGCCCGCCGGCCAGGAGGCTGTGTAGAGCGGTC
This sequence comes from Syritta pipiens, assembly GCA_905187475.1. NCBI lineage: Eukaryota > Metazoa > Arthropoda > Insecta > Diptera > Syrphidae > Syritta > Syritta pipiens. The sequence continues at coordinate 78,810,472 of LR994571.1, forward strand.
GGTGTTGGGAACTGACGCATCATAAGCTCGTAGGACACGAAGTAGGTGGCGAATCCTGGGGCAAGTCAAGACAAAAAATATCTTTACATCCTGGAGGGTGTTTAAAATATCTTACCAGGCACGTCGCGGAGCGCTGTGATCCCAAGTCCACGAAAGAGGCCTCGGAGTCCGTCTGTCCGGTGGATGTGAGCGAGACACGACAGCGGCCCGGAGTGCTTGACAGCCGTTTTGTAGTTCTCCTGAAGCTGAAGACGCGTCTTGGCCAACTCCATGGGTGAACACACCACGCTCTGGATGAGACCGGCAGTGCTGCCGGCGATGAAGTGCGATAGCAGCGAATCGGGGTCACTTGTGTTGCGCTGGACATTGCCGTAGACGCCAAAGACGATTGCGTTGACGAAAGCCACGCCGCCCATGGGGCTCGACATGCCGCGGTAGAGACCGCGCACTGAGTCACGAGCCACGATGGTCTTGAAGCAGTGCCAGGTGCCGCGGTAGATGGGCCGCTTCGGGTCCTGTGTCTGGAGGTGCACTTTGATCGTGTCCAGTGGGTGGCCGACGAGGACACCGGCACAACCTGAAATTCCCGTAGACTACATTAAGATATTTAACAGTTGACAGATCCATAAGATCGTGATAGGAATGTTAGATGAGGGCGTTTTTTTGATGACTGCTTTATTGTTGTAATACATACCTCCCATGCAGCCAGCTGCAAAGTCTAAAGCCATAGCAAGGGCTAGAGTTGAGGTCGTATGAAAATATCTGAAATAGATAAGAAGATGGGGTTAGGAAGGGGCTTTTGAGTTGTGGTTGGAAAAAAGTCTGATTGTGAAAAGGAACGAGTCCTTAAAATGAATTTAGAAAAACGCTGGCACACGACTTTGATAGCAAACTGTCTTGCGAACTATGTCCATTTTTAAAGGTTTTTTCAAACCCTTATGTGAGGGAAGTGGTACCTGGTTACCTTTTCAATGTTTGACTGACTAGATAACTGGAAGTTATGGGAGCGTAGACTTGTCAGGGCGCCTCAGTTTTCGTTTTACAAAAAATTTTAGCAACTAAATGTAAGAATATAGAATACCCGCACCTAAACACCTAAACCACTGTGAAAAGGTGTTTGTACTTAAAACACATAAGGGTTAAGAACTCAACTGTCATTTCCTCAGCGTTGTCAAATCAGCGTTGTAACCAGCGGTTTTTTTCTTTCAAAAAATATTTCCATCTACTGCAACATTTATTCTACTGTTTTTCAAATGCTCAGGATTTATGTTGACTGTCTTTGGCTGCTATGATGTGGTAACCGATTAAAATTGACGAGCGCTATCCACGAATAATATTCAATTAAATTGAATCAAATGGACTTGGGAGAAATATGGCTACATGCCCTACAGCGAGCAGTAAAAGAGACATTTCGTATAAAAGATTTGTGTCCAGTGTTATTTTTCTCAAAGGTAACAATTAATGTGACTAAGGCTGCGATTTGACTTTGCTATATCGCGCCATAACCGCTAAATTGCGACATTTTAAGCAAAAATGAGTTAATGTAATCAATAGTTTATTTGATTGCGTGTCTTTCTGCATCATAGGGTTTTTAATAAAGCATTCCAGTTAAACAGTAGGTCCCCTCCAAATGTGTCAAAATTATAATGCGCACAACGCAGTGGAGGTGCGAAAAAGCTGGGCTCTGGCTCTCAACGGGCTGTTAAAAATGACAGGAAAAACAAAATTTATCGTAAGTCACACGTTTAGCTCAGACAAAAAACTAAAAAAAAACTCTTCTGTATAATCTTAATTATGTCGCTTACAATAATTGAGCGGTTAGGTATGTGATGATCTGATTTGTCACAAATCTATGCCAATCGTTCCCATATCTTAAGGTCAACTTATTGCAAGTCATCGCTTTAATTTATGGAACATATGGCAGAATCCATAAATCGAATTGGACCTCTCTGAACGGTGACTGTTCGAATGCGTGCCGGACATTTGAGCTTCTTATGTCCGTCATTCCAGACGTCTTTAGAATTCTAAGACAATTTCGTTAATATTAGAGCTTGTTTTGCGTTTTAACATCGACTCTTTTCCTTAGAGAAAAGCAAAACTTTGGTCAGCGTTAATTTAAAGAGAGCCAACGATCTCATCATCACCAGGATCCTTTTACATCATTCGAGTAATAAGACATAGACGCTTTATAACCGAGATCAATGGAAGACATTTCCAATGTAAGCTACGAGTTTTCAAGAACAGTAATTGACAAACATTTTGTGGACACAACTTTGGTACAAATTTTGCCAAAACAAATCAAGAGTCTTCTATGTTTAAGGTCCATATTTAAGCATATCTATACAACAAAACATTTAAAAAAGCCATCGAAATCGTTTGCCTTAAAATTAAAAGCCATTAATTTAGACAGACTTGTAATCAAGGGCAGCAGATATAAGACCTTAAATCGTAATATTCAATTTTCTTAAGATTCTTAGAAGAGCTTTACTATTATAAGAAACTACTTCTGACTGTACTTAAAATCGTAGAAGGCCGGAAGACCAAAATCCGTCGACTACATTGGCTCCGCCACATTGAGCGCATGGACACAAACGCTCTAGCAAAAAGGGGTTTTCAATTCCGAGCCTAATGGTTCGAGGAGAAGAAACCAAGTGATCGCTGACGCAAGGCAGTTTGATCTTCGGGACCGGAAGCAAATGGCCCCTTTTTTACGAGATCTTTCGTAAAACCTACGTATAGTCTTTTTGAGCGTTGAATTTAATCTATGTAAAGGCACTTTGAGCAAAGAATGAATTTAAATCAATTCCCATTTTCAATAATGATGGAGTACACAATACAATTTGCCATCAAATACAAACTTTGCTCTTCTAAAAATCTGCACATTTAAATAATGCAGACTACTGTGTTAACAGGAAGAACATACTTTTGTCAACGGAGCCTTATGGCGTATTAAAAATGTCTTTAAAAAATCCATAAAAAACTGAAAGCAAAAAAGATCTGCTGGTAGTTCTTCGCATTAAAGCATAGTAAACATAAAGCCAAAGATCAATTTTTTACATATTTTTTATATTCTCGAAATTTCTACGAAATCATTCTTGCCAAGCAGTTGCTATTGGCTAGTTTTAGTCGCTTTAATCTGAATTTGTTTTTCTTGTTTTTCGTTGTTCACTCTGATTAAAACCCGCCCAAAGACAGTTTCTATGGAAAAATTTTGGTCGCTATTTTCGACCAGATCGTTATCTGCGAGAAAAGATCCTCAAAAAGCTGGATCTCCATCAGAAGGAGCTCATTCTTCATTCTTCATCATAATTTTTTTTTTCAGTGGGTGAAGGAACCTTCTCAATCTCTAATCGTTTACTAAACGCATTAATAATGAATCCAATTAAAATTAAATTGCTCTCAAATAATAAATCCATGTCAGTAAATTGAAGATTTTTTTCACACTTTTTGTTTTTTGCCCCCCCTCATGTTTTGACGTGTGTCAATATTTTGCTGATAAGCGCTTGAGGTTCATTCATTAGGTGCTCTGTTATGTGATAAGAAGTGAGACTGAAGCATAAAAATTAAATTTTGATGATATTTTTGAAATTTAATGGCGACGGTGCTTCCTCAAAATGGGAGGTTGAATCTTAATGACTCTGTTGTATGTGAATCTTCATTCCTGGCGCCTCGTGCCCGGATCAAGTAAAAGGCAGCAACTATCACGTGAAGAAGAGACGTAATCCGTTATTTGAAATCGCTGATAAGTTGCTGAATCTGTGTAAAATTGCTGGGGATTTCATCTCTAATCAATCAATTTAATCTGAACACCAATGAAGCGACGTAAGCAACCTCTGAGAATGTTCCATTTCAGAGATTTTTAAAAGTGCGTCATTCTGACTTTTTGGAGGACTTAGATGTTGAAAACGCCAGTCACATTCTTCAGAGGTCCAAAGTATTTGAAGTTTTTGTGATAAAATCCCTGTCGTGTTGTGTTGCTAAAGCAATTTTATTGAGTATCCTGCCAGAGGAGTGAGCTGATTTTTGTGAAAAGGACTCGCTGATATCTAAGGATCAACTGCGCTTAGTAAGCATTTAACTTTTTTAATGGGAATCATGTGCTTCTCCTCGAAGTTATGAGGATTTTTCAATTAAGTAAACTTTGAATCCTACAAGACTATGTTTTTAGTTTTGAGCGACGCTTACAACTCTCTTCACTTTTCTCGATCAATATTTCAAATCGCTAAATCTCTAGTTATCGTTGAACCCCATCTTTCTTCAAAGCCTGTTAGTCTTACAAAACGAGGGATACGCATCTTTTTTACAACCCAGAAAATGCATAAAAGGCTTGAAATGTTTTAGAGGTAAGCACCACGTACGAGGATTGTCTGCAAAGTTTCCGACCGCAACATAAAGATAGCGCACTCGTCGACAAAAACTAGTAAATGCTAGCTGCGCATCTTTGACAGTTACTCGTCGAAGTTTCAGCCATTTTGTTTTTAGTTAATAGTCGTTAAAGTGAGTCGATGTGAGTGTTTTTACACGCTTTATTTGTGAAGAATTATTGAACATATGTGAACACTTTTTTGCAGAGAACAACGCCAAGTATTATTTGGACGGATTAGAAAGATGGGACATCGCTGGAAGAAGTGTGTGGAGCTACAAGACTATGCAGAAAAATAAAAAATAAATGGGAAATAATGTCTTGTAGATAGATAGATCTTTTAATTTAATTAAAAATCCAATTGACCTAATTTTTAATAATACAATTTCTAATTACAATTCCTATGTAATATATATACAAAAAATCGTTAAAGAATGGCATTTGCCGTCTACCAAAAAATGTCTTGTATCATTCATTGTTGGATAAGAACATTTTCAGACCGCCCTCGTACTTCTTCTGACATCATGACAAAACAATTTTAAGCTAAGCACCATCAAACTATTAAACTTTAAATTATGTCATCCCAAACTTAATTCTTCGAAATCGTTTGAAAGGAGAGCCAGATAGACTCGAAGAGGTTCTCCGCAAAGTTCGACTCAATCAAGGACAGATATGAAACTTGTAGATAAACTGAAATCGACTGATTAATTCCAGCCTTATCTACCAGATATATCTACCTGGGCCCAGGGATATCTTGACTTCGCCTAGGGTATGAAAAATCCTTAGAATTGAAGCGACCAGCTTCCTTAAGCTCACTTAAGAGTTCTTTAGTTCCTCATCATTCTGCCTTTCAACTCACCCCAGAAAAATCTGCAAATATCCGTAGATCACCAATCGACTCTTCGATCGTTAAAGTCCCCTAACGAATTTTTATTTTTTGCTTCAAGTCTTCACAAGAGCACTTTTAGCTCTTTCAAGCTTAATTTTAAACAAAAGGTTATTTTAAAACCAACACAATAGTCAAAAGTCTCAGAAAACAACCACGAACAGCACTTGTATCCGGATGCAAGCGATCTTGCATATTGATCGACGCAGTCTTACAAGCTCGAAAACTATGTCCTCTAAACACGAAGGATCTTCAAAGTGTCCTTGTTATCGGGTTTTTTTTTACTTTCTTACACTTTAACTCAGTTTTTCGCAACGAAATTTGAATTCTCTCGATCTTGCAAATCTAAGTCACGATTAAACCACGGTCCTTCAAAAACTTAACGAAACTCTGAAAAAACGTCTGTTTACTGGCGAAGTTAGTATGTGACTAAATATTTAATTGCCAATCGTCAAGGAACATGGCGTATAATCTGTGCGATTATTTTTTTTTTCCTTATGTGCAACTCGGTATGCGAACTGGCGGGTCGCAGAAATACAAAACAAAAGTCGCGAGTGAAGAGATAGGTGCGATCGCGTTTAGCGTGATCCGCGCGCAGTTTGTCTTAGGGGTTATCATTGCGGAGATTGGGGCGCTTGTAGAGGAAAGTCTCGGGCGAAAAACATACACAGAATCTATTCGCGATGGCTAAGTGGGCCGTCCGGGCGAGAGGAGTGATAAGGCAAGTGGTCTTTTCACAGCTAGAGGAAGTTTTTTTTAAGACCTAAATAACAAAATTTTTCCGTAACTGGTGACTAAGTGTGGGGGGAGTTTGTTACAAGATCCTTTTTCTTGAATGGAATCGGATGTGAGGTGAGGGACAGGTCAATGCCACAAGATTCATGTAAATTTCGCTCGGAAGCACGTCAGCGAAATTGATCAGCTTATCGCTTGCATTTTGAATTGAACTTGGACTTGCGAAATGCATCAAAACGGGTTGACTTACGTTTGCAGGCGCGATAAGATATCGTTGGGTACTCGGAAGGAGGTTACGTGAATCGGGGAGATTAGGGAGAGACGTAACATCAAATAGCTTTTTTTATTTTAGGTCAATAGATATTCTTAAAACAACAGGAGGATGTCGCTGCCGAATCCAATCTACGATCCATAAAAAGGACTCGTTTTGTCGAAACTAGCAAGTCGAATTTTGCAATCTTCCTTCTGTGATACGATTATCCATCAAAAATATCCACGAAAACTCAGCCTAGTCCATCTCCAACGACCTCCTGAACCCCTCAAGTTAAGAAGAACCATGCGTGCTGTTTGTGTTGTAAGCCCTTACGAGGCTTTCATGTGGGACTTAAATGTCCAGGTCTGTTATAGGAGCTGAGGTTGTAGTAATTTATACTCTTGCAGGTGTAGTGAACTGAAGATAAACTTCCAGTTGGCATCATTTCGCAACACAACAGTCCTCGATGGATGGATAGGATGGAGAAACTTTCCATTTTCATTATTTTACTAAGAAACCTGGAAAGCGACAATATCGTCATTGGATAGTTGAATTAGTTCTAAGACTCCTGTGAAATCCATAACAGACATGCTTTCCGAAAATCTTTAACAAAAATCGACCGCCCTTTTCTCAACTCCGCAAAATTCCATACACGTGATTTTGATCATTTTCGCAAGTCATCATGATCCATCTGTGGACGATCACCGCCCAAGGGAGCCCTTGTTATTTTCAACCGCCATTTTGACTTCGACTCATCTTCGAACTTTGTAGCTGATAAAAGCCGAGGGCGGGGCTCCTGAACGTATACTGGAAAAATGTGAGCTGATTTTCAAAGAGCACCAAAGTTCATGTTCAAAGACGGAACCAAATTTATTTTGAACAAACATATTTTTTACTTATTTATTTTTTTTTCCACAAACATCGTCTACCAACCCGCGTGTGGTCAGTGATTGTTGTTATCTCGAGCAACATGCGTGATTGTCTCGTGCTTTCGGAGGTCCGCACGTTTCATGGAAAACAATGTCAGTATATTTTTGACAAATTCGTGGTGGAATGATTCCACTGGATAGAGGATCTTCATGACGGAGGAGGATTCACACGGCACTGGGTAGCTGGTCGACTCTGTTGTCAGTATCAACGCGGCTCAATCGTGAAAACAGAGAGACAATCTGTAGCCGTAGTTTTCCGTCAACAACAATTTATTTTTATAACAAAATCATGTCCCTTAGGGTGTGCGTTGAAGCAGATCGGTGCTTTGCAACACAGAGAGCTGTGAAGACGAGATGATGGGCGTGTGTTTTCACGACGCTGCAAGTGGGACACTGAAAGCCAAACTCTGATGTCAAAACTGAATAAACTGTCCTTTGACGAATACCTGGTAGTGCTCCTGCCATGGTTCTCTAACAGATTTAAGGCCAAACGTGATACACGTAACGCTCAGAACCATCAAATTACTTGTTACAACTAGTACCAATAATAAAAAATACCTGTTCACGCCTGTACCCACAAACCCGTGCACACCTCAAAGTTTTGGTTTTTGTTGGTTTAACATGTTGAATGCCAAGCTAATTTTACATCGCTTGCACAAAACAATTAATTTTTGTAATCATTCGTGACGCATTTAACGAAACTATTTTTGTGTGTTCTATATTGCATTCATTTCTTCAAACCATTTTGCTAACGATACTAATTTTTGTAAAATTCAAGCCTTTAACTAATTTCATAAGCCTTTAAATTTTAATAATGTTGGCTTCGCTGGTCACCATGGCATTCAACGTGTTAAACAAATTACTAGCTCTTGTAGATGACTTTGAGAAGTTTCAGCAAGGACAAACCTATTACTACTCTATCTTTTTTTAATCGTTCAAAAGTCTATTTTAATGTGTCCACTTCGTCCGACATTCGTTCCCTAGAAAATTGATTGGCAAATCTAAGATTAATCAACCAAAACTTTAAAAATGATTTTAAGCATAGAAGGTTGATAGATTGTTTGGAATTGTAGACATTCGTGGAGAACTTAACCTTTATCCGTCCCTCGACCGTTACTTTTTGAATCAGAAGCTGTCTTTTTTCTCAAATATTATATCTTTTAAAATATGAAACATCTAGTCTGAAAATAATTTGACTTTAGTTTTTAGTGTAGTTACCAACTCCGGTAAAGAAATTTTTTAAACTGAGCCCTTGGTTCGTTGCAGTAAAAGAAGTAAAACTACAGTCGCTAAGTCAATATTGTTACAAGATTAATATTCGTACTGATGGTTCAAAGTTTTGAAATGAAAAACCAATGAATAACTTTTGTTAGCAGCCACGCCGCAAAATATCCTTCTAAAGTCTATATCGCACTCTAACTGCAAAATTATCGTAAGCGACATTTTAAGGAAAAATGAGCTAATGATAATAGTTCGATAGTTTCTTCAATTGCGCAACTTTCTACGTCATTGTTTTTTTTATTGAGAATACTCAAAATTTAGACACAATATTCTTGTTTTTTGTAGAATTGTCATTTTGTCGCTGACGATTAGGGTGCGATATGTTCTTGGATGAAGTGACGATGTGAATAGATCATGATCATCTACAAAAGCTTAGTGCTCAAAAGTAATAGAAGAAGTTGGAAGTAAGTTGTTTTGAAGGAGTTATGTTTTTTAGGGCACGAAGTTGCATGAAATCCTATCAATGACGCGCTCTACAAAGGGTGGCAGTCCAACATATTTTTAAAATTGAGTAAAGATGATGAAAACACCTTTATGAGAGCGGTAGAGTTTATTGGTCTAAGGGGCAGCATATTTTTTCGCTCTTGTATTTTACGTCGTTTATTTTGTAAAAGCGATTACTATCTGGATTGAAGGAAGTTAGTTGAAAGCCCGCATGTTTTTAACACGAATTGTGCCAGACAGAGTTTGTTTTTGATTTACACCGTGTACCAAAAATTTACTTACGTTAATTTTTTTATTTTTTGCTTTTTTATGATTAGTCAAGCTCACTAAACTGTTTTCTTAAACAACTACGTTTTCAATATCATTTCCGTGACCCAAACGGCTCCCATTTAATTACACGTTTACACTATTTCCTACCTTTAAAATAGAAGACACAGGATGGAGGATCTCCATTGCTGCTGTAACCCGACAGAGATAATCACGACGGTATATATTTTTCGCTTTATACGTGCCTACAAAGAAAATGAAAGAAGAAACAGATTTTAAACTAGTTTTAAATCGGTTGAAACTGAAATAAATCGCCAAATTGAGCGACATAATTGTCTTTGAATTAAAAGAGGTCACGTCCTACAAAAACACCGGCAAGAGGGCAGAAGACAATTAAAAAAATCCTCAGCGATAAGATCTGAACCATTGGTGAACCACCAGTAAGCTCCAAATTTAAAGTTGTTTACGCCCACTTTCTCCATCTACGCAACTCTGTGACATCGCAAACAAACGTCACGATCTGATTACAGCGTCAACTTTGCGCAGAATTTATGATTTCAACATTTCATGCCAATTCAACTACGTTAGCCCTAGCTGATAGTGGAAGTTGTTGACGTAAGCTCGACTTAATTATAAATTTGCCCGTTGCTCTGCCAAAGTTGTTTGAGGTACGATCTTGACAATCAAAATGAATGCTGAAGATCACCCGACATGTAAATTCGAAGGGGAACTCAAAATACGACAACAATTTCATATTTTTTTCGTAAGTAATCATGCACATAGTCTGAAGTAGAGGAATAGATATAGGCACAGCTGTAGGAATAGGCATAGGCATTCAAAGTAAATATCAGGCTTTATGTGGAATAACAAAACACCCATCTAGGGGGTACTTGCAAGATAACCTCTCAATTAGCCGTACTTACCTTATCTGGACGATGATTCTTGGCGCCCGTCGATGTTATTTGTATGATGGTTAATGTCTGATTTTTGGTGTAGAACATTGAACAGAAAATGGGAGCGCTTAATTCAAACCATTTTCAGATGGACGAAAATCAGATTCGCTTAGCAAACGCTGGGAAAACGTCTAAAAAGCATCACGAATCAGACTTAGGAATGTTGCAGCATCTACAAGTCTTGAAGACCAACTTTGCTTGGTTGAGACCAACAACCTTTTAGTGATTGCGAAATATATTTTGCCAAATCTATCTATCGACTCCTGGGTTTGGTCAAGATGGAAGTCTCTTCTGTTTTGAAATGTCCCGGGAGAAGCATCTTCACTTTTAGAGTCCCGATGGAGGAATCTCTAAGTTTAGGAGGATCTGATAGAGACACCTTCACATTTAGGAGCTTTTGATTGAAGCCCCTTCGGTTTTAACGGCTCCTGGCCTGGATGAATCCTGATATACAAAATTCAAAAAGTGGTCTCACCGTAGTTTCTCGAGAAAATCTTCATTGCTGATTGCTTATAAGCGAAGTTCTGCTGATTACGTCAAAGATCTTTACTGAAAATTCTGTCTGTCCCACAAGGATCTCCTTCTTTCAGTCAAAATTTATTAGAATGAAGTCGAATCGAGTCAAGGGAATTGGGTCCGTTATGACATAAACGCGGAACAAAGAGTGTAACCTGGTATTCCATAAATTTTGAACAGAACTGCAGTCGGCTTATTTCACGACCAAGATTTATAGAATACCACGTTCTGCCGTAACTCTCTTTGTTCCGCGTCTATGTCATAAGAAAACTAATTTCCTTGAATTCTTGCTCTCTTTAGGGGCCCCTTACGACGTCAAATAGAGTGAAACAGAGGCATGCGTAATCTTCTATTCTATAAATCCTACTTCAGGACCCCATAAATTTTATTTCCTCATATCTTAAAGTTCGCTTTCAAAACTACACGAAAAAAACTCATTCACAATCAAATTAATAAAAATCCACGCACAAGCCTTTCACTCAGCTTTTGAATTAGTGAATCGCCCACAGCAACGCGCTTCCACAGCGTCAAACAAAAAACAAAACTCCGATCGATCAAACAAAACAAAAAACAACTCCCGACGAAAAAAGGAAAAAAAAAACTCAAAGCGAAACCAAAACCGAAACTGAAATTAAAAACCAGTTCGGATTAAATCCCTACGACAAGCAATGGAGAACAAGGACGAGAAAAAAGACTATTGCCAGGACACCGACTGCTGCGAGACGGAGAAGGGCAAGGAGGTAGTTCTCGTCGAAAAGCCACCACCCGCTGAGCCCTTCCTGCCATGCGTAGCAGAGACAACCGACGCCGAAGTGAAACACCTTCTGCCGCCGGACCATCCACTCCTCGCGAGATTCCAACAATCCTTGAAGGAGCTCCTTCTCCGCATCAAAAACCAGCTGACCGATGAAATCGCAGAGATTAACCACAAGATCAAACTCAAGGAGCAGGAGCGCGAGGATTTTGGCGTCAAGCTGTACGATGTACAGCACGAGATCGAGAAACAAAACGAGATGCTGGAGGAGTACTCGCAGGACATTCGCGACACGGTGACCAAGCGAATCGAAGCCGAGCAGCTGCGGGACACCCTCAAGGCGGAGTTCGAGGACAAATACGCCCTGACCAAGGAGCACAAGTACAAGTACAACGAGCGTTTGATGGAGCTGGCGCGTCTACAGGAGCTCGAGAACAACATCCGCCAGTGGACTTCCGACTTCGAGCTGCAGCTGATGGGCTCCAAGCGGGTGGTGAGCAAGGACATCGCGCTGCAAAAGGCTGCCGCCGAGGAGAAGCTCCAGATCGACCTAATGTCGTTCAACCTACAAGTGGAGGTGAAAAAACGCCAGGAGGAGCTGAACAGTCTGTTGAAGCAGATCGGCGAGCAGACTGCGATAAATGAAGTTCTGCACAGGAGTCTAGCGGATGCAGATGCGGATCTCAGCGAGCTGAATCAGGAGCACAAGCGGCTAAACCAGGCCTGGGGCGAGGTCATCGTGGCCATTGGCCACCGGGATAAAGTCCTGTACCAAGCCAGAACAACCTTGGAGTAAGTGACGCCCTGGACCGTGGGAGAAATTTGATTTCCTTCCTTTTTATTCTGCAGGAATCAGCGTGAGGAGCTAAAGCTGACCTACGCGAGCATCGAGGGAACGAAGAAGCAAATCGCCAAGGAAACGGAGCAACACGAAAAGCTTGAGACGTTCAAGGCGCGTCTGGCCAACGACCTCGTTCAACTGAGAAAAGACAGTAAGTAAATCATAGGAGCTATGAGAACAAATTCGTTCCTAAATAACGTCCATCCTACGCAACCTCCAGCCGATAAACAGGCAAAGATCTTGGCCAAGCTGGAGCAGAAGATGGAGGAGCTGCCGGTAATACTCGACCAGACCGAGAAGGACTTCCAGATGGCGAAGAAGGAGGGCAGCCAGTTGATGGCGAAGCTGAACACGCTGCAATTCAAGCTCGAGAGAAAATACGCCATCAAGACCAGCATTGAGGGGGCCATCCTCAAGATAGCCCAAGACCAGCTGATGTGCGACAAAGCGAACGAGTATCGTCTGAAGGTGCTGCACGACCACCAAGATGGCCGCCGAGTGATGGAAATAAGCTACCACAAAATCGAGAAGCAACTAGCGAGTCTCCTTGCCAAGTGCGAGCGCCAGAAGACCACGAACAGTCAGCTGAGGGACGAGGGCAACGAGTTGTCCGCAATGCTGAAGGGCATCACCGACGAGACAGACGACATCAACAACGAAATCAAGAATATCAATGTCCAGGTGGGGATAAAAACGAAGATCATGGAAAAGCTGAGCAGGGAGCTGGATATACTGATCAAGGAGGCTGCTGGTTGTGAAGTCAGCCCAACGGAGCTCAAGGTAAACGACGCTTGTACCCCTAACATCCTTATTTGTGTCTGACTCCTTCGAACTTTTAGTTGAAAACGATGGAGAAAGCCATCCAAGAAACCGACCAGAAGGTCGTGGAGCTACAGCAGTTCTGGCTGATTCTGCAAGGCCACATTGTACACCTGTCGCATAAGCGCAACTGTCAGCTAAACGACATCCAGGTCGCCCGGAAGCGTGAGTTGAAGAGGCGCCTTTAACCGCTCCATCACCACTGAGTCCCATTTTCCATTCACAGAGCTTCAGATCATCACACAGAAGTCACTGAAGATCGACGACGAAATAGAGAAGTCGGAGAACAGCACGAACGAAATCGACCGGCAGATCCAGAACTTTGCCACGAAGCTGGAGCTCTTCAGTGCCAAGATGTTCCAGAAGCGGAAGCAGCACGAGGCCAATGAATTCGGGTGCGAAATGGAACACTTCGAGATGCTGCACAAGTTGAAGGTGAGTCCACCAGCACACATCTCCCTGTCTTCATGTGCCTCCTCCTCTTTTCTTAGGACAACGAGATGCGGGTCCTGTACATTGAACAGGAGACCCTCGAACTGGAGAGCGACATAGAGCAGTACAAGAAGGAGGTGCTGGACCTCCATCGTGAAGCGCTCTCCTGGGAGACGAAGTTCAGGCTGCTCGACGAAACCCTTCGTTGGCGCCGAAAAGAGACGGCGATCGAAAGTGAGATCGGCGTCATGCGTGCCGAAATCCACCGCATGGAGATCCGTTACCACGAGCTAAGGCGTGCCCAGGAGAAGCTCATCGAGGATCTCGACCACTGCGTCATGCATCGCGAACGCATATTCGTCCTGGCGTCGAATCGGCAGAAAACCGAGGGTCTGCAGTTCCGGTCGCGGACCAATATCCAGCAGCGCCTCAACGATGTGCGAACCAAGCTGCGCCAAGTCAACTACGAGATAACTGCCGCTGAGAAGCGTCTAAGCGAACTCTCTAAGGTATACTTTCATATGGAGGAGGAGAAGAACAAGGTCCAAAAGACCATGGAGGTCGAGATCGACCAGGATAGGCGGGTCACCGAAGAAATCGAGCAGGCGATGCTCCTGCGCCAACAGAATCTGGACAACATCATTCACAAGCAGAACAGAGTCAAGCAGTATCGCCGGCTCACGGCCAGTTCCTTGAGGCCAAAACAGGTGAAGTCAGAAACATCGCTGGAGTTCAACACGTCCAAGGAGAAGGAGATAAATCATCATCTTAACGAGGTTATCGCGTCGTTAATGGTCGACCACCCGGAGAAGAAGTTCGCTCTGCTACGCATTCAGAATTCGTTGAAGGAGCCATAGTTTGATAATCTTCCTACTAAATTTTATGTATTCTTTGTGATTTTGGTGTGCACTTGTCCAAAATAAAGAGTAATGTCAATCCCATTCAATCCCAAAGGGATTGACGATGAAGATGGAGGTTTTTTTTTATTTCTGGTAGACTAGGCTAAGGTTAAGGCTAAGAAAATATTTGCTAGACTCTTTTAAGGACGCTTAAGGGAAGGCAGAAGGTGTTGGCTTAGATTAAATTCGAGGTTTTCAAAAGAAAACTATGCAGTTGCCACTCTAGAAACTTTATTTAAACACTTTAGCTACAGTCTGAGTATATAACAATATTTGAATGTTTTTCTCTACGGCAATCTTTCAATTTTCATGAATTCTTAATAGCGCCAATCGAAAACGAAATCAAACAAAATCAAACAAAATCACAAGATAATTGGAAACAACATTGCGAACATTTCCAATTACCCAGCAAATCTCCTCCACCAACCATAAACCTACCGAACACCCTCCACCAACATACTCGACGACAGTACGAAACACCAAACAACTGAACGAAAACCTACCTCGCTGAACAAAAAAAAAAGTAGAATTTATTTCGTGGGATAAACTGAACGAACTAAACGAAAACATGTACGCCGCCATTTTCTCTCTTGTGCATTTTATGTCAATAGTTTACCAGATATTTTTTCCCTCAAATTAACGCATCGCATTAATTATGTTTTGATTAAAAAACATTAAAATGTGCAACAATCACCAGCATTATGTAATCGTTAAGAAATCGCCGCACAAATAAACAATTTCAAGTGGCTGAACAAATAAAAAAAAAGTGCAACACACCACAAGAACATTCAAAGAAGCAGCAAAGTACAGAGCAAAAGAAGAAGGAATCAAATACAATAAAAAAAAAAAACGAAAAGCAAAAAAAAAATTCAGTGACGACCTCCAATCAAAAGAAAAGCAAAGAGTTTCCCTTTCTCTCTTTCAACTAAAATTTTATGTTTTCCACGACGAGAAAAACTCCAAAAAAATTTACAAGAAATTTGTGAAAACCTGTGAATTTGTTTTTTTTTAGTTTGTTTTATTTTTTTCTTTCGGTTCTCCGTTTGTTCTTTTTTTTTTTTTTTGGTTTTTTTGTTTTTTTTTTTCATTTTGAACGAGTACTCCTTATTCGTGTTCAGGCAACAAACATAAAGTTAGCTACAGCAAAGAGCACCAGCACAACCAACTAGCAGCAGCAGCAGCAACATTGTTTCCTCAGTGGAGGTGAGTACTTGTGCTTGGCATAGATTTCCATGAAATTCTGCTTTTTTCCCTATCGAAATGCTTGTCAATTCCATGAATGAGGACCTGGCCTCTGTCGTTTTACCATACGACAACGACGGGTTGGAGGCACGGCAGCGTGCATCAAGTTGTGCAAAGTGTAATTGCGAAGTGAATATTCTTTTGTTGCGATACTAGAGTAGTGGCCGTGTATATAGTCAGTCCATCGTCGCACGAACGAAATGATAAAATTATTTATGGTTTATCATTTTCCCCCAAAACGAGAATCATCGCTGACGATAAGTTTTTGGTAACATCTAATTGTGTTAAAATTTAAATTCCGAATACAAAAAAAAAAAGAACAGAAATCTTATTAGCGTGAGAGAAATTTGCGAAACAGTTTTTTTTTTTTGCGTTTTTGTTTTTGGAATTTATCGCAAAGAGAATCCCCTAAAAGTGCCGGCCTGAGAAGAATTTTTTTTTCGATTGCCTGCAGCGCCCTTTTTTTATGAAAACTACCTGTGGGACAATCACCGCCGCATTATCGTGGCGAACGATATCAAATTTCTTATCCCCGTTCGGCCACCTGTCTCAAAAGTTGATATCACTTGTTGATTGTGTGTTTTTGTTATTATTTTTGCCTTAATTGGTATTTTGTTTTCCTTGTAATAACCCTAGAAGTGTTTATTACTTTGCCGATATGATGACATCTTGAAGAAGACCATTCAATATCTGTTCCACCTGCGAGCTTTGGTGGAAATAAAATTTGATGGCACTTGGCTGAAAGGGAAATTGATATTCCCTAGACGCGAATTGCATTGTTGCACGCGAAATTTCAAAAACAGCACGAAGTATCTATGGGCTCTGGCTGGTGGCGGATTAGTCACCTTCAGTTGCGTCGGTTATCCCTCGCTGGGTAGACATTGATTGTCATCATTTGATTTTGTCTGACCTTGGTGAATAGTTTGTGAACATAAAACGGAGCTAAGCTCTGAAATGGCGAGACGAAACGACTACAAGTAAGTGTCGAGTTGAAAGTGTTTCGAGTTTTTAGAATAAATCTGACGGAAGTCAAAATCTTTGTCCACGTGTTGGTTTGGTCTTTGTGCTGAGATGAAGACATGGTTCTGTAACTTTGATTAAACCTTGGCACGTAGCCGCTGCGGAAAGTTGTCTTTCCAACCAAAATATTTTTCAGTTTCGCCGATTGTTCACAAGATTATTTCAGCCTAAGGCTTTCTTTTCATCCGACCGAGTCTTTCACTTCAAGTTAGTTAATTTGAAATAAAGTCCTTTAGTCTGCAATTAAATGTCAACTCATTTGTGTCAAAATACTCATTTAGACGCGCCAGACATCCAGTCACTTGCTGTAGGCAAATGAGATTCCTGGGCCTCAATCTGCACCAAGTCGTTTGATTAGTCGACATTAATGACTACGTCTTTTGGGTGTCTCACCATAAATCAAGAAGTTTAAGTATCCATTTCAACAGTTAAAGCTTCCTGAAGCACTTGACTGAAGTTACGACAGTTTAGTCCGGCGACGTTTGTGAGCGAGTTTGATGTCGTCGCAGTCAGTCATAAAAGATTGACCAGAGACTGTTTATTTTGTAGCTGTCTTAGATAGTTTTTCATGATTTGTTGCCCGTAAGGAGTGATTTTTTGTTTTAATTTGGGCTTATTTAGAGGAAAATGTGGATAAAAGTCCACATCAGCTCAGTAACCAAGAGAAGATGTATGTGGGTGTCCACCACCAAAATTGTAATGCAAAAAACGGCAGCGTGTGTCTTAGACAATTTTCAGTTCACAGCTTGTTCAAATTTTCTTCCGTAAAACCACAAAAATTCATCGGAAGCAGCTCCGCCTCCAAGACTGTGGCTTATTGTCCGCTCCAGTGCAACGGCCTGCTCAACTCTGGTTTATGATGCAATAAATGGCGGGTATTAGTTCACAAAGTGGGCAGGTCTATCCGCGAGCACTTCTAGCGTCTCTCTCATGACTAAGTTAGAGCTAGAGGGTAATCTTATCATCTAAACCAAATGATTGTCAAATAATTTTTTCCACTGATATCGCCAAAGCCGATTGTCGGTGACTTCAGCTTAGGCTTGTGAAGAAAAGCAACTGCAAGGAAACAGTTCCCAAGCCACGATCGTCACCTCGCCACTTTATCAGTTTGCAGCGATTTGTTTGCATTGAGGGGGGTCGCGTAGTCCTCATCACCCCTCAATTATTATCTTTCTTCTTGCAACATTTTTTTTTTTTTTTTTTTTTTTTTTTTTTTATTTTTTCACCCCAAAAAAAGTCGTCCCCATCGAAAGGGCTCACTTCTTATGCGCTAAACATCGAGGACGCATTCCAAACATAAGTCTCTACTATTTGGCGAATTATTAATTGTGTATGTACTTTCGATAGCTTATCAATTTAATCATTCGCGTCGTGTGATATTAAATTACTCAGCATTAAATGTCTTCAAATAGTTCAACAGAATAACTACGTGATCGTTTCTGCGTCGGTGAAGATAGACGTAATGTAATCTATTGCAATTGGATGTGCTAAGTTGGTTTTAAATAAATCTTTGTTTTTTATTTTGTTATTTTTTCGAAGTTTTCAAGTGAATTCATGCCAGATGTGCTATTGTGTTGTTGGACATGTGTCCCGATGAAGTGAGTGAAACTCGTTGCAGACGAGTCAAGGCTTTGTAAATGCAGAACTTTCATTTTTATTTGTAGCAGGGTTTCCAATGAATTTCAATAAATTAATTTAAAAATGTTGGGATTCAACACGTTTGTAGCCTCAAAACAAATCGAAAATGTATACTCGGAGGGGAACTAGAGTGGCCCTATTCTTTTCATCATCATCATCATTGGTGGCGTAACAGTTCGCGGCAGTCCAGAGCCTAGCTTTTCGCGTCTCCACTGTTCTGCACGTTATAATCAAACACATGTGGAGAGGGCCTAAGGTTTAATGCCGGGCCTAAGGTTAATGCCGAGCGGCGAATTGCGAAAGCTTTCCGTGACAGAAGTACTCCAGGATAATTGTCAGTCGTTCGGAGGTGGGGCTGTAAAAAATGTTTCTGGTGTTTTTTTTTCCCGAGTCCCTATTCTCTTAAACGTCTTGTAGTGTTGAATTTCCTGCAGAAATTTACAGATTCCAGCTCACGGCCACGTTGAAATTGAGCGTCCTAAACTTCCTCTGTCTTTTAAAACATGCGTTGAGTGCGTGCGGGCCTCAGAAGCAGTGGCATAGACAACTGTCTGCATCAATGTAAGCTCTTAACGCCTTCACCTAGCCGCCAAGAGGAGTGCTCGAGTCTCAGAGATCTAAAAAACTCTCGCAAAGACACACATCATGATTTACCTACAGTTCTTCCACACCAACAAAACATTCCTTAAAGCATACGTCGCCTTTTGATTGCTCATTCGCTGGCCTCGTTCACGATCAAGCAGTAAAACCGTTCCTGGTTATCGTTAGACTCCCAAGGCAGTATCCGATTCCGATTAAGATTAGATTTTTATTTCACAAATAAGATTAATAAAAAAAAGAAGAGAGAAACAAGTTGCTAACCCTTTAGCCAGAGCCCACCCACACATATAAATTATTCTCAGTGAGCGGCTGCCAATCACCGCTGCCAATGAATGAAGGAACTCGCCGTACACGATGCTTTGATTAGAATATTTATTAATAGTTCTTTTTTTTTTCTGCCTGCTTTAATATGATAACGTAGTTCTTGTTAGATCGCCTCCATTGATAGTTAACTACGAATTTCTCACGTTCAACTATCGATTTGATTTGCACTACGAGTGCAAAGTAGCAGATAAAACTGCGAACTGCTGTTGGTGAACAAAAGATGAGCCCCCCATCAAGATACGAACGTAATCGGTGATTCCTTTCCATGACATTTTCGCTGCGATAATCAATTTGTTTCAGTTTCAGTGCAAAATATGTTCACAGAAAATGCATGCAAAATTGAATACATTGTGTGATGGAATCAGCAAATTGCATTAATCCAAGCGAGCAATGGATTAGAGAGAAGGGGGCACTCGATTCCGGGAGAGACGAGAGCTGACGAAGAATAGAAGTGAATGAGCGTTTCGGATTCGTAATTATGTGGGCATAAAGTTTGGTGGGGCTTACGTTGAGGCTTTTTTATCGATGAACATATCACAAGCGGAACTTCCGTGGAGTGTATGTTGGTTCTTTGCTGGCAATTGCAATTGCACACGTCCACATAAGCAAAACGATGCAGTTTCTGTGAAGAGAACAATGGGAAAATGTTCGTTGTCGTTGTCGTCGTCGTCGTCTATTCGCAGAATGCTATAAAACTGCATCATTAGAGAGGTCTTTATTGTTTATTTGGGTTTTTTTTCCTCAATTTTTTTTTGTTTGCAGCGTAAAATCGCGTTTTGCGGTGCAGCTTGTTCGTGTTATGTGAGAAGTTTTGTTCCTTGAGCAGCGGTGTGCTTTCGGTCTTGGTGAGTTGAGACCCATTGGCACCCACACGACACCACTGCTTTTTATGATGCTCCCAGACCTGCCAATCAACTGGAAGACTTCTAAAACGAGATGTTGTTATTCATGTCTTTCGAGTTGTTTCTGTGTTTTCTCATTTGAAGCGTGATTTTGCAACTGAGGTTTGGACACCGCTAGGTGCGCTTTGAATGCTCAAGTTTTTTTGCGCTAGCTGTCAGCATCCATTTAGAAGCTGTAGCAGATGACCTGAGTGCAGAAGCTTTCCCAGATCGTCGTCAGAATCTTCCAAAATGTTGTAGGCACTGGTATTTCCTGTAAGCTTCGTCTCAGAGTCCTATAATCTTCTCTCTTCGTCAAGCACTGAGATTTTGTTTCCTAAAAGAATCGTTCAAGGTAAAATGCATCCATCAGGAATTTTCGAAAGTTCAAGCCTCTATAGACAAAAGGGTTGCGTATTTTTTGAGTCTGAGGTCTTGGTTTGTAAACAATGCCAACCAAATCGATCGGCACAATCCTCAAACACTCCCAACTAATTTATTTTCTCTCTTTTCAGACCCACAACACTCGCACGGATAATTTGCACCGAGTGAGCTAACCAGCACACAGGAGGATCCTGTGTCCACATTCTTCATTTTTCCTGACCACCCGAAACAAAAGAAAAAAAAAACGAATCGATAAAAAATGGCAACGAGCGACGATGAACCGATGCACCTGTACGAAGTGTTTCAAAACTGTTTTAATAAAATTGCCAACAAACAACCCGTGCCCAACGATCGAAATGGCTACCAGTCACCGTACGGCGGGGGCGGTGGCGGTCTGGACAACGGGATGTATTCAGCCGATGAATTCGTCCACGATAACCCAGGCAGCAGCGGACGTTTTTCGGTAGCAAAAGACACTAGCGGAGGACTCTATCAAACTGAACAGTATTTCGATGCGACCGGTAGTCACTGGTATGCCTCACCAGTGGGCGGTTATGCTTCTCAAACTCCGTACCAGAATTCGTTGGGCCATCCGCAGCACAGTGATCAAGATCACCACCATAACCTTCACCATCAGCAGCAGCAGCAACAACAGCAGCAGCAACAACACACACTGACCACGAGTATGGTGCACATGGACGCGAGTCAGCAACAGCACAATCCGGCCGCCACATCTCTACCACCGATGAGTTCATTTCGCGGCAATTCGACGGTCCAGCAGATGGGAACACCAGGAGGCTCACAAGGTGCCGCCGCTGGTTCGCCAGCGGGACACTATAGTTCGCCGCCGCATTTAGGGCCGCCATCGCACCAACAGCAACAACAGCAGCAGCAGCAACAACAGCAACAGCATCCACACAGTATCCCACACACTCAACACACCCTCCACCATCAGCAGCACAGTCCGGCTCTGCAGAGCTCAGCAGCGGCTGCCTCTGCTCTGCGAACGACAGCCATGTACATCGCGCCAGATCAAAGTATTAGTAGTTTCAGTTCAAACCCATCGACACCGGTTAATTCTCCACCACCACTGACCACGGCGCCCAACGCCCAGCAGGCCGCCGCCCATCTTCTGCTGTCGGACAAGGCAGTGGTTGCAGCCTCGAACAGCGCATCATGGCAGCACTTGGCCGCCGCTGGCAACCCGGTTCTCAACGGAACCGGCGGCGGGCCGGCATCCTCGGTTGGCAACAGCTCAGGCAGTGCGTTTGCGAACGATATTGTGCCACCAAATCTTCACATGACCTTTCAGGGCGCCCGCATGGAGGAGCACCTCGACGACGCGTTGAATGTGCTGCGCAACCACTGCGAACCGCTGGGCGGACTGCCGTCGATGGTCGATGGCCTGAATGCGAGCGCTGCCGCCGCGGCTTTGTCCACTTTTGTGCCAACTTCACCCTCATCTCACATCGGCCCGAGTACGATGACATCACCCGGCGATGTGATCAGCGGCGGTGTGGGCCTCGGTCCCGATGCGTCCGCTACGAATATAAAAATAGAGAGAAACCTTCCCGTTGTGCCACCCTCCGCCACCACGACAAAGGCGGCGAAAAAGCGAAAAGAACCCTCAGACGCTGACTCCAAACCCACCAGTTCCATGGAGGCTAACACAAATGGACCCGGCAGTAAGGGCAAACGTGCTCGCCGCTACTGTTCCAGTGCCGACGAGGACGACAGCGAGCCGGTGGTGAAGGCGTTGCGCGAAAAGGAGCGCAGACAGGCGAACAACGCTCGCGAGCGGATACGCATTCGTGATATAAATGAGGCTCTCAAAGAACTCGGTCGCATGTGCATGACACACCTGAAATCCGATAAGCCACAAACGAAGCTCGGCATCCTCAACATGGCCGTCGAAGTGATCATGACCCTGGAGCAGCAGGTACGCGAGCGGAACCTCAACCCCAAGGCGGCCTGCTTAAAGCGGCGCGAAGAAGAAAAGGCCGAAGACGGACCAAAGATGTCACAACATCATATGCTGCCGCAGCCGCCACCATATCCCCCGATGCCCGGAGCTCCGCAGCCGACGAATTTACCACCACACAATCCGGTGCAGCATCCTCAATAGCAGTTGAGTTTATTTCGCCATCATCTCTAATTTCGTTTTATTATTTTTATATTTTTATTTTTAGATTCTTTTGTTTGTTTTTATTTTATAACTGTAAATAATCTGCGAAATTTTTTATTTTTTATTTAAAGACATTTAGTAGATCTAGATTTCTTCCACAAAAAAAAAGGATCCCCCCGCCCCAATCAACCAACCAAAACCCAGCCCCTCAAAAAGCTGGGTATGCACAAAAGGGTATGCCTCTCTGTCACTCCCAAAAAAAAAATCAAAAACACAAAACAAATCTTTTATTCTTCAAGAGAGGCTACAACACAAAATACACGAACACACAGATACCCGTAGAGTAATTAAATCAAAAACAAAAAGTTTAACTAACTACTTACAAAAAAAAAGAAAAATGCAAAAAAAAAAATAAGAAAATCGTTCGCCAGACAAAAGTATAGCATTAGAATATATTGTATATGTATGATAAAACAAAAATATATATATAAATAGATATATATACAAGAATGAAACAAAAAAAAAATTATTAAGTGAGAGAGAAAAATTTTAGTTCAAAGTAATCAAAAGGCAGCCATATTTATATAAAAAAAAATAACTATATACATACAAAAAAAAATGTAAGAAATGTATCTGTGAGCGACTCAATGGCTCAAAAATAATTACTTTAAATAATATTACTATTAATTACTATTAGTGATTAAAACAAGAAACAAAACGAGAAAAAAGAGAAACAGAAGGCAGAAAAATCTCATATTTTTAGCACAGCTTAATGAGAGAGCGACCGAGAGATAGAGAGAGAAAAAAAAAGGATCATTGTACTCCTTACCCTTCCCCACCACTCGAAGTGAAACACAACAGGCGACAATTTGAATTTGAAGAATGAACTCACTGATTAACCAATTTTGGGTGAATTCATAAATGCAAAACTGCAGCAGTCCTGCAAAACAATTATGAACGCAACGTTTTGCAGGGCTTTATGAATTTACCCCTTGTGTCACTGTGCAGCGAGTTGACGGATGATCGGGGATTGCTTTAGCGTTAAACAAGAGGGAAAAGAAATCTGGTTAACTGACAGTTTAGGTCGTGCTCCGATGATCCTAAACAGTTCTGCACAGCGGAAGTGAAGAAATTTTACCAAAATCTTCTTCGTCAGTGTCTACCTTTTCTACGAGTGTCCGATTGCCAAGAAAAGGATCATTACTTAGGAGAGAACTTTTTCACCACGAATGTCCGATTGGAAAACAAATTAAAACACAATTTAGGCTACAACTTTTATCAAATTTAATGCAACATCACCTACTCTATTGAATGAGGCGGTTGCAAGGTCTTTAGACGTTGCTACTACATCCAGCTGCAGTGATTCTGGTTGCTAAATGAGATTCTTACCAGTCCAGCTACAATAGTTTTTGTTGCTTAAGAAATTCAGACAAATCCAGCTGCAGCTAAGGAAAATTCTGACAAAATCGAAGAGTCTAACAAGCTTACCTAGTGACTTTTTTCTCCAATCAAATCTGATTGGAATGTGCCTCTACTTCCGTGAATCCTAGTGACTAGACTAAACTCCTTTTTTAATTTTACATTCAACTCCACCCAAGTCTTGTTTACAAAATTATCTTCATCCCACCATTTTTCCTTTATAATTGGCGCGTGTTAAAGGGTTTGGGGCTACCCGGTTTAAGACACAGCATGGGCCTATTTTTAGTTACAAACACGTCCCTGCAACTCCTCAATCATTCAGTTATCAAGCGATCTCCCTTTCATAAAAGCCACACCACTCCAAGTCCGTTGTTGGTTAATTTTTCTCTCCTGATGATGAAATTTCTGTTGCAGCCAAAATTCAACTCCATCCAAGTCTTGTTTACAACATCCCCTCTATTTTTAATTACAACCATTTCCCTGCAAATCGTCTTCAACCACTCAGTTATCAAGCCACACCACTCCAAGTCCTTTCTTTCCTATTTATCTCTCCTGAATGAATTTTCTGTTGCAGCTAAGTGAGGAGAAACAACGTAACCTCAAACCATTCTTTTCATTCGATGCATAAAATTCTGAAATTCCATCAAGACAGAGAAATAGTTTCAGAGTTACATGTAATCGGCGTTTCACTGCCACCCCCTAGACTACGATGTGTAATGTTCAAATATAAACCAGAATTTCGATCAATAATCATTACGATTGTGCAATTGATTCCCAGTTTTTAAAAGTTCACTGGTTGTGATATATCCCAATTCCTTTCTTTAGTGTCCTTTTTTTGTCGTCCTATTCGCTGATGGTCAACGACAATGATTCATTTTGTTAACACACATGAAATGCTTTACAAAACAGGAGCACGAGCACTCGTGGTCAGTTTTATTGCTGTCCTTTAAATGAGTGGCAGGTTTTAGTCGGGACCCTGGTGTGTTCTTGTTTTCCAAGACAGTACGTGGTCTCAGAAGAGCCACTTTTCGACGTGCTCCTGTTTTCTAAAACATTTTAGAGAAAGTTAAGAAACTCTGTTTTATATTTGGACTTTTGTAGGCACTCGTAGACCCATGTAAAGTTTTGAAATCATAAGCCGACGTTTGTGCGTTTGCTAGACTTTATTTAAGTCGCTGGACACGGTTTACGGAATAACATTTCCCTTATTTCAGTATTTTTCTGCTTCTTACTAGACACGATTTTTGAAAAGGTATTTCCTTTATTTCAATATTTTCTGTATCGGTTATTGAAATAAAATTGATTCCATTTTTTTTTAAATCGTTTCTCCTGTCGTTGGTTTGAATCACCAACGCACGTCCTTGGTTTCGATTGCTTTGTCAAGAGTTCTCCACATGAATTCCATGGCACATAAAAAAAAAGACATCGTCTCAAGGAAATAAGGCAGAAAAACGTAAATCAATAATTTCAAGACGGTCCTTAAAAGAAAAACATAAATCAATAATTTCAAAACGTTCCTTAAAAGTCTCATTCAAGAAGAAACTAGAACCCCGCTCAATTGAACTGAAACTGAAACTGACTGATCATGTTTGTTGCAATAGACCGGTTTTAGGCGAACTAATTTTTCGAGCAGCTCAAATCAATGACTGAAAATTGAATCCACTTTGCAGCTAAATTATAATTGATCTCTGAGTATTTCAAAATGCAGCTCAAAAAATACTTTACAACACAAATGACAAACATGAATACAGTAGACAGATGTAGATGCGGGACAAGGTAGTCTCTTCTTGATTGATTTATTTTAAGGGCATGCTATGCAAACATGCTTATACTTTTAGTTAAATCACTTTCTTCAAAGCAACTTTGAATTACTCACATGCCGCTATTCGATCGATTCTATTAAGTGAAACAATTTAACACAGTTGAGAATTTTCACCTCGTGTTGACCTGCTTCGCTTAAATTTTTCCCGATGCAGTCTGAACGAATGAATAAGATATGTGTAGCATGTGCCTGAAAGGGTTAACGATTTAATTCGATTTCAGAATATTCAAATTATTTATTCTCCGTGCTTGGCAGCATTTCGTCTCACACTCTTAAGAAAATCGCTTTGTCGAAAGACAAGCGGGATTTATGCAAGCAGAATCGTATCAAGGCACGTTAGGCTCAAAATGCGAATTCCTGCAATAGGTTGGCATTTTCAAGCCGAAACGAAGTTTAACGAACGCTCTGAGGCTTGAAGAATACTTCAAACTGATTTGTAAAAAAAGAAAAAGAATGATTAGAAGATGAATGTTTCACTTCAAAGGATGCATCTTGGTTGGATGGAAAACAATTGTTTAGACTTGTAAATTTCAAAGGAATTGTTTGTCGTTCTTCTGATTTAGTTCCATAGTTAAGGAAAAAGTGTCCTGTCAATATGTTGTAGTTATCGTATTTTTATAATTACCTGTTTTTTATACAAACACAATCCTTTTTGGGAGAAAACTAGATTTGTGGCTAACATTTTTCTCTTCCTTTCATTGTAACCATATTGGTTCATGATCCTTTTCGTTTTATTCCTTTTGATCTACTCTTACAAAGGAAAAGTGGGCAGATAGGAGTCTAAGCAGAGAATTTCAAAGTCCAGCTGTTGTTTAAAAGCAGCAATGTGAGCAGTTTCCACGATTTATCTCTACCCTTTTTTTTTTTTAAATTATACCTGTACATGCTACATTTTGCAAAGGCCTTTTGGCGGAGGCATGACGGACGTTCATAATTCCAAACAAACAAGAATGGATCATATTCGTCGATTGTTTTCGATGAGCCTTTTTATTCGGCGATGAGGCCTCTTATTCGTCGATTGTTTTCGGCTTTTTATTGGAAAATTGGACAGATGGAACTCCTACCAAAGACGCGAAATCAGGCTAACTAGTTTGAGTGCGTAGGAAAGTTCCAGGGTTTTGCATAATTATAATCCCGCGTTTTGTCAAGAATAACACCCACGTCCAAATTAATAGCAACCTCTTCGTCGTTTGTCCTTCCAAATCGTTTTGTTCCTGAAATGACTAGCTTTGTGCGCCTTAAATTCGACCTATTCAGCGACTTTTGTGAAGTGAGTATTAAAGGAGATCATTTACGTGTTTAGATTCCTGTGAGCAATGAGGAAAAGAAGTTTCGTCCAATTTAAGCAAAAAGTCCAATTGGTCTCGTAGAATAAGTTAATAAAATCTGTTGCATGTCCCTGTTGTTGTTTCTTGTCACACACGTACACACTTCGTCCTCGTCCGCGTTTAATAAACAGAATATTTGTTCACTTTCTGTTTTTACACACCCCTCCTGTGTTTAGCTTTAAATTAAAAAAACAAAAAAACCTACCCATATCTTTCTGTTCCGTTTCAATGTCCATAAATAATTTCGTTTTTTCTTATAATTTTTTTTTTATTATAATTTAATACATTTTAGTTTACTTTTAGTCTTAATTACTACCGCTAAGTTGCGCTTTTTTGTTCATTTTTTACTTTTTATGAAACACACACATTTTTTTTACATATATAAATATATAAATATGTACGAAAATTTCAAAAGAAAAAAAAAATCATAAAATAAGACATGAATATGTAATGTATAGATAGGGTGATCATATAAAAGAAAAAAAACAAACAAACGTTGGGAAAAGAAATCAATTGAGAATAAAAATAAAAAAAAAACTAAAACGAAAAAAATAAATATGGCCAAAATTGAAAAACAAAAAAAAAGCTTTTTCGTTGTTTTCTTTTTTTTTTTAATTAATTAATTATTAATTATCTATGTATATCATTGATTAAGAAAGAAGAATAAATAAATTTTAAGAAAAAAAAATTGAAAAAGAAGAAAAGTAAAATTGTGAGATGCGCAGAATGTTATTTTATCATGTAATTGAATATATATATAAAAGAAAACAAAAACAAAAGCTATATGTATACATGAATTTAGTGATTTTGAAACCACAACACAACAACAAAAAACAGTATTTTAATTTTTTTTTTTTTTTTAATTTTTTTGCTTTCAACATTGCAAACGTTTTGCGTCTTTTATTATTATTATTTTCATTTTTTTTTTTAAATACAATATATATATAAATAAATAAATGAATATTATTTCTTCTGGAATTTTTAAATAGTTAAATATATTCGCAAACAAAAAAAAAATATATAAAGATATGAATATTTTATTATTTTGAGTAGCATGTATGATGATGGAAGAGAGTTCGTTTAGTTTTTATTTTTTTTGTCATTTTGTCGAATCGTATACCGTTATCATATTATTATTTTTTTTACACATAATTTAATTTTCATTTGAGCCTTTTATGGAGTTTATTTTTTATTATTACATAGAGACGATATGTGTTTTTTTTTTTATTTTCTAATTCATTAAAAATAACAAAAACGAAGAAGATTTTAAGAGAGAAACATCAACAACAAAAAGAGAAAATCACACAAAAAAAAAAATGAAACAAAATGATCATAAATATAATTATTATAAAAAAAGGTATAATATATCACATATGTATATTATATGTACTTAATTTTATAATGTGGTGCATTTTTTATTTGTTTCTTGTTGGATTTTATGGCGGCTGGGGAAGTTGTTTCAAGTTGTTGAGGTTGGAAATCATGTTATCATCATAGGATTAAGGATACTTCGATCGACATAAAGGATTCAAAAGTCTTCTGATGCATGTCTTAACGATGTCTACTGCGCCAGTGTTGCAAAGGCATTGCGTTCATAAACGTAAATAAACTGAAGTACTGCATTGTGACTGTCACCCTGCGATAAATTTCGCGGGGATTTTATTCATGTTGCAGAGCACCAAGGAATATGCGGAACGTTTATTTCGCCGCCTGCTGATGTTGCTTTTTCGAACTCTTCTTTTGGATTAGTTGTACAGCTGCAAACTTGCGGCAGTATTCGTGTTTATTTTTGCATTGTAAAATATTTTGTGCAGTCCACGAGCAATATATGTTGCAAACATGAACTTAGCTTGGTTTGTTAAAGCCAAGATCTCACAAAACCGAGCAATTACGTAGAAGGTTAGATTCTAACTTTCCCGAAGCTACAGTCTTGTGCGTGTCTATAATTGTTGAGAAATGTGTTCTATAATTAATGGGAAGGTTACTGTACTAATAAGGCCATAGTTCATGGTCAAACATTTCCGATAAACTTGCGTATGTTTTGCTTCAATTGAGGGGCTTATTGCAATAACATGATAAGCCACATTGTCTTAAATACTGAGATTTTAGTTGCATTCCACTCAGGAATACTGTAGCTAACAATACTCTCACTCACGCACTCATCTTCAAACGAAACATTAAATGTTCAATGCATATTAGCTATCTAACTGGAATATGAAGTTCAAATGCATATTACCCTCATTTGTAAATTTTTTTTATTTCTTTGAGGCCTATTTTCTCGATTCTTTACTTTGTGGGTATCGCAATAAACCCTTAAATTAATCGTAGCAGCTTTGATGTTATCGTTGTGGCATATTAAGCCTGATTCGTAGCTCTGGGGACGAGAAGTTGGTATAAACTTTACCCTAAATATCTAGAACCTCTAAAATAGGCCATAGTCTAAGTTGTTCTACGAATTTCTTTGATACGAAGGCTAAAAATGGAAAGCTGTGTGTTTATTTATGAACATGAATTGGGATTTTTTGTTATCGTGAGTGGCCAAGCCTTATTGGAGCAAAGTTGGTCAATAAAAACGTTTTTTTTTAGTCTTTCCTTTAATTTTTATATATAACTTGTTTAAAACCAGGTTCTACTCCTTTTCTAACAATGGCGGAACTGAAGGTTGAGATTGACTCCTTCAATAAAGTTTAATTAAAAACTGGAACTGGTTGCTATCGTACGATGGGTCTATGAAGTTGCCATTTAAATGTTGTAATCATTTCACAATAAGCACAAAAAGAAGAAACTATACAACACAAATGCTGAAGCGACTGATTTCCTTGCAGGTTGTGCAATTTGTCTCAAATCATGTAGAAATTATGAGAAAAATTGAAACCATTTTTGCAGTTTTTTTTCTTTTCAACATCAGCATAGGTTCCACATTTAATCTTGTTGGTATCCATCAAGCCTTTGGCGATCTATTCTTCAACTTAAGAAAGTTTAAAACGGCGGTTAGAGTCCTGAAAGCCATTTGCGTTCCGATCAAAAGAAGTCGATTGTAACTTGATTCCTAATAATAAAAAAATGCTAGTTCGAACAACGAAAAGCTAGGCTCTGATCCTCAACGGGCTTAAATAATACGGTCATTTCAGATTCTGTGGCGTAGCAACCAAAAAAATAGCAATTTCGTATTAATTTGATTTAAGCGCTTATCGATTGAGATCACAGAAACTCTACACGTCACTTCGTAACTCTAGTCATGTCCACCAAATTAACGCCATATATAATGATGTCTATGTATAATGTATATAATATAATATATAATGTATATTGTATACAGTTTACTCTCTAGCAGCCACAAGTTCTGCCTTAAACATTCTTTCATTTCATTTACATTTAAGTGCAAAGTCCTGCCTTTGTATTCAATCAACGAAGGTGAATCTGTTGGTGCTGAATTAAACAGCAGCAGCAAATTCTTACCGACAGTTTAAACAGTTTGACTAACTTTGCGTTTTCCCTGACCAAATTCTCTGAAGTAGTGTCATAATATTTATCATATTTAAACTCAACTCAAGAATATTTCTTTATTTATATTTTTACGCCCTGTTGCTTCGACTCACAAACTTTAACTCCGAACGCTAAGCAACTATCAAAGGTCCATCTGTATTGTAAGTTTTGCACAGTGATGCCTTGCTTTACGTTTCACTAACAATTGTCAGGTTATATTGGCATTTTTTTTTTCGTACAAAGACGGCACAGAAGTTGCGTGAATTATCAATAGACAGTTGTCGAAAATTGCTTACTGAATTTTTTTTCCAGAAGATAAATAATCTTCTTCAACTCTTCTTCTTCGTGTTTGTAGTTAAATGATTTCAATAAATTTACATGGTAATTGTGTAGTAACTAAGGTTTATTGATGTCACAAGTCATTTGTGTCTGCTTTTCTGACTGCTTCATTTAGGTCGCTACCAGCGAAACAATCCGAATACTGTGCCTTGTTCAGTGAATGAGAGTAATTAAAGATTCACAATCAGGCGGATGGAATCACGTTGCAGATATACCTATGATGAAATGGGTCACCAAGTGACTTGTACTGCGACCTTAAGATCTATTGTACCCCCTTTTTTGATCTAAGACCTTAAAGCAATCACCCCAATCACACAACTCGTATTCGACACTCGGTTACGAGTACAGTCGTATTTCATTATTATCGAAGTTGTAGTTTACGAGCATCGTCGTATTTCAATTTTGACATACGAGTTGGGGAATAGCGATGCCGCTCGAATACGACTCTTCATACGAGGCAAATACGAGAGTCGGATGCGAGTTTCGTGATTGGGGTGAATGTTCCTAGATGGGATGCCCTGGGAGTCGGTCGCTGCATTCGTTTTGTTTATTGTTTTGAATCTGGTTTGGTCCAGGCTTGAGCAGGTGGTTAGTAGTGTTCCATAATTTCCTTAGCCTTACCACAATGCCTACAGATATTCGTGCTGAAGAGACCCATATACCTAACTTATCACTGGAATATATAGACTGTTTATAAATTTCGTCGGTTAGAAGTGGTGAATCGAAAACAGCCTCTTCTTTTCATTCTTCAAG
Organism: Syritta pipiens; assembly: GCA_905187475.1. NCBI lineage: Eukaryota > Metazoa > Arthropoda > Insecta > Diptera > Syrphidae > Syritta > Syritta pipiens. The sequence goes on from LR994571.1 coordinate 78,842,205, forward strand.
AGCTTTGTTGCCACAACCGTGTCTGCTTTTGCTGCTCTTATCAAACTGGTAGAGAGTACAGATGTAGCAGCGGTAGATGTTTTTCTTCCCGGGATTTCGTAGATCCCACTTAAAAAGGCTCCATATTCATCAGGCGTAAACATTTGTTACTCCAGCAGATATTTTCTACGTGCTATAATTGCGATATAAGAAAGCATCCACATAGCACACAAGCACAGAACACACAAGCACCACAAGCACATACATAATTTTTTTACAAAAAAGGACTTGTCTTCATGGACGTTTGTTGTTCCAATTGTGATACCTTAGAATGGTTTAAAAATCTGTAGACGAAACGAGTTCTGAGCCGAAAAGAGAATTTCAAATTGGAATGTATTTCAATAAGGAATCCAATTCCATCAGGTAGGCAACCACTCGGCAGACCCAGGATGAGATGGCTAAACCAAGCCCAAATAATAACGCTGGTTACGCTGGGCATAGCTCCTGATGAGTTAGAGTCAGCGGCGGAGGATCGGGTTGCCTGGAGATCTCTTCTACGTGCATTGCCCCCGCGACCCAGTTAGTGGAACATGCGGTCACAGATGATAATGACGATGAAACAAAATATCCGAATGCTAGATGGCAGAAAAAACCGTCTTAAGGAAAACACCACATTCTACTACGACTACATCTCTCGCCTAACGAACAGCCCAACGTCCAAACAAGGCAAATCTCTTACTGAATTGAAATGGACCACCTACGTGTGATATGAATCACAATCCATAGGAAGCCACATCGCATTCACACTCAACACTAATCGATGACCCAAAAACCACTTTGTGGTCCACCAGATAGCACGGATTTAGCACAAACTCCACCTTCAAATGTTCGCAGACATTAGCCACCCACTCCAACTGAAACAAAAAAAAGGACAAAAGACCATCCCCCGCCCAAACACAAAGGACGAACACGCCAACACCTTTTGTGTGTGTATATAAGTGCATTCTGTTTTATTTAACTTATTCCTCTTTACTTTACCGTTATTATTTATCATACTCAATCTTTAATATTACAAAAAACAATATAAACTTCACTCCAGGTCCAGCTCCTGAGATCCGCTCTCAGATCTTAATCAGGTTGTTGTTTATGTTCTGCTGGCGTTTTCGTTTCGCGTTCATGGCGTCGACAATCGGCTGCCGCTTGGCATTGTACTTCCGATTCAACTCTTCTATTTCTCTCTCCATCTCCGAGTCAATGTTGTTGAGGCGCTGATTCAGGTCGTCAAATGTGAGGAATTTCAGGAATTCGAATTCCCCGTCTACGAAGTTGTTGTAGTGATGCAGTTTGTTGTTGTTATTCTGTTGTTGTTGCTGCTGCTGTTGTTGCTGTTGCTGCTGCTGCTGGTGGTGGACGTCGAGGACGCTGTTCATGGGATGCGGTGGCGCGGATGGAGCGGCGGCGGCAGCAGCTGCGGCAGCCGCTGCAGCGTGATACATGTGTTGCTGCATGCCGAACTGATTAATGGCGGAGATTTGGTTCAGATGCATTTCCATGTGTTGTTGGGGCTGTTGTGGCGGCCACTGCTGTTGTTGCTGTTGGGGGTGCTGCTGCTGGGGCGGCTGTTGGTGAGGGTGATGCGGTTGGTCGTGGGGGTTCTGGGCGTCCAACTGTCCGTCGTCGCCGGTGGACTTCCTGGCCTTCCCGGCGCCGGCGACGTTGGGGCCGACGTCGCTGCTCTTGCGGTCGAAGTGCTCGAGAAACTGGGGCCGGTACTTGGGGATCTCCGGATTCGTGTCGTGCTTCTTCATGGTCGAGTCCTCGGAGTCGCTGTTGATGACCATGGTGCCGAGGTTCGACTCCAGTTCGACCAGGGTGCCGTTGTCTGGGACCATTGTGTTGCCGTCGGCTTGCGCACGCAGGTGCGTGTCGTTCTTGCCGGGGACGAGGGTGCCAGCGTCCTCGGGGAACTCCTTGATCGTGGCGGAGTTCGCCTGATCCTCCTCCTCCTCGTCCTGCTGCGTGAGCAGGCTCTTTGCCTGGCTCATGCCCGCCGGCCGGTTTATCCGCTGGCTCTCGCGCACCTCGCACGCCTCCTCAATCATCTGCTTGAGGATGGCGCGGTTTTTGGCATTCTGTATGAACTCGTGCTTCAGCAGGTCCGTAGCGGTGGCCCGCTCCTCCGGGTTCTTGACCAGGCACAGCGTCGCGAAGTCGATGAACTCGGTGCTCCAGCGATCCGGCTCCCGGAACGACGGCGGCGGCTTCTGTGGTATCATGAAAATCGCCCGCATCGGGTGGATGTCCCCGTACGGCGGCTTCCCCTCGGCCATCTCCAGCGCCGTGATGCCCAGCGACCAGATGTCCGCCACGCAGTCGTAGCCAATCTCCTCGATCACCTCCGGGGCCATCCAGAACGGCGTACCGATGACCGTGTTCCGCTTGGCCATCGTGTCCGTCAGTTGGCCGGCCACGCCGAAGTCCGCGAGCTTCGCGTAGCCCTCTGTGTTGAGCAATATATTTCCAGCCTTGATATCGCGGTGGATCTTCCGCCGCAGGTGCAGGTACTCCAGACCCTTGAGCGTGTCGCTGAGGATGGTCGCTATCTCGTCCTCCGTCAGCGTCTTCTTCCGCAGCCGCATGATGTCCGAGACGCTGCCCGCCCCGCAGTACTCCATGCAGATCCACAAGTCGTATTGCTTAAAGTAGCTCCCGTAGTAGCGCACCACGTAAGGCGAATCACATTGTTGCATGATTGAGATTTCTTTTATGATTTCGTGGAGGTCCGACTCCACTGGCACCAGTTTGATGGCCACGATTGAGCTGCTCTCCTTGTGCAGCGCCTTGTACACCGATCCGTAGCTGCCCTCGCCTAGCTTGCAGATGATGTCGAACACCTTCTCCGGCGGCTGCAGGAGGCTCTCCTCCGACAGCTTCTTCAGTTCACTCTTGGAAGACATTTCGATATTCGATAAGAGCCAGAGCCCGACCCAGAGGCAGTGGCACAGACGTACGGCAGTGGCAGGGGCACTTTAATTTCCTTTTTGTTTCTTCTTTCTTCTTCTTGGTGTATATGCGCGACGTACTAAATATAGAACATAGTGCAGTGTGTTAGAGATGTGAAAAAAATTTTGGTTTTAATTATTTTTAGAGAGTTATGTGATGAGTGGTGGTGATTCCTTGCTCCCGTCCTTCGTGTCTCGTTTGTCGTCGTTGTAGTCGGCGGCGGCTGCGGCTGCGGCGGTGTTGCTGCCGCTGCTGTTGGTGCGATTCTTTTTGTGGTCTCGCAACGAAACAATGAACGTCAAAGAGTTGGGGTATTTCGTTCTTTTTTCTTCTGTTTCTTTCTGTTCCTTTTGTAGTTTGTGGTTCCTTTTCTTTTTGTGTGTGAGAAAAGAATAAAACGTTGTCAAAATGAAAATTCTAATTGAAAACTTATACACCGGGTGGAAGAGCACTTTCGGCTTGGTGTTTTTTGTTTATTACCACCGCTGTTTGGAAGATAAAACTTAATCAAAAGCGCACAGGAAATAATAATAATGATAAAAAATTAGGAATTTAATGGAAGAATTGTGTGTGTGAAAACTTCCATCGGTGATTTGACGTTTGACAATGCATTGGTATAAAATAAAGGAGAAGAATCACAGCAGTGGGTTATGTGTGCTTTAGATGGGCGTGAGCGTTCCAGGGGATGTTGACGTAGAGGAAAAGTACAATTTTGTGAAAAATGGAGAGAAAATTTAACTTTAATTGAGTTTTATTGTTAACTAACATCATAAAATGGTTTGAATGTGCTTCTTATCAAACACGAACATCGTAAGATAGATTGAAAATGCGTTTCCTTATCCTCAGTGAAGTGGGACAGAATTCTTTTTCGTACAGGATTGATATAGGAAGCACATTTTGACAGAGACAAAGTGTTTTCTCATGAATTTCTTGAGAAATTACCCGGAAAACGTCGGGGAACTCATTTACCTACGACAATTCAATTTTTCGGCTTCTTATCTGCTGTATGAAAACAATCATTTCTTTCTCTCTTCCTGTTGCGGAAAATAAAATTACTATAGTCAAAATTTATCAGCACTTTTCGTCACATTCAAATATGCTCCCTCACCCCTCACAACCATGTATTGCATTTCGACCAGTCGGCACTGCACCCATAGTCTGAACCGCTTTTAACTTCACTCTATTTTGCTCCACGCACAGCTGTCATTGCCGGAACGTGTTTGTCTGGCGCAGAGTATCGCCCCTCATCAATTATTTACAAAATATTCTTGCGGCAAGATGTCGATGTCTTTGTTGAAAAAGAGCATGGCAATCGTTGAGGAGGATCTCTCAGACCACAAAAAACTCAAAGGTAAGCATATCCCCACAAAACTTCATCCCCTTTTTAGACGCATTTCATCCGCAGAAAAGGCGGCGTCCAAGAAGAAGAAAGGAATCAGAAAGCACGATGATTTTATCGCAAAAAATGGTAAAGCAAAAGTTTAAATAAACTCAAATAGAAATAATAAGCCGGTAATTTTTGTAGTCAATAAGAAGACCATTCAGGATATCCGCGAAGAGATGGAGGCAAGCTCCACAAAGGCTGAGAAGAACGTCGAGAAGTTGTTGAAGCTGACGAAGCACAAAGTGAAGATTCCGAATCCAGAAAAGGTGAGTGGTGGATGATGATGATGGACGTGAGAAGATTCAAGCGTGATTTGTTGTTTTTGCAGATTCTGAAGCGAGTACACACCGGAAAGTACGTGGTGAATGTGAAGAAGCCTGTCGAGCAGGAATCTGTCTTCACGGAGGAGGACTTTGCGGCGTTCGAGGAAGAGCTGGCGAAGACGATGTAGACTGTAGGTTGTTAAGGCTTAGGATTTAAATAAAATTTGTACAAATTGTTCGTGTTTGTTTTTGTGGCAAAGGAGACTGAGGAGTGTACTAGTTTTACAATTTTTCTGTTTAATTATCATTCCGGGAGTGTTTCGATTGATTGCTGAGTTCCGTGAACTGTGCTCTTGGACGTTGAATTCTTCACGGACGTCTAGTGATGTAGAAAGAGGTTCCTTAAGGGAAGTAACTTAGAAGTCTACTTGGTCAAAGAAGTCCCTTGTTTGTGATCAGATTTGAAGACCTAAGCTATAAGACAGATGTCTCGCAAGACGACAAAAGTAGATCCGCAAATTTTGTGCAATTTTTACAATTTGCTTCTCCATATGCGGTCTAAATGAGATCCAATCCACTGGTTGGCTGTGTGGACTGTTCTCTTATGAAATGGAACAAGTGTAGAAGAAATGATGGCACGAATTACGCACAGGCGGAAATTGTAATATACCTCACAGACCTTTCCAGAGAGCTGTGAAGGTAGGTAGGTAGGTTGTGTGGTGGGCTGCGCAAGGCAGCCAAGCACTTAGGCCAGATGAGGCCTATTGTGATAGCACATGGAGCGGATGCAAAAACATCCCACTGCTTCAGAAACCAGTTGGAGCTATTATAGTTATAGCTGAGGATATGGCTTATGCTGGTGTCAGCTAGTTCGCCGAGATTATTCAGAAAGTAGTGACCAAGATGCCTCTTTCTACGGTTCGCCAGAGTGCTACAGGTCCCTAAAAGGTGAAACGAGGTTTCTTCCTTTGCTTCGTCTCTGCAGCTTCTGCAGAAGTCGTTGGCCGGGAGGCCCGACTGGGCCTCCCATTCATGATTCAACCTTAGTTGAAATGATCATATATTCGAGGTAGCTAAGAATTTCGCGAAATGTCTAGGTTTCCTTAAACGATGCAAGACATATGATATGGCTTCCCTATATACTGATATGGCTTCCATTTATAAATCCAATATATCCGTCCCAAACTCGAGTACAACGCTCATATCTGGTCTGGTGCATCATCAAGAGGTGGTGCATCGCCAACTGAATAGAATACAAAAGCGAGCGAATAAACTGATAGTAGCCAATTATATTGCGAAGTCGTTAGACATGCTCGAATATCGTCGAAATGTTTCTTGTCTGCCTTTGTTTTATCGCAGACAATGCTCGAGTGAGTTAGCCAACTTCCCCTTTAAACATTCACCCGCAATACTCGACTCGTTAGGAATGTTTATCAGTGCCGTCAAGCCTGCTTTCGGACGTGGGGTAAAGTTCAGAGACTCGTTCTATAGCCATACCACGCGAATATGGAATGCTCCCTCCAACTAAATTTTTTCATCTGAGTAAATGCAGACATTTAAAACCTACGTTCACCAGTACCTTCTCTCCATCTCTTCCTCGGTACCTTCGACCACTGCTGTGTCTTATTGTTTGACTTGATACTTAAGGATTGATTTGGAATCAAAACACGCATCGGTCAAAAAAAGAAAATTTGTCACTACATTTCATGATTTTGTAAAAAAATTGGTTTAAACACTTTTTTAACAAAATTTTGCGTTTGCATGCGAATGTTCCAAAAAATATTATCAAATGTAGGATTAAAGAGCAAGTTTCTGGTTTTCAAAACTGGTATAGCACTTCATTGTAAGTGCTGCCGTTGTTTTTTTTAGTAATTTCTTTCTTCATGTTAATTGATTTTTTCTTAAATTGCCTTTACCTCATAAAGGGATTGACCCCGCCCCCCCTCGCGGAGTAAAAAATGATTATTTTTTAACCCTCTACAAAATAATGTTGGCATTTTACCGTTACCAAAGTTATCGAACTCTCCCCGAAGGATTTTTTAAGACGATGGAGGCCTCGGAGTCCAGAGCATGTCGTGTCTATTTTGGTAGAAGGCACCTACAGCAGCTCTTTGGTTCATAACTCTTAGACTTGATCAGTTCATCAAAAATACCAGCGGCGGAGAAAAGTCAATAAGATGTTAAGTATGCAGTATTAAATCTTTTGAATCCCTAGCACATAAAAAGTTAACCAAAGCTTAGACAATCATAAATTTATTTGACATTTTTGGTAAAAAAAATAGAGTCTAACTGCTGGTGATCAGTTAACAAATCACAAAGAAGACAGAAATTCTAGGGCGCTGCCATGTCAGGACTTATTGATGGTCGTTGTTCTTGTTCATGAAGGTACCGGAAATAGCTGATGCTCTAAGATATTACTATTTAAAGGGTCTGTACCTGAGCTAAAGTGGGCGCCGTGTATTAATCGTTAGTGCGTCGGACTGTTAAGCGAGATTACCCGGGTTCGAAACCTACTGGAGCACTTCTGTCACGGAAAGCTTTCGCAATACGCAATTCGCCTAGCCTTCGAAAATCTAGGCTCTTGCCCTTCGGGGGCTGTTACGCCACTAAATGATGATGATGATCTGAGCTAAAGCCGTCTTCGGGCCTGCTTACTGTCCGAAGCTCCGGATCTGTGTAAGTTTTTTTGATTGAAACACTTGTATTTTTATTTTATTTTTTTATTCTTTATTTTATCGGTTACCCTGGGTTCTACTTATCGATTAAACTTAAAATCGAAAACTAAAAACTACGCGGCACCGAAGCCGTATCGCACCTGATGACGGTGGCGTTCGCTCCCACGGTGACCGATGGCCAGCGGTGCTATCCCCTGATCGACGTCTAGATACGTGCCGGATACGTGCGCGATAACGCGTGCTTTTCTTGTACCAGAGCTTCAGCCTCCCACTTCTCCTTAAATATGTTTTTATTTTTATTTTTTCCCCATTTCCTTTCTCTTATCTAAATGACGGATCCTGGTCTCCTCATGGTACGCAGGGCGTACTACGCACCTTTCGTCTATCTAATGAAATGAATAGGGAAGCACAACTGGCCGAACTTGTGGCTGAAGTTCTTAGCTATCTAAGTGAAAAAGAATCACGTCTTTTCCTGGAGGTAGATTGATCTTTGTTCAAAGAAAATAAGTAGTCGTTGTAGTAAGAATTTTTTTACTTACGAATAAGAGTAACTCTTCGCAGTGACTTACAAACGGTTTTTCGAGCTGTTCCACCATTTCAAGGAAACGTTGGAAAACATAGAGCGACGACGTATTCTTCTAGAAACAAATGCTAAACCAGACTCAGTAGTAATCACAATAAAGCCATTGATTTCTACTTACAACACCAAGCACTCCTCTCGAACTCCACGACAAGTGCCGACCGTGACATAACAACCCCAAAAGCCAGCTGTTCGTCCTGCACTTGTGCTCCTTTTACCATCCTCGTTTGTGAAATCCAACAGTCCCACACGATGTCAACACACCTACAACCGGTGTCGCAGGCACGATTCATGCAAACACGACTTTTGCGACCAGTGAAGCCTGCGCACCATCGACGACGTCCACAATGGAATCCAGAACGAATTCCAAAACAAAATAACTCCACAAGACGGTTGCTTCCACCCTCGAACCACGAACTCTAGTCAGTCCGCTTCTAAATTCTGTTTCAGCCTAGTGCCAGAGCGTGTGTGTTTTAGAAAAAACAAAAAAAAAATAGAAAAAGTTTCTTCACTCTGTCAATAGATCAATACGACACCCCAGTGCTTTAATTTTTCCGTTTTTCTCTCGGGTCCAACTCACCAGGAACAATAAGAATCAGTGTTCATTTTGGTCGAAATCATCCAACCGTTCGGAAAAAAAGGTATTTACCATAAAACAATTTCATTTTATCCCAACCGTGGAGGAGGATGTGTGTGCTTTTTTTTATTTTTAGCACTTGAAAATTATCGTTTTGTGAATAGCTCTCCCGAGTTAATCGTGTGTTCGAGGACCTTCGGGGGAGCACATCTCGGTGGGATAGTTGTGTGTAGTAGAAAAAATAAAAAGGAATCTCTGGCAGATCCTTTGTGTGCCTTGCAAGGTGCCCGCCCGCCCTCTCTCTGGTTTAATGGCGAAGGCAATTCATTTATCGATTTTAAAATTCGTTGGTGAACGTTTCTCTTTTTTTTTTTTTTTCGTCGTCGTTCATCATTCCCATGCACATACACGTTTCGTGCGGCCACCCCTTCCGGGTGGTGAATGTGGAAATCAACACAAAGGACATCCTACAGGAGAGTCCCTTTCGTTTGGTTGGATTTTGCGTGTGCTTTCAGGATATGACTAAGGGACTCCGCTGAGTCACTCACCGAATGCGTAAAGGAACTCCGGGTGGGAGAGTAGAAAATGCATTAGTCTGCTGCAGACGTGTGCGTGCGTTTCCTTGTTGCGGCATCATTAGGAATAACCTTCGGGAGGCATTGTGAGGGTTCTCCTCCTTTGTGAAGATGTTTCACATTAGAGAGGACCAGAAGGTGCCTTTTCCGCATTCTAATGAGTCCGTTTTTTGGTGAGATACATTTTTGTTTCCATTTACATGAGTCTCCGGTGCTTGTGCGTTACTCCAGGCAAGCGGCGGCGTCAAGGACCGCAGACACAAAACGCGATGCACGTTGCTTCCTCGTACGTCAGAGACGTGTGGTTTTAGTTAAGTCTTTAAGCTTAGACGGAAACTGTGTCAATGGGATGGGAGGGGACGGGGACTGGGAAACTACTGAATGACAAAGCGCTCTAGACTATTGCACCGAGAGGAATTGTAGATCTCTTCTAAGCCGTCTTTTGTTTGCTGTTTTATATTCTGTGCCTGCATTAAGTCCGCGGTTAGAGTTTTTTTTTTGGTTGGGATTTTTTTAGAAGAGGGCAACGCCTCAAAATGGGTTTGGCTTCAATTAAAAAGCTTTAGCAATCAGGTCAATCACTTTCTGTCGCGGGTTGTTTCCTCTCAGCATTCAATGGACGGTGAATAGTTTCGCACGGAGCAAAAAGTAGCCAGGTTTTTGGTGTTTTGTTTGTGGGATATACGGGGTGGATGCTTTTCAGTGTTTAAAACTTCTTTTATTCATTTAGAATCAGTGGATTTTTGCACGGACGATCACCAAATTCAACCGACTGCTTTATGTTAGCAGAGTAGTAGGTCGAAGTTTATGTATTCAATTGCTTTACTTTCATGAGAGTGAATAGAAATGGAAAGCGAATCTTTTATTTTTTAAATGTCGTCTTTATCCAAAAATCTGAAATAAGTAATACCTAAAGTGATTTCTGTTTCTATTTCGATTTGATTTTGAGTTAATTAGTACAAAGTCGATAAATCTTTGGTAGACGTTTACGCGGCTATGGGCAAGCTATCAAGCAAAGAAGTGTCGTTATTTTATCGTGATTCTGATCAAGTATGATGACCCTTGTTTGAGAGTATTTTTTTGATGACGAAAGGTTTCGTGATAGTGTTGCCGTCGAATTTGAAGCATCATCTGATCTTGACACGAGTCTTTTTATAATCAATATTGCCCATGCTTATATTTTTATATCCTCGTAAGATGAAGATGAAGATGAAGAGGAGGAAACCATCCTTCACCTCCTATGTTCGTTCGAGGGGTTACCGCTTCTAGAAGGACGCATCTAGGCGAGTACTTCCTAAACAGTCTGGGCGATCTCATAAGGATCAGCACCAACCAGATCCGTAGCTTCATAAGAAGCTCTAAATGGTTTCATTAGGGCGCGGAGTAGATATCCGCGTTGTGGTATCACAATGGACCTTATTTGGCCCAAGTGAGGCTGCGGGCTCCATTTGCCCCAGCCAACTACTCTAACCTATCCTAACCTAACCTAAGTAAAAATGTCTACAATTTTTACAGCGGATATTAGATGAAAGTGAAGAGCTAGGCTCTTGATGTTGATGATCTTTGAAATCATTTCAGTTGGCAGTCACATGTTTTACTCTTGCAACTCGACTCGTTGCGTTAGTTTGTCCTTCCTCATTTCGACAAAAACAAGGTTTGATAAAGCGGCAATGCCATAAGAAGTAGGCCTCAACTGTACAGTATTCCTTTGTAGATGCTTTGATGTTTGGTGGTACTTTTGGTTTGTATTCGCCCCAAAAATGCAGTTGTGGTTGTTGACAAAGCCACTGAGCCAAAAATTGGCCTTATCCTAGAAGATGTTTTACTGGCCAAAATCCGGATTTCGAATCATCATTTTCAGTACACAATTAGTGATATCACTCCCACAGGCGGCCGTGCTCCTCTGGTTTTAATTCTTTCCTCAGCAGAGTTTTCTGAATTGAACTTGAAACAAATTTCTATCGATTTCTGGTTGGCATAGTGCTCAAAAGAGTATATTCATTGAAGACATAATGATAACCGATCTGACGATTAGGTTTCACGTTCATATTTACAACTGACTTGAATTTCGATAGAACAGCAAAACTTGCTAATCGGAACACTCTATAATTGGATCACCTCTTATTCGAACCGCACGTTATGCATTCCTTCCTATTTTTTACACAAATTTTCTCTGTAATCGAGACACCTGTTAATCGGACTATGGACCATTAGTTTGACCGACATCACATTTCATTTTTTTTCCAGGAATTATTGGTATGGCCAAATTTAAAACGCAGCCACCGCTTACTTTTGTTTTTTTGCAGTAATTCGCTTGTAAAAAAATCATTTGCATCTGATCGCCCTTGTTACAATTTAGGTCAAAAGCTAAATTTACAATTTTCAAATATATATTAAATCATAAAGAAAAAATCAAAACAAAAACAGACAAAGCAACGACTTCAGTATGACTTATGGAATTTGATTTTTAATCAAGCTTTAATAAATAATAGTTTTTATGCCGTTCTAATATCTATCCGTATCCGTATCTAATATAATTTTTAATATAAAATTTTTAAGGCCTGCTTAACCAAACCTGTCTCTTAAAAGCCGAATCTTTAGTAGTGGATCAAGCCGGTCAACCTCAGAAGAATTACTGAAAAAATGTCTCGTTACGACGCGACGGCCTCCCCAATTTTTATTTAAAAAAAAACTTGTTTATTTTTAATTTCTCTTCAATATACAGCAAAAAGAATCTATTGACAGAACAAATATAATAATATTTTACTGATTTTAAGACTTTTTTTTTAAATAACTTCCCCAATTTTTTTTTAACACCAAAAACCAGACATTTCACTTTCAAGGAAAACTTGAACCGAAGTGGTAAATTTAACGAAGAAACTAGCAACTGCTTTGCACCAACCTTTCACTCACAGATAGGAAAATCATTATTCTTTAAATTTAGAAAAAGAATTTTTGTATTACAAACGGATTAACTATTACGCATCATTTTCTGGTGCGGCGGCCAACTACTAGAGGTAGCCGACCTTGCATGCCATCACTCTAATTAGCTTATAAAATAAAAATGAATTAGGTACAGCAGAAAATCAACGATTTTTGCTTACGAGAAATTAAAAATTATTTAAAGATTCTGCAGTCAAAGCAATTAATTTGTTAACGGTTTTCAATAACCTAATACGTTTACAAAAAAAAAAAGAAAAAATAAAATGAGTAAATGAAATAACAGTGAGCTTGATCTGAAATAACGTTAAAGTTGTAGAATATTTTGAACACTAATATTTTTTCCCGATTTTGGTCCAATTAAATAGGAACTTAAATAATCGGACCACTTTTCTTCGGTCCCAATGGTGGTCTAGTTTGACAGGTTTTACTGTATTCTTGAAGAATTTTCACATTCAGTTAGCCACAAATGAAGCTTAACAAAATCACAAAGCGCACTGAACATTGTAATAGCAGAGCATCCTTAGTAACTATGATAAGTGCTTCAAGCTAGCAATTTGAAAAACAACCATTTCCATCTGATCGCCCTTTCTAAGCACCTTTCCTAATGTTGCCAAAGATTTAACTTTTGAGCTATTTGCCAATGTGATGAGTTCAGATTTCAGTTTAGTTGTTTTATGTGCTTGTTCAGCACCCGTAGCTTCTAAATTCTGACTCAGCTAAAAAAGTTCACCCCACGACGGACGTTGTAAAAAGCCAGATAATTATGTCTCAGAAATTCTCTCGGTCATTTTAAATCAATGAATCGCCTTAAGGCTACCGGAGCCCAATAAAAAGAAGTCTGCTAATTGCCTCATCGTCATCTCACAGCTTTTCCCATGAATTTTCCAGATGAGACCTCCTCAAGATGGCCTCGCTAATGAGATCCAAATTGCTTGTGGAGCTTTTATTAGTCATTTGCCGTCAGATAGGACGTCATGGTGTACGAGGTTGTCATTAAATTTCTTTTTGCTAAAAAAAACTCAAAGACCTTTTTGCTTTTTGTTTGACAAGGAATTCCTTTTGGCTTGCCCCATGTCAGTGTCTTCATCTCGCACACTGAACTTTCAAAAATTTACACGCACACAGAAAGAGAGTGTGTGTAGGGGGTAAAAGAATTAGGATGAGTATTTGGGGGTAGGGAAGGTGTCCGAATTAAGAATTTATTACGACGGTAAAGACGGGTGGTAAAATTAAAAATGGCTACCGACAGAGACACGGAGAATTGATACTTTTTTTCTGCCCCTCCTCCATCAATTTTAATTCACACACACGTGCCGGTGGGGTTTTAGGGGTGCGTTCGGTATGACACAAGTTATTTTCCCATTCATACGTGACGAATGAGAAGTTCCTCCGACTGAGGTGATGTCTCCAGGAGGTCGGAGGGAATTAATGGCGACGTGCACGAATGGAGTGGCGCACTTCTACAACAGAAAAAAACTTTCCCGTGACGCTATAATTCAAATGAAATTGATTTGACTTGAGGTTGGTTGGTGAGTGCTTTTAAGTGCACCATGGTCCACGCGAACTTCTATCAACAACTGTCGTCTAATGGCAGACAGAATCAGGCCTCATCAGTTTATTTTTATTGACACATTTCAGGGTCATGGACAGCAAATGAAATGTTGTAGGTGGCTGTGGGGGACTAATGTAATGAAATTCTTGTAATTTTGACAAATGACACGTAGTTTGTGGTCACACACTTGTTGTCACTTTGACGTGAGAGGTGATTTCGATTGAGATTGGTGGTCAAATGTATTTCACTGACATTTGTATACTAATTATTGAGCTACTATTGCTGAGTGGCGTCAACACGCGAGGTTAATGACAGTGCTCACTCCTTGACGTAAACTTTGATCATTGTCAAGGTGATTTTGTTCTAATTGTGATCGATTGGCGGGAAGAGGAGTCTGTAATTGATATCAAGATCTGACCTTTGAGAAGAGTTTATTCAATCATCCAGTGAATGACTGACAATCATCGTGGAGTACCTAACAAGTTGGTTGAAAAGGCTAACAAAGGAATGGATGCTCTCGTTTCAGTATAATTTCAAATCATACACTCATGAGCGGCATTTCTAAATTCCTTATTTTTTTTTCATTTATCAAATCTTATACTCACACACGTGCTGGCTTGGATTTCAGAGGCGTTTACGGTTTGTCTTACGTGTGACACTTCTGATTTTTTACGTGACAAATGACGGCGCTTCGAATTAGGTTTTGAGACATTATTTTACACTTGAACTGGGAAGACAGAGTAATATGTGATTTCATAAAATTATTCCACATTTGAACTGCTCGTTTTTTCTTTTTATTGTATGATTTCTGATTTGAGATTTATATTCCAATCTGCAACTGACTGTCGTTGATTATCCTCACAAATTCGGAGGCTAAGAGGCTTTTCAAATGTTGGGCAGTAGTGAGCCAAAAACTGTCCGGTGCTAAGCTCTCTTTTTTATTCTTTTGCATAACTAACACGTTAACTTTACACATAAAAATGTTTCATGAGGTTGTAAGGAAGAGCCAGGTCGCCCTGCAAGCAATACAATTACTTAATGATCGTCATCACATTTTTTGTTGGAGATGCGAAGAAATTTTTTCGTCCAATTGACCGAAGAATTTTCATCAATCTGCACGAATATCGAGCTTTGGTAAAAGTTGTTGTAAGTCGTTTCTACCTCGATCTCATGCATTAAATCTGCTTATGTGAACGAAAACGATAAAGTGCCTCTCTAGCTGAAGTTTTCATGTAACCTTTTTACAATGATTTATAATTTCAATTGTTTTTGAAGACTTAAAATAAAGAATATCGAAGAAGTACAAAAAAAACGAGTTGCTGTTTACCCACATTATATAAGTAAAAAATATTTTCAGTAAACTTCCATCACAAATCCCAAAAAAATCCCTGATAGTCCTATTCTGACACAGTTCAGTGATGCTTCATAGGCTACAGCAACCTCATCAGAGTGTGAAGATTCAAAATTTGAAAGGTTTTCGTATTCTCATCAAAATCTATAAGTTGTGAACGATGTAAAGCTGTCAAAATTGTGTTCTGCAATTGAGCAGGTCCTTAGCCGTTCAAAATAGAAATTACCGATTTATTTTTGGGTGGCCGAAATACATATTCATTCGAAGTTTCATCCCTTAACTACAGAGGATTCAGAAGTTGTTAGCAAATATGTAAAGGCGGCAGACAGACAGACAGACGGACACCGAAGTGATTCTATAAGGGTTTCGTTATTCTTTTGAAACGAAACCCTAAAAAAAGATGGCGCATCGTTAAATTAAAAAAAAAAAAACAAATGGAAAACTTGATTTTGCATCTTGTCAGTGAAATAAACGAAAAAAAGGTAGAGCTAAAAGAAAATTATTTGTTGTTGAACAATATAATTTATCTTTTTTTCTTTTTAAAAGTTTCAATTCGTTTGATTGCGTCAAGAGAATAATACTTTCTCATCAAATGATAGTTGTTTCATCGAATTTATTCCTATTCCAAAGACATTGTACCCGGATCAGGCAATATTATGCCATTATACACTTTTTCATTGTATTTGTTCACAACATTCTTCTTTCACTCGATGATAATAATGATGTGTACGATTATAACGACAAAAAAAACGTTTTTTGACACCTAAATGAATTCCCCCCACCATGATGAATACTGGAGTGAGTGTTTGCTTGTGAGGTATTCGCCATAATGCAAAATTTGCAACAAAATAATTACAATTTTCACCTCACAGATATTTGTGAGTTAGGACTATATCACGACCAGAATTGGGGGTTTAGTTAAATGTTGGAGAAGTAAACATTTGATTTTTGCGGTCATAATATAAATAAATATTTACGAAATACACTATAAAAATTAACCAATAAATTGAGGAATATGTACACTGCAAGATTAAGTTAAGACAAATAAATTTAGATTCGTTTTGAGAACAATTCATTTTCAAAGACTTGGACTTAGATTTTTAACAATTCACAACTCATTGTGAAAACAAAAGTCCTAGTTAGTATTATCTCATTGTCAACTGCATGAATTGGAATGCTTAGTTTAATTCAAGTTGATTCTTTTTGTTTTTTTTAATTCACGGGTGCTAATCGTATAAAGTTCTATAAAGGGCAGAGGATTTTTGTCAATTTTTCAAGGTTGGGTTTGAGAGGAGCTACTTTTTTCCGACTCTTTTTTTATCATCACGTTGCCCTGCTTAGTGTCGACATCTGTTGGCCCAAAAAAAACATTTTTTTTTGCCTTAGATAACAATAGACAATAGACAAGCCCTCTCTCGGACAACATTATATAAGACCCTGATCGTCCCAGTCCTCCTCTATGGCGCAGAGGCTTGGACATTATCAAAAAAGGATGAGGACCTGCTTGGTTGTTTCGAGAGAAAGATCCTTCGCGTGATCTTCGTAGATGGCGAGTGGAGAAGGAGATTCAACCACGAACTGTACGTGATGTACAGCGACATGAACCTTGTCAGAAGAGCCAAAATCCAGCGGCTTAGATAGCTGGGCCATGTAGAGCGGATGGACACCAATGCTCCGGCCCGGAGAGTCTTCGAATCTACCACCATGGGGAATCGCGGCAGAGGAAGACCCCACCTCAGGTGGCGCACCCAAGTGGAAAGGAACCTCAACCAACTTGGTGTGCGAACCGGGCGAGTTGAAGAGGCATGTTGGTTGAGGCCCAGGTCCACCCCGGACTGTAGCGCCATCTAAGTAAGTACGTAAGTAAGTAAGCAATAGACAAACAATGCCCCTCGTTTTAAGATGTCTTTATTAGAAATGAGAAAAACAAACTCCGACAAGTTGAAAAGTAAAATCCTTATGGCTAAGAAATCAACGCTGTCCAACACGAAATCAATGACTGTTTACTTTCGTTAACTCACATCATAAAATCCAATCAAAGTTCCACTCGAAACTTCTGCAAGCCTGTTTCCAACTTCGTCGCCAAGCGACAACAAACTCCTTCCCCACAGCTTCATCATCTAATCAAATCACAAGCACCAAAGCTCAAAGAATTGTTGTCAAACAAACAATCACACCTCATCCCCCTCCCACGCTGACGCCACCACGACAACTCCGTCGCAGTAACGCGGGAAGTTTCCTCATTTGGGATGATGATACAAAAACACAAGGAACTCCCCAGCGTCTGTCGAGCGATACTTTCCTAATTCGCAGCACCATCCGCAGGAGAAATGCGAGAAATTCAAAACTAAACACCCGAGCAGTTAACGCACACACCACCCCCACCAACACACACACTCGAGCGCCGAAGCACTTTAATTAACATCCAGGAATCGCTGGAGCTCACACAGTCACACGCCGGAGGCCTGATGAATATTTGCAGTTCACTCAAGGATATATTCCTCCACGGAATTTGCCTCCTCGCAATCTGGGTTCACCTGTCTGTAAATGAGTACGTTACACTTAAGAGAAATGAAAAGAAGCCGAGCAGAGGGAGCACCATGGCGACACGACACGACGATACAACGACACGACGACAACGACAACGACGACAAAGAAATGAAATGTCAACATTCAACGATTCAACAAGCCATACCGTTAAGTGGGATGCACTGCACCCGCTCCGCCGACAGATGAGGACGAGGACGAGTGTGTGTGTGGATGTTGGTGTGGGTCCTCCATCGTCTTCAGGTTTTGTTTGTGCTCGAGCGAGTCACGATCCTGCTCCTGCTGCAGAGCTATTCATGGCAACTCCGTGTGTTGTGACACTTGACATTGTGTATTCAAAGACCAAACTATGAACTTTGTGCAGACTAAGAAGGGTGCTGCCTTCTGCTGTATCCTGCTGCATCCTGCGACCGAAAATGCGGACGCAGCGGGATGAAGAAAAATTAAATGAGAAGTTTTTATAAA